>JARBWI010000323.1:0-10000000 GCA_037576405.1 Campoplex capitator | reverse complement strand
GGGGACTTCTCTCCGTCTTTCTTTTTCTCTTTTACATCAGAAAACCACAGTCCCGGAGTTCAGAGAAAAAAAAAAATCAGGGATGTGTACACGTAATGGCCGAGGGGCGTGCTCGTATCTGAAACTCGGACTCAAATGGAAAATAAGAAAAGAAAAAAAAGTTGGGAGAGAAAAAAAAATGACGCATCAAACGTGGTAGGGGTAAGAGATCGCGGAGCCAAATGCCGCACACTTTTTTCCCTGTGCTACGTTCTACGTTTCGCCCTCCGCAGCGCGCCTCTTTCACCGCGTGCGCATGTAAGAAAATTACAAGGCTCGCAATCGAGAACCCGAGACTTTTAACCGAGAAACTTGTGGCGAATGTGTATATGTACTCTTCTCGTGCGGGAACATGTATACAAGGTAAGGAGGCAGCGAAAGCAAAGGAAAAAAAAAAAAACCGAAAAAAAAAATGAAAGCAACAGAGATGGGAAAAAAGGAGAAGAAAGGTAGAATGTAAACGAGGCGGTGAGGAAAGAAGTGTTTATAACCCAAAAGGTGCGATGTTTCACTTGATTCATCAATTTCCTTTTATTCTTTTTTTATTTTCAACATTAAAAAATCGATTCAATACCTCAATGAAATGTCTTATTTCTTTCGTATAATTCTTTTATTCGTTCCCTCAACGATTCCTCTGAATATTCGTTACTCCGCAAAGACAACGGTTTCAAAAAAAAAAATACAAAATTCACCATTTTGTATTGTTTTTTCGCTACTGTTTGCTCGTCCCAAAGATTGCAACAAAATTCAAACAAAAAACGAAAAGCTTAATTTTTTTCCATTCATGAAACGACCATTGGAGGATAATGGCGCGCATTAATTTGTATCGATTCGCGCGACCTTAAGGGATATGTATAATTATATACTCGACTGCCTCAGCGTTTATCTGGAGACTCGATCGACACTGGTACACGTCGCGAGCTCCTGCCTAACCTATAAGGAGTCTGGCTTCTCTCTCTCTCTTTCTCTTTTTATTCTTCCTCGAGTCCACAGCGCGCGGGACGTTATTGCGATCGCGAAAGCTACCGCTTCTATCTTTTGCCTTTCTCCCTCTTTCTCGCGTGTGTTCACGCACGTAATAACACCTTTTAATGCGAAATACGTATTCGAGCGTCGTTTTACGACGCTATTGCGAAAGATCGTGTGTGTGTGTGTGTGTGCGCGCGCGCGCAATCGCACCGTGGCGTCAGTGTGCGCGCGCACCTTAGGCGCCCGAATCGTATTCGCCGTCGCGTATGACTCGAGAGTACACAGACGCACTAAATATGCCTCGAGAACCGAGTTATACACACCTCACTTTACTGATAAAGGATTTCGATTCGGTTGACTGATTATTCTAATCGTTGCGAACTTTATATAATTGACAGCCCACGTGATCGATATAGCTATTATTGACAATAATAACAATAAAAAAAAAAAAAAACGAAATAAAGTTAAAAAATTAGTAACAACGACAATGATAATGAGCGGAAAAAAAAGAAAGATTTTTCGTAATGAAATATAATTAAAATATTTAATTTACAGAAAATGTAGTTCGGAGCGTGGTAAATTGAATAATTATGGCAAAAGTACATAATCGTGCGTGAAATCTTGGTCTCCGTATCGTGGAGAATCGCGTATAATGTTATATGTTAATATATCATTGATATATGTATAGATATTTTATAAACGTATCCGCATGCACGTTTTCATATCTCCGGGTAAAAACATAAATATACATTAAGCGAGGGGAATATTGAATCGAATGCCCAGCGCGATTAGTCAAGCGAGATAAGGGGCCGGGGGGAGGAGGTGGGAGGAGTGGAAGTAGGAAAATATAATTTGTCGCAGAAGCACTTTGTCATACTGTGTACGAATAGGACACGATAGTTCGATACCGACTCTATTTGTATGAATGTGTATTTTATAAATATCTATATAGACTTTATATACGCGTGTGCGAATATTAGCGAAGGAGACGCCCGAAGGTTATTACGAATTGTTTATAAATTATACGTATTCGCACGATAAACGAATGAGAAAAAAAAAGAGAAAAGAGTGAAAAAAAAATATATAAAAAGTTAACGCCATTTGGAATTTTATACCTTACAGAAGCAATAAATTAATCGTGAGACACTAACACGCAATTTTATATCACCCAGAGACGAGAGTCATATAGTAAATATAAGCATAGTTCTCTGGTCATTCATATATATGTATTTGTTGAGGGGCAATCGGATCTTCATGTTCCAAGATATTTTGAAAAACCAAGAGAGTGTAGGAAAGAAAGAGAAACGAAAAAAAGAAGAATATTCGACACTCCGGGGGAAGATGCAAAGAAGTGTATAAGAGTTAAAAAGAAAAATACGCTTATCGAATTCGCCAAGAAGTCCGAGCGATAAACTTCCATGGTTCCGCGAGCAGCGTTGTTGTAAATATTCGCAGAAAAAAAAAAAAAAAAAAAATATAAAGAGAAAAATATAAAAACTTAGTGCCAGGATCATGTCACGAGACGGTGGAGTGTAAAAATGAGGGAGAAAGAGCTTGGTGACTCATCGTACCCCCTAAAATAGAAATGATGCGGGATTTGGCGACTAACCTTGAATAATTCAACGCTCCTTCAACACCGGTGAATATTGATTCTGAAAATGTTGGGTACGTCGAGCATCGCGAAGAATGAAAACAGCAGAAGCAACGAGCCAAAGGGTTGTTGGCATCGAACTTTGAGGGTGGAAAATAAACGGAAAAAGGTTATTCCACGGTCGGATGATGATCTCTGGGACCCTTGTATGATTTAAGGGCCATGCCGGCTTCCAGAAGTCTCCCGTATGACCTTTTTCAGCTTGGAACTTTACAGGGAGCAATAAAAAGGATCAACTAGTTGAATATAATTTACGCGCAACTCTTCAACATCGTCGCCTCGTCTAAACAGCCTCTGGAACATTCACGATCCTCGGGCAACGCCTCCTTATTTACCAACTAATCAATTAGTTCGCTCATCGTGCTCTCGGCCATGCCGTGTGCAAACAGGCACTCAGCTACAGCTTTGATTTATTTATTGGGCGTTAAATTGCACATTTGCCGTGTGCAATAAGTCTCGAGATAAGGGCCCTCCTGGCCTCGTGATCACTCCTCGGTAACCTCGAATGATCGACTCCGATAGAGACCCAGGTCAGCCTAGAACAGACTCCGTACCGTCTCAGGCCAGCTCTTTTGCTGGCCTGGTCACGTGATCTATTTGCGATAACTTCGCTTTACCTTAAGTAATTCAGCCTCTGGTTAATCAAGCCGGATCAACTTTACGATCATGAAAACTGTCTCCTCATATCGTGCTACTAAGTGCTACTTACTTCATCTTATTCCTGGAGAGCTCGATATATTGAGTCAACGTTGATTAACGTTTCTCTTTGCTTTGATCATCGTCTCCGTCATCTGATTGCCCATCCAAGAATTTTTTTTAAGGATATTGAGTGATGGAACTTTACGTAAGAACTTGCCAAGTTTCGATTTCAAATAATCATGACCCAAGGAGCTCGGTGAGACTTCCAAGATTATTGATCCACTATCGAGTAAGAACTATCGGGCAGTCAATCTTAGTTTGATTAACATACAGACTCCACGGTTGTTAGATGTCTTTTGTGACTTCCGACACTTAGGCCTGAACGGTTGTTGGAAGAAGCGGGGAGAGCGGCTGATGAATGACTGGATGCTGATGATACTCGAAATTTTCATGGCTAAGTTCCGATGACACTTAATCACAAAGTGCTGATGACAATTCTCTTTCATCAGGACCCAGACTGACACGATAGCTCAAGAGGCCACGTGCCTTCTGGGTGCGATGATTTCCCAGGCAGTATACGAGAGACGTGAACTAATCGAGTCTCTCTCCGGTGGAACTGGCGTGTAAGCGAGGCTCGTATATAATCGTGAAGCAACGGAAAGACGTCGACGACGACGACGACGACGAGTTTGGTTGATCCCGTGTGCATAAGTAAACGAGGTGCGGAGTATATTAGTCGAGTGGTGAGTGTTCGGTAGGATTACCTCTGTGTATGTATCCGGAGTACATAGACGTATGTACAGTTGGAGGTAAGTCTCGTGGAGTTGGGACAGCATTGGCGTTGGAGAAGTGGTCCCCGGAGCTATGTTAGTCGAGTCTAAGCGCGCGGCAGGACCCGCGGTAAGCAAAGCAAACGACCTTCCGTGGAATCTGGACAACCTGTCTGCCACGGTTTGTCCGTGTGTATACGTATGTTTGTGTATTGCTGGTTGCTGGCTCGGGAGACCAGCAGCCGAAGAGCGAGAGCTTAGCAAACCGGCAGCATTACTTGTTCTCTTTTTCCTTATCTCTCCTTCGGCTTCTTTTCATCTCTCTCGCTCTTCTCATTCCGCATCTTGTTCCTATCCTCTATCCTTTCTCAGCATTCGTGATCTCCCTGCTCAATATTCACCTTCTCACTCGCTAGTTCGCCCCAACCAATCTAGTCTCTCACTCCTTCTTTTTTCTCTCCTTCACTTCCTACCTCTTGTAGTACTTTCCCCCGGACAACTCCAATGGACAGATCCAGTAGCGCCGGTACTTTAACGTCCTCGGTAATACCAGCAACAATGTAACGATCTTTAGGGTGGTCTTTCCGTGCTCATTTCTCCACGAACTTATCAGGAGCGAGTCTCGGAAGGAATTGCTGAAATTGTTGGATCATGATGATAATTGGACCCCAAACCACAATCTGATGTCATCGGATGATGTCCTGACTGAAATCTACTTGATATAGATCTGTCTGGAGTCCTTCTGGTGCTTTTGTCATACTTACTGGCTGTTTCTGAAACTTTCGCTAATCCTGAATGGGATCATTGTTGTCTGAAATGGGACTTCTTTACATGATCTTCCAATCGAAGTTGTTCCTGGCAGTTGCGTAAGACCTGAACTACTCCCAGCTCCAATTGTGGTACGCTGAGACCAGATCAGTTTCAAGCCTGCAGTACACAGCCTCTTCGTATGATATTTCAATCAGCATTCCAAAGTTTTGGTGTTAGAAAACGTTCCCAAGGAGATGTTACAATGAGAAGCCTTCGATTAACCTAACCCAGATCTGCAGCATTTGTTGGTAGGCCACTGAGTCTTGATCGAGTGAAATTGCAATCGTGAAGACGATTTTTCTCGTAATCAGGACAATTTAGCCCTCGGCAATCATCCATCGCTTTTCCCAGCTTCTTTTTACCTTCTATCCAGATAAACCAGTATCGATCAAGGTTTCTTTTGCTGATGGATTACCCAGAGAGAGAAAGAGAGAGTCTTCGAAGATGTCAATGGATTTTACGTGCTCTCTCGAGATATCTGGGTGTGGTGGCTGTTTACAATGAATCTGAGGAGCTCGTGGAGGATTTAAGGAGAGACACCGGACGCCAAGTTTTCTACTTTGACTTCCACTCAGGTCTTCAGCCTTTAAGGTATGCTGAAAAACGAACCTGAGCTCTCTGCCCACTGGAGAAAGCTTATTCTTCTCGCTCCAAGTGGACATTTCGAATAATCCCTTTAATGTTTTCTCATAGTGGAAAGCACTGTTTCTGGTCACTTTTGTCTCCGACGCGTATCAAAATAATCATAAATCTCTGAGAAAAAAAAACGCCTATTAAGCCTCAAAAATTGGTCGTTTTCTATTCCTACAAATAACTTCTCAGTGACTCGTTTAGTCGTATCGTCCTTTCGCTTTATTTATTATTTTCTTTTCTTCTTCCGCCTCCGCCCTTTTTTATTTTTATATCGTTACCCAGCAACCGGAGAGTCGTTTTTTTTTCTTCCTTGGAAAGGAAAGGAGCAGCGAGGAGAGAAGAAAAAAAAATCTGTAAGGGAGCACAATCGTCTGAATTAGCGGGGCCTTGTGGCATCGTTACATTGTTCGCTACTTCACGTCTTCCAGTGGCGGCCACACGTGGTTAACTCGACTGAAACATTACATTATAAATCTATATATACATATACGACCGACGAGTTCTGCTGAACAATGAATCGAAAAAAAATCGTAAATAAATAAGTGGCTTCGAATAGAAAAAAAAAATGCTGCAATAATCAATGCGAAGTGAGAAAAATGTCGAGAAAATTGTTATTATTTCCAACATTTTGTGGCAGCATATTCGGAAGGATTTTGAACCAATAGCTCCAAAAATATACTTTATTTTCTCCACTTTTATTCTTGCAAGAAAATCCCGAAAGATTACTCCCCTAAATTTTCTCTCGACTGAGAATAGAGTTTTTTTTTCCTAACTCTCTTCAAAGCTGGGTCGAAAGTCAGACAAAATGCAAAATTCATGTCGGTATTGATACGCTTGAGAAATAGCGACGCTTTGGATATCAATAAAAATCCTTCTCTTATCGGGATCTCATTTTCATCAGCTGCGAACTTTGTAACGATAATGCAGGCGATGCTGCCAGCACAGACGGTGCACAGGTATATTGAAATAGAAAAAAAAAAAAAAAAAAAACACTATAAATTCAACTTTAATAAATAAAAGTGCACACACGTGTGTAAAATAAAAATGCGTGCGTGTGTTTATAAATGAAAAGAGAGGAGATTTATGTATATGAAGCTTCTCCGAAGACTCTGTGGCCGACAACCAGGAGGCAACTGTCTTTCTTACGTCAGTGGGTGGAACTGGCTTGATTTACGGCGCGTAAACGCTACTCGAGTCAATTGCACCTTTGCAACTTATCTCTCATGCTCTGCTCTTGCTTGCCAGTGAGCGCCCTCTCGCGACAGCTTACGTAACTTGCGTTTATGTGCGTAACTCTCTTCTCTTCTTTCCTCTCTCTCTCTCTCTTTCTCTCATTTTTCTCCCCTTCCTCTCCTTTCGTCCCTTTCCCATGAGAGCACACGTGGGTTACGTGAAAATGCAACCAGCAATATTCCAATTCGACATATATATACGAACGTATTCATATGTTTACGTAACGGAAAGTTTCCACTTATATTTTTGAAATAACACGAGAATTCGTCCAGGTGTTACAATTTTTTTTTATTTTTCCTGAAATTCATACATCTCGATGAGCATCGCTTCGTTTTCTCGTATTCTAATAAATTTAGAAGAAAAATTAACGAAATTGAAATATTGTTCTCAAAAAAGGCAACGTTGTTGTTAGTGACTGAATTTATCATTTTTAATTCACCTCCTCGTGGATTAATAATCGTATACAAGCACACAGAAACGCAATTATAGAACATCGAGGACTTTGAAGCCTGTCGAGTATCCCGGACATATCATCTTCGGATTTTATATTAATTTTCACAGTTGAAAAAAAAAAGTTTTGAGTCTCGATCATAACCGCCCTCGCAAGATCTATCGACTAACGTTCATCCTCCATCTTTCACGCTAAATATATAGGGAATATAACGGATTATAGTCGCCCGATTATTACAGCTCTTGAGCTTTTGCCTCGTGTCGTGAGTTATTGAGGACGTAATCTCCCGGGCACGATCTCGTCTCCATTTTTATTTTTTTTTTTTCAGTTAAATTTACATATATAACAATTTCACGTGCACTCTGTCAAACAGAGATTAATTTATGCACTCCATTTATTATTGTTTATTAATAACGTCGACGTATAACTGTTTCCACATTTGTATTCATTGCTCTTCGTTTGTTAATCATCATTTATCGTTTGAACAGAATCCATCGAATTCTTTTTTAATTAATATTTATCTCGACAAATCAAAGTTTCCATTTTTAAAATTTTTTCAAATTATTATCAATTTCCAACAAAATTGATATCGATTTTTACAGATAGAAAAAATCGACACACGCAAGGCCATTGCCACATCGGATTCGAGCGATTTTCTCCCCGATATATCGATCTTTGTACGAGGCTTTTCGTATCAAATAAATCGAGACGAATCAGCTGAGTGTCCTGCCAAACGATATTTTTTATCCATATATATTTATATTCAAGTAATTTTCTCATCTCGGCGGTGTATTTTAAGAATCGAAATTATTGCGC
Organism: Campoplex capitator; assembly: GCA_037576405.1. Classification (NCBI taxonomy): domain Eukaryota; kingdom Metazoa; phylum Arthropoda; class Insecta; order Hymenoptera; family Ichneumonidae; genus Campoplex; species Campoplex capitator. The sequence continues at coordinate 9,991,989 of JARBWI010000323.1, read as the reverse complement.
TACTCATTGATTGGATTGTGTAAAAAAAAATAATTACTCCTTATATTATTTGAATAAAATATAAGGAAGAAAAATCGTTCACGCACTCCAAGCTGCTACAGAGAAGCTTTTCCTTCTTTTTATTTCATATATTTATTTATGATCTCGTCTAGGTGAAAAGGAAGTATGCCTTATAACCCAACCCAGACCATCCATCTCCTCGTATCGTACACTCGAAGAGCACGCGAGAGAGAGAGAGAGAGAGAAAACTCGAGTTCTCGAGAGGTCCATGAACGGCTCACAGCCATAAGAGCGGTGCTGGCTATATATGTATAGTTACAGGCTACAGGAACCTTAAAAAATAATATCATTCGAAATCAAAACAATGAGACACTCAAGTATCACTTTCCTTCGAAATAATTTGCCATTTTTTTCGAATTCATCCTCGAAAGAACAACTCAGTAATCCGATAAGCGATGATTTTATATTTTCTCAGGAAGGATCAATATTTTCTGAATACATTTGAATTTGAAAAGCTCTCCTAGGATAAAAAGACTGATTCAAAAATCCTTGACGAATAAAACAAAATCCAAATTTTCACGATTCTTTTCAGTTTTTACTAAGAAAGATTCGCTCCGTTTATAATTTGAAAAAATGATTCATACTCACTGCTTTGTTTTTATCTCGAAAAAAAATTAAGTAATCGATCGATATTGATCGATGGTGTTGAACGTTTTTTTTGCAACAGCCTGTAGACTGTATGTATATGTATTTAAAGAGAGAGAAAGAGAATAGAGCGGAGACAGGGCGTGGTCCAGCCTCGCTCTTACTTATAATTATACTTATTCGCGCTTACTCTATGTATGTATAAATTTATACGGTATATATGAACCGACTACCACATTATTTAAGTAGCATGAACATAGTATATACATTTTCTAATAATCTCGATAACAATAACAATTATTATTATTATAAATTCTAACAGTAATGAGAGTCGTTTGAAAAATTCAGCTTTCGTTTAACAATTATATTTTTTTTATAAAAATAACAATTATTGTTATTAACAATATTAACAGTAATGAGAATCGTTTGAAAAATGCAGCTTTCGTTTAAATTATATGTTGAATATTATTTTTATCATCTTTACTGTTATAAAATGTATTACCACAAAACAATCAGTAGTTACAATAATATAATCGTAAAAAGTTGGGAATAGCTCATTCGAGAAATGACCAGCTTGTCGTCGAGTCTCGAGCATCAAATCGATTTAGAATTTATTATCAACTAAGAATAATGTTAAAACATTTATTACGAACTCTCGGTTTGTCCTGGCCGCAAAATTGCTCATATACAAGCTTCAGTAAAGTGCAAATGAAAATTCGAATAACCAGTCCGAAGGAAATCTAACTTTTCAACCGCAAATAAACTCGAAGTCAATTTCTCTTGTGGCTAAAATATTCATTCGCTATTGAGTAATTTTTCGAAGCTCAAACAATTTTTATTATTTTTGGCAACAATATTCTTCAAGTTAATCATTTTTCTTGTATTTTCAACACTTTTGCTGATAGAGATACGATGTTTTCGATTCAATTGGGTCAACCAACAGTTGAGTGAGTCAAGATAAAAATGCACGATTATTGACGGAGGACAAAAAATGGGCTTTCGACAATTTTTTTTAAAGGGTTATAAAAATCCCTTCGAAAATCGCGGAGTCACGTTCGCGTCAGCGTTAAATAACAATAAGAAGACGAGGAAGATGAAGAAGAACAGATCGAAGAATGGAAAATTTGGGCACATATATATATAAAGGCACGGAAAGGGCCGAGGGATGGTCCTTTTCAAAGGGTCATCGCCTCTCAACACTGGCCTGACCATCCAAGCACACACGAGCATCGATCCCAACAACTTTCGTCCCTTTTTTTTTATCTCCAAATTTTCGTTCCCTCTCAGTCTCTCTCTCTTCTTCTTTTTAGCCCTCAGCTCTTCTTCGCTGGTCTCGGTTACCCTCGTAATCGAATGGGCGAGAAAGCGAGACGAACCCCATATATTTATACCTATATGTGGATATAAAAAAATATATGTGTGTATACATATATAGAATCGAATAGAATGGCAAATATGTATGTATATATATTGGATTTGTACAGGGGCACATGTGTTTATACGATAGAAATTCACCCTCTGCATAAATGGGGTTGAACGTTGACCATGGGGTACATAAAATCGTTCACTCCAGGTGGTACTCACTGATACACGAATTATGTTAATTTTTTTTCATCGATTTATCTTTCCCTTGCACTAAATTTTTACGTTTTTCATATATTCACGAAAATGATTTTTTTGAATTTTACTGCTGAAGAAATGTTTTGGTATTAAAAGTTTCGAAAAATATTTAAAAAATAAAATAAAATAAAGTTTATCCCCTTCGTTAATGCGTGGAGATACTTTTTCAAATTTCGTTACCGACAATTGTTCTTTTCTTTATGACTTTTTATTTTTGCAAGTTCCGGAAACGAGTCACGTCAAAATGCGTCTTTTTTTTTTTTTTACCGACTATTTCGAAGTATTTTGTCTGATGGAGCTACATTAAGTTTCAGCAACTAGCGTGCTTTGGACTCTTTATTGCTCGAAATATTATTTTTATTTGCGAGCATACAGAAAATAAATTTCATTCTCTTTTCTGGAACGGCCATTTTTCTCAAAAAGCGAAAAAAAAGAAGAAAATAACGTTCACGTGCTTCGCATACGTGCGAAAATTTAGCTTCCGGTTTCATACAAAATTATTTAACCTCCAAATACCACGAATTACCGAAAAATTAGGAAACCAAAATTATTTCCGATCCCCGATACGCCCACGAGCAAAAACAGCTGATTGGCTATTCCAAAATAAATTATTTTTCAGAAATAATCTTATGGAAGATAAATCATGTATTTTTGTTTCTACCACGATCGAAGAAAACTACAAGAGTCCCCTTAATTTTTTACCGATCTTAAAAATTGATACTCTTCTCCAATAATTATGATAATAGCTACAAGTTGTAATAGAGGATTTTGACAAGGTCATTGATTCGCGATGTTAAAGAACTGAAGAAAAAAAAAAGTTTTAATGTAGCCAATGATGTAAATAAAAAGAAGAAAAAAAACAAATGACCGAATCCTGTGTAAGATTTGCGGCATGAAAAATATCGTCGTATTACCAAACATTCTTCCTTCCCTTTTTGCAACTCAGCAAGCACCGCCGAGCCAACAACTCGCGCCATATTTTTTATTTTCATTTTTTCGTTTTTTTTTTTTTTTTTTTTTTTTTCATTTAGGTTTTTTTTCTTTCATTCCATTTTGTATCATATATAAGATGCACGATCATTTATTACGTATGCTTACTGCATCGCTCATGGGAGTCTCATTAGCCTCGGTGTGTATCTCTGTCCGAAGGTTACGTGAGGTATTTAAATAAATTTTCTACACACACACACGTATATATATATATATACAAATTTATATAAATATATATATATGTATACTTATAAATGAATGTATATAAATATGTTTATTTCCGTCTTGCATTATCTCCATCTTTTTCTCACTCGTATAGCATTCCCTTTGCTCGTCGATAAGCAACGACAGAAGTATCGTGCCAGGACTCTCGGCCACGAGAGTGATTGTATAATCACTAATTAGCCAATCACTCGATTCAGCCACCTCTGAATTTCATTCGAATACATTTCGTAGAAAATAAAAATTTATTTGTAAACCCATAGAAAAAGTGACCGTTGTTAATGATTTTGATTATTCGTTATGTTCGTTTTATCACCTTGATATTTGCACAGCTACTGTACTATCAAGTTTTTTCGTTGTGTTAAAGGAAGTGGCGAATTGACAGCTGTCGAAGATTTCTTCAAAGCAACTTAGCAAACCTCATTGATGGAAAAAAAAAAGTAAATAGATGAATAAATACACCAAGAAATTGGGAGCTTCCCTATGATAGTCGCTCACGAATGATCGAAACGATAATTAATGACATAAAAATAATTAAGCCTCAGTGAGGAAACATTACGGGGACACACATCGAGGGGTAATTAAGTGGATGCCAGTTGACTCTCTCGCGTTGCATCCAACGTTGAGCTCGTTAAACTTCTCTCGTATTTGTGCTTTTTTTCTTCACGTTTTTTTTTTTTCTTTTACTTTATACCTCTCAACTTCGTAACGTTTGAAAGAGTCTCGTTCAGTAGTCGGTATTTGCTCTCGACTCTCTCGACTTTTCCGCGAGAAGTCGCGCGTACCATCGACACTTTTAGAAAACGCTCCTGCTACGCCTTGTCCCCTTGGCATCCGCGTATACGTGCCCGGATTAACTAAATGGGAAAATGATCTCGATATCCTACTGCGCTTTCTGTCGTTTTACTTTGACTATATTTGCGAAGAGACATTCATCGTCGATTGACTTCCTCGGATCATTAATGCCCAGCTGGAAGCTGAATTCCCGAAAGCAACCGTTGAAGCAGCTCGGTTGGGATTCTATGAACGTGCTTAATTTTGTACCGAAATCCGGATTCTTCGCAACACGGCAGGACTCTGGGATGACCGAGTCCTAATCGAAGTTCAAGACTCCAACATAATCATCCTCTAACGTCGTGAGATCCATAGAGCGGAGGCCTAGATGCTTCATTTGATCTCTAGCCTCAGAGTCAACGAGTTGAACCTTTTCTAAAAGTCCTTGGCTAAGTATTCAACGAGCCAGACATTCCCTCATGAATTTTGGCGAAAACCAGTAAAGGTCATCCGCGAGATTGAAAAGCCAGTCTGTCTGGAATCGAACGACTTCGTTAATACTCGACAAGAGAGACATTCGTACATCTTATCCGATGGACAAAGTGAAACTCTGGCCTCGCAAGATCATGGGTGGACAGGTTTCATGGGAAAACGAGATCACTCATGGAGACGGGGATGTGAGACGCCCAGAGACAGAGATCGAGACGAGCCTCGCCCGTTTTCCACGCCCGAGGATCTCTCTCGTCATGTACGAGGGACGATCGTCGTACTCGAATTCGATACGTTCGATATGGACACCTGTAGATGGTAACGTGTATGTGTGTGTGTGTGTGTGGTACGAGTCAGAGCTCCGGGTTCGATACACCCATCTGCCCAACTCTCCCTTCGCATTTAGATGAATCCGTCGAATGAGACTTTCTTGATGTCCTATCGCATAGAATCACGCACAGATCATTTGGTCTGGTTTACGAGATCGTGACGCTTTTGCATTCTTTTTTTCTTTTCTTTTTTTCATGAGTTTCAAGTTTCACCAATATCCAAGCAACTAATGATGGAACTCTTTCGAGTTGTGCACCATTTGCTGCGGCTTTATTTTTCTTCTCCGCTTTTCTAAACTCATTCCTAAACCATGTTCAATAATTGATGAACAACTAGCCGGATTCATCATTAGCGAGTTAGTTATGGTTTGCCTGGGGTATGCTCCTGGAAATCCATAAATTTGAAGGATTCCAGAGCAGACCAATGAGGGATGCAGCTCACGGATTGTCTCCTTAGTTTATCAATCGAAGTACAGCGGTTGATACTGAAGCTTGCGTATAGAATTTAGTGACGCTCCAAAAGCATCCTACACATCTCCTTGAAAATCTTAAACCTCAAACTCGTCAACAACTGCCAACAAGTTTTAGGGCCGGTTTGCTTTCGTTATGGCAAGTCCCAAAATGTAGTAAACCCGTCGCGACCCCTTCTGGGGGGTTCAAAACAGGGGAAGCTACACAACGAGATCAACTGCAGGTCCTCCTCAATCATGATATTCCAACATTCCAACCACTCCACCCTCAAAATTATTCAACCCGAACTAACTGGAAATTCAATACAATGGAGCATCACTGAGTGGCTCCTGTGTTAACCAATTTCGATAGTAGTTTCAGTAAACCCAAAAACCATCAGGTCTGACATCAGGCAAAATCATTGATCCACCCGCCCAGCGAATCAGTCGGAATCACTTTCTGCTATCGTGCTATCGTAGTCCAGGTTCTGGAAGGCCCGAATAGTCATCAAACTTTTGGGCCATTTAATTGCATTACAAACTTAAATTCCTCACTGAACCTTTGGAGTCTAAAAGCCATTGGAACAATGATCAACCTGCAGGGCATGCCACCCATCGATGTCTTCAGAAGTCCAGATTTATCGATACAAGGATCCCAGCGTTCACCCTATAACTATGCTCTACGATTTCCAAAATCTGATCCGAATAGGCCAGATATTTCTTGTGTTTACATTGGACTGAAATAGAGCCCGGACACGGATAAAAGGACTCCGGGTATGTGTTTGCCCCAAAGCTTTGACGGCGAGTCCACGAGGATCAAGGCGCGAGAGCCTATCGCTGCCGCGTATGGCTGCCGTCGGCTTTCAGAATGCGAGCTATGAAGAGTAGGGGCCAGTAGCGCGGGAAGGGGGTGGGGGAACAGAAGGGGGTACATTAATGGGCGGGACAACGTTCGCGATTGCCCCCGTAGAGCCCCGAGGAACGTCGAACGCACGCACGCACGCACGTACGCAGGAAAGAAGGGGGCCCCCCTCATGCACCAACTCGACGGGAGAAAACGAGTGGTGGCACGCACAACTATCGTATGTTTTACCTTTTCTCTCTCTCTCTCTCTCCCTCCCTCGCTATCTCTTTTTTTCTACACACATAGAAGGAGCGGGAGATAAGGGGGCACCGCGTACGACATCACGCACACAATTTCAAGCCCCGGCAAAACGATGAACGAACTGACTACGAAAGACTACGATGAGGAGAGGACAGCGACGACAACGACGAGTGGCAAATGCGCGTGGCGGGAACGGTGGCGGCGCTGGCAACTCTACGAAGCTCACACTTACCTGACAAGATGTAAGCTCAGAAACTGGAAGGTGCCACTTCTGCACAGTCCAATACAAGACACCGAACCGGAAAGTTCGTTCAAAATAATACATTGTTAACTCACATTACGTTCCGTTCTTTCGCATCCTAACCGGGAATACTTAACAGCCCTTTTAATCAACTTGCCACTTTCACATCAACCGATTACCCGGCGACAACATCAACAAATCATTGACACTTTTACTTTTGGGCCTTCCCCGATCATCGGTATCAAGTTCCAGGGCTACTCGGTACTTATTCAGAGTACCAATAGCAACCTTCAGATCGTGGCAAGCTTGACGAGGATTCGATTTGATAACAAACCGAGTTCAGGGGGCATCAATTATGTTTAGCTCATCATAGAGGTCCCTCAGAGGACATTCGAACCTCGATATACCGCCAGAGGTCAAACGACCCCTCAATATGGCTGGCTAATTGAGTAAAACGATACATAGTGATCGGCGATAAGTGATAAAAGCTCTGAAATAGCTCGGATAAGTAAACAAAACAGTGGGACGAGCCACGGTAAACGAGAAAAAAAGGAGGGAAGGTAGAGAAGGAGGAGTGACTGTCGATTGTCCTGGTGGAGGGAACGAAAACGAAGAAACGGGAAAAAGAAGTGGGCAACGCGCATACCGGCGGCAGAATTCGCGCGGTGACTGTCACCGCTATTTCTCTTCACACGTTTCTTGACGACAACTCAACTTGAGAGACCCAACGACCCCCCTAACTTCAAAAACCACTTACCTCGGGCATGTGTGATCTTTAGTGACCTTCGGTGACATTGAAATCCCGGAAAATCTTCCCGTTTTGGCCGTTGAAAGTGCAAGCGGGAACTGGATATTTGTAAAAAAAAAAAAAGTGCGGGAAACTCGAACGGAATATCGTCGAGTGATGAAATTGATTATCGCTTCGAGTACGAAGACAGCTAACCAAAAAAAACATCAAGTGTGCTTTACAGTGCGACAGTTTTTCATGTGATTTTTTTCCTTTTTCTCCTCCTTTGAGAGTGGTGGCCACATGATAATCGATCGGACGTGCTCAGTTTCTTCGTTTTATTATTTCATTCTTTATCTGAAATGAAAAAAAAATCCCGATGATACGAAGCTGCCTTGAGAAGCGAAAGAGACGAAAGAAAACAATATTTCCTAGCTGGTTGAATCAGCGAGGGGAGAGAGTCAGGCAGAAGAAATAGTAATTGATAATCCCCAGTGTAATAATTACCCAAAGTGCTCCACCGGCAAGGACGCCAGACTTAATCACGTATCAATCAACATAAAACCTTGAGAGACCGAAAAAAAAAAAAAAAAAATTGTAGCAATAAAAAAAAGAAAAAGTATCGGGGAAAAAAAAACAACTCTAGAAAAATCATGTTCTCGTGCTGAGGAACTTTACGCCGGTAATTTGTCCGCCACCGGAATAACTCTTAAGGCCTCGAGCATGATCCGTCCTGAAGATATCATTAACTCGTTGCCGACAAGCAGCCCTCCTGGAAACTCAAAAAAACCTGGACCGTTACAGTAAACAAAACGAGGAATTGAAAATCTGTGAAATTCGTGAGTTTCATTCTACCTTTTTTCTTCACTTTTATTTTTTTTCGCGGGCTAACGCCATTAAGGAATCTATTTATCTAAGGAAAACCAGACTCCTGACAGGAATTAACGTCTGTGAAATTTTAGCAAACTTTAACTTTATTGAGGTAAACGAGGAATAAAATTTTCCCACACCAAGTCTTGCCTTCTAAAAACGATCATTCAAAAGCATATTTTTTGCTTTTTATATTTATTTTTTTTTTTTTTTCAATTATCACATTTTCAGCGCAGACATTAACGCAGAAGCGTGCTTCGTGCTTGGAAGTTGTTATCGTAAAACTTATTAGTCATCTGACATTTAAATGGCAACGTTTTTGTCAACGCTTTGTTAAGTTAAATTTGGAAATGAATGATTCTCGATTTATCATGCGAAATTGATTGAAACTCGATTCGAAAATTCTGAATTAACCGAGTTCATATAATTCGAAGAGTTTCACAAATACTTATTGAAACACGAGTGAATATTATTTTCTAATGATAAATTATTCGAAAGATCGTCTGCACCGAAGAATACCGAATCGTTGCTTAGCTTTTCGTAGTCTCAGGATCGAGTAGTCCCGGCGGTCATAGGTCCGGCTTACGTCAAGCCCCATTCAATATTTTTTAAGGGTCTCAAATATTCCCATGGCCCGATAGTCCGAGAGACAGGACATACACCTAATTATGACCATGGGACACAAAACTCGTGTACATAATGGACATTTTTCCATTGGACATTAGCTAAGTTAACCCCCTTTTATGCTAAGTGAGAGAAAGAAAAAAAAAGATAAAAAGGACAGTAAGAAAAACGTAAATGACCCTTCGAGGAGCGTAGTACTGAAGGTAGAAAAAAAAAATGGCCGGACATCGTCACGTGACCCTTCGCAATATTTCCATCCGATTCAACCACATCGGGGTTGCCCCCACTCCGGAAATATTTTTGACCACGATACAAGGGGTGGCCCTTTAAAATATCATCGTGAATACGTTTTCGACCAATTTTTATATTCCTGTTATTGAATAAATTGGCCTGCGAACACGTGAACAACGTGATGAAACAATCAAAAAAAAAATCGATCAAAAATTACATTTTTTTTCTTTGCCAACGATTCTTGAGCGTTGAATGAATACTTTTTGACTTTTGGTCACCCTGTGTAGTATTTTTGCGCTGTTCAAAATCCGTTAACACTTCTTTGGACAGTGGGGAAAGCCAGAAAAAAAAAATTCTCACACATTTCGAAAGACATAAAAATGCCAAGAAAAAATTATGTTTTTGGCAAAATGAAAAAACAGACAAAATCAATGTGATCAAGTGGCAAAAGATTTGTAATATTTGGAGATAAAATTTCGAGCGGATGAATTGTGAGAAAAATTATTTGGACTGCTCGCGTGCAACGAAGTTTCACGTGTGAATGAATCAGTCGATAATATAAAAAATCTTTTCGTATTCGATCTATACACGAACGAATAATACGTGTCATTTAATTAGGGGCTAAATAAAATGTTAAAGCTACCCCTAAATTTTGTGGGAAAATGGGCGTCGTATTTGTCAAAACTGTGAGAGCTACTGAAATTCAATTGTAATTTTAAATAACCGGGATCGTTGTTCCTGTAGAGAGTATTGAATGAACATAATTACAGAACGAATTCGTACGTGTTAACATTTCAAGCCCCCCCCCCCCCCCCCTCCGCACTCCCATCGATTTCAATGGCGCACACGTCACAGCGGGACTAAAAAGAGTTACAATACGATAATTACTACTTAACTTTAGTCGGCGAGTCATTTTCACTCAGGCACATTCTCCACGTGGGGCCAATGATGCGTGAGACAAAATTGCCAATTTGTTTCGAGACCCGAAAAATTTTGATGCACGAAAATTCAGAGTTAAAAAAATACTGCAACGGTCTGATAACATTGCAAATTATTGTTGAGGGATTAATGATTGATAAAAAAAAAAATTAACAAATCGATAATCCATTAATTTGAGTCGTTTATTTACTTTTTGATTCGCTTGAAATCTGAAATTCTCCAGGAGACAAACACATGAAATTTTTTGTGGTCAGAATCAGTTGAGATAAAGAATAAATGAGAAAAGATGAGCCTCAAAGGGTGCAGCGTTGAGTCTCGTTTTGAAATTTTTACGTTCTGATCGTTTCACTTTTTTTTTTTATTTTTTTATTTCGAGACCTCTGGAATATTGTTCCTGAGAGTCTCGTTATTGTACAATGGCGATATAATGCTTTGAGGCTATTTCACATTGAATGGACGTGCGAGCCAAGACGCTTTTATGCTTGAAAAAAGGGCTGCGAGGAGGAACGTTTGCTCAAGAGTAAAATAAAGGCCTCTCTCCCGCCGTGGTGTTATTGTCGTGCTCGTTGCACATATCTATATATTAAAACTAGTGAAAATAGCAGAATAGACGAATCGCATTAAAAATCGTTCAATTTTCGAGTTGAAAAATAATAACATATACAAAAATAAAAATTTATTCTAACGAGCATTGAGATTTTCTGGCTCGAATAAAAAAATAAAAATAAAATCAGCAGAAACATCGAAATTCGAATCTGAATTTTTCACATTCGATCTATCGATGCCATTCGCAGGAGGACGAAAATGCTGCAGCATTAAGAACATTCCAAACTCGTCACGAATTAATTACGAAATGCCATATTATTGGATTGTTTATTATCGAGTGTTTATCCTGTGTCAAGAGACATTTTGATGGTGTGAAAAAAATGAAAAGAGTGAAAGCAATGAAACGTATGATTTGCAACGATCTAACGTGACTGCTGTATTAATATTCGCGTCAACAAAGTCGCGCGTAACTTCGTCAAACCGAATAGAAATATATTACAGTTAATTGGACATAAAAATATCGTATACGATCTTACCTCCATGACATTTCGTCGGATCTCGTCTTTTACTCGTCCGATAGTGTAAATCGCAAAGTCACACGGAGTAGGTTACTTCACGTTCGGTTATAAATAGTGAGTTGTTTTAGTTTTTTATTTTTATTTTTTTAAATATATAATTCGAGATCTCAACAACACCGGATCAAATAAAAATTTATTTAAAACCTGATTGAGACACTGGTGACAGTGTTTTAACACTGCAAATACGTAGCTCGATCTTTTATTACTGCAATCGAGCATGGAGTTTCGTTATTTTTTTTTTTCTTTCTAGGCAATCGATGGTGTTGAAATTTTCAAGTGGAAGATTTCTTATCAATTCAATAGACTTCGAATTAAATGTTCTGGAAAAATTTAGCTATTAGCACTCTTTTGTTGAAATTTTTTTATCTCCACACTCGTGATTCAAGACATTGTTGTTAATGTAATAATATCAAATATGATCGAATAACAAATAAATATTTCTACTTATTAGATATAAATATAAAATAAAGACACGTGTATATTTAAATGTATAAAAAGGTTCAAGCTATTTGCGACAAATGCGGAAGTAAATAAAGGTAAAACCTCCGTCACCACTTGATTTTTTTTTTTTTTTTTTTTTTTTCAATATGATCGTATATATAGGCGTGTATATAGAAGACTCGACAAATCATTCCTCGTTAAGCTTCCTACGAGACATTTCGCCAAGGGCTTATTCGAATAACAATTTCTTTTACATATACGTTTAAATATATGTATTCGCGTATACGATAAATGTGCGCTTTACTGCAAGCCACGAGAAATACTCAACGTCTGACAATTACGGATAAATTTCTTTCTTCTTCCACGTCATTTGACATGAAAGAGGAAAAGAGCTAGAGAGAGAGAGAGAGAGAGAGGGGGGGAGAGATGATCAGTAATTTGCAGAATTTTCATGGCATTAAAATTCGTGTCAAATGTGTAGAAAATATTGAATCCTTTTGGACGATGAAACCGAATAGAATTTGGGGAAATGCATAATTTTTTTTTTCTTTCCTAGTTGTATTACTCCGGAGCTTTTATAAATTAAGAAAGAAAAAAAAATACTTGTCGAATTCTCGTATAAATTTGAAGTTTTATTTATTTTTGAATATTTCGCTTTCGACTTGATCATAATACGTAACCGCTGTCACCAGCTTCGGGAATTAATATCAATACGTTCGTATTCACGGTGTGCAAATAAACGTGAAAATGAAAATAAAAAAAAAAAGCAAATAATTTCTATATATGCAAATAAATGAAATGAAATATTCAGCAAAAACATAATTTTCTTCTCCACCTTCTGGATGTCTCGTACGTCACCGAGACGCGCAAGCAAATTTTTCCTCTCCTCGGATATCTAACCTCTCTCGCAACAAATCATTCCTCGTTAAATCCCCTGCGAGAGGTTTTCATTTCTTTCTTTTTTTCTTTTTTTTTTTTCTTGCAATTTCTTTTCATTTTTTCCACATGTACAATTTTCCTGTGACGTCTCGGACTTTTGCCAATCGTATGAAATATCAATTTATTTGCCGGTTCCTGGTTATCCCTATCGTCCTTTTTCTCTCGAGGAGAAGAAGAAGAAGAAGGTGCGCACCAAGAAAAATAACCGCATTAGTGTCCAGGACAAGAATATTCGCTTAATCCACCGAGTCGACATCGAAAATATTCTCCGTTAGTCTTTCCATCGTTGTTTTTTTCCTTCTCTCATTTTTTTCCCAACATTTTTCGTTTCTCAAAAACATATTATTATGATAACATCAAACGAATGTCTGAAACGATCGTTAAATTCATATTTCCCAATAGCCCCTTAAATAATATATAAAAAAATATGAAAAAATGATTCAAATTCGTAAAGAAGTATATCAAAATGAATTATTCAGTACTTTTGATATTAAGAACAAAAAAAAAGCGAACCATACCGATCGAAAAATGTACATCAGAAGGACTTATTCTTGTTATATATTTACACGTTCATATACGCACTTATAATAGTATGTATCTATGACACCGAAGGGATTCTCTTTCCGATGATACTTTGGGATAAAATTCTTCCTACGAGGATGTGGGATAAGACGGTCTTAAACCAACGGGGGGGCGCTGCTGTTGCTGCCGCCAGCATATACAGACGAAACAATCTCAGTAAACGACTCTCTTCGAAACTCACGTAATATATTTACGATGTCCAGAGAGAAATTGATAGAGAGGGATAAAGAAAAAAAAAAAAAACGTCCAATTCGTGTGTCTGTGATTTATTTTTATTTTTAGTTTCTTCTTCTTCTTCTTTTTTTTTCACTCCGAACGAAAAGAAAGAATAATAGACAGCTCTCGGGTATAATAAATGCCTACACGAGGACTTTTAGGCTGTTTGAAATCCTTTAATGTATGACCCATTTGGGCACTTTGAAAAAAAAGAAAAAAAAAAAAATTCAAACAGTTCGATCTCTTTTTTGACATTACAAAAAAATCAATAAGTTCACTTTGTATTTGTTCAGAAAGAAAAAAAAATTTCATTTCTGTCGTCAATGAAAAAAAAAATTAAAAATATTAAAGATCGATTGAAACGTATAACGATCGTACGAAACTTTGAAATCCTACTGAATGAAAAATAAAATATAAAAAATAAATATGACGTAGTTCGTAATACAAAATAAATGAAAATAAATTAAAAAAAATAGGCTTAACGTTCGAAGATCAAAGTCTCAACGACGCTTCGGTAAATCGAGAGACGGGTAGACGATCCGAGAGACGATGAATTATGCGTGGAATCGGGCTAATGGAAGGTCGCCATACACCAGATTAGTTAAGAAGCGATTCGGATCGGGTTCATAATGGCTCGTCGAGTTCAAACTGGTTTTGGCGCCTGGACCCACGGAAACACCTTTCTGTCATACATACAAATATACTAAAATTTGTACACGTTGATATTGATAATTTTCAATTATTTTCATTATCCGCAGCGTATAACTTTCTAAGAGATATTGAGAGAAAAAAAATTTTATCATAGTTCTGATGAATAAAAATGATGAAAATTGATTTTATTTTATTTTTATTTTTATTGTAAATGAACGATTTAAAAAAAAAATATTTTCACTGATTAATAATGAATGTTGATTAATCAACGAATAATAGAAATCGAGGAATCTCGTTGCTAGACAAGAATAAACGACTAACAGTATTTCGCTCCATGTTTGTTTCTCGTTAAGTAAAATATCGTTATTTTTACTGATTGCTCAGAGTCTCGAACGAGCTCCGATTTATTCGAGATATCCTGTGGAAAATGTTTCGCTAAGCGATATCCTGATCCTTCGAGCTTATCAATAATTCCTAATTGGTATTATAATTGGAATTGTTCCAGGCTGAGAGTGACGCTTAATTTATCGACTAAACTTGCGTTATCTATGATTGTAATTTAATTCTTGTAGCTCAGACTCCTCAGCAGACAGAAAAAGATTCCTCTTTCGCTCTCTTTCGTTTTTTTTTCTCTCTTCTTCTCCTCGTTTCTTCATATATTTTTTTTTTATTTATTTTTTTCTTTTTATTTCGTCGATCGAAATAACGCATAAAATAAAAATAAAATTAAAATTATTCTCAAGGATATTCTCGGGAATCTTGGGCTACTAAACGATCGTTATATTTCGTCACTGCAAGCCTGTCTCCCGATGTCCAACGAAAAATTATAGTCCAGTCGAAATATTCAAGAAATTATCTGTGTCTGTGTGCGTGTGTGTATTTTTTTCTTTGGTTTTAATTAAATAAACTTTTTTCTTAAATATTCGAGCGTAATCGGTATATCTGCGTATATATGTCCTCAAAATCATGACGAACATTCTCAGATGATTTTTATTTCAAGCAATATTTAATTCAGTAATAAGAATGTATAAAACAACGACTGAAGCACTTCGAATATCTCGATTAAAAAACGACCTCAACTTCGCACTGCTATAACTACCGTTCTGCCGGACAGAATCCAAGACATTCGTAGTGCTCCGGAACCGCGACGAGTAGACTTAAAAATTCACCGGAGAACTTTTTCGATATCTCCGTTTCTGTGGCTTCGAGACCTCTTCGAACATCGAGCCAATAGAGCAGGGCGAAAAAATCCGATGAATTTATTCAACTTTCCAAATTCGTAACGATCATTCATAAAAATAATCGATCAAAGAACGATCAGAAATGAATTTTATTTCCGAACCCTTTTTCTATCCAAATTCAGGTATCCAAGACCTGAGAGGAAAAAACGTCACGATATTCGGAGTAAAAAAAACCATGGTCGTGCAACAATCCCGAGCAGCGACCATTCGAACCGTGAAAAATGTGATTTCCGCTCGTAAAATTTATTTGCGGTTTTTTAAATAGCGAAACATTGTAGATCTAAAGGGGGAGATTCGAGTGAAAAGTCAACGAGCCGGGTAAACACCTGTGTCATGGTGGCTGACCTCGAGCCACGTGAATATGACTTTATCCCGGTTGGTATAAGGCTCGTTGCACTCCTCGGCGTTTCGAGTACGCAGCTAAAGTGGCCCCGTGCGTGCACCTGATTAAAATGCCAAGTGAATCGAGTCGAGGGCGGCACGCGGGCCGCACGCTTGCTCTACATATGCACACGCGCACACGCGCGCACACACATGTACATGTGTCTTTCTCCATTGACCAAAACTCGTATTATGTCCGCCGGGAAATTTTCTCCCTCTCGTTCTCTCGGTGCACTTGTCTTGCGAGAGTCCCCTTCATGTTCTTCCTCCATTCAGTACACAAAACATGAATCTCAGCTATTCAACGAGAATCCATAAAATGCCGGAGCTTACCAAAGAGGCAAGAAAATAGAGTCAAATTGATTTCATCCTGTTAATTGTCATTACCATCAACAATTTATTGCAAACATTCCGCAATTTCGTTTATTTCAACCGCATCTTTCTCGTTGTCGATTAAATAAATTGAAAAATAAAAAAAAAAAAAAAAAAAAAATATACGTCACTAAAAATCGACGAATAAATAATATATAAATTCATGAATATGTTTCGTATAGATTCGCCGATGTAAATTCCATTCCAGAGAGACGACGATCGACTGTTATATTCCACGGGTTTTCTATAATGGATATGCAAGTGGCGAAGCAGGTTCCATTCATTCATGTTCAGAGCAGTTTCAACGGTTATACATATATGCGAACGTATATATATATATATATATATATATCCGCATTTTCTTCTGTCTCGTTTCTTCTTTCCTGTTTCAATGTACTTTTCGATATCGATAGTGATGCTCGTGATCTCTAAATGAATAATACTTGAAAAAATATCAATGAAAATCAGTGAATAATTATTGTATCGAATTCTCTTGTATTTATCAACAAATATCTGTATATTCATATTATTGGAGCTGAAGTTTATGTCACAGAGAAAGACAAAAAAAAATATATATTTTTAATCGCGAAACGATACGAAAAGCTTAATTGCAAACACGAATCTTGAGCCAGCTCATTATCAGAATCATTCATTGATTAAAAAACCGTGAATAATAATGCACGTGTAGATACAACGTGAAATTCAAACCACCCTCGTTTTCCTTATTAGGAATATCACCCGATACTCGTAGACATTAGTTTTTATTCTTATTATTTTTCTTAAATTTCTTTTTTTCTCATTATTTTTTTTATTTTTCGTCGCCGAGTCGCGTCTCTTTTATCCAGAATCTCCGTTACGATCCTGTGAGGCAAGAGGATACATTGTAAACTTTCTTGGCCTCGTCGTTCTCATCAATTTTCTCTCCATATCTCAACTACCACGACACACGCCATATACAGTACATATTATACGGCCAATTTATGCATTATACATGCAGCCAGATATATACGTGAGATACGGATACACGAGACTGGATTATATCGACCGATTAAAATTTCTCGTTCAATAATAATCGTCGTTACTATTATTATTATTATTATTATTATTATTATTATTATTATTATTATTATTATTATCGTTATTATTGATACTACGAGAAAATGTAGTTCAAATATTCGTTTAAAAGCTCAATACGAATACAATATTCATAATAATATATAACGTCGAAAAAATATATATAAATATAAATATCATTTTTTGAAGGGAAAAAAGAAAGGTGAATGTGACTCGATACTATTAGGTGGGCTGTGGATGCACTGGAAACAGTTTATATGCAGCCGTTAACAGAATAATTCAAGGATCACGCGAAGGAACGAAAGACTCTCAACAAGTACTCTCCTTCTGTCTCTTTTTCTCTCTCTCTTTCCCTCTGTCTGTCTCTTTTTACAGACTCGTGGGATTCTGTGGACCAGGATAAGAGAGAGAAAAAGAGAGAGAGAGAGAGAGTGGGGGGTGGGTAAGAGAACACTCAGTCTGGTCGTTGCGATAACGTTCAACGACCAGCTACATTTACACGTTAACCACGAGCCATTAGATCGATCCGGACTAACGTCTCAATTTTCGCATCGAAAGTCCACGGTAAAGCTCTGAAACGTGGTCATGTACGTAATTTATTTTTCTTTTTATTTGTTTAATGGAAAAAAAAAAGAAAAAAAAAAACAAAATGAAGTGATGTTTTGATTTTTTGTCGTCTGATCATAGCTGCCCTTTCTACTTGAATCTCTTATCTGGCTCGTACGAGCGAAGCGACTCGTCGTTCGAAATCTCAACGAGGCTCATAGCTCCTCCACAATTTTTCCAATGTTTCTTCAGATCACGTACATTCCTTCTTGAATATCTTTCTTATTTCTTATTTATTCTCTCGAAATATATATGTATATATATATATATATATATATATATATTTTTTTTTTTTCAAGAAATTTGCAATTTCGTGTGCAATATTGCAATCTTAACGCGACCAGTCCGTTCATTCGCTCATGTATGCATTAAATCTCCTTATCGCTCTTTTCTCTTCCTCTCTTTCGTACGATTCTCATACAATCCTCACCGGTTTCTACCGATATATTGCTTCGTTATTTTATTTTATTTTATTTTATTTTTTTTCCTGAAAAGGAGCCGATCGTATTTCGTTGCGATTAAGATTTTTCGCTCTCTTCCTTCTCTCCACCTTCGATCAAGAACTTAATTCTCTTCAATAGACTCGATGTACATTTGCACTTAATATTCTTTCATATTTTTAGATTATGACCGAGTTCGTCATCCATTTTCTCGAAATATAATTCTTCTATACAGATTTTGTGACTGTTAGATCATCTCCACTGGGAAACCATTCGATGTTCACACACTTTGATATCAGAATTTGACATTTTTTTTTTTTTTTTTATATTCAAGTATCAACGTCATGCTTTTCAGGATTTGAATGTTTTGACAGTATACGAAGTTGACGGGAACGATTTTGAAAGAATAAAAACAGAGTGCTGAACGTTCGGAAAAAAATAATAATTGACAGATACATTGACTGGAAACGAAATTTTGTTGAAATATTCAAATATTTTGTTGCACGTATTCGATCATTTTTTTCTTTTTGTTCAGGCAACAAAATTTCGAATATTCCAACAAAGCTTCTTTATACTGGAACGAATTTTTTTTAAGAGAATCAAACATTTCGTTGATGGTATTGAAGAAAATATTTGAAGGTTTCAATAAAATTTTGTTTTTTAAAAATACATGAAATCCATCAGTTCCGAAACTGAGAGCATGAGTTTCTTAATTTTTTTCAAAGAAGTTCGAAAAAAATTGACAAAAAAACATGTGAAAATATGAAAATTGTTAAATTGGAGATTCAACGAGCACGTGGTTTGCCACAATCGACGAGTGCACCCTAATTATTTGTATTTTTTTTTTTTTTTTTTTTCATTCTTCGGGTGAAATAAAAGAATTATAAATGAAAAGATCTGATTATAATATCGAAAATAATAATGCCCGGAGGACACAAAAGCCCTCCCGTGGCTTAAGAATCTCAAACAATAGTGTTTTCGTGTCGCTGCTGTACCAATTGTGCGATCTTTTCGCGTCCCAGAGAGAGCAAAATAAAGGAGAGACGCGCGAAATAGATCGTTCATAGAGGTGCACAGAGGTGTGAAAAAGGATAATAATATAGAGTTACTTACTCGGCTCTGTACGAGACACGCGCGGATTTAGCCTGTATACCGATATATGGGGCGTTTCGTAACAAATCAGCTTAAACCTCAACATTGTAATTCGAATGGCAATTTTTTTTTTCTTCTTCAAATCAACATTATCATTTTCCTTCTTGCGTCAACTTATCAACGAAAATTTTAACCACAAAAAAACGTTTCGTTTCTTTAAATTTATAATTTTTTCCAGTGACGAAAACACTAGAAACGAAATTTCGTTTGAACATCGAAATATTTCTGTTGCACGTATACAACAAATTTTTTTTATCTATTCAAGCAACAAAGTTTTGGGTATCACAACGAAGCTTCTTTGTACCGAAACGAAAATCATTTGAGAGGATAAAACATTTCGTTGCATCGACGAAATATTTTTTTCAACGTATTCAACAAAATTTTCTTCTCAGTGAATCATTCTTAAAAAGCTTGGATATTTTTTTTTTCTTTTCTTTATGTGAATGAATAAATAAAAACTTAATATTTCGATCGAAAAATATAAAACTGACGTTTCCGGAATTGAACGGTGCACTTGCGATACACTGAGAAAAATGAATTCGTAAATTCAACAAATTTTTTGTTGGTTCGACAAATTTTCTGTTGGTTCAACAAATTTTTTTGTTGGTTCAACGGATCGTGGCGAACAAAATAAAATTTGTTAACCCAAACGAAATTTGGTTCATTCAAATACTTAATTTTTCACCACGACAAAAAAATCGTTGAATCAACAAATTTAATTTGTTCGCCACAATTTCAAATTTTTTTTCTCAGTGTATCAATAATTCTAAAAATATTGTATCAAAAAATTTCTTGCCTTCCGGTATCACGATGTCTTAGGCTCTAGATGTTCGAAATTTTCGAACGCCCTATACGAAAAAAAAAAAAAAAAAAAAAAAATGTTACGTCACTATTGTGCTGTTGTTGCGAGCGTCACATTGTTGGAGAAAATAAAGTACGAGGTAACCTTCTTCTCGCCTCTTTTCTATATATCCTTTTCTTCTCCATTCCACCAAACTTCATCTTCTCTTATTTCCTACCTCGACCTTTTCCTCCTTACAGAATCATCGCACGGTCCACCGCCCGCTTTATTCCCTTTGATGCACGTATGTCCATGCATACACACGAGCACCCATACGAATGAGTAACACACAGGGCATTTAGTCTCGAATGTACGAAAAATATGTTTTTTCTTCGCTGCAAAAATAATTATAAGCAAATAATTAATGAGAAGCTCCGTACAATATTCGTTATTGAAACGAATAAATAACATTCCCAATTTCGTGTGAAATTAAAGTATAAATCCACCCTTCAAATATAGTTCATAAAAATATTTCAATTGAAACGAATAAATCACTTTAATTTCATTCCATAATTAAGATTATTTCTATTCAACTTAACTTAATAGATTTCAATCAATAATTTTAAACATTGAATTTATTAATTTCAATTTGGTAACTTTATTTTAATAATAATAAAAATGTAACTTTTAATTATGATAAATTTAAATGAAATTTTCATTAAAATTTCATTTTTATATTGACTAACATAATGGATTTTAATGAATAATAATTTTCATTGATAAAATTAATCGAATGGTTTATTTTGGATGATGAGCCCCATACACGTGTGCATATTCTTCGCTAGTGTGTCTGATTCTGTACTCAAGCTCATTTCGCGCCACGGGGGGGTTCTTCTTTCTACTCCGACTAAATGCACACACTTGTATAACCTATAAATGTGTATTTTATTTGATGATATACATGTATATATTCGATCGTTCGAGTCTCTTCGTGAACGTCGACACAGAGAAAATCGACTCATTATTGCTCACCGCGTGGCGCCCTCGTGCAAAATGTGCGAAAAGTCATTTAGCATACACGGATTCGTTCGTGTATACGTAGACCCGGAAGAAGGTTTTAACTATGTTATAAGTTTTCATCGACGTAACACGAGAATTTTTCCCACTCAGAGGGGCCCTCGTCGGTGGCTTTTTGCTCGTTTTTTTCTTCCAGCCAAAAATATAATTCGATTCTTTTGAGTCGCAAGAGCACTATGAAAAAAAATACTCCAAAAAAATGCCAAATTATCGTTGATCATAGAATTTGCATATTGATTAAAGTCATCGAATAATTTTGATAAATCAGCGAATGATCGATCAATATTTAACGACGTTTGAAATCTATTTGAATATATTCGTACAGCCAGTTTTGTGTGAAACCGAACAAGAATCAACGCGAGTTCGAACAATTTTTTTTCTCTCCCCTTCGAAATGACGTTCGACCGATTTATGCGAGTTTTGACAGTTGCAAAAAAGGAGCGACCGGTAGTTCGACTTTCTAATCGGCTCTATGTACCGACGTCCGGGAGAAATTTTAATCAACCCCCGATAGAAAAAAATAAAAAAAATAAAAATAAAAAAAAAAAGATTTTACAAATATTTTCGATTCGGAGCAGTTGAGATTCGTGTGATTAGGAAGTGCGTGCAAACCACTCCCACGCCTCTGTTGGCTTGTTGTTCGTCGCTTTTATCGGTTCTTGTCTCGCAAAATCGAGCGTGCACGCTCCCGCGCGAGGGTGTTCCATTAACGGTTTTCCTTGCTGCTTAATCGCGTTAACAACCTTTTCAACCTAGCGGAATGTTTCTCTCTCTCTCTCTCTCTCTTTCTCTCTACCTCCCTCGCTCTCTCTACCTCCCCACACTGATAAACTTGAAACTTTAATGTTTCTATATGTGATCGTATATACGCCAATTTTCATATTTAAACGCTCTCATATATGCATGAGAGGCCCACATACGTGTCTGCTGTGTATCCGCGTTTAGAAGCGATGTAGGAAGTTCCTTATAGGCTAAGGTAGTATTTTGTCTTATCCTATCGCTGTCATGGTCGGTAGTCCACGTCGTTCGAGCTTATTTCACGTTCACGTGAGTTCCCTCTTTGCCCAAGCGAGCGTATACCATTACAAAAAGGTCCGAACTCGCGTGTTACACAAACACAACACACACAGACACATACACACTGCAATCTTCCACATTAACGACAATGACGAAACTGTAAGCGTTTATGCATATCCTCGTGAGTCTTACGTCGGAAGCTTGACAGATAAGCTACAGCTCGATGTTAACGCCATGCTTCGTCGGCTCGCACACGGTTTATCGTTCATTCCCGAGAACTCGCGCTCTCTGCTCTTTCGAGGTAACGCCGTTTACGGTTTTAACGAATGAACGATCTACTTGACCAAAATCTTCTCTTATTTTAACCATTTTTTTTTTTAACTTTATTTGTCAGAGCGTCCAAACATTTTGCATCGTTTAATGCGAATTATTTATAGTTGTCGATGCAACCTTCTCGATCGTTGAGACGAAATTTTCGTCTCGTTTATATTTTTTCTCGTTTTTGTTTTTGTTTTTTTTTTTTTTCGTTTATATTCAAGACCACTCGATTATATTATGATTCCCAGATTTGTTGAAACGGATATCTATTCGGGGGGCTCAATATCCTAACGAGTCCCGGGGACCAATATCCAACTTAACGGATCGACGATTAACTCGTGCTAACTCATATACTCACGAGTTTTCGAATCATTACGATCGTTTATGAATAATTTGACGGTTAAATTTGAAACGCGAACGTCAATTAACGATTTCGAGGCAACATTTTCGGCTTATCAGTGACAGTTGTTTGGCTTTTACGTCGAAAAAAGGAAAAAAAACGTTTTGTCGTGCGAATGAGGAAATAATATGTACTATAGAGACGGAATGAAATGAACTCGCGAGAGCTATTTATAATTCGATTACCCAATCTAAACGACTTTGGTGTAGGAGATGTAAAAAAACGTCTGAATTAAATATGAGAAAAAAAAATGGATTATGACGGAAATGAGAGTTGAAAATATAAAGAATAATTCGATGAAAAATATCGGATAAGCGATATACTCGGAGTGACAACTTCCCAAGCGTGAAACTGAAAATTTTCGATGTTTTGCTATCGGACAGGTTGACAGATAAGACGGGAAATACGAGACGCGATATTATAGTTGAGAGAATTATGTAAACTTTATTCGGCGTTAACCGGTTGTTCCGTTAAATTAATAAATTGTTTAATTTTTCGCGATAATTGAGAGACTGGCCGCAGCAAAAGACCTTTCTAAATCCTGCTCAAACCGTTTTTAACATTTTTATTCATTTTTGACAATTTACGAATATCAAGATTTCGTTTGAATCATTCGATCGATTATCCAAATTTCAACGAAATTATCATTCGAATTTAGCGAAATAAATTAACATTATTTTTCAAAAAATGTTACATATCCAAAAATTCATTATAAAAATTATCAAATTTTTCTTCGAAATATAAATCCACTGTCTCTCACCTTAAGGAGGTTGGCTACACACATGTTGCCATGTTAAAAGCATAGGAAAATTCGAAATGATTAGAATTTAATGAAATTTCGTGAGCATATTCTTTTGGATTAAATATGAATATAGAAATTTTTTAAGATTTTTCTTCTACATAGTTTTCGAGTAATTCAACACTAGAGTTTACATCCGTAAGCATAGGATTCTCATATATATAGGTATATATTTTGCATATTGTAAACTCCAATTATTCGACAACTATGTAGACGAAAAATTTGAAAAAATTTGTGTCATTGGATTTGATGCTAAAGAATGTTATCACCAAATTTTATTAAATTCTTATCATATTGTCGTATGTAGCGACCCTCCTTAAAAAAAAATCATTTTTTTTTAGTTATTTCTACGTTAATTACTGACACAGGAAATTCGTTTCAGACCGCACGAAAAATTTAGTATGGGATCCGAAAGATAAAATTTTCAGATACAATTATTATTATTATTACGATCTGTTTGATGATGCAGGCTCCGAAGGGTCGTGTTGATGATTTTAGTTAGGAATAGCCAAGCGTGAGAGAGTAACCTGTCAGATACGGAATTATCTGTAAAAAAATAAAACAAATATATATATATATATATATATATAAATGTGTGTGTGTATATATAAAAGGGATCGAGAGTGAGGTGAAGTGACGGGGCCCCCATGGAAAAAAGGTATGGGGGGTTGACGGGCTCTTCGATCCATCAAAGTCACTGGGTCGTCTTTTCTCCCCCCTCCATCCTTCAGCCCTTTTATTTATTTTTTTTTTCGTCTCTCTTTCTCTCTCGCTCGCTCGATCCCTTTCTGCCACTGGGCCGATTATATTTTTACAAGCGTGTCCAATGTCTTCGAAGAATATATTAGTCCTGCCAACGGTGAAATCTCGAGATTCTCTCGTACGTAAGAAGAGAAAGAGCACG
This sequence comes from Campoplex capitator, assembly GCA_037576405.1. Taxonomy (NCBI): domain Eukaryota; kingdom Metazoa; phylum Arthropoda; class Insecta; order Hymenoptera; family Ichneumonidae; genus Campoplex; species Campoplex capitator. Next base: position 9,967,219 of record JARBWI010000323.1, on the reverse strand, counting down.
CTCGAAGCAATAAATTTATCATTGTAATATCGATAATTGCACACGCAGCCTCATCTCAATGAGGTTCCATTGAAATCGATACAATTCGCCAAAACTATATTATTCCTGTTTCTTTCCAAATAAACTTTCTCCAAAATAGAAAGAACAAAAAGTTCCAACGATCTTCGGTATGAGTGAAAAGATTTTCTGACTGGAGACCAGATCGAGTCATTCCTCGGTGTTCCGAAAAGACTTTTTTCAACAAAATCTCTACAACTTTTCTGCGAGTGTCTCACGAAAATGCAAGCAAAAAAACAAATATAAAAGTTTCACTTTCTCGAAAAAAAAAAAAATAATAATAATTAAAATTGAAAAAAAATGTTGAATGAAACACCAACACTGTTTTCATTACGTCACACTTTTGGGAAAGTTCTCCAAGGGCCTGGATCCCGAAAAGCGTCTGAAAAGCCTCTGTGCCCCTCGATAAGATTCCGCAGACGTCCCAGGAGACGAAACCGCGTTCACAGAAGCATCAGCGAAGACGTATAGAAACAAGCTTGTCATCTTGGTCGCGACGTGGTTAGAAGGTTTCCGCGTTCAGGGACGTCGTCGTAGAAATTCATAGTAACCACGAAGCAGAGAAAAGAAAAGAAAAGAAAAAAAAAAAAAAAGACTGGTAGCACGAAGAGATAAGGACGGCGAGTTGGAGGGTACGTAGGCTGAATATTCCGTCTCGGGACTTGAGAGAAAGAGAGAGAGAGGCCCACGCCCTTGCGAGACCAGCTACCTCGTCCGTTACTACTTCGTCTCTAGTTTTCTCTCTTTTTATTTATTTCTTTTTCTTTTCTTTTTTTTTTTTATTCATTTTTTTCTCCCTTATTTTTTCCCTAGCAGCTCGCAACGCCTGTCGCCGGAAGTGAAGGATTATTTATGCACACGACTCGCTCGAGACGAGGAGGAGAGCACTTCGAATATACGAGAACGAGCACGACGACCACGATCACGACGAGATCTCGGTTGTAATGTCTCCAGTGTGCTATATAACTCGAAGATTAATTAGCCCGCGTTATTACAAACTCCGATGGAGTTAAGGGATTATAAGTCGAAGAAGAGCAGAGATATAGATCCACTCGGGTTATATCACGTGATACACAACCAGCTTCTCGACTATTTTCATTTTTCTCGTCAACGATATTATCTCATTCGAGCGTGTATAGATATATATATATAAATATAATATTCTTTCGTTATTAAGGATCGATTTTATATTAATTATAATTATACGATCAAACGAAAATAATTATTCAAAATATTCAATAATAATGATATTAATGAATGAATTAAGGGTATTTATAGATAAATATTTAATAAGGATATCTCTCGTATTCTCAGAGCGATGTCCTGGACCCCTCGGATCCCTACCGGATGAAGTAGGCGTTTGTCACTTTTAACCCTTCTCATTTAATTTATCGTTCTTATTAACGTTTCTCGTGAGAATATTTTGTCGAGCCCACTCCTCGATATCGGTATTTAACTGAGAAAACAAATGTTGATATGCATACGTTGTAATAAAATAAATCCAATGGATTAAGGAACAAAGTAATCGTAATGGGTTTCAAAAGACGAATAAGGAGAAAGAGAGAGAGAGAGAGAGAGAGAGAGAGAGAGAGAGAAAAAAGAGAAACGAAATTTTGTAATTTAAAAATGCTTTATTCTAACCGCAGTAGGCGTCCGAGTGAATTCTTATCCCAGATAATAATCAGACACGTATTTATCGCGCGACAAATTAATGATAATTATCCAGCACGACGTACAAACGTTATTTACGAGCGAGGAAGTCCTGCGAGTCTCTTCTCGGACACGCTCGATATTCGTTTTCTTTTTGTTTTCGTTTCTCTTTTTTTTTTTGCACTTTTATTTTGAATTCGTATTTTAATATTCTTTTATTTATATTTTTGTTTTGTCGTTCACTCGTTCCTTCTGACGACTGGCTAAAAATCGTGGGGTTTCGTGAACTCTCGCGTTACAGAAGAGATAACGATCCAACGAATGAATCATTTTGTATCCTCAGGAGCTAATAATAATTGCGCCAATTAATCCATTTCGTTTCTTATCGAATCGAGTTTAGAGAACGAGAAATTGACGCTTTTGATCTCGCGCAACTCCATTCATTTTCTTATTCGCGTTCAATCGTTGAATCACATTCGTTTGAAAATATAATTCAACGTTATTAATTTCATTGGCAGCTGAATGAAAAAAAAAGAAAAAATTCAAACAATTTTGTCAAACTTTCCCAATTCAAACATTTCAATTGTCTGCACTTTCGATTCTATTGAAAGAAACATTTTTCGATCGACGAAAAGTTATGCTAAAAAATATTTAAAAAAAAAAACAAAAAATTTATCGCTTTTCTTATCGATAAAAATAGCGATTTTTCAAACTGGTCCAGGCATTTCCGCGCTCTATAATCTCCCGAGATTCTCAACGAGAAAAAAAAAAAAATAGCAGCGGAGAGAAAAAGGAGGAGAAAAAAAGGGTAAAAAAATAAAAGAGGAGGAGAAGCGCGAGGACACGAAGAGGCGGCTTTATTCAAATGGCCAGTAAACTCAAGGGACTGGAGCGAGCGCGATGGGGGGAGAGGGGCAAATCGCGACGAGTATACATACCGTATATGTATATATATGAGCTGCGGTCGCGTGGACGACACTTCCATGGAATATTAAACGTTCGGTGCATACTTTTCCTTGACTCATGTACTTATACACTATTATCCACGAAAGCAGCAATGAATTTTTTCTTCTTCGGCAACGAAAAAAGTTCTTTCACGTCGAGTCGTGTGCAGCAATTGAAAAAAAAAAAAGAAAAAAATTGAAAAACAAAAATATTATTTATAAAAGGTAAAAAAAAAGAAAAAAACGAGACGGAATACGATTACGAAAAATAAATAAATCTATGTGTTAATTTTTCGTGCGCTGGAGAAAAAAAAAATTAATAATTGTCCAATCATTCAAAGGATAATAACGTTGTACGCGAAATTCCGGTATTTCAGCTACTCAAAATCAGTTGATTACGAATAACTTTTGAAAAATTCACATTCATGTGCTAATTATTCGAGTCTGATGATCACTAAGTTTTCTAGATGAAAAAAAAAAAAAAATAAAAAATAAACAGACACACACAAAATGTGAAATAATAATGAATTGAAGTAAAAAAAAAAAAAAAAAGGATGAATAAAATATTTCTTGCAAGGGGTGAGATTTTGGAGTCTGAAAGATCGTTGATACAGTATATACATGTATATAAATGGCTGAAAGGTTCACCTGGGAGCGTCGAGACGAATGATAGATCGACGGACATAAAAAAAAAAAAAAAAAAATGATATACGTATAGATGTATGTTTTATATATATATATATATAATATAAATAAGCAAGACGATCCTGCATACGATTATTGGATTACGGTGGAGAATTTATTTACGATTAAAAAACATCATAATAACAATAATGACGATAAAAATTGAAAAAAATAAAAAAATAAAATAAAAAGATATTGTCGAAATGAGAGATCCGAGCATCTCGCAGCCAAAGTCCGTTAGGTGAGAATGGCTCGAATAAATTTTGTGGTCCAAACAGCCGCGAGGAAGATGCTCTTATCCTCAACCACCGAAATTTCTTTTTCCTCATTTTTTTTCGTTATTTATTTTATTTTTTTTTTTCTTTTACTTCACCTTCTCGTATTTTCTATACAGTTATATCCTTCGGACATTCATTAATTACGCGCGTCCTTATAATCCCAAAATTCCATCATCCTCGAGGATTTTAAACTCAGTCTCGACAAATCCTTCGCTAAAGTCCGAAAGAAAGAATTTCTCTCTCTCTTTCTCACTCTCCTGCTACAACTTTGCCACGCTAGTTCGCACAGTGGAAATATATATATTTTTTCTCGTCTGTATTCCCTCAGTTACGAGCTTTCCGGACTGCGGTTATAAAAAAAAAAAAAAAAAAGAAAAATCAATCAGGATAAATGAATTTTGAAAAATCATCGAAACTTTTCAAAGTCAAGTCGTGTTAAGGAGTTTCGGTACAAAAGGCAAAATGTTAAGAAATTAATGAAATTTGGTGATAATGTTCTTCAACATCAAGTACGAAAAAACAAATTTTGTTCAAAATTTTCTTCTACTTAGTTATCGAGTAATTGTGCATTAAAGCAGATTTCTTATGCCCGAAGTGTATACCTATATATATGGAAACGCTATGCTTATACACGTGAACTTTAGTCTTCAATAACTCGATAACTGTGTAGAAGAAAAATCTGAAAAAATTTGTATTGTCAAATTTGGCACTAAACGAATATGTTGACCAAATTTTATAAAATTCTTAACTTTTTGACAATTTTTTGTGTTTTTAACATGGTTTAGCATGGCAACATATTGTATCGCCTGTACCGAAACTCCTTAAACGTATACGGCAAGAATGATTATTAGAAATTCTTCTTTTTTTCTTTTTCTATCAACGACATCTTAACGATACACACTAGCTTGATCAGCGACGTTTCTACGAGTCGTTTTTTCAACTAAAAATATAATGTATCCTTCGAGAAGAAGATGGCGAGGAAAAAAAAAATGAAAAAGTATCTTATTTCATGCTACGAGCGTCCGAGGGGAGAATTCGCTTCATTGATAAGTTCTCGCGCTTTATAGACCGAATGCTCATCACCTCTGAGAACGTAAAAAAACCCGCAAGAGAGAGAGAGAGAGGAGGAAAAAAATGAAGAAAAAATGAGAGCAGAAGAAAACCGGATGCGCAGGTGAACTACCGTCTATAGAGATCTTGCTCGCACTCTCGTTTCTTTCCTCTCTCGTCATCAGGAACAGCAGCAACAGCAGCAGCATCCGTGGCAAAGAATCTCTCGGGTGTTGGGTTTGTAAGAGTACCGCGCGCGTCTCGAATTTACATATGTATCCGTCTCTCGCGTTTGCGTTGCTGGGATTTCTCGCGTGTTCCTCTTTTCTGCACGCACTTAGATATATACTCGCTCGTTTCTGTATGACTTTTTATATGTGCCCGAGTATATTTGTGTAGCGGGAAAATGAGAGAAATATATATAGTACGTATCTTGCGCGCCAAGAGAGAATTCTAAGTTCATCGTGTGCGCATAGAGCCTCAGGCATTGACAAGATTCTTCTCAGCTGTACAGTCGGATCAATAGAGAAATAAATTTCAAATAATCGTTGAAAAATATTTTTTCTATTCAACTTTTCAAATACTTTATCACATATTTTTCGTTAATTATTTAAATAAATCGTGCTAAAAATGAGTTTGATAAATTTTCCTCATTTCAATATGATTTTCAGATACTTTCTCGTCGTTGTTACCAAATTCTGAATTACTTTCGATCATCGTTTATATTCGTTCCCCATTTTTATGGAAATTCATTGTAAATTTATTGCCATTACTTTCAGAATGATTCGAATAACTTGACCACGATTTGGAATCTCCACTTTTGATGTATTTTTTTTTGTATTTTCGAGATATAACTCGAAAAAAAAAAATTAAAAACGTTCAGATATTTATCGAATCTGTTGGAAATACCTCAGGAATCTAACGATACTTTGAAAAATGCTCGAATTTGTTTTTTTTTTTGTTACAACTGTTGAGTAGATACGATGAACATACTTTTTGAATAAAATCGTTGTAAAAAAAAGTGCTTGAGAAAATACATAGAAAAAATGATGTTTCTGATTCGTCGAACCCACTCGGGCATACTCTTGCCACGCCCTGTCCACTCGTTTATCGAATACATTTTATTTTTATCGATTCTTTTTTTTTTTTTTTGTACCGGAGGTTCGTGCAGGCTCGGTACAGTGTCGCGCGTTTATATTTATGCTATCGAATAAAACTCGAGTACCCCCTACACACCGAGAGACCTTTTTTACCCTCTCTTTTCTCTCTCTCTCTCTTTCTCTCTCTTCGTCTCGATCGACAGACGCTCGATTTACGGAGCCGACGTAACACACGCGAGCGAGAGAATTGAGCGCGTGGTTTTTTGCGCCGATCGCGAGGAGCCTGCAGAAACGACCATCTTTTCTTTCGTTCTTTGCCTCGGCCCTTTTGCTCCTCGTCATTTCGCCGCGAGTCAGAGATTAAAAAAAAAAAATTCATCCCATATGGGGGACGTTCGATATCTCTTGGCTCTTTCTCGCTCCCCCGTTCGCTCAGCGGATGTGGGCAAAAAATATCGCGCGGAGAGCCCTTGAACGATCGTCGCAGAGCCAACAAACGATTCGCGATTACGCGAACGCATTTATATATTTATAAATTACTGTCTCCAAGCCAATAGGGCTTATCCGGTGTAATTTTAACTGGAAAAATAAAATAAACAAAAAAAAAAAACCACTTTCATCATTGACGGGAAGATTTCTAAGTCCGATACGGAGCCACGGTTTTGACTTCCCAGCATCGAAGAATCGTGCCCTTTTGAAAATAACTTTCGAAACGTCAACCATACCGCCCTTTTGATCTTGATCACCTCCATTCCCACATTTTCTGCTCAAAGACCTCAAGAACCTCCCAGAATGAGTCCACGATCGACAAAAGTATCCTCGCATGCGCCTTTTTCACTCTCATCTCCCGATGTAAGGACATACATTTATAAACGAGCCGACTCCCGAGCTCCGGAGCACTCGCGCGCGTATGAATTTTGGAATAATGCGAGCACGTATGTTTTACGTGAGGCCGGGATACGATTACGTGACTAGTGTACGGAGCGAGCACGCTTTTTTAGCTTCCACCATTTTTTGATCATTTTTCAGATTCTTTTTTCCGCTCGTTCGATGTGTTTTCATTGAATTTTCTAGAAGCGATTGCTCGAAAATAGTTTATTTTTGTTTTCGTACGATTGATGTTTTTAGGGGTTGTAAAATCTGCAGTTGCTGGGTTCAATTAACAAAAATATCGATGTTAATAAACCCGGGAACGAGGGATCCTCGAAGGTCAACAGAATCCCGGCACTTCCGGTTGAACGATTTCGAAAAGAACGAATTTCTGGGTTCAACCCCTACGAAAATTGCTTTCCAAACCCCTCCGGACTTGTTACTTGCTCGAGTTTATTCGACGAATTGAGATAATTCGAAATGAAATTAAACGACCTCGTTCTTGTTGGTGCGTTTTGTTGAATTTGGTCTTCATCATAGGGTGCGTGTGCAAAACCTATGCAAACAAGCAAGGGAGGAAAAAATATTTGCACAGGATAACCGGAGCCCTCATTATCGGGTATGAGCGATGCAGTGCTTCGCTCGCTCGGAGTCTCAGGGCAACGGTTATGTGCATCCAGGTGCAGATATGTATATTATCCTGCAGCCAGTAGTTTGCCAGAGACTCGGGCTACGCCGAGGAGACAGAAGATATATTTTTATTGAGCAGGGAGAGAGCGAGATGAGGGGGTATATGTGGAGCTGTTGGAAGGGAGATTGATTCGACATGCATAAATTAGAATTGGGATAAGCCTTTATTTCACGTACGAGGAGCGGGGATTTTGATTGGAATGCGTTCATATGTGGATAAGACGAAGGAGAAGAGGAAGGTAAGCGAGACGAGGAGGGGGGGGGGGGGAGTGAGAGAGAGAGGGAGAAAGAGAGTAGGAAAAATTGGAGAACATGGCTAATGGCTGAGAGAGACAGAGGTAGAGAAGGAAAAATAGTTTTTAAAGATGAAAAAATAAGCGATAAAAAGGAGAGATCGAGAGAATTTGAGAGAAACGAAAAGCATCCGGAAGCGATTGAAAGGAGAGAGAGAAGAGACGAGAAAGAAAGAAAGGCGATGCGATAGGGCATGAAAGAAATATAAAAGAGGGAGAAAAGAGACATATATAGGGTCGTCGAGATCACGAAAGAGACAGTGGATGAAAAAAGATGAAGGAAGTATAAGAATCACAGCGAGGGCATATATAAATTGATGACTGTAGGCAAAAGGCAAAGGGGTCTATAATAATTAATCTCCGCTCGTGTATAGATACGCTCGTACCTTTGACTACACAGCCACCAAACATCGGGACACATGCATCAGATATTACTTACCTGATCCCCCTCGACGTACAACCAATATCTCCTTCTCTCTCTCTCCCTCTCTACCTCCCCACATCTGCTTCTGCAATTTTTTTCTCCCTGCAATCCAGCATCAAGCCACCAACGTCGAATCCTTTTTTTGTTTTAACGTTGTATGGAAATTACTTGGAAGGAGGAAGGTCTAAAGGGACAGGAGTCGAGCTCCGAATCATTGATGATCAGCGAAACAAAATCTTTAATGAAAACCTCAACGATTCTCGTGGCGAACCAAGTTTCCAGGGCTTTTTTTATCAATGAATATGGCACCGAATCACACTCGAGAAACTTCGAACCTCGATAAAAATTATTCGAAGAAATATTAACTCTTTTATGCAATGTATTCATTGATTTCTGCGCAATCCACTTTCGACACTCGTATTCAAAGGACTGTCACATCTAAATAAACGCAGCCATCATCCGAAACTCAATAGCATCCTCTCAGTTGGAACTTTAGCGTTCCCAAACACTACGAATCTTTCAATTTTGTAGCTCTCAAAAGCAAGCTTCGAGCCATCGGCACATAACCTCAGAAATTTCTTCTTATAAAACGTTCACACGACTTTGAACAGTCTAAAAACCACCCCCAATCATTTTCCACGTTCGACAATCATCACTAAAAAAATTTGTATAACCAGTCGAAGGTTAATGGAATAAAAAAAACCAAACTTTTGTCCAACATTGTTTGAAATGTGGCTTTTTGAATTTATGTTCCAGAAGACGAAGTCGCGGCGAGGAAGAGGCCGCTGGTGTGGCCGAGGAGGGCCAACAGCAGGCTTACGGTGGACGGGAGACCGTGGACGAGGAGGAGGATATCGGTAACGAGGAAGGACAGCAGCAATCATTGCAAAATCCCTCAACCGGCAACGACGTCACGACGAACGGCGGTGGCGAGGATCACGTCGACGTAAACAAGAGGGTTGCCGCCGTGCAGGTCCAGGTACAGGGCATGGAGGGCGATTGGCGTGCATACTGCGAGCATCCATTGTCGGTAGCGACTGCTGCGATGCTCAATCTCCAACAACAACATCAGGTCTCGGCCGTTGCATCGCACGCCGACGATCCTGCTGCCTCCTACGTATACGAGTATTACAAATTGCCGGACAAAGCTGCCGATGTCAAATTACCACCACCCCACGAGCTCTGGTCAGCGTGAGTATAAGAAATTCAAAAATTTTACGACAACTCTTCATTCGGAGAGTTCGTTATTCATCTTTCAAGCTAATCTCGTTTCTATTCAATATTCCAAATATATTTTCGTAAAAAACCGACATTAGTTTTTTTCATTTCGTCGATTTTATCGGATTTTTCCTCATTTCGGTTCTTAAATCGCGGCATTTTTTTTGATCGAATTAATTATTGAGGATGATCGATCATCGGGTCAAATCCAAAGATTCTGACTGCAAATTTTTATATGACGTGGGGATGAACATTTTATGCGGCTAGTGTCAAAATTTGAGCTAGATCGACCATCTTGTTTTTTTTTTTTAAATAAAATTGCAGAGTCGAGCATTTCGAGGCACCGAATACGCGTCGTTTATGGAAAAAAAATTAACCGGAAGTACCGCTGACACCGTTTTTCTCTCCCAACATCCAAGATTAGTCGTTTTAAAACCTGAATTCTGATAAATTGGACAATAAGAATTTGGTAAAAAATAGAAAAGTCATACCTCATCAGGTTGTTAAGACAGTAACATTGCAAAAAAGTTTCAATTTCCGGTTGAAAATTTTGAGAACCGCGACGTTGGCTAGTTCCGTTGTTTGCAATTCTAATATGGAGTCGATTCTACAGAGTCGTTGACGATCTTATTTTTTTAGGTTTCGAATATTCAACATCAGTAAACGAAGATCAGAATTGCTGTGTGAAAAATAAAATGAATTTGGGTTCTTTTCTTACTCCGAAGTAATAGCCGATTTTATCCTTAAGGAGGTTGGCTACACACAACAATGTTGCCATGTTAAAAGCATAGGAAAATTCGAAATGATTAGAATTTAATGAAATTTCGTGAGCATATTCTTTTGGATTAAATATGAACATACAAATTTTTTAAGATTTTTCTTCTACATAGTTTTCGAGTAATTTAACACTAGAGTTTACATCCGTAAGCATAGGATTCTGATATATATAGGTATATCTTTTGCATATTGTAAACTCCAATTATTCGACAACTATGTAGACAAAAAATTTGAAAAAATTTGTGTCATTGCATTTGATGCTAAAGAATGTTATCACTAAATTTTATTAAATTCTTATGATATTGTCGTATGTAGCCACCCTCCTTAATTCATCCAAAGTGTAATAAAAATTAAATTTGAATGGAGCTTATAAAAAATGTTCAACGATCGATTCGAATCATCGTGGAGTGATCGATAGATTTCGAGACTTACCGCAATCGTTAGAATATTCTCTCAAGAAATATAAAGTTTCCTAAAAAATGACAAAAGCCTCAAAGTTTCGGTGCAGGTGCTCGAAGTTCATGTTACGGCTGGGAGAAATTATTTTATTCCGGCCCATTTGCTCGGTTTGCAAACTACCTCATGGGTGGCCATAATTCTTTCGATGTTTTTCAAATCCCAGAATAATCTATATCTGTATATATTGAGGTAATTGAAAATGAAAAGGTTCTGAGACGGATAAGTTTGGGCGAAATGTTTTGTGACTTAGGCCCAATCGTGTGCAAGGAAGCGATGTATTTTTGCCTGGAAAACGGTCTCACCCCAATTCGGAAGGGTTATTTTCTTCCGTGATTTTTTCGGGGCTCGTTTCTCTCTCGCTCAACCTCCTCTGGCCCTACGCGACACATTTCCCTTTTATTTTTATTTTTATTATATTTTTTTTTCTATGAACGACAGGGGTGGCCGTTTCGAACCCTTTACTCGCGCGGTTAAGGGCTCCTCGCAGTCCCACTTTTGATTTATATCGGACGCTTAGCATATTTTGTAATTTACTGTTGAGAAAAGAAGCCCGCAACGTATACACGCATCTCAAAAGTACGTTTTGGTTCTTCCAATTTGTACATCTTTCTCTCTTCTTTCTAGACTCTCGATTTTTTTCATTCAAAAATATCTTTGACTTTTTTGGGAATTTTTTCGACCGGTTTTTCGAATCGTGGTTTACCGATGAATATTCGAACGAGAAATTAAATTATCGATAAAAATGATCAAACCCTCTGATATATTTTTATTTCTAATCTTTTATCCGAAACGATTTTTATTCTTGTCATAATTCGACATATTTTTTTTCCATTTTATGTTTCGTGTAAAAATTTTATTTCAAAAAGCTGTGAAGTTAATTCAGAAGCAAACATTTTCTTGACGCCGCAATAAAAACGAACAAAATATCGTGACAATGACGATTCTTAAAATATACGCGCGCGCGCGCGCGAATTCGAGCAAATTTATCTGCAATGGATTCTGTATATTTTATTTATTTTTTTTTCTTCTTTCTTATCTCGAAAAGATCTCAGGCAAGAACTGAAGGGTGAATAGAAAAGGACGCTCCTCTGTAATCTTCCCTCGAATCTTGAGCCCAAGTCGAAGGGAGAGAGAGAGAGAGAGAGAGAGATGGAGAGAAAAAAGGCGATAAGATCTTGACAATTTGTACGCGAGACCGGATCGTTAAAAATCCTCAACTCTTTTCATGCGTTTGAGAGCGTGAATATTTTTTTTTCTGTGGCGATCACTCGAGCGAAAACTACGATTTTAATCCAATTTTCATTGTTACGCGACTCGTAAATTCGCTCTCGTAATGGGATGAACCTTTTTTTTCTCGTATTCATTCATCGCGCATCGTTTCTTTTCCAATTGAATATTATCAAGTTTTTTTTTACATGATTCAGGTATTCGGTGCATTCGTATTCTCGCATCGATATATAATTTTACATTCTCAGCTTTTTCCACGTCGATTATTTGCTTCTAATGAGTTTTTTTTTCGTTTTCAACTCTTTTATCTCATTCGTTCCATTCAATAAGTGAGCGTAAATTCAACAAATTTTTTGTTGGTTCGACAAATTTTCTGTTGGTTCAACAAATTTTTTTGTTGGTCCAACGAATCGTGGCGAACAAAATGAAATTTGTTAACCCAAACGAAATTTGGTTTATTCAAATACTTAATTTTTCACCACGACAAAAATATCGTTGAATCAACAAAAGTTTTGTTGAATCAACAAATTTAATATGTTCGCCACAATTTCAAATTTTTTATTCTCAGTGTCCAACGTTTCGATCTATTTCGAAGACAGGATCCTTTTAGAACGCAGTGGCTTATAAATGTTTTATTTTTATCGAAAGACGCGTGTGTGGGTTATAATCCATGCTCTCCGACACGAGACTACCCACTCCTGGTTTTTGTCGTGGCTCGAATTTCTTCAACACTCTGAATCCCCCTCGTCACTCCTCAATCTCTCTTTTGTCTTTCTTCCCAAGCATATAATAACTGAAGGAATGGGAGGTGAAAAAAATCATGTCTGCTACAAGATTGAGAGTTTCGTAGATTCTGGATCAAGTTTTTTTTCTTTTTTTTCTGGAAAAACGTTTCGATTTGAGCGGTGAACGAGTTAAGCCGCATGCTGCTGCTGGTTTTTATATAATTAGGCGAAAATCTTGTTTGACTGCTATTATGACATTTGACCTGAGAACCGCGAGCAGCAGTGTCACGTCATGAAGAAGCCTCGACCTTCTCTCTCTCTCTCTCTCTCACTTTTTTTATTCTCGTTTATAATTTACCGGAAAATCAAGACGCTGGAAAGGCGATTCAAGAGGGGACAAAAAAAACCACTCACGAGACTTCTAATCCAAAATTAAAACAAACTCTTTTCCTCTCCTGATCTTTCTCTCGTAAATATATTATCTTTCTCCTTTTTATCACCGAGTTATGCCTGACACGTAAAGAGCATCAAGAGCAACAGCATCACGTTCTCGTTTATTTAAATTTACGATGATAATTTTATTACTCGCTCGCGAGACACGTTGACAATCCGGACTCTTTATAAATAATATGCTGGACACTGACTCCGTTTGTAACGTGCTGTACGTTCAACCGCTCGTCAAGCACAGAGTACGAAGAAGTCGGGTCACACCCGGCAATGACTCAACAGCCTCCGTCCCTGGAATTCAACTCGTTACGCACTCCTTCCGTACACGTTTTTTTTTTCTTCTTCTTCTTTTTATTGTCGAAACAACTATTACGAATCTCCAGTTCGTGCGTAAGCTCTATTTAACAAAAGTGGGCATTTGTTTTTTCAACGATTTTGTCGATTTTTCGAAAGAAACTCTTGCGAATGGCAGACTACTGGACCGCAAAATTCTGAAGAGTCCCTTGACATCTTCGTCTCCAATCCATCCTTCGTCAGATATTAATTGTTATCTGATAAACTAAAATAAGAGAGTCCGAAGTGGGCGAGAAACAAAAACGACGAGATTTCGAGAAGCAGGAAGACTCGAGGGAACAGCGCTGCACGAGCCAAGCCCACTTGTTATCCAGGCAGAAGTTTCTCACCTCGTGCATATCGAAGATTTCATTGAAAATCTTTGCAAGACACGATGAAAACGGAGGGAGATCGATCTCGATATCTCGACTGAAGAGAAAAAATGAAATAATTTTGAAGGTCGAGGATAAATGTGAGTGAAGATTTTTCATTCGAGTTATTCGCGATCGGCTTATCTGTGAGAGAGGCGAGCAAGATAAGAGACGTGTTTTGTTTCACACGACCTAACGATCCATAAGGGGTTAGGGATGAAGTACGAGATTGCCGAAAAAAGGCAAAACGACCGTGTCGTTATACTTCTAACCGTGAAATTGCAGGACTTGAAATGGTCTTGAAGAGTTTGCCAGCTACCAAGTACTCGAATCTCCATGGGTATGTTTAAGTAAAAGAAAAATAAAAAATAAAAAGTTTATTTTCTTAGCTACCATAATGGTGATGAAGATGGAAGTCCAGGAGTATAGACGACGAGGCAAAGATCACACGGAGCGTGTGTATACGAATGTCAGGTCTCGTTTCTCGAGTAAACTGTACGAGTACCCGGAATTATTGTTATACTACTCGTGTAAAAAGAGCAGGGGCATCATGGAACCGGAGCATCCTGGGGGAGGTCACAAACGAAGCGTGCTCGTCTCAAGGGTCACGTTGCCTCGTTGCGCACACCGCGCGCAATCTACACTCCACATCCCTTTTTTTTCTCTTACTTTTCGCAGTCCGGCTACTCACTACATTATTACGATATTTCGCTCGATATGCTTATGAGCGATAAGTGACTATGGAGCACATGGATTGCCGTAAAGACTTTGAGAATTGTCAAAAGTGTGACTCGAACTTTCAGCGGTTATGATGCTTTTTCTGTTCGATCAATTCAGAGACAATTGTAGTGTCTGGAAACGAAAACGAGTAGACTTAGAAAATGGTCTAGCCACAGTTTCTTGAAATCCGTTTAAAACGGAGAAAAACGCCCAAAACATTGAAATGTTGCTAAAAATTAGAAAAAAAAATTTGTAAATTGGTGACAGAAACAGCATTTTCGAGCCTGAACACCAGCGAAGAAAATGCACAATGATAGAAGTCGGTGAAATATGAAACAAAACTGACTCCAGCGGAGTGAAACACTTTACTCGTGCACCAGCAGCTCGCACTTGAACGAATTTTTAACAATTAATTCATTGCTTGATTATTAATTCCTCCGGATCGAGTAGCCACGTATTTCTGATCGTTGGTTCTCGAGGTTTTTAGCGACAGGTCTCTCGAAAAAAAGAGAGAGAGAGAGAGAGAAAGAAACGAAATCGCAAAGGATTAGCATCACATTACTCGATCGAGCATGCAAAGGCTCAGCACGATGGAGTTTCTCTCCTGCTCTCTCTCGAGCAATCAGTTCGAAGCTGTGGATCCATTTCATTTAAGCCGAATTCATAGGGCGAGAGCCCCTCATAGCCTGGGGTTATGACCATCTCTCGAAACGTTAGCAATATCATTTTTTTCTTTACTCCTTTCACTTTTAACGCACACTTATTTAACATATGAAAAAAGGGAGGGGATAAGGTTGGGTGAGGAAAGGAGGGATCAGGTATCGAGAGGAAGAGAGGAAAAGGAGGTAGAGAGAGAGAGAGAGAAAAAATTTATTGTCTCGATGCATCTGACCGTAGGTAGGAAGAAGGTCAGGTTCACCGAGTGCTCAACAACTAAGGGCATATACAGCTCGGAGAAAAAGAGAGACGAAAGTTCGAACCAAAAGGGGTAAATTTCACCCAAGGCCTTTTATATTTATATGTATACATATATATATATAAGTAAAAAGGGAATAAGAATGTAAAAAGATCACATATACCGAAAGCGTTGGCAGTTTATAAGGGTAGACGTCTTTGTGGATACGCATTATCATGCTAAATATAACATGTTAACTACTTCACATAATGCCGAGAGACGCGTCTCTTTTGATCCTCGTGTAAGGTACTTATACGAACGTATATAGCACGAGAAGAGGTTCCTTGCGTTCGTTTTATATTTTTTCTCTCGAATCCTCTCTCTCTCTCTCTCTCTCTTCGTCTTTCTCGTCTTCCTCCAGGCCTCGAGGTGCAGTAAAGACGTTTGAGAAATTTTTATTGCCACTGTCCGCGATATTGTCTCGGCTGTGGTTTGTTCTCGAGATCGAGTCTAATTCGAGGATATAATGATAAAAAAAAATGCTAGAAGTTATGTTTATAGTCAGTTTATCAATTTTGTTGATGCGGAATTGTTGAATCTTCGTCGCAGTAGCCTTGCGCTTTTTATCGATTTGTCAAAAGCTTTGGGGTTTTTTTTTTCTTCTCGAAACAGCCACTTTTCGAGGATCTCCAAAGTAAAGGATACCTGCGACAGTCGCGCCAAGATTAACGATTCTTATTTTTTTCGGCTCTATAATATGCTAATTCGCAACTGTTTGCGCTACATTTTTATTCATCGCGGGTAAGGAGCGCACGAGAAGATTGAAAAATTCACATGGCAGAGCGATCTAAATAATGAAGGAAAATGTTTTTTTTTTTTTTTCACCGGGACAAACGCCGTTCCCGAAGGGGGTAACGCGACACCCTTGCGCGTTGACGCCGTTAATTCGTCGCGCCTCTTTAAGCCCTCTTCACGAAGAGATCGATCGACCCCCCCCCCCCTCCCCAATTTCATCTGCGGTTCTCGCGAGAGGACCTTTGGGATCTTGCGAAACGCGAATTAATTTGAATATTTTTTGGCAAATGTTAAAGGGGTGTGATGGGCCAAAAGCTTCTGGTACAGGAAGCGAGTCAAGCCTCGGGTGGTTCGAATCGCATGGAGAACAACGAGGCAACCGGAAACGGTGAATTGCATCATTTTCTTCACCAGTACAATCAACAGTCTCACAGTCCGGGACAAAGTCTTCAAAGTGCCATATCCATGCCGTTGAGTCCGCAGTCGTTGCGTCACGATCCTTCATCCGGAGGGAATAATGGGGGCGCTGGTAACACCGGCAACGCCGGTGGTGCCACTGGCATAACCGGGGTCAAGAGAGAACCCGAGGACTTGAGCTCGTCCCGCGGAGGTCAGCAGTCCAGCAAACGGCACAAACAGGCACAACCGGATAGCCCAACGCCGCCGGGAATGTATCATCATCAGCATCAGCATCAGCTACAGGTAACGGACCAACTCCAACGAGTATATATCTAATGGAAATAAATTGCCAATTCGTTGATTCAGCAACGTTTTTTTTTTTCCATCTTTTTTCCCCACAAGTGTATGCACAAATCTTAACTGTACATTTGAAAGTCTGCGAGAACAAGAGAAAATCGACTGCGACCAACCCCTTGACATTTCTGTCTTCAGGTCCAGCAATACGGCAGTCCTTACGACCCTTACTCGTCGTGTAGTCCGCGATTACAGTCCGCAGCGTATACATCAACTTCAGGTAACAACGGCTCAAACACATCCAATCAGGCAGGTCTCCATCAGGAAACAACCGCGGTCTACGTCACCGGTGATACATTACCGCCGTTGGCATCTTCGAGCGGCTCCTCATTACCGACCACAACAACCTCCTACACGAGGTACGAAGTCGTTCCGAGTTCATACACAACGACACACGCCATACGCTCCTCATCGAGCAGCAGCAAAGTACTTACCGTCGATTTGCCAAGTCCTGACTCCGGCATCGGTGCCGATGCTGTCACACCGAGACAAGATCATCATCCACCCGCTGCACTTCATCAGGTTTGTTCTATTTTATTTCGTTTTTATACTTAACCCTCGATTTCTAAAACCGATGACGCGTTAGCTCGGGTCAAACTCAACTTGACAGACTATGAGCAAATGAGACTTTTTCTTTTCTAAACACCTGGCTACGGACAAACTAATCGTTCTTCCATTGATCCTTGGACCATTAGATTGGACAGAATTTGTTTTTTTAGAAATAAATCCCCGGAAAATATTGATTTTTGAGGGAACTGTTGGCTCTCAAAGTGGCTGAAGATGAGACAAATTGTTCTGATTATTCTATTGGCTCGATTTATAAAAGAAATGTCCCGATTCAACGTGTGTCTCTTTTCTAAAACCTGAACCATTGCAACAGGATTGAAAAGAATTCCAATGTTTTATAGTTGAAAAAAAAAACGTTTTTTTTTTGTTAAATTTTTCCGAAACATCGTTTTCGTTTTAGAGATTTTTTATAATCAGATGTTGACCGAATGCTATTTTATCTCACACTCGTCTCTCCCTTATCAATAAGCGAAGAGAATTGACTATAATTAAAGCTCATTATGAAGAACGAGGAACGTTTCATGCTGAAGAGAAGATCAGAGTCGCGTTTTCGATCCCGTTGACAGGTTTACGTTCAGATAAATCAATTGAAGGCGTCTGGGCTAGATTTCTGCGTTCATGATTCATTGGACACAGGTTCAATCAATGGGAATCCTCGAGGCCGGGCTTTTTACTACCTTCTCCGAGTTCCAGACTCGATTTGTGATGACTTCCGAAATCGAATTAACGAACTAAAGGTTCTTTCACTAAACTCGCATAAACCCTCTTAAAGATTGCTCAAAACAGCTACCGCGTTTTCATTCCTCTCGTATATATTTGTTTACGAAATTAACCACTTGGTCAGAAACCACATGAAGGCGTTGTAAAAAGCAATGAAGTACGCTTTTCATTGGACACGCTACTTCGACAGTCAAGCTCGGTTAACAACAATGGTGGTTTTGGCATTGCGGCCCGACGAAGCATGACCGAATGTTCAATGCGTGGTTTCTTTTACGACACCGCAAATCTCGTTGCCCTTTTACTTTTCCTCTGCGCACACTTCGTTACTCGAAGTTATCATTATACTTTCGAGGCCCCGAAACTTCAGCAACTTTACGTTTCAATATCTCAGTCTCAAAAGCTTCAAAAATCAAATTCGATGTTGTTCAATCGAATCTGATTGACTAAATATCGGAGCAGAATAATTCTCCACCATTTTGATCAGCTGTGACAAGTTCCTGAGAAATTTCGACTCGTTTTTTTCAACCCCGACAAAAATACGTTTTTATTAGTTTTTCTTTACATTTATCGTTCAGGTCTTCATGAATTTTTTTTTGAACGTCCATTCGTAAAGTAAAAAGCATGAAATAATTCTTCGAAACGATTTGAATTCAGTCGTCCTTCGACTACACGGAGCTCTGTCCCGGTGGTACGACCACGGGCACCGCAGTTGTACTCGACAATGGTGCCGTTATTCATCATCAGCCGTTGCAGCTTCAATTGCAACAGGGACATGCACAGGCTCAGGTACAACGAGGTGGTCTCGTGTCCGGTGGATCAACGACGAGCAACGCGAGTCCTAATCCACCAAGATCAAGACCGTGGCACGATTTTGGACGTCAAAACGACGCCGACAAGATACAGATACCAAAAATGTGAGTATTCTTCGATTTTTTGTTAAAAATTCATCAATATTATTCGATAAATCAAATTAAAACAGTAGCGGACTCAAAAAAATGGACACAAAAAATATGAGAGAGGCAAAAAATGTCAATGGATAATGAGAATTATCAATAAAAATAGGGAATTTAATTGAAACGCAACGATACAATAAATTTGAACAGAAATTCATTATTATTCCAATTCTCAGTGCCCTATAAATCGATCGAGAGTGAGTTGACTTAAGAGAGATTGGGATTAAGAGTCTCTCGGAGTCTGTGAAATCGAAATGTGCCGGATATAAATATATACTCAGTCAAGCGTTCGATTTATAAATGTGCACAGATATATTCGCATGTGTGGTACAAGTTATTACAATAAAAAGGTAAGGTAGGCGTCGAGCAATAGCCGGGCGTTAACCCGTTGCAATGTCCTGGCGAAGCTGAATGTTCCGTTTCTTTTTTATTTTTATTTTTATTTTTATTTTTTTCCTTTACATTTTCATTTTTTTGTTTGTTTTATGCCCTCGACGAGGCTCGGTCTCTCGGAGCCGTTATCAACGTCGAGTTTCCGAGTCGACCCCATTAAAATTTTAAAATACGAAATGCTCGCACACCCTCGCTATTTCTATGCATACTTTTTTATTTGTGTATACGCGTACTGCTCGAGACAATTGTTGTATGCTCACAACGCGATAGATCGAAATAGGTCGAACGAAAAAAAAATGACAGCGTAATCGTGTTAATTCAAATTTATTTGTCGGGCTTTTCCCGAATCGAATTTCGTGAACTTCGAAATTTATATTTTTCCCGATGAATAAAAACCTCGAGTTAACAAAGAAATTAATCGTTTTCCAAAATTAGATCTGTCTCTGTCTAAAAATGTCTCGAAAATTCGGGTCAATTTCGCTGAAGTAGGAACTCCAGGGTCTATGAACGAAACACATTGAGAGATATTGAAAAATATCTTAGAACATAATTGACTCAAAAAATCAAACGAATAAAAAAAACTGAAAAAAGAAATTTGTCGATTCAACATAATTTTTTGTTGGTAAACAATTAATTGAACGAATAAATAAATGGGAAAGTGTGCCTCGGTGTATCTATATATCGCATTATCATTGAGATAACTAACTTCCTTTAGGTAGCGTGCAATCGTCTTGGTCGAAGTGGCAAACGTTATTTGTCACGCAACTTTTTACTGATTGTTGCTTCGCGTTACTCTTTTATGAAAAAATATGGTAACGAAGCTACTCTCGATCTAGCGTCTACACGCAATAGTCTTTTGCAATGTGTGCTCGGCCGACAGCAATTACGACAAACATACATATATATATATAAATATAAACATACATATTAAAACAATTATTTCTAAACAATTTAATTATATTCTTTATTTCTCTTTCATTATTTTTGAACGATACCAAAAAATTATCTTCTCATTCCATCATTATTATTTTATTCATTCCCGATTGCAGCTATTCGGCTTACGGCTTTAAATACCATCTCGAATCGCCGATCAGTACGTCACAGAGACGCGAGGACGACAGAATAACTTATATTAATAAAGGACAATTTTATGGTATTACACTCGACTACGTGCCTGACCCGGACAAACCACTTCTCAAGGCCGGTCAAACTGTCAAGGTAAATATTTGCTTAGTTAATGAAAAATGATATTAATAATAATAATAATAACAATAATAATTCTGATTCAAATAGTTTATTCATTTTGTTATGAGAGAAAATAAATGATGAGGGTAAAATATTGTTCCGGTAAATGAATGGACAGAATCGAAGCACATCTCGAAAGCAAACAAGAGAAAAACGAGTCGAGTCATTTATCGCTCGGCAAGACTTACGTTTAACGTTTGAGTTGACCGTTATGTTGAATCGGTATCATTTACCGGCGCCGTTGCATTTGTTGCTTCCATTCTGATAAAACCTCCAGCCAGTCTTATTATATCATTTTTATTCTTAGTGCCCTGTCTCTTTCTTTTCTTTTTCCATTTCGTGTGTGTGTGTGTGTGTGTGTTTGCCTGTCTTTTTCTTCGTATTACTATTAAGAGCGATAACGAGTTACGACTTCCTCGTTAATTGCTAATCGAACGCGTTTGCTCAAGTTGACTTTTAGACTCTTTCATTTAACGCCCGAGTACGTAAATAGCCGATAAACGAAGGTGTGGAGTTTTCAGCTGTCGCGTCGTACTTCAAATTATTTGACGCACTTTTTTTTTCTTTTTTTTTGTTTCGAATAAATGATCAAGTTTGGTAGTTTGCTTCCCGGAGCTTTTCACTTCGAATTCCGCTCTTGATATCTCGATGGTTATCGAGAAAAAAAATTATTCGACGTCGAATTAAAAAAAGGACTCATTTCTCTGCTTCGATTTTCTAATTGTTTATCGTTTTCTACACGTTTTTAAATACTTTTCGTAGTTGTTATTGGTTACTGCGAATTACAAATGCTTCAAAATAGAACCACGTGCGTTGAACGCGCTATATAAATCTACGACCATTCACCCGAAACACGAAAAATTCATTTCTCTATCGCCCGCTTGTGGCGGGTACACAGCAAAGCCATATATCCTCGGACAGGAATTAGATTAGTGCAGTATAGACCGGTAAATAAGCACAGCAATAAGGTGCTTCGAGAACATTTTCTACGATGGTAACCGGCGCAATACTCACGCATAAATTGTGCTGAAGGCAAAACTGTTTGTCACGTGTCCGAGTTAAGGATCACTAGTCAGGGAGTCAGGGAGAACCAACCGATTTGTTGAGGAGTCAACAAATCATCGCACGATTCTATCGAACTTGTATTCTGGTATTCTGCTATTGAAAATGGCAAGACTGTCTTTATAAGCCTCGTAGCTTTGAGAGTTACTGGTGGACCAATTTGGTGGTCCAATTGGTTTTCGATGAATTCTAAAAATCGTTAAAACTGCGTAAGCGTCTCACGTCCAAAAAAAGTAATGGGCTCGAATGAAATTAGCTGCAATTGCTGAGTTTACTCATTGGCTTTTTCAAACTTTACAAATGTTCCGAAATCGGTTAGACAAGATCGTCGTTATAGCTGTTTGAAAATAATAAAAAATTGTGGTGTTACTTTTTAATGATCCAAGTACCGAGAATCATCTCTTCGGTCCAATCGGTTCAAGATCTCCAGAATTACGAATTTTTAATCGACACACTTTCGAAAGTCTCTCTGGACGTGCCAGACTTTATTTTATATCAAATAAATTGATCTCTGCCCGTAAAATGTTGTATACACCGATGAATTTGCGCCTTCAAGCTCGCACGGAGTACTCGAGGTGAAAGTTTTTCGGTTGCTCGACTTCGATAATTTTATTAATTGGAATGATGAAACGAGCGTGGGATTTTTATTATTAATAATCCTGCTTCTCAACGGATTTAATATTTTTTTATTTTATTTCAATTTATCATTTTAAACCTTTCATTTATTCATTGTTTTTCTTTCAATATTAATAGAGTGTCGTAATGCTGATGTTCCGAGAGGAAAAGAGTCCCGAGGATGAAATAAAAGCGTGGCAATTTTGGCACGGTAGACAACATTCCGTAAAGCAACGCATTCTCGATGCTGGTGAGTAAAAAAATAATATTCTCTGAATTTGGTGGGGGGGAAAAAGGAATTAAATCGAATCTTTGTAAAAACTGCCAGTTTCCCTCGCACACAATTTTTCAATCAAATTCTTCATAAATGAACTCTTTTGTGGACGCTATCAGAAAATTTTTTCACGGTAGCAGAGATGGGAATCCGGTAAGACGTAAATTTAATTGGTAAATTTGTTGTGACGTAACACTTAAAATGTTTCCTTGTTTTCTATTGACCGTGAGGAAATATTAAGAACAAAAAAAATGTCATACGCCTATTGCAGATACGAAGAACAGCGTGGGTCTGGTCGGCTGCATCGAGGAAGTTGCCCACAATGCGATCGCGGTCTATTGGAACCCTCTCGAGTCGTCGGCAAAGGTAATAATCGTTTAAAACACTTTTTAATCATTTTTTTTTATACGCATTTTATTTTTTTCAACTTTCTCTGTTTTTTTCAATCGTAACATTATTGTCTAACGTTAAATAATTTGTTTAACAGATAAACGTCGCAGTGCAATGTTTAAGTACAGACTTTTCGAGTCAAAAGGGCGTAAAAGGTTTGCCGCTGCATATTCAGGTCGACACGTACGAGGAGCCACCACCACACACTCATTCTTACACGCCGCCTTCACACCGCGGTTATTGCCAAATCAAAGTTTTTTGCGATAAGGTAAAATTCAACGGTTGATAAAAGTATCGCTCAAATTGAGCGTTCATTAGACTCGATAGAACGCCATGTCACGAATGAATTTTTGACAGGGTGCCGAAAGAAAAACTCGGGACGAGGAAAGACGAGCTGCTAAGAGAAAAATGACTGCAACCGGAAGAAAAAAGCTCGACGAGCTTTACCACTCTGTCACCGAGAGAAGTGAATTCTACTCGATGGCGGATCTACACAAACCACCCGTACTTTTCTCACCACCTGCCGAACACGCCATCGACAAGGTGAGTTGAGTTCCAATTTTAGCTTACAATGATAAAAACGAATAAAAATTTGAACGTCGACCGAATTATATCAAATGAATCCCAATTCACGCTCAAAGCTTTAAAAAAACTACTGAACCAACCGAATTTTCTCTAAGGAGAAACGAAGAAACGTTCAAAGCTTGAAATTTGGAGTTTGCCGCCACCGAATTCAAATATATCGAAGTATCGACTGGCCTCGAGTTGACTGGTCTCTTAGGCGGGAAATTTGAATGTAAAATAATCGTTGCGAATAAAAAATCGACTGAAAATGAAATTTTATTGTATTTCAGTTCTCGACCATGGAGCTTTCGGGTTTCTACGGTGGCGGGGGCGGCGGTGGTGGAGGGGACACCGACACGTCATCGCTGAGTAACGGCGAAGGTGGAGGAATAAAGACCGGTGCGAGCAGCCCTTATCCGGCGTGCGGAAGACCGAGTTTGCCTGCGCTCAAGTTTCACAACCATTTTCCACCGGACAATATGACTTCGTTACACGACAAAAAGGACTCTCTGTTGATGCAGGTCCAGGAGCTTCAGGGCTCCGTTCTCCAGGGCATGCAACAGGGCAGTCTCAGCGCGACCGGCGCGATCGTCACCGGAGTCGGCAACCGGCTTCATATCCAACCCCAACATTTACGTGGCAACGACCCCGAAGATCGTGTGATGCTCTACGTCAGGCAAGAGTCCGAAGACGTTTACACTCCTCTTCATGTCACTCCACCAACCGTCCAAGGATTGCTCAACGCTGTAAGTATTTTTTCTCCTACCTTGACCTCAATTTTACAGAAGCCAAAAATTCTACCCCAACTTGCAAGAACTAAATGCTTGCTGTGTCACTGAGCGAAGTGGATTTACATTATTCTTTTTCTTCCAATTATTCAACGATTGATTTTTTTGGAATGTTTCACTGAGCGAAGTGGATTCAAGAAGTGAATTACTTAACTTTGTCTTAATTTGCCCTTGGGATTGATCCTTTGGACCTCGTCATACTTCCAGATCCATTTGGACTTTGATGTTTTTTATTTTCTACAACGTTTATAAAATTGAAAATTGAGAAAGTTTGCTTTCGTCTCATGATTCGGATACTACTCAGAAGCTTTGAATCTCAATACCAACTGACAATATTCCCAATATATAAATATCACCAGGAAAAATAAATGTAATTCAGTCAAAAATCCTTGAATTTAACAACAAGAAAAATCGATGGAAATTATGAAAATTTTGATAAACGAGTAGATTGAGCTTCAAAATTGATTGTTATGTGGGTCCGATTTCTTTGCGTGCTCATCCGAAGCCACTACTTTCGGCTTAGGATTTCCAATTTAGGTGTCTTCTTGCAACTGTGGTAAAAAAAAAAAAAAATCTACTTTCCTCTTTGCGACACGGTAAGTCGTCGAGTTCATCGAAGCATTATTATTGTTCATGAATATGTGTGTGTGTATACATAAATGTGGCCATGCATGAATCAGCATTGATGTAAACATTGATTAATATCCGTGCACTACTTCATTGGCTAATTAATATTAATGCGCATGATGTCCGTCTCATAATCCACCCCCATTGCCCTCCAATCATTAAAAATAAATATATAAATAAATTACACGGACAGGCGATTAATAAGAATGATATAAATCTCGAAAGAATATTGACAAGTGTCGATAAACAGAGGCTTCGGGAAAGAGATCGAGGCAAACATGATGGAAAAAAAAAAAACAAACAAACAAAACGGAAAAAAATCTTTCCTTTTTTGCGTCCACGTAGACTTCGATTTTGAAAAACGATTAAGATCAGATATTTTCCGAGTGTTTTTTTTCAAATCTTTGTTGGGAAATATTAGTGGCATTATTTATACACGAGGTTTACCCAGAGGATCGTGATATGAGATAAAAAAAAAAAAAAAAAGAATTTCAATTTCATGAAAATAAGAGTAAAAGAGCGAGAAAAGCGCGAAAGCCAATGTCAAAATTCTAATGTTAAATTTTTTTTCTTATTTTACAGATTGAGTCAAAGTACAAAATTGCATCCTCGAGTATTAATAACCTCTATCGCAAAAACACAAAGGGGTAAGTTTAGTAGAGTGTCATCTTTACTCGCATGCACGGCTGCGGTAGTGCATGAAAAAAAAAAAAAAAAAAAAAAAACAAAAATAAAAAAAATTATCAATGAAGAAAAAAAAAACAAAAAAGAGATTATCATTCCAACGGAAAATTTGGCCGTACTCTATTTTTTCTTGATGGTACATTTACTACATTTGCCTCTTCGACGCGAAGCGATATATTGTTTCTTTACTTTTGTCGATAGTTTTCTTTTTTTTATTTTTTTTTTAATTCAGGTTCTATTTCATTGGGTTGACAAAATCTACGAAATTTATTTGATAATGCTTGAAATTACTTGTAGTTAGGGATACGACCAACACTGACGCTTACGATCAATCATTTGACCCTTTATAAGTCACAAACCAATTCCACTTTCCACACCACCGTAACATTTCGTCATTCCTCACTCCGAACATGTTTACCTCGCAAAGGGGCAACTGCGGATAGTGTGACTTATGAAGGGTTAAGAAAAAACAAATATATTATCTCTCTTCTAACATTTTTCCACAGCTTTTTCTTCATTCACGCTCTCCGCATGCTTCCATCCTCCGCTGGCTTGTTTTCACGTCTATTAACTCACCTCTTGTCTCCGCATTTTTCATTATCTTTGTTTTTCCACGATCTCATTCGTGTTGCTATGTTTATTTTCAACGTTTATTCTGCTCGGATGGAAGGATTTTCGAATTGTTGGCCAGTCATTTTGACCGGGCATCTTTGGGCATCTTTTTCACGTCGCTAATCTTTGTGAACCGTTTTTTTTGTTCCCCATATGATTATAAGTTTCGAACGACTCCGATCTTGATGCTTTTTGCCGATCTTGTGTTTCAGAATTACAGCGAAAATTGACGACGACATGATACGTTACTACGTGGACGAGGATCTCTTTCTCCTCGAGGTGAGTCACTCGAGAACGAGTCCTGAACAGAACGTTGATCGAAATACGAGCAATCCCGGATCCCCGGGCGACCCAGACGATCCGAACGAAAACATGACTATAGGTTTTGACGTTACCCTAATCGAACTGCCGTCCGCCCAGCCGCAATTGCCACCGTCACCGATCGCAGTAACGCATTCACATTCCCACAGCCATTCGCACGTTCACGGGCACTCGCAACATGTTCACGAAGTCGCCAACACGTGAACGCCCCGACGATTACTCGAGTCAGTCATCAAGCTCACTCGACACTGCGACCTTTATTTCATTTATCATTTTTATTTTCTGTAAATATTACTTAATTAAGTTTGAAACATGAGAACGAACAAAGGCTCGAGACTCTCAAGCACTCTGATTTCCCTTGGGTTTGAGGTTGGGCGAAAGAAATAATCCCGCCAAAAGTCTCGAGCGGGCACAGCGCGCTCCTAGCGGCGAAAGCTTGTACCATTCAAAATGGCGTCTGTAGAAGCGCGACAGCGGAAATTAAACCGCGTTCGACGAGCACTTATCAAAAATTCCCAGTCTGAGCGGAATATTGACGAGAAATAAAAGGAAATCTTTAAACTCGTCACGGAGTTTTCAATATCTCGATATAACGAATAAAAAAAGACGAAGGTTCGATCGTTGAATTCTTGTTACACTTAGAAGTACTTTACTTTTAGCAAACATATAGATAATCTTTCGCCTCCTGCGGGCACGCGACTCCCAGAAATTTCCGGTAATAGGACGATGCTCACGATTACCGTGAGTAAAAAAAAAAAAAAACAAATAAATCGATCAAAAATCATATAACAATTGACGAATTGAAATTCGACGAGGTGGCGTTGTAAAAACATGAAAATTAAGCTATCGGAACGAATAACAAAAGCTGAGACGAGAACTGGTACTGTATAATTATCGAAAAGCGAAGCTTATTGAGTTGGAGATCGTTTAGAACGATACCCCGTCAACATCACTTAGATAAATCAATCAAAATTGATTTAAGCTCATCGTTATAAATACAAACATATATAGTATATATAAGTATATATATATATATCGGTTTATAATCATTATTATAAATGCATATAGTTATCAAAAAAATGTTCCCCGTCCCCTAATTTTTAAAGAAATTAATAATTTGTCTAAACGGATGTACGAGAGGGAATGAGAGAGAGAGAGAGAGGGAGCAAGAGAGAAAGAGTGAGTGAAATTGTTTTAAAGGAATGCCGGAAAAGGTGTGCGTGTGCGGGTGACGAGCCCGTTATTGATATTATAAATATACGAGAATTAAAAAAAAAAAAAAATTCAATTCTTTATCTTAAATCTTGCCACTGAGAAGAAAAAAAAAAGCACAAGTGACACAGTGCTCGAGGAATATTAAAAATAGTCCGAGTCAGACATCCCGTTGAAAACGAGCATTTATTATTTTATTTGTTTATTTGTTTTCTGAAAGAGATTGCCATAATTGAAAATATTTCATCGAGACATGAAAACCACGTTTTCCTCGTTGTTGGAAAGTGCTTTAATCCATTGAAACGGAATGGAAGATTTTGTAACAGAAAAAATAGAATCGTTAGTCATCAACGATTTTTGCTCCACTTGCCGTTTGATTGAAATAAATAAATAAATAAAAAAACCTTTGCAGAATATATGTCCGAGATGATTGCGAGTTGTTAACTCGACTCGTCGAGAACGATACTGAACGCACATTTCTATAGAAACATGTGTTAGAGAAGAATCGAAGGAAAAAGTTAATGAACGCAGCAGTGACATAAAAATATCGATACCCAATGAAAAAAACGGGGTAAATTAGATTTTTAAGAAGTAAAAGAAAAAAAATGTCGTACCGATATCAAAGCAACGATCAAAATACGCTTGTAAAATGCATATTATTATTGATTATACTATATTTTGTTACATTTATTGCAGACAGCATATAGATATTATAATATTATTTGATTCTATTGATTAGAGCCTACGTAATACGTATATTGTTATTTTTATACACATGCGGACGAAAGAGAGGATTGAAAGATTAGCAAAACACGCGATAGACAGTGCGAAAGTATGAAAAATATGATGTAAGAGAGTGAGAGCGAGAGAGAGAGAGAGAGAGAGTGAAATTCATATTTGGAGCCTTGTTGTCTTTTTTGCAGGCTTGAAACATGACATTCGTTAATTAAATCTGTCCCCATTATCAAAATCATTGAAGAAAAAACACCATTCCTATGTTTACTCGTCAAAAACAAAAAAAAAACACGCTTGCTCATTCGCCAAACGTAAAACAACCAATCACGGGGTTCAAATTTACTGTAGCGCTACACGCTCATTGGTCGTGCTGATGAAATCGAGCCAATGAGATGATGTCTGTAAAGAATAAATGTTCTGGAGACAAAAATCCTATATTTTCTGACTGAAAACATTTTTTTTTTGTTTTTTTTTTTTTAAATTAGAAACAATCGTGACGAAAACTCTGAAGAAAGGCGGCGAATCAGCAAGCGTTTGATTTCCTCTCAACCGTTAATCCAACGCGTGGTACGATCTAAGATGGAAACGCGATGGATATTGAAACAAATAAAACGCGAAATTTCCAGCGTAGGCTTAGCATTATTTAGATCGTTTTTTTTTTTTTTTAAATCCATGACCTCCTCCCCTTGCAGAGACATTTATAGATTTGTTTTATCTCGTTCCCATCGCGAACTACATTACACGGCGAGCGTTTTTTTTAAATTAGTATGATATGAGACAATGAGGAGAAAAAACCCAAAAAAAAAATAAGTGTTTCGAATGATGTTTTTCTATTTTTTTTTTTTTTTGTCGCGACGTCTTGCCATCGTGAGATTGTACCAGAGGTGATATTATATGATTACGATGTTTATTACTACAATAAATATTATATTAGTACGTTTTATAAATTATCATGATTATTATTATTAATTAGTATGTAATTTCAACTTTTTTTTATCTTCACGTTGGAATAATGTTTGCCCGGGCTCTTTGACCGCTCCGTTGAAAAAAGAAATATCGCCAGTTTCGTTTCTTGCTCTCAACGTTTGTTGCCTCTGCAAAAAAAAAAAAAAAAAAAAAAAATTATTCAGATTCTTTCATGTCTGAATATTTTTATTGATAAATTTAGTTTCGCGAATTGTATAACGCTACTAGAAGCCACGCGAGTTTTTTCCAACACATTCCTAGGCAAGAGGAATGGGGAATAAATTATCGTGGTTGTAAAACACAGAGTTCGTGTCGATTTTATGCATGCCCACTGTCTCACGTGCGATGGTACGCGCTCAAACTGTGAATACCCCGATCGATTCTCAGCTCGCGGAAGTGCACAGCTCGGAGAAGATCGACGAGGGAAAAAAAATGGCTAAAATTACTCAACGAAAGATACGGACATCGTCAGAGCTCTTACAGTCCGAAAAACTACCGTGAATCATCGTTTCGTAAATTCAGCGAACAAGAATACCTGAACAACTCATAAATATGCGCGCTAAATGTCATGAAATAAACAATAGAATAAAATGACCACTTTTATAACCAGAAGGTACTCATTTAGGAATGACCCCGCGTAAATTAACGAATCAGAACGAATCGATTCGAACACTAACCGCGAAGCGCAGTGAACACGAATGATCCACTGCGCATGCGCAAAACAGTCATCACGATCTTCGACGCATGCGTGGTACTTTCGTTTCGAAATCAGAAAGAACGATAACTGGGAACGTTGAAAAAAGTAAGTTGTCATTGAAACCAATTTTACTGAATCTGAGCAGACTGCACATAAAGTTCTGTCGAAAATATCGTTTATTAATGGTGGAGTAATTCTAAACTGGTATAAACTTTACCACCTTTCGAATATAATTAAAAAATCATTCATAAGAGTGGCCGGTGGCCTCTTTTGAGACACGTGATAGTCCTTTCGCGTAGTACACGTAAAAATCCTTTCGCAAAATAATTCCGTTGGCTTTTCGAAAATCATTTGTCGAATAATACATACATTAGAATTTCACACTTGACTTTCCTAGCGTGAATTGAGCGCTAGATGAAAGTGTGTTCATTGTAGGAACGCGAGTTCATCGCATTATCATTTTTTTTTCTGACGCACGCGTGAGTTATTTTTTCATCGTTGAAAAAACTAAAGCTGTTAAAGGAAAGATTTTATCTCTCTACACTTCTCGCCCAGTTCAATGAACCGTTTGGGTTCAATGTGATCGTTTAACGTCAGTGTTCTCTTTCGAACTGCTGGCGAGCGGTCAGCAAAATCATATGCCACGCGATTATTCATGTCTCAAAGTCGTGTACGATCGATTATAGTCTAATCCATATAAGTCCAGTGACCTTCTATCTGCAAGAAATGACTCCACTCGTTTGATATCTATCACTCCTGTATTCATATATTCAATCAAAATTGAAGGCTAGATCTTATAAAAAAACGTTGTCTTAATAAACCCGAAGCTAAATTTGGATCATGCCAGGGGCGTTGAATCCAATTGAGCGAAGAATTACGAGAGCTGAGAACTGTGTACAGGAAACAAATACATTCTTTTCAGTAATCGCATACGATCTCGAGATCTGACTGTTAGTACATCATGTTACCACTTTGGCGTCGTGGTCATGAACACACCTAGCTCTAACGCTCTATGTATATCCACACGACTTGGTAGCTGATGGATGCGTGGAATGTCCCTTTGTTTCTGAACGAGGAACGTCTTCGACTGGTTCAAGGAGGCGCGTAAAGTGATTAAAAAATAATGAAGATAGAAGAGTTGATGGTAAGAGGAGGTAGCTTTCTTCCTGCAGGTTTCAAAGACCCAGGTCCATTGATCAGTGCGCTTATTAATTATGCTCGAGAAGGTCGCTATGATGATTAACCGCGTCGAGTACGCTGGAAAGAGTATGATCGCGTGATCTAAAAGCCACTTGTTGACGTCATTGATCCTGGCGCTTATTTTCCATGCTTTGTTTTTTGCCAACGGGGCAAAGAACCCTCCGGGATTTTTTTATCGTTACTAGCGAAAGCGAGAACGAAGATCATCCCCCCCTACAGGTATTATCGACGAACCCGAGGCCATGTTGAAGAAAAAAAAAACATTATCCAGCAACTCTTTCGGGTATTTCGGGACCCTCTGGTCGGTAATCCGGTTTGACGGGTTACTTGTCTTCCCTTTTTCCATTATATGGCGTTTATATGGTGCTGCGTGTGTCCTCCAGGCCACTAAACACATCAACCAACATGGTATCCCCAGTCCACCCCTTTCCCTCGCCCTCTTAATGTTTCCAACAACATCAGCCACTCAGGATTCCCTTCTGGTGGCACTCATTTCCACTAGATCTACCGAGTGCATTCCTCTTTCAGAACCCTCTCGATGCTGAAAGCTTCAGGACTCTCTACGCATTAAAGATACGAGTTTTACACGAATCATCGATCTTAGTTGCTCAGATTTAGATCATTAGAAGGGAGTTGTGTAAAAACAAAAACTCATTATCTTTGGTGAAGAATATTGAGAATTTTCGTTCAAATCAGAATCCTACAGAGTTCAGGAAACGTATCGGAATTACGGAGTATCGTGACATGAGATTTTGCAATTTTCCTGTGTGAGCAGATCGTATATAAACAAGAACGATCGCACTGAGTTTAACCGGCTTCACCGGGGCTTTGAACGCCATGCAGAGCAAGTTCATGGCCGTCCTTACCCACAATATCCTCGGGCCTTTTGCCAAGGCCAACAACGACGACCAGTAGTAAAGAGTATATTAACCATCAGACACTTTCAACTAGCTCACTTGACTCGTCATGATCAACTACGCTTTAGCTTTTCACAGAATATATCCCTGTACTTCTGGCGCCTATGTCAGCGCTAACTCCTCCAAATCCGTTAACATCAGTCCGTTGAACCTTCAATGATCAATCGACCCTGACTGCTTCAACGCTACCAGTTAATTTTTTATCATTTGCATTTTACAATATTTTGTGACTCGCGTAATAGTTGGGATTGCATTTGATGGAGTTCTTGTCCTTTTTTCTCTTTGCATCACTTAACTTTGGAAGGACTTTTACGTAAAGTGAGCAGTTAAATCTTGCCGAATTAAATCAACTAGCAAAGGCTTGACCTGGTGATCGAAGACAGCTGGTCCATACTATTGATAACTTCCATTTTCGCGTAATTAATAATCGTCAGAAATCGTTATTAATCAGTTCAGTCTGAACCCCCTTGGCCGGGAATTATGCAAAACCCAAATGAACGATCACATTCCTGAAAAATGTCCTTGAATGTTCTTTTTTTTCCCCGTTCAACCCGCAATCTCAACAACGCAAAGAGAACAGCATACAAAGTATCCTGCGAGAATGGAATACGCGAAGGAAAACGGCGAAGAAGAAGAAGAAGAATAAGAGGTAAGAACGTCGTGGACGGACCTGCTGGGGGGCAAGTGAGTCAGGAGAAGGGCGAGCCCGTTATAAGATCGAGCTCTGGCAGTTCGACGACTTAGTACAGGTCTTTCGGAGACCACCTTGGGAAGACCTTGACGAGTATACGTTTAGCTCGGTAACACAAGTTTCGTGTGGACTTTCGTGGCTTTATTTACCGTGTGCTTGGTGAACAAAACGGAGCACGGTCATGGCCGTGCGGCTCAATAATAAGTTGCAGATTTTTGTGACTATTTTCTTTGTTATTGTCTGCGTTATCGAGCTAGCCTCAGCTGAAAGGGAAAACGAGGATGATAGCGTTGTCGTTGAAGGTAAAGAATAATTTTTTTTTTTTTTTTTTAATTCTTGAAATATTCTGCATTCGCAATTGAAACCTTAATTGAGTCCAATTTATTCTAAATTAATAATCGTACTCAAAAGAATTTCAAGGTCCATTCGGTGCGTAACTTTATACCGGATGAAAAGAACCCATTGTCGAAATATTATTACTAATACACAAGCCGGTCCCACGACCAGCCCACCAAATAATGCGAATAATCTCACGTATTCGCGGCACGATTTGACGACGCGTCCTGATTCGACACCGGTCAACACAGAAGCAACATCATATTATTTCTTGCCACTTTCACCGACCGAACTATTTTGCAAAGATCTATCATCCATCAGGCTTTTTTCATTATCTCTATATTGCCCCTTATATCATATCGAATAGGAATTTCAAAAAAACCAACTAAAAACGAAGAATGAATTTGAAAAGATTCGAGGAATGATCTCAAAATCACTTACTACCTTCATCAACATTAACGCAAAACTCAACGAAATAAATAACACATGGTCCCTTATCTTTTGATTCTTAACTCAACCCGTTCATTCCTGAGGGCGGTTAAAAAAAAAATAAATAAAAAGTCCAAAAACCGTCATATTCGAGTATATAAAATTGCGGCTCTCGATTCCCCATACATAAATGTACGTGTGCCACAATCGAAACTAACACGAATACACTTGATTCGAAGCTGCCGAGAGCATAGTTCCGAACTCACTGACAAGGGAAGGTCGAGGAGTTCTCTGGAGTGAGAAAGCCGGAAGTGGCGCTTGCTTAACATCCAAGGGCGAAGTTGGTTACTGCACGACTTTTAAAGAGTGTTATCCCTACTTCAAGATTCCTGATCTAGGGGCTCTTGACGGGTGGGTTCTCGGGGTCTACGACACTTGCAGTTTTATACGAGAAGATGGTCGGATGGGATTCGGTGTATGTTGCTCTACGAATCCACTCTCAAGCCCACCGTCTTTCCCAGGCAGTGGTCCAGTGATCCAGGATACCCAGGTAAAAAAAAACCTTGGATGAAAGTATCGAAACTAGAAATCGTGGAAGACGATTAAAAAATTTTATCCCATTATATCAGGTCAATGGGGACGACTGCGACGATGATTCCACCCAGGTTGTTGGCATCAAACCACAGAAACCTGGCAGCTGGCCACCACCATTACCAACTCACTCCCCTGACAACACGATACCTCCTCTCCCAACTCACCCACCTCCCTCCAAGCCAACCAACGAAAAACCCCTGCCAACTTCCCAGGCAACTTCTAAAAAACCAAGCGCAACGACTTGGCCGACGAAAAAGCCGGCCTGGTGGCCAGGTGCAACCACTCAAAAACCTCCTCAAACAACCACATCAATACCGATTAATAACGCGGAGTGTGGAGCCAAAAATGGCAACCAGGATCAAGAACGCATCGTCGGGGGTCAGAGCGCCGATCTTGGCGAGTGGCCTTGGATCGCCGCTCTTTTCAATGCGGGACGACAAGTCTGCGGAGGATCACTCATTGACGACACCCATATACTAAGTGCTGCTCACTGCGTCGCTAAGTTAGTCCAATATTTTTTTCTATCACTCCTTTATACGTTTTTTTTTTACAGGGAGGAAACCAAATAATCATTTTTTAAGTATTAAAAGAATAGTTTTCAGAACTTTTTCAAATATTATGCAATCCTGGTGGTAGCCGATCCAGATTAAGATTTAAATGATTCTCGTAAGTACCCCACGTTTCGAGAACTTTTTCATCAAAATTTAGGCTTTTCAACCCTTCAACGGCTACGCCTATTTCTGAACGGCTTAAAATTATTTCCTCTGGTAGTATAGCTAAAAAAGGGTTGACCATAAATGTTCAACCATAATTTTATCGATAAGGGCCTGGGAAGTAGTGTTTTCGAACTGTAGAAAATGTCCTGCATGAACGGTTTTACACTCTTAGTTCGAACTATTGTTCCAATTCAATCACGAATCTTCAAAGCCTAGTGTGTCTAGTCAAGCTGCGTTTATCCAATTCCATCAGAAAATATTTCGAGAATGTCCATTTTCTTACTTTTTTGAACGAAAACGGACAGCAGTTGCCAAGCATCGTATATTTTCACATCATTATCGCTATACTGAAATAATTCATATGTTTACGTTTGAATTTCAAGCTATCCTGGCACCTGGAGCTCTATCTAGCATGTATTGATAGCACTGCTAACTAATCTGTCCGCTATAACGTCTCCATGTTTTTACAGGCGGGGTGTAAGTAGACGTAGCAAATTTGCTACAATAGCAGCTAAAGGGTTAAATAAGAAATTACGATTTTTCTTGAAAAAATTAGTTTTCATAATTAAAAGTCGTGCTTTCGTTATGTTGGTCCTGATAACGACCTTAAAAATCTATCACGACATAGCGGTGCTCACGCTTATATGAGAAAGCAGCACTGCCAGCAACGTTTTTATAAACGAAAAATTTGGTTTTAATCTTAACACAGGACCATCACCGGACTTCTTCTATAAACGTCTGAGTTCTTTGACGAAGTTTACGCTTACTAACATTTGTTGCACTCTACTTTAATACTATAACTCATAACTTAATGTTGACCGTTTCTCTGAGAAGGAAAATACTTATTTGAAGCCTTGAAAAATGGCAGTAAATCCGAAATTCATATAATTGGTATTTTTTGTTGCTTCTTGAGTTGCAGAACCAGAATGCAAAGATCTGACCCCGACTCAGGAAGAGTTTTTTTTTTTTGTTAACCCGTGTAATTTAACCGTAAATTTTGATCGTTTCTGCATTGCTTTCTGCCGTGGTCAAAAATATTGGCAAACATTAATTTTAATATTCTATGACCCGGCAAATAAAGTTTCCGGTTATAAGGTCAGAAGTCCATAAATTATTACACGTAAAGCGGCAAGTTTCTCAAATTTTTAGATCGAAAAAGCCATTAATTAAAATACCGTAAGACCCCAACAAAGTCCTAATCCAATTTATGCATGAAAATTAAAATAATTTTCGAATAATTTTCATTTTTTTTAATTTTTGTTTTTTAGCATGAATTCATGGGATGTGGCGCGTCTTACCGTGCGATTGGGCGACTATAATATCAAGACGAACAACGAGGTTCGTCACGTTGAGAGGCGAGTCAAACGGGTTGTACGGCATCGAGGCTTCGATCCGAGAACTCTGTACAACGATGTTGCTATACTTACCATGAGCGAGCCGGTCGAGTTCACCGAAGCTATAAGACCGATCTGTTTGCCTACCGGATCGCAGCTTTATTCTGGAAAAACAGCGACGGTTATTGGCTGGGGATCCTTGAGAGAGAGTATGCATATTCGATTAATCAAACTTGTTTTTAAAGGATAATAAAACTGAAAGTTTACGTCACTACTCGTCAATTTTTCCAGGCGGTCCCCAACCGGCAATTCTTCAAGAAGTCTCTATTCCAATCTGGTCGAATGCAGAATGTAAATACAAATACGGAACCGCAGCTCCGGGTGGCATCGTCGACAGTTTCCTCTGCGCAGGGCTCGCTGCAAAAGACTCGTGTTCGGTGAGAATTTTTAATTCGTAAAGTATTTACAAAAACACATATAATTTTGCAGAAATTTATAGAACAGTGAAACATTGATAGTTGAGTATTCCAAAGTGAATCAAACGTTGAAAGAAAAAAAATTATTTTCAGGGTGACAGTGGGGGACCTCTGATGGTGAACGACGGTCGTTGGACTCAAGTTGGAATCGTAAGCTGGGGCATTGGTTGCGGCAAGGGCCAGTATCCAGGCGTCTACACAAGAGTCACGCACTTCCTGCCGTGGATAAATAAGAATCTGAGATAGATGCTCTCGAAGAGACGAAAAGGATGATCCAATCTCGGATAATTACAGTGCGATCAACCGGATCCTGAACTTTATTTTCTTTTGCTCGACTCTCGAAGCTTTTGAATCTCTTGATTAAAATTCTTTGCACGAAGACGGAGAAAGCAAAAAAAGATGACCGATAGATCGAACCAGAAAGCGAGTCACGGCTCGGCTCCAAGTCCAATCAATTTTAATAACTAAACTAAGCAACTCCATAAACTTTAAGTCACCATTTTGGTAATCGTAGCGACGTAATAAAATTTTTATCAACCTTAGAATATACTTTCACGAATCTGAACATCGCCACGGGATCGAAAACGGATACCTCGTCAAAATAATAGTGTCGAAATAACACCAAATTCATGAAAATTCATTTAAAAATTGTCAATAAAATAGAGCTCCGGTTGAGAATAAAAATTGTGTACAATTTAACAATAACGACCTCGACACCAATGTGTTACGATAACAACAATTTGTACGTCATTTTATCGCCTATTATTCTTGTGTTGTGCTATCGTTGCATGTGATTTATATCGCGAGTCTATTTGACTTGATGTTATTTTAACACGAAACGACCCAGAGATTCTCTTCAGCATAAAACGTTCCTCGTTTGCGATAAAGATGTTTGATTACACACCGTTCTCTTCGTTCATTTTTATGAAAAACAATTGGAGTCGCTGTGTTGATCCCGTATCATAAGGGCTAGGAAAAACTGACGAAAAACATTAGACTCTTGTTAAGAAACGTAAGAAACTATTTTATATCACTATACATACGAACGTACATAAAAAAAAAAAATATTTGATACATTGTAAATAATTCGGCATTGATAAACTTTCGTGGATTCCGTACCGCTGTGCGAGGCTCTCGTTCGATGGACGTTCAATATCTTTTTTTCTCGACTGACGACCTCCCGAGGACTAGGTTTCACAATTGCTGACGTTAAGGTGTTGCATAATGTTCCTCGCTGGAAGAAGGCACAATTAGATTGAGGTGAATAGATGAGGGTTTGAAACTGGGGAAACAAGAGCGTGTTTTGACAAACCTTGAAAATAACAAGTATCATAATTATCATCAGGCTGTGGAATGAAAGGTGGAGTCGCTTTTTGTGGCTCGTCCCATGGAAAGTCGTGAAAAAAGCCCATATTTCGAACTTGGTTCGCCGAGGGTCGTAGCCCTTGATCTAAGGTTAAAAGCGAGTCGATTGCTTGAACAGCGGCTTCGGAGAGCATCTCTTCTCCTTCGGGCCAAGGCAAATCGCGGGCTAGAATATTGGCGAACACCGCCTGCGGTGTGTCGTCGTTGAAGGGTGGAACACCCGTGCAAAATTCGTATAGACATACACCGAGGGCCCACCAATCTACTGCTGGTCCATGACCTTGGCGGAGTAACAATTCTGGAGCAAGATAATCGGGAGTCCCGAGAATTCGATCGTCCGAACGGTTCATTCCACTTTGGGGCGGTCGTCTTCTCACGGATTTCTGTGTCCTGTAGGGAGTGTAACTGCTTGCGGAGGATGGAGCTGGGGTTTTGATGGGTGAAATACCTTGCGGTGATCGATGTTCGCCACCGTTGAGTTCGGTGTGGACATCCGGCGCCGAGTGTGAAGTACTCGGGGGTGGTAGATTGAATCTCGTGGATTTGATGAGCAGGGGCTTGTCATCTTTGATAAGCTTTTTAATGTCATCGCGATTTCGTTGCTTTATGGAAGAAACGGGAGTGCTGAAAGCGACGCGCCCACCCGAGCCAGACTCTTGGCTTCCATTGGCTAATTCTTTGACCGATTTGTCGATTTTCTTATCGCTCAGACCTCGGGAACTGCCTTCTGGACTTCGATTCGTAAATATGTTGCCGCAATTCTTACGCTTCGGAGTCCAGCTGCTCTCGAGCTCCATGATCGATATTTCTTGGGTCAATCCCGTCGCCCCTGACATTGCCACGCGTTTTCTTTTCGTGCCCCGAACGAACGAACTGACACATGTGCTGAGGGGACTGGTGTGGGACATATGCGTGTTGTCCGCTTCGAGGGTCGACTCTTCTTCCGAAGTTTTTTCCACCGATACGCTCGACTGCTTCAGAGATGAGGCTTCGCAGGTATGAAAACTGTCGGTCGTGTCACAAGTATCGCTCTCTTCGTAAACGACATTTTGCGCTTCCTCGTGGAACGAAATCGCGGGACAAATATCTTCCGCCGATTGGAAAGGCGTCACACCGGATACGCGAGAATAATTGGGCGATGCTGCACCTGTTGAGGCTAATGAATTTAAAGATAAATTGGAATTATGAATGGAATTCAATTGCAGTGCTGGCAATAAATTAATTGCTGGATTGCTGCGCTCACTCGAGTCCTCCAGGAGGTTCGAGTTGCTCGTCGACTTTTGACCGGAACCAAAAGACAAATGAGACGTTAACGATAGTAATTGTCCAGGCGTTCGCGCCAACAGGCTCGGTGTGCAATTGACCAAATCCGAAATCTCCAAATCCCTATGCATCGTTGATATTTTACTCAAACCAAAATCCGTCAATTTTACGTGACCCTCGCGTGACAACAACATATTATCGGGCTTAAGATCCCGATGAACGATCCCGTGTTTATGAAGATACTCCAGAGCCAGACACACTTCCGCCGTGTAAAAAGCTGCCATTTTCTCCTCCATGTAACCGTAATATCCCAACAAACTCTTCAAATCTCCCCCGACCATATATTCCATTACCAAATATACGCAACTAACCGATTGCAGAGAATAAAACAATTGCACGCAGTACGGACTCCGTGTCAACGCCAGCGCGTTTCTCTCTATCACCACCTGCGACGCCATATTCTTATGTATCATCTCATTCTTTTTCATCACTTTTATCGCGTATACTTGCTCCGGATTTGTTTTTTTATAACCGAGAAACACTTTGCCAAATGCTCCTCTGCTTATGGGCTTGACGATCTTGAAATCGTGAATCTCTGGTACCTGCAACAAAGAATCACCAGTTCGATTGTGTCAAACACATTGAATTTTGTTTTTTTTCTTTCGTTTCGGTAAAAAGAAAAGAAAACTGATACATTTTTGTTTGAAACTCGATAAATTGGGCCATAATAGGGTTTGATAAATAGGAGCGATAATAAATGCGCCCACCAGATGCCGCGGGAAAAGCTCGCACGCACATCTAGTAAGTATATAAAATTATATACCAAATTACTCGAAAGGATGCCAGGAATAACATATAAGAAAATTAGCAAGATCAAAGGTGAGGCCTGTCTTCTGTAAATTTATCCCTGCTTATAAGTTCAGATCTAACTTTCAAGGAAAACTTCAATTTTCAAATCATTTAAAATACGTTTGCAGCGGAGTTGAGGATTTTTTTGGTCATTTGTAATAGGAATTGAAGGAGTTGCTTTTTTTATTTGCATCATAATTTGTGTTCATAGTTTGAAGTGTATTAGAGAAAAATGGTAAATAAACTTGGGGTTGTAAAATGAATGAATTAAAAAATTTGCATAGCCAAAGTGGCTTTTTTTAAAGGAATTAAATTGATGGTTCTCTGTTGGATGATTGAGAATTTTAAAAAATGTCAATTTTGATAGAATTAATGAGAATATAAGTAAAGTAAATTTGACATACCTTAGTAGCAGGATTGACAATCTTCGAAATAGTGTTGAATATGGAATTGTCAATGAGTCTACTTTCCGATGCATTTTGAGGCGTGCATTCGCCGTAAGGTATTTGCGATTCGTTATTGGCATTGTCGTTGTTATTGTTCGAGCACAAAGCTGCCACTTCGTCTTTATGCGAATTGGATGATTTATCACCTGAATTTTCCATTTACGAGGCTTAATTGAATGTCTCGTAGGTTAGAAAAAGATTCAATTCGAACTACGCACGTATTACGATCCACTAACATGACTTGCGACGAGAACTATTCTCAAACTGTAATTCTACACTTTCATTGGCGCAATTGACGATTCTATGAATTTTTATTGTTCTACTATTTGACTCCAACTCTGTTTTGTTTTCAATTAGATAACGGCTGACGGGCTGACCGGCACTGACATTCTCCCGCCACAAGTATGTTTTTTTTCTCTTTAAATTTGGCTTCTTTCAAAAGTGCCATCTGGTAACGAATCTATTTCTATTGGACACTCCTCGATGCTGGAATCCGATTGGCTGTTACTATTCGTAACATGTTACGATTTACTGCTATTAAACACGTTTTAATCCTGTTCTTTTTTATAATAAAATTTTTAAGCATTTCCTTTCACAGTATCTTCGTTTTTTAGTGAATCTTATTTAATTAAAAGTGATTGCCATGCGTCAACTGTGTCAAACTTGCAACATCAAACTACCAATTAGAGAAACTGACAATTTCTTGCGTCCAATCAACGCCCATATTACAGGGCTTCTCAATGCTTGCAGCCCTGTTACGCATTCAATAAGAAAAATGAAAAAATGCTTGCACCATCAAGCAATAAAACGTCAGCGAGTAATCAAAAACTATAATCAATCGCTTACGACAAAGGATTTTCCAAATTTATCAAGATTTTTGAATTATTTTTTTGCAAAATATCACCGGTAAAAAACTCGTTAAACGCGTTGCTAAAACCGGAAGTTGAGAGTCACTGTTTCGGTCTTTCGTCAGCCAGATCCGAATCAACGACAAGATTCCACATGGATTGTTGACATATTTAATTACATTTGTACCGTAACAAGTGATTCCAAATAGTGTAAATATTCATTGCAATAATTGCGAAAATTAACCTCAGAATCAGGTACCTCAAAATTTTGTTATAAATTCAGCTTATCGGATACTTTTGGTCTTCTAACCTCTTGTCTAACCTCAAAAAATCAGGAATCGAGTGAATTTACATGCAAAATCAACACAAAATCGTAATATCGTAACTATTTTTTATCAATCAAACTTATTCGTCGAATTTATCGGTGATTCCAGCCAAAATGGTTCTCTCGTGTCGATTTTACAAAGAAAAATATCCCGAAGTCGAGGATGTCGTAATGGTAAACGTACGAAGCATCGCCGAAATGGGAGCTTATGTGCATTTACTCGAATACAACAACATCGAAGGCATGATTTTGCTCTCTGAATTGTCCAGGAGACGTATACGTTCCATTAATAAGCTCATTAGAGTCGGTAAAACTGAACCAGTCGTCGTCATTCGAGTTGACAAAGAAAAAGGTAAATATCCAGATAAATTGACCAAAAAATATATTTAGCAGAGATTGCAGTTGAAAAAAGTGTAAAATCCCTAAAATTAATACGTTCAACTCATCCACCTGAACATAGTTGCTCTTAGGTCAATTTTTCATGAGCTTGAGACTTGAATAAATATACATGCGAGGCCTCAAACTCAAAAAAATTGTAATCAATTCGTTTCTTAAAACTAAGGTTACATCGATTTGAGTAAACGTCGTGTGTCTGCGGAAGACATAGAAAAGTGCACGGAACGATATGCCAAGGCAAAAGCAGTCAATTCCATACTTAGACACGTCGCTGAATTATTGCATTACGACAATGACGATCAATTGGAAGAGTTGTATCAAAAGACAGCATGGCACTTTGAGGAGAAATACAAGAAGCAAAAGGCTTCGGCGTATGACTTCTTCAAACAATCAGTATTGTGAGTATAAAATTTAAGAAAAAAACGAATAAATTCAATGAGAAGAAACATGGAAAGGAAAGAAAAAAAATTCAAGCCAAAACATTTTTCAAAATGCTCATAAATGCTGAAAAATGACGGTTAAATAACTCGATAAAAGAATCCTCAAATAACATGAATTTTTTGCATTTTTATAATCTGTCAAACACCAAAAAAAAAAAATTTTTCAAATTGCTATTCCAGGGATCCATCTATTTTAGCAGAGTGTGGTCTTGACGACCTCACCAAAGACGTCCTTTTGAACAACATCAAGCGCAAACTCACGTCACAGGCAGTTAAAATCAGGGCAGATGTTGAAGTAGCTTGTTACGGTTACGAGGGAATAGATGCTGTCAAAACTGCCCTTAAAGCCGGTTTGGCACTCTCCACGGAAGAAATTCCTATCAAGATCAATTTGATTGCTCCTCCTCTCTACGGTGAGTGCTCGCTTCTATCCATTATTGATATAACAATTGAATTTTTATTATAAGAAATTAATCGTTGAACAGTCATGACGACATCGACTCCTGAGAAAGCTGATGGCTTAAAAGCCCTTAATAACGCTATTGAGGTCGTACAAATGAAGATTACATCGCTGGGTGGTGTTTTTAACGTCCAAATGGCGGTAAGCAATACAGCTTTATTATTGAAATACTTAAAAATACGAATTTTGGCTTGCTAATCCATAATCAGTCCCCAAGTTCCATTCGAATGGAGTTTCTTTTACCTTTTTTAATACCAAATTTACGTTTCTATTGAAACTATTGAAAAACTTTTGATCCCTCATTTAAATCTCTCAACTTTTTCAATTATACCGAAAAATACCTCAAATAATGAATAAAAATGGTTCATTTTATTGAAAAGCGTTGAAAAATATTAGCCGATGTTAACGTTTCGTTAAATTTCATTAGCCCAAGGTAGTGACGGCTACCGACGAGGCTGAACTTGCTCGACAAATGGAACGCGCCGAGCTCGAAAACGCAGAAGTCGCCGGAGACGATGACGAGGAAGAAGTCGAAGGAATGGGCGACTTTAGCGGGGGCGAAGGAGACGACGATTTAAAAGCGGATGACGGCCCTACAGAGGATGATTAAATCGTTACTGCCTATTTTTTTCTTTCCCCACAAACATAAATAAACATCAACACATCGTGGTTCGTGCGCGGTTATCTATTTTTTATTCCTGCTGGAACATTTTTCATTCCTGCGGTTATAAAAAAAAAACCATAGTACTGCTGGAAGGTCTGGATCGAATGTATAACGAAATTTTACAAATAACAAAAACCAGTAAAAACAATCGTTTTTATTATTATTGAAAACCCATGAAATTTACATCGTTTTAAAGTGCTTCTGAAAAATTGTTGGTTCTTCGAGTTGGATCTCACTCGTCTGTTAGAATTTAGAGGGTTGAGCATTTTTTGTTCAAATTTTCGTAATACGAATATAAATTTGGAAAATTTCGTAAAAAGATGACCTCGCATGGTGGAGCAGAATGGTGTCGCCATCTGTAAATCAGTAAGTTTCGTTCGCTGTGTCAATTTGTCGTTCCTGGATTCGATTGATATAGCTAAAGCTCACCTGGTAAACATTAAATGAATGTTAGAAATTAGAACTTTTATTTTATGACAATATTCTATGATTTTTCTTTCTTCGTTCAACTCTCATTCTCTGCGCAGACTTCACATGCTCTTTTCATACGTTAACCAATCACGACGGTCTGATAATTTTTTATTCCGATAGAATTTTAAAATTACACCGGCACGCGGCGCCACTTGGTTCTGCACACACAGCGAGTATATCCAAGTTCTTGAAATGTTGTTACGAATGTAGCTCCAGTAGCTCTGAAAAGTGATATGGCTGCCTTATTTAGTGGACATGGATCATGAATTCAACAGAATTAAAAAATGAAATACAGCGATTTAGTGTATAAATGTTGAACATTCCAAAAATCGCACTTTTTAAATATTAAACGTTAGTTTTTTACTACGAAAAATCATGAGTGTTCATGAAATTAAGTAAATTGGAGTTCTCAATTTAACATCGATCGAACCTCAATCTGGAAGTGATTACAACCGTGCATTTCTATCAATTTTTGGTTAGTTCGGAATGCCATTGTTTTGCAGCTTCCCGTTGAAGTTCATTATTTTAAGTAGAATTGAAGAAAGTTGAGACACTAGTGAAATCGTCGGAAAAAAATTT
Source organism: Campoplex capitator (assembly GCA_037576405.1). Classification (NCBI taxonomy): domain Eukaryota; kingdom Metazoa; phylum Arthropoda; class Insecta; order Hymenoptera; family Ichneumonidae; genus Campoplex; species Campoplex capitator. The sequence goes on along the minus strand of JARBWI010000323.1, from coordinate 9,922,235 downwards.
AGGTTAATCGCGTTTCGTGATAGGATCGGAGAATGGCCAGCACAATGGGTAAGAATCGTTATCTTTACTGAACAACATAATTGTTAACATCAAAATTATACGAATGAAAACAAATAAGAATCATTTGTTCACATGGTTAACGATGTATCAAAATTACAATTGAAAAATGGCCGAAAAAAGTTTCGAAAATGGCGAAAAAACTAGTGTTGAATATATATTAGTTGTTACATGCCATTTAAATAGATTATTCGAATAATTGACTGTAACGAAATGATGACCGAGGCATTATTCTCCAACGAATATTCATTTTTTCAATCAAAATATCTCAACTGGAAAAAAAAAAAATTTCACTGTCACATTCAAGTTTCAATTTTCCCACAGATAACACCACGGATAGTATAATGATCACTAGAAACTATCAGTGCGTAACATGTCAGCGTATTTTCCAAAATGAGGACGTAAGGCTTGATTCAAATGATCCATAAAGAAAAAGTAAGTCGTTACCAAATGAATTTTTGATTCTAAAAGAATTGATTACAGATGCTGAGTGATCATCTGAATGTGTGCAGAGAAGAGGATGATAGCACAGATATTTTAGAATTGAAAACTTTCAACGATTATGATTCTGAGAGTTCCGAAGAATATGATGATTCCGACGCTGGTTCGTTGTACTTGTCTCTATTAGTGTATTCTGTGGTTGCTAATTGCATTCGTGTTGAATCGGAAGAAAAAACCGGTCATGAGCCACGCGCGTTACCATTATGCACTGCCTCCCCGCTGCACGGCTGCTCCATGATTGTTAAAAATGTTATTTTTATATGAACATTATACTTCGTCGAGCTCTATTACCTTGTCTGCTTTTTTGCTTTGGTGCCAAGTGCCTTAGAAATGAATAAGGTTTTGAAAAAAATTGAGCATGCGAATTAATGATTAACCAATTATTTTCGGTTGAATAAACAATGATTTGACAATCAAATCCTTAGCTAACCAGAATGTGGAAGATGCGGATGAAGTCAGCGGTGGAAAAATACAGCCAGTTTCAGAAAACGAGTGTCACTGTTGCGGCGAAGATTTGAAATCTGCACATTCGGGTGGTCAATTCAAGTGTCCAAATTGCGAACTTTCTTTTAAAAAACGTTCTTCTCTCGAGAGACATACGATCGTAATTCACTGGGTGATCGAATCGTGCAGCTGTACCGAGTGCGGTTCGACCTTTCGTGACAAAAAATCGTTAGATAAACATCGTTACACAACTCATTCCAATGCTAAGATTTACAAGTGAGTTTTCATTGATTCAAGCTGTAGTTTAATCCTTTTTCCTCGACCTTTTAGAACTTTTATGACCTCCAAGACCGACTGTAATCCCCTGTGATCTCACGGTGACTCTAAAATACGTCATTACGTTCTAAAGTAACTGAAAAACATTTCGAATCGTAGATGCGAACCTTGTGACCGGTATTTCACTCGTCGTTACCACTTGAATCGACACAAATTGCAATCCGGATGCCATGGAACCCTCCGTAATTTTTACGAGTGTCAAGTGAGTCCAGTTTCCAAGAATTTCTCCATTTAATCGTAACGGAAATTCCGATCAGTCATCAATTATTTTTCTAGGTTTGTAACAAATCATTCACACGAAAGGACAATCTACGTGAACATCTGAGAACCCACGCAGGAGTTCCACAACGTCAGCAAAAGTCATGCGATCAATGCGACAAAAAGTTCAGCACGCCGCAACAACTTCTGATCCACAGCAGAGTCCATACCGGCGAACGACCCGTCAAGTGTGATTTGTGCCCAAAAACTTTTTTGTCCGCACTAGCAGTTAAGAAACATCGGCGAGTTCACACCGGAGAAAAGCCATTCCAGTGTAAACACGTGAGTGTGAGAAAATTTTATTCCTTCGAATCCCTCTCGAGGGGGGCCTCAAGGTCAAACTGACAATCGGCTAAGCTTGCAACTTCATTAACTCATTCTATTTCATTACAAGCAAGCGTTCAATTTTGTGCTACCGTAAGTATGAGCTTTTCCATGAACTCGAAAAAAAATTCCGCCTCAGGGACAAGAGGATTCTAATTTACAGTTATAGAGAGAGTTTATAACGAAAACATTCATTTGCTGTTCTTTAGTGTCAGCGCAAATTCGCAGCTCGTGAGACCCTCAACCGTCATCAGAGAACACACACCGGCGAAAGGCCTCACGTTTGCCAATACTGCGCCAAATCTTTCATCCAAGCTGCTCAGCTCAAGGCACATTTGTTTCATCACACTGGCGAGAATGGTTTCACTTGCGAAACTTGTGGTAAAGCATTCAATCGCAAAGCACGTCTCAATCTGCACATCAAATTCGCGCATGAAGGAGCGCCCGGATTTCAATGTGACATTTGCTCAAAATCTTTCACGCGCAAGGAGGATTTGACGAAACACACCCTCATCCATACGGGAGTGAAACGTAAATTTCAAAATTGATCAACCTTTGAGTTATAATTGGAAGAAAAACTCAAATTTATATCCCTTTTCACAGCGCACAAATGCGACAAGTGCGAAAAAGCCTTCGCGACTAAATCCTCGCTCCAGGCTCATTTAAATACACACAGACGCGAGCCGCCCCAATCCTGTACCGAATGCGGACGCGCCTTTATACGCCACGACTGTCTCATGCGACACATAAGAGCGAAACATCGCCACGTCCTCGAGGACGTTATGGCCGAAGCCGAAAAACGACAACTCCAGACCCAACTCCTCGATATCGCTTCGTCCGCTGCTCTTAAAATACAAAATGGTGAATCCAGCGCCCTCTCCTCGTCACAACTACTCAAAGCTATTGCCGATCTTCTCAAGATTCTCATCGAAGACGAAACTTTGCAGGTAATTTGAGAATTTTTTCGGAACACTGTGCCGGAACGTAAATAAAAGTTTATTTCTTTCAAGTTCTTGCTTTACGACCGAAAAGCAACATTTATTTTAGAATTTTGAATAATTACCGAACACAGCTTTATTTTTAGGCTCGTCAACGTAATTTTCCAATTCAATTATCTTTCTTCTTTTTCCTAATATTCCACCAGATATTCGGATGGCCCGAAGCACCGATCCAAGACGTTTTGGATGCTGTGATCAGACGCTGCGGTCATCAACCAATCACGGTCGACGACAGCGATCTGATCTTCGAAGAACGTTTGCGCGAGAACGTTAAGCTTTTATTTACGGTCGTCATCGACGACGACACCGTCAAATCGCTCCTGACCACTCAAACCGTCGATGAGGTTATTTTACATGTACTGAAAATATCGAAAACATGATTTTCGAAATTGGTGGTGATATTAAAGGGTTATTACGCAAAAATTCATCGTCCACAGACGAATGTCCCTTCATTCTCATAACGGTGATCCTAGTCTTAATGATTTTCGAAAAATCAAGGGAAGCTCCAACAATTAGGATCAATTGACAAGATCAATCAGAACTTATTTGCAGTTGTTATTTTTTTTTATCGTTTTTTTTTTTCGTTCTTTCATTGAAGTCGATAACTGTCACCTTTATTTCGACAGGTAATATTGTTTGTTTTTTTTTTGTTTCTCGAGCTCATATTGCCGTCCCTAACGTTTCGTTATTGGCGCATACTCTCGTATATTTTTCATTTTGTTTTTTCTTTCCACTTATCTGTCCGCAATAATGCTTTTTCGGGGTAATCAGATCGCGAACTTTTCCTCGGTCTTTCATTCGATTTCGAACTCTCTATTCAAGGTCGCTAAATCCCTGCAAATTAAAAAGATTTATCGTTATTCACATCCATCGACAAACTATCGCGGATAATTATTAAATTCGCAAGTTATTTTGTCGTTTATACATTAATAATGAATTAGCTATCGAGGAAAAATGCTTACTTCGCTTCCACTGCATCGTTCAGGTTGTATTTATGCATCAAGGACAAAACGAGCCGCAAGGTTGACCATATCGTGTCCGACATTGCTCCCGGATGACCTTTTTCACCTTCGACTCCACGCCCAGCCGCTTGTTGATTCAAAGCCGTGAGAAGATGTTCCGCAGCTTCTCTAAAAACGAAATTAGCCAATGGAATAACGGAACTTAGAAAATTTGTGCAATTTTCGGAATTAGGACATTGAATTTTTTTTTTTTTCTCAAACGTACTTGTAAACTCCGAGATTAATGCAGGATATTCCGAGATTGTAACGAGCCCGTATAAAACCTGGTGAAAGTTCTAAGGCACGGTGGTAAGCTGTGACCGCTTCCTCTGACCTTTGTCCGTTTGCCAAGGTCGCCCCGTAACGATTCCACAATCTGCAATCCTACAAAAATACGCCAAAATTTCCCGAGGTTAGACACTCCAAATATAAAGAAAAAATATTTAAAATTTATCGCGAATAATGAAAATCTTTGGAAATTATTATTTGAAACATGAAGGAAATTAAGACCGTAATCCTACAAAAAAAAAAACGTTAGAAACCCCAAAAATATAATGATTGAAAAACAGAATCGATTTTTTTTATGTACTCACATTCGGTTTAGCGTTCAAAGCTGCTTGAAAACAGTCCGCTGCTTTGTCGTATTCGCACGACAAATTAAATAAGACACCTAAACCGCTTTGAACATCCGGATCTATGCCGTCTCGAGGATTTATTCTGGCTGCTTTGATGAACAAATCTTTAACCTCGCTGTGCACATCGCTAATGAGAAGGAAAGAAAATTATTAAGGATATTGGTGCAACGATCGAAACTCCTCGGACTGTTTTTGGTACATTCGATCTTAATGTCGATACTTATTGATAAATAAAAAGAGTACAAACTTGAACAAAATGGTTGAAACATCAGATTTGGAACGGCGATGTGAATCACTGGAACTGTCGACGAGATGTTTATATTTTTCGTGTTTCGATAGCCACTCTTTCAAGGTGAGACAAGCCTGATTTTGATAAGATTCGTTGGTGTAAGAGATAGCGAGAGTCATAAGAGCCACTGAATTGGTTGGCTCGATTTGCAAACAATTTTTTAACGCGCAAATCGCCATAGGATCCTGTTCATTTTCGGCCTGTGTTTTTCCCAGAATGAGCCAAGCCTCAGAATTCTTCGGGTCCTCTTGGACAGCAGCCTCGAAACACAAAACTGCGCTCGGCAAATCCCCTGCCTCCAATCGTCTTTTTCCTTCTTCCAACGCGTTGTTCATACTCTTCATTGGATTGTCCGCATTGAATTTATACTCGTTAAACGGATCGTAATATTTCTCGTATTCGGGCAGCCACGGATGCGCGTCGACCAAATTATTCAACGACGATATTTTGTTCCATTCACCTTGCAAACGGGCCCAAAATATTGACTCGTATTTATCAGGATCTGTACATCAATCATTCGTTGATTTTTTTTGTCATCACATTTTTCAATCAAATTATTATTGTCTGCTATTTAAAAGAGTTTTATAGTTTTTAGTTAGAAATATCTACATTTTTTTTTTTTCACACCGAGTTGTTACGTTAAATCAGATATGATAAAACGAATTCGAATTCCATTTTTGTATTGATAATCCTAAATATCGATCAATCAGTCGCTTCTTCGTATTTTGCCATTGGACGATCCAAATCGAACAGTGGTCACAGCAAAAGCCACTTTTCTTACGGATTTCCAGTAAAATTCTTATATCTTCGTTATTATTTATGTTTTACCTTGAAAAATGTATGTTATTTTTTTCGAAATTAACTTTTGTCAATAAAAAATAATTTTTTAAAAACGTAAATGGAGAAATAAACAAAAGAAATTGTGTTTTTTACGTTAAGCCCTTAATGAATCGAAGAATTACCCATTGTCATTGCGTTTTCCTGTTTGAGTTCATCAGCCCAAGCTTCCGCACTGCCAATTTCGTTAGCAGTATTTTCGTTAAGAACGCCATTGCGATTGGTTGCTTCCTCGATCCATTTTTCATAAGGATCGCGGTTGCTATCCAATTTTTCTTCCTTTTTCTCGGCTCCTATTTCGCCTTCCTTGTTGCTCATATATTTCATTAATTTCGAGTGTTCCGCCGTATTTTTTGGAGCTTCAGTATCATAAGAGACCGGATTGTTTTTCGTTACGATATTATTATCTAAATTTACACTGTGCTCGAGATACTCGTCGGCCCACAATGGACCCAAGCCCAACTCGTTTGTATTATTGCCCCCAAAGGCCAATTTTTCAGCTCCGTTATTGGCAACTTCACTGTACGATGAATTCCATATGGCATCCGTGTGATTTTCCTGCATTTTTTAAATTTTTAGTCATCGATATTACTGCGCATTTATGATTTAGCAATTAAGTATGGATGCGTGAGAAATTTGTAGAAACAATGAGTCTACGGAAGAAGAAAACCTCATAAACAAAATGAGCGAATAGAAGAATATCTCGATAAATTTATAGGCGATTGAATAAGTTTGAGATGATTTTTATGTCCAGTTCCAACAGCGTTGACGATGACAGAGAGAAGATAACGAATAATTGATTGAAAAACTCACAGCGAAATGACGACCGGATGCAAGATACTGACTGGCCCAAGCGGCGTCGCATCCAGCAAGTTCCGAGTGTCTCTGAAGATTTGCTCCGACCGCTCGTGGATCGTATTCTATTTTTTGCATTTCCCTAAGAATATTGTCCATTTTGAAGGTCTGTGGCGACGCGTTATTGGTCTCCTCCAGAAATTGTTCAACGAATTGTTCCGCGCTCGGCGGAACATGTGGCTGTGGAAATGTGTGTGCTCGTTGCAAACCTTCTTCCTGGAATCCATGATCCTGGATGAGATGCGAAGTTAAGCGAATGAGCGAACTTGGCCCAGCGCATTCTCCGTCAACCAAATCACGCAGAGACATTTTTCGCTATCTGTAAATTCATTGGATCGTTATTAAAATTACTTTTTTTTTATAATTCATTCAACTTAATTTAAGCTTGGGACATTAGCTTGGGAACATGCTGAACTTTTTTTCAACTCGGTCTATTTATTCAATTCTTTAATTTGTTGTTAAATTTGATTTTAACTAAATTTGTTGAATTCATTTGTTATTTATTCAGCTTGTGTAATTCAACCTTCAATTGTGAAGTTATTAATTTTGTTGGTCCTCATAATTAAGAGTCATCAAGATAATGTACTCATACTCATTAAATGCTTATTTTCTTATCTTGATTATTTAAATTCCGTTGCTTACGAACTAACTCATTAAGTCTTATCTTATTCCTCCAATTGCGAGTTCACTCCTCACCAAGATTAGTCATTTAAAAAAAAATTTCATTCGTTATACATTAATTTATATCAGGATTGTTCAAAATTGTTTGATTTTATATCGAGCTGTCAACACTCCATTCTTTTTCGATTTATAGTTTGATTAGTAAATCTCACACACACAGTGGTCGACTTATCTATCAACTTACGAACTCGCACAGTTATCGTTGTACTTCTTCGTTCGGGTGTTAAGTTATTCATTTATTTATTTTACTCCATTTGTTCGCGTGTCAATTAGTTCAATGATTTTTTTCACATTTATTCTTTTACACTTATATTGTAAAACTGTCAAGTCACTTATCGATTTACGAGGTTATTCGTTAACTTGTTTCGTTCACTTACTCTGATCAATCAACTTATTTCTCTGCTGGTTTATCGGACTTGAAATCGCCTTTTGTTATTGTCGTATTTCCTGTAATGAGAGCCCCTGCATTGTGGAATTTTGTCGTAAACTGATCATAACCTCCTCTGTTTACGTATACATCGACGTACAGTTTCGTAGAAGAGAGAAAAAAAATATGATCGAAATATCGCCATTACTAACACTCCGACACTCTCCTCTTAATTGTCACATTTGGCACGCGAAGAAATATGTTATCGAAGCAACGAGAAAGGACAGAGGTTTGGACACGAGATAGAAACATAAAATGAAATGCAGTGTGCGATAAGCAGCGTGTAAGATTGTGGTGGTACGACGAGTGAGTGTGACTCAATGATGCAGCCCGTTTGTTTTGATGTATAAGTCACGATTGCGACACACTGCATGGAATTTTAACAAGTATATTCATCACATTTTTTTTCAACCTTTCGCCGTGGCTACCACTGACAGCGAAAATAGAAAACTCGGATGTTTCGAGCGCCAGTAAATTTATTACGTGGCTAGAAAACAATAATAGCTTCGAATTGACGAAAGTTTGAACTTCGAACTGCTACGTCACTTTGGTTATTTGTTTTTTTTTTATTTTCATTTTTTTTTTAACTAGTAATTACGGATTTTTGGGCTCATTAAAAGAACAAAAACTTACTGCAATAGCGTAACATCCAATCACTAGAATTCCAGGTTGAAGTTTGTACTGCAAAATTTTTTTTTCCACGATTTTCCTTCTTACATCCCGTTCAACGCGAACGTAGCCACATGTGATTCTAATTCCAGCCATTCCTATTGGGCAGAGAATTCCCCACCCTTCTTATAAGTCGATTTCTATTGGACCCTACGACAAAAGCCTTGAAATGTCAATCCCCATTTTTCACATGGGTTACTCGATTTACGATTTTTCGAATAAGAACCACTGCTTTCTAAGCTTTTTCACGTTTGTTGGCTGAAGCCACACCCCTCAATCTTTAAATCCCTCAGCCAATTGGTCAACTTGCTCCTAATTTTTATTCTTTAATGAGAATCACTGTTCCTTATGAAATTATTTCGAGAATTTCGCGTACATTCTTTCCTCGAGGAAACGCCCCTCCACCCCCGCAGTTGAACGAACGAACGTGAGTTTCTCATCGATTAATCGCCGTTCGATTTTTCAAGGAGAACCACTGTTTCGCAGCCAGTTTCGTGTATATTCCCCTAAAATATACAAGTCCCTCGAGGCTCTCAATTCTCAATGTTCTCCAAACAATTCGGACTCTAATATGGATCGCGATGACGATGGCGAGATGGAAGAACGTAGATCCATTCGCGATCCGAGTAGAAAACCCAAAAAATATGGGAGCACCTCCAAACACATGACACGAAATGAAAATTTGGTTAAACACATTGTCTCAAAGTGCGATACCCTCCAAGGTATAGCCCTCAAATACGGAGTTACGGTGCGTATTATATCGTGGTTATCATTCTCCTTTTTTTTCCTCCTCGAACTCGTGACTTGTGATTATTTTTTTGTTAGTTTTACACTGTCAACAATGACAACTTCTTTGATCGCTGTCAACTTCCGGCTAATTATTTCTATCGAACTAATCGCTCGTCATTGTTTTAGCGCTTTTAGAATATTTTTGAAAAATGGAGAACGTGAGAACGTAAAAAATTCTCAAAAATCGATGGGATATAAAAAAATATTGTTGAATTGACCTCATTATTTGAATCATTTAATTATTGTTCACGTGAGCCGAAACAATCGGTTTTGAGGAACGTGAAGAATTTATTGAAAATCTGTCAAATTGTTCGATTGGAAACTTATCGGCTATTTTTTTACCGAATATTTGTTTTTTAAGGTTAGATTTTTTTTTAATTGAATACAAGACTTGTTTATCAGTGAATAGAAATCGGTTTATCAAGATCAAGATACGGATTATGATATTTTATTTTCTATCGATCCTTATATAATTTTTTCGACAATATCGAGAATGTGAACAATGATTCATAAAATGATTGGGCAATATCAAAAATGAATCACATATGTTTTTCAGCCAAAAATTTCCTTATGTCAAAATTTTGGAACTGCAATGAAAAATTCATTAACAACAATTAATTTCAAACAATAATTATTCTCGAAAGGTATTGACATTGATTCGGCACTATTTTCCGATAGATAATTAGACGATCATTATTTTGTTACGAGGAATGAGTTTGGTGATTTTTCTAGACGTGTATGAAACACTTGTTTTCAATTCTTTGTTTTTTTTTCGAAATCAGAAATTCCACAAATGTTTTTGTAACAGGATAATATTTTCATGAGAATTCAATTATTTCAAATAGATGTGTGTAAATGTGAATATAAAATAGTCGAAATTAATAACGGACCAAAAATGTAGAAACCATTTGAAATATTTTGGAATCTTTTCAACGTTGCACATGAAAATATTCGAAAAAATAAGAAATTTTAATGAAAAGTAGTGTTTTATGTTCATCTATCACAGACCGAACAAATTAGAAGAATAAATCGATTATGGGCGTCGGACAGTTTGTTCCTGCGGGAATATCTATTGGTTCCTGTTCCTGCGGACTGTGCTTCACCCATGAGCGGAATGGAGTCTCCAGCTTCGAGCACCGACACAAATGCTGCTCTGTCAAATGTGAGTTTAAAATTTCTTTCTGAATACTCAAATTCATAGAAATTTTTATATGAATTTTCATTTCAAAATCAATTGCGTTTTTTCTTCCAGAGTTTTAACTCGACGCCGGTAACGTCACCCAGTGAGGACAGCGCATCCATAACAGATTTTTTAGCAAAAATGGATTGTTCCATTGCCTCTGTTAAGAACGAAGTTCGGCGAGTACAAGGTAGTAGCGAGTGAGTATATTTCACGTCTATGTATTCGTTGCGATTTGTTACTTGATCGATAGATGAAAAGGAGAAAATTATTTCCTACATGACAAATTTTCATCAGAAGGTCAGAAGGTCAAACCTGATTGAAATCATTGCCAAGTTTCCAGTTTTACCTTAAATGTCACGGAATTACTTTCACCCCTGAAAAAGTCATAAAATGTCATAAAAACTAACCATTAAACCCAACTTATACAAGGTCTCCGCAGTTTTCATAATTCTTTTTGTGTTTTCATAATTTTGTATAGAAATTGTAAAAAAATTTCAATCTGTTTAAAATAAAAAATAGGCTTGTTTCTTCCCCAGATTTTTTTTTTTTCTAAAAACTTCGTAATTTTCTAATTATATCAATAGATCGACCATACAAATCAATTCAAGTCGACTAAAAATACCAAACTATGAAAAAAAGGAAAAAAAAATCTAAAAAATTCAAATAAATACAAAAAAACGAAATACAACTTCTCACTCCTCACGTATTATTCTGAATCTCATTGTTCACGAAACGTGTTTTCTTTTCTAAAAATTTCTTAATATTCGTGTATTTTTTGTTAGCGTACAACATACATATTTTTTCAAAGAGCAGCATGAAAATATTACATTTCTGAAAATTTTCAAAATTAGTCAGCCCGGTTTTAGTTTTTTAGCAATTTTTAATGGTATTTAAAAAATTCAAATACCTACAAATATCGATGCCGAAAAATGGATAAAATCGCTGAAAATCTTATGTTTTCGTGAATTCTTATAGATTTTGCTACGACGGTGAAACGACGCATGTACAACGTCGTAAAGCGACCGCGCGTTTGCGAAATTCTCATCCGGTAACGTCGAGCACGATGCTCGAAAATACAGAACAATTAAGGCCCCTGTCGAGCAACGACGTGCACAGCTTACCATCAGCGGTCGTGATGACTCAAGGTCGACGAGTCAAAACGTCTCTGCAAAAATTGCAGCAACAACAAGACGAAATATTTCAATTGTAGCATCAATTTATTTTCTCTCAAGAACATTAATTCTTTTCTACTATTCAAACTATTTTTCTTTATTCTTTCACTCCGAAACGTTAACGAATAACAAAGAAAAAAAAACAACAATAACAACGCTGATCAGCACTTTAAACGATAATTAGCTATAGGCGAATGATTTTCTTCTTTCAAAACTTTTTTTCCTTTTCGATTCTTCTTACTTTCCATTTCCTTCGCGTTATGCCAGACGTGCCTTTACCGGTGGACGCTCACGTAATCGAATTGATTTTCATTTTTCAATATTTGCAAAATTTTCTCGTTCCCCGATCATTACAGGGTCATTATTCGTATTTAGCACACAAATATGCACTTTTCATGTTCCTCTCACACCTTCAGTGGTCGTTGACGATTTGAAACGAGCACGAAAACAAAGCCCACCGAATGAGTCGATTATTATTTGATATTTACTTTTTTTTCCGATGTTTCCGGAGCTCCGAATGAGAAAACTCGAGAGAAAATTCCCAATAAGTTATACCGAGAGGAAGAATACTCGCGAAAGAATTTTTGTTCATCCTCCTTTTATTATTCGATAGGAAATACGTTTTTACCAAAAGTTTCGAACACAAAGTCATTAATAATAATTTTTTCGAAAAAAAAAAAAAAAAACTTCGTCACAAATATTATAGGGTATCGCATTATTTAATTGTAAGAATTATCAATAGAAATATTGTTCGAACAAAGATTCGTTGTGATTAGATCTAAAAACTTTTTTTGTTTTATTTTTTTTTATTTTTCCGTGATTCGGTGGACGTAAAGATGAATATAATGGCAGATTTTTTGAGACGAAAGAGCAGAACGACCACTGAAAAATTTCAAACTTTCGATCGCAACTGTACTTTTTTCTATTTCTACTTTATTCTTAATTTTGCTATTAATTAAAAGGTGAATGATATGATAAAGAGGAGGAAAAGTTGAAAATTAGATGAAAGAAAAAATTTAAGAAAACGGATACGAGAACAGAAATGCCGAATGTGGAATTGTCTTCAATATGCGCCCTCCACGTTTAATGTAAAGATTGTACATTTGTCAGATGAACATACGAAATAATGACAATTTTAAATATATATGTATATATTCATAATTGTTTGAAGTTATATAAATAATATATTATTAACGATGAATATTCTATGGAAGCAGGTGCTGACGTGAAATGGTAGCAGCGAAAAGTTTAGCAAAAGTGAGGTCGTTGGACTGAGTGAAGAGTGCAGTTCGTTATTTTAGTTTTACTGTAATAGCATCTTTATGAAAATAAATATAATTGTCAAGTAAAATCTTTCCATAAAGTGAAACTCAACGAAATATACACTAAAAATAAATGTACGCAGAAACAACAAACCAAGAAATGTATAAATTGAGATTCTTCGTATTCGTTGAGACTTTTCAACATGAAAAAGTTAAATTTGTTGATCGATAAATAAATCGAGAGGAAAAAGTGGGTGAATGGCAATAAAAAGAACGTAATTAGACAATATAAATGATCGAATTTTGTCTTTTCATGTGATCCGACGTACCCATGATGATGTCTAGCAGTCTTTGAAAACCTTGTAGTCCTTGAACAGTCCTTTAATTCTCTTTGAATATAAAACATTGATTTTTTTTTCTATTCACTTTGGAATGAGATAAATAGGATCAATTGAATCTATCGCGACTCGAAGAAAATATATTTTTGTTCTTTTCTCAATAGTGAATCAATTACCATGAAAATCGTATAAAAGTCCTTGAAAAGTCCTTAAACTTCGTTTCTCTATTCGTCTAGACACAATGGTACTTTTTTGACCTCCAAATTTGTAATAATCGTAAATCAAGTTTCACTGCTCTTTGAATTCGACGATTTTGGCGGGTTTTTCGTTTTTTTTTTGCGAATCTTTCTTTTTCTACTATCGGTGATGCAGGAAAGATTTGCTTTCGGGTATCAAATTCGCTACCGCGTGTCGGCAACCATAAAATCGGGATTTTATAACCGTTTGATCGTAAACAAAAAAAACTCGCAGTCTTTTTGGAGCCGCGAACATTGATCGGGAATAATAAAGTTCAAACGTACGTTTGAATAATTGTGAAACATTTCTTATCTTGAATTTTTCCTTCCAATTTTAATGAAGATTCCGTCGAGTGCCTTAAAAATTTCGAGAATATGATGACTTTTGATGAAAGCATTTTCAAAGTTTATAATTGTTCAAGTACAAAAAAAAAAAAAATGAATCGAACGTACCAAGAAAAGTCCAGATGAAATTTTAGAAAAAAAATGTGACGAAATTCATTTGATTCAACGAAATAATAAAAATTGTCTGATCTACTGTCAAGGTATATTCAGTCAAGCGATATTTAACCAACTTTAAACAATTATAATTAAAATTCATTGTAGTATTTCAAAGATTGCTTGATTCTCAGATCAATCGAACTAGCAGACGACAGAGCTGTCAATGTACTTATCACGAGACACTAGGGCTCGCTCCAGCGAGTTTCTCGCTATTTGTAAATATCGAAAACGAAAATTTTCCAAATTCCGTTGTTTTTTTTTTTTTTTTTTTTACGTGGTCCGAGTTATTTTTTCAAAAGAACGGAAGAGTTCCGATAATATTCGTTTTGAAAAAGGCGAAGGGTATGCAGCGAACGATCGACGGCCCTAAATCGAGCGTTGATTTTCGCACGTGCATTGTTTTCGCGCGTTATTCTTTTTTTCGCGCAAATAATTTCACCGATAAATATGACAATGGCGATCGCGTGTCCGAACCACAAAAGAATAAAAGCAGTTTGTAAATCCTTCAAGTTGAACGGGACTTGTCCACCCTTCGTGGCGCTCATATTGGCCGCGGCAGAAGCGACGTTGATAAGTTGAGAGGTTGTCACCGCGTTCCATAATTTTGGAAAACCTGCTTGATGCAAACGACCCAAAATGCAATTCAGTCGTTTTGTGTAAAAAGATTTGCGTGGCATGACGTACGAGAGATAATAAGCCCGCGGACATTCCGGTACGAGATGGATCAAGCTGGCACCAGTTTCGTCGACGTAACGATACTTGGTGACGGAAAAAGAGTGTCCTCGTGTCAACGAAGCGATATTCCGTTGGTAGGCCGTTTTTTCAATGGTCGGAGTATGCTCGGAGGTCGTGACCTTGATTTTTTTTCGCAAGCTCTTGATCTCGGGCGGGTCATCGGCAGTCTCGTTGAGACCGAAAACGTCTTTGAGATTTGGTGAGGCCGTTCCTATGGGAATACCCCGTGCGTCGAGTTCCTTGAGAGTTTCGATTTCGTCGTAATACATTTCGGTGGTGAAGCTGTGGTAGAGCGTGCCCGTAAAAGTCCCCATGACGGTAACGCCGAGAATTAAAAATGCAGCGAGAATAATTCTCTCGATTTGGCCGGGTTTTATGTTCACCGGTGCACCGATGAAGAGAAAAAAGGTCATGAGAAGCAGAGTCGAATAGCCCGGAGTCCGGCTCATTCTTTTACCGGGAATAATCCGATAATTACGGACAAAATACCACACGAGGGCGACGATGAAATGGGTGATTACGAGACACACCCATATAGCGGGGTGGAAGTAATAAAAAGTGCGCAACCAACGCGGAATTTTGCCAGCTCGGGGTACTACGACGCACAAACGATCGGATTCTATAGGTGTCGAGAATTCAATCGCTTTAACGTAATTGTTATCCTGTGAGTAGATTTTCAAGTACATCGAGTTGAAACCAATGTCGATTCTGTGGTAGGCAGCGTCCCCTGAGAAAATGAGAGTGTTATTTATACTTCTGCTCAGTCGGCTCGGTTACGCGAACTGCGAGGGCCGGGCGCCATCTAGCGGCAAAATTTTGTAGTAAAGTTCGAAAATTTGCAAGGGGCAAAGATTCAATTTGGAAATTCGGGTGGCGAAACAAATATTTCTGTTAATCTTTATTGCGCTGAGATTATTAAAATGCCGCAGATAATTTTTCTTTTAGGATTTATTCTATGAGAAATTTTACCAATCGTCCCTACGAATGTCCCGTTCGGATGAACCCAACCGAACTCAATCCCGTCGGTCGGTGGGATAATTTTGAAGGTGAAATTCATGTGCTTAGCGACCGCTTCCAACGTCAGGCCGTCCATTCCCACGTAACCTTGTGACTTCTGGGTGAATGGAAGGGCATAAGAGCCGACAGGATCGTATTTGATGGCATATGGGGAGGCCTCGAACATACCGACTTTCAGTTTGTAACCGTGAAGATTATGGAAACGATTGATACTTGGCATCCGTGAAACTTTGCGAGTAAAAATCTGTCCTCGTAAACCGGTGGTAACGTTCTTGACGTAGGGATCGTAGAACCAGACCAAATGACCCATTGTCGAGAATGGGGCGGTGAAAAAAATATTGAGGACACGATGCTCGTTCCACAATCTTTGCAACAGGATTATGAAAGTATCTGCCAGTAATTTGGATATGTGGGAGGTCATTTTTTTCTTTGTCAACATAAGTACAATAACGTGACGTCGATTGTCCCACTTTTTGAAGACATCACCGTGCATGAGGACACGAATCGAGTCATCTATCAACACTAATAGTATCTCAACGTCCCGTTGGGGAAATAGATAAGTTTGGGTAGCCATGAAACTCGCGTTATCCGGTTTCTCGATTCTCACCGTTCCCTTTTTCAGCAATTCCTCGTTATCACCGTCACCGAACAAGCTCAAATAACTCTGATCGTAATTGTACTCGAAACTTCCGTAAGATTTAGTTCTCGTTGTTGCGCCGCATTTCGCCTGAACGTTAGTGATCAATTCACCGAAGAAATCATGCAGACGTCTGGATGGATCGTTTTCTGGAATCTCATGCACACTGAATACTCTTCTTCGTCCAGCGCGACAGGCCAGGTTACCCCAAAACATCACCTCTTCGTTCCACCCTTTTTCCTCACGCACATTTAAGAATATTTCATCAAGATCCGCGATCCCGATATCCACCAGCATTAGAGGCAGGATCCCAAACCGTATCTATCAACATAAAGGTCGAAAGAACCTTGATTCCCATATAAGGTGGGCATGAAATCGATCCAATTAAGCTTCCACAGCTCAGCCAAAAAGGGACAAGAGATCATCAGGCAATCAGATGTGCACCAAACAAAGATCGAAGAACCTCCTAATGTTGTTTATATCCCACAGGGATTTAATCACTACATCGATAGAGGCCTATCATTACCAGGATGCGGACTTCAAACTCGAACAAACAGTGATCCATTATCGCTCAACATTGAATGATGATTGTGTTATTTTCGAACTAATTTTCAACCCTGGCAAGCTGAATATCATCTTCATCCGGACCGGTCCAGAACATTCCGTATTCATAAAAGGCAATTTGCGGCAGCTTGCTAATGACACAATTCCCGATAAATTTATCCTGTAACCCCGGTATCGAGCAAACAGTAATTATAATCATCACTCGTAAATTCAATTTTACGAGAAACCCGATAGAACGTTGCTACAGGTGCCCGATGCTGAGTCCATAAAACCGAAACGATGACAAAAAAAAAAAAAAAAAGGAATGGAGATGTATACCAAGATCGCTGGCCTAACGGAGGCTGGCTTTTTATTCTCTTTCTACTGCCGCTATTCCAGTTTTTCCAGCCACGAAAAGGGAGCAACGAGAAATGATAAATGTTGGTATACAGTCGCGATTAACGAGGCCGCTCCGTGTTGCATTAATGACTATCCGAGCCCGATTAATTGGGCAGGAACGTAACTAATTCAATTTTTTTATTATTCGATCCACCGCGGATAAACTATGATTAAAAATCTATAATTACTTCCGCAATAGACTCACAATCAAAAGAGAGAAACTTGTAACACGGTGATTCGCTAAGTGCTTCATTTTCGGGGATTTTTACTAGCAGACAAACGTAACTGTCTTAAACGAGCTGTCGAGTCCAACTGGCCAAAATCACTGAGCAGTCCGATTCTCCAGTAAGCCAAACAAGCTCGTCAGATTGACTTTTCTGAAGTGAGACTACACTTATAGTCTCTGTTTGAACAGTTGGTACTTGTACCAGTTTATTGCCATACATATTTAACTGAAGATCTTCGTACCTCCGTCTTTTTCCTACAATTTTCTCGACAAAATCGACTTCTGTGTGAATCGCATCAGCTGTCCTGGACATGTGAATCACGGGACAAAAGATTTATAACCTCCAGAAGATTGAGTTAACACCATTGTAGATTTGTCCCATGAATAAAAAATTGCTTATCGTCAAACTGAATATTGGACTCAGCATCAAAAACTTGTAGCTCAGGCCGATTGAGATCGCAGACAAACTCGCAGACAGCATTTGAACGCCCCGAAAAAGGCTATTTGAATTTATCGATATATCGCAATTTTCCCGGCAGTCACAAATCGAAAAAACAAATCGAAAACGCGTCGATAAGACTTCTACGAATCAGTCCCTTTCGATTCTTAAACAATATACTTCGAAATAATTCTATCATATCGTTGAAACGTTCCTCTTGTTTTTTTTTTATTTGTTTTTTTTTATTTGTACGGCACACCCTGTATTTTAGGCTTGTTACGTCATTGGGACGATGTGCAAACTCTTAAATACCATTACCTTAGCTCGGTAAACACTTGCTCGTATAGCAGGGACGTCAAAACAGTAATCGTCTTTAAGCGAAAGTTATTGCTGTCATGGCTAGCTTACCTTAGCCATCCGGACAACGACAAATAAGTTTGACCTTGATTGACCTCATTCTTCGGGTGTAAGGCTTTCGTCTGGATTATTGGATCGTGGATATTTGCTCCTAATGACACACGTCCTCGGACCTTATGGCCGAGGGGGAAGGCGCGAAAAGTGTGGGAAAGAGGGAGATTCAATCGTGGGAAGAGTCCTGATGGCGAATCCCTCCTGTCTCTGGTTCGAAAAATAGAGGGCTAAATTGGTTCGGTCGTCGATTCGATGGTTTTTCCTACGAGCCATTGCCCTTTATTCTTCCAACGCGGCAACGTTCAAAAATATTTGTTCTTCTCGTTCTTCTATTAAGCTGAAAAAACTTTTGTATTTTTTTATTATCCGGCAATCTGCAAAAATGCGATCTTTCGAACTCTCCGATCTTCGCGGCTCCAAAATAATCGTTTTTTCAAGCGTTTTTTTTTTTATCAATAAAGATTAACGATAAATCGCAAGGAAATTCTAAGTTTTAATATTTTCACATCAAAAACCATTATTTTTTTTTTTATAACTATTATTGTTTAAAAGTACGAACATCTTTTTTTCTTCGCAAGCTCAAAGTCAAATCTTGTCATGTCAGCCTGCTATTTACCTGTGATATATCGAGCGAAAGCTCGTGAACAAGATGCAACTGATAGGGTTGAGATTATTTCGCAGAGATACAGCCTTCTCTCCCTCTCTCTCTCTCTCTCTCTCTCTGCGACACTTTATGACTTTTTAAGGTGAGGTCATATCCATCACTATTCCAACAACATTTACATGTATGTGTTCCTCATGATAAAATCAGGCTGCTTTTTCATGATGTGTTCATAACACAAACGGGAACGGAGATCGCACGTACGAGGAGGGTAGCAGGAAAAATGCTTCATAATTAAGAGCAAGCGAGCTTGTTATTTGGAGCGATAAAAATAATAACGAAAAGGAAAGGAGACACGTAAAACCGAGGCAATTTTCAATATAAACAAATACAGTAATTATCTCGAAATGACAGGTTACAACGATCCTATGTTATTATTTTCATCACACTTTTAGTTTCCCACTCGTAAGCTCAGCACCTGCTTTTCAGTCGATCCTACTTTCAGTTCGTCGCTGTCTCTCTCGTGTGTCCTTCTCAATACGAAATTTTCAAGTTTTTTTTTTTTTTTTTTTCCACGTTCTAATTTCCTTTCTACGTGAGAACGTTTGAGAAGAAAATTCAACTTATTTTTAGTCCCAATTTCGAGATTAAAAGTTCAGCGAAGCCCGAAGCCAATGGGGAAAATTTTTGCAGACGGTTCATTGATTTATTTGACAAGTTGTTTTTTTTTTCAAACTTTTCTTCATTATTCATCATCACCACTTCCCAAGTGATCATTATCGTTATTAATGTTTCAACTTAAAGTCGGATCGATATCGCCGAAATAAATGTCCCAGACGAATTACCAAAGTATTCCCTCACTGCAAATCTATAGTCTGATAAATTACAAGCTTCATGAAACAGAACACTCTTGATCTACGTGGGAAAGCACTTACTCGGACGCGACGTTATCTTCAAAATCGCATCACCCGATCAATTTCTCATTCGGATCTGCCGATTTTTGTTTCGCTCCTTTATTTTATTTTTTCTTATTTTCAACAAGTTGATGAATAAAAAATAATTTTGGTGAGGAAGCGATCGGTGAAAATAGCTGAAATGTCGGTGCTCAAAGCATCGATTCTGACATTTCTGGCATTAATTTCGATTGAAAAATTGTGTGACGGTCAGAACAGTTCGAAAAAATGGGTTCAAGTGCTCGAAAGATTTTCGGTCGTCGGTAATACTACGAAAGATGAATCAACGATCGAAAGCTTGGAGAATTTTTATCGCGTACTGGACTCCGTTTTGAGTTACACGGATTTCGATTATCTTGTAATCGCCGTCGGTCGCTTCGGTTATCAGAGCAAAAATCATGGGATCGCAATGGAATATATTCGCCAGCGATACCTCGATTTTTACCAGTACGACGTCGAAAATTTTTCGAAAGAATCGAACGATTTACCGGATGGTATGACGTGGATCATTCTAATCGACAGCCAAGAGGATTTAATGGCTAAAATGACTGAGATCGAGAATTTTTGGAGATCGGAAAGTCGGTATCTGATTTTTTGTATGGACAATCGTGAAGTATCGAACGATTGGAAAAATTCGTTGTTTCAGTACGTTTGGAACAAGCGGAGTGTGAGCAGAATCCTCGTTTCATTGTCCAACGAAAAATTTCGCTACGTATACAGATATTTACCGTTTGAAAAGATCGTTAACGAATATGGAAGAGTTCAGAAGTTGGATTTGGAGAAAGAAATTTGCGACGATCTACGATCGATTGTCGATAAAGAAAACGAATCGAGATCGATCGATGAGCTTCCATGTCCCTGGAATCGGTCTGAACGTGGCTCCGACGAGAGACTCATATTCGAAGATTTCATAAATTTGAATAATTATCCTATAGACATTACGATTTTTCCATCGCTCATGATGGATATCAGGAAGAACGATAAGAACGAAATAATTTATGAAAAGCTGGATGCGAACGTAATGAAACTTCTCGAAAAACGATTGTCCGCTGTTTTCAATATCGTCGTACTCCCTGCGATCAAAAAGATCGATCGATTCGAAGCAGCGATCCGAAGATTCGATACCAAGCCCAAAGCAGAAATCATATTTACCAGTTACTTAACAAAACTCTACAACGGCAGTTACCAATTCACTGCGGCTACGTTGGAGGATAAATTGTGTGTGGTTGCCCGATCATCGAAACAGATACCAAAATACATTTTTCCATTTTTACCATTCACTACCGATCTTTGGTTTCTGCTAATAGCTTACAACTTTGTAATTTCTATTTTGTGGCTTCTGATTCAACGATTGGACGATTTATTCCGTGATAAAAAAGCTGTTGGCAGAGTAGAGCCACCGATCGAACTGTCGGCTAACATGAGAGCAGGACTGAAACACCGGAGAGCTCGGTTTTTTGGTTTCAAAACTTGTGAACCTTCAGAAATGAATAAACTCTCAAAGATCAAGGCCTTAGCGAAACTCGATCGTATGAGAATCGTTAAAGAACCACCGGAGCTTCCTAACGGCTTACTCCAGTTTTTCGATCTCGTTATACTCGCCGGATCTCCACTCCGAGGTGGAAAAACCATAGTCGAGAGAGTTTTTCTATTTGGTACACTATTTTTTGGTCTCATCGTGGTCGGTCTGTACGAGAGCTATCTCGTTTCGAGTTTGAGCAAAACCCATTATTATCCACAAATTCAAACGCTTCGACAAGTCGCTGAAGCGAATGGCTCGATCGTTACGAAATACGTTAACCTGATGCGTGACATACCGACTGACGGTACACCAGCATTGGAAAAAATACGAAAAAAATTGCTATTTTTTGAAGGCGATACGAAAACATACGATATGGTTGCCTACAGGTAATTTTTGTCATTTATTTTTCACGTTTTTCGCTGTTTTTAACAAACCTCTCCTAATAAAAGACAAGTTTGAAGTAAACAAGAGGCGCGGTAACGATTCCCTACTTATACGTTCAGCGACAGCACTTTTCTTGTGAGAAAAGTCCCGATGCGTCGCCACCTAGTGGCGATGAACGGAACTAAGTCTTCATGAAACCAAAAAAACTTTTTTCAAAAGTTTATAACTACTCTAATTATGGATATTTTTAAATGAAATTTGTTTCGATCACAACTTCATTGATGGATATAAAAATGAAACAATTTTTCGGATATTTAACATGCAGAATTAAAAGACTTTTGAAAAATCCTGATTTTCAAATAATCGCAGCATTCCAATTCCTTCAAATACTTAGCATATTAAAAGCACTTTTGAGCAATGTTCGCTATCGTTTTTATGAAATTTTTATGAAAAATACAAAAAGTACGATAATAATGTAATTGTTGTGTTATGTTTTTACACGTGTTGCTCCGCAGAGGCACGATGTCATTAGCACGACACTCTTCGTTTAAACTGGAGAATTTGACGGGGTATCACGATCCGGAAACAAATAGATTAATGTTACACATGGTCGAGGAATGTCCAGCGACGTATTCCCTCGCCTACCTCGCAAGACACGATTCACCCTACGTCGAGAGAATCGATCGTCTCATTTTGAGGATGCAACAGGCTGGTCTCATCGGAATGTGGTATCAAGAGATGCTGGAGACAGTAAAAATAGTTACGAGTCGTTCGAAATTGAAACAGCGTAAGAAACATTCTAGTTTGACCTTGGCCCATATATCGATGACCTTGGTTGCCCTTGGAATTGGTTTATTCATCAGTACACTCATTTTTTTCGTAGAAATATATTTCGTAATGAAATTTGGAAAGCCCGTTACTCGTTTGATGTTGAATCGATCTTAAACTCTCGAATTTAATTATAATTTTGATTTTCGATTTCTTTTTTAATTTCCAAAATCTCATCACTCTCGATCCGACCGTTAATTTTTCTTCTTGATTGCTTTATGAAAACATTTTATTCATAAGACGAAATTGTTGTAACATCACCCTCGGAGTTCATTTCTATTGTTCCGGATTTAAAAACAAGCGAATTTGTCATAGCATGTGAGATTGCACTTAGCCAGGAAATTGAGATGCTGCGAGGATGTACGGACGAACCGAGTCGACGGAAACAGTGGACCAGAAAGAAAAATTAAATTAGGACATCTGAGGAAAAAAGTATTCCCTTCTCGTGTACATATATATAAAGATACGTGGACTGCTTATAGAGTGCTTTCTTTTTTCTTTCGTTGAAATCTTCACGGAGATACTTCTCTTCAGAGAGCTTCAACTAGAAAAAATCTCACGAACTGTACAAACATATTTGCAACCAAAATAAATAGTATATAAAATAAATAAAACAAAATAAGTAGGTGCATCTGTACAATTTTTTGGTCATCGCCAAATGTGCAAATGTGAATTATCGCTGTAGGGAAACTCGTCGCAATGAATTTATGTTATTTCGACAGATCCCTGGTTATTTAAATCACATAATTACGCTTATAGTTAAATAAATTTCCGTGCATAAGTTTATTTTGTAATCAGTTAAGGAGATTGGCTACACATAACAATGTTGCCATGTTAAAAGCATAGGAAAATTCGAAATGATTAAAATTTAATGAAATTTGGTAAGCATGTTCTTTTGGATTAAATATGAATATAGAAATTTTTTAAGATTTTTCTTCTACTTAGTTTTCGAGTAATTTAACACTAGAGTTTACATCCGTAAGCATAGGATTCTGATATATATAGGTATATCTTTTGCATATTGTAAATTCCAATTATTCGACAACTATGTAGACAAAAAATTTGAAAAAATTTGTGTCATTGCATTTGATGCTAAAGAATGTAATCACTAAATTTTATTAAATTCTTATTATATTGTCGTATGTAGCCACCCTCCTTAATATTGAGAAGGAAAATACTTTTAAGTCTTCGAATACTTGAAAATTTTTCTTTTTTTTTTTTTTTACCAAAAGACTCGTCGATAAAATGCCTTTAAAGTTTCAAAACGAAATTCCCAACGCTTCCGATGCTTCATGGCCTGACATATTACGTGACGTTTGTGTCTCGTATGCACTCCGTTCCAATCTGTACAGAAACATGTTATTCAAATTGTCGCGTAACCGAAGCAGCTCTGAAAATACTTATACAATCTCGTTCAAAGTTTTTTTTTTTTTTTTTATGGAATGTTTATTGAAGGTGATAAATCAGAAGGAATTTCATTGAGAATATTCCTATACCTATATAGCGATTGTAAAATAAACAAATTAAAAAAAAAAATTCAAGAATAGCGTTGTCATTTTGTTTGGTGAATGAAAAAAACTTTCATTATTTTCATCTTGTAAAAAAAAAAAATGGTCACTCCACTGACCAATTTTTTGTACAGTTGTTAATTCGTAAGAAAAAAAATTTGGCTTCGTTCGAGACAGCAGCTCATGGATGAAAAATAAATGCACACGAGGCTATGAAATCTGAGGAAAGAAGGACGTTGGGGGGGGGGAGCTTTTTATGTCTGCGACGATCTCGAAAAGAAAGAAAATTTCATTTTTAAGAGAATGAATAAGATTCTTATTCATGTATGCACGTCGAGGTAACGTCAAGTCGAAAATATATTTTTTTTTTTCTCGATCTATACGCCGGATTTAGAGGAAATTTAAAAATTGCAAAAAATTTTGAAAATTTGCACTAAGGTAAGAAAAATACGATAAAATTATGCACCAAAAT
The DNA here is from genome assembly GCA_037576405.1 of Campoplex capitator. Lineage (NCBI taxonomy): Eukaryota > Metazoa > Arthropoda > Insecta > Hymenoptera > Ichneumonidae > Campoplex > Campoplex capitator. The sequence continues at coordinate 9,897,767 of JARBWI010000323.1, read as the reverse complement.
GTGGACAGAAAAAAAATTCAAACGATGATTTATAAGGTCAATGTCGAAGGAGAATTGTTTCCTGTATCATCAAATTATTGAACCGTTTTAGTGTCGCCAGAACAAATTGAATACATTAACCGAAGAGATGATTCGAGAGTTTTTCAAAGAGTCGATGTAGACAGCATATTTTAATTATCTTCGGTCGATCGAACAATATCTTAAAAGAATCGTGAACGCTAAATTAATTATAATAATAATTATGAGAAAAATATGTACGTGAAAAGAGCATGAGTTTAATTAAAGGAATAATTATTCCAGGGCCGATGTTGCTCACCTGCAAAAAATTGAATGTGAAAATAAAAGTCTTCTTATGAATATACCATACTTGTAAATCTGATGAATGAAATTAAAAAAAAAAAAAAAAAACACGAAAAACTATTGATCGTGAAAAAAGTTAAAGCACGAAACAGAGTTTGAAAGGTTTCAAAAAAGTCTTGTGTCGAGGAGAGATCGATTTTTCTAATTTCCCAATAATCATCTCAGAGTTTGTTGATTTTCCGGAATTTTCTTTCATTTTCTGCTTCACGGAAATCTCCTCGTGGGTTATAAATGAAAAACATCAAACGCAGGGTAAAAGAGAATGTAAAGGACGAGGTGGAAGAAAAGAAGGAAAAAAATAAAACGCGACGAAACTTGTAAGGAGTCTGGGCACGTAGTTCATTTTACGAGTCACGTCACATCGCTAAATAGAATTTAACTCGGTATTCAAGAGAATTAGGCAGAAAGTCTCCGAAGATTTTGAGTTTCTGTCGGTAACATGAAGTTGGAAACGTTTTTTTTTTTTCTTTGAATTTATACAATTTTTGTTTTTTGTTTTCCTCATAAAAAACGTCCTGAAAAGTTTGATTTTCAAGTGTACGAGCTCATTGTTATTCTCATTATATCTTCAACATTGGATATTTCAGGATAAGAATTGATTGAAGAATAACACATGAATCGAGGCGTCTGTGTTTGGAAGATAAAAGTATGACGAAGCATCCATATTATGCATGGAAAAATCGTTGCAGTGCAGCCAAGGTGAGACCTTGTAGCCTCCGGTGGGATTTGAAGAACTAAACTTTAGATTGATTAGAAGAAAAAAAATTTTAGCCAACATTTTCTCTTGATAGGATAAAAAAAAAAGCGCCGAAGTATAAGCCAACCGAAAGGAGGCTTTCTTCGCTCGATTATTTGTGCTAAATATTATTATTCGATCATCGATCGAACCAAAAAAAATCTGAAGCAATCGCTAGACAAATGCGGATGAATCCTTCGTTTTCGAATTCAAATTTAATATTTTATTGATGGAATCATGTGAGAAAAAATATAGAGAAATGAATCTCAAGACAATATCATATCGAATAAATAATGATGATTTGTTGAAAATTTGATTAGTTAACAGAAATGAATAGTCGTTGCTCAACGACGAAAGTGGATTTTGAGAAAACACACCGACGCGGGGGTATTTCCATCGGGAGTTCAGCCCGTCCTCACCTTTTATCGCTATTCTAGTTCTTTGTTCTCCTAGCGCAGTATACATCTCAAGGTCATTACTCCGAAAAAAAAAAACACAGATCGATGCTTCTCTTGTATATTTCGTAATACCTCAAGGGCATTCCTCCTTTTTACGACACTGAACGTTTGTTTTGCGCGTATAAAAAGAGTGATAATAATAAAAATGAGCTTGCGCCGTCACTATGGAACGAGGAATCTCGTATGTCAATTATTTACAGACCTTATTTCGAACGATTATTTTTCGCAATCTCTTATTTGATGTAGAATTTTTTTATTTTATGGGCAGGTTTCAAGAATCAATGTAATCAATACAATGATCAATACTTTGACCATATTTACGCGTAAAATAAAATACTGTTTATATACTCACAGCTGCGTCGTTTCATTTTCGAGAAAACAATCGAACGGTGGCCATCTAGCGGTGAAATTTTGCAACACTCCGAAAAACTCGAATTTCGAGTAATTGGTTTGTCAAAAGTATACTGGACACTAGTTATTGCGTTTTTGATATTTGTATTCTTCCGCGCGTTGATGATGGTTTGATATTTTTTATGTTTTTCTCTTTCTTGTATACTCTTCGCGAGAGGAGGATTTCTCTAGAGGAATTCTATTGTAAATGGAAATACGATTCTTCTGAGACCACACATCTCTTGACGTTAATGTGTCCTCTCGACACCGTGAAAGCTTTTGTATTGTCACAGACGCTACGAGTCTCGAGAGTTTCTTCCGTCAATGGATTTTCTAATAAAAAATGGCCCTGAACTGTAAATTAATGAAACGTGACGTCGCGAAGGTTACGATGCAATTTTTCTGTTACAAATTCTTTTCAAGCTCAATTAGAATTGTATCAATTCATTTACGACGTTTGATGTAAAGATTGATGAATAAAACGAAACTTTTGAAGTAACAAGACGAAACAAAATATTGCAGAGCTCCAAGAAGTGCGACGTGACATCGATAAACGATCAACAAAATATCCGACTAACTCGTCATAGCATCAGTATCGTTTACGACTGCTTTATCTCAAAAAATGATTAAAAGACTACGCCCTTACGCAATATAATTGAGTGAATAGGGAGAGAAAGAGAGGAGTCGACAATAATGAGACGAGTCAAAGAGCCGGGAACAAAGGACTCATGAAAATTAATGAACCTTTCGTGAAACGTAACGATATTAAATCGATTGACATTTATTATCCATGAATAATATTATTCGTTATTTTCTAATTAGATAAAAAAAAGTCTTTAATATTTACGTGATCGGAGTACTTTAGCGAATAAAATTTATTAATCGAACGCACGAAATTGAGAACCCGAACGAATGTTCTTTATAGGAATGAGCGGTGCGCTTCGCATGCAAGAACCATTTCAGCAGTCAGCACCTAGCGGAGCTCCAACGAAGCTCTCTTTCTCTCTCGAAAATCATATCCAAAGCTTTTTTATAATCTTATGAAAGTTTTATGGCACGAAAAATGAAGCGGTTGAAAAAAACATACGACGAAAAGTTGCTCAAAGCAAAAACTCGTATGAGATTTATCGTGTGCAATCAAAGCAAATCTCCAAGAAAGAATGAGTTCGACGATGAACTAGTTGGAGATCAACCGAGCGGTAAATCCCTCTGCAAAATTATTTCTCTGCAAACTAAAGCTCTCGATGCGTATGGAAAAACGAGAAAATCAAATCCGATTATATCCTTTGCTTACGCTACGTGAGTTGTCCAACGGACTAGGACAAAAAGTCAATAAAAATAAGTAGTGAATGAGAGATCGTTGGCGAATTCTTGTGAAATCCAAAGAAAGTTTTTTTTAATTTAGCTCCACGCTTTGTAAATTCGTGAATATAGCAACGCTAAAAATCAGAAAGAAGAGTAAAAAATAACTGTCAAATATTTTTATACCATTGACGCGTTACAAAAATGAAAGTATCGAGATAAAAAAAAAAAAAAAAAAGGTTCACTATTTATAAAACTACTCGATCAGCTCACTTTGAAAGCTCCGGCACGCGTCGCATATTAAATCCCTCTGATCGTAAAAATATTTAAAAATTGATGGTGCTTCCAACTTTTTGTTCCATTCGTCCCACACGTATCCACTACGCAGACGGAATAATTTTGGTCCCGAAATTTTTCCATGGCTTTCAAGGACGATCTCTTTTAATAAGGGTTAAAATATGTTATGAGTCCGGGGATGAAGGGGAATAATTACGAGACAGCAGGGTGAGAAAGGACGAAAATTAAATTCACAGAGTTCCATGGAGCTACTGTTTGAAATTTCGATATTTTCGAGTTTTCGATCAAAGGAAAGAGCCATTTATCTTCAGCATCGAAGACACTGTCAATATTTTAAAAAAAATAAGATTTTAGAATCAATATTCCGTAATGACTTTCCTATTTTCGAGAGCTCTTCCGAATACTGTTTAATAAATGAAATTTTTTTCAACAGAAATTCATGTCGAAGTACAAAAGAACGTTCAAAAATAACCTTCCCCAAAGTTTTTCCTTTTTTCATGCGTCAATGTTTAGTGAAAGCGATTATTCTTTGACAGTTTTCATTTCAAGCGACAAACACTCCGTTGCTCTCCAACAATAGAAGCGAGTTGTTGATCATCATAACAGTAGGATTCGCATATGATAGAAAATTTGACAAAAGTCTCGAGGCCGAAGAAGTGGCGATGTTGGCGCCATTCTCCAACGGTATTTTAATTTACAGATCGGAATACGAGCTCAAAGGAGAGAGAGAGAGAGAGAGAGAGAGAGAGAGAGAGAGAGAGAGAGAGCGAAAAAAGAAAAAAGAAAAAAGAATCCTATAAGAAAAGGGCCACAAAGGCTTTTCAGACTAAAACCGGAGTTGGCCTCGAGAGGATAAGATCACGCGACTCCAGGAAGTATAACAAGGCAAGATGAGATCAAAGCCTCGTTGGAGAATGTTGAAAAAGGGATGAACGAGATCCCCGGGGAATGAAACATTTTTCCTGAAACAGAATAAATGGATGAAAATAAGGGATATGTCGATAGGACGAGATTCGAAAAAACTAAATAAATAACGAAATCGGATACAGACTCGCAAATCACATTCGATAATTCAGATTTTCATCCAACATTCAAAGCTTTGTGCTTATCGGATGCTTTTCCAACCGGATCTTCGTAATTGCGGATTCATTCATGTCCATTAAGAATGTTTTGTCAACTCGAACAAGTTTATAAACGTTGAACCTTGATGGACACGTTGATCGAGTCATTTCCGGTTTTCTAATACCTCGTTGTCAATCCTGTGGAACTTGATCTATTTTCTTTTTCTTATATATTTGAATACGAACGTTGATGAATTCTTGCCAATATCCGATCAACTCGACGATCATGATCAACCGGAACTTGATCTATTTTCTTTTTTTTTATATTTGAATACGGACGTTGATGAATTCTCGCCAATATCCGATCAACTCGACGATCAACGCGTCAAAAATCTTTCAATCCGCTGCCAGCGAAACGTTAATAGCTTTGATGCGTCTATTCGTTCTCTGATTTTTCAATTTTTTTTTTTTCCCCCAGAGAGTTGTGGAGCGCTGAAGAATTGTTTCGAATTATTATATTTAAAAGATATTCGTCGATACTGAATTTTTCAAGTAGGGGCTGCTACTGTCAATTGGATTTTACGAGTATTTTTTCGTCCCAATCTTGAAGCCTTGAGTCGATCGAGCAGATTTTTTTAGTCTCGCCAAGATGTCTTGGATAGACAAAATTTCGTTTGTGATTTTTATCTCGAATAATGCGATGGAGTTGAGTTTTTTTTTCGCGAAAATTTCGATTCGCAGGATCTCATAAATCAACAAGCCATATGAGTTGCGGTGCTGCTATTATCTAGAAAAAATGGCCCCAATAAAAGCTTCGATTCTCGAAAGCCTCGGGACATTCGAAAACAAGTTAATTCATCTCTGATAAGTTTCAAACATAGCAATTGCCATGAATTTTTGTTGACGTTACTCCCGTTAGGGAGAATCTCGATTTCATGTGATCTGCCGAACGAGAAAACGGACTATTTGAAAAATGAGAATAAAAATTTGCCCTCTTCTTCCTCCTCTTCTTCTTCTTCTTCTTCTTCTTCGAATCGTACAACGAAACATTTTTTATTGATACATCAAACGAATTATCTCTCGTTTCATCGTAATTGATATTGATGAATAATTCATTTTTTTTTCTTACGGAAAATAATGAGAGAAAAAAAATTCTACATCGAATGTACATCTCCTGTGTGTTTGACGATCAAGCAAAAACAAATTTAGTCAAAATTGAAAAATTGAGCGTTGATAAATAAAATTCATGACAGCACATCGATCACAATCCTTTAAAAAAGCGTATATTTGATCCTGCTACAGGGATAAAAAAAAATAGAAGCATCGCGCAGGCCTTTCGCGATCAAGTGTGGGGTGCGAAGAGACGCGCAGAACACACACACCAAGAGGAATTCTCCTCTGCGAGATGCGGTGGACTAAATTTTCGTCAGTACGATCGCGACATCGTTGCACGTTGCTTGGACTCCGCGTTTTCGAAACGTTTCAATCGTCTTACCTGTTGCCTCGTGGAATTTTTAAGTGACGTTTTCAATATTTGGTGAAAAATAAAAATAAATACAAAAACACCCTTTGCACTAGTCACGGTACGTAAATTAATAAAATGACTATCGCGTCGTTATGCACTTTTTGTACATTCGTTTCTTTTCGAAGTTTTTATTATTTTTTTATTTTTTTTTTTTATTTTTTTTTTTTTTTTATTAAGAAGTTTCGGTACAGGCGATACAATGTTGCCATGCTAAACCATGGTAAAAACACAAAAAATTTCAAAAAGTTAAGAATTTTTATAAAATTTGGTCAATATATTCTTCAGTGCCAAATTTGACAATACAAATTTTTTCAGATTTTTCTTCTACACAGTTATCGAGTAATTGAAGACTAAAGTTCACGTGTATAAGCATAGGGTTTCCATATATATAGGTATACACTTTGGGCATAAGAAATCTGCTTTAATGCATAATTACTCGATAACTGAGTAGAAGAAAATTTTGAAAAAATTTGTCTTTTCGTACTTGATGTTGAAGAACATTATCACCAAATTTCATTAATTTCTTAACATTTTGCCTTTTGTACCGAAACTCCTTAATTATAGCCAATCGATTATATCATTGCTTCAATATTGTTTCTGTGTCTACGAATAATTATTGTTACCACTTTTGTATATTTTTAAATTATTATTAATTTATCGTTAAATTTTATTATTTATTCAACCTTCTATCCATTTTACTACTCATCGATTCAATAATTCGTTGATTCGATATGACAAATTTATCGAATAACAAAAGCAATGCGAATAACTGAGGATAAATTATTCTCGCAACAACCATAGCTCGTTAACACTTTTCTCCAAGTATCTTCGAGATCGTTAACTCCCTTCCCGAAGCTTTTAAAATGGGCTGTTTTTACGATTACCGTTGACGTTAAATGCACAAGCTTTCCCATCAGGCCTTACTTACACGGTTTCCTTTTTAACGGCACTCGAGCGAGTTTTATTTACAAACCTACAAAACTCTCTACTGTCACTCCTGATCTTCGAAGCAATTTAACGAACGTTTCTTCATTCAACTTTTATCCGGGACGTGACTATAATTTTTTATTATTAAATTACTCTCGAGTAATCGCGCGATACTTTTATTCCAAACTCCAACCTCGAAATTGCTACGTTTACAGCACCATCTGGTGGAAGCGTCACTGAAACACGAGCGTTGAAATGTAGTGGGGGGAACATTTCTACAAATGTCCTGATTTCTTTCTCTTTCTTGATGTAGACATCAAAATTTGCATACAACTTTAGCAATCGATCTTCGAGCTCGCAAAATCCGGGTTAAACATTTCTGGTGATGAAAAAAAAAAAAAAAAAAAAACTTTTGATTCGTTCAACGAATTTTCGTATATTTATTCGAAACAACAAACGCTCAATTCTTGGGCGTTCGTTGTTGTTGTTGTTGAACAATTATGCTCCGATTAAACATAATTGGTAGGCTGCTAATTGTTTACCAGTGTTTGTTAAATCCTTTCGGCCAAGGGGTTTCTGCTGTACACAAATATACATAATCATAATGAGGCGACTGCACGCAGGGTTGTAAATAACGTCGAAATAATGTGCCAACATTTAAAGCCTGAAAGAGGGATATTAATTATGAACGTATAGCCCCTGGCGTTATGAGTTAAACGAGAGTTATTTCGGAAAGTTTATTGCAACGATCCTGAAAAGTTTCATGATTAAAAGTTTTTTAATTTCTCTTTGAATACATTTTCGAACATTGATTATTCTCCGATATTTCATGGAGAGAGGGAGGCGGTGATACGAAAATGAGGTTGATGTAAACTTGGTGAAATTCAAATTATCCTCATAAATGATGATGAATATTTGACGAATCAAACGGTGCTCGAGATTTTTCGTTATTTTTTGCGTTTTCGTTCATTTTCGTTGATTCTAGAATTTTTAGATTGCTCAGATATAAAAAATGATTTGTTCGAAAGTGCGCAATTTAGAATCGATAAAAGACAATCTAGGATCTGTAAGTCAAGGGAAAACGGTAGAAAATGGAGTTTCAATGAGCAACGACCTCATTTCGAAATTCTATCTTTCTGCTTCTTGTTCCTTTTTTTTCTCGAGGGATTGTCTCTATCGGGGCAAGAACGTGGTTAGGGCTGAGAGGGCGCGTTCTCATCTTTCCCTTTCCGGGCCTCTACTCTACTTTTTCCTCTTTGTCAATGCTCATGGCTTTCCTGCTCCCAGATGAAGTGGCCGGAGCAGGATCTCTCTTAAATCTTGATTACTTCCCATTATCAAACTCCAAGAGGATGATTCATTTCGTCCGAAAGTCTCCTGCGAACTGTAACGAACCATGTTTCGACAACGTCAAATCCACATCGATCCTTCGAGCTTGAAGAATCGGTGTTTTCAGTCTTGAAACTTGCGCTAAAATCTGAATTTAAATCTCCAGTAAAAAAAATATATAAATGAGCAAATTCCTCGTAACTTCGAGCAAAAGTAGAATAAATATTCCTCGAACGAAGCACGTTTACGAGTATCGAATCACCTGCATTTACTATTTTTCTCCTCTTTTTATTGAAGCTTCGATGGAGTAAAAAAAAAGAAAAAACCCCAAATGTACAAAGCGACCTCGGTAACCACTTTGAATCCGAACAAATACGAAACTCGTGTGAAATCGAATCTGCAATGCAAATTCAATATTTGCCAATTCATTTTTATACACTCGCTAGCATGATATAAAAAAAAAACGAAGAAAAAAAACCAAAAATTCTGGTGAAGATCCAAGTAAATAAATATGGTAATGAATGAATGAGCTAGTATTCGGAGAGCAAAGAAATGATGAATAAACATAATTAACCGAAACAAAGTCCGTTAAACTTTTCCATAGATCGCTTCCAATGAATCTCGTTCAATAAATTAAAGTCTTCCAACTTCTGGTTAAACGTCAACGCGTTTAAAGGGACGGGTATAATACTTAAATAGGATTTTCGAGGCGCGCTGTTAGTGACAGAGTTTCACACACCCTGCTGAGAATTTCGTAATCCTCCTGGGCAGGAGCCCTCTCCTCCCCCCCCCCCTCCCCACACCCCATTCGTTTACGGGGTTAGAGCGACACTTTTAATTAATTGAACGATGTTTCCTTCTAGTAGAATGATTCGAGGCACGCGACTTTGAACTCGTCGTTTTCCCTTGAGTTCTGAGTTCAAATATATCCTCCGCGGTCTTAGCTTGTCCGGTTGAATAGTCAGATGAGAAATAAGAGCTCGAGTGTTTAGTTGGATCGATTTTTTTCGTTCAATCTCCATTAAGGTAGTTCGAGCGATGTGCGCTTGAATTGCGTTTTTCGAAAGCGGAAGGTTATCGAGTTCGAGCGGAAATAACAAAAGTCAGTTTCGATATGCTCGTACGCAGCTTTTTTTATTTCGCCACGATACTTGAGGTTTTCAAGAGCTCCGGATGTTTCAAAATAAATTTTTTTTTATTTTTCATGCATTTGAGGTCGTAGAATGATGAGTAAAAAGGTAATTTCGATTAGCTTGGCAGTCACTCCGAGTCCACAGGTTGTACAGATGCTTCATGAATAATTACCAAGGAGGAAGCGATTTGCATCAGAAATCAGAGGCATCCGTTATAATTTGATGGATGCATCTCGGTCTTGGGCGGTCCCGTAAAACATGAAAAGGGGTGGAAGCTTAAAATCCGCGTGCAGCATCCCACGCGATAAGGAAAACTAGAATAAGTCAGAGAAGAGGGTGCGACGACGTTGGGGAGATAACCCTGGATCCCTGGAAAAGCTTTGGCTCTCGTATCAAGGATGCCTCTTGATGATGCTGTTTGAGAGCGTTCCTGTGGATTATTCAGATGATTTCGGAGCTTGTGAAAATGCAGGTTGCTCCGGTGGTTTGAAGGGGATGATCGTTACGAAAGGGACTTCCGGGAATCGCTGGTAAATTCGCACGGGGAGCAAAGATCCTCCATGAAAATCGACACGCATGAGAAAGTTTATAAAACGAGGCTGGCAATTCAAAACATTCAAGCTCGAAAACGCAAACTTTCCTGCGGCAGATGGCTGCGGCTTTCGAATAAACGGATAACCGACATAAACTCACGTTCTATTGCAAAACTAGAAACCACTGAGTCTCTCTGCTGTTGGTAATCGCGTATACACTCGATTCCTAGCAACCGATACACACCGCCATCAAATTGGATTGTGTATAACCGAATATAGTCGCCACAACGAGATCAATGCGATGAATAAGTTCTTCTTATCCAGCTTAACCTTTTTCTATTTTTTTATCCCTTCTGAGAGCTGAAAATTTTTTATTGCAAATATAGAAGTGGTCTTTACATTCCCAGACTTTTGCTAAGCAATTGCGACGTATTTATTACGAGAAAAGGGCGAAATATGAGATAATAAACGTGATGGGTGAAGCAGGCTTCGTTGAGTACATACCTTTGGGGGTTGTTTTTTTTTTCTTTCGTAAATTTTTTTGTGCCCCTTTCTCGGTTCCATATCGCTGCTGATAAATGGCAGACTCTGTCGATTCTCATAATATTTTTCACAGATTTATTACTTTTGGCAATTTTTTCGTGCTTACTTCGGAACATAAATAACAAAGAAGACATGACTAGTTCGCGAAACTGTTTTTTTTTACTTTTTTTTTATCCGGATTTATTCCTGGACAAAGACTTCAGGTAAAGAAAAACTTTCCACCGGGTGCAACGATTATTCAACGATTTTACGATTCTTCCGAACGCATCTCTTGACCCTAGTTTTTCTATGAATTTTGATTCTATTCTGAACCAGCAAATTCATGCTTTTTGTCTTATTGCACAGGTCGAGAAACTCCTCAAATATCACCCGTGCCAAGCGAATTTCTCGTTGCGTGTTTTTTCACAAATTTTGTAACTTTTTGCCGGTTCTTTCGTCCTTTCCAATAGGAAAACAAGGATGAAGGGTGGGGGAGACAAAAACTTGTGAGCATACGACGTGCGGCTGAATAAGTTGACTCCATCGAAAAAACCTCTCTCTATTTACATGCTAATATTTAACATTTAAATTCAAAATAAAATTATTCAACCTAATACGATATCGCTCTATCATTTCTCTTCAGGATTTTCGATCTTTCGGGAATTTTTTAAATACCTCTGACGACCAAGGAAACTCGTTTAAATATTTGTGGAAAAACTTTTTAAAGTCGTTGCAAATATCATGCAATTAGACCACTTTTTATCTCCGATATTTTTTGTTTTTGTTCTTCTCAAACGTCATACTCCCTAATGACACAACGGTAACTGTCTTATCTCTCTCTCTTTCCGAATGCTCATGCAACATCACGCAGCGATATTAACCTACAGATAAGGCCTGAAATAAAATGAGAACCAGCGAGATAAGCCGAGACATTTTTATTCCATGTATACAAAAGTGAGAGAAATATATTGCAGCTCTGCTTTCTCACTGTACACGGGGATTAAACGTCCGAGCTCATCCGACACTTAACCTCGCTTCTCCGTCGAATTTTCTTTTTTTCTCTATTTTTTCTTTGTTTTTATGAAAATATGAATAAAATATTATTCTTCGTGGTTTCTTGCATTTGAAATGAGCGTTTACGAAGAAGGTGTTTTCGTGCATGACATTCTCTCATCTTGTCACTTTTATATCAAAACTGCTGCGAGGGGCTTCTTTTTTAGCGGACTACGTTAGTAGCCATTTTGTAAGAAATTCTGATTCGGAGGTAGCGGCCATTTTGCGAGTTACGAGCTACCGATCGCTTGGCTCAATCGCGATCACGTTATTCGACACACTCTCATCGGAAAAAGCCGGATTAAAATCTGTCAAATGAACGACGTTCAGGTCCGAAAAGGCCCGGACAACTCCAAAGTTGGAGTTTGAATGAAATTTCCTGCGACATCTCTCCACGAAAATTACACTCCGAAAAGCTGACGGACGTTTGAAACGGCCGAATTTTTGGAAATATTTCAGCAGGAAAATGAGCGTTTACTCGCACCAGAGATGTGTGGAAACATCAATCGAAATAAGTTATCGAGATATCTGAGGACGAGACGGAGAGCAATTAACGAATGTGCGAACGTATGTTCCCATCAGTATCTATATGTGCTGTTAGTTCAGGTCTCTGCGGTATCGGGGGACCAATAAACACGTTCGATCCGTACGTGAATTTCACAAGGTTTACCCATCGCGTAATATCACTGATCCAAAAGCTCAGCGCAACAGTATATCTCCCTCCTCTCTTACTTTATCCCTTCCATTCTCCTTTGCTCTCCTGAGATATGTCCAAGTGTTGACGCAGAGTTTGACGTAACTCGGAGCCCAGTATATTTACCTATCAATTTATGGCTTTCGCTCGGCGCATGTATGCGAGAGCACAATCATAGTCGATCTGCATTCAGCGTGGATAAATTGTTTGCTTATACCCTGGCATTATTAGATTTTTCGAAGAGACTCCAACTATATAAAGACTTTCAGTTGTTTTTCCCTCGATTCAATAAACAATGAAATTACGTTTGCTCGAATGAAAGAAATAATGAATCGAAATGCTTTTCAATGAGAATAAAAATGAAAAGAAAATCGAACAATGAAACGTGAATCATCTCTGTTCACGACAAAAACAAATTTTTCTTCGTGAATAATAAAAAAAAAAAAAAACGGTGCATTTTTTTCAATGCCTCTAGAGAAACTCGACAATTTTTCATATACAGAGACGATTTATGAGAGAAAACAATTGAATTGATCATGCAAACTGGCAGATCACGAGCATTTCACAATTTAAACACTCGCGTCAAAAACTTTTATTTTCGTTGGTTCGATTCCTTTAACGCAGCGCGCGATCTTTTTCCTCGACGCGACTAGCATCTTTTTCCAGCTCAACGGTTCGATTTTATTAGATCGCATACTCGCCTGTTTTTTTTTTTTTTTTTATTTTGCCTCTTTCGCGAACACAAGCCTCCTGTCTACCGATTCAACATTCGCTGAACTTTGCCACTCTCGGAAATTGCCATTCCCGATGTTAAATTTCTTTCCGATTCTCTTTTTTTTTTTTTCTCTTTTTTTCGCCCACTTTAATCTTGTTGTTACCTCTGCCTAAGCAGTCTCCTTTCATCAGATGTACATCAAATTCGAAGCTGTGGCATCGAAGCAGTGTATTCTCATCGATCTTCTTTGTAGATACACGTACAAAAAAAAATTTCTATTTTTCGTACGATCCTTCCATTGTTTCAGTCCCATATAGAAAATGCTGCATTCGAGTATTTATTCCTATTTCACGAATACACTGCGTGTACGAAACATTTCATCGAGTGCTCGTCTATTTAATCAAAATTCGTGGAAAAGGGTCACAATGAAATTTGTTCAATATACAGCATAAAATGACTGGAAACCAAGAGCACTGACGTAGCCCAATGTCGAATATGAAATATTTTGAATGCAGAATTTACTGGCCATATAATTTGCGATTTTTTTAATCTTATATTTATCAACTGATCGGTCGTCGGTCCTGAATCGATAACGAGAAGCGTACTGATAATCGAAATTTGATGTCATTTATAAATACCCGAGCGACAGGCAATCGCGATTTTAATAAACATGAATGGAATAACGCGTGGGCGAATATATTCGAATAATGCGTTAACGAAAATCCGTGCAGACGTGCAGATTTTTATTGATTAATGTTACGCTGCAAACATGATATTTAATTCGGTGGTCCAATCAGCTAAGGGCTCGTAATGAATGTACCACTCTTAATTATTGCATCACTAATTTCATGCGTTAATGTTTCTATATTTTATATTATTGGTTGTATTCGTAAAAACGTAATGGGATATAATATAGTTCTGAAGTTTCAATTCATTGAATTTGAATTTCTCGAGTTCGCAGCTGAAAGAGGGAAACAAGATACGGGAGAAATGGAATGAATTTATTATGTGGAAGCTCGTGAGAGTTGTCCGACGCGGAGTTGTCTCGGAGTTGACGGAATGTCAGTCTTTAGGGATCGTGACAGGCACGGTTCGAGCTCGAGGCGAAGAGTCAAAGTCGTTTTTCAACTTCCAAACTCCTCGGTTGCTCTCTTATGATCCCTATTCATCAGAGTGCTATAAACAAGAAAAAGAAGATGAAAAAAAACGCAGAGCAATTGGGAGTTTTGGCGAGTCGGGAAAAATACATGTGACTCTCGTCAAGAACCCACTCTCACCGTCGTTCGGATGTCTCTTCAAGAAATAGTGATCCCTCTATTCGTTTTGTTAACTGTCACTCTGGAGCGCTCTGCTTGACAGGTACGACAGCTATTGGGGGATTGCTCGTCGACGATATATACGCTTTCACGATGATTGACGGTTTGGTGCAGCTTGAGAAATCTGATTGACAAATCTCTAACTATAACCAAATAACTGTTTGGATTATATCGCTTGGAATGTAACGTCGTACAGGAAAAAAAGTTGGATCAGTCAGCTTCGAAATATAGCTAAGTCGTTGGTTCAGATTTTCTTCGATCCCGTCATGGAAGGTGTTCGAATCCAAATCCGGGAATGGTAGAGATCGTTTTTCAAGATGAAGATTGGTTCATTCATTTGTTGCCAAAAGCTCCGAAATCCCTGTGCTTCGTAGAATCGTAAAATGAAATTTTTCTATGATCGACCCAACAAGCCATGTTGTAGGTGACAATTCCATCACGTAGATCTTCATTCGAGATTGCGGAATCCTACTCTAGTCTGACACTGAAAAAAAACTACCCTTGATTGCAGGAACTTGGGGGCGAGGACGGCAGATGTTCAGCAAAGCTGTCTTCAGGGGAAATACGAGCGTGAAGTTATTGGAAAACGGAGCCGGTCAACTGGCTTGAAACAAAAAACTTGCTTCGAGCAGTCTCATTAAAGAGGAACTCCTTGTTCTTTGGTGATGGGACGAGTGCTGCAGCCTTGTTAGCTCTGACATTCGATCGGGGCTGTTCGAATTGGGTGTCGTCGCCTAATCGAAGCAACAACTAATTTCGATATCCAGGATAATCCAAGTGCAACCGTTAATGTGAATAATAGCGCGTTCATTTGTTGTGGGCTCGGAACAGAGCAGTGCGATAGGGATTTGGGCGAGGATCCTGGGTATACATCCAGGAAAAGCCTTTAAACTGCTTTGGTGCGGTTGGATGCCACTAAGCATGGGCAATCCAGCTGGAAATTCACGGGAGTAATTCTAGTCATGTTCCTAATTATCTGAAGGTGATTGGAATTGTGCGGGCAACATGATGGGCACTGTCAGCCCTACAGTTAAGGGTGCGTGTCCTGCTCCGACGTTAGCGATGTGAAACAAATGACTCAGCCACGCATAGCAAGACGAACGACGATTTCGAGAGAATCACCCGCAGTCGGATGGTTATTTATGAATCCGCTGATGGAACACTGGAAAAGACATAACTAATTGGGGTTTTGTGGTCCAATTAATAATTCTCACATCCAGGATGAATCAGAATGTTCTTGGTACAGTTTCGAAGAAAAGTGAAGCGGAAATGAATAACGTCATTTACGAAACTGGTGATGGGGGCTTCGTTAGAGAATAGTTTTTTCGATGTTTCTTTGCCACAGCGACAAGAAGAACACTACTTTCAAGGATTCCCGAATGAAAAGAGAGAAAACGAGAAAACTTTCGTTGCAGCCTCAAGACTGGGCCACTTTTTTTCACCATCAGTCTGCAGGAGGAACGATCCGCCCAAAGGGAGCACTCTATCCCTGAGAAAAGCCAGCAAACAACGCCCACAGCAGTCATTTATCTTCTTTCTTGAAAGAGAGACAATTATGATACACTTGGTTCGGTGGAAAACGTAGTTACATCTTGGGGAGCAAGGAACAAGTTAGTTATTTCGTTCCAGCGAAAATCTAACGCTGGCTCTTTATCAACTCGAGACTCAGTTTTTACCTCAACAAATCCACTAAAACTCTATCTTTTCTGGAACTCCTTGCAACTCTATATCCTTCAGGATCGAGCTTGAAACTTTGAACCTTTTAATCTCTCCACCAGTGAATCCTCCTTTTGGCAATAATAAAATGCCATGCTCGATCACATTGACAACGGTACACTCGGTGCCCGATCTGAACAGAGTCTGAACGCTTCTTTGGGCCAGTTGAGATTGATATTACGAGGTGGACCAATCATGAATCGTTTCAAGAACTACACCCATATCCTTGGTAAACTTAACATCACCGAGGAAGATCTGGATTACATGAACAACTTCAATACTGGAACCGTCCCGCCAGTGTGCTACTGCAGTGGGCCCATTCGCGAACTTGCCCAGTCGTACAAACGGTATCATGGCTACGTTGCTCTGATGGTCTGCATTTTTGGCACAGTTGCCAACGTCCTCAACATCGTTGTTCTCACTCGAAAAGACATGGCAGCTGCTCCCATCAATCGAATACTAACCGGACTCGCGATTGCAGACATGCTCGTCATGGTCGAGTACATACCCTTCGCTGTTTACGAGTATCTCGTTCTTCCGGAACGTCAAATGTTTCCCTACGGTTTTGCCGTATTCGTTCTATTCCACATGCACTTTGCTCAGCTCCTTCACACTATCAGCATCGCTCTGACTTTGACTCTCGCCGTCTGGAGATACATAGCGATCAGGTAAGAACGTACTTCACTCAACATTTTTAAACCCATTTTATTGATCACACAAGCATTCATCATTCTTAATGTTATTTTCAAAGTCTTATATACCTACGTCTCATTCAATTACGAAAGTGTAAACATTCACCAATCTCTTAGAATCTATTATCTGGAGAGGAAACCTCGTAAAATCATGACCCAAAAAACTTTAATTAGTCACTTCCTGGTTCCCTCTATTCAACAATCAAGCCAATCTTGCTTTACGATCAAAGAGCTCTCGCCTCCTCTTGTTGATTGAACATAACACGTTTGCTGCGTAATATCATTGCGAAGAGCTTCTCGAAGGAGCTTAGTTCCCCAACGTATCGCACCAAATTACCGAGGAATTTGGTCTCTCAATACGATATTCGAAAGACAGCCATACATACGGAGTGTTCAAATAAAAGTCACAAATACCCGATAAATCGAATTTTATCTAAAAGGTCTCAACCACGAATCCGTCACAGTCATTTATAGTCTCAGAAGCGATTTTGGCAACAATCGCTCCGAACGTTCATCTTAGTCCGACTTCCACATCGTCGTCAGAGGTGTAATTCAAATTGCTACTCTTTTTCTCCGACTCTTTTATTCCGACATTAATGTTGCCTCAAATAAACAACTCATTATAAAACATGATGAATAGTCTTAAATAAAAGTGGTAATTAAAGTCAAACCCACGAAAACACGATGATTCAATCCTCGCAAAAGATTCAGTTTAGAGATTACACAAAGTTCTTTCAAATATATACGAAAAAAAAAACAGCACAGCAGATGCTATAAAAAAAGTTAACAAAAAAATTCGATGTCTTGATTTTTACAGAAATGCAAAGAAAAAAGTTTAAAAAATTCCGTTCATAAATTCAATAACTCATCGGTAATTAAACGCTATTGATTAATAAGAAAATATAGAATCACCAATTTGAAGAATATTGAAAAACGGACGAAATGAGCGGTGGCTCAGTGCTTAGTTCGGTGTAGAAAAAAAAAGTTACAGCATTTTTAATGAAACGATGAAAAATTAAAACGGTGAAAATCTTTCCATCGATTATTTTATTCAGTACAAAACTAGGATGTTTGATATTGAAAAAAAAATCGCAGAAGGATACTCATGCAGGTATGATGCATGTATAAAAATATTTGTGATGTCTCGTGCAACATTTTCTTAAAATCATCATTTGTATGCGTTAAAATTTGGTCAGTCAAGACTTGTATGAGGGAACAAGAACATTAAAAGACCGAAGAAAAAAACATCTGGACTAGGTTAGATGTGAGGCCCGGTATATTATCCGTTTGAATTTCTTTTCCCCATTTTTCCCGGCGAAAAACTTAGTTTTTCGCGATACAAATGAAAAAACTTCAAACAAAATTGATTTAATCACATAAATCGAACTTTAAATTACGAGCTCTGAAGGTTATGATGCATATTAGTAAATCTACTGACGCGAATATTACTTCATGACTCGAGGCTACGAGCATAACAATCCAAGAGATCGCTCGTCTTTTTGTCTCATGTCCCTCCAGGCGTGTCTACAAACTTCGATGCACCTGTGTACCAAGTAACTTCATTGATACGATATTATAATTATTCACTCATCCCGGAAGTTCGGCATCTCTCAAAATTACGTGATCACGGAAATCATGCTCTTCGGGATAATACGTCAATATTTGATTGTCCTAATTGAGCTTGTTGTATTTTGACTCGGTTCATGGCTTACGTTTCTGCACAAGTTTCTCTCGACAACAATTCGTTTTGTTTATCTTTCCATTGATTAGCTCTCATTGTTGAAGATTCGTGCCAGCGAATCGAGACAAGTATATTTTCACAATAAACAAATTATTTTGTCTCGTCCCAATAATATTTGCTGCTGCTCGTATCGAGTTCAATATTATGCGGTTGAGAGCAGCCAAATCAATTTCGTTCAACAATATTATTTTGTCGGATTCATCGATCGATGAAAAGACCAGCAGAGGCATGATTGACTGGGAAGAGAAAATTGACAAATCCACAATTCATTGAAACGACTGAATACGAAAACATGACGGTTCGTTTATTGTGACCTCTGCGAATCATTCGTTTTTCTTGTCACGTCGAATAGTAAAACGCACGAGATATGCGAAAAAGAAAATTTTCGAAAAATATTATTCAGAGATTCGATTCCATTCGTTATTATTATTTAACAATCGTTTATTTTTGTTTTTCGGAATATCAAGCTGCACGCTTTAGAAATCTGAATCAACGGAAGTTTATTCGTCAATTTTTTATTCTTCTCATTTACATTTATTATTATCTCAACTCAGAAGTTATTCGCTCGTAATTTGTATCGTGCGATATCACGATATACAGAAACAGATGTTTCGAGCCATTTGTGAAGAGAATCCTGCCATCAGTCATGAGCCAGGTTATCCGATACAGTGAAATAGTATCGAGCTTTGCAGCATCGATTGAAGAACCGAACTACAGGGATTCACCCTATTCATTACGTTTTGAGTAATGTCTTTGCTAACGCTTCCATCCGCAATGTTATTCTCCTGGAACCGAGTGAGAAACTAAGAAACATCCGATCAATTTATCCATCGAATTTAAAACGATTAATTTTCACGTTAAAACTGAGTCCAGAATCCTCGTTAAATTTGCCTCACTTTAATACAATGCTGAAAATATTTCGTTCTGTATTTATATTCTTCGAAATTTCATAACGTACAAATGGAGACACTACTTATTTTGAGACAAAATTTCGTTCGAATTTATATAGAAATGATAAAATTTGTCGAGTTTTTCTTCTGTCATCAGTCACCGCAGCCAATTAGATATATAGTTATTCGTACACGAGCACTCTCTAGTTAAGTTCAGCGCAGATTATTTTCTTGCTCCTTATTTTCTGAAGAAATCCCATTAAAAAAATGTAGCTCATACACTCCGCATGTGAAAAAAGATTTTTTTTCATCGGGCGTAGTAAAAAGTACGCGGATTATAAACTGAACAAAAAGCAGTCGACGTAACATCTCTTATTTGACGTGATTTCGAGTGAATTTTAGAAAGCCCTATAAAATAAAAGTCGACAAAGAATTCAGTTGGAAATAAAGCAGCGCGGTTGATACATGAAAATGCACATGCTCGTAAAAGAGAGCAGAAATTCTCACAGTTACGAAACTTTGAAATTTTGTTATTCTTACTTCCTTCATCCTGCGACCGTGTTTCAATACGTCAACGAATAAAGAGAACAAATATTTTTTGCATTTTTTATTTTTGTTCTCGTTTTTTTTTTTTTTTTTTTTTTTTTTTTCATTCATTTTCTCTTCTTTTAACGAAACTACTTCGAATTTCCAACGTCTGATCGTTGTCACACGCACGAACGGTTGTACAAAACTGACAGAAACACCAACAGAAACGAGATTGGCGCAGAAGTTTTCCTCCTCCCGAGATCTATCTCTTGTGTGACAAATTCACGGAAACTCGGAGAATCCTTCAAGCGCAATGACAATCAGATAGGGATCTCTCGAGCGTAGCCTCTGGATTTACTTTAACAAGATTAATTAATTTCGACGATTTTTCAATATCAATAAATCTCGTTGAATTCTACACTCGTCTTATTACGGTCGAGAAATCGTGTCGTTCTTTTATTTATCGTAAAACTCATAACTGAATTCTTGAAATCAGCGATGATTGAGACCATGAAAATGAATGGAAAAATACATTTTTTTTCTTTTTTTTTTTCATCCGGAAATTCAAAGTTAGAAAACAGATTATTTCGATTCCTATAAAATTTTCGAGTCAATCAACGAGTTTTAATAAATGTCTGAAAATCAGTCTCTCATAACGCAAGCGCTGACTCGATGAACACGAAAACGTGTATCAAGCGAGAAATTGTACTAATGGAACCCTCTGTAATTACAGCTTTGAATTCACGCCCCATAATAACAATATAATTAACACGATCTTCTCTGTCCATTTTCTGCCCCATAAATAGAGCAATGCTATGTTGTATAATACCAAAGCACAAAGGCCTGTTGGACCAGATAAGTTTATATGCCCGATCTCAATCGCTGGTCCAACTGTAAGCAAGATCGCTTCGAGGTTTCCCAGAAGCATTTGCATAACCGATATCCATGGTGAGGACTGTTCCGACTGAATTCTATGGGCTTGAAATACTGGACAAATGAGCGTTACAATTTGGGCATAAGAATAGAGCTCGGGAAAACGAAATTATATCGTTATGATTGCCATTTTGTCGTCACTCCTGTTTCTCGATTACATTTTTAATTCATTCATTGCGAATGTTGGAAAAATCAGATAATTAGTGAAAAAAAAAAAACGAATAAAAAATCGTATAGAAAATCCGATAACTATGAATATTTATTGTACACATTTATAAAAAAAAAAAAAAACTGAAAATGTAGCTAATAAAGAGAGAATTTTTGGCTGTTTTTCGTTTCAATACAGCTTTTATAGGTACTTGACTGAGTTTCTAGAGCGCTTAGCTCCCGGATAGCACTTAATCGCGATGTTGATGTATGGATTCAAAAAATTATGCAAACATTGAAACTACGAGGATTAAAATAAACATGTATATTCTCCTGGGGGCTGCTGTATTGCGAATGTGGGAGGACAGTCTCCGTGAGAAAAATGAGCATGGGGGTTTCTATTTTTAGATATTAATGTAGGTGTATCATCGAAAATCGTGTCTTTATATACGTGAAAAATAAACATAGATTGGTGATCGAGAGTGATGATTATTTTGTACGATCTCTAGTGGTATTTAAGCGCGTGTACACTAGGCAAAAAAAAATGTAAAAAGCTCAAAATGGGACACTGCGTGAAAATAACGGTAAATGAATTACTTTTACGATATAGGCACGAGTTAAAATCGTTTGCCTGGATTCTCCCTTCGTAGGATTATTTTGTACGATTTATTGTATCATTCAGACGTGTGAGCAATTTGAAAAAAGTATTTAAAAAACACCAAAAATAGGACACCCTGTATAAAAGTGAAATTAAATATATAATATTTGAGGTAGGCACGTTTTTAAATTATTTCTCAGAGCCCTCCTTTCGTAGAACGTATTTTAACACTATATCGTATGACTTAGGCCTACGAGACTTCAAATAAAAAGAGTACGAACAGTGGTAAATGGAGTTTTTTTAAATGTACTAACGGAATAGCACTTGGTATATACAATTTCGTAAAAAAAAAAAAAAAAAGTATCATTCGTTTCTAGATTTCCAGAGTACAACCACTCCTGGTGCACAGCAGCACGTTGCAGATTGGCCCTGTGGAGCAGCTTTTTGGCACCGATGATTGCCTGTGCTCCAAGCTATTTCGTATTCGGAGTAAGTTCTCGTCTTCTCATATATATATATATTTTTTTTCTCTTCATTTTCCTTCATGCTCCATTTTTTTCTCCCCTTTCTCGGTCTCATATTCACCCTGGGCGACTCGTTCGTCTGTTTTATTCGGTCGATCGAGAATATCCTGACCAATTTACCTCCCAAAAATGTAACCTCCAACATTTTCCTGAAGAATGCTCCCTTAATTCGAGATGAGAGATAATTTTTATTCGCCACGTAACGAGCATCGGGACTCGGGTATCGCGGAAGCCTGGAAAACTCATGACCCCTACGAAAAAAATTGAAAAAACTTCGAGGCTCTCTCGATCCTTGGAATTTCACCCAAGTTATTCTCGTACGTGCTATCACATACTTTCGGGAAAATTTAATTGGTTTTTTTTTTTTTTTTTTTTTTTCTTATTTTTCGTTCGAGCCCTTTTTCTCGTGGGTTTTGTTTTTTATACGGATAATCGTGACGAAGATCTTCCGGAATCTTTCCTTAATGAGATTTGATTTTATTTAAATTCCTTGAAAAATAATCGGTCATTTCGAATTTTCATGAATATATATTTTTATTAATTCGAATAGTTTTCGCATCAACAGACTTTTCTTGACAACACTTTTATGTGCTTTTTCATATTTCTTAGCAATCACTCGTATTCGATCATAAAATAGGACTTTTTTTTCTCTCATGATTTTTTTGCAGATTAAAGAAAAAAAAGTTTACGAGGATGGAAAAGAGGAGCTGCTCTATCACGTTGATTATTATTCGCGAAAGAGAATTCTGTATCAACTGAATTTTTGGGTCCTCGGTGTCGTCGTTAAATTAATCCCCTGCGTCATCCTCACCGTCATCAGTTGTTGGCTGATCAAAGCTCTGTACAGGTGAGTTTATTATTTTCATGTCATCCCACGAAATATCTGTCACAAGCTATTTTTTATATTCCTCTATACCTCGTTAATATACCGCGTCAAAAGGATTAAATTTCGTTTTGAATTTTTGAACGAAAAAATAAAAATAAAAAAAAATAAAAAAAAAGAAAACTGTAACGTAAGTTTGTTTTTTTACGAAATATTATTTCATTAACGAGGGTCATTTGAAATATAGGGCGAAGGGTAGAAAGCAAGTTTTGAGGGGTTACAATAACCCTTGTGCGGCAACAAACAACGGTCCAGTGTCAAGGAGACCGAGCAAATCGGAGAGGAGAGCTGACAGAACGACGAGGATGCTTGTCGCTGTGCTTTTATTATTTCTCGTAACCGAAATTCCCCAAGGAATTTTGGGACTATTGTCAGGTGTACTCGGCGACTGTTTCTTTCGTAATTGTTATCACAATTTCGGTGAAATAATGGATATACTGGCGTTGCTCAACGGAGCCATTAATTTCATACTTTATTGTTCGATGTCTCGACAATTTCGTACGACCTTTGGCCAATTATTTAAGCCAAGAATAATGAAAAAATGGCAACCAACTACCCAACAAACTGACGTCCAGAGCACTTACGTATGATGAAAAAAAAAATTGGTCCAAGAAACCCAATTTATTTGTGATTGAAATGATATTTCATGCCAAAAATCAACGAGAAATAATTCTTCTTTTTCGTTAATTATTTATTCAACTTTTTTTTTTTTTTTTTTTTTTTTGTAAGATACGAATAAATAGTCAATGCTTTTTATACCGTGAATACTTTTTTCCCTAAAATGTTCACATTCTTTTCAGCTTTTTTCATATTCCATACAAGTATTATGAGAATTTTTAATTGAACAAAAAATTGTCCGAAGCAACATCGAATTTTCGAGGAAACAAAATTTGTCAAATGAAACGAAAGAGCTGAGTCAACGAATAATGTACGTGTGTTTACGTAGAAAAATATATTTCACGACGAATATTTAATACGAATTTTCGCGCGAGCACCTTACTCTCGATGTTTCCCCGCGCCTCCTACATTTCAATAAATTATACGTGATTTCTCTGTTGCATCAAATTCCCTCGAAATACCTTGGAAAACAGAGTAGATGAAAAAAAAAAATGTGACAGAATATCGTTCAATATGAAGAACATATTAAATTTTCTGGTATAAACAACAACAATAAAAACATAGATATGTTTAGGGTCGATCCGATGTTCAACGGTGTGTAAAAAAATGGGACAAAAGACTTGCTCGAAAGATATAGAGTATACTGTTTCGAGCCGTTGACTGACGTTCAATTTTGCTTTTTTATTTTTGCATTTTTTTTTTTCAATTTCATTTCGAGATAATGAATGTAAATAAAAAAAAAGTGAATGAATTGAAGAGAGATCATGAGTGAGAGAATCTTTTGAGCAACAATATACGGTTGAAAACGTATCGGTTATTAAATGATAATAAATAATCCAGAATCGTACTGGAAAACGGTGAAATTTATCGGGAAGCAATAGACAACGAAATAATAAAAGGAGAAAAAAGGTTTTTGAAAATACATGAAAACTCGAATTTGTGACAGATGTTTAACAAAGTATTAAAAAAAAATGTGAAATTGAAGAAAGAAAAAAAATAACTTCCGGGGCTGCTGGTTTTTTGTTTTTTTTTTTTTTCCCACCCTGTAGCTACGGGAGAAACGATGTTATAAATAATCGGGCTTTTTCCCCCGTCACTGTAAATAACATAAAAATAAAAAGCGAGCAGAGATACGTAACTCACGATGAAATGAGGAAAATATGATATGTTGCGAGATCTTGTATGTTATAAGAGAAAATAATGGGTTTCGAAACAAACTAGAATAGCATAAAATAAGAGAGAAAAATGTGTTAACAAATATCTTGCCGAAATGTTGTTGTTCGTATTAACGTGTGCTGTTCATCATTATTTTTTAACGGCTGTAAAAAAGAACGAAAAGTTCGTCAAATTTGTTAATCAACGTTATGTATAGATGAGTCGAGAGAAAATTTGTTTCAGGCTGTCCGAATATTTCATTCGTTTATTTTATCTAGACAATGATTTTTTTTTTTTTTTTTTTCTTACGAATGCTCAAATTGTAATCCACTTGAAGCCGTGTACGTTGCTCCCGATAAAAATACTTCCCGGTAAATCGTAAAGCTCATAAGCGCAGTTCGAACTCATTGCGATTAACATAAAATCCTTAATGGATCTTAAAAAATAAATAAAATTTAAAAAAAAAATGAAAACACTGTGACGATACTCTTGAGCGTATACAAAGACCCCAAAAGAAAAACCAGTGTCAAACATTGGTTTAAAATAAACGAAAAAACTTATGCATCATGTACATAAATGTTGTCCAATAAAATCAACGAAAAAAGAAAGAAAACGATAAATTTTGTTACTTTATTAATTGATGTCACCCGAAAACGTTCTGTGAGAAGGTGAGTTAAAAAAAAACGTACTTTTAAGTGTCGAAAAACGAGTCTGGGTCCATATTCCATATTCCATATGGAAATTTCGTCACCCCTGTAGGAGGGACGATGAATGAAAAATTATGAGGGATATAAATAAAGGATGAATCTGTGATGGATTTACTCCGAGGCAACATCCTTCTCTCGCGAGCATGCATCGAAAATTTATCTTCTAAATAAACGAAGATACGCCCTTCGACATAGCCGAAAAGAGGTAAAAAAAACAGGAGGAGACAAGGGTAGAGGAGGCGATCACCTCGTGGCAATTCGTAAAAACGTCAAACTTTATCTTACTCGATGATGAGGGCTGCAGGGTGAAAAATCACTTCCTGGCAGGATTGAAGGGTGACGTTCATCGTCGTCGTCAGCCCTATTTTGTCGCCCATTTGTACATTATACGGGAAACATGAATAAGAGATTATTCACGATCAAGTAGTTCGTCTAATAAAAATTCAGTGGTGTGTGTGTGTGTGTATATATATGTCGGGCGGGGACTGTGAATTCATTTTGGCGAGAATACGAGACGAGATTTTTTTTATATCTTCCGCGTTACATATTTATTCAGCTTGTAATGTGTACCAGCGAGAAACGAGCTGGATCTTAACATAAACTCATGAAAATCTCCGGACGAATAACCTGATCGACCATAATAAAAAAGATTTACCGGATGTAACATCTCGGCTATTATTCGCTTTTGTTTTCGTAAGTGAAAAAAAAAAAAGAAAAAAAATCTCAGCACTGACCCCAATGACGATCTTATCGATCGTTCAAGATTCATCGACATTTCTGTGTTCGAAAAATCCAGATGTAGCCATTTAAAGTTGGACCAATTGCGAGATTAGTATTCAAAAACGTTTGAGTCGCTGGTTCGCTCAACAGCCGTGAGATGGCGAGTCACGCTGGCGTTTCGCGTAAGCGAAGCAAAGCAACATGGGATATTTATAGTTGTAGAAATTTTTTAAATGTGCAAACGAATTTCAATGCGATTTAAAACGTGGGCGTTGCAGCAGCAACCCGTTGACAGCTTCATCGAGTTTCTTCCCCAAATTGTATAAAAGTTCACCCCAAGACTCCCGTGCTCGTGAAATTGACTTTCTCTTGCAGGCCATCTCTATCGAATCTTCAGAAAATAACCAAAATCAATAATCTACCTTAGGATTCATTTTTTTTCTGTTTTTTTTTTTTTTTTTTCATTTCATTTTGTATGAAGGGATCAAGGGGATACTCGCAAGAGATTAGTAGCAAGTGCTGGAAAAATAGTTGGTGATATTTGTGGCATTGAGGTGTCAACGCCACGTGAGAGAGAATTAACCGACCATGGGGAAAAAGTACTTTTAGGATTTACCGTGTCTGCGTGACCACTCGATACACCACCACAAATTTAAACACACGGATACCCGTGGTTTCTTGCATCGTCGCGTGTGAATGGTGAATCAATACAGAGATTAAGGCGAATTCGTTGTGTTAAGAAATGCGCGCGAATTGCAATTATCCTCGCCGAGAAGTTAATTAACTCTGTGGCGGGAATGACGAGGAAAAACGGAAGAACTTGCGAAAACTCGAGGAAGAGGCGATCGTGAAACATCAGTTCTCCAAACTTTTCTCGTAAAAAGCAATTCGATTATACCTTCATATCGACTTACCTGGACATTTTTTCGTCTTCGCTGACAATGCGAAGGGGCTAAGTTATAAGGAATTCATGTTGAACCATTTGTCTTGAAATTTTATTAAATTTTTCTTTTACAAAGCTCCAGAAAATCAAAATAATCAAATATCGTGTCGATTATTGAATTGAAAATATCGCAATAACGACGTCACACTTCGTCCTCGACAAGAGTCCTTTGTAATTCGACATTCGTCCTGCCTCGTTGGCCTCCCAACTTAGCAGCAAGGTCCCTCGCAGTTTGAACTATCTGCAAAGTTTCATCGGCATACCGTAAATTCTTTTGAAAGCTGTGCTGCGAGTTTACAGCACGATAAATGAACGAAATTGTTGAAATTTCTGAGAGAAAGACATTCGAACCAGCGATCAGAAAACGAGATATTCTCACCTGAGCTTCGACCTCTATCACCGTCGCGATGTCGTTAAGAGCGACCAAAATTTCTGCTGCACGTATACGTTGACCTACAGCCTCGAGGATCACCGCGTAATTGATAAGGACGTGAGGATCCTGAGGCGCGATCGAGTGTGCTTTCGACAACATTTTTTCCGCTCCCTCCAAGTCATCCAAGCGCTTGAGAGCTACTGGCAGATGAAATAAAAAGCAACAAAAGTATAAGACCACGAGACGAATCCTCTCTCGTAAGAAACGTTTTAGCCGCATTCACTAACTCATTTCGTGTCTCAAACCGATGAAAAAATATAACTTTCTAATAGCCGCGAGCGAACTTAGCGCCACTACTGACTCGCGGTGGCGTCGGTGAACTACTCCTTCGTCCAGTTTCGCGGCTTATTTTCACGGAATCTAGTAAATTTTTTATCATCAACGAAGCGAATAGCTCTTGGAAGAGATTTCGCCGATGAATCAATGAAATTTAATGAATCACAATTCGATAATAATCGAATAAAATTAATTAAACAGTTAAATGCGATAGATAAAAATAGCATTTAGGCGCTCTATGAGGCCGTTTCATGATCGATAAAATCGACAGAATTCAATGAATCGCGAACATTTTGTACACGAAAAGTATCTCGTATCTTTTTTTCAACTTTTTGATGTTCTTTTCATTTTAACAACGTATACGGCCAATTGACTGCTGATCGCGAGTAGCATATTGTCGAAGACCATTGTTTCAAACTGGTACATTCTAGCCCCATTCTGCACCGAAGAGATTACATTTTTTCATATATTTATATCTGTGACGGTTACACTTTCCATGTCATAGAACATGAAATAGTCAAAAATGCTGATGTTTTTCAGCTCATTACCCCAAAGAAAGTTCTCGATCATGTTCAAAAGTGATGTTGCGAGAAAACTAATAACAGAAACCGGAGTTATAACGGTAGGGAAATAACGACTTGGGGAGGGGGGGGGGGGGGTTTCCCCACGAGAAAGTGCACTTTCGTTGGACGGTGTTCACGCAGTGAAAATAAAACGATAAAGACTTTGACCCGAGAACGACAGGATCATTTGAGAGAGTTGGTAAAGCTTGATTTCCTGGGGAGTCACAGAAGCGTGGGCGTAGAGCCTGGTTGGTGGAGATGAGACGCAAAATATTCTCGCGTCAGCACATAAAGAGGGCGAAATTGTATATAAGGAAAAGGTAAAAGGATGCAAAGAGGGCTTCGAGGAAAGAGACCGAGGTGCATTCGGGTTCCCGTTGAAAGGATTGCGAAATGAAAAAGGTCGGAATACAAGTTGGACGGTGGCAGCTACCGGATAGTGTAAGCTCTTGAAAAAGCTAAGGGCATAGGAAAATCGGGTGAAAATTTCAGATGAATGGCAAATCAATTTCCTCTAGACGCGATAGAGCTGCATGTATATAACTATATGAGGGTTGATGATGCTATTAGCGTTCGTGCGATCGGTGACTTAAATGCTTTTTTTTTTTCAACTCATATAATATTGTTGTCGTTGGCATGTACGTGGGCGTTGAAAAATGGGATTCGAGACTAAGATCCTAAGGAGCAGGTGAAGATCGATCATGTTTGTCGTAGCAAATGATTGATCCTCATTGAAACTTTCTTATCGCTGGTCTTACCGATATATAAATATTAAATCTTGATCCGCACATCAAAGTATGGTAAATGTATGAAATGAATGAAGTTTTTTCAGGAAGCGAAGCACTCGAGCGAGATTTCCGATTCAATGAGATTTCTTCTTTTTCCAATAAAGTCTTCAGAACAGAAAGAGAGAGAGAGAGAGATTTGCATCGTTTTTCATATTTTTAATTAAAGTCACGCGCGGAAGATCCCTCCGGACAAAAATAACGTCGCCGCTTTGTATTCTCGGTCTAAAGATTGTAGCGAGGGATGCATTCTCAAGTCGTATCTAAAGAATCCGTTCTGGGGGAATCGCGACACGTGCCAAACTCGAATATAATAGAAAGTTAATCGACTTCCCTGAGAGTAGCGAGTGTCAGAACAATATGTTTTGTACGAAACAAGTAGAGTAGTAACGAAGCACGAAGAGCTGAAGTTGATTAGTTCCATTGAATTTCACTTACGTCCAAATAAGAGGTAGGGCATGGAATCGCTCGGTCCTGAAGAGATGGCCGCGCTCAAATAGATCGCTGCGGATGCCGGTTGGCCGGTGGTCAGCAAAACTCTGCCTAAATTGCAGGCTGGCATTAATGCCAGTGGATTTAGGTAGTGAGCCCTTTTGAGGCAACTAATGGCCTGGAACACGATAAAAAAATATGGGCTCTGAGTATCATTAGCATTCGAGCGCCTAATATATTTCCATCATCCTCCAACATCGTGCAATTTAATAGCCTGTTATGATCTCGATGCTACATTGTTGACTCAGAGTTTATTATTTCTCGAATGAACACTGAACTTGGACGAAAACGGCTGAAGCACTTGGGCTCCTAAAGGAGTTTCTTAGAGACCCTTCGAAGTAGGTTAAATCCTCTTAAAATAATCTTAAACCACCAATGCACTTTTAGAAGTCTCTTTGTGTTTCAAAATAATATCTCCCCGAACCTCTTGCGACTTTCTATAACTTTTGGCTATCTTCATTATTATAACTTCTCGTAATTGCGAAGTTATAAGAAGCGCTGTGTCCCATCATCAGAGATCGATTATGTCTCTCTGGTGCTTCTGCTGCTGCTGCGGCTGTGATCATTGCTCATAAACGAACCCTCAGTCTTTTATCTTATGTCTTCCGCTGCGGGGAGCGGACATCACCCCTGAAGCAACATTCACCCTCTGATACGAGGATGGTAAAGAATAGCGACGTGAAGCTAATCAGCTGACAGATGAGAATATAAACTACTTATGCTTTTTGAAGAAAAAAGAAGATAAGACGAAGAAGAAGAAAAATAAAAACAAAAAAAGAAGAAGAAGAAGAGGAAGAAGGAGAAGAGACAGAAGATGAAGAAGAAGGAGAAATAACAGAATACGAAGAAGAAGCAGAAGATGAAGAATAAGAAGAAAGAGAAGCAGAAGAAAAAGAAGAAGCGACGAAGGACAAGGCTTCGGAGAAAAAGGGAAGAAAATTAGAAGAAAATCATGTTAGTCCGAAATTCAATCGACTTAATAGTGTTGAGCTACGTGACCAATGTAAGCATCGGTCGTGTTAATGGAATGAGGCCTTTCATACGGAATCGTGATGAAACAAATTTCCAAGGGTTTGATCATTGACAAACGAGGCCTTAAGTTGTAGACGCGAGAACCATGGCAAAACTTTTGGCAGATGCTCCAACACACTGTTAAATAAAAAATCACGACTCGAGTGATACAAATTATTTGAATCGAATTTACCGGAAATAAAGCTATATTCATTCGCATCGAATAAAATCACACGTTGCGTTTGGTCAGTCGTTTTCTTGGTAGCCATTGATCGGTTCTATAATCGAGATCTTCGAAATGAATTATCGTTATTTGAATTAAATACAGTTTTTCGACGAACAACAAACCAACAATTTTTATTGCAGATAATTAATCATTCGAAAGATAATTTCTTAATGAATCTCCAGTTCAATTTTCAAGGCCTCAAACGACTCGTGAGCTTCGAAAACGAACAAAATGATGTGCCAATTTTACCCCCACCACCGCGAAAAGTTTTGTTTCGAGAAAGTATAGTCTCGGCGAGCCTCGGGCCAGCAGACGACAAAGCTGCCAATGTACTTGTCCAGAGACTCTACCGAGTCTCTTGATATTTGTGGTCGGAATATTTTATTTTAACAACACGAATTCAAATTATTCACGAGAAAATTGTAATATTTTTTTTTATTGGAAAAGCCTACATTCGGAAAACTATATTGGAAACTACATTTATTACATCCGGCGTGTTTCTCTCCGGTACAAAAATAAAAAAACCATTAATCGAAATAATTAGTCTTTCGATCGTAATAATAGAAATAATAGCGAATGACCCGTGTCAGTACTATAAGCAGTTATTGAAATCGATAAAACAGTACAATTTATGGAACTGTGTAGTCAAAATTTCTTTATCCAATTATTCATTTATTCAACTGAATTAAATCGACTGATTGTTTGTAGTAATCGTGCGATCGAGTATATTAAAGGTCCATTGTTTCTGATGATTTGATATTAGCTTTCATGAAAACATAATATTTGTGTCGAAAACATATTTACCAATCATGAATTACTGGATTATTTTCCAGCTTTTTTTGTATATTTACAAGTAATTGATTTATTTGCATTAAATAAATTTTAATTCGTTCAAAATTATCTTTTTTTCTAACACTGCACATAGCTATCGCATGAACAATTTTATTGGTCTCTGAAATAAATTGTCCCGATTCTTTATTTTCCGGAATTCTTATTTGACGAGAAGCTCGAAAGTTTCATAAAAGCTGATAGCTTTCCATGCGATTCTCATATTCTCTTTGACTCTTCTTCTCTCACCAGTTTATGATTCAGCGCCTTCCATATGCTCGACAGAGTTATTGCCACGACGATACTTTGTCGTTTGAAGTGATATCAACGCAAAACAGGGGACTCGGAGGAAAAGAAAAAAGGGGTGAAAAATATTCTCAACGAACAGAACAAACAACGAGAAGCCCGGAACTAAATTGCCATCGGAAGATGGAAAACCCGATCGAGACAAAGTGAAGCATAACTGCATGAAATTTAAAGGGACGCTGAAGTCGCGAACGCGAAATGCCACTACCTGACCAAAGTCTCCACCTCCTTTGCTCTCTTCTTCTTCTTCTCCTCCTCTTTTCCCATTCCATTTGACCTCAGCATCAAATCTTTCACAAATATTTAAACCACCATTTTTACTCTCAGAAAAAACGTGAGTGAATATCGCTAAGGATAGCCCAATCTTTCTACTTTCCTTTGAAATTTTCTGTGGTTACTTCTCTCTGTTCAATAAATCTATTGAAAGAGAATACAAAGTAGAGGGAGAGTAAATCTTTCAACGATCTCAATGAGAAAATATTCTTAAAATGAAAGAATAAAAAAACAAAAAAAAACATCGTGCTAATTGCATTGTTCGATCAAAAAAGAAGAAGTGGCATCCTGAAATAAAAACTTACTGCGACGTATTTTTGTTTGCCAAAAAAGCACATGCCAATGTTATTCCAAAGATAAGGCGATTCGGGCATGAACTGCGCAGCGATCTTGTACTTTGAGAGTGCGACGTCGTGTTCCCGATGATTCTGATAGTACAAGATTAAAATATTATTTTATTCCGAGAAAGTCTTGAAATGCAATTAAAATTGAACGGCTCAGATTGAGATAAGAGCTGAAAAAAATAAGAAAAAACAGCAGAAAAATAGGGAGGAAAAACTAGAGATAATTTCCGCGAGATGATAAGCCCACGGGAATGGCTAATGAGATTTTTCTTCTTCGTGCTAGGTCACGTGATCATCTCCAGTTTTATTCAAATCTATTATGATACTAACTGCAAAAATATTCGACGATAGATAGTCACCCATCGTCGCGAGTGAATTATTTATGAAAACTTTTTTTACACTCTTTTCTCGTCGACGAAAACAAATACTAAAGAAATTTGTCGAAGGAACAAAAATTTTTGTCGCATCAACGAACCGGCGTTGCGAACAAAATGAAATTCGTTGGCTCGAATAAATATTGCTCACTGGGCCGAAAGCGTTGTTTCGCAATGCAAAAAGTTTCGTTGAATCAACAAACGCGTGATTCTGTGTTCACCACAATTATTGTTGATTCAACAAAATGTTTGCTGATACAACGAAAATTTCTTATCCGCTGGCTTATCAATTATCGAATTTGAAGAAATTGAGAGGAACTCTTTACGGGGCGAATGATCGATCAACGAAATTCTTTTTTTGCTGTTTTACTTTTTTTTTGCAGTCTTCTCATAACGATTGAACGAAAAAAAAAAAAATGACAAACCTGCATAATGTAAGCCATTGGCAAAACGGCCTTCGCGTTTGTCGGTGAATTCGCTAAAACGGTTCCAAATTCCTGAAAAGCACGCTGATGATCACCTACCTTTAGATACAAGAGACCCAGCTCAGTCGCAGCTTCTTCGCATTCCCCTGAGGCGCTGCATTCCCAGTTTATAATTGTTTACGATTCATTAAATTCGTATAACAATGAAAATTAATCACAACAGAAATATTCTTCATATACTCGATGGGTAAACGTACCGAGGCATGAAATAGTGAGAAGGTAAAAAGCGTAACGTGTATGGAGTTTATATCGTGAAGCTCTGATCATTTTAATCTGTGCTCACTGAGTTGAAAGGATAGAAGAAAAAAAAAGCAGCATCGATGCAAATACAGGAAGAAAATTTCAGTTATACGCTCAACCGGATGAAAAAACTATTGGAAAAATCGTGCAAACTCTGGTGAACGATAAAACTCGAATTTCCTATGCTGCTAAGGGGGAAGAAAAACAATCGTTCCGGATACGCCTGGAGCGTTTAATTTTTCGTGGGAAAGGAACGAGCGTAGAATGTGTGTTTGAGTAAGGCGAGGATTCGGAATGAAAAATCAAAATAAACGTATCGACGTGGGGGGTGGGGGTGGGGGGGGGGGGAGGAAAAGGACACAGAAAACTTTCCACTTCCGGACTTGATAGAGTGAAATTTTTTTTCTTCATTCGTCGCAAGCTTCGCAGCACACAGACTTTTAACGTTTTCCCTTTTCTTTTCAGGACCTCTTGATTTTTTAATGGGTTACAAAAAAAAATAAATGTTTTACTCACTTTAGAGCTGCGTTGTATATTTCAATGGCCTCGTCGATTCGATCTTTAGACGCGTAAAGTCTCGCCAGTGTAAGATACGGTGATTCGTTTTTCGTCAATTCGATCGCTGTCTTTAATTCCCTTTCAGCGTTTTCGGTTTCGCACAGTTTTATGTAACATTCACCTGTTTCGTGAAGAGATTTTTTTACGTTGAAAAATCATCTTCATTTACTCTTCTACCGTTTCCATAATTTTTTATGTTCAAATAGTCAAAAATGTTTGCATAATCATTCAGAAACTATCTACGAATGAGAACAGGCTTCCAGAAGCCTTTCATACACTCGAGAGGCTCACTCCACTCACGAGAAAGTTTCCGCCAGGCGCCATCTGGCGGAGCCTCGGCGAAGTTGGCCTCAATTTTCAAATTTTAATTATCCCGCAGCCAGTGCAATCGCTTACGAATAAATGGGGCTCGAAGACAATGAGACAATGAGCAGCAGCAGCCGGTTAATGTTTGAGATAGAATATTTACGATGCTACTATTCGGTCATTTAATTAATTCGCATCTGGCGGGTCAGTTAACGTAACAAGTGTGTCTGTACGAGTTTTCCACTTCGTAAAATTCTCATCTACATCTACACACATATATATATATACATCTATACATTCGGATTAAGTTTTCGTAAATATATAAATAGACGTTGGAGCATTCGCAAAAGGACATTAACGTATCCAGACACTTGAATCTATTTTCTTCTCAACCGAGATATAGCTTAAGTACGACATTTCCAGGACACTAATTGAAGCAACGTTGCCTCAGGGAAGGAAAATCGATAGAGTTTGCGTGACGAACGATCGTCCAAAGTGCACTTTCTACTCGACTTGATATTTTATTTGTAAACAATTATGAGTTCCAGAGATTCGATTCGATAAAATACTTGAATATGATAAAAAATGTTTAATAGTTAATAGAAATTTTTCGAAAGATCGCTTTCTTACCGAGACTGTAGTGTATTTCCCAATCCGGAGAGTCCGACATTTTTTCCGCCTCGATGTAAGCTTCGACAGCACGTTTGTGACTTCCCAAAAGAAATCTATCGATCGTAGTGAAAATGAATATACAGATCATTTTATTTCTACCACATTTAACTTCGACTCTACTTTTGAACGTACAAACTCTTGGCTATTTGTCGGACATTGTTTACATTCGTCGAGTTCACGCTGTAACTGTTTTGGAACGAATCCAAGGAATCTTGAATTCTACCTTCGCGTCGTAGGATCAGACCCTGTAATTAAATTGTAAATAGAAACGGAGAAATAAATTGCTATATAAACGAATTAACAAGACATTTTGTTGATGTGTTCTTTTCCAGCGACAATACAGAAGTTAACAATTTATCAAAATTAATTCATTTATCCTCTCCCCCTCCCCCCTTGCCCTTTATTTAAGTTTAATTTTGTACCATTTTCTTCGTTACTAAACAACCCAGAGAACGGAGCATGATTAAATCTCATATTCGATGTTCCTTTGAATATTCTCGTTTGCCTAAACGTTGAAACGTTTCTATCACGTTAATTTTCATTACCTTTAAATAATTAGCGTACTCGTTGTGACCGTTGGACTTGACGAGCTCTTCCTCGATAAGAGTTTTGCAAATTCTGTACTCATGTCGCGTGTAATATTTGTGTAACAACCAGTTACGATTCTCGACAGCTGGTATGTCTGGCGCTTAAAAGTATTAGAGAAAAAAAAACTGAAATTGTTATTCCCGACAATAATATTTATTATTATTTTTTATTTATTAATTTTTATTATTTATTTATTTATTTATTTATTTATTTATTTATTTATTTATTTATTTATTTATTTATTTATTTATTTATTTATTATTTATTCATTTATTAATTTTTATTTTTTATTTCTTTATTTATTTATTATTATTATTAGTATATATTTAGTGTTCAAACAATTTTCAAAGGGGATTTTCTCTGTTTGTTATTTATCAAAATTATGAATCTTCTGGTTTTTGATTTTTGGAATAGGGGAGACCCGAGCCAACGGGATACCGATACATAAAAAAATACGATTTGAAAAATCAGAAATATTTTTTTTTGTTTCTTTTTTGAGTAAAAGCTATGGGGTTTCGAAATGTGTGGAAACACGTGATAAAATAGGAAATTTTCGAAGATTTCAACAGTTGTATGGTCATAGGGAATGGGGGGATTCCCGTTTTGGCGCAATTTTTTTTTTTTTTTTTCTGAAATTACAAAAAATTACAGTACATTTCTTGGTTGCAAAGGGTAAGAAAAAAATCAAAGCTGCTCAAACTTCTAAAAGGTACAATATTTCCTCGTGTATACCACGTTTTGCCCCGGTCACCCCTGCACGTTTCGAATATTTGAAAAGGAATTTGAAAATGTTTGAAAAAGAGTCTGAAATAATATTTAGAGTACTTATAGAAACGAATTTACGAAAAGTTTCGAAGGAAATCTGTTCAAAACAAAATTTTCTTTATTTTTCAAAGTAAAATCATCTATTTTGGTTTTATATTTTTCAATAAACACTCGAAAACAAATGTTAAAAAATGATATCAATTCCAGAATTTTCCTATGAAAAAATATTTGATTCATTTTCGATGCGTTTACGGATTCATTGAATTACACTAATAAATTATCATTACACTAATTACTATCGATAATATTACCTTTTTTAGATCTGTCCGAAGGTCTCTCGTTTCTGAAACGTTGCTCTAATTGCTGAGGCACCCGTCCGTTGCTAAGCGCATTGTTAGCCATGTCTCCAATGACACACTGTAACAAATTCCTAACCTCTTAAGCTTGCGTCCGTTACCCTTTGCAACAAATGTCACGTAAAAACTTTGTCACGTCCTCGTAAGATTCTCGATATACTAAAATATCTAGCATTATCGATAGACTAAATTTGCTATTATTGATACACTGTATTTTCTGTGTTTTACATCAGTTGCCAAGACAACCGCGTGAGTCATGGGATGAGAGGTTATTAAAGTTTCTTTCACACCAAATATACCGAATGAACATTTATTTTATCACGAAATTACTATTTCACCGATTAAAACACCGCGTGCAATTGAACTACAAGAATAAAATGGATTATTTATTTAAGAACGTTGATATATCTTGTCACGCGTTCGCCA
Organism: Campoplex capitator; assembly: GCA_037576405.1. Classification (NCBI taxonomy): domain Eukaryota; kingdom Metazoa; phylum Arthropoda; class Insecta; order Hymenoptera; family Ichneumonidae; genus Campoplex; species Campoplex capitator. The sequence goes on along the minus strand of JARBWI010000323.1, from coordinate 9,860,314 downwards.
TTTGTTTTCGTTTGTAGTGTCTAGTTTTCTCGAGAAATGTATGCTTTTCTTTTTTCCGTTTTTAGTCAAATTAATTAAATAAACACCCTTCTTCGTAAGTTGATTAATCAAATTTTCATTTCAATAATTTTTCTTCTGCTCTGATTTTCTCACCACCCGGTACATTATTGAGATGGCGTTGTGGGTGTGGACCAGTGTGAACGTTAAATTTCGTGTTTCCCGGGTTCGCAGCGCTCCCGACGTCCTGGAAACATACTAAAAAACGTCATGTTCGCGCACTCCGGTAATATGTGAAATCCAAGATGGCCACCGGTGTTGGTCGATGTCCGGTAAAGTCGAGGCTTTAATCGGGTATTTCTATGAAATTACGGTGGCGGCTCGACGCTAGACGCGTTTTTAGTGATAAAAAGGTTCCTCGTGAACCCGTGAAAAAAGTACGTGGAGCTAATGTGATATTTAAGTATTATATTGCGAGCTTCGAAATTTCAAGATGTAGACTTGTCTCTCCCTCTCGCCTGCGGAGAGACGTCGTTCAGCGTTAAAATTTGTATAATATGACACGATTCGTGTCTCCTCTCTTAGGTGAGTTCATTTTGCCTGTTTTTTAATTATTATTTTTTACGATTATAGCCACGCCCCCTATTTCGTTTCTACTCCCGACCCGAGGTCAAAGTGCTCGCCCCCTACCGATATTTTTTTCATTTATTGTTTTCACGTTTTCAGTTATTTCCGCGTTGTCTAGTGCATTTTTGTTGCATATGCTTTCCACAATCCACCTGTTACTTTGAAACCATCTTGATTATCCTTCCTTTTCTGTACTCTCATTTCGTGTTTATCATTTTTTTCTCCTACCAATTCCTCATAATGCTTATTCACATTTGCAAATACTTTTTTCTTATTTATGCTTTTTCAATGCAGGAAAAAAAGTTTTATAAAAAACATTGTTGCTGCCCAGCTTCGAGCAGTTACTTTCGATCCAATGAGCTAACTGCTTTTTTATCTGCCGGCCTTGGTGCATTCGCTTAGAGTTATCTCACAGTCGTAACGATTGTGTTTTTTTTTCTTTTTCCACTACGTTAGTCTTTTTCCATGCGATATCGTTTTAATTGCAGCTGTAACGGTCATAGAAATTCCTCCAATTTTTCTATGGCCAGAGCATTTATTGCTCACATTCAAATGTCATGATTCGAGGTGAAGATGTTTTCGGTTGTTTATGAAATTTCCCCAGTGTCAGTTGTAGTTTTTGTGTATGTACAGAAAGTTTGCGACTTTGACCGCAATTTGTGTTTTCAAAACCATCTTGAAACTCATAAAAAATTATTTGTATCGATGTTGTTCAAGCAAAATTCAGTAAGAATATAGTTACCTGTGTCGATCAGGTTTTTTTCTGTTTTTCTTGGCTCTCGTGAAAAAGAATAAAAATGTTTGAAAGAAAAATTTGCCATTACAGATATGATGCCATGAATGAAAAAGTTCCAGTGATCGTGAATTAGCGAACAGATGAGTTGTACAGTAGAATTGCGACAACGTCGTCAACCAGGGATGGCGGAGGATCCCCACAGATTAGCAGCGATGATGAACAAATCGCAGAGACTCGTGTTGGGTCTTCTGGTACTGCTGTTAGTAGATATCATTTGGGTATCGAGTTCAGAACTTACTAAAGTGAGTTTAAAAATGAATAAAAGTGATAAAAGAAGTTTGATGTTCGTGGAAGTAATGACAGAGCAATAATTCTTGATTTTTAGTACATTTACAGGGAAGAGAAATTCGAAAAACCGTTTTTCAGCACGTACATCAAGACCTCGATGTTCACGATCTATCTTTTGGGTCTTTGTTTTTGGCCACCCTGGAGAGACCAGTGTAACAAACCAGCAACTTATATGGTAATTATTACATGCTCAATCATTTTGACAAACGAATCTCACTATCATTTTTCCAGTAAATATGATTAAATTGATTTTTCTCAGTTCATAGATCCTAATGTAGAGGACGACAACTTTTACTCGGAAGCTAATACGAGTCTCGTGAGTATAATAAAATCGAAAGAATCTTGAGACACAGTATTGAGAGCTTGCGTGACAAAAATATCGAAATGAAAAAATCCATATTCATTGGCCTAAAAATCCTTAAAAGTCGTGAAATTTTAGTCCTGGTCGAAATTAGACAGCCTAGAATTTGAAAATTGCAGACATAAGAATGTTAAATCGTCTTATTTTGAAAAAGCAAAGAAAATGGGCGTCCAAACATTTAATACACAATTTCAAAATCAAAACAGTCGATCAGAGGTGAGCGGAAAACGTTCTGTAAGGTCAAACGAAGCACGTCAAATTAAAATGCTCAACGTCGCTGATGTGCAGTAAAAATGAATATGCAATCTGTTCTTTTGATCTCAAGATTGGAAAAAAAAAAAAAGAAAAAAGTATTTGATGGTAGAAAATACGATGGAAGATAGAAGAAATGATAAAAAATTAATTGCAGAGCGATCCGACGTTCGTGCCGATAAAAACTCCCGATCTTTGCGATCGTTCCTCGGGCACCGAAAGCGACGATTCATCGATTCGAGCTGTGAGATTCAGCAAATTAGCCGAGGTCAGACACATGTCCGAGAGCGATGCTACCGAAGCTTTATTAGCGAGACTAAGTTACCAGGCGAGTGTCCGTGCTGGCGAGCATGCCAGACGTCAGGCTCACAAGTTTTCCGTACAGAAAGTGGCGAAAATCGCTTTTATGTTTTGCCTTCTGGTAAGTCAGCGACAAACCTTCGAGCATAAGAATATTTCGATCGAAAAGGATATTGTGCTCATTGCATATTTCACTATTTATTTTAGTGGTTTATGGCAAATTATACTTACCAAATTTCCCTCGTTGAAACTGAAGCCGGAATCGTGACAGTATTATCGTCCACTTCTAGTTTGTTCACGTTATTTCTTGCCACTTTCTTCCCGAGTAACGGGGGAGACAAATTTACATTGTCCAAATTGGTCGCCGTTTCCGTCAGCATTTTTGGTCTGGTAAGTTTTCTGGCTTCATTTTATTTGAATATATTTAGAAAAATAGAGCTCACGACAGAATTGAGAGTCGCAAAGTTTCATAATGTTTTTCTAAATGTTGCAGGTATTAGTCGGTCTTTCGGACTTGACATTAGAAACGAACAAAATACCAACTGGCATAATTTTGGCACTAGTCAGCGCATTTTTTTATGCTGCTTATATCGTTTTCCTAAAAAGGAAAGTTGATCACGAGGATAAAATGGATATACCAATGTTTTTTGGGTTCGTCGGGCTGTTCAATCTAACGATGTTATGGCCAATGTTTTTCATACTTCATTACGGACATTGGGAAGAGTTCGAATGGCCGAATAGTCATCAATGGACTTTTCTTATAATAAATGGACTTATTGGAACGGTATTGAGCGAAGTGCTGTGGCTTTGGTAAGCTTTGAACAAAAAATCTCGCGTTTTAATCAAAGAAAAACTCCTTTTAGTACAAAATAACGTAAAAAAAATGAAATTGTACAAAATTACATGACAAATATGGGTTTTATTACGTTTTACGATTAAACGCGCGCACGATATCATGTTAGAAACTCACCCAACTATTTATACATGTCCAACGATAAAACGCACACGTTATGAGATGTCAGAAACCTGCTCAACTTCATACGCGTTCAGCGATTAAAATCAGACATTATGAGATGTCAGAAAACCACCCAACTATTTCTGCACGTTTTAAATTTATTCTATGGCGCTTTTTTCGTTTTATCAAGTCGAGTGTTATTTTGTGTTGAAATTATTTTGCGTTACGATCGTTTAGTCGCATGTTATTTTGTCGTCGTGTTATTCAGACATGTAACCGTTTCCTTCAATTACAGGGGCTGTTTTTTGACATCTTCCCTAATAGCGACACTGGCCGTCAGTCTGTCAATGCCGATGACGATGATGGCCGACGTTCTATTGAAAAAAGTCGAATACCCGTGTATTTTTTATCTCGGTACTATTCCAATGTTACTGGCGTTTCTGACGGTTTCTCTTTTGTCCCATTACGACAATTGGGATCCGGTTATGGATTTGGTTAAGGGTATTTATACTTGGATTTTCCGTAAAGGTCGAACCACGAGGTATGAATTCCAATAGTTACGAAAATTGATACTTTCGCATTAGTATATTTCGTGAAATTATTTGAATATCGTCGAGATTTTTAAATTGAAACGACGAAAATTATTTGATTTTCAGATTGCCCGATCTTGAAGCCGAACAAACGCAATCACTGATCGGTATTAACAGCGAAGATCACGAGGCTTAACGCGACAATAATCTCAACGGTTAATCCTCAATTCGTTTATTCCACGCATAATAGCAGAAGAAAAGAAATTTTTTATTGTCGGTTAATCTCCCGCGATACTGCCAACAATAACTTTTTTTTTTTTTTTTTTTTTCACCAATAGTTCTCCGACTATTGAGATCTCACAAACACTCTCGACGAAGATTATTTGTTTTTGTTCTCCCTTAAGGAATTACATATCGCAGAGAATATATAGAAGAAAAAAAAACGATTGGAGAATTATCCAAAATCGTTTGAGTCGTTACGTTTATTTCGTTGCTTTTTTTTTTATCTTTATTCTCTATTCTCGTTGAGAATTGTTCTGTTTTCATATGCAAAAGATAATTCGCCGAAAAACAGGCGTTTAAACCGACGAATGAAATGCTACGAGCATTTTTCGTTCACGATACGAGTATTAATCATTATCGCATAAACAATGCGCATGAACAATGTGAATTGAAAAGTGAGTCTGCATAGTCTTTGGTTATCGTGATTACCGAACGCGCAATTTTTGTCAAGCCAATTAAAACGACGAAACGAATTTCCCGTTTTCCGTTGACGCGAAAATCGTTGCAAAAAACAATTCCACTGAATTTTTCATGTAAAAACAGTTAGAAATTCGTCTTCTACTACATTTAAACGAAAGTACGAAGAAACAAACGAATTTGATGTTTAAAAAAGTAAAAACCAGCTGGAACTCCTTGGAGCACGAGAAACGCGTAATTCGTGTATGTGTGCGTGTTTTATGTACTTAACGAATTTTGTTTCGAGCTTTTTGAGAATGCCATTTGAATTTGTATACCCGTAGATTTAAGACAGCATCAGTGAGAAATTTCTAACACTTTTTTTTCGCTCTTATCAATCGTAACGAACAGAGAAAAAGAAGAAACACACACTAAACAAAGAAAACACCACAAACCAGAAGGAAAACCCCATCGAAGGAACGAGGGTGCACTTCGGACCAATTGAAAGTTTCCCTTTGAATAATCATTTTTTTAAATCAAGCATGAACGACGTGTTCTAACGATCGTGGAACTTTGCTCGATCAATGTTTCAAATTACTTTTCAATCTAAATTTCGTATCAAAATTGGCCAATAAATTTTGTAAAAAAAAAACAACGCACACAAAACATTGCAAAAATCAAAAAAAAAAAAAAAAAACATTCAATAATCGCGTATCAAACTTGGCTGAAATGGCCCAAAACCCAAAATATATATGAAAATATATTTTTTCGTCACGTTATTTCTTCCGCGAGTATTGCCGTTATTTTTTTGTTTGTTTTGTTTTTTTTTTTTCCGACTTAAGCGCAACAGCAAACATTGTAATCCGCTTCGAAGCGCGAATGACAAACAAAAAGTGAAAATATTAAAAAAAAAAAAAGAAAAAAAAAAAGAGAAATCTAGTCAGAAAGAAGAAAAAAGAATCGAGAGACAAAAGTGTTTTTTATACTGCGACATTCCTCAATCGCACCCCGATAGGGAGATGTATTTTTCTATGAATAATTGGAGAATCTAATGGCCCCTCCTCGCCCAATCTCTAAAAGAAGAAAAAATTAAGCAAAATATTATAATCGCGTTTGCCATATAATGACTGTTGTGTTTTTTTTCCTCTATAACTCGATTTTTTATTTCGAGTTCGCACAAGAGTATATTAATTTATACATAAAAAATATAAAAAAATAAAAAAAAAAATAAAAAACAACATGAGTTGGACGTTTTCTCATTAACGTCATATTATTTGTTAAATTATTTGAGGAAATAAGAAACAGGAAAGAAAATATTATATGCAGATGAATGATTATACACGCGTATATTTTTATTTCTTTTTTTTTCTGCGCGCGTTTATACAATTAGTAATGATGATGATGATGATATATGAACAGTTTTTGAAATAACTATTGAACATTTCGTAAAAATGTTGTTTTTTTTTTTCTCTATTTTTACAAGCTTGGGATCATATTTATACTTTCAAGATCGCGATGCTTCACTGTTGTGATACATTGAACACATGATGTGCAAAAGTTGAAATATTGTTTAGACAAAACGTATATTTAAGATATGTTCAAACAGAAATTAATTTTAGAACGAATTACACATGTTAGCGGGGCCTAAAGGGTTCGGCAAAAATTTCACGCCTTAGAAATGTCGAAAAAATTGAAATACCGTAATAAAATGATGGAGAATTCATTAAATATAAAATCGCCAATTGATCGACTTTTTTTTGTTACGTTGGATGAAATGTTTCCGTTGATTTTCGATCATTTTTATGAATTTTTTTTTTTCTTTCTTTTCAGAATAGTTTGAAAAAACTAGTCAACTTTTTTACAAAAAGATATGCAAAGTGGTGATTATTTATCGATTAAAAGCTTCTTGAAACTTTGGTAAAGAGGCTTCGGTGAAAAAGACATTGTATTGCGTTTATACGGACAAAACATGTGTAATTCGTTTTTAAGGCGCTACATCTGTCGAGATACCCTAAAAATGGTGAAATTCCGAATTTTTTGTTCCTCCTCAAACTGTTTGTGAAAAAGAAACGGATTTTGTTTAACGCAAACATTGGCAGCTGACGAATTGACGTAAAATACAAACGGATTAGTTGAGTCAACAATAAATACGAGTCGTTGGCGATCGTCGAGTTTAAGAATCATTCGTTCGAAACAAATCTATGAAAAAAGTCGTCGTTTCAAGTTATCAAAAAATTTAAACATCGATTTTTAAGAAGTAAGGTACCCTCGAACGTTTATCATCGTTTTTTTGTAAATTTTGAAACAATCCATCAAGTGGTTCTCGATAGATCGTATCCACTTACTTCGAAAACAGTGTTTCCAGAGAAATACGTTATATTTTCTCGTTCCTCCGTATTTTTCGGAGATTTTAAAGAAAGAAAAAAAAAACAGCTCTCAAAATTCGTACCTTCGTGTTGTAAAAGCGTTTTATTTTTATCAACCGTTTTCCAGCCAAGAAATTTGGAATTTCGCCAATTTTTTTTTTCAAGTCTCTACTTAGATGTAGCTGCTTGAAATGGAAAAAAGGAAAATATTGAAAGACAAGAGATGAATGAAAAAATGACGAAGCCAACTATATCGAGAGACTTGCAGCAAGCGACACGGGCTGACACAGTGTGACACAGTGTCCCACAAATGCGTCGTTCCACCTAGAGCAAAATAACACGGGCACCATACACGACACTGTGTTACACCGTATTGCTCTGTGTCGCTTGCTGAAAAGCCTCCCATCATATCTCGTAGAATTTAGTTGACTGTTCCTACATGTAATATTCCTGTATATTTATTGTAAATAAATTATACCGTATCGTTATTAAATAGAGTTGTATACGCATTATGTAAAAAAAAAAAAAAAAAAACAAAAAATATGAGGCGAGAGAAACTTTGGAAGATTAACTGTATAAAAATTGAAGTTGAAGAAAAATAGTCGTGTTTTTATTTTTCTTTCATCCTGCAGGTTGTCTCACCACTTTTCTCCGAAACGATGACAACTGCCTTGAACAATTTTACACCCTTATACGCTGCTAGTCCCAACTGATTCGAGTCTTTCTACACAGTTCGTCTACATATATGTAAATATATTTTTTTGGGTTATAATTTTCACCTAATGTGATAATAAAAAGTTATTGTTGTTGTATTCATCTTTTGTTTTACCGTGTACTAGCAGCACTGGAGGTGAATATACAAAAAAATAATGCAAACTTTTTGGGTATAAAAAATAGCGATGAACTTTAAAAAGTGTGAAATAAAAAAAAAATGTTTTACAAAACATAAAAAACAAAAACTGCCGACTTCGAAATGGCATATTTTGAAAAAAGAAAAAAAAAGCAAGAAAATAATCATAAAACAACTCCCTCAGGATTTCGTTTTTATGATCAAAAATATTTTTTCTTCGAGTTTCGTAGTCATGGTAAAAACAACTATCGGATCGTTTGATCCGAAGTTGTTCCAAGCGATTATTTGACATTTGTTTCGACTATGTCTGCCGATGACACTTGACTGAAAACCCCCGAATCCGTTTCGATTTTTAATTTTATTCTCGTTTTCCATTCCTCAAAACCGGTAATGCCACGTTGGACCTTGTCGTCAGAACTCGTTGAATCCCCTGTAAAAAAAGAACGAGCACTTCAATTCTTCATTTCAATTGAAAAAAATTGAAAAAAAAAAATTAAATAAAATAATACGTCTAAACGAAATAAAAGATAAAATAAATAAATTGTAAATTGATATGTGCGATTCCTTCGAAATGGCATGTCGTGATACTTCAAATGCACTTCAGTTGAACATCAAAGGTAAAACGAAATTTTAACACCAATAAAAACAACGAGTTAAACTTTTTTCACGGTTATTTATCGTTCTCTTCTTTTTTTTTTTTTTTTTTTTTTTAGTAAACAGCGAAAATTTATTGCCCAATGCGCAAAAGTACGTTGGCTCCTTAAGGTATGACGAAAAATATTTCTATCCATTTTTACTGATCGATTAAGCTGGAATAGTTGTTTTTTCTTAATGAAAAAAAATATTTGATCGTTAGAATCCCTGCCGATCCATCGTGGCCGAAAATACCACAAAGAAAATTGATCGACGATTTGGACGATATTATCGAACCACCATGTGTCGTAACTCTGACTGGGACACCGAGAAAAAGTCGATCGACTGTACGACCTTCGAACTCTCATCAGTAAATCATTTTTATGTCACTTTTTTTATGATCGAATAACGTCATAATTGTTTTTTTTTTTTTTCTCATAAAAATAAAAAATAGTAAACTTGATAGTGTATAAGCGGGCAAATAATAATTAACAATGCTGTTCAATTAATTTTGTCACTGATAGATCGTCGAGATCGAATTTCATAAAAGATCAAGTAGCAGCGTCGTTACATCCGAACATTTATCAAAAAATTCAGCCTCCAAATCACCCCATAAAAAGACGACCGGGCTGCGCCGATCCACGTTTCAAAAAGTATGAAAAAATTTAATTTTTCTACTCTTACGACTCTAGTATAATCAACAAAATTGTTCATCAGAGTAACGACTGTCAAAAGCCAAATGACATCGACGGATCCACCGGACCGAGATAATCCTACGGAATTGAGTCGTTCGGCAGTCGTTATACCCAATCAGACTCAATCGATACTCGAAAATGTGAGGAAAACTGTACCGGAAAAAGATACCGACACGTGAGCATAACCTCGAGAAAACTGAGCATTCGGAATATTCGTTGAGATAATCCTACTAATAAACAGCTAGGCTAAGCTCTTAGAAAAAAAAAAAAACTATTATCGACCTAGTTTCGATGGAATATTAAGTTGAAATGGAGCTTCCGACATCGGACGTTGTTTTGACACTTTAGAGATGAAGGTTAAAGCCACGCTTACCGGCGCGCTCGAGTACCGCGCCAGTCATTGAAATAACTATTATTTTGACAAGTATCAAAAATTGGTCGATAGGATTACCTCAAAAAATCTATTTTTCAACAAATTTTGTTTGATTTATATTGAAATATTCGATTTCTTGAATATTTTATACAGGCCCAAAGTGACACAACGAGAGGCCGAAAAGCCGGGTGAAATAAGAGGGATGGACAGTATCGGGGTCCAAACAATAACGAGCGAGGAATTGCCGGGAGATGATTTAGGCAAAAAATCAAAAAATTTCGAAATATCCGAAGAAAAAGAAAAATCGAAAGATTCAATAATAACTATAAATGATGGCAAAGTAGAGATGAAAAACGTCGAAACTGAGAAGCACGAAGAGTACAAAAAAGAGGAAAAACGAGAAAGATCTTTGAGCAAAGGAGAAAATGTTGATGGATCTGAAGTAGTCGATAAAATAAATTCTGAAAAGGAAGAAAATAATCAAGTTTCGAATTTATCGTCTGTATCGAACGTTCCCGTTACTTCTCATTTGGAAACACCATTTTTGCAATGTTGCAACAACACCGGCCAGCTGTTTTTAGTCGTCGAAAGCAAAGCCCAGACAACGCCACCTCACGCTACGATACAAACGGACTCGAGCCCCGTTCCTTCCTGTCAATACACGACGCAATGCTACAACGTTCAAGTACCGGTACTGAGTTATCAAAATTTACCGCTTCAAATATCGACTCAGCAAGCTCAAAAAATCGAAATTCCATCGCAACTGTCACTCGGGCCTGTTTTAACGATTCCTTCCACGCCCTCGATCAACGGTCATCATCTTTACCATCATCACCATCATCAACCGGATACTACGAAAGTTAATTTTTCCCGTATATCGGAAACCCCCGAATGTTTGAACAAAGAAAAATCATCGAACGTTGCACAAGTCTCAGAAAACAACACAAAATTGATGTTGAACGAATCGAAAGACACGTCCGAGACGCCCCCTCGGTCCGAAAAAAAATGTGCAAAAGATCACATTTGTACAGAAATTGATGCTCAACGGACGAGAAAAACGATAGGAACGCCACCTGTCAAGCTCGAACGTAAGCCCGAAATATCCGAGAGTTACAAAGCCTCGCGCGTACCTCAATTGTTGTCGGACACAACGGATTCAGAATTTTATGATTTTGGAATTAAACAATCGAAGACTACTCGTGCTCGTCTTTACTCAAAAGAAACGAGCGGCTCTGGTTCGGATTACGAGATAACCGTAGACTCACAATATCACGGAGTCGAGCAACTCGCTCAAACTAAAAAGAAAAAAAGAAATCCAACTTATTGCTCAACACCGACTAGCCAAGAAGTTTATTCACGAAATTACGATAATTTAAACACCGAGACATCGAGGGTTCATCGTAAAATGAAATCCGAACAAAATTTGCCTCGTTCGTTAACTTTTGGTGGCAAAAATCATATTTCCGATCCACACATTACCGGACGAGATAAATACGGATTAAAAGATGGCTGCGCTTATACAACCAGCACGAGAAGAAAAGACAACGACATCAGACTCGACGAAGAAACCGTTCGCAAAGAAGCTCGCTTCGTTCGAGACAACAATGACCTTACAACGGACGACCTCGATTCCGATATTCCGAACATTACTGATTTTTGCGAAACTCACAGAACTGACATTTCTAACCTCGATCAAATGAAAAATGTCACAACCTCAATGAATAACGAGACCACCGATATACCTGTCAAAACACAACAATTGTTGAACAAAAGTTACATGGAGTATTACGACAAATTGAGATCGAACAATTATCTCGAGAGTACACAGCAACGTTACATTAGCCAGATGACAATGGGCGCCCCGCAACTAAAGAAACGTCGAGCCGAGATAAACGCCGAGGTTGAAAAAATAGTTGAAGAAAAGGAAGCTAAAAGCGAAGTACTTACGATGGAAAAATTTTCAGCATTATCGAACATAATAAATCGTAATTTGTGAGTGTAAAAATATGGGCCAACTCGAGACGAGATCAGACGTCCCAATTATACCAATTCTCCCACAAAAATGCGTACAAAATCCATTTGTGGAATAGTTTTTTTTAATTACGACAATAATAATAATAATAATCATAATAATAATGCAGAAATCCAGCGTTGCGAAATCCGAGCGATCCGATGCAAACGAAACAGCTGTACGTTAATGAAAATATGAAATCATCATCGGACCCAACGGCGGTTACACAGAACCCTGTTAATATGAGAAGAATGGCTGAAAATTGTGCTGATCTTTATGACAGCTCTGTGGAATCTTTGACTCTGGCGAATAAAGTTAAACGTAGGCGAGAAAAACCCGTTGAGAGAAGGCTCTTGAAACTTAAAACTATCGGTAAGAAGAAATTCAATAGCCTAACTCCTTTTGACCTTGTGTCTGTATGCGCTCTCGTTTGACTTTGCATCATGTTATTTGAAACGTGTAGAGATAAATAGCAACAACTGTAATATTCGTTTATTCGACAGAACTTGATCATTCTTTTCAAATGATTAAAATCAAATTATTTCCATTTTTCCATGTATAATTTTTGATCGATTTATCTGAAGATAATTCTTAAAATGTCATCGAAAATTATTCGAATCTGAGCATAAAATATTCCGTATAATTCCTACCTGGGTGACGCCTCCGTTCATGTATCATAGTTCCGATAAATCTCTCTTTTTTCCATGTTCCAAAAATACGTCGAAAAAAAAAAAAAAAATCAAGCTTCGCTAATTACAGAATGATTATTTCAACATACAACTATTCTTACTGGCTTTTTTTTTTAATTTCACTGAGACTTTGCTTATTACAACACTAAAAAAAAGCCGGCCAAAAACAATGGTGAAAACGTATCGAAAAAACATGTGAAGAAGTGGCGCTCATTGTACGAAAACTGGCTAAGGGGAAGGGTATCAACAAACGTTCCGCGGTAGGGGTAGTACGCCGGCGAATGCGAAAGTGTTCTCTACGCGCGTCGGTTACGTTCGGTAAACAAAGGATTCTATCTCCGTCGCACTCATATCGAGCACGCGATCCCTTCTACGCAGCCTTTGTCGTGCTCCTCCTCATCATCTGATTTTCGCACGAAAACCGTCACTTTTCGGCATATTTTTCAATACGTTCCCATCGTTCTTACTCTGCCTGATATTTTTTTCGTTTTAGTATGTTTTTAAAAAATAAACTTTCAACGAAGAAAAAAGTCAGTAACGATAATTTTACCAAAATAATTGCTCGTCCATTAGTTCGCCTCGAATGTTTTTCTTTTTTTTTTTCCACGTAATCGAAACATACAAGTAGAGTTTACAGAAAAAGTGAAAAGTTCAGAAAAAAATCGCCAGGTAGGAATTAACCAGAGTATCGTTGACAATAAAATTACCCGAAAATTTTCTTTAGCTCGATTCTTTGTACGTGAAAATAAGGTTTTATTAAACCATTATTTTCGTTCTGTCAAAAGATAATTCCGTACAGCAGTGATGAGAACTCTGAAAACAAAAAAGTTTCAAAGATAAAACAGAAAGCGGTTTTTTTTTTATTTCAAAACGTTTCCGACCCTGCTGTAGAGGTTTAAGGTTATTGGGTATATTTTCTTCACTTCGAATACGTATAAAATGTCGATGAAATAGGTTAGAACGCAGCTGAATGATCAACTGGAGAAACACACGAGTGAAATAATAATTCCTTCACAGCATTTTTTGGCGTGATGATGTACGCCACGATAGTTGTATTGCCAATGATGTATACGTATTTTTTGTACGACGAGTACGAGGACTACGAAGATTTGTCGTACATTGAATTGCTACTGGAATACGTAGTGTCTTCGTTCAGAGAAGCGTTCGGAGGACTTTTCGATTCGATACACGAAATATTATTTCAACCGGTAAGCCTCGATTGAGACCGTCATGAGTTTAGGAAAAAAATGAAAATAAAAATAAAACAAAAGAAAAAACAAAGTCAATTTTTTATACCGAAGAAATGGGCATCAATTAAATTATTCGTATTATTATTAATTAAGCACCGAACTCTCCGTAGTTCTTTATGATTTTCAGCGCACCTGTAGGAAATGTAACAGCGCTCCTTAAACTCGCAGTATCGACAGTTATTGTATCTGGTATATTTTTCAGATTATTATTATTTTGTATACATGTATTTTGTTTGTTTTATTTTGTGATTTTACGTGTAAAATGTATGGTGTGATGTTTTGATATTAAAAAGTTTATTTCACTGAAAATATTTTGTCTCGTGCGTATGTTTAAAATTCTCCATTTTGTTTTTCTTTTATCTCGAATATGAAGATGTACGAATATGAAGAAAAAATGATTTAAAAATCTAGAAACAGTAGATTTATTTCGCATTTATTCCCAAAAATATGAACGAAACTCTGAACTGAAAGAAAAAATTCGAATCTCCAAAAAAAAAATTTAGTTTCAATTCAATTTGCAAATAAATCGAATAACAATCGTCGTTCTTAATTCTTTGGTTACGCGTTCCGAAGCCCCTCTCAGCTTAAATATTATGCGCCAATTTATCGCAAACAGCAAATGGCCAATAGAAAAATTTGCATTTCCGCGAGCCGTGCATACCAATAGGCTATTTCCGCCGAGTTTTCATTCTGATTGGTTCCTCGTTGGTTTTTCTTACCACGGATGCGCGAGGCGAGATCAAGGCGCGCACGGCCGCCTAGCGTCGAAACGAAGCATCAGAAGGTATCTACTTAACGAGCACGAGGGCATGTACATCGGTCATTTCGTCCGGTACATTGACGAGTTACGTTTCGCGGCGCTCCAGTCTTTGTATTTGCCCACGTGTTGTTCATTTTTTTTTATACTTCGAAATATATCTTCCGAATTCTCGAAACGTTCGAAAATAGAAGAATATTTGAAAGCGAATGATCTTGAGGTTCGGTTTTTCGGTGGAAAATAAATCACGAATAATTCCTGAATAAGCGTAAAAGAAAAACAAAAATACGAGATAACGCGTGTGAGTTGAGACCCAAGGACGAGTTCGATAGCGCCAACTTTTTGTTTATTTTTCACTTTTTTTTTTTTTAAATTATTATTATAAATCAACTTTGGTGGAAATGGCAGAGTGTGTGATCAGTGAGGCCGCATCGGGTCAAGTTCCGGTTCTCGACGATGGTTTATCCGCCGATCAACTGTTCACGAACGGTGACGGATTGACCTACAACGATTTTATCATATTGCCCGGTTATATCGACTTCGAAGCCGACGAGGTCGAACTCGTTTCGGCTCTAACGAAAAAAATCTTTCTCAAAACACCCCTTGTCTCGTCGCCCATGGACACCGTCACCGAATCCGACATGGCCATTGCGATGGCACTTTCCGGCGGAATCGGAATTATTCATCATAATTGCACACCCGAATATCAAGCCAATGAAGTTCACAAGGTAAAGAACCCTCGTTAATATTAATAATTGTGTACTTTATTCCCTAACTTTTTCCCCCGCAAATGAAAATATAATGATGGCGTATATTGCAACTGAGAACGCAAGCGCGAGACCCGAACAATAAACACATGAGACGTTCCAGAACATCTCGCCAATCTCGTAACCTCGAGCAATTGTCATGGCTGAAATTTTGTGAATTTCCACGCTACCGATAAATATACTATTTTAATTTAGATTCAATAGAAATTTTAATCACGAGTTTTCAAAAGTCATTTGTTTTCGAAATATTTTCTATTTTACCGGTTTCAAAATCTTCGAACGTCAATAATTGTTCAAATTTTTCGACATTCCGGCGGTAGATCTGGGATTATTGAATGAATTACAGCTGTTGAGATAACTCGATTATAAAACGACGAATTCCGCGTTTAAAAAAAAAAAATTTCTACGTTAATCGATCAAATCTTCAACATTTCGAACGGTTCACTGTATAATGTTGATAAAATCGAAATTAGTCGGGGATCACGAACGATGCGAGGTGGAGAGGGACGGTTCTTGTATTTTATATATGGGGCGCTCAAGGTCGACTAAATAATTCGTCCGTTCGAGAAAATAAAGTTTTTTTTTTTTTTTTTTCTTCATCATGAATACCAGATCACATCGAAAGACGTTTGAACTTCAAAATCCTTTGGTCAGATACGTGAAGCGTGGTTTTGAAGGTCGGATCAATGAAATTATGAATTATTGCAAACGATCCACTGTTATTTCCATTAATTATGTAGGATCAAGATTATTCACAGCGGGTCTAACGACCCGAAAAGCCCTAAAAAATCTTGAATGTCATGAAATTAGATTCGGCCCAGAAAAAGTCATAAAATGTCACGAAAAATTAGCATGAAATCTGATTTCTACGAGATTTCTCCAGTTTTCATCATCATTATTGTGTTTTCATAATTTTGTATGGAAATTTTGAAAAAATTCCAGCCTGATCAAAATCAAAAATAGTTTTGATTCTTTCCCTGATTTTTTATTCCTGAAAAATTCGTAATTTCTTAATTATATCAAGTGATCGACGAGACAAATCGATTTGAGTCGACTAGAAATACCTAACTATGAAAAAAAAAAGGAAAAAATTCGAATGAATACAAAAAAATTTAATGAACATTGTTCACGAACTGAGTTTTCTTTGCTAAAAATTTCTTAATATTCGTATATTTTTTTGCTAGCGTACAACATACACAATTTTTCAAACAGCAAAATGGAATTATTAAAATTTTGCAAATTTTCATCCTGCTCAAAATTAGACACTCTGTTATCAATTGTTTTGATAAATTCAGGATTAGGATAAAAATCTTTTCCTCGTATACAAGGATGCAAAACAGTCATTTTTAATCGATTGAATATTTATAACTGACTCTTGATTAGTTCCGATCAATAAAATTGAACTTCGTTGAGTTCTTGATGCAGAAAAATTGTTTTGTTCGCGAAGAAAATTCATGTTGTTGTCGAATCAATTTTCTTATACAAATTCACTTTTATTTCTAACGGTTCTTTCGACATTTACCAGAGAGAAAGAATTTTTTTTTAACATTTCGTCAGGAAAAATTATCCCGTTCTTTATCTCTTGAAACGAGAACTGAGAAAATAAAAATCTGTTCAAAACTTTCGGAATTATTACATATAAAGTTTTGATTTAAATTGAAAAATAAAAACACACAGAAAATTTGAAATTTTGCACGTAATTACATGATATTGTACTGAGAGCTTGAAATTTGTAAAAAAAATCATGTGAAAAAGACTCCGAGAAGAGAATAATAATAAAAGAGGTGAAATTTTTTATATTTACAGGTGAAAAAATACAAGCACGGCTTCATAAGGGATCCGGTAGTGTTATCGCCGAGCCACACGGTCGGGGATGTGTTGAACGTGAAAGCGGAGCACGGTTTTTCTGGTGTGCCAATAACGGAGACGGGTAAAATCGGTGGTAAATTAGTGGGAATAGTGACGTCGAGGGACATAGATTTTTTGGAGGACACGAGTAACCAGCAGAACTTGAAGTTGGATAACGTGATGACCCGTTTGGAGAATCTGATAACAGCAAAATCGGGTGTTACCCTACAGGAGGCTAATACGATATTGGAAAAATCGAAAAAAGGCAAATTGCCGATAGTCAATGATAAAGGAGAGTTGGTATCGTTGATGGCGCGTACAGATTTAAAGAAAAATCGTAGTTATCCAATAGCGAGTAAGGACGAAAACAAGCAATTATTGGTTGGAGCTGCGATCGGTACGAGGGAATCGGATAAAGAGAGATTGAAGTTATTGGCGGCTGCAGGAGTCGATGTCGTGGTATTGGATTCGTCCCAGGGACGTTCGATCTATCAAATAAAAATGATAAAGCACATTAAGAGCGAGTATCCAGAGCTGCAAGTTATCGCTGGTAACGTTGTTACGATACCAGCTGCCAGTGATTTGATTAAGGCCGGAGCTGATGGATTGAGGGTTGGTATGGGCTCGGGATCGATATGCATAACGCAAGAGGTGATGGCCGTTGGAAGACCTCAGGCAACAGCGGTTTACAGGGTTTCCCAATACGCTCGACAGCTCGGAGTCCCGGTTATCGCTGATGGTGGTATACAGTCGATAGGCCACATCATTAAGGGACTCAGTTTGGGAGCAAGCACTGTAATGATGGGTTCCCTCTTGGCCGGCACTTCCGAAGCCCCTGGCGAATATTTCTTCAGCGATGGTGTACGTTTGAAAAAATATCGTGGTATGGGTTCCCTGGAAGCGATGAATCGCAAGGACGCTAGAGGCTCCGCGATGGATCGTTACTTTCACAATGAAATCGACAAGATCAAAGTCGCCCAAGGTGTCAGCGGATCCATCGTCGATAAAGGCAGCGTTCTCAAATTTTTACCTTATCTTCAATGCGGCATTAAACACGGATGTCAAGACATCGGCGCGAGATCATTATCGGCTTTGAGGTCATTGATGTACAGCGGTGAATTGAAGTTCGAGAGACGCACTCATTCGGCACAGCAGGAAGGAAATGTTCACAGTCTTTTCTCGTACGAGAAACGACTCTTTTAAAAATAAACCGGTACCAATACCCCCGGCCGGGTACGCTTCTTCATTTGCACCTTTTGCATGCGGTGTCGAAGATGCGTTGATTAATGGGACGAGGGTGCGCGCTTCACTTTTTAAAAAATTTCGTTAATGTTTATTTGTTTATTATAACGATTGGGCATAATAATGTTCGAGATAACTGAATGCTGGCGAAACAGCTTGGAATGTGTTTGTTTCGTTATGAATTTGAATGGATTTGTTGATTAGTTGATCTAATCAGCTTCGATTTGGCTGATGACTTTTTATTGGCTAAATATCATTCGATTCATCCAATTCGTTGACTCATTAATCAAGGTCTCGAGGCAGTTGGCCGAGCCAGTTGAACATATATTTCAAAAAATAATAATGAATTAGCCAAGTTAGTTGATAAGCCTGTTTCATTAGTTTAGGCCGACGACTCGTTGATTAACTCAATTACTTAATTACTTACTTAATTCTTAAAACAGACCCGCCAAAACTACTGATAAGATAACTATTTTACTTGAAATGGACCACTCCGTAGAAATAAGTACAAATATCGAGAGAGACAGAGAGAAAAAAAATCTCCAATTATTCTATCCCTGATTCGTCTGATTGAACCTCACGGATCTTGTGGATAGTAACTTAAAAAAATTGCTGTTAATCAAAAATCTTACTGGAAGCCCCCCCCCCCCCTTAAACGGTGAACATGCGAATAAGACGAAGCGAACGAGTGAAGATATTTTTATTTTTCTCAACCAATATTTCCGTTATAATTTTCTATTTTATTTCGTAATTGTAACAATTAATTGAGTAATATTAATGTTCAATGATCGAGCCTGACGAAAATATAATTGAATGTTGAAGAGAATATCGTAGAATAGTATGTAACACGTGTGAAATTAAAACTCTCCCGTGAGAATCGAAAAAAAAAAACAAACAAATAACATTCTGAAAGTTATTCTGAGTGAGAAATAATTATTCGTATAATCGTTTTATCTGTCCAGAAAAATCGTAAATTGTACTGAACTATTTTTTGTATACACTACTCCGAGACCACCGCGTGTCAATGTACTCTGTAAACAACAAATCTGTATAAAAAATAAGCATGTCGATACGTAGACGAAAAAAAAAAAAAAAAAAAAAAATCATGTTATAGTTTGTAATTGTTTTACATGTGTTCTTTCAATGGACATTGGTACGTTTAGCAACGGACGATTTACCAGAAAAATAAAAGTGCACGAAGAATAAAAAAATGTGTGTCAGCATACTCGTTGTTCTTCATCGTTATTGCTTCTTCGATTCAATATGTCTGTGTATGTAGAAGTATGTATTGATTTAATAGATTTGAAACCTTTTACCTGACACCCGTTACGAGAAAAAATAACTTGACGAGATTCAATTTATTAGATTTGTTTAAGTCCGTTTATTTTCAAATATCCATAGACATAGAGCCAACAAAATTATTCGAGTTATATAAATCGTCGAATCTTCTACCAAAATTTGCTGTGTTTCGAAAGTTTCTCAGTTTTTTCGCGCTGAATTGCGTAGCCTCTTGTGTTATTTATTGAAAATAGTTTTTAAAATTTTTCATTTATTTGCAATTTTTAGTAGAAAATATTAAATGCTTGCTAATTGATGCCGATCGCTTTGCGGGAAATCCACTTTGAAGAATTAGATCGAAAAAAATCGAGTGATAAATTTCAATTTTGTAAAGTTTTTTAGTTGAAAAAAAAATAAAAATAAATAAATAAATGTAAGAAACAAATTTACGAATGAACAAGTGTTTTTATTTTGCTTACAGATACAAGTACATTAAATCGAAATTAACAAGTTCCAATTTTTGTCGGAGATTCTCGTTTTGTTGAACATTATCGAACCATCTTGAGACATTGATGTATTGGGCTTTTTCCTGGTAAGTTAGATTATTCTAGAGAAAGGAGAAAGAAAAAAAAAAAAAAAAGAAATTTGTTGATAAATTTTCACGAATTACTGACGATTTTTCAAATGCATTTAAAAAATTTTTTTTGCTCAATTACCATAATGGGATGTAAAGTATAAAAAAGTACGATATCTGCAATCGTTAAATTGGTCCCACAGATATATGTACTTTTTTGAAGGGCCCCATTAAGCTCCTGAAAATTAGAATTTTTCAAATTCGCGCTTGAAACTTTCATTCTCTTCAAGAAAAAAAAAAAAATCAAAGAAATAATGTAGTGCATGAGTTCCATTACCTTCAGTATTTTTCTCGAGTTCGTTGGTACGTCGCCATAATTTAGATACAGAACAGCGTATTCGAGCCATTGTTTGGTCAGAATCTGCTCAATCTTGTTTTTTCCAAGGACATCCTGATTTTTCGAATCTCCAACCAAAGCCTGAACAATCGTGCTGAAGCCCTCGACCGTTTGATTTTTAACCACGTTGTCCGAAGCGACAATCTAATGTTTTTTAAAATTTCGATGAGAGCCAATTTTTTTTTAGAGGTTTCTCAAGAGCTCGAATTGTTTTGAAAACAAAATATGTTTTTCATGCGTTTTGTATTTCTTCAGAATCAACTGTTCGTTTCGATCTGTTGAATAACACTGATCGTTGGATCAATTATGAAGTTTTGGCAGAATTTTTAATATTTTTTTGAAAAGTTAATTCAAAGCAACTCCTTTCCATACGAGGTCTCAATGCGATCGACCATTTTTTTTTTACAAATTTCATATTTTTCGGAAATTTTCTAAACAGACAGAAGACACTTGTATTGTTTATAACCCGGCGACTCGACTTTATGACCATAGAATATGAAAAGTCACTCACGTTATTTTCAGACATGTAAATCTTACGTCCAGGCACCCCTAGATAATGTGCGATTTTTTCTACACACTCGACATTGCACAAAACCATTTTTTTTGATAAAATATTACTGAAATTTAAAAAATACGAGACTTTTCTGTGTTAGAAATGACAGAAAGTTAGGTTAGGTGATGTTAATCGGTCGATGGTGACCACGGTCGTACATACAGGTCTGAAAACGCCGGTGGTGGGGGATGGGTCGCTTAACGTCCAGTGTTTGTAGCTTCCATGTTTGGCCGCATGGTGCGCATTGGAAAAGGGATGTTGTGTGCGAAAGAGACAGCCATATGTCTCTTGGGCACAGTACATGCACTCTCCATTATAATTTAATATAATATAAATATAAACGTTGTTGAATTGTTATAAAATATTACTGAACGAATATTCATACGATGCACGAAAATGTGATCGTTAAATATTGGCGAATGAATGTCCCTAGCTTGTTAGGTTTGTTTACATTCGTGGAGACTCGACTCTGTGTTTACGTTTACGCGCTCTCGCGCTTGGCCTGCTAAGCCGTTCCGTAGCGGGGATGGTGGGGAGTGCTCACGCCGGGGCGACTGGAAGGGGCAGGCGCGAGCGAGAACTGGATCATGCGCGGGGCAACGAGGGAGCGAGCGAGGGACTCGCGTTCATTCAGTCGCCCGCGGGACGCGGGGCGGGGCGGCAAGTAGCGCGCGCGGAGAGAGTTGCATAAGCATCGGTCGGCTAGTGCAATACCGCGCATTATCGTTCGTTGATTGCAACGAAATTGATAAAACGGAGTGCGGAATAAATGACGAAAATCTTAATATAAAATACTTTAAACGGTCTGAATTGTCGTTAAACCAAATAAAAATACAACGATGGATAATAAAAAAACGGAAAATCGTGATAAAATTTTTTATTATTAAAACCATTCAAATCTATCATTTTTACATAATTTTTTATCGCAATTTCCGTTAATTAGAGCTTGAAAATGTGCGCGATTTTTTTAAAATAAAAAATGCCCGAAAATAAGAGGTTAAAAATATGCGCGATTTCTCGAAAACGAACCATGCACGAAAACGCTATGAAAAGAATATTAGGGTCGTTAAACACAATTCGCTCGTTTGTCAATCGTAACGAATTTTCAATTTTTTTTTTCTTTTGTCAAGTTTTCTTCTCGCAAGCGATATTCGACAAGTCGATAGGAAAGCCTCTTGCCCACGATATTATTTTTCGTGCTAAATTATAGGATGAATTATTTTGAATATTTGAGCGAATCACGATTAATGACATCGTGAGTAAGGGCTTTGAGTGACGGACAGTCTAGTGACGGCTGTGTTACAGTTTCGAAAATCGTGTGTATGCTCGCACGCACGCGTGTTCGCAAGCGGAGCTAAGATGCAACCATACATGCGAGTCGCGCAACGCAACGCAAAGCACCAAACGCACGCAGGCCGTAAAGCCATGGGATTGTCGGCAAGAATAACGAAACGAAAGCTTTAAATCTACTCTGTAGTTTGCTGTTTCCGAACGCGATACAGTTTCTGTATCGCATATCGAAGTCGCGCAGGCAAGGTCCATGCATATAACCCGGATGCTGCAAACGGTGCAACGCAACGCAATGCACGCAAGGCTTGTATAACCGCAGCTATTGTACAGCATTGCGAATAGTTTTTACTATCGCAATTGCTATAGTACAATAGAACGCAAGCGCCCGTGCACGCGTGCACCCACGTGAGCACGCACGATTTTCCACGAAACTGTGGCACCAGTTGCCATAACACTTTCTGTCACTCGTCACCGACCGTATTCAATTGCGAAAAGAAAGTTTATTGCCACAAGAAAAATACATTTTTTGAGTTAGCGGAACAAAGAAATATTGAATGGATTTTTTTATTCCGTGCATGAGTTCGTTGACGTGGAAATTAAATAAAATTTTGACGTCTTAATCACGTGTTTACTATCTCGGAAGTGTAAAAAGTTAATATTGGTGTTGTGTGAATTAGTGCATTTGAATTTTGAACTATGATGAACTATCGTTTTCAACGTTGGAAAAACGACGCTGCTGCTGCTGCTCGTCTGAATTCAGAATCATGCAGGATTTGGGAAAAATCGAGTGGAAATTAATCAACTGCAATGAGTGTCCTGCAACGGAAGCAGTGGATATTAACTGTGCGGACTATTTCGGAATTGCGGACTTTTCGGTTTTGCCAAAGGTAGGTTCGTTATTGAGGAGGGGAACAAGACATCGACGAGTGAGTACATAATTCCATCATTTTTATTGGTTTCATTTCTGTGCATAGCAATTTTCAGTATCAAACTGTTGGGCTTTCTTTGATTTGAACTATTATTTTTGAAAGAATTCGATTTCCATTTCAATCGTTAATCTTTAAAGGATAAAATGTTTTTTCTCTTACTGACCGTGGATTAATTGATGAAATGAGGAATGAATACTGTATTTTTTTTGGTCTGTAGAATTTTTCCATTTTAACATTCCAAAATATTCTTATATAATCCCTCATAAAATAAAATTTAGGAATAGACCAGCAGGGGTAACATCTGAATCAGTTCAACAGACCATCCATATACTTTCGCATTTATGAATCAGTTTTATCGTTTTTAGCATTTCAATAATCAGTTGCGACCCGTATGGTACACACCAGTTTCCTTGACTGGTTCGGAAAAACTTGTGCAAATTTTGTTTTTTCTTTTTCATAAAAATATGCGTCTTACAAACATTTTTATTGTAATATTCATGTTCTACAAACGATTTCGCATTGATTTACGTACAATTAGACTCATTTGGTTTAAAAAAGTAGAATGGGCGGGCTAACTTCACGCTACTTTTTATTTTTGATTTTTTCGCGATAAACTCATCTCACAAGCGTTTATTTTGTTCTCACAATACTCTACAAACGATTGAAATCAGAAAACTTTTGAAAAGTTTATGTCGGACGGCCAAGTTCACGTCCATATAATTTTTGACGAAATAAATATCGAGAACACGTGAAGAGAGAACATTACGGTTTAAATTAGGCCTGTATATAGCTTGTAACATCCCCCTATCACAGCGCCATGCCGTGGCAGCGGTGAGAAAAAAAAGCTTGGACATTAAGAGGCCCACATGCTGCCTATGCAATGCTACTGTCGTTTCCAGACCTGTATGTACGACCGTGATGGTGACACGGACGGACAAGATGAAAGGGTACGCGATGTAAAAGAATTGTTTTCTCCCGATGCGGCGCTTTTTCGCAGCGGTAGAAATATTAAACTGTTAGATTGTCGAGTTTTGATGGTCAGTCTTATTTGTCGGTAAAAATTCGGTTATTTTATCCGTTCGCCAAGTTGATCGAAGTTTCATTTTTTTTTTTTCATATAAAAAAATTTTGTAAGGTAATCCTATCTTCTATCGCGGTGTCTAAGTCATAGAATTCGCTTGAAAAAAATTTAATGACGTTCTTCATAGATCAATTATTTCTAACGAAAATTCAGGGTCGGTTATCGACCAATTAAGAGAAAAAAAATTATTAAAAGTAGGTGCTTACCGCGACGGATTTCGACGTAAACATATACATATATATCCAGATTTAAGTACATCAAGCGTGTAACAATCTAACGGTCTCAGAAAAAAAAAACGGTTGTCGACCTAGTTTTTATGGAATATATTGAGTCGAAATGGAGCTTCCGGCATCGGACAGTGTTTCGACCCTTTAGAAGTGAAGAAACAGAGCCCTCGCGTGTCGGCGCGGTCGAGCCAGTCACTGAGATAACTATTATTTAAATTTTGTAATTATATACAAATTGTTATAACCAATCTTCGATTGTAACAAATTTTTGTATTAAAAATGACTATTTTGCCATTTTCCATGAGAATTCGTTCCTGAAGTATAACTTCAGCAGTTTGGTGAAAACAACAGAAGTAATGCGACAACTGCTATCAGCATACGATAAAATTTTCAGAATAAATCATTCAAAGACTCAAATACGTCGCTTTTATTTTATTATTGCAATTACATAAAGTTTATTATTCACGTTCATATTTCGTAATCGAGTTACGTTTACGAATTGGGTTTCTTTTTTCTGTATGTCCTTGTGAAGATGAAGAAAAAGGGGAATTGGATTTGTATGTGTGTGAGGAAAAGGGAGGGAAAGAAAGAGAGGAGAACGAAGTAGCTTATTTTACGTAGGAATGAAAAATTGATCGTCCTTTTTAATATCTCCGTTCGAACCCTCCGTTACCTCGGCCACCCCAATTACCGCCAGCTCCACGCGAAAAGCCACTTCTGTCGTTACCGTAGTTACCACCGCGATTTCCGTAACCTCTTCCTCCTGTATTTCCGCTTCCGTAGCCACCGCCACCGGAATTACCGAAACTGCTGCTTCCCGAATTACCGTAATTTCCACCACCAGAATTACCGTAATTTCCTCCACCGGAATTACCGTAATTACCGCCACCGCCGGAATTACCGTAATTACCGCCACCGCCGGAATTACCGTAATTACCGCCTCTCGAATTTCCTCCACCATAATTACCGCCTCCGAAACTTCCGCCCCCGGAACCGTAACCACGCCCGCGGAATCCACCCTCCCCCCGCATGAATTTCGGCTGCCAGCCATTGTCCTCACCTCCGAAACCACTGATGTGTCCTCGCGGAGGACGACGAGACGTGAAACCGCCACCGGTTATCGCTTCCATTTCGTAACGACCAGCGTTCATTCCACAAAGACTCTTGATCACTGCCAAAACCTGCAAATCCATTTGCACGTTTCATTCGAACGTTTTTTTTTCCCGATTATTCAATAAGTTTTTCTTCAAAAGTTTGTTTGGAGATCACAAGAATGAAGAAACATTAACATTTTGAAGAAAAATTATCCAAATTAGCGCTTAATTCCAATCAAATTTACTGTGCACCGAATAATTTTGCGAGAATTTAAAATATCGAGCAAGAAATGTTGTTTCTTATGAAATTTTGTACGCGTGCTCAGATTTTTACTCGAACTCAAACAATTTTTCACTGAGCTTTAGTGGCAAGAAAAATTCTTCATTGTAATTGAATTTTATTAAAAATTATCAATTCACCAAGATTTCCTTGAGACAATAAAGAGAGATTTTTTTTTTCATCATCGATGACAAAAGCTGTTTTTTTACCTTTTCTTCGAGTGGACTGAGCTCAAGAATAGTTTCAGGATCTTTGGCCGCTCTGACAACGAGACTTTCCAAAGCAGGTCTAAGAGCAACGATAGCAGCAGCGTGATCCGCTTTCATATCGAGGTTAACCCAATTGTCGAGTCTGATAGCGCCGTCGATGTACTCGACTTTTCGGGAACCAAAAAGTAGCAAATGAATGGGCGACACCATCGTCATCTGCTTGCAAGAAACTGCTCTCGTACGAATCTGAAAATAGTTCAGAAGAGAATTCAATCGATTGGCTTTTATCGTATATGTCGATAAAAATATTTTTTCAATTAAATTCCAAGATTTTTATGATACCGATGCCAAAAAATCTTTCAAAGCTTTTCTACAAGGCCTCAAGCGACTCGGATTCAACGTACCTTTTCTCCAAATACGAAAAATGGGAAAGGAAACGTTTGCTCAAAATTGCTGCAATTAACCGATGTTTTGTGAATCAATGCGGCTTTGGATTCGGTCGTCAGCACTTTCCTCTTCTCTATGTGATAACAAACGTTCGGATAAAGTCCCATGCAGAGAAGCGCTGTGATCGTGTCGAGACGAACATCAGCCCCAGCCTGGTAATTTAAGGGCGTTGGGCATAGAGTTTCTTCTGGAAATCCAGTGCTCAAGAGTAAGCCTTGCAATTGATTCTGAAAGTAAAAATCAGTTTAGTTTCAAAATATCAAACCGATAAAAATCAGTCCAAAACAGTGAAACAAAAATCAAATCAGGATTGACGATACTTCGAAATTTTATGAAACGCTAAATAGTACTGTTAATCGACGGTCAATACAGAGTTTTTCTTTACAAAAACGTGAAAGTTTTGGTTTCGATCGTAATTACAAAACGATTCTCGAATCAATTGACACAAATAGTCCAATTTTTGCACATCTGTCAACTTGTGTGACGAAATAATAAAAAAAGAAGCATTCAAATTACTTGAAACTAAAAGGCAAGATGTTTTCTTCGTTTTGTTTACACATGGAAATGAATTGAGGTAATTCGAATAAAATTTGACTAATTAAAACGTACTTTAGCCTCCCACGTGACTCTTAAGGTGGGTAAGCTCAAATTTTTTGAATCGCAGAAAGTTTGTTCGGCGTATTCACCACCAGCACGGGCCTCTTCCCAGGCTTCGAAAGCGTGTACCATGGCCACGTGATCGCTGTATCTTGCACCAGCGAACCATTTTTGCTGAGTGGTTAATCTGCGATTGTCAGGTCCCATGGTATAAACTTCAGGGAAAGTCGTACTGTTCGCTGCCATTGTCGAAAGAGCATTTCCAACGCGGAACATGCAGCCGAGGATCATCATTTTGCCGAGCCGGGGTTCGATCGGTAATCGCGCCAGGATTTTTCCGAGGGGCGTGAGCTCGTCGTTGGAGTCGAGACATTTCATTTCTGTAATGATATTCAGGAATTAAACGCAACGAAAATTGTGGAATTCTTTTTGTTTTCTTATCAACCGTTCAATAATAAAATTTTTATAGTATTGATAAACTAAAAAACAAAAACAAGAGTGACCTCTTAAAATAACTTCAGCCTCGATGACGGCGTCGATGGGTGGTGGTTCGATGGCTTTGGACAAGAATTTTCCAATGCTCCCCAATCTGAGAAGTTTTATACTGAGCGCGAGTTCGTGAAGAGGAGTCCTGAACATTTCGGGAGTCATATGTTGGTCCATACGTTCGAATCGGGCTCGTGAGCAGAGATGAAAGCAAAATCCGGGTCTAACGCGACCGGCACGTCCCATGCGTTGTTCGAGGTTCGTTTTGCTTGCCCAGACAGTCGCGTAATTGGTCATATTATTATGAGAGGTGAACAATTTCATTTTGGCTTTGCATGAGTCGATTACGTAAACAACGTCGTTGATGGTGATGGAAGTTTCAGCGATATTGGTGGATAGAATAATTTTGGTTTTGTCATCGGGAACAGGTTCGAAAACGCGGCGTTGATCCTCGCGTGGTAGTTGCGAATGGAGAGGAATGATAATGTAGCCAGAACCGCCGAAAAGAGGATGTTGCTGGAGATATTTCATGAGAGCAAATATGAGATTCCAGCCGGGTAAAAAGACGAGAACGGCGCCGTGGATGCCTTGATTTTTTATGTAAACGAGAAGGGCATCGATGAGTTCGAAGCTTATTTCCTTCTCGGTGAGCTGCGACATTATTCGTCGTACGCGTTCGTTGTACTCGTTGCTAACGACTTTGTTCAAATTCTCATCGGGCTCGGTGTCGAGGGCGGCGTCTTCGGACTCCCGATTTTTTCGTTTTTTCGAGTCGAGCGGTGGCACGAAATTCGTCAGATGTACACAATCCTCGAGAAAATATTGTTGCACGGGAAAAGAACGTCCGGCGATTTCAATAACGGGACAATTGTTGAAATACTGACTGAACAAAGTCGTGTCGATGGTGGCAGACATGAGGATGATCCTTAAATCCGGATACTGATGAATCATGTCGCGCAATACGACCATTATAAAGTCAGAATTGACATCACGCTCGTGAATTTCGTCGACGATTACGTGGGACACGCCGCGAAGACCGCCCTCGAGCTTTCGCAAAAGTACACCAACTGTACAAAACATTATGCTGCCGTAAGGCCGTGGCAGGCAGGACTCGAAACGCACCGAATAACCAATCGACTGTCCCAAATTTTCGCATCTCTCGACAGCCACTCGATCGGCTACGGAAACGGCAGAAATTCTTCGAGGCTGCGTCACAGCGATGCTACAATAAGCTCCTTGTCCCGATGCTATGTAATCGTCCAGGATAAATTGACAGACTTGTGTAGTTTTGCCACATCCGGTGTTACCGCGAATGATTATAACCGGATTGTCATTTATCGCTGCCATTATTTCGTTCTTCATCGCAAAAACTGGCAGCTCCGATCGTTCCTTGATACTTCGTTGAAGACCCATATCCTGCTGGAGTCTTTCTCGATCGTCGTTCATTATGTCCTCCGAAAGTTTGTCCAACGGCATCGTTGCCAACGGACCTTCGTCTATGTTGCAACCGAGCCATGGATTCCAATTTGGCTGGGGCGGTGACCAACTTACAACTCCTGCTGGCTGCGGCACCGATGATATGAAATCGTCGAGCACGTGATCCGTCAGCAATGACACACCGGTGTTTGAATTCGCCGGTGTGTTTCCACTCGCTGCAGCTTCCTCTTCTCTCTTTAAATTCTCTCGAGTCGCTTGCGACGTATCGATCGGCTGAATCTCCAGCCCTTCCAGCACTTCTTTTATTTGCGTCTCGAGCTCGGGCGATATCTTCACCGGATAAGGCTTTATCTGATCCGCTGGCTTTACTCGCTTCAATGTACCGCTGAACGCCTCTATCACACCCAAATGATACAATTGACGAACTATCGACAGCGCACAACTCTTCGATGCTGTCTGCTTGTTCGATGCTGTCTCGCGTCCCGTTATTGCTGTTTTGAGAAAAGAAAACGGTTCCTTTGAGCTCTATGAAGTTCGCTTCTGTATCAAGGTCATTTTTGTATTAATGAATTTTTCCTTTAATAGAAATATAAAAATACTTGCTTCGTCCAAGTTGGCTCACGTAAACACTCATCTCAGCCATGAAACTCCTGTTAGATTAGAAAAAAAAATTACAAACGATAAATAATTGTAAGTATTTCGTCCAAATGTCAATAAAAGCAGAATGCAAAAAGAATTTTTTTTTAGAATCGATATTACATTGATTATTGTGAATTATAACGAGTCTAAATATTCTAAACAAACTCACCATTGGAAAATCATCCGAAACCACTTTGGAGTACATTGATTTGTCTGAAATGGACAGCACCAGAGCGATTATTGAATCGTTTCAATAGAGGCTTTGGTTAAACACCATCCGCGGCCTTGCTCAAGAAGGCTGAACAATGCATTCTTAAACTGGCATCGGTTCTGAGATGATATTGTACTCCAAAATGATCTCGATTCATTTCGAATGATGCTGCTTCGAGTCAGACAAGAAACATTGCTATTCTTTTTCCCTCTTAATTTTTTTACTAACTTCTTGTCAGGGAATTGAAAAATGAACGCAGAACACTCATTCATATTTCCAATTTTCCCAGCCATCTGACAATACATATTTTATTTTTTTTTACACTGAAAAAAAAAACATTGGATCGCCAAACAAAATCTCATTTAGTTGGACGAGAAAATGGTGGATACGTTTATTTTTTTATTGTTGAATGAACTAAATCGTTTGTTGAATCCTCCATTTCCTCGTCCAACTGAACAGTAACAGCATTTTGGTCAACGAGCAAATTTTTTCTCTCTGTGTACTTTATTGCATTTTTTGTACGTTGTCTACTGTTTTCAGGTTTTTCTTTAACATTTTTTCAGTTCCATGCTATCTTCACAACGAAATTTGTACTTTCTGAATATCCCAAGTTTAATCTGACAAGTTTCATATTCTTATTCCCTTTATTTCTCTTACAGCATTTACGTTCCTTCATATATTCCTGAAAGATTTCCCTTCCCTCATATTTGTATACATATTATTACGATTCCTTGAAGCATTTTTCCATTTATTTTCTCAAGAATGCTTTTTTTTGGCTGACTAAATCCACCATCGGTAATGCACTTTTGAGATATACTAATCGATTGATTGATTTGGAATGTGCCTATTATTTTTAAATGTCCAATCATTCCACATATATAACCCAAGATGTTACAAAATCACCCTACTATTTCTAAATGTCCAATTAAGATATTTTGTTTTGCAGATATTTTGTGGGTTCGTTTGTTTATTTATCCGTTTGTTTCGGGGCTCTTTTGTTTGGTTGTTTGGGGTTGAAATTTTTCAACAAGGAACACACAAACAAAATTGCCCCAGAATAAAAAAATTACCAGTTTTATATTTAAAAACAAACTTTACCATTTAATTTTTTCATGGTTGTGAAAATCTTCCCCCTCATTAATACTATATGGATTATCATTTTTTAACATTGACGAAGTGTCAATGCCCCTGAAATGTTTGGCTAAGAATTTTGAATATCTGACAGCTTCAGCAAATCCATGAATTTCCAAAAAACTCATTACTAATCAATTTCCAGACGGGGATCAACTTTCGACGTTGATACAACTTCTGGTCGATAGTAATTTCTATGCGAGAGGAATACAAAAAACATTGTATCCGCTGTAAAAATACCTTGTATGATCCGGGCCGACGGGAGTATACTTATAATCGGCGTTAACTTTGTTGGTTTGCATGAATTGATGAAGTTTCGATTTGGCATTTTCGATGGTCCAATTGCCGTGAATGCCAGAATTGACATCGACGTCTTCGGCTTCTTCGACTTTTTTCTGATCGGCAAGCCTGTCGATATAAGTATAATTTCCTTGTCCTCGGTCGTTGTAAGCTCTGTAAGCTTGGCCGATGTCGTTGGGTCCCATGCCATCACGGAATACCGATTTGGTCGGTACATCACGAATTTCAACATTCGTTTCATGACCGGAAGCTCCAGCAGCAGCTGGGGCAGTTGCGAGATCACCGGGAACATCTTTAGGATTCACGTGACCCGTACGCACGAGATAACTGATGAAATCACGCGCCGCATTGCCCTGCGAATCTTTCTTGTTGGTCGAATGCCCAGCAGCCAGATATTCGAAACCGGTTACTCGTAATTCACATAAAAAACGTTGACGATGCTTGGGCCCTGAAAGAAAATGAGAAAAAACAAACGATCACACTTACTTAGGTATTGTTCTCGAAGTTTATTCGGATCTCGAGTTTTGTTTTTTTTTTTTTTTGTTTTTTTCTTTCCTATTCATCTATACATACCCGTCGGCCTAACGTCGAACGTCGGTTCTTTCTGATTCTTCGCACACCACTGATGAAGAAATGATTTTATATCACCCATCCTCGGGCCTTTCTAAATCTTTCGCTCCGTTTACGAATAATCTTTCTTTTTTATTGACTTTTTTTCTTAACGAGATTAATTATAATCGATCGGTGAAGCCAATGTCCAGCGTCTTCTGTCTCTCACTGCTTTTTTAATGCTTTTATCCCCCCCCCCACCCGTCGTAACCACGGTGTTCTTGCTATAAACATAGATCAGCCGGAAGCCTATCGAATTGAGAAGATTTCGCGCCGCTAGAGCGCAGCACTTGACACAGCTTGGAAAAATGCGCCAAATTTAAATATCAATTCGAGCATAAACGTTGTTTTATTGGCTGGATATTTGACAGTTTGAATTCAATGCGATATTTCCAACAAGTTTTGTGATAATTGAAATAATATCGTGGATTATCACGCAGATAAAACATTTCGCAAATGAAGGAAGAATTTTTTTTAACCTTTCCTGAAGTTTGAATTCGTTTCAATATTTTTGTTGCATACTTTTCGCCAATTTTACCAAACATTCTAGATGAATAAAAATTGAAAAATGGATCGATCTTCAAGCAAAATGGAACAGCGAAAAAAAAACACGATTTATTTGTTTCGTTATCGCAACTAAAATTTTTTATCTTCAAGATTTTTTCACTCCAGTTCAATGTTACTGTAGCCAAACAGCTTCGTTCACAATTGCTGAAACGTCGCAGTCGTCGACACCTTCTATCATTATTTTTTCTCGCTTAATTATCGAGAGAGAGAGAGAGAAAACGACAAAGGAAAAAAGAGACGATTGATAATTTGAAAATTGCATCACGGAAGTTTTCTTCTACCGTCAATTCTCGCAGATAACTTCGAAAATAATTGTGCATTAAAATATTTGACGTCGCGTTTTCAAATTCTTCGAATATCTTTTCTTGCTCAATTTATCGAAAAAAATGTCATTATTTCGTTGACAATGTGAATAACGTTTTTTCATGTTTTCTATTTTTCGAAGGCGTTATCATTCGATATCTTATCAATTTATTTCGCGGCATCTCATATCCTACAATGTTCGTAGAATATTTTCCTTGATTTCTAAATCTATCGATTGTCAGAATTCCGAATCGATCGCTTTGAAATTCTCTTATCAGATATAAAAATTTTCGGTAAGAATAATCATTTTCGATATAAATTGGCCCAGCGAGTGATATTCTGACAGTTGATTCAGAACGGTCGTTCAATCACTGGACTATCAATCGGTTCTGTGCTAGTGACACTTTTGTGATTACTCGCAACTTAATAAACAGTTATTAACTTATAAGATTTTTCTTTTTCTTTGCGAATAGTTTTAAGATGCATCGAAATAAAAGTTCGAGTATTTGGTTTCTCTCGTAGCAGATGAAAGACTTTTCACGGAAAACGTTTTTTTTAGCTTGACGTTCGTTATATTTCGTGAAGCTATCAGCTGATTTTTACGGTAATTAAAATCCTCTGAGTTCGAATGAACAAACTGATATTTCTTCTCACCTTGAATCGAATCTTTTTCCAACGATTCATCGAATTCGGATCAAGACTAAACCGGCTTTTACGAGCTTCGTGTTCGAATGTTTATT
Source organism: Campoplex capitator (assembly GCA_037576405.1). Lineage (NCBI taxonomy): Eukaryota > Metazoa > Arthropoda > Insecta > Hymenoptera > Ichneumonidae > Campoplex > Campoplex capitator. The sequence continues at coordinate 9,826,670 of JARBWI010000323.1, read as the reverse complement.
TAAATGAAAATTTTCAATTGGCCAAGTCATGATCTTCGAGCAGAAGCTAACGAAATGAGAGCTGTTCGATCCAGTCGAAACAGAGCACTGGTATTTTGTAATTCGGCTAATCATTTTCGTGGGAAAATCATGAAAATATTTCAGAGGGTTTTTGCTGTGAACTAAGAAATTTAGTATTTTTGGTAGTATCATAAATCGGCCTGGTAGATAAGAAGGATGATTGTTTGACGGCAATGATAAAAACTGATTGCACGTCGACGATGAAAACACCGCGGATTCAATAATCGCGAGTAATCTTTCTCTCTTCGTAGGCTCGAGATATTAATCGAATAACATCCGCTGATCTCTGCCCTTGATTGTTTTTTTTTTCACCCTTTCTGTGAATGACGTCAAAATATTATTCGGTTTCAGATGCAGTGGCTGAGTTGGGTTGCTGCTGCTTGTTTCGTCGCGATGGCGACAGGCGCAGCGGACAGTAAGTATAATTAAAAATTCATAATAATTGTACGTTTTGAATTTTTCTGGTATCAATCGAAGTGATTCGCTGAGAGAAACTTTCTGGATTTTGGGAACATTGGGAATGGTATTAATAAAGGATCGTTCTTTGTTCAGAAAAAATAGTTTGTTACTGGGGAAGTTGGTCAGTTTATCGACCTGGGGCTGGTCAATTTTCGATAGAAGACATTGATGCGACCCTGTGCACGCACTACATTTACACTTTCGTGGGTCTCGAGAAAAATAAAGTGAAGATTCTCGATCCCTGGCAAGCCCTTCCCGACGAAGGAGGCCAAGATGGTTTTCGGAAATTCAATGATCTGCGAAATAAGAATCCAGGAGTAAAGAGCATGGTGGCAATCGGTGGCTGGAACGAGGGCTCCACGAACTATTCGAAAATGGCATCGTCTCCGAATTCACGAGAAATTTTTGTCAACAGTACAGTTGCGTTTCTGAAGCAATATGGCTTTGACGGCTTCGACATAGACTGGGAATACCCTAATCAACGGGGAGGAAAACCTCAAGATGTTAAGAATTATGAGACTCTAGTGAAGGAGTTAAGAACAGCGTTCGACAAAGAAAACTTTCTTCTCAGTGCCGCGGTCATTGGGGCTAAAAAATCGGCAGCAAAGTCATACAATATCATAGAAATGTCCAAATATTTCGACTTTATCAATGTGATGGCTTATGATCTTCATGGAAGTTGGGAACCCCGGACTGGTCCTAATGCTCCTCTTTATCAAGGCTCCTCCGACTCGCCAGCTGACAAAGAGATGACTGTGGTATGTAACTCTTCAAATTTCAGTCGATCCAGTTTGCAGAGAACACAGCAGAAGCTAAATGATCGTTTTTTTATTTCGTTTTGACAGGACTTTTCCATTCGATATTGGCTTTCCCAAGGTGCACCAGCCGAGAAACTTATTCTCGGGATCCCTTCGTATGGTCAAACTTTCATGCTTTATGATGTCAAAGAAAACGGCATCGGTGCTCGATCCACTGGACCCGGGGAACCTGGTCCCTATACCAATAATCCTGGAACCCTTGGTTACAATGAGATCTGCGAAAAGCAGAAAGAAGATCATTGGATTTTTCATTTTGATCAAGAGAGACGCGTGCCATACATATATTTAAAGGATCAATGGATCGGTTACGACAACGTCAAGTGAGTCTACGAAATACACAAGAATTATGTGGAAATGAGATTCGTGTGTTTTTTCCTTCTTCCAAGATCCACTCAGAAGATGAAAATCTTCGTGAAAATCTTCATGAAAATTGCATCATATGATATGATTTTTGTTTTTGTACCCTTTGCTCGCACAACTTTGGTGCAAAGATTTAAAAAAAGTAGAACATTGGACAGAGTTTTTTCAATTAAACATGCAAATCCATGTTGCGGAAATGACGATTGATTAATAGCATTGAAAAATATTATTTACAGATCTGTAAGGGAGAAAGCTGGATATATCAATAAAATGGGCCTCGGAGGTGCCATGATATGGTCCATCGAGACCGATGACTTCCGGGGTAACTGCGGCGAGAAATATCCTTTGATCAGGAGTGTCAGATTTGTTCTGCGAAATGGACTCGACGAGTGATTACTTCTAAGCCAGATATTGTATGATTGTGATAATAGAAAAAATGCCAAACTGAGAAATCAATAAAATTCTTTTTCTCATTAATATTTTTGTCCATCGTTCTGTGATAACTGCTATAATATTGACACTGTTCCAGCGATTTATAGACTCGTATTTTCATTATCCAATTAAAGTCAGCTTGAAATGCCGTATTTATAGATATTTGTGATAAAAATTTTATTGCAGTCTCTGAGAGTAGGCGCCAAGAAAACTTTAGAAGGGCGCGTACGATAATGGACGTGCGAGCGTCCAAAAACCCTCGGGACCATAAAATATTAATCTTACATTAAGAATTTAGTGGAAAAGCTCGAAAAATGCCTAAAACGTATTCTTGCTGAAAGAAAAAGGTGAAAAAAAACGAGGGTAACGTCGAAATTATAAACATTTATTTGTTGGTGTTAGAAAGAGCAGTTTTTGGATCAGTGAATATCGGATCAAGAAGAGAATATCGAAGATCACGCCAGGAGTGTCGAGAGGGAATAATACATGGTACCGTCGGTCCTTGGCAAACGGCACTTATCACGGAGTGTGAGGATTAGTTCGTTCGAAGTTCTTTTTCGATGAAAACATGCGTCGAAAAGCTGATATCGATCTGTTGACCGAGACCGAGCCAAAAGAATATCTGATTAAATTCATTAAAGAATTTCCTTCTATACAAAACGACTGAAAATTAAAAAAAAAAAATAAAAATAAAAATAAAAAGCATTCTAAAAAAAAAACCGATTTCGAGGCCTCGAAAAGTATCATTTTTTGTTAACCAATGCTGTGGAATCATTGTTATGTAAAAAAAAAAAACAGTTTGAAGTCAGTGTCAAACTCATTTGAAATTACAGAAACTCTTATACTTATTATGACGTGAAATTTTTTCATATCTCAATGATTCCGCATTACAGATTTTTTATATACTTCCATAAGAAACTTCCTGAAAGAAAATTATCGATCATTTTCGTCTAAATTTTGCCGATGTTACGTAATTTTTCACTCTCGCCATCGAAGGCTGATATCATTTTTTGTTTTATCGAGGTGAACTAATCGATATCAGTTTTTTTGTTGGACGTATATATAGACACAAAACTGTCTCAAATGGGCTGATTATTCCTGATTACAATTTTTAAATCTATCGGTTTGAAACTTCAATATCAGAAATGAAAATCTTTATAACTGATAAACTTTTTGGGTATAAAATAGTCCAGCAGGTTCTGACCGATCATTCGGAACTGTCGCTCGGTCATCGAACTATTATCCGTACATCGTTTGTGATATTTTTTTAGCTACTGGGAACTTCTGACGGTACTCAATAGATACAATATTTGATTTTCAACGCTAATATTCAAAAGTCCATCAAAGTGAACAGTCACCAATTAGTTTCATTCGTAAAAAAAAACCTTTCCATTGAAAACTTGTTTCAATATTGTTTGTTGTTTCTGTTACTTTCTCAGCTAAACATCATAGCAAATAAAATGCTTTGGATTCAAATTGAAAAACTTATTCTTGATGTCTTTATGAATAACATCGGAATATTTGCCATTTTCAGATGCAGTGGCTGAGTTGGGTAGCTGCTGCCTGTTTGGCCGCGATGGCGACAGGCGCAGTAGACAGTAAGTGATCAGACATAGCAGCTCATAGTAATTCAACGTTATTATTCATTCTATTTCATTATGACATCAATTTCACAGAACTATACTCTGGTATCTGTTATAAGAGACTGGAAGCTCTTTATTTTTAGGAAACTTCTGAATCCGGAGAACATTGGGAATGGAAATTAATAAAGGATCGTTCTTTGTTCAGAAAAAATAGTTTGTTACTGGGGAAGTTGGTCAGTTTATCGACCTGGGGCTGGTCAATTTGCGATAGAAGACATCGATGCGACCCTGTGCACGCACTACATTTACACTTTCGTGGGTCTCGAGGACAATCGAGTGAAGATTATCGACCCGTGGCAAGCCCTTCCCGACGAAGGAGGCCAAGATGGTTTTCGGGAATTCAATGATCTGCGAAAGAAGAATCCAGGAGTAAAGACCATGGTGGCAATCGGTGGCTGGAACGAGGGCTCCTGGACGTATTCGATAATGGCATCGTCTCCGGAATCTCGTGAAATTTTCGTGAGCAGCGCCGTTGCGTTTGTGAAACAATACGGTTTTGACGGGCTCAATATTGACTGGGAATACCCTAATCAACGCGGAGGCAAACCTGCAGACGTCAAGAATTTTGTTTTGCTTCTGAAGGAATTGAGAACAGCTTTTGATGAAGAAGAGCTTCTTCTCAGTGCAGCGGTTGCCGCTGCTGAACCGTCGGCCAGTCTGTCATACAAAATCGAAGAAATGTGGAAATATCTTGATTTCATCGATGTGCTGACTTACGACCTTCATGGTAGTTGGGATTCTCGAACTGGCTTAGCTGCTCCACTTTATCTAGGTTCCTCCGACTCTCGATTCATCAGAGAATTAACAGTTGTAAGTGTCTCCTTGAATGCCTTGATCCAGTTTGCAGAGGAAACTGCCTAAGCTGGATTCATCTTTCTTAATTTATTTGTTAGAACGCTTCCATCGAATACTGGCTATCCAGAGGTGTACCAGCTGAGAAGCTAATTCTCGGAGTTCCCTCGTATGGTCAAACTTATACGCTGTCTGATGAAAACCAACACGGTATTGGTGCTCCGACCAGTGGACCCGGACGACCAGGTCCTTACACGAGAAATCTTGGAACGCTTGGTTACAACGAGATCTGTGAAAAGCTACAGAAAGACAGTTGGATTCGTTATTTTGACAGAGAGAGGTGCGGACCTTACATGTACAGTGGGGACCAGTGGGTTGGTTACGATGATGTTGCGTAAGTGCACGAAATACCTAAGGATAATGTTGAAGTAAACTTTATAATTGTCTTTTCCATCTCCAAACGTACATTGAGGAGAAAACCTCTTACCAAAATAATCGGAGATAATGGAAAATTGTTCACAGATCTGTAGGGGAAAAGGCCAAATATGTCAATAAACTGGGCCTAGGAGGTGTCTCGATATGGTCTATGGAAACTGACGACTTTCGGGGTAACTGCGGGAAGAAATATCCTTTGATTAGCAGATTGAAACTCGTTCTTCGTGATGGATTCGACGCATTATCAGTTTAAAGGCCGTAATATGAATGATCGCAGCAATTGGGACTATGGCAACTTTGAGAATCAATAAAATTTAACAATTACGAAGTCCCTTGGCCTAATGGCAAAGTGGAAACTTCATTTTTCCTCTTATATTGACAATGTATATGAACATGAATCAATAAAATTTCAATCATTGTGCCAAAGACGTTTTCCTAGTCTTAGGAATATAATAACAAAAAGAAATCATTCGATTCGTCATGGTCACGCTGTGACGATGATCTTTATCATGCGCCCCTCACTCTGCTGACCCATTAAACGTGTCGGCATGAATACTTCGATTTCATATCATTAATCAAACTTCAAGTGTTTTTAAAACGGATCAAAATTTCCGCTCCGTTATTCGATACGAAAAGCCTTGGATATGATAATGAATTCGCGTATAAAATGTCAAGCCGTAGGCGAGATTCTACCAGTTAATCATTATTATCCGTGCGGCGATTGCATTTTGGTCATAGGAAGCGAGGTGATTCATTTTTATACAGTATTTTGTTGAAGTTTATTGAATCATAGTCTCGTTGGAGAAATTAAGATTGAGCCTGATATATAGGGATAAATGATAATTATTTATCAGTGTAGATAACATGTATCACTACATCAAACATCATTGGTGATTTCAATCGATACAATCAATGTCAAAACATGTCCGTTAACATTCATTGCTAAACCGTTTTGTTTTTTTTTCGGCTTCAGAGTAATCAAAAAATTGAAAATTATTGACAGAGACCAGCGCCAATAATCTGGAACATTCCCCAGCAATCCCCGATCTCAAAGTAAATGAAAAAGTCTGATGAACTAAAAAATGGCTGACCTTACTCATCCCTTAATCAAAATAACGCAAGAATCTTCTTGATTTTCAGATGCGCTGGTTAAGTTGGATTGCTGCTGCCTGTTTGGCCGGAATGGCAGCAGCTTCAGCGGACAGTAAGTTACAGAAACTAATTGTTTGTAATGATTTTTCATATTTTCTAAGTGAATTTTTAACAATTGAATCCAACCGGAAACGTCGGCACTATTCTCCCACGAGAAAATGCTTTCTCCTGAATGTTTCCCAAGCATAAAGCACTTTCTAACAGTATCCTTTAGCCTGACAGCGTTGTCTGGTTAAAAACTAATAAAAATTTCTATTCAGAAAAAATCGTTTGTTACTTTGGAAGTTCGTCAGTACATTCACCTGGAGCAGGACAATTTACAATCGACGACATAGATGCCAGTTTGTGCACCCATTACATTTACACTTGGGTCGGTCTCAACAATAGTCGTATAGAGATTATTGACCCGTGGCAAGATCTCCCTGACGAGGGAGGTCAGAATGGCTTCGAGCGTTTCAATGATCTGCGTAGAAAAAATCCTGGAATCAAGACCCTGGTGGCGATCGGTGGTGCGAACGAAGGTTCCGTAGAATATTCAAAAATGGCTGAGTCATTAGAATCCCGTGAAATTTTCGTAAACAACACAGTCGAGTTCGTAAAAAAATATGGTTTTGACGGTTTTGATCTGGTCTGGGAATGGCCGAATAAACGTGGCGGAAAACCCGGAGACATTCAAAATTTTGTCAAACTTGTCAAGGAATTAAGGACTGCCTTCGATAAAGAGGACTTGCTTCTCAGTGCTGGGCTCATCGGTGCCAAATCAGAGGCCTTGGAGTCGTACAATATCGGCGAAATATCAAAACATCTTGATTTTATAAATTTGCTAGCGTTCCGATTTCATGGCTATTGGGATCATCACACTGGTCTTAATGCCCCTCTTTATCGTGGCTCCACCGACCTAGGGAAGGACAAGGAGTTGAACGTTGTAAGTAAATCTATGGACATCGAATGTTGAGGACCATAAAAAAATCCGTGATCAGCATTCTGTTTGTTTGGTCCTTTAGGCACGGAGTAATAGTAACTGTCCCAACATCAATGTTCAGAAATGAAAATTCTTCTCTGTTTTCTTCATCAGCATGATTCCGTTAAATATTGGCTATCCGAAGGTGCACCAGCCGAAAAGTTGGTCCTGGGAATTCCCCTATACGGTCAATCGTTTACACTCATTGATTCCAAGGTAAACGGTATTGGTGCTCAAACTGTCGGACCCGGAATCTATAGACCGTACTCTCGTCGTGCAGGCGTGCTTGGTTACAACGAAATTTGTGAAATGCAGCAGCAGTTTCACTGGGTTTTTAAATTTGATCAAGAAAGACGCGCGCCTTACCTTTACTGGAAGGACCAATGGATCGGTTACGACAATGTCAAGTAAGTGCACTAAACACGGTAGAATAACGAAGCAATGATCTCCCATCTCCACACGTCTACTCGATGGAAAACTTTCCACGTCAAATAATGGCAGACGACGTAATATAATTTGTAGATCTGTGAGGGAGAAAGCTGGATATATCAACAAAATGGATCTCGGAGGTGCCATGATATGGACCATCGATAAAGATGATTTCCGGGGTAACTGCGGCGAGAAATATCCTTTGATTAGGAGTGTCAGACATGTTCTTCGTAATGGACTGGAAGAGTGATTGCCCCTCGGCTCGTTATTATATCGATCGAAGCGATTGAAGGGTGCTGACGGACTCGAGAATTAATCAGATTCATTTCGGACTTCGACTACCTGCTATTGCGAAACTGGAAATGTTCATACAAGTCCTGTCTGTTAAATAAGATGTTTTTGAAACTTGAAAAAAAAAAAAAAAAAAAAAACGAATCACTACAAATTGTTGTGCATAACGCCTACTAACTCTTTCGTAGCTTTGAGTGCAGAATTTATCTGTTCGAAAATCCATCGTTGCTACAGATATCAAACGTTATTATCTCTCCTGGTGACTCACTCGTTGAATCTTCATTCTTGGAATTTGTGACTACGCTAATCGTTGCATTGCCTTGAGGTCTGCACTGACCTCGTGTTTGCCAGCTCTTCACATCAAACAATATGGATCGTTGTTTGAAGTTGATTCCTAAAGAAAAAAAAAAGCATATAGACACGTTCGTTTGTCTGTGAAAATTGGCATAATCTCGCAATGCTGTAACTTAATGAAATAAAAGACAAAGAAAGAAGTTATTTCTTGACTCTCGATTAAACACAAAACTGTAAATGAGCCTTGCCCGTAATTATGTTAAATGAATAAATAAATATTTAAGCGAAAAAACTGTTCGCGACGAAAGAGGTTGATCTTATTATTGCCAGCAGGCTCAATTTTGTGATTCTTCTATTTTGATATGGTCGATGATCGAAGTGACGTTACGATTGGGCCAATGCGAGCGGAAGCTTTTTCCACGATTTCAAAATTGCACCTATCAACGAAAGACTTTTTGAAAAAATTTTAACAATAAATATACACCTTCCGCTCTCTTCTCCCAATGATAAAACTTTTTTATCCACAGAGGCCGAGGTTTCGTGTCTTCCGATTGCTGAAAAAAGGAGCCGCCATATCATTTGGAGCTAAAATACCGATTGAGCTGAACCAGTTATCTCGAAACGCAAAAATCAAAAATAGTACATTTGAAACTGTACTTCAACCCCCGCGGCTTAAAAATCGAATCGTGGAACAAAAAAAAATCGGTTCAAATCAACTCCCGTTTAAAATTGAATCTTCGCAGCATCACCGTGTATTGTTTTGCACATTATTCGACATATTTAACAATCGATTCAAGGGTGAACGAAAAGTCAGCCCCCGCCTTATCTCCGAAGGTTCAAAAGTCCAGGTCACAATGCGTTGAACAGGGGCGCGGTGATCGTTGAGCGGGAAATTGCGCATGCGGGAGGGCGCGACGCGAGGTTTGATTTTGTTATCAGTAGTGGTGCCGACGTTGCGAGGAGAGGTGAGGCTTTTTCATCCCTGCCAAACACCAACCGCGTAAGTTTTGTTTTGAATAGAACGTTGCTCGTAAATCATCCAAATTTCATCTTCATCGTCATTTATTAATCATTTTATTATTTTGTCGTTTTTTCGTCTGATTGATAAATATGAATCTGTCATATTCGAAGTTGAGAAATGATTTTAGCGTTGTTTTGTTATGTTTATTATTATTATTCTGCTTTAATAATAATCGATAATTCGTTTGAGAGTTGATCGTCATTTTTTGTTTCTTTCTCCTCGTTAATTTTTTTACTCACTGTTATTATTCGTGTTATTATTGCTGCTGTTGTTTTGTTTTCAGAAAAATCTACATTTTTCGTAATTTAAATTGAAAAAAAAAAGAAAGTTCAAAATTACTTCTCATTTTAATAACTTTTTGTTCAATACCGAGTCTCTTGTTTCACCTGCATGGGTTGGATAATGTTTCTTTCGGAGTGCTGCTAGCAATATAGCACGGTCCATTAGAGACCGAACAATTCCATTCTCGCAACAGTTTACCTGAACAAAAAATAAAATAATCATAAATCACAAGTATTGCGTTGCTGCAGTATATGATTGATGAATTCCTTTTTTCTCCAATCGATCTTTCTTCGTCATCGCGTCCTTCATTCTTTTTCTATAAACATTGACCAATCTTTCTTCGTTCTTTTTGTCATTTACCACTGATTTATTGTATCGTTAAGAATAATTATCGAAAATATAGAGAAAGAAACCCACCGAGTCGATAACTCACTATTCGGGATTTCGTGTAATGAATTTTTCGATTTGTGAAACGTCTCGTTCGAGCATTATAATAATTTGACTCAGGATGTCATATAGATAAGAATATTTTTTAATTCAGATATTCATCTATTGGTTCAATTGATTGCTGTCAAATATTTCTGCCAATGAGGATTTAAACGATCGATTAATGTTCCAACAAATGTCTGTATCTTGGACGATGAAAATATATCACGAAAGCTCATATAGAAAAAGCCATAAACGTCATTTTCTTTCCGTAATCTCTCGTAACTTAAAGTAGCTAGACCGTAAAAAAGATTGAACGGATAGGTCAGTACACAGCACGAGCTTTTTATCGATCGATTGGAATTCGAAGGGTAGATAACGTTGCATTTTTGTTTTTGTTTTTTTTTTTCTCTGATTTGTATAGAAGAGAATCTATCGAATAACAGTTTTTGCGGTTGCTTGAAGTATTAAAATTTTCGGTGAGTATATCTTCCCGATTTCGCGATGAATACCGACAACCGCGTGGATTGCGTCATTATGAAAATATACATTCAGCCTCCTCCTCCTCCCCCCTGGCTCCACAATCTTTCGTCCGAGAATATCCCAGTTCTCAACTTTCGATCTTTCGTAGCCGAGAGCTGAACAGTTGCTATTTTTTTTTCCATTATTCGTCTTTGTTTACGAGGCACAGTTTTCACGAGGATTGGTAAGAGATCGGATAGGACGGAAGATACGTAGTTTTAAGTGAAATTCCTAATTTCTGAATTCGATTGTATTATTTGTCTCAGAGAGTTAGAAAAAATGATTTAATTACGTCTAGAAAAATGATATTCAATGGAAATCCTCTACTTGCCGAGCTATTCGGCGATCTTCGGAGTCAAAAGCTTCGCGATCAGCGAATCTTGGCGTCAGAAACTCTACTATTGGCGTTTACCGGCGTCAAAAGCGTTGCTATTGGTGTGCTCTTTGTGCTCCTTTTGGTTATCGCTAATATTAGGATGGCTGGATTTTGATTAGGCTCAATTTTTTTTGTTTCATCAGTGTTCGAAGCGTACAAGTATTGACTGTAGTTGATATTCGTCGTAATCTACGTTTTCTTGTTGCTCTTCCTTGGAAAATTTTCTTTCAAATTTTTTTCTTGAAATAAAATTAATAATTTTGTATAGGTTCAGCAATGCGTTTTTGTTTAATAACACAAAGACTGAAAATGGCTTCTGAAATTGCGATATTTGTTATATCCGTTCATCGGTGAATTTGGGATTATGATTCCAATCGTATATCAGCCTCCCTTAAATCGCCACTAAAATGATGAAACCGTTTAGTAATAGGAGACACGCAGAATGGGAGAAATTGGTTGGTGTCTGCTGTACCGAGATTGAACAACCATAATTGCTCTGCACACTACCCCGTTGAGTTGACAATCGCGTTACTGGTGGAAGAAAAACAAATTCATTAATTCAAACTCACGTTTTGCTACAAATTTTTAGAGCTATATCGGATTGGTTCCATTTCGGCTCTTCTTATCGAGTAAATTACATTGAAATCAAAATCAGTAATTTAATCGTTTCAAAGACCATAAATTCACCGCATTTACGAAAGGAACACCCGGTATATTATTTTATTTTTATTTCTTGCGTAAAGCAAAAACTTCTACAGCTGCGAGCTTTCAGCGAATTCGAACGAACGCTTTCCAATCTTTACATGTTACTAGCAAGATCAAATACGAAGAGAACTTCCGTAAACTCGTAGACGGTTACCAGTATCGAGTTTGTCGGCCTATTAAGGAGCCAAACTATACTTCAACAATTTGCAAATAAATTTTAGTTGAGGCTGAAAGTTCCATATTAAGCTCATAGTGTTAAAAAAAAAAGTTAATTATTTGAATCAAAGATTAACATCTCGTCATATTCCACTGTAATTACTATTTTTCTTTGTTCTTCGTTGGTATACTAAAATTCGCTGGGGTTTTTTTTTGTTTAACAACGCTTCGCAAATGGAGCTGCTAAGATTGTTTGAACGACAAATAAACGCGCGATACCTCGCAACGATGCCCGAACCCATCTTAGCCTTCGGGCCTCTCGGGATTTAAGCCCTTGTATGCAGATTTCTCGTTTGCACATACAAACGTGTACAGCGTTTTCCACAATTTAAATTCGAGATTTAGTGAGATTGTGCAGTTCTGAGAAAATATGTCCTTATAGATTTTTCTATCCGATGTACATTTAGTTGAAAATTCATTAATTATGAAACGACCAATCCGCCGCTTGGCTGGGCTCGAGTGGGCGGGGCGCCACGCCCTTTCTCGCCAGGGATCCGGATTCGTCGCTTTTCCTCGCACAATATCTCCGCAACCGTTGACCGAAGAGAAAAATCGAAAAGAACTTTTAGCTTCAGAATTTTCTAATCTTACTGACCCCCAAAAATCGAACTTTTTTTTTTTTTTCTTTTTTTAACAAACCTGTACACTCACACGAGCAATATCACGGCTACCACACTCACGGTCACGAAAGCTTCGTGTTTGTGTTTCATGCTCATTCGTTCGGGTGTGTTTGCTGTTCCGGACAAACACTCGGGATAAACAAGTGCACGGGTGAACGTCTAGGGTGACCCTGCTGAAAAGCGTCTCAAATGCAATTAACACCTTCAACTGAGGTGTTTGATTTGCGGTGCAACGCTTTTACGCATCAGTGCGCTTACGATCCGGAGAAATTTGACTGATTCACCTAGCATATTCGTCGAAGCATTTTCATATGTTCCACCCTGCTGTACCTAATCAACTAACTGACATATTTTTATTTCTTCCGACAACGAATTTACAGTTTTTGTTCTATTCCGAAGTACGAAAATCAGGTATTTTTTATGAGGCCACTAATCAATTGATTTTTTTCATCGATGGGTCCAATCCTGGACCTGGAAGATCACCTCCAAAGATCCCTTGAGATCCCTTATCAGTGGTGATGATAAATATAAAGTCATTATAGATACAAGGAGAAAGAGACGATAATAAATTTCCATATATGGAGTTATGGAGATGGCGTGCAGGGTCAGGTCATATATCTATATGAATAAACTATGAAACAAGCTAGCCTTGATGTACCCGACTACTTGGCTTCTGGAATCCCGGAGGGATGAAGGGATTATCGGGAATTAGTGGTATAGATCGATTAATGGAGTTTCAGACGTTCATTGTGGAAGCTCACGAGGCTGAAACGTCTACCAGAATTCGATTAATTCAGAACTGTCGGATGGTAAAGGTTTTTTTCAGGATGGATTCGAGGCTTCGTTTCGAAATTTTGAAAATCAGTAAATAAATGTATAACAAAATCGGGGGAGGCATCATGAGATGGAAAATACTAATCGCTATTTATAAGCAACAATGCGACTATGAAAATATGATATTGAGATGAAAAAATACGTCTAAAATCCATGTCAATCTGTCGGAAACAATTGCATTGCATCGTTTTGAATAAAAATGTTTCCAGCATTTTTTTTCAAAGCATTGCGGAGATACGGATCGGCGAGAACCGATCGGTATCTCCATTAATACCAGGTTAGAAAAACCTGCGGAAAAGAGAAATTTTAGTGTGAGATTATCGTAACAACAGCCAAAGAAAAAAAGTATTTTTTATTTATATAGATAATTTTAAGCCCTTAAATTATTCTCGCTGGGTGAAACACGAGAAAACTCTCGGTTGGGTTTTACCAATACGAGCTTTTCAATATGTGAAAAGAATTCGATGTTTCGTGAACGACAATCTTCCGTTCTTCTTCCAGTTTCTTGTTGTCCTATTTCTTCGCAATAAAAGAGTAATATTGCTAGAAAATCTCGAGAAGGAGTTGTATTACGGCGGAGGCTTTCACGTATTGTGGAAAAATAGTGTCAGATGTACGTACGAGTAGGTATACAATGACGTAAAAAAAAAAGAGATCTATGAACAGCTGTGTTAAAAGTAGTCGACTTTGCTGCTGGAGGCTTTAAAGGATATTGCGATTTCAACTTTTTGTTGTGTAGACACACACAAACACGTGAAATGTGAACCTCGTCAAAGGGTTATGGATGAAAATGTGTCAACTAAACTCTACCTACATTTACAAAGATTGCGTTTGCACTTTTTAAAACTCGAGTACAGGCTTAAGAATTGCACTTTCTGTGGAATACGGAACTGAGAGGTCTTCTTTAAATGACTTTTATCTAACGACTCTCGTTCGATCAACTCGTTCTTTATACCGTGCGTGCTTCGTTTTTAGGTTTAAGGAGGGTGGCTACATACGACAATATGATAAGAATTTAATGAAATTTAGTGATAACATTCTTTAGCATCAAATGCAATGACACAAATTTTTTCAAATTTTTCGTCTACATAGTTGTCGAATAATTGGAGTTTACAATATGCAAAAGATATACCTATATATATCAGAATCCTATGCTTACGGATGTAAACTCTAGTGCGTTAAATTACTCGAAAACTATGTAGAAGAAAAATCTTAAAAAATTTTTATATCCATATTTAATCCAAAAGAATATGCTCACCAAATTTCATTAAATTCTAATTATTTCGAATTTTCCTATGCTTTTAACATGGCAACATTGTTGTGTGTAGCCAACCCCCTTAAGAAGAACAGTGTTTTTTCGTTATATTGCTTTGCGAATCTCAATTATAAGACGATTTTTGAAGCTCAACGTGCTTCCTTGATCTGGAGATTCATTATATTATGATTCCAACCAAAAAGTGATCAAACTTTTCTCTCTTTCGGCAGAACAGTTGAAAGCTTCGCGATTAGAAATTTTCAATCGAATCCGATGACTTTTTTATTTTGTTTTTTTTTTTTTCACTGGATGATTATTCTCTGATTTTTTCTGCAAAATCGTAAGTCACCTGAGTACCGGAGAAATCAATGATTTCTAAACCAAACTCGATTTTCTGACTAATTCGAGTGCGAGGAAAATGAAGCACTGATTGGAGGTTCCAGTAGAAGTAGGAAATCGCGTTACAGCGACATTATATTGTGCTTGACGTTGACGAGGGGGATGTTGAGTCAGCGAAAAAATTTGAATATATACACGTGCTGTCACTTACGAAATAAACGTCGTTGACGAAATGCTCGTGAAATCAACGTGGATTTCTTCGCAAGGATGGACAATTTTGTATTCCAACAAATGTCAATTAACTCAACATCGTGGCACGTTAATTGGACTCTGTTGTGTCGAAGGTCACATCGAACCTAGTCGCTGGGACCCTTCGATGACTTTTTATTTGTTCGTTTGCTTCACGGATTCATTTCAACTTCACGGAATCCATTAAAATCGTATAGTTGGGAAAAAAAAAAAGGAATTAATGGAACAAACGTTCCGATGAACGTATTTTAGTTCGCTCGATACCGAACAGTTTTTCGTAATGGATTTTTCCTACTTTTTGTTCGTTAAATTGAAATACCGAGTTTTCCATGTATATTCGTGTGCTCTCGCTACGATTAAATGCACGAGGAATACACAAAAGCGAGAATTTATTGAATATGCTGCTCCTTCAATAGTCATGACGGTATTGCTATTGGAAAAATCTGTCCTCGATGCAATTGACAGGAATCCCAATGACAGAACAATAAACAAAATTAGGATGACACCCGATTCAAAATTGTTTATTTATCGTTTCGTATCAGTCCAACATTCACTATCGTTTCGTATTTCACAGCTGTTAACTGAGTTTTTGCAGCTGAGCAGATTTTGGGGACCGAACTTGATCGTGCTGTATTTTGAAAAAAAATTTTCCGAAAATTGGCACATCGAATTGAGAAAACTTTTGCTCCATTTTTTTCATCACCCTATCAGAAAATGAGGAAACAATTCCCAAATAATCATGACCGTGACATCGAAGAGACGAGAAAAAAACAAATCGTTTTTCGAAAGTCGTTAAAAAAAATTGAAGCCAAGTGTTCGATGTTTCAAGCCTTTTTGTGTCGAAGTATATAAAATTTTACATTTTTTTTTTCAAATTTCACAGCTCAGCATCACTCCGAAAACCGTTTTTTCTATTCTTTTGTTTTTTTATGCTATTTAGATGAATAACTCTTGATTTCCTTGTTTTAGAATTCTTCAAACTTATGCGTACACCCAATTGCACTTTGATAGCTAAAAAAACCGTAAAAGTTGAAGCCTCGTCACAACGTTTTTACCGGTTAATTAAAAACTTCAATAACAAAGTGAAAAGCACGGATACAATAAATTACAGATTTATTCCTGCACCTGACGATCGGTAGGGTTTGGAGAATTTTCGATTAATCACGTGTATTCGGCTCGTTAGGGAAAACTGCGTTGATAGCTCGTTGACACTCCCTAAGGGGGTCGGGCAAATACTCCGAAAGGAAATTTAATTAAATAAACGGCGTTGTCAGGTATTTTGAAGGGTAGCGATGTTATTGCGGTTACATGCAATTTCGTTCAGGTTTTCCGTGCATGATACTGTATAAGCGTTCTATATGAGTGAGAAATACTTTGAGAACGTTAAAAAATTCGAATTCTTCACATTTTTCACTCAATTTTTGGTAAACAATTTTACATACGTGCGTGTTTTCTCTCCAAGAAAATTTTTACACGATAATCAAACTTAGAATAAAATCAGATTTTTTATCACGATCCCAGAAATGTAATCTCGTTGAGTTCAAATGAAATAAAATGAGAGTTTTAATCTCATGTTCTTTCGTCCTCGAAGTCGTCGTTCGTTTACAAAAGCGAGTAATTTTTTTTTATTTTAATTTTTTCTGACTTTTTTTGTAATTTTAGCGCATAACATGAATATTTGCAATGTTAAAACAACTGTACTGTGGAGCAACTGTACCGAAAATAGATCGAAAGATTTTTCGATTATGGGGGTTTCGATGTTTTTTTTATTGTTAATGCTTTTGAAATATTTATTTATTCCACAACTTTTTGTGAAGTCTGGACTTAATTTTTGATCACCCAAAATTCGTTGGAGGTCGTAAATGTACTTGTCTCAACTTTTTTTTACAGCAGTTCTGCTGCTTTCATCTGAATTACCCGAATGATCGAACGAACCTTAATCCACTTTGAAAAACAATAAAAATTCTGTTATTTTTTCTGACGAAAAGGTATCCTTTCCCTCACAATAGTCATTTTTGTCGCATCCATAATACGTTCACTTGAAAATAAATGAAATGAATAATTCGAAAAATTCGATTTTCTCAAAAGAGTCATGATGCAAAAGTGATGGCGAGCTAAATTGAATTCAATAATCATTTTATTCGACTTCGGTCTGAAACAAGAACCAGCAATGTTTGTGTTTCACCCAACGATATTGTTGATTGGCGCGAATATTTCGTTTTCAATTCGAAATCTCGATCGAATTTCAAGCTTGTTTTATATTCACCGCGCAACGTTCCTATATATATACGTTTCCGTTGTATATATTGTAAATACCCGTTGGCGTCAAATATAACGACGTTTTATTTCTATCGCGCTTATTTGTTTTTTCAAGGGATCATGGAAATGCAGATTGATTATAGCAGGCTTTATATTTGACGAGGAGATGAAAATCCATCGCGTCAAATTTATCTGCGCATTTGAGCGAGCCATGAATATTCTGTTTTTTTTTTTTTTTTTCTTTCTTTCGTTCCATTTTTTCGTAGTAAATCAAATTTATATCCGTTTTTTTTGCAGCTAATGGATTCGTCGCGACAAAGTTTCCTATTTTTTTTTTTCTTTGCATTTTTTTATAAAAAGAGCTTTAAAATAGGGGAGGGTGGGGGGAGAATATCACTCAACTAATTTCGTTTTTGGAATCTCTTCGTTCATGAAAGCTCATGAAAGGTCAGACCATCGTTTTATCTTCGTCTTTATTCTTATTAGAAATTAACAATAAGATTAATTGGCTCACATAAACCTGTCTATTAAGAGTCGGGGTCCGAGAGACCCAGTGTTGTACATACGAAAATATACGTAAAGGTGTATATTTCAATATCTGTGTGACGAGAAGATTAGCTGGTGAACTTTTGACCTGGTCTTCCTTCTGTCAGTGGTACATGTCGAAAATGCGCAGGCTTGCCACACTGGCGCGACCTTTGTAACGCCCAGCCAAGAACCTTGCGAACGTTATTGCACCCGGAGCTCTGTACCGGAGGAGGGGATGGAAAACAGCCCTCGCTTCGTTTCTCATTCTACAGGCTGAGAATCCCATAAGTGTGAGCAAACCGAGAGGCTACCGGACTGAGACCAGGACCCTTTGAACGCGGCGAGCAGCTTTTTTTCTCTCGCACAATTCCCGAGTGCCGAAGCGAATTGCTTAAATTTTTTAAAATCTCTCTTTTCTCACTCGTCCTTTTCCCTCCACACGTTTTTGTTTCATCATTTTCTCGATTATTTTTTAATCTCGCATTTTTTTTCTTTTTTTTTTTCGTTTCGCTTTTTATGAATTTCTTTCTGTATAAAGTGGTTGAAATGGCTTCGAAATATTTTCATCGATTCGAATTGATTTCGACCTCGATATGATAAGATTTTTTTTTTCTTTCATTGGGTAGCATAAATGTATTTATCGACGATGCCTTATTTTATTTTTCTTCTATACCGTTATCATCGTTTTGAAGAACGTTAGAAAATGCAGGGAATACAAATCGCTCGGATAATCTGTTTCGTTTGAAGGAGAAAGGGGCCAGGAGATAAGGAAGATATAAGTTGAAAGTAACGATAAATTCATGAATGTTGAAAATTCTCTCACGAGTTGCGGCCTGGAATGAATATTAAATGATTCGTATATATGCATACTGATCCGTCAAACCATAAATTTGCAACAAATTTGCACGTGTCTGACGAAGCGTTTATGCCGAAGAAGCACTTCGTGAATATTCACGACGTCTCGTCCTCCTTTATTTCATTCGCATCGTCGACCTTTGCTCTCTGTTATATCAATGCAACAGTTTCTCGGCCCCGTGTCAAAAGAGAATTTTGTTTGCGTTTGGATTTTATTGAAAATCCGAGCATTTTCTCGCAATCTCCTCAAAATTAATATTTATTTTTGGAAAGATTCGTTTTCTCTCATACGGAAACGACGCTCTGCCTCTAATAATCTCTTCAACCAACGAAAAAAAACACGGTATTGTTTTTTTGTTTGAATCTAAAAATGGTTTTCTGAAAATGTTGCATGAATTTTGCACACAACCGAAACCTCACTCATTTCCATCACATCTCCAATTGGGCAATATCAAATTCATCGTTTTCGCAATCAATATCAATTTATACAAATTCTTACCACCATGGTTTCAAACTCACGTGACTGAAGAAGAGCAATCATTTGCTCTATTATCACTGTCAATAGATGTTGCCAGTATGTTAAACCTTTAACGGCCACACCTATTTCTGGACGGCTTAAAATTATTTCTTTTGGTAGTATAGCTGAAAAAGGGTTGACCATAAATGTTCAGCCTGGGAAATAGTGTTTTCGAACTGTAGAAAATTTCCTGCATGGACGGTTTTACACTCTTAGTTCGAACTATTATTCCAATTCAATCACGAATCTTCAAAGCCTAGTGTATCTAGTCAAGCTTCGTTTATCCAATTCCATCAGAAAATATTACGAGAACGTCCATTTTCTTACTTTTTTGAACGAAAACGGACAGCAGATGCCAAGCATCGTATATTTTCACGGCAACATTATCGCTCTATTGAAATAATTCATATGTTTACGTTTGAATTTCAAGCTATTCTGGCACCTGGAGCTCTATCTAGCATGGATTGATAGCACTGCAAACTAATTCGTCCGCTATAACGTCTTCATGTTTTTACAGGCGGGGTGAAAGTAGACGTAGCAAATTTGCTACAATGGCAGCTAAAGGGTTAAAGACGACAAAAACTTTTAAGATTTGTATCGATTTTTCAATCAGCTCAATTTCAAACTCGAGTAAAATTCACACATGTTGAATGAATATGCGAGCAAGAAATCATTGAGGTGAAGATTGCTTTCGGATCCTAAAACCGAAAGATCATTGTCAGCCAAGGAAGAAACGAAACATCAAAATCCATGGATTCGGCATGGAAATGACATCGCTCCGTGTTGATTCGGATTAAGTGAAAGGAAAATTGACCCAGTGACAATGTCACCAGTCCGCCGGTAAGTGACCTAATAACACGTCACTTCAGTCAATGGACTTCTGCGGTTACCGGGGAGACTTTCATTTTGATCTAAAGCTGCTTCCCTTTATATTTGTGGGTATTCGTGTTGACCGTTGTGTCGGAGCGGCAGGTAGAAGAAGGATCTTGGTAGTAAGAGAGAATGGGAACATACACACTTCGAGATTCGCGTCCTCCTTGCCCAGGGGAGTCGTTCCAAAGCAGAACATTATTCCTAGGTGCTGGATACACAGATGTTGCAAAGTAAAAGTTACTCCCTGGCTCAAAATGGCCATTCGGAAATGGCACGTTAGAATTTATAAGTTGCTTTTTATTAACAGATGGAACCAACATCAACTGGGGTACAACAAAAACGAAGGCAGAAAATAGTCGATGCGAGTTTGCGGTCGTAAAGGAAGCAATAAAACTGATCCTCTTAACACGAAACGAATTTATATTCGAACTTCGGAACTTCCAGATTTTCTATTTAGTGTCGGGAATTACTTGAATTCGAAGATGCACCAAGATCGTTGAATTTTTCCAGCAAAACGTTCCCAAAGATTTTTTCTCTCCGACGTATCGTTCATGAGATATTTAATCAATTGGGGTTTGTCAATCGCACAAGTCCGGAGGCAGTTGTTCCCCTTTTCCAGGCTATTTCGTTCCTGCTCACCTGATAATTGGCTACGACGAATTCATTCATAACTCATGAATGGAAGATCAACGAAAAAGGTGCCAGGAGTCCATCGATTGGTGAATTTTGATAATTTCGCAACTCACGACTTTTTCATCTCAATTATACACTTATTGTGCAATCACAAAGTGATTCGTTCTCTGAGTAAATTTAAAAATAGCTACATCCATTTGAGTGGTTATTTGTTCTTTAATATACTTTTTTTTTATTTTTTATTATTCCAGTCGAACATCAACTACAATAGTCCCACGTGATTTTATTTTTGTCACATGTCTGCTAAAAACGAATATTGACTCTGATAGCTTCGATGCTCTGTGGTATCATCTTCGCTTTCGACGTCAGTCACTTTCTGGGTTCGTGAGAGCAGGTATTCGATGCGTGAGTACGATCGATCAGGCCCGAGTACCACCCAACACATGCGCGTATTACGCATTATCTCGCCTTCGCACACGTTCTCACACACAACCAAAGAGTCTGACACCGAGCTGGCTCTCTGTCCGAAATCGATGCTCTACTAAACGTGGACATATACACTCAGCCACTCACACATGAGCGTCTGTATTCGTGATAAAAAAAATACCTCTCGCTTGCACCTAGTGTCTCCTTTCAAACACACACGACAGAAACTGCCATTTTCCAACAAATTTATCTCAATGTAAGCCCAAACTGTTTATATTGTTTCAACAGATCGTAATAAATGAATCAACGTCAAAAATACTACAAAAAGAGAGCCACAGGACTCTCGACGAGAGTCCTATCTTTCCAGCTGCATTCTCGTGTCGGAATATTTTCGTTGAACATGCCCAATGAAATCATTGAATTTTATTTATCGCCTCATGAATGGCCAATGGCCAGGAGATACGATGCCAAATATTCGATATTTCGACCCGCATATATCATGTTTCGTGCGTACATTATTTTTTCGAAGAAATAATACGACGAATTCATAAAGGAGCTATTGAATCGTAATGACAGTTTTTATTTTACCAATAAATTTCATTGATTTTCCGTGGAAGAGTTTATCGGTGGTATTCAATTTAATGACATATTTTCTGGTCGGTAGTGGACTGTTTTAGAAAGCTCGTATACCGGCCAGGCAATCATATCGCGTGCCATGAAACGTATTGAAGTTCTATTTGATCGATATCTCCAGAGGCTATGAGAGAACAAATGTATTTCACGCTTTTGTACGAACGGGAAGGTAGCGAAATTCCATTTTATGTGTGTTTTGGGCTCAGTGGTCTTGACGAGCGGTTCATTCCCGTGACGTTGATGCTAACCGACAGAGGACTCTCTCGTATACATATATATACATATACAGGGAACTGTTCGATCGGAGGGATGAAGACTTGATGAAGAGGAAATCACGTTTGTGCGGGCCACTCTATCGAGCCAACCGCACGCTGTAAATACATATACATTTGGCTTTTGTGAAGACTTCGAGGATCCCAAAAAGCTTCTCTCAACTTAGATGCTTGAAGATGAAAGCTTCCTCAAAGTAGTCGAGGAAATAGAAACTCAGAGCGTAAGAGAAGAAGAGAGAGAGAGAGAGAGAGAGAGAGAGAAAGTGAAAGGCACGTTTGAATACAAATGCTCACGAACCTGAGCACTATTTCAAGCAGAAAAACTAACTAATGCAGTAAAGTTCGCCAACTGCGTCGAAATAGATTGCTCAGAGTTGTGGCTGCATTGTGCTTCAAGTTTTTGGCGAGATAAGTCGATGGCAATGATTAGCAGTCAATTAGTGTGTTGGTTGGATCAGAGAATAGTCACTGATATAACGAAGTCAAGGAGGGATTCCACATTCGATAAAATTGGCAAAACTTGTCTTACACATGGTTCGTCACTTAAGTCCGTTGGGAAAATTCGGAATGAGCCATGATTGGGAGGTCGATTTGTTTGGTTTTGGTTGGAGGGCAAGTTTGCCCAGACTTCTTGCGATTAGTTTTGAGCTCGACATTCTGTAATTCCTTTTCCTTGACGAGCAGTCCATCTTCTAAAGCTTTTCCAGACTTTTATTGGACGTTTTGATGAGATTTATTAATCCCCGAAACGCAAAAGTTGGCCAACTAAGCAATTAGGTTCTTCTTGATCGAGGCTTCCAAGTCCCCTATGTCAGGATGTTCGGTGACCTGCACAAGTTTCAGGTAACAATAGAAATAAATCAGCTTCAGAATCTTGCGGATGACGGGGAGAAGCAACAGCTTAGTTTATTCTCCTGACGTACGATTGAGTGTTTCTAGTCAACCGTGTTCCTGGAACCTCAAGCTCTGATAGTTGAGATTGTCCACTAAAATATGAGAGGCTGTTTTCATCCCAACTAAAACAGTTTCTCGTCGTAACACGCCGGTCTCTTGGTCATTTTTCAAAGTTATATATTTCACCCCTGAGAATTGTCAAGTCATTTTTTGTAGCTTCAATTCTACTTCGAGAAGTTAAATGTCCAGGAGAATCAGTGGACAATGAATTGGAGTGATTATTCGTTATTAGGCAGCGTTGCGACGAATAGAATACTTTCTACTGTAGTAGAAGTTTGAAAAAAGTCCGCTACAATTTATTCCACAAATGAGGATCGAAAACAAGGGGAGTCGAAAAGACCCAGATGACAGAAAATTAGGATTGATTCGAGGAGTAACCAGCTCATCCATTCAAAAAGTCCATTCATCCGTCTTGCAAAGATTCACTAATTTATATAAATGAAAAAAAAAAAAACTTAGAAATCTCCCCATTGAAAACGGACCAGTGATTTTTCGATAAACCATAGGGAAAGGTATCCACTGGAACCTGTAGAAGGACTTGGGCAAGCTGAAGGGCCACGCTTGATGGATGATCGATTCAAACTGAAACGTAACAGAAAAGTTTGCACTTGTTCCCAAAATAGAACTGGTATACGAGACAAAACAATCGGACTCGCTAAAGAGGTTAAGAGACGTCCATTCAGGAGATAACAATGCCACTCGTACCGAATATTCATTATTCTAAATAGATGGGCAAGTTTACTTGGTGGAAGAGGGAAAGAGGCTTGAACAAACACTCAACCACGTGGGAGAGAATGAAGACAACAGGGGAGAGGAAAATAGAACGCGCATGATCGTCTTGATCGTATTTTCTCGCTTTCTTTAACACTGTCTCTCTCTCTCTCTCTCTCTGTCTCTCTTCTTACTCTGTCGCATCGTTGAACGCAATCCCGTTCCATCCTTTGATTGGTCCGAATTCAATTTGCTTCAGACTACAGCAATTTGTCTGGGTTACAGAGGAAGAATGGCATAATTGGAGAAAGGAGAAGAGTAACGAGAAAATTGAAGAAAATCATCGTTAAAACATACCGCTTCACTGACATTATTTAGTTCAACGAGTCTCGTTACTGGTGTACCTCCGAGCATTATTTTATCTGAATCATCGCAATCATCGCGGTCTAGCTTGGATAATAATGCTCAAAGAAAACATAGAAAATTGTGCTACAATGGTACTCGGGAAAAACGTTGAAACGCGACAAACTTCCAGGGCCAGTTTCAATGACTGAGGGAGAATGTAGAGAATCACTTTGTTGGAAAGCAGCCGGTGGTAAACTTTACTGTAACTGTAAAGAAAAAAAAAAAAAAAAAAAAAGAAAAGCGAAGAGGATTGTTATAACTTTGTAACAAGATCGAGTTCGAAAGCTCGAACAATATTTCAGAATGTTTTCATTTTAATTCAAAAGTTCGTTTTTTTTATTTTTTTTTCCATCTTCAAGGGTGCTGGCTGGATTGAACTTCATTAAACTTTTGATTTTTGGTACTGCGTGAATATTGTATGGCCTCGTAACCCAAAGCTTTTTGGTTCAGGTGCTCGAATGACATTTTTTGACAGCTGTTTCGGTATGACGTCGGAATTTCTTTATTCTCACATATAGATTCTCTCCGTTGAAAAAGCTTTCACGTAACCCATCGTTCACCTTCTCAATAAACTCGGATAAAAAGCTCGAGACTTTTTCGAGTTGAAACAACATCAATAACGAGAGGCTCTCTTGTTTCAAACTCTGTAGAGAAAAAAAAAGCTTTCCGCGAACCTGACTTTCCAAGATGCTCTCTCACTAGCTCTGAAATCGCATCAGCGAAATATTTCTCTCTGTAATTGTGTGTCCGAGGATTCGAATATCACCGGTTGAGTTATTTGAGAAGATGCGCTGGAAAATGTTTCTGCTTCGTTGCTTTTCCCTCCGTAGTAGAAACCCCTTTTTCCACCAAAGTAATTACTCGAGCCTCCACTTAGCCGCTTTTATACGCTTCGCTTCTGATTTCGAGCGCCAGAAAGCAAAGCAAAAGTATCTCCCAAGTTCGGA
Organism: Campoplex capitator; assembly: GCA_037576405.1. Classification (NCBI taxonomy): domain Eukaryota; kingdom Metazoa; phylum Arthropoda; class Insecta; order Hymenoptera; family Ichneumonidae; genus Campoplex; species Campoplex capitator. The sequence goes on along the minus strand of JARBWI010000323.1, from coordinate 9,801,686 downwards.
AAACTCGTATGGAACGATGTCGTTATATTGTACAGTCTGTTTCAGGAATCACATAAGCCACAAATTTCGGAACAGAAAGCAGGCTTTAGGATTCTGAACACATCCTCATCATTGATGACGACTCGATCAGATTCGTTGGTATCACTTAGAACTTGATTCATTCGATAACAAATAGAAATTGTTTGCTTTTTTATCCACTTAACTAACTTCCTTGAAAATCTTATGACCGGTAAATCAGAGAAAAAAAATTAATATGCTAATATGGAAAAGGGTGAATCCGTTATTCATCGTTAAATTTCATCGTCCGTAATTCTTTCCTGTACCAGTTCTCCGGTGCCTTTGGGTATCCTGCGGAAATCGCTGGTCTTTTTTACTCCACATTTATATGAAAAGGGACACGGTTCTGGATAATGGAACGAGTGAAACACGGTCTATATACTTCGGTCCTTGAACCATTAATTGCGCGTGATTTCTCGCAAAAATGTCACACTGTGAGAAGGATGTAATGAAACATGGAAACGCCCTTTTGCAGGCATAGGAGCGGAGCGTTTCGTTACAATGGACGAACAAATTGATTGATAGTTGCACGAAACTTCGCGTCCTATCAACCGTGTTTCGTTGCTCGCCTATTTTTTTCCCCCTTTTCGTTTTTTTTTTTTTTTTAGAACTTTGTACGGAAACAACGAACATTTTCGTCACGTCGATCCGAACGTCAATTATTCACGCAGTCATAAATCTTTCATTTTTTTATGTTTATTAGTTTTTTTTTTTTCATAGTCGCTGTCCAGTGACACTAGTAATATCTGGAAATCGCAAAACACAGCGAAAATTATGTAAAAAAGTTGAGACAAGTACATTTATTCCCCCCCAAATGGTAGTGTCGAGTGATCGAATATCGAGACAGAAGTTCACTAAAATTCGTGGAATAAATAAAACTCTCAAAAGAAATTAACAGTCATTTACATTAATTCTTTAACGGCCACACCTATTTCTGAACGGCTTAAAATTATTCCCTCTGGTAGTATAGCTGAAAAAGGGTAGACCATAAATGTTCAACCATAATTTTATCGATAAGGGCCTGGCAAATAGTGTTTTCGAACTGTAGAAAATTTCCTGCATGGATGGTTTTACACTCTTAGTTCGAACTATTATTCCAATTCAATCACGAATCTTCAAAGCCTAGTGTGTCTAGCCAAGCTTCGTTTATCCAATTCCATCAGAAAATATTTCGAGAATGTCCATTTTCTTACTTTTTTGAACGAAAACGGACAGCGGATGCCAAGCATCGTATATTTTCACGGCAACATTATCGCTCTATTGAAATAATTCATATGTTTACGTTTGAATTTCAAGCTATCCTGGCACCTGGAGCTCTATCTAGCATGGATTGATAGCACTGCAAACTAATTCGTCCGCTATAACGTCTTCATGTGTTTACAGGCGGGGTGAAAGTAGACGCGTAGCAAATTTGCTACAATGGCAGCTAAAGGGTTAAAATCCATCATCGAAAAATCTTTCAATCAATTTACAGTAAAGTTGTTCCACGGTACAGTTATTTTTGCACAAGAAGATTCAGAATTTAAAGAAATCCCGATACAGAAAAACATATCATTCGGAAAAAAAAATTCGGACCAAGTACTTGGCGAAATCGCGAGCACGAAATATAGCTATGTTACCAATATTCAGCAGAATTCTCCCGACTCCTGACTTTTTGCCTTACGGCCAATCTAAAATGAATAAGGATTTAAAAAGTTAAACGAATACGGTTTCCCATCGTTTTTAAGTAAATAAATAATCTTCAATTTTTCCATATTCTTCTGTCCTGGAGGTTCAGTTCATCCGTATTTGTCTTCCAAACACGCGAGGCTTCGGCCAAATAATGATGGAGAAAAATGGTCTGTAGCAGGCTTCTCGGCCAGAATATACCGTAAGTCATTAGGAAGACTCCATTTTCTGGAGAGAAAAAAAAAACAAGGTCATGAAAGTAATTAGATTGGGGTTAGAGGAATAAGGAGACATGCAAGAAACGAAAATCGATTTTCGAGGCGTATTTCGAGTATGAACGACGGAATTTAATGTTTCCTTGTAAATATTATATTCGCATGTATATAGATGAACTGTATACACGCATATATACGCGCTGTGTATCAATTCCCCTGGGTTGTCAGAGGGAAAAACAAAACTCGATTTTTCTCCCTGGATTACAGATGACGTTTCGAAACGGAATTCGTTCCGGGGCTGGGATACGAAGAGTTCGAATTGAGGAGGGAAAATACTGAACCTGCCACACACATGTGCGAGAGCAACGGCACACGAGTCGTTGATAAAAATGACTTTGTATATTTGTATTTTTCTTTGTTTGAAATATCGAAGAAACAGAATAAAATAAAAGTATAAAAAAATGGGTAAAAACTTAGGGATCCTTCTCGAATAGGCCTGCTGCTGTACGAGAAATCCGAACCTTTTACCAGTATTGCAACGTTATATTGTGTTACTGTTTACACGGGCCTTGGCACGTCAACCCTTAAAGGGGAGGAATAACCCTCATTTTTCCTTCTCTCAAACACTTTGACCTTGACAAACATCCAATATCGAAACAACGCCATATTCCTTTTTTCCGAAATACCATTTTCTTCAGCTCGTTTCTCCGAGTCTACCATCTTTGATTCCTACTCGCTGTACCATCGATTTTTCAAACTCCGCAGCTTTTTCGGACCATTTCCCATGTCTCTTCACCTTCAGGACCGACTCCCTTGTAGCCAGGTGATCGTTCGAGCGATTTCTTCTCGCAGAAGATTCAACTCGGATCCCCAAATCAATCCCTAAAGTTAGTACTCTCCTTCGATGCCTTCGAGTTTCACATAGAAATATAAACGTACATTTTTTCTTTGCAAACCGAAAGCCCAACTCGGCGAGCAGTGTATCGCAGCTTCGTTGATTTCACCATTCCCGGAGGATCAATTAGCTCATTGATTTTCAACACATCAATAAATACTCCATCGGTCTTCCAAGCAAAAGCCACGAAAATTTCATGACATTGCAACTCAAAATGAAGTATCAGGGTTGAGGTACAGTTTCACGAAAATTTTCCACCATTGGGAGCAGGAGAAGATAAATATAAGAGATTCGGGAATACTTAATAGCTTTAAAGGTCGACATGACGAACGAAGTCTTCTGTTCGATGAGTCGTGTATTGAACATACTAGAGATATTAATCAGCAGCAGTGTGATGTTCGCAAGCACTCTATAGAGTGAAGCTCGAAAGCTCGCCTCTGAGAGTCCTGTCGAGGATATATCGAGCATGCATTATGTGGGTCACAAATACCTACATATATGTGTATGTCGACGTATAAAGACCGAAGTATGTATGGGCTCCGGGATCGTGATTGAGTTATATCGTCGATTACATTTATCAGGCTCATAGTTATATCATTCTAGACAGCCTGCTCCTTCACCTATATTATGAAATTACTGCACAATTTCCTCGATCCCGATGGATGTTGTAACATATTAAGGAGAGCGCTACGTCTCATCGCATTTTAATCCTCGATATTTCATACTCGATTTTCAATAGCTTATCATTTGAAGAGGCTCCCGAGCTCAGAGAATTATCAAAGTGCTTTATGGAGAACAAATAATCGTGCACGATGTCACCAAGTGCCAGAGGATTGTTCTGATTACTTGAACAATTGAAACAATTTTACTGTTACACTGTTTCAGATTTTAGACACAGAAATCATGGACCTTGAAAATCTGGAATTATTTTATGGAACAATAATAAAAACGTGATTAACCGATTTCCTGATTCTTGGGAAATTACTTATTTTAATCGCAGCTTTCAAAACGAATTGCATTCGAAAAACGTTTGAAAATCTTGGAAATTTCCTCAGAATCAAACAATTATTTATCTTCTGCTCAATATTTCAGGTAGCGACGAAACTTTGGATGATTAAAATCAGTTCGACAAACTAAGATGAAAACGCGTTCGATAGTCCTCCGAAAAGTCTCGAAAAATGAATTTTTCTGTTGGCAGTTTTGTTCGACAGATCGTCGATTAGCATTAGCGAGAATATCGCTTCGCTATCATAGAGACAATTTGGACTCTTTAGCAAAATCAAGAGCAATTTTCTGGAACGATCTTCTATCAAACGACTCGTGCTGGAGAAAATGACATAAAACATTGCTGTGGTGCCCGGTTGCTAAGTTACCATGGTAATTCGTTTATTCGTAATATTCTCTTCGCCCCGTGTACCTGCTGCTCTCGTTAAGGCTCACACGAGGGTCTGTGTCCCAGCAAGTAAGGTTATTTTTCCTCAAGCACGAATCTTAGTCAGGATGACATGATCCCTAAAGAGATGTGAAGTGATGGAAAGGTGAACTTGAGAACTCGGCAAGATCGATATTCCGTGTGTGTGTGTGTTATTCGTGCGTAGAATCTGTCGTTAATTTAAGTGAAACCTACTTCACTGTCTCTCATTCATCGTGTTCCTTTTACGTCCTATCGCCCGTTTATCTTCGAGGGACCATTAACAACTGAACCCCATTGTAGTTGGAGCTTATCATTAATTTCTCAGGACAACCCCTTTAAGCGGTATCCTTTATGCTGACGAAGATAGGACGGACAGAAGGGTAATCTTTCTGGATCAGGAGCAACGTATCCCTTGAATACGAGAGAAGAAAACCTTTTTGGAGGAATAAAGCTTTAATGGTTCGTCACAAACTCGAGGGAATATCCATGCACTGACCCAAAATTTATCAAATCATATGTTAAAAATGAACGATCAACTCGATATTCTGTCAAGTTTCGAGCGAGTTTTATAACTCAAAAGTTGTCTGGATAAACGACCAAGTTTCCTCATAAATTTTGTGTCCTGATATGCGCTATACCACGCTGAACTGCGAGTGAAGCTGCACGTTTTCTGGTCGGCAACTCGTATTTTGCCACGCATTAGTTGTGAAACTTGAGCTTTACTCGGTTCGTGCTAAGATCCCTTCACCGCCTGAGTATGTATTGATGAATCTTCCGTTATTCATTACATTAGTTCTTTTACCTTTTTTTTTTCGTAACTCAATGAATTTTTAATTAATCCTCAGAATAATGATGCACGATGGCTCGTTGAGCATTAAATTAATCGTTCGTTATCGAACTGAAGCTTCGAAGCACAGAATTACCGTGCTATGTTGTACTTTCAGAATGTGTGATGGAGGAGAATATCGATTCCATAATACGTATAATTTAACTATCATTTGTGAAGCTCTCCTTTTCATTCGAACCGCATATGTCACTAACTATCTGGAACAATCGACGACTTTGATAAACTCGAGGTTTACACGTGCTGGTTGTTTCCAGTCGAGCAAACCTTTCCTGCAACTGAACCAGTCCACACTGTATGACGAATTATATTCAATTTACCACTACGAAGGAAACTTGAATTACACTGAAAAGCCACAATGTCACTCTCGACATAATCGTCGACGTTTTGTTCCACCTGACAGTCGCACGCTGAAAAGCTCTACAAAGCTTTAATAGCGCTTATCACTCAGCCGATAAGAATTACCCTTTCATCGCACAATTGTCAATTGCAGAGATCCTTTTCACATCAGGTAACTCCTCAGATAACAGTTTGACACAGTTGTTTATTATGCATGAGCAATAGTACGAAGAATTTATAAAGTTCGATACATTTTTTTGTTTTATCACAACTTTATTCAAGTTTAACTATACCTATTCAAATGACAAGATACATTATCATTTTTATTCATTTTAATTGAATCCTTTTTCTTATGATTTATGCGAATATGATTCGTCGAGATTAGTAAAATTTTCAAACTCGTTATATACTTGAGGCTGATGATAAATGCCTAAACTACATTCTACAATTTCCTGAATGGATTGAAGCGTGTCATTATTTTAGCTGACGCGAAGTCACGTGTTCATTTCATTTACGAGAATCGATTTTGTCGCGCGTAGCTCAACTCGCTGTATACAGTCGTATAACGATATTCTCCTCGTTCGTGTTGAAAAGACCTTACGTGATTATGTAAATATACTTGTCCTGCGTTGAGTGATGAGTGACACGCAGATTCAATCCAATATGCCAAAATAAAAAGAAAAATTAAAATAAAAACGTTTCTCGAAATTGCTTCGTTATCGAGTACTCAATAATTGTTAATCAATCATCAATGATTCGTTATTGACTGATTGAATTGTACGAAATTCTCAAAATAATTCTATCAAGTTGACAATAATTGTAATCAATTCGAATGAATTTAATCAAACTTTTTTTTTTATTTTAAATTAAAAAACTTTATTTAAAAAAATTTAAATTAAGTCGACTAAAAATCATTCCCACTTCGAATTACTGAAGCAATATAATGAAAATAAAAAACTTTCATCAAATACATATTACGCAACTATTTTTGCAATCCCAAAAGCTGTTGATCAATCGGGCAATCTCGTAATTGTTGCATAAATTGTCCACCCTCGTGATATTAGAGTGTAGTTTACGTAGGATTAGAAACTCCTAAACATCCGTCGCGGATGAACCCCTTGACACGATATACTCTCAGTGCATGAGCATGTTTCCATCTCGTAATCTTACAAGCTTACTCAGGTTCAGGATGACATAAAGGATCCACTAATGGTCCTGTCGTGCTAGTTGTTATCAGTTCCCAGCACAAGATTTCACGCGCGTATTTGCATCACATATTCGATAATAACGATAATGATCATATGAAAATCGGAAGTGTGGTAAATCTTCTCGTGAAAGTATATGAAATGTAGAAATTGCATTCGATAAAATTCTAAAAATATCAGTCAAAATGATTTCTTTCGTGATCAATTTTGTATTCGAATTTCTTTTGTACACTTTCATTGATTCAGACACTTTGGAGGAATGCAATTATTATAATAATTTTTTTTCCAACACTGAATGAATGTGATTAATAATTTTTTTTTTTAGATGCGAATTCAATTTCAAACCTTCTTCAAATCTTGAGAATCTGCAGAAATTTGTCGTTACACTAGCGAACTTTTAAAATATCAAAGCATGAAAATATGCACTTTTTAAGGTCGTGTAATTTTGTTATCTGGTAGAGCTAAGTGCAAGCTCGTCTTGGCACATGGGGCACCAGAGTGTCGCATCGTGTAGAGGGCCAAATGCGCTTAAATTGCTGTTACGAGTTACGAGAGAGCGGCGAGAGCGAGGTCAGGCTTCGCTTCTCATATCTCTGTACACCGTAAACTCTTTTACCTCTCAAAAAGTAGCAGTTAACGAGGACACAATAGATAGAGCGAGTGCCTTTGCGTGGGGTTTGGCACAAGTACAAATCCTATTGAGCATGAAAAATAAAATAAAAATCGATTGGAATAAATCTGATGAGTATAGACTGAAAAATTTCAAGAAAAATTCGCAGCGAATAACATTTTGAAAGTTTGCTCCAATTTTTGGAGCCATTTTTATTCACAGAATCGCTAATTTTTCTTCCTGAAATGCTTCAATCATGAAATATATTTTTAACGTTTTAATATTCTTTGTTAAAACTCCGAAAGCTCGAATGTTTGACAGATAAACGGTTGAGACAGTGGAAATAAAAATACAAAAAATGAAAACTGTGGTCGACATCGTTAGCTCATTTTACAGAGACAAAAAAAACGAAAGAAACGTTAAAATGGAAGCACGAAACGAGCCAGTTGTTAAGGATAATGGTCAGTTTGAAATTTTAGTCAAGATAATTTTAAAAATAATAACGCCAAGGACAATGGCGCTCTGTTAATGACGGTGGAAAAATGTGGGCTATGCACACATCCGGATTATTGTTTCGTTGACAATCGCTGCGATTTTTTTTCACAATTTATTTCCTTCCTTTTTCTTCACCTCTCGATTTATTATTCTATTCATTAAAACGAGAACTCGTTGAATCTACTTGAAACTCGTTCGTCGCGTCAAATTTTTTTGTCTTTCATCGATTCGTATGCAATACGGATTCCTATTTCTTATGGAAATAAATTTCGTAGGGTCACAGGATGCATGAATAATCATTTTTCGTCTGGGTAAGATGGACAGGAATATCGATTTTGTTAGACAAAAATATCCACAGTGAGAGTTTCACTTTCCTTCTGCCCATTCTCACGTTTAATAATTTGATTTTTTTTTTTAATTTTCCCAAAGTTAGAACAATTCTGAAAAAATGTTTTTGTTTATTGAAAAAGAATTGCGAATCTAAAAGTTTAATAAAATAAACAATTCGTACGTTTCTTCAACTCGTACTTTTTGACTGTTGGAAAAAATTCCGATTTCGCTGTTTCGTACTTTGGAAAAAATTTACATTTTTATGGGTTTTTACATTCAGCTGCATTTACTTATCGTGTCACTGAATCAGGGACATTGCTCTCGTATATACGAGATTATGAGGAATAATAATTAGCCGGCATTGCATTTTAATTGCGAGAACGTGCTTAAATAACGGAAAATGTGAGAAAGGGCGCGAGAACAAAACGAAAATATAAAGGCATGAGGGAAGCAGGAGATGGGTGAAAAAAAAATGTGTATGCTATATCTGGTACAATAACGAATAATATTATAAAAGCTTTGAGGTAAAAGCATTTACGAACGTAAAGCCATGGAACATGACACTTTTTTTATACCGTGGAATTTTTCGTCGGTAAAATGAGTTTTCTCTCATCAAACCTCGGAGCGTAATACATCTCAGCTTTCACCTGAAAGCTTATTTTATTTTATTTTTTTTCCTACTTACACAATATATGCCCATTTCGCTGTAAATTTATACTCCTGATTTAGAGACTTCTATTTACAAATATTATATTTTTGTTTCGTCTTTCACTCGCTGATAAAATATCGTTTTGTCTTCTGAACACAAATGTATTCTCCTCAAAAATGGTGTCATGTACGTCTCATGAACTTAACGCTCCTCCACTTAATGATCTTCAGTAAATTAAGGAGTTTCGGTACAAGCGATACAATGTTGCCATACTAAACCATGTTGAAAACACGAAAAATTGTCAAAAAGTTAAGAATTTTATAAAATTTGGTGAACATATTCGTTTAGTGCCAAATTTGACAATACAAATTTTTTCAGATTCTTCTTCTACACAGTTATCGAGTAATTGAAGACTAAAGTTCACGTGTATAAGCATAGCGTTTTCATATATATAGGTATACACTTCGGGCATAAGAAATCTGCTTTAATGCTTAATTACTCGATAACTAAGTAGAAGAAAATTTTGAAAAAATTTGTCTTTTCGTACTTGATGTTAAAGAACATTATCATCAAATTTCATTAATTTCTTAACATTTTGCCATTTGTACCGAAACTCTTTAACTTCGATATAATAATAAATGTCGTTGAGTTTCATAGGGATGAAACAACCATGAAAATGACCTTCATTCATTTTAACATCATGGATTCATCGATCTATTGTATACTATTTCACGTTTTTTTTTCATACCAGAATTGTCAAAATATTTATTATCGTTTTATCGAACGTCTTTTTATACTGACACGCACCAGTCAGAAGTGAGTGTCAGAATACTGATAACATGCGCATCTCTAAAACGTTAGAACAGTTTTTGGTTTTTTTTTTTCGAAATTCACAATCTTTATTAGTGTTTGTCTTCAATTTCCATAAATATCTGGAAAAGAGTGAATATTTCGAAGACCATTACAGAATGGATATAAAAAGATGACCAGCCACAGTACACGCGACGAATAAAATCGTTTTGTCCATTGGATCAGAATTTTTGAACTTCGATCCAATGAATTCTTTGATCGAGAGAGCGAATAATTTATCCTTAATATTTGTCAAGTTAATGCATAATTCGTTAGATCGTGAAGCGTAATTTTTTTTTTTGTTTAATGACGTTCAGTAATTTGATTGGAATTTTGTAGAGATTTCAAAAAGGTAGAATGGTGACTCGTTTCATTTTTTATCGGGGATAAAGAGTTCTCAAGATCTTAGAAGATTCCGAGGACATCGAGATGGTTGTAGTGACCAACAATCTCCAGGGACTCAAGCTCCGTCTATCTGAAATAGACTTTCTTATGTATTATGTAATACTGGTTGACGATTATAGACATAGACACTTCTACTATATCGAACGATTCCGATGCACAAGTAGAACGAAAAAAAGGGCTTTGAATGGATTTGTAAGAGCGCAAAAGATAAAATAAAATAAAGAGAGAAAGAGAGCGGATCGAGCGGACATATATATATAAGAACGGTCGACTAAAGCGGAGAGTCTTTGATAAGGGGAGCTTGAAGTGGACATGGAGCTTCCGGAGGCGAAATCGTTTCAGCCGAGAATCCAGGCTCGCTGACAGAAAAAAAAGCACGCTTTCATCCACTTCTCCGAAAACTGCTGAACTGATCCCATCTGTACCAGAGTATGGTTTTTTTTCTTCTTTTATTCGAAAGATAACGACACGAAGAGATTGCACTTACGTAGACGTAAGGAGAGGTTCGTATATACGAACCTCTCTCGAGCCCAAATCAATACAATATCTTGGAGCTTTCAATTCTTATTATGATTCTCGCTAGAATTACGGTATTATATGCTTTTGTGAAGAAAATATATATGATCGAATGGAAAAACAGAGGCTCGAGGACATTTCTCGAGTAGAAAGAGCAACCAGATCTCCTTACGAATCTGATATCGTTTTATTTTCTCGTTCGAGTTTCTTGTTGCATCGTTAATGCGATATTTCAGCAGCTTTTTTTTGTTCGGTGCGTCAAAACAATCGAAATATTCCTTCGTACCAAAAATTTATCAATACTTCTAATATGAGGAAGCAGCGAAGCGACTAGTCTCGCGTCAAACAATCAATAAAGTAGCAAAAATAATGTGGTGAATAACAAATTGGGTCAAGATGCCAAAATAAGAGAGTTGAGGACAAAAATTAAAGAAAACGCGTCTACCTTCGTTTGAGAAAAAGCAATGATCGTGATTCGTCAAAATTTTTTAAAAATAAACATCATTTTACTTGGATTAAACCAATAAAAATTCATGAATGAAACAGAAAAATAGGATCAAACCCCATTATTCGAGTGTATGCAATATTGCAAATGAATTATAACGTTAAGGAGTTTCGGTACAAAAGGCAAAATGTTAAGAAATTAATGAAATTTTATGATAATGTTCATCAACATCAAGTACGAAAAGACAAATTTTTTCAAAATTTCCTTCTACTTAGTTATCGAGTAATTATGCGTTAAAGCAGATTTCTTATGCCCGAAGTATATACCTATATATATGAAAACGCTATGCTTATATACGTGAACTTTAGTCTTCAATTACTCGATAACTGTGTAGAAGAAAAATCTGAAAAAATTTGTATTGTCAAATTTGGCACTAAACGAATATGTTTACCAAATTTTATAAAATTCTTAACATTTTGAAATTTTTTGTGTTTTTAACATGGTTTAGTATGGCAACATTGTATCGCTTGTACCGAAACTCCTTAAGAGTCAATTTATAAAAGTTTGTAACGACGAATAAGCTCGGGAGGATCGATTTTTGCTCGAATTTTCCCAGCCCTCAACTTGCGATTACCTCAGGGATTAGTCCGATAGAAGAAAAAACTTGAAATGATTTTGAAGCGAGGTACGAAATGAGTATGAATAGGTAGCGAGCTTTTGCACACATTCGACGAGAATATATATCCGCAGAAATGCAGGCGGGTAGGTTGCCGAGAATACCGGTGGGTTTGTCGGTGGCGGAGCTGGTGGTTTTGTGCCCGGGGGATAAACCGCATGGGGTCTTCTAGAGTTGGGACGGGCGCAAGGCGTCCTAATAAACACGCTAACTAGGAACGTTCACTGACACGTGGCTCGTACGTATATGCGAACACGTCAAATGCAGCAACGCGCAGATGCTTATGAACAAAATGCACCGCGTTCGAAAACTCTCAGTATCGTCGCGAATAGGCGATTTTTCTTGCGTATAACGCGAAGATACGAAAACAGGAAATAGTAACTTCATTAAATAAATAATGACGCACGAATCGTTGCAAAATTTGCAACGATTACTTCTTTTGAAAATATCACTGAAAAAATTAATTTGCTGATTCAACGATGTTTTCGTCGTAGTGAAAAATATTTATTCGAGCCAACGCGAATGAAGTCTGCGAATCAAACAAGCTTTTATTTGGGCTAAAGAATTTAATTTTAATTTTGGACTAAAGAATTTAAGGAGCTTGGCTACACACAACAATGTTGCCATGTTAAAGGCATAGGAAAATTCTAAATGATTAGAATCTAATGAAATTTGGTGAGCATATTCTTTTGGATTAAATATGAATATACAAATTTTTTAAGATTTTTCTTCTACATAGTTTTCGAGTAATTTAACGCACTAGAGTTTACATCCGTAAGCATAGGATTCTGATATATATAGGCATATCTTTTGCATATTGTAAACTCCAATTATTCGACAACTATGTAGACGTAAAATTTGAAAAAATATGTGTTCTTGCATTTGATGCTAAAGAATGTTATCACTAAATTTTATAAAATTCTTATCATATTGTCGTATGTAGCCACCCTCCTTAATTTGTCGAATCAGTAATTTTTTTTTCTCTCTCAGTGCAATCGATGTTGAGTAAGAGCATCGAACCAACGTGAGTGAAATTCGTGCTAATTTCGTCGATAAAATATGATGGAAGCAATATTTTCGAGGCTTCAATCAACGATGCCTTTCGACGAGCTTTATTTCGAAATTTATCGGGAGGCTTTTCTACGTCTTCCTTTGCGTATCGTACTCGTTGAATGAGTTTCACCATTTCAAAGGCTCCCCAAACTCTTGAAAATGGCAGTACAAATTTGTAAAGCGAGATACATATTCTTTTTCGAAAAAACGATGATACAGACAATATTGAAAATCATATTCTTTTTGTTTCGTGTCTTTTTCTACTCATCGAAGTAGCATCTCGTAACGAAATAAAACATTTTTTTTTCTTCTTTTTCTTTTCATTCCGCACATTCCGAACATTTTTATTCCGCACTGTAAGAGGACATAAAAGAAATTTGATAAAAAGTTTCCTCGTTATATTCCTTCGTTCGAGTTGAAAATATTGCAGAGGCTCTTTTTATTTTCCAAGATTCTTACCACATTTTCCAGACTTTTATTCACTCAAATCATCTTCTTCAACAGTAATTTACGCGTTTCGATGAAGTGTTGCGGAACGTTCAGAAATATTCAATGCTGATGCGAGAGCTGCTCTTTCCTGCACAGGTCTCTCGTGGACTCCTGTGAGACAAATCAATAAAAATAGGATACAAAAAAAAAACGTTGGACGAAAATATTTTCATCGTTGCTCGAGCATATAGCTGCGTCCTGGATTTTTTAGTCTCTTTAGAATTCCTCAAACCTCGTGCATTTCGTATTGATAATTCTGACAAATGGAGAAAATAGATCGTGACGGTGAATCGAGGGAGACGCGAATGAAAAGAAAAAAATTTAATTAATTATTTATCAGCGAAGATTAAAGTGCGAAGCACGCGATGAATCAAAATCCAATCCGACGTTCAATTGTAAGTAACAAAAAAAATGTTATCAGCCTCTATACAATTAAATCGAATTTACACTCGAGATATAAAAAAATGCGAAAAAGTCGTTCAATGAGAAAAAAAAAAATCGCGATGTTTTGACTAGGATAATTATAAACGAGAGGGATTTCACGATGATAATTATCGACCCTTCTGGACGCTTCCATCCTTCTCTCTACTACGTCCCACTTCGTCTCGACCCCTTTTACCATCTCGGTACACTCCGGATAATTGAAAAAATGCTTGGTTCCATATTAAATTCATTCCGAACTCTCCCAATTCGATTATTCAGCATAAAACTTGCCAGACTTTTCCATTCAGGACTCCTCATTTGTTTTTTTTTTTTATCATTTAACTTTGAAAACCATAATGTTCTGCTCCAATTAAAGCTTCGCCTCGAACTTTTCGCCATTTTCTTTCCAACGCTTTTGCGAACTTTATTTAATGAACTTTCCAACCAAAAATTTCGCATTCTTTCAAATTCTACATACGAATACTACTGAAAATGTCTTTTTTTTTGTTAAATAAAATGCTAAATATTGGATATACAGCTTTACACGTGGCCAATAAAAAAAATAATGCTCAGTTGTAAATACGGTAAGGGCCATGTGTTAACATTATTTTATACGAGAAAATTTTATTAATGTCGTAAACCTCATTGGCCGCTGTTCCTTTTGTGTCTCGGTGCTATCGCGTTCTCTTCATCCGGTTAATATCGAGATCATGGACTATTATTGCAGCCCTTTTTCCAGGGGGTTGTAACATTCGCTATAACAATAAAGCGTCTCGATTGTGACTTTCACGAAAGAGAATAAAGCTTACATAAATTCGAGCTCGTATTCAGCTTATTTCTCAACAAAGCTTCACACAAATTCGGTCCAAAATTACGTAATCGAGAAAAAATGTTTGAATAAAAAGATAAACGAAAGAAATGGAAATAAATGAAATGGGAAATTGTACGCGCGCGCGCGCGCGCGATGATCGAAAAATAAATTTACGAACACAAACAAATCAAATAACATTCGAGGAATAAAAATAAAAATGGCTCATTGATGTTTCATTCAAACAGCTAAGATATTCATTTCAACACTCCATTTAACCATCGAGCTAACATCGTCACTTCATATCTCAATCTTTCTCGAAGATTTCTGAAACGTGAGAGTCAAAGTTCCAGCATAAATGTGAGGGCACAAGAAACTTTATGACGACGACTCCGGTACATTAAAATGATGAACGAAGCAATCTCGCTTGTTAAACGAGATCATAACCGAGTAGTGAAAGATCTGCTTGTGTGTTTTTCATCTTACTCTCGAGTAAGATGCAAGGGGTAGTAAAAAGTTTCTCCTTCTATGACGGTAATAGAAATACTTTAACGCTATTATGAGACTTATGAGCTTTTTTTTTTTTGTACTCTCGTTATCTTTTATGTCAAGATGCTTCAGTATAGAATCTTCTTCATGATCGTGTCGCGTATCGATGGAATTGAGTGGCATTCCAAAGTAAGTAAACTGACTTTGAGGCTCTCAATCAATTCGACATTCGTATGCTCCGCTGAGGCTAATTGGAAACACACCATTTCTGTCAGCTCGTTATAGATATTGACTGAGAAAACTTGCACGATTTTCAGCGTTTACAAAAACATCATGCACTGTTGTCTACAATTTTACATCCCATTCATCTCGTTTGAGAAAAGCATGGAATATTAAATTCACGAATTCCTGGACGTTGGAGGATTCGCTGCACGAGATGAGCTCTCGCGTATTCGTGTCGAGGGCCATCTTAAAAAATGACCCAGATTCATTTCTATTGGAGTACTCTCGAGAAATGAAAAACCTTTTTTTTTTTTTTTTTACTTCTTCAAACGTATCTACAAAGCCCTTTATCCGAATCAATTCAATTTTTTATTCGTATTTGAATTCCGATAGCGCGTTATATCAAGCAGGTCATCTGTTTCCATCATTGAATGACGACAAGGAATCATTTTTTTTTCTTTTTCAATAAATAAAACATTTTTATGTGCATTCATTGGGATCTAAGTGTAGTAACCAATTAAAGCAGTCCATGGGAAAAAAAAAACTTTTTTTTTTCGACATTTTTCGTAAATGTACTCAAACTGCATAATCGTAGACATTAACTCTTGAACCGCTGAGTACTGAGTACATTGGTAAAACTAAATGAAATGACACGCAGAAAACAAGCGTGTGATTAATATTGAAATGCGCCAATTTCACTGTCCTAAATTTTGAGTGATTTGCAGAATTTTGTAAACTGCTTGAAAACATTTAATTGCTTGATTTTTCGAGAGTGCCAAAAACTTTTGAAGCGGATTAGTTTGTTTTCGAAACAATCTGAAACAAAAGTTGTTTTTACACCAAAGTGCTGAAACCTTTTTGCACCCAAGTTTATCTTGATACACGCTTCGTTGTGTAAATAAGGGATGGAGGGAGAATCATTTTTGTTTTCTCTTGTGTCGTTGATTCATCTACTTTGAACAAATAGAGTGAGAGAGTGTAGCATCATTTCGTTCAACTCGTCGTTCACAAAGGTCAAGCGTAACAAGTCATAAAACGTAGACAGGGACTTAATACTGTTCTAGCAAACGGTAAAATTCTTTGCTACAAAACGAGTCAGGAAACAAGAGGGGAAAAAAGACGAGCAGTTGAGAATCAAGCACTGCTTCTTTCCCTCTGTTTTTTTTTATCGATGCTGCAATCCAGAAAATCGTCTCCGAAGTCACCAAAAGAATCCTTTTCCTGTAGGGAGGCTCCAAAATACTATTATCCTTCCGCTGTATGACATCATGAATCTTCACGATCAATTTTAACCCTCTATAAATCGTTTTGAGGAAAAACTCGGTCCCCAAATTACGTCTCGAGTCAGCATTCGATGTTTTACCTACGGGTCTCAAGGCGAACATTTTATCCATTCGGAATTTCAGAATAAATATATAATAAAGGAATCAGTTACTCAACTATTTTCGCTCAGACTCATAATTAATCTTCATTTTACATCGATTTTATGTTCAAAACAGATTTTAACGTTTACGAGGGATCTTCAAGAGCCTCAAATCCCATACAATAACATTTTTTCATGAGAAAACATTTGTGTAAAACTTGCTTGACTAGTGGAAACTACGCGATACACTAATCGTCAATATTCGACGTCATTTAATATTTAGTTAGGAGCTTCGTTGGAGTGAATTTTTACTTTTGAAAATTGATGTAAAAGGCAACAAGTTTGAAGACAAAAATCAGAGTGTAGTCATGGAGAATTAGCCGGCAAAATCCTAGTCTGGAACCGACTGCATGAGGTTCTTTTTTTGTTAATTGTTGGCAAGCATTGCGTGTGACAGTTTCAGCTTCGGAGCATGAAATTTTCAAACGACTCCATGTGAACGTTGCTAATAGAGGTAGAAACTCGATAAATGTCAAATCGCCTTGCGGTGAGAATTTCCAACTAGAATCCCAACAAACTTCCTGGCCGCGGATAAGGTTCAAGCTAATCTCACAACAGCGTTGACTCTATACTGCATGTGGTAACGTGCAGAGTAACAAATAAAATATCAAATTGAACCCCCATATTCCATCAGAAAAGCGATCCAATGCATATTTAAGTAAATTAAATTTCCGGATATACAGTAACCCTCGAAGTGTTTGAACCTCTCTAATTTATTTTTACACTTCATGAATTATTTATTTTTCTTATAAAATCAGCAGTCAAATCAGCTTGTCTGATGAGAAAAATCGATCAGCTAATTAAGTGCAATGAAAAGAAAAAACTTGGAGTGGGGGAAGACCGCTTACAACTCAGCGAATAGATTTGAGCGTAATCGGAGCTCATACTGATAAAATCCTACTGATTCTCATCAACATACTCGATTGGCTATTCTTATTCAACGTACGTCTCTGGAAAGGTGGATAAAAAAAAAAGAAGAATTTTCAAAGACTCTTCGTCTCATAATTGTACATTCGAAAATTCTCACTTTCGAAGAATACCGTATAACAGGAAGGTTAGTGTGCGTAGGGCGAGGCAAAAAGTCTGTACACCCCTCTAGGCTCACAGTGCTCTCGTATCGAGAGCTCAGCACTTGCTTCTGATTAAAAATTCTCATCCCGAGCATCGATTTTCTTCTCTCTCTCTTTACGTTTGCGAGGTCGCTCTCGTTATAGGCAGAGCAGTTGTGCGGTTTGCCTCGAGCATCAATTGATCTTTTTAAAGACATTAAACAATGTACGTGAAATTTGCAATGAGACACAGTGATCTGGTAAATATTTTACGTTATGAAATACGATCAAATATTAGTGCATTAATAGGAGAATCATGATAGAGTCTAGTTTTTTGGCTTCGAAGCACAATGTATGCAAATAATCCCAAAAGTTCCCTTTTCAATGACGTACATCTTTGGGAGATGCTCAGACATTTTTAAAAATTTTCATCAAACATCAAGGGAGTGCCACCTGAAAAAAAACGTCCATCTATGTACGAACCCCCTAAAAATGTAAACAGAATCGAGAATCTCATGGAAAATTTGCAGGCTTATCGCGAAGAATTATATTTTTCCAGACTAGCCAAGAGGTCAGCGAATGTTGCAAGGAGGACAGCAACATGTGGCCACAAAAGAGGTCGATATTGTACGAAGCTCTGACGAGAACTACTCTCCTTCACTTCACCCTTCCCTTCTTACACTTCTTCTAACACACTCGCGCTCGTCGTCGAGCCTGCTGTCACTCACCCAGACTTTTTCATTTTCCTTGTTGGCTCGCCTTCCGCTGGATAACGCTCGCTCGTACGAGCTGATCTCGCTGTACTATTAAAGATTATTTTTTAAACCCTGTTGCTCGTACAGGCTGCTCCAAAGTTTTAGTATCCTTTGAAAAGTTTGGAAAGAATCTTTCAATCGAAAGAATTCCTGGTTGTTTTTAATCGATGAAAATCTTGATGAATTGTTCATTATCACAGATAAGGCAATCAGAGATGTTCAAACCACTTTTTGTCTGCTCAATTCTTCCCTCTTGACCAAGCGTGTTTATACCACTGGAATTCGAGTTCACTGGTCAACTTGCTGGTATACTCGAGTTCCAATTATTGTTGTAGGAAAAAAAAAAGAGGCGAATTCGAAATTGGACGGTTTTATTTACGCAGAATACGAAACACTTATTCGGTAATTGCTTTCTCTTACCACCTACCAAGTTAAAGGCTACGAAGCCGCTAGCTATATTTCATGCGATCGTTGGATTACTGGGCAGACTTCACGGAAATCAGTTAATCGAAGCAAGTGATCTTTTCTTCGTTCGTCAGCGTCGAGCAGTAAAGTGGATGAGTGATAAAGAAGGGTAGGAGCAATGAGAAGTAGGGTCGATGAGTCCCTTTTATTAGCTTTTCACGAGTTTTTTCTTATTGAGCCTCTACCGTGGTCGTTTATTTTGTGAAAAAGTGTCTATTCTTCTTGTGAAATCTGTTCGAAAAGAGATGAAAGGGTCGATGCGCCGTTGGTAATCTGGGAAAGTCAATAAACTGTCGCAGTTTTCTTTGTTGCACTGTATTTAGATAAGTTGTACATAAAAGTAAATATAATTCTATCGTTTAATCAAATCTCCTCGAACACAATGCCTTTTGGTACAAAAAATGCGCCTCATCATCCCGGAAGTTGAAGCTAAATTTAAGGGACAACCTCCGAGAAAGCGGAACACCATTCCACCGGTGCATCTTTAATCCAAAAGTTTTGATTCAAGACTCTCGGTACAGAGAAACACTCGGAGAGGACAGAACATAGTTTCTTGAACCACGTATTCAAAATTGCCTGGTACATCTGCTCCCCGACTCGCAGCTTTTGTGCATAATTCATCCAGCAGCCATTCATTTATCAAAACGTATATACACGAAATAACTTTCTTCAACTTTTCATTTCACGTCTCCTCAGACTCGACTATATCCTTGATACGCTTATTTCAGCTAGGTGGCTTGTTTGAATTTCATCTCATCGTGGTAGCGTGTCTTGTTTCGTCTTTCGATTCAATCTCAGTCAGCCGGTCCTTTTCTTCTCTGTCGAGCTACAATATTTCTTTCTTTCTCTCTCTCTCTCCTCTCCGGAATTTCCATCTCACACAAACTGCAACCAAACTTGCTTCGCATTACCATATCCGCGTCATCTTAATCCGCAATGGGCTTAGATTCAAACTTCATCCGCTTTGCCGATGTTCGTATGGATTAACTCTCTCATGCACAGACGAAACAAGAGTTGACCGAATAACGTTAACGTATCGTTACCACTTTGTCATGGTACGAGGGAATATTTCATTATATCAATCCATTGTTCGATAAAACCTTTCTCATTTGTTCTTTTTGTTTGAGGCATTTTTCAGTTTCATCAAAAGGTTCAATGTTTTTTATTTTTATTTTATTTTATTTTTTTTTTTTTTTTTTTTTTTTAAATAACAAGTTTCACCTGAATGCAAATTTTTTTTTGGATATTCACTAATTCGCATCATTTATCCATAAATGTTTCTGGAAACGTTAAAAGAATAAGTTTTTTTTTTTACGCAATCTGCAAAAATACCAAATTCTGATCGTACTTGACATAATTTTATGATGTAAAAGGTGAACAGTGTTATTATTGAGAAAAAAAGAATTTTGACGACAGTCATATCTTTTTGCTGATTGCAGGTGAACCGAAAGTTGGCAAAATCGACGAAAAAATGAATTTAACGTAGCAACGAAAATTGAAGAAGTCCAAACTCGCAAGAATCTTCGTAAGTCTCTTCGCGGGAATATTCATCGAGCAAGTTTAATGATAGAAACCAAAATCCTTAGGTGCCGGTTGATGTACAAAAAAAAAAATAAACAAAAGAATGCAATAATATTAAAAATAAAATAGGATAGTTGTCCGTAGTGAAAGTGAGTTTGTTAGTTGACCGTTGACGGAATCGTACATTTGTTGAAGAAATAACCCGGAGAAAGATATGCGACAATCGAAATTTGGAAAGATTAATAGACGCAGAGGTCCAAACCGAAAGCCGAAATTTATTCGTTCGATTGATTCGCAGTCAGGACGTAAAATTATCATTCAAAGTAATCTCGAAGAAATATAACACCTGGCGAAATAAATTGAGAAGCGTTTATTGTTTTGTATCATGGAATGAAATTTATGAACCTTCGTTATACGTGAGACTGAATTATTCTGCGAATTAACGTTGAATAAGGAGTCCACGAAAAAAAAAAGCATCAACGAAAGGGAGAACGACGAAGAAAAAGTTTCCAAAGGCGTACAAAAAGATCGATTAACTTCGGAGAACAAAGAAAAACCAATATTTTTTTGTTCCATCGCTTGGAGCTTTTACCCCATCGCATTTTCATCAACAATTCGTTGGATTAAAGCCATTCATCGTCTATCCAGACACGATCGAAACGTCTGTAAAAACAGAAACCTAATAATAAGAGCGACGACAATCTTAAAAAAGTAATCAATTGATACATAAATTCAGTGTATAAAGCGAAAGATTCTATCGAAGAAAGTTATAAATATTTACATATATATCTATATATACAAATATTATATGTATACATCATAATACCAATCTTCTTAAATCTATACTCTAAATACTGTTGACCTGAGAAACGTGATTCTATACCGTTAATGTTTGTTTAACAATAAAACAAAGCTATAATTATTGTACGCAATAAAAAAAAATAAAAAAATACAAATGGAAAAAAGCATTCCATTAAAAAGTATTGATTTACTTACGTATTCGAAAGTATATTTGATTGATCAATGTGTGTGTGCTGTTAGAATCGAATAAACCGAAGACTAATTCTTTTCTTTACGATTATAGAACTGGTATGTAAAATATTTACTTCGATAAACATGTCGTGAATGCGATCCAACTATTGTGTTGACTACGGAGTGCTACCAATCGAGACTGCGTTGAGAGCCTTTGAAGAATATGCTTCAAAGACTTCTAACTGTATTGACAGTTCAGTAAAGACAAAGAAGAAACACGAACGAATGAAGAAATATACAAACACATCGATACTGGAATTCATCTACTGTCTAAATCTTGAACTACAAAAAAAAAAGAAAGATAAAAAGTTCAAAAACAAAAATATAATCAGTTTGAAGTATTGGAAACGTCGTTAATTTTTATCAAGCATTTTCGAAAACTTTGGACGAAGATCTCGAAATTTGATCGCCATTTTATTCGAGACAAGGAAAAGATCAAGAGACGCGGTAGCGGCTCGATATATAAATACCGATTCGTAGGGATTTAACGAAAATTGAAAACGAAACTTGAAACTTTCTACATCAAGTGAACTTTATTGGAAATTGTTTTTGGAAGAGTGTCAGAAAAATGATTTCATGAAGACTGATTATTGTATGAAGAAATCGTCTTCCGTACCGTGAAAACGGGATGGCTAAGAACCGCTTACGTAAAAGTACAAGTTGAAAAAGAAAATGACCATAAGAAAAGAAATTGAGCTGGCTCAGCAAATTGTCGAATTCTTCGGAAGGAAAAATTATTCAGAAGCGTAGACGCGAAATTTTGAATTCAAGAACACGTGGGAATTGACAAATACTTTTTACAAAGATATTTCAGAAATTCGGAGGATTTTAAAGGATTAATGCGAGGAATGTCTTTGAGGGATGCCCAAAGGATTTTGGATCGAACCTGGCGAATAAGGATTGGAAAAGGAATTCATTGAGAATCTAAGAAGCTTTGGGAATTTGTCCCTGACGTTGATGATATTGAGATATAAGAGCGAAGGAACGATGAGAAAAATCTCACTGTTAGTTGTTCGAAAGATAACGCGGAGTAAGTGGCAAGAAAAGACGTATCAATAAATAAAAAAGCGTTGCAAAAATAGAGAAAACGTTGAGGAGCTGTTGAATAACCATAGCGTAGAAAAGGGAAATTTCTAAGCTCGTTACCTCACTCAAGCGAGATATACGAAAGAGCTTAAAGCAAATTTCAAAATGAGAATTAACCCGGTATGAAACTTTGTGGGAAACGTGATCGAAGTCCAGACTCAGGGTCTTAAAGAAGCAAAGACAGATTATATCAACTTCATCTCATTCTAATATGTTCTTCGGTGTATCACGATCTTGAGATTCCTAAGGGTCCGACGGTAGCCATTGGTAAACATGAATCTCGAGGTCGAGTTGATAGCCGGAGTGATTAAGGGTGGGTTACCACCGGCACATTTACCAGCTCCTCGTCTCATAAAGATATTCATCGCAGGAGAACGAAATGGTAAGAATTAATTTTTTCTTTAGTCTCAAGAAAATAACAGTAAGCTCAAGGCGATCTATCAGTCCTTTGGTCAGTGAAAATCTTATTCTACATTTTTCTCCTACAATTTAAATTTCGAGGAGAACAGAATTTGCACGTAATTCTCTTTCGATAGAGCGTCTCGAGTGAAAAATTCAAATACAAAAAGAATTTTTTTCCTCAGTCTATTTAGAAGTCCGACAAAATACTTCACGTTTTTAAATGGGGATAGTAACCCGAGGTTACTATCGTTGGGCCACTTTGAGAGAGGTCAAAACCTCGTTCTATCGTTAAGGGGTTTCAGTAAACAATAAATTTTACGATTATTGAGAGTTGTGGCAGCGGCTTGAAGCCAAGTCACAAGATCTCAAAGGCTGTCTCGCACTTTTGTATATTTGAATGCGAAGTTGATACTTATACTTAGAAGCGTGTAAGCTGCAGTCGGTGGATCATTTGAAAAACCTTCTTCATCCATTTTCTATTTGCATTGTCGTGAAAATTTTGACGAGGAACTTTTACTCTCGTGAACCTCTTTAAGAAAGGCTCCGCCAAGAATTCTGGCAAAGTTGACTGGGCCATATATTGGCCCATGATAGTATCGACCGGGACTTAATATCACTGGGGGTATTTTAAGCTTAAATTTACTAAATTTCTACGCGTGTGAGGCAGAAACTTGAGCTTGGTCTTTTTGTGGTGTTAGAATTTGTGGAGGAGCGTAAATTACTGTTGGAAACTGTCGGTCCATCCCTCCAGTCCGTCTACGATGACATGGGGATCGAGGTGAGTAACGATCCGAATACCAGATCATTATACTGTTCGATGTAAAAAAAAAACGTCAATGACTCAACACGAATCAACCGATGGAGAAACAGGAGATTGATTAACGTTAAACTATTACAGGTTTTGCTGGTTGACATGCAATATGGAACGGCAGAAAATCCTGACATCGATCCCCAGCTAGCGGAGCAATTTCTTGAAGAAATAAATGCGTCGTATCAACGTTCAAGGGGATGTTTTTTGCTCGTAAGACAATGCATATAAATTAAGGTTTTAAGAGTATCCGCATCATTGATTAGATCGGGACCGAACGAGAGAGATATATGAATGTACGAAAACGGGCAATTCTCGTTTTCTTACTTTTACTTTCCTTTTCATACCCAATCTAACGCTGATCTATTCCGTCAACAACCACCAGCAAAGCCTTATTCTTTTTGCAGCTCTTGGTTGGAGCAGATTATACTCCGGGCTGGGCACCGACGAAACTTGACAATGAAACTTATCGATCTCTTATAAGTCATCACTCACTGCTCGATGAGTATTATGCGCCCAACGAAGGGGGTTATACCTTGAAAGCTACTAGGTAAAACGAAAAAAATAAAATGGAACGAAAGAATTTTCATGCTATAAAATTACAGCACAATTTGAAATCATATTTTTTTAAAAATGACAAAATTCGTTGTAATCAGACGAAGCATTCTCCATTACAGAAACATACTTTTCCATTAATGTAATTCATTTATTAACGCATAGCGAGGAAACTTCCAAGCAAGATTGGCAATCGACCCACGGTTTAAAGCTCCGAAATATTTTGAAGACAGCAGCGCAGACAGCTCTACTTCATCAACCCAACAATACCGGTGTTGCAAACGTGTTGAAAAGTACTGCTGAACGACAATTGGATTACGGCCTAAGTACGTTTCAAATTTCTGCTTGAAATTTTAACATCGCCACTGATACACATTGTGTAGTTCGTAAACATTTCCAATCGACAAAAATTGAACAAAAAACGTAGCTAAAGTTATAGTGTCGAGACAGCGTCTGCATTGTGTTAAAACCCTATCACTCATTAGTGTTTCCACCTGTTGCAGATCTCGATCCAGGTGGAGAAGGTATAATAGGAATAATACGTGACTGGAGCAATGCCCCGCTCCCATCCCCAGAAAGTGGAAGGCTCAAATCAAGATTAGAATCGTCGTTGCCATCGAGTAACGTGATACATCAGAGGGTGGATTACACACCAGATGGAATAGATCCAGAATTGAGTAATCACGACACTTATATGACGGAACTTCGTCGCCGTGTCCTAGATACTGTGCAGTCTCTGGTGAACGCTTCGGTGGAAGCTGATCCAGAAATCAAGAGTCGAAAAAAAATGGTCCAGGAAGTGTACGCCGAGAGCATGGCCCATCTTTCGCAGTTGCGGGAATTTGAACCAGCCGACGAGAATGACGAAGTTGTACAACGCGTCCGGGAGCGGATGATTGCAGGAAAAGGACAAAAGCACGCTCCTATCCTCATTAGAGGTCCAAGGTCATCGGGGAAATCCGGTATACTCGCGAGAATTTACGAGAAATCAGAAGACTGGTTGGGTAAACCGATTTATCGGGTAGTTCGTCATTGCACATCAACTCCAAGATCCGCTTACAGTCTGGAACTTTTAAGGGTCTTGTGCGAGCACATTGGCTTTCTAACGGGAAACAACGATGGAAATTTGCCTCGGGATGCTTCTTTCGATCCACTTTACCTCAACAATTGGTTCACACGAATAATGCGAGGCATAGAGGAAGGAGCATTGGAAAGTACGCAATTGGTCATCATGATCGATGATCTTCATCGTTTACATCCCTTGGAAAGTGACATCGTAGCCGCCTTATCATGGCTCCCACTCCAATTACCCCCAGGAGTCCACCTCATCCTGACAACTTCTCTACCTCCTGAAGCTCTCAGGCTAACGCCGGTTCAAAAAGATCGCCTGAGAAATCCAGATATTCTTATCGAACTTTCGGACTCTCGTAGCAACCTGCCAAATGTCGCCAGTGCCCTCGACAAACTGGAAAGACTCGTCGGCAACAAAGCCGCTAATAATGTTGGCTCCTTTCTCGCTTGTACCGAATATGGCATCTCCGAAACTGAAATCCTTGAATTAATTATGCCAACTGGTGGTGATGAACCTCTTCTCCTCGAGGATGGATATTTTAATTTTGCTACTTGGTGTCTCGTACGAAGATTTCTCGCACCATGGCTCAAGGCAAATATTGAATTTTTCTTTGCCAATCACCTCTTCATTTCTGGCTACAATTTATTATAAACGTTCATTTTTTATTACGGATTCAAATCTTCTATAAGTACAACTTTTCATTGTATCCGAATTACCATCATATTTAGGATTCCACGTGTCAGCACCGAATACGATTAATAATCATTACAATTTCATGACCTTCAGAATAACCACAAACTATTCATAGGTACGCGTGATGACTGGAAAATTAATGTTTTCCTGGCGTTGGACGAGCCGTGAGGTGGCCAGAAAGCGATATTTGTCGAATCAGACAGCCTGTAAATCGTACCATGGGGAACTAGCGAATTTGTTCTTCGCTGAGGATTTTGAAGACAGTGAAGAAACATCACCCGCAGATACGGAAGCCCAACCTGCGAAGGAGACACCTTTCCAGAGCACATTGCAATCACAGGACGTCACTTACACTCTCCGACACGTTGAAGAAGCTTGGCTTCATCTGCTGCAGGCGGGTGACGTTGAAAAACTTAAAAAACTCGCCGTTTGCGCTTTCGATTTTCTTCTCGCTGCCGTCCAAATGGTGTCGGTCAGTTATTTGAGATGCGTACTCGAACACGCTCGAAGATATCTTCTCGAGAGGGATCTCGAGCTAGTTTATTACGCGATCCGAAATTCCAGCGATGTTCTTACTAGAGATCCTCTTCAACTTGGAGCTCAATTAATCTCATGGCTAAGGCCGGTGGTCGAAGACAGTGGTGATCTTGTAAGTCTATGTCACATCCAAGAGTACTGCTTTGAATCAAGTCTAAATAAGCTTTCAGGTCGTCCCTTAGGGTGTTAACTCTAGTTGCTAGCGTTGGGTCAAGTGTACTATTTTCACTGAGATACAGTCCATTTCAAACTTTCGACTGCAGATCCAAGTTGCTTCAGCCCTAAAGATGCATGAACGTAACGATTGAGCCTCAGAAAATAATGATTTCAGGGGTAACGTGCTTTGGTATAGTACGGAACCATTTTGAATGACCATCATCGGGCTTGATAGCATTAACCATTATTCAGAAAGGTTAGAAAAAATGCAATTCCAGGTAAGCAGAATGATCACAGCTGCAATGGCGTGGTGCGATGGTTATCTAGCACCACTTCTAGTTCCATTAAATGGATGGCTGCAGCCACCATTACCTCTTCAAATAAGAACACTGGGTTGTCCCCAAGGTGTCAGGCTCGTGGAGCCGGCACCTTCTGGTCAGCACGTTGTTGTGGTGCCTCCTCAGGGTGACGCTCAACTTTGGCACGTAATGTCAGGACAGTTGGTACACACATTTAAGGGTGAGAAGATGTCATCTGGACTCTCTTAAAGCCAGAGAAGTCAACTTGGAAGCGGCATTTTATGTTTGATTTCTTTTGGCAGGTCACTCAAATCCAATATCCTGCATCGCGGTGACCCAACAATCACAATACTTGCTCACAGGTTCAGAGGATACTTCAATAATAGTATGGGACATGAAAGAGTTGACGCTCAAACGGCGAATATGCGAGCACATAGCGCCTGTTTTGACGCTAACACCGGCATTAAACAATTCGGTCATTGTGAGCGGAGGTGAAGATTCGAGGATAATAGCTACGAGTTTGTTGACTGGGGAAGTTCTGATGAAAGTCGATCATCATCGAGGTCCTGTAACGGCAGTGCGGGTCGACTCAGCCGGAGAAGTTCTTGTTTCTGGATCATCGGATGGCACTGTTTGCCTTTGGTCCCTTGAAAGTTTTACTCTCCTTAACAGCATACCATTACCATCGCCCGTTGTCATGCTCGACGTTTCTGCTGATTCAGTGTTTCTTCTTGCGGCTTGCGAAGACAATCAATTGTATCTTAGGTCACTTGCGACCGGTACGGAAATTCACACCCTCCGGGGTCATCAAGGTCCTGTCAAGAGTATCTGTCTGGCCAGAGATTGTCGGAGGGCTATCGCTGGTGGCCTCGAAGGACGCGTCACTGTCTTTGACATGCACAGCGGCAGACTCATAAAAACATTGCCGGCCAATCCTTCAGCCGATGTAACCGCAGTTAAGGTGAGTCCAGAGCCGTAGAGGAAGAAGTGGCAGTTTGAAAGTTTGGTCCAATGTTTGTCGCAAGTCAATACCCTTGAGTCATTTCCATCCAGATAAAAATCATAGAAGAATATATAATTTTGAAAAAAAAAAACTACATGAAAAATAGTTGTGATGCATGGTGGTCAAAACTCAGTATTAATTTTGAGTTTATAATATCTCAATTATGTGTTTTCCAGGTCACAGATAAAGATGATTTTCTGATAACCGCTGGAGGCAACCGCTTGACATATTGGAGTTTCCGTGCCGAAGAAAGTCCCATGAGACCAAACAAACCACCAGGCAAACAAGATTCTCTTCAGACACACACTGCGGCTATAACTTGCCTCGATATATCAAGAGATGGTGCTATGGCGGTTACCGGAGGAGTCGACTCTCTCGTCAATCTATGGCAACTCAATACGCATGAATTGATGCTTACACTCGAAGGGCACATTGCGAGTGTGACTTGCGTCGCTTTCTCAGCATCCGGGCTCTTTGCTGCGTCGGGTTAGCATCAATGCCGATTTCTCTAGATGAAATCACCAGGAAATTTCATTGCTACTCATATTTTCTGTTTCTCTGTGTTCGAAGGATCCGAGGACAAAACTGTTCGAGTTTGGGGCCTAACGTTGGGTCTTGTCGTGGCAACGTTCAGGCACCAGGCTCCCGTAACAGCGGTAACGGCTATGCTGGATGGAAGACGAGTCATCAGTTCGGATCGAGCCGGAGCGATAAGAGTTTGGGCTGCTGACAGTGGAACGTTGATTCAATCTGTTTGCGGACCAGGAAGATGTTTCGCGGTCACCTCGGATATGAGGTAACCACCAACAAAAATAGATAGATATTAAAATAGATAGAAGTTCTGTAAGGTTCGGAGAACGATCAGAGTGAACAGTTTTTTCTCCGAAACATTGCGATCCACCTGAATGAAAAATTCGAGCAAATTTAAATTGACATCCTAAGATAATGAAAAATTAAGTAGTTCAAGTCTACCGATGGAAAAAAGCGTTTAACTTGCTTGTACAGATATACCGTTTGTGGTAACGGCGACAATCACGTGAGAATAGTGAGCCTCGGTGCTGGTCCAGAAGAGAAGCACCAGGTCAGCCACAGTCAAGACGTGACTTGCCTCGTTGTGACATTCGACTCTCAATCATTGATTACCGGGTCGAGGGACATGAGCCTAAAAGTGTGGCAACTAGCAGGAGGAAAATTGTCACAAGTTTTAGTTGGACACACAGATCACGTGACTTGCGTAGCAGTAGCTGTACTCGACAAGAGTATCGTTGTTTCGGGATCCCGAGACGCGAATCTTATCGTCTGGGACATCAATACCGGATCGGATATCCATACTCTAGTTGGTCATCTTGGCTATGTCACCTGCGTTAGATTATCGGGCGATGGTACATTGGCAGTTTCTGGAAGCGAAGACAAAAGCCTCGTTGTCTGGGACACGAAAAAAGGCACTGCTTTGAATTCCATCATGGTCCACGTACCGGTTCTTGGCATTGAGATGTCAACGGATTGTTCGAGGCTTGCTCTACATCTTTTGGAATATAATTGCATGCCCATACTCTGTCTTCATAACACACCAGCTCAATACGTTAAATTACCTTCTTATGTGGCACCCATTGATCTCAGACCACCAGGACCCAAACGACCCACTAGAAGGTTCCTTAAAAAAGAGGTATCACTCGATACTTATACTTGGCAACGTAAATACGGCCATCTCACTTCCGGTAAGCCATTTATAGCATTGTTCAAAAAATGATTATTTTAATTTTCTCAAAGTTTGAGGCCATATTGAAAGGCATATCTCGACAAAAAATGTTTAAAGTTAAGAAGAATTATGTGACGAATTCTGGAGGCAAAATGGATTGTTGGATGGATTGATTGAAGCATCATTTTTTATCATTGACGATTCATGAAAATTTGTTGTCGAGGCACAGTCTCCTCCAAAATTGATCTAAATTCTGAGAAAATTAAATAGATCCTCAAACTCAGTGGACTCGTTCAATTGTGGTAATTTTGATTCCTATTTATTGCGGCTTCAATAGGATCAACGGTTGCAACCGTCGAGGAACGTCTGAGACGTCGATTCAGCGTCAGCGCCTCGATGGAAGAAATAAGCAAAGCCGGGCTAACCAATTCGCAGCCAGGCCTCGGTCCGGAGCAAGCGGCTCTCGCTCAATCCCAACACTTCGATCAGCTCGAGGCGATCTGGAACAAGCAATCACCACCACCGAGGCCCCGAGGCCTCGGCAGAACTCTGTCCAAACAAAGTTCTCTTCAAGCAACGAGAATATCGGATTCCGAGGAGGAAGGTGCGTTGATTAACATCGTCAACCACTTATTTATTCCCCAAATTATTGCCAATTATAGTTGTTCCAAGTTCCAACAATTCAAACGAAAGTTGGATCCGAGGGCAATGAAACCCACTAATAAAAGAATGAACACTAAAAGTATTCGTTGCAGACTTTCTTCGAATAATTAAACAACAATATTTTCCAGATCTTCCGTGAGTTCAAAGCCAACAATCCAACGATCATCTTCCAATGAGGCACACAAATGATCGCCCAATTCCAAGAGATTGCGCATCTCAAATTATACTTCACTACTGTCCACTGTCTCTAACGTAAACTAAAGATAATGTGATTGATCAGACAAGTAAGAAACCCCGATGAGTATCGTGATTTATCGTCGCTGCAGAAAATAGTGTGAAGACGAAAACAGACGAAGGCTTCAACGAGCTTAGAACATGATCCATGTTCTCACGACACTGTCAAAGCACGTAACGGTAACAGCGGCCGAACGTGTTCTGCTGAAAATGGGCTGTACGTCGTTTTAAAAAGTGCACGAAAAAAAAGAACGTTACAAGGGATCTTGTCACCAAACACATGTTTTTTCGGTATTGATGAAATTGGAAATTATGACGAAGTATATGTACAATCTCTAATACTATTAGACTCTACTGTCTCTCAAATACGTTCCCAATCATTGTCAATCCATTCCCATTTTCACTTGCACAGGTGTTCAAATTTACAGTGTAATTTCGTTTGATTCGAAAAACATCGAAACTGGTAAGTGAACTTTGAATTCTCAGCAAAATTTCTTCGCTTAGTTCCTCACTCATAAATTATAGAAAATGTTTGTTTTTTTTTCCAAAAAATAATTGATATTAGAAATTAGGAATAATATTAATTACAATTTCGTACACGTTAGCAGACTTAATTTTAGGTCCACTGGGTCATTTTGACTCGGGCAAAAAACAGTTGTTTCATTGGTTGAAAATAAAATATACGTAAAGATACGAATTCATTTCAGAGTTGTAAGCACTCAATGTTGTCTGGGTCCTGAAGACCCACAGTAGAAACGTTGAATCTCAAATAGAAATTCGTTGCAGTCGGCATTGAGAATACCGTGGAGTGCAGTTTCTGTGCCGTCACTGTGCCGCAAACTATCTATCATGGATGTAAAGCTAAAATCGAGACGAAAATAATGCTTTTGAAATTCAAAGCTCATTGGCTATCGATCGATAGTAGTTCGCCAATACGTTCCAGGCTTCAGGTGCCATGAAACCTTGTGGTGGAGTGGCACCGGATTTGGCAAGACCTAAAAAAAAATATGATTTCATCTAAGAAAAATAACTTGGACTCTGAATTCGAAGAAGAAATCAATTTCATACCACGCATTTTGGTACCGGAAATGAACTCAAAGTCTTCTTTTCGTGATGGATCAAAAAATGCCATTCGTTCCATCTTCTTATCATAGGCTGCGACCCGGAAAGGGATTATTTCAAGATTCCGTAATCCTGGTGCAAACGAAAGGACCCGAGATCCATGACTCGGATCGTAGAGATTGCCGTCTGGTGTTGATGACTTATTTGGATGTGTCATTCCTGCTGGATCTCGACCAACGATGTAGAAGTTTGCACCTGCGATCAACCTCGCTTTTGCGTGCCATTGTACCTGAAAGATCCATGCACTCTCAGCCACAATATTCTTCATGTTGATCGATAGAAAAACATCTCGAATCAAACATTTTGTGTCTGACTGTCTTTGTGCTCGATGCAGAACAAAGCTTTTAGTTTTTTTCTATAAACAAACCTCTGTAGGCCCAGCGTACATCATGGGAGATGGAAAAATGGCGAGCAGAGTGTCAGAATGCAGAACACCTTCTTCGAGCACAGCTCGATGTTGTTCCATTCGCACAGCCAAAGGCACGTCGTCATCTTTAGTCCAACCACCCAAAGGATGAAGCAAGAGAACGGGCTTTTTGAAGCCTTTCTCTTCGACCAAATGTCTTCTGGTGTCCTGAATTAACAACCAGATTCCATCAAAACACCGCGAGTAGTCAATAGTTTTGTTAATGAAATACAACCTTTAGAAAAAACTTAGCAGACCTGCATCAAAAGAGCGTGACCATTGTGAACGGGATTTCTGAGTTGAAAGGCGTAAACAGCGTCAGCCTGAAGGTCGCGTAATTTTGCTCGAATCTCATTGGGTGTCAGTCTGTAAGCGTCAAGACCGTCGTTCCATCGGATTCTTTCAAGTACTTCGAGGTCACCTCCAACGAGCCAATCACCAAGTTGATGAATCATGTTAACGTATGGATGACCTCGATCGTTTGTTCCAAATTGTCTCGAACATCTTTCCTCTTTGCGATGATGGTAGAAGTTTGGATTACGAATAATCGCCAAATTTTTGTTGTGATATCGAAGTACGAATGCCTTTCGTCCTCTTAGACGTTCTTCGTCAGCAGTTGTCAGTGCCAAGACAATCGGAATTGATTGATTTATGACCGTACCATTTTCGAATAGACAATTAAAGTGCAGCGACTGAAATTATAATTCATTAAATTATTTTGAATCAAGTATCACACTAAATACTTTTTTTTTACTGGAAGGTAAGATGACGTAACATTATCTTAATCATCGCCTCATATTTTTATCGCTTCTTGGTCAATTAAACGATTAATGATTACCTGTAAATACTGATCTTCGTTCATAAAACCCTTGAGCGGTGAAGCCCAACCTTCAGCCAAAACCTGGAGCCACTGAACGTCCAATTCATTGAGCATTAGAACCGGAAGGGTTTCAGCCTCATATTTGGCTGAGGCTAATTTTTCTCCATGCAAAAAGAGTTCTAAAACTTCGCCAGGTCCGGAAGAAGGTAGATCCGGAAGAATACCACGAGAATGAAGAAATTGCATCAAACAAATGGTTGATGCTTCGAGAGTAGAATGCTCAGTGTCCAGAATGAGATCCGGTTGAGAAGGGCGTTCGTACGTCTGATCAATGCCAGTAAAACTTTTAATCGCTCCTTGTCTAGCTTTCTTGTATAAGCCTTTAACGTCACGAGACTCGCAAATATTTAAGGAGGCGTCGACGAACACTTCGAAAAATGGCAATCCAGCATTTTCGTGAATTTTCCTCGCGATACGACGATCCTCTTCGAAAGGGGAAACGAAACTGCAAAGTGTCACGTGACCACTGTCCGCAAAAAGCTTCGCAACTTCGGCTACTCTCCTCACATTTTCCTCGCGATCCTCTTTGCTGAATCCCAAATTTTTATTCAACCCCGTACGAACGTTGTCACCATCAAGACCGTAAGCGGGAATCCCGCGGGAAACAAGATGCTTCTCGACCCCAAAAGCTATCGAAGTTTTTCCAGCACCCGAAAGTCCCGTCATCCACACCGTACAGCCTCGGAATCCTCGATGAACTCCCAACAAATTGCCTCGATTTTCTCGCGATACATACTTCGCCTGAGCTATTACGTTCGTTGCCACGTTCGGCTATTAAAAAAATACACACGCACTGAATCATGTCAATCGTTGACAATAAAAAACTGGATTTTCGTCTGATTTTCAATCAAATTTTCATACCTATTGAATGATTGGATTTGAGCATTTTCTACAAATAAACTTTTATGCAGAGCGTTCAATTTTCTATACAAAAAATTTATCATGAATTTATTCATCGAAGTTTGCCCCTCGCCGCTTCTTATCTTAATGGCAAATCGAAAATTGCGTTGAGTCACCTCTTTAAGGGCACCAAATCTACTTTTCAATTTGTTTGCTCAATCACTTTGCATTTGTTTGCTGGACACAAACAAATGCAAAGTTTTCTTTTTTGACCATCGTAATATGAACTGTTTCAAGAAAAAATCTACGACTTTGCAATCTATCGATTATGCCTTTTCTTCTTCATTGAAACATTTCCTAACCGAGTTTGCTTCTCTATTATCGTTCCCGGAATTATGCTCAATGTTCTGAAATTCTTTTCCAATTATTGACAATACCTTATCGTTTCTATGGAAATGAATACTGAGTCTTAGTGCAACAAAAAGTGCGTACGAACTGTTGAAATTATATTGACTCATTTTCTTGAATAAACTCCAAGGCTCGATGTAATTCAGGCAGCGGTACGCTAATTCATAATTACAGGTATGTTCCAAGTTGATTTTATTATTTCCACACAATCGTATAGTCTCACCTGCGAATCTGTTGTATATTCCAAATCACCCTGAACCGGTCGCACAAAAATTCCCATTATTTTTATTAACCGAGCTATTGAAATAATTGGAAAGAGAAACGCTTGATTTTCACTTCAAGGATTCATCGAAATATTATTTTTTATGGCTCCTGTTTTATTTGTTCATTATTTTCGCTGCACTGACGTCAGTCGAGGGATAATATCAATGTTACAGATGATTTTTTTTCAATTTACTCGTGCTTCATGTCAATTATCCAGCTAGACCACACTTTCCGAGCCTTTCAATTATAGGCAATAATTGAAAAATATATGCGTGTAATGTATCGTTACTGTTTATGAAATTTTACTTGAATTCTCGATATTGAGTTGAAAATAAATCGTTTGACCCTCAACGTACGAAAGGCTCGAGACGACTGTGCCAAACTCTTTCTGTGAATGGTCTTTACCACGTAATCGAGAAAGTCAGAAGAAAGTAACTTTCGTT
The DNA here is from genome assembly GCA_037576405.1 of Campoplex capitator. Classification (NCBI taxonomy): domain Eukaryota; kingdom Metazoa; phylum Arthropoda; class Insecta; order Hymenoptera; family Ichneumonidae; genus Campoplex; species Campoplex capitator. Next base: position 9,766,775 of record JARBWI010000323.1, on the reverse strand, counting down.
CCTCGTTCCACAATGCCCCACCTAACGATCTCTGATACCCGAGAGTTCCTGGTTTTTTCAACAATATATGTACGCGTAACATTTTTTTCATATTTCATGTAAGTATTGGTCGAAGAATTCGTAAATGAAAAAAAATTATTGACTCTTAATATGCTGGTTCGAATTGGTGACAAAAATTAATCGTTGAAATTTTTGTACCAACGAAATTGTAGAATTTTTTTTTTCAATCGAGGACGCGTCACGTAACCGGTCATTGTGTCTCAATTTTATTTTGAATTTTTCCAAATATTATTTTCAATAAAACGATACTATGGGAAGAAAAAATTGAAGCGGACATGACTCGCAAAAAAATGATACCGGATATCTGTAGCGATCTTGCATTGATAACAAAATCGATCTTCCAAATTCTTATCATCTTGATAAGTAAATTTCGATTACACTGCTTCAAGAGGATAACGTTTAACGAGAATCGGTCACTGTAAGGTGTGCTTAAACAATTAATCGAAACGCATTGATCACTATTATTCTTAACAAATTTGAAAACAGAAAAAAATAAGAGGTCGAAAAAATATTTTATAATAAATGATTAAGGGGGGAAACCAGTTTAGGAGGCCGAAATTTTGTTTGTTTTTCGTGAATTTTTTACATATGGAATAAATAAACAGAATTTTTTTTTAATTTGAGAATATTTTATTCATGGTTTGAAATAGACTTGAGAATTTTTTGAAGCGATTTCCGCCGGAAACAGTGTCACTAGATCATGGACGATTACCATCGGAGTATTTTGCTGGTGGGCATTCCTGTGGTTTTAATTTTCATCTGTAATCATCACAATTTTTTTTTTTCGTTAACAACATATTTCCTAAGAATATGAACCTAATTCTGGAATTATATGATTATTAAAAATATGTTTTTTTATGCGAAAAAGGTGAAAAAATATGGTATAAAAACATAACATTGTCTTCAAACACCTCAAAAAAATGCAATTTTCAATTTTTTTTTACACAATCAGGTTCATATTCTTAGGAAATATGTTGTTAACGAAAAAAAAAAAATTGTGATGATTACAGATGAAAATTGAAACCACAGGAATGCCCACCAGCAAAATACTCCGATGGTAATCGTCCATGATCTAGCGACACTGTTTCCGGCGGAAATCGCTTCAAAAAATTCTCAAGTCTATTTCAAACCATGAATAAAATATTCTCAAATTAAAAAAAAATTCTGTTTATTTATTCCATATGTAAAAAATTCACGAAAAACAAACAAAATTTCGGCCTCCTAAACTGGTTTCCCCCCTTAATTGAAGTACCGTTCGATCATAAGCCCAAAACATACTTATTTACTTACATTTTTTTCACGAAATGTGATTTAAGTATCTTGGAAAAAAAATCGTCGACCCGATTGAGCACGCACGTTAAAATATGAAGTAACAAAATCACTTATTAAGCTCAATAAATTTATGTAATCAATGAATATCAATGAATTCATAATGAAAAATTAAATGAATAATTATCAAGTTAGTAATTGATTACGAGAGAACGGAAGGGGATAATCGTGAATTTGAATTTATCGATGGTTAGTCAATCGAAAATGATTGGGAGGCCAAAAAATATTGTCAAATGTCAGCTCACCGTGTGCGAAATGGTGTTATTCATGCTGCAACCAGTGATGGAGATCCTCAAGCAGCGAGTGCTCGCGCTTTCGAAAAAGTTGCAGTGTCCAAAGGATCGATACGCGCTTTTAATATTTTTTTTTTCACGTTATAATTCTAGCATAGATAAAAAGTTGTTATCTATTGAAACGAAATAAGCAGCTCCGAAAAGAGAATACATGAATTGAAATAAAAAAATGCTTAGTAAACGCTTGTCGAAAATGTCATAAGACACTGAAGCTTCAATAGGCTCAGCCCCTGATATATATTATCGCAGTCTCTCGCAGGGTTGATCCCGCCTGGCTAACTCTTCGGTGGAAACGAAAAAAAATGTACATAAGTACGTATTTCCTTGCATCTACTATGTATAACGACGCATGTCGATCTCGACCGTGATCTCCTCGTACATATAGCAGAAAGAAAACAAAAACGATCTTAGAAAAAAAAATTCACGGAAAACCGAGAAGGAAGAGAGATGGGGAACTTGAGACAAGGTTACTGCTACGTGCGTCTTAACAACGAGGAAAAAACAGGGGTATTCTTTTTATAAAACAGATAATAATACGTTTATTCATATAATTATAATTCATCACAAATCATAGTACATACAGATCAATAACTTTTTATGGGAAAATAAAACAACTATCGAAAGTTTTTTTGATAAAGGGCCCATTTGATGCCGTCACTAAAATTCGTGCTATTCGATGATCTATGAAAGAGGGAATATTTGAATGGGCACTTTTTCACATGCAGCTTATCGAAACTAATTTCAAGTGCACACGAATAGTAAAGGCCAAAAATTGATCGGCCTTAAAGGCCCAAAAATGATGATATTACCGAATTTCAATTACGAAATGATGTCAATCTTTTGAGTTGCATGTTTTTTTTTCTCACCATGACTAACTGGGATTCATTTTAATGAAAATTCTTCATTCATCATTAACATATGGGCGATAAATTCGTTCGATTTATTTATCAAGGGCTCAACGCACAAATTGTGATGTAATATCTTACAAATTTATTGCTATACCTTTATTACGTACAAAAAAATATGATTGTATGATTCACGATATGGCGAAAATCATACCCGGAATTGTTTTTTTTTTCTGTTGGAGCGTAAGCCAAAAAACGTTGATTGTTTGAGACCGCGAGATTCAGCGAACCGGAGAGAAATAAAAAGATGATTCCACGGTTCATTTCATGGTCTCCCGGCATTTTTAGAATAACCGATAAGTTTTTCGTCGGAAATATTATTATTTGCAATTAATGAACACACACTTACGAAAGATTGAAAGTAATCATGTTGAAAAATGATGTTGAATCAACAAATCGTAGCGAACAAAATGAAATACGTTAACCTGAACAAAAATTATTTCGATTTAATCACTTAATTCGTTGGCTCCAATGAACATTTCTCACTACGATGAAAATATAGTTGAATCAACAAAAGTTTTGTTGAATCAACAAATTCATTTTTTTATGTTACAATTTCTTGATGCAACAAAATTTTTTGTTTAATCAGAGAATGTTTTACACGGGCTGATGCATAGCTAGGCGGTCACCCAATATTGGCTTTGCCCAAAGAAGCTGATGTTAGAAAACCACCGAAGCCACACACCGATTGCAATCGCATCGATTGTTGAAGAATATTTTTTTTATTATGCACATACATACTATAACGGTTAAATAATATAATTTATAAAAATTGCTCTCGAGTCGAATAATTCCGGTCGATGGCATCGCTTATGATCGATCCTCGCTTGACGTTCGTTGACCAGTCTTGCGTTAAGTTTTATGGGGAGGGCGATTGACGCGCTGCGAGACCATCCTCGTAATACAGATCAAAAATTTCATCGATGTATGGGGTATAAATCTTGTGAGCTATCTCCGCGACCTTAAAAAATGGATTTTAACTTATTTCTTCAGATTTGTCTAGTATATCTATATCGCAAAACAGCTAGTTCAACTTGATTTTTAAAAATTTTAATTAATTTCACACGTTATTTATCTTTATTCAACATTATACTCACATATATATCGCACATGATATAAACGCCGCCAACTATCCCCCATCCTGACGACGGTTGTGATATTTTTTTTTCTGGAAGCATCGTTTCTATTGCAATAAGCATTTTTAAATGGTCCTCGGCCAATTTCCACGAGACCTCTACTTTCTGTATATAAAATAATAGTATATATTACATTATGAAAGTGATTTTTATTTTCATGCGACTATCAGAAACGTTTTCTTACATTTTTTCTTTCCTCATTCTCGATTGCATTCATTTTTTCGAGATATGATGCTTTACTCTCGGAGACCAATTGTTCTAGGCTTTTAATGCAATTGCTTTTAGCAATCGCTTCTTCGCTCTTTTCGTCCGTTGCATCAGGAAAATGTATCTATAGATTTTAAAACAAATTAAATTGTCGTCATTGGCAGACCGCAATAAGAATTCAAATAAACGAATTGTGTGCAAATAGGCTCGACTGCTTGCTGGCCGCCTATGGTCAGACACCTGTAATCTATGCGTTAAGAATTTTTTTACTGCAAAAAACAGCATGAACATGCTGGTAAAAAAATTGAAGACAAATAAATTTACTCCCCCCCAAATTAACGGCCTAATAAAAAAATCGTCTTCTTAACAGAAAAATACCACAACAAGTTATGATAGAGCAAAAAAAATGTGAAATCAAACCCGAAGGGAAATGAGGTCTGAATTTCACAAACAGTCATTGAATAAGTGAAAACTATAAAAGCAGTTATAGTCAAATATTTTACTTTGAAACCTATTAATCTCTAATAGAAAATTTCCAATCAGTACTACAAACTATTTTGATAGCGAAACATATATAATCATTCGCATATCTATCAATCTGAAAATAAAGTGTCTTTCATGGCCCATCACATAAAAATGTCTATTCTATTTGATATTACCGATCCGTCGTTGGGTTCGCCGAATCTTCGTTCCACGTTTATCCCTCCTCCAAACTGCATTACTACTGGTGATGCCGTCGTTGGGTTTAGATGTCGTGGTGATGCCGTCGTTGGGTTCAGATGTCGTGGTGATGCCGTCGTTGGGTTCAGATGTCGTGGTGGTTCTGGCAATCGGTACAGTTTTTTAAACTTTATAAGCGACCGCCGAAACACTCTTTCGTTGCTCTTGCAAAGTGTTGATGTTTTTCCGCTAGAACCTCCGTCTGTATTTCCTTGAAAATTGAAAATATACCCTTTAACCGTTGACCCATGGAGAATAGCGCACAAATCAGCTGAATTTATATTTCACTAGCTATACCTGCGGGCTTTGCCTCAAACAGACGCATCTATAGCTTAGTCTAGCTTTCGCTCATACAAATTTTGACTTAACAAATTTTCATTCGTACAAATAATTATTTTAAGGAATCGGTTGAGGTTTTTGATTGAAAAAGGACAAACATTATGCAGCAAACATATATATCAAACGAAAGATTTTCATTTTTTTTTTTTTATTTTTCATCATTTCAATTAAAAGTGCTGCAACTTTTTTTCTATACCGAATTAAGCATTCAGCCACCGCTTGTTTTGGTCGTTTTCCGATATCCTTCAAATTGAACGAAATCGGAAATTGAACAGAATCGTTAAACTTTTTTTTTTGCATATCTGTTGAAATTAAGATAACGAAATTTTACAAAACCACAAACTCAGTTTAAATCATGATCTTTAATCTCGTGAAAGAATCATTGTAATCGGTTCAGTCGTTTCCGATTGTAAAGCGGCCAAACATTTTTTAGCGAACAGATTTATATATATATAGAGATATTAATAAAGAAGATATGCATGACTGAAGGAAAGTATGAGTATAGTTGTGAAGTAAAAAAATACCATCAAGCTCTCCTTTGTTTTCATACTGCACTGCATGATAATTCGATGAAATAACGTCCATTGTCGCTGCGAATACCAAAACCATCAGCGAGAATTTGACAACCATGATTCTGGGATTTGAAAAAATATACAAGTTCATAAACACTTTTTGACAATAGAAATTTTACGTATAAATTAATTTGGGAGGTCTTTAAAGGTGCGAGAAGAACTGATACATTGAAAAAACCTCTCGAATGGGTTGTCTTGTTGAATTAAATGCGCACCGATATAAAAGAAATTTGTTTATCTAACAAAATTTTTGTTGTACAAAAACGAATTGTGGCGAATGAAATGAAATTCGTTAACTCAACTAAAATCGATCGATTCAACCGCTTAATTGTCTGGCTCAAATAAATATTTCTCACTGTGACGAAAACATCGTTGATTCACCAAAAGTTTTATTGAGTCAACAAATATAATTTTGTTCGTTACTTAATTTTGTTCGTTAATTTATTGAGCCAACAAAAAATTTTGTTGGAACAACGAATTTCTTTTTTCAATACTAAGAACAATGTACTACATATATTGCTCAGTGTAGCATCTTTGGGTAGCATTTAGAGCCTAATCTGATTTTCGTTTCAATAACTTCTTCAAATATACATTTGTTAATAATTTTTTTCTTATGAATTCATAGGGTTGTACGTAGTAAATAGTACGAAACGTAGAAAATTGAAAAGAACCAATATTACCTGCGTTGTTCAAGTTCTGTGAGATTCAAGAAATGTTCATGTCCCAACTACCTCTAACGATGAGCGGTGTTGAACTTTTATATACAGCTTGATGACAAAAGAAGCAACAAACAATCTTCTTTTCTTCCAATTAATTCACAAAGTGTCACGTTTCGCGTATATCTCGTACGTATTATAATGCTTCATACAAAGATCTACGTATCACTAAAAAACGTGCCTTCAAACAACAGAAATTTTGCGACGTGAGTTTTTCAAGTTGAATCAATTGATAACACAACAATATAGCCTGATATGTCGGTGCGGTTGCAACACAATGACTGCACCGTGCCGATTGCACGAATTTCTATCTGACTATACGTGATTGAAAAGTTATGGTTCATCCTAACATTGTTTCATATTCGAATCAATAACCATTCATTCTACTTGTTCCTCCTGCAAAGGAGAGTTTGAATTACAGGACCAAAAATTCGTTTGCCTAGTCTCGATTAATAGAGTAATTATTTTTAATTTATTTAGAAGAAGTTTTTCTTTTATGGCCCCGACCTATTTCTATTCACTTGACAAACATTCGGTGGAAAATGGTAGATACATATCAAGGTCCCTTAACACAAAATGTTAAGGTGCAATGCACTGGGGCTTGGATTTTTTCTTAACATTTCACAATGGCCTTAAATTGTTCTCAAAATTGAAATAACCATTCTTGATTAGCCAATCGGCGTGTGTACGAAACTCCGAAATCGCAGAGTAATCAGAAAAATCTCGCTTGTGTACAGGCCGAGCGGCGGCACTCGAGGAATTCGTTTATTATTTCTTCATTTTTTAGGTTTTATTTCTGTTTCTTTCCTACGTTTAGCGGAGCTCCACTGCTATGCCTCCTGCGAATGTTCTCTTGATACAATCGTCGATATCATCGTCTACAGCCATCTTTAGAATAAACGAATATTTTTTTCGTCGGAAATTTCATTTCTTGAAATAAATGAACAGCTGCGAAGTATCGGAGAATATATTTTATTTTGAAAATGATAGAACAGTGACATGTATTATTGTATACAATTCATCGAAATTATGCTCGAGTTATAATTTCGGTCCATGGAATCGCTTATAGTTGATCGTCGCTCGATGATCGTCGATCAGTTTATGGAGGGTGATAGAAACATTTCATTTTCGACCGTCCTACTTCGCCAATTTATCAAGTCCATCGTAAGCATCGTAAAAAGTGTCATATATCTTACGAGCGACCTGAAAAAATGAATTCCATGTTTATTCATCACTTTTCTTTAAAAAACAATTGATCGAAGAAATTTCTCTCTTCCGATTATATTTGTTTTTTTTTTAGGAAAAAAAATTTTAGCTGAAAAATTGATGGGACGACCCTTTTGATGGGAATCGAAATTTCATACATAAAAATCTAATTTCCTGTTTCTCCGTCAAATTATTGATTATTGAGAAAAACAGGCATTGACTGTTCAGATTTGTCTTGTCCATCTATAGCGCAACGGTTTGCCTCGTTTTTTAGGAGTCATAATTCATCTCACGCGTTATTGAGCTTCATTTTATATTGTACTTACATTATCACTGCACATGATAGCTTCGCCGCCAAACGTCTTCAGAACAAACGACATTTTGATTGGTTCTTTTGAATTTCTCACTTGTGCGTTGAGCGCGTTCAAGACTTTGCCTGCTTCATTGTAGTATTCCCATGCTCTCTGCACACAAAAATTTATACATTACATTACGAAAGTGATTTTTATTTTCGTGCGACTATCAGAAACGTTTTCTTACATTTCTTTTTTCCTCGTCCTGCATGGGTTTCACTGTTTCTGAGTATTTTTGTGCAACCTCGGAAAAAACGCGATTTATACTTCTAACACAATTTTTTACAGCTAGTTCCGCTTTTTTCTGTTCCTCCTCTTCCGGATCGTATGCAAAAGCCACCTGTAGATTTTATAACGAATTATTTTTATTAGCAGAGTGTATAGTAAGAATTTCGATGATAAATTATGATCGCAAAATAAATAGCGATCGTGTGTGAAAATGACGTCGGCTGCTAGCAGCATCAATATTTTTTGCAATCTACGCCATCGTTATTTTCAAATAAAATCTAATTTCATACGAAATATGACATTTGCGCTCGCATTTGCGTATTTATATCATTTATTATGAAATCTAAATTTAAAACGTTTGAATCTTTTTTTTCTTTCTAAGCATCGTAATCGTATTCAGGCCTATTGTAACGATTTATATTTGTGCTTCGAAATGTTCGGCTTCATTCTTAAATCCTACTTACCGAGACGGCCAAGACGACGCAAAAGACGAATAAAAGTTTTGCCATTTTTGCTGAACTCGTGAGTGTTGCAGAGAACTTGATAAACCACTGATCCCACGAGATGCTTATATACCCATTATATTCACCAAAACGTGATATCAGATGAACGTAAATCATTTTCGTAACCTTTGATTGAACAGCAGTTGTACAAATTTACTTTTTCTGCCATAGTTACTAATGAACCGACATAAATTTGCCACCTGTTGATACATCAATTGGTAATCTTTTTCCTCTTTCTTCCATAGACAAATATAAACTTCCGATCTAGTAAACGATTGCCTGAATTACGCGGTAGAAACTGAATTATTGTCATCTTATCCCATGGCTGTGACGTATTCACATCCTGTTGACTTGGCTAATAACTTTTTTTTACTCAGTTTCGTAATTGTACATACGAATTTTTTTCTCTACCGGATACAGGTAATAAAGATAAGAACGAAATAAAAAATAGCGTTTCCATCCAGTTTTCCGAAAACTCTCTTCAGAAAAAATAGTTCAAGTTTCGACAAACTTGTTTACAACTTGAATGTCATTTTGTTATTTAAAGAAAAATTCCATTGTCGCAAAGCGGCTAGATTAATTTTCCATTTTCAATGATTGTTATAAATCAATTAAATTACAAAATATTTGAATGGAAATGTAAATTGATCATGAGCTGAATAGATCTTGTTTGCAATTTGAAAATTAATTAATCATTCGATTTTTATGATTTTTCCCTTTCAATTTTTTTTTTTTTTTTTTAATTCGATGAAAAATATTCATATAGAAGAAATTTTTTTATAAATGAAAGCCTGTGCCATGAGTTCTTTTTTTTTGAAAGGCAGTTGAATATTCATACGTACTGAAAATGGATTTTTTAAAAACTTGATCCTTCAAAATAAAAAAATGAAAATCTTATTAAGTATTCCATATGTCATCCATGGTATTTCATCAATTTTCTCGCACACGTGAGTAAAACGTAATTGAAATCAATATTCGATCATTTTACCGGTGTAAAAATATTTTTGATCATGCCGAATTCGCACATTTTTTATATCGCAACAGCCTTGAAAAATCTGGTTCAATTTTGTGAAAAAGCAGGTCACGGCTCTTTCATTATTATTTGTCACTGCATTGGAACGGAGTTTCTTCAATCTTATACTCAGATTGTTAAACATTTCCGAAGTAATTCAAACACAAACGAATGAATATTCATCAACAATAATGGTGGTGGATCGCGACAAAGATAAACAAAATTTTTAAACGATCCAAAGATTTTTACGTTCCTCAAACGTTTGTTTTATTTCTTCTTGACTGATGACAGCGAGATTGCTATTTTTTTACAAGTTTCTTACTATCTCATCTGTTTAATGTCATCAAAAACATGCGCCCTTGAAATGAAGAAACATTTTTTGTAATTGTTTACTTTTCAACAGTACGAAGAGAATTAGTATGTCGGGAGAAGAGTGAGGTTCGAGCGATCGGATGCGAACTTGAAAGGAAACAATAAATATGAAATATTGCAAAAAAAAATTAAATTCATAATTCGTTTGAAATGAAACGAAAAAACAAAATTCACCTGCATTAACATTTTGTATCGCTGTACTTCTATTAACAGTGAAACGAGTGTCCTACAAAACCACTTCTAAACAAAAAAAAAGAATAATCGCTACTGTAGAGGAAAAATAAATGCAGCGTTGGCAGAATTTTTCGCTTGTTCTGTGCAGTTCCAAAATTTCATAGAAATTATGAAAAAAAAAAAATCGATCGATCGATCAATTTTCATTTTAACATTCTAATTTATTGAATCAAAAATGAGTATGAATATAATTCTAATAATTTGACAACATCATCAAGTTTTTGGAGACAAAGCTGCGCCAATAATAACAATTGCCTTGTTGCAATTTTTTTGTTTATTAATTAAAGTATTCGGAATCCATATGAATACGATTTTTTTCATATTAAAAAAAATGACATTCAAGTTGTAAATGAGTTCGTCGAAATTTGAACTATATTTTGTCTAGAGAGCTCTCGGAAAACTGAATGGAATCGCTATTATTTCTTTCGGTCTTATCTTTATTACCTGTATCCGGTAGAGAAAAAAATTCGTATGTACAATTACGAAACTGAGTAAAAAAAAGTTATTAGCCAAGTCAACAGAATGTGAATACGTCACAGACATGAGATAAGATGTCAAAAATTCCGTTTCTATCGCGTACTTCAGACAATCGTTCATTAGATCGGAAGTTTATATTTGTCTATGAATGAAGGAGGAAGAAGATTACAAATTGATGTATCAACTAGTGGCAAATTTTTGTCGGTTCATTTGTAAATATGGCAGGAAAAGTCAATTTGCATAACTGCTGTTCAATCAAAGGCTAGGAAAATGACTTTATCTATCAGCTATCATGGTTTGGTGAATATAAGGGGTATATAAGCATCTCGTTTGATCAGTGGTTTATCAAGTTCTCTGCAACACTCACGAGTTCAGCAACAATGGCAAAACTTTTATTCGTCTTTTGCGTCGTCTTGGCCGTTTCGGTAAGTAGTAAATCGAAGAATAAATCTGAATATTTGGAATCACAAAAGAGTAGCGTTACGATTGGATCGTAATAAAATTATGATAACTGACACCGCGATGCTGGAGAAGAAAAGAGATTCATGTTCATTTGTATCGCAATTTGATGCATGAACGAGATTATCACTTTACGAACGTTATGGCTAACAATTGTTCAAAAAATCTATTAAGGAGTTTCGGTACAGGCGATACAATGTTGCCATGCTAAACCATATTAAAAACACAAAAAAATTCAAAAAGTTAAAAATTTTATAAAATTTGGTGAACATATTCTTTAGTGCCACATTTGACAATACAAATTTTTTCAGATTTTTCTTCTACACAGTTATCGAGTAATTGAAGACTAAAGTTCACGTGTATAAGCATAGCGTTTCCATATATATAGGTATACACTTCGGGCATAAGAAATCTGCTTTAATGCATAATTACTCGATAACTAAGTAGAAGAAAATTTTGAAAAAACTTGTCTTTTCGTACTTGATGTTGAAGAACATTATCACCAAATTTCATTAATTTCTTAACATTTTGTTTTTTGTACCGAAACTCCTTAAAAAGTTATAACAGAAAAAATATCTTCCAAATTGACATTTTCGATTTGTGCCTTTCGTTACAGCATCTTATTAGATTTTACTCCATTCGTCATTGAAATTTGTTAAAGAAAATAATTCATTCTTAAATCGTCAGATGGCTTTTGCCTATGAGACAGAAGCAGAAGAAAAGGAAAAAGCGGAGCTCGCTGTGAAGAATTGCGTTAGAAGCATAAACAACATTATTGCCGGGCTGTCACAAAAGTACAATAGTATAGTGGAACCCTCGAAGGACGAGAAATTCAGAGATGTAAGAAAAAATTTCTGATTGTCAAATTTCGTATTTTCAAAATTCACTCTCTCAAATTAATATGCATTTCTATAATATATTAATTGGTATACAGTTGGCATCGGAATACTACGAGAAGGCGACCGAAATGTTGAATAACCTTAACGCACATGTGAGAAATTCAAAAGAAAAAATCCGAATGTCGGTCGTTCTCGAAACGTTTGGCAATGATATTATGTGCAGCGATGATGTAAGTACAATAAAATACGTACTTTTTTATTCAAGATCGTAAATAATTTGAATTTTGTATCCTATCGAATCCTGCAAAGGCTCGCGTTCTTATATTTTCCAATCGCACATTGTTTTACTCTTTAGAAAAAATGTATTCGAAAGAGAACGAGTTTGTTACCTGAATAATTATTTTGTATGAAAAAAAAATAATGAATAATCATGAAATTTATATTTTCAGATCGCTCTCAAAATCTACTTCGCCTCCTATTATGCAAACGAGGGACTCAACCGATTAGCAAAATCGGCTGGCCAAGAATAAATCGTAACCGAATAGCCCTCCTCGGAAAGTTCATCGGAAAAAGAAAAAAATCCTCGATTCTAAATCAATAAAATTCGTTAAACTGAAGTGTGACTTTGATAATTCAGTAAGCTTCCTCTTCTCACTTCCCAAAAAAAAAAAAGTCCGATGATTCGTTGATAGAAGATTTTCAACAAATAATCACAATTCTTAAATAATTTCTTTGAAAAATTATTGTCGCGTATCAAAATGATCGTGACATCTCGATGAACGCCTGAACCATTTCACTCATTCTGCAAACCATAAAAAAATGCGTGGTTTTCGTCCGCATCGAAAACAAAACAAAAAAATTTGTATTTCGCGCCATAATTGTCGAACAGGCGCGAGTTCTTTCATAAATGGTGGCGCCTCTTACGGCGTCTTTTATTTTACCCAACATTTCGCTTCACTTTGGTCTTTGGTTAGTGGATAGTTGTGAATCTAATGCCATTGACTGACACTATTATCAAATCGGAATAAACGACAAGTGTGTACCAGTGTACCGTAACCCGCAGTCAGGGTCGTCGTTTGATCGACTAATGAATATATATATTTAATTATTTTTTTTTTTTTTTTTTTTTTCTATAAACATGGCGTACCGCGGTGTGAAGGGTTCCGATCCGTTTGTGTCGAAAACATCGCGCAACGAGAGATTCGCGCAAATGTCTAAACAAGAACAAATAATACAACAGAAGAAGCTCGAGATACAAGCAAAAATGCAAGAATTAAAGGCCAAACAAGCCTCGGAAATTAGCAAGAAAACCTCGGTTAGTAGTTCAAACCCGTCTACAGCTGGGTCCTCGTCGTCGACGACGACAACGACGACGACGACGTCGTCGCCTAATTCTGCACCGACAGTCGTTAAAGCTAGTGCCCCCACGAACAAGTAAGTATTCCAGCTTCGCCTATCCCTAAATGACGAATAAAAAAAACCCCTCATTTAAAGCACAAATTCCTTTCGTTGTATGAAAATCAAATTTTGAAGCGAATTCTTGTTTATACTCGGATCTCGGGTGCTTTCCACTTTTCGCGCAAATATTGACGTTTACTTTTGAGGTTAAAATCGACCTGGAGACGCATAAATTACATGTACACATATAGATGTGCACGTACATGTTTTTTCCACTTATTCCATTATATTCGTAACTTATGTAACATTCATTTCAATATTTCAATGCTACAATCTTGCCTATTTGTACATGACCGTTTTTTTTTCTATCTACTCCAATACTTTTTACTTTACGAAACAATGTTCAATAACATGAAAATATTTTTGCGGGCATGCCATGACAGCACGCCTGACTCTGGGCGCTTGGTATATATCAAGTTGGGATTCTGCTCCTGATTTACATTCCTCGTAACAAATGAAGTGAAAACGCTTCAAAAAAACACAATGATAGCTGTTGTGCATCTTCACACAACAGGGATCGTCATCTAACCCTACATTTTCAATATCATCAAAGAATTCTACATAAATTGTTCCATCTTAACAAATATAATGTTGCCAGTCAATTTTTACGCTTTTGTTTCAATATCTCGAATGCCGATTAATAAATCCATTTGAAGTTCTACGGATAATTACACGATGTTGTCTCGAATGATTCTTAAAAATTTGATAAATTTTGTAGTAGAGAAAGAGTCCAGAGGAAGAAAAATAGTCTAGAAGGAAGACTGTAAATATAGTTTTCAGTGTTAAGTAATTTTTTTTTGTCAGTTTTTGCATAAAATTACAACGAATAAGCCCTCCGGATGCTCTATCAGTTGCATGAGTACAGAAAAGATAGCCGAAAAACAAATCAACATTTTTTTTTCAAAGCTCTTGCTATTTTGAAATAAAAGAAAGTCTCTCCTTATTTCGTGGTTAAAGAAAAAGGCATGAATTGTTATTTTTTTCACAAACTCAGCTGTGTCTAAGAAATGTTCAGCAGCATTTTTGCACCGATAGATTTAAAGAAGTCTAAAAGTTGAAAACCCATCAAACTTGTCTGGAAAGAATTGTGTGGAAAATTTCATATGCAGCTACAAGGTTCTGAATGCCTGATTTTTGTGACTCATAATATTTACTAGTCTTGGAGCATATCGAAAAATGTGACCAGGAACACAGAGCTTTAAAATGCCTTCTAAAAGTTACCTCGTATCTCCATCGATGTATTTTGAATGAGTAGCCTGACATAGATTTGTCAGAGCGACGATTGTATTTGTTCGCGAGGTCAATAAGAGTCTCTGTTTTATTTATAGAAAAGAAGAGGAGAGGCCAAGTTTATCGCAGACGGTTAATTTGTTTGCCAACGACGGCAGCTTTCTGGATCAGTTTAAAAAGATAGCGAACAACAAGGCGAGTGGTAGCAGCGACGTTAGTGGGCCGAGCAGTAACAATGAAGGGAGCAGTAAACAAGATTCTCTGGGTTCCAAAGTCGAAGATAAGAAAGAGGAGAGGAACAATCACGAGAGTAATCAGAGGGACAGAAGATGGAACAGCGAGAAAGGTAGAGATTGGGAGAACAGAAGGGATCGTAGGAGAAGCGAATCACGATGGGGTCGTAGTTCGGATCGGCGTCACAGTTCGTCTTCTAGTCCTTCGCCAACGAGACGCAGGTCTTCGCCGAGTCCTGAATCCAGACACAACTATCATCAGCCCCCGCCGAATGGTCCAAGACCGCAATTTAATCAGCAGCAGGCGCAGCATCCACATCCTTCGGCAGGCTTGCAGAACATGAATCAAACAGCAAATATACCGCCGTTGATGTCTCAGCCATTGTTGCAAATGACGAATGTACCACCGCCAAACATACGCAATATAGGACCTGGAATACCTCCGCCGAATGTGCACAGAATGCCTTTGCTTAAGCCGCCGGGCAACAATTATACGAATATGGAGAATCATCGCTCGAGTCCACGCATGCCAATACCACCGCCGCACATGATTAGGCCACCACCCATACAAAATATGCCTCCGAACACAACGATTCCACCACCCGGTATGCAGATTCAACAGAATGTACCGATGCCAAATATTCAAGGACATCCACGAGGATCGTCGGGTCCACCGGGACAACAAGCCCAACACATTGTACCACCGCCTCCTCCTCCTCCTCCTCAGTGCAATATGCCACCGCTCGCCAATTTGCAACCACCAAATATTTCTATGCCGAATATTAGACCACCAAATATATTACCTCCGATGTCGCAGATGCCTCCGAACATGCTACCAATATCAGGACCTCAACCGATCGTTGTCACAGTCGCAAATGTCCCAAATATACCGCCGCCACCACCTGTTATACCACCAATCATCATGACAGCGCCACCGCCGACCGTTCACACCGTTCCTTCTACTATTAATTCCGTACCACCACCCAATCTCAACATCCCACCGCCGAACGTGCCACCGCCCAATGTTCCACCACCAGCTCTTATTCAGAATCCACCACCGCCCACACGACTCATCTCTACTACTTATCCGATACAAAATCAAATGGCCATCTCCGTTGGAAGACCCAACGTTCAAGTTCCACCACCGGTTCGACCTCCCTCAACAGGCCTTTCCGCTTCCGATCAACCAGGTATTACATGCTAAACATTAGAGCGGTGAACGAATAATCTTCCGTTCGGTTAATACGGTTTCAGAGCTACTGTGGAATTCTGATTCCAAAAGTTATGAACGATCCAATTTTATTTCATTTCACTAGAGTTATATTTGCAAGAACAATTTTTTTTTTTTTTATTTAAGTTTCAATAACATCCGAATATTTATCACTGACAATGAGTTTCAAGTTTGTCCCGTAGAAGCAGAACAACTGGCTCGTATCGTCGCCGATTGTGGAGATGCTATTGAGCAGGAAGTGCGGGAGAAGAATGCCCAAGATCCTAAGCTATGGTAACTACTGTCCTTACTGATCCTGCTTTTTTATTGTCTCCTTTTAATTAGTCCCTCAATGCCTACCCATTTTTCTCTCTCTCTCACTCTCTCATCCTCGTATAATAGAACGTTCATTGATATTATTCGAAGCAAATGCACAATTCAGTATCGCACCTGTAGCCTTGGTATTTCCGTCCACATGAAACATTTTTTCATCAGACATTCATCTATGAAATCTAAAATCCGTTTCAGACTTTGGCTTCTTTCCCATATATTTTTTTTTTCTTCACTTTCTTTTTAGAACTTACTGATTAATATCACACTTGAAATTCTCATCCAAACGTCTTCGCACAAATGTTTTTCGGGGCTCTTTCGACATTAGCTCTTTTCAATGATATATGAAAACTGAAACGTTACAGGAATGTTCCTGTTCAATTCTTTTTTTAAGTGAATCAAGGTTAAACAAAAATTAGCCCAAGTCTAACTTCTGTTTAGCCAAAAGTTTTATATTTTTGCTACGAAATGGAATATTTACCATACTTCCTACATTATTACTCACAAACTCGCCATTTTACGTGCTTACCATATGAACTCACGTTTATTAACTTTGCAAAATAGCATATTTAGCCTGACTCATAATACCGCATTTTCATTTGCGAATTAAAATGTTATCAGTAGATATAAGCGCGATTAAGTTGCATTTTTTTGAATACGTACTTCGTCATTATCGTTTCGGCCAAATATGCACAAATCGTATAATTTGCGATTAATGGTTTCCATTACATTTGCATATCATGAAAAATGAATTTCTAAATTTCTAAATGCTCGATACCAAGTCCCTAGAAAATGACACAGTTTGCATGCGATTATTACATTTTTCCTAGTGTATAAAAAAACAATAAGAAATTTTTGTCTGCTTCTGGTAAGCAATAGAATAACTGCAGCACTGATTCGAGTAACATGACTGTTCGAGATTAAAAGTTGAAGAGTCGTCGTTCGCGAAAAAATTTTCGGTAGCTACAATTTTGGGAAGCTTGAAAAATGATTGAAAATTAATTGGATTATATGAATTTGCTTTCTCGCAGCCAAAAATTCTTTCGTTTTCGACTTAGCACGACAAGTGCCTCATTAATTTATTCACTTAATATCTCTTGTCATGCTTTCCTCCAATGCATCCGGAAAACATACTTTATTTAGGCGTATATCTTACTTGGCAGCGTTTTAAGTATTATTTTAATCAAGGTTTCTGCACCAAAAGCAAAGTGCAGCGTATCTGCAGTACAGGGGATTGGTGGCGAAATTTCGGGCTGATAAAGCGGGCAAAGAGAACAAGATTGGTAGCGGAGCCGAGCCTTACTGTCCAGAAGAGGCTCTCAGCGATAATGAGGATGTTGATAAGACCCAGAGGCAATCATCACAGAGTGGTAAATTTTTTATTCTTTTACAATAAACCGACACATCATACGTTGTCCTTAAGCCTAGGTTACTGCCATTGAGTTTTTTTTTCGGATCAGGCCATCATTGTCGACAAAATTAAGAAAGATTCGAGCATTATGAGCACTTGAAGTTGCCTGTGGGTCGTAAAGACCCGCAGTAGTAACGACTGACACACAACTTTTTCTTTTCTTCTCAGATCATTACAAAGAGGACAGTAGAGAAGAGCGAAAAAGGAAACGGCGAAGCCGTTGGAGCGAGCCTGATGATAAAGTTAATGTTCCCGCAATGAACATTCAAACTTCGAACAGACCTGATTGTGGTCCCGTTTATCGTCAACCCGGTATAGCTATGTCAACTCAAATTGGCCAATCAGCTGGCACTGGTATTCCGCCGCTTAAAAACCAAAATGCTAGAGGAAAGAATCCGATGTTGAGTAAAATATCGAGAAACGATCCTGCGTTGATACAATATGCTCGACAGACATTCGGTACACTCGATCTTAGCGAGGAACAATGGAAAAAGGCAGAAGATCATTACAAAGTCAGTATTTGTGTGAAAAGATAAAAATTTCTAAGAAATTAAACGAATTACTTTAAGGAGCCTTGTTAATCCTGTTAAATGTTTAACACGTGTAACGAGTTTAAGATTTTTATCTTGGCAGATCAATCTTTTGTATCAAAACTTGCTAAAAAAACGAGAAGAAGTTAAACGTTTAGAGGCCCAAGGAAAACACAAATACGAGTATGATAGCGATGAGGAAGTTGAAGGAGGAACATGGGAGCACAAAATAAGATCCGCCGAAATGGAAGCGACTCAAATGTGGGCCGAAGAATTGACCGCTCAGGCGGAGGGCAAACACCATATTGGTGATTTTCTGCCTCCCGATGAGCTCAAGAGGTTCATGGAACAGTACAGCGCTCTTAAACAGGGCAAAGAACCCGATCTCAGCGATTACAAAGAATTCAAACTAAAAGAGGACAATATAGGTAAATACCGACTCCAAAATTAACGACAAACGATAAATCTAACGTTCTGATTATCCGAATGTTTCTTCAGGCTTCCAAATGTTGCAAAAGCTGGGCTGGAGCGAAGGTCAAGGACTTGGCAGTGAAGGAAGCGGTCGCGTTGAACCTGTGAACAAGTCGGTTGATTTTTTACTTTTTTATGTGTATGGGGATTTAGGAGTTTTGTGTTATTTTTATTTTTTTCAATTTCAGAGCAACGAACAGGCTCGACAGTGCAGGCCTCGGTTCGGAACGACCGGATGGCATATCACGGGACGATGACGAGTTTGACGCGTATAGAAAACGAATGATGCTCGCCTATAGATTTAGGCCGAATCCCCTGGTAAATATAAATATTATAGTCCGAGAGCCAGTGAATATTTCTTGAACTTATTTTCGCACGCAGTAACCAAAGTTTTTTCGGTTCATTTGATCATGTGTTTTAACAAATCAACCGCCTGGCTATTGAGTTCTGATGGTTTCAGCTCTGGCAGATCTTGGGTCATCCAGAATAGTAGCCAGATTTTTTTTTTTTTACTACTTTTTTTTATCGATAATTCTATAACTCATTTTACAATCAGGCAAATTTGAAAAACTGCGAAAATGAGTTCCATTAGTTTTTTTTTTTACAATTTCCAAATGTATGCCAGACTCATTTCTCAACTCCGTAAATCAGCCAAACTGTTTTTTTTTTTTTTTTACTGAGCTTCATTATGATGTGAACCAGTACAACGAGTTTCGCTTGTGCGAAAAAAGTTTCAGACATCCACAGAAAAGCGAAATTTTCAGAAATCACAAAAACCGTGCCAGACTCATTTTCAAACACCGGAAATCAGCCAGACAATTTTTTCACGGAGTTTCATTATATTGATAATTAGTAAGAAAGAAAAAAAAAAAAAAAAGAACCGAAACTACTATAAATAAATAGGGCGTGCGAAAATAAGTTCCAAAAAATGTTTACTGGCTCCTGGACTACGCTCCCAGTGATATAACAGTCGGGCGATCGATAAAAATCTTTATCTTTTCATAATATATGGAATAAACTTTGTCTTTGAAACATGTGCAGCTCGTCTTCAAAAACTTGCGACTATTAAATGAAACACTTCTCTGTTTCAGAACAATCCAAGGAGACCATATTACTAATTGAGCATGAATCATAATCGCCATGCTCGTAACCGTACGGATTAACAGAATCAACCGAAAATCATCGTTTTCGCATTCAGCAAAAAACAGAACATAAATAAATAAAAAATCGTCATTATTTTATATATATTAAAAGTATCGAGTGCGGTAAATATTATATTATCTTACGAAACTGTTGACTCGAAGAGAAAGGAGTGAAGCGTTGAATAATGAAAAAAAAAAAAAAAAAAAAGAAATGTAGAATTTGTTTATAACCGCACGTGGCTCCAGATTTTCCGTCCCAATCGTTTCACTACTAGATTTTCCCCAAGCATAAACGTATAAATTGAACAATCTCTTGTCGTTGGAGTGAAGTTGAGTAAATCTGCCTTCCAGATCATCACGAGAGATAAAACTGAACTTTAGATTACTACAATAGGATCATTCAAAATGAATGTTCTATTTCATTTAATTTGAGCCCTATACGGTTAGTTGAATCACAAGTTGTTCCTATTCCTTTTATTCAAAAAAATGTATACCTCGACATACCTATTCGAAAACGTATTGAATAAGTGCAAAATTTTCTTTCGGATGGTCGATCGTTAAATGATATTTTTATATTCGGTTTAACAATTCTGCATTCTCGACTGAGTGCAGTTAAACGGTTGAACACATGTTCCGAGAGCGGCCGTCACGGAAAAGCGCCACGTAGAATGAGGCTCCAAAATGTAAAGTTTCTCGTCAATCTCTCGTCACAACAATGGAAAGTATTCCCGTTACTTCGTTTTTCTCAGCCAACGAAAATACTTGTTCACAGATATGCAACGTTCAAAAAAGCAGCCTCATTGGTCCCCCGTGGCGTGATTCACCAATCGCCCACGGTGATTCGTTCCACGTTACGTATATCAACCAATTGAAGGAAGAATATAAAGGAGTGATGCGAAGAAAGAAATAAAGAAAGGATTTTACTCAAATGTGCATAGATCTAAAACGATCGGAGCAAACATCATGGTGATTTCCGGCCTCCAACAACTCCGTTAGAGAGATACATGACATTCCCTTTCCCATCGGACAGAGGCAGCAGCGGAAGACGTTTCTCCCATTTGCTTCAGATTCTCACGGTGTGTTACCTTTAATGGTTATATAGTGTGGCAATCCTTAAACCTCAATTCGAGAGATCATCCACAAATATAATAATAATAATATTTGTATTATTTTATGGAACTTTACGAATGATGTCTCATAGTGATTCGAACGATGTGATACCCCAGACTGAAGATAATTTCGATTATTTATTTAAAATCGTATTGATCGGTGATTGCAGTACGGGAAAAACATGCGTCGTCCAAAGATTCAGATCGGGCACATTTATCGAACGTCACGGAACTACTATCGGGGTCGATTTTTCAATGAAAACCGTCTTAGTCGATGGAAAAAGGGTCAAGGTCAGTGCTCATCATTAATCCTACATACTTTAAACGAAAAATTGAGTTTATACAATTCGGTATTTGGATTTTTCAAGCTGAAAGTTATAATTTGTATTCATGGTTATTTTTAGCTTTAATTATTAATCAAAATAGCTCCTTTCGTTAAATATTTTCTGTAACTCCGTGCATATTCATTCCTGAGCTAAAATCATAAATTGTAACAATATATCAAATTAATCATGTTGTAAGACCCATTTTAATGGGCTGCTATTGATGATGAGTCAGCTTTAGATGCTGCCCGTTTCGTATGCTATATGTAATTGCGTCTTATCACACTGACATAACTCCGAGGCTAAACAGATGACCACAGTGGCGTTCAAGTTAGCGGATGAATTTTCAACTAAAAGTTCAAAGCAAGAAAAACCACGGGCATTTAAATTTTAAAGCATCGGTTTTATTGGCCATTTAGAAATTTGAAAACAATTTTTTTTTTTTTCTACCTTTCAATCTAATTAAAGATGAGAATTCACATTTTGCTTGTTCTCTCCCCTCCCACTCGCACTCGATTCGCATCAAAGCGAGCTGAAAAACACGGAGCACTTGATACTCCAAAAAAAAAATTACACCTTATAGTCAATAATCGCAAGAAAATAACGTGGAAAAACTTTCATGTTTGTCTAACATTCAACTGTATTATATCGGAGAAAAGTTTGCAGCAGAATTTTCTACCGGCCGCATATGTCTGATCTAAATAACCTTGAACGTGGCTTTGATCGATAAAACTTTTCCCTTCTTGCATGATTTACAAGAATCATAAGAAAAATTCACTACAAATTAGTTCAATTCGTTTCAAAATATAATCATAAAGCGAATTAAAAAAATTTTGGAACAATTAGTAGTCAGATGACTCAGAGAATTTAGGAAAAAAAAATATTATTTTATTCATTATTGGAAGAATTCAGATTATTGGAACGGAAATTTTTTGTCCATATCTGCGTCATTATCAGTTGAATGGTTGATTGAAATTCGAAACGCCTATAATTACTGTAAATAATTGCATAATCTACGTTTTTTATTCTGCAGCTACAAATATGGGACACTGCGGGACATGAAAAATTCCGTACTATAACTCAAAGTTACTATCGGTCCGCGAATGGCATAATCGTGGGTAAATATGATAATCTTATATGTAAAAATATCGGATTCTCTACAAAACGAAAAAAAAAAAAACGTTAACTGATTTTTAAAAAAAATTTTTAACATAAAAAACATTCCAAATCTTTTTCAGTGTACGACATAACGAAACGATCGAGTTTTTTGAGTCTACAAAGATGGATCGAGGAGGTACGACGGTACACGTCCTCTCACGTGGTATTGATTTTAGTAGGTAAGTCGATTACCTTCACGTTACACCAATAAAACGTAAGAAAAGCGGTTTTTTTTCTTCTTTCTATTGTTAAAAATAAATTAATTTTAACGAAACTGAAATTTTGTGTTATTTTTATTTGTGACAGGTAATAAATGTGACCTCGAAGGATTACGGGAGGTTGAGAAAGAAGAAGCCCAAGCCGTTTGCAAATGTCTTCCTGAAATATTGCACGTCGTCGAAACTTCAGCCAAAGAAAACACAAATATAGATACAATTTTTTATTGCATGGCCTCCGAGCTCAAGGTAATAAATAAAAAGGGCACAATTATTACGAAAAATAACAAGAGAAGTGATAATCCGAGGAAAATATGGAGGCTAATTATACAGAATTGAGATGGAATGTTTTGTTTGTGATAAAACTTGTGAACGCGTATCTGGGAAAATTTCGAATAGTTGATAAAAATAAAAACATTGAAGTAGTTTGATATTCCGGTGGAATATTTTGGACGCGAATATCTTGATATTAATTTTTTTAGTCTTTCAATCACCGATCTGGCGAACCGAGATAAAAATCACGTTGATCTTTAACCAATTATTTATTTTTATTTAGTCTGAAAACTTTTTTTTACTGAATATTTAGACATTTTTTCTTCTTTTTATACCGTTTATTTATTTTTAGAAGCGGCATGAGAACCGTCAGCTCAAAGTCAACAACGAGGACGTTGTTAAACTCGGCAGTGGTCGAGAATTGACGTCGTGTTCAGGTTGTGCTTACAGAATGTCATAATACTCGTTTTTCTTCCCTTTTTTTTTTTTTTTTACTGCAAAACGAATAATACTCGTATCGAATCACAAATAATCGTTTTCTACTTGAGTATTATGTGGAAAATGAAAATCAGCTTTTCAGTGGCAGTGCTGTTGTCAACGCGAATTTTTCGTTTTCAAAAATTAAATTATTTTGTATTATAATAATGGAGACGCGAATTCTCAAAAATATTTTTTCTTGTAAATAAATAACGCTGATTACAGCCTTGGTTGCTGTTTTAAAAAATACTCGAAAGATACCGACCTTCTCATGAACCATTCAAATCGGGATTTACCATTGATACTCAAGAATAAATCTGCATTGCTCCATTTTATCTATTAACTATTTCTCTATTATCTATTAACTAGAACTCGATGCTAATTTATTTAAACCGTACAAAAGTCGACGTTGATAAAAAATAATAAAAAAATAAAAAAAGAATGAATTGCTGAAGAACAGCTGAATTCAGAGTGAGTCGAAAAAGTGGTTGCACAATAATAGAATCTCAAAGATATTTTTCATCGAGTTTTTTTTTCTAATAAGCAAACTGGCTTGACGTTACATAGCTTTCATACTAAAGGGCTCAAAATAATTGTTCTCAATGAAACGTATATTGACTATTCGAGTAACGAAAAAGTGCCTTGAAACAGATAATACCTTGACCCATGACATCTTTCACTCAAATGTAAATTATATCTCTGATTATTGTAGAAAATAATGATAAACAATGCACACGTATTATTTTCGTCCTATTTATTCACTTTGTTACGAACTGTTAAGATTATTGTACGTGCGAAAACTCGATTCGAAAAGTATTTCAATACCTGTTTTTATTTATGCACTCACAGGATAACAGTTTTGTTTAAATGTTAAATATGCTGATTTATGTAATCGAGAGGTGATTAGTAAATGTATTTTTTTTTTTTTTTTCATTGTAAAACTTTGTTGCTCTGCATTACATAAAAATACAAAAGAAGAATCGTTTACCAAATTGAATTCATTTCAAGTTACCTTCAGCTCCGTTAACCTTGGCTTTACTATCTCTAGGTCATACAGAATATAATACAGTCACGTCGATCTGAAACGCAACATTTTGTTTCAGGCCGATCTCGGACGCAGATTCAACCGATTCGGGAACAGCAGGATAGTATTTTTCTAGCAAATTATGTCACAACTTTCGAATGAGCCTAGTTTCGTTTTGATCGAACGCAAGCTGTACAATTCACAGGAAAATTTTTGAAAAAGTGCTAAACGCATCATCGCGATTTCGTCGAAAACTCAACGTTCCCCAAAAAAATTAGCACACTCAGCGATCCGTCATTAGGCAGATTTTTTTCAAAACGTAAAATCAGCCCCTTCTCGTAGGCTTTCCGTGATGATTCCGGGTGCTTTTTTTTCGTTTAAATGTCAGTATGAAACTTGCAATAAATTGAAAAAAATACGTTTTTTGCTTTAAGAGCTGACAACTCGGCCTAGAATTGAGGCACAAAAAGACATTTTTTATTTTCATGGCAAAGAATAATCTTCTAGAGAAACTAGGCTCATTCGGAAGCTGACATAATTTGCTAAAAAAAAATAGTGTTCTGTTGTTCCTGAATCGATCAATCTGCGCCTGAGATCGGGCTGAAACCAAGTGTTGCGTGTCAATTCGACGTGACTATATATTTATAGAAATAGAAGAAACAGGATGAGGATTATACTTGCAAAGATTGAGATGCATCATTTCGGGGAAACATTCTTTATTTTTTTGAGATTCTCTTTAAAAAAAAAAAAAAAATCTTCAATGTATAGTTTTGAACGAATATTCGCGAAAGGGGAGTCTGTAAAGTCAACAATTTCCGAGTTATTGATGTTCGAGGCGTATTTTTTTATAAAAAATATCTATTCAAATGTCTGTCACAGCTAACCTTTGGAAAGTATTTTTTATCAATCAATGTCAGTGTTGTACACGATCGAATTGACTTCGAAAAAGATTGTATGGATCGAATCTGTATGATTCGCCAATATTTTTTTGGACTTCGTTGAAAAAAAAAAAAGAAAGAGAGAGAGAAACTTTTCGAAGAAGCTATTCTGTCATTGTTGAAAAATCGAGTCACATTTATACTTAAGTTGAAACAGATTCAATTGAAATTAATGAAAACATGTTCTCGTGAAAAATATTGATGGTGCAGGTCAAAATTGAGTTGAGAGGAGTAGCTTGGAGTATCATGAAAAATAAATAACAATATTTTTATACAATAAACAATTTTTATTTACCGAAAATCGATGTTTGAGATAAATATTTTAAAAAAGAAGAAAAAACATAACATTTTTATATACGTCCACCACCACATGTGATGCTGAAAATCTCGTAATATTAGCGAATTTTTTTCCTCACTATTTTGACTGTTTACAGAAATTTACAATTCATGGCGTTCATGATGGTTACAGCTGCGTACGGTTAATTCGTGACACTTACAACGCGATGTTTTTGCGCGTAATGTACATATATATATATATATATGTACACATAAGGCACAAGTGAGTATAAATAAAGAAAAATCGTAGGAAAAACAGTAACCGTCCATTGATTTTCGATAAAGTTGTATATAAAGTCGTTGAAACATTTCTGCCGGAAATCTGCTAAATGACGCAATATTTTTACCCGTTTTTTTTTTTTCAAAATTTCCTGATCCAAGGATTCTCCATGTGCTTTTTTTTTCCTGCAAGAGCTTGATTAATAATATATTTCCGTCCAGCTCATTGGTATAAAAAAAGTGAATAAATCTTTATACACGAAATAAGATTGATCTTGAATCATAAGAATCAATAACAGAAAAAAATTGATTTCAGCGCTATCGCCATTTCCCTGAACCGTTATTATTATACTCGCAAAGTTTCATTTCCAAACAAAGTGAGTTATAAATAAAGAAAACTTAGCACACACATTTCCTCGCTCAAATGTATTAATACAATCGGATTTATGATTTCGTAAATTGTTATACGTTTAGAGACGTCAAACGCTCTGATAATTCATTGATTTGTTGATCCTCGAATTTTATTTTGGAATTTTTAAGATAAATGAAATACACTCTGTACCAACTGGGCTTGGCAATTCGAGAGATATCTAAATAAAATCTGATGTAATAAGAATTCAAGCTGGAAATATTTGTGAAAGTAATCACGATGAATTCAGCTATTTGATATAAAAATAGAAATTATTCATTGGGCGTTCTCTCGTAAACTCTCCTATATTTATCGTCAATAGCAACGAGGTAATAAGTTCCAGGAAACAAGTGTTGAGTCGAGCTCCGCGGAGAATAGGGAACGGTGTGACAATTTTTTTCCCTCAAAGCCAAAATTTCGGTGTATTTTTCAGGAGTAACAGATTTCCGTGATTCCAGAAGAGGCCTGACGTACGAAAGTTTAGAGACCAATTGATCGAGTGGCGATCCTTTGGTCGCGTCGGAGCTTATGGTAATGGAATACATGCTGGACGCGAGACCAGAACCATACGAAAAAATACCGACTCTCGAACCGGCAATTTCGTCGAGAGATTTCGTAACCAGTAGAGAGACAAGGCCGGAGTACACCGAAGGTGTGTACATGTTACCAACTTGATTAGAAATCATCAAGCTCGGTTGAGTTTTGGACCGAAAATCCGGTGCGCTCAGCGTCATGAAAGCTTTTTCCAGATCTCTATCGAAATAAGTATCTTCCGGTTTGGTATTTCGAAATTTTTCAATCTCCTCTCCGTACTTGCTGTTGCTTTTTTCGGTATCAATAAAATCCAAATAGACCAATCTCGCGAATGATTTTTGTACGAGCTTGCCGTAAGGCGAGTGGAACAACAGAGCATCGAATTTGTTCAAACTCTTGGGGCTTTTGGGCTCTTTCAATTTAGCTTTTTGCATGTATCTTCTATAGCACTGCTCCAGCGAGCTCAAGTAACACTGTATCGATAATTTACTATCTACAACCGGATATTCCGATCGTAAATCAGGCTTGTAAAAATCGTAAACGTGTCTCATACAAGAAGCTCGAAGTCCCCGATCGAATACCAACGGCGCGTCCGGCCCCACGATCATCGCTATCGCGCCAGCGCCACCAGTCGGTCGCGCACTTCCGGGCGCGTAAACTGCGTTGTCCGCTGCAACTACCAGCGCCAATCTTCCGTCCCAGGCACTACTCTCCACCCAGGAAACAGCGTTGAAGAGAACCGCCGTTCCACCGTAACACGCGTTCGTTGAATCCACTCCCTCGATGTCCGTTGAACCCGATTTTTCAAATATTTGCATCAACACCGATTTCACCGATTTACTCTTGTCGATTACTGTCTCCGTACCCACTCCCAAATGACCTATTTCCTTAGGTTCGATATTATAACGATCCAACAAACGATGAACTACCGTTAAACACAATGAATTTATGTCCTCACGATCGTCACAAAACGCCATTCGCGATTGACCCAATCCTATCGTATATTTTCCTGCACTCACACCATCGAACTTTTCTAAATCAGTTTGCTCCACGTACTGAGATGGAAAATACACCTCTATCGCTCTTATCCCAACGTTGTTTGGCCACATTTTCGAAATTTTCTTCTGTTTTCTGAATAATCCTGGATCACCCCGCTCACTTGATTTTACGATAGAATTTTTTTTTCAGGCTTTTGACGTTTTGATTTGCGATATTAGTTCACTCGTAATGACTGATTATTTTTATTGTGAATTTTTTTTACCTCATACAATTTTTATAACTGACAAAAAGTTGACGATTCACTGGATAATTGTTCGAGATTATTTTTGTTTTTAATTTTTTAATTACGTTTTATTTCTCCAATGATAAATAGCCGCCGAATTAGTCGATTTTTTTGACCAATTTTTCTGGTTTTTGACTTTTCATCTTGTGAATTTTTGTACATCAAGAAAAGCTGCCGGATTACTGGTTTTTTTTTTTTTTTTTTTTTTTTAATTTCAAAACTATTTCGACTTTCTTGTCTCGTTTTATTTTTCTTGCACCGCTTTTTTTTGAGGTTATGTTACAGAATCCCAGGGCCGAGGTCGCGCCGGTTATTTACACAAGATCACCACGTTGCGGTTGAAATAATCAACAGTTTTCGAGATTTTTTAATTTTTTTACACTCAACACGGATAGTTGATTTCGAATGTGGTTGGATGAAGAATAACCGTCGATCCTCGACAGTGATTGAGCGAATAATATCGCGACTTTTGTGCTGAGTTGTGTTTCTTAATTTTTTTTTTTTTTTTTATTGTTCGAAAATAAAATGCAAAATTGGCAAAATTTTTGTTCGAAGCTGAATTTTTTTTTTTAATGAAGACTACATCGAGAGTTTAGACAAGCCGTGAAATGGTTTCTCCGGCAAAGTCCGAGAATTTAGGTTAGAAGTGAAACTCTCGAAAACTAGAAATTTCGGTCAGTGGGTTGTTTCCGAGTTTTGGCCAGAGACCGGATCGCAGATGATAATTGAGGAATTATTTTATGATTTTGGTAGACTGGTTTTTTTTTTCTCTGACAACCGTTAGAAACGTCGTGACAAAGATGTTGCCTCGACGGTACCAAATTACGAACTAACGTGGATTCTTTCACGAGGATTCCGAGATTACTTGCGCTCTCCTCGAAGTCGCGCGCATCTGTTCTGTGCGGCGACGACTGATTCGAAATTCGTGCTGCTCGAGCAATATTATATCGTAGGAAAATAAGCGCTGTCGTGCGACAATGGAAAGGGTATGCATTTTAAATAAAGATCCTCCACATGTATATGCTTGCGACGAAAAGTTTTCATGCAATCGAAATTTCGCGATGATTTACGGTTCAACAAAAAAGAATATGAAGAAAATCGATCATTTTGCGATAACTTCATTTTCCATTATAAAAATTGGAAATATTTCCAGAAACTGTTGAGCGATAAAATTTTTGTAGGCACAATTTTGAGAAATAGAAATAATTGAAAATTTCAACGATTTAATCTTCAACTTTGAGAAACAATGTATCGAAATATTGCAATATTTTATAAAACACTATTTTATTTTGTACGACTAAAAAAGCGTTATTTCACT
This sequence comes from Campoplex capitator, assembly GCA_037576405.1. Taxonomy (NCBI): domain Eukaryota; kingdom Metazoa; phylum Arthropoda; class Insecta; order Hymenoptera; family Ichneumonidae; genus Campoplex; species Campoplex capitator. The sequence continues at coordinate 9,737,185 of JARBWI010000323.1, read as the reverse complement.
AGTGAGATGTGTCTTTTTGTTGAAACAATTTGTAGATATCCCAAAAAATTCAAAGAAATCTTCGAAAGTTCAGAAATTTACGAATGATATTAAATTTTGTTAAATAAATATAACTGTCATTTTACTTATAGGACGTAATTGTATTTAAAAAAAATGATTATCAAATAATTATCGCCGTGAACTTTTCATCCGCATACAAGCATCGTTCGTGCACGCGATCGGAATACAGTTCCTGCGATTTCTCTTCCATAGCAGTACACTCGTCCGTTATCGCGATGTGTGACCATGAAAAAGCGATTATCAAATGACAGCCAGAGAAAAGAAAGTTTTGATAACGGAATTGAAGAGTTTTAACACTTTTTCTTTCATAAACATTGACAAAAATCGCTCGATGGAACTGTGAAACGATAATCGATGCTGTTTATATTCGGCAGAGAAATCAGCTGATCGAAGCATCAGTTATTCGGATCCCGGTCGATCAACAGTATTCTCGATGGCATCGGAAAAAGTAATGAGGTTAAACAATAATTATTATCCAATAGTTTTTCTGTTATTTCTGAACGAGAAAAATCAATAAAACCGAAAAAAAACACTGATCTCAATCGACGAACTTTCTGGAGGCAAACCAGAAATAAGGTTATGAAGATACACGAGACCGCAGAGGTCAAAGTTGTATGAAAAAGGTCATTCTCCGAAACGACTCGGATTCTTTTGTCCTCGGTATTTACCATAGGGCGATAGGGAGAAGAATGAGACTCTGCTATTCTCTGCTTATTGACTGGTTGCTCGCGCAGACAAAAATACGCGTGTCTCGCGAACAAAAGCTTTACATAAAACCTTATTCCGTACGAGCAAGCTTATCCGTTTCAATTTACATACAAACTACGAGTGCACCGAGTAATAAAACATTTGACACGACCTTCTTTATAACTGCAAAATTCTAAATAAATCGAGATTATCATTCATTTTGACAGAAAAAAAAGAGAAAAGTTACGCTGACTCAAATAACATGCAATCTAGTCATTTGACTTTCAGAATTTTTTCTATATATTTTTTCCTACCGATACTTTGTACCTTTGTACCCGTTGACGCATTTTCTTCATATTCGAATACACTACCGACCAAAAGTGTGGAATCACCGGACAAAAATTTGAACCGCACTAAAAGTTTCATAGCTTTCAGGTTCAAGATTACAAAAAGTTTTTGAATAAACCACGATAAAATTTCACAAACCATAGTTCCAGTTTTACGCAGCCAAAAAAAAAGCCGGAAAACTACTGTTTACAAAAGTGCGTACGACATCGAAAAAAAAATTGTAAAAAGTATTCGAAAATAAGGGTATAAAGGCAAATTCGTTTTTTTTTTTTCGAAATGCCGTTTGCCAAATTGGAACATCTTCATTGGTCAAAGAGCTATCAAACTTCTAGTACTGCTCGAATTTTCGTCTTCCATACTTTTGACCAGTAGTGTACGTAATCACGAACTTGACTTTTTTTTACACACGACAATTTATGCATGTAATTTACAACCTTTTTTCTCCATACATTATCTAACCTGAAAAATCATCGAAAAATAAAATTTTTTTTTATTTTACTCACCTTTATCACTCGTCCTTTGATGCAGTAACAATTTTCCATTATTATTCGAGAACACGCGCTTTTGAGTCAGAGTCCAGTAAACTTTTCGCTGGTACAATTATTTTTCTCGAGGAAATTCGAAAGAAACCTTTTTTTTATTATTGTTATTGTTTTTCATATTTTTTTCTCCCACTCGTTCTACACCGGGTCTCTCTCGGACTCAACCACTCGGGTGTTTTTAACCTCTGTAGTAAAATTGATATCGATGATTTTTTAGATTCATTGGAAAAATAAATCGTAATTTAGATGAAAACAATGATTTCCGGTCTGATTCATTTTGATCGGATGATCGTCAACGAGACTTCAGGTCCAGTAAACATTATTTGTTCACTACAAATATTGATAATTCGAACAATTGAAAAGGCTTCATTACTTATTCCGTTGGATTCTGATTTTTGAGAAATAATGATCCTGAAGTTATTGGAAAAATCTTCAGATAAAGATTTTTGCGCAAGCGATTAAAAATTTCTCTGTTATCAAATTAATTTGTTCACTTGAAAAACGCTTCGTTTTTCTTCGGTTTTCTCATCGACAAAGCACACGTCGACGGGTTCGTACTTTTGATTTATTTTTAAAGAAATACAATAATGATTTTTCATATAGGAACGAAAAATATTGTGAATAAAAAATGAAATGTGATTGAAATGCTATTGAACAATGTCGTCGTTTTTATTTCATTAAAATCAATGTTTTTTTTTCGTTCGATTCGAACGGAACAGGAATTAAGCACGTGAAACTCGACGAATGTACGTTTTCCTCTTTTCTTCCTTATACGTAATGAAAAAAAAAAACAAAAACAAAAAAAAATGCATTATCACTCTCTTACTTTTTGGCACGACAATTTAGATTAATTGTACATTACAAACAAGTGGCTATATAGTGGCGTCTCTTTCTAATTTCAGGCGATATTATACACGATTACGAAAATGTTCGATCCACTTTATTTCGTGTTTCATTACTTTCAAGCCATAGATCTATATTTTCGCATTTTTCGACAATAAATTTTCTATTCTAACTGAAATTTTCATTTCATTTATTACTCGTCATTTTTTCTTTGATATCGATTACCTGGCTCTGCAACAACTTCGAAAAATCTTTCATTTTTTTTTCTACTTCCATTACCACAAATTTCTGCTTGCAAATATTGAGATGAATGTTTTAAAATGCTGAAATGAACGAATAAATACATTTTTCAGATGTTTTATGCTCGGATTACGAGTCGATCGAATAATACTGTTATATTGAATTTCGATTCAAAACGATTTCAACGTTGAAATAACGTTTACAAAAAATTTGTAAAACCAAGCTTTCAAGAAAAACAAATTGAATTGACATATTTATGAATAACAAAAGCAATTAAAGATTTTTCAAAGCGCAAATATTTTTCTCGCGTAGCAAATGTATGAAAATTTGTAGTTTTTTAATCGCACGATCAATAGAAATTAAATTTTCGTATCGTTGAAAATTAGGTCAGAATTTTTTTTGCACATTTCGAGCTAAAAATAATTCGAGACATAGAATTTACGTTAGGTAAAAAGAAGAGAGTTAGATATTTAGGTCCAGTTTTTATTTTTCCGTAATCGACTGCCGAATTCGGTTTTTTTAGAGTACGATGAAACGACTACATCGAATATAGACTTTATTAGTATTTAGCATAAAAAAAAATAACAGAAAAACGGGATTCGTTACGTGATTATGCATCGTATTTTCAGTGGCAGTGTTTAACTTTGAATTTTGTATGTCGATATTAATGTGTATTGAAATGCAGATGTTAATATAAAGAGAATGAAGGTATTACAGTTGTGAAAAATTGCAGTATTTCGGGCAAAAAATAAAAAAGGTTTGATGATTATATTAGAAATATTATTAAAGCCTTTTGTACTGCGCCCCGGCGATCTTGAACTTAATTCTATGATTTGCGCGCTAAACATTTCCTTTTTTATTTTTCTTTCTTCGTTATTTATTATTTGTTTTAAATAATTTACTATATTTTTAGTTTAAGAAAATCTTCAATGATGGCTTCGTTCTGTTGCAAATGGACACACACACATATTTACACGTACAATATATATTTTTGTTTGTTGCTTTGTTTTTTTTTTTTTTTTCTTTCTTATTCGTTCGAATAGCAAAATGAGACATTATTGAAAAATTTGACACAACTTAAACGTGACTCGATATTCGCACTCGTATCGTCAAGCATCGAGTCATCGAGTAAAGAAATAAACATCGATCTTACACAAAGCATTTTTTAATTTTCGTCATAAAAAATTAGCGACTCAATAACGTATTTTTCAAACTGGAATTTTCGATGCTTCACAGCGCTTTGCAATAAATGGCACGACACGAAGCGACGGAAGAAAGTACAAATGATTATACCGTCTCTTTTATCTTTCACGAATAAATACATCGACGAACGAACGTTAAGGATATTTTAAACATATCATCGTAATTTGTTTATTTATTTCGATCGAAATTTTAGAATTAGCACTTTGTCAAAGAATTTTCGATAAATTTTGACTTTTGTGAGATCTTTGAGTCGTTTATTATTTCCAAAAATTTCAGCTTATTTTTCAACGAACAATTCTGGGAAAAATTTATGCCACCAACGGTGTCTCAACTTCTGCACCCATTTTTCTTCTCTTTCGAGTTTTTTTTTTTTTTTTTTTTTTTTCCCGGAGAAAATCATTATTTTATAAGATATTTTGAGTCGAAATGTTTCATAGATTTGTCCCGTCATAGGGCTCGCGCTATGAGATTTTTTCTCACACTTTTATCGAAACAACGAATATCAAACCCGAAAAATTCAAACGGCATGAACATTTGAAATTTCTTCTATCTTCATTAAATTTATTCTCCTATAATAATAGTGAATAGTTTTCAGAAATTTGTCGACGTACCTGAGACCGAAATCCCGATAAAATAGAATGAAAAGTTGCGATTAAGAACGTGTCAAAAATATCTATAAATTCGTGACCCGATCGACCGTAAGATCGTGAGTTATGACATTTATCCCGTGTGTGTTTTTCATGAAATCGGAGGCCGCGTTGTTATCTTTTTTCAAATTTATTTCATCAATTAATTTTCGACGTATATATCGCACGTATATATACGTATATATACGAATGAACTCGATGCCAGGATAGAGAGGCGATCGAAATTATCTAAGAACATTATAAAATTACGTCCGCGTATATCAACTATATCTAAATATATATTTATACAATTAATACAAATAAAAAATAGTAGTCAACTTCGGGCCGATGATGCGGCAAATCGGAGGATTCGCTTATTCCTATTATTATTATTATTATTATTAATATTATTATTATTATTATTATTATCAATATTAATATTATTATTCAATTTTTATATAGAGCGTGGAAGGATAAACGGAAGAGGATAATCTTCCGGGGTCCGTAAGCGTTTTTATCCCGACAAAATACTCTAGGCTTTCGTATAATTGCTACAACATTATAATGGCTGTGATGATCTCGCAACGATGAAAATTGTTGAATTTTAGTGTCATTGCTTCTTCTATGTTGTTGCTGTTTTATTTTATTTTATTTTTTCAAACTTTTCATTACGGAGTCATGATTTGTTTTGTTTCCCCCTTAAAATTAACGTTATCATGTACAAAAACTGCAGGTGTTATAAAAATGTGTTTTTACAATGAGAAATTGCAAATGTTTCAATTGAATGATGATCCGAGTGAAATGTAGCGAAATGCTAGTTGTTTTTTTTCTTCTTTTTCTTAATAAAAAGAAAAAAATATAAAAATCGAAATAAATGAGAGGAATCGTGAATAATCCAAGTTCAGCTGGATATCCATGGCTTCGGCAGTAAACACTAAGCCTGCATTGATATTCGCGGTTTTTTTTTTTCGATACTTTATTTGTGTTTGTTCATTTTTTTTGTGTGTGTATTTGGCATGTTGCGAAGATGATTTAGAAGAGTCCTTTCTTCTTGTTCTTTTTGTCCTTGCCATCAACAGCCCTGAAAGGAAAAATCGTTAAAAACTAATAAATTAAATAGTTCAAAAACGAATTGAAATCTCTTTCTTTATTATTATGGGTTGATTAATCATTAACACGAAATTTGTGAACGATTATGAATGTTTGCTAATATTTTTGTTTTGTTTTTATGCTTTTCACTACGTATGATCGAACCCAAAGCCACAAATTGCGCATTCCTCGACGTAAGCACAACTGCAAAAGCTTTTTTTGTTTCTTGCTGACGACTCTTTGTTTGGTAACTTGTATGATGCAATTTTTTTATTCTTTATTCATGATTGATTCGATTCCGATCGATGTAACGATCGTTCGTTCATTTGTAATATGAGCAACTCTTTTATTGTTTATTTTATTTTATGTTTTTTTCACTTTATTGGTTTATTATTTTATAGTGGGCTCACTGTGCAATGTATCCGTGCATTCCAACGTAAAGAATCGATGATTAGACATGCCGAAGAATAAACAAAATATATATAATCGACGTCAAAATATCAAACACCAACATGCCTCTGTTTTATTAATTATTTTTGTTGTTGTTTTAATGATCGTTCGTTTCAATGCTCCACAAAAGTTTCACGAAGTTGATGAAATCCTTCGATATTCGAATTCGACCCTCTGGAGCTTCGTTGTCATATCGTTAGCGATAAATCACCAGTTGGGAAAAAATTACCAGTGAAAAATAATAATTAGGGTAAAATTGTTGTCGATTATCGAATTTTAAATATTTCGTGTCAGACTTTTATTTCGCGTTTTCAAATGGAAACTTATAGATGAAAATAATATTTGAAATGAAAAAACAAAAATTCCGATCAAATTTCACTTCGATTGAACGAAATTTTTATCAATTCAATTTCAATCTAATTGAAATAATTTTGTTTCGTCGAATACAAAATTCGAAGAAAATTGTAATTGCAAAATATTTTGATCGCTGCAAGCGTAAATGATTTGAATGAAACGAGGAAGCGAGCATTCTCGATTTACAGATGTCAACGATGGATCGTGGATGATATTTCGATTGTTTTTCCAAGTTTGTAGCTACAAAAGAATGTATAATACGTTCTACGGTTGAATGATGGTTAGTAAATTTGTTGTCGTGTAAGAAAGCATTAAGTTTATTTGCAAAAAAGATTTAAAAAATAAAAAAAAAGAAACGAAAAAGAAAAAAAACACAACAAAAAAGGAACAAAATTCGATAAATGAGAATTTGACAATATTCTACAATCGATTCGTGAATAATTAGTATTATTAAGATATGATCCTCTGTCAAGCTGTCAGTGTTATTCTCCCAGTTTTTTTTTTTTTCTATACTCGCTTGGATTATTTCGCAAGTGATTAAATACGTTATGCGATTTTAGCATTGAAAAATAAAGGAACAAAAAAAAAACAAAAGAAAAAATTGAATAATAAAAGTCCTGTTCGAACAAATTCATTACTGCAAAATTTTCACATGCTCGAATCCGATTTCGACAGCTTGTACAGAGTTTACAATGGAGTGCTGTTATTTCACTAAATAGCTCGCAGAAATTCTGTACATCAACAACTTCCGTTTCTTTTCCTTTTTTCCTTAGTCTCTTGCCCTCATGTATACAAGGTTGAAAACGCATTATTCTTCAAAAGAAAATCGAAAAGCACGATGATGAAATAAAAATGGTAGTTCAGAGTGTTGAAAATGGAGCAAAAATCTTGTTTTCTTTTTCTCTATGCTTTTTCTTTCTAAATATAAAAAATTGGCAAAAATATGGCCGATCGAGACTCGAACAATTGACTATTTATGATTTTTTAAAAAATTTTCTTTACTTTGGGTAGAGTGCGACAAGTTCGCTGAACGATTTTTCTACACAGTCTTGTGTTTTTTTTGTTCAAAGGTCTAAAAATATGTGAATGCAAGACAGTCTTTCCGTTGCTGTGTCAGTGGTTTATAAAACTGCGTCAACGCTTATGCAAGAGTTTTGCATCGATCGAAAACGATGAAATATTTGGGAACGAAAAATTTGGGCATTTTTTTCGTTCCCAAAAGTATTTTTTATGCCTTTTAAAGCTGGACCACGGTCACAACAACGTCCGGTTTAGTCTCGTGCTTTTTCTATCCGTTTATTTCTTCTTTCTCTATCGTATACTATTAATTTTATTGAAATAAAGAGAATAAAGTATCCAGCAACTGTTTTTTTTTTTCTTTGTTTATATTCATAATGAAAACGTATTAGGGATGCTCGGGATGTTGAATAACAAGCTGGATCTGTGTGGGGTTCTCTTGAGGTGATTTGAAACTGGTGTGACGGCGTAGAAGACTTCCTAATCCTCGGGAACCCCTCAATGTACCCCCTCCACCGGCTGAACCCTCGGACGACACTGAACCCGTCCTAAATAATGGACACCGGCGGTTTTGTATACACAGCAACATTAAAGCAACGAGCCTCACATACCAAATACTTCTCTAATTCAATTTACCTTATTCGAAGTAAATTTTTATTTCGAAATTAATAACAACTACGGAATACATATACTCGCACACTTTGAGCCCATAGTAGGTCGTGCTGTTTTACTTATTTTCATCGGAAAGACGAATTTACCATGCAAATGAAGCGAAGACTGTCTCATGTACCTCGAAAGTTCAGGGAACTTTAGTATTATTTTTCATGTATAATATTCTGTTCAATGAACGAATATGATTCGAAATTGGGATGAAGAAAATGTTGTAATCAACTCTCATTGATTTTTCGGGATTTTTGGCATCTCTATTTTGTCTAAACGTCTTACATTAACTGAAATCTCACACGCTTTGAATATGTCAAGTTTTGTATGTCAAATTTTGTAGGAAAATTCAAAAAGTTACGAATTTCGTACTAGTGGAATAAAACGAAATTTTTTTTTTCAATCTCTCAATATTTTGAAACAGCTTTTTGGCGCGATGACTTGTCAAATCTTTTGGCCAAGATCGTTCACCAATTGACGAACAAAAATTCGCAGACAAAATCAGCGATAAAAAGTTGTAATTAGAAAAATTAGAACGAGAATTGATTTTTCGGAAAATCTTATTCCGGAACTTCCTTCAGCCAAAACTTCATTCCTGTCAATATTCTCAAAAGAATTTTTGTTCCAATGTTGGCTGCACGGTTTTTTTTAGATAAATGGCAGTATTTTGGTCATTTTTTGAGCTTCAAGAAGTACCCTGAATTTCCGGTACCAAATATGGCGACTGTCAACTTCGAATCCTTTAGTTTCTAAGCTCTCTAAAAAAACGTTTAGGACATGAAATCACGGATGTGAAAATTCTGTGGTGTATTTTGAACCTCGGGGGAGGGGAGCGTGATAGAAATGCGCTGCTTTGGGATAGACAAAAAAAATGCTGGAAATCAAGTGAATCCAGTGGATCCAATATGAGAAACACATTTTCAAATAGTCGTGAGGACAGAATCGAATATTGGCAAGACTTGATTACCGAGAAACGTGCAAAAATTTTAGGTGCGAGACACAACTTTTAAATTGACATCGATTAACCAATCAATAAACGGGTCTAATAGTCGAAAAACGTAAGTTTCGAATCGCCATATTTGTCGACGAAGAGTCAACGGTAATTCGCGTCAACGATAAAAATTCAAAGGGCGAAACGTCTTCCGTAATTCATTTTGGTAAAATTTTACTAAGTATTTTGTATTAACAGAAAGAAAAGCTTGGATCGAAAGCAATTTATAAAAGCCATTCTGCCAACGAATACAAATTGTAAAAGTAAAAAAAAAACAGTATATTAACAAATTCCAAGTTCATGTTAGTTTTGCAAGTGTTCAAAAAATTCTAAACAATTTATGTAGACTTGTTATCTGTTCTATCATATCACTTGCCTTTTATACAATCTGAAAAAACTGCTGCATGCATTAAAAATAAAAGGGTTGAAATTAAACATCGGATACGGAATCGAACGAATTTCGAAATCGAAAGCAATTCGAACAGCGTTCTAAAGTTTAATCACACATTTAATTAAGCCAATAATTTTATTCCATAAAAGTTAGAGGACTCAGCAATTTTCTCGAAAATCTGATAAAAATTAGCGAATTCTGAGACGTTGGATATGCAATATCTGAATTATCCAATGAGTAAAAAAAAAAGAACAATGGAAAAGTCCTTAACATTATTTTTTTTCATATGAAATCAAATCGTTGATTTTATAAAACACTTTTTCAAACTTCCTTGAATTTTTTTCAACTCGATTCCATTTTCTAATTTTGTATGATAAGATTATTTATTTGAAAAAGAAATTAAAAATTCGTAATTTCTCAGACGTTTTGTGAGTCGTTTGAAAGAAATTAAATATTTTCAAAAAAAAAATCGAAGGCGTTGATGAATATCAACGACATCGTTTTACGTAAAGAGAGAGAGAAAAAAATCTGAAAACTCTTCAAAGAATATTTCGTTCAGACAACTCGATTAAATAATAGAATGATGATCAATGAAACTCAATGTTCGTAAAGTTTCAAAGATGACTAATGTTTTACAGATTTTGTCTAAATTACGAAATTTCGAAATTCCGATGGAATAAAATTGTTTGCTGAGAAACATGTGTCATCGATACTTAAAACGCTGTGATACGAGAATTTCTAGCGAGTAAAATGATTTTTTTTTGTTATTCATTGAAAAGTGTGATGATAATGAGCCCCTCGATTGGGACGAAGAAAATTGATTAATTGAAAGAGTAATTGACTGTAGTCAGTTATTAATAATTTCCTGCTGTTTAATTCAAGGCTTTATGAAATTTGCTGATCAATTGAGAGACTTTTCTCTCATCCGAAAGAATACAAAGGCACCCAAACCCATTCCACCTTTTATTCCTTGACGGTTAATGAATAAGATTACTTGAGATGCGAGAAATCGACGAACCGCGCGACTACAAATCTACGACATACAATGAAAAAGCAGTGGAACAAACGTAATGAAAAAGCTTCGAAAAATAAATATATATAATTAAAGAGCGATCTTCGATCAATCGCAATGACGAGGCGAACTTAAACGGAACAATGACGATTATGTATGATGCTAAATATCGCTAGCAAATGTACTCACTCCTTCGAATTTGCTTCCAAACTTCTCCTGCGCAAATCTTCAATACTGTGACCGGTTTGTTGCTCCCAGGCGGTTTTCTCCGCCTCGAAAACTCGCCTTTTTTCCTCCAATTCCCGAATGTGCTGCTCCAGAGATCGGCGCATTTGTTCATGCCTTCGTTGCAACTGTGAAATTTTTTCAATTTTTTTTTTTTTTAATCCTCGAATCAAATATAATTCCGATAAAATCGTTTAGTTTTTTTTCGAGACTAAAATAATAAACAGAATAAAAATGGGAGTGAGCATTAATTAGATCTTGAACGTAGTTATCAATTTCGAATGCTGCCCTTAAGAAACCCATGTAAAAATGCAGAATTAAACCGAGAAGAAATTTCTCAAATCCGAACCATGAAACCGTTTTTAAAATTTTATAAATTTTGTCATCATTTTTCAACGTCGTAAATATGTTCTGTGATTTTTTGAATAAATTTTCTATTCGGATTAATTAAAAAGATATTTCCCAAAAAAAAATGCTTCGTCGTTATGCTTAATTCAGTTTGAGGATGTCGAAAAAATATTCGGTCGCCTAAAAGTCAGAAAAATAACAAATTTCTAGTAAATAAATGAAAAGATGAACTTACGTCAGCTTCCGAGTCTTTGAGCTTTTGTTTTTTCTCCCTAACTTTCATTTCGAACACCTGTTCCATTTCCGTCTCCATTTTCTTCATTTTATTATCATGCTCGCGTTTTTCTTCCTCCAGTTGGGCTAACGGATTCCTGCAAGAAAAAAAGTCAAAATATTTGGGAATAAATCGATAATTCCATTTTGTTCGAATGCTAAGAACAACTAGTGTTACGAAAAATCGGTAAATTCCAAATCTACCGCCGCATCTCTCATCGTCACGAGACTTATATATACGCTTGTTATTTTTTATTTTTTCCTTTTCCAGGTTAATTCAGATAGTATGGGAATTCGAGGTTTTCTGTGGTTTGACCAGTAACAAAGCAGCAGGCAAATTTTCAACTCATCTATGCGAAAAACTATGGAAAAAAATTCTAATGCAACGACCAGCCAAATTTTCGTATGAAAATTTCGTTTCCAATCTCCCCCCCCCCCCTCCCCCCACCATTCCTTTCGATATCAATTGTCATTTTCCCCCAAAATGTTTATTTGTATTTAGTAAAAAAACGTTCCAACCCATAGAATCAAACAAAGTTTTTGGTTGATCGATTATTTGGCTACGTTCCTCTCATTGAGAAGTTGAGAAACTGAAATCAAAACATGGATCTAAGATTGAAAATTTCTACAAAGAAATTTTCATAAACATTAAAACTAAATTGCACACCCGACTGGTCGCGTCGATAATCATATTTCTTCTGAGATTTTTTTTTCTACGAGCTCTCGTCACGTATTAATAATGAATGTTCTATTGTAAGTCGGTTCAACGATTAGCAGAGGATTGTTTTAGAACATTTTCGTATGTACAGATTAACCTGAGCTCTAAAAATAGCGAGATCGCATGGACGACGAATGAATGAACGAAAAAGCTCGAAATCCACGATCAATTCGATGGCAATGTTAGATTGTACCCTTAGACCTATATATATATATATATTGCAAATGAAAGATAACAAAAAATCAAAATAATAAAATAAACGGTAAATGCAGATAGAAAAAATTCATAAGACTTGTGCACACAAAACAGTAGTAAATACAACGAAATATATCGCAGCTCTCGTTTTCAAAACGGACTTACCATACTGTCATGAAACTGTTCATCACTCCTGGAGGGCACAGACTAGCCAATGAAAAATTTACCATTAAAATTTAAATGCCAAGATAAATAAAAAAAAAAAGAAAGAAAAAACAAAACGAAAAGAAATGTTTCTAACGAATATTTTCTATGAAAGTTAATTTGACAACTAATTGAGCCTTGATCATTAGAAACAAAGGAATCGAGAATGTAATTTAAACTATGCGAACGCTTATTTCAATCCAATAAATTATTTATTTTTCTCATCAAGTCTCTCGTTAGTTTGCATGCACAAGCTTTTTTTCTTCTGCACAAGTATTTTTATTTGAATAACTACGTCGTCAAATGAAAAACAGAACAAAAGAGGCTTTCTACGCTCCCAATCATATCAGCTCTTATCTAAAGTCAATTATACACTTTTATTATGCGAGAAAACGACGATCCCGAAGACGCGAATATCACTGCCGACGTGAATCAAGTGTTTATGAACCTCGTGAAAAAAATACAGTGATCCTGAGCTCCATCGGGGTAGAATTAGTATCAGTATTTTGAATCTTTAATGATCGGAGGATCGAAGATTATTACAGTTATTCTCGAATGTCAAAAAAAAAAAAAAAAAAACATCGCGACTCTCTCACAACTTCGTAAAAACTAAGTTACGAAGGAGCGGATTTCATTTCGGCCAGAACTTTACTTACTTGTTAGAAATTCTCGTCGGTTTTCCATCGACACCGAGACCCGCCAATGTGCGACAACGGAAATTCTCGTAGTGAACGTTGTTCGTTACGTCTTTAAGGTCCTGAAGATGGGTTCTTATCACCATATTTCTCAGTGCTATGAAATCGCAGTGCTCCAAATTTTCGACTATAATTTAAAGAAAATTCGTTACGAATAATGTTTCATCGATTACAATTTCGAGTCTAGAATCTAAGAGTATATCGAATTTAGTATAATTCCTTAAAAATAAACTAAATTTAATTGATCCAAAGTAATTGTAGTTTTTGTACCTTCGGCGATACCCCATGGATATTTTCTACCGCGTAATTTTTTGCCCTCGTGTTCTACAACGGTATTTGCCCCAACAACGGCGAATGGCACTCTGTCCCTGAGAACTTTGTGAAGTTTGCTCTCTTCCTCTTCCTCGACTTCGGGAAATTCGTAAATTTTTATTTTGTGCTGAGCAATCTCGTTGAGAATCTGTGAATTTTAATGGGTAATAATGGGGTTTGAGTTAAGGCTGCTTTTGCGGATGACGGTAGCGCGGTATATTACGCGTCAATTTTGTCGACGTACTATATTTTAGTGCTAAAGGTAATTGGAGCTGTATCAAGTTGCAAGAAAGACAGAGAGAAACAAACGAACTCACTTGCTTCTTGAAGTGGGAACACTCGTCGGGCGTCATGGTGTCCGCTTTCGCGATCACCGGTATGATGTTGACTTTGTCGTGAAGACGTTGCATGAACTCTACGTCAAGTGGCTTGAGACCGTGTCCCGATGGAGCCACGAAATAGAGACAACAGTGTACCCGACTGTCCGGAATTTGTCGTCTCATCACCCGCGATTCCGCGTTCAAAAACTCTTCGTACTTTGATTCTATGTACTCGATCACCGGTACCCAACTTGAAAAAAATAAATAAATAAATAAAAATCATCATTATTTCCATTCGTTGTGCGATTGTGTGAATTATTGAAGAAGTAAAACCTCAATGAAAACGTAAGAACTGCATACTTTTCGCGAATCCTTCAGAAAGTTCTCAGCATTTTTATTACGAATTGTGTGATAACAAAATAAAATTATACAATTCCGTAGAATTCGATCCAAATTATAATTCGAGAAATCTGGCAATAATTTTTTCAATTTTGCAATGCTCGTTCGACTTTACGTTACTACTGCGAGTCCAAATGGCCTAGGGAACATTTCTTGCTCGTAGTTTTTTAAGAAAATGATATTTTTTTTTTCGTACACACCAGAAAAACTTGTACCAAAGAAAATGGTACGAAACTTCATGTCGAATTGGCTCAATGGCGATAAACGAAGGTCAATGGTCCATTGAAAATGTTGCAGTGAAGATGGTTGAGAGAGTATTTAAAAACTCACCAATTGCTGTTGTCGACAGCATCGCCGAATCCTGGTGTATCGACTACGGTCAGAGTAAGATTAACTCCGTTTTCCTTAAGTAATACTTTACTCGTTTCTACGGCGACGGTTTTTTTCACGCGTAGACTAGGACCTGGATGTTCCGCGCTGTATATATCCGCGAGGAACATCGAATTTATGAGTGTCGATTTACCGAGACCGGATTCACCTGTTTAAACAAAAATACAAATTATACCAAAAGCACCAATTCCCTTCCGTTGCGTTTTTTTTTTCTTTACCGATTCTTTATTTGGGTTTCGAAATTATTTTAGTCCCTGAATACACACATGTGTGCACGTTCTTTTAATATTTTCCTGAAAAACACGTTCTGACATCTAAACTCGTAAAAATCTGTTCTCCCAAGACCCTCGGTACGCATATGTGTTCCGAACTTCTTTTATTACTTTCCTGAGACGACTTCTGTCATGCGACACCAAGAGAAATGGTAACATGTACATACTTTTAAGTTAGATTCGTATCGAAACTTATTTTTTATCCTACAATTTTATATTCAAATTAAGGAGTATCGGTACAGGCGATACAATGTTGCCATGCTAAACCATGTTAAAAACACAAAAAATTGTCAAAAAGTTAAGAATTTTATAAAATTTGGTGAACATATTCTTTAGTGTCAAATTTGACAATTACAAATTTTTTCAGATTTTTCTTCTACACAGTTGTCGAGTAATTGAAGACTAAAGTTCACGTGTATAAGCATAGGGTTTCCATATATATAGGTATACACTTCGAGCATGAGAAATCTGCTTTAATTACTCGATAACTAAGTAGAAGAAAATTTTGAAAAAATTTGTGTATTCGTACTTGACGATAAAGAACATTATCACCAAATTTGATTAATTTCTTAACATTTTGGCTTTTGTACCGAAACTCCTTAACCATGGATATTAAAAATTAAAAGAAAAAAGAAGTTTTTCGGCACATCTCGGCTTATCTCAAAATGATAGTATTTTCAATATTCGTTTCCAGTGTGTTTGGAACTTGTTCCGAATGCGGAGAACTTCTGTTACAGGATCAAAAGAATAATTGTGTAAAACGAACAGCTGTTAGAGCTCGAAGATGCATGTGCTCAACAGATGATGTGAAATTTCCAAGCGCATATCCTTCAAGGAATTCAAGTTCACGCTCTTGAAAAACGAGACTCGACGAGAATGCAGCTGAATATGAAAGGGATCGAGAAAATAAAAAATAAAAATAAAAAAAAAACTCGACTCACCGACTACCATGAGAGTGAAATCGAATCCCTTTTTAACAGCTTTGCGATAAACTTGATTTGGCAAATTGGCGAAACCAACGTAACCATCGAGTTCTTTAGGCTTGGTTGCAGGTGCAGGACGAGGATGTATATGAAGACTCGATTCTTTGTTGTTGGTAGTTGCGCTATTGGCATTTTCGTTCCGAGCTGATTCCCGTCTGTTACTGTCTTCGGAGGCGTCGGTTTGATTCAAGTTTACGGTGGTCGGTGGTAAACGAGGCTTCACGGGCGGGACCCCGGGTGGGGCCGTTGACGGGGGCGCGGATGTAGTCGTCATCCCGCTAGTCGGAGGTTGAGGCGGTGGTACCGACGGTACCGATGGCGATGTGTTTGTCAAACCACCACTGTCCCCTTTAAAAAAGAGCTCCCTCTTCGTTTGTATCTGTAAAAAAGCCGAAAATTTCAATTAGTCGTTATTAAGGATTTTTGTGAACGTTAATGAGATATAAATGTTGTTATTCAACGTGGTTTTACCATCGAAATTGATTAAATTAATAAATAAAAAATAAAAAATGTGTCTTTTTATTTTCTTCGAAATATCATTCGATCAATATTATGAACAAGCACTTCGAGATCAATTTATCTGCTGAAATAATAGTCTCCGAGAATCGTGCTTGCGAAGCAAGAAAGTAATATTATTCGAGAACTAAAACCGGTCTCTCGCTCGTGTCGTTGCTCACTCAAGAACGTATGCACTGACTTCGAAGATACGTCTCCCATATCGAAGAAATAAGACTCTAGATGCTCGCGATTCTACTCTTTTTCGAGATGAACAAAAGCTTCCTGGTAATTATTGTCTGATGAATGTTAGCGATGTTTGATTAAACAATTTGAATGAATTTATCAATTATCATGAATTTTTGCTATTTTCAACAACTAACTAAGTAATGTCGATTTATTCCAAAAAAAAAACGGCGTCGTTCGATAAATTTAGTGAAATTCAGCTACTGGAATTATCGGGAAAGACTCAGACATTTCGTTGGGATGCGGAGCCGATCTATTCATGTCGAGGCACTTGCCCCATCGGCATTACAGTCAATAAAACGGCGAGGAAGTGCATAATTGCTAATCAAAGTTAATATCCCAGAGTTTATTGTGCGATGATCGTCCACGTCCGTGTCGAAGACTTAAAATTTTAATGCAACGTACTTGAGTCTTAATACAGCTTTATTTGCGATCTTGATGCATACCTTAATAGGACTAGGGATAAAAATAGGAACTCGGGTTCGATATTTCTAAGAAATTTCGCAAGAAAAATACTCGAAAAGAAAATGATACTGTGGGACGTTTCAGCTCCTATCGCGGATGTCTGGTACATCGAATGAATTCGATACAGAAAAGCTCGATATATGTAGGGAAAAGATACAAGTAAGACTGTAAAAAATAGAAAAAAAGACAAAAGGAGCACTCAAGAGTGAAGTAGAAACGTCGGCAGTTTCATCAACGAAGAATCGATTCGATCGAGGCTCGGAGGTAGAAAAAGCGTTCGGTACACGAAGGCATTCGATAGACTTTGAGTGACCCTCCATTCCTCTTTCCTTCAAAACTATATTTTCCCGAGGGCTTCGATAAAATTTTGTCCGTTTGGTCTACCGGTTCGTTTCAGAGCGACCAGTTCCTACTCAGTCGATTGGTTCACTATTTTTTATGAATATTCAAATCGGGAGATTTCAGTCATCGACTTTTTTCTTTTTTTTTTCTTTTTATAAACCCTCGCGATATCTCTTCACGGGTGTGAATCGGTTGAAGTGTTTTGTGGAACAATGTACTCAAAGTTTTCATCTCCGTATCGTCATTAGTTCAATTTCATGCGACAAAACGATCAATCAAATTCATTATTTTCTCGCGGACCAACTTATTTCGTCGATAAAATGCTGCTGAAAAACTGGAGCCATCGCGAATGTCACGGTTCGCGAGAGAGCTAAAATTGAGTGGCCTACATCGTGGCATAAAAAAAAAAAACCTTGATCAATTTCGAGAATAACGAGAGAGTCATTTCTCTATGAATTCAATAAATTTCTGATGGATTTCGTCCAACATTATTTTTCATTTGCAATTATCCAATGAAATAAATGTCATCACAAGTTCATTTTAAATAAATGGCATAATACGATTCACGGGCTCGAGAAGCGAGAAATCTCCGAGTACTTCAACGCGTAATTATAAGGATAAAATCGATCAAGACTGAATAATTTCACGAGATGTCTAATTCCGAGTTCCGAGCCATTTGAAAATGGCTTAACGAGGTCAACTGTGGTTTCATCGTTTCAGACAAGGACGATAAATAATATAGATTTTCATAAAATGCACCAAAACGGTCGTACAGTTTTTGTGGCATCGTATATTCTCGCGGCAGCAATCCGAGACAAGTACATTTAAAAGAGAGTCCGCTCCAGTAATAATTGACTCGACTTAAGGAAGTTCTGCTACTACTTTAAGGGACGCTCGGGGCGCCGGGGGTCCCTGTGCTTATACACAGACTAGGTGCAATGCTACCAGCCTGAGTTTTCTATCTTTTTCTCGCTTTTTTTCTCTGCTCAGTTGCCGTGACAAAGGCTTGTGCGGCCATATCTCAAGAAATTCGATAATTTTCATAAGTTAATTCGTTGTATCTCATGAAATACATGGTAAATCAGGTCTATTTTTTTTCTATGTCATTGTAATGTATAGATCAATACTTGGTCAAATTTGCGGTGAGCCACCACCTTTTTTACTACATGATATTAAATCATTTCACTTTTCAAAACAGTAATAGCCATAAGACTCTGTGCTATTCGAAGGTAACTTTGAGATTTTTTATCTCAGAAAGTAGATGGTCAATCTTGTTCAAATTTTGCTGGTACACGCGGTATATGTTCAAGAAGATGCTATTGAAATTTCAAAGACCTGCCATCTTTTTGAAATTCGAACAGAATTTCCGAAAGTTTCTGAATAATCATAAATCCGAATTATGTCACTGGGAGTTTCGCGGCATCAGGCAGTTATTTTGAAGACCATTTTATGGGGAAAGCCAACAGAAAAGAATGATCCGAGTAACAGCATCTATAAAAACAGGATGGTTCATTCGGAAAGTGACTTTTCACCGAAGAAATTACATTTTTCACGTACTCGTTTTATCTTCGCGATAAAAATGAGAAACACAGAAGCTGTTTCGTATTCGTTGAAACGGCTACGAGTATACGTTCGAGACTCGGGGAAAACACAACACACAACGTTAAGAATCGATATTTGACTCGCTAGCCGAGTTACTGTGCAAAAAAGACGTGCACACTCGTAGGAAACAAAACCGCTGCTTTTTTTTTTTTTTTTTTTCATCACCGGTATATAGCGGTGTAGTAAAATAAAGTGAGGTTGCCTTTTAAGGTTTTACACGAATTGCGAGGTCGACTACGGCATCACAATGTTTCGTTGGAATAATGAATACTTTAAAACAGATGCATTAGAGTCGGTGTGTTCTTGACAAGAAAACATATGCAGAGAGAGAGAGAGAGAGAGAGAGAGAGAGAGAGAAGAGAATAGTTCATGAGCAATATCGTGGATTGGATCGATGAACAATCTTCGCATCGAAGACCAGGAATGAGGGCAACGAACCCTCTTGGTTGGGGGGTTGGAGTATGAGGGGCAGGAATGAGGGCAGAAAAATATGAAGATGTTTGACAAAAGATAGTGGACAAAAAAGAGTAAACAAAAACGGGAATAAAGTCGGTGAAATGCTGGGAGTCAAGGGTGCCAAAATACGTGAATACGTGTCTTCACACATGCGAGGAAGGGATGAAATGAAGTGCGGTTAAGCCACGAGTCCTAGCGCCGTTTGTGGAGTGGTGAAAAAGAAAGGATGGGTGGATAAAAAAAAAAGAGGGGGGGCAAAAAAACAAGAAAAAAGAATCGTACAGCGGGACGTTCGCCCCCGTTTCCGTGAAAGGGGTTGCTTTGTTAACGCGGACTTGAGCTCAACACCCTTCATGCCACAGCTTTTGCTGGTCTTCTCTTTCCATACATCGAAAAAAAAAAACCTTCCGAGTTCCGAGATTATACAGCATCCGCGTACATTTTATCCGCCTGGATGCTATACCCGGAACGTTTATTTTGCGTTGGCTATGGATGCTCTTGGTCATACAACGGCTCAGAGACATGGCTCGGGTATTCATAATGAATAACCTGGTGAGTCGTGTATTTTTAGATGTTTCGAGATATTCCACGAGAAGACCAAGCCTTTGCGAAGTGATTAATGCCAAGAAAGAGAGAGAGAGAAAGAGCAAAGAAGTTTATCAGAATGTTTTATCGTTACTAAACTTGGATCGTCATCAAAAAGACGATAGAAGATTAGCAACGTAATACGAATCGTTAAAACCTCCGACAAAGGACAGGACTGATATTTCTTGAGAGTTCATTTCGAGTACGTTAAACATGATCAGTTATTTTTCATCCTTCTTTATTTGCTCAGGCACTATCTTTCATTGGTCTCTATTTGTTCTCCAGTGCCAATATTCCCATGCGACAAAAAGTTCATACACAAACGACCTTTCGTAACATCGAAATAAAAACTAAAGCCCCCACGAGTGCCTTTACGAGGGAGGGTCGTTATATTGCCTCACTTTCTGTGAGTCATGCAGTCCAATAGATTTTTCCCATCAAGCTCCCTTTTGGCTGCGACGTGAGAGAAGCGTACAAGGGCGCTGAGCCCTTAAACGATATCTCTGCCCCTTCTCCTCGCAAAAGCACCGAAAGTATCGTGTGCTCTCGCGCAAGAGCAAGATGCTCGATTTACCTACGCCTCGATCTATATTTTTGTCCCTCGTCAATGTTAGTGTACCAGAGATTACGAGTGCGGGTGTCTCTATATGTGTGACGTTCGTTTTTGCTTCACAAGGGTGAAGTCGGCCATGTGGTTATTTCTCAGTGGTACCCAACCTATAGCCAGTGCAGTTGAAATCTCAATCAAATCGGAGCTTACAACGCCACTGAAAGTACGTGACAGCTTGGTACGACGTTATTGACCATTTTGGTCAATAACTTTGATTTTATTGGATCTAAAAGATCCTTCGAGTGATTGTGCTCGTGTACAGCGTTTCTTAACCAAGTTCCAGAAAGAGGATCTTACAGTTTACCAAGTTCCGACATGCGGATGAGCTTTTAGCTTCCTCAATGTGCCATTTCGGCTGTTGGGGTGCTTTGTGCTGTTATCGGAATGGTTAATAATATAAATTTATGAATGCAGAGACAAGTTCTGTCCCAGTGAGTGATAAGATCGAAGCACGAATGAGATTGATTGATTGTTTATTTTATGCCTTGTTGAAACTTCAAATATATTATGAAGTTTAATTGGTGCTTTATAAGATTTTGTAGTAGAGAGATAAATAGTGATGATAAACTGGAAAGTGCGTTTTGGAGGTAAAATTATAAGGATCCGACTGGTTCCTTACCGAATTGACATCTCCACCGTTGGCTTTTTCACCATCGAGAATTCTGTGTTTTAGTGCAAGCCTGTCAAGGCTCGCGAGTCTGTAGCTATTGCCGGTTTCGCGTTCCCGACTCAGCCTTTCAGCCGTGCCGTTAGATCCGGCATTGAAACTCGATGTGTATTTCGGCAACGTTGGCGGCGGCGCTTGTCTCGGCCTGTCGCGTGTCGCGCTAGCTCCTGTACTGTACAGAAACGACGAATTAGTCGCAACCGTTGAACTGTTTCGAATTCCAATCGGACCAGTGTTAGAGGATGAAATGCTCGTGGACGTTGCCGTTGAATTTGTCATTGACGATGTTGCCGACAGCGTTCCCGATGATTTTATTCCATTGGTAAGAGGCGTTGTGCCGTTGTGATTTTCCGTCGAAGACATCCTTATTATTTTCTTTTTTATTACTTTGTTGAATCGTTGGAAAAATTTCAAAGTTGTCCAGCGAAGAGTAGCTTATTCCGGTGATAAAACTGACCCGTGGGTGTGTGTGTCTTGATAAAGTTTTACACTTTTGTTCGCTCGTTGTCTCCGTTCCCTCGTTCTCCAGTTAAACGCTTCTGCTCCTCGATGATAATCCGGCTCTGTATGATTTCAATTAAAAATCGTATAATCTTCAATAATTCGTGGATAATGGAAAAGAATTTTATTCGATGGCCTGGCAATCATGATACGAATTGTCGAGTGATCGTTGAGGCAACGCTGGTGGAATAATAAGCTATAACGGAGTGGATTAAAGGCACCGGGAATGAAGAATCCATTGTGTATTCCAAATGGAATTTTAAAACAAAAGATATCGATTTTACAGAATTAGGCTTTTACTGATTCCGGTGTCTTGTTTCGCAGCTATACCGATTGCATTTACTGATGCAACAAGTTACCGTAAAGAAACCCGTTAGCTTCCTACTCGACACTTTAAATCGATAATATTATTATACAATCGATTTCGAAAATAAATCGAACGGAATATTGAAAACGTTTCAGCATCCAAAATGCTTTGAGCTCCTTCGAGAAGTTCAACGACCCGCGGCTCGAGCGATAAATAACTTTTGTGAATACAACTTTTGGCAACGACTCGATATGCAGATATACACACGCTTTGAATTTATCGAAGCACGCTCGAGCTTTCGCTTCGTGCTTGTATCCCGAGTTACGATTATACTCTTGAACTTAGCAGCGCCGATGCACCGGCAGAAATTCTCGAGCGATCACACCCTTAGGCAATCCGAGGAATCAACTCGAACGTCGACTTGAGAGAGTTAAACGCGAAAAGTTATTCAATACTACGATTCGTCTTTCAACGAATATTCTTTTTTCGATCAACATTCAAGCCGCAAAATTTATTTCGTTGAGTTATCTTTTTTTAGAGAAATACGCTAATTGAATTTGAAATTCGAGTCTCTCGTTATAACGATTTTAAATGACCCGCGCTTCTGGCGCCACCGTTCAACATCCCCGCGACACACCCTCGAAGCAACTGCGAACGTTTGCACACGTGCATGAATTAACCGCTGGCGCCATACGATCCGGTTGAACACCACATAAACTTTAGCCGATAACAATCGACTTTGGTGCTCGACCGGCTCGTTCCCGTAACCCAACCTTAAATCTCTTTTCTTCTTCCTGGATTTTCTAGGTCCGAGGAGAACCGCTATGGTTCAGATTCTCTTTGTTCCCATTGTTTCTAAAGTTTCTATTGAAACAGCTATTTTACTGGATCACGAAAGCGTTCATCTCCCACCGCGATTCATCCCTTTGTTTTTTGCTGAATCTCGGCAAGTGCGATAATGAATTTCACTCGAATAGAAATAGAACTAGAATGAATCATCCCATTGCCTCGAGGCTCTGGAAATCGTTGAAAAATCGCGTACGCCAGTTTCATTTCAGATCTCGGTTACAAACGGCTCAATAATTAACCTCATTAGTTAAAAAAAAAAAAAAAAAATTCCCTCCTCCGACGAGTGACGAATTGGCTGAAATTTCACTGTAACCGAGATGAAATGTACGCCGAGAAAGAAGATAAGAGAACGGGTTTCTCGCGAAATATCGAAACTCGGTTTTCGAAAAATAAAGGGGGGGGAGCGGAATGAAACGAACTAATATATACAGCCAGAAAGTTGCCACCAGCGTTGCCATCGTCCTGGAAACGCCTCCCACCCGAAATCGTATCAAGTTTCCACGGACCGCACTCGTTCGAGCGCCTACTCGATAATACAAACGTGCAATAACTTCATCGCATTCGATGTAACACTTGCCAATATGACAATAATCGATTTGAGCAATTTTAATTATCGATAAGAATGAAATTGATTCTTTTTTTTTCCCTAATATTTTCCTACTCTTCTACGTAATGTTGTGCGATTTGTTATTCAATATTTTTTTTTTTTTTTTTTTTTTTATTGGCGTCGAGTCGCTACCGCCTCTCTCGATAACATTAACGACTTTACGGGAGCGATTGTCGGATGAAAATCACATCGTTTATTGGTTTTGAAGGGAAAAAAAAAAAAAAAATTACATTTTTCGTCCTCTTCGTGAAATAATTGCGATTTGAATCCGAAAAAAGACCTCGAATTATTACGTAACGATACGTATAGTTGAAAAAATACGATTGAAAAGTTCCCCATAATCGATAAACTGCATTATTCCGGACATTGATGGATGCGAAAAATCATCTGGCAGTTTGCTTATTTGATCACGTGCTCGACACAAAGGATTATTCCCATGGACATTCGAGATAAAAATAAAGCACGCTCAGTCGGTAACGAAAACGCGTAAATCAACTATTCTCGATAATTTCCAAATGTTAAGATCTCAAACTTTCGTATTTGTCAAAATTCGGACTACTAATGTATACGCCCCAAAAGCATGTACTTATTGACAAAAAAAAAAAAAAAAATTAAAATAAAATATAGTTAATTTATAATTAATACGGATTTATTATATTTGCCAAACGTTAATGAGAACTGCTTCAAAAAAATCATAACGTTTGAGATAAACTACAAATTATTCTCGCGTCCTGTACGATTCCGAGAAACGGACACAGATTCGTGAAAATAAAATAACAAATGCAACGCGGTTCTTAGGAAACATAACAAATACGAAGAATTTCGCGAAAACTCGAAATGTATCATATTCTCGTAATAAGTTTTCTTGTATCACAAGGAGGGACGCTCGTAACGGATATGCGTATATAAATACAATTTATGAAGAATCTTGGGCTTTTTTTTTTTAGTATTACTCTTTCGTATGTTTCACCAAGTCTGATTCTCGTCAATCGGTGCACTGTTATACGCTTGTGTGCGCGTTTATGTGTACATATATATATATGTATATGTATAGATATGTATCGAGGTGTAGTAGAGTCCGGGTTCAAGAACGCCGCTGCTGATGATTCACATCGCCGAATCGGCCAAACGTGACTGCCACTCTCACTTTTCTGCTCATCGTTCTGTCTCTCTCTTTTTGTTTAATCCATCGAAGCACTTGTTATATATTTTCTCTCGCTTATATTTTCACTGACACCACTATCACACTTTACACGTTCCGGTGAAAGAAGTAATAAAAAAACACACACACACACACAAAAAGCAAGCACGACTGACTCAGATGTAAAAGATCGGAACTGAATTTTGTTTCGCCCTTCGCTCGTTCGCTTCTACAGCGTGGATAGACACGATGTAACAACTTCGTTCTGTCGCCTGCTCCCGGCGAGCTCGAAAGGAATTAATGCACAATGAAGTAAAAATAAATAAACAACGATAATCCCGACGCTCGCAGTCACTTATTCCGCGTTTTAATTTGCCTTTCTTTCTTCCCGTTTTATTATTATTAATTCATTCTTTATTTTTTGTTATTTTGTTATTCAAATACGGTGATTGAATTTCTTCGGTAACGATGAAGAAAAATAAAAAAAAAAAGAAGACGCAGACGACGCACATCGGCGACGGCGACACAGCGGACCCGGCGTTGTATGCCACTCGTGGAGTTTTGGCTACGCTTTTTCGAGACGAAAGAACCCCCGAGAGAAAATCGCAGTGCACGAGAGAACCGACACGACTAACGATGGGGACTATCAAGTGAGTAAGTGAGCGAGTAAGCGAACGAGAGAGAGAGAGAGACGAGGAGAGAGGCGCGCTACGGCGACCACGCCTGACGCAGCTGTCCTCCGGAGTGGGGATGAGGATTATGTGTACGTATATATGTAGAACAACGTCTCTCGATGTGTGCGTTCAACTCACACACCTTTCCACACTCTTCGTTCGTCCGCGCAAGCCCGTTCGCGACTTCTCGTTCCCTTCGAGCCACGATCATCATCGTATCTCACACTAATACGAAATTCCTATTTCTCTAATATATTAGTCATTTATCTACATGTAAAATGTCCATAATTTTTTTTTCTTTTCTTTTTTCGTAACAATATTCCTAGTTCCTTTAATTTCAATGAGGAAAATATTTTGGGAAACTCGAATTGTGACGCTAAAAAAAAAGTGTAATTTTTGCGATTTTTTTTCTTCACCGCGTCAATGTAAAACGAATTATCGAATGTTTTATTATTCATTGCGACACTGAGAAGCAAATTTTTGTAAATAATTAATGTTTATCAATACGAAATGAAGTTGCTGCTTCAAACTTCATGAAACGTTCGTTTTTTTAGTATTAAACGTAAAGATTTTCGCAACGAAAATGTTCAGCACTAATGATTGGAAAATTTGTTGTTCAATTCTTCTAAATGAATTTCTCGAGTTCATTTACGAAGTTAATATGAAAATCGAGGAGATCTCTAAAGTTTTATTCCCAAAAAAATATTTAAAAAATAAAAAAAACAAACCTCCGAAATGTACTTTTCCGAATATTCTGTAGGAATAATCAATATTTTTGTGTTTAAAAAAATGGTTCGATAATGTTGAAATTTTTGACGAAGCACCAAAAAATTTCGAAAAATCACAAAATAGACAATTTTTAGCCTACTAATTCTGGTTTCCTCATAATTTTTAGCGAATCAGGATACGAGTTGATCGATCTATAATCTATGGTCTGTCAGGATCAACAGAAGTCAATAAAGTCCGATTTTAGGTTATCCTCTGTCAGAGTAGTGCATTGAAAAAAAATGAAGAACTAAATTAAATCCATGCGAAAACGGATGTAAACAATTTATCACGTTGTAAATGAGATAAAAACATTTTTTTTTTTTTGTATTCGGTATAAATGTTTCTGGAAAATAATCAGGATCCTGAAAGCATAAGAAACGCGATACGCCCGTCCCCATGAAACAGAAGTGTAGAGAGCCTCGACGTTCCCTCGAGTAGTTTCCTCGCGAATAAAGCCCAGCCAATAGCGTGAGTTTCAGGGAATTCCGAGCAACCAATAAAATCTTGATACTCGCAGCTAGGGATTGTCGTGCCCTCTGAGCCGGTATTCCACGCATGTATATACAGCGGAGCATCGTGTCGAAAAAGAAGAAAAAACAAAAACAAAAAAAAACAAACCGGCGTATCTTCATAACCTGCTTTGTGTCGCGTTGAAAGCGTCTTCGAGTGCGAGTAAAACATATCTATACTCGAATAATAACACTGTTTTTTTTATCAGGCTTTTGGAAACCAGAGTCTGCTTCTTTCTACAGCGTTCCGGAAGAAAATCCTATTGAAATGGAATTCAATCTTTCAGTTTTCTTTTTTTTTTTCGTTCATAAATCTGTCGTTAGAGTTCGTGTTAACAGTGCGTTTTAATTAATCGATGCTCAACCCTTTCGGTCGTTAGCCCATCAGGACCAATGTCAGTTTCGATGAAAATTCGACGAATCAACAGCACCCAGTGCTCTCGACTGGAAAGAGGCTTCGATGCTCGCTCTGTTGAATCTCGTTTTCGGATGCAGGTTGCATACGTAAACTCTTATAACTGTATCTTACACTATATTCATATATGTATATATATATATATATATATATATTGGATTGCTGTACTTATTCGTAGTTAAACGTACACGTTAACGAGATAGTCAAAATAGATATAAGCACGAACCCATTCATACAAGAGTTGCTCGCCCCTTTTCTATCGACTCCCAAGCCCAATTAAGGTCACATCGGCACTATAGGAGGACTCCTCTCTGTCACACATTGTGTACTTGGCACCCTAACACGCCTCAGGTACTTCCTACTGTCTCACTAGCATACAAAGTATCCTTCGGACGCAGAGGCATGGATGGCGGGGGCACGTTAGCGCGATGCTTACAATAGGATCAAGAGCGCGAGCATAACTGCAACTAATTTTTCTCCTGGCTGTCCATTTTCAGACTTCTAACAATAACCGTTAATTATTAAGATTTTAATAATCATGAGCATGCGTTTGACGAAACTTAAAATGTTGGTTACTTTATCGAAAACTCTGCTAATCAATTTTTCGATTAAGAATCAAATCATTAGCGATTGCCTGTAGCACTGTGAAACGAAATTGGATTCGAACTGACATTTTTCGAAGCTATAACTCCTAGGAATCAATTTCATTTGCAGACCGGATATTACTAGATAAATAACGGCGAATTTTAAAATCGAGAATTTTCTGCAAAATTATCTGCTATGAGATAGGAGTTTTTGAAAATTTGAAAATGAAAATAAATGAAACTTTTCTTCGATCCTGATGCAACGTGCGTTACCGACGTGTAAGACGTCACGGACTGGATGAGCTCAACGCTCTTTATCACTGCTTCCATTTCCTCACGCGGCTCAGGGAAGATATGGAATCGTGAATCACCGATATGTCCTCGAAAAAAAAAAAATGAGTCGAAAGATTACCTGCTCGAGATTCACACAAAAAATCATATTTCACATTTTCAATATGGATGAGAAGAAGAAGAAGAAGAAGGAGAAGAAGAAAAAGGGATAAATTAGAATCTTTGCGTTCTACCTGTTCGGAAGAAATTTTGTTCTGATGTCTCTCGTGGAATTTGGCGAGAACCGATGGATCGAGACGTCGACGTGACGTTGGCGTTGTCATTTCGATAGCTTCTCAAATACGTTCGTTTTAGAAGACTCTCTGTTAGCTTTTTTTTTTTCTTTCTTTCTTTCGCACTCCTAATCTATCGAACACGGTTGAATAAAGACGAAACTTAATTTAATCGACGAGTCAAGTGCCCGCACGCTTTATTTATGAAATTGCCAATCATAGTTTCGGCCGGTGTTGCTGCGACCGAGTTACGAAATAATAAGTTATATTGGAAGGGGAATCTCTCTCTCTCTCTCTCTTGCTTGGGGAAGTGCGTAAAGTGCCTCTTAGCCATTAAGGTTCGTTGGCCGTCGCGATGGGTATTCCGATGACCGCATTATACATTAACTCGCGAGTACGATATTCGTATCACGATTAGGCAGTTATACTCTTCGGAATAAAAAATTAAAAGAAAAAGGGTTAGAGATCAATCGTTCGGTGCGTGCATACGAGTCTATGACTCCCATTGTGCTCGCGTTCACGAGCTCTTTATATTTATTCACGCTATTTTAACACACAAACGCTAATTCGTTCTCATTGATCGAGCTATTGACCTGTGCTTATTCATTTTCATCAAAAGCTTCGAATAAAGGTGAATAAAAAATTTTTGCAACTTTGCAAATCTCGATTTTAAATCGGGGGTTTTCTTAAACCGTTACCAAATTTTTAAGGCTCCGGCATTTCGACGATTCAGGTAGACATGCTATACTATTGGTCGCATTAAGGAGGTTGGCTACACACAACAATGTTGCCATGTTAGAAGCATAGGAAAATTCGAAATGATTAGAATTTAATGAAATTTGGTGAGCATATTCTTTTGGATTAAATATGAATATAAAAATTTTTTAAGATTTTTCTTCTACACAGTTTTCGAGTAATTTAACACTACAGTTTACATCCGTCAGCATAGGATTCTGATATATATAGGCATATCTCTTGCATATTGTAAACTCCAATTATTCGACAACTATGTAGACGAAAAATTTGAAAAAATTTGTGTCATTGCATTTGATGCTAAAGAATGTTATCACCAAATTTTATTAAATTCTTATCATATTGTCGTATGTAGCCACGCTCCTTAAGAGGAGGAGTGTATAGAGTAGATCTGTGCCGGGTAAAACGTATGTTTACTGGGCGTGACAGAGAGTACATTTAATCGAGAGCCTGGGGTTAACGTAACCCGACGAATTTTGCTGTATGTATTTTCTTCTACGTTTCCTCAATCGACTGTAATAACGAATGAAGCGCTTCGAATTTTTCGTTCATTTTTTTTTATTCCTGTAAAAACTAAATGAAAATTTTGTTCCTAATTTCTTTTTAATTGCATTTTTCGCGGTAAAAAAAATAATATTAGACTTTTGTCGAGTGTTCTATTTTATTTTTCAGAATTCGAACGTTTAAATTGAAAAGTGCTGGGGTGCGTGTAACCCCGGTGTAAGCCTATTTGTCTTGGTGCATGTAGTGTACGGTCCTAGGGTTAATAACATCCGGATGAATTAGGACTGAAAAAGATCTAATTTAACATTTTTCGAGATTATTAAAAGCTTTCAAAAGTTTGATGTTGCTTCACTGCGCAATTTAAAATCCAACCATGAACGAATTCAAATGATAAAAAGTTTCAAGCTTCAAAGTATCAGGGATCGCGCTTATCAACATTTAACTTTTCGAATTAAGGACCTCCGGGCCAGACTCTATGAATACTCGTGGCTCGATGAGCCAAAGGAATAGTTTGCAAGTGCATTTTTCGTTAATATTGAAATATTGGGGGCTAGAAGAAACTGAAAATAGAACTTCAACGAAAATAGATTGATGGCATCAATGAGTAATGGTAATTAGGATAAATCACTCATAAACTTATAATAAACTCGATTCGTTTTGACTTCAAAAGAGAATTTAACTTTTCGTATCTGATTTAAGCACTCGGTGTAAATTCGTGCAAAACTAGATGAAAAAATCGAAGCTTTCCAAGGAGAACCGTTCATTAGCACATTCGATCGTGGAATTGCATTATGGTTCGTGGTCTTGCACACTGATCTCGTTCACGAATCGGGTCAATACTTTGGCAAACGCACGCGAGAAAATCTGTATTGTCGAGGACTCCGTTCACTATTTTCTAAATGAAAATAAATCGTGTCTCGAGGGATCGAAAGAGATTTTTTGTGTTTCGAAAACTTTTTCCTAAAAATCTAAATACTCGAGACGTTTTTGAGTCTTTGATTATACGTGAGAGCCTTTAACTTTTATAAACAAAACTCTTTATTCCAAGTTCACGAATTAGCGAAGAATTCGAAAAAAAAAATTCATCCATCATCGAACTATTACGAACGTTGATTGTTAATAACAATGAAAACGAAAAATTGTACCAAAAAATCGTTTAAACGAAAAAAATGTTCAACAAATAATCGGTGAATTTTGGTTTCATCGCGTGTTATCTATACTCGTTTTTAAATAATCTTCTTTCGAATGTCTCTGCAAAGATTAGTCTGAAGTTCGCACGTTTTATGCGCTATTCAATAAAAAAATAAATAAATAAAGTCAAAAAGTATTGCATAAGAATGAATAATCAATCGAAAAACGAGCAAATACATTGGATACATTGAAATTTCGTTCTTCCAATTTAAACTCGTAGATAACGTTGTTGAATATACATTTAAAAAAATCAAAATATTCGTATAATTTAAAAAATGATTGAATTTTTTCTCCAATTTCCAATCGCCTCTATCAGAGAATTTAGATCGAATGAGATAGTTGGCCGCCGCGAATGACGTGTAAAGTATCCTTGAAAATGATAATTTTCGAAACAGTGCAACTATGACGTACTTTAAAGAGGATCGAGCGACTGGTAACAACACTAACACTCGCGAAATGGGCAGGAATCTTATAAAAGCAGTTTTTTTTTTTTTTTTTTTTCACATTCGGTACGCGAGAGATATTCGATATATCAAGTACTTGAATGTGGCATAAAGAATATTCGGGCAAATTGAATAAAGTTTTCGCGATTCGTCGCGATGAACGGTCGAGCGATAACTGCTATACGATCGTACAACTAAAAGCATTCATTTTTTTTTGTCTTATCGGCGATGACTTACCGCTATACAAGGTTGTGACCGTGTTGGCAACGACGACCAAGTGTGGTATCGGTGACACGTTGTCGTGATTGAGGGCCGTTTATGTATACGCATATATATGTGTGTGTGCGTCCACATGGATTCGTATATACATACGTTATGATCGTGTGTATGCGAATAATCGTGTGGTCGTGCAGCATCCGTACGAGGACCGGAAACAAAACAACAAAAGGGCGTGGATCGTGGCGATAAGAATGAGGGAAAAGAGACAAGAATAATGTAGGATTGGAAAGCATGGGGCAGGAGGAGAGGAAATAAGTGATATCGTTAGAAACAGATTTTTTAAAAATTTTAAACGCTTCGTATATTATAAAATATCGGCAAAAGTCAATTTTGAATTATCTTTAAAACGAAAAAGCATTACGATGATTTTTTTAGTTTAGTAAAAAAATCGTTATCATTCTTTTTGTGTATGGATCAATATTTTTTATGACACAGTTCCATGGTAAATGGTGTTTCTCAACGGGGGGATATTCGCGGAAAAAAGTTAATTGACGAAAGAAAAATGGTTTTCGTTCGAAACGTCGTTTTTTATTTTTTATTCTCTCGAAAACAATCATACTTTATAGGTATTTCGTCGAAACGATCTCTTCCATCTTGGTTATAGCATCATTGAGGATATCCAATGTTGATCAAAGCACCATTTTCACGAAAGAACTTACGAGAGGTCACAATGAATAGAATTGTTCGCTTGGTATCTCGTGGTCAAAATCATCGGCAAAGCGATTTATCCGAATAGCACGAGACGAGAAGTGCTTTTAGAGTGAAGTTGATGACATCAGTCGCGAGAAATTGTAGGATAAAATAACGGGGGGGGGGGGGGGGGGGGGGAGAGGAACGTCGTCACTCGATGCAGCGAAGAATTCTTTGACCGGGAAATAAACTCGCGAATATTTAGCAATCAGACGTACAAACGGTTCAATTAAGGACTGTCTGTTTTCTTCTTTCTTTCTTTCTTTTTTTTTTCATCGCTTGATACGAATTCCATTGGCGGTTTTATGGAGAGTGACTAAAATATCAACTGCGCGTGAGAAACGGACAAATTTGTTTGTCTATTAACTGCTTTCTTCGTTATTCAATAGAACCACTGAGAGTTTCCAAAAAAATAATCAATCTTACGTGGACTTTGTGGAACAAACACGACGGATGACGTTTCCATTCTGATCATCGATTGACTGGAACTTCAGCACTTCTTCACTACTAAAAACACCTTGGTGCCTCAAGCCCGTCAGTGAAAATGTTCAGCACCAAACGTTCCAATAGCTTTCGCCACTTGTTTCGTTGTTTTCTTTTTAATAAGAAATTAGCGAAATGAAGGAACAGTAACTGCTGGAGTAAAAGAAGTTGAAGAAGAAGAGGAGGATGTGCGAAGCACGCACAGGACGAGCCACGCTGCTGCACAAAACCCCGACTGGAAATAGATTTCTCCCCTCATAAACGAAAAATAAAAATGAAAATGCGAGAGTATGAAATTCACGAAGACTCCGAATTCCAACAAGATCTTAAATAAAACACGAGTACTCGTATAAATCGCGCGTAAATGAAATTTTGACGAATCAACAAATTAATAAGTTTTTCAAGAAGTTGATGACAGTTCTTACATTCAGGAAAAACAGTTTTTATTCTCAGATGACGTTTGAACGTGCACAAAAAACTAAACGCCTTCGCAAGTCGTAAGAAACTACATGTACACGTGGCCTAATTCGAGGGTCACTTAATTCCAGCCTAATAAGCTATTTGACAAAAAGTGGGTGTTTCTTCGAGAATAGAAGTGAAAAAATGTTCGTCCCTACGGGAAAGGGTGAACGATGAATTTGTTGTAAAAGCGTATTATAAGTTGGCACTTGAACACACCGATGTAAGCTCCTGACAATCGTATATAGTCGTTTGCGACCGAGATAGAAATATTCACGCTGGAATATCTTCGTGTAGACTGTGGAGTCAAGGAGGAATAACTACTAACTGGTGGAACTCGAAGCTGGAAGCTTGGACGCGTCGAGAGAACATCAAGCTTCGCGGTGTATACACAAACTGAAATCCGCTCTAGGGTTTCAGGAAGATAAATATGCCGTAGCGCGAACCAGGTAACATTTAAATTGGATCAGTTACTGGGTGCTCGTACCGGAGAAGATTTCTTTTTTTCCATTGTGTAGCCGGTTGGCGTGACAACCTCAAACTAAGCAAAAATAAACAAACACACGTACACGCACATACACACGTACACACACGCATCGGCAGAGAGAAACCGCACAAGTGAGCAGAAAAACAGGAACAAAATGAGGAACAAACGTGTGTGATAAACCTTCGATTCGATTAGTTGATAAAGAGGGTTCTCGATCAACCGATCGTATTTCAATTTTTTATAAAGGAATATTAAATCGCAACGTTTCTACGTAACGTTACCGAAATTGTGATAACATATGATTTTTGCGAAGAACCTCCGTTAACCACAAATCATTCCCGATGCAATCCGTAACCCGGGATCAAGCCAAAATTTCAATTAACGTCTGTGTACGGAGTTCGCGCGATGCTCTCACTAAAACCGCTTTATACAGAGTCCCGGTATTAGAGAGCCAGCAAGCTCGCACCGAAAGCCGAGAGACTTCTCGAGCGCGAATTCTTCGCCTGTATGTGCGCGACGAGAGCGCTCGAGAATCTACACTTTGCTCTCTATATGCAATTTGCATAAACGCATGAATAACGATGAAACTCGAACATCCATCGGAGGGGAAGCGGACCCCTCCGACGTGTTGTTACGTTGCAATTTCGCGACTACATAACTCTTACGCTTTATTTACATAGCAGAGGAAACGTACACGAAACGTGTTGTTATGTGTACACCGCTATACTAATTTTAATAAGCACTGGACGATCATTATTTAATTTTTATCGTTTTTATCATACTTATTATCAGATACTGTACTATACAATGTTAAGTCTTCAATAATAAATGTGGCTCCACCTTCTCGGTGGATCCAACATTTTTACAAACAAATCTTATATCTACGTTTCTACACTTTTCTGGAGATGACATCTTCCTTCTGCAGGCTTAAAATTACAGGATTGATGAACTCATAATAAATGGGGAAAGACTTTCGAAACTATCGAAAACGACAATATCACATTGGAACGGTGCCGATAACTTAAACCCCAATTGAGATTATACGAGGCTTTCCGATTTAGAACTTGGCTTGATCAGTGCGTTAGAGCAAAGTTGAGAGGGGGGGGGGGGGAGATTTAAGGAGAAATAACCCGAGCTTTTTGTTGTGTGATCTTCGATGCTTGAATTGTCGCAGAGAAGGATAAAACCCTCATAATTCCTGGACAATACTAATGCATGTCTTGATTCCACGGGAAAAGTTTGAAGTTTCATGACCTCCATCGCCATGTGGACTTTGCTTTGATTCAAAGGGATTGTGCAGCATCCCAAAGACGACGAATTTAGCTTTTCGGTTCAGCCATCAAAAGCTGAGCCCTTGTGGATCCATTATCTCGAAGATACACGTTCAAATGAACGAGCTGTTCCCTGATCGTGAAGAGCATTAGGGGCTGTTTGCATCGTTAACGTTTATTTGGACATGCTGACTTGTTCAGTCAGCAGCCTATGAAGTCGGTGCACATAAAATGCCAGCAAGAGAGTCGGTTGAATAAAATGCTGTGTATGTTTTCAATTTTTTTTATTTTCTCCAAAGTTAGATTTACAATAATGACATAAGTTTATTAGAACATTTGAATAACAGAGTCAAGTACATTATTCCTCGGTAAAGTAATGAAGATGCCCGGTAACACAAACGGCTAGACGATCATACGTTTGTCATCGGAGTTCATACGCTGAGCTGCATAAGCTCTGCCAAAGTACCGAAGCCTTCCCTCCTTTTTTGCTGTTTTCTCAAGTGCCCTTCAGTCGTCCTTGTGCTTTCATTATGAATGCACTGTAAACAAAGTGCGTGTTCATACTATACTGAGAGCCACATTATAACACACACACACACACACACACACACACACACACATGAGGGATGAGAAACGAGAGCAAAATACTGGCGCCCACCTAGTTCAAGTGCAATACAATTAAAACGAACTTGTACCCTTACTTTTTTCATTGTCTTCCATTATGTACTACCGCTCCGTACCATACAAAACTCTGCATCATCCGAGTCATGTTGACGATTATTAAAACTAACATTGATCTTACATTATGCAATTTTACAAACGTGTTTTTGCCTTTATTTTCGTCCGTCTTAACTCCTTTAGTTCAGACGAACTTTTCAACTTCTTACGATATGCAGAATTTAATCCAACATTCAAATGTTCAAACTCAAAGCTTAATTATTTTTATAATTATACTGGATTATTCAATGATGAAAAAATCGCGGTAAAATCTCCCGAGAAATATCACTTCTCGGCTCCGTTGGATGCAATAAGGACCGTTGTCATGACTCACGTACCAACTCTGTCAGGGTCACGAGTTTTTCATAAGAATCAACGAGTGAGTGAAGAACTATCTGGCTCAATGCCATTTGTTCAACGAGTCACACAGAACGTAGAAAAAAAAGGACACGCGTTCCACAGCTACTTTTGGCAAAACATGGATAAAAAAGCTTTCGTTCTTTCGTTGAATAATCTATACAAATATATATATTATTTTTTTTTTTCTTCATTCTTTCATAATGTTGGCTCCACTTTCTTCTTACGAAATTCTACCGTATACGCGATCGCTCTAACTTCATTTTAATTCTCCGAAATTTTTAGATGTGAAGCTAAAAAATTTTGCATTCGGAAATCAGATTTTTCAGGCATTGAATAGATAGAAAATTCAAAAGTGACCTGAAACTTATTTGAATGAATGCTAACATTTTTTTTGTTGTTATTTGACAATTGCTTCCAGGGAAACAATGAGAGCGAATAGTTTTTTTCTTTTATTTCTTTGCAGTCGAATGGCTCTTTGAGAAAACCGATGAGTCAGTAGAAAAAAAAACAATTTGATGATGTTTTGTAAATTTTTAAATTTTTACACTATTTCTTACTTCATGAATATCGGAAAGAACGAAAATTACTTTTTGGGTGCTTTCCTTGAATAGCTCACCAAGATTCATCCATTTGTGAACTTTTTTTTCCTTTTCGATATATCAACAATTAAAAGCCTCAGAGAGATGGTTCCGAACATTCGTGGAAAACAGCTTCGTGATAAAATGGTTGATATAAAATTTTGGAAAAACTTCGTATTACCGAATTTAACGAAATCCAATAATTTTTGTTTAAAAAAAAAATTTGTTTGAATTTGTAAATGAAAGAGAAGAAATTTTCGAATTCAAGATTCTACGTACTTTCGAGAGATCTAAGTGAACATTCGAAACATATTTTTCGTCAGCATATCACTTGTATTTTTTGTTCTTGATTCTATAAAACCTTAATTCTGAATTCGTAACACAGAATGTTTTCATCGCGTTGAGATGAATAAAAAAGTTGATTATTTCCAACTCCACCCATTTCCGATTAGATTTTTTTGTTTTGAAAACGAGTTTGCCGTTATGGAGAATGGCGGTTTGCAGGTGGAAAAAAAATTCACTGTAAAAAATGGAGAAAAGAACAAAAGGGATAGCGGTTAGGCGAGATAGCGGTGTGGTATTGACCGTGGACCATCCAATGGCGCACCACACGTATATCTGTTATATTGACGCCGAAATTTGGCGCTCTCAAAATGGTCGTCGAGTTGGTTGAAAAAAAAAAAAAAAATTTTGGGCACGGGGCAAAAAGCGAATTTCGGAATGCTCGTTATTCAAAATTTTCGAGCGGGTTATTGTCTCGATTTTGTGAAAGTCAGGTTATATCCTATTGGTCGAGCGGTTATCGATCGGCAATGTTGCCAAAATGCAATATTACACCGGGCGTTAAAAAAGTATAAGGAAATAATAAACGGAAAAGTGTGAATTTTCAACTTACCGCTTCTCTGCATCGTTGTTGTCAGCCCGCACGAATCACCAACGTTTATCAAACATAACTTCACTCAAAGCACAAACGTAAACGAAAGTTACGCTTATTTTTCTCACGTTAACGACACTCCCGCAAACGATCGATTTCTTTTCTCTTTTTTCAACCTCACGATTCGCAATTTTCCCGTACGAATTTACCGGTTGTTTTATTTTTAATGATTTTTTTTTTCTCAACCACAGGTTATAAAATAAGTGTGTGCGTACTCGCGGCGCGGAGGCAACCAAAAAAACACGCGTGACAGCTCCGCTGAGCAATGACAAACGATCGCTTTTTACCCCCACCCTTTTCAAACCCTCAACGTATAGGTACGCTTCGTGAATTTTCAAATTTCTCACGAGGCACTCTCGAACGCCGTTTCGCGTGGTTATATATGCGTGCGCAGCTTTTTACCGTACCAAGCTAAACCGTGGGCGTCAGACTCGTTGTCGGGTTTTTGTTTTCTCTTCTTTTTTACTCCCTTTTTTTTTTTGTATCACTGATTTTTACGCTAAGCTCTTGAATTTTTTCGTTTTCGTTCGACGTGAACGGAATAGCTCTTGGAGTTGAACGCGCGGTACACTGTACTCCGGCGATCAATGTCGCGCTTCGATTGTTCCCCTATTAGACACTGGCGGCGCTCATTCCTTGACGCTGAATCAGCGCCATCTTGTGATCGTGGATTTTGGCAAACCGAGCATCTCCGTCTCCGTTCCGTCGGCAAGAATTTCGCAAATGTATTTTATATTTATATATATGACAATCCTTTTTTTTCTCTAGTTACACTGAAAAATTTGTTATTTTAACAAATTTAAAATGTATGAATGTCGACAGAGAATTCGGGTGGTTTTTGGAATAGAGAGAAAATAAAAAAAATTCAAATGACTTAATTATTGTGAATTCACTCGGCGCAGACGATTGTTTTCACGATTTTACATGTCAACACACACTTTGCGCCTGAGGACACGGACTATTTAGTGTTATCAAACAAATAATTCGTCAAATATGGCGTCAGTTATTTCAGCTTCGAGAACTATCATATCTAATCCAACAAAAAAACATACTGCCACTTTGTTTTTTTTCCATGGCTCAGGTGAGAAATATCTGTATATATTTAGTGTTCATATCATAATCTTGGTTCAAGTGCGAGAGAGATAGTTAAAGATCGCTATTTCCGATTTTTTCTCCAAAATCGATCAAATTTGTTCAGCAACGGAAAAATTGAGCCCTTTTTTACCACGATTCCTCGTCGTTCGATCCAAATTTTGACTCAATCGATTGTGCCGCTTTGGAGTATTGGCAAATCGCATTTTTGAGGTGAACGACTCGAGTAAAGTCGTATCCCCGGTATCTTGGAGAGAGATGTGAAGATATTTTCTTCAACATCACCGATAAACCCTGAACGAATTAACTTCAATTTCTATACCTCAAATTTCAATTGATTTCTTTCGCACTTCAGTTTTTTTTCCACTGATAATGATGATATATTGTACCATGAAGTTTTGTACAAATTGAAGTAATGAAATCAGCTCCGGTAACTCTAAAATGAACTTCCGTTTCACACTCTACGATGGCAATAATTTTTATATTTCAGGGAGTTCGGGGAGCGATGTCGAGACTTGGATTTCCAGTCTTACCGCTTCCAAGTTCACATTTCCTCACATAAAAGTTGTGTATCCAACGGCTCCGTCGCAACCGTATACACCTCTTCGTGGCATGGTAAAGGAATAAAATTAGTCCGACAATAATTTTACTCTCTTTTGTTCTGCCTGACTTTTTCACGTTCAATTCAAACTACAGAACTTTGCGGAGGGATGTAAACATTTTTAGCAGTTTCTCGTCTCTCTTTAATATCTTAGAAATGAACTAATTGCAGCGGAGTAACGTTTGGTTCGATAGAAGTGCAGTCGTTATCAGTGCACCAGAAATAAAATCCTCTATCGACTCGATGTGCGAATCGATATCAGAGCTGATAGAAAAAGAAGTTGAGAGTGGAATTCCACTTCAACGAATAGTAGTCGGTGGTTTTTCCATGGGCGGTGCATTGTCCCTCCATGTGGCTTATCGGCAGAAAAAATCATTGGCTGGCTGTTTCGTTATGTCCTCTTTTCTGAACAACAATTCCCTGGTTTATGAGGTATGGGAACTCTGAAAAAGCTAATAATTCTTTCCAGCATATCGATTGAACGTCATAATCGCTCAACAAATTTATTCTAATCAGGCTCTCAAGACAGAAAGTGGACAGAGCACGACGCCGTTGCTTCAATTTCATGGAACGAGTGATGATCTCGTGCCATTAAAATGGGGCGTAACTACTCACAATACCCTCAAAAGTTTAGGGGTTAAAGGTACCTTGAAAACAATCGAAGACGCTGGACACGAGTTGGTCGGTGAAGAAATTGAAAATCTTAAAGAATGGTTGGCCAACATCGTGCCGGAAACTAATTAATAATAAATTGTGTAATATTGTTGCGACAGAAAAGCACAAGTTACAAAATTTGTACAAATTGTTATACATTTTTGATCTTGAAAATAAATTTAAGAATATCAGTACATACTGAAACAACACACAAATGTGAACAAACGTCCACGTTTCGTGTTTTGTAGCTTTCTCTATTTTTCTCCTATTCACTGACGACTTATTATTCAGAAGTGTTTCAAGTAACTAGACTAAAAATGAAAAACCTATAAAAATTAAAGTTTGATGTATTACAGCATATTGCTTTGAACAAACAAATGAAGTGTAGAATAAAATGGAAGAGAAAAGGATACAGAACATGTAAGAGTTCTTAAGATTGTAATACATCATGTTTTATTTCGTTCTTGAAGAGAATGTTCAATATTTCATAAACAAATAGTTGTAAAATTCAAATTATGAAGTGCAGAAAGAAAGCGGTGCTTGAAAATTGAGGATTATTTTTCTAAAAGTCTCGATCGAATTATGACATCGTAGAATTTTGCAGTCCATAGTTGTTAATTTTGAAAATCTATCGATATTATTGTGTTTTCGAGGTTAATAAGATATGTCCTAATATAAATCAAGCTTCAATAAATTTTTTTCTCAAGAAATAATTATTTTTTCATGAAGAATAAAGTTTACATTTTGCCATGCAATAAGAAAATGCGCGGGAAAAAAAAAAAA
Source organism: Campoplex capitator (assembly GCA_037576405.1). Lineage (NCBI taxonomy): Eukaryota > Metazoa > Arthropoda > Insecta > Hymenoptera > Ichneumonidae > Campoplex > Campoplex capitator. The sequence continues at coordinate 9,696,673 of JARBWI010000323.1, read as the reverse complement.
TCGTTCTAAAGAGACGTTCACTCGAGAGGCAGTGAGGACAAAGGTCTCCTTGATGACGATTGCCGTGAGGGTGCTGGGGAACCCAGTTTCATCATCTACATACATACATAACACGTGTACAAATCCTCGTCCTCTTAGCCAGAGTACTCCAGTAGTTTGCATACACGAATCCGTAGAAGTTACGAGTGTCCCTTGAAACGATAAAGACAGAGGATGAGGTTGAGTACGAAACTACTTCGAAGTGTGTAGTGGAACTCTCCAACACCTTTCTCCCTCCTCCTCCCCCCCCCCCCCCCCCCCCCCTCCACCCTTCTGCGCTCCCGTTTCCGACACTTTTTGCGGTTAATAATGTCCAACCTGCTGTGGAAGGAAAGAGAAAAAAAGAGGGAGTACTCAATGAGCAAAGCAAACGGAAGTGACGAGAGATTTGGGAAAAGGACCAAGTTGATTTGCCTGTTCGATAAAGTTGGCAAATTTTTTGTTTTTTTTGCTCAACTTTCAATCTTTTGTGTAAAGCTATAAAATTACAGCTTTATCGTATAACGGGGTCGGGCAGACCCGGATAACTGGCCTCAAACATCCCTGTACGATGTATATTTGGAAACCTTTGCTTTATTGACCAAATAAAGCATCGATAATTTTACATCGATCTTAAAATGAAATATTCGAGAGACTTTGTCATCATTTTTCAGAAATAAAAAGGATTTTTGAATAGGAAAGAGAGTGGAAATACGATTCGATTTTATTTTAATTCTTGCTCGATTTTTATACATATGTGCATTCGGATAATGAAAAATGGGTCAAACTTTTCTGGCTCCTTTTTAGAATCGAAGTAATTTGGCAAAAAAATGCACAGTTCAAGAAACGAAAAGTAAACTATGCAGAAGAAATCTCGTCTGCAAAATATGGTCTGAGACAGAGAGTTTTCATATTTGAAACTATATTGTTTAGGTTATCCTGCACACTTTGGTGAAATTTCACTTATATATTGATCGTTCCGTTGTCGAAATATTTGCTTTTGAAAAATTAGCAGTTTAACACGTGCTGCATAGGTGATAAAATTTGTTTAGCTGGGTCTTATGCACAACCTGTCAAAGCCGTTAAAGAGTGAGGTTAGGAGGACCCGAGCGGTACAGGTCTCGCTAAAAGTTTTTCGACCGCAGATCAATGGAACTATCAAAAAAAATGATTGTATTTTAGTCGCTGTGTTATACATTTTGACTTTCAAATAGTCAAATATTTGATGTCTGCATCTCGAGAATAAAAGTAATTCATTGACTTTTTTTGCAATTATTGCTCATTGTGAAATTTTTCAAGCAGGTTTACTTTTGAAGGGGATTGTCTCGACTGTTCTACCTTAAATCTGAAAATTTCAATTTTGGCACTGATATTACGAATATAAAAAAGCTAGTAATGATATAAAATAAAAGGAAAAATGATGCTGAGAACGAGAGCGAATACGGCAGAGCTGTTGTATATTTGCAACGAAAAAGGGGGTCAAACCGATAGCATCGATTTCGTTGGTGTTCCGTTTTTATTCACATTACTAAAACGCCACGTGCAAACGAACTATTATTACGGGCACACACGCTTTCCGACATGGAACGAGTGGCGGGAAAGGTATCCGCCGCATCGGTGGTATAACGACGACGTCAATGATAGGGTCTTGAGTCACGCGAAAGAGTTTTCGTTACCCTTTTCGGCACGAAAGGGTTTGTTTAAACTTTGCACGAGTATACATCTCGATTTGGCTCCATACGCAGATCGATATGAATTTCATTAGCGTGACTCTAAATAGGGATTCCGTGAACTTTAGACATTTCTTGCATATGGCAAAAATTTCAGCAGCCAAAAAGTATGTCGCTGCATATATTCGTGCCTGCATCAGAATCATATTCACGTTGACTAACCTCAAAACTTCGAATTTTATTGATTTTCTATTTTATTTAATCGATTGTTACGAAACAAGGTCAATCCATGTGGGGATCGAGGCAAAAACAAATCGAGTTCAATATGGATTTCTTCGCGAAACAATGTTTTTGTTGTTTCCTGTTTAGAACGAAAGTTCTCTATACAGCGGCCATCTCGTGTCGCACTCGCGTATATATATATCCATCACGAGTTGGCGTTCTTTCCAAATGTTTGTTTTGTTTTTTTTTTTTTATTTTACATTCTCACAAGGCGCCTCGGACGACCCGTTGTGTGTGGAGGATTGGTTAGTATTTGAGTTTTGTACAAATAAAGCGTCGAGATAGTATACGAATGCAATGAAATAAAAAAAGAGGGAGTGAAAAAAAAAAAAAGAAGCGAGAAAACGCTTTCTCGCGGAGCCAACGAAATCAACCCTCGACGCCGTGTAGGTTGCGCAGTGGCGCTCGCTTGGGGGTTCGCTCTCTCCTGCAGTCGGTGCTACCATATACAACGCGTAACGTTCATCCTTTATTCTTATCATCCTGCATGTTCCCGTGCTCGTATCGCGATCGAAAATTTCAATTTAGTGCTAATTAGGTCGAATCGATAAATGACATTTTTGTTTCAACGAAATGTCTATACATTCGTAAAGAAAAATAGAAACACGAGCATTTGAAAAACACGAAAAATTGTAGGGAATAAAAACAGTGCACGAACCTCGAAGTGTTATATATATTATTCGCGGTAAATTAAACGTCATAAATAATAATAAAAATAAAAAACAAGTTTGTGTTTGTGTTCATTTTCATTGTCGATTCATTCCTTTTATTCATCAATTTTCTTTCTTCTTTTGCTTCTTGTTTTGTTTTATTATTATTATTATTTTTTTTTTTCAATCTTATCGATTGAATTTTCATTCGAAATGAAGATTTTAGACCCAAAGTATTACCGAGTTCCGGCAACAATAAAAATTTAATATTCCTGCGTGTACGATCGATCCGTAACAGTGCTCTCTCTCTCTCTTTCGCTTTCTCGACGGGCGATAAAACTCTCGCTCAGTTCTGCTCTCGTCTTTACACTCAGGATGAACGTCAACGTGAAATATATTTTATTCGCGAGTATAATATCATGATTGACCTTATTATGCGTGATATTAACGCGGATCATTGAACCGTTGCATAATACAACGGATATTTCAGCTTTATTTTTTCTTTTCTTTTCTTCATTAATTTTCTATTTTTTTTTTAACGCACAATCGTATTCGCACACGAGTTGCGAGCTATTCACGTCTTTATGAGTCCACGGGCTATTTTTTTTTTTTATTGCTCCTCTTGTGACACGATTGTTCTTACAATTATAATTCCAAATGCGATCAAATCGTATTCGCAACGTACGCGTCGAACAATGACCGTTGTATCGGATTACTATTCTTTTTTTCTCTCTCTAATTTCTCTTCGATGCACTCCGTATCGTGGACGCTTTTTGCAGTAATAAATTACATCATTCGAACGAGTTAATCGTTAAGAAATTTTCGATCGACTCTTTTTTTTTTTTTTTTTCTTTTTTTGTTACGCTTTGTAATGAAATAACTACAATTTTTTGGCTGTCAAAATATTAGCGCGATTGAGTACTGTCGATTCGTTTTATTATTCGATTATTCGTCAAAAGAAACGAACGAAGAAGTGAATAATTCTGTTTTTTTTTTCTTCATGAAAAGCGAAATGCCTGATCCAATCGTTAAATGCAAGAATTATGATCGACCGATCAACGAAGAAGCATCATTATTTAAATCCGAAATTTGAAAAAAAAAATCGTTATTTTTCCAATGAACAAAGTATTCCATCGCACTGTCGAGTCGAAAAAAAAAAAACTCACACACACAGGGAAGCATCGACGAAAGAACGATTAAATATATTACGTTTTACGTATTGTTTGTCGAACGATGCGAAGCCCGGTGTGTTTAGTTTTTTGAGGGAAAGGGTAACAAAAAAAGAATCTCGAACGGTGTTCCAAGACTGCGATGGTCTAAGCCGGGGAGGGGGGGGGGGGGGGGACACTCGTGTTTATAGAAATTGTTGAGAACTCGACAGCAGATACATTTTGTTCGCGAATACGAATATATATACCGGCTGGCGTGCGCTCTCCTCCATGTTTACATTCGAAATTCACATTTTTTTTTTTGCACAGGCTTTTATTATCTCCCAGGATATAGAGATAATTATTTGAACTTCTCGTCGAGATGAATCGAAGAGGCGATCAAACGATACCTGGACTCGTGATAAAGTTACGAAAAAAACAACAAAAAAATTAAATAAACATTAAACTCAAATGATTTGTTTGAAAAAAAGTGACATAAACAACAACAACAAAAATGATAAGTGATATTAAAACGTAGTGAAAGTTCGTGAAATATTGTGATTTTTTCAGTGATTATTCGATTTGATCGAATATCAGAGTGACGTCAAATTAAATGCTATTACAATTTCATTCGGGGCTGTGGGTATTCAAATAATTATATTAAAATTAATGAATAAATACTAAAATAATAAAAAAAAGTGTCCATTTATTGACAAGCAACGTATCAACGTGTTTTTTTGTTTTTATTTTCTTTAAAATAGTGCTTTTTCATGTGGGAGACTCGAAGAATGTGCACAAAAGATAATCAAAGGGCGTTCAAAGGACACGTGACTCGTTATGCACTCTGCTGGAAGAGTGCTCTCGATTTATCCCGGTGGTGCTTTCGAGCATCCGAGTGCTCCTGCACTCTGTCATATGCGAATATTCCGTTATCGGGCTTGTCGTTAAATAATGTTACTTTACCGAGAGTTAATCGAGGCTTATTTTTTTTTTTCCCGAAAATTCTCAAATATCTATCGATCCGGGTAGATTGTTTTGAGCTTTATTTTTAAATCAACTCGATCAGTGGCTGAATAACGCGAATAAACAACGAAAAATTCTTTTGCATCGAGGACTTTTCATTTCATTGCCAAGATTTTTCTTACCGTTGGTTCACGAAGGGCTGCGGAGGCCACTGCCACCCTAAGCACCAATTCGCTCAAAAACGTCACCACCAAAGGTAATACGTTCTCGAATTATGCTTTTTTTTTTTATATTACTTCGAAGTTTGCCAATATGATAGAAAGTTTTTTTTTTCAATGGCAAATATTCGATCTAGTCCTCGAACCCTTTGAAATTTGTGAATTTTTTTTTCTTCATTTTTTATTTATTTGTTTCATTTTTTTTTTAGTATACATTTGGCATATCGGATTTCGAGATTTTTTGAAGACTGGAATTTTTAGCCCGCTGATTAGGAGCCTTGACTAGGAAAAAAAAAAAGAAATTTGAATAGCAGCTTCAAGAATCTTCATTTTTTTTTCTTCATATTATTAATCGACCAAAAGTAACGAGCTGACTAAAAAAAAAAAAAAAAAAAGTGATCATGTAACAAAGCCGTAAACTAACACGACACAGATGTCCTCGTAAACGAAAAGTTATAACTTTCTCCATGCGGAGAGAGACTTCTGCAAGAACGCGGAGAGTGTGTTTGAAACTCGAACTCCTCAATGGTTCGGGGCTCGCTTTGATTTACATAGGAGAGAGTCGAGACGACACTTTTCGACTTTCAATGTGTTTCCCTCCCTCCTGAAGCGTTATGTAACTTTTGTGACTTTTTGGTGTCTATTCAATGTTGAAAATAATAAATGGTAGAAAGGGGACTAGGCGATTTAGGTAAGGCTCGTTACAAACTTTATTTCTCAACGTTGTGACGTGTATTCCTTCGTAATTTAAATTACTTAATCAATTCTCGAAACTCTCACCGACCATCGAGCTTCATCGGACAAGGTCCTGCTCGCTCAACGCACGAAACATCAAAATAAACAACGAATTTTCCGAATTTAAACTTTGGTGCAATCACAACAATCGATTTTTTCTTAACGTTAATTAACTCTGTAACAAGGAAGTCGAAAACTGTTATTTTGAGAGAAAATCATTACGTTAACATTATTTCATGAGAAAAAATCTTTATGAAACGATAAAAGTTTTTGTAAAAAAAAAAAAAGCAAAAAAAGAAAGTGTTTCGCTAAAAGTCATTCTGGTAAAGTATCGTTTTCGAGACTGTTGCTTGTGTCCTCTGAAGCGATAAATTATCAGTCTATTTCCGAGTATAAAATTACAAAGTTTCGGCACAATTGCCTATTACGTTGTTTTTCAAGATGCTAAAAAGTGTACGAGTAAATTAAGTAAGTTCTGCTCAAATCTCATTAAGTCAGCAGATCTTTGAAATTTTAATAGCATTTTCTTGAACATATTCTACGTGTACCAGCAAAATTTCAACAAGATTCACCATCTACTTTCTGAGATAAAAAATCACAAAGTTACCTTCAAATTGCACAGAGTCTTATGGCTATTACTGTTTTGACGGGAGAAATGATTTAATATCATGTAGTAAAAAAGGTGGTGGCTCACCACGAATTCGATCAAGTATTGATCTATACATTACAGTGTCATAGAAAAAAAATAGACCTGATTTACCATGTATTTCATGGGATACAACGAATTAACTTGTGAAAATCGTCGAATTCCTTGAGATATGGCCACACGAGCCTTTGGCGCGGCAACTGAACAGGGCAAAAGAGAGAGAAGGTAGAAAAATCAGGTTGGCAGCATTGCGGTTAGCCTGTGTAAGCACGGGACCCCTGGCGCCCCGTGCGTAGCTCAAAGCAGCCAAAGCAGGGGCAGAACTTCCTTAAGGAGGGTGACTACATACGACAATATGATAAGAATTTAATAAAATTTAGTGATAACATTGTTTAGCATCAAATGCAATGATACAAATTTTTTCAAATTTTTCGTCTACATAGTTGTCGAATAATTGAAGTTTACAATATGCAAAAGATATACCTATATATATCAGAATCCTATGCTTACGGATGTAAACTCTAGTGCGTTAAATTACTCGAAAACTATGTAGAAGAAAAATCTTAAAAAATTTGTATGTTCATATTTAATCCAAAAGAATATGCTCACGAAATTTCATTAAATTCTAATCATTTCGAATTTTCCTATGCTTTTAACATGGCAACATTGTTGTGTGTAGCCAATCTCCTTAAAAAAATTTCGTCAATTCACAAAACCGGCGTATCCAAAGTTAATTCGATGAAATCGATTTTTTGATGATTTTCAATAAAAAATTGCCTCAAAATATTTTAAACTAATCAAGAGACGCCTTAGAATCTATACCAATCTGTTCCATTTGCTTAGAAAATATTGCTGAATCGTGTATTTTCCTGATATCACAAGAAAAAATTGATCAGATCGCATCGACCAATAAAACAATTCACACGTTTTTTTTCTAATATCGTTAGCAAATCGAAAGTACAAACACGTGGGATTCTTCCGTAGAGGATTTTTTTATTGTATAAAAACTTTGGGCACGAGTCTGGAGCTCAGCCAAAAAGAAGCTATCCGTTCCGCAATGCGGCCCGAACTCGTTTGAAATATTCAGTTTAAACTGCCAAGTATTGATAAACTTTCGCATGTTTATGAATTCGAAATGGGCCTAATAGCCTCGTATATTTAACCGATGCTGAATTAATTCGCGGCGTTGATTGCCAGCAATTTTCCAATTTCCACTACTTTTCTTCTGAATATTTTTAATGACATCAATTCCTTTTTTTTTTTCTCAATAAATTCCATGACTGATCTCTCAATTTTGTTTTTTTTTTAAATTTTTTTTTTTTATTTATTGTTGAGAGTTCCAACAAAGTTAAAACAATGAATTGCCAATCTTAATCTCGTTATTCATTTTCATTTTTTTTTAACGCACCAGGCAAAATGAGCGGAAATGCCGAGTTCGCGGTGGGGCTCGGAGTCGCGAGTGGGCCAAGTCTCGCGGCAGCTCAACAGGGCCAAGGAGTCGCAGCACTGTTGGTGATGCTGGCAGTTCTGTGCTTCATCTTCGCTTATTGCTGCTGGGGAGCACCCTTCTGTAGATCTCTATGTCGAAGACACTGTTGTTGTCGTCTCGAAGATCCGGAACCGGATCCCCGCTTTGGCAACAGTGATCAAGCGATGGTTGCTACACCAACCATCATTTTATTGCCCCATGGAAGAATGCTCGTCGTCGATGGTACAATTTTTACACAGTTTCAAGCTGACACCACTGGTTCGTTCATTCTTATTTTTCACTGATTAAAATGTTTTTTTTTTGTAACTTTATCCGAGCTCGCTACTGTTGGGTCGTTCTGACCCGGAGCTTTTCTTCTTCGATGAAAGATTTTGTTTGTTCATTCAGGTCTCGACTTGGTGGAACTTGGAGAAAGTGTTATTCGCGCTCAGAGAAATCCACGGAGCATAAATCGCCATCAGTTGCAAAGTAGTCAAGGCAGCATTTTAGAAATGGACGCGGAAACCCCCAGCAAAGATAGCCTCGGTTCTATAGGATGTTTTCCACCGCCAACTTACGAGAGCATTTATGGAAAGGACGAAGGCGACATGCCACCTTCGTACTCGGACATTTTACTTCACAGGTTGCTATACACGAATTTTTGAGACTAGCATTACTATGAAAGATTTTTTTTCTGATATACCGCTGTGGTAGAAAGTTCGTCTCGTAGCAGGAGAATCCCACATGATTTTTTTGTCCTCTCTTAACGATCGAATGTGAAACAGAATTATCATTTAAAAAATTTAATTCTATCAACGAAGCGTAGCGAACAAATTTAATTTGTTGATTCAACAAAAATTTTGATGATCCAACGATGCTTTCGTCGTAGGAAAACATTTTTTTTTTCAGCCAACAAAGTAAGCATTTGAATCAACCGAATTTGGGTCAACGAATTTCATGTTGTTCGACCTGATTTGTTGATCCGAAAAAATTTTGTTGAATCAGCAAATTTTTTTGTTTTCAGCTTCACTTTTCGTTTTCTACTTTCGTATGCGCTAAAAAAGCTCAGGCGTTCTCAATCTTTGATAATAACTAATAGCTCAGTAGAGAAAGAAAACCGGTTAAAACACAGTACTTTTCGGTTCTGAACTCAATCGAGATGATGATTGTGAATAATGAAAGAGAAATTTTTCATGCCAGCTGTTTACGATTCTGGTTTTATAATAGTGAATTATTATTTACAGATTTGCTAATCTGCCTTATGAGATCGAGCTCCACGATCATTGTCACGATGGAAAGGAAGAAATAGAGATGCACAGTTTGGACGGTTGTCCCTACATTTTGTCGAATCCAATGAACGCTTTGACTTATCCGTACACAAGCGTAACGAGCTTTTCTAGTCAGAGTTTTCCTCGTAGAAATTTATCTCGGAATCCATCATTGATAAGCAATCCATTGGATGATTATTACGTCGATAACGAGCTCGGTGTTTATAGGATTGGTCGTATGAATGTCTCGTCGATACAGGACATGAGTAGCAACGTGGAGGCATCTCGAAGCGTTGTCTCGACGAACGACGATACCGGGAATGTTGCTCCAATCGTTCAGCATGTCGCGGAGAACGAGAGAAGGTACGATCTCCACGTTCACGATGATCAAACGAGATGTCGCTCAGGCGCCGAGAACGAATCTACAAACACGAGAAATAATGAGAGAGGAATTACGCTCGGTGGCAATGAAATTGTCCAGGATAATGAAAATTTTCGAATAAACGAAATTTCGTCCTCACGAAGACAAAATAACGACACTGAAACCATGAGGGATCAATCGTACACTCCGAGAAATGTTCATTTTCAAAATTTCCATGATTCCCAACCAGAGTCTTCTCAAAACACTAATCAATGCAACGACATTATCGATAACACGATATTGAGGCCAAGACATTCGAGAGATTACCGAGATGACGATCGATCGAGAAACGACGAAGCTAGAGTTCGCGTTGAAGACGATGAAAATAACGATTTTGGAGCACTCGCGGATATTCGAGAAAGCAGAGTTTAAACTCGATCGTTAGAGTATATGACTTGATAGAAAATACTAATGATTTCTAAGTTTGCATTGTTGGAAAGTAATTCGAAACAAAAATCTCTTTCATTCTTCGATCCTTTTCATTCTCTATTATTTCGCAAATTTTGTAGGAGTTTTTTTTTTTTTCTAAATACTGTAAAAAATTTCAACAATTTTTGTAGACTGAAACTGCATCAAAACTTTGGGCTGTTTTTGAGGATTTTTTTGAATTCCTTTTTTGAGGTGCAAATTTTGATATCACAAGTAACGAATGACGTACAATTCCATGCCAAGTTGCTGTTTCGGACGTGGGAAATGTTTTGCACAATCTCGTTAATCCGTTGAGGTTATAGATTCTGTATTTTTTTGTTTTAAATAAAGTGTCCTTAATATGTATTTCAAAAAAAAAAAAAAAAACAAAAGAAAATTATTTTTAGAAAAGTTATCGAAGAGGATTCTAATTTTTAGGCAGGCAATGATAATTTTTTTTTGGACTCAAGGATTGTTCACGTATATTCTGTCACATGAATTTCGATACAAATCTATAAACTTTGATTTTCACTAAGAAATTGCTTTAACCAATATATTTTGAGATTTTTTTCAATGAGGATTATTCCATTGCAAAATTTTCGCACTTTTCTGAAAAATGGGTCAACCAGTGACAACAAGACTGAAAGATCAGAATGATAAGATGAAATCGCAAATTTGCAGCAAATTTTTGGAAAGACGTTCTATTTTCTTCTAGGATTTTTCATCTTTTATGAAGTTTTTTTTAAAAAACTAACAAGGCTCAGTAGAAGAACAAGAAATAATGATGAGATTTCGTAGAAAAAAAAAAATCACGTCAAAATATTGTCAATTTAGTGAATAAAAAATTGCTTTGTTTTCTCAATCGTTAAATACCGTAATTCGAAATAAATAAAAATTTTGGCAGAAATGCATATATAAAATTGCGCGAATGCTCATTGTGAGAAAAAAAAATACAAAGGATTTGATTCATCTTCGCTTTGATTTTTGGTCACTCTGTAGACTATTTTGCATTGTATTTGTAATTTTATGCAGAATCAAATGATCTTTGCGATGATTCTCACCTAGCGACAATCTTTGAATCAATCTAATCACTGTCCATCTCTTCCGACGACGTAGATTCGTTGTCGTCCTCAGGTGCTTTTTTGTCCCAGTCCTTGAGCTTAGCGCCCATTACAAAATCGTCCCGAAGCACGCTCCAAACTTTGTCATTCTAATTGAAAGAAAAAAAGTAATCATTGATAATTGAGGTTGAAATGATGCAAATTAAATTTGCCGCTTTACTTTGGTTATTTTCCAGAATTTTTTCAATATTAATAGTTTAAAAAGGAGTTTATTTTTTTCAACTGTTAAATAACAAAAAAATAGTGAATGCTCGATTTCCCAGTGAATGAAGCTGAAGAGCGAATTACTAAAAATTTTAACAAACTCACTTTATTATCTTCGATGCTCTCGACTTTGGTACTTTTTGTTGAATCATCGACCGTAATACTTTTGGAACCTCCCATAAGGACATCCAGGAACGCTCGCTTATCAATGCTCTTAAGTACTTGCTCTCGCTTTCTTTCCAAAGGACCAACTTCGACTAATTTTCTGTCAATATCAGTTTGTTGCTGTTTCACTACGTTAAACAGCTGTACAACGCCTCTGAAACGAAAAAAGCAAACAAAAACACGATTATATTTTATGGTACTAAAGTTCGCATCGTTGGAATATGGAGAATTTTTTTTATAAAACAACGTTTCATTTGCAGTTTATGATTATTTTCCAGGGTTACTTTGAAATCCAGATAATGCATAAGTAACAAAATTTTGATGATTATAAACACAGACACAAAGTTTTTTTGGTATTTTCCAACGATGAAAACTTTGAAACTATCGTTTTTATTGACTCTGTAAATAACAGTTGATAAATGATAAGTGAGAATAAAGTTAGACAGTGTTATTACTTGGTAGCAATTTTTTGAAGCATTCTTTCCCTTTCTCGATCCTTTATTGACGGTTTGACTCTTATTCCCAGCTGGATGTCTCTCCTTTTCCTTTTTGTAGGTATCGTTTCAATTTTATCCTCTTCCTTTTCAGCTTTTGGCACAATTTCTTTCTTTACTTCTCCCGTTTCTGTTTCAACTTCAAACGGTACAGTTTCACTAATTTCTTTATGTTTAACTTCGTTCAATTTCTTCGCCTTGGAGAGAACTATAGATTTTTTTCTTTTGGGTTTGTTGGTTTTTAAGATTTTCTGCATAACATCCGCCCAACCGGCATTCGCGTTGCTCGTTGTTTTTTCATTTCCCGATATTGAGCTTTCACTTTCTTCTGTACTCGCACGATCGTCCTCCTCATCTTCGACATTGTCACTTTGCTCGGACTCCGATATCTCGATTTTTTCTTCTTTGGCTTTGCTGCTGTCTGGCATGATAAATCAACATTCAGAAAGATAGCGGTTTCATGCAAAAATTTGACGGTAGAATAGTCAGCATTGAAAGTTTGATCGATTTTAGTGAGGCTGTCAGTTTGATGAATGTTTGATGAAGTTTGATGAATCAAGATGACAGTTTATCCATCAATTTAATGGATGATCCATCCAGATGATAGTTTATCCATCAAGATAATAGTTGATTCATCAATTTGACGAATGATTAATAAACTTGATGCTTAATAGAATGATCGTCAATGCGACGAACAATAATTTTCCATTACTCTTTGGTTATAGGATTTTATTGTAACTTTTTATAATTACAATTGAAAATCATAAAAATCTGTCACTATACACGAGATTTATTTTTTCGATTTTTCAACAAATGTAGACGAAATGATCTGTGCGTTTAACATATTATTTGCTTGCGTTTTGACTTGAACATCTGCGATGATGAAGTCACCTTCACAAAATGGAGGTTATATATTTTCAGTTCGGCAAATATCTCTTTCGATGTATTCTCATGGAAGATATTGCTATTTAAAAATGCGAGGAAACGTGATAGTATGAATTTTTATCTGGCTCAGAATTTGTTTTTTCCAATATTGAGTTTTTTTTTACCGACTAACCTCAAAAAATGTAATTAATAATACGTCACCTTTGTATTTCTTCAAGGATTTGACCCCTTTTGCAGAACTTTCGTGGACAATCATAATTGTAGCCACACAAAAGCGCTTGTAATGTAATTTAACGATATGATTTTATAACAAGTTATTTTTGTGTAATTTTGCGTGGAAGCGCAAAAACAAACTACACGTGAACAACAGTAAATCCGCCTGAGCTATCCACGTTTTATTCTTCATACCACATCAACACCAAATGCGCATGCGCGTACCTTTTTAGTTGATCGCGAACACGCTGCTCTCTGCGATTTTTTCATACCTTCCGAGCAGCAGTGTAAATGATTTTTGTACATCTATATATAAATATTCTATAGCATCGATACATTTCTACCGACATGCTGCACTAAAAGCAGTAGCTAGTAGCTACGCGCGCGACCCTCCCGCTGATTTTTTTTCTTCTTTCGAGCGCCTTTTGAAAATTTATCAAAAAATTTAATCCAGCAAAAATTTTTTTTTTCATTTATTTATAACTCCTTGCAAAATAGGACAAATCGAATGGATCAGGAGTCAAAATTTTCTTTTTTGAATGTTCTTTCATTTGAAAATATTTAAAAAATTATAAATCAAATTATTCGACCTGTTTTTTAACTCTAGGGGAAGGGTCGCTTACCGTCCAGTTTTTGTAGTTCAATTTTTGGCCGCATGGTGCGCACCGGCATAGGGATGTCGTGTGCGAAAGAGACAGCATATCATATATATCTGCCTTGTACACAGCGCATGGCGCTTTCGCGATACCGACTCGAGACAAGTACATTTACGAGTCACGAGAGTCGCTCATAATTTTTGCGTATGAAGGTTGTATTATTTTTCGTAAAAATCTTTAGTTCAGGGAAATCAAATTAAGAAAGCAGATATGTATGCTAAAATGAACAAATTGAAACATTTACGCTTTACGCTCGAAAGTATAGTCAAACGTTGTACATCAACAGCGTGCAAGTGTCAAAGCGGCCATGAAAAAACTGATTTGGATTTTGGATAATTTGGATCTGATTTATATGATATGGTGAAGCTGCTTCGAAGAATATTATTTTCTGTCCAAAATTTATTAATTATCGACGTTCGAAAAAGTCGATTCGAATCATTTGTAAATCGACGCCACTTTCATTCGGTTTTCCCGCCGAATTCGAAAGAAGCCAGACGATAAATTACCGGTCGTAAAATGTTATGCGTACTTCATCAAAATTGATTCTTTCATGGTTTTCACGTCGAATCATGTCGTTAGTGACTAATAATCATAAATCAGAATCGAGTTACAATCTGTCACGAATGAGTATGAAATTTTAACAGTTTCGTGAAACGTCATTATTATTGAGGAATGAAATTCACTAATATCTCAGTCGGCCTTACATTCTTTGTTTTTGGTGACTTCGTTTTAAAATCTATTCAATGTATCCAATGATTATTTTCGCTCGATTATACGTGTTATTTTTGCCAGTAAAATACTATCGAACTGTAACGATAGCTCGCGTCGCGATACAATGTTTTTTTTTCAGAAATTGATGGATTACTAGGAAGAAAATATCGGTTTTTTTTATTTTGCGAAATACTCGATGCATCCTAGAGATGAGGAGTCGAGGTTGGAATATTTTCAGAGGTACCAAGGGCACGAGAGAGCGTGGAGAGCGATCGACTGATCGACTGAGAGAGCAGTGAGAGAGCCCGAGCGCTCCGGTGAGTGCGGCAAGCAATAATAACCCAGAGCCAAAAACGTGGATGTGTATGGAGAGAAAGAAGGAGGGGGTGGGGGGAGTGTGCAGCTGTGGTGTTTGTTCCCCCTCCACTGTAGCGTGCCGCGGGGCAATCCTAGAGGAGGGGGTAAGAAAGGGAGTGGGGATAAGGAGAGAGCGATCGCATCCCGTGACCGTTGGAAGATGTACCACACACACTGCGGAATAGCTCGCGGTCCTCCACCAGAGCAAGAATATCGTCGTAGCACGGAGAGAAAGAGAAGAATTGAGAGGGAGCGAAGAAACAGGGCTCGGAAATTCCGAGGAGTTTATACATGCGATCGCAAGTGTTTCGTATTGCTCGAAACAATCCAAAACATTGGTAGTCAAATTCATTGGATTTAAGATTTTTTTTACGAAAAAAAAATTAAAAAAAAAATAAAAAAAAAATCATATCTACAAGAACACCAAACGCATATTGTTTACGTGTAGCGTTATCTCCTGTTTGTATTCTCAATGATAATAGTTCGGTTCAAATATCGGTACGAGATGTACTCGAAAAATCATAATAAATCGCGAGTGGTTGGTGGTGTGTTTAAATAAGCGGCGCGGGCGCGCGCGATAAACCATGCGCGTTACAACACGAAAAAACGATATCGTAAACGTCGTTAAATAACGAAAAACGGAATTCTTCCTTCTCATTTATAAAAAAAAAACAGCGAAAGTTCAAAACTGCGGTTTGTTTGCCGCGTGCTCTGTGAAAAAAATGAGATAACACGGAATAAAGGTATAAACAAAAAGGCAAGATCGTGAGAGTGTACAGAGGCCGCGCACCGCCGTTGCCCGTTTGCGCGCATCCTCGTCGTCAAGGGGGCCACCGTGAGAGTCGGCTTTTTTTTGCAGTCTGAACCAGCTGCTCCTTCGCAGAGCAAGCAAAGATCGCGCGCGAGAGCGCGAGAGATTCGCGTGTATCCTGTAAATTAAAAAAGTAAAAAAAGATACAACTTGCATCGCGTCCTTGTCAGTAGGAAGCAAAACGCATATTTCAAATCGTCTCACAAAACGCGCAAGTAAATCTTTTCGTAAAATTGTCACAAAGTGAGTTTGAAACAAGTTGGAGTGCGCGTGTTTTTTTTCAAGTTTTTCGTTTGCTAGTTTTCGGCGTCGGGGATTGGACACGTGCGCGGCAGTGTTATAATAATCGTGAAAAGAAGTTTGAATTAAATAACGTGAAGAAAACAAAGTTTGGCCCCGAGCTTGCGCGCTGAATTGTTTTTCCTATTGTTATGATGGCGTAACAAGTGGGTGCGCGCGCACGCGCGTGTGTGTTTGTTTTGATAAGTTTTGTATATCTACGAAGATCTTGTTACAAAAAGTGACAGTGATTTTCGTTGCGATCTGACGTGAGAGAAATTGTTTTTTTTTCTCTCTTTTCTTTCTTTTCTTTTTTTTTTCTATTTTTCGTGGAATTCGAGCGTTTAAAATATACGGGAATACATTAATCCTCGTTTATTTTTTCTTTATTGTTGCCGAGTTCGTGTAAATTTTGCGGTGCCGAGAGGCGTCGCCGGAACGGGGATTTGTGCCTCGTCTCTCGTCTCGCTACGTCGGGATAACCAGCGGAATGTGGCACGAGGTGAGTTAGCGCCCGGCCGGACCGCCCGATCCCGCGCGCCGCTCTTTCTCTCTACACTATCTTTTGCTCTCTCTCTCTCTCTCTCTTTATTTTTTTCCATCTTGCGGCAAGTCTCTCGAGAGCCCAAGCTCCAGAGAGAAAGAGAGAGAAAGAGATTATAAGTCTCGAGGCCAGGGACGGATCGAAAAAGGCCCTTTTTTTTCAAATTTTTTTTTTCTCTCCCTAAAGTTTCGTACACTTTCTGTATTGTTTTTTTTTTCTTTCTTCTTATGTTTCGTTATATCCATTAAAACGTAATGATGTTCTAGGCAAGATTGAGCTTGCCTCTTCGCTTCTTAACGATGAATCAAACGTCAAAAAGTATCGAGATTTAGCACTTTTTCATTTCTTTCTACGGACATCGATGTTTGTAGGTTATGTAGTCTTGGAAACACTCTTTCGAACGAAAAATCTCTAAAAATATTCGAATAATCGATTTTGTGGAATAACCAATTGGTCGTAGCCAACTTTTCCGATATCGATCTCAACAGAAAATAATAATGAGCTATTTTTCGATTCGAGTTTACCTGTCAAAAGTTGGTTAATTATCGAACGTACAAATTTTATGAATTCACGATACGATTTATATACGAGATTGAACGACATTGATTACAATTTGTTTTTCACAATATCTCGAAACTAAATGGATCGATGTGAGAGTTTAATTACGTTATAGAATTAGGTATAAAATTAATTTATCGTCGTTTGTATCTCTTTCGTGTATCGAAATAATGTCTTAGACCGAATATGCATCTTTAACGAAGAAAAATCGATCGGTAGACCTTCGGGGGATCAGTTCGAAAAAAAAAAAAAAAAAAAAAAAATAGGGCTCGGAATGAGCTTGCGGCCAATCATTTGCCAGCAAGCACATTGGAATGTTAAGGTCGTATTCTTTGCTGACCACAAGATATATATGTATATAGAAACGTATATATAAATTCCCATATTTATCGAGAGTTCGTTTTCAGTGATACACATTATCCGAGTCTCTCGCGATCTCTATACGAAAATCATTTTCATCGAGATCAAAGTAATCATGTCAATGACACAGCGATATGGTTGTTCAAACTTTTTTGTTTTTTTTTTCTACTTCGTTTTAACCGTTCAGCGATCGCGCGTTGTTTACACGCTCAACATTGACGCTGACAGATTTTCTCTCACGCGTATATATAGTCACGAGTGACTAATTTGACGATTGAAAACTGAAAAATAATTTCGTCGCATTAATTGCTTCTCGAATATATATATATATATTTTTTTTTTTTCTTCCGTCATTCATGAATTTCCTGAATTTAAATATTTATTCCACGCGATTCTAGATTCAATATTTCTTCTGTAAATAAATAATTTTTTTTTTTCACAATATTCTTGATTTTTTTTTGTTGCCTTTAAATATATTCGTTTTTCCGAGTGAGCGAAGTGCGCTGAATCAAGTCGAACTTCAAAACGTGTTTCGAGGGCGTCTTCGAAGAAGAGCACGCAATATCGTGTCTCGTTCGAACGATGCAAATTTCGATAGCATATTTATCGTACGACAAAATGAGTAAAAAAATATTATTTCGAAGGATCGCGAACGCCCGGCGAACTTCAACACCCTATAAATATTTCGGGGACTTAAAAAAGTGAAAAAAAAAAAAAAAAAAAAAAAAACAACCCTTTGCTGCATTCCAACGATGCAAACTTCAAGACTGTAATTAATGTAACTCCCTGAACTATACGCTTACCTGTCCGGAGTGCCCGAAACCATTGGAACTTCTTCGAACGATTGCGAAGTTGAAAAAAAAATTTTTTTTTTTTAACTTTGCATTTTTTTTACCAGTCACAAAAATTCGAAAATAAAAAAAGAAACAAACAAAAAAGTATCGACACGTTCGGAGGAATGAAAAATATTCGAAAAAAATTTGGAATTTAGGCCTAAACGTCACGATTCATCCCAATTGAAAGGATTTTTCATCGCGATACCAATACCGAAAACGATATTTCGTTGAAATATTAAAATATTTTGCTGCCAGTATCGAATAAAAATGTGTTTTTTTTGTTTTTTTTTTTTTTTTTTCCTTCAGATTACGAAATTTCGAATATTACAACGAAACTTTTTTATAACGAAACGAAACTTGGTTGAGACGATGAAATATTTTTAGGGTTTCAACGAAATTTGGTTTTCAGTGAAGTAATTTCGAACTTTGAACTCGTTTGACCTTTCTAACAGCTTTTATTTGATACTCAACAAATATTTTTTGATAAATAGAATGAATAAACAAATAAATAAAACAGATTTTATTTGAAATTTATTAATTTATTATTAAAATTCTTATTTTTATTAAAAACAAAAAAAAAAAAAAATAGATCTTATTAAGGAGTTTCGGTACAAAAGGCAAAATGTTAAGAAATTAATGAAATTTGGTGATAATGTTCTTCAACATCAAGTACGAAAACACAAATTTTTTCAAAATTTTCTTTTACTTAGTTATCGAGTAATTATGCATTAAAGCAGATTTCTTATGCCCGAAGTGTATACCTATATATATGGAAACGCTATGCTTATACACGTGAACTTTAGTCTTCAATTACTCGATAACTGTGTAGAAGAAAAATCTGAAAAAATTTCTATTGTCAAATTTGGCACCAAAGAATATGTTGACCAAATTTTATAAAATTCTCAACTTTTTGAAATTTTTTGTGTTTTTAACATGGTTTAGCGTGGCAACATTGTATCGCTTGTATCGAAACTCCTTAAGTATCGAGATATGACACAGAATTTGACGAGGAATTTACGGAGTCGATTACCCTTGAAGAATGAATGAAGAAGCATGATTCCGATGAGGTATATAATCGAACGTTTCAAAAGATCGTTACGAAAGCTGTAGAAATAACAGTTAACGTCGTTAATATCGGTCTTGATGATATTATTTTGGTGCAATAAAAAAACGGTAAACCAAAATCGAAATATCAAAGTATAGGAAATGGGATTTTGTGAAGAAGTATTTTATTTGTTTGAGATATATACATATATATATATACGAGGAGAAGAAAAGAGGCACGAGATGTTCTTACCTTGGTCTGGATTCCACATCGTCAGCAAACACGATCGATAAAGTACGTTGTGATCGGATGTCAACGGTTCTTCTGCATGCTTCTTGATCGTTTCTCCTGAGAGAAAGAGAGAGAGAGAGAGAGGGAGGGAGGAAGAGGAGTATCGAGAAGGGAGACGTGGCGTGAGCACATCTCTTTGGTTGATGATTCTAGAGCCCCCCCCCCGTCTCACGATCTCTCGCAGAATGAGTCGGCGAGGCGCAGAGGAGAGAGAGAGAGGGAGGGGGTGGGGGGGGGCTGAGATCGTGAACCCGTTTTTGGTCGCAAACCGCCAAAGATTCATTCAAAATCGTTCCCCTGCTGAGACTGGGACAGAGAATACTCGGCCCGAATGTTTCGCGGGTTTATATTTATACCCTGAGGGGTAATGGGACTCAATTTAATTGCCGATTCGTACTCGCGTTGTACCTTTTTATTATTATTTTCCGAATTCATTTCGAGCCTCGAGATTCTACTAGTTTTTTTCCCCGAACGTAAATCCTTGGCTGCAACGAATTTTCGCATAAACTCTTCTCCTGCGGTACGCAAAAATCGAGTTTCGTTCGATGAAAATCTCGTTATTAACACTCTGAAACGATCAATAGTTCCGAAAAAAATAGAAGAGAAAAAAAAAAACGGAGTTTTCATTGAAAATTGACCAAATTTGTATTTTCCATTGAAACCATCAAACATTGCGTAAAAAAAATTGAAAAACAAAACGAAATTTTCATCGAATATTGACCAAATTTATATTTTCCATTGAAACGATCAAAAAGTTCTGAAATTAAAAAAAAAAAAACGAAGTTTTCATTGAAAATTGACCGAATTTTCATTTTCGATCGAAACGATCAAAAGTTCCAATAAAAATAGGGAAAAAAAACGAAGTTTTTATAGAATATTGACCGAATTTACATTTTTGATCGAAAAGATCAAAAGTTCCGAAAAAAATAGAAAAAAGAAACAAATTTTTCATCGAATATTGACCAAATTTATATTTTCCATTGAAACGATCAAAAGTTCCGAAAAAAAAAAAATGAAGTTTTCATTGAATATTAACCGAATTTATATTTTCGTAATCGTTTACGAGGCCACGTCAGAATAATTGAATTTTACCGAGGATCAAGTTGTTGGATGAAAAACACTGTCGAAAAGACAAAAAAAAAAAAAAAAACAGAGCCTCGTTTTCCAACGTGCATGATTTATCGTTTCTCGTGTCTTTATGAATTTTCGCATAAATCTTGAACGCCAACGATGACACAAATTCTATTTTATAACTTGAAAAAACAATGCCGAGCAAATGTTTGTACACCCCGATGGTAGATTAAACGAGAACCGGTGTGGAAAGAATACGGCGTACGAAGAGTTTTAACGGTACGAGGAGATCAGGAAGTCAGTTAACAGCTGCGAGTCCGCAATATCGAGCGCAACGAAGGTCCTGATGCTGCTGTTGTGCCTGCAAACTCTCTAACATATTTAAATGCACACGCAGACAATATACGTATATGAATGTAGATTAATGTTCGAAGAGGCGATCGTAGCGAGACACTTTTTCTACAGGCATCAATAAACTTTGATGATATTCTCAAAATATTTTACGATGCACATTTCCAAAAGATTTTACGCAACGATTCAATATTTTTGTGAGAAAATCCGCGATTTTTTCTCCCACATGATTTTAACTCGGTTTCGATTTTTAAATATAGTTTTGTCATAGGATTGACCCAGTTTGAATTTCGAGAAAACGAGAAAAATAAAACGGTCGTAAGCTGAATCATGCACGTTTGAAATGCAACGATTATTCGAAAAACTTGGTTCGTTACTCGGCAATGAAATTCAACGAAAAATTGGCAAATTTTTCATAAATTCTTCTATTTCCATAAAATTCCAGTCTAAAACAGTTTTTTTGAGATTACGTTTTCGGTTTTTTTTTTTTTTTTTTTTTTTACGAATAGAGACTTTCTTAACGCTGATTTCAGCAATAATTATGATGTTGAAGTTTGAAAGAGTCGATTGGACGTTAAGGAGGGTGGCTACATACGACATTATGATAAGAATTTAATAAAATTTAGTGATAACATTGTTTAGCATCAAATGCAATGATACAAATTTTTTCAAATTTTTCGTCTACATAGTTGTCGAATAATTGAAGTTTACAATATGCAAAAGATATACCTAGATATATCAGAATCCTATGCTGACGGATGTCAACTCTAGTGCGTTAAATTACTCGAAAACTATGTAGAAGAAAAATCTTAAAAAATTTTTATATTCATATTTAATCCAAAAGAATATGCTCACCAAATTTCATTAAATTCTAATCATTTAGAATTTTCCTATGCTTTTAACATGGCAACATTGTTGTGTGTAGCCAACCTCCTTAAACGAGTGTGCCGAGTAATGCTAATGAACTCCACAGGTAATTTTCACTTTTTTTTCAATTTTTTCATCACTCAATTGCAAAAATTCTTTTTTTCTCGATGAATATCTTCTCGCCAGACTTTCCTTTTTCTCTCGTTTCAGTCTCGATGCTTCTCTCCTCTGTTGAAAACACAAAATCAAACATCGACGAATTCCACATTCCAAATGTCTGCATTTGTGTGAGCTTACACGTTGTGGAATAAAAAATAAATGAAAAAAAAAAAAACAAAACTTTGACAGAGACAACGACGGTTCCTCGCTTATCGCAGGAACAACAGTCGTCTCGCAGACTGCGCATACCACTTCGCTCCTCGATTTGTGTTATGAGTTGGGTGTCCGCGATTGGATCACCTTGGCATTGCACAACTCGAGAAGAACTTTGACATTTCCGTGACAGCCCTGTGTTCGCGTAGACGGTATTTCTCCCAGCGAAACTTTTCATATGCCAAATACTCGCAACGTTTCGAGATAAATTTTCAAAGCCCGACTGTGTCTGTGCTTCTCATTCTTCTCAAGGGCACCGCGCGAGACCCTCAAAACTATCGAGTGTGATTCAGTTGTAAAACGAATCTCAACATTATTCGAATCGTTAAAAATATGAATTTGAAAAAAAAAAAAAAAAGTTTCAATAAAATTTGACTTTTTACTAAATTTATTCAGAATAATTATCCTCCGCTGTCATCGACACGAAGGACCAACCGTCATCGTGACATTTTGGGAGCATCGAACGACCCAGAATAACAACTTCAGAGCCATCATTTCGACTCACTCTCTCTCTCTCTCTCTCTTGAGCCACTTGTGACGTCAGAGGAAAACAATCAGAATTGCGCAAAAAAGCGATGACAATCAACAGCTAATTGCGAGTTTGCAATAGAATTGAACGAACTATGTCCAAGAACACTGTCTGTCACACATGGAAAGTATACACAAAAATTGGTCAAGACATTCGTCACTGTTTCGGAGAAAAGTGGTGACAAAGAAATAGCCCCAATCAGCTGATCGCAGTGAAACGCATAACTCCCGTCTTATTTTTGCCCTGCGGCCAGTCGGGAGTTAAAAAAAAGTGTAAGCCGCAGTCGTACTTTCAATTGTTTCAATTGTTCTTTCGTAATTTCATCTTGAAAGTGATTTCGCGACGCGAAATTTATTTTAAGGAGGGTGGTGACCAAAGTTAAAATTTTAAGAAATTGATCCAATTTGGTGATAATGTTCTTCAACATCAAGTACGAATACACAAATTTTTTCAAATTTTCTTCTACTCAGTTATCGAGTAATTATGCATTGAAGCATATTTCTTATGCCCGAAGTGTATACCTATATATATGGAAACGCTATGCTTATACACGTGAACTTTAGTCTTCAATTACTCGACAACTGTGTAGAAGAAAAATCTGAAAAAATTTGTATTGTCAAATTTGACACTAAAGAATATGTTGACCAAATTTAATAAAATTCTTAACTTTTTGACAATTTTTTGTGTTTTTAACATGGTTTAGCATGGCAACATTGTATCGCCTGTGCCCAACCTTCTTAAAATATGAAATATATAAAGTTGATGGTTTTACTAAGTTCTCAAAAAATCATCGGAGCGACCGGACGCCCGGGTGTCCGGTTCCAGGGAGCGAGACAATATAAGTAGCGAGATGCAAAAACCAAGAGTCAGAGTCCGTAGAGAAAATAGGGATAAAAAATGAGAGTATAATCTCGTTTATTCGTTGGCTGTTTTTTGTTTCTCTTTGTAGACACACACACGCGCGTATCGGCCGCGCTGAGATGGTATTTTATTGGAAATGCGAGACGGCCTTAAGAATAAACGTACGAGCAAAATCAGGCTCTCTGTCGGATCTCGATGAGCTCTTGAGGAGAGAATGAACGTAGGCAGTGAGACAGCAGGGGATACTCGAGGACTAAAGCCTCCGAGTCTCCCTCGCGGTATAGGAGCCTCGTTCGATACGTCCTACACCTTCATTTGCAAATGCACACACTACTTTTCATACATGAGTTTTCATATAAATTGCCTTATTCGGTAACTCACACCCACTTGAACACCTCAAACTAATCAATTTCAACCTTATTTTCACATCAAATTCATCCAAATTTGCTCGAGCAATCAGAAATGTTTTTGTATGAATTCATTTTCTTTCTTAAATGTGTTTCAAGCAATTTTTTTTCTTCAATTTCGTTTCTGTCGTCGTAACGATAATTGTAAATTCACTGAGAAAAAAAAATTTGAAATTGTGGCGAACAAATTAAATTTGTTGATTCAACAAAACTTTTGTTTATTCAACGATATTTTTGTCGTGGTGAAAAATTAAGTATTTGAATGAACCAAATTTCGTTTGGGTCAACAAATATCATTTTGTTCGCCACGATTCGTTGAACCAACAAAAAAATTTGTTGAACCAACAGAAAATTTGTCGAACCAACAAAAAATTTGTTGAATTTACGAATTCATTTTTCTCAGGGTTGATTAAATTCAATTTGAATCAAATCGCTCTCTGCTTCATTCGCGTTTCCAGTGATTTGTCATTGAAAAAAAAGACAAAAATATTTATACGTCGATCATGAAACTGTTCTCCAATTATTTGTGCAACGAGCTTCATATTGAGTCCATAAATATCTGTTCACATTCATTAATTCGTTAAAATAATCACTATTTTTTTTTTTTTCTCCAAACACACTCCTCGAGTCGAATTTCTCTGACTGATTAAGAGACGAGAGTTTCAACGGAATAAAATTTTAATATTAGCCGCAACGTTTCCAGCTGCATTTGCACCTTTTCTCTCGGTTTTTTCGTCTCCTCCGCGGAGAGCTTTTCTCTCTCGTGTTAATTATTCTACGAGGGTATGCTAATATCGAGGGCCCACTTGGGGCTTTCTATTTACTTTGGGAGGCTGCATTTCTTGGTCCATGGAAGAGATTCTTTTCCATATGCATGTATATATACCTTCCCGGTATTATCGTATACGGGAACGCTGCACGAAGAATGTTCGAGAGTCTCTTGACCATGAAAAAATGAAAAAGAAAAAATAAAAATATGAATAAATAAAATTTTAAAAAATCTCGCTTTGTTTACTTATATGGGGCATTCGACTTTAATTTATACCCGAATTCGTCGAATTTCGTTTTGACAGCTCTTCGAAACTTCGAAGAAAAAAACCTTTTTTTTTGTACACGAAAAAAAATTTTCGACAAAAATTGACAGTTCGGTAAAAAGATTCCCATCATTTCGTCGATTCTTTTCTCCATCACTCCTCTAGTTCAATGATTCGAAAAAAATTCAACATTTTCGAAATGCATTACCCCGGAAAATCTTATTCGCTGACAAAATCAACGAGAATTTCAGATCTCGAAGCAAAATTCGAATCGTGGATTTATTCGTCGAGGATATCCGAGGTAAAATCCGAGGATCACGAATGACAGAAATGTTTTTGACGTTTGTCGAAAATTTTTAATCGCATAATTGAGTTTTTTTTTTTCACGGTTGACGCGGAATGACCCATATAATCGACGAAGTAAATATGAAGCCACGTCTCTCGAGAGATTCGTGTAGACGTTTCATGGTCGTCAGCGAGTACGATCGAGCATTTGCGGTCGTTCGCTTTTACGATAAATTTAGATACTTGTATACACACGTACGCGCACCTTTATACAAACGTGCTTCTATACACATTTATATATACGTGAATTGAAATACATAAATGCATATACACGTGTATATCGTGTTGGTATGACTTCGATTTTGCTCTCCTTTTTTTCTTACTTCCTGCGCGACCGGTACTAAAATACAGGATCGCATGTACGTCTGATCAATAATTCAATCGACTGTGATCTCGAATACTCGATTTCTTGGTCGGAGGACTTGGAGAATCCAAGTTTTTCATCGAGATTTCGAACACGAAAATTCATACGGAAAAAGTGAAAAAAGCAAGCTTTTTCTTTTTCGTTCATTAAAACGAATGATAACGCTGCAGTAAAAAAGAATATTTTTGTCGAGGTTTACGAATAAAACGAAACTTCATTGAAACGATAATATACATTTTATCGCGTCGACGAAATATTTTGTTGAACTTATTCAACAAACGATTTTTCAATGTTTCAACAAAATTTCGTTTTTAAGCTGCCATTAAAATGTTGTTGGCTTACACTAATGTTGATTCTTTCAACGTTTATTCCTCTATACGAACGATTCAATGTTCAACAAACAGGATTTTTGATCCTGGAATGTCGCTTGGGATATCGAAATAGCGCTCGAGTTAACCAATTCTTTTTTTTTCTCGTGTCCCAACGATGCATTTTAGGTAGCAAAATTAGTTGAAAGTTTTTTTTTAGTTATTTTTTTTGTTTGTTAAGGAGCTCGGTACAAAAGGCAAAATGTTAAGAAATTAATGAAATATGGTGATAATGTTCTTCAACATAAAGTACGAAAAGACAAATTTTTTCAAAATTTTCTTCTACTTAGTCATCGAGTAATTATGCATTAAAGCAGATTTCTTATGCCCGAAGTGTTTACCTATATATATGGAAACGCTATGCTTATACACGTGAACTTTAGTCTTCAATAACTCGATAACTGTGTAAAAGAAAAATTTGAAAAAATTTCTATTGTCAAATTTGGCACTAAAGAATATGTTCACCAAATTTTATAAAATTCTCAACTTTTTGAAATTTTTTTGTGTTTTTAACATGGTTTAGCACGGCAACATTGTATCGCCTGTACCGAAACTCCTTAAACAACGAAAAACTATTGGAAAATTGATGAAACCAGCTGTTCGAACGATTTCATTTGTTTACGATCATTTGGTGAAGTCGTCCGCAATAAATTTCGAAGATACTCGAGTACTAACTGCTCAGTTCGTTTGAATTCGCTGTTTTTCATCCATCAAAACGAATTCGATTCACAATTTTCCTGAGAGAATAAAGATTTTCAAAATAATTCTTTTTTTTTAAGAAGACGAATTTCATATCGTAAGTTTGTTTATTTTTGTAGATAAATTCAATAAATTATCCGTGCTGTTAGGTTTCACATAATTTCGTTTATTTATCTTCATTCGTGAATGAAGAAAAAAAAAAATGATTGCGCTTCATCACAATTATCCGTAATAGCTCGTGTGATCGTAAAATAGATTTATCGTACAATGATCATCCGTTTTGATTTACGCTGGTTTACGAGCGAGCACGGATATAAGCGCGTATGCTTGAGTTTTCAACTAATTATACATAGTATCATTAGAGAGGGAAAAAAAAGAAATGAATAATAGTACGATAGATATTTTCAGTGTTTTATGTAATGAGAGCGTAGCAAATTATGTTCACACCGGATGCACAAGATTAGGGTACGCTTCACGATTCTCACTTTTGTATATACGGACGAGGGGCAGCAGCATGACTCACGAGATGAAAATTGCTAAGAAAAACGTAAGGATTCATTTATGATATCGTATTTTTTGCACGTGCGTATATAAACCTTTACCTTGAATATTCTGGAGTGCATGAAACTTGCTCTTTCCGGATACATACGAACCAGCTCTTTTTGCATCGTTGCTTTTGAAAACGAAAATGTAGAAAGTAGATTTTTGATGTTTCGTTTGATTTTTCGACGCAAATAATCTCATCGATTTTCTAATCGGTTAAGAAAAACTATCGAATAATTTGGAATCTACTTTTTTGCAGATGAAATTAGGACGAAAATTAATGAAAAAAAGTTTTTTTTTTATAAATTTATGTTTTTCGTTGTTATTAGGTAGGGAGGGCTCTTGCCAAAGCGCTTTTCTACAGAATTTTATTGAAGTTTGAGAACTTATTCGGCCAAAGCTCTGGAAAATTTCACATTTTTGTTTTTTTTTTTGTTTTTTTTTTCTAACTGTCAACAATATATTGCTGTTGGATCAAGAAATTCTGGAGAACAAAATGAAATTCGTTAGTCCAAACGAAAATTCGATTCGTTCGAACACTTTATTCGTTGGCTCAATCAAATATTTCTCGCTACGACGTTGAAAAATCGTTGAATCAACAAAAGTGTTGTTGAACCATCAACAAATATCGTTCGTCCACCAGGATTTGTTGATTCAACAAAATTTTTCAATTCGTTAGAAATCTCCTGCCTCAAGCAAAAGTCCAGGGACAATTTCAGTTGTAACTTATACGTTGATATTTATACAATGACCGCGAAATTGCGGTCGAAACCCCGCGAGTTAATTTGATTGGTAAAAACGATGCAAAAGTTCGGTTAAGTTTATTAAAAATCTTTTCGTGTGTTAGGGAAAATGAAAAAGATGCCCGAGAATTGAGGATGAAAAAAAAATTATCTTCGAACTCTTCAATTCCAGACACCTTGTACGCTGTTTATTCCGTAATTTATACATATTTTACGAACGTGACTAATGCGCAAAAAAGTTTTTAATGCAAATACATGTTTAAAAAAGAAAATGATTTTTTTTTTTAAATGCACAGAAACGCATATATAGCGCCAAGCGCGTGTTGCTCCTCTGCCATGACGTTCCAGCAGCGTATAATTTAGACGTATCACCTGCTCGGAGTAATAATCTCTGTCAGGAAACTCGTCTTTCCACACATAACGAGAATCAAATACGCGCACGCGTCTTATCCCAGCTCCTAGTTACGATGTAACACTGGCAAAATAAAAATTATCTTTTTTTTTTTCTTGCAATGACATTAAACGACGTTAAACGTATTCATGAATCACCTCGATTTATGGCGAGATAAATTTAATTATCAGTCATTTCGTTTACTCTTTCTTTTTATCGGGAAAAAAAAAAAAAAAAAAAAAAAAAAAAATCTCGTCGAAACTTTGATTCTAAACGTTTTCACAATCGAATCGTTCCTTCGACTCTTTATATTCTTAAAATTTATTTAATAGTCTTAAAAATTAATTTATCTACAAAAGTAAGAAAGATTTGATACAAAATTTGATCAACAGACTCGAGCTGAAATGAACAAGAAAAAGTCAACTTTTTTGGCTGCTTTTGAAATGATGTTTTCTCCCGAAAAATGGACAGACTGGAGAAAAACTTGAAATATTAGCTTATCACGGTGACTTTTTTTAAGCTTTCGAACGAGACTAGTTTTGCATGAAAAAGTGGAGTTTTTTGGGAGCAGAGTCGATAAGAATGATCGTTCGAACGACTCTTTTTTTTTAAATCGTTGAATGAGACCAGTTGAACGAAAACGGTTGTAAGATTTCAAGAAAAATCGTCGATAAGAACGATCGTGTTTGATTAGTTTTGAAATTGACTGTATAATACGTATGAAAGTTCACGCGCGCGTGTACCTGTATTTGGTTGATTCAAAGGTTCGGACGCCGCAAGAGACATGGACGGTTAAAACCGGCACTTAGGAAGAAGAAACGAGACGCGAATTTATTTGGTCTGCAATTTTTTCTCTCTCTCTCTCTTTCTTGCTCGTGCTGGTTCTCATGGCTCGATCGCGTTGGAGTAGCGTAAAGCAGTCGAGAATAAGAGAGATCTGTTCGTCGGCCATCACGACGAACCCAGAAGAAGCGAGAGCGTTCTATCTCTTGCTCTCTCTCTTGCGCGAGAGCGCAAAGTAAATTGTTACCTGTCTCGAGTCTTCCGATAGTGCACGGCCACGTTTTCTCTCCTCTTACCATTAAAGTTTATTCCTCCCCCCCCCCCCCTCTCTCGCTCCTTCCTTGTTTCGCTGCTTTTCTGCTTTTTTCTCTCTCTCCCTCTCTCTCTCTATCTTTTTTTCCCTTTCTACGAGCAGCGAGTACGATTTTTCTTACCGATCGATTCACCCGGTATGTAATTCTCTGCCGAACACACGTATATCTCATCCCTGGTGAGACCCACACAGCTGGCGACCGTGAAACATACCGACAAACTAAATTTATTTATTCCGAAGATCTTTACACTCTCGAAAGAGGCGCCCGCGAGAGGAGACCAGTTTATAAATCCCTATAAATCTGGACTACACCGCTTACTTTTTAATCAATCGATGTACGCCGCCAATTTCCAATTTCATTAAGAGGTACACTGAGAAAAATGAATTCGTAAATTCAACAAATTTTTTGTTGGTTCGACAAATTTTCTGTTGGTTCAACAAATTTTTTTGTTGGTTCAACGAATCGTGGCGAACAAAATGAAATTTGTTAACCCAAACGAAATTTGGTTCATTCAAATACTTAATTTTTCACCACGACAAAAATATCGTTGAATAAACAAAAGTTTTGTTGAATCAACAAATTTAATTTGTTCGCCACAATTTCAAATTTTTTTTTCTCAGTGTATGGATCAGTCATTTGGATCGCTTCGGAATTTTTGAAAATCAAATATTTTCGCGCCGTTCTTCCAATCGAAACGAAAATGCATGAGCCCGCGAGAGAAATAACAAATAAGTTTATCCTTCGCGATACTCGCGGCTATCCTTTCTCACTCTTTCTGGCTCAAACGTCAACTCGAAATTATCAACAGTCCCCAGGAAAACCTATAATCGCCGCTGAATCTGGAGACATTCACGAGGAGAATGAATCTCAAGATTTTTTATTTTTTTAAAAATCTTTCTCGTCATCCCTCAGACTAGAATACTCTGCATTTTGTTTTTTTTGTTTTTCATTTGATTCTTCATGAGATTGGGTTCGTCCGATGTTTTTATCGATAAGAATCTCCCGAATTGTATCTTCTCAATAATAAATTTCGAATTTGCACAAATTTCGATTTCTCGCAGTCGCGAACAGTGTGGAAAAACGTTTATCTTCATCAGAATAAAAATTCTGTTGATTCCTGACAACAAAAAGTTTCATTCGATTTCCCTTTTGATTCCAGTGCTTTCGATTTATTATGAACAAGCTTGTTTATAACAGGTCTCTCCATAAAATGTATCGATTATTGCTATTTTTTTATTATCATTGATATCCCCGAAAAAAAAAAACAAAAATTGGAAAAAAAAAATATTTTCATCGTGAGATCCGAGCAGAAAATTGGAATTGACGACAAAATTGAGTGAATTTTCGAACATTGAACAATCGGGGAATAGCAGCGCATGCAGAGTTTATATTTCCGACTTGTCAGGGTCGTGGTGTTGTCGCGTGACAGAAAGTTTGTATATCTATATGTATAAAGAGCTGACGATTATGGTCGAGAAGTCATGGGTTCGTGAAGCTGGAGCGTTTCTGACGTGTGACTTTCACCGCGATCCTGCTCGCGTATCCTGTGTCCCTCTAAGGAATTTGATCTTGCTCTAAAGCTATATCTATAAAAATAAAATTCGAGAGGTAGAACGAGGCGATATATCTCTCGATGCTGGTTGCTCCGCAAATATCAAATTGAATGCGACTGCGAGCTCGAAAAAAATAAAAACCGGTACGTGCTCAAAACTATTGTTCGACGAACAAAAAAAAAAATTCGTTGCTTCGAATAAAAATACACAGAAACATCGAAACATTTTTGTTTTTTTTTTTTTCCCCAAAAAGATTTCAGATCCAGGCCTAATTGCCCCACACAATAATGAGAGTGAGCCTCAACAACTTGATGATTGTTTCGAGAGATAAAAAGATTTAATAATGGATGTGAGCATTCCCCAAAACTTTTGCTATTTTTTGTTCGTCAAATATCCACGCATCGATGTGTGTGTATATAGATATTGTACGAAGTATCGTTAAATCTTTACGTGCTACGTTTTAAGTGTGAAGGTCGAACGGGCAAGATGGAATTTCGAATGAGAACAAAAAACAAAAAAGAGCTACAAAAACTAGGATAATGAGTTTCCTTGTTCTTTTTCTTCTCCTCTTGTTCTTCGTTCTTTTCCTTCATCAGCAACGAAGTACGGTTCCTGACTCGGTTCCTGATTAACCAAATTCGAAAATAAAAAAAAAATAAAATTCGAACGAAACTCACACAATTTATTACTTACTTTTTGTCAATTTTTAAATGAAAAATATATCGAGAAATGCATATGGATTTGAAGTCCTTAGGCAGAAACCATTTTCATATTACGTTTGCATAAAATTTCTACCCCGATATTCAGTTCGCTAATTGGCTGAAAGAATCGAAAATTAAAAATTGATATTTTGTCGATCAAAAACTCGGTCCCTAGCTAGTGCATCGAATGAGGATTTCAGAAAATCCGATGTTTCGACCTCACTTTTTGTTTCGATATCACACTCGATTCTGTTCAATCAAATTCCAATTGTTTTTCATTATTTCGTTACGTACCCCGCCTACGATCTTTACGCTCCTGAGCAACCTTACCTTTCTACAAGAAACTTATACGCACGTTCACTCCTTCCCTTCTCGCGCCACATATATTAGTAAGAGAGACACGCGAGAGTACAACATAGTCGCCGAAGTAGGCACAGCAACACAGCATCCTTCCTATTACACTCTCTCTCCCCCTCCCTCCCTCCCTCCCTCTTTCTCATTCTCTCTTCCTCTTTTGTTTTCCAACTCGCCCTTAGATCTCCAAGAGCATGCCTGAGCCCAACTTTGGCGTTCTTTCTCTCGAGGACTCGGTAATCTGTTCTTATATGCTCCGGCATCAGCATTCGTGATCCACACACCGCGTAAAAGCCAACTGTATTACAATCTCACTAGGCAACGCGGCCTTGTGCCTGCCTCGACTCCATCAGAGTTCGTCCAACTTTGAGTAATTCTAACGCGTGTAAGGGAGATCGGAATGATGCTGCGCAATTATAAAAATTTTGGACTATTTCAATGAGTT
This sequence comes from Campoplex capitator, assembly GCA_037576405.1. NCBI lineage: Eukaryota > Metazoa > Arthropoda > Insecta > Hymenoptera > Ichneumonidae > Campoplex > Campoplex capitator. The sequence goes on along the minus strand of JARBWI010000323.1, from coordinate 9,664,153 downwards.
TCAATGAAGATTATTACTTTTTTTTTTCTTTAGAACCGAAATGCCTAAATTTTTTTTTTTCCATTTTTTAAAACGTAAATCGATTTTTTGTTTCTGTCTAATCGTTGTCGTTCGTTGGGGAAATCGTTTTATGGAAGAGGAAAGTGAAGACTTTTGCGGATTGTGCACTATTTTTTCTGGAAAGCTTGAACGATGTCGTCGTTGCTTCGAAAAAATTTCTTCTCGACGAGTTATTCGCTGAGGCGGAGACAGAATTTCAAGTCCCGAAAGTATTAGATTTTAAGGAGAGAGTACTCGTGCATACTTGTTCTCGGGTTCTCTGTTCCCTGGGGCAGTGATCGATGACGAACTAACTCGTGAATCGTATCGTGAGGGAATTCTCATTTATTATCTTTCTAGAAATTCTTCTTTCCTGCCGCTCCTCTATTTCATGTTATTAAATATCGAAATCGAAGTACAACGAGGGAAGTACATCGATGATGAATGAAAGGAGTCAGATGAGTGACGAATAAAGATGGAATATTCGTTCAAATATCACACGAATATCGTGAGAACGAAATTCTGAATATTATTGATGGATGAAGTTGAAATTTCGATGAAAATATCAAGAAAATTCAAATTCCATCTTAAGATGGAATTTGAATTCGTAAATTCAACAAATTTTTTGTTGCTTCGACAAATTTTCTGTTGGTTCAACGAATCGTAGCGAACAAAATGAAATTTGTTAACCCAAACGAAATTTTGTTCATTCAAATACTTAATTTCTCACCACGACAAAAATATCGTTGAATCAACAAAAGTTTTGTTGAATCAACAAATTTAATTTGTTCGCCACAATTTCAAATTTTTTTTCTCAGTCTTCATACGCAATCAAAATTTTTTTACATCGAGAGAAGAAAAATTTAATGATTTGAAATTTTATTTTCGTTGGATCAACAAATTGTGGCGAACAAAATGAAATTCGCTGAACCAAATGATAATTTAGTTGACTCAAACACTTGCTTAGCTGCTGGCTCTCGAATAAATATTTATTACTCAATTCGTTCGCCACAATTTGTTGAAACAACGAAAAATGAGGGCTTTGCAACGAATACAATTGATCGATTCATTTCCAACGTTCGAGTGACTCGTAGCAAGAATTTCAAACGCAGATGTATTTCGAATATAATTGATATCGTTGCTCATTCAAAGTTTCATCAATGAGAAATATCGATGAAGAAAAAATTCCCAAAAATTAATAGAAAAAAAAAAAAAAAAAAAAAAAACCAACGCCCAAGCAAGTGTTTCTCAACGGGAAGTCGATGACGTATTAAAAAGAAGTTGAAAGATATTGAATTACAAGTAAAAGATAAGAAGAGTCGAAGCAGTTGAGAGGAAATTCGGGGATGAAAACAGAATCCATTGCATTTGTCTTTATTTTATTATTTTTCAAGAATAAAGTCCCGAGGGCTCGTTTCTCTCTCATTGTTTACGGAGCTCATGCACCTTGGTCGTGGACTAATTGTAAAATCGTTGAACTTACCCATCAAGTGCGTTCGCATCATCCTCGCAGGCATTTACACTTCCTGCTCATCGCAACGTCCTTGGCAATTCTGCCGTAATGGAATCCGGCGAGCATCCTTTCCCGCTGAATGAAGAGCAGGACCGAACAACTCGCTCGCTCGCCGGAAGTCTACGTAAAAAAAAAAAAAAAAAAAAAAAAAATGGAATGAACAAACACGTTATTGCTCTAATCGAACCGCCGCGGGTCGCGTTACACGCATTTTTATCTTCGAAACAAGTCATCAATTCCGCGTACGGATGAACAAAATCTTTTCAATGGAATTCAAGTCGTTTGTCATCGATCGAAAACAAATTCATTTAACATTCGTATTATTTTTATTTATTTTCACAAACGAGCAAACGCAAATTTTATATTTCGATGCGTCGTCACTTAAATCAATCGACTCTTCATTAAAATACTCCAAAAATAATGTTAATTTATGCAGCACTCTTGGATATGATCAAGCGTTAGAAAATTTTTGTTTACTTTGATCTTAGTTACTCGGAAAGAATGCATGAATCACGTGATAAATATCGAAAGATTTTCACCACTATACTTGAAACACACACTGAGAAAAGAGTTTAGTTGAATTAACCAAGGTTTCGTAGAATACGTCGAAAGAAATATTTCGTTCATTCAAAAAATCGTTCGGTTGCACAAATTATTAATTTTATTTCACTAAACAAAGATACCAATTGAATCAACCAAATGAGATTTGTTGTCGTGAATTTTGTTGGATCAACGTAAGATATTTTTCATTTAATGAAACTGATATTTAGTATAACAGAATATTACATTGGACGTATTTCACGAAGCCATTTGGTTGATTCAACTATTCTCTTTTCTCAGTGCACAACATTTTTTAGTCATTTTCCAGAGAAAAATGTTCAGCTATATACAAAGTTTATTAAAAGAATAAATATTCTGATAAATCGAGAGGTTTATCGTGCTCCACTCGAGCTTTCGAATCGCGGTAACTGTTAAACATGCAAAAAAAATTTGAATGACGATTACATTGAACGTTTGATATAAAAATGTATCGAAAATCGTTGAGAATCAATCGTTCCGAAACGCCGAAAGTTTGTCCTCGCCAAATGCATAGATTATTCGACTCCGCGGTTATAGATTGTCGTATATTACAGCTTCGATTTATCAATCATAGGATGAAAAAAAAACGTGGCGTCCAGTAGATGATTCAATATTATTCGGGCACAGATGCGTGAGTCACGCGTAATTTCGAGAATTCCAACCGAAAAAATCGACTGACGATGATTTTTCAGAGAAGAAATGACTCGTGACCGCGCAAATTCCGGGGCAACGATATTAAAGGAACCGAAAAAAAATGGGAGTCGATCAAGCTTAACGAATGATTCTTATTCTCTCCTGGCTTTTTATCATCTCGATGTTCAATCGTGTCTTAAAATTGAAATGATCGCCATTTCCAAGTAATCTTTATAACGCTGACCACAAGAAAAAGAGAGCAAGATACGACTCTCGTCCCCCCCCTCCCTTTTTCCCTTTCTCTCTCTCTCTCTCTCTCTCTCTGTTTGTTGGTTAACTTGTAAAATTGGATAGAGCGTCGCTCGAATAGGACTTCATCGGTGTCGTGGAAACCCCTCGTACACGTAGACTTAAGCTCGTAATAATTTTACTGCCGGTTCTGTGGGCTGCGGTAGAGCTCTCTTTCTCAGTGAAATCCCTCCCTCCCCTCTCTCGAGTTTGCGCGTTTCATTCCACTTGGTACAGTGCCCGCGAATCCTATATGTTGTACGTGCTATATGAATCTCGGATTATGTTCATCCAGCGAGCTTACAATAGAAGGCAGGAGAATCGGTAGTTGCGACCCGATTCTCGTCGCGCAAGCCTCTATACTTCCGCGATCGCTACGAGATTTGCGCCGGGTAAATTCCATCGCAAAAATACATATACGATTTCATTTAATCTCTTAACTCAATTAACGAGTTTTGTTTCTGTGGAAAGTGAACTCCGATCATACGTTTTACCGTTTCAAATATTTTAGCCAATTTCACGTCGAATAATCCCTTTCGATAGATTTTGTTTGTTGATGATATCCAGCGAATCTTTGATCATTTGGTTCATAATCTTTTATTGAAATTCGAACGGTTTTCTACGAGAATAAAGAGAGCTCTTTGCGATTAATGAGAACGAAAGTTGCATCAAATGAATCAATTTTGAGCCAAATTGATTCTTTCCAATCAAAGATTTATCCAGTTTATTCAAATCTACGAATGATCGATTCACTTGTATGGATTTATTTTTACAGTTTCGTAAAATTATCTTGTGAGAAAAGAAATTTGCTGATCCAACATCGAATTTTTTTAGAATTAATTTGGTTGATTCAAAAACTCAATTCGTTGGCTCGAATAAATATTTCTCGCTCCAAACGAAAGCATTGTTGAATAAACAAAAATTCTGTCGAATTGAATTTGTTGAACGAATGTCACCTGGTGATTCAAGAAAAAAATTTGATCTTCGAATTCATTTTCATTGAGTCTTGTAATTTTCCAATCGAAGTAATTACAATAAAGACTTTGAGAGCAGGTAAAAATATCATAATTTTTTTCATTTAAATATGGTATTCGATTAACATGAATGCTAGATCGGCAGTGGATCGATCGCATTCTCAATTGATTTACAAGAACGTATATTCTACACGTTCGATGACATCTCGCGCGGTTTATTCCGTCCTCTTCGACAACTAGATATCATTGACACCAATGAAATTCGATATTATTAGTTATGAGGCGTCATGAGCTACGGAGAGTAACTCATAATCATATTAGAAGCTGAGATCGTGATTCCATGGGAAAGAAACGAGTTTTCGATATCTCGACATCGATTTTCATCCATTAAATAATAAACAAATTAATGCGAGTCTAACGAGCTTTGTACAGGTACGATATTCACCAAAGTTATTGAATCCTTAAGGAGGTTGGGCACAGGCGATACAATGTTGCCATGCTAAACCATGTTAAAAACATAAAAAATTTCGAAAAGTTAAGAATTTTATAAAATTTGGTGATATTCTTCAGTGCCAAATTTGACAATACAAATTTTTTCAGATTTTTCTACTACACTGTTATCGAGTAATTGAAGACTAAAGTTCACGTGTATAAGCATAGCGTTTCCATATATATAGGTATACACTTCAGGCATAAGAAATATGCTTCAATGCGTAATTACTCGATAACTAAGTAGAAGAAAATTTTGGAAAAAATTTGTGTATTCGTACTTGATGTTGAAGAACATTATCACCAGATTGGATCAATTTCTTAAAATTTTAACTTTGGTCACCAGCCTCCTTAATCGATGGATCTCGATTTTCATTTCAACCGTACACACTCGAGTGGTTAAAGAACTTGAAGGTTACATTTATTTTCTATTTTATTCTCGTTTCGCCATGACAATCGAGCTTTTTCCGTTTCGTTTAAACGCCGCATGATTTTCCGTCGAATATTTTTTTGCATATTTTTCAAACAGCTCGTTATCTCGTGCCGTAGTCATTAGAGTTGTAAATTTTTTAGCTTCAGACCTCTCGTTCCCGTAGAGAGGTAACTGTAGAGATGGTGCTGTCCGCCGGGAGTCTTGAAAAAGCGAACAATCCAAATTTACGTCAGGGAGAAGCTTTCAGGAAGTAGCGAGCTCTATATATAGTAAACGTTTCTTCGAACAGCCAATCGAGCCGGTGTGGTTTGTACGAGTGTCGACGGGTGGGTACACCGCGAATGAAGAGTATATATACGTAGGGAAAGACGAGAACAAGAGTAAAGACGCGAAGAAGAAGAAGAAGAAGAAAGTAGTCAGTGGAGCGAGTTTTTTTTTCTTCCTCGTGCCACGCTCGTAAGGTCCGAGAGTGCAACGTGCTACCGAGTTGTTGGCGGGCAGAAATCCTTTCGTAATGCGCGAGAAAAGTAACGCACGTGTTCGCGTTGGATATCTGTACCATATACGCTGTGCGGTTCATGCGCGGTTAAACTCACTCGTATTAAATACAAACCACGCTTCCAGCAGAGATAGATATAAATTTATGTACGTTTGATTCTCCCATGAAACGTATACGGAAAGTCTTAAAATCATGAATTTCCATCATTCGAAGATAAACGTTTCTCTGGTCGTGTTCTCGATCAGGGTTGCGTTACGCTGACAGTACAAATCAGTTGAATCATCAAAACGTAACAAACTGAGAGTACAAATCGTAGTTGAATCATCAAAACTTTTTTTGTTGGATCTACAAATCGTAGGGGACAAATGTAATGCGTTGATCCAACAAATCTTTTTTTGATTCCAACGATGTTTTCGTTGCAGTCAGAAACGTTTATTTGGGCCATCAAATTAGGTTTGTTTTCGCCACGATTTGTTGATATCCAACAAAAATTTTATTAGATTCACAAATTTTTTTTTCGGGTGCACCGCACTGAGAGTAGAAATCAATTGAATCATCAGAATTGCAGCAACGAAAACGAAATTCGTTAGTTATTTTAGAATTTTTTTTGTATTTTAACCAGCAATTTAAGATATTGGAAGCATTAATTCGTTGTTGAAGAGAATGACATTTGTCGGAGTATGTGACTAGAAAAAGAATCGTTAAGTATTGCAATGAAAGGGAAGAAAGAGATTCGCTCGTTTCCTCGCAACGGCTGAGACTCGAGAGACGTTTTCTCTATCGGTAAAACCCACTTAGTTTTGTTTCTCCACCAAATTGATGTTCTCTTATCCGATCAAGATCTCTCGAATTCGATGACAAATCACAATGATCAAACGTCCAGGAATGGGTTTCTACAGAATTCTGTAACTAAATCGACACTGTCGCAGAAAGTGAATCGAACTTTTGAACGATCCTGTACCTCTATACGTATGGTATTACTCTCGAAGCTTGACGAAAGTCTAGCTGAACGACGAGTGAGAGGATCATCATGGCCGAGCATCCGCGACCGAATCGCCTTTTTATACGTCTACAAGAATCTCGTGTGTGTGGTTAGATGTTGGGAATGCGAGCGGAACCCGTTTCTATGAGTCGAGCATCAGCAGCAAGAGGAGCAGCAGCAGCAACAGAGCGGTAGAACCGTAGAAACGCTGTGAGCTATTGACAACTTGGTCCAGCGGATTGGATCTCCGGCAACCCTCGTATGTGTTCTCTCGTACAATCGTCATTCTCCCGTTTCCTTTTCCTACCGAGCAGATGATTCTACCTTCCGTACAATGTGCCTTGAAGCGATTCGTGTCTACTTGGCGTACTTGTTCTACGATCATCTGGAATACACACTCGTTCGCCATAATCCAACGGGCCGTCGAACGAGTTTCGTTTAAAAATTGCCAGGCCTCTCTTTTTATTATCTTTATTATCATTAGAGGAAGAGAGCAGGATGAGAAGGGACATTGATTTATATTAGACTCGAGATTGAAGGCGCCGCAACATCAACTGATCTGAGATACCAGACGGATGTTCCATTCTTAGGCGATGTAACATTGGGGCTTCATTCTCAGATGTAGTATAAAATACCTTCGGAGAAAATAGAGCTTCCGGTTCTTCGAAGTCTCCGGATTGCGAATCCAGAGCGTTCCGAGAATTGCTTTTTTTTTTTGCCTTGCGATTTGGAGTTATTTATCGAAGTATCTTGACAAATATTTGCCTGAACACAGTCGTTTTAGGATCTGAGCAAGTCTCAGGCTGTTGTTATTATTATAGCTATACAATTGTTATTATAATCATCATTGACGAGGGTGTTTCGAGAGAAGCTTTCGATTAATCGTTTCCTTCCGTTTTTCGCGTCATTTACAGACGGAGTCTCACGATCACGGGAGCTATGCTGGCTGATGTGCGCGCGGGAAGACGAGGCGAGACCAGACCCACGCTTCAACCGCCGTAAGTCAGGCTGCCTCGAGGTGGAGAAAAAAAACAACAACAACAACAACAACGACGACGACGGCATCGGTCGGTTGCTTGTGCTGTTGGTTGCCGCAATCGGAAGCCTGTTGAAGGAGAGAAGTAAGAAAACCCGAAGGACTGAGGGTACGTCCGGAGTTACGGAGCTAGTAGAGACTGAGCTCGCAGTTGAACTTCCGTAAAGTTGGAATAACCGTGCGAGCCGGGAAAAAAAGTTAAGAGGGCGAGTACGGAAGAGAAGTGGTTGAAAAACAAAGTGATAAATAAGAGGAACAGAAAGAAAGAGAAAGAGAGAGAGAGAAAGCTGACAAAAAGAATAATAAGAAAAAGGTAGAGCTGCATGGATCAAAGGGATCGAGAAGAATCTGAAATATTTCAGATTATCTAGAATCTCGTTGGTACGAATTCGAAAAAAAAAAAAGAAAAGTTTCTCGATGTCAGCATCGAAAAGATCGTAGAGGCACTCAATTCGAATAATGAAGTATCGCGAATGAGGCTGCTCGTGTAGAAGGAAGCGATCAGCGGCAATCGCGCGTTATCGAGTGATGCTGAAGCACATATTGACGGGGGGGCAGCCGTCTACAGCTGGCTCCAGGCATCACAATGATTATCAGACCCAGGGCCAGCAAGCTCATCAGCAAGCACCTATCGGTGGTAGTCAAGGCTCCGGTGTTCTGTTGCATCACCATCACCACCATCATCATCCGGGGCATCCCCATCCGGATCACCACCATCATCATAATCATCAGCATTTCACCGCTGGATCACCAGCCAATCGTATCGGTGGTCAGCGTAATCCTTCCAGCGACGTTTACGACTCGGTGTTGCATCCGACCCAGAGAAGCGTAATCGGAAACGCCGTTCAGTCCCATCAGCCCACGCCGTCCTCAACTCATCGGCATCCCCTCAACCATTCCCAATTGAGCGTCAACAATCTTTCCCAACGTTTGAACCATTCCCATCCATTGAATCTATCAACTTTGTCAACCTCCAAACACTCGGTCAACAGCGCCAGTCCCATAGTTGGCAACAACAATAACAACATCAACAACAACAACAACAACATCACCAGCAACAACAACAACACCAACGGAACCCATCATACAATAACCACCTTAACTCACGTGCCACACGAACGAGAAAGAGTCCACGCTAATGGCGGCTTGGACATATCCAGAATTTCGAGGCTACCAAGCCAAACGACACCATCCCCCGTTGCACCTGTTGCCGTTCATGCACCTGTCTCCCAGATAATACAGGCACCCGCTGCCAGTGGCAACACCGGGCCCATCGTACACCTAAACACTTCGTGGTCTTCCACGCTATCGAAAAACAATAACAGAAGTACGTTACCAACCGCTCAGCAACAAGAGGCCGGAGTCAAAGAGATGCTGACTTTTCTAGGCCTACTATGCCTCGTCTCCTTACTACTAGCAATGCTCTCGCATATATTTCTCCTTAAAATATCACCGTTAACCGTAACACCGAGCAGCCTTATCAGCCCTGAGGAATACACCATCGTCTACGAAGTTACCCTCGCCCTGTGCGCCCTCGCGCTATCTCTGAATCTCTGCTGCCTACTCGTCTGCGCCATACAGTTCCTGTTCGCCGTTAAACTCGTCAAGTCTTCTTACCAGGGTCATCGGTAAATATTATAAAATATTTTTTATTTCACACTCTTAATCGTCAAACGCAATCGTCCAAATTGATCTCTCGTTACTAACCTGCTTCGTTCGTTTAACCAACTAATTAAAAATTCTCATTCACATATATCGCCTAACATCGAATCCGCCGCGCTCTTAAATCATCACGAATATTTCGTTTCACCTTGAAGAACATGTAATTGAGGCAAACGCCAGAAGTTCTCAGATCATCCATGCATACCCAATCTCCATTTATACCATGCCTGCGATGTATACGTGTCTCGTTTATGTCTGTATACCCTATACAAGGTGCTCCGAATATATAGGGAAATTGGATCGAGCCTCGAACTCACGTTGTCAAACTAAACCCTCGCTCAGTCGGCAATACTCGCCGTGTTTCTACAGAGAATATTCTGCTCTTCATTTTTAACTTCGACTCGATCTCACCTGGATACGCGTCAACTCGTCGAAAATCTGATGCGATTTTTACTGTTTTGATAATACAAATTGTAGGTACTGATTAATCGTGGAAGACATCTGCACGCTACTCCTGGTCAATTTAGACTCCAACCCAGAATCTTTGCACCAAGTTTTTCATCAGTAATAGCAACATTTTATCATTGATTTTTCTCAAAACGATACTTGACAAAAAAATTGTCGATTTTTCAACGAGCTTGAAAAGTGAAGAAATCTTCTTTCGATATGCCCTTTTCGATACTCTTCGCGTTTCTTCCCTTCATAATTGACACGAGAAAAGTGAATTGTTTACACTTTTTGTTCAAACGCCCACGATTGGAAAACTGATCGATTTTTCGTTATGAATTTCGAACCGATCGATTCGGAAGAATTTGTATCGTTTTCTGAAAAGAAAAAAAAATCTCTCGAAAATATTGGTTTTGAATAGAGTTATGAATCCGCAAATTGGTGAAACAACTGAAATCTTAAGAACAGTGGAACTGGGAGCGAGTATGATTGAGAGGAGATTGCTCTGGTTCTTGAGATGCTCGTTCAAAGTGTGAAACTCTGTCAGAACTTTTGAGACACCCTTTAGCGTGTGTGAGCCTCGATGTTTATAAGCGAGGTGTACGTACGAGATCATTGTCTCGCACGATAAATCTGCAATGCACGTACACGATGCACCTTCTCACGAAGAGCGAGTGAAAAAGAGAGAGAGAGAGAAGGAGAGAGAATATCAGGACTACGTAGCTCGTACGGGGAAACGTAAAAATTCGCGTCTTGCTTGGTTATACGTCCGCGTGTATCCCGCGGGAGCCTCGAGCTCTATTCACGGCCGTTTGCCGCCATTCTGTTGCCCTTACGGTACAGTTTCGCGCTCTCATATCGACCGCTTGCACACACATAGCCCTAAGTTTTACTTCTTTACCCGTAAACTCTTGGGGTTTATCGCCCTTTTCTTTGCTGCCAGCGATCGACGTAAGGAGCTGAGTATGAATATGGGACATTTGACTCCAAACTGACCTACCCTCTTGCTCTCGAGCACTTTTTTTTTTTTTTTTCTTTACACCATTTCTTAAACAACATTACGAGATCGACCGGTCAATATTTTTGTCGCATTTTTCTATTTCATCGTAAATCGATTTGCACCAAGTTTTACTAAAGATTCCTTCTATTTTTCAATCTCGATTCCATCCAATCGATTCAGAACTTTGCTCGATAAAATACCACTCAAATTTGCTAAACTTTTAATAAAATAAAATTAATAAAATTAATAAATTAATAAATAAAATTTTTCTAGGATTTTTCAATCATCAATCATTTGCACGATTTTCCATAAAAGATTCGTTGCATGTTTCACCGATGTTCACGCTCGATGACCCGAAAACTTTTCTCAATCAAATTTAAAGTCACACGCGTAAAAATCGGTACACGATCGAACTGCGTTACGAAAAATCATTTTTCATTTATACAACAAGGTTCGGAGTGTAAAGAAAATGTGTAGTTTCAAATTTAATTTCTAGACATGAGCTGATATCGAGAAAAAAAATCGTCAACGATCTCTTAACGAATAATCGGGCTTGTAAAAATTGCGTGCTAACCTGCAATAAAAAAAATAAATAAATGAAGTTACATCGCTCGAAAGTGCCTCGAAATCTCCATTTTTTTCAACTCTCAATGCATCGTTTCTTGATTGAAAAGAATACGAAGATAAATGAAGAAAATAAAAAAAACCCCCCGAAATACGAAGTGCTTATAAAGTGAAGAAATAATGAATAAATGTGGGTCAAGGTACGTTGAGTCTCGAATGCCCCCATTCAAATATTTGCATTCGCCCATGCGAACGTAATAATTTGTATGTATATGCTCGTACTTATGAACGATATTACAATCACGGATAACACAAGCGTTTTCATTGCCTCGCAAATCTCATGAAGGAAAAAAAAAAAACAACATCAAGAGTGCGAAACGATGCCTCGTTAAGATGAATATCGATAATACGACCTATCTTTTTTTCAGCTTCTACGCCTCTCTAATATTACGTTTCCTTTTTCTTTCACAGCTTTTTAACATACGTTGGAATACGAATGATGTTTTTAATTTCTTTTTTTTTCTCCAGCTTTGTTTTCATTTTTCTCACGTCGTGCATTTAATCGTTGCTCCAATGCTTTTTTTTCCTTCCGGTTGTCCGATTTAACGAGGTCTTAATATTCCAAAACGTTTTTACAAACCGCTTCTACGATAGTGGTTTCTATCTTTACATAATATCTTGATCCTCATCTCGCTAGTTTCGTTTCTTTAAATTTATATCGCCTCTCGTAACGTTTCAACTTCTCTCTCTCTCCTTTTCTTCTCCTTCTTTCGCAACAGAAACGTCGTTTCAACTCGATCATAACTTTGCTCATCAACGTTTTCTCTGTTTTTTTCATTGATAACTTCTTTTTAATTATTTTTAATTATGAAACAAACCTCAACATTATTCGAACCGTTGATTGAATTTGGAAAAATAAATTATACACAAAATATTATTCTTTATCAATTGCTCAAGTTTTAATAAAATTTCTCTTTTGTGAAATATATCGAGAATAATTTTTCTTCGTTATGCCTTAATTCCGATGCATGACTTGTCAAGAAGGAATCTGAGCTGTCATGAACGTTTGAAAAACCAGCTGTCATTGTAACATTTGAGAGCAGACAAAATAACTTCATAGTCGTTCTTGGACTACGTGTAATGACATTGCGAACCAATCAGAATCGCGGAAAGGCGATAATAAACAGGAATGATTATGTTAATTTCTGCTCCCGTTCGATGCTCGAGTGTTTGAATTGTTTTGTGAATTTGGCTCATATTTCTCTATACGAAACTTTTTTTTATACCTGATCGGAGCACGCATCATCTTTACTCTCCCATTTGATAACAATTTTTATTCAAAATTTCTTTTTTCCTAATTTTCGATGTCAGAACATTGATGAAATTGATGTAATTAGAGGAAAATTAGTGTCCAACAAATCTGGAGTCTCTCTCTCTCCCTTTTCTTCTCCTTCTTTCGCATGATCCAGCGACCCTCTCGAAGGATTCTGATCCTCACAATTGCCCGTCATCCACTGTGTCTAGAACATGTTTCACAGAGGCGAGCGCGCGCGAGCTAAACTGTAGGATTCTTCTCGGTGAGAGACATTTGTCTTACATAATAACAGTTGTTTAAGATTGTAGAAGAGAGAAGGTTCACGAATGGCGAAGCCTGTGTGAAATTAACGCGAGAACCGAGAAATAGAATGATGGAGTATGGGGGAAAATAAGAAGAACAAAAATAAAAAAATAAAAAGTAGGAGACTATTGCTGTGCCAAAGGGCGGGAAAGGGCGAGAGCAGCTTGAATATTATTTTTCAGGTGCACATCTCGCTCTATTGTTCGACGTTTCTGAGATTCCAGAGAGTCGTTCTGTAAAAGGAAAAGAATACTTTATTTCTAGTTTACCTTTTGCTGCTCCTTTTATAGAAGCTTTTATATTATTTAACGCAAAATTACGTTAACCGTTTTCCCGTTCAAGGCGAACCTCGATAAATGATCTCAAACTCATGTGTATATATATATATGTGTGTATAAAAAAATGTATAAATCTAATGCAGAGAAATCGTGAGGTCGAGAAAACTGAAGAACAAGATTCAAGAGAATAAATCCCACGGATCGGTCACGGTCGAACTGTTCGCATATTTCGGGGTGCAGGGAGGGAAAAAGGGGGGGGGGAAGGCAGAGAGAAACTGAGGAAGGGTTCTCTCCTCTCTCGAAACCTCCAATTTCGCCGTTCCATTTTTTACGATCCAACGTTTGGCATAAAAAAAAAAACAAAAAAGGTCTGCAGAGCTTTACGACTAAGATTATTTCGCGTTATTCCTCTGTATATAAGTACCCACAAGCTCGTATCTGTGTGTGTGTGTGGGTGTGCGGATATTTTCTTATCGGCAGCTCAGTGACGCGATAACGAATGCTACAATTTTTCACTTCGCGTACCCTTCTCTTCTCTCGTATAAATTCTTATACAATTTACCTTTTGCTCTCGCTTCTTCAGCCCCTAAAGTTCCATTATATTTCTATATATATATAGTTACAATCATTTCGCAATTATACAAATTCCGGTAAAATGTTAATTATACCATTATCCTTCGAGAGTGTGATTTTTCACTATTTTTTTTTCTACTTCAATTTCTTCAAGTATTCGACAAATATAAACTTAACCCTTTAACGGCCACACCTATTTCTGAACGGCTTTAAATTATTCCCTCTGGTAGTATAGCTGAAAAAGGGTAGACCATGAATGTTCAACCATAATTCTATCGATAAGAGCCTGGGAAATAGTGTTTTCGAACTGTAAAAAATTTCCTGCATGGACGGTTTTACACTCTTAGTTCGAACTATTATTCCAATTCAATCACGAATCTTCAAAGCCTAGTGTGTCTAGTCAAGCTTCGTTTATCCAATTCCATCAGAAAATATTTCGAGAATGTCAATTTTCTTACTTTTTTGAACAAAAACGGACAGCAGATGCCAAGCATCGTATATTTTCACAGCAACATTATCGCTGTATTGAAATAATTCATATGTTTACGTTTAAATTTCAAGCTAGTCTGGCACCTGGAGCTCTATCCAGCATGGATTGATAGCACTGCAAACTAATTCGTCCGCTATAACGTCTTCATATTTTTACAGGCGGGGTGAAAGTAGACGTAGCAAATTTTCTACAATGGCAGCTAAAGGGTTAAGATAGCTTTTTTTTTTCGAATTTTTAAATTCATTTTCCCATATTTCCAGCTTTCGGTTTCGCGAAAAGAAATGAAAAATCTTTTCTACGATTGCTTTTGACAACGAATTAATAAATATTCCGACATAAAAACGATCTGCCAGCACACACGTGCATGTTTGACAACGAATAGCCACTACTTGGCTTCGAGTTTCGATAATAAATTTATCTCTCAAGAGTTCGATTATTCCGAGCTCGACGACGATTACATGTCCTTTCAGTAGTAATTTAAACTTCGTTACTCGTAATCGGATACGGTGAGAAACGAAACGAGAAATGGGCTATTTGTTCATTTTATTAATGATCGTCTCCGACGAGAGCGAAACACGTGTATCGCGGTGCGAGCAGGTTCACTCTGTTTCTTGATATTCCGCGCGCACTCGATTCTGACTCCGCGGCCCTCGCGCCATGTTTTCGGTGTGTACCAGCAGGGCATCTCGTCAGCAAACCCGGATGCCACGATCCTAAGAAAGTAAGAGGAAGAAAGAAGAAAACATTCCTTTTTACATTCCACTGTTCTTAAATACCCCCCCCCCCCCCTCTTTCTCCTCCCTCCACCTCGACCCGCTCTCATCCTTCTGCCGTTTTGCTCTCTTCTCGAAATCTCACGTTTGCTTCGAATGTTTTATAGCGATGTTACATTCGCGTACATTCGTTTCTATATATAAGCACATACGCGCAAGTATTCGTGTTTAAACTCACGTATTTATGCATACAAGGGGTCCCGAAAGTTTGCCTCTAAATGCGAAGCAGAAACTCATGTGATCGGACTTCGAGGTAAAAAGTTTTTCGCTATTTTTCTTCGTCGATCCAGCACCCTTATTGTCACCGTTTTGAGACAATTCTTCATTTTTTTGAGCTCAACGATCAATGATATTTGTACTCATTTAGTTTGAATATTTTTCAGTTCAGGAATTTCGGAAAATTTCTTCATTTTTTTGAGTTCAACGATCAATGATATTTGTATACTCCTTTAATTTGAACATTTTTCAGTTCAGGAATTCCGGAATATTTCAATCGTAATCGTCCCGACACCCTGTAGATCTCCGATGTATCGATGTATCGATGTTTGACGTACATTTTTGTATTTTCTTTTTTTTTTATTATTATTATTTTTTTTTCATTCACCTCGCTGCATTATAGAGGTAGAGAAGGGCTTACAGATGTAGAATCGAATTGCTCGAACGAGAAGAGATGCTGCCGAGTTGTACATCACCGAAAGACCGTAAAAACTTATTTATTCTCGTGTGACGACATTCCTTATCAAGCTCTCGGCTGCTCGTTCTCGTACAAGCAAATCTCACGAGGGAACCTCGAAAAAGCGAATTTCAATGTTGAATACGTTGTTGTAAAAGGGAATATTTCGAATCTGTTGGAATCTTTAAAAGGGGATGATGCTAATGGAACGAAAAACAGTTGCATCAACGTGCGATAAATTAGTTTTACTATTAACGTACGTTTTTAACTTTTTCGTAAAACGCATTAAATTGCTTCGATCATTTATTCGTTAATAACAACTACTTTTATGCCCTTGATGTTCACCAACAACTCGAGAGTTCTCGAAAAGAAAAAACAAAAAAAAAAACTCTTCAGGAATGCACGCAAACGTTAAAGAATTTTTTATCTCACGGTATCTCCGAATGAATCAACAGCATTAATGAGATTAAGTGTTTAATAAATTCAGACTGTACAGACCAGAAAAATATTACTTTTTTCCAATTAACCGCTCGAGATCGTATATGATGA
The DNA here is from genome assembly GCA_037576405.1 of Campoplex capitator. NCBI lineage: Eukaryota > Metazoa > Arthropoda > Insecta > Hymenoptera > Ichneumonidae > Campoplex > Campoplex capitator. The sequence continues at coordinate 9,648,061 of JARBWI010000323.1, read as the reverse complement.
TTTTTCCAACACGATCGTTAAGACTTTAATTCACTCTGATATTTATCTCTCCCTTCAACATACGATTAACTTTCAATAGTTACATTTATTTCGTTGCTTTTAGAAGTAAACATCGGTTTTCGTCTTGAGTTATGCTGCATATCAGTCTTCATAGATTTAGTCAAGAAAGATTTTTTTCGCAACCGCAGTCACTGCTTTCTTTCAATGTTGATTTTTCATGAGCATTTTTTTCTCGTCTTTATAAAGAAAAAAAAAAGAAAAAAGAAGGGATTCGAACGAGCAGATTTTTTTTTTTCCTGCAGTTACGAGTTTCAACTTTTTCTTCTTTTTATCATATTTTTTCGTTGTTGCATCGAATGATATTTTCTGCACACGAATAATAAGTCAGTGAGGTTCGATCATTTTCGAGAACCGAATTATTTCGTTTTTTCGACTTTTCTGTTTTCGAGTTATCAATTCGCAGCCGGAAACGTTTATTTTTTATTTTATTTTATTTTTTTTGGTAACTCCTCCAAGAATAAAATTGCTACAAAGTCCAGCGAGAAACGATACTATTTTGAATATGCAAATACGAGAATAAAGTCGTAAAGGACTTTGAGCACGCGTCGAAAACGACATCAAAAGTAGGTCTGTACAGAAAATGCTCAATCGAGCTGACGATAAAAATTCATTCACACCGACTAAATAAAAGTGTTGTTCGCTCGACGGAGTGACAGACGTCGAAAAACATCGGCTCTAACGACTCCATGACATCGTCACTGTCATTTAAAAAACATTTTTTTTTCTTTTTATAGCCTCATCCTCATTCACGTCTCAAGATATAACTCGATCTCACACTTGGCACCTCTCTCTCCTAACAGGCAACTCGACACAAGATTTCTCATGGGAAAAAATATCGAGTATTACAAAAGAGAGAAAAAAAAAAAATCCTCGCTCTTCATTCATTCAGCAAAGAATTATCAGTTCTTGGCGCAAACACACAACCGAGATCACGATTCCTTCGAATCAATGACGGGCAATATGGCCTCGTATTTCACAAAATTAATTACCATCCCATAAATTCGAAAGATTACTGGTAAAAAAAAAAAAACGCCTCCGTCCATTGACCGAAGGAGCCTGCTTCAACGATCTAAAGTCGTTGGGGATTTGACATGCTCAGCATTTTTCGAAAGGCACGACGACTCAATGAATCCATTTCCGGTGTCTCGCGTCCTCTCTGCTTTAGGTACGGTCTCGTTGTGCTCATTCATCCTCGACTTCCGATGCTTTCTTTCATGCGCTTTGTGTACAGGGTGCAATTGAAATTGTCGTCCCCCAGGGGGCCTCTTGCTCGCTCCTTCGCAGTCTAGAACTCTCAGCCAAACGATGAACTTATCTATGTGTGTGTGTGTGTGCGCGTGGGATATTTGTGTATACGTGTAATCTTTTCAAAAAGATAAAGTAACAGTGAGAAAAACAAAAAGTTTCTAGCTTCGAAGTTCCCTGTAGAATTCTCCCAGACCGAGAACAATGTCGTATATACTCCTTTACGGACACGTTTGCAACGGGTGGGCGCCTCGCTTTTGCAGTGTTTTTTTTTTTTTTTCACTTTCAAAATCCATTGGCACGATACATTTGCTCGGTTCTCACTCGTGCGTATAAAAATCGCTGGATTCAATAAACCTGAGGCCCGTTTCGTCTTGCATGAAGCTCTCGTTAATAAAAGGGATAACTCATTTCAAATCCTTATTTCTTATTATCGAGTCACCGATAACGTAGACCTGTGATGAGAGCATCGTTGAAATTCTAAAATACACGAAATTTGGATTTCGGAAACGTATATATTTTTTTATTTTTGTAACTCGGAGAGAAAATCGTTGATTCAACAAAATGTTTGTTCCGATAGTTTACAAGCGGCATGAAATTCTTTGACTCTGAAGAAAAATTCAATCGATCGAATCACCTGATTCGCTGGCTCAAATCAGCGCATCGATGAATCGACGAATCAGCAGTTGCATCGTTCGAAATTTATTGTCAACGAAATGTTGTCGAGTCAATTTATTTTGTAGGAAAAGTATAACAGTTCCGGGACAGCCAACTTCGCTGCTGTTGAATTTCGAATTCTTGAAAAAAAAAAAAAAAAAAAAAAAACGAAATACCGTTACATCGGTGCGATTTCGAAATTCGACGTCCCGTACCCTACACCAGATGTTTAAGGAATTTGTTTTTATAGAACAGGCCTGTATACGAGGGCCTGTAAATAGGCGAATAATGAATGCCCGGTTAGTCCAGCTCACGTACTGACTCTAGGAGGCATGCATTGTTAGACTCTCGTCTACGAGGGATCTCGTCGAGTGTGTCGTCTTCGTCTGTTCTCCAGCACTCTATGAAACTTTCGCTATCCCTTTTGCTTCTCCTCTCTTTTTTTTTTCTTCTCTCCTCATATTTCTTTCTCGATTTTTCTTCTGTGTTTCGTATAATTGCGTCTCGAGTGACGTCGAGCCTCATCCTCTCTCGCTGAAAACTCCATCGACACTATACTCGCTCCTCGTCGTCGTACTAGCAGGTATAACAAGTGCACCGAGTGTACTATACCGAGACTACGAACGACTGCGTAGACTTTCACGAGCTTCTACAACTGTAAAGCCTCAAAATAGCAAAACGGATACGACTTTTTCGTCTTGAAAAAGTTCATTTTCGAGAAAAACTTTTGTGTCTGCCGTTATAGAATAGGGACCTGCTCCCAGAGAAAATAATAAAAAATCGAGAGTTTAATCCCACGTGAATTTTTCAATTAATCACCAGTTTCGTCGCATTCAACGAACGTTAATCCGATGACAAAAATCCCTGAAGGGTGAGAGCCTGTTCCCCTTCGAATAGAGAAATAGAGAAAAAAAGGAAAGTGAAATTCGGAAGAATGAGCGAGTTCCTGGGATCAAACGGACCAGCGTTTTCGCCGGCTTAGGGGTTAAAAAAAAAATGTAAGGAAAAAAAAAAAAAAAAAAACTGTCGGCTTTCGAGAAATTTACAACCCCGAGGGACCCGGAGGCGAGCATGAGCTAATGTATAGGGATCTATTATATATATATAAACGCCTCTAACCTATACACTGCGCATACGACTTTCTGCGACACGACTATGAGATAGTCCACTAAGTGGCTCTCTCATTACTTAAAGCGTTGTGCAACGATAAGCTCGTGACTCTCTTTCCTTGTCCCTTTGACTTCTTTTAGCCACATGGAAGGAAAAAATAAAGCAAAACGTTCCAGGTATGGTTTGCTGTATACGTATACACGTACGTCGAGTTCCTGTCGCTCCAGAATCGTGTTTGTAAGTCACCTTAGAAGAATCTCCAGCTGTGATATTTGCTTTGGATATTCAAGGGGGGAAAAAAAAAAGATTGAGAAAATATCTCGAATGCGGACCAAGCCTGCGTCGTATCTTATCTCTGGAAGCGATTACGATGGTAAATTAACGCGTTTTCATACTTCGAGGATCTTTCCGATAGGAAAACGATTTATGCATTTTTTTGGATCGTTTTTTTTCAAGACTCTTGCAACAGCAAAAATGATTCATAAATCTGTCTGGATATACGTGAGAAAAATGAAGAGGGATCCTTAATTATGATTAGATCGTTTTCTAAAAATTAATTTTAAGTAAATAGTTGATGAAAAAAAAGTGAAAAATGACTGATTCAATAGTCAGAGAATCTAGTTTTCTTTCGATCTTTATGTTCTCTTCGATTTCGAGGAACTCTCACTCAATCCTCGTCGATGAACAAAAATTTAACGAGATTTTAGTGTTCATGCATCGTACGATTCAGAGGAATGTATTACGTTTTTATTATTATTATTATTATTATTTTTTTTTTTTATGTATTACGACGTTTTTCTTATGGGTTACGAGCTTTTTATGCCCGTTAAGAAATTTTTTTTTGTGCCATTTCAACGTGAACCACGTATATAATGCCACGCTCGGTTAATTTACCGAAGTAATTAAATTTCGTATTCAAAAGCTGTTCGAGTCCTTACGATTCAGAGTTTCGTGCACCAAACAGTTTCGAGTTCCACAACTCGAATCACCCTGCACAGTCATTCGACATCTGGTTTACGTTTCGAACGTCCTCAGTTATTCTACAGTCGGTTTGTAGAAAAACTGACATATTTTTTTACGTAATAATAATTATTTTAACACTCCGAGAACATCTACAACGTGTGTCATAAAAAAAAAAAAAAAAAAAAAAAAAAAAAAAAAAAAAAAAAAAAAAAAAAAAAAAATAGTCTGGACTCATAAGACATCGCGTGCACGTTGAATCGTCACAGAAACGTTCTTTCAGTCCATGACTAAATTTTAATCATGCGTCTCTCGTTCGGCACAATCCTCTCTGGAGAGAAATCATTTTTATTTTTAATATTCAAGTGTCTACGTCACTTGACATTCAAAGTTTCTCCCCCTCTCTCTCTCTCTCTCTTTATCTCGACGATGAACATACGAAGAAAAAAGTTTTGGACTCACATATCAGAAAATCAATCCGATGGATCGATCGAATCGTTCGCCTCATTTTATAAAATCATTTTCAAGTTTAATATTAAAAGCGCATTTCGCGCAAGGTGAATGAAATTGAAAAATTCATAAGTCTGTACACTGAGAAAAGAGTTTAGTTGAATTAACCAAGGCTTCGTAGAATACGTCGAAAGAAATATTTCGTTCATTCAAAAAATCGTTCAGTTGCACGAATTATTAATTTTATTTTACTAAACAAAGATACCAATTGAATCAACCAAATGAGATTTGTTGTCGTGGATTTTGTTGGATCAACGTAAGATATTTTTTATTTAATGAAACTGATATTTAGTATAACAGAATATTACATTGGACGTATTTCACGAAGCCATTTGGTTGATTCAACTATTCTCTTTTCTCAGTGTATAGCCAACCGAATTTATTTAAAAATTCGACGAATTATTATTATTAAAATCATTTCGTCCCGTCAAAATTACATTCGTTTAGGCGAGGATCTGTCTTTTCTATTGTAACCTGCTGGTGCCTTTCATGAAAGTCTATCAGGACATGCACCCTTGGCTTTTATATACTCATTCACATTCCCCGTCTACCTTCCTACATACCTGGAGACATCTGAGGCTTTCTACCCGGAATACACGAGTCACAGGTGTCGCACGTCCCTCGAGTCAGGTGTTTTCTTGCTGGTTGTCAAAAATTTATGATTCGCAGGTCAAAAATAGTGCATACCCATGGCAAAAGTTTCATTGCCTTTTCACCTTTTCATTTGCCCGAATATACTTCGAGTATTTATTTGAAAAAAAAGGGAAAAAAAAAAACGAAATTTCGAAGTTTCAAGTTGAAATTCAAAATTCTTTCGATATTAAAAACAGCCCGACGAACTCGTCAAGCTTCTTCTCGATTCTTTCACTCACTTTTTCGATCATTTAGCCTACTCAATAGCTCCGTTATACTTATTCGTATCTTTGAATTTTTTCTTTTATTTTTCTTTTAATCCTTGGCTGCTACCTTGTGCGTCTCTTGATTCAAATATGGCCCAATAATGTTCTATGCTCATAATTCGTTTAGACTAACGATGATTCAACTCATTCCACACACACACACACACGCATTCGTACCTGTATATCGATACCGATACAAGCAGGCTGTTTGTACAAGAGGATTTTGGAGGCTCCGATCTGTTCCGAGCCACTACGACAGGTAATAGCTTCCGAGTCTCTCGGTTATATAGTTTATAATACATAATATATATACATGTATATTTACTGGTTACTATATGTATATATATATATATATATATATATTCGTGGCAATAAAACGTTGCAACTACTGTATACGTGGAAAGAACAGGTGCAGCACAGCGAGGGTTCTCCTCGATCCGTAACGGTGTTGGGCCTTCTTCGAGTTATATTCTTATTCTTCATTTTCTCTCGTTCTCGCGGTCGTTCCTCTTCGTCTTTGGTGAAATTTCGGGGCGGGGGGGGGGGGGAGGCACCCCTTGTACGATATATATTTTTCGTACACCGGACGTCGTTCTGCACTCTGTACCCATATATATATATATATCTAAAAGGTACTTAAGATCGAGTGAACCCTCGTTGAAGAAACCTCTCAGGTCGAGAACTGGCGCGTTATAGTCAACCTTCACGACGTTATTTAGGCTCTTACACCCAGACTGTATATATATATAGTTCGCATCATTGTGGTTTTTAATTCGATCTACTCTGGACGCGATTCTCCCGTCATCGTATTTCCTGTGTTTGTTCGACGAGAGCCCACCCCCAACAGCTGTTTCAACCAAACAGATAAACTTCCTTCTCGTATAGGTTTTGCTTCGTAACATCAACGCCTACGATCACTTCATTTTTTGTTTTTTTTTTCCAGATATCTTTGGCTCTCGCTCCTGCAGATCGAGATTCAACGATTTTCTAATTTGAAGAAAAAAAAACAAAAATTTCGGACTTTTGGCCCTCGGTATTCGCGGATCAACATTCAACGAGCTTTTCTCATATTCTCTAGCTTTTTAACATCTTTTGCAACTATTTCAAAGCCTGCGTGTACTAGTACGATATTTTGATCATTGTTCGGTAGAATTTTGTACAAAAATTTAACCCACGACTGGGGAGAGCATCCTTTCTTTTAAATATCGATTCCGTCGATCCACGCTGATCTTTGAATCTTTTCTCAACGATGTAAGTTTGATATGATCGTAAAAAAAATCAACGCCTGTAAATAAAATGAAAATTCGACGTATTTATACGCTCGAAAATATTTATAGATCAGAGAATTTTATGATAATTAAATGGGAATGGAATTCTTGGTATATTATGTTCCGTTGGAATTCTATTTGTCCCGGATGAAAGTATCGTGAATCACACTATACACACAGCTTTTATATCTATCCAAACAGAAAGGCACACACGCAACCACGACTGTTCAAACATTGTTTACATATTCGCTGTCAATCTAGACCGCCCTCTGCTCCCATTCTCGGAAAGCTTTTAATGTTGGAAGTTATATGGATCAATTAAACTGAATGTTTGAACTTTGAATTCTTTTTTAGCACTGGAAGCCTCGGATTTAGTTGGGCTTCCATTAATCCCCGAGTTCTTTAGCTCCGGAAGCTCTCTCTCTCTATTGATTCAGGTCAATAGTTCGTAATTTTAGGTTTTCTTCAAACGGTCATTGTTTTTTTTTCTCTCGAGCTCTACTCCGTGATGCAATAGTTTGGGCTCATAGATCTCGAGAATTATGAAATCGCGTTGTTCCAAATAGTTGCCTATATAACGAAGTTCCAGCAAGTCTCTTGAAACTATTCGTAGCGACTTGGTAGGCTGTGAATTAATTTATCTATTAAAATTTTGATAGTTTGAACTCATTTTTCTTACGCGAATCTCGTAATTGAATTTTTTATTTTGCTGTCAATATTCCAAACGCAGAAAGCTTCGACGATTCGAGCAGGTTACGTGACAATTGTCATGGCACTTATGCCTTTTTCTACTCGTAGTTTATCTTCATTTTTTTTTCTCTCGATTTTTCTCAAAAATATTTTCTATTTTCCACAAGAATTTCGAGGTTCTATTCAAGAAAATACGCGTATAGTCGCTGCTCGCTGCTGCATGCAACGTTTTCCGGCTATTTTGGTGGCAGACTCGTAATGGCACGTGTATATACGAAACCGAACTTTCCAGCTACCGAATAAATGGAAGGATAACGAAACAAAGAAACTATGATGAATTCAGTGGACTTTGAACCGCTGTTTTCTTGGTAAATCACGTGCAAATTTTCTTTTTAAATTAGTCCGATAAATCGCCTCTCCGTTGACGTCGTCGCTGACTGCATTCCCTGTCTCCTCGTTGCTCAGGAACTCTTTCTTGAACGGAGCAGGTTTTCAAGATTACTGTTTCCTCCAACGCTTCGTACGTCTCGGTCTCGAGGTACTCGAGGATTCTACGGGTGTTGCTGAACTTGTTCGATACCGTTCCTAGTCGACAAGATCATTACACCCAGTTCTAATAGTTTATAAAAGACGCGAGTTCATGTCTTCGTGACAAACTCGTACGCACTCATCGTCAGCTTTATTCTACGACGCTCAATCCCCCTGTCTTCGAAGTTCCGAGCTCGCCGCGTAACTTCTCTCTCTCTCTCTCTCTCAGGGGGAAACAAAATGAAATTTGTTGATTCAACAAAACTTTCGTTGATTCCATCCAGTTTTTGTTGTAGCAATATTTTGTTTGAGCCAAAAAATCGAGTGATTCGATCAACCAATTTTTTGTTCGACTAACGAACTTCATTCTGTTCCCAACCAACGATTCGTTTAGCCATAGAAAATTTTGTTTAATCAACTGATCTATTTTCTCAGTATATCGACCGATTGCACTGTGATTTTGTTCCTGCTGTCACAGTCCATGGTCTGACCTGCTGCCGGAAGTCCCTCATTTTTAAGACTTCTCCCCCCCCAGCTCCATTTCAGACGCTTTATTTACACGAAGAATCATATAATTCGGTGAAACTTTGCGTCAAACATTGTCAAGAATCCCACGAGCTTATACGTCGAATTAAAAAGAAGAAAACTTCGACTCAGAAACGAAACTGATCAACGCAGTTACGAGAACTTTGATTTTTCTTATAAAATTCTCAATTCCAGCAGATGAGATGTAACAGTAAATGATAACAATAATTCAATTCACGTGTGTTTAAAAAATGAGAAGCACGGTTGAACAGGAAAAAATGTGGGTGACGAAGCTCGCATATGATTCGTGATTTACAACACGCATCGGGCGAGTGCACTTGATCCAAAACGGAAATGAGAAATCACACGTCGTTAGTAAAATAAAAATAAAAAAGATGCGAAAACGAGAACGCAGTCGAGGCTTCTTGTACCGGAAGTATATATTCGTGTGTCTCGCGATCCTCCCCGAGCCTCTACTTTTTGCAACACATAAATACGATAGAAAATTCATCACGCGCAGGGCTTCCTGCATCGGCTTGCGATTCGATTAATAACACGTATGCTTGCGTGCACGCTGTGTATTAACATTTGCGTATGCAGTCATGAACCACCCACCAGTGATTATAATAGGCCGATAAACATATATAACTATTGCATTTCTCTATGCTGATGCCAATTACTGCGTGGTGTGGACTCTTATAATATATCGACGGTATGTACAGAGCGTTCTAAGAATCTCAGCTAAAAATTCATTTACACTGAAACTCCGAACAGATTCACTCGTTTTTTTTTTCTTTTCTTCAATGTTTCAACGATCAAATACGAATCGATCAATCATCGTCCTAATTGCCTGAATACTGTTTTCTTCAATGCTCTATCGAGACGTAGAAATGAGCACATCTTTTAGCTTCACTGTATCTCTCTGCAGTTTTATCTTCCGAAGACTTTTGAACGACTCTGTCCATTCGCTGGCTGTTTGATAGGAAAATGCTCTCGCGGTTTGCCACGACTTTTCGATCTTCGTGTTCGAAACTGTACGCGTTCGCGTGGGTTAACTGTAGAAAACGAGTAGGAAGCGGGCGATCGACATTGATTATTACCTTTTCGCGAACTTGATAAATGGTTACATACACGTACGAGGTTAGTCTCTATTCAGGACTTGTATTCCTTTTTTTTTTCTATCACGTAATTGCTTCTTCCAGAGATCGAAAATTCAAATTTTTCGTTTTTTTAATTCATTTTCATTTACTCTGCACATTCGATAGAAATGAATTTTTCAACGATATTTTTTATATACGATTCGAATTGAATTGCGTAGACGAAAAATAGTGAAAAAAATTCGAAGCTGACGAGACATCGAGGAGCTTTTTTTTTGATCGATAAGAATCGATGCATCACCGAGCTCCTTCGCGAGAGTTTCGATAAATTTCGATAGCTTGAAACGCTGTTTCACATTTTTTTTTTTCACAACTTATGAACGTTGCTGACCCCAGCAGGCCAACACTCGATAATAATCTCGTCTATGAATTCTCGAGCAAGAACCACTGACTGAATGTTCGCTATGCCAATGCACCTGTGTGTATCTACCATTTTCCATCATATGCAAAATCTCCTCGCGCTCTGCTGCTCCATTGAAGTACGAGCTGCTGCTGGCACGAGACCGGTATATTTACTTCATGCTAGACGATAAAAAATATCAAAATACCTACATAAGTTGCTCCATATATACCGTACCGCTATGAATACACATCGAGATATTCATATTACCGTTATGAATATATAGCCGTTTTATTCATATATTAACGGGAGTGATGCACATCGATGAGAACTACGTGTTTAGCGAAACTGCCAACGCGACTCACTTCCCTTTTTGACGAATATCTTGCGATCGTACAATTCGATCAATAGTCTTCTGAAAATTAGCGTTGAACCTCTAGTCTCTGAACTTCTTTTGAAGCGTGAAGAAATGGAGAAAAATCGTCGGGAAAAAGTTTTCATTAATAAAAAAATAAATAAATAACACTCTGACGACGAGTGTTCAATTTTGTATCGATCGAAACTCTTTTTTTACCCCATTTTTGCACAGATTTTCGATGATTTTTCAAATGCCAAGAGCGCCACTCAGAAAAGAAGATTTTTATTGCAAAAAAAAAAAAATAATCGTTTCGTAGGAAGCTTTATGTGGAGAAAAAATTAAGAAAATTAAACGAGACAGGGAAATAGGAGAACGAATCGAATGAAAATGATCGATTTTCCAAAATGAAATTGAAATCTGTTTCGTATGAGAAATTTCATTGAAATTTTGTTTTTGAATTACACAACGAGATTCCTAGAATGTTGCTCGAAGCTCTTGTGCTGAACACGTGTTCACGATCCATTCTGATAAATTGTTATTGTGCGTGGGGGGCTTCTGTTTCATGATTAGACTCTATCATCTCGTCATAAAATTAAACGAAGTGACGCATGAATATTCGATAATACGACATTCTTATCACGAAATATATCTCGAGTACACCGTTATGCTTGGTTTATATATATACATGCCTTACACCCGCAATATCGTTCTCAATATTATATTACACGCTCCGGAGATTAGATGTGCTCCTTGGAGAGAGCCTGCGACTCGCTCTCGAGAGCATAACACTTCATAAATCTCAGCCAGTGTTACGCCCATATCTGGCTGGAAAACTTTCGTTTATATACGTAAGGAAGAGGCTGGGAATGGGATAACATTAAAAAAAAAAAAAAAAAAAAAAAAAAAAATTCAAAGAAAAATTAGAAAAAATAAGAGATAAACACATTCCTCGTAAGCTTATTCTTTAAGAAAACTGTTGTGGGATGATATAAACAAATTTTTCGTACGATCAAAATCACTTTTATGCCCCATCCGAACGATGTTTATCTTTAGTATTTCTTTCATAAAAACCATTTCCTTCTCTCGGTTTCATCAATTTTCATCAAATTTTAATAAAGTTTATCCAATTTCCTGATTTTTAAATCAAACTTTTTCTCTTTTTTTACTTTCGATCCCATAAAAAGCTCATTTCAACAGCCAAAGCAAACGATTCGCTCTTCAAGATGAGAGAGATTACACAGAAATAAAGAGTAGAAATTTTGTGAACGCGATCGTTATCAAGAGCGATGTTTTTTTCGGAGTTCTTGCATTGCCATAAAAGTTTTAAAAACTAAATATTCGCTGTCTTCGTACGAACGGGGTACGATCAATCATTTTTTTTTGTTTTATAAGGATAGCAGCGATGTTCAGATACCGGAAATGAAAACTGTTCATTAGAAAATAGAGCCTAAATCGTCTGTAATACAACAATGAAAACGATGAGAATAATAATAACGAGAAGAACAGATAGAAAAAAAAAAAAAATTTCGATCGAATTGTAAAAGTCACACGAGTGACTCTCCACCCATCGAATCCAACCTCCATGACACATATGACGACGAAGGAAGAGATATTTTAACTCAATCTCATAAACATAGGGTTGACTCAAAGTGCGTTTTATATATATATCTCGAAGGGCCCGGACTTGATTTACGATTCATGATTATTTCATGCGTTTCATATACAAGCGTAAGGAGCTCGATAACTGGCGTACGTACGGGCGTAATCCTATTGAATTTCGGAGCCAAATTCAAGCGTCAACTAAGCCCCTTTTGTTCGTTAAAACTGTTGAGATGTACGTATCTACGTATGCGCGTGTGTTGGAACGCCCTCGTGGCTAACGGAAATGTAGGTCAAACCGCATGTGTTATTTCATCGTGTTTACACCCATACGAATGCTGCGGCGAGTCTTCGAGATATATACGAATGCAATGCACGTGGATATATTAGAATTAGAAATACGAGAGATAAACCACGCAAGTTTTATCCGAACATTAGAAACGAGCTACTCGTTTGAACATTTTTTTTAATTCACAAAGAAACAACTTTCTTTTTTTTTTTTGCACATTTTCGAAAATTATCTGCTCGTGATATGCGATGTTGAACGTATTTTCTAATCAACTTTTAAGGAGTTTTGGTACAGGCGATACAATGTTGCCATGCCATAATCCATGTTAAAAATTTCAAAAAGTTAAAAATTTTATAAAATTTGGTGAACATATTATTTAGTGCCAAATTTGACAATACAAATTTTTTCAGATTTTTCTTCTACACAGTTATCGAGTAATTGAAGACTACAGTTCACGTGTATAAGCATAGCGTTTCCATATATATAGGTATACATTCCGGGCATAAGAAATCTGCTTTAATGCATAATTACTCGATAACTAAGTAGAAGAAAATTTTGAACAAAATTTGTCTTTTCGTACTTGATGTTGAAGAACATTATCACCAAATTTCATTAATTTCTTAACATTTTGCCTTTTGTACCGAAACTCCTGAATTTTGTATACGATTACTCGGACAGAATCCAAATGAGGAATGATCGACCATTATTTCGCAGTCAAAAAAGAGGCCAAATTCTTTTTTTTTACACGCCATTTCTGATTCACGTTTACTGATTTTCAATATTCGTATTATCGATTTTAATAAACATAATTACTGATACATTAGTATTTTTTTTTTTTTTTTCCATAAACGACGCGGATTTTCGGTGCCTCGAAATGCTTGACTTTGCAATTTTATTGCGAAACAACCAGATGGTCGTCCAGCTCAAATTTTGTCAATAGCAGCGTAAAACGTTCATCAAGGTCATATAAAAATTTCAGGTCAGAATCTTGGATTTGACCTGGATGATCTATAATCCTTAATTTATATTTCAATTGGAAGAAATGTAAAATGGAGAACTTTGGTCGTAAGCGCGAATAACGTTTCGAGAACATTTTCTCGTCTGCCATTGTATCTTTTGAAAATTTTTATACGTTGAAATAAAAAAATTGGAATATCGAAACTTCGATACCTAAATAAAAAATGAATCTCGAAGCTTGGAATGAATAGTTTTTAAATTTTACGATTTTCGTGTGTACGATTTGAGTTTTCTTTTTTTATTCTTCACCAGATTTTTGGATTTTGGTGTGTTTGTCCTGATTTCAAAATCATCCTCTGCTCGATTCGACTCGTATTTAAGGAGGTTGGCTACACACAACAATGTTGCCATGTTAAAAGCATAGGAAAATTCTAAATGATTAGAATTTAATGAAATTTGGTGAGCATATTCTTTTGGATTAAATATGAATATAGAAATTTTTTAAGATTTTTCTTCTACATAGTTTTCGAGTAATTTAACGCACTAGAGTTTACATCCGTAAGCATAGGATTCTGATATATATAGGTATATATTTTGCATATTGTAAATTCCAATTATTCGACAACTATGTAGACGAAAGATTTGAAAAAATTTGTGTCATTCCATTTGATGCTAAAGGATGTTATCACTAAATTTTATTAAATTCTTATCATATTGTCGTACGTAGCCACCCTCCTTAACGGAGCCTAACTTCCAGAATTGCGTCGTAATATAATCTCGTTTCGAGCGCCAAGAATAGTTGATAAAGCTATCTGTGCTTCAAAGTCTTGAACGTGCATGTGTTATTTCCTCTTTTTTTTTTCTTCTCATATCGTCATTTCTTCCCATTCGAATCGGCGATTTCTTTGATACAGTTGTATCGTCAATCATACACGAACGTCGTCGTTGTATCCAACGACGATATTTCGAGCTCTTATTTTCTTTTTTTCCACTCTCCGAAGGTCCTATCAACCGCCTCATTCTTTTCTCTTCATCTGATCATACGCTATTATGGAACGAATGAAAAATCCTCTCTGACCCCTTACTCACTCACTCACAAACGCATGAATGTACATAACCGTGTACAATATTTGGGCACATATGCTCGCTCTGACATGCGCAGCTTCCGACATTTCATTAATTCATTCCTCGTGACGTAATAACTTTAGAAGCTTCTGGTGTTGCTATACATCGACGTACCCAAATATATTTAACTGAGATTATGCCCAGCAGCATTCCATCGATGACACGACCGGATCAGTCGAGTCATCTTGTACACTGTTAATCATTTCAAAAACTCTCAATTTTTGCTTGATTTTAATGAATAGTTTCGTCCATCGCTTTTTTTCTTTAAGGTCCAGCGAGTGTGTTTCGTGAATGTTGAGAGACCGGTAAAAAATGAGCACGAAATCATTCGATCTCACTTGCCAATCTTTCTTTTCATACAAAAATGACGTTCGTTTAATGAGAATTGAATGATTTTTAACTCCGGAGTAAATTCGTATTTTGATAAAAGGAACGAACAATAATTCGCATTTGTCAAATAAATCTTACCAGCGACAAAACGAATGATTTGAAGCCTGCTCGGCGATAAGTTCAATCCAAGTCGAACAAATATATGTTTATTTAGATAAGTGTGGGATTTAATTCATAAAGGGCATCAATCAAAGATGAATGTTGAACGGAGGCGCGTGTAGGCGGATGTGTCATCCTTTCATATATCTCTTCCGATATCATTGCTCTCTCCGCGGTTGAATGAATAGCGGTGAATGAGGGGCGAGAAGTGAATAATACTACGACTACTACGAATCGTTCATAGGGACGAGCAACGGTCACTCGCTGTGTGACTCAGCTTTCCAGCTCCTCTATACAGGCGGCATCAAAAGAGTTCTCTAACTTTTCAGAATATTTTTTAAATAGTAGCTTTTGAAAGATTTCGAAAGCAATTTTTCTCTCAAAAGCATCGTCGATCAAACGTTTTTTGCGAGATTTTTTTTTAAGAAATCCCGATGAAACGATACTCGCGAGTCTGAAAATTCTGACGTTTCTCTGACTTCTGAAGTATTTTTTCTATATCAGCCTCGCTCTGTCTCTGAAATATTTTCCAGCAGTTCGTTAAGTATCTCATCAAAAACGCATCAGGGAATACCGTAATTCCAAGATCCACTCATTATCTGCTTAGCTTAAAACTATCGCTGGATCATCCTGTAGAAACCTTCGTATTTGTACATAGACGAGAGCTTAACATTCTCTCTCTCTCTCTTCACTCGTAATATAAAAAGGTGCGTCTTTAAATCCTGATAATCCTTTCTCCATATCCCAAGATATTTTGCTCCAACTTTATTTTTCTATTTTTAATTTTCTAAGAATCTCCGCTGTAACAAGAGCAAGCGATTTGTCATAAACCCCAAAGAAACATGATGACGGTATAGTTTTGATTTATCTCGCAATTTTCGTTGCTCGGTTTATCGCCCATTTGTAACAACATAACTAGAAGTTTCATTCAAAAAATGCTTTTCGTTTGTTACAGGACCAACAAGTATTTACAAAAATCGTCCATCAGTCGGGTATGCGCGGTCGGAGGTTTCTTCGTCAGCATTCCAGTCTTCTTAACCGGTAAGATAATGATCGCCTTTGTATTTCTACCATACGATAAGTATACTCGTAGTAATACAAACGGCGCTCGAACGACACAATAAAAAAAAAAAAACTGACAAATACCCCAGGCACGCTGTTGCGGTATCCACTCGCACATATATACAGGTAAATCACGCGTTTCGATCTTTTCTTAATGCTCATTTAGTTTTCACGATAGCCCAGTTACATTAATTCTCAACACTGGTTGAGTAACCTCGTGATCGTTATACCGCACATCGCTGACCAAACGGAGTAATGCCACGATTTATGTATATATATATATATATATGTATATATATATATATACGTATGTATATTAAATGGTGTATATAGGAAGATGCGGGAATGCCATCGGAGGAGTATAAGTGGTTTGTCCACTTTTCAGGATTCCAAGACGACGTTGAGAGGGAGAGAGAGAGAGAGAAAGAGGGAGGGAGAGGGAGTAAAAGAGAAAGAGGGGCATTTCTGGTTCGCGATTTCCTTCTCGTGGTACGCGTTCGTCATGGGTAATCAATGAGCAGTAATTAATGATCGTAGAGGATCAGACTCGCGGTTCTTATTTGCCTGGAACCTCTGAAATACGTTTGTATTAGCATTTCGATGTACAATTTTGTAATATCCGGAGACACGACACCGTCTCGACGTCGTCGAGCATTTTGTTTTGGTGGAACAACCAATGGACCAGCATCTTTTTTTGCACTACTTATGTTCTCTTCAAATGTCGATTAAACAAATCGATCGATTATTGAGAGAAGATTTCGTCAATTTTTATTTTTCACGTTTTTATATCTAATAACGACGATCGTTCTTAATCTTTGGACATTCAACGGTGACAATAAATTATCGCAAAATATAGCTGAAAATTATGAGAGCGTTG
The DNA here is from genome assembly GCA_037576405.1 of Campoplex capitator. NCBI lineage: Eukaryota > Metazoa > Arthropoda > Insecta > Hymenoptera > Ichneumonidae > Campoplex > Campoplex capitator. The sequence goes on along the minus strand of JARBWI010000323.1, from coordinate 9,631,356 downwards.
GTTCTCATTGCAACTTGGGTTTGATCTGATTTTTTTTTTTTTTTTTTTGAAGAAAATTTTTCTTATGCTCGATAGGAATTTTGCTTCCCACATTATTCAATTGATAAATCGAAGAAGAAGCGTTTTCGGTTTGTACCTTTTAAAACGATATTCTAATGAATCTGGCGCGATAACGTCAAAATGGTTTTTTTCTTTTTTTTTTTCTATCAAATCATTAATTTCGAATAAAAAATCAACGAGACAACCGAACCCGTAATTCCCATGAAAAATTTCAAATAAAATTGTAAATATTTCAATCAAGAGTAGAAAAACGATTAGCGAAATCGAAATCAACGAGATAAATCATTAGATTTACCGCTTCCCCCCCGTTTTTTCTATATCAAGAAATTTTTCTCTCGTACTGTCAAAGTCCTTACTTACGATCGACCAGCTCTGTCAAACCTGATTGTAATCATAATTTAAAACCGTTATTCAAGTTCGATTGAGATAAAATCGTTGGTTGACTGCCCGTTATATGTAAACGATGAAGATATAAAAAAAAAAAAAAATAAACAAATTCAACCCATTTTTGTTAACAGCACTATTTTCAATCAATATCTCAAGTAAAAAGATGAGAAACCGCGCAATAAAGAAAACAGTTTAATATTCGTATTCGGACGTGTATATTAATATAAATATTTCATCGTTCTCACATCTCTCGAGTACGTGAGAGAATTTCTTCGACCATGGCAATGTCCATTTACTACTAAACTCGTATGTAAAATTAGTCATTCGTGAGATACGCGATTATTTTTCTGCCATAATCGAAGTGTTTAGTGAATCTTCATAAATTTAATACTCGTTACGCATTCGTTACCGCTACTTGGCTTAAACACGGATGATATAACTGTTCCGTTATCGTTCATCATGCTCATTACTTCGTATCGAGTCGTATACGTAAGTCAATTTACAGGGTTATTAAAATAGTTTTTTTATTTTTTTTCTTCGTCTGGATATCTTGAAAATTAGACGATATACGACTCGGATATTAACGAGCAGATTCCGATTTAAGAGTCTCATTTTTTTTTCCTCTTTCTCCCGGCTTTGACAAAATTATTTTTGCAGCTTGAACTTTGTTTTTTTTTTTTTTTTAATTTCTGAACGTTGCTTCAAGCGCGTCATTAAACTTTGATGAATATCTCGTATGAAATATTTGTTCGTGAAACGAAGATAAAAAATGCATTGATATTTGTTATGGAGGAGGAGAATATGGAACACCGAATTAACCATTCATCGGAGAGTGAGATTGAGAGAGGATTTTTATCATTCTACAAATTTTTTTGCGATTTTATTTTACCCTACAAATAAAGGTCGAAAATAATTGAATTATTTACAATCACTAAGATTCTTTGTTCTTTGAAATTTACAATTATTTTTGAAAACTAATACACTGAGAAAAAAAAATTTGAAATTGTGGCGAACAAATTAAATTTGTTGATTCAACAAAACTTTTGTTGATTCAACGATATTTTTGTCGTGGTTAGAAATTAAGTATTTGAATGAACCAAATTTCGTTTGGGTCAACAAATTTCATTTTGTTCGCTACGATTCGTTGAACCAACAAAAAAATTTGTCGAACCAACAAAAAAATTGTTGAATTTACGAATTCATTTTTCTCAGTGTAACAACATTCTGAAATGACTTTACGAATAGAAAAATTGACGAATACATTATCGAGCATATCAAGTTCCGCGCGCGTATTTCTTCTTTATGCAACCTCATAATGTCCACTAAATTTTCAGGACAGATTATATGCAAATCATTTTAAAAAGAAGTTATTTTTTTTGCTGTTATGCCTCCCTTGAATGAATAAATAAGCTGTGGCAATTTATGCACTCTTTTCAGTCTCTCCCTCTCTCTCTCTCTCTCTCTCTCTCTCTCTCTCTCTTTCTCGTTCTCCCCGACTCTCCCTTTTTCATCGTTATTATTTTTTGTTTTGTTTTTTTCTTTCTTTCTTTTTTTCATTCCTTTTTATTCTTGTTCTTCTCAGGTATGATACTGTACACGTTCATCCAGTTTCACTCAACGCCTGCGATCGTAATGTCGGTATTCATCGGTCTTGGTATCGTGTTCTGTGGTTGCGCTATGGTTCACAATGTCTTCGTATGGCAAAGAGTAAGTTTTATACTTTGTTACATATGCATATGGACCATTTCATGTAAATTTATCCAATTTTTTTTTTATACGATGATTATTATGGTAATTCGTGAGAGAATTTTAAATCTCTTACGAACATCGTTTAAAAAAACATGAATTTGGCTCTGGAATATTATTCTTCAAATTGACAAACGCAGTGAGAAAAATCGTAGTGATTTTTACGAAAGATTTTTGTCAATTTTCTTACGAATATATTCGCGTGACACAATTTTTTTTTATTTGTCATTGAAGTTGAAACTTTTTTGTAATATTACTTTAGTATTTTTCTTATTTATTATTGTTTTTGGGAGAGAAACACCGTGTTCAAGGCACTTCTGGTCGAAATTTTGGCAACAGGCACACAAGAAAATTTATTTTTATTCATTTCTCTCGAACAAAGTATCCTAAGAGCTTGAAATTTTGACAGATGATTTTCTTGATATTGATTATTCCATTCAATTTTTTTTTTTAGCAATATATGTTTGTTAATTCGATTACCGGATGAATCTCCTTAAGAGTATGGATCAGTCGGTATCTTGCCACCGTGAGTGCGAGAGAGAGATAGCTGCAAATTTCGAAAGTGAAATTCATCGATACGGTTTGACTGATTAAAAAAAGGTCCTGTCAGCGGATTTTTGCCATTGTTCTGCGTCCACTGACAGAGCCTTTTTTTAATCAGTCAAACTGTACTGAAGAATTTCAATTTCGAAAATTCCAAGTGAGGTTAGGTGACTGATTCATGCCCTTAAACGACCTATATAAGAATCTTCAAGTCGTATAACAATGCTGGGATACATAATGTGAACTCGAGACAACGACCTGTGTCTAGAACTCGAGTTCACCCTCGTCTATTCCAAGTGCAAGTTACTAGGAGTTTGAAACGAGACAGACTTACCTATACGGAGGAATTCGTTGTTTTTATATTTCTCGAAGAAAATTTTTTCAATTCGATATTCATTTTGATTTTTTTTGTTTTTTTATCCTACAAAAATTCATTTCCAAATTAATCGTAATCGCGATGAGCAATAACTCAAAATTTAATCTTCGAAGTATCATTCGGTCCTGACTCTCTGTCCAGAGAAATTTTTATTTAAAAGCCAGCTGCGAATATCGACGATTTAAAAAAAATTTATTCTCGATTCAAAGAAGCAAAAAAAAATTTTTTTGACAATTTTATAATAATTTTAATAACGTACGATGCAGACGACTATAAAAATTAAATGTTTTTCCTTCATTCGAACAAGCTCTCAGACACATTTTGTCTCAGAGGCGCCCGCTGCATATCCAAAGTTGAGAACACGCGCTGTATGCAAATATATATTAATACAATCGTCATCGGTCTCTCTCTCTCTCTCTCTCTCTCTCTCGGACCACGCGAGACTTATTCGTTGCAAATACTCTCCGCCGCCTTCCACACATACGATTCCCACCTTCCTTCTCTCCGCTTCATTCTTCCTCCCCTCACCCCTCCCTCTTGACTTCGTAAGACTTCTGAGAAACGTGTTCGCGGTCGCGAGAGATTTCACGCTCGTGTGTTTATCACATAATCGACTTTGTCGTCGAGACTGGATAAGCACAGCTATTATTAGCGCTATTCTTGCGATAATCACTCATTTGCATACCAATTTGAGCTCTTGAAAGCTCCTTTGTCCATGAATTTGGCTCTAATTACGAAGAAAACAAAATTTACTTCAAAAACTTGACACGTATAAAGCATTTGTTTATTGCACACAGTCGAAAAAAATATTGAAAAATACTTTTCACTCGTTATTTCATTAACTTTTTTCTTTTTTTTTCTTCCATCGAATCATTATATTTTTCAATGACTTTTTGTACTCGAGAATTTGAGGCTTCATGCGTGTTTATCGTGAAATTTATACTCTCGAAAATTGAAAATTATTTCAGGCACTCACGGTTGACGGTTCTCATGGAAACAATTTTTGAAATTCGCCCATTCGTTACTCGAACGAATACTTCATTGTCAATTTTTTTTTTATCACCCATTTTCGACACACACCACGCGCGCACGTGTTACGATAAACGTAGATTTTTCAGAGGGAAAATCCCTTGAGATGATTAGCATAACGAAAAGCCGCTGATACCATTTACCAATTCCTGCCACCGTTTACAATCTCGCTCATTGACCCGAAACTGGTTCTTCATTTCGAGAAATACACGTGTTATCGAGTAAGAGAGAGAGAGAGAGACGAGAAAGAGAGAGAGAGAGAGTTTTCAGGTTCACAGCGAGATCCAGTGGTCCCTTGTCCCTGGTCTTTCCTTTCATCGACTTTGCTGTTGTTTTTTTTTTCTCTCCATCCTTCTCTCTTTTTTTTTTTTTATATATATATTACAGACCTCTTTCATTTTCTGCTTTATTATTTTCTTTATCGACATTGTAAGATGAGCAACGTACCGCGCACGCATTCAATTTCTTCGCCAATCGACGAGCTTCAAGTTAATTGAAATCGCTCTCGCTACCGCGATAATGTATCGGGTGCTCGGTGTTTTTTGACTGGACAGAACTCTCGACGACGCTGCTGCCACCCAAACGCTGAACTGCACGATTGAACACTTTTTTTTTAGTCCCTTCGTATAAATTTTTTTTTTTTTTTTTTTCACAAAATGAATGTACGATTCACAATTAAAAACGTGTGTCATGATTTGACAAAGAAATTTTCGAAAAATAACTCTCCGGTCAGGATCCAAAGGTAAAATTTGTCGATCGAGACGACGGGACTCGAAGAATTATCGAACACCGTAATAACACCAACCGTAAACTCCAACGCGTGTATATATAATCCACGAGATCCGCGATTATTTCTCTCTGATGAATCTCGCAATTTCCTAACAGTTCTCATTTCCGTTTCCTATTCTGCATTCACATTGAATGGCAACGATGCTATGGAGATTATAGGCATGGTAATGAATTCAATTTTCCTTTATTTCTTTTTATTCTTCTTTCGTATCTCTATCATTACTTGGCTGTTCTTTTCTTTTTGCTATTCTGCCACAGGCAGTCGCAGATTCGCGTGTTTCCTTTTTTGAATTAAAGCCTGACAGTTGTGTTAAGATTACAGGGATCGTTGAATTCAAATCCGATGTCACTGTGTCTCAGAATTTTAGAACGACGGATCCAACGCACTGGACAAAAGACGTTAAATGTGTTATTTTTTTCGAATAAAACTTAATACGCGACACAAGACGCTAGAAACACTGAAAATCTTAATTTTGCACCAACATTTACGAACACGAAATGCTCTTAGATCGGAAAAAAAAAACGATTTGACCACAAATTTCGATGCCTGCAAGTATTCAAGAAAATCGGGAGAATTGCCAAAAATGAAATAATTAATTGGCGAAATTTCCTAGCGCGAAAAAAGTATTTTCGATACAGAAACAAAAGATCAATGTCTTTTCTCAAAAATATAATTCTTATATTTCGTTTGTTTTCAGGAGAAGACGAACGCGGTAAAAGCATTGGCGAGAGCCCAATGCGAGGCCGCAGCGCAGCTGCAGCGACAGCAACAAATGCAGCAGCAACAACAAACCAGTAGAAGTACAGTAGCGACGCTTCATCGCGGTGGTCCGAAGATCGGTAATTTAACGGCGTCCCATTCGACGACGACGTTACAACAACATCCGCGAAGTTCTTCAGCCGTTTATCACCATCAGCAGCATCAGCAGCAGCAGCAGCAGCAGCAGTTGCAACACCATCATAACCATCATCAACACAATCGACACGTTCAGATGTCACCACCGTTGTTGATCTCGTCGCCTAGCGGTTTGGCTGGCACTCACAATCACACGGTGACAGCTGGCGGTGGTCACGCGAACCATCGAATTCTCGCGACCCCGCCAACGACACCGGGTGATCGTTCACCGCCTAGTGACAGTAACAACAAACACAATAGATCACAGTCGCATTTGCAAAGAGACGCGAGCGGCAGCGTTAGTCCAGGCTTGCCCCCAGCGACGCTTGACCTCAGCAGCGCAGCGACAACAAACAGCCCGCACGAGCTCTCAACGCTCGTCTAAATTCAAACGAATAATAAACAGAGCACGCGTTACCGAGCGTGTGAGAGTTACTTCACAAGGCTGAAAACCTCCCTGGGACCATTCGAATTATGTCAGGAGTCTCGAATAATGGCTAACCAATCGGCTCTTCCTTGGCCCGCCGACGTCGATGGGTTATCGGACTGATTTATCGACTTTTGGTTCTTCATTCGCCCAACGAACGACTAATGCTACGATTTTTTGTTCTCGCAGTAGATTCGAGCTCTAAAATTCTTAATCAACCAATCGGATTCGCAGTGGTCATGAAATTTTTTGGCAAATCGTGGGTTTTCGCAGCCATTTTGTTGCGCGAGGTGCACTATTTTTTTTATTCGTCTTTTTTTTTTTTTTCACTAACAATATTCGAGATTAATCGAGCGGTAAACATTTGTTTGTTTTTCAAATGCAAACAAATCTGGTTTTACCGTCATCATCATTATTGTTGGAATGAATTTTTTAGTTGTTGGACACCGAACAACCATTAAAATGTTCTTTCCGCAGGCATGATACCTCAAATTTATAATTTGCCGAAGTTCACGTTATCGAAAATTTGTGATTTCTCCGATCGTGAAAATTCGCTCGAAAATCTCGTATTAATAACTTATTAAAAGTCGTAAAAATTGAAACGATGAACTTGTTTCTTGCCATTTTTTTTTTTATTCTCGTATTTATATAATGTGTTTGATTTCTCATTTATGGCATTATCTCGTTCGTTGCTTAATTTGAACAAAACATCTAGTCCTAGATCGCTCTCGGTTCGGAAAGAATTTACTTTCCTTTTTTCTTCTTTTTCTTTTGACCGTTCGATCTTTCAGTAAACACGACGACACCAAATCCATCGCGATTCTCTCTCGCGAAAATTTTCGATTACTTTTTTAATCCGCGCTTATGAAATTTGTTCGTGATTCACGTTCGATCATCCGGACCATATTCGAATGTAAGAAATTTTCGATGAAAATCTTTACAATCGGCACTAAGAATTTTTTTTTTCATTTTTGGATATATAATCCGAGAAAAAGCTGATTTTTTTTGTTTTCCCATTTTTTGTACTTTTGTTGAACAAAAAATTAAAGGAAAAACGAACCATAGCTGTTCGAAACTTTCGAGTTCACCGATTTCTGTGAAATGAGCCTATTCTCTAAACGGTCTGGATGATCACGGGTCTTGAATCAAATTTCAGCAGCAGTGATCAAGCATTGCTCGTTCCTTTGTCAGCGGCATAAAAATTTCTAGATACGAACCGTTGGAGGTATTTTCAATGACGAAATCTCAACGAACGACTTAAATTTATAAGCTGCGTCGATCAAACTTGCCCGAGAAATTGCTCGACCAATGACCGACGTTTATTTTGACGACTGGTCGAAATTGTTGAATTTATTTATTAGAGATTTTTTGATAAAATAACGTAGAGCTGTTTGTTGTTAATCCATAAACGTTCTGAAATTGCAAAGATTTCATAAAACAAGAAAATGGAACATCTCGTTACTCTAAAAAAAAAAAAAGTATTCAATGTTTCTTCAAAATGTTTTCGTGAAAATCGTCCATTTCGATTTGGTCTAATAGACTGTTTTTTAAGCCTAAGGAAAATCAAAGAATATTTAAACGAGGGAAAAAATGTTGCCTTTCATTCAAATTTTTCTTCGTTGAATACAATTTAAAGAAATGTGAAAATATACAATTAATATTGCTCTACTTTTCAGAATATTTCGTAAGATAAGGGCGAACATAATTCAACGGAATAATACTTTTTTGGAGTAACCGTAAATGCCCATTTTTTGTGACCGAGGCTATGAGTATCGAATCTCGTAATAAATTCTTGACGATCATTTGCGGCGTTAAGGTATCGAGAGACTTTGGCGACGAAGATCCCATAATTGAGCTTTTTTGTAAATATCAATCGACTTTAATGAACTAATAATAGTTACGATAAATTATAAATTGAATAAATAAATATATGTATAGGTTTTGGAGGCGTTATGCGAAACTGGGCAGGGTAATAGAGATGTGAAAATATTGTAAATTAAATAATAACTGCTGTAACATTAACGACGTTATTATAAACTATTTTTTTCTTCTCTTATGGACTTTGTAATTACTAACATTAAGTACGATATCTAGTTGCGAGAATAGTTTGCGGAATAGAACATCCAGTTATCAGCCTTTTCAATAAATTTATATGCAGAAAGAAAAAATGTGAAGAAACCACATTTGCATGTAGCCTGTTATTGATTTTATAAATGATGCTGCTTACAATGCTGAATAAAAAGTATATTTTTAAATATTTGAACGACTTTCTGTAGGAAAAAAACTTACCAAGAGTGGCCAAAAATAGATGCTTCGTTGACACAAAAACATGAAATAACTGTAGGATTGAAAAAAATATAGAAATCTGTTCGCGAAGTTGTTAATGTATTTTTTCTCTTTTTTCTATACGATTATTAAAATTTTGTATATCAACCAAAGAGATTTTAGCAAACAAAAAGAGTCCCACAATGCGAAAACCATTGTCACGCTATTCTCAAGCAGAGTTGCAAAAAGCCGACTACGTGAGTAGAACTGAAAACTGGATGTTTTACCCTATACTATAAAGAAATAAATTATTGGGTCCACGCATAACGCATATAGTACAAAAGTGTTTTAGCTTTATGTACTTGAATAATAAGAAAAAATAAATACAAATTAAATCATGTGCATATGAAACACCTGTTGTGGGTATTCGACATGTATCTAATTTTACGAAGAAAATAAATTATTTCAATCTTTTAGTGATCGATTGTTTGCTCTCAATTACGTATATATTTTAATCACCTATTTTTTTATTTTTTTTTTTCAACAACCTAATGAACGAAATTAATTAGGAATCTATAAGTCTCAGACTTTCGTTACAAAATGCTACAGCCCCTCTCCTTCCTCTCTCGATTTCCCAATTTTCTATGGATCAAAACAAGTCTCCAAAATAAACTTAAACATCCATTTCGCAGCGATGTCAAGGACTGAAATAAAATAAAAACGTGTTTCTTGTAAGAAACCTATAATTTACTTCGTTCAATTGACATATTCACATGCTTAAAAGTCGATATATCAGCATAAATTCATTTAATACTATATTCATATATTCTTTAAAAGTTCACATAAAATTCAGAGAAACTCTTCCATTTAGAATCGATGTATATACATACGTTGTGTGTTGCTAGAAAATTCTTTTATTCAATGTACAAGTGACGAAAACGATCGTCTTAAAAAGAAGTTTTTTCTCCTTTGTTCATATACGTCGTTTCAAGCGTATATAGAGGAAAAAAATCTCAAGCGTTTCGATTTCGTCACATATCTAAGCCTTGGTACGTGAATCGTTAGCTCCGCAAGGACAAAGACTTAGAGCCGTATTCGGTAAAACGAACAGCTTTAATCCTTCCGTAATTGCCATATATGTCCTAAAATTGCCTACAATTATGCTGCATTACGATCTCGCGTCATTGATCGTTGTTGGTACGTGTACCTCGAGTCCGTCCAATTCTTTGGTCATGATTATCTGACAGCCCAGTCTGGATCTGCGACGTAAAACATCATTTTTTTTTTTCAAACAATGAATGATTCATTTATGCAAAACTTTGTTCTATGTTTTTTACTCTGCCTGTAGCTTCTTCTGTTTCGTTGATGTTGTTTGAATATTTAAATACTTACGTATCCGATAAATCGTACGCCAGATCGAGCATATCCAATTCTTCGTCAGTTGGCTTGTCCGGAAGAGAATCGTAATCGTTTTTCGATAAGATCAGATGGCATGTACTGCAAGTCAATGTTCCCTCGCAAGCACCTAAATGATAAATAAAATACTTTACTTCAATGTTCTTTGTAGATAAATTTGTAATAGAAGTTTTGAGTGGATGAAAAAACTGCTTTAAATACCATAACCGTCCAAATCGATGTCGTTGTTTACAACAATGTCTAACAAACTGTCCCCTATTTTGCCTTTTCCTTCGATTCTTTCTCCGCTCGCTCTTATGAACGTGACTTTTACCCTGCGCAACAAGAAATTCAAAATTGCCAATCAATTTTGGGAATCAACTTGACCTGACTGAATTTTCATGACAGTACACGATCGAAAATACAAGGTTTGTAATGTCATTGATTAGGAACAAAAAAATTACATATATAAAGTTTCAAGTGTCAGAAATATCAATCTTCAGCATCTCACAGACTCTCTTTTGTTACGGCTATATTTTTTAAACTCAATGACCCAATTTTTAGTTTTCTTGACAAACTACATTTAACCGCAAAAATCAATGTAGAAAAAAATGAGAAGACTCAAACTTACTGCAAAAAATTTGACATTTATCATTGAACCCTTATAAAATTTGTTTTTAAAACCGACTGAAATAGGAATGATCTAAAAACACTTTAGGAAAAAAATGCCTTAGATAAATGAAATCGTAAAAATTTTCATTGGAATATTCATGAATTTTGTAAAAACAGTCCAATCAAAATAACAACAGTGATTGAAATCGAGTTTTTTGCAGTTTTAACCTTTTAATTGAATTGGTTTAGTTGATGGAACTATTTTTCATGTCTGTTTAAAAACTAGTCAATACATTTAATAATATTCCTTATTTTATTCTTTATGTAAAATAAGGATAATAATCATCAGACATATGATCGCAGAAGTCGTGAATATCTTTGTCGTCTACGCTTTCGTCCAATCACAACGTTTGACCGACAGAGAGGAATAATAAAACGAAAGTTCTATGAGAAGATTGAGAAGCAACAAGTTTCGAAATGTGAGCTTCAAGCGGAATGTTAGTACGCAAAAAAAAAAGAAAGTTTCTCGATAAAGTTGTGACCACGCGATTGAATTACGAAATATTGTATTCGAGAATAATTTTTAAAACTCACCGGGATTTTTTCACTTACTCTTGTTTGTCGTGTTTTGGCTGACTCGTAGATGCTTGTCTGACGTGAGAAAAGGGCTTATCTAATGCTCCACTAACAGGAGCTTTGATGAGAGGTGAACGAATCACGAGGGACGTGAAATTTTGAAATTTCCGCACGAATGCCATGTTATAAATATGTTAATTCACTTATTGCATGGAACCGAATTTTTCTCTACAATAATAAACACTTAGATAATTCGATATAAAACCGCGATTTATAAAAATTCGAGGTTAGATGACTTGCCACTGATAACAATTGTTCTACTGCAATGTCATCATTGATAATTCGTGAGTGAAGCTTCAAGCAAATAGATGGTTTCGATAAGATATAGAAACAAAGTATTCGCTATAAGTGCAAGAAACTCTTGACGATAATAGAAGTTGAACTCGTGTCGAAGTTGCCAATCAACTAAACCAAAATCGCAAATGATCGTCCTTAACCGGAATTTCACTTTCCATGCTCACGCTAAACGGCGCTAGCGACACTGACATACACTGATTTCACTTGCGACTACTTTACAAATATACGAATTGAGATTTTTTATATAAGTTGTGTCCAAGAAGAATACATGTTTCCCCTGTTTGTGTTGGAATATCGTTTGGTAATGATTGATAGCGTAGTGACAGCGTTTGGTATTCGTAAATTTCGTTATAATCATAACGAAATTTACGAATTACGAAAAATCTGTATTCACTGAATCCAGTGAATACAGATTTTTTGGTGGCAATTTGACGACGAGAGAGAGATGGGTACCAGTCTCTTACTTCATTTATAGATCGAAAAATTGGGTGTTTTTTCAGGATCTTGAGTAGAAACACATTAAAGTGAGCCACAAAAAAATGAAAAGTCGAACTTTTTCGAACGAAGTCTAAAATATGACTTATTACCATCGGTGAGTGGTGTTGCATTATATCGGAACTGCGTTAGTTGTAAAAGACGCCGTTGCGCGTGATCGTTACACGAAACGCCGACGCCCCGCCCACCGGATATTAAAAGCATTTGATTGGCTCTCCCGTGCATTCTCTATTCTCATCTCGCTCGGTGTGCCTCGGCAGGGCTCCCAAGCCCCGAGTTTATATGTCAGAGTGCGTTGCCGTGTGCCCCGTCAAACATGGCGATCGTTCGAGTTCTTTGAAGGTTTCTCGTCAAATGTTCACACAATGACGATTATCGCAACGGGATAGCATTTATGCTAAAATTAACTAATAATACTGGATCTCCGATATCACGTAAATAACAAAAAACGTGCTCGCAAAGTCGCGGACGTTCGTGCGCGTGAAAAAAACCGCTCGTATTTCTCGTGTCTGTCTCTTGTAATTCTCGATACATTTTTGTCTTTTCTATACGTGTCGCGTTTCTGTGCAATAGTAAAGAGCACGAAAACGGGTTTTCAACAAAATTGACCCTCGAACCATTCGTGTTTATATGTAGATATACGGACTCGTGTGTGTGTTAAACTATCAATTTCTGCCTATATATAAATATAAAATATACATGCTAAGTATACGTATACGTCTGTAGAGGGCTGTTGGATACTGCGAAAAACGTCAAATAGGGGCTCCCGTGTTTCTGGGGAATTTTTTAGCCCAGATGATAACGCCGGATTGATTGCACGTAAATTTATCAAATAAATCGATAATACGTCACTTATTTTACTCTTTATTTTCGAGACGCCGAGAAAAATAAAATCGTGAAAAACCGGTATTGTTGTGAAAAACAATAGGATGTTGGCAGTACGTGTGACGAAATAGCAAAAAAATTTTAAGATGGTAAAACTGCAAAATTGAAAGAACACTTTTGAGATCCTAAAGTTTTTGAAGATTTTGGTATCCGAAATCGTTGGAGCTGTATTTTTCTCAAAATTTCCACTTGAACGTTTGAGCTACTTTGGAAAAAAAATGGCTGAGACTCAGAGAATGACTGTCTTTGGGAGACATCCTCCGTGTGCCAGTGGCCTGCGATTGGAAGAACGCAGAGCCAGAAGGTATGGAAAATTTTTCATTCAAACTAGATATTACCCTATGGTTACCAAATTTTGTATTTTTCACCTTATTTGTGTATATTTTTCCTCGGTTTCACTTGTATAAATTTAACAATGTCATTGTGAAATTCCATTAAAATAATGATTCCAAAAAATCATTGATATATTGAATGGATAAATATAATGATATAATAACATATTTAACAAACTTTTCTCAATAGTTTTTGCCAAATCAGTTTTTTTCCTTGATAATGCAACAATCTAATTTTTTTTTTTATATCCCGAGTGTTGAATCACCGTTGGATCCTTGATTAACTTTTCTTCAAAATATTATCTCTGTTCGGTTAACAATAAAATTTAATTTTTTATCCAGAGTCGCGATGCGTCACGAGAGGAATCGCAAGCCTGACAAACCAGAAGATTTCGTATGTTACGAGTCGAGTGACGACGAAGAGGAGACGATAATGGAAGGGAGACAATATCTTCGCACCTCGTTCAATTTCGTCGATTATGTGCGTGCTCGTGAAACAAATACCCGAGAAGTGCGAAAAATCAATCAAGAATATGGCTCCAGGCACATACTTACCCACGATTTGTTCAAAGAATATTCCGTCGGGCTGAACAATATGAACAAAGTTTTCTGTTCCCAATGGCTAAGTGATCGACAAGTCGTCTTTGGCACTAAGTGCAATAAATTAATGGTTTATGATGTGGCCACTCAAAAATTGGATCAAATACCTTCGTTGCACGGTAGACAAACTAATCCTAGCGGTGGACTCATTACTGAACAACAGTGCGGCATTCATTCCGTACAAATTAATCCTTCTAGGTAGAATTATAAGTTTTTACACTTAAATATTTAATTCAATAATAATTTTTAATATTTGTGTTAGATTACCAATTTTATTCAACTCTAAGCCCAACGAGGTCCGAAACGACCCGAATTTTTCAAGTTAAAAACAAATTCAACCGAAGAAGTATTTTTATTTTTCATTCTATAAAGTTATCATTATATTTACGTTGAATGCGACTCATATTCAAACATCATGCGTTTTTCATAATTCTCATACTTAGCGAATGTATTCACGTACATTCCCAGTATTTCTTATTTATCGTCGATACATTTATGAAGTGTTGCAACGTATAAACATTTGACGTATCATAAATATATACTGATACAATCCTCTTTGCAGAACATTACTATCCACGGGTGCGAGAAGCAGTAACGAAATAGCTATATACAGACTACCTACGTTGGATCCGGTATGCGTCGGTGAAACGGCGCACCGAGACTGGGTATTCGATATGTGTTGGCTCGACGACGAATTTCTTGTTTCTGGATCGAGAGATACGAAACTTGCGCTTTGGCATATCGATAGCAATCTCGCCGCTGCGCCTGACAAAGCTGACGTACCAAATCACAGGTAATCTCAAACATTTTTAACCAAATAAATCATTCGCTTTTTCAATTTTATTCACTCTTGTTGCCTGTTGCTTAACGAAACGTATCTTGTTTTTCAGGCTAATACAACCAGTCTGCGTCAAAGAATGTCGTTCCGCTCAAAAAGTTCGGGCACTCGCCTTCAACAAAGCTTACAAAGAAATAGCCGCATTGTCGCTCAATAGTTTCATACATATCTGGTCGGCTGAGACTTTTAAACAAAAAATATCGAGAAAATTGCCGGCTTGCCAGGAAAACGTTTGCCTGGCGGTACAAGAAGATGGCGTTTATGCAGTTGGCTGTCGATCTTACACGCTTCTCCTCGATGCGAGAACGTTGCAACCAATTAAAAAAATTCCTTCGAGGTGCTTATCTCTTATTTCAAGAATTTTATTCCTTTATATATCATTTTTTGATTATTTTTTCTATTATTATTATTATTATTTATTATTATTATTGTACTTCACAGATACAGCGGTTGCGGAATAAGATCGGCGAGTTTTCAGGGCTCAGTGTTGACGATTGGCACCGGCCTCGGTATGCTCATGTTTTACGACGTCAGAGCTCAAAAATACTTGGAATCTTCGATAAACTCCAACAGGACAGTCGTTCTAAAGGCCTCCAAAGGATACGTGGCAAGTTTTAACAATGTTTTTAAAAATTGTGTGGCTAGAAGTGCCGGGAGCTACATAACTGTCTCGTTTTTCAGTCGTGATAACTAAAGTGTGTGCAAGGTTTCGAGTCTGAAAAATTAAAATTCTTTTGCGGATTTAAGACGTGTTTTTCATAAGGAGCAATTGAAAATTTAACATCTCTAGCGATAACTTGGAATCTTTCTATTAATATTTGTTTAGAAATTGATTATTCAATCGACGAGAAACTTAATTTTTCAACACGAGAGTGTAGTGAGACACAACGTCTTACGAAATTTTACGCTTCATTACTTTCGAGTCGCATAAAATTGTCAATAAAATGATTTAATAAATTGAATTTGCAGTTTCCGGACGAGGAATACATCGACGGTTTTCAGAATGTAAAATACACACCAGCCATTTACACACATTGCTACGACGCGTCGGGTACACGCTTATTTACAGCAGGTGGGCCACTCCCAGTGAATCTTTACGGTAATTATGCTGGATTATGGCAGTAAGTGTGAGCCTTTATCCTTTTTATCCCCCCCCCCCTTCCCCGCTCTCTGCCCCCAGCGACACGCGAGGACAATATTTCGCGATTTCGAGTTCACGATTCTGTATATACATATGCACATATATTTATAAATATGTATAAATGTATATGCATATGTATATAAAAAAAAAACATCGAAACGTATAGAATTAAGGCGATAGATAAATTAACAAAAAAAAATCGAGACGAAAAAAGATCGAGTTGAACGAGAAAAAAAGGTTAACAGTGATGCGAATCCTTGGGATTTATTACGTAGGAAATATTATTCGATAGCTAGAAAACAGAAAAAAAAAAAATAATACGAAATTCACGGTACAGTTCGACATAAAAAAATTTTTATCGTTCCTATATCTCTCGGTCGTGCGTAAAAAAAAAAAGCAATCTTCGAAATGGCAAATCATCGAATTGTACGATGGATGCAAAAATACATTTTGCCCGAATCAATGATAGTGAATTGGGATGTTCAAGCTCGCAATCTGTTATTTATGCTGGTTTATTTTCATACAGTTTTTCTTTCTTGTTATGCATAATAGGACGACGAAAAATCTTCCAGATTTCGCCTGAGGATTGATTTTTTTTTTTTTTTTTTTAATTCTTGTTTTAATCGTTATCTTTTTTTAGGTATTATTATTGTCATTATTATTATCTTCATTATCATTATTATTATTATTATAACTGTTCATTAATAAATTAGTGAACTCACGACTGATCAATCGGAAAACGTCAAAAATATTATCACGACCCATCAAATGAATGAAAATTTAATTATTAAGTGATTGAAGGAAAAAAAAATGTTTTGGTGGCTCAATGTAGTACTTGATCACTTTGCACACTTTTTTTTTTGTAACGATTCGATGATAATTATAGTAAAATTTATATAATAAATTGTTTTGTCATATGAATCCTATTCGAACTTGACATTTTAAATTACATTTAAGGGGTTATACCTAGTTGGCGACCGAAAAAAGGTGTTTTTTTGTGATCTTTTCTTGAGAAAATGGTTGGAGGTTTCAAACTTTTATTTTCACAGTAAAGAGTATATCTTTGAGTATGTTCCATAATTTTTTTTATCGGAAAAAATTAATAAATGTAAAAGATATTCTGTATCGCCCGGACCGCTGTTAAAAAAATATCTTCCTCGGTGACCACTCTAACTTCCCAACTAATCATCCGAAATAAAAAAAAAAACAAAATAAATTGAGTTTTTGTACCGCATTATCTAGTCTTCAATCGAAGGATTTGATGAAATATAAATTTTCGAAAAAATGGTTTCCGAACGAAAGTGTAAGTCTAAATTTCGGTGAAAAAAAAAAAACACTTCATTTCCCTTGATATAAAAGAGTGTATGCATGGAAAAAAAATTCTTCGATTAAGGACTGCCTTTTGATATAAAAACAAAAAAATGTATGCAAAAATTTCAAGTAAATCGGTCCACTCGTTTTTGAGATATCGTGGTCACCGATTCTGAAAAAGTCGTTTCGAGAAGAAAGCGTTGTAAAAACGGCCGTAACTCCATCAATTTTGGACGAATCGATTTGAAGTTGTCGGAGAAGATTTTTCAAAAGTTATACCATAAGAATCCGTCGAAAACGAGAAATCGATTTTGCAAAAAAATTCGAACTAGATGAACCCCTTAAACTAGACTTTAACTTGGTCACTTTGCACGTTTTTTCGCAACGATTCGATGGTAATTATAGTAAAATTTATGTGAATCCAATTGAAATTTGGCATTATAAATTAAAATGAAACTTGACGGTTAATTCGACTAAATTTTGCACTTTTTAATCCATACTATGGCAAATATTTTATTATCATGATTATTATTATCATTATTATCGTTTTATATTGATATTATCGTTATTAATATTAGTTCAGGACAAGAGTACTAGAGCACGAATGAGTGAATGAAACTGTTTCAAAAGTGCAGCTGCCAGAGAGGAATGATCCGGTGAATGAAAGAAATAATGTCTAAGGAATGAATGAATGTACAAATAAATGTACGTGTGAATGGCCCAGATAACCCCGCTTGTGAATTACAAAAAGTTCTCTCGATCTCCATCATTCTTAATAGTTCAAAAAATGATTTGAACAATTTTTCATATTTGTAATTTCGAATTTCGAAAAACAAAAATCGGTTTGAGTTTTTCCTTTCAAGAGCCAGGCAGCTGAGAATTTGAAATAGAGTGATATGTTCGAATTGATCATGAATAATTGAGATGTGCAAAAGTTTTTTTTTCCCGCATCGTTCCAAGATCGTGACATTTTTTTTTTTTTTTTAAATATATTTTTTTTACGACTTTTGGAACGTATCGAGAAGTTGGTTTCCGTTTTCGAGAACTACAACACTCGAGGGATGATACGAAGGTTGGACGAAACAACTCACCGGTTTAGATTTAATTGACCAACGAGATCCCCGATATAATTCTCATAATATTTCTGTATATTCTAAATGAAAGGAAAACAATTGATAAAAAAACGAAAACGATACAAAATGAAAAAAAAAAAAAAAAAAAAAAAGAAATAGAAAGAAAAACGAGTGTGCAATTTGGGTGAACAAAAACTCAACGCATATTGTATGACTTTGTATATGCGACGTTTGTGTAAATAAAACAAGAAAAAAAAAGTGGTTCGTGGTCTGGTAGATCTCGAAGAAAGGATTCTATCAATAGAAAAAAAAAAAAAACAATTCGAAAACTCATTTCGTTTATAAATAATTTATTTGTATATCGATATGATCGTACATCACATTTAATTATCATTATTACTATTTTTCAATACAGTGTAAAGGTATTTGTATATATAACGTGTACAAAAAAAATTGACCGTTATAGAAAAGAATGGCTTCCGAAGTGAGGAATTAAAATATATCTTTGAGTCTTACTCAACAGACGAAAACAATCGCTGAATTGTTTTTTTGTTTGTTTTCATTACGTTCTTTTTAACGTGTATTTACATGCATACAGTGATTTTTGGTGATTAGACGTACCGAGCTATCTCTTTTTAACAACGTTTTGCTTTTTTTTTTGTTGTTTTCGCTCTTTTTTCTTTTTTGGTCTCGATTAATAATATCACAGATCGCCTGTACGGAGTTTACATCTCATAACGCACAAACGAGTCTGTGGCAAATGTTTTTTTGTCTTATTTTTTGGTTTCCGTCATGTTTTTTTTTTAAATAAATATCAATATTGCTAAAAACTATACATATCGATATCGGTAGCTCCAGGTTGCTCCAATTCTCGTAAACGATCGCGCTGCAGAGACGATTTTTAAGAGAAAAACAGATCCTACAGCTGTCAATTATCTTCTTTTTTTTCAAGGAATCTTTCTATTATTTTTTATTTTTCGAGACTGGCATTTTGATGCTCGAACTATTAAATGCACAGTTTGACGTACATCTGCCACGTTCCTATGTGTCAACCGTTCCTTTATGTCAATGTCATCCGATCTTGTCTGTCAAGTTTCTTATCCTTTTACTCGTTTGTTTTGCATTCCCTCCCATTCCAAGCGATGTTTTTTGCTTTTTATTTGCGGTGTTGTGAATCAGGCTGAAGGATAACTCGACACAAATGAACGGATTTGGTCCCGTCGGGATGACAAATGGAAGAGTCGACTGTAGTAACGATTATTTTCGATTTTTTTTCTTTTTTATGACAGCTACAAGCGATCCGGAGAGTAGTTTTTGATAAATTCGCTGAATGGTTTCAAGCGTGAAAGTCTCTCGAAAGAGATGAGGCTCACTCGTGGATTTATAAGGCCTATGAAGTTGCACGATTGAATTTCAAGCGAATCCTCTTCTGGATTTTTGCCAACATCAGGCTCAAAACGTAATCACTTGTTCGAACCCTGACGGGCTCATCTCAAACGGAGTATTAAAGTCGAATTTATTGCCTGAGCGAGTGGGCACAGCCCGATTGAATAAAGAGAAGTTATGAACTAGACTTAGAGGTATAATAATGAAGGGAGGGAAAGAGAAAAGGCTGTGTGAGAGAGAGAGAGAGAGAGAAAGGGATTGTTCGTGATTGGATGAAAAAAAATCGCGTGCGCGGCGATCTCTTGCAAAGACGTCATTAAAGAGGCGCAAATAAAAAATAGAAATAAAATGGCATAAAAGACGAGAGGAAACATGATTCTTATGATTAATATTAAAATTATTGCTTCTTGACGAGCGTCGCGCATGTTGGATGAGCAATTGTGATTTCAGCGAAAAACAAATATGCATTCCCGATGCGAAATTTAAAGATGTCCGGCGTCGAGAGCTTTGTTTATGTCGGTGACTAGAAGCCCAAGATTACCGCGATGCTCGGAATCTTGTCTAAATATGGAGTCCAAGAATTCCGGATTCGTGATAAAATCGAAGACTTGATCGCAACGATCCTGCGATTTGTCGGTCAGGTGGTGCCTTATCAGGGATAGTATAGCGCTGCGGCAACGTTCCAGAGATCGGGTCAAATAGATCTTATCAAAACTGAATTCGAGCTCGTAAAATGACACCACCGCCATCGCGGCCGCTCTCAGCGATGATCGTATTTCAATTATTCTTGGCTCATCCGCTGCTGTTAATTGTTGATTACGTTGTAAAAGTCCAATCTGTTTAAAAAGAACGATAAAAAATTAAATACTTTGCCAACTTTTTTTTATTATTTTCATTTCTTTTTATTTTAGAAAGACGATTTCATGGATTTCATTTCTCGTTTCATGATTATTTTGGGTTTATGAAATTTCATATTTTCGGAATGCAAAAAACAAAAATCATGTTTCAGGCGTTATTTCGAGGACCGTCGCACGATATTACTTGATCTTTTAGGAGTAAAAAGGAATTTATTTCAGATTTTTTCTCACAGCCGAAGCAATATGATATCATCAATAAAACAAGATGTTCGTCGTCAGCATGACGAACAAATCAGAGATGAATAGGTCTATAAAAAAATCAAATGGATTCTCCTAATATATTTTCAGTCTGTCGAACCGACCCTTTCCATTTCACGAAGATAAAGGAATTTTATGGTATTTCGAAACGAGATATGCGTTTCTTAAGAAAAGTTGAACACGTCAATTGTCCATGACAAAGTTTCTGAATGAAAATTTACAAAAAATTTGATCTCAAAGAAAATGATAATAAATTTGAAAACAAAGCTATGAATAAATATGAAAATGAATCAAGTCAGTCAGTCGATCAAGGTACAAAAAATAGTTGATAAAAAAAATGAAAATCATGGAAGTTGATAAAAGTTCGAACGCAATTGATCTCATGGTCAAAACCATACAAAATCGATCCGAGGTGATCCGCAGTCGGTAAAAAACTGCTGTACATTTTTCTCCCTCACAAAGTTGTTCAATTTTTGATAAAAAAAAAAAAGTTTCACAGTGTTTTCATGAATCAGCTATCTTTATTGCACTCAGGCAATTGTTAAAGGGCCTCAAGGTCGAATGGCAATAAATAAGAAAAGTAAGGGAAGATCGTTGGATGATCACCTTGATGGAAAGTTTGACGATGTTCTTGAGAACTTTTTCCGGCTGTTTTTTGGCAAGTGATGGATTACTCTTAGCCGCTCTTTCCATGAGCTTGAAAAGATTATCGAGAAGGGAGGTGGTAGCATCATCGATAAAAAGGGATCGTCCTGCTCCCGTCGAAACGACACGACCCAGCAATTTTTTTTGAGCTCGAAGACCCAAGTCTCGAGCTCGGCTTCCCGTACTTCCGCCGGCCGGATAAACGCCGCCCCCTGTAGCCGTCGACTGCATCACTGTTCAGAGTCGTTCATTTTCATAATAATTCGAAAAACTTAAAGTTTAAAAAAAAATTTTATTTTCTTATGAAAAACCAAATAAAATAAATAATGTGTCAAAGAACTGAATTCGTAAGAAACGTAAACTGAAACGTGTGTTCCCGGCGGTAACCGATGAAAACTTACCATCAAACATGGGTAAACCGCTATTTCCTGTTCTGTGAGTGTGCGATAACGAAATCAGAAATTAAATAAAGGCGTGTATGGCTCCAAGAATACCAAACGAAAATCAGTCAAGCTAAAAAAAAAAAAAATTGAAAAAACATAAAATAACATTGCTCCGATGAAACGATCAAGTGCGAATGAGTAAAATAAACAACAAAAAACTGATTAATAGATTTGTATCGATTTATAAATAATTGCCTGGACAAAAAGTAAAATCGGGATCAACTTCGTCGTCCGGAAGATTAAGAGTTATGGATAAATCACCTAATCCACGCTTCGAATTTTCGAAATTGTAATTCTTCAGCACATTTTTGACCGATCACCAAAAGGCTCTGTCAGCTCACGAAGAGCCATGGCAAAAATGGGCTTACCAGGGGCCTTTTTGTAATCCAGTCTAAGAAGAATTTATATTTCAAAATTTTCAGCTATCGCACCCACCATGACGAGATACCGTCTGAGAACCGTCATACTCACTCAAGGTCATTTTTATTACGTACCTTGACTGCAGTCGGTCACAGCTACAAGATGATAGAGCAACCAGCTCTGCAGCTCCATCACAGCAGTACCCCACGCCACCTGTAATCCAACCATGTTTCTCAGTCAGCAATGAAACATACAGTATTTTGGTCGAATGTATTTTTTTGCATTATAAATGGAAAAAAAAAAAAAAAAAAAAAAAAAAAACTGGCCAATGTCGCGTACAATTGAATAAAACGTGTTTGGATGAGATTCATTGCTCGATCTAACGGAATTGAAGCCTCATAGTTATCGAGACTTTTGTTTTAATAACCAATCGAAATCTTTTCGGACAAAAAAAAATTTACGAAGAATTAAAAAAAAAAATTCGTTGCATATCGCATTGATAAACCTGTGTTAGGAATATCGTTAAAAATAACACAGTTTGTTTATGTGGGACGAATGCGTTGCCGGTCGTATGGAGGTGGATGGCTGACACGTTGTGATATAAAACTTTTGCGTGCCTTATTGAATGCAGGAGTGGCGAAGAGAAGGAAGAGGGAGGGGAGGGGGAGGCTTCGAAAAAAGTCACATTGAGGCAACGAGCCAGGCACAGAGGGAGGAAGAGAGAGAGAGAGTAGAAAGGGAAAGAGTAGAGCAAAGCTAGTTGGTTGTTGTTGGGACTCGATCGATTTATAAGGAGCGTCAAGGCGAGCGAGAACCATTCCCGAATAGCAGAGACGTTGAGCGAGTCAGAGAGAAAGAGAGAATCCTCCGTACGTACTCGAATATATATTTGGTATATTTTTGAATACATCATACGAAGACACCGATATCTCGGAAAAGTATATCCACTAGAAAATCATTTGACTCGAATAACAATTCTTTCGGCGGTCCTCTGCGACTGCGATTTTTTTCAATGACATACACTCAACGAACGGTTACGACTCGATCGCAGGCATTATTGAAACGAAAATAAAATAAATAGAAGACAGCCGAGTATCTCTGTGCCGCTGCGGCACTTTTTATACGCCAATTATGAGATTTACAGCTATTTTTTTATTATTGTTTATCGTACACAAAAAATAATACAAAACGAACCTTAAAGCGACGAAAATAAGCAACAAGAGGTCTTCGATGTATCAAGATCGTAATTTTTCTTCGGTGATACGATACTATATATTTATAATGAAAAAAAAAGGGCGAACAGAGGCTCTTCAGAACTCGTGTGCCGGATGGTTTCGCCTCGACGAAACAACCCTCAAGATGCAGCTGTTCCTTCGAGTGGCAGATGGCGCGACTCGACCCCATGCTTTCTCTGATATTTTTCCTGTTGCGAAACACGAGAAATCGTCACCTGCCTCGCGATCATCTGAATCGAGAATTTAGCGCCCTTTTTCCCTCTTCCCTTAACCTGATTCATCACACACGACTCTAGTTACCAACGACTTTTCAAAAAATCATTCGTACATCTTTTCTCAATTGAGACAAAGGCCACTGCTCTGCGTGTATACGAATGCACTTTGACTAAAGGTTTACACAAAAAAACTTCGAGGTGTCTCAGCCACCTAGCGGAGCTTTGGCGCACTGACAGAGAAGACGATTTCGTGTAGCAAAAAAACTGCTTTTCCATAACGGTCGAATTGTAGGAGAATTTTTTACGAAAATTAATTCACTAAACGAGAGTTACGTTCACCATACTTCGGATTAGTTATATTTCGTTAATTTTCTCTTGGCTGTTGCATGAATCTAAATAGAAACGTCGATTTGGCCAAACGACAAAAAAGTTACGCAGTAATCGTGTTCAGACATCGCGACTTTGGAACAAATGAGTATGTGTAAATTGCGCGGTACGTGACACGTTGCCGTTTCCAATTAGGGCTTTTATATACAAGTATTTTCGTTCGTTCAAGACCGAGGTACTTTAGCCTCTTCGTACTAGATTGAACGAGCAGACACGAGAGAAGAATCTCGGCATAATGGTTCATTTGAGTAACGTGTGTGTGTGTGTGTGTGTGTGTGCTCGACGCTCGCTCTCTCCATATTAGAGTGCATAATTTCATTTATGTACGAAGAAAATAAATTCTGACAGTTGGATGGACGTGTTCTCCAGTTAAGAAGAAAAAAAAAACAAACAAACGGGACAAATGAATAAGTCGGAGAATGTAAAAAATGGATTGCAGACGCGACCGGAAAATATACTGAGCGCGAAATCCTACAAGTCGTTTCTTTTATAACTTAATTGGTATCAAGTGGTGCGAGAATATTAAGGGGAAGGGCGGCAGGGTAGGAGACTGGGCGCCAACAAGAAACTCATTCATTAAGGATGATGCTTGTCTCGTTATATCGCTGTACGCGCGGTTCACATAAATTCCTATATAAGGCTTTTCGTATCCATTGAACGATTCCAAAATACTCTTTATTCGCACGTTTTATATTTTTCCAAAAATTTTCTTCCACTGGAAATCCGAATATAATTTAAAAAAAAATATTTTCTCAAAATGAAAATATTTTGAATTTGGAACATGTTTTTGTAGAAAATTTAACGTCCAGACTAAAGCATTGAATCAACAGTTTAAGGGGGTTGGCTACACACAACAATGTTGCCATGTTAAAAGCATAGAAAAATTCGAAATGATTAGAATTTAATAAAATTTGGTGAGCATATTCTTTTGGATTAAATATGAATATACAAATTTTTTAAGATTTTTCTTCTACATAGTTTTCGAGTAATTTAACGCACTAGAGTTTACATCCGTAAGCATAGGATTCTGATATATATAGGTATATATTTTGCATATTGTAAACTCCAATTATTCGACAACTATGTAGACGAAAAATTTGAAAAAAATTGTGTCACTGCATTTGCTGCTAAAGAATGTTATCACTAAATTTTATTAAATTCTTATCATATTGTCGTATGTAGCCACCCTCCTTAAGGACTGCGAAAAGAATCATCATCGCATCAGTCCAAAAAAAAATCAAGTTGACACGGAACATCCTATGTATTGTTTCATATCAGTCGAGTATATATATATATATGCTTTCCCTCGGAACATTACAGAATACTGTAACTAGTGCTGGGAACTATTTTACAGTGCGAGAGAAATCGTCGACCTGGAAAACCTTCAAGTTGGGATTGGAAAATTTGAAAGTATTTAAATTTTCTTTATAACGAATAAACCTGTTACTGAATTTCAACAAACTTTGTTTATTTAAGTCGACTTTATTTGTGTTCTCTAACTTCTCGTTCAAGGAAATTCACAAAGTTGTACTCTCTTATACGTGTAGATTGTGAAAGTGAGCCGAACGAAGTTGTTCTACCTTGTGGGTCTAAAATCGATTTATCGATGTTGCACATATAGTTATACGTAACTCGAGCGTGTTTTATACCGGTGGTTTTTTTTTCTTCTCTTTCTCCTGGCCACAAACGAGTGTCACGTGACTCGGTTTCTAAATATACGATATTAAAACGTTTTGTATTTTGGATTCGTGCTGATAAAAACGAATCTGCAGAAAATCGAGGAGGGCTTTCGTGTTTTGAAATTCCATTCGAGTTTCTTATTGTCGGGGATCGAAATTCAAGAGGTTATATCCAATCGGATCTTGTCAAATCCAAACAACTTTTGTATTCAACATCTTTCGTTGTATGTATTATTGATACATTTTTGCCATCTGCGGTGTTTGGCGTCGTTCTAGACAATGTTAAACTCAACGATTTTCATATTCGATATACAGTATTTCCCAAGCACAAAAAGCTGTTGCCGGAGTTTGTAAACCGTAAATATACTCGGATGCGTGCATGCGTCACGTCCGTTCGCAATAACGACTAAACGCGCGTTAATTTCATTATTGCGCGAAATAACTCGATGCAAAAACAAAAAATACGCAAAAGATCAACAAGTTTTCCGGAGACTCGTCTATGAGTCATCGATCATCGCTGATCACAAGGTGTCGTTGATAATCGATTGTTATCACGTGGAATGGATATACGAGCTGTTTTGTTCTTTCAAGAAAAGAAATTCCGTAATTTGGCTACTTTTTCAAAACGAAACAATAAAACCGTTAATGAAAATATGAAAAATCTGTCAAGTACCGAATCAATACTGCATTTAAGCAACGTGTTAAGCTCCAAAGAAGTAAATAACCAATCGAAAATCGACACTGTTGATAAAATTCTGTAGATAAAGATTGCGAAAATTTTATACTGTACCTCGAGTGTTTTTTTGGGGCCGCTACAGCGACTCCCGTCCAGAAGAGTAAAACTTTCGATTTCTATAGTATAGAAAAGCGTGGCAGGTTTATCGCGCACGACACTCTGTTGTCATGCTACTAGTCACAGCAAAATAAAAAAAAAGGAAGAAAACACAACACACATACACTTGGGCCAATAAATATCGAGGTAAAATTCTCTGAAATCGCGCACTTCACTCTTTTTTGTTGACGCGTTTATACATTGTAAATCTCTCGTGTGCGAATTCGTCGAAATTAGTTGTTAGAAGAGAAATGCATGCGGATGAACCGTAGCTTTGAACGGTCGAACGTCGTCTGTGTTGTGATCCGCTGAGCCCACCCCGGTTACCATGGAACCGTTTTTTCCTACTCCATCGATGGACAGAGTTGTTGAGTGGGGGGAAGGGGAGAATGGAGGTTCGAGGACACGAGCGCGGAGTTTCAATTTCAAGCTTTACTCAACACGGACCGTTAGAGGCAAAGAGAAAGAGGGGGGGTGAGGAGGAGAAGGAAAACGATTTAGTCATCCTGTCGAGATGATTCAATTCTTTCTCGATCGAGTCAATTAAAAAATGCATGTATTAACTGTATGTATATAAATATAATGTTGTATATATTACTGATAAAGTACGTTGATAACAAATTAGCACAACTAGCACCTGCTTAGAACGTCGTTAACACAAATACATAACTAATAATAGTAATAATAATAATAATAATAATAATAATTGACAATCGTGGAAAAATGATTTCAATTTCGTTCGTGGCCTTCGACGATAACGTCGAACAGTAAATTTGGCTATGTGCGTTGATTCTTCTTGTTTCGTTTCGTTTTTTTCTGTTTGTAAGCTTTGAGGAATACCAGAATTATTGGGCGTTGCGCTACATTTTTTTGTTACGTTTCTCTTGTTCCTTCGCCGATGCGTCATTCGCTTCGCCATCTTTTGTGAATCTCTTTCAAGTGCGCGTAGGCACGGTTTGATATATTGAGTGCAGCGTTCATAGGTTGAAGTCCTGGTTCACCCAGCAGACTAAGACCTCCGAGACCTTTGTTAAATAGGAAAATGGAGAGAGCGAGAGGGGAAGAGCATTAGGGAAATGGAGAAAGAAAATTTTTTTTCATTAGTTTGCGATCGAAATACTCCTCCGTCGTTAGCGATTATTGAATTTTTCATCCAACGATCTCATTCGAGTTCATTTAGCATTTGTATCAATTTCAGGAGTGATTTTGATTTGTTATGCATTTTGTTGTGTGCTTGGTTTAAACACTATCGAATGAATTTTGAAATTGTTCTGATTCAGTTTAGAGTTACTTTCGCACTTTGCAAATTCAGTAGATGAAGAACGGAAACAGAGGAGTTATTGAAAATTCTATTTTATGTTTGGTCAATTTTAGAATGGTTTGGCACTAATTTTTCACTGATTCCAAGCTTGCTTTACGTGTAATGGGATGAATTTTTGATGTTTTGAAATTGTTCAATTTTTTGTAGCCGTTGACTTGATCATGTTTCGAGCTTGACTTTGTTTGGATGGTTATTGGGTCGATTTGATGATTATTTAGAAAATATTTTAAGTTAATTGAGGATTGGAGTTGGATTAATTTGAGCTGTTTTGAAAAATATATATTCTTACCTAAATACGTGTGAAGCGGATCGGATGGAGCATCTTGGAACTTGCCGAAACCACCGAAAATCATATCCTGAGTGCTGAGAACGAAATCCCGATTAGCCTTGTGATCGGAAAACTGTGCAACATCCAAAAGCTGCAAAGTAGCACCGATCCAAAAGCTGTAACAGGTGTCAGAGGGTTTGCCGGGTCGGCCTTGAAAACCGTCGGTTTGTCTCATTAGACACCATCTTCTCAGTCTTTGCAATTGATCATTGGAAAGTACGTTGTAGAGTTCGTCCATCAGTACGAGGCTGGCAACCGCACAGAAGGTCGAACCACCGTGTGATTCGAGATCCGGCCCTTGGCCCATCGCACCGTCGTACGACTGCAAATGCATTGAAATTAAAATATTTTTTTTGGTTTTTTTTTAAATTTACATTATCTTCGACGTAATTCAGATGTTTTGAAATTCAATAATACTATCGCAGTATTCTCAAGATCGATCAGTAGTTTTTAAAACTGTTAGTTGTATCAGAACTCTCAAAAACTTAAGCGTTAAAAAAATGACAAGCTCATCGAACAGGGGAAAAAATGCTTACAACGGAGTGTAAAATGTATTCTATCGCCCTGGGTTTGTCAACGCCGCTCCAATCGTTGATAATTGCGGAAATGCAGCAGGCGCAGTACAGGAATCTCATATCGCTTTCGCTGTTATTTATCATGGCAGAGAAAGAGCCATCGGGACATTGGCAAGCTTGAACACCGAGAGCTAAAGCTTTCCTGTGAGGTTGGATGCGTGCAAGGTCGTCGCCAAGTACGAGAAGCGTTGCAAGGCTTGTGTAGGTCATTGCAAGGTGGCCTCGTTGATACTTGGGCACTGAATCAGGAACCATGGTGGAGGCTTGAAAACCGTCCTTCGGGCCATTATTTCGTACCTGAAGTCTGTAAATCCAGTCGCTCGCTCGTTTTTTTTCATCCGACGACATTGATTCGTCGAGCGAGTTGAGAACGTCGAGACCGGAAATGGAGAAGAAAGCAAAGCTCATTCTGCTCGAGTCATATTCAGCGAATTCACTCGGCATCATTTGAATCAGCCATTTAAATAATTTCGTATGTTTCTTCTTTGCTACTATAGAATCCGCCATTTTTATCTTTTCAACGACTTAACCGATTTTATACGTTTCAACACGAATTTTCATTCATTTGTGCGACCTTTGGAGGTTAGAATTTTTATTAACAATACGATGCTTGTTGTAAATGGTTGAAAACCAATTTTTTTTAAGGAGCGATACTGCACATTAGATCGTAACGTTATTAATAATCGACGGTTGACAGTTCATCGTTGCTTTCACCGAAATTCTGCGATTTTTTGAGGTTAGGATGAAAAACAATGCACGTATCCTTGAATTGACTTGACGTAAATGTTTTATTCCGTTGAACTGCACACATGAACTCTTATGATAGTCATCACCGATATTCGTGATGTATTTAAAAGTTTGGTGAATTTTAAAAATTAAAACGACACAATTCCACGTTCGTTTTTCTACTTTCGTTCGAATCGATTAACTTTTGTTTATTAATTATTGCACACCCACACACACACACACGATAATTATGCAACGTTAATCATCGGTTTCCGAATGTCAGACTTATTGAAAATTTTAACAACTCTTCGATTAAATATTAATTATTTACATTGGCTATTGGAACGTTTTCCGATAACGTGCAATAATTTACGGCGATATCGTCGCCATGTTGCGAGCTTGGCACAGTTGTCTCGATCGCCTCATTCTCGCGAATGGAACAAGTAACAACAAAAATCGCTAAAAATTTACTAATGTCATCTACTACGCGTTGAGAAATTTTTTATTTCATTCATTACGCCGAATGTTGTTCCCGCAAATTTGAAAACAATCGCGGAGCTATATACAGAAGCGTGTGCGTCACTGCAATGATCGGACAAAAAAACAGTGAAACAGTCCTTCCATGCCACCTTGCGGCGAAAAAGAGAAAAATGAAATCGCCATTTTATCGACTCAGAGTACAAGTTGGTTTTTCTTTCACCCCGTTGATGTGGAAACAACATTCTTGTTTACTGTTTGTGGGTAACTATCATGATTGTTTTTTTTACCGAAAGTAGAAGTCCAGATTTCGTCTATTATTCGTAGGAGATTGCGGATAATAGTGTTCCCATCGTATTTCTCACTTTTCTCTATTCTCATTCTAAAATAATCTATCATCAGTCGTATGCCGTTGAAAACCTACTGCACGTTCATGCGAAAAGACTTTGAAACAAGACGTGTATCTGCTTATTAGTTATTCCCTGTGTATACTCATGCAGCTGATAGATCGTATTAAATTGAAAACTGCGAATGAGCCCTCTGGAGAGCCAGATTTAATGATCTTGTTTTCCCATCAATCTTGTTTCTGTTACAAGGGAGCTTGGTAAAAAAAGAAAAGCTTTTTTGAAATTATTATTACGTTGCATTTTCAGTACGTTCGAGGGGCAGGTAATTTGAAAAATAATCAATAACTTATTCTCGTTCCAGTGGATTATCTTGTTCGAGTAAAATCCATTAGATGGAGCAAACGGAGGTGTTTTCTGCGGTCTGTGGGTAAGTAATTCGTGAATATGTTGATACAATGCACGAGCCCTCGGGTCCTCTGACAGGCATATATATAACAAAAATAATACATACTCCTGAAGTACGAGATAGAATATAATTAAACGAACCGAAATAATAACACATTAAAAAGCAGCGACTCGTCTTAAATAAAATACTCAGTCTCAGCAAACTTTAAAAAAGAAAACATACACACACAAAAACCAGCCAGAGTAGCAGCAAATTGAGAAGGAATAACTCGTGACAAGAAGCTCGCGAATGATTTGTACAAGGCGAATAAAGTATGTATACAGTATTCATAAGTAGAAATATTCCTTTTTTTCTCTATCGGAATAATCAATTCTGGCTAAAACTGTAAGTAATTCCTTCTTGAAGGAGCTCAAGAAAATAATATAATTGAAAAATAAAATATTCCTAATTTGGTTAATGTAACGAATTATTTTTAAGTAAAACTTTCATAAACGAGAAATGCAAGCTCGACTGCTAATTTTTTCAATATTGCACAGAAGGCATATAAGAATTTTATATTGTTTGGCAGCGAATTTAATTGGGTAGCGTTGCACCGCGAAGTAGTGAAAGGGGGGGGGGGGGGAGAAGAAGGAAAAAATCTATTGTTATGCTGTAGCTATTCAAATATTGGTAACAATGGGCTAAGATTTCTGTATCTTTGTAAATAGAGTTGAGGGGGGTGGGGTGGGGTGGAGGAGAGAGATTGCCAGAACGATTATACGAGAATCTCTCGGTTGACCTACTTTCGTCATTGAACGAGCAGAGGGTGCTTCTCGATTTCGCATTTCTTAGCCCAGGATCCGCTACAAAGTTAATTCTTACCCGCAGGTAACCTGCTTGTTGACAAATTGGAATTAGTTATAATCGCGTTAACCTAACGTTCGAGTCTTCCGTCTTGTTGTTGACGAAACTTGTCTTATAACTAAATTCCTCAGTGTGTCACTTCCTCCGCGCTTATACATCCGCTGTTTCCGGTGTTCTCAGTTAAACACGTGTCGATATTTATGAAGCAGGGTGTATCGTTACGGAGAAACATTCAGTTTTCGAGTTGGGATTCGAAAATTTTTCAGTCGTAGCCTCTCCTACAAAATCTTAACCTCAAAATACAAATAATATTGAATATGGCTGAGAAATACTAATAATAATAATTGGAAAAAAGTTGTTGCCGAATAAAATTCTAACCTCCAAACTACGAGTCCGCTCGAAAGTCTCGTTTATATCAACAGCGTTTCCCTTTGCCGAGGGTTTGTTTAAAACCATCAACTAGAGATTTTTAAAGTCGAGCTACAAGAAAAAGTTGCTTCGAAATGACACACCCCCTTCCATGTGCATATTCGTATAGGTATATTCTTACGCGAGAGTATATGCGTTCGGAACGACACGGCAATCGCGACGAGGGCTTCGAAACCTCTCTCGGGAGTTTCTATCTTGTGATTTATACGTATAGTTATGGCGAAGTAAGATTTCCGAAGCTGTCATCGATTTGTTGAGATAAGAAAATTTATGGATTCGTCGATATCGTAGTAACAGGAAGAGGAATTTTTTTTTTGTTTTTTTGTTTTTTAATTTAAACAACTTTTTGTCGCGTTACGACGAGCGGGAGAAAGAAAGAACAGTTACGTCCTCTGAATAACCTCAAATTTTATTTGACTGATGAATGACGTCGATTTCTTTGTTCTCGTTATTTATAATCCGTTGGAAAATGAGTGATGTACGAAAATTCGAGGGCTTTTAGGTGGATATATAGCTTCGGGAGATTCGCGTGGCGTGACGACTTAATAAAATGACTGGAGGCGCAAAATCAGGCGATGTACGTGTATACATTATAGCGTTGTATCGTGTGTGTACCTTGTTCTCGCCACTGCCTCGGTTTAATCATAGAAACAAAGGATCTGCATATACATGTTCACGAGCTGCGAATGACGTGCGCCCTCGTGAGTGTAATTTTACAGGTATATCGTGCAATGACAGCGCAATACAGTCCGAGGTTAATGTTCTATGCCGTTGGCTTTCATCTAAAAATACGAGGTTAAGTTATTCTCGGTTTATACGACGAGTTCTCGTATAGGTTGAGATAGTTTTTTTTTTTTTTTACTTTGTTTTTTTTTTAATCTTAGCAATTGCATGAAATTTTAATATGCTGTAGACGACGATCTTCGTGAACTTATTCTCAAATTTTCAATCCTATCGATTATCTAGTTTGTTAGTTACTTGTTATGAAAAATCAGTTTTTTCTTGGTTTTGTAAAGTTAGTTTGTTTCATTGCTTTGTCAGTTTACATATTTTGAATAATAATAAACAACTTTATCCAGCCTTGATCGGTCAGTGTTTCGCCCCCGTTAGTGCGAGAGACATAACCTCAAATTTCATAAAGGACATTTTTTTTACATCGTTCGTCCGATCATAATAAAAATGGATCAGCCCATTTTTGCCATCGTCCTGCATGGGCTTATCCATTTTTATCCCGATCGGAAAAACGGTGTGGAAAATTTTCAACTTTGAAAATTCGAGGTGAGGTTAGATGATCGAAGCATACGCTTGAGGAAGTTCATGCCGGTAACGAGCAAGTCGAAAAGAAAAACTGTCAGGACTAGCGTGGTCGGCTCAGTACGTTCAGTGCGTTTAACATGAGTATCGAATGGATTTTACGAAGTCGTATAAAAGTTTTTTGGATATTTTTTTTACTTTAGCATTTATAGAAGTTTCGTTCGAAACTGTTTGTCAATGCTTGCGAATTTCATGTTTAGACAGGATAACATATAGAAAACACAAGCAAAAATTTGCCAAGAAAAGTGTGACCATTTCAGAGAAAAGTTGCTACAAAGAAATCCCCCCCTATCAGCTGATCGCAGTGAAACGCAAAACTCCCGTCTTTTTGCCCTGTGGGCAGTCGGGAGTAAAAACCACAGAAGCGCATAAGGGATCGTCCCAAATTGGGAAATCTGTTTTTATTCATTTCTCTCGAACAAAGTATCTTGAAGGCTTAAAATTTTGACAGGTGATCTTGTTTATACTGATGATTGTATTTAGCCTACATTTTTTTTTCATCAATTCGATTACCAGACGAACCTCTTCGTCTGGTAATCGGACTCCGCTCACATTTTTTATTATTGATGCTAAGCGGATCTTCGGATTAAAAAAGAAAAATGCACGCAGTATTGTTGCAGGATTAATATTAAAAAAAAAAAAAACAAACTAGAATCAAAGAGTAAATTGAAGTTAATCCATTGCGTTCTTACATTATTTATCTACCCATATCCAATTTCTACTGATAATTGCCATTAACCCTTTAGCTGCCATTGTAGCAAATTTGCTACGTCTACTTTCACCCCGCCTGTAAAAACATGAAGACGTTATAGCGGACGAATTAGTTTGCAGTGCTATCAATCCATGCTGGATAGAGCTCCAGGTGCCAGGATAGCTTGAAATTCAAACGTAAAGATATGAATTATTTCAATATAGCGATAATGTAGCCGTGAAAATATACGATGCTTGGCATCTGCTGTCCGTTTTCGATAAAAAAAAAGTAAGAAAATAGACATTCTCGAAATATTTTCTGATGGAATTGGATAAACGAAGCTTGACTAGACACACTAGGCTTTGAAGATTCGTGATTGAATTGGAATAATAGTTCGAACTAAGAGTGTAAAACCGTCCATGCAGGAAATTTTCTACAGTTCGAAAACACTATTTCCCAGGCTCTTATCGATAAAATGATGGTTGAACATTCATGGTCTACCCTTTTTCAGCTATACTACCAGAGGGAATAATTTAAAGCCGTTCAGAAATAGGTGTGGCCGTTAAAGGGTTAAAAAAATCGTTGATCGAATAAAAATATTTTGAATGTATATCATAGAACACGTTGTCCAAGACACAGAAAGCGTAGAATTGCGGTCAAAAATTGCTAACCGGCAGGATCACACAAGCCATAGGTCCTACTATATATCCTGGCCTAAAAACTTTTGGCTCATACGTGTACATACGGAACAAACTTTAAGTCCGCATTAGCATCGATGAAATTCTAATCTAGGAGAAAAAAAAAGACAGGAAACGTTATTTTAGGGACCGAAGCTTGAAGTTTGAGAAAGAAAAATTGACGTATCCCAGAGGAATAAGGCAACATCGGTATTTGACCTTTAAAATATATCGAAGGAATATTTAAAATGTCACAAGTCACATTCTTCCGAGACTCGAGCACTTGACTCTGAATAATTGAGCAGTTGAGAGCTTCCGGTAGAAAAAAAATGGGGTCTGCATGTAGGGAAAGAAAGCAATTATCACATTTGACCTTGAAAATATCGACCAATGACCTTTTCAAGACCAATCGATTGTTATCTCGAAATAACTTGGAAAAAATCTTGACGCAAGCTCACCCTAGCAGCGGAAGAAAAAATGAATACGAAACTGAGATAATCGATGACTGAAAAATCAATGAAAAAACAGTCGGGGTTGAGGCTGAAGAAAAAAAATGAAAAAAATTTCTTAAATTATCGTTAGGATTCGAAAAAGTAGAGAAAAAAAAAGTATGAGAGAGCGAGCGTTGATCTGGCATTTGAGTGCTTGGGCGTACAGAGATCGGGGAGAGGTAAAAGTGGACCGCAACGATTAAGCGGAAGTGGTGGAATATGTTTCCTCTTCTCGGAACCGGAGAATGGGATTTGATGCCGTAAACTCCGAGACGAAGCTTAGAGAGCGAAAGAGAAAATGAGACAAAGAGAGAAAGGAGAAAAAAAAGGCGAAATAATCGTGAGAGAAGGAGGAATAGAGAATAAAAAAGGACAAAAGAGTGTTACGATTCTCCTCCGATGTAAAGTACGCAGAGGGGCTAACTCTGCCGAGAGCTTTACATTTTCCGAGCTATCTCGATGGAAAAAGAATTAAGAGAGGGAGAAAAAGTGAAAAAAAAAAAAAACAAATAATGAATGCTCTGGAGATACATAATACGAGTACTGGGGCTTAGTATACTTTACGAACATTCATTCGCTCACTTTTCACTGGGTAGAATGATACATTCATAATGTTAATTTTAAGATTTTAAAATGCCTGATCAACCATTGGCCTCGAAGCAAATAAACCTCGACTTGGTAATTTTTTGTTTTCTTAACAAACTTATTGTTAATTTGCTTCAAAGTATACTGAGCTGGATTCTAACTTATTCACACAAAATTGCATACAAAATTATTGTTTTGTTTGGAATATTTGAAAAAATCGTTGTCCCGATTCGCTGCCGCATATCTTTAATCTCCCCTCACTAAGTTCCAAGCAGAGGCCATCATTGCTTGAGAATCAACGAGGTACTTCCCTTTTTAAAAAACCTTCCGAGTCGATTAGAGCCCCAATTATCTCAGCTCGTTTTTATTCCGATGTAGAATTTTCCCGAACAGTTTTATTTTCAATTAAAAAAAAATGTGCTCGGAAAAAAAAATATATGTTGACAACATTGTGGATCCTGACGTTGAATGCAACACTCGGCTGAATTTGTGTGACCATTGTACGGATTTTAAATTCCAATTCCTTTTTGCAAATTAAGCACCAGCGGAGGTTCAATCGAGGGTTGAAATTCAGTGGAGGTAGTAGTGCACGAGAGGGTGGATAATACTACACTGAAAATTAGCACTCAAATTACTCAATCCAATAGTCATAGTAGTCTGCGAATGATCATTTCGTGCTTTAAATTACATATACATATATTAATTGATATATACGTGTATACATGTTATTGGATTCGTGGGATTATTACCAGAGGCATTTTGGTATTCGGCAATTATCTCGAAGTAGTGTTGAGGCTCGAAATTCTGTTGCCGTTAAACACGTGTATGTGCAGGATCGTTGGAATATTATGCAGTTTCGTAAATATTTAGGTGTTTCAGGAGTGGTGAAAGTGCTCTCGTATTGGGATAGCAATTGTAGCGGAAGATTGGTTAGATTTAGCATTAGGGTCAGTTTCACGGTGAGAGAGAGAGAGGAAAACGAGCAAAGATTCAGGGTCGTGGAATATCGGAGGTAATAAAGGACTAGGGCTGACCCGAGAGAGGGGTAGTTTCTCTATTATTCGATCTGCAGTTCTATACAGGTTTGGGAGGCCACGCGAGGTTACCTTACACTGGTAAAGGGGTAGTTTGAGCCCTGTGGCAGGTATGCCAGGTATGGTATGCTTTGTGCTCGCACGCTACGGTGAGCATAAATATCCCTCTCACGGGAGAACACATATATGGTTTCGGAACATCCTGGGATAACTCCCTGTACGGTTCAGTTCGTGGGACATGCGTATGTATTTATACATATATATATATATATATGAAAATGGATGCATACGGATATAGAGAATAGGTAAAGCCACAGCAACTCCAGGTATGTTATCATTTCTTACGGTCTCCAAACACGCCAGCAAATCCTTCCCGTCCGATGGTAATTTTCAAGCCTTTTTCCACCCGCTCCCACGAATAACCATTGCCTTCTGCACCTCGCCTCCAAATGCATCCACAATCGTTTCGTCGATCGCTGCCTGCTGGGTCTATAACTGTTCGTAATAGTTGGCCTCATATCCAGGAATTCGTGCACTCGTAGCTTTTTTAATGTTCTCTAATCTTCCATTAGGATAATATTCATTTGTTTAGGCGAGTTTGAATAATTATTATATCGTTAATATTTATTTGATCTGGGGAGTTTGAAAATGGCTTTTAGTGAGGAAGACTCTAAGAAGGGTTGCGAAGAAGAATGGAATGAATCTACCTGCAAAACCTTTACCGATCTTTGATCGAAGCTGGTGGACGATATGTTTTAGACTCAATGAAGATGCTCCTAATTTGTTTTCGGATTCTTTTCTGATCAAAGGGAGTCTCTGAGCGTGTTTCCAACTAGTTATCATTGCCTGATGAGTGATGAGTTTTTGCTTCAAGCTAGTTGGATCGCTTTTCATCAATTCTAACAACATTCTTCTGTAGGGTACAATATCTCGGAATCAAAAGCAATGAAGAATCTTATTTTCACGAAGTAACGTTGAATTGAAACTTCTACTTTAGTCAAAGATTACTTCCGCTAGACGGTTGCTAATTCCTTTGTTCAGAAGTGATAACACCGTCAAAAACGTTCTTGAAACAATGTGACAAAACTTGACTCGCACTTGAGCCTGAGAACCTCGTGTATGCGTCTTAATGCTTAGTCATCTCGACCTATCCACGTGTAGTCACTTCGACGGAAATTCCCTTACCTCTGGGTAAAAAGGGCTCTATCTATCGCCCTCTTTATCTCTCTAACTAGCTTGAAGTTGAGACCGAGAACTCATTAGATGCAGTTATTACGAAACTCCACTTGTATTGGCAATAGGAGCATCAGATCTACCAACGGTAGTCACTTATTAGCAACACATATCCTATTCCGATCTCAAACACGGTGTAAATTTACGCATCAGACGATGGGCATCCAAAACGTTCAAAGGGAGTCTATTGTACCGAAGTAGTTTACTCGCTTTTCCCATTCTCCATCTATCTTTCTCTCTCTCTATCTCTTTCATGTACGTTTGATTAGATGCATCGGTGCGATAAGAGCGCTGCTGCTACAACTCGCGAATGTACTTCCTCTAGTTGGACTCCGGAACAGCAACTACTTCATTCGTATGTACAATTTGAGACGTACCTCGACCAACTTGTTAAACTGCATAGTCAGCGGCTGTCGGATACCCAGCAGCAATTTGTCTTGCGGTTAAGTTTATATCACATTCGGTGTTTCAGTTAACGGTACAATCTCATTAATACGAAGTTTATCTTCACATTACGTGTTCTATCATAGCTATGTCGCTCTTATTAATTTCGAACATGTCGTACATGCGTTGATCACTATTTACCGTGACATTAATTTCATTGAGTAGAAGAACAAATTGAATTCATTTTCTTGGATCATTTTTTTTTTTCAAGTAGAATTCACTCGGCTGATCCATTAACGAGCCCCTCGGCGTGAGTCTTGAGCAGCTTCACTCGAAACATCCAACGGTTAGTCAAGATTTTTGAAGTTCAACAGACACCCGCTAGAGGGCTACGCAGAAAAAGTTTTTCGTTAGCGAAGCGCGGAGCCTGTTGGTATGAATAGCGTTCCACAGTCATTGAGATTTGAGATATCCGTGTCTTTCTCTCAACTGCCAAAAATTCTTTCTTTTAATTATACTTTGGAATGTTGTAAAACCTTCAAGACAATGCAGGTTGGAAAATAAAATTGTTAAACATGAAAGTTGGAATTTCGTTCGGCATTGTGCGAGGCTCCCTCGGCCGGCAACGTCGCTACTTCCAGGATTACGGGACTCTCGGAAAATTTCTCAATCAATCTTCATTGATCGATTATATTGATTGATTAGTCTTTTGATCTAGTACTGGAGCGCGATAACGTGTTTTTCCCAATTTTCTACTAAACGTCTCTTGCGCAATTTCCCCCAAGGTATTTTTCCCTCAAAATAATCTTGCCATTATCTTTTATATTTCATTCGTTTTCGATGGAAAAATCAGGACAGATTTAGTCGAGATTCCTCAGACTCATTGAGATTTGGACTTTCGTTTTTTAAATAGAGGAAAGGAAGCTAATTTGGGATACAAAATAACCCACTAATTGTTATCCCAAATTAGCTGCCTTTCCTCTACTATTTTCTCACAATTTTTTTTGGGATTTATCGGACCTTCACTCATTGTTGGGAACTTTTGTACAACAACAAACAAAATAAACCATCATTCCTTTTTTTTCTGCATCCAACCTCCTCGCTTCTATTCTTTTACCACCAATACCAGATCCTTTGAAAAATAACAGATTTATTAAACCGAAAAGATGGTTGTTCTCTGGTGTACGGAGCGTAGCTGGTTTAAAACTTGATAAAATAACCGAAAACTCGTGGCCCTGGACGAGAATTCCTGGCAACCTCGAGGTCCAACCTCAGGCATTCTTGTTGGCTGGAAATCTTGGCCGCTGGTAAGATATCTTGAACGCCTTTGGCGGTGAATCTTGCGGATAACGTTTACGATACGAGAGGGCTCTCTTCCACTCGCGGTTCCTATAATCTGTCGT
The DNA here is from genome assembly GCA_037576405.1 of Campoplex capitator. Lineage (NCBI taxonomy): Eukaryota > Metazoa > Arthropoda > Insecta > Hymenoptera > Ichneumonidae > Campoplex > Campoplex capitator. The sequence continues at coordinate 9,591,663 of JARBWI010000323.1, read as the reverse complement.
CATCGTTGGGGCACTCATCATTATATTGTCAAAGGCATAACTGCTTTGCCTCTTTGAATCTCGCTAATTACAAATTAATTACAGGCATTTTACTCAACCGAGATAACGTATATATTATCTTTGAAATGAGGTCCGACCCGAACATAAATATTTTAACATTTTAATGAACATTATTTTTAACTATCGCGAATTAATTAATTCCTTTATATTTAACAATGATGCAGCATCGTACTTTAGAAAATTTATCAAATCATCGTGTTTACGGTATAAGCGATAAATGTGTGAGCCTTTCGTCTCTCGTTATCTTCAAGTCTCGTGATTTTGTTTTCTCGTTCAATAAAAAATGAACAAGTTTCACGTAAGAGGCTCTGCTATACCACGACATTGATGAATCGTTGACAATATCTTATTTTTCATCCTCATTTTCTTAAACATTACTCTTTGTATATTCACGAATTGAATCTTTCAAGTGTGTGGATGCAAATTTGACGGTGTATGTCGTCAAAAAATGTTGACATTTCAGCCGGCTACGGATTCGATGAAATCTCTCGTCGAAACTTTTTCTCACAGCTGAGACCGTCCTTTCGATTTCTTATTCAAGGAGAATCGGAATCAAAGTCAAGATTTACGAATTATATCGCAATTTGAAATTAAGGACATCGAGATATTATTCGTATCATATCCGCTATCAAGAAATCAATCAGTTGCGCCTGCATTGTTTCAGATCTGTGCAATGTTGAAGTTCCACTTGTAGAGGATTTACGTTTGGAAAGTCCTCATGGGGATTTTGATCCTGAACAGAAGAAAATCAAAACAAAAGCAGTTTTTATAAAATAATCAACTTTGAAAAAATGTGTTTATTTTCGTAATTTGTATTTCGTAGCTCGTTTCGATGTATTTAGATTCCAAAACAACGAAAATTGCCTTATTCCAATGTTTGAATTCAAGAGGCCAAAATCTTCTCGGCTCTCGTTCGTGCTGAATAAACATTGAGGGTTCAGTTTATAATAACGATCGTGATTTTGTGCGAAAGCTATCGTGTTACCATATGTAAACGGATACGATGCCAGTCTTGGATTTTCGAGAGGCAGCGAAACACGTTGATTTTCTTACCTAAATTAACAGTTTCTCTCGGTATATGCAAAATCGAAAATACGTTAACCCGCAAGATCTCACAAAACGCTGTAATTCATTTGATATCGTCGAATTCGTTCAAGCCGTTTTGCTCGTTGCAAAGAGTTTAGCGATGACTCGAGGCGCTACCACAATTTTCTAGATAATTCAATATTCGAGTTGTCTCTTGGATTTATTTCGCGAATCGTTCTACAGTGAATACAGATATTTGTATTTTCAATAAATGAATATAAAGTGTATTTAATTAAATATCGAAAAAAATAGAAAAATTTCTCGATCGCGATGTTTAAAATCGTTACGGTACGTAATCATACGAGGAGCGAGCAGACTTGTGAACCCTTTTTGAACTGTACCCATGGTAGATTGATGGGATTGACGAAAAAAAAAGAAAAAAAAAACCAGTGTCAAAATTGCTTTCGTCGGCGGTGGAAAAAGCTTTATTTTCTGCACTAACCTGTCAATTCATCTTGTCAAGGGGTGAAAGGGCCTCTACCGTGTGAGAGGAGCTCGAGTGCAAAACGAGCTATCGACCAGTGTACCTCTCTCCATTCTGGCATGTAATCAACCGTCAATGTGGTGCAGAAGGGGCGCAATATGAGTTTTGTTGCTTTTTTTTTTTTTTTTTTTCTTTCAGTAGATCCGCCCTCGAAGGGTTATAAAAATTCTAGTAGCTTTGTATGACAATCAAAACGGTGCGCGTGTCGTAAAACCGATTCAGTCTCAAAGGAATTCCGTGCACAATGCCGTGTGTTATGGAACAGTATGTGGAAATATGAAATATTTCACATTCACTTGATTTGTTTAATCGAGTTCACTTGAATCTAACAATTTTTTCTTTTTTTCGAATACTTTTTTTTTTTTTAATTTATTTATACATTTGGTAAAAGTGTAATGGAATTATTTTCTATTTTAACAAGATAATAATTTTGGCAATGAAATTATTCGATACGAAAAAAACTGAGCAATGAGATAATCTGCTAGTTTGTACTGACTCCTCACTTTTGTTTGTAAAATAATAGCTATAGAATGGGCATTAACGACATCGATGAAAAAAAAGTTATTCAGATCTCGAGCAAATTGTCGTCAATTTTCCAATCATCCGTCACCGCACTCATATCGAACAATTATGATGTATCATTTATCAAATGGCTCTTACATCCGTTTGTACAGTCTAGAAAGAAAATCTTTTTGTTGAAAAGCAGTGAAAATATATATTTCGTGTCCCATTTATCATTTTTGCATTTTATAACTGCAATAACAAAATAAAATAATAATAAATAATAGACGTATCATTGTAAAGTTCGAATTCTTAGCTAATGAGTTTTCGAAGCATTTAATTGTTCTTAATTATACGAAAAGGAACAAATTTATTACATAATTGGATCATTAACTATTGTTTTCTCGCTTCATTTTCTTTAAAACCCAAAAGTTTCACATTGATTTTGAAGATTCAGTATCTTCGATCAAGACACTAATTATTTTCATATCTTTTCGGTTCATTCCTTTGTCTGTTCGAATGTCGTTCGTATTTTGATCGATTTGACAATTAAACTGGACGTTCTTGCACTGAGAAAAATGAATTCGTAAATTCAACAAATTTTTTGTTGGTTCGACAAATTTTCTGTTGGTTCAACAAATTTTTTTGTTGGTTCAACGAATCGTAGCGAACAAAATGAAATTTGTTAACCCAAACGAAATTTGGTTTATTCAAATACTTAATTTTTCACCACGTAAAAAATATCGTTGAATCAACAAAAGTTTTGTTGAATCAACAAATTTAATTTGTTCGCCACAATTTCAAAATTTTTTTCTCAGTGTGAAATTCACAAACTAAGTTCTGTGCAGAAGTACGCGCAGTTGAATCATCATTTATGTCCATATTCATTTTGATTGACCGTTACTCCTGCAGTCGAATTTATTATTTTGGGCATTTTTTGGTATTTATTTCTTGAAAATAATTTACATCGCAAGTTCACGCATACCTGCAAAGTTATGCAGATGACTCTTTTCGTTTTACACGAATGTTCAATCGGGAATTCCTACTTTACGTGCCCCTCCTCCCCCCCCCCCCCCCCCAAACTTGTTCATTGACTCAGTAGTATATCTCTCCGGGAGTTCAATAATCTAGGAATTTTTATTTAGTCGCGTTCGACATATTGTCCAGGCAACACGCACAGTCGTTTTCGTCATCCATTAAAATTTTTTTTTCAAGTGCTTTTGTTGTGCAATGCCCGATGTCGGAAGAACGAAAAATGGAAAATACGCGAACCCAGAGGGTTCGAAGAGTTGGGAATATCTGTCCATTTTCACGTGTAATTATCAATTATTATTTGGCCTCACGAAGAATATTGAAATTTTTTTATTTTTATTGGTAAATTACTGATAACATTATATTCCAAGTGAATTTCAATATCAAGTCGATGAAAATGACCAGAGTATTAACTGTGATTTATCGATAAATTAATTCATTTGAAAATAATAATTCGAACAATTTGCCCCCAAACGGATCAATTTATGATGCGAACCATTATTCTCAGGTTAACGATTTTTCTGATTATAATGAACACCTACTCGTTTCACGTAAACAAAGTTATTTCACGTAAAACTCATTCAGTAGCTGGAACAACATGAAGCATTTAATTAATCGTTGGATGAATACATTGCACACTAAAGTATTCGATATCTCGTGTGGGGTCAACTGATTCGTTGTTTTCTCTGTTCAATTTGTTCTAACAATTTGAATTGTTTAAAATGTACACAGAGAAAAAAAACGGTTGATTCAATAGAAATTGATGTTATTGGAAGAGTTTTGTCAATTGAAATGCGCATTTTTTTGGCAGAATGATCGTGCAGTCTAATGAAAAATTAATGTGTTCGTTCAATGGTTTATGACATCATGATGATCATATATTTTATTGGCACTTCGTAATGAGAGATTTTGTTGTTCCAATAACTTTTTTTTCTCAGTGTAGTCGCATTTTAAAAGATAGTTCGTCCTTGTTGATGAATGATATTTATTTACTCATATCAGTAAGATGTGAAGGTTATTTTTGGTCAACAGTGTATTTAAGAAGAGTAATGAATTGGTCACAGAGCGTTAAAAGTGAATTAATAATCAAATGAATGAAGAAACTAATTCGGCATGTTATCAGAGTCAATTGATTTTTCGATCAGGCACAATATTTTCGTTCAGTATCGGAACAACGATAGGCTGGGTCTCACCAACAATAGTCAAATTGTTAGAACCTGATTCTCCGATTCCATTTACGCCTGAGGATATTTCGACAATGGTAGCTGCAGGCGCGGTTGGTCACGTGATATCACCGCCACTGAGCCATATTTTTGTCGATCGCATCGGTCGTCGAAGTACTTTATTGTTAAGTGGACTCCCGGTAATCATCAGTTCTGCAATGATAATGGTAGCGAGTCACGTTTGGGTAAGAATTTTTCTTATCAATTCATAGAAATGGCTCTGTTTCGTGGTGATATATTTTTAATGATTTATCATGAAAAATAAATACGCGAGAGTGATTATCGAAAGATAAATTCTATCTTTTAAGATATTTGTGATACAGGTAAATCGAATAATCACACAAATTGAATGCGGTACGAAAAAAAAAAAATACCGTGTTGACAGAATTGCGTAAATTTGTTATGCGAATGGAAAAACACAAGAAATTTTTTTACAATGACGATCACGATCCCTTACCGTACTGATAATTTTTAACGGATAAATATCTCTTCGTGCCACAAAGACGTTTTCACTTACAAGCAAAGATTTTTTTATCCTCGTCAATGCTAATACCGATTCTATTATTAGGATTCATTGATAATCGTTTACCGACATTAAATATTATCTTACGTCAGCGTATCGTGAAAGTAGTGATTCGATAACGTGAGAAATAGTGTACGATAAGCTTGGTGTCATTAAACAAAAGCATATTATTCTAAAAATACAAAATACGGTATTTCCCGACGAATGATGCTTGGAGTGTCTCGTGGCTTTGCCTATCCAGTTTAGAATTTCGCATAAGAACTTCAAGTCCCGTAGATTATTTTTTGTTTGAACAAAAATGTTTAAAATTGTTTATCCAGGTGATCCACATTGCCCGTGTCCTGGTTGGGTTCTCGTTGGGCATGTGTCTCTGCGTGTCTCCGATGTACATGGGCGAAGTGGCATCGATACGTACAAGAGGCTTGGCCGGAGCTTCGATTGGAGTGATGATAAATTTGGGGATCCTGTTCACTTATGTCGTTTGTCCTTATTTATCGATAGTAAACGTGGGGGGATTGCTGATGGCTATTGCACTGGGATTCGAGTTGTCATTTTGGTTCATGCCGGAGAGTCCGTATTATCTCGCGATGATTGGTAGAATAGAGAAGGCTGAAGCGGTCCTGGAGAAGTTACGAGGCCGGATTGACGTCGGTGAAGAGCTAGAAGTCATCAAAGATGCGGTGCCAGAGTCAACGGGTGAGGAAAGTTTTGTAAAGAGAAGAAAAAACGGTGGAAGCTGGAGAGACGTTTTCACCGGCCGAGGAAATCGCCGAGCGTTACTGATAGCTTTCCTTTTCCTGTTGCCCCAACATTTTGGTGGTTACTTCCTGGTGCTGGCTTACAACGAGCTGATATTCAAGAATGCTGGAATGGCAATCCCGAGCCATTGGGCAACCATAGCTGTCGGTGTCTCTCAATTGTTATCTGCTATAATATCTGGACTCCTGGTGGATAAGCTGGGTCGACGACCTTTGATCCTGGGCTCTGGACTAACATCTGGATTATGCAATGCCATCATGGGTGGTTACCTCTTCGCCCAAGAATATGCCGGTGTTGATGTTAAGGCTTACTCGGTTCTCTTTCTTCTGGCGGTTTTGGTACAAGTTTTCTTCTTCAACTTTGGTCTTCTCAGCATCCATTTAGTCATCATGGCAGAAGTCTTCAACACCGAAGTGAAAGGCATTGCGATGTCGATAGTAGGTGTTTGTAGCGCTATATTCGGAATAATATCGACCAAATTCTACATCACAATTGCCATAACATGGGCAGTTGGACATTCCTTGCCCTTTCTCGTGTTTGCTATCGTGGTCTGGGTCTCAACGATTCTACTGATCATCATCACTCCGGAGACCAAGGGTAGATCATTCGTCCAGATTCAGTTGGATCTCAATAGGTGATTAAGGCGTATTTGAAGCGAAGGACATGTTTTCTCCTTCGTCTGATTGTCTTTTAGCTTTGTGTAAAAATAACTAAAATAGAAGTACGCGGAAGAGTTTCTGGAAGAGCAAAATAGATTTGCGATCATTAACTCACTTGGATCACTTCTAGTTGTAGAAAATGATTCCCAATGGCTTGATTTTCGATTTGATTTGATTTTCTAGACGACAGTAGAGTTATCTGGAGATAGCTGAACGAATATAAAATGCCGATCGTCTATAGTACGATGAGACAAAGTTATCCTTGAGTAGAATGAAAGTCGCGGGCAGCCGGTGAGTTCAGGGAAGCCTCGGGATTTTAAAATCACTATTCAGTCTTACGAAAATTGCTATTGGCAGAACCATTAGAAGCTGGAATTAGTTTTCGCGAGTGCGGAGATATCCCGGCTGCCCGTGTATAAGCTTTCGTGGTGACTCCTTTTTTTTTTGTTTTATAACCTCCGTAGGATCCTGATATCCGTGCTCTGGGAGTACTCACTTTGGCTCGCTGCCTCAGCCACACCGTTCGCCACGGCTCACTTATCTTACTTTATACCTGAGATTAATAGCCCCTCTCTTCCAACTGCATTGGACCACTATGCACTTTTTTCATCCCTCAGCCCCTATTCCCCCCCCCCCCTCTCTCTCTTTCTCTCTCTTCCTCTGTCGCTCTCATATATTCGCTGCAGAAACAGCGGACTTTTGTTTCGCGAAAAGTTTCCTTTAGTTTTCTCGTTTCAGGAGACTCGCCGGAGATTGTTTCGCCGCGATATTGGGAATACATCGTAAATTCGCAAGCTCTAATATTTTATTGCTCTCCCCCTCCCCCTTTCATCGATATATATCTATATGTATATAAAGTATTTTCTTGTTGTATCGCAATATTTTTTGTTCTCCAATCGTCTTCGACTTTGCGATTGGAAAAGGGGCTTTACCAGACCCAAAGTAATTACGATAATTGGCTCGCCAAGCGTTTTCACTCTTTGTCCTTATTTCATTTCGTTGAAGACCAATTACAACGAGAATATTGTTAGAAATATTTTTTCTACATTGTATTGATTTTCTAAATAAAAAATTGTATCAATTGTCTCGAAAGCATTTTAATGAGATTTTCGACTTTGTTGGCGACTCGTTCGATTGGTAATGTTTGTGATTTTTGATATCGAAAAATTACGAGCACGAAATAGGGGTGGTTGCAACGCGTTCTAATGGGTTTTACTGTTTCGAAGCAATTAATGCTTTATCGGAGTAATAATGAATAGTAATAAGAGGAAACAAAGGGAACTGTATACAACATGATTAAACTGTGATTATCAAGACAATACTCGTAGGTTTGTCTCATTAGGACCGACGCTAGTGTGTCAAAGGGTAAAACGTTTGATTTTCCGAATGTTAAACAGACGATCGAGTTAACGGCAGGTAGTGGGGTGGGTTTCAAGGGTGTCAGGAAACGTGTGTCAAACTGCAATTGGGAGCTTTGATTCGTGTGTACATCGGAGGATGTTGTAGGGGTCAGAGAGAGCTACGAGGTGGAATGTTGTCTTAGCTTGGGTTTCCTCAATCGAATGCTTGTTAATTACCCTTAAGGGTGAGCCTTGTTACATAGTTACAGTTGAGATGCCTTAAGGATGCCCGTACCCATTATAAAAGCTTTATGGATAACCTGGCCTCTTGAATACTGTCCGCAAATGTCATCGGAATATCCAAAATGATTTTTTCCTAAAATCAAATGATTGAAAACGCTATTCATCAACGTGCTTTACCGTTCATTCGTGTATCTGGTATTAATATTTCATTATTCTAGAGCATTGAGCCAAGAATTTTCGGAAACGAATCCGAATCAGTGACGGACTATCAGCAGTTGAGATTTTTGTTGGCCGTTACCAATGAAGGGGATGTCAGAAACGCCAAGTGTTAGTTTTATTTCTGCCTATATTTTCGTTCTTACCAAGAAAACTTGGTCATGAAGGATCAATTTATCTGTTGGCTTGGTCCCCTTGGACCCCTGGTGGCTTGGTCGGTTTTGAAAAAAGGTTTAACTAAAGCGATGCATAGATTTTGAAATTTTGAAGGGGCAGGGAGAAGTCAAGAAAAAGGTAAATTTGAGGACAGACGCTGATGGGGAGTCTACTGTTCATCGTAATTTCGAAAGGACCGCAAATCGACGTAGAGATTCGGACAGTTTGCTTCTCCTGGACCATTGTCATCGGTTAGGTCATGTTGTCAAAGACGTTCGACATGCTGAGGCAATACAACGTGAACAAACATAGATATGGTTCGTGCCAAATCACCGGGTCTTACCTCGTTGAGGATGCAACATCAGTGGGGGGGCGCATGTGCTTTCACCTGTGTTTAGACGAGGCCACTAAACTATTTGTCTTCTGGTACTCGTGCATCGAAAGATTCTAGAAACACACAATCTTACACTATTTTATCATATTCGCAAATATTTCATTGGCACAAGCATTTGAAATTTTTTCATCTCCTCTCAATCCATTCTTTTGTTCATTTTATTGTTTTTTATTTTCAGCATCAATTATCATTGCCTCTGTGACAACGAAAAGAGTGTGCGTCGTCTGAGCTAGTTGTACGCGAAAAAAAAACGGCCGGAAAACCGTTTTGTTTGAGTATCAGCAGGACTCGTGCTGGCTTTTTTTTTTTTAATACTTGGCGTCGAGCCGTCACCGTGGCTCTAGATCTCGTACTCCTGGAATGACACTAAATATCTGTGATGCTCATATATTTTCCTTGTTACCAAGTGACTACATGAAAGGTCACATCACTCAGTGACTCAGTTACTCGATGAATCGTCTCGCTCTCATCTCATTTATGTTTATAACAAAATATTTAGGGCCGTGTGATAAAAATTAATGGGGATCTCCGTCGTGTCTTCGAGTATTCCACGGGAAACGATCGAAAGCAGATGTAATGAGATAAGTAAGGTTTGATTATTCGTTGCTCGACACAAAATAAAGTCCGAAATAGAAGAAACGGGATTCTTCGATCGGTCACAGTATTATTTACAAATGATCTGAGCTATGTTCGTAAGCATGACTAAAATTGAATGCCATAAAGATTCGTTGGATATAAATTGTAGTGGAGATATAAAATACAAGGCAAACATAGAGTTACGAATGTCGTTGAAAATCTGATTGCAGTCCGAAAATTAGTCGAGGCTTGTGCAACGAGAAAAACCGAAGAAAAACAAGAGGGAAAGGGAAGGAAGTTGTATGCTTAATATACATTGCTTATCAGAAGAAAGTCCTGCATTTCTCTTCGAAGTCGTCGTTTGAACAAACTTTCATCAACTCTTGAGAAATTAAGCGATGAAAGGATGTTTACGAGCTCGTTAGTCGAGGAGACTTTGGTCCCTTTACTTTTGCCTATATTTTTACTTTTTTTTTTCTCTCTCTCTCTCTCTCTATCCTTCTTATCTCTAGTCCGAAGAGCAAAAAACACAGTTCGATAAACTTATTTTGCAACACACGAGCCTGAAACAGCTCTCGTTAAAACATTTATTTATCTTCGCTGAATTAACGAGTCCTGTGAAAATTCATATGATAATTTTACTCCGTTTTGATTACTCCACCGAGTCTCGCGTTATTACTCATTTAAACATGCAAATTCCGTAATACTGTTTTTTCTTAATCATTTTTTTTTGGTCGAATAAAAGCAGAGGTTGAAAGAAATAAGACACATACAAAAGCAAATTTTTTTTCCTTCATTTTCTCAACGAAATTCCGAATTCCTTGATAATCCCTCTCTTCGTTGTCGACTGCTTTCATTATGCTGTGACATTTGGCACGACTCTGATTTATTTGACGCGAAATTAAATGGGTAATAATGAAAATGTTTCGAAACGAAAGTGGGTCACGGTTTATACCTTTTTTTTTTTAATTTAAAAAATTATTTTTATATTGGAACACGAGATGTACTTGAAACGTCAACCGTGTTTGAGGGAGCTCCTTAGCATTAATACTTCACTTGAGGTATGTTCAAATTAGAACATGTAGGATTTTCTAAGTGGTTTCTTGGAGAGAAAATTAAAAAAAAAAATATTTGAACGGTACCTACAATTTAAATAAATTTAAAACTACTTCGTGAGAAACCTTTTTCGAGGGGATATACCGGGAATTTCATCAACCTGACCTTGGAGGAAAAAGCGAATGAAGATCACAAGATTTGACATAATTCAAAGTGACTTTGAAGAGCAAAAATGATCAAATCTCGACACGATATATTGTTCAGGGTTTAATGAATTTTTTTTCAATATCAAAAAGCTTCTTTCGACACAACGTTTCGTTGTGACATACCGTTCACAAATATTGGATGAAAAATCCATTTTTTTAAATGAAAATATATTTTTTTTTTTCGTTTCTATCGATTTTCAACATTTTTCTGAACAAAATATAACGAAATGGCTTGGCAGATGGAGTTATTTCGACGAAAATATTCCTTGAAACCGGATCGTTTCATCGTGGACCATGAACAAAATTAGTTGTATAAAAAAAAAAAATCCGTTGCTCGTACTGCGAACGCGTTCTCAGCCACAACGTCGCTGGATAGAATTTTTCAGCTAACATATTATTTCTGTGCTCTTCGAGGCTTGAAGGAATAATAAATGATAAGATATTCGGGGTTTGAAAAAGGTCGGTGATACATATGTCATCCTTTGAACAGGACCACAGAGAGATAGTGAGCACGGAGCCGGTCATCAGGTCGTTTGTCTTCCGTGATTTTGTGGGTTCTCAGAGACAATTTGTACCGGTTTTGTTAGACCGTAGATATTTTATTTTCCACTGACCTCACTCGACATTGTTTCGTGCACGAATAAAGCTGAACGTGAAATCAAACGCACACTTGATTCTACGACGTCTTTCACTCTCTTAGCCAAAAATTAATGATCGTAATAGCTTTGTGGTATAATTTCGGGGGAAATCTCCAGATGGTCTGGCTCTTTTGAACTGTCGTTTCTCATTCGTCGAATAAGCATGTAAATCCAGGATTGTAAAATTTTCAATGAAAAAGTGGAAAACATTAATCATGACTCTTCACAAAAATTTTTTTAATGACAATCCAATTCAATTTTCGATGGGAATCGTTTTGATTAAAACCATCGATACGTTCAGAGTGCTTAACGCGTGATGATACGAAAGTGCACCTGTTGAAGGATGAGAAAAATTCTCATTAATCATTGATATTTTCAATCAAAATCATTTTCATTAGTATACATAAAAAGGTAATCGATAGTGATCCCATTCTAAAGTTTAATTTCGTGGTTGAAGGAGACTATTTATTAAAACATTAAATTTCAATCGGTAATGAAAATTATTCGCAACAACGATGGCCCTTTTGGTTCAAATTTATCGCATTTATTTTAGTAACATCGAACACAAATCTTCCAAATTTCTATGACATTGGACGAGCAGTTTGTCAAATCTTGTTACCAAAAAAAGAACAATTACAAAAAAAAAAGAGAAAATATTCCGAAACAAATTATATCAACAAATTTATTCCACATAAAAACCGACCGTCTCGTTCTTGTACATACAACCGTTTTTTGAATGAATTCTTTTATTATTTGAATCCTGCAGAGATTAATGTTCGAAACATTATCAAAAAGATAACTCGATTAAAAATATCATGGATCATTCAAGCAAACGGATTTCGAATGATTCGAATCGGACCTTTGAACTGTAAGGTTCGTGCCAAAATATTACGAGCATCAAGTGATCGAACAGAAGTTTTTTTTAATCGAACAAAAGGACAAAGCTCGGTGTGTCGGCTTCGAAAATTCGCTTCCTAAATTGATTCATAACTTTTTATTCACCGAAGATAGATGATGAATTTTTTTTTTTCTCGGAGTATAAAGATAACAGAACGGTTGAACGATACACTAAGGAAAAAAAGTTATTGGAACAACAAAATTTCTCATTACGGAGTGTCAATAAAATATATGATCATCATAATGTCATAAACCATTGAACAAACACATTAATTTTTCATCAGACTGCACGATCATTCTGCCAAAGAAATGCGCATTTCAATTGACAAAACTCTTCCAATAACATCAATTTCTATTGAATCAACCATTTTTTTTCTGTGTACGCTGCGGTTGGTAATACTCCCGGAACTGCGGTAATTTATCCGGCAGAATCATGGGTAACGTAACTGTTGGTTAAATTTCCGGAAATTTTTGATATTTTCTTATTTTTCAAGAGACTACGAGTAGAAAATAGGCGGAGAGTTGGAAAGTTTCTGTTGAGAATTTGTCGAGAAATTTTTAAGTTTTCCGATTCGTTTTGTGTGCGCATGCATACGAAGGCGACGCGTTCTCGCAAGTTATTCCGTTGTGGCAAGTTATGCCAAGCGACCTCCACTCGAAGTAAAGAGAGAGAGAGAGGGAAAAAGCGAAAGAGTTAGAAATAGGAGGGAGGAGGAGATGAAGAATGAGTTACTAGGCAGTACACACGAAAGTTTCATCTAGTTGCGATGTAAATTCCTTATGCAATCCAGCCGAAAACACATCTACCATAAACATATTACCGTAGAGGCTTTCAAAAGCGAGAGCTTCTGCTTTTTTCATTTTTTTTTCTTCCCTTCCTTCCTTCTTTTTGTTTTTTCTTTTTTATTATTATTACTTCAACGACGCATTCACCAAATGGAAATGGGCGCACAGTCTCGTTTATCAAAATTGTTTCGTTCCACTTTTATTTCTCAAGCTGTGCCGCGTACCACGAGTACAAGAATAAAAGGGGAGAAAACGCCCGGGCAAGCATGGCGATTTTCTACATCGAGCCATCATTTAATTGCACGAAACACTATTATTTTGTCACAACACCTTTTTCAATATCGTATTTTTCGATCCGCCATTTTATCTCGCGATCTCATTGTCCGTGAACGGAGTTTAAACAATTCAATGATATTGTCGAAGGATTTTATTCAAGTTTAGTATCACTTTTGGTTTCATTTTTTTCTTACAATATATATGTATAGAATAAGAGAGTTTATTCGCACAATTCAAAAATCCGGAAATTGCAAATCGAAGGTAGAAAAAAAAAATGGGGAAATTAGTAGAATATTTATAACGACGATAAATAAATGATTATCGCGACATTTTAGATAAAATGACGCTCTGATTGATTCGCTTGTTGAAAATTTGTCGAAAACGTTCACTCGTGAGCGTTTTCAAACCGATTAAAATTCAATTGATGAAGCTTTTCCTGTGTATGAGTGTGCGTGTGTGTGTATGTATGGAGAATATATATCAGCGAGGAGTATATATAGCCACGAAACATTTGAATACGTTCGATTACCGACGCGTAGTTTGGGATCGGGCCAACTCCCAGCTGGGGACTTTCGTTTCTGGGTTCTGTACGAATCGCGGGGCGTTAGCCATTTCCGGTTAGGCCTGAATACTCGTCTGTTCGCCAGATTTTTATGCCTCGAGTTCTGGAGGACAGTCGTTCCGCAAGATTGTGAAACGGAACTCGGTCAGCATGAAGTTTAGTTGGATTTCCTTTTTCCCTCTCCCCCTCCCCCTCCCTCCCTCACATGGGTCAGCAACAAATGGCCCCGAGTGTGTTCCTCACGCTTTTCGTAATATTCCGCCTCGTATTGTAAGGGTTGGGTCAACGAGAAAGCCGACGAACTTTAACGAGAATAATTCTCAAGCTTTTACAAGTTTAGTTTTTCGAAAAATGAATGAAATTTAAATGAATGACCTCAATTTCATTGTCCTGACCTCATTTCTCGTGGCTTAATGAGGTTCTTGACGAATTGGAAATTGTATTGCGCCTCGACTTGAGACACTTGAATGTATTAGTAAAACGCATTAAATCTCGTAGAGATTTTGTTGACTCTTGACACATCTCTATAAATACTTTAACGAACGAAATACAGTTTTGTTCCATCATCGTAAATTTATTATTTCGTAAAAAAAAAAAAAAGAGTGACGTAAACGTTTGTAGTTTGCATAATGCATTTTTAGAATTTTCCAACGGGTTTACAGTAGTTATTCTCGTACCGATTTACTTCTCGGTAAATACGAAAAAGATATAGATACTCGTCGTATTTGCAAAGTACTCCGAGGCATTTATGATTTTGCAAGAAAAATAGTTTTGTGTTATGGTAGTAGGAAGGAAAGGAAGAAAAGCGTCTTTGATCGAGTACAAGGAGGGCTAGAATAGAGCCAGAATGTGTAAGCGACAGAAAAGAAATTGGCTTTTTACCTCTAACCCCCCCCCCCCCCAGGCCCCCAGGAGCCATCGTTGATTGTATATATAAGTATATAAATCGTGCCAAGACGCTTCGTTCGAAAATAATATTCCGGAAGTCCAGTGGAGAAGCCATTGATTTGATATTTTACGAAAGCTCTCATATTCAAAGAGCTTTCAAAACATCCGAGATGCAATATTTACAGAATTGAATTTATCGTATTCAAAAGACTCGGATCTTTCACGAAGATAGGGAGCTTCTGTATGAATTTGGATTGAGAAAGCATCGACTGTTTCGTGATAAAATATTGTTGAAATGATATTAAAAAAGAGTTTAGCAGCACTCGGGTGGCATAAAAACCGTTGTTATGTTATCAGCTTTAAAAAGTGTATTGAATCGTATAAAAACTTTCGTGTTAATGGAGAACATAAAATATAGGCGTGAAAATAGTTAATAGAAAAAATCTGGCGAACGAGAATCTTGGTAAGGTTAACCAAGGGGACACGGAAGGTCGAATGTTCCGGTTGAGATATTTCGTGAAACATTTTACCGAGATTAACGCACACCTATATGCAAATAGAGATTGGTGGTTGGTCGAGGAAAAGGGTGTAAACGCAGCAACTAATTTATTGTGTAATTGCGAGTGAGTCTCTGCTCCGTTGCATCTGGTAGCCGCTGGATATGCTTTTACGATGTGCGGTATACAGGGCTCCTTAAAAGTTAGTCCTGTAAATAACTCGATAGCTGAATCACTGACTTCGAGAAATATGTTTTTAGATTTGATTTCTTCTGTGATGTCTCGTTAATGAGTCGTCCATTAGCCAGTGGAATTTGTTTTCTCCTATATGCAACATCTCATCAGTTCTGTATCAAGGGAATAGTCGAGAATTGTCGTTCTTAGAATATCACGATTCAACTGTCCTCTCTGTAGTTTAGTCTACTCTTTTGTAAAATCCTGTACGCGTTGGGCTGTGTAGATGAGGGTTCGTGTTAACCGTGGGTAACACTTGATCTGCATTCTGCAACGTTGCACTCGGCGGCTCCCTTCTGCTCGTCTATCCACGTTCGTTCAGGTTTCCTACGGCCAAAAGTGCACAAACGCGTGTACCATTGTTGAGGGTGGTATAGTAACCCCCTGGTTATGTATTATGGTACTAAATGGCCGGCTGGAATATTTTCTCGGTGTCCGGAGCGTGTAGACAAGGACGACGTTGGACGGTCACCAAATTGGCCGGGGGAGAATATCCCCGGGAGGATTCCGGTGATTCCTCATCTGTGCGTTGTTGCGCATTAGTGCGAAAGTACCCCGACGCATCATAGGAGTGGATATTAATCTCGGAGATGTTGTATTACATTTCGTGAAAATATATATATTTTTTTTTCTCTTGGTTTTCTTCTTCTTTTTTTTTTTTGATCCAGCGGAGTTACAGTATGAGATGGACTGCTGGTTGAGTGTATCAACAGAGTAGTTAGTCGTTTTGTATCCGCTCCCTCGACGATTACGTGTATTTGGTTATTGGGCCGTGGGATCTTTATGTCCCTGTTGAGTGGCGAGCCTGGTGCGAGAACACTGCGAGCTTCTCTATCCTTCTAGTCTTTCCTCTTCCATTGTTATACTCAAGTGCTATTAGACAGAGAAAGAGGAAGAGGAAGAGAGAGAGAGGAAGGAAAGGTCGGAGCAAGAGAGGGAGAGAGAGAGTGAAGGTTGGGGGGTGGCTGGGGTTGGAGGGATGTGAATTCGATCGACATTACGTACGGTCCAAGTTGCCTTCATCCCTCGAGAAATCAGCGCCAGTGCTGCCGCTCCTAGTATACAACTGGCTCCAAAGGCTCTGTACAAATGTCCGATGAATTGGATACACAGAGAGTCAACCCCTGTGTACCCAAAGGAGATTTATCCCTTCTTATTTAAAGACAATATTGCTGCTTTCTTCAGCGACAGAAATCCAGTCGCGTGTCATGTTTTCATGAAAATTCATACGTTCCTGAAGGATCGAAAGAATTTTACGATTTTTTTGCGCATTCGTGGAATCATTAGTTATCGAGTGGTTGAAAAATTTTTCGGTCTTTCGTTTTTCCGGTTCTGTTGATATCGTTTCGAAGATGCTTCAGCGACTCAATTTCAAAGAAACCAGTTTCGTATCAACCTAGTGAAAATATTCTGATCATTAGAAAAGAGAAATCAATGTCCGCGGGTGACTCTGGTGGACGATTTACTATGGGAAGAATGATCAGTCGGGTACTGGCTCTCCATAAAATCGTGGTCCAATCGGATCAATGGATAAGCATAATTATTCAGGGATCAGCGATGCAATTGTTTCTATCGTTATTCCTCAGTGGCTTGCTACGGCAAATGGACGTAGCGGCCTGATTTTTGAATAATTACTTCTCACAAAGAGGACCAAGTTTAGGAGTGTTTCTGAAGGCAAGAAAAGGGCACTAGTCAGTACTTTTCTAACGAATTATTTGAATAGCCAGCAGCCCCTCTAGCGTAGCCCATTCAATTCGTACACACATGAAAGTTTCTTTTTCTGTCGTTTGACACTATCTCTCGGTGTGTAGTGTATTCAAAGCGTGAATGAGAGTAAGAGCTTGCAGCGGAAAGGTGGCCACATACCGACCGCTTTTCATATTCAATGGCTCTCGAGACTCTCAAGCGTACTTTTCTATTCATCGTATATATACAGTTCTGAGAGTTGAGAAACGATGCTCGCGCATTTACTGACATATATATGTATAGACATACATACACATATACATTGCCTTCGGTATAATAACACAGATATGAGCCAGAGCCTGACGGTATAAAGTATGAATTTTCGTTTTGGTATGAGCCAAGGGTCGTCACTATATGAAACGTCAGAATTCGTAGAGACTCCGAGAAATCTTGAGAATCCTTCAAACTTCAAGTACATGTAAGCCTTCGCGCACTCGTATACTTTGAATATGTTATATCCTCAATAGCTACGATGTGTTTAATATTATTTCATGCTAAATCTTATGCTTACGAGTTTCGCGATATTCATTAGCCAAATGATCGAATAATTATGTTTTCATCTAAAGTTTTAACGAGATTGCTATCGAGTGTTGTCGGCATTATTATTAATTAGGAAGCTTTTATTTGGCGAATATATTTTCAATCGTATTCGATTGTTTGGAAATATTTGGGAAAATTTGATTTTGAAAGAACTATTTCGACGCGAAACGTTGCTGCGTTTCAGCAACCGTGCAAAGAGAGCAGAGACACTCTTCAGTAGTGAAAACAGTGATACACAGCAACGGGTTGAGATAGAAAGAGAAAAGCAGTTCCGGAGTTGAACGTATAGGATAGCGAGAAGCTTTTGAAGGACCCTACAGAATTCTTGGTAACTTGGCGTAAATGACAGCCAGTACTCGGCATAATGAGAACACTCGCTTCTTGGGCTCTTGCATAATCTACCCCTTTGCTCGTCGTTCCTATATCACCGAAGCTATGGACTTCCTCGCCTTCTCGACTCTCTCTCTGTACACCCATTTTCACTATTTTCCCACTGCTCTCATTCACTATTTATTTTTCTTCGAAATAAATGCACTCGTGAACTTTTCAGCCCCAATGTAAACCCGAAGCATCTGTTTTCTTCTTTTTATGGAAAATGTAACGCGAATAAAAATACTCATGACCATGTTCTTTTTTTTTTCTTTTTTTTTTTTTTTTTCTTTTTCTTTACCAAGACGAATGAAAACGTGTTATTTTTAACTAACTGACACGAACTACGAAAACCTTAAGTTACGTGAATTCACTAATGAGAACAATGATACCGACGAATTCTGTTCTCTTTAATATTTTCACTATTCTGAACGAGGATTTATGAATAATTTACAACTGATTAGGGAAATATCGGAGACTCGTGTGACCGGATGTGTGCCTCTCGAGACTGCTCGATCCAGTCTTCCGGTTTCTCTAGAAATGAAAATACATATAAAATCGACGTTTGTAACACGAGCTGTAATCGTCACGTTTTGGAAACTCCTTCAATAGTTGAGAGCACCCAATTGCATTTTCAGGTCACAGCTTTCGAACTCAAATTGTCCGATAAAGGTGAATTCGAATCTTTGTCATCGTAAGCTATATATATAAAATGCAGTACGGTCCTTATCAATAACGAATGTATAAAAATTCGTGATTTTTGAGAAACAATCGTTTTCAGTATCGCAGCTTGGCCCACCGACTACTCTCATAGAAATAACTTGCTTCTTGAGGCAGATAACTGTGTTTGAAACTCTGATCCAACTCCAGCTCTTCCGTAGAAGAGAACGAGTCGAATCAAGAACATAAATTATTAAAGTAAATTCAAGTTAAACAAATATTAACCATGATTTCAAAAGCTTTTTTGAGCTGGATCTTGTGTAGAAGAGAGCAAGAACCCAAAAGGAAAAATCAACTGAGTAAAAGGTATATCAAAGTGTGATACGTTGTCAGGAATATTCAGACACTTTTACCTTGAAGTATTTAATTCAAAAGTACAGTGGCGTACACGGACTGCCTATCTTCAAATTTTTATCAAACAACTTGTTTGTAATGAAAAATATGCATAAATCGTTTTTGATCTCTTTCACTGACCTTGAATGTACCGAGTAGCAATTGAGAGGCTAATTTTTTTCGATCTTTTTGAGCAGATCATTATAAAAAAATCTTCTGTCCGAATGATTTTGAAATCTTAAAAGGATGAGATTAGTATTCCGCGTGCAATTGAAAAGTTCAAAGTTATGTTCGTCATTATTTAGTTGGGTTTTCCTATTTGCTGTGTCCTTAATAGGGTCGAATCTCTAGAGGTCGTAAGAAAGAAGACAGCGGGAGAAAGGAGCAACAAGTTAAAACACGAATCTGCTAATGGCACTTGTAAATCAAGTCGGTGAAAAAAGTGGGAGGGGTTAAGAAAAGTGAGTCTCGAAAATGCTAAGGGCTATGAAAGACAGGAAAAGGTTCGAGGGGAACGTTCTTCAGCAGTTTCGCAGGCTCACCTTTCTCCAGAAATTCGTGGAATAAATTTAAGGGCCAGAATGATTCGGAGCTTGGATTCACCTTCTGGAAAATCTCATCTCCGACTCAGACGTTATTTCCGTTGGTTGATTGGAAATCTCTCGCTGAGTTAGGGTGACTCGGGCTTTCGTCCTCTTGCTCAATTGCTTGTCCACCCGTAACGCATCCCGAATTCACAAAGCTCCCCTCAAATCTTTATATGCGTAATGGTGTTCTATAGTCATATTTAAGAGAAAATGTCGATTATAGCAACGGTTATGAACATTTCATTGGGTGAGCTCGAATAAAACACGTTTGAGGTCGTCGTACGAAGATTAAGGAGGTTGGCTACACACAACAATGTTGCCATGTTAAAAGCATAGGAAAATTCGAAATGATTAGAATTTAATGAAATTTCGTGAGCATATTCTTTTGGATTAAATATGAATATAAAAATTTTTTAAGATTTTTCTTCTACATAGTTTTCGAGTAATTTAACGCACTAGAGTTTACATCCGTAAGCATAGGATTCTGATATATATAGGTATATATTTTGCATATTGTAAACTCCAATTATTCGACAACTATGTAGACGAAAAATTTGAAAAAATTTGTGTCATTGTTATAGTGTTATCACTAAATTTTATTAAATTCTTATAATGTTGTCGTATGTAGCCACCCTCCTTAAACATTTTCGAGATCACTCCACGAACAGATTAGCCGGTACGTTCTATTGGCTGAAGTACCTAACTTCAAAGCAAACCGTCGCGTCAGATTAGAAAACGAGTGTTCGAATGGAGAATGTTAAAAAATTTGACATTTTAGACAATAACTCTGCGAAAAAGCTCGAAAGATTTGCCTTCTTTTCAACTATCATTCACAGAGATATCTGGGACAAAGTCTGTCAAGAAATAACAAAAATTTTGACCGCTTCAGAGTTCGGAGACATAGCGACATGAAATAAATTTTATGTGTATTGGATGGAAAAACGTTTTTATTTCGGTAACTCTATAAACTTTTTTTTTAGTTATTTGTTGAACGCTCATAAACCTCTTAAGATTTCTTTGAGGTGTAATGGCTACCATGATGAAATTAGTTCAGGATTGTATCCACGTTTTTGAGTATTGACCGGAAACTTAACTTTTGATGGTGACTGCGACGTGACAATTGATTTAATCGCGAAACTAAGTTTCTCTAGAAAAATTCGTGGATTTATCGAAGGCGATCGAAATAATGAAGTTCCGGTTCTGCGACCCGTGTAATTAGGATTAGATACGACTGACGAGGTCGCAAAAAATTTGACGACTGAAGATTCATTCGAATTTTTGAGGTTCGCACGAAATTAATGAAATTAATTGATAGCGAATAAAGGATTCAACGTTCCTGCAAGGTCATTGCGCAATTTTTTTATCTCTACCTTCTAAGAATCGAATCAATGGAAAAATCAGGTAAGAAATTGTATCGTGTTCGGAGTAATACGCGACACTCGAAAAATCGAGGTAGAACTTCCGAGACAGTTGCTCAATTGTAGTGCTAGAAACAGTTCTTGAATTCGCCTTTTAGAAGTAAGATTCACTTTGTTTTGGTCCGGAACAAAGGGGGAGAGCAGAAGACTTTAGCTAGCTCTTGCGATTTTCTCTCTCGTATAAACGGAGAAACCTGAAAAAGGTCGGTGCAAAGGAAAATCGAGAAAGACGTCACACCCTCGAAGTCTTCCTCAATCCGGAAGTAGCGAGAGGAAATTTCGTTTGAGAATTTGTTTGAACTTGTAGGATGGTCGGTGATTTTGTTTTACAATAAACCTACTCGAAAAGACGATGAGCCCCTCGGGATAGTTGACTTTGAAAAGATCGGGCAAAGCGCTTTGTCGATATAAAATCTGTCTTTCACGGTTGCTGAAATATTTTCGATATATCTCGCTTCCTCTGATAAATTCATGGCCGAACTATTCTCAAGTGGTATCCCTACAAAGATATATATATATTTCAATTAAACCAAATTTTATGAAGACTCATTTATATATCTGTTTGTCCTGAAAAGTTTTCGCGAGTTGAGCTATAAGAACACGCGAAACGATGTGCTTTCTGTGAAGAAATTTCAAATGAACTTTTATCCCGTGACTTTGGCACAAGGTTAAATTGAAATTCATATCTGTAGCTAGTGCCAGGGCGTAAAAGAAAAAAAAAACAAAAAAATTGTTGCCCCAAGTTTTCGTCTGTATGTATATTGTACTTTTGGGAATGAAAGCATTTCAAATAAAAGGCTGATCTCATAAAGTAAATTCAATATTTCGATTTAAGAGCATAATCTGTCGAGTTTTTCACCGTTCATTTCCCTTTCATTGCGGATGTATATAGGATTGGAAGAGTTGGTACAAGGTCATGGGTCAATATTTCGTCCGCGAAACGTCAACTTAACCTCATCCTCTTATTGGGATCTACGATCCGTACAATGGGTTGAACTCTGGAAAAAAACTTTGGACGATCTTCCGGCCTCTCGTGTTCCCGGTGTATATATATCGCACGAAGACAGATTCTTGCGGGAGATTTTTTTGTTTTTTCACCTTCTTTCTCTCTTGCCATGAAATATTCATCGGTTTGAAGAGAGAAAGCTGCTACGCTCTTCTCAAACCGCGGCCGGCCAGAGCCTAATCGAAAAAAGCTCTACTTTATATTCTACGCGTTGACGGAGCCATTTGAAAGTCAAACTGTTCACCGAGAAGCCTCGAGTGACGCCCTGGATCCCCGTGCCTGGCGGAAAGTTTCGATACACACAAAACCAAGACCGTCAACTTCAGTCCCTTCCGTCTCTCTCATCCTTATTTCGTCTCATATCACCTTGAAAAGATTTTCCATCGTCCCTTGTCACTGTTTCAGAGCTTCCTGTCCATTCTGCCATTTTGCTTTTCGCGAACTTCATCACTGGCGTATAATCTAGCATCATTTTTTTGTTTTTTCAATTATTTCAAGTACCGCGATGATAATTTCGTAGAATGACGCTATTCGTTTTATTCTAATTTCAAGGTCAAGTATCATTCGGATTTCGAGCTCTCTTGTAGCGAGGAAATCAAGAATAACGAGGTATTTGATATTCCTAATACGAGCTGGAGGTAGGGTCACGTGATATTTGTCTTGACGGTGGCGTGCGCCCCCACAGATTGTCCACGTCCCCGTGATTCAGTAACTGCATGATGAACGACCGGGACGTCTCAACGGGGTGGGGGATCCTGGAGAATGGGAAACGTAATAGATTTCGCATCAAGCACTTATACTGTCTCGAGGGTAGTTGAGACGTCAGGGTGAAGTCACGCGGGGGGTCATACAGGGGTCGCCTTCATGAATGATGAGAATGCGGTCGAAGATGGGGTTGGTCGGAGCTGTTGTAGCCACCTTCGTACATTAACCCTCCCCAAGGGTCTTTCGTTAACCGACTATTTATATACGTATATGGGTTTAGTTTTCTTTATAGTTTCCGCGGAAAAGCCTTGGAAGAACCATCGAGGACAACACGAGAACGTGAACATTTTCAAAAACTTCACAAACAGCTAGTAAAGTTTCAAGCGAATAGCACACAAGGTAATACGATTTGAATGATTCTAAACGATTCGGCAAAAATTCGATATACCAAAAGCTGCTTTGAGAGAGCTTAGGACACCTTTTTACGTAAACGCGTGACCAGCTTCTTCGTTTAAACGTTCATATACGTGCATCGACACAAACACACACACACGCCCTGCCCTTTGGTGTCGTGTCGTCTCTCCATTATTTGCTGCTTCCTCTTTCATTCTCTCACTTTCACGTATAAAAACGAGAGTCTCGTTACGCGACGATGTCTTGTGTGCCAGCCCTTTTTAGCCCAAGGGCAAGCTTGGGGGTGAGTCTGGACTCTTACAACCTACTCCATTACGTCCAGTGTACCCACCATCAGAACCACCAACACCAATCAACCCTCTTCCCTTTGCGTCCCTCGCTGAAGGAGCCTTCATCTTTTTCTTTTTTTTTTTTCATCCTCTTTGGCCCTTTTTAGAGCCTTCACTTTATTTTTCTTTTTCTCGAGTTAAAACAAACGTGAGAGGGTCTCTATGATGGCTACTACACTATAACCCCCAGCTACCCTTGATCCCCGACCGTGGTAACAGCGAAAAAAAAAAAAAAAAAAAAAAAATTACTACGTGCTAGAACGGACGCAAGGTGAAAACTTTTGTTTTTTCATTCCCCAACACTTTGGCGGATGAAGATTTTCAAGAAGGTAAAAAAAAGTTTCCACTTCGACGAACTTTGCATTTTCTCGTTCAAACACCCCCTTATTTTTCCATCATGTTGAGGCTTCTTTTTCTCGGGGGTAGAAATATGGCTATTAAACAAAAATCACCCCACTACGAAACAGATGTTTAGGAGCTTCGTAATCGTGACGACCTCATATATTAATTCTATTGGATCAATATAAGCTTGTGGTAGAATATAAGAGAACAAATAATATATATATATATCATATGTCACTTTTTTTTTTCAGTGGAAAATTTACTCTGAAAATTATTAGGGGTTGTAACTACTGAACTACAGACCCTTGGGTCACACGAGCAGGCTTCGGTGAATAGGTTTTCTCCTCTTCGCCCAACTGTTCTCATTTCAATGCATACCTCTGACCATTCTCACCATGCATTTATGTAAACGATTATTACGGCCAGGAGCAAGCCCCGGTTAAGCATACGCTAGGCGTATCCGTTTTTTCTCAGTCCTCCTGAATTATGGATGAAGTTTTTCAATTTTCTCAATGTTTTACGTTTTTATTTTATGCCATTTTCACCTATTTGTATTTGTTTTTCTGTATACCTTCTCGATAACGTCTTACCAGAAATTACCGTGATTTGACTATATTAAGGGGTGGGTTACCTTCACTTCTGAAAAAGAATATTTGAAAAACTACATTACACGTAACGTGTATACCATAAAAATTGAGGACTCCATTCAAATTTTACAACTTTTTCGATGGTATGTTCGTTGTCAGAAATTCTCACGATTGATATTTGTGACTCAGGTCCGATAATCATTTTTATTGAAAACATCATTGATCGAACGACAAATTTATCCATTTTCGGGTCTACATCAATGATATATTTAAAGTATGATTCTTTCGATCAGATTTCCTTTTTCTTCGGTAGAATATCGCTTTGGAAAGCATCTGAGATATCGATAAGCGATACGTCGATAAAATAGTGAGGTTTTTCGGTATTTTATCTGTTTTAAATGGTCGAACATTCGATTTACGATAGAATGTAACAAAGATAGTATTTTTGCAGGGTCATAAAGCTACGAATAGATGAATGACTCGTTGTGCTTTTATGCTCGTCGCAACTTCGATCGCGGGATAAAGCATTTCACTATAAATTGTTAAAATGCTCCTTGAATTATAGAGAAAAAGCAGCCGTTAAGTGCTATGCAAAACTGCTGTCGTCGTCACTTGTAGTTTGAACGCATTGAAAATTCAACGACTTTCAAGATTAAACGCTCAATCCTCATTTGTTTTACACCCATTATTAATTACCCTCGATTATACTTGCCGGTAGGTTGGTAAAGTGTCTTATATCTCAACTCTCCATTAGGAACAGAACTTTTGCACGAAGCCCACATATAATGCGAAGGGGCCTGTTATTCGAAGTGTGTTGGACATAAAAATTGTGCACATGCACTTAATTCGTCGTCATAAATTGTCCACTGATAGCTAAAAAGGCCTGAGTAGTATGGACTGTTGGAGAAACAGTTCGAAGTTACGACCTATTGTTTTCCAAGATTCGGCCTGGGTAACCTCTGTTCGAAGGAATTGCATTCTTCCATTATCAAAGCTTCGGAGTATGACTTTATGTCGTGGCGAACTGCCTGGCGTGCCCACGTCCATCGATTCCATATTATGAACTACAATATACAACTCGAACACGTGAGAGTTGTACCTCAAGGGTTGGAATTATCAGTGCTGGTCGGAGTATCGAATGAAGTTGTTTCAGATCTAAATCCCGAGGTAATAACGCCTCAAAGACCTATGGTGTACGTACAGCGGAGCAAGTCCGGCTTTACGATTTTCACCACGAGCCAGCACAGGGGGTAGTTATAGGAGGTGCGAGAATTTCAAGCGATACAAACGCCACGGAGAGACGATTCGACCGGTGAAACGACTGCGGTGAGCGAGGCTCGTTATCGCCCAAGTATAAACCTGATATATAACATGCCCGTTGCACAACGCTTAGCCTCTTTGCATGGCCAGAGGGTGGTTCGAGGCGTCAGGCTGCATATGGAACGGAGAACCCGTAAAAGATTCAATCTCGCGTTTGACTAAAACATTAAAGTTAACAATGATCGCAGGTCGAGATTCTACGAATTTTGTTTCTACTCCTTTCCATCCGAGTGACGAAAGTTTAGATCGTTGGTTATATCGTCGCATCGGTGATAATACAATGTTGACAAACTTTTTTATCTCATTGAATTTAATGTAGAGCAACAACTTTTTCAGTTCTGTTTATTGCAACTTCCTTCATGATTAATCAAGCGCTAAGATTAAAGACCAATATACGCTATTAAGACAGCTGAACAGCATTTCCGTCATTACCGTAGGATTCTGTTTACGGATACACAATAGCATCAAGATTGGTGTTCAACCCGAGACAAGATGATTATCCGAACCCCGCGAGTTGAATGGCACCGGACATAATTGATTGAGAATGGTTAACTCATTTGTTCCTTCCTTCGGTGACTATGAAGAGAACATAGATCACTGTGAAGCGAGGGCTCTTAAAATACGGAAGAATGTGATTTTTGGAAAAGTTAGCCCGGGTTACCCCCGGTAAACTGTAAAGTTTCGAGACAATATCGGGAACATCCGGGTTGTTCGAACGTATACAGATGAAAATGCTAGAGCAGAGAAGGAATGGGGGTATACATAGAGAGAAGGATGAGATAATAGGATATCTGATAAAAGACAGGAGTAGAGGACCAAGCGGTTTCCGGGAGGGATATATGCAGGCTCGAAGCGCCATAGAACGTTAGCTTGGGTCATAATATGGCCTCGAAGTATTCTAATATCGGGGAAGCTCGAGACGAGGAAACGTCGGAGAACGGGATAGAATGGAGAAGATAGAGAAGAGCAACGGGACGTTATAAGGAATATAGTACCGGTACGTGGTTTGTGTTAGTGTTGGTGTCTATTTGTATGTGTGTGTGTGTGTGTGCTTTCGTTCGAAGATTCATCGCGAGGATGCCCGGGCGACTCAATGCGGTCGTCGGCGACATTCGACTATGGCGGATGAGCACCCGGCTACCAACTTCACTAGACGATTAATATTTCCAGACAATACGAATCCCAAGGCGCTAGTCTACTCTTACTCCCTCCTTCTTCTCGCACCCTCAACGTTCTGTTCTGTCTCACTCTCCGATTGCTCATTCGACCTCGTATTTCCTTTTCTCCCTGCAGCAGCAACCGCGTCTTCTGTCTTCTCGGAGTTTGATTGTTCGATAAAATGCAACCTGGCGAAGAAGGGATACGTGTCGATGAGTTTCCACAAATTTACCCCATCTTATTACCTTCAAACCTATTCTATAATTGGAACACGTGCTTCTTTGAAACGAAAGTATAAAGGAATTGAAAGACTTCCAGAGATCGGGACTTTTTCCATGGTACAAGACTCAGAGCTTTAGTTAACTTTTGTCTGTCCGACGATACAAGTTGTTCGGGACTCGAAGATATTTACTATTCGTGACAGGTTAATCCATTAAGCTCAAGAAATTCCAGAAAAACGGTAAAAGATTCGCAACGCGGTTATAGATTTGGTCGATAAAGTGGACTACTTTATTTTCAACCGCAGGTAATTAGCTGGCGGACCCAGACCTGTGGACGGACCTTGCGGACCATGGACTGTTTTTACCTCCCTCTGGATTTTCATCCCACCTTCCTTTTCTTCTTTCCCACTCTTCTGCTCCGTCAGTTTAGGCCAGGAGTAGACAAGTTGGAAGCCGAAAGAGGCCACGGAAACCCTCGTCTGTATATCGTGCATGTGTCATGGCACGTCTGCTACCTAACATACGAGGGAAGTTTCCTTTGTCCCGCAAACTTGTAGTCACCGGTGACCCCGTGCAAAAGCCAACCCTCGCCCCCCCCCCCTTCCCTATCCCTTCACCGACGCCATTTTGCACACACAGAGCTTTTGCTCTGTTTCTCTGTCTCTTCTTTATGCTTTATTCCATACTCTCGTGAGAGCATCCAACCCCATATTCATTCCTCTCTTATTCTCAACCCAGTTCGTCCTCCAACACCAGTAAAGTCACCCCCCGTTATAGACAACTCCCGTGACAACTTTAACTTAAATATCCGTGCGACCATTTTCGTCTTCTGGAGGATATTCCTTTACCCCCTCCATCCCACGCGTTTTCATTCTCTCCTGGCTTTCCAGTAACCCGGAAAGTCATACCCAAGGGACTTCACCACGGTTACGCCTTAAATCAGAAAGTTTGCTCTTTGCGCGTATGTGTATATAATATGGATGTGCTCGCGTATGTGCGTGTGTGTGTGTAGTTTCTACAGGAATAAACCAAGGAAATCCTCATATTTCCCTTTGACTGTCTTGATTCGAGCCGAATTCGAGCGTTGTACGATGAAGGGCTTTTATTCTACCTAACTAGTCATAGCCCCACTAAGATGCCCATTATTAGGGACCAAATCATCCTGAATGCGTTTCGTTCATGGAAGTGAGTTCGACTTCAACGACTGACAACAAATGTTTCTTGTACAGGTGCTTGAACTCTGGAAGAGTAGAATAATCACTTTTTTTCATGACCCGGACTAGTGTGGGCCTAAGGAATATTGAACCAAGATGACCTGACCGTACCATGATCTTGAATAACTCTTGAACCTTTAGCACGAGAGAATTATCGTTGATCCCCACGAGTCCTTATTACCCAAATGGGACTTCAATCTTTTTAAACATTTTTCTCGACGATGAAACGGATGCAAAGATGGTTTTTTTTTAATCTCGAACTTGATTAAAGCCAACATTCACCAGAGCGCGGGTAAAAAAAAGAGAGAAGATCCTGATCGCCATTTTTTGTTGGGAAAAAAAAATTCTTGATACTCGTCTCTGCACAAATTTCCCACGCGGCTTCTCGCACCGGTACCATTATCTCCTCCCTTGTCTCATTACTCCATATTTTTATTCGCATTGGATTAGCTCTAGTGCTATTGCATTTTGTTTTCCCGCTTATTTTTTTTCACTCGCTGACATTCTTCATACTATTTCGTGTGATTCAGTCGCTCTGTCGTTATTGCTACCGGTTCGTAGCTACTGGACTATTTTTTTCTCACGGATCCTTGTTATTTCAGAGTGATTATGGAAGAGTGCTTGGATGAGTGTTTAGATAAAGTTTTTTTTAAATCTGGGCCTCAGGTGAGCTTAAGTTTTTTTCGGATACGCAGCTCAACACTGGCTTTAAGCGTCAAAATGGGAAATTCATCAAGGAAATTAATGGACTTCTCGTACTCTCTGGACTAATCCTGTCCAATAGATTCTATTTTATTTATGCTCTATCACAGCTGTATGAGTCCTCGTTTTTCTGTAACCCTATTTGACTTTCACATTGTTGAAGTTTTTATGCATAATTATGAAATGGACGACGTAGCAAACCGTAACGTCAGGATGGTACGGTTTTGCCTTTGATATTTGAAGAGATGCGCTTCATCATCGTTGTCGTCTTGGTTGTCTTACCTCTATCCCTGAAGCGAACCAGCTCAGAGTTTCCTTTAACGGTAGAGTGAAACCGACCTCCGATGGCACCGAGGGGAACTGCTCCGGCGAGGTATCATACCTAGAAAATTATGGTGCCAACGTTGCTTCCTGGGAAAATGGTATATCGGTGCGGGATGACGTAAAATTGTGTGTGCGGTTATTGGTATGAAGAGAAGGCAAGTGGCAGGGGTAAAGCGACGGCGCAAACAGGCAAAAAGGAACGAATAAAACGCTCATTCCACTCAATTTTCATGCTGTTACTCGATGCGAAATGACTACAAAGTTATATTCACTGTGATATTATGACGCGATTAATTGGACACGACGGCATGATCTATTCATAAAGCTTCCTTACTCTCTTTCACTTCCGTTCGGATTCTCCCGTTTAACAATGCATTTTTTTTCGTATATTCATCGTCATAAAAGCAGTGAGTGCAGCGACGCTCGACGAAAATTTTGTGTTATGCACTTGAATTTTTTTTTTTTTAATACTTAGCGTTGAGCCGCTGCCGCGTCTCTTGATTGGTAAATAAAAATGGACGAATGAACAAAATTGGGCAATATCGTAGAAAGAAAAATGTTTGTATCGATATAAAAGTAAATGTGTTCGCCCATACATGTCGCTTAAGAGCACGCAATTTGATGTTATAAGGTAATGGAAGTCCATTAGGAAAAAAGTATAAGCTCTTGGAAACGTCGCTGTAAACCGTGAAAATTTTTCGGGCGCTAGGGTACATTTTTAACACCGGATGCGTGCATACGACGAGAGAATGCAGATGGGTATGCAGCGAGACAGCGAGAGAGAGGGAGAGAGAGAAAGAGAGAAAAGCGTTTCTATGAAAGTGGGTGGCCGTGCATAGTGGGGCAGTCGGATGGTACAATGCAAACAACAATATGCAATCAAGTAGTTGACGGTTGACGTTCGCATTACCCCGCCATTGTTGGCCTGTTTCAACGGTATTCTGGAATTACCGAAGCTTTGAGCTGGAGCGGGAGGGGATGCAGAAGAAGAGAGATAGACATGAAGAGATGGAGAGAAAGAGAGATGGACTGAGAGAGAGAGAAGCATGAAGTTTGGAAACAGGGGGATGTGTGGCAAGAACGGCCGAGTACGAGAGATCCAGAAAGAGATAGGAAGATGACATTTAGGGTTGGATGTCCCTGAGGGTGTTCTGAAGGCTCTATTAGGACAACCATTATGTGTGAAAATGGGGTATCTCAAAAGTGGCTGACTCGGAGGACGTTCCCGTATCATATGTCACTCGTGAGATCTATAACACAAACGAAACAAGACCAAACTAACTCAACAGACCCAAAATAAAGATAATAAATCAGCTCGCTAGAACATAAAATAAACACGGCAAGAGACCAGAAACAATCTCGAAAGTATATCGAGTTCTAAAGGATTTTACTCCGATAATAAATGGTTGGTCACAAAAATATTGTCAAATTGGATTGTTTGTAAACAACGAGGCAGTTTCAACGAGGCTCGATACGCCATCAAGCGGTCATCTCTGTGTCCTTCTCGTCTTCGAGGGTTACTTCAGGTCCGGAGGGTGTAACTGGCTGCTGCGAATTGGTACACGGTACCAAATACATCTACGAAGACAAAACATACACACACACACACATACACAGTTCTGGATCTCGAGAGATGCTTCTGTTATTGCTGTAGGTATTTGGTGGAAAAGGCATTTGGGGGATTTTCAACAAGGCTGAATCAGTGTATCCAGCGTTCGAGCATTCGAGATTGTACGCAGGTGTGTTTGTATGTGTGTGTGTGTGTGTTCATGTGTTTGTGTTTGGGTCTGTATGCACGTGTTCTGTGTGTTGAAACTCGTAGTGGATCGAGGAACGTAAAGTGGTGGAGTTTCGGAGAATAGCGGGTATCGCAACGGCTCGATACAAAGAGGGTGAGACGGCTGACGGGACAGGGGGCGTGGGGGAAAAGATGGGGGAGAAAGAGGGGGCAGTAGGGAGTGTGAGAGAATTTCAGAAAAGAGAAACACGGAGATCGGGGAGTGGGTGCCGATGAAACAGAAACACGATTTCGCGTTGCCGAATGGACAATAGCCGAACGCCTGGATCCGAGGATGCGGGGAGGGATGAGGTTATATATGGGGCATTCCATGCCAAATCAGCCACTTCAGAACCTTACAGTTTTTAAATTGGCTCAAATTTTTTTATAATGTTCTATGTATTGAATGAGCCTTTCTTGATTTTTTTCAAATTTTTCCCTCGATTGCCTAACGAGATATATTTTTTTCAAAAATTCGATGATTTTTTTTTCAAAAGCTCACAACTCGTCGAAAAATGGACGGAATCGAACTTTTTTTTTTTCAAAATTTTGGTTTTTCATTGTACTTTTCAAGTGTGATAACGAAAAAATTATAGTTCAATTTTTTCTCTATTTTTATTCAGGTTAAAGAACAAAATCGACGATTTCAAGATGATTACATATTTTGATTTTTTTCAAAAAATTTTCAAAAAAACTTGGACCAAATTGAAGATTTTTAAGACCAGTTACATCGTGGGCACGCTATTTCTTCGATTCCATTTCGTATTTCAAAATTTTTTTTTTTCGTTTTTTCAGTAAATTGAAATCAAATTCAACAGTCAAACAATCCACAATGCTGTTCTCCTAACACTGGAAATTTTCTCCTATAATGAGATTGTGAACCGCATTCGTTTTTTTTTTTTTTTTACTAATTTCTCCTTAGAAATGGAATATTACGCATTGAATGAAAAAGTAGATCAGTACTCTATACAAATTGTTCGTTTTCAATGAGAAATGAATAAATTTTTTTGGCGTTTAAACAATTTGTGCACTCTGAATACTTTTGGAAAAGAATAATCTTTCACAATCAAGGTATTCTCTCCGTTCTTTTCGTTGTAGTCGTACGTCGATCGACGTACCAAACCACTACGATCGATCCATTAGTTTTGTCTCAGCAACACGGTCATTTTTGATGGTATCAGAGGAACAGTAAAGAAGATTGTTGCACGAGGAGCGTCCAATTGCTGACACTAAACAAATAATAACACCATGTGTTCTATACGAATGGGCCTGTAGACCCCTAAATCTCCCTAATGTAGCGGTTAATTTTTTTTTCAGTGGAAGACTACGGTGTTGCTGAGACAGAACTAATGAATCGATTTAAACGTACGACTGAAATCGAAGGTACTGAGAGAATCCACTGCATGATCCCAATAAAGGTCGTACCACCCATTATGGAAGATTATTCTTTTTAAACAGAATTCAGAGTGCACAAATTGTTAACCATCAAAAGAAAAAATTTATTTCTCATTGAAAACGAACAATATGTATAGAGAACTGATTCACTTCTTCATTCATTGCGTAATTTTCCATTTCTAAGGAGAAATTAGTAAAAAAAAAAAAAAAAAAACGAATGCGATTCACAATCTCATTATAGGAGAAAATTTCCAGTGTTAGGAGCACAGCATTGTGGATTGTTTGACTGTTGAATTTGATTTCAATTTACTGAAAAAACGAAAAAAAAAAATTTTGAAATACGAAATGGAATCGAAGAAATAGCGTGCCCACGATGTAACTGGTCTTAAAAATCTTCAATTTGGTCCAAGTTTTTTTGAAAATTTTTTGAAAAAAATCAAAATATGTAATCATCTTGAAATCGTCGATTTTGTTCTTTAACCTGAATAAAAATAGAGAAAAAATTCAACTATCATTTTTTCGTTATCACACTTGAAAAGTACAATGAAAAACCAAAATTTTGAAAAAAAAATAGTTCGATTCCGTCCATTTTTCGACGAGTTGTGAGCTTTTGAAAAAAAAATCATCGAATTTTTGAAAAAAATATATCTCGTTAGGCAATCGAGGGAAAAATTTGAAAAAAATCAAGAAAGGCTCATTCAATACATAGAACATTATAAAAAAATTTGAGCCAATTTAAAAACTGTAAGGTTCTGAAGTGGCTGATTTGGCATGGAATGCCCCATATATATAAACCAACTCGGTGTAGCGGAAAAGGTCAGCAAGGCCGAAGCAAGGCGGAACGCTATTGATTTTACAGAATTTACAGCCGCCATAATGCAACAAATATTTGCAATCTTCGGCCGTTGGATACGAAAGGGTAGATCGCTTGTGGCCACCTAGACATAGATGGCAGGGGCTTGGGGAACAGGGCTAGACTCATGCTATGGGCACTCGAAAACGTTGGATATGGAAGAAAGGAACATTGGGGTGGGCTCGGGTATGTAGACATTTGCATATCTATGAGCACGTACTGTTCGTGCTCTTCCGAAACCCCTCACCCAGCCGCCTCCCTTCAACCCCTTTCAGGTTCCCTTTACCTTGGCACTTTGCATGCATCGATATCTGTGCATGTATGCATCTCCGTGCCGACACTTTGCCGCCAAGCAGTCGTCCATACACTTACCCACTGAGTTTTTCGCCGAATATTCCAAGTATTTTTTATGTACAGGAAGATACGATTAAAGATTCATGGTCTGGTATAACCCGGTGGCTTCGAGACAAGTGTATCCGATTAAAGCCGTCTGGTTTTCAAGCTTCCGAAGTATCAATATATCATTTCTAACCAGATTCCGATAAAGCAGTCAAATCACTTTGAGATTTAGTCATTGAACGAGTATAGTTCTTATTTTATGTTTCGTTACTCTTATCCGAGTGTTTTATTCCACTATTTAATCGGCATTATGAAATCTTTCGGCGGTACAACTAGTCTTCTCTTGATGGTTTTCACTATCATCAATTGTGCTTTCGAACATATCTACTCTCCCATATCTTCAGTCATCGTATACTAAGCTCTTAAATATTACTACTCAAGTATATGACTTCAATTATTACTGCACTGAAAAAAAAAAGTTATTGGAACAACAAAATCTCTCATTACGGAGTGCCAATAAAATATATGATCATCATAATGTCATAAACCATTGAACGAACACATTAATTTTTTATCAGAGTGCACGATCATTCTGCCAAAGAAATGCGCATTTCAATTGACAAAACTCTTCCAATAACATCAATTTCTATTGAACCAACCATTTTTTTTTCTCTGTGTGCTCTATAATATGTATCGTAGTCATAGAGATACTTCGGGGCAGGCTTTTTAGACGTATGAACTAGTTGCTCAAAACCGTTAGTTCAGAATGGATATGGAGAAGATGAGAGCGGTGTTGTTATGGAAAAGAATTGTAAGGAGTCGAGTCGATATTTTACTGCCATGTAACAACTCTACCGTTGCAGCTCTACTCGATATCAACTCTGCTTCAAACATCTCTGCCCTCTAACAGGTTTATTCTGATATTTCGGTAAGATTGATGAAAACGTCAAAAGATTCGAAGCATTGTATCGTGCAAATTGGAGACGTTAGGATTCAAAAAGTAAAGATGTTTGAGACTCGAGTTGATAGCAGGTTTTTTCAAATTAGGTTCCCACAGGTTCCAGAGTGGGGTGTCACTTTTTTGATGTTCTATAACTTGCCCTGTTTCGAAAAGTTGGAATATCGGAATAAATCGTATGTCATTTCCTAGCACGCATTTCGATGACGTTTGTAGTTCGTAGTTGGTAGGGATATTAATATGAAATAGGAATTTCCAACCGTAGAATAAGATAATAACGCTTGAAACATAAAGAAATAGAGTTGACAGATCGATATTCTCAACATTTTTAGACAAAATTCGACGAAATGAACGACAGAGTGTAAAAGTATTCGCAATAACTTTTTTAATATTCCAGGCTCTCTGGACAAATACCTGTAAATTTTTTATTTATTTTCCCTTTCGGAGTCATGAGAACACTTTAATTTGAAAATGGTGCTCGGCGATGAACTGATATTTTTTTTTTGCTTTTTGGTGCTATTCCTTGACACTCCTTTGCATCTGCTTTTCTTCTCTGGATACCTGATTTTTTAAGGGGTACATTTTTCGGGACATTCCTATTCCAGTGGTATTTTGAGAAACGTACATTTTGGCATCTATTTTTGAATAAAGTTGTCAGAAATTCGTATCGGCAACAAAGGGGCAAGTTGAGACGTGGAAGATGATTGAAAATCTTTCATTTCCGAAGGTCCGATGAAAATGAGCATTTTCTAATTAATTTCTAAAGAACAAAAACTCATTGAATAGTTTGTCTATCAAAGCTTTCAACAGGAGAGCAAGCGTTAATTTTCGAGCAGCCATTTTTCGTAGCGTTTGCAATTAAGAGATCTTCTATCTTTTGACCCTTTCAGTACTGAAAAAACGGTTCACTCCTATTTGGTCTTACACCTGAAAATAACTACACCTTTTTCATCCCTAACACAAAAATCCAGCCCTCTTTATCGAGATAGGTGAAGTGCTAGTGGTTAACTGGATCCAAACAACCCCCATCGTGTGTACGTTTGTCGGACGACTATCAGCGTAACTTCCCATGAAGCTTAACGATCTCGGAGTCTCGTAACATTTTCCATAATTCGTTATATCCGCTGATGCTATCCTTCGATGGTGGAGGTGAACGAAAAGAAGATTAAATTTCACTTTTACCGTTTAGTTGTTTTTTTTTTTTTATTTTTTTTAAATTTATTTACGCCTGGCGATATTGGATCGAAGCATATCGATAGAGTTTATGGCACAGTTTTTATATATTTTTTCTTATTCACTATACGCGATACGGATTGAATTCATATTTACCGAAAGGATGTTTTTTCTTCGTTAATCATGTTTTTCTTTCTTTTTATTTCTATTATTATTTTTAAAACACGAGACATTCCTATCGAAAATCTAGGGAATATCATTCGCTCAGCGACGAAGAGTGGTGAAAGGGGGTTGTTACTCTCGAGGGTTCGTTTCTCCCGCTCGTTTTTTTAATATACCGTTGAGTATCGTGTATCACGGAGACTGGGCGAGAGTTGGAATGGACGAGAGTGCGAAAGTGGAAACTTTTAACGACAGCGAATCCTCGAAAGGGGCTGGGGGGGGGGTTTGGTTGGGCGCGAGAGGGTGGCGAACGAGGAGGGGATGTTACTGTGACGAGAGGAATGGGTCGAAGATGAGGACGCTGCGAAGCGACACCGAGACGAGGAAAAATGTGAAGGATTTTCTCCCCCTATTTTCCCATTCTGCCAACTCCTTTGGTAAGGGGTCTGATTCTAAAAAGTACATGACTGAGCTCGAAAAATGTTGCGACTGCCAGGATAAATAGGAGTTGAGGCAAAGTATATCGGTGTGTATTTGTGTGTCCGTGTGTGTGTGTGTGTCGTCTAGGAAAAAAAGTGCATGAAAAAGTCTGTGAGCCAGGCGGAGGGAAGAAATTAAAATTTCTTCATAAGAAGGGAGAAAAAGAATCATAGATACGGAACAGTTTGATAGGATAAAATATTATGAAACTTCTTTTTTATTCAAAACGTAAACCAGTGATATTATACTTATATATAAACAAATTATTGATTTTGTAATAATTTTATAATAATCAAAATGATCAGTGAGTTTTACATTAATTTAATATTCCTCGTGTAAAATTTGTCGTACATATTTTTTTTTTTTACACCTCTCAACTGAAAAACAACCCTCTTTATCCGTACATACTATTTCACCCTGTTCTTGCACACGGGACGGAAGTTTTCGTGTCGACAAAACTCTCTCTCTCTCTCTCTGGGTCATTATCGTCGTATTAGTGTTAATTTCTCGTTTCCTCGTGTATTATCATTCTCCCTCGCTTCACCCTCGTTCGTTACGAAGCGCACATACGCGGCTCCATAAGATTTTCAAACTTTTCAATAGGATAGCACGAAAATTTAGTCCAACTAAATTTTCATCCAACTTCAAGGGAACGTATAAATAATTAATTAAGGAACGT
The DNA here is from genome assembly GCA_037576405.1 of Campoplex capitator. Taxonomy (NCBI): domain Eukaryota; kingdom Metazoa; phylum Arthropoda; class Insecta; order Hymenoptera; family Ichneumonidae; genus Campoplex; species Campoplex capitator. The sequence continues at coordinate 9,554,520 of JARBWI010000323.1, read as the reverse complement.
GGAGCTTCACACGTGTCACATTTTCAGGGCTTGTTTCGGGCCTTACTTTTCCTCGGCTCTTTCCCGTTTCCTTTGCACGCTCCAACGCTCATTCATGAGTTCATCCTCTCGAACTGTTAATCACCCCGGAACTACTCCGATCCACTTTCTGACTTAAAACACCCAGCCAGACAAATAAACACAACAGATTTTCCATCTTCGCTTCATGATCGAATCACTGTTTTTTCATTACTTATTCACAATTTTTCTGGTCCATTGATATTTCAAAAAGTCATATATCATTGTATTTTTCCTTTGAATTTTATAAACCGTTCAGGAATACGAATAGAAAAAAAATGAGGAAAGATAGTCTCTGTGACTAAAATTTTACAACTCTCTTCGGGAGCGATAAATCTTGTAAAGATCCAATAAAACCAAATAAAATCGTGCCAAAGCACACGTGACGCATGTCGCATTCAAGAAAATTTTCAACCCCCCTGAGCGTGTAAGCACTCATCGGAAAATCGACTTTCTCGGTAACTTTAATGCACTGTACAGCCGCGCGATGCAGTCGAAATCCAAAAGGGGGTGGATCCTCTTCAATGATGCACGAACGAACGTGAGAGAGGCTCCGGGTTTCGATATACCGACGCTACATTATGCCGCGTTTTCTCCAAGGCTTTTTTCACCTCTAAATATTCTGTCAATCTTTATACCGATGGCCATGCTTTTTTTTTTCTACTATTCTCAATCTCAAATAATCGCGAATTCTGAATCTCTAAATATTTCGAGTGAATTTATAAAATTTTTGATTTTTGCACGAAATTTCAATTCAAATTGAAAAATGATTATCGAAAAATCTACGAGAAAAAAAAAAGTATCGGAATGAAGGTTTCATGAAAATGAGTTTGTGAGAGGCTCATTTTGAAAGAACGAGCTTTTTCAATGAAACTCTATTATTTAACTAACGATAAAATGAGCAGTGTCGACCCGATATACGAGAGTAAATTTGAGGAGGCAACAATGAAAAATGGATGGTACAGTAGGGACAATAAAATATGCTTGATGAGGGTGCGAGAATTCATATTATAAAAGGTTTGATTTTGGTAACGAGCCAAACCAATGATTCGAGCAAACGTTCAAAATGGTTCGCGGGTTTCCCATAAATTGCTCAGTTATTGGCTCTCGTACGATCGAGTCCATTGCAAAAAAAAAAAAAAAAAAACAAACAGCCTCTTCTTTCCCTCCGCTCGTACTTCCGGATTTTCAAATGAAAATTGTGACAACCATTTAGGGGTTGTTAAACACGGGGTGAAATATGTCGATATTAATTCAATTGATTTTTAGAAATACACTAAAAATTTCACGAATACCAAAGAAAAACAGACTAACAAAAAAAGCATCAACTCCGAGCCTGTTTTTTTTTCTTTTTTGATGCTGTTGAACCAATAACTCAGCATTAAGAAAAAACTTCATTCTTTAATAGAGGTGAGGGGGAAAGAAAAATCGATTATACCTTTTCGCAAAAGCTTTGATTCGCCCACTTTTCGGTACGTCAACACTCGGATTATATGTTGTGTATATCTCTCATCCTTCTTTCGCTTTTGCCTCCGTTCCGTTTCGTTGCTTTCGCCAAGATTTTTACCTTTTTCCAGAGTTGTGCCCACGCTATATATCATCGATCCGAAAAAGCATTGAGGGCGGGTAAGAGGGTAAGATACTGCCATCTGGATGACTTATCGGTTACCAGCCGCAATCTCCGGTTTGTCGGTCTACGGGAAATAAAATCGAAGTTTTGTTCCCCCTCCCCCCCCCCCCTCCTTCTTCATTCTCTCTTGCACCTTGATATTTTTTCAAGAAAGGAAATGCAACAAATTTCTAAGATTTGTCACCTATAAAAAATCTATAAAATAGCCTTGAAAAAACGAAAATTTTTAATTTTTTTTTTTAATTCAGTTTATTCGATATGATCGATAAACAATTAAGAAGGGTGTCTACATACGACAATATTAATAAGAATTTAATAAAATTTAGTGATAACATTCTTTAGCATCAAATGCAATGACACAAATTTTTTCAAATTTTTCGTCTACATAGTTGTCGAATAATTGGAGTTTACAATATGCAAAAGATATACCTATATATATATCAGAATTCTATGCTTACGGATGTAAACTCTAGTGCGTTAAATTACTCGAAAACTATGTAGAAGAAAAATCTTTAAAAAATTGTAAATTCATATTTAATCCAAAAGAATATGCTCACGAAATTTCATTAAATTCTAATCATTTCGAATTTTCCTATGCTTTTAACATGGCAACATTGTTGTGTGTAGCCAATCTCCTTAATAGGAATTTTAGTCTTTTCAATATTTTCACAAAGACAGCCTCAACTTGTTGAGTGCCAGAGTTTTCAATGTTCTCTCTCCACCTTCGACCCACTGAATAAATATCATTATCACCTTTCATCTTAAGAAAATGAGAGTGAGAGAGAAGGACGAAAATACTCCGGACGACAGAACGTCGAGTCGACGACGTCCACGAGGTTGATAAATATCCTCTCCTTCTCGAATCACCTTCGTCGTCTTCGTTATATTTGACTCATGAAATGTCCCCGATCGCGTTTATAATGAATAAAGTAACGATCGGGGAAATTTCTCCGTTTCTCAGAGTGAGAGAAGCGGAAAAAGAGGAAATTGACGTTCGATTCCCCGTAAACGACTTTTATGACATTTATGCTTGTCAATATGTGTCATTGATTATAGCACTCGACGCTTTCGCATTGCACCATTTCTGTTTAATTATATAAGAGAAAATAAACGAAATAACAGTGAATATACAATCACACAGAGGATCGTGTTTCGTGTATTTCGTATTTCGTATTTCGTGTATTTTAATAATAATCTCATGTCGTTTTTATACAGTCGGTCTGATAGACCGACTGTATAAAAATAGATTTAAGAGCTTCTAGCAATTTTTCTCGGCGATATCCGGTTGAAGAAATATCGATAATTTAGCGACAGGATATAAGGAACACTGGCAATTTAGCTGCGAAATGAAAAAATAGTGCATCGAAGTGAAAAAGTAACTAAAAACACAATTAGCAATTCAGAGTCTCTCCGCAATTTGACAGTTCAAAATAATGCGTCATGATTACTAGAGCTTTTTTAAAAAAAAAGCTTGCATCCTTAAAGGCTAGTTTTGAATTTGCTGAGTACTTTTTTAACCGCACTTTTTACAAGTTCTTTTCTGAAATAAAAACGACGCGAAAGGAGCTAGTAGAAGGGTGGATATTTTGTGAAAAGGGGGTAAAGACGCTTTCACGTTCAGTCAATCTGATGGTTCCCGTGTAGTATGTATACCTCTCGTTGCAGTGTAAATGAAAATAATTACTATTTCATGAAACTAACGCCCACTCGTAAAAGCACAGTTAAGTGCGAGGGCGGATACCTGAGGGTCTTTTTCACCCCTTTACCCCCCCCCCCCCCCCCGAGTGTGTCTATCTCAAATCGAGCTTTGCCATGGCGGTACACGCGCAGCTTCACTTCCCATTTGTAAACCTGATCTTTTTGCAGGCTTTCCCAATCCTTACTTGGGTTGGGCAAACCAACTTTCTAAATTTCACGCTGATAATGTGCGTGTAGATGAAACTTTTGGCTTCGCTGCATCTCAGGTCTCAAATTGTATTTTAAAAAAATGAACAAACAAACTTTAAAGTTCGAAGACTTACGCTCAACGGTTTTGAATTTTAGCAGGTTTTTGACCGCGAATAGCAATGACGAAATTAACGAATGAAGTATAAAAATTAATACAATTAACTCTCGCAGCACGATTGCCATTGGAATTCTGCCAATTTTTCAATATTTATAGTAACGGCAACTATAGATTTGATGTTTTTTGTTGTTACATTTTTATGATATCACTTGCAGCTGACATTCCTTCGTGTGCTTTTTTATGACTTCCTTTAATGTGCCGTAAAATGTCTCGATATGTGAAAAGTGTTGCTGCGGCAAGTCTGTGTGGAGAGTCGTGATCGAATTCTTACGAAATAATAGCTGTAGCCGGAGGCTCCGAAAGAAAACTGAAAACAGTATCGATATGGTATCACTGTTGATCACTGCGACTTGAGATATTCCTAATGAGACAAAATTTGTAGATGTGTCTGAAAACGAATACAAGGATCTTACGATATAATCATTTGGATCGTTGTAGAGGCTTCGATGTGATCTTCTTCATAATTTGATTTGCTAAATATCATGAAAATTCCAGGAGTGAGCTTCGAAAAATTACAAAGGACCCTGGACATCGCACTAAAAGTCCTGTAACCTGGCGCAGTAGTGAGCATCACAGAAAAATGATGATACCACTATCGAACAGTGTGAAGCACGCCGAGAAAATAATTTTTTTGCTTGAATTTTAATATGTGTATACATTAAAAAATAAACTAATTTGAGAACCTCTGTTGATTGATGAAGAAAAAAAATATCAAGATTCGATACTTTGCTCATTCACGACATCGGTAAAGTTTCGAAGCTCTTTTAACCGGATCATATAGAATTGCACATAAATTAAAAAGAAAAAAATCTTGTTAACACGACTGTTTTTCTCGACTCTCGCCTCTTTCTAAATGAAAAAAAAAAAATAGTTTTTTCGTTTTTCAAATTAAAGAACCATTAATTTATGGCAATCAAATCCATCGATCCAATATCGCAAGGTCACTTGTCCATGACACTTTTTTCAAAGTTGAAAATATTTCTAATATTTTCGAATAAATAGAACATGTGAAGTAGGAAAAAGGTCGAGTACTTGTTTAGAAGAAAAGCTCTCAAAGCAACAGTTTATATCGAAAATAACGAGAGCAAGCATGTCAGACGTTCAACTTCTTATATTTCCAAGTTTTCTCAAGCAGTTCAGTGTATACATTTTTTTCTCTAACCCTCTCTCCCCCCAGATCCCCATCAACTTCCATACCTAAGGTTCCTCAATTCAGCCTGTTAACCCTTAGAACCCTCGATACTCTTCTGGTAGTTCACGTTGACGTTGCTCCGAGCCCGAGTCAGAGCGATTTTTAACAATGAGGTCGTGAGCTCGAACGAGTTACCATTTCGTCGGAATGGGAACGTAAAGAGAGAACGTTAAGCCCTGGGCATCGTAGTTCTCGCTGTGGGAGGGCGAATCTCGCATAACTACTCCGTATGTGTATACCTGTACGTTGTTACACTCAATTTTTACCTCGTCCTGAGAGAAAAAAAAAACGGTTGAAAACAAAGCACAATTTTTCGCCTAATAATAGGACTATTGATGGACATTTTTTGTTGGTCATGTCGTGAACATTTATTTCTCTCAGTTTATTTAATTTCATTTATTTCGCTAGATTATATTCTCGTGAGTTCTTTCTTATTGAACTTTTTTTCCAGCATCGAGAGTTTGTTCGATTTTGAAATTTTGAATCCGTCAAAAGGAAATGGTACTAGGTTTTTCTGGACATTGACACTTTGTCGGATATTTCCGAGATACGAGAACGAAGAGATCGGAGGCGAGGGGGGGGGGGGGGAGGAGATGACTGGGATTGAAAACCGTAGAACGTACGTCGAGTGTGTTCACTTACGGCATATCCAGCTTCCGGAAACCTGTCAATGGAAGTAAGCTTTTCCGCTTCTTTCCAAATGACTGCTATCCCAACTGGCCAACGCTCGATTCTTTCTGCAGGATAAAAAGAGAGGGTGGAAGATGGAGAGTTAGAGGGAGAGAGCAAGAGCGAGAGAGAGAGAGATTAAAACGCATTTCGAAGATTTCCCGGCTGTCTCCGGCGTCCATTTTGTGCCGCAGAGCTTTTTCCTTGACGCTCACTTCATACGTGACTTTTACTGGCCCGAGGGGATGTTTTCCCCCAGGGGAGGGGGGGCGGGGCGGGTAAGCTCCAAAGAGTTATCTCGAGTAGTATATAGCAGATAGCTATCTTTGACGAGAACTAATGTCTCGGATAAAAATTGCTTTTTTCTTCCACTACGAAGCATTTTGAGAATGAGACTAGTCGAAGTATTTGAAAAATAGGGTGTAATCTTTGTATCGGTTTGATGAAAGATCTTTCTTGTGATATTCTTGAAAATAATTTACTAAGTGTTACAGTCAATCTACAACGAATCTTATCCGTCTCTAGATACATTTATACTACACTTACCAAATTATTCTAAAAGTACGAAGAATCAACTGAGCACGGAAAACAGGAGCTGGAAGTGGAACTCATCTATTGGTTGACCCTGGAATAATTATTGATCTGGTTACAAGTAGCAAATTCCAAACTATAAACTGTCGCTAGTGGAGGTTGCATTTGGTTGGGTAGTAAGAGGTTCGGGAAGGGGATGATGGTCATCGAATGGTGACATTTCGTGGTAAAGGTGGTTTCGGTTAGCGCTAAGAGGATTGCGGCAGGCCCATTAACCTCAGCAATAACCACTTCTCTCGTCGTTGACCAGGATCGAGAACGAGAGGTGAAGGAATCTTCTGTCTGCCTTTGTCTGTCTCTACCCCCCCCCCCCCTCTGCCCCTCCCCCTGCCCCTGCATGCCTGGCACATTCTGGAGCTACATATTATATTCCGTTCGTGGCTGGCCGATGCGAGGTATTGATGACGACGCTAAGCAAACCGTCCATATTGATGCTACCGACTACCGATCCATTTGTATATTATTCCAGAAGCCTGTTTTCGTGGCAAACACTTCAATTTTATACTTGTTCAATGGCTCACAGATACTATCGTAGATACGCGTAGGGACAAGAATATATAAAATGCCTGCTCTTCGATCAACGCGTATAAAAAAGATTCGGCAGCGAAAGGGCTGAAGTTTGTGCAAAGCTAGGAAAAAGTTTGATGCTCCATTAAGTTTACGGCAAGAGTAGCAATGTTACAGAGTCCCATTTATCCTGGATTTGCATTAACATAGAAAAGTTGCGAGATTTTTTGCGACGAACCCTTTTCGTACTTTAGTCACGGTTTCGTAAAGAGCTCTTTGTGGATAAGGTTCAGGTATAGACGATAGAAAAATGTTGCTCTCAAATGCATCTCCCAAGATGTGGAATCGAATGGAAAACCCTCGCCGCTCGCAAACGTCAAGGCGCATACTAGTACCTACCGTGCATAGAAAATCGTAGTTTGGTCACAATGATTGGCCGTATGTAAGCGATTACTCGTTGGCGAAGCACGGTTCAAAATAGCGGTGAATGCGGAAATCTATGCCGAAACGTCAATGACCAGTCATTGTATCTAGAGTCGCGGTAGCGACTTACTGTTTACATCCTTAGCTCGATCGCACCGCGAACCGCACTCCACATCAGTATGCACTGCTTAACCGCATCATTCCCTACGTTTATTCAATCCTCCGGCGCCATTTTGAATCGAGCTACCGAGGCATTGCGGTACACAAAAAACAAAATCATACCTACTCCACAACCCCTCCCCTCTTCTCCGTCGAGATGCTAAATGGAAAAAGCAAACAAAACCCTCGAAGCTACTGCAAAAACGAAAATCTGTTTCCGATACGCACGTATTCTCTAGCATCTATAAAATACCATTGCCACTCTCTTCATTTACATATTCCCATCGCGCCATCTGGTGGAATTTTTTTTTTTGTTTTTTTTTTTTAACTTCACTCTATGTTCGTATATTTATCTGAACAAAAATGGGTCATGCAATCATAAACCTCGTGAAAAATTCGCACGAAATATATATTGGTTGCGGATACGAGATCGTTGACTTTATGAACCAGCCGCTAGGTGGTGACGAATTGGAATTTATCTCGTGAGTGAAGTCGTTCAGCCAACGGTATAAAAAGCCTCGAGTCGGTCGTAGTAAAAAATTCGAGTTTTTTTGTTTTCTATCTGAAGAAGCAAACGGGAAGCTGACAAATGAGAAGTGAAGGGGAAGGGTGTTATTTGCGAGGATAGGGGTTAGGAGATGGGAGTTTGAAGCAAAGATAGGCGACTTGGAGGAAACTTTTTATCCATTGTAGTGCAGAGTTGTTGGATTTTTTTTCTTCACCTGGAAAGCTTCTACGGTGAAACAGAGGGAAAAGAAACCAACTTTTTCTACGACTGTCGAGAGGTAAAAAGACAGAGAGACGGAGGGTGACGGGGGGGACAAATGTTGTATACCCACGCCATTCCCAAACAAAACAAATAGATTCGCGTCGCGGAAAAATATTCGGCCATATTTCAATCTCCGAAAAGAAAAGGATAATATGAAACAACTCCCACCCCCCTGTAACCATGCTCACGCAGATAGGCAGCTATTACTTTACTCTCACGGCGACGATACAACCTCCATGATTTTTCTATACCCTTTTCCACTGCTATTTTCCCTCTCCCGTCAAAGAATTATTTGCACAGATTTGTCGTCTTTTCGTAGCTTTGCTGACGTTGTTTTTAAATTGTAAAATTTGCCCTATTGGATTTCAACCTGATGACCTTGAAAATAGACTTATGGTCTCGAGAATAAACGTAATATTGATAACGACTTTGGATTTATTTTGGACGAGGTCAGTTAAATCAGAATGTTTGTTCTGTGAATCCAGTGAAGACACACGTTTTCCAAAAAATGTTACAAAAAAATCGCTAATTTTCACGTAAATATTATAAAATACATCTCGAACGATTCCAAACAATTTTTGCAAAAATTTCCCAGTCAGTATAGGAACTAACGAACGAAAAAAAAACGTATGAGAGGTTTCTTAATGCGCAGTTTCCACGTAATATAATGTTATGGCTCACAGTAGGCTCGGTCAGGTTTGAAAGAGATTGTCGATGGAATACGTTGACACAAATGCCAGTAACGATAGAGAAATGGGGTGGAGGCTGAGCAAATTGCAGCTCAATTAGGAAGCTACCTGTCACGTCAATGTTAAGGCATCCAAGGGGGCTACATATACTCTGGTAGGCAATGTGGACAATACGGACAAATGATGAACCCCAAGCATCGGTGCTATACGAGCAGGTACATGCTAGAAGCTCTCGTGTATACTTAGCCTCGTGTCTTTGTACGTGTGGAACAACCGCAAGGGAGTTCGAGGCGCATGTATGAAGGAGAGATCCGCGTTTGGGCCAATGTTAATTCGGATGGGGTCAAAGGTTAAGGGTCCTCTGAAATGGACCCTTTCAACATGATTCAGCCTCTGTCATAATTCATATCAAGCCTCCACCATGAATACAATTAACATTAATCGAACAAACCCAATTTTATGATTCATACAAAGTACTAATTACGTAATTTTTTTTGTTTTTTGTTTTTCATCATCCAAAGCAATTTTATTTAGTAATTAAACGTTTGACGGATGAATATTTCGATCTCTATTGCGAGCTTTAACATCGATAGAGAGATCATCGAAAGTCTGGCTCAACAATTGTGCGAAACATCAATTAGGTAATTACACAATATACAATTGTAATTCTTGACCCGTATGCGGGACTAATCTTCCTGAGATTAAATCCGACGTTTATATAATCGAGGAAGCTTTATCGTTCGCTGCGTCATTAAGGATATCAAGAATTTTCGATTAGCCAAAGTTTGCGCATCAACTGAAACACATATCACTCCCGTGTGTATCGAGGCCTGATTGATTTTATCCATCTTCGATAACTCATTCAATGTTATCGGCGCTTGCGTGTCGTGAGAGGAAGAGAAATGTTGGGTGGTATGGGGAACGGGGGGGAGAGGAGCTATGTGGTTGACTGTGCGCAAATGCACACTATCGTTTATTAAATTTATAACGTGGTCATCTACCCCCTTTCCTCTTTCCCACACCACCGCCGATGCCACCACCACCACCAGCACCCCCCTCCCCCCTCATGCAAAAGGGTACGAAAGGGAAACAAAGAGAGACAGATAGAAAGTGGGGTGTAAAGTGGGTCTTTTGCGTTTGGTTATAAAGTCGAGGCGTCGACGCTGGCCGGGCGTAACCATCCGATCGATCGATCTACCGCAAAATTGTCGAGCTGCTGGCCATCCTATGTGACATTTTGTGAATGTGTGTGCCTATCTGTGTTTATGCGACGCTGAAAATTCAACTATACCGCGGTGTGTTCATTTTAGGCAATCGCAGCGATGTTTTTAGAGGCTAGAGTTGGGCGAAGCTGGCAGATGGAAGCTCTCGCGGGGAAAGGGACAGTTTTTAGATTTGCCGCCGTTACGGAATGAGCGCCTCGTGGATATTTGGAAAACCAGGAGTTTCCCGGTGGCAGGGCTAGCTTTACGGTAGGGCGGGAGTGATGCTCGGCCAGAGAAGGGGATAGTTGGACTATAAACCACAGAAGACAATGGCTGTTTCGGTAATAGAATAACGCAGGACCGCGGCATGTCCGATAGCGATTCAATTAATGCCGTTGACCCTCCGCACCCTTTTGTTCACCATTTCTGGACCCTTTTTCATTCCTCCCTGATCCTGAGTCGCGCGGTTTATTCGTTTTTGAAGTTTAGCTGTTGCTAAAGAAACGCTTTTCCGAATTATGCTAGAGATTAATGTATTTGAAACTTGTTTGCGGCAACAGTCGCCTCCTTTTTCAAATAGTCGCACCTTAGTCGTGAGTAGTTGACATCAATCTTCATTTTTTCCAAGCTAATCAGCGAAATTGCCAACTTTTTCAGTTTCATTAATTCTCATGATTATTTTCAGGTATTGTGGAAAATTTAGGAACATTCGCGTAGATTGATCTGCGAGCTCGGTTCAGAGGTTAAGGTTGTTGGGTCAGGGTGAGCTGGCTTTCGGAGAATATAGTTTTCGTGAGCCCGCGCGACGAGCTTATTCAAATTTTGCGTAACGTTCGATCTTTACACAAAAACATTCCCCGAATGTATTTGATGAGCATCGATGAGTCAAATTTGATTGCTCGCTTTTACTGATCATTGAAAATACAAGATAAATATTATGTGAGCGTTTAAAGACCTTTTGTATACACGGTGATTAATTCAATCCGAAAAAGCTTATTCGAATGAAAAGGTAGAAAAACTAAATCGGAATTTATTCGTAATGGAGATAAACGGTAGTGAATTATGAGAGTTTTCGAAAGCTTCGAATTTTAGCTCCAAAAATACTGGATGAAAGCTGAAAGCATGATTTTTCGAAGCTCTTGCAGCCTGCAGTCCGTATTAAATGGAAAATAAATAAAATAAATACACTTACTCGATAACTTGGCCAACAGCGATGGGTGCGCGTTGAGCAGTTCCGAGCTTTCGGATGACCCCAATCGATTGAAAATTAGTGAAGATAAAACTGTCTGCATCGATTGAATTTTTCCTAGTTTCCCTCGGCCTCGGTGCAAATTCGCTACGCAGTATTGCACGGGGAAAGAGTGGTTGTAGACAAGACTTTAAGAGGGGTGTCAGAGCAACATAAAAATGAGTAAAGTTAAGACGAATAGCAGGCCAAAGCCATGGGATATTGATTCGTGAATATATTTTTTTTGTTTGAGCCTCGAACTGCGCTTCATTCAAATATTGTTCCATCGCGAAGCCAGAAAGCCTCGTTCTCCTCAAATGAGACACCCGATATACTTCGGCTTACAGCTATTTTCTCTTTCGCTCGAATATATGGTCTACCGGAAGGAAACGCATGATGCGAATCGGCCAAACGGGATGTATGAAAAAGAAGGGTGGCCTATTATGGATGAAAAGGTTCGACGATGAAGGGTTCCGGTTCATCTGGCGCGTTTCCAATTACGAGCTCGCTGATTAGGAGGAGCGTGAGGGCATCAAACAAAAAGCTCAACGTCGCGATCAGTAAACGGGCGTGTTGTCACAGCAGCCCATGAAGAGAGAAAGCTCCGAGATTGCACCGAAAACTTTATTCACCCTCGCGTTACCCGAAATTAAGGGGCGGCAGAGAGATAGAGAGGAGTTATTTCGCTCTAATTTAGAGGAGAGTCTGTAACGAAACTGCTCGACTACTATATACGTGTATGGTAAAAATATATTTCATTATTGATCACAGTACCAGGAAAGAGATATTGCACTAATGGTTCATCGACTGTACAATGGAGTTCTCGGAATTTGGATAATTGTCACAATACCACCATCCTACCGTGAATATCGACGTCAAATATGTTCGCTGTTATTACGTAATCATTTCTGATACGTACTGGAGGTTACTCGGAACCGTGCACATCAGCAATAATTTTCCCTTGCTCGCTCATAATATATTTCGACCCGGAGATTAACCCCCTTCCCCCCCCCCCCCCAACTTCAAACTCGCTCTCTAGATTCACTTGTATATTGTTTATTGTACTGAAACTGGATGACTTCACTGAATAAACAGCCTTTTTATATTTCCGTCTGGGAACCAATGACTCAATAATCATTCGATATTCATCTGAGAACGAATGTGAGTTGTGTCAAAATTGTACACTCGACCAATTGGAACAATGGAAAATTGTTGTTAATTAGTTAATCGAGTATGTGAGATATTTTTTATTTCGTTTTTTATTCTAATTCTTCACGTTTTTTGGTTAATTCTATTTCTCGATCGGTTTTCATTGGACAACAGTGTCAATGTTCAAATTCTCGAAACCAATGAACGTTGTTTCGCATTTCAATGTACATTTTTGTAAAAAAAGATGAAAAAAAAAATTTAATTATGTTTCTCCTTTCTCGAAGTACCATCGTCAACAATTTTTTTTTATTTTATTTTTTTTCAATTTTTTCTTTTGTCACGCAAGACTATGTTTCGCGCACATTTTTGTTGGGATGTAATATTCGTTAATTCGTTATTGATATTGAATGCAAATGTAACTTCGTCCATGAATCGAATTTGATTTCCGGAATGGTATAGGGATATAAATTCGAAAATTCACAAGGCGGACTGAAACGGTGCTGGATTAGCGGGGATTGGTTTGCAAATTGATTGAAAAAAAACAGTGAAAAATAGAAAAAAAATATAGCGGACAAACTCGAGGCATGTTTCGAGGTAGGCTCCGTGACGTCGTCGCTTTTGTTGTGTACTGATCAAGTAACAAGCAGTTTCATCATCAGATTTGGCTTTATCATCTGCGATTCAGCTTTTCCAGACATTCATACACGTTTTCATAAGAAGAAAAAAAAAAAAAAAAATCGATTTCACCAAAACCCATCACAGCTTTTGTATCCTCTTGTATTCGTATCGTTTTCGGGTGTATTAATGCAAACAAAACAGCGGCTTGATTTGCTGTGAAACAAAATAGCTGATGCACATGAAATCCGGTGATATAGCTTTGATGTTTTTGCATCAAGAACGGAAGTTTATGTGGCCACAACAAATATTTGTATCATTTCACTTTTAGCCCTTAGGGTTTGTGAATCACGAAATATATGCTCGTTATTATAAATCGTTTGAAATAATTGAATTGATCGTAAGAAAAAATAATTTCTTGAAAACAGATTCATCTGAATTTACTTTGGTACAGAGAAAAAATGATTTCAATTTTTTTTACAATTTTTTGCCTTCATTTTCAGCCCAATTGAAGTGTATACTATCGAGGGAAAAAAAAAGAGATGAAAATAGAGTAAAAAATGTGAAATGGCCCATCGCGGAGCTGCGGCGTCGCCTACCGGCGAGAGTTGTGTATCATTCCAAAACGAATTCAAAAGTATAGACTTTGTGGGTTCTTTGGCTGGGTACACTTTGTCAGAAAAGGCTCATATCGGGGTAGCAAAAAGCCCTGAGGTTGGTTGAATACAGCTGTGTTTAGAAATTAATGAATATTCAACCCCCGGAAAACGTTAAATCACGTACCACGTGATCACGAGGCCGGAACACGTGAACTTTCTACTTCGTACGACCTAAACTCTCTTTTATCCCCCCTGACTCACTCCAGGCCTTCGAAGATGAAGGTGGAAGGGCGGAGGGGAGGAAGGGGGGGGGGGATGAATGTTGATAAACCGATGTCAGTGAAATTCATTCGTTTTACTAATGGCCCGGAAGTGGCGTGTTAAAAAGATCGTAGCCTCGCCGGGATTGCAAATTTTCAAGCGTGATAATTTACGATTTCAACCATTTACCAGCCCTTAAAGACTTCTCGGCTGGAATAAGAAAGTTGGAGAACTCTCTTTTCTTGTTTGTAACAAAAAAAAAAAATTCAGTTCTTCCTCATTACTCTTATGCTCAAGTATGTTTTTCATTATGTATGAATATAATGCTTGGAACTTGAAACATTATAAAATTTCGTCACATACGAATTATTATTTTTTTTTTATTTATTTATTTTTTTTGTTTTTTATTAAAACAAGATTTTTATTTAACGCGAATAGATCATTGTTCTGGAACGCTTCGAGAGATAAATGAAGAGAAAAATTTTGTCATAATCTGTCTTCTCGATTTTTTTTTTATTATTTTTGTCTCTTTTTTTTTTTCGCTCGAAGAAGAAACAAAAAGACGTAGCCCATCGTTACCATCGCGTACCGGGCTAGTCCTGACGGGGTAGTTTATCCGTGGAAGAGCGTATCGATGAGTCAGGTAAAATGATATAGCCGGGGAAAACTGGGTTCGCCTTTAATATACGAGCACGCCGAGTCCGGCTAATGCAGCAGATAACGCGAGGCATTAGTCATCGAAACTTTATGCCCACAGGGGATGAGTTTTCGCAGGAGTATAAAGCTGTAGCCGCGACCTCCTTTTTTCTTTTGCTTTCGAAAATATTGTCGAGTTGTTTTTATTTTTTTTTTTCTGTTTCGTCAAGAAATGTCGATATCGGTTTTACAAAGTTTCTTAATTTTATTTCGCAGCTAAAGAACGAGGTGCTTCGGTTCATTCGATATTTTCAGCGAAAATATTTTTTGCAGACAAAATTTGATTTGTTTTGCAATAATACTTGGATCAGCTACGATGAGTCACTTCATCAGGATCTTCATTTTCATTATTTAGGTTTCATGATGTTTCTGAGAGAGAGCAGGGGATGGTAACTCACGAATTTTCAATTGTAATTGATTACAAGCTGCGATCTGACGTTAATACCATATCGTTGGTCAATGGAGGAAGGAAGATCTCTGGCTATTTTTCTCCCTTAAAAACTTTTACTTCATCCCTTCTCCACTGTTTCGTGCTTCCTTTATTCCCCCCTCCCTTCTCACCCAACCTCTCACGCCGCTTTTTTTTTTGCTCTGTCTAGCTCAACGAGGCAATCTAACTTTACGGAAAAATGTTCCGCGTTGTACCCTCCGTATATTATTGGGGTTGGCAGGAATTCGAGCGTTTTCTACCCTCTCCAACTCGAGAGTACATTTATACAAAATTTTTCGTTTTTTTTTTTTTTTTATTTTTTTTTTTTCCATGAAGCTCTTGACGAATATAATTTAAAAGAAATGAAAAAGCTGTTTTAATTACGCGACTGAAAATGCGAGTATTTTCAACGAGAAAATAATTATCGATGAACAAATAGAAATCGCAAAACATACTGAAATTTATCGTGCAATCTTCACGTTCGAGAAAGATTTTGTAATAATTATAATTGCGCTGAGAAAAGAAAGAAGAAAAAAAAAATAATAATAATTTTACGTACGCGAACACTTTCCTTAATACAAATTGGATGGAGAAACGTTATTTAAAAAACCATTTGAATATAATGTATAACGTCGTAAAAGAAGAAGATACATTTAACTTTTTTCGGTTTTGAAAAAAAAAATGTTATATCATAATTTTCTCGTCCACTTTCTATTTGGGATCGTGTCACGCGTTTTCCGATTCTCATAAGTTATGGTTGAATTTTATTCATCGTCGTATGTGTGTCTACGAGGTAACGACGAGGGAACAGTAAATCACCGAACTAATTGGTTAGACCTTAGCCGCAATTAATTACGAGGAAGAGAGAGAAAGAGAGAGAGAGGGAGGGAGAGAAAGTGGAGAAATGTCACAATGAGACCACGAGTTGTCTTCTCCACCGGTAACTCCGGCTGCATTTTAAATTAATAATACTATTCGTTTTCCTCATCTGCTCTAGATTTTCCATTCTTTTCTTTTTGAGTAAAAAAAAAAAGAAAAAAGAAAAAGAAAAATGTTTTCTGGTTCATTTATTATGATTTTTGCCCACTATTTTGTTTTTCATCTATTTTTGCAGTAATTACCGTCTATTTTTGTACAAAAAAAAAAAAAAAAAAGAATCAATGTTCTCACGTTTTTCGAACTCCAATTTGATCATGTGGCTCGCTTCCCATTAAATTCTATTTTTTATTGCGTCTATTCGACTATTTTTTTTATCGAGACTTAATTATCGTGATTAATGAATAAAACTCCTGGTGAAGCGGAGAGCTATCATTCGCAACGTCTTGTCAGCGTACAAGTGAGTTAAAGGGTGAGGGGATGCTCCGTGATACGCAACTATTCACGGTATAGTGGCAACCCTTATTTCGTGACAACAACATCCCTCATTTAGGGGTGACGGAGGGGCAGAGTTTAATTAATCGTTCGTTAACATTCGTACAAACTTGCAATATCATCTGACAAACTTTCCAGGCAGTGTTGAAATGCAGACAAATGAGAGGGTAAAATCGTTCTGTTATTGGATTTTTTTATGGCCTCTCCCCCTCCCTGAGAAAAAAAGCTTTGTGTATTAGACGATGCGAAGAAAATTATCCATCGATAAAAAAATTTATTTCGCTGATTATTATCATTTGTTTTTTTTTTTTTTTTTTTTTCAAAGATAAAAGAAAAAAAAATGGTCTCCTGAGTTATGCACCGAAGCACCTATGAAAAGAGAGAAAAATCAAGGGTTCCAATGGAATTCTGAAATATTCTCGTTCATCTCAGCTGGAATAAATGTTCGGAGATCGAATTACAGTCAAGAGATTTGATTAATTTTTTTTTTGATCGATATAATTAAACCGAGATAACGTAAGGTTAGTTAGGATCGAAAAAAGCAAAAGTTGGAATGTTTGGTCGTTTGGATTTATATGATTTTATTAGATCTCTCGTTCATTGGGCATTTTCGATTTATTTCGAGCTTCTTCTGAGCTATCTTCGTCGGAGATCTCAATTAAGTCTCTCCGCCGGGTGGTATGAGGGTGGCGCGGCTACATTTCGAGCAGCGAAGCTTATTGAATATGAAACATTCCAGGAATATCGGTGAAAATAAGCCAGAGTGCTCTAATTGATACGACACGAGATGATGTTGTTTAAAGGGAGTCTCTTTTTTTCATCGTATACCAGCTACAATTTACATTCTACCAGCGAGAACATGCCATCACAAATATCTCTTGAAATAAATTTTAAACTACCCTCTTTTCTCTGTTATTCACCTATCCGAAACAACCCCTTTCATTATCATTTTTCTTATTTAAAAGTATAATTTTTATACCTCGAGATATTAAATTCTTAAAGTAAAAACATTTCTTTTTGTCAGTCACTCTCTCGCACTCTTTGCCGAGAAAACCGTTACAATTATATGGTAATTTGCTCGACTCACAGCTGTCCACATGCTGTATTTTTTAGGACTTAATCCATTCCATCCTCCGCTTTTCTTGTTCCCCTGTATCATGGTTTTCATTCGTTTTTTCAATTCAGTAAGTCACGTTATTATTTTCTGTTGAATTTTTATAGAGGTGCAACTAATTTTGAAATAATATAGAACCTGCTAGAGGTATGGAATATTCTGATAAAATCAGTTTATAATGACACGATTAGAGTGTCTTTGACATCATTTTTCGATTGGCACAAGAATTAAATTGGAAAATGTCAAAAGAGAGAATCGAGCGTTGTCCTGTATTTTAAACGAGTTATACAAAATTGTCAATCGCTTTTTAAAAAAAATTTTTTTTTATCAACGTTTTTGTGTCGTTTAAAATGGCAGGAGAACGAGTAAAATTACGTTCGAAAACTCTTATCCAGGGTATATATATCGAAAAAGTGAAGAATTTCATTCATTGTTGGAGAACCTCCTGACCGTTGATCCGTGAAAAGCTCGTAATCCCCGTGAAGTTAATTGCTCGGATGACGAGACTCAACCCCGATTCGTGGATGAGAAAATGGTAGATAAAACGGGGAATTGAAATGAATTTACCAAAAAAAAAAAAGAGAGAAAAATCGTTTCGAAATTACGTCAAAAAAACTTCAAAAATAAGCTTTTCTCGATGCTCGTATTTGACTGTTGAAGCTAATTTTATTAGCCGAATGAATGTTACGAGAATAATAATAATAATAACGATGATAATCGTTGTTTTTTTTTTAAGTAAATTTTCAAACTCAATGGCCTGCGGGCTGAGGTGACAGATCACCAAAAAATTTGAATCCCTCCAAAATAAAAATAGGATCGAATAGACTCAAATGTATCGCGATCGCTACGAAAAAAATTCTTTTGGCAATTAATATTCTAACCACGTAGACCAAAAGCCACACACACAGCCAAATTATATGCGAATAAAATATACCGAGAAATATATAAATTCGCTACGTTTTAGATAACCGATTTCCGCTCCCTTGAGTGTTATAAAGCCGTGTATGAGCTTGAAGCTCATAAAAAAAATTTGCCCGTGTTCGCAGAAAGTTTGAGTTACAATCGAGTACGAAAGTATGCATGACAGGATATTTAACGTCCACGTAGTATCTCCGGGAGAGTTGACTCCCCCTACCCATCGTTCTTCGAGGCTCGACGTAATTTAGTGGTTAGCTATATATATATTCACAAAAGGTGCGGCCCAAGTTGATGCTTTATTAGAAAGGAGATTACATTCTCCCGTGATCTTACAACTCCCTTCGTGTTAAGTATTTTATTACAAGTTCATGAATATTCGTTGCTAAAGTTGCATGGTGGACTGCACTTTTTTTGGTCTCCACGCGCGCCATTATTCCTTCGGTATTATCGCGTTCGGTAGCTTCATTCGGGAGTTTGCTCTCTTCATTTTTGCGAAGGCGAGTGAAGAAACTGTTGGAGTCCACGAGTATATAGAGAACGTTGGAGTAATGAGAGGGGGGAACAAAGTTTTTTGATACACAATTTTTAAAGAGTGGCCAATTCCGGTAACTTTTTCTATTTCGTTCGGTGTCCCTCTTTGTTCCAGAGACTCCATGAAAAGCACCTTTTCTTGGTGGGGTTGACGCTGCCATTTGCCATAATTGATAACACATCGGGAAGGAGAGCTTGTTCTCAATGCAGCGACTAAGTGAAATTCTTGCAAAGTTTCATTTAATTATATGAGCAGGCCGCGTGTCGAGGCGATTAATCGCTGGGATATCGAGAGCTCTAGCATCCCCCCGACTACTCCAGCTCCTCGGCTATTCCGCCCATAGCTTTCTTCCTTCCTTCCTTCCTTCCGCCCAGCCCTCCCCTCCCCCCCTTCGACCTTCTCTACCCTTTGCCCTAACTGGAACCTCAACCCCCGAATGTTCCGTTGCAGGGGGGGGGGGAGTGAGCAGAACACTGAGTTTGTCTTAGAGCCTCAGTCATATATCGATTTGCAACTCTCTCCTCTTGCTCTTGTCCGGTATACTGCTTGAGAGAAAACTTAAGGTGAACCTCGGCAGCGAGCCCTTTTGGTTTCGACTCTTAGTCCTGCTATAGCCAGACTCTTCCCCTCGCTAAACCTTCCCACCTTCGAAGATCTTGGTCTTTCCGATGTTCTCAATTCCAATCGAAAGAACCCTGGAGACCAGAAACTTTCGACTTTTCCCGAAAACCTGTCGTATATATGTAGCTATACACGGATCAGACACAAAGCAGCCTCTTGCCATAACCACGAGAGCCAAAAGGCTACCCCAACAGTTGGCGAGACTTAACTGACTCCTCGTAACAACAACGGACCCGGTGCTGGGACAATAAGAATTGTTCAAAAGTAAATTCACACCCGGATAGACGGATAAACTAAAAACCAAGTTAGTCCTGACTGATGATGAAAAGCTTCTAGTACACCGAACTCTAGCTCGGTGGCCACGAGCGTGGTCCTTTCTTACAAGCAAACTCACGCGGTCGAAAATGTGCGTACGAAGCTTTTGGAAAAGCGATTCTTTCTTAGCCTCTGATTACGGGGAGGAGGGGGGCGGGGTCGTCATTCCTAATTGATATTTTCTGGTAAAAAAAAATTTATTTCTTTTGTCACACGGCATTGAAGCTCGGCAAAGTCGATTAAAACGAAACTTTTGATATCTCGAAATGATAATCGCGGTGAAACTTTTCACCTTCGGCGACGAAATATAATTATTTGTCCTTTATCCAAGTTGAATAGACGTATAGCGTGATCATTGCAATTAAGAATTACACGCTGGTAAATATTATTCGTCCGATAATGCTCGATGAAGTTGAGTCAAGTGGGTAAGCGAGAGTCGCCTGTAGATAATTGCAAGAGCCTGTGCTCCCGGGGGACTAAAATCCGAAGAAATATCCGTGAGCGTTCTCGAACGGTTCTCGCTCGAGCTCGAGAAGCCAGCATATTCGGCTAAAATTTCGTTCTCAAAGTTGTAATGGCTTGAGATTAAATCTCAATGGCATCGTAACGATTAAGGGGCTGATACGAATCGTATATATAACTGTAATTGGGATGTAATGGGGATGTAATCGGAGAACTAGCAACTAAAAAAGATTTTTTTCTTTTATTTTTTTTTTTCATTTGGGTGCAATTATCTTATGCCTAATTAACGAGAAGTTTTATTTGAAAAAAATTTAGTGCGGCTATGATTTTATGTAGAAAAAAAAAACATTCGAAGCTTTTCAGAGTCATGAGTTTCGGGGCAGTGGGAATGCGATGGGATAAAAATGTAAATGTTATATCCTCGATATCAAACACTCGAGAGCTCTCCAATCAACAATCCCCCAATATTCTCTGACTGTAAAATATATAACGAAAAAGAATAGATAATTTTTTCACTTTATAACCAGATGACACGCGAATGAATAAGGGCCTGGCTATTTGTCACGAAAAACTGAGATCTCCTTTTCACTGTTTCTTACCCAGTTATTCGCCTCGCTTCTGAGGATTTGGCTCTGCACCGCGGTAGAGGAAATATTCAAGAATAATGGAGACTCGCCTCTGCATACACTTTTTATTATCTTTATCTTCGTTTCATTTCATTCTTTATTTCTTAAAATTTATGAAATATCATTATCTTTAAAAATCATTTCGAATGTCAAAAGCCCTTCGAATACGTTTGCAATAATATTTTTTGAACGATGAAAAAAAAAAATGATTTGCCAAATAATCAGACGATTTCCGTTCTGTTTTACATTTATCGTTACACTTGTGCATAATTGTAATTTCACTTCACAAACGGAAAACAGCTCCGAAGATTAATTCCTTCAGCCATCCGCTCTTGTTATATTCTCCAGCAAAGAGAGGCATGTTTACGCTGCTCTCGTAGCGAACTAGGAGCAGGAGAAGCTGCAACTTTCCTGAACAAATCTTTCGCCCGACACACACACACACAAAAGTTTAGCAAGATATCGTACACCCCCGTGCTCTTCAGTTTATAGTACATTTTGTTCAAACGTTATACGAGTTTACTCAGGTTAAACTTTCTTCTCCTCTCATATTTCCGCTACGTTCTCATCGTTCGTCACACAGAGATCAAAGATCCAGAAGCTATTTCTCGGAAATTTATTGCATAATTGATGTTTTCCAGTGTTTTTACGTCGTTGTTGTTGTTCTTGTTGCTTTTTTTATATTCTTTTTTCGATTATTCATCAATATGTCGTAATTTAACGTATATACGTTAAATTACCAAATTTTTGTGAAGAGTTTTATTTTCAGTTAGAAAAATTGAGGAGTTTCGGTACAGGCGATACAATGTTGCCATGCTAAACCATGTTAAAAACACAAAAAATTGTCAAAAAGTTAAGAATTTTATAAAATTTGGTCAACATATTCGTTTAGTGCCAAATTTGACAATACAAATTTTTTCAGATTTTTCTTCTACACAGTTATCGAGTAATTGAAGATTAAAGTTCACGTGTATAAGCATAGCGTTTCCATATATATAGGTATACACTTCGGGCATAAGAAATCTGCTTTAATGCATAATTACTCGATAACTGAGTAGAAGAAAATATTGAAAAAAATTGTGTTTTCGTACTTGATGTTGAAGAACATTATCACCAAATTTCATTAATTTCTTAACATTTTGCCTTTTTGTATCGAAACTCCTTAAATCGCGGAGCGATCGAATTTCGGTGAAGAGAGAAAAAGCTCCTGTTGTATATCTATCATCGGGCGTACAACATGTAAAGGTGTACTTGGAAAATTAATACAAGCAGCTAAATACCAGCACGTACGAATAATGTTTCACGTTGCGGATTAAGCGTTTAATCCGGACACGTGGAATTGTAGCTTGCGACAAAGTTTATTTATAAACCGGAAATACGTACAATGGAAAGGGTCCACTTCCGGATGTGTTCATGCGATCGTCATTTGTGTGCGTACGGAGTATTGGAGAAGGGACTGGAAGAGAGAGAGAGAGAGAGAGAAAAAGAGAGGAGAAATTGTGGACTGGAAGGGTTGCGAGTGAGAAAGAAAGATTACGTGGTCCAGCAGGGCTAAGCTGGTTGGGCCGGATAAACTTTCCAGACACTGCATCCTCATCGATTGTGGCTTCTCGCCAAAAGACTGTTTTATCCTTCATAATACTTTTGCGCCCTGAAACACTGGGTGTCATGTATTTTTCGCTATTTTTTTTTCTTTCTATTTCCTGTAAACGGTATACAAGCATATCGAACAAAATCAACAGCTACGTCACTAAATCCTGATGGGGGGAAGGAAAAAAAAAATATATTTGTTCAGCTTTGGAGAACAATGCATCGTTACTGATGTGAGATATAAATAAAATATAGCGAGAGCCTATCTAACGAGCTGATAATAGTACGTGGGCGTGGCAATTCTATTCGAACGAGCTTAAAAAAACAGAGTAATCGAACCCTACTCCGCGCTCGCTATCTCAAGCACACACAGCAAGGCTGGCTGTCATCGGTGAAATAGAACTGTTCTGAATAGCTCGTTGGAAGAAAAAATTGGAGATACATTTGTCCGATAAACTGCCTAATTTGGATCATGTTCGCAGATTCACGAAATATTTCGTTGAAATATATATCAGACTTTTCGGTAGTGTCTGTGCTCTCTTATCGAGAAAATAAGGTAGAAAGATTTGGAGGAAGGTAACTCCGAGTTTAACTGGTCAGCCCTTTCGGAGTGACACAGCCATTCTTTCTTTTTCCCATATTGAATCCTGTCAAATAAAAGAAAGGAGGATGCATTTTCGATTTTAAGGGGGCTTGAGATCTTTTGTTTACGAGCCGGGAGCCATAGAATCTTTCGTGTTCGTAAGTAAAAATCGATCCTACCGATCCAATATGTCCTCATATGGGAGAAAACTTGCTCCTTTGTTAGCTCCCCTCGATTTATTCGATCTAATATCAATGACAGCGGGTTATAGAAGAGACTAAAGTTTGGAGGTACTGAATTTTGTGAAGAATTGGGTAAAATTTAGAACAGAAAATATGGGAATAGCGAATGAGTGAGCGAGAGAGAGAGAGAGAGAGAGAAAATCTTTTGAAATAACGATGTCGTACCGGAACAATTCCAGTGACTGGAACAATGCGGAAGCATAAATTTCTCTCTACATTCTCCCGTTATCTCTCTCGCCCCCTACTCTTACTCTTTCGCTTCAACCCTTAAGAATTTTCAGGGACGGAGAGGTGAATCCCACAGGGAATCCAGCGAGGGTGAAAGACCGTGAGGGATTGAGAAAATCGTTTTTACCGTCTTTTCTCCGCCGAAATTGTGGCGAAGGGCCTTTCAATGTGGTGAACAATAAGAAAAAAAAGTCATATTTTAATATTCTACACTTTGTAAACTAATATTTGTGCTGTTTTAACAAATAATACTAAATAAATGGACGATCTCCGTTGAATTGCAATGCATTTTTTGTTCATCAGAGCACGGCTATTGTTTTCTGATCCCCTAACTCCGTATGCCGGGTCGTAAATACGGCTTCTATTAATGGCAAACAGCAAATAATACGAAGGGGGTTGAAAGGAATAAATAGGGGCGGTAAAAAAAAAAAAAAAAAAAAAAAACTTCGATAACGTTTGCAACGTGTCGGTACACATGGTAATAAAATCAACGGTGGTAGACAGAGTTGAATAGAATAGGAGAAAAAAGAAAATGGGAAACAGGGAAGGAGAGAAAGAGAGAGAGAGAGAGGGAGAGAGAAAGAGAAAATAGGGAGTTTGTATGATAAACCACATTTCTCGGGATGGCAGTCGAAGAGGAACGAGGGAACGAGTTAAAGGAAGTAAAAAAAGGGGAGTTGGGCGTGAGGGGGAGGGGGGGGGGGGAGGAAAAATAGAAAAAGTGAAAAAAGCTTGCACACGGTGGTACGTGCCTGAGGAAAGTGCACGTCCGCGAGACTGAGATAATAAAAAAAAGCTTCCTTGCCATAGTGTGTGGGAGTGTGCAACGATTTTTTGGGATGGGACGAGGGAAAACGGGGGCAGGAGTGAAAAACGAGGGCAATCGATGTGTGCGCAGTCATTTGACGTTCCTGGAAAGACATTTGTGGTAAATCTTTCCCATTCTTTGTTTTCGGATCGATTTTCCATCTTTTTTTTTCTCTCTTCCTCTCAACAAACGTCATTCCTTATAGAAAAAAAAAAAAAAAAAAAAAAAAAACAAAAAAATCTCTAATTTTTCGCAGATTTCACGATCATGAAAAACGTGGCTATAAAATTATTTGTACCAATCAAAGTACTGCGGTTAAGAGACGACCATTCGGGATGAAGAATTGAGGCCAAGAAAAAAACGAACAGAGAAAAAATAAAAGAATAATGGCGAATCTTCTCGAGGTACTCGTGTTCGAAAATTCGATGGAGCTGAATTTATCGTTCTGATGAAACGCGCGGAGAAAGAAAAAGATCCCTTGCCGCATTCACACCCTTGCGTATCCCACGATCCCACTCACACGAAACCACCTCCATTGCCTTGGAAACGCAACATTTTTGTTTACCCTCCATTTCGCTACTGCACACGTCAAGTCATTTTGTATTCTAAATCGGTGACTGTAGTTTTGAACATTTATGATGATCTCTGATTGTGAAACATTTTATTAAAAAAAAACTACTTTCAAGACAAACATTTTTTTCATTTTTAATTGATCGAGGAAATTATGTTTTTCATAATTTTCCAAAAGTTGAATCATTTTTTGGTTTTTCGGGGCATGCAAGCGATCGTTTGTATTGCACTAATATTAATGGAAAAAAAAAAAAATTTATTACAGTAAAATCCGATAAGTTCGAACGATAATAATTGATATTTTTCTTTTCATTTCTTTCGTATCTCAAAACTTTTTTTATATATACAAGAAAAATAAAATGATCGCTGAATCCGGATTCGTGAAATTGCTTCTACTCTGATTATTAATGTTCACCAGACGCTCTCATATTTTTATTTTCCTCGAACGGGGATGATGGTTATGCACGCGAGAAAACAACAACGGAACAAGTCGTAAAATGGATCGGATATTTATTCGTGATCCTTACAGTTGAGAGCAAACGTTAAAACGTATAAAATTGCAAAATTTGTATTCGTTCGTCGCGAAAGTTTTTACGTTCGTGGTAAATTCAAGTTTATTTCTACGAGTAAAAAGTCTAAGGGAGTGAAATAAATTGACTATTTTTTTTTTTTTTTAATACTAGTGATTTTATGTTTCTGTCAACATTTTTTCAGTCAATCTAAAATAATGGTGATGCTTCAAAAATATTTTCTTAACGACGATACCGCCGTAAAAAAAATCGAAAATTCTTTAATTTTCGTAAATAATGTGCAGTTTTTTTTTTTTTTTTCTTTTTCTTTTTCGTCAATCGAAAAAGAAGAGGATAAAAAAAGAAAAAAATGGCGATATCTAGACTCGAATGGATTCCGGTGTCCGAATCAACATGGTCGTTGTCGCACGGTTGGTACCACTTTTGCCCATTGAATTTGTCAGCAAATAAATAGAGGAATTGTATGTAAAAGGGTTATCCGCCCTTTTTGGATAGCGACGACTTTTTGTCGAGCGAGTAGCGAGATTTTTTTGCCATTCAGTTAGAAAAAACGTGCGAGACGAGACAATGAATGAGAGGGAATGAACGAGAGAACGTTACCGACAATGTATTTACACTGTTGCAGCGTTGACTCGTTTTACGTTGAACTTTTTTTTTTTTTCCACGTCCTCAATGCTATTTTGCATTGAACGCGAAAATCCTACACAAAAGCGCGATTCCCGATGGCGAGAAGCGATGGTGGTATCGGTCGATCGAGGGTTCTCGGAGTGGGCGTCATCGGAAATGTCAAAAAAGTCATTGACATTCGATTTTCTTTTATCGAGGCTGGTTCATCCAACCTTGAGGATGTTCTTTCAAGGTTATTTATTCGTTAAGCCGAAATTCCGAATTTTTTGGTTGAATTACTCCAAGCTGATTGCTATGAACGACGCAAACGATGAACGACGCTTCGATATGCCACCGAAACGTCTGATGTCAGAAACCACGCGTAGTAGACGAGTTGTATGCACAAATTAATGGCAAATAAGATGAAAATACTAAAATATCAAAGCTTATCGGGTTTACATACAATTTAATCACACAGGGGAACGCTGGATTTTGCCACCCTCTCCCCTCCCCCTCTTTAAACCTTTCTCTGTCTGCTTTTCTGATTCTGAGGGCACCCGCGAGAATACCAACGAACGTGGCTCGACTACCTCACGATTTTGCACATTTTGCTTCCATATAAACCCTCCCCCCCCACCCCCTCCCTCCTCCTCCTCTTCCTCCTCCCTCCCTCTCATCTCCTTTGTGCATTCACAAACTCCACATCGAACCTCGTATTCCCGCGATCTCTGGCATTTCACAATTTACCTAATAGCACGTTTCTCGAATTCTGATACCCTTCCGATCACCCCTTAACATTCGCCGTGTATCCTATGCATAGTAAATATAATTAATGTTGATTTAATTTAGCCAGCAGTGTATATTGTAACTTGAAACGATAATCGCCATGCGAGTATGCGATAATTACGGTCTACATTTACATTCGAATTTAGCTTCAATCGTACATTCTATAGAGTTGACGGTTATAAAACGAATTCAATGCCAGCTTTACATATTCGCAGCAGCGAAAATCGAATAAGACATTCCTTTTTTTTTTCTTTCCCTCTTATTTCATAGTTCGCTTCTCGAAAAATAGACTAATCTCGTGTGCACGCGGAGCTCGGAGGATCGAGCGAAACAAGAATATTTATCATATCCTCGTGATCCTGAATAATATTATAAGAAATAATAATTTTGATGGAATTATTGATAAATATTGAAAGCAATAGCATTTCGAAAGTGGTTAAAGTTAGCTAAAATATTACGAAGATCGGTACGACCTCGACTCTTTTTCTTATCCTCAAAACCTCTAACCACCCTGTGTGCTATGTATTCCCATACTCTCATGGACTCTCCGAACTCATATATCTCACAACGGTAGGCAGTAACTAACAATTCGTAGTTTGCGGCCCGCCGCTATATTTTCGTCAGTTCATTCCCCGGGGCACTCCTGGGAACCGCCAATTTATCGTTGGCCCTACGCTTCACTGGTGCTCTCTTACTCACCTCTACAAACTCAGGCCAGCTTGAAGCACCACGAAAATACCTGTAGAGGATGCTCGCGGGAAGCGTTTTAAATATAAACATACGCAGGGTGTCCTGAACTTGGACTTTTTTCATTTACAGGGACAAAAAAATTTTGAAATTCTTACAAGAAAATTCTTTTAGTTTGTTTTATTCGAGGTTTTATTAATTCACATTTTGGAGTCAATGGGTGCTCGTCTCGAAGCTGAAGCCTGCTCCAGGCTGCGCTATCTTCGCAGTGTCTATACTGTCAGTGAATAATGGATCATCGGGAGTGAATGAAAAAAAAAAAAGAAAAGAAAAACTGTCAAAAAATGTTTCTCTTCCAAATAGTAAAACTCATTGTTTGAAAAAAAAAAACCACAATTTCTTGGACATCCGATAGAATTATTGCTCGCACTCTCATTCTCTCCACTCTTTTAGTTTAATATAAAAAATTCGGTTTCCGATAACCGACCACAAAATGTTCCAACCTGTCTGCTACTGACAGTTTACTTGCCTCTTTCGTTTATTAATCGCGATCGAATAAAAAAATGCCAGCGCGTACCTACTTCTTTTGCTAGTTATACTATAAATATATAAACACGTGCCAATAACGATAATTTTTGTGCTTAAAGGTCGGATAGATTATCGATATTTAAAATGGCAGAATGTAGAATGACACGACCAAGGTGTTTTCAATACATTCCAATGCACGCTCGTGATCATAAAATTGGTGAGTGAAAAAAAAATCTATTCGGAGAGCTCGTACGTCAAACAGTCTTATCGATAATATTTGAACGTTAATTTATCAATCATATTGGATAGTCCGGAGCATGAGACGTTTTTGGGTCAATAAAAGTTGAAGCGGTCGGTTTATAAAAATGCAAAAGTTCAGCATATCCGGCTGGATGAATTTTGTTGGAATTTCGCAAAGCTCAAACGTTTTATCACAACGGAAGCGCGCGGAAAACGTTTGACTCGTATTTTCCATAGGTTACCCTACCGATGGAAAATCTTTTGTCAAATCGCATGCTTCTGCGTTAAATGGAAAAAAATAGCAAAAAAATAAAATAAAATAAGTGTACAAAATGACAGTGGAGATACGATAAAAAGCACGATATAACGCCGAAATTAAGTAGGTATAAAATTCTCAGATATTATTATCCCGGTAGGGTTGAAAATTTATGGTGTCATTACCGGAGCTCAGCTACTCCTAAAGGCAACGAGGAAAATGTGAAAGCCACGGGGTCACGCGCCTTCTCCGAGGATTAAATTATTGCGTTCCACGTCCGACCCAACTTCCGATGACCCATACTATTTTTGCGGTTGTTCTGGTGACGGGATTATGAGATTTTTTTTGTTTGTTTGTTGTCTCTCTATTTTAGTTTCTAAATAACACCAAGTCCGGATTCTTTTGTGACTATTTATTTATACGGTTTATTTTTTTAGTCCTCGTTCCGAGAGCGGTGTCACTTGTTCGAACGGTATTTCGGGTTTTCATCGATTTGTAATGAAGAAAACGATGCTTTCTTGGATAGCTGGACACGAGCATAATGTCAATGTTTTTTGTTTTTTTAATCCTTTTTTTTTTTGGCCCGGAGAAAATGCGATCTGTCATTTAAGTCGTGGAATTATGGACCATCTATTTTTTTCATGATTTGATATACGGGGATGAAAAAGAGCTTTGAAAAAGTACTCGAGCATCGAGAAGAATAATTGTAGTTCACTTGCTCGTTTGCTTTAATATTTCAGTACGTCTGCGACCTTTATCTCGATCCCCGCCTCGACCGCACCATTTTTCTCTCTTTCTCTCTCTCTCTTTCTCTCTTATTTCTTTGTCGAAAACTTGCTTCGTATATTCAAAGTTCACTCGATACGTTTGAACAAATTAAGACGAATCGGTATACCTGGCCAAACTTTATTGTACATCAGTATCGAAACCCTCTTTTTTTCCCTTTGCTGCTTTTATCTTCAAGGAAACTTTTCAATTGACAAGACACAGCGAACCTCTTGAACTCTATTATTTATTTTATAGATTATGCCCTCGCTGATTTCACGAAATAAAATCATGATGTTTGTGAAAGTAATTCAAAATGATTTTGAACGAAGAAAATCTAGAGAGATTATGTTTGAGCCAGCATTTTAAATTCGAAAACTTTTTTTTTCTCTCCAAACGAGTTTTAAAACGATTAACGAAACATTTCTTGTCATTTTTTTATAATAACTTCAACAGATCAATTTTAATATCGATATATTTTTATACTTAATAGAACACAATATTCCGACGAATATTATTTTTTTAAAAATATTTATTTATCGTAATTTTAATTAATTTTTTTTTCAAATCTTTGATTGGTTGTTTCACAACAATAAAATAAGATGAACATACCAGTTCCGGTTGGCACATATGTGGTCGGGGCTGGGAAGCAGAGGAGAATACATAAAGTCGAGAGCACGCGATCGAGTGGCTATAACAGTCACGGTTGTGTTGCTCCCCGGAGGATCGTGTGCTTTCCAACTTTCCTACACCTTTTCTCGAGCCCACCTCTGGTCTGCAAGCAAGAGCTTGGTGAGATGTGAATTATGAGTCCCGAGGTCATTCCAACGGTATATATGTTCTGCCACTTCGATACTTAACTCGATATAAGATCACTAAAGTTCCTTCTCCACGGTTCCTGCATTATCGAATCAACGATCAAATTATTTTCATACCTCAAGAAAGGTCCAACAGAGAGGTTATATACAACCTTTATATATACATAAGTTTGTCTGAGCTTGGAACAGACGTCGCGGTTAAAAATTCATTTGGAAATGAGCATAGACAAAAGTAGCATCGACATCAATCGTCTTGATAGGGCGTTATTGATTTATCAAAAATTCCTTTATGAACTACCTCGAATGATGTCAAATGTCGTTCGACAACCTTTAGCGCCGTTATAAAAGTAATTGAATTATTTTTAAGCGACTTTTCAATTTCTCAAATAAACTTTGCACGATTCTTGAACCTTCTTAAAAGTCGACTTTAAAGTTTATTTTCTGGTCGACAGGTCTCGGTTGGATAGTGCCCAGAGCCCATTTTTATACATCACTGATCACGAACGATCTAGATGGCTCATGGATCATTGGAGCAGCCTCGTTAAAAGTACATTCAACTTCTACGAATGACCTTGAACAAGGCTTGACAACTTTCTTTAAAACTTAACAACGTTTACAAA
Source organism: Campoplex capitator (assembly GCA_037576405.1). Classification (NCBI taxonomy): domain Eukaryota; kingdom Metazoa; phylum Arthropoda; class Insecta; order Hymenoptera; family Ichneumonidae; genus Campoplex; species Campoplex capitator. The sequence goes on along the minus strand of JARBWI010000323.1, from coordinate 9,523,770 downwards.
ATGTATACGTCTTAGAGGCGAATGGTACTTTCGGATCCAGGAAAATGGCAAGTTTGATGGGATGGAGAGCGGAGTTCGGGGTGGTCAAGTTGGGTCGCGTGATAGTCCGCAGTGCGTCGGGTAACAAAACAACGGGGAGAAACCACCGAGAGCCAGCAGGGAAGCCACCACGTTTCAAAAGGGGTTGAATGTGGGGATTGTCAGAGGGGTAGAGAGGGAAGTTCTGGCAACCGAGCGGAAACTCGCCCGACTGTTTGCCTACTTAGGGTGCGATCGTAGAATCGGGAATGGAGTAGAATTGTTGGCAAATGTCGACAACTGGCTAGCACCTAACAATCGAGGATATGACGCCCATCCTTTAATGGGGGGGTTGGTATACCTCGCGTTGTTGAAACTCCGGAAAACCCTTGGGCGAGGGTTAGGGGATTTTGAAAGAGAGAGAGAGAGAGTTTGAATGAGATTACAAAGGGGTGAGAAATCGTACAGCATTATTCTTGCAAGATTTTCGCAATAACGAGGATATAAATTGAGTAATTTAATGCTAATTGACCACCGCCTAGTCCAATTCCATTCCACCCTCGCTGAATTTTTCCGGTTCCGAGGCCCTCGGAACTTTGGATACCGAGTATAAAATCGTTCCACTATGTTTGAGATACGAGTGCCACGATTTGCTACTTCTATACACGCTTGTAATAAATTTGCCTATCGAATATCATTCCCTTCATTCTTTTTGACATCTCTTTTACGTTTGCTAACTCTTTCCTGCCCCTTTATCCCCCTTTCTCTTATCCTTTGACATACTTTTCCTCGTGGTCGAACGTCAAAGTCGATCTCTAACTTTATTAAGTGAATATTTCCATCCCCTAACGGTCTACCACTACCCCTCAAGCAGGCTTCCAATCACTGATCCTCACCATAACTCTCCCTCATTTTTCGTCCCACTGAAACATGAGATATTTGTGATTTCATTTGCATATTAAATTGAAGCCTTCTTGGTTATCTTCTACCTTTTTGAGCTTTTCATTGAGTTAAACTTATATTTTAACTACCTCCATTGCGTGTCAGGGTCAATCTTCTTTGATACTACCGCCCTGAAGTCGAGTCGACATCACTGTAACCAATATCGCGACGATGTTATTGCTTTACGAAAGCAGTCTGAAACTCGTGGATGCAGTATATCATAGTAACCAGCTGGATTGGCTTCATGGTTGGGGCTACTTGGCTCGGAGTCTGCTACTAGTACACACTCGTTGTGAAAATATCGAGAAGTGGCTCGACGCGCATGACATGATCCAACGTGTACACGTGTGCTCCACACGCTCAATCAGTTTTTTGTTTCTTTTTTCTACCAACTTGCTTACGTTCTCTCTCTCTCTCTCTCGCTTTCACTCTAGTTAGTTCTATATGTCTTCTCATGGGTTTGTACTTTCTCATAAAAAGCTTACTTCGTTGCAGCGCGCCCGTTATTGCCAACCATGCACTTACGACGATACACGCGCCACCAAATCTATAGCTATGTGAATTTACAGGTTGTTCCAAAAATTCGGAAAAATTTTCTGTCATTTTTTAATTGCTCGATGGGACGTTCATGAAATATTAATTGATCAGGCACAGTCGATCTGTCGAGTTGCTATGAGAGAGAGAGAGAGAGAGAGAGAATGGAAGGAACTCGTTCTGGAGGAACGCACCGCTGTACGTTTACTACGCTTATTCTTCTTATCCCGCTCGACATTGAATGCCAGTAATTAATGAATATTCCATGATCGGGGAGCGTCGTAGAAAAAACTTATTCACAACTTTTTCATTAATAATTCTATGGATCTTTCTTCCTTGTTAATCTGGAAGCAGGATTTTTGAAACTTCTTGTATGTGTAGTCTCGTGAAATACTCTCGTAATATCCACTCACCTTCAGTTCCTCTTTCCCAAACTCGTTTCTTGCAACTTTTATCCTTTACTCCTTTTTTTTCTTCTTTTACTCTCAAACTTACTCTCTTTTCTCTCTATTGGTTCTTATATCTCACTTCTTATTCCTGTGCTTTTCCACGCTCTCGTTACATCCCATCGTTGAGCTGTCTGTAGGCTCATCACTTTCACGTATTACGGGAGGGCCTCACCCCATTATCTTTTCAGTATCTCGAAAGTCCGGCCGGCAACTTTAGGGGTGAAATAAATGAGAGAAAAAAAAATAAAACAATTGCAAATTTATTGACTTTCTCTTTTTCTTTTCATCATTATTCTACTTCTAGTTGGACATTATTATTTCAAGCTCGTGGATCCCGAAGCCAAAATAATCCTGAATTTTATCATTTACGTGTGTATTTCTCACGTGTGTGTTTATTCATTTTCTTTCATTACAAATTACTCATTAATTCAACGATGATTAATACGTAATTGCTCGTATCCAATTAACTACGTTGGGGCCTAAATTTATAAACATATCCTTATCTCGAGCATTTTTTCGTCAATGAAAACCTGATTATCCTTGCTCTAATGAGTTATTGGATTTTTCTCTCATGGCTTGGAATTGGTATACGTCTGACGCGCCACAGATTTTCAGACTGCCTTATACTCGCTGTTCCGAGCTTTCAACTAATTACACGGCCAGCCCAGCTGACTCGGCTACGAATTTACCCTGATTTTAAAAACTGAAAGACCTTGCTTTAAAATTTTTTTTTTCACCTCTTTCTCTCTCACTCACTTTTTTTCCGAGCCAGAAAATTCTGAATAAGTAAATGTTACATCACCGCTGGTGTTTCAATTGCGAATTTTGTAGCGTTACAGGTCAGAAATTTGAGGTGAAAAAACAAAAAAATCTGATGAATTCACAAAAGAATTTCGTCTGGGCTGAATTATGAAAATTATCAGTGGCTTTAATAATGAATAGCTGTCAAAACCAGGCATGGCTAAAATGTACGGCAGCCATCATTTTGACTGACAAAATGATTGGTTGTTGAAATAAACGGCTAGCAACATCAGAGTTCGCCATAATTTACGACTGTTGTAATTAACGACTGCCAAATAAATAGGTACCAATATAATCAAAGGGGATAATGATGGGTGCCAATATAATCTGTTTTAAAAATTCGCATTCGTCATAAAAATGGCTGCCAATATAAACGAGAGTCGTTATTGAATATTGAAAAATATATATGTCAATCACGAGCAATGATTATTAGCAAAACCAGAATTCCCGTCGATGTTGATCGCTCACGTAAGTGTCGATCTACTCGCGCGTCATCATTTTAATTACATGTTATTGGAAACTGATGTTAGGGCCATTATTATTAAACGTTATTAGGGGAAATGTCATCAAGCGAGCGGCTAGAATTCAGAAGCATCCTTGTTCCGTTGCCATCAAAGCTTCCAAAGCTTTAGGACGTTTTCCCGTAAAACCCGCAACAGCCTCCAAGGCGACAGAGAAATCGAGGACTCTCTCACTCTTACTGCCTTTTTCTAGCTCTCCCTCCCTCTCCCTCTCTCTCTCTCTCTCTCTTTCTCGCTACAGTGCGATTCGAGCTGCACACAAAACGTAATCAAAAACTTTGGTTGGAGAGCACAGCGTGGCCATACTTCCGGCTAATATCCGATTCAGAGCGCAATGGACCAAAGTGAGATAGGGAGGTTTTGCGGTATGACAATTTCCAATCAGAAGGCGGAAATGGCACACGCTTCGCTATAATATTTCGCCTGGGCCACCATTCGTATTATACAGCCTAGAATAGGATAACGTTGCATTGGTATATCAACGTGGAAGTCATCCCTGGCAGGTTTGTGTGCTTTAAAGCTTCTCCTGTTTGCCCCGCCGTTATCGCCCAGTCGTCTCAGACGGATATGAGATTCCTGGAGCTCCACTACCATAGCCCACAAAATACCATCTTCTCTCCTCCTTCCCAGTCCCATCCACCAGTAAATTATTCTCCTTCGAGGATATTGTAATCTTAATCGTATGTCTCTTCGCGTTCACGTACGAGATCCTATTGAAAATTCGTAGTTTTGAGGATTCACCAAGGGTTCATCGGAGGATGCACAAGAATGTGATTCTCCTGTCATCTGAACATCCATTGAATTTTTAAATTCTTCGGAATAGTTCAATGCTTACGCAGTCCTTTTTTTCCTTACTTTTCTGGAGGATAAAAAAGCTCTGAACTGAGAAATCGTCTTGATGACGAAACCCTTATTCAGGATCCGAAATAAGGTAACGAGGTCGAAAGACATTCAAACGAACCCAAACGTCCGATGGAATATTGGGCTTTCTCCGAAAAACCATCAAAACATAGGATCCGAGTACGAAAATTCCAAGCTTATTGGGGATGAAAAATTTGAGAAACGGGTTTAAGGGCTTTTAACCGAGGTTTGGGTGTCGTGAGATACATCAATAACCCTCGACACGAGAACATTTCGTTGGGGTCTCGGAGTCAGGACGAATGAGAGCCCTAACACGGCAAGTTTTCGAGGTACGGGGATGGTAGGCAAATGTCAAAAGGGTTCGAGAGGCGGAGGGAAGATGGAATAATTAAACTCCGTAATGGCTGGGCATTAGTCCGGATGATGACGTCATCAGAATATCCTCCCCTCTTTCGAGGAAATTCAGCTTCCACAGTAACCCATGTCCGCAGCGAAGCGTTCACTCTCTCTCTCCCTACAGAGCTTCGCAAAAACTGTCAATTCTATATTTGCCTATAATATTAATATTAATAGCTTTTTGGCACTCGGTCTGCTGCATTGTCGCTTCGGTTTGGACGTAATACACAGCGAAACGGAATTCCTCTCTCGTCACTTTCGAGTTACTCTCGCTTTGCTTCATTTTTTCATGCCGTTTACCATTTTCTATTGCTACTCATTGAATTACTCAAGAATGATAAGTCGCAGGAAAAAATGATCATCAGATTTACCATGGAAAATTGTACAATTGATCGCGTTCACACGTCGAATACAACTTTTGGAATTTCCTGTAAGGGGGTAGCGATCCTAACTCGCGTCTGCTACTAGATCGCTCTTCTACCGGGGCTGCTATGGCTCGTTGACGATATTGCCGTCGTTATTCTCGTTGCCTCCCTCTCGTCCTTTCCCTCGCTCTCCTTGTCCTCCCTCCTCTTTCCTTCTCTTTGAATTAAAAACCCTCAAGTCCCTTATAAAGTTGCGAAACGGTACGTTGCGTTGCATTATGATGTAAGCTGATCTTATTAAAGAAGCTTTCATAATTTTGCCATTGAGTCTTCAAAAATTGTTCGTATACCGTCACAATGAAAATTCCTTCTAAAAATATTTCTGCTTCGATCAGAAGATTCATCCCTATAATGTGAAACTCTTGTCAACGGCGGTGGAATTCCAAAAGCTACTTTTTTTTTCTCACTATTTTCAACTGATTCTATAATTTGATCTTCGTATATAAATATATTCGAACCTCTAGAAGGTGAGAACGAGCGAATAAGCTGGAAAATTTTCTATCAAGTTTTCGAATAATTTCATAATTATTGTATTTCACTGGGCATTAAATTTTGCCTCTGTGAATATCTTCCGAAATATCTCTCTCTCGCATATATGCAACATTATTATTACAAATTCAGTTCAGTTGGCGAGAGACGAGGATCATTAACGACGAGTCATTTCTTAATAACGGCAGTGTGAGTCTCTAGTGCCCGGAATTTCATTAGAGAGCGTTCTCATCCAAGACAAGAATCCCAACACCGAATCTTTCCTGGTGCTGCTACGAACGACGAGATGTGACACTTTAGAGATACGCGTTTACGAACTCGAGTACAGAATTTTGTTGCGCAGCTCAATTTATTTGCTTCACGCAACTATCATCGTGTTTCATACGTAAATCATTCGAATAGACGTCTGGAATTGGCACTCCGAAGGTATGTTTTTCATTAAAATAATGTATACGAAGTATGTTTGATGAATTTGGTAAAGAGAAAACTGTCATTAAGGAGTTTCGGTACAAAAGGCAAAATATTGAGAAATTAATGAAATTTGGTGATAATGTTCTTCAACATCAAGTACGAAAAGACAAATTTTTTCAAAATTTTCTTCTACTCAGTTATCGAGTAATTATGCATTAAAGCAGATTTCTTATGCCTGAAGTGTATACCTATATATATGGAAACGCTATGCTTATACACGTGAACTTTAGTCTTCATTTACTCGATAACTGTGTAGAAGAAAAATCTGAAAAAATTTGTATTGTCAAATTTGGCACTAAAGAATATGTTGACCATATTTTATAAAATTCTCAACTTTTTGACAATTTTTTGTGTGTTTTAACATGGTTTAGCATGGCAACATTGTATCGCCTGTACCGAAACTCCTTAAATGGATCAAAACGAATGTAATATTTTTCACAACTGATTAAAATACTGCTCCGACAGTGCTGAAGCTCGAATAAAAAAAGTTCAAAGCGAAAAAGTTCTATTATTTTTATTGCTGAAGAAATTTGTCGAATTCGTACAGTTGAATAGGCAAATGTAGTCTCGTATGAAACGTTGAAGAGGAAGCCCTTTTGAGCTTTATCCACTCGGTGATTCGTCACTGATTTTTCGTGTGCTTCCCTCTTTTGCTATAGCTGCGAGGAGAGACTCGCGACGTTGAAAATGGTGGTGAAACATTTTCGTCCTTTTTTTTCGTGAATAAAAATATATGTGCGCGCGTGTGTGTGTCGTGCGAAGGACTTGAAATAGCGAATATAGGAGATGTTGAGGAGCGAAGATTTTACGGGAGCTTCTAACTATTTCTTTCTCGCTCTCTCGTAACGTATTCGTACTGAATTGAAACATTATGCGGCTTTCGAGCGTATATATAATATCCTTCAAACCTCTTTCAGAGACATACACACGCGTATTCAGACTCACCACGAAAATATTCCCATAATATTCACCTACGAGCGGTTTATTTTTGTACTTGCCGGGTGTCCTCAAATTTCGGCTCTATCATATTGATGAAATTACGAATTGCGGCGTTGTCGCCAACTGAATACCGTCCGCCATTATTTTTTTTCTTGAGATCCACCGAAAATATCGTGTTAATTAATCGATGACAACCAATCGACGCCGCGTTGAAGCGCATCCACCCCTTTTGCTGTGGCAGACAAACTTGATCGCTCTCATCCTGCACTCGGTGCGCTCACTTCTTCGTTTTTGTGCATTAATCGTTTTTCACCAATCATTCAATATATCGACAACGATTTTGTTAAATATAAAATATCATTGAAAACGTTTAACTCTTTGATTGAACGAACGATCGCGGAACTCAGCTACTACATTCAGCACACCTTATATATTGAGTCGACTCTTCTGTCCCATACAAGTTTGGAACGTACAATTTCTTGTCACCGAGTTTAGCAGCGCGCTTTTCTTTACATTTATTTATTCTCTATCATGTTTTCTTCGCTGAATTAATTTTCTCATTCACTATATTCTTTTCAGATTTTGTTTTTTTTTTCTCACTGAAATCGCTTTCGCGCTCAGAACGGATATACACTTTTGCGTCAAATTAATCATGAGTTTTGGAGTTATGAGCAGTAAAGGAAATATGTATTTAGTTTGAACTCGTGAATCTTGTGGACCGGGAATCTAAAATGTTGCAATGATAAATCAAAATCTTCTTTATACTGTCCAATTCAAATTCAATGTTCAAAAAATGTCAAAAGTTTTCTTCGACAGTGTTCTAGTTCAGGGGGTCCAAAAGTAGGTTTTTTTCTACTGCTCTCATTGATGATTCAATAATTCATGGATTTTTTTTCAGCTTTGCATCGATCTTAGAATTTTTCTCTATTCACGACTTAACGGAAAGGGAATAAATTAAGAATCTTTCTGTTTTTTGTATCTTTTCGTCATAGTTCGATGAAACTTTTCTGTTTTTCTCGAATTTGCAATGAAACGTTTGCAAAAGTTGCGAGAAAGATTGATTATTTTTGGAACTTGCGAAAAAAAAAGAAAAAAACAATTCGGAAGTCATTTTTTCACCCTGCAAATGAGAATTCCGCGTCAGCCCGAAGCCCAGAAAAATATTGAGTTCGATTTTTTTCCTGTTCCGTTTCACGAATGTTCACTTGTAGCGTTGCACTATTCGCTTTTTTTTTTCGCAGCACATTGCGCAGGCGTCAAACACAGAGAGGTGGACACGCTAATTGACGCGAGTCCGAAGAGCGTCCGGCTATATACGCCATCGTCTACCATCTCGTCTCTCCGACAAGTGACGCCTGTGAGCTGGGCCACTTACCGTACGGGGTTTGGGTTCGACAGGCAATTTCGTTGCTCTTTGGTAAAGCGAGTTCGAATTTAAATGATGCGCTTCGTTAGATTTTCAGGAAAAGACAGAAATACAGGGTTCGTCAAAAGATATTACTCGCATTAACAAACGCAAATGAAACAGCGAAAAAAGTGCATGAAAAGAACAAAAAAAACATATTTGTGTTCTCAATGTTTCATTCCTATTTGATTTCTACTGGTTCTCGCGAGGCTTCGTCGGTGTTGTCACTGCTGCGACCGAACTTTGTTAGCAGCAATCTGGAACATTTTACTGTAGTAAAATTACTTTACGAAAATCCTGTTTGAAAAAAAAATTTCTTCATCAATTGCTCAAGTTTTAATAAAATTTTTCTTTTTTGAAATTTATTGAGAATAATTTTTCTTCGTTATTGTTTTTCCCGATGCATGACTTTTGTCAAGAGGGAATCTGAGTTGTCGTAGACATATGAAAAACCAGTTGTCATTGTAACGTTTGGGAGCAGACAGAATAGCTTCAGAGTCGTTCTTGGTCCACGGTGTAACGACATAGCCAATCAGAATCGCGGAAAAGCGATGACAATAAACAGCTAATTCACGGGTCACAACTCTACTTTGTAAAAAGGGCGATTCAATTAGCTAACTTTGATTTTGCTTGGCGAAATACATTTTTGCTGACGGTGATTTTCTTTCTGGAGCTTTGATTTAAGAGATACTGATCAAATGTTTCTGAATTATTTTTGTTTTTTTCTCGTATAATTGATTCTTCGTTAAAGAAAAGTTATTCATGAGCAGGTTTTTTTTTGACGGTGAAACCATTTTGGTTCGTGATAGAAAACGTGAAACTTATCAAAACACGAACGTAATTATTTCAGTTGTACATCAAGACCAAACATTTTGAAGTTGGTGTTTATTTTATTTTTTAAAATATTTTTTCCATGTAATTTCATCAGAAAGTCTCTCAAAGTCGCGTTCGCTTATAGGAAACTTTTTTCAGCGCTGCAGGTAGCTATATTGAGGCCTGCGGCCCTTTATTTAACTACTAAATTTTACTTCTTTTTATGGAACTTGTGACAAGACTTTGTCCTTTGGTGGCGTCGCAGGAAAACTCTCGCTCGAGTGTCTGTCCACAACGAGAAAGGGCTATATTATTATCCGAGTTGTTTACCCCGAGGAATGCAGATGAAGAGAAGGTAATCGGATGGCGGGGGAGTAATGGGAATTTCACTCGGTGAACGGTGACAGTGTGACGGCTTAATTAGCCACTTTTGCTTAAAACTTTTCGTAAGTGAGTTCGCAGAGCTCGTGCTGGTAAAAAAGTTAACTGAAAAAGAAAAATATGACGGGAGAATGGGGAAAGCCAGTCAAGAATGGTATGTGTTCGTGGAAGCACGTCAAGTGGTTGTTGGTTCAAGTGCAACGCTTCGGAGTAGCCATTTCCGTTGGGAAGAAATGTTCCCATTTTATGAATACATACGTAATGTGACTTCGGTAGGTCCAGGGTCGTTTATGAAAGAATTTGAGTGTATCGAATTTTCTTCATCTAAATTTGAGGGTTCAGAGGTCATGGAAAGAGGGAGAGAGAGAGAGAGAGAGAGGAGAAGGCGGAGAAAGTCCTTACGATATTCGATGCGATGAACGAACGGAAGAATCGGAAGATGACGGCTCTTCGGAGCGTATATTGGAAGCAATCGTCTTCGATCGAATATATTTGCGTTTTACTTTCCTCCTCCTCCCTCCCCCCCCCCCCCCCCCCCGTCGTTCAGTCCGCAGAATTTTCGATGACGTTCGGGGAAAAGCTGCCGGGTGTATCTTAGGTCGGGAGAACCTTCGGAGCAGGTGAATTTATACGGGGTGAATGGATAGTGCCGGCTGTGGTAGCGTTGGAGAGGCTTTCCTTAACCGCGAAGCTGGGCTTCCACGAGGCTACCATCGCGACCTACTTTTCTCGTGAAAGCTCCAACACCCCTTTATTCCTCTTTCCCCGACCCCCTAGTGGCTTACCCAGCTCGATTCTCAAACTACCGAGGGTACGGAGCGACGGTGAAACGACCGTAATCCTCCTGCCCTGGTCTGAAACCTCCGCGACCTCGGAAGCACGAGACTCTTTCGAGGAGCCAATCGAACATGCGCGAAAACGACGTTCGAGGAATGAATAAGCGGGTAGCAGAAAAAGAAAAAAAAAAAAACAATGGCGAAGAAATTTGAGCCGATTGAGAATCGCGAAGACGATGTCTCCTCTATCACTCGCACCAGGATTTCCGCTGTGCTCATGAATTCTTGAATATCACCCCGCGGAAACGCCTCCACGATTCGATCCTTTGAATCACTTTGGCTTCGGGCTAATAACAAAGCATCAAAAAATCTTGCAGCGTTGACAAAATTTTCTGCCTCGGTTCTGTTCGTTTCTGGTTACCGAAGGACCTTAAATTTAGGGAATAAACTCAAAGTGTCCTGGAGAATGAGACATCTGCTGGCTTGTAACTTTGACAGTGACTGAAAGTTCTGGTTAAGCGGTCATTTACATTCGCAGTTTTTATTGACAGAATTGAATTGCCATTTATCTGGAAGGTTTTCTTCATTCATCCAGGTAGCGCAGGCAGAGCCATCAAAATCTGTCACAAGCTTTCCCCCAAAGCATCGAAGTGGAAGTAGTTACATGCAGCATGTATTCGACAGGTTCTTCGTATCTTAGTATTGAGCCCGTGATCGTTGTAACTTCTTGAAGTAAATGAATAGTGTTTCCTGCTGCGGTGTTAGTGGCAACCAATGAGACCCAGTCGGTTGTATTGTCGAATTGAAACAAGCCGGGGTTGAAGGGTTGCTGCAAAATGTTGAATGCCTCCAGGGGATGTCAGATATTTGAAGTTTACTGCTCAGCTCCGTCGATAGAGTATCGCCCCGGGAGAAGGCAGTTTAAATTGAATAAACCTCAAGAAGTACTTAGACTAAGACTCCAGTCGCAGCAATGTTATTGGATGCCTAAATTACGTATAAACACATTCGGAGTTTGATGAGATTTAGTTGGTCAGGATCGGTAAACAGAATCCTTGAGAAAGGAATGTCTGTCGACAATCTTGAATAGAAGTATAAGACAACGGATGATGAAACAAAAAACTATTAATAACGTCTCATCGACGAATTTGGATAAAAGTATATGACAGGATGGATGAAACGAAAAAAAAAACTATTCTCAAGGCTTTCAATGTCCAATGCGTTGTTCTTCAGAACGCCAAAGGCAATTTCATCTCAGGTATGACACGTGTTTTCTCGATCATGTCGAAAGGGTACTAGAGTTCATTCGATGGAAGGAAGGCCTGAGAGATCAAAAGACAGAAAGAGCTTTTTTGTCTCTCATCTACCATTGTCCAAGTCAGCATGTCTCCTTGGATGGCTCTTCCTACAGAGAAATTCCTAATTCCGTGGGAGTGTAACCCAAAATGTTCGTTCAACTTCTACCGGTGTTCCGTACGAATTGAAGATCGACATGAGCCAAGGAGTTGGGGGCTCCTGAGGATTATCCTTTGCTTCAGAGTCTCGAGCCCGATAGGTTCACCATTTACGTATCTTTCCATGACTTCATTCTCTGTCTCCTTCGATTCGTCGAGAAACTCTAAGATCCAGCAGGCGGTTCGGGATCCCTTTCTTGCTGCTTCTTCACTTCACAGACGTTCTTGACTCGACGAGGGGGTTGACTTACTAGACTCACCGTTCCAGCGTCTCCACACAAATACAAGAGATATCGGTGATCGACGTTCACCAAGCCTGTCTCTCCAAAGAAAGTTGGAAACTTGCTCTCACTCTTCCAGGATATGCATTCTGGAACATGCTGATGGAAGATCGAGTCAGAGACGGGCTGAAAGGACACGAAGAGAAGCCACTCCACTCTCATATAGCCTCTCTGACTTCCGGTCATGGTTACACGTCGTTTCGTTTCCCAGACATGCAGTCTCTCGTGCATTCTCAAACGTTCCTTGTTCTCACGTTCTACATTTAAGGATCCAGCGGTCTTTATATCTTTGACAATTCTCTCCATTCGGACAAACAATCGAAATCATTTAACAATCGGATTAACGCAAATTTGAGCCTCAATTAAATTTTTAGTCTGGTCAAAGTTAATATCAAGAAATTCAAAGATGGATGGAAGCTTTTTGAAGTACGATGAGAGATTGAAGCCGCAGAAAAAATACCTGAAGTTCCTAATAATTCTGAAAAAAAAAAAAAACAAATCTTTTGGGATTTTCCGCTTTTCTGTCTGGTTGAGGTAACTTCTTCGGAAGATTTTGGCTCGAAACTCAGACCTGAAGAAGCTTTCTTGAACATTGAGGCACGATGGTGCAAAACTGTCGTCATCTCCTGCTAGAAACTTCGAGCAAGTGACGAAGGAACGCAAATAACTTGTTCTGCTCGTGTTCCATAGTCCCGGCTGGTCAATGGAATGGGATATTGTGAGAGAATGGTACAGTGAATCCACGAGACAAGCATTAAAGTCGTAAAACTATGCGGAGGCCCAACTCTGTGGCAAACTTGCAGGCAAACAAAGACCACCGTGAAAACATCCACAGCATTTGTTTTTTTTTCTACATCGAATCTTTCCCTATTGATTCCAAAGAGCCGTAACCACTGTTGTAAAAAAAAAAAAAGAAATAGTCATCGTAATTCTAATGTTACGTTTGATTCAAGGCAACTCAGTTCAGAAAACAAAAAATAATTCAAAATAATACAGATTTCATATAAAACCAAGGAAAAATTGTGGACGTCGATGGTCAATGATTTAGGAAAATAATTGAAAGCAGACCGATGATTAAATTAAGTTTGATGCAATGGAAAATGATTGCATATCTGTTCGACGTTTTACCGTTTCAACATTGTTCGAGAGCGCGTAAGTTAAAGGTGCGTGGTTTCGTACATCAAGCTGTGGTGGAATGGAGAGAGAGAGAGAGAGAGAAAAAAAGAAAGAGAGGCATATATAATGAGCGTAATGAATAGGAAGAAGGAAGAAGAGGACGTTTTGAAATTACAGCGCACTCGGGGAGTACAGCGAGGTCATTGGGTTCGTATGTCCTGAAGGGAACAATGGTCCGTGAAGGGCGTATGGCACATGATGTATTAAACTTTGAGTAAGAAAACATATATATATATACATAACACTTGCAAGCGTGGATGGGAACGCTGCAAATGTGAAAAGGACGAGCTGCCTTCTGCAGGCTCATGATAACCATGCTTGAGAAACGAGACTGTGTCTTACCCGAAGACTTATATTTTACCGTCACATTTTTCGAGCTATACTACTTCTTTCATGTACTTTCGTTTTATTAAATACTGATATTTTTTGCCTTGGAGCAAATATTTAAAATTAATAAATTCCGAAGATAGAAAACGTTTACTGCTTGTTTTGCTACACCATAATTGTTTTTATAATTTAAATTTTATAGTTTTTATAGTTTGAATTATCGTTATGGTTATAAATATTTGTACATTTTTTTTCTCTCATTCATTTCCGTAAAAATACTTTCTTCGCCTGATAGAGAGATGGGCGCTCGAAATACATTCTGTCGATGTAAAATTCAGGATTGTCCTCCGCAGCTCGAGCATGTCAGTAGAATTGCCCTAGTGGACGAGACGTCCGAGATCAGATATTAAAAAAGAGAAAAAGAAAGAAAAAAACAAAACAAAACAACGAAAAGGAGAAGAACAAAAATATCTTTGTACCCTGTGAGAGTCCGAACGATGAGGATTCGCTCTATGGGGGATGATATATTTCCGCTCCAAATGGCACCGAAGGGAATGAATGAACGAGCGGAATGTTAGTCGAGGAAGGTCGGCCGCTGTGAAGCGGGCTAATTGACACGACAACGACACGAAAGAGAGGGACGATGAGAAAGGTATAGAGCAAACCTTTACTCAACTCGTTGTGCACTCTCCGGAAGAGGAGAGAAGAATAACCGTGATGAAGCCGTGGTTGAAGCGCAAGTAAAAAAAAAATAAAAATAAAAAAAAAAAACCAATAAAAATTGCCAACCACAACGAATGATCAAAACCTGAGCTCGTGAAATAGAATGCTTTTCGTATTGACTCTCTATTATTTTCTGTTTATTATTTTCGATAGTCTCAATACAACGTTCTCGTGAAGACAAAACTCAGAGAATCTGCAAGCAGTCAAAGAAGTTATTTAATTTTCAAGAGATTGGTAAGATTTCTTGAGCTATTTTTTCCAGAGAACTACGAAAAGGTTCTCATGAAATCGCTTTGAGTGATCAAAGGCTCTCGATTTTGTTTTCTCTTTTTAGAGAATAATTTTCGTTTTCTCTTTTATGATTGCAATGTACTGCATCCGGACAACAGTTCTATTCGAAACCTGAGCAGAATTCAATCAGTGAATGAAGCCAACGTGGATAATCGTTGTGGGTAATCGTTTGCAGGGAGATCCAGTTTCCCGGCTCTCGGTAGGCTTACTGTTCCATTATCGAATGACCCAGGCTGCTTTGGTATACGCACCAAAACGTTCATACAACGTTTTATGAAGTAGGACGATGCTATACTAACAGAATGTATCGAATTTAAAGCAACCCTTCAAGTCACTGAACAAGTATATATTCGTAAACGCATGTCTCGGATCCGCAACAAAGCTGGCTTCAAATTCACGAGTGGATGGATCGCGTTTACGCAGCGAGGTTATTCACCATTGAATCAGGGTCAAAAGGTAGAAAAGTTATTGATTTTTGTTATTCACACTGAAGAGTTGAAGCATTTGGACGAGTAATGTACACATCCTGATGAAGGATAAAACGATCGTTAAAAACGTATCGCTTCATAGTTTGATGGCGTTTTATTTTGCTATTGATGATTCCAAATCATTCGGAGGATCTTTTCAACGGATATTAATCGAAAAGAGATCTGCTATCGTTGGGTACATCGGTGATCAATTTGCCATGCAAATATTCTGCTTTCCAATAGCTATTAATACTGTGAAATCATCCAATTCGGTATTAGAGCTAAATGAAATGTAAAAAAGGGAAGGAAAAAAAACGCGGTCGAGAGACAGAAAAATGACATTTGAGAGACGATAGCGAGGAGGCAGATTCTGAATATTACAGCTCAAGCGTCTTCACTGATTAAATCGCTATCTCATTATTACGCGAAGTCGTCCATTATGAAATAGCGACGACTTTGACACAACGGTCGTTTGCAACGTTTAATGGAATAAAGGATCTATTATGAAGACCGTGCTGCTTCGTCGAATATAAAGCACGTAAAATTCAAAGGAGACATTATCAACCGCAATCTATTTGTAAACATTCTCAGGATTCTCGGCATATCTGTGAAGAAGGCGTCAAAGACTAAATTGAAAGAATGGAAGAAAACGTTTCTGTAAGAAAAAGAAAAAAGACAGAGGAATGAAAGATTTTTAAGAAATGTCACATCGAAATAAAATTCTCGACTGGAATCGAGACCCATGCTGGGGGTTTTCTTAACACGAAAAGACGAATGCAATTAGTGAAGGGTGATACAAGTCTTCGAGGAATGAACAGGGAACTCGCAAGACTCAACATATTTATGTTTCGCAAATAGTCTCTCCTCCAAGACCAAGTATTTTTCCGAAGGAAAGCGTGCTCGTTATTTATAAATATAAATGAATACGAACCCTCTTGACCCAACGAACATCTGTATAGACTTTCATTTCTGCTGCGTTTATTCTCAGCAAAGAAACTGAGAAACGGGTTCGGGGGTGCAGCAAGAATGTGTGTACATGTGAACTGTTAGAAATAATGGAACATGAGCTACGTGGAATAAACGAATACTGCGGAAGGGTTGTAAGGGAATAGTGAAAATAGAAAGAGGCGGCGCAGGAGAGCAGAGGGTGTGTGGAAAGGGTCAGAGCAAAACCTGTCAGCACACGGAGGAAGAAATAAAAGAAGCTTCCGGGATATAGAAAAAAATATAAAAAAAAGGGAAGAAAGTAGATTACAAGGGGTATCTATACGAGTTTTTGTTCCCTCACCGTTATTGTATCCAACAATGATTTACGAGAATTTGTTTCCCGTTATCGCCATACAAATTGCGACGTATGCAGGCTCTCCGCGCAGAGTGAGTGCGCGCCGTGTGTTCGCATGAGTTGTCAAAAGCGATTTCCTTCGCATTAAACCGGGTCTGCGTGACTCTCGTCTCACGACTCCGGAATGATTATTTCTTTGGAATTTTTATTTCATAGTTTGAAAATCGGTGGACACGTTATAAAGGCTGAGATTATCGTTCTGGATATAAATAGATCGACGTTTAATGGCATATATGTGCGAGTTGGTTGAAAGTCGTGGAGTAACACAACTTTTGATCAGTAGACTGTTTGAGTTATTCAAATGGCGAGCAGGTGCCATTACACGTGTCTAAATCGTTCGTTCGATCAAGCATTTTTTTTTTTTTTTCAGCAAATTCAATTTGGCGCTATTTCCGCGGAGAATTTCGTTGGGTGAACTTATTGCTCGTATTTAAGTGAAAGCTCGGATTAAACGTGACTAATGGAGATCTGCAACGACAGAATGAAATAATTGTTCTCACCCCTTTTGGCCCCTTACTCACCCTCTTTCCCTCTGGCCAGTCGGCTAGCACCAATCGGAGATTTAACGTCATCCTACGTTACGTTTGATCGCTCTCATACAACCTCCCAACTACTCCCCTGTATGCACGGGGGTAGTTTCGGGGTGGGCAGTCGTGCAAAGGGGATGAAAGTACTCGTACGAGAGAGAGAGAGAAAGAGCTCAGTCCTGGTGACAGTCCGGTTCAATTTGTCGAATCCCAGTCGAATTTCCATTCTGTGTATATGCATTTGGCTTTTTGGTATGAAAAGTGGCAAAGCGGTTGAAAGAGCTGAGTATGCGAACGATCTCCTCCAACATTGTTACACGATACTACAATACTACTTCTCCTGTCACCTCCCCCTACACTTCATTTCGCATGACAAAAGCCTGCTCGATGTTATCGAGGTATAGACACGGTTGCTTCAAATCCATCTCCCTCTCTCTCTCTCTCTCTCTCTCTCCAGAAAGAGAGAGAGAGAGAGAAGGCTGTTATTTCCGTATGCGTCAAACTATGGCGGAAAATGTTTGGAAAAAAAGAGTTTTCTTAAGACGTAGTAATGTACGTTTTAAAATTACATTTTTTATTATTTCGGAGGAATTGGATCAAGTTAGTTGATTGTGAGTGCATTATCCGTAAAAATATCAAACGTGCATCCCGTACGATCGTCAGTATCAATCGCTGGAAACTTAATAGCGAAACCACAGTTTGCAGCTTCGTAGATCAATTCTGGGAATTTCTGGAGAGAGAGAGAGAGAGAGAGAGAGAGAGAGAGAGAGAGAGAGAGAGAGAGAGAGAGAGAGAGAGAGAGAGATATTCGACGATTTTCCCAGAATTGATCTACGAAGCTGCAAACTGTGGTTTCGCTATTAAGTTTCCAGCGATTGATACTGACGATCGTACGGGATGCACGTTTGATATTTTTACGGATAATGCACTCACAATCAACTAACTTGATCCAATTCCACCGAAATAAAAAAAAAATTTAATTTTAAAACGTACATTACCACGTCTTAAGAAAACTCTTTTTTTCCAAACATTTTCCGCCATAGTTTGACGCATACGGAAATAACAGCGTCGCAAAGATCACCGAGTTATATATATGCCAAGTAAGCTGATCCGGCAGCTGGCTGACTGTGGTCTCAATGCAAGCTCTAGTGACATTGGACACGTTATAACCCTCTGGCTCTTGTCTCACTGAGGTTCCCCACTGTCCGACATATATTTGATATACTCTACTTGTTGGGGAGTCAAAATAGTGGAGATGGTTTGACTCATCTTGTATAAGACATTCCGATGCTCTTGTTCAACTAAAATTCTTCGCACTATTCAATGATACTATTTGATTATTTTGTATTATTTATTGTTAGTACAATAATAGTTGAGATTTTATTCTCGATCCCTTGATCAAATACCTCATATTTATTGTCCGTATAAAAAAAAATCAATTCTCGCTGTAGTCTGACCATTCGCTCAGCAAAAGTCTGACCATACAATTTCGTACTACTGAAAATTAATAATCGATGGGTTGTATCTAACCGAATAAGTCTATTTCGAATAAGTAGAGGCTGTTAAAAGTTGAAAATCTCATTGGAGAACAGCAGTATACCGAAGACTCAGTCGATCACACCCGGATATGATTATATTTAGTTTCATACATTGATTTTCTCGATTCAATTGCTATAACCGAAGCTCCTAGAGTGGCAAGTTTCAATCGGCTCATAGCGGGATATGGTTTAAGGGTAGGGGAGGTTAAGGAGCGAGCTTTCTGTATATGAGAAGAGTTAAAGTATCGAGGTAGTTTGGTACTAAAGTTTCGATGTTCGAAAGGTGGTCCCTCAACGTTTTCTACTCTACACTAGAACTCTGCGATCGTCAGAGTTCTCTCGCCAGGAAGAATCACTGCTTCGTCGACTTCTATATATATATATAAATATAAAGGGGAGGATCGTCAAGTCCAAGACTATAAAGAAACGAGGCTTCTCGTAAAACTTAACCCACTTTCCTCATTCGCTAACTCGTGAAAGCTTTCCCATGTGTGTTCAAAATACATATATCCGAGCACCACCCAAATCCCTTCGGTAGTTTTCTCGAGTGGCGTCTCCGTTCATTAAAGTAGTGTTCAAGTATATCTACGTTTCGATGTTTTTTCGGGTGTAAGCACTCGAGAATAAGCTTAAAATAGATTCAGGATTTCTGGGGATTTTCATTTTACAAAGTTCGCTCATGAAATTGCGATTTGAACAAGCTGTTCGAAGATCTCGAATTGACGTTCGAATTTTCACCGGTAAAAAGAGATCATTTCAAAGAAGATACACGAGAAAAGTGACTTTTTTGTCACATTTATCGATCGAGCGGTACAGAATCAGGAGAGGAACATTATTTTCATCGAATCATGGTTAGAGATACTTTCAATTGGTCATAATTCTTCGGCTAAGAATCAAGTCTGTGTGAATAATGAATAAGAGAAATTGAATTTTCATTGAGCTACGAGCTTCTGCGCGGAAGCAGTTGAAGCTATATCTAAGGATCTCGTATATAATCTTGAGGATGGACGATAGAAGGTGTACTGGTTAGAGACCTGAGGACAATGGACAAAGGGATGCAGCAAAGGGGCTTGTGGCCAAACAAGACAAGGGAAAAGCTCGTACACACATCATGGGGTCCTATGACCGTAAAGGGTGGAGTGGAGTAGATTTCGGGGAGAAACGCTTGAGAATTGTGCCTGTGCTCGACTTGTATATGAGGCTGAATGAGAATGAGGATGGGTTAAAGGGTTTCTGCAAAGAGCTAGCAGGACTTCCGGGACCATTGCATCTCCCCCACTTTTCTCCTTTATGTCCTCAAGTCGTGAAACGAAATTTTCACATTAGCATTAATTAAAACAGAGGTATAATACCACAAAGAACAAATTATGAATCCTCGTTTCATGGCCTTCGTCCATACTTATTCACCCTTTTTTTCCGCTGCACAATCCTTTTTTTTTTTCAGCCATTCATACTCTTTCTACTACTTTTTACCTTTATTTCATCATTTCGATAAACTTTTATTTTTTCTGTCTCACTTTATTTTTTTGCTTCCATTATAATTCTCGTGTTTGTTAGCTAATTAAGAATTTTCTCGGAAAACCTTTGAATCTCCCGGAGGCAAACTTTTCATAAGGCCATCGACAAAGAAGATAACGAAGATAATTTTTTTTTTTTTTTCAATTCTGAAACTTCCGTAGTCCGTTCCGATATGGAATTCTCATTGATTCGACTACGGTCGATATTCCTCATTAGTGGAAAAAGGAAACGGTAGAAACTCAACGTCAATTAGGTACGAAACAATACGGTAAAAGTCTCGGTGGAGAAAGTGAGCGATGACAATAAAGCTGCAGGCAGCATGAAATTTCGACGTCATTTTTTGGCTCTTTAAATACGTATATTATTATTATAAAATGTTTTAATTTGAGGCGAAAATAATTTTGAAATTTCTTCTTTGGTATAAAATAATATGTTACGACAGTTTCGTAAAATCGTACGTGTCTTCTGTGTCCTCCTCTTCTTCGGTGTCCTTCGGGGGTGAGATTCTTAACAAAATGGTGGAGATGAGAGAAAGTTCTTACAAACACGTACCCTGGAGTCAGGGCGGCTCGAGTTTTCGACGAGAAATGTATCCAACTACTTGAAAATCCTGACTTACTCGACACTCATAATTTATATTCATTAAGGGTCGTCCAAGAGTACAAAAAGTACAATCTCCATAGAGACATAACTTCGGGAGGGTTTTGTTGTTGATAAAAAGTATGGACTCGTGATTTAAAATGTTAAAATATTCAGTAAAATCGGCCTAAATCATTAGATTCATAAAAAATCTATGAATCACCGACGTAAATGCGAATCAATCAGTTTTTTTTTCCCTTCATCCACCGTTAGCTGATTGAGAGCGATGAAAAAATTGCTTTTATATATTCAACCCCCTGAGTCATTGAATAAGGTCAGTAAGCGATCGTGTGTTTACATAAATATTTAAGAGTCTAGGATATCGAAGTTAACCGATTTGTTATTCACGTAATATTGATTATTATTACAAATTTTTGTCAAAACTTTTCAGCCCTCGGCTTGGATATCGCGGTGTTTGGGGGGGGGGGGGGGGGGGGAGAGGATGCAGAGTAGAAGCGGGATTAGTTTACATAAATATTCAATGGCAAGGGAAATTCGTGGGTGTCGGTGGTGGTTCTCGTTGAAGTGCATGTCTACCGTTGGAGAATCTCGGCCGAAACCGCACAGCCGAGGATCGATAGCTTTCTCATCCCCTTGACGGATTCCGGAGGGGCGGTAGTAGTTTTCAGCCCCCTACAGAGCTTTCCATGGTTTCACTGTGGTGGATTTTCATTTTCACCAGGATCAGCAGAATTTCCAAACGGTCGCGAGCGTGTCCACATTCCCTCTCTTTCAGCCCCACCCTGGCCCCACCACACCCCTCCTCTTTCTCGTTCCTTTCCTTCTCACTCTCCTCCCCCCCCCTCCCCCTTAAAACCCGAACCATCATCTCTGAAAACGGTATGCTAAACCAATCGCGTGTTGTTTTAAACAAACCATCCCTCTTGAATAAAGGAAACTCTCCTTTGTTGTGTGGATTCGTAACAGGGGCGCGGATGCGTTTGGGAGTATGAGTGCATGCAGCAGGAGGGAGAAAGAGGAGGAGGAGGAGGAGGAGGAGGATATATATTTCCTCTTACTGGATTGGTGGCAGTCAACACAACGAGATCGACCGTCATTGTAATTCCAGGCTTTTGCCAGAATCGAGGGGTGTGAAGGGATGAAAAAGGGTAAGGGGATCAAGAGGATCGTGTAGTGAATCTGACGAGGAAAATGCATTCTATTATCTGGAATATATGTTCGATATTTCGAAATTCATTATGTGACTACGGATCTCTCTTGAACGCGAATCCGGTATTCGTGGCAAACCTAAATTTCCGTTTAACAGGGAAAAAGGTATTATCGAATTGCGTAATAGTGCACACTTTTACTGGAGCACATAAAGATTTAGTTCGATCGGTAGATAAATACTCTACTTTTTGTATACTTTTTTGTTGTCTTTGAAATTTACGTTTTAGCGGAAACAACGATACGTTGGACCGAAGTATACTGAAAAAATTGTTGCGATTTTTCGATACGACGAAAAGTAGATTAAAAAAAATATGAAAAACGCCTTTATATTTATGCAGGAAATACTTAGCGTCTGTCGAAAGATTAAGCCCCGGAGAGCAGGTTTTTTTATTATTCGAGGGCGATGTGCGAAAATTTCCAATAAACCGTAATACCGAGGATAAATGGACCAAAAGAAATTTTGTCTGACGAAAGATTCTCTTGCTCCTGTCAGATATATCGCCCGCGATAAAGTGTATTCCGTTTGAAAAAAACTATCGGCGAGTCATCGTTGGGACGAGCCATTTGGTTCTCTCGTTATCGGTCATTTTCGATATTTTTTTTTCTACGTTCAGGAAGGGCTTCGATTTCACGATCCTTCGAAAGGTTCACGGTCGATAACGCGTCAGCGAGAGAGAGAGAGAGAGAGAACGAGATAGAAACGAAAAAAAATCAACGGTCGTGTCACATTTGGGTACAGCGTGAACGAAGAGTCACGGAAACTAGAGGGTTCTCAACCCTCGCACTCTTCATCTATATATATATATCTGTTGCGTGACTGACTGACTGAATGACTGACTGACTGACAGACAACGCACAGCCTAAACCACTGAAGCTAGGATCGTGAAATTTGTCACGGTTACTCCTCTCCCATCGTAGACGCTCACTAAGAACGGATTTTGTTCGTTCTCTACCCAAAAAAAAATTATCGCAATTTTTTTATTTTTATTTTTTCATATGTCATATATAGGAAAGATGATATATATATGTCATATATATATATATGTTATATATATATATGACATATATATATGTCATATATATATATATGTTATATATATATGACATATATATGTCATGTATATATATGTCATCTATATATATATATCTGTTGCGTGACTGACTGACTGAATGACTGACTGACTGACAGACAACGCACAGCCTAAACCACTGAAGCTAGGATTTTTATTTTTTTATTTTTTATTTTTTTTTATTTATTTTTTATTTATTTTTTTATTTATTTTTTATTTTTTCATTTTCTATACTCCTCTCCCATCATAGACGCTCACTAAGAACGGATTTTATTCGTTATCTACAAAAAAGTTAGCGCGTATTATTATTTATTTAAAAAATAAATAAATTCATTGATTAATTGATTTATCATTGAATCTTTTTGTACTATTATAATTTTTATAGCAATGTTAACGGAATGGTTGGCAATGAAAAAAAAAAGATATAAACATTTGAAAAAATAAAAGTGACAGGAGGTCATATTGATTAATATATTGAATAAAACGTCAACGGAATAAACGTCAGGACCGGAAAAATAAATTGAAAAAAGCAAAATGAACTCATCTGCGCGTAAGTAGTATATTTAGTATTTATATTTTGATATTGCATTTAATTTTACGATGTTGAAATATTCCAATTGCGTTGGAATGCAATGAAATTCGGTTTTTTCTTGAGCAAAACTCGATTAAACTTGACAAAATTGTTTAAATACCGATGATAGCTCAAGCAAAAGAAGATGGGAGTCAGGATGAGTGGGATGTTATCCTGGTAGAACAATTAGAACGGGTCGAGAAAGCTATAAGAAGTCGTAACATTCCGTTGGACATAACGTAAATGGATTCATTTTTTAAATTATTTAATTTGAAATGAAATGATTCTTTTTATTAACGACAAATTGAGTGCATACATTTTTTGTGATCTAATTATTAAATAAATATAGATTATGATTATTTTTGTTCGATTTCAGAATTATTGGCGATACAAATCAGAAAATAAAAATTAATAGAAGGAAGGAGGAACAAACAAAGAAATTTAAAAAGAATTAAAATATTATAAATAAAAAAAAATAATGAGCCTGAAGTTTGCATCGACGAATAACAACTTTCCTATTATGATACTATATTTATTAAAATAAAATTAATATATAAAGCGTATACGATATTTTTTTTTTAATTTAAAAATGCCGTAAATTTCGTAGTTTTCGATTAATTGAAAAATCTCAGCAAAGCAAGATCTGGTGTAGCTTAACATCTGTGAAAAACGGGAGACCAGTAGCTAAAAACGTTCTCGAGTTATAACCGTTTAAATTTTATAGTGGAAAAAGAACACACACACACACACACACGCGCGCGCGCGCGAGCGCACACACACACACATCCGGACATTCTTATAGATATGAATTTTCGACGTTTTGGGACAGTTTAAGAACATTGCTATTGAAATCTGGAAAAATAAAAATTTCACCATTACATAGCTTCCGCTATGAGGAAGCAAAAGTAACGACTCCGCGTAGGCGGTGAGTTGGAAATTCAGAAATAAATACACGTTTCATGTATGATGGATCTGTAGTTATCGACGTATCTCAGCATTTCTTGAATATTCACACTCAATAGGGTTTCCGAATGTGAATTTTTTGAAGTTTTTCCATAGCCAACTCGGTACTGATCTTTTTTTGTCAATCGAAGTCTGTACATGTTTTTTGACATAGCAAATTTTGACAGATCGTTTTCTGACGCTACCATGTTTAAACGTGTCGAAACGTAACAAGAAAAAGAAAGGACGTGTACGAAAATATAAAAGACGAATAATAACTTTGAATTCACGACACAAGTTTATACGAATATCGTTGGATTCGGAATAATTAGAGATCGACAAATTTATTTACTGTCATCGGGGAAACGACACAATGATATTTTTCTTCACAAGGTATATTTCTTTGTGTATAACCCTCTGGAATTTACTACACGACTTCATACGGAAATCACTGAATTCGGAATAATTAGACATCGACAAATTTATTTACTCTGATCACGGAAAAGATACAGGTATTTCTTAATTATTTCTATTTTATAACTATAAACGTTTCAAAACGTGTCAATAGAAAGCCAGGACGTGTACGTAAATAAAAGAGACGAATAAGCCTCTTGAATTCGCTACACGACTTTAGACTGATGAATTTATTTACTGTCATCGGGGAAACGACACAAGGATATTTTTCTTCACAAGGTATATTTCTTTGTGTATAACCCTCTGGAATTTACTACACGACTTCATACGGAAATCACTGAATTCGGAATAATTAGACATCGACAAATTTATTTACTCTGATCACGGAAAAGATACAGGTATTTCTTAATTATTTCTATTTTATAACTATAAACGTTTCAAAACGTGTCAATAGAAAGCCAGGACGTGTACGTAAATAAAAGAGACGAATAAGCCTCTTGAATTCGCTACACGACTTTAGACTGATATAATTGAATTCGCTATATTTAATAACAAGTAACAGAGAAAAAACTTATGCTCATTTACAACGACTCTCCCAAAAAAATGGTTGAAGAGAGTTTGTATATCGACGGAGAAAATATTCCCCAAACTGTTGTTTCCATTGAAGGAGACGGAGCCTGCTTATTTAGAGCTTTATCTTTTTTGATGTACGAAACACAGGCAATGGCTAATGACGTACGTAGACGGATTGTTATGTATGTTGTAGACAATTGGATAGAATTTTCTATTATGTCATGCGATGAAAGGGGAGATAACTATCCCACATCAAATGATTATCAAAATCAAATGATACGAACTTCAACATTCGGAGGTTTGTGTGAGTTCGAAGCCGCGGGGCGAATATATCCGTACGTTTTCGAAGTCTATCGAAACGGCAGGCTTTACATAAGAACAGGAACTGAGGGTCGACCTGTAAAACGACTTAGATTTGTAGGAAATCTTTCCAGTGGTCATTTTGATGCTTATTCTCCACAGTGTGAGTACCCACTTCAGCAAATTGCAACTTTAAATATGACAAAAATTATTATTACCAAAAAACGAGGACTACAGATGCCTATATCTCCGAGACCTGAAACTGAGTTCATGTATTCATCTTCATCTAACCAAGATGCAGACAATGTTTTACCAATTCAAGCTCATAAGAGAATTAAAAAACGCAGGGCTCGATACACAAATAACATCAGGAAAAAACAAATAAAGACATCTTCGAAAAAAAACCCAACTGCGCATCAACAAGCAGTCACTAAATTTCAAAAACTACATCCTGAAGTACACAGGCAAGCGGCCGATGATTATCAGAAATCACACCCCGAAGTACACAGGAAAGCGGCTGCTAATTATCAGGCCTTACACCCCGAAGTACACAGACAAGCAGCCGCTGATTATCAGGCTTTACACCCCGAAGTACACAGGCAAGCAGCCGCTGATTATCAGGCCTTACACCCCGAAGTACACAGGCAAGCGGCTGCTGATTACCAGACATCACATCCCGAGATACACAGGCGAGCTGCTGCCGATTTTCAGCACAGACATCTCAATAGACATAAAGAGATTGAATCTCAATACCGGAAAAATAATGCACAAAAAATATGGAAAGTCAAGATTTTATCAGGTTTAGCCTATGATTCTGAGTTATCCTATGAAAGTGATAGCACAGTTAGCTTGGGTACCATGAATCACGAATGTAAATGGTGTAATGCTTTAAAGTGGAAAGAAGAAACTACTGGCATGTGTTGCAGTAGTGGGAAAGTTTTTCTTAAAGCATTTGAACCTTTACCAGAACCACTGCATAGTTTAGTTATGAATCATCATCCCGAACACAATCATTTTTTGAGACATATCCGGCAATATAATAATTGCTTTCAAATGACCTCATTTGGAGCTAATCAGATATCCGAAGGTGTGTATATGCCGACGTTTAAAGTACAAGGGCAAGTTTACCATCTGATTGGAAGTTTATTGCCTGCGGACCAACAGGAAGCTAGATTTTTACAAATTTATTTTGTGGGAGAAGACGAAAGAGAAGCAAAATTGAGATGTTCAAACTGTCCAGCTGTAAAGGAAAATTTGATTAAGGGTCTTCAAAAAATGCTTCATGATGTGAACCGTTATATAAGAGACTTGAAAACAACTGTGCAAAAGATGCCACTTACAAGTGATTCATTCAAAGTTGTTATTACTGCTGAAAAAAAGCAAATAGAAGGGCACAGAGGCCGCTATAACGCACCAACGGTTAATGAAGTTGCTTTAGTGATTGTGGGTCAACAATTTGAAAAACGGGACATTATATTAGAGAGCCACACCAGTACTCTGCGTCGCATTAGTGAAATTCATAGGTCATATGACGCTTTACAATATCCTTTGCTGTTTTGTCGTGGTGAAGATGGATACTCCATTAACTTGCCACAACGTGATCCGGAACGAAATGTTGCTTTAAAGAAGACAGTTTCGGCAGCAAGCTTTTACGCTTATCGCATAATGGTTAGAAAGGGGGAGACTAATCATCTCATCTATTTCAGGTCCCTTTTCAATCAGTTTTTGGTTGATATGTACGCTAAAATAGAAACTGAAAGGCTTAACTTCATTAGAAACAACCAGTCGAAATTGCGCTCAGAAAATTATGTTCATCTGAAGGATGCAGTAGGTAGACAAGACGCTGATCCTGATAACCTCGGTCAAATGGTCGTGTTACCATCTTCTTTTACCGGTGGGTACAGGTATATGCACGAACGTACTCAAGACGCTATGACATATGTGCGATGCTATGGCCGGCCTGACCTTTTTATAACTTTCACCTGTAACCCTCGCTGGGAAGAAATTACGAAATATTTGCTACCTGGTCAAAATTCCCATGATCGCCATGATTTAATTGCTAGGGTGTTTCATATTAAGGTTAAGAAAATGATGAATCTGTTGATTAAAGGCAAAATATTTGGGGAAGTACGATGTTTCATGTATTCTGTAGAATGGCAGAAACGTGGCCTTCCACATATCCATATACTGTTATGGCTTATAAATAGAATTTCTACGAACATTATTGACAAAGTTATATGCGCTGAGATACCTGATCCAAAAATGGACCCAAAATTACACGAAATGGTAAAATCTCATATGGTACATGGACCTTGTGGAAATTTTAATTACCAGTCGCCTTGCATGAAAAATAACCAATGCAGTAAAAGATTTCCAAAACCACTAATTAATGAAACTCAAACTGGCGATGACGGTTATCCACAATACAGAAGGCGTTGTCCAGACGATGGTGGCTTCACCGTAAATGTAAGAGACGTAATCCTGGATAACCGTTGGATAGTTCCTTATAATCCAGTTCTTTTGAGAACTTTTAACGCACATATAAATGTTGAATATTGCAATTCCGTAAAATCCATAAAATATGTTTGTAAATATATAAATAAGGGGTCTGACCAGGCTACTTTTGCACTAGAAAATAAAAAAGATGAAATAAGAACTTATGAAAATGGAAGGTATATAAGTAGCTCCGAAGCTGTGTGGCGAATTTTCGGATTCCCGATTCATGAGCGTTTTCCCACAGTTTTTCACCTTGCCGTGCATTTAGAAAATGGGCAAAGGGTGTATTTTACAAAAGAAAATCTCACAGAAAAGGTCAACAATCCACCAACAACTACACTTCTAGCTTTCTTTAAATTATGTCAAGTTGATGATTTCGCAAAAACTATAATATATTCAGATGTACCTGCATATTATATTTGGCAGAAAAATACAAAGTTTGAAAGAAGAAAAATAGGATTTGACGTTGAAGGCTGGCCAGGTGTAAAAAAAGATCATGCTTTAGGTAGAGTATACACAGTGCATCCTAATAATACGGAGTGCTATTATCTACGTATGCTGCTTCATGAAGTACGAGGTCCAACTTCATTTGAAGCATTAAAAACAGTAAATGGTTTAGAGCATCGAACTTTCCAATCTGCTTGCAAGGCTTTGGGTTTGCTTGAAGACGATCAACACTGGTGTGCAACATTGGAAGAAGCTGCACTTTGTCAATCACCATTCAGAATTAGAGAATTGTTTACAATAATGTTAATGTTTTGTCAATTATCTGACCCATTAAGCCTATGGGAAAAATTCAAAGAATATTTATCTGAAGATTTTAAACGGCAGATTCAGAGTCAGGTTGGAGATGATATTGAACATTTTTCAGACGAAGTGTACAATAAATGCCTCTATGCTATTGAGGAAGCTGTCTTGACATTAGGTGGACATGCCCTCAAGGATTATGGCTTGCCACAGCCTAGCAGACCACAATATTTAGAAAACATACAATATTTAAATGAGATTAATTATGATGTTTCGGATTTGAATAGATTCGTGACTGAAAATGAGAGTACATTAACCACGGAACAAAAGTTGACGTACCATAAAATTATAACCAGTGTAGAAGCAAACACAGGACGACTTTTTTTTTTAGACGCTCCCGGTGGTACTGGAAAAACATATATCATTAACTTGATTTTAGCAAAGGTAAGGAGCACTAAAAGCATTGCATTAGCTGTTGCTTCTTCTGGAATAGCAGCAACGCTGCTAAAAGGTGGTCGAACTGCCCATGCAACTTTTAAGTTGCCACTGGATCTAACACGTGCAGAGACCCCCATGTGTAACATATGCAAACAAAGCAATCTTGCAGAAGTATTAAAAAATGCAAAATTAATTGTTTGGGATGAAATTACAATGGCACACAAGGGCGGCGTTGAGGCTGTAAACAGGACCCTACAAGACATTCGTAGTAACAAAAATCTAATGGGTGGTGTAACAGTGCTATTAGCAGGAGATTTTCGACAAACTTTACCTGTGGTACCTAGAGGAACACGTGCTGATGAAATTAAAGCCTGTCTAAAAAGATCTATTTTGTGGCCCTCAATAGAAATTCTTAAACTTACAAAAAATATGAGAGTATATCTAAATAATGATGTATCAGCCGGACAATTTTCAGATACTTTAATGAAAATAGGAAATGGTGATTATCCATCAAAAGATGATATGATTATGGTCCCGGACGAATTGTGCACATTAGTGAGTACCGTGCAGGAATTAATAGATCACATTTATCCGGGAATTTCACAAATCCACAATAAACCGATTAAATGGTTTTGTGAACGGGCCATTTTGACTCCAAAAAACGATCAAGCTGCATTTATTAACGATATGTTGCTAAAATCATTTGATGGAGAAGAAATGATTTACAAGTCGATAGACACTGTATGTAACGCAGATGAAGCCGTGAATTATCCGGTAGAGTTTTTAAATTCGCTTAACACACCGGGCCTGCCTTACCATAAGCTCACTTTACGAAAGGGCTCACCCGTAATGCTACTTCGGAATCTAAAGCCACCGAAACTGTGCAATGGCACAAGGCTGCAAGTCAAAGCCATGCATAAAAATTTAATTGAAGCTACGATTTTAAGTGGATGTGCTCAAGGAGACACAGTTTTTGTGCCGCGTATTCCTCTAATACCCAATAACCTCCCCTATGAATTTAAAAGATTACAATTTCCTCTAAAAGTATGCTTCGCAATGACAATAAACAAATCTCAGGGTCAGACTTTAAAATATGCTGGTGTCGATTTAAGAGAAGATTGTTTCTCTCATGGGCAATTTTACGTAGCTTGCTCACGCGTCAGTTCGCCAAAAGGCCTCGTGATATTGGTACCATCCGAAAAAATAACAAAAAATATTGTTTATAAAGAAATTCTCTGAGAAGCTGTAATGAATCTGTGAATAAAAAAAAAAAAAAAAAAAAAAAAAAAAATGAAATGAATACTGAGGCATATTGTTATAAAACTTATGCAATGGGCAAGGATCTTGAGATTTATGCGATTACGAATGCAGTATGTATGTGCGAGTGTGATTTTTCTTAAATTGTTAGGACGAGATCCTTAATGGGATGGAGTCAGTATGTGTGTTTTGTAGTATGTTGAGTGTATGTGTAAATTTTATATACGATCCTGTTACCGTTTACAAAATTTAGGGGGATCAATGTAATGAATCTATATCGGTATGTGTGTTTGTGTGAGTGTGATTGGCCGACGATACGCGACCAGGCCCGAATCTAACCGAATCTCGAGACGAACAAATGAAAATATCATAAATTTAGAAATGTATTTAGTTGTGTACAGCCCACTGTGAATAAAGGAGCGCTCCAAAGAAAGAAAATAAAGATAAGTCTATATTCCTTCCTAGCTATAATATATAAACCAAATATATACTAATAAATAACAAACTTTGAACATTTTTTAGGGGGTTTTAGTCGATAGGGTCGCAAGACGAGTCCGACACTTGGGGGACTAGCTAGGACCCCAGTA
Source organism: Campoplex capitator (assembly GCA_037576405.1). Classification (NCBI taxonomy): domain Eukaryota; kingdom Metazoa; phylum Arthropoda; class Insecta; order Hymenoptera; family Ichneumonidae; genus Campoplex; species Campoplex capitator. The sequence goes on along the minus strand of JARBWI010000323.1, from coordinate 9,492,701 downwards.
GTGCGTAACTTGACATTTCCCCTCTATAAAAAAAAAAAAAAATTACTAACTACAATTTTTTTCGCTATGTACCAGATTTCGTAGAGAGTTCTCTACGAATCTCTCTTTCGTAGATAGATTCGTAGATAGTTCTTTACGAATCTAACCTTCGTAGAGAGTTAACTTGAAAGGAAATGAATGATAGATTCAATTTTATATTGTAAATACGCGCGAGAAAGCTATGTAAAGAAATGTAAACGCATAACTCTACACAGTATCACGTAGGTAATATGGAAATCTGTGTTGGATACTATTGTGTGCCCAGCGAAGCGGGCATACCTTGTCGATATATATTTCGATCTAAAGGATTCTCTGTCGAGTGTGTCGACCAGAATACGATGGTGTTCAGTTTTTGCACTGCGCTGAACGAGGGCGTGCTCGTTCTTACAGACATGTTCTTTGCTGTGATTCCTCCTATGTATACGGTGATCTGCACCCGATTTGTCAGAGCTTCACATATTATGAAGTAAAGAAAAATTTGTCAGGTTAGAATCGTTAGATTCCCCGGAGAGATGAAGAAAAAAAAAAAAATATTTCCTTTTGACCTTGTCCCTGAAATCCAGGATTATCTCAAGTCAAGTCGAACCATATTTTTCGCTTTGTAGAATGAATGTTCAATCGAGCGATGGCATACGCAGCGCCAGGTGCCAAAAAAGCAAACTAAAATTCTATCTTACCGGATTTCGTCGCGAATTTTATGATTACGCGAATATAAAAAATATCAAAAAATTCGGTTTAATCACCCGGTTCTGGCTGTGCTCCCTTTTCGGAGATCAGATATATTTTATCAACACAATAAATTAAGAAAAATACAAGGCGCTTTGCTCGCGCCATAACAGCTTTTTCGCCAGTCACAATAATTATTTTATTACAAATTGTACACACATTTGCCACAACTGAATAGACCAGAGCCGGATTCACGCCACTTCCTTGCACATTACGAAATTTATTTATTGCTATTTCAATAAAAACTCACGGAAAAATCTGGTAAAATACACACGAGGCGTCTAACGTGTGTCAGCGACTATATTTGTACTATATATAGATATATTTTACTATGAGAGGCGCCACCGTCGATTTTGAGTTGGTCACGTGAGCTCGATGACTCTTGAATAGCGCAGTATTATTGTAGACCGCCCTGTATATTTGCGTGTATATAGATCGCACAGGAAACCGAACCTCCTGATTGTCCTGTTCTCATCGCGGTATAGCTTCAAAATTCCTTCTTTCACCATCTACGTATCGAGGGTTCGAGGTGGTTTCTTTGCTTCGAGCAAACTCATCGATTCTCCAATTTCGTCGAATCCCATTCTCCCTTCCCTTCTTCATCTCTCAACGGGTTTCTTTTGCGTGCATCGCCCCCTTCAACGTTATTCACCGACGACGAATGTTTGTACGAGCGCGAAGACACGCCACAGCGCAGCCACCTTGAATATTAGTTTGCCGTTCCCACGTCTATATTTTCCATTCTGTCACACAGATTGTAAATTTTTCAACCCTTACTCTCATTTTCTTTTCTTTTTTTCTTCTTTTTATTTCCTTACGAATAAATATTACCGTCTACGTGTCAATGAATCTGAGATGAATGATGAACGAGAAAAAAAAAGAATCTCTGGAGACGTATACGAAGTAGAAGCTTCTGTGGAATACTCACGAGCTCACAATAAACCATTTCCACAGCTTTTCCTTTCTGGTTTAATAATTTTTCCAAACGCTGTTTCGATACCCACGAGTATTATATTATTCCCTTCTCGAGCGGTGCATATGACGTACGTATGCGAATGAGTAAAAAAATCAAATAAAATAAAGTCTTGGCCACAATGAAATTAGAATTTTTATCTTTTGTTTGTTATTATTATCATAATTTAAAAAAAAGCGGTGTATGCACTATCGAAATTTGAGATTTTCACTGAGAAAAATGAATTCGTAAATTAAACAAATTTTTTGTTGGTTCGACAAATTTTCTGTTGGTTCAACAAATTTTTTTGTTGGTTCAACAAATCGTAGCGAACAAAATGAAATTTGTTATCCCAAACGAAATTTGGTTCATTCAAATACTTAATTTCTCACCACGACAAAAATATCGTTGAATCAACAAAAGTTTTGTTGGATCAACAAATTTAATTTGTTCGCCACAATTTCAAATTTTTTTTCTCAGTGTTCATTATTGTCATTTTATTCGTGTGGCGATTGGCTTTTCGTGCGAGTGAAGTTCAGTTATTCTGTGCACAGCCTCCGATGGTTTATGCAGATAACCAGTCACTTGACAGATACGAGTGAATGATTAAAGAAACTGTTATAAGCGCACGCAGCAGCAGCGCGCGTCTGAGCGCTTACTGTTAATAAAAATACAATCTTTTTTCGTCGAGTTCAGTGGATGAAAATGTCTCTATTTATACGGGATCTAGGTTCATTCATTCTTTCACGTTTATATGAAGTGACGTGCAAGCGCAATAAAGAGCAAAGGAACTGCGTTTGTCCCCGTGAGTTTTTAGTGGCTGCGAAGAGGCAACGACGAAAAAGCAAAACTCACCCTCGGAAAACAAGACTTCACCGGGATTGCGAGGTGCGCGCATTGCTCGTGCAAGTTCAAGGATGCAGAAAGTGAGCGAAAGCGTGAAACGCTAGAAACCACCCCTGTACTAACCACTGTCGATCCTTAACGTCACAAGTACCTTGATGCTCCCTCGAGGGATCGTGTTATTTATTTTACTTTTCCGGTTCTTTTTTTTCCACCGTTCCTAACTCGACGTACGTTATTTATTCTTGAAAAAAATCTTACCCTTCGTATTTATTCTCGACTTGCTGCGAAAAATTTTTTCGTACCAACTCGAGAACGAGAATTTGACAAAATAAGGGTGCGATCTTATTTTATACATTTAAAAATTTTTTTAATACCACTGTTTGGAATTTTAAGTGTAATTTCATCCCCTTTTTAGGAGCACCTAAAGTGAGCAGGAAAACTCAAGAATTTGAAAGTTTCATGGCTGAAGGAGCACTCGTTTTTAATTATTAAACAACTAAGAATAGTTTATTTGCCATTTACCGAGAGCTTATTTTGAAATACGCATTTTAATGCCGAAGCACACGCCCTGTGATGCAAATAACAGCTCTTTTTTATGCAGGTACCCTCTGCCGGACAACCTCCCATCCTTCAACCCTCTTTGCACTCTTATTTCCGAGTGAGCCATCTCACGACCACCTCGGAGGAAAGCACTCCTGACTTCGTTTCGTTGGGTCACCTCTTGATGCACTTATTCAGCTCCCTTGCATTTTTACAGTGAGACAAAGAGCCAGAAATTTTACAACTCTCTCCAACCAAGTTTGTTTTTTCAAGTTTTTTTTTTTTTTTTTCTTTTTTAATTCACTTCTTCTTTGCTATGCCCTAGAGTAGGGTGGAGAAACCATTGCACGAACTTTTGAACAATGCGTGAATCATGGTTGATCGATGAAAACATATCTGGAACAGAAACATTTAGTGTCCGTTGGACTCTGATGATAATTTTATTGGAATCTTTTATTTTTAACGCGATGATTAACTTAGTAGAGTAAGAGAAACTACGAACAGAATAATATGTTGAAAAAATAGTTGTCAAAATGGATGGAAAAATATTTTCACACTCGGTTCAGAGCATTCTAGGCCTATTTATTTTGTATTGATATTTCTTTCTCTATCCACTCGACCTGGTATAAAGTGTTTCGAAAATATCTTTTTGGTGCAAAAAATTTGAAAAAATGATTAAGAAAAACCATCATTCGGCTGGAAGAAACCCAAGAAAATAGTTTAAGTAAAAATTCTGTGTTCGAGCAAATGAATTTTTGTTTTGTCACCTGTTCCACGTCGAAAGGAAGCACTTCAGACGTCGCAGTGTTTCGTGCAGTCACCTCTTGATGTAGTGCTCATGCGGCTGCTCATGGTACAGTGATACCAAAAGCTACAGATTCTAAACAATTTCAACGAAGCTCACTGCGTATGCGACTGGCTGAACTCGTATTTAAGGCTGAAAGAAAATCAGAATGAATTTTTTCGATGAGTACATGCTGCGATCATCACACAATTAAAATTACTCATTTCAGCCTTCCTGACTAACGAAAAAAAGGTTTTTTGTGGCTTCAACAAAAGCATAGGGTTATCGAACAATTCATGACTGTAATTCGTATCACGATGTTTCTCCCCCAACCAGCAAATTGTTACTACAATTGTTCCTTTTCTTTCTCTATTTTTTTTTTTTTTTTTTTTTCGTGTCTATTTCGAAGTTTATGGGGTCCGGGGAATTTGAAGGGGTTGGAAGTTCTTTTGTACGACGACTTCGAGCTCTACTGACTTGTGAATGGGTCGCAGTTTCTTCCACGTTTCTTGGGCGTCGTGTGGTCACGACTTAAAACGTAGCGACAGGAGAAAATTGGGATGAGGTTGAAACTACCCTCTGAATTTTCGACCCCTAGAATCTCAAGTCACGTTCTTGAGGAACCCGGTTGGGTTTCGAACGTGGCGATTTTCTACACCTTTTTTTTTCCCCTCGACACACATACGCAGTACGCTCAGACTCTCACCTCGTTCTTTTTCTGTCAACGGAGATCTATTAGGTATAGAAATTTTTTGGTTTTTTTGCTTCACAATTCTTTTCAAATATTTGAAGAAACAATTGTTTGAGGTTACGTATTATTAACATTTTGCGGCTTATGTTAAGCAGAGCTTAAAGAATCTCTGATCTCTCTGAGTCATAATCGAAAGGAAAGATCTCTCAGGATCTGTTGGTGTGTCCTCACCGTACTCCGAGGATTACATCTTCGATATTTTTATCTACGCGAAGTTCATTGAGATCGTTTCCTTCATGCTTCGGCCGTGACGATTTTAAATTTTAATTCGATTAAACGAGGTCTATTCACGTGAACTGTGGCTGTTTGATTTAAAAAAAATCATTTTTTTTCTCATATTTCTTTATGCTTTGTCTATATTTAGAAAGAAAAAAAATTCATATGCGATGAAACGTCGATCGGGAAAACCTCTACCTGAAAAATATATATTTTGTAGACGAATATCTCATATAATATACGAGAAATCCCGAGTGTCTCGTTCCTGAGTTAACCATTGTTTGCCTTTGACAGTTCCATTAAAATTGATTACAATTAAGTGTAATGAATATTTGTTTCTCGAATGAATGGCTCGTTGCCATATTCAAAGAGCGAGTAGTAGCAGCGTTAGTACACATGAAAAAGTCAAGAGCCCTAAACATGCGATGAAATTTTTCCTCAAAGGAAATACATAATGCCGAAGGGCACGAAGTTTAATAAAGAGAACCAATATTATTCTTGACTAACTTGAAAAAGAAATCTATTAACTTCCACGGGTAAGGGAAAAAAAAAAAAAATACAATTTTTTTTTTCCCAGTGGACATTCAATTATTATGTTTTTATATTTTCATCTTTCATTTTCATCGTTGCTGCGTATATTCGTGCGGGTTTTTACGATTCCGGTAGACGACTGCAACTCCACTTCACTGATTTTCAATATTTTCATTTCCATATCTCTGAAAGGTTCCCAGATTTAATGCATGCCTGGAGCCACTCTCTTATTATACAAAATTGGATTACATTTGCACGAATTTAAAGAAAAAATTTGAGAAAGCTAGAGGCTATTTTTATTGCGTTTCAGCTTATTAGCACCACCGGAAACTCAGACAACCTGCCTCCTATTCATCGATTGATGCGCAAATAGAGCTCTTCGATTTTTGACTTTTCATATTGTTGGTGCTTCCAAAATAGAAAAAAACAGTATCTGTTTAAATTTGCACTGTTCTGTTCCGAGCTTTGGGAGAAAATATGCAAATATTTACACACAGTGTTAGCATCAAACTGAAAAATTGATTGATTCTTTTAGATTCTTGTAAAAGAAAAATATTTTTCGAAATCCCATGATTATTATGTTTTTCACTGATGAAGATAATTGTTCGCATCACTGCAGGTGATTGAGTTTCATGAGTTTCTCTACACGAACGTTTTTATCTTTATTTTCATTTCCACGTTTGCATGTGAACATTGTCAGTTAAAGGGCTTCATTATCAACCAACGAAACCTACCTGCTACCAGGTATAGAATTTCAATGATATACAAGTTCGACGCGACATTCTGTTATGGGAGTAAATAATATGAACATTCTATATCCATCGATGACGTGTACAGATACAAAAGCATCTGGCTTTTGTTTGTGAAGCGTTTCGCGTCTCATGATGAGCCTAGCTTTCAAGTAACCTCGCCATAATTCTATGAAATTGATTTGTAAAAGTAGAGAGAGAGAGAGAGAGAGAGAGAGAGAGAGAGAGAGAGAGAGAGAGAGAGAGAGAGAGAGACAAAATGGCTGTAAATCCGTTTCGAATTACAATCTCTCAGTGGAAAACGTATTGGTATAATGCAGAGCGTTGGCTGTTAACAAGAAACGTAAAAACAAAAATTTAGCAATCTTCAAATAACGACAGTTAAAATTAAAACAAAAAATCGTTGAAAAAGTCATCAGTCCGCGCAGCTATGCGTTTGCTTAATTAAATCAATATTTTTTCATTATTTTAGTTAGGAACGTTCGATGGAAAAAAAAAATAAAAATAACTTTTCTCATATCAATTATATTACAAAATTAAAAAAATTCTCACACGTCGAGATTTTCATCTCCTGATTTTCAAATTTTTTTTATGAAATAAAATTTTCCTGATTTATCTCAAATTTTTTTTTTTTTTGTTGTATAAAAAAGAATTTCCTACAACCATGTTTTAGACAACTCTTCGGGAGACTCGATTTTACATTCATAGTTGACCCTTCAATGCAATAAAAAAACAAAACAAAACAAAAAAACATTATTGTCCACCCATAATGCTCGATTGGCTTTTTTTTGTTCTACGTCGGTTCGACTGGACTACATTGAGAATCAGAAAAAATGTATAAGCATGTACGACTGTGTAATAAAATTGGTTCATTACGTTTTATTCAGTCAGATGTGAAGTATGACGACGGGAGTGTTGGGAAAGCCAAATGGGCGACGAAAGTTTCTCGAGTAGCAATAGGCAGAGCTTGTGCTATGTAACCCATATACGTACTCATTGTATATATTGTACTTGCACGGGGTTAAGAGGGCGTTGTATGAGAACAGGAGCAGTTTAATCTTGCGTGTATGGCACTGTTTCTCCATTCTGCCAGTTCGTTCCGCAGGAGTATGACGAATTATTATTAAACGAGCTCAGCTAACCTCAAATATGTGGATGGAGTATCACACGCATTAATTTCACCATAAACCTTCTCATCGTTTTTATTTATATTTATCAATGAAGCTATGCGGTAAAATATAACGAAAGTAAATCTATTTTCTACGAAAAACTAATGAAATTATATAGAATCGATGGATTTATTTTTTTTTTTTTTTGGTAGAAATGAAATTAACGCGGTGGCTGAACAGAGGAGAGGTAAATTAAGTGACAACCAATAATATTTGTCAGACACGAATTCGTCGAACAACACGATTCTTCATGCGCTCTGATTCGCATGAGAAATAATTGGCAGTTATCAGGTCGACAATTTACGAACGCTAAATCGATCATTGAACAATTGTTTCTGGAAAGAACTTTTCAATCAACTGATGAATTAATAATTCTGTACGGTTGGGTATTTCATCGAGTGGATTACATTTTCGTAATTGTGGTGACCGAGCGTATGCAATTTTCCGTGAGGTCACTGGTGCGAGTTATTAAATATGAACGAATTTTATCAATTGCTTCCTCTTTGTGTATATTATACTGTCCCAGTTTTGGGTCAACGGAATGCGCGCAGAATATCGCTCTTGGACAGCGAACATTCATTGATATGGTATTTCTATTACGATCAATGTTCAAAAGATTAAAAAATTCTCATATTTTTTAGACTGACTACAAAGAATTGTGTAAAACAACATTTTTATGTAGGAAAATCACTCAATGCCATGTGAACGAATGAATAATGAGAATAAATTTGTAGATTCTCAGAATTTTTGAAAATCTGGGTCATCGTTGTGGCGCTCAAGATCGAAAACTATCACCGAGGATTGGAAAAAAAACTGTGAACGAAAAATAGTTGAAGTTAAACTCACCAATCATATGGGAACGCTTCGAGTAATGTTTTCTGACTCAATGATTCCCGACGTTAAACTTTATCACACCGGACTCGTAACGATAGAAAATTAACGCGTGATCGCTGTACTTTGTGATAACGGTAATTTCAGATTGTCCGAGGAACTGCGAAATTTGTTGAAATATTAATAACGCGTTTTGACCCTTGGAAATATTTAATCGATTTTTGTTTCCCACTGTGCGGTAAACTTTAGCACCCCGTCAATTCGATTATTAAATTGATGGCGAATCGCGCTTGTGATGCCTGTATTTGTCACTAACTTTGAAGCTGTTCATATTGCAATATTGATGTCTATTTAGACTTTATTATAAGGCTTTATGATCGTACTCAACTTGGTAATGGACAATGACATCATATATTTTAGGGATGAAATATAAGCAGAGCACTGGTCAACTCTCATATACGAATGACTCTGGAGCTTCGTCAGCGAGATTGATTTTTAACGTCGCCATCTAGCGGCATTTCAACTAACTCGTGTTGTTTCGCGTCTGTGCAATTATTTACAAAACTTCATTAAAGCTAAACAAATTCTGGTCCAAGCGTCTACAGACTTGGTCAAAAATTCGTTTGTAATAAAAAATTTAGTGAAATAAATTTCAGTGAATATTTAAATATACAAAAGTTTGATATTCAAAAAACTCATTAAAAAAAAATAAAAATTGCAAAACTTTCAATGCGAATATTGCCGACTCCAGAACTATGAATTATTCGTTTTGAGAAGTAATCACGTGGTGGTAGGGAATTATCTCAACGCTGCTATACTTCAATTTTAATGTGCACTTACGAAGGGTAATGAAGTCATTAATGAATGAAATTATTTATACACCCTTTCAGGGGATATTGGGCTCTTTTTTTTTCTTAATTTTTAGCTCATACATTTTGCTTTTGTAATTCTGTTGCTTTTTTTCCGTTTCAAAAGTAGAGCACAGTACGTGAATGGTACTTGAAAATTTTTTACTCTACAAACCTAATTTTGGGGAAGGTAGACACTAGCAATTTTTTTATGACGCTTCTTCGACAAAGGAGTATGCTTTTTTTTTCTTCTTTGCATAGACCCAGAAATTTCGTTGAGCTATTTTCAAGTTACGGTCGTTTAAAAAGAGAGAGAGAGAGAGAAAAAAAAGGAAATGAAAGGAAACAAAGGTTAGCACAAATCTATTTTTTTTTTTTTTTTTCCACAAGAAAAGACGAAGAGCCGTTTGAGCGTAAACGAGATTAGTCGAAATGGAATGTTCGCTTTGAGATTCGTGAGATGGTTCGCAAAGAAGAATCTTTCGTCGAAAATAATTATATATACGTAGACGAGGGGTGGAGATGGGAAGAGAGGGGTGCAGCTGGAATTTCTCGAACTTTGCCTTTCGTCTCCTCATTGTCTCTGTGCAATCAAGAGTCGTTAAATGTATCTCGAATACAAGAAGAGTAGCGAAAAGACGTTTCTGGCCTGTCCATTAAATTAATCACTCTGGTAACTTATGATGGACGGTGAGCGAGCTCCCACCGAAATTATTTTGCTGACTACTTGTCCCGAAGTTTAGCGATAAATCAAAATAGCTGAAAGTGTTTGGGAAAAAAAAAAAATTTCAACCGTCCCAAAGTTGCTCAAAATAATTAATGACATTTAACTTATATAATCGATAATTAATTAGCTGTAATTATCTATTTTTTTTTGTAATTCAGAGAGGAGTGAAGAGCAGTTCGTCGTTGAAGAAAACTAAAGTGTTATGAAAATCGTTTAAAGTTATTTCTAATAGAAAATAAAAAAATGAAAAAACCGTTGCAATGGTTTTAAGAATGTTTAAGATAATTGCTAGAATTTTGAGAATTTTATCTTTCCTGTAGATGTATTTTTATATTCGGTGGATTTTCATCATCCTTTGTTTTTCTTTCAAAGGCAAGACATTATTTATTTTCGTGTATTTAATATTTGAGTGGCATTGATGGTAGGACAATAAAGATTAGGGTTCGATGATGAAGGGGTGCAGAGGAGATGGTGGTTGGTGGCACAAAGTTTGGGGCTTGGGGGGTGGTTAGAGGGGAGAACGTCGTGCGACTCTCTCCAACATCACGAGGAGAAAAGCAGTAGTAGAGGATCGACCTGCGCGCTTTAACGTTGGCGAATCAGTCGAAAGAGCCTCTAACTCACGTAAACCAAAATACAATCTTGAAGGATTGTTTTCAACCTCTAGAATCGTTTTTCGAAGCTCAACACTTGTTCGATTACGTGAATAGAAAAAAAAAAAAAATTGACAACAGTTGTGTTTATAAAAAATCATATCTTTTACGATTTGGTTTTCTTATCATTTCAGTGCAATAAAAAAAAAGCTGATGATACTGCGTTACGGTTTATCACGTGAAAACTCATATTATTCTCAGACTTCGTATTATCAAGACTCGATGAATCACTGTATTTTTTGAGTAAAAACTTTTCTTTTGATTTTGTTGTTGTTGTTTTTTGTTTTGTTTCCAGTGAAGTGAACAAAATGGATTCGAATGCGATCCATCATTTTGTGATGTAATTCTCGAAGGATTGTGCTCGTGTTTCCGTATACTTTGAGTGACCCATGTTTATTCCTCGTGTCACTGACGTGGATGCCTTCAACACACCTGATCCGGTACCGTGCATCAGAAAGGTGAGCCCTCGCAAATGAGAAACACGAATACTTTCACAAATGTTTAATTCATAACTATTTTATTATTCTATGATATTTCGTTATTGGAAAAATAATAATAATAATAATAATAATAATAATAATAATAATAATAATAATAATAATAATAATAATAATAATAATAATAATAATAATTGGTGCGCAATTGTTCTTTTCCGTCACCCTCAATTAGTGATCAACACTTTTTATCATTGTTTCGATCGTGAACCGGTCTCGCATTCTGTTTGTTTCCAATTAATGACACTGAAATCATTTTCCAATTGAATATTACTGTTCGAAGCTCAACGATTTTCCAATTAGAACGAATCATGTGTATAGCTCGATATTTCATGTTCAAAATACTGTCATCCATTGTGTAATAAAACAACGAATCATTTTGATATCGATGAAAAAATAATAACTCAAGGAAAAAAGGTAGTTAAAAAATAAAACCAATAAGGCACCGATATGGAGGTGAAAAAAAACAAAGCAATCGAATAATTTCGATAAATAATTCATTAATTGTGCTTCAAATGGGATTGCCATGGTCGCTGTTAATTATGAATAATATTATAAGCAATGCATATAATTTATCAAATGCATAAAATGTTTCTCATTATCGTCCATGTTTGCGACTCGAAAAAATTATATCTGTGGAAAACTCATTATCCATTGGAGAGGTATGAGTTTACGTAAAAAGGGTTGAAAATGAGAGGGAGAGAGAGAGAGAGAGAGAGAGAGAGAGAGAGAGAGAGAGAGAGTTGGGCTTCAACGCAGCCAACTCGTTTGCCATAACACGAGGCGAAAAATTTTCTCTGAGGGTAGAACTCAGGAGTTCCATTTCCACACCCCCAAGCCCTGGTAAGCCTTCCTCCTCCGTTCCTCCCGCCGCTTGTTGCGGTGAGCGTTAATTTAAAAAATCTTAATCGTGGCGAGAGTTTCAGGATAATTCTGGCTCGGAAACAGACCTGTTCTTTTCTAACTATAGATATATTTTATATATGTATACACGCGTATATATAATCTGGCCTCCATTAGAACAAGGAATAGTTGCTTTATTGAAGCAGAACACTCGAAAGTACAAAACTTATGGACGGCCTGATACCATCAGCGACGGACAAAAGTTTATCAAATTGTTTATTAGAAAACCTTTCAACAGAATTTTCGCTTTTCGATCGAGTTCTATGAACTGTTGTATATTTTTTTTTTTTTTTTTCCCACTTTTGAACTTCAATTTTTGATAACTTTCGACATTGAAATTAAATATGAAATGATGCTAATATTATCCGGCCTATCGGAATATATGCGATGCATGCGCATTCTGCATGAAAATCTAAAATAACTGGTTCGAATCAATCCAGGAATAATCGCTTGACGACAACGGCTATATATAAACGAAATCAGATAATTGCTAATTTCGAGTCAGATCGTTAATGACTATGAAATATCAATAAGAATTATACGCGCATTTAAATATTCCGATGCAGATTAAAGTAAATATCGAATTAAATTGGTTCGTGGATATTCGGTTACTGTATTTAATCGTTCGATAATTCGATCAACGTTCAATTTAATTAAGTCGTAAGAGACAGAACATAATGATGCCAAATACAATACATTTTTTGGCTGAGTCAATACGACGGTTACTTTCTGTGGAGAAGAAAAAAAACCACAAGTTGTTGTTTTTTTTTTCTCCTTTTTATTTATTTTTTTTTCTTTTTCTGGGACATGACTTGAGCAAACATCGTGAATGGGGTTGGTGTACACAGGGTTGCACTTCTTTTGCTTCGCTAGAGAGATCTCTGTGCCATTACGGCCACGTGTTGCACCCGAGTGATGCTGCAACGGTATTGGCTTGTTTCTGGTCTCGGAGCAGCCCGAACAAAGAAGAAATAAGCGTTGGATAAAAATTAATCGGGACAGAAATTTTACTCTGATAAAAGCAGAATGATTCGAATGAGAATTAAGAAAAAGACTGCGATAAACAACGCTCAAGGTCAACTCGAAAGTTGACCTTTCTTTGCCAGACTTTCGAGCCAAGGTTATTGAAAAAATTAATTCTTTTAACACCGCGGTAGAGAGTTAGAATTTCTCGAAAAATAAATATCTTGACAGCAGCTGTTATATTTTACAGAATAATTGTAAAAATGGAGTTTCTGCGGATTACGTGTTTACGCATACGTATGCGGAAGTAACGACTGGATAAGAGGGTTCGCACTTAAGATGGGTTTCCGGTTGGGTATATATTGAGAAAGGTTGGGGGTGAACTCATCACGTCAACAGGAATGTGCGTCAATTTTAGGGGTGAAGAAAGAAGAAGAAGAAGAAGAAGAAGAAGAAGCATGCAGCAGTTTTTGAGAGGAGCCAAATACTGGAGAAGTGAAAAATGTGAGCGAGTTTCAAAAAGGGATGATCGTGAGGTATAAAAAAAAATGTTGAAGATAGGGAGGAAAACCTTTCGACAGTTGATTTACGTGTACGAAATCGAATCATCCGAATAATCGTAGTCCGAGAAAAGCCCCCAAATGTTCTAGCTAAATTGTAAGGATGAAGATTTGGCTCGAGATAAAATTGGCCATCGTACAACCGATCTGAAAATTAGTCCGGTCAGAAAAGTTAAGGGAATCGTATTAATGTGGACAGGAAAGGGAGGTAACTGTATCTCGCTTTAATTCGCAATTAGAAATAATGAATTACTTTATAACGGTAGTCAAAGTTGGGTTTTAAGTGTGATAAGGTCATTTTCGCACAAATTTATATACGTTCGTTGCTATTTTCACCGTCGTAATCTCGTTTTTTTTCTTCTTTTTTTTCATGAAACGATATTGTGTATATCAGGCAGGATCTAAATGAATTTAACTCCGACTGTCGACACATAATGACGCGGTTATTTATGGGAAATCGACATTTTCTGTGAAATCCGAATATTTCAGAATTCAATATCGACAGAGAAATAATCTAATTCACAACGTAAATTGAGTGGTTAGAAAAAATATTCATCTCATTTAATAAATCATTTTATTTCTAGTTCGTCAATCGATAAGTAATTGGACATTTGAAACCGGTCTAATTAGCGCTGCTCAATTATTTTCAATCATTATCGAAGTGTCCGTTTAAAGTATTAGAGAATGACGAATCACGAGATGTATTTACGGAACTGCTTATAGCGGTGCAACGGAAAGCAACAAAACGTCAGAATTCACAGACCTTTTTTTTTTTATTATTTTTACCAAACGGTTCGAAGTTCTCAAGAGTGTTTTTTCTACCTCGATTCTGTACTAGCCCGCAATAACGATTAACGACTTCTAAAGGCTTGAAATCGTTCCACTGCCAATTTCATTTGAACCTAGTGTGACGTCCTGGTCGTTTTTTCCGTTCCAATGAAATCCGACCCATCGTAGACCCAGTACGAGTTGTATTACTATCGGAGGGTTAGAGTTACGGGCGAATGCGCGGTGGAGGGAGGAAGAGGGGCAGGAGGGGATTACACGTCGTGCACGTGACTTTGATGGCCGTCTTCCTCGATTTTTCTCCTTGACCGTTGAATTTACCACACCGTCTGTTCGAACCTTCCAAGTATTTTTCTAGTATTGGCATGTAACTCGATCCCCTCCCCCTTCGCACCCTCCGAGCCCTCACTAAAGCCATTATTTCCAATGTGTTTCTCTTTCCGATCAAGTCAATTCACCCAACTATCAACTAACCCGATAAAAAAAAAAAAAAAAAAAAAAACCAGCCGAAAAAATGGTTAGGCCTGCCCATCATATGGTTAACCTTAATGTTGTCGAAGGGAAATTATGTAAATGTCCTTGAACAATCTGGACAACAGGACCAGCCGAAAATTCTAACTCAAACAAAGCCAATAGTGAGTTATAAAGTCAATTTATTCTCGATTTACGGTACAAACGTAAGGATTAACGAACGATGCTAATGATCTTTGGTTGTAAACACCATTAAGGCCAATTTTGAACGGTATCCAAAGTATTTGGAGACAACGAGTGTTATTTACGGTCACTAGATGCTTATACATTCCTTCCAAGCAAGGTCCCATCGAAGGAAAATATCATTTGCTAGGGGGCTTATTAGAAAACACGAAAAAACTACTCGAGTGACCTTGAAACTACGTTTGAAATAGATTTGACTAAAAACCAGTTAATATTACTAATGATCCGAGGCACAAAGCCCAGGTCATTGATAAAGTCGTAATCAAGAAAAGAAAACCATTGTCGGACGAATGTCCTGCTTGATGCCTGGATCGCTAGGTCACGGCAAGGTCATTGTCATATTCTCTTGGCTTCCCCAAAAGCTGAATAATATTCGTTGACGTTAAAATAACATCGTGCAGCGAATGTAAAGTGTCATCGAGATGTTCTTCATTAATGAATAGGCAGGAAGTTGGACTGGCGCGTGTAGCAGCGTTGAACAAAAATTGACATATGTTTGTGAATTGTTTAAGCGACAACAATGGTATTTTACTTTGGCATGGTGATATATGTTTCACACAGTTTCTGGGTCTGTTATGGAACGAAATGAAGGAACAATGGCTAATGCATCGTTTTTTTCCCCACCTTCCTCCCTTTGTCATTGGAGAACAAGACGACTTTGGCGTCTCTCCAGTTGACGTCCGTTCTTTAGAAAACTGAAAGACAAACAATGTCAGTGACCCCTTCCGTTTGTGAGCTATTGCGAACAGAGTCTTGCTGAGGAGTCCTTTTTTCATATATACACTATCTTTTTTACTTCCGGTCCTTTCGGTTTGAACTTTTATCATTGTTTCGTTATTAAACAATGATTTTGACTGCAGCGTGTTTGACACTAGTTCGAAGGACTTGAAGGAGAGGAAAGATTATTAATTTATGTGACCTAACCTCAACCTCCACCAACCTAGTGGAGGAGACCAACAGTGATAATTCGATCCTCCTCAAAGCCAGTCGCGATGAGGGCTCGGGGCATCAAAGACTCGTTTGTATATGTAACGAATGGCATTGCAGCGAGTATGTCAGTCACCGTAGAGATACTCTTGGGATACAAGTGGCTTTGACTCATTTTTTTATTATTTTTTTTTTACGAAAAATACAGTGGTAGCTGAATTAATGCTCAGAATTTCAATGGCCATGCAGATATTTTTCGTAACTTCAGAAGCTTCAATCAGGACTGCCGTTTGTAAAGTAAAAGTTAGTTACGCTTGAGCCTCCGCGCGCGTGGAAAGATGGCCGAGGCAATTAAGCCTGAGCCCGGTTGAGCCTCAAAGACGTCGAGTCGTCGCCGTTCATTGACGTCGACGGGCTTAAGATGCGCTTGTTATTCCTTCAAAAGCATCTACGCCAAGCCACTTAAGCTGCCACTGTTGCTGACTCCGCACATCGCCAGTTTTACTTCGTGAATTTTTCAAGCGTCAAACCCCGCTATACACGGTCCCTTTTTGCCGAACCTGATTAAATATTCTTCGGTAACCTTAGCCTACGACGATGCTTTATTGTGTTCATATGACGAACTTATAACTAAAAATTCTACGTTTCAGGCTATCAGCCGTGTAACCGAAGCCTCGAATGAAGAAAAATTTAGCGTCGGATTACATCACGCTTTTTTCCACGAAACACCATGCGTGGCTGGCGTCTTTTTTTTTTATGTTTCCAACGAGACGAAGCTAATTGCGAAAATCGCAATTGCTCCGGAGCTTTGGAAAAAGTGGGGTTATAAAAGGTTTCCGAAGCACTGACACGCAACCTTTCGCGAGAAATCCTTTCCTCCTGTGTCACGCAGAACAATTTTCTGATAGTTTCGTGTTCCGGATACCATTTTTCGTGCTTCTTTTGTAAATACACACGCACTCTCAACGCTGTTCGTTCAGTCTCGTTCCCAGTGGATCTTTTTTTTTTTTATTTTTTTTTGTGCTATTCTTTCTTTTTGTTTTATGAACGAATTCCAGGGACTTGTTTTGTTTTTTTTTCTCTTTTTCGTTGGCGTGTCACACGAGTGATAGCATCCTATACTCTGTAAATTGTTGTAACGCGGTCTCGCGAGCATGTCGAACATCGAATAATCCATGGTTTTCATCACCGATCAGGATAAAGAGACCGAAAGAGGCGCCAGTACTTTCGGTATAGTTTACGTTACAGTGATAAAAGTAGCTGGAAATTTAAAACTCGTAAAGCCATAATACAGGCTCGTTTGCACCAATCTCGCTTCCACATTACTCTCGTCACACACGGTATCGCTCCACCCTTACCGAACCAAAGAGAGGAGTGTCTGTATAGAGGGAATTGAGATAAAAGTTGTGAACTTTTTATCCAAGTTTGATAAATGTTCGTATTCATTTATTATTATTGATTATCTTGATGATTTTTATAAAGATTTTTTGTTTTCTTCTTGCGTTGCTTCGATGTATTTTCAATAGAGGCTTTTGACAACGTTATATTTTTATGTGAATACGTGGCGAACGAGAAAACTCACGATTCTCCTGCAACGTATAAAAATAGATATATCGGTCAGTGCTCGAGGGCAAATAGGTCGTAAACGAGCACTGACAGCCCTCAGGCTGTTTGTAATATCAGAGAAAAAAAAAAAAATAATAATAAAATAAAACGTACGGCTATATTAAGGCGAAATGTCTGTGCCCTCCTCGCCTCGAACAATATGTTGCATGTGCGAAGGCTTTGAGTTTATAGTCGTCGTGCCTCGTTATAAATTTTGCATCCAAGCTCGCAGAGCGAAGGGTGTGAAAATGGGATCGAAACGTATGAATGAATCAGACGGATTTGGGAACAAGGTTATATCTACTCGACGGCATTTGATGGACGTTTCGGAAAACTTTGATTATTTTTTTTTTTCGTTTTTTTTTTAAATAACCGCACTACAGAAATTGGAAAAAAAAATTATACTTGCTGACCTGAAAGCTTTCTGAAATCATTATCTTCGAGCGGAATAAAAATCAGAATCGATCCTTTTTTTTTAATTTTTTTTTCATTTTATATATTTTCCTATCAACGGACTTGTCCCGAGACTCTACCGAAGTCCTCGATAACATTAGATTCATTTTTATACAAATCGAATGTTTTTCGAAAAACCATTCGGTGCGATAAATTTTTATGAGCGAGTGATTCGCCGTTGATGAAAGGTGAAAAATAGAATGGAGAAAGAAAAATGAAAAATCGATCGTGGCTCCACTGGATATGCATCGAGTTATTGCTGATTCCATTGCTTGTATTACACAGCGCAGTAATGGAAATGGAATTTTTCCATAAGAAATGCCAGAACCGTAGATTTTTCAATTGTTTTTTTTTTTTTTCTTTTTTCAAAGTCGTTTTCTCCGCTATTCCGAGTGGTCGATTTATCATACCCGATGAATATTCCATGTGAGAATTCTCTGTACCTTAGAATTAAAATACATCTATATACATAAGTCTGCATAAATATATAAATATATATATACTCGTAGTAAGAAAATATTTGCTCGTGCGTATTTTCCAGTAATTAGGAAACCGTTATTCCACCCTCTACATCTTTTTCACCCTCTATACATTACATATATATATATATATAGATTTGGTATTTGTATGAATTTGTGTTTACGCTTGTGTGCTACCTGGCGTGCCAGCGATCTACGAAATTTCCCCGGAGAACGAGTTGAACAAAAGCGATAACTTTCGAACATGGAGCTCGTGAAAAACCAAGTTGTGTTTTTGCGCTACGAAAGAGTCCAGAGGCTCAAGTTTTATCGCGTTGCGAGAATGTTTGAAAATTCTTCTTCTTCTTTTTCTTCTTCTTCTACAGTCAAATCGACATTTTTCTCATGTTTCGTGTACATTTTAAAAAATTAACAATTTTTCAAAACATCTCATACGGTGACTCGTAAAAATCAACGTGAATTACGTTAGGATATAAAAGTACTGAGAATCTAACTTCCGGTTAAACATCTTTTTTTGTATATTTACAATAAATTGCAAGTTGTTAGAATTTTTCTTTGATTCAAGCCTTTCGAAAAATTGTTGGAGCGTCGAAGGAATAATCTGTGTAAACGTCAATAGAGAACCCCGGGTATTTCAATATTTCTCATATTCATGATGGAAAAGCTATTTTGGATTTCACGTATGTTTCAGACGTGTACAGTTATTCCCGGTCGCCATAAATACATGAGCGAATAACTATCATTAATATAGATGCGACATGAGTGTAAATCAATATTGCACATATACATGTATGTATATATATATATATATATATATATAGATATATATAATTTGTGTAAGCAGACCGTACGATAGGTTTGCATTATAATACGTGCGTAAGCGGTCGTAAGTCTCGGAGTTATGGGCGTCCCGAGTCGTAAAAAGGATGGCTCATTAATGGTTTGCAATACTCTGTGTTATTGGCAGGCTTGTATCTATGATCGTTATGCTTAAATATATATTCGACTATCTACATATCGGCAAAGAATAGAGAGAGAGAGAGAAAGGGGGAAAGAGCGAGGGAACGAGAATGAGAATGAAGGAGAAAAAGCCTATCATCAAGGTAAAATAACATTGGAATAATAAATAAAATATTGAGAATATATTAAGGAGGGTGGCTACATACGACAATGTGATAAGAATTTAATAAAATTTAGTGATAACATTCTTTAGCATCAAATGCAATGACACAATTTTTTTCAAATTTTTCGTCTACATAGTTGTCGAATAATTGGAGTTTACAATATGCAAAAGATATACCTATATATATCAGAATCCTATGCTTACGGATGTAAACTCTAGTGCGTTAAATTACTCGAAAACTATGTAGAAGAAAAATCTTTCAAAAATTTGTATGTTCATATTTAAGCCAAAAGAATATGCTCACGAAATTTCATTAAATTCTAATCATTTAGAATTTTCCTATGCTTTTAACATGGCAACATTGTTGTGTGTAGCCAACCTCCTTAAAAGTAATTTTACGTATTTGAAATTTTTATTTGACGACCACGATCGATCTTGAACCGGAATTAGCTTATTTCTTCAATTTTAATCTCCCCATTGATCACGCAACGGGTCGTAAAATCTGACACATCGGAAGAGAGAGAGAACGAAAAACCAAGGTACTCGAAAGCAAAAAATCTGACTCGCTTAAGGGTGAGGAGATAGGGTGGCCGGAAGGGAGCGATAGAAAAATTGAATGTTTGCAAAAGTTTTTACCCAGAGATTTAGCGTCATAGCGTGGTCCCGGACGAGAGCAGTAAAGGCAGTGTGGGGCATGGATAACTGGAGCCTGGGGAATTCGGAGCTGCATGTTCAACTCCACATAGTAACGATCCAACGGCGTTGCGTTTGTTGAAAGTGTCTTCGAAGCTAAACCCGTTAGAAATGCCGACTATCCGACGGGTACTAGAAAAAGATCGAGGCGGGGGATGGCGTTGATATGAAAAACAAAGAAAAAAAATGAGCTATGTGACAGGAGTTGGAACGAGGAAAAAAAAGGGGTGGACTAGTAATAGCTCTCGGGAAATATAATAACAAAAACCACGCGATTCATTGCGGATGAAGAACTCTCGTGTTCATACCAAGTCCCTTCATTCTCCCCCATTTTAGCCCTTCAATCTTCATCCCTCTATGGCGATCCCAACATCCCTGACCTGCCCACCATCCCTTCACTATATTCCCAGTTTTCGATAACTTTCGTTCCCATTCTCCTCACTTTTTTACCCTCCAAATTCGCACCTATAACGCCGTCTCCCACGCCCATTGTTCCAGGGCCCATTATTTTGTCAAAGGACCCAGAATTATTGAATTTATTCAATTAGTTTTGGTCGAAATTTGCAGTTTGTCTAGTCGAAACTTCCGAAATTCAGAAGTTACAATTTTATTTTTGGATTTGAGCGTTTCTCTGATTCATTATAATCGTGTTACTCATCCGTAATCGTTCGGGATGAATTCCTCGAAGGGCTATTTTTTTCTGGTTCTGGGATCTCTGAAGCTCCAAATGTCCAGATTTTAGATGACGGCCGATGACTCGAATGCTGTTGGATGGTCAGACCAACGACGCGACTCCGATAAAATAAAGACGGGTTCCTCCTGGAACCCGTCATTGGGTGCTCAATTTCCTAGGCCACGTTGCTGTTCTCGCAGCCTTCTTTCTGGTTCCCAATTCCCAATGCTCGATGCTTCATTTCCAGTCAGCTTCTGCATTCGCAGTGTTTTTTTTTTCCCTATTTCTTTGGTACCGGCTACGATGCGACACAACTCTTGATGCAGGCGACTATCAACTAGCTTTGCTCGCGACACGGCTGAGCGAAAGCGTTTCCTGTTATCTGCTCGTGATAACCCGAATATCGGACGAGAGCTCCTAGTAACGGTGGACCAATAAAACAAGAGGGCGATAAATTGCCTCGCTTCCGGAGGAGTATGCAGTGGGGAGGGGGGTTGGCGGATATGGACGCGAAGAAGAGTGGCACGGGGTAGGAGAGGCAACGGCGTTCGCGATGAGCGTCGCCCAACGGGCAATAACGATTGCCTCTCGTTGGATGAGGGTGAGCAAGAGACGGTGACTGACCCTAGGACTGCCGTCTAGTTTTCGTCGCGTCGGAGGACATCCTTTTTGTTTGCTTGCAGACGAACTAAGTACTTTTGACCTCCTTCTTGCTCACGTATCCTAACATTGACATTTTCAATGAATATCTCTGACCTTGGATACTTTTTTCCTCACGTTAACATGACGCGTTACTATTTTAATGAACATCGTTGAAATTGGTTTTCAATATCCACCTGTTAAAATGAACATCGGTGATGGATAAATGAATTCCGATTCGATGCAATTATTTAGGTAATTGTTTCTCGATACGGTTATTCAATTAATTGATGAATTATTTTTACCAATAACAAAATAATCCATTTAATGAAAAACTCTAAAGGATCGTTGGATTCTGTCTAACGACCAATCTGCTATACTCCTGTAGATTCTTCATTCCATAATTTTTTTTTCAAATCCAATCCAATATTTTTAAACAAATACCTATCATTCATTCGAAAACGTTCATCGAGCAGGATCAGTTGGCCCGAAAACCGAACATTGAATTTTTCAAATTCCAACCATTGAAGCCTTATTTTTTCATCGGAATCCACATTCCGACATTGCGTGCGCTGAATGTTTTACATTAATGTTCATTTGTGATGCGGAAACAGGATTTTCAAAGGATCTCATTCAAACCGACATAAAAAATACAGAAAAATCGACATTAATACAGAAAAAATGAATGAAGAATATATTAGAATTTATAAGAATATAATTCGACTATCATCAACGAAAATATTAACAAAAATATATTTCATATTATTACTTAATACGTGCCTATACCGAGAGAAAGAAGGTAAAAAATTACTATGGCATCATTCTCTCTTTTTACATCGTTAATTTCGAAGTTTTTACTAATAAAGAAGTAGTCTTCATTAAATTTTTTTAACAGATAGAAAAAACATTGAAATAATTGTCTGAATATCTGACAATGATTACTATTTTTTGATAAAAAGCTTTAAAGGCATTATGGGATCCTATGAAACTAAGAACTAAGATCTGACAGCATTCATTATTATTATTTTGTCTCTGTATTGATACATAAAAAAAATTATTTCTTTGAAAAATTATCTATTTGGAAAGAATTTTTTTCGCAATTTTTCGCACATCGAAAATAAGAAAAATCAGTAAGGTTCGTGCGGAAATAATAGTCGAGGTGAATTTTTATTTCTGTTTTTCTTTTATATGATTTTTTTTATTATTTTCTTTTACGAGTTCCAAGCTAGCGTTGAGTTTGGTACTTCTCTTTCTCGCACCCCTTGTTCCCATATATGCTCGTAATAAGCAGCCTGCATGCAAAATGGGATTCGCATTAGGGACATTACAAACACGGTGAACAACGGACGCGTATTTCCACGTGTGCGATAGTTAAACTTGTACGTTCGAAGTAACACTGCTCGGGCACCTTTTGTTGCAAAAGCCTCTGCTCTATTTACAAGGTTAAAGAGACTAAAAAGAATAAAGAGAGAGAGAGAGAGAGTGGAAAAGACAGAGAAAGAGAGAGAGAGAGAGAAACGAACACAGAGGAGGGCAAGCTTAATGGCTCTAACATGTGTTTTTCTCGTTGACTATTACGTTTTTCGCGAAAACTTTATTCCTCGCTATTTTGTAGAGAACATCATATTGTATTATGATTTTTTTCAAATTACTTCCTGACAATCGAAGAAAAAGTTCGAAACAGTGATGTAGGGTGCAGTGACGATCTCACATTTTCAACATTTTTATATTTTTGTGCTTGGAACAGCGATGCGATTCTTTTAAGTTCAGTTATGAGCATACATTAACAGTGGGTCTTATAGGGTGTCTCTGAAATTTAATCCAGACTGCTACGTCGTTATATTATGGAATGAAAACTTTTTGCTCATTTTTTTTTCACCGTCCACGTCGGACCCTTTAATCGGTCTCTGTAAAATGACTCAAGTAGATTGCATGTATGACAGGAAAAAATGTTCTTCGCAGCCACTCACTGGGATAGCGAATATCGATTATCATAAATCTGTTATTATCTCACGAAATCTCCGATTTTTTTGCTCGGAATTAGTCCACTCGTCTGATCTTCAAATTCAATCTGTTCTTTCTCAGGACACCCTTTTTCAGGCGTGGTGCAGCTCTGCTCTTACGAACTTGATGTCCAGAAATTAAGTATACTCGTTAGCGCTCCCGAGAAATTTTCTCGCTAATGCACAGAGGATTTGAGGTCGACCATGTCCTGCGAACGAGGCTTTTGCTACATTTTCATTTTATTTTTCTCGAATCTCAGCAGTCTCATTTCTGTTTTTTTTTTTTTTTTAAATTTATGTGTGCATAAATAGAATGAGATTCCTTTTTTATCGTAACAAGTATATTTTTGTCCTCGAATTCCTCTCGATGCTTCCCATCTGAATTATGGACAGCTAGAGTCCTCCTCAGAATGAAAAAGATCAGGAAAACTCGATGAGATCAACGATCCGTAATGACCCAGAGCGGTATCCATAGCTGGTTCTTGGGGAAAACTTTGCATACGTTCGTGCGAAGACGAATTGGAGTGGAGGCAGGGACCATGAATATCACTGTTAGCTCATCAAATCAACTCATTCAACTTGCAGCTTTTAAAAATGAAGCGTAGGCGTAGCCGAATTGCATGGCACAAAAATTACGCCGCAATTTTCGGACACTCAAAAAATATGAGTTTCCATCAGTTTTTTTTTTTCTTACAAATTTATCATATTTTATGACGTGAAAGATTTTCGTGAAATTTTATTTCATTTCTACCGAACGATGTTTATGGCAAAAAATGATGATGGGGTAGTTTAATTGCTAATTTGAATTCACACATTTTTTCACCACTGGTAAAAATTTAAGGAGGGTGGCTACATACGACAATATGATAAGAATTTAATAAAATTTAGTGATAACATTCTTTAGCATCAAATGCAATGACACAATTTTTTTCAAATTTTTCGTCTACATAGTTGTCGAATAATTGGAGTTTACAATATGCAAAAGATATACCTATATATATCAGAATCCTATGCTTACGGATGTAAACTCTAGTGCGTTAAATTACTCGAAAACTATGTAGAAGAAAAATCTTAAAAACTTTGTATATTCATATTTAATCCAAAAGAATATGCTCACCAAATTTCATTAAATTCTAATCATTTCGAATTTTCCTATGCTTTTAACATGGCAACATTGTTGTGTGTAGCCAACCTCCTTAAAAGCGTTAATCGATGAATATTTTTGCACTCAACGTTCCTTGTTTTTTTTTTGCCATACAGCAGCTCTCGATTTCAACCCCAGTAAGTTGAGTGAGAAGTCACGGTATGTAATTGTTTCTCGATACGGTTATTCAATTAATCGATGAATTATTTTTACCAATAACAAAATAATCCATTCAATAAAAAACTCTAAAGGATCGTTGGTTTCCGTCTAACGATCAATCTACTCCTTCTGTAGATTCTATATTCCATAATTGTTTTTTTCAAATCCAATCCGATATTTTAAAACAAATATCATTCATTAGAAAACGTTCATCGAGCAGGATCAGCTGGCCCGAAAACCGAACATTGGATTTTTCAAATTCCCTCCATTAAAGTCCGGAGCTCCTCTCTCTCTCAAAAAGATTTATAAAACTTTATTGCTCGGTTCTCAATTGAGAGTGTATTTTTCCGGGAGACTAGAATGTTCGCTTGGGGGGTAGTTTGAAGGTGGGTCGTTTGGCAAATGACGAAGAATCGTGGGGCATGGTAGTTAACATCGGAAATATTGGCTCGCACAGGCGTGAAGAAGGGTGACCGAATTCCGTGTTGCGATGACGTACGGCGTGCTGGTTGATTATGATCGTAAATAACAATCGTGCTCTATCGACGTTTGTCCGATGTTGCGTGTGATGAATGCGGATCGAGTGAGAACCGATTGGACTGTGTTCGGACACGTGGTTCATGCTTAAATGCACAATAGTATACGCGAAAGGGTTTAGAGTGTATCAGGGATGAGGGCAGAGATTGGGGATGGCATGAATTCGTGGCAGAATCGTTCGTCCGCGATGTATCGAGTGGCCTTTGGATGGCCTCATGACATGATTTTTGTTACCGATTTACGGCACAGAGTTACCGACTGATGATAATAATCACCCAGTCGGCGATTGATGTTGAGGAAATTGGGAAGTTTTTCACGATATTTAGGCATAGATTTTCGAGACGTGAAAATTTTCGCGTGTTATTTTATTTCCAACGACGAAGAATCATAAAAAACAATATAAATCTTCAATATGTTTTCAATCATACTTGTCGAAGTATCGATGATGAACGTTGGAATTGAAAAAGCTTTGGAGTCCAAATTTGAAAAAGGCGTATGAGCCGATTCATTTACGATTTAAGGAGGGTGGCTACATACGACAATATGATAAGAATTCAATAAAATTTAGTGATAACATTCTTTAGCATCAAATGCAATGACACAAATTTTTTCAAATTTTTCGTCTACACAGTTGTCGAATAATTGGAGTTTACAATATGCAAAATATATACCTATATATATCAGAATCCTATGCTTACGGATGTAAACTCTAGTGTGTTAAATTACTCGAAAACTATGTAGAAGAAAAATCTTAAAAAATTTGTATATTCATATTTAATCCAAAAGAATATGCTCACGAAATTCCATTAAATTCTAATCATTTCGAATTTTCCTATGCTTTTAACATGGCAACATTGTTGTGTGTAGCCAAACCCCTTAATGATTTTACAAAAATTTATCAAAAATCATTAATGTTTTTGTTTCCTTTTTACGTCTGGCGTCGACCGATCACAAGAATCGAAGGAACCGGACTCGTCACAGCGATGATCTCGAGGAACGAACGATCTACCTCAAATTCGATATCCGTTAAATTAGTTCCCCAAGGTTCTAGATTTGCTCCTGGTGCAAGTGCTGCAAATAAATATTTTTTTTTCTATTATAAAAGCTTTCTCGTTCACCTCACTTCGATACGAGAAGAATAATTTATAAATACTCGTGTAATCGTTGTGAATAAAAAATTCAGAGAAACACATTGACGCATTGATCAAAACACGAATTTCTCTTATGCGAGTGGACACGGTATTCAATTTTTTTTTTTACAGTTACTTACCGCCATCGGTTCGCATCACAACTATATTTTTTTGTATGAATTTTGTAACGTGCTGGTTAGGACAATCGAAGTATCTCGAAAAATTAGCATCATTGGAAAATATCTCCGGCACTCTTAGTTGCTTGAAATGAAAATGAATCGATAAAAGTAGCTCAAAATTCTCACGAATCATTATAATCGATGTGATCTTATGAATAAGATGCACATTCGATGACAATAAAGTAAAAAACACAAATAATCTTACGTGCTCCAGCGGTAGGGTTAACTCTTGGACAGTCGTAAATGACAACGTAGGAAATGAGACTTTGATACGACGGTACGAACGGTTAAGAAGTTTTTCCATAGTTATTTCGTCGATGTAACTTTCTATCTCAGCAAAGCTGCCTCGCGCTCCGGCCTTTACGATGAACATGCTCATGCTAACGTTTTCACCGCCATTCTGTAAGTCAGAACAGTTTATATGAGAAAGTTTTTTTTTTTTCATCGTTCACGTAAGTATAGAAATTTGATTTTTTTTTTTTTTTTTTTCAAGAGCACCTCGAACATGTTTTCATCGATTATTATATAGAATTTTCTCGGTTCGTAGATATTTTGGATTTCAGAAATTTACAATTTCTTTAAAATAGTTTTTGGCTGTCTAGTTCAGTGTTTGGGTATATTTCAGTATTGACAATCCGATTAATCCTTGTTTTGTAAAATCACTTTTTTTCAAATTTCATTTTATTCGGAGCTCTTCGACTATTTGATTTCAAAGTTGAAAATCATGAGTCATTGGTTCTCCGTGATTCAACATCCGATTTTATGATTTCCCAGGCATGAGTTCAGAGGCTTAATTATAAGAAACGATTGTACAATTGTTGTTTTTACCTCATAAGGTAATTCAATGAACTCCGCGTTGATCTCGGTTATTTTGCCATGACTATAAATGCCATCTGCAGTATAATATTGGCGCTCATGCGTGGCGTGTGGTTGCTCGTGATCGGGAAACCTTCGTACCACATCGATACTCAATGCTCTTTCAAATTTGCGATTGAAGTAAACCGCGTTGGCGACAACCAAATTCGTATCTTCGTTCAAATCGTTTGTGACTAAAAAATGTTACGAAAACACGATTATGGGATGGAACAGTGCTTCGATTCTGGTAAAATGATTGTCATCCTTACCAGCTTCGATCGTTATGCCCGACCTGGCTCTTGGGAGTTTCACATTATTTGCGAACCATTCGTTAATTCTTGTTCTGGACTCCTCCACCGATGTCCGGAACTCCAAACATTGCGAATGTACACGAAAGATCTTTTCCATTCTTTTGAAATGGGCACTGGCTGTACAGCTGTCAGGGTAAAAAATCTCGTACTTCAAATTGAATTCTGATGGATTGAAACCCTGAAAAAAAAAAAAAAAAAAATGTCAATATCGTTAAAAAGTTTAGGGACAGCGAAAAGAATATGATATAAAAAAAAATTCAAACTCATATTCGTCATATTTTTAATACATTTTGGAAATGTAATTTGAAACTTTGATTTAGAACAGTTTTCAAATTAAGATTTAAATTTAGAATTTCGCATTTTTTTTTTCATCGAAGCTCACATTTAATTGATCGATAATGACTGAGTATTTGGTTTGTGCCTCGAGGGGATCATGAAAACCCTGTTCAAGGAGTGCGTGTAATTGTTCTTCTGCATGTTGATTGGTTCCATAAGCCAGCATCGAGAGACTCATGTAACTGGCGAAGGGCGAGAAAATTATGTCCTCGTACTGGTCACGTATAATTGGCTGTTGAGAAAAAAAAACAAAAAAAAAAGAAAATGAATGCAATAACGACTTGAAATAACGCATGAGAGATTTATATTTTGTTAGCATGAAACTCCAAGGATTAAAAATTGCTCAAAAATTTAGCTAAATGAAGTTTTGCCCAACGATTTTTCAACATTTCTTCATTTTTCACTATTTTTTATAGAATTTTCGATGAACTTTCATTAAATTATAAATTTATATTATACATTTTTTCATTCAATATTTGCTTCAATTATATCGTACCCCATAAGCTTTTATTGTAAAATCATTGAGGCTATCTGCGATCGACTTGGCTTTATGGTGTTCCTCATTTTCGGCCAAAAGCTTGGCGAGACGTCTTATTCGGGTAGGATTAAGATGGTCGATTATATGGTCGACCAGAAGTTCTGCAACGTTATCAGCCACCAGTGCTTCCAATGCTCCACCATTGCAATTTGCAATCGACCATGTGATAATCCCAATTGTATATACTTGAAAAGAAAATAATTGAAAATCGATCAGCGGTAGCTATCAATAAGTCTTTGTTTTTTTTTGTTTTTTTTTTTTTCGAACGAAAATGTACTTGTTTCGATATGCTGTTACGAAACATTAGTTTGCGATTATTATATAACGGTAAATATTTGACGAAAATATTGAAATAATATCGAAATATGGTCTGACTTACATAGAAACATTGTAGTTTTCCTCAAAAGTTCGAATTCAACTGGGCAGGTATGAAAGAATTCGATCTATTTAAAGCAGGCTTGTAGAAAAGTAAATGGCGCGCCTACATTAAAAAGCCACTTGTGACAACATCTTTCTTCGAGTTATATAATAATTATGACGGAAATTCTTATATTCCACGAGTCATAAAATAATTGTAATTCAAATTTTTTCGTTCGTTAATAAAGTCGTTGTATTCTGCTGATATATTATGTACAATTGTACAAATAATAGAACATTATAGAATAATGACAAGATTAGATAAATCGCAGATGTTTCTTGAATAAGATTTTTTTTTTTCAAATGAAATCGAAATAAAGAAGAAAAAAAACGTTGAATTAGTCGTATAGAGGATTGAGGTGAAAATTGATTGGCATTGTATAAAATAGTGATCGCAGTAATCGAATGCAGGTCAAAATACACATCTAAAGATTATTCCGATGTCGAGTAAACCTGTGAATTGACTTGTCGTGTGAAATAAACTCAGAGATCAATTTGTTTGACTTCTTGAGGGAGATCCCATTGTACGTTCAAGAAATCGTATAAATAGGAAAAAAAACTAAATGAAAAATAGAATGAGCAAAAAAGCTATGAGAATCTGTTAAAGTCAAAATAGCATCAGTCGCAAAAGAGAAAAGAAGAATGTAGGTAAATAGGAGATGAGAGGATGGGTGCCTTCGCAAAAGCACTGGGACGACATACTTAACGAAGTTCCAAAAGTTTCAACGAAGCGGGGGGAGGACCTCCATGATTCTCTCGGGTTTGGGTGTACCCGGAACAAAACAGCCGGTTAAACTCCTATTATCTCCCCCTTCCGTATATTCTCGAACCATAGGGGGTGCCATTTCACATGAACCGAGGAGGTTGAAAGAAGAGTGAGAATATTGCAGAGGAGTTTTTGCACGGGGGCTCTTTTTTGACGCCTCTTAAGGGATTTGTAAAGCTTCCCTGTCGAGTCACCAACAGGTTTGATAGTAGAAACGATCCCGAATGACCGTCACTGACCTTGAATGCTATAACGACCCCAAGATCCCAGTCCCTCGGCAACATAATGAATTTTCTACTAATCCACCATTTCGTTCGACCCTAGAAGCAGTCGAAGAGAATGCCTAATAGCAACGGTATTCTTCAGGAACATAAATTACTCTCTTCCATGTTCCGGTGCACGGGAAAAGTCACTTGTGACCATAATAAAGACGAGCAGCCACGTGGATTGCCATAACTAGTTCCCAGTATCATTCACGGTGACGAGAACGAACAACCCTATACGGGTGTAAAATTGCTAGGCGGAAAGAAAGTCCGAAATGGAATGAGGGAGTTGGCTGGATAGAAATGGCATTGTAGCCGATGGAAAATGGTATCACGTTGTACATCTTCGGGGGTGATGAAGTGCAAATAGAATTTTACTTCGCACAGCCATACTTTAGAGGTGGATTTGAAAAGCTATCAAAATCCGGATAGAATTTTCCAAAAAAAAAAACATTGCTATGAGTCGAAGAAGGGACAAAACAAAGTTGGATCGTTGTCAAACAAGATATATTATTTTCAAATAAAAACATTAAGACGTCCAGGAATAGAATGGCAGAGCAAGGTGTTGGAGTCGTAATAATTTCGTGGCAAAAAAATTCTCGTTTTTTGTCATCATTTTAGTGGATAGGAAACGGCTGATGATGTCGACGGATGGCTACGAGAAGTTGAGGGAGATGCCATTGAAGAAGGGGGTGATGCTTGTTGATGGCGGAGTTGGAGGTAGAATAGCGGTTGAAATGCTGGGTAGACGAGCCGCTTATCGTGATTAACGGCCAGTTGACGGGAAATGTATTTGTCAAAGTGCGGATCAGCTGGGTCAGAGGTGATGATCCAAACGGAAGTAGCAACCGATCGTCGACTATTCCTCAAGCGCTTCGCCGGCTTTGATCGGGTTGAGGAAGAGATATGCATCATTGGGAGGATAGGAAAGGGACAAGTGCTTGTGGAGGATGAATATCGTTACTCCGAGCAACGGTAACGTTCTGTCAGCCAAGCTCCAGCGTCGACAATACCTCGCGGGAACAGAAAAATAAATCTAAAATTGACGAGGCGATGCGTCCTGGGGCGGCATTTTTCACTTCAATTCGCTTATCTTGCAAAGAAGATTTCTTTGTCCAGATCCAGAAAATATTTGTGAAATGGCAAAGACAAAAAAATCGGCTGATTTCGAAAGAAGGAATGATGAAATGAAAAACTTTCAGGACAAGTCCGAGTAAACCTACAAACCTATATGCAGTCGCTAATAAAACTTTGATCGTTCTACCATATTTGCGTCAGTTGATTCCATTGCTCATAGATGCACCGAGAGTCAACGGAGTTTGATAAAGATTTTTGAAAACTTTGGAGGCGCTGAGGCTCTGCTGCATGTTGAAAATGCTTCCTCAAGATTAAGGAGTTTCGGTACAAAAGGCAAAATGTTAAGAAATTAATGAAATTTGGTGATAATGTTCTTCAACATCAAGTACGAAAACACAATTTTTTTCAATATTTTCTTCTACTCAGTTATCGAGTAATTATGCATTAAAGCAGATTTCTTATGCCCGAAGTGTATAACTATATATATGGAAACTCTATGCTTATACACGTGAACTTTAGTCTTCAATTACTCGATAACTGTGTAGAAGGAAAATCTGAAAAAAATTGTATTGTCAAATTTGGCACTAAAGAATATGTTGACCAAATTTTATAAAATTCTTAACTTTTTGACAATTTTTTGTGTTTTTAACATGGTTTAGCATGGCAACATTGTTCGCCTGTACCGAAACTCCTTAAATCTTATTTTATTTTATTTTTTTTCAAACACAACATTATTTTGTACCAGAGGAGTATCAAAGAGTCGGTGAAACTTAATGATGGCATGTACAAAAGAGGGTAGATTGAAAAGATGTGGTTGGGCTTCTTTGCTGTTGTAAATTGGAGCGCATATTTTAGTATTCACGAACGATAATCAGAAACTTTGAAACAATATTTCTGGGAAAAAATATTTCGATCGATTACTTCAGGCTTGTTGTACCTCAATCCATTGCATTGCTGTTCAAGCTACTGTAAGATCAGGATTATTGCTTCTGGCACAACGATCCGACTGTTTGTTTATTACAAAGAGAATATTCGAGTAATTTTCAGTTATCTGTTCTCTCTCTCTTTCTCTCTCTCCCTCTACCTCTATGTCTATCTGTGTTCCAATTCTTACCCCTTACGTTACTTCCTCCCATGAAGGGCTGAACCATCGTTATTAACTTCAGTCTACTAGCAGTCTAGTATTGTCTCACATTATACGTTGAAGGATTCCATGTAATTCTGATTATCCCTTAAGCCTATTAATGCTACGTTCCCTCCTTCTCGAGCCCTAAACCATGCAAGCACATGTCTTCATCAATGGTGCATTCTGAATAACGTGATGAGACTAATGTGGTTGAACTAATACTAAAAAGGAAACGTCACGGGAATTGAACGTTTATTTACGTTAAGATAAGAGATAAGAGATAATTTTTTTTCATGTATGATACAAGGTTATCGTGTTCATGGCCTGTAATTTCCTGATTATTGCAACAATTGATGCTGCTGTTGAAAGAATCATTGTTGAATAACAAAAAAGAGTGAAAATCTTCAAACCTAAGTAGTAACTGAATAAAATCTTGGACAAATTCTTTTATAGTGTTGACACCAAATTTTAATATCATTGCTAAATGAAGACGTACTTCATACTTTGGAAGAGAAAAAATAAAAAAATTCGAACGAACTTTTAAAACGAATCTTGAAAATGTTTTGAATATATTGTAATTATTATACTTTTTTCACAATAAGATACGTACACTGAGAAAAATGAATTCGTAAATTCAACAAATTTTTTGTTGGTTCGACAAATTTTCTGTTGGTTCAACAAATTTTTTTGTTGGTTCAACGAATCGTAGCGAACAAAATGAAATTTGTTAACCCAAACGAAATTTGGTTCATTCAAATACTTGATTTCTCACCACGACAAAAATATCGTTGAATCAACAAAAGTTTTGTTGAATCATCAAATTTAATTTGTTCGCCACAATTTCAAATTTTTTTTCTCACTGTACTCGTTCAGTAACTTTGATTTTTGGTACAAATTTATTATGCAAAATCACTTCTTCCAAATATTTTCTTTCGGCTGTTCTTACGAATGAAAAAAAAAAATTTATATATTACATCCCGTTTGAAGTAGTCGAAAAAGTTGTTTTTCTCTTTTCGTGTACTTTTTTTCGTAATTTTGGCATTAATTTTTTCGCCGATATTACGCCATATGTATATGACGCAACACACGTGCAGAGAACTGTTAGGGAACCCAACAGCTCAAGCAAGCGTATATGAGGCATTCTACGCTAACCTGGCGGACTTTTTTTTTCTGGTTCCTGCTACAAATTCGACTTATTTTTTTCACATGATTACATTGAGTCTAAAAGAAAGCCTGAATTTTTAAAAAATTTTACAAACGATCTTATCGAAAAGAAAGTTTTCAACGGCTCGTTTTAAGAATCTGAAAACGATTCCCAAAAATCCGGGATTATGAGTAAAAAATTTTACGCCATCAGCTGTAATGTAAGTATGATTTTATCTGTGTTTCACGTGTTGCTGACGTTGAAAAAAAAATCCGGAAAATTGGAGAACCGCTTACTCTGGACTGATACTTGAATATTTTGATACTTCAAACGAATTTTCTTAAAAATTTTTGAATATGCGATCGACCCAAAGTCTGTTTGTTCAATAAGGCTGTTTATAATAATCCAAAAAAAAAAAAATCAACGTGTCTTTTGGACTCAATGCAATCAAATTGAAACAAAAAAATAATGAAACTGGCAGGAGTCAGGGAAGAAGTCCGCCGGGTCTGCGTGGAATGCCTCATGTATTTCGAGTCGTAAAATTTTCTCCGGTTTTTGTGTGCTCAAATGTACAAATGTGGAATACAAATGCGTTTGTCCAAGTGTTTTCACGCGAAGGAATCTTCTCAGTCGTAAAAAAAATATTATCTAGTAATTTAAACGATGTTTCAGTCTCAAAAAAAAAAAAAAAAAAAATATACACTTCGGTAAAGTTTTTATCATCCTTAGATATTGAACGAAATTCACGGATTTGTTCATTCATTCGATGTTCTTTATTCGTGATAAGAAAAAAGGCACTGAACTTTTGTTTCTTGAAATGAGAAAAAGCAATGAATTGTTCCTTTGTCCACTTTATTGTCCCTCAGTGCTCTCGCTTCTCGCTTCACTGCATGGTTAATTAAATTTTCACTCGAGAATTTTTTTCAATTCCATTCTAATGGAATCCAACATCAATTTTTTTTATTGCTTTTGGTAACTTTCCCATTCGATATTCAAGTTCAACGAACTTGGCCCGCAATCGAATGACTGACTACTAGCAAAGCGGCTCGGTACTGGTAATCCAAGATAAAAATCGATACAAAATTTTTCTTACGCTTTGAAAATGATTTGTTCTCAGAACATCGTTCAAATAAAATACAATTGCAGAAAAATGCCAATTTCTTCGTCTTGATATCAATACAACCGGGCCGTTCTGCAATTTTTATCGGGATGGAAATCCGTCACGTTCGCAATAAAATTCAATATTCGTCCTAACAATAGCCATCGAAGGTCCTCGTCGAGATGATCGTTATTACTAACAAGATCCTTCGGGGAAGGGCATCACTGTGATAACTCGGATCCCTGAGGACTAAAAGAGGTATAATATATCGAGCTTTTCTTTTCAGAATTTACGTTTGCTCATCGAACATATATATTTTACGAAGTAAATTTCGTTGAAAATTCTTAAAAATGGTATATTCATATTTGAGAATTTTTTTGATTATCACTAAAACAAACTTCTTGTTCCTAAGTGTGTCAATGGGTCGTTTCTAGACAGCCAATATATATGTATATTTTTTTCTCTAATGGCACCAGGCTGTGTGTACTATTCACGAGGGTCAGAGGTCACCTTGGCTAAGTGCCAACATGTGCGATTTCAGTTTCTTTAAGAGAGACAGAAATGGCAACCACTTTCTGGTACCCTTTGAAACGTCTATTATGGTTGAGCCAATATTCCAAACCTGGTATTGCAAACGTGAATTCCCATTATCATTAAACTCTTGTTTGACTCCGTGTGCATAATGACCTCTGGCAACCCTTAGTTTCATACTGTTTGCTTGAGAAAGCACTTTCCTCCGGATTTCTCATTTTCACGATCGTAATAATAAAAATAAATATTCCATACGCCCTTCGATGATGTCATAAAATTTTTTAAATAAAAAACAAAATTCAATGAAGTTCGCGATACAATTTTTCAATTCTGAACAGAAGCTCGATTCAAAGTGGAAAAAAAAAAAATTGTTTAAAATCTTTTGATAAACCATAACAAAATATTTTCAACATACGCTTATAGTAACGTTCAAATATTGAATCAAATGTTTTTCCACAAAAAATCATTTCATATGGCTTCTTGATAGCAAAATTGTATTTATTTTATCCAATTTTTTTTTTTGTTCCGTTATGTTCTTTCGAACCTAGAGCTAGAAACAGTTAATATATCTTGGCAATTCTCCAGTCCGATCTCGAAAAGAGTGGATCTGGCGAAAACTGTATTTGGCAAATATAAAAAGCCGAGAGAAATTTTATCTGCTTCAGTCCACATTATATATTTACCATCGACCAATGCATGAAGTCAGTAAAGCGTCGAAAAATATTTTATCGTATACCATTTATCGTTAAGTAATTTTTCCTTTATTTCCTCCTTCGTATAAATTATTTTAAAAATCAATTGTGAGAATAATTTATTTCTATAGACCTGTTTTTTAGTTCTTAAATATGAATGATAAATTATGTAAATTCAGCTGAAATACTCTTCGAACTCACAGACTTTTTTCGCTTGAAATCTTTTTTTTTTTTGCATGGTCCTTTTTCATACCTTTTCTTATTTTTCTTCCATTTGTGTAAAATAAGTGTATTTTCGGACTCGATTGTTTTTCCATCAATATTCAACATTGTTTGGGGATTTTTATCGAACACCATAGAGCATTTCATTTTTGGCCATCTATATTCACTCGAACCCTTGATCCTGCATATTATATCTCTTAGAATTTGAACCTTATAGCAGGTCAAAAAACGATTTCAATCTTGTCTCAAACATGAAATATTCCTAATATGCGATAATACGATTTAATAAAAAACCATTGTTTTTATTTTTATTTTGTAATTACGTAGACGATAGTGTATATGATAAAGTCGCACTCGGTGAACATTGAATGATAAAACCTCTATGAAACGAAACAAATTTTTGGAGCCATGCCAAAAAGAAGGTTTTTCGCTGAGTGGTCGAGGGTTAATAAGGCTCAATTTATTAAATGAATTTTTCTGAAAACTCATTGCATCTTTTTTGAGAAAATTGACACATTGTTTTGTAAGGTCAGTTTTTTTGTAGTTTTTTTTTTTCGGGATAGACCTCTCTTGAAAATTTTTTTTAAGGATTTGATACACTGGGGGGTTTTGGCGAGTATTAACACGAGCTGGAACATAAATCAAGGTCCACAGTGGCTGGAACAGTTATACCGTTTACACCGAAGCCTCGAATTTTTCTCCGGTAATGTATCGGTGTGTTCTTTTAATTATTTTTTCGTTTCTTCATTTATTCATTTGAAAAAAAAAAAAAAATTAAAAAAAAAATAAAACAGATTCTCGCTTTAGTCTTTATAATACAACGATAATGCAAAATTATTTGAAATCGGCTGGCTTGTTAAACTTACGTTGGTTGGAGGCTTAACCGATAAAAATACTCGGTAAAATAAACGTCACAGTGGGCATTTAATAAATGCGAAAGGTCTTTGTTTCGGATTACAATTTATAAATGTTACGATTAAATCAGCCTAATAATTTGAATGTATTATTGTTGTACGATGTATCGATAAATAAATAAAAAATATTTCTTTACATAAGTCTTAAAAGCTTTGCTTTCGTTCATAACCGTGTGTTCTCGTTCATCATGCGGAATTAGGCTGAAAATGTTTTTAAATATAATTTTATCTCTAGCTTTTATAATCCCTTACTTTCCGTAACGTTATTTTTCGCTGTAGATTTTCGCAGGAGGTGACTGCGTTCGTTTAAACGCCTCGGTGAAAAAGCTCCTCCATCTGTCTCCGTGTAAAATTGAGTGGATAGACGGGCATGAATAGGGGGAAAAATGTAAAAAAAAGAAAGAAAGAGGGTGAGAGATTGATTTGAAATTGTAATTTTTGGAGCCTCGTTTCTCGCGTTGCCTTCCGAAAAATCATCGATCCGTTCAATATTGGATGGATGTATGAATCGGTTGCTGGATGGTACTCCATTGTTACGAAGGTGCTTTATCGAGCCTCGTCTCGATATTTTGCAAATTTTTTACCACCCCCCAATCATCCCCCGTAACACGGAGGTTGAACACGCTCCCGGAAGGGATGAATTATCCCCGGTGATACCGGGAGTAAAGAACCCGAAGCCCTTAATGTCTCGACAGACCTTCAAGGAACCTCGCAAATGGCCGGTTACGTATAACAAAAATCTCTCGACACGTCACGAAGTGAAAGCCGAAGGGATGTGGCTGTTCCCGGTCACCTCTAATGTCTATAATAAAGCCTTGCAATATTGATTTTCATTGGCACTTGTCCCTTCGTGCCGGATCGGAACCTTTTCCGACGGAGCGATTTTCAAATGAGGCACTTGGACTTTCTCAAAAGCTCGTGGAATCATTCTCAAAAAATTTGAATAAAGTTTAGAAAAAAAAAGAGCAGTAATTTTTCAAATTTCGAAATTTGGAACCGTTTTAATTGACTCTTCGGCATTTTCACATTTTCTTAATGTTACGTGCGCCAAAGTAAACACGTCATTTTTTTTTTCGTGGCGCCAGACTCACCGGAGCACGTGATCAGCAGTTCCGGATAATGTTCCAAAGGAAACGGTAATATTCGCAGATTATTATTGCAAACAAGGGGCTAAAATCGGACTCTGGTGGTCCGGTATAGTGGGCGAAAAAGTGTAAGCGAAAGTAAAGAAGAAAGAAGAAGTAGAGAATACCCTAATTCTCATTATCAGTCCGTCCACGTTCATTCAATTATCGTTGTCGTGATCACCGCTTGATTCGGGGGTTCCAAGAAGTCCCGGAAGGAGAACTACACTTGTTTCTTGGGAGTGGGAGGGTGGAGGGGGTGGTTCAGGATGTGAGAGCGAGCTTGAACAACTTCGTCGAGACGTTGCCGAGTGAAGAGAGGAGTCTAACGATTACCGTCGACGCTCTTCCTCTGGAGGTGGTGAGGGTGAGAAAGTGGGGGGGGGGGGAGGGGGAGGGGGTGGTTTCCATAGGGAGGGTTGGAAAAGACCCCGGCGAAAATGGTATTCAAGACCGTCGAGCTCTATTGTCGTGTTTCGCAACGTGAAATGTTTTCCCATTCGCAAAGGGGTGGTTTCGCATCTCCTTTTACTATTTTCAAGAATTTTCTTTTTTGTTTCGAGGCTCACAAGTAAAAGCTCCTCACCCTGCCGCGATCTACTTTTGTCTCAGAATGTCTCTCTTTTGCCTGTCTTACCCCCTCATGAATCCGTGAAATAACCCCCCCCCCCCTTCCCCCCTCCCCCCGTTGTGATAACGCCGTTTGGCCTCGTTTTCTATTTCATCACGAGCCAACGGATGAAATCGCGTACATACAGTACTTTTTTTCTCTTGTCAGGATACACACCCCTGTGACATCTTCGCCGCTTTTGTTATGTTTCTTCTCAAAGACCGCAATGACAGAAGTTTTCCTTCTTCATCACCCTTACACTTTCTCACGGCTTTGCTCAATGGTTTCACGACACAGGAAGAATGAAAATGGAATATTAATTCTGGCTAAAATTCTCAAGCATGGAATTCTTTCTTTCCGTTTTACTTAAGATACGTGTGAAATTCACAGCCGAATTCACTTTTGGGGGTAGAGTTTTCTTTGATCTGCCGGTCACCTCTCCATCGCGTCTTTTCCATTCATTTTTAACTTTTTTACCCCACGCGAAACTCAAAGACGAGAGTTTTGTAGGTTTCTATACGATTTTTCATTACTTTGAATCATTGCTGTTAAATCTTCATTCCGCACTTTTAAAAAATCGATGTTTTCTCTGGCGGAGTGCAATATTTTCATTATCTTCTTCGAATTTATATTTTCGACGATAAAGAATTTTTTTTTTCTTCAAAATTTATGAAATAGTAGACTCTAAGAATCCATAAAAATGATTTTTTATTGGACATTACAGAAAAAACCTTTAGCTGCGTCCGTGAAAAGGTGATTAAAAAAAAAAAAAACAAAAAGAAGAAGAGACTGAAAAATATTTGCGATGTCTTCACGAGAAAAAAAGAAATGCTTTCGGATATTTGTTGAACTCTCGCGAGCCAAAATAAATCATTTATGGATGTGCATAGAATAGACATGGAAAATGGTGGGACGAGAATAGGATGGGAGGGTGAAAAAAAAAGGACGAGAAAGAAGTGAGCCAGCGGACCGTTGCAATAAAAGGAAAGCCGGCGTACTTCCTCGGCATGAAATATTCATCCGGAATCGAGAACCGACCCAGCACCATCACCAACGTCCAGTAGAACTCTATTGCACCCTCCCCTTTCCTTCTGTACAGCCAATGCTACCAGGAATAACAAAAAGAAGAAAAAAAAAAAGAAATGTATGAGCGCCGAGCATCACTTTCACCCTCTCGGTATTCTTGAACCAAACAATTCATTTACCCCTCAAAGTTCGATTTCACTTTCACAAACCTTACCCCTAACGCCCTTAACTCTTAAACCTCTTTCTCCTTCGTCAAAGTTACTCGAAGCATTTACATACCAATAAATAATTGTTCATTGCTGACTCATTTGATCAACGTTTTTTCAGCAATCTCTGCCTAATATCAATTTGAGGAGATCTTGCTAGTTTTTCGAAGTGTTAAACAACACACGAATTGAGAAGTGGCTTCGGTAATTCTGATTCGTAATTGAATTCTCGTTTAAAAGACACGCGATCTCAGTCAAGACGCTATCGCGTCTCTGGATAAAAGTGTATAATTTTTATGAAAAATCAAGTAAACTGTACACCTAGCTCTCACCATGATTGCGAATTGATGGTTTGAAATCACCGTAAAAATCGGGGCTCAATCGCAGCTCGCTTTTGTCAATAAAAATGTGTTATTTGTGCTGTGCTGTCGGAATGATCCGGTGAATGACGAGACGACGATAAGTCTAACTCGGTGTGTAACGATCGAATTGGTGCGGTACACCGAACTCGAGACAGGAAGATCATTATCGCCTTTTTATTACCGTGTCACGCGATACTTCACGACCCTTTGCGATGTCGTGTTTTTCTTTTCTTTTTTTTTTTTTCATGATACACTTTCCAACAAAGTCAGGAACTACCGTAGTCGTGTTTTTGAGGCGTGAATTCGCACACAAATCCTTTCGATCGAATATTTGATAACGTGAGAAAAACAACTTTAATAGTTGATCAAAAGTCGCTAGATTTTTGTTCTCGTTTTTATTCGTCCAAAAATATCGATCAAAAATATGATCATGAAATATTAGAGCTTTTTTTTTATAAGAAATTTTGATTTACCGGTTTGTATGAAGAAGAAAAACAACGAAATGTTTGATATTTGTCTCCATTTATTTTTCAAATTAAAACAGAGTTAATGATATTGAAATATCAGCTTAATCAATGATTTTCGAGAAATTTCACAAAAGTGACGAATGAAATGATTCGTGTGACCTGTCCCAACGTGGACCAATTTAATATCGGAAACAAAGATTGAAAATCGTTTTTTTCTTTTCAATTTTCAAGCAAATAGTCATTCAACTCAACACGTCAGGCACGTATACGATAATGTTCGATTTTCAATTGTTTTTGCACGAATAGAGATATCTTTTGTTGGATCTGAGATCTGTCAAAATAAAGATATTAGAGATTGAAGATACCATGCCATAGAGAGTTCCTTATATGAAGGATAGAGATGTCTTGGAATATAAATGATCTCGATGCAAAATATTCTCTAATAGAGAGATTTCAGAATCGATATATTCTGGAGTAGACATATTTTTCAACACACATATTTAAGAATAAAGTTTCATGAGACACACAATTAATTAGTCATAGAGTTATTTTATAACGAATATATTAAGGAATAGATATGTATCAGAAGGTACGTTGTGGCACGATTAGAGATCAGAGATATTCATCCATAGAGTTGACGAAGCACAACTCAATTCTTATTTAAGAATTGAGTTGTACTAATGGCATCAGTTTTGGAAAAAAAAAAATCACAATTCAGACGTGGATAAATGAATGAAAAAGAATCAAGAGATCTGTCTTTGATGAAACGATGCACAACAAAACGTTCGAGTTTAATAATTAAAAAAAACAGTTTTGAAATAGATTGTTTTGAGATGGAATGTCCTCTGTGTAAAATGAAAAATAATCGAAAATTACAGAATAATCGGCAAGTTTCCATTTTGGTTATTGTTTTCGTGAATAATAATTCTGCGATGCTGATTTCCGCTCTTATATTGCCCTCTTTTTTTTCTAATTGTCAAATATACAGTACGTTGTATTAATTGCAGGTTCTCAAGTTAGCTAGGCACTCGCTCGTTAAGGGAGAGAGCCATCAATTTTTTATTCACCACTTTTGTGTTTTTTTTTTTCAGTTCTTTTGCGATTTACCTCTCCTTCTGTATTCTCCCGATTCAGACGACCGTGAATAAAACTCTCGAGTGACCTACTTGGTGTGTGTATGCGTTTGTTCGTACGCGTGTGTAGGTGTGTTGGTTTGGTACATGTGTGACAACGCAGTTCGATCGATATTT
Source organism: Campoplex capitator (assembly GCA_037576405.1). Lineage (NCBI taxonomy): Eukaryota > Metazoa > Arthropoda > Insecta > Hymenoptera > Ichneumonidae > Campoplex > Campoplex capitator. Next base: position 9,450,839 of record JARBWI010000323.1, on the reverse strand, counting down.
GATTGCACTCGTGTAGCTTTCCACTTAACGATGCTTGCCTTGTTTTGAATCAAAAGACAGCAATAACAACAAAAAAAAAAAAAACAAACAAACCTAGAAAAAAAAAGATTGAAAAAGATATAAACGAAAATATATGTGAATAGAGGAATAAAGTAGTGAAATTCCGTTCCACGCGTCGTGAATAAAAGTGTTCGAGGAAAGGGTTTTTCTCTTCCGGGAAAAAAAGTTCGTTGAAAAATTAATTATTTTCGATTTAACGAGAGTGTTTGATACAAAGGTGATTGACGGATCAACAAATTCTTCGAAAAGTAATTTTCACTCTCGATTCCTGGAAAGAACACACACATTCTACGCTAACCATTTCCATGAGTACTTTTTTTTTTTTTTTCATTTTTACAATCTTGTCATGCTTTGTCCACCACTCGGGATAGTAATTTCAGCCAAGTAGCAACGAAACTCGTTGAATGAACCTACATTTATATTAAAAGTCATAGCCTCCCTGGGCAGTACTCACAATTGTCCCGATGACACGATCTCCATGAATAGGCAAGAGTTGTAAAGAAAAATGTGGAACAGTATGTGCGCAGGTGAAGGAATGGAATGAGGTAGAGTATTTTTTCACTCAAAAAGAGTCGGTGGGAAAGAAAATTCTCGGACGAGTGACATCAGGAAGAGAAAAAAAAACCTGATGGAAGGTTCGAAACCCTGGGTTAAGTAAACCCTCCAGGGCTCGTATTGTCGACTCTCTTTCCCTTTCTCTGTTTTTTTTCTTTTCTTTTTTTTTTCACCACAACGCCAATAATAATGCTATATCTGTGAAAAATTACAATTTGTAATAGGATGACACGAGCTAACGAGGGCGCAAATGTATCGATGAGCTTCTCTCACCGACAAGGGAGACATAAAATTCTTTGGAAATTTGCATTTCCCCTCCTCCCCCTTTTTCAACAATTATAGCTCTCCGGAACAGCAAATTCTCCGGAGGTATAGCAGCCGTAATATTTGATAATTTCAGATTGTAAATGAAATTTGAAAAATTGTTCTTGATCCGGGTTCACAAATCCCTAAATTCACCGAATTGAGGAAAAGCCAAACAAACCCAACGAGTTATCATTAACTTTGGGGGAGAAAAGAAGAAAAAAAAGCTGTGAATGAATTCCGGTAAATACATCGGGGAGATTCAAAATGCACATTATTGAATGTGAAGTTGGATGGAATGCAATTGGAAGGTCGATTGGGAGCGCTCCTGCAACACGACGTGAATAGATAATTAACGGTAAGGGAGGATAAATAGGTATTCACCCATGGTCAATTTAAATTAGAGCATTGCGTTACGTGGCGCATGCCATGCTTACTCATCCTGTCCACCGTTGCACACCCTGGACCTCATTCCCTATCAATTCCCAACCCTTGCCAACAATCCACACCGATAGAAATTTATTGAATAATTAAACCTAATATCGTTCTCTGAGCTTGGGACCATGAGCTAATGTGGAGAGTGACCATTCGTTAGAAACTGTTATGACAATTGTAGCCAGCAAATATGAATCTCGGAATCGCTATTTTGGAACCAAAATTAATATTTCTCATAATCGGTATTAATATTGAAGAATATTTTTTGAAAAGAACTCCGAAGGTTTCTTTGATGTACAAATATTTTATTATTTTCTACAAAACTAACCTCTAAAGTGGTATAGTTGTGTTATTTCACCAGAATAATAATTGAGGCATAAAAAATATACTGACTAAGAGTTTCTCAACGTTGACTGGTTTTACAAGAAGCTGAGTCTCAATTAAGTTTGAAGATGTGTTTTATTCTATTCCGCAACTCTTCTTTTCCAGGCTTCTAATGGCCTCGAGGAGTTGAAGAATAGCGATGGTGTGTATTTCACGAATAATACTTACTCTCCGCGGAGAAAATGTTTGGCTGTTAAAGGAATTTTGTGGAATACGTTTAAAGAAGGAATAGGATTGGTGGAAAAAAATGCAGGCATTTATCTCCGTTGAGCTAATGAATATAAAAATGGGTGGTAAACAAATTTTTGTGTACTTTCGATCAAGCACGAAAGTGGTTAAAATAGAAGATATTATTCTCTGAGCATCTTCGTTATTTCACTGGGGTATGATATTACCGTTTCCAACCTTCAGCCAGCATTTATTCATCTCGCGCCCTCTCTATTTCTCTCTTATCAACAGAGGTAGAAGTTTGAAAGAGTTTGGGGATGGTTTCACTGAAATGCCTCGTAATGAAGTGGATCGTAATACGTAAACCCCTCTCACGCGTTACCTTGACATTTTTGACATATAAAAATACGTGGAGGGTTGAAAAAGCTGAGAACGTTATTGAAGTAGAAGTTTAAGTTGGAGGCCCGATATTTGTGCTAAAGCTTGAGGAATATTCCGGTAAGTCGAGGGAGGAAGGATGTTCGGGGTGTCGTTGAATATCGTGCTGAAATGGAAAAGCATGAGCAGCAGCCGCTGAGAATAAAAGGGCTGAGAAAAAAGGGGTTGTTTGACTCGAGGGTGAGATTCAGTCAAGGGGTTGTCTGGTAGGACCATCAAAACGGTTAAAAGTGAAGAAATCGTGGATTCGGTTGGCCAAGGAGGATAAGAGCCTCGGAGAGGAAAGGGGGGAACGGTGAGAAAGGGGTTAAAAGGGGGTTGGTACAAAGACGAGCGAGAATACGACACGCTATCAAGCGAGAACACTCCGGTTAGTTTTCCTCTGGGTCGCGGGGTATCAGCAGAAAATACACAGTGCATCATCAACAGATAAGCCTCTTAGGGTTGGTATTATACGAATGTTCTCCGCAATCTACCCGGCTGTGCCAAGCGTTTTTCCTTCGCTACAAGCATCCCCTCACCACGATGCAACATCTTTTTTTTTCACCTAGTTTATCTCTCCTTTTTTTTCCACCCTCCTCGATTCTCAGCGAAGATATAACCTGGTTACAGCCTCTTCTACTCCTCTTCTATTCTTCAAACCCCTAAAATACTGTCAACGAAGTGAGAACCGTTAAGCAACCTGGTTTGACTCAACTCAGATTACTCCGAACACTTTGCGTGATTAAAGGGGATGAAAATTCAAAGATCGGAATGGGGGATTTTTATCTGGGCTTCAGCAAATCGGGGGATGATTGTTAGTCGAAAAGTCCCTGCAAATAATGAAAGATTATTTTCATGTTTCAGCTTCCACGGATGTTGTGACACAGATTGGTCCCATTTATTTTTCAACATCTGCATAAAATATACCTGACATTTTTGTATTGTATTTTCATCAAAAAGTTTTGCATTTTTTTATTCTACCTAGTGTATTCGAGCTTTTCGTACATATTTCTGAAGATCTGGGACCAGGGATCATCCGCTCGAGGGTCGAATTCGGGACGAAAAGTTAAAAAGTTGCTCGAGTAATGGTACCACAAACAAGAGTAAGGTTTGACACACGATGAGTATTTTGTTCACAGCACGCTTGAAGGCAAATTTTTCAACTTTTTTTTTTCTTCGTTATAGCGAGTTGTTTCCAATTCAATTTCTCTCAGAAGTAAAGAGAAATAAGCTGCGAGTATTTTCCGCGAGCTAAACGTTGTTGGCACGAATGAAAGATCGCTTCGGATTCAATTACTTTTAAGATCTTTCCATGACTTTTCGGCAGGGAGAAAGAAAATTCAGCTTTTTTTCCAATTAGTCGTCTTTTACGGTAATGCAGAGAACGAAGATCGAAAAATGCGATTGGACCGAGTTCAGTGACCGCAAAAATGGTTGAAACACAGCCGTGATGGAAGGTTCCGCGAACAAGCTCTTTTTTTTTCACGAGAAAAGCTCAGATTGACATCCCTCGAAAGAAAGCTCGTTTTGCTCCTTACGTTAAAAAAGAAAAACAAAAAAAAAACTTCCACTCGGGAATTCTTCCTTGGCACCTTCTAATCTGTAAGAAGACAGCGAAAAATCAGTCGTAAATTTTTCGCACACTCTGTTTCAAAAAAGAAAATAAAATTTCAGCAACAATAGTGATACGTGCTACACGATAAAAAAAAATTCTCAATACTGTCATGAAATTTGAACTCATTGTTTTTTAAATAGGAACTAAATAGAAAACAGCCTGAAGGTGACCTCTGTGGGGTGGTCCATTCCTACGGTGGGGGGTTTTTTTTTGTTCCACAAATCGTTGAAATATTCGGCCGGTGACGTTGATATTTGACAGAATAGTTGTAACGCTGAGGGTCGAAGGAATGTAGAGGCGGGTGGATGACATTACCGGAGTATTCCGGTAAAGTATTCCAGAGATGTCTGATGCACGGGAAGTAAAACCTCCTCGCATCTTGTTCGTCGGAGTTGCCAGTAACGTTTGCTCCCTTCTTTGGTAGGGTGAACGGGATTTGAAGTCAATGAGATGATTTTGGAATAGTATATCCAGGATGAAGGTGAGCTCGAGTATTGGATATGTTCCCAGCAGAAATGTGACAGTCGTGAAGCTAGAGAAAGATAAAGTGCGAAAAGTGAGGAAGGGTTTGAGAGATGAACGAGGAGGTTGAAAGCGAGCAAGGACTTAGCAGAGAAGTTGGATGCCCCGAGGAGGAACGTTGGGATGGAGAGAGGAAGAGAGGGACAGGTGGCATCAAATTATTGCAAACAATTACGTTTAATGAGAAGGTTAACGCCTGCAACGCTCACCCAGGGCTTCGGTGGGGGGTTAGGGGTGGTTTTCACTTCCTGCTATTACTACTCTTGGAGGAAAACCGGAACGAGCAACAACGGGGATGCAAATGTGCCAACGCCGAGTAACTCGACAAACAGAGTAGTTGTTTTCGATGAAGACAACGCTGCATCCGCGCAGCTGCCCTCGCCTTTGCAAGGTCGTTGGGTACTCTCGTTATGTTGGTCCTCTTCGGAGCGATTCGCGTTACTGGTTCAATGTCTCGAGCATCGATAATCGTGGAGGAACAACAAAAAGATAGTAGAAAACGTTGGCATTCGAGATCATTGCTCGATGTTAATAAAACCTCAGGATGCGAAGACCTTACAACGATTCGTATATTTTAAGTCGGAAATGAATCGGGACTTATGAGACGATTGTAGCCTCAGAGATTTTACCTTCTTGACGTAATTATACGAGACTATCGGCCACGCATCTTAAGACCCTTCAAGTCGAAGGTAGTTTTAGCAGGATTGCTCACTTTATCTTCCAACCTCTGACCTGCTAAAAGTTCATTATTTTGGGTGTCTGCTATGACCGCGATACGTTGTTGCACGATTATTAAGGAGCTTATAACTCTTAAGCTCATTGGGGTCAGAAGCTTATCGTTCTCTTTATATATCCAATTCGGTTTGACGGTCTGTAGCATCCCATTTTACCCAGCTAAAATTCTCTCGATTCTCTTTCGCTTATGTGATTCGCGGACAAACAAATTTGCTCCTGTGACAAATCGAAGCGTGATCGATCGATTCACCGTCTCCGCGACAGTGAACACTTCGAAATTGTTTGCTCGAGATTTCAAAGAGAAAAATGGTGCAAACATAGTGAAGCTGCGATCAAAAAATCGTTACGTCGCGCGTATAGTAAATTCAACGAAATATAATTACGGGATTTGTGCAATATTTTTCATTTTTTCTTTTTTTTTTTTTCTTTAAAGATATTTCAATTTCGAAATGTACAGAGACGATGAAAACTTAAAAAAAAAACGAGCTTTTTCCATTTCATTACAAAATTTCGATGAAATCCTGTTGATTTTTTTTTCGCTCAACATCGATAAGTAGAAAAAAAAAACAAAAGAATTGAATGACAATGGATTTAAAGTTTGAGAATGGATTAAGGATGAGTAAAATTATCTCGGACGGAGCGCGATCGTCTCGCCTTCACAAGAATCGAGAAGGATGCGTGATATGTATATTCTTGTGTTGGATATTGCATACCACAGAGGCCATCCACGACAGATCCAATTTCCGTCATATCACGTTCCCGAGAATTTTTTTTCCTCTTCCTCTCGTTTCTCTCTCTTTTTTTTTTTTTTTTTTTTAATATTCGTGTCTGCATGCACGCTCGAGTCGACGAGTGATGTAGGAAATGGATAAACAGGGTGAAGAGAGGGATGGAGAAAACGGGAGGGGAAAAAAAAACAACTACGAAAAAAATCGAACATGAAAAAATCCTTGGTAACACACACGCGGCAAAGCTGTGACAGTGAATGATGTCAACTACAAAATGATTTTACAGGATTTCGAAATAGAGCCCCCCCCCCCCCCCCCCCCCAGAGAAGGTTGTGTTCTTCTCGACAGATTCTTGTCAGACTATTTTTGTTTTTATATTTCTATGGCTCTATGTTCATCGTTTTTTTTTTTTTTTTTTTTTCACTCCAAATGTTTCTCCTTCATTCGCCAACTCGTTTTATGCAACACCGGCATGCAGTAATACTAACGGATACAAATTCATAATACTGTACGCGAAAACACGATGCATCATTTCGTACGTATCGGGGTCAGCTTCGCTAGCTTTTTTTTTTCCACTTTTACTGTTTTTAACTCAAGTTTGGCCTTTTCAGAACGGATCAATTTTCCTCATTCCGAAAACTAATCTTCTCCGTTCTACGGCACTTTTCATAAAATATTATATATTGCCTGATGTAGAGGTTTGTGCGAAGGAGAGACTCACGAAAAATCGTTCATTCATATCCACTGAGAGGTGTGTGGAGCTCGCTTTGGAATTTGTGTCTGGGAGATTCAATATGGATGAGTTTTTTTTTTCTGTCCATCTATCTTTGGAGTTTTCTTTCAAGGATTAAATCAAATGTGTAAAGGAAAAACAATTATCGAGATGTACGTCGAGTTATTTTGCTTTTGCCATTAATTGTATTGGGGTCACGGGTTCCAGTTGATTTTCATATCAGTCTGAGTAGCTCGAAAATTTGAAAAATTTGAAAAATGATTTTTTGTTGTTGTTTAGAATTCATCTTTATTCAGATGAAAATAAATAGTGATCCGGTCAAGAATTAAATAAAAGAATAATCATTATGCGTGAGCTCCGAGACGTCGAATTTATAAATCTACGAAAATAAGTATTGCTGCTATTTTGTTGACCATCAAATGCGATTACCGATCTGTGCTTCTACATTTCCAAAAGGTCTAAGAGTGAGCCTTTACCCATTTGGATTGCTACAGTGCTTTCAACATAGAACGTGCACCGAAAGAAATTTCATGAAGTACATATTGCGAGCTACGTTCTGCGAGTTCAAAAGAGTAATACTGATAAAAGCAGGGGCTTCTCGACTAGACTCATTCCGGCGGGGTAAAAAAGTATGAAATTCTGCAAAGGGTTTTATGTATCACAAATGCAAAAAAAAAAAAAAAAAAAAAACAACTCTCGTATGCACCGAGGGCGTTCTTTTTTTCGCAGGGGGGGTGGAGAAAGCTTTACAGAATTTTGTCGTCACTCCTAAATATCTATACGCGAGCACAGTTGGTTCGGATGATCCTGTGAATTTTTCAACGGCACGGGGCGAACGTTGCGAGCAAGTAATCTGGATTTCACTTTGTAAAGTTCGCGCCTCAAGTGGAATATTTTTCGGAACGTAGCTAGGACAGTTTTTTTATTTTGAAAATTAACAATATAATATAATAATCAGACATAAGATTCTTAGCTATCGTTTTGTTGGATTGTACAAAAGCATCGGAGCCACTATGATACTCGGTGATCTTGAATCGAGAACATAAACTAATAAATAACCGAAGCATCGAGGATTTTTTTGTTTTTTTTGCATTAACTTTTTCCAGTGACGAACGAAGTACAAGGATCATTCTCCAATTTCGTTCCTTATAAACGTGAGAAGAACAGGGATGCTTTGGAGAGATTTCGATGTGCGTGAAAGGGAACAAGTTCACCATATTTTTATGAGGTAGAGAAATGTGGGGTTCGAGGGTTAAAGGGAATTTCCGTGCGTATATTTTCGTGCATTCGAAATTGGATGGAGTCTCCAAATCTCCAACGGAACATCCAATTTGTCGTGGAAGATGAGTGAAGGAAAAATGGACAAGGGGTTGAACAAGTAGGGGATGATGGTGTGGAGAAAATGTTCAGGTTGTCACGTGACTGGTCTGGAAAGATTTTAGTCGCTTTTTATGTGCACTTGCTCTCTTTCCTAGCACACTATAAAACTACCAGTACCGAGACTTATATTCGTAGGACGAATGAAAGTCAAGACTCACTGGGGATGAAGTTTGTTCCGGGTCATGACGGTACGAATGAAAATTCTTCGTCATTGTAACAGTGGGATGGACGCGTTCTGGCGCTAAGACAAATTTTCTCCCATTATTCGAACAGACCGAGTAATCTTTTCTTCAACCCTTACTTGAGGGACGAAATTTATCCTGCTTTTTGTGAGAAACCTTGAAGACAGGCACTCTCGTTAGGATCATTATGTTTTCTTGATCGAGGCGATTTATTACAATCTTCAAATTTCTGTGCTAAGAACAAATTCACTCGTTTGACGACAGAGTCGAAAACATTCTTGTCCCTTAAGAAATAAATTTTCAGTGGTAAAAATGTTGAAATGACAAAAAAGATATATATTTTTTTGCAATTTACATTTACTGAAAAAAATCCGCAGCGATATTACTTCAGAGGGAAAATACATTGAGATCTGTAAGGTATGAAAATTCAATTGACATTAGTCACGTGGAATATTTCGTTGAACGTTTTGATTGTCTGCAGCAGCAGGCTCGATATTCTGCTGTTCAATAACGTGACCCGAGTAAATTTCGTCATGACATCGAATCTCTCGATTTCGTTAGTTCAAATTCTCGTTTGACTCACAAACGTGTCCTGTGAGAGAAAGAATAATAATAATAATAATAATAAAAAATTGACTCCATCCCTACGCAGAGGAATGTTGCATAAATCGAAAAATAACAGTCAACGGGAACACCCGATGTTTTTCACTGGTGTGAGAAATTTCTTTCCACCGTAACTGTTAGTTTTTTTTTTTCCCGTCACTGTTCTACTACGGTGCTGAAAATCGATCCAGCTGTAGTCTGAGGGTAAGTCAGACACGTCGCTTGAACTTTTTGACATCAAAGACCAAAGAGGCTCGTTGTTCCTTTCCTTTGTGCTTTTTCACATGTTTCGTTAGGCTCTGCTCTACGTTCAAGCACAATAAAGTAGAAAAGGCTCGTATTACGTCAGACACTTGGCACTCTTTGATTTTCAATTTCTCATGTGTTACCAAATCCATTTTGAAATACACGTTTTAACTAAAATATTATTCTACGCTACTTTTCATACATATATTTCGTTACATCTCGATTCCGAAATACGAGCAAGTACCATGAACCATCAATTTCCATTCAAATAGAAAAAAGAAAAAAAATTTCTTCGCTCTCCCCCACCTAAGAAAAATAATAACGCTTCAAACAGGTTCGAATAAAGTTCAAGAATAATTGGGATTGCAATAATCGAGGTCCTGATCGTCTAGCGAATGATTTGTGGGCTTCCTATTTGGATTGTTATACGACGATCGAATTTCTAAGGTTTTCAAGTCTGGAAAACTGGACCCTCGTCATCAGAGAGTTAAGGGATGAGAAGCCTGATTATTCTATGGTCCAATAAATGACGTCGAGTATAGAGCAGATCTCGTCGCAAGCCAAGTAATTCAGTATCGTATAAGGTTTAACTTATATATGATAGCAAAGAGATTGAGCTTCATCGGTTGAATAGCTGTGCATGAATTTTAGTGCTGATAGATTGTAATTATTATATGAAACAATGCTTTGTACGAAAAGCTCTGCACAATAATGCAGCCTTTGCTTTCTATATTCCGTAAACCATGATTAATTAATATAGAATATACGTGCACACATGCATAAATGCGTATCCTACACACATATAAATAATGTGTATACATATATGATTTTACTGAGCCGGAAAAGAGATTCATCCTTCGTCCCACTACCCCCTCCTCTCTCCTCTGATGGTCCAGCATGCACGGAGATTAATTTGCTGGCACTGACGGCACGACTAATTGATCTATGCCCAATGGAAAATGCGTTATCGACCCTCTCCCCCCCCCTTCTTCCTCTTCCCCTTCTCTCTCTCTCTTTCTTGCTTAACCAGGCTGTTCCAACCAACAGCATGTAAATTTTTAAATGACCCAATTCAATATCTAGGATTCTATATATACAGCTCGAAGCCTCCTCGCACCACCAATTTAGGGGGTAGTCCAGCGTGCGACTAATCTTTATTTTGCAATTAAATGTGGGCGAGAATGGAAAAATAAATATATCGTTAAAGGGGTGTGATGATGTACAGGCATTGTGGTTTTTTTAAAAAGCAAGCGTAGCAACATTTTTGACACTGGGAGAGAATAGCGAGAATTCCGAGGGTGAGGTCTGGAGAAGTAAACTCGCTGGTAGGGAATTTCCAGGTTACATTTGTAAATGTGTACCAACTACCTCTGTATAGGGAGAGGCTGGAGGGGGAGCGGGGGGGGGGGGTGAAGTGACGGGAGAGATTTCCAAGGGATGAAGTGGAGGGAGAGGGTGTTATATCGACGAAAATTCGCTGTTCGGAGTCTTTTACGAGTTTTGGCACAGGACGCGGGCTGCGTCCATTTATCATACGCCACCGGTGGCAGACAGAGAAGTGAATAGTTCACAGGGCATTTGTTTTTCAATATTTCCCGTATCGCTGCACTCCCATGTGCCTCTCACCCAATCCCTCGAGTACTGGTACTCGACCAACGACAAACATCCCCCAACCCTTATTCGAACCCCTTCATTCTCCATTTCTCATTGTTTCATCTCTCTCCCTCTCTCTCTCTCTCTCTCCCACACGCGTACGCACACTCTCTCTCTCTTTTTCTCCTGTCCTCGCACACAAATCCAACCCAACCCCATTTTCATTTTCAACGAATTTTAGACTTCACCAGCTCGCATCGAAATCCAAGTTGATTCGTCAAACAAACATTTTTCCAACGCTTTAAGTCATCCACAACGTTACACTCTATTTGCCATCGATTCCAACACTCACCGACCAGTTTCTCATCCGATGTGAGAGATTTCGTACACATGCGTTTATTTTCCAAGGGATTGACAATCGTAATGACATTTCCAATTAAACAACTACGAATCAATCAATTTATAAATCTCAATTTTGGATTGCGTGAGATTTTTCTTTGCTTTTCATTCCATCCGAATCGAAGAGGATTTCTATTATTCCGTCACTTTAACCCCACTTTTTTTCGCATTACTAATTCTCACGAACGATCCTCTGGGAATCTCCAGGACCCTGGGAATCACAGTCACCCTGCCCTTAGGCACCAGTGTGTCAGGCATAGAGAAACTGTGGAGAACCCAGCCGGTACACGCGACAACATTTTTTCCAAATGTCAGTTGGTCAGCACCATTAGAAGCTCAAAAAACTGCTTTCAACTCAGCAATTGAAAAGTATGCTCGTCCACGGCTAAGCGATCGTACGAAAAAATATTGACGATGCCCAAGACCGTTCTGCTTTAAAGATCGACGGAGATTGAAACAACTCTGAAGGGACCTTTCAAATCGGTCGTTGTAGCCGATGATCGGTATCTTCGTTCCTGCCTTCCTTCTTACTAGAAAAACTGCTCTGGTTTTTTATGAAAAAATAAAAGAGCTGAAATAAAAAAAAAAACACGTTTTTCATTCTTCTGAATACACCGGTGGTATACACAGTTGTTGTAAAATGTATTGCATGCAACTAATTTAATTTCAACGTTCAATCGACCGTAGTACGACGAAAAAAAAATATTACTCTCTGGATGTGAGCTGCTTTATCACGATACACGAATTTGAAGTAATTGGAGGTGAAAAAAAATTGATGGAACAAAAGAAAATGAAAGAATGTGGCTGATAAATCGATATCTCAGGATCGGACTTGAGATACCGATCTATCCCGCGATGTGGAACGAGTTTACTTGGGTTTTGTAGTATGAGTGGATAAAAAAAAAAAGTGAGATAAAAACGGGAAGAAAGAGAGAATAGGAAAGAAAACGGAGCAGTAAGAATGAAAAAGATGGGATGGATATTACTTGGCGAACACCGCAGATTGCTTCGATTTAATAGATAGCGTGGCTCGCACAATTATTGATAAGATTCGGATGGGGACTTATATTACGAAGGGTACACAACCCATCTGCACCGTCAAAATCCAGCAGCCGCACGATTTCGTTATTGGAAAAGCGCAGATGGTCATAAAAATAAAAACAGAAATATGGAAAAGATAAAAGGGAAAAATTTTTTTTTTTTTTTTTCGAATTACACCGATCTGATTGAAGAATTTTTGATATCATCATTGCGACTGTTATTCTCCAAGGTCACAAGGCTATTTCGACCCTTCTTCTTTCCTACGTGCTCTTCGTAGTTCACAAAATTAAGTTCTTCTAACGTATATAATATTTATCTTTGGTGTTTCTTTCAAATGCATTCGATACATTCAACGTAAAAGCTTTTTCTGTGAGCAATGAGAAAATACGAAAGTATAAGACGGTTTCCACTTCCGTACATCCAAGCTAGTGGACTCAGTTGACCAAAGATGAAATCGAGTCGGGTTCCTGGAATCGATTTTCTTTGATCATCGTATTCCTTGTTGTTCAAGGATATATTATCATCTTACGTGAGAACCCCCGAGCTTCTTTAAACTTCAGGATCTTCGCAATCTGCTTCGCATCACATTGCTACGTGAGGATTGCTAGATACGAGGACAAATGTAGAGGAAGCTCTATTTCTATTTTTTCTACTGATGGGTTTTTAAAAAAATCAAATTCAACGCAACAACAACAACAACAAAATGGATAGAATAAAGCGAAAAATTGAAAGCGAATTCATGCATCTCCATTACGCTGAAAGCTTATTCGTAAATATTTTTTGACAGTCATTTTACAACGATTTATAACGTTTTCAGAACCCGAAATCGTAAAAAAAAAAAGAAGTTTTCGTAGTAAATTCAGTGGTGAGTCGGGATAAAGGAGGAAGCTATATTTGGAATGCGAGTCGACAGGTTGTTCGCATAGCCCTTGGAGGGAAAGCCTTCCGTTTTTCTACCATTAGGGATCTGGACAGGAAAGCTTTTCGAACAAATGGAGTGTGAATTTACACATAACGTTTGATAAGTCAACTTAGCTTGTCCAGATTTTTATCGGGATCGCTATAGTTCAGGGTATTTTGGCTTTCAAAAATGGTCGAAGGGTGTTTCCCTGGTTAGGGTTCCTGATTCCAGAGGGATTTATAGGGTTTAGTTTGGTGCAGGTCGATTAAGCGAACATACGATTTGACTGGTGGAACATTCGATCAGGAAGAGAAAGAATTCAGCTGCTCTTAGGATGATGAGAATGGTAAGTGCAGGGGTTTCTTTTTTTTTCTTCATTTTTTACACGCAGGGAGATAAAAAATGTGACACGGTTTGTACCTTTTCGGCGTAGAGGGATTGCAGCGTATCTCTTAGTTCAGGGAAGATTGGGATCCGGGAACACGAGAGCTCGTGGGGTCGTTGGAGGTTGAAAAAGAGGAAAGTCGCGAAGGATAAGAGAGTGCGGTGAAGTAAGGGTTGATGGTGGAAGTGTCAGTGGTGACGATGTTCCAACGGTGAATAAAAAAATAGAGGTTGAAAATTTCTCTGTTCCCTGGAGTGAGAATAAGGGAGGTTTTCCCTGCTCCTCTGTACTTAACGTACTTTCGCTTTGAGACCCAGGGATTATCCGTAGCCGCACATTTTCTTGCTCGCGCCCCCGAGCGTTGAAGGCCCGTGAGAATCCTCTGGACTTGCAGCCTCCCTCCATTTTCAACCGCGGAGGATCCCTTCTTTTTCGGTTTTCATATACTATCTCGGTTCGTACAATTCTCTCCAATTCCTGTCCTCTTTGAGGCTTGATCCTCGTTGCGTCAGCTTTCGCGCCACGTTTTCAACGACGCAACCGCAAGCATCTTTTTTTTTCTTCTTTTTTCGCTGTGTTTTTTTTTCCACCACTAACCCCCAAGGAGCTTTGCTTTTACCTCTTGAATTTCAAGGGGATTAGGGAACGTTAATTGTTCGTTAGAACTTTTTTTTCACCCTTTTTGGCCGTCATCCCTTATTGGCTGAAGCAATTTTAATAAATATAAGAATCGATAAATGAAACAAAGAAATCCTGGACCATTCCGGAGATGAATCACCGATCTCGAAGAAACTTTTCTTTCCAAGTTTTCCTTTTTCAAGTATGAAGATTTTCATTAATTAAACAAAAGTGTCAAACGAAAACGTGCCGAAATATACAACGCTAAATGAAATCACGTGTACATACGAGGCAGGCGATTTGTGACGTTTCCAGCAACATGAGCTTGATGGCTGAGGGCTGTGCGTGTGCTTCTTCGTTCGTAGGACTTTTTGCCAGTGGGAAAATACCGCTTTTAATTTGGCTAGGATATTTATATTCGCAGTAAAAGTGTCCGGAGCTGCTTTATAGAGGTAGAAAGGGTCTGAATTGAGGGGGGTAGAAGGAAGGCAGGGGTTCAAACTATGGAATATTATTCTGGGCATGCGTTCCATTCGTAAACAGAAACGGTAGGACGTAATCGAGAGAGAAACAGAGAATGAGAGAGGAGGAGAAGAAGGAGAGAAGGAAGAGGAGGAGGAGGAGAGAACAATTTCCATTTGGTTTAATGTCCCTCGTGTAAGCTGCATCGTCGAAAACGTGTACTACGACTCGCATCCCTGTAAACTCGTATACAGTTGTGTATTTATTTTGTTGGGAGTAGCTGTGCTACTTTTCTACACACGTACACACACACATATATATATATAATCCGAATGTACTACGAAAAACTATCTTAATAACGATCTCTCAAACTTATATAAAAATTCGTATGCGCATTTATATTCCTGGACGTTCGTCCATATATGAAAATGTTTGAAGGGTTGATTTACTTGTAAAAGTTATTTTAAAATAACATAATAAATGTTTAGACACGAAATAATTTCATTTATGAAATAGATAGAACCTGTAAATCCTATAATTCATTATCACAATGATGCTCGTTCGATACATTTGCATTCTATTCATGTTCTAGACGAATAAAAATGTCATATTATTCCTGGTACAATCGTACAATCGACGAATAATTCTCGTTTTGAATCCTTCATTATTCTCTATCTATTTATGTTGCTACTATTCTCGCTGGCTATGAATTATAAAGAGACGACATTACAACGATTATTATCAGTGTATTCTACGGCAGTATTAACAATCAATTTATCATTCAAATCGATTCGCAATTTTGTCGTACTCAGTTCCCTCAGTCTCTTGCTTTATTCATTGAACTCTGATCAAAGTGCATTATCCAAAGTGTCAATTAAAATTTGGTAGATTGGCTAAGAAGGTAACTAAGCTGTATTCATCGATCGATCATCAATAACCCACCTAAAAATGATCGATATTATTGGCCTCTAATATGAAATCTCTAGAGATATTTGAGTGGATAATGAAATGATATTATGATTGGATTAATCGATTCTGGAGTTTGAATTTTCTTCTTCTTCTTCTCTCTCTTCTTTTTTTTCTTCTTCTCTCCTGGGCCATCTCCTTCGGTTGGATGGAATCAACGAGTAATATCCAGGTTCGCGTATATCATTGCAAAATTTAAGTGATGCGAGGCATACTCTATCCATAACAATGGTCATGCGCGATGAATAGTCCCGGAGCACTTCCGAACAAAGGAAAACCAGATATTCAAAACTTCTATGACAAATGGGCCTGAATAGCCGATGGACTATTTTTTCTGAAGAGTCATCGAGCTCACACGATCAACCGTGCCGAAAGCGATTCGCTAAAATATTCATTTTATTATTACCAAATGTACAAAGTTCAAATGTTTTCGCTTTGTATCCGTGTAATTATTGGAAAACGAATGGATCTATCGATCGCTCGTTAATAATTTCCTGATAACTAGTATCTTCGTTCAGGAAAATTGCAAGTGTAAGATTCATTTAGAGAATGATAAAGCATTTTGATTTTCAAATACTGAAATGATAAATTATTCTTGTACGATTAATTATTGAAAAATATAAGCATAAGTATTATTTTATTATTATTCTCAACGTAAAGAAACATTAATCAAAACGTCTTTCGAAGGGCTTGAACTAATCTTTATTTTTTTTTTTTTCTGTCAAGTCACTTATGAATATCGACTTTTGGTAAAATTCACTTCGTCTTGCCTGCGGAGTATTTTGAGCCCCTTTAGCCTGGAGATGAAGGCACTTTTGCCCTACCGAAGACGGAGGGGATGGAGAAATGAAAAAAAAAAAAAAAAAAAATTCGAAGACGAGAAGGGAGCGAAGAAGACGGAAGTTACCGACCTCGGGATATGTCACATCGCGAAGGGGCTTGCAACGCTCTGGCACTTTGCCCATGTTGCTTTATACGCTTCCGTCACGCTCTACTCTCACGGGTTTTCTTACCCCGGGGGGGTTTCCCCCATCCTTTTTCCTTTTCCACAGCTTCGCGTGGTTCCAAACGGACTTGCAGCCACGCTTGAAGACTTTATTCTCGTCGGGGCCTCTCAAAAAAGGACGCGCAATCCATAGGAACTCCACAAAATTGATACTTTCCAGGTAAAAGGCGAAGAGTTAGCAGCTAAGAGCCATTTCGACAGTTTGGAGAAAGTTGAAAAGTACCGTTCAATCTCAATTGAATGACACAAAGATTTTTAGACTTCGCTGTCTACTGCGGCGCTATTTAATTTCGTATTCTCCGAATTCACGAATCAAATGAAAAAAAAAAAAAAAAAAAAAAAAAACAATTCAACGGCCATTTCAAACGAGTTCAATTTCCGATGCTGGTAACGAGAAGACCAGATTAGTTTTTTTAAATTCTAAAAAATTCATCGGAGCAGAGGTAGGTTAACATCGATCAGAGCCAGTTGACAGTTGAGCCCTATTGATGGCAGTTAATCCGGTTGTTTCTAATTCATTTGCATTCCACAACATGCATCTTCATATTATATCAAATAACTCAATAACACGGATAGCTATAAACTCTGCAGATTTCATAACCATCAATAATATTATTCATATAAATTGAGATGAATCAATTCAATGCATTTTCAAATATAAAATTTTGATAATGAATCGTTTTGTTTCACTCATTCCAGTAATTTGCTTTTTTTCACACTCACTCCAGTAATTATTGTGTTAAGTTGAAACGAAGGAAAAAAAAATCAATCATCTACTCACCTAGTATTTTATAAAGGATCAAATGATAGGCGAAATATAGTCCCTCTATCTAGAATAAAGACTGATTTTGTTCAAAATTTTTATTTCTTTTCTACCAGAAAAAAATCCAGAAGGTTGGTCTATTAGCCCCGGACTTCCTGATCCAATGAAATGATTATGATTGAGCTGAAATTTTATTTTCTACAGTTTCATGTCAACGTACATTGTTTCTCGTCCCCTTGGTGCCACGATTTCTATTTTTTTTTCTTTTTTTCGTATCGTTTTGGCATAGCAGTTTCACCGCACAACAGTTGTTTACCAGCTTTTGGGTTTGACGTTTTTCTCTGTAGTGAAACATAAAATTCCCGAGTCAATAACGC
Organism: Campoplex capitator; assembly: GCA_037576405.1. Lineage (NCBI taxonomy): Eukaryota > Metazoa > Arthropoda > Insecta > Hymenoptera > Ichneumonidae > Campoplex > Campoplex capitator. The sequence continues at coordinate 9,433,259 of JARBWI010000323.1, read as the reverse complement.
TCAGGGACGTTAAAATGTTGCAGTATATATGATATTTTTCATATGTTTATTTATCGTAAATAAATTAAACACAATGCGAGTTTTCAAGTCGCTAAAAAGTTGTGGAAAATTAATGTTTTCGAGTGGCTCGGGACTATTCGTGTTTCTCTGGAATGTTTGCTGTCCCCCCTTCCCCCCCTCCTCCCTCCCCTCATATTTTACTGTTATTATTTTCACCACTGTTCCCCAATCTATTCCGACGAGTGGATGGACTTGGAACGCAATTGCGATGACCGATATTTTTGAAACAGTTAGACTCAGGAGCGAAAGCGGGAGAGAGGGAGGAAGATGGATAGTAGTATTAATATTGCGAGAGTAGCATGGCATGCGAAAAAAAAAAAAAAACAGGTAGAAAAAAAAAAAATCTTGGTAAAAAGGGTGACATAGCTAGTACGATTCTGCCAAGCTCACACAGGATTACAACTGTGTGTACACTCAAAAGAGCACCGAGGTATTTTACAATTCCTATTGGCTAGGTGTCTCGTGCTTTACTCCCTCTCACATTTGCATACGTACACATTCGTTTCGTCCGCCAACCCCGAACCTACCGAGAACAAAAAATAATATAAAACACGTACAAAGGAAGGCCGTGTAATGAAGCTGAAAAAACAAGGTTATTCTATTTTCAACGAATTTCTTTAGAGATCTGTACAAAAATATAATATTTTTCAGAAAACAAATTCTATGGAATTTTTTTTTTTTTTTCCCAAATTATTCGCTGTATAAGACGACGTATTACATGATACACCGTTTTATTACAATTAGCAAAATTAATCAGCCTGAATCAAACCGTTGCAGAAAGAACCAAACATCCATTGAGAGTGGCAGAAAATTTCAATGTTTTCTGGTGTGGAGCACATGCAAAGTACGTTCACTGAATGCTTGATTCTGTGATAAAAAATTCAATATCAGATTTTCACCGGAGCGAGTAGTCGTTGGAGCCATTTTAATTTTGTCGAGAGATAAAAATAATAATCTATTAATTAATTAGTGATGAAATTAATGATTAATCACAAGGAATGAAGCTTCAAAGTAAAATTGAAATATTGCGATCGTTAAAATGAAATGAGTTAAACTAGATGTTAAACCGCTAGAAATTTCGGGCTCGTTCAAATGGAATATAAATTTTAATTTTTAACTACGCATACGATTTCGATTGTTTAATAAAAAAAATTTTTATTACGTACTACGTTATTTCAACTCATTCGAATTTTCATTCAAGTAAATTACAAAATCAAATTATCTTCATAATCCGAATTCTTGAAAGTTACTTAATCTCATTATAAAATTAAATGCATAATTAATGTTACACTTTGACCTCGATTGTTCGAACAGCGACGGGACTGGCTCCGCATCACACTTATATATATGCATATATATAGAACGTTGCGCACGTTCCGTTTTTTCGTTTATGCGCATCGAGTGAATGATCGGATTGGACCAGGCGCTTTCCCTGCCAAGCGTGAATCGATCGATACGAGTCTCGTATAGTGGAAAAGGAATTTTGCACGAATCGAAGTTCTAACAATCGAAGTTGCAGTGTATCTGAAAACATGAAATCATTTCATTTTATTTCACCGGATTGTCATGAATCTGCATGAAGAAGATAGAACGATGCGCCATGCTGATGTTAAACGAAGATTGAGAAAATGAATCTTCTCATATAAAAAATGTGAATTATTAATATTACTATTACTATGATAAAAAAAAAATTACAAACATTTTGGTCTACCAAAAATAACGATTTATCCTATTTGTGGGTCGGAGATTATATCCCGATTAGAGCGAATGGGGATTCCCCACTGCTCGGTCTCCACCGCTGCTGCCCTCTGTGCCAAAAATATGGTACTGCGGTTCCAATTAAAACGTTCGAAAGTCTTGCCTCGTTCGAGCAGTGCAACCGGCGTTCCATCTACCTCGTTTAAGTAATTTTTCATTGATATTCATTACGCGTGTACACAAAACGAATGACGCGTTTTAATTATCCGTATTAAAACCTCATTATTAAGTGAAAATAAAAGTCATAAACGTGCACGAAAATAATGAATTTAGCTATAAATAAAATGGATCAAGATCCTTTTTATTCATCAGACATTTAACCAAGATTTTTAACATTGATGTGTTAAAATAGGAGGGAATGTTGCATAATATATAGAATTAAATATACGTCATCGAATCTGAAAGATTTAAAATTGTATGGAAAATGTCAGGAGCTTTTCATTACATTAAACATTTATTTGAGCTTAATAATATTTCCAGCTTATAAGATAAGCAGATTTATTTCTTTCAACTGTATATATATATACGTATATCCACCGAGGAAAAAATTAAGAGACAGGGATAATGGAGAAAGTGGGTCATCGGACCGTTGATCGACGAAAGGGTGAAGAAAAAGGTAGATAAAAAATTGAAATGAGAGGAGGAAAGAACAGACTTGTCGGAATGGCTAATGGTAGGGTGGATCGTGACTCGTTTATCCGTCCGTTCGAATTGGAAAAATTTAAGCGAATTCTCGTCGCGCTTCTCGCAAGTTTCGTTGTCGGGGGCAAAGAACGAGATGTTGGGGGAGGGGTGAGGAGGGGTGGGTAGGGGGGGGGGAGCACGAAGTCGTTCCCATTTAAGCAACGATGTAAATTGGCTTTCGCGTCGTCTACGAAGCATCGTCACAAAATAGCCTCGTCTGTATATCTCTGCTTTTCTTTTCCTCCTTTTTGCATCGCTGATTTTTTTTTTTTTTTCATTTCCAATTTTATTTTCAGTGTCCATCGAGTGCAGAACAACAGGGATTATGATGACTCGGTCGTATTCATTTTTTTATCTTTCGTATTCCCTTAAGTGATATTAAACGAGAATTCTATAATATTTTCGCATCAACGAAGAAAAGAAATATAATCATTTTACTAATAAGAAATAATTTAATTGTATTGCTACCTCGTGCACTCATGCGATACCAGATAAAGAAAGACACGATATAAGAAAATATTGCCTAAAATTTTTAAATTCACTCGCTAAGAGCATTTCTCTCAGGTTTTTGGTTTTCTGATCTGTAGAGATAGGAAAGTTAGGTTAGATTGAGGTCCTCGCTATGTAGGGAAAAAATACAAATTTGAGAAAAACCGTCATACCGAATGAGAACCGGCTCTTGATTTGTTTTTAGCCTACATCATGCGTCTGTTTTCTCGAATCGTTTTGAATTATAGTATACTCGTCTCGATTCGCTACCACGAATCTAAATCAGCGAATTATTGGAAAATAATAATAGCAGGTTGTATCCAAGATAGAGACGTCTCCAAGGCTGTGCAAAAAATGTCTTCCATGCAAATGACGTCATCCGCCATCACCTGAATGCCATATCAGCTGCTATAATTACTTGCTTTCAAATCGCTGACACACAGATCAGAAAACCAAGAGCCTAACAGAGCTGGATCTGTCATCTGAATTTCTTCACTTTTTTTCAATTTTATTTCTTATAGATTCTATCATTTCACAATTTTTAATCGTATTTTTTTTCTTTTTCTATTCGTTTGCTTCGTTTCTTTACATCGCTTCAGTTTTCTCTTTTTTTTTTCATGCTATAAGTAACTTTTTTATTTTTAATGTTTCTACACATAGCCTCTGCACGTGTCCATTTTTTTAGGTTACATTTTCACTACTGTTGCGGAGAAATTCGTCGAACAACATGTATACGTGAGCTTGACAAATATTGACGTTGAATATGTTACTAGCAATTACGAACGAAGCATACCAACATTTTTGTGAGTGAACGTGTAATATCGGAGATCCATTGCTTCGTTATTTTTTTGGACAATTAATTCGATATGACAATGTTTTTTGTAAATTTGTCACTATTATTAGTAAACTCAACTGTTTCCTATGCGAATATGCAAACTATGGCGAACTATAGACGGAAACATAGCCACTGATAAAAAGATATGCGTTAAATGACAGTTGGATTTGTTTGTCGTTTTCACGAATATTTACCCGAAGCTCTAGTATATGAGATGAAAGATTGACATTCGTATTATCGCGTAATCGAGAGTCCATTATGTTGATGATCTCGAATAAAGTTGTCATTTCTTTCAAAAATCATCGAACAAATGTCAAAGAGATCCCGTAACTTATTATAACAGTAATTTTATGTTATGTATGAACGAATAAAAAGAAAATTACGGTAATGATTTAGTATATAAACAATAAAAATGTAAAATATATTGAACAAGATAAAAATATTGAATTTATATAATAAGTAAAGTCCAAATAATCTGAAACTTGAAACCTTTCACAGTTCAGACGTCATCGATTGAGTCGATGAAATGGTATTCGAGTATATCCGGAGTGAAATTTATCGATTAGACGTATACAAGTCTTAACCGTGTCATTGTGGATCATCTACGCCACTTTACTTTTCGCGACATTAATATTTCTGCAGTTCGTGGAACGGCATTAATAATGAGTGATGGCATAGCCTTAGTCGTACAATGTTCTCAACTGCTGAACATTCCATGAAGCTCGGTATAGTTTTTCTCGAGTTTATTCGACACTGAAACTTTTGGACACAAGCTAGTTTGAACGTAAATGAAATGACCTTGAACAATCCTCCAACGAGCCTGTGTTACCATATTGGCTGTACAATTTTTATTTTTATTTTTTTTTCTTAACCATTTCCATCCAAAGTATCCTGAAACGAAGAATCAAAATGGCGGATAGTATAGTCCAGACTGCTAGACCCACGCCCTTGATCAATACAGCAATAAGTGATTTCATTCGATCGGATATAAAGACAGATTGGAAATATTGTACAAGAGCAATGTTGAGGATAACTGAATTACGAAGATCCTGTCTCGGCATCTCTGCGATTTACGGTCCACCCAGTCTTACTAGTACAAAACTACGTATATACTTGAATGATAAGCTCCGGATGAATACCCCCTCCTCCACCAAAACTTGGTAGTCGGAGGATTGAGGACATAGGTTCGTGATGAAAGAACGGACGATGCCCATTTCGAGTTAGGAAGGCCCGAAGGCAGTGACTTGGGAGTACCTATCGAGATACTTCTGTGATCCCTGGAATAGTGATAGCTCAAATTAAAAAGGTGCGAAAATTTATATCAATCTAAGTTATTTCTCATTCACGAGCTTTATGAATATAGCGACTGAAGTATATGTAAGTATATAACGGATATAAATATATATAAACATATTGACATAAAACGTTATTTAGGGTTTCATATTCTCAGCAGATCGAACGTAATCCGGCTTTTTTTCCCTCTGCGTGTAAGGAATATTGTACCAATTCTCTGACTCAATGCTTAGGAATTGATGGAAAATGATGTTAACCTCAATTCCGTCTCCCCCTCACCTATTTTCAGGATCAACTTTTATTTTTTGTATACATCACAATATCACCAGTTTCATTCTTCCAATTGACAAAGTTGAGGGGATAAAGCAGTAAGGGATGAACATGCATAAGCTTACAGCTTCTTACTGAATCGAGTTAAGCACGGATGATGCTTCGGTGCACGTCAAAGTTTCTGTTGCTACCGTTCTTGGTTATTGATGAAATATAGGGGTAGTAAGAGTTTGCATACGAGTTACGATAGTTATAGACACCGATGCGTGCACGAAGAGGCACAGGAAATAGTTATGATAAGTTGACACTTCGTGCGAGAAGGCCTAGGCTGTTATTCCAACAAAAAATGATCAAAGTTCATTCGAAATAATGTATATAAAAACGTATTATTGCAAGAGACTTATGTCTACAGAAACTTGAATGTTATCTACGCTCTTTCAGAACACATAACTTTTGAAATCAACCTGTTTATTACGGTTCGTATAGTATATTGGATTTTCCAGCGTTGAACGCGACAAAATTGACCTCCTCATGGGATTCACGCAGTTTCGCAGCTACTAGAAAGGTTCGAGGCGCAAAATTCCTCGAACCCAAATTACTCAAAAGCATACTTGATTCCTGATAGTTCAGCATTTATCGAATTTCATAAATCGATTTACTTTGTACGAAATCTGCTTTCTCGTTTAAGGTTTTACATCCCATGGGACAATATGGCCGAGGTTAAAACATCGTGTAAGGGCGGCGTTATCGGAATCATGACAGATACTGTTGGACAAGATTCTCCATCTACCCCAGATCTCCTCCGAGACCATTGAAAACAGCTGCGGCCAGCCTATTGGCTGCAGCTCCATAACCCACGTTTTGTGGTTAAACCACTCGTCCAAGCTGATCTTGAAGGTCATCCGTGGTGTGAGTAAGTGACTTCGATCCAATATACGATTGTATCGTATCCTCCGAAGGTACTGGACCGAACTCTTTCTTCACTTATTCTTCCTCGTTTCGTTTTAGTCTTGGCTCGCTCGTAAAAACTACCATCGGGAGTTTCGTGATTCGATTAGAGTTGACTTTTCTCTGAGCCTCGGATGGTCTTTCTCCATAGGCGATTGTATATAAACGATGGATGGTCGATGGGTTTCATTAGGATGGGTGTTAGTCCAATTCGGACATTGTTTCAATGGTGGTTGAATCTTTTGAGCCTCCTTCCCAAGTATTGTGCGTCATTTTGATTCACTTTAGACAGTCCCGAAATTTGGGTTCTGTTGGACAAAGTTAGTATAAGCATCAGGAGTCAATGTTTTTAGTATTTATACAACACATGGACTTGAAGTACGCTCTGTTTTCAAAGGCGAGCCGTTGGTCAACAGAGTGGATCGATCGTACTGCTTCTATTTTATCCGGCTTTAATCGTCTTAGCGTGGTTGATCGTTTAGATATCAGCCTGACTCTCATGTCAAGCTCTACCGTCGTTCCATCGAGCACAACACGACCGCCCGACTCATTGCTGGGTACGTGTACGAGGTTCACTTCATTCCTCACTTTGTCTTTCCTCCTTCTCGATAATCATCGTGATTCATATATTTCTAGCGTGCTCGAATATCGTAACCTAGGGTTGCCCAGCTCGGCGGGGTTCATTCCGACTCATGTATATCGGGCTTCCTTTCACCGAATTGAAATTTATTGAAAGCGTCCCCGATTCATTGTACCCCACCAGTATGAACTCAAAGCCCGCACTATATTGCGAGCGTTCTACCTGAAATGGTATTTACCATCAGCGTAGTTGAGGGGATTGGTCTATATATTCGGGTGCTACATCTAACCATCCCCTGGTGTTAACTCCGCCACCACTAGCGGCGCTAACAACACCAACCGTCGGGCTATTTCACCTATTTATTCGCTAGTCGGCCGGTTTGTTTACAGTTTCCGCAACATAAATCCAGTTTTCCGTCACATCGACGCCGTTTACTCTGACCCTTTCCCCCCTGACGTGCCAGGACTTTCCACTTCGGTATCCATGGTCCGACGCACAAATCCTTCCACCGGATCATCCACCCGAGTTCATTTCACCAGAAATCCCACGCCGCTTGAGCTGCCTAACAAAATGGTTGGCTATCACACTGACGAACAATCCGTATGGTCCGAACAGATGCATCTTAACATCAACGGGTCCAGATGCGATTGGGCTTGTACTCGAGTCAGACCAGTTAATGCTTTTGCTACTAATAATTAAAAAACTCCCGACTGTCATAAATTTGCATTGACATACGATATTCCGTTATGATAGTCCTAAAATCTGGAAGTGTTTTTTGATGTCTTCGATTCTTCGTGATCGAAATCACTTGTCATTTGTCTGTTTCGCTAATATTTTAGAAGATGCAGGTGAAAGGGAAGAAGTGCGAGTGGAAACAGTCGTTTGCTAATGGGTGTTATACCAGATGCATGAGTAAAAGAGAATTTAGTGAAGCCGAGTGGCAAACGGTTCTTAAAGTAACTACGCCGATGAAAACAGCTCAGGTTTTGGTTCTCGGAAACTGAGGCTGGTTTCTAGTTTCCTTCAGTCACGTTGGCAGACGTATCGCGTCTCAGCGCGTTTTCTTCCCCAACCCTTTTGTATCGTGGCTCTGTACAGTTGCTCCGAGGAAATTCTTGGTCTTGCACCATAAATGCTCGACAGAGGACTGGAGGTAGTAGCGTTAGCAATTTTGCGCTGTGCTATGGATACCAGAAAAAAAAACCTTTTACGAAAAGCATTGAAAAAACATCTTGTAGGAGGTACGCTCGCGGCAACAACGAAGGTTCAGTGCACAAAAAAAACGTACAGGGTGATCCGTACATGCGGATATATAGGATGTCCAAGAGTCGCAATTGTCATTTGCTGTTTGAGTTAGATCCTCCAACCCTCATGCAAAAATCCTGAAGGAAGTGTTTCCGTCGTTTATTGTTCATGAGACAGATGTTAATTATTTACCATGGAAGCGTGTGTTTGAAGAGGTAGTGATAGCAGAGGTCAGTTTCGCATGGGCATTTGATGGTCTGAAACTTTAGCACTTTAGCTTTCGATACGTTTTCTTCAGGATGCTGCATTCTGAAAGTTCTCAATAGCTTGGTAAGATTTCCGGAACACTCTGTATACGTCGAGCAGGGATCCGGTCATACTAAAGATATGTGATAGCTTTCTTCCAGGGCAGCTGCCACATCGGGTATATTCTTACCCACTTACCTGTACCTGCGTACCTAACTGCGCGTTGCAAAAAGCTCGAGCCCTTCTTTTTTCGCTTTTGTACGTCGGCTGTTTCCACTGAAAATTGCTCTTTAATGGTGATGCCATCAAGCTCCAACGAACCCCTGGCTCAATCTAGCTACCCCATTCCTGTGACGCCGTTGTTGGCGTTGACGCTCGCAATTACCCGATGCTTCTATCGGAACCTTGTTTTCTAGATCCTCTTTGACGCTTTCTCTTTTTCGTCAGGTTCCTCTTGGTTCACTAACATGTGCCTAGTTCTTCTTTGACCAAGCTACTATTTTATTTTCATATGGTCGGGCCATGGGGAAATGATACGCGGTGGCGTAATGAAATGGAGAATTGGAAGGGGCGGTTGATTAGTTTATAGGTGTATCGGGGAATAAATTTCAAAAGCCATTTCGATCATCGTAATCAAGCAATGTTCTAGAGACTTCCATTAGAATTATAGAACCAGAGCCAACGGCGATTCTAAATGAAGCTTCATTCCAAACCATAATTGTAGTAGCTTCCAGGGTAGGCTCGTGTTCAAGAGCTCAGGATCACAACGATCGCGCTGAGGTAAAGTTTCTTTGGCGATCACGTGAACCCTGCATGATTGAAACGTGACAAGACGAGAGCGCGCAATGTCCATTAGCGAAATATTTCGGTTTAATAGAATGCAATGATGAATAGTGATAGCTATTAGCCGAGGTATGCATAGGCGGAAGAGAGATCGGGAGTCCAGCTGATGAGGAGAGAAGTTTCGGAGTTGGGGGGAGAGAGCAGAAGAGGAACCGCGGAAGGGTTAGGGTGAAAGGGATATAGAAACGTGGCTTGGATGTTGAAGGGGTCGAGAATTCGCCCCACGGACTGGCTCTGCTTTGGAATGGTAGGAAGCAATTAATAACTTTGTCGTGGCAGGTAGGCAAGCCAGATCGGCCTTCTCTCTCTCTCTCTCTCTTTCGTTGTATACCTCCGTAAACTATGGTGTACGATACGATAGGAAAGGGAAAGGGAAGCATGGCACAGAACGGCAGGCAAGCAAGGCATGCTAGCATAGCTTCACTATATATATATATATAGTACGAAAACGATCTATATATGTATGTATATATAAATAGACATAAATATGCTTGCACAGACACACATAACCCAGGGTGTATAAACACATACATATATTCGTATTCAAAACCGTGCGCTATGTTGCAATAATTACGACGTCACGCCTCCTGCCCAACCTAATTAACTGATGCAACGAAGCTTTCTCCCTTGCACATTCTTGTTTCCTTCTGCCTTTTCACTTGCCCCTTCAGTCCCTCTTTTCTCAACAATTCCTGCAATCTTTCTACCTCTGAAACGTTCAGCGATTTTCGCTAATTTGCAAATTTTCTTGGCCCGTTGCTGAAACATGTCCTGCGGCAGTTTTAATTCATTGCAATAACCCTTATTTAGGACTACGTTTCTTGACGTATTTTCTATACAAATATGCGTTGATTTAGCAACATAAGTTTTGACCGATTTCGATCAGAGCAAAAGCACTTACGAGTTTCTGGGAAAACGAATGTACGAAATGAACTACTCTTCTCGTAAACTCAGTCCTGTCAGTTTTTATTTCACGCTTCGTAAACGTGCAGGATTAAAAGTGCGATTTTATTTGGATTTTTTAAAGCTATTGTTTCTCTTTTCGTTGGGTAATGAGGAAAGGGAATGGAATTTTTTTCTCCCTCGTACGCTCTTGTTCTTCTCGGTCCAAGGGTTAATTCACTTGACCTCTCCACATTCACGTACGTATTTTCGGATTAAAAAAATTTTTTTTTTTTTAACTCAACCAAAGTTTCAAGACTTTTCAACGAGGATCCTTTTAATACGAACATTTCTAGCATTTTTTTTTTTTTTAAAGGGCTCGTGAGTTAAAGGGGCAAAATATTAACATGTGAAATTCATAACCGCGTGCCTGAGCAGCTGGGAAAAATGAAATTGGATGGCAAATATAGTTGTAATCTTTTGGTTATCAATTTTTACAATCGTACAAAAATCGGTTCGGAATCTTCGGACAAACACGATGGAGAAATCGTTCAGAGTAGCAAGAGCACGAACGGGATAAGGGTGACTACAAGGGGGTGAAATTTTTCCTGCTGGAAAATACTGTTAGCCGCAGGGGCGTTATATACTGGCTTGACCACGTTCGCAGAAAATGGAAGGACATCTTTCTTTTCTTTTTTTTTTCTTTCCTACTCCGTCTCTTTCCTTCTGCCCCTATGTTTCTATACTTTCTTTCTCGGATTCACAATCCTCGGTACAGGGTGGATCGATCGATCGGGAGGTTTTATACTCAAGACGTGACCTATGCTTGTATAGTCCAAGAGAACCTCGGTGAAGATGTAAAAAAAGAAAAAAAACAAAAAAAAAACGAGGACAGAGTGATATCCCAGTCGACAACGCATCCCTGAAACCTCCATCCGTCATTTGTTCACCTAGTTGCCAAATAAAAAGTGGAACGATGTATTTTCCGTCGTCAAAAATGATATTGATGATTTTGAACAAAAGCACAACGACCGATCAACCGTTGCGACAAATTGTCCGAGTTTACTTGTCAATAATTTTTATAATGTTATCATCATTTTTTCACCTTCTGCTCACGACCAATTCCATGAAGTGACAATAAAGAAAATGGACAAGTAAACATTCTCGAAAAATAAAATGTTTCTATGGCTCTTGCGAGTTCGTAAAAATTTAATTTTGTTTCTCACACCAATTTTATGTTACGGTCAAGAATATCAATATTCGAACTTTTGGTGAAATATTTTGGTCATGTAATCCGATGAAATCGTATCGAACCGAATCGTTTCAACATTAAAAAGGGGTATGAGAGTGGAAACGCAATAGATTTCAAGTGTATATGGATACAAGCTGAATGGAAAAGCCATAACACGTCACGCCTCTACAGGACGAGGCCGAATTTCGTTGTATACGTTCATCAATTGAAGTGAGGATTAAGCATTCCCCCGCTCTTCTACATTCCGAAAAATCTAACTGATCGAGTGAGAATCGCGAAATGCGTCGATTCCAATTCGAGAATTTTTATCCCAATCGAAATATTGTTGTCTTCACTTCGTCACTTATTTCAGAGCAATTCCCATTTGTCGGGTGAAATTTTTAAATTATTTTGTGACGATTTTTCGAATTATTTTCAATGAAAACAACATTCGTCTGTTACTAATTGATAGCAGATCGATCGCGTACGACTGATGTTTACAACTATCTTAATGCAAAATAATCCATGTATACAGCAAGCACGCTGCATACAAAAAAAAAGCAATATTACTTTCGTTCACTCGTACAATAATTTCGACACTCTTCGAACGTTTTCGGTTATAAGAATCATTGATAACGCGTACTTTTTTATATCAATATGCCTGTAAGGTGAGGACGTTTGGTTAAAAAAAAAAACGATGCGTACATATATTTATATGAAAAGAAGCGTCGGAGGTTTAAACTCAATGAAATTTGAATTCTATTCAAGACAAGTACAGCGCATGCATCCGACACTCTGAGATTGCAATAAGACTCGAGGAATATCCGATTCCAACCCGAAATTTTCTTGTCTCGCTTCGTCCCTCGTTTCCTCTTACACATGTATATCCAATTACTCGCGTTATTCGACGAAGCGTGAAATAGGCAAACGTTGAATACGCCGCACGTTCGAATGAGAGGCAAATCGCAAAACTCCAGTGAATCTAATGTGTCAACCGCACACTCGCATAGACACACACACACACACACACACACAGGTACACAGTGAGTGAAATACTTAGCGAATATCAATCACGAAACAAACACTTTCGTGCCATCAAACATATTTGTCAAAATTTTTTAACGCTGAAAAAGTGTTCCAGCATTATTTGAAAAAAAAAAAGCATGAAAAATGCGTTTTTCATTGTACTATGACTTAGATAATAATGCGGAAGGTTAAAAAGCATCAGAGAATTTTTATCTTGTATAAAATATTTGTATTTATTCGTTTTAGAGAACGGTGTACGATAAATATATATATTTTTTTTCTCCCATAAATTTATTTTGCTAAATTATTAACTTCAACAAGCATCTGAACGAAGTTTGTTGATTCATTCGCGAGTAACACGAAACACGCTCAGAATTGATGCACAAAACGAGTTATATTTTCTCTCTAATTAGTATAATTATAATGAAGCGTAGTAAGAGGCACGAAAGTTTGTTAATGATCTGTAAACCGTCCGTACGTACTGATAAATATGAGACGCAGTATCGTATGATTGCTACGGCGATGGATCCGAGCCTTAATTTTAAGATAAAATTACTCTTCCGTTCGACAATTTCATCTGAAATATACGTGGCATCGAATCGACGGTACGAGACTCGTTAACAACCGAGGAAATATGAAATCGAGGTCACCAAAAGGAGCTAAATATTCTAATTGAATTATCAATGGAAGATGTGAAATAGAATGTAAAATAAATAAAATAAAATTCAGTTGAATAATCGCTTCGCGATGACAAGTAAAAAATTTTGTATGAAATATTTTTTTATCACGAAAAGTTCATTTAATAAATTCAGAAAACTATATCAATCCCAGGACTGTCCAATTCGGATTAACCGAACCTGTTTTCAAGCCCCAAATGTTCAGCTTGGTTCGGACGACCGACTGGGATTATCCCCTGAGGCAAGTTGGAGAAAATCAGATGGACAGGGAGCGAGAAAAGCTGAGCAGTGAACAAAAGACCTGGAGGCGACAGTCAGCAACCTCTTTTGGATAGAAGGGTTACAAAGAACCAATTGTTCGACGCCGCCCCTAACAGTTTTTCCTCCATGATTGGTATTACGATGAACTTTAACGATACGTAGAATCCCACGCATCGAGCCAATAGTCAAACTTTTCGATTGTTACCATTATCTATAAAATCGAACTCTTTCCGAGACTTTTCAACTCGATACATATTGGAGGCTGTGAGACTTTACCCATTTCGTATCAGTGCTCTTACTTTTATTTTCTTTCTCTCAACGAGAATTTACCGAAAACATTGTCCAGAAATGAAAAAATATTTCATCATGGCAATCTAAAGATGATGGAGATCTGTAGATGATGCTCTAATTAGGTATTTTGTGTATAAAGAAAAAAATGCTTTCGGACTATTTTCTTTCGAAATCAATTCGTCCTGGTAAATATCATAATAACGAAATGCTAACCTCGCGTAAAGCATCCTGGGAATAAAGAAAAGACTCAATCGAGTAAAAACTCGAATTTTCCATTCAAATTTTCCCGCCTTCAGGAGCACCCTTTTTTACAAACGTTACTAGATGCTACTGCGAGTCATTTCTACGTACTTGGCGGGAATCCATTAGTTCTCAACTATAACTAACAAGTGAATGAAGTGAGATCTGTGTCGTTGCTCTTTAAAATTTGTTAAAACTCCCAAGTTCCTCCAAGTTTGTGAAAGATCGAGAAAATCGTGAGACCACATTGAGCCAGAGCAAGAGAGAAAACAGAGAGAGAGAGAGAGAGAGAGCAAGAGTGAGACATATCGAGTGGAAGGTAAGAGCAATTTTACTGAGCGCACTCGAGTGCCTTCTTCAAGAACCGAGGAAAGTCGTACTCTCTTTATCTGCACTCACAGCTTCTTTCAGATTTCAAGGAAACACCAAGTTTTTCTGCCCTACCCTCCCTTCTTTCGGTACCATACCTCCCACAGCCCTCCTTTCTGTAGAGGACATTATCCCTTTTTACTTCCAACTTTACTTCAAACTCGACTACTCGATTTAGTTTCGATTCTTCCTCCTTTTTTAGTTTCGCAAAAGTACTGCGAGCACAAATTGTACGGGTTCATGAAACAATGGGAAACACTAAAAATATATACACGATTACTGATGAACTTTATTTGAAGGTTTACCTTTTAGAGTGCAGTGAGATTAAAGCAATTCAATTATGTGGACAGAACAATCAGCTGACATAATCGCCTTTTTACATTGAATTACTAGTAGATTTTTAACGAATATTAAAAATTAAAAATTTTACAAAAATGTATAATATCGAGAACTTGAATCAATGAGAATTTTATGTTCTGATACTGTTTCCTCTTCATAAATCATTGCGTCTGTCGGTTGAGTTAATTTTATCGTCCTCATAATTCAAAATTCACGCGAAAGGTATTAAAAATGTTTGCTTATTTATTCCCTCGGAGGACAAGGCTGACATTTTCAGCTGTAAATTTATGGAAAATGATGCTCTTTTCGTCACTGTCCTGCAGTTAATCCTCGCAAAAGAGTCCCGGAAAATGTCATTTTTGTGATATAATGAAATGAAGGGAGGCAAAAAAAAAGTATTAAAAAGAAAAAAAAGAAATGAAAAAAAAAGGTAAGAGCTCGTGATTGTCCTCAATTTTCTCGACAGTTTAATTAAGACTGTGTCGTACCGAAAGGCCGTCCCTTTTTTTTTTAGTAATTGTACATAATACTCGTCTCTGTAATCGCCAGAGACGGCTCGTTAATCATTCGGACTAAATAAAGTCCGAGAGAGAACGACGGTTAGAGACAATTTTCCTTCATCCCTAAAAATTAAGTGAATCCAGCCCCATGAAAATATGCAAATTGAATGAAAACTAAAAAAAGTTCGTCGAATAATAGAATTTCAAGGTTGTGACTTCGGCCCCGATACGACGAGGGGTGTTGAGGACTCAATGATTCAACGTTTGCACAATTCACTCTTTTTTTTCAACGTAAGCGCATGTTTCGCCTTTTCAAAAGCATAAATAAAAAGGCGATTTCTTATTGCCACCATGTCAACGAGCATCTATATCGCAAACCTTCTGCTCTGAAAGTACTACCGTTACAATTTCAGAGAAATCTTAAACAACGAGTTATTCCCCCTCGGAAGAAATGTTTCGTACAATTATTATAAGACTTCGCGCACAGCTAAGTTCGTTTTATCGTTAAATTGCATTTAATGCCTCTCCCTCGAGATAGAGCTCTTCCCTGTTTAGAGTACGTAACAGCAAATCGTTGAGGCTAACCCATTTTATGAGTCATGTACTCCGTCGAGAAAACTGTCATCAAATTTAGAACAATTATCCAATCAGATATGATATTTCCTTAAATATCCCTCAAAAACATTACGACAAATTACTTCATTCGATTAGGTCGATTCAATTTTCACATTTCATATTAGTTTTTTTATTTGACAAAAATACGAAACACGTTCGCTAATTTAGAAGCCTCGACATATCATTTATACTGCGTCATCGATGCATCAAGAACAGAGATCAATGGCCTCTCTAGCTCAGGTCCCTCTCACATACACACACACACACACACTATCTTTATGTAAATAATTGCAGTACAATGACACTCCTGTAGCAATTTTTCGGGTCAGTTGAGATTTCTATATCTTATATGCGGATATTGGGGTTGATGCGCGTGATGCACAGTCACACGCTGCTCTCCGCAAACTCCCTCGTCCTTATACCTTTCCAAAACATATGGGATATTGTACTACCGGTTGACATTCAAAAGGACTGAAGTTACATGTCTCGGTCCTTTCAATCGGGTGGATTTAAACCTTTTGTTTACAAGCAATCTGTAAATATACGTATATAGTTCGAACCCTCGGGGTTGCCAATACATGCGAGCGTTTTGAATAATGAAGCAGTTCAGACCCGAGCGTGTTTGTCAATTGCATTATCCATCAGGATCGCGATAGTTCCAGCACGTTGTATTCTGTTCTCTTCACCCCCTCCCCCCCCCCCCTCCCCCCGCTTCCTCCTGCCCCTCATACACAGACTTGTGGGAAATCCCTTCAATCGTAACCATCAAGAGTGTTATGGGTGGTGCACGAATCTCTTGACAGTGATAATCTATCCAATGCGCATGATGTAAATATTTGATAAATATAATTCGATCTAACTAAAATACAATATATAAAAATACATTTTCTGTATATCATTTTGATGTTTATATCTAATACTCATACTTCTATTTAAAATTAAAAAAAAAAAAATAAAAAAACATTTCAATTTTAAATATAAAATCATGAGAAACAGTAAAATAAAATGAAGAATATTTGTTGGATAGTACTTGAATCGTAATTAAAAAAAAAAAATCTCTAACTTCAGATTTTAATCCAACGCCAATTCTCCTTAGTGGATTCGAAGAAACCGAGTGAGTTTGCGAATGATGAGAGAGTGCGAATGGGTCACGTTTACAAAAGCTTTCAAAGAAGACTGACCGGACAAGCTTTTCTCACTTCCGGACGAGGTAGAAAGAGAGAGAGACACACACAGAATCGTGAGATAGTGGAAAACGTAAATTGGAAAATCCCAATCTGCTAAATTACATGGCGTCGTTCTCCAACGGTAACTCTCGAAGCACTTTCCTCTGAGATTTTCAAGCAAGCGTATTGTTAGCACGATTGGGAACTCAATCTGTTCGGTAGAGACTCAACCTGGATGAAAAGCTTTCATTTTTTCGAATCTACAAGAATGCTTCAACGTCGAGATACTTACAAAACATTGTTTCTCGATATATGGAACGTTCAACAATGTTGAACATTTATTCAGATCTCAAGAAAATATTCTTAAAAAGTTTTAAATGTCACAAAAAGCTTGAAAAAAATATATCTATATAGACACAAGATTTTAAAGCTCAATATTTTTCTTCAATTCTCGATGATAGTACGACGAGAATCTTGTTTTTTCTCGACGAATACAGTGGTTACACATACACACACACACACGCACACGAAAAGGATTTTCGTTTACTTTTATACATGCAACAAAATGTGTTCAGACAAGTGTGTCATTATTCAAGCATTTAGGAGATGGTTATGATGAAACAAGGAAGAAAAAGGCGAGTAGAAAAAAGGAGGAAGATGCGAAGCGAGGGAAAAGGTAGATGAAGGAGAGAGTAATTGTCTCGAAGTAGTACGATGAGGAGGAATACGGGAGGAGAAAAGGTTGTTGAGGACAAGCGATTCGGTTTGTAATGCCGTCCCTGTAGAGTACTCTACCGCTGCACGTCCCTTACTTCCGGTATACGGAGACAGAGGGAGCTATCTCGCGTTTCCTCTTCACAACACACTCCGACGTTTGTCCCATTGCCCGTAGTCCACAGGAGAAGAGAGAGAAAACAAGAGAGAGAAGGAGGTGATAAGGAGAAAGTGAGAGAGCAAAAAGGATGAAAGAGGGACGAAAGGGAGGAAGAAGGGAAAAGAGACGGAAATAGGAAAAGAGGAAGAAATAAGGAAATAAGAAAAGAGAGGAAAGAGGATAGGGAGAAGAAGGACGAAAAGAGAGAGAGAGAGAGAGAGTGAGTATATAATGCTTTTGCCACAAGAGCATTTGTCTTCATTTCTTGCGCTACTCCAACCGGATACGTAGTTATGATTTAGAGTCGGAGTTGCTCGGCTCCACTCTCAAGAGCGACATGCCAAGGAAAAGGCAGCGAAGCGGTGGGGAGACGGACTTGTTCGCTTTGGTGGTTGCTTACTTGCCCTGGACGACGAGTTGCTTGGACTGTGAACAGGCCAAGTCGTCTGTATGCATCACCAACTTGGATATGAACCACAGGACACGGAAGAACGCCTCTGAGATGGAAACAGGTCCGGTGAGCTGTTGGTTCAAGAGAAATGGACGAGATAACTTCTGCCGATGGACAACCACAGGCGAAGTCACTGGAAATCTGCATTTTTTCGCTTAAAATTAGTTTCTCGATTCTTCGTATTATAAAAGAATACCACAACCTGGTACAACAACATGACATATACCGTGGGCATCACCATGGATACTTATAGATCCAAATCCAGATCTTCCGATCTGATATTTTTCGTTCGACATGATAAAGGACACGAACAAAATGTTGATGATTTCCAAGATTTTGGATCAAGCTAATTGAAGAAGCGTATTTACCCAGATTCATGAAATTATTTTAATTTTTACTTAATTATGATGTCAAATTAAACCAGACACTCGGTAAAGAATTTGTCAAGTTTTTATTTTTTGTATAAAGAGAAAAAAGTTGATTGAGAAGACGGTGATTTTTTTAGCAGTCATAGTTGGAGTGGGATAGTAATTTTATCGCAGATTTTGTGTTCAAAGTTTTCTCTCGTGCTTACTCGTCTTATAGTGTTTTTTTTTTTTTTTTTTTCGTTTCTCACACCTTTTCCGCACTCTCGTACTCCATGCCCCTTTACACAAGGCTCTCATGGGAAAAATGACCGGTGGCACGCGATACTTGTAGTCTCGGTCGTGTCGTCGCTTCATACCGACCTAACCACGTTTCTGTAATCAACTTCTGCCCAACCCCTGCCTCTTTACTTTAGCCTGCCAACAACCGAGTGACATGTATATGACGATACGACGATTAGCACAATTAGAAATTATATAAATTTGCCTTCGCACACACTCGACACCCTTAAAAGACATTTTTTTTTCTTCTATTTTATTGGCCTGGTTATTAACGAGAGTGGTGAGTACATTCTTTTATCAATTCACTGAATAAGATTGCTCTATTACGTTCAGTTAAGAATATTCTATTGAATTCATATAAATTTCTAACGTTCAAACTAAGATTTGAGTATTTGTTACCGGGATTCACGCGATCACGAAATATATAATGTTAGTTCGAAGGCCGACCGCTAGGAGACGAAAAAGTCGCGTTATTCTCATGAACAAAGGCATCCACTCAGTGCTATTAATACGGAGCAGTGCCTATAACATAAAAATCTTTCTTTCCATCTAATCAATGATTCCGAGGGTACTTCAGAGATACTCAGGAATTGGAATCATTTGAAATATTATCGTTACTGATTTTCTAGCGTGTACTTTACGATTTTTATAAAAAAAAATGAAATTTTGTTAAAGAGTTTAAAAATGATTAGGCCGAACAATGATAAATCACTACAATTTTCAGTTCGTGATTTGCGAAAAGTAACGGACCGATGTCTGATGCGCCTGACTACCTATGCACTGGTTTCTCTTTTGCCTTGTTCCAAACGTTCAACGCTATCGTAGTTTGCAATCAGTGATCGTATTTTACGGCAGACGTTTGCCAGTCAAAGCCAGACGTAACAAACGTATGTGTATGAACTAGATGAGAGAGAAAGAGAGAGAGAGAGAGAAAGAGAGTGAGAGAATCAGACAGTTCAGTCAAGGTGAGTCGTGAACGGTTAAAGGACGGGGGGCAGGGATATTTAACTGTATGGTAAGCGAACTAACGAAAGGTCGTGACCAACGAGATTTGAGCACGTGAATGGTCGTTGAGCTGGGTCCTTTTGTTGATTAGTAATAAGTACATATACGCGTTGAGGATATGTATGTGAATTCTAACCCCATGGTAAGTATAACAGCCTACAAAGCCACATATTTACGAGTGTCAGCTGTACATATATCGTTGAACGTTGAAGCGGATGAGCCACGGGGCTGGTTCAACGTATTATCAGCGATCGTGTATTGCATGCTTCGTGTTATAACACATAACGTTTCTCCTGCGTTTCTTATCGGCCATATTGATTACATAACCTAAAAATGAACTGAGGTTCGTGTACCCAACGTCGCTTATGCCCTTGGAACAAAAAATATCATCGCGAGTCTTTTAGCTCAGTGAATCCCGGTTTCTGCGATCTTGCATTTCAAATTTACTGCGTTAAAATTAGTGAAAATTGTTAATGACGCGGTATGCGCGGAAGTGCAGCTTCAATTTTCCAACTCATTTCAACTTCTGTTTTCCGATGAACTAATTATCGCTACTAGAGGACACAACGACCTAACCCCCTGAGGTTTTCTCATGCTCCACGTATTTATTAGTTGTTCAGTGACATTACCGCACCTCCGACCACCGTGACCACCACCAGTCTACGTAATATCTCTCTCTCCCTTCTTTTCTCACTTTTGTTAACAGCGGGGTAGGGCAGAGAGAGAGAGAGAGAGAGTTGCGTAAATAAACTCTCCGACCTCGACTTTTACCTCGGCTGTCACACAACGATTCCACTAGGGAGCGCCCGTGTCGATAATAGAGCTACTCCTTCTCCTTCTCTCTGCCCCCATATCACATTTTCTTCGCTTTCATCTACAGTCAACAACAAAATTCACTCGTCAATTGCGGGAGCAGCTCGATGGCGAAATCCTTGGAAAAAATTTTTCACTCGTTTCGTGTTGTTTTTTTTTTTTGTTCTCTAATGCACCGTTCAAGAAATATTAAATAAACTGTGCACTCAGCAAGTACGGGCGACTGATGGTGTCATAGGCGGGACGGGCTCTCCCCACTCCATTCTTCTTTCAATACCGTACTCGATTCGCTCCTCGCTAAATGACCAATGTAAATGGCATTTAGAAGAGAAAAAATCGAAAAGAATTTTTATCTTTAAAATCTCGCGATAACTCCACTCCTCTGGGCCGTTAATTTTCGGACAACCTGTATACATATAGCACACCCTGGATTCACTCATTCTACAACGGTCTGTAGAAGCTGTAAACAGTCATTAGCATGGTAAAAGCGAGTACTTTGTGTACAAACCTACATAGTATATTTATTCTATGGTAACCGTATTGACGAGACTGAAGAAACTCTTCTACCCACTGGTACACTTGCGCGTCACTCCACACTTCTAGTGTTCCGGTGTCCTCGCCGGGGCTTGAGTTCTAAAACGCTAAAAACAGTGCGAGCACAAAAACCACAGAACCGATCGTAAACGAAACGTCACTGAAAGAGAGCTTTATGTAAATAGTGAAAGAGCCAAACAGCTGTAGAAGCTGTTAATTGAATGAAACAAAATGTTCGAAGTCATTCGATAATCATCATGAATATTTCAATCAATAATGTCAACGATTTGTATAATTGAAATAAAAAAATGAATCTTTTTACAGCGCGAAGCTCAACTTAAAAGTCAAACAGTTGCAATTATTTGAACGTAACATACAGACGTGAAGATGAATACGAATTTTTGTTTTTTTTTTTTCTTTTTTCAAAACGCTGATTAGTGCAACTCGCTTTTTCACATATGAAAGGTCTGCAGCAGCCACTTAACATGAGAGCGCATAAGAAAATGTATACCAATGTGTAACATGGGAGAGGTTTTTTTTTTCTCATTTTGTCGGATGGTAGGGCGAATGAGAAGGGGTGGATTCGACTCTGGGTGCGATAACGCTCTGGTGGCAGAGCTTGGAAACTCTACGGGGGGGTTGGTTCACTGAGCGCTCAGTCGCGGACAAACCGTCACGCGGGACCGGACTCCGATGTGTATTACAACGTGATTTTGCCAAATAATCGCGTTCCGCGCTTTTCAAATAAATTCTTACGTTCAACGTATACCCCAGCTGCTGGATTTAAAGTGCATATTTCTGGAAATTTGGAGAAAATAATCTCGAAAGTGGATCACAATTTTTGCACTAAGATCCAGTATATTAATCGATGGTAATTAATTATTGAACGTTCAATTGAGATAATGTCAAAAAATTGATGAGCTGCAGAATAATCGCTCGTTCTTTGTATTTAAAAAATTGTGTTTTGTTTCATCGCGGAAAATTCGTTTCCGTTCGAAATACATTTGGGGAGTAATTCATTGAAAGTTATGAAAATCCCATGCTCAGCCAATCACTTGAACAAAAAATTGATTCATATAATTTTATTATTCAACAATTTGACAAAATAATTTTTACAGATTCATGCAATTGGAAATTTTTTTTATTAAGGTCGTTGAAAAATTAAATTAAACATAATCAACGTCCATAAATACAGACATGGATAAAAGCTAGAAACAAATCTTACGAAGCGATTAATTTCATTAAAAAAAAAATAAAAATACTTAATGAATCTGTCACTTTGATTGTTAGAAATTAAATTAGATTAATTTAATTAGAAAACTGCAATAGATAATTTGCAACGATTTAAAAAAAGGCTTGCGAAACTTGCTTCGAGGAAAATGAATTTTAAAATGGGGTTATCCCCCTGACCTCGATACGAAATTTTTTCTGTAGAAAAATGTTTTACCTTGTCACCTATTTTTTTTTCTCGATTTCCCGGAATTTTCTCGATAGGCCCAATGCATGAGGGTTAGTTATACATCAGCTTTGAATAAGTGATTTGCCACGACGAGTCTCGAAAGTTCACAGTGTTCAAAGTGTTTTCCAACGACAAGTTATTAATGAGTTCGTACAAGTTTTATTTCCCGCCAACTGATGGTGTCATTTTGAGTGAGAGTGCGTATAAAGATCATGCAATAATTGTCATAATTGTGCACAAACAAATATTTAAAAATTATCAGTAAAATGAATGAAAAATCGTATCCGAAATTTTTATACGAATCGCTCCAATAGCTTATTGTTCGAGATGAGAAATGGTTCGTGGTGAATTGTTGAATTTATCTCGGAATTTCTTGTGATTATGTAAGAACATTTTTTCATTCATGATGGCATCATTTCTTCAGTAGGAAGTGTAGATTGTCGTACTCGCTGTGAAGCGAGAGCGCTTTGTACTGAAAATTCTCCAATTTATTAATCAAAATCATGATTATGTCATTCTTAAGTGCTTGTCAATGAAACGTGAATACGTTTTATTATGAATAATTATTCATATCAACGTTAATTAACGACTCGAAAAAAATTCTGAATAATTTGAAATGTCATGAAATATTAATGAGCTATTTTTGTTAAGCATTGAATTGATAATATGGATTAACGAATTATTCAATTATTGTACTTGGAACCACGATTCTTATCGCGTCCAGCTACCATAAGTATTTTTTGTAAATTCGTCTTTAATTTTTATTTTTTTTTTTATTTTCCAGTATTCGTAAGAACTGTTTTCTCCTTTTACGCTGTGCTCTCAACCAAATCTACGCTCGGCCGTATTATTTTACGTACGTACGTATATTCTTTCAAATGGGACTTTGCAACGAGTGCGAGCGCTGGATTTTTTTTTGCTACACCAGCAGTTTTCCCTTTGTCGGCTATTATTTCCTTCAGTGTGTAACACTGGATGTTTCCGATTTCTGTAAAGAGCTCCAGTGTTTGTTAGCGAAGAAATTCTTCTTCACAATGAAGTGAATAATTATCTTTTTTTTTTTACCAAGTTTTTAACCAGTGTAATTGACCAATTAGTGTTATTTTACATTAATTCTTTAGAAATAATAATGAAATTTATTTCGGTTTGAAAACCTTTGGAAATTCAACTTTTCCATTGAAAAAACATGGCAGCTGCAAAACATGTTGAAGAGTTTTATGTACAGAGTTTTTATTTATAGAATGAGAATAACGAGAAGAAACTTTTGCGTGAATGTTAACTCTGGCAGATTTGATTGTTGGTGAAATTTCATTGTTACCGTATTCGACAAATTTTCGAGAGCCATCACGTCTCGAGCAAGTACGGCCGGAAACTCTTTGTTGCAGGCAGTCACAAAAGTAACAATGAAAAAAACTTTTTTTCCATGAAACCTAATATTTAAAAATGAAATAAAAATATATCTTTGGTAATTCAAAACGCCAAATATTGGTACACACTCTTTATGCAATATCAGGGATTGTTCGTTGAGCCGGGGCATGCCTAGAGGCACCTGGTAGGCCATGACAATCGCGTTACACGGGTGGATAAACATCGTCCATGCTTAACTACCCTTTTCACGAGGCTTAAATTTTTTATGAACACGAAAATATATATTTTTTTGTTCCCAAAAGCTCTGATTTTTGGAACAATCGTTTTCTTGCTAATGCAGAAGATGGTGGTTTTTATATTGATTTTACAATCAAACTGGCATCGGTTTTATCGTTCATGGATGCCGATCCAACTGTTCGAACGGTTAAAACAATAATCCTCATCTTAGTTTCCTCGATCGAGATGGTTTCATTGAACTCCATTTTCGATGAGAATAGATTCATTTCAAATTTAAGCTGGTTCAGCGTTCAGCTCGAATGTTAAAACCATTCGGAGTCGGCTGAGATATGATTTTAAGGTTAGCTTATATTTTCGTGAAAATAGTAATGCAAAAAGGATTTTTCGACACTTTGAGGCTTGGTCATCATGTTTGATGGGAAATCAGACGTGATGAGGCGCATCTTTGGTGAACACTTTTAGCCATATTGAGCATCCGTCGGATCAGCACTCTTTGGCATCTTACCTTTTCTACAGCTCCTTCCTCTTCCCATTCCCCTGATCGGGTCAACATCGTGTATACAAAGTTTTCGATCTGCCGGTAGAAAAGTTTGACGGCTAACTTTGGCAATAAACCCCTTTTACGGTTATCGATGCTCTCCCGCCTACATACTCCCGGGATTTCTCTTCACCCCCGGTACACCCGGAAGTCGTTAGGAGTATTCGAGGTAAATTCGAGGCTCACCACCGAATATAAACTGGTACGGGTGAGATGGCAAAACATGGGGAGCGGGATATTTCGTTTGGAAAATCTTCCGAAGCCATGTCATGAAAAACCCAATACCTGGATTGATGAAGGTTCTTTTTTAAAGGCATCAATATTGGACTCCGGAAAGGGCTGCAACCGCTATTAGATAACTCGATTCAAATACCTTTGGGAAAACTAGGCTGCCTGAAAAGCCTAGAATGTTGACTGGAAATCTTTTCCTCGTTGTTAAAAACAGGCCAAGTTTGTTCTGGTTGCCCAAAGTTCAAATTTCCACCGATGTCTTTACGAAGTTCTAGTTTTCCAGTCTGCTGAAGCTGTTTGATGGGCACTATCTCAACCAGGATTTGGACATGGCCAAATATAAACAAACCAGAAGAGCCCAATGGTACATGGACCACGTTCTCTTCATGGAGTACGTCTTCAAAACTCTTTCCGAAAAAACAAAGCTGGCCACATCGGTTGATGATTAAAGAGTATTTGAGGCTTTCTGCACAGACTAGCAGATTGACATTTCAGAAACTGGGTTGTCGGACGTTTTGGGGAATGTTGGCGTGACGAGAAACTGAGACAGGTCATTTACCTCCGGGTTCCTTCCATTTCTCAAGTCCGTGAGGTCTGGGCCAGTCAACACTCGAGCAAAAGGGGTTGTTGGTCTACTTCGGCTCTTCCATTTCCAAGATCTTCGTGTAATCCGGTCTTCTCAGTAAGGGATTATATATCGCAGGATTGTATCCTTGGTTTTCCACGATGGTGGTTAGTATGTTCCTAGGCTTTCCATCGTTCGATGCAGATTCGTTCGATGCGGAGGGCTATGACGAGAAGATAAGCTCGGATACCAGTCCCACAGGTACCACAAGCCGTTCTAACGCTACATCCCCATGTACCTTCACTATTAGAAGATATAACCTGCCTTCATATACAACCCTCCCCCCCCCCTCTCTCTCTCTCTATCCTTCTTCTTCCCCAACCTCAGCCCCTTTAACAAGTATCTATGACGTATATGAGCTACCTTCCCTCTCGGTCTGATAACCGTGTACAACGACCAAGAGGGTTAATGGAGTAAACAACCCTTCAGCTCGGAGTCTCTTGTCACCCCATGTCGATACTGCCCGATCAATTATGATTCATTGATTAATTAACACCGTACAGAACTCCGAGTTTGGAAACATTCCCGAGTCGACCTTATTCCGAGCTCGCGATCCTTCGCCAACGACTCCCTATTCACTGGAAATTTAACTCACCAATTCCAACTGACTCAACTTTCATCTTTGTCGAATTACATATTTGGAGTAAAAATTCTGTAGCAAAAAACTTACCCTTATTCGTAAGATATTATTTTTCCGGGTGATTTTTTGCATCAGCAGAATTAATGAATTTCGATAACTAATTTATTCATTTTCAATAATCTCGTAAATCTTATTTTCTGTTATAGTTGGTGGTAAAAAAAATAATCAAGAAACAAATGAAAAATCTTATGGAATGTTGGACCTCGAACGGGTGATTCCCGACAAGGGAACGTTGAAAAAATTTGACGTTCGGAAGAAACGATTAAAAATATCAAAACAGGAGAGTTGAAAAACTGAAAATAAAAAAAAAAATAAATAAAACGAGGGAAAAAACGTTGTCCGAATCTTTCCGACGGTTCCGAAGCTTGGAATACTTGCCGAGAAATATTTTGGGAAACTTTGCACATACCGGAAGCGAAATGAGGAAAATGGCTGTACAACACGTGTATCTGTGTTTATATACTCGTTTATATGAGAAAACTAGGATCGTCAAGGTGTAAGAGCTTGTGTACGTGGGATCGAGGCAAATTACAGTGATTCGACTGTCGAGTGCAGAGAATTTCAATACCGAGAGAAACTCGAGACGTTATGGGAAAGTGTGCCCTCCTACGTGATACGTGTTCATCTCGATAAAGTGGAGTTACCCCTGTTCTACACATTCGTGACGATTGTGCATAGTTCTGACGTAAATTGAATCAACAATTATTGTGACTACTTAACATAAAAAAAAAAAAACAAAAAATTAATCATTTCTCCGTATTAAAATATTTTTCGATTTCGCAATAATCTTCGAAAATTTATTTAAAGCCCAAGGGAAGACGTTTTTCTTGAATCTTGAAATCGACGTTTAAACATAGAATTATTGCGATAACTATTAAAAATCATCACGTAATTTTACAATTCATAAATTAAATTGTTCAAACTGCATAAAAAAAGCATAGGAAATTTGATAAATCCATAAAGAATAAACATTTATGTATATATATATAAAGACCCAGAGGGTGGCAACTAATTTTTCCACCATCGTTTATTTTCCTCGTGAATTTTCGTGATTACGATATTATAACGTGATATTCTCTTGTTCCGCAGTCTCGAAGACGGAACTCGAGGACCGAGAAAGCTGCGCGCAACAAAAGAAAATCTGTGCGAGGGTAAAAAAAAATATTTAAAAAACCGCGCATAAATCGGAGATTAAAAAAGCTGTTTTCTTCTTCCTCATTTTTGCTTATTTCCTCGCTCCTTCAAAGCGATCCGATCAAATAACTGGCGGTAAAAAAAAAACAAAAACAAAAAAAACTATAAAATCGCTTTGTGACGTGTTTCGTACGGAAACTTGTTATTTTATTTCCAACGATGACTGATAACGAGAGAGATTTAAGAACAAAGAAGCCACCTCATTTTCATCTCTCTCGTTAATTAATACAAATTCATTGTTTTCGTTGATAATAAATAAATTTTAATGTTTTTCTATAATAAAAATTTGATGGTGCTCGTTTCTCATTAGAAAGAAAAATCGTGCTCGTATCTTTTTCTCCGAACCGGAAGTGTGCGTGTCTTTTTTTCATTTTATTATTGTTTTATTTTTGTCATCAGGGGGCGCCACGTTGGCGCTTTCACGAAAAAAAATAACATCATGAAGGAGAATCGTAGAAAATGGTTGCGAGCCATTTGGCCACTGATAGCCATCCTCAGCCATCAATCAGGTGAGTCTCTGCTTAATTCTATCGTTAGAAAAATTTTATTTCACGCAGTTCGCGCACTTATCAACTCGATAACAGATTAGAGACTTTTGATCATGAAAACGAATCAAACTACTTTTCCTTGAAACAATTTTAGTGACGACAGTATTGAAACAAATAATAATTATTACATTTTTAATAAAAACAACACGATGATAAAATTTTAATCAAATGTTATTCGAATACAATTCATTGAGAAAATTTTCCAATCACAAATATCATTTTATTTATTAAAATTACTCTCGTTTCCTATATTTGGGAATTATCAAAGGAACAAAAACAGTTTTATTTTTTTTTATTTTTCGACGGATCTATTTCCCATTTGAGTGCACCCCTCGACGGAACACATATTATTCTCGTTAAGCTTATACTTCGGGAGGTATAAATCATGTTATTCATAAAGCACGAATATATTCGAGGTACAGAGCGTTTCGATGACTCTCGAGAGAAACTCACTCCCACTCCATCTGGTATAACTTCAATTCTCTTACCCTCTGTTTCATTCTCTTACTCTCTCTTCCTTATTCTCTCATTCTTGTGGCACTGGGTCACAAAATATGTGAAGCATTTATCTAGCAAATTGAGACAGTGGGCATTCGCGGAATTTGTGGGTTTGGATTAATGCTGAGCCTGCTTGGGAATTCGAGACAGGGAGGAAAGCGAAAGAAAGAGAGAGGGAGAGAGATCGAGAGGGGAGGGGAAGAAGAGAAAGAGTGACATCTGTGAATTTTCTATCCGAAGACCGTCTTCAGGGTATTATATTATTTTCCATAAATTCTGATTTAATTAGACTCTTCAAGTACTGTCACAAGATGGTGCAAATTTATTCGAATTTTTAATTAATCTTTTTGACACTAATTAATTTCATAATACGCTAGAAATAATTATTTCACATTCATTTGAGGGGGAATTTCTGCGATTGAAAACACGAGAAACAAAATTTCCGAACGTCAAATGAATTAACTCCAAGATCTATGTAGAGTTCAAGTTTACCGAATAAGTTATTCTCCATCATTCTTACGAATTTGTAAGGACGCAAGCTTCGTTATGATTTATAAATTTCGATAGAGGTCATTGAGGTCATACGTGATCTTCATGGATATCATAAAAGAGGTCGCCGGACGAGTGCAAGAACGTGTAAAACAGAAAAGTGAGAGAACTGAAGATTACGAGTTAATTCGGTGAATTGCACAGGCAGTTGGATCTCCAGGCTGCGATAGCCTTCGAGGACAAAGATTGGAGAAATCTGCTTCCGATAGTTTCGCCTCTTGCCTCTTTTACATAGACACGACGTTCCAACATCTTGCTTCGTCGTTTTATACGCTTGAAAAGCTCAAAAACTGCAAACTCAATTAACCGAGGTCGTCTAATTAACACCCCTATCTTCTTCAGTCCTTTCCAGCTGTTTCTTTCGTCTTATCAACCCTATCTTAGTTCCCGTTCATATTTACACAGCCAGAATAAACATCCGCCGAATAGCTGAACAAATTTTATCAGTATAGCTCCGTCTTATTTTCCTTCGGTACTCGCTTCAGAAGTTGCTTTCAGGAAGCATCATATATTTGGTGCAAAATATATTTTTTTAGCGATACTTCTTAATAGTCTTTTTCTCTTGAATTGATTTTTTTAACACTATTTTTTAGCGAGCGATTTTTCCAGTGGTTTTTGATGGATTAAAACGGCTCAAAGAATCGTTAAATTGGCATAAAAAAAGAAGGCAGAACACATATTTCCCTTAATGGAAGGTTACAACCGAGCGTACCTGAAATTTCCATTGTCCCAATTAGTCCAACTATAGCCCGAGCCTGGGGGCTTGCACACACGTGGAGGCGACCACGCTCGAGAATCTCGTTCGCTTTCCCCCCGTCCCTGCTATCCTTCACCTGATAGCTCTGCATGTTGCTATTTCCCCGAAGCTTCGATGAGAGCTCGAAGTGTCAAGAGCCTAACATTCGAATGAACATCAACTCCCACCCTGGCTTGAAACTCCTGGCGAAATTGCCGTGATCAGCTTGAGTTGCGATCCCTGTTGAAATTGACGTACTTCTCCTATCCTCAGACTATTCGCCAACTGGGGCAATCTTCGAACTCTGAATCTTCACTTAGTTCCTACTTTTTTGAACTTTTTTTTTTTCCAGTCGCCTCTTCAACAAACTTGTTTGAAAAATGATTCTGCAGCCGAACATTTTTTCCAAACGTCAAGAATCAGGAAGAAAAAGAAGTCAAGAGTCCTGAATTCTAAATAACACGATAGGCCCTAAATAAACTGACGGTGATCTGAACACGCGGGTCTGATCCTCATAAACCCATAAAAAGAAAACACCAAGTTTATACTAACCTTAACAGAATTTCACAATCCTTAGCAACCCACTTAAAATGAAGACATCAGAAGCAAGCCTCGAGTTTGAGATCTTGTGCGACAATTGATTATTCGACGGTCTTTTTTCCGTCCACTTTGGCAATTGAAAGATCCATTAACAGGATTGAATAAGCGTAGAGTTGTCGTAGCGAATGATCGATTGGAATAAAATCTTGAGGGTGAACGTGAAGGACAAAATGCTCGGAGCATTATAAACTGCAGAGAAAATTGGCTTCATCAGGCAGTTTGATTCTCGGGTAGTTGTTCCTCGATCGTTCTTCTCTCCCTGAAGTAATAACCCGTGGTAATGGGCAAGGTAGTAATAGCATTAGCTGGTAGTAATTTGTTGGACCGTGATGAATCCGCCTTCGATTTCTTCTTTATCAATCGTTCCCGGATCCAACAGAATTGTCACAGCCCATTTGACGCCTTTTTACTTGCCTCCTTTTTCTTTCCGCCATTTTGATCCCGTCACGGTTGCTTCTTCGAAAAGTAAATTGTACGAAGGCACTTTAATCTCTGTTCCACGCTTTTGTTCACTGCATACAATACCTATATACGAACAAAAGTTATCAGCTGATAGTGGTAATCGGCCGAAAGACTTCCTGATCTTGGCGGAAGACTATTTCTTCAATGATATTTCTTGAAGCGTACGAATTTTATGCTTCGATCGATTGTTGACCAATCGTATCCACTAACTTTTCTGACACCAGAACTAACTCCTTCCTCTCTGCACTCATACTTCGAATATTGTATAAGATGACGGTTAGATACACTCGCAAAAGTTGCAGAAGTTATTCCATGATGAGTTTCTTCATTCCTTGCATTGTTATTCTCGGTCATTTGCTTCCTTGGCCAAGGATATCCATTGTGGGTTCTCAGACCCAGAAGAACACTGACTCTTCATAATTTTGCAGATATGATTACAGCAATTATTTCCATAGCCCAGTTTCCAAGTTCACTGAAATAATTTTGCGCGTGGTAGTCCATAAGTCTCGGTAGATCATTCGTTGGATAGTTTCGTACAGGACAAAAAGTAATGAACGATTTTCTACGATGTGACTTTCCAAACGTTTAGGGGTATCAATTTATGAACTCCGGAACCGGCAATTCCACCGAGAAAGTAGTTTTGATTATCAGGAAACGTGGAGTTCAGTTCCCTTTTCCAAGCTTCCAGACTAAGAACGACCTCCAGTATTTGGGTGCGAATGGTTTCCTCAGACTGTTTTGTCCGTTATCATGAAAGGCGTGAAAAATGGGCAACCATCCTCGGAAAACGCCGCTGGTTTCTCTTACTATCTTCCGAGTCCAGAATATTCCTGATGACCTTTACATGACCCCGTTGACCTCGTAATATGTCTAGCCGATCGTACAAGCCGAGTGAGACTCTCCGTATCCTAAGGTCGGTTAGTGGTATCCACACCCAGTCGTAATGGCTTCGTGGTCCTCCTTCGACTATCCACCTTGCTATTAACCATGCATTTATTTCTTGTTCACGAACTGAGTCCTTCGTGCAGATGGATGCTACTACATCCGGAC
Source organism: Campoplex capitator (assembly GCA_037576405.1). Lineage (NCBI taxonomy): Eukaryota > Metazoa > Arthropoda > Insecta > Hymenoptera > Ichneumonidae > Campoplex > Campoplex capitator. The sequence goes on along the minus strand of JARBWI010000323.1, from coordinate 9,401,352 downwards.
CGGGATGAAGTTAGTGCTTTTTGATAGGGGTATCACGTTCGGACCTTGACCATTTTCGGGTGCTATTTCTTCCAGCTGGTTTTGGTCATTTTCTGAGTCGATTTATGTCATGAATTTTGGATTATTTTTAAAAATATTGATTATCAACTGTAGGAGTTAAATATTTCAGAATCGGTGTATCGGAATATTGGTCCATCTAAGCACCACGTTTTCACACATTCACATCGATACAAGTGTTAGCTGGACTCTGCAAATAATACGCGATTATAGTATCAATACGGGAACAAGGATTACGCATCAGTGAACAGGGAAATTTTTATGTTCCTCATGCCTGCCACTTGCAAGCGACTATGCATACATGTATTATTTTCCGGGTCCTGGCAGTGCATAGATCTCGATTCGCCATGCGCTTTTACCGCGGTGGACCAGAAAATGATAAATTCACTCGATGAATTTCCAGCAATAACACCGCACAGGCGGCGGGCGTAGGGGGAGTATCTGCATACAGTTCTGGCTCTCGTTCAACTTTCCACGTTATGTATACACCGGATAATATAGAATGCTCCGACCCGACTAGCCTGAAATGGATGGGTTGAGTTTCGCAGTGCGAATTCATAACATCGTAGTCGTGACGACTGTCCGTGTTGTTCCGAGGTTGTGAGAAACTGATTCTCGACTATAATGTTCTACCCATGTTTCTGTACGATGATAATCTTTCGTCGAACCATGTGGATACATTAAATATCAAACTGAACTAACTGGCCTGGGTCGTTGGATCCTCAACTAATCTAAGACGATGTTGGCTTTGATGAGAGGACTCAACTCGATCTAAATTATTTCAGTTTGGTGGCAGGCAGAATAGGGTTCCATGATATTTCACCACTCGGATACAATATCATTAAGATGTTTTATTTTCTAATGGGCTAATTTGCATGTTGCCAATAATGGTGCAATGACTGTTCCACCCACTAGTGTAGCTTCTTAGACATGTGACTAAACCTACCAAAGTTTCTCTCCCATTCCCCATTTCGACTCTGTCCTGCACATCCTACATCGTCCTTCAAATTCCCGAATTGTCCATTTATTCTTCGACATAACTTGTTGACACGTATTCCAATGCTCGTGACGTGTTGGCTTTTCCATCCGTGCACATGATCGTAACAACTGGCGCGAGAGGCTGAACTATCCGCGCGCGCGGACGCGGTGATGCATACAAGTTTTGTGCTTTATCGCACATCGCCCTTTTGCCTCTTACCCTATCCTAGCGACCAAACACTCAGCCACTTTTCCCTTCTGTCGTCTTCGATCGTCCTGGCCTCGGTGCAACCGGCAGTCAACCTCTCACTCTATCTGCTTTCTGGCGAACATGCAACGACAGCATAACGCCATTTCGAATGCAGACGACGTATAGCCAGCATCAGCACCAGAGTAGCTCCAAACCCCTGGAGCTAGTACAGGTTTAGCAACCATACTGGAATACCAGATGGCTGTTACTCCTCTCACCCCGTTCTTCCCTTCCATCCACGTTTCTTTCACGAGCTGAAATATCATTCGATCATGTGGCCTGTTTGCGCTTCGTCCTCCTACACAAGTTTTCATATTGTTTTGTACTCTACAGGTCACTGGGTCGCGTCCCGTGCCCATTCAGATATTCAGCAACTACCGTTCAACAAAATTTACTGCGTCGAACTCGTCTTACGCTGTTGAGGCTGCGTTCGTGTTAGGACTCTGGTTGCAGGGATGACTTTGAGGATGGAATGCATTGAGATAAAAATTAAATGCTACGCATAAAGAACTGAAAAAAGGATTTCCCAAAAATACATTTACGTGTTTGCACACTCATGACATTCACAAGTCTCCCTAAAGTTCGTATGCCACTTGTGTATCAAGCTCATTCCGGATTCACCGGTATGTCATTTCCTAGAGAATCGTGGTGGTCGACTTAGCTTGTTTTATTTGAATTGCTCTCTTCCACGGTGATTCCTTTCTCCCCAGGATGCAGCAATTTCTGCGATGATTAAAAGTGGTCAGGATTCCGGATACGGTGATAAAAACGACGCACAGGGCTGGCCAAGCCCTGTACTTGTATCGGAGATCCTTAGAATTTGCACTCAAATCTTCCAGGTTGAGGAGATGTTGGTTCGAAAACGGTCCCGGAGCGAAAGAGACGGAATCGTTGATCGATGAGGACAGCTCGTTTCCGAGAGGGGAAAGCAAAATCAATCCTCCCAGATTTAGCACCTAATCGAAACAAATCGCATCTTTCAAAGTGAATAGAAGATTTATAACCAGTAGATTAATTGATGTAAACGTACCTGGCATTAGAGTCGTGTACAATATTTTCGAATTTTTTCCTAATATTTACTATTAATCATTACTTTGTAGAAATATTTATACAAATTCCCATGAGTTTGGATCATATTCAGGTACCACGTCCATTGAAAATTCTCATCCCCTATCGATTCGTTTATTCGTAGAAGTTAAAAATCAGAACGTACCTTGCAGAGTAACAGAAGCAAATATTCATGCATGGGCTGGCTGTTTCATTGGAGCATCAAGCCACTGCTGCAATTAGTGAATATACTGCAAGCTACGAAAAAGGACAGGGGTGTGGTTATTTTTCCCTATTTTAAACGAAACGATAATATTATTGAAACCGGTGACCTGTTCACTATGATGAATTTTATTAATCTCATTTATGAACCTGGTTGCAATGCTCAAATTTTAGTACGAGGATGAGAGGAAAGGAGGAAGAGGAGGGGGAGGGGGGGGGGGGAGTGAAGCTCGTTGGGTCATACGACCATTGTGTACATTTCGTGGGAAGTAATTTTCGACTTTCAGTGCAATACAAAATTATTTATTTGCCAACACTGCCACCTTCATATCTATATGATAAATTTCTGTTAACATGTGTTTGTGAAAGGTCCGTAGATGAGCTTGATTCGAGACTGCAACAAAACTCGAATGTGGAGGCCAAACATACGTACACATGCCAAATTATAAATACGTTTATTATGAATTTTCACCGTAGCATCGGTGGGAACAGCGTATTCGGTTATTTTGGCACAACCAGTGAACACAGGACACAAAAATGCTGCACGTAAATTGCAATCTCCATGCATGGACCAACCCTGACGAATGAGCAGCTAAAAAACGATTGCCCAAAACTTTTCCCCCGGGGTTTCAACTTCTGACATACACGAGGGCGTAGAATCAAGTATCTTCGTCCAAAATTACGCCAGTTTGCCTAGCAGAAAGAAAAATCACTAAAAAATCTTCTCACGACGGATCATTCTTTACCTGTTTCTATCAAAATTTATTATTCATTATCCATTGCTCGAGCAACGAGCATGAGCACGTGAAGCATCGAAGAGCTTCTATGCTTCATCAATCATCAGTCCTTGTTTATAAATTCATTCGTATTTTTGCATACCTTTCGAAAATCCTGCAGCATTCGGAGAACATGAACGTTAAGATTTGATTGTATTCGCCACTCATGCGGACACACAAAAAGGCGAAGAACCTGTTTCATTTTCTTTTCCAAATTGAATTGAAATGAATCATTTGATCGGCGGGTTGTTGATAAATGAAATTCATCAATCGGAAGAAATGTGATTTTCAAAAAAAAATGTTTCGAATTTATATTTTTTCGTTGATCGACCGATGTGTACGTTCACCCAGTTTCGTTCCTACATACCTAATATTCGCGTATATGTTGCATCATGAAAACGCAGAATGGTGTTTTATCGTGTGCTTTTGGCACTTTGCCATAGAGTTGCACAAATGCTTGGTATGGTGAGGGAATCGTTGGGGTATGAGGTGGAGGGGAGTGGGGGGGGGGGGCAGGGTTGGTAGAAAGAGGAAAATTCGCGCACGCACGACCTCACATTGTCATTTGTTGGTTTCCGCCTCGTCTGCTGGAAAATCTATTTCTTTTTGTTGACACAGTGTGTAAACACTGGTCGTTTGGGTGTACACTATATTGCACACAGCTTTCAGCAACGCATGGGAGCGTACAGAGAACTAGGGGTACAGAAACACGTACATTTTTCGAATCTTGGCTCTGGCAGGCTGTAAATACTCGATATGACCGGAATTCGGCGTTCTAATCGTTTCAACAAATCACTAGATCGGATCATACTCAAACGCACAATTTGACACCATTCACAGAAATACAAATGGACGTTGATAACACGGAACAAAAAAAATATTGGTTCTCTATCGATTCTCATAGGTGTATACGGTTTTAGAGTTCGAATAGAACGGACAATCGTACTCGAATCTGCATGTTTACGAGGATTTCAATGTATTGTATTGAGACTAGATTCCGAACGATACTAAATGGATTTAAAATAGTCGTATAGACTATCGAATAATAATCATTATATTGATTCATCATTATTGCACAATTATGACATTGATCAATGCAGTTGGTTGAATCATTATTTTTTTAGTTGAACAAATATTTTTGAGAGAACATTTTTTTCCACTGTGATGTTGTATCGAGTTACGTTTGATCGAGCTTTTTAGTTCAGTTTAATTGTAATGAATCTTGCTATCGATAATAGGGCTTTGGTAGACCGAGGAGAAGAAAAATCTGAACTAAAACAGGATGTCAAGCTGGATACGTTTGTATACGTATATGGATAAATTGATTAGCAATTAGAAGTTTCAACGGAATCATCGAAGCTCCAGCTCGTTGTTGGAGTCGAGATCAATCGTTATATAATTCTTGCTCCGATCAGATTCAGCTTTGTCAATCTTGATTAAATATCTAAGCCTCTCCCTCGATTCAGACGATAAATCTCGAGCACAGTACGTAGTACGTTTGGCAACGATTTTATCATAGCCTTCGCGTTTGCGTCCATGTGCCAATGACTTTTGCTGGCACCTGTAAATGGAAAACGAATTTTGGTGGTCTGTTATCTCGAACGAGACAGAGGAAGAGAAATAAAGTCTGTACGAATTTAGTATCTGTGGCTGATCGGCATTTAATCCAGCAGGAGAATTCAGCTTTTAAAATAATCAACCGAACAATCGTACGAGACAATAACTGAATAAAGAACTCGAAGCCAACACCTACATCTTTTTTATTATTTTTAATTGCCTTTTTGGAACCTTATAAAAATCGTTTGTATTTCAATTTTTCAACATGCTCAACGGCAAATGAAAACAAAAAAATTGCGTCAGGATCGTTACCATGTTTTTTTTCTTCTTCTTCTTTTACCTTTAAAAAACGGCGACGCTTTCGACGTGGAAGAAAAATTCTCTCCCGTTATCCGATCATTTCTGTAGATAAAATTGGAAAAAAATGATTATCGATTTTTCATTTTAACAGTGGCAGGTTAAATGAAGATCAAAGAATTGACCTCTTTCCGCCTCCCCTTTCCCGTGGTTCCAAAAAACCTGTTCTCATCATATTGTGGAACTTAGCTAATTGGGAAAGAGTTGAGGCATTGGCAGAAGCGAAGGCGGGTTATTGTCAAAGGTCATGACTCGACCCGCTCGTGGGCTTAAGCTGCTAATGGGTCACTAGAAGTCAGTAAGATTCGAACGAGTGCTCCGGCGGTCGTTTTCTTCCCTGGTGAAGAAGAGTCTTTCTTCCTCAGGTTAGGGATAGAAACCCATAGTAGCAAAGCTCTTTGCTCGCTCACTCTTGTATCAAATGTCAGATGGGACTCTATTCGCACTTCGTATTCCCAGCACGTAAGTTGCGACTGAACGAGGGTAACCCCTTTTCATCCCTCGTTCAACCGAACCTTCCTTACTTTACGGAGTCTTCTGCAATCTCTCAACTTTCTCTCGTGCTTCTATTATTCTTTCCCGGAGCTCCGCTCCAGAGTTCCTGGAACGTAGACCTTCGCTGAAAGAACACATTGAGGCATCGAATAGAAAACCCAGGCGTCTTGCCGTCGTTTCCTTGAAAATTTTCTTCATATATGACTATTCCGAATAGCTTTTCTTCTGGCATCTAACAAAATCACATACAAACTCCGATAATAATTAAACGACGAATAATTGAGAAAATTAAATAACCAATACTGATCATTCGTATATTATGAAATGAAATCATCAATAACAACGATTAAGGAGCAATACATGAAATCCTTAATAATAATAATAATAATAATAATAATAATAAAAATGAGCAGCTAGAATTCCATTTCCTGTCTGATTTTTTCCTGGTTTTATTTCTCTCCATCATCCGTTTTTACCAGCACAAGGTAACCTGAAAAGCGAAGGCTTTGGCCACTTCTGGCAAGTGTGGGCGAACGTTTTTCTTTTTTCCTGGGTGTCAAAGTGTGAGTGAGCCAGATTATACGAGAGTACGAATGGTTGGACGGGAAGGGCAGGGGCGGAGGGCTGTAGGAGGAGAGCTTGCAAGATATCTCTGTCGACCGGGGGGCATCGAGAGCTCGAGATCGGTTATTGGAAAAGCGATTCCTCGCTGGGATAGAGAAGACGTAGAGTATGAAATAGGTTAAGGGGTATGGGGATAGCGTTGAATTTTTCTAGCAACCATTAATCACTCCCGAATATATATATATATGTGTGTGTGTGTGTGTGTGTGTTAGATATCCAAAATATATAAAATCTATGTATATACACGTGTAGTAATATACACATAGAGCTCGTTGTCATGAACGACGGCACTAGAGTTTGCCTTCACTCTTTTTTTTTTCTCGTTGTCGAACCGGGATATATTCCCGATGCTTCCCATTCACCTCTTCCACTTCTTCTTCTTCTTCTTCGTCTCTTTTCTCTCTCTCTCTCTCTCTTCGTCATTTTCTCCTTTCCACTTCGTACACAGCTCCCGGAGATTTTATTTGCTCCATCCTCAATGGGGAATACCCGCAGACGTATTTCTGTGTACACCTATCTCATCTCGTCGTTTTGTTTCTCTCTTCTTTTTTTTTTTTTTTTTATTCAAAGAAGGGGCCCGGCTACGAAACTACGGCTGATGGTCTACTTTTTGTATACAATATTTTGAGTTTTGTTTATACAGTCGAGGATGAATGGCGTTTCTGTATTCGTGTGTAGATTCTTTCGCCGCGGGCTGATGCTCTTCAGCTCCACGATTCGACAAACCCCTCGAGAAAAGTCTCAAAACCCCAAAGAATTACGGATATCGAATGACAAAATACTGGGATATTTAACCCATATAACGTCTAGACTTAAACCTCTGGAAAGTTTGCTTTTTGGTCAACAGTTATATTCATATCTCTCGGCAAAATTAGCCGATATCACAGAAAATGTTTTAGTGTCATTAGAGTTGAGTTGAAACAAAATTTATTAGGTTTCTTTTTGCAACTTATTATGATGCTAGTAAATGTAGTTTGTAGCAAAATTCAATCATTTCTGTATGAACGATTTTGAAGCTATTTCTTATATCGAATGCATCGAAATAATATGCCCAAAATGAATCCCCAGGTGGTACTTGTGGCTTCTTAAGCAGCAGTAGAAGAGTATCGTATCGACGATGATCCGTGAAACGGAAGAAAGGGTAATTTTTTGCAGATAAATAGGCAAAGATAAAGCATGTTTTTTCTCACTTAAAAACATTTTTACGTCACCGTTTTCTCGGTCTTAAATTTATCCCTATTTTCGTTTCTTTTTTCCATTCCGTGTGCTTTCTATTTCTTAATTTTTTTTTTTTTTTCCCCTATGTCTCGCCGCGTGTCTTAGTTCGCGTGCACACTCCAACACGCCAGAGTACAGTAAGGTTATATTTCCGGACTGAATCTGAACTGTACAGTGAAGGGAGCTGCGTGCAAAGAGAAATTGGAAGGAGAGAATGGAAGATCGTGGCGGCTTGGGTGGCATTACTTTTCCGGTGGTGGAGTTTCAGTGCTTACTATCACAAGCCCTCACAAACCCCTGTGAAGTACGCTCCGAGAATTCAGAGCGAACTCTATATCTACCTCTTTTTCCCTCTCCCTTCCTCATTCTTCCTTTATCACTCTCTCTCAAAAGTGCACGCAAAGCCGCCACCCCCCCCCCCTCCCCCACCACTATGCTCCAAGCTTTTCCCGTACATAGATCGTGTTTCCGGTTTAGATAGTTCGAGAGTGTTTGATAAGCTCGCATCGTAAGACCTCGGGGGTGCTCTTTTAAAGTTCACCGAATCGTGTTAATGAATTTTTTTTACATCCCCGAAGCGATATCTCTCGTGAGAATCAATGTATCGATAAGCCCTGCGAGTGCATACTCAAAATGACTGGTCCCCAAACTTTTTCTTCTTTTTTATACTTTCGCTGACCAAAAACCACTGAAAACGAACTCGTGATCTCAGTTACAAATTAGTCTCGAAGTCATTCATATTTCCAAGATAAGTTGTTGGTGCTTTGCTCCAAAAAGAAATGACCATTGATACCGTTATATGGATCTTGGTAAGGGAAAACTTCATACATCGCAAATTCGAAATTATTAATTGAATTAATATTTTATACGAAGTCAGCATAGTAATATTGAGGGAAAAATGTCCCATTTCCATGCCGATTTTTTGGGGTAAACCTTATATTATTCCCATCGTTGTTTAAATTACCCGTATTTCTCGTAGTAGGGGTAATTCCAGAGCATGGATCTCGGCCAAGAGATCCGCAGTGCAGGGGGTTCGAAAATATAGACGCGAAGCGTCTGCCTAGCGTACAACTTGCAACTCTCTTGATCCCCTTAGGGAGCTTTTTTCGTTGGCGTTCGTCTCCGATCTAATAGGATCTTTTTTCTTTTCCTTTCTTACGTACCTGATATTTTTATCCTTCAAGTACTTTTTGCTGGATTCACCTGCAGCATTGTTGCAACCATTTTAAGGGACAAACTTCGATACCTTTGTAGCCAAAAATAGCCTCGAGCAGGAGGGCAAGAAATTAGACCACAAGTGGACGCGACGATGTTTCAAGTGGATTTTCGACTTGGTTCTCCATATTTTGCCCCCTTTACGATCCCCCTTCATCTCGCACCATCCCAGTTCTCGTAATGTACCAAGTTGAGCTACAAACGTATCTTTTCCTAACTCACAACTCCAACGAGTAACTTTCCTCGTAGTGGAAACTCCGGAAATGCGAGCCTAAAAGGGGATAGGGTAGTCGAAGTGGACTTGAAAACCATCCCCGTTTCGCTGGCTACCCTGGCTATGGGTTACACTACCAATTTCCAACAGTTTACCGGCGTACTCAATTCTTGGTCGTACCACCGCTCATCTGGCGATGTCGCAAGGATGGAAAAGACCACGAGTGGGAAGGACATAGGGTTTTAAAGGATGGAACATGTTACAGATGAGTCCGCAACCCGGATCAGACCGAGTGGCTTTCTAAAGTTGCATGTGAACTGCCTTTGATATACGAGTGGATATCAAATACATTGATGTGTATCTACCTACATATATATATATGTATCTAGACTTTCTCCAGGAACGCTATACACGAACTACTTTATAGAGCAACGACCTGAAACCCTGTTGCCCAACAAACAGTACCCTCCCATGAATTGACCACCATGATTGTGAAAATCTAAGGAGGAAGCGCGCCTGGTTTAATCAGTGGAAGTAGTACATGGACCTTTTGAGCTTTCTCTCTGACCAGCCAGGTCCACCATCTTCGACATAACTATCCCAATTCATCGAGGTAACTCGTCGACATCGACTTTACAATCCAGCCGTAAATTAATTGCTTGGTTCTATTTGCGCTCCAGACTCTTTGAAATTTGACTATAATGGTTCAGTCCATCAGATGAGTCATCAAGAGAGTGTCTTTAGAGAAATTATTTAGATTAAAATGCAGCTACAGTTAGCAACGACAGACTCATAAATGCTTTCGTCAGTTCTTTGCCAAAGTTTCTAAAAGTACAGGGTTTTTTGTTTGCTTTTCTGTAGAAACTTTGAGGATGATAGAAAATCTGAATATTTTTAAGAAAAGTCGGATCAATATGTTTTTAGGGGAAAAAGGACAATTTTGTCAGGACTATGATTATCCCAGATGTTATTTCACTATTCTTTGTTTGCTCACAGCCCTCCAAAGTGTCATTTCGAGGGAATCAGCATAAAAATTTGTCTACCGAATGGCACGCTCGTACAATTATTCCCCGATAAATGGCACGTCGCGCGCGAGTAAAAATACCTCGATTCTTCAAAATGATTTTATTTCTGCATCACCCCTAGTATTATTCACGAACCGGATGGAAAAATTTCGAGAGAAGAGAGAGAATAGTCGTCAATTTTTTCATCTCTTATGGAAAGAAATAAAATTCCGAAGCTCGGAATATTTTCTTTTTTTTTTTCTTTCGTTTTAACTCGCAGATAAAAAGTAGAGGAGAAATGTGAAAGAACAAAACCTCTTTTAAGCTACGACGAGGAATTATGCTCTGTGGACACATACATTCATGAAGGTTACGACGCTTTGAGAATGTCTCACACGTGACTTTTGAATTATTAATCTCTTTCACTGTAGTGCGTGACTATGAAAGTGTATATGTGAGAGGCTGCTCATGAAGGTAGGGATAGAAAAAATGTGTGCCATTCAAGAGTGACAGAGCTCACAAGGCTTAAAAAAGTACAGAAAGGCAAAAAAAAAAAAGAAAAAAAAAAACCAGAGTTCAGAGGAGAATTCTATACCGAAGAGAGTTTTGTGCACGTCTGCTGAATTTGTAGAACGACTTTCGCCTCGTTGTCCCACAGACCGTGAAAATATGAGCATTCTCTGCTCGAACTCGCTAAGCGATGAATGACACAGACGCTTCTTTTTACCCTCCTCCACCTTGTAATCTGAAACATTCGTTTTTCATGTAGAATCTGTTTTTCACGTGTGTTTTTATTATTATTACTTTTTTCATGTCATTTCGTTTACCGCATCTTTTTACTGCAGAATTTCGGAGCCAAAAAAATTAGGGTCAAGTAACATTAAATTTTTTATTACTTCGTTATTGCAGGGCTTATCCATGAAAGCGAAGCAGCGTCGTACAATTAAAAAATCGTATCTGAAAAAAATGACGACAGAATGCGATTATTCTCGCGTTCTCATTTAGCGATTGAGATTTTTTCGTTCCACGATTTTATGCCGATTTATTAAAAGCTCCAACGTAAATGGTTCAGCGAATAAAAAATCGTTATTTCATTACCTGGCTTTATCATCAAGAATATTGGAATAAATCAGAAAAAGTGAAGCACAAAACTCGTCGGTAAAGCTGATTTTTTCATCTCAGAGCATTTTCTACCGTAGAAATTCAACATAATACTAATTAATTTTTCAATTCTGAATCAAGCTTTCTAAGCAGGTGAAAAATAAATTATTACACGTACTAATTAACAATTTTATTTTTATCGTTTTATACAAACGTGTTGATTTTTTACTTCTCAGTCTCGATATTTTTTTTACCTGTCATCTTCAGAATCTCAGTCTCTAATAATGTTTTTCGCCAGTTGCCAATGACTTCCAACAACGACCACCAAAAGCCTTGAGCAAAGAAGCCTCCATTACAAGCTTGACTCTTCTCTATCCACTCTAACGATAATTTTTTTCTTCACTAAATTGTCAAAAAACAACCAAACAAATTGTATCCAAAGATGCCATTCATGCTTCAACTTTACATCGGTTTAAGTACTTGCGTGGTTGTGGTTTTGACACAGTGGGGTTCAAATTATGCTCCAGATACACCACGAGCGTTTGGTCCATGCCGCGTTTACACGCATGAAGTTATTCGTCTTTTTCTGGATTTGTCAAATAAAACATTATTTCGTAAAGCAAAAAAAAACCAAACCATTTTCAATGTCACTCGACGATTTAACTTATTAGACGATATTGTTTTTGACGTGAATATATTACATTATCATGTACGTGACGCGATGTGATTCCGCTTGTTTAAGCTGAATGTGAGGATATTCGAGGCTGTCTCTCTCGCTCTCAGGCCTGTTGGAAAATGCCAGTAACAGAAGGCGACGTGGAGAACGCTGTCTCGATTGTTCATAGCAAACAAAGAACTTTGCAATCTGGAGCTAGATAAAAAAAAAACACACACACACACAATAAAAATATGAGCTGCTGCAGTGTTTTTTTTTTTCTATTTTTACCTCTCCTCGTTTTCTGGTTTTTTTTTTTTCATGCAATCTGTTCTGGTGGTACTAACGAATTAAAAATTGTTCAGCGAGCCGTCTGGTCATTTTTTAGGCTGGTTTTCACGTGAAATATTGCTGCACGGTATAAGCATGAAAAAAGTTAGAAAAAAAGAAAAAAAGCAAAATATTGAGGTAGAAAAAAAATTTTAATGCGAAGAACGTCGACGAGCTAAGGACTGGAATAATTATGCAGTAGAGCTCGCGAGTACTGTTGACAAACGAAGCATATATACAATCCCAGAAAATAAAACGATAAAGAAAATAAAAAATGAAAAAGAAAAATAAAAAAAATAAAAACACTAGGAACGATAGGAATACTGAGTGGGCTTTGAAATTTGGAATGGAGGGGAAAGGGGCAACGCGAATTTTCGTTACCTCACTTTTTTTCGCGAATATGTTTCCCAGAAATTAGCATTTTACTACCCCCTAGCGAATATCTTTATCCCCTTTCATTCTCATCTCTATTTTCATCCGCGCTTTGTACTTTCCACCACCCCCCCCCCCCTCCCTCTCACCCTTTTCCTCTCTCTTTTACTGTTATCCTTCATGTCGCGAACAGAACCGAGAGCCACGAATGTATCTACGTGATTCGAATTAGAGTTAAACCAGTGAATTCTCGTCGGGAATATTTCCTTTTTTTTTTTTTTTTCTTCTTTTTTAAACAATTTATATCCATTTTTCTTTGGGTTGATTTATCCTAGCGTGAAAAAAATTGGGTCGCGAATGATCGAGATTTATGTCAATTTTTATGTTTTTCACGGATTTATACGACCCTGACTACGTACTCAGGCACACGACTCTTTTCATCACGCGTTATGACGATTCTCGAGTATTTACTCGAGAGTAGTAGATAGCAAAATTCTTAAAGGTAAGATCCTAATAAATGTTTTCGTACGACGCACCAGTCGTTAAGTATTAACCGATTAGCGAACAGCCAATGAGATACGCCGTAAAAGGAGGTCGCTTCGCGTCTCACAGACTGAGTGGGCAAGGCGCGCTCCCTTCCACTCTGCCCTCATAATTCGCAACAAATTCAATTGGCTATCCGCTAATACGATAATTTCTCGTTATTGGGTCATCGTGAAAAAAAAAAAAAAAACAAAAAAATTTAAAATCGTTAGAAACTTTTCTCATTTCTAGAGATTCCAACTGTTCTTCATGATTTAGAGGCGAATTTTGTATAATAACTTCGTTGGCATGTACGTAACTCGAGGCTCAATGCACGCAAATTTACATGTCACAAAGCTGCGATATAGGAATTAAGCTCACTGACCGTGGGAGAATCCACACTGGTAATGGTTTATACGTGTAACGGTGGATCTCTCTCTAGTCTGTACGTTGAGAACTAAACGCTTGAAATTCCGAAACACACAGAAACACTGACACCGTTTTATCTACGCTAGAAATTAACAATGACCTTGCAGATCTTTCCCGAGCTTGCATGGGGTTATCCAAGTTTTCGAGACTCGAGAATCTCCTTTGATTCTCTTTATACTCCGTAATATAAGTAAAAAATGTAGCTCCAACGATCGAAACAATGGGAGTTCGTCGGAACGGGAAATACCATTATTATTATTATTATTATTATTATTATTATTATTATTATTATTATTATTATTATTATTATTATTATTATTATTATTATTATTATTATTATTATTTATGTTACCGAAGTAAACGATGTTCGAGTGGTTATATAACACAAAACATTTATCTTTTTCGCTTTTCTCGTGACTGACAACGAATTTACCGTGACAACCACCATCCAACTGACAAAAAATGTACGGAATAATTGGACGTTCACAAAAGTAAATGAAAAAAAAAAAATAGAAAAAAATGGTTTTTCCATGAAAATATTGGAATGGAGATAAACAAACATAATACTATAACAAAATAAAAAACGAGTACGATTTTTGTATATAGATAATATACGACCCATCTTCGTACATTCAGAAAACAAAATAATTAATGATTATGAATCGTTATGAAATGGAATACAACACTTGTAAATAATTTCATTTTTCAAATAATGTGGAATGTCTGTTCCGTGATCCTCTTTCAGCAATCGTTTACTACATATTTTTTCTCGGAAAATGTATCTTGCGAAGAAATATTGCAAGCTCGATAAAATCCGAGCGATGTGCGTCTGTCTGTGTACGTATTTTTCTCTCGTTAGAGATTGAGGAAACGGGAGGATAAATAAGAACAGAAGCTCGACGAGAGGAAAGAGATGAAAAACGAGGGGGAAAAAAAAAAAACCGGTCGGAAATTGGAGGAGAAGAGAAGGACGAAGTCCTGTCGAGTTTTTACCGGATGAAATTCACCAACTCGAGCAATAAAATATGGTCTTGTACAGAAAAAAAAAAATGAAAAAAAAAAAAAAAAAAGACAGGAAAAGATTCAAGTTCTTCTATCGTGAACGAGGAGAACGAGAGGGTCTTATGGAATTATTTAGACTCGCTTGTTGCTGATTTAAGAGAAGAAGTCTCTTACCTTTACCTTGAGCATTTTGTACTTGTCAGTTTTGTCGTTGCCAGCTGACCTGGGTTAACTTGAGGGAGAATAATGAAATTCAAAGGGTGTACGAAAACCCCAGAAATATAAAAGCAAGTTTATGTATACTTTGTGCAAACACACGTATTTGAAAATACAGCTCGTACGCAGCCAGTACGAACGGAATAATTGCAACAGAATTTCCATTTAGTTGTAACAACATTGCCAACAGCATTTTTAATCAATACTTTATCATTTTTTGATTACTAATCTCATAGAGTAAAGGAAATATTATAAATCAAATATGCTTCCTTGAGTATTAAAAAATTCTTAGAAAATAAATTTAATGATTGTGAAGCAAAGTGAAGTGGCCAAATTTTTTTACAAGTTTCTTATAAAAAAAATGATTACAAATTACGTTTCGAATGATCCTCAAATACTGTGCCTTTTTTATCATCTATAGTTGGATAATTCGTCATTGAATTGTCCAATTACATTTAAAACGAAGACACCAGTATCTTAAATCGTGCAAGTTTCACTCCCATCACAGAGCTACATGCTCTCAAAAACTTTAAAGCTCTTTGCGCATCTCATCTTTCTTCCCCTCGTGAACGATCAACGTATTAAAGAAAAAGTCAGTTCCTTGGCACTGATTATCAAGCAGCAAGGACGATTAGGTGTTCAATGTCAATATCGAGATGAAAAATAGAAAAAAAGAAAAAAAAAATTGTGAAAAGAAAGTTTGCCTCTTAAAATTTACAACACAGAGGGGAAAAGTTACTGCAACAATTGCATCAACTTTTATAAGTACACACCGATCGACTTGAGTAACTCTCCGGGGATAAACCAGGCAAAGTCCTACGAGGCAGAAAGCTATCGTAAGTTGAATCTATATGTATAGTATACATGCAAGATATTCTTGAAGCAAATTGACCGATAGAGTTTGGCTCAAACCAACCACCCACGATCGTTTAAAGCTGGGATCCAGCCAATAAATAAATTCAACACGATCGTGAGTGAAATTATGCTCTCATGACATCAAGCTTTATAAAGAAGTTCAATTTGGCGTATGGAATAAAAATTCAATGAGATGCGAATTACCTGCAACATCACATTCTTCATATTCGTAATGCAAAAAGAAAAAATAATATAATTATTGTCTTCATTTGCAATACTATCAATAGAATTTTTGTGAGCGTTCTACTTTCATTTAATGCATTTAGGATCTCTTTAACATGCACCGTTGATTTTCTGAGCAAGAGGGCTAAAATATGTAAAGGAAATATCAGACGGGCTAGATTTCGAGTTTATTACTTCGGTAGGTGCAGGCTGCTTTAGTTGAGCATAGTAAATTCCCGATAGAGGAAAGCTCAAAGTGGTCCAGTTTAAAGAGCACTCTAGTGGCTAATTAAACATCTGACCATCTGGTTTGGAATCCAGAGCAACGAAATATCCATAATTCGATATGATGGCACTTTCTCCATATCTCGTCTATGCTACAAATTTTTCACGATTTTCCAGTCATCTTTCTCAACATAAAAATTTGTGCTTTTAGCTACAATTTATTTCATCGAGCTATTACAGCTGAACTATTTCTTTTCATTTTTTTATGAACTTTTAAGCCTTCGCGAATACCCGTACGCCTATATACAGTACCGCAGCTTGTATACATCATAATTCACGGTGGTTTTGCCCTTTAGAAAATGAAGATATTGAAATAAACCGGACGGTATTTTTCAAGTGAGAATGTGACCTCACTGGAACACCCCGGATGTGTCAAAATCAAACCGGTGAAAGCAAAGTTACAGGTTCTTAAAAATTTCGAAGCACGTCGTATGGTAGGATCGATGCCACTTTCTAGACTGAAAAGATTTGAACCTTTTTTCAGCCCTGAATAGTAACGGTCGACCATTATTATACCGCGGCATGGAATACAGCATGGAGGAAAGCAGTTCAGCGTACTTGCCAATACCGTTTCGATAAAATTGTGGCGACACTTGCGGCCTACCGCAGGAGCTGGTTCATCGTATTTTATGGGTTTCGATAATATTCATTAAACGACGTTAATTATCCGAATATTCTCTGAAACCACAATAATCCATTGATTTCATGAATTAGTCGTTTCCTGTATCGTATACTCTCGATCGGTTACAAAATATGTTAAATTCTTCGATTCGATCTGCATTATTTGAATAATTATAATTACGCGCGTCTTCGTGAGAGTCTTCGAGACTGTTCTAGAAGCTTCGTCATTTATTTTTGTAGAGAAGCAACGCGAAAACGAAGCGTCAGTCTGTCTAAGTACAATCGTCATACGGCATCATTGAAATTCTTTTTATCCCAGAAAAAAAAAAGAAACTCAACAAAATCTGTTCATTTTCCTTAGAAAATAGATTTTTTTTTTCTTCAAACATTATGAAATACGGTAAGGAATATAAAGAATTGGGTGATCGTGTAATTGTAGAATTTAAAAAAATATCGAGGTCGCACATATTCTTCCATCCTCTCGACGTTTCTACTGAGGCACTATTTCGGTAGGCAAAACAGGAAAAACCCAAATGCGCGTTCCCTTTGGGCGTTCAGCGGTTGGGGATGAACAAAAAAAAATGTACTAGAGATATGGTAATGCGGGGCTTGTGGTATATGGAGAGAAAGAGAGGATGGTGGCAGACACACACACACACATACTAGGTATGCCCACAAAACGCCTCTGCGAACCGTTTCACCGTGCTTCGTTAGTCAAAGCGACTGAGCAAACGTCAAAGAAATAAATGGTGCGGTTTTTCCACTTCTATCAACCCTTCGGTCTACCATCTACATGCCACTGTCTCTAGTTTAGCCTCTCTGCAAGTCACACTACCACAAGCACTACTCCTTACGCCATACAGTCCTATTTCACTCGTCGGATTGGCCCTTAAACTTTAATTGTCAAATTTACAATAAAATTGAAGAATATGAAATGCAAGTTTTTTTTTTTAATGTAACACCATGAAATCCAAATAATAAAGGAGAGTTGGAAGGTAGGCCGTCAAAAAATTAGAGCTATTCATTAAAAAATATTACTTTGAAAAGAGAAAAAGAAAGAAAAAAAACATGGCGGTAAATTCTGCTTTTAGACTGAGAGAAATTTTCTCAGGAAAGCCCGCGACAAATATAAAGTTTACAGTGCCCTCTTTAAGTTGCATATCTAGATCATACAGTAGCGTTGTAAAGAGTGCACTATACTTTGGAATTTCAAAGTTACTGCGAAATACTTTCTTAGCTGTAACGAGGTCACAAGTCACTCTTTCTTCCGTTCCTTTCGCTGCGGCCGTAGAGTCCAGTCCAACGCTCTGAATTTCCATGTTTATGTGTTACATTTGGCTTCTTTCATACTGGTCATAACTTGGCAAGTACGTGAATGTCTGTTGAACGATCCACGTGTACGAGCCACGTACACGCGCGCGTAACTGTACTTGGAAGGATACAGAAAAGCGTGATCCCCGGGGTGAGAGCGAAGTTTTACTGCAAATTGAACGTTCCACACTGGCTTCTCAACGAATACTTCGGGCCCACAAACTCACCGGGTTTCAACCAACCACGCGGTGGACTACCTATTTCCCTTGCACTGTCCCGATTCCGGTTAACACTGAGTCACAAAATTCAAAGGCAGATAGCCGCAACCAGTGCCTCTTAAACTAGAAAATGATTTCAGGAATTTTCAACACTGTAAGCCGGCGAACAAGAATCCCTTTGGATTTGATCAAACAATGCGCGTGATAAGGCCGTTTAGTCCAAATCAAATTAGGAGATACCGAACCACCTTCTGTGGCTGTCAATCCAAACGGGGTCAGTGAAAAAATATTGATTCAAATTCTTGACTGGTTTGTCATCCGATCCTAATCCAATGATTCTTCGAAGTATCCGGGTGAACCAGAACATCAACAACCTGACAGGAGAAATCAACCAGGTTGAATAATAAAATAACGAGGAATATATTTCTCTCGTTTTCTCAAATCTTGGTGTACATTGTATGCGGAACATCCGATACGCGTTTCACTCGACTTATTTTCAGAAACCCAGATTGAATTGATTGGACATCACTTTATCCGTGAACATTAGTTGAGTAACGCAAAATCTCGGCGCTAGACTCTTCCTTGCGTTTATTCTGGGTGATTCTAGTGTCTGATTCGATTGATCAGTGACATCGTTATCTTATTAGATTATTAGTTTAGTTTATTAACTTCGAGTGGAATCGATTCCTCGTAACGGTACAGTGGATCAAATCAATTGTCGTATGACTGAGCTTGATGTGATATAATCTGCTCGAGTGCTCAAGTGTATGGATCAAATATTCTAAAATGAATTCGAGTCACCGTTCGATACCGATCACAAATTCGCATATTTCGATGATCGCATTGTCTGACGAGGGTTTCATTTTTTTTCTATGAGTCGAAGGTTCTTCCAATGTCGACAACTCGAAGTTCAAAGAAATCGCCCAATCTCGAGTATAGATAGGCTGCACATCTTGACTTAACCATTTGATAACTATCCTTTTAATACTCGGCGTCAAGACGCTGCCACGTCTCTAGATATCGCATGTCATATCATATGCCATGGCTGCCACTTTATAAACTCATCAATGGGATCTGTGTTAGTTCAGTAACAACTTTCTTAGTTGACAAGCAGCTTAAGCTAATTAGTTCCAAGAATTCTCCGGTAGTAAAATAGTTGGGTATCAATGTCAGTGTTTTTTGAGTCTGTTAATCCTTAAGCACACGTTGAGCATATATTCAATGAAGTTCTATATTCAATTAACTACTATGAAGACGCAGCCCCGTTCTCTGGATAATAAGCTTCGTGTAATTTTTACCTTGGATTTTCAGTTACAGGTTTCTTGTTTAATTGTCCAACGGAAGAAAATCATGATGATATTTGCCATTATAAAGGGGCTTTGAACATGCACACGAGATGTGTTGCCCCGAGGCGGGTATTCGGTCTCTTTACACTTGGAAAGATTTATCCCATTCCTCGGTGAAGAGAGAGAGAGAGAGGGAGAGCTTCAACTGCAGAAGGATCGACTTATGTTCTCAGCTCACGCACCCACCAACCTTTTTATCCTTTTAGGCAGACATCTCGTGCTCTTTCTCTTATGGTACTTTCTTCCACTTTGGTCTCCCATGCATGTCTTTCTAATCTTCCCTCAGATGTATGTGTGCGGACTATAGAAAGGTGTGCGTGTGCGTGTGTAAATGTGATTTCAGGTCTTCTCGGTCTCACCTGACTCAAGAATTACAACCACCTAAATTCGTGCTCTATCTGATCGCAGCTAATTACTGAACTAATTAATTGCACGATTTATCGTGCAGCTTGGGTGCACGAGAGACCAACTGAGATAAACCGGTTGATTTAATTCGGTACCATTTGGACTTAAATAGCGCTAGACGGGGGACGTTGTTATATACCTTTGCCACCTTGTTCCAGGTGACTCGACACCTTCGTAACATTCAGCAAAATCTTTAATATATAGATGTATATATTTATATATCTAGCTGCGAAACCTCGTGCACGGTGAATCGAGATTGCGGTTGTTACGAACCGATGAAACAGCAATCTACGATAACGGATGAGATCGGGAGCGAAGGGTGAGAGACTACTAAGAGAAAGATAGAGAGAGTGTGTGTGTGTGTGTGTGTGAGTAGAAGGAGTGAGAGAGTCAATGCGATCGGAGTACAGAGACGGAAAGTGATTTATTTCGTCACCAGAACGTTTTGTTCGTCTTGAAGTGTAATTTTCACCATTTTCACGGCTCGCTCGGCTCGTTAATCCATCCGAATGAGGTTTTCTACAATCCGAGGTATGAGAAAATCTTTTGTTTACTTGTATTTCATATTAGCTCATCCATATCTGCTACATTTCATTATCTTTTTATCGTCAAAGGTTTACAATGGCCAATGGTTTCGTTTTTCGAATTCTTTTTATTCATCCAACTTCTTCCAGGATATGTAGTCTCGGACTTACTGAATGGGAATGAACGACAAAAAAAAAATAAGCACGATTCCCTTTTGCCTTTTCGAATCCTCGGGATATCCGCATGATCGTATTTTCGTAACCTAGTCCTTAAATTTTCGCTGGCTGCTCCGACGAGAAACGATCTCCACTTGGCTCTTCGCCAATCATATACATATATCTGTCTACATCTATATAATCTAGTATATAGTTTGGCTGGCTCTGGTGTTGGGTTGTCCGCATTGAAGCAAAACGAAATAGCGTGAAAAACGCTTTGTTCAGTAAAAGGCTTTGGGTCTTTCATCGCTTCTCTTCGAAAGCGACTAAAGAGCCGTTGGATACAATATACGAGTCTATTATGTTATAAAGTAAAGCACTTGTAGTCCTCTGATGGTTGTACGTGTCGTATACAGCCCTGTCATTATTTTCATTGTTTCTTTTTCATCGGAGCAACAGATTTTCTGGAAAAAAAAAAACAAAAAAAAAACGAAAATAAATGAAAACACTTCGTTAATGAACGTCCAAATGGTAAAGTCTGTAGCCAAGTCTGGGAGTCTAGAAACGATACTAATGAAAATTGGTGCATTAAATCCATGCGTTATTAAACTTCGATGACAATTATTAAAAAGAACAAATTATGAGCAACCCGTAAGTGTCTTCTATTAGCATGATTATATATCGGTGACTGGCTTATGAATTTACAATTTGTTGAGTCTGATAACAATGATCCCAATGCCTGGTTCTAGTTCAAATAAAGTGCGGTCTGACTTAATCAAACTCCATCAGCTAACCGGTTGCATTTGCGTGCTCAAATCAATTCGTTTTTGCGAAATGAGTGTGAACGAGAAAATCACTGGGAATTATTGGACCGGCAGTCAAACATTAACTCATGATCGTTGAACAATAACGGTAACCATTCCGCTGGCCAACCCTCTCTGTTTATCTCTCTCTCTCTCTCTCTCTCTCTCTCCATCTCTTTTTCTCCCTTTTCCTCTAGGGCATCGATCATCATCGCTGTATGTTTGATAGAGGATCAAACACAAGTGATCTTCCATCAAGCCGCATGTGAACATATGTAACAAACCCTCCAAACTTCCTATATTTAACTGTACAATTTCAGGACAGCTTGGCACACAAACTCGCGTCACAACTCATTGAAAATACTGCGCTGTCCACTGTACTACTTCCAAATGTAAATTAGTGTGTGCTGCCTCGGGCTTCCATTCGATTTCCCTGCTGAATTATCAAACGATCCGTTATGTAATCAATCAGGAGGCCTGTTAATCCATGAATACGAAATCTTCGTGAATCTACCTGTAAAATTTTTAATATAACCACGAAATGACTACTTCCAGAGGACTGGCCTACGCTGAAATCCATCGGACAGTCGTGTGGATGCGGATACGCGCAAAAAGTTTTCTCGCGATTTGAGTTTGCCATCGAAGTCTCTACGACGTTCTCCTTAAATTTCGTTTCATTTTTTCTCTTGCGGATTTAAAATTCGCAAAAAAATCTTTACGGTACCGTCGTAAATGAGAGTGCAATAAAACATGCTTTTTTTTTCGGAGCAAGTATTTGAATAAATTTCATCTATCCCAAAACGTTTTATCAAAGTTTTAACGGGCGGTAGCCGCGTCCGTTGCATTGAGAAAAAAAAAAAGAAAAAAATCTCCGAGGGTGAGCATAACGTAAAGAATCGAAATGGAAGAAGAAGAAATGTGTAGGAAGGAGGAGCGAGGGGAAAAAAGATACGGCGAGGGTATAGGGATGGCAGAATGATGTAAAAAAAACTAACCCTGATAAAGTAATAAAGATCGATTTTCACTTAACTCGACGATGAAAGAAAGAAAATGATGCTGAAACGGTCTCGCTTTACCGTCGAGTTTTCTGGATATTCACTTTATATATATATATAACGTTTGCCGGGCCAACACCATCAGCGATGTACCAACGTACGTAATACGACGATTAGGAAACTTACTGCTGCCAAACGCGGGACGTGTATTATACTGCCTTATACTTCGTGCTCGTAGCGCAGAAACACAAAAACGATTTCGAGTTTTCTCATAAGAAAATAAAAATAAGGTGCATCGGAAAAACAAAACCTACTGTCGAAATGGTTCGACTTATTTTTTTTTTTTTTCTCTCTCTCATAATCCCTCTTTCCCGTATCGTGTCCTTAGCCGATCACACGCAGCACTTGTCTTCTCGTAAAATGAATTTATACAACATTAATTGATTTTTATTTTTACATTCATTTCAAGTTTGTTTTTTATTTCTTGTATTTCCTTGTTTCCTTCTATGTTTTTGCCGGTGAATTCTTCGTGCTTGAATTATATGGAAATTTATATCGCTAACACCGCTGTAAAATAGATGTCATTCGAACTTTGTGTTTCCTACCCGGATGAATCTTCTCGATGTCTAGGCTCCCTGAAATGTCTTGAGGAATCTAAGGGATATATCTCCCTCACGCATTCAACGAATCCATTTGATAAGGGGAAGAAAAAAAAAAGCAGATTTCAACCAGATTGAGCACTGCTGGAAAAGGAGAAAAAAAAAACGACCCCTGCATGCACACACACACTCTTTTGCAGCAGAGTCAAGCTCGAAGGGTGGGTAAATGGTGAGCGTAGTCTGTCAATAAACTCGGCTTCAGGGATGCGAATATATTTTAGAGAGCGACAAAGTCCTCCGAATTTTTATTCCTCCCTTCTCATGAATCCTCATACAGGTAGTGACTTTTATACGCACAGTCATGCACACTAACAATCTTTTCGGAACGAAAGAGCAATTGTAACACCGAAGAATCTAAGGGACGGTGTGCGAATGTTTTTCGACTAAAATAAACTGCCTCGAAAAATAGTATCCATCAGTCTCTCGGTATTCTATATGCGGGTTGACAGCGAGTGTTACCGTGAAGAGAGAGAGAGAGAGAAACTCATCGAGATGGCACCAACACACTCGCAAAAGGAAAATGAAGAAATTTAAGCCAGCATCAGGAGTTTTACGAATCGATCCTGTGATGGGGGATGAAAACGTAGGGACCGAGGTGATTTTCTTGGTTACTCGTACCATTTCTGTAGTGTTGAACGCATCGCTCGGTGTGCATTCCGCTCTGATTCATTCGTGCGTATAACGTTCGCCGAATATTTCAGCAACTCTTGAAATGGAAAAGTGAGAGAGAGAGAGAGCGAGAGAGAGAATGAAAGAGGGTTGGAACGAACGAACAGGAAAAAAAAACACGTGCGAACCTCATGCGACAACTAACAGACTGCCATTTTTCCCAGATCGGCTAGTATATTTATTCATCATATGTATACACGAATGTGTACCTTTTCCAACTTTCTACCCCCTCAAGAAAAGTTACAAATATATGTATATAACGGTGTGCATCTTATAGGTGCACGTGAAAGTCGAGCTTCAGAGACTTTATGAAACTTGGATATGGCCCCGTCCCAGCACGTATCACACAACCGGTCCACCACTTCGAACTCATATAAGAACGAATATATAAGAACGCTTCTAGTTTTCCGGATAAAGTATCAGAGCATGCGAACTAAACTTTTGACGAAAAGCTCTATAAATAAAAGTTTTATTCACTGTCAAGTACCTTTTTCAGATCTTTTGTTATTTTTTCCAAATTTTCTTTTCCCAGTTTGTCCAAATTTTTGTTATTATTCGAATGATCAGTGAGAATAAATTACTGTTTCAAAACGGAAGGGAGTCACACACAATTTTTCTAAAACGAATAAAGTTCGAGTGCTTAATATTTTACTATTTTTCTACGATGTCAACCGTTTTCATTTTATCTCGTACCGATGATTCTTCCTGTTCCTCATTTGACGTTATTTGATTTTTTTTTTTTTTTTTTTTTTTTTTTTTTTCAAAACTACTCTACACGTACTCAACGATTCTACAGAGTTCGATTTTTATCCGAAAAATGTTTCATTTATAAAGATCGCGAAAAAAAAATACACAACAATGAAGTAAGTTAAGCGAATCATTCTTATTAAAAAAAAAAAAAAAAATACGTTACAGCGAATACCGAAATGCTGAAACTATGAAGATTTTGATAAAAGAGCATGAACTGAAAGAAAATCCATCACAATAATAAATAGATTAAGAACGGCGTATATAGGGGCTAAAAAAACATCTAGCAACATAAACTTAGAAGTTTCTAAGACATGCCTATGCGGGCCCGGGAGCAGAATATCAACTATATTTCCTATATAGTAGTGCAAGTTAAACTGGGAAAGTTTCATCAATCTGGTGGAGGAACTGAAACAATCAAAAGTGATGCCGCCATATAAAATACGGAGTCTTTCCATTTCACGGTCTGTGGAGGTTCTCAAAGCCATAACAAACTCTGCAGAGGTTACGAAAGAAAATATATACTCGACACGCTACTCTACTTCTTCTCTTTTTTTACCATCCAATGCTACTGAAATAACCAAATGAGCAAAAAAGTCGATGAATATGAGGATTGATATGATTATATATATACAATAATATGATTGGATAATTGTAAATATAAAAATATAAATAAATACTAAACCAACAAATGAATTAACAAACTTAATGTGTTGGAGTCACTATTCAAATAGGAATATACATTGACACGTATGCCATCCACACAGATGAATTTTTTCATGGTGACCAGGCTTTTGATTTTAAATATTGACTTCAACTGTCCACGAAAATAAGGAGTCGCGGATTTCTTCATGAAAGAATTAATGCAAGATGAAAGCATAAGATGGTAACGGAGTCTTCAATTGATGAATAGAGCTTTGAAATATTCAACTTTCTTATCATTTGATTACTCTAAACGTCCAAAAAGGGATCAACAAGTTTCTATGAATAGATGTACTGCGACAGGGTACTTTGAGAATAGTTTTTAATTAATCAGACAAGTTGCTGTCTCGCTTTATTAACATCAAATATTTCTTGGTTCGGTTAAACACTTCGTCAACAATTTATTATTTCATATTAAGAGTTTTCGGAATGTTGGGGTTTCGCTATAAATTCAAAGAACTTTTCAATTCACTACCGTGAATTAATCGCTGTTATGAAGACGAGTTGCCATTGAGTAAAAGTTAATATGAACGAGACTTTTGCAATAACGTTTTATGAAAAATGAACAGTGTAATTTCGGATAAATTTTCACCTGAAAATTTATCCTTAATTAATATTACTATAAAATGGAGTGAGAAAGTGTCTACGGTACACTCATCCAGAGTAAGTGTTCCCATACTCGATAATTAGCATTTAAACGTTTTATATTAACAAAACTTACCGGCGCTGTGGTCTAGTGGTTAGCGTGCTTGCCTCTAAGCCAGAGCGTCGGGAGGTCCTCGGTTCGATTCCCGGTCCCGTAGCCTTTTCGCGAGAATTAAATATGAACGTGACCAGCTCCAGATGTATATATGAGGCATACGCAAGTACCTGTACATGTGTATGTCACATGTATACAGCTGTAGTTCGTGTTTACATTCTCGCGACAAGGCGTGACGTAGCTCCGGTACCGTGAAGCGAACCCAGGGCCGGCTGTAGTGGCACGGGTTTTCCGCAGTTTCCCTGTGCCCATGGAATCGAGTGCCATGGCGAATGCGCTACAGAGGGGGAAGTCGGATGCGGCCGCATGGGGGCCTGGTTACTGATCCGGACCAGACCCCCAGGGGGGACTGGCTACTGACCCGGGCCGACCCTGTAATAGGCGGAAAGCCTCAACGCGGGGGGAAAATGAACAATAAAAAAAAAAAAAAAAAAAAAAAAATATTAACAAAACTTTACACAGATATAATCGATCAATGGTCACTTTGATGTAGCTCCACTTACTTCGTTCTTTGTTAATAATTTCATTCTCTATAGAAATATGTTGACAGCATTTTTATAAAAGCATGAAAAAATATCAATTTTATCACACTCCAATATTTACGACGTCGAACCTTTTATGATTATTTTTGTAAACTCAAGCTAAAAACTTAATTCTGAACCAAAACTTTTGGTGACTATAGGTTTCGTCCTGGTGAAACATCGAATTGATCAAATCTGTGCAGACGCAGTAGCAGGGTCATACTAGTGCGAATCCGCACCACCGAAATCGTATTTTTTGAAAATTTTCGTCTCGACTATAACGTGATTACACTACATGAATATCATTTTTTTCAGTCGAAACTATTACTACAGAATTCCTGGAATTTTTTTTCTCCAAGAAATTTTGATTATCAAATACTTTTGAATTATTAACACAAGAGTTTGGAAATTTCAAATCCCTAATCGCACAAGTGTGATTCATATGTATGCTCGATAAAAGTATGATTATCGCGGGTTATTGTAGAAACAAAATCAAGTTGATTTAGTTTTGAATGATGTCATTCGTAATTTCATAAAAATCAGCTCCGTTTAGATAGAGATAGCAATAACCTGATCTTCGTTAACATAAAAATTGCAAGCTTTACATCATCTTAAAATCAGGATTGAATAGGTAACTTTCCAGAGTGCCTGGTCACTGGAAGTCTAATACAATTGGATTTTATGACAGAATGTGCAAGGTAGTGAGTGAGTCATGAAATTTTGGGAACTCACAAAAGTTGACTTTTTGTCGGGAATCATAATTTGTTTTCGACTAATTAAGTCATGCATTGAGCGATGCAAAGAAAAAAAAGTTACTAACAAGAGTATAAACGGCATACAAAAAAAAAACAACTTTAACGAAGTAATCATTTTTGAAAATTGAAAAAAGTCTGTCAGTCGTGACCTGAGAAACCACTCTTCAAAAATTGAATCACAATTTATGGGACACCCTGTATAATAATAAGTATAGAGAAATGCTCTTCAGTGCATTGAAAATTATGCAGAGCTGGAGAAAGGGGTTGTCAGGGGGTTGCTTGTAGCCTCTGGTTGAATACGGTTCGAAATATTCAACGAGCAAAAGAAACGGTTCTTCTTTTACTTCCGTTGTATTATCTCTCCGTTTCATATAGTTCGTCGTTTTACTATCTCTCCCGGAACTCGCAGACCCTTCATTTTGGTACATAGCAACGAAAGGATTCCACCCTGCTGGTTACTTCAGTCTTGAGCAGTAGAAAAGCAAAGACGAAATAAAAAATGGCGACGAAGTGGTGAAAAGAATAAGAAGAAAAAAAGTAAGACGAGGTGTTCTTCACGATATTACACGCGAATGAATCTTTTGTCGAAACTCATATTGGACCACGGCCAACGGGGCGAAGGCGGCAGAGGTAGCATCCTCGATGTAACTTTGAAATTACCATTCTTCGAGAGAAAGAAAAGTTCCGCCCTTACCTTAACTCCGGTGTCCAATTTTCAGGTAAACCAAAAGTGCATATGGAATGTAATTATTACGAAGAATTGATATGATCATCGTTATAAATAATTGGGTGAGAAAGATCATCGGACTGTAAAGCTATGATCGAGCTTCCATCATGCTTTCGTCTCGGCCTTGCCAAAGAACTCCAAAATATTCCATTTTCATTTCCCCTAAATGATTACCATCTCAAAAAATAATGGTTTCGGTGGCCGGAGATAGGGAACTGGGAATTCCGGCAATGTGAAAGATGAAATTAGAAAGGGAAACTCATTCTCCTTCAACAACGATATGGGCTCCATCATTTCATTGACAGACATTACTTTCTTCAGAATCTTCGGTAACACGACAATAACTTTTTCATCAATATTCGTGAAAAAAATTGTTGAGAAATTTTCCAAAACTTTACCCTGCATTACTGGATCCAAGAAAATGTCTTTACCCAAAATTCATAACCAATTACGTCGATCACAAGAGGACAGAATGGATTTTCCATGTTTCTAATGATACGTATCACTGGTGCAAAGGGAAATTCCATCAGCTTCAATGATTACCGAAATAGTTAATCCCTTTTCTGGATAAAAATAATTACATTGTATAATTAAAGCCTCTAAAGCGGTACGTTGAAAAGGGGATAAATGCATTTGAATCAAAAGCTTCACGATCTACTTTTCAAACCCGTACTGCTGACTATCGAACACTCTCTGTTGGTATACAAATAAAAATAGAGTGGCATATGATTACATACATAGATACGGTGTCAATAACAACCCTCTTTTCCGAGTGAACGGTACAACCGTATTTCCCGATACTTGAGACAGAAGGTACATGCATCGAGCTATTCTACCTGCTCCAGTCCTCCTCTCACCCTCACCTGCCATTCTTCTTTCCTCCAAGTCCTCGTTCTACTTTCACGATGTTGTATTTTTATTCCCGAGAGTTCAATTGAAATTTTGGAAGCGCATTCGTATTCCTCGCGTCCTTAACGATTCGCCGACGTTTCTTGAATACATTTGCCAAATCGAGAGACTCATTGTTTACAGTGCTATGCTACAGGAGTTGCAACCATCGTACTTCAGCCATTTTGAAAGTGAGTTGTAAATGCTCTTCCCAACACACAAATTTTCTAGCACGCAATGAAACGTATTCTTTGCTGTGAACGATAAACCATGATTCTAAAAACCAAGTGTTTTTAATTGTTACACAGCGCCTGCGAACATGCTCACTGCCTTAGAGTCAAAATGAGTCTGATCAACGGATTGCGAACAGAGAGTAGAGTTCTACAGCGTTCAAAGACGTTGAACAGCCACCATCGCAGCGACTATTTTAGAAATGGACTGAAAATAAATTCATACAAATAATTGCTACAGAAAAAAAGTGTCCTGAAAATAGAAACCAAGAAGCGATATAACCCGGTCAGTCGTTTCCGCTGATGAAAGCGCTGGTGTATCTACCTATCTTTCCCCGGAGAGACCTGCGAGCATATATTGACTCAGTTATCTACATGATCAGCAACGATTTCATCGAGTAAACACGCGGCTTGAATGTTGTTTCCTTCTGCATTTATAAAGAGGAAGGTTATTGATCATGTTAGGCTTACTAAAATGGAGAATCAGAGAGTTTGAGTTTATCCAAAGCAACTATATGTCTGAAGTGGGCTCTACATATCTAACCAGTGATTTCAAATATTAGCCTGGTCTGTTTGCCATTGAAAGTAATCGACCGAGCATCGATTGTCCAAGGGTAAGTTGCCTCGAACCTCATTCAAGTTAGACCATGTTGTCGAATAGCTTTTAGTATATGATTTTGTCCGATGCAATCAAGTGTCATGACCTTCAGCCGAAACGGATTAGAAAATGGTGGTCGGTGAAACTTGAATGAGGAATGTCAAACTTGAAATTACTGATGGGTAACGGATGCAGAGAACCTGCAGGGAAATCTTCCTCAAGACATTTAATCGTCAACTGAGAAATTCAGTTCTGGGATTGATCCTCGAGGTCTTTTCGATATACTGTATATACGTAGTTTAACAAAAACAGACACGTACCCGAAACAACTTATAATTGACCAAGCGTTTGCCAGTGACAGTTCTTGTTTTCCGAATCCGAACACATGTTTCTCGTCGATTCGATGAAATTACCAAGACCTCGAAAGCATCCAAGACAGGGTGAGGGTGTCGTTTCACCTTCCCTCATTCCTATCAACCCTCAACCCATTTCTCTTGTTTTACCACTGCAAATTCTCGCTGTTGTGTTAATACCAGACGTTTAAGCAAAGTTCCCATACCCTTTCTCCCAACCTCCTCTATTCAGGGGTAACAACCCTCGATTCTCAGACATTCCCTTATCGCACTTTCTCGACCCTCCTTTTCCGCCGATATTCGGGAGGCTTTTCTCATTCAATATGTCTCGGTGATTCCATCCTATCCTCGCTCTCTTCGTCCAACGTATTCCAACGGTACTCCGAAATTTCCTGCACTACCTTGGTTTCTTTCGACCTCGTTAACTTTGCTACAGCTTTCTCAAATCTCATCCTATTTTCATGCTATCTTAGACATGCCTCTTTCCATCCACCCTGGAACCTAAGGACACAAGGTTTTATCACGAGACCTGGCCCTAATAATTAACGGTTAATTGATCCGGTCGATATGAACGCGTTATTCAACCGATGCAGGCTACAATTAGTTCTCGTACTGTTCCGCTTTGAAAAAAAAATATTCTTCAATTATGTTTCCACGAAAGCTGTAAAAAATCATTTGAAAAAAAGAAAATATATATATATATATATATACATACTTTCTCTTCGTCTTGTTACTTTATAGCCATGTGAGATCAAAGGAGTTGTACGGTGTAGTCAAAGCTTGTTGACCTGGAGAAAGAAAAAACCCGAAGGGTTTTGAGTCGAGTATAAGTGCTTTGAGGGTTGTTGAGAAAGCGTCAAAAGCAGCAATTTCAATCGTTCACTTTCTCCCCTTTTATTTCCTGTGTTGAGCCAGTAACGTGACACTTTTTACGAAGATCAATGCGGAAAATTTTATCGATGCAACACTTGATGTAACTACTAATCGATATATTCCGAGGATAAACGCCGGTTATTCATGACGAATGATGAGGAAAGAGATCAGGGGTGAAAAGCTCTGAACCACGCTTGCCGTTTATAGCCTCATGGAGGAGCCCTGAAGGCAACCACCACCGGCTAGGAGTGGGGAGTTGAATCCTACAAAGGGTTTGCATGTCTCACACCATTAGTTCAAACTGAACACGAAAGACTCTCGTTACGAGATCGCGGACTAAAACAGATCTTGCGAAATCGCGACGACCTAATCTCTCCCTCGTGTCCAGTTCACGGGGAGGAACCGATGGACAGTGATTGACATATTTATATTCATGTACAAAGTCCCACGAAAAATCAATAAAAATCTAAATAATAATTACCATTGTTTTTATTATCACGTTGAAGACCGTTGCAGAAATATACTTTAAACTAGTATTCGTCGTACAAATATCCGAGAAGGATCACTAGAAATAAAACGAGAAAATAAAATTATCGGGACATTCATTTCTCGTTGTCGGGACGAGATTGCAGAGAAAGAACAACGCGATAGATAAGAGAATTTAGTATGGTTATTCGACAACGATATTTTCTTGTTGAATCTCCACCCTCCTCATGTACTCGAGAATTATTATCTACCTTTTATCTTGAATAAGATTTATATGCTTTCAGATTGACCATCGAGTCACGAGGCGTTAATTAAACCTGCTTCTTCTTCTCTTTTGCTTTATTAGAAGTATTTTTTATAAACTCAACTTCTTTTATTTTAAAAATAATTGAATTCGTATTTTTGAATTTTGATATAGTTTCAACAAAATACAATAACTTTCAGTCTGTTCCACGTAGACAAGCACGGGAATAATATTTGCCAACTTCCAGGCGGTCCGAGATGTTGTGCCTGGAGTCGTACGTCCATGATTTAACAATGGAGATCGAATTTTCTTGACGATAAGGGTAGAAATTTTTTTTTTTCAACATTCCTATACATTATTGGCTCAATAAATAGATGGTCACCCGATTTTTGAGGGTTGAAATAAGCAGAGTTAAAATTTATTGTGGCACGTCGAATATTCGAGAGAGAGGATAGAGGGTGAGAACGAGGTGAAATTGCGAATAGAAGAGAAAAGCTGGAGAGTTCGGGTCTAGGATATATGAACTCAATTTGAGGAAAATACTCGAGAGGAGGGTGAAACAACTGGTAAGGTGATGGTATAAAGGCTCTGGGCCAACAATTACCCACAGAGAATATTGTACCATGACCAACTAACGAGCCAGAGTCCAACCACGAAACTACCTTACTATGAGTCAGCACTTTCGCGTTGGATTAACTTGAGGGGTTGAGAGGAAGAGCAGAGGGAGGGAGGAGGGATGGAGAGGGGAAAGGAGGTGGATGAGGTAGCGAGGTGTTGGAAGCTTTCGTCGTGCTTCACCACCCTGGAGAATATCGCGAAGCAGACAATCCCCAAACCACCAACACCTTCATGAATTATTATTGCAACCTCGTATCACGAAGTAGACACTTTGTTGCACAACTGCTTAAAAGCCACGACATTCGAGTGATTGGCAAACAAGATCAAACCCAAGGGTATATGAAACATAAAAATTTTGCGAGTTCTTCTAACAATTTCATCCTCGCATCGCCCAAGTTAGTTTAGCAAAGTATTTTCTTTCATAAACAGACTTTGTTGCAAGCACCGTATCTTAATTTTTATTTTTCCTACTTCAATTCCGCTTTACTAGTTTGCAATTTCCTGATTTTCATCCTTCTAAATGATTCCCCAAGACTGTTGTCCACAGCAACTCTTCCCTGATGCACCGCTGCATTGAATTTTTTGTATTGATACATTTTTCGTATCGCTCTTACACAGCCTGCGTGTTGGATTAGAATCATAAACTCAAATCGGTTCTCACAATTGCATAAAAAAGCAAAAAAAAAACACAAAAAATGAGTAACAATAATATTTTTATCATTCAGTCTACGCCTTTTTCCACTTGTCCATTCCTCTACTGAATTTCAACACCATCAGAAACTCGAAAAACTGCCTGCCATTGGAGCTGCAAGAGGCTGCTACGGCTCGGTGGTCACCCATCGCAGTACTGGTTTCACCCGTTTCCGGTTGATTCTAGAGATTTCGACACTGTCCGTGCGCTATCGGTTAATAATAATAACGATACATTGTGGATGATAGCGGGATTAGTTTTTCGAAAAAATTTATGGACCTATAAGAATTCTCGCAATCGTACAATTTATGAGCTTCGCTTATGAAAGCTCGCATGTCTGTATTATAAAAATGGATAAAATAGCATAGGAAGGAAAAAAAAATGGGAAAAGATGAACCAAGAGAAGGTGAGCGTTGGGTAAAAATTCTACGTTATTGGATACAATATTTTGAGCGTTACGTTCAGTGTCGTAGGTCGTGACTCACGGGTTTGAAAAGGGGATTGAGGAGAAGAGCGAGATGTAACAGAATCCACTCAATACTCACTACCGCATTCGTGGCTTCGTTATATATACGTTTATTATTCTGTCCTACATACACTACGATCCTAAATGCCTCCCTTATGGATCATTTCTCATATCTCATCCCTCGTTCAGAACATGCGCAACCCTGTCCATTCTGTTAATGACCTTTTGATGTCTCATATGACGATGTCATGTCTCTAGTCTACTGGTAAATATATATCTCAGTCGACGGACCAGATTGCGTTAGGGGTGTCATCACTATTCTTATTTTTGTAACACTTTTTTCAACGATAAAAAAAAAAGATATAAACACGATCTCCGATTCTCAACTTAAGGAGGTTGGCTACACACAACAATGTTGCCATGTTAAAAGCATAGGAAAATTCGAAATGATTAGAATTTATTGAAATTTGGTGAGCATATTTTTTTGGATTAAATATGAATATACAAATTTTTTAAGATTTTTCTTCTACGTAGTTTTCGAGTAATTTAACGCACTAGAGTTTACATCCGTAAGCATAGGATTCTGATATACATAGGTATATCTTTTGCATATTGTAAACTCCAATTATTCGACAACTATGTAGACGAAAAATTTGAAAAAATTTGTGTCATTGCATTTGATGCTAAAAAATGTTATCACTAAATTTTATTAAATTCTTATCATATTGTCGTGTGTAGCCATCCTCCTTAATATCTAATTTTGTACCGAAGTTCATGCTCAATCCGAAACCCAATATCTTATCTCAAGTTCAATATTCGATCTCGAGACTCGAAAGTTTGCAGCCACATCGCAACTGGTATATTTGAATATACGAGAATTCTGTGGAATGTGTTACGAGTACTTACCGGATATCGAGGATTTAGTGAAGCGTGAATTACTACAGTATAATGACGTCCGCCAATCTCGGAATTGTCATCCTCTAGCTCATCCTACAAAGCTTCCTTCGCGGTTTCAACGCTTACTCGAGTATGAACCGAGAGCGAGAGCTGTTACTGGGCTTGGATCGATCAAGGACCTACTCCTTCATACCCAGCAAAATTTTCTGCGAGCATACCAAAGTCTAGTTAATCCGATAACATTTCCTAAACCTCGTACACGTTTCTGCTTGGAAATTCGCTCTTTTCTGATCATCGAAATTCGACAAAAATGCTTATGAAAATATTGTTGGTTTGGTTTGTTTAAAAAAAAAAGGTCACACGAATCCTTTTTTTTTTAAGATCAATTTAAAAACCGTTTTACTCAATTGTACCGAGTTATAAGATGAAAATTTTGATTCAGTTCGAAACGAAACTGTATAAGTACGACCCAAGTTTCCTGAATGGAAATTTCAAGCGCTTCAAGTTTTACATTGAAGAATTCGGACTTCTCGAACCATGAGAATAATCTAACCAATCGGAGGTGCCACAAATCAACCGATAACGGCTTTCCCGAGATAAAATTACGTCGCAAACAATGTACACTGTTGCTAAGGAGATTTTTTCTATGAAAAATGGTTAAACCAAATGTAAAATATATTTCCAGAGTATTTGTGTTAGCTTACATTGGATACGAGTGAAATTTATCTCGGTACATTCAACCCTGATGTTTCCCATTTCACTGACCATATCAGCCGTCGGTGAATTTTTCTATCTCGTTTTCTCATCCCAAGAAGACACGAACGGGGGGGGGCTGCATCTCCCTCACTCGACTTGGCGATAGTAGAGCGAGGCAAATGGACAAGTATATATGTCGAATAATGTGGCTTCTGTGTTGGTTGCCGAAGGGGACTGTCGCGAAGAACATTGAGGCTAGTCCGCGTGTCGTCTTATCTTATATTCTTCATCCAGCATATTTTTCATTCGGACAAGGGATGGAGAGATGGTAAATAGGTAGATCGGACAGGACGTAGCAGCAACGTGATTGATCATTCGCTTTGCCATCAGCTTTGAATGCATGGATATTTTCTTCCATTGCCTGTTATGTGCCCTTCCACTGCCCTTGTTATATGCCACACACGCGTATAGTTTCTGGATGTTTATATCGCTGCAGGCTCAGTTTATATGCATTTATCTACGTGGTAGCAGCCTCCCTGAATAAATTATCTCACATCACAGTTGGCAATAACGATTCGCATGATATGAACGAGGACTGCATGTGAATTGAAACCCAAAGTTAATTTGATTCACGTCCCCACAGAACGCAGTTAATATCCACCTAAATCCAGCAGTATCGAGGCTAAAATTGGTGATTGTAAATTTTGTTTTATACGTAGGACTATCGAATTCTACTGACGAGAAGTAAATCGAGCGTCAGAAATGTCATATAGTAACAGGCCTAAATTTAATTACACCGAATAGTTCGTCATCATTCCGGATTCGTCGGTGAGAAATTGAAAAAGTTTTTATACAACTTTCCATTATCTCACCCCTTCAACGGAGCTCGCACTTTTTTTTCTCACTCGCCAAGCAGATTCCACGAGTTCTGTACTACAAAATAAATGCCGAGATCGGTATAGGGGCTGTTTCCAGCAGAAAAAAAAAAAAAAAACAATCTTTTTATATTTTTCCATCATCCCCCTCAACTTGTTACTTTTTCTACTTTCTTCCAATATTTATCTGCCGGATTGCGACGTCGCTGGGAGCACGATTCGAGCTAGCTTTATTTCAAAAATTCTTCTCCCTATCATACTTTTTCTCCATTTCATTCACCCACCAACCAACCAATTCCTCGACTGATTTTGACGTTTTCGTAAGCAAATGAAAAACGGTCAATACCATTGCCTATCCTCTTTTCATCTTTTTCTCTTCGTACAACTTTTTTTCACGTCCAGTTTTTCATTCTATTATTATTTGCTTCAACGATTATTCCTTGGCCTAAATAGCTTATTAACATCATTTCTAGGTCCTCGCTCTCGCTCTCTTTCTCTCTCTCTCTCTCTCTTCTTCTCTCTGTCATCGTCTCTTCTATTTTTTCCCGCCCTCGACTGCTTTTATATTATGTCGTTCAACGAAGTGTAAAAAATATCCGTCTCCTTACACACATCTATCAATATTAACGTACTGCAATTTTGTGAAGATTAGAATCTTCACACTAATAATCCATAACGCAATTTTTATCCCATGAAAAATGATAGAAACATATTTATAAAATTCAATTTCCATTATTGGATTTCATCCACATTTTTATTATAGTTTGACTTGAAAAAAAAAAAAAACGCTCGCGAGAACGAGATAATAAATCCTTCGCGTTCATCTAAATTGGAAAAATGAAGCTCGAGTACTACTGATATTTTTTTTTCTTTTCTTTTTCTTTTTTTTTTTCATTCAAAACTTAGCTTAATGCCTTAAACGAAATTGAGATATCTCTCTCGTGTATTATTTCGTTACTGCTCGTGCAGCACGTCTGCTTCGTCTTGCACGCAAACTATATTAATGAGAATTCTCGTCACGACCAAAAACCTGCTATTCTCATTCTCACGGTGTACATTATATTCCGAAACGGAATTATTATCCCTTCGAGATTTCAGCGAAGAATTCATTCAATTCAGTTTTTTTCTCTTTGGCATTTCACATCATTTCACTATGAATATGAATTTGATAATCTTTTTTCAGTGAAAAGAAGACAGTGGTAAATGAAACTCATTATTATTATTATTATTATTATTATTATTATTATTATTATTATTATTATTATTATTATTATTATTAGTTTTATTATTATTATTATTATAAAAATAGACATTCTCTGGTAATCAGTGAAATTTTTCATTTAAAGATAAAGCAAATCTTGGTGACCCTTATTATCGCGTATGTAACCACGGATTTTTCTTTGAATTATTGTTATTTTTTTTTTTCAATATTTCATATTTTGCTAAGATGAGGTCGAATGATAAAAAAATAATTAAAAATCGTCGTCCGAGTTAAAAGCAGTAAAAATAGTTCTAGGAAATCAGAGTCTGAGGGCTTTTTATCCGTTTCTGGACTTGATGGATAAAAGGGGATGAGAGAGAGAGAGAGGAAGGGAGGGAGGGAGGGGGGGGGGGAGGGGGAGAGCGAGCGAAAAGTGCGGTATAAACGTCAACAAGAAAGGGAAAAGGGCTCGAGGCGAAGCTCAACAAATCCGGGTGAATATAAATCTAGAGGCCCGGAGATGACCCAATGGCCGGGAGGCTCACGCTGGCAAACACCTGACGCTTTTCCCTGTCAGTAACAAAAAAAAAAAAAAAATATCAGACAGAACTGCGGCGGCAACGACGTAACAGGAAAAGACCCGTGGGGAAAGAGGAGAAAGGGCTGTAGAAAGGGTCGACGAACTTCTGTATCTTTCTCTCAAAAACGCGAAATTCACTCGTCTCGTTCTTGTGCTCGCGTCTACTTTCCGTTTTTCTCCATTTTTTTTTTTTTTCCTTTATTTCATTTGAAAAAATCCTTTCTCGAGGTTTTTGCCCATGAAACACGCACTTATTTTGCATGCCGGTGCGGTTTTTAATAGGGTCGCCAGGCTAGGGAAAAAGGCTCAAAACGAAGGGTAACAGGAATGAGGGATGAATACAAGCAGTATAACACTGAGTAAAAAAGCGATATGGAAACGTTCCTTAAACATATGTCCAAATAAAAATGGCTTAATTTTTCTCTGTATTTATTTATCACATCGGTAGATCCATTTTTTAAAATCATTAATATTACTTAATAGTGTTCTCACGTTCCGACGAATTATGCTCAATCAAGAGGGGCTGAAATGAAAATGTTTTTCACCGGGTAACGAATCGATCTCGTTACATTCATTTATTACAGACATTCAAGCTTTTAATTACCCCCACATTAAGGGTGGTTTTCAAACAGAAATCATTATTATTACCACAATTATTTTCGTAATAAAATTCACAATTAATATTAGTTTTTTTTTTGTTTTTCATTTATTTTCAGCTCATCATAATATTTTCTTTTTTTACTGTTATTGTTCATTTATAATTTATGTTATTTTTATTTATATTATCGTGAATACGAACTACACAAGTATCTCGTAAACCAGTGCAAATATTTATTATCCAATATTTGTATGTTCTTGTTGACGTATGTAATTACAAAAATGTATGTAAATACAACGAAACGATTCGAATCTAGTTGGAAGGCTACGTATGCAGGTCAGCAACCATATCGATACAAATATATAGACGTGTGTAGTCTGGCCAAGTGTGTATGTGTGTGTTGGCTGCTCGTCGAGGTCGGGGAAGCGTGAAATGACCTTAGCAGCCCTGTACCCAGCTTTTCGCCGAGGCGTTCAGTGGCCTCATCTCGATACCTCCTTAAAAAGCTTTCCAACCGTCTTCGCAGCCTTAGAGTCCAGCGAGTTCCAAGTTTTTCCTACCATATTCAGGCATCGATCAAACTCGAAGCATTTGTCAATGTCGGTGGAACGTGACTCGACGTTACACGAATATGACCTCGACAACACGTGAAGTGTTGCCATCACTTTACCTTATATTCGCCCTTCAATTGACCTCTACACTAATGACACATGTTAATCTATCGATAATGCGATAAGGAATTACTTTTTCTTTTGTTTTGCTTTTTACATCCCCTTTTTTTTTTTGGAGAAAAGGAGGCATGTCTCGGTGGAAATGCACTTTTTTGCCTATTCCCAACTCGATAGAGATCGAAAACCAGGTATGTTATTACGAGGCGAGGGTAGTCGAATGACGTTTTAAGCCTGGTCGATTTATTATTGCAAAAAGTTGACAGGTCATTAAACACACTG
Organism: Campoplex capitator; assembly: GCA_037576405.1. Taxonomy (NCBI): domain Eukaryota; kingdom Metazoa; phylum Arthropoda; class Insecta; order Hymenoptera; family Ichneumonidae; genus Campoplex; species Campoplex capitator. Next base: position 9,362,186 of record JARBWI010000323.1, on the reverse strand, counting down.
TGGCTAAACTAGAAAAGCATACGTTTTTTATCTAAAAGGTGAAATTCCTCGGTTAACACAGCCACTGGGGACTGTTTGACTATTTTTTTTTTGCTCTTTACCGTGTATTACATTCTATCCATTTGCAAGGTGTTTCGTACAGGGCGAAAGGTACTAAAGACTGACGCGCATTAATTATCGTTGAAACGAATCTTTTCTTGCTCCGTTATAGGTACAGTTAAGTATTGAGGTTAGTGCATCAGATCGATCAGACAAGAAGGAGAGCTCCAAAAGACCCGGTCAAGTTTTCAACCTCAACAGAGTCGCGGGTGTATCAACTTTCCCCTGGTTGATCGTTCGAGAACGATAACAAAAACGAGAACCCTCCTCCTCTCCCCCCCCCCCCCCCCCCATCTAATTCCGGAAGAATGTAAAAGCTTTTTCTTACTTGGCGCCGACTTGTCCAACATCACGAGAAAATATCTCTATACCGAATGATCATTGAGAAAAATCTAGTAGGGGAGAAAGGGCGCGCGAGGCCTTGGGGTCTTTTCGGCTTGGTTATCCCGAACGAATGTGCTCGGGAAGATTCTTCACGAGATCACAAAGGATTCAAAAGAGCTTCTCAACGAGCTATTCAGGCCTAGAATAATCGATACTCCTTCGCCCCTAAACGTTCACAGCCCATTTGTGAGAGATACTCTTAAATTTCAATCCGGTAATGCCCAATCGCAGAGGTTAGGTGCGGATCCAATTGTATTCGAGACTCTCAAAGACTCTATTCTACTTTCCATTATATTTTATATCTCTTATAATCTCCCCGGGGTTCATGATATATCAGTTAAAAAGAGCTTAACTTATGATATGTTGAAAAATGGATTTAATCGAAGCTAATATATATTTATATATTTACACGGGGGGGAATATGTCAGAAAGTATCAGATTAGAATTTTAGCGTGTCGAGTTCACTGAACATTGAAAAAACAATCAACCAATCTCTGCTTCCGTATTCGAGCAATACCTGAAATCTCTTATTAGCCCGAGTCTTCTTGAATGACATCAGTGGGAAGACACGATCAACAAGCTTGTCGGCTAACGGTCGAGTGAACAACAAAATCTTTGCTAACATTTGAGCGAGCAAATATTTTGATGAAACGCGATCAAATTAACGCGTTCGCATATATAAGGATACAAATGAATGTGAATAGATATAAATCAATGTATACATCAAGAAAGGCAGAATTCTTTTAAAATGTCGTTCTCGTTCGTGTCTGTTGAAACAGAGTGCGCTGCAAAGAGTGGCGGAGGAGGTTCGGTAGTGGAGCATCATCAATCTTCGTACTGGGAACAACCGTTCAGCCAACCGTACTTTGACAACACGACGAAGCGAGAAACCACGACGACTGTCGGTCAATCTGCTTACCTGCACTGCAGAGTTCGAAATCTTGGTGATCGTGCTGTAAGTTCACACACATTATTGTCAAACGGGTTCTATTACTATACGTGGGTATTTTTCTTTAAATTTGTTTATTTTTATTTTACAAAAAAGAAATAATAATGCCACTACTACTACTACTACTACTACTACTCCCTGACAACTGCAAAACCCTAGTCTTATTTTTATCACAGCACGTGATCGTAACTCCGGTAATAACTTTCTCTATCCTTGTTCTTTCTTCAGTTTGTCCCACCACGTACTAATATTAGCCTTGTTCTGTATGCATTAGTAATTTTAAAAACCTCTTTCCCTCGTCCTCACAGTTCCATGTCTTCGCACATATTTGCTCCATGTATAATTTATATGTGAGTGTAGTATGTGTACGAGTTAGGGTGTGTGTGTGTGTGTGTATGGTCAAACCACAAGCCGAGCAACCAACAATTTAGACGAAATTTCATCGTTTCCATCTTGTAAATGTTAGCTCACGACTTTACGAACACTCTCCGAAGCGTGTATACGAAAACTACGCGGTCCACGACGATTCTTGATTGTTGATGTTGGTTTCCACGAGATCCTTGGAGCCCGCCCCCCGGTGCCCGTGTGTCATTTATTTTATGACGTCAGAGATATTCAATCTCAGTCGGGAAGAGTTTTTAAATGTCTAAATTCACATTTTCATAGTTAACGCGAACGGGTTAGAAACACGAGAAAACACTTTTTCAACTTTTAACTCATCAAAAGAGTTATTTTTTTTATCGTTCAATGACTAGCCGGAGTCAATTGACTTTTGGGTAGAGAGGCAAGCTATTTTGTTCACTTTTCAAACGACTGCGCGAATAAAAACCCGGCATCAATACGAAAAGTTCTGAAGCTGGTGTCAATTCATCAATCATCATCCAGCACTCAAGTTCGTTCTAGTTAAGACGCTCTCATATCGCCGGAAGCGTGAGATGCAAATAAATATTCTCACCAAAAAAAAACCAAAAAAAAAGATCACCAGGCACCGACATATTATACAACATTTATGAGCATGGAATTAACAAATGATTTGAATAACGACTTTTCGTCCAACCGAATACAAAAACTACCTACCTTTTTCGCCAATTAACGATACGTTCGGTGACCAATTAGAAACATTGATACGTTTATTTCAACGCTTGCTTCGAGTGTTCGTACAACCTCTATTAATTTCTTGTCCTCGGTATAGCCCAGCCAGAGCCTTTCGCAAACTCAATTATTCACACGTCACGTGAATTTTTTTCCCGAATTATTTTATGATTCGCGCCTTCCATTTTATACGCTTCACTCGCACGCTGCTGAACAAATCATAAATATATTTTGTCTGAGCCTGCATTCATTTGTGACCATCTGTTCTCATCATTTTTGCCTTACGAGGATCACTTCAGCTTTCAGTTTTGGTATATTAAATTTCTATTGAAACACGTCTGAACCGTCGAAGTGCGACGATACCCCACCGGGTAGTTCGCGACGTGACCGCTAGATCAATAACGCAGTTAGTCTCTCTCGTCGATGAAGCCCAATGTCCCCCGGAATAAATGACAGGTCTGGCTACATTTGCGGCATCATGTTTCCTTCCAAGATCATGTCCTCGTTAGCGATTTGCTTCTCACGTTCGAATCTTCGAGCAAACATATTCCGCCGGATTTTTTTACAAACTACCAGCATATCCAGTTACATTGGAAGAATGGATTGAAAAAAAAAAATTTTTTAATTTAGAAAATTCACGTTTGCTTCAATCACGAGTACGAAAGACATCCGCGCATACAACTATCAGACAAATGGCTATTTTCAACGATATATATTCGGATGAACACATATCCTTTTGGTGCTCGTGCGTGCACGTATCAACGAGCGCGTGTTGTCTCCGTGTACATTTGCATCAATATATGGAGAAGTAAATGTAGTCGCGTACGTTGGATATGGACGTGCGTGGCTCCGCACTGAATAATAACATTATACCCGTTATCTGGCGAGGTCATGCATCAAACAGCCGGTGTGCCTCCGCTGGTCCGATGCTCCTGATGGTAGCCTCTGTTGAATACCGGTAAAGCTATCCGTCCTATGTGTACTCTGTTGTGACACAAGCACCCCGGAGAACCCGTACCATTCTAATCACCGATCGTAATCGCACGATAAATCAAATTCTCTCACCCTTCGCCATACCCTCTCTCTCTCTCTCTCTCTTCGCTATCCTCCCCTCCCCCGCCTCTATCAACCCCGAAGGCTCACGAAACGTCCGAATACCCGGCATATCCGCACGACCGCACACGCGTTTTTATTTTCCCATAAAATCGATGTCTCCTCTCTCCTGGTACTCGACGCTTTTTTTTTTTTCTTCTTTTTTATTTATTATATTTTTCTCTCTCACGCACTTCGATTTTCATGTCCACAAATATTATGGACAGAAAAATCGAGAAAGAGGCGGAATGTCGTGGCCAGCCAGTAAAAGCAAAAACGTTTTATTCCGACCACTGTGAGGTCCCATAACGATCGATATTTTTGTTTGCTGTAAAAATACGATTTTTCAAACTGGAACGCGTTTTTAGTGATACAATCACCGCCCGCGGCGCCTTTTTTCCCATTCTCTGTGCATTTTTTTTTTTTGTTTCGTTTGTTCGTTTTTTCTTGTAAGCTCCTATATCTCGTTGCCCGCATCCTCGCTCCAGTCAGTGTTACCAACGAATGTTTTCATGCGGTTTCGTCCAACATTCACACGTGAATCATGCACAAAGACCAAACGAATGTTCGTTCATTTGAAAAAAAAAAAAAAATCGACCACAAATTTTTTTTCTTCTCCGTGTACATCTTCCGTTTAAATGTTAGTTTGATTTTTATTCTCTGTTTTACAGGTTTCGTGGATAAGAAAGAGAGACTTGCATATTCTTACTGTTGGAATATTGACGTACACGAACGATCAGAGATTTCAGTCGCTGCACAGCGATGGCAGTGACGAGTGGACATTGAAAATAAGCTCACCGCAAGTTCGAGACAGCGGCACATACGAATGTCAGGTCTCGACGGAGCCGAAAATCAGCCAAGCTTATAATCTCAGTGTCGTAGGTTTGTCAAATTCATTTTTCATCATAACCCTCGTTGCAGAAGTTATAACAGATAATTAGAATTCATTGGAAGAGATAAAATTTTCTTTGATCGAAGAGAATATCGTTAAAAAAATAATACATTTTTTGATCCAGTTTCGAAAGCCAAGATAGTTGGGAACACTGAGCTTCATATCAAGAGTGGCAGTGACATAAACCTAACGTGCATCGTACTTCAAACTCCCGAACCACCGTCCTTCATTTATTGGTAAATGTTTTTATTTCTTTTTTTTTTTCAACACCTAGACAAATTATTTCAACTGATGCAATTCGATTGTCATCATAGTTCATTGAATCTTTTTTTTCGAACCTTGCAGCCTGAATAATGAAGTATTTTTTTTTCCTGCTCGTTTTTATTTTATTTTCCATTTAACAGGTACAGAGGCGAACACGTAATAAACTACAGTCAACGGGGAGGAATAAATGTAGTTACGGAGAAACAGACAAGGACGTCACGATTGTTGATTTCACGAGCATTGCCGGCTGATTCTGGCAATTACACCTGCGCCCCATCGACCGCAGAATCGGCCAGTGTCCTGGTCCACGTACTCAACGGTAGGTTCTCTTCCATTACGAACTTTCCAACCTTCGTTCTCTCCTTATTTCAGAATCATGCTCAATCTCTTCTGCTTTTTTTTTCTTTCTTTATCTCTGCCCCTTCCAGCCCCTTTCGACCTCGATCACCGAACGATTACCAACGTCGCATTTTCATTCTTCGTTCCCCCTTTCTATTTCTCTTTCACTTGTTCTTTGACCGTTTTTCGTACAAGAACTTCTCTGTCATTAAACATGAAAAGTTCGCCTCTCCAATTTTCCTCCGATCGTTCAGCCATGAAAGAAATTGATCTATCTAACCCCCGGAATCCTGATTGGACAAGCTACCCTTGGGCTCGACCTATAAATCGAGACCCATCTCATTTCCAGCCCTAGGAGTTATCCAACTTCTATCGTTTCGATAATGTACCACGTGGACTTGATAATTACGAGAATCGGGGGAAAATAAAATAATCGATAAAGTGCGGACAACCCAATGAAAACAACTTAAAGATATTCTCGCAGAAGAACACGAAGAAATAAATTAATTAACGGTGCTTCTGTACTTACAGACTTTCTAACGGAAGTAAAAAATTATCTGTAAATTTATGGTGAGTGCAGGCTATCGGAAATCTGCCATTTCTGAACGTTAAATACGCGCCATATCCCGTATCTGGTTAGCTTTACTTCAGCATCTAATTAAATTAGCACAAAACTTCTGAAAGTCGACTAACTGGATTTAAAAAAATGTTCCCGATTTGAATCTCTACATGGAAAAGATCCAGACTCCAATAATATTATTGCGGAGAAAAAATAATTTTTTATGTTTCAACTCGAGGTAGATAATTGCTTTAAAATTGAAGCAAAATGGACGACAAGGAATAAGTGTATTTCGAGTAATTGGTTTCTGAGACGACTTCGACCGTGACGTAATATTTTTTCGTTCATGTCACAAAATGGTCTCGAAGGTAGAGTGTGACGGATGCATATATCATCGTCCAAGAATCACTCCCAAGCAATCCGTCAGCGCCTCTAATAAAAGCTAATAATTTGAAATCGATTTAGTTCCCAGACCAAAAAAAACACGCTGAACACTCGGTTTGACTTAGGTGTGTGATGAAAAAGGCTTCAAATAGAAACGCCAAAAAAAAGAGTAAGTTTCTGTCATTCTCATACTCCCTGAGGCTTTTTATAATCAGATGAGCTCCGACGAGCCTTTGAGATCTGATAAATATAAGGAGCTGGTGCAAAAATTGTGTACGTACCAAGATATCTCTCTGGAGAACACCTAAAAAAGGTGTTCAAGATTGACATTATAGATAGATAGCAATTTCTGAAGAGAAAACTTTTTGGCTATTGCGTCTTCGACTTACTCTCGATAAAATATTAATCGAGAAGTAGTAAGTTAATCCGATATCTATCCCGGTACGTGAACAGAGAAATGGCAAAACGACATCCACCCGTTACAAGGGAGCAGTGAATTAACCCGTAGTATGAAATTTATATTCGAGCAGCGGTAGATGGCAGAAAGAATAACTACAAATTTATCGCCGGAATATTTCAATCATACCATCGTTCAAGAGTTTCGCAAAAATTCTACCATAACCCGTATTTTGTAGGATTTGCCAGTAAAAAATACATTTCTGCTAACGTCGTATCTTCTAAAAAAATTTCTCCGCCACCGGATGACGTCAAAACATCGGAGCCGGAGACTCGAAGATACGCGACACGGTCTTATGGAGGTCATAAATCCAACGAATCCTGATATAACCTAAACGGTAAAGGACATAAAGCGCTGAGTACCAAAATTGAGAAAGATAGCGCGGGAAGCATTCGAGGAGTCCGGGAATACTTACCATACAGTCTGAATACGTTACGGTTTTGTCTGTTTATAAGAATCGTAGGCTTATGGGTGTCTCGAAGCAAGAATTTCACCTTATCTAACCTGCATTTACAATCACCGATCATAAAATATACAGTTGTCAATTTATATATTTTTATATTTTAGGATATTTCGAACAGAAAGAACTTTCTTGATGGGTCTCGTTCCATGCTATATCTGGAAGAGGTTCCCCGTGTTGCATACGAGATTTGGAAGTGCGGTTTTCCGTTGTTGCGACGCCATTAAGCAGCCTTTATTCTCCTTATTTCTTCGAGGTAGAAGAAAGACGAAAGATGCATGGCGAGGGAGAAAGTAGCAAAGGAACGGAGGAATAAATCCTTTAGATATGTCTTGGCTCTTTCCTTATTTTACGTTGACGCGAAGAAGAAGAAGAAGAAGTGTAAGAAAGAGAAGAAGAAGAAGAAGAAGAGAAGCAACGGGTTTGCTATGCCACGGCTACTGCCATGCTCGGTTAAACCAGCATGCGCTCTATCCGGCCGCGTCGAGCCGGAGGGATAAATCAGACGAGATATTGTCCCATGCAAATCCCTACCAGGTGGTGCGCTGGTGGATGCCCCCCGTACGCTCTCTACAACACACCGTACGCGTCTCATGCTACGTAAACATAGACTAACCCCTTAACGTACACGTATATCCGTCCAGGCCATCATACCGACCACCAACCAACATCATTCACACATACTACACGTTCTCCATTGCATTATGTAACTTCGCATACATCTATATATACTCTATCGTAGTTTTCCTGCGCGACCACTCGAGCCAACGCAACAAAGCGTAGACACTAAGGCAACGTCGTAAATATACGACCTCGGTAGCCTTGACGGGCTACGGGTATACACATCTCCCCTATCGTGAGGTATGATTCTTACTGTATGGAAGTGAAAATTGCGTCGAGGGCTGGTACCACCCCCAACCCCCGTTAGCTTCATCATCACAATAACTTAACCTTTTTCTTCTCTTTCGTTTTTGCCACCAAACACGATCTCTGGAGACAGCTAAAAGTTAGCCTCCACCTGACCCCAACTAGGTCATCCGAGCCTCTTCTCAATTAGGTATCCATCTGCGTTAGGAAAATGTCTCCTTGGACCTACTAAGAATCAAGGGATCGTTTGCTTCAGGGGAGAATAATTATCTAAAGATTATTGCATTTAATGGATCCCTCTTAGAGAAGATTCCGATCATTTTCATTTCTACTTATTCATATCGCGGGATCTATCTTTCGTCTTCAAATGTTTGAATGATACTTTCAGATTCTTTAACAATGTCTCTGAAAAATTGGCTCCTCAATAACATCGAATAGAGGCAAAAGGTTGAACATCATCGGATGTGATCATGTTGATGATCCAGTTTTTTATCAAACCAAGTCCCTATGAAACCCTTCTGCTTTATCGATAAGTTGTTAAATCCATATTGCGATTTGAAGGCATTTCGGTGACGAAATGTAAATCCTCCAATCTGGAAATCATCCAGCGAATACTATCAACATTCACTCATACACTTATTCATTTTCTCATTGCCTTATTCGTCTCACAGTCATAACTCAACTTCCAGTTGGGACATAAGCGTGTCTCATGACTCTGCCCATCAGTGTACCTGTCTCTTTGGTGTACTTCAACAACCCCTGTGGAGTACTACAGCTGGAGATCTAAAACTTGGTTTGAGCCGTATCGCAATTAAGGGAGATAGATATAGAACGAAAAGTGCTGGATGAGGGTTGGAGACACTTTTACCCTCCTGATTTGTGGCTAATTGTCGACGACGTTTCACTATTGCGCACGTCAGTATTTAACTTTGCTCTTGTCTGATAGCTCTTCCAAGAGTATATACGCTTCTCCGCACCGCCAAACTTCACGTCCTGTATGATTTCACTTCAAGCAGAAAATTCCATCGAGTTTGCCAACTCACCAACCCCCCGATCCTTATAGTCCAAGCAGCTAAAAATGGGTTGTCGCCTTGTTTCTCAGTCATGCTGCAATGGAACGAAAGCTCCATTTCCTGAAAGATACCGAAAGAAAATTTCCGCATTTTAATAATCATGAAAATTAAAATCGATAGCGTCGCTCGTGAAAGACAAAGGCGCTTAACACCAAACTCTCATTCCTCCTTTCAAATGAAAAAAAAATCCACGCGGACATCTAGCAAATTTGGCAGTAACCCAAAATAACCTTAATTTGATCTGAACCAAAACATAGAAGAATAATAGAGAGCAATATCTAAAAGAGTGCCGACACTGGGGACAACAATATTCGAATGCGATAAAGGCTAAGATCGACCCCAATGAGAACAGTACCGTAAAAGAGACTCTGCGAAACTGAAAACGACTAGACTCCTAGCTGAGAGTCGATGGAGTTGAAGGTGCAAGCCAGAAAAGCTTAGGAAGGGTGAATGAAATGGAAGGTGAAGGAGTACCGGATGGAAGGGCGCCACCTTGTTCACGGACTAGCTCCAAGAGGGAAGGCTAACGGGAGGGCGAATAATTAAACGGGAAGCGAGGAGTGACGGCGACACGGCGCGATAATGTGAAATCAGCGCTCATATTTTGCCAACGAGAAATGGCTCCCGTCAGAGCTTCGTCGACTCAAGATTTTCAGTTAACACCCCCTTTCCCCTCCCCCCTCAAGTCGGTATAACTTTGCCTCCGTACTAACGTACAAATCTCGATGAAACATCGAGACAAGATGGCAAGTGTTTCTTTCGATTTTCAGCGTTGAGCGAAGATAAAAAAAAATAACGAAATGGAGCAAGGGTTTCGGCAATACCTTCGGGGCCTTTATATCAGTAGATAAGGGATGGCAGAGGGTGAATAACAGTCTGGATAGATCAGTGATAATACGTGCTGAAGATAAGCTTAAATAACAGGCTCTTTTTTAGACAACTCTGATTCGTCCTATATATTTATGTATGTTGCATTTGGCTGCATTGCCTTGTCTGTAAAAAGCGTTCGTGTACGAATTCGCGCCACGGTGGATGTTCAAAGTGACACGTGAAACTTTTTTTTTAGCTCAATTGATATACATGCAGGTATTCCGGGTCGTTGATGTAGGATTTCGTTACCGGCCCTACATAACCGCTGAAAATGTAATCCGTTAAAGCAACCGTGATCGCATATCACCTAACAGGATGAAATAATAATAATAATAATAATAATCGACCCCAAATCAACCAAAACAAAGACAAATATACGAGCATAAAGACGGACAATGCAATTAAATAATGACAGAGATAAAATGAACATTGAAGTAAAATTGAAAACCCAATGTAACTGGGTGTAATTTTTGCAAAATAATTAGAAATGAGAAAATTTTTTGAAACTGCGATTGTTATTGAGTCACGTTTATTCAAATAATCGCTTTATTTAGAAATTTTGTATAATATTTTGAAAATCCAAGACCACAATCGTGTGTCCAGTAGAAAAATTGGATGCTGGTGATGTTGGGTACAAAATTGTCTTGTACAAATTTATAACAGAGAAAATTTGTTTGAGTAAAGTTGAAAGATTGATAAGATTCACTATCCATTTCTTTTCCTTTTTGTGTTTAATCGCAAAATACGTTATCGGCTCGAAAAGTGTTAAGGTTTTCAGGCAAAATCCTCGCTCTCATCATTCGTTGAAATGTACACGTGATATGCTATCGGGCCCATGGTTTCCGCGCTGGGAATATAAAGTGCTGTATTCAAACGGGTAGCTCGTAGCTGTACTCTTACTTCTTGTATGTCGTATTACTTACTAACACGCTCTGCTCGTTTTCTTTCCTTTCCACTCTTTCTCTTTCTATTCTCCCTCGACACTCTCACCGCTCGTGTGAATATATTAGATGCAACTATACATGTATATAAATGATTTCCTCGCCGGATTATATGGGCAACGTGAAAGGATCGATGTCGTCGTTTCTCTTTCCCACCCTCCCTCCCACTCTTTTCTATCTCTCTCTCTCTCTCTCTCTCTCTCTCTCTCTCTCTCTCTCTCTCTCTCTCTCACTCTCTCTGTCTCTCTGTTCTTCTCACTGCACTTGTCGAATTCTGAGCTCTTCGCACGGCCATTGGCACTTTCGTCTTCCGTATACATTTACTCCGACATCGGCAAGGTCTTCTTTTCCTCAAACGCAGCTTATCTCTATTCTACACTTGAATCTGACACCGGGATTATACTCCCATCTTTAATCTTATAAAACTCAAGGATATTGTTTTTGTAATTTTTTTTTGTCTCTCTTATTAGTGAGAATATAGGAAACGATAAATGTAAATCAAATGAAAAACTTTACAACAATAGTACAATCAATATGAAATTATTTCATGAGTTGAATATCAAATCATTTTTATCGAATAGATTTCTCATTCAATGCGTCGAATGTATCAATTCTTCTTTTGTATTATTCGTTAACGCAACATGAAATCATTCTCGTATGTTGTAAAAAAAAAAAAAAAAAAAAAACAACCCAAAATAAAGGCAGTCAATTAAGAATGCAAAATTTAATTCATTTTCAACGTCGAGTTAGGGAAGGGAGAGGTCGCGATAAATGCATAGAACAGTTAAAATCAATGCACGAATGTACTATACACCGAGAGGGCTGAGCTTGAATTTCAGTTGGAGAATTCGATAACTAAATCAATTATTTCGCGTACGACTCCGATGTGAAAGTTTTCAATCCACCGGGCGTCCTATCACATCGGCCCCTTCGCCAATCACACTAGTCCGCACGACTAAATTAAATTTATTCCTTCAAACTTTTTTCTCATACTTTTTTCTCTTCTTTTTTTTATCTATTCATTTTTATTTATTTATTTTTTTTTCATACAAGATTCCGATGATATTGAAAAATTTCACTTCTTTCATATTCAAAAAATTCGTTTATAGTATACCGAAGATTTTTTTTTCTTTTTTTTTTAATTTAGCAAATACGAGAATAATATTCTATATTTAAACAACGGATCCGGTGAATATAATTTGTAAATATAAATTTTATCAATACATGCAAACATATTTTTATTCGAATCGTAAAATTCGTGCCTTATATTTGAAATCGCATCGTAAATCATGTGCCATGAAAAATAGGTTCACTGTAACCTCGGGAACAATATTCTCGCACCCTTTTCTGTCTTGATATATATTTTTCTCGCCCTTTTTGTTGAGCGAATATTTAAGGTCATACATATAAATCGTTTAGTCTTTATATTCGAATTTTCCTACTTTACGACTGTATAAAAATCCAGATACGCTGAACATATTTGTGACATTGATAGAGGGAAAAAAAAATCTTGCGGGAATTGATAGCCAGTCGCGTAAAAAACCGATTCGAACGGCGTATTTTTTTTTTCCTGCAAGCCTCCTGAAGCTTTAACGACTTTTATCTCGTAAATATCCTAATCAAAGTCACCTTAATTGAAGTATTATAAAATTGTCTCGATGTCAGCTATAAAAATAGAGGGAATGATAAATTTCGGTGAACTTTGATTTTACCCTTTCGTAATCTCGATATTGAGACCCAAGGACAATACCGATCAAACGAGTCTGCTTGTCTCACGAAGGCGAACAACTCCCAGCGTAGATATTTTATCCTATCTTTCTCTCCATATTTTTATCTACATTTATGAATATCTGTCTCCATGAAATCGTACGGAAGTAGCTGGGAGAGAGAATACTCATGAGCCGGCTTTCGTGTGTGATATGAAATCGATAGACAGCAATTTCGTTAACCCAAGATAATCTCGTCACGTCGAGTCTCACGAAAAAAAAAAAAAAAAAAAAAAAAAAAAAAACGTAACAGTAGGTTCACAGGGAGGCCGGGAGAAAAGGAAGGCTGTGAATTGCCTTAGTTGACATAAAGTATCGAGTTAGTCTTCTCCACATCGTGGAGTGACAAGGCATGAATCCAATGGCGAACCTAACTCTGACTCTCTCCACTGCTGCCTTAGTATTACAATTCGTACAAATACATTTATTTATATCTCTCGCATGTCTACTTTTCCCGATTTCGTTTCGAAATAAACTCGTGAAAAAAATTGAAACTGTCATTGAAAGCAATGACTGAAAAATAATGTCTTTTACGACTATATTGTAACAATTTGCCTCGTTTAAAGAATTTTTCATTCTGGATACAAAATCATTTTCTTCGATTTCTTTCGATAGGACTGAAATAGCAATTGGAATAATAAAAAAATGTTGTATTCGATTGGATAAAAAAAAAGATATTCCATCGATCATAATAGGATTTTTTTTAGCGTTCGTTCAACTCGGAAAACCCAATGGACGATGATAAAGAAAGAAATATATCCATCTAGCTGTATCGGTATACGTATAAATGTATTATAAATCCCAGAGAACACGAGCACGCATACGAGAGAATAATTTTCAAAGTTACATATACATAAATACTAACGGTTGAGCTACATTTTTTTCCTTGCTCTCTCTCTCTCTCTCTCTCCATTCTCATGGATAAACTTAACTACATACTGTGGCCTTTTCTTCTGGAAGCCCCTAGCCCCGTTCGCAGCTATACCTCTTTCTCTTTTTCTTTCTCTTTTCTACCTTTCCGTACACTCGTTCTTCCTCTTTCGAGATGAATACCTCGCCATTGAGAGAATTCGCCTCGCAACCATTGTATCCCAGCACACATCCGCCATGCGAAAACGCTCTACAGTTTCTCCTCCTACCCCTTATCCCTTTTCCCCTAGAATCTTTACCCTTGGATCCCTCCATCCTATACTTTTATACTCGTACTACCTCTTTCCCAACGCCCTCCGCGTTCTCGATGTCTCATAAGAAGATACGACAATGCTCTTCAATGTTTCCAAGCCTGGTACAGGCTTTCAATGATACTCACTCGTATATATATATATATATATACGTATTATGGATACACATACATTTATCTGGATGTATAAAATGTATACAAAACTGTAGGAATCCTTTTTTTTTTCCCTGTCGAGATATTCAATCCTTCGCTTATATATACCCGTGTTGACAAAGAAAATATTTATACACGGGTATATTATTTATTACGACCTAGCTCGTTGAATTTTTATCGCGTTTAAGGACGAGTATGTAAGCTTCTCTTTATTCAGATGAGCTCAATTTGCATTCAGGTCTACTCGTTTTGGTCTAATTTGGATTCATTCTCGTCAGGTTAACGTCTCTTTTTTTTCCTCATTTTTTTTTTTTTATTCACTCAACGAATTTGTTTGTTTCGGATTAAGTACCTCTGAGAGGCTAGTTTCCATTTTCCTAGTATTAATTATGGTTTTCGATCATGGCTAATATCTAGGCTAAATAAATTACGGGAGTATGACAGCCCCCAGTTATGTCGCTCAATGCTCGTATGGCTTAGCTCACCGCACGTATCCTCTGTATGTTCTCGTGGTCGTATAACGTTTATGCATTTTCGCTCTTACAACGTATTGATTATGTATGAATGGGATCGTTAACGTGTTGATATTGGCAGTTGCATGGATGCTTCATCATCGTTTTCAATGACAGAAAGTTGGGCTTATCTGATTGAAGCAGCCTTTTCGAAACGTTCATTCGGACTCGGCCTAATTAAAACTATAGAATTTCAATGTTCAAATAACCTTGATGGATGAAGCTTTGATGCATTTTTAGTTTAGCTATAATAAGGGACAAAAAAAATTCTGGGCATCGAAGCTGGTTAGAATTTCATACTCCGTACCATCAAAATCATTATGAAAGTTTATTGAAATTCCATCGAAACGTGAGGAGATTTCATTGCTAATCTCCATTTCCCAAAATAAAGGTTACCAATATTTCATTTTGATCATTTCAACGTGGTCATTCAAGAAAAACAAAAATGATGAAAGTTTTTTTTCTGTGTCAATAAATTATCCATAGTTCAAGTCCCTTCATGAAATATTAGCGAAGCCGAGACGTATCAAATTCCTCAAGTCGCATTCATTTTTTTCATCGTACCTATGAAGGTCATGATTATTCACGAGGTTCGTTTGTTCGTTTACATTATTCATGATAGTCTGCAGAATTAAGATTGACTAGGAGATCGTATACGATCACGATATGGAGTTGAGTTGAATAGTGAGAAAACGATTTCGTGATGGGACGGTAGTAATAAAGCCTTCAGCTTGATACGTTTCCGTGGTTCGTTATTCCGCTGGAATTGAAGGGGAGTGATCACATGTTGCATTCCCAGTAAAAGATGAGACCATCCTAACTATATGGGTTTTAGGTCAGGTCGACAAGAACAGAATGTAGGTACGTGGAACATGAAGATAGAAAAAGACGGAAAGACGAACAGACAGACGTAGTCATATTTGAAATCAGTTTGTAACAGTTTCAAGAACATTGACACCAATTTAGCCACCAAGTTTTGTTGCTGTTGCTAAAATATTGGACATTTCGTAGATAGTACATACTAGAGCTACAAACCCGATGCATGTTGCAACAATGGGAGTAAATAAGAAGGAGGAGAGAGGTGAGAGTGGATTTAAACGCACGTCAAAACTCGGCCGCACCTTCATCAGTCATCCTTTGCCTTCCATCCAATACTGTGCCTGGACGCGTACCGAAAGCAGACAGCTGATTTGCTAATAGCTCTCGTGCATCATGATCCGAGATTCGAATTCTCGTTCAACTGCTACAAATCTGATGATCCAAATAGAAGTGACAGTCAAAGGATTTTAACGGCTTGTGACGGGGCAGGTTTCCTTGTAATGTCATCATCGATGTATCACTGATCTATTTCAAGAGCGAAACCAATTAGTGCTAATGACAATAATCATCAAGCTCTCCAAAATAATACCTTTAATGGAGGTAGACACATCCATGATGATCATAAATGTCTGTTCGGTTGAGCTAGGTCCGGGATTACATCCCGCATTAGGGGAAAAAGGAGAAGTTCTCGTTGCGCTGGGAATCGAGGCTTTGTGACCTGACTGATGATCTTGAAAAATAGGAACTTTGTACAATCCATCAAACCAGGTCATACTTGGATGAACGCTCGACGGTCAATTGGACTTTTTTTTTTTTTTTGAAAAATTTTGCAATCTAACTGCACTCTGTATTTTCACCAGGACTCTTCTATCTTTTACTGAACACGTAAATACATTTCTCTGCAACGCGAGGATCCAACTTGACGGATTGGTTTTTTTTTTTTTCTCTTCTATGCTCGAGGCGAATAGATAGAAGCGGTGAGAAGTAGAGCTTGCGGAGAGCACTATATAGCATTAACTGAGTTCAGGGCGTGGATTCGTACTGGGTGAACCGGTCAAGTAGCCGCAAAATCTTGCCCCGAGGCTAAAGCGAAGAGAACGCTTTAAGAACGAGAAGAGAGATAGAGATTTTTACGTTTCTTTCTTTCCGGCACATGTCCAAGAGCCTGAGGCACAAAAGCCACTGCCCATGACGATGTGTGTCTCTATTCCAGCTTTTCTCCTTCGCCTTTGCTTCTTTTATTTCAACTCCAATGCCCGAGATGTTGGATGCTCGGGTTTTCCGGGGGAAAAATAAAAAAAATGGTCGTTTCTTGCCCGAAGAAATGTTCTTGGAACACGATGGAAGACATCGTTCTCAACGAAGTGCCCTACACTCGTTTACCCGTACTGCTACTCACCTTGAATTAAACGTCTGTCATTCCCACCCCAACACGAGATAGTAAAGATACTTTGCCCGTGAATAGTCGCCTGTTTGCAGACGCCTTTCAAATCCTATTTTAACTTTCTCCCGGATATATTATCCCAAAATCCCATAATCACACTGTTTATAGGTAGTAACTCGTCAAAAAACGTGTTCCATCAAAACCTGAGCATCAGAGTCTGGAATTAATTGTCACTAAAAAAAAAAAAAAAAAAAAAAATCAAACGACAACCTGCCTGCCTGGACAAGCTCATAGAGTTTGGTGAATCCGTTTCCCAATAATGAATTGTCCCGTGCGTCAAAGACACTCCCTGCAATGCAGTAGACACTTTATCACTGTCGATGCTATACAAACGACTATAAAAATCATTCCGTCAACATTCTGTAGCTGACTTCCATTATCGCACGAGGAATTTGACTGAAAAATCTCTCAACAGAAGTTATTCAATGCTAATGCAAATAGCAATCAGTCAACTTATGGGAATGTAATTATTTTCCGTTTGTTTCAGGTGAACACCCGGCGGCAATGCAGCACGGAAACTCGAGCAAGAGTGGGGCAGCAACGCGCACCCTTGCTCTTTTGCTTCTGCTTATACATGCTGGATCATTCGCGAGGTGACTGATCGACGACAGGCAGTAATAACGTTGCCAGGCTTACGGCGTCTGTCGTCATTTGGAACAACAGTGATTGCGTGTTAAACTCGAGTCCTTTCGCATTCCTAGCCGTTTCCTACCCCACCCCCTCATCCCTTTCACCGTAGTGGCGCTTTTCCTTGCTCACCTTGACCTCCCGGGGCGTCTTGACTCAAAATTTCATCAAGATTTGTCCATACATGTGCACATACCGATCTGCAATTCGGAACAGCTGGGTCAAACAACTAGGCTCATTCCCAGCTGAATACTCATGTCCTTGGGGTCTTTCAACAGTGTAAATAACTGATTTGGCCAATCAGTATGTGGTGCGATATTGTAGTTGATTTGATCTACATAAACGTTGGAATTAAAGAATATTGAAAACTCGGACCGTCCAGTAGTAGGCCCTGTGTTTTCATTGAGTGAACTTTTAAAATTCCACAAAGGCCTCCTTCCTTAATACGACGTTCAAGGTCAACTGGATAGCATTAGCGGATGACCCAACAGTCCTTGCTTCTTTGAGTCCATGATGGGACCCTGTGAAATCTCAAGAGCCCTTATGGGGGTCTTTGATACCTACGAGTCATCCAGCTGACCTAACCCTACTAATTGCAAAGCAAAGTCGTAACGACTTAGCGAAATCTCGTCCGAAGTACGAGAAACGATCGTAAATTCTTCAATTAAAGGAAGAATGAAACTTCACGAAATGTTGAAACGGGGAGGCTCATACTCCGCTGTAATTCATTCGAGAGTGCTCTTTGTTCAGAACTCGAAGGGACTGTTAAACGTCGTTTATCCTTCCAACAAAGTGCTTCGAATCGAAAATGGAGTAGTGTCTAATAACAAAACTGTGATTGACGTGTGCAACAAATTGTTTTTTTCTTCAATTTTTATTTTTCAATGGATCCGTGATGTGCGAATCTTCGATGTACAGTGAGAAAACGAGTTAGGGTAGTCCTGTTGGAATCACAAAGCCGTTGAGGTCAGTGAGAATTGCGAGGAAACTTTCGTTTTAGAAATAAAGTAGAAAATGCAAAACTTACACTTGTAAATATATATATTTTTTTTGTTATACTTGTTTAAATTTGATTTATATATTTTTAATGAATTAAAATATCATTTTATATCAAGATCCTGTACAGGACATAAATAATATTACGTTTTCGTTCTTAGGCAAAAAATTTTGAGTATATTCTATGATTATATGAAATTTTATTTAAGTGTTCAAGATTAAGTAATAAAGAAGTGATCGAAGGTTATCAGTGAGAGAAGTTGAATAGTTGCATCAACCGATTTTCGATCGAACTGTCATCAGGATTACCTTAATCTCGTACGATGCGATCGATGGGTCCAGTTTGACCCGTGAATGTGTAGCTCGATCGCGTCAATGTAGATTTACCAATTTTCACCTCAATCGACATCGGTTGACTATCTCTGTGAACTCTTCGTACGTGTTTACGATAATGACAATTAAGGTACTCTTGAGATCGTGCCAGCCGGGATATGCAAATGCTAAAGATACGTGTTTGATGTTGACGTCTAATATAAAATGGTCGAATCATCATTCCCTTCTGTACTGATCTTCGATATCTCGTACGATCTTCAAATCGTACTCAAGGTTTTAGAAATATTCACTTACATTTATTTCTCTTTATCTCTCTCTCTCTCTCTCTTTCTCTTTATTTTTCGCTCTTCAATCAGCCCTTAGGTACTGAAATGAATATTGCTGTATTTTTTTGGTTCATGGGGTGGTTGAACGATGAACATAAATAGTTTTTCTATTTTGACAATTTTTACGTTTTTAGTATGCAAGAACATACGAGAGAAGAAGACTTTGGAGACTACGAGCGAGTGATTGAAAGTATTTCTCCATCGGAATGACGATATTTTGGAATGTCGAAGGGAAAAAGAAGAAAATCGAGAAACTTTGATGAACGTAAATGTTCATGACTAATTAAATTTTGAGCTCCGGTATTCTTGGATCGCTAACGCGAAACGACCTTCTCTCGTTCGGCGTTAGGGGAATCTAAAAATTTCATGAACTCCTCGCTCTCTGCCTCACTTTTGTCGTTTCTCCTCAGCTGAGTGAACATATAAAAAGGGGATTTGTACCAAGGAACTCGGGATATCTCTTCTGATTGGGGGATTTAAAAATTCTTAAGCTCTCAAATTCGATTAAAAAAATTCTCGCAGTCCTTACATTTTTTACCCTTTTTTAAAAGAAGAATATCCAATTGTCTAGAAAAAAAAAAAACAATGATATCGAGACTCAAGAAAAATGAAATCTTAGACTGTTGGAAGAAAATGAAACGAATATCAAATCGAAACACGCAACAAAATATCGGACAAGGAAAAAAGTTTGAAGCTTTTTGAATTTTCATAGCGCAGTATCTTGGAAAAACTAGTTTTCATAAAATAATGAGGGTCAACATTTTATTTGTTTTTTTTTTTTTTTTTTTTTTTTTTTTTTCAAATATTCCACCCAAAAAAAATGGCGAGGGAAAGAGAACCAAACGTCTTCAGATATCAAGGGATATGAGCTTGTGAAGATCGACAAAGCGGAGAGAGTAAAAAAAAAATGAAAAAAAAAGAAAGTATAGAAATGTAAGGACTAAGGAAAGGGTAGAAAGCTTTCCAAGTCTTGCAGCACGAGAAACTCGTTTATTCGGCTGCCAGTGATGCGGCTCACTCGAGCTCCCATTTTCAGGTTTCCTTTCTCTCTATCCCTTTGGATTTCGCTATTCCCTGATTCTTTTTTTTTTTATCTTTTTTTTCATACCTCGGGCCATATCACGATAAAATACCATAGACGTGTAGCAGAGCAAAGGCTGTGCAATTTGGAAAAAAGGGGTACAGAAGAAGGAAAAAGGAGTATAAGAAGGCAAGCTTAAGATATAATACCACGTGACATGGATATTGCGGAAGTTTCGTATTTCAAAAGCACTCTCATTCCTCTCTCTCTCCTGTGGTTTGCTGAAGGATTCTTTTTTCCTTCATCATTTTATCCCCTGAGTCGTTAAAAAATGAAGCTCTCGATTTTTTGCAACAATTTTTTATGATTATTATTATTTTTTTTTTTTAATAAAAAAATATTTACAAAGGATAGTGAGGAACGACGGTTTTCTTTGCACGTTTTTTTTTTTTTTTTTTACTCCAGAGTTATCCTTGCAATAAAATACGATTTGGCAGAGTTCCTCTCCAGCAAACTTCTCTGCGAACAAAGTCGTTTCCGAAGAATTCTTATCTACCATAGTTCATCTCGTGGAAAATCGTCCAAAAATCTTTCTTTGACGATTTTCCTGTGGAAGAGTGCCGAGGAATAATACAGCGACAGTTCAACCTTCCGAGCGTTATCGGAACAATTTTTTTTTAATTTTTTTTTTATTTCGTTCCCCTGTTCGTGCGGACGGAAGAATCGCTGTCAAAAAATTCTAGCGCAGTTTATGTCTCGCAGAATCTCGGTGAATTTCTCCCTTCGGAACGCCAGTGTCATATGTAAAATTGCAAAGAAAAAATCCGCAGAATGATCTCAGAATTTGTTTTGGCGGTCGAGAATTCGTCGCTCCAAGAATTTTTATTCTCATACAATTGTCGAAAATTCTTGGGCCAACAAAATTTAGGCTATGAAAGTTGTAGCGAAATAAATTGTCGACATGCCATACGGTGTATTTGTCGATCTATATATCGACAAATTCAGCGATAACTGGCGGACGAAACGAATGGTACACTAATACCGAGCAACATAGGAGGGGCGGGGAGGAAGTGCATACGTGTGCGTGTTTCGCGACGTAATAATTTATCCACGTGATCGCCAACGTCCTGTGCGAACGACGCTTAATTGTGCCCCACCGAGAGACGTTAACAAACGACATTCGGTGCTGCAACCATCCCATCTCTCTCTCTCTCTCTCTCTCTCTCCCCCTCACCCCTCTGAAACTCTGCGAAGGCACGAAAATTAATGGTTTCCGATCCTATGCGTGGTGGTCCCCGCCATCGCTGTCCTCAACGCTCCTCTACGAATTTTCATGCGATTTTAACTCGTTCGGTGTTCCCAAAAATCATTAACAGCTTGTCAACCACCACGAATATTACGCGGAAAATGCC
This sequence comes from Campoplex capitator, assembly GCA_037576405.1. Classification (NCBI taxonomy): domain Eukaryota; kingdom Metazoa; phylum Arthropoda; class Insecta; order Hymenoptera; family Ichneumonidae; genus Campoplex; species Campoplex capitator. Next base: position 9,340,875 of record JARBWI010000323.1, on the reverse strand, counting down.
AATTCATTTTTTTTTTTTCATTACCGATCCACAATATATATGACCGATTTAATTAAAAATTGAGATTATTTTTGTTCGATTATGATTTCTCGTCGAGGGCCATTAAATGTGTTGGTAGTTTACATTAGTTTAGGGAAAAAAAAGTTTGTTTAAAATTTACTGTGATCGCAGACCTCTTTCGCATCCAGTGTGATCGAAACATCGTTTTTCTAACAGTTTTTTTTCCATTATTCTTCAAATTTCCATTCGAATCTGTCAAACAAATTTTGAGACTCGAATTGCGAATAAAATCATCCGACTCCCGTTGATCATGGCTTAACAAATCAATTTTAAACACGAGCTTGTTTTTTCACAGAAAAAAAAACATCGATAGAAACATTTTGCAAAAAAATGTAAACATCTTAGCGCTTATTATATATATACTTTCGTCCTTTCGAGCGTTCATCAGTTAATGAAGTTGGGATATTATTCCAAGAGCCTGGTGAAAAAGTCGAAAGTCAGGAGCTTACGCGATGATAATTGGTGGTTCGAAGAGCTCGGAAGGAAAAGGAACATATATAGTGAACGAATTGAGAGTCAAAGTGGAGAAACGATTATTGGAATTTTATAATAACTTTGGATGCGGAAATGATACGATGTTAATTTCGGTAAGACCGATGAGCATTTAATAGCTGTATAAAATTGTACTCTTTTCTCTGTACAAGAGTCTTTCTTCTCGTATTCAATTAAATTGGTTTTATAGTGGATGCTTTGAAGGAAGAAACTCTTGAAAAATTGTAAATTATTTCTTAGTCCATTTGAATAGAGAAGAATTCTTCATTGATGAAGAATTATACCGATGGATACATTTTATATTCGCTGTTGAATCGATGTAATAAAATGGTTTTTTAATCTTTTTCCACTCGACATTTGAGTGAATAGAGACGATCAAGTATATTTTATTTGCAACCAATTAGCGAAAAAATATTCGCATTCTAACACGGTTCACTTTTTACACATATATGCAGTGTGTAAAATTTCGAAGCAATTTTTTTCAATTTTTATACCATCTTGATTGTATGGTATTTATTTAAGTATACTTATTGAGTATCCCTTGAGATACGAAATGAAAATTTGCAGAAAAGTTGTCAACAAATATTTAAACGCATCGATTGAATCAAAAAGCAGAACGATGAAAAAATTCTCGAATTTTCTTCGTTCATTTCATCACAGATTTTTTTTCTGTCGATTCGAGAATATCAAACTTTATTTTTGTTCCTCAAAATTATCGTATTTCTTTCGAAGCTCCATATCGTTTACACTGCCTCGTTTCATAGTTTCCGAGCTCATTAACTTTTAGTTTTGAATCGATGCACGAAACGAAAAAAATTTGAAGTATGCAGAGAGAGAGAGAGGGAGGAAAGAAAAGCAGAGATATAAAAAGGGTAACTAATATAACGACGTTTCGTTTTCTCGTGCTGAAAATCTCGCTGTGCCAGTAAAATTTTATAATAAGACATTGGGAGAAAGCACGTCACAGAGCCTAGTTGAATATTCATCAGTAATGAAGTGCGAGTAGAGAAGTAGGAATATTAAATTCGAGCGCACTCTGAGCTCGAATGAGTTTTGCGGAGCGAGAGCATCGAATTTCTCATCGATATATGAAAACGTTTATTTTTATGCAGAATTCCACGAATATCAAACTAGAATAATAAAAAGTAGTTGAACCACTAAATTTCTGTATGAAAAAAGCTTTCACTGATTTTTTTCTTACAAGCACAGCTAGAGGGATAATATACTCGCTTGATAAGTTCCAATTGCATACGCCGATGGAGAGATATGCGTGCGAGAGAGTGCGCTGGAGCGATGGGGCGTGGTTTCCTTACTCCATATTCCCAACTTTATCAAATATCGAATTGGCCTATCACCAAACTATTAACAACCCAACAAAACGGTACTCGGGAAACTTCTTTTTTTTTCCAATTAATTCACGTTTTTTTTTTTTACACCTCATACATCTTTACCACGAAGATTAATATCCTCAGTGTCTAAATACGAAAATAAATTCGAATTTTCAATTCATTACCATATTAAAGTTTCGTTCATTTTATTCATAGAACAGTATTTTATATTCAATTGAATATTGAATGGTAAATATGGAGAAAAAAATCATTCTTTCTCTCCTGGCTATTTCTATGCTTGTAAATGTTCATAAAAATTCCGTAACGTCATGGAATATGATGGCCGACCTCAGAAAAAAAGAAAAAGAAAAAAAAAAAAAGCATACATAATTTCATATGGATGTACGTATCTGTTTTCTTTTCTTTTTTTTTTTTTATCGATATCCATTGTATATGCCAATATAGTGGTATTGATATCCATTGAAAATTCAAATTGGAGAAGGAGGGTAGAAGATTGGAGAGTATGAATAATATCAACAGAGACGAGACGTTATTTCTTCCATTGTCTCAATAAGAAATTCCTTTTTCTTTCGTATACATACATACAAATCTCTGGAGATTTTTTTCTAATCACGGTAATGGACTACTCGCATTTCAACGCTACGCTGAATGACGTACACAGCGTGCACGCTTTCTTCGAGTGAAACAAAAAAAGATGAGAGAAAAAAAAAAAAAAAGCCCTGAAAAAGAGAAAGAAAGATGAGAAAAATGCGAGAAAAACCAGGGGAACGTAACGGAACACTCTGATAATTCGCGTCCCTGTGGTACCCTCTCGTCGATCGATACGATTGTGTATATAAATAATGATTGATTATACGTCGAGGAAAACGTCGAAGGGACCGAAAAATATTTCACGAAGCGAGCCATTAAAAGTGGAAAAATAAAATAAAACGTCTCATTATCTGTTTGTATACGATCATTTTTTTAATTAGCCTTTATCGAGTAAATTCAACGACAATTTTGTTCTATCGCTTTTTATCCCGATTGAAAAACTTTTGAGGCAACATTAAGAAAAGAGAAAAAGAAAAAAAAAACTAAAGTAAATTACAAAAAATACGAAGAAAAGGAACTTTGAATTACTCTCGTTCTTGGATGCATTCGTAAATGGTTAACTTTTCAGTTGCTTTAATTAGTGACTATTCACCGAGACATTTCTCATTTCACTCTTTCTCTCTCGCTAAAGTTTCCAGAAAATTCAGAGAAATTTTCGCCCCCGAGCTGGAGAGAGAGAGAGAGAGAGAGAGAGAGAGAGAGAGAGAGAGAGAGAGAGGGAGAGTGAGGGAGAGGAATAAAAATATGTTCTTCGTAGCTGTCAGCTCGCTGAAGTGGAGAGATTTGATCATAAAAAAATTATCCATTTGATTCAGGAAGTAAAATTGAAAAAAAAAAGGTATTGCTGAAAATTGTCGACAAATTTTTTTGATCGACAGAAAGAAATTCATGGAATTATGTGAAATTCATTTTTTGTGTCCATAAAATAGAAAATTAAATGTCACGCTTCGTACGGTATCAAAATTATTTTTAAACAATTGGAAAATTGTCACCCGAGCAGCTTTCCTGTTTCTTATCCTGATAGTTACTGAATTTTTTTATTCTCTTTAATTTTTAATCTCTCAGAGAGCGGAAGCTTATGGTATTTTTGAACCCTTGATTGTTCAGACGGATGAAACGCCAATTATGCGTTCAACCGCGATCAGCTATTTTTGCAAAAACTACTATAAAATATAATTTTAAAAACTCTTTTGAAGAAAACATTTCTTTATAAAATTCAGTGAATATGAAAATAATTCAAAAATCTGTTTGCTCCTCCGTACAGACTTTGGGAGCAATGAAAAAAAAATGAATAAATGAATAAAAATTCATCATGGACTGTATTATAAAATCAATCGAATTTAGGGAACTTTGGCAGACGTTTTGTTCGCCTTTCGTTCACGGTTTTGAACGTGTCATATTTTTTTCTTATTAGGCACTCGATATTAGCTCCTGTAATGACACTTTTTTACATTATTCTCTCGTAGACTGCGGACCATAGAAATTAAATGGTAAGGAAATTGGCTCACGCTATGATTTATTTTTATCTTTTTCTTATCACTTTCTCTAACTTTTTCAATTTTATATTGTCATGTCATACCTTTTATTTCTACAGTTCACTATTCCGCAGTTCGAGGTTTTCTTTTTTAATATTCTGTAATTTTTATGAATAATTTTTTTAACTGTTTTAATTATCAATTTTGAAGAAGAGAGAAAAAGAGAGAGAGAGAGATTGTACACACTTTATAGATTGATTATGAAGACTGTTAATTGTTTTTTGTTATATCGATTCAACGCCTGAAGATTTGGTGGAAGAAATAAAAAATCGTATAAATCATAATGAATAACGAAAATATTAATAAAAGTGATACTGGATGTTGAGTGTGAACGAGTGAAAAATGATTCGAAGAAAGAGATATTCGTTTGGTGCGTTCTCCAGCCTCCAGATGTGCGATGTAAATAAATTTCGACATTACCGAAAGCTAATATTCGATCGTAGATCGATCGAGAATAAGACATTTCATTTTTCTTCTCCCACACCGAGAAATCACGAATTGTGTATAAAGTAGTAGAACTGAACCGATTCAGGTGTCAAGAATAATAAATGCCGCAAAATAATTTAAAACAAAAAATAAAATAAAAAAAAAAGCTATCCGACGACACACAAAAAAGACGAAAAATAATAATGATATTAATCATAATCATAATGATACTAATTATAATAAACAATGGAAAAAAAAAAAACGTTATAACCGAAAAAAAAATCACTCGATCGCCACTGTACACTCTCGAGATAAGAAAAATTATGAAACTTAATCGTCTTCGACATTGAATTTCTATCTTTTATGAATTTTTTATTTTCACCACACTGATAAAGAATAAAAAAATAAAAAAAAAAAGAGAAAAATAAGAATCGAGCGAGTGTGTGAGAATTTTTTTTTATACTGCGAGAAATATGAAGAACACTGAATAAAAAAGAAAAAAAAAACGATCTTCGAATCAGAAGTTTGTCAAGCCCCTTATCATTGTATTCGCGACACATCTGTAAATTTCAATGACGACAATTTTTCGTTCGTGTGTAATACGCACCTGTAATATACGAGTACATGTATTATACAAATAAACGTACATATATATATATATATATAAACAAATAAGTGTGTACGTGTACAGAATTATCGGAAAATTGAGAGAAAAATTGTGATTTTCGAGAATAGGTGGTTCGAGAAACGCTGGGAAGTCTTCAATATTTTCATTCCCGTATCCACCGTTGCCGAGATATTATTTATTTATTAAGGGCTAATGATCCAGTACAATCGGATTGGCTGCTGTTAATAAATAACTGATACTTCTGAGCGGTGCATCCTATAGACAAGAGTAGTTTGAAACTCTCCATTGAAAAATATCGTAATCTCCGCAATCTACCTATAATTATTTCAGCTCGATATATATCCGATATTCTGTACATGGACACACGAAAAAAATTGAATTAAGAATAATGAATGACTGGTAGAATATAAGTATCCGATTAATATACGAAGATCAATTGTTAGCGAGCGATAAAAAAAAAAAAACAAAAAAAAACAAAAAAACAAAAGACATAATTAGAAAGAATGCAAAACAAACGTTTACACAAAATGGACACACAACACACACACACACACACCAGCGTACACTCACACACAAACACGAAAGCATTATTCAAGAACGTTGAATCATGAAATATTATTATTAATGTATATAATGACGTACTGAATTATCGAAAATTATGTTGAACCCAATTGTACCAGAATTCGTAAGGCAAGTAAAAAAAAAAAAAAAAAAAAAAAATATTAATTATTTGTGGGAAAATCTCGTGTACCATTCAATCGTTTAGAAAAACAACCTGGATAATATATTTTTATTTTTTTTTATCACACACTCAAGTACGATCGAGAATATGCGAGCGAGAAATATTTTCATTAAGGATATACGAGAGGTAAGTACGTACATGCCCAAAGTTCATAAAAGCTTTTCTACCTGCATATACATACATATAATATGTATATGACCTGAACTATCAAGTACTTTAGTTCCAGCAACTCTGCCAACTACAACGGATTACCGGGCTATTTCGTTTTACTTAAGGAGTGAATTCTACTAAAACTATAAGGGATGAAGAGAAATAGAGAGAGAGAGAGAGGGAAACAAAGAGAGCGAGGTGAAAATATCCGGATTTGGCAATGAGGAAACCTTTCTATAAGGACTACTTTAATGAAGGCCCCTTAATATGCACTTTCAAGGACCAAATCTGTCCTTATCCATTCCTTGCTATCTTCATCTCTTCATTTCTCTCTTTCTCTCTCTCTCTCTTCTCTATGCTACTAATATACAGAGGCTACTCATCAATTTGCAGAAAAAAATAATTCGTATTGATATTATTCTCCACCTCACGTTGGAGTTTTTCGATCCAATTAATTTCAACGTAGGATAAAACACAATAATAGATTATGTACAGAAACGACAGAGAGCGATGGGTGGACGATCGATGTGTGGCTCCAACGATCATCAGTGTGAAGCAGCCTTGGGCGAAGCATTTTTTTTTTTTTTGAGTTTCTGACGGTACCAATCAAGTGAAACTCAATAAAAAATACAGTGGCCTGCGTCGACCGTTATTCCCTCAATTTTTCGTGGCACTCTCGTACAAATTCGTTACAGTAGGCAGTATACATTGGGAAAAGATGGCTATGGGAAAGAGTGTTGGGACTTCCCCATAGAAACGTGACATATAATCGAAGTGGGGGAAAGTAGAGAATCAGATTCTCTTGGGATTGCAGGCAAAAATGAGAACATCAATAAATTTCTATTCGCTAGGAAGACCCTACTTTATTTGCCAGATAATTGGCGACAAGTCATCTTCGATTAAAGTCGTTACTGAACAAATTTTATCTGCTTCTGTTCGCGTTCGCAATGCTTGATTTTTTTTTTTTAAACAAAGAAAAATTTGGCTGTTTTCAATATCGTGGAGTGTACTCTCTACAATTCACTGGTCCAATTGGCAACCATGGGTTCATGGTTTTTTTCTGTTCGAAAAATGTATTTTTTAATGAAAAAAAAAATATTTTTAATTCGATAAAATATCTGTGCTGCTATCATAATGTTATCGTTGTCAAAAAGAATTTCATTTATTCAGAGATGAAACTTGGATACTCCAGGATACTTAACCGGTGAAGATCTGAAGAAGGCAGCCATCAAGCTCGGCTAAATCCACCCCGAAACGAGTAGTAATAACACCCATACACGTGCACAAATGCCGAGGGGAGTATTTCGAATGTATACCGTCGCCATGAACCGTAAACTAACGACTATAGTGAGTGCTTAAAGCTTGTTTTTTTTCTTTCTTTCTTTCTTTCTTTCTTTTTTTTTCACTTTTTTTTTTTATCTCTTCTAGTGTATCACGATCGTAAATCCACTTTCCTGGCTGTGCAACTACGTATATATTCAAGTTCCAAACGACGAGAAAGAGGGCAGCACCGAAAGCTAGCACTCGCATAATTTTAACGGTACATCCAGCGGCCGAGATTAAAGTCCTTACTACTCTCTACCATCCAAAAGCACCGAGTATATGCTTCGATGTACATTAGAGCCGTGCTTGGAATCTATCCTCGATGCCCACAGCCTACGAACGCCTCAAGCCTCAATGGCTTATCCTGTCGATCCTAGATCCACTCTCCACCTCTATAAACCTCCTTAAATCCTGCCACGATTCTCCATTGTATATAATTAAATTATTCCGTGAAAAATGAATTTATTCATAATTTTTTCAACCTACATTCACCATCATACATAATTATACATTTTTTTTTTTTCTATTCCAAGATTCTCTTTGTGAATCGTTAAAAAAGTTGTAAATAAATTGCGATAAAGCAGCCGATTCGACGTTCAATCGGACGCTGCTTGTTCTATACGAATATTTCGTTTTTTTTTTTTCAAGTTATGAACAGCATTGAAATGGAACAGCAGAAAACGCTACGGAATGGGATTTCGGGAAACTCGAACACCCTAAAATTTCGAACGTACGAATTAAACTAGTGTAGTTTAACGAGAGGATTTCCGAGAGAATTTCAGCATCGTGTCTCGAAACACGCAAAAATCTGTGAATAAAACTGAAAAAAAAAAAGAAAAAAAAAATGGCGACAAAGAACTTTATATGCTCAACCCTCGCACTCATAAACGTGAAAAGGATGGTTGTTTTTGTTACATAGTTAAGAAGACCGTGGAGCAAGAATAATATTTTAAATTTTCGAATTTTCAGGGCACTCATTGAAATCTTGGTTCGAGAAAACAAGGAAGAAAAGAAGCGTGACAACAGACGGTTGTAAATTTATTCTCCTAAAGTCAAAGTGAAATGTCAAGCGGAAGTTTCAACTCGCCTTAGAGCCATTTACAAGGACACTTACGGCACGGAAACTTTCGTCATGATCATTCATCCTACACCCTTTTTCCATTACACTTGTAGATATATACACACATACATACCCGGGTTCTTGTATCTCTATTTCATTGTGAATGAATATTCAGCGTCGTTTCTCATTTTAGGATTTTCGTGTGACTGTTACGATGTCCTGTGTGTGAACAGAGAACTGAGAGAAGAGAAAAGCTCGGCTTCTCTCTCTCTCTCTCCCTCCCTCCTCCTCCTATTTCTTTGACTATTCCTTCCGAACTCGAGTATAATCGTAAAACAGTGTGCCCCGTTTCAAGTAAAGCATGTCTGCAACCTTTTGCTGGTGGAAATAAAAATTTTGTTGCTCCAAGAAAAGCGGTCGGATTTATGGATCGCCCGGCGACTCCATCTTCCTCCTTTAACGTTAGTAAAAAAAAAAAAAAAAAAAAAAAAAAAACATCCCCTACGTACAGTATGTTTAAAAAAATCAAAATCAGCTTGTGAAGAAACGTTTCTCGATTGAATTATTAAGTATTGAAGAATCGAAGCATCTATCTCGTTGCAATGCATCGTTGATGAAATTCGTATCAATCGATAAAGGTTAGCTGATGAGAGACAAAATGTAGCAGAACGTTTCTTTTCCCTTAAAGCTGAAACTCACTGCGACACTATCGCCACTCCAATTCGAATACGTCAATAACAATATATCGAAATCAACGATGCCCAAGGACTATTTCCTTCGGAGTAACATGCGTCCGATTCAACCAACCAAGAAACTTATTCGAACGGATGTTTTGAAACTCTGTATATATGTTCAACCCTCAACGTCCATTCTGTAAAAATAGAATTGGACATGAAACGGGAGGCGTTGTACTGCGAGGGATGAAAAAAAAAAAAAAAAATAAAGTAATAAAAAAAAAAAAAAACAACCGAAGGATGGAGCTGTTTCTAACCATCCCTGGAATTTCGTGACCCCGCACAAACGGGACACATTCAAAGAGGGTGCTTACAGCTCACTCTGCTGAATAGCCCGGATATTGAAAATATTGTTTAGCCTCGATGTTCGTTTCCAATGGCGGAATATTTATTGAAAAAATAAAAATAAAATCCTGATACGCATATTATTTTTATGAAATTCTTTCCGAGGCTAAAAGAAGAAGACGAATTTGGGCGTATACGTAATTCGCTTGGTTCGAAGAATACTGTTTTTTTTTTTTTTTAATACTAGACCTACTGATTTTATTCATTCGCAGTGTTATTGATTTGATCAATCGACGGAATGCAGCATAGAAACAACACGGATACTTGAACACGAGTACTTGTGAATTCGTGTCAACATTTCCGGGACTACTATTCGAAGGTCATCCAATTACTATATTATTTTCATCCCGGTACATATTCAAGCGAGCATATTTGAAGTGACTCAAACGATGAACTTGGTTCCGTACAGTCGGACAAACACTTTCGTGGGCCAAAGCACCTAGAAGAGGTTGGTTCCAAGCGAAACATGTTTCGGTAGAGAGAACAATGTTGGAGATCGTGTACATATGGCGAATATAGTATAAAATATATATACTATATATCTATAAGGGGTTAGCAGACTCGAACCGAGCGTGGTAATTTTCTGCTGCCAGGTTTCGTGAGCATGGTTATATATGTGTATGCTTGTTGGATAGTGAAACTGTGTTTTGAGCGCTCAGCCATTCCGCGTCGTTCTGCTCACGGCCCCTGAACGTTTGTGCCTCCCTTTTATCGGTCGTTTCTTTAATTCGTTTGAAATTTATACGTTAGCGTCATGGCCGCATGACTCCCAGAGGCAAATGACTTTTGTAGTTTTTCTTTGTCGCTCATTTACGTGTTGAGTTTTAAATTTTTCTACTGGCCCCTTAATCGTCGCATCCACGAGGGTAGACTGACATCGAATTACTCTGCACTACTCCCTCTCTGAGATAACCTTAAATCTTATTTAATGGAGAATGAAATGGTATTTTCTTCAAATATCATGTATCATTTTGGAATTAAGCAGGTTCAGGCTTTCAGACCGGTCAGAAGATGTTTTACAACGTAAAAAGTTTGCTTTTTCGTCTTTAAAATGTCCTCGAATTCATGCTACGTTATCTAAAATAATAAAAATATACTTTTACAATTTTCTGCTCATTGGAAAAAAATTAAATTTCTATAAATCACTCAAAAAAAAAAAAGAAAAAAATCCGGGTGTAAATCGCATTGCGATATGATAGTCTGGATGCTACGATACATTTAACTGTCATATTGCCGTTACCGCGGAAACGTACGATGATAACCGATGCGTTTCATCAAAGAGGCAAAACTACTGGGAAGGTCGCTACAATTATTCGCTCGCATTAGCATGTAAAGCCCTCTTTAGGGAGTGTAGAATACATGTGAATGTGTTCGAGTAACCCTCGTTTTCCCTCGAATTAATTCAATTAAAATATTCATTGAAGCATGAAAGTTAACCCGTGGCAGGATTACACGTGTAATCATGATAGCGAGAGCTTGAGCCTGTGCGGACAAAGAATGATGAGTACAGTAGCGGACTGTCTTTGGAATGGTATTCGTATTTGTTTGGAAAATCCACCAGTCTGAACAGAATAATCTTGAATGAACGTTGCTGCCTAGTCAGAATGTTACGTTATTAAAAACTGTTCTCAATTTCCCAATCGAAATGTATTTTCGTCTTCAAGAAAAAAAAAAAAAAAACAACCTCACTCGACTATTCTTGTCTCTACTCATTGGAGAGCACGCCAGATACATACATTTTCGATCAAATTTTGTAATGAGATTAAGTGCTACATTAAAGGTAAAATTATTGTTGAATAACTTGGCCATTTTTAACTTTTAACCAAAAATACTCGTTACAAAACCTGTCAGAAATCTTATACTAATTTGATCCAGATAATTTTTCGCGCTGCGATCAATATTTTTCAAATTAAATCGGAGACGAAGAGTGAAATTGAATCGCTGCATTATGCTGCTTATTTTAAACTTCAATGCATCGACAAACGGAAAAAAACTCGTAGAGAAGAAAAATCTCTACAATTTCGATGATCATTAGTCTTCTTATGAGATGAAAATTTAACGCTCATTCCCACGATGAAGAAAAATAAGTTTGATTTTTACTCATTTTTTTCATAACCAGTTTTAGACCAAAGTTAAAAATCGAAGAATTATTTTACAACGAGACCTTCTCTCATTTCAAAATGGCGATTGATAACATTGCGAAATTCGGTTGACAAGATAAATTCAGACTCCCTACCGGATGATTAGAAATTAAATCAAATTTATTGAAACATTTTGATAGTCAGGATTATATCGTGTACATACCAACCGAATTATAATTATTCATGTGACTATTCTCGTTTGGGATCTTCGTGTAATCTAGGACACGAAATAAGCTTTTCTAGCCGCTCAAAATTCAACGGAGATGCATTGAAAACGCACAATCTTACGAGACAGCTCCTGAATCCTCGATTTTTATCCAGCAAAACGTGAATTAAGAATTGAAAATCGAATAATACTGCTGGAGACAGATCTGCGGGATCAGAATGATCTGACTAATCGTGTTGATTAAACGAGTAGGGCTTGAAATAAAAAAATGTACCTATTAAAATTCAATTGAACTTTTCTCGTACAGAAATACTGACATTTTTTTATTTCTGCAAAAAGAAAGAAAAAATGTATGATGATGGCCAACTTGTGCAGTTAATTCAATTGAAAAATAGATAATAGGAGAATTTATCGGTCCATCAAGTCTGCGGAAAGACACTAGAATTAATGGAAACTCTTTGCCCTGGAAGGAAATAAAATTCGCAACCTGTGATGTTCCCTAAGCCACTATACCCTCTGTTCGCTCGTAAGAGGCCATAAAAAAGTCGTAAATACCCGTTAAATTCGAATTTTAAGGTTATCATTACACGACCATAATGGATCGTTTTCTTAACTTCGCACCCGCATTAAAAATAATAAAAAAAAAAAAAATTCTTCAGGTTGAGCTGAGCCCAACATTTACCGCGAAACCCGTTAACATCAAATTCCAATCGCTGAGAATCGCTCGCGAAATAATGGGATTTCAACAGCTCGGATGCTCTTTAATTTTATACATTTTTCATTTCCGTTTCACCATTTCTGTATCATTTCTTGACGTATATTGTACTGTTCCAACTCTGTACAGAATGTGCTCACGTCGTCACGGTTTTCCTTTAATTTCATTGAAATTTTTTGTTTTTCATCAATTTATTCCTGTTATGTACCTATATATATGTACCAACTCTGTATTTTCCTAAAATCCCTGTCCAGTCCAGTTTCAGGTCAATTTTTTCAACCTTTCACCAAGCTCGATCTGCAAATTTGACAGATCGAGATAGAAGAGTGTGTACTAGTTTCACCAAACGAACTCTCGCCTTTTTTTCTCTCTCTCTCTCTATCTCTCTCTTTCCATTTACCCTTCGAGTGATTTATTCGGAACTCGTGTATGCATCACGCCGCAGCGAATACAGACTGGTCCAGATCAGGGAAGAGAGGCCAGGGGATTCCGTTCAATTCCGTTGAAATTAACTCAGTAAAAAGCCACCCTAGATGGGGGTTAAGTTGATTCCATGCTCGTATACGCCCCTTGTTGCTACTCTCTATATCGCTGGGTGTCTTTCAGAGGTGAAAATGAAATTTCAATCTTTTCAGCATACATGAATTATTTTGACTTTACACTATAATTATTCTCAAATATCCGATCATTATTGTCGATTTTATTTTGATTTATAAATAAAAAAAAAAAAAATCATGGCTTTGCCATTTTCGGGTTAAATTATAACAGCGAGTGTATTCGGCCTGTTCTAAGAGCGTATTTTTTCAAATAATTTTCATACCATCCAATTACCCTTGAAAATACTCATGAGACTGTATTTCATTGTACAAAAATGTGTATTTTCCCATAATCACAAACTTTATCAAACGATAAAAGTACTTTTTTGCACACCTTCAATATTTACGGATTAAGAACAGATATTCAGTTAGCTTTCTGATGAGTTTTAATTATAACGTTTCTCATGGGTCATTATTAAAAAAATTGTTCAAGAGATATTTCTAGGGTCATTGAATTCAGGGGCTTAAAAATGAAAAAAAAAAAAGCACTTAAAAGAAAGCAAGAGAACAAGCTACATGGTGGTACGAACGCTGGCCTCTCATTGCATGTGTGTGGTCTCACCGACATTGGATCGATGAAACTTCAACGGAACCCCGTCGGAAACGGCCGCGAATAATATACGGACAGACAATAAGGCCTCCAATAAACTCACGCCCGGACTGCTTCTCATATATACGTTCAACCACGTGTATGATTTATCCAGCAATGTCATTAAAATTAGAACCGAAATTTTAAGAAACTAATATTCAAATATCAATAAACTATATTCCGTGAAATTGGTTTTGAAAAAATTGTTTACAACGATCCGTTTCTGCCAAATACTTTAACAGAATATCCACTCAATATTCGGTTGGTGATTTATTGATTCCGATCAACATAATACGTATTAGGATTAGCTATTTACGCCCGCACTATAATCAGACCTTATTACAGAAAATTTCTCTCGAGTTGATCCTCTCGGTCAATCGATCCCTCATATCTCAGGCTTAACTTTCAGAATAGCCTGTACATAAATTCGTCTAGTTGGAGTAATAGCACACAGAAAATACACACGAAGTGTGTGAAAGCGAAAATTTTCCACTCTTTCTGTTATCGCATCATGAGCTAGCTCCGCCTGCTCGGCTCACTCGTGTTTGCTCCGTGTGATTGATTATCGAGCATATATATATGGAGAACTGACGGCCTCGCGGTGTAGAGAGCTCTCTTCGGTTGCCAGGTACATATCCATGTCTTCATTCGAGTTTTATGATAATATTCGTTTAACCGCAGTATTCCCTTAGAGATAAAGAAAATTATCATTCTTGTTGACCCAGTTAACGATCAGTCTCGTTCGATTGGTAAACTCAGGCGTTTTCAGAATTCTCTTTCTATAATCAACCGTCACTCGTAATTGCATTCATGAACAATACTTGTCAAATTGTTCATCGGTGCGTAGCTGGAGAGTCGTATGTACGTCATATGAGAATAAAGTCGCAGTGCGCAATCGAGCCACCAGGTGGCGAGGGCATGGAGCGTTTCTTACAGATGCAGACGAAGAGCCTGCGCTATAAAATCTTCTTGGTCCAACACGCTTTCCAATATGCCTCACTTTCACGTGATAATTCTCATATGATTTTTAATAATTAAACGACCTTGCTGATAAACAAAATGGTGGACTTTTGCAAACTCGAAAAGTCAGTTAATTGGATAAGCTCGCTGCGAGAGGTTCTGGCTCACGATTACGAGACCTAATTAAAAAAATGTTCATTACAACCGTCATGCCATGCTCCAATGAGAACATTACACTGTTAGAGTCATCCGAGCGCGCGCATTCCCAACACGACATGGAATTACGAATGGCCTAATTTGTTTTCGTTACACTCACGCTACTTTTCTTCGTCCTGGGCCTTCACGATCATACGAGGTCCTGACGTTGTTCCCACCAACTCGTCCGACTTTCTCGCATTATCGCGTAAATCCTGCTCTCTCCCCTCCCCCCTCCTCTCCGATCTTAATTACCCGGCTGCTTTCACACAACCCCATCAACCTATCCCTTATCGCATCGTTCTTTACAGTCCTTCCGTTCACCATTTTGCCCACCACATGTTACATCTTTTTTTCACACTCCCACCGGCTATGTACTAAAAACTAATGATAAAAGGAGAAAAAAAAAAAAAACAGTTGTGAAGAAAAATTGGAAAAAGAGAGCGTCCTTATTACGACTTGACATTTTCAAAATTCATGGGGTTATAACAATTCTTCCAATTACCATAAAAAGTTCATGCGTTTGCAGAGTTTCCATGCAAAGTACATCGACAGTACCGAAGGGAATTGTATACCGAGGCATCATTATTTGTCATCCTCGATCAATGCGCAATATTCAGACCGATAAATGTCTCTTCGTGGCTAACGAGGAGCTCAGTCATACAAACTTTTTTCCATCTTACATAGAAAAGCTCTCATCGATGTCACGAGTTATTAGTGAGATATCGCCGAACGGAAGATAGATTGTAGAGAAAAAAAAAAAAAAAACAAGTGAAAAATTCAGTTTTGAATTCGAAATAAAAAACGTTCGAATGGGCAATTAATTAAATTCTTGAAGCACAAAGATAATAATAATTTGAGTAAAAATGAAATGGAATCGAAAAATAAATAAGAACATAGATTTATGGTTACGCATGAATAATAATGGCAAAGACATTATTATTATTATTATTGGCAACATTGAAAAATACTAACATCACGAATGACTTATGTGTGTAAAATGTCGTGTGATACGAGTACTTCATTAAGGATGTAGAGAAATTCTCGAGTATGAGTAAACATACGTGTATGTATATGGGTTTTTGTGTATGTTTTCCGATTTATCCAAGAAGAGGGTCATTAGGAGGGGCCTGCTCTCGTGCATCCCATGAAAAGCATAGTTTTGTCGTATATATAAGCACATACTCAAGCTCGACCGGGTACTAGAGCTACGTATATACATATACGTATTCATGCTTTAGCTCGAAAAGCTAAATCTGTAACGAGCTTTTAATTTGAAATAATAATTACGCAGGTGTGCCGCAGTCCGGAGGCAGCTGCTTTCCTGGCTTCTTTAACACCCATCCCCCAGTAGTTTAAACGTACACCAGCTACAGTTTTCTACAACGACACATCATTAGCAACGATGTTTAACGAGCGCCACTGATTGTCCTTACTTTTCTTTCGCTCTTCGTCTTCGTTCTTACGCATATATAGAGTGATCAGCTACCGACTGACAGGAGAGCATCCTGCCACTTTCAAATACGAGACGCTTTCAAAAATTTTTGACTTTCTTTTTTTTTTTGGCCAACTTTTTTTTTCACTTTATCATTCATTTCTTTTTTTAATAATAGTTTAATTCATATTTTCACTTTATTCCTTGCCAATCCATCAAACATCGAAATTTCTATTGAAACTCGTGCACGAATTACGGTACAGCTTTTGACTGAATAATCATTTCAGTAACCTCTAATATTTCACGATGAAGTATAACTCTTATGTGATTGCGTAGAATTTTCAAACCCAGTGGTCATAATTTATAGTGGTCGAAGTAATCGTAAAAGCTTTGGTCGTAATGTAATTTCGAAGTGACAAGTACATCTATATGAAAAGCACCGGTTTTCCCTTGAGCTTGCAGTTCCGTGTACAAATTCTCTCCTCTCTTCTTCTATTACTCTTGCAACGAGCGAAAACTGTGTGGTTATTGCATCAGCAGCTTGTTCAAATCGGCTCTCCGAGTATTAGCAATGGAACGCGGGCCAACGGTCACCGTTCGATGATATCGAAGAAGAGCGAGAGAAACAAAGAAAAAGGTTTTCAAAAGCCGTGTCGAACGTCCGACTTTAGTCGTTCAAGCGCAAATCACATTTCGGATCCAAAACTCGATCATGATTTGAAAAGGAGAAAAAAAAAAATTAAATCCGCCATTTTTGCGATTCACCCGATCCAAATTTCCTCCATTTCGGACACACCCGTTTACCGGTAAAAGTGTAATTTGGAAGGAAGCTCTTCGAACGATTACGCGCATACAGTTTTACCATGCCTCGCAAAAACTCGGCTCGTTGAGCTCTGTGAGCCCACGTGAACAAAAATCTCCTATACCTGTCCGGGCAAAAAAAAAAAAAATAAACAAACAAAATGGGATTCTTTGAAGTGCCCCACAATGCCAGAACAGTTGGAAATGGTTTGAACGGCTGAATCCCCGAGGGATTAAAAATAATCTCGACGTTGCATAGTTCCACTGATGTTGATCTTTTATCTTTTATGCGTTTATTCGTGGCAATCATATTTGCGATATATTGAAAACGACACTGAACCTTAAGCTGCGTATTTCATGGGTTTTTCGTTCATCACCGTGTATCTTTGACGGGGGAAAAAAAAACAGATCGGAACTTTGATCTGCATTACCGAGATCTGTTCCTGAGACAATTGACACATTACAGAAGAGCCGAATTCCGAAAAGCACTGGAATTGTCTTCCAGGTAAATGATCCATCGATGGGGAAACTATCGACATCGAAATCCTAAAAATCAATCGAAATATCCGTTGAAACACACGCCCGAGAAAATCAGTCTGTTTACATCCGAACTCATTGGATCGCGGACTAAATGCAAACTGCTGGTCTTTGGGCCGATTTTCGAAGTACTCAACTTGATAGGTCGAAGCTTCGATCCTTTACCTTTGGGATCTCGGTACAAAAGGAGCGTGTATGATAACAGTTAGGGGAGCTGGTTGTATTCTTCTATGGGTGTCACGAACGAGAAAGGTGGGGTTGACAGGAAGGAGATGTTTCGTGTACACATGTGCAGCGTCTAAAACACGCATTGCTCCGTGGAACGGTTCAAACGAGTTTCCTACAGGGATGATGAACCGTGCGTGTATTACCTGATAGTTCGTACAGCTTTGCCACAATCTCCCTCACCGTTGCCACAACTCTCTCTCTCTCTCTCTCTCTCTCTCTCTCTCTCTCTCTCTCTCTCTCTCTCTCTCTCTCTCTCTCTCTCTCTCTCTCTCTCTCTCTCTCTCTCTCTCTCTCTCTCTCTTTCTCTTTTACTACTCCTATCGTTTCTCATCCCGGAAGCCGTCTTTTCATCGACGTCTATACTGCACTTTGAGCTCACATCTACTCCCATGGTGAGTCATGCATGAAGGAAACCACTATCTCAATCAGTAGCAACCTAATGCTGTATCTTGTTATTGAGAGCAGCCCCAAAGTACTTGTATACACGATTCGAACCAAAGGTTCCATCGAAGCTAACACAAATCGATCTCACTCAGCTAATTTAGAAAAAATAAGCCAGCAATGGACCATGTTCGATATATTTTGTTGCTTTTTATTCCGGATTAGTCCTTCGACAGGTTGACAACACTATTAGTCAAAAAAAAAAAAAACATCATGGCTGTCTTGCCATAGGATTTTTTATACCGGATGCAAAAGAGTCATGTAAATGCCAAGTTGGCAGAACATGTTGTTTTTTTCAAAGTTCAACGATATTGGGTTGGAATCTGCTTCAAGCTTAAGTACTCGGTGGCGCCGAAAATGGCGGATTCATCTAGAGCATGCCAGTAATTTGAAGGTATGTGAACTTCGTAGAGCTCGATACTCATGAGTGTTTCACTATTTTAGAACGCATTATCAGTATGTTTTGCGATTAATGAAGAATGTGTGTGTATAGCACAGGGACAGAGCAGCGAAACAGTACAGTGAGTATTGATCCATTATATCCGAGAATGCAATGACGAGAGTGTTGGAGAGCGACAGCCACAGCGATTTACCCAGAGATCAATTAGTGCAGGCGCTGACTTGACGAATGTACGAGGTGGCATCCTCGCTGTTGCTAATGCCACAGAGGGATACTCCGATGCACTATGTGTGTGTGCGTGTGTGTGTGTGTGTGTGTGTGCCGTTCTCCCTTCTTCGCATCTCCTCATTCGAATGAATAGGCGCAATTTCATGAATCACTTAAAACCCAAAGCTTCGAAATCCAAAACAGAGTCAGCATGCTGACAAACCTCAAACCTGTGGACAGTAAAAAGTGAAATCCCTCAACCAAATTCGTCGTCGGGCTTGTCGATTCCAGACCTTTCATTTTCATTTTGACTTTCTCATTTTTATCTGTGATTCGAGGAAGATCGGATGATTGATCCAGCGCTTATCAAACAGGGGAAATTGCCTGACGGGAAATTGTTCACGGGTACTCATCGGTGAGAAAAAAAAAGGATTGCAAAATCGGAAATACATCGATTTCGATCCTCTCTCAAGCCCCCCGTTCACACTCGCGCAGCTCCTCCCTTCGTCGTGATCTCTCGGATATTGACTATTATCGCCTACGCTAATACTCATTCGTCAACGCTTCCCGAATTTCGATATCACGTTTTACTCCAACCCTTGAAAGATCTTCAAACTCTTTTCAAGAGCTTATACAATTTCACGATTTTTTCATGTACTTTTTATTTTACTATTCCAAACCGATGTTGTCGCTCCTGAAAAAGCTCCATTTCGTTATGTCGAATGAATGATGACCGTCAAAGTGTAATCACCAATTACAGGAGGTTTATCATCGTCGCGAATGAAAAAAGGAAAAAAAAATTAAATACGTGCACCCCGATCATCTTTAAAAACGCAGTAATTCATTTAGATATCAAGAAAATAGTTTTAAAAACTTTTCTGTAGAGACTGGCTCATAATTGATAGAAACATATGTATCACAGCGAATATCTTTACTCTCTAAGAATATTCTCCATGATGATTTTACCGAAATGAATAAAACGAACGTATATTTTTGAAATATTAAAACGCGAAGCTTCATTAATGATAGTGGACAGAGAATTCCCTTGAAACGAGAATATTACGACAAAGCTCTTTACCATCGTTTCCACTGTCAATAGATGTGACGATCCAATTTATTTACAAAGGCCACGTGGAGTGTCTGTTCCCAGGAGCTGAGCTCGTCATCACCGAGGTTTAATGTATACATCTTTTGTTACAGTTTCCGTGTAACAGAAAATTTATTTGAGAAAAGCTTGAACGATACGTCCTGAAAGTTTTGCGGTGACGTTAACTGCTTTGAATAAATTTCCATAAGGACATGTGGACAACGAGAGTAACGAGATTTTCTTACAATCACTCGAAACCAAAGTCGAGAGATCCGCAGCACCGCTCGTTGCTTTCTATTCAGCATGATTCCAATGTTCCTTCTGCTCTTTGTCCCAGCTTTATCAAATGTATTTTTTTTTTTTTTTTTTTTTTCTTATTCAGCAAGAGATACGGAGTCGCAATTGCAATCAAACTTGCACGAGAAAGCACGTCGAAACGGAACGATAATATATTTTTTTTTAATTTGATTTTTTCTTATTGCCAGGCTTTATAAACGAAAGTAGCAATATTGAGAGCGCCTGACGTCATTAACGAGAGACTCGTGGTATATTTTTGTGAAAGACCAGTTGTTCGCTCGCTCGTTGCTTCTTTCGCATCAAAATTCTTCAAAGCCGCCGAGTTTCTTCACGTAAATAATCGCAACAATAGAAAGTCGCACGAGCGACTCGAAATAATTTGCATTCGTCCAACTCAAACAGACTCAAATATTTCCAGTTACCACATACGCAACAAATAACAACAAATTTCTCAAACTCAAATATTTTTTCACGAACAAAACTTTGCGAGGCCGTGTTCCTTGTAGAAGTTATATCTGAACGTTATTCGTCCTCTGGAAATTGAACGCCAATCGATTTTTCTCATATTCTCGCGGTACTGGAGCCCGAAAACACCGACTTTGGGTTCAATACTTAAAAGAAGAAATCCTAAAAAAAAAAAAGTCTCTTTGACGACAAGCTGTTGGATCATACTCAAAAAAGTTGTCATTTTTTCGTAAAATAAATTCTGTCAAACGCGCTGTTAACCATGCCCAAGAGAATTCGTATTTGTCCACCGAGATAAATTCTGTCAAAATTGAATTTTTCTTCTAAAACGAATTCTGTCAAACGAATCGTCAGAGAAGAAGAGAAAATTGTTTTTTTTTTTTTTTTTAATTTTTATTTATCCAAAATGAATTGTGTCAAACAACGACCCCTTTGATCGTCAATTGTGAAAGATCGTGTAAGATTAAAACGGGGTTGGAGCGTGAGAGAGCCCTTTGAGAAGAAGTAAGGACGAAAGGATGCCTCGAACGTTTATATGTCGTGTAAAGAGATTATGGAACGAACAAGCGGACAAGCCTTGGTACAACGGCAACATACTCATTAGAGGAGGGCTAAAGAGGAAAAGGGGGATGAAAAGGAGGGACAAGAGCCCCGACAACAACGATGATCAAATATGTTACGGTAGTTGGTTCGTTGCCCACTTGGTTAGTCTAATTATCCTTCGGGCTCGTCCGTTCAGCTGAAAATTTTACAATACCGTTACGAGCATAAGTGCATCATTGAAATATTGTTTTCTTATTGGCAATATCATTCAAAATAATGTAAACAAATTTTATACCAATTCAAATATTTGATTGAATGCATGCGTATCGATCGACGTTTTTTTTTTTTTAATTTAATATTTTCGTGTGTATTGAGTGCTGGAAAAAAATAAATTGTATACTTATACAGAAATATTGTAATCCACCATTAAATTTGTATCCAAACGAGCAATATTTTCAGATACAATGAATAAATGAATGATATTATTCTGATGATAAAAGGAAAATGTTTGGGAGACTAAAATGATTATTTCGACTCGATGAAAGGAATTTACAGAAGAATATTTTCTATTTTATTTATACAGATGAAAGTTATAAAATTGTTTGATAGACAATAGACAGTGTTTAACGTTCAGTTTACAGGATTCTTTTTTATCCGTATTTCTTTCATTAATTTTTTTTTTTAGTTGAACTTGCTTGCTTCTTCCTCATCGTCATATAGGTACAGAATAATTCGTCATTATCTTTGGAACATAGATGTGGAAACGAGAAGTGACGAGCCACCATTTCACAAATCACGGTTTAATTATTCACACATTATATTCATGTAAACTCTTCGTGTATCATATATATATATATAATATGTGTGTATGCACGATAATCATTCGTAACTTTAAAATTTTGTTGAAATCAGTATTAACATTCAATATAACATAGGCGAACCTCGACGATTTCCACTACAGACGATTATTCATTTCTTTTTTTTTTCTTTTTTTCTTTTTCAATTCCTCGAGCCACTTTGCTTATACAGTTTTGATTCAATTTATGCACATTTTCATTATAATTTTTATAAATTCTTGTTTCTTCCTTTATCGTTTATAAATATTAGTAAATTTCTTCGAGACGGGATAATACGTGACAATACATTATAATTCATAGTTAATATACACACATATTGCATGCCAGAAAAAAAGAAAATATCGAGGACATGACCTTTCAGGTTGAATCTTGCACGAGATGCTTTGTCGACAAAGTTCTTGACGTTTAAATCGACTAAGTTTTGACATAAAGTTTCTCCATCGTAAATTGACGTGAAATAACGACCATTTGAAATTTCAGAACTTTAAGGTTTTCGATAGAGAGGCCTCTCTCGTAAGGAATATAATTTACCTCAGACTTTAACAGCCCTGAAATTATACAAAATATTATG
Organism: Campoplex capitator; assembly: GCA_037576405.1. NCBI lineage: Eukaryota > Metazoa > Arthropoda > Insecta > Hymenoptera > Ichneumonidae > Campoplex > Campoplex capitator. Next base: position 9,318,209 of record JARBWI010000323.1, on the reverse strand, counting down.
AAACGTCGAAAGTAATCGCGTAGAATTTGATTCGTGATTAAATAGAGTTTTAAGAAATAATAGAAACGCTCGAGTGTTTGACAACAGGGGCCAGGATGAATAATAACATTTATTATTAACTACGTTAATTTTGAAGCGAGAAACAACGTCATCTCGTACAACGATTGCCAGAAGTCTACCAACCGATATTATAATTAACATTTATTCACAACCAGCTGATGATTTGTGATCGAGTATTACGGTATCTCTGTTTGTTACTTTTGTTGCCTTGTTTGTTAAATTATTTTATATTTAATTATACTCTCGGTAATACGACGTTTACACGATGAGGGAATGGAAGGAACAGGGGTAGGATGGCATTAAAGTATTTTTTTTTTTTTTTTTTTTTTTTTTTTCATTTTCGAGACAAGAATAATCACACCTGATACATAATTTGAATAACGATTTTAACACTTGAGATTGACTGGCACTCTCACAAACATATGCTCACAAATATTTATTGCATTCTCCCTCGCTCATTTGATCCAGCAAAGATATATGATGATTTATTTTCTATCAATTGTTTTATACGACGAACGTTCTTCTATCAGGATTCATTCGTCAAAAATAAAAACCATTCAGAGTGGTGTGATTTAAAGATCATTTCGATCATTAAATATAATCAATAAATTGATTTTATCGTCGAAGCTATTCTTTTAAAGATATTTGGAAGTGTGTGTTACTCGACTATTTTTTAAATGAAAGTCGATCTTTATAGATTTTTTGTTTGTTTTGTTTGTATTTTCTCGATGCAAGAACGAAATTCGCATAGAAAATCATCGATTTAACAGATTCAATAAAATCAGGCAGTTCCAGTATTCGGAACAGGCAATAATGGTGATTCGTCGAAAGGAAATCTCATCCCCCTTCAAAAACTCACCCTCTGCTGTCTCGCGATTGACTTTCCTCATTTACTTTTTTCATCGACATTGTATCTTTGTATTTTTTTTATTTTCATCGATTCTCGTACTCTCATACAGTTAAATGTTTTCGAGAATCCTCCTCGTCATTTAAATTCACAATGGCGAGCATGTGTGAGTGACGGGTCAAATGATAAATCGTGCATGAACCGCGGTTTGATGATAAAATACAACTCGTAATCGTAAACTCGTAACGAAGTAGACTCGCGATGCAAAAGGTATTATTTGTACATTGATTTCTCCTCGATGCACCCTTCACGCGACACGAATCATTCACAAAAGACACGTTGACAACGCTTTTCTCTCTTTCTCTCTCGACTTTCATGGAAATGTGCAAAATTGCAAAAACAGTTTCTTTTTTGTTGGACTTAATTTACAAAAAATTGAATATATGCGTTTCGATAAAAGATTTTGAATAGTTAACGATCCGGAATTAGTTTATTCGTTTGCTTCTTCGATTGTAAAAATACGTCAAAAATATCAAATGTTTTTTTTTTTTCTTTCTTTCTATTTTTCGCGTTAATCACCATTTACGAATGACAGGCGAGTGTTTCGTGACTCGAAAATGAGATACTGCCGAAAAAAAAACAAGGAGTATTCAGTATTTTGACCTACTTCACCATCCTGCAAGGCTTTAGTGGCAATAAAAGAGCCGTAAAAAAGCAAGTAATTATTCAACATCGCATGAACAATGCATCGAGGATGATAATGGCTGAACAAAAATTTGTCTTTACAACTTCAATATCGAACAATTAGAAGATGCCGAAATTCGAGGTTTTATCTTCGCACATGACCCATTACAACATCGAAAATGAGAATTATTCACAGAATCATTCGCTCGATAATAAAATAATTAAAAATAGCGAGAAAATAGAAAGGGATACTGACAATTTTTTTCTTCACAATTTTAACAATAAATTCAACGAATTATGAGTAAGTTGCCAAAACTTGAGTGGCTCTATTTTGTGAATGATTTTTGACACTTTTTTTTTCTTTTTTCATTTTCATTCAAACACGGAATAATCAGATTCCAACATTTATCTTCTTGAGTTTTTTCTTTTTTCACAAATACAGACACCGAAATTTCATTTTTTCTAATTTCAACGACGACATAAAAAAAAAAGAGGTTGAGTTTACGAACGCTTGAGGAGTTTGATTAATTTCTAAATGCTCGATCCTTTGGACATTTTGAACAAAAATACATTGCGATATATCAACGATCTTTAAAATTTACATAGATATATTTTTTATTCAGTTTTTTTTTCTTCTTTTTCTTTCAAACAACTCGAAAATTTAACATTCAATCAATCTCGTGTCGGACTCAAAAAATAAAGTATTCCAAGTTATTCTGCATATGCAATTATTCCACGCATCTAAATTTTATACCCGTTGATTCAATAACATATTTATGTACAACATTTGGTCATTTAGTCTGATTGACCATGGCGCATTCGTATCGGAATATCGAGGAATAAATTATGAGAAAATAATGGAAATGGATCACTTGAAATTTTTATGAACTGAGATTGGCACATTTTAGTGATATGTTTCTCACTGATTCAGTCGTAAGTTAATATTTTGCATTTTGTACAATCATGAAACAAGAAAAAAAAATCCTGAATCGTCAAATCTGATATTTGTATTAGAGTTTTTTTTTCTTCTTTTAACTGACCAAAACGAATCGTGCAATAAAAAAATCTCTCGTTATTTTTTGGCCCGTCAAAATGCAACTAAAAAATTATTTATCGTTCCAAAAAGTGCCAAATTTTTATGTTCCATCAATGAAAATCTCATTGAAGGATCTAATCAACATTTTTCCTTGGAATTATATTTTGTCTGTTTGTTTATTGACAATTTTAATAAATGGGGTCCTCGACCTTTGCATTTATTTCGATCTGTCTCTCTCCTTTTGATATAAAATTCTTAAGGTACACGCGCTCTTTGAGAGTTTTATTAAATAAACATTCAATTTTTTTTTGTTCTTTCAATGGAAAAAACGAGTGAACATTTACGAAAACGCGAAAAATTAATAAAATCTTACATAATCATTTGAATTATGATCATTTTTCACTCGATACGTATACGCTATTGATTGTCAAGGAAGGTACAATCGCATCGCAACAATTTCGAAGCAATAATCATTAAAATCATATAAAAATAATAATTAAAAAAAAATAGCTGACGAGAATTTTTCTCTTAAATTGATAGTTTAAGCCCCATGTTCCTACTGTACTTCCAATTGACCAGGCCACTGTGAGCTCATAACATTCATCAGAATGACTATCTTTTGTGTGCAAGGCTCAGTGTCAGTGAACGATTGGTTTCCTCGTGATCAAAGTTTAAGAAAAACTCTTGAATTTTCCTGCCAAAGATCGATTTTAAATAGCTTGGGTCAAATTAGCACCGAGTAGGAAATCAGGGTAAACTATCGGCGTCGTTGGAGAAACGAAAGAGTTTTAATGTATTTGAACTGTAAAAAATTCGATCCTGTGAGCTTAGTATCAGAAATCTGACAGCTCAGATGCTGTAGTAACCTATACGGTTCCTTCGTCCACTTCGTGAAATGAATTCGGGCTAATAACAATAGCAATCATAAAATTTCTTATGCATATAATTAAAATATGAATTTTTTTTTTCTCTGCTCAACAGATTTAAAATTAATACTTCCACAGTGTATTGTATATTTTTAAAATATTTTAGTGATTTTCTTTCCGATAATAATACTGTCTACGTTGAGCGAACTAAAAACCAGTTGATTTTTATTCGTCGTAACTTAATATCTATTTTCGTCTTACCTACATGAGCCCTAACAACAACAACAACAAAAATCTGCGTCATTGAATGAAAAGCGTGCGGTGATCGATGGAATTTGACCCTTCAACTTTCCTGACCACAAATTCTGCATCTTCGAGATTATTTAGGCCTTTGTCTGTCATTTGAGTCCAGGTTAACTTGAAAGTATTTTTTTCAGTTGTAAACCGAACGAATTCGATTGTTGTTAAAATTGTTTTGTTTCAATGAAATATTAGCATCCATTAACTCTATTTTTCTGTAATATTTTTTTTTGCTAAATAATAAAATCGAATTGAAAATATTTTTCTAATATTTTGAAATCATTCGTGTTTGGGTTCTCGTCAAATTCAATCGATCAACATGTGCTGCAACGTCTTTTAAATAATCCGGTCTTATGAGTTATATACAAATATTCAAAATCACAGACGATAGTATCGAGACATTAAGTTTCTTTTATGCAGTGACTGATGGGAATTATGTACACACACGCCAATATATATATATACAGATACATATTTATACATTTGAAATGTAGAGATAACGCGTCGGAAAATTTTGTTACTTTTACATTCTAACAACCGTTACGACCATTCGAAGTTTTTATACGTTTTAATTCAACAGAATTTAAAAGCATATTTTCCTATAACTTGATTTGGCATTTTTTTTTTTCATTTGTATTTATGAGTTCTGTTATGAAAATATCCGAGAGAAATACGAAGCAGTTTTTCGACAAAATTGAAGATGAAAAAACATCGAGTCTGAACGACAAATATTTTTTGTTTTTCTATATCTTCTGGCAACGAAACAAGTTCGTTTACAAAAAAACTATATTTTTTCTTACTTTTGTCCAAAAACTCGTTTCAGGGGTATCAAAGTACAGAACTTGTTGCTCATAGAGAAAAAAAAGTTTATGAAACTCTTTTGAAACGTAAAAGTCCCATGAAACAGCCTACACATGTTCAATGCATGTTTTCATATGTATATATGAGGTATTCCACATCAAACCGGCGGACTTTTTCCCTGATCCTCGCCGATTTGGTTAATTATTTTTTATATGATTATGTGAAGTCTAAAAGACACCCTGGAATTTTTTCAGATTTTTTTGAACAGCCATTTTTGAAAAAAAAATAAAATAAAATCCAAAAAAAAAGCCCATTTTTAAAAATCTGAAAAAATTCCTAAAAATCGCTGATTATATGCCAAACACTTTAGGCTACCGCCCATAGTGGTAGTACGATTTTTTCTGTGTGTTAATCGGCTAATAACGTTGAAAAAATTCAAAAAATGCCGAAAAACACTTATTTTGGCCCGATAGTTGAATACTTAAGTACCCAAAAATTTTTTTGGGATATTTCAGACCAGGACAAAGCAAAAAAAAATTGAGCCAGGCAAAAAGTTAAGGTATTCATTTAATAGTTTTATTCAATTTTATCAAATGATATGTGAATCTATTGTTTTCCAACTCTAGAAATAGATCCTTCCATGACCGGTGTAACAGCTTCAAACTAGCTGATCAAGGTCCATATTTGTTATTTGATTGTTCGAAAATTGTGACGAAAATTAGTTTGAGGTACCCAAATATTCAACTATTGGGCCAGAGTAAGTGTTTTTCAGCATTTTTTTAATTTTTTCAACGTTATTAGCCGATTAACACACAGAAAAAATCGTACTTCCACTACGGGCGGTAGCTTAAAGTGTTTGGCATATAATCAGCGATTTTTAGGAATTTTTTCAGATTTTTAAAAAAGGGCTTTTTTTTATTTTTTTTTTTGGATTTTATTTTATTATTTTTTTTTTTTTTTCAAAAATGGCTCTTCATAAAAATCTGAAATAATTCCAGGGTGTCTTTCAGACTTCATATTATCATATAAAAAATAATTAACCAAATCGGCGAGGGTCAGGGAAAAAGTCCGCCGGTTTGACATGGAATACCTCATATATATATATATATATGTATGTATTGATTAACAGCGAACCAAAATGGACGGGGTTCGATCGATAATATTCATACCATCTGCTTTTTTTTTTTTTGCAACTTTTCATTGATCCAAACGTTCATCAATAATCGTCTCCGTTTCGACCATTTTGTATTATCATTACTTTTTTCAAACGATTTTCTTTGCTGAGACAAAAATCCAAATATACGATTTCACGTGAAAGGAATTGTAATAAATTTTAGTCACACATCGTTCTCTCACTAGAGGTCACAATAGGACACATTACATAGTGTAAATATTCGATAAATTAATTCGTCTACTACTTTTCAGTCTAGCCGACGAAATGATATTTTTCACAATCGATTGAAAACAGGAAAAAAAGGAAAACAACATGTTTTTTTATATACATAGAGGTACTTCGATTTAAATACGACAAGAATATCCGAGTAACGTCTGTATAATTCAGACAGAATTTTTCAAAATTTTACAATGCAATTTGGAATTACTTTATTATATTCTTTTCAGCTCTCGCTCGATATGTTTTCTTTTATTTTCTTATTTTCTCTCAATGAAGGAGATTTTAGATCGAAAAACGATTCGGAAATATAAATTTTTTTGTTTCTCATGGAAAAAGAAAAAAAAAACGGCTCGATCATTGTGTGAATGATTCAATCTTCGCGTGTTGATTAGTTTTGGAAATTAAATTCGTACACGATGACGTTTGATAGAAAAATAAGTACACATGTCGAGAGATCAGCGAAGACTGCATCTTGCTCATTATTATGTCCTAATTATTACTAATTCAAATAAAAACGTAATCTACAAATATATTAACGCTCTAAGAATCACTGAAATTGTGAGCCCAGAGAAGAGGAAGAAGGAAAGAGCATTTGACTCGATTCTGAGATAAAAAGATGTGCATAAGAATATTTCGACGTTATTTTCCTCTTCTGAATTCTTTTGGCCAGCTTTCTCTCGTTTTTGTTCATCTCTTGTTTCTTCAAAATCATTTATTCACGCACCTTTGAAATCTCAATTGTCCCTCTTGAGCACAGCTTGGCCAATCGACGGTGGGAGACCAATCAACGTCGAGCTGCTTAGCCTCGATGTCCTTGGCTCGATCTCCAAAGACATTCGGTAGAGGTCATCCTCCTCGAGCAAAAGCGTCGGATCCAAAAGATAATTTGACACTTTTGGAATCAAATCGATCTTGTACGGGGTCTGTTGGAAGTGACGAATTTCTCGAATCACGTGAGCAATCTGTACAAATATCAAAAACAAACTCGTCACGTGAGGCCACCAAACGTTCAAAAATTTATTTTATTTACGTTTAAAATGTTTTATTATACTCTTTTATTAAAGTATAATAAATTAGTTTTATTATAATAGGATAAACCACCTAATTGGCGGCCCCCAACCAATAGTCGGCTTTGTATGAGTGGGAATAGTTAAAGTTATATTTTTTGCACTCTTCAGAACAAAAGAATGGGCAGAGACCAACCAACTAATGGTTCGAGGTAATGTAAAAAAAAATTAATAAAAATTTTTTTTTACAAAGTGTAGAAAAGTTTTGAAAAATCAATGATTTTTTTCATGCGATGATTTTTCAATATCATATTTTTGTTGATCTTCTTGACTAGACACTGCCTTGTAACAGTGAAATAAATTACCATTCGCATTTTCGAAAAATTCAGAAGACCGTCGTCCGTAAAATTTGGCGTGCCTTCCTCGATGAACGACAAATCGGTCAGATAGAGACCAAGGTACGGTATACACGGTGGATCGCAACGATGCAAAGCGTCCCTGAGATTGCGAAACCGACCGTCGGAGGACACGACGTTTTGAAGTCTTTCGATAATTTGTTTGTTCTGCAACAACCAAAAGAAATCTTTATGAAAAAGAATAAATAAAACCTAGAGCAAAAGTATTAGGCACCCTGCGGCTATTTGACCCATATACAAAGAGTCTAATATCTCAATCACAAAAAATCGTAGCTGAGTTTAATAAACGCTTTTTTGGAGCAGACAATTCCAGCTTCATTTTGCTTTTTTTAAAATAATTTATGCGATTTTTTATGCGCCCGGTACGTAACTTTGAACGTAGATACTTTTCGCGATTTGTTCACCTTATATAAATAATAAATAATACATAATAATAAAATAAAATAATATAATCAATTAATTAATTAATTAATAAAACATAAATAAAACCTTATATAAATATAAAAATAAACCGCGTGCTTTAAAAAAAAAAACGGGAAATTTCTAATGGTGGCGTATCTCGAAAACCATGGAGTTTAAAATATTTTGTGCAAGGGTTTAAAAAGTTTCATTCGATTATTTTTAATTCGATCGGGTTAATTTGCATTATCATTATCGTTACGCGTTGAGCCAAATCGCAACTTTGTTATCGTCGAAAATCGAAAAACACGGTGTGGGCACAAAAAAAATCGGCGAAAGCTCGAAAACCTTCGAATACAACAGTACATTCACGCCTGACTCTTGGCATTGTAAGATCAGGGCAGTAAAATCCGAAGGGGGCGTCACCCTTCTACAAAGTAGTAATTTTTAGTAAAATAATCGAGTCAAAGATAAACGCGGTAATAAAATAAAGGGCTGAAGGGACTGAAGGGCTAAAAAACAAAAAATGACAATTATTTATTGTCATTAACAATTACGCGGAGAATTATTCTCCGCTATAAAAACTAAAATATCGTTCGGGGCCCTATGCTACGCTCGGAGAAATTATACTCGTAACGGACCTGTCACGCATATTCGGGAAAAATTGAACAAAGGAGTGATGGGAGGGGAGAGACGACTGTGCTGCCTGTGGCCCGCGTGGAGACACTCGATACTCGATTTCGTCATCAGATAGATTTCCACTGAATATCGGGCCGGACGGACGTGGTCAGTGGAGGTAAAAAAAAAAACGTAAGTATGTTTCGTTCTCGCTTTTCGAGTTCGGTTGGTGAGCTTTTACTTACAGAATATCCGTTTCCCGATATTTTTTTTCTTATCGAATAATCTAATTCACTTTTTGTATTTTCTTTTTTTATCGAGAAAAAAGAAACATTCGTTGCTGAAGAATCTCGAAAAATTTAGTCACGACGACGACTTCACCTTTCTTTCAACAAACAGTTTTTGTCCCGAAAAATCCCGGTCAATGTACGTTTTTAACCTTTGCAACCGAACATCGAGAGCTCGATGAATTTTTTTCACAACTTGATAATTATTCGCTCCATTTTTCGAAGTAATGTACTTCGTTCGCGAGTAGAATCACGGCGTAAAAAGTGTAAGCATTCCTAAGTGATTTCGTGTGTACGAGTCCTCGCAATTTTTTTTCCCGTAGTTAGATTATCGATACCCCCCACTCCCTCCCGTTAGTCCCATTATCTATGAATACAATTATTGAAAAAATTTGATTTGTGATAATAAACGAGAATAATGTCGAATGTCCAGAATTCCCGAAAATAATCATGCGGCGTCTAAATAGTTTCTTTTTTTTTCTCTCGCCGAACGCTTTGTTTGGCGTCGAGCGGTCTCGTACCGCACTACCGCGCGGGACTCACAGAACGCAACGGTTACCGTGCGCGTGTTTACATTTTTTTTCGTTCCTTCTCGGGTTTGTTTACATTCTCGTAGAATCGAAATTACGATTACCTCGACAACTGTAAGAGCCCTACAATTTTAACATAGAAAATAAAATGAAATTGATGAATAATATTTCGACCGAATATTTAAATATTTAAACGAGATTTTATTTCGAGATTTCGAATGTGAAAAATATGATCCCAAAATTGTGAATACTCACTTAATCCACGTTCCTCGAATATCAACCCAAGTTCCCGCATTTATTAAATTGATTTATTCTTTCGTTCCATATTATAATTGACAATTACTTCTTTCTGTTTTTATTTTCATTTTTTACACTGATTTATTATGAGTGCTGTGCATTATGTTTTCAACTTTCTTCGCTCGTCGGCTAACTGAGCGATACAGGTTGGGAATCCTCGAGCATAATCGAACCACTCGAGAAACTAGAAAGTTTGGAATTTCCAACAAAATTACGATCAGGAAGGAATAAGGGAATAAGCGAGCTGCAATATCTTTGAGAAATTCCCATACAATTCCGATATTGTACTTCAACTTTTTTCGATATCGAGCATTTGGTGAGTACTTTGAACCTTTTAGAATTCTATTAATTTACATCTTTTACCAATTCATTTCTACCAATCATTTTTTATTGAGTATGAGACGTACGATAATATCAAATACTACAGTTTGGATCGCCGTCTCAGGTCAAGAATTTCCAGGCTCCTAGTCGATTATTTCCGTTTTCGCGTGAGAACAATTAGTGTTTTTATTTTTGTTAGATATCAATGGTTTAAAGGATTTTATGAAGATATATTCGCGTATTTTTCTTTGACTAGAGATTCTTGGCTTCGAGGCGAATTTTTTTATTTGTTCCTTCCTGTTTAAAAATTTCAATAGTTTTTTAGGTTTTTTATTTATTCTCATTAACTGTTGAGCTTTTTTTTTTACTTATTAAGGGATTTGTCGGGACATTGGTTTTTTGTTTTTTCTTTCAATCACTGCTAATTTCCTTATTTAATTTTTCGTCAACGTAAATTCTTATAAAACGACACGCAATAACTCATAGTTTTAATCGGCACGTAGCGGGTGAAGTATATAGAAGAAATCGGTCCTCTTCCTGTCGGTCAATGGTCACAACATATGCAGGATTTACATAAGCCCACACATTAAAGTCCCGAGAAAAAAATCTGGAGCAGGCTAAGCTGTTCATCGAATATCGTCATATTACAACTTTCAAGGTAGGAAATTCGGCGTATTTCATCATCGACTGCAAGCAGCCCAACGCTGCAAAGCTCCATCAAGGCCTTTCACGTTATAATAAAATTCTTTTGCCTGCAGTTGAACTTGTGGATACCTTTGGAAATATTGTCCCTGAAGTATCCGCGGAGAGAATTCATAAAATCAAAAATCTCCGATTAATGGAGATCGCGAAAATGAGCAACGTGGTGGACTGGGCGGTTTGGCTGTCGAGGTTGTTGAGTACAAAAATATCATCACCGAATAAAAATCGTCCCGAGGGAGGAGTTCCACTCTCGCGATTGCTAGTCCAGGAGTTACTCGACGAGTTCGAGGAAATGGTGTACCGCGTACGAAATAATGGCGGACACTATGAGTTGGAGAAAAGAGCGATTGACATCCGGTATGGCTGGGCTCGTATCTTACGAGAAGAAGAGACCCGAGACCGGATGTTTCGGTCGGAGCCCGAACGTTCTCACCTCCCTGCCAATGAGGAAATCGATCGTGTAAATTCTTGGTTACATACACCGGGAGTCGGGCCAGAAGTCACGACGGAAGATGTTTCGGAACATGTCCCGAAAACCGTTACAAAGAAAGAGGCTTCGGCGATCCTGGATGCTCCCGAAAAGAAAACTTGGAATAAAAACGGCTGCTGGAATTGTGGTCGGTCGGGACATAAACGTCTCCGGTGCCCCGAACCAACGAGCTTCGACAAATATTGTTTCGGATGTGGGACACGGGAGGTGACGTTGCGAACTTGCCGCAATTGTCAGGAAGCCTGGTTAGCTCAAGGAGGGCCATTGGCCCTTACAAGAAACCTCCGCAAGAAAGATGACCGAGAACATTAGGGTCCGGTTATTTTCTTTTTTTTTTCATTTGTTATCACATCTATTATTAAAACCTCGACCCCGCTATTAATTTACCAATTATTTTTCTTCTGTTATTTCCATCCTATTGCGAGAATATTGACTTTTATAAAGTATATTAAGTTCTTTTTCTTTCTTCCGAACAAGAGATGATAATTTGTTTTCCTGTTCTTTCTCCTTTTATATATCGAGTCTGAACTTATGATTCAAAAATATTGTTTCACTTTCTGTTTTCTTCCTTTCCCTATTTGGGGAAAAATGTGAAATATATAAGTTATTCCTTTATCTTAGTAGTCCTGTGTAATTTTTCTTTCTTTTCCCAATTCTTATTTTCAGAGTATCATTACTTCCTTCCTGGTCCGATATGTGTAATAAATGTGTAAACGGGTTAGTCCATACATGTGTGCGATTTTTCTATTGTAGTCAGATTATCAAAGCTTTTCCCCATTCCCTTTTTCATTTTCTTATTTCAGTAAAAATTGTCAAAGCGATTTATTCAGTGTTGAAGTCATAATCCGGTGTCGCTATTGTTTCTATCAAGTTATTTCGGCATCTGGCCTCCAAATGATTCAATTAATTATTCGACACAGAATTGTTGTGCAAACTTTTGTCGCATGCGGCTTGAAAATTATCGTGACACCTCAATAAAAATGGTGAATTTTACAAAATTTTTAACTCACAGTTTTGGAAACCTTTTCCCAAGTCTTTTTGAGTCGATAAACACTGCTATTCGTGAAAGCGGCACATATCTGAAGTACTCCGTTGTAATTGTGGAGCACTCGACAAATATCCGCAACGGCAGCCCATTTTTCGATGGCCGCAACGCGAGCGGAAATATTTGATCTCCGTACAATTTCAGAAACTACCAGCTGGGAAACTTCGTTGAATCTTTTCGTCATGAGAATAATATGTGGGGCTCGTGTAGCTTTGTCGGTTTTCATCCAAGCCTGGCCTAGGAATTCTCTGCAAAAATTCGTCATTTATCGATTAAGCTCTTATATAAACACTTATTCAACGCAATATTCGTTTTACTCGACATCTTATTTGAATCATATTTTCTTTTACTCTTTCAATGACTCCGAACAATGTAAAATTTCCACTAAATCCGGCTACTCACTCGCTCGTTATGGTGACGAATATTTTATGATCCAAATACGTCATCTGTTCAGCGATCTCCAAAGCTGATAACGTTTCTATACTTTCTTTGCTTTGCACCTGAATTTCAATAACATAACATTATTATTGAAACATTTATTTCAATTAGATAAGCGAAGAGATATATTTTAAGTGGTCAGCCAAAAAGTGAGGAAAATTCGTCAGATTAATGGGCGATTTTTCAGAAATAACTTTAAGGAAGTTTGAACCGTAGAGTAATGAATGAATGGAGTGTTACTCACAGCTGGTGGAGCAAGAAGTTTATGCAAATCAACTTTGCTGCTCTCGGGCTCTTCTTTGCTGATCAATCTCAATAATTGACTGGCAGCTTTATGCTCGGCGGGTATAAGGTTCGGACTACCGACGATATCCTCCAAAAATTCAACCGTCAAATTCCTCAATTGATGATTAAGCTCGAAATCTTGAGCGTGTTTCGAAACCCAATGCCTCAGGACATTCAATACTCGCATCGTTGCAGCGGTCGACATTACCGATTCTTTTCGTTTATTTCGATCACGACACGAGCCGCTACGGTTGTTCTCGTCGGTTTGACGTCCGGGTGCCTTGTCCGGTGGATTGCTAGACGCTGAAGTTGCGATCGCGAATGCCGCTGCTGCCGACGACGTGCTGCTCCTAATATCAAGCATCACAATGAACAAACATTCATTTCTATTTCTCTTCCAACCATCTAGTTCTTTGAGGCAAATAAAAAACCTCTTGATACCCTTGCATTTGACTTTCCCACGACTGTCAGCCACCCACAATTGCTTTTCAGAAATTAGTACTCGTTTGAAGAAGTCAAAACAAAAAATAATATAAATCTAATCAAATAATCAAAATATACTGATTATCAGTTAGATTGACAATGTGAAATCATCGAGGAATATTTATTTGTTAAAATCAATTGGGAATCATTACCGATTTAAAAACAATTATTAGAATGCCAATTCATCGCACATCTCATCGCGCATATGCACCCTCTTTTTTATGCATGGCAGTAGTCTCAACGATAATTTATTTGTTTATTGCAAACAATTTTTCATTATTTTAATTTTCCTTAAAGCTCAAGAAAGATTTATTGCGAATAATTCTTCATTTTTTTTAGTTTCCCTGAAAACTCAAGCAAAAATGATTGAAAACGAATGAAAATTGTTCATGTAAAATGAACATCGTTTGATGGTGAATAAAAATGCAACTGAATAAAACCTCGTTGAAGTCGTGATTGGTTGATTTATCTCAAGACACGTGTACTACAAGTGCCTACTCTACTTATCACATATTCAGACGAGTGCATTTTTTTTAGATACGTTTTTCGTATCACCGAATTAAAAACTCGTACCTTTAGAAATAATTTATACATTTATTTTGTTTTTTGTTTTTTGTTTATTTTTTAATATTATGAAGAGGGATACGTTCTCAAGTTACTTCCAAGCGTGCAAGCTCACTGGACCTATGTTAAGAGATGCTCAAACAAGTGTTTAGATTGTTTTTATTAATTGAATATTTTTTTCGCTCTTTATTTTGTAAGTTTAGTTGAATAAATTATGGTTCAATGAAAAAATGATGTTTCATGCAAAGCGTAATCGTATACGTGATCGAATAAAACGTTCGTGCAAACTATCTAAGACCGTTTGTAAATTAAAAATTTAATTGAAAAATAAAAGTAGACAAAAGCATTTGGATTTGATTTTTAGGAATGCTAAAGACTAAAAGGGCAGGGCGTTATCATTTCTCGTAATGACAGCACCTACTCACCAGATTCGTTCGGGTCCAACGCTACCGTACGACGCAAAACAACACATAAAAAACCATTGAATCGAGAGGAGAACGATCAAAAGTCTTCTTTTTTTTATCCAACGACTCGAAAGTTTGCCAAAAACGAGCGAGAAAATTGAACAATAATTTTTCAATTCACGAAATCAATAGAATTTTTCGAAAAAAAAATATTTATTCCGTATTTACAAAATAGAATTTTTTTTTTTATAAATTCTGACGAAAAGATAGAGTGATGAGAATTTCAATCGAATGAACAGTTTGCAAAATGCATAAATTTGCGTGGTAACACATCGAGAAAAATGTTTAATTCGAAATCCGGAAAAATAGTGGAGTACAAAATGCTTTTTTTTTTTTTCTTATATTTTTATAATTTTTCACCAATCGCCTGACCCCAAAGTTCTTCTACTCAACTATTTTTCGATCAGACGGAACGAGAACAAATGAGTTTTACAAAGCGAAGAAAAAACATGAATTATTTTGAAAAATATACGAATCTCAATGTATTAATGACTGAAAATTCGGGATTACACTTCATATAGAATGAGAAAGTGATTAAAAGTTCATAATAAAGCTCTCCATTTTCCCAAGACCAATATCGAAAAAGTCAACTCTTACGAAAACCCAAAATTCTGCAATTTTTTTTTATACGTGTAAAAAAAGGGATGCGGGAGAATTAAAAAAGAAAAAAAAAACAAACATGGAACGACACGTGGTATCGAAAAAAAAAAAAAATAATCTTCCTGTCTGGTGAGCTTGACACCTTTTTGTGACCTACATTTTCTGTTGTCAATTAAATCTCAATATTTCAAATTAAAAAAATAATTACAATTTTTCGAATTAAGCCGGAGTAGAAAAAAGATAATAGTTTAAGAAAAAACATCGGCGAAACTTGCAAATCATCGGAGGAGGCTTCTTCTAAATGTTCTTAGTTTTTATTCTCTAAAAACTGAGAGAACCGCACTGCAAAATATTGATGTTTCTGGGTAAATCTAAAAAACCCGAAAAGATGATTCAAGTGTCAAAGTTTTCATCGTTGCCAATAGCTGATTTTCCCCACACATTTCTGTAAATGTTATTGAGAAAAACCAGCATCGCTATCGTACTGTGGAATAATTTTTCTTCAAATAACAATATTTTTTCGTCACCCTGTTTATGGATCAGAAAATGTTTGATTCAATGAAAGTGACTATTAAATTTCAACGTAAACATTCGAAAATAATGTTGAGAATTATTAATGAGACTAGAAAGCAGTCATAACTCCAAAGAATATTAGATTCAAAAATAAAATGAAGAAATCAGACTGTTGTTTGTGCAAAAACCATCAGATCCCAAAGCTGCTTCTTCTTATCAATAAAATAATTAAAAAATGTAAAAAAATTTGTGATTGGCAACCGCAAAAACTGAGATAGTAAAATCATGTTTTGAGTTTTGCCTTTCTGCACCAAAAACACAGTACGTGCGGTGTAGTTCTTGTCATTATTCCTCAGGTCGCAGACGATGGAAACACTACTCTTCCATTGTTGAGAAAAGCCCTGATGATTTGACAGTTGTACCGAAGTCTTTTCCCAAAGGATTTGAAAAATACCGAAGATTGGGATCTAATTTTTGTTTAACGAACCTTCGGTGACTCTGTCGAGAACTTGTGATCACGACTCCTGCCTTGCTGGAAACCTGGGGAATATCGTATTGATAGCAACAAGGTGCCTGCTTGCCCGAACCCATTTCACCCTCTTGAATCGACCTCCTGCTCATCCAGTGGCTCTGCAATAATACAAAAAATTAATTTTCTCTCTTAAATGTAATATATTTATAGAACAAATTGCAGTTTTACTGAACTATGAGTTTAAACGGATTTAAAAAAGCCAATCAGTTACAAAATTCCATTAATACTTCATTTTTAGGCAGGATTTTTCGTGAAAGTACCATTAATTTCGAATACTCGTCAAATGTCGGAATAACACACCGTTGCAGACGTGACATATTTCCTATAAGAAAATTTCAGATTTCTCGTGACAATTACGTAACTTTTCTACAGATTTTTCCCGGAAAACCATTTAATTTCGAAAATTTATGAACAGTAGTAATGTTACTGAGAAACCTTATTATTTTCGATTCTTTAAACTCATTTTGCAGCATTATTTCAATTATTTAAAACTTTTACATTCCCATAAGATCAGCTAATTGACATTCATTGAATTTTGCACTTATATCCAAGTTTTCATCTTATCTTAAAATAGGAACGAGGTTTTACTGGATTTACGAAAATAGAAAATGATTAAAAAATAAAAATAAACTATAAATCAGATAACTAAAAAAAATAACAAAATAACTATGTGAATCGAGACTTTTTATCGATATAAAAAAATCGAGAATAACCAGTAACCTATTTTCAATGATTACGGGGCTATAAATATAACGGAACGAACGCAATGCATGAATACATATATATATATGGAGAATAAAAAGTTTATGAACTTGAGCATGAGCGAATATTAAAAGGGGAGAAAAGTTACTCCAGTGGGAGTTGTGATCGATCCAGTTCTCATGGATGTTGGCGGAGCTGAAGCCGTCGACGCTCTGTGTTCGGCGTGATGTCCGTGTTGATGATTATGATGACAATGATAAAGGTCCCCGGACGATATCAAGTTTTCCTCATCGGTCCAGGCCTGTTCGTCGCGATCCGAGTCGAGACGTCTCGTACGTGGTGAACGTACATTCGATCTCAGTCGAGGGCTCGATTTGGCTGATTTTGGTGATGCCGGAGGCATAGGATCGTCGTACGTGAATTGTACTTCTGCAAACAAAATTTATCAACGAAATAAATTACCTTTTTTAGTTTACTTTGAGAAGTTAAAAAGAAAAACTTCATTCTCTTAATTTAATGGCTTATAACCGAATAGAGATTCATGGCAAGCTGGTGAAGCTCGTATCACTAGGGCGAAGATGAATAATCGATGAAAACAAGCTTTTGAATGGTCCAAGGAATGCAATTTCATGTTTTTAACTATAACTCGAAGTAAATCTTTTACAGCGTTTTTCTTCATTCGAAATTTTTCAAACTCGTTGACAAAAAAGGATTTTTTTTTCTCGGCAAACGATACAGTAACAACAGCAATGCCTCAAATATCGTTACCGATTTTATTGGAAAAGAAAATGATTGTAAATTGGTAAAAAAACATTTCAACGAATCGATGATTAAATGAATTTTCAAGTCTAAATTATATTCTGATCTTTTGAAAAGTGTAAGGATTTATAAACCCCACGGACCGTCCTTGGAATGACCTTCAGTGGCGAGAGGCGTATCCGTTTCTTCCGAAACTGTGCGAGAATAACTTCCAGCGACATCCTGAGGGCTCGGATCGGAACCGGAACCGGAGCCGGTTGAACCAACGAGCGTTACCGAGCTCAGATTGCTCGGCGAGGATGGCGCGCTCGTCGCTACCATGTCTGGAAAAAAAAAATGTCATTTTAATATCTTACAATTGACGGGAGTTATCCAAAAATGAGAAAAATGATAGAAAAGTAATAAAAATGGAAAAAATTTGAACGAATAATGGGAAAATTCTGACATCCATTACAATTAGAAAAAAATACAAGATTTTCCTCTTTCGGTTTTCATGACTCGTATGCCTGACCTGTCAAAGTCTCCGAACTCGAGGAACCAGCAATGACCTTAGGGATCGTTAAATGGCAACCGTCCTCCTCGGAGCTGTCATCGCGTATGCTGACTTTACGCGGGCTCTTTGGGGATTGCTTCCCAGCCCCTGAACCTGGCAATTGTAGAGTTGGACTTCGCTTTATTATCGGTGGAACTTCCGATATTAATCCCAACTGTTGTTCTTCCTCCACTGTATCACGAAATTACGAAAATAATCTCAGCTTTTATTCCATACGTGCTAATTTATCAACTTGAAAAATCTGAATTGAAATCAGAATGAAAAAAAAAAATGTATGATTATGTTTGCAATAATATTTTTAGCTCACATTTACGATAACCTGATCGCCAGTGACCCTTCGAGTTAGCTGCTTGATTAGAGCTGTTCATTTCGTAATAATTGTGACCTCGTGGCTCTCGCTCACTCACTTCCGATCCGTATCCTAAATATGGCCACGATTGCCCCAAATTATTTTCATACGATGCATTATTCAAAATTGAATTTTCAAATCATTGGTGAAATAAAAAAAAATTATTGGAAAGATTGATCACTTTGGTGAATATGGCAAACGAATTTGTCGTGATTCCAATTACATTTTGTTTCCCGTATTCAACAAATTAATCGGCGTTTCCAAAGAATTGAAAACCGAGTGAAAAAAAAGGCGATTCCAACGAAACGTCGTTTTTTATTACCGGAAACGGAGCTCGCACCGCTGGTTCTTCTTGGCGATGAGCTGCTTCGTCTTCTCTCATCGATCTGATGATGAGGTTCTCCGCTCGTACCACCGAGATGATCCAAAGATCTGTAATATCAAAAATAATTGATCGATTTCAGTAGAAAATGATAATTTATTAGCAGCTAAAAATATGCGAATTGATGATTCATTTTTATAAATAATTATCAATTTTTTTCAATTGTTAAACAATGCAAATTACTGTACAGAACATTCTCCGAAAATATTTGTCTTATACATGCAAATAATCGACGATTGCTGACGATAATGTGAAAAAAAAACAAAATTTATACGAAATGAAAATTAGAAAAAAGGTGCAAAAAAATCAAATGAAATATGCTTGAATGGAAATAAATGAAAAATACTTTTTTTAACAAATGAAAAAAAAAAACGAATGTTTTCATTTCGAACTTACACGAGCGAGCCACTCGGTATTTGAGAGTCCGGAGGTTCAGCGTCATAAAACACTTTTTTGAGTGCCTCGAGGACGGTGACGCCGTCAGTAAACACACGATAAGTAAGTAAAAAAGTGTTGAGAAAATCGATGCTTAAAAATCGTAGATCTGTCAGCCTCTGGAGTAAACGTTCCGGGGTCGCGTAACGTATTTGCGGCAGTTTGCAAGAGTTTAACGTTCGACTGAATCTTATGTCGACGTCGTCTTTGAAAAGCTTCGGATCGTTTCTCACCGACTGTGGCATCGTCACCGAGCTCGTGTCCGACAACGAGCCATGCAGAAAATCATTGAAATGCACGTTGTCCAGACACTGGCTTATGTCACTTATCCACGCAGCTTTTTCCTGAATTCATAATATTACAAATATTTCAAAAAAATTTATCAACGATCATTTTTTATCCCAAAATTTTTCAATTTTAATGTACTAACAAATTATCACAATTAACTACAATTGAGCAGCTAACTCGAGTAAAAAATTTAACAATTATCTTAAAAAATATAAAATTTTATTTAGGAAACTCGAATAATGAAAAAATTCATTTATTTCGATTTTTCAAATGATTTTATCAGTTTCTTTTCTTTGAAAAAATGTATCGATCTCTCTAAACAAATGTTATTTAAAAAACTTAAATAATGAAAAAATATGACTCGCCTGCATCGTGGGTGCCACAAGATGTATGGACACCGGTGGTCCGCCAGATTTCACGTCAAATGCAATTTTGAAATCACGATTTTGCAACGGTGCACTCCCACTTCCGCTACCGCTGCCGCTACTTTCGCTGATTCCGCTCGAAATCGAGCAAACTGACAATTCTATAAATGATTTTATTCTCGATTAATAATTAAAAAAAAAAAATAGTTAAACCTTCGATCTTGAAAAAGGATTTGAAATATTCCGTGTACGTTGAATATTTCATAATTTTCATTGTTGATTCAACGAAAATGTAAAATAAACAATTGAAAAATAACGGTTACCGTCATCATCAGCAATGCTCTGTTCACTCGGATCCTCTATAAGTACAGCATCGGAGAGAGGAATTTTCCCAATGCTGGGTACAAGATTGAGACGTCCGTCGTCGTCAGATTGTCGTGTGCAAAGTATAAGATGATTTGAAAAAAGAAAACACTGCCTAAGAGCCTCTTTATCGCCGGCTCCTTTTCCACCAAACGTTGCGCTTAATCTGCTTCGAACTCCTCGAGGTTTGTCCAAAATTTGAATTAGAGTACCTATTGAAACAAACAAAATTTCACAGTTAATACTTTCAAACTAACTTTTATTTATTTTTTTTTTTATTTCATTGATGCAATAATGGAATTTATTTGACGAAATTTTATTTAATAAAAATCTTTCAACTACTACAAACATGAATGAATGAGTGTACAAAAAAAAAAAAAAATTCTGGTGTGAAATGACGAATCTGAGCAAAGAAATTGAGCAGAAGTAGTGATGGCCGGTGTTTGGTCAGACGACGTTAAAATTCGCGATATTCGACATTTTTGTGGGATTAAAAATTGAGAAAAACTTTCGAATGATAAATTTACATGTTCAACACTTGAACGATCAACGTTTGCTCAAGTTCTTTTGCATATTTGCAGTGGCACGTACTCGGACTCGTTCGATTACGCTTCTTCAATTCTGTCGATTGAAAATCGACGGGAAAATTAAATTTCCATAAAAAACCTAATGACTCCACCAATTTCTAAATGCGTTTGCTTTTCACAAAATTGTTCTTTAATTTGTTTAGTTTTTTGTTTGTTTTTTTTAAATTTTTTGTACTCTGGAGAACTCTGTCACATTTTTTATTTTCGTAATTAAACTCGAAATCGCGTTAAGTTTTTATTAGTATTAGCATTTGCGGATGAAATTCAAGAAAACTGCTTCGATTTTTTCACTTTTACTGATGTCGTGTAAAGGAATAAAATGAAATTTCAAATTTTTCATTCCCTCGAAAATGATCTTGCAACGACTCGATATTTGATCCCTCGAAACATCACGTTTTTTTATTTGGTCCCCATTTTGAAAAGAAAAGATTTTTTAGCTCCTCCACGATGCTTTCCATCGTTATGTTTTTCGAAATATTTATCAATGTTTCTTTCCGCATTACGCGCGAATGAATAAAACGTTGTGTCATAAATTACAACAAAATGGCAACTGCGTGAAGAGTCCGACTCCCAACCCCCGAGATGTTGACTTTCATCTCAGGGAAAAATTTGTTTTAACGTCACCATATTTTCACCCCTCCATTCTGCTGCTTTCTCAACTCGCCGTTTGTTTTCGGCAATATCACTCGTGGTTTCAAAGCGGAGCCAGAATGAATCGATAAAGACGATAAATGAGGTTCTAAATGTCACAAAATCACTATTTTTGTTTTGTTTTTTTTTTTGTTTTCGTTTATTTTAAAGGCAACGGGGTGAATATGCGAGTTTCAGCGCAAGGCGTTGCTGACTAACTGACGATACAATTTGGAGTGACGAGGAAAAGAAAAAGAAAAAAAGAAAAAAAAAACTCACGCCAACCATGTGGTGAAACACGCGGATCAGTAAAGTCTCAAGGACGAGCTTGCGCGGGATTTCTAAACTCCCCCAAAAACGTACAGATCTTTAAGGGATGAAAAAGTTGATTTATGTCCAAAAAAACGTGGAAATATTCTCATTTTCTGCTTCTACGTTTCGGAGATGAAAATAAAATCAATGTGGTATTATAATCTGTGATTCTCGCCACTCAAAACAAAAAAAAACAATGCTCCATGAAAATTTGATGAATAAAACAAAAAGTAGGGTTGAAATTCATCGAGAGAAGCTGATCACAAAGATTTCATACATTCGTCATGATAAAACGGTGTGTTACGAGAGATCTGAATTAATGGACAATGAAAAAAAATAAAAAAAATAATGAGGAAAATTGAAAAGGTTCCTAAACTATGATGACAAAGTTTTGGGATTGACGGATACGGCCCTGTCGTGCAACGCGCAGAATCCGAGTTCTTCAACGAAATCTATAGGTTCGCGTTAAGCGAGGGTGGCATCGATTCTCGACAGCCTCAACAGTCAGGGCGCCTGCGTTCGTTTATTCTACAGGGGGTACACATTTCGTTAGGGGTTGGAACTACCACCAGCCTTCATGATTACTTGTTATCGACTGTCGTTAATTCGATCGCTATTGGCTGTCGATAAATCAGAAAAAAATTGATGGCGATAATTTCGAGCAGGTCGACAATGTCAAATTCACAAGCTCTGGAATCAGGCGTCGAAAAACTCTTCACTCAGTAACTATGACAATCATTCTGGTAATGAACGTTCGATTCCAAAGAAGAATTTCTTCAAAGGATGAAAAAATCGCTTGAAATACGAAAACGATGAACCTTTTTTCTCTGTAGATTTTGACGGTTTTTTATGGTTTTAATTCGACTACGAGAGCTCGAAATAAAATGAGTTTTTTTTTTCTAGTGACAGATTCAACTCACCCTGTCTCACGAATACTTGATTGACGTCCAAAATGATATCGCAGCCTTCGACGATCATGCGCTCGACTGCCAAGTTTTTTCTCAAATTTTCAGTCTCGCTTACCTGGAAATAATCGTGTTGATTTTTATTCAATGTTCAGACCGAATCAAGCTTCTTTTTTTGTATAAGAATTGAAGAAAACGATGCTCGATTATTCGGGATTTGTATAAGTCAAAAAAACAATGGTGATGATTTTTTTCTTACTTCGTCGTGCATCTGTCTCGACAAATCCTCCAATTGTTGTCTAGCATTTTGCAAGCTTTTTCGTTCCACGTGATCGTGTGGCGTATGAGCAAGAACTTCGTGCAGAGTTATTATGTACCTGGGTACCTGAAAATTATATAACGACCATAACAACAACAACAACAAAAAGTGGAAAAGGTTTTTCGCTTTTCCTTATGGAACATCAAGGAGAATAGCAGGAGAGATTTCTTTTTTTTTTTTTTTTTTTTTTTTTCGAACGAAAATAAAATTCAAAGTGTAAAAGCCTTTTCCTTTGCGGATTTTCACGATCCTCTTCATCACTCGGTCTTTATACTTAAGAAATGCGGGTGTTCGAGACGATCCGATAAGCAAGCTATTTTTATTTTTATTTGTTTAGCGTTAAAACGAAGAAACATAAAAAAAAAAAACTATCCGAGAAAAGCCTTAAAGCATGTCCCGAATAGTTTTCTTCACGAGCATCTGAATTATTCACGAGTTTTCCGACGAAGCTCTGCTGCTTCAGATTACGTTCTCCATCTTTCTCCTCACGAGCCCGGAAGCAATGAAACCGCATGTACAGGCTCTCCAAAAAATCATCAGCCAAGAAAGAGGTTCCATTGAATTAGAAATTTTTTTTAAATGCCAATTCGATCCCCCAATCGTCGTGAAATAAATATCGAAAAATAGAAAAAAAAATTTTTTGGGAAGTCATTTGATTTGAAGGCTTGTACCGAGCACCGAAATCATTCGTTGAATTATTCTTTCGAAATGAGAATTCTGAGAAGCAAACAATTGAAATGATTTCGAAAAAAAAAAAAAAAAAAACAATTGACTTTACAATTAATATCATAAATTTATTTAATTCATTTATTATTTACCTGATGCATGGGATAAGTGAGAAAATCTTCGAGCGATCGTCCGTGGCAGGCAGTTTTGGTTTCGAGTCGATTTAACAGGGCGCAAAATGACTGGGATGATTGTTTGCACTCAGTCAAAACTTGCAAGCTGTAATGATGATTTCTCACGTATTCCTGATAAATCGAAAGCATCGGTAGCAGCATATCGAAGAGATCACCTGGAAAGATCATAATAAATAAATTTAAAAAAAACTGGTACTTTTTTCACATTCGAATCTATGAAATGAAAGCTGCATATTTCATTGTTGAAACTTTCATTTGATAATTCGTTTAAAAAAAAAAAAAACAAGAAATTGTGAAAATTATAAAAATTTATTTGCAAATATTAGTCGTTGATCGAAGTACTTGAATTTTGTGTATTAAAATTGAATGTGCAAATGTAATTTGAAGATCTCAAGTTAATGTATTATTTTCACGAGTCCTTGAAAGACTCGGAATGTATTGGGAGTGATATGTGTGAAAACGATATCCGACGAGACGTGTAAACTTTTGTCCTAGTTTTGTACGAGTTCGGAACGCTCCATTTTGATAAGTGACATTATTAACGATCGTTCGAAAATCGAAATTGACCTTAAATACATTTCCCTTATTCGTTCGTCCTTGAAAAAAATGTTCTCGTTGTACGACACACTCTCTGAACTCACCGAGGACAAGAGTTGGCCAACTTTCCATACGAGATGTCAGACCCTTGAGGAAAATTTGATGAAGAAATAGTACAGTCTCGCTATTCAAAAATATGCTATTCACGTCCTCGTGATTGCACGGTGGTTTCTTCGAGCTAGCAGCCATTTTGAATGGTCTTAAGAAACAGCTGACCAGAACCTCCATTTGCTCGGTGTATTCTTCCTCGGCTTCGACCATTTGGAAAACCAAACTGCAATTCATCGATTCAGACAAAATTTTTATTATTTAAAAAACAAAAAAACTAACAAATTTTTCATTTTTTCGAAGGAATCCAATTTTTTTCAAATAATAATAATGCAAAGCTTGTGACAAATTCTCAATTTTTCCAAGAAAAATGCCTATTTTCAATGAACAACCCTTTTTCCCGGACTTCAACACTTTCCTAATCGATAAGAAACAATTTTTTAAACGATAATTAACTAGAACGAACAGCTCGACTCAGGCATTCGCATTAAAATTTCTACTTCGACTATTCAGCTCTGATTACTGAACACAGTTTGTGTTTACTTCGTGCACTAATAACTTTGCTACTCGAAGAGCGACCAACTTGAGAAGCTCGAGTGCGACGATGATCGGCATAAAATTTAGTAAGCGAATAAGCACAAAAATCTTCGTAAATTAATATTCCAGAACATTTCCAAAAAAAATTTAAAAAAAAAGTGTAAGAAAAAAAGAGATTGATTCGACGTTGCTGAATAATTGAATAAGAATTTCATTCATAAGATGAAACGAATAACGATAAAATGAACGTAAAAAACAATCAAGCAATCTGCACATAAAAAAAAAAACAACGAAAATATCACCTGTTCCTTTTTCTCATGCTCTCGGCATGTGGGCTTTTGATGTATTGTTCAACTATTTGTTTCCATCTGCGTCGACAGAGCCATCCCCGAAAGAAGCTCTGAACCTTTTTTATTTTTTCCATATCATTGGATCCCTCGGCAATGCCACGAAAACCGCTGATATTACCGTGACCTTGTAAATTTGAGCCTGTTGGTCCAGCGAGAATTCCATAATTGCTAGAAATCGCCATTGATCCAGGCACCGTCTGCGACATAGTTCTCTGCAATAAGCCTCGATCGCTCGTATGCGTCGAAAAGGCAACTGTACTCGGGCGCAGATCCCTTTTCATTGCGCACAACTGTCGTAGAACATGTAATCATATCGAAAAAAGGAAAATATTGTATTAACGAGTTATTTGCTCATCACAATAGTATTTTTTTTAATTTTTTTTTCATTTTATTCATCAATAAACCAATGAGTCATGAAACGAAGGAACTAAAACGATGTCGAAATAATCATAAAGTTCCGAATATAGAATATACGTTGGACAATATATATGGCATATTAGCAACAGGTCGGAGGAAATAGATAGTCCTTCCCCTACCCGGTGACAAGTTGAAGAGTTCACTCTGTCTCGCTTTGCTCTTTTGAGAGTTGCTATCGTCGCTTCCCCCCTGCCCCCTTTCTTCCCCCCCCCCCCCGAATGTCACGATTTAGTACACAGACAGTGTGTCCATATTCCTCTCATTTTTTTTAGGAGTATAGTAAAAGTACGATATTGTTACTTCAAAGTAACATCCGCCTGTGCAGGAACTTTAAGATTACTTTGACAACGTTTAGTTCAATTGTGCGATAATTGTTTGAATGTCGTTTCGAAAAGGTGGCAGCATTTGTACGAAATTTTAATGTAAAACTGTTGACTGATCAGGAAACAAATTGGAGGAAACTAGTGAAGCACGCAGGTGCGATAGAAGCTGACAAAATTTTTATTGCTATTTGAGAATAACAGGGTTGAATTAGTCTAGATACAAACCTCGGCTCGTAGCTTCTTTATTTCGGAAGCAAGATCCTCGCATTGCTGAGTATATTGCCATTTCGCGGTTTTTTC
Source organism: Campoplex capitator (assembly GCA_037576405.1). NCBI lineage: Eukaryota > Metazoa > Arthropoda > Insecta > Hymenoptera > Ichneumonidae > Campoplex > Campoplex capitator. The sequence goes on along the minus strand of JARBWI010000323.1, from coordinate 9,291,850 downwards.
ACTCTCGACTATCTGCAACAGGTGAAGATGTTTCTGCTCGAGTTCTTCCTTCTGCAGCATCAATTTGTTGAAGCTGTCGAATCAGAAGAAATCTCGAGTTAAAATGTGACTCGTGTTTTTTATTTATTTATTTTTTATTTTTTCGTGCGTTCCTTCATCCGCTAAAATGCATCGTTCATCGGTGTTCAAAAGCTTCGTGTTAAACCGTTCACGAAACTGAATATATTCTAGTTATTTTTATACTTTCGTGTAAATTTATGTATTAATGCGCAATATTTTCTGAAAATCAGCAAACGAAAAACAGGATTTTTGAACGACTCGAGCCTGTTGCTCACAGCTAGCACTCAATCGCATTTTAAAAACAGAGGATCCAGAAGAAACTCTACAAAATTCTGCTAAAAAAAAGCAGCTGCATTTTTTACTGAGTTCAAGCTGGTTGCGCTGGGTAGAATCCTAAAAAAAACTGCCTCTCGATCAATAATCGATTCGCAGGGCTCTGCATAGACATGCATGACTCAGATATCATCCAACCAAGTACCGAAACTCGAATCGCAGCTCAGCTTAGGAGGCCCCCTGAACTAATATTGTTTCCCAATGAACTATTCAATGTGAAATCATTAAATATTACACCGGCATGATTCTTTCAGTGAAACAAGATGAAATATTCATGAACATTTTTTTTTTCTCGTTATTAATGATTTAATAATGTCATAACGAAGGATATTTTGTTCATTGATGACCCGACATATTCCGCCCATGTATGGGAACAAGGCAATTCGTCAGGGTTATTAAATAGGCATACGCAGGAATGAAGGCACTTTAGGGCACACGAGCACGTACATATTCACATGATACACACAAGGGGAGAAGTTTCAAACCAACTTGACCCGATTCCAAACCTCTCGAGCATTCGTGAATCATTTTCTTATTTTTTATTTTTTATATTTTTCCTGTGCTTTGATAATAAAATCAACGAATAATTATTTGTAAAACAGAAGTTTCGTAAAGTTCGAACGAATCATATTCCAACGATACGAATTGTTCTATTTTTGTCGTTCCATATCGTATGAAATTTATTTCAATAACATCAGTAAAACATTCATATCACCCCAAAAAAAAGAAAATAGACAACTAGCAATTTCGTAATAAGTACGCGATGTGATGAAAAAGAGAAAAACAGTAGAGTCCAATGGTAAAAGGTCAGGGTCTCGCGTTGCTGGTCAAATGAGGACAAAGTGACTTGCGTTTATCAACGACCACGCGTGAAGGGTCTGGGTGAAGCACACGAAGAACGGTATAACCAGCAGAGATAGCTATGAACAAAAACATTCATGTGGACCGAAAATGGCACGATATTTCAGCGGCTCGCATTAAATATTTAGACACAAGGCTCCTGCTTTCTCTGCCTACAGACCATCGAAAAAACATCGCTCGGTGACATTATACGAACAAAATGAACTTTGCCACTGTAAGAAAAATTCTGGAAAATATGAGCGACTGCTATAAAAAAAAAAAATAGAATTATTTAAATTTTTATTGTTCCTGCGTATACTTTTTTCTTTCCTGTTTCTGCGAGACTATCCCATTTGCCCGAGGGCCCAGGGAAACTGTCGAAAACCCGGTCGATACATGGCTAGGCTAAGGTTATCAGAAACTCAGAAAAAATGGCTTTCGCTCAGTCGTTGATGAGTGCAAACCACGTGCAAGACTAAGCAGTCACCCATCCAAGTATTGACCTCGCCGAAGGCTACTTAACTTGGAGGCTAAAAATAGCATTAGAAAAGAACTAAATATCAATCAGTTTTTCGATCATCGTTACCTATCGGTGTGCAGATGCTCTACGTGTTAAGCTTGAAAGAATTTTTTCCTTTGATTAAATAGCCTCGATCAGCATTCCTATCGATACAGATGCGACAGCCGAACGAATCTTCTTTACCATAATCGTTCACAGCCACTTTCCCGGTGCCCTCGGACCTATGTGTTTTCGACGTTTCCGCAGCTGCATTATTATACTCTCCACTGACAGCGATTCGAGTGAAAAGGAAATGATAACAGCTTATGACTTTGATTTTTCTCGAAAATTTAATTCTACAGGAGAAAAGTTTGCAGCTACATTGCGTTACCGACCGCGAGACCGATGCGGATCGTATAAAATAAAAAATTTGAAGAAACTATCGGATGACACTTTTTTCTTTGTTGGAAACATATGTACCTCTCGAAGATCTTTCCCAAGAAGAAGAAGAAGAATGAATGACTATTTGAAAAACAAAAACAAAAAAAAACGTCGAAATGAAATTGCTCCGTTGAATAACTATGTAGGAGGGCGGAGAAATAAATTTTGTTGTCATTCGATAGAAGAGCAGCGATGCATGAACTGTCAAAATACGATGAATGACGGAGATACGATCTTGAAGAAACAGAGAGAAGGTCAACAAAAAAATAGAGAGAATTAAAGAAAAATAGTGGATGTGACAGGACAAGGGATATTCGAACTTAATAGTGAATTAGTTGAATAGAAAGAGGTCGATATAGCCAAAGAGAATAAAAGAATACGAAAACGATTATTAAAACATGAGAGCATACACCGAGTGACTGCTTATGAGGGCAAGAGAGAGAGAGAGAGAGAGAGAGAGAGAGAGAGAGAGAGGGAGAGAGAACATACGAGGTATTGTACAAAAGAGAACGAGACAGAAAAGCATCAAATTGTTATCATGATTTTTTTTATTGTTTGTTCTATCACTTAATCGTTTCTTGGCTGTCATGTATGAAAGGAATGTTGATCGTTATTAATCGCGGGTACAAGAGTGCGAATACTTTTGCAATTCTCTATTATTCATTCTTCGCACTATCCTATGCTTTCTCTTATTTTTTTCGCACTCGATATCATCCTCTCGTTCGACTGTCCGTCCATCAATTTTATTAAACCGAATCAAATTTTTTCACCTCTCCACAAGAGTATCGAGCAGCCTTTTTTCTTTGAAACATTTTTCTTCAACAACGAACAGCAAACAATTTGAGCACGAATACTGACACATCGAGCAGCGAGTATATCGATCCGTACGCATATTTTTGGACACCTCTACCCGGAGAACGGTCCTCGAATGTCATCCCTAAGATGGAAAAGCAAGCGTAATACCTCCTCGAAAGGTATATACTCGAAACTTTCGACAACGACATTGAGCAACGCTTCGAGAAATAAAAAAATTAAAAAAAAAAAAAAAAAAAACTGGCACGATATACACACTCTTGAATAATTCATATTTCCCTGAAAATGAAAATGTTCGTTTCAACCTTGTCGCGACCCTGTTCCAGTCGCACGACAGGTGACGTCGAGCGCTCTTCATTTTACTCCAGATCTTATTACTCTTGGATTAAGCTTCATGGGTTCTCATCTTCACCGAGCTGCAGCATCGTTAGAAACGCTCTTGGGAATTCAATCGTGGCCCTTATATTTACTCCCCTCTCTCGTTTCCTATTTCCCATATATAGCTCACGAGATCCAGCAATAAATACAGATCCATTTCCGAAGTGCCAAAAATGAGCTGTTTCTATGGCTCGAGATCTTGGCGATTATATCAAGGCGTGCCTTGAACTCATTTACTTGAAAATTTTGTCTCACATAAACGTCATTTTGGATCTCGGTGTAATCGATACGCGAAGTCGTTTTTATTTATTTTTTTTTTTTTCTTTTCGCTCTCCATCTCTTTTCCACTATTCAACGTCGTTGAAAACCCGTGTTAAGTGCTTTCATACTCACTGGGACGTTTTGCTGTATACGTCTTAGCCAGGTCTAACCTCCCTTTCGACGCTCATCCGACGTTTTCACCCTCCCACGAATATCTCCTCCTCCCATAACGTCATAACAAAATGGCTGAAAGATGATCGCGACTTTTGACAGACTTTTTTTTAACCCCCCTTCCCCCGCCCTTCTCTCTCTTATCCTCGCTGCTTGTTCTAATTTTTTTTAACTTCACCATCATCTTTCCCACGTGCTACTCCGCCAAACTACCCCTCTGCTCTATCTCATTTTATTTATTTTTTATCATGTCGAAAATTTTCCCTGCTCGAGAATTTTTTTTTTTTTTTTTTCATTCCCTCACCGGAACACGATCTGTCACTTTTTCCCTCGAGATTGTAACGTCACCCTCGGGTTAAGCCTCCGGGTATATTTTCCAACCTCCCTGATGCAGATATGTGCTTCCTGGAATATATTTCACTGGAAAATTTACTGAAATTGACGAATTTTGTGTAATTCGTTCATCGTATATACACGAATCAGCCAAGTTAATCATCTTTTTAATGTTTCTATATATTGAGGTTATTCGATGTTGGTCACTTTTTTTTTTTTTTTTTTTTTTCGTCCAATCAAAATTTAATGTACGATTTTCAGATCTACCGCGGAAATGTTTCGGCGCTAAAATTATTCGTTCGTGATTTGTTTTTCCGAGGCGAAAGGCTCAAGTTGAATTTGTAGTTGTTTTTTTTTTATCTTCTTCCTTTTTCAATGAAACACGTTGAATGTGATAAAATTCTTCAAAGGTTGAGCCGGGGCAAGGATGCGTATGGAAAATATTGAAGAAGCATAAGTAGGTCCATGAAATCGTTGCTTCTACGTTCTTTATTGTGTATAAAAAAATAAAAAAATAAAAATTCCTATATCTATTTTCTTCTTTTGAGCGGACGTCGTTTCTCAGGACATCGAGAATCGAAGCTTTCGAGATACTAGGAGAGCTGGCGATGCAACCGGAAACCACGTAATCAATAAAAATCGAAAGGAAAAAAAAATACTGCGCGTAAGAATATGTGATAGGGAAACTACACAAAAGTGAAATTTATGTAAAATTTGAAAAATTCGTTTAAAAAAATTAACATTTTTGTATCGAACTCGCTGAATAACCTATTGTCGAAACAACTTTTCCTTCGGTTTTCAATGTTTTTCTCACGGCCGAATTATCCGGACGACAAAATTATATTTCAATGAGTATATTCGCTCGCTGTAAACGTATATGCGAATGAATTTTTCATGTCTTACCTCGCTTCTCGTATGGCCTCGATCCATGTTTTACAGTCCGATTCAGTAGCTGCTTTCAACTCGTACTGACGCTGATTCTCTCTCCTGTACGATATCGCGAAACAATGCTGTAACAAACAAATCAGCGGCACGAATTGAATGAAAAACATTTTCTCGCAACGATTCGATAGAATACTCGCTCCAATTTTCCCTAGAGCGAACGCTTCGTTCATCATTATATGCGTCTGGTTTTAATTGAGCGTGCAAATCGTGCTACTGATAGAAGAAAAAGAAAAAAAAAACCCTCGTCAAGAACACTGAGTAAAAAAAGAAAGAATTTCATCCATTCTCCTGAATTTCCCGCGAGTGTCTGCTCGAGATTGAAAATCCATCCTAAGAAACATTGACCCGATTCAGATGATTGTTTTAATTACTATTATCGAATTTTTCGAATTAATTAGCTTAAAAAAAATAAATTTTCATCTGTTTTTATTTGTAACGACTGAACTGATTCGTCAAATTTATTTTTCAATGAATACAATTTTGAAAGACAAAGCCCTCTGATCATGACGTAATTAGTATTGATGTATTTCGAGCACATGAAAGTTGTATTTTGAATTAGCATCTGGGGATTATGTTCGACTAAGACACACAGGACGGATAGATTGAGCCCCTTTGCTACCGTTGGCTTAGTAATCGGCTCGTACAGCCCCAATCGGAATGACGATCGAACATAAATTTCTGAGCCATTATTCGGACTGTCATATTCGGAGAATGTTCGAAAACAGCAGCCGAGCTCTCGGTGTATCTGACGATTTCGTTCAATGTAAATTCTTCTAAAAAGATTCGCGATCAATTTTTGTTGAGATAAACGATTGGAATAGTGAGAAAAAAAAATTCAGCAAAAGCACCTTTTTTATCGTGTATATTTTCAGGACGCTGAAATCCAGCCTTGACCGTTGTAGGAATGGTTTAGCGGGTGAACTAATTTGAAAAATTATTCATACAATGAATTTTTAAAGGGATTCGGCTCTTCGAGGCAAAAATTAAAAATGTGAAGTGTAAATTTTGTTACGAAATAAAAAATACCGATCGTAAAACAGAACATAAAAAGTGGAAGATTCCATGCACTTCTGGTATATAATTTTTAAGGGCTCGTATACACGGGGATGGATGAAGAACACTGAGAAAAATGAATTCGTAAATTCAACAAATTTTTTATTGGTTCGACAAATTTTCTGTTGATTCAACAAATTTTTTTGTTGGTTCAACGAATCGTAGCGAACAAAATGAAATTTGTTAACCCAAACGAAATTTGGTTCATTCAAATACTTAATATCTCACCACGACAAAAATATCGTTGAATCAACAAAAGTTTTGTTGAATCAACAAATTTAATTTGTTCGTCACAATTTCAAATTTTTTTTCTCAGTAAAGGATTAAAGGACAATGTAACATCTGGAATAAAAGTTTGTTCACGAAAATCTGATACGTGGAGACCGTGATATATAACATGGTCTTTGAACTGGATGAATTTTTGATGTTTTACATTTTCAGAACACGTTCAATCTATAAGTATAGTAAGAAAAAAATAAGGAATAAATGATTATGAAGAAAAAAGAATGAATTTCAAATGATTGAATAAGAAAAATGAAAATTTCAGTCAATAACTATCGATTACTGGAACAAAAAACAGAGATGTTATTGTATCGTCAGTGATTCCAAGAGATAATATATTTTTTTTTTTTTTGAAAAGCTATAAATATAATGGACGCTTTTCCAAAGTCTCTCTGCTCGTACGTAGCGTATTCCTGTTCATGGTAAAGGGAATTTCGTCGCTGTCGCATATTAATTAATTTGTGGCGTGTCCTCTCGACCTCCTATCTCCTCTGGAAGCTCTGCAGCTCGAATATGCTCTGAATAATAGCAGGATTCGTTCGTTCGTTTTTTTTTTTCTTTTCAATCTGTTTTTCTTTTAAACGACAACACTTTGACACATTAGCTAATTAGAAACTTGCTTTCTCCTGTTTCCTCGTCGACTAACTTTGGACCGTGGGCAACGGGGGTATATCAGAGCGAAAGATAAATAAGCAAACATGATAGAAATCAATTGAATAACAAACTCAGAGAAAAATAAACTGGCTTTAATTATTGTGATTCGAGATAGAAGTTTATGAAACTGTACGTAATAAGAAGAAAATCGTTATTAACATATGACCTGACAAATTTAATTGGATGCCCGATAAATTGGATTCATTATTTACTCATTTTCGTTCTCATCAGATTTACTATGATTCTCGTTTTCAATGATCGATGATTTTCATAATGAGGATTGACTATATACGTTGAAAATTTTCATGAGGATGGTTGTATAATTAACGCGCTCTGTAACACTGCAAAGTTCATTCCCTCCGGTGTTATGTAAAGCGCAATTTAGGGGAATGGATGGATGGTTTAAGTATATCAATTTAACCGTAGTACACCGAAGTATTTTAGAAGTTCAGCTAACTCGATACAGAATAATGTTTTAAATCTTTAAATTCATTCGATTGATATCACGTCTTGGTTTTTTATCATCGGTTTTCGATATTCAAACGTTCATTAAGAGATGTGAATACGATGATATTCCTAGTACGAAAGAGAATGATTTTGAAGCTTTTTTTATTTTTCGAGTTTTCTCCATCTCAGCATTTTTCTTTTTACTAATCTGTCTGATATTTCGATTCGTTGTCTGACTTCGATTGTCAGTACATCGAAACTTTTCACGATTCCACTGAATCCAGAGAGGTTCAACTGTCCGATTAATTTCTACATCGACCTTATGACTCATTACTTTCATTAAAAATGCTGAATGATTTGTAGAACAAATCATTCAAAATGGTCTGACAGTTATTCGCCTCTGTTTCAATCGGTTTCAATCAATTTGCTTTATTACTCAGCGTTGACAGTTCTCTGATACCAATAGGCGACAAAGTCACGCGAGACATCCATTATCACTCGATCAAATTGATCATCGATCGTCACATGCAATTTTGCTGCATGCAATCAAAAAAAAAAAAAAAACAGCGTTCTCTCTGATCGAAGGATTCGTCAAGGAGACCTTGAGAGACACGAGCAATGACGTTTGAAATAGTACTGAAACTCGATATTCCAAAATTTCGATATTAGATCAAAATAATTGGCAGTGTTTTCACACTTTCAAGCTTCGCTTCTAACGATCCTTTTTTCTTTTGTCCCCTGTTTACATAATCTTCTCTTATAATTCATGGCACGTCGAACCTCTTCAAAGCTTTAAGAAATATCGTCGTTTTTTATTTTACTTCACGATCAACTACGCTTTTCCATGGAGCCTCTGGGCAAAATACGCTCATTTCTTTGTTTATTTAGAAAAATCGTTTTCTCGCGATCTCAAATGATACGACAACACCGTAAGACGAGTCGTTCAGAGAATTCAAGCGGAACAATCGAATTTCGAAATTCGAGATATTCGATGCACTATATTATTGCGGAACTCACGAATAATGCTTGCGAAAGAAAAATATACTTTTCGAAATCGCATGTTCTCTCGTTTAACGAAGCACATTTCACTCGCGATTTCTCGAGATATTTACGCTCGTGAAAATAACAACTTTTCATAACAACGTAGAACCATTCGGCTGTTGATATTCGTATTTTATCAAAAGCTCCTGATAAATGCTCTTTTTCCATTATAGCTGACATGTCCCTCGAAAAGACGTTTGATAAACAGAAACATCGAGTGTGCAACTTTAAAGAAGAAAAAATATTTGTGGAATCATTGAAAATTTTATTTCCCCTTTAAATATCGGTTATACCTGGCAAAAATTTAATCCAGTGACGTCGTTAAGCTTTGAAATTTAACTTACGAAGCATGAAAACTTTTCCAAATTCTAGAGAACTTGGAACGATTTAAAAAAAAAAACGAATCTTTCGATTAATCGTATTTTGAAAATTCGGCGTAATCGACATTAGTTTTTACAGGTTTGATCAATCTCGATAAAAATATGTTTCTGAGCTTGCGAATTTTAATGTAAAAAAAACAATTTTTTTTTTTTTAATGATGAAGTTTCTTTTTCAATACAAACTTTTCTATTCGAGCGTATGATTTATCGAATTAACTGTGTTTTCGTTCCATTTTAAGATTCGTTGAAAATTTTGAAAATGGAAAAAAATAAATAAATAAATAAAAACAATATCCAACAGTTGTCTGTGAGAAAAACACATAAGCGACCAGGAGTTGAGGCTTTTTTGATCGAACGGCTTCATAGCAGCTCTAATGACGCTCTTCATCACTCCGCGACGTTCACACAACATTTGAAAAATATCGATCAAATGGTTATTTTTTTTATTTTTTTATTTTTTTCTTATAGAAATAGACTCAATTCAGCCTGTCGCTCAAGGGGGAAAAGTATTTCCACCCTTGTGCGACTATCTCATATTTCGTATATTTTTCGTAAGAACGCTCCAAGGTTCAATTTCATTTTCAAAAAAGCCTTTCAACTTTTCTCTATCTATTGATATTAATGTTATTTGGGAGTGGTGAATCATTGGTATCAGACTGGGAAAAAAAAAAACGAGAAATGAATAATCAAAGCTACACGTTTTTTCTCACTCAAACGCTTTTCCAAAAAATTTTTTTATATACGACACTCGAGAATGTGACTTGAATTCAACGAAATTTTTAACAATACCGATGTTTAATAATTTTAAGATTCAGTAAAAATTTCAAACTCATCGATCTTTTCGTTATCGAGACTTCGAGACATTGACGCGTTAAAAACGGTCGTAGGAATCGATGACACACATGGGTCGTATCAATGTGGTTTCATGAAATAGGTTCCTCGTTGACTGCCAATGTAACATATACGGCTCGATATAAGTTGACATTGATGTTTCACGAATACCTTAACAATGGAGCAACCTTGACAAAGGTCCACTTGTCCCTCGATGCCACATTGAATCGTGAGCGGAATGTGAAGCTCCTACAATTTTCTTCACTTTGCAGCATCTATTCTTTCAGCCACGAACAAATTCTTTTCACACGAAAAGTCGATCATTCGAAAATTCAAAGTAAAAAATAAACGTCATAATTTGTGGAATATTCAATTAAAAAAAAAATAGAAAAAAAAAACACAAGAGATTTCTCTGGAAAATGATGTTATTTCGATGTTTGAAAACGAGTTGAAAAATAAATGCAGAAAAAATGCGGAAAAAAATGAAAATTTTTCCACGAATAACACTCTCGTAGTTATAGTTTTGGTATAACAATTAATCGTAAACCTGCTGACACTGAAAAACTCGACATCTAAAAAAAATGTGCTGTTAAAAAACTTTTTTAGAATATTCGCATTGAAATTTTCTTCTTCTCGAATAGAGATGCACGAGAAAAATTGGCAAAAAGAGAAAAAAAAAAAACAAAAGAAATTCAACATTACTTATGGACGAAGAAGAATTTAAGGGTGAGTCGAGGCTCGGAGCTCGGGCAATGTTCGGTAGAGCCTGGCAAGAGGGCAGGATGAGTCTAATCACAGATCCTGGTTGGAAAGTTGCTCGGCTATAGGGTGTACGAGACCCTCGGCCATTTTGAGGTTAAAGCGGATGTGGTAATGCGACCGTTGAACGAGCTTTTGATGCCCTCGTGAAACTCGGTGGTCCATCTCAATTTTTATTTATTACTTTTCGTCGGGGTCACAAGGTCATGCTTTCACCCTACCAACAATTCCTCATTCTCATTCCCACCCCAGTAGTATTAAATTTCAAATGTTAATCGGGCAATCGATAATGATAAAAAATTCTTTGAATCTATTCTCAATTATGGGCTCGAGGGGTACGAGAATAATCAATTCAAACGAATCTTCAACTGATCGGTCGGGAATTCAAGTCAAATTCAGACATAAAAATCTTTCAAAAATTCTTTCAATACTCTAACAAAAACAGTAGCCGGATACAGATACGAACAAAAAAAGAAGCGAAAAGAATGATCCAACAGTTTGGGGATGAAAATCTTGATCCCTTTGGATACGAAAATCGATATTTTGATTGCGAATGTCGATCTGATTTTCTGTGTGATTGAATAATGAGGAAACAAAACGTTATATTTTATATTTTATTTGAGGGATGGAGTTTTAGATAAAAATACGGAAACAAGGGATGAGAAGAGTTCCTTACAGCATTGGTCGGGAGTCTCGAAAGTAGAAAGACGAGGGGTTAAAGGGCCAAGGCCATATCCAGATCGAGCAGCTCCCCGTTGCTCTCTTTCTCCAGCTCTCTCTCTCTCTCTCTCTCTCTCTCTCTTTCTTACACAAAACAACCCCCTGCGCAAGGGGTTCCTTATTGGCCGGATCCCACACGAAATATAAAATAGATAGCTGCCATAGCAACTTACCGTTTATTCTTTTTCTTCCTGAACCTCCTTTCCCCTTCATTTTTTTTTTCGACAAACGCCAAAAACGATGAGAAACAAACATCTGTATTAATAATGATTTCAATTGGCAAAGACTTTGATTTCCCTTCGTGATTTTTTATTCGTTTACGACGAAGTCAATGACTTTTTTTTTTCAATCCTGAATAACTCTATTATTTATGAACCAAGCTTTTTAGGTTTTGACCCCAATTTATCTCAAGACTCGAGTTATATTCGTATTGAAATTGCATTCAAAATTACTGCGTTAACACTCTTATTTTGACTTGAGTTTTGAGCAAAAGTGTTTCAGATCAATTTTTAATCCCGCACACGCTCTGTTAGCAGGAGTCGTATAACGGTGGAGCTTGGTGACGATACCTCATAAATATCTTAACGACAGTTTTACGAGACAGCGTTCATAGTCCAGAGAGTCGACCACCGGTGGATTCTCTAACCTAAGGATGAGCTGACACGTCGTCAAACACTAATCTGTCGCCACTCGAACTAATTCAAATAAAAAACAAAATATATTTCTTTACATGATACGTGTGTAAATAAACATTAATTTTAACCGTTTCATCGATACACATTTTATCTTATAATTTATAATAATATTCATTCATCACAACGTTTCAGTTTCATATTCTATTCGAATTTATTGAACAAATTTGTTTTTTGACCACGTTTTTAACGAATTTGACGAAATTCATGAAATCAAATGTTAAATTATATTATTGAAAGTTCTATCCGGACAGTACAGAGAAAGAAATAAATAAAATCAAAGTCAAACTCTTCCATGATGATTAATAACGAACAGCTCGTATACAACGACGCGTCCTGTCATAGAAACGTTTCCGCGCAATCTTCCTGGCTAAAATCACATGTATGTATATATATATATACATGGATAGGGGATAACACTCTCGAAAGCTCGATAGAGATGTATAACTCGAAGGAAATTGCAATAGAAGAAGCTTCGATCAAATAATTCCTGAGAGATTCGGGGTAAAACGATGCAAAATTCAAGTGTCCGAGAAAAGGGGTCGAGGATCTACCAGCGGTATAGGAAAATATCGTAGTTTATTGCCAATTTGAAGTATCGCTCATTATACAGATGAATGCTCAATTCTTGAGCATAACGCTTCGGATATGGAAGCTTAATAAAACGAAAATTTTGCTGGATAGAGATAAATTCAAGCAGCTGAAGCCTGAAAACATTTGAAAGTCTGTGACTTGACTGGGTGACAATTCCTATAAAAATATGGTTCGCTGAATGGTTGGCAGTGTTTTTAATTAAGTTTCTAATGCTCTTCCACACATCCGTATTCTACAGTTTTCTTTACAATTTTTTTCACGGACTCTTGTGCAAACGTGATACCCTGTTGCATTGAAAAAGAGTCGCTGTGGGCTACACTCTTGGGGAATCTCGTATACAGGAAGCACATATTCTTTGAAAATTTTTCACAGAGAAACATTTTAACATAATAGAAGAAAATATGAAGATGCGGTGCTTGACAAAAACATAATTTTGGATGAAAGAAATGATGAAAAAATTTTGAATAAAAATTTTAATAAAAAACTGACTGTTTATCGATGCTTTTGCATATATGTATATTCGAGTAGACTAAAAATACACAACATTTTATAAATATAAATATACGAACAGGCTATCTTGAGGGGGAAAAAAGTACTCATTTTTAAAATCGTGCGAACGACGATCGATTCTTCCCTTCTTACTTATTGATACTTTATCCTCCATTTTATTTCAAGCTCAACTGAATTTATCACTGTGATAAAGATTTTATAATTAACATTATTACACAATTTATAATTATTTCGTCATCTCGTTGTATTATTTTCGATATCAATATAAATATGTGTGTTAGATACAGGTTGAACGGATATTCAATTTGTTTTACAATTGCACGCAGCATTTCATCAGGATTAATATTTCTGTGTCAATTAAATGTTGCCCGTATCCGCTGAATATATAATACGAAATTTTGAGCGTTACCACTTCATTTCCCGGAGTGCTTTTTCTAATAACAGATATATTGCGCCCGTAGCTTACGAAAGACGAAACAAATTTTACAATGTTCGAAACCGAGAAAAAATCTATTTTATTTTCAACATTTTTTTTTTTTTCATTTTTTTTTTTTATTCCTCGAATTGCATCAATGAAGTAGGTATCGCGACAAAATTTGATCGTGAAAGTTTTGAATCCTTAGATTCTTGCTACTGTTTTGTTTTGTTTTTTGTTTTTTTTTGCATGCGCGTTGGAATCTGCAGACTGAAAATTGTCGGGTCACGCTGCTTCGAGCTCGCGCGCGATGACGTCAATCATGTAAAATACACGTGCCCATCATTGACCGATTGAACAAAAGATAAAACTCGATTCGCACCATTTCCTATCTCGACGGAATATCGAGCGTGATAAAAAAAAAATTTATCTCACAATTCCTTCACTCCGTATGAAACGAAGGAATAACGAATGAAGAAATATTTTTATTATATTTGTTTTCTGCTACTGACCTGAGAAATTTCTCAAAAATTTCTCGTCCGAAATTGCTTCAAGCTTTTTGTTTTTTATTTCAAATCTACAACGCGTGAACCCGACCTGCTAGAATCTTTCAACGAGTCTAAAAATAGAGCTTAAGCTGCATCTTTAGTTTCGAGAGCAATTAATATAAAAGCCGTCGCACGTGTCGTTGAAGGACTGTGAATTTCTTTTTTTTTTCTGTGGTGATATGCGGACGCCCTTACAGTTGCACGAGAGCTACACCGGCTCATTTATGTTGCTTAATATGAAAAAAAAATATATAAAAATAATGAAGTATCCTTTATAAAATCATATGTCAACGTTATTCACGAAACTTGATGTAAAAGTGTACTGCGATATTCAGGATTAAGGCCAAACCCGTGTATAGCTCGATGTACACAAAACCCCGGGCGACGTCACGAAGGAGCATGGCCAGTGTGTTTAAACGGCACGTGTGACGGAATTTATCGTAGTTGTTAAACTTCAGAATCAAAGAATTTATGCTTCATCGAAAGATTCGTTAAATAATTGTATATTCGTGCTCTAAGAATTTTCGAAAATGGTCAAAAAAGCATTTTTTTTTTCGCTGCTTCGAACTCAATTTTTGGAGCAATAAAATCTTTCGAAAAGATTTGTTTTCTGCTGATTTCGCCTTTTCGGCTACTTTTTTTGGCATTTTTTCGAAAATTTGCTTATCGAATCTATCGAAAAAAAAAAGTTTCGAATTCTTCTGAATGTCGAAATAATTTTGCAGTTTTTTTATTTGAAAATTATGTCACTACGATGAACGATTGTTTTATCAAGAGTACGAGTTGTCAAATAATAACGAAACATAAAATTTCTCAGGCGAAACACGGTAAAAAAAATAAAACACCGTTGAACAATTGAAAAAAAAAAAAAAAAAAAAAAAAATGAATAATATTATTTGTGTGCGATTAACGAGGAGAGGACGAAAGGAAATTGCCATAAAATCATCTTCCATTAAGAGGGTTTGACGTTGCGATGTTAACGAAGTGTAACTTTCACTAGCCACGACGCTGTTGTCTGACCGAAATGGAAAAAGGCTGACCGGAGTAGGAAGAGTCAATAATTTACCGGCGGTACAGTAGTAAAACCTTGGCCTGGTCAGACACTGTGGAATCAGAATATGAAAATTTCAACGCTTCAAACTTCACCGAATTGGAGGGAGAGGAGGGGGGGGGGAAGCATTAGTTTTGAGCATTAGTTTTCTACACCAATGAGGCTTAACATTCGTTAATTGCACAACCAAACCATTGTGCTGCTCGTACCCGAACTTTGTTAACAACACTTTTTTATCCACCGTTGAGCTTATTTCATTGGAGAATTGAAATTTCATGAGGGAGAATTTCATTTAATTTTTTTTTTTCCGTTTCATTTGTTCTCCATATAATTTTATCCCGGCATTTGAAAAAAGATCTGATAGAATTTCCGGGAGTGATGTGAAAGGACAAACAAGTTATCGCAACTCGAATGAGGTCATAAAATACTGTCGATTTTCGAAATTACTTTTGATCAGAGTAGTCAGTTCTTAACGTCGATTTTTATTTGAAGCACAAAAGGCTTTTTTATCTCTTGCTACATACGTTTTCACCTCAGTATGAAGGGAGAAGGGAGGGAGGGGAGGGGAGGGGGAGGTGGATTGAAAGCGCATGAGACTATACTCGAAACCTTCTCATCTCATTCGGCATTCGACCTACGGAGTCAGCCCTTTTTGTTGGACCAACATTTTTTTCACCAAAGTTCCAGACAAATTAAATCCAAGGATGCGAAGATATTTGGTTGACGAGAGAAATCATAAATTTTCCATAAACAATTCGTAACCAACGAAAATATCGTCGTTTAAAAATTTCTAATTCATTTTTGTCGTGACGGTATTGTTCTGATAATGAACTATGAAAATAAACGTAGGAGAGCGACTCATTTCAGAAACTTTTTCAGGGTTTTCTTCTTTTGGTTTTCATTTGTTGAACGAATTTTTTGAATTAATTATAGTTTTAAAGCTGTGTAAATAGGTTTCTACTTTTTAAGCGAGTAGAACAAAAAGCAATGTGAAATTTTCAAACAGTACTACTGCACTGAGTCTGTGTAATTACACTCGAGGCTATTTTTATTTTTTTATTTTTCATCCCCTTGTTATGAATCTCATAAAAACGAAACCACCATTTTTATGAGACGAGGGTAAAAATAAAAATGAAATGATTTTTTTAAAAATTAAAAAATAAAAAAAAAAACAAATCATAACCAGTGGGACAATCGTTTTCATCTTTTGTTTCTTTGGAAATAAGTGACGATTACGAAACACAGTCAAACAGCTCCTACAAACTTCAACGTTTGTTTATTCTTTTGTGTTCCATTTTCCTCCATCCTTCAAGCTTTTTTATCTCCCCCCCCCCCCCCCCCCCCACACACACACATACATAAATTTCTCTCGTAAAAAGCAATAAAACGTATGATACGACATAACATAATTTGTTGGTATTTTGTTATCGTAGCATCCAATTATCCGCGTTACTGCTACACGCCATCGTACGGTATGAGAATGCCCAACATCGATATCCAGTAGAACGTGTTTTTTTTTTTTTTTTCCGAATATTTTTCGACTGACGTTGAAAGATCGAGTTCAATTATCGTCGTATTAGTTTTAAGTAACTCGATATGCAGTACAAGTGGCCTTTAAATGAAATTCGTGCCGAATGTTGAAATTTTATTTAGAAAGATATATTTATTGGTAAAAATAATTAGAAAAGTCTTTGGTTTATCGGGACAATTTTGATTCGTGTTTTTTTTTTAAGCTCTAAAAATAGCCTCGAATTAATTTGTTTTTCCCGACAATTCGAGCTCAAAAGAAAAATAATTTTGCTTTCGTCGAGCTCTCTCAAGCCTCAAACTCCGTAACTCAGCTACTCTTTTAAATTCGTATAATTTTTGTTTAATTGCGTTAAAGGGAACGTGAACGTTGTGAATCGTTAAGAAAAATAGGACAAAATTGGTAACGAAGCTGTTGGCTCCAAACATATCTTGGTCGCAACCACGGCTGCGGGACTGCAGCAGAAATGTTTTTTTCTCCAGACAAGCCCCGGGGATACACCATGACCTCCTGGAAAGCTTTCCCTATCATTTTCATCGCATAGTTTCTCACCAGATTTCTCGTTGCACGAAGATACCAGCCTGGGGGCTCCACTCGAGCTATCTTTTGGTCTTTCTTGCCGAGAATAAAAGGGCGGAACAATGCCAGTATCAGACAATGCCTGTAGGTAACTAAACGAGAGTACTTTGAAGGCGACAGGAACAGTCAATAACGATTCAAACCAGTCATTGTTAAGTCACCCCTGCGTGTGTCTGTGCACGTATGCATATCATTCACTTAACACAAGACCCGAGTGTCCTTGCTTCTGCACCTTTTGACCTCTATTCCAATAGTTATACCTGTTTTTTTCTCTCTATCTCTCTCTCATTTAACCAGGAATCTGACCCAAAACAGATCTTTTGTCAGAATTGTTGTTATTTCAACCGGATAATCAGAGCATTGGGTTTCGAATATTTCACCGTTCACCAAAAAACACAGCACCAACTACGAAAAGCGAATCAACCAACATCCGAACCAGCTAGCAACACAACTGCTCGACAGAAACCGCATCTCACGCAGACTAAAAAAATACAAACCGTTAGACCTTCGGTAACGATTTAACAATTAAAGATCCGAACAAAAATCGGAGCACGTGCAGCCAACAGCAGAAGGCATCGACGGATGCAACTGCTAATTACAATTACTGTCCTTATAATCGCTTCATATAAAAATTATTTATTGTTATAATTTATAAATAAATGAAAGAAAAAAAAAATATATATATATATGATGCTCTGCGAATAAATATTTCAAAAATGAAAACGAATACGTGTCCGAAGAAAAAAGTTGGTTCATTCGGTAGCAGGGATGTGATCGGAAAAATTGAATCCTCATTTGGCTTTATATAGAAATGAATATTTTTGTTACTAGAAGGAGGTTTATAACGAAGCACATTTCTCGTTGATCCAACTTTTTTGAACGTAAGTATTCTCGCACGAGGTGCAACGAAGCTAACGGAGTAGAACGTGTCGAAAAATACGATTTCATTTTCGTATCGATGTTCTCTCGGATGAAAAGAAGTTCGGAAAAATGTCTGAAAAAATTTATCACAGTTCTGTGCAGTTTCGTGAATTTTTCGAAGAGTCTGGTTTATCGTGAAAGAAGAATCGTTACGAACGAACGAAATAACGTTTAGACGGTATTGTATGAACTTTGCGGTATAATCATCGTTGGACATTTCCCTACGGTATGGTGAATCACACTGGTTCGTTGCTTAAGTTTCTGATACGTGGATATAACTCGTCAGGATATTAGCTCGACCGAAAGCTTTTTCCTTGGGAACGAAACACGTGTATCTACCCAAGACACCATGATATCCGAGATGCTTGTCACGCTTCTCGCACGATATATCATCGTACTTTATCTTCCAACTTTCGATGATAAGAAGGAGGAGAAAATAAAAATATAAAAAAATAAATAAACAAGAAGTAGGAGAGAAAAAGTGAGAAGTTATGGATCTCGTTGGAAAAAGCCAGAGATGATCCAATCCAACTTTCGGTTCCGGAAGACCGGTATTAATAGGGTCTCTTATCTATTGAAGAATTTAATCAACACGAACACGTGGAGAGAAAAAAAAAAGAGAGAGAGAAAGAGAAAAGAGACAAAAAAGAAATAAAACTAAGTCTGACAAACCGAGCTACAAAATCCCTTCTATTTCGAATGAGATTTTACGAATACACTCACGATGCTTCGCTCTGTATTTACTGCCGTATCAAAAGTGAATTAATTTCTATGTGTGCTAGGATCCGTGTGTGTGTGCAATTTAACTGGTACTGAATCGGGACAGCGACGTATAATGGGAATGAAATATCGATTTTCACAAACTTTTGTTCGTGGAACACTGATCATACTTTGTGGTTCTCTGATTATCGATAATTTTTCATCGAAAAAAGATTTACGATAAAGCATTGGATCGATCGTATTGAAAATATACGTAATTATTTTTTTTATTTTTGAGATACGATTTTTTCTCAATGTAAACTTGAAGTACCAAACCCTTACGTATCCAGTTTCGTTGGAAACGTATTTGACCAGTTTTTTTCTTTTTTTTTTTTTTCCAGGCAATATTATAATTTTGACCAATTTTGTGAAAATTAATCTCGTAATTTTTGAGCAACAAGGAAAACACGTACGACGAAATCTCGTCGATGATTAACGAGTTTTACTAATTAGGGTTCGTGCACAACTTTTCATACCGATAATTTGATAATAACGGTACCTGCTTGTCGGGCTCTTTGCCGCGAGCTGTTATAAGGCGATCGCAGTAACAACCCTCCAGTAATACTATCCCACTAGGTCGTGTGTACGTCTCACTCTCGTAGTAGAATAGTAAATTCTGAAAAACAAAATAATCGAATAAAAATTCTAAACAAAATCTCATACTATCGATAAAAAAATGAAAAAAAAAATAAAAAAAATTCAATGACAACAAAAAAAAATCATTTTTCGACCAGTTTGTCCAAACCGAATTGATTCCACTATGATTTCAACAAAAATTACGACCGTTGAGAACATTTTTAGGACGATCAAAAGATCGAGTTAATTTAAAAAAATATATAATTTCAATTACATCTTTAAGCACTAAAACACGAAGCTGTTTCCAGCTTGAACTTGAGATACTACCCCGATGCGGCGGTTTTAAAAATATACTGTAAAAATTTCAGATCGAAATGTTGAATATTTACAAGGGGGTTTTCTCGAAACTACTGTTTTTAGTCAAGGGGTACGCGCCCACAAAATTTTATCGATCCTGTCGAAAATGTTGACACAACGTTCTATACACACAACTCTCTTACCCGAACTAGAATCTTTTTAATATTGAAATAATTTCTTATTTTTAAACAATTTACAACGACAAAAAACACCATTTTTTTTTCAAATTTATTTTCTTTTCAAGTCCGCCATTTTGTTAATTATTCATAAAAATAAAAGATCCTAGTTCAGGTGATAGAGGCAAGCCTACTTAACAATAATCATTTTGATTAAGATCACTACAACAGTCTCTGAACGTACCCCGCCACCCTTGGATTTTTTCTCTAAGCCTCAACTTTGACTGTATGAATCAATGACTAATCATTGTAAAATTGACTTGAAAAAAATAAAATAAAAATGTCAATAATAACGTATGGAAAGATTGCATTGTCTTATTGAAAAAAAATCATAAAAATTCTCTTAAAAAACGTGTTTTATATAGGGGCAGTACCTTGAGAGCTGCTCTTACGAAAATAGCAAACGAATGGTTCGAAAAAATTGGTCATTTGCTCGATGCGCGTTGCATTTTCTGTTGACTTTTGGTGGACAGAAAAATTGATGAGTTTTCAATTATTTCATGATATATATATATATATATACATATATTTTTTTTTTCTCAAAGTTGAGTCAGATCGAAGAAATTCCGAAGAGATTAATGCCTTCCATTCAATTAGGCAACGCGACTGAGTTGCAATAATTCGAGAAGAGCGATCGTTTCGTTGAGAGGGTTCAAAAGTCACGCTCGAAAGACTTTTTTTTTTTCCTCGTAACTTAAGAACGAATAAGATAAAAAGTAAAAATAAAATTCTCGTGAACTTAAAGCAGCGAAAAGAAATTCTTATCGTTGGTACAATAAACTCGAGAGTTTATTCTTCGTATTTTGCCACGTTGAGAAATGATAATAACAACAAATAAAATACGTGAGATATATACAATGAAACAAACGTAGAATTATTTCGTTCGATGAAAAATATAATATAAAAATGATCGATCTCTCTTCCATGCTCACCTGGTAAAGTACGAACCAGCGTAGTTGCCACTTGGCCGAGTCCGAGGTTCGTTTGTGCAAATATCCAGCAAGCGAATGATCGTAATGTGCTCTCTCGGAGAGCATTATTATTTGCGAATCGTTGACCCGCACTGAAAAAAGAAAAATTGACCCAAAAAAGGAAAAAAAAATATGAATATTCCGTCGAAAGAAAAACAGTCGCTAAAGTTTTAATATTTATATTTATTTTTTATTTCATTTTTTTTTTCGAATCAATTTTTCCCCACCAGATCGATAGTTTTGTCATCGATCATTCGATATCAACGAAAATATAGTTGTAAATGATTGAACGACAGCGATGAATGAGCGACTGGTGTCAGGCCTCGGCGTTTTCTCAATTTAAGCAGCTTCGGCCGAGGCCAATACTTGGATGGGTGACCGCTCAGTCATGGACCGGCTCGTACATCGATACGCGAAAATGCATTACAGTATAGAGCATTGAAAGACTGTCCGGCAACACTCCGGCAGGATTTCACGCAGGAACGGAAACAGAGGAACGATGAAGCGAGAGGAAAATTGGGCTCAAAGTGATAGGTCTGCAGGCTCGTAAAAACCCGAAAGGATGCACGCGGAAAAAAATGTTTAAAATAATAATAAATAATCGTAATGTAACTGTGGAAACTAATCATTCACTGTGGAACGTTCCAAAGGTACGCGCTCTATGACGATAGCCCATTGATGATGTGAATCTTTGACGGGGTATTGGGTTCGGAGAAGTCGATTGAATAGCATTCTAGTTTGCAGTGGTTTAGTAACTCCGAAGCCCTTTTGAAACGAGCTCTTGATACGTTTCCGATCCGTCAAAGGGTTCGTATATTTTCGGAATTCCTTTGACGCCGGATATTATGAATAAACTAATTTATCAATTCTCTCGTAACAGAACCAACGAGGCTTATCACAAAATTTTTCAACAAAAATATTGATGTATTCGATGACTAGCCTCTGGCAGTCAGAGCGCCAATTACTCGCGATCGAAACAGTTGAAAAAAAAAAGGAATTTAAATAATGAAACCAATCGTAATTCGTTCGATATCACGATAAGAATTAATGAAAAATTTCTAGAAAACAGTCAGAAATGCTCTTTCGAATATACTCTTATCTCAAGCAACTACCACGAGGCCGGATAAACAATTTTTATATGGTACTATTTATTATCTATTGGCTACAAATTTTCATTGTAAAAAATCTTCATTTTTACTTACCGGTCCTTTGCATTTTCGGGCTAAGCATGACGCCGATTTGTTGCACGATACGATTTCTTTTAAATATTACACGTTTTAATCGCGTCACGATTTTGTTTCAATAACACGAGTATATATAGGAAATAGAGAAATTGATTGTCGAGAATACCTTGTTGTTTAATAAAGCACTTTTGTACCGGATACGTAGTGTCGAAATTTATTCGAAGTTATAACATTTGTTAATCGTTTTTTTTTTTTTTTTTTTTTTTTTTCAGAAATTCTTCATCTTTGTTTAATTAGATATTGACGCATAGTGCATACAGTTTTGGCAATAAACGTGCAGTGCTTCATCACTATCTTAATAAATTCACCGTTCATCACTTTTGTCCTGATCTGTGTGAGAAAATCGAGAGGTTTTTATACGAATTGAAAAAGCTCGTGAAAAATTGTAAAGGCTCGTTGTGTATCTCAACGAGAAAATTCATTGATCGATTGATACGTAGAGTGGATAGTAGTTATTGATGCAAAACTCGTTGTGCATATGAAACTAATGAAAGATATTGTACGATAATGTGAATAGACAAAAAAAATCGAGACCGAGGAGGAAAAGGAAGGGAAAAGAGCAGACGAGCATGACTCACATTTAATCTGTATATCTTTACGGGCAATCAAGTCGAGTTGAGAATTCAATCGCTCACTCGTCGTATTTGCACGAATAAAAGCTTCTATTTTTCTTTTCTCGTATATGAAACATCGAAAGTCAAATATAGTAGCCTTTGATCCCTGCTATTTTCATTAGTACCGTTTTTAATCGTAAAAATCGAATTCTCATTTGTGTGATATCCACAGTTATTATCACATGACAGAAAATCGTGAAGGAGAACAAAAAGAGGTGAAAATAAAAGTGTCGATCTACCGATCGAGGCATCGTGGGAAAAAAAAAAAAAAAATAAAAACGATTTCACGAAAAATTGAAGAGATATTTTTCTAGGAAGGAAACACATGGGTTTTTCATAATATTGAGAGAAAAATAAAATAAGTGATACAAACGATGCAAGCATCGAAAGCAAAACAAATAAATTGATGGTATCGAGAGAATACGAGAAATTCCCTATATTATGGATAAAAAAAAAAAGGTCGATAAAAAAAAAGAGAGAGACGAAAAATGAAGAAAAAATGTTGGTGTAAAATTACACGGGGAAAGAAAAAAATCTTTCAAGGTGGGAGAGACGAGCTATGACGTCATTTCGCCATGGAAATTTTATGTCCTAGAGCTCGTATTGGCTTTTATACACTCGATACAGGAGCAGTTGCTTTTTGGAGCGGATGCATTCGATATGCCCGAGAAACTCAATACATTTTGTATAGTAACACTTGTTGTATCTGAGGAAGAAAAAAAAAATCTAAGGAAAAGCAATTTATCGTTAAGAAAATCGTTCGGAATGAAAATAACAAGGCGCAAAAATATAAATTTTTTCTCTTCTGATAATTATCAAACGAACTTCACCGCCTCGTTTTCCAAAATCATTTTTTCAATGACTGAAAATTATTTTCAAAAAACATTCGTTTCATTATCCGTTGTTAGTTGCGGTTTCAAGTATTTTTGGAATTATTATTTATTCAACTGTAAACACGTTGTCTTTGTTTTTTTTTTTTTTTTTTTACTATTTTTATTTCTTATCCGCACAGTATTTTTACTTCTCATCAATCACCACGAGCAACATATCAGAAGAGCGTATATAAACCGCAAATAGATTATCTACACGCTAGACGCTTGGTTAATTAATTCAAAAAATAAAAATAAATGGTAAAAAAAAAGTTCAATTGAATATCTGGATTTATGATTTTGACCGTCGAATGAACGAGAAGGGGTGAGAGTTAAAAACCATATCACGTTCCCTGGAAGCGTATGACAGCCGAAATCATATCAAGTGCCATAAACCACGTTACTTACTGAAAATATCACACGCACTCGCCTCCGGGTAGGAAAAACGAGTTTTCACCGCTTCCCGAATTCTCTATCCCTCTCTCAACGAGCATGCTCGTTCAAAACTCGTAGAAATATCGAGAAGCCAAAAATAAATGGCTCAAAGTCAAAGAGGTATTTTGCTTTATTTATTTTTATACATTTTTTTTTTCAAACGATTCATACGGCTACCTCGTTATTACGTTTATCATGTGTGTGTGTGTGTGTGTGTTTTTTTCATTCGTATTATTTCTCGTAACCTCAATTAGAGCTCTTAGAAATTCTCTTATTTTCTTTATTCGCTTGAAACTTGAATTAACAAAACGAATTCGATCGATCGCTGATCTCAACACCGGAGAAATGCAATCTGTTGCTTCTCTTTAAATATATATGTACAGATATCTACATATATATATACATGAACACCACGATTCCTTGCCTGGATATTCCTCATAATCGTACAGGGTTCGAAAACTTTTGTGAGATTGTTTAATAGTATATTTTAAATAGATCTATCTATTATCGAGTTAGTTTCATAATAACATTGAAATTCAGTTAACAATTTTAAATAACCAATATTCATTCAAAGATTGATATTATCGAATGAAAATTTTTATTTTTAATTTTTTAATTATTATTCATTTAATTAGCCAATTTAACCCGGGTGCGAAACGAACGAATGGTGAATATAGAGAACGATTCAACGACTCGATTCGATTTCAAATTCGAGTGCGATGTTTTCTTCAATTGTTTTTTTTTTATTTTGTTTTTTTATTTTTTTATACTTCAGAAATTCGTCGATCGCGAATCTCGTAAAACTTTCGTTGATCTATCGGAAGCGATAAATAATGAGAGAACGAGGGTTCTCCAACGACCCTGTGCACCGATCTCATCGTACAATGGATCTTTCGATTTACTCGATCGCGAGAAACCTGCGATACGTTTCGCGGCACCGTGGCCTCTGAACGTATATCGTTCGATGTACCATCCTGCCCCTGCTCTTGCTCTCCCCCCCTCCCCCCTCCCCCCCTGTCCTCTCCTCTCCTCGTCCCTTCTTGTACACGTACTTGTGTCGAAACGTTTTCCCTCTTCGAACGCGCAGAAAAGGACTTACTCAACCCTCTGACCGCTCCGAGTGTCAATGCGCAGGTCTCCTATCTCGTAGTCAACCTCCCCCTCCCCTCCCACCCCCCTCCCTCTCACCAACCACGCAAAAACCCCTCGCCCTGATATGTATACACATTCAGAAACACTATACACTCACACATCGAGCATTAAAGAGTTCTCTATAACCACCGCACCGTATACCAACCACCATAGACTTCTCTATGTACAGAACCTTACAAAACAGACGTTGGAATTCACTGACTCGATACCTGAAAAAAAAAAATAAGAAAAACACTCGGGATACATTCGTAGATTGGAGCAGATGAAATTGGTTGATTCGACATAAATCTGTGGTTGATTCGATCGCTTGATCTGTTGAAAAAAAAAAAAAATCTTTGAAACCAAAGAATGTGTTTTGTCGAATCAACAAATTTCATTTCGTTTCCCACGATTTGTTGATCCAACGAAACAAATCTATTTCTTTTCTCAGCTTAGAGTCCTTAACAATTACGATTCGTTGGAAAAATATATCGGGGCGTTTACACCACCACCAAAAGTGAAAGAAAGTTTTGAAAATAAAACTCGACACTTTTGAATCGCTTTATCTCGGTTTTTATTTTCAATTTTTTTTTTACACCAGTTGAGTGAATTTTTTGACATCTGAGAAGGAAATTTTGTTGAAATTTCCATATATTTTGGTCGATACGTTCAACAAAATATATTTCGACGATGCAACAAAATATTTAATTCTCTCAACAAAGTTTCATTTTCAGTATAAAGAAGCTTTGTTGTAATATTCAAATTTTTAATGCTAGAATTAAAAAATTTTGTCGTATACGTGCAATGAAATATTTAAATTTTTCAACAAAATTTAGTTTTTAGTGTGCAATCTTTGCTTCTTTGGACACAGATTTAATGAGAAACTCTTCAAGTTTTCGAGATATTACTGATGCAAATTGGATGTGAAAATAAGTCTGATGAACCTAGGAACAAACGTAAAACGATAAAACAACGAAATCAAATTTTCTGATAGTACAAAGTAAAATAGAAAAAAAAAAAAAAAAATTTTAGTTCAAGCAGGAATGTAAAAAATTTTGGAGAATCAAGAAGCAGAGAAAATTTTTATGCAACAAAACTATGAGAGAAAAGAACGACGATTTTGCGTAGCAGAACGACTATCCGAAAAGCTTTTCATTTTTTTTTATCAAATTTCAAAACGTTTTGCCCTTTGCCCAAAGTGAACTGAAGACAGAAACTTAGTCAGATATTAAGCTGCAAACATCTTTGTTTTGACACAGCTGTTTTCACAGCGATTCATTTCTCAGCATACGACAAACTTTTGACCAAAAAAAAAAAACGCAACTTCTGACAGAAAGTTTTTACTGTTTCGTCGAAAATGAAAAAACCAAGATTCATGAAAAAATGAATTTTATAGCAAACGATAGAGATAGTTGGGTACAGAATGACCAGGAAAAAATTTCACCGAATCCGGACAAGTCGTTTCTAAAATTCATCGGTTACCAGTTATTCGATCAGTCGCGAAGAAGCCATGTCTCAATCGTGTGCCAATTTTTCGACGATAAAAATCAGCAATACTTCTCGAAACGTTCGTTTTTAGCCACTAAACCCGTGGCATTGCTTCGATGGGATAAAAATAAAATTGAATGACTTTTTTGCACTTTTCCCAGGAGCATAATCCCCCTTCGATGTAATCTAAATTATAAAAAAAAGATAAAGAGTAAAAAAAAATCTCGTTTTTTAGTTTGGAAAATATAAATTGTATCGATTCTGATCATTGATGATAAATATTTATGAGCTAAACGAGAAAAAATAAATAAATGGACCACAATTAATATCGAAGATCAAACTAACTTTTATAAAGCCTGTATGACAGCTCGAACTTGAGCTGCTGCAGCACATATGCATCGATGGCCAACACGGGGATTCCCAGGGTTGGGATAAAGTACCATGTTCGTGCAGCCTCTTCTGCATCGCAACTTCGATGACCCTGATCCATGTTTCTATTTTTTTTATCCGGTGACCCGTATATGGCCGGTTCGAGAAGTGATTAAAAGGGTTGATGCTGCTCGAAAGAGTTTATTAGGGATATTTTTCTTTTTTTATTCGAGATAAGAAGTCGATTGTGTATGAATTATCAAATGAAAGTCTCGACAGAGACAGCGATCGAAAACGCTTCGTACGAAACTGAATACACGATGCTGTACTATCATTTTTCGGAAGAATTGACAGATGTTGAAGGAAAAATATTCTAACAAGTTTTTTAATGCATTTTATCAGCGTGTGTCATTATCATTGACGAAAATGAATGTATAATTTCTGAGTCGAGAATTCAGGTCGTGTTAACGGTTTTTAAACTCGAATTAATTCGAACGCCGAGTTCGTCTTTTTAGTGTTCATTTTTTACGTACCGATGCTCTTCTGTGGCGAAGTACAGCTTCCTCAATTTCGTTTATACGCGGCCAAAACTATCGACATCGACACAACTCCGACGACTGGTCGCTTAGCCCGCTATATTCTCAACGCGTCTAAAAGCACGGCGTGGTCACATAACCCTGTACTGTGATGAGACTGTGACAGTACCGAAGACGGAACGCAAAGGTCCCTTTCTTCGCATCGATCCACACATTTATTTTTTTCTCTGCAGACTTTTCGAAAAAACTTCCGACGTATAAACTCACAACAGAGAGATCAGTAGATCTCTGCTCACGACATGCAGCCAACAAACAATATGTACGTTTGGGTAGCAGACTTTATACCACTAGTATCGACGAAATGCGGCGTACACCAACCGTACTGGGACTATACTCTGTTTGTTTACCTGGGTAAGGTAACGCTTATTGTACCGACGACTCGTTCTTTTCTTTTTTTTCGTTCGTTCTTTTCTACAATTATGTGGCAGCACAGGCTCTCTCGAGCTTCCGCACAGCGAGGCCAGTCGGTAAAGAGAGCGACGCTAGGAAGTGCTGCTTTATGCCGCCTCAGCTGTGGCGCCAGAGTTAGTAGTGAGAGAAGTAAAGAAGAAGCGCGACACGCGAACAAGTGATACTAAGAATAAATAAATATATAATAATTGATAATAATAAATAGAGTAAATCGTAGACTGTTTTCCCTTCTTTTCTCCCCCTCTTCCGGTAGGAAACATAGGCAACAGCACTACAATTATTTCTCTTGTGCTGCCATCTGGCAGTGTAGCACGAGACATTCGAAATGTCAATCACAAGTCTCGACAACACTTCCGGTGAATGATTTCCTTTTATTTCTTCCCTTAAAATCGCTTTCGAGCCGATATAATTATCTACGTGTCTCTTATTTTTCGATGGGTACGACAGAAAAAATTCATAAACTGTCTATACATTTTCTTGAATAATACGCATCAATTAAGATTACTTCAATTGCCGACAATCGATCGAAAGAAATATGTAGGAAAAATTATCATCGGTCGGTACAGAAAAAAAATCTATGAATGAATCAAGCTGGAGACACCGCAAAAATCAACAACAAAAACAACGTGGAAAGCGTGCATTGAACGCTTTCTTTCATATTATTTCGAACAAATTTGTTAGTGATTTTCGAGTTTTCTGTGATGAGATAATAAACTTTTTTTAAATAAAAATGAGTTTCCCATCATGCATCAAAATCGTGAGTATATATCTACAAAATTTTAACTCTCCATTTTAGGTTATGGAAAAACAATGAATGAAAAAAAAAAAACAAAAAAACAATTTCTAGATTCCAGCCTCGACATTTATGTAAATATTTTATTTTACATTTTCGACATTGTTAAAAATTTATCTGGCTACCGGAGAGAAAAAAAAGTTTTTCGGATTATTTCGTTCATATAAAGTTTTGAACGTCTCAAATTAAAAAAAAAACTTAGGAACGGTGCTCAAGTTTTTTTCTTGATATAGCAAAAAATTTGTTGATAATAATTAGAACTGTATTAGTTGAATTATTATATTAAATGGAATCTGGATTTTGGAATCTGTGGATTAAGAGTCGTGGTAGCGACTCAAGACAAGTACATTTATGAAGCGAGTCGCACAAGACGCTCTTACCAGAAGCACCATGATTATACCTGTTTCCATAAAACTTGATCTATAATATAATTTCTCAATCTTTCGTTTGTTTTAACTCAAATTTAAATCGTATCTGAAATTTTATACTGAAAAAAATAAATACAAGAATGTTCAAAGTTCCTACCTTTTGGATAAATGTTGTCGGTGTACTCAGTCTCCCTGAATGATACAATGTGCGACATCAGACCTGGAACTTCCGGCAAGTTGATAATATGTTAAAACTCTACATGAGATCCAGCCAGGAGCCCCAAACTTTTGTGACAATAATAGCTATGAAAGCCTTAAAAACAAATTCATGACCCATAAAAAATATCGTACTTCTAGCCTGGAGCAAAGATCAATTCCGTCTCACAGAATTCTAGCAACAATTCAATTACCAAAGATCACATCCCTTACGAAGAATTGATAGCAATAGCTAATTCAGTATTCGGAGAAAGTCGCTGGAGTCATGCCGTCACGAGTCAAACAGTAGGTGAGCGTAGAACAGTTGTTGTTGAGCTGAAAATGGTTAATTTCCATGATTTTCTGTCATTGAATGAAATTCAATAATTAATCAGACTTTCTTTTCATTTATTCAAATGAATCATGTAGTATACAATTTTTTTATTTTATGTTTTACTTTTATTGAATCGATAAAGCAAACTTAGCATCGATAAAGACTCAGAAATCAGTTTGCAAAAGTGTAGAGTCATACATAAAATTTTTACAATAAAAACTGCAGAAATATATTTTGTGGTTTAATATTATTTTAAGTTTCAATAGGCTCTCAAATGTTAAATAAAATTTTATAGATTTTGTTGAATACGTGATGGGAAAATATCACATTGGTTGCGCCGCTTTTGTTAGGGTACAACTTGCAGATGGAACCTTCCACGAAGATATGGGCTACAGTAATACAGAATCCAGCATAAAAGGTTCTGCGATACAATCAGCTCGCTCGGTACGTAATTGACTTTGGTTCCCTGAAGTAATAATTAATTTGTCAAAAGAAAATAAAGGATTGTGAATTTCAGTTATCGATAACAGTGGCTCTGAAAAAAGCCCTTCTCTGCTTCGGCGGCATCATTGAAGAAAAGATCAGTGAAAAGACTCATGGAACAAAAAAATTCAAGCGAGACTCCAATAAATCACAGGATGAAAAAACTCAGGAACATCCAATGAAAATGCAACTGATTCTAACAGAAAATGCCCCAAAGGATATCAGCACTGAGGAAAAGATTGTTCAATATATTGAAGAAAATCTAACTGTTAAGAAACCGCCTGGTAAACTCAAAACTCCTTCGAAACTCATTCGCAACAGAAGTCCCATACCCACGGATGCCAATGGTAAATCATGCAAATATTTGAGCAAATCTAACTTTTCTTTCTAAACTTTATACATAGTGAATTATTTATAATTTTACAGTTCAAGAGTTCACTCTAATTTCGAATAACTCTCAATTTTCCTTTTGATTTTCCAAACAAATATAATTTCTTACATAACTCTTTTTATTAAGAAAATAATTTTACTTAATTAATCTTGGCAAAACCTTATATTTGTTTACACAAGGAAGTACATAGTAGGAGTTGATTCTTTTTCAAAATTGACTTCAAAAATTTTTTCTTTTTTTTTTTTATTCAATGCAACCCCTATTTCTGTATATCATTTGTAATCCAATGTTAGTGGTTTATCAACAATAACTACAATTCATAGAAAAAATGGAAAAAAAAGAAATAACAGAAAATTAATGATATTCCAGGTGAAGCTCCGGTGATTAATGACCTGGAGATAATGATTGCAGAGTCCGATAACGCCTTTAACGATCCTAGCAATCTAGCGAACAATGATGGCGCCACGTCGGTACCCTCGGGTTCGCTGACAGAGGATGAATTACGTATGGAGAGAAAACGAAGGCAAAAACAAAAACAGGAGGAATACAAAAGACTGATGAAGGAAAAGTTATCAAAAACCGAGGAGAAACCAAATCCAAAATTTTAAATGGATCGAGAATTCAATGAATTCTTTCATCAACAAATCAATGGAATATATATTTTTTTACAGCACGCAGTAGTCATTTTACGAACAAATATAAATGATGAAACGTTTGAGTACTTCGTCCGATGTTTTGCAGCTATTTTTCTACCCTCGTCGGTATTGTCCCGATAATTATGGATTGTCAGACTCTTCGATGAATTCCATTCCGCCAACAATCATGAACAAACGATTAAGTCCGTCTAAGGCTAAAAAACTTATGAATTTACGGAATTTCGTTGAAAACGTACGGTTAATGTTTTCCTCCGAAATTTCGGCACGTATTCGAACTTTTTTTTATTATTAAACTTTTTTTTCTATTTACAAACGATTCAATATACTGACATACAGCATGGTTTTTTGCAAAACGTCTGCTCTTGACTTCTGGCTGAAGTTCTAGATTCAGCATTCGTTGCATTTATGCGGCAAATCTCAGTTCAATGATTCTTATCACATCGATAATTTACTGCCTGAATTTGAAAGTAATGAAAAAGAATTTCAATTGAAAAAAATCACACGCTTCAATAAATTATAATTCGGTAATGACATATAAAGCATTTCAATATTTCAGTTAAAACGACTATTTAGTTAAGAGGAGTATCAAGATTTCGAAGACTTCAGGTCACAGGAGGTGAATCATAAAAGAACCAAAAAATAAAGTAAATCGACTATTTTTTCTCTTTCAATCATCTCGACAAATTTCGATCACTTAATTGTCTTAAACGTTATTGTTTCTTCCACGGTGTTTCTTCCACGTTATGATTTCGGCTTTATTTTGAAAATCGTAAGAAATATTCCTAAGATTAGTGAAGAACCGAAAGATTATTTCTGCTCATCAATAAGAAAATAATAATGATTGAGGCAGAAATGACAATTTCAAAAGTTACTTACCATTTTCAAGAACTTTATGTGTGGCGATCCTCGCAATTAGCCACTATTTTAGAGCCTGTACTCGAGCTCTGTCGAGCGGATATAAGGACCATAAATACGAAAAATAAATATCATTGGGATAAAAAACAACGAGATTTCGTATGCAAAGTTTAATTGCCCGTCAATTCATTTTAATCGTGACATTAATTATTTATTATGCGATCTCGGTACTCGCTACGACCCGCGTTAATGAGATCTACGATTGGGGATGAATGTAAAGGGTTTGGGAGAGGGGGAGATTCGCTCGCAAAATCGATACTATGAATGTCCACGGGATCTCTATAATTATTTTTTCTCGTATATACCGCCGACGCCCTTAATTAATTTAATTGTTGAAAAAAAAAACCAAAATTAATTAAACAATTTTTGTTTTTTTTTTCTATTTGTTTTTTTTTTTTCTTTTCTTTCTCGTTTCACAAAATCTCGGTTTCACGCGGCGACAATATTATACTTATATAATATATCCAACATTCAATATTCATACGTATTTACGAATTAACTTTCTGTGCTCGATTAAATTCATTCCGGGTGGGCATGAGAACTAAATATCGTGAAACACTTATAAAACTCGTTTTATCGTCAAATCCTTCTTTATTATTATTCTTGGTGTATGTATGTATTGTTTTTCGTTTTTTTTTTTTTTTTTACTTTTAATTTAATTATTTCAAAATTTATTTTTCATTCAAGTGTTACGCGAGGTGTTGAACAATTATGAAATCGTTCATTATTTTTTTTTTTCCTCGCATTTACTCGCGAATGCCAAAAGCTTCTTGACTTTTTTCACGTCTCGTATGTTTTGTGCTCTGTCTGTACACTTTATCGATTTCGCACTCAGTCGTTTTTCCTCTTTTTCGCGAGTCCTCGTTGTTTTAAAAGATTTTTTAATTATTTTTTTACTATTTTTTTTTTTTCTCTTTATTATTTTTATTTCCTCGTGTATTAAAGTGTCACACTAATTGAGCTTCGATTCGGTTGCAAAAGCTACGCTGAAGGCCCAACCGTGCAACCGAAAAATCTTCCCCTGACTGCGGTCCTGATATTTCCACATTGTTTTTTTTTCTCGTTTTTTTTTTTTTTTATTATTTAATAATTTTTTTTTTTTTTACCTAACGTATTTTAATGACTCGGAAATAAGATGACTTCGATCTTTCTCGCTCTCTTTCTCTCATTATATTTGAAACATACTCGGAGTTCACTAGTTTTTTTTTTTTTTAATAATAATATAATGATAATATTCTTTTATTTACTCATTTACGTTGACTGTTCATTCCGATTTCGTACTTCCTATCTACGGTGCATGAACTTTGTTCTCTTATAGTATACCTGAATTTCGAGTGTGTGTATGTTTTTAACATTTTGTTTTATTGTTATTATTATTTGGTTTTTTTTTTTGGTTGTTTTTTTTTTTTTTTTTCAATGCCGTAGGTACAAATGAAAGAGAAAATGCAGTTAATCTAAGCACCCTGTGAGATAGTCGCCAAATTATTTGTTTTCTCCGTTTTGTCTTGTCTTTTTTGTTTTTGCTTTTTCTTTAATCTTTTTCTTAACGTAATGGTCCGTTCGCTTGTCCGCGAATTTTTTTTATTTTTTATTTTGTTAATTAAGCTTTCGTGTACGCGCGAGCGCTTATTCTCATTCGGTTTCGGCGTTTCCTTGAGATTTGAAAATCGGAAAATTTGTCCGATCGAAAATGTGGCGATGAATAAACAATAATTTGAATTTTTTGTTTTTTCCTCAATCCATCATTTTTGATTAAAATTCTTTTCAGCTGCTACTCTCTGGCAATTTTCGCTGTTTTTTTTTTTTTTTTTTTTTTTTTTTTTTTTTTAATTTTCAATTTGTTTCTAGAGAATTCATAATTTCATAAATCATTCGATTTTAGTCGCTCCAAATAATGTGAATTTGAAACGAAAAATTAATTTAACGAGTAAAGAAATTCGAGCTCAAATTTTGCAGGATCGGTTTGCACGTGGCATTCCGAAGCCCAATGGGTTTTTACCATTTTTTCCTACGATTTCCTCTTCGTGAGATAGGAATTAATGAGTGATAGCCAATCAAACGTGCGATGGAACGGTGGGTGGAGCAAGCTGACGATCCGCCCATTTCGCTTTTCCAAAGCATGAGATTGGTCATTTACAAATCATTAAAATCTCATCAAGGCTATGTCGGAGATAAAATAGCAAAGGGATTTTTTATTGGGAAATTTTTGGAACACTGTTCATCGCTGAAAACGACTGAAAAAAAAGGGCGATGTGGGTATTTCTCTTTGTTTTTTTTTTTTTTTTTTTTTTTTTTTTTTTTTTTTTTTTTTCAGGCGCATATTTATACAAGGCGGTTCAATAACAATATTTCGTCTTAACGTTTTATTGAATTCGTGTTTTGTTATATTAGATATTGAGCATTTACAGTACATTTCGTTAAATCGTTTAGAACGAACAAAACATTTTCGAGCAAATCTTTGAATCGCAGATCAATGACATTTTACTTAATACTGAATGTTGTTGTTGTTTTTTTTTTTTTCTTTTTCTAATACCGAATGAATATCAACTAATATTAGATATATAATTTGATGAAATAACAGTGATAATATAACTAAATTGACACATAAAATTTTCTAATAATTAAAAATATGAAACTAAATAAATAGACACGGTTATCATTTGTAAAATATTATTTTTGGCTTTGAAAAATTCATGTTAAAAATTCCCTGTTCTCAGCCGCCCTGTATAGATATGATGACCTGATTTATTTATCGCATTGTTTGAAATTATTTACAATATACGATGCGGAGAAGGGCGCGACGAGTTTTATCAATTTTATGTATATATAAATTTTTTTTTTCTTTTCTTTTTCTTTTCTTTAATTTCGAAAATGTACGATCATGTTATACGGTGTTTGAAACGCTCTCTCGTTTAATTTGTTTACAATGTAATAAGTGCGACCATTAAACGCTAACGTTATTTTCATTATCCTAAAACGTTTTTGTCTATGCTCTCTTTTGTGATTTTTTAATTTTTTTTTTTTATTCACCAATTGATTCATATTTTTTTTTTTTTTTTTTTTTTTATCGTTTCTATCGACCACGTTAACATTTCAAAAAACAAAAAAAAATCTCTGACGACCGCCGTGTCGCAGAATCATAACAATCAAATCGCCGTTGTCATTTTTTTGTAAAAAACTGTCTCCGATTTTTTTTTTTTTTTTTATTTTTTTTTTTTTTTTTTCGATAAATTTGGCGCTCGTTCCGCTTTTTTGATTTATTCGATTTTTTTTTTTTTCATTCTGTTCTTCATCTCGCGTGGAAGACCGATTTTATTACAAACTTTAAATTCACCGAATCCGACAGTTTTTCGAAATCATGATCGTTTGAAAAAAAAAAAAATGAAAAAAAAAAAAAAAAAATTTGACGACTTGTGGTAATTTGTTGCTACTTTTAAATTTATTTCTTCGAGGCTCGGTCGTCGATTTCTGAAATGGGGTTCAATCGATTAATTGCAACGAAAAAAAAAAAGAAAAAAAGAAAAATACTCGGAACGATAAAGCGAGAAAACGTAAAGAATAATTATCTACCCTCCACTTCCGGATCACACCATATTTCTTTTGCCATAAAAATTCCGAAAGAAGAATATGTACATATATTGTTTTTGAATTTTATTATCGTTAGTATTTTATGAAATTAACGATAATCAAATTCGCGAGCAAAACTCAATTGACCGAAGAAAGACGAACGCATATGAATGTATATGGTTTGTCGAATTTTGATGGTTTTTCTTTCAACGGTGTCCTCATTTTTTTTATCATTTATATTTCGTTTTTTTTTTTTCTCAATCAATATATTGATTTTTTTATTTTTTTATTGATCTTTATTCGTCTGGCAAGAACACATGGTTAGCGAATAAAAACACGCGTGTAAAAGTGCACCGAGCCAATCGTAATTTTCGCCCTCGTTCATATATTTGATTCGATTTCGTATTTTTTTTTTTTTTTTCCTCTTTTTCCTCCATTTTGAAATTGTCTCCTAATTTTTGTTTTCTGCTATCTGTCTCTTATTTTTTAAATTTATTAATTTATTTTTTATTTTTCGTATGTCACAATTCGTACTACACGCTTACGTAAAAAGAATCAAAATTTCCTCAGGCTTTTTTTCGATACTTAGTCATAATACCGATTAACTACGAAGAAGGTGACCCCTAGCCCCGTTGACGGTGACCTTTCTTACTCCCATTGATATATCAACGATCGTATACAATCATTTCTTTCGTTCGGGTCGTTTCTTTTCTTTTTTTTTTATTTATTTTTTATTTCTTTTTAATTGTTTAATAAATCTCCCTTCCTTCTCGACATATTATTTATCATTTCATTTCATTTGTTTAATTATTATTATTATTTCTTTTTTTTTTTCTTTCTTTTACGTAACTACGACAACTTATCCGCTTAAAAAGCTCGTATCGATAAAAAGATCGGCTATTTTATTCTCCCGGTCATATCGTCTATAATACTGTTCGTTCGTGATTGGTTTCATTGGTTTTTTTTTTTTTTTTTTCGTTTAGCAACACTTTGTTTCTTCTCGTTGAGCACGAATTCTTCTCCCCCAATGATTTTCCATTTATTATTGTTTATCTTTCGTTTTTTTTTTTTTTTGTATATATATATTTTTTTCAATCTTTCTCGCACTAACGTAAGAACGATCGACTGAGAATTGAGGGACAATATCGGATCGGGGTTCGATCGTGGTTTCGATTTATCGCACGATTTATTTTTTTTTTTTTTTTTGTCGTTTTTGTTTTTCGATTTTTTTTTTTACAAACACATGGACAACGGAATAATGTTGTGGCGAGGCTAGAGGTCGTGTACATATATACATATATACATATATATATTTATATATATATATATATATATATGAAGGAGTCACTGACTGTTGTAACAAGTTATTTTTTGGATTTTTTTCTTCTTCTCTGTCCCCCTTCTTCTCATTTTTTTTTTTTTTTGCCTCTCGTGTTTTATCTCGACGATACATAAGTGTAATAATAGTTTTTTTTCTGTCTTTTTCTTCTTCTTTTTTATAAATTGTTTATGCACGTAGTCGTTTTAACAGGCCGTGGCTATACAAGGCCCACTACATTATTTTTTTTTTTCTCTTTTTTTTTTAATGTCACTTGGTGGCACGCGGTCTTCCTCTCGATAAATGCTATGGCGATATTCTCTCACATTCACACTAATGAATTTCTTTCTCATGTTCGCTTTGTTTTTCGGTGTGTAATTTTTGTTTTTTTCGTTTTGTTCGACCACTCTTTTTTTCGCCCAACTCGTTTTTGTGCTTATACAGAAATGTTCCCAGATATTTTTTTTTTTTTTTTTTTTTTTTTTTTTTTTTCGTAATAACATTGAGCATTCATTCGTCGTATTCCCTCCTTCTCTCCCGCTCGTTTCAATATCTCCCGGATCGACGTGAAATTTCATAAATAACTCGATTATACTACACACTCATTTCACTCGGTGGATTGATTTTGTATCCTCGCCCGAAATAGCGCAATGTGTGAACACAAGTAGAAATGAAAAAGAAAAAATGAAATAAAATAAAAATAAAAATAAAAATGAAATGAAACCGAAGAGGAACGTTGAGCTGTTGTTTGGGAGAGCGAGACCTCATTATTTGGAACTTTTCGAGGAGCTCGTAAAATCCAGAACGGACCCTAGATTCCCCAACCACCAAGAAGGTCTTCGAACGACAAGAAAAAAAAACGTCATGATTCCTGATTGATCGGTAAACCGAAACAGTTGGTTGGAAGAGTCTGCGGAACTTGATCGAAAGAGCCAAACGAAAAAGTCCTAGTCTCACAACGAGCGATCCCTTCAGGCGAAAAAAAAAATGATGAAAAATCATAATCCCCTTATCGTAAGATAGCGTTTTTCCTGCTCTCAGATTTATAATCCAGGCGTAAAACGCGGGGCGATCGGAGTCGTCGCAGCCGCCGATTTTGTAAATAAGGCGGCAAAAATTAATTCATCTTAGCTGAATCCTCTTCTCGAAAGAGATACATGGACCAATAAGCGAGATTGAAGAATACAAAGGACAAAGGAAATGCGAAGCGCGCTATAACGTCGATCCGGGCGCTGCCCTTAGCGTGACATTTGAAAAGATCACGGGATACGATACCCCAATATTTGTCACTTTTTGGATTGGGCAAACGGGAGAAATCTTGGGAATTACGCTGAGAAAGAATGGGCGGTGAAGGCGTCACCATACGTGATGAAGCCGGTGAAGCTGATGTTCTACCGGAAAGACGCAAAGTTTGGGACGTTATAGGTGACGATTGGGTCTCATTGTCACTCTGTAACGATGAAGTTGGCGAATCTTCAGGATGATGTTGACGAGTGGTTCTCGATGCCTGATGATTGTGATGCTGTTGCTGATGATGATGATGATGATGGTGCAAATGATGATGGTGATGATGCTGATGATGATTGGGCCCAACGGTTGAAGCCCCTCCGTTCCGACTAGATGAATGATGATGCCGCGTACGATGCCTTGTGTGTGTGTGGTAGAGATGACCGCGAGCCACTTCCCTCGATCCAAGCGTTGTCTCGTCGCTTTCACCCGTAATCACTCCTTGTCCGCCTCCTCCCGAAACAGGTACGTGGACCAGTACGCGAGGTTGAACAGCGCGAACACGAGGGGGAAGGTGATCCGTGATATGACGTCTATGCGCTTGGACCTCGTCGGGAACTTGGACAGCCACGACCTGCAGCAGTTTTTTTTCGGCGGTTGCATGTGTATTTCACACTGGCGCATCTTATCCGACAACGTTTCCTCCTGGCGTCGGACGAGAGGCTTCTGAAAGAAATTTACGGTTCTTGGTTTCCGGCTTTTTTTTTTTTATTTTTTTTTTATTTTTTTTAAATTCATTCATTTATTTATTTATCTTTCATCTTTTCTCTTTTCTTTTCGGAAATCAGCAGTCCATGGATCGGAGAAAATACTTTTCGGTTTTCGGATCACCGCAAAGCTATTATTTGCCGATCCATACTTTCTGTTCTTTTTTTTTTTTTTTTGCAATAAATTTTTTTCTTTAAATTGATTTTATCACTAGTGTCTCTCGTTCAAATGACTCTTGTCCGATCCATGTAAACTTCGTACATCTACGATTTACGTGTGTCCCTTCTGAGGTCACAGCGGCTAAAACTTGCCAGGCCCCTTCGTGAGAGTGGCCACCATTTGGTTTTTCGCTTTTTTTGTTTTGTTTTTGTACACGTGTATCTCTTAATCGAAACATGCTGGGATAATGATCGTGGTTCGAATGTTGTTGATTAATTGTCCATTAGCTTGACCAAATGAAGATTTATCGCCGCCGATGATGCCTCGGTCATTGCCGATATATTGTCAGGTCTGCCCCAATGATCGGAACATCGCCGAGTGCTTCACTTCGTTTGGAGATATTCGCGTTTTAATACATTTCTTGTGGATACGTAGCATCTAATCCACGATGTCCAATAGTGGAACACTCTCAGGACGCCTCAAGTTTTAGTGATAATACTAACAACTGAACCGGGAGGCAGGCATGCGATGCAAGTTCCGAACTGAACTGGTCATAAGTAGAAGCGACTTTTTTGTGACATGATTGTGATGAAGAGATGTGTCGAAAGAACGCTTGAGATTTTTTAAAAATAATTGTATCTCCTATTTACATTGAATCTTCGATGAATAACAAAGAAAGAAAAAAAGCTCGCTGAACGATGCAATGAGATCTCGAAGATCCCAAAAACTCTCAGAGACTCGCACACACCTCAAATAAATCCTGTATGTACACATTCGTTAGCACAGTCCATTCAAAAAGGAATCAATTGGCCGAGGAGAAAATCGAAAAAGAAAACAAAAATATATGACAAAAACGTATAAACGGACGTAAAGAAATGAGCAAACGAAATGAAAATATTGATACAACATAAACGTAATTAAAAATCCTATTTCGCGAGAGTGATACTGACCATGGCGAAATTAGTTCCGCTGTCTGCTTGCAGCAATTCCGTAGCTGGATCTACGGACGACGAGTGCTCCATTTCACGATATTTTTTCTTCATATTTTCCCGATGCATATCGCTCCGGGACGCGTAATTAACCAACGCGAATTCCAGTAACGCACCGAATACAAATGTCAGGCATACGCCTGTCCACACGTCGATGGCTTTTGTGTAGGATACTGGTGGCAGTGAGGCATTTATTCCAGACGTCTGAGTAGCCATTGTCAATAGTGTTGTTACACCTGTTCATGTCCCCCCCGCCCCACAACAAGTCCTATCAATTAATTCATCGCTCGTGGTCTTCTCACTTAATTGTAAAACTTTTAAGGTTGTTGCCGGAATTTCCGGATATTTTCATAACTTATTTAAACCGTATTTACTCAATACGGTTTACAACTTTTCGCTTGGTATACATTTTTTTTTCAACGAGTCCGCCGATCGCAACGTTCGTTTGGTTCAATTTTTTGAGCATGTCATCATTTTTTTTTTTTTTTTCTTACGAGGATTCTCCGTCGATATAATCGTTCACAACAGATTTCGGCAGGAACGACGATCTTCTTGGTTAATTTAATCGAATAACCTCACGAAAGTAGGATTTCGTTATTGAGCCTACCGAATCCGGGCAAATGAATAAAATTGCTTATTTCATTCGCATTAATAACTAACCGAACACATTTTCATTTGGCATGAAAAAAAAAAGATCCTTACTAATGAAAATGTTCTTCGAGACTTCTAATTATCGAGAAGCCAGAAGTGCGCAAATTTATAAAAATCCATAAATGTTCATAACTCTTATCGACGAGATACATTCTGAAGGAAATGTCATCCAGATGTAATTTTTAGATTCAATCAATAATGAACAAAGTGTCCATTAATATTTTCTATTTTTTCATGTAACTTTTGTCCTTGTTATTTTTTAAAAATTAGCTGTGTATTTGCATACGTACCAAATTTCATCTGGATGTCTTGACAGCTGTACGAGCAGCGACGACAGCAGCGAAGATATGAGATCTCGTGCTATTTTCACGAGTTTCCAAACAATTTTCAATTTCGTTCAAAAGTATAGAAATTTTATATCGAGGATCATGATTTTTGAAGAAAACTGTCCTTGACACGAACGACAGAATAGCAAAACGAGATGGAGCCAACGGCGGAGGCTTTGGGGCTTTCAAAGACGAGAGAAAAAAAATGACACGATCAAAAAATCAACCTCTCGGAGAATCTCGCAACAACCTTAAATGAAATTCTCGAAAAAAAAAAAAAATCAGGATACAGGCGTAATGAAAAAAAAAAAAAAAAAAAAAAAAAAAAAATGATTTGGAGCGTTGTCGCTTTTCCTCACCCAATGAAACTCGTGCCGGTACAGCACTTTGATCTAGCCAAAAAGACACCCAAGAGACGATCACAAGCATGCAGCATGGGATGTAGATCTGGATGAGATAGTAGCTGAATTCTCTCTTGAAGAGCAAGTCTACCTTAAGGCAGCTGTACTCGCCTGTAAATCATTGTAAACTCCCATACTGATCCAAAAACAATAATGATTCTAACAACAACAACAACAACAACAACAACAACAACAACAACAACAACTACAACAATAGTGATAATAATATATTTTTACGAAAAATAGTCATAGCTATTCGTTTGATGGATATTATCTTTTATTAAGCATACAAAAATTAACCCTTACACTGAGAAAAATGAATTCGTAAATTCAACAAATTTTTTGTTGGTTCGACAAATTTTCTGTTGGTTCAATAAATTTTTTTGTTGGTTCAACGAATCGTAGCGAACAAAATAAAATTTGTTAACCCAAACGAAATTTGGTTCATTCAAATACTTAATTTCTCACCACGACAAAAATATCGTTGAATCAACAAAAGTTTTGTTGAATCAACAAATTTAATTTGTTCGCCACAATTTCAAATTTTTTTCCTCAGTGTAGGGTAGACACCGAGTCGGCAGGCATGACCCCAGCTCGTTGATTTCTTATAGGATCAGAGCTATGACGTTCGAAATCAATAAAAATTTGAAAAACACGAGTCTACGTGCTTATCGTTTATGGGGATAAACGTTAGAATCGATTAAGTGCATAATTACAGCTGATGAAGCGGTTAGACTTTGGTATTGACAAAATTTCTGAAGACATCAGCGTCTACCGTAAGGATTAATAAATCAGTCGTAACAAAAATAAGAAAATAAATGACAGTTGTATCGTGAATAAGAGTAGATAGAAACGGTTTAAAGAACTGAGCATTTTCTCAATGAAATTTAACTACGTAAGTAAAAAATAAATGCGCGAAAAAAAAAATCCAGTGACGAGAAAAAAAAAAATAGTGAAAAATATGAATAATTTGAAGAAGATGAAAATAACGAGAAAACGAGCGATAATAAATGCATCTATGATCGAACTACGAATGTCGTCAGCGCAGATAGCTTTCCTCCGTTTTCGGTTTTCCGCTCGGTTTCCTTCGAGAGAGGCCCTTATATCGCAGGCCTCGAGTGAAACGAAAGAGGAGAAAAAAAAAAAAAAAAAA
Source organism: Campoplex capitator (assembly GCA_037576405.1). Lineage (NCBI taxonomy): Eukaryota > Metazoa > Arthropoda > Insecta > Hymenoptera > Ichneumonidae > Campoplex > Campoplex capitator. The sequence continues at coordinate 9,249,081 of JARBWI010000323.1, read as the reverse complement.
AAAAAAGAACTCACCTGTGTTGGTCTTGCTGTTGCAATAATCGGTAAGAAACTTTTCGAGCGTGAACCTAGGTAGGTGTAAGTTCTTAACTATCTGGACGGGATCACCCTCTTTCCATACGAAGACCAAATCGTCGGTCGTCCATCCGTCTACACGGTCAAGCATTCGACAGAGCAATTGAGTTAGTACTTAAGAGGGGCTTAAGGTTTAAATGGGAAAAAAACGTGTGGAAAAGTATATATAAAAATGGAAGAAAAATAAAATCGATGAAACGTTTGATAAAAAACAAAAAAATTGCCCAGCAGAATGTCTCCGACTTTTCCTTAAGCAGGCTCAGCCTCGGCGGTACTGCGGGCAATTTTTATCATTTTTTATTCTTCGGGATAGGAATTTTGGTTTCGATTTTTTTTTTCTCTTTTCTGGATACCACTACGTGGATACTCACAGCTAGCCATGCGTAACGAGCAGGTTTGCCGATCGAGCGGATAGAGCTTCAAATTCATCGGACACGATAGTGTGAGTGATATTCTGAAACGAGTGAATGTTCCCGTCAGAGTCTCGCGTCACGCATATCGTATCTAATCCTTCGTTGTGATTGTTTCTCATTAATCGCTGCTTTTTTTTTCTTTCTTTCTTTTTCATTTTTTGTTTTTTTAATCACGCTTCGAACTTTTTTTTCTTACTCCTCCTCTCGTCTCATTTCCACGCTTTCGTGGACACTCCGGGAGAAGAGGGGGGAAAGGGAAGCATCTAACTGGTCACTTACCGTATGCTGTAAAGTACCGAGCCGTTTGGAAATATTCGTATGTATACATTCGGCATGATAATGTTGTGAAAATGTCCTTCCTTTTCGTTCGAAAAGAAAAGATCGGGCATCCATACGCGATTTGATTCCGTAAGTGTTAAGTACTTGAGACGTCCTGGAAACAAAACAGAAATATGTTCCCGTTGAAGGACACCTTCTCGTACCGTTTCAGCTCCCTTGTTTCGTTTTGTTTTGTTTTGTTTTTTCAAAGCCTTTTTCGAAATTCAGAACGTTTGATTTTTTTTTATTTCGCAACTTTTTACGTTTTTGGAAAATCTTTCCAGAACGTTTGTCTGATTTTGAAGGCTTCTCATCATTTCTGTTTCAAAGTTTATATACGATCTCGGAAGATTTTTACGATTCATGCGAAACCTTGGAAAGGAGCTTTTACTCGTGGCTTTTAAATTTGACTTTTCGATCCTTTTCACGATGAAATATTCTTCGCGATTCTATCTTTTAGGATTTTTATAAAATTTTCCACTAATCTCGGTGACACAGACGAACGGCTCTGAACGGCTGTTATTCTCTTTCTTTTTTTTTCATTATTATTATTATTATTATTATTTTTTTTTTTTTATTAGTACGTACCTCCGAAATCGTTAAATTTCAGCCTTTCATCCAACCATTGTTCCCGAAACGTCAGCTGTACCGAATATTCCTGTCGGCAGACGATCATTATTCAGTGAGAATTCCTCGATATGCGTCACGAATAAAACGCGAGCGTTTTTTAATTTTTTTTTTTCTTTTTCATTTTACGGGCACGAAACCCGCTCCAATTATTTTTTTACGTTAATAAATGCGAGAAGGAAAAAGAAACGAGCGCTGAAAGCTCTTTCCGAAAAGCTTATGAATTTTTCTCGTTAAAATTTCTATCAGCTACTTTCCCTTGTGTTTTTTTTTCACTCTATCAAATTTATTACGAAAGACTGACTCGAAGCTCCGAAGCAATTAATCGGTTTACTTACTTGTTCAACTACGCACAACCGTGTGATAGTTTCTATCGATTTTTAACCATATAATTTTCAATTTTATTTTTCGTCAACTAGAGCCAGCATCGTTTTTTAACTAGTTGAAAATATATTTCGAATAAAATTATCTCGGAATTACATGCATTTAACGAAGGCTTCGAAAATCCCTAATTCCATTTAAAAATCATCATAAAAACGAAAAAAAAAATAAAAATAAATAAACATATTTCAGGATATTCCACTTTTTTAGAACCTGAGAATTTTCAAGATTGGATTCGTTCTGTCGCGTTTCTTTTCATCGTATTACATGCTAAATGAATCGCGCGAATGATAGAAAAAATCAGCTGAAAGTGATCTCTAGTACGCCAATGGAATTTGGTATAATTTCGTCGGCGAATGAGAGAGAAAAAACGTTTTCGTCGTATATTTGCCGGATTTCCATTCATTTATTTGAAGATTTTCGCTATTTTTCTCAATCATTCGAACGACCGGGTAATCGAGCATCTGGCAAAATGAACTCGAATACCGTATCTCGCGATCGGAGATCAAGCTCGCGTGAGAACAAAAATTTGACGTGGATTTACGTCATTCAAAATTTTCGAAGCTGTAGTAATTCACTGTTTTTGACTATTTTTCCAATGACTTTTTAACGAAAATGCACTGAGAAAAATGAATTCGTAAATTCAACAAATTTTTTGTTGGTTCAACAAATTTTTTTGTTGGTTCAACGAATCGTAGCGAACAAAATAAAATTTGTTAACCCAAACGAAATTTGGTTCATTCAAATACTTAATTTTTCACCACGACAAAAACATCGTTGAATCAACAAAAGTTTTGTTGAATCAACAAATTTAATTTGTTCGCCACAATTTCAAATTGTTTTTCTCAGTGTGCTCTCGAAAAGTTCAGCGAGTATTGATGCAATTGAACTATAAATTTTTGTTCAAGTTTCGTGATTAGTGCCACAACTCCGTAAATTTCAATGCGAAAAAAGGAAAATGTTAAGCGTCAATTGGCGATTATTATCTCCGGATGAATCTTAAATTATGTTGTAACATTGTGAAAAAGCTCTAACGGTACAGCGAAGCATGTTCAAAGCATCGAATATATATATGTGGATATTGGGATTCTTGTATGAAACGTTGGTATATTATAAGCATGCACGATAAATCAACATACACCAGAGATACGTGTGGTTACTCTTAATGTAACTTTACGAACTCTACATTATTCTACTTTAAACATTGCGTCAACATGCATTGTAGCTCACAGTTTTGATCGCTGCTCGTCTCTGGCAGGTCTCGGTCAGCTTCTTCGTTTTTAGTTTAGCAGACCCTTGTAACGTCGTATTTTCTTATTCTTTATGTCTCGAGAACACACGTCACTCTATTTTCGTGGATTATTCATATTCTCGCCAAATAAGGATATAATGCTACTACGAAGCATTGTAGCAACGATATATGTATATATTGGTATGAAAAAAATGTATCCAGACATGGTTGAAACGTTTTTTTTTTTCGAATTAACCGCCAAAAACCATTGATAATAAAACAGTTAAATATTCAATGAATCAATATATTTTGCATGGAAAAAATTATTTTCACCACGAAAATCGAATGAGCGTTGAATGCTTGAAAGCATATTCATAAAACAGAGAAAATTTTTATTTATTTCTCTGTTAATAAATGTAAATTCACGAAAGTTCAAAAGTATCGTTCGAACATGGTCATAGTACATTTTTATTTTCGATTGCCCACCCAATTTATCGAGATCGACGGTATACGCCTGGTTTGTTCAATAATTTACGGAAGTGAATATTAAAATTAATTGTTCATACCGCGTTGCGGTGATATGCCAAAATGGCAGATTCGATGTTTCGCTTGTTTTGGCTCGGACGACGACGAACCGACGATTTGTTCAGCGAAAATAATTGAATTTCTAGAGAGAGAGAGAGTCGATATCGCAGTAGAAAAAGCAGAGAGTGGTCAGACACGGATATTAAATAACGGGGAAAAGGATAAGTATGAAAAAAAGTAATTTTTTGCTGCGTGATCGTCATCCAGGGCATAGAAGTTTGTTCTCCATTGATTTTTCGTCGTCGTGGCCAGTAAAGTTTCGTCATGGAATTTATATATTGTCGGACTTGACAACGATCCCTTGCATGTTTCAATGCACGAAGGACATTTTACCGTCGCCGCATCAAGGCAAACATAATTATTCAATAACATGAGGAAAATAGCACGAAGGGAGTTATATTTCGCTGTGGAAAAAATTCCACGAGAAAAGCGTAAATGAATTTTTCAACGAAAAATTTAAAAGCTTTTATTTTTTTTTAATACGTCGGTAGGGTTTGAAGTTTTGAGTGGGTTACAACCCCTAACGTTTTAGAGACTTTCTGAAAAAGTTATTCGATGTTTGGAGACGTAAAATCAGTCGAGCAGCCACTAAAATATTTGCACAGTCATGTGAGGTAAAGAATGGTCTTTTCTTTTCTTTTTCATTTAAAACCTCCCCCATGTTGGTGAGCCAAAGATATATGGGGGCCGAGAAGAAATGTCTTCTTAAGTGGCGCGTAACATTGTCCCCTTGATCACAGTTTAGTGCTCTCGATTGTGTTTGCACTCTCGAGAAAAACATCTGATCCTACAACTTTTATCTTACGTATACAGAGCGTGGTACAATATAGTTTGTAGTATGGGCAAACGAAAAGAAATTGGATATATCTTTAAACAAGAAACCCGAGTGTATTGAACCACGCGAGAAAAAAAAAAATCTCGTATCACGTAATCGCACGTATTTTTGCCTACAGATATTATTATTATTTTTTTTTTTCGCTTTTCTTTTTCCTCGACAGCGCGAACGAGCGCTTGTTTGTTTTAATTTTATTTTATTTTTTTTTCCAATTTCGAAAAACGTGTCTGCACGAAAATAGATTTATAATAAATCCCTTGTGAATGCCCTTCAAAAATCGCACAGTGTCGTACGTTTTTCCATTTCTGCTTTAGTAGAAATTTTTGATTTTTTTTTGTTTTTTTTTTTTTTTTTTTTTTTTTTTGTATTTTCTTCAAGTAGATACTCTCTTTTTTTCCCCCTTCGGTCAATCGGCGAACAAAGTCGGATAAGTACAACTGCTCTGTACCGGAGAACATACAATTGTTTAAATTTTGCATTATATAAAGCGTGTGGTAAAAGTGCATTGTATAGCGCAGTCGTGTGGTAATGTGTTCACATTTTGTCGACCATTTATAGCGGTGTCAGAAAAAAAAAAAAAAAAAAAATACTTTAATAAAGTATAGTGTAATAGGTTTCTTTTTTTTTTCTCCTAAATATGAAAAGGCCGCTGAATGAAAATCGTAGTAATCGGGCATAAATTCTAATGATTTGAACAAATTTTCACGATGATTGGTGAATCGAACGAAATGTTGATTGTGCTTTATCACATGAATATATACATGTATATATGTGTGTATTGTTTATAGAAAAAAGAGAGGACGCGTGAGCATTTTTAAGCATCGATTGTACTTATCGACGTAGAATTTTGGCCAAAGCACTTGACACAACGATGAGTAGGCGAGGCGTGACAAAAAGGGATAAAAATTTCGTAAACCATTTGATTTTTCTCATTATATTTGTTCTTAAAAAAAAAAAACAAAAAAAAGGAAAAACCTATCACTGATAAGTTCGCAATGAATATTTTATTTAACGATGAGTTTGCGGAGACTTTTTCAAACCAGAAACACGTAAGGGACTCTTAGTAGCCAATGAAAGTGACCAATGAGTGACGTGATGAAGAAAGGATTTTTCGTAATAGTTTCAAAATCCACAAAACAAAAGTATTCCATTGTTATTTCAATTATTATTCCATTTTCTTTTTTTTTTTTTTTCGTTAACTCAAAATAAACGTTGAGTGTCGTGACGCACGTGACGGTTGACTATTTATTTTCGAACTGAATTTTATAATGAAAATTTTAACGAACGAATTAACACGAGGAACCGTATACTGTTTCAAGAATCTTTCATGACTACGAATCGAATTTTCGTAAAGAAAAATAAGTTCCAATTAAATTGAAATATTTATTCGACAAAGTTTGATGGGGAGGTTTGACATGTATCCTGTCACTTCCGTATAAATATATATATATATGTATATCATGTATATATACACACATATATCAAGTATTTAATAACAAATGCTTATAAAAAGAAAGGAAAATTTTGAACAACCGTAAAAAAACAAGAAAAAATTCACACGGATTCCCACAAGACATACGAGATTATTATATTAATACAGCCAATCAATCGAACAATCAATATCATTATATATGTATTTTCTCATATAAATATATATGTTTGGTAGATATACATGACAACGTAACGACATCGAAAGGTCAACGTTCGACTGGTAGCACACATCCACTGGTTGCGCGACGTACAAGTATATCATACGAGTACAGTACAAAAAAATGCAATTTTTTTTTTTTTTTCTCTCCATTATATATAAATACATTTACCGTATATGTATGTACAGATATATATATAAATAATTATGAATCAACGAATATTTATGAAGTATTCTGAATTGAAACTTTTGTGATCCTCAACACCTCTGACTGGGTAACGTGAATTGTAAATAATTTGCAAAAAATTGATAAATTGTCAAGGAATTTTGCAATCCCGAATGATATTTACTTCCTTTGATTTGCTCGAGAAATGAATTATTTTTTTCAATATTATTGCTGCTGTCATAGTCATTGACGATTTCATTAATTCCATTTTATTGTTCACAACGTTTTTTTTTAACCATTTATTTTCTCTCGATTGAATGTTATATTTCATTACAATAATAATGTCTTTCTACGATATCGATGGATCGTATGATGAAAGTAGGATTGTTAACGATGATGAGCTCGTGTGAATTGGATGTGAATGAATTTCAATGGAAATTTCTCGTATGTATTCATATTATTTTTAATATATCCATTTATACGTACATATATTGTTATATATATATATTTATATTTAATGTATATTGATATACACGTGACGTTATATAGATATACATATTTGTGGATATATAGACTGCCTTGCTGGTATTTTGTTGTTGTAACTCACCATTTTATTATCATGTATTTCGCTGATTGAGCGGATATACAAGTTGACAGTCACGTTTGTCGGGCCATCTAACACGGTGCCGGAACAGAACAAAACAATCGAATTAATAAAACATTAGGAATGGGGAAAAAAAAAACCCGGAATTTTGACTTTTTCGTGGTTATTTTAATTTTTTGATTTGATTTTTGTTTTTTCTCCTTTCAAAGACGTGTTAAACGAGTGGGACTCGTGAGGAGAACATTCGAAATGAGAGAAATAGACAAGATCGTATGCTCGAAAGTATAAGTAAATTAATAAATAATTACAAAAAAAGAAAAAAAACAATTTGTACGAATTGATAAAGAAAAGAATTATAATGATATATGAACCGTATGGACAGATGGATTCGTATGGAAACGAGCCGGGATTCATGATCACGAATTTGACGTCTCGTTTGCATTTTTTTTATTTATTTTTTTTTTTCATTGCTCTTTTTCTTCACATTGTTCCCTCCCTTTTTTCTCCTCTTTTCCGCACACTTTCGAGAGCTAAGCTGCGACGCTTCGGGTCAAGAGTTGGGACATTTTGGAAGTTTGAAGGGCCAGGCGTGGCAGCTCCATAGCTCGTAACCGTAGAATTTTTATTTTCTCATATACGTTCATAACTCGTTGAGGATACGTTATGAAAACAAAATGAAAAGAAAATAAATAAAATGATAATTAAGTTTACCGCTCGATGGCCACAAGATCGTCGTGATCTTTTTTTCGATGTTTTGGCAGAGGGTAGAAGAGGAAAAAAAAAGGCAATTGCTCTTTTCGATTTGCAGCTGTTGAAAAGCCAGCGAAGAACGATTCCAGCTCCGAAGCTTCTTCCTCGAATGGCGTCTTCGAAACTCGTCAACTTTTTTTTTGCTTCGAGCCTCGAGGGAGAGTGAGATAACTTCCATTGGACAGGCCAAAAATATCACGAAACGACGTGATACTCAGGTTCGACTCGAACCAATTCGATCTCGAATAAACGAGCAAAAATCAAACCGATATTAAAGTTCTTTCAACCCTCTGGATTAAAGGGGATAGTGCGAAAAAAAAAACAAAGTTAAATTTTTTCTTCGCCTCTAATAACGTGTTTCGCGGCCATACGGTTAGGAAATTTTCCACTCAATATCATTTTCCTATACGTAACATAATTTTCGGGACAAAAAAGTTTCCGTTTTAAATCGATGTAACTAAATTTAACGCTCGAATCAATTTTACGAGGGTTTCAAAGCCTCGTGTATCCGTTCATAACGCGCGTATGCAGGAACGCATAATTAGTGCACGGATGACTAGTTACAAAGTTGAAACAACTGGTACACGATTTGAGCGGAGGCGAGGGGTGGGAATATCGCGGGGGAGATTCCCGTTCATACGTTATATTGTTATATAACCCCCTCCCCCTCTCCCCTCTCCCCCCCCCCCCCCTTATTTCTCTTGCCTCGTCACTCACGTTGATGCGTTACCAAAACTCTCGGGTTTCCGATGCTTTCTCATCGTCCAATGAATCACAGTCACAGTTTCCCTCTCGAGTCGCATCAAATTGTATTCATTTGTGTAAGCTCGACAAATAACTATTCGCATCGGAACTTACCGAGCCCCCGGGACATAATTTACATACGTATATCAACGAATTATAACTGTTTTGTCAGCTCGTTCGCTTATTAGTCTGCCTGGATAATCAGTCGCGAAAGATATTATTCATTCTATGAATTCATTACACCGAGTGTTACGAACTTTATGAATTTACATTCCCAAAAGTATGCGTTCCAGCGACAAATGTTTTTTTTTTTTTTTTTTTTTTTTTTCCTAATTTATTTTATCCTGAGAGAAATAAATGAGTAAAAAAAAATAACAGCGAATCCCCCTCTGACTAGTAATTCAGTTGAAAAGATTATTTTGATGAAACGAAATTGAGTTGAATTTATTACGTTGATTATATACACAGTTTCAAAGTGAGAATTTTCAGTCATTTTGAAACTCGAAACCAAATGACTTCGGTTGAAAATATTTTTTATAAAAACAATCTCAATTCTTCATAATTGTAATGTCAATTCTCAATAAATAGTTCATTCGTATTAATAATTGTTATAATCATTTTTTGTTGTTGTTATGTTCTCTTGCGATATAAGTGCCTTTAAGAGCTTTATCAGCGCTCGCTAAATCAAGCAATGCAGTCTCAGATGCATTTTGTTTTTATCACAAATAAACAGTGTTGACTTTTAAAAAGTGTTTGTGTTTTTTCTTCTTGATTATCTATAAATAAATTTAAAAAAAAAAAATGCTTTCCTAGATAAATACATAATTTTGCATGTCTCATGAATAATATGTACAAAGAATGTTTGTTATCACGCTCAGTGATTCGATAACGATAGCTGAAAAATCCGTGCGATAGAAGAAAAAAAGAAAAACACTTTTTCGTTCACGTAAACATACATGGTATGTATTAATTTCTGTATCCTGAGTAAACAAAATGTTAGAGGAAACGCGATTGTTATCGGTTTTAATGATATCCTCGAGAAGAATCAAAATTTTCCACGGTTAAATTTTTTTTCAACGCTCAACTGCATCCTCGCTTCGTGTTTCCTTCGTTAATAGAAAATAAAGCTGAGAGCAGATAAGTGTCAAATTGAAGAAAAATCGAAAAAAAAACAAAAACAAAAACAAAGAATTATCTGAAAAAAATCAATGGTGAGAATAACGTTTTGCCAAACAAATTGTCACACATCGCTTTGTGATTTATCGCCAAAAATTATTTTGTGTTCCCGCACGTTTGTGCATAGTTTTTACGTTCATTTATAAATCTGTGTTAAAAATATTTTTAATATTTTCTTTTCCGTGCTCTTACTCGTCTATTCGCAGTGCATGGGAAAAAATCCTGCGACCGTAACACACACACACACGTGAATGAAAAAAACGGGATTCCTACGAAATAAGTCTACCACACATCAGCAGATCAGCGATACTATTGAATATCGAGCGAAATTTACGAGCAGCGTGATTCCATAACTCTTATTATTTTTCATGAGCTACTCTTTCATCGTCGATATTGTATCACAATCCTGCTGCTCGTAATGTCAAATTTAAAACACTAAATAAAAAAATAAAAAATTAATTTACAATGGATATCTCAGATAAAAATTTTTATTTCAATTCAATTCAAGATAAATATGGCGTGAATAAAATATTATCGAATATCTACGCACGTAAAAAAAATTTCAAAAGTGTCTTTCTCTCTGTATGTTTCATGAATCGTATTGGACGATTTCGAAATATCGAAAAGTTCGACATCTCGAATAATTACTTTTTCGATATCGAGTCACTTATTATTATGGTAAATTTGTTCCAATTTTATTTTCCCTACTTCAACGGGTCCATAAAAAAATGTATTCGTCTGACCGATTATTGACCTTAACTACTGCGAATCTGTCGGTATTTCAAACACGTCAAGTAATAGGCGCTCATCAATGAATAGTTCCAAAAGCAATTTGACGAATTCTTTAGAAATATGAATTCACGCATAGCAACAAACAAATTTGAATAACTGATAAAAAAAAAAAAAATCATGACGATCACTTAATACGATGAATTGTTTGACATTGAAAAGCATGTTTCTTCGATATCTTCGAAATCGTATTTACGATTCGTGTTCATTTTTGTACTTGATGGAATTTCACTTGTGAAAAAAAAAAAATAGCTCTTTTCGTATTGATGGAGAGTAAACGAATAAATAGTAATTCAGATAAATCGAACCCAAACAAACACCCAGCGAATGCGTGTGCGTGTATCTGTGATTTCTTGGGCGTAATATTGTATTTTTTAAATGATTTTCATACTTTTTGTTTGTTTGTTTGTATTTTTTGTTTATTTTTTTTTTCTTCGTTTTCATATTCAAACTTACCATAGTAACGTCATCTATTTTTGAGATACTTCGAACAAATATGTTGACGTGGACATATGCGGGTCCATCTAACATGGCAAAAAGAACACACAAATTTATCAGTCTTGTGGAACATAAAAAATATCTTTTTATTTTTTATTTTTTCTTTTAAAGTTTTTCATAAATGATATTTCTCTTATGTGTGTGGCGTACGAGTCGGTTTCAATGTGAATCTGGTCCCTATCTCTTCCTATTTTCGATCCTGAGAATATTTATATAACAACAGAAAATCCTTTTGCAATATCGTAAGCAAAAAAAAAATTGTATGATTTAAAAAAATTAATGAAAACGTAGATCGATGCTTTTTATCGCAGATATCATTTGACGTTGGAGCACAGACAGATATTCGATATCCATAGTATGCAGTAGAGCAGCACTCGTTTGGTGATATTTTTTGATTGAACAAGTCAAGTAATTTTTCGAATAAAACTTTTGTTTTTATAGATTCATTGAATGTTGATTCGAGTCTCTAATTCTATCGACGATGATGATTGGTTATCGACGTCCTATTCATTTGCTGATAACACACGATTTATCATCTCCCTTCATCGGGAATGACGAAATAAATAATTCGTGAAACGTGGCGCGTAAAAAAAAACAAGAGCGAAGATCGTATTTTTGTTTTATTACCGTGAACCAGAGGACTAGTTCATAAATCTCGATAAATCGTCTGCGGAAATCCCAAACACGACAATCGTCCGCACGCTTGATAAAGATTGAGGCGCACGTACTATTTTTATCGCGCTTTTTCTATCATTACTATTGTTTACTCCCGACGTTCGACTTTACGAGGTCACGATTCTCGACCTTCCTCTGTTATATCTTCAACAGGAATAATTCACTTTTTGAAAAATATGTCCGAAATAAAGCATGTGAGGAATTTAATTCAAAAAAAAAATTGCCCTTTTCGTTTCGTTCCGCTAAAAATTCAAATTGAAAAGGCTTTTTTGATTCGGAATACATGAAAATGAGTCTATAAAAAAATGTTTTCGATAAAAAAAAATCGATTTTCGATTTTTGTTTATCGATTTTTAACCAATTCTCTAAGCCTATCAAAATCTTGGTGTACAGAACCAAAATATATGAAATTTTCATTAAATTTTCAAAAGAGGGATCCGAGTCCATGAATAAAAGAAACTTTTTTTTTTTTTTTTCCAAAAGATTGATAAGATCGGGCTCTTCGAAATCCGAAGCTTAAGTTCGACGCGACGTAACGGGTGATACGAAAATTTGGATAGTGTGAAATTTAGGGCTGTATAAAGCAGGACACGAAGCCCCATTGTAGTTTCTCTAAAGGATGGGTCGAAGCTTCGGTTATTACAGAGACTGAAAGGGATATCGTTATTGTCCGGTCGATGCAGCACGTGCACGGAATGGATAGCTCGCTTGTATTATCACGCAGATTTCCCCCTGACGTTATAACACCGTATATATATATATATAGCAACCTAAATAAAAGATTTTGTCAAAAAGTATAGACTCACAGTCGGCCATTTTGAATTTCGTGATATTTCGCACGATTTTTTTAAGTCCGTGCGACTCGCCACTTCAACAGCATAATAAATATCCGTATGATGCAACACATATTCAAGTTTCATCGGAATAAAATCGTTGACTGACTTACCTTGGCAAGTCGAGTGAACGGTAGAAGGGTATAAGCGCGTACACCGGCGCCGAGGCAACTTGGACTGTGTCATTTCTTATTTCGTTTTTTTTTTTTTTTTTTATCTCAATATATACATACATAAATATGTAGGGAAGAACGAAGCGAAATAGAAAACTGGGGATACATGCACCGCTTGGAGACGGAGGCTGGGGAGAACAAACGAGACACAACTGTGAAAAATTAAAAAAAAAAATAAAATAAATAAAGAACATTCAAGTGTTTTCCAAAGAGATGTCTCGATCTCCCTCTGTGTTCTACTTTCCCCGGCCTTCCCTATTGATATAATTATGTACGTATATTTGTTGTTAGAGTGTAAAAACGATTATACAATTATCACGTGTTTAAATATCAAAAACGTATATTCGACAATGCAATGGCATAGACAAACCATGTACGGATTCGTTATGATGTAGTATCGTGATCCTGCGTGTGACGTCGCGTGTAATGTCATTATTCGTCGAGCGTGCAATGAATCGTTTTTCCTCTTTTTTTTTTTTTTTTCTTTCTTTTCTCTCTCTCTCTCCAAAACAGTTACAAATTGCCTGCTCGCACAGTTTTCTTACTTCAAAAAACACCACAAATAATAACGGACATTTCCAATACTCTTTCCTGCTAAAGGATTCAACCGTGCAGCTGTTAATTTTTTTTTTTTTTTTATCATTTATGATTGTCGTTTAATCCTAATAAAAATAAATCATTTGATTTCGATAAAAAGACCAACGATGAACGAGAGTGAGAGAGAGAGGGTCATTTTTTTCAAGGAGGCCCGATGCCGGACGTAACGACAACAAATTCGAAAACGTCCTGAAAACTATTACTCATCGATTATTTTCAACGTTTTGTATTTAAATTTTTATCACGATGAATAATTATTATGAATGAAAAAATTCTTTGAATAATTCAAGTTTCGAGCGTCCTCAACAACAACCTTCCGTCTTGCCGTAAAAAATCTTTCTTTTTTTTTTTAAATCACGAATACATTTCGGAGTAAATAATATTTTTTTATTCCTCATTCATTAAAGTCCTCGATATCTGAAGTCCGATGTTCATTGAATCTTCAGTTACCGCAACTGCCAATCATGATAAAATAGTCAATTGACCCAAATCCGACGAGATTTAAATATAAATAAATTATTTTATTCATTTCATATTATCGTGAGCTGAATCCTTTGTGAAAGATCATGTATTGAACAATACAACCACAGATAAACGTAAAAGTACTCGTTCGATCATTTAATTCACGAATATATTTATATATCGACATTTTTATAAATATACAAATAAATGTATCAAGGTATTTCCGGTAACGTTCGTGAGTACAAAAAACTGTGAAACCAAACAAAAAAAATATCTCGGAACAAAAAATTTATCATTTTTCCTGCTGAACATTAATTTTTCATTTTTTTTTTTTCTGCCAACCGAGGAAACAAATTATCAATAAAATTCTATACAGTCCACGAAACTTTAGCTGAATCAAGGGACACCGTCACAAAAATAAAAAAAAAGGAGACAAAACGATTATTTTTTCAAAATAATTGACATCGAAAGAATGAAAAAAAAAATACAAGTTTTTGAAAGATCCTTACGTTCCCACAAATCAATACCGGGATACTTCTATACATGTATCGATATCCATATTGACATATATAAATATATAGATGCATATATGTATATAAATAAATGTATATACATATATATCGATCTTCAGGCACCAGCAAATAACACATCATAAAACAGTACATAAGATTCATATATAATATATATATATCTGCCGAAAATAAAATCGGGGGATGCGAATCTCGAGAGACCTATTTTATATACTTTATTGCATATGTACGATATGCCTGTGCCCAAAAAGAATAACCACATACATAAATACGTATATATGTATAGATATATATATATATATATATTATATATATATATTTCTATAAATATGAATGTATCAATTTTGTTTAATTATATATAAATACATATACGAATATGTGCCTAGATTAGGAGGTGAAAAGCTAAAATGCCGCATGCCTGACGTCTATGCTAAATGCTAATAGGTTTTCAAAGTTACGAGACACGAATGAATAGGGGGAGGGGTTTCGATGTAGTGTGTTGCGGTTAGGGGATCGTAATATATTATAATAAAAAATAAAAAATACAAAAATTGCTCGACCGAGAGAATACTCTAGCTGGTGTTTTCTGGCGGTCAGGTATTAGCTGCGCGCGTATACATGGTTTTTCAAATAAGTTCTAACCTACTTGCGCCTAAATTTGCATGAGAGCACAAATATATACACATGTATCTTTAATCATATCTATATGTTTGTGGACATGAGCATAGATATGTATGTTTATATTCAAATGTTGATGTATAAATATAAATATAAATGTATGTATATTTATATATATATATATTTATATATATAGTTATTGAGATTGTTGAAATTAAGATAAATAACTTAATGTACATAACCGATAAACAATTAAGGTAATTCAATGTTTCCCATAAGACCGTAAATTTGGTCAAGCCGGTAGGATTAAACAACTTGGCTGTTGTTCATACTTACCATCTTGATGTCACTAATTGTCGCAATGCTTCGGACAAACAGGTTTACCCGGACAATGGCCGGCCCATCTAAGGGCAAAAACAACAGAGGCCCTTTTTAATGAGTCAACTTCATAGGCAGCACACCTCAGAGATTTTGTTTTCTTTCTGTATTTTCTATATTTTTCCGAGGATTTCAATAAATATTTTTATATAAACGTAAGATCATTTGAGTATATCTCGTAATTGTTTATTTGTTCCGTCATTTTTTTTTTTTTTTTTTTTTTCGGGAATAAAGTTTCTGCATTCATACATGTACGCGTATCTGTACGTGTCCGGATGAATCGGAGGACTACTTTTTTTATTGGTGCTAATTAAGTGTTTTTACAGTTGGTTATTCCTAACAGTTGTTGATTAAAATGAGGAAAAATCATAGCACCGATATCATAGCTTCGAAAAAGTTTAGCGGGTATACGTTGGTATTTCGATTGAAGAGGAGGAGGAAGTAAAATGGGTTACTAGGGCAACCGCGGTTCGAGTAGAGTTTTTTCTAAGGGCAAATTCATCATCCCCCCCTCCTTTTGCTTCTTCCCTACTCACCACGAATCTCAAGCGAAGGCGATAACGCTGGGGTTAGCACACGTGTACCAGTGAGCGCAGAATACCCGGAGGGGTTGTTTTGGATTTATTCACCCCCAAATTATTTCAAGTATCAGCCGTCTTGATTAGGTCTAGAAGCGCGTGGAAGCTTTTGAGGATAGATTGAATACGAAAGATTCTGGAGAGTGCCATTTTCGTTCATTATCATTTGGCCTTTTATCACTTTTTCTGCCGTTGTCACTGTTATTCTTTTTGCCTTTGAAGCATCATTCATCCGATATTATTAAAATATATGGATCCTCGCTCCAGAGGCTTGAGAAGATAAAAAATGAGAATAGCGAACGAAGCATCCACTGATCAGCTAATTAAATAATATCCCATAAGCGGCGAGCATCAGGTAAAAAGCGACAAAGGACTTTTCGCTTCAGTATTTCACAATGATCCATTAACTCTGCGAAAAATTTCTCAGGAAAGCGAAGAAATTTTTCAAGTGGAACACGCGATCGAGGCCACTCTTATTCTAAAAAAAAAAAATGATCATCCGATGAGAGCAGACTCATGTAAATATGGCCATCCACGATTACAATTACTTTGCCTCCGATACCCTTCAGTGCATTCTGACCCTGTCTCGGTTCACGAATTCCAACGCTGAAGGAATCTGCGGGTCCAGATCCCTCAAAAGCGGATCGGGTGATCCCCCATCTCTCTAACTTTGTTCTCGCTCATCTTATCCTTGGATCGGGAGGGAGACTTGTTTACGGGTTAGTTAAGAACAAACAGGAAGTCCAAAACTATTCGAATTAGTGGAACTATTCAAACTAGAGTCCTTTGAGTTTAATTGATTAGGTAGATTCCGAGATGAACGAAATTGGCTGTATGATATGATGATGTATGCGCGAGCATCGATAGCTCATCGGTGATGACACAACAGATATTAGTCGCCTCACTTGACTGGCTCATAAGAGAATAAACCTGCAAAGGGCCGCAACGAGACGGGTTATGATGCAGGTAAAGGTCGAGTGCTCAACGGGTATGCGAAAGGGTTGGCGGAAGGGAGAAGCAAAAGAGAAAATTCTTCAGGAACGTTAGGGCTAAACCTGCGAAGGTTGACAGACAGGCAGGCAGGCTGACAAGCACAAGACAAAAAGTGTATAGCGGGGTTCGTAGATGAGGCTGGGGTAACGATGTAATCGCTGGCCACGAAAGGCCTTGAGTAGCACGGGCTTAATTGCATTGATACAGAGATAAGACAACCGGGGCATGTACTAACCGGGCTCGGTTAATACACTCGCGAAAAAGATGGTAACTTCGGGTTCCCTTTTGCCTCTTCTCCATTTCGCGCTCCTTGCCTTTCTCAGACACAGAGGCTTTCTTGAAAGAGGTGTTTGATGTTCTTTCTTTTCCGCAGCTTGAAACCCTAGACGCGTTGGATACAAGAACTAAACGAGTCTAAGGAACATCGGCCACCCTAACTGAGCCAGCCTAGGTACTAAAGGAGAATGAAGTGCTTCTCATTTAGCAACCAACCCAACACCATCAAGCCCCCGGACACTTCACATATTTCCCTCGAGGATCCAACTTCCTGTTACTTTTGGACTCATCTTAAGCTTCTGGTTAGACACGCGTTCGAAGAAACATCATAAGTAGAGCCTGAGTGATCATTGACCGTGCTTTCTATTTCTAATGGCAGGCTTCCAACATCGCACAGCCTCCAACGATCCGCAACTGGTACCTAAATAGTTTCTTACCTTTCTGGTGGTTATCGATGGCAAAATTCCAATCTTTCAGCATTCTAAAAAAAAAAGTGTTTAGCTCATTTCTGAAGATGCTACTCTATCCCGATAGCGAAAATCAAATGTTCCGATATTCCAACCAGTTTCCAAGCGGTTTGAAACTACGACTCTACTAGCTCCTGGTAGTCATAGGATGGTGGATGGTCGGAGGCCAATGTTCTCGCTTTTCAACTGATTCCTGCCTGATCACCTGACCAGTCTAAAGTTATCTTTCTAGAACTTAATCTCATGACCCAAGTAGGATAACTCTCACGGGATCAGAATATAGGACCGAGAATCCGAACGAACTGATGTAAGGCTAATTAGCCAATAATTGGAGTCCTGATCAGGTCACGAAGAGAAATTCTCTTGATATTAGAGATCGAAGAATTGGCGCTATTCCGCGATCGATTGAATCCGAGGAATGGAACGAGTTCGAAGTAGAGCAGTCCCAAGAGTATCACAAGCGCGACACTCCCAATACGAGAGTCTGGTAAGTGGCATGAACGATCAAATACATAAACCTGAATGGTAAACGTGTTGTTACTTCTACGGACGTGCTATCACGTACTCTCGAGTTTACGTCGCTTCCGCGTATGGACATTATACGAGATTTTAACGGGTAGAATACATCGGCGTTAAGTTAAACGTTATTGCACATTGTGAGACGATTCTCCGATCTCTATTGGCTGCCGCTTGGATGTTACGAGTGTTTAAAATTGTTCCCGCTGCGATTCATCCTTTCAAAGATTAAAGAGAAAGAACTGAGACGTACCTGAGCCAATCTACCGGTTGAAAAAAAAAAAAAAATTACAGAACTAGTCAAAGTTTTTTTAGTGCATTCTGGTAAAACTTTTTTGTGTCTTCCGCAGAAGCAGACAAAGTTGGCACTTGAAAAATTTCAGACACGAAATTCCATTCGAGCCTAATTTTTTTTCTTTTCCTTGTCACTGTCATTGGATAAGAGTTTGCTTTTCATAAATTTATAGCGTCGTACATTTAATTTACGTCTCACGAAAAAAATGTACATATGGTAAATCGAATTTCCGCACGCCTGTCGAAAGAAAGATGCTTCTTTTACTGCTCCATAACTTTCATCTTATTTTTTTTTTTTTTTTCTTTCATTTTTTACGTTCCAAGTTATGGCCTCGATATTAATGCGAAAGACGGGCTTCAACGTTCAAGACGACACGGTATATTTTCTCACGGCGACTAAGTTTACATGTATACACGTATCTGTCTATTTTTACGATCTTTCTTGGACACTTTCGAGGATTTTATTAACACCGTGAAATATGGGATTCGAAGTAACGTCAAAAAGTATTGAAAAAGAATAATAAAAAAATGTTGACCACTCGACACGTGCTGTGGATTTTTTTAGCGGTTTTTCTAGTATAACAGAATTACTCTAGTATATTTCGACTGATAAATTTTTATTAACCCGATAAAAATTCTTTGGTATCATTCCAAATGTGAATCGCTGAAACAAAAGTCTTCTCATCGTGTCAACATGACGTTCTTATATTGTTTTCTCAATTTTCAATAAATAATAACCGGCGTCTAAATTAATGTATACATCCCCGTTCAGATTTGTTCAGAGTTTGAAAAATCAAAGTATCCGTTATTTTCGTCAGTAACGATTTTTTTTCCATCCCGGAAAAATTCCTCACGGACCCTCGGAATTTCAAAGAGGAGGGTGAAGAACTCTCGTTCACGAAAACATCCCCTCGGTCTAGGATTTTCCCTGTTGTTTACTCCTAAATTTGCAAGTTAAATTTCACGAAAACTATTATTTCAGCATCGTCTTCAATAATCGGAATATGTTAAAACGTACGTTTGAAAGATATTTAAACCGTGAAAGTTTGTGAAATTTTCGACGCTCTCGAAATAGAGCCGCCTCAATTATTTTCGATGCTAAACACATTCCTGACAATTAATTCGATGCTAAACACTGAAAAGAATGCAAATATTTGCTTTTGGCTTCCGCCGGATGGCAAAGATTCAACGTTGTCGAGAATGCGAGCGAGGCTTACTTTAAAAAAAAAAAAAAAAAAAAAGAAACAAGATAAAATCTGAAATCGGTTGTAATAACGTTCGTCCGATGATGGAAAAAAAAAAAGAAATAAGTGAAAAAAAAAACGTTCATGTCATTTAGTCACGCATTTGTCCGGCGATTTCACAGAAAATTGTCCATTTGCATATGCAAACCGGAAGTAGTAATAGATTGCTAGGAAAATACGGACGAGCTGTGCAGAGGAGGGTGAAAAAAAAAAAAAAACTTTAAACGGGTCATCGATTTAGATCGATAAATCTCCTACCTGCATCTACACATATATAAATATATGTTCATAGACACAGCTTTACATGGGGTTGAACATGCGAATAAGACATTACGTGCTCTCTCGTAACCCTTTTTTTTTTTTTTTTTATTCCAGGATTATCGTCCTTTCTATTTCTGCTTGTATGTAGCTATATATATATATATTTATATATACATATGTATACGTATGGTAAACATATACACATGTGCAATCATCAATCCTCACTCCCCTCCCATCTCTCATCACAAACGCACTCATCGGGTCTTTTTTTCCGTTGTACTTTTCTGTTCTTTTATTTTTCGTTCTTTTTTTTTTCTCCTTTTTCTCTTCGTTTTTTTCATCGGCCCCTGATACAGTGTATGCGTAAGCGAGTTTGCGAGTAGTGAATGAATGAATGACGCTCTCTTGTTCGGGGTTATTTGTTCTTTTTTTTTTCTTTTTAATTTTCTTTTTGTACTGTATTTTTTTTTCCTGGGGAATGAGCTCTCCATTGTCCATTTGCGAGGGGACCATGGGGAAGAAAGAGTGAATAAAAAAAAAATGGAAAAGAAAAGTCAAACATTGTTGGGCCTCGGCGCGTTCGGCGTTGCGACGCGTGTGATCCAATTTTTTTACGATTTTTCGATCGTTCGATTGTTTTCTCTCTCTCTCTCTCTCTCTCTTTCTATCTTTTGGAATCGCCTCGTTTCTCAGGTTTCGAAGCTTTTGTCGATGTTTACGAAATATAATATGTTTGCGCAAATTTTTTGCTCACTCGGTCACGACGATAGTCGGTTGATAAATGGAAAAAATTGCTCGGTAACAATTTCTTTTTCTCGTATGATTCATTTTTTTGAAATACTAAAATCAAAGCAAAAGAAAAAAATAAATAAATAGATATTCAATTTCTCTATCGAATTTCAATGATCGATGTGATCATTTTTTTCATGATTAAAATCATCGTATTGTCCAATTATTGTTTTTGCAATTTTTTCGATGAATGTTTGCTTTTTTTTTTTCACAATTAAAAATTAGCGCATACACCGAGTACCGATTCTCCTTGAAGCAAAAGAAAAATGACTTACTTCAGAATAACCCCATGTTACGTAATGATTACCTAGATAAATATGTAAAAATAAAATAAAAAAATGTTACACATAAGTAATCGTCGACCGTATTTATTGTCCTTAGCTCTTCCTGCAATATCGTAGATGTTTGTATCAGCGATATCATATTGTAGAAGAAAAGAAATGTTCTTTTTTCAATTTTTTTTTTTTTTTTGAAGATTCATTGAAGAAAAGATTTTAAAAAATGAATTAAAAAAAAAAAAAAAAAATAACATTGTTCGGATCGTGTCGGAGCGATATATTTACCTGTTCCATTTTCCCCGCTCGGGCGGATACGAGCATCGTAGCTTTCCGGTCCGAGGATGTCGTCCAAGACCTTCTTCTCCTTCTCTCTGAAGTTTACCTTTCCCTGCGTACATCTGCAAAAAAGAAAAAAAAACAGGAGCAAACTCTCTCGTCAAGGAAATTCGTTTTATTCGAGCCAAGAAAAACAAAAAAAACGAACGACGAATTTAATATTCGTAGAAATTGAATAAAGCATTTGAGGATTGAACACATCGAATTAATGGATTAATGCGGCTTATGAAGTCGAACGAGAAAATTGTATTTCTTTAAACCGGTGGTCGATACGATCGCATGGTTTCATTGAACTCGATAAATATTCGGATTTAGGGTTCAAAACGCCATTTTGTAATAATTCGAAAGTCACCATTTTGTGCTGCACCTATTAAAGTTTAATGTGTAAAGCGTGACGAGTTTTAATTGATCGTTTGAAATTTGTTTACAGCAATAATAAGTAGCTGGATCTACTAATGAAATCGTCAGAAGCAATTTGAAACGATTGAATATTCCTCGAAGAGTTTAAAAAGCAAACATATCACGAATTTCCGTTACCAAATGAAGCGAAAGTTTAGCGCGGTGCTTAGAGTTTCCGGGTATCCGTAAAACTTAAGTAATTAAAGATAGGTTGGGTAAGATATTCAACAACTGTTAATCCAAGGTTGTAAAAGGAATGAGGGAGAAGTACGGTAAGAGTTGAAGTTGGCGACATGGATGCATAGACGTTGGGCTCTTGATTGAAAGCCGTCAGGGCTATCAATCAGCGAGAAGTACAGAAGGCTACCACGCTATGGCGCTGTCTAGCCCGGAGCTGTAAACCCCGGGGAAAGAGAGAAAAAGCAGGTTAAGCGTTTTCTCGCTTGGCGTTATCCGGCGGTGTTCCATGTCCTACGGAAACCGGGAATCTTTTAATTTTAATCGATCCACCTGACACCTCTCCTATATAATCGTTCACGTTTCTCCAATCGCTTCGAACGCAAACTCTTGCTTTTTTCATTAGTCTTTGCCTCAATCACTCCTTCTAACCTCTCTTTTTGTTTGTAACTGTCTCTTCGTCTCCCACTTTGTTTCCAATAAATCTTCCTTCGAAGACGTGTTACGAGGGTTCGTCAAGATCAAAAGAATTCAAACTATTTCTCTCTGTGTCCATGTTCATTGAAACATCCACGCTTTCAATTCTTCGTGCACATCAAGGTTCATGGATCGTTTATGCATGAACGTTGCATCAGATGTTTGAAGTATTTGGTTTTTAAAGCCATGGAGAAATCGCTCCATCCACTTGGAACTTTTTGAAATTTGTCATTTCAAACGTCATCGATTGATTGAGGATGAAAAAAGCTTAACGACCACAAAAAAATGACGAAACTGAAGTACTCGAGACCCTTTTAGCATTCTGCTCGATCAAGCAGGGTGAAAAAATGTTTCCTTTCGAAATGTTTGATCGAAAAGTATGAAAAATTTGGAATTTTTTTCGAAACTCAACGAAAAACTAATACATCGGAGAAGATTTGAAAAATCATGCTTCGAAACAAACTTGTTCAAAGTCCCTACTACAGACGACTACAACTACATCCTTCGAAGACAGGATTCTTCCAAGAAATGCGAAAAAGCATATTAATCGATTGACCGAACGAACGTATACTCTTCAACAACCCACGTCTAGGGACGATGCATGAAATTTTGGGCAAACAATCCAGCATTGTCGAGAATCGAAATTAGCTAGAGCATTGACGCACAACGCCAACGCTTGAAGGGTCAAATGGTAGCCTAAAATGTAAATCAGCGATGTAATCGGGTGATGAAATCTCTTGGTGATCACGGACTCATTGTTTCTCAATTGTTTTCTTTTCATAAATACAAAGGAAAGCTACAGTCTGTCAGTTTAGCCGATGTCACATGCGCCACGTGTAATCCGCATCATACTAATAATAACGAGAGAGAGAGAGAGAGAGAGAAGCATGAGCGAACAATAAAATGTTATACAAGCAGCGAGGCCCGTTCGAAGGGGAAGGAGCAGGAACACGGAATATGGCTCTCGAGGCTGAAACAAGAGCCGAGAAATGGTGAAAGAGGTGGCTGATCAGAGTGACGAGGATATAGGGCTATGTAAATCTATGCATCCATGTCGAAGGAGCTCGCTCGACCTCAAGAGTTTTGACAAGGGGAGCTGAAAGAGAAAGCGAGAGGGTTAACCGTCGGTCGTACGAGGCAGGCATTAATAAGGTCGCTTCGACCCGATGTTTAATGAGAGCTTCTCGCGCGCCCATGCGGTAGTTAGGAACTTGAGTGGTATGAGCATCAATGAGACGAGCCTCGGAATAGTGTGACCTTTTTATTTTCTTCTATGCTTGTATCAACCATGTTTCATTGAGTGTGGGAGAAAGAGTTTCGGAGGAATTTTGATGACTGCCCCAGAAACGGAGTCCATATCTTTTGGGTCTCTTGCGTTTGACCTTCGGACCTTTTCTGTATAGGTTCTTAACTATGACGTGGTCATTGAAGCCCGAGCTTCAATTTTCTCTGGTCCCGGAGCACGCTTTGTAGTCGCAGTTGTTGCAATAATGATAATTGGCCTTGATCCGTGTTCAATGACAGAAATGTTCTTTCCTAAATGTTCCTCTTTTTTTTTCGGCTTCATCCGGAACAACATCTCAACCCTAGTTCCGATGGATCACATCAAATTGAAGATGAAAGCTTGCTGCGGTACTCCATGGGGAAATTCACCGCTGATATCGAATGCGTAGAGGGGGAGAAATTACTCGATGGAAGACTATACAGATAGAGGAGATGGACAAGGGAAACGCAAGAAAAGTTCTCCTCATCGACCCAAACCGTCCCTGAAGACTCGTTGTGAAGGAAGGAAAAAAAAAGTGCTCTCCGCCCCGTTTGGGGAAATCTGACCGAGCTCGTTGGGATTGTTTCATACTTTGCATCGAGGCCTCTTTATTCCTATGCGCTGATTATAACTTGTTTTTTTTTTTTTTATTAAGATTTTTTTGTTAATTGGTGCTCCAACGTTAAGGGAAAATAAGACATTTATTTTTGATCCAATTTACGAAAACAGGATCGTCTGCCGACGTCAGAATAACTCGGTACTTTGAGTTGCTACGGGAATAATTTTTTTTTTATCTTCAATTCAGCACCGGTTGTTCGCAGAAGCTTATTATATTTTTTTACAACTTTGCCTTTTATCACCACCCTACGGCCAAGGGTCGGGGATGCTCGGAGGCGGAATTTCTCGGTACATAAGCAAGGGGTCGGGTCAGGAGAGGTGGAGACAAGCCCCCCACAACCAATTTGAATCAGAACCATCCCACAGAGGCTTATTGGGATTCATGGGAAGATACCCAAGCGTTATAAGGGATGATGGAATTGCGCAGGAGTAAAGAAAAAAAAAAAAAAAAAAATCGATCATGAATAATACATTGTACACTTGAGGAGTAAACATCGTCGCGATATACCTGATGTCCGGATCTTTTTGATTTCACGTGTATATATGAATATAAAGGTCAGTTTATGAATTTAATAATCTTGTATATTTGATCTTGTTTAAAAATTTATATGATAATAGATAGCAGTAGAGGTTTACTCGAAGTTGAGAAGTGTATGCTTTAACATGGTCGAACAATCGCCGAAAGTGAAGAAAAAAGCATTAAATATAGCGGGAGAAAAGCGTAACCGACGAGAGTTTCGGCCAACTTTACTTTATTGGTTTTACGATGTCTTGTAATACAAGTTCGAGGTATTGTGTTCAAAATTTGAATATATTTGATCGACGATGTAGACCCTTTAGAGATTGTAGCTTTCAACGAGGGGGCCAATTGACCTGCAGCTATTCGATAAAAGTAAATAATCTCCCATAACCAGATAAAATCCAGGGGGGGGGGGGGCGAATGGTAAAGAGAGTCGGTATATCAAAATTCGATTTACACTGATCGAAAAAAGGCTTAGGAAAAATGGCGTCCAAAATATCTGGAAGAAACTTTTCTTATGTCTCGAGGTAATGGTTGATAAAAAAAAGGAAAGAAAAAAAAAGGCCGCGTCAAGCTCCGAGTTTACGGAAGTAACGCTCCAGGCTGGTAACAGATCGATATGTGATTATATGGAGGACGATAGACGAAAGAGAGTTGCACATAGCGGAGGATGTCCCCCGGCGATGGTGTTGGCAACCCTTGGAGAAGGAACAGAAATATTGAATAGAAAGTGCGACGTACAAACCCGAACGGCATCCACGGCAAAAAGTTTTGACCCGATGAAGATAACAAAATGGCGTTTCAAGAATACGTTCTATATTTTCCAAGATGTATACGGCCCCGGAGGCCCCCGATTGTCTCGCAGACTTGTTCAACCAACTTCCAATCCGCACACGGATCGAAAGCGGCTGGTTGGTGGGGAAAAAAAAAAGTACATAAAAAAATAGGCAACGCGGGGTCAATGAATTGAGGGGACGATAAAATTCTCGAGGCTCACACTGCCTTTTCATGCTGGATAATTAAACTGTAATATAACAGCTTAATCTCGTATTATTACAGACATTTGGCAACTGAAAATGGATGACCGATGTAGAGACCACGAGCGATCTTTGACCTCTTCCTGAACTTATTTTCTTCCAGAACCACTAAAATTTCAAAACCCTCTTTAGCCGCTTTAACCTTCCTCTCAACTCGCCCTCTGAGGAACTCGGCCGTTTTCCATCATCTTTTTCTCCCGCTTCGTCTTACCACTCTGCCTGCCACATTCGCCCTCTTCTTTCGCTCTCTTCCGCCACTTCATTCTACTTTCCCGTAACCAATATCTCTCCTTCACTCTCTCTCTCTCTCTCTCTCCCTCCCTCTTTGCTCACCATTTGCCAACTACCCTTCATCCCCGGTGTCCCTGTTCTTGCTCCAGCCTTTTCCGACCCTTCCCTTTCATCCCGTGCCTTTTGTTGTCGCTCTTCATTTCATTCCCTCCTCTATCATCTTGACCCCCATTGTCTGCGAGGGACGGACTTGCCACCACCGACAAATACCCGCGTTACTATAATGGTGCGAGTTAACTTAGCCGTTTTATCCGTCCTGTAATCTCCAGAGGAATATATTCAGCCAGGTACTCAATTTGATAGGTGATTTAATGAACGCTTTTCATGCCACCTGTTCCCAATATCAAACCTTAAATTCATACATTTTCTCAGATACAATTTCTTGAAAATGTGAAATTACCGACTGTGAGATAACTCATTTAATTTCATCGGCGGTTATTCCTAGTACCAGGTAACATCACTAAATTGAAGATGGCGTTGAACAGCGCACGTGATACTTTCTCTCTTATGTTATTGCAAAAGGGCACAGGGAAAGTGGAGCAAACAGAAGTCAATAATCAAAAGCTCCAATTCCCGTAATCCCCAACGGATCGTCTTGCTTACCGCATTGAAAATAAAAACGAAAAAGTAGCTTTTCTCTTTGAGACTCGGTGTTTTTGACCCCTCGTCCTCTGGCATACAGCATTATTATTATTATTATTTTTTTTTCATTACACAAAACCTCCGTATGGGGGATATAATACAGCGGCGAAATATTTAAACCAGTCTGCAGCCCGAGGCTAATCTCTGATGAGAAACTTCCCTCCCGTTTAGTCGACGGTGTGGCCCAACTTGGGACAGCGAGAAGGGAGGGGAAAAAAGAGCCCTTCGGACATTGCTGCTGGTTTTGCTGTTCGTCGGTTGCACTCGGAGATGGCCTGTCTTGTGATTCTACCCGAGTTGGCTATTCAGAAAAGCCTCTTGTACTCGTACACTCCTTCTGACACCGAGTTTAATACGCTAGAACGCTTCCTAAAGCCTCATTCAGAAAACACTCGCGTACACAAACACAAACTCATGCATGATTAACAACACACACACACACACGTACATTACAATCTGAATAAATTTCAACTTCTGGCTTACACATACTGCCCGAAAATTTTTGGTACTGCGTTGCCGGCCACGTGCCTTTTTCTATTTATGATACAAGATCGAAAAACTCTTTGGTTCGGTGTTTCAAATAGAATCCTGGACCAACTAGGCAACAAGATCGAAACTGAATATTCGAGTCTCGCGAAATCTTATTAATTTTTTTTCTGTTTTTCTTTTTTTCATCCTCCGTAGTTGGATATCATTTTACCCTGGACTATCTGCCTCGATTGAAACGGCTCGAGATTGTTGGATTTTGGATTTGTATGACAATAGTATTCGAAGTATGACGAAGGTATGAAAAGAATGTACAATTGGAAGAGAGTCACGTGATGTAATTGTGAAACGAAGTGAGGCAATGTTACGGGTTGGAAAATCGTGTTGAGAGACATAAACTCGCACCAATGAAACATCCAGTGTGTTTTAAGCTCGTGGGGGAAAGCTTGTCAGGGCTTCGAAGCACTTGACAGGGCTTAACGACTGCAGTTTGAAACACACGAGAAAGAGGAAGGTGGGAGGAGGAGGAGGGAAAATGGAGTATCAGTTGCAGGTACGGGAGGGAGTAAACAAACATGTACCGGGGTAGGTGAAGCTCAATCAACAAGTGTCGCGAACGAATTGGACCGCTTAATTTCCATACGAATAAGTAAAACATCCGCTCTTGTTTAAATCGTCAAAATAATTTGATAATAACTCCAACCCGGACTCGTGCAAAGTAAACGTCTCCAATTAGTGTCAAAATTTGGTTTAACATCGGGCAAACCGTTATTTTTCTCTTCGTACTTGCACCCCGCTAACCACTGAATGCCATCCACTACTAGTCTGACCATAATAATCAACCTTGATTAACACGTTTCGTTAATTTCTGCTTTCAACCACATTTCATCAGCTCGTTCAAAAGATCCTATAAATAATGAGCTGGCTAGTCGAAATTTTGGTACTCTCGCGTTCTATTTCATTTTTTTTTAGAAAAAATTTACAATATTTTTTTCGAATCCTTTTTTGCTTGGAAGAAACGAAAACTGTTTCATGAACTAGAACTTTGTTAGCTTAAAAATTCGAATTTTTACTTACCTCGAAGAGTGCAGCAGGACTGTTAGTAACGCTACCAGCGGTAGTACTCCAGGCCACATAGCGGCGGCCTAAAAATATAAATACGATATTATTTGTAGATAATTTCGTTGATGATCATTGATCAATAATCAATTTAAGATTACGCGAAATACCTAACCTAAAAATACGTTTTTCGTGTTTCAATCGACCACTGCGTTGTGTATCGTTCGAGACAAACATTCGAAACGAAAACCAGAGTTTCTCACTTGCGCTAGTGCTCGGTTAATAATTTATTTCGGCTAAAGAGGATTCGATCGTTGTTCGATGAGTCTACAATCGAAGATCATAATAACGAAGGAATTTTGTTGCAGCTTCGAACAACCGTTGTTTTTTCATTGTTACCGATTTGAAAAATTGTTTCAGTTCCTAAAACTAAATAATTATGACAGAAAGAGCGAAAAGTCCGAAGCAGACTTTGCAGCATTTATTAAGAACTCAGTGAGCCAAGGCGCACTTAAAAAGTTTCAAGAAATCCTGTCTGCGGCCTTAATTAATGAGAGATTTGGAGATTTATCCAACATTTTTATCGTTCATCGTCGTATTAAAATGAAGACGAATATATATACATAAACGTTTCTTATCCGTCGTGCTGGATTTTCGCTTAGGCTCTTCAAAGAGATTCGCAAATTTAATTTCATCGAGATATCTCTTGAAAAGTGTGATAGCTATATGAGCATGTGACAGAATAACTGACAGATGAACATGACGAAATTACAAGAATTTCCAACATATTTGTACGCGTATTCGCATTATACGGAGGCCCAAAAATACTCTAAAACGTTGCTGCTTTTTTTCGTTTGAAAAGAGACGTTTCTATATATGTGGGTGAAACGAAGATTGAAGGGAATTGTAGAGCACAGACGATATAGGTCGTACATCATGTTTCGGAACCCCGTCACTTTCAAGAGACGACGCCAGTGGTACATCAAGAAACGTAATGTATTGCTTTTTCAAAGAAGAAACGAATCGATAGTGGGTCGTTCGGAAGATACAACTCGGTTATAGTAATGGTATAGTGTCGTCGATGTGTGATAGTCGATGAAAATGGAGGATCCGACGGCTCGTATTGTAAAACTGAATGTTGAATGATGTGGCTCTTATATTTGCTGGGTGAAACGTAAATTCTTCGATATTGGGTGTGCTCGACACAAGTATAAGCTCAAATTAGTATTGAAATTCCAGTTTTTTTTTTTTCTTCTTTTTTTCACACTCCTATAATTTATGAATGCGCTGTGACTTGATTGATTGCAGTTTATGACAGTCGGTTCGCGGATAATCATAAAATGAGGTCGAAAGGTACGAAAAAAAAAAAAAAAATTGTGATAACTGGAGAGCACTGAAAATCGACGAAAAAAATAGTGTGAACAATGCAGAATATACTGGGAAAATTGTTTCGTTTAACTGACAGGATGGGATGAAAAGTTTTCAAAGTTGTGTGTTTCAGACAGATAAGAAATAATTGACATATCTCCAGGGGTGCACGTCGATTGAGAATGATTTTTGTTAAATTGACCTGGGGCAATGATCCCTCGGAGGAGTAATTTGGTAATAGAGGGCTTGGCTCATGCGTGTAGGCCATAAAAAAAAGTTAGTGGAACGAGAAAAACCAACCCAGACTGTAATCCCGAAGCTTTTTATTCGCACACCAATATTTTTCTTCTTCCTTTTCTTCTTTCGTTTCGTTTCACGTTTCTTTTTCTTTTGCTTTTTTCATACGTTCACCGTGAATGTAAAAACGGGACGGGAAGGGAATGAGACCGAAAAGTGCGGATGAATTATGGGAGGAATAAATGCAACGTAATCCGCCTGGGGAAAAAAAGTCAGCCATTCCAATGTGTGGAAGAGATTTCACCACGGGCTTAACCGGTGCTTAAGAGTACTCGGAGTATTCTTTTTCTTTTTTTTTTTTTCTTTTTTTTACGTTACCAACAAATGAACAAATATCGATTTTGCCAGCTCATTTATTTCTCGCGCCATAACAAAAGTTACTTTTCGAATCGAATGACAAAAGAAACGGATTTATAGCGATTCACAATTTGTAATTTAGTTGGTACGTTTTATTAGTATATATTGCTAAATACCGAATAAAAATAAATATAATTTGAGCTGTTAATCGACGAGTTTATACTACATTCGATATAATCGACCAAATTCTGCTTTCAAAGAAGTCTTTTCGCTGCATCCTATTACATCAATTGTTGATCCATGTTTCTATCGCATATTCGTTTTATCCACGATTTAACAAGAGAATTACGAAAACCTCGACGAACCCCAGAAACCCTAGAATTCTCAGCTAGGATTATGCAATAATACTTGTCGCCAATGGTACGCTATTCTCAGACTTGCGAATGTCAAAGGATTCAATAGAATTACATAACTTGCGTAGGTGACTAACCAGTGCTATATACCGTATCGAGTATCCACCATTTTTACCTTTCTATAGAAACATGAGAAGAACGCGAATTTTTATGAATGGAAAAAATGTTTTATGACTTCAATTTTTTTTTTTTTTTTCTCCAAGTTTCGTCTCTATAAAAATAAGATTTGAAGGCATATGCTACGAGAAGTAAAGTTAAATATGTAAAAATGAGAATAAAGTTGCTCCGTCGAGTTGTCACTGAAGTGGCCTGAAAGCTTTTCCTGTATCAACGGTGAGAATTCATTCGACAACAAATGTAAATCATATATATTTTAATCCAATATTGTAGTTTCTCGGTTCGACTACCTCAAAAAATCGATACCACTGAGTTTTGATCGAGTCACAATGACTGATTTCCTCCTGCTCCGTTGGGATGACAGAAAATGTGAAAAATGAGGTTGTAAGACGAAAATAAAGGTGCTGTTATGATTGTTATTGGAATTTATTCAACTCCCTTTTGAAACAATGAAAAAAAGACAGCGCAAAACTGAAGAGAAGGGAGACAGGAAAACGGAGGAGGTTGAAGGAAAGGGCCAAGAGCTACGGCGACAACCCCACCTGCGCGAGGGGACCCGCGCGGTTGCGTAAAATCAATACAATCCCAAAGTGCGAGAGAGGGAGAAACAGTGAGAACAAGAGAAAACGAGCGAGAGAGAGAGAGAGAGAGAGAGAGGAAGAGAGAGAAAGAGGGACTCGCAGATAAGTAAGTTTACGCCAATAAATCGTGATTAAATCAAGTTAACGGGAACGTGACTTTAATTTCCGAAAAAGCCAACAGATTGATCGTCACCCCTTTCCGTGGCATTTCCGCATCTCTCTTCCCTCCTCCTTCAACTATCGACCCTCCAACAACCCTTATCTATTTTCATCAGGAAATTGACGCCGGTTTGTATCACTCGCACCGACTCTTTTTTTTCCATTTTTTTTTTTTTTTTTTTATTCCTACCGGCTTTAGATCAATAATACTATTATTAATTACTTTCCGTTATAATAAAAGTAATAGTGCCGATCAAGCATGAGTTGGACCTTCCGAAAGTTTCGTGCTCGGTCTTGCCGTCACCGGGTAAATATTCGAAAAGGCACTTTTATCAGTATCCGCCGGGAACATCAAAAAACGCTTGTCATTGTCATTTCCAAAATAAAATTGTTATTCAGCCTCGTGATAACGTTGGTTCGAAGAAGCGATAAAAAAAAAATAATAATTTCGAATCCTTATCTTTGACTTAAGAATGGGATTGATTGTGTCGCTTCGACTCCTCGGTGAATGAAGTTGATGCGACAGAAAAAGATGATTGTTTTTCGGCTGTTTTCCCTCTTCAAGGCCTATTGACAAAATTGTAAAAGTTCGAAATGAGGGGAACTCGTACAATATAAGCACGACGAAAAAGATTTATCATGGCTGCGAGGGATCGTGGTCTCTGGATAAACGTGTTAAATCAGCTGTAAAAACAATTGATGCGCGATCCCATTTTTCGACGTTTCAGACGATTTAAAAAGATTCTTACGCCTCGTGAAAAAGTTGTATCACTTTGTGCGTTGATCGCGTATTGAAATAATTCATGGCCCGTTTCCCATGTGCGAGGATCAACAGAAGCTTATACTCGATTTGGTTAAGAAATACTTCGAAGCTCGAGAATACATCGCCGTGAGAATAAAATGGCGCGGTTTCGCATCACGTTATATATACAAAACTTGGAACATCATTCTTTTTTCAGAGGGGGCGAAACGATCGGAATGAGGGTAAGGGGAATAGGGATTGAAAAATGGCTGAGTAATTTGGTTCAGGGCACGACCCCAAGTGGGCCAGTGGATGGATATCCCAATACGGAGCATCCCGTGTACGTATCCCAGTTTTTAGCGAACCTTTGACCTTTATCGGAAGTAATGGGATCTCTCCGATAAAGCCCTGGACGAACCGAGGTTTTTTCTACCAACAAAAACACACGGGGCTTCTTCATGGCAATGATTTTTCCTGCTCTTTTTACACGTTTTCGATTCTTCCGCTTATTTTTCTGACGCTCTCCGAAAAAAAAAGAGAAAAAAAAAACTTACGTCTCAATTCTCACGAGATTTTGTCTCGTGCTAAAAGAAATGTAGCGAAGGGAGACGACACATTCGAGATAATGCTTATTCGAGTGTGTACACAAAGCTGACTCCGCGCTATAGAAATACACGTAAGTACAAAGAATCCGCAACGCGATATAGAAATATTGTCGTTAAAGTGGGTACAGCTGCGTAAAAAGAGAACTTTTTCTCCCCCCCCTCTCTCTCTCTCCGTGTTTTTGTTTTCCCATTTCTTGTTCTTACCGTTCACACGTTTTTTCCCTCCAGCTACCAAATCTACCCCCATACTCCCAGCTCCAACCCCTCAATCGTCGTCTCCGCACCACCCTCTCGTGCTACAGACTTTGCCTCTGTGTTTTTCTTTTCCCCAACTTCGACAAGAAACGACTCAAGTTTCGTTCTCGTGTACCAAAACACTTTTACGGAATCATTTTTCAATGTGAACCTGTGGCCTCTCTGACCCCCCCCCCCCCCTCTCTCTCACCCCCTTCACCCCGTGTATATAGATATACGTATATACATTATTTCTTCCCTTTCCCTGACCTCATCCATCTGTTACTCGACTCGTTAAAATAACACGCGAAAGTTAGTGTAAACTTATGTTACTTGAGCTTCTCCTGCTTGCTGAAGCGAAGAAACAAGTGCACCCAAAGAAGAATAAGAGATAGACTCCGATATAAACGAAGATAAGTACTGCGAAAAGTGCTTTCGAAACTATCGAATAAAAAAACATTAAAACGTAAATTCGATACAATATAATTGTGGCAAACGGATATTTGTGAACGTTTTCAAAATGATACACTTTCTATTTCACTTATGCATTTATTTATTTAAATTTCGCTTATGAAAACCCTTTTTTCTTTATTGTCTTAACGAGTAAACTTAAAATGTTCAGCCCTTCTGCGGCGAGTAATGAAAACTAGAGGAAAGAAAAGGATTACTCTTCTATGTGTAGTTGTACAAAAAAAAAAAACCAGGAGAATAGTTACGAGCTCCTCCGGTGGATTTTTGACCGTAGCTTCGCTCACCGCGAAGCCCAGGAACTTTTATCCGAAAGTCCATGGGCGGGTATGTGCTTTAGTCTAGAAGATAAATTCGAGCGTCCATCTTCCTTGGAGCTCCCATTTCCCGGTGGTACGTAATCGAGACTCTGTCTGGGTCTGACCAAACGTCTGGTCTCTGGACCAGACCTTCCCTCCCAGGAGACCCAATAGATACACGTATATATATATATCTATATATGCTTCTAGCTACATTTTCCTTCGTCCTAAAAACCCCAACGTTTTCACTGCACCTCCGGTACGATCCATCTTCCTTTCCCAACGTTTAAAATTCAGTCGATCTTTTGCACTATGCACTAGCCTTACTCCACATTATTTACAGCTCTTGTCGGATTCTCGACTGCATTTTAAAAAGAGCTTTGAAAATATTTACCACGGAATATGACATGGTTCATTAAAAGGAAAAAGTTTTTATCAAATTTCTTTTAAAATATGTACTTTAAAATGATTCTTCATCGAGTGCGATACGCTATTTTAATCCTACTCAAATGCTTCGAAAAATTCTAACAGTGTCATGATAAACTCATATCACAGAGAATTTACGTCCGATCGCAACGAATTTACAGCTGATTGGATAATCCTCAATCCCTAACATCCTTGTGCAAAATTAAAAGGATTTCTCTCGAGCCTTCACGAATATACAACTCGTTAACAGATCGCTAGCTTTTTTGCACTGATTTTTTCAACGATTTTTTCAACAAGTATATGAAGAGGACCGGATTGATACGAAATTAAGAGATGAGAACAAAAAAGACTTCTCGGGAAAAAAAAATTCATTCGGCACTGAAAAAACTTTGCTTAGTCGCTCAAGACGTCTAGTCGCTACAAGAAAATATAAAAAAGATCTTTACCAATGTACCAATCGGTTCTCATTTGAAAATCAAGCACAGAACGAATGTCTGGCTGATAACACAACGAAAATATTTTAATGTTTGGAATAATAATTGTTTACTGGTTGAGCCTCTTTTTCCCGCTTGCTCAACGTTTTAAGAAGGCCTCTTTTGCCATTCGGCTCTGATCTTCCCCTATGTTATCAGGGCTAAGTATAATAAGGTATCGTAAAAGAGAGCAGGCCCAAAATTCGGAAGGGAAAATTGGCGACACGAATGCGATAATAATTGACCATTATGTTTGTCTATAATGACGTTAGGATTCGTAATTTCATGGATGAAACAAGATTGGCCGAAGGGCAGAGAGAAAATGTTCGATTTGACCGGTTATCTGGAATATAATCTCTAACAATAATAAAGTTCTTATATACGCTATGAAGAAGTTTCATTCAATAACTCGAGTTTAGACCCTGCTCCCAACGTCTCTCGTTCTCCTTTTGCTCCCCTATTAATCCCTGACTGGGGAAAAGTTGCGCTCGTTTGTGGCCACACCAAGTCTCAAGTAAGAAAACGAACAGAAATGGGTGGGAGACACGGTGAGGCAGTTAAACGTTTTCACCTCTAACCCTTCAATAAGATTCGGAAGACCTCGTCCAAATCTCTCAAACGTTCTCCTTGGAAATCTCCCATCAAGTTATAATAATCTATTTTGAAAGGGTCTCGTTCTCTCTTCTCTTCCCTTTCTCTCGTTCTCTCTTAAGCCCTTCGCTTCAGCACGTTGACTGATCCTTTATCAGGAACGTGATTGCACGAAAATCCCACTCCACTCTCTCTCTTTCTCCCTCTCTCTCTCTCGCTAACTTACGCCCGATCTTTTTTCACCTCGATTTCGTCAAGACCGCGTAATACTCTTGAATAAAAATGCCACTTGGGGGGGGGGGGGGAGGAGAGAGGGAGAGAGAGTGAGTGAGAAAGGTTTTTTTTGTCTATCTTCCTCTTCCTCTTTTCCCTTACAAGCTTCTATTATATAGCGTTGAACGTGCTTAAGCTGCTGAATTCGTTTTCGCGACCCTTTGAAAAACAGACGACGTGGCCTCCGCGTCTTAACACCGGTGACGAATTTTTCTTACTGCTTTATCCCGTGCCGAAATTCTCCCGATCTCGAGCTACCAATTTTCTCGAGAAACTCCTTTTTCATCCGTTGAGTCACGAGGAAAACGAGAAACGAAATATTCTTTTAGTTCCTACCAATATCTCATTGTAATGCGGACGTGAATTTCTTCATTTTCGGAAGTGCGAAGAGAATCACAACGATTACAAACCCTAGGAATCAAGAAACTCTCGTGTCAGTTGAAACCTTTCGTAGTCGTCTGTAAAATATTATTATGGTCACCCTCGGATTAAAATGACTCGAGTAATATTCAGGTGGTCACCATACAAATATGTCTTCCTTGAACAGGAGCCAAAGCAAACTTGAAATCCGAATTCGATCCGTTGAGAAAAAAGGAAATGGAAAAATGCATTATTTTCGAAGCAAACCGTCAGCTTTTTCGTTAAACAAGAAACATTTTCCAGTTTGAGTCCAAGGAATGGCATATTTTAGCATCTTTCTAATGTCCAAGTCGTGACTCAGGTCATCGAGGCCCATAGTGACCACGTAAGATTGATTTCGAGATAAAAAAACGAAGCACCGTTTTACGGGTAGTGCCGTCAGCCGAGTTGAGGAAAAAAAGAAAAAAAGAAGCAAAGAGCGCGGTGAGCAAGGTTGTGTAAGATTTAGCCGAGGTTCTACGAAATAATATTAAGAGGAGCATTAAGTAGTCCCATTTGTCCATGTGCCATCTTAGGACTCGAGATAAATGAAACGCAAACAGCCGAGAACGAGTACGGTGTGTTATCGCGTCTCGTTCCTTCATCATCCAAGAATAACCTAACCATACTCACTTTGCCAGGCGTCTGAGGAAAGGAGAAAAGAAGATTCGCTCACTTGTCGAGAGGGGCTATACGTAATGGGGGTTGGTAAGATACATATAGAGCCGTAGCGTGGAATTTACGAAGAGCGTGAGAAAGGGGAAAACCGACGAAGGAAAATGAAATATTGCTACTTTTCCTGTGGTTGATCGCCCCACGCGCCATGAATTGCCTACAGGAGAGACTATTTTTCTTTCTCCAAGATCATTATAAGAACGCCCTTACACCTCAGCCCCCCCTCGATCCACCTGTGACGAGTTTAAGTGAGGCTTTTTCGAGCACTCATTTGTCAGACGGATTGTCGGAAGCAATCCAAAAACAATTTCATAAGCCTTATTTTCGTATCGAGCTTCCTATGCATATATAATGGGGACTACTCCCAATTATCGATCAAAACGTGCTCGTCCTGCTGTTGACTCCCGTTATATCACAATCTCCTGATAACGTGTAGCCAAAATTATCGGGTCAGAGGATGTACGTGTATGTGATAGATAATAATATCCGGCTGAACAGAGACGATCCGTGCCATCATTCGCCTCAGTAAGGAATAACTTATTTAATGACATTTTTGTCCTGTGGTTACAAGATAAGAAGGGTGTTCGAAAATCAATGAGAATAATGAGGCTCTTGAAGAAGGGATTTTGTGTCGAGAAAATAACCGTTTCGTACAGTCGATATCTCTGTTATAAAATCCTAAAATAATAACAGCATTAACAATGTCGTGTGAAAAAGTGAAGATCGTTTGTTTGCTACTTGTTGCTGGTCTTGACAAAAATGGATTATGTTCGAATTCGCACGATGATAACATATTCGAGCTTCGAGACATCTAACCTGGCACACGTCAACGTGCGGCTGTAGAATAAGGGAAGCCTCTCTTTCCCCTCGTGTTTGTTCTCAGTCTTGGAAAAACTTGCTCGGTATTGTCGATTTTTACGAGAGCAAATATTTTATCATCCCACGTGACTGTTTCAATTTTATTTATTTTTGTCCCATCATCACAACACGTAGATAACGAATGAGTGTTAAGTTTTTCATGCAGTCTCATAACGAAGCGATTATTTGTGAGTATTCTAGGCTCTCTCAGTCATGCGTGATTTGTCTTTTTTCTTTTTTCTTCAATATCTTTTTCGAGACTTTTCGAAAAACAAATCTAGATGGTCCCGGGATTTTTTTTTCACCAAACAGTCTCATATATTTACCGTTAATTTTCTGTTTTGAGAGACGTGAACTGTGGTAATGGAACAACGCGTTAGCGTAAAAATAACGAAACGGCAAAAGTTTTCGAACATAAAACTTGACACTTTTGCTTACTTCGGTAGGCAAAAAGTTCAATAGACCGAAGCCAGTATGATCAGTCATTGGACAGCCACGCGGGACGATGAGGAATGGTATTTCTTGTAAAATAAAACGTTCATAACGGGGATCAGCGATCTCATTCTTAATTGTGCCCTCGACGCTATTGAAAATGAAATTTCGAACAAGTTCGTTTTCAAAGTCCGATTCGAAGATACCGCAATACTTGGGAATACCAGCATTCCTAAAAAAATTCGAATTCGACAAATCGGGGTGAATCTCGTGAAAAATTTGATTATTATTACCGTTTAAACACCCCTGGAATTTTGCTGATTCGATCGTAATATTGACTCTCGAAATAAATCAAAAGGTTTTGGTGGAAACGTTACGTTCAAAGATACGAAGTTATTACAAATATGTTTTACTCCCCTTTGCAGATACGTTTATTGAGGAATACTCACAGCTGTGTCCATCAAATTTTCTATTCCAAAATATTCCTCTTGCTTCGAATCCGGAATAGTAAAGTGAGAAAAGCTTTTAAAACAACAATACGAATGGACGGAACGTTTTTTTTTCACACTTCGTTGTATCGATTTTTTTTTTTTTTTTTTTTTTTTTTTATTGCGTTATGGAATCAAATGCCGTGTGAATGTACCCAGGGAAAAAAGCATTTTTTCCGGTATCCGAAATACTGGTGATTTAAAAAAATGTTACGAGCAAGTAGAATTTTTTTTTTCCTCGAAATAGCCTTTGCTAACGGTTATAAATAAATGCACGAGTCCAAATCGAGACGAATGCGATGAAAGAGTACAGAATTTGCGAATGGGTATGCGATGTTTACATCTATCTTTATCGAAATAAAGTTAAAAAAAAATGGATTAACATCAGAGATCTGTGAATATAACCATGGCAGCCGAATGAATTTGTGAACGAACACAAAAACGCATTCGCCATTTCCGCATAGATCTGATAACACGTAAATGGCATTTTTTCCCTGTTTGTCGATAATTTCTACCGGCTGTAGGTGAACAATGGTATTCGCGGGAAATAAAAATAATTAATTTCTATAGAGCTGTGCGTGAGGGGAAGCGAGAGCCGGTAACCCGAGTGTTGATCGTAGCACTAGAAGTGAGGCTTTTTTATTTACCGCAGGTATTTTTTCCCAGAGTTATTGAATGGGAGAATGAGATCGGTCACGCAAAGCTCGTTCTCGATGACATGCAATATACTTGGACGTTATAAATCCTTTACTCCCGACTATATAATCACTTTCAGGTTGACAGGTAGAGCGTGTTTAACGCTAACGAGAAAAAAAAAAAAAAAAGAAAAATAGCAACGCTTATACGAAAGTTTATTGCCCCGCGATTTTTAATTTGCACCGTTGTTACGATCGTGACTTTGCGGCGAGCCGGTAAGCAAAACTTTCGGTTATAAGCTCATTATTCTGTCAATCATAAACAATAATCGAAATGCTCGGTTGATCAGCTCTCGGGATTTTTATTTCTGTACTTATTATCGTTGTTCATTCGATTTAATCCTTGTTATTATTATTAAAAACAATGCCAAAGGTTGTAAATCTAGGACAGGTAAATCTTTGAGCGTATTTATGTACACTATAAGGCATGACAAGTGGGCTCCGAGCCAGACAGGACTTTTGATTCAATTCCTAAATGAAATCCGAAACGTTATTGCCTCGAGTTTGCCTCACAAGTCTGTGAAAGCGGTAAGATCGATGGGCCAATCTGGAAGGGAGGGTGGAGAAAATATGGAAGATATATCGTCCCATCCGTGGATATAAGAGACGGATGCCATCCGCGTTGGAATGCGCAAAATAGTTTTTTTTTTCTTTTCTTTTTTGTTCGATTGTTTCCAGGAATGTAATGCGAAATTTTGTTGAAATGTCAAGAGACTCGGAGACACGTAATTTAGAAGCTATTTGCCAAGCACTCATCTCGGATATATGCACTCTTGATAGAAAGTTTCACGATTAAACGACATTAAATTGTATAATATTTGCCAACCTCAAGCCGAGGCCGAAAGTCGTTCTGACATTTTTCGCCAAAAAAGCTTTCAAGCTTAATTCGTTGATGGTCAACTAATTTGCCAACAAAGGTTAAGGGTCGTGTCCGCCGGTGGTGATAGTTCGGAGAGTATATAATATTTTTCCAATTAACCAAAACAAACTTTAGAGCGAAACCCCAAGCAGAGCGACGCACGTTCGTGAGGTTCTGTTCATCGAAAAAAAAAAATCAAAATTATAGCATTGACGTCAAATAGTTACTGGCTCGAGCGAGCAACATTCCGAGTGAAGATTGATCCAAGCTTTTCCCTTTCCCGAGGTTAATTCGAGTTATATTTGCGACGCGATAGAAAGTCTGGATGGCATTCAACGAATCCGAGCAAGAGGATATGCCCGGCTACATGAACGGGAAATAAACAGGCCTTGCCACGCTTCAACGCGTCCTTCCTGGTATCATGCTTGAAAACGAGACAAACCTCACGCTGTGAGCTCTCATTAGGCTGCTTGTGCCAACGGCCTTGTAGAGATTCCCTCCTCCCTGCCACACATAATGAGGTTGTTATCGCGCGGTGAATAAAGGAGAAAAAAAGAGGAAAGAGGAGAGGCTGAGTCGAACGGGCCTCGAATCAACGCCAAAAATGAAAGAGTCGAGGAGAAAGCGAAGGAGGAGGAAGAAAGATGGATTCAGAAATAGAGAA
Source organism: Campoplex capitator (assembly GCA_037576405.1). Lineage (NCBI taxonomy): Eukaryota > Metazoa > Arthropoda > Insecta > Hymenoptera > Ichneumonidae > Campoplex > Campoplex capitator. Next base: position 9,208,561 of record JARBWI010000323.1, on the reverse strand, counting down.
ATATCCATCAAGGTCGACACTTTGTTCCAACGGCGAATGTAGCGGGAATATACGTAGAGTGTTGTATAAGTTACATACACATTCTGGGGATCCGTAAACTAGCAGCGCGTGAAGGGGCGGGGGCTGCAATGACGCGCGCACCAGAAATGTACAAGTGTTAAGAGTAACTGTCGACAAGCAGATCGGGTGTAGCCACGATGAGTGATGCTTGCATGCTCCTGCAAACTTGCACCAACAACCAAGCAGCCTCTCATCGATGAGAATCGTTCAAGCGTTGTATGAACTTGCCTCAATAACGGATCCGGAGAAAAAAAAAATCATATCCGCAAATGTCATCAATGGTCTGAGATTCTCTAGCCCAAGTACCTCACCGGACGCACGTTGTTCGGGTTAACCGTTGATTCCGGTTACGCATGGGGTATTGGGTGGGTTTGGTCTCTGGTTCCGTTGGGTTAGTAGGTTGCCGGAAGTAGATCATTGTATGTCTTTGGCTTGATCGAGTTCCATGGGGTCCGACTTGAATTCGTTTAGGTTCAACACTCCTCGAGCTTTAACGAATAACAATCTGATTCGCACAATTCAATGGGAAAAGTAGCATGAACCGGTCATCAACCTCGCAATTATGTCATCATCGTGTGGGGGGGTGAGGGCAGGGGAGGGGGGAGCTTGTGTCGGGGATATTCACGAAACAGGTATTTTGAAGTTACGAGTAAAGTAATGTTTTCGAGCACTGCAGCTCGAATGACGTACATAAAACACGAGGAGCGTTGAAGAGTTGTGTTGAAAAAGCACGAATAGCAGCCGTACATCCCACCCAGAACTAGAACCGCAGTGGGTTGGCTTGTCCACATCAGTAACAGAACAACGCGAGGGAGAGAACCGCCTCTCCATATATTTATCACTTTTTTTCCCTGGTCGTCAGGCTGCCTGCTTATCCCTTTGACGCTTTCACATATCCAACAGTAGTTGTACACCGAACATATATGATTCCCAGCCCAGCCTATCCAGCCCCGGATTCTTTTGAACGGCGAACAAGTACAAGGCTGTTTCAGGGGGCGGGGGACAGGGGGGAGGGTTGAGAGAAAAGCGAGAAAAACTCTTATCTGCTATGCAGAAGGCAGTGGTCCAGTCCCCGTAGCAATCGTCAGTCTGGTAAATGCTCCGCGATTAACAATCTTCGCAACCCGGTGTAACGATCGAAGCCACTGAATCACCAAGAACCGTAATCTGATCTACGTCAAGGGGTTAGCTGCTATTGCAACATGACCTAACCCTGCCAAGACCCAAACGTCAAACACGAACAATCAAAAAGCAATAAAACGAGAAGCGTTCACGCTATCCGTCTTTTGCCAAACGTCTTCATCAACCGATCAGAAGAACCTTCTAACCCGCTGTCATCCCGGAAGACTGGTGCACCAATGACAACAAAAATAAAAGCCGAGAATAAAAAATAAATAAATAAATGAAGCTTATCGAAAAATAAATGACGACGGAGATGGCGACGATGATGTCTGATTTTTCTTGTTCCTCTTACCTGGAGAGGTTGAAAATCCTAGGCAATCAAAGCCCAACGGCGTGGCGAAGCTGACATGGCGCCCTCCGATATTGCTAGCTGATCGTCCAGTTTAGCTCGCACGTAAAACAACCGTCCTACCTCGTTGCTTTCGTATCCTGGACTGGCGTCGTTGAGAGGCCTACAGCCACTCACACCGACAGGGTGAAAACTCCTCTACCTGGTTGCTGGTGCGCTATTGATCTCGGCCCAGACGAACCGACCGAACGACCCACGCAGACGCTTAGCGTTGCCGCGTCGCTTTAGCAACGTGACGTCATTCCCTTTCCCCGATTTTCAAACATCCCATCCTCTCGAGCGATCCAACCGCCCTCTCTCCACCCCCGCTCTCACCCTCGGCCCAACAACCTCTCCCCTCCCCGTTTTCTCTCTTTCGTATCAAAGCCTCATCTCCCTTTCTCTGGCTGGTCCCTCACCTCACCAACCGCGTCCTCTTCCGCCCATCCGCCACAATTCCCGATCTCGCCCTTACACCCAACTCCTCGTCGTCTTCCCGGTAGACACCCTCGTGTGTCCCAATGACTAGGACTTTGGTATGTCGAATCATCGATGCTACACATCTTATTCTCACTCGTCCACCTATTCCATCCCATCCTGAATCTCTCCACTCTCTACCCCGCTATCAAACGCAATCCCCCCCCTGGGATTCCACTTGCTCTGACGTGCACCCTCAACTAATCGATATATCAATTGCATTGTTTTCCTTTTTCCAATCAAAATCGCTTACCCAACGTCGCCTTCGTGCTTCTCACTCTTTCGGCTTCCCTAAATCCCAGGAGTCATCCTCCCGTAACAACCCCTCATTTAACCCTTATACGAGTATCACAACTTTTCTCCAAGGTGAATTAACTTTGAGCACACTTTTTCCAAGACTGACCTAAACAAGTCCAAAACTAATCGACCCGAATCACATTTTCGACATCCTAATGTCCTTCGGATTATGTGCGCTCTCTGCTTTTTACAAAGTTTTATTTAAGGGTAGCTCAATGCAGGCTTTCCTTCCAATAACGACCGATCACACCGTTTTTTGCCATTGATGTTTAAGGCACTTGAGCCTTTAGCAAACTCTTTATTGAGGTTTGATCGTATAGAGTGTTTTCAAGCGGTTGCTCGCAGTAGTAAAACTTCGCGTGCGGTCAGACCACTCGGTTCGAATACTTCAAACGCATAAAATGCTTTCATTCTAGAAAATTGTTGACCCCAAAATTATCTTCCATCCTAATTATTTGTCAAACTAACAAAGGGCCTTTGCTGAAAAGGGAACGCGCTCAAAATTCAAGGCAAAGACTGATACAATCACAGTTAAGAATTCATTATCATCGTTGAGTGTCAAAATCTGGGCCTGCATTAAACCCGATTAATTAGTCAATTCAGAATAGCTCCTGGCACTGATTCAAGATTGTATTAGAATGAAAATAGGGCATACACGTTGCACGTAGCACCGGATTAAGTATCCGAAATGTCCGTTCAGGAGGAAAATAAATTCAGTCTCCTTGTCATCCAACTCGGCGTCGGTTATTTCTCAAAAAAATTCCATCCGAACATCCACGGACAATATGAATTCGAGATTATTCAAATAATTTTAATAATAATTATAAGAATAGTAGTATAATTTATTTCTTCATAGGCTTCCGTCCTTTACAAAGGAGATCGTTGAGATCGATAGTAGTAGTTTATTATTATTTTTTTTTACTTTTATCATTAAATTATAATCTGTTATGTACATAACAATAAATAATTGTGAATCTAACCGGGGTACAGTACGATTTCAGAATAAGCATCCATCGATGCTTAATATCTCTGAGTTTTGCAGTACAATGATTTCACGAGAGTTAGTTGAGACTTTCTCGTAGGTCGATCGGTTTGAATTTCTCAAGTCTTCTGATGATTTGGTAGTAGTAATAATTTTTAGTAATTATACATAAATATCAATATTAATAATAATAATAATTCATACTATAATCCAATAAAATGTTATTTAGTATTTGAAAGAAAAACGTTTGAATAATAATGCTAATCACAGCAGCAACGATGAATTTAAAACTCTCATGTAAAAAATGATAATGAAATAAAACTTTTATTCAAAATTTGCTCTCATGTAAAAAATGATAATGAAATAAAACGTTTATTCAAAATTTGCTCTTTATGCATTTGCTTTCCGTAATAGCTGCAAAGATTTTATAGTTGTATACTGTTATGAAAGTCACGTAGTACCATTCTCGTTAAAATAATAATAATAATAATAATAATAATAAAAGCTGGTTCTCATTAGGTTTAACGAGATTGATGCTGACAATTTTCATATAAATGTTTTTTTTTAATTTTTTGTTCGTTTCCAAAAAACTTCTTTGACTGGGTTGTGGTCATTTGAAGTTCATAGGAAAGCATCACTCCGTTGTTTCATAGACAAACGAGCCTTGAATTAATGAATTTTATTCTTTTATTTTCCTGTTTGTCCCTTCAGTCTGTGAGATTTTCATGTTTTTTTTTTTTATAGAAATTTCCTTCGGGCCAACGATAAAAATAAAAATGCTCGTTACGAAGCAACAAGCAATTAAAAATTCAATAGGAACCATCTGGCGTGCATGACTTTGGTACACTTACGCGGGCTTTTATACGATATTCCTAACAGCACCTACAATATACGTGAAAGACACACGAAATAAAGAAGCTTAAAAAGAACCGTGAGTTCTATGGCTCGGCCCGAGTATTTTGTCATTTTTCATTGTTTAAATATATTTATTTTTCTTTTTTCATTCACGGAATTACGGTTTTCAATTTGAAGAGTCACCTCTAATTATCCTACGAACCCTTAAAATTGCCCCACGTTTGTTCATTGGCAATACGTTCTAAGGTTATAAATCTCAGTCATAAAAACATCGAAATTGGTATGAAAATCCGTTTGATGAACTCAAAATGGGAACAGTAACGTACAAAACAGGAAAAAAAAAACAAAAAATCAGAGCCCCTTAATAACGGAGTCATTGAAAAAAGGCTTTGGAAATTGTAGTTGGAAAGTTCTTTTGAAAATTTGTGTTTGCATCGATCGCTCGCTTTATGAACTCTTGAAAAATTTCTCAACCGTCTTTGCTCTATAATTTTTGACGTTACAGAAAAAAAATATAAAAACAGAACAATATTAGCACGATGCTTCGCATGACGTAATTGATCGTCGGAGGATTATTTGTAGTAGGAACAGTATTTCAACTTTTCATGTGAAAAAGAGGTTAATTTTTTTGTTGTTGTGCTGCTCTACAACCGTTTCGATAGACCGCGCGATAAAAAAATATCGGATCTCCTCGAACATTACTAATTAATTCGTTCTCCGTTAACGTTTTGTTTGTCAATTAATTACATTCAGCGCGGTCATTTGTGTCCGGCACATTTTTCGTCCAATTAACACGTTAAAAAAAACCTCGAAAATCGCACGTAGTTTGTTTGGTCAACACAACGGAGCGCTATACGCTCAGATATTCTCAGAATTACGGTGAGCCTCGAGTATATAACCACAAAAGTTTAACAGCGTTTATAGGAATTCGGGCAAGCCTCGACACGATTTATTTACATTGATATGCTAACGATTAATATCTCATGATGGCAGCGGTGAAAAAAAAATATATTGAAAGAATTTAGTCCTGAATTCGAGTTTTCAAAGACATGCTTTCATTTATGCTTTGTACATTTTAATATCTGGAGTCAGAGTAGGCCAGTGTGCGAAATTTTACTTTTTCCAAGTTCAGTTCACAATGAAGCAGCTTTTTTCGGATGATTTTTTTTTTACTAAAAATTCAGGATACATGCAAACAATTTTGGCATAAACAAATAACGTAATTATATAAACATTCTGCGTGACCTAAAACTTCTCCCACCATCGAAGGGTTGAAGTGTTTCAAGCGACAGTATAACCGTCGACTCGAGCCAGATGTAGAAAAAAAAAAAATTGATTAAAAATGCGCTTACGCGGATACCTTGGGATCCAAAAAAAAAGGACGCTTGACTCCGAAGTTGGCAATATGTTCAGACATATCATATCCCAAGTGGTTCGTAAAATATTGGCTAAATTTTAGCTGGCCACGCGAATATAACGAGACAATGCACTCATCTCCCCTTTCCATTCTCCCTCTTGACTCATGCGTTTTATTGGATAAACGCCGCCAGAGCTCGAGAGTTGCAGAATTTTCGTGACGATAATCCTTGTTAAATGATTCAATCTTCTGACGCAAGGTGGCCACGAGTCACGGAGTCCGGAGTGCTAAGTGCGCGAATGCATATTTGACGGTTTTATGGGAACGTTCACTCCAGTCTTCGACCTTCGTCGTTATGAAACTTTTGTCATCGAGCTTCTTCTTGTTCAATAATTGAATTACACCAAGCGATTCAACGCAGAATTTTTATGCTTATTACACTCTTTCAACTCATTGAATTCTTACACAGGGTCCAATTGGTCGAAAATTATATGTCCCTGACGCTGCATGGCAAGTACGAAACTGTCACCCGGTAGGCGACGATTCATCATGGTTTATTTTATAAAAAGTCGTTAAAACGATGCAAATTCTGTTTTTAAAAATAATCGGTAAATTGCGGCAAAATCTGTAAACTTTCGGAAACTAAATGAAGTTATAGGATAGCAGAGAATTTCGATTATTCTGATCGGTCTATAACGACTCATAACTTTTGAAATTTTGAAGCACGATGCAAAAAGAATGTTTGATCGTCATTCGATATTCCCATTCGTAAATCATTTATTTGAACAAATAATAACTGAATAATTCGGTCTTCAACTATTCGGGAGTCAACGAAAAGTTAAATTATGTTTATCAAACGCATCAGCTGTTGTAACACTCAATTCCGAGTCGCACACAACTTGACGAGACTTGCTTTAGTCGTTGAAACTACATATTCTTTCCAATGCCTCGCGGCAAGAAGCTGCCGCTGTTCTGAAACCGACAACAGAAATTTTCGTCTCTATCTCGTCGTCGAAGCTGCCGATGCAAACTTCGATAAAAATGAAAAGAATAGCTGTGTAGTCACGCGCAGTACCGAGGGAACAACTTGCAATTCTGAGGTTATTTTTCAACAAAAATCACAAATTTTGAAAAATTAGTGCGACGCGAAGCCGGCCACGCCACAGTTCGACGAGTCGAGGTAGTAGTCGACGATTTTCCAACTTGTCTCCACATTCAAGCGTGTTGCGGTGAAAATTTCTCAAATAAAATTAAATTGCAGAATAAAAAGACGAGAACATGGTGCGCGATAATCTTACCGTTCGAAAATTTCATCCATGAGCACCAAAATCGACGTTCCCTGGCTTATAGTTGCATAAAAAAAAAAATAAAAAAAAACATAAAGGACAAGGTTGAAGAGGTAATAAATGCCAATATTTGTATATAGTTACAAAAACCTTAGTATTAAAATATTCCAATAAAACAATAAATAATAATCATGATCAATAATAAAATTAATTAATAGAAGTTTCGGCAGTGTATGTAACATGCTAAGGTCGGCAGGTGCCTACATCACAATAACTATATGTACTAATCCGTATGAGGGCGCTTATCCGAACGATCGTTTATTACAATAATGTAAGTGTGACTGTTTTTTTTGGTAATCCGGGTCAAATTACCATTTATTTTTTTTTTTTCGTTATGGGTACTTGCGAATTGCTTGGGTCATGGAGACGAAATGATTCTTCATATCGTTTCATTATTTACAATGATTTTCTCAGAAAATCGTAGCTGCAGTGAAACTCGATTGTGATGAAAAAAAAAAAAAAAAAAAATTATTTTCGTTTCGCCACGAGACCGACGCAAATCTTTTTTCGTTTTAAGCAACGCTGTTATTATCGTTTTTTTTTTTTCTTCACATTTTAGCTTCTTATTATTTTTATTTTTGTTCTCATTGTCGATTTCAGAGATAATTACTATATTGTCCGTTGCCATAATCCTGATAATTTATATATTTACAACAGTGAACACGTCAGTCATGATCGTTCATCAACGATGTGTGATAATGGCGATGTAAAAAGATCCTATTTCTTAGCTCGTTTGCTTCTTTTATGTTTCTTTTTTTTTTCTTTGCTATCAACCTTTTCTTTAACAGAGAAACGAACACACAAAGGTTTTGGTATTTTATCGATGCACCAACGAGCGATCCGATTCCTGGAGGTCCGAAAATGGCATCAGTCGCCTACGCACCCATTAAGATTTGGCTACGCCGTCAGCAACGAAAATACATATGCAAATAACACAAGAGTGATTGCCCACGTTGGGAAATCACGAATTTTTTAAATCTCATTTTGGCATTAAATTTACGACCGAAAAAACATCACACAATTTTTCACGCCCTCGCTCGTTTCTAGATTTCATTTGTTTGTTTTTTTTTTTTTTTTCTGTATAAACGGTACAAATCCGCGTCGAGCACGTTTCAACACGTGTACGTAAAAAATGCTATGTAGTTTCGATACTCGGCCGGAGAAACGGATCGAAAAATATTCCCTGCATTGTTTCATTACGAATTACGTATTTACACTTTACTTTCAATCGAATCGACTTTTGAGACGTTTAAAAAAATCATGCAATAAATAGAATGAGAACTGTTAGTTTGAACTATCAAAAAAAATTTTTTTAATCATTTAATATGAAAAAAATCCATTTTAACGATGAAATACGATTTCAAACCGGTTTCGCCGGCAAGGAGATTTTTCTTAATCTGTAAGTAGCGAAAAATTGAATTTTATCTTTAAATCCTGTTCCTGACTACAAAATTCGAATATCCCAGAAATCGTGAACCACCGTAATTTTTCAATCGGTTTCTCCGACGAGCCCACTCATTACGGAACTATCGTCCGGCTATTTAAGAGCACGGAGAAATTGACAAATTTCCAATAATCGTCACATTTGCGAATGACGATATCGGCTGAGGTACCGAATTACATTTTTTTTTTTTTTTTTTTCCCTAACACGCCAACTCTTCCGAGAACACCAATCCCTTGTTTACGCATGAATCGTTAAGGAAGTGCCATCACCATTTCCTGGTCAATGTCGAAACGTTAATTATTTTTTCGTTTCTGATATCTCAATGATTCGCCAATTGTTTTGGCACGATCGAGTCATACAAATTGTTCATCATTTCAATCTGAATGATTTTAAAAACTCGAGCCATATTTGCAAGCACCGAAATAAGCAATACTCATTTAATATTTACATTTGAAAAGTCATTCGAGAGCGTTTAAATCTTAAGTAATACTAATTTCGATGTTTCTTTTTAATTTTGAAGTTATTCGAATCACCGATAAGTGTCGGTAATGTTATTCGTTAGAATTTTCCGTCCAAAATCGTTTCATTGTCACCAAAACCAATAAAAAAAAAAATAATAATAATAAATAAATAAAATGAAAATCGACAACTCGCTTGTATTGGTATGGTTGAAAGAAACGATCTGGTTCGCGTGCCCGACGTGACCGGAAAATAACGAGACTTCCTTAATGCATTAATCTAAATTTTTTGCACCTGACACTTATCGAAATGAGGCGCGAATGCGTTTTACGTTTTTGTTTCCCTTACGTGAGATATCTGTCCCTTTTTCCTTCTGTTTTTGAAGATTGATTAGTGATCGGTAACTGGTTAAGATTGATCGCCGTTGGGAGGCCATTGTCCAGAATTGTGCCAGTCCCAATCTTTGCCCTTGGGGCGAAATTTGCTCGTACTGCCAGCATTGTTCCAGTCCCGATGAAAGAATTTCTTTTTGAAATGATGTCTCTCAGGATCGGTCTGACGTTGATACTTAAGGGGCACCGATGAAGAAGAGGAAGAGGAAGAGGATGACCCGTTGTTACCGCCAGACGTAGTTGCCGGTCGGGGACTCGTTGGAGATGGGGTTCTCGGTGGTCCGAGAGCCTCATCGGGGGATGGTACAATCGGTGGTGGACCAATTACGGCGCTGTCCGAGCCTAGACCACTGTCCGGACTCGTATTAACGCCCTCCGTCGATCTACGACGTTTGTCGAGTTCTGTCGACGCGAAGGCTACCAATCGGTCAAAGCCAGAACTAATTCGATCTTGCCAGTCGGCTTCCCCATCTGTAAACCCACTCTAATTCAATACTTTTTCCCAAATACTAGGTAGAGCTAACAAAACATCGATAAATTCAATATTTTTCAATATATCATTATAAAAAATGAATTCAGTATAAAATCAGAAAAAAAGAAAGAAGTAAAACCACCATTTTTTTTTGTTGAATATTCGGTATTAGAATCGAAATCGTTTAGAATTTTTGTTTTCATAACAACGCAAATATCTTGATTGCCAAGAGTTTTGTTCACAGTTACCTGTTAGTTGAATATTTTCACAAAAATAAGCCATTTGACTTTTGACTATATGTTCAAGCTTTATTCATTACACGCAGGATTCATTCATGCAAATAGTAGTACATAACTAACTACGAGCAGGTTTAGGATGACGCAAGCTTCCCCGCATAACAAACCATAAATTTTATTTGGGTTATGTGATTTATTTAAATTCATATTGAATGCTTCAAAACTTTATCTCGAAGATCGCATACATCTTCCTGATAATCATATGGCAACAAATGTACTCATGCCAAATCAGAATGGAAGAGGTCCTAATTACGGACTAATCAAACTTCAAAAACGTTCGTAATAATAATAATTCAAAATTGAAAAAAAAAAGGAAATCGATTCACACAAGCGAGCTGGGCTTATTTTCATGAAAATACTAAAGCTCCACAAGTTTTTAAACTGAGTACGAAATGACAAAACTGTTTTATCGGTGCGCTCGTGTCAATAGAAATGAGAAAAAAATGTTGATAGTCTTAACTGAACGAAAAGTAAAAGAACAAAAGAAGAATTTTGAACAACCCCTGTGGGACAACTCACCAGGAAGCATCGAACCAACCCAAAGGCAGCCACAAATCTCTTTTTTTGCTCTCTCTTTCTCTTTCTCTTTCTTAAATCCTCTGATCTGTCCCGCCCTTCTCTCAATCTCTAACCGTAAACAAGCCTTCAGGGATTGTGAGCGAGTCTTGAGAATGTGACAGACAGAGCTAACCAACAAACAGCTACAGTGCATCTACCAAATACAACCAACAACAAAATAACAAGAAACAAGAAGAATTATAAACGAAAATCGGGTACCATGGCCATGAGTTCAGAAAATAAAGTAGAAAAAACAATAGAAAAAAAAAAAAAAACAATAGAAAAAACTGCTCAATCTACTACGAAGAGAAATGGAAATAAACTAAGAAGGATGCACAAAAGATCAACAATTGAGAGTAGAAAAAGTAACTTGAACATTTCTACTCGATCCTACAATTTTACGGAAAGTGTAAGGTGCCAAAGTGATTAGAAACATATTTTTTTCCCCTTACCGTCCTCCCCGGTCCCGTTGCGTTGTCGTTGATTCGACATGTTGGGCTCATCGACCAGGGGGGTCGAAGTGTTGGAATGTGGTTCGACGAGGAGAGGGCTTAAGGGTGCACCACTGGTGCTTACCGACGAAACGTTGGTCTCAGTTTTCACTAAAATCGAGGATTGTTGTGCTGGGGGTGTCGTCACGGTACTGCCGTTGCTGCTGTTGCTGTTGCTGCTCGAGTAGCGTGGATAAGGTTGGTATCTAATAACGACAAAAAAAACAATCAATATTAGAGACGAATCAGAAAAATGGATCGAAGATTTTTACAGCGAAGTAAAGAGCGACTCCAACTTTCTTTTTAGCATAGAATGATCCTCGTATGCACTGCGAATGTTCAATTATACACGATTTTCTTCGTTTTTTTATAACAAAGAGAACGGTGTATAATAAAGCCGCATCTGGTGAATATTTAACGATGAAAATTCTCTATCAAAAAAAAATTCGAAAAAATGCCAAATAGAAATTTATTCTACCATGAGAAAGTAGGGATTCAGTGTTTATGAAGTCATTTTGCACTTATATCGTACCTTCTCCCATTTGGAACGGTCGGCTCATTTTTACTCAGGCCGGTATGATTGTTGAGTATCCGAGCGTGTAGGGAAGCTGCGAGACCTTCAACGGGCAACAATTCGCCGTTAGAAGACGATTGAGTCGAGGAGTGGAGTGGTGGTGCAGGTTGGGTTTGGGAAATGGTTTGGCTCGGATTGTCAGAGAAATAAGATTCGTGATAAGGTTTTATATCGGCTCGTGGTAACTGGACCGGAGTATACCTGAAACAGTAAAACCAGAATTATGTCTATGCTCGATGTCCTCATAGATTTCTTCTAACCGAATTGAGATATTGTCTTATAATACCTTCAAATATTTCATGACCTCTAAAATAATTATTTTCTCACCTTTGAGGCTGACTGACAGGTGTAAATAGAACGGATGACCTTGAGGAGATAGAGAGGGTTGGGGTAGAGACGGCGGAAGACGTAGGGGCGTAACTAGCGACATGGGCTAACGTCGCCAATCCCGTTTCACCTTCCGCACTGGCGGGTCTGCTGATCGGTGAGTAAACCGCTTCCGGTCGAATAATTGCGCTCATGTCAACCGCAGCGTTTATTATCGACTGATTCGATATTTCCAAGGTTCTTTCGATCTCGCCGCTGACAAGATCACCGATTGTTCTTGTTCCCAACAGACCCGATCCTCCCCCTTGAACGACACGATTCTCATGGCTCCCCTGTTGTCGTGAATCGATCGTCGATCTATCCGTCGTCATGTGAGACGTTAAACGCTCCTGCGATAGATGTCGACGAAGTGCCAATTTCGCCGGAGATACCTTAAGACAGCAAATTTAACAATTTAGTTAGATCAAATGAAATTTTTGAACGGTTTCGGTGACAAGACACTTATATGCTGTGAAAATGGGAAGAAAAAGAGAATTCCGAAAAAATTAAATTTTCGAGTAGGCTTATTGAGGACGAAATGGGTTCCGCGCCGTGATTTTTGAAAGTGGAAAAACAATTTTTTCCTTTAGCTACACTGTTTACTATTCCGAAATACACAACATTTGCAAGAGCGAGAAATTTAGAATAGTAGAGCTAAAACCGAGGAACCATCTCCTATGCACTTGTCACAAATAATCTCCCGGGCTCGACACTCGTTATATACCGTTCATAACATTCGAATATCGTTCCGGATAAAATTTTACGTCCAATTTCGCGTAAACTACCTTCACGATTTACGCGAAAATATGATATTCAAAAGACTATTGGACGTATGAATAATTAAGTACAAACCTGAGTATAATCGGGAGTAGTGACGTTCGATGGCAGAGCAACTCGTTTACGGTCAGGCTCGCTTGGTTGTCCTTGCTGCGCTTGCATTTGCATCTGTTGTTGCTGCTGCTGTTGCTGCTGCTGTTGTTGTTGTTGTTGTTGCTGCTGCTGCTGCTGTTGTTGTTGTTGTTGTTGTTGTTGTTGTTGTTGTTGTTGCTGCTGCTGCTGCTGCTGTTGTTGTTGTTGTTGCTGCTGCTGTTGCTGCTGTTGTTGTTGCTGTTGCTGCTGCTGTTGTTGTTGTTGTTGTTGTTTACTTCGATTTTGCTGATCCTCGTTCAATACGCTAGTAATAATACTTTTGAGTCTGTCCTCGAAGTTAGCGACCCTCGGCGGTTCCTGAACTCGATTGGCTGACTCTCTAGAGATGCCTTGAGCTTGCGACGTTGGTGGACCATTCGAGGACGCAAAACTGAAGGTAGCTTGAGGCAATCTCGCTCGCGAGTTGTTCGAATTGTTACCTACAGGACCCTGTCTGTTCGGAATTCTGCCAGCCTCAATCTGTCGGCCAGTCTCCAAAATCTTCTGCGCTAATATCTCCGGATTATTTTCCTGGATTTTGCCAATGTCCGGAACATCTGGCCACTCTTGAGACCTCGAACGGCCTTCTCGGTTCTTGCGAGACGTACCCGCTTTGCCGTTTTGCTGTTGATGATGATTTTGCGAAAGTTTACTTGCTGCAGCCTCACGCTGTTGTTGCGCGAGAGCCGCTGCTTGTTTCTCACTGGTAGCACGCTCCAGAACGTTCAATTCATGCTCCAACTTTGAAACCTGTAAATGAGAATTGCAAGCTCGATTTTTCAAGTCCGAAAAAAATTTTTCAGTGCTAAAGATTTGATATTAGAAAATGTCTGCCTCCAGCATATACTCGGCGCGTTCTATAGTGACGTTTGGATCAGTGGCACCAAGCATTAAACACAAAAAGTTAAATGGCGACCCTCAACGCTTAACAATACTGGGAAATCCACTTTTTCGGATAATTTTTAAATGTAGCTCGACGTCGCAATAAATTGCATCGACTCATCGAAAATTTGATTTTACTAAATTATACGTCCAAATGTAAAAAAATGTTGAATAACGTAACACTCAGAGAACCTGAAAATTTATCAAAGATCGAGGAAAAATGAAAGGGTCTCAAGTCACAACTTGATTTTTCGAATCACGCACCTGTGAGTGTAATTTCTTTCGTTGAGAGAGAGTCGTTGATATTTCCTTCAAAATATAATCCTGAGTGAGTGGTTGAGGCGGGGGTGGAATATTATTCCCGTGGCTATTGTATTTTTCTTGTAATTCCTGGTGTCGTAATGCTGACAATCGTGACTGTTCCGTTTCCATCGATGATACCTGAGCCTGCAACTTACTCGCTTTCGCTTGCAGCTGCTTGTGACGAAGTACGATTTCTTTAGCTTTAGCGAGTAAATCGCCTGGTGACGTTGCGTTTATACCCAGCTCCGTCATCCTCGCTTTCAAAAGCGCTACGCTGTCGTCAATCAATACTTTTATTTGTTTTTCAAGCTGTGCCGCTCGCGATTGTAGTTTCGAATTACGTTCTCGTTCCTTCGCCAAATCCGTGTTCACCGATATTCGATACGATGGCGTTCTCATCGATTCCAGTATCGACATAAATTGATCCCTAAAATGAGGAAAAAAAAAAAAAAATTACACCATATCTGTTTTATGTGGTCATGAAATTAAACTACTTTCAAACACTTCCTTGAGGTCAGATGTCAATCAAGGTGAATGGGGCTACCATCAAAAAGTTTTAGGTCGTAAAATTTCAGAGTTGCATCATAAAGTAAGTAAACCGCGTAAAATCCCCGTTTTCTAAATATATAAAATGAAAGCTTGGAAATCCTGATGATTGAAAGAGTTACAGCATCCCACCACTCATGTTTTCAAAACGTCGAGTAATTAAAAATATCGAAAAAAATTGAAACACTTCCTTGTTTACAAACAAATTTCGAAACTGCGATGATTGAGACAGATGAATAATATCGCTGGTGTTTTCAAATCGTTACAGAAATATTGTTCTTTCAAACACAGCTCTGGAAACTCCGGTGCGAGTTGTACTTATATAATAATTTGATGATTGTCTTTGCGCAGTGTAATAAGGGAGTTTTCATTCAAAGTCTGCTGAGATATTTTGAAAGATAATTAAGAAGTATATCGAACCTGTACAAATCGAGGAGGATCTGAAGAGCATAAGGAGTTGCGGATGGTGCTGCAGGTATGCTGAGTTCCTCATGGACAGTAGCTGTATGCGGTTGAAGGGAAAGCGACAAAGAAGACAAATGTTGATCGACGCAGCCAGGGGCAGGAGGTAATTTTTTGCCAATCGCTTGCGGCGATGTGCTTAATAAAGTCTGACTGTGCAAAAGATCCAAGCCCGATATGTTGATCGTTTTTTTAGGTTTGGCTTTTTTAACGCCTCGTCCACGTTGTCTTCCTCGAGTTGCTGGCCTTCCAATACCAGCACCGACTTTTCTACTCAATTTTCTACGTATCTTCGAAGGTTGGCGACGAGTTTTCATACTATTCTCATCCAAATCAGAATCGCTACCGCTACCAAGCTGCTCTGAATTATTCGGGCTATCCAATTGACGTAAAAAGTCACGTTTCGATCTTTCGCTCCGCTCCAGACGACCTGACACCTTACTACTATTGCTGGCAGTGTTGCTTATCACAGAGTCGTTATTCTCTATGTCAGGACCACCCTGCTTGTTGTTCTTCAAACGATGAAAATAACGCTCCAGTTTCGTACGATCTATCACGTGTAGATAATACGATACCGGCTTACCCGTCCAAGATACTGATCCCTTCAACGGCGACATCTCCGACACGTGCATTATCGTACCTATGTCTGTTTAAACAATTCAATTCGCATCATTCATTCACATTTGCACATTTTATTAACCTTCATACGGTCTTCGGATCAAATCTGATCTGAATCCTATTTATTTTCCTATATAAGTAAATAATGTCTTTCATATTTTATCGAATTTAGCGATTCATCCGTGTATACGTAATTGTTGTAAAAACTCTGCGTATAAATTTCATTATTCTTCAGGTTTTCGGATCATATTTGACTCAAAATAAAGAAAAAAAATTCAATACAATTCCCGGCATGTGAGTTTACGTCTGTTTCCCTGTGTGCGTGTCTTTTCGAAAATTTTCACAAAGTGTGAGCAAAAATTATCGGTCACAATTCAATGGTTCATGGAACCGAAATGCACGGAGATGGAGTCGCCAGAAAATGCAAGCTAAGGAGCTAAACAATCGTGTACTTCTTACTCATAAGCGTTTAATGTTTGCAACAAAAATGACATCAAATCTTTTAAAAACGTTATTTGCATATATTTTGACTAAGATAACACGCATTTAATGGATGGGATCGAATTTGACTCAAAGACTGTTGACGCTGGTAGTTTTGAGGAACGTATGAAGGTTAATGCAAAGCCCAATAAAATGATCCATGTTCATTTATATTTAAAATTGTCCGTCTACTTACCACTGAGATTTCGGTCGGTGATACGAAAGTTAAGTGGACAAAATGATTTGGACGATACGATACGAGCTCCATCTCGTAAATCAGCGAATCTTTCTTTCAACTGATGATCGACCGTGGGCCCGAATGCAAAATTATTTACAAATACTATAGTCGCTCCTGTTATACTTTCGCGATGCTCGTCCGCCAAAAAATCTCCCTTTATCAAACGATATTCTCCGCAACGTTTGCCGTACCAGCTCAACCATTTGCGGAAATTTATTTCCATACTCTAAAAAATATTATTGATGTAATGAGATTGAAAAAAAAAAAGAAAAAAAAACTGAGCATAATCCTAAACGCCTACTAATTTTTAGTCTGTTGTACCTGAGCATATTTCGAAGGCACATCGGCCCTTTCGACACCCAGACAAATTTTGCAAAGCGTTGCAGCCGCCATTTGGAGAACAACTTGACCAACTCCGCTGCCCAAATCGACGAAAACATCATCCTCGGTAACGTCGATCTGATCAATCATTTGACAAACCAATTCATAGCTCGTCTCGCCGTAAACTTCCGGTGAAAAAGGTTCGTATTGGTTCAATTTGTCGGGCTCGACGACAGCTTGATTGTATGTTTGTTGCAATATGTGACGGAGCAAACCTCTGCTCGGACGCTTGTTCAATCGTTGGGAAGGTAAACTTGTTCCTTTTTCCTGTATAAATATCATTCTTTTGATTCAAATTTTCTTTTTACCTTTCACAAATGAAACGAACTCGGCTTCAATAAATCTCGATCAGTATAATTTTCTTTGTACATTCGAATATTTCGACAACAAAAACTAATATTATGAGATTGACCTGAACCAGAGCCCGTTTCAGAGAAAGATACGTCCACATGTGTAATGAAAACACGGGAGCGTTTCTTTCGTAATTAATTTGAAGAGAATGCAATAAATACTCGAAAAATAAGGGAAATAAAAGAAATATTTGACAAATAAAAAATATGTATGTATATAATTTAAGATCCAAGGTCCAAAATTTCCGTTCTGAGGATTCGAATCCCTTTATTATTACTGAGACTCCGTCGATTACGAGGCGTAGAACCATCGAAAATCGTCGTTGTTCCATACGAAGATTTGATACTGAAACAACTCAGTGTTTTTGCTATTAATTCAATCGTTTCTCGTCAATTCAATTTTTTTAATCTTATCATTTTCATTTATTCTAAAAAAAATTAAACAAAAGCTTTTTGGTATTCGAATTATTTTTGTCATTCACTATCGTCAAATCAAAATTGTATCAACAGTAGAATAATTTACTTTTTCAACTGATTTCAGTATTGATTAATCCAATTAGCAAAAATGATTTTTAAATATTTATACGGTATCAACTTTCAATTGGTTAACAGGATCGAATTTTACAATAATGACAAAATAGTCAATGTTCTCAATGTTCTACATTATTTATTGTTAATTTAATTCAAGAATTTTGTCAACTTTCTAAGTGAATTTTTTTTATTATAACACAGATCAGTTTTTTGTGGTATTTTTGAAAAATATTTTCAAGTGAAAATTGTTTATTCGTTTTAATCAAAACTTTTTTTAAAATGGAACTCACCAACTGTACAAGACTGTCAATGGCTCTGTTGAATCTGTCGCAGAGGCTTTTCATGCTCTCAAAATCCCTTGTATCGTAGCTGCATAGAATATTGTTTTCGAGCGGCAATTTTAAGTCCGGCAAATCTTCGCAAACCCATCTCATTGTTTCTACTACGTCCAAGGCCCCGTCATGACGATCCTAAAATTATTGTTCTTTTTATTAATCTCAGTTCACCATGTTGATGAAGAACTTATCATTTTTTTCATTTTCCATTTGTTTTCAATTTCTACAATAAAAATTTCACAATTTTTCAACCTAACCTCAATCGAATATTTTGATTAATAATTACTAGTTAGTATTCAGCGTATATTTCGTTGATTTTCATTGCTGTTGTTTTTCAATATTTTAATCAGTTGCTTATCATGATTAAGTAGCAAAAAAAGCAGAAAAAAAAACAAACTATTTACGAAACAAACATTGTTACGGATTATAACAAAAAAATTACCGAAAACATTAGCAAATTCTAATTTTTGAGGTCATCGACCCGAAAGTCCGAAAAATTCATCGAAAGTACAGAGAATCATGAAAATGACCTGAAGCGACAGTGAAAAATGCAGATGGCGGCGAAAATAAGGACAAAAGTAAATTTCAATTGAAGCAAGTTGAAAAGCCAAAAAATAGTGAGAAATAGGTGAAAACAGATAAATAACGCCACGTTCCTGATCAGCTGAGGGGAGGGGGGGATCATGAGGGATTTGCATGGAGCGCACCAGGGGCGGCGGGGTCAGGTGCAAAGCAGGGGGGAGAGGGGGTAAAAATAACGTGAGCGTCACTGAAAACAAATACGAAAATAGCTTAAAAAAAAAAAAGACAAAATCGAAGAATACCTGCGGAACAATGAAAGCGGAATGCCCAGGTGAGAAAAAGAAAAAATAGAAAAAGAAAGAGACAGAATGAATCAGAGTGAAAAATGGCGAAATGTGAATATCTTACCGATCCAGAACCGGAAGTGAGTGGCCACTGATAAACAATGGGCTCCGCTCCTGCTGGCGAGTGCAACCGAAGTTCCATTTTAAATGAAGAAAAACAATTTGGAATTTTGTTAAGTTTTCTCGAGGAATCTCGTTGAGCCTCGTAGTCGCGCGATCACGAGGAAGCGAGAGAGAGAAAAAAGATAGAGGGAAATAGGCGACGGGACGTGAGAGCGAGAGAGAGAGAAAGAGATTCTTCGATATTTTCACCAGGACCGTAGACACGAGAAGATTTACCCGGTGCCTTATTTTTAATTCTTTTTTTTTGTTAATTTTTTTCAGCCTTTGGTCAACGATTCTTGTTTTTATTCAACACTAGGATTTCGGCAACACACAGCCGAAGATCGCCGACCCCCCCCGCTCCGTCCCCCCTGCTTTTCCGCACATCGAAATCAATCCCGCGTGCGAGTACGTGTGTTTTGAGTCTCGCGAACGCTCGTCCTTTGGGGCGCGCACTACGTGTTTTTTCTTCGTCTCCTATCGCACTCTTGTTCTTTATTGCATTCTCCAACACTTATCTCACCCACAAACCGCACCAAAAACAAAAATAACAACAAAATTCGTATGTTTATATGTGTCTGTGTGTTTTGAGTTCGAGGGGGGGAGGGGTTCGCGCGAATAATTAACGCAGCCACGGGAATCGCACGGATCCCACGACCGAAAACACTGGCGGAATGGAGTCGTGCTCTCCCCGCGTAGCGGGAGGCGCCACGGAGAGGGGATCGTCACAACATGGCGTCGCGCGCCGCCGTTTTCTCTCTCCCTTTCTCTCCTAGTCGCCTCGTATATCTTCATGTTTTTTTCTCTTTTGCTCTCGCCAACGGAACGTACGATCTTTTCCCCACATATCCCTACTCATCTCTTTCTCTCTCACGTTCGCGGCTGCGCATGCGTCAGAGAAACCATTGAACCTTTCTCAGGGCACGATTCGATAGAAACAAGACTAAAATTCAGAGTATACAAGCAGCCTCATAAGCGTAATAGTAAAGAGAAATAAATAACGTGGATGACGAGCAGGCAGTACGAAACCAAACAAGAATCACAGTCGCCCGTTTGCGATCCCAATTCTCATGGAAATGACGATTAATAAAAGGTTCTCAAATCACATTCTCATTGCAACAATGAATTAAAGGTTGCTGCGGTCATTCTCAAGGTCAAATTTACCGGCGGAAAGATACTTCCTACCCAATTCAAATACCCTTATGCATTTGATTTCCGGATAATTTCACATAACCCAAAAAGGGCAATGTCGCTGTAATAATAATTCTGAAGTTTGTCGCGCGCCGCCTCGCGACAATTGGACACATCAACTTGACATGACGACATGACTCTTGTCACGTAGGCAAATCCCCTCTTCCACCACCTGCGATCCAGAAGTACCGTTTCAGGTGTTTTCTTGCAACACGCTTTTTTTCTCACAATAATGACTATACTCATATGCTTGTCTAATGAGCCGATACATAATTATGCAACGTTACAGATAATTGTACATCTTCAACCCTCCCGGTACACGTTCAATGAGAATACAGCGAGTTTGTTGACGACAAACGATTGTCGAACCGATTTCCAACAACTTGTCTATATATAGATATATAGTAGTGTACAAACATCGGATAATAATGACGCGCAAACCTGCCATCTGGTGGAAAAGACGTCAATAGCAAGTTACAGTTAACCCAGCGCCGAAAGTGTTCTTTATCTTTTATTCCGAATCAAATATAAGCTGTAAATAAATTTGTTATATGTTTGTTTAGATACTTAAATTAACGTAATATCCATAAACTGACATATATTGTATAAAAATAAACCAGTATTGAGGCAATGAGTGAAGTACTGAAGGTCAATAATCATCGCGCAAAAAAACGTATTAAGGAGGTTAAGAGAAAAGCGAGACCGGGTGAGCATAACCTCAACACCTTTACACCTTTAGAAACTTGATATGGGCGTGATTTTTTAGCCATGTTTTTCACGACATTAACTTTTATTTCATGGTGACCTTGAGAAATTACCTGGAAATAAGACAACTTTATATGTAACCTTGAAACGTCAGTATCTACATTGAAAAACAAAAATGCAAGAACATACCGTTTTTTCAGCGGAATTCTTCAAAAACCCGGAGAATATTTGAAATTTTCAATTGGTCCAAATTTATAATGCTGGTCCAATGTTCGCACATTTAGTAGTTTGAAAAAGAAACGAATGTTCTGGTTTTTTTTTTTCCAACAAATAAGAAACGTAAATAATATCTGACATTTGTGAAATTTTGATTTTCGAACGATTATGATTACAATCTCTACGATATTTTTCATATTTGGATAATTTTCAAAATTCTGTAATAGGAATGAAAAAGTCTGCATAATTTCGCACAGTGTTCAATAATACTTGAAAACATTTGGCAAGATTATCAAAGATTATGGACAAGCATAGATATCTTGCATGAATTCAATAAACACATTAGAATGCACTTTAAGTTTATGCTTGCCATGTTATTAAAAAACCTTCAAACTAATAATCTACGATCGAATTCATGGATCGGTGAATTTGAATGTTGATAATATATTTTTAGAACTTGCGGATAAAACAGCGTGGAGGCAGCATGAATATGTAAAAAATAGTGCTATATATTGGGATTTCAAGGAGAACATAGAGAGAATCTGGGAAAATAAAGTATCACCTGAAGAATTCATAGAACTTTATGAGAAACCTTATAAGCCTGTGATAATCAAAGGTGCTCAAGACGATTGGAAAGCTAACCATAAATGGACTCCGGAGGTTTGTGCGATTTTCGTTACGAACGAACAATTATAATTAAACCCATGATTTTATTTACATATTTTTTTAAAAACAATTTTTTGTCATCTGCATATCCAATAATAGAAGAAAAAAAAATATGTCAATGACTTTTTTTCAATACACTGTTTGGTTATATCAAGAACACTTTGAAAATGATTTACGAGTTTTTTTACACTTCAATATTCAATAAATTTATGTTTGTAATGATTTGAAACACTTTACTCGCAGAAAAAATTCTGTCTCCGGCCAATCAGATACAATACGAATAACATATTTATATGAAAAACATAAAACATGCAGTTCATGAGTAACAATGAAATGAAAATTCCAAACAGAGGCTAGTAAAAAAGTACAGGAACCAAAAATTTAAATGCGGCGAGGACAATGAGGGTTACAGCGTGAAAATGAAGATGAAGTATTACGTCAAGTATATGCTAAGCACCACGGACGATTCGCCGCTTTATATTTTTGACAGCTCTTTCGGAGAACATCCCCGCAGAAAAAAATTACTCGATGATTATTCGATCCCGAAATATTTTCGAGACGACCTCTTCCAGCACGCTGGTGAACATAGAAGACCGCCTTATCGTTGGTTCGTTATGGGACCTGAAAGATCAGGTTTGTATATATTTCAATGAAAAAAAGCAATAATTTCAAAAGAAACTGATTCTGAGAGATGAATTCGAATTATAATTCAAAAATGTAAACAGGTACTGGAATCCACATAGATCCATTGGGAACGAGCGCATGGAATGGCTTGGTTTCCGGTCACAAACGTTGGTGCCTTTTTCCGACTCACACGCCTCGAGAATTACTAAAAGTAACAGGAACCGAAGGAGGAAAACAACGAGACGAAGCAATCACCTGGTTTACCGTTATTTATCCCCGAACGAAATTGCCCACGTGGCCTCAAGATTGTTTGCCCATAGAAGTACTTCAACGCCCTGGTGAAACGGTCTTTGTACCTGGTGGATGGTGGCACGTTGTTCTTAATCTCAATGAAACCATTGCTGTGACTCAGAACTTTTGTTCTCGTACCAATTTTCCCATCGTTTGGCACAAAACGGTACGAACAGATGTTCTCAAATTCGATCACGATCGCGTTATCAATTTTGTGGCTTAACATGGTTATTTATTAAATACTTTTCAGGTAAGAGGAAGACCAAAATTATCACGGAAATGGTTGAAGGTATTACGCGAAAAAGAGCCCGAATTGGCCGTATTGGCGGATAGCATTGACGTGAAAGAAAACACGGGAGTGGCGAGTGACTCGTCGAGCGGTTCGTCCAGCAGTTCTTCGAGTAGCAGCAGTAGCAGCAGCCAATCGGAGGACAGCGCTGATGACAGCGGCCAAGAATCTCTCTCGGCCCACAAGAAGAAAAAAAGGTATGAGGATGAATGGTGGAGGTCATTATTTTTCACCATTTGTTCGAGCATCAAACTTTTTAACTCTTCGCTCATATTTATTATTTTTCAATCATTGGAACAATTTTTGTTAAAACTTTATTCAATTAGTGCGGTGAAAAATTAATATTTTCTAATTTCTTACGACTTTTAGTTTTATTTTCATATTAATTTTTTTTAGAAGAAAATTGAACACTCAAGCCTGACAATATGGTGTACTCGGGACCTACAGAGACCTCAGACTGTACAGTATTAATCAACAACTATTATCGTTTGTACCAATAAAAGTAAATAATATTGTAACTTTAACGTTCTTCCTGTTCATAATAAAATAAATGCTAGACAATGCCAAATTTTGTATTATTCATAATTTTTTTTTTTTTTTAATTTTTTTATTATTTGTTTTTATTTCATTTTTTTGTCTTTTGATTTTTGTTACAAGATTAGGCGGATTAACAACAAAGCGCCTGATTGTTTTCCTTTGTTCGGGGTTTTGTTCACAACGACGATTATTTTTATTTTAAGAGCAGAGCAATTCTCGAAATAACAATTTTTTCACTCATTTTTACAAATCTTTTGTAATGGTCATTAATTAATTTTATTTTTCTACCAATTCAATCATTAAATTTCAGCTATGTTTATCTCTCGTTGGATTAAAAATTTTACGACAAAAAAAAATGGATAAAAAAAAAGATTTTTTTCTTCATAAAACGAGGTATTCCCAAAAAATGGGAATCGACGTAAATAAATAATCAGTCTGTCTTAATTCTAAAAATCGAATGAATTCGTTAATTAGTCAAAAAAAAAAAAAAAAAGGAAAAAAAGTATAATGAGCAATATTCGATGAAGAGCTTTGTTTTTAAGTATTGCCTACTTATATAATTAAATTAGGAAAGTTGAAAAAACGGATATTGACGTATTCAACAATTTTTCTAGGATTCATTTGTTTTTGTTTGTTCTTTCTTATAGCCATTTGCGAAAAACACATTTTGTGTTTGTCAATAATAAATAAATTTTGCATTATAACAACGCAATTTCGTATTTCTATTTAATTTTTGTTTGCCTATTTTTAATGCTATATTTTTGGGAGCGCGAAAAATCGGAGTGTAATTCTCGTGCAAGCTCATGTTCTAAAAATGGACGGGATAATAATTTAGAATAGAAATGATATCGAAGAAAACATGAAAATAGATCGATAGCCTCGAGTTTGGGAATATTTAAATCTCGCACTTAAATCTCAGCATCCAGATTCCACGATCCCAACGTAGGTCCATACTTTTCGGAGTCTTTATAAATTTATTAAATAAAAAAATGTATATATTTTGACGATTTGTTAGCACTTGAGGGAATTGCTTCGCTGGAATGTCCTTGGATCCCTCTTGTAGTAGCTCCACAGACGTATACTCCCATCACTTGATGTGTACACGACAAACATGCAAAGGAACAAGATAATGAAGTGAACGAGACAATTAGCAAATTATATTACGATAACAAAAATAAGCGATCGATTAGTTCTTTTTTGTTTGGGTGAGAAGATTTGCTCTCTAAACTGACGGTGGGATTTGTTCACTAATTTTCTTCAAATTTTGACAATTTTTTGGCATTTTTATAATTTAAATCCCCGAAAAATGTTGTGCATCTATTATTCAGCCATTTTTCAAGCATATTGATCACGTTATATCGACAAAAAAATTTCTTTCACACCCTCATTGAGCAATATTTCAAAATTTTAAACGCTAAACATCCAAATGTTTTGCTTCAATCATTTTTTTATTTTCAATTTGATTTTAAGGAACAAACGGAAACGATGTTCAAAGACGCGTTATTTCAATTGCCAATACGGGAGCTAGTGTGAGAAAAAATAAAAAAAGACAACAACGACGGACGATAAAAAAGCGACAGAAACATAAACGAGTTATAGTGAAAGGGTGGAAAAGGACATGGAGGTAAGTGTTTCAGGTATTCGCCAGAGCTTGACGTCGCCAGAACTGTAATCAATATTTCCGCACAAGTTACTAAATAAACGACATACCAACGTGAAATAATGTAATTATAATTAAATAAAATTATATGCCGTGTGGAGAATAAAATTGCAAAAATTTTGAGCGTGTGTCAACGTTTCGTATTGAAGAAAGAAAAAAAAATAATAATAATCAAAGTCACAAACTTCTCATGAACTTTGGGGCACTCACTTGCTCGCTGTAAAAACGTGCTGCTGATTGGTTACGACCGAGTTTATTGCAGATGCGTGTGCCCGAACTTCACCCAGTAACGAGCATTCGCCATTTAGATCTTTCGGGACCGACCAAGCACGCAAAATTCCACCGCGGCATCCGGACACCATCACAGAACCGGCGTTTATCGTGCACAAACCCAATATCCAATCTTTGTGGGCATTGTTCAACGATTGTACGAGTTCCATTCTGCTCAAGTCCCAACGTTTTATGCACATGTCCCTGGAACCTGCGAGCAACGATACGATGGAATATGAACAAATTTTCAGGTAGTTTTCTCGCTACGATCATGCTCACAAATAAACTGTCGCCTTATCGTAAAGAAGCTGAAATAATTTGCAAAATATCTCAAGAATTTTATATATTTTGAAGGATTGTGAAAACTCGTTGAGCAGTCACTTGTGTTATCAAGTTCAGAGACACTTTCTGACGTTTGGCTCCGAAACTAATCGGTCATAATCTGATGAGTCGAATTGAAAATCGACGCAATAAGCATACTATATTATTTGAAAATTCTTTTCTTGTTCGGCTCGTTTTTCCTAGGTACGAAGACTTACGAAAATTCCTTGGAGACACAAATGACCCATTTTTAGAATGAATCCGGGTGAAAATAATTCAAACGTAACGAATGGATAATAGAAACGACATAAAATCTTACCGGAGAACAAAGTGGAGCCATTAACGGCGAGACACTCGACACCGTCATAGTGAGGGGGCGCTAAACTGACGGATTGGCCAGAAGTACACGTTTCAACGAGCGAAATAAGATGGTCTTTACTTCCGGTAATAACTCTGGCATCTTGAGAGACAGCGAGACACATAACCGCAGCTGTATGCGGAGTGCTCAGACGACCGGTATAAGTCAATTTTCGCAAATCCCATACGCGAACTTTGTCGATTGAAGCGGTGTACAATTCCGTATCGTCCAGACTCAGGGCAAGATCGTTTATCGTAGTCTCGCCAACTGGGACCTGAAGCGTTCTCGAGGGTGTAGCGAGTGATATCGGACCGCCCTGAGTCTGGCCCGATGAGAACAAAGTTTTAATGCAATTATTGCCAGCTCGAAGATCCCAGACTTTAACGTAAGCGGCTGAAACGCTAAACAGTAATCGATGCGGCACCGAATATTTCACCGCTACCACGTTGTTCGGATGACCGCTCAAGGTCAAGTTCTCCAGTCCTGTTCCCAAGTCCCACACTTTTACGGTCCGGTCTGCAATCATTCGTTCCAAGCATTCTTCAGTTTAATGTTGCAACGCTTCGAGGTCTTTTTTTGAAAAATTTTTCACTTGACATTTGACAGAAATTTTATTTTAGAAGAAATTGAAATTTTTTTTTAAAGAAAATAACGATTCTGCTCGGCTCAATTCGACCGGCTGAGAAAATTGAATGAAAAGTAGATACGCTCACCTTTGGACCCGCTGAAGAGTAAATCTTCAGTAGCAAAAATTGCCAAAACAGCTTTGCTATGACCTTCGGCAACGTGGGTACACTGCAGTGGTGCTTTAGGCTGAACTTTTCCCGGAAACTGCGAAATTACACCCTTCGTTGGCTGGGGATCCGAGGGCAGAGATTGTCTCGTTGCGGTTAATCGGGAAAATACATTTTCCTCACGGCTGTTGAAACGACGATAGATCGTCGGCGAACCAGGTGGCGAGGCTTCCGTATGGGCTACTTGTTCCCTAGTTCAAGCGTTTGTTAATACATAGCAATGTTACTAATGCAGTTTTGTTAATGCGTTAAATTTTGCGCTTTCGAGCTCTTCATTGTCTTGTTAAACAAAATCGTCGGATAATGTTATCGTTTAATTATTTTCATAAAATATTTTACAATAATTTCAACTGAATTTCTCGTTACGAAGCTCGAAACGTCGATTCAATGACTCAAACTCTGTACGAACCAGCCAAATATCCATATTTACTCAAACTTTAGAGTTTTACGAAGATTCAACTTATTCGTGAAGAATTCAATGGCATACGAAGATGAAAATTGCGAGATTCGTACCGAAATATGATTTTTTTCAAATGTTAGCATTTTCAACGTCGAAGTTATTGAGCGGAGTTGTTCACCCCGATTTCTTTGATGTCGAATTTCAATTTAGCGATTCAACGGAAGAGTTTTGCAGAGTTTTCGATAAACTTGAAAACTCGCTCAAGATTCTAACCAAAAAAGATATTCGGGTGTCGAAAAAAAAATGCAGGGGTATGCGAGGAAATTGGCAAAAATCGATCATCGCATTCGCGAATAAAAAAGCAATCAAATTTTTTTTTCATCACGCCTCCTAAAAAGTTCATTACAACGAAGAGATGTTGGGCAATATTTATTCTAATTAATTAGGTCAGATTGAAGAATCCTAAAAACCATCGTTTTTGTTTTCCACTGAAATTTCTCATTATTATTTGATCAAAAGAAGACAGTTATTTTTCCCTCGATTTAACGAGCAAAACTGTGAGACCCGCGACGTTATAAGAATATTCCATAGTAGCGTGTCCTCAACAAGTTCTAGACGCGGTGGAGGTTACGGTCACGAAAAGCGGCATGAATAAAGAATGGGGGAAATACGAGGTAAAGTGAAAAGCAGTGAGGGGAAAAAATTGATTGTACGTTTGATGATGAGTTGGCGTTACTTCTGAGAATATAATAAAACTGTAGTGTACATGGTTAGAGACAAAAGTTAGCGCAAGACGTTGTGAAAGGGTGGTGTGCATGCAATCAATCATTAAAACGCAGCGACAAAAAGGAAAAAAAAAAAAAGATAGAGAGAAAAAAAATATTCAAAGCGAAACAAAGGAAGAAACGATCGATCGATCGCGGTGAGTGAACTGTATATTTGCGTGGTATTTTGTGCACGATTAGTGAGCAACGGACATTTATTTATTCATTACAAACTGTACACTTTGATGGCATAGAAAAAAAGAAAAATAAAATGTATATATGTATATATTATTTGGATACACATTCATCATTATTCTCTAATTCGGGTCACGTACAAAAACCGAAAAGGTATCTTTGTACAGTTAATTTGTTCTCATACAACTCATTGAAGACAATGAAAAAACGATTATATATATATTTGTATCAAAATGACGTCATATTTTGACAATAATACTAATACGAGTAATAACAATAATAAAAATCGTGCCCGGAAGTGCTTTTGTGTGGATGGGTGTAAAGTTTTTGAAAATAAAATATAATTCATGCAAGTACAGCGTCGCCGATGTAACCGATTTTAACCGATACTTCGCTGGAATAATAATAAACGATTGTCGCAAAGAATTGACGTGACAATGAACTCGGAAAAAGTGAGACCGTCGCTTGAAAGAAACGAAAATGTTTGTGTGATCTAAAAGTTCACCAATGCCCGATAGATGGATTCGATGAATAGAAATACGAGGATTACGAATAGTAAGACGTGTTGGAGGGCTCTGACTCACATGGAACCTCCGCCAGGATGCAAGTGGCGACGCAGAGGCCTTGGCGAAGTGCTGTCTCGTCGTGTCAACGTTGGAGAACCGACAACGCTGCTCCCATGCGATCCTCTTGTCAAAACCAAGCCCCTGATCAAGCAAAACAAGAAAGACAAATGCAATTAACTACTTTTTTTTTTCAGTGATTACACATCCAGTTACGAAATATTCCGATAGCGCAAGTCTCACTTCAAGCTTCCAGGCGCGCTAGGCACTCTCGTCAACGGATGATTGTGATTTTGATTCTGTTCATCGATCTTTAAGCTGTCCGTTACAGAATTAATGCCGTACAACAATTCCTGTGCTTGGGTAGTTCGTCGTCTAACTTTGTTACTCTTCTGTTTCGTCTCGATGCTCGACAGTTGGCTGTAACACTCGCTACTGATGGGAAAAGATTTAAATTACAATTTTTTTTTTTTTTTTTTTTTCATTCTTTCACTCGTCTCCCTTCACTCTCGAATTCCAGTCTGAATTGTACCGAAATTCTGAAGATGTGCAGGAAAACAATTTGATAGAAAGCCCAACCCTAAATTACTACTCTCGGATCATTTCGATCCAGGCTGAAAAGATCATTTTTTTAACGTCAATTGCAGCGGATCAAATCATCTCAGTCGAAATATGCTCGGTTAAAAAAAAATGCCGAGTTGAACGATTTTTTTTTTTAGAGTTTCAAGCACTAAAACGACTCACGGTGGAAACGATCAGGCAAAAAAAAATCTGTAACCCGGAGTCAAACTAGACTTACTTATCCGGCGAAGAACTTCGCGAGCTTGGAGGACTGTAGGCCATCGGATTTGTTTGATGATGTTCGTTGGTGAGCGACAAAAGATTACGGTCGCGTAAGACGTGCTCGAGCAATTGATGTTGCACATCGCTCTCCTGTGCAACTTGATTCAATCGGGATTCCATATCCCGTACTTCGACCTGTCTCTGGGCAGCTGAACAGCTTTGCTCAACCGTAAAAGCGAACATTCTTTGCAGGAGATATTGCGCTTCATCGATCGATCTTATCGTTGATATCAGAGCTTCTACACCCGGCTCACCCTCGGCCTCACCGTCGCCCATCTCCATCATATCACGCTGCAACTCTTCTATAGTGTCCTGTTATTGAAAAAAAAGAGCATTGTTTCGGTTCAAAGAAGACATCCGACTCGAGAACAAATAGAATCGCTTTTGATGGGATCAATAGCCCGACGTCATTGACATCGTTACCGTTAGGAAGACTGGATTTGCTCCGTTGGAAAAAAACATTCAAGAGACTTGTTTTCAAGAATTTTGTAAATACCGTTGTATCGTTATTTTCTTTTTACAAAAACAGCGTGATCGTAAATTCTGTATGTTTTAGGATTTATTGGCTTTGTACGAAAATTATTATTAGAATTACTGAATAAATGATTAGATTTGTTTCATGAAAAAAGTACGAATTTTGACTTTTTTTTTAAGGACATACTATTTTTGTAATGAAGGAATAATTACGATTTCTAGTTTTTGGGGCTTACGGATGTTGCAAGAACCGCTTCGACACAAAAAATGCCAGTATTTTACGTTAAAAAATAGTTGAGAAAAAAAAGAAATGAAAAATCTGCAAAATGAAGCTAAGGATGCAACGGCAGTCTCCCCTTGCGCGGAGTTTTTCATTCTCGGAACGAGAAGTAACGTGTTAATAAATAGTGAAGACGTACCTGCAAGTAGCTAACTTTGCTTTTGACATTATCAATTTCTTCGTCCAAATCAGCTGTGTCTTCCTTAGCAGCTGCGGTAACGTCTCGCTGTTTTTGTAAGCGTTCCAAGTCTCCACCGAGATCTTCTCTCTCCTGAAGCAATCGTTCCATCTCCCACTCGGCATCGGTCGAAGCTTGTTTAGCGAGCGCCTGTTTCGTGATTGTTCTCTCAAAGGTGAGCCATCGTTGCTTCAAGGCCTTAGGATTTGCTTGTTTAACAGGCGCTCTTCCAGCCACTTGTTTGCTCAATCCTCTGTCTCGCTTTCGCAGTGCAGTAACTTCCTCCTGTTTGCGCCTGAGAACGACTTCTTTCATGCGTTTGTCAGCTTCGAGGGTTCTTATCATATTAGCATTCCTTCGGCTCTCTTTGCGCAACTGTGCAATCTCGCGATTCCGCCTGAGCTCATTTTCTTTATGCCTCTGAGCCTCCTCGCGCATTTTGTGTAAAAGCTTTACTTTGGCGCGCTTCATCTCGGCAAGTTCGTTCTTCAAGCCCTGAAGCCGATTCTCGTTCTGGGATTGGCTCTTGAGCAATCTCGCGTGCTCCTTTTTCGCGGACTGTAAAAGCCTCACTTCTTTTTGCATAGACGACAATTTTTTCTCATACTCGTCTCGCAATTTCTTAACTTTCTCCGTTGGTGGAGCCGGCTGTTGTTGAAGCGAGGACAAAACTTTGTCCCTCTCTTCCTGGGTGTTGCGTATACGAGCCTGCAGTTGAGCCAGCTTGTCCTCGTAATGCTGCTTCATAGTTTGTAACCTTCGCTGCGACAATTCCAGTTCCTGAATCAATCGCTGCTTCACGTCAATGTCAGAAGTCAAAGCCTCCAGTTCACGTCCCATCACTTCCTCCTGTTCATCCTCTTCCTTGCGATCCGAGTCGTCATCCGAATCGTCTTCGCTCAAGGACTCCTGCCCGTTCTCCGTGTTGTCACCTTCCGCGTCATCCTCATCGGCCCTAATGCTCATTCCTGTACTTTGTGATTGCTGCTCTTTGAGAGCTGCCAGTGCGTTACGTTCTTTCTGCAATTCTTTCTTAGCCTCGACCAAAACCGAGCTCGAATCTCCTTGAAACGCGTAAGATGTATCGCTGTAGGAATTTCCTCCATGAACCTTGAATAAGCATAGGAAAAAAAAAAGTTTTTAGAAACCTCTAGACAAATCCAGCTCGATCGTATCGTCGAAATTTCAATTACCTGCATCTGTCGCTTTTTCAATTGCTGATACATGGCTTCGGCATCGAGCAAACGAGCTCTCAATTCTTCGATTTCTTGAACGTATCCCAGCACTAAACTGGTTACTTGATCGTCGTTTCCACCGGAAGAAGCGACCCACTGTCCAGCCGCTTTCTCCGTCAGCAATAATGCGTTCTTCGCGGTTAACGCTTGAACAGTTTCCGACAAAGCTTTTACTCGAGTTCGTAGACTCTGCAGTTCGCTGTTCAACATTTGATTCTCGTGCCACGCATCGTTGACCCCATCTTCGCCGACAACACGTTTACCTACGAAAATTATAGTATCCGATTCGTTTTATTAGTCCGTTCCGGCGATTAAATAAAAGGGAACATTCGAGCATTATGAACAGCTGATTTTCAAACAACTTGCCTTGCTTGTATTCCATAAGTTCGAGCTGTAATTCTTGTATTTCCCGACGCAACGAGGCGATAGTCCGCGAACTCTTATCCTGATTGATTGTAACTTTGTTCTTAATGTTTCTCGCCCTGTTGGCGTACTTGAGCGTACTCAGAGTTTCCATGAAGTCACGATCGCTCGGTGATACGCAAGCAATCATGACAGTCTGGCTGTTACCACCCAGAGAATCTTGGAGAAGCCTCGTCAGCTTCGAATCACGATAAGGCACGTGCAAAGCTTTCTTCGTTTTGTCACCAAGTGCGGAAATAACGTTACCCAGGGCGAGCTGTATAAATAATAAAGATTTAAGAATACTCATCGTCAATTGGGTACTTCAAGTTTCAGACTTTCTCATCGAAAGAATAAAATCCTCATTTTTACAGTGAAATTTGATAAGTTTTTTTCAACTTGTGAAACGTTAAATATCAACTGCTACACCATTCTGGTGTCAACACTGGTAGAAAAATTTTAACCCTGCACCACGATATCATATTAATATTTCAAAATAAATATTGAAATAGTCGTCATAAGAACAACATTTTTCGAGGACTTTTATTAAAGCCATAAAATAATGAAATTCATTCTATAATTTTATTGGTACCACGCGATTTTTTAATGAACGTTTCGTATATTGGAGTGACCTACAACAAAGTTTGTAGATACTCTGATAAAAATGTCATTTCAAACAAGGAAATTTGATTGAATTTTCATGAAAATTTGTGTTTCGTTCAATAACTATTTTAGAAATTATAGGCTGTGACTTCGCTGCTGTACTAAGCGGTATTCTCTCAAGTTTGTATCTCCGTGGTATCACGAGACTTTCGATGGGTTACAATGGAACATCCGAAAGATCCGAAGCACATACCAGGCCACAATTGATGGAAATGCCTTCCTTGGCTCTGTCCCCGGTAGCCCCAGTTCGCTTGAGTCGTTCGGAGCCTGCCAAGTCAACAAAATGGAACTTGGCAGTGAGAGTTTCAAGCTCATTGGTAGAATCGGTTGTGCTGGTGTCAACATCCGCATCAGGATCCTCAACTCTGATGCATCTTTGTTGTTTAATGTACAGAGTAAAAATAGCATGTGAGCGAGACGATTGTGTGTTCATCTGGGTTGAACCGGTTGTACGGGAGAGTGCACCGAGACGAAGATATTCCAATGCTTGTTCAGGGCTCGTTACGGTTCTGGGCTCGACGCCGGTCAGGTGTATATTGCCGGCTGTATCTTCGTGAATCCTTGCACCACCTCGGGGCCCACCGGGTTCTAGTA
This sequence comes from Campoplex capitator, assembly GCA_037576405.1. Classification (NCBI taxonomy): domain Eukaryota; kingdom Metazoa; phylum Arthropoda; class Insecta; order Hymenoptera; family Ichneumonidae; genus Campoplex; species Campoplex capitator. The sequence continues at coordinate 9,175,109 of JARBWI010000323.1, read as the reverse complement.
AGTCCTTTAAATCCTCGTTGTAGAGTTCCAAAAATTGAGCCGTGACCTACGATAAAAAAAAGGCTTTTTAATCTCTTAGAAAATGATCAGTTGATAATCGCGCTCTGTGCTCGAGTTTTCTCGCGTCCAATCTAAACGTTTTGTTTCTTTACTGACCTTGAATTTTGGTGCCATTTGTGCTCGTTCTCTTGCTCGTTCCTGTTTATCAGCAATGCCATCGAAAAGATGCCTTATGGCTCTTGGGATAATGCCAACAATGTTATCGTCCAGTTCAACGTCGAAGCCCGTGCCCATTGTGTACGTTTTGCCCGAACCGGTTTGACCGTAAGCCAATACCGTAGCGTTGTAGCCATCGAGTGCACCCTCGACAAGTCGCGCCACACACGAGTCGTATATTGGCTCCTGACCGATTCCGGTATCGAATACATGGTCGTAAGTAAACGCTTTGTCCGGGCCCAGAAACACTTGAGGTTCGCCCGGTGGTACTTGGGTACATATCCGGCACATGTCGATCAATTCCCTTGCAACTTGGGGCCGGATCCTGTATCGACAAACAATTATTCATCGATCATAAAAATTTGTTTTACTTTATTCTTAATGAAGTTGTGCGAAAACGATATATCAATAATGGCTTCTGGGTGAAAATTTCGATACCGAATTGCCTTCGAACGCGCTACCACCAAGAACCAGAAGGAAGTCTCAGAAATCGGCTTTCTCCAATAATCTTTTCAACTTCTTTAAATCAAATAAATTTTTTTCATTGTCGTCCCCCACGACAGAGCTCTACTTAAGGAGGCTGGCTACACACAACAATGTTGCCATGTTAAAAGCATAGGAAAATTCGAAATGATTAGAATTTAATGAAATTTCGTGAGCATATTCTTTTGGATTAAATATGAATGTACAATTTTTTTAAGATTTTTCTTCTACATAATTTTCGAGTAATTTAACACTAGAGTTTACATCCGTAAGCATAGGATTCTGATATATATAGGTATATCTTTTGCATATTGTGAACTCCAATTATTCGACAACTATGTAGACGAAAAATTTGAAAAAAATTGTGTCATTTGCATTTGATGCTCAAGAATGTTATCACTAAATTTTATTAAATTCTTGTCATATAGTCGTATGTAGCCAGCCTCCTTAATTTTAAAGAAATTATTTTTAGTCTGATTTGAATATTTTTTATGTTACACAGAGAAAAAAAATGGTTGATTCAATAGAAATTGATGTTATTGGAAAAGTTTTGTCAATTGAAATGCGCATTTCTTTGGCAGAATGATCGTGCAGTCTGATCAAAAATTAATGTGTTCGTTCAATGGTTTATGACATTATGATGATCATATATTTTATTGGCACTCTGTAATGAGAGATTTTGTTGTTCCAATCACTTTTTTTTCTCAGCGTATAAATTTAACAATTTGATTTTTATTATTAAGCAATAATAATATATTTATAATATTATTATTGTTTAAAAATATATCCATGGGTCTGCAACCGGGAATTTAAATTTACAACCGTCTGTTTGTTTTAATAGACATGATCCGTATGGGTTTCCGCTATTTATGCACATCCAGAGCACCGTTCGTATATAAGAAACGTTTCGACGCTCTGCGCCGCGTGGTGGTCGTCGCGATAAGCTTTAGCGTGGATACCCGAATAAATGCGCTCACATAGCATTATTAATTTGATTCAAATACAGCTTTTTGAAAAATGATCCAAGTAGATTGAAATAAATATTTTTTTCTGAGTAAGATCATGCGGAAGCTTGCCACTGGCATTTGATCGCGGATACCGTCGAAACTATTAGAAATAGAGCGAAAGAGCACGAGACCAATTTCGAAGAGCATCAAATTTCCTGAAAAAAAGTCATTGAAAACATTTGTCTATCTTCAATAGTTTACTCCCGAGAAGAGCTCAAAGAAAAACCTGATTTTCGAAGAATTATACCGATAAAAAATATGTTTTGCTCTTTCCATTACCGAGAAGCTTCGGCGTAATTGAATCAACGATTATCATCCATTGCGCCTTCGCTGCATGGCCGAATACGTCAAGGAAGTGAAAATTACCGATGGTTTTTGCAATGGTAATTGTACGCGTTATTGTAGGAAGGAAGCGAGGCTAAAATCTGAGAAGCGTTAAGAAGCAGCGGGGCCTTAAACACATGGAGTGAAGGGAATAAATAAATAAAAAAAAAAAAAAAGTGGTAAAGAGAGAAAGAGAGAGGTAGGAGTGCCACAGGGTTGTGGCAAGTAGAGAGAAGGAGATTCGGAAGGGGAAGCCCCTTCGGTCGATTCATTGAGAAACCAGGCAGGTATGTGATCGTTATACAACCGGCCACATAAAGCCTACACACATGCGGTATATAAATGGGCATATTATGTGAGTCTCTCGTGTGTGAGCAAATATCAGAATCGCCGAGATTCCCGTAAATAAATGCTGCGCAAAACTGGTTGTGACAGCATAGAGACTACAGTCCTTCGAATGGGATACCGCAACGATCAGCTGATGTATTTGGTAGTTCGAACATCAACTAAATTGACACGCTTATACTTTTTTAGTTTCACTATATATCTTACGGGAAGAGCACTTCGCGCTAACTCGAAATAAACATAGTTATGCAAATTGACCATTTCGAATTCACAGCTATGAAATTATTTCATTGCCTCGGCCCCCTCGAAGATGTTAACAGCGCGATTCAAGTGGGATTCGATCATAACTACCTTTTTTTTCTGCTTATGAATAATTCATTCCATTTTTTTTTTCGTTATTTATTCATAAATAATCACTGTAAACACATTCCTTCGTAACTAATTTGGTTGTCGTGTTACCCTATGACGCTATTCGTTTGATTCGATTGAAAAATAACAACAGGATCTCAATTAAATATACTTGATATCTAATTAAACACACTCGGATGATACTTAACGCTTAATTGGTCCTCTAACGAAATATTCTCGAAGGGTAATTGCCTGTGTAAACTCTCATCATTTATGGACATCGTTTTCTTGGAAAGTCGTGACGTTCATCGGTACGAAATAAATCAATATGACGAGAACAAAATTGTGTGTATATATATATATATATATATATATGTATTTAGTATGATGTGACCCATCGCTGCTACTGCGATGTTTGACCTTGAAATCAAGATTTTCTCTCGACGCAGGACTGCGCTTGAAAAACACGTGGAAATCTGATGCTGTGCCAAAACTCGACTTTTCAGTGTTAAGTTGAATGGTGGAAATAATCGATTTGATGGTTTAATTTATTGAAGAGTTTGCTCCAGGAAAATAATTTTTTTGTTGGAAAAAAATTCTTTGTACGCTTGAAATTTACGAATTTATTGAGAAAATTAAAAAGGTTTGTACAATTCTTTAATTTTTCGTTGTTTTTTACATTGGGGCAAATTTTATTTTATTTTTCTCTTTCAATGGTAATTTAAAAATAAATATGACAAATTTTCCATTTAAAAACTCGATAGAACGCAATTTTCGAAGAACTTTCGATCAGCTTCAAAAAAGCACTCGTAAGACACGACCCTCGAGATTACTTATCTTGCCAAGAGAGCAAACAGCCGGCGGTAACGATGTAATTATGGGAAAAAAAAGCTTTTAAGCTTTTGCGCATCTGGTGGAAGCTTCGCTTTAAAAAAAATTATCTGCACATCAGGAAAAAAAAAAGTTTTGGCAAAAAATCAATGATTAAAAAGAACCATGGAAAACTTACCGAACGGCGACCCTGACACTGGACTCATCAGCCATTGCGAACGAGTTTTGAAAAAAATGTTCTTTTTTCCAAATTTTATACACTGAATTGAAAAATTTAGAACTTTTGAATTTTCATTATCTTAATCGTGGAAATTTTTTCATTAATTTTTATCGTCGTTGATAGTATAATCCGACAGCGATTAATAGAAAAATGCCGCAATTTATTGAGCCGAAGTCTCACAATGGGTACTGTAACAACAGACCGAAAGAAGCTTCGTCGAAAAACGCTCTATTCGTCAAATTCTGCATTGAAACAATAAAAAGAACGGCCGAAAACAAATGCACCGCACTTTGGCGTCAAAACTCGGAATCTTTATTCACATTTTGACTGAATTTTCTTGAAAGTACGTAGATTTACGATAAACATTGAACGCGAATATTGAACAATTAATCATACTCCCGAACAGCCCAAAGACTGAAGCTGAACTACAACTAGAGACTCGTTTGCCGATTACATTCCTATATGGCAGACATGTTTAGCGCTTTGCGGCTGTTGAGAGCGGTCGCAATGTCATCTATCAGAAAATTCTGGTACTATAATAATGAATACAGTCGCTCGATTGATGTTAAAATTTCAAATAAAATAATAATTAATTATGATAATAAATTTTTCGGATTGTAATAAAAACTCGAAATTGCGACGATAATTAAATAATTTTTTAAACGGCAGAAGAAGTCCATCGGTAAATGCCAAAACCAATCGGTTGCAAAAAACTTTTCGAATTTTAGAAAGTTAATTATATTTTGCAAGATGAATCAAGTGAAATTATTTTCGTCTTACAGAATAAACTGTTTGGAAATTTTCAAAATTTTTATATTTTGCCTCATAACCACGCAGGGTATGGGGAAGACGAATTTTCTTGCAATTAATTTTTTCATAACACGCTTTTACTGCGCCACTGTACACGGTGTGGTCCATGTGCGTGTATTTGACACCAGCGTCACCAGCTGATGCTTCAACAGACATGGCGTCCTTCAAGAAAACCAACACAAAAATATTCACAAAAGTTGGCTCCGAAATAACGCCGGACAATATTTATTGGAAGAAATACACGGCAAGTTCAATTTCACAATTAAACAACGCATTTTTATCGCGAAAAGTTCTCTGTTAATCCTTTTTCCCGCGATAAAACAAGACCACGTGTTTGATAACATAACCTCAAAACTCAATTTTCAAAGTCAGTGAAAACGACTTGAAAAACAAAAATGTTTCTAACAATCTTTTTTCAAAACTAAAAAATTAGTTCCACACGAAAAAATGATTCTAATAATAGAATTATAAATACAACAATAGATCGAAAATCCTATGAACGAAGAAAACATCGAAAAATTGCTGATAAACATTGATTTTTCATAACAAAAAAATTATTAATACTAAAAATTTGAAAAAAAAAAATAGTGGTAATGCATAGCACTGGAATAAACACAAAATTTGGTTTCACAAAAATATTCATGTAAACAAAAGTAGACAACAAAATTAATAAGGGTAGTAGTTAAAAATTAAAATGAGTAGAAGACACAGATTTTTAATGCTAAACAAAAAAAAACTATTTGAATTGCGCAGACCCCGGTGCTAGTGAAGGAGTTTGGGCCGATAGACTACATAGATTTTTCACCAGCAGAGCCGTACCACTTTGCAGTGACGTGTTCGGTCAGGGTGCTAATTTACAATCCGATAACGAAGCTGGTAACGAAGAATCTGAGTAGATTTAAGGAGGCAGCTTACGGGGGTAGTTTTCGGGGTGATGGAAAACTCTTGTGCAGCGGAGGACAGGAGTCAGTGGTCAGATTGTTCGACGTCGCGACTCGTAGTCCATTACGAATTTTTTCTGGTCACAAAGCTGCGGTACACAGAGCTCAATTCACGGCGGATGGTTTAAAAATTGCATCATTTTCGGACGATAAGACTGCAGCTCTTTGGGACATTGCGAGCGAAAAAATGCTGGTTAATTTTGAAGGACATCAGGATTATGTCAGATGCGGCGCTTGCAGTCCTGTTTCACCGGACATCCTACTTTCTGGAAGTTATGACAAAACTGTCCGCATGTACGATGCCCGAAATGAAAAAACCCTCTTCAGTGTTGACCACGAAGCACCCGTCGAGGCTGTTATGTTTTTACCCTCCGGTGGAATTTTCCTTTCTGCCGGTGGCACGGAAATACGCGTTTGGGATGCCCTCGCCGGTGGCAAACTCCTTGCTCGCATTTCGCAGCATCATAAAACCATAACTTGCCTCCGCATCGCTTCCAACGGACGCAGAATCCTCTCTGGATCACTCGACCGACACGTCAAAATTTATGATGCCGGGACTTACAAAACTGTACACACTCTTGATTACCCCAATTCTGTTCTCAGCCTCGCTATCAGTGTAAGTATATTTTGCAGTAATGAATCATGTCTGTCGAGAAAGTTCTCAAAATATATATATTTGAAGGTATGATAATTTGATAATGATTATTTTTCAACAAACCATTAATCGTTGATGTATGAATCAAAATTAACTAGGCCGATGACGAGACAATAGTGGCGGGAATGGTTGACGGTCTGTTGTCCATAAGACGTCGAGAAGATGAGGCGAAAGAGACGAAAGGATCAAAGCGAAAAAAATTTTCGTACAGAAACTCAGGAAAAAACCTTCACTCAGCGACGATCGATTTTATCGTGCACGAGGAAAGCAAACAGACGATGGGAAAACACGATAATTTTTTGCGAAAGTTTCAATACTCGAAAGCTCTTGACAGCGTCATGGTGAATTACGTTGTTAATAAAACGCCCAACGTAACGGTCGCTTTGATGCAAGAGTTGATACGTAGACAAGGCTTGCAGCAAGCGCTGGCAGGACGAGACGGCAAATCTCTCGTTAATATTCTCAAATTTTTAATCAGACACATCGGTAACGTGAGATACGGAAGAGTTTTGTTACACGTCGCCAACGTCCTTATGGGTTAGCATCTTATAATTTCTTTCACACCCATTATTCATAATTGTCGGATATCATTTTTTATTTTGTTATAAAAAAATGGTCGATCACAAATTATTATTATTCGCTTGTCGGTAATTATGCGGTAAAAATAATTGCTATGATAAAATGAAATTTGTTATGTCATTCAACATCAACATTTCGATAATTACTGACCATTCTCTTGGCCACTAATTACGTGTTAATTATTTACTGAGGATAGTAATTAATTTGGCAGCAATTAATTATCATTCATATAACAAATATTTAAACATGATTTACACGTTTAACGCGACGCTGGTCCCGACAAACTGGATCGAATTGCGTAAGCGGAAAAGCAAAATGAACGTGGCGTTAAATGTGTTAATTAAGTTTAAAATAATTATCGACAATAACAACCTAATTAGCTTAATTGATATGCTTGAACAAATTTTACAAAGTAATTGATCGATGTTTTTACGGCACAGACGTTTACGAGGATAACCTGGAAGAATTGAGCGCCGAGCCACGCACTATGTTCAATTTGTTGGAAAAAAAGCTGACCGAAGAAGAGGATCTCGTTATTTCGATGTCGGAGCTTCAAGGAACTTTGCACATGTTGCTATCAGCTGCAGAAACGACGCAACCGATTTCCATTCGAGAATTACCGGGTTTAGAGCCTTCGAGCGCTGCTCAGAAGAGCCTCGTTTTTAGCATCGCCTGAATCGGTCTAATTGTTATGTATTGTAAATAAATTTTGTAATAAATCAAAAGCAACAAATGCGTCAAAGAGTTTAGTTTAGTTGATTTTATTCATAAAAATTAGCTTAATTATTACTGTGACATTTGTTTTTCGTTATTGAATAATACAAACAATCATTGTTTAAGGCATCTTTGCCAAGCGGCTGAGGTCGGTGGCACAGGCATGATCCAACCAATCGGAATCGGCGAACCGATCTTCTCGAAATTTGCGTATTTATCCCACGCGCTTCTTATCCTCAAAAGACCATGAACACTTCCCCGCCAAGGATCACACAACTTTTGCAATTTCCTTCCAAACAAAACTCTCTCCCAATCGTCGAACGTGCTCCTCTTACGCTTCTCAATCTTTTCCTCATTGTCCGCCTTCAGCATTAACTTCAACCCTTTCTCCTCGATCGAGTATTCACCATCGAGGCAACTCCATTGCTCCACCAATTGACCTGCATTTTTTCAACAAGCAAATATTTTTATTTTTCATTGAGATCCATTACATTTATTAGAATTTATGTATTTTTCTGTGGGGAAAATTTCAAAATGTGTCATTTACCATTTTTTGGCTATTCATATGGAAAAATCGAATATTTTGCAATTAAACGTGCATTTCTTCTAGAGAGCTATTGAAAATAGATCATATTTTTGACTATAATTTCGAAACCTTGTTACAGATTCTTGTTAGACGACTGACTATGATTGAAAAGCACGTGAAAAGCATTCTTTCATAAGTTTCTAAGATCCAACGAGACGAATATCTTGAGAAAATAAAATAAATTACCAATAATGTTGTCGAAAACTTGATCAGCAGCGATGGGCAAATTTTCTCCCCTCGCTCTTGCAATATTGACTTTGACCTTGCGAAGATTTTGCAGTTCTTGAAGAAGAGCAAGAAATTTCTTGGCGTCGTTGCGTTTAGATCTCACGTCGGCTAGAACAATATCAGCATCTTTGCGCAAATTATCGGCTTGTTTATCACGTTCGATGGCTTCTCGTTTCTCCCGAATCCAAAAATCTACTTCGTCGTGTCGTCGAGCTCGTTTTTCAATTTTCAACTTTTTCTCCATTTTCCACTGAGCTCTTTTCCTTGCCTGGCGAAGTCTTTTCTTTTTTCGGTGATTAAGACGTTTTTTCAACTCGTCAAGGACATTCTCAGGCTGCTCGAGTACTCCGATAATTTCTCGATAATCGTCCCGGATTTTCTCACTCTCCTGCCACTTTTGAGACCATTCCACGTCTTCAATACCCAAGGAAAGTTCTTTTCTCAATTTCTCCAAATTCTGCAGAGCCCCAAAAGCCCGAACGAGCGTTTCCTTAGCCTGGCATATACTCAACGGTGTTTTTTCTTCTTGAACAATCTTATTCTCAGGCTGGCAATGATCGACGAAATTTTCTATCGTTGCGCGATTTTTTTCACGCTCGTTTTTCATACGTCCGAGAAAGGTGTCATTTTTCGGAGTATGAAAATCTGCTCTGGAATAATTACCCATTGCCCAAGGTGGCGCAGAATAATTTATTGGGAATTGGCTGTTTTCCGGATAATTTTGACTCTGAGGAAATTGAGGCCACATCGTTGCGGTGAAAAAAAAATAAATCGTGTTTGCTTTGCCAAATATCTTAAGCGTAATTTAAAAACTGTGCTGCTTCGTGTTATTGAGTTTGTGTTAATTTTGTAAATGCGAATGTACGAGATAAGAAATTATTTTGTCTTTTTGCGCTTTCCTTAACTCATCAGTAGCAATTCGGGTTCTTTGGGCAATTCGCTCGAAGCTTCGCTCAAAACTTTCTCAGCTTCGGTATACGGCTCTGTCTCTTTAAGGTCCTGCTCTGTTTCTAAAATTTTCTTCAATTCCTCAAAAGCCTTGGCCAAACGTCGCTGACAATCTGGTACCATCATCAAACACTCCTGCAACACTTCTTCCTGCTTCCTGATGTCGTGACCGTCCTTGCCTGAATTATAAACAAACAAAGGATTTTTCCAGTATTGAAAATGAAAAAAGGATTTCTTTGTGATTTTGAATCGAATTGAATGTTAGCTCCTTTAAACTCCAGGTTGTGACAAACACAGATGGCTTTGGACTCAAAATGTCATAGAGGAGAGAGCACTCGAGCTAACTTGATCAATTTTTTGAGATATTTCAACTTCTAATTAACGGAAACTCTTTTTCTTTTCGATTAAAATAGCCTGACAGTCAGACAGAAAAAAAAAAAAGAAAACTGACTGGTCAAGTCAGAGACTGATAAAAATATTTGACAGTTCAAGAAATAGAATAGTAGAGTTTTAAAATTTGTCAAAGCAATCATTTTGTACAAAGGATCTGAAAAAACGAAGAATTTTTCAAGAGCAACTTTCATCTTCAACAATAAAGACAAAACCTAGATTTTTGGCGTTGGCCATGATTCTGATTCACCGAGTCTCATGAAAGCTGTATGGTAGAATTATTTTGAGTTTCATTTTCCACCAGAAGAAAAACTATTTTTCCTTATAATCTGTTATATGAAAAATCAATTAATTTTCGATTTATCTAATAAAAAAAAAAAATGTCGGTATAATACTTTTGTAATATTCGATCATTCAGGTTGAATTTCTATTTTGAAAAATTTCAGATTGATTAACAATTTTCTAACCTTAATAATTATAATCGATTCTAAATTCGAACACATCCAAGTTAAATACAATTACAAAAAGATAAAAAAAAACTGATACTTGAAAAAAAAAAATGGAAGCTAATATCTTACCAAGATCCTTATATTTCTGTACTCTCTCGCGTTGAAGAACAGATTCTTTTTCATACGAGATTTTTTCCTTGGCCAGACGCTTTACAACACCGGTTTTTATTTTAAGCGTACGCAGACGCGGATCGGACATTTTTCTATTAATGAATATTCCTTGAATATTGTTAATTCCCGTAATAAAAGTATCTTAGACTTTGTGCAATAAAGGTAAAACACTTTTCTCCTTATAAGGTTAGATGAATTGACGGAAAAAAATCCTGTATGAGTTCTTGTCTATAGAAGTCTCCTCGATTCTTGCGAAACAAGCTCGACTCAACCACGCTTTTATCGACTTTCGAGGTTATGTTAAATTGTTTCGCCCTTTCCTTTTACATTTTTTTTGACGTCTATCGAGATATTGTCTCGATACATCGATTATTATCGATTATGAAGACGACGGGGAGAGAGGAGGAATTTTTTTTGAACGTCCTGAGGAAAGGGGAAAAAGGGTATTTTTTATAAAATCTATCTTTATTTATTTGAGATTCATTTCCATGAATTAGTTTAGAGTGAAAGTTTTTCACACGGAATGTTAAAACGCGTCGGTACAGTCGAACGCTGTATATTGATTGTGACGGTCGCCCAAACAAAACTCGTCGTCGTCGTGAGAGAGGACGTGAGGAGTGAGGAGCAGCGTTCAGTGTATAATGCGGAATGCAGCTGAACTTGGGGCAGCCTCGTCTCGTCTGCCTCGTTCCCTCGTTCGCTACACACGTTTCGGAGTCGGGAGTTGGGAGGTTGGGAGGTGCACCGCATACAAGCAAGAAAAGTCACACATAAATATTCAGTGAATTGAAAATTGTATCTTTTTAACTAGTAAACACAATGAATCTGTCAAGAAACGTTTCAAAACGTTCGAACGATGGAATTACGATTCAAGAAGAGATCTTCCCAGCCGCGGAAAAGATTCTCTCAGATATTGAGAATGTCATGAAGAAAGACCTCGAACTGTGAGTTTTTAAAAATAAATTTCATGGATATTGTATTCAGATAAAAAGTAAAATCAAGATGAAACTACTTTTTTTAAAATACAATCGACCATGCATTAATCATATAGCTTTTTGAAGTTTGCTTATCACAATTCATATGCCAATAATAATGCAAAAATTGTCCATGAATTTGGTTATGCACGGTCGAATACATAATTAAACTTTGGGCGCTGTGAGAATTTGCATCACTTATTTTGAACTGTCGAGCACATGCCTATAAACATTTCCGTTTGAGATTCTGTAACTTCTCTTAATCTCAAGCGATTCGAACTAGGTACCATCACAAAAAAAAATCTTGACCCGATTTCAACAATTTTTAATTGATTGACAATAATTTCAAATTTCCTCGAGTTATTAACGCTATCAAATGTGCTCAATGTATGATCAATTCAAATTGTATGATTAGTACAAATGTATGATCGCTGTCATACGTTTGAACTAAATACATGAACTGTTGAGTGTGGAAGATTTGGACCATAGATACAAGCTTTTTTCGAAATTGGTAAATTCAAAGCGTAAATCAAATTAAAAATTAGAAGATTCAATCCAGAGATATGAACATTGAAAAGGAACAGTTGCGATTTGACAACAAAAATCTTTTTTCTTTGCTTCTGCTCAAAATATTGTTGCAGACAGAAGCCAGAGAAATTAGTCAAGCGGCGAACCTTTTTTCTGATTCTTTAGAACAACTCGGCTGAATTTGTTGATAAACAATGTGGTTGCAAGTGCCGGAGAGTTAATACTTAGGCTGTGAACAAACCGAATGAAATTATTGTGGGAAGCTCTGAAACAAAGAGGAAAAAAAAAGAGAACAGCGTTGAAAAAAAGTGCAAATAATGTACAAAGTAAACGAAAGTTCCTATTAATAGATCACAGAAAATTAACTCGACAATAATTTTCAAAAATATCACAAGATTTGTTAAAATGAAAGTTGTAAAATAAAAATGTATTATCGGTGGGAGGCAGGGTCGCGGTAGATGGTGCTTTGAAACTGCAATACGACTTCGTGTAATTGGCTCGCTGCCAAAAATGAAAAAAGCAGCTGCGAGCTCTCATTCGCATTAAAGTAGAATAGAATTTGTACATAAGTGAAATATATTTATTGATTTGCAGGAAGAGTTTTGAGATTATTCCGATCCAGGACAACGAGAACAAATCACCGGTTTACCACGAAGAGCATTCGCTGGGTTTGGCATCGTGGTGCGTTCAACCGTTGTATTGTTACGCGTACGGTCGTCTTATTGATTTGAAGAGAAGCGAATATCGTAGGGCGGAACCGAGTACGATATCGAGATGGTTGATGGGTGCGTTGTTGCTGAATCCGGATGTTTCGACCTTTTGGAATATGAGACGAGAGCTCGTGAGGACCGGGCGTCTCGAAGGTTTGCGGGAACTAAGATTTACCGCGTTGGTATTATACCACAAAGCTAAATGTTTCGAAGCGTTTGCCTATCGGAGATGGCTGTTGCAGCATCTTTTGATCGGTGGTAAAACGAGCAGTGAGGAGATGAGAGAATTGTTGAGCGATGAAATTCAAATGGCTGGAATATCGGCCGATCGATACGCCAATAATTATCACGCATGGAGTCATCGGGAATACGTAATGACGTATGCTCAAAAAAAAATGCCTGAATTTTATGGGAGTCTGCTAAAGAGCGAGTGGGTAAGTTCGGGCGAATGGTGCAGTCGTCACGTTTCTGATCACAGCGGTTTAGCGTACAGGCAATTTTTGCTCAAACGTTTGCTCTATGAGAAAACATCGCCGGTCACAAGCTCCTGCGACGAGCTTGAGCAGCGTCGTGGCTTTGTTGAACGATTAATCACTCCGCATCTTACCAACGAGGAAATTGCTTCGCTCAACACAACGAATAACGAGGCCTGGAGATTTTTAAATTTTCTGCACAGCTCCAAAGTTCTCCCTAGGCATTCGGAGCTCGACTATGATCAAGTACTCGTCGCGCTCTCTTACTGGGCCGAAGACTGCAAGAACAACGAGAATGATATTCTCACCTATCCCGGCCACGAGGCTCTCTGGTATCATCGCCGATTCCTTGGCCACGCTCTAATCTGCCTCGAAAACTCGTACGCTCGAGACTCGCCTTACGAATATCTTACGATTCACCGACCCAGTCGAGAATCTCCCTCCGAAGTTTCGGATACTCAAACCGACGACAAAGATACTCTGAGAACAGGACTACTGGCTCTTGCTTTTCGTCAGGATAACGAGCGAATTGTCAAAATCGCTAAAAACTCTAAAAATTCTGTTCAAATTAATTTTGGAGAAAAATTTATCAAGTACATCACTGAATTCTGCTCGGAGACAGTGAAACTGGAGGAAAGATGAAATCGATTACGAAATATTCTTTAGATACTAAAATTGTATTTTTTTAATAATAAACCGAAAGAATTGTCGCTCAGTGCCCAACATTATCGAGGATCTTTGTCCTTGTTTTTTTTTGCCTCAATCTCACTACGATTGTTGTAGTTTGCTTTATAATTTTATTCAGCGAATTAGTAGCGGACGATACACGGGGGCATCGGCGATTTTTTAAATATTTCTAAATTGCTCTTGAGAACTACAAGCTTCCGATTGCTTTGAGCTTTATTGAGATAATACATTTTTTTAATTCCTGAAATATTATCTCAAAAAAAATTGCAGTCCCAGATGCATCTATCAAAGGGAGGAATGGAAAATTTTACACTTCTCGTGACAGCTTCGAAACTTGGATTAAAAAAAAATTTTCTTGAAGAGAATTCCATATAAAATTCCACATAAAATGTTCATCAACAAAAAAAAAATTATTTCGACCATTTTATTTCGAAAATACAGCAATAAAAATTGAGAACGACTACCAAGAAATGTGGCGGCCATTGTTATTCCTAAAACCATAAATTAGATTTTTAGATTTCATATGAACCGTGTGAGCTGGAATCTCCACTGCCAAACGTGAAAAATATCATGACTTGCCGGCGGCCATGTTTTCGTTGTATTTTTTGGTTATTTTTATTTTTTAACACTTTCGATATATGTATGTATATTTGTGTTGAAAAAATGCGGTTTTCCTTCACCACACGTGGAAAAAAAACCGTTTCCCGTAAAAAATAATCGAAATCCGGTCATTTTTTTCGGGCTTCTTCGGAAATTCTGTAAATTTTACGAACTCTATTAATTTGTAAGTTTTTTTCGGCACTCAGTTCCGGCTGACGTACTGGCCATCTGTGTCCGATGTATTTTTCGTCCAGTTAGACGAGTTCGAAATAACGTCCAAAAAAAAGAAAACACGAAACTCGTTTTATGGACTAGAACGTTCTGCTTCAATATTTTTTACATTTAAACAAATGCCGATCATGATCATGGCGATGAGTTTTACAGTAATGAAAAAATTCAAGTAGACCTCGACACGAATGACCTACGTTGACCGGGTAAAGGTTGCGAGAACATTGATCCTTCAAGCGATTTCCTCATGTTCGAGGATTCTTCAATTAATTTTTTTCTTTTTAACATAAATCAAAATTAGTTTTCAATTTTCAGGCTTCACAGTTTCTCTCATTCGAAATGTGTTTCAAGTGACACTTGTTTTTTTTTTTTTTTTTTTTTTTTTTCGTCCGAAGCGACACCTACGCGATTATTTTCGGGGCGAAACGCTCACCGACTTGTTTATAGACTTTCTAGATCGTCGAACCAATTTTTTTTCAATAATAGAACTCCGGCAATATTTTTCTTTCACTAAATTTCAGTGGTAACGACCTTCCATAAAGCCTGTCACAAGAATTGAGGTCACACAGCAGCTAATTTATTATTTATTCATACAGCATTGCCGATGAACGAATGGAGGAAAGTATAAGAGGCGTTGAAGGATTATTTATAGATCTCGTAATGATTATTTCGCGCGACATAACCTTTCGCGCATATATAATTTAGTAATTTGCCAAAGTGTCTCTGTCGAGGTATATGACGCGTTTTGTTGTGACGTTTGCGTTTGACTCTGGCACACGAAACTAACGCAAACCTGGCACAAAAATAAACTTTCGTCTTTTCGACTTCACGCACAGTGTTGCAGGAGATAGTTGAGAGCTTGACGCGTTTTTTTCTCGTTAGAGGGACCTTCGAAGGTCCGTTCAGAGCACGTTTCTTCATTTCACGCGAAATTCAGTATAAGAACACGAAAACAAAATATTCGGCGAATAAATTGCATGAAGCATTTCGTTTTTCTTTTGATTCGTGATATCCGACAGCGAATGAAAATTTTTCTTTTTACCGATGTATCGATATTGAAATTAATAACCGTGTGAGAATAGTGTGGATGAAAATTGATCAAAACTCTCGGTCATACGCTTATTTACAATTTGCAGTCACACACAGGATCTGTGGCGCCATCCAGTGGTTTTAAAGTCATTCAAATCGTCATGCTACTGCGCTATTTGTATTTTTATTTTTAATTAAAAGTCGTTTATACTTTATGAATGAAACCGGAAATTTGCCAAACCGGTATTTACACACGATTTTTTTTTTGTCAGTATCTTCTCGCGATTGGCTTCAAGGTTATTTCAACGTAGAGTGTGATTTGAACAAATGTGTTAACTATGATCACACCGAGTGACAGTTCGAACGGATTGTCAACGCCAGGAAATATTCGCCGAGGCAATAGCCTCAATTTAACCGTGACAAAATTCAATGACGGTAAGAAAACTTCAACATTTATAATGACAATTATTTGTTTGACGATTTAAGGCAGTTCGATCGCACTAATTCCGATATAAAATTACGTTTCTCCGACGAATAAACGACTGAATTCCGAACGGTAAAAAGTTTTTAAATATGTAATATAAAAATCTGACGACGCGAGTTAATTTTTTTCATTGTGCTTCTTTCAATCTTAACATATATTCTTTCAATCATGCTCTCAAAAAACGTGTCCAAGTTAAACAATAATAGAGTGTTCGGCGATAAAATATTCATTGTCACGGACTCGTGTATAAGATAGCGTTACTCTGAATCACTGTCGCGAACAAGTGACTGTCTGGTCAGCGTCTGCGAGTCTAAATCCGTTACAAATCTGTTTCTCATCACTTATCGCACAAAAATTTTTTTTTTTTCTTCTCTCTGTCGTTTCTGCTCTCTGTCTCTCGTCTTCTGCGACATGCCAAATCGAGCAGCGTCGACCTTGAGGTCAATTGTAAACTTTTAATTGGAACTGATGAACCGTTTAAAAAATTTCTCGCCTCATCACGCGCGGACATCGAGATTTTTTATTTATTTTTTTTCTATATACAAGCATGCCGCGATAAATAAGTCCAAAGAACGACAATTTCTAATTTCTCATGAAATTCAAATTCACGAATTTGAATATTATTTATAGAAAAAAATGGAAATGTCAATAAAATACAATTAAATATCTGTCAAAAAAGGGCGAAACTTTTAATTCTTATTTCATCGATGTATATTCATCGAATGCTGCATTTTCTGATTCGTATGCGCGAACGTTTGCCAAAAAAGTAGGAAAAATAAAGGAGCGAGTCTGCCGGTGTACACGCCACGTCGTATGCGCTACGCTGCAATCTTTTTATTTTTCTTTTTCTGTTTCCTTGATATTTTATTCGACAGTCGGTGGCCACAGTTGCTAATGTCAAATGTTCACACAGTCAAACTTGGCTCCTCTTCTGTACCGCAGTATTTCTTATTTATTATCCAGGAGTCCTTTTGCTCCATCGTAAATCGTAAACACAGAATTACTGATTAATTATTAATTTTTTGGCTTTATTTTTATTTATATTTTTTTTCACCGGGTGCTCGAGTCATCGTAAAAGAAAAATGGCTCTTCGAATCATTCGGATTCAAGGTAACCGATGAGGAGCGTTAACACAAAATGATTTTATTGCTGTCAATCGACTTATTATCAATAATCAAATTATTTATTATTATTCATATATTATTTATAATTATTGAATAATTTTTTATTCAATAAATTAAATTCAGAAAAAAAAAATTCAATTTTAATGTATCGCGACGAAATTTATTGTGTTTATCGCATCGATATCGTTGTTATTTTTCGAAAAATCGTTTCCCACGACATTTTCAGCATGAATTATTGGATATTGATTAATTTTCTTTTTTTTTTTATTTCTTTATTTTTTTAATTTAATTAAAAAATTTTTTTTCAAAGCGTTTTTAAGGCATTTAAGGCAAAAAAATGGGTTCGAATCGGTTCGAATCGCGCACACGGTATAGATCGTTCATTATTTTTCTTACACAGCGATTTTTTTTTCTTTTTTTTCAAAAATCGAGAAAAGAAGAGAATAAAAAAACGGTTCTCATTGATACGAAGCAAGAACATGTAATTGATTTAATTATTTGTTGTTTCGCGTAACAGCCGTGTTTGACCGTCGCTACGGCTTACGGATATGGAAGAAGGGAAGAAAAAAAAAGGTTCGTCGATATACACGTAAGGTGTGACGCAATAAGGAGTTTTAAACGAATTATCTATTCGCGACATTGAGCTCGGGAGCTAAAATAGTGTTTGCGTATCTTAACGTATGTTGTTTTCTTCGTTTTTTTTTTCTTTTTTTTTTATTAATTCGCTGAAGCCCAAAGAGCGTGCTCGAACCAACAGTCACTCAAGCTCGTCCTCTCGACACCGACACCGGACTGTTTTGTTTTTTTTTTTTCTAATTTTCGCTTTTTTTCTTACTTTTTCTCTCACGTGGTCTGGCAATTTACTTTTTTTTTTTTCTTCAATTGTTGACCCACGCGCGACTGTGTGATATTGTACGAAGCTATATATTTTGTCACGTGATCGATATGCGGAAATTTAAACACGCGAGATTACCCTCCTGGGACGGACACATCCGGCGAAATGGTATACCTTTTTGAGCGAGTTATAAGAACGACCGAAAAAAAAGAAAAAGAAGAAAAAAAACGAAAAATCTATTCGAAGATAGAAATCTCGTTGTTTTTTTTTTTTTTTTTTCGCAAATTATTCATCTTTTTCTCAGTCCTGGAGTAGAATCGAGGCGAAAGAGAAAATTGTTATGAAAAAGTGGAAACGACGCACTGAGAAATGGATTTGTTTTTTTTTTTTTTCTTTTTTTTTTTGTAAATTCAATTAAATTCTTGCTGGTACAACGAATCGTGGCGAACCGAATCGAGCTCGTTGAATCAACGACGATTTAGTTGATTCGAAAAACTCAAATTTCGGAATCGAATGAAAATTTCAAAGATTTGTCGCGAATCGACGACGAATTTCATTCCGTTCGCTGTCATCTAAAATTCGTTTGATCAACAAACTTCTCTTCGAGCGTAATAAAACAAGAAAAACAGAAGAAAAAAAAAACAAAAAAAATGAGTAAAATAACGAAAATATTGTTAGAAAAATTTGAATATTTAGAAGCAGATTTCAAAGTGAATATTCAACGAATAAATAATTCAGCGTTGAAATAAGTAAGAAATGACAGTTCAATCGAAAATTCTTTCTCGCCAATAGTAAAAAAGAAGAAAAAAAGGTTAAAAAAAATATTACAGATGAGGAATTGGGAGGTGAATTGCGTCGTACTGGTTCGCTGAGATTATCTCGTAGCTCGGAGATTCCAGGAGATCGAATAAATGGTAAAGATGAATATGAAATTGGGCTCGGAAGGAACGAGGCTGATGGTAGAAATCTGCTTACTGTGCCCGATGATAATACGAGATCGAAGCAACAGCAGCAGCAGCAGCAAGAACAAAAGGATACGACAGCATCGACCGTTAGTCTCGTCGTTCCTGAGGCCGGAGGATCCCCATCTCGTCGGGCTCCGAGACCTACGAGACATTCTGCACCTGCGACTGCCGCACCTGCGCCTGAATATCTCGCACGTAGTCTTCTTCAGCTCGGATGTCCGGTCGTATCGATGCCAAAGTAAGTCTTAATAAAACACAACACTTTAATATACTCATCGACGACGACGACGACGACGACGACGACATTATTTTTTCTCTTCATTATATTCAATCACCTTTTTTTTTCATACTAACGTGAATAATTGTTCAAAAAGTTGGTCGAGCAAGATGAACGAAACGATACACCGGAGAAGGGAGGAAAAAAATAAATGTGAATAATTCAATAAATTCGTATTTATTCTCATTTTTATATTGTTTTTATTTTTTTAAATATTTATTTATGTACTGCGTCTATATATATATATTTTTTTTCTGAATTTCGAATGATTCGACGTTCGTTGGGTGAATACATAGTCGTTGAAGATTTAGGAGCGTTAATATTTCGGTGTGTTTGAGAAGCTGAGAAGAATCAGTCCGTCGTCGCTGTCACATTTATGTGGGAGAGATCTGTAAAAAAAAAATTTTTTTCAACAAGGCCCGCATTACTCGCATCATTCCAATCTCATCCCTCCGACGTTTGAATTAAGCATGATTTACGCCGGTTAATATACCGGATCGTTGAATCTTATATTTCATCCGTTGATCACGTGGATTGCGGTCGTGAAATAACAGAGTGTGTTCCGAGATATTTATCATCGTCATGTTTCATACCAGTTTTTTAATTTTTTTATTTTTATTTTTATTCTTATCGAAGATAATGTAATGAGAACGATCGATGATTCACTCAAAGTTACTTTGTTTCGCACGACACTTTCGGCATCACTACACTGAGAAAAATGAATTCGTAAATTCAACAAATTTTTTGTTGGTTCGACAAATTTTTTGTTGGTTCAACGAATCGTAGCGAACAAAATGAAATTTGTTAACCCAAACTAAATTTAGTTCATTCAAATACTTAATTTCTCATCACGACAAAAATATCGTTGAATCAACAAAAGTTTTGATGAATCAACAGAAGTTTTGTTGAATCAACAAATTTAATTTGTTCGCCACAATTTCAAATTTTTTTTTCTCAGTGTACGAGAGATGAAAAACAATAAATTCACGAAAAAATGTCACTATTCGATCAGCTCGAACGAATTCATTGTTCCACGAGATCGAAACATCTTTCCGAACGTTTCGATTAATATCGACAATTATAATTCATCAAGGAGTCAGATTCACTCTCGAATAAAATGCGAATAACATTTATATTCGCCAAGTTCCGTAATCGAATCGTCGAATTCAGGCTGCTCAAATTGGAACTTTGTCAGTCGAGAGCGAGCGAAGATTTGTATCGAAGCGATTGAATCAATGAACGCATCACGATGAAAAAAAAAATAAATAAACACCCACAAGCAATGCTAGCGAGCAATAATTTCATTTTCATTCACAAAACCTCCTGCTAAAAATTGTCTTGCCAACCGAACATCTCTGGATTGGCTATTTGACAAAAAAAATTCATACGTTTCTGAGAACTTCACGACATCGATCAACGATGCTGTACCAAAATATCAACAAATAAAATCATTTCCATGTAAGTTTCTCTCGCAAATAACGGAACGAATGAATCATATATTTCCGTTCATCGAAAAAATAAGAAAAAAAAAAAATACTTTCGATCATCATTATCATTTTTATTTTTCATCATTATTATTATTTATATTTAATTTTTTTTATTTATTTATTATAGTTATTAACATATTATCATATTGTCATCGTATAACGATATAAAATATTAATTTGATGATGTTACAAAAATCATCCAATCGTTGAAGTGAAAAATTCAATAAAATCTCGAATTTCGACCAATTCGTTCAAAAATTGCTGGATAAAAAAAAAAATAAAAAAAAACCATCATCATTGTTATCGAAAATCAGTGATATCGGAGTCCGAATAAAATTCTTCGTAACTGCAGTCGATTGGCCGAGCATCGAAATTTCGATCGAGAAAATATTTCGTCGGGTACTGCGTGAGAGATGTAAAAAAAAAAAAGAGAGAAAACGAATAGAAGAGAACTAATTGAAATCAGCTGCTGCTGCTGCCCATGTGTTTCGACTTGTTGTGTTCGTAGGAGGGTGTTCGTTCGTGTATCTCATCGGAGGGGTCGGTGGCGGATGAAAAGAGGGAGAGGGGTGGGTGGGTGGGTGGGGGGGGGGGGATCACATCGATATAAGCAAGAGTAATATTCGGTCAATAGGTGAAGCGAGAAGCGCAGTCGCGCGAATTTGGTGATGAGGGCCGTGCGTTGAGAACGCTCCTTGAATCGGTAACTATATTCTTCGGATATTTAGTCGAGTATCGGTGTGTATCCGATGTTATAAAAATGTGGGTGGTTAGGAAGGTGTGCTTAGTGTGCGGGTATATCGATGTAGATGGATTTGGTGCGCGAGAGAAGCGTCGCGAGGGGATTGTAGGCGGAGTTGAAAGTGCGCGGGAGCATCAGCATCAACATCAGCATCAGCGCAAAAGAGAGAGAGAGAGAGAGAGAATATAGGAGAGAAGGCTCTAGCATCGAGTCGATCCAGTGCACGGACGGACGCATCGGATCGCGCTCACAAACGCACGCACACACCGCATTGCCGTATTTTATCAAAATCCTCACCCCCTTGATACAAGATTTTCATTGAAGTTTTTGAAAGCCTCCGAAAAGAGGGTATCTTAATCGTAATTGACAGGATAAAAAATCGGGGATGAGATACGTTTATTTTGTTTAAACGATTTATATCGAATAACTGTGGGGTAGGAAATAAAACGTAGCTGCACTGCACGCTTCCGGAAGCGAGACTTCCGACGTCGGAGTAACGGGATTGAAGAAACAAACGTAAATACAGTCTCGAGATTTTATTCTTCATATTTCCTATTTATTTATTTATTTTCTTTATTTTATTTTCTTTCTTGTTAGTTGGGGTTTGATCGAATGAAGGAAGAGGGGGGAAACAAACGTCATCGGGAAGTGGAACGTTGATTTTTTTTGCTTTTTTTTTCGAAGGGTGGCTCAAAAAATGTTCTGGAACACGTGGATTAGAGAGAAGGAGCGATAACAGTTTCATTCGTCGTTCGTTTTATTTCTTCTTAATCGCGTTTGTTATTCGGATCTCTTGGAGTTTTGAACATTTGGAGCCCGCGAAGATTATCCAATTGACCTGTCCTCCTCGTCCTCGCTGTTCATCCACTCATCGCGCTGGTGTTTAATAAACGAAAAGCGACGTTGCCGTGCTATAAATTCTCGTTCGTCCAATTGACTCTCTACTTTTATTCTCTCTCTCTCTCTCTCACTCTATTTTTTCTTCATCGTTCAATAACAAAGTGATAACGTCCGAAAAAATAAGCTTCAGAGTCTTGGAAGATCGAGAGACGAGCGTTTCCCCTTGGTCCAGTGCACTCAGCCGTTCTTCCTTCTCCCTTGTTTTCTCTTATCTTTCGTAAAATCATTCATCCCTGGCTTCACACGAGTCGTAAACATCCCGTGACATGAATTCAAGATTGCTCGGCAGTCGTGATCGTACAGCAGCCTCCCGATGTGTGAAAATTCCGAACGGCTCGCACAGTCTCTCCAAAGGCTCGTTCCTACTCCGCGTACCGATTTGAATCCACCTCCGCGCGAGTCGCCATTGGTCGACGACGTTGAGAGGGGAGCGAGAGAGCCAGTAGAAGCGAACTCCCCCACCCCACTCTCGTCCTGCCTCGACTCGTGTACAGTAAAACTTCGTGATGACGTTTTCGCAACGATTTCGTTAAAAATCTACCGAAAAAGAAATAGTCCGAAGAGTGAAAATCTTATGAACGTGTAATTTGGTTACGAGAAAGCTGAAACAATTTGGTTTACGATAAACAACGCTGTTGCTGGCAGCGTTTAAATCGGAGTTTTACTGTATACCGGTTACCGGCGGAGTGGGACAGAGCCCTGCGAGCGTCCACTTTGAGGGATGCTGCTGTAAAAACTCATTGAAAAAGTGCATGTGCGACGAAACCCTTGAGGCTCATATAATACATTTATACATATATATATATGAGCATGCTTTACGTACAGGCTGTCACAGGTGGAATTGTCAATGACGATAAACTAGAGTTCTCGATCGAATAATGAGCCTTACAGTTTCATTTCATTCGTTGATCATCCCGATGATTATCGTCGTCATGATCCATCATCAATTATTCACGTTTTATTATCGAAGATGATGGATGCTTCTTATCGCATATTCTGTCAAACCGGTTTGAGATGGGAGAAAAATCTATGGGACCAATTTTGTGGAGCACGAAATTTACCGGAAGACAGTTGTCGCCTGCTCTTCTGTTCTATTTTTAGTGGTCCACTTCCGACAGCGCATTAAAAAAAGGCCTGAAAAATGCTCGACTCTCTCAGGCTGCCTCTTGAAAAACCTATCGCTTTTCGAGCCGCTCTCAGAGCTGAACTACTAAAGATAGAAACATGAGAAATGAGATGTTTTTTTTTGGAAATTTTGTGCTCTACAAGATTGTTCCTCTTCATTTTTGGTCTATCTCTAACCGTTTGGACCCTATACCTCGTTGAGTACCAGCACTCGTAAACTTTGATAATTGACACGAGAATGAAGTCTGAACGAATCGCAGGAGACTTTTGGACTTGAAACTCGGTCTGAAACTTGAAGTTACATCACTGATCATTGAACTTGGAACTTCCTGTACATTAATGTTGGCACGTTTTTAATATATACGTATATATACGAGCTATTAATCCTTACCTCCCCCCCCCCCTCTCTGTGTCCACTGTGAACAGCAACTCAGGACAGTGGCGCCCCTGTACTGGACGGCCAGCTACGACACTGCTCACCACAGGTGAAATAACGAATTATATTGTATTTTGCTGTAGATTAGCTATAAAAAACGTTCAACCGAGTGATTGATTCGGTTGAAAAAAAGCATTTTAGTCTTGAGTCGAAAGCTGAATGCGCATTTTGACAAAATCGTGGATGTTGAAACTTCTAAAACAAATAAATCAACTCGATTTGTATGAATCAGCACGAGCAATCAGCAAGAGGGATAAATGAGAAGAAACGAGATTAGTAAAATCGTGAAGAAGATATTGAATCGAATGAGAGCCAGTGGCGGCTGGTAAATTCCAGGGGACAGTTATGCGACAGAACCGGTTGAGCGTTAGTTAAACGCGCGGCGTGTGCTGCGCTGCTCCCGCAACGGCTGATTCTCGAACAAGAGCTGCAACAGTGTTGGGGAATCAGCCGCCTGGCACAGCTGATCGTTCCCCAGCTGTCCGCTCAGCGGTTCGTGTCTGAGAATTCGAATCTTTCTTAATTCTAATGCTTCCGTAAAGTATAAGATCGATGCGACGAGAAATTGGGAAAACGCAGTTTTATCTATACGAAGAACCATTTTTCAACTGTTTATTTTTGTTGTTTCTTTCGTTTTATCCGATGAAGGATGATTGATTCTGGTCCATTTTTCAATTCGATGCGAAAGATCGATCCAAATTTCTCGTTCGTATAATACATTTGTATAATCAATGATTCTTCTTACGTAACAATTACTCGTCGATATGATTTTCAGAGCTAAAATATAATCATAAAGATCGTTCGACGAATAAAGACTAATCGGTAAAGCTTTGACTCGGTTAAATGAGACCGGTGATTAGTTAAGAAAAAGTTTGTCGATCCCTTATCACGAGAGCACACATACACACGAAACTTGGGTCCCGTATATACGGAGCGAATTTTGTTACGGTTGAGAATCTCTCGACGCGGCGCGATGTAACCACCTGCACACGGTTCCCTTGGCTCGGGGCTACGGACCCCTGGAGGGGGCCGGGTCTTCTCTCAGTCCTCGTACGACCGGCAATTCGTACGTACGCGAATATTATCGCGTATCTTTATATTTTCTCATTGTCTGCTCTCGATACTCCGGGGGCGGGGAAAGGGATCAAAATATCCAAAGAAAAATCATTATTCGAGGTCAAAACAAATATCCTTTCAACGTAGCTAAATTCCGACTGAGAAAATGGCCGAAGGAGCCGAGATTTCCGTGACCCATATTGTCCCCGATCACGAATCGAGCAGCGAGTGGTCCATTTCATCCGAAAATTTATCGCCCAGCGTACAACTCGAACCCGATGATCTCGTAGATATTTCGCGTCCTAACGAATCTCCGATACTCGATAGAACTATCAAAACGAGAGATGACCTTGAGGATTCGTATTACAGACCCCGTGGCGGAGTCGGGTCGGAGCATAATCCCCAAGCCAGTAGCGACAGCGATGACTCCACTACCTCCCATCATGGCCAGCATCCGCAACACCAATCCAACAGCCAGCATCAAGGTAGCCATGCCCAACAAACACAGGGACAACAAACGACGATGCATGGCTATGGCTTGCCGAAGGTTCAGGTCTCCGGACCACCAAACACGCCTGAATCTTCGTACAGCAATGGGTGAGCAGAGTTTTAACGTTTTTCCATTTTAATTACCTTTCTCTCTCTCTCTACTTTTTAACGACTGTTCTCGAACTATCTGCTCGTATGAAAAATATTATCAACAAAAAAAAAACGAACACACACAAACGTCGTTTCGACGATAAAGCCATTGGATAGGAAACGATTACGAAAACAAGACATCTGATAAGCCGCGTGTACGATGATTTCGTCGTCCACGTTGTTTGAGACGCGGCACACGTCAAACTCGAAAGAAAAAAAAAAAAAAAAAAAGTAACGAACGTTTCCGAAACTCTGCTCCGATTGGCCCGACGCGATTCGTCAAAATCATTCGTATTCCTGAGCTCGAGTATAACTGTGTGAATGCTGTATCAAAGCTCGATTCACAAGCATGCTCAGGTTATACCGACGAAGCTGGACAAACGCAAGCAATAAAAATGCTTGCACAAAGATTACATGTATTAAATGTGAGCTACACGCGACTCCCCATTTATTAAACTCCGTATCAGCTGCTGAAACGTGTGATTTTTTTTTATTTTTCATTTTTTTTTATCGAGAATTAAGCTTCCGGGAATTTAATCGTTGGATATGGAACTATTTTGTTCTTTTTTATCCTCCTAGTTTTCTAACGAAATAATATATTTTTATCAGGCACTGTTTTTCGTACACTGAGAAAAATGAATTCGTAAATTCAACAAATTTTTTGTTGATTCGACAAATTTTCTGTTGGTTCAACAAATTTTTTTGTTGGTTCAACGAATCGTAGCGAACAAAATAAAATTTGTTAACCCAAACGAAATTTGGCTCATTCAAATACTTAATTTTTCACCACGACAAAAAACATAAGTTTTGCCGAATCAACAAATTTAATTTGTTCGCCACAATTTCAAATTTTTTTTCTCAGTCTACGAAAAATTATACTCAAAACGAGTGGTTATCGGCTTTCGAATAATCGGCAGCGAATATTTGCCACGATTACCAAATAAAATGCAATTCACTCAGAAGCTTAGACCATACGATTCGTGACTGTTCGCGCGAGCACCGTATTTAACGGACACACGAATCAAGAGTCAGCAAGATCCTCACGGGCTTGTGTAGGTACACATGATCGCTACAACTCGCTAAGCACACAGACGCGGATCGCGCTTCGAGTGTGTAAAATTTTTTTATCTGCCTGTTTTTTTTTTTTTTTTTTTTTTTTCCCGTACACACCAGAGCAACGGACGAAGGAGCGCGGGCTTAGACGCGTGTATGTCACGCTGTATCGTCAGTTTCGTTTCGGAAACGCTCACTCGTCCACGCGGTTCACGTACCACTCCACACGATCTTTCGAGCCTTCATTTTTGTTCCCTGCTGGCTGTACAAAATCCTAACGGAAATTTACGGTGTTACATGGAAGTTTGAGAGAATATTGGTCCGTCGCGTGATATTTTCTTTATTAAATTTTACACTCAATGGTGCACTCGTTTGTTAGATTGAAGTTTGGAAATTTTTTTTTTGTGAGACATGAGGATGGAATGGTCGAAAATAAATGGTGATAGCGAGAGGCCGATCAATCCGGAAATAATTTTACGACGATTGTCTCTTCAAATTGCTGGAGTTTCACGTATCATTAGACAATCGTCCTTGAGACTATCACTCAAAAGGTGAGTCATTCAAAATCCGCTAAAATCCTTTGGAAACATTCATTTTTTCCTTAATTTCAAAACTCTTTTTTCTTGTTTTTTTTTTTTTCCGGACAATATCGAATCCGGCAGCTCGATTCCCAGAGTTTTTCAGTTGAGAAAATATGTACTTTGTAGGTAAGATCGGTCGCTGTGTTAACGGGAATATTCTTGGCTCGTAGCCACCTATAGAGAGACGTCAGTAAACTGTTAAAATTTGCTAGAAAGAATAAAAAAAAATCAAATTTTCTTACGAGAAAATCGTAAGATGATGGCCCGAGTTGTTTTCAAATGAATATTCTTTCGTAAGTAGATTCCTGATATACACGAGAATGTCGAAATATGAAAAGTATAATATTCTCATATGTTGGGCAGATCTGATGATAAAAATAGTTGAATAAATCTTGAAAATGGCAGGCTCGTGAATCTCGAATAACTTTCATGAAAAAGCTTTAAGCCAGAGAACTGAAACGTCGAATATATTAGTTTACAAAAAAAAATCTCCTAAAATCTTTCGACGAACGAGCTATAATCGATGTTTCATTCGTAGCAATATTATACGAATTAGAAAAGTATTTCAGCTGATGATTTTTATCGTCGAATAAATAAGGTCATTGGCGTTAACAAACCGATGAGAGTACATTAATAATTCATTTATTTTCGAGATATCGGAGCAAGAATCCCGAGGCCAGTTTCCCCGTTCGTGGCAATTCTTCCCAAGCGTGCGACGTTTTTTTTTTTTTTTTTTTACAATTGTTCGAATCTTTTTTATTTTTCGTCTCTCTTATCGTTCAACTCGTGAATAAGTTGGATTAGACTAAACGCTTGCTTTCGCGAGAGAGACTCGCTCGTGATGAATCGATCATGGAGATAAAAATTCTTTGTTCCGCTGTGACAAACCAGTTTTGAGTATTTCTCTCGTTTCGGAATCGATTATAAGACTTTGAGATAGCCTAGGCGAGATATTCCGCCAGGAAAATCATGCATTATGCATCTTACGTTGGGTACAAATCTTCCAGGTATTAAAATGCGTGCGTCGACGTCTCTTTAAATCTGTTTCTCATCTCAAAAAAGAAAAAAAAAAACTGCTAAATATATTCTTTCGAAAAAAAAAACAACCTTGAATCGTGGCATCAAATGTTTCAAACAAACGTCATGGACCAAAGATTCTTTTCGATAAGAAAAATGTCACAATCTTCTTCTCCATCTCTTCTACCGACTCGTGATTCCATTTTGTTTCGTAATCTACCGTACGAAGATCGATAAAACGAGTTCTTCATTTGAATAATGAAAAAAAAAAAAAAAACACGAATGAGAAACAGTTGTAGGGATACCTGATGAAAATACACTGGGGAAATAGACACGACGCGCTGCATGTGTGTTAACCACTGGTAAGCCATAGTGCACGAATGGAAGACCCAGAGCCTCAATTATGTCTTGAAATTGGTATCGATTCGGATGCCTCAAAAAAAAAAAAAAAACGAGCAAAGCGGAACAAGATTTTTGTTTATTTCGATAACGAATTTTAGTTTTTCGTGTTTCGTTGTCAAATACACGTAAAATTTGAGACGCATCTTGTCTCCGATTGAATAGAAAGTAATGAATTTCGAAAAATTGATGTTTTGGTGGCCATTCGTTTGCTTAATTATTCAAAATTTCAATATATTACTGATCCATTTGAACAAAATATTTTTCATGCGAATTATATGTTTTATGGAGTGAAGAAAATTTGATAAAACAATATATTACGGTATCTCGTACTTGCATCTACATTTTTTTCTCTTGCGTATATACTTGTAGGAAGTTTTTAAGGTTTCTTGTCAAGCACACGCATAAGCTTTTTATATTGAGGTTAATCCGATGGAGTTTGGTTTCTCACTCACGAGATATCGCAAGATATATAAGGATGTACGTGTATTAATAGTGATAGTTTCGTGAGTATATTGGGGCGTATGAAAAGTGATTCGAAATATTGAACAAAATGATTAAATATTTTTTTTTTTTTTCAACTGCCTCGACCTGCATCGGTTCTTCGGTTCAATGCCAGTCTTGTATTTTTCTTTTTTTTTGACTTTTCTTTCTTTTCTGTTTTTTTTTCTGCAATTCTTACATTTCGTTCACGAATGTATCCTTCGATGGTGATTAATCGCAAGCAGAAAAGTTCGATTCTACTTAAAAAGCACACGCGCCGTCGAAAATCCTATCATTCCCCTGTAACCTACATTTAGATCGAGAATCTCGGACACGTGAACCTCGCTACTGAATTAGAGAGAGAGAGAGGGAGAGGTAGAAAGAAAAATCGAGTAAAGAAAGGTGCATAAATTGTGTTTCCAGAGGGAAATTAAATAAAAAGAAAGAAAAAAAATGAACGAGATAAATCAATGACGACATACGATGAAATGAAAGATGATGAAGAATTAAAGCGAATAATTGAGTGAATTGATGAAATAAATTGGTAAATATAACGCATTAGTACTGAAAATTATATGACGTACGTTGATATTTATTTTTTTTTTTTTTTTTTCATGCGCATGACACACAGCATCAATGCGGAAGAATACGTGTTAATTTTATTTTTGTCTGTTTAATCTCGAATTTAAACAGATCTGACCTCGCGAATAATACCGGAGACAACGAAAAAAAAAAAGAAACTTTTCCCATACAAATTATTTCGCTCATGCACGTTAGCGACAATTAAGTTCCGCGTTCTCATCAGTTTTGACGCACGAGCAATGTATCTAGTTCGCAAAAATTTTCTGTCCGGAGTCTCAGGTGTCTGGGATGAAACAAAAGTTATTTTTATTCAAATTTCGAAAAAATTAATCGATCTTTCAAAATACTTGATGCTTCAAAGAAAAAATCAAATTCGCTGGAATATTGTTCAAGAAGAAATGATATTTACTCACCATATGAAAATTGATTTCAATTACAAGTTTATTTGAAAATAAATTCTATTTCCTTTCGTACTCAATTTTTTTCAATTTTTTTTCATGATAATTACTTGCACGTTTATGAAAATAAAAAAAATTCTTACTCGCGGAAGCCAATTTTTCAAATGACGCAAATCCTGTCTGGTTCTCTCTCTCTCTCTCTCTATTTCTCGGTGAGTAACTGTCGTACTAGCTGGCTTCCTTGGGTCACGTTAACTGTCAGATTAATTGCATACGTGGTCTCATTCTCGATCATATATAAATGTTTTTTTTTTCTTTTTCATATCTCTTTTTTCATTGCATACGTGTACGATGCAAGTCTTATTTTTTCGTAGATCCATTTTGTTTTGCTCAATTTTCTTATTCATCTCGTTTCATTATCATCCGCGACTATTTATTTATCTCTGCAAATGTATATTTATAACAGATATTTTTGTCTTATGAATTTCAATGAAAAAGCAGATTCTTGCAGTACACGTGAGCATTATCTCATTACGAGTTGCATCAACGTTATTAAGTGAGCTGCATTCTCGCCTCATCACGTATTTTATAACATTGCATTTTATTCATTGCACGCTATTTTACATAAGAGTGCAATTTCGTTTATGAAGAATTTTTGTATCCAACGTTCCTCAGTTTTATTATTCTTATCAATCTTTTTTTTTTCGTACTAATTTTTCACTTTTATTGCCGATTTTTCTTTCGGAGACTCGACACTGCTTTCTTGTCGAATCTGTCGGAAATATCCATAATGCATCTCCGGCTTTTCAGATATTTGTACACATGTAAGCGTGTACAAAGAGCTTTCAATGCATATTCACACATTTTCAATTGCTATTACATATTCGAATGAAATTCTATCGTCTTCCATCTCGAGTCATCCAATTAGACATCGTTTTTCGTCGTTTTCTGTACTCCGATTCAGTGGAAAATTCATTTTAACTCGTTGTTGATTTATGTTGATGAGTTTTCAACTACGATCGAAATAAAAATTAAAAAAAAAACACAATTTTTGTCACTATTTTCGTTGTCACGCAGGAAACATTTTCGTTGACGGATTTCTGAAATTTTTTCAAAAAATTTTCTCCAATAAATTTCTATTCGATCGAAAGTTTCGTTAATTTCAATTTCCGTTTCGATTCTGAAAAAAAAAAAAACAGTTCGAACGTTTCAAGAAAATTTGTTTCCTGAGTGATTTTGAAACTTGAAAAAAAAAAAAAAAAAGAAAAATTGAAACTCGATGGAAAATCGTACCACGGAAGTCTGTGAACTAGGAAGATAGAAATAGTGAAAAAAAAAAATTCGTGGATGGTGATAAAAATAGAGATAGGCGATTCTGTTCGCGTCCATGTCTTTCGTGTATGGTTCTTGATGTTGGTTACGTAATCGGAGGAGAATCCGCATCTTGTAATCTTCAGAGCAGTGTCCTAATTGATAACCCCACGTTTTTGTGTCTTTTATTTATTTTCATACGCGACGTACACGTTTTTTGTAATCCAAAACAACGACGTCAAAATTTTCGTTCATCCGTTCTTCCCTGGGCAAAAAAAAAGACGAAGAATTTATTCGATTCGATAAAAAAATATGAATTGAGTTGACATTTTCGTTGAATATCAGGCAGTCGCGGTCGATTTACTTCCCGAACGGGATTCGATAACGCTGAAAAATTTTTGTAACACGATAATAAATAAAATCACCTCACATATTACGTTACGAATTATGTCAATTTATTTCTAACTCTGACGAAATTGAGTTTCCTCGCTTCTTTATTTATTACGTCCCAATAAAACGTTAACCTTTTTATTTTTTCTGAAATAAAAAGTTGAGATAACGATAACTCCAGAAATTTATTTCCATTATATCTCGTGTCAGTCTCTCGATTTATACAGCAGCAGCAACAGCAGCAGCCGGAAAACACATACGAATGAATGTGTTTGCACGAGGAGGAGACTGCAGATAAGAAAATATTTTCGGTTTCAGCCTTTTTTTCATCGTCTCGCAAAATATGAAACGGTGTCCCAGCACACGAGAGTTTCAGGAGTTTTTCCATGCACATTTCGTGAATAAACATGAATATTATAACAAAATTTTTGTCTCTCAAACAGCAATGAAGAGAAAAATTTTTCGGGTTTATTAGAACGAAAAAGAAAAAAAAATTGAAAATTAAGGAACTAAAAACCAGAATAAAGTAATGAACCAAAAACAATGATGAAAAAAAGGAGAATGAAAAATAATATTTTCTTATACACGCGATAACCAAGAATACGAAAAGAAAAAATCGAAAATAAAAAAGACTTTCCTTGAATCGTATCAGTTTTTTGCCTTCTCCCGTTCTATCGACGCTTTAGGGAGACTCTGGAAATAGGGAGAGAAAAAAAAAGAGGGAGAAGATAGATAGAGAAAGAGCGAGGGGAAAGTAAGAAAGGGAGAGAGAAGAAAAAGTTACGACGAAGTGGTTATGGGCGCGAGGTCGGTGTTATCGAGCGGCTTGGCGGGGAGACGAGTCTGTACGGCGAAGAGGGAGAGAGAGAGAGAGAGAGAGAGACCGCGGACCGGCGAGTAGAGAGCGCCAGTGTTGGACAGACACGAGCCACGGGCGCGGCGCGTCCGTTTATCTCCGAGACTATCTTTCTCTCTCTCTTTCTCTTCGCTGCTTCTTTTTTTTTTTCCATCGTTCGTGACGTGTTATTGTTTTTTTTTTTTTCCAATTTACTACTCTTCCTATTTTTTTCCATTCACAAAACTCGTTTTAGTTACGTGATATTACAAGAAAAAAAAATGTAAAGAAATAAACAACGTAGACAAGGTGATGAATTGAAAAGTGACGTTTCGAGGAATTTCGTTGTTATCGGCATTTTCAAAATGTTCTTTTCAGCCAATTTCGTGAATGAATAAATTTATAAAAGATTTTTAAAATAATCGTTGATCATGAGTTAATTATTAACCAGCTAGAAACGAAGAAATAATTTATTTCGAGTGAGCTCACGCGTGCACGTTTCGTCGACGCTATATAACGGTAAAGATTATTGACGAGGAAATAAGCAAGTACGAATTGAGGAATGCGAGAGGCATGAGAACACAACGAGGACAATATAATAATAGAGGAAATAATATAAGTTTTAAATCATCGGGTTGCCAAGCCGAGAAATTCTCTCGATGCATATCAGTTGAGACGAGAGAAATAAACTATTGAAAAAGCACGAAAAATTTCCTATCAAAAATGAATAAAGAACGAAAAAAAAAAAAAAATTGTTAAAAATTCGAGGAAGAAAATAAAGTGGAATCGGTGAATGAAAATTCGGCATAAAACAGTGACTCGAAGTGGCGAAAGTAGATGCTGATGATTTCGGAGTCACTCACCGGCGAGATAGCCAAACGTTTTCAGAGTTTTAAGCTTGCCAAGAAAGTAGAAACGGCTCTGCGTGGCCAGACTCACACGAGCAGCTGTCCAAAATTCACGGCGAATATCTTTCATCCATTTTGCTGCTCAATTTTTTAGCGCATATGTTTTTGGCTAACTCGTGATTCCCGACGATTAATTATCCTCGAATCTTTAATAATAGGGGATATAAAGATACACAAAAATAATTTGACCTACGTCTGACCCTTTCGTACTCGCATTCCTGATCAAATAAAAACAATAATTCTCAAAAAATTATATTTCATTAGAATTTTTCGTTCATTCAAACATCAATGTTTATTATTTTTTTATCCTCATAAAAAATAATTTTTTTTTCCAACGTAAAAATTTATTTTTGTATACGTTTTTCAACGTGGTATAACGAACGAATAAAAATAACGTTAATCGCCATTATTGAAATGAAAGAAATTGATGAATCAATGTAGAATGAGATTTTATTACGTTATTAAAACTCTATAAGAAATAGCCTCCTGTGTTCTTTCGAATATATCGTTGTCGGGAATAATATTGGTATGATAAATTTGGTCGGCTTGGAAACGAAGGGATATACAGAGTGTGCCTAGTCGTGCCACGTTCGTGCGAACGACTGTTTAGTCATAGCGGCTCATTAGAAGATGAATAAATATATATACGTTTAGAGTAGGAATATTCCATTTCGCGACAAATTTGTTTAGATTCATCGAAACGATTTAGATTAAAG
Source organism: Campoplex capitator (assembly GCA_037576405.1). Taxonomy (NCBI): domain Eukaryota; kingdom Metazoa; phylum Arthropoda; class Insecta; order Hymenoptera; family Ichneumonidae; genus Campoplex; species Campoplex capitator. Next base: position 9,140,892 of record JARBWI010000323.1, on the reverse strand, counting down.
TGCAAATTCGTTATTTATATTTTCGAATAAGCTGAAATTAAAAAAACATAAAAAGTGCATTTTTCTTCGACACACCCGAGAAATTGTTCGTAAATTTCTGACAAAAATTGGGTGTGAGGAAAAAAAATGTTGACAGGGTAGAGAGAGAGAGAGAGAGAGAGGGAGAGTAAATATATGACTAAAAATCGTATATTCGATACGAAAAACAGATAAAAAGGAGTGTGAAATAGGTGCCTTCGTAATGTGGCATATGCGTACCCCGTTTTTGAGGTAACTGACTGGAATGAAAAACTGAGGACAAAAAAAATCAAAATTAGTACGAAAAGATTATATTTGAGCAAAGTACGAATCATTAATTCGAAGTGTACGTGAGAATATTCGAAACACAATTTCGCAGTGATAATTTATCAGATTTTTTTTTAATTTTTTTTTTTTATCGTTATTGAGACTCTTCCTGTCAATTGTTCGATTAAAAATTCATTTAAAAAAATTGTGCGAGTGGCCATAAAACGTTGTTACACGCGATAAATATTGAGTGCACGTACGCGTCGATAGAAATAAGTGTATGGGGGAAGTTACATATCCCCCGAAAGAACCGATAATGTTCTGCTTCGTGCAGGGATTTAACACTCGTGATGAATCCAAATTACGAAGATCCAGCAAGAGGTAATAATCGTTTTTGCTTATATTTTTATTCTCTTCGTTATATAATATTTTACGTGAATTAATAGATCAACGAATTCATTGAATCGATCGAAAAAAAATTTATTCGCACGATTACATAAATATGGAAATTTGCATAAATAATGAAAAAAAAAATAAAATCAAATAAAAAATACGTACAACCGAATCGATTATTATAAAATATCGACGAATTCGCATGAATTTCAATCTCATTTTTCTACATTTTTTTTTTAATATTCGCATTAAGGAGTTTCGGTACAGGCGATACAATGTTGCCATGCTAAACCATGTTAAAAACACAAAAAATTTCAAAAAGTTAAGAATTTTATAAAATTTGGCGAACATATTCCTTAGTGCCAAATTTGACAATACAAATTTTTTCAGATTTTTCTTCTACACAGTTATCGAGTAATTGAAGACTACAGTTCACGTGTATAAGCATAGCCTTTCCATATATATAGGTATACATTCCGGGCATAAGAAATCTGCTTTAATGCATAATTACTCGATAACTAAGTAGAAGAAAATTTTGAAAAAAATTGTGTTTTCGTATTTGATGTTGAAGAACATTATCACCAAATTTGATTAATTTCTTAACATTTTGCCTTTTGTACCGAAACTCCTTAATGAGACATTTCAGAAAATCATATACAAAAAGTTGCTCAGCAGCTCGAACCGTATTAGTTATATAACGTTTTTTTTATGCTTTTGTTTGTATATAAAACATCGATGAATTAGGATGAATTTGATTTCTTGTTAACATATATTTTTAAATAGAAAAAATTGCTCAACATCTCGAAGCACATTAGAGAGCGAGGATAGATTTTTAGCTTGTGTGTTTGTTCCAAAAGGCCTTGATTTAATGGTAAACAAATGATATATATATGTGGGTATTTCGTACGATCGTAATTCGAGGCCTTGTGAATTTCATTGAATGATGAACAGTATATATGTGAGTGTGGCAAGCGAGCGCGAAAGATTAAGTTAAAGGATTTAAAAGATGTGGTGTGTACAGGCTGAACGAAGTGGGAGGAGGGGGGTGGGGGGAAGGCCCGTTTATATTATTTAGGTCGTACGGGCATAGCGGTCAAAACATCTACATCTACCGTTTGGAATAATGTGTGTTACGTTTGTAAGTCGTATGTAAGTGTTGGGAATACCGGTTATACGGATCTATTATGATTTATGTCAGTTCTGTAGCGTCATTGCGCCTTTTGGACGTCGTTATATATATATATATATATTTAAAAAAAACCGGTTACGTTGGAAATTCGGCCCACAGATCAACGCTGACTTTGTTACGTATCTCTATCCAAACGTTTCGTGTTCGAATAATCAAGTAGAAACTCACTCAATGGCCTCCTTTTTGTCATTCGATAATTCTCCCCGAATTGCCATCCGTAACGCTTCGACGCTTTTCCCCAACTGAGCTTTTCCTTTACCCCACTTTTAACCTGCTCGAGCATTTTTCCTCGCACCACTCTGCCTTCGAGTTCGGAAAAGAAGAGAAAAAAGAAAAAAAATGTTAATAAATTTCGAATCAATAGAGCTCGAGAAAAATGCTCTGTGAAACATCTCTTCAGCGTCAGATAAATTACTGAAAGGAAAAGAGAAAACGATTAATTTGAGCAAATAAAGACACTTTCGTTACTCATTTTCTCACTGTGATAAATACCTCGATGTGATCCGACATTCTTTCACGTCTAATACAACCTTAACCTCGCGAAAGTAACACCGCTTAACATCGCCAATAATATATATCCCTAGAATATGCTCTCTCGCGATGAGGTATAACGAACTCTCTGATTTTACCGCGGGAGCGAGAGTTTCCTTTGCTCACTCTCTTATATATCGCTCATCCAACGCGCGGCCACAGTCCACAACGTCGTGCTGTGGCTCTATAACGTATAAGAACGTCGACCTCGTCGCACATGTGTGTATACGTATGTTTTATAAACTGCGGCGATTGCTGAGTTCTCTCGCGCACGTTTCCTCACGTGCTCGTAAACTTCGCTCTATACTCCGATCGATATAACTCCCCAATAATTATCGCTCTACACTCACATTTTTATGATTATGTCATCTACATATTACTCCCGAAATGATTAATAAAAAGTTGCTCTTTTTTTTTTTCATTTTTTTTTTATTTATTTATTCTTACGCACCGTCGTTAGGTAATTTGAGTTTTATTTCTTTCTGCTCGAATCAGAGCTGAGCACGTTCCAGTGAATATTCACTTGAAAATCATTATTTTTTTAATTGTTACATTAATTATGGGGGGGTCAAGTATTTTTTTCGTAAATTTTCAACCACGAACATACCGGAGCGATTAAAAATATTCGAAAATTGCTATTTCATTGATGTTTTAATAATAAGGATGGAAAAATTACATTGAACGATAAATAACGTGTTCGAAATGCGATGTTCCGCGGATGCTGGAGAGACGTAACTACGCAGTAAATATCTATATAAAGCCAACCTATATAGCTGTATGTATCTCTTGTATTTTTTTTTTTTCTAGCACGCGTTTCCCCAGCACATGAGCTCTTATCGCTATAGCACATAAATTTCTTCTCCCGTCTCTTACTCTCTCTCTCTCTCTCTCCCTCTCATTATTCCTTTTACTCTTTATACTGTGTAGGGAGATAGTCTCTTTTCGCATCTATTTTCTCTCGAGAGCCCGACCTTGCGCGTGGAAATTGTGAGAAAACATAGACCTTCGCAGACGCACTCTTTTCAAAGCTTTTCAACACGAAAGTTTTTTAGCATCATCGATTTTTTTCATGTAAATCGTTGAAAATAGTTCAGTTTTTTGTTTTGTTTCGAATTGTATTAAAATGATTTTGTTATTCAATCATTGATCTCATTGATTAAGATTTTTGTCGAAAGATTTTTTTTTTTTTTTATAAAACTTTCATTTATTTCTATTACTTTCAGCCTCTTAGTTATCAGTAATTCAACATTTATTTACGTAACATTTTATTTCGCGCATCAACAAACAGTTTCTACCTCTCGTTCGCAACCACGTGGACGATTACGTTATCGGAATAACTTCATTCCAATTCTCCGGAGGATTCACGAGATATCGAATTTTAATACGCAATATAATGCAATTATCCATAAATATATGTATCTTCTTTGTGAGGAAATTTGATATATCCCGCGAGTCTATCGAACACGACAGATACGCCTATTTTCAGCGACCTACATTATAAATTGCTTCTTAATTTTCGATCCTTGTAAACGACGAAAATTACGATTCTTTCGCAAGTGTTTGCATTTGACATTTTTTTTTCTGGTTGACAGTGACATGAATCTTTTTAGGGCAACGGAGACACGTAATGATACATCGCATTTTGATTTTTTTTTCTTTTCTAAACAATTTATTAGAACTGATAATAAAAATATCAAAAGATTGACAGATGCTGATTTGGCATATTTAAAAACATTAATATCGATGAACGAGTGATGTAAAATTTTGAAAAATGAATTCAATTCAAACCAAAAACGATCGTTCGATCGAATTTTCAAAATAATTTGTACTCAAAAGATCGATCGTTGAAAAAAAGTTGGTGAAATATGCTTTTTTGAATGGAACGCCCTATGCAATTTCGTACGAGAGAACATAAATCGATTCGGTGTAGCAATTTACTTCGAAGTGGCCGATAGTTGGCGCGTTTTGTTGCTGTTTTTTTCGATAACGCTTACACTCGAGGCAGATAATATTAATTGTTGTACGCTAAAGATAAAATACAAATTGTACATCGATGAAAAATATATCGACGCTTGTTATTTTTTTTTATTATTCAAACTGATGAAATGCTGGTTAAAAATGTTCGTTTCAACATCAAATTGCCTATGTACATGCGTCGATACACGGGGGTGAACCTTCGCTTCTGGGAAACAATTTACCCATGGGGAAAGTCAATGACCTCTGTACACGTTTTGAACACGCTACTTTTGCCACTTTAAAAAATCGATCAACTTTAATGTAGAGAGAAAGAGAAGAGAAACTGGTATACGAAATGCAATCGGTATACTCGGAAAAGAGAAACGAGCGAAGAGAAACGAAACGAGCTTCAAACAATTATTTCATTAGTTGATAGAAATGTTCATAATTGATTCTCAAAAATATTGAAACAATTACTCCAATTTTTAAAGCTGATTTAGAAAAAAAAAAAAAAAATATTTCAAATGACAATCAGGTGTTCTGAACTTAAAAACTTGTGATACGAATGTAAAACAAACAAAAAATGATGCAAAAGTACTCCAATTTTTGACGTTTTCTAAAAAAAAAAAAAAAACTATGCCAGTGAGTGCAAAGATTTTCAGATAATTTACGACGCTTGATAAAGTGAATTCAGTTTTTTTTTTGGAAAACAAGTAAAAAAAATCTCGTATGTTCATCGCAATGAACAAATGGTACCAAAGTTTTTTAGAACATGTAAAAAAAATACTCAAATATTCATAGCAATGGTTTCAAAAAGTTTTTAATATTTAAAACCGTTTCGATAATTATTCTAATTTTTAATCTAAACGCAAAAAAAAATTCGTCCGACAAACAAAAAGAGTTTTTCGAGATTTCGAAAACGTTGAAGAATTAACCCAAATTTTTGGCTCTCATAAAAATTATTCCCATTTTTAGTACAAATGTTTTATTTACTCCATTTTTTTTGTGCTCGTGCGAAGATTAAAATTCTATGAAAAATAATCGATTGATTGTTAAATTAAGTAAAAACTTTTTAATCCATTTTCGATTCATACCCTTTGTTCATTTTTTTTCCGGTATCGATCTCTCCAAAAGTAGAACGTGGTTCCATAAAAAGCGAGAGGCACGAAAGTGCAAAATGACACTGTGTACCAAAGCGTTGTTTTTTTTTTTTTTTTTTTTTTTTTTTCATTTTTTTTCATTACTCTCCGTTAAATTTCGAGTATAGAGGTCGAGTGTAAGCTCGCCATGACCTGCCATTTTTTTTAAAGAGCAGACGAAACATCTCAAAATGTTTTCACGTTCGAAATGTTTTCTTCCATTAAAATTTGAAGAAAAATGCGTAACGATTCCGGTTTTTTTAATGAAAAAACGCATTGACAAATATTGGAAAAAAATTTCAAACGAATCAGCATGCTTTTGAGATTCCTTCGCGAGTTCACGGGGCGGCCACTAGGCGGCGAAAAACACGCTCGATTCTCGTGAGCGCAGCATCGCCCTGTTGCTCACATAAACTCGAGCCTCGGCCTTCCTCCACAAAAAGGGTGCTCGCTACTTCAATAGCGCGTCGGTCTAATTTAATTGCATCGGCGGGGTATGGCTATCAAGACATACCCAGTACGTAATTTTTGTGAATGCGAGGCTGTTGGCTGCCAGCTGCACTGACGCCTCCCGACTGAGTTTTGAATAAAATTAATTAATTAAGGAATTTCCGTACAAAAGGCAAAATTTTAAGAAATTAATGAAATTTGGTGATAATGTTATTCAACATCAAGTATGAAAACACAATTTTTTTCAAAATTTTCTTCTACTCAGTTATCGAGTAATTATGCATTAAAGCAGATTTCTTATGCCCGGAATGTATACCTATATAAATGGAAACGCTATGCTTATACACGTGAACTGTAGTCTTCAATTACTCGATAACTGTGTAGAAAAAAAATCTGGAAAAATTTGTATTGTCAAATTTTGCACCGAATTTTATAAAATTCTTAACATTTTGAAATTTTTTGTGTTTTTAACACGGTTTAGCATAGCAACATTGTATCAGTTGTACCGAAACTCCTTAAAGATCGATGATTTCATTATTTCGACAATTTTTACGAGAAATCTACGTAGGTATTCTCTATTTACGCCGAAAAAAAAAAAAAAAAAAGTAGAGCCATACATCTCCGACTAAAAGCATCGTCACACAATTCTCGTTCACGTGTGAAACGACTTTTGTAGTACGTGTCGTGCTTAATAATGTCTCCAGTGAATCGGACATCGTGTCAGTATCGTTTTTTTTTTCACAGAAGCCCTCCACTGACGCTTGGCCTTCCTATCAGCTAAATGTCAACCGGAAGTAGCCTGTCTTACGAAAAAATATCGTTGATTTCATCGTGTTTCGGGTAGGATCAAAGCTGCTTAACGATGCAGCATTGTTTTTTTTTTAAATTTTTTTTCAAATTATTATTTGAAGCAATTAAACGTACACAAACTTTGTGGTATCAATCAGACGACTTCAAGTTGCAAATTAATCATATGAATCACACATAATTTCGTATAAGTGTGATGAACAACTTCGTTAGCTTTAAACAAATTTTTCGCTTTGTATATCACGAATAAAAGCAGAAGAAAATTTAAAGCATTTTACAAAACAGAAAACGATCTCCGCATTATTTCTCATATGCGCACTTGACCAGGTTAAAAGGCAGAGAGAGAGAGAGAGAGAGAGAGAAGAATTGAGAGAACATAGAGACGAGCCCTAGAAAGGATTCTTGACCCGGTTACTCGACTTCCTATTGAAACTCTCGCTTCCCCGGTGGCTGTGAAACATTGTGCCGAGCATACTTCTCTTTTTTTTTTCTTCCAAAGCCTATATTCTGATGTGACAAAAAAAAAGCGTTAACGATATATACATAGAAATTCTCTTCCATTATATCACTCCGAGTGACAAACGGAACGAACACGTGTTGAAGATAAATAAAAAAAAAAAAAAGACGTGCGAGAAAATGATCAAGGCTTCTCGTTCAAACGGAGAGTGCCAATTTTTGTTTTTTTTTTTTTCTCAATGGTTCGACTATGATTCTACAATTCGTATACGAAATACTTCGAAATAAAGCCGTTAATATAAATTTGGATAATCACATTTTCGTGATATCTTCTTACAATCGTTTTGACATTTAGTGATAAAATTAGCGACAAAAAAAAATTTTCTAAACTCGAATTTTATCTGAAGGAACTTCGTCCTTTGTTGTTTTTGTTTTGCTGCATATGAATAAAAAATATCGATAAAACTAGTTGATTCTCTATATAACCTCAAGGGAGAACCGTAAAGAGTGATTGAGGAAAGGTGGGAGTTCAACCCTGACCGCCACGTGCGTCAGGGAAGCGAGACTACACGCCGCATAATCCGGTCGATATTCATTCTACCCCGAGGTGTATATTTAATCGGATGACCGCCCGTTGTCGTTCTCTACGAGAGCATCGTATGCTATCTTACTTTAACACACCCCAATGACAAAATTAATTCCGCCCATTTTTTTTTCGTCGTAGATGCCATGGGAAAATCTATATACGAAGACGTCAGAATTGACAGGACTACGCATTTTTTTTTTTTTCTAACAATAATGAAATTTTATAAGCAGCTTTTTTCTGTTTTTTTTTCTATTGCTGTATATAAATAAAAGTATGAAAAATATGAAATTGAGTAAAAGAGAAAATGAAAAAAAAAAAAAATAAAAAGATCCGCTTTGGATCACTTTGGAACATCGCCAGAAATGTCGTCGACGAACCGATCGGAAGATTCCGAGCAAAGTTTCTACAATACAACGTAACTATACAATTTCACTTGACCTCGAAAATTTAGTCTATCGAACATGAAAGAGGGAAACTTCTGTTCTCCTTCCCCACCCCCCCCCCCTCTCTCTTTCTTACTCTCAAGAAGATACTCGTCTTTTATTGGATCGGAGACTTTGCTATTTTCTCACGAAAAACTCTATTATCCGAAACGTCGATTCGTCGATTGAGTGCTTTTTTATTGTTCTCTCGTCTCCTTTGTAGTTTCTTCGTTCATTTCTTTATTATATTTATAATAAAAGTAAACAGAGAGAATTATTAGGATTGGGAGATATATATATATAAGTTTCTTTTAATTCGATTGTTTCCGGGTCGAATGAAATAAATTGTAATTCATTATTTATCTCTTGATTGCCAATTATTGATTAATTTTATTGTTACTCCTACGAGTTTCTCACATCGTATATTTCTTCAGAGAAACTTCTCCATTCGCGACAGAACGATTTGCTGACAAAATGCTTTTCATTTTGTTACTAGAAAATTTTTCGGAAATTTCGTATTATTGTATTGACGAAAAGAACAGAAATAGAGAGAAAAACAGAAGAAAAGATTTATTTTTAACGTTTTCATTTTTGTTGATCTCATTCGATAATGCCTCATTATTTTACCCTAAATCCACTGAATTTACTACTCAGAGATCGTGATGTGGCCACGTGGCCTTTGGATGAAGAGTGAAGAACGTTTATTCCAAGAGAATTTGTGCAGCTCGAATTTAATATGCAAATTCGACTGTGGCTGAAAGACAGAAAAGTTTTTCAAGCTTTTTTTTCGTTGAGGATGTGTTTGACGTGGCTTGGTGCGAAATCAGTCTTAACTGATATGGGAAACTCACGAAAAAATCATCATTCGTGTAATCGATGCGAAGTAATTGGGGAAAAAAAAAAAAAGAAAAAAATATCAGAAATTCGATCGCATTAATTAATCACTTGATAACGGACTTGGTCCTTGATCTTGAAGGCTATTGACGCAGCAATATTCCTTCATTTATTAATTCGATGTTACGTCCAACTACCTTTAAAAATTCATCGAACAGTAAGGTCGTGCCATTGGCAAAGTTACCTAACTTCGTACGTAAGAGTCACAGAAAATAAGGGGCTTGGTTTTATTCCATATTCAGTTCTCTGAGGAAAATCGTGTCAGTTCGATATCGGCTGCCACAGGAAAATCGCCTCGTATTTCGTGCTCCTACGAATTTTCCCAATTTTTTTTTTTTTTTTCCACTCTCCCATGAATTTTTTTCCTTAATTTTCGTTCAATGTGTAAAAAAAAGTGATAGAAAAAGTTTTTTATTACGAATTTTCTGACTCAAATCCCTCCTCAAACTATCGTTTATTTTCTTTTTTTTTTCTTTTTTGCTTCTCCAAGAATTTCGAAATCAGGACAATGAGTTTTTTATTTCTGGCGAGACTCGCTCTTAAAACACTGGGTGCCAAGTGGCGACACTCGAAAAGTGCAATCTTCAAAAAATATCGATACCAGCGTGGTTTTTACTGAAAAGAACATTCTTCATCAATCCCCCCCCTCTGCCCCGGACGATGTATTCGTTATTCCTTTGTTTCATAAAATAATTTTCAACATTAGACAAAAGAAATTTTTCTTTTAATCAACAACAAGTTCGACGAAATATTATTAAAAAAAATTCAATAATCTTTAAACCAAATTATTTTTGGCTCACAAAAAATGGAGCTGGAAACCCAAGCTCTGATTCAACTGTGTCTCTCAGCTGGACCGATCACGAGAACGAGGTACAAGATCATGAAAAAAAAAAAAATCTTTTCAATCCCTTCGAGCAAAATGAAGAAAAAACATGTCTCTTTCGATTTTTTTTTTCCAACTCAATTGAATGTCATCGAAGAATCATTGTTATTCAATTCAATTTAACAATTTAAAAAATGACGATTCTCCTTCGTTTCCAGATCCGCTGGATCCATAGGAGCGCGTTCGGCGCCCAGCACCCCTCTCCAGGGTGTCGTCGGCTCGACCCCGCAGCAACAACAAAATCAACAGCAGCAACAACAACCTCAGCAACAACAACAGGCTCAGCAAATTGGAGGATCGCAATTGACGGTCTCACCACCACCGAAGAGTCCCAGTCACGCTGCGTTAAGATGCAAGGACAGGTAATTTCGTTTATTCATATTTTTATAAACGTTTTTATTTATTTTTTCAAATATTCAACGACTTTTAGAAACTTTTATTCGTCTTTCAGTAAAAGATTTTTGTCTTTTTATTTCTGCGTCGACCGCAATAGCAAGTTTTTCCATTAAGCTGACATTTATTGAGACAATTTAATCTCAACTTTTTATAAAAGTGTTTAAATTGAACTGGATTTCGGGAAACTGATTAGAAACTTATCAAAAATTACGAGACACCTACGAACAAATTTCATGAAAAAAATCTTGACCAATGGATCGTTTTGATATCTTTATACACAATGATGCGTGGGTTTGTTGTCATACAAGATCGCGTAATCAGCGATAAGAGATTTCCTCTTTTTACGAATTCTTCGAACAACGGAATTGTTTTTATTTTATTTTATTTTATTTTATTTTTTTTATTATGCCAATTTTCGTTCGAATCCTTCTTCGTTTGAGGCGAACTTATCAGCTATTTAATACGAAGATAATGCACGTGTCCCCGCCACAACGGGCAAACCTGACTGATAACGATGATACAGTTTTCTCGAGTCCTCCAGACTCATTCGTCAAAAACCGTCGACGTCGTCAACGTCGTCTCCGGCGTTCCGACGATCCCTCGCGTCCTCAGTCGGTTGTTAATGTTGTGATTTTCTTCTATAATTTCGCGTCGAGCATGAGTAAAAAAATGGATATTGACGTGTGGAGCAACGATCTGTGGAGCTTGAGGATTCGAAGATCCTCGAGAGCGAGGTGCGGGATTATATTAACGATTTGTTTTTTTTCTTTCACCGCCATTCTTTCAACCAATATGCGGAAATGATTTAGATATATTTTTATCGATTCGTGAGTCATCCTTATCGGTCGTTTGCCCGCGAATTATTTTTCTACGTCACATTACTTACTTTTTATTCGGAGGAGCTATGAGGGCCCAATTAAATATTTGGTTTCTTCATTCGTACAGCCAACTCTCGAAGCCACTGAGTCGGAGTACACCGTCAATGACAGCCGGTGGCGTCACCATAACTACGGCCAATGTGAGCAGATCGTCAACGAGATCGTCACCGACATCGACCAGCAGCGCGAGACAGAAGAAATTCCATCGTCATTTTTCTCAGGTGAATTTATAAATATCGAATCAAAGGTTCATAGAGCAGACGAAAAAAAAATCGATCGTTAAACAATTTTTCAAATAATCTACACCCCTGAAAACGAAATTCTTTGTAGAAGCGAAAATAAAAATAAAAATTACTTCGAGTTTGTTTAAATCGATGAAATTTTCAAACGAGTTTCAACAATGTCGAGATTTAAGGAGGTTGGCTACACACAAAAATGTTGCCATGTTAAAAGCATAGGAAAATTCGAAATGATTAGAATTTAATGAAATTCGGTGAGCATATTCATTTTGATTAAATATGAATATAGAAATTTTTTAAGATTTTTCTTCTACATAGTTTTCGAGTAATTTAACGCACTAGAGTTTACATTCGTAAGCATAGGATTCTGATATATATAGGTATATCTTTTGCATATTGTAAACTCCAATTATTCGACAACTATGTAGACGAAAAATTTGAAAAAATTTGTGTCATTTGCATTTGATGCTAAAGAATGTTATTCACTAAATTTTATTAAATTCTTATCATATTGTCGTATGTAGTCACCCTCCTTAAAGTTTGAATCAACGAACTCGTTCGTTGGGTGTAAATGTCAGCACGAGGTTCGACTAATATTTAAAAGTGATTATGAAATAATAATGAGAATGAGAGATAATTGTTTAGTCGTAAGCAATGAAAGACCAAGAGCAGAATGAACCTGATGTTAGTCCGCAAAATTTTCCGACCAGGTTACCGCGGACGAGAGGGTACTGAATTACTACAGCTGTGCACTGGTCGGGGACATACTGTTACAGGGGCATTTGTATATAACGCCCAACTACTTTGCCTTCTACAGCAACGTATTTGGCTACGTGACGAAATTATTGATACCAACGGTATCGGTATTGAAGATAAGCAAAGAAAAAACAGCTAGAATAATACCCAATGCAGTTGCGGTCGCGACGGTGGATGAGAGACACGTTTTCTGTTCGTTACTCTCGAGAGATTCGACCTTCAAACTAATGAAACAAGTATGGGATGCAGCCCTAGAAGCCCGTGATCCTGTTGCCAATGTTTTGCCAATTCCGGTTGAGGCCAAACTTCTCACACCTGATCCGTTACTCGTCGATGATTCTGAGGTCAACCCTGAAGAGGACGATTCCAGTATGTCCGAGAGTGGTACCGATTTAACCTCGAGACCACCGACCGTTTGCACCGATACCGATGCTCTTACTACGAGCATTCCCAGGCTCAGTTTGCCATCCTCGAGGTAACTTTTTTTTTTTTTTCTTAACATTTATTTATTCCTTCGAGCCATCGTGGGGTTCTAGAAAATTTTTTGTTGATTCGATGATTTCTCGTAATTTTAATTCAACGATCTCAAGTATTTGTGCATAAAAACTTTCACGTAAATCCTCGTTCCGTTGATAAATATTTTCAACCGAAATTCGGTTTTGTTGTTATGCTTTTTGACCTCGTTGGACTCGAGCCACGAAGACCATAAAATATATTTTTTCATTAATTTTATGCTTCCGGTAAATGCATAAAAGGGCACTCGGGCGCTAATTTTATTGCCACGTTTTTTTTTTTTCAATTATTGCTAGTGACATCGATCGTTTTGCTGTTGCTCTCTAGTGAAAATTAATATCGACATTCGTTTCAATCGTCGTCCGACCATTTATGTATCTACACTCTTTCGTTACTACTCAGCGGATACGTATTTTCAACTTTTCGCTTCAACCAGTAATTTCTGTGAGAAACATCGTCGGACATGTCAATTATTTATTTTTTTTTTCAATTTATTTTAACGAAATACTTTTTCTTAAATTTTTATTCATACATTTTTTTTTCTCAACAGATATTTCACAGTTAAGAAAATATATTGGAAAAGTACAAAGAAATACTCACCGGAGAATCTAAAAATTAAAAATACAAAAATGGAAAGCAGCAAGTTTCAATAAAAACGAAATAAAACTGAACGTATTCAAGTTTTTTTTTTTTTTTTTTTTGTAATTATGGCCATTAGATTGTTGACATCGGACTCGGTAAACGAGAAATTTACAGAATTTTGCACTAGTTGACGGGCTCATTTAATCGAAACCTAATTTCGTCGGCGACATACGTACGATCGATGTAATTATACTGAAAAAGAAATGTTAGAAAAACTGTTTGAAAAAAAAAACGCGTTTTTTTCGTGAAAAGAGTAATAACGAATTTATAACGAGAGATAATAATTATTGTTCGAAGGACCAGGTCGTACGAGTGTCACTTGCCATTCACAGGTGACATGTGATCGATATTGGTTAGTTCGACTCTTTACCACACAAGAGCCAGTAGCTAAATAAGCCACTCACGAATAGCCACAGTCGTGCATATTCATTGCACATTAATTGCTGGCTCGTCATAGTTCCAGAGAAAATAACTACTCTGAACATGATTAGTCGTGGCAGCGAAGTACAATGTAAATAACACTTGCTTGTCAAGAAGATCGATCAGTTCGATAAACCCGAGCCAAGATTTATTATTACTCGGTCGAAGTCTTATCGTCACGAGTGTGTGCTTTCAACGTTGCTGATCATTGATATTGATACGTCGAATCGATAATTGAAATGCCAAATTTTTTCAGTTTACTAAGTTTTTGTTTTTTTTTTTTTTTTTTTCTTCATTTCATTTAAAGTTAAACTACGCGTTTGGTATTTTTTACAGATTGGAGCAGATAGCAATGCCAAAAATGATACCACCTGAGAACAAAATGAAAATGGGTGGCCTGAGATCGTTGATATGGTGCGAAATGAGGCCAGCCACGATAATTGCGATACTCGTTGCTCTTCTTGCGGCGCTCTATGTTTCGGCAGCCCTCATGATGCTACGAATAGACAGATTACACACCGCATATATCAATCATCCTCTCGCATCACCCGAAAGGTTTACTCAGGATCGTCTTATGCAGTATTTAACTTCAAATCTCGATCAGATCGTCAAGGTAATGTATTTCTTGGAATATTTTTATAAAATATTGTTGTTGTTGTTGTTTTTTTTTTTTTTTTTTTCATACAAAATCCACTAAACTTTGAAAGTCACGTTGAACGTTGGATAATTTTTGATGAACATTGTAACTTTCGATTTAGTTTTCGTTTTATTTAAATACTTCGAGGTATCAACGCGAATTTACGTTCAATTACAATGGTTCATTCAACGTTAATGTTTCGAAGCAAATAAATAAATGGCATTTCAGAAAAAAAGAAGTAGAAAATTCGGTTCATCAAGATCTAAACGTTTAGTATAAATTTATGAGCACGAGTAATTTTTTTGCACCTTTGACCCGTCGATGGTGGCGCTATTGACACTTCGAAGGGTGCTAACGCGATAAGGGATTTGCCCACATTTGTAGTTTCGAGTGCTCAACTTTACAAAGAGGAATTAGAAAAATGATTTTGAATTTTGATTTCTCGAAAGCCATAAGTAAAACGTTGATCGAAACTGTACAAAAATGAGTAATGAAAAAAAATGAGTGGATTAGAATTGAAAATATAGTTTGAATCATACGGAAGAATTCGTTTGAAGGATTTTTTAAAAAATTCAATTGTTCAGGTTATTTAAAATTTTGGAGTTGTTCACTATCGAAAATTCAGAGATACAGATTTTTAGAGCATCAAGTTTTCTACAAAAAAGATGTTCACGCAATTTTTCTGTCTTCAGTAGTTTAGCCCTGCGAAGAGATCGAAAAAATTTCTTGAAATTGCTCGCTCTATGCACGAGCCTCAGAAATTCAATCCAATTTTTTGTTTAAACTATTAAAAATAGAGGAGTAACGCTAGAAAATTTTTCATAGAAAATTTGATGCGGTACAAAAATGGTTCTATGAACTTTCGCGTTATCTTTCACCGTCTCGTAAGTCAGTGCGATAAAATACTGCGTACAACAGTGATAAGTAATAATTCATCATGAAGGAACGTGATGAAAAACAAAACAAAAATCACGAACGTACTAAGATCATAAAATGAATTACCGAGTTTGTGTCTTTTAATTACTCCAAAATTTATGAAATCAGAATATTGTTAAAATCAATCAAGTGAAATAAAAAAATACAACGTCAAAGTCCACTCACCTTCTCAGACTTTTTTGAAAAAAAAAAAAAAAAAAAAATTAAAATTTCATCTCAAGAGTTTTCATCGCTGAATGTTCATCAGAAGCAATTTTATCATGCACCAATCTCTTCGTTATCGAAATACCAAGAGAATAGTATACAATCGAATTTCAATATCGCTGACGAGCAAGAGTTTCTGTTGAAGGGAACATTGAGGGCGTTTCCAACCCCGTTTACGTTTGAGGAAATGAATTGGAGGGGTTCAAAGAGCAAAGATTCAAATTTACTGCGATAACGATTAGCAAGAGCTTGAAGAGCGTTTTTAAGTGGCCTTTTTTTCTAAAGAAAAAAGTATAATATTAAAACGAAATCATGGTTTATTCGCAGGATTTATATTTATCGGTGTTTGTTTTGTTTGACGTTACCACAGGTGAGGCAGAGCCTGCAGACTCTGTCGCAGCAATTCGTAACCATGGATCGTGATAGCGAGGCAGGTGCATCTGGTGTATCCGGAGTATCCGGTGGCCCGATCGAGCCGGAAAAGCCGAGTTAGCCCCGGACGTTCGACGTCGATAAAACACAACCAAATAATACGAGTTCCCCTCGGATCGCTAGCGTATGAAGCGCCCGGTACTTCATTTGGAAAAATACACACACAAACACAGAGGCGCGCTTAAAATAGCAAACAGAAGGAAAAAAAAACAGCAGCAGCAGCAGCAGCAAGCGCAAAAGAGAAGAAATAATTTAAAAAATCCGAATAAACGGCGCAGTTCGAGATCGCTTGGTCGTCGTGTGTAGGCATTAATCTCGAAATTGTGTCCTTAGGGCCCTTAGGCTCAGCGCGAAGAGTTAGGCAGCTCGCTAAAACAGAGTCAAAAGAGTGAAAGAAACAAGAAAAAAGAAAGATAACAAATAATAGATACGTTCATTTGAGTGAATAAAATAAAACGTGAAACTCTAACGTGATTTGTATACTCGTTAGAAAGAGATCGCGTAGACCGGAGGAGTCGCAATGGGCTTACTTTTAGGCTGCTTGAGGTCACGGGCAATTATTATTGAAACAAATGGCGAAACTTGAGTGTTTCGTTGTTGTTGTTTTTTTTTTTTTTTTTTTTTTTTTTTTCGAAAATTCGTCAACTTCGGATCAAGGCCGAGGTCTTTGCCGACGAATTCGTAAACGTATTCTCGGGCACGCGATCGGGGGGGGATTTGGCATTTTTTCTTTCTTTTATTCTTTCGTTGGTACTAGTCACGCGTTATCGAATGAATAAAAAAAGAAAAAAAAAAAAATTAAGGAAAAAAAAAGCAAAAAAGATAATATTTAGGTATAATTCACATGCATAAAGTGCAATATGTATGTTCGTGTGTATCTCGGGGTGTGAATGTAGTACGAGGCCTCCTACGCCAAATCGACTTTTTTGGCTCTTGAATTATTCCCACAACCGCCATTTTGTTATTCTTTGTTAAAGCGAAATGAAAAAAAAGGCATTTTTTTTTTCGATGATTCTTATTCACCTCCGTTTACAAACGATCGCTCTAACTTTAGCCATTTCTTTTATCGGCGTTATCTCCATCTTGAATTCTCAGCTATATCGTTTTTTTTTTCCCCGCGGAAAAGTCATTGAAAAATAATGGAGGCAATCGATACCGTTGAGTCAAGATGGCGCCAAACTCTGCGCGCATTTCGCGGCAACGCTGTACGAATCCCAACTCGAAACTTAGTTGCGCCGATCCCAAAGTTCCTTAAACTGCTGATAAAGCGTTTTCAAATTGAGCCTCGATGTATATCCGCGAGAGGCAAAAGAGTGTGATGCACAAAATGGCGGACTTGAGGAACACGTCGAAATGGCGTCGAATGCCCTACGTACATACACGTTTGTTAAAGTAGATAAACAAAGAAAAAAAATGCATATTTCGCAGATAACCTGTCCGTTATATTATGTATTTTCAGCTAGTCCGGCACTACCATTGCTAAACAATAACGACTATAATATTATTACTTACGAAAAAGCAGGAAAACGGAAAGAAACGAAAAAAAAGAAAAAAAAAAAAAATGAAACCCAATCACGAGTGAAAGAGGATAGGCGTAAAATAATGATGGGGTTATCAACGATTTAAGAAGGTTATCTTTTCATATGATTGCGATATATGTTTTATTCCATAACGCGGTACAGAGTGATGGGAGTAAGAATGAGAGATTTGTCGTATAAATAAACCGCGGCCGGGCTGTCGGAAAATGTTTGAAAAACACACGGAAGAGCATTATAGAACAAAAAAGAAACATGAGAAAAAAAAACAAGATAATATATAGAAAAATAAGGGGTTCGTGAAAACCGATGTACCTGCAAAACGGAGGGTGTGGCAAAGAGCCACACTCGCGCCGTTCGCACCGATACACTCTTTCGAGGGCAGGCAAAATACTAAGATTATTACGAGGATATATATGAAATAAATTGAACTCAATTTGGAAACAAAGGCCCAGACCCAAAAAATAAAAAAATAAAAAAAACAAATAATATGGAAACTGTGAGAAAAGGCGGTTGACTGTGATAATACGATTGACGTTGTGGAAGCCTCGGGCGGAAGTAAACTGCGTTCGATAAGGCCGTGAGGCGCTGCGATCGTACATTAGAGCCTTTGAACGTAGTCGACGTTCGCCACGACGCCAGCGGGGGGTTTAAGAAAAGTGCTGTTATATTGATTAGCCAATATATTTGATGTAATTATTAATATTTAGACTAATCGTCGAATGAAATAAAAAAACAAGGAAAGATACAAAAAAAAAAAAAAACAAAACAAACAACTATGTTTCGCGCGTGATTGATATTTTCATGGCGCGTTATAAACGTGTATATTTGCACGTGCTCTATTGGTTATTTTATAGCGTTGCGATTGCGGGTTATTTCTTTTGTTTCAACTTCATTTCCAGTGTCGTTGGTTACTGTTCGCTAGGCTATGTACGATTATTAATTAATTAATCGAGATGTATTTTTTTTTCTTTGTTTTTTTTTTTTTTTTTTTCTTTTAAAAAAAGAAAACATCAATTTTTCATTGAATTCACGATGCTAAATAAACGCAAAGAAAGAATAATAGCTCGGTATCAAGTGTGCCATGGAATCTGTGGGGCTGAATGAAATCGTAAGACTTTGTATGTTCGAACGTTTTCAAAATGCACGAAATAAAATGAACAAAAAGACACTGGGACTTCGAGACTCAACTGTACGCGGGATTGAATATAATTCTCTTATTTACTTTCGAAAAAGTCTGATGAAATAAATATGTCTGTGCCAAATTGATGAAAAAAAAAAAGAGAGAAACAGATACAGCTAAATGATGTTGCTCGAATTGAGAGCACGGCCTCTCTTCAAATCGTTTGCTTTTTCACGAAAAATCAATGAATACAAACTACAGACGATAGAAATCCGCTACTAAAACAAAAACGCCCGTTTCCACAGTCATTAGAGATTTATTATTCCACTTTAAGTGTCGTTAACGTGTGTTTTCTTTTGTTTTTTTTTGTTTTTTTTTGTTTTCAATTATTAATTTAGGTACGATGACTACTTGCCTTAAATGTGAAATGTTTTTAGACTTTTAGAAGGGTGCTCAATTCACGGTCCATTTTTTCTTAGGGTAACACGTCCTATATTCTGTATAACGATACAAATAATTTAATCGATTATCGATATACATATGCATTTATGTATACAGGGTGTTTCATTATTTCTGGTCATTACTCCAAATTTCAGTACTGGCTCAAACGCTTGTGCTTTTTTGCGCATACCATCGAAACTGTCAAAGATAGAGCATAAATGCTTTGAATCAATTTTTTAGAGCAGAAAATTTTCCATAAAAAAGTTCTTGACGACTTTTTTCTATTCTCGAGACATTTTCCTCGGGAGCCTATCGAAAACAGAGCATAAAATTGCCCGACGAGTAACCTTTCGAACCAAGATTGGTTTTCGAGACGCTCTGAGGGCTAAACAACGAAAAATGGAAAAAAATGATCTAATACTTTTTTGTCAGAAATGTTCTGCTCTAAAAAATTGGTCCTTTCCATTTTTGCTCTATCTCTGACCATTTTGAGAGTAAGCGCTGTCAAAGTGCGCGGCTTCGTAACACGAATAATTGATAGCTCTTCATTTTGAGCTAATGAAAAAATGGCTTGAAAATTTTCACCCCCAGCATGACCATCCTCGGGGAAACCCTGTATATCAATGCATATGTATATATGTGTATATATAAAGATACGTGTTCTCTGTAAGTTTTTCCCATGCGAAAAGAATGAAAGATAGAGAGAGAGAGAGAGAGAGAGAGAGAACGAAAGCAAAGTAACTAAAACGAAAACAAATTACCAGATGGAAGTGTACCTACAGGCGCCATCTAGATGCAGCCACAATAATAACGACAGTTAAAAAGCGAAATGAAAAGATAAATAATAATCACAGATGTGAACTATCGCACACCAGCTGTAACAGTAAGGCGGCCGGACCAGATCTAAATCCAGTTTGGATTGAGATTTCGATTAATTATTCGTTTCTTATAAATAAAGTACGAAAAATAAATGAATGAAGAAAAAGATATTAGAGGTGGAGGAATTATTGTTGTTGTTTTTTTTTTTTTTCAACCAACCATTTCATTGGAACATTGGCGTTCAAATGAAATCCATAAAATTCGAAATTTTGTGATCAAGTTCAACGGGTGATAAGTGATTCTCCGGCTTTATTTTATTTGAAAACTAAAATCGAGCTTAGTCGCGAAAAAAATCAAATGTAAATGAGTTCTCCATTAATTAAGAGTTCTGCGGTTTTGCTAATAAGAGAGCGATATATTATTGTATCACGGAGAGCGAACCACACAATTAAATTCAGCTCACCTAGTGTGTTTAATTTGCAAAAAGATTAGATAAAATTTAATCACGAATTTCGCAGCTTCCTTTCGTCTCGAAACTTGGATATGCAATAGTAATTTATGCTGCTTGCTCCTAATTATCACGTGATTTTTAGTTCCTCATGTGTAATTTCGTTTGTCCGAATTGCAATGGAGCAAATAAATTATTTTCAAAAGGCTAAATCTTTTGTTTTTTTTTCTTCTTCTAATTTTGTTAAGTCTCACTTCGAAGAAAGAAATCAATTCTTGACACGCTGCTTGGAGAATATCATGAATTTTTTCAGGTCTTTTCCAGACTCGAAAGCTCATTTAATCGCGATGAAAATTTATTTCGTGTCACTCTACGAAACGAAATTAAGAGTCGCAACAGCTACTCACGATCGAGAGACATTTACAAGCGAAACTTTCCAAGACTCTTTCACCGGAAGCACCATGATATTTAGCCTGTTTCCGAAAATGATTTTCTTAACACTTATTATTATGACAGAAATTTGGAGAATCATTCGGGTTCATATATTTGTTGCTTTTCTTTTTATGATCGTGCTGTACAGGTTTTGCCTGTGTATGTCATAACACATACTTTTTTGAAGCGTTAATCACTCGGCTAATGGTGCCACATCGGTGGGGAGTTTCGCGCGGTCCTATCGAAGGAAGCTGAACCCCTTATAAAAAGGCAGATCGCCACTGCGGCCAGTCAGTTCGACGAGATCCATCGATTTCATCACACGAATTCCTATTTTTATCATTTTGTTTTTTACCGGGCTCGTTTCCTCAAATATTTTTGACAACTTTTAAAGGTCAGTTGTATACTATTTAAATTCTAGATGATAAAAATAAACGAGAAACAAAAATTTCAATGCAAAATCGAACTTTATGGTTTATATAAATTTTTTTTTTTCATAAATTTTACAATCGTCTCAATAATAATAAATTAATCATCGAAAAATCGACAATAACCACGGAGCTTTCCGAAATATTTTTACAAATATTACAGTTGTCAAAGTAATGACGAACAAATAATTGAGAAATCGGCATAAATTGAGAGAGCTCTTCGATAATTTTTCATTAATATTGCAGTCGTTGAAATAATAACGAAAAAATCATTGAAAAAAATAAATTCTACAACGTTTTTTTCATCAATTTGTATAAAACCAGTCGAAACTTTTTACAAAACGAAGTATAAACTTTTATTGCGTTGAGCAATGAATCACTAATAGATTCAGTGAGAAAAATAAACAGAAATTCGTGAATAATCTTATCGTAAATTCAGGGTCCCTTCTCTGTTTTTCATTCTCGTCTAACGTTATCTCTTAAAAACATACTCCAAGTGTTTCGATCTATAAAATGATCAAGGGACATCGTGTTTATTTTTCCAAAGCCCCACAAATTGATGGAAATCTATGACAAGCAGTTATTACTCGAATTAATTTGGATCTATTAAAATTTTATTCTAACCAGTCGAGTTCTTTCGGCACCAGGGAATAACATCATTTAGACGATGGTAATGTAAAAATAATCATAATTTATAGCGACAAGAGAATCATTAAATATCGAATGATGCAAATCATGATGAATGATTTTAAAAGTCGCTGCCAAGTTCGAATGTCTGCGTAATAAAAATGTTTACTTTGTCTTCGATTTACATAACACATTTAGCTATTTAAACAAATGAACACATTCTTCCAATACCGGTTTCATCGCTTTCTTTCGCTTTGGATTCGAATCGAATAACAATTAAATTCGAGTGTTTTGCAAATTTGTCAAAATTTCAAAAATGTTTCACAGTTTCAAATTATTTTTATATTTTTCTGACAATAGTATAAATAAATTTTAAAAATAATAAACAAATAACAAACGCTTTTGAAATCGATGAAAGTGACGATCGGATCAAGCCGAAGGTATGAAATATAAAAAGTGATTCATACCAGAGATCGAATCCATTTTCTGTTACAAAATACCCGTAACCTCGTGAGCGTGTGTACAAAACGACACGAATAGCGAGAGGATTTTCCCGGTCTCTTGGCGCAATCGTGTCTCCCGCGCGTTTCTATTAATCAAAGACGGAAATACACGAGATGTTTGAAACGAGAAAGGGAATCAAGGCCATTTTATGAATTCAATGAAATAATTGTGAACGGTGTAGAATTCTTATTTGGATCAAAAATATTTTTATTCAAAAGATGTATACATTATGGAGCTGTATCAAATTTTATCTTGATTTTTGTGGGAAATATTTTATGGAAATGAACTTTTTGAGCGTTGGCGCCATCAATAGTTTTCTAATGACTCACGATATACTCGTTAATACGATAATTATACATGCACAAGCTAAAACGCCCGTTGATGCTTCCTTTCGTGTCCTTCGAAGTTAAAAAAAAGGAATATTGTTACGTTTATTAAAGTTAGTTCAGAAACTTATTTAACGCTGAGGATGCTTCAGCAATGTCGCAAAGAATAAATTTGTTCGATCGAGTCATCCGTGTCCTTGCACTCCGTATCCACATTCACCTCACGTAGAGATACCGATTTCTGGACTCTCCCGCTTTGTGTTGGCCATTCGTAATCTGGCCTCGTGACCGCAATGATTTCCAATCATTTCGTGTCACGAGCGATGATGCTATGCCGGAATTTGTTTCCCCGATGACACAGGAATTTGTGGTGTAATCGTTGAGCAGTACGCTTGCCCGAATTCGCACGACTGGAATCCGCGACTTTCCGCGAAAGCAGACTCACCAATCCGGAAACAGATTTCAAACAGGGAGAGGGGGGTTGGGAGGGGAAACCATGGTTTTAAAAATAAGAGTTCAAGGTGTATGAAGAGGTACTTCCGGAACTTTCGGAACTTTTTGAATGCAGCTGAATAGTCGAATTCCAGTCTGATTCAGACCAGGTGAATTCGTCAGATTTAAATTCGATTTCATAAATCTGATAAAAACGTAGTCAGTCTTCGGTAATCCGACCGCGTCTTCGAAATTTTGAGTATTTAAGAATTAATGTGTCTTCTGATCAAGAGATCTTCAGAAGTCTTCGGATTTCATCCAGATAGTTATTGTTTTTCTGTCATTTTTCTTCATTGATTCTAGATGGGTGACTACGAGCCGCTGGTAGTTGACTCGGTGCACATGTACGAGAAGGAGAATGCTACGGCTCATCATACGTGTACATTCGAGTTGGTCCATCTGGAACCACCGACTCCGGTGCTTCGACGTGGACAGACCTTCAACGTTGCGCTGCGTTTTAACCGGGAGTACGCGGAAGAAACGGACATCGTAAGATTGCTCTTCAGTTTCGGTGATAAGCCAAATGCGATGCGAGGGACCCACGGTGTCAGTACCGTAAACTATCGAAACACGTATCTCTCTGATTTGGAAGCTTGGGGTGTTACACTGATCGGTTCTAATAGAAACGACATTTCGCTCCAAGTGCGCAGTCCGGTTGACAGTCCTATTGGGGTTTGGTCTCTAAACATCGAAACAACGATTTTAGGCAGCAAGGAAGCACCCAATACTTACAAATATGAGAGAGACATTTATCTGCTGTTCAATCCATGGGTCAAGGGTAAATAATTTTATATTTATCAACTGAATGGATAGATTAACATAAGAAAATTTTTAAGATGATCGGGCGCTTATTCTCATAACCATTTGACAGAGGATCTCGTGTACATGGAAGACAAACAATTGCTGGATGAGTACGTTCTGAACGACGTTGGAAAAATTTGGGTAGGACCTTACGGCAGTTCCCGAGGTCGGGAATGGGTCTTTGGTCAGTTTGATGCTTGCGTCCTTCCAGCCTGTATGCTTGTATTCGAAAGATCTGGAATTAAAGCCGTAGCTCGTGGAGATCCTATCAAAGTATCGAGAGCCATATCCAGGGCCGTAAGTAGAATTTTACCAGCTGCCCCAGCTTATCAACCCTCAAACTAGAATTTGGAACGTATGCGTCTCTCCAGATAAACGCCAATGACGACAACGGTGTGATCATGGGCAATTGGAGCGGTGATTACGAGGGTGGAACTGCTCCGTCGGAGTGGACAGGAAGTGTGCCGATTCTTGAGGCCTTTTTGGAAACGGGCAGCCCCGTCAATTACGGACAGTGTTGGGTATTCGCTGGCGTCGTCACGACCGTTTGCCGTGCTCTTGGCTTGCCGTCCAGAGTCGTTACCAATTTGGTTTCCGCTCATGACGCTAACGTTACCCTTTCGATCGATCGCTTCTACGACGAGAACAATCAGGAACTCGATGAGGATCCGACCAACGCCAATGATCTCGATTCGATTTGGAACTATCACGTATGGAATGACGTTTGGATGGCTAGACCCGATCTCCCCAAAGGTTACGGTGGCTGGCAAGCCATCGATGCCACACCACAAGAATCATCCGATGGCATGTATCAGTGCGGTCCAGCATCCGTTGAGGCCATACGTCAAGGGGTCGTCGGATATAACTACGACGTGACTTTCATGGTTGCCACGGTCAACGCTGATCTCATACGATGGAAAACTGATCCTTCCTCCGACTTCGGATATTCCAAGATTGATTCTAATAAATATCAGTTAGTGCGACTAATTATCATTAAGTACCGCGATAAATAATGAAACGAGCGATCCTTTCATTGATTGTTGGTAATTTATTATTGTTTCGATTACAGCATCGGCCGTATGATTCTTACAAAGGAACCTTGGATCTTTGATCCGAATGGTGATAAAGACAGGCAAGATATCACTGCTGCGTATAAAGCTCCTGAAGGTAAGTCCAGTATATTAGTCTCTTACCAAAACATTAGAATTTTCTAATAAATCATCTAATCATCAAGAATTTTGACCGAACAAAATGTCTTTTGGTTCGTTGTAATTTCTCAATTTTTTGACACATGAAAGGATTTTGTGAGCGTTGGATTTTTTATTCAAAACGAAAATAAAGCCATTCCTCATATTTGCGTATTTGGATGAAACTACGAATGAATTTTCATAGATGGGCCACGCGGTGGAAGCAATTGTTGGCACAATCTAATCTGTTCAAATTTTTACGCAACTAATGCTCACGCGATTTCGAATGCTAAAATAAAAAATAAAAAAATAAAAACAATTAATAAATTTGATTGCAGGTACCGAAGCGGAACGTTTGAGCCTTTTACGAGCGGTCCGTAGTACCCAAAGTGCTAAAAAATATTATTCCCTTCCCGCACCTAATAAAGAAGACGTTGAATTCGATTTGATTGATATCGAAAGAGTCAAAATAGGTCAACCGTTTACCGTGACGGTGAACATAAAGAACAAGTCGACCGAGCGACGCACTATTACAGCAATTTTGTCTTCTGGAAGCGTTTATTACAATGGCGTCAAGGCCAATATGATTAAAAAGGCATCCGGTGAATTCACTATTCAACCAAGTGCCAGTGAGTTTTTTTTTCGATAAAAGATAATTTTTCATGTTTTTTTGACCAAGAGAAAATCAACCTTTCACTACCAGGAAATCAATGCCCTTGAGGCGTTACACGCGCTACTTTAAACAGCGCTAACCCTTCAATTTTTTACTCGTAGGCGAACAGCTTCGAATGACCGTAACCGTTGACGACTATCTTGACAAACTGGTCGAATACAGCATGATGAAATTATCGGCTATAGCTACGGTCAAGGACACTAATCAGACTTGGGCGGATGAAGATGATTTCGAATTTATCAAACCCACTATCAATGTTAAGGTACTCAAGATCATTTCGAATTTTCACTTTTTCTCAATACCATAAATAATTCATGGTCGATATTTCGCTCGGTAGATCGATGGTGAACCCGTTGTCGGCAGACCTGCTACGATAACCCTCAGTTTCGTCAATCCCCTTAAGAAGACACTCACCGACTGCATCTTCAACTATGCTGGTCCCGGTCTCTCGAAAAACAAAAAAATACCTTTCCGGGACGTTAGTCCTGAAGCGGAAGTCAGGGTCGAGCATCAACTGATTCCACAAAAGGCAGGACCTCAGAAGATCGTCGCGACGTTTACGTCGAAACAGTTGACCGATGTCACTGGATCAGCAGCCATTGACGTCTATGACGAATAATTTTTTATCTTCCTACTTAAACGTTTTAAAAAATCGTGTCTTTCTAACTTGACTCATGTATTTTGTGTTTAACATTTGCGTCGATGCCCAATGTATTCAACAGCTCCGATTCGAGTTATTTAGCCTTCCACGTGTGCTCTTGTTTCTCCGAAAAAATATCGACGTACAATATCGTAAAAATACAATAAAAAGATTTGCCACTGTGTATATTTTATTGAAAATAATCATAAAGAGTCGCAAGTTATGGAAAATTGCAGCGCCCAAAATACAAAAGAGCATACGGTCCCATAGACAACCGTGAGGAGGCTGTTTCTCGATAACAATGAGAATTGCCCACTCTTCTGCTTTTCTACAGAGTTTTTTTCACAAGCATCGTTCGCGTTATCAACTACTTCAACGATCTGGGGATGAGGGTTTACTTGATTAATTTCAGGCAGGCTTGGTTTATCACTTCCGGAAATTATACAGGGTCTTTCCGGACCTACAACAACGCTTGCCACATTGCTTAAAAGGTCGTTGATTATGATCGTTATGTCGTCTTGTAGACTAGCTCCATGATCTTGGAGAGGTTGCAACTGTCCCACATCAGTTTCCAATCCCGTTTTCGTTTCTTCTTTCGTTCCGCAGGAACTAATTTCTTGCGATTCGCGTTCCATCCTCGCTCTTCGTGCAGCCAAATTTGCTCGATGAATTTCCATAGCCTTGTAGAGGTTTTCACCTCGTTCGAGCACTATTCCCAGAGCAACGATGGCTTCCCGTGGCACCTGGTTGATGGAGGTACTGAATTGTTCTGCTGAAGTTCCACGCCAAGGTACTAACGATGATCTTGACGAGCCGGATGATGCGTAGCCGTGGTTCGGTAGATCCAAGTCCATGAAACTGGGATGATTCGAAACGTTGAAGTCCTTGACGAGCTTGATCGTGCTGAATCCAGACGAGATCTCTGGATGGTGACAACATTCGCCGACTGCGACATCAACAACGTTCAAATGAGGCTCAATCTGACAACCATCTTCGGTTGTCTTTGGCGCTAAAACGTCCACCGATCGATCAACGTACAAATAATCCTGACGGTCGGTGTTCACGAGTTTCGACACACCTTGCGATTCCACATAATCCCTGCCGCAGGCTGTATCCCGGGAATTTTCGTATGGCATCACTTGAGAGCTTTCACTTATTTTCCGTGGTCCCCGAAAGCAAACCCCGCGACTCTTCACAAAAATATCAGGCGCTTCGGTATTAACTTCCCTCGAGATCAATGATACATCTAAGAAATCTTTGCCGCAGGAAACATCCTTGGATATTTTGGAATGACATTGATAACAGTCAGTGGAGACTTCCCTCGTTGTTATTTCTGTATCCGTGTACACATCTATGGCTGGATGATATTTTTTGTCGGTGATGGAATCCTTGTCGACCACGTTGGACTGAGTCTGTGTGGTAGCGACTTCGCAGGGTTTGCTGCTTTTCAGCTTCGAAAAATCAGTAACACTCGGTAAGGGAGAAACGGAGGCATCCACGAAGACCACAGGAGTTTGCTGGTTCATGCTGCTTCCCCCGATCTGTGGATCCTCTGAGCAGTTGGATTTGGATAAGTGCACGCTTGTTTCTGATATCATTGTACTGGTGTAATCTATGGAACATTGTTCTGCATCATCCTTAGTAGATTTAGCACAGCTCATTATGGAATCGCTTTCGAGATTCGTGAAAGAAGATAATTTTTCGGACGGACCTTCCGTAGCAGGAATGATTGGACCTAATTTTTCTGCTTGAGGTTCAGCAAGAATGGCAAGTTTTTCGAACAACGTCCTCGAAGTGTTTGGTGAATTTTTGTCCGTTTGCGGTAATGGGGATGATCTCTTTCGGCCCGTACAAATGGGCACTTGAGATTTCTTGCTCGAATCATTTGAGATCCTCGATCTTATCTCCTTTGCATCCCTATTGACGCCTTCTACATTGACACCCTGATGAGAGAGTATGCTCTTCAGCATTTTCAGTGATCGCGCGTGTTTGTTTTGGAATTTATTATTTGCCTCGTTGTTCGCATCGAGAACTCTGTTGAGACCTCGTTCACGAACTATCAAATCTTTCACATTACACGTACCGTTCTTCGAATTGGAGTTCGATGCAACGGACACGGATACAGATAACTCCGTGTCCGTATTGATCCGCGAATCTACAGGTGTATCGTCGAGATTAGTTTCTGAGGAGAAATCAGCATCTCTTTGTACCCTAGACAAGTTTTTCCAAGGCTTTCGGTAAAGCTGTTTCATGGGTCCAGAAGCTGTAGAATTTAACATGGATTTCGAGGACGGTCGTTCACTCACAGCTGTCGAACAATCCTCCTTTACAGCAATGCATCTGATACTCGATTCTCGCCTCATCTGGTGAACGAAAGTTTTTGATCGCAATGCTGGGATGTTCGTTTCATGATTAGTACCCGAAGCGCTCGTCCCATTATTTTTAAACGATTTCTTCCGGTCCCCCGACGTTCCACGTGTGTTTGACGGTTTCATCGTTTTTCCTTGTGTTTGTACTTCAGGAACTCGGTTTTGCGATATTTCATTGGCTGTTGATGGACGCTGAAGTCTTTGTGTTTTGAAAGGAAAATTGTGTGATCTGTCGAAAGAAATATGCGAAACTTCACTGTTTCTGATTGCCGAATGCGATAAAGCGGTGTTTCGTTTTGGATGCTGTGATACGGTGCACTGGATGGATCTGGACTGCCCAAAATTCCCAGGAATGTTCGAGGACGATGCAACCTTAGCGTTAGGGTCTGGAATCCCATTTGTTTTATCGCAAATGCACTTGACATCTAGTCGTTTTGAACTAACGGAGTTTCGGGTGTTGGTAAGAGAAGGGCTCTCGATGACTTTTTGAAAATCTTTTTTGTTTCTATCAGTATTTACTAAGCGATTACAGCGATTACTTGTAGGGGATTTAGCTACAGGCCTCACCTGTTTCCTGGCAAAATGATTGCCTGTTGGATTTCGGATCTTTGTCACTATTCTCATCTGACTTTCAACAAAATTTTCATTCTTCGTTCTTCCGGTTGTTTCATTTCCTCCTCTGGCCTGACACGATTCTTCGATGAATCTTTGCATGGGAGTTCGAGGACTCTGGGCAATGGACTCGGTCTTCTCATCCGAATCGTCCTCGTCTTCCGTTTCCGAGGCATTTTTTTTATCGTTTCTCTTGCTCAGCTGCTTGCCAATTTTTCTTCCCCGTTTGACCACCAATTTTGCACGTCGTATTTTTTTTCCATCGGCTCCGTTCTTATAGGTACTCGAACTTATTTTCTTCTCTTCAGAAGCGTGCGGTGGTAGCTTTGCTTCAATGTCAGATGATTCCTTGTGATTGGAGCTTTTTGAATCAACGTTTTCTAGATTGGCAACTTTCTTGTCCAATTTTATGGGCCTGAAATCGATGCGATGTTCCTCTTCCCGATCCGCATTGCATCGATCAGGTATCATGTGTTCCTGAGCAAGAATATCTAGCGAAGGCTCGGCGATTGCTTCACCGGCATCGACAAAGATAGGTGAGGAACGCGAGACGTTCATAAATCTCTTTGAATTCATGGCAATTTTAGACCGAAAATCAAATGCTTTGTTCAGTCCTCCGGTGAAGTAGGGAGGAAAGTCACTGTTACTCGTCATAGCGAATGCAGCGGGCCAAAGGTCATCCTCGAAGTTGATTCTCCTGTTGCACGTGATCCAAGCTGGAGAATTTTGATCCTTCGAGTTTCCGGTCGCTCGAAGTATTTCGTTGACAAAATGTTTCGGTGTTTCGGAGTGCCCGATTTCTCGCAAAAATTTTCCGCACGACTGCACGCGCTCGTCATTGGAGCCACGTAAATCGGAATGAATTTCTACGAGTCTCGGGTGTCGACGACCGTCATTGGTCGGAGTGACGTCCAAGTCGATCTTTCTAATCGTCGCCTCTCCGGATAATCTCGAATTCTCACAGTCAATGCCATAATCTCGGGAAGTTTTGAGTCGAGGCTGTGGCGCTCTGTCCGCCTCCTGATTGTTCCGGAACTGGTCGTACGTCCATCTCGAATGGTTAGGTAAAAATTTTCGACCACCGACATTCTCAATTCTGACAGAACCAGCGGAACAATCATGCTGCGCATCGCTCATAGAATTTCCGGTTGTTTTTATGTTGCGGAATTCGTGGGCGGTCGTAGAAACCAGCTGAATGAGATCGTTCCAAGCAGCGGTATCGCGATCCTCGTTGGTCGAGCGAAAATTTTCGAAACTGGAGGAATCCGATCGATGTCCTGATTGGATTCCAACCACGCGATCAACCGAATCGTTCAAAATGCTCAAAAAATCATTGATACTTTTGTGCACTTTATCATCCCTTATTTTTTCGTGTTTTTGGCTGTTGTTGTAAGCTTCCTTCAAACCGTTACTCTTCAATATCAAATTTTCCGGCAATTGTATACCGTTTCGATTGAGAGATCGAACGAACGAGTTTATTTCAAATCTCGTTGGGCCGCCGCTACTATTATTATTACCATTTGCCGAAATATCGTTGAAGGTGGAATCGCGTCGACGAGGGTTGCATGTGCCGGGGAAGAGCCAGGATGGATGATGCATTACTGACGCCTGAGGCGACGGAACGCGAAATCATCGATAATATTACTTCAAAAACCCGAATTCCGTAAGTTTTTAATTAGCTAGATTTGACTATTGTGAAAAGTTTTCATTTTTTTTTTTGAAAAAAATAAAAAATAAAATCACCAATTCGTATGATTTTGACCAACTGACACATCGTTTGACACCGAGCCATTCAGAACTGCCGCTATTCCTTTGTCCCTTTCGACCCCTACATATAGCGACCTCTACATATTGCGCGATTGAGCTCAAATTTCGACAGAAATTTTGTTTTATAAATATTTAACTACAGCAAATGAATGAACATAAATTTTTTTTTTTTTTTCGAATCACTCTAAGCAACATATTACAGTGAGAAGAAGATGATCGAAAATTGCCTCATATTGCCATGTTGCGATGATATGTTCAAAATTATGTGGAAGATAAATGTTAAATAAAAAAAAAAAAAATTGTGTCAAAAATTAGTCAAGACATTTACCATTGTTCTCGAGAAAACTGGCGACACAGGAATATCCCAGTAAAACGTATAGCTCCGGTCTTGCAATATGTGCAGTCGGTAGTTAAGAAAAGAACCTGCGTTGTCAATTTCTTCGTTAAAATTTTTATGCGACACTAGCGCCGTGGCAAAATAAGCGTTACCGGAGCAAGTTTGGCGGCCATCTTTGTAGCATCACATTTCTGGTCGTTCGAGCTCTTTAACTCGAGTCTTAAATGGAGTTTTACGTCCAGTCGAATATAAATAAAGTTTGATTTATTTCTCATTTCTCATCGTTAGACAGTATTATATCGTTGTTCGTACATAGTCGGTCAATTCGTACTCATTTATCTTAAATATTCGCGTAGCCTTTCGGTCAAGTTGAATAATCAAGAAACAAGTGCCTCCTCACAGTACGATGAGTGAAAATCGATGTTTTTGAGAATGAACGAATGAGCGATCGTACGGTGATAAGCGTCTATTTTTTCGTTTCACGTTTTTTGTCAATAATAACCCGTAAAATTATCAATTGGAAGAACGAAAGGACGACAATCGGTGTTTCTCCCAGTTGAACTTCTGTTCATCCCAAAATTATCCAAGCAGAACGAAATTAAAAGTTGACACTCAATCGTTTCCGGTTTTTTCGCGTAAAAATGTCGTCGCCGCGAAGTTTAACCACAAAGTTTCGGGATTTAATGTTGAAGCAATAAACCCAGTTAAGAAACAGACGACACATGTTGGTGAGAAAATCGAAAAATTGGTCTCCATGGCGAAAGGAAAATTTCGGGCCTCCAATGGCAGCAACAAGGTTACATTTTTATTATTTTTTGCCCGATCTGATTTGCTACTTTTTTGTTTATTAAACTTTCATTTCAGAAATTGAAAAATTTTATTAAATCATTTATGTTCACTTCCGTTAGAGTCAAATGCCTGCAAACGGCGGCTTCAAAGGCGGCGAATTGTACAGCACGGAATTTGAAATCAATGAAACTTTGCCAAGCGCGAGAACTCTACTTACCAAAGGCTATATTCAGGATGAAATCAATCATTTTTCAGGTATCATATATTTTTGGGGCTCGTAAGCACAATTATCTACCTTCATTCATTACCTTCATTCCTAATGTTCTCTTCACCACATCCAACCTTAAAACTAGTGCCTGATTCTTTTACTTTTTAACATATAACTGGGTTTGTTTTCGAATCCATTGTATTTTTTACTGTCAAATTTCCATTGCAAAGAAGTAAAGTTTGCTCAGTTTTTTGATAATGATCAGAAAGATATGAATTGAATTAAACTCGATAGAAGCTGAAATACCTAAAGAGCTCATGTGACAAGTACCTTATTTTCTGGACTTTTATTCAGGGTCAAGATCAATTTTGTCTATGAGTTCTAGGGATAATAATGGTGAAATTAGCATTATTCGAACACAACAAAAATTCTTGTTTTCTCTTTCATCAGATGTCAAAATGTATGTGGTTCTATTGGGCTACAACAATGGAACAATCTTCTTGCCCCTCTTTTTGGAATAATATTTATTACCATTTTGTTTGATTTCATTCCATTTTCCATCACTCCTATGTCTCTAATTATAAATAAGATATCTAACATGTAATAAATAATGATCTAGGAGCTACAGTCTCAACCCGTGGGAGATTTATGACCGAGGCTGAGAAAAAACGTTGTCCCAACGAACGTCCGCTCTACCTCTTTATTCAAGGACACAATAAACTTAATATTGATTGTGAGTATCGATTGCGAACATATTTTTTCTTCTTCGTTGAAGTATTTGAAAGTTTTTTGACTACATAATTTTGAAAATTTGTTCCCTACTTTCCTCTCATCTCTCGATTGTTTGAATTAAAAATTCGAAGTAATTAAGTTGTGTGGGTCTTCGGAACCAAAATCATTTGTTTTTTTTATGAAAATAGACTTCACTTATTGACCTAGCCACACTCGATGATATTTCAAGACGCTACTATTGCATAGTATAAATTGCAATCACTTTTTCTCTTCTAGTGGCCATGCAAAAAATCAATGAAATCATCAAAACAGAGCATCAAAATTCACTCAGCAGGCCAAGCAGATTCACAAACGCACCTCCGCCGCTCATGAGCTTACATTCCGGAGTTCCATCCGTTGTGAGTTCCACCGTGTTTCATAACATTGAATATTTCCATGATATATTTTTCTTTCGACATTGAGATCTACATATTAATCCGATTTTTTCAATAACGTTTCTCGCAGGAAAAAATCTGTATTGGAATAGACAATGCGCCTCCAGGATTTGATCTTCGGGGTCGAATAATTGGGAGCGGAGGTGCAAACCTCTTGTATATTCGAGGCGAAACTGGCGCGAATGTCACTTTGCGGGGACGTGGTTCTCAATTCATCGAACCTGCATTGGGTACCGAATCTCCGGAGCCACTCCACTTGTACATAGAGTGAGGACTTTATTTATCATTTTTTTTTTATAGAAGAAACAATTTTTTCTCCGGTTTATTATTATGTATAAAATTTTACACGCAAATTATGTTTCCGCAGACATAAGAAAATGGAGGGCCTCCAAAACGCCAAACAATTAGGGATTAATTTAATACAAACTATGCAATCGGAGCTCCAGTCTTTTATACAGCAACAACCGCCTCCGATTCAACAACAACAGATTCTCGAAGCACCACCCATACAGCAAATACAACAAGGTTCGTTCATCACATTTGACGTAAAGTCATTCATCAGCCTTACGGTCCATGAAAATCCCGTTGTACGTTTTTTCCCGAGAGGGTTGATATTTCAAGAACATACAAAGTTTTCCTAGCATCAAAGTCGTATTAGATAAACGATGAAAACTCTAAACAAAAGGAAACAAATGTTTCGAAACGCGATGCAAGGAAAAAGTTATTCATAAAAAAATCGAGACCGTTGTCAATCCCGTTGACATCCATAGCAAGTTGACAAATTCTGATAATTATCTTTAAAATTCGATTCGTTAAATATTTTCGAATTTTTTTCCCCAATAGCGCACTTCCAGACGATGAACATCGGTGCACTCACTCAATCAAACGTAGTTACCATTCAGCATCAGGGTGAGTTCATAAATTTCAATGTAACTTTTATCCGTTTGTTGAATTTTGAAATAGAGAATTTATTCAAAATTTTCCATGTTTCTTCACAAGAGAATTGATTGGTTGTGAAATTAGCGAATATCTAAATAGATTCGAAATCGTATTAAATGCAACATTTCTACCTGCATTCAGATATTATTCAGCATCCTCAAAGTAGCGTCGTGACGTTACCTGCAACAATACTAACGGCAACGATGCCTGGTACCCCGGGCGCGGGTGTGACGGTGCCGCCGCCTGGAGTACACGTTCCGGCACACGCGGGTCCAATGGTTCCACCGAATCAGAATCAAGTACACACATACCTTTGTTTAAGTTCAAAACCTTCAGGGACGATACTCTCTAGGTATTTTGTATACGAAATACTAGTACGATAGAAAGAATTGACCATTTAATTTCACTTTCTTGACGAATTGTGCCTAATAGTCCAATTCCGATGTTCGCTGCAAGATACCGTGAATCCTACACACAGGTATACTCATCCATTTCATCGATTGTACCGGCAGTGAATATCGGAAAGTATCCAATGAATTTGATACGACTCTCGGATTAAAAAAAAGTGTCCTCGAAGGGTTTGAACCACTCAAAAAGCATTAAGCATCTCGATCGTAATATAATAATGGCCCACGCAGGAGCTGCAGACGTTTATGTCACCGCCGCCGGTCGGTCAAGTGCAACTAATCGGGCCACCGCCGACGGTGAGTCAAGTTCAGTACCAGATTCACTCGGGGCAACCATTGCACATCCAAATGCCGCCTTCGTCGCACTCCTCGCCTCAGCCGGTTACGCAGATGTACGTCATGAGTCAGCCTCCACCGCCACCTCCGCCTCCGACTTCAGGGCCACCGCTGTTACCCTCACCTCAGCAGAATCCGGGTCCGCCAACGTTTATCGCGAGTTCGAGCAGCGGGCCTGCTGGCGGAGGTGGTGCCGCAGTTTCCTACGTGTACGCACAGCCCAACATGTCGCAACCAACCTCATCGGCCTCGCATCCTTCAATAGAAACGGTGAATGTCAATCTTCAACAACCACCGCCGCCACCACCGCTAAATTCAGTGCCCATCAACGTGACTCAGCAGCCGCCACCTTCGCTGTTACACCTGCACTTCCCTCCGCCAAACTTTCCACCCAATCATCCACCGCCGCCGATCCCTCACACCTACCAAATCCAGTATCAGCAGATGCAGCCTTCCGGTCCTCCGACTCAAACCCAGTTCGTCCTGCAATCCACCGAACATTTGGTCTCCCAGCCTATTTCTCACAATTCCGAACATCAACTCTTACCCCAGCAAGTCGTTCACTCCCAATTCGAGGGACAACCGCCTCCCCTCTCTCTTCAGGTTCCACCACCAACGAGCCAAACGTTCCTCATACCAGCAGCCCAATCGCCCCATCACCATCCCCATCAGCCTCATCATCATCTCTCTCCGCAACAACCACCTCTACCTCCCGGTGCTGAAGCACCACCACCAGGCTTCGATTGCCCCATGGAACAGGGACTCCCACCACCCCAACCTGTTCCACCTCCCCAAATGGTCCCACCGCCCAATCTCAACCAAATGCCCA
The DNA here is from genome assembly GCA_037576405.1 of Campoplex capitator. Classification (NCBI taxonomy): domain Eukaryota; kingdom Metazoa; phylum Arthropoda; class Insecta; order Hymenoptera; family Ichneumonidae; genus Campoplex; species Campoplex capitator. The sequence goes on along the minus strand of JARBWI010000323.1, from coordinate 9,104,613 downwards.
ATTCTATCAACATCTTAACCAGTGTCCCACCACCTCCACCGCCCCAATCTCAACCCGTCGTTCAGAATGCTCCCTGGCTCTATCAGGCTCAACAACCGTCCGGGTTGCCAGGCCCGCATCAGCAGCAACACCAGCAACAACACCAACATCATCCACAGCAGCAACAACAACAACAACAACAGTCCGGTCCCATACAGCTTCAAACCCAAATCCACTATCATACTCAACAGCTGCATTATCAAAACGGCCATATGCAGACCCAACTTCACTACACCGTTCAACCTCCACCCGGACAACAACCAACTTTCGAGCTCCAAAAACCGGACTCTCCGGAACAGCAAAAATGCCAGGGCCTCAAAAGACGATTCGCCGATGTCGAGGGATCCCAGGTTAGATTTTTCCGTTCGATTCAATCTCGGGACTTGCAAGGATTCGTTTTTACATGACTTTCTCTACTTCTATCGTTCCCATGAGGGAGCAATTTGCTCCCGGTCACTTCGCGATCTTATAACTCTGTTAAAAATCATCATTTTTTAAGATTTTCTCTCTTATGATGGCACAAATTTTACTGTTCCCCATCACGTTATGAGACTGTCACACTTCTACAGAAACGATAATTGCTCGAAAATTTCTCATGACATAAGCATCTGGAACTTTTTCTATCTCCCAATCTATTCTTCCAACTGATGGTACAGTTCGAAATATATATTTTCACTCATTTCGATTTTTTAAAATCATTTTTGAGTTTCTGTTCATCGAATCAAGCAGTAGAAACTGTTAGTTTGCGTAAAATCTCGTATGGCGTGACCTACGATTAGGGTGTAAGCGACCATTGATGGGTCAACGAATGTCTTTGACTTATTCTCTTTTATCGTTCGACAGGAGGCTCCCCCGTATCAATGCGGTCCACCTCCTCCTCCTCAACGACAAGGCAATGGGTAAGTCGACTTTTTTTGCTACTCGATATATCCCGAAACTACAAAAGCATAAAATAAGTAATTAGTTTTAAATTAGTAAGTAGGGAGGCAACGTGCCCTGCCCAGTTCTGGGCCCGAAAATTTTTTCATACACCACGATCTTTCTGTTCTTTTACACGATTCTTGATTTCTGTTGCTTCCGCAACATCTACAACACACCGGCTAAATTTAATATTAATTAAGGTGGCTTACGAACCACCGAGATCGCAGAAAAAGCATCGGCATTGTGCCGGAGATTGAAAACTTGACCTTCATACGGTTTTCGGTTAAACTCCGAGTCGATCTTCACGAAAGAGCAATAACTTATATACTAAAATAAGTAAATGTGTTTTCTGTTATAAAATAATTCGTAATATTGACGTGTCATTAGTAATAATTGAACTGTACCAAGGTTCATATGACAAAAAGAGTTGAAATTGGACGACGAAAATCGTTACGTTAGTCGTTTGGAGAACCGTATAAAGGTTAAGAGGAAGACGCACACGCGAGGACGCGTCGACAAGTGCGAAACGGATGAAATGTGGCGAACGCGTTATTCTGCCCCAACAAAAATGCAGTAGGGTCGACTTATTTCCATTTTAATTTGATCTTTCAAACGATCGAATTTTCGGGAATTCCGACGCTGTCCCGAGGGTTCGATACTTCTTCTTCTTCTTCTTTTTTTTTCTTTTTTTTTTTTTTTTTTTTCTTTTCGCTCGTTTAACAAAATGCATTAATCCGGCGTCACTCGCGCCCCAGTGAAATTCTTTATTACCTGCACAAGAAAATGAAAAAAAAATTTAAAAATTCTTTCATAGATACGTGGCTGCCAACTCATCGCGAAGAGAAGAAACGCGAGTGATGCCGGTTTAATAGTGTAACAATGACTCGGTGCCGTAATTTATTTCAGATTTGGGTGGTTCCGTTCGTCAACGCACCTTCTATACGTCCAACCGATCGGATCATGTACGTTTAATTAATAAGTTTGACTGAATTGTTCAAGCAGAGAAGGTGCGGAACGACAACAGCGGGCTTCGCACGGTCCTTCACCGGGAGGTGTGGGCCCAACTCACGGCGAACGAAACAAGCCGCTTTTACCGCCTCCACACCCAGGTCTGTAGCTAAGAGTATTTTTTAGCGAAATAATGCTGGATACCGCGCATTTTGTTTTTTGTTTTTTGTTTTTTTTTTTCTCACTACTGTTTTGCCAATTGAAACAACTGTATGTAGTTATTATGAATTGATGGAATTATATAAATCGCTCTGTAAATAGTCTCAATGATTTATTGAGACTATGCGCTCTCAGCACTCGCGGGTATCGAGCACGATTTTCCAATACTCTTAGACCGTACTACATTATCGTAACGAATATATAAAATCAATCAATCAATCGATAAAAACAATTGTCCTCGATGCAAACGATATACGATTAGACGGAGCATGCAGTTCACGAATGGAGATCGCTGAAATTTTTTTTTGTCCATTACGATATAGCGCTATATAGAAGAAAGATAAATAAATGAACAGTTTATTTATCTGCTGGAATATGCGAGACGTCGTACTTCATCCGGATGTCGTTCCTCCTATGAGGCTCTTTGCAACGTTTCAGTTACAGCCTTAGTCACTTTAGTTTTGCCGTATTTTGTTTCCTGTTTTGATTTTCCTGGAACCTTTATCGTAGGGGAATCTGCACGTGACTCGACGATTCGAGATCGATTTATATCGAGTTTCAATGTTTCAGATATTTTTATCCCGATGTGCAGCTTCTCGGATCCTTCGATCGCATTCGATATGACTGTTTTAAATAATTAAAAAAATTTTTTGTCATCACTCTTTCAGGTCGTACGTGTACCCGCCCGCCGGTCCTCTTGCTAATGTTTATTTTTTCTCTTACTCATGCATTTATGTTGTCTCTATTTCTTAAGCTTCCGGCTGATCAGACTAGCCGATATCGAATGCTGCTCCGGAACCTTCTCCTTTTCTCCACATCGATATAGAGGATCTTAGATCCGTTTGTACATACAAATATATAGATATACATGCGTATATAATTAATCAATCCCAGCAGTTAAGCGGGCGGATTCTCTAAACCAGATTCACTAATTTTATTTCGGTGTTGTCTCGTTATCCAGGTGAAAAACGTTGCTTGGATCGAAGACCCGGTGGACCCGGTTCTGGTGAGTTGGCTCTTTTTGAAAATCTATCTCTCGAGATCGTTCCGATAATTTTAATTAGTTTCTTCAATCCCTGTTGGCCTTTACGCTTGTTGATTCTCAATAAGTGTACGCTTGGGGGATCTCGTTAGTGCTCCGAACCCTATGAGAATGCAGATTCTTAGTAAACCATGAAAGAAATTGTTTCATGGGCTTCCGAATCGGAGCCCTAAAACCTTCAACTTTTCCATTTCAACGCGCTCACCCGAGTACGAATGCGACAGCTGGGAAGCAGATCATTTTTTTTTTTTTCAAAAATGCTTAATACTTCGAGCAAAAGAAAAATCTTACCTTATTCTCTTACATAAGAAGAACTAAGTGTGATTTTACTTTTCTCGAGTACTCAGCTCGGGCGAAAAAAGTAGCGCAGTTCCTCTCAAGATGAAGTGATGCATGAAACAGCTGGTCTCGGTCGGTACAAATTTCATGTTCAAGTTTTCTTCAGAAAAGTTCAATTTTACAGAAAACAAGAAATAAAGTCTGTTGGTCTTTTTTCAAACTATTAATGACTGAAGAGAAAACTTGAAATCGTTGTATCAGTCGTTCGTTAGAAAATAGAATTTAAATGAAGACTACTAACCTATAAATTATGTTAACCATATGACCAAAGGAAACGAAGGAAATTTCATGGTCGAGCGTGGTCCAGCACCGCAAATGCCTTCAGCCCCTTGGCAGGCTCACCACGTGCGAATGCATTGGGGAAGGCCTCCCCCGCCCCCACCACCGCTGCCATCGTCCCACCGAGAGCCTGAACACCACGTTCTCTATCCGGCTCCTCCGCCGGCACCCCCGCCAACCAACATGCCACCACCGCAAATAAGGCCGGTCAGGGGTGAGGCATCCTTTAATCCGTTTCATCGAAAGTTCGCTCGAGACAGGAGCCAATTACCGATTAACAGTTTTCGGCAGGTCAATCAGACGCAGATAGTAATGGATCATCGCCAACCGTTCACCAATCAACGACATCTTGCGCCATAACATCAACGACCTTTAATTCGAATCCTCTTTCCCTTTTGAAAAAATCATCCCGACCGAATCGGCCCAGCGTACACATTTGAGTTCCTACCCCTAACTTGCCAGCCCTCTCTCCTCCTTTCCAACTCCGAAATAAATCACGAACTGGTTTCGATTTTTTGTTTTTACCCTTTCTCCCGTTGTCACGTCTTCGAAATGTACATTTTGAAACTTATTTATTATTAGCGATTAAGAGTTTTAGGCTTAGAACCATGTTACGTTGGACATGCAGGGACTACGAAATATCGCCAGACTTTAATGTTTTTTTTTTTTCTTCTCTCGTAAATCATTGAGGATTCAACCACGAGCGTAATTTCAACATTATATATCAGGTGCTCGGCTCCGCATTTCAAATGATTTCGAGTCTGACAGACAAACGATATTATACCAGAAACAAACAAAATGATTGTCGTAATTCGAATTTGTAATTTTTCTCCTCTCATCCAACGAATTATCGGTATTCAATGAATATCTCTCAATCATTTTTACAACGTGACGAAATTTCAAGTAAAACGATGTTAAGATTTTGCTCAAAGAAATTAAACTCTTCGGAGTTTTTCTCTTTGAGGAGCGTTATTCTGTAACAAATAAATTTTTCAAGTTCTCAATTACCTCGGCAAATAACGATCTCTCATACGTTGAATCATTCGAGATGCGGAAACGGACACTCTGTATAAATGAACATATATAGTTATAATTAAGATGTACAGTCAAGTTGCGCGTTACGTTATTGTGTACAGACGTAATAAAATTGTTGTTGCTATTTATATGAATCACTCACGAATTCTTATTGCATCGTTGCATACTCCATCGTGCTCTGTTTTGTTTGCGAATTATTATTTATTATTCGTGCAGCCTTTCCAGATGGAGTAACACACTCATCAATTATTCGGAATCGTAGCTCCGCTTTTATTCGGGCAAAACGTATCATGTTATATATACGATGTTCGTAGGAAAAATTTCGCTCAAAAAAATTCTCATATTTTCGTAGCAGCATAGGAGCTGTGACTGTGAAAATATTTACTTTCGTTATTGAAAATTGTGTGAAAATTCACGATTTACTCGAAAAATTGGTAAATATTCAGCATCGCGACTTTATAATAAATTTTGAAATAAATAAAATGTGTTTGTAACATGTATACGTAAGTTCGTGTTATAACGATGCACGTAATGCCTGAAAAGTGGAAAAATATTCAAATTGAATAATTCGTTTTTTGCTCAAATAACCAAGTTCCAAAAAATGTTTCAAGCTTTCCCAATTTATTATTATTATTATAAGACATGCTGCTTACTATCTGATAGGAAAAACAAATAAAAACAAACTTCATCACCATTTTTCGGAAAAGTCACGATTCAGAATATTTACCAAAAATTTTACTAGATTATGACAATTCTTCACATTGTTTAAATCGATTTACTTCGTAATGCCAAAATTCTCTTACACTACCAGGAAAAAAAAAAAAAAAAAAAAAAAAAAAACTGTTTTTTCGTACACTAGACTTGCCTTTGACATTTATACTTTTCTTTTTGATACTTGGCGTCAAGACGCTGCCATGTCTCTAGATAACGAACAAAAAAACTTTTTTTTTTTACGAAAAAAATTTTTCAGGTAGTTTCACATTAATACTGCGCTCGATGATTTATAAACGTAAAAACTGGTGCACAAAATTCGAAGAGTCACTAAACGTGGAGTATATTCGAACGAATGTCGTCACACGGGGAAAAAAAACAATTCGCTGATTCAACAAGATTTTTGTTGTATCGACGAATCGTGGCGAACAAAATGACGTTCGTTAACTCAACGAAAATTTGGATGATTCAAACACTTAATTCGTTGGCTCAAATAAATATCTCTCAGTATATGATGAAAACATGATGTTTTGTTGAATCAATAAATTTCATTTGTTCGCCACGATTTGTTGAAGTAAAAAAAATCTGTTTGTCGAATCAGCAAATATCTTTTATCAGTGCAATCTCTGCACAACAGGAATCATTATATTTTCTACTGTATCCACATTTTACACTTATCAGAAGGGTTCATTTTCGATCCCTTTGGACAACTGAAATCTTCGGCGAAGTAACTATTGTGGGCGACCATGGAATTGTATTGGTATTTAAGATCTCTGTCGCAATCCGAGGCGACTGCTGAGATCCAGAATAATTGTTTAGTCGTATAACTTAAGCCTGAGGAGATAAAAGCTCGAATTAAAAGGGTCTTCGGAGGTAAAACTCTGATTTCGGAATAAATCTGTGGCGCGCTCACCTGGCAAAATGGTGTTGTGTACGTTCGAGGAACGTTCGAACATGGCTCTGTAAGCGATTTCCGCGGCTCCAATTAGCCCAAAAATCGTTGACATCTCATCGATCGGCTTGACTTTACCGATCTCGGCGCAACTCTCTCGACTCGCGAATTGTCGCTGCGTCGTTTTCGACCACCAGGATGCCTCGCGCCAGTGACCACTGACGTCGATGAATGAACCCTGACGAAAAATCTGAGCACCCAAAGCTGCCGCGATCTGCAAACCGATCGAGGCTAAAGCCATGAAATCGAGTTCACGGAGGGCGGTGAAAAATTTTTGCAAAACCGTCGCAGCTGGAATGTCTGTGAAATTAAAAAATTTGCGAAGGTTAAACGGCCACTTATGACCGAGTATGACCTTTCGTATGACTCTGAGAGATCGACGTACAAATTTTATTCGTTACACGATCCGGCCTGACTCTTGTCTCGACCGCCGAAAAGGGAGTTTTGAATACCACAAACATCGTTCGATTGTCCCGTCGATGAAAAATGTAAGAATTTCTTGGACGTCCCAGTTGTAAATAATATTGATCAACGAGAAAAACGTTCACCTCCCGAAACAGAACTAGCGTTGCATTCGGTTGAGTAAATTCCAGCTGAAATGTCCGATCGATCAATATTTCAACGTTTATTTGTCGTTATATTTCTTAACCGATGCCTACCCGATCAAAATATCGATCTTCGAATATGTTGTCTGGAAAGAGATTCACATAACCGGTTTTTTCCGACTTTTTAGCTGCCTGCAATCTTCAAGAACAAAAACAAAAATAGCACAATTTCGATCGATGAATCTTTACTCTGTTACTTGGCTAATTCTTGGCTGAAAACTTTACTGAGTCTGATGATCCATCCATGGAATTTTTTGAAATAGCTCCGAAGCTTCGTTGTAGATGATTGTCCATAGTTCTTGTATCTTTTGCCTGATACGTTGGCCAGCCAATTTAGCCAAAATCATTTCCATCGCTTTGCGAAATCTTTAAAAAAAAAAAAAACAAACAAAACGAAATTTATTATTTTTTTTTGGAATGAACATCGATATGATGGTAATAATCAATTTACATGATAAGAGCAGAGTCGAAGCATATATTTTCGATGTCTTCTTGGCTGGTAGCGAATGTCAAAGATAGTTGAGGCCTTATGAAGAGCGAGAGATCGTCTACGATTGAGAGAAACGCGTAATTCGCTTGAACACTGAAAAATTACTCCAATCACTCAATCGTTTATTACAACTAATAAAAAATCATAAAGTTCTGTTCTCCTAATACCTTTTCTCTGTTGTTTCGAGAATGTTACCAATTTTTGACATATAACAAACATCAACGATTACGCAATTACGATCAGATAAATAATTGGCTTGCTTTCGGGTGAGCATCGATCTTATGTAGTCCATCCAATTAACAAAGGGAAATGTTTTTTGGAGCTGAGCAATCGTCATAACTTTAAGCTCGACTATTGGCATATTATTCACATAAGTTATCTGTAATTGAAACAAAAATCATCGCAACTCAAATTTACAGAAAATACTTGCAAATGCTTCAAAGAGATATTCCCATGACAGTGGTGAAAAATAACCGCACACGTTGATGAATTTTTTTTTTTTTTTTAAAGAATCCGTTTCCTTCCGGTCTGCAGTTCTTCAAATATGGAAATTGCGTACTTTAATTAAATTAACAAATTTTCCAAGTTCTCTAAACTTCCGTTTCAGCAATAATTTCACCGCAGTATGTTGGATTAAACTTCATTCACTTTGGATGCCAAAAATCTCAGAAATCGTACGAGTTTGAAAAAGAAACGTTTCAAGAAAAATAATAAAAATCTTTTAATCTCAGCATTTGGAGCAAAAAAAGGAGTAAAAACTCATTTCACATGAAAGATTGAACTTTTAATAATGAACATTATGCAGGCAGATTTTTTAGTTCCTGTGAGCAATTCCTATCGAATCAGTGGAAGCAATTTTCAAAACAGTTTTGACCGACCGACTAAACATCAGAAAACTTTAGTTCTAAATGATTGAAATTAAATTAAATGTGTGAAAAGAGATCGACCGTTTGAAATTTCGTCGTGGGAATTCTCCCTGAAATGCCTCTAATTTCCAAAAAATATTACCATATGAAGCCGTTTGGCAAATTGTAAGGCTTCATCGATTTCGGCCATATCTGGTTTTTTGTCTTCGGCGATGCGTTCGGCGATCTTGAAATATTCGTCTGCTCGATCAAACATTTTATTCATTGTTTCTCGATCGACCATATATTTAGCTCTTTCAATAGTAAGCTCGATGGTGTCATTGGCGTACCACGGTTTTTCGACGTTCGCATCATTCAGGCCAACGTGAATAAACATTCTGGGTAGAAAGCCTAGGAGTCGCGCGCATTTGCTGAATTTATCCCACGTGAAGTGTTTGTCTTGCCAGTTTTTTGTTATCAATGGCCAGCCGCCTAGACGTTTCAACAATATTCGAACTCCAGCCAAAGCCTCTTCTGGGCTGACTGTTAACGATTTTCGAATAGTAACAAAAAGTTCAATAATCATTTTATCATTAGTTTCGTGCTTACCAATTTTGCAGCTTTGCCAATACATTTTTGCTAAACCGATAGCTCGATGTTCCTCGATTTTATACGGTTGATTCAATTGTTCGATAATTTTTTGGCGGATCCAAGACACTTGCATCGAATGGCTATTCAGGGCTGGCACTCTTTGATTCGCGAGTGAATTAATTTGGCCCTCAGCAGCTTTCTCGTAACTCGCGAATGCTTTGCCACATGCAAATTCGACGAAATCGTCACAGGGATCGACGCTCATATCGATGGATTCCGTCAACCGATTGGCTGCAATTAATCAATTAATATCGAGCTTCAATTTGGCGATTTTGGAGTGCGAATCTCTCAAACGCTTGCCTTGTTTCAAGCACTCTTCGTGCAAGCACTGTTCAGCCTTAACAGCTTCTGGTATGCGTACAAGATTGACCTTGAGTAAAAACAAGCAGACAACTGTGAGCGTGGTTCCGAGAGAACTCGATCCTTCTCCGTGATTCATCGTTCGTTCACCGTGAAAACCCAGCTTGTTTCAAACTAACCCGAATAGACCGCAAGCATCGTTAAACGTCGCGGCTCTCAATTCGGTAAATATTAATCCGTGTACCAATCGCTTTACGTTACGATTACTCATAAACGTACTGTTGATGTTACGCGAAGCAGGCAAAAAGTGCGTTTCATCGTTTGAAATTATGAACACATGCGATAAAGTCGAACTTGTCGATTGCTCGCTTTCGTCAGCAGTTGAAATGGCTTTTTAAATCGTAACTCATTCCAAATAATTTCTTATATTTCCATCGCAGCGAGCTGGAATTACCCCAAAGTGCGGTTCCACTTCAGAAAAACAGTTTTTTTTTCGGTTTTCATTCATACGAATACTTTCGAAGATTTTGATGAATCAAGTAGACCGATATCGATGGGTACGCGCTTGATCCGTGGCTCTGGCCATTTTCCAACGCCAAGCTCCTTCCGGCGAGAACAGTTTTTGGATGGGTGACCGTTCGCGGTGATCCACTAACTCGGTTATCGGATCGCGAAGCAGCAGATAGTTTTTTCATTTTATAATTCAGTTGGTCGTCGTACGAAATTCAGCCCGACTCGAGCCATCTTTCGGGTTTTCCACAACGCTTTGAATCCTTGTGCAAATGGAATGCACAAGGTGCATTGGAAAAGCGACTGTAAGCAATGCTCATGGGGATGTTCCATGTAAACATGTACATTGGTAAAGTGGGTTAAAGTAATCGGAGGATCAGTTGAGACTTTAATCAAAGGGACGAGGACGGAGAATATTGTCCACATGATTCAGGAAGAAATATATCACGATTGACCAATTTGACGACGTTTTATTAAACATGGTAGGTTTTTGAGAATTTTTTAGGGCCATATTAGAAAACGTATTTCGCGTGTATCTGCAAAATTCAAACGAAATTGGTTATCCGCTTTCAGAGATTGAAAATTTTAAGGCTACCCACAAACTCGTGGCGTTTTAAACGTATAAAATTATTTAATATCATGCAGCCCAAAAGGTCGTAGCTCATTAAAAATTTGATCAAGTACAAACCAATGGATTAGAATGACTCAGAAAAAAATGGATCCGAATGTCATGAGATGTAACGAATTGACTTACGAAAATTTGGTGAATTCCTTAGAATGTGGCTGCACGAGCCTTTATTGAGGCAACTTAACATATAAAAAAAGTGAGAAAGATATAGAAAAATAAGCAACGTTGGAAGCAGTGCAACGTTCCTCACAGAAGGAGCAGAACTTTTTTAACCCTTTAACGGCCACACCTATTTCTGAACGGCTCGAAATTATTCCCTCTGGTAGTATAGCTGAAAAAGGGTAGACCATAAATGTTCAACCATAATTTTATCGATAAGGGCCTGGGAAATAGTGTTTTCGAACTGTAGAAAATTTCCTGCATGGACGGTTTTACACTCTTAGTTCGAACTATTATTCCAATTCAATTACGAATCTTCAAAGCCTAGTGTATCTAGTCAAGCTTTGTTTATCCAATTCCATCAGAAAATATTTCGAGAATGTCCATTTTCTTACTTTTTTTTAACGAAAACGGACGGCAGATGCCAAGCATCGTATATTTTCACGGCAACATTATCGCTATATTGAAATAATTCATATGTTTACGTTTGAATTTCAAGCTATCCTGGCACCTGGAGCTCTATCTAGCATGGATTGATAGCACTGCAAACTAATTCGTCCGCTATAACGTCTTCATGTTTTTACAGGCGGGGTGAAAGTAGACGTAGAAAATTTGCTACAATGGTAGCTAAAGGGTTAATGGCTTCGCTGGGAATTTATAGTAGTGATCCTAATGTGGGCGAGTTCAACAGCATGGATTCTTATCGCGCGATGTTTTGTTTTGTATTATTCACCGCGGCCGCCACCACGAATTAGTTCTTTGACAGGTTCAGTTTGATCTCAGAACCTCAATCGATTGGATTGACCGAGGGCACCTGTCAAGTACAGTTGTTAATCGATATACGATAATGTCACGTTGAATGGACTCAAGTTCAGTAGAGTTTGGGGTTTATAAAGGGGGACGAGACGATGTCGCAGATGTATCCTTCATCGTCTCACCAGCTCGTTGCGGCTGCTTTTCGTCGTGCACGCAAAAAATTTCCAACCAATTTCGGCCAGCTCAATTGGCCGGTAAATTATTCCCGTAGGGACAGTAGCAAGGTAAACAATTTTTCGCGACGAAAGATTTTTTTTTTATTCGAATGAGGATGATACGAGTTGAATCGAATAAAACGTTGTCTCGTTCTAGTCCGAGCCATTTTCGTCAACGACAACAATGTCAGTTTGCAAAAATTGTGAGGAAAGATTTTCTTCCTACGGAGAAATTCACAATTCAAGATCGAGCAACGTTTGGCCAAGCTTGGTAAAAAGATCTGATCCTCGGAGCACACGATCAACGAGAGAGAATGCAACGTCTTCGATACAAAGAAACAGCAATGAGCCGGAAGTAAAAACATCGACGATGGCGAGTGCTCGAAGCGTTTGTCCCTGCAGGCGAAATATATGCAGCAAATCCAGGAAAAAGCAAAACTTTGCTGTCTCGTTCGGTGGGACGAACGAAAGATCTCAAGACAGAAGGATAAGCGGTGGTGACGCTCGTGATGAAACAATATCCAGGAAAACTTGTCCGGATAGAGTGACGAATGATTGCCCCACGATTGAAAATAAAATGAAACGAAATTTCAACTATCGTGACACCGGTAAGAAAACAAGAAAAAGATGAAAATAATACTTGTGAAAAGAAAATAAGAAGCGAGTCTGATTCGTCGGTGGGCGGATACGATACTTCGGGAAATACTGAGAAAAATTCAACATCTCGATCTCTCGTATGATCCTTTCGCCAAATCGAAAAACACTGTTACTTTTTTGTTTTTTTCTTTTTCTTTTCACTGGTAGATTAATTATTTACACAGAAAGTTGTTAGGATCGATTGAAATCTCTCCTCGTGACGTTGATGATCGAATGAATAATTGAATTTAATTTTTCTTTAGCATCGCGGTATGCAAAACCCGAAATTCCGAGCAAGCTCAACGAATGGGAGAGTAGAACGAATTCGTTAGAGTCGAGAATCGATCGAGCGAAAGGTAATCGGCGATTCGGGCGAGTTTCAAAAAATTGCGATTGCGAAAACGTAGTCAACGGTCAGCTCAGAGAAGAGTCGACTCGTGAGGAAAATCGACGTCTGAAAAAAACGGAGCGTTGCCTCCGAGACAGGTTTATAATAAATTTATCACCCTCGAGATAAGAATTTCTGAAGCATTTGCTCGAATATGCTAACTCGATCGTTCGGCTATGTTGAGATTTGTCATTTACGGTAAAACTTTGACTATGGTCTGTAGTAAGACACAACAGTGCTGAAACGCTGTAGAAAAGTCTTAAAAAAATTTCATGAACCGAGGAGTTAGCTCGAGCGTAAAAATGATTTGGAACAAAATTGAATGAGAAAACAGTGAAAAATTCAATCTCGTAATCGTAGATAAATGCGCTGGTTGTTAAATAGGAAAAGTTTGATTTCTAAATTTGCAGCTCGATAAGTGAAGCTGGTAAGCCAAGATCGATCGAGTCAGGATCGAGCTCATTCGGTGGAACAAATCGTCTCTGTAAAGATTGTTCCCTCGTCGAATGTTCGAGAAATTCGTCTCGTCTCGTCTCCTCCCTACGGGGTGAAGCTGCATACGAACGAGAGGATGAACACGAGGATCGTGTTTTTCACGATCAAGAACTATGCGCCATTAAGCATAAAGACTCGTTGGCGATCCTGGTTGAAAAATTTAAAAACAAAAAAATTCCTTCTTCCGACGAGGAGACTACGATATACAAGTCCGACGAGGATTGCTCCGAAAACGAGAGTACGACGAATCTCATAAACAAGAAAGAAAGGAGTAAAAAGTTTAGGGATTCGTCAACCGAAGAGGAGGACGAATCGGACTGGATTAAGTCAAGAAAACCTAAATCCATTCTGGGACCGAGAACATTATTCAGAGCTTCTAAGCCACGTACTCGATCTTGCGGTCATTGTTGCTCCACCAAACATATTTGATCTTCCATAAATCGTTTCTGCTCGTACATCGATTTTTACCGATTTTTATAAAGTTTTTTAATTTTTTAATTTCTTTTTTCTTTTTAAGAAATAATGAATAAAAAAGTAAGTCTCTTTGTCTATGGCACGTGGCGCCGATTGTTTTTTTTATTGGAATACATTATTATATTTCAACTTTTCTCGATTTATTCCTCCTCCCCTGAAAGTTCATCATGTTGACTATGCGTATCCGGATGATCAAATCGAGTTTCTTCCAACGAAACATTAGATCGTTGAGAAAGTTTAGGCTCCTTTGAGTCAAAGCTCTTCGCCGATTCGATTCGGTCATCATTCGTTGATGGAAAATTCTCGTGAGTCTCATCGTTTTCAGCTACAAAAAGCAATTAGAAGAAAATTGTTCTCCGTCTTTTTCTCTTTCTCAATATCGAACGAAAAGGAGGAATTTCTATGGCTCACTTTTCGCTAAGAATCGCGATTCCCTAAAGCGTTCCTTGTAACTTGTCTCGATTTTCTCAGTAACCGCTCGGTCTCGTTCCTCCATCTCGAACTCCTGTGGAATGTTGTCCCTCGAGCTCAGTACTTTCTCAATGATTTTGTGTTCAACGCTCTTGACAATCGCGTCGACCACCAAAGAGTTACCCGATGAAGTCCTACCTCGGGATTCCTCACTTCGTCTGCGGCTTCTGTGAGCCCTGTACGACCTCTAAAAATCAATAATATTCCACTGAGAGTAACAGAGATCGAGCTAAGGAAGCCTCACTTACAAATGAAACTTCAGCAAGATTACTCCCCGATTAATCAAAACTTTGCTTCAATCTTGAAAATTACTTTTCATTAATCAAATCGTCGGAATAGCTAATGTTCAAAAGTCAATCTATTCCCAACTGATATCGTCACTTCCAGTGGCTTTAAAATTCATCCCAAAAATAGAGAACTCGATAAAAGGTTGATAAAATTTTAAAGAGAAACAGCTGATCCGATGACTCGACTAGAAGTAAAAAAACACGAGCAGAGAGCAAGCACGTTCGATCCTCTGAGCCACATCCACGAGCCCCCACCGACGTGCCAGATTAGCTTTCGCCAATTGTTTGATCCACCTCTCGTGATGCGTGAGTTCGATACAAAGAGCTTGGAGACGTTTATCTTCGGGATGCTCGACCTAACGATCTATTTAAGTTTACCAAATGATTTTTTTTTCTTTCCCAAAAATTCTGGCTCCAATTTTTATAAGATCATATTTCATGTGTTTACTTTTACTGTACAATGAGCAAAGGGAAAAATTATTGGCAGAAAAGTAATTAAATTGATTCATTTTGCCAGATCGTGTAAACGTTTTTTCATGAGGCACGATGAGTCAGATTCCAAGAACGTTTACGATGTCAAGAGATGCGGTAGCTTCTCGACGCCAAGTAATTAGAGAAGCGAGGAGCTATGATACGATGTATACTTACGCGTGAATACCGGAAGTGACTAGATCCGATGCTTGTATCGAAACAACTATTCGTTCGATGAGATTAATCCTCAATGTGAGACGAAACAAATATAAAGTACGACGGGACAGGCATGAAACGTGTTTAGGAATTGGGTTTAGGAATTATTAACTGCTTTTCTTGTCTGTTTCATATTTATGGGAGCGACCGAATGGGACATCGGAATAAGAATATTGAGAAGTTGCTGTTTCAACATTGCACATAGTAAAAGTAAGCTTTTCCTTTGTTTGTTTTTTTTTTTATCGAAAAACAAAAATATTATTATTCCTTTTCGACACCATTTGTCTCTGTCATCCCAGCTCCCCTTTCGTCGTAATCCCAGCAGCGTATACTACAGCCCCACAAAAACGTCGATCCTCGACGAGCTTTCACAGATCCATTAAAAAGCTGTTGAAAACTCGTGTACACAAAAAGTTTAAAAAAAAAAAAAAAGGAAAGAAAACTGAACCGTGGTACGGTTGGGTAAAAGAAAGGTGACGAATACCTGAATCAAGGTGGCTGCCTCGTTAGCTCTTTGAGAATCGAGTCTAGAATCTTCATACATCATATCCAACGAAGCAACAGCTTGAATAGTTTCCCGGGCCTCCGGTAAATCACTGAAGGCGAGCCCGGGGCCGTCGGGTTTCTCGTTGGCTACGAGCAAAATTCAAGTTCTCAGCTTTATCAGTGGCCTTTCCCTCTTACCCTGGCACGTTCTCATTCGAGCTCGTTATTGCAGGGGCCAAATCTTTCGTAATGAATTTTCTCCTTTACGAATTTCTCTCTCTTTCGTTTCCTCGGTTTCATACTCACCCTTGTTCAGCTTGATCCTCATGTTTCTTCTCGTATAATAACCGCGATAAGCAGACTGTATGGTGAAGAGGAATAAAAAAAAGTAGGGAAATAGAGAGTGAGAGAGAGAAAGAGAGAGAGAGTAAAAAAAAGAAAATAAAAGATGAGTCGAGAAATACGAGAGTAGAGTGAATGAAGCCGAACAAAACTCGTTGTCGAGCACATCTGTATAAAACTTTTGTGCTCCCTTCGCTGTGTTTATAAAACATTTCTCTCTTTTTTTTTTTCTTTTTTTTTTTTACTCTTTTTCTACTTCACGAGAGACCGAATATCTAGAGATTTATTTTACTTGAATAAGCGTCGCAGCCTTCTCAGCCTCGGTCTCAGACACACCGGCTCTCTTTAATATCTCCGTCGTGCTCTTTGCGGCTCTTTCCCATTCAACCTTGTCACCCTTTGCCTCCTCCTGTTCCACCATTTTCTCGTACTGTCCACGAAACGCCGCCTGCATTTTTACAAATCTCGTTATCTTACAGCCACTTTGCATTCGAAGCTTTTTATCTCCGGGTTATACAAAAAAAGGTGTCAACTTGTATTAAGCTCGCAGCTTTCTCAGCCTTCTTCGAAGATGCGCCTGTCTCTTCCAGAATTTCACAGATCGAACTCTTGCTCGTATCTTCGAGATTTCTGTCTGCACATAACCACAATTTTTCTTTATTTTATCTCTTTTTATTTTTTATTTTTTTTCAATTTTTTGCTCACCTTCGCTCATTCGGCCTGGTTGAACGTCCACAAGATCCAAGTATTCCCTGAAGGCTTTCTAACGACGTTGAAGGAAAAAAAAAACAAATTTTAAGAGTGATCGAGCTCACGTGACCAACTCAAAATCGACGGTGGCGTCTCTCGTAGTAAAATATATCTATATATAGTATAAATATAGTCGCTGACACACGTCAGACGCCTCGTGTGTATTCTACCAAATTTTTCCGTTAGTTTTTATTGAAATCGCGATAAATAAATATCGTAATGTGCAAAGAAGTGGCGTGAATCCGGCTCTGGTCTCTTCAGTTGTGGCAAATGTGTGTACAATTTGTAATAAAATAATTATTGTGACTGTCGAAAAAGCTGTCATGGCGTGAGCAAAGCGCCTTGTATTTTTGTTAATTTATTGTGTTGATAAGAGATATCTGATCTCCGAAAAAGGAGCACAGAGCCGGAACCGGTTAATTAAACCGAATTTTTTGATATTTTTCATATTCGCGTAATCATAAAATTCGCGACGAAATCCGGTAGAATAGAATTTTAGTTTGCTTTTTTGGTACCTGGCGCTGCGTATGCCATCGCTCGATGACTCTTTAGTGTTTACGTCCGAAAAAGAATGAATGAATCGATCTTATGAAAATTTTGTATTCGAACCTGTAATCGTGGTGCTGCAACAGCAATTTGTCCGAGATCCAAACCAGTGTCTCGCAAAATTTCCACGATTGCCTCGCTCCCGAGCATGATATTGCTAACCACCCGAAAGGCGACTGAATCATTTTCAAAATTACTAATTCGAATTGGCTTTTACCGTAATGGAAGTAATTATAAACCGATGAAAAAAATACCTTTCGCATTTTCACGAGTCGTAATCAAAGCCTCGATGTAGTCCGCGATATATCGATAAATATCATTCGGCTGGGAGCGAAGTACCTTCGACAATAAACGAATGTTAGCTAGATAAAAATGTGACAAAATCATGGTGAAAAAATTATTGCACGACAGAAAACAGCGTTACCTCTCGCGATATATCGCTGCACAATTCTCGCAATCCTTCCGGAATCCTGTACACGTGTTTGGCACCGTGCTCCTGAAGCATCGCATCCATTTTAGTTTCAGTGATCCTCTAATTGCTCCTGAAGTTGGCAACCTTCAGACACTTCTTTTCTCTGATCAACAAAAAAAAAAAACAAATAATTGTGAGACGCTTTTCACTTCGTTCCACTCGTAGTCATCGCACCGATCAAAATTTTGCGTTCAATTGCACTGAGAAAAGAGTTTAGTTGAATGAACCAAGGCTTCGTAGAATACGTCGAAAGAAATATTTCGTTCATTCAAAAAATAGTTCAGTTGCACGAATTATTAATTTTATTTCACTAAACAAAGATACCAATTGAATCAACCAAATTAAATTTGTTGTCGTGGATTTTGTTGGATCAACGTAAGATATTTTTCATTTAATGAAACTGATATTTAGTATCACAGAATATTACATTGGACGTATTTCACGAAGCCATTTGGTTGATTCAACAATTCTCTTTTCCCAGTGTGAAAGCATTTTTTTTATAACGACGGATCAACTGGATTTCATTTATTGAATGAGTGAATATCAAAATAATTATATTTCGTGCGAACTCATTAATATCGATTAATTGGAACGAGGACAGGAATTTCATTGGAATGAGATAAAAAGGAACGAAAGCTGATCGGAACGAAACAATTTTATTAATTGTGCTGCATTTCTTTCTAATGCTACAAAAATTAATAAAAATTATATAATTATAAATAAAAAGAATCTCAAGACTGAAGAAATTGAAAGAAGAAATAAACGAATGATGAATAAACATAAATAATAACGAACAAACAAAATTACAAAAGTTTGCGTAATTAATGAGAGGAAAAGTGGAATCTCTGTAACCGGTATCCTGACACAAGTGAGTTCTCATAAAAAATGTGAATTGAAGTAACGAAAAAAAAAGGACAAAAAAAAAAGTATAGAGTACTCAGTGAAAGAGCAGGAAATCTGTGACTCTTGGGAGGATCAGGTGAATATACATACTGCACCGAGAGAGGAAAGGGTAGGGTTGTTGAATCGGGTAGAATTGAAGAGCTCGTTTCTACCCGCTGCTTCTGGAGAAGGGCTGCTGGGGCGAGCCGAGGGGTATCAGTCGAAGAAACTCTTAACTCGGTACACGAATAAGACGAAAATAAGACGAAATAAAAGTAAAGACGAAAGAGTGAGGAGCGAGAATTCTTCGGCTTTGCTATGTACCTTCACTCCTAGCTGAGATCTTTGTGTGCAAGCGGGCTAATCCGGGATTAACCAGGGCTAAGGATTAATAATCCTCCGATGGCAGAACCTTTCTTTCTTCCTTTCTTCTTTTGACATGTTACCTATACAAATGTTCGGAGCTCAAATGTCATGGAAAATTATATTCATCTGATATCATTTGATAAGAAATCATTCGATTAATTATGTAGAAAATTAACTTTTTTATATTAACGTTCGAATTAAAGTGTAACAGTTCGATTGAAAGTTTCTTATCATCGAAATAAAAAGAAAAAAAAACGGTTGAATCTATCGAAAAACTATCGAAATGTAATTAAATTCGAGAATATACAACTAAAATAGCAAAAAAACTTGATCAAGTACATCGATGGTTCCTGGTTTACGTATATGTTATCACGAAAAATCGTACAAAAAGTCTGAAACCTCATCTAAAGAAATTTTTTTAAAGTTTGCACAAATTCTTTCATTCCCAGATCACAATAAATTTTACTTTGAATTTGTTTCCACAATATAAAACAGCAATCGAAAAATGTGTAAAAAAACCAGCGTTATAAAAATAAGAAAAATACCATTCATTATTGGTGTGTAGGAAGTATCAATAGTTTTGGAAAAATGGTAAAAAGATTACTATCTAAATTACGTGCAGCAATAAAATTCATGATATCAATACTATAGGACAAGTATTTCTATGGTGATTCAGACGATAATATCGTTACCGACCTATAAATAATACTTAATAAAATTATTGAATTATAAATGTACTTTTCTGGCCCATAACTTCTTATTAAAATTGCTAATTCGAGTGCAAATCGAATTGAAGTCGCGTGTTGTTTTTCTTCGGCAGAAGAAAATTGAATCTTTTCCGAATATCAGGATACTCCTGTATGATTTTATAACTACATATTTAATCGATATCAAGTGATTTTTCGATTTTTCGAATAATTTTTTTGTATGAAACTTTCTTCGTATTATTTTGCATCATAAAAATCTAAAACGAGAGATAATATTTAAAAATCCAACGTCGAATGAAAACAACAAAAAAAAACTGTTGAAATGGATCAAATTTAAAAATCCTCGTGCTGTTGAATACAGTATCGCACGGTTTATGGAGCAAACTTTTTATTCGCTTTGGTCGAATACAGCGGTTCGATAAACGAAACATTTTTCAATCCAATCAGCGATGCAATTGAATGAATTATTATTTTTTTTTCTCACTGTACAAATGAAAAAGAAAAAAAACATTTTCCAAGTTGAATGTTTCTGAAAAAGTTTAAGAAAAATGAGAAAAAAAAAAAAAAAATACTACCAACCAATGCAATATCCTTGAAATAATTCTCTCCTCTCTGCGTCTCTCTCTCAAAAGAGCGAATGCCACTCCCGATATCCTGGCGGGTTTCACCGGGAAATAGGAAGAGCGGAGAGGGGGTAGGAGCGAAAAAGAGAGATAGTATAGAGAAGGTCGGGGTAGCTCTTCGGTACTGGTCTTTGAGGAATCCGATAAGATGTTCGGCATCACATCTGAAATCGAGAGAGCAGGAGAGACTAATCTATATATATATACATACATACTCGGAGGCGCATATATATATAATTCTCTGAGAAAGAGCCAGTGAGTAAAAGAGAAGTCTTGGGATTCGAGGGAATTTGTACAAGGGGACATTTCGGGTATACACGAAACGCGTTACCCTACGACCACACAGATCACTATTATGTATACAGATATAGATATAGATATAATATATATATATATATGTGTGTGTGTGTGTGTATATATATTTGTATATACATATACAGGTTTTTTGATCTTTATTTCGGTCCCAGCTTCCGTATCAAGGATCCCTTTTTGGTTGCGCGGGTGTGAGAGTGAATCAAACGTACCGCCTTCCTATCTCGCCATCTTACACGAAAACCTCCGTTCGCCAAGCATCTCCACTCCGATGCTTCTGCCGCAGTCAACAAATTTCCTTTTATTTTCCTCTTTTCATCTCTTTTCTGTACCCTTTTTCCCGCCCCCCTTTCAATTCGTTCAACTCTTGTATATATATATCGTAACCACCTTTCGTTTAATTGGCCCGAACAGAAAACTTGCTCTTTTCATGATCGACGCGTGTTCCTCGACAAATATTTCTTTATTCAAAGTTTATTTCGCTGATAATTGGATACGGATATATGTATTCATTTGTGAGAAAATCTCATCTCGTTATATGCTAGGTTTGAAGAATTTACAATAATAAGAAAAAATAAAATGAAATGGAATAAATAAAAATAAAAAAAAATGGGAAAAGGTGAAGTAATAAAATAATAATCAAATCGCTCTTGATAATGATCAATTTGAAATATGCTAATTGAATAATGTCACAAACGTGCTGATATTCATCGAAGTATTTTCCAACACGTTGAGATCCACTCGATAAATTCTTGGTCGAAATGATGCTCGAAACGATGCCATCAAACTCCATTTAAAACGATATACCAATTTGTTTTTTTTTTTCTTCTTATTTCTCCCTCTTTTTATTTCATTGTAACAAATGAATGTGTCACTCGTCGGATCTTAATTTCTACTTCATTTCGTCGTATTAGCGATTAACGTCAGAAATTATTCGTCTCTCCTTTTCTCCCTCTCTTTCTCCCGTCTACTCTCCCTAATTTCACGTCGATGATATTATTTCACGTGGAATGAAGAGGTTGGAAGGTAATAAAGGCGCCCCAGGACCGAGAAATAATCGAGGTTCAACACCAGTCGAGGCCCACGATCGTGTGTGCAAGATCGTTATCACCAAAACTCTCGCTCATCAACATAAATATACTCCCCAAAGCCCCGAAGCTTTATAACGACAATTCCACCTTGTTTTATTGCCACTCCCATATATAGGTGTTCATAACACGCACATATACACGATTATATATATAAATCTTTTTTTTTTTTTTCCAGCCTCCATATGTGCAAGAAAAATTTTCCTCGCTCCGTAAGAATCTCGAAGATATTTTAATGAGCTAATTATCTCAAAGATCACATGTAGCATCTCGCGATTCGTAAAATTAAGTGTGGAAGTGAAAATAAGAAGGAAAAAAATTTGTCGCTCCTATACCCGCGTTCGTACGGGAACAAGAAACGTTCAAATATCATTTCTGACGTTTTTTTTTTTTTTTTTAACGGCCAATAATTCATAGCAATTTTGCATGAGAAAAAAAAAGGAAAGAAGCAAGTAAATATAAATAATTTTTCCATATTTGAACAACTTTTTTCGTCCCATAATTAAGGGACTAAATAAATAGGCGTCCGAGAGCGTACGCGACGTTCGATCTTATCGCATGAAAGATCGAATGTATCCCATAACGGGTTTTCGATCGCGATGCGAAGATGAGATTGAGATAGGCGAGAATACTAATAAAATAATAAATATATAAAAAAAAAAAAATAATCCAGGAAGCGTTGACGCGTAAATCGAGTGTTGTTTACTCGGGGCAGATCGTTTCTTTTTTACGTTCGGGTTGCCGCGCGATAAAAATATCTACGTAACGAGAAAATTATGGAAAATCGTATCGGTTTTATACCGCCAAACAACATGAAATTATTGAATTTTTTTTTTTTTTTTTGCTTTAATCGACAAATGAGATTAGAGAAATCATCAATAACCAGATACGGGGAATAAAGTGAACGAAAACGATTCTTTGCTTTGGCATTGGTGGCGGCGACGGCGGTGCGGAGGCAAAATTTGAGGTTTTCCACAAGGAAAACAGGAAGAGGATGTGAGTAAGTAGGGAATAAGAATGATCTCGTTGCACAGACTCCCACTTTAACGTATGTATACATAGCATGCACGTATATATGTATAGAGAATCGTAAAATAAGTGCTTTTCTTCGACTGAGCGATAGCGCGCATTGAGAAGAGAAGAGAGACGGGGAGGGGGAGGGGGGTGAAAGAGGAGGGCGATCAATACGGCGGTAGCATACGGCAACTTCGAGATAAGAGAGGATTAACGGCGAGACGTCTCCTTTGCGTTAACTCGCCTCTCGCGTTGCGGCGTCGGTATGGCCATCGTACACCACAGAGGCAGACCGTTTTATCGCACTTCCGGTACTCTTCTCGTTCAATTACGTGACTCTCTTTACGTGGAGGGTTAAAAGCGATCGGGTCCCAAGGACCGAAGAATGCTAGAGAGCGGGAAAGCTCGAGAAAAAACAAGGCGAATGAGAAGGAAAGAAACGGGTCTGAAGTTGGAGCAGCGAGAAAACGGGCGTTTCAACAAAACGGCACTTTCAAAAAATCTACTGTAACCGAAATTCTTTTCTTTTTATTTTTTATTTTTATTTTTTTTTTTTTCCATCATTTCAGTTCAATTTTTTCTGATTCAAACTTCACCATATTTCATTGGAAACCGAGGACTTCTTTTCATTTTAAGTTGAACATTTCAGGAGGCATTGAAACTTTGCTAACTTTATAGAAATTGTTACAAACAACTTTACCTGGCCTGTAACTCGCTACCTGATGATTATTTACAGACACAAGTAAATATATATGAATGCCTCGACGAACATAGTTTTGGGATGAAACTCGCACACACAGAGAGAAAAAGATGGTCCGAAAATTTGGAAAAACTTTTCGTCTAGGGTGTTCACTGCTCTCCGAGTTTTCAACCCTTGTGCTCGAGAAGCGTCTAACGCACAAGTGAGGCATCTCTCAGTTACCGATTTTAATGGTATGCATACTTTCGAAAGTAGGTACAATGAGAACATCAAGGGATGAGGAGAGAAAAGCTCCGTAATTGAAACAGTTCGCCCAACAAAAGGGTATACCACGAATTTATAGCCATATACATCTATATCTATGTATGTACAAATATATAAAGGTATTCAACGCACATAGATATATAGATAAGGTACATAAGGTTATGTAGATCCTGTGGCGGGAACTGGAAACGCGTCCAGGTAAATATTGGTCTTGCAAAAACGTTGAAACACACCGCGATCCATCAACCGAGCTATCCACAGTCTGAGGATCTCATCTCACCTTCTCTCACCCACAGCCACCGGTAACGCCCTCTGACCTCTTACGCCCACTACTACCATTGATTAATAATTATGTCCGAAAGCTTATATGTAAAGGCCATTCAAAAGCCTTGTTCGCGCGAGCAAAGGATATCGGTAATTCCATATCACCGGACCGATTTTCCAGTTACTAACTTCAGACATCGTGCGCTCTCGAACGCTTCGATTGATAACCGAAATCGGTTACGACCACGAGATACGACGCTTCTCATCCGACGACTGGTACTAGAATTTCATGTCACACTTTCGAAATACTCGTTGAAAACAGATTTTTTAGAGAAAATTCGAAAATACTTTTCGGCTCGGCTATCGTTACGCGAGCAGGCTTTTCATGTATTTCTGTAAATATTCCAAAGATTTATGGATCGAAGCAAAATCCCTTGAGGAAAAAAAAATTCAATTTTGATTCGAATCAGATTTTTGCAGTCTCCTGACCATTCGCGAAGGCTAGTCCATGCTCGTTCGTGGCAAACTGTTCGACCGATTTTCACAAATTTGTTTTTCACGTCCGTGTCACATTTATCGTTATTTTTTTTTTCAGTTAGCTCTTTTTTTTGTCAACGAAAAATTCTTTCACAATTGCATCAAAATTTCGGTATAAACGTTTTCGGAGTCTTCGAATCGAAATTTCATGCCGGATATTGATGATACCGAAATGATATTGAATTCATGAAAATCAAACAACGGATAGAAGGATTAAAAAACAATGATAAAAAAAAAAAATTACTCGAAATAAAATTTTAAATATATAACGAAAATTCGAAATCAGTTAACAACAGAAGAACGTACTCGATCAAGTGTTAAGGAAATAGAGACAAAATAATACTCATTTTATTTTGAAGTACAGTCGGAAGCACTTATACGTTCCGTTCGATATCGATTTCTTCATAACAATGAGTTTTTTAAAATCTTATCAAAGTGGAAAAAGCGTTTGAGGTATTGAAAAAAGTGAGTTGAAAAAAAGTGGTGCAGGAAGTTGGGAAAAATTTCATCGATCAATAATGAAAACATTTACGATTACGTTTTTATCGAGACATCATACGAGTGTCATTTATTCCTCACAACTCACATTCAACCGGTTTTTATCGGACCAATTAATGAGTGAGTAACTATGTCAGTCTACCGGAGTGCCTAGCTATTTCAGTCAATTACTAAAAGCATTTTTCTCAAATAGCTTCGTGAAATTAATTATCAGGTGCCTATTACTTGGTAGCAATTAACTTCTTACTATTTAATTGCGCACACATCAAAAGCAGACTCGCTTTACGAGAAGATTCATCCATTCGGTATATTCGGATGAAGAATTATTATTATTTGATCAATATCTCTTTTCACTACGAGATTATACGTCAAAAGAGCGAGTTCAAAGGGCTCTGTTTATCGATGTTAACGCGTCGGTGCGCGGTCTACATATCCCGAGGCAAAGTATATCCCAGGATTAAGACATCCTGGGACAAAATACCTGAGTCAAATGGCCTGGTGCCATAATATTCTTCATTCGAAAATACTCAAACAGCATAACAGTATATTTATTTGAAAATATTATCCCATACAATAGTTTTAATGAGTGTTTGTCGCGTGAGAAATAAAATGAATCACGTGTAAAAATTTCTTATCACACTTGACGCAGAGTTTGATGAACGATTTTGTATTTTTTTTTTTTTTTTTCGTACTTTTTATTCAATTAACGCTTTTGAATTAGCCGAGAAACGATATTACGATCGACGGATATAAAGGCTGAGGTTTTACTAACAGTAAGATTCACGATCGAGGCTCTTCATCTCCGTTTTGGCCCTCACCCCTTACAACCTCTCTCCCGATTATCCATAGCGGAAAACTTTAGCTTCGTCGAGCGATCCGAGACTGTCTGCTAAAGCATCCGTCGACATTCTGAGTAGCGTTGCACCAAGTGAGAATACTCTCTTTTACTACTATAGCCGAGAAGCATACTTTGAGCCATTCGGTTCTTATATATATAGCACAGCAGCACTTTGAATCTGCGGTTCGCACTCTCTTCCTTACCACTTGCGCACTTACATATACACCGACGCACGCATACAGATTTTCGTAAGGATACGTACGGATCTCTCTTCGGTGACTAACGTTTTTGATATCGGGCCAAATTCGACTTTACGCTAATCATCAATCTTTACTCTGACAAAGGTAGACTCTTATAGGACTCGGTCTTACGTCTTTTTCTTTTGTGACGCTCTCGTTTAGTGAAAAATTTATTAAGGATTGAACACATTTTTAAATACATTTCAATCGGTATTGTTGGAAAGCATTTTTAGTCGCTAATTTATGTGGAAAAAGAAACTCAAAAATTTATTCAGCGAGTTGATTCGAATTGGTTATCGTTTCGAGGATCAAATTTAGCGGATTTTCCGGGTAGTTAAAAAAGAATAGATGAACTCATAAATAATGACGTCGATTTCATCATTTATTTTAACTATTTATTTATATTATCTATCGATCAGTTGAGTTAAGAAAAAGTTACGAAAATTCGTCTCAAAAAATTAGGGAAAGGAGCACTTTGCTGCTCGACGTATAGTTGTAAATGCTGAATGATGCACATCGATGTATATTTTAGACGCGAACTTAAACGGGGCTCAAAAGATCACAAAGTTTCTCGTTGCACCGCAATTTAATCAACCAACAAAATTCGTTATCCAAGACAGAGGAAGAGAAAAAGGAGAATGTATGAGAGAGAGAGAGAGTCTCGTAGAGTATCCTTGGAAGATGAACCTTTCTGTTGCCGATTCGAAAGCTTTTTTTACCTTTGATGTGTCAAAGAAATACGTAAGAGCATTGCTATATAAAACCGAGCTCGATTCCGTCTAGGACACGTTTTCCGTGCACGTGTATGTACACACTACGATGGACTCGTGAAGTACTCACGCGGAGTGATTGCAAACAGGATGAGAAAGATACAGAAAAATAAAAAAAATTGTCATTTCTACAAATACGAATCACAAATATCTATATATATTTTTATATATATTTTTTGTTCTTGAAAAAAAACTCGCTGAGATCTAATTATACGGCGCTGTCAAGAAAACATTGAGAGAGGAGAAAAGAAACGCGAAAATGACACAAAGTAACACGAACGAAGAAAGCCTTTTCCTCAACGAATTAAAGTTGCATTGAGGCTATGATTTCAACGGACATGTTGGGAGAAGGGCAAAAAATTTGTCGACTCGAATAAATGCTGTGTGAAATCGATAAAACCAATATCTCTTTTTTTCTCGTCGTACTATAATTACGTCCTGTTACCCTTTCCCCACCCTCAAGATTTATATATCATGCTCTCGATTCGTTCAATCTCCCGAGGGAGGAATCTTAAATTTTGAAGCATCTTTCTTTCTTTCCTTTTTCATGCCTCCTCATTCAAAGTACACACTGGAGCCCGAAAGATGGAGAGGGAAGGAGGAGGAGGAGGAGGTGGGCTATGAGATGCCTCAGGATACAAGTTCTCGTCCATCGCGAATGCGAAATGGAGATCTTGCAGCATCTGATGTTTGAATATAACACAATATCGAGACGAAAGAGAGCTTTATCATTTCGCCCACATTTTCCTGAAAATTTGATTTTAATAAAAAATAAATAAAAATATATTATTCATCAGAGCAGGCAATAAATAATGTAAATAACAGCGTTGAAAATAGGAAAGATAGTATTAATAGATGTGTGGAGCAGCTGTTTCTTGTTGTTATTAATTCGAGTGAAGCCAAAAACTTTTAGAATATATTGAATGATGCTAAATGCATTATTGCCAGTTTCCTTTAACCAAGCGTTGATATTAAAAGTAATCAAATATTCGAGGGACTACGGTTATAACTGCATTACAATATTCGATTATAAATCTGATTTAGTCGCAATTGAATCGCTACACGGTGTGGGTAACAAATTCTCTCAACATACATGCATACGCGTTGCATATATCTAAACGACATCGGTAGGTGTTTGCGGAGACCGGAGAGGGGTGTACGTAACGATTCTGACGTTCGAATGGATATTTCGGCAGTCCGATTCGGTTGTATGAATGCGTTGGCAAACCGTATCTCTATCTCTCGTACTACGCGACCATCGGAAATCCGTGTATTCCCGAGGGACGGTATAATTCCCTTGCCATAATCACATTTTCGGGTGGGTACGAAAAAAATAAAAAAATAAAAAAATAAATAAAATTTTGACTGACTCATCCATAAACATGAGGCGGGTAGATTTCTATTATTATACGAGGAAGTACGAGCGGCGTGCTGACAGTATAAACCGAGTGTGTTTAACAAACTTGCTGCATACATTATTGCTTGTTAATTTTGCCACGATGAAACTGATCGATTTGTAGAATAGTCTCGCGAGCAATGATACCGATCTTCGGAGCTTCGCACTTTCTCTCAGATTCATCAGTTAATATCGCGAGAGTGGGGAGCTATCAGATCGGATAAAAACAACAAATATATTTTTTTAAGATACACTTCGTAAACTCATTGTCTTGTGGAAGAATTGCAAATGACGAAAGACTCATCGGGTCTCAGGATTTATAAGGCGACCTGAGTAAAAATGTTGTTGGATCAACAAAATATCTGCGATAATTATTTACAAGTCGAGCTCCACCTCGAAACAGCTCCAAATTTTTTTTTACGAATTGGAGACCATACTGGAGTATGAAAATATATTTTTTGTGGTGGCGGAAGCGTATGTGATATTAAAAAAAAATAAAAATAAAATGGAGATTTATTGAAATGAAAATTTTCCGAAATTCCTAAATGTCGGTAATTCTGTCGATAAAGATCCTTCGATAACCTTCGATAACGAAATTCGTAACTGTAAATGTTTACGATATCTGCTTATGAAGTGCTAATAAAATCGATGGTCACCATAATATTATGAGCTATTGAACAAACACAAAGAGGTTTAGATCAATCAGCGTCTATATTTGAACCGAATTCACTGCGGTCGAATCAACGAAACTCTTCGTTTGCTGTTGAATCGTCAATAAATTTTTTCTTTTTTTTTTCCAGTCAGTGTATACCAATCTTCCGTAAATTGGCCATGAATTTTGGAATATCCTATATGCAAGGCAAATAGTATGATAGTCTGTACCGGGTTGATGGAGTCATCAATCGAAACGCGTGCCATCGATCTCCGGAGTGGATGTATTCGGAGCAGAGTTCGATTAATATGCATCGATAGGCCGTCTCGTTGCACGGCCTACGACGGATACGTCGCATAATCTACGGATAGAATGACTGCTCATGGCTTGCACGTAGAATTCTCTTCAATGCCCCGGAGATGGTCACATTTCCGTAACTTGGAAATTACCATTGTTATTCATGCAAGACCATTATGCTAAATCAATATTAATTATTATTAGAATCACAAATTCGCATAAGGGTTAAATTAATGATGGAACGTGATTTATATTTGAACTATTCGCGACTTGACGAATACTCTGATTTATACAATGTTGGAAGAAGATGCAACGTCAGGTGTATAAATTCAACAGAAATAGTGCTTTGGTACAGTAACCTTCAGGTGAAGTCCGAAAAGCCTCGATCTTTTGGGACACGGCAAGGGAAGATTACGTGGGCAGCGAAGACAATAATAGCGCTACGTGAGCACATAAGAGCGCTCGAGAGTATATCTCTGCACTCGGTGTACACGTATAGTTCGAAGCTGAGACAGCGCTTTGAGTTTCGTGTTAGGGGCGAGAGGAAACGATAGCCCAGAGGGTCCAGATAATGTCTCTTCTATGGACTTTGCTCCGCAGTTCTTGATCCGCGAAATTGCCATGTACCCGCACGAGAACGGCCGCGAATCTTTTCACCGCTTCTCCTCTCAGGCCCTCCCTCTTTTATTCTCTTTTATTTTCCTTTCCTCGAAATTCGACACAGCAACACAGGATAGGCAAAAATGTACGACACTTAATGCTGTCGGAATAGACAGGTAGTGCGAGAAACACTTGAAAGAGAAGAAAAATAAAAAGCGGCTGAGAAAAAGGAGCTTCTTCATCATTCTTCTCGCCAATTCTCTCTGAGCAGCCCGTGAACTCGTTAAAGTTAACGATTTTTTTTCCTCCTATAATCGTAAAACTTACGGTAAGTATACTACGCGTGTGTCGTATACTTTATCGAACGCGGGAGTCGATTCGGTTGTATGTCATGAAAAAAAAAAATAGAGAGAGAGAGAGAGAGAGAGAGAGAGAGCGAGGAAAAAGCTTTTTACGTACATTAATCCTTCATGTATATAACCACGACAAATGTATTAAATGTATGCATATACGGACGTTTGGGATTCGTGGGCGCGAATGATTTGTTTGGATTGATATATACTCAATTCCATTAATGCACTTCGGTCGCCCCCTACGGCCGAAAGTGAACGAGAGCCAGAGATGTATTATGTAGGGATTTGTAGGGGATGAGAGTTGCCTTTTCCGCCTCGAGCATTCAATGAGTGCGAAAAGAGAGGGGGAGAAAGGTTATGGAGAAGGCTGGGCTGGATCGTGAAAGGGTTATCCGTAGGTACATACAGGCTGCTTCAGAATCAGGAGCCTATAGATTGAGAAATAAATTCGATCGTAAATGAATTTCAAAAATATCATCCGATTGCAAACAATCACTCTGTTTTTAGGCCAAATTTGTCAATCATTTTGGTTGATTATTACAATTACTGTACAGGGATCTCTTTCGCTCTATTATGATACATTCGGATAATGAGTCAGTAAGAATTATCCTTTTGTTCGAAGTATTTATTCCTATCAGTTGTTGGGCAGCCTGTAAAAAAAAATGAAAGACAAATGGAGACCTCGAAAACGTTCCGATATTTTGACGCAGATAGAATCTCTCGTGGCAGAATGAATCTCAGCCCTTTTTTCACTCGCTCTCTTTCTCGAAGATAAGAGTGAGAAAGGGAGAGCTAAGATGGAGATGATGCATCCGTTCAGTGGGAATTTATAATCGAGCTTGCCGAATGCTCGCTCAAGCGTCATATGCAACTACGTGCCAAGAACAACCCGAAGTAGTGGACTCGACCGAGAGACTCGATTCCTCAGGATCGCTTATACATCATCCTGAACGGAATATAATCGAGTTGTCGCGCCAAAGCCCTTTCCCCGAGTAATTTCCTTAGCTAGGGACTCGCGTATCAAGCACTTTGGGCAAATTCCAATCAATCATAAGGTGGCTTTGCTCATGACCCGAGTGGCTATTACACTTCTCGGATATTTCGAAGATTTGGCTACTGTGTTCCACTATATACTCATGCAGTAACAACATTTGATCGAGAACCAGCATTTGCCCTTTATTTGTGAAACGTATTTTTTTGAGCTTCCATTAGATTAATGAAAATTTGTTAGTCCAAATATTGTAATCTTTCATCATTAGGCATTATATTTTTTTAATCGTTCTACACAAACGCATTACACACCAGTTCGATCAACGAGACTGTTCGAAACAGAGTTTGAGCGGCAAATATTATCCTACGAAAATCCGGAGAGTGCGTTAAGCGTGCCGGTCTAGACGGCTGCTACCTGCAACGAGATCCGCCAGAATGGCCAGAACGAGATGTGAGGAAAAGGGAAAGATAAAAAGAGACAGAAGAGAAAGGTGATCGCTGATTGCTAGGTAGAGGCATCGGGATCCAGGAACGGTGTGGTGGTTTCATCTTCCTCTTTCTCTCGCTCATCCCAAGCTCATTCTCTCGTCTACCTGTCCACGGTATTTATTTACGATCGTTTGAGAAAATCTGATTACGAGTGTCAATTACGTGGGTCGGCGCTTCGCGTCGACGCCGCGATAAACAAGGATAATTTGAGACAAGTATATAGTAGAGAATGTGGCATAACGAGGAACACACGATTGAGTATCTCGGCGCATCACCGGTAGGTGGCTCTGCCCGTCCGCATTGCTCGCCTGCGCGTGAGATCCGTGAAGCAAGCTAAGCGTCGCGAGTGGTGGGGGCATTCGAGCGGTCACGTGTGTTATTAGGTACACGCATGGCAACGAAACTTTAGCCATGTTCTCAGGCGGTGTACGCGCTCCATTGCAATCGATATATAGCCCCCTGAATTCTCTCTGGGCTGTGTGTACCACGGACTAATAGTAGGATGTTGAATATAACTGGAGCACACAACCGATCATCAACCGGTTCCCTCTATTTGATCAGAGATCTCGCGGTTAATCGCTCCGAATACCTTCACCGACGTCGCAGCCGCGGTCAAATCTCTCCAAACAAATGAAACGTATAACCACGAATTCGTAATCGCCAATACCCCTCCGTTATTTCATCTTTAATTTATTTCTATTTGTCTTAGCTTATGACTTTAAATTTATGAAATTTTTCGTTGAAAATTATACAAAAATCGTTGAATAAATTGCCGTGCACTGGTTGCCGGTAAAATCCTGACTTCGTTGCTTCGATGCTCTCAGATGTATTCGAACAATTGAAGATTGAAGGAGCAAGGAGATTTACACAAAAATCAGTGATTCATTTTCGCGTCACATATGCCCGTTGCGACCGGGCTTGAATTCATACGCAGATTACGGTAATAACGGTGGAAGACCGAATGAAAATTCTTCAGATTGGTATTGCTACTGCATACCTATATACATGGGAAGACCCAGGAAGGAATATGTAAAAAGCTCCTGGAAACAATTCAGGAGTGGTTGAAAAAAATAACAACATGAAAAGGAAAACCTGAACACGTAACGAAAATTGAAGGCTGAAGATGAAAGTTTGCAGACTACAAAAGTCACTTTCTGGTCTAGGATAAGCAGGATGTAAAGAGCACGAACGATTCGTTCGAGCTTTGAAAAGTTTCCTATAGTTTCGCGCAATCGAGAGCAGATCTTCTGTGCCATAAGCATATCGAGGGGAAAAGTGTGCTAATCCTTTTACGTTAGTAGGGCGCGATAATTATGGAATAAATTTAACAAATCCCCATTAATTTATAAACCGAGGCATTTATAATTCCATCGAAATGTGATAAAAATAAATTCATATCAAAAGTGTCCTGATACTACACCTAACGCCGGGTACTCGATATTTTCTACGTACAAAAGAAAAAACAAAACAAATGTTACATTTCAAATTCACGATCAAGCCTAAAAGAACTAAAAGCGGACGATATTATGTGACAAATATAGAACAAACGGTGATAGAGAATGCGAAAAGTTTCAAGCAGCGACTGGTTGGTCCAAAACTTTCGCTCAACATTTTCCAAATCAAACCTACAATGGTATTGAATCAACTCGGTATGAAGTGGATAAGAGTTATCGGAAAATGAGCCGCGTCGAGAACTCATCTGTAACAATCCAGAAGATCGTTACACCGATGATCATGAAAAAGCTGTACAATGAGTCGCTTTTCGGATGGAATGATTCGAACACATCTCTGATCAAAATAGATTTATCGATAATGGATTCAGCTCGTAATTTATCTATTCGGCACAGTGTCTATTCAAAATTTGACACTCCACCAAATAAACGATTGAAGTAAATGGATAAATTCATTGGAGAGAAGAATTCGTTTGCCTCCAAGTAAAAAGACTCACTTGGTACAGGTACATTTTACGAATAGTGCGGGGAATCATGAATTCGGCATTTTCAACGAGACAGAGAGGCTTCGAGACCGAGCTGGATACATCGATGCTGAGTGGATGGTTGTTAGTCGAAATTCTTACGCCGCAAATGACCTTTTCGATATATGTTCGGGAGTGGGGTTCTGGGATCTTCGCGAGCAGAAAACATTTTCATTATCACGAACCAAGACAGATAATGAATGAGACTATCAGATTCGGCTAAGGAGACCATTTACCTCGAGATGTTTCTCCTTGAACCATAGAATCATCCGTGATGATATCGGTGCTCAGAAATTTCCGGGTAAATCTAGATTTTTATAAAAGAACAAAGCACATCGATGCTTGACATCGTTTCATCTAGGAAGCCACAAAGGCGAGATTGATTGAAACCGGATACGTGCGTTCGGAAGATATGTTGTTTGATGTCCCATCCCGGGGAGAGAGAGGGGGAGGGGTCGAGTATACGCCAAAATAACAAGTTCACAAAGAGCGTAAATGTCCTCGAAGCAAACATAACAACGCCATATATTCAAGAATAACTATCTGGAGAAAAATAATATTTGGGAGAAAAAGTTTCCGAAATTTTATCCATGAAGTCATAAACGAGAGTGAATGTCGATTACGAATTTAATGAAAATAAGCGTTATT
Organism: Campoplex capitator; assembly: GCA_037576405.1. Lineage (NCBI taxonomy): Eukaryota > Metazoa > Arthropoda > Insecta > Hymenoptera > Ichneumonidae > Campoplex > Campoplex capitator. Next base: position 9,070,433 of record JARBWI010000323.1, on the reverse strand, counting down.
CGATCAACATAACAGTTTTTCATAATCTTAATCATCGGTAGAATAAAAAGAGTCAAAACATTTGAGTGACCAATCATATTTTTAAACTTGAAGCTCAACCAAACGGAAAACAACTAGTCGATCGAACAGGCTTTGCAGTGCAATGCCGTTTGACGAGTGCCCCAGATGCTTTACACGTTTTGACGTTGAATTTTGTTGAATGAATGGTACAGCTTTGAAAAAGCCACATCCATGAAATAATTGAGTACTCGTATCTACCTCACATTTATTTTTCTACTCTGCCAGTGAATCGGGCAGGAGCTACACGTATAGACGTTTTTTTTTGTATTTTATTTTTTCATTCAAAAAAACTATTTATCCGGAAACGCAATCCCGATGGGAGTTCCATTATGTTTACGGGCTTCTGACGCGTGTGAAACAATAATCCAACCTATATATCCATAGAACGTGATATACAGCATAGTAAAAATCGGGAACAATAATAAAAAAAAATAAAAAAAGAAATATATATAAAAGCTCTTTCATTTCACTAAGAGCTCGACCACTAAAAAAAATCTATAAACCGTGGTGGTCTCGCGCTGTGATAATGGCTGAGAATTGTTAACAGGGACCAGCGTTTTTACGGCTCTCTACACTCGATACACATACACTCGTATACACACGCGGCATCCGTACGTATTTTCTATATATGTGTATATAATTTTTTGTTCAGTACAATTTAATAGAGTCACTCGTTTGCCGTTATTATTTTTCGCTCTTTTTCCCCCGCGATAAATAAAAGGACCGGGACTGTCCGAGACACACGTGGAGTAGAGGGTGTGTAAAGCCCGCGTACGTGTTTGTACGATGGCACTTGTGTTTCTTGGATTCCGTGTAAACTGCTCGAGGGATTCCCCGGTTGGAGCACGTCGCGCGGTGGAGACTATACGAGGACAGAGGGCGCTGCGCGCGACCCGGTATTGGACTCGTATATACGTAAGCTGTCTTCCTCGTAAATTCCTTACGAGAAAGGGGAGCCTGGGAATACTCGCCAAGAACGACGATTCATCTTTTGTAGTAAATACGTGAGGATATCACTTCCACACGGCGGGATTCGAGACTCCGAAAGAAGCTCTCTTCCACTCCTGCTTCTTCTTCTTCTTTAAAAATTTTTTTTTTTCTCATTTCTTTTGCGCTTTCTTTTCTCAACATTCGCGACGTCTTTGTTGTGCTATCCGTGTCTTTCCCGGGATATTAACATCCCGCCATCTTGTTCCCTACACTTTCCTCTCACCGGTTAAACGCCCACGGACCTTGATTCATTACCAGCGCACGTTTCGAGCTTTTTCTCATCATTTGAAAATTTCATTTTCAGACTGAAGAAATGAAAAGTGTTGACAACTACGCTATGAGGTTGGACGATACTTGCTGCGTCAACAGTCCTGTTTCGTTTAGTTAATCGGCCGGTGATTAATCCATGGAAAGTCATGTCTTCGAGACACGACTCCCTTCCCAGCATGTTGCCGCTAAATTTTCCGGCCAAGTTAAAATCCAAGTTGAGCTTGTTTCGTGTGATGCAAACCCACCGAATGGTTCCATTAGGAAAACCGACAGAGCTTAAGACGCAACATCGAATTCAAATAATCTTTTAGTTCCATTCGCGGTATTCGATATTTAACTCCAAATTGCGGAGGTTGGATCAACTACGCCGTTGGATTCGCCGTATCCAGCGCCCAACAAGTTTAGAAAATAAATTTTTCTCTAAACTGCATTTCTATAATTTAGCGTCTTGAAAGGTGTTTCATCAATTTTATTCAAATTTTGTAGACTCTTCATGAACCGAATGAATCTTTCAAAGAAGAATTTTTCGCGAGTTTATTCCTTTGCTAACAACCCAATCAATATCGATCTGATGAAAAATCTGTTTTTTTTTTCAATTAGAACTTGCGCCTTTTATTCCAAAGAATATCTCGTTAAATCATTGATCGCATTGCATGATATCTGATTGTAAATTTATGAATAGCTCCTAAAAATGCGAATTGTATCCTCAAATGATAAATATTGTTAACAGCATCCTGCAGATAAATTCTGAAAGACTTTATATTTTCGACTTCCTGACAGGGCAAAATAGTTGAAAATATTGAAAAAACGTGCCATCGAAATGATGCTTTTGCAGAGTGAAATGAATATTTTATTTCATGGTTATATTATGCACCCTTCTACCTTCTACATTCCATATAATAATACGTCGGATTGAATTTCGCAGCTGGAAAGTTAGCTCGGCTTTGACAAATCCAATATTCTCAAGTAGTAATAGCCAAATGAGGGCTTAGACCACGTACGGATACATATGTTCGCGTATGTATACACCCTGGCTTCTCATCGAGGCATTGTGCAGACACAACTTCCTCGGAAGTCTCTCTTGCAACGCTGCCTTGGCGTTCATCTTCAGCCTCAGGCCCCGTCAAAGTCTCTCTCTCACTCTCTCTCTTTCTCTCCCTGCTCTCTTTCCGTCCCGTTCTCACCGCCGCTCCATCTCTCAACTTCATTTTATGTACATAGCCAATTACTATGCAGGTCATCTCGATTGTTCAATCAGCCACGTCTACGTGGTCCGATATTAGTTTCTAATGTAAGCCAACGTACCGAAAACTAGGTGCGGAGCTTCGTTGCGCCATGATCCATCGCGTATATGTTTCCGCATGGCTGCCCGTGCTATAACCCCCCCTCTGTCTCCGTCGCCCCTGACACGCCGCGGCAAAGGAAACTTCCCGGATAGTCTGAAGCTTGACTGGACCGCTCGCTCGTCCCAGCATGGGAGTCGAGCTTTACACACATTTACGTGAACTATGCTCGGGATAACTTCCGGCCGAGGTATAAAACAAAACAAAAGAAATTATACGTGTCCTGGTCATTTTGATTCACGTGGTAAAAAGATTAAAAAATTGAAAAAAAAGAAACACTCGAACATCATTGCCAAAATGAGTCCCCCAACTCCTTGTCCAGAAAGGATCGAAAAAAGTGTGTCAACTCCGGAGAAAGAAATCGACACGCAAAAACGCGGTTCTGGCTAATAGAATTCAGAAGCAAGAAGCAAACGAGAAGGAGAAAGGGAGGGAGGGAGAGAAAGAGAGAAGGAAAAAGAGCTTCTTCACCATTTTCTTACTTCTCCCGCATCTTCCTAGTATATACATATATACCAATACACGTTCCACGTTCTCAAGCGCCTACGAAATAAATTATGTTCTCCATGCGAGTAGGGTAGCCATTTTGCCTGTAAAAGGTCACTGTACCAAAGGGGATGCAGCGGAGAGCACTGAGACAGGATAAAATTCCGGAGAGCTATCCTTCCCGTGTATATATTTATATAAGTATGTGTGTAAGCTGCTTGTACCACACACGTTACTCTCTGTCTTTCTCTATTTCTCTAGGGAGGTCTCGCGACTCCCGCGAAGCCCTCCCCCCCCCCCCCCCTGGTTCCTCGCTTCTAGGGTGAGGACCCCATCGCGGTGACTTATTACAAGAAGAATGGCTTCCTCCTTCCATTTGATACTTTGTGAGTTTGCAATATACGGGAAAAAAGCTCTTCATCTTACTAATACACGTGTACTATAAGGCGGATTCCCCCTCGCCCCCCCCCCCTTCCCTCCTTTAGCTCTTCGCTGCTCTTTCATTTTCTTTGCGACCCCTCATCCCGTGCCATTCGGGCGATGAACCAGAGCCAGAAGCTCCGAGTGTACCACTCGTAAGAAAATCCAGGATTTACCGAGAGACCGTAACTCGATACGTTTTCTGTATATGCATGATACTCGATCTTCCTAAGAAGTTAATGAAGAACCAGCACTTTAAATCGTTCGAAAATCTCCTTTCACTTCAGTTTCTTAGTCATAAGAATTTTTCCATCTTCTTCTAAATATGTTTAAACATATTTAGAAGACGATAATTGATTCGAGTATCTGATATTATTATTTGTTTATAAATTATTCGATTTATTTAATTATAATGCCATAGCTTTTTTCGTGCTCTCGGTAATAGAACATCTTATCGAGTAAAAGTTACAAGATAAGTGCAGCATTAAAGCTGATGACAAAAGATTGTGGGGACCCACTCGCTCGGAATAAAAGTCGAGTTGATTCGCCCTTTATCTTGTCTCCGCTGTGATAGGCTACAAGAATTTGTGTACGCTTTATAGCAGCATGCCATAAAGTCCAGGTGAATTCTTGGCATTTTCTTCCAAGTGATTTTGGTGATGAAACACGGTGGTAGAGGATGCTGGCTGATGCAAAATTCTTTCGGCGTTTACGAACTCAAAAATGACTGATATTGTTATGGTCCAAACGCTTTTAAATCTATAAAACAGTGTCAATTTCCGTGAGTCTAATATTTCATCTGATTTTTGATGAAGTCACGAAAAATCATGTATCGCACGTTTCAGTGGGATACTTTTTAAATCAATCATTAAATCAATTATTTTATTAAAAATATATTAAATTAATTTAAATCAATCTTATTAAATTCAATCATCGTTGAAGGGTCAAGGCTAGGTCAATTAAGCTCAGGCAACCCCCCCATGTAAGGAATTATTTATAGCGCCACATTTTTTATTACAAGCTCGTGTGCTCATGCGTTTATTCTTCTGCCTCTTCGATTTTTCCATTCGATATACCGCGTCTCGAGAGCGAATCACCGAGAAAACTCGACACAAAAACGCGCGAATCAATGAAAAAAAATGCAAGCATACATGCAAGCTTCAATCGATTCATCATTCACTTTTATTCGCGCAATATGTATATATCGAAAAAAAATATATTTGTGAAATAGCTGTAACGTTACTGTAACTTTTGAATAGTTTTATAACGAAGTGGATTAATGACTTTTAGGGATTTTGACACGTCATCATTAAATTGTTTCAAGTATTGGGATGAAACACTCAACAGGATGGTATTTTCGGTGAGTAATGCAATCCGTTAAATCCGAAACATATATAGTTTCTCATGTTTAAATTTCATCTCTCCTATATTATTCTGGTATTGGGTTATTTTCCACTTGCCGAGAAATCCGTTTTCCACCAGTGGATGATCCTATTAGTGGTTAGATGAGACTATTCGTCTCGAACGTCAGGTAGTATTTAACACTCCGAAGCCACACCTCTCTAAAGGCGTGTTCCATGATACAAATCGTGATCTCAAGAGAAAATTCTTTCCGACACATTCTCATTTTGGAATAGTCGTTATTCATTCAACCGTGAAAGAGAGACAAGTGGAGAGCATATCTTCCATCCAAATTCAAAGGTTATTCGAGGTAAATTCCGACGAGGCGTTGATTGAGATTTACCTTAAATCTCAATTGCCAAGAATTAATAGCTGGCTAACTAATGTTCCAAAGCAAATCGAAATCAACAACGCTGCTCTCGACGTGAATATTCATTCTGTCGTTGTTTTTTTGGTTTTTGTCCCGGAAACAATGATGGGTAGGTCGCAACACTCGGGCGGATTCAATCGGCTGTGCCGTGCCACAAATGAGGTTGAAACGGGTCGGAATGAGAGAAAGGGCTCTGGTGAAGTATTTGGGAGACAGAGAGAGAGAGAGAGAGAGAGAGAAGAGTGGACATGCCTGCGGATATCGTGGTACCTGGTTTCCCCCGTTTACCCACATACACAGCTAAACTATAGTGCGCTGGTTATAGCACACTGGGCTCTACCAGGGAGAGTTTCACAGCTCATCCTGACTTTCCTCTCTGTCTCTGTTTCTCTCGCGCTTTCACCCTCAATTCTCGTTGCCGCACTCAGCAACTTTGTTGAATTTCACGCCGTTTGAGTAAATGGGGGAGCAGATCAAATAGTCAGATATTTAGCGGCCGAAAGGCCAGTAGTAGAGCGAAAGAGAGAAAGGAGTAGCAGTGCATTCGGTATCTGTATATATATATATATATATACAGCGGGAGCATCACACCGAGGGGAGATTTCGGATTTGGCTTTTGCTACTGTAACATTCCATCCATCCCCAACGATTCGATCCCCTTCCCGCGAATCCGGTAACCGTTAGTGGGGTATGGTTGAACAACTCCCGTCATAATTACGGGTCCTCCGCGCTCAAACGCGATTGTAACCAATCTACAATCAACACATCAGCAAATAATAGTGACACGATTGATTTCGCGACAGACAAGCGCTCATCTCTCTCCCTCTCTCTCGCTCTCTTTTTCTCTCCGTTGGTGGCGCTACTATTTATATGCAAATAAATGAATTCAACGTCCCAAATCTGTTTGACCTAAATTTCTAATCGATAAACGTGAAACTCAAATTTTCGAAAATTCGTTTTGATAATTCATTTTGAAATATACGTTCAACGAAAGTTCTCGAATAATTTGAATAACAGAGACGTTCTGGGACTTTATCCGTGGATAAATAGAAATGTTGACATCTTTGTCCCGAAGTTCACACACACGTACAATAATCAGGACTAAATGACAGATGGCGCGAAAAAATGTTCGTAAAAATGGGTATGCGATTGAAAGGGCACGCGAGGTGGGAGGGTGTCGATGGATTCGTGTAAAGGTGGAACGAGGGGAGGGAAGGAGGGTGTGCTGCATACAGAATAGCCCGATGTGAAAATGTGTGAAGCGCTTTGGAGCTCTTCTCTGGCATGGCACATCTGCGTGCGTTGGGTGGATGAGTAATCTGCATCGCTGTTAGGTATACACACACCTCTCTCTTTATATATACGCAGGCTTTGTGCCGCGAGGTAACCATAAAAATTGTTTCCTCTCTCAACGACATGGGCCTCTGCGCGCGCTCTCTCCTCTCGTTGTTGAAATTAAAAGGAATATGATTTTTTTTTTCTTTTTTTTTTTTTTTTTGCATTCATCAACGCGAACACGTTAATTGCCCATCTCTCTCGCTCTCTTTCCCTCTACCCGAACATTTATTTTGTTGTTTTTATTTTTTCTTTTATTTTTCCAGTTTTGCTCTCATATTGCTACTCTCGTGTGACAGAGCGAGCTAAACCGACCTAGCGATTGTACCCGAAAGATCGCGTGCATTATGCTCATCCGGCTGGTTCCCCGGTCCCGAGACTCTTCTTCAAATTTTCCTCTCATTTTTGCTTCGCTTAAAAGCGTCACGATATATATGCAACAGGGATATTTGCCGAGTGAAAATATTCTTCTCGCGTATATGCGGCGAGTAAACATGCGATAATAAGCGCACAGGAGGCCGCGCGTAACGCGCAATTTCGTCTGAGTTTTCAGCTGCACGCGTTTCAATGAATGTCCAAGTTCTGCGAGTATCGTGAGTCAGATGCGAACTATTTTATTTATATATTTTTTTTCCCATTCATTCGTGAATAAGAAAGACGCGAAGAAAAGAAAAATCGAGTAAAATAATGAATTCGATCAGTAAAATTGGCTGATTTACCGTTATATTGGCTAATGATTATTTCATCATAGAGAGGAACGACAGATCGAAAGGCGTGTCAACTTTGGTAAGAATGACAATGTGGATCGAACAATGATGAATCGAGAATGGCTCGTTGTATGAGAGGTGTATTGATTGACTAAGCCTCCTGACACCGTTTCCTCGAATAATGGCCCGTATATATGCCCTGGGATCCTGAGGTTTGGTTGCGTTGATGTTGTGGAACGAGGGAGTAACAGAGAGAGAGAGAGAGGGATCGAGCTAGAGAGAACTAGCACCGCAGCATCCAATGTCCTGGAGGGTTGTTTCAGGCCCTCCAGAGAGCACGCGATATACATTATCTCGGTCCTTCTCTCCTCCATGATATCGACACCTTACACCATCTCTCGCCTCTTGCATACGTATACACGCATGTATATCGCGGGAGAGTCTCTCGTTGAGGATATTACCCGAACTACGTTCCCATATTACGGTTCATCCTTCGTCTTCCTCTCTCCCTCTTTCTCTCATCTCCATCTCCCTCGTTAGCAAAGGTCTTCCTACATGACGAGAGCCGTGTTCAGCATCGCGAGTCATCCTCAATACCCCTTTTCTCCTCCAAAAACCCTGCCAAAAGCCTCTTTCCCTCTAGCCCTGTGTTCCCTCGTCTCTTTGCTCACACTGTAAATTTGCATTCGCTTCGTTAACGCAATTACATCGTAAGTGGCATTGTATGGTTCACGAAGATAGGAGAATCTCCTTCAAACGCCCCTTTACCCCCTTCTCGTACCCTCCCCCTGTTGCTGTCGCTTCGTCCCAGCAACTCCTATGTTCCGAGCCCTCGTTATATTAATTATCATTATTATGATTGCGGATATAATTAATTACTGGAGCGATGTCCGCCCGATCGTTCCTCCGTAAAAGACATTTTTCTTTGAGTCTAAAGATTTTTTTCTATTTTTACACGCGCGATATATGAGATGCGCGTCCTCATATGCAGACGCAAACGTACCGGAATACACACACACACACACCTGGACGAACACTTGTGTAAAATATACAGTTATACTCACTCGAAACACGCAACACACTTTGCTTCGTGCTTTTATCTGCTGCTCGGATACGCGAAAGCTCACCGCGCGATTTCAAAAGAGCAGCAGAATCAGAATTCATAGGATATTTTGACAGTTTTTTTTCAACTGATCTGTTATCGCACGCAGAGATCGATTTCGAGTTTTAAAAAACCGCTTCGATTCATCGCATTCAGCGTGTGTTTCTTTAAATTGGCAAAACCGATGCATTTTTTTTGTCAAACGGAAAACCAAAACCTTTTCTCGTGAACTCGTTGAGGCTGTCGGGATTCCTTTTGTTCGATTATATACCAGCTACAACTGGCTGGATCAAAACTGCCAAACTGGATTCATTCAAATTCTCTGCGAAATATCACGCGATCGAAACGTTCTGATGCACCGCGAGAGCAGCCTCGAAATCTCTATCTCAGTAGCACTTGCGATAAATTAGAGCTCTTCAGAATGTAAGAGGTCATCAGAACTGTGTCTCTCGTTAAATTAGACCGAAATTAACCGCGCTAGATTCTGTGATATCGTTAAAAACAGTTTTAGTTCCAAGAGAGCGCGTTATAGAACCTGAAACTGTCGTACCGGGAAACAGCAATGCGGTTTGTTTCTCACATAAAAGCATACCTTCCCTAATAAGTTTCACCAACGATGCTCATTTGTTTTCCTCAATATATTTACTTTTCGACGATAAAGCGCGATCTTGCGCGTTTTCCACTTCTCTCGGACGTGTTAGCTCGCACGACCGATCGAAACGCGACCAGGCTCATTCGTGAGCTCATAAAAATATCAATAAATAATGATTATTATGTTTCATAATGAGTCGCAACTCGGGTGATAGATCGAAAAGCACGAAACGTCGTTTTTCTAGGAATAGTTAATGAAAATTTGAGTGGTCTCGGACAGACGCGTCGGTCACAATCGAGAACAATATTCATTATGAAATTCCAGAGATTCTATAGAGAAATTAAAAACAGAGAGGGAGACATCCCGTCATTTGACATTATGAACAAAAGTTTTTTAATAAAATTTGTACGGGCACGCTATACTTTACTCGAGTTCTCGAGCATTTTATTTATTCTAACGAGCATATCACGTAAAAAAAAGAAAAAAAAAACAGAAAAACCTTGATGGTACGGGAATTGAATTTAAAAAAAATGATGAAGCCTGCCAATTTGAAATTGTGGATAATTGCAGTACCGGCGCGCTGAGCATTAATGATAGACGTGCACAAAGAACGTACACACGCCGTGTGTGGAGTGTGTACTCATTTACACATTTGTTCGGCGGGACACATGCGGAACGGCGGTATAGAAAATGGACGATTTCGAACCTGTTTGGACTCCCGCGAATTACACGTTGTCGTCGTGATCCGACTGACCAGATCTCTCCCTCCTGCCACCAGCCTCCTCTGCTCGCGTACGCTTATAGTTATATAGAGTTAGTTTGTCCGTTCGCGGTCCTGCACGGAAACGAGGCCGAAAACGGGCATCCGCACACGTACTAATCCTGTTATAGCCAAGTTTACACGTAAATGTAAACGTATATATGGCATCTCCAACCACAGACTTTACGGCACCTTGTGCGTGAGATCCTTAATTGATACCTGGAGGGAAGAGGCCTTACCGTGGTCAACACACACACACACACATGCCCACACGAGCAGTTTGATATACAAACAGCCACCGAGGTGCGCGCATACGTTCTCCAAAGTTCCAAGTTTAACCATATTCAAGCTGCTCACGAGAAACAAATTCGAACAATTAATCCTCCCTCTAACCATCCTCCCACATCCCCGTGAATGCATCAAGTATCGTCTCTCCCTCTGTGCATGCTCTACCGATTTAGATACCGCACCCCCGGATCCTCCCTACACTCTATTCAAACACGAGAATTCTGAAGTCGAGTTTTAAAAGCTTTGCGAAAGCCACTTCAAACTTGCGCCCGAGTACACCCGGATCGAGCGGGAAGCACGTGTTTTTTTACTGATCTCCAGAGGTTAAACAATTTGTAAATAAACAGGAGTCTTCAACTCGGAACACGGAAAGCATCGTTTTCCTTGTCAGATACGTTCCTTCTGCTCCCGAACCAGGACTTGTGCAAAGGAATAAAAAAAATTCTGTTAAAACCACACCTTCTCCGTGATACCCGAATCGTCATCGAATTATTCGATTTTCTAGTCATCGAATAATCTTTTCTACAAAAGTATATAGGAGATTACACAGAAGATTGAATGAATTCTAATCTTCATTATACGCGAAAGAGATTCGATTCGATTGGCATGCGCTTGAAATAACGCAAAGGTTCGAAAAGAAAGAAAAAAAAATCGACAAGCAGTTCGCGTTGTCACAAAGTCCGAGTCGAATCTCGTAAGAAATCAATCTATGATCGAACTTGATTGGTCGCGGTGCCTGCTTTTGTATCGTTCGAATAAGAATTCAAAAAGAGACTCCGCGTCGATAGATTGATAATCGCGCGACGACTCTAGCGCGTGTCAACTATCACCTTGGTTCGGTGCGGTGCAAGATCGATCGAGACTTCGATCGATGGCTGCTCCCGTGTAGTTCTCGGATCTCTCTTCTCGTCTTCTCGTTATCTCGAGGAAGGAAAGAAAGGGGAGGGGGAGGGGGGAAGAGACAGGGAAGCCGGGACTGATGCAGGCACGTAGGATAGAGTCCGTGTTCCCGATCTCGAGTCTCGAAACTCCCTTAATTAAACGACCTGACAGGTACATCACTAAAGAGCCGCACGGTTTATATCGCAAGGCATTCATCGATACCGCCCCGCAGCCGGCTCAACCTGTTCGTAGCAGAGACAGAACCACCGGAGACTAAACTGCTTGTAAAGCGAGACAGAGAAAAGGATAACCAGGATGAGAGAGCATCCCTCCTCTCCCCCCCACCGATATACAGACGATTGACACATTCTCTCTCTTCTTTCATCTTCCAACGATCTCTTCGCTCTGCCTTGGCTATCGATCGATCGATCAGTATATGCAGATATAGGGGAGGGTCAGGCAAAGCGAAACGACCCCCAAAAAAGTAGAAATTTTTTTTTTCGACGGAGAGTTGAAAATCTTGATCATTCGTCTTAGAACATCCGTTGAAAACATAATATTCAATAAGACGACCAATTTTTTTTCGAAAAACAAAATTTTTTTCGAAATTGAAAAATTTGCTCATTCAACTGCGAATAAGCGTTGGAGAAGTGATATTCTTTATAAAATGGTATATTTCTAACAAAAAAAAATGAAATAGCGTTTTTTCTTGTTGAAAAAGTGAAAAATTCGATGATGCAGTTTTTAACATGCGTTAATAACATACTATTCAATAAAACGATACATTTTTGGAACATTGGAAATAAAATATGTTTACTAATTAAAAAAATAAAAGTTTAACGAAAAGTTCTCATTTCACCGTTGTCTTATTTAAAAAAATACCAGATATAATAAAGATCATTTCCGTCGGCTCCGGCGCAATTGCATTCGATGATAAATTCGAAATTTTGTCGTTCAAAAAAAGAAAAAAAAAATTCCACTTTCGGGGAGTTTGAAATTGAAAAATCGAAATTTTGAATTTAGAATTCAAACGAAAAACAAAAAAAAAATCAAATTTATCATCGAATGCATATTATACCGAATGCAAATCTTGGGCCGATTGCAATTGCGCCGGAGTAGACGGAGACGATCTTTATTATATCTGCGATTTTTGCAAGATCATGGTAAAACTTTTGATATTTCCTGTATTAGTAAATGTGTGTTTGGGTATATATTCACGAATCGATAGTTTCCCCACTCGGGGGATCGTTTCACTCGATATTTCAAAGGAGAAACCCGGTCGCCTTTGACAGAGGTGAAGAAGATCCGGAGACGAGGACACGAAGTGGAGCGATAGAGAGAGTGAGCGAGGTTTCTGGATTGTGGATACCGAGGCACCGTAGGGTTTGAGCCAGTTATGCGTTTTATTGAAAATATCTGAGATCGAGGAACGGGAGAGGCAAAACGATGGGTGAAAGACAACGCGTGCGTTGTACACAACACTGATTTTATTCTTCCATGGATCTATGAATATATAGGCTCGTGCTAAACGCGTATATTCTATAAATATATTTATTTTGTGAATGTTTGAAATTCATTACGAATGGTGTGTATATACATAACTGAAGAAATTCCAATCAACATTTGACATTCGTTTAGGAGACCAATACCTTTGCCATTCGTTCTTTATTCGAATGTCGTTAGCGTCGGAAAACTTTAGTCATTCGAAACCAACGAGAAATAGACGCAGCAATCTCGCGATCTTAAACAAAGCATTTCTCGAGATTAAACATCGGAGGGATGGGGAAACAAAACGCCCGCAACGAAACGTCGATACTTCTCGAGAAGAATCGTTTTGTTATTTTTTTTTTTTTTCGTTGTTTTTGTTTTGTTTTGTTTTGTTTTTTTTCCAGTCTCGCCGTTTTCTGTTTTACGGTGGCATAGAACATAAATAATAGTACCTGAAAGTCGCGCAGCCTCCGCGATGGCGTTTCATTTTCCTCGCGTGTGTGGCATTTATGCATTGCGATAGACCGAGCCGATATACCCTCCGATAAAAAAGGCTAAAAAAAATCATTCTAACATCCGTAAAAGTCCCCGAGTTCGGATCTTCGATGCTCGTGTGTTTTTGTGGATGGTAAAACACGTTCGAGGTCTCTTCGTTTATCCATCTATCCTACGAGGTAGCACCTCTCGCCAATATACACACATATTCTATAACGTCAAGAGTTTTTAGATAGGGTGCTCCGAAAATCGCACCCATTTTGTCAGCCAAAGAGTCTCTATCGTACGACGTCGTTTTGCTGTTTATTACGGTTACATCGGTATTACACCAAATAACTTTTTTTTTTTTTCAAAAGGAAAAATATTTCATTTAATTCGGCCTGGATACACGAACTCGTTATCGTTTGATCTCAGTATTCATGCTCAATATGCACTTTGATTTTTGTATCTCGAAGATATTTCTGAACTAAAATTTCTGTGAGCATAATCGTTCGGTAACCGCTCAGAGTGATAGATCGAAAGTTTAGTAACGAAAAGTCTGTTTCGTATGATATATTATTTGAGTTAATACACGTATTTATCGAGTTTTGATATATGCGTGAACTGTCAACTTAACAGAACGATTTAGTCCGAAGTTTTGGTTTGCTGATTTTTTCATTAGCTTCCTGGGTCTTGTTTGCTGTTGATAGAAATCTTCTTGGATCAACCGTGAATATATATTATATGACTTGATAAAAAAATTCATTTCAGAAGTTGCTCGCTGAAGATGTAGCAAGCAGGATGAAGTGAATTCGTTATTTTCAGGTGATGACAAAAGAGTCTTCGAGCAACTGTTATCCAGTACTTCGGTCTAAGGCTTGGCTTTATAAATTGAATTGAAAAAAATAGCGACAAGTATAGAGTCAACGATGTGATGGAACAAGCGGGGCATGAAATTCAAGAGAGCGAAGTTATTGTGCCTCTTCAGGGTATTGCTCATGAGATAATGGAAGGGAATGAGCGGAGAGCTAATCCGATGAGATTTGCGACTCTCGGTGCGTTTGATCTCGCGGTGATGAAAATCGCTGCAAGATATTTTTATCCGTTGAAGGATATAAACCGGAGAGAAAATTTCATGTTTTACTCAATTGCGGAAAGCTCGAATGTGATTTTTCGGACACTATGTATATCCGCGACAAAGTACGACAAAGAGTCGAGATGTTCGGAGGTTTTATACGAATAAAGTTTGACGGTAGAGTGAAAACGTGGTGTGCGCGGAACAGAGCACGGAGGAGGAGGAGGGCGGGAGGCGAGAAGAGAAGGATGCTGAGGGAAGCTCCGACTCGGATCTCGGACTGGAATGCATACATCAAAAGCGCGAAATGATAGGAAGGATGTAACGGCAGGTCAATGCGAGAGATCAGCGCGGCGCGATTTACGACGGGAATGTGATTTATGATTTTGCGCCCAGGCCGCGCGGGAAGAGAGAGAGAGAGAAACTCGCTTCCTCGATTCGTACGTACTGTATTTCGCGTTCTGAAATATGTATACTCGCGGCGGCAACGTCCATTTTTCTAGTTTTATACTCATATACATGTATATATGAATATATATATATATATATATGTAGATACATAATACTTGTAATATAGCCGAGCGAATGATATTTATGCCGCGTACTCGTCGAGACTCTTCAACGATTCTTCTGAGATCTCATTGAAAATTCGACTCACTATAAAATCGGGAATTCAATCGAAGGGAATCATTCGATCATATAACTCCAGAAGTGCATAAAAGCTTTTCCGGGCGCGCGGTTCCTACATTCTCGCAATGGAAACAAAGAAAAAACAACAAAACAAAAATGTTGTAATTAATCGTGAATCCAGCATTCTCTATCGATTAAGCACCATCGAGATAATTAAAGGTACGATTACAGTGTTGCTATCGAATGTGTAGCCTCTACATCGTTCTAAAATCCATGCGGAATACATCGATAATTGCTCGGGTATGAATAAACCTCTTAATCTCCGAGTTGAGGCTCACGTGTAATTGTGTTTATATATCCAGCCTTAACTTCCTCCAAACAGGCGTAAAGGTGAAATCTCGGATCGGCAGTATTCATGAGAGGTATTTCGATATGTAAATGCTGAATTATTAGATATATCGTAATCGGCGTCTAAATCGAACGATTAAACAATTACAATTGCGATAGTGAACGAAAGAAAAAAAGAAAGAAGAAAAAAAAAAAGTTATTCAGTGATGCAGGAAGTTGTTGAAATATTTGCCGAGTTTAAACAGAAGCAACAGGATGTTCCCGTCGTCGTCTCTTTGGAGCCTTAAGAGCCTATCTAAACAGGAGGGTAGTTACAGGAGAGGGATTCGACGATGGAAATTTTGGCGAGCTCTCGGTTGGCAGGAAAGGCAGATCGCGAAAGCTTTGTAGATTGAAAAGAAGAAGAAAAACAACAACAAAAAATGAAGAAAAAAAGAAAAAAGAAATACTCCGAAGTGAGTGTTGCAAGGTAGTTTATTGGCCTTACCTCCTTTGAAGTCCCTTGTTTACGACGACGGGTCGCCTCGGTACACCAGTCCATCTGCCTCCTCTAGCGACGAGAACTCGTTTCCGCACTTACTTACCGTTTGCTTCCATTCTTTGTACAAGATCGCATCGTCGTCGACGCGACGCACGAGTAAATATCGAGACTGTTAGGGAACACCGATTCGGGATAAAGCGATTGTTGCTAGTCCAGCTGCATTTCTTTTCTATCCAGCAGTAGCTTATTTATGTACAGTTTCTATCAAAAGTTAAATTTCCGAAATGAAAAGAGCATTAGAACGTTGACTTTCGTGAATATAAAAGTTCATTTTCGACTCCGGCATCTCGTTCACCTGCGATAAGAAGAGTCTCTGTTGGAAAAATGGGGCTTCGTGGCGGATGATGCAGGCTCGAGAATCAAAATACGACAACACTGCGCTTGATAAATTAGTTATAAATTTCATCGTCACCCAGAAACATTTAGGTCCGTGAAGCCCCTGCGCCCTTGCTTTGTGGCTTTGTCCCATAAAGCCCCAGGCTCTGGTTACACTATTTACTGACAGCCGATCCTACGCGCTGCCAAGTAAAAGGCGAAAGCTCGGAGCGAAGGACAATGCTTTCTCGACGCCGCGGCGCCGCTTACGGAGCCACGAAAATCAGCCTGCTCTTACCCAGGATTAGTATTTCATTAACGATGCGTTTTCATGGGAAAAAAATATATTTTAATTCTTTCGTCCCGGGACATGCAACTATTTGATACTCGCTGTACACGCCCCCCAACACGAAACAGGGTTGAACAATTTTGTGCTAAATTCTTACCTGCGACCATGCCCATGTACCCACACATATATCTCATAGACATACTCAATCTTGCGAATTTCTTTTGAGACTCAACGTCCACTCGTGCCATCAATCTTCATCCTCTCGGTTCAACACATACCGATATACTTATAAAAAGCAGAGAAAAAAAAATATAAATAAATGAAAAACCTTCATTTTTTTTTGCTCCAGTAATCCGAGGTGATATTTCGCAAAGAAAAAGAGAAGCAAACTTTCCCATAGCGGCATATGTGCTTCCGTGCTATTTACCAGGATCCAATGTACTACATAGATATATATATCTCTCTCTCTCTCTCTCTCTCTCTCGTATCGTTTATTGGTAAGACAGCCACGCGACAGAAAAAGCAGAAAAGAATGAAGAGAAAGAAGGAGCGAGTAGGAGGAGGAGGAGGCGAAAGCTATAACGACACTATTCGGAACACAGGATAGTATCTTCGGGTTCATTCAATTCCGCGTGAGTGAGAGAGTTGGAGCTCAGGTGGAGGAGGCTCAAAGTGGAAAGATGAGATGGGAATAAAATGTATATACATTTCTTCATATAAATATATATATATATATCTATAGTCTTGTGTGAAGATAACGCGAAGGTTCGAGGACTGGAAAAGCAGTTTCTTTCTTTCTCTCTTCCTCTTTCTATCTCGTATCATCTGATATGAACTTAATTCCAGGGGACATAACTGCCTGCATGGAAACAATATATACATTACATGTATAGAGGCTTCCTCACATCGAACAAAGCTCCTGTATATATACATATATATTTGTATATGAAAAAGAATCCTAGACGTCCAATAACAATCGTGAGTCTCGCGTTTCCCTGTCTCCATTTCTTTTTTTCTTTTGTTTTTCGTCTCCACCTTCTACGTGCATCGCACGTTCGTACACCACACGTATATACGTACATTCCTCGCTTCATATCTATATTCATAGAATACATATACGTACCCTTATAACAAGAGCGCGAAGGGACACTGCCGAGGGTAAAACTCTTGACGATTCTTTTGCTTTCATCCCCCAAGAAGAGCCTTCCTCTCGTAATGCTTTTGCACTCCCTCGCACCTATATACACTCTGCTTACACGTTTGCATATATATATATATATATACGGACGAAAAACTCTAGCGTTATTCGCGAGCTGGCTCTCGATTCTCGACGCGACGATACACTCTGCAATCATCCCTCCACGCGTACACGTTGAATAATTTTTTTTTTTTTCTTCTTTTTTCGCGCGAAATTTATCCCCCCGTGTCGCTATGCATGGATACCGAGGGCACACACTCTCTCGTATTCTCCCGCGCGTCTGCACGAAAATTCACCGGAGTAACTCGCGCCCTCGCCAAAACGTCCCTTGAAAGAGCCAAAAGAGACGAGTGTTGAGTCTGGTGAAAGTGGAAAAGTGTATCGAAGGAGTGACATAATGTATTACTACTGTACTCATCCTTTTTAACATGAATATACATATACATATTTATACATGTATGCGGCGGGGGAAATGAGCGATGAAGAGTAAAGGAGAGAAAGAAGCGAGCGAGAGAAAGGCTTGGAAGCAACCCTCGTCAATTATCCTGGCGGCGTGTGCAACCGGTAGAAGTGAAAATCTCTCGAATGTCTCCTCCCTCCTCCCCTCACCTTTTTTCTTTTTCATCTCTCTTTCTTTTTATCCTACGTACGCGCTTACGTGCAAGTCACATATATTGTTATATATGTACGTACGAAATGTTATGCTCGTCGGCAAAATTGTTTTTTTGCTTCTTCTTCTTTTTTTTTTCCAGTCACGACTCTCCCTTCCTCGTTATTCAGTTACTTTGCACATGATGCGTTTATAATAATAATTGCATTCGTATGGAATTGTCTCATGCTTTTTTTTTTTTTTTTTTTCTTCTTTTTTACATACGTAGGAATAACCGGCCAGACAGCTTGAAATATCCGAATCTCAACTCCCGTCGTGTAATTATCGTGATTGAAAGCACGGTAAGAGGGGAAAAAAAAAAAGTGAAACTTTACCAATGAGCCCTGGGGACTGACGAATTTGAAAAATCCGAGCGCGCACCAATCTCTCTTCTTTTAAAAAGAATATGACCGCATATTTTATAATGACATTGCCGCGCGGTTACTTTTTTCAGAGTACTGATTCCAGGGGCATATACACTGAGAAAATAAAGTTTCGGTTTCAACTTAATTTTAATTCGATCAACGAACGTCTGGCGAAACGAATCAGATTCGTTGACTCAACTTAATATTTCATCGATTCGTTGAATCAAGGAATTTTATTTTCGAATTAATTTTATTCGAAATTTAAATTCGAATGTTTCTCGAAAAATACTCGGATCGGTGACCGCTTAGCCATGGCTAAACACCATGGAGACAGTTTTTTTTTTCGATTTTTTTTATAGTCTCGACCAACTGAAACTCGGTAAAAATCGAGCTGCCTGTGCCGGCTGGATTTTTCACAGTTTCCCTTGGCTCTCGTGACAATTATTAGTGCATTAGGAAAGAGAGGCTGTGGATAATACACATCCCTCCTCCGGAGAGAAAGTCTCACAGGAACAGGGTAACGGAAGCAGGAACGGTGGAGTGAGGAAAAATTTGGGGTTCGAGCGATCGTATGGGTTCGTAAAAACCCTAAAGAATAAAAGCAGGAATGATAAAAAAAAAATATATATATATATATTTTGACACATAAAAACGTCAATCATATCATATGGAAGAAAAAATCAAACAGATTCTTCATATCTCTACGAACAGAAATTGTTTCGTCGCAGATGATAACGTAAAATCTCTGATTAGTGATATTAAGAGTCATCGAGCGATGGCATACGCAGCGCCAGGTGCCAAAAAAGCAAACTAAAATTCTATTCTACCGGATTTCGTCACGAATTTTATGATTACGCGAATATGAAAAATATCAAAAAATTCGGTTTAATTAACCGGTTCCGGCTCTGTGCTCCCTTTTCGGAGATCATATATCTCTTATCAACACAATAAATTAACAAAAATACAAGGCGCTTTGCTCGCGCCATGACAGCTTTTTCGCCAGTCACAATAATTATTTTATTACAAATTGTACACACTTTTGCCACAACTGAAGAGACCAGAGCCGGATTCACGCCACTTCCTTGCACATTACGATATTTATTTATCGCGATTTCAATAAAAATTCACGGAAAAATCTGGTAGAATACACACGAGGCGTCTGACGTGTGTCAGCGACTATATTTATACTATATATAAATATATTTACTATGAGAGGCACCACCGTCGATTTTGAGTTGATCACGTGAACTCGATGACTCTTAACTGTGATTGGCTTGTACAGAATTTTTTTCTTTTATTAAAATCGTTTCGAGGAGAGCAGCGTAAACGATAATAATATAATTTTAATCGAAAAATATTTCTCACAATCTATTACGCTTGATCCATATCGAATGAAGCGTTATTCTTGCTTTTTTCCAACGAATCGGCTAATTCAGTTAATTCGCGTTACCATTTGGAATGATATTATTATTTCGAGGAAAGCATAGGGTAAACGATAATAATATAACTTAAATCGAAAAATATTTCGAACAATGTATTACGCTTGATCCATATCGAATGAAGCGCTATTCTTGCTTTTTTTTCCAACGAATCGGCTAATTCAGTTATTCGCATTACCATTTGATGGATTCACAAAGCAATTCTCAGAAAATTCATAGAATCATAGAATCGTTATTCTATTAATTTTCTGAGAATCGCTTCATTATTCTATTAATTATTTTCTGAGAATTGCTTTTTGAATACACAGAATTGAATTTTAATTTGTGAGAATTTGATAAATTTGATAGAAATTTCGTTGCGACTGTTGGAGAACCCGATAAAACGGAAAATTACGTTATATACGTTGGCGAATCAATCAAATGTCATTAAAAATTGAAGCATTTATTGATGAAATATCGTAGCTTGTAACACGAACAACGATCGATGCCCAAGAAACAGGTAAAATTTCGAGAAATTAATGAAAATATGAATAAAAATAATAAAATAAAATGGATAAAATATTTCGAATAACTCATGAATTATCGTGAAATTCGCATCGTCTCACTCGCTCGCTCTTAAGCAGCTTCGCACACTTGTCAAACTGTATAAATGCGCGCATATAAACAAAACGTGCGTCTACGGCCTTCGGAAGGATGCGCGAATTTTCGCCCACACGGTAACACACGTATATACCGGATGTCCCGAACGAGATATTCGACGACCCCAAAGTCAAAGCCGCAGCGAAATTTCGAGTCGATAAATTCAGTGCGATTTATTTATTTATTTTTTTTCATCAGGCTCAGCTTCTAGACGTTTCGATTACGTTGATCAACGAACCAGCAAACTTTTACCGCATCTACTACCAGAACCGTAAAACGTGAAAGAAAAATGCATAGAAACAAGTTTGAAGAGCAACGAATTTCCTACGAAAAACTCACCGACAGCATTATTCTGTCTTCGGTAGTTTAGCCTCGAGAGGGGCTCGAAAGAGCTGAGCATATATTCCGAGAATTTATTCGAGACAAAAGTATAACTGAAAATTTGTATGCTTTACGATAATAATTCTAATTCGAATTATCTCCAAATTCATGGAGATAAATGTGAGTGAAAAAATGATTTTTACGGCTTGGAATTTGGTTGAGAAGTTGGAATTATATTATCGATAATTTATAATAAACCAGGACACCCTGTAAAGAACTCATATGCTGCCGCGCGAGCCACAGCGCCCACAGCTACTTTGTCGACCCCCTCCCTTAGGCCAGGCGCGCGCGAGTCAGCGCCTGCGCGCCTTGTTTTGACTCTCTCGCTCGCACTCACCGATAGATAGCGGTGGTCAGTAGCTCGGCGCCGGCCGTCGTAGTAAGCTTTATATGCGGAGCCCTTGCGCGTCCTACGCGTAATTATACGCGTGTTTCAAAAATTCGTATTGGTCATTACGATTCAGCAATTATTCTCGGTTCAACACCGATTTTTAATAATCGAATCGACGATCGAGCAACAGTGCGTGTCGATGTGTATTCAGAGTGAATTTTTTTTTTCTTTTTTATCTCGCTTACCAGTGTCGAAAATGAATTTTTCATAGTGATTACTGTACGATACTAGCATCTGTAAAGTTTCTTGAATGTGAGTTAATTATCGGTAATTTTTTAAATAAGTGCACGGTTGACGAACCGTCGTTCGATCATTATTGAAATCTGGGAATAAATGTCGGCTCTGGACGATTTATAAACTCGTCGCGAATATATGAAATTTATGGAAAATTATAAATTTAACGTTTCTGGCGTTTTTTTTTTTCATCAATATTTTATTATCATTTCGACAATATTCAAAAAGTGTTGATACAAGTTTCTGTTATTTGAACACGTACACATAAAAAATTTTCTAACCAACCATACATGAAATTATATCGTTACAATATTGGCAAATGAATCGATTTGCTTTGACAGGAAAATTGTCATCCGAATCAACGAATAATCAACATTGCCGCGATTGGAATTCTAAAAAATGACAAAACACAACGAATGGTGAGTGTTTTCTTTTTTTTTTTCTATCAAACGTCACTGTCAAAATAATGAATGTATATTTCGTTCGATATTTATTTAATTTTTGAAGAGCACGTTGACACAATTATGCATGATTTACAAGAAATGTATGCGACAATTTCATTATTCCGAAGCTACTCTCCAGTAACGTTTGAATTTCAACTAGAAATTAAATGAAAATATTCTAAATATATAAATCGAGTTTGATGAATTCCCGACGATGATTAATTGATAAAATCAATGAAAAATCAGAAGGCAAAGGGAAAAAAATAAATAAAACGTTTTGATTTACAAGAAATGTATGCGACAATTTCATTATTCCGAAGCTACTCTCCAGTAACGTTTGAATTTCAACTAGAAATGAAATGAAAATATTCGAAATATATAAATCGAGTTAGGTGAATTCCCGACGATGATTAATTGATAAAATCAATGAGAAATCAGAAGGCAAAGGGAAAAAAGAAATAAAACGTTTGACGTCGGTAACGTAAATTTTCGAGAGTTTTGATCCAGTCATACAAAAATCGTGATGTCCTGTTCGTATGATCCGTGACAATGATGAATAATAGTTTTTGACGAATATCTCCATTCGTCATTAAATTCACGCGGAGTGTGTGTGTGTGTGTGTGTGTTATGGAACACAGACTGAGCGATGGAGCTCATCTTCTCCTTGCCTCGACCTCTCACAACCCTCTTTTGTGTTATAATGAAAATAATAATAAAAAAAAAAGAAAAGTAAAAAAGAATTTCCTGAGCAGCACAGTCGCTGCTCGCGTAGCCCAACTGTCTTCGCATCTCTCTACGTCTTTGATTAAGCCCACGGGGCGCGCGCGTCCAAGATGCCCCCCGATCCACCTGTGCAACCGAGTACAAAAAGAATTTTTATCTCTATCTCTCCTGTATATTTGCTCATAACATTTCTCCACAGTCCGAAAATACGAGTAAGAGAAAGAGCATCCCACCCCTTCCACGAATTCCTTAATTCTCCCTCTTCGCTCGCACTCTGCCAGCATTTATTATAGCGCACTCGAGATCTTTCTCTATCTTTCAAATCCCCAAACGATATTCTCCCTCTCCCTCTCTCTCTCTCTCACATGTTGTCTTCCCAAACTCTCTCGCCCGCTCTAGAAATCTAGAGAATCTTTTTCACCGCGTGTGTATACCTTCTGAATAAGTGGGCTCCCCGGACGCGTGTGAACCCACCACGCCTCTTTTCAACCCCCCCATTCTCTCGAGCGCGCGCTTTAGATCTATCAGCTTTCACGTATCCCCGCCGCCGAGTCCCGGGGCCCCGTGGCTATCTTTTCGCCCCCCCCCCCCCCTTCTTCTCTCTCTCTCTCTCTCTCCTTACTCTTCTGCTCTTTCTTTCACTCTTTTACCTCGATTCTTGAGGCACAAAAGAAGATAATGACATTCATTCCCATTAAACCCATCGCGGGCTCAGAAATCTCTGTCCCCCCTCCCCCCCCTCCCTCCTTTTTTCACTTCTTTCAACAATATACCTGAGTTTACTTAATTTTATTTTTTTTTCTACTTTTTTTTTTTTTATATCCTTGTTGCGTGGTTCCAGGACCCCGAATACTCTTCGATTTCATGAGTTCCGGAATGATGAACAACCGGGGAAATTATTAATGTCGATAGAGAGAGAGAGAGGTTCTGAGGAATCAAGGCGTTTTATTAGATTTCAAAATTTCGTTTTCTCCATCTTCGTATACTCGTTATAGCTCAATCACGTGTTTTGAGTTAGTTTTTCCAGTAATAATATCGAGGGAAATTAGGATAGTGGTGGTTCGTGTGCGGGACGTCGAACAGGCTCCTTCGATACTTACGAAAGTTTGTTGGAGAAAAAAAAAGGGGGCGTCGACGTCGTTGTTAGCGAAATTTTTTTTCTTGATTCACGGAGAGCGTTCGAAATTACCTGTCGATCAGCGCTGCCCTCGATCTCCTTTGTTATGTTCTCACAAAATAAAAATCAACACTTGGTAGTATTTTTTTTTTTATTTTTTTATGACAACGAGCAATTCAATAATCGTCGAAAGAATATCGCGAGCGCCAAACTATATGGAAGAGAATTCGAATGATTTTTCGTAACGAATAATAAAAGGTTTTATTAATTTTTGACAGTAATTTATGCTTTTGGGAAAAATTTTGGACACAAGGTGCACAGTCAGCTCGGTAAAAGTTCAATGAGCAGGGGGGGAGGGGGGAAGGGAATGAGAGTATAATAAAAATGGCGAAATTTCGATGTTCCGGGAATGGATTATTTTCAAATAGAAATTTTAAATTGAATTTGGTTTTTTGATGAAATATTTTCTAGTCTTCGATCGGTTTTCGGTGATGAAGCTAAACGTTTTTTTTTGCCGATAAACGTGCGATTTTGACGAATTTTTCAAATGTCATGATTAGCAGGTAAAAGGCAGTAATTTATATCGGTGAACGGACCAATAATTTGGAGTCAAACGGTACTATGTGAAAAATAACACAACGTCGTTGAAATAACCGATTGTAAAATGAAAATGTTGAAAAAGATAGAGAAAAAAAAAACATAAAATTGATAAACATGATATTCGGAGAAATTTTCATTTGAAAAAAAATCTCAACACTGAACGAGCGAACAAACGAATAGTTTGAAAAATTTCATCCCCTCGAACGAGCGAACGAACGAAACCGACGAGCAAACAAACGATAAAATTGTCATCAGCATCATTATCGGGAAAAAATTACAATAAAAATTAAATTATTTGTTACATTGCGGTATAATGAAATTGCAGTACGTTCGAAATTGCGTTGAATGATCGATCAAAATCGAATCGATACGATTATTTACATCTATTCATGAAAAATATTTCTACGTCTGATTGTTATTTTATTTTTTTATTATTATCAAATTACTATTATTGAATTATTACGTAAATGATTGGTAATCGAACTTCGCTTCATATACACTTGTTACTCGTTGTTTCTGCTCTTCGTCGCTTCTGTTTCATGCTATTTTTGATTTACGTTGAACAACGTGTCACCGATGTTACAATAAAACTTCGTAAGCAACGAAATATTAAAGAATAAAAATGTTTGAAAAATTTTTGACATTAGCAGGAGAATGAAAACTTAATTTTTCATCAAACAATCAGCATGGTCTCTCATGAAATTTTCTAAAATATCACGATATCATGGACAGAGAAAAAAAAATGGTTGATTCAATAGAAATTGATGTTATTGGAAGAGTTTTGTCAATTGAAATGCTCATTTCTTTGGCAGAATGATCGTGCAGTCTGATGAAAAATTTATGTGTTCGTTCAATGGTTTATGACATTATGATGGTCATATATTTTATTGGCACTCCGCAATGAGAGATTTTGTTGTTCCAATAACTTTTTTTTCTCAGTGTGGATCTAATAAAGAAATTTAATATCCAAGTAACAGAGAGTCAATCGAATGAAAATTTGATTATTTTTTATTGAAGTATCGAACCAAGGTATTTGACGCACGTTTCAAAAGGATTAAAAGACAGAATGATAGAAGAAAACAAATTCAACAAAAAAGGGAAAAAAATGTTCATTTCGTGCTTAGAAAACGAAATTATACTTTTATGCTCTGCTTGGCGAAGTTGTTTATCCTATTTGTACATGAATAATCGTGTTTGTGTGTGTGTGTGTGTGTGTGTCTGTGTAGTACGTGACAAAAGTTTGACAGAATACAACCAGTGGAATTACACAAAACAAAACGATGCTCCTGTCTTCATTAGGCATTTAATTAACTATTATTGGAAATGTCGATTCCAACTCAAGGGGTTAGGCCACCCTGGAGTGGGAAAAAATCTGTATACTTTAGAATTTTTTTTTTTTTTTGCCAAGTTATGTAATCAATTGCAATTCCGTGGACAGTCTTCCATTGAACTATTATTGAACTGTAAGAAAACAAAAAAAAAATCTCTGGAATCAATAAAAAAAATAGCGTCTGCACAGCTTTTCTCCGTTTACACCTTTTTTTCAACGGCCAGACTGAACCCAGAATTAAAAACCAAAGTTTTTTTGATTCTACAAGTATAGAAGTGCCTATTTTTCCCTAATTTTTTGTTCCTATATTTTTACCATTTTTGAAAGAAAAGGTACCATTTTGACAAAAATCAATAAATCGAAAAAATTCTACGCACTTTTATAGTTATTTCTATACAGAATATAAAAAACTTTGGTTTTTTATTCCGGGTTAAAAATTGAATGAGATTTGAGTCCGGTCGTGGAAAAAAAAAGTGTCAACGAAGAAAAGCTGTTCAGAGGCTATTTTTTTTTTTATTGATTCCAGCGATTTTTTTTTCCTTTTCAGTTTAATAACAGTTCCATGGAGGAGCGTGCACAGAATTTTGATTGATTCAATAATTTGGCGAAAAAAATTTTTTTAAGTATTTTCACACGTTTTGTGAAAAACTTTTCTCGTGGGATGTGGGCATTACTTTTGGCAAAGTAAAATTTCTCGTTACAATATTCTGTTCGCAATTGACATTCGAAAATCACAGCTATACCGTAAAGAGATACGAAATTTTTCGGATTATAAAAGATTGAAAATATTTATTCGCACCGATGTAAACACAGAGCGCAATCGAAATAACGATTTAAAAAATCGTGATTTTTCCAGACAACTGATGCATTCATTTCAAAAAATTTGTTTCTCCAATTTCGACAATTCGAAATATTTGTTTGGACATACACTTTCGAAATTAAAGCCCAAAGAATTTGTTTCGTTCGGAGAAAAACAGGCTGGAAAACCGTTTGATATTATGACAGAAATTTTTTGTTTTTACGAATTCTTCCGCTGCTATAAACAGCGATAACACATTTCTTTTGAAGTCTTGTTTTCTGTCCTGCCTGCTATCGCACCCCTCGCTCTCCGCTTCAACCGACTCAGGTATACGCATAAAAAACTACCGCGTATGCACGAATTGGCAATTAGGATGAAAAAAAAAAAACACAAACAAACGAACATGCCGAATTTGCTCAGTCCCTCAGTTATTTTTTTAAATCAAAACTTTTAACCAATCCTTATTGCAGTTTTGTAGAGCATAAAGCCTGCAAATAATGTACGAAAGGTTAAAAAAATTTTCGAATCTTCTGTATAAATAAAAATTGAACAATCATTTGTCCATTTTGAAAGAACAAATGGAATTGAGCCTCGAGATTTAACAGACATTTTTCATTTTTTTATTCATTGACAAAAAGTTTAGTTCGATGGAGGGCTGTCTCTGTTCGTCAATTTATTTGCAACTCTTTTTTTTTTTTTTTTTTTTTCATCCTCTCTTACGTGCTTTCGCATCTTTACTATCGTAACGTAAGTGAGAGAGAGAGAGAGAGAAAAGTGAGATTCTGTTCTCGGTTTGAGGATAGATAGTCCACGCTCGACGGTTGGACAAGGGTTTTTCTCGTACAGTCACCAAACGTACGTGTCACTACATACTTGGCGAGAGGTCCGAGGAGATGCGCGTTATGCTGTAGTTTTGGCCGTGGTGTCGCCAGTGCGAAAGCACAGTAGGGAGAGAGAGAGAGAGAGATAAAGACCGACATAGCGAAGGAGGGATGGAAGCATGGGGACGAGCGCGCGCGCGTCTCTCCTCCCCCCTCTTCTACTCGAACGAGGTCTCCTGGCCGGTAGGAGCGCGTCAGTAGTTACCGAGCCACCGTAACGACGATACGCACGTATTACAGATAGAGACACGAGCGCGCGCGTCTTTCTACCCGTAGCTCTCGTTCCACTGTCACAATCACGAATCTCCCTCTCTCCTGATTTTTCGATATGTTAATTCACGTTATGCATCCCTCGTTTATCCATACCAGAATCGATCGAATAATCTCTTGTTAATTATTCGCATTTAATTGGAAACCGTATCTCTTCTGTATACTTGTCACACGCGTTTCCCCCCTCCCCTCCCATCCTTCCTAACCAAACTACCCACGTTTGAAGAAACAACGAAAATAACACGACCCGAACGTATGTGTATCACGCTGCTTTCTGCCACTCGTAATAATTACGAGTAAAGAGAGAAAAACATTGTGACTTGCTTGCTCTCTCTTTCTCTCTCTCTCTCTCTCTCTCTTCACGAGAATAATTCACGATTCACCATGTTAAAATGACGAAAGAACAACGTACATGAAACATAAATTAGCAAGCTCGTTGCTTATTACCGTTTTTGTTTTTTTTATCTTCACTTTTCTTTTTCCTTTCTCTTGTTATTTCTCTATGTCTCTTCCTATCCTCCTCGGTCATGATGAGAGCCTCGTGATGAGGGACATGATACGAGTGGCATGAAACGCATTGTTTTCGGCCAGTCGAGCCTACCGTATAATGAGAGCTGTACAGACCTTCCTACTTCCGAAAAAAAAAAAAAAAAAAAAAAAAACAAACTACTCCGTGCTCTCTAATACGGTTCTCTCGGTACATCGCGTACCAAGTGAAATTAGCTCGCGTATCAACATCTCCATTTATTTCATATTCCGCATCGTAACACTCGTCCAAATTGCTCGATGATAGTTCTTTGAGCTTGTACCTTTGCTTCTTTGCTTTGCGTATGTTTGTTGTTTCGCTATTATCATTTACGTTATAGTTATCAATAGACGCAAAGATTATTACAATATTATGATTTTCTTTGGATTTATTCGAAGGAGCTCTTCCACTGTTTTCTTTTTTATATTTTGCATGCCCGAAAAAAGAAATAATCTAATTATTGAAAAAAAGGATTGAAAAAAAGAAAAAACGAATTTACAGTGAGAATTTTAGTGGTGAAAAGTTCGGGGAAAAAAAAAAAAAACAAAGAAAAAAAAATATATGATTCCGTTGAAAAACTTCGAGTGATCGGAAAAGTCAGAGCTTTCGACGAAATTCGTGTACTTTGGTGTGTTTCGTGGAATCAAGGACGCGGGAAGAGAGAGAGAGGAAAGTGGGGGTACTTGGGTCAAAGTCTGTCTACGAGTTACTCGGTGGTGAAATTTCCGAGGTGAATATCGTTCTCGTTTTAACTCGATTGCATTATTATTATCATTATTGTAGTAATAGTTTTATTTTTTTCTTTCGTTTTATGATGAATCGTAATCTTCTTCTGTTGCCTCGAGTCTACTGTCGCGTGCGTCTTCCAATACGACACTGCACAACCGATCTGACCAATCTCCGCTCTGCGTCGCCACTTGTTCCTCTCTTCTTTCACCCGCCCCTCGTTATTCCTTTCTTTCTCCTCAACACGTTCGAACCGGTCGATCGCCGACTCTCGCAACGGCTCGACTCACGGCCACACGACCATCCCGCGCCCCCGCCGTCCAACAACCAAAACATCTACTTCATTCGGTCTTCCTGACCACCATGGGTCGTCCTCGGCCCGATTCCGTGTAACATTTGGTTCCTGAAATTTATAAATCAAATCCCCTTTCACTTAGCTAGTCAACGCTCAACAAAAGGGAATGGCATTAGCTGCACACCAATGTACACTCCATACGGGGGTGATCAGTCCCCTCAAAAGTACCCATCGGCGGACAGCCGCTACCGAGAGCAGATTAGTACAGGAGGGTTTTTTTGGATAGGAATAAGTTTACGGTTGCTAGCCTCGCCAGGCGGCAACTCCTAGACCGAGAGGGCAACCGGCCTTCCCAGTCCTATGCCTGCCTGACTCCGACCACCTCCTCTTGGTCCTGGCCTCCGCCCAAAGCTCCACCTTTTCAAGAATGACCACTTCTTAATCATGGACTTTGGACTCGACCGTGGTCGTGGCCTCCGCCCGAAGCTCCACCTATTCGAGATTGACCACTTCTCGATCATGGACAACGGACTTGACCTGTCACCCCATGACTTATTTGCATGTGAGACATATGGTTTACCTACCAGCCTACTTTGTGGCGTCGAACGTCACCCATTTCCGTAAGCTGTCCACCGCTACGATGCTTCGTTGATTTGGCGACTTCTTCAAGTCCCGCAGGTCCTGAACTTCATAGCGGTCGTTCGGTAAAACTGCCGTTATTCTGAAGGGCCCCTTTGCCTTCGCAACCAACTTTCGACTTTCTCCAGTTGCAACGGGACTCGCAGTCACCATGACGACATCTCCCACGGCATACGCCTGTGGCTTGAATCGTCTGGCGTCGAAAGCTTTCTTTTGTTGTCGCTGCTCTGCATCCGTAGACACCTTAGCAGCATCCCTCAACTCTTTCAAATCCAACTGATCCAATGTATCTTGGATTCCCGCCAATAGCTTGGCCCCGGCCATGCTGCGTGGTTTGTAGCCAAGTAACAGTTGCGCTGGTGACATCCGGGTGGTCCTGTTGGTTGCTGAGTTGATAGCGCTCTGGACCTTTTTCACGCTTTCGTCCCACGTCTCCTCTGTTTCTCCAGCGCAAGTGGCTGCAAGAGAACTTAAAACCGTGCGGTTCATCCGCTCGCACTGTCCGTTAGCACGGGGTGTTGCCACGGCGTTCAGCACGTGTTTAATGGCATACTCCTGGCAGTATGCTTTGAAAGAGTGCGAAGTAAAGGCCGTGCCTCTGTCACTGATTATGCGGGTGGGAGCTCCGAATATTGAGACTAACTGACTAAGCGCCCTTATCACCCACTTCGTCGAGGTATCGCGGACAGGTTCGAGAATGCAAAATTTGGTGAAGCCATCAACAATGGTCAATATTTGAGTATTTTTCCCCTTACTACGTACAAATGGCCCGACATGATCCAAATGTATTGTATGAAACGGAATGGCAACTTTTTCAATTGGATGTAACAGTCCGGGTTTGCGACCAGCTGATCTCTTATAATATAAGCAGTTCAGGCATGCGTCTACGTATTTCGAGGTGAATTTCCTCATCCCTTTAAACCAGTAATTCTCTTTTATGGTTTCTAGAGTCCTTTCGAGAGCGAAGTGACCCTGTTCATCATGGCACAATCGCACGACATTAAAACGAGACATTTTCGGTACCACCCACTTATTGCCCTGGTCAGTCTTTCGGAAAACAACCCCTCCCTTGAGCAAATATTTATCAAAGTATTGCTTCGTTGGCGGTTGAATCTCACCAGATTCCAAAATTTTCCGAATTAATTCTACGTCCGGATCCTGCATTTGAGCCACCTTGATCCATTCGCTTTCTGTAATGTCAATCGAACAGCAACCGATCGGATTTCGACTCAAGTAATCGACGTGCGCCACCTGAGTACCCGGGCGATACACGATGTCAAAGTTATAATCCTGTAAATACACCCACCAACGAGCGACTCGCGGTTGAATATCTTTTTTATTTGCCGTAGCGCGTACGGCACTACAATCTGTCACCACCGTGAATTTGATTCCCAATACGTAAACGCGGAATGCTCTCAACGCCGCGACTACTGCTAGCGTCTCTAGATCGTAAGAGTGATATTTTGCCTCTACAGGGGTTGTCTTTCGGCTATAATAAGCGATCACACGTTTTCCATCTGGGTGTTTCTGTAAAAGTATGGCTCCTAATCCGGTGGCACTCGCATCTGTGTGCACTTCCGTCTCCCGCTCGGGGTCATAAATGGCCAATATGGGTCTGTCCACTAAGATTCTTTTTATTTCGTCAACGGCTGCGCTTTCTTCAGGACCCCACGACCAAGGGATATTTTTACGTAATAAGTTTGTCAAAGGTGCCGTTTTTCTCGCGAAATCTTTAATAAACTTACGGAAGTATCCTGCAAGTCCCAAAAATTGTCTGACTTGTTTTATATTCGTTGGGTCTCCGGCTTTTGCGACCGCTTCAATTTTGTAAGCCCCGGGTCGTATCCCTTCTCCTGAAATTTCGCGACCTAAGTACTCAATTTTACTCTGAAAGAATTTGCACTTACTCAAATTTAAAGTTAATCTGTGAGCCTGGAGAGACTTGAGAACTACTTCTAATTGTTCGAATCCCTTCTCAACTGTTTCAGTGGCAATGAGTACATCATCCAAGTATACTAGAGCGCCTCCCTTAAGGACCTTATTCATAGTTTTCTGAAACACGGCGGGTGCGTTAACTAATCCGAAAGGCATCCGTAAAAATTCCCATTGGCCGTCTGGCGTAACGAATGCGGTCTTTTCAATGGAGTCAGGATCCATGGCAATCTGATAAAACCCGGATTTCAGGTCCAATGATGTGAAAACTCGTTTATTGCAAAGCTGATCGATTTGGTCGTCAATTATGGGTAGTGGGTACTGAACACGTTTGGTGATTTTATTGAGAGCCCTGTAGTCCACGGCCATTCGCGTTTCCCCATTCTTTTTTCGTACTAGTACAACTGGGCTACCGTATGGCGATGTACTCTCTCGGACAATGCCACTTTCTTCTAACTCCATTACTAACGACTTTACTTTATTCCGATCAGCTTGAGAAAGACGATATGGCCCGTGGAACACAGGAATCTCCGAGGTTAATTCGATTTTCATTACTGTAACGTTCGTTTTGCCTAACTCTTTCAGGTTAAACGATATGTTCTGTCGATAACTGTTCAGTAGAACTAGTAATCTTGTTTTGTCTCCAGCCTCTAGATCATCACACCGAACGTCGCTCTCTTTCACCGATTCTACCTGACTGACATCTAGCATCTCGACTTCTAATATCTCATTATTCTTAGACGACTCATCTATCGTAAATGTCACCCCAGCGGCATCTGATATTGCTTTAACACCAGTCTTTTGTAATATATCTCGCCCAATGAGAATTTCCTTCGTCACTTGATCATCTGGTACGACAAAAACCCTCATTGTAAATGGAATGTCATCAATGTGAATTTTGATTCGAGATCGACCGATCGGAACGACTATCGCGTGGTTAAATGCTGACAAAGTTTTCCGTGTATTCTTTATTGTTAAATTCAACGATCTCGCTAAAGTTTCCCGGATAATCGAACATTCGCTCCCCAGGTCTATAGTGCAAACTTTCTCTTGACAGCCCATAACGCATTTTTTTAATGGGTTTTTTACTTGAGTTGTAGAGACCTCACACACATCTAACGTCGCTTGCCCTGACAAGGGCAACCCCTCGCACGAGACCGCCTCCTGGCAATAAGCTGACCTACTGAAATCTAGTCATGCTTTTTTCTCGTCTTTTTCCTTTTTCTTCTTCTTGAAACATTCCGCCTCAACATGCCCTATGTTTTTGCAGAAGTTGCATTTCTTAACCATGGTATTTTTGACGTTCGCGACCGGGGAATTTTTTGATACGCTCGACCCCTTCTTATCGCTGTTATTATTACGCTCGGGCTCCGGACACTCGTGTTTTTTGTGCCCCTTCTCCCCACAATTAAAACACGCGCCGAATTCAAATCGCTTAGATTGCTTCCTCGACTTTTCCGATTCTGTAGGGTGTCTCTTGTTTCTATCATCCTTTACCTGCTTAATCTCCTTAGGCTTTTCAAGTGATACGGACTCTAGACACGCATATAATTCCGCGAGAGTTTCTTTCTTTGACATTAATAGGCTCATTTTTAGCTGGCTATCATGAATCCCCTGAACTACGAAATCTACGATCTTATATTCCGGAATCTCTAGCTTACATCGATTAATTCTTTTGATCTTCTCGAAGCAATACATTTGCACAGACTGACCCGGCGTGCTTTTATAGTTCACTGCATTTTCTAAGAGTTTACCGAAACTTGGCTCTCCCGAAAATTGTCTGAGAATTGATACGGTAAAGGCTTCCCAGCTGACTGGTGCATGCTGAAGCCCCTCGTACCATTCTTTCGCAATTCCTTTCAACCTCAAAGAAGCTAGATAAATTTTGTGAGGTTCATCCCAATCATACATAGTCGCATACGTGTTTACTTTTTCTAGCCATTCCTCAGATGATAGAAGTTTTTTCTCCGGGTCGAATTCCGGTAATATTTTTTCATTGACATAGTGATTTGCCCGTTTCGAACCTGTCTTAACGATAGCAGAAAGTACCTCAGTCAGCCTCGCAAAATCGGACTCACCCCGTGACTCAGTGCCGCCCATCGAACTCCCGCTCGCAGATTTTCGTGTCAGCGGACTCCTCGATCGTCTCCTGCTTCTCGCCCGATAATTTCGGTAATACTCTTCATACCGACGACCATCGCCCGATCGCGATGTCCTTCTTCGAACACGATCGTAATCATCGAAACTCGTCGATCGACGCCGACAATGACCGCTGTCCCTCGAGCCCCGACGTCTCGAACGATGCGAGGACGATCTCGTCCGTTCGATCTCGTCATCCTTAGTCCTCCTGGACCTCTCATCACGATCTTGTTTAATTGTTTTTGATGACATAATGTGTTCACACTAACAGATGACACTTGAACTTATAAGGTTATAATTGTGCGCGTGAACAATCCCACTTCTGATCTGTAGTAATAGTTTTATTTTTTTCTTTCGTTTTATGATGAATCGTAATCTTCTTCTGTTGCCTCGAGTCTACTGTCGCGTGCGTCTTCCAATACGACACTGCACAACCGATCTGACCAATCTCCGCTCTGCGTCGCCACTTGTTCCTCTCTTCTTTCACCCGCCCCTCGTTATTCCTTTCTTTCTCCTCAACACGTTCGAACCGGTCGATCGCCGACTCTCGCAACGGCTCGACTCACGGCCACACGACCATCCCGCGCCCCCGCCGTCCAACAACCAAAACATCTACTTCATTATTATTATTATTGTTTTTACTCGACTCTCATTATCAAGTGCTGGTTAACCGAACTCTCCATTTGATTTTTGTACTTCTTTTTCTTTACGAACGAACGTGCTTGTTTTTAATGTATTATATATATATATCTATATCTCGTTAAAAACAAACGCATTTTCTTTCTGTTATGGCCTAAATTCTAGGGATAAAAGTGATTTCGTTAAGTTCATCAAATGCCTCGCGAATCACACATTTTTTTTGTGTGAAACTATCAGTGATTTTGCGTTCGCGTTATCGCGAGAAAAAAAATTGTTCGAACAATTATTTTAAATTGTTTTAACAATTGTTCGATGTTTTGAAAACGATAAAATATTAACTTTGACATATTTTATTGTGCTCTTCACCATAAAAATCAGCGTACGTTGATTAACCTACAAATTCTGAGTGTGTCACCCCCCCCCCCTGCCGGTGACGGAAACATTTATTCGACATTAAACACTCTCTGTTCAAAAAAATTTCGTTTTTCGATCGTCACGAACGCATTTAATTATATTAGAACTACAAAAATACGAATAAATTCATCGGTACCTTTTATTATTGTTTCGAATATACCGTGTATTTCACAGTGTTTTTCTTTCTTTCATCCCGAAGTTCTTTTCACACTTGCAAGCCAATGAGTTTCAAACCTTTTCATTGTTTGTTCTTCCATCAGTTTCTATATGCATATATCAAAGGGGAATAGTAAACTAGCTCGACAAAATTTGACGTTTATCATCCTCGCGAGTGCCTCGGTATTTAGTAGCAGTATTTTTTTTACGATATCGCTGTTTTTCTCTCTCTTTTTTTTTTGTTTCTTCTTACGTTTTCTCATGGCTAGAATCGTAAATCGTGTGTAGCATACGAATGATGTATACCGGCAATAAAATTAGTGATCGCGATACGTTGCGGAACGTGCATTTTCGTAATAGATCGGAACTCGAGATGATGTACGTACTAGGAGATAGCGACGGTCGCGCGCGCGCCCGCTAGTGTCAGGACTTCGGCCAGGGGCTCTAAAGGAAGGTATGAAGGAAAATGGGGTAACGGGGGAAGCGACAGCGAGAGGTGGAGGAGGAGGAGGGGGGGAGGGGGATGGCGAGCAAGAGCCCCAGGACAGAAAAAAACTTACGACTGGTGGTGCTGCTCGCAGTTTTTTTTTCGTTTTTTTTTCCTCGCAAAATACGAATGTACTTTTTGTGTCGTGTCTTTCTTCTTTGTTTTTATCTATTTATTCGCTCGCGAGGTTACGCCTCTCGGCATAGCTTCTATACCGGGAAAAGATAAAAAATACAAGAAATAATATGAAAAAAAAAAAAGAAAAGTTAAGTAAACAAAGAGGAAAAAGGAGAGAGGACACTGAGAGAATGAGATAAAAGATTTGATAAGAGCCATTATTGAAACAATTTCATGAATAAGTTTTGAATTTAGATTCCTATCGTTACCGCTTCTTCCCCCACCCCCCCCCCCCCCCCCCATCCGAGAATTCTTTACCCGCGTGCTTGAATGATTGAGAACTCTCGAGTCTCCGTTACCGCGAGAGATCGCGACACCGTCATTTTTCTCCCTCCCTGCTTTTTCTTATTTTCTCATCTTCATCCACGTCCCTCTCCCACTCTCTTTCTCTCTCACACACACACACACACACACACACTATCTCTCGCTTCTTCTCACGCTCTTTCGGACGCTCAGCGGGGACTATCCCGCGATCAAACTCACTCTCACTACTCCTTTCTTCCGATCCTTTTCTACGATTAGCCTGACGTATACGTCTGTTTTAATTCCTCCTATTATTCTTCGGCTCTATATATATGAACCGAGAGTGATGCGAAACCACTTTTTTTTTCTTCTTATCTTCTTTCTCGTGTAACTATTATTTTTTACTCTTCATGGACAGCCGGAACAGATGCTTCGTTAAAACGTTTGCTCGCATTATAGACTTTTTAGTGGAATCTCGATATTTCGATTCTTTCATTTTATATTCGTTGTTTCGAATAACTTTTTGACGTATGATACTCGATAGATCGAGTGAAACTCTTCAATGTCGCACAATGCCTATTTTTATCGTTGGATTTTAACGTACGAAGAATCTTTTGTCAGTATTTATGGAAGAGAAAACTCGAGGGATTGAAATTATCGAATTAATATGAAAATCGTAGTGGTTAAATAAATGAGGAAATGGTACAGGAAGCTTTAGGAAGTTGTCTCGGAAACGCGTACAAAATTTTTATACTCGCATGTATCCACAATTTTATTAGAATCAAATAATCATTTTATACTTTCAGACATATTTTATATTATGCTTATTCTATCGGTATTATTATTTTTTTTTTATTCAAACGGTTCGTCCTGTCAGAAGGGTTTAAACACGCGCTGTGACGTCATAAAACCGGCGTGTATCCTCACACTTATCACAATTCACGCGTATCGTCAAAGTTCATATTTTATCGGTGTATATCACACTTTTCATCTGATGTTGCCAGGAATTTAATAATATTCATTCCCAAAAAAATAATTTCCGGAAAATTTCACGAGCCAAAATGTTAACACGCATTTTCATTAAAGATCAAAAGTCACAAAAATTTGAAAAAAGTATCTCAGGATGCGTGTGCGGAGTCGTTGGACACGTAGAAACAATTGAATGGGTCTGTAACATCTCAGGATGTTTGTGTGGAATCGTTCGACATGTAGAAATAGTTGAGCGGATTTGTAACATCTCAGGATGTGTTTGTGTGTGTGTGAAATCGTTGGACATGTACGAATCTTTTTTTGTTAGCGAAATCAATTTGTTGCCGCAGTCGCGCGTATCGCATAATCGATTAGGCGATTATGCCCCGAAATTATTACGAATACAGAGGAATATATCGTGTATTTTACACGAGTTTTTATTCTCAGAATCAACGTGAAAATTTGGCAGGCATTTCTTGCCCGAATTTTATGGAAAAAAAAAAAAAAAAAATCGATATTGTAGATGAAAAGTGTTGGCCATCTAGAAGATTCCTCAATACTTCGCATGCTTTAATCGTAAAGAACGATTGAAAGTTTGAATGAAATTTATTTTCATTGAATCGTCGTAAAAGCTATACGTATATATATATATCGAAAGAAATACGCGCTGATTTTCGATCGAAAGATATAGATTTGTTCTGAGTGAGAGAGCCGCAAAGCTGAAAGACTTCGAATAAATGACCATTTTACGTATTTCTCCCAATTTATTTATCCATCATTTGATTTTTTCTCTTCCTTTATTTCTGCCTGCTCGGTTTAATTCTAAAGCGAAAAATCGTTGAATCGATGTATATATCGTGGTCACATTTTGAAATGAAGTAGTACGAATAATTTTTTTTTTCTTTTTTTTTTTTCTACTCCATTTACCTTAGTATCTATGAGAAAAAAAAAAAAAAAAAAAAACTCGTTTTGCTCATGCGAGAAACGAAATGTTGAAAGTATCAATAAAAATGGTTTGAATAACAAAATCGTAAATTTGTGGATATAAAAATATTCTCGCACAAATATGTATTACATGAACGAGTATATAAACTCGTGGAAAAAAAAAAAAAAATATCAATATCGAGTTTGAATGTCCTGCTCGCGATGTAGGCCCTTGAATGTCTCACTTTTCATACGAAATTGTATGTGCACGACGAGTTCGGAACTTTTTTTTTTTTTTTTTTTTTTGCTTATCCCGGGCCAATCTCGAGTGCAACTTTTGCGAGTACCTGTATATTTACCGAGAGAGATATTTCATCGTGCTATATATATAATTCGAATGAAACGGAGTGAGTATCGTTTGGAATAGTCGCGAATAGTGATTTGATCGATCGGGTCGGAGAGCGAGGGGGGCGGAGGGATGATGATGCAGTTTGAATGCCTGTGGATACGCGTCCACCAATCGTGTATCATATAGATATTTCGGAAAAAGTGCACACTTTTCCGGTTGCCAATCTCTCTCGCTCCCCGATTTCCGCGCGGCAAACGAGCAAGAGAAAGCCTCTCCTCATCATCATCATCTCTTTGCATGTACAGCGTTATAAAATCCAAACAAATTCGTATACGCGCCTCCGCTTCCCGCAGCATATATAGCATTGATAAATTAACGTAGATTAATTATCTCGTTGTCGTTGAAATTATAGCTGTATGCTGCTGCCTCCCGAGGTTCGAGCGTGTGTAATGAAAATATATTTACGGGGTTGATGGTTTACGGGGGTCTAGCGAGAGCGCAGCGCATCCAGAGCATAAGCAACTCCCTCGTATAAAACACGGCGCGCGTTATACCAACGATTTAAAATACGACAGCGTAAACGGCCTGCGGCCGATGGTGACTGGTGAAAATATGGAAAAAGCACAAACCTCTCTGGGCCATTAGAATTATTTTTTTCAAACATCGCGCGCGCGCCCATAAAGTGGCCCACTTTTCGGCGTTCACCGATCGTGCTAAACCTTTTTTTTATTTTTGTTGGAGAAACATATTATTGCTGCTTGTATATTTATTCGTTTTTCCTCGTACTATTTCTTTCTTTCTCTCATCATTTTATGCTCAATTACGTTTATTAATTAATTGACTAATTTCTCATTTTCCTGCTGCTCGCTCTTCCTTTGCCGTAAAATTTTCGTTGTTGGGCTTGTTTTTTCTTTTTTTTACTAATCCGAACGCGAGAACCCCTTCATGGCTGAATGCTCAATAAAAACTTTATTTTTCGACATTTTTGTTTTTTTGTTTTTGTTTTTTTGTTTCAAGTAGAGAATATAATCATTAATCTTCCTGGAGCTTCGCATGTTTTATTAGACGTTTCGATAATATACGTGGAAACAATTTTCATAAAAATATAGATAACGAAGCATGGAGTTGAGAATCCATGAAAAGAAAAGGCGCCCTCGCGCCGTACGCGGCAGATTCGAAATTGACGAGAGCTTTCGAATACCCAATTTTAAACTGTAATTGAAAAAATACACAAAACAAAAAAACTGATAAGATTTTTAATTAACATTGATAAAAAAGAAAAAAGAAAAAACGTTTATGGAACAACGAAATCTGCCATTACGGGGAGTTTCGACGAAATATCATGATGATGATCATCATAATGTCATAAATCATTGAACGAACACATTCATTTTTGATGAAACTGCTCGTTCATACGGACAAAGAATCGCGGATTTCAATTGACAAAACTCTTCCAATAACATCAATTTCTATTGAGTCAACAATTGTTTTTTTTCTCAGTGTATATAGGCACTCTTTCATACACTGAGAAAAAAAATTTGTTGGATCAACGAATCGTGGCGGAACAAAATAAATTTGTTGATTCAACAAAACTTTTGTTGATTATCAACGATGTTTTTGCCTCGTGTGGTGAGAAATATTTATTTGAGCCAACGAATTAAGGAGGTTGGCTACAGACAACAATGTTGCCACGTTGAAAGCATAGGAAAATTCGAAATGATTAGAATTTAATGAATTTTCGTGAGCATATTCTTTTGGATTGAATATGAATATAGAAATTTTTTAAGATTTTTCTTCTACATAGTTTTCGAGTAGTTTAACGCACTAGAGTTTACATCCGTAAGCATAGGATTCTCATATATATAGGTATATCTTTTGCATATTGTAAACTCCAGTTATTCGACAACTATGTAGACGAAAAATTTGAAAAAATTTGTGTCATTGCATTTGATGCTAAAGAATGTTATCACTAAATTTTATTAAATTCTTATCATATTGTCGTATGTAGCCACCCTCCTTAAGTATTCGAATGAATCAAACTTTCATTTGGGTTAACAATTTTCACTATATGTTCGCTACGATTTGTTGAATCAACGAAAAAAATTGTTGAATCAACGCATTTATATTTCTCTCAGTGAGTCGATGGAGTCGAGTGGTCGCGGAGCGGTAAGCTTCTATACGCGGGTACTCGAAATAAATGCAGTAAATGCACCCGAATGGCATTATTTATTTGATTCAAATGCAGAGCTTTTGTTAGTTTAGGTAAATAGAAATTTGGTTAATTAAAGTGGTGGAGGGGGGAGGGGGGGGGGGTCGATCAAATGATCCTGATAGATTTGAGTAGATCCTTATTCTGAATTTAAATACCAATAATTTTGTAATTGAAGAATATTTCTTAAAGTTTTAATGACTATAACAAATGCGGAGCCCCTCGAAAACGTGCTTGAAATTTCAAGCTCTATGCGCACTGTAATTTATATATCGTAGAGAGAAACGGAGCGCACGAGTATAGAGAGAAAAGGGGCTGCTGCTTTCTTGTCTCTCGGTATACATTAGATCTCGAAACAGTTTTCATTCGGTGAGTAGTTGTGGAATATTTCATCGCTCTCTATCCAGTTGAGAAAGTTTTCGGTAAGAGAGAGAGTGAGAGAGAGAAATAGTCAGCTGGAATCAAGGAGCAGAGAGATGAGTGCGGGAGTTTCGGGATGAGAAATTAGCAAACGACGAAATAGATGTGACGCTTTCGTGCACCCATCGAGAATGTTAGGCTGCGGATCTAGCTCTCGCGAGAAGTGCGTCGACTCGAAACGAAAGGACTGCGACGAGAACGAGCGGAAGATCGGTTTTCATCCCCCTTCCCTTCCCCCCCCCCCCCCCCCATCCTTACATCCCTGATACACGTTGAAACCGTCTCGAAAGTCGCGCCCGTACGCTTCACATTTTTCCAACCTGTTTCACGTCCGCACACAGCAATTTCTTTTTCAAGGAGTTTCGGTACAGGCGATACAATGTTGCCATGCTAAACCATGTTAAAAACATCAAAAAGTTAAGAATTTTATAAAATTTGGTGAGAATATTCTTTAGTACCAAATTTGACAATCCAAATTTTTTCAGATTTTTCTTCTACACAGTTATCGAGTAATCGAAGACTAAAGTTCACGTGTATAAGCATAGCGTTTCCATATATATAGGTATACACTTCGGGCATAAGAAATCTGCTTTAATGCATAATTACTCGATAACTAAGTAGAAGAAAATTTTGAAAAAAATTGTGTTTTCGTACTTGATGTTGAAGAACATTATCACCAAATTTCATTAATTTCTTAACATTTTGCCTTTTTTACCGAAACTCCTTATCTACTTTTATGTGTAACGTTTTTTTTTTACATTCGCTTCTTACCAATGTCTCTTCGTTCTTTGCGGACTAATGACTTTGAGATTAAGCTTTTACGATATCGAAATGAAATTTGGTATGCTGATTATCTAATGAACCGGCGAGGATAGACGCATAACACCGGTGAAACGTCACTATATTTACGTTTTGAAATACCGCTTTTTTTTTCTCTCGTTCTTCGCAAAGGCTTCTTGGTCTCTCTTATGAATTTATAAAAATTTCTTTCCTGCGTTGATCCGCTTCGCTATGACTTTTATAAACTCGTTCAAGTCTGCCCTGTTATATCGTCGGATTATCTCGTCGTTACTTGGACATGCAAAAAAAAAAAAAAAAATTGCCCAAAACAGCCATTTACTTTGGTATAATAATGACGCACGAATAATGAAGAACAACGCGCGGTTGCTGAGAAGACGAAATCGTCATCATCGACGAGGGAAATTGTACATAGTCTCTTGAACGCGTTGATCCGTTCGAAGCTCTTTCGCGTATATTATTGAGACTCAATTTTCTGTCAACTTCAAAACGCATATTTCGGTGAAATTTTCATTAGCTCGAACGTTTTGTAGCGACTCTTCTTGAAAACTTTAGTCCAACGCTTGAAAGGTTAATGAAACAACTTTTGCAAGGTTTTAAAATCTTTGAAAAATGTATACTCGACTCGATTTTTTTTCAAAGTGGTGCTGTTTTATTTATTTATTTTTTGATGGAAGGGGCAGTTATGGCTGCATTTTTCAAAGCTTTTACGCATCTTTTCTTCGAAACGTTTTATGAAAAAAAAAAAAAAAATCGATATCCGGATAATTTCATCGAGTAATTTTACTTTATCGATATATTATCATTGATGAAAACTGTAAACGCCCTGCTCCTGTTAGTCGTTTTTATTGAACTTGAGAGATCGCGAGCAGATAGCAATCCGTATCGAACGGAATGTCGATATTTTCAAAACTCTTTCAAAACAACGATTAAGATTCGCGAATCCAGAAGACGAGAGTGTGACTTTTGACATCGGGGTTACTTTTTTTTTTTTTATCAGTTGCTCAAGAAACAGTGCGCTCCTCAAAGTTTCAAAGGAAAAGACGCTTCCTCTGCTTTTCTATTTATTCCAGTTCACTTCGAAGTTACCATTCGAATCTCCTTCGAATGTGTTTTTTGTAAATATTTTTTCAATTTCTGCTAAGAAATGTTTTGCCATTTTCTCCAAAAAAAAAAACAAAAAAAAAAAAAACGGTTCAAATTCCTTTTCTTTTCAATAAAAAAAGTCTTGTAAAGAATCATCGACATACGCGTTCGGGATCTAAAGCCCAACAAATTTTTTTTATTCCATTCACGATATACGAAAAATTTATCACGATTTCGATGAATAACACGTAAGAGATCGGTCAAAGAGTGGAAAAAAAAAGTGCCGCGGTGATGCCTTAAGTACCGGAGTCTACTTTTGCGAAGACTAAATCGCACTGCTCGACCACTCTTTTCACTACTTTATCAAGTTTTTTTTCTTCAAATTATTTTGCTTACACTATTTTTTTATTTCCTCTCTCCCCCCTTTCTTCGTCGCCCCCTCTTTGCGGCTGGCTCGGACTCTATCTCGCACCTGCCGGCTGCAGCTCACCCGCGCGATCCCGTCCAAGTGCACACACTGCGGCGCCCGGGATGCGATGAGATGAAGAAGGAACACACAAGCGCACCTTCGGAGCCGAGAAAAAGTCGATTACTTGCTCCTCCCCAGTCCTCCCAGCCTCCTGCAAACTCCTGTTTATATGACTGTGTCGTCTGTGTGCCTGCGTTCGTGTGCTCGTATGTTTCACGTGTGAGCGAACGTGTTACCCGATTACGTGCTCCGCGATACTGATGCTGCCCATTTTGCGACGTACACCAAATTCTTCATCCCCTTCATACACATAGATATATATTCCTCTGTGTGTGTGTGTCTGTGTGTGTGTGTCTGTGTGTGTGTGTGTGTGTGTGTGTGTGTGTGTGTGTGTGTGTATGGATAGGTGTCAGATGTCCGTTATATCTGTATAGACATTGAGATAAATACACCGTACTAATATACATTATAGCATGTTTCGTATAGCGGTGGAGTATATACCGGGGGAGAGAGATTATTTATTTTTATTACCTCAGCGACAGATTCAATCTCGACGTTGGGAAAGAGAAAAAAAAAAAAAAAAAAAAAAAACTTTGTACACAAGTGTGATATATATATACGTATCCATATAATATACGAAGATGCGTACCAAAGTTCCGAGGATCCAACACACCGAAGCCATTAATTACCGACAATATTGATTTATAATAATTACTAGGCGGCCTGAGGTAACTCTCTCTCTCTCTCTCTCTCTTGGCCCCACCCTCCCCCTCCTCCCTCTTCTTGCTCTTTCATCATTTTTTGTTATTCCGCTACATCAATTTTCGCAGGGCTCTTCTATATCTTGTCGATGAGAAGAGGGAAACGTTTCTTTAACGGTGGCCATCTTATTACGGTGGCGGGCGATCCTTCAATTTTCGAAGCTTTTGAAAAACGACCGGAGCATGTTTTGTATTATATTCATTTTTCGTTTCTTTTTTTTTTTTCATCGTTGTTTCTTCACTTGTTCCGAATAATTAAAGTGCTTCTGGTCGAGAAATTCTCGAGCGTTGTGTACTCTATATTCATTTATTATGTTTTTTTTT
Source organism: Campoplex capitator (assembly GCA_037576405.1). Lineage (NCBI taxonomy): Eukaryota > Metazoa > Arthropoda > Insecta > Hymenoptera > Ichneumonidae > Campoplex > Campoplex capitator. The sequence continues at coordinate 9,026,126 of JARBWI010000323.1, read as the reverse complement.
TCCGTTGATCCTATCGAGACTCGAATAATGCTACAGTCGATCAATCTCTCTACTCTCTTGCTTCGTACTATCTCTTTCGGTTTCTTTTTTTTTCTCTCTCTTATAACTTCGATAGATACGAAATGTGTAGATTAAGAAATTGAAAAATTGCTTCGTTTCGATGCATATCTCAACATGTGTCTTGAATATATATTATAAAAAAAAAACAAAAAAGGGTTCAGGGTACAATGACTCGGCGCTGTTACGTATCGCTTCTCTTCCCTTCCCAAATCACTCCTTTTCTCTCTCTCTCTCTCCCTCTCTTTCGTTCCTTTCTCGTTTTCGTTATTTCTTTTTATTTTATTTTTTTCTCGTTTTCTCAAGTGCGTTCCTCCTCAAGTGGTCGAGATGCGAACGGATAGCTTGTTTGTCTCTCGAGTGTAACACGCTATGTTTAAGTAGCTGATGCTGGATTGCTCGGTCCGTTATAGGAGGGCGTGTGCGTGTTTACGAGAGAGAGAGAGAGAGAGAGCTCTACACAAGAGAACTCACATCTTTCTGTCTCAAGTGAGATACTACTCTCGAGTCCCCGCCGCAGTGTCGTCTGCCTATTGCATTGAAACAAATATTCACATATGTGCCTATATATTTATACATACGTTATATACGTAACGTAGATGCGGGGGGTCTCGGAATTAAAGGTTCGCGAAGTCAGATTCGGGATTAAATTCCAAGTCGAATACTTTGTTGTTTTTGTTTTTATTTTTTTCATTCATTCTTCCGATTGATGCGGCCACGCTTCGCGTTCTACAAGTGGAAATGATATCGCTTTCAATCTCTCGGTCAATAACGCGATTCAATCCCTGAAAGTTCTGCACGGAGTCATCACGAGCGAGGGAGTATATATATCTTTTGAATTATTTTGCAGCAGCGAGATTGCGGTAATTACTCTCGCTGAAGTCGACGAGATCGTATAGAAATTAGAATTTCGATGAAATTAATCAGCGGTCTATTTGTCTGCTGCATTTTGTAAATGAGTCGATCATAAATATATCGACTAGCGAGAGACTTGATTTAAACTCCGAAATGGTAATTAATGGGAAATTGAATGAACGCATTTCTCGCGGTGCTTCAAAGATGATGGAACGTGAGGCCTCTGTTATCGCGCTGGCATTTTCGTGTTTTCCCTTTGAACGCACTCGAGCGACAAAGAAAAAAGTCATAATGCTACCTCGAAAGAGTCGTTTTCATTTTAAACCAAATTTCTCAGCGAATATGAAATTATTACGAAAAATTGCGAATAACCGGATTCACAGAATTATGAAATGATTTCAATATATTCGTATGAATATTTGCCAACCGAATCGTAATTTCACAGAAGATGTCCATTCAAATCTACTCCGAAATTAGATTTTAAGGAGGTTCGGTACAGGCGATACAATGTTGCCATGCTAAATCATGTTAAAAACATAAAAAATTTCAAAAAGTTAAGAATTTTATAAAATTTGGTAAACATATTCGTTTAGTGCCAAATTTGACAATACAAATTTTTTCAGATTTTTCTTCTACACAGTTATCGAGTTATTGAAGACTAAAGTTCACGCGTATAAGCATAGCGTTTCCATATATATAGGTATACATTCCGGGCATAAGAAATCTGCTTTAATGCATAATTACTCGATAACTAAGTAGAAGAAAATTTTGAAAAAAATTGTGTTTTCGTACTTGATGTTGAAGAACATTATCACCAGATTTCATTAATTTCTTAACATTTTGCCTTTTGTATCGAAACTCCTTGAAGCAAGGAATAAATTATCGAATTAATGATAGAGCTGTGCCAAGTATTTGTAGTCAGAGATATTCACGCATCGATCAATCTTTCGCATGAGAAAACATTTGATTTATGCGAAATCCGGTATTCTTCGCTCTATAAAGAAAGAACTCGGTGTAGCAAAGGACTAATGCGTGCGTCACTCCGACTTGAAGACGACGAACCAATTCAGAGACCTATTGGTCAGCTTTTGGCTCCACGATCCTTAAAAACTCAGTTCAACCTCGCACTACTGTCATTCCAAAGTGTACGAGAAGTCAAAAAAGTTCAAAAACGTTCATCGAGACAGGGAGAAACTCAATAAATGCTTACGCATTTATTCTTTATCTTTCGATCTTGTTAATCTCACGCTTTCAGTAATTAATATTCAAGGATTTTGGGACAACTGTCAACGAATCATAGTGTCACAAAACCTTCACAATTTTTCTTGTCTAACGTTATTTAAAAATTATTAAACAAACCTCAACGTTGTTCTAACAGTCGATTGAATTTTCCTCATGCAAGTTTTAATGAAATTTCTCTTTTGCGAAATTTATTGAGAATCCGAGTTGTCGTCGTGACATTTGAGAGCAGACAGAATAACTTCAGACTCATCATTCGATCGACTTGAGCTTTCTACTTGGACTGCGTGTAATGAGACAGCGAACCAATCAGAATCGCGGCAAAGCGATGACGATAAACAGCTAATTCACGCGTCGCAACTCTACTTTATAAAAAGGCAAAACAAAAAAAAAAAAAAACTTGGCGAACCTGCGACTCCTCCCGAAAGAGCTTTAATTGATTAAAAATGTTTTTGAAAGCTTTCGAAAAGAATGAAAAAAGAATTTTTTTTCTCGCTGTAAAGGTGTCCCGTAGCGACTCTCGTTTCAAGCTGCAGATATATTTTAGCACGTGTACTCGTCTCGTGTATCTACCGTAACTCTTAATCACGTAAACTTTGCCGGATACTGTGTCAACAGCTATGCTGTTTACCTTTGTTTCAAGATCTTCCACAAAATCGTCTCCCGTTCCTCGCAGTATTGACTAAACCCGCTGAATTTTCTATTGAAAAGTACTTCGTAGTAGTTAACGTTTGTTATCTGAGAGCGAACACTATATATAACTGCTTTTGCGCCTTAAGCATCAACTTGGCGATAATAACTTTCAATTTCGTGCGCTCCTTCCACCAGCGCGATTCATTTGTTAACGCGTACACACTGTGTATATGTTATTCGAACGTGCAACTAAGATTTAAGCGATATTTATTAAGAGCCGCGTCTCGTATTATTTGCGAGAGCATTTTCGGTTCGATCCATATTTCACAATGAAATAAGATTCGTTTGATCTCTTGACTTTAACTCTCGTTACAGATCACGCATAACGGAAAAAAAAATAATAATAATAATAAACGAAACTGACAGCCTCGAATGCCAGACTCGGGCATTCCGCGTGCAGTTCGAGTTTCTTATATTCTTGCAGTGGCTTGACGCCTGGCTTTTCGAAAGAAAAAAAAAAAAAAAAAAACCAATTACAATGAGGTCAAAGAAAACAGCGCGTAAATCGCGTTCAAATTTGATGTGATAGCAATTCGTTGATAAACTCTTGACAATACGAAGACAAAAAAAAAAGCTTTCGTTTATTTCGGCGATCGATGAGGGACTGTCGCGTTTTCTCATAGTAAAATGCTCTCGTTCGGTAAGAAAAGTCAATAAAATCGTCACGCATGCACCCGAATCTGTCGAATCTGCGTCTGTCATACAAGCTTCGCACACGCGTGCATATGAAGTATAGACTATTTATATATTTGGCTAAATTGAGATACATATGCCCATCACATAAAGTTCCCCCCCCCCCCCCCCTTTCCCCTGCTCCTCCTCCTCGCCACTATTTCCGCGAGCAGGAGAGAATAGTTTCACGAGCTTCGATTTTACCACTCCGTTCGCGTGTCACCTCGAATTGCGTTCACGTGCTCTCCAACCCTTTGTATTTCCATTCGAATTGAGAGACAACGCGGAGAGAAAAGTTTGTCGAAAGCCAGGAAAGAGAGGGAAAAAAATACAAGAGGAAAAAAAAAAGATCGAATATGTAGAAAATTGAATTATCCGTCAGCGTCGCGAAACAACATGGGCTAATTGAAACGCTGACCAGGAAATGGTCGAGTTCGAGGTAGTACGAGAATCAAAGAAAAAAAAAAAAAAAATAGAAAGGAGTGCAGAGGAGCACCGGTAACGATCCTATGCGGAACCGTATAAAATAATAGACGCGTCTATTTTTTTCAACTCTCTTCCATGCACGTACTAAGAATTCACAAAAATATTGGTACCGGCATTTCAGTGCTTCAATCTACTTTTTATTGAATCTATTTTCGGCTACACTGTTTCCCTCGAAAATTTAGCATTTTCTGTTATCACTCGCGAGAAAAAAAAAATTATTTACCGTATATATATATGACTGCATATATATATATACGTTTAACCAAGTTTGAGAGTAGCCTCTGGAGTTTATATAGAAAATAACCTAGTCAATAGTTTCAAAGAAAATCCGGGCTGCCTGTCGCTTTTCGTCACTTCACGACGCAACAGCAACGACCATGTGACAGCTCCGATTTATGAGGATTTTTTTTTTCCCCTACCTTCTTTCCTGTCAGGTCGACGGCATATTGACGCCCTAAGCGAAGATCGTGCAACACAGCCCTATATTTGCACCTACAGTCTTTGCACAGTCCCATCGCCGTCGTCAGTACCCAAAGACTAAAGGCTCTTCGTGCAAGATCGATTGTTTTTCGAGTATGCAGTGATGTATTTGTTGTTGTTTTTTTTTTTCTCATGTTCATGCTCTATTTTTATTCAATTTATCGTACTTTTCTAGGCAATTAATTTCCATGAGATCATAATGAATAATAAATATGAATAGCGTATTGCAAGCACGAGGGAGTCTGATGAAAATTGACAGACTGGGATTTTCCGGGAGCAGTCAGGATCGAATATCCCATGCACGAGCTTAGTCATTCATATATTGGAAAAAATACATAGATAGACGCGGTGTATATACACGCATGGATAGATAATAGAGGATGCTCTATACCACTGTGAGAAAAATGTGTTTATCCCCCCCCCCCTCTCTCTCTCTCTCTCTCTCGCCTCCCCTTTTCCCGTTTCGTTCGACGATCCCAACGACGGTGAGAAAAATTGATGCGCGACGAAGCAGCTTGCCTATCTACCTGCTCCTTTTCCTCATCCCCGGGCGCCATGCCCACGCGAGCATCCATGCACCCACTCCACTCACACACTACCGGGAATTGATGCATAATCGAATGACGTCCGGGGAAAATTGCGTATTACAGAGCCTCCCGGGGAAAAATGGATTTTTCACCAACTTTGGGAAAAAAAATATGGTGCTCCCTCCCCCCCCCCCCCCCCGCTCCCGTACCACCTCGATTTTCTTCCTCTTCTTTGCCTCTCTTTGTATATGCTATGCTGAACGCCTCTGAAAATTTTCAGCTACAATTCACATGTCTGATAAATGCTACCCATTTCAAGGGAAAGATAAAAGTTTTAACGGAGTTTATATCTCCGATGATGCCTTATTCATGAGATTATTAAAGCTTTCTTGTAGCAGATACTACTTAGGAGAGTTATCAATTTTTTCTCGTGTACTCCATGTCGCAGTCTCAAATTTTTGGCTTTCAAAATACATCGCTATACGTAACGGGTTATATCAGTCAAATTTTTTTATACGAAATCCCTTCATTTTGTCGAAGAATTGAGTCCTTCAACTGCGTAATTATTTGTTTGAAGAAATCAGAAATAATTGAGAAAAAATAATTCTTTCTTTGGTGAATCTGAAAGAAAAAGCAATACACAGAGAAAAAAAATGGTTGATTCAATAAAAATTGATGTTATTGGAAGAGTTTTGTCAATTGAAATGCACATTTCTTTGGCAGAATGAACGTGCAGTCTGATAAAAAATTTATGTGTTCGTTCAATGGTTTATGACACTATGATGATCATATATTTTATTGGCACTCCGTAATGAGGGATTTTTTTGTTCCAATAACTTTTTTTTCTCAGTGTTCATGCACTGTTGGTGAAAATTAGTCTCTTTGGAAATGCAGTAACAAACGATACGAGTTTTTGATAAAAATGAAATTGAAACCGCGACTCTAGATATCTGAGTATACTCGGGACGAAATCTCACATCGACAAACAGCTTGATTCGCGTTTATTGTTTTCACAAATTTATCGCGAATGGCCAAACTGACCTCTGTAACCGGAAAAGTAGAGGGTGCGGAGCGGTAGAAACATGTTTTTCAGCATTTGTTATCGGCTCGTCCAATTGATCAAGTCCCAGAAGCAAATTTTTTTTTTTCTCGTCGCATTGTTCCTACGTTACACCTTCGCGGGCTTTTACGAAACCTTCTTTTTTCTCGCTTTACTCTAATTTTATCGTTAATCCTGTTGCGAGATCTCTCGGAAGTGTTGCTCACACTCGAACCCTTTTTCTAGCGCGCTACCGCATAACGAATTCATAAGTATCGATACCTCGCGATGTTTTTTATAACCATATTTGCCTAACGTTCGATGTTGTTCGGTGTGCGGCGCGCACCGCTCGAAAATTAATTCGTTAAATGGCACAAATGAAATCTGCGTAGCTTTATTGAACGCGAGAAATTGGGATGGCTGAGCTGCTGACAGCGCGAAATAATCGAAGCTATTTTCACAGCTGAAAGTATAGGCGCGTTGCAGCCAGAGATATAGTGAGAGCAACAGAGAAGCGAATATTTTGTTTCAGAGAGCATAAAAAACTTGAAGCAGAATATTGAAACGAAAATTGCGACAATCGAGGAGAAAAATGTCCGAAATTCTCGCGCCGGAATCGGATCGCACTAAAGAAAATTATTTATATAGCCGCGTGTATACACGCGGTATTAACCGGAGTCTGTGGGACAAATGTGATCGGCAGTAATATTTCGTCTTTCCATCATGCCGATTGCTCCGAGGGGCAGAAAAAGTCGAGCCCTGTATACACAGACTCCATTTCTCTCCCTTCGCCTCTCGTTATTCATTCTCATTTTCTTTTTTTTGCTCTCGTGCACTTTATTTATTTATTTTTTTCTTCCTCTTTTTCGGCTTTCTCTCGCTCGTTTTTTTTTTGTATTTCATTTCTCTCATCTTTCGAGAATGCTCAAAGTCACGAAATTCCTTATTCCTTTTGCAAAATAAATAGCTCCTCGTCGTTTATGGGCGACGTTCATGTTTTATTTCGACTCACGCGTTATTCTTACTCTCCCTAGGTCATCCGATGAATAACGTTTTGTCCATTAAGGGGAGCTAAGAGTGTGAAAAATGACTGTCTCTGAAATATATCTTGTCGCTTACGCTTTGACTATCATTTGCGTTGTGTTTATCAAACCCCCAAAAATCCTCAACAGCTACCCACTTCGCTTCAATCGATTTCTTTTTCTTTCTTTCTTTTTTTTTTCTACCCATTTTCACACTCTTCTGTATCTTCGCATTGGCCTTTTGGTCTCGATCGAGCATACGAGCGAAAGCGAATAAGTGTGGAAAACGAGAGGGCGCTCCTGTTCACGAAAGTATCAAGCGAGAAAGAGAAATAAAAAAGAAAGCGAGATAGAGAGAGAGAGAGAGAGAGAGAGAGAGAGAGAGAGAGTGAGAGAGAAAGCAAGGAAGAAGATGAAGAATCGTAGAGTTGCAAAAGTGGCTAAAGTCCCGAAGAAAAGATCCACTTCCTTCTAGTTGGTGAGGAGTATATAAGAGTTTCTCTCGGCTCTTTCTTCCGCACTGTGTGTGCTCTCGAGTCTCATATCCTTATCCCTGGGGCGTCCCTTTTTTCCCCTCTCTCTCTCTCTCTTTATCTCGATCTTTGCCTCAATACGCTACAATATAGTCGCCGAACCACTAATATATACCTGTAGTTCCGCACACTCCCAACTCTCCCAGCTCTCTCACCCCGTTCTTGTTTTTTTTTTTTTTTACTTTTTTTTTTCTCTGTACCCGACTCCTCCGACTGTCGTCTATGACTGTGTAGCCGTACAGAAACGCAAAGATCTTTCGAATACGCTTCACCATCTTTCTCTCTTTCTCTATCTATCTATCTTTCCGTTATACATTCTCATCCTCAAGGCGTGTGCTAGATGCGCGCAACCATCCTCCTCGAAACTTTCTTGGCTCGTGGTACTCCCCCTCCCCCTTCACCCCGTCGCTCATCTTCCTTTCCTCCTCAATATATATGTATAATATGTTGGGTAGCCGCGATAGATGAGATAAATCCTATTTTTATCGGATAATTCTTTAGCGATATCGGCCTTCTGATCCCTTTAATCGTGCCCTCGAGCTTCCAACGAGCAGAAGGAGCAAATACAAGCCCGCGTTTATTCACTATTGGCACAAATTTATCAACGTACAAACACGAACAAATAACTCTTCTTCTTCTTCTTTTTTTTTTACTCAGCATCCAAAGTACCACGACGATGAACGACTTTTTAGTCATTTTAATGTCTCTATATACGCATCCTTATTTATATCGCATTCAAGAGTTATTGGATACGATATTGTTTTTTTTTTTTTTTTTTACGATTTTTCATCCGGTGACACTGAAAATCTTTAGAGAGTACTTCGAGCTGAACATGAAATTGATCGCATATATTTTAATATTGATGTACAATGTATATATAACACCGCGTAGCAAGACCCTTTGCCGAAGCTTTGTTAACAGCTTCGTTTGATATTTTTTTGCATGCGCGAATAAAAGGAAAATTTATTTGGAAGCTTTAGTCGATAAAAAAAAATCGTTTGTCAGAACTGATCATCAGTGAGACGACGAGCGTTTGTCGTGTGTTGACTGTTGTTTGTTTCTTTTTTGTTGTTGTTCTCTCAGTAAAATAGAAGATCACCACATATCGCTCGACAGCATGATGTATAATAAAAGTGTGGTGGTTTTGTGTATATATATATTCGAAATGTATAAATGTATACTAAGAGCGTGTGAGTCACGCACTTAAAGCAACATTCGTCTTCAGATCGGCGAGAGAGCAGCGTCGCCGTCGCCGTCGCTGTCGCCGTCGCCACTGTCGTCGTCGTCGTCGTCATCACTGTTGTCGTGGCCAATAACCCACGAGCTGTTCTGCGACGCGCCCCCAAGAGTCCCCGACGCCAAGAGCCACGAGACAGACAGACAGATAGACCCTTGTCCGGGCTCTCGTTTTTTTTTTCCCCGCAACAGAGTGGTGCAAACAAGTGGAACTTGGCGAGTGAGTGACACAAGTTTTTGGGGTTGAGCTCCTTTCTCCGGGGATTGCTGCGGGACTGCTGTTTCAGGCTTACACGGAGAGAGGCCAACTGTAAGGGCGTCGGAGCAACGGTATAAGGGCCGCGAAAATTATTCGGAATATCCCCGGGGCAGTTCTTAGTCTGCTGGTTACAGCAGAAGAGAGTTGCACCACCTCGAAGAAAAACGCTGTAGGGAAAGCGCTCGGGGGAGAGAAAACTCCTCCACAATTAAGCCAAACGCGAAGGAAGCCCGAGAGGGCACGAGCAGGAGAGTGCTGACGGGTGCCGGGAGAGCCTCGTCGAGTTTTCAAGCACGTGCATGGCTAAGAGAGTCGACCGGTGAAAGAAGAAAGCGAACTGCATCGAGACGAGATCTCCTCACACGGCTCGCTCGTGCATGCCTCCCCTCTACCTATCTTTATCCCCCTCCCCCCTGCCCCCCTTTTTTTATGTGTCAGTGTTTTCGTCCTCGTGCGTGTTTTTTGTCTACGGTCACACCAAGATCCGATTCTGAAACGACAGAGCGGAGCTTCGAGAAACAGAGTGTTACGAACGTCACCGATGTAACACCAAAGCCTGATTCGTCTCTCTCTCTCTCTCTCTCTCTCTCTTTATATATAGAACTTGGCTTCTTGTACACACCGAGGGTCGCAACCCCCACACACGCCAAGTGAGAGAACAAGAGGCACTTCTTCTCCCTCCTGGCTAGCTCCGCTGTGCCGCTCAAATTGGGAGATGAGAGTCTGACCTCGAGTGGGCGTTACAGAGCCTGGCCGAGAAAAGTGCGAAAAGGGGGTGCCCGAATACCCCTTTGTTTTTTACTATCGTTTTAAACGCGAGAGAAACAAAGACACGAACTACTCATTCACTCAGGGGCAGAGAGAGAGTCACCACCCTCTCTCTCTCTCTCTCTCTCTCCTTCGACTCGCTACCCTTTTCTAGTCAGGCTAGTGAAAAGCTTCGTCGAGTCAAGAGGCCTGGCGCTCCTCCCCTCCCCCTTCCCTCCCTGTCCCTGTTCCAAGCACTTTTCTCCACCTCTACGCGTGTTCTTCTCCGCATCCTCGTATCGTTATCCTTCGTCGTCAACGACCGATCTTATTCGTTTCTCGTGATATACACACGTACGTGAAAAAAATAAGAAACAAACAAACAAATACGAATAAAGTGCAATGTGTACGTCAGGGAAGAACGCCGCGATCGGCCCAACATCCTCCTTCAGCAACACCAAACTCTTCCTCCTCAACGGATCCCTTCGGAATCATCGCATCATTCTCACCCTTGCGATCTGCTTTGGAACTTTTGTTCAACGAAATCATGCCAGAATTACCAACCAGGAGATCGGTAAGTCACACAAATATCTCTCATATTTATTCTAATGTATTGTGCATTGTTGACCCTTCGTCTGTACAACCTCTCGACTCCTCATACTCCATACTGTTGTTCGATCTTACAAAATCTCCTCTCATTCTTTATAACTCAATTTAATATCAACTGATCAGAAAACTAATTGACTCTCTATCGTCTCGAGTTGTAGAAGTCGAATAACAAATGGAATTTTTAATTCTTAAGAGTCATCGAGCGATGGCATACGCAACGCCAGGTGCCAAAAAAGCAAACTAAAATTCTATTCTACCGAATTTTGTCGCGAATTTTATGATTACGCGGATGTAAAAAATATCAAAAAATTCGGTTTAACTACCCGGTTCCGGCTGTGCTCCCTTTTCGGAGATCAGATATCTCTTATCGACACAATAAATTAACAAAAAATACAAGGCGCTTTGCTCGCGCCGTGACAGCTTTTTCGGCAGTCACAATTAATTATTTTATTACAAATTTTACACACATTTGCCACAACTGAAGAGATCAGAGCCGGATTCACGCCACTTCCTTGCACATTACGAAATTTATTTATCGCGATTTCAATAAAAACTCACGGATAAATCCGGTAGAATATACACGAGGCGTCTGACGTGTGTCAGCGACTATATTTATACTATAAATATATTTTACTATCAGAGGCGCCACCGTCGATTTTGAGTTGGTCACGTGAGCTCGATGACTCTTAAATTCACTTTGTTTCATATTATTGTTCCCATTTGTTTATTTATTTTTATTTTTAAGTACAGTTCATTTGTCTAAAAATCGCGTAAGAATACAAATGACGCAAGCTTCATTTCAGCCTTATATTTTTGCAACAAAATCATTCCATTCGAATGATCGTACTCCGTTTTTCAGAACTCTCTCTCAAAGCCGAGTTCGGAAAATAAGGATTTGCCGAAACGTCGAATTATGGCATTGATTTTAGTCGGATATTCCTCGGTTAGTTCGACTCGTTATGGACCGAGTAAATATTTAACAGAGATAATTGAGAAATGCGTAGACAAATAAATGAATCGAGCACGATTCCAGAGAGTATTCAAACGCGAAGAGAAGAGGCCGGATTGAAATTCCGAATTTTGAATAACCGAAAAGTTCGAAATTCCAAAATTATCAGTCAGTACACAATACTTCGGAAATAAGTTCATAAATCCGAAACTTTTTTAACAGATTCATAACGTAATCGAAAATGATAATACATGCACCCAAGAATCAAATGACGACGATCGTGAGATCAACTGATACAGCCTCGGCATTAACACAGCAGTGATTTCAGTATTTTTACGGCATTCCAACTTCATGCTCATCCGATCGAAAAAAAAAAAAAAAAACTGGAAACCATGCATGGCTATTGAGATTTTTCTACTTCCCATTGGTATCTTCAATAAAAATTCATTTATACCTTTAGGTATTTCGATATCGAACATTTATTTTTCTGCGATTTTGAATCTCAAATCGTTCATTCAGTTTTCCAAATAATTCATTGATAAGGCGACAAACAAGGAGCAAAGCTTTTTACGAAATATTTTTAAAAAAATAGTCGTACCACGAGAGCGTAAGTGGAAAAAAAATTGGCTAGGATTTTTGCAGCTAGAGTATGTATACAGATTAGCAGGTAAATTGCGTGAATTTCTGGAGAAAAAAAAAAGTTTACAGTCGTATTCTTTAACGCACGCCTCATAAACGTTGAATGCATTTTTTCTCTCGCAATATGAGTTCTGGATTTTCCTTTACATTTGAAAAAAAAAAATTATGTGCAACTTTTAATGCAATTAAAGGTTACGTATCCATTTTTTTTTGTTTTTTTTTTTTTTTTACATTAAACAGTTAAAAATTGTTCGTATCTTAGTACCTTGTCAAAAGTGCCCGTATTATCCCAATTAAGATGAGCGCATCTTGGAAACACCTGGGTGCAGCATGAACAAATTTACCCCCTGGAGAGGTTTATACTAGCAGGCAAAACCGTAGCAAATACACTTGGTTGGTGCAGCAGAGAATCCGGGTGTATCTCGTTTCGAAAGATATGAAGCGCGTTTTGCCTCGACGATTGTTTGGTTTGTGATCGCTTTCCGCGAGACTCGCACACGCCACCGTTTTGTTCCCTCTCGTTGATTTTTCGAGGCGATTTCGGAGAGCGCCCATAACGCAAATGAGCTTGTTAGTCGCAGCTTGTAAAGCTCCATGGGTTCTCCCTTTCTCTCTCTTGCTCTCTTGCTCTCCTGCTCTCTTGCGCATCCTCCGCGCTGCATACACTCGTTATTAAGCGTCATGGCAGTTACCTCGGTCTCCGATAGTCTCCCTCGGTGTACATATTCAAATATATATATTTACAGGGTGTCCCAACTCGAGCCCTCGACAACGTGAGCCTCGATATTCTCGGTTGAATTTCAAGCCCAACATCAGTGAGCCCATTCATCGATGTCGTTCGAAATGCTCCAATAACCGAATCTTTTTGAGCCTCAAATGACTCCAAAAACAAGTCGCTGACGATACTTTTCAATCGTCAATGGCACAGCGTTGAAAGCAGATCCAAAATATTTCTCAAAAATGACGCGAAACTTCTCAAAACCTGATTCTTTCTCTCTTCGCTTTTCCCACGAAATCCCGAGCTCCGCGAGATTTTCCTTACGTCTTTTACCTCCATTATCAACTGCTCCGAGATCTTGTCGAAGGACACGAGCCTACTTGATAAATCGATAGCTCGCACCGAAATGAGAACTGATTGAAAAAAAAAAATAAAAAAATAAAAAAACCATACGAAATTGTGGTCAAAATGAAAATTTTTTTACACATAATCGACAAACTCGGACACCCTTTACATATGCACGTATAAGCTCAACAGTAAATTTTCCTATATATGTATGTTTACTGTATTTGGTGACTCTGCGCGCCAGGCTACAGCAGCGGCGATATTTACCGCGTAGCATACTGCCTCGCACCGTTTCAACGTTCACCCGGCGTTATACAACATTGCTAGCTATAAACTACCCCCCTCTTGTCATCGACGTGCCCATAAAATATGTCGTCGCTAATTTAGTTGGCGATAAACGCTGAAAGCGCAACAACAATATGCTCCTCTCTCGTATTCTCTATCTCGTTTGCTCTTCATCTGGGAGCGTTGGTGCGGTGGTAGCTCGCACGGTAGAGGAGGATGCGACGAAAACCTCCCTCGGGATCATTACCCGATGCGTATCTGCTTCGAGTCGCTTCTCCCTTCAGCAGTTTACCCTCCCGTCCCCCTCTTAATTTTCACCCTTTTCCTACCTCGCGCCCAACTTGACGCTGTCAGCAAATGAATAAACGAACAATAAATAATTAAATAAAGCACCGTTCTCCTACGTTTTGTTTCCAGTTTTTTTTTTTTTTTTTTAATTTTATTTTCACCTGTATAAATTGTTTTGTTTTCCTCGTTTAAGCCGCGGATTTCATATATGCAAGGAAACAAATAAATATATAAATAGCCATGAACTCGATTTTTATCTGGAACCAAAGATATAGGTGCACTTGCATCCAAACAATTCTCTCGTCGCTAAGGATACCATGGCAATTTCATTTCATGATTCGACGCTTTCAATCAATTTTATTTCCGTTCGTGCGCGTGCACGCGCGTCTATGTCCCCCCCTCCCGCGTGCGTGTGTGTACGTGGGTCTCTACGTGTGCGTTGAACGAAACAAAGAAGAGGTAACAAAGAGCGAGCGCGCTACTCCGATTAATTGGCACATCCGAGAAATTCATTTTGAATGCCCGGTACCGCGAATGCCACGGTTGAAATAGAATTCAAGAGAGCCATCAATTGGGCACTAACAAACGGACCGAGTCAGATTCTTCTTTCTGATTTTCTAATCATAAAAGCTTGTTTATTATTTCTAATGCACAACGAATGAGCTTAATTCGTTAAAAGAATTCGATTCTTCTTCAATCTCTGTTCTTTACCTTTGAACTCTTCTCGTAAGCTTTTTCTGTCAGATCTCGCGAAACAATATCTGAAAAATGTATCGAATACTATTTTCGAAAAAAAAAAATGGAGCAACATCCTGGCCACAGGATTCGATGGCCGCGCTTGGAATCATCCGATTTTTGTGGAAAATGTTTTTTTTTTTTTTTTTTTTTTTTAATATTTTTTTATTATTCTTCCGAAGCATTACCGGTTCAACGATATTCCCGGTGCTAATAGTTATTACCTCAGCATGTACGTATAGACACGAATCTATGTTGGGATTGTGCTAAAGTGCACGTTAGTTGGCAAAATTTCAAGCGAATCAATCACCGCGTTCTCCCACGCCAAGAGTCCATTATGATTTTAACAGTCCTATTTATTTAACTGCGCTCACGAGTACGAGTTATCCCCGCGAGATGTGTATTGACTCTCTATATCTGCTCGTATGTATGTTTGTGCTTTGGGCTCGCGCACGTACGAGTGTACACTACTGTGTGCGAACTTCTGCCTCCTCGTTCACCCGCAAAGAGCCCACGAAAAGGAGAACGGGATGATGGGGGTGAGAAAGGACGAGGGGTTAAGGAGGCTCTCGGGTACTGCAACGGTGATTTATCGTTAACCGTTAGGGGCGCTGCACTTACGTAGAAAGTGAGAGAGCAAGAGAGAGAGAGGGAGAGGGAGAGGGTGATAGAGAAATGTACGGCTACTCTCGACTAGAGGGGTTGGAGTTTTGAAAGTAAGGTGCGGCTGCTCAGCAGCAATAGTAAAACACAATGTAGCAGCATCCTGAAACTCTCTGTTTCTCTCTCTCATTTTCGGATAAAAAAGAGAGAGAGAGAGAGAGAGAGAGAGAGAGAGAATTGTTCACTGGCTGAGTCTACACACCGCCGGTAGTGCTACAAGATACATGTTTTCGCACAGTCCCAAATCCAGTTACAGTTGGCGACGAGATTTGTGTAAGTGAAACAACGCTCTCTGGCTCTCTCTCTCTCTCTCTCTTTCTCTATTCCTCTTTATCCTCGCATCTTACGTAAGCGCTAAGAGCACCGCGCCAATGAATTTGCCAAATTTTAACACCCTTATTTCTCACTTTTTCTTGGGCTTCATTGTAACTTTTGTTCTCTTTTTCTAATATCTCTGACCCAGCTCTATTCATCTCCGGATTTTAATTACGATCAACTGTAAATAGAAGAAAATAAGTGGAGCGTCTCACTCCGTTTCCTTTTTTCCCTTCCGTTTCTCTCCTCGTATCCGTACGGAGAGGATTTCTCTCGCATGGTTTAGCTGCAAAACTTGGACAAGTTTCCATTCATCAGTCTTTCGCTCTCCTTGCCCTCTCTCTCTCTCTCTCTCTCTCTCTCTCTCTCTCTCTCTCTCTCTCTCTCTCTCTCTCTCTCTCTTTTTCTTTCTCTGTCGGTGTTTCAGGATATTACAGTTGGCGGAATATTCCTGGTCATTCAAACTTTTGAGGTCAGAACCCCGCGGATGGCCAAGTCCGCCAGGGAGATCCTTCGCTTCCAACTATGCTTATAATATATATACACAAGAATGAGAGAGAGAGGGAGAGAGATTGGGAGAACGGAGAAGAGGGGCACAGAAAATGACGTATATTGAAACGTTTCTATGAATAAATTCTATTTATTCATGCAAATATCGAAATCAGGATTTCTGATACGGTTTTCCCTCTGTTTCATCCTCTTTCAGTGTACATATAGAAATCCCCGGCGTCCTCCACCTGCAACGCTCGATATTGATCGTTTGAAGAAAATGGAAATACTTAGCTCTCGATCTCTCTCTTTACCTCTTACGCTTTCTCTTTCTATTTTCGGTCATTTATCCCTTATACGGCCTCCATTTTTCAGACATATCAATTCGTCGGTATTGACAAAAAACGAAAAGATTGGACTATGAAGAGGATTTTTTTTCTTCCTTTTTTTTACTTTTAAACAAATTCTGCAATCTCCAAATATCTAGAAGAAAAAGATGATGAGCTGTTGGAGATTTTATTTGCTCATTCGAGTACTGATTACGTGGTTGTTAAATTTTTACATGAAAATAAAAGATTCAATTAGTTTTTTTTTTTTTTTTTTTCTACCCAGCACGAAAAGTTATAAATCATGCGAACTTGAATGCCACAAAAACATGATTCCCTCAGCCGCAACGATAGCAGTATCCTGCTTGCACAGAGAAAATTGGTTTATATATATATACTTTATACGATAGTTGGTGTAGTGTTATAGACCCCCGTTGGCCAGGCACTTTTCGTGTTTGAAATTCGTTAATCCTGCTCTCGCTCGGCGGCGTCGACGCCCGGTTTAACACACACTGAACATTCGTCTCTCCTTTTTTTTCCTACATTCGTGTTGTTACCTCGGAGCCTTTTGTTCAACGCTTCTAATACGCCGTTTCTACTATTTCGCAAAAAAAAATGAAGACAAAGAGTTTATTATGAACAAATGCCTGCGCTCGGACACATTCACGGAACGAGAAAGAGAAAGACGGAAAATACAAAATAGTGTATTATTACGAGAGCATCTTTCTACCCCTGCCGCAGCTTTTGCAATTTAATTATCCACTCGGCCATTTTCTTCCGCAAACGCGTATAAAAAGATATATTTATGTATATATATATATACTCAGCTGATACTACCTTCCAAAGCTCATCTCGCTCTAAGGAAACCCAGGGAAGCATTTTACCGAATTTCCCGAGTTTCAAAGTCCCAGAATCCTTCTTTCTCTCTCCCTCATTTCTCCCCTCGGTTCTCGGGCAAGACATTTTTTTGGGGACTATTGGAAAGGTGATATTGGAAATTCGGTAAAGTCCTACCCGCCATCGAAATAGTTTTACGATATTATCTCTTGGTATCCGTACGATAGTGCGCTCGCGACATATGCATATTATACATTTGACTGCCTTTACACATATATATATATATATATATGTATATATCTCGTAAAATCGATTTTGGCCGATTAGTTTGTGAATTTGCCGAGCCACAATATCTCCTTCGCTATTTAGCATTCCAATCGGATTTTATGATTAGCGTCGAGGGTATCGAGTTCTCCTGCCACGATCGGGCAATGTGCGATTATCTAGTTCACCCCTTTTCCATACACGCCGCTGCTGCTGCCTCTATAATTTACCCCAAAATTACCGCAAATTACATTTTACAAATGTCGACTAACTGCCTCGCGAGTGACAATGGTAAACTCCATTTTCATCCTTGCTTATTATATACACTTAGGGATCGATCCAATCGTAATTAAGTGACAAATTAGACGACATAGAAAAAAAAAAAAATTGAAAATCATTTTTTTTGACACTCGAATAAATTCAGTCTATCGAACTTTATTCTCTTTTTATTCATTCGCATTTTTTACTCGCATCTGTTCTATTTTTATTGATCATTGCTACACAGTGTATCCTCGATTGAGGCAGACAATAAAATACTCGATATAATTGATTATTTTCTGCTATTCAATTTTAGCTGTGATCTCAACACAAGTTATCGACAGTATTTCACCGGATATTGGAGGCACATCTACAACGTGGATAACATTCTTAAATAATTTCGAGTAACAAAAAATTTCATTTTTTTCCACGCAGCCTCGTTCAGCCTCTCGGCCTAAAGTTTTTCAGATTTCTCATCTTACCCCAGTTCTTCGTTTTGCCCTGAATCTCTTAATTTCAAGGGCCTTTTTATCGGCCTCTTTCTAACTTTTACGCCACGTTTTTCACTTTTTTTTCGCTACTAAAATTGACATGCAACTGTTGTTGTTTTTTTTTTCTCTCTTTCCTCAATTCGTGCAAAATACGATCATGAGATTTCATCGTGACCTGATAACTTTGAAAAATCTTGAAGGTTATTTCTGCGCTTACAACAGCTCGAGATAAATAATTCGTTAACCCCTTTGAACTAATTCATTTAGCTCTTCATGTGCTCCGCCGCGCTTACGGTTTCGCACCTAGACTCTGACTTTTAGAGATCCCTGGGGTTTGACTCGAATTCTCTCAACATCAGCGGGAAAGAAAAAAAAAGAGCGAGGGAGGGGGGAAAGAGAGAAGGCGCGTTCGTAACCAGCCACTTGGCTGGCGTGCGAAAAAAAAAAAGAAAGAAAAAAAAAAATTATTTTACGACCTCAACAACCTCGAATCTCGCCCAGCGGCCCGCTTCATACTTAACGAAAAGGCAACCTTTTCGCGCGTACTCTTCTGGACACCCGAGCGTACAACTTTTCTTCATCTTCTCTCACTCAAAAGTTTTCTTCAAATATTGACCCTGTCATGATGGAACTTCTTTATATCACGAAAATTCGTAACCGCAAATTGCTTTATTTATTTTTGTTTTCGTCGTTCATTTATACTCTCATCAACGAATAAAATGTCAATTAAATTCAATTATTCGAACTACCTTCTTTGCCAGCAGAAAAGAGAAATTACTCTTTCCTCCTGAAGCTTTCCATCTAAATGTCGAATGAATACGCGATGCTACCTTGTTCCGAACTCGTGTATAACTGTACTGTACGAAGAGTTCGGTACAACATTACATCTGGTTATACGAGTCTATGATAAATGAAATATATGTATATAGGTTGGATTTGCGTGGAATATATGTCTGCTGAGCCGGATACGAGAGGGCGAGAAACCTCCTTTGTGAAGCTTCTTATCCGTTCTCGAAAGGGTAGGTACAAGGGCTGCTTCGGAGCAAGTGGATGCGTCGAGAGAGAGAGACGAGGAGGAGGAGGAAGAAGAAGAGGAGCAGGGGGGGGGGGAGGAGGAAGAGGAGAGAAGTAGAAAAGGAAAGAGGTCCAGGGGCTAGGAGGCTAAAAGCGACGACGCGAAGCCCGGAGCAATGGGATCAGTCGAGCGTATAATATGCTGAAACTGTACTAACGTAGGTTGGTAGAGAGAAGGACCTTTTGGCCAACTGTTCCCTCGCTATTATAACTACGTACCGCATACAACCCTCTCTCTGTACCATTTCCAGGTTATCTATATACGTATATGAGATTATATATATGTTATAAAGGAGAGACAGGAAACGAGAGTCCAACCAGAGAGAGAGAGAGAGGAAGGGGAGAAAGAGAAATGACCCGGGACCAAGAGTGATGAGAGGACTGTGTGTTTGGGTACACTCTCTCTCTCTCTTGCTGGTTGTACGTATACAGTATAGCAAGAGTTTCAGGTTACTGAATTTTCCTGTGCCCAGCCATGAGCGCTTTCATTCCAGCGGAACCGACTTCTCTTTGCTCCTGCTCCTGCTCCTCCTTCTCCTCTCCCTCCTCCGCCGTTACCTTTCCTCTTTTTCATCCCCTTCGGGTGTTTTTCGTGTCGACCGCGGTACTATTGATAGAGCCTATAAAGTTGTGGTACGGTAAATCAGAGGTGGTATGTGGCTTGACGCCCACGAAAATGAGAATAAAAGAGCCGGTGAGAGCAGGTTGCGGGACTGGCGCGAGGGAAATAAAAATTGATCCTTTTTGCCTGCTGGTATGGCACACATGCGAAGAAAATGCTCAGCTCATAAGTACCTCCGAACTTGTATTTTTTTTTTTGTCAAATGTCTTACGCATTTACATCTCTCTCTCCTTCGTGTTCTTAGTTTTTTTCTTTCGTTTTTCATGTATACCGCGTGTGTGGTTGCGTCATGAATTTTCAAGAGAGCCACGCGCTCAGATTCCCGGAACTCTTTCCCTTCCTCCGGTTCCTCTGTACCTATCTTTTCATCTCGTTTGCTTTATCTCTTGGTTTGTTAATTTTATTCCCTCCCTCCCTCCCTCCCTCCCTCCCTCCCCCCCCCTCTCCGCCATCATTGCTAAAACGTTGCTTCTGGTGTTTTCCATCTTTTCGTCTTTTTTACAATCTTTCCCTCTCTCGAAAATCTTATACCTTTGTACAAAGCTTTTCAAAAGACAAAAATAACATTAGCAGGAATTACGAATATCGTGAAGATTCGAACGGAATATTTTTCAAGACTTTTATCTCTTGTACATTTTGTTTATTTAAGATATCATTCGATTAAACTGAAAGCTTCAATCGCTACGCTGCGACGATGAAGGAAAATGTGCATCAAAACGGAATGAACCTTATTCCTTCATCGTACTCCCTGTTTAATCTTTCTCCCTATAAAAAAAAAAAAAAACAGCTTTGGATTTAAACGAAAATAACACGAAAGTTGCATCGCAAATAAACATAGTTGGTTAATTTTCTATTTGTCATTTCATCATCCTGTCTTTTTGAGTTTATATTTAAGACTTTTGAAACGTCTTGTAGATCGAAATATACATATATGCAGTCTCGGAGCTTCTTTACCCGGATTGTTTTATTGCAATTGCTAAAGAGGAAGCTTCGTCGTCGACTTTTCTTTTCTGTATCTGTCTCGCTCATTCTCTCTCTCTCTCGCTCTCTCGTTTTCGTTCTCGTTCGCAACATGCCTGATATTCAATTGGATTTTATTTTAGCGTTAAAAAGTGTTCCCTCTCTGCTCGCTCTTACTCTATTAGCTCGAGTGGATTCTCTGTCCTCTCGCTATTCTTGCCTGAGATTTTCTTTCGCACTTATTTTTTTTCCTCGTATTTTCCATTCTATTTTTCTTATTCTCCGTTTTTTTTCTTTCCTCTTCTACTCTAATGTCTTATTTTTTACTCTCCCGGTTGAGCGAGAGCCAGGGAGGGAGGGGGGGGGGAACAAAACGTTCCGATATTCAATTTTCATCTTGAATATTGTGACGTCACGTGCGACGCGCTTTTTTTTTACTATCCGCCATGTCGTCTTGGGAATTTCATCGCGAACGCCGACGACGACGGGGATATTTAAATATTGTGATAAATAGCCTCGTATACAAATAAATTTATGTAAATATTTTCCGCGTTCCCTTTTTTTTTCCCTCTTTCGTCCGTTTTTTTTTTCTCTTTTCAACCGCATACTACCTACTGTTACACGCGGTTGTTGAAAAATTTGCACACGCTCGCCCTAGACAGAAAAAATAAAATAAAAATAAACACAAGTCTACCATTTGGAGATCGTAAATTTTTCGTCATGCTCGCGAGTTAAATTTGTTTGTGTCACACAGAAAAGCTATATAAAAAAAAAAAAAAAAAAAAAAATCGTATTTACTCCAAAAATGAGGTCGAAAACCACAAAAATTTCGCTATCTCGTTACTTCGGAGCTCTTTTCAGAGCGTATTTCACGTCCGGGCTTTTTAAAAATTGCAAAAACCATGAAAGTGTGTATACACCGTATATAGAGTCGCCAGACGAAAGAAATCGCTTCTGTCCTGTCGCCACCTTTCTTCGTCAAAGAAGAAAGCCTCGCACATCCGCTACCAAGAAAACTCTCGCGAATGAAGGAAAAACAAAAAAAAAAAAAATAAAAAATAAAAATGTATATAATGTGCCTCTGCATTTCCCTTTCGCGATGTTTCACCGTGTCTTTCACTCTTGTCCTTTTTTCTTATTTTCATTCGTCTAATATTCATCCTCGAAAATGTATCGTACTACGGAAGAAACTTCTCTCGTCATCCATCATAGTCATAACTCATCTTACTATTCGCGTTATACGTTTATTTTTTTTTTCTATTTTTCTCTTTTCGACAAATGATCTTGGCGAGCTTTTATTCGATAGTAATATTCGAACGCTTCTATTCATCATTTTTATCAAACGTATTCTTTTCATTTTGAATACGTGATTCGCCTCGGTTCTATAGAATCGGGAGCTATATATGTATATTTTACACTCCAGCAGAATATTCGAAACGTTTGACGTTACCTTGAGGCTCAGAAAAAAAAAACAAAACTCGTACAAAGATATACATCTATTCAAAGTCAAAATAGGATTAAACAAAACAAAATGAATACATGTAGAGAGAGAGAGAGCGAGAGAAGGGAGAGGGGGAGGGAGAGGGAGGGAAAGTTTGGAAGTTTCTCGCGTGTGTGTCCCTTTGTTACGTTGAAAACACACAAAGTGTGCACTCGTTTCACATGCTGCGTGCTCTTGCCTCGGTGAATTCTCCGCAGCTCACAAATGTTATGCGACACATCGCGATGTTTGCTTTATCCACTAAAATCGGGCAACAGCAGTTTCAAGAATGTACAAATATTGATAAACGCGCTTACCTCTCTTCCGCTGTCCACACGTATATACGCGCCGCCGCTCCGTATCACAATGTTCCGCGTATACGTTCTGGTATCCCGATGTGGCTGTGCCACCCTCCCCCCCCCCCCCGCGTATTCCTCTATGTAAATGTATCGAGTATAGAAAAAGCGTTTGCGTCCTTTTTTTTTTTTTTGGATTAAACGAAATTGGCTTTAGACAATATCGATGTCGTTTTTTCTTTATTCAAACGTCCATATGACGACGTAGTATACAAAATGTATCTCGCCTCTTCTCTCTTTTTCGCATGTCGCTCCATTTTTTGCCTTTGCTTTTTCATGTCTCGTGCTACAGCAGAGACACGTTGAAAAAAATAAAAAAACAAAGGAAAATTGAAAAGAAAAAAGTCAACTACAGATGTCATATCCGCTGGAGGGCCGGGTAGGGGCGTCCGGGGATGCTAAAACGTCAATACATATACTCTCGTTATTGCGAGAGATCAACGCTCAAATTTTTGTTTCGCCATGTAATCTCCCTCCCTCCCTACCTCCCGTACACATTTTTCTACGTATATTTTCACAATCCTGTATTTTCATATAAAAATAAAAACAGAAAGAGTTTCAATCAATGCGTCGTGGCACGATGATTTCATCAACTCTGCGCCCTCTCTCGATTCTGCCGGACTATATCTGTAACCCATATTGTGATGCATCTATCAAAATGTCCCTACGACGCGCAACAACTACTCAGCAACGTTAATCTTCTGCTCCCCCCACCCTCCCCCCTCCCATACCCGTAGGCGATTTTGAGTTTTTGTTGTAAATCCCGTGTAGCTTGATTGGCTCTCAATCTCGCATCGAAACGAAAAAAAAAAAAAAAAAAAAAAACAAAACAACAACAACAACAACCAACGAAAACATTCATCCTTGCGTTTGCACAAAATTTACAAATTGGAGGCTCGTCATTGTCCATGAAAATATTGACTTTATCGATATTTTTCGGTGTTAACAAAAATTTCATTGAGTCACATTTCCTACAGCATGTAAAAACCATTCAAGGCATTTATCCACTTGGTTTTTTTTTTTTTTTTTTTTTTTTCAAATATTACTTTTCGGTCCGAAGACAAAAACGTGCCGCCTCGTTTTCTTCAATTTGAGAAATATTTCATCGATATTATTATTATTTTATCGGATTTATTTGGAGTAGTGAAAATACTCGTGATATGTAGATAATTCGTTGGCCAACACTTGACATGACGAATGCCGATGGCGTTGATTTGTATATATATATACGTATACGTACGGATATACACATATACAAACACGTATTCACCCTCTGCATATCTCTTTCCAGATCCCCTCGTATCTCGTTGATGCCGTTGAGAGATACGTGTGAATAATTCAATATCGCTCGTGAATAATAATCGAATGAACAAGATAACGCACGTTGTTGTGTGTAAAAAAAAAAAAGAAGAAAAAATAAAGTTGTCCGTACATTTGCCTTCATCCGTGTTTTTTAGCTCTGACCAACTGTGCACTTGCATAGTGATTTTTGAAACGGAATTTCACGGTCAAATGACTCCCGGACCTGCTGTGGTTTCCAGATCTATTGTTGTCGAGTACTTCTGCGCCGGTTGCATCATCGAATTGAGAGAGAAATTGGATAAACTCGATATAAATTCAGTTGAAATACGAAGGGAGAAAGAGATAGAGAGAGTTGATGTCGTATGTATATACTTTGGTAAAAACGCGTCGAAAAAACCGAGTCAGAAGTTTTTTCGAAATTATTTTTTCCTCGCTTATATTCTAACTGCCACACTCAATTTCATGTATCCAACATGAAACGAACAAGACACAGGGATAGAGTGCGGCGAGTCTTCTGAATGCGTACTTAAGAGAAACCAAAGTTTTCGTGTGCGTCAACGCTTGTGGCACGCTTCGTTGAAACGTTACACACATCGATGGAACACACCGTGGCATCGCAAAAGCTCTTCTACCCTGTGCACAGTTGACTACGTGTCAACGCACGCATACTCAGCATCCACGATCTACGCTTGTGCATCCTGCAGTTGTACCGGGATTTTCAAAAGTTGAGACAAAATTTTGCCCTCCTTCTTGAAACGTCGCGATATTCGGATGAAGAACTGGGATCCTTCATTTCATCTGGCATATTTTTTGATGACTTCGCTTTCAAGCCTCTTGAAGCGACCGATCTAATTGAGCTTTTAAGCATCCAATGAAAACAGATTCTCTTATCTCTCTCGATCTCTCGTAATCGTAATCAAACGACGGATATCTTACGAGTGACAGTCGAAGAGTGGAAATATAACAATTTAGTTATTGACTGATCCACTCTACGATTCTGTAAAGCTTTGGAGAAATCGGCGAGAAACACTTTGCAACGTTTCTTACCAGATGTTTGTAGCGGCCTGATATCCAGCCTGAATGAATATTTTTCTAAAACTAAAAGTATTAATCATCTGGCTTTCAATGTTTTCTCGATAATGAGCGAATCCAATTTGTTGAAATCCCAGAAACTATAGGATCAAGAACTATCCAAAAATGGATCTTCGACGATTTTCGAACGATTATATCGCTCCAGGAAGAAATGAAAATGAAAGAAATATTTCCAACCATTATGTATTTTAAAATCTTTAATCGCGAAAACCATTTACAAACATATTCATACTTTGTTCTGTTCCAATTTGAAGAAAATGTCATCAGATCGTTGATTGATTTTTCAGCTAGATATTTTCTGTCGAATACAAAATCAACACAGTCTTGAATTACATATCTTCTTATTTGAATTGAAATTCAAGATATTTTCAATGCTCATAGCAACGACTGGTTATTGATTATGTCACTGAATGTGCAGTTATCGTTACCCTAGAATAGTTGAAAACATTTGTTTTTCAGAAATTTCGCGATAGTGTCCTTCAGCCCTTGAATGCAAATTGTGAATAACGTTGTACAAATGTGTGTTCGACGTATTCGATAGAATTGACGCAGCGACACCACTCGATAGACAGCTTGTGTCCGTGTGTGTAGATGAGTAGATATTTGGTGATGGGTTGGTGACATTCACTGGGGTGCGAAGAGAACTTGTCGTCTACATCGTCGTCGTTGTTGTCGGTATAGAAAACGATCAGGAAGCGATTGGCCTCGATAACTGTTGGGTGCACGAACCATCCAGCACACATTCATATGTGCAGGATACGTATAAAAAAATACATGTATATCCATCTTTATATATATATATATATATATACTTGTGTGTCTGTACGTGTGTGCATACAATCGAACGAAAGCATGCTTCGCGTGAGAGGCTGTATCAAAATCTCTATGCAGTTTGTTCACTCCACACACCTCATCACTTTTTCCACTCCGCGATTCGATTCGCGTTCTTTTGTTAGCTGCTCGACGCGAAAAATCTAGTATATCACGTATCTGCTTCGGGAGAGAGCGCCAAGTTTGCGCGTAACATGTGTATTTTTCGCTTCAAATAATATATATATCTGCGAGAAATAGAGTGGCGTGGGCAATAAGCTATCGTTGAACGAATGGTGTGTGTGTACATCGTAAAATTTGATAAATCATACAAATTTACTCCCTTCGGAGTCTCTAAATTGTTAAACTACTTGCAACAAATATACGAAATACACTATTTTTCTTCTCGATTCGATATGCTCGCAATCTTTCAAGTTTATCACGAGTCTCGATGCTCTTCTCGTCTTCGCAGAATTACATACCCTCCTCTTTTTCAAAAGCACGTAAATCGCGCAGCAGCTCTTTTTATTTCTTTTTTTTTCATTTCTTTATTGCACGATCCTCATCGTGGAAATGATTCTGAAAGATTTCATCGAGGCAAGGCTTGGATGTTGGCCAGCATGATCACCAAGTACCTCTGCTGGACATTGCTTGAGAACTTTGGTAGCTCTCTCGCTGGTCAATACACAACCTCTATTCCCCGCCCTCGAATCACCCTGGTCTTCCTCTCCTTAACTGTACTACTGTGAAGGAGCTTCCGGATGGTATATAGCCAGATCTCTCTCTCCCTCTCTCCCTCTCTTTCTCTCAGTCTATCGCTTTCTCTATCCATCCCTTTTGAACGCCATTACAAGTACTACTATAACGGGCAAAGCACGATCATGGCGCTGCAACCTAGCAAAGGTGAGAGAAACATTCGTATATATGTTCTTCCTTCTCTCTCTCTCTCTCTAAATTTATACATATGTAGCATGTGTATATATATATATGTGCGTTTGTATACATATTAAGTGGAGTGCATTCGCTCGAATGTGGTACAGACTGGGTTTTCGCTCGCAGACTCGTCCCAGCATCGTCGTCATTCTCGGCTTCTCCGTGTGTTGCAGAGTCGTCATCTTAGTCGCTGCGTGTTACACCGAACGCCCGCGACTTTACCCCTGAGGGGCACCCTCTTCCCTACTACCGGAGATACTACCCTCCCTGAATATCCCCTAGATTGCGCCCACGTATATATATTGAAACACCATCATCAGCAGGTCTAGAACCCGAATACCTCTCTCTCTCTCTCTTCCTCATTCTCTTGAGACGATTAACAGAACCGGAATCAAGAACGGGAACTATCTCCAAATGCAGAAACTTGCTGTGTACATACTCTCTCTATCTCTCTCTCTCTCACCATATACGTTATATGTACACATATCTGTATAAATAGATGTGTGCAAGCGAAAAGTCAAGTAGTCACGGAAAATGGCATTATTGCAAACTAGACCGACCCAAGTTCCGGCCAAGAGCGAAATGGAGAAGCAGATGCGATATACCTATTATTAATAATTGGTATACATGTCGTGTATCGCTCTCTCTTCTCCTCCGGCTCATAGCCTCCCAACCTTTCTATAGCAATACTCATACGAATTCAACAGCTTTTCCTTACGTTTAGCAACGTGTGTGTGTGTGTTAGCTATACACATTATAGGATTGAAAGAAGTACGTATACACTGCTCCTATGGGACCCGGATGCTGTTTCCCGCTATGCTACATCTACCCTCTCTCGTCGTTCTTACTCCCTATCTCTCTTTCTATGAGTCTCTGACACGGCATACGTAAGCTCAGAGGTCATTTTTGTATTAAACGGCAAGTTGCGTTTTTAGGATGACTGCCCGTAAAGTGGTTTTTTTTTTTCTCGTAGCGATGTTTCGTGAAAGAGTCGTCTCTCTTTCATTCGATTTAATATACTCTCTCACTTGGACTGTCTGTTTATCCATCATGTTCTGGCTTCCTCAACTCGTTTATATTTATCAAATGATGATTTCTTCTTGATACCCATATGCTTATATATATTTTTTTTTGCGCATCAAGAAGCATTTTTACGGTTATCCCGTCTCAGCTGACTTTACAGAGTCCCCCTGTTGACAGTCAAGCTTTTTATTTTTCTTCTTTTTTTCCTCCCTCTTCTACTTCCGTTGACTTTGGTCTTTCAATACACTCATTAAAGATGTGTCCTTGGTAAGCCGGGTGAGAGAGACCACGTAGTTTTGGATAGCTCAACCCGAGAATCTGAATGACGATATATTCAGCGGATAGAGAGACAGAGAGCGATGTGGTACAAGTTACGGTTCAAGGTTTCGTGTTTTTCGTTTTCACTCGACAAATCACATGGTTTTACACCTTCTATGAAGCATCCTCGATGCACACCAGTCTCCACGAGGATGTCGTTTGCACAGCCACTCGACCCCTCACTAATTTGTCGTCCAATTAGACCACCGCGCCAGCTTTGATAACGCGCTTCTCGCTTGCATCCCGTGCATCTCCGGACCGCAGCTGCTTGCGTTTATACGAGCATCTTTTTTCTTCTTCTTTTTTCTTTCTTTTCTCTCACAAATCTTCGAATGACACAATTCAATGAACATCGAATGAGCTCCTTTCAATGAACAAAAATCTCTGCGGACTATCTGAAAAATTGCTTACCCCTGATAATTGAATTAAATTTGCGCTTATGATTCTCATTCATGTGGATGAAATCGCGGCTCTGATTTCTCTTATCGCCGTCGATGTTGCTGGATCGAGAGAGAGAGAGACAACGGAATCTGGGAATGCTGTGTGCGATCCCCCAACGAAACTCGTTGAGCCAAAGGAGAGACAATCTCGTCGTGATGCTCGATCGAGCTTGAAAAATTCTCCATCACGTATATCACAAAGCGTCGGAAATATGATTCAGGGAAAGGGTCAAAGAGAGAGAAAGAGAGAGAGAGGGAGAAAAAAAGCGAGAAAATAAAAAGCAGTGCGGAAAAGACAGCGATCTGCATGCAGATTATCCTGAACAAGGGAATGTGTAATTCGCTTCGGAATTTATGCGGAAATAGTTTTCTTGACATCCTTTAAACCTTCCTCTTGCTGTATACCCGGCTTCGACGCTGATAAAAAACGAAAAACAAAACAAACAAACAGACAAAAATCGAGCTGCGTTTTGCCGACTGATGATTCTCTCTGAAGCTACCTCGGGGATCCATCGATTCGTATAACGAATAGTAAATGAGGTGAAAAAATATACATGTCCGTCGCGGAAAGTCTACGACTATATATCCTCGATTCGTTTGGTCTCTCACGTCGTCGTCCTTTAATTCTCTTCCCCGTCACGTCGTCGTCGACCGGATCGGGAGCAGGTTACCCGGCAAAGGATGAGAACGCGTTTAGTTGACAGGAGAGTCCGTGGATACGTACGTGAATAAAATGGGAATATCAGTGACACCGTCGTCGGGCGGATCTCTCTACCGAATAATATGAAATTGCGTGTGGTGATAGCGAGGTTGTTAAGCTCTCGTTCGCGGGATACTCGACCGATAAACTCCGAAAGCTGAATTTCCCCCGAGGCAACCTTGTCGTCGTTCTGTTGCTTTTTCAAAGTAAATGCCACTCGATCCCTACCCCCTGCACATCATCTGCGCTAACAAATATCGGCGAGGGATTCATCGAGAATTTTCAAACAAATATACTTCAGAATGTCCTATACGGAATTATTCCGTTTACACATTTTTTCAGGAACATTTTCTTCTTTTTTTTCATACTTTGTTCTTTTAACTAAAATTTTATTATATATTTATTTATTCATTGGACTTCATGTTCCATGAAGAAAAAATAAGAGGAAATGTTGGAGTAGCTCATATCGCTGCACACCGGATTGGCTTTTATTAAACTTTTCCAATAACTCTCATGAACAGCAGATCATAACGAAAATCTGCCGAGCAGTCGCTCTTCGAAATTTTTATTATCACCCGATATATTCCTCGGAAAAATGTCAACGTCATCAATCCAAAAGGCGTCATCTACGTCTACGTGTCAATAAAGTGTTTCATCAGTTTTGTTTTTGAGTATAGGTCAACTTTTTTTTTTCACGATATTAAACATTCTATGAAAATAGTGCATCTTGCTGAATGATGAAGTTTTTTACGTATGAATTATATATTCAAAGTAAAAGAGGGTAAAAAGTCAGTATAGATAAGGTTTGAGTTTCGCACGTCGTGGTTTCGAGTTTGAACCTTGCAACTGCAGTAATCCACAATTCCGAGAGTATAATTCACGAACTCCGCTTTCATGAATCCATGCCGGAAAACACGTTTTAGTAATTCCTGATTGTTTAATTATAAAAACAATGTACGAAAAGAAATTTCATGCTACGAAAACCGTTTCGTTTTACATATTTTGTACAAAATAAGCTCGCAATTTCTTCGGTATATAGCTTTAAAAATTTGCTGTAAATATTCTATAGAGACATTTGAGCTTGTTCAATTGAATCGTAAAACTCCCGAAACTTCATTATTCTGATCTATTGGACCGAACACCAATCCTTAATCAGTGGATAACTCGATATTCAGAGTTTTCGCACTCGACTCAATGCTTTGGAGCAAAATACAAGCATCGGTAAGTCATCGAACGCTGTTGCCGATGACACGCTACCGTGCTGATGCCCAACTTGCGTCAAACGGAACGAAAGCTCGCGGCGAAAGCCGAAGCACATGCGTCTATATACTCGCACGCAAACACGCGCGTGTTTCACTGGCTCTACAATGCAGCATTGTTTTCTATTTTTTTTTGTTCTTTCCCCGTAAGCTTCTCTCTCCTGCCACGTTTTTTGTTTTTTTATTTTTTATTTCTGTTTTTCTTGTTGTTTTTCGTAAAACAGAGCAGCATGCTCTTTGACAGTATGATCCTGGATGAAATAGAGGCTGAGCGCGTAAATACCGCGAGTCCGCCGCGGGTGCATTTCATGTTGGGCAGAAGGAAAAACATTTGAAAAACGTTGGACCAACGGCGAAAGAGTTTTGTTGGGGAGTATTGTCTCGGATAAGAGGAGAACACGCGTATGCACAGCTATTCGGAGGAGATGGGGTGAGGGGGGGGGGGGAGAGGGGCAGTATACTGCATGATGTGGTGATGCTGCTGCTGATGGTGCTATCGATGCACGTAGAGGGAGGAGCAGGCTGCGAGGAGAAGAGATCGAAGCAAAGCAATGGACGGGGGGAGAGCCGCGCGTGGGCAATAGAAAATGGAAGGGATCTCTCGCTTTTGTGTGATAGATGGCCGCGAATCGGATATGCGGAATCGAACAATGCAACCCGAACAACGGCTGGTGGATAGGACTGAAAGTGGTCCGCGTAATGCCAGCAACGACCTCGATGAATTTACGAGAGATTTTCCCAACGCGCTTCCACTTTTTGTCGTACAATTCGTGTGAGCTTCGATATATTATTATATACCGAATTAAAAGAGGAAAGAAACAGCGATAAAGAACAAGGGAAACACAATGAAGAGGAACAATGGACGTGTTTGACGGTGATTAGGGAATATGCAACGCGACTCTCTCCCCCTTCTCTCATTTCTTTCTCACTTATTGTTTTTTCTTTTTGTTTTCGGTCGTTCGAATTCATATTTCTTCCTTGTTTTTGTCGATTCAATAATTTTGGCAAAATCTCTGGTGGAAATGCATCAATGCCGATAATTTAACGCATTATCGCGTCGTAAAACTCTTGACCGAGAGAGAGAGCACCCATTGGTCGTACAACACACCGGACTGGAGCGGCAAGAGGGTTGGAACCTTCAGGATTAATGAGGATAACAATTAATGAGTGTGAGAGAGCTCTTATCGAACGCGTACATCGATATCGAGCAGTGCCATTAGTTTGGTGAAAATTTTGGGCCATCGAGCCTCCTCCTCCTCCTTCTCCTCTCGACCTCTTCTCATCGACTCATCCCTGCAGCCGATGTACTAATTAGCGGTCAGAGCTAATACCGCTCCGAAGGTTCGATCATTCGTGCGTCACGTATATCCCCCAACACTTTGTTATACGTAATGGATCGCGAGCAATATGATGAACGGCGTTTCGTCAGACGCGAAAATTTACTGATTTCGTTCGATCAATGATTTTATTTCGTTACTTTGATCCTCGCAGTTCGAAGACAAAAATTCTAATAATTTTCTCAATTTTTTGTCATTCGATTCGACTCGAGATGCGATCTCTCTATCCTTCCTCTTCTCCAAACAGGAAAAAAAGAGACACCGCCAGAGCCAAAGAAACATGCAAAGCAAATGACTGCACGGTTTTTGCGACTTTTTTTTTTTCACGTCCGTCTCTCGTTAAGAAATATTTCCACCTTTTTTACTCTCTTTTCTTCGTTACTGCAGCAGTTTTTTTTTTGGTTCTTTTTCCGTCGCTTTGCTCATCCTTTCTCTTACGAATTCTACCGTTCATACAACACTTCCGTTTGCATTGTTTCTTATTCATAAATCACGCTCCAAAAATTCTGCGTTATTTCCTTCGGGTGCTTTAAAAACGTCTGTGTTTATACAGATCTGTGTTTACCCCTACATTTATAATATACAGGTTACTTCGGACTCAAAGCGCAAAGGACCAAACAGGATCGAGGTTATCTACGATGCTTGATGAAAGCAGCACTTCAATTACACGATCTTTGGATGCGTTACATGCAACCATCCAACAGGCTGTATTTAACGATGAATCCTTCGACCTGATCTCTCCTCTTTCTAGTAACTCTTTTTCTCTCTCTTTCTTCCTCGTTCGATGCAATTAATCTTGCGAAGCTTTACTCTGTCAAGCATTCCTAATATAACCTCGGTTCGAAACGCCCAAGGGAGATTACTTGCCACTTTTTTTGTTTTACGACGTCTTTTGAAATCGCGAATCATTGATTTCTCGTGTTATGAATATGTTTTTAACAACTCCGACTACTCGTTAAGAGTGGCGCGTAACATTGAGCCGATTGTGTAGGAAATTTGAAATCGATGTGGACGTACGTATGTAGCTCGCGTAAGGACAGATTTCGATAAGTGTATCCGGTGATTGAAAGACCAGGAGAATTTATGGATAAGAGAAACTGGAATTAAATTCAGCCCCAAACTTCCACTTCCACTTCCAATCGCGGTGGCTGCGTCCTTAACAACTTTTCCCATATAACGATAGTACGTGCCACTTGTAAAATTGTCTTTTCCCTTATTTGAGAGCAAATATATATGAGAATTAAGTTGCTCCAATCGTGTATATGCATACGGAGCGAAATTTCGAGAAACGAAGTCAGAGAATTGGCAGAAAGAGAAAGAGAAAGACAGAGGCAGAGAGAGAGAGAGGGAGAGAGAGCAGGAGAGCCGCGAAGCGTACATCCACCATAACGTGGTAAATCGAGTGTGAGTCTTTTGGAACGAAGCTAATTTTGCAGAGACTAAGAAATTGGAGGTTGAGGGAGTGGATGAATGTAGGGGGTGGAGAGACAGAGAGAACAGAGAATATACGCTACCAGAGTTTCTGCTTGTAAGAGAGACCGAGAAAGAGGCTAGGAGGGGGGGGGGGGGAGCGAGGGAGATAAAAAGGTATGTCTTTTCCATGTCGCTGCGTCCATTTCGGTCCAACTATATATCCATATCGATCTATATATATATATAAGAAACTTGGCTCTCTATTCAAAAGTTCACCCCTTTGCCTCTCGTCCCCTGACCTCCGCCACAAAGTTGTAAGATCAAAACTTGCCATTCTCGGTGCCCCCCTCCCCCGTCCTGCGTACGTTTTCTCCGTTTCGGGGCACAGGAGACTCTTCGACCCGCACCTAATAACCAATTTCATCCAATTACAACGTCGATTTGATTCTTGCCCAATCGCGTAATTACTCTGCACGAGAGAAAGGGATTTACAAATATTTAATACAAGTAAGAGTATACTCGATATCGAGAAGGCTAATTGAAATGTTTTCTTTTCACAAGCAGTAATGATGAAGCTTATAACTAATCTACCAGCTCATCGCACCTGTCTAGTTCTTTTATTTTTTTTCAACTTTGAGCGTTATACAAATAAGAATATAATGAGGTGTTGGGGCAACAATTAATGTTGGCTTTATATATATAAGACCATCGCGAGCAGCTCCAAGTCTCTAGTTGTTGGTTAACCGCAGCCCCCTCCCCCCTCATCTGCTTCTCTTTCCTCTTCGCCTCACACCGACGACCGGCGGAGTCTTCGGCTAAACGGAAGCGTTCTAATCGCTACTCTGCAACCTCTCCTATCCACGCTTCATCATTATTCAAGAACTCACTTTCCTAAACAAAATCTAACTATTCACGGATCGCTTGCTCACTTTTTCTCTCCACTTCTCTCTGTTTCTCTCTCTCTCTCTCTCTCCCCCCCTCTTTCCTTCTCTCTCTTATGTGGAAAACTCGCAGTGCCTCTGAACTTTTATTGAAGTCTTTTTCCCCCCTTGTGGTCCAGTCAAAGAAGCAAAAGTTACGGGCAAAACTAGTAATCAATTGGGAGGAGCGGGGAGGGTCACGGCTGAAAAGTTTCAGGATTTACAAGCCCCCGCTCTCTCTCTCTCTCTCTGTCTCTTTTTTTTTTTTTTTACAACAATGCTTCTGGAGTTAATCAAAGCTTCGACTTTTGGAACGCCCGCTGACGCCAACCTTCAATCGCCCCCATCTTACAATTTCCAATCCAATCCAGATCCGTGTATTACGGTGTTTACACTTTTGCTACGTTGGGTATTAGACGCGCTGTACTTTCGCCGCACGCGCGCTCGTAAGAAATCACTATTCGGTACACTTTTGGCACGATCAATACCAACCCCCGAGAGATAGAATTACTTTTCATGCGTGATAAATTGCATTGCCGCGTGATTGTTCCTCCAGCACGAGTGTGCTCTGTAATTTTGTTTCAACTAAGTGGGATTTGTTTGCACTTTTGTTGGTTTGTTTCTTTGTTTTTTTTTCTTCTTCTTTTTCTGACGAAATTTTTCTATTTTCGTAAATTCATAATTACCCGTTGGATTTCCGTTCGTTAACGTTGTTGCCGGAAGGAATTGAGGAGGTTAAAAAAAAAGACAGTCGTAATTTCACTATTTTTACTATTATTATTATTATTATTATTATTGTTATTGTTACACTTATTATAAAACTTGTATTAATTAGCTCGATTTGAATATACAATGCGACCGGAAATGTAATGCTGAGCCAACACTATTCGAGTTTTTTTGTTTTGTTATTTTTTTTTTTTTTTTTTCAACTCATCCCAGTCTATCTTAACCCGGACAAATGAAAAATATACACACAAAAAACGAGGATGGCGTGTGAAAATCAACAAAATTTATTCGTTGAGCCAGTGCCAATGAGACATTTATTTTATTATTATAATTTTTTATTTTTTTTTTTTTCGTTTCAACGAGCGCATTAAAATGTTTCTGCAAAAAAGGGATTATTGTTTCCTTCTGTCTCCCTTGCCTACTTTTTGGCTCGAGTAACTCGCGTAATTTTCGGAGAAAAAAAAACGTATGGAAATGACTTTGTTTCCCTGTATTAAAAACTCCCAACATTGGTTCTAACGTAATTGTCACATTTCTAACGAGCAAAATATCGATGCAATTAATACTTTTTATTTCTTTCTCTCTCGCATGGTTTTTGGCTCATATACCTCGTTTGAATTTCGGAAAAAAAAAAGAAGAAGAAAAAATGTTTCGTATATATTCCTCGAGCAGACGAATAGATTTTTCTTTCTCGAACTCACCGAAACAACATGACGATCGTGCGATATATATTCAATTAATCTTGATGATACGAGCGATTCGGTAAATCGCGAGAAACACCAGGAGGCAAGCAGGTTTTCTATTACATCATATATGAAGGAAGAAAGAGGGAGAAAAGAGAGGGGCGGACCGAAGAGATGAACGATATGATGTGGATATTTTATTGCGGCAATTTGTTTCATTTCTACGATGGTTATCGCATCGTTTACTCGTCTCACGGGGCTGTAATAATTTTTCTCCGATAGCAAATCCCAAGATATCACGTGTACATAGATATTTGTATATATATATATATGTGATTGTGAGTAGTGTGAGGCAATATGACGAGAAATCGATATTGGGCAAACAAGATTTAATCTCGAGTACGAAATATATAGGTATGTTTCGTAATAGCTATTATCAATAAAGTTTAAAAATATATATTTTGAGAAAAAAAAAAAAAGAAAAAAAAAACATCGAAAAATTGAAATAAGCAAATAAACTCAATAATTCCGAATCGTTTAAAGTTTTGGTTACATTGCCACCGCGCGTGCTGCCTGCACGCGTCCTCTCTACGCTGATCTTTTGTAAATGGGGATTAACGAGGATATATGGGCGTAAGTGAGAGAGAGAGAGAGAGAGAGAGAGAGTACGATGGAGCGGGATTGTTCGAACTATCCATTTGGGAACAAGGACAAGAACTGAGCTTGTTCCGGAATCCGCATTGGTTCGCGTGTTTTACGCTGAATGTACGGTGTGTTTAGTGTGTACATCGAACATGCCGTGTATAAACCTTGTTCTCCCTCGCGTACGATCGTTCTATGCATTCTGACCCTCTGCACCGCCCTGCTCCCCCGCTCTCTCCTCATTTTACATTTGGCATTTGTAGAACACGAGGTCCGACTCGTGTTTTCTTTCCAGAGCTTCTTCAATATTGTTTTTTTTTTGTTTTTCAACCATTATTATATGAATATTCTCTCGGGCTTGATTTTTCAAGATATTATCGATTCATAAAAACAATTATTCGTATAATTCTTGAAATTTATCTCTTGAGTTTGACTCGAGTAAAATAAAGAGAAAAATCCACATAAAAATGTGGGTTTTCAAACTTTTTATACGAAGTAACGCTTTATGCCAGAAATTTCTTTTTATAGGCTCTATATAATTAAAAACTCGGACAGTAATACGAAAAATAAAAAACGCTTGATTCGATGTTCGTTTCTTATCCAGCAGAGGCGGCGAGGAGGTGGTACCCGCTGCTGGAAAAAGTTTTGCAGCACACAGCGGCTACTATATATACACCGCGGAGTAGTAAAGCAGCTAAAGACTTTGCCCGCTTTAATTTGATTGACAAAAAGTTTCTTCCGATCCTTTTTTACACGCATGTGCACGAAGAGATCTCCTTCTCGAGAAATTTACGAACATTTTGAGAGGTTTAACCGCGAGCAAATATCAGCGGGCGCAAACGTCACCGTGTTTTCTCTTCGTCTGTGTAATGTTTTATCTACGTAGCAACGAAATTTCGAGACCAGCTTCTCCGCGCTCCTCCCCGAACTACCTGGAATTTTAAATTTTTTATGCACCGTTGGACACCTTGCTATACTTGTCGACGACGGCACACTGTATGTATATTCTATACCCCACCTGTTTTCTTCCTCCGTGCTCATTTCAACAGTACCGAACCAACGTAAGTTCGTACTTTGCGGAGTAACTCTTAGGGAAGTTGGTGGTTCAATCTTCATGAGCATAAATTTGATTCGGCACAGTCAAACTCTCCTCTCTCCTTCCTGCTCTTCTTCTTGTCTCATTCGACGATAGAAATTGAGGAAGAGCCAGAAAGAGAGAAGAAAATTAGATGCCGAATGAAGGAAACTTCCTCCCTTCCATACTCTCGTTCTCTTACACACAGTCTTCACTTATTTCGTCGTTGATTCCTCGGTTTCGTGTACCCTTCCATCTCTTTCAGACTGGAGTTGCAGCGAGTGGTGCATACTTCTTAATTAATAACCCGATTTGCATGGCCTTTGCGTGCGTGCAAAGTGCGAGCACAGACACTTCCCTCTCTCTCTCTCTCTCCCTCTCTCTCCATTTCTTTCTTGGAGAGCTTCGAGAACTGTATGTAAATTGAAAATTAAACTTTTCCGACGGTCCCGCGGACACGAAAGTAACGAACCGGCTATTCCAACATGAGCAATACGCTCGTTTATATATAGGTACGTAATATATATTAAATATATATGTATACGTTATTATACAACCCCCCGAATTTTGTCAACCCCTTTTCCCCTTCTCTCTCTCTCTCTCTCTCTCTCTCTCTCTCTCTCTCTCTCTGATTCCTTCTATCTCCTTCTACAGTGAGAAAAAAATTGAGTTAAATAAAACAAAATGGTGTGATTCAATGAAATCTTCAATTACCGGATACCACCGCGAAAAGTATGATCATTACAATACTCTGTATTATTATTTCTCGAAACCTATAATTTAATTCAACATCATTATTCTTCGTAATTCATACCTTCTTCGTATACATTTCCCCTGTTATTTCAATAGCGCATTTGCTCTTCACCTTCCCCTCTCGCACTCGAAACCAGATACATTATTTGAAACTTGATATTAAATTTACTCAACGGCATTATATTCTGGAGCCATGCACCGCGATATTCCTGATAATTGCATCAAATAATGGACGAATGAACGAAATATTTCGACTGCCCGTTTTACTATTTTTTATACTTCTATCTGCCGGGGTTTACCGAATTTTTTTTTTCTCCCCGATTTTTCACTTTGCCTGCCCCCCTCACAATCGTTGCTTCCTTGATTGACGTTATTTTATTTTTGGCTGCCTGCGTCACCGCATGGTCGAAATAGCCGTACAGTAAAATTGCGAAAAGTCATCATGTTTTCGAGTGACGTTGGCTCGTAGTCCCACAGACTGTAAGGGAAAAGAGAGCGAAATCTCGCGTATACAAGCACACGGCAAAAGAGGCTGCTGCTTCTCTCGATATTCAACCCCTCCGTCGCATGAAAACTAATCACCCTGCATTTTCACCTCGTATACATCTCGTTTCACTGAGAAAAAAAAATGGTGGAATATACAAAAATTTTAGTTGCATACGCACGACAAAATATTTCGATAACATAACAAAATATTTAACAGTCTAAACAAAGATTTGGATACTGAAGCGAAGCTTTGTTGAGACGACAAAATATTTTGTTGCGTGCTCGAAATATTTTGTCGTGCGTATGCAACTAAAAATTTTGTTGATTTCACTATTTTTTTTCTCAGTGTTTTATACGAAAATCACGATTGTATCGAAAAAAAAAAAAAAAGTTCCTCCGATCACCGCAGCAAAATGCTGTTTAATCAGATTCATTTTTTCACTCGATATATTATATCCCCGCGTATGTGTTTTTATCGCGGTTTATTGATAATTCGGCGTTTCTCACACACTGAGAGCGAGAGCTTAATACGATATTATACGCTTTATTCAGGCGCGTGTAATACACGATTGATCGGCACGTAGCCCATAGAATAATATATATAGATTTTTTATGCGGGCAAGTATCTATGGACCCCGATCATCACGGTGCATTCTTTTCGTTACCAATGAATCGCATCGCGTTCTCCGGCCGGAAACTCGATATGCACGCTCCAGTCCCCGCGCGACATCTAATATGTTTTTTTTTTTTTTTTTTTTTTTCATTTTTTTTTTTTTATATTCACCTATAGCAATATCCTGATCATCATCCGCGTCATGAATCGCAGTACGTGCATCGATTTTAAGTACTACTTTATTTTTATTTTTTTTATTTTTCACATTCAAAAGAAAAAAACTCGACACCCAATCATCGAATAGTACAAACAAATCATTTTGTCGTATAAGCGAGCATGTATGTAAATGGAAGAAAAAAAAACGATATCAATTGGGTCCTTCAACAACGAATTTTCGTCAATATGAAGGAGCTGCAGGTATTCTCGGAGGCCCTTACTCTTTTTCTATAATGGCCTCCGTTACCGTCAAATATATCTCCGATAACTCTTGTCTCTTAATGTTTTTTTTTTTTTTTTTAACTCTTCGCTTTTAATACCTATTCTTGGTTACTCGCTTTCTACTCTCGGCTTGTGTGTATGTGTGTGTGTGTGTGTGTGTGTGTGTGCGTGTGTTCACCTTAGGGAACTTTGGGATTGCTTTTGTACGACGTCGATGTCGTCGTCGATTCAGCATGAGATTCGGTGCCCAACAATCGAGAGAATCTTTTTACTAACTCGATCTCTCTCTCTCTCTCTCTTGCGTTCTTCTTCTTGGAAAGGTGAAAAAAAATTAAAAGAAAAAGGTATAAAAGGTAAAGGAGAGGGGGGTTACAAAGAATCCGTATTAAGGATAGAAAAGGGTGGTGAAGCGAAGGCGGATGGAATGAGGAACTCGCGGGAGAGCGAGGTATTGAGAAAAGATGGGATCACTTATCTTTCATCGAGACTTTATCTCTCTCTCTCTCTCTCCTCCTCTGTATTTCCCTCTCTCTCTCTCGGTTTTCTCCCTCTTGGAATTTCTTTCGAAATCCACCGGAGAATACAAGAGAAAGAAATAAAAAAAGAATGAGAGAGAGAGAGTCGAAGAAGAATAAGAGATCCTCGAAACTCTCCTCGCGGCGGTCGCGGTTACCCACTCCCCCCCCCCCCCCCCCTCCTTCCACCATCCATCGAACTCTGTCGTTTTATCTGCTTTTTCGCGGTGTCGCCACCTTGTCAGTGCCAGAGAGATTTAAAGCTCTATTTCTCCCTTCGAACTCTCACTTTCTCTGTCTTATACCTACAAATATTGTTTGAAAACCAATTTCTTATTATTGATTGATTTATTTAATTATTATCTCAATATTATTATTATCATAATAATCATTATTTCTGATCTTCTCTCGATTGGAAATCAAAGAGATAAAAATAGATTCGAGTTGATTCGTTTCTTATTACGACTGAACGGGAACTGCGAGACGCAAGAGTACAATCTTGATAGATTATAACAACATTTTCTTACCAGATCAGCACATAAATCCGTGCATGATGAAATCCATCGTAAAGTACATTTTGCGACGAACCCAAAACGTGTACCATTCGAATGTTCCAATCCGAAAATGCACTGAGAAAAATGAATTCGTAAATTCAACAAATTTTTTGTTGGTTCGACAAATTTTCTGATGGTTCAACAAATTTTTTTGTTGGTTCAACGAAT
This sequence comes from Campoplex capitator, assembly GCA_037576405.1. NCBI lineage: Eukaryota > Metazoa > Arthropoda > Insecta > Hymenoptera > Ichneumonidae > Campoplex > Campoplex capitator. The sequence continues at coordinate 8,985,378 of JARBWI010000323.1, read as the reverse complement.
CGTGGCGAACAAAATAAAATTTGTTAACCCAAACGAAATTTGGTTCATTCAAATACTTAATTTTTCACCACGACAAAAATATCGTTGAATCAACAAAAGTTTTGTTGAATCAACAAATTGAATTTGTTCGCCACAATTTCAAATTTTTTTTCTCAGTGTGCTCTCGAAGCTGCGAATAATAAACATTCGAACGAAGATATGTACCAATGCATAATATAACGAAGAGAGCGATCTTCGAAGTCGAACAGCCTCGAGCGAAATCAATACTCGGTTGGGTGACAGCGTAACCATCGGCTCTATGCATACGGCCGGATTTTCCAGAGTTTTGCATGCTGGGTTATTCCGCAAATGGGACATCATAGCTCTATAGAAAAGAGTGACCGTGAGCAGGTCTTGAGAGGTCCGACAGAAGCATAAGCAGCTGGAAAAAGTCCGCAAATGTGCAACGCAGGGACAACAAAAATGTTGAAAGTATCAACACATTTATTGAGGTAAAAAGGAACGAATGTAATCGAAAATTCAGATAAGAATACGTGGGAATGTAAACCAGCGATGAGTAGGCAAATGAAATGGAGTACCGTGCAAAATTTCAAGAGCATGCAACTGCATTGATAAAAGGGGGATGAAAGACAGTGAGAGAAATATCAACTTTGATGTAATTTCTCATCAGTTACGCTCGCGGCAAAACTCTGACACAGTTGGAATGAAGCAAATGAAAAACAACATCATGAAGAATGTGAATGAAAAATAAATAGTCAAGTAACAAGGGGGAAAAGGAAAATGACGAATAAATAAGGAAGAAAATAATATGGAGCGAAAGAAATGTAATGAAACGCTATGAAGGACACAGTGCCAAAAAAACAGTATAAAGGGAAATGAGACAGGATTAAAATAATACATGAAACATTGAATAAACTAGCTCAGTACAGCACGCAAGGGACGCAACGAATAAGAGACACACATAGAGGAAGAGAGAAAGAGGGACTCGCAAATCCCGCACATTTTACTCGTACATTTGTCCGAAGCGTAATTTTCGCATGTTCAGATACACGAGAGTGAATGAATATCGGTTGCTCCGGAGCGGGAGAAAGTTTTTTTTTATCTTTTTTTACATGCTCGTGTTCCGCAATCGCTTCGGTGATTGTCATTCCGTAACCAATTGACCTGTCGGCACGAGTCACCCTTCGATCTATTACGCGTGCGTATATTCTTTGCTTGTATATATATACGTATGAGTGTGAGAGAGTTAAACGTCGAGAGAGCAAAGCCGCTTTTTCAGGATTCAATATAGTTCTCTCAAGAGACAAAATCTCGATTATTGATATACACGCGTGTCCCCATATAGATGTAACCAAACACACGTGTACCTCAAGCCTATGACGATTGTTGATAATATTGCACGGTTTATTTAACAATAAAAAATCGTATATATTACGTTGCGCCGAACGAGAAAATGTGAAATAATTACTTTTGTATATAATTACTCGGTGGATTGTCATTTAAATTGAAAATCATTTTGAAAACATCGCGTTGGCTCGTCACATTGACGCGGCGGACGAAATAAAAATAAACAGAGACAAGAAATAATTCACGCGCAATTGTATGCAGAATGAGAGATTCAAATTTGAAAAAAATAACCAGGATTCATTTCGTTTGTACTCGAAATATAACTTTTGTTCGTTAAACGAATGCAAATATTTTCGATGTATAATACATCAGGCTCATTAAACATTCTGATTGAAGCGGCCAACAGAGCCAAAATATTGAATTTTCACTGGATCAGACAGAGATTCCCGTATAATTGAACGAAAAAATTGTCGACGCGTTACAACGTTTACTCGCTTGAATTCGAGAGAAAAAAAAAAGAAAAAAAATGATGAAACAATTTTATTCGCCGCATCGCATCCTCTATTTCCTCACTGATATATTCTAATTATTAACAAACCCGGCGCGGACGTTGGATGGCTAAGCTTATTTTGTCGTTTACGGAGAAGTAAAAAAAAAAAAAATAAAAAAAAAAAAACCAAACGGTTTCACGGTGAAACGATGATACGGGATGTATGTAAAAATAGAATTTTTATCAGAAAAAGCGTTTGTCAAATGCGCTGTACTGTTGCTTTGCGCATATATACATAGACGTAACGCGCGGCTCAGCAACGTGTGCCAACGAACAAGAACTCGACGAAGCTTTCTTCCTCCTCGCTTAATTACACTGCAAAAACAAGTGTGTTATTTCAACGCGCTTCAGGCGTGTAAACGTTGAAGCCGTTTTCTACACGCTTTTTGCCGTGTTGCTGTTCAAATCAACACGTTTTGTTCGTGTTGTTCAAACATTTTTAATCACGTAGGCCCAACACAGTTAGACGAGTTGCATTAATACATGAGGGCGTGTTGTATTAACTTAGGTAGCCGTGTTGTATCAACGCGTGTCACCGATTTGTAACAACGCAGATAGCCGTGTTGCTACACGTTAGCCAACGAGTTGTTGTTCTCACAACATGTTACAGGCGTATATACATATGGTATGAAGACGAGCAAAAAACGAAAACGAAACAATTTTCTTTCCAGCCAAAGACTTGCATGACATTCGCCATTTGATGGAATCAGACCATTTTACATGGGTCTGTATTCAATTTAATCGAAGAAAATTTTTCTACCTAACGAGGATTCGAACTACCCTACCTGCCTATCTCCGTTCCCGAATGCACGCACGCTACCTATTACACCACCAACTACTTAAGATTCTAAGCTTCGGAAATGGGTATATCAAGGGACTCGGTAGTTTCAAGCTTTGTCGTGAAGTTATATTGATATCGACTGGGGATTCAGAAAAATTCTACAACGACACATCTACCTATATATATTTCTTTTTTTGTTTACGTTTTTTTCGGTCGACCTGGGAACGTTGTTATATATATTGGCTGCTCGGTCGACGATAGCGCCGGACCATATATGTATGGGTCTTCCCTACTCTTCTTGTAAAATTACTGCACGAAACGGTTTCGCTGCGGGCGGGAAAGCTTCCCAGTCAAGAAAATCTCGTGCAATGGCAAAAATGATCTTTTGTAAGATCGGGGAGCGTTGCAAAAAAGTGACATTTATGCCGTGTGATGCACAGAGAAAAAAAAATGGTTGATTCAATAGAAATTGATGTTATTGGAAGAGTTTTGTCAATTGAAATGCGCATTTCTTTGGCAGAATGATCATGCAGTCTGATGAAAAATTAATGTGTTCGTTCAATGGTTTATGACATTATGATGATCATATATTTTATTGGCACTCCGTAATGAGAGATTTTGTTGTTCCAATAACTTTTTTTTCTCAGTGTGGAAAAAGTGATGTTGATTGTGTGACGGAAGCGGTGCGGCGTGTGTGCGAGAGAGATAAATTGTTGCGAAAAGTGATCGAAAACAAGGTCATCGTTCTGCAAAGAAGTATCGAGGAGAAAAATATCCTCTGTGACATCGAACAGGACGAAAGTCCGTTCGCATCCGTTTTCATTGCAACGAATTTTTATTCTTGGGTCATTCTTGTGATGCCTCACAATGTGCCGCAATAAAAAGTCACTCGATGCACACTTAAAATAACACATTTGACATTTAAAAATGTCCATCGTGAAAATATCGGTTTTGCTCCGAAAAAAACATGTAAGTGCCATTTATAAGGAATACAACGGAGAAGCGTGTGGTTAAATAGCGTGTTGTGGGAATTAGTGTTTACCTACACTCAAGTGTATTGTATGGCACTAACCGTTTTTAATCAACACACACATGTGTGTTCAAAAAGTATTTAAACGGATGGACCCATATTGTTTAAAACAAACACGGTTTAGCGCGTTGTTTCAATACATCGCATTGAGCAATGTGTGTTGTTGCAATACGCTTAGCGTCAGCAACTCACGTACAATACGTGTAGTGCGTTGATTCAACGCACTTAACAACACACTTGTTTTTGCAGTGTATCGCGTTTAACACCGCGGTATATATACCTTCTCTCTTTCTCATCCTTTATACCCCGTGATATATGCATCACATATTTTTGACGCCAAGCGTATAAAGCTTGGCGGAACGAACGCAGCCGCGTTTGTCCCATGCCGAAAGAGACTAAAGAGCGAGAAAGAATTTATCCTCGCGACGCGCGAATATTCTCACGCGCCTGTCGTGCGCGACATACGAGAACGCGTGACGCGCGAAAGAATTTTGTCGCGAATTATACCAGATTAAATTAAGCAAGGATATATACTGGCGTTTTTGCGAGAAAGAGAGAGAGAGAAAAAAACAAATTAATGCGGTACGACGCAACGTATCCTTCCATTTGCGGTCGATTATTATAGAAAATACTATAATTTTCCTCACTTCACGTATCTCATTATTGTATTAACCACCAACGTCGTGAGATTTCGCTTGTATAATTCAACGTTTCTGTGGCTCTCCTGTCACGCACAGCTCTTCCCGAGATATATAAGTTTTGCTCTTTCAAAACTCTCGGCGGACTAGCGCGAGAATTGAATAAGAGAGCGAACCGATTGAATTGTATAACAACTGCCCTTAAGCTTTCGAAGAGAAAAAGAAAAACGAAACGCTCAGCATTTCTCATCCCTTCGCGAGCTAAACGCAGCCCCCCTCATGCTCGACAATATATGAACGGTCCTTCAGCTACTTTTTAATTATCTCTTCTTTTGTCTTATCGTTTCTCGTCGTACTTTATTTGCTGCCGGCAACTATACTATATGTAGGCCATTCCAACAGGCTGCCTACTGAAAAATGACGACATTTTTCTTCTCAGAAAATTGATGCACGATTCAACTGTCGACAATAGCTTTGACTATATTTATGACGAAGCTCGCGCGGTATACGTGCGGAATTCTTTTTGATAGTCCCTCCCCCCAGTAACTCGGCTACGCGATGCTAAACAATTTTCCATCGTCTCTATGCCAGTTCGCTTCCATCCCGTTGGCAAACTAAATTCCCGATTTTACAAGAGAGAGATACGACCGAATTTCACGCGTTCCTGTACTTCCACACCTCTATCCGCGGGATGAAAAGATGCCCGCGGCGAATCTCATTAGCCCGCTACACGTTTCACCTCTTTATTCGCTTCATTATACATTCGCGTTTCGCATTCGCGGCTCCTGCCAGGAAAAGAAAGGGGGAAAAAAAAGAAAAAAAAAAAAAAAACGGGAAAAAAAAAAATCTTCGCGACTATCGACGTTTCGTGAAAAAGAGAAAAAATATTATTCGCCTCATCATCTATAACCCAGAAATTGAGTGGCTGGTAACATCATTCTTCAGAAAGATGTAACTGACCTTTCCAGAAATTATCCTTTCACTATTCGAGAGACTGGATTGGAACGAGAACAAAAAAATTCTAGCTCATACCTTATGCATTATTCAAATAATCAATTTGACGCAATGCGCAGTGCGAGAAAAAATCTACTTTATTTTTGAAACTAGCTCAAACGTATTTTAATGTAGAAAATTTTTTTTAAATCTTGTCACCAAAATGAAAACTAATGGGTGCGAGCTTTTTGCACCTATTTCGCTCGGACGAATTGAAATCAGCAAAAATTTGCTCAATTACTGAAGCATTTTCTATCGAATCGTTGTCAAAAACAAATATGTTCAAGTTTCAATGGATTATAGGATTTGACGATGGACCCAGAAAATGCTTGATTCCCGGATTCGAATAATCGATGTCTTGATTGTTTCATTCTTGATATTATGGTCTTGCAATACACCTCTCCAATTGTGCAATTAAGCCAGAGTGACGCGTGAATTCTGCAATACTCCCAAAGCTGCAGAGCGTAATCGTAGGGAGAAAGGGGGGGGGGGAGGCAGGGAGTAACACGCGCTCTGTTGGGCGAATGCGTGTGTGTGTACTTGACACAGGGAATCTCAAATGCTCCCATGTCGTACGCTTGGACGAACGTGCTTCACCCAATCCTCACGAACAATTATAGATGACGAGCCTTGTCTCGTCCATCACACGTAATCCACCCCTCTTTGGAGACTTTGCTCTGTGTTAGGAGACACGATTATATATCAAGATTAACCGTTTATCAGAGTTTAGTAAATTCCCGCGTTAAAAGTGCAGCCGCGAGTCATGCGAGTAAATATCGCAGAGAAAGAAAGAAAAAATTTAATAAATTTTTCGCTATAAAAAGCCCGAAAAATCGCAAAATTAAGTAGATGTGGCCGGGAGCTGCGAATGGATATTCTCGGTTAAATGGAGCATTTGAAAAATGCCTGCCTGCAAAAAAACGGAATTAAATACCCCGACAAACATCTATTTTTCACTCCACGTTTTGTTTTTACTGTTTACAAGCGCCATTCAAACTTCTTACCTGACGTTTATTTTTAATAATAATAAAAAAAAAACGAATGATTATTATTCTTTATTTACTTGCTCAAGTTTTAACGAAAAAACATTAGCGACTCGTCGGAAATAAATTTTATTTTTCATAAATATTCTGAAGGACCAACTGTCATCGTGAGACTATCGAGCAAACAGAATAAATTGAGAGTCATAATTCGACTCTATCGAGGAACTTTATCACGGGACGCGCGAGCCACTGCAACGTCATAGCGCTATAGGAATCGGAGAAAAAAAACTGTGAAAAAACTGAAATTTGATGCGGGTCTCATGAACTTTGTATAATTGTTGTAAAAATTATCGAGTAAATCCGTTGATTACTGAGTGGCTTGAATTTACGATGTTGCTTGTATATAAAAAAGCGACATGAGAGAATATTATGTAGTATGAAAATGATTGAAATACGTGACGCACTTTCATCTATTTTGAATTTAATTTTCATACTCTTTCTTTCATGAGACAACAAATTTTTTCTTCCCTTTCTATCGAGAAAACATGGCGTATGAATCTATATTGTGTTTTCCATTGTAACGATTCTCATAATTTAAATGAACTGGTCCGCCTCGAGGGATCCAAAGATTGCTGGAAATTCGAGCAGCCACGATCAAGTTTCTCTATTTCGATGCTTATGCGAGAGAGCAACTGTGGTCGACATGCACTCAGCGAGCATCCAACGAATAATCTCTTTCCATCTCCGTGTTCTCTACCTTGTATCTATCGTTACTTTTGTCAAAATCAGAACTACTCGTCGAAACATTTCTACAACTTTGCTAAACTAAATGTGTCTTTCAATTTGAGCAGTGAATTATATATCACGGAAGATGTGTAAAAAGTTGAAATATTGAAGTGAGCGTAATAACCGTATCGCCACTTTAATTCGTATTGAAAATGACATCGTTAAATGTTACATCGAATATACGAGATATGTGATTAAGGTACCTACTGTACTGCGTACTAGTCGAATGAGTGATAAATTTTGAAAATCCTCTCAGGCCAAGTTTAACGTACCAATTAAACGTTTTATCACTGGATTTGTATCAGAGCAGAGTCTTATTGATGTGAAAAAAATATTAAAAACGATAGTTCTACAAAACCATCAACTGATAAATACAAATTTACACGATGAGACATTTTCACTGGAATTTTTCACCGATTTTAATGCACCACGTATCATTTTGTTTCTCAACTGATTCTCTACGAATCCACCGCGTGGATTTTTTTCTAAAGCTCAATCGTTTCACTGTTGCAGTCAATTGTTTGTTGAGCAAAAAAACTTTTTTATAAATAATTTCTGAATAAACGAACTTTTAAAAAAATTTACATGGCTAATTAGTAGAGGATCAGTTAAGGAACAAAATGAGACGAGGTGGATCAAAATCGATTGAAAAATACAGATTATTCTTTGATAAATTCAAGTGAAAATGTGCCATCATGAAAATTTGCATTTGTCGGTTAATAGTTTTGCAAAACTATCGTTTTTTATATTTTTCCACGTTGATAAGACATGCTGTAATACAAATTCACTAACAATACGTTCAATCCGTAGGTTAAAGATGGCCTAAAAGCTTTGTGAAAATTTGAAGACTCATTTGACTACAATGCAGTACAATAGTACTACCTTAAACAGATACAGTCATATATATATACATTACGTATCCAACCCAATCCTGAATAATAGTCACCCAAATATTTGCTCCTCGATTAACGAAGTTTCTAATTATTGCAATATTCGTAGATTATAGTGCAACATGTGTGTACGATATATATCCAAGTGTGATGAACAACCCTCTGCAACGTCGATTCAGAACTCAACCGATAAAGGCAGTTTGAGAGAGCGGTTAATTCTCGCTCCTTCCTCTGCAAATCCTTTTGCCCCAACCCTTCTGGTATACAGACAACACGTTTCGTCCGTTAATGGACCTTGCCTCCTCGATCCTTCGCATTCTCTCTCTCTCTCTCTCTCTTCCTCTCTGTCAATTAGGTACATGTGTGCTCCCTGCCGTTCTACCTTGGCCGCGTGTATTTGACAAGAGTCGTCTCGGTATGAGCAACGTCCCACAGCAATAACGACTAACATATATATCTTTGAATTAACGCTCGATCAAGCACAGCCAGCCACCGTATGCTCTCCATTGTGTAAACTAATGAAAAATAATAATGAAGCAAATAGAAAAAAATAAAATTAAAAAAAAAAAAAAAAACAAGTATTTCACCATTCAGAATAAAAGTCTTATTCACCTGTTCTCGCGAAGAAGCAAATTAAAACAATAAATTAGCCCTTACCTGCTCTCGACTCTACGGGGCTGTGTGTTTTTTTTTTCTTGTGGCAAAAGTTGTTCGGAACCCCGTCAAAGACTAGAAAAAGTGTGGTGAAAGAAACGAGCTTAGAGGGAGAGAAGAACTGCTGTATAACTGAGATATATATGTGAGACGTGAAAGGCTGAAGGTGTGATATCGCAAAGATTTACCCGAACGAGCTTATCGCGATTCCATCCACTTTGGTGCGGTGGTTCTCGCACTCTTCGTGTCCGTATATACATTCGAAAAGAAGTAAAACTGTAAAAAAAAAAAAAAAACGTAAATAGAGAAGAACGCGAACGGGGAGAAGAGGAAGAATAGCGCGTTCGGGGGATGAGGAAAAGCGAGTGAACACAACAAGGAGAGAACGCTCTTTCGGTATGTGGTGTGCAAAAGTGAACGGGAATACAAACGCGCTACAGGGATATAAGTTTTAGTACGTATCGTGTATGCTTGTATATAAGCAAGGGTGCTCACGGAGCAAGTACTAACTCCTCGCGTATAGTCACGTAAATCCTCCCTCGGAGCTTCTCATACACGGAGAGGCCCGGCAACACTGAGAGCATTTTCTCTACTCTATAACTATGTATATTTGAATATTCATGTGTGTGTGTGTGTTTGTGTATTTGTGCTAGTGTATGTTTGTGAGAGAGTGAGAGAAAAAGCGAAAGAAAAAGACAAGTTGCAGGCTTCAACCCTTAGAGTCTTTGCGCAAAGTACGTCGATTCTCACCTTTCCCCTTTCCTCTCACGTAAAATCCACCTTATCTCCGCAAGTATTTCCGACAAATACATGTTCTTCTGTTGTTGCTGTTTCGTTTTGTTTGTTAACCTCTTTTCTGTTAACCTCGTACAGAGAGAGAGAGAGAGAGAGAGCGTAGCATAATCCTGGCTGAGCGTTGAGAAAAAGCATCGAAATTAAAGAGGTTGAAAGAGAAAAGGAGCTTCTGGCAATTGCAACGGCCTCGGAATGGCTTACTTAATAAATATAAATGGCCTTTACTCAATTTTTGGAATCCGAAATACCGAGATTTACAAGCTAAATAAGATGGCGAAATTCCAAAGAAACGAGACTCCTGGCCACCCTGTATTATAACGATGAACACTGGGGTAAAATGGAACACTGATAAAACAACTGCTGCTGCTGCTGCTGCTGCTGGATGCTGCGGAGAAAGAGAATGCGACGAAACTGCCAAAAGCGTTTCCACAAATAGTTATGTTTTTGGATATATTTGTTGGTTGCATCTGTCACCGCGCAATCGTTTCAATAACGGTATTAACCGCATTACCGTTTGGAAATATTTCTTCGTTTTACTCCTGATTCGGTAAATTACGCTGGACCATTTTACCCCGCCATGCTACCCTGACCCCGCTGCGTGTATATGTAGCTCGTACTTATAGTTTCTTCGGTGTGAAACACGAACCTTTGGAAACCTCGTTGGCACGCGTTTTCACGCTTCGTTCTGTACTTAAAATTCTTGGGCAGGGGGAACTAAAGGGGTGGAGGGGGGGCTGAATATGAGTCAACCCCGAGAGCTGTATGGAGGAGAAGAGAATGTATAAAACGAGTCACACGGCTCGTTTAGTTCAGGGGGCTCCCGCCTCTCGGACTCACTTGGCAAAGAAATTTATCGTCCAAGGGGGTTAACCCCATCTTTCATCCCTCCCGTCTCCCAAGCTCTTTGCCTCCTAACCCTCAACGCATTAACAGAGGCGGCAGAATATGGTCCGAAGAATCGTGAAGGTGGAAATGATGGATAAAACTCTGTTATACAACGGGAGATAAAGAGCCGAAAGACTTAATATTTTCCAGTCGGAATCTTTTAATGCGAAACGTAGATCAATCAGAAAATCCATTATTTTCATTGACATTAACATTTCGTGATTATATATGTATAAAAAAAAAAAAGGGAGTAAAATGAAATATCGGTGTTTGGGAGTTTTATATTTGCCAACCGGTAGAATTTAAAAATCTCGTTGATGACGAATAAGAATGAAGGAATGATAAAGAGAATGGAGTTTGAAGTGGAGGGAATTTATCACGAGAGGAATTAAATCGTCGTAGAGACAGGCGTGTTAATACCCCAAGGCGCATGGTTCCTGATCCCCCGTGCAAAGAAAGATCTCGCGATGTTCAAGTAGTCTCGTATTCTTCTTCTTTTTCTTATTCTTCACTCTCTCTCTCTCTCTCTCTCTCTCTCTCTCTACCTCATACCCCTGTATTCTTTCTTCGTTCATAACGCCGCGACAGTAGCAGCAGCAGCATAGTGGTAAAAGGCTCTGCGAGAGGAAAAAATAAAGCATAACAATGGGAGAGGGAGAGCGAGAGAGAAAACACTAAAAAACGAAGCAAGAGGAATAAGAGAAAAAGTGCAAAAGTCCAATGCCAGTCGTACAGCGAAGAAAAGAAGTGTCGGGCCCTCCTTCTCTCTCTTTTTTTTCTTGCTCTCTTTCTCTCTCCTTTCGCCCGTGTGCGCATGAAGCCCATAAAGTATCTCGGTACTTCGGCCAGAGAGAAATATTTCATCCAGTATCCGGAGTATTGGCCTCGACAATGGACCACCAACTCTATATATATATATATATATATGTATATATCGATTTTACACGCTCTCACACTGACCACAGTTATCCAGCCGTAGCGAAATTCTCTTTCCTTCCTCTCTCTCTCTCTCTTTCTATTTCTATCCATTTCCTTGCATTCTCTTTTCCCTTCTCAACGGTATAACCTCTGCCACAGACTTTTTCCATGTTCTTTCGTTTTTCCATTTTTTTTTTTTTTCCATACTCTTTCCTTCATTCTCTCATTCGCTCTCCCCCTTTTTGTCGAACATCTTTGCTCCATTGCGTGGAGCTTTAACCTTTCATCCCGTAAACCCACCCCTTACTCTCATCGTTCGATACTCCCTGCCGAGATGGGCTCGTACCAAAAGAGCAACGAGGGTCGTGTGTGCGGTCACACTTGAACGACGGTGTAGAGCGAAGCGATGTTCCAGGATTTCTCGCATTCCCCTGTTTTAACCTCTTCCATCTTTCTTCCTCTTGCTCTCTTTCGTTCATATATATAGACAAAAACATGCACATATATGGTCCTAGTCTGTCGAACGGTTTGTTGAGCGACTCGTAGAACGTAGACAGTGTCTCCCTGTGAAACCATCATACGTATATATATACACATATATTCAGTGGACACGAGTACAGTGGGTGCTGGATCCTCGTAGCAGTGGACTCCCGGTCGGCGGGAGAGATGTCGGCCAGCTATGCCATTTCTCTCCACCGCCACCGCCATCTCCACTTCCTCCCGACGTGTGTTTGTACTCTCGAGAGTTGGACAATTTTCCCAGCCGCAGAAATTTACACGTTCTCGGTCTACCTCTTCGTCTGTCTGTGTGTGTGTGTGTGAGTGTGTCTGTGTGGTCGAGCCCAAAAACGATAAAATTACCAGAAGTCTCGTCCGATACGTATACATATATATTTACAACTATTTCTGTGTACGCACGACTCGTTTATGATTCGTACACGTTTAATGTTGAAATTCTATTGTTTTTTTTTTTTTTTTTTTTAACTTTCCTCTGTAGCGGTGTACCTGTACAAATTTGAAGAACTCTTCCGGAAAGAGAGACACTCTATATGCGCTGGTCCCTTTATCCCGTTTGAGCTTTTTTTTCGCTCGATTCACTTGTTCTCCTCCGTGATCTCGTTTACTTTCTAGAAATACCGCAAATTCTGTAGAAATCAAGCACATTGAGAGTGAGATAGAGAGAGAGAGAGAGCGAGGCAAAGTTAGAGCCTTTTATCACGGCGCGATTCAGCCAATTTTCTTCTTGGACATACACCCTCAATGTGTTTGTGTGTTCGTGAATGTATGCATGTGTGTGTGTGCGTCTGTCTATCCGATAATTCCAGCAAATTTTTTTTAATTTCGCTTCACCCATCCAACTATATTCTCGAAGTACCATACTATCGAGATGAGAAAAAAAAAACAACGTATTGAAGCCTCGAACGAGATGGCATAAGATGAAAAAAAGCGAAAAGAAACGAAGAGGCTCAGATCCCTCTTCGGTTTCCGTTTCTTCTCTTCTTATTTTTTATTTTTTCTTCAGTCTTGTCTCTCCTTCTCTCTCTCTCTCTCTCTCTCTCTCTCTGTCTCTCTCATCAAATTCGCTTTTCTCATTTCTTTCAGTACCTACTCGGATCTCGACCTGTAAAATTTCTAATTTCACTGAACGTTTTCGTTCGTCTATAATCCCACCTTTCATCCGTTTCCAAAGATCGAGATTTCCTCTCATTCTCGTTTTTTTTTCATTTTTTTTTTTTTTTTTTATTCCTTTCCGTACTGCCCTTCTCTTCTCTTTTATCCTTGCACTTCTTAATCGAATCTTGCACACCTCTTCTCCTCTTTCGAATACATTCACCGCGCGTTCCAACCTCGAAATGTCTTCTGCCCATCCAAGGATTATCAGCCTCTCGTATAACGAACTAATCGATATTTCAATCCAACTTTTCTCTCTACTTCGCAGTTCTTACACTCGCGTGGTCTATCTCAGTTCCTTGAATATTTCGACACCCTTGGACGCTCTCGTTTTTTGTTACTTGCTTATCTTTTTTTTTTTTAATTTTTATTTTTCACTCAAATGCCTATTTTTATTCTCAAAATCTCAACTTATCAGTTTCACGTATTATAACGCTTCTCATGTTATATTCAAAAAGAAAAGGAAAAACATTTTGTGTATAGCCACGGAGGATTCAGGCGTTATATTCTGTTTTATATCCTCGTTCGCAGCTTCAAAGTGGCCCATCCCTTTTGCCCCGACCCGAGCAGTCTCGCCTCGACGATCTCTACGCTCTCGTACATACAGGATAACTCAAAACTCCTGTGCATCAAGCTCTCGTGAACGACGTGAGCATTTTACGAAATTTTTATGACAATAATGCCCGTGGATTTTGGTCTTTCGGAGACACTTCGTAAACCCACGATTTTAGAAACCCACTGTACCCGGTATACGTACTTACGTAGCCCGCCCAACTCTCTATGGAGAGCGGCTGACCCGTAACGCTCCTTCACTACTTACTCGACACTTCAACCTTCTCTGCTTTTGCTCTGTCTTCCTCTCTCTCTCTCTCTCTCTCGCTCTCTTTCTCTTTATTTTTCTCAGTCTTCCGTTTCTCCGAGTAAACGCAAATATATATGAGGCATTCCATGTCATATTTCCTAATCGATACTTCGATCATTTTTATGTGCTACAAATTTTTTTTTCTTTTCATACATATTCGAGTCACACATATTTGCATTCAATTATAGAAAATCATTTTTCGCTTTTACGGCTCATTCGATTTCTCAACGTTTTCGTTATCTTTATAGATTCGAGTTATGTACGATCGTTCGTAAATTAATACGAGAAACAAGATCAACAGAATATATTGACTCAATTGTTGAAACAGTGAATTCGATAGATTCAGACATTGAGAGTCATCGAGCGATGACATACGCAGCGCCAGGTACCAAAAAAGCAAACTAAAATTCTATTCTACCGGATTTCGTCGCGAATTTTATGATTACGCGAATATGAAAAATATCGAAAAAATTCGGTTTAATTACCCGGTTCCGGCTGTGCTCCCTTTTCGGAGATCAGATATCTCTTATCAACACAATAAATTAACTAAAAATACAAGGCGCTTTGCTCGCGCCGTGACAGCTTTTTCGGCAGTCACAATAATTATTTTATTACAAATTTTACACACATTTGCCACAACTGAAGAGACCAGAGCCGGATTCACGCCACTTCCTTGCACATTACGATATTTATTTATCGCTATTTCAATAAAAACTCACCGAAAAATCCGGTAGAATACACACGAGGCGTCTGACGTGTGTCAGCGACTATATTTATACTATATATAGATATATTTTACTGTGAGAGTGAAAAGTAGAAAATTCATTGACGAACATCATTGTTATTTTAAAATTTTTTTTCAAAACCTACTTTACACGATATCGCAATATTAAATTTATTTCCGCACGAGTTTGACCAGATCAATTGATCTTTGATACAATCTGAAATGTTTTATCTCAACTTCTTAATCTTAAAAAATATTCTCGTTCTCGAAATAAAACATTGGCATGGAATGCCTCATATATATTTTTACCGGCAATATTTTACCTTGTTCATACGGACGCTTATGAAGAGAGGCTTGAGGAAGAAAAGAAAAAAAAAAGTAATCCTAGTCTCCTGAAAGTGTGTCAAGGGACTTGCAAAAGATAGTATTAAGCTCAGTGAGGAAAACATCTTGAGGGGAAAAAACCCGTAAACATGCGATTAGCACACGGAACGTTCTCTATTACGGACTTTGAGCTGAATAATAACAATGATAATAAAAATTGAAAAAAAAAAAAAAACAATTAAAATTGGTCGCGAAGCGTTTTCGAAATATTTATATATATACATACGAGAGCGCGAAGCTGCTACATGATACCGCATGAAGAATACATTTGCAATTCGCGTCAACGGCATTCGTACATAATAATACGAGAAAAGCAGCGAGACTCTGAAAGCATTTCTCTCGCTGTTGAAAATTCGAAATGGTGCTATTACATCTTGCTTGGTTGAATCACAATTTCGCGTGTGTTGCGAAACTAACGTATATATTATATTATATATATACACGTAGATACATTTGCTATATTTGTTCAACCACCGAGACATTTCCGAAAGTGTGTGCAGACTGTGCACCATTCTCTCTTACCCTCCCTCCCTCCCTCTCTCTCTCTCTCTCTCTGTCTCCTGTCAGAAGCAATCCAAACCCGTTTCTCCAACAGCTCTCGCGCACAAGCTTTGTAATTATTTAGTTGGGATCTCCTGCAGGCCTCGGCAAACAGTGTGGATGTCGTAATAGCAATAGACAAGAGACGATGCACGGTCTCTCCTTGATTCCTCGTATATATATATATATATATGAATATATATAAAGATATATGAAGGGTAATAGGATGAATAGGTACGATGTATATAATATGTATCCTTCTTGAAGGATAGGCGGATATAGAGTCCAAGCAACAGCGAATAATCCTTCGCTATTCTCCTACGTATACATCCGCGAGGCCCATCTCAGAGTATAAATACATAGCTGGAGGCGATCTTTACAGACGTACGAGCTCGCAGCATAACCGGTAACAGGATATGTCGCGTGCTCAAATGTATATCTTTAGCCATCTATACGTATACAGATAACGGAGTATTGGCTTTTCCCGTTCAAAGTTTACTAAAGGGAGGCAAAGACGATTGTGTCGTGTAATTGACATTCCAGTGGTATGTACGGATAAATTGAAATCTCCTCATGAATTTCTTATATTACAAAATGGGCCGAGATCAAAGTCATCTTTTTCTTTTTTTTTCTTTTTTTCTCTAATATTGACTCAGACCTTCTTCAAGGGCGCTAATTAATTGCAATTAGCGCAACTCTTTCCCTCTGTATCTTTAATCTTGTCAGTGTCGTACTTTCCACTCGAGATCAAACTCTTCCGTCTCTCTTTCCTTTTACTTCGGGTTTCTCTTTTGCTATACTACATGCATTAAGAGGTCGGGCGCCCGAGCGTTCACGAAAATTCGTTTTAATTATGACAATTAGTCACGTTCAGTCTTATCCGTCAGTACATTATTGAGAGGACTAAAAGACACGAAGCAAGACGTAGAGATAGAGAAGACTCCGAAAGAGAGAGAGAGAGAGAGAGAGAGAGAGAGAGAGAGAGAGAGAGAAAGAGAAATGAAGATAGTGAGTGAGACAAGAGGGGACGAGATGTGAATTATTTTCGTGCGAATAATCCGTACTCACAGATATCTATATGGCGTATCAAGAGATTCAAGCACAAATGTAAGAGAGAGAGAGAGAGAACGGTAAATTTACGAAGGCTAGATAACGTTCACTGCTGGCTCTATCTTGCGCACATGTATGTACCCTAATATTCTATATAGCTACGACAGATAGTTATCTCCCTTCCTGGGGTAATTCCTGATTCTCTCCCCTTCGCTTCTCACTGCATTTCTCTCTATTTCTCTCTCTCTCTCTCCCTTCCTCTGTCTTTGTTTCTCCTTCTCTCTTTGACGCGGTAGTATTGCCGAGCCGAGGAGCTATACCACGTCCAGAATCAGAGACGTAGGTATCCTTAATTAAATTAGTACTAGCCCGTCGCCCGCTATCCTCTGGACCGCCCCCACCGCCACGCCATGTATATATATGCCGCTTACTCCATATATATATATATATATATATAATATACAAGCCAGGACGAGTGGATGCGCATATACGGAGCACCCTTCGACTATCTCGTTCAATACCATACGATAGTATACTCTCGTACTCGAGAATATAGATGTCGTTGTACAACATATATATATATATATATACGTATACATTAGAAGCTACATAGGTTCAGGATAGGTCGCGAACGCGTCGCTCGCTCGATACAACCAACGAGATATCGCACCCACATTAATGACGCCGTGTTTCAGTAATTGAGTCGAGACACGCGTGATTAGGAGGTGAATCTTCCTCTGATCTCTCTACCCAAAGTTATCTACTCGATATTACCGTCTATAGCTTATTTGCCATAATTCTCGTATTCTCCCGAGAAATTCGAAGCAATTTATTAATTTCAGGTTTTGTTTTGTTTTGTTTTGTTTTTTTTTTTTTTTTTTTTTTCCAATCCATCATCGGAAGAGGTTCGTTATTTGATTCGAGCGGAATAACCCGATGGGAAAAAATCTGTATACTAGTTTAAAAAAAAAACAAAAAAAAAAGGAGAGAAAAAAAAAAGACAAACGAGCTTGTTGCAGGGTTCGTTCCGGATTATGATCGAGAAGCCGCAGGCACACTGTTCGCCAGAGTTATTGTCTCGTCAACCGCGTTTCAATGGATCGCGCGAGCTCTCAATGAACAATGAACCATCGAAGCGTCATACGCATACCTGTACCTATTTCTCACCGGTGTTGATTTTCATGCTGTATATAGAGGATGAGAGCTTCGCCGATGCTTTTGTCATCGACTTCTCGCCATCCTGTTGTAACCATATATATATATATATATATATATTCCTACTAATAATGTAGCGGTGACGAATTAATATATAAAACAAGAGTTCGTCGAGTCAATTATATACCCTCTGAACAGTGATTGCTTAATTTTGCTTCCGTATACAAATATGAATACAATTCCGGTATATCGTAACGAGCCCGTATGTTTGCACTGCGAATCTCAATGCGAAGCTTCACTTTTTTTTTATCTCTCTTTTGTCCAATTTCTTTATATCGATCATGCGCTACTCTGCGGTAATTCATGACTCAACGACTGCTTTTCTGTTCATCAAACGACTTGGGATCCAGAAATATTTGCCGCAGACGCATTATTGGGAACAATCGGACTGCTTCTAGACAAAAATTCACATTTATTTCGTTGTCAAACGTGTTCCGAATTGATCGAACGAAACATCTTTCATGATTACAGCAACGAGACTGTGCAGAGGCGACTCAATTATTATTTTCTGCTTATCACTTGAACCGCCTCATTAACTATACTCTCGTGTTATTGCTTGATACACACACGAATATGGAAAGATATACTTGGAAGAAAACGCAAAGAGACTTGATTCTCATAGATGTTACGCCAGGCACAATTATCCTCTCTGCGGAGATTGAAAGCTTTTCGAGACTTTTCCACATGCATACCCAAGAACGACGAGGAAAGCACGAATGTCGCATTTATGAGGAGAAGACAGGTGATGCGCGCTCGCGCTTATGTACACATTCAATTGAAACAATCGTGCGTATACATAAAGGGAATGAAGACTCGAGCGAGAAGATCTCTTTCACGTCAAAAGCTCATTCCTGGATGGGCGAGAGACGCCGCTGCCGCCGTCGCCGCGCGAGATATTCATTCTTCGCGGAGCTTCCTCGCGCTAAGGCTGCTGCACACCATCGCCCGCCAGGGAATATGTATTCGGTGTGGAAACTCGACGGTTCTTGTATTCTCAGCCTCCAGCGAATTTCGTCGGTAGACGGTCACGTACAGTGACGCGCCGAGGATGTACGTGCTCCTTAATTACCGACACGGGTAATTACGGTTATTCAAGGAAAAGCGAACGGACGCGCGGGCGCGAAGGGCAAAGGGCGTGTGCACGTATATATACATCTGCGTTTGTGTATATGCGTTCGTGGCATTTGAGACCGCGGAGTACCCAGTCTCTGTATAGCCACGTCGCTCCTTTTCCCGACTCATTTATCCTTACGAATCTTCCGCCATGCCGCGCGCGCGGTGAGCAGATATAACAGCGGAGAAGAATAGTAGAACCATTGTGCCGCAGCGTGGAAAGTCCATCGAAAGTAAATCCCTCGTGGAAACTTGAACTCTTAGGATTATTCTCGTCGGGGAAAAAAAAAAAAAAAATGATAACGTTCTGCTTTATGAGTTGCTCATATACTTGATTTTTTTATATTTTTTTTTTTCCGAATTAAAATGTAGAACAGAGAAGTGAAGAGAGGAGAATTATTTCGTGAATAGCTGTCGCATTAAACGGAAATAAAATTCATTCTCTCTCGCGACGAGACCAACTACTCTCTTAACGGATGGTGAATGAGCTTGTCTAATTACACTAAATTCAGTCAAGTCCTCACCTCGTCCTGAAGTACGCGAAAAAATAGAAAAAAAAAATTGTCATTTTATAATTGAAATGAAAAAAGAAAAAAAAAACAGCTGAAAAGTGTTAGAGGAATAGGATGGGTAGGGGGTGGATCGTTTTGGAACAGGAACGATGCAGTCTTGCTACTCCCTGTACGATTATATGTCCATACGTGCACGTGGAGAAAGCACATAGGTGTATAATAGCCTCCGCCATGGGAGAATAGGTTGGTGAAGGAGAAAGAGAAAGAGGCGGCGGGAAGAAGAACTGAGAACGAGGCGCACTCGTGCTCTCTGTAAAATACAGCGAACAAGGGAGAGAGAGAGAGAGAGAAGGACTTGTTATTTTGCCATTTCGAGTAATTGCACGCAATTAAGCACGATTAACAGTACGTAAGCTGTACTTTCGTTGTGTTACCACTTTGTCGAATTCGCGCTTGCCGGCCGGCTTTGCTTACCCAACCTCTACTTATTCTCTGTCTCTTGTTCTCTCTCTCTCTCTCTCTCTCTCTCGACGACAGTCTTCACCATACGCCCATATTATTTCTCCTCCCACCGCACACTTTAGAGCGTCACCACCTTTTATATACACCCACATACACTCTCGGTTTAGGTGTCTTGTCCATTGTTTCAACGTTACGTATGCTCTTTCTCAACTAACCCCGATAAGTGGGGAGGGGAACGCCCTGAGGAATTCCCCTGTTCCCCGTCGAGGATTGCCACTTTTGGGCCAACTTTTGCACAATTATGCACACACTCGAGAACGACCCGGTCGATTTGTATCTCCCTATGTTTTACATCGTATTGTACTTGTCTCAAAACCTGCTCTCCACACGGTCATTGCTCTTCACTCGTCCTGCAGTGAACATTTTTTTTTTTTTTTTTTTTTTTTTTACTACATAAAAAGGAAAGCATTCTCCTTCGCCTTTCTCTGTTTCTCTCCTTCTCTTTCTCTAACTCTCTCGATCTTTTCTCGCACTACGACTTTTAGCTCCGTCCGCTCATATATACTCGCTCTTTCGTTATACGAGCTCCAATGATTAAAATTCTCATACACGAGACTCTCGTAAAACCTTGCACAGAATGCGAGAGAGTAGTTTGATAAAATAATAAAGACTTTTTTTTTTCATCCTCATTGAAATACTTTACTCAATGAATATACAACGGCGCTGCACAAAATTCGCAATATTTCAACACACACCGGACCGCTGGTTATACGTCGAGCTGGGTTACCGTTTCATCTCCGCAGTCCTGTCGTTCCTCTCATCCAACGCGCTCACATACGCACATATACACGTATATGACGTGGTACTACATCCGGGGCTCGGAGTCATAAAACAGAGAAGCCATCGTGGATCAGAGTATCCGCGCTGCATGCTCTCTCTCTCTCTCTCTCTCTTTCTCTCTCATGACTCCACATTTGGCTTTATGTGTTGGTTTTTCAAGGGTTCAAACCTGTAAAAAAGGCGTAATCTGAAAAAAAAAACAAAACAAATTGACAATAAAGAATGAGGGTAAATTGCGTCGAGAATAACAAAAAAAAAAAAAAAAAATAATAATTGATTCAGTAGGAATGCTGTGATTGGAAAATATTTCGTTGATTCATTCCTCATTTATTGAACGTAAATGAAGAGGAGATTTCGCTTCGAAAATTGAATGCTCGTTTTTAACAGCATGAAAAGATTGAAAATGTTTTATGGACCAATCGTACATTTCGTTCGTTGATTAATATAGGCCAATTGGGGTCATTGAGTAATAAGCTCCAAAACAATATGTATACCTCGTGGCTCCGAATCTGTACGCTTAATGCAGAAAATATGCCCCGTTGAATTGAACATAATTTCGGACGAAGCAATTTCATTCATTACTTCATTAAAACGATCTGATTTTTTGTTTTTTTTTCTTTCTTTCGTTCCGTTGAACTGGATTATATATTCGAGAGTAAAAGTTACTTAAATTAGGGGTTATTCGAAACACTCGATTTCGATATCGCGAGAGAGTGCGAACTGCACTCGATTGTATACTCCATGCATTGGGTTATCGACTTTTGATTTCGCATTTTCCTCCTGTATGTTTGCGTGTGTCTTTCTCTCTCTCTCTTCCATGCGACCAATGGAAGAAAAAGTTAGTCTTTTCGTGCGGTCTGCTCACTTAACCAATTCACGATTAGCGAGAGCTCCTTTGCTTCTATATTCGCGGCGGGTTACAGGCGACCAACCGCGAACAAATCTCTCGTTAAACTCTATACACATATATATATATATATAAACATGCACATATAACGTATTACGCAGCAAAGTCACTGCTTCGTATGTAGCTCAAGTTGGGATGAGAGAAAAGAAAAAAAAAAAAAAAAAGAACTGCCGGATACCTTTCGCCCGGGCGCGCTCGAGTTCGACGAAAATTATTCACTCGTAACTCGTACACGCGAATTAGTTTATCAAAGTAAACTTTATACCGCCGCTCGCCGGGCACATACATGCGCGAGCTTAAACTATGTGACTGCGGTATGTATTGTAGTATCGTTTCCCAGTTGCTTTTCTCCATTTATACACATATATATATACACTCACCGCACAACATGTATACGAGCAAAGGTAACTAGGGGTTGGTTTGAGAAAATTGGAAAACGAAGCGAGACACACGAAACACGCTTGTTTGAGCTTGTCAACAATAATTTTAAGCGCATACGCACTTAGTCCGGTTGCGTGTCGGCTCTATGAAGTTTTATATACCTGTTTAGCTTCGACTTGTTCTCAGCTTTTTTTTTTTCTTTCTCGAAATCACGGTTAACAACGAGGTTGAGAGTCTACCGCTTCGGGTTCGAGAAATTAAACCGAGATAAAAGAGTGAAAGGAGCTCAGAGAGAGAGAGAGAGAGAGGAATAGAGTGAGAAATAAACGATGGCAATGTCCAATCAGAATGTCAGTTGAGGAAGAAAAGAACGATAAATTATATCGCCTCGTATTATATACGAGAAAAATGCGACGGGCAACGTTCTTGTTCGTGGCCTCTATAAGCTCTCTCTTTCTCTTTCTCGCTGCGACTCTTTTTCTCTTACTCGGACTCAGATCTCTTAGCCGCGGTGAGCTGCTGCTCTCGTCGTTCTGAAGCCAAGAAAAACCGGGCGTGGTTCGTTTATTCGAGACCTCCGCGTGTATACGCGAGTATATATATATATGTATAGCACGTCCCGATTCCACCTATACAGATAGTATATTACTCGTTTTACTACAGACACGTATTTTATAGAAATAAAAGAGACGGATATAGCGCGTTGGGGGCAGTTCGGGGGCAAGTTCCCTCAATCAATGGGTGTCTTAATTGGGGTTCAGAGGCAAGAAACCGCGCGCGAGCTTCACTCGTAATGTATAACAATTCACCTGTCGTACCGTACAACTTGCGCGGTCAACCAAGAGAGAAAAAGACCGAGCGAGTTTCATTAGCGAGTCTCCGTTCTCCGGATTCCTTTTTTTTGTCTCTTCTATATTCTTTTTTTTTTTTTTTTTCACTATTCGTTTTGCGGGCAACGCCAGCAGGGCGGATCGACGGTCGTGCGCGCGACCGTCGCACACCGACGGACATTTGAAACGAGAGTTCGTAAAATGCCACGGTTCGAGAAGCGGTTTTGTAGTATATATATACTCGTTCGCGGGGAGGGGGAGGGGAGACTGGGGCGAAATGGAACGGAGGGGCAGAATAAGACGGGAAGGATGAAAAAAACTACCATATTCGTTTGTCATTTGAAAAACTTAATTAACTTATCAAATTTATCAATCCGTTAAGTTTTGTATTCAACGGAGGTGTGCCCCTCCCCCCAGGAGGCAATGCCACTTGCATTCGAAGTAGCAGAAAGAGCGAAGTAATTAAACAAAATACATTAGGGTTGCTGTTGGCGAATTTTCGGTCGATCCATTTTGCCCCGGAATCTCGTTTCACCCCAGATCCTTTCGTTGTACATATATGTATACTATTATACATATGCATGTGACGAAGAAACAGGAACCAGACCACACTCTTTTTCTCTCCCTCGATATCTATATGCCAGGAATACACACGCTCGAATCCTGCTGCCAGGAGAGAGAGAGAGAGAGAAGTCCGATACCCCCGTTAGAAAGCACCCGCCCATTTGATTGGTCGCTCCCGAGACGAGAGATCCTCTCTGCGGTCTCTTCTCCGGCGTGCAGTAACAATGCGTCCATTCATCCATTGAATAGAGTGCCAGTCGGTTCTTCTCATGATTTCGTTTCTTTTTATTTTTTTATTCTCGGTCTCTCTCTCTCTCTCTCTCTTTTTCTTCGACGAACCCTTTCCGATCGACGACGAATGTGTGTGCACTCCGCCGCGGTATCTACACGGGGCGTTTCGTTTCTGACAGTCCCCACACAAATTTCATTCACCTCGCATATCTTCTCGAATTTTCCGTATCCACCAATTTGTATTTCGACTGCCCCGTTGCTGCCTTCGTGGTCATTCCAGTTTTTCCTCTTTTTTTTTTTTTCTTCTTCTCTCGCGTCTTTAACGTCACAAGTAAACGACCGAGTCCCTTTCTCGATGTGGTTTTTTTTTCTTTTTTTTCTCAAGCGACACCTCGTCCAATATTTTAACCGTGAAAGATCGGCTCAGGGAGAAAAGAATCGTTTTATATATACGTACGTGTTAGGATGCACGAGGATTATCGGGATTCGACGAAATAGCCCGACACACACTCCTCAACTTCTCTTTTTCTCTCTCTCTTCGATGTACAAAGACGATAAAAAAAAGGGGGGAATAGAGGGAGGATTCTTTGAGACACGACCAGGGTATATCTTGAGATCGTCGACGAGCGAAAAGCCGCGCAACCGATCTTATCTCTCGGGCATATTTATCCGCTCGCAAACGAGGGCGGATAGCGAATCTCTGTTCCGAAGAAAAAGAAAGCCCGGCAGCAACCGACGGATCGAACGAGCATTATAAGCGCGTCGAACCAAGTTCAAGATCCCCTTTCCTCCTCAACCCGCTGCTTGTGCATCGCTATCCGGAGTTACGGATAAGCGATCTACAGGATCAGCCGTTCTTTATTCCTCCTTTTTCATATATCCCACACGTATAATATCAGAAAAACCAAAGAAAAATGGAACGAAGTCGTGAAAAACGAGACTCCCATCTCTTGTTAAAATACCAATCTTTTGATTCTTGGTCGAAAAAAAAAATTTGCATCCAATCATTTTCATGTCTTAAATACGACCAGCAGCTCATCAGAATGCCAAGAAAAAACAATACGATCTACCTCTTTTTTTTGTTCGCTGTTCTTTGCCAGAATTCTGACAGTCTCGTATATATATACTGAAACCGATGCGACGCGTGCCTATTCAAAAGTGACAGAGCTTGTTAATAACTTAATTTTTATTTGCAATCGTATCTCATTGCTCTTCCTTCGAGTCTCCTGCTTTTAGACAGCCCATTTTACCCCCGTAGCTCCATCACCCTCGCCACTATCGTACAAACTCTGTCGCCGATATTCCGCGATCGAAATAGATCCCCGCAAAATTATGCGTTCTCACGTTCTGGTTAAGTCCTTGTTTTCTTTTTTCCTTCCTCCCCCCCCCCCCTCTTCGTCTCTTTTCCTCCTCGGCTTCGACACGGATGATCCGAGATAGCCGATCTACCGAAAACACATTTTTCGCGTATCGTTTCGTACAAGATTGCGGTGTATATGTTTTTTCGCCCCATACGCTCCCTTATTTTCGTAGGTTTGTGTATTTTTTTTTTTTTTTTTAGTTTTTTTTTTTGTTTTTTTCAACCCGTTTACTAGCCTGGATCGCGATAAATCGCGACCTCTCTCCAGCAACGAAGTACCACAAAAATTTCGAGGCTTGAAACACACTACGAGAGCGGGTGTAAAACGGTAGAAAGGCGAGAGTGGTAAAAGGCGAGAGGTGAGTGCCGCGATCCGGGCGGAGAATGTGCTCTCGCTGCCGGTGGCGAATGTCGAAAGTTTCGGGAATGCGTGATAAAAAACACCGCGTTTACTCCGCACCTCATCCCTGCTACGAGGTGCCGGCTGGCTTCCGATCCCGGGGCACAATTTTATACCGACGGAGGCGGGCCAAATCCCCACAGGGGCGATTGTACGATTGACGGGGGGAGGGGGTCGGATTTTTCGAAGCGGACTTGTTTGCGCGGAGCTACCTACTTCGACTAACGCCACTCTCTTCTATCTTCTACCGCACATTTCTCATTCTACTTTGCCTTTATTCACTCTCTATATCTTTCTCTCTCTCTCTCTTTTTCTTTTTATTTTATTTTTTTTCCCCCCGAAGTACCGCTTAGATACCAGAGGGATTCTCATAATTTCATATTCACCGGTCTGTCGCATAAGGTCTCGTAATTTTTTTAACTGTTTTCAAGACATCAAACAACTCGGATATTTCGTATGGAAATACAGATTTAATGTACTCGATGATAAACCTCGCACGAAAAACAAATAAATATTTTATAGAACACCACGAAATTTTCAGGGAAATGATGAAAAATTTTGTCCTCTTTCGATCGACCTTTTTTTCGAATCGTATACATCATCCGTTTTTTTTTTTGATTCTCAAAACATATTACGCTCACAGCTAGAAAAAAAGATCGATTCAAATCCTCTATTAAGATCATTCGTTCGATTTTTGTTGTTTTTTTTTTCTCAAATTCGAATGAACATAATTTGTATTTACTTCGACTACAGAACTATATATATTTGAATCGCATAAATAAATAGTGCTTCGTTTATTTCGAGTATCCGCGTCGAAGCCTCTGGCTCCGACCACTTCGTGACGCAGCAGAGTGCCCGGACTTTTCTTCTATTCGATTTGCACTTTGCATGCACATAAATTGCGGAAATTGAAGTACATTTATTTTTCTTACTGATTGAAAACTATGTCTAAGAACAAGCAGACGATCGTGAACTTTTATAACCAACGCCCAGGGTTGGAGGCACCCGTAGGTTTTTTTTTCTTTCTTTAAATAATCATAAAATTGAATTGCAAATGATATAAATTTTATTTGCAATTCGACTTCGTAATCGTTGAATTCGTTAAAAATCTCTGAAAGAAGCCGATAGCAATGATTGTTCATGTTTTTGATAGAAAAAAGAAGAAGCAAAATTGAAAGATACAATTTTGGGGTAAAAGTTCGGGACGTTTCTTTTGTTCCTTCTCATACGACCCCATAACTATAAAGTTTCGATAGAATTCTCTCGTATGAAGAAGCATAAATAATCGTTTTGAATAACGTGCCAAAAAGGCTGAGAGAAAGGGAGGGAAAAATAAAAAAAAAAAGAAAATATCGATGACGATCCATCTCCGGTAAGGATTCGAAGATTGGGTCCAAAAGAGTCGGGGGAGATTGCGGAAGTCAAAGTGGCGGATGAAAAGACGCGTCGGTCGTTTTCTCGCGCGAACCGGCAACTCAACTTCCGCGTTATCTCTCAATCTTTCCCGGCCACTTCCTCACGATGTCTTCTTGGTTCTGTCGTATAGTTACGTTTGTCTCTTCGGAGGGACTTTCTCGTTGCCAAAAACCACACGCGGCGCGATGGCGGTACCGCGACGACGACGACAACGACGACAACGACGACCCTGTACTACCGCATATCCCCGCGGTGAACAACAACTATTCTCTCGCACCTCCTCCCCCGAGCTTTTGGCACGTCCACTCGATGTCTCTGTCTGATCTTCTCTTCCCCTCTCTCTCTCTCTCTCTTTCTCTGGTACTCGTGGACACATTTACTCAACATTCGTACAGAGGCTCACGTATATATATATATATATATGCGTTACCTGCGGTTTGTCCGCTTCTGCCAAGTTTCGTTGCGCCTCTCGATAACGTTACGGCGTCACGAACTTGGTAACAAGTCCGGGAATGGGTTGAAAGACGCCGCAGGCTTTTCCCAAAATCCCGTTTCACATAATTTACGCCTCTTCGAATTCGTAACGATGGGTTTTGTAGATCCGTCTCTTGGAAATTGGTGCGATTCTTCGATACACGCAGAAGAGTGTATGAAAGAGGCGCGAAACCCCCCCCCCCCCGTCCCTCCTCGTTGGAATGCGTTTTAGATGCGATGAGAATTAGAGCAGGTGTTCCACATTCACGCGAGAGGATCGAAATCTGGAAAGAACGCCACTCGAGTGCAAAATGTGTGACGAGAAAAATAAATAAAATAAAAATGAAAAAAAAAAAAAAAAAACCCACAAATATAGTTTCTCGAACGTGATCTCAGCGGTGTGTGTGTGGGTATCAAGGTAAACGGGCAAAAGTCTTCGGGAACGGTGTGTAAACGCCTGGAGAAACGAGCTGCAAAGAAGAACGGAAATAAAGCCGGTTTCTCCCCGTTCGTTTATTATTTTCTCTCAGGCGGCAAGTGCATCGGTCGACGCGCTCGCCTGCTCCCTCCCTCTCTCTCCCTCAATGCCACGCGTATCATCCTCCCTCCCTTTTCTTACCCGTTAGCCAAGAAATTATTATCCAAGACGGTCCAACTTTAACGAGACTCTTCTGCTCGGCAGCAGATCTCGGCTCTATCCGCGCCCAAGAGCTTCATATTTTTTCTCGTAAAATAATTCAGCGACGATTGCGCGCGGCGCGCGGCGCGCGCAAAGTCTCGGGCAAGAGTCTCGCCGGGCTTGCTCGTGATCGTTTTTTTAACGAGCGAATAAGAGACGGTTGTCTGGCGTCAAATGCAATTAACCGCATACTCCCCCCCCCCCCCCTTCCTCCCTCCCTTCCTGCTCTGCCGCTTCCTCGTTTTTTGCTTTATTCAAATCTCTTTGTTTTGTTGTATCGCCTAACGCGCTTTTGCAGCAGTTATACCGACACAGCTACATTTTTTTTTCATCCACCCCCCCCCCCCCCCCTTCCTCCGGTCGTTATCTCCCGTTTTTCTCATCGTATCGCCGTCACGTACCCGGACGAGGCTATAAAAATAACGCCTTCATATGTGCCACACATAGTATGCCCAGGCGCAAATCAATCCGACCGATCTTCCTCCAAGGATAAGATTTATCCTCATAAGGATAACGATTAAATGACTTGGGTTTAACCGATACAGATAGCTTTTCGAATTTTCTCGTATCGATTCCCACATATATATAGATATTTATATATATATACGAAAGCTTTTTGACGCCAAACTACAGCCAAAGAAAAACTTGTCTATCCGAACTCACACAGCGAGGTCGGATTTCTGTTTGATTCGCACAGCGAACCGTTTCTTTCGATCGCTTCGCCGTTACGAACGGCGACAAACGCGTCAAAACACTGCTCCCAAACTTTTATTCCTTCACTTCAGTCCCTGCTCTCTCTCTCTCTCTCTCTCTCTACTTTTCCTGAAGCGTAGCTTATATTTTTCTATACGTATATCCGAAGCCCTCGATATCTCTCCCATTCACCATGACGCGCCAGCTTCCTGCGTCAGTTTCGCTTTTTTTTATCGCTCCTTTTCTTCTGCTGCTGCTGCTGTTCTCTTTTTCTTTTTCTTTCTTTTTTTTTCTTATTCGTACGACTTTTTCACCGTCGTCCTCTTCTCCACTAGCCTCCTCCTCACAATTACGATACTTTTACGGATCAGCCTCCAGTTTTTTTTGTTCCTTCGACCCTCGAATTACTTGGTAAAGAACTTTTGATCGCGCTCGTATACATAATCCATAAATTTGCCAATCAAAAGGTCATGGATATAGACAGGACGAAAAAAAAAAAAAAAAGAAATAACATCGGTCCCTACGAGCCGAATCTGCAACACGTATATGTACGTGGTCATGTTTCCATGTACGTGGGGATGTAACACTCCATTAGCAGAAAATTCTCACTCGTTTGTTACTCTTTTCCTTTTTTTTTTTTACTCGTTTTTGTTGCGTGGCCGTGCATGCACTTTTTCCCCTCTTTCTTCTCTGCCAGCATGCCTGTTTCAATTCACATTTTGCAGCGAATCAACCCTAGGATCTCTCGGTTTGGGGGCTTGCATTGGGAATATCCATTAGGTAATTTCCCGTGGGGTATTCTACTCGAAAAGATTTTTTTTTTTTGCTTTTTTTTTCACATCACGCTCGTGGCCGAATGCATACCGAAAATTTCACCCTTGCTTCGCCAATAAATATATACACGTTTATCGTATTAATTTTGACGTTCTTGAAAACACTTTATTTAATAAGATGTTCATTAATTACGATATCCAATTAAATCACTGAGAAATCAGTTTTTTTTTTAATTTTTTTACGTTAAATTTTTCGGACGAGTTGGTCTCGTAATTAGGAAATTATACGGGCTAATTTTTACAGAGGATCCAGACGAAGACGAAAGATTTTCAGTATTCATACGTATTCGTATAAAGAATAACCAGGAAAATGTTTCGTTCAGGTCCTTCGTGATCCACGCAATAAATCTTCCTCAGATCTGAAGTGCAATTTTCAAACCACTTTGTACGTCGTATTTTCTTCCGTAGAGAATTTAAGATGTTACTCGAGGTTAAAACTCTGCGGTGTGATCGTTGCAGCGTGTCAGAAACACCGTTTCACGGATTAACGCCCAAGCAGCCACTTTGCTTGCGACTTTAAGTTCACGTGCTTACGTTTTTTTTTTGCGAAAAATGTTGAGTTTAGAATGTTTTTTTTTTTTTGTTTTTTTTTTTTTTCTTTTTAATAAATGTATAACGGAACAAACCGATCCTTAGCATCGGAGAATACCAGAGAGAGAAAGAGAGAGAGATGGAGAAATGAGAGGATTTTCATAGCGACTTCGCGCTAACGTTCCGCCCGTACGCGAGCTTCGCGTTTATCGTTAAACACATATTCTCAAATAACCTCGGCAACGAGCTCGTTCTCAATGGAGTCAATATCGGAGATGTTCATTTCCCAGGGAATGGCTGGATAACGAGGCTTCGAGGTAAATGATGAAGAACAAGGTGTCTGTGTATGCGCGTACGTATTTGAGAGCACGAGAGAAAGAGAGAGAGAGAGAGAGAGAGAAATTTCGCCATTGTTTGGAACGTCTCAAATGAGGTTGGGAAAGTCCCTCGACGCGAGCTATCCGATGAAACCTCCGTTATATTCCTGCCTCTCAACCTTTCCTTTCCCAACCACCCCTCGATTCTATCTCGCTCCCTCGAAATAGGTATACGTGCTCCCGGTTCACGAACGTGCTTCTTCTCCTCCCTCGCCGAGTTTCTGGATCTCGTCTCGTTTATACCCGAACGAACAAAATGTGAAACGCTCTCACGTCCATCCATTTTGACTACACAAATCCTCTTTCGTATGACCATTTTCCAGAAGGATGAAAAAGTATATATCGGCTGCCATAAAAATGCACGGTTATATGGTACAGTGTTAATCAACGCGTTTAATCAGTTACCTTTTAATCAAAGTTTTCTCATTGAAAAAAAATATTCAGAAAAAAAAAACGAAAAAAAGAAAATGATACAATAAAATTGACTGTCCGTTATATTCTACGTTTGAATCGATCGAAGTACATAAATCTAACATATTTTATATGAATTTGGGTGATAAAAGTTGTTCCAACTCGAGTGCGAATCGTCGTACAATGAAGAATCTTACGGAGTCTAGTTTATTACCGGTTATAGCTTAATCTCAGCCGCCCCTCGCCTCTCGTGAAAGTGTACACCTCTCGTGCATAATTCTCCGGACATTCTGCTCCGCGCGGTGTATATAGAGCGGTACACCCTCCTGGCACGTCCGACTTTATTAGCCCTTCTCTCCCTTGTGACTATGCATACGATCGATACTTCCGATAAGCGGTTCATGGAGATAATTGTTATTTCGCACAACGAACGCGTAGATAATCGAGGCTGTACCAACATACAACGAGGATGATCCCTTCCTGCTCCCTCTTTCATCGTCTAGAGGTATTATATTCGCGTTGGCCTCGCGCGTTCTCTTTCGTCTCTCCCTAGAGATACCAATTTGATGTAGGTCTATATACGTACCGGGTGTTCCACCTAGAATCACGTTAACGATGTTACCCTCCAGGTTCTTAAAGTTATTCCAACTCGTCCAAATTTACTTTTTATCGCTCGATCTTTTCGATGAGTCACTACGCCTTTATTTATCGATACTTTACACCTGTATCGCGCATATTATCAGAACAGTTAATCCACGCAGTAATGAAAGAGTATAATGAAAGTTGATCATGAAATTTCCTTTAAACAAGTCGTTGACTGCAACTTTTCATTCGTCCGATAATTCCGTTCCTAAAGGGATCTAAAAAAATTACCACGATTCAGTGGTATGCGTGTACATCGCAGGCCCTCCAAAATCCAAGAAATCGCTGTTCATAACTTTTTCATACGAAATTTCATGCTCTTCGATATTGACGCCTCGTTTTTTTAGCCCGAATTCCAACCGTTTTGACAGCTTGCAGTCGCAGTCGATGAAGCCGCGAGTATATATTCATCAATTTTAATCATTTATAACTTTTGTTCGAAAGGCATTTCGATCCGATAAAACAGTACAAGAGGCTTCTACTCCCGTTATACAGTTGGTGGACAACAACAATTCACATTATTAACCGTTAAAGCTACAGAGGACACCGTATATACAGGAGCTTACACGAGTGGGCCCCTAGGTACGGTTTCCGTGGTCTTCCGGTGGTCCACGGGCAGCAAACAGCCGGTTCTCCAACGACCTGCTATCTGGCCGATCCCACGAGAGCATTATATCGATCGAACGACTCTTTAACCTGAAGCAAATTACTCTCCCCCCCCCCTCTCTCTCTCTCTCTCTGTTTTCTCTGTTGGTGCGGGATACACGGTGCATGATTTTCAGCCAGCCACTTGGATTATGAATGGCAAACACGTTTATATGTACACTGTCCTCGGGGATATTTCCTGTGGCAGGGTCCACTTTTATCATAGCTTTTTATCCCGATCGAAATCCCAGGCATTCACGCGAATAAGATCCCAAAGTAATACAGAACTTAAATGACGAAAATTTTGCTGTCTCACTGTCATCTACTCATCTCTCCCTCTCGCGGCTTTCACTATATATATCTCTGTCTCGGTTCTACATCAACCTTATCATACCGCGTGAGACTCGGTACGAGAATTACGCAAATTGTCAGGTGTATGAAGATGGAACAAGGACGTGCAGGAAAGAGAATCTGAGAGAGGGGGCAAGGAGGGAGGAAAGAAGGAGGAGGAGAAAGAGCAGAAGCTTGACGCGATCCCTGGAGGCAAAACGCGGTGATGCTTACAATTCGAGCATTGATTTACCGTACCGCCTCCCCGGTAATTAGGCACCATTATTCCATTATCCTTTATTCCATCCTGCGAACTACTACGAAATATAGAACGTTGACTTTAATGACAGACGTTTATATACATAGAGATCTTTGCACGTGAAACCAAATAATAAGAGAGTGCGAGAGAGAAATGAGAGATAAGGGACCAATGGAATATAGCAGAATTGCATGACTCGAACGAGAGAGACTTTAGACTCACATTTCTCTGATATATAGTAAATGCTCTTAGGAGGTTTTGTCCGTATGTACAGATCGTTTGAAAATATACCTTGGTTAAGCTTTGATTAAATTGAAAACGCGATCGAAATCATCGCGATATTCCTAAAAAATAAAAATATATAACGAGCCTATTTTTTTAGACCTCGATGATTACTGGGCTTGAAATTTTTCTCCAGAATATTATAGTGTTCGATACATATACGTGCATGTATATTCACTCGTGTAAAGATTCGACGAATAAAAAAGGGGGAAAAAGTATTTTTAAATTGTAGCCGGAGGGCCTCGAGGAAGCCACAATTTATACACCTTTACACGAAGGTGTGTAACGTCGCACCAAAGTCCCATATACATATCGCTACAAAACGAGGAAAAATAAGCTAGAGATTTTATCGCCGGGATCGTACCTTTTCTCTGCCGAGTTCTCGGTGGGAAAACGTTGGAGGAAGATAGAGTACGAGAGACTGAGAGGTCGAAAAACATTTTGTTTTTCGTTCGAGAGATATAGTATCTATAAATGCTTTTCTCTCTCTCTCGCACTTGCTACAATAATGAAACGTATCTGCAGATTTTACGGATCGAAAAGGAAAAGGAAAAAAACAAAAAAATTCTATAAATGTTGGAAAATGATTTTCAATTTTTATTGCCACATCGAATGCAGATCCATTCGTGCCATAGGAGAGCTTCGAGATAAGCATTGTCGGTAGCGAGAAAAATCACTGTTCGTGTCCTGCGAAACAGAGAGAAAAAGAGTGAAAGAATGAAAGACAGAAAGGATGAGAGAGAAAGAGGGCGACAGCGAATGGTGGGGCACGTATGAGGGCAACTGGAGAGCGTCGAGTTAGCCGGGCTGTCGAGAAAACTCATTTCCCGAATAAATCATGCCTTCGCGCGCGTTATATTCTCTTGCGCCTCTTGTACGCCAACGCGCCGCCATCTATATCGATTCCTGATGTTGCCAATATAAATATATAGCTATAACTATTGTGTACATTTGTATTGGTAACGCACACACACACCGGGCGAGAGTCGGTCCTCACTTTCGTATAGCGATGTATCCGCGATACGTCTCGTATGATGCGGCAATAACACGGACAAGCATAAAAATTCAACGATACATCATGCTGTCACGTACCATCGTATTTGTACATGTACAGCGTATATCCTCGCTGATATTCTCATCCCCCTGTTTTCAACGACGCCTTTTCGCCTTTTCTGTCCCTTTTCGCTTGATCTCTCTCGCTCGCCCTTCATTTTTTTTTTTTATTACATTATATCGTACGTGAGAATTAGCTAATATTCATATATTATCGTCATCATGAAATTTTTTCAACGATATTTTATTCAGATAACTGAGCACATTTTTTACTACGTACTTTGTACACTTGTTATGATGTCTGTTATATCTTTTATCTTTTCTCGAGGTATATATTCACCATCATCGCAGCAACGTTAAAAGCCCTACGGGTTCCCAAGGCACGAATAAACCGGCATCCGCCAAGTTTTTCTTCTTTCGTTCGTATTAACTGCACACATTTTCTATCTTCGGTTCATTGTTGTTTTCATTGCATCGTTCTTCCTTGTAATTTATGTTAATGTTTTTTTTTTCGTTTTTGTTTTATTATTTACCGTACGGAATAGACGCAATTGGTAATTTACCAAGAGCCTCGGGATTCTCCGATATTTCCGAGGCATAAAATAAAATTTAATCGATCGGCGATCTCTTCCCTTTCATCGCTTTATCTTCACTGTAATCTACATCGAAAAAAATATACCGTGGTTGAAGCAGTTCGCTGACGATCCTTTTTTTTTCTCATCCTGGTAAAAAGTAGCGAAATTTATTATATAAACTCAAAAGCCATACGCAAATTGCCTTGGAACGAGCTCGAACGATCCTGAATCGAAAATTACAGTTTGGAAAAAAAAATGGTCAGGTTTTTACGTTTTCTTTTTTCTCTTTCACGTCTTAAATTGATTCATCGGACAACGATTGAAAGCTCTTTTCCAATATCAGCTCTGTGTGTTGATATTACAGTAGAGGCGATGCCTGGTTCGCGCCGGAACACAACGGATGCAGCATGATATCGGTACTCGATCGTCTCCGGATATATGGAGGCTGCGATTCGGTCCCTGAACGTAAAAACCTTGAAGAAAATCCATTAATTTCGTTAGGATCTTCGAATACGAGAGTAGTAAACGAGAAAATAACAAAATAGTGAACCTTCGATATGCTGAAATTATTAATGAGGCTACAATCGACCCGAATTCGTCATAAATCGTAAACCAAACCAACTCAAAGGTACACCAATGAAACATCTATCAAAAAGAATTTTTAACTAGTAGAAAAAAAAAAAACAACAACAAAAAACAACAAAAAAAAGAGGAAATAATCACACCCCGTTAACTGTCGCTTTGCCGAGTCAGAGAAGCGTACTACGCATACTGCGGTGACAACACGAGAGAGAAAGAGAACGAAGGAAGAGAGAGAGAGAGAGAGAGAGAGTGCCAGAGCAGTCCTGACAAGCCCGAACATAAATACATACATTACACCGTGTATCCAGAAAGAGAGAGAGTGCATTACGTTACGGGAGGAGGCTAGTGGTTTGGAAAACAATGCAGATCGTGGAACACTGTGCACAACCTAGAGTTGGTGAAATAAGGAAAGCCGAGGGAGCGAGAGAGCGAGGGAGAGAGAAATGAAATGCGGTAACACCAGCAACCACCTCGTAAATTACGAGGCCCATTTAGCCGAGCGCACCTTTTCTGTGCAGGCCTGCAAGAGAGAGAGAAAGAGGGAGTACATACTACTACATACGAGTAGAAATTAGGGCGAGTATACAGGCTCCAGAACGAACCTTTTCGCGTCTTTGCTCTTTCACACATCCTCCATATCGCAATCCTCGCAACGCTGCCTGACGTATATTTTTTCACTATTACAAGATAAATATAAATAACGAGTAATTTTTACGAGAGCACACCTCCAAATAAATGTTCGTTACAACGTTTCAGACGTACTTGGAATTTGATAATTGAAATTAACAATGAATCCGCCTCCCGATGCTCTTCACCAGAGTAATAATTCTGCAGTGGTATAACCGTACGTATAGTCGGACAGATATAGTTTCTTCAGCTTCCTCCGAATTCCACATTGCCCGAGTAAGATATCATATCAGCAACTCTAAAGAAGCTCCAACACTTGAATCCTAACCGAATCGGAAGTGTCCTTCGAAGCGAAAGGTCGTTTATTATTTTTTTCTTTTTTTCTATTTCATTCGCCAAATAGACAAATATCGGATGTTTGTGGAGTTTGGTCCAATATCGTGTCGAGCCGTGTAACAAAAAAAATATATATATATATATTGACCGAGTTTTGTGTACACGTAACGCAATTTGTTTTCTCCCAGTAATATTTCTAAACATCGAGTGGACGCGGAAGAAGGGAAACAGAGGGGAGAGGGAGGGGGGGGGGGAAGGGAAGGAAGGGCCACGATGGTGGAGCAAGGAATCCATACAGATATATAAAGCTCGTGGATGGGATCTACGAACGATATTTATTGCCCTCGTATATTTTATCGCAGATTCTCGATGTACTTTATACATTTAAGCTCACCCGGGACACGTATATCGGATGGTCGTTTCGCGACCGGGAATAAAAAAAAAATCTCTTGATGTATATATATACGTTTATGTCGCTCGTATGTATGAAATATATAGGAAGAAGCAGGAGAGCTCTCTGTCCTCCCATGGATACTGGGAGTCAGCGGCACTTGTTATCGAACGTATTTGATGGGGACATGGCCCAGCTGGGTTTCAGCCCACTTTGTTGCCCGAAACTTTGTCCTTTTTATTTTATTTTTTCTTTTTATTATCGAATCCATCTCTTCTTGACTTATCGCTTCGCTAGTTGGATAAGGGATGACCGAGTTCATCCAAGAAACGCGCGTTTCTATTCGCCCTGAACTTGTCTTATTCGATAAGTCGTCCGCGTTCTTTCAGAGCCACGATACAAGGATTTTGGCTTTTCCCGTTAGATTCAACTAGAAATCGTCAAAATTAATAATTTCATGAGCATGAGAAGTATCACGAGAAGTCATATTTTGACTGCGGAAAATTGGGATACGTATATGTATATACAGAGAAATTTCGCGGTAACGCCGCATACAGGATCGACAAATTTTCGAGGAATATCATGCTGCCGAGCAAAATCACAGGATCGAGTACATGATTCGGTGACAGGTGTCGTTGCTAAAGAGAGAGAAGCAGAAAATAGGAGAGGGGGAAGGGAGGGAGGTAGGGAGAATTGACGCGGATCGTCGGTTCTCTGATACATAGAGGTAGAAAATTGGCAGGTAGAGCAAA
The DNA here is from genome assembly GCA_037576405.1 of Campoplex capitator. Lineage (NCBI taxonomy): Eukaryota > Metazoa > Arthropoda > Insecta > Hymenoptera > Ichneumonidae > Campoplex > Campoplex capitator. The sequence continues at coordinate 8,948,194 of JARBWI010000323.1, read as the reverse complement.
CACGATTCGTAAAGGAAACAAGACGAGAAGGTTATCCTGCCCGAGTCTTCGAGATGCATAACTCGTTCCTTCCTCTTCCGTGTCTAAAGAGAGATACATTCCCTTCGCTCCGCTATACTGGTAGAGAACGAATGAGAAGCCGTCTGGCTTACAAACCGAAGACACGTATCTTTCCCTCGCGTTATTCATGAATTTATTCATTTTATTCATTTATGTATGGAACGAATTCTGATTCGCGCGACAAGATATAAAGACCAAAAAACATAGTCACGTGTTCGCCCGCATTCCTTTTTCTGTTTTTTTTTCTGTTTTTTTTTTTGTCAAATCCGTGAACGAGCTCGCAGTGCCAATCCAAAGTGACGATTTTTAATCTCGTCTTGTCGGGAATAAAGACCCGACAAGAATTTTGTAAAATCCATGTCGATTCGCGAGAAACTCTCCTTCCCCGACTCAAAGCACGAACAAAAGCTCCCGAGGGAGCTCGACGCGAGCTCTCGGCACATCGGACGTAACCGCGATCCGAACGAATCACGATAAACTCCGGTGGGAAATTACTCTATTGGGAAAATACTCTCTCGTATATCTTTTATTCAAGAGAGACCGGGGCAAAACGGAACACCTGAAGAACGGCCTACTATAGGTAGAAACGAGAGAGAGAGAGAAAGACGAAATTCGAAAAAATTTGAAAAATTGGTCTTAATTGAAAATAAGATTTGGCCACATATGCCTTTGCTTTTCAAATGAAACTTTGACGTTGCGACGTTAACGAAGACTAAAAGATAACGCTGAAAAACAAATATACTGTGCGAAGAAAGAAAAAAAGTAGAAAAATTGAATGGATGTATTTTTTTTTTTTTTTTTTTTCACGTAAAATAAGAATCATTCTCTATTCCTCAAAGTATATTATCGCATTTTGCCTTTTTTTTTGTCCCATTTTCCCCATGAACTACAAAAGTATGAAAAGATGTGAGATTGAAAAAACTAGTACTCCGCTGGCAGAGTCTTTGATGCAGACTCGTCTGTGGTCTTTATATATCAGCGAAGAAAAGTCCGGTTCGATAATCAGGATTATAGAAAATCGGATATGTGAATCTTGGAAAGATGTTCTTTCGTATCCTGCCAATAGGAATATCGTAAACGGAGCTCTCGTTGTCCCTTGCGCTCTTGTCACTACTCCGAGTCCGGAACGAGAGCGAACACGAAGTCGATGACGAAAAAAAATAAAATAAAATAAAATAAATAAATGAAATAAAAAGAACCGAACAAAAAAAATGGTACGCTGCATGTGTTCTTTTTTTTTCTCGTGCTCTCTTATTTCACTGAAAGGTCGAACTCGCTACAGTCGCAGTATCACGTAACGCCACGTCGCTGTCGCCTCCATTCGCGTATATACGCCAGGAGCAGCGTGCAATACTATACCCCTGTCTTTTGCAACGAATCTCCCTGACTCCGAGCTTGTATTTTTTTTTTTTTTACCTCTTCTAGCCTACATATATTTTTTATTTTTATTTTTAGGACAAGAAGAAAAAATTAGAACGCTATGAGAATTTCTTTTTATTTTTTCGTATACCTGTTCATATACGTACTCCCGCGCGCAATTCCATCCTCAAAAGTTTTAATTCACCCCGACTCTATGCTTATTCTCTCAACTCCTGTGGCACATATTCGGTCGACATCATATGTATACACGGAGTGTCCCGGTGTCACTTGATCATCTCTGAGCTTTGGAAAGAGAAAAGAATTGAAGGGATCTCGAGCTTTTTATGGTCCGACGATTCGCTGCTCGATCGTTCGATATAACTGATTTAACCAATTACGCCTGACCTGATTGGGATTCGATACTAAAACTTGTGCTCACATTTGCGCATCTCATAGTAAAATGGAAATGTGTGATAATATATGCGAATCTTCCGGTTTCGCGATCAAGAAATTTCTTCTCCGCCAGCATCGGTTAAATTCCTCTTTCAATTGTACTTCAAATGTGAACCGGGCATCACCGTCATCACTACCGCAACGACCGGAAAATTCACAATAATTAATTGTTCCTCTTGGAGCTACTAAATTACTCGCAAAGCCTCGTTTGATAGTTAAAGGCTTAGCCTGTTCATGCATACTCAACGTCATGAGAGTCGCCCGGTGCAAATTAAAATTCGCGTTTGACATCGCTGTTATTTTTACCTCGATAAATGTTGACTCAATAAATTTATATTTATAGACGTATCAAAAAGGTTTTAGCAGCTTAGAGAAACCGAGCAACGTTAGGTAGCCTTGGAAAATCTTTCAAAAGAAATATAAATCTTCTGTTTTATGACACGTAAATGATTAACTATGAAATAACGAAACCGCGAGAATAAAGCGCTTCTCTCGTGGATCATGAGGACAGAATTTACGAGTTTGGAATGTAGACGCCTCCGGGAATGAACGCTACCGTGCGATTGACAGCAGGGGAGCTCTACACGTCATCGCGAATGAAAAAAAAAGAGGAAAAGAATAGTGGATGCAAGAATACTTTGAAATTTTGGTGACTTCGCGTGTGTACAAAATACAATAAAATTGAATCAGTTTTATGAATCATTAATCGCGATCTTGTAATAACAAGATCGCGATCACAAGATAACAAAAAGTGTTTCAGATAAAATCGTAATTCGCATCAATGCCGATGAATCATTAGCTTTTTCTTCATTTTCGACAATGTTATTTCGAGAAAAATGCTTTTTAGTGATGCAAAAGAGTGTGCAGTTCTTGGATCATGCGAAGATTCGACCTCTCGCCCATTATCCGTTTTTGCTGTCGTGTGGAGACGACGCAGCACCCTTTTATCCTGCTGCAATACGCCTTGAGTTTCATAGCAATAACAATTTTTTTTTTCGAGGCAGCAGGGCTTATCGTCTCTCTTTAACTGCCATTTCTCTATATTTTACAAAAGGTGAAGTACCAGATTTCGCTTCGTATTAAGCATCCAACTGCGCGTCTACAAAAATGCCATTCACGTTTTTTTTTCTTTTTTCATGCTCGATAGCTCAACCGTGAAATATGCTTCAAGCAACTTTTCACAAAAGTCGATGATTGAGCGACGCTAACTTCTAAATTATGGACTTTGAAACGAAAATTCTAACGAACCTTTCATAGAAAGTTTATTCAACGAGAGAATCATTCACAAAATGATTTCCGAGTAAAATGCGCGTCATGGAAATTGGGCATGCGATATACGCTGATAATATTAATAACGAGAAACATTCTTTTAGCAATCTTTTCGAGCACGAATTTCAAATCAATTTGAAAGCAAAACAAACCGTATTACCGCATGGTAACGAAATTAAGTACAAACGAAAATTAAACATATATCCACGTACAGATATATTTATAACTCAGGTCATAATATTATACACATGAATCGTTGAAAAACTTTCGAGGCATTCCCGCGGGATATATATAGCGGAGCCAGATTTTCCACGCAATTATAATTGGACCGCGATATCCATCAATCGCCGCGAAGTCGAGTCGCATGGAGAGGTAGCGCGCGAAATTGGCTAGCCTCAGGAGTAATAGATAGGAAACGATAATTGGCACACCGCGAATTTCGCGTTCACTCATATGCGCTGATTGTGAGCGATACAGCGTAAAAATGTGAAAACCAAAAAAAAAAAGAAAAAAAAACAACCAGCAACAAGCGTAGAAAATAAAAACCTTGTGCAATATTATTCAGGGTATTCTCGGTCGTGATCCCGCTCGGAAAATGCTGGAAATATTTCAATCCCTGTTCGTTATTTAGTTTCTTTATGTTTGAACTTTTTTTTTTTTTTTTACCAAACGAGTTTCAAAAGAATTTGGCTCATTGTGCCTTGGGTAACGTTTGTAATAATAATAATAAAAAATAAATTAAAAAAACATGTGCTCGGGATAATACAACAAATGGAAAGAAGAAAAAAAAACGAAACTGTAAAACTTACGTCGATGAGATGGGAACAAGTCCTTTCGAGTTATTCGAGCTATCGGCCCGGGAATTCGCGCGCTATGGCGAAGAAAAGAAGAAAAAGTATGGTACACCGTAGCTCTACGCCGCTAAAGTACTTTGATAGAAAAAAGTGAAGATAGCGAGAGAGAGGGAGAGGGGAAGAGCGCGTAAAAGAGCACGAGCTGCAGGTAATTGGCCAGAGCTCTTGTATAGTCATTTTTCTTTCGCTCCCTTCCTCGGCCCGCTCCACCCTCGTTCGCTTCTTCCAGAGCATAAAGACGAAACGGTTATATGCATACGCATTTCTACACAGACATCGATGCTTGGATAAAGCGAGGCTGGGCGAGGGATGTCGGAGAAAACTGCAGTACAAATCGATAACCGTTGAAAAAGCGGCAACGCGCCACTCGACGAGGTACCTCTTCTCGTTGTGGTTAAAATGCAAAAATAGTACATTGCCCTCGATTTTACCTTTCATATCGGAGAGGAGGGATGGTATGAACAGCATCCCCCCCCCCCCACCCCCCAGACTCAAGGGGGCGGCTAAAACTTTATCCACTTCTTGTGTGCAAGAGAAAAATCCAACGAGCGCGCTCGTGAACGAATCAACGTTCTCAAGAAATTTGATCCACACATACATTATTTATGATATATCCCTTTCTTTTCCTTCATAGATGCAAGCCTGCGATGTAGAGAGAGAGAGAGAGGGAGAGGAACAAACTGAAAGAGAGAATGAGAAAAAGTGGGATGCGGAAAGAGCGAGGAATAGAGAGTGGGGCGGGTGAATTCGGCAAGCCCGTTCGAGTTGGCGTCGTAATTGATGGGGCCGAGTGTCAATGGACCGATTCGTAAAGTACGGGCGTTTGTCGCATCTGTTGGCCCCCTCGTGTTTGTCCAACTCTCTCCGTGTGTTTGTGTTTGGAGCTATATGTGTGCGTGTATGTGTGTTGTCTCAACGTTACTTTATCGCCGATAAACTTGGCTGCTTCTCTCCGTGTCCAGCGGCGAAACCCGTTGCACCGGAGTGTGTACGGTCTCCTTCGCCCCGTACATTTAGGTATTTATGTAGGTGAGACCGGGGCAAAACGGGACCTCGGGGGCAAGATGGGACAGTGGAAAAACTCCAATTATCCTAATCATGTCGGTCTATTATTTTGATTTCTGCACTCGTTGTAGCTCGAGTAATATCATTGAAATTCTAGTCTCACACGATACACTTCGTAGAAATTAAAAAAATTAAATAAATACGTTTTTTTCAGGTAGCTTAACAAATATTTTCATTTTTTCTACGGAGGTGTGTCATTTTCTCCTGGCTTTTTCCTCGACTATATCTATATATACTCGACCTTCCACAAATATCCTCGCCAACCCTACCGCACGAGCACTAGTGATGGTGGCCGTTTTTTTTCGTCCCCCATCACAGCCCTCTGGTACCGTTTCTTTGGAGCTTTTTTGTTTTTTCTCCTCCTTCTCCTCCTCCTCCTGCTCCTCTCATACTTATGTCCAGGTCCCGATTCTCGCGTACATATACACATGCACACACTCGCGCATATAGTGCTTGACGCGAATGTACGATGCTGAAACGGCAACGTTCCCTGTACAGAGGTCAAAGATAGATACCCGAAATGCAAATTTCTCACGTACGTACGTGGACGAAGCTCGTACGAATAAAAACATTGATAAACGCTGCGTCAAGCCTTTTTTCTTCTCGACGTACTCCTAGATCCACGAGGGTCCATCATCCCTGACAAACTCAAACGTTACTGCTTCTCTACTTCTTTTGTATCATTTGTTTTATTTTGTTTTTTCAAACTGAAATAATATTATAGGAATATCGTTCCAACGATGAAAACATATGAGATTCAATGATCGATTGCTCGGTTCATTAATTTTTCTTTTTTTATCACCAATTTTGTGTCGGTACGTTGCTCACGTGATAACGTCGAAAATGCACAATTTTTAATGTACAAAAAATGCTGAAATGAGAAGAGAGAAAGAGAGCGAGTCAATAAACTCTCAAGTCCGAGGAGAAGAGAAGAGCTGGGATGAAAAGCTTAATATTTTTTGGAGCATCCCCATACGTGCAACACGTATATATATATATGGGGATGAGAATCGAGAAAGTCACGATATAAAAGTTTTCTTGGCAAATAAGCGGTCGAGTAAAGTGGTCTCTCGGTGACCTCTCGAGAGCTAGCGTTTTAATGACTCGTTGAACTTTGATCCAGCCTCGGCTGCATTTACCCTATATCTACACGTGTATTAGACCTGAATATATAAATATATATATATATGATAAAACACGTCGAAAGTGTAACGAGTAAAAAGATCCCAGCTCTGTTCGCTCCTCTTTTTACCTTTCCATGGAGGACATGCAACCTACTATTTCAGGAGGCAATACAGATCGAATGTCGTCGCGATAACGCGAGACTGAGCCGCGCGCTTCTGCTCATCCTCGAGCTGAATGAGGATCTACGTTAATCCGTTGGCCACACGGCGATATACGCCGAAAGCTTTCTCGGATGAGCCAGTCACCTGCCACTTCGATGTCCTCCCTGTCGAGTATTCGGCTGTCAAACACAATCAATGGCAGTGAGCGAAAGAGAAAGAGACTGAGAGAGAGAGAGAGAGAGAGAGAAGCGGTAGAGTACCCCGGGGAATAATAGTATACGCGGGTGTGGGGGTTTTGCAACGACCGAGGGACCTTGAGCTTTCAGCATCCGTCACGTACTTGTACATATACATATATATATATTTATATATATACATTAGCTGGTATGCATATGTATACACGTATACTTCTAGCGCTGCGATAGCGTGAGATCGGATCGCTCTCCCGAAATATATATCACCGCGGAACGTTGTCACTCGTAGTGTATTTTACTTTTTTGTTTTTTTGTTTTTTTCATGTTTCTTCTTCTCTATACCAGCAGAGAGTCGGGCTTTCACGACTCGTTTCACCGACAACTTTAGAGCTCCATCCGATTTATAGATACTGAGTTGAAACGAGTAGTAAACTAGTTCTGATCGTTCATCAATAAAACTCGAGACATTATCTCGATACGAATGATGATGGAGGACTCGTATAGAAAAGAACTTTGGTTCAAATGAGCTGAATCTTTTGTGCATATACTCGCTAATGTAATAAGATTTATCTAATTGACATGGGTACTTTTGGAGACTCGCAGTTGTTAAGGACAAACCATATGTATGTATGTGTTTACGTGTGAGTTGGGAGATACATTTGTAGATAATTGGTACAAGTAGAGACGAATTATCGATAATAATGGGATTAAACGAGTCGCTTATTCGATCATTCCCTTGTTCTGTTCCCTCACAACCCTCCTTCTCCTCCTCCAGGCTTCGTACATGCAGTGTCTTTGTCTTTGATTACCCACAGTTGAAACGATAATGAAGACGAAAGAGGGGAGATTTCGAATGGTGAATACTAATACATACACGTAGTACGGGTAACAAAAGAGCAAACTGGAAATAGCTATGGAGAATAATCCAGTAAGAGAAGAGCTCGACGCGTCTGTGATTGTCGGTCCGATTTAACGATGCTGCGCGCAAGCTTCTCACCAATTGAGATGACTTTCCCATCGCTCTCTTCGGCTTTGAAATTCTTGGAAATTTCGTTAATTAATTCATCGATTCGTAGAACGCTAGTGACGGTATTACTGGTCCTACTCGAAACAAGAGAAATGGAAACAGGATTCGCGCGTTTCATTGATCTTTCATCTCGCTATGTACTTGATGCGCCCACGCTCTTATCCTTCTGACTCGAAAGCTCTCCATTATCTATCCGCCTGCTCGACGAGAGTTATCCACCAGAAAAAGCCTTGCTGTTTGATGTCATTGAATATTCCGCGGTTTCCGACCTTTCCCAGACCAAGCAACCATCAGAATCTCTGCAATTCCGAGATGTAATCCTGCTGCCCAAGATTTTCCCCGTTACACTCTACATCGATTTATTCAGTTGCTTCGTCCTTCTTGGCCGCTTCATTTTTTTCTCTTCCATTTTCTCTTTCGTCGGGGAAAAAAAAAAAAAAGAAAAAAAGGGATCGACGATGCAAGTGTTCGCTACGAGCCGTTGGTTCAGAATTGACAAGCCACTAGACCGGAAGGATTACCGTTCGGATCGACCGTTCGTGTCAGTCACTCATTTTCAATCACCACCCCCGCACTATTTGTCTTTTTATCGTTCATCCACCCGGTTTTGTTTAGACGATTTTTTTCATCTATTTATTCTTTCGTGAACAGCTTTATCGTCGGCATGGAAATAGTATTTTTATATGACCGATCAGATCGCTCTCAAGGCTAGCACCGACCTTTCCTCCGTCTCGTCACAATTAGTTTTTGATTTTCCGCAACACTGGTTCTTTCACTCGCGTGTCAAAGCCATACCGAAAACCTTTCGCCTATCATTGTAATTAAAGCTTCTACAAATCGGTAATGGAACATACTCGAAGTTTGCTCTCACACGAGGGACAAACCTTTTTCCCTTGATCTTTTAACTCGATACGAGTTTACTACAAATTTGTATCAATAGAACGTACAATAGCGTTAGTCGCACAGGAACGCGATACGATTTTCATTAGTTGAATATGCAAGTGGAGAAAATTTACGGTTAAAAGTGGCGAAAGGAGGACGAGTATGCGAGATTGTACGTTTGGCCGGATGTGCGAGCGTTTTACGGGGACGACGAAGTATGTACGCGTGAAAGGGACGGATATGAAAAGCGGACAAATACACCTTTTGCTCGGCTCGTTCCGCATTGCCACCGGGCTCTTCTCTCTACTCTCTAGAACGGATTAACTGACGAAAATAAACGTGTATGCGGTGATGGCGCGACGACACGATGCAATAAGAGCGAACAAGAGAGAGAGAGAGAGAGAGAAAGGTGACCGGTGAACCGGTCCATCCTCCGTGCATAAACACCCCGAGGGTGCAATAAAGAATGACAACCTTCCCGAGCAAATATTGATCCTGGCTAAGAAACGGAGAGAAGAGACGAAAGGAAAAGGGGCATTCGATGAGTTTGAAGAAAAAAAAAACTAAAAATAAAGGAGAAAAAAAAACACGTTCCTCTGTAGTTTTAATCGAGTCTTTTTTGTGGCCTCCCCAAGCGATATTCAGCGCTGCACCAAGTATACATTCCGTCGATGGCATAGATTGTACTCCCTGGCGCAAGCTAATGTCCACCCTCCGCGTCGTACCACTTTACTCCGTTTATACAAGCTCTGTAAGAATTAACCGGTAAGCTCATTAGCAATTACCGCCTATATAAGGCGAATCCAGATGGAGGAATAGGAAGCAGGAGCGAAGAGCGCGGCCATGCGAAGATTATTCCAAACTTGGTACAAAGTTACCAATGAGATTGGCTAGACCGTTGAGTGTGAACGCTGAAAACTCTCTCAAAGCTTCCCTAATACCGGAAGTCGACGCAGCCTCGGGCTCTCAAGGGATTCCGATATGTATTATATGTGTGCGTGTGTGTATATATATACACACAGTAGAGGATCTAAAGGACAATATTGTCAAGTTGGATTCACGATTAAACTTTGAGTTGACAATTATTTCAACGTTTTGGAACAGGAAGAGGTAAACGAATATCGGATCGTTACTTCTCATCCGGATATTCGGGAATCTCGTTCACGAAACAACAACATTTCACTTTCTCTCTTTCTCTCTCTCTCTCTCTCTCTCTCTCTTGTATCGTTGCTCAACAAGATGACAACACTGCAGTAGTTCGATCGAAGCTCGCAGTATCAATACGAAGAAATATCAATAGCAAAATAGTTTCACTCTCTAACAACTGTATTTTACTCCAATAAAAGTGAATATTTGAGAACGTTGAGTGCATTTTGATGTTTCGTTTTACTCGTGCCTCATTCACTGAAACTTTTCAAAATGCTGCGTCTATTACATTAACAGAAATAACATGAATTCTGTGCACATTTATATTTTCATAGTACATTTACCAGTTCGAAGCATTTGACGTTGATCGATATCGGATATTCGATTTAGGTGACATTTTTTTGACATCGAAACGTTTCGCATTTCAATTACGATGAAAGTTGCTCCGAAGTAAACAACGAAATAATCATTTGTAAAAGCTATCGAAAGGGCCTATTTTGCCTGTATGAAAACGGATGACGTTTTCCACAGTATAAAAACTGATCCCTCGTATATTAATGTCGATCGTGAGGGATCACGTAAACGAGCTTCAGAGTGAAGAGAAATTGTTGTATCACCAATTCCGGAGTCTTATTCGAGAAGCCTCTTTGATGGAGTATCAAATTTTAGTAATTGTACTGCGGAGGCTTAAAATATATCAAGGGATAGAACACGAAGTGTAATCCCAATCTCACCTGTCTACGATAACTTTATTGTCAACGTTCTTTCACACTTTTCAAGCTGTATATTAGTTATTCGATGCGGATCCTTTTTCTTTTTGCCTCGGTACACTCCATCGGAAATAGCGACTCTTTCCGCACAACAATATATTGTCTTTGATCGATTGAGAAGCATTCACAGTCCCGAGGGTACTGGACAAAAATAGCCTGTGAAAGAAATTATCTTCGGAACACTCGACGAGAGTGCCTGACACTCTGGACCCGCGTAGATAACTCGGACAAAGTGGATTATCCTCGACCCCCCCCCCCCCTTCCCGTGTTAATTCCCTTGACGGAAAGGTACAGAAACGGTGGGAGGTGAAACTCGTCTTTTACGGGGCGGATCAAAAAGGCGGGGGGGCAGAATACGTAGTATCGGAGTAGCCCAGTCGAGAAGATGCATAGAATTTGTATGTGGAATGTGGATATAAACTCTGGCATATACGAATGAAGTATGAACTCGGAGTCACCCTGAAAATTATTCTTTCGTTTACTCGTTCAATTTTCCTACACACTCTCCTAAGGCTTATGCATTTATCTCTTCTGGGGAAAAAAAAAACAAAAGGGCGGGTACATCTAATCCGTTGAAAGTCAGTGTGTTACAAAAAGTCTTTTATGCTCGAGTGCTCACCAAAGATTTTCTAGGATGCAACGAAGCTGACAAATCCTCCATTCTCCGCGTTGTAATCGGTATATGATTATTTTCCGAATCGATCGACAGCATCTCTCGTTACGCGAGACGCAAGCCCATCTGCGTCCGCGACGATGATTTATTATATTTATAATACAATTGCAGCCTTTCCTGTTTTTTTTTCTTTCTTTTTTTTTCTTTCATCATCGTGCAATACTCGGTAGCGTAATGATATATTACATCGTCGATTTTTGCCTCGTAAATTCAATAATGGAAGATCGATCGGCGTTAACGATATATACGAGGACGCAAGTAAGGTCTCATTAACGCCAGGCAAACTCGAGTGTTGAAGAAACTCTCCGGGGTTTTTTTTATATGTACGTGCAAGGATGAGGAGCCGGGAGGGGGGGGGGGAGGGAAGAGAGAAAAAAAGATGAGATTACAAAGATGGTGTCGCGAGTTCGTGACTTTAGGGGGATTAGCCAACTTGTGCCGGTGAAAATTGTGCGGAACGGGGCGCAAGATAGAAAATGGTAAAGAGGAAGAAGAAAGAAGTTCGAGGAAGATATATAAGGAAGGACAGGACGCGAAAAAGCGAGTTTTAATTATTTTTCTTAGTAGAAAAAGAGGAAGAGACGCGAAAAGATAGTGCGAATTCGAGATAAATTAGATTCCTCGAGACGTCGCAAGACCCCGGTACACGCTAACCCTCGAGTTAACCGGGCTGCTGATCTCTCGTGGGAGAAACTCACCATAGCGGAAATCGGAAACGACGAAGCAACAGCCTGCTCCGGTTATAACCCTGACTCTTCCTCGTTGATCTATGTGCTACGATACTCTCACGCCAGCTATTGATGATGATGATAATAATGATGATGATGATGATGATGATGGTGATGATGATGATGATGATGATCGTCGTCGCGAGCATAGCTAGACGCCGGTAAATTACATGACTGACAGACCCGCAAAACATACCGCGAATAATATATACGAAACAACATAAACTCTACTGGGAATCTCGCAATACACGCGTCACACAGGGTGTCCTGGATCGAACGGTCAAGCGTGTTGATGACTTGACTTCCCGATTTCGAGTGTGTGCCGTACTTTTATCCTGTAGACAGCCGAAACGTTAGAAGATGAAGGAAATAAAGAAGGGACCAAGTGCATAAAACCATTTAATCTTATGAAATAAAAAAAGTTGAAAGATACAACTTTTAACTGGACTAGTTGAGAGAGTTGAGAATGATTCTTGCCGTGCAATTCTCCCCTATGATCAACAGTTTGGACATCAAGCGCAGATAAACTTAGTTCTGGATTGTCGATGCTCAGCCGCACGCGTTCGATTTGAAAAGAAATTTAAGTCTTAGAGCTTGAGTTTCTATCACCGATCATTGAGAGTTGGACACCCTGTAACGAAGCCATCGCATACAATTAGAACGGGCATTGTGTAGCGTACGAGTAATTGAAGATAACACACGTGCGGATGTTCTCACGCGAACGATAACGCTCGAGTAGCCCAAAAGCATTCGGTTACGAAAGGCGTTTGCCTGATAATTACAACAAAAGAGTAAAATGAATAGAAAAAATTAAGTATAATAAAAAGTACGTAATAAATCTCATTCCTATATCGGATTTCAAACGCGCGGTAGGCAAAAAGGATTGCGTTCTTATTGGACGCTTCTATCGTGACGCATGCGTTTTCTTTTTGATCCTATGTATATAGTTGGCTCTTGCATGTAGCAGGGCTTTAACGCACCCGTGAAAATTGAAACAACACTGCGTCCGCGAACACGTATTCGATAGTTGCCGCTCGGCATGATGTACCGGAGAAACCTGCTGCGCGCGTGTACATATCCCCATATTTATCGCACCTACGTTCAACACCCTCCTTCTCCTCCACCCTCCTCGCAATTCTGGCTGCATCCTCGTGTAGAACAACCGCTTGAATATCGAAAATCCGATCACCGGGTATATGCGTTTAGTTACCGGGATTTTGCCCAGCGAGCAGAAGGAGGAGAAGGAAAGAGAGAGAGAGAGAGAGAGAGAGGTAGAATGACGTCGGCGAGGAAAGGCTAAAATGAGAGTGTATTTTTTCGTTTTTTTTTTTCGTTGGCGATCCTCCGAAGCGCCGAGAGCGAGGAATAGTCTCTCAAGCACTCCCGCTCTCTTTGCTCCACCAATTTTACATATAGCAGCGTGTAGACACCCGGGGAGGGTGGCGGGGAGGATCGGAGGGATCAGGAAAATAGAGGGTTGGGGGCGTGTGCACCGGAGATCCCCATTGTGGAATAGTGTTTAATGTGTGGCTCGGGCACCCCGGGGAGATGGCACTTTATACATACCCAACTATCCTCTTCGCGCTTATAACGTGTCTCGTACACGTATATACCGCGAGCAGTTTGCCTTTTATTCTTCGTATCGCTCGCTCTCGTTTTATCTAACCAGACAACCAACCCTATCTCTCTCTGTCTCTCTCTCTCTCTTACTGGACTACGAAACTGTAGCAGAGGAGCGAGAGAGAAACAAATGAAGATAGAGCGAGAAAGATAGAAGGATAGAGAGATAGAGAGATAGAGAGTGAGAGAGAGAGAGTAAGAGAGAATAGTGAAAGAGCCAGCAACGAGCCGCGACGTGGCGTACGTTTGCCTTCTAACCGGGTAGAATATTATTCAAAGCGAGATTTACATTTTTACGACGGGAGACGTACGACGGTAAAGGGTAAGAGAAAGAAGACACACACACACACACACACATACACTGGGAGAATGTAACCGCCCGAGAGGCGACTAGACTGTAGCCGTTCTTCCCTCATCCTCATCCCTCTATATATATCCACTACCAAAGGCCACTGACTAGAATAGAAATTAGATTAATTTACATACGTACCCCTGCGTACAAGGGAGATTAATGTCTTGATTAGTTCACATCCTCTCCTCTCGTTTGTGTTACGTTTACGTTGGTAACAACCCGCCTCCCCCCCCCCCCCACCTTCTCTCTTCTATTGTAATACCTATGGACTTTCTCGCTTCTTCCTATTGTTCAAAAAAATGTGAAGGCTTCGCCTCGACCTCCGACAACTCTACCAACACAAAATTTACTGTCCCGTGAAAAATTTCTACTCATAAAACCACTGCGCTAAACGAATTTTCTACTACTTTTTCCCCTTTTTCAAACCCTTTCTTCTCATCGTCGCCTCTCTTTTCGTACCGCTACTTTCGTCCTTTTTTTTTCATATCGATCTTCGGTCAATTTCTAAAATTGTTTTAAAGCCGATTCATCGGATTCGAATTTATTCATCTTTTTCAAACGATGCCATCACGACCCCCCGCATACCGAGTCTGACATATACAAATAACTGTTGAATCTTGAATCACAAAAAAAGATGAAATCCAAAGTTTTTCTGGCAATTTATTGTTGGAGTTACCGGTGTTTGTTTGAGTTCAAAGTTGACGAGAATCTATAAGCATCGACTAGAAATATCTATTTAGTAACGATTTTTTTTTCATTTTAGCTACTCGATGATTCGAGATTTTGTCGCGAATCTCGAGATTGCTGAAAGATAAAGATCGTTTTTTTTTATTTTCGAATTCATCCACCATGCTCTTTCTCACTCGCTTTATTTTTCTCTTTTTACAATATTCGAGATGCGTGAAAATCCAATCGAGATATCGGCGAATGAATTCATCGCTATTTTCCAAGTATAATAAAATTCTGTTCGAAAACCTCCCGTCAAATCACCACAGCAGAGCCCAGTTTACAGGCGAGTGCATTCGAGATTTTACGACTCTTTGGTATTTCGGAATCATGACTAAAAAGCTTTGGAAAAAAGAAAAAAAGAAAGACCATTTGACTTCAACATTCCGAATAGCGACGTCGCGATTTCTTACCACTATTGATGATCGGATGAACCAAACGGTATTCTAAAATTAAAAAAGTTTTTCCCAAACGAGAGTCAAATTGAAGCGTAAAAAGGCATTCTTTTGAGTTAAAACCAGAAAAAAAGCAGAATCGATAATGTTTTTACTCTCTCTCTCTCTCTCTCTCTCTCTCTCTCTCTCTCTCTCTCTCTCTCTCTCTCTCTCTCTCTCTCTCTCTCTCTGTACATGTACGGAAATAGCTTGACATAGATTTTTACAATTTATGAACGATTAGTTCGTCAGTGAATCTCAATGCACGAAGAAGATGAGAAAAATGATGAATAAAGTCTCGTGTCTCCGAGCAGAACACTTGTCAGATAAACCTCATCCGTCAAATAATCGTCGATGTATATCGACGTTTCGTAAACGTCGTCGTGTTCTCTTCCGAAGGGCTCGTGAAACGCGGGGGCTTGACAGGAAGGGTGCGAGAGCGCGGATAGTCCAGCACTCGGGAAATTGCACGTCGAGCCAAAACCCTATGCACGTTGTTGCACAATTTTCCTGTCGAGCTGTTGGGTATATGTGTGTGGCGGGGATGGTTTTCTTCGCGTCTTCAACTGGCTTCATGTACACCTAGCGATGTATATATAGTGTAATAAGAAAAGAGAGGAAGCGGGCGAATGGTTACGTCTCTTACGACGAAGGGAGAGAGAGAGAGAGAGAGTAGAGCTTCCCGGACACCCGGTAATATAGGACGACATAAATTTCGCATCTGTTGCGAGATTCATCTCCGTCCCGCGGCGTGACTAGCTATATATACACGTTAAATCGTGGCATCTCTCCCTTGTACTCGGTTACATATACGTTTATTCGCGCGTCACGTCGTCGTAGGGAAAAAAAAAAAAAAAAATGCATTTTTCTTCTTTCCATCTCGTTATATTCTAGCCATGTTTTGTTGGGAGAAAATATTTCTCGACATTTTTTTTGTTTTTTTTTTTTCCTTCATCTATGCTGCATTTGGATAGAAAATATAAACAAAAAGCAGGTTTTACCGGTAAATTATTGAGCCCTGAAAAATAAACTTTCGAGTGCTCGAAATTTTAGCCTTTGGGGAACAAAAAAAATACGAATATAGTGCATGGTTCTCTCTTGGTGTTGCAGGTTCAACCGTTATTGTATCGTGCGCACCAGCTCGATGTATAGTTAATGGTAAACAACAACGAGGCTTGTCAAAACAATCGTGTGGCAAGGGGGTGGGGGGCAGTGAGAGGTGAGAGGTGAACAAACGATCGTATTGCGGAAAAAACCTATCCGCAGGATCTACGAAACAAAAAAAAAAGTGAACGAAAAATAAAAAAAAGTGTGTGCGCGTGTGTATATGTGCTGATTCGGCTCTCTGGTCACGATAAATGCAGCCGCTGTGTGCGCGAGCTCTCTCGCCCTTTTCTTTCTGCCTCTCTCACCGACGTCATCTCCGGTTTTGTAGTCCAAACCGAAATAATCATAAAAAATAAGCTCTCTAGACCCGATGCTCCGCATAATGCGAAAAGTTCTCTCTGTGGAAATGCATGCTCTCTGGCCCGTGATGACGCGGTGAAAGAAAAGAATAAAATTCCTTTCTCTCTCTCTCTCTCTCTCTCTCTATCTCGTTCTCTCCGTGTACGCTCTCCATTTTTTTGGTTTTCCTTTTTTTTTGTCTTTCTCTTGTGTTTTTTTAACCGAGGTAAAAAGATGTCCCGACTCGCAAAGGATTTTGGCCCGCTCACATTTGCAGCAGCGCGCTTTTCGCCAGAGAATAATAGCCCAAGCCGTGAAAACTCTCACAGTATTACACCGCAGCTTTTATAAAATTCTACGTACTTACGAAAATAGTACGAATTTTTTGAAGAATCTTTTTCACCTCTTGCTCCATTATATCTACGGTAGAGAACAAAAATTTATATGAAGAAAAACAAATAATTAAAGCATTGTTTAAATGACAACATTGCAACGAATTTATCGAGTAAGAATAACTGGATACAAACTGTTTTTTTTCCCTTCTTTATTTAAGGTTCAGGCAAACAAATATAACGGATAAAAAACATGCACGTTACATTTATTCTTATATTCTGTTTACCGTGACATTATTTACATTATAAAACTCACAATGGATGCAACAAAAAAATAAAACATGATTCGTATTTACTCGGTATGTTCGTGAGCTCCCATAATACTTGGATATTCACCGTAATACTCCCGTTATCAAATGTCCCATTATGGTGACCTTTTCTTGTCGTCGATATATTTGTTTTTCGATTTTTCTTTCCTCATTCGATATTTTTCTCTTATATTCACCTTCGCTGCGGTGCCAGCTTATACTAATAGAAGAAAGATACATACTGAGGACAAAAAAATTGTTGATTCAATTGAAATTGATGTCGTTGAAAGATTTTTGTCAATTGCGAAATGCGCGCACACTCAAAACGAAATTTTGTCGAAACTTAAAAATATTTTGTTGAATATACGTTCAACAAAAGTTTCGTTTCGGTATAAAAAAAAGTTTTGTTATAATCTACTGAATACGTGCAACAATTTATTTCAACAAAATTTTGTTTTCATTGCGGTTCTTTTTGTCAGAATGAACGCCCAGTTTGATCAAAAATTAATATTCGTTCAATGGTTCATGACATTACGATGATCATACATTGCATCGGCACTCCGCAATGAAAGATTTCGGTGTTCCAATAACTTTTTTTTTTCTCAGTGTATAATATTTAGTGAATTTACTAAAAAAAATCCCTGGCTGTTAAAAATGAAGAGATTTTATGAAGCTTCGGAGGCACTCGATGAGCTTCAAAGTACACTCGAATATTACGGGAAGACTCCAAATATACAGGTCAGCGGAGTTAACTATAAAATGATTTAAAAAAAACATTCAACTTAGACGTAGATGTCTCAGAAATAGGACGTGACTGGATTTAATGTAATGTCGTTACCGCGTTGAAATTTCAATCGCCGCCACGAAGATGAGTTTTGCCAGCGATTCTTGGATTATTAGTAAACCGTACAATATTCCGAATCTTATTTCTTACCGGGGCGTATTTGTAAAACGTAATGAGAATGAAAAGTTGGGGATGCTGTTAAATGTACGGAGGTAAGCGAGGATAAGAAAAGGGGGAGATGCGGGGAAGGTAGAATTGTGCAAACGGAGAAAGAAAACGGGGCGGGAGTAACGAAGCGTGAGATTAGATGCAGCGCGCGGTGGCTCCTTAACGGCTCCGGTTGATATCAATTCGGACCGCAACGTGTGTGCTGAGCGTAATTTAGCTGGTGGGACGGTGCGCAGAGCACGGTGGGCTGCGGTGGGCCAGTGGCTGATTTATCGGTTCAATTTCCTATTAATGCTCGCGCGCTGGCCCGGGGACTCGAGTATGCACGAGAGAGAGAGAGAGAGAGAGAGAGAGAGAGAGAGAGAGTATCTATATAACAACGCGCAACCTTATCTCCTCGAAATTACGTACCCGGGCGTATATTAGATTCAATTTCGTAATTCATCCCCGACGAAGAACGCGGAAAGTCGTACAGCGAGACCGTTTCATAGCCTCTTTCTTGCTCCACTCAAGCTAATACACCCGATTCGAGTATACGTTTCTACACTGTACGCGTATCTATAATTATACCTCGATATATATAGGTATACTCTGATGTATGTATATGTAAAAGGTTTGGTAAATCAGTAAACTTGGAATTTGCCCAAAATCCCGAACTCCCCGATCGCATTAATATTGCAACCGATCGCGGCCAAATCCGAGCTCTATAAATTATTCAATCGTCCGCTCTCGGTCGGTTGTGAGCGCTGCGCGGTTGCTCACCTTTTCCCATCTTCAATCCGTCGCGACTGAAATCGATGCACGATAAAAATAAAAACGAAAAAAAGAAAAACGAAGAATTGGAAGAAAAAAATCACTTTGAAACGATTGACGATGATTCTTTTCGGTTTTGTTATTCCTCGAAATTGATCATTTTCCGGGCTCCTCCGTCAACATCACAAACGTCGAACATTTTTTTCAACGACAGAGAGAATTTCGTTATACACGCTATATACGTATCCTCGTTATCGAATTAACTTTCCGCGGTTTATCGCTCTTTCCTCTCTCTTCGGTTTTTTACGCTTTAATATTCTATCATTTTTATTTTTTATTTATTTTTTTCTGGTGCTAACGATCCTATCAAGTGCAAGTCGCGGTGTTAGCGGCTCGGACTCGAATCGTTGAATATCATGTTACAGAGGGAGAACTCGAGCAGCAGCTTTTCACTTTTGGCTTTATATTCGTCTCATCTCTCTCTCGTCCGTTTCTGACTCTCGCTGAAAATCGTCAAAGCATTTATAATATCCTTCCCTATTTATTCATCTATATATACACACGTAGATGGATATATGTATATAATAAATATTTTGCACAGGCTGAAGACGATTAGCAGAGAAGCAACAAAGAGAAAGAGAGGGGGTGGGGGGCGGGGGTGTTAGGGAAGAAAAAGCATTGCACGAAACGAGAACGAGCTTTCGAAACTTTTGAAGAAGAAAGAGTCTCGATGTATATAGAGTAGGGAGAGGAAATGATCGAAGATAGCAGCCCGGAAGGAGCGTTGTAGTCCAAGAGGACGTAGAGAATATCTAGTTTGGCCCGTAGCGTGTGGCAAACAAACTTGTCCAACGACTCTGTAGCCCCTTCAGGGACCATCTTCCTCCATATCTTTCTTTCTTTCTCTCTCTCCCTCTCTCGTCTGCTCCGGTCTTCCGGATCTCTCGCCTTTCAGCTTATAGTTACGGAGACGCAGACTCGAGGAAAAGCTCGCAAAGCTACTTGAGAATGTTCCTCCTCACGAATGACTTCAACGACCCATATTCCGCGCTTTCCTCCATCTCTTTTATCTCCCTCTCTCTCTCTCTTTCTCTCTCTCTCTTGCTCTCTTACGCGTCTCCCGTATTTCATCCTTCCGATTCACTCGGAGCCAACACCCGGAACACCTTGGCGAGCCTCTAAACTTTTCCATACAATGGATATCCCCTTCACTGGCTCTTGTTTCACACGTATAGTATATATAACGCGCGTGTGTATAGACGCGTCAATCACTTTCGACGACCAAAGCTCCGACACCATGTATTTAGGGCTCCCTATAGATAATAGTCAGTTTTACAGTCTATAGCTACCAGGATCCTTTATAATTTCGTCATGTCTAACCGTACGTCAATCCCCCTCAAGACATCGCATAACTCTTACGCAGTTTTCAAGATATTGGGATTGAATATTTAGTATCAGAATATATTAACGTTATTCAGCATAGACTGACTCTAACAACGAAAACCATTGAGATATCGCTATCAAAATTTTTTTTTTTTTTCAAAGGATTCGGAGTCAAATTTTTGCATCTCCTTGGACCGAGCGTTCTTCTCCGGTTACTTCATCGACAATGCTTTGCTCGATTGCATATTTCAATCTTCTTTTTTTTTCTATGAATCCTGATAAGTTTACCTATATGTAGTATCTCCATAATTCATCGATAGAAAGCCTGTAAGTTGATGCTTTCGAGAGATGATCTCGTTACGATTTATCAATAGCAATAATATGTGACGTGTGATAGAACAAAAATAGTTTTCTCGAGCTCACGGAATAGAACGAAATTCCTTTTGTACACAATTCACTAGTATTTTCTCAGATTAATTTTGAATTCGTTTGTTATTATTATTTTTTTTTTACATTTCGTGTTTTGATCAACATTGAAAAGAAAATTTCTGTGATGGAATATACGATAAGAAAATGAGCAAACGTCTTGAAAATTGCATGTATGAAAATGAGAAAATTGTGAAAAAAAAAAAAAGAGACTGAGCTAAAGGACTGGCAGTGATATATTCTCGCGTCATCTCAACGGTATGGATTTCATTTGGTAAAAATCATTGTTGGAAGACTTCCAAAAAAGAACTCCTCAGCTCTCTTTCCTCGTATCCGTATTTTATTCCTTTACCAACGCTGAATCGTTCATCACGAGATCTGTGGGTAAACGGCGAATCGCGTATCGGGAGCATCAGCGGAATTTTTTCTTCATCTTAGATTTTCTCTACTCCTTCGAAATAGTGGAAAAAAAAAAAAACAGAAAAAAAAATGAGCATTGAAGAAAACAGCTCGAACGCGCGGTTCGACGACGGTTTTCTCCTGTTCGGGACTTGTCGCGTGTGTCAACTCCTCTCTCTCTCTCTCTCTCTCTCTCTCTCGAAGAGCAAACGCTGAAATAAAAATTGATCCACCAAGTATTTGTGAGCAAATGTGTGGGTGTGTGTGTGTGTGTGCATATCTCAACGATTTTTCTATGTGCTCCATGTGTGTACAACCTTTTTGCCACGCGATCCTGTGGATTTTGCTTTTATTTTTTCTTCTTTTTACCCATCAGAGCCCAAGGAGCATCTCCGAGAGAAATCCGTTTATACGTAGAAATAGAAAATGGCTTCGGGTGCACCGCTGACGTTGACGAAAAAAAAAGCAGAAAGAGACTCGATGCGCGCCGAAAAGTGGTAGCATCAGCAGCTGCGGTTTTCGAGTAGCACTTGCATTTTTCTTTTTTCTTATGATAAAAAAAAAAGAAAGATTAGCACTCTAGAAGGTTGCTAATTTCCGGAAGGTACTTTTTTTTGCCCGAAAATTCAAAATGTATCGTTTCGTTCTTACCGATGAGTGCCGCTGCACAAAACCTTATTCTCTCCTCTGCCTCGCGATCGACGATAGGAAACTCACCCCCCCCCCCCCTCCCCCCACCCTCTTCCCTCTCCGTCTCATCCTTCCTCCCACCTTTTCAACTCACGTATCACGAGCTTTGAGCGAGTACGGATAAAGTTTTGATTAAATAATACAAATTGAGCGCGTCGAGAGCCTCCGGTACAGGAGGCGGGGATTTTGCCACGCCAGAACGTAATTGAATGGATTTACTTCGATTAATCTTGTTCGCGAAAGTTGTGCGAATTCTAGTCGTACGTCCCACCTCCCCTCTGTCTCTCTCTCTCTCTCTCTCTCTCTCTCTCTCTCCTTCTCTGTCACACTCACTCTCTTACTCTCTTTCTCCGTTGCACTCGATCCTAGCTACCTACTTCGTGCTGGTTGAAACATACAGAAAGAGAGCACGGAATTACGGATGGGAGACAGATTTTATTATTCATGATTGATTGCAAATGTTTGCAATCTCGGATACAACGAATGAATCAATTTTTTTTTTCCCGTATAAATATTTTAATCTTAATTTTCACCGGGATTATTGATTCGTTTGTTTTGTTTTTGTTGCGCTGTTGTTGACGATGATGCTGTTGATTTTTTTTTTCTTCTTTTTTTATCTTCAATAGCTGTCTGTAACAAAGTAACCTTCGATCCTCATCAAAGGATATATGCTCTTTGAGATCGAAACTGTAACTCGAGCACTCTCCGTTCGGAGGAAAAACGCTTGCGGCTGATTGCGCAACCAATTCGCCCTTATATCCACTCTTCTTCGTCCCGCGTGTAACGTTGTTATATCTTTTTTTTTACCCTTTTATTTTCTCCCTCTCGTTTCCTATATATTCGGTAAAAGTTAAAGGAGAATATTGGAATCATTTCCTTCAAGAGTATATATACACGAGAGAGAGAGTCAAAGCTGCCAGAAATATATATATTTGCTCTGCTCGTAAAACAGCAGTTCATATATACCGTATCGCTCTCGTACCTACGAGCGATTTTTGTTTTCGCCCTAGCTCTTCCGCGCCGCTTATCGATGATTTGTTCTCGTGCCTTCTAAAGAGCCAAAACGAGAAGGCGCGCGCGCGCATATACTCTCGCACAAATGGATGCTGCATGGCACGGGCTCTCGCAGCACACGCCTCTGTAAATGACGAATTAAGCAGTGTGTCGTAGAGAGTGCAGTTTCAGGCACTCGACGAATTTACTAAAAAGAAAACGAGAGAGATTGGAATAAAAGTCGTCAGCACCACGCGCGGGAGTTAAGAGCTCGGTTTAATCCAACTTTAATAACGTTCGTTATTTTACGAGGCTCCGCGAGAGAAGAGCCAGATGTTGGCGCGGACGAGTACCACCGCCGCCGCCGCCGCCACCACCACCACCGCGCCGCGCTGCCGCATCCGCCAGTGTCGGAACGAGACAGAAGAGATGTATTCTCTTCCTACCTTTCTTTCTCGTTTTCTCTATCTCTGAGCGGGGTAAAACGGGACATCACCTTTGAAATAAGAGAAATATCTTATCCCTGAAACAAATGTATTCATCGAATTTCACGCTTTCTGGCCGGTAGTATATAAAAAAAATATTAAAAAAAACAACCCAAAAGAATCATTTTTTTATCCATAAATCTATTGAGAGCTGTATCTTCTAGCGAATTAGAATTGCGCTTCGTGTGAAAACTTCTTCCAGTTTTCTCAAGAATTTTAATAGAATTAAATAAAAAAATATTTTTCATTGTACTGCTCCTTCATTTTCATCCTCCGAGAACTTGATATTTTCGACGTAGCCCATTTTGCCCCAGCGTCCCATATTGCCCTGATCTTTACTCTACATGTATATATATTTATATCGTGAAACATACCGGAGCATTTCTACGGAATTCACCCCGAGGTAAATCCTCGTGTGGACGGAAAGTTAAGACGTATACGAGCGCATTTCTACCGTTCTCTCGCGTTTCCCACTCTCCTCCTCATCGCTACGTTTCGTCTACAGCCTCACGTCTTTAACGAAACTCTCGGCTTTTCGTGGCCTCTCGCACCTCTCTCTCTCTCTCTCTCTCTTCTCCCCGAGTGCGTCTATTATTATACTCGGCTACACAAAGCTCCCTTCTACCGACGAACTAATTGGTAATTCATTAGAGACCTTTCGACGGTACAAATTGCAGCAACCGCTCGTCTATCTTATTTTTTTTTCTTTTTTTTTCCCCTTACCCAAATACACGCCTCATTCTCATATGTATTTATCAAACTCGGTGCATCTTACGTACATTTTCAAACCGGACCCCGCAAACTCGCAAGATCCAATTAGTATTTCTTTTTTTTTCCTTTAGTCATCGCGGTTATGGATGAATATATATCTAGAGCCTCAGCCCGCGATCGGAGCAAAACGATGATTAATCGATCTCGGGACCGCCCGGATTTCCTCCGTTTCAAAATTTCAGCCCACGGGGCTCTTTCGACTATCATATATATATATGGATAATGAATACAATTTCTGATTTATACAGGTTATTTCGCATCTACGCACATTATCGATTTTCCGTCGCTACTCTTATAAATTTCTCCTCGGTCAAAATAAACTCATATGCATTTTACGAGTATATATATGCATTATTCAGATGTTATTGCCAATTTCGAAATAATAACGATCCTCTAAAAATAAGAGAATACATAGGCGGATGAAAATCAAATAAAAAAAATTTGATTCTCGAGAGCCGGGACTTCCCCCGTGTACCGACATTCACGTTCACCCTTCTCGTCTCCTTTCCTCCCTTTTCTCTCCCCCTGCTTATTCGTCCGGGAAAAGTCGATTCGGATCTCAAATATCGTAGGAAACTCGGTTAGATACCGGGTAACTGTATACGCTGTTTGTATAATCGGCCTGTATTTACATGAACGTCGTCGTCGTCGTCGTCGTCGTCGACGGAACTTTGCACCGGAAAGTACGGATACAGAGAGAGAGAGAGAAAGAGAAAGAGAGAGAGTGTGTGTGTGTGTGTGTGTCAGAGGAATAGGAAGTGATGTTACAGACGACATCGAGCCGGGAGCATCCAAGTATGTGGTGTAATCCGCGGAGTGAGAGAGAGAGAAAGAGAGGGGAGAGAGAGAGAGAGAGAGGGAGAGAGAGAACGAACTCAGCAAAGATACTCGGTCGAAGATCCTCTTCGTATAAACTCATACCCCAACGTGTATTACACGTATAGTGAAGATTGCAAGAGGCTGTTACGTGTACCAAGATGTCACACATGCATATACCTATGTCGAGGTGTAGCTACTTGTCGTTGAATTTCCAAGCTTGTTGCATCTTCCGTGATGTAAGGTGATACGGTAGGGATACAGAAACTCTGTCTGTGTAGTTATATGTACTTTTATCACAAATATGAAGAAAATATTCTTAAAAGGAGAGGACACCGAATACTGAATATCTTTTCATACATGAAAAATAAAGTTGACAAAAGTACTTCTTGAACAAATTACATTTCGTTTACGTTATACACGTTTCCTCGTATAATTTAAAAGGTCTGAGTTAAATTCACTCGCACTATTGGAATAAAAAATGAAAATCATTGCACTTTACAAGAGCTAGTATCAAATTCCACACCATCGAAGAAGCTTCTAACCTTTTATATCCAAGATCGTTAAATATTCTAACAAATTCAGTTTACAGAATCAGTGAAACTCGTACATTTTTCGTAAACAATCATTAAGTGTATTCGCGATGTAAGCAGGTCTTTTATATAAAAAAAAAATATTAATAAATGGGAATAATTTACTGGAAACTGGATTCAATAAGCGAAGCATAATTTCGAATATGTTTTTCTTTTGTTTGAAGATATTATTGAAATTGGTAAAAGCAAAACCGAATATTAACAAGAGCAACATTTTTTTTCCTGAAATAAGTTCGTTTGTTTTTTTTTTTTTTTTTTTTTTTAAGATTCTTCGATGAAATAAACGGGAGAACTGGAATTTTATTATACTCTATTGATTAACGGAACAGCCATTAATTCGCGAAATGAAAAAAAAAAAAGAAAAAACGAAAGGTCGTTGAGTTAAGCGACTATCCAATATTCAATGCTCTCTGTCCCAACAGAATCGAAAGATATCGTACAGACTCTCGATCGATTATCACCGATCGAGACTGATTTCCATTTTTAATTAACAACTCTCTCCCTCATCCACTCTTTTCTGCGTATTTTGCTATAACATGCTCTCCTGAATTATTCTCCCGTCACGACAAAAGACCGCGATCAATCTACTCGACTGATGTGATAAAAATAAAAAAAATTAAAAAATGAAGAAATAAAATGTAAAAAAAATTAGCCCTTCCTCGATAATCCCCCTCTGGCACTCGATAAACAGCCCATTCACCAGAGGTTAAACCACGTGTGTATTATAACGCCCATCGGAACCCACACGCGCAGCCACCACCTCTCGGTGCATTATTACCCCAGAATTTCAGGGTGGCGAGACTCTCTGACGGGTGTATAACGACGACGGGGTGAATGGTCTCGGTCCAATGAGCTCGTTCCAAGGGTGTTTATCCAAACGCTTTTGACTCGCTCTCTTCCTCTCTCTCTCTCTTTCTCCCTCATTCTCTCATTCTCCGAGTCGCCTATGCGTACTCCATCGAAGTATAGCAGAGGCTCAATCTCGACGTTCCATTGTGCATAGCGATGCTTTTCGATAATAAAAGAGGTCAACTTTTCTCGCTGCTGGAGGGGAGAAAAAAAAAACATCAAGCGATTCTCCAGTTCCACTCATGAGTGTGTACACGTGTACGCGTGCAAAAACGATTTTGACAATTCGCCTGGCCAGGATAGAGAGAAAGAAATAAAAAAAGATGAAAATAAGGGCTGCTGTTGGTCCCTTGACCAGCAGCCTGCTCGTACTATAATTGTCAAAACCAGCCCTTTAAGCCGGAAGTGCTAACCTAATTAACCTCCAATTTCTCAATTGCACACTTCATACGACGAGAGCACGTGCAAACTCCCGGAAGTCCCGTTGTATCGGAGTTCTCTATTTTGCGCTGGGAAACGAGAGACCTAAAAATCACCTTTTCCTTTTGTATCGGTTCTCGCGGCCAACGACGCACTTTCCAAGGGCTCTCTTTCCCCTCGTCTGAATTAGACCGACGTTTTTTTTTCTCGATTTTTTTAGAGAACCCAATGGCAAGAAAAAATGAATTAAATTTTTTTCTTTCTTTTTCTTTTTCAAATTTCTTTTCCTCTTGTTCCCATTCAGTGATTTTACTCTTTCGCGATGATTTCATTGAGTCTTTTCATTGTCCCGATTCAGAAAACTCCAGGCATCCTACGTATATGTATATATGTATATATGTTTCGTTGATAACTCGACGAGACCGCAATTATTTCGCTTCGATAACTGGAATTGCTGAGCGTTATTCGCGATGTACGCTTCGATATCTTCGCGCCGTTGGGCGCGACAAATTTTCAAGCGGACGTTGCTAAACGAGAGGCTCTCGAACTACGAGAAGAGAAGGAGACTACGGTCACGATTCAAGATGAAAAATGAGGAGCGCGCAAGGAAAAATAAAAAGTTAATAAGAATTCCGTGAAACGGTAAAATCTAATATTTTTTGTTTTCCCCTTTTATTTATTTTTTTCCACTAGACTGTAAAGCAAAAGTGATAGACTGGCGGACGAGTCGGAAGGAAATAATTGATCGAGGAATGGCGTGTTTCCTGCTGGGAGCTTAGGCGTCGGGGATGAGGCTCTGACGTATACGTGTGCCCGCGCGAGGCTGTGTGTATACAAAGAGAATAACAAGGATAAATAATTTAGCGCTGCTACTGCGCGATCTACGGTGCAATCTTGCCATCAAAATCTCTATCCCTGACTGTATAAACCCCCGATGCATTTGCTCGAATCTCGCACTCGAACGAGGGTAAAAATGTGATTGCGTGCATATATATGTATGCACACGACACCCCTTGTCTCTATTGTGCCTTTCTTTTCCCACCCTCTTCACCTCCCCCCCGTATGTTCAAAATGCTGGCGAGCTCCGTATTTTCAGCTTATGTCGCGTCCTAGGCATTTATGAAAACGCGAGAAATATACAAGTCGTCGGGACTCGCTATCGCGTCGCCTCTGTCTGTCGGCTCCGCGTTCATTCCCTCCTATACCTGATGGTAAAGGTGCATCGAGATGGAAATTCAGTACGAAGCTTCTCTCCCTCTATCTTCATATACACATATATATATAAATAAATATATACATATATGTATGCAGCATTGTCTCTGGGTTATTCATTGTCGCGCCTGTGTACAATTCTCCGGCGCGTTCTCCTCTATTTTCTTCTTGCGCGTGTACCAGACACGTGCACATATGTCGTAGGCGGAGTCAATTTTGCGTACGCGTGTGTTGACGAAACAGAAGAAAAAAGCTAAAAAGAAAGGGAAAAAAAAATCGACAAAAACAAAAAACAAACATAGGAATAAAAGAAAATGTGCACTCGCGATGCACGTAAGCCTGCATAATTTTTCATTATTTCGCATTTGTACTTTTCGCTCTTTTGTCAATTCATGCCGTAATACAATGCAAGAAAGATGCAGGAGATGTATCGCGTTATTATTATTATTTAGTTTAATAATCAAAATAATATGAATAATTGTAATGTACGTACGTAAGTCCTACAAGCGTATACGTCATTACGTACTGAGGATAACGCCTCGCAGGCATTTTGGTGTTTCTCCTGCTTTATCCTACACAGGCCTCGCTCCTGCTGCTGCTGGGGGATTTAAACTATTCAGAAAGGGTTGATCTCTCAACAAAAGATCTACATCCCGTAGGGAAGCCCCTGCTGAATTATACCCGAGCGATATGATAAAAAGTCAGCGAACGTGGCTATTTTCGTCGAATTAAATTGAATATCGTGTTATTCCTAAATCTTAAATGAAACTGGGCAACTGGGAAAATACTGTGTATCTCTATTGATTTCCATGAATGCAGAATCTCTTTTCTCTCTCTCTCTCTCTCGCTCTCTAGTGAATGAAAAATAAAATTGACACGACTTTGGTTTATTCATCAATCGGTTTATCGGTTGTGATTAATTAACAGAAATGCTTGGCCGAAAAAGCGAAATATGCGAAGACAGCATATACTGTGGTTCTCACAAATTCATTGATTCGCGAGTGGCCAATCGACGGAGGGAAGAAATTTGCTCATACGGGAATATCTGAAGCCGAGAGCAATTTTCGATATTATGCAATGTCGATATTATGCAAAAAAATTATTTGCGTACAGGGTGACGCGATGAGTATCAGCACTGGAGATACAGTTTTATTCCGATTGTATAGTTTATCTCGTTATTTAATAAAAAATAAAAAAAATTATGATAGAAATTCATCAATCGAGGCTGTAAGCACACGATAAAATATGCTTTTTCGATACTGAGTAAAACTGATATGTATACAAAATGTTCAAAGTTACGTATAACTTTTCTTCTAATATCGAAATTTTGATGCATTCATTGATTGTACGTCAAGAATAGTCGTTATCACTTGAACTATCTTTCGTCAACTTAAGATCCAATTCAATATTTTTAATCAATTTCATTGAAAATATGTTATTAGATCGATTGTGTTTAACTATTCAATTAAATGATACTTTTTTTTAAAGAATAATTCAAAACTTCCGGTGTTCTTTTACCTGAAGAAATATTAAATTTTATGATTACGTATATAGAGTGAAAAATAAATCTTGACAATGTGCAATAATTATATGGTTAAGTGCCAAGTTGAATGGCTGAGTTTTCAAGTTTTTTATCAAAATTTTTTTGCTGAAAATGTGAAAATATTAATTCTACCCCGATCTCTTTATTTTTTATGTATTTTATCAACTCGATTTTTCCACAAATTTTCAAAATAGAATAATCATGAAAAACTAGCAGAATTCAAAGAAAATTCGTTCAAATGAGCATGTTCCATACGAAATTTTGTTAAATACATATTTATATAAACCAGGTACATATCAAATGTTGCGTCATTGTTTGGGAAATGAGGAAAATTGAAAGTGAACACAATTGCCTTTGAATTAATAATTATAAATTGAAAATATGCAGGCGCATGCTGCTCCCTCCCACACTCTTGTTACTGTCATCGGTGTAAATGAGGTTCGCAACGATTCGCAGAATTTCAATATATAATATCGTGGATAATGTTGTTAATCGTGTGGCCTGGTATTTTAATCGAAAGTGTACCTACCGAGTGTCTAATTTTCCCATAAATTGGTGTTTCTTCGTGCGTATTACTTTTAATACATACGTGGACCTTAATTCTTTTTTTTTACACGGACAATATCAACGTTGCCTCACCCGAATCGATACTGCTCAAGAGAAATGAGAGTAAATTTTCTCGAGGATACCGCGAAGCGAAAGCATTGAAAAGCAAAAGCAAGGGAGAGAGAGAAAGAACGAAGAAATACTGTACATGAATAATAAAAAAATTCTTCTCCAACAACCCCGATATCGCTTTTCGTCATTCTTATATGGCAAATTTCACAAAAATATTTCACGATATTAAAAATGTATGAAAAATCTAAGAGTTAAGACACAAAAAGATAAGCTTTTATTTTTGAATGATTTCAAGTAAGCAACAAGATGAAGTCCACTGCTGAAAGCATAATATTGTAAAAATAAATAAACCATCAATCGAAAATTCCACTCGAAAGACTAGAATTCATACGCTCGCGCGTTCGATCGTAAAATACAATATTATTTTATACAACACCCATTTTAACGTTTCATTTAAACCCGTTCTTCTCTTAACGTACCTAAATCCACGATATCGCTGTACGTAAATGCGTATAAAAATGTAGTAGCTATTAAAAGTTGAATATTTAATATGCGGTTGATAAATTATTCACAAGTTTGCGTATGTACGCGAAAGGAATTCCCCTCGCATAAGCAACGTTCTCGTTATAAAGGGGGACGTCGCTGCGAGTCTCTCTATCTCTCTATATGCATTCGTCGTAGGGTATTATATACCAGAGTCATCGAAACGATTGTAGGAATTTTGTGATTGCAGTGAGGATGACGGATGCCGACGCAGTCGCTGGGGGAATCGCTCAATTACCGTGTGACGTCGAGCCCCCCGTACCCGGAGAGAAACTTCAGCTCGTTATTTGGTACAAGGAAGGAACTGATACTCCTATATACAGGTTCAAATTTCATTCATACGTTATTCATGTCACGATCTTTCGATTCAAGAACAACAATAATTGGAAATACGGCTTCTTCGTTTTGTAGCTTCGATTCCCGAGGAACCGGAAGTCTCGAGCAGGGTATGCACTGGCAGGATCCGAGCCTCAACGGACGTGGATCCTTTTCGCACGCGGACAAACCAGCGAGTCTTCGGCTCGAAGCGGTCCGAGAGAGCGATGCTGGTCTCTATCGTTGCCGAGTCGATTTTCGACAATCGCCAACGCGAAACAGCAAAGTTAACCTGACCGTTATAAGTAAGATCGTTTCTATATTTTATATAACGTGTATCATAGAAGAATCTCTGCACGTCGACGCTGCAAGAAAATACATAAAAAAAAATAAATAAAATAAAATAAATCAAAGAAATAAACCCTCAGGCTCCGCAGTGTAAAATGCCACGAAGCTCGAGTTCGAACAACGCAATATTCAACAACAACAAAAATTTCACTTTTAAAAATAATATCTAAGAAATGTAAAATTGACTGCGATGCTGGATGAAAATATGGCTGAGTGCTGCTGAACTCCGGATTCGAGTTTTTTATGGATTTTTTTTTTCCACTCGTTAAGGGCTCTCCAGATTAAATGTCAAGTAACGCGAACTTTCTTCCATTGATCCGATTACTTCCTGATGAATTATTGAATATTCAAATTGACGAATACTCCAATTTTCTGTGCGCATATCATCGAAACTGTTTAAAACAGAAGGGAAAAACGTGGAACGAATATCGTAGAACGTAAAGTTATCGACAAACAAGTCATTCACGATAATTTTTTGTTTTCAATCTTCACCCATAATCTTCGAAAACCAAACAACTAAGGATCGAGAAGTGTCATTCGCACATTTTTTTCAGGATATTTCCATTCCTCGTATAATTGGTTGCATTTTTTTTTTCACTTTTGACAGTTCATACAATCCGTCAACTTCAATCAAATAAAATAATTCTACAATGAAGAATTTCATTTAAAAAACAGCAATAAACGCTGATGAAGATCCAATCTGATAAATCTTTGGAATAATTTGAATTCCGATTCAATGATCTATGTTCGACTTACAGAGATTCGACTGTACTGAAATATCGCAAAAGTCGATTAATTTAATTTCGAATCTATGAAAATGAAATGAAAATGTAAAACCTCGTTTGACAGTCCCTCCGGACCAGTTGAGCATCCTGGACGAGGACGGAAGATCTCACATCCGCAACTACATTCTCGGTCCTTACAGCGAAGGCTCCAGTCTAAACATAACATGCGTTGCAACTGGCGGTAAGTGGAACAAGTCAGGCTACGGTCAGACCCTACTGACAGTGGTGAACTCGTCAACGAGATAATATAACGAGCAAGTTCGTATCTCAGGTCGACCTCAACCTCGTGTCACATGGTGGCAGGAAAACGCTCTTCTCGATGACAGCTACGATAACGTCGGTGTCAAAAGTGTTCGGAATGTTCTTCGACTTGAGAAACTCGAGAGAAAACATCTTCACGCGGTTTTTACTTGTCAAGCTTCTAACAACAATATGGTAGCTCCGATATCGAGCTCGGTCTCTCTCAATATGACGCGTGAGTATTATTAGGCTTATTTTAATTATTCATTATCCAATGATGTTTTATCGTTTTATTTTTTTGATTTTTTGGAGTTGGAGAAGATGCAACTATTTGGTACATACGCACATTTCGTAAAATAATAAAAAACGATGAAACGTGATCAACGTCGATGTTTGAATTTTCAAGTTTTTTTTTTTTTTCACTAAATGTGGGCAAATGCCCAAAAATCTGTTTGGTATCAAGTCATTTTTTTCATCATTTGATCGAACGAAAGAAACTGCTTAGATCTTATTTTGTTTTAATATTTCATTCAAATATTTAAAGAATTAAGTTTTGGTGGACGAATATTACTTTCAAAAGGAATGAAAAATTCAAAAAATCTCATTTTTATCATATTCTATTTGCTACATTCTTTTTCAATTATCTCAGGGATTTTCAAGTTTTATCAAATAAAATTATTCATGAGTATTGAAAGCATAACTGAATTTTTCTTGACTTCCATTTTCGGATAAATAAAAAATGAAGTTTGGGGCTCTTTTAAAAGTCCTGTCGTTTCAAAGGGCGCTCAAAATGCTACTCGAAAAAGAATTTTTTTTTGGTAGAAAAAGTCGTCCGTCGCGAGGCTTGTAAACTCGATAGCTTGCCCTTTGTCCACCTCATCGATCAACTGATCTGAAAATCTTGAATAATTCGTTCAACCAATTTTCTTCTGTTGGTATTAAAACTCGAAAAGATTGTGATTGAAAAAAAGTTTTTCGAGGTTTCGATGCACGTTCGATGAATTTTTTAAATTTCTGATTACGAAAGTCTTAATCGCGCTTACACTCTTCTAATAAATCTCCATAATTGACCACAGTGAAACCACTGTGGGTGAGAATACTCGGAGAGAATCGTGCGTTGAGCGCTGGAGCAACGTACGAGTTGAGTTGTGAGGTTGTCGGTGCTAGACCCATTCCGGAAATAATCTGGACCAAGGGCAGCATGCTTTTGCGGAACGCCAGACAAACTTCGGAACAAGATGGTAATGTGACGACGAGCATACTGACCTTTGTACCGAGCATCGAGGACGCTGGAAAATTTGTCACCTGTCGTGGCGGTGTATCCGAAATTCCTGGATCCGACCTCGAAGATTCATGGAAACTCGATATTCATCGTAAGTAACACATTTTTATTGAAACAACAAAAATACAAACAATATTTCGCAAGCAATATTTTCTCTGCATAAATAATACGCGAAAGGATGAAAAAATTTTCTTTCTTTTCCAAATGGAAATTAATATTTATAACTTTAAAAATGAGATAAAAAAAATGCTTGAAACAAATTCGAAGCGTTACAAATTTTTGTACTCAATGATACATTTTCTCTATATATATAAATCTGTTCGCTAAAAAATATTTGTCCGCTTTTCAATCGAAAACGGCTGAACCGATTACAATGAATCTTTCACGAGATTAAAGATCACGATTCAAACTGAGTTTGTGGTTTTGTAAAATTTCGTTATCTCAATTTTCACAGAAATGCAAAAAAAAAGTTTAGTGATTTCGTTCATTCTCCAATTTTCAAAACTCGACGGTAGTTAAATACTAACGATAAATAAAAAAAAACGATTTACCAATTTGAAGGGAATTAGAAAACGAACAAAATGAGCGGTGGTTGAATACTCAATTCGGTATAGAAAAAAAGTTACAGCATTTTTAATGAAATTATGAAAAATTAAAATTACGAAAATCTTTCGTTTGATTATTTTATCCAGAAGAAAACTGAAGAATTATGTCTGAAATTGAAAAGAAAACGCGAAAAGATGGCCCAGGTAACATCAAAATATTTAAAAAAAAATTTTTTTTTATGTAGATTCACAAACAATTCAACTCTGAACGAAATAATTCATGTATCTAAAAAACTAAATTAAAAAAATTAAAATAGGAAAAATTCACAGCTAGAACAGGCTAAATGCGCCTGCTCTATGCAGCAGGCAAAGCCCGCACGCACATCTAGTATAAAATATATTAAGAAAGTGTGTCGAATGAATTCGTTGATTCTGTAGAATATCTCCGTTTTCATACCACATATATTCATCGAATAATATTATGATTAAAAAATTTGGTATTATATTAAACAAAGATCGTCACCAATGGTATTTTTGCCACTAATTTCGATAAACATTATCAATTTACCGAAAATAATCACACGTCAAACACTCGAATAATTGGCAATTGGTTCAAGGATATTTTTAATTACTATGAAAATTGGTAATTAATGGAAAATTCAGTCTGAAATGACTATGAAATTTTCATTTAACGCAGCAAATAATATCAGCTGGAAATTTTATAATCAATTGATAATATTTTCTCCATCAATTTGAAATTTTATTGCCATTTGACAATGATTTTTTTTTTTTTTTATCAATTACCAATATTCGGCAGTTCGAAATATTTACTGAATCTCTATCAATTCATAACACTACATTTTCTGATTTTCATTTTTGATCAATTAAACAATAAAAATTTGTGAATTTTCTCTCCACCGATCTCTCATTTAAAAAACGTTTATTCAGAAGAAAAATGATACTACGTTAAAATTTATATTACTGCACAGATCAACCAGTGGTGAGCCTCGAGCTTGGTAGCAATTTGAACGCGAGTGCAATTCGCGAGGGCATGGACGTTTACTTCGAATGCAACATTCGTTCGAATCCTTGGGTGTACAAAGTCTTCTGGCAACACAATGTAAGTTCAATATTTCGGACAAAAAGTCGCTGCTGGGATTACCCGCGTACTTGTAATAGCAAAATGTAATTAATCAAAACAGATCAGCTATGAGCTATTCAATTTTTCCATTGTTCACAATGAATTCAATAATGAGTTTGTGGATTCAAGATCACAGTGAAAATTTCAATGAATCCGGGACGAAATCGCTGAATGTTGTTGATAAAAATTGACAAATTCCTCTGAAAGAAAACTTAAATGTCTCCTTTTCATTAAAAAAATTTAACTAATTATCAACAATACACTCTGGACTAATTGTGGAAACACACGAAACGCAATTGCTGCTTAAAAGTCGCTTAAGAATAGTGAAAACTTTGATTCGATAATCAGGAGAAAAATTTTTAATCGTTCACAGGGAAATCCACTGTACAACAACGCGGCGACCGGAACGATCGTAAGCAACCAAAGTCTCGTGCTGCAAAGCGTGTCAAGACAAAGCGCTGGTAGATACACGTGTATTGGAAGCAATCAAGAAGGCGATGGCCGAAGCAACGCTCTCAATCTTGACATAAAATGTGAGCGATTCGAGTACAATCGTATAATTATTTTTTAAGAAAACTATCAATCCGCAAACATTTTGAAGAAAAAGAAAAAAATAAAAACAATCGTTAACACAAAAGTTTCAATCAGCGATACGGATACGAACGATAAAACCTTCCATTGTCCAAATGAATAAATAATTTCCGATTGAAAATTCATTCGAATCATTTCCGAGTCGAAAAAAAAATAAAAAAACGAATCCCTTAAAATATTTAAAATGATTCATTAAAATCAAAACGAAAATTGAAAAAAAAAAAAAAATTGTAAAAAGCGAAATCTATGTGAAATGTCGTTAGAGTGTAACGAATTTTAACCAAATTACCATATTTGTTAAATCCAGATGCTCCCGTCTGCCACCAAGGCCAGACACGTGTGTTTGGGGTCGCTCGTCAAGAACCGGTAACGATACCCTGCGAGCTTGAAGCAAATCCGCCTCGGGTCTCCTTTACATGGAAATTTAACAACACAATGGAAGCAGTGGACATTGCTCAAGCACAGATTACCACTGAGGGAACCCGATCGAAGGCCGCTTACACTCCCATGACCGAACTCGACTATGGTACTTTGCTCTGTTGGGGCACCAATGATCAGGGCACTCAAGTGGAACCATGTGTTTATCACATCGTTCCAGCAGGTGAGGAACTCATCCTATTCTCTTTCTTTGTCGCTTCGCGGCGTCAGGGATAAAACGATGAAAGCTCTAAATCGGATTCAAAAATTAATTAAAATTAATTAAATTATGTATCTGATTGCTTCAAAACTTTCAGCATTTATTCTTTCATATCTTGCAACATTTAAAGCAAAAAATTCGAGTGATTTTTTTTTTTTTCTCACTGGAAAAACTTTTTTGACGTATATTTTTAATTACGAAATTCCTCGATCATCTTTTTTACTAGAAACAAAAATTAATATCTCACAAAAGCTTTCTCAGTTTGTACGATCGATTATATGAACCGGAATTCTTGAATTATGAGACCGAATTACGAGTCGCAAAGTCTAAAATACATTGGATTATCTTCTAATTAGTTATTGAAGTTGATTGCGCTTCAATATTGAAACCGTTGCTTATTGAGAAAAATCGCATAAGAACAATCTTCTGGAGTATGGAATTTTCGAGAATAAAGTCACTACTTTTGTCTTTTCATCTTTAACAGTTTACTCATGAAAGCTGATCAACACCAAAACTTATAATTGACGACGGAACCGCGTTGTCTTCCGAACAGCTCTCGGGAATAGACTACTGAGCATAAAAAAGTGCTGTCAAAGGGTGTCTTTGTAGAAATTTCATGCTCTACGAGATTGATCTTTTGCATGCATTTATATTTTATCTCGAACAGTTTCGGCAGAGTGCGCGATAAAAAAAAACGCATATTCGTTACCTTTAATAATTAATAACTCATCAGAAGAAAATCAACCCGGAAGAAGTCTGATGATACTTTGTTTAATAGCCAATTAAACTTTTTTCTCGTGACCCAATTAAAATCTCAAAAACTACACGATAGTTCATGTGGAAAAATTACGCATTCATAATTTAAAAAATATACCTTCGGCAATATCGTCCATGGTGAAAGCGTGTGTGAAATAATGAAAACAGAAATAAAATATGCCAATTAAGACCTTTCCGAAAAGTTGATTCTTAAGAGGCTGAAAACAGGCTCATATTTCAGATGTTTTAATTCATTGAATTCATTGAATTCAATAAATTGACCGACTTATTCCTATTATTTTAAGCGACTTATTCCCAAAGAAATACCAAAAGATTGACCGTTTATTTGTAATATTGAAACAGATTTTCTGCCAGATTTGGATGTTTCGTTTTTGTCGAGATCATTTTTTAACCACTGACAAATCTTCTCTTTACAGGACGTCCTGACACTCCCCAAAACTGTACGATACTCAACCAAACAACCAACTCGTTGTACGTCGAATGCACCGAGGGTTTCGACGGTGGTCTTCCTCAGAGATTTACCCTCGAGCTGGAAATGGACGACAGCACAAACACCCTGGAAGCTCGTGGGCTCGTGCACAATCGTACTAACAAAGAGGCCTCTTTCGGAGTGCACGGTCTTACACCGGGTTCAACTTACCACGCGACAATTTATGCGAGCAACGCAAAAGGACGTAGCGAAGCAGTGCGTCTGCGAGCAGCGACTCTCAATCTTCCTGAGAGAAGAACCGGTAAGAATTTGCCTCGAGCTGATCAGAAGTAGCACATATCTATATATATTTTTTTTATGATTTTTTTTTTATTTTGCACTTTTCGCTGCGCTTGTGCACGGCCTTGCATCGTACGTTTTGAGACCACGAGGTGGTCCATGTTCGCGATGAAGCCTCTGAGCAATAGTATATCGCGATGTATCTCGGTTGACGAGCGAATCGGAAAGAAGAGAAATTTCGCAAATACAAATAAATTGTATAAAAAAAAAAAAAAAAAAAAAAAAAAACCAATTTAAAAAATGTAAAAAAAAAACATATCTGAGATAGGCGTTTTTGGGAAACGAGCAAAAAGAAATAAGAAAAGAAAGTAAATAAAAAAATAACGCAAAAAACATAAAAATGTAAAAGAAGAAGGAAGGACAGAGGCAAGAAATGTCGCTGAGACTTGGTGTACGAATATGGTAGTAGGTGAGAGCAGGCTGGCGCATCCACCCTCCCCGGAGAACTGCACGATAAAGGAGGAGAGTCGAACGAGCGTGAGAGTCAGCTGTGCTGAGAGCGAATACCTTGACTCAAACTCGGCGACGTACGTCCTCCAGGTGTTTGATGCTGGAACAAGGCATCTTCTCGCCTCGGCGACGAGCTTAACCCCGAGCATGCTCGAGGTTACTAATCTACCACCCGAAAGAAGTCGGTCTGGCCTTGTTCTCTTTCTTCGTATTATGACCGCCCACGCCATGAGCAACGCCACTGTACTCCAGAGTCAACGCTTCCTTCAGGAGCAGGGTAAGAGCCCTGAGCATCGCAGATATCCAGGTATGACACGCCTCATACCCTCATCGTCGTCGTCGTCGTCGTCGTCCTCCTCGTCGTCGTCGTCGTCGACGTCCTCGTTGCCTTTTGTGCTTCGTCGAGCTTTCTCATCCGTGTCCGCGCGCTCGCACGGACTTGGCTCTCTCTCTCTCTCTCTCTCTCTCCCACTCTTTGCCTCTGTTTTTCTCTTCCCTTCCTTCATCACAAGGAAATATTGCGAGGTGTCCTTCCCCGATTAGGATTTATCGCTCGTAGGATATTAAAGGGTGAATTCCTAAATGCAAAACATTTTTTTTTGTTCTGGTGAAATCTCATTTTTAAAGGAAAACATTCCAAGATTATTGACTCTCCTGTTCTCCCTCTACAGAGCGAATTTTCCATAACAAATTACTGTTTTACTACGCATTGGTTGAACTATGCCAAAAAAAAAACGACAGAAAATACCCTTTATTGTATTTTTTCATGCAATACGTATTTTTTCAGTCTCATTTTTCATCACGGAAATACGAATGTTCACAAATCATTTATGGAGGAACACAGGATCGAATCAATTCAGGTCTTGAATACTTTATGGATTTCAAAAAATAATCTCCACCATGCAACTAACTCCGTCAGGTTAAAAAGAATTGTTTTTTTTTTTTTTTTTTTTATTGTACTCGCTCTTTCAATCTTTCAATCGACCGAATTTCAATGTTCATCGTCAACAGCACTATCGCTGGTGGCAGTTTTCCATTTTTCACTGCATTGCGCTATAAAAAGCAAGAGAACGCTAGAGATAGTCCGAAAAACATGTGTAATTCAGTATTTTCGTTTTTATAAATCTTTATTCTTATGGATTTCCATGAAAAATTCACATCGAAAAAGGTTTTGAATGGTTATTTAAATCCAGCAACGTTGAATAAATCGATTTTTACAAATTTTTTTTTTCATTTATTAATTCAATGCTTCGGGAATGTGTAACGAAAATTCCGAGCGCTCGAGGAGCTTAGCTCGATTGGTTTTTTGAAGTATTATTTATACACAATGAAGTGCACCTGACAGAACTATCTGGGAAACCACTTCACCTATCAATTTTTAATTTTATTTTATTTATAGCACGTTTTTGGTACGTTTTTCTTTATGATAGCTCGTGCTTTTTTGGCAAGGAACCAACGATCTTTGCCTCAAAAATCGCTATTTTGTTGAAAAAAAATACAAACCTTTTTATTTAATTTCGTTAAAAATTGATAGTTACGAAATCCAACAGCAGGAGAAAAATATTACAGTGTTTTAATAAATCTCTTCAAATTTTTTTACATCAATATTGACAGAGTTGCATCCGCTACAGTTTTCAAGTTCTCTGTGTTGTAAAATCTGGCTCTGAACACATAGACCCATTCAATTCTTTCTTCATTCAAAAATGATGACAGTTAAAAGCCTCATCATTTATTAGCATCCGATTATTAGCACAGGTAAAAAAAAAAAAAGAATATTTTCACTCTGTTTTAATCCTTCTATGCTTATGTTCTTCCTTTCAATAATAAAAATGATGATTCATTCATGTACTCCACGTAGAGTAAAAACGATCATCAGATCAACGGATTACGTATTTCAAAAAGACGTTCCAAGCCTCAAAAATGAGATTTCACGAAAATGAACAAAAAATACGTGTCGAATATTTCGAGCCACTCTACAGTTCTGCGAAGTTCCATGAAAATCGGAAAAAGAAACTTCGCCAAGTTTCCTTGGTAGAAACACGCACGTTACTAGAGCTCAACTTTGCTAATTTCCCTAGAGCATGTCTCCCCACGTGACAAAATAGTGTTGATGATTTCCTCGCGCTTCTTGGATTCGCTCGCAACGCCGAGCTCTCGTAATAGTCTTCATCACGTCTCTGTATTAATTCTCATCGTACTTCCTCGACAGCTTTGACACCGGTGATCTTGTCGTTGTCCGGACCTCTTCTCGGAGCCATTGTCGCCGCAGCTGCTGGACTCCTTCTTGTCGTGTTTGTCATAGTACTTGCTGTACGACTACGGTACCGACCAAGCAACCGAGAAGACAAGGATTCCCACGATGACGGTGGCATGTCCGATCTTGCTGCTCCCATTGACAAATCGGGTTCTTCACTTCCACCGAGCTCTGCCAGTGCCGAAAGCTTCGACGAAAAGGATCCTGACATAAT
The DNA here is from genome assembly GCA_037576405.1 of Campoplex capitator. Classification (NCBI taxonomy): domain Eukaryota; kingdom Metazoa; phylum Arthropoda; class Insecta; order Hymenoptera; family Ichneumonidae; genus Campoplex; species Campoplex capitator. Next base: position 8,907,416 of record JARBWI010000323.1, on the reverse strand, counting down.
ACCTCATGCCAATGGTACATTTGTTTTCGGAACTTGTCAGAAATTAAATTTTTTACAATTCCTTTTTCGACGATATTTTAAAAACCACAAAAGATGTGTAAATCATCGAGCACATTTGTGTTTTCAGAAAACGCTTATACGGAACTTTCCATGGGAACATTACCGCGTTACGTTCTCCAGCAAAAGCCTCAAGGATCGCAACAACGACCGGAAACCACGTCCTTTGGTACCAGCGTGAAAAACGTAAGTTTACTTCGTCGATCAATGAAATCGCGTTTTATTCTTTGTCTGAGTACTTCGAATCGATAAGAAAAATTATTGAACTTTTTTTTATCATCCCTCCTTTTTGCACTCAGAAACTCAGCTAGCAAACTGAATACAGGAATGAAGTGCCGGTCGATTTTTCTTTTCGACTGTTTCTCAATACAGTATTGGTAATACCGAGAGTTGCAACTCACCATGAATTTTTAAAGATTTATATCCAATTTTGAAAATTTGGGAATTGTGATAATTTGCAAAATTTTGACGTTCTTGTCCATTAAAAATATCGACTAAAAACCGATCGAAACCGATATTTGTCAATAAAAATCGTAACTTGTCGCAGACGAAACTTGATTGCAAATGTTTTAGTTGAATTTTTTTTTATTAGTTTGATATTCAGTTCAATTAATGACAATAAACATTTTCAAAGATTGAATTACAGCAATTGCAGCAAGGAGCCGAATTGACGTACGCCGAGCTTACTCTCGGCTGCAACCGTCGTGTGCCCCCAAATTGTTACGAGCCTGTTCAAATATCGAGCGTCCATCGTCCACAATTGTTGCCAATGTCTACCCTTGGAAAAAGACGACCAACTCCAACGACGATTCATCATCTTCGCCACGAGACACCAACCGTTTACGCTCAAGTCGCCAATTTACCGAGCAAAGCGATTTACGTAACGCCCCCGCCGCCTCATCCTTATCGCAGCAGCCACAGTAGCACGAATACGGACGATGCCACGGCGGAGACTCCGCTCATCGGATGTGATTATAAGGTATGCATTCGTCTTTTATTCCCTGCGTATCAATAATTTTATCATTTTTTAATTTCTTCATCTGCTTTCTCGATTTTTCCGAACTATTAATTTCCTCCGTCTTGCAGAAGTTCAGTTTCCAAAATTCCATTCTTCATCGTACTTTTCAATTTAACGTAATGAAGAAAAATACGTAATATTTTTCGATATTATCCATCTGGGAGGATTCGTGAATAAATAAAATTGTAATTGTTCATGGAAAAATTATTGGATTATTAAACCGACTGTGCTTTATTTTTTACTTTAGCTGTAAACATTTTTCAGATCCCGACGATTGCCGAATCTACGAGTACCCTGAGCTGGCGCACGGAAAACCCTGTAACTTCAACGACTTCGACAACATGACTGTACGACGAGGAGGATGAGTCCGGCGCGTAAAAAAACAACGAGCCTGAGGCAGCTTATTTCCGATTCTATTTCTCGATCGATGCGAGACTCGACAATGAAAGTAGACAAAATGCTCAGTTTTCATTCTTCCTTCCAATATTTATTTTTCTTTATTTCTTTCAATAATACCGTTGATTTACGAAAAAAAGAAAAACAAATTAACAAAAGAAAAACGAAGACTAAGATCCATTTTAGGGTACATTCGAGATTAAACTCTACTCTGGATAATCCGTCCGAAAATTGTTGAAAACCTCTCCTCTTTCGAATCGGATCGATCGATAATCCGTGTCAATTGCCATTTCACCCTCGAGATTTAAAAAAAAAAAAAAAAAAAAAAAAAAAAAAACGATGTTTCTGTAATCACACAGTTTTTGTTTATTCAACGATCGAGAATGCGCTCTTTAAAGAATCGTTCGTCTCGCGTTCCAGTCCTCCTCCTCGTTGTCCAAGTCGATCTCATTGGGAGAAATAGTCGTCGAATCTTCCAACGAATGATCGACATAAACGCGTGCCATTATTACCACTATTATTATTATTATTGATATTATTATTATTGATATTATTAATATTATTATTACCATTATTATTAATTATATGAAAAATGACAGTTCGAGTACTTATTCGTTGCCAGAGGAAAGAAATATACTTTTTACTATGGTATTTATGGAATGAAAGAGGAGAGAAAATTTTTAAAAAAACTTTTACGAATCGTTCGACACTAACTTGTTATTTTGCGGAAAAACAAAAAAAAACAAAAACAAAGAATAATAAAGAGAGAAAGAGAAAGTGTATATCCGTTGATCAGGGTTCTCAATTGTGAATTGGGCAATTTGAATATAATATCCGTTCATCCCGTGACTATAATTGAGACGAGTCCGCGCGTCCGCGTTGATGAAGAAAATAAACGCTGAATAAACGTTAAAGTTAATAATTAAGATATACCACACCGGTCGCGACCCGTTGATCCACCGGACGAGCCATAAAGATTCAGTATTTTGTCAGATATTGAAATTATATATGATACTAGTATATAAAGATAATGTTATTGACTAGTATTAATATGATAAATTAAAAATGAATATATTATACACCGGGGTGGTCTTTATTTACGGTTTCTGAAATCTTAATACTCCTCTACAAGAAACGAAATGTTTCCAAGAAAATAATGTACGTGAAACTCGAACTTCTCGTCGAGAGTCTAAATTATTATGCCTCCATCGTAAAAAAATGTTGCACTTCATTGACAACGCAAGTTTCAATACTTTTTAACTATTTTTTATCGTCCTCGCTCAATCTCGAGTATAGATACGCTCCATATCTTGCCTCAGCCGGTTGAAAATCGTCTTTTTCATACTTGGCGTCAAGACGCTGTCACGTCTCTACATAGATTGGTATTTTATTCTTCCGTTACTTTGAAATGTCGGTAATACTTTCTGCTGCTGCTTCCGATTAATTAATATTCAAGCTGAACAATTATTTGATGACAAGAAATATTCCCTAGTACGGGAAATACAACTATCAAGTTTCAGAATTTTTGGACTTATACGGGAAAAAAACGAAATAATAATTGCAAAAGGTAAAACTTGCATGGAGAATTTTCGAGGCACAATTAACAGACAGTGACTTCGAGTTTCAGGAACATTTTGAACAATTTTTTGGGTCATTTTGGTCTGAGGAAAAATAATAATCGAAGAACAACCTAAATGAAGGCCATCTTGATATAAACACACTCGAAAATCCACTGTATCACACACATACATACATGAAAACAAACGAATATGGATGTAAGTATACGCACCGACGTATGCGTGGGTATAAAATAAAATGGTTAGGATCTTTATAATTTTCAATAAGATCTAGTTATTATACATTATTCGTCTTAAGAGAAGAAAAAAAAATTGTGCTCAACGAATTTCAATAAATAAGGTTTTTTGCTTATGCCAATAAAATATATTGTTACAGAGGATATTTGAAGCCGGTACCCGAATAATAAAATTCTTTTTAGTCCTTTCTTCCTCCTTTCTTTTATTTCTTCCTGCAATTTTTTATTAGAGGCAAGTACAAAAAGCGTATAAAAATACAATGTTACATCGTCATGTGGCTTGTGACGCCATAATCTGTTGCGTTATCGCGACTCCCGGGATATATAGTTTTTTTTCTTTGTTAACAAAAAAAAATTAAAAAAAAAAAAACTAAAACAGTTTAATTAAATTAAATTGAACTCGTGTATATCTCGTTGAAATTTGTATCAATCTCTTTGTCTCGCGCATTAAGGCACACGTGTTGCGCTTTCGTTAACACCCAAACGAATCACTCTTAATCGTTTTTTGTTTTTTTTTTTTTTCGCATAATGGAATGAAAAATGTAATGTATTGTTATTATATATATACGTGTATATACGATAAGTACTAAACGTGGAACGGAGCCATTGAAATATTGGAAGACTTTTTTTGAGCCGCTTTGTTTTGTTTGTTTTTGTGCACTTACCGCACGCGTTTAGGCCGTCCCTAATTCGGTAGCTTGTTGAAAGATAATGTTTGAAATTAAAAAAAAGAGCTGCAATGCAGGCTTGATTGAAACGAAAAAATTCTTTTAATTTGGCACAACCGTTCTTGATACGGTTTCAACGACTCGTTCCAAAGCTTAGTATACGTTGTTATTCACGAGTGAATAGAGGTACAAAAAGACAATTATGTCTGTATGCGCGATATAATACGTTGGATTTTCCAACTGGTGCAATATTATTTTTCGTTTACTTTCCGATAATGACCATCCCGTCATCGATTTCTCGCCCGATACGCACATAATCAGCCTTGAAATGATTGTTTGTCAGTACAATAAACGCGTTCTTCTCATCCACCTGCAAAGTTATCGTTTCATTCGTTTCTACCTGCTCCCCTTCAACTTGTTCCTCATCCTCGTCGTTATTATTGTTGTTGTTGTTATTGTTCTGGTTTTTGTTCGTTCGGACGGAAGGGAATTTGTTGAGAATCGAAGGGCTGTCGAGATTTCGAGCTAGTTTTTCCTCGTATTCTATCGAATCTCCCGTTTCGTAATATTCCTCTGAGTTGTAAGTCACCACGGTCTCATCTGTGTTATCCGCAACGACGACACTTCCTGGACTAGTGTCGTCGTATTCAATCTCCACGTTGGCATACTCCCCGTTTACACAATTGGCAAGATCGTCGAGCATCGCGATCGACGAATGCATCAATTGCTCGCCTGCCTCGTCCACGATACCGTCGTATAGTATTCTATCGCCGTTCTCATCAGCCATCGTTTCAGTCTTGATCGTCTCAATCACACTTTCTCCGTTGTTATTCTCGTTTTCAAGCCGCGACTCGTCCTCGTCCATTGGACAATCCGACGATACGCTTCGCGTCTTTCTCTTTCGATTAGTTTGAACTTTTTGAAATTCTTCCTCCGTTAGGCACAACAACTCGCCGCTCGTCGTCAAAACTTTACCGTGGCGCGTCTTCAAGTGACGCTTGTACGTGTTTCTCGTCTTAAATCTGCAATGAATCATTGAACATTGAAAAAGTTATTTAACTAAATAAAAATCGCGACGTTGACGTGCAAGAAAATAAAGTGATAGAAAATTGCATATTTCATTAAATAAATCCGAAACTTTTCTACAGAATATTTTTTCTCAATTGTCATTTACGGAACTCATTTACTCATTACTCAAACTGAACTTCATATTGGACATTTTTCTGGAAATTTTACATGTTTTTATATTTTTAGTAAAATACAATACGTGGCATTTTTAGATTATTTCAAGTCAAAAGTTTCCGAGCTATATGATCGAAGAGTTAACTTTCGAACGTGACTACGACGAGCCTGCTACCATGAATACTTTTTACTATTTTCTTTCGTTATTACCTTTGGCCGCAATCCTCACAGCCGAACGGTGACTCTCCGGTGTGTCGTCGACGATGTTCCCTGAAGTGAGAAGGGTGACGGAACTTTTTGCCGCAGTCCGCGCACGTGAATCGCGTTTGATTCTGATGTATGAGCATGTGATATTTGAGGCTGTGTCGTCTCGTAAAAACGGATCGACAAATTCTACATTCGTACGGCTTGATACCAGCGTGACTTCGATAATGGGATACGAGAGTCGTCGGAGCGGTAAAACTTCGCGGCGGGTCACATATTCTACACTGCAAATTGCTACCGCTCGGATTGCCCTTTTTCTTTATTCGTTCCATCAGAACGAGAGCCATTTCTCGTTCTTCTTTGCTCGTCCCTATAAATTTTGCTCTACCCTTCGGTTTTCCAGGTGGTGGTGGTGGTGGTGGTGGTGGCGGTGGCGGTGGCGGGGGCACCACCGCAGTTGTGGTCCCTCTGAAGATATCACGAGTTTCGAAAGACTCAACTAACTCTTCCCTCCTCGCCTCGGGCGGCAATTGCTCGATTCTTACGCGATCTTTCTCCACGACCATCAACATTATCTGCAAATGTGAGACGATTTTTTTTTCAATTCCAACACTTATCAGAATTCATTTTTAGTACATGGCAGTGTTGCTAAAACTTATTTACATTTCGATAGAAACTCTTAACTTTGGGTAAATTATGAATTAGTCATGCATTTTCATTCGTTCATATAATATTCTTTTGCTTGAAACCAATTCAAGATTGATACAACTTCTAAATTCATTTATATGTATCATTTTAATTATTTGTACAATATGAGTTATTTTGGTGTTCGAGATAAATATACTCACGTTCTCAGACATGGCCTCGTCAATCGCAGCTTCAGCTTCCTCCCGAGTGTACTCTCCATTCGCGGAAACATCTTCCTTTACGTGTTCGTAATAACTGTGATCCCCCAACAACGCTCGAGCCCCGTTTTCGCTCTCATATTCATTTTTTATTTTAATGGGACATCTTTCTTTGTCACGATTTTCATCTTCGAGTTTCTTTTCTCTTTCAAAGTCTTTGAAATTAATCTCATTGGACAGTATCTTTCTCAAATAACTAGCCGATCTTTCAGGTTTCATAAGCTTGTTCTCTTTGTTCGGAGTTTCTTGGGGTTTTTTTATCTGTTGTCCTCTGAACTTTTTTCCGTGCTCTGCACTTCCTTTGGGTTTGGTACCAATTTTGATCACTGACGTTGTTTTTAATGTTCCACCTGAAAATATACAATTTTCAATACTAGCCGCTTTCCTTCCAGACTATCTTTGGGCATTACTGATACAGCGAATGTAAAAATTGAGAAAAAGACAAAATCAGTGGAAAAAATTGTCAAATACGAAAAGATAAGCTCATAAACACAAAATAAATAACAAGACTGCAACTAAAACTTGTGAGAACAAAAAAAAAAAAAATATAAATCTCGGGGAAAGCTTACACGAATCCTGGCTATTCCTCAACCGTTCTAAATGGTCCACCAAGTGTGTAGTAATAGAAACTCTGGCTCTGCTTTCGCTAGCAAAACTGGTATATTTTTGTCGACAGCCGGGTACGAGATTGCATTCGTAAGAGTACCGCCTTTTGAGTTCATCTCCGCTGAATGTAGCAAAGTGTTTGACCAGTTGGTTGGGAGGCATGGATAGGACGCGCCCCATGTTCCAGCAGACTTCTTCACTCGTGTCGATCACTTTTTGTTTACTTTTTGCTGATGAGTCGATAGCGTGAATTGATTCCGAGCGTAGAGTACGCGAGGCAACTTCGGCCAGCATGTCCAACAGAGCACCTGGTCCGTCTCTTCCACCTGGTGCTGCAGCATCTGTGAGACAAGAAAAAATTGATTGATGAATACTTGTGGAGATATGAAGGAATACGTATAAATACATATTCAGGAAGAAAAATTTTCGAGACAATATATCGATCCACCTGTTGCGCCCGAACGAAATTTCCACGTTATTACCATTTTGTGGACAGGCAAGTTCAGTGTACGCGCAAATAGCCCGCGCGACGACGCCGTTGCTGTAAGCGTCAAACGTCAAAAGGCGCCGCGCATATCTTTGCGTCATTGCGGTGGTGCGCGCTCATCATAAACCGGCGTTTCAAAATTTCTTTGTTTTCGACTTGACTGCGTCATATTGTACACATGTACATATATGTAGATTTGATTTGAAGAATAAAAGTATACTGACATGAGAATATCGAGAGACAAACGCGTCACACGTACTCGCTCGGACAACGCCCCCACCCCCCTTCTCAGACAGTACACAGACAGTTGAAAAACCGAATGATTCACTTAACATATTTGTTGTTTGATGATAAAATGAAATTGGCGAGTTGAAAATAAAAGCTCGAGACCGCGAGGCGAGGTGCCGATTTTACAAAATAAGGCGGTATCAACAGCGTCGTTGGACTAGCAGACGCCATGAGGACGCGCGGAGCAGACGGTTTTTCTCGCTCTCTCCTTTCAACGAGAAAGGTGAAAGAGAAAAAAAAATGAAAAAAATAAACTGGGAGCGTCCGAATAATCGGAGACGACGAAAATTTATCGCAGAAACAATAGAAAACTATGGAAATGTGTATTTCAAAGATATCAAATTGATACACTCACGATTGCTCTCGTCGTAAAAATGATGACCGCATTTGTAGCTTGTTTTCGTATTCATCGTGATTATCACTTTCGCGGTGTATTCACATTCCACAGCCTTCTATGCACAACTGGTTTTCCTGTTGGTTTCTTCTCTCCCTCCTCATTCGCCCTCCGTTCCCACGTACTCCACTCTTTTTCTTTCTCTCTCTCTCTCTCTCTCTTTCTTTCTCTCTCTCTCTGCTCGGTATATTTTATATACATATACGTATACGTATGGCTGCATGCACGTATGCGTCGATCGTACGACGCGTCAACTGTCACAACACGCCGGGGTAAAAACCTCGTAGGGAACGCCGAACGCCGCGCGCGCGTACGGTTCGTACGTTGTTGACGATCGACGTTAAGTTCACGGTCTCTCCTCGCATACGAGGAGGGCAGCAGGCAGCTCCAGCTTGCTACAGTTCAAAGCTATCTTGGAATTCTGTAGTGGGGGATTACTTTTTATCTTTATATATTTTTTAACACGGCCAGTAGATGTCACTGAGATCTGGCGGGTGTTGTTCAAACTTTTAAACAATTACTGGCATTTTAATCGACAATACTTGAACAATACTTTAAAAAAAATTGAAAGAAACTTATTCTTCAAATTATACCTTATACCATAATTTACCTTTCAATCTACTACAATTAACCGGATATATTCGGAATAGCTTGACGAAAGTATCAGGCACCCTGAAATTTTTCTATTCTACTTTGACCAAAATTTTGTTTTTTTTTTTCTCTGAAATTTTTTTTCACCGAAGTAAAAACAAATTTCATTAGCTAATACGTCGTTCTCAAGCGGATATCTTAGCTTTATTTTCACCGTAAAATATAAGTACAAAAGTCTCATTGTATGCACGCACTCTGATTCAAAAAATGTGAGCGGGAAAACTGTCGCAGGACGATTTGACGCCATCTCTGTAATTCGATTGGTAACATATGAAACCACGTATTGCATCGCTATAAACGAAATCCGGATGCAAAAAAAGTTCCAGGCTGCAGGCTGACGAAATATTCCAACATTGTGTGCATGGTGGTGACGACGTCAGTTTTCGCACGGAAATATTTATTAACTGGAACGAAAAAGTGTATAAAATGCCGAGTGAAGAGCACGGTGACACTTTGAAGGAGGCTGAAGCGACGATGGCGGCGATATACACATCGGAAAAGAATGGGGACGATGAGACCGGGCTCGGCACAGAATCGCAGCCATTCAAGACGATTCTGCAGGCAATGCGCCATGCCGGCAAAGAACCGTTCCCAACGATATATCAAGATCGCAAAGAGGAGAAACTGACCGAAGCTGAAAAGGGAGAAAAGTATGAACCGGCATCGAAGTCACAATTGAAAAAAATTCATAAAATATGGGCAAGAGAAGAATCCAAAAACAAGGAAAAAGGCAAACGTCTTGCAGACGATGAAGAAAAACGTGCGAAGAATCTGGAAGATGCTAAAGCTGTTAAAATTGAAGAAGATAAATCTTTGCCAGAGGCTGAACGAATAAAAATCAAAGAAGCTGTCAAGTTCCGAGAGAAAAGAGTCAAAATTTTTGGCTGGGTTCATCGATTGAGGAGACAAGGCAAAGCCCTTATGTTTATCACTCTCAGAGACGGCACAGGTTTCCTGCAGTCTGTTCTCAATGACACTCTTTGCCAAACTTATGATGCTCTGGTTCTGGCAACGGAAGCATCCGTCGAACTTTTTGGTACCATCAAGGCTGTACCGGAAGGAAAAACAGTACGTAAATCTTCTTTTTTCACGATATTGGACCAATTTATCATGGCTGTTCTGTTTCATATTATTATAAAAGGTGATTATTGGACCAATTTTTAAATTGTTGGCCCTTTCAACTACAATAATACTTGGGATGAATTTTCTTAAATTCTAAAACTTTGAAATAACTGCAAGTATCCTACTGTCCAACTGTTCTCGTGCAGTATCAAAGATTCGAAGAAAAAAAATTATTTATCCAAGTTTCTGACATTTCATCTGATTGTCTCTACTCCTAGAGTCAAACTCGGACTACCATGAAACAAAATGTTCCTCACCATACAAAGAAATGATGTTAAATCTTCCTTGATTCATGTAAATTTGGCTACTGCATTGACTCACTGGGTCAATTTGACCCAGAAAATACTTCATCCGTCGACATCAGCAGCCTATTGGTGGGTTTTTATTAAGAAAAATTAGGACTGCACTTCCAACATCCCTTATTTTGTGTGCATTATAAAGATTCAGAAAATATCAAATAAAATTGTTTGAAAAAATGATTACAAATATTGGAAGAGTGAGCATTTTAGTAAAAACAAATCATAATCTATTCAATTCTCAATATTTGAGATCAATCACCATGTGCTCGCAGAAAATGCAATTTTTTCAAAAAACAAGTAGTTCTGTGACGAGCTATTTTTATCATCCCTGAACAAGAAAATTTCACATCAAACATTGTTAGATAAAACATTGTGTGTGAAAAAATAATAGAAGTGGAAAAATGCTTATATTGCTGATAAATTGGTCCAAGGTGAAGCTTAAGATTAACTCGAATTGGTTGGAATTGTTTATTTAGGCACCGGGAGGACATGAATTGCTGGTCGATTACTGGAGATTGATCGGTGCATCACCACCGGGTGGAGCCGATAGCATCCTGAATGAAGAAGCACATCCTGATGTGCAACTGGACAACAGGCATATCATGATCCGTGGAGAAAACGTGAGATTATTAGGAATAACGATAGTGGAGACACGCACTGTTAGGTTGATAGAGATAGAAAAATATATTTTTATCATAATTCAGCCACAAGTGGCTAATATAATTATGCTGCCTTGTAGCACAAACTGGAGCTAATCAAAACAGTTCAGCTGTCAAGGCCACATGACACTTGTACAATCTGTTGAAAAATCGAAATTCAAAATATCCAATGTTAAATGTATAATCAAATGTTAACCAGTTTCTCAAATTCGTCTAATTTCAGGTTGTGAAAATGATAAAGTATTTACGAAATGAAATAAAGAAGTATTTTTAAAAAATGAAAATAAGATATTGGGAAACTAATGGAAAAGCAAAAATTTTCAAAACTTCATGAACATAACATTAAAATTTTATATTTCCACAGACGTGTCGAGTTCTGATGGTGAGGTCAGCAGTGCTACAGGCGTTCCGTGATCATTATCGTGACCGCGGTTATTGCGAAATAACCCCACCGACAATGGTGCAGACTCAGGTCGAGGGTGGTTCAACTCTCTTCAAGCTCGATTACTTTGGGTATTAAAGATTTAATCAAACCCTTTTTTTCTTGCTTTCAACCAACCTTACTTGTCACCATCATACTAATTTGAGATAACTTTCATTTACCATTATCACACAGACAAGAAGCTTATTTGACTCAGAGTTCTCAGTTGTATCTGGAAACTTGTATCCCAGCAATGGGGGACGTTTACTGCATCGCGCAGTCGTACAGAGCGGAACAATCGAGAACTCGTCGTCATCTTGCCGAGTACGCTCACGTCGAGGCAGAATGTCCTTTCATTACTTTTGACGATTTGCTCGATCGTCTTGAAGATCTTATTTGCGACATGGTGAAGCGAGTACTTGAGTCACCTTTCGGGCATGTCGTTATGGAATTGCATCCAGAGTTCAAACCTCCAAAGAGACCGTTCAAGCGAATGAATTATACCGAGGCAATAGAGTTTTTGAAAGAGCATGGAATCACCAAAGAAGACGGAACTTTTTACGAGTTCGGCGAGGTAAAAACGCCAAATCGTTTGTTTTTATTCTCAAAACGTGACTTTTTTTCAACGATTCACTCGTTTTTTGTTCCCAGGATATTCCTGAAATGCCGGAAAGAAAAATGACCGATTTGATAAACGAACCGATAATGTTGTGCCGATTCCCCGCTGAAATAAAATCGTTTTACATGTCTCGTTGTCCCGAGGACAAACGACTCACAGAATCGGTAGATGTTCTTATGCCCAACGTCGGTGAGATCGTTGGAGGTTCGATGCGTATCTCGGATTACGATGAGCTTCTCGAGGGCTATAAGCGTTCGGATATTGATCCAACTCCCTATTACTGGTACACCGATCAGGTGAGAGTTTTCTGTCCATTTTCGAGCTCAATAAAGAAGTCATTTTTTCAATGTGCACTGGAATCTCAATTTTTTTCTTAAAAAAATTGTAAAATTACGATTATCGTAATATTCCAAGAGCAACAAATTGAAAGAGTTAATTAATGAAGTCAAAAATAACGTTTGGGTTGCAGCGCAAGTACGGAACGTGTCCTCACGGCGGATACGGGCTTGGTTTGGAGAGAATCCTGTGCTGGTTGCTGAACAGATATCACATTCGAGACGTGTGTCTCTATCCCAGATTCCTGGAACGTTGTCGTCCCTAAATTAGAGTCATCATAAGACGATTAAAGCAACAAGTTGAAACAGCATTATCTTGTTCTTTTTTTTTTCTATATTTTCATTTTCCTTTCTGTCCTTGAGATATAGTTACAATACAGTCGCGTACGCTTCGCGAACAATGAATGTTTTCATTTTTAGTTTTCTTCGCGTATCGGCTTCATCATGATCGTAGATACATATATATTTTAATCTGTGTATGTATATTAATAATGTGCATTTCGAACAATGTGTACAATACTGTGAGTTCAACTCTATATAGCTAAGACTAAAACCTTTTTATTTATCGCTCGATCTCGCTTCTTTCATCCTCTATAGGCTCAAACAACCACAACAATATAGTTTATTGTATTTATACACAAATATATTATCAACACTTTATAGTTATTTCTTTATTTTATCGTCCTTGCACACAGGGGCGTTTTAAAGACGAGTAGCAATAAACGAGTTTCTAAAAACAAGATATTTACTTTCGGCAAAATCGCGTATGAATGTGTTTTGTTTTTCGTTATTTGAAGCAGCGATTACTCTTATACTCGAGTAATTTTCTCCTATTTTTTTCAGCGTGCGCGCCATTCATTTGTTTTCTTTTGTTTTTTTTTTTTCCATACGCGTAGATTCGCGGTTTGTAGGAATAGGAATATATAGATATCACCACTTTTTGCGTGTCGGAACGATAATACAGCTTTTTGTTTTGTTTTTTTTTTTTTTTTTTTTTAGGCGAAAAGGAATGATTGTTAGAATTAGATAATAGGCTTTACGAACGAGTAGTTGTCAGTTGAGAAAGCTAATTGGGCGCGCAATCGGACACAGCGACACACACGCACACACACATACACACGACACTCGCACTCGTACCGAGATATCGGTACTGTGCTATTTTTCGAGTGTTTTTTTTTTTTTTTTTCAAACGCGATCTAATCTAATATATATTGAGTAGGTGTGTCAGTTTTCGTTTTTCTTTTTTTTTTTTTTTTTTCATCGTTATTAGTAGAGGCTGTGAACTACGCAGTCACGTTCCGGTAACTGACGAACTTTCATTGAACCATCGGCACCGCACGAAAACAAACGTCCCGCAGAATCCACGTGCAATTGCGTTACTCCCTGGTGAATTAAAAATGCAGGCGTTAATGAAATAATGTTAGAAAGTCACTCCGAGAATACGCATGTACTGACGCGTGATAAAAAAAGAGGCGAAACGCTTTGTTCCAGCCAATTCATTCTGTATTTCAAAGGAAACTTTTCTCAAAGTTAATGTGAATTAGAAATAGAATTTTTCTGGAGTTCTTAATAAGCGTTCCGAATTCAGAAGCATTTCGTTCAAAGTTAAACTCTTCCACATTTTTATTCTAAAATAAACTTCAGAACGACAGTAACAGATACTTTGAACTTGAATCGTTTTTTTCCGGATGTTTTGACTGGGATATAATCATGCGGGCTATTTTATACTTGGGCATTTTGCAGTGTTTTTTTTTACAAAATTTCAACTGGTTCTAATCAAAGTAGAAAATTAAATGTAATAAGTTTCTATATTGAACGAAGAGAAAACTCACCTGGCCGATATTTTTGAAGAAACTTGATCTCGGATGTTCACCCGGGAAGGAATAAAGAAGCGAATGGACCGTCAATCCCCATACCTAATTGAAATTGTATTTAGTAATAACAATAGTGAAAACAAGTCTCAGCAAATTGACGAATGTCATTGACGCCTAAATAATAATAATAGTAGTAGTTGTATTAGAACTTGAGCAGACACGAAACATACTTTAATGTCACCATCGCCGGCTCCGCTGACGAAAAATTCTTCATGAGGATCTAAAGCGAGACACTTGATGGCAGACTCGTGAGCCTGAAATCTGTGCCTTTGCTGCCGTTGCCTGACGTCAAAAATATTAATCGCGCCTTTTTTGCCACCACTGATGAGCAATTGATGCTGGGGTGCCAGAATGACAGCACTAGCGCCCTGATCGTGACACGTGAATCCTGTACGCAATGAAAAAAGCCAGCGATAAGCTTTATTGCATTACTTACGAGATGAAGTTTATTTCTCGACAAAAAAATGAACTATTTTTTACCTTGCACTAGAGATTTATTTTGTGGAAGCAACGTGTCCCATAGAGCTACGTTACGACCCTCCGATCCGTGTCCGGCTGTCGCGACCAAACTGCACGCCCCCAAAAATACAAAGTCCGACGTAACTTTGCTGTGACATTGATAATTCTGAAAAGTGTATAGAAAAAATTGTGCATAAATTCATAGTGAAATTTAAGAATTCACCGAAAATTGAAAATAGGCGACGAACACATAAATCGATGGCGAAAAATAATTGAAATACTCGCTGATATTCCAATTTCCAACGAATCTGTTACAGCAATTTTTTTCCAAATTGCGAAAATGTCAAAAAATTGTTGAATTTTTGTATTGATTTTTTCGAAAAAAAAAAAAAAAAAAAAAAGTAAAAATAATTTGATAGTAGAGTAAGTAAAAGTGAAATGAATTCGATTACTTACAAAGAAGGGCCGAGCTGTTCCTTCTCTACAAGCGACTTGAAAAAGACTGAGATGACCATCGGAATCGGCAACCCCGAATTTATTACCATGCTGAGAGAAACGAACCCGCGTTACTTTAGCAAAGGTGCCTGATGGTCGGGGAGTTGCAACGGCAGTCTGATGTCCCCATTCCCATAACGATACCGATCCATCCTGGGATCCGGTCAAATCTTAGGACAAAAAAAATACTCCAAGTTGTTGCGAATATTTTTTTTTTTCTTCTCATTTCCAGCATTTAATTCTGTAACGTGCTCGAATATACTTACACAAAGGTAGGAGCGGATGCGAGGAGACTCTCCTAATACCGTCGATCTTGTGTTTCAGAATCTGCATATTACACGGTGCGACAAAAAACAAGAAAAATACTTATTTATTAGGAAAGAAGTCGGTAGGGCGCTAACGAACGTGTGTGACTAAAATTATTTCCCAAAATACAATAAGACACTTGTCGCAAACGAGCTTTCGTACAAACACGAACACGTACGGGGTACAATAAAAAATAAATAGTTCATAAATGAATGAAGAATGGGTATTTAAGAAAAAAAATGATGGGTAAGCATGCGTCTGAATCCACGATCGATAAGCGGCAGCGGAAGTATTATGAGAGTACCGCGAATTTTCATACAACATGCGAAACACGAATGACGCGATCCACTAAATTTCATAAGACAATCGGCGAGATTCGGTGGCACAAATAAATGTTGAATGACACATTAAAATATCGTTTGTATATATCAGCGTGATCCTTGATTGAATTCTACAGTTTAGCCTCGTTCGTCCCTCAAAAAGATTTCGAATAGAGAAATGAATATGTGTCAAAAGATTTTTCTTAACGTTAACATGTATTTGCACTTCTCTTTCTTTCACTGCATAAAAATTATAAAAATTTGTTTCATTTTCTTGAACTCGTACTTGAAGTAATATGTCGTCCGACTATTTATTATGTTTGCAATCTATTCTTCAATTTTTTTATTTTAATGTTCGTAAAAACTTGGCTTTTTTAAGATTTGCAGTATTAATGATTGAGATTCAGTTTAAAAAGTACCACAATAAGTGGAAAATATGAATATTTTTCATTGATCAATTCGGTATTACGAAGAATTTTGATATCCTAATTCTTCAAGTTTTTTTTCCAGAAAATTCAAATTTTTAGAAAGTGGCCGAGAAAAAGTAGGTGCAAAAATTGAAAAAACGAGGGTAATCAAAACAAGGAGAAAGCCAAACCACGTGACGCATGTGATAGTCAAACGAAGAAAAATTCTTTGAGACACGTGAGATCATAACTGTATTTGCAATCGTTTCGAGGGGCGGATCAGTCAGGATTGGAGAATGCCTTGATAAAGGACGACGCTAATATGAATCTATATATATATAAATATTAGGATGAGAGGGTAGGGTGTTGCTGTTAACATGATCTGTGGTTAGTCTTCTCACCGGCTTCAACAAGTGTTTGCTCCTATCAGCGACAAACTGACAGAAGCGCAGGTCGTGGGAGCCAGGAAAAGCGGGCATCCCCTTCATCTGATGGAGAGAGAGCGCGCGCGTGTGAGCGAGCCATCATTGGACGCGCGGACCAAGTTTGAGGTGTTAGGCAAGCATTGAACAAGCAACATTGTCTCCGTCACCACAACTCGTTCCAAAAACCCATTCCCCCCGGTCCCTTTCCTCCCCCCGCCACCGTTTCTCTCTCCTCGCCCATTTTTAATATGTGTTTTATAAATTTGATAGTAAATGTATAATGTGTGTTGTATTGGTGCTGGCACGATATTGACAAACAACACCATCGTAAAGTGCTTTTTTCTATGTATATAAATATGTATTTTCAAATAAGTGTGCTTCTCTTTGAATAGCCATGTATCATAAAATATATACACGTTATTAGTCGCGTTTTAAATATATATATATATATCGACACTCGGAAGCGACAACGGGGTGTGGGGGAGAGGGGGTAAACATACGATGTTCAAAATAGTGTAATTATAGAAAAAAGAACGGGTTTTTCTGCTCTTTTTTGGTGTTTTTTTTTCTCCTTTTTTTTTTCTTGGTTCGGGTTGATTTAAAAGCAACAAAAACTCACCACACTGGCTCCACGGCCTGTTTGTCCGGCGATCCCAGATTGCGGTTGAGGACTGTTCGACTGCGGACTCTGAGCGATTAACGGTCGATCCGCCGCGGTCTGTAAACATTTCCAGGGAAAATTGAGTTTCTTTTTTATGTAAACGTTACTCAAAAGGTCGGCAATTTTTACCTGTATGACTAGAAAACTGGTGGATTGGACAGGCTCCGGATCGAGCTGCTTATTCAAATTGATTATATCGAATTCGCACTCGTCCTCCAACCAAGATGGTAACTCGAGGAGCAACGATATGTCCATCTCTTGCACTTCGCGCGGTGTCGCCAAAGCCATCAAACCAGCGTTAACCTGTCGACGAGTCGATCAATTATATGATTATACGTCACATTGTTTTTTTTACATTTTTCAAATCATTTAAGCTCAAGAAAATTTAGATCTTTCAACATTTTTATTCTTTGGGGCTTATTGAAAACAGTACAGTCGAGATGAAGAAGAAAAGTACAAACCTGATTGAGGCAAAAGGCACTGATACTATCTTGTTCCTTGTGGATTATTCTAACCGGCTCAGGAAGACTGGTCGTGCCACTGTCGCTCGCCTTGTCTTCGCCAGCGCCGCCAGCGCCGCTGGCTCCTCGACTGGAACCTCCATCGACAGCTGTCGAGCCGGATTGATTATTGTCGAGGATCGATGATAACGATCGCCTCTTACCGAACACCGCACGTATAAATATATCCTGAACAGACTCTTGTCGAACTAGATAAGACCAAAGTCGATTAGCTGGTGCTGCTGAAGCGAGGCGCGTGCTGTAAAACATCAATTGGTTGTTGAACCACACTGGAGTAACTCAAGAAAATATTTTTTTAAAAAGCCGAATTTGATAAAACTTTCTTTTCTAATAGAACTAATAATCAGGTTTGCTGCGATACGAAGAAAACCACATGTTTGTACCATGATTATCAGCCAGAATTGGGAAAAAAATATGGAAAAGTTGCTGGCAGCGCCACTGAATTTTTATTAGAAGCGTCAAATTTTTAAATAATTAATTTGTCCATGAAATGCTAACATATTTAATAGAGACACAAAGATAGGGACAACGTTATACCGCGACGTGCATTCGTAACGGAAAGTTGAAAACATTGAAAAATCCCCGAAGCAACTTACAAGTTTCTTGCTAAAAATAAGTCGACTCATGAAATAATTACTTTTTTGTTAAGGACTAACGGCTGTCACAAAACTCTTTTAAGAAAAATGGTACTCACTTGAAGGGAGTATTGTCTTTCTCGAGCAGGGAGCGATACTTATGTATGGCAGGTTTTCCTGGCGAGGGCACAGGATCAGGAGCACAACCTGATATATAATTAGCTGGCGGTGGACCTTTCGCTTCTAACTCTTCCCTTAGGGATTCTTGCCAAAGAGCAACGATACCGAGTGTGCCGTGTATGAGGGGGCTGCTCACCGGTAGTTCTGCAAAATCGATTAAATACTAAATTAATAGAAAGAAGGAGGATAGGTGATGGCGAAATAAGATATTAATGCAATGGCAACAAACCCTGCATCTCGATACCGGCGACATTGAGAAATTCTTGCAATTGCTGTTGAAGTATTTTAACTATAGCCAATCTCATGATGCACCAACTGTACGAATTAGGATTGGCGTGCTCGTTATTGTCCTTTGGTTTATTCTTTGGTTTAACGTTCGTATCAAACACATCTTCCTCGTCCTCGGACGAGCCGAGATCGGATACGGCCGAGTCCGAAGAATCGTAGTCAATCTCGTCGGCGTATTCGCTCTCGATACGTGGCTGCGACAATTATTGATCAATAGTAATGATCGTTAGAACAGATATATAAATAAAAATATCGCAAATACATACTTTTATGAGAAAATATGAAATCATGCTCATCTGTGGAGAGACGAATTGTTCGCGATATGTCGGCTTGTCTTCTTTCATGTTGGGCTGTTGCCCAGTAAATTGTCCAAGCAATTTCATGTTCAATTTGACCCTTTGCTTCGTCAACGAAGTCATCGTGTTCCACATGCCGGTTCCAGCAGCCGCTGCGGTTATTTCGCTCGACACGCTATCGGCTCTCTCCATGCTCGCGCTCGCGCTTCCCTGTTCGAAAGAACCCAAGAAAAAATCATGTGATCAGTCGTTCATTTTTCAACAGGACTAAATAAATGTTTGGGTCTTTCCGAGGACGACGAACCTGGTTGCCGCCCGTACTGGCAATCCGTAGGAGCTTCTTTACTCCACCACCGAAAAGACAGGACCATGTATTATTGTCAAAATGATGACCGACGAGTCTGTAGAGAATGTGGCTGTCACAGCTCGACAGAGCGTAAACGAAAAGACTCATGTACGTAGCGACGAAAGCCTCGCACAGAAGTATATTCAATTTTGGTGTATCCTCGTCCTTTTCCCGAGCAAGAAGAGCCCGGAGGTTGGTCACACCAGGCCACTTTGAAGGAAGAGTCGTTATGGCGACTGCTTCGTCGACTGAATAGCGACGATTGTAACGATTCGAGGCGACCAAGTGACCGCCTGAGAAAGCCTCAATCTCTGCCACTGCTGGAAATATCTCAGGCTGATGATGCTTCGTTACGAAGGTATCCGAGTCGCACAGGGATTGATATATGCAGGCGCTTAACGCCACCGCCAAATCACGCAGTATAAATACTTCGCAGTAGTGAGAATTTCGATTCGGCATTGGAGGATCACGCAGCTGGACCAACGTTTGCAGCATGTCTTGAGCGAGGGACTGTCAACGGTGAATAAACAAAATGATGCAGGTCAAACAGTCATATTAATACGTTAATGTGGTTGTCATTTTTTAAAATTTTTTTTATGCGACACCAGTCTTTACAAGAAACAATTTTTTCAGTGAATTTCACTTTACTGAGAATAATGATCACATACCTGAAGATGTCTGACAGGATCAGCAACAACAGTTTTGTTGCACGCGACGCTCGCGCTCAATAACGGGAGCGTCGTTGGGAACGGTAGCGGACTGAGCAATTGTTGTTGAGTTTTTTCTTGCTGAAGCTCTTGAAGCAAAAGAACTAATTCCATTCGTACCGAGGCGAGACCACCCCCGGATGCTCCGTGTAACGAACAGTACGACAACAAGGTACGAAGCAGAGTCTCGTTGGCTGATGAGAAGGCACGAGAAAAAATATTTAATCGTTTCAAATGTTACTATCAATATATTTTTTATTTGGATCGATCTAAAAAAAATGGAATATTAATAAAAAGGGGTCACCGGCCAGCATCTGAGTTGTTCAAAGCTGCCTTTAAATTAGATTCTAAAAATTACTGAAATTGGTCTTCATAAAAATTAAATTCTCTCTAAAGGGAGTTCCGAAATTACTTTTATAAGTTACAAAAATAATAACGAAGAATAGAAACAAGAAAAAGATCGAACATTCAGCGTGTGTTTTTTACAGACTGATCTATATCCAAATAATCCTCAAAAAGTGCCAACTATTCGCCGACGAGAATTTTGTTTCATTGTTTCAACAGATCTGAGTATTTAAAAAGTCAAGAAAGAAATCGTGAAACAGTTGCCAATTATATTTCACTACGCTTACTAATTATTTGAAACAATAAATTGTTAGTATGATTAAAGTGGTTTGGTGATTAGAGTTTAGTGACAGATTGATTACTCCACAGACACCCTCGATTAGTACTCATAATTTTAATAATTTTGTAATTGGATAAAAATGAATAAAGTGATATGAGAATGTTGCTAGTAGAATGTTACCTTTGAGCCACTTTTTTCTCTTGGCGGCCCTTTGAACCTTAGCTTCGAAATCGAGCTTTTCGGCCACTAAAATTTCATGCAACGTCGGCTGTTCCCCTGGTCTGTACGGAGGTGGCATATCGTCGACCATACCACCTTCGTCTGGAACACGTTTAGTAGAAAACGATATTTGACGATGCAATAGCGAGTCTCGATAAGAAATAAACGCATGAAAAAAAGAAGCAGGGATTTACATTCGCCGACGTTGGTCACATCACCGTCCGAATTGACGCTGTAACTGCATAATTGTCGAAGTGCGTCGACCTCGCGCTCCAGCCAAACGTATAATTGATAACGAAGCTGTCCGCCATCGACCTCGAAACCAGTTGCCAGCGTTGACAATTCCTCCATTAGTATCTTCAGGCAAGCGACGAATTTCAGCTGTTGAGCCATAATGTCTAATTGCGCAATCGGCTTTGCTGTTTCTAGAGTCCCCAATACCATGAAAAATAAACGAAAAGGGTTAAAAATTGCGGAATTAATGAATCAAAGGATTACACAATAATCGAGTTCGTATCGAGGGATTGTTTTTTCTAAATTTTTGTAAAAAAGTATAAGTAAAAGAAGGAGAAAAAGTTGAGCAAAATGGTCTAAAGTAAAATCGGACTCGAGTAAGTTAGCTGTTTTGTTAGCCTTAAGAAAAAAAAACAAGCTGGCCCTTTCAAAAATCATATTACCATCATCTTTATCGTCTGATTTGGCACCGCTGCTCTCCTTCCTGTCTAATTTCAAAGTCATCGGCGGGCTTTCCAAATCGTCATCCGGGGTTTCCGGGTCATCCCATTTCAGAACCAATTCGTCGTCTTCTTTTTTCGTTACCGGGGCTGACCAATCGAAGTCTGCTGCATCTGTAAATACGATTATGTGAGACATCGTTGTCGTCGTGTCTTTGGTAGCCACGAAAAAAGGGAAGAAAGAGAGAGATACCAGTGTGCGCTTCCGGGAGGTTTGGCGGTTGAGCAACGGGTTCCCAACTGATGATACCGGTGTCTATTTGCATATCGGTTGC
Organism: Campoplex capitator; assembly: GCA_037576405.1. Classification (NCBI taxonomy): domain Eukaryota; kingdom Metazoa; phylum Arthropoda; class Insecta; order Hymenoptera; family Ichneumonidae; genus Campoplex; species Campoplex capitator. The sequence goes on along the minus strand of JARBWI010000323.1, from coordinate 8,885,579 downwards.
TCGAGATTTGCTCGGACTGTTCAGAAGACCTGCGGAATAAATTGGAGCAAAAATGAGTCTTCGAAAACGATTTTCCAGGGGTTGCTGGGACGCGACAAGTTCACTCGTAATTTTCCTTACTCGGAGTATCCTCGCAATTGGTGTCCATTACTTTGTTGGGCAGTTTGGAGAGTACTTCAAGGGCGAGAGCAGGACAACCGGCTTTAAAGTGAGCGTGAGCAGTGGTGAAGTAGAGCTGTCTTTCGAGAGGTGTAATACTATCTTCGAGCATAAGTTGTTTGTCAGGGGCTTGTGCCTTGCTCTCCGTTCCATAACTGAAGCCGGATATTACAACGGAATGGCCCTTCTTACGATCGAGTGCAGTCGACGCGATGTATTGTCTTATGAGAAGAGGATGCGTTCGTAGATAAACGTAAAAATTGAAGACGTTTGGATTGGCGGCTGCGAAAAGATGAAGAAAAAAAAGAAAGAGAGAGAGAGAGAGAGAGGGAGGAAAGAAATGTTTCAATAAGTTATGCATACGTTGAAGGTGAATAAATGGAGCGGTAAAAAAGTGAATATTTACCGGTAGCCCCAGCGCCTCCCTCGTTTTTCTCAGCCTCTTCATCATTGTACGCAGGATGCATAGTACCAACATGGCTGAGTAAAAGAGTATTGAGAGATCCGGCATGATCCTTGAGTATCCAGAGTGCCATGCTCCTGAGAAACGGATCCGGATGAGCTCTGACGAGATCCGGATCATTTCCGTCCTTGTCGCAACCCAATATTTCCTCGTACAAGAGCCTTTTCAGATTGGGCGAGGTTACGTCGTCTTCGTAGAGTCTCGCTATGACCATTGCTAATTGAAGATCGTTCAGTTTATGAAGACACACGTCAATAGCGTCTCTTAGAGATCCGGCAAGAAGGAAAAACGCAGCGGCGTGATCGAATCTCTGTTTTCCAAGAAGAGCAAACGCGTTTTTGAGTGCAGCTTTCCTCCACCGATCCTCAGCGAAATTGTTGGAAAAGAACGAGGTCATTCTCTCATCCCGTTTATTGCGGAAAAGGCCCCAAACAAGATTCTTCTTTTTCATGGCGAGATAGTAAATAGCAGCGTCCAGAGGTTCCTGCTTGTGTTGAAAGGAAGCTTTGGCTATTTTTTCGACGCAACGTTTGAGCACCGTGTTGCTACTTATCCACCAGCCAACTCCGAGCTCTTTTAGAACGGACCATCTCGGCTGACCCTTAGCGTAAGAAGGTATGAGAGCGAGAAGTTCTTCTTCGGATTCCGAGTGGAACGCCCAAACGAGATTGTTGGTGGATACACCCTGCTTTTGGAACTGTGCACGTTGAGCAAGAGGCAGGCACTTTATGAGATAATTATAGTGCTTCATGGCAAGCAGGAATCTGAGACCGCAGTCGTCCAACGAATCGGTTGATCCGGTGTCCCCATCGGCGGGTATGCCCGTCAGATTTTCCTTGGCTATAGCTGTTTTTGCCGCGTCTATGGCAAAACGTTCAGCAAAATCGACGTTGCACGTGGACACCGTATCGGCGAGAGCCAACAAGTGCATCTGATCGAGGCTCGACAAGCCGGGCAAATGGGTGTGCGTCAAGAGGCGCGAGAGCAATCTTCCTTGTCGTGGACCAAAGTGCGATATTCCTTGTCTCTCCGGTGCGGAAGAGCCGCGACGATCCTTTTGCTGTTTCGAGCCATCGTAATCCTCGTCGAGCATATCATCCAGGGAGTCGCCCTCGTCGACACAGCCATCGAACAATTGATCGTAATCGTGCTGCTGCTGGGCCTCGTTCTGCTGGGCAACCGAAGCGTTCGTTTCCTTATCGGCGATGAGCAACGTCCACAAAGGCAGCGGTGATATCGATGTTATCTCGGCGTAATCGAGGGCCAACTCTTCGGGTATGTGACTCGTGGAACCCCGAGGTTCGTTCGGAGACATACTTCCACCCCCTCCACCACCCGGACCTCCTCCACAACTCACCGACATCGCTCTCGTCCGCGACCAGCCCGTCGCGTTGGCGTTGCCACCGGCAGCCCCAGCTCCACCGCCTCGTTGTTGCTGCTGCTGTTTGACCAAACTCTCGTTGTCATCGGCTCGAACGGAGTACGAGCTCGCGATGCATCTCACCAAATGTGCCAGTATCGCCTTGACCCATCGAATTTTTCCGGAATTCAAGAGTTCCATAAGTTGCTTAGGATGATACTGTGGTAAAACGGGACAAGCTATTCTCGAAGCCTCGAAGAGACCGTAGTCCGGCATGTAATCAAGATTATTAGTCGATCCTTCGCCACCACAGCCACTCCCAGTGCCGCTTCCGTTTTGCATACCTGCTCGTTTCTTTTTGGCATCCAGCATCGTCAGATTAATACTGCTGACTCGTGAGAGATGAGGCATTGAGGATACGTTAGCCAGCCGTCGCTGAGACGTCTCGTTCGCTAGAGTACGAAGATCCTCGTCTCGTAAATTTCTACTCGCTTGAAACTCGTCAGACTCTTGATGCCGAAGACTCGAATGAAAACAGTCGCTCTTCGGATTTGGTTTCCATTGGGAATAAACGTGCATCTCCGAATCCATACCCACGACGAGGATACCGTCGCGAACCCAGGATATCTGCATCGGCAATGGCGGCAAACCGTCCGCCGTTGTCAGACGAATTTTTCGCAATTTCATCCAGCGTATTTCATCGACGAATTGCGGTTGTGCCAGAGACGAAGTTTTCCGGAGTATCGGTCTGTTGTTGCTGCGAGACTCTTTCATCGCTTTCATATTGGCTTGAGCGAGATCCGAGCACACGGGGGTAAAAAGCATTATTTTCGAACCTACACCGACTGTGAGAATGTGAGAACCGTCTTCTTTGGATACCCAGTCAAGCTGTACGAGATGTTTTTGCGTCAAGGGACAGGTGTTACCGTTTTCGATAATGGATTTTCTCAGAGATTGAAGAGTGCTGAAAGATGGTACAGCGAGCAGACCGGCTTTCGTTGTTCCATCGTTGCTGGCCCCGAGGGTGTTGCCTCCATTAGTATCGTTCGCGCCAACGGAACCAGGCGCAGTAACTGAGCCACCGCCGTTTCTCGGCGATCTGACGTCCTCGTGGCTCAACGTCTGCAGGACCTGGGTCAATCGCTGCTTTTTCTGCATGTACTTGCTGTCGTAAAGATAATTAAGATCCAACTGTTGATCTAGTTGTATGCGTGGCAAATGTATGTTTTTCAGGTGTATCGTGTCTTCGAGAATCCACTCGCTTCCGCCGGTGCTCTCGCACTCGTAAATGGCAACGCAAAGATTAACGTAACGGGAGTCAGGATCGTTTTTCGTCGGGCGAGTAAAAGATTTACCGTATTTGTAAGCGCAGGCGATGCGACCGCTGTAAGCGGCGCTTATGTTGAGAGGTTGACCGGATATATCGATCGTGGATTCCTGATCCTTTCTTATCATTTCCCATTCTCGCCATTCGTAGTCCAATTGTCGATCGGGATTCTCGTATTCTTCACCGTCGTCAGGCTCGCTGTTTCTCTTGGTTACTTTGCATTTCCAAAAACGTACGGTACTGTCACTGCACGCGGTAACGATAATGTAAGGCGCGAAACACGCCGGATAAATGGAAGAACTGCTGAGATGCCCGGCGGCCGGAGCCGCGTGAACGACTTCGACTCCATCGGGCAACGGTAACTCCTGAGTACAAACTTTCGTGGTGGTTATTAATACGTGACTGCCGTTATTTCCGGTAGAATTGTTTCCAGGATTATTACCACCGCCACTGTTTCGTCGTCGCCGTCGATTATTGAGATTCGAAGTGCTGTTGGGCTCGTATTCAGTTTGGCTGGAACGTCTGCTTCGCGCGCCTGCCGTTTGACTGGGACGGCGTGATCGACGTCCCGGTGTAGCTCCTTCCTCGTCCTCGTCTTCCTGCACCAGATGAGAATCCGGAACGTACATCATCGAGCCGGTAAGTCCGTTGGTTTCCGGTTGAGATGCGATGACCAAACGCCACATGTGGACCGTCGTGCCTTTGGCTGTTCTCTCGAGAACAACGATATAAAACGGCTCTTCGAATATAGAGGACTGTTGAAGATCTACCATTGCGTCGAGGGTCGACTCCATGAGGCCGAGATCATTAGCGGAAGTCTCAACGCCGGTTTGCTTCTCGTCGTTTCTCTCGCCTGTAATCAATTGCTCTTGAAATACATGAAGAAATTGAGTGTTTTGCCAATCGTGAGTGGCATCCGATATCGCGTCAAGCTGTATCACGCAGCCGGGACGAGCGGTCGACTGTTGAGATACGATTTTGATGCGATCGTGGATCGAGGTTCTCACACCGTCGTCCGAGGAAACGTCCGTCGAGAGACTCGCCATCGAATCCATCATTCGGCTCCTACGCTCGCTTATTGATACTTCAGCCAGTAAAGTTCTCGCGTCGATTACCGCTTGGTAAACTCGGAGAGATTCGCCGTCACTGGCAACGAAACAAGCGCTCGGTGAGTTCGACAAATTTCCTAATGTCGTGCTCGGCAAAAGTGTCGGTATCCAAGCGACGTTGCTGAACGCTGATATCTCAGGTGAATTGATTCGCGCCAGTTCGGAAACTCCACCGCTTTTCGACAACGGGCCGACCGCGTCCACGCGCCAGAGTATAAGTTCGCTGCAAAATCCAGTCGCTGACATGATTTCTTTGCTCCGAGCTTCGTTGTCTCGATGCTGTTCCATCGATGTGCTCGTCCTCGCAGTCGTTGTCGTCGTTGCGTTAAACTTGGTGGATTCGCTGTTTACTGCTCCAGAGGGAGGTGAACCAGGATTCGGAAATTCGGGTATATTGTGATGTGAAGTTGTGACCAAGAGGGGTAACACGGGATGGCACGTTATGTCGTTCACCCGGAAACGATGACCCGATGCTCGACAAGCGTGGCCTATGCTCAGAACCTGGGAAAATTTCGTTTTGTCAGCAAACGTGAGCTGCCAAAGATTCAACGTTCCGTTCGAGTGTTTCGACACCATCGAGACTATCGGACTGGGATGACTGAGTATATCGGTGAGTGATTCTTGAACGCTTTTTCCAGCAGCCGTTTCCAAACCGCCATTCACTTCGTCAGGTTGCTGCGAATTTTTCGTTCGATCCGCCAAGTTTTGTACGCTTTCGAGCAACTCTTGACCAGCTTTTGACGTCAGAGTCGATTGTTCTTCGTCCTGCTCGATCAAACTCGGTAACGGAGTTGAAACTTCGGTATGATCGTTGCCTCCGACACCAGCCTTTGCCGATGATTTTGCAACCTCGCGAATGCTCAATAACGGACCTCCTGTGTTGTGAGAATACATGGAAACATTGTGGCTCATTGTTGAAGCGTCGCCGAGGGGAAACGCGTTTGGTATTCTCGTGGAAAAGGATATTTGGGCCTGACGGAACGAGCCTGGATGATATTCGTCGAGCCACTCGATGTGCCAAATGAGAAAACTCCCGTCGATCGGATGTATCGAGAACAGGAGATCGGGATTGTGATGCCAGTCACGGAGGAGCGTCTCGATCTTCGTGTCCAACGAATCCGGGGCGTGATTTATCGTCGACGTCGCGTCAGTCGCGATCGAGTTTATCGAAGTCGTGTTGCTGCACAATCGATCAAATACCTCTGTTATTTACTAATCAAACAAGTTACTTCCAAACGAGAAGTAACGATTCACGGATACCTTAGAGTCTGGTGCGAGTGTCCGCTTTGGGCGAGGCTCGGATGAGAGGCTGTGTAATGCTCGTCGCTGCTATGCTCATCCTGACTAGTGCTTCGTCCACCCACCCCAGCTTTTTGACCGCTCTGCCTCATCGATGCTTTTTCTGAGGAACGACCAACTCCAGTCAGACCGTAACAGGACAAGACGCTGTCTGACGAATCATTCACAAACCAACCAGAAACAAACAAATGCATGCAACCCAAACCAAACTCTTTTCAACGCAGTAAATCGCTAAATCAGTTGTAAAAGTTCATTGGACTCAATTGTACGAATAAATTCATGCTCAATTGTCACAACCATCTTCATAAAAATCGATCTCTCGTTTTGACAGTAGGAGTATTTTGTAACTCTAAAATATTGTGTTTTTATAGTTTATAACTAAACTCATTGACTGTCCTGAGAATATTTACTCAAAAAGTGTCTTTTCATTTTTGCAGACAAAAATCGAACTCGTGCAATTATTTTTAATGCTCGGAGACTCGAAGGAGCGCATTGAATTCGCATTGAAAGAACAAGTGAAAAGAAATGGTCCACTCAGATAAAGCAGGTAGTTATTTTGTGTAAAAATTTGCATGCCATAACCAAACAGAATAATTGAAATATAGAAATTTCGAAACATGCTGTTTAAAGACATTTCTATGGACAGATTTTTCCATGAGTCTTAAGAATAAAATGCTGACTCAACGATCTCACGATTATACGCTCAAGCTTCTCGAAATTTCAATAAAAATATCTAACGAGAATTTCCCAAAGATGGGAAAAAAAAAGAAAAAGAATAGAACAAGGCTTTACTCGGTGTGTGTTCTCCCTCCGAATCGTGGTCCATGTGATCTCCTTCATGATGATGGTGATGATGATGATGATGATGGTGATGATGCTGCTGCTGAGAGGCTTCCTCCTTTTCTACCACTTTTCGTGTCAATTCCTGCAGTATGCTCTCAGCCTGCATCGTAAAATGCATTTCTTTGTTGTTCAGCCAGTGTAGAATAAAATTGGGTTCTCTTTCAGGATCTCCCGTTACGAGACTCGGTACGAGTGGAATATCTGTAAAACAAGAGCGACAATTCCGTTAATGTAATTTCAAATTTCAAGTGGACGATAATGTTTGATCGTGGTGCGAAATTAATTTACCAGTTTCGGCGTTGATACTCGCTGCGAGATGAAAATGCATTCCGGGATAATGTCCCGTGCCCTGATTATTGTTGTGAAAATCATGAACGGAGTAAGTGGACGGGAGAGTTGGAAGGGTCGGGGCTGTGAGACCAGCTTGATGCTGTTGTTGCTGCTGCTGTTTCGCATGACGCCGTATGTGAAAACAAGTTCTTCCGAAAGAAAAAAAATAATAATAAATAAATAAATGTGTTTCAAATTTGAAACTACGGATACGTTACGAATATCTCATATGTCGACATCAAAACCCCAAGAACAAAACGCCGAACAACAAGAAAAATTGCTGTGCAATATCGGATACTTGAAAATTAACCCATTCAAAACTAACGAACGTTTGTTTTTTGACTTTGCGAAAATTTCAACCGCATCGCACACGTTTTTTTTTTTTCGAAGATTGTTAGATGCTAAAATCACACGAGTGTCCGATTGTGTAGCTCAGCAATGATAAATCAAAAGGTAGTGACGTTTAATCAATTTTTACACAGCTTGAAAACCGAGATTCCATATCTGTCATATGAAAAATATAGAATTTGAGAACTCAAATAGTTTCGAAAAAAAAATTTCGTAACCGTTCTATTTTCGGGTATTTTGCGATCAACTGATTTCGCTGTAGATACGTTCACATTTGGTATTTTCTCGTGGACATTTTGACTGTTTTTATAGGAGAAAAACCTACTTCATGTGCTTGAGGCGCTGCATAAACCGATGCTTGTGCATACTGTGATGACGATGTTTGCCATGATGCCCGTGCCTGTCGGAACCTTCGAATTGGCTCATATTCGCCAATCCCTCGATCTCCGGTGGTATCGTTTCAGCCCATACTCGGCAAATGTTGTCTCGACAGGAAGTCACCAGCATATTCGACACCGAGCCCCTGATATTAATTCAATTTTCATTACCATTTGATTTATATTTTTTTCGACGTTTGCTTCATTCGAACGAACTCTGTTCTTCACGTTAAAAAATATCTTTTCATCAAAAGATGAAATGTTCAAACAAAATTTAAGAAAATTCATCAATGATCAAATTCAATCATGATATCTTGGAGGGTGAAGGTGGTGTAACACCTTGAAAACCATGATAACACGGAGTTTGTAAGGCGTTACTCACTTCGGCATATACTTGCTCGTTTTTCGCCAGGAAAGATGTGTCACTGCGCGTGGATGAGCCACGTAAACGAAACTGTAACTGTCGTTCGGTATCGACTGACCAAAACTGGTCTGGTCCATGCCCCGAGCTGGAAATACTGAGAAAAATTTGAAAGAAGAAAAAAATATTGGATAAATTAAAAATATATATTGAAATATCGAAATGTATTTCGAACGAGTATGAATAAAAAAATGATCCTTACACTGTTTGTTTTCGAACCATATTTTGACGAGTCTGTCGTTGAGTCCAGTTGTGGCGAACAAAGTTCCATCCGGGCTGAAGCTCATCAAATGAACCGGTGTCGCTGTCCGACATTTCCAAACGCAATTCCACGAGCCAGGCTCATTGCCTGAGCTGCTTCCTTCTCCTCCCGGACAGGGACTTTCAACTTCTGGTCCGATGGAGAAGGTGACCGCACCGGCTGAAATAATAACGAGTACAATCAGACGGAGGAAAAAAAGTACGCACGTTCCTTTTATTGCAATTGCTGGTCGATCAAGGCGGTGTGAAGATTCTTTGCGATTATATTCGTGCCGAGTTGTTTCGTGAGAGAATAAAAAACAGATCGAGCGTTTAGACATGCTTTGTTGCGGCGTTATGAATTTTACTAAGCCCAAGAAATTGAAGAGGTCACGCCTGATTGGAAAATCTTTTAAAAAATTCGATTCTCATGTATTTTTTCTTTAGTGTAATATCCTGTACAAATTTCGAGGGAATAAAAACTCATTTGACAAAGTTACAGCGCGTTTTTCTAAAATACCGATAACGGCAATTGAAAAACATTAAATGAAGATTCGAAATAGAATTATCCTACGATTAGTCGTTTTTATTAACGTAAAATATGGGTTAAATTCTTCCTTCAAAGACTGCGTTTCGCAACAACAGAATTTTATTCAGGATATCTAGCAAAACGGTTATTTCTTCACCATTTTCAAGTTTTATCTTGAAAAACAATGTTCTCAATTTTTTTAATTTCACAAAATACGATTTTTTTTTTTCCACCGAGACTTGACCTCTTAAAAAAAAAACACAAAACGTTTGAATTCGCGGAAATAACCGACTCACGATCTTGAGACGAATCGCCCACGAGGCTTCGTTCGCCTCCAGTTCTCGCAACTTCTTCCATTTGCGACACTTTCACCTTCGCAGCTGTACATAATAGAGACGCTCCCATACAATAATCGTTTTGTATCGTTTGTTCGTTAGATAGAACGCTGCTTACCATGTTCTTCCTGAAAAGGCTGGATATTTTGATGCCAAAGTTGAAGGAGTTGTCCCCCGGTGAGCAAACGAGTACCCTCCAGGTTCCAAGAGAGGGAACTGATGTTCGACTCGGTCTGCAAGCTCCCCGTCTGGACCCATCTGTACTCCAATTGCTGCAGCGTATAAAAAAATCATTTCTTGTATCCATTTCCTTTTTCCAAAAAAAAAGCAACACTTATCGCATCATCAGAACACAACCAAACTTTTGTTTTCTTTTGTTATTCACATTTTTTGGATTACAAGCTTGAAAAGTCACAGCCTCGGAATAGAATTTATGAAACGTCATTATAATTGAAGAAAAACCTTACTGAATCAAAAAATTAACAAACGTCTTACCAAAAAAACAGCAAAGGAAAAAGTGGACATGAGAACACAAATATTGAAGCGAACCGAAAAAAAAAATTCTTCAGCATTGCTTTATATTCCTGTTCTTTTTTTTGTCATTCACTCGTTACATTCGGCAGATACATTTAGAATCAATTCCTTCAGTTGAAATTGAATTGACTTTAAAAAGATGAACATTTTTTAACATTGTGTTTCGATGATCCTGAAACAGTTTATTAACGATGCTGTTATTATTATTAATAAATAATACAGAGAAATACTCACATGAGAGCAGGAGTTGTGGATAAGTGGAGTAGGCTCGAAAATGCAGACTTGATTTTCGTAAGCGGCAGCGATTTTTCCAGTGTCTGTGCTACAGTCCAAACAGCTGATCCTTATATAGTTGTGTACCGCTCCTGGTATAATCTGGACTCTCTCGAAATTACTGGCGAGTATGACTATATTGCAGCCTGCTGCATAAGCCTGAATAAAACAAAACAAGACATTTTGCACACGTTAAAAGGAATTTTCTCAATCCGCATTTCCTCATTTTACATAGTTTCTGACATGAAACGTTTATCAGATGTTATTTTTTCATGCGTCATACTCTTTGTTATTGAAAAACTAAAATAACCCATGAAAACTAATAAACCCATGAAAATAAATCCAAATGGAAAATTAACCCTTTGTCAGGGCACTTATTGTTATTGACTTAATTCCTTCGTCGAAAGAATCCATAAAAATGTAATGTTTTTTTTAAGAGTCTTTAGAATATATTATAGAATCATGTTCAATACTTTTTTTTGTTCACTACATTCCTTTACAGAAAGTGGAATCTCTGACGACAACTTTTCACTTGCAAAATTTGCAAAACTAACCGAATGTCTTATGGCATACATGTTCCAAGCTCTGATCACATATTACATGTATTTAAAGATAAGACACCCATAAAGTTTTGGTCCCATTTATAAACAGATAATTAATGCTGTCCTTTTACAGGGCCAATGTTTTTCTCATATCCCGTTCCACTAAATCTGTAAATTCAAGTTTGAAGCAACTCTCCTCTGATTAACAAAATTAAGAAAATCTCAAAAAGTTTTTGTTGTAATGCGATGAATTTAGTTTTATTTTCAAGTATCTCTGAATTTTCTTTCAAGAGATTTGGCCTAAAAAAATTAAACCAACTTTTTTGAGAGGATAATTTTTCCTGTTCCGTGGAATCTAAAAATGAAGGTGCAAAAAACGAGAATAATTTAAAAATGCATAAAATGAATATGTACAGAGAAGATGTTTCCTTTCGATTCAATGATGCAAAATCAACCGTATTCAACTGGATTGAATTTTAAGATGTGAATAATAACTTTTTATGATGATTTTTGGCTTGTGCTAAATGTTTCTATGAAAACGTTGGTATCCTCCGGATTTCTATTAATGATAATAAATTGAATAAAATTTCAGGATTTAAATAAATAAATGATGAAAGGGTAGAAACTAGTCAAATGCATGTAGTGAATTTGTTATCCATTTTTGAAATCATAAATCTGTCACTTTTAAATTCATTTTTGGAAACATCAAAATTTTTCTAACAAACTTGGTTGTGAGGTGCTACAAAAAAATTATTCAGTTAACCTAACTAACCACTGCATAACTGTACTAAAAATACAAGAAGTTTCATTGTAATTCAAACTTCACATAATTTCAATTGATTTTTTACACAAAATTATTATTTTTTTCCTAAAATACGTCATCAAGAAATGTCAACTTTGAAAGAAGAACATGTGCTCAGTCTACAAGTAAATTTGACGCAATATGGTTGATCTGAATACTAATTCCGGTAATAATTAGAACTATATTCAAGAACGCAAGGTGTTTCGAAAACTACTTATAATGACATAAGTTTTGCAGTCATGTGTGTCAGTTAGCAATGAACACATGTGATGTCATATAATCAAATCTACTTTAATTGACAGCTCTTGGATGAATGGCAATGATGTTTGTATTGTTGGAACAGGTTGAAGAATGTTTAATCTATTGTTTGAATTTTCGAAATCTTCCTAATTGATTGTATAATTTGTGTTTTTGGGACGATAAAAAAGATCCTTCAATTATCGAAGTCAAATATAGTGGCTATTAATTTCTACTGAAAAAGAATTTTGCTGCATTCCAGTGATACAAACTTCAACATAATTCAACTTGAGGATTGGGTTAATCGTGAAAATCAGTGATTTTGTATGGATTATCTTATTCGCTTGGATTATCGTAATTTTATTAGCGGCTCAATGAAAACATGATATTTCATACGTCATGGAAGCGTTATAAGTCAAATCGCAAAACACATTTCGAGATGACTCCGAGAAATAACCTCATTTCCGACTGGTCTAATATCACGATTTTTACAAAAATGGATTTATAAAAAGTTAATGACAATTGATAGAAACATAGAGCGAGAATAGGCAATTGCGTAGGGTGTCGTTCAATCAGCTGACTCGAGCGAAAAAGAGCGAGAGAGCGAGAGGGAGTGAACTACTTATCGAGCGAATGATTTTTTACCCGCGAGCCCCGATAAGCGCGCGGAAGAGAGAGAAAAATTTTCGACATCGGAATCAGGGCGCGCCCGTTTTATGAAATATTGGAGTAATAATAATAAAAAAAAGAGGAATAAATGAACTTACGGTAAAAGATATTCCTTCCACGGAGCCGACGGCGTAACATCGATCACCAGCGTTGCACGCACCGCTCAGTATTTGATGGCAATTCATGATTTCTCACGGCGATTATTCACTGGTGATACTCATATTTATACACCCCGTTAAATCGTCTTGTTTTTACGACGTAATGCCGAAAACTTGAACGATCGATGGCGCAACACAAAACGATCGTAGATAACAAAATAATAATTGTAAATTGAAGTTTTCTACAACGACGACCAGAACAATAAAGGAACAGTCCAAATTGACACGACACTGTCGTACGACGACGGCACCAGCAGTGCTGCAGCGGCCATCTTTAAATGGACGTTGGCGATTACCCCTTCTCGCGGCCACAACATAATCATGGCGCTACTGTGCATCTCCGCCACCTGCCGGTCGATTCCCCCCGGCGGCGACGACGACAAAACTGTACATGCAAAGTGAATTTAAATCCATCGACAAAAATTGAATAATTTTTTTGTTCGATCATTTTTTACATTACTATACGATTGTAGTATAGTTGGGCGTCCTTTTCGAGTTAACGTTGAGTCAAGCACGGGCGAGTCATTGTTTATTTTTCAATTGTTTTTTTCTTTATCCTTGCATACAGCGGTGACAATCCGAGATGGATTTAACCTCCGATACATCTAGTGACGACGATGACGATATTTACGTTAGTTCGGCGGCGCGTCTTAAAGGTGATTTGAACGAATTCTCAATAGGAGTCCGAAACAGATGAACAACGTTTTTAAATGTGTAACTAATACTTGTGTTTAGCTTTGAAGAAAAAAAATCCCTTAATCCCTCAGCCGGATTCCCCGAAAGTGGAGAGCGTTCGGATCGAAGAAAATCTTGGCGTTAGCGATTCTCGGAATCAAACAAACAACACCGTCACTACCGTGATTCTTCCGAGTAGTATTGAAAATTATTTGATTAGTGATGTACCTCATCAATCGGAAGGTCGACAGACAAGAAATTCGAAACGAAGTTCACGCTCTGGAATCTCTCCGCGAACAGCCATACTAGCCCACACACAAATTAGTCAGGGAGGAAATCCTATCGTTATTCAAGATGATTCGCCTGTCTTTGACATCAGCGAAGATTCGTTTGAACATAAGGATCATGATATTTCCAAAGGAGATGAAGATTATGTCGTAGATGTCAAAATTAAATGGATGTCCAAAGGAATTGTACGCCTCGAACTTAGAAAGGTAAACAGTACCATAGATTTCTAGGTCGATTTCATTTTTCTTTTTGTTTTTTTTTACTTCAGACTCATTCAGAAAGGAAGGAGTCAAGGAGCTTAGCTCGAAGACATAAATCTCCATTTATTGAATAATTTGAACCATTACATAAGTATCGCAAATGTTCAACTTTAGTCAAGTTCATTGTCAGCACTTCCAGAAGGTTTTGGATCAAGAAATTTTCTTCATCTTTTTTTTTGCGTTTGTTTTGCTTGTATTAATTTACAAACTATATTCTACTACATATTTGTAAGTTCCAATTTTTTTTTGTAATTTAAGTCTTTAGAGAGTGAGGGCACTATTTGAAAATTTGTGATTTATCGCGCCGAAATATATTCATTCCAATTTAAAAACAACTTGACTTTGGAATCTCTGAAACCTTTCCATTCACAAAGTAACGATTGCTGCCACTCGGCGATCTTTTTTAAACCGTGCAACATTGGTCTAAAGTATTTTATCTTGATGTTTTTTCCATTTTACTTTATCAGCATGAAACGTTTGAAAAAGTGTTTAAACACTTTGCGGATGAAGAAGGGGTGTCGGAGAATCAAATTCTCCTAATGCTGGGCAACAGAGAGATTCTCAAGAAAGATACCCCGGCGTCGATCGACCTCAAAGTGATAGATTTCCTTGGTAAGTAGAAAACTGAGGAAACGGATAGAGAAAATATAAAGCAGCTTTTGTATGAATTAATTATTACAGAAGGAGGAGTTGTGAGCGCGAACGTTGCAAATGAGAGAAGCAGCAATAATAACTGCAAGGTCAAATTGTGTCGAGTCAAAGTACAAATGGCAGCGTCAAAACAAAAGATAGAAGTGGATCTAGAAATGGATGAAACGTTCGAAAAAGTGGTGTCGAGTGTTGCGGAAAAGCTCAACGTAGAGCCCTCTCGGATAAAATTAGAGTTCGACGGTGACACTATCGTTCCTTCCGACACTCCCGAATCGTTGGAACTCGAAGACCAAGTTTGTGTTGATCTTTATGTTTCATCGGCATGAAAACATTCCCAGACTGCTCAATTCTTAACGAATCTTGTCATAAAATCGCTTTCTTTTCTGTTTCATTCCTATACACCATATATTCATATACATGTATATTGTACGAAAAAAACAAAATGAAATTTCAAGCCAATTTCAATAGTATTTATTTGAATTAATTGAGTATACCTGCGGAACCGCACATACCATTTGGTCATAGCTTGTCCCGTTGACAAGTCTGTGTTCTCTTCAATTTCTTTAACGCACATTTCGCCGCCGTACACTTTGCAATTCTGTAATTTCGTCCAATGCCCTTGAACGAGCCTTTGCCAAACACGTCGACCGTTACTCGCACTCTTCTTCCATCCGCGAGCTTCTCTGGTTTTCCAAATTTCGCTGTTTCCGGCTCGAGCTCCAGCAGCTCGCGGATCGGCGATTTCGGCACATTGGTGCTGAATAGTTCTGCAAGATACGAGAAAAAAAAAAGAAAAACAAATACAAATTTCGTAATAACAAGGAGTAATAGTTTCGTACAAGAACGAACGGATGAATTGCTTACCAATTTCAGACTTCATTATTCTATAGTACACTCCCCAAACTGCATCGAGCGACATTCGACTGTCGAGATATATGGCACCGGCCAGTGACTCAAACACATCACCGAGAGCTTTTGGTACTTCAACGTCCTCTGCTTCCTCGCGATCTTCTTCTCCGATAAGATAATACTGTTGTTTTTTATAAGAAAGATAAGTCAATTGAGCGAAGAACGAGTATCAATTGAACTTTGGGAAAAAAAGGGTTCCGTAATTAGTCCTGCCAGGTTCGGATACACACCGGTCAAATGTATTCAAATCAAAAACCGAAGAATCATTCTTGTTATTTGACTTTCAATATATTTATCATTTACTAAATCGTTATTTTAGTTTAAAATACTAGTGAAGAATTATTTTTATCGTTTTAAGCTTATTTTTGTGTTTATTAGATGTATTTGCATACGAAATTTAATCTCGACATTTTGAAAATTCCAAGTTATTGAGAGGTAAGAGAGCACAATAAAGATTATTGGATCAATAAGTGAGGTACATGCGAATGAAAAAAATGATGAAAAGTGCTAACATCGGTACGGAAACCTAAAAATAATGGTAATATCGAGAAGCGAAACGTCACCTCTTCGCTGATGGAATGGCCGTTCTCCTCTTGTATTCTGACGAAACGATCAATAACGACGTTCAAGCCAGGTGATAAATGTCTAAAGTACTTATGAAAACCGCAGCGTACAGCGAGAGATGCGAATATGGTGTTGTTTACGAGAGCAGATCTGAGATCGGTGAGCGCACCGGGTGAATGTTGCCGCGAATCCTCGTACAAATGTCGAGTTATTAGATAATCGAGAACCGCGTCACCGAGGAATTCCAAACGTTGATAACAGTCGGTAAGCCTATTAGGCTGATAGGAAGCGTGAGTAAAGGCCTGAAGAAGATAGCTTCGGTCGCGAAATTGGTAACCTATCGCGAGCTCGAGCCTCTCGTAGCCATCGAGCATCGAGGCGAGTTCGTCTTCTGGATTCGGAGCGTGTCTCAGCAGCGGATTCGGAGGTTCCTCTAGTTTCCCATATCGAGTCTGTAACGCGAGAGAAAAGATGACTGATAAATTTAAAGTTCAAAATTTTTGAGTAGCAATGCAAAACAAAAAAAAAGTCTAAAAACCATTTTTTATTACAAAAACACATTTAAGAATATAAATATTTAATTTGCAGCAAAATGTAGAAATTCAATTTCCTGTGAAAATACAAAAAATTGCCCAATCCCAAAATACTTATTTTTGAGATCTAAGAACATATGAAAATTTGACACGCGAATCAAAAATGAGCGTCAGATATTCGAAATGTAAAGGAGACGTGAAATTCTTGCTAAATACCTGACTCCAGGATATTTGACCGGTGTCTTCATCGACCTCTTTAACGTAGGGTGTACTGCCAGGAACATAATCCGTCGGTGGTGCCTCTTGAAAGAGGCGGATTTCTCGACTAGGTAAAACGTTGATTCCGAGCCATGCCATAAAAAGAAGAGCTCCCCTAGGTCCACAAGCAATAAGATAAGCTCCGATGAGAGCCTCAACACAATCCGCGATACTTTTGTCCGGTATGCTGTGTTGAGTTATAAGATTGTAGGGTATAAAACATTGTAAATCGTCCAAATCATTAATCGCTCGAGTTTCATTGCGATCAAGCTCGATCCTCATTCTACCGAGTTTGTGTTCGGTTTCCTTGACGAGTTGTGTTATTTCAGTGGGATCGAGAGCTCGGAGGGAAGGAATGTCAGCCTGATTCCACAAAGTCGAAGGTACACCAGACTCGATGAGAGCCTGTTCGAGTTCCTTCGGCACGTAGTAACACGGCGGTAGCCAATTGTCCTGAGGCTCGAATTTCGTCGCTATCATACTTTCTCCGAGCATCTTTCGACGTCCCAAACGGTACAGATTCAAATTGCTCACCTGTCAAGCATCATCAACGATTCTTTACTTTTTATATATTTTTCACATACTTCATTGTTTCTCAAATGACAAAGACGAATTATCTTTCTCTCACCAACTTACCTGCTTCGATCTCAAGTGACTGAGCTTTCCCTCGTGTATTATATCGTACGTACAGTAGAGATAACTCGTGATCGCGTACTTGAGAAAAGAATCTCCAATCGTTTCGAGTCGCTCCAAATTAATACCATCATTTGCGTTCGACATTGTCAAAGCCTGGAGAATAAGACTGGGGCTCGGGCCTGGATGTCCTTGCAATTCCGGCTGCTTGTCAAAACTAAAAAGTTCCTCGTCAGCCACGTACAAACTCGACTCTTTCCCGCTGTCCGTTGATCTCGATCTGTTGAGTGTTTTCGATCTGTCAAATTTACGACTCATATCGGCTTTTAATTTTTCCGCAACTTCAGTTACATAATCGTTGTATTTCAAAGTATCGTTCGTAACGTTCGCACCATTATCACTACCGCGAGCAACGTTATTTCTTCGTTGAATCTTGATCGCTCGATCGCTCGCTATCAACGAACCGTTCGTCACGATTTCAATCTCTCTTTCTTTAACAAATTGATAATGAAGTTGTCTGTGTCTCTCAACGAGAGATTCGTCCTGATGGTCTATGGAGTTAGGATTTCCTCGCTCTGGCCAACGAGGCACGTCCCAATTTTTTTCAGTTTCCAAAAGATCGAGAATCTTTTTGTTTATACGGTGTTTCGTTATCTGGGACTCATCTTCCACCGCCTCCGCGACGTTTTCTCCCATGTAAGATATTTTAAGACCTCGACTCTCGTCGTCGCTCTCGTCCGAATAATCGAGCATACCGTCGCTGCACGTCTCGTCCGAATCGTAAGCGTCCACGTCCGAATCACACGCCGCCGGTGAACCGTATCTCACATCACCCCAGTTGAGCTGCGAATCTATTGGAAATGCACCACTGGTCGTGATGTCAACGCCCTGGGTCATTGTATTTCCGGCCATGTCGTTTGACCAAGTACCGATCTCCAATTCGTCGTCGTCGTCGTCGTCGTCGTTGCAGCCCCATCCGGTACCTTCGTCCTTCGTCTCGTTGCTTCCTTTTCCTTCCTCGGAAGCCGGCACCTCGTCTTTCTTATCCAATTCTGCTCCTCTGGCGGCATCCTCCATTTTAGCTTTTTTCTCAGCCTCTTTTGATTTTCTCAAAACTTCAGCCAAGCTCCAGCCGAAGTTTAAGGGCGGCCATTCCAAATCTGTTGACAACATTCGGGTTAAGAGACGTTCGTCGAGATAAATGTTTAGTCAAGAGGTTACACACATCCAAAAGTTTCAAAAATCTCTTTTTATCGTACTTGAAATTTTGATAATTTTTTATCTGTTCAAGGAATGAACGAAAATGAAAAAATGGAAATTACCATTGTCCAAATTTTCCTGACCCAAGTTTATAGATCGAGCGACTTGACATCGTATTTGATTTGCCAGCAGAAGAGCATTTATCCTGTACAAAATGCAAGGCAGACAAACCGCCTGGCGCCATAATGAAGCTGGAAAAGGATGAATGGCGCAAAGCTCAGCAACCAGTATTTGTTTCTGTTCCAAATTTTCGCGTTTTGCTCTCTTGGTCTCTTCGCTGCTTGTCGGCAACGCTACACCTTTCCTATTTACGTATCTGTCAAAATTTCGGATAAAAAGAAAATGAGAGTCAACATGAACAGCCGATTGAGATTTTGAGAAAAAATCGTTAAACTGTGTTTACCTGGGTGTGAGGAAATTTAATCGAGCTGACGTGTGATCAACATCCAACAGCGGTTGATACGTATTTTGTATACGAATGTCATATTTCCTAAAATAATATTCCTCGAAGGTGGTGTAACCGTCGCCGGGAAAGGACGACTTTGGATTCAGATTTGTACAAATTTCGGCAACGTAAAAATACTGAAATGTCACAATAAAAATCAATAACAAATATTAACGAGCGAAAATGGTTGAACTCCGAAATTGCAAAGAGAAAATAAAAACAGAACTAAAGTCTGTTTTCATAAGAACTTAATTGTGAATGACGAGCAGAATGTATACGCGTGAAAATCATTTCAGTAGAGAAATCCACGGGCAGAACTGAGGAAAGAAATATTTGACGTGGCGGTGCGTCGAATATTGAAAAAATCTGTCAGATATTTGTCGGATAAGTTTCTTTTTTTCCATATTCGATATTTTTTTAGCAATTTTTAGTCTTTCAATATTTCGGCCACGAGGACTTTATTGTCGGCATTTTGAAGTCCAACTTCTCAGCATGAAGTGAAGGAAAAATGGTACCTGCGGTTGATCTTGATTTCTATACCAGGGCATGATAACCGCGTCGTGATACTTTGACGGATCGAACGTGAAATTGACTCTCTCTTCTTGCGGTACCTCCCGCGGTATCGCATCTCGGTTTTCGTAAATGTGTTCTAAAAAATTCCAATCTACGTTGATATCCTCGTTGTTTTCACCTGTGAAAATCCGATCGAACTCTGTGATTTTATTAAAATCAACGCATCTTTTAATTTTTCTCGTTAACTAATCGTACTCACCAGTCGTACTTTTGATCGGAACGATAATGTAAGAATTTTCCGAAGCGTTGGGATCAAAGAGCATAAGATATTTTTGTAATCTCAGTACGTTGGTAAACGTGTAATTGAGAAAAGTGGCGACTCTCTCGATCTTGGCTGCATCAAGGACAACCATATTTTTGCTGAGCTTCAGTTCGACTCGGACTTCACCGGATCTTGTGTAGATGGGAAACGGGCAGAGCTGAAAGAGCCATTACGTTTGAAAATATGTATATAAAAAAATTGAATGTTAAAAAAGAGAGCGCTTCTTTACTGTGCGGGCGACGGAGAATTAACGACTGAACGGACCTTGGGAATTTTTTTAAGCGTTAGGATACCGAAGCCAATGGCCGATTCCTCAGGTGGATAGATCCGACGTCCACGAGTATTTTGTTCTTCCGGCAGAGGACAACTCAAGGACATGTTGATATGATAAAGATAAGCGGGTGCGCCGACGACAGGCCTGCAATCGGTCAACGCCTCGGCCGTCTGTAGAGAAAAACGAATGTGAATTTTGAAATTGTTTCCAGGAGTTTTGTAAACGGTGATGAAAATTATATGTTCTTGAGCGAATGAAGCACAAACCTTTTTATAGTAATACTGTCGACGTTTCGTTGTACCCGGTCTCGCTTCGGAATCATCGACGCGACTCTCGTCAGGCAAAGCAGGAACTTCGGCATCCTCTGGACGAGCTTTGAAATTTTCCTTGCCGATCGGCAAAAGATTGTCGTCAATCTCGTTCTCTTTGTGCAATTGTACGCACATTTGAAGAGCGGCGAGTCTTCGAGCCATTGCTCGGTTTGGCATCGGGTATGACTGTGCAACAGGCCAAATAAAATATCAATTTTTTTCCATCCCAATCTTATTAATGCTCCGTGGTCACCGAGTTTGGCACTTATTAACAGAATATTTTTTCATCCAAGCACATCAGAAAACTTTTATTTATTTTTTCACAACAGAATATTCGACAAATTTTCACTTTGAATTTTGATAAAAAATATGTGGACTACTTCATTTGATATTTTGTGCGAAACGAAGCTCGTTTCCCATTCCCAATTGTTGAAATTCTATCTCAGAATTCATTTGTTTCATAAACAGATTGAATTTACAACGTACTGAGATTACTCGGATCAATCCAATTAGTCGAGACCACAAAACACGAAAGATTTAATAGGAGGGCCCAAAACTTACGGAAATGACGTATTTAACAGGCGAATTAATAGGGAGTCGAAGAGAGCATGTGTACATAGGAGTATTGTCTGAGCCGTCGTCTTGATCGATGCTCCATTCAGGCGTCAACCGAGTAAAAGTGTCGCTCGGCAGTTTGGCGCAGTATCTTTAATGGAAGAAGGATTTTTCGATGGATTTTTAAAGTTCAGGTTTTCTGGCACAGTAGAAGTGTGTCTTACATGTTTACGAGGGATATCGCCGAGTTGAAGGAAACTTTAGGTGCGTCCTCGCTCTCGAGAGGCTGATAATGAGGTACGATCGGAGCGTACGAGTCCGCCTCATTTTCTTCGTCCTCGCTCGGCTCGTTGTTACGACACTTGACTAAGAGAATCTGCATAAAAATAAAAGGCTCAGAAAATTGGATCATTTAAAACTAATATTATGAAAAGAATTTGAAAAACGTTCATTTTATTTTTCACCCAATCTCCAAAATCAATTATTCGATGATTATCGAACGTCACAGATTCTTCTTAAATTAAAAATCATTTAGGCGTATACTTAGAAAGAGAGCAGAAAATCACCAAAAGAGCAAACAGCATTAAGAAAGCAAAAATTGACGACGAATAATTTTGTTTTCTTTAGATTTTCTAAGGAATGCAAAATTTTCTATCGAATAAAATCGACATGTTAAGCGTGTTTTGGATTTCAGAGATACTGGGTTTTTAAGAACTACTCAAAACAAAATATGAATTTGAAAAAACGAGGTTTTTTGGGAGAAAAAATTTCGTCCCTATTGAAAAAAAAATATAACTCTCATTACAAAAAACAATAGAAACAAAAAAACGTAAATAAATAATAATAAATTAACCAAAGAATAATGAATGATGAAAAAATAAATGAATAGTTTTACCTTCTCGATATAGTGATACTGCGCTAATTGCCAAAGACGTTGTTTGGATTCGGCAGCGGGTATGAGAAGTACATGAAGAGCATCAATCGCTCGAGCTCGACTTTTGCACTGCACGTAAGACTGATAATTTTTTGGAAAATCGTATCTCATTACGAAATTACACTTTGGAATTTCTATACCATGTTCAAGTATTGAAGTCGCTATTAGCAAATTGCACTCGTGTATTCGAAATCTCTTCAACACTTCTTCCTGCTTTCTGTGTTCCATTTCTACATCCCGCGAGAAACTTGATTCGTCTTGATTTCTCTCAATCGTATACAATGGCGAGAGAAAATGAAGATTTTCGTCGCACTGGGATACTTCCTGCGAGTATCAAAAGTTAACAAGATAAATGCTAACTAAGTGATGCGTAAGTATTGCTTTCACCAAATCATTGTTTACAATTGTTTTTTTTTTTTTTTAATCTTAAAACATTGCTCATGTCTGTTTAATTTTAAAATACTGTAATTAGCATCATGTTTTTTAAGCTTCAAAAAACAAAAACAAGTTAAATTGAAAAAAAAAAGGGAAAAAAGTACTAACGTTCAACAGATAGAAAAGGATTTTGGCCGTAAAGCTCGACTCGACAAAAACGACACCGCAAAGTAGATCAGGGTCGGTGACGCCTCGATGATGTCTTCCCGTTTTGTGCTTGTCGTCGTTCGATCTCCAATGTCCACCGCCTCTTCTCGATTGATAGCTGTTTCTATGGGGTAGAGTCGTCATCGTCGTCTTCGGTGGCGTTGCTGTATTTCCTGTGAGGCTTCCGCCACTCACTTCAAGAAGAAAAAACCGTATACGAAAGGAAAAAATTTGAAAACAAGAAAATACAAGGAATTCCTCAATTTTTTACCCGCTCTTCCGGACTTGTCCTTCGTGTAATTGGTCGAACTGGTAGACGAAGGTGTGTAAATTTTAAGAGTGTCCAAAAGCCGATGAACTTTGGGTTTCGAGTAGCGATATATTTTCTCCCTGTCGGTCAGAGATTCGAAGGCGCTATCGCACAGAGCACTAAAAGTTGAATCTAAATTTTGAAATTGTCACAAGACTCGGGAAATCGGGGAGACGATGGACGAACGATTATAAAGCGTTTGTTACCGTATTTTGATCATGATCGAGGAGACCATGTTAAGAAGAAGATAATGTCGCTCGTACGGAGTTTTGATTTTGAGCTTTTCAGTACGAACGAGAACAGCGAGTGCCGCTCGGTCGGCGCACCAAGGTCCTAGGGTGCGTAGTACGCGTATAAAATCCTCTACGAGCTCACACGGTTTTTCTGTCGGATCCGGTATTTTTTGTATATCCTCAAAGAATTGTTCGTTATAAATTTCGCTCGGATCGTAACGATGATCTTTGAGAAAATTCAGCGCGTGCAAAGCACAATCTTCCAGGCTTTTCTCCAAATCTGTTTTTTCTCCTTTCTCGTCGTACTCTATAACATACTCTTGGGGCTTTGGACCGTATCTGAAAACGACGAATCGTGATCACGTAGGTTTCTCAGAAGAAAAATGGATTTATTATTTTCTTGTTTTTATTCTCAAATCAATACCTCAATACGGAGAGAATGTCGCTGGCTGTTTCCACCTCGCAATCGTAGATTTGTTCCAGTCTCTCGATCTCGAGACCCAGCCTGCCGGGTTCGCCAGCCAAGTCGAACAAGGGCACCGCTAAACCAACTACTCTTGGTGATTCCTTGCATTTTATAAACGCTCCTAACACTTGTCCTAAAAGCTTGTCGGTTGCAACCATCTGACACTCGTCCACGACTATTAAATTCACTAACGATGGACAAAGTTTTCCCAGTGCCAGAGATTCTCGGCACGCTTCTACCGTGCATATTAGAACCTGTCGGGAAACAATAAATAGTGTAATTCATTGTCCGGAAAACAGCGTTATTCACTCAGGCAACGAAATTTTCTGTATTTATCAATGTCCTGATTTGTTTAAGAGTTTTCTAATGATTTATTCAAACATATTCTATATTGAAAGAATTGAAAAATACTATTTAATTCAAAACCATCGTTTTTGTAAAGTGAAGATTGGGAGAAGCACGATTTTTGGATTCTAATTAGAGATGACCCCCATAAATGTAGATTCAATTTTTATAAAATTTTAAACGGTATTGAGATAACAGAATTTTGTTGCAGCAATAAAAATTTTGATGGAATTTTATTTACTCCGGCATCTTCCAATGATTGCGGCGATTCTACAAGTCCTTCCGTTACTCCAAGATCGGTTAGCTGTCGTATGTAATTCGCCTTGTTCGAACATCGTTCCTTGTCATTTAATAGGTATACTATTCGTTTACCTCCGTCTCGCAAAGATCTGCAAGTATAATAGTCATTAGTAATGTTGTTTTTTCAAAATTAAAGCTGGCAAAATTACTGCTGGAAGAGAAACTGGCCGTTTCAAGATTCACAATGTTGAAGTTTGAATCGTCGAAATAATTGCCATGAAAAAAAAATCATTGCATTCCTATGATGCAAATTGATGAGTTCAAATGGAAAGGTTGCAATTTCTAGTTGAAAGGATAAAATTTCTAACTGAATAAACTCAAATGTGATAAAGATTCAAATAAGTCTTGAAACTTTACAGATTAGATATTATTTTGGCTCAAAACGATCAAGTCTTTTTTTTAGAAATCACAAATTTCTTGTTCAATCAGTTAACCGGTTAAATGTTCACCGTGTCAAAAATCAATTATTTCAAAATCTGATACACAAAAAATAGGAAAGTTGACAGCCATGTACCACTTTGCTAACTATAAAAAATATTAAACATTTTTCAGAATCTGTTTTCCATCATGATGAATTTTCATGCAATTTCTTCAATATTTTAGGGAAACAACAATTTTTTAAGATTTACTATTTTTTTATGCGGGTGTGAATGTCTCCTTTAAAATAGATGAAAAAAAAATAAAAAAAAAAGCTGTTGTAAAGCTCTTACCTTCTATTGCCAGTAGCAAATTCCTGTATCAATTTCGTAACTATGAATGTTTGTTCGGTGTTTTTTCCCAAACAAACGATTATGTTCCTTATCTTGGCGGCATACAGTAACTGAACCTTTAATTTTTTTTCCGATAAAAAGGAAGGTAATAGTAAGATTTGGTGGTCGTATAATCCGGATCGTAATCATTCTCGTATAGCGTTATCATTGCTTATATACTTACATGGTACTCTCGCGGTGTGAAAGATTTCGTATAAACCTGATCATTAAGCGGAAATGCCATGGAAATAGCGCAATTATTCGTTGTATTTTAACTTTTCACCGTTTCATGATTAATCGAGTATTTGGTTGATTTGTTTAGTAAACTTTTTAAAAGTGCATCCCAACCGACGTTTTTATACTCTCATCCGGCTATGTCAATCCTGTCAATCGTATCAGCCGCCCTGATTTTGAGGTTATGTACTTCAGTGTACTTTACACCGCGCGCACGCGCTCCTCCCTCATCGCAAAGAAGTAAGTTTTTTTTTAACTTCTTGTATCAATCACGAGAGAAAGAAAATTCCTACATTTTCAACAGCTGAATGCCAGAATACCTGTAATAATTTTGCAGAATATCCACAATTCGTATACTTTCATATTTTAATTTTCATAATTAATTCCCGACTGACCGTAGGGCAAAAAGACGGGAGTTATGCATTTCACTGCGATCAGTGGAGTTTCATGCGTGGGTGGGGGGATATTCCTTTGTCGCCAGTTTTCTCGGAAACGGTGAAAATATTTCTGAACGAAGGATTCATACGGTGCACAAAAATGTGATCGCTAAATATTGGCGAATGAATGTCCCTAGCTTGTTTGGTTTGTTTACGTTCGTGGAGCCTCGACTCTGTGTTTACGTTTACGCGCTCTCGCGCTTGGCCTGCTAAGCGGAAGCCATTTCGTAGCGGGGATGGTGGGGAGAGCTCACGCCGGGGCGACTGGAAGGGGCAGGCGTGAGAATTGGATCATGCGCGGGGCAACGAGGGAGCGAGCGAATCAGTCGGCCGCGGGACGCGGGGCGGGGCGGTGAGTAGCGCGCGTAGAGAGTTGCATAAGCATCGGTCGGCTAGTGCAATACCGCGCATTATCGTTCGTTGATTGCAACGAAATTGATAAAACGGAGTGCGGAATAAGAGAGGCAAAATTCTATTTGATCGTCAGTTAATGACGAAAATCTTTATTATAAAATACTTTAAAACGGTCTGAATTGTCGTTTAAAACAAATAAAAATACAACGATGGATAATAAAGAAACGCGAAAAATCATGATAAAGTTTTTAATTATCAAAACCATCCAAATCTATAATTTTTACATAATTTTTTTATCGCGATTTCCGTTAATTAGAGCTTGATAATTGCGAGATTTTTTGAAAATAAACAGTGCACGAAAATTAGAGCTTAAAAATGTGCGCGATTTCTCGAAAACGAACCATGCACGAAAACGCTATGAAAAGAATATTAGGGTCGTAAAACACGATTCTCTCGTTTGTCAATCATAATGAATTTTCAATGATTTCTCTTTCGTCAACGAATTTTCTTCTCGCAACGTGATAAGCGATAAGCCGGTAGGGAAGCCTCTTGCCCACGTTATTATTTTTCGTGTTCAATTGGAGAACGAATTACTTTGAATATTTGACCGAATCACGATAAATGGCAGCGTGAGCAAGGGTCTTGAGTGACAGACAGTCTAGTGACGGCTGTGTTATAGCTTCGAAAATCGTGTGTATGCTCGCACGCACGCGTGTTCGCAAGCGGAGCTAAGATGCAACCATACATGCGAGTCGCGCAACGCAACGCAAAGCACCAAATGCACGCAGGCCGTAAAGCCATGGGATTGTCGGCAAGAATGACGGAACGAAAGCTATAAATCTACTCTGTAGTTTGCTGTTTCCGAACACGCGATACAGTTTCTGTATCGCATATCGAAGTCGCGCAGGCAAGGTCCATGCATATAACCCGGATGCTGCAAACGGTGCACGCAACGCAATGCACGCAAGGCATGTATAACCGCAGCTATTGTACAGCATTGCGAATAGTTTTTACTATCGCAATTGCTAGAGTACAATAGAACGCAAGCGCCCGTGCACGCGTGCACCCACGTGAGCACGCACGATTTTCCACGAAACTATGGCACAAGTTGCCATTACACTTTCTGTCACTCGTCGTCAACCTTATTCGGTTGCTAAAAGACAATTGCGATTGACACAAGAGAAAAATATTTTTTGAGTTAGCGGGAAAATGAAACATTGAATGGATTTTTTAATTTCGTGCATGAGTTCGTTGACGCGAAAATTAAAAAAATCTTGACGTCTTAATCACTCGTTCACTATCTCGGAAGCGTAAAAATTTAATATTGGTTTTAAATTAGTGCATTTGAATTTTGAACTACAATGAACTATCGTTTTCAACGTTGGAAAAACGACGCTGCTGTAATCAACTGCAATGAGTGTCCTGTATAACTGAAGTGGATATTAACTGTGCTGATCTATTTCGGAAATGTGAACAATAATATTGATTTAAAATCAGTGCTATTGAATTCTGAATAATGGTGCGAGTCGCGAGTGCAAAATATATTGAAACTCATTTGACCGAAAAAAATCTGGTGTTAATCTACATCGGAAATGGATCTCAGCTGCCAAATTCTCGAACGGTTTTGCCAAAGGTAGGTTCGTTATTGAGGAGGGGAACAAGACATCGACGAGTGAGTACATAATTCCATCATTTTTATTGGTTTCATTTATGTGCATAGCAATTTTCAGTATCAAACTGTTGGGCTTTCTTTGATTTTAACTATTATTTTTTAAAGAATTCGATTTCCATTTTAATCGTTAATCTTTAAAGGATAACACGTTTTTTAACTTCCGACTGCCCACTCGGGCAAAAGCCGGGAGTTATGCGTTTGACCGTGATCAGCTGATTTTCACGAATTTTTTAAGCAGAATGTTTGTTGAAACGGTAAAAAATTACTTGACCAAATTGGAGAAACAGATTCTATTACCGGTGGACGTGGTTTGGAGTCGTAATTTGATACAATTGCTTGTATATTTAAAGAATAATTAGAAAAACAAAAAATCACCGTTTATCCATTTCGACACAACAATAGGTGATGCCGCCATAACTATATTCACTCGCAACATCTGCGCCATTACTTCACTCGGTTGGTTGTGACCGATTGGTTGTTGCTGTGACTCATTGGTTGATTGTGTTATTATTTTTTTGTTTTTTTTTTTTTTTTATCATTTAATTATATTTATTATTAATTAAAAAATTATGAACTTTAAAAAGTGTGAAATAAAAAAATGTTTTGAAAAAACATAAAAACTCCCGACTAAAAATAGTAGTAAACTTTAAAAAGTCTGAAATAATAAAAAATAGATGTCGGGATTTTCGTCGGGAGATATTTTTACTTCTTATTCAATGATTCGATTAGAGACATCTCCTGACGAAAATTCCGACATCTATTTTTTATTATTACAGATTTTTTAAAGTTTACTACTATTTTTAGTCGGGAGTTTTAATGTTTTTTCAAAACATTTTTTTTCATAATCCAACATCAAACTAACGTTGAACTAAAAAAAAATATTAACAAAGAATGATGACATTGTTTCGTAAACGAACACTCTATTGCCAATAACACTGCTACAAATTCGTAGTGCTTATATTCTGGCGGTGTAGTAAAACCGGCAAGGTTCACGAGTGATCCGGATTCCGGTCTAATCTTCGAAAATTATATAGGATCATATATATCGGTATATTCCAAGGTTGAAAATTCCCAGAAAAGTATATAGAATTCTTATTAGAATTTTACTACCGGGAAAAAAATAATTCATTGATTTTTAGATCAAGTTTTTTCAACAATGTGTTCCACAGCCATTTATATAGTACTAAATGGGCAAAGGGCAACGCATCGAAAATATTTAGATGTGTCAGTAAAGAAGTGATTGAAAAGTTTCTCTGTTAGGAATATCTATGTTGTTGATTCCACGATCGAACCAAGGTCGAGTGACGGAAGGATGCTGCTCGGTATCTACGAAAGCGCTGCGTGAAAACATCAGAGAGAAACGTTCAATGAAGGCATATCGAAAAAAATTATACTTTTCCAAGAATATTTCGTTTGAACAATGAATTGATTATTTCTTAGAAATCTTTTCAGCATTATTATTACTGAGAAAATCAATGTTTGTGCAATTTCAATAGTGATCGAAATTTCTGAAATTTTTTATATCGATTATTGTCTGCTAAAAGCACTTATGAGAAGAATCTTGGATACGATGCAAATCTTTGTACAGAAAATATTATCAGCATTGAATACTCAAAAAGCTCGAACGAAACATCGCGGTTTAGAATATTTTGTACCACAGCGTCGTAGTTATAAAATACGAAAAATCTACCTCGATGGTCTCTTTAGCGGTAGACAATTCAAAGGTCAGAAGTCGATGTTACTGTAAACTTATGACAGCCCGGATGATGCAATTGCGATTAAGCTGCGATAAAAATGACATATTTTAGCAGTGAAAAAGAAACCATAGCGGAAAATCCGTTATTACCGAAGGAAAAGGGTATGAAAATAAATAGTGGTGAAAGGGTCGATGACACACGCGTGTATATGGGCGCCGGCATAGAAATCGGTATATAACCGAGAAGCATTCGCTATGATGACTCGCACAAAGTCAACATTTCAATCGAGCTTCGACAACAATGTCACTCATTGGGATGGCCACGTTTGTGATGGTGGCAGCAGCATCAGTGGTGACATCAGGCATGTCCAGAATCGGATTGTCGGAAGACGTTCAAGTTATTTATTTGCCATTGCTGTCCAGTTCCGAAAGTGTTGATCAGACGAATGATGAGGTTTGTAAAACGAAGAGCACTACATTTCGAGGATATTTTTGATATAAACAGTTTTCGATATAAAATCACATTGTCGCAGATACCATTGTCGTTCACCGCATTCGGCCGAAGCGTCGAACTCAAATTACAAAAAAACCGAAAGCTCGTCGCACCCTCTTTCCAAGTGTGGCGACACGACGAAGGTCAATTGGTCAAAGTGGAGGGGCTGGAAACGCCACGCTCCTGCCATTATATTCATCAAGATCGCACGAGCACAGCAGCTGCGAATTTGTGCCAAGGAGCCGGTCTCGTCGTGAGTTGAGATTTTTATTTTCTTATTTCATTATTTTTTCTTTTTTTTTTTTTACTTTTAGCGATTCAACTCATCAATTTTTTCCCTCTTTACTGTAATTTCTTCATTATCACGAACTATAGATATGAGCCCTTCGGCGGGCACACTGATTTTATATCGAACTGCATATTTTTTCTAATCGAGAACATTTCAGTTACAACGCTCTTCCAATAACGTAAATTTCTATTGAATCTACAACGTTATCTCAGTGTACAGAGCAAAATTGTGAATTTTCATTAATCGGTTATGTGTGAAGTTTTCCATTTTTGAAAAATCACTGTTTTTCACCGCCATATTTTCAGTCCCGAACTTTTTACAGGAGCTTTTTCATCCTGCAGTTGAATGATTCGAAACAAAAAAGCTACGCTCTGTTGTTTCAGTGATTCAAGGTTAAATTCTAATCTCAAACGATCAAGTAATCATCAGCAGTAGCTTTAAAGCTATAACTTGACTCTAACAGCCCTTTTGAAAACCTTGAAATATCCTCGAAAACTCTTTAAAATTTAACTTGTCTTAGAAAAGTCCTGGAAATGTGTTTAAATTTTGTGCGAATCCTTGATTTTTTTTTTTTTTATATTTTTTCTCATTCTCTTCGAAAATAAAAGATTTTTCTTGTAACCTTGATTTTTTTTTCGTTTTTTTTTTTTTTTTCTTTAAGGAGATTCGGTACAGGCGATACAATGTTGCCATGCTAAACCATGTTAACAACACAAAAAATTTCAAAAAGTTAAGAATTTTATAAAATTTGGTGAACATATTCGTTTAGTGCCAAATTTGACAATACAAATTTTTTCAGATTTTTTGTCTACACAGTTATCGAGTAATTGAAGACTAAAGTTCACGTGTATAAGCATAGTATTTACATATATATAGGTATACACTTCGGGCATAAGAAATCTGCTTTAATGCATAATTACTCGATAACTCAGTAGAAGAAAATTTAAAAAAAATTTGTGTTCTCGTACTTGATGTTGAAGAACATTATCACCAAATTTAATTAATTTCTCAACATTTTGCCTTTTGTACCGAAACTCCGGTGAAAAGATTTTTGATCGAATCAATCGAACTCGAAAATCGATATTGTTAAGATGCTAATGCATACACAATTTTATTACTGATATGATATACATTGAAATGTATTTTCGTTCTTCTAGAAACTTTTCGAAAATATAATATTGTTCTTTTAAAAACTGTGAATTTATAACCTGAAAATTCTTGAAAAGTCCTCAAATTTTTTTTTTTCTATTTAACTATAGACACCATGTAATAGCTGAAGACGAATAGAAAGATTGAGTCAACGAGAAGCGAAAATGAGAGTCATGGGAGTGCTCGAATACGATGATTTTCATGCAAACTGTTGTTATCACAGTAACGAAAATCTCTCTAAAAATAATATTTTTGAATTCAAATAATCTCTACTTCAAACAAGCGAATGTTCGAGATATTTTGTTTACCTTCGATTTGAGATTTTTCATGAATTTTCCGAATGCGTTTTTTTTTAAGCCTGGTAGAACAAATTGAATTGTGACGAACATTATCGTATTTTATTGCGATACGCAGAGCGCCCTTGTGTGGCTGGAAGATCAAGTGCTCGAAATAACGCCACTGGGAGATTCGAGGTATCGAGCTAATTCGGCATCGGCCCATCTCGTCAAGAGGTCAGCTTATCCGTCATCGGGGCTGCTTGTTACGGCTGATGAAAATGGAATCGAGGATTTTTATAGAAAAATAGGAGGAAGAAGGAGCGAAAATGTTTCTGCCACCGATGGAGAATCGTCAGGTCGACGGAAGGGTCAAGGTCAACGGACGACGACTATAGAACTGGCCCTTTTTTTCGACAAGGCTGGCTACAACTTATTTAACCCTTTTCTCGACAGGAGCGAATTAAAAATTCGGGACATGTTACTCGCTTATATAAACGGTGTTCAAGCGCTGTATTATCATCCGAGTTTGGGAAGAAAAATTGATTTGGCACTGGTACGTCTCGAAATAATGAAGACTCAGCCGTTGGATCTTCCCCATCACGAAGGCGAGCGGGAACGTCTCCTCGATTCGTTCTGTCGTTATTCAGCGACTCATAATCCCGTAGGCGATGATAATCCCAATCATTGGGACATGGGACTTTACGTTTCGGGTTTAGATTTTTACGCCCTCGAGGCCGACGGCACGAGAAACGGAATAACGATGGGTCTCGCTCCGGTAAATGGCCTCTGCCATCAGAGTTATTCGTGCGTCATTGCCGAGCTCGGGGTGACTAATCGCTTTGGAAAACCTTATCCATCGGCTGGCTTCACCTCGGTCTTCATAGCCGCTCACGAAATTGGTCACAAGTAATTATAATTATCGATGAATTTTCATCAGAATTCTTATTTATAGCTATTTTAATTGAATGCGTTGGAGCCTGCTTCAGCATCCGACAGTTATTATGCTCATTCACTTTATATTTTCAATATTTTTCATCATTTTTAATACTCAGCCTCATTTTTAAACACTTTTTATTTGATCTTTCATATTTTTTTTTTATCACTGGCCACAGTGAGAAAAAAAAGTTATTGGAACAACCAAATCTCTCATTACGGAGTGCCAATAAAATATATGATCATCATAATGTCATGAACCATTGAACGAACACATAAATTTTTCATCAGACTGCACGATCATTCTGCCAAAGAAATGCGCATTTCAATTGACAAAACTCTTCCAATAACATCAATTTCTATTGAATCAACCATTTTTTTTCTCTATGCAGCTTTTGGTTAATATTATAAAAACAAATTACTACAATGTCTCGCGACACTATCATCTTTGTTACTTCGACACAGAGAGACATCGCTTTTGTTGGCTAAAGTCTACTCGAACGCTGTCACTCGCTTGAGAAATTAAATCTGAAGGTTCCGAATAATTCAGCCTGTCACCAAGAAAGAACATCTAGTTGTTTCAACTAGGATCTATTTAAATGAAATCAATTTTTTTTTCTTTGTCCCACAGCCTAACAGAGCTCTGTTTAACTTGAAACAATTATTTTCTTTGTTTTGAATATTTTTATATTCAAGATCAATCGAATAGATAGTTTTGCGATTTTCAATTTCAAAAAGTTTTCACAAAGAGAAAGAAAAAAAAAAGAGATTCAGTAGGAACGATAAAGAATCCTGCTGGTATGATATACCAGTAATGTTGAATTTTCTCGCTGTATAAAGCTTGGGGATGCGTCATGACTCTTCGGACAATTCGTGCAGCAAAGACGGCTACATAATGTCGCCGAGTCGGGGTACCCAAGGAGAAACTATTTGGTCGACTTGCAGCAGAGAGATTGCTCTGGGGTTGTACGATGCGAAACCTTGCCTTTCTGATGATGCGGGAGTATCGGAAGAGCTAAATAGGATCGATCACGTGGCTCGGTATGGAAATTTGCCTGGTAGAGAATGGAACGCGAAGAGGCAGTGCGAGTTACTGCTCAGGGACAAAGACGCGATGATAGTGAGTTTGGAAAACGCTTGTCAGGCTCTCCGTTGCAAAAGCCCTCATCGTACTGGATATTTTTACGCTGGTCCAGCTCTGGAAGGGACTTTGTGTGGAAAAGGGAGCGAATGTCGAGGCGGTGAGTGCGTTTCTGTTGCTGTTGATCCAACAAATCCACCAGCATCGACCGGTGGTGACGAGTGGAAAAAAGGATCGTGCAAAAGCGGATGCATCGTTGGATCCAAAGGCATCCGAAGTAAGAGTCGAGCAGTCTGTCGACATGGACCGCGAACAACTAACTGCACCGAAGAATCCTCGGCCAACAATCGCCCGGTTGAACTCTGCGAAGATGATCGGATCTGCCCTGACGAACGAATAACCGTTACAGATTTTGCTGGAAAAAGATGCAAGTTTTACTCACTAAGCTTGCCCGAAATTGACCCCAACGCCGGTGGCTTACAAGCCCCCCACGAAATTTTAAGGCCTTGGCTCGCTTGCGCTGTTTTCTGTCGACGAACAGACATCGCCTCGTTTTACACGCCCCGAATTCCGCTCTACGACCTTGGCCTCGACCCCTATTTCCCAGACGGTACGTGGTGTCATCGGGATCAACGCGGACAAGACTATTTCTGCCTTCGACATCATTGTCTACCCAACGATTTTCGATTTGATGACAATTACAACGAAAACTCTTCGCCCGATTACAACCTCGATGGCCACACAGGCGATAATGTCGATAACGACTCTTGGAACGATAAGGACTATCTTGAAATTCCCGATGATCTTGACAATTCTATTTCGTTGATTATGTCGAAAATTTAATTTTTAAGATATTCAAATACCCTCCTCATTTGCTGCGTCGTTAAACCGTCGATCTGCAGGTGTCACAACCTTTTTTTTTTTTTATAAAAAAGTTCATCTTCGAAGTACAGTCTGCCATTTGCTCTATCCCACCAAATTTTGTATAAAAAAATACATCATAAAAATGAATTGAAAACGTTTTTTCCTTCTGCGTCTGTTTTTATTTCTCTTAAACTGCAAGCAAACGAACTGATTGAACTTTTTCGTTATTTTATTTCATTGATCTTGACATGGAAGGTGGATCTTGATATGGAAGGTGGTTGATTGTGGTTCATTATTTATACTAAAACTGAAACACAATTTGTTTCCATTCATTAGTTTCTTTGTTTAATTTCAAGAAAATTATTAATTCTTTTTCCCCATGTTTTTTCATTACTTTTGAAATATCGAAACTCAAGTCCCACTTGTTCGAAGTGCACTCAGTCAAGAAAATGAATATCATTTTTTCAACGTTTACTTGAAGCACTAACTTGATCTACCACCTCACTATAGTTGAGCAATTGTCAACTTTGAATTTTTCTTAACATTTGGATAAAAATGATCTGTTTATCATAAAGAATTTCATTTCAATCGTTCTCAATTTCTTTCATCATTTCGTTGTCTCATTTTGTGTTGAACGACCATTATTTCCGGTTTCCAGTAGAGAAAAATCAACTAATGGGGTGGAAAAAATGAGACTAAACTTATTTTCTTTCAGAAAATCCAAAACAGGGATCGTTCATAAGGAATGATCGATCATACCGTTTTAGATTCGTCTATAAAGTTATTCTACAGAGTTTGCGGAGGGTCAATGGCACAACTAAGATTCCAAAGTAAAAAATTAGGGGTCATTTATTTTTCTGCCAAGAATTTTGATTCATTGACTGGACATGAGAATTTTTTTCAACATTTCCCACCGAATAATACCTATTCCGAGTCAATTATCGTACACGAAAAGCGGAAAAACATCTGAATCGTGATCATAAAGACTGGTCCAGTAGAAAAAAAAAGAAGGTACGATCTCGCAGACTCCCACTTGGGTGAGGAATGGTGCGCGTGTGTGCACTCTGGACCGCGCGAATGTGTCTGTGACCCAATGACGTCACCCACTTGGCTTACTATTTTAGGAGTGGTTCTCGATACGGCCAGCGCAGTCAACGAAATCTCGTGAAAACGGCGAAACGAGGAGGGTCGTGATCGTCATCGTCAGCAGGAGAGCGCGTTCGATATGCCGCTCTTTGCGACTAAACAAAATGCTTATGGACTGTTGTATTTTGGTGCGTCGGTTATAAGAAATATAGAAGTATCATTGGCACGCGAGCCAACGAATAAACAATAAAAACAATAATTCAATTTGACAATAAAATATGTATTTGTCATATGGAAACAAAAAAAAAAAAAGTAATAATTAAAAAAAAACCATTCGTTTGTCATAGCGATCGAACCGTTTCGTGGCTTCGGAAAAAGTCTCCTTTTTTTTTTTCGCAAAGGGTCTCTCGCTCGAGAGACACGCTTTTTCCAACGATTCTGATATATTTATTCGTATCTCATCTCAATTATACACAGACACAACACTCGTCGAAGGCGAGTCTTCTTGAAACAATTTTTTTACCTCCCAGTCGCATACATTATACAATCGAACGATGATTCTCACTCAAGCACGCACCGCGCGTTCTTCTTACATATTCGTCAATCTCACAGACACCCACGCACACTCGCAAAATCACGTGACGGACCTCCATAGAGACTGTCGGTCGTCCTGGATCGCTCGAGTCTCCTCTACTCCTTACGTCGATTAATCCACGCTGTATTTCTATCTCTTCGTATAATCTCCAGGAAAAGGAGAAGAGGTCTGACGAAAATCGATCCATCGGAATACGTTAAGACGATACCGATCGAGCATTCTCGAGCATTTTAATAATATTAATAATAATAATAATAATAATAATAATAATAATAATAGTAAGTAGGTAGTAATAGGTAGTAATAGCAGCGGCAGCAGGAGCTGCTGCGATTGACAATTTTGGGCGAGCCGATGCGCGCACTTTCTCGTTAATTATCTCGACCGAGTTTGCTTCATTGAGAACAAAAAAAATGAAGAAAAAGAAAGCGCAACGTTACAAGTTGGCCCATGGATGCCCCTTTGCCTCTTTTTCGTCGTTTATAATAATTATGTACTACAACGTACACTAGTCCTGTTGTCGTTGATGTTCATTTGGCCTCTTTCTCTCTTACGCCTCCCTTTTAAAAGTTTCGTCCGAGGGAACGAGAATCCTTAGGAGGAGGAGATTCAATTGGGCAGAGTATCGTAGAGTATATCCTTGGCGCTCTGCGTCAATGACTCGGGGAATTTGATGTCGAAGGTGACGAGAAGATCGCCTTTTCTGGATGGTTCTTTGGGGAAAGGTAAGCCTTGTCCCTGAATCCTCTTGACCATGTTGGGCTTTATGACTTCTCGAGTAAGATTGAGGGAGATTTTTTCACCGGTGAGAGTGGGTACTTCGACGACGGTGCCGCAGAGAGCTTGCTTCAAGCTGACCTTTGACGTGTACCGAATGTCGCTGCCTTCTCTCCTGAAGAGCGAATGAGGCTTATCCCTTATTATGAAGACGATGTCAGCGGGCACTTTGTTCCTTCCTTGATCTCCTTCCCGCTGGAACGTTATTTTCGTGCCTGCTTTCCAGCCCGGTTTGACGTTTATCGTTAAAACTTTGTCCTCCTTTTTGGTCGTTCCGTCTTGCTGAACTACTCGCCTTGAAATTTTCATCTTTTTCGTACAACCCTTAGCGATGTCCTCCAGAGTTACATAGAGATCATGCTCGATCGGTGGATCCTGGGCACCGTCCTTCCCTCCGGTCGATCGACCGGCTCCTGGTCCAGCAAAGTTGAAAGAGTGCGAGCGAAACGCTCCCCCTGGACCGCCACCTCCTTGCCTCTGCTGCTGGCCCATTCGCAGTCCAAATGGATCCTCCATGTCCATATCGTCCCCATGGAAACTGAACACTCTGTTGCCACTTCCTGGACCTCCGAACTCAAAGAACGTGTTGAACGGCGATGCAGACCCAAAGAATTGTGCAAACGTTGCTCTCGGATCACCGTGATAGTTGTAACCCTTCGAAGCCCCGTCCGTTGTCGCTCCTCCCTTCAATCCTTCCTCCCCAAATTTGTCGTACACCTCTCGTTTCTTCGTGTCTGACAACACTTCGTAAGCTTCCGCTATTTCCTTAAACTTTTCCTCCGCACCTGCTGTCCTGTTCTTATCAGGATGGTACTTCAGAGCGAGCTTTCTGTAAGCCTTTTTTATTTCGTCGTCGCTCGCCCCTTTCGAAATCGCCAATATCTTGTAATAATCCTTTCCCATTTTCTTCTCAAGGCTTTCTACAACAATAAATAATTTTTCAATATTATTTTTTATTCTTTTACACTTACGAACGATTCTGATGGCTTCTCCATCTCCAAGGGCAGTTTTCTTTTTTACTTTCGATTACGTTAACCAACTTTAAAGCGCTCTATCAGTTGGCTTCGGTACGAAAGAGATAACTGGAAAGCAAACACACGTTTTTCTGGTACACGATTGATATTTTCAAGAATAAAAAGTTTCATCTTATTCTCTAACGAATAGTTTTATTTTTTATTTCTAATATCAAGTCTTTCCGAAAAAAAAAAGAACATCCAGCAGGATCTTTACCGACCGTACGACTGATAGATCGCCTTAAAAACAACAAAAGTGTAGATTCCTCTTGTGCAAACGTGTCACTGTAACCAGGAAGACTGTGAGTCTCAGAGAAATAGAAGAATCAGTATATAGTTAGTTAAAAGTAAAGTCAAAGTCATGGGATAGAATTGCAATCGTCTAGCATGGGTTCAACATCTTTAAATCACTCCCGAGACCAGAGTAATGAATATTAAGGGTTAAAAAAAATGAACGTACCACTCTTAAGTATTTTTCGATAAGAAAAAAGAGTTTACACAAAAAAATCTAAAAATATTATGATAAATGATGAATTTTTTAAGGACCAGGTATTCAAATATGAAAACAAACTTTGCTTGGGGCCTTCGAAGTCCGGAGTATTATTCGTGAGAAATAAAAACTTTTCTTTTGGGTTCCACACACTACGAATTTTCTATCGAATATATTTACTCGATGATGAACCCTCAAATTTCGTTGTTTACCAGTCTCTAAGGAGCGAAACGTTTTTGGATCGACAAAAATATGAATTTTTTCGTGCGAGAACCGCGATCAACCAACACGAGAATGTTTATAGCAATTTCATGTTCGAACGTGGGGGCTGTTGCCCTCCGGAGTAAGGCGCAAGGGTCAAGCGCGAGTGAAACGTCAATGAAGCACGGGTTTTTGACTATATTTGGCGGCAGACACGCGTATGCGAGAAAATTTCAAGTACGACGGGAGGATAAACAAAAAATAAAATAAAACACAGAGTGTGTTTGACAGCCTCGCAGCGCGGGCGCTGAACGCGGCCTCGCCATTATTTCGCGATCGTTCTCTCGCAAAGGACACGCGCGCGCGCGCGCGGAAACACGATCGAGGCTCTTTATATCCTCCTCTCTCTATATATATAAATGTAGCATATGTATTGGAAATATCTATATATTATCGGGATATCAAGAGCACAGAGACTCGGGATCGCCGTCATTCGGATAAAAATAATGTACACTCTCACTCATGCCCCATTTTATATTCGAAACGATTTCGTTTTATTTTTTTTTTCTCCTTTTTATAATTTTTTTTCGTCTTCGTCGCCACCCTCTGCCCCTCCCGCTCCCGTCCACCCATCTGCTGTCTCTTATTCGCGCGCGGAATTGTTCGATGAAAACGCGACTTATTCCGAGGTCATCGATGAACACCCACGAGTGTATTTCAGGCAATGATGATGACGACGATCTGAGGGACCCATCTTTTCATTTAAATGGGTGGGTGTGCGTTACGTGCGTGCGTGTCTCTTTCAGTAAGAGAAAGATGGAAGGAGAGAGAGAGAGAGAGAGCACGGACACGCGACCGTTTCTAAAATTGACTCATGTCCGCCGCGCGAGATCGAGGACCCGAAAGTTCGTTCACTACTCGATTATTCCCACACGATTAATATTCATATATTTATATCTATATATATATTGCGCATATGCACGGCACGCACCAACCCCGATTCAATATCGCATCAATCCACAAGAATTCGCGAGTCTATATGACCGCGGATCGTTCTCATTCGCGACATATTTGCACAAAGAGGATGAGGAGGAGGGGAAGGGGGAAAGATAATGATACGAGAAAAAAAAAATGGGTTGAATTTGGGTCTAATAAAATACCCACCTCGTTTATGTGACTATACACGCACTCGATGTTTATTTTTCCTTCCTTCTTGTATCCTTTACACACAATTTTATTTTTTAATCACTAAACAGTTTGTTCGAAGTATATTTGTTGGATTATTTTTTAAATTCTTTTCGTAAATTCTCGAATAGTACAAAACTTTGTACAAACGTTAAACACACTTGCTTACACTTCAACGTTCCGTTATGAACTAAAGCTCGTCGCGTAGGTTGCGCAGGTATATATATAGAAACGCAGCTTCTCGTACCTTCCGGAACCTTCGAGAATTGGCCCGAAGTCACGAGTAAAACTTGGTTCAATTCACGAACATGGCGCTAGCGTACGGCCCATTTTTGCCCTCTGTCAACAGACGGAAAAAACTTTTCGCGCCAACTTTTCAAATTTCTATACACCAACGATTCGACTTGCCCTGCGGCATTTTCATTCCTTCAATTTTTCCAACTTTTAGATTCTTTTTTATATATCTAAATCATTTCAATTCTTTTCGCAAATAATATGAAAATAATAATTCCAATAAGAACGAAAAGCGTTAACAGAAAGAATCTAGTTTACGAGTGTACGCAGTTTTGAAAGACTTAATGAAAGGTAAAGGAAAAGCTATTTCAAGGTATTTTTTCAGTAGCAAATCATTCGTCTTTAAAGACATTTTTTTCATATAAAACACATATTTTTTGGCATATTGTGCAGAATAAATTTTCCTGATTTTTTTTTTTTTTTTTTTTTTTTAATGAAAACATTTATTCCGGATTCTCATCCCACATGAAAATTTTGCTTCCTCCGGTGGCTAATATACAATTATTTTTTTGAGGATGAACACTGACGGAAACAATTGGAAAATCAGGTTGGCTCGAGAGCTTGCACATAACTTGCTGCGTCGCTAAATCCCATATCCAAAGTTTGGCATCTCCCGAGCCAGAAATGATCCGAGTATCTTGATTGTCGACGCTTGACTCAAGGCACAAATCGTTTGCCACGTGACCGCTGAATTCTCCTAACAATTCACCCGAATCCTTGTCCAGAAGCCGGATCGTTCCATCGGCGCAGCTTGCCAATACACATTGTCCGTCGCTTGTAAAACTTGCACAAGTTACCGCATCTGTTGGGTCAAGGTGATAGTGGAAAAAAAAAAGATTGTTCGTCACGTTTTAATTGATCGCGGAAATATAAAAAAGAAAAAGACCATAAAAAATATTATTTGAGGTGAGAATGAAAAAGTGGATGGGTACTGCGACATTGTAAAGGTTTTTACTATTGAAAAATACTCAGAAATGAACAAATTGCTTTTGCTCTCTATTCAAGAGTTCAACGTACCTGGCATTTGATCGGCAGAGAGTTCACCGACTCGTATATCATATCTTCTCACGTGGCAATCGAAAGAGGCTGTAAGAATTTCATGGTCGCTCACTCTGACACTGGAAATGGCGTCTTTAGCTTCGTCAAGTGTTTGAACCGGATCTTGTTGTTTCGATCTCACATCCCAGCACATGACGGAATTGTCTCTCGAGCCGGAAACTACCATAGAAGATTCTTCATTGAATCTGAGAAATATTGATGAAATTGATTTTGAGGATATCGTTCGGGCTTTACATTTCCTTCCAGGATATTTCTCAAAGCTTCTTCGAATGACTCAAATTTTATCTTGAGTTTGATTGGCAAACGTCAGAAATACGATCTTCTAAATCCTTCTAATTGAACGAAATCTTTTAAAGTAATTATCAAGCAGGATGGACACACCTGACACATGTGACAGGCCCGGCATGACCCCGGAGCCTTCTCATCGGCGCTCCCGTAGCAACATCCCAGACGATGACAGATTTATCTAGACCGCAGGAAACGATGCGAGCGCTATCGCAGGCCGCATTCGCATCCATAACCTGATCCGCATGGCCACCGTAAGTCTTCAACAATGCTCGTCTGTACGGATTCCATAGTTTCAATTTTCTATCAGAACCGCAGGTTATGCAGTACGATCCATCGACTGTTTATGTTTCGTATCAAAATTAGGTTATGTTTGAGATTTTATGAGTTTCATCTCCAGGTAATTATTGTGTGAGTGCGAAATTCAATGAATTAAATATTTACCTGGAGATAAAGTGACGTTATAAAGACGTACCGCTGAATCTGACAGCTCTGATGGCTCCTTGTTTACAATCGATTTCGTTCGCGAGTGTGTACGACATTCTTACAATAATTCGATACTCGCAGGTTCTCGGTTGCTTGGTACCGACTGACGCGGATGCGGCGGATGCGCACGCTGTGCTTCAAATCGCTCCACAGCGCATTGCTGCTAGTGCTAACCTTCATTGAAAACACCCAATTGACGGCACTGACGGCACCCAAACCAGTAGTCGGCCTTGTATAAGTGGGAAGAGTTATAAAATATGTCTATCGCACTCTTCCCACTCGTACAAAGAATATGGGCAAGAGTCCTTGTCGCTGCTGTCGGTAATTTTTTTCTAATCGTTTTCGTTATGTTTTAATCATTTTAATCGTCACTGATTTTTCTATCATGTTTCAATACATTTATGAATTCAATTTTTTCACTCTTTATGAGAGTCTTGATTTGTTTCTTTTTTGGTGTTTTTTCCTTTCAAATTTTATTACCCCCATATCATGTCGCGCAAACAAACAAATAACACTGCGATTTTTCGGCGATTTTGGCATTTTGCATTGTCAAACGCTCGCATACATAGAAATATTCCATCGTAACAGTCTCGAATATAATAAATATTTACATATGGTCTAAATAATCGAAAGTTGTCAAAAAATATGATATCGGCGATGTGTTTTTTTATTTTTTATTATTATAAACTTTTTTTTTTATTTTTGACACATTGAGAAACTTTTTTCGCTGCACAGTTTTCATTTTTAAATGAATGATTCGTGACGCTTCAACGTTATGAAAATATGACTGCAACGTTCGGCAACCTGGAAAAATAAATCGGATGTGGACCTTGAAGATTTTAGATAGACTCTGCCGATACATCGATTAATTTATTCGTTCTTCAACTCGTTCCTGTTCGACAGCAAATTATTCTGTATGCTTTTTTTCTTCTCCTTTTTCTTTTTCCATTTGTTCTTCTCTTTCTTTCTTTCTTTCTTTCTCTTATTTTTTTCTTATTTCTTCTTCTTCTTCTTTTTCTCCGATTTCGTTCAATTTGAACGAAATCGGAAAACGACCAAAACGAGCGGTGGCTGAATGCTTAATTCGGTATAAAAAAAAAAAAAATTGCAGCATTTTTAATGAAAATGATGAAAAATTAAAAAAAAAAATGAAAATCTTTCGTTTGATTAATTTTCCTGCTAGATATGTGGCGGGCGAAGCCCGCAGGCACAGCTATAGTTATAAATAAAGATCGTCTAATTTGCTAGCTCAACAATAATTTACTGTTAAGCTTTTATCGTCCTCGATTCACCGTCGACGACTCAACCGAAATTCATTACTGATCGATTTTCGTTATTGATATTTTATAACCATCTCGTGATCGTACTGATATGTCAGTTTTTAGTCGAAGATTTTCATATTTCAGGGATGTCGTAAGTTTGTAACGTCTTATCACGTTTGCTATCACAGTCTTCAAACAAATAATGGCAAACTTTTGTCCTAAAACGAGAAAGAAAAATCGTTTTTATTAAACAATATTTCCCATTGAATAATCAATAGGAAGAAAAAAATAAAATAAAAAAAAACTTTTCTGTAGGTACCTATACATCCTCTTAGACCACCACTGAACGAT
This sequence comes from Campoplex capitator, assembly GCA_037576405.1. NCBI lineage: Eukaryota > Metazoa > Arthropoda > Insecta > Hymenoptera > Ichneumonidae > Campoplex > Campoplex capitator. The sequence goes on along the minus strand of JARBWI010000323.1, from coordinate 8,842,293 downwards.
ACATTAGCGCAATGATGTCTTCCTCCAGAATTTTCGGGTAAAAATCTCTCAGGAATAAATTTATCAGGTTTTTTCCAAAATTTTGGATTTCTGTGAGTCGCGAAGGGCACCATGATCACCGAGCATCCCTCAGGCAATGTGCAAGACTCTGGGTCAATGAAACACGAGTTGAAAATATTATGAAATTTTTTTTTTTTTTTTCACTGTCGTCACGAATTTTAATTTTGTATTTAACGAGATATTACGAAATGAATAAATCAATTAATTAGAAAAATTAATTAATTAAGGAGTTTCGGTACAAAAGGCAAAATTTTAAGAAATTAATGAAATTTGGTGATAATGTTGTTCAACATCAAGTACGAAAACACAAATTTTTTTCAACATTTTCTTCTACTTAGTTATCGAGTAATTATGCATTAAAGCAGATTTCTTATGCCCGAAGTGTATACCTATATATATAGAAACGCTATGCTTATACACGTGAACTTTAGTCTTCAATTACTCGATAACTGTGTAGACAAAAAATCTGAAAAAATTTGTATTGTCAAATTTGGCACTAAACGAATATGTTGACCAAATTTTATAAAATTCTTAACTTTTTGAAATTTTTTGTGTTTTTAACATGGTTTAGCATGGCAACATTGTATCGCCTGAACCGAAACTCCTTAAGAACAATTATTTAATGAGATATGAAAAAAAAAATTTTCTTCGCTAGTTACTCAATCGATTAATTGATATCTCGTGAGGAAAAACATTATTTACCGAGAACAACGTCACCCTTCAGTTGTCGACCCATCAATGGTGCGATTGGAAACAATCTTATGGTTTCTCGAATAGCCATTTCCAGATATTTTAATTTAGAAATGTGTTCTTCGTCGATTGCCTCATTCCCGAGTACCGCGTTCACTTCTTTTCGAACTTTTTCCTAAAAATATTAACATTTTTTGGCACGTCTTTTTTTTTCTTCTGTTTAATTGCAGCTCAATAACACGAGCATATAGCGTTTCGATCCAATTTTTAATTGACGTTTTTCTTGAACTCGCGTGTTTGGAATAAATCAATGAATTTATTCAATCGACTTGAAACAAATCGTTTGATTCCATCTTCACAGTTTTTTTTTCAAACGATTCGTAGCTGTTACTACGAGAAACTCGATCGTTGGTCCTTCGTATTTTTTTTTTTTTTTCGTGTCATCGAGTACTGCAATTTCGATCGAATGAAATTTTGAAAATAATATCAACGGGTGGGAACGAACCTGAACAGAAGGGTGCATTGCCAGCATCAAAAATGCGAATGAAGCGATGACTCCCGTCGTATCTTGAGCCTGAGAAGCAACGAGAAAAAAAAAAAAAAGAAAATAAGTCTGAGAGCCTAGGGAATAGCGATCAACTCGTTTGTAACCAAATTTTGCAAGTTGGAATTTGCAATTTTCATCATTCTTTGCTGTCGAAAAAAAAAGAAAAAAAAAAACGGAAAAATCGAATAAATCTATGAATCTCCACAATTTGTCATTGCTGATGAATTTTTAAATGTCAAAATTGAACAAAATATTAAAACATTTTTCAAATAAATTTTCGTAAAAAAAATTGATCACGAGAAAAATTCATCGCAATCGGTCGCAATATTGATTCTCGATTGAAAAGCAGCCAAATTTTTTTTAGCAAACAGATTTTTATGTATATAGATATAATTACTGCGGTAAACATGGTGTAGATTTCATCGCGAAGTTCAACATCGTCCATGTCCTTGAATTTATCGACGTGAGCAATGAGTTGTTCGAGCAGCATGACACGAGGTCTGTCAGGATTTCGTTCTCCTCTTTCGATCTCGTAGTGCTCTGATTTTTTTTTGAAAATTGCCTGTCATCACATAGAGATATTACTGATTTTATACTATTTTTCAAATGTTGAATAAAAACTGGCTTCGCAAATAGATTTTGTCTTTGACTTTAATTATTATTATTATTATAACTATTTCTCAAGAAGTCTGGCAAGATTTATAGAATTGTTTAGAAAAAATAAATAAAAAATAAAAACTTTATTGGATACTCACATCCTCCACAAATTTGTGAATCGTATAGAGTCCTTTATTGTGATCTTTTCCCAACTTTGTGAAAAAAAATAAACTGTCGTAGTAGAGCCAAATTTTTATTGCTCTCGTGTGGATGATTTTGTACAATCTTCAATGAGAAATTAAACAGTAAAAAATAAATAAAAATAATCAAGGGATTTATTTCATAAATTCGAATGGAGGAGAATGATCCTGATTCTTTGTTTGATGAACTGAAACATTAAATTTGCTGATTCAACCAAATTTTTGTTGGATCAACAAACCGTTGAGACTAAAATGAAATTCGTTGGTCCGTACAAAAATTTGAAAGCTTGATTCGTTGGCTCGATTAATTATTTCTCACTCTACGACGAAAGTATCGTTGAATCAATGTGTTCGTCGCACACGGTTTGTTGGTGGAACAAAAATTTTTTTTTTTTAAATAAGCGAATTTCTTTTCTCATCAGTTTACCTTTCGGTCCAGTAAACGAGTTCCTTGTAATCATTTTTCTGGGTCGTTCCTGGTGACCCAAAAATCGTATCTGCAACAAAAATCCTTTTTGCTCATACAAAAAAAAAAAAATTAAAAAAAAACGGTTTTCGACTCAATGTCGTTCATTCGACTCAAATCTGTAGAATAATACGAACCTAACATTATGTCAATCGTGCAATGAGACATGTACGACGAAATATCAAATTCACCAGCGCCGATTTCTCTCTCCAGAAGGTCGGCACAAGTCCGCGAGTGTCGATCAAAGTAACTGAGATAAATTGACAATGATTTGTTGTTCAACATCGGAAGTATTAACTTTCGATGAGCTTTGTGTTTTGGACCTGAACCACTTACGAGCCCTTGACCGATGAATGGTTCCAGTACACGATAAGACGTATCTTTGTACGAAGCTTTTCCACTTCCAAGAATTATCTAAATTTATCAATGATTTATTAACATTTAATGTTAATTGGAGCAAAAAATTTTTCCCTCCAAAAAACAAAAAGTGATCCCACCGTTTGAGAAGGAGGGGAATAGGGAGAAATCGTTGAGGGTGGTTACCCTTTTTCCAACCCTTTTATTTTTTATTCCGAAAATTCGGATACTTTTAACAAGATTAATGCGAGTGTTATTCCTTTTTTGAAGCGAACAAACGAACCTCAAACCAACCCCCAAATCAACTCAACGGGCAAACAACAAGTAAACAAAAAAAAAAAAACAAAATGCAAAAAAAAATTGTCCTCAAGGAACAAACAAAAAAAAAACGAACCCAACAAGCGATTCGGTTCGTTTTGTTTGTTTGTTTGTTCCTTGGGGACAATTTTTTTTCTGTCAACAAACAAGGTTCGTTTTTTTTTGTAACAAACGAACATACAAAAAAAAACGAACCTTGTTTCTTGACAGAAAAAAAATTGTCCCCAAGGAACAAACAAAAAAAAAACGAACCCAACAAGCGATTCGGTTCGTTTTGTTTGTTTGTTTGTTCCTTGGGGACAATTTTTTTTCTGTCAAGAAACAAGGTTCGTTTTTTTTTGTATGTTCGTTTGTTTAGAGTTGGGGTTTTTTGAATAAAAGACACACACACACACACATACACATACCCACACTAATCTCGCTATGAGTATTTGAATTTTTTAAATAAAAAAAAAAAAAAAATACAATAAATAGAAAGTTGAGAAAAATATTTTTGTTAGTTTTCGAGCTTTTATTTTTCCGAAAGCTGTTTCAATTCGATCGGAGCTTGTACGAAACTTAGGAAATGTCGTGCCTCATAATCTCGTGGTTCTGTTACGACGATGAAGGGTTTTGGTCCTAACCAGACGCGAAAGGGTGACTCGTAGGTCGAACAAATATCCAGGATTTTGTCCAAAGCATCTACGAAATTATGAAAAAGTAATAAATCCAATAAATTCATATTCGTACTTCTAAAAACTAACTCGGCAAACTTGTTTTTTTTATTTTTTTTCAAAAATTCGAAGAAAAAGAAAATGAAACGTACCATCGGTATTGCCCACGAATTCCAAAGCATTACCAATTAACGGAATGGCTCGTGGCCCCGGAAGTCTCGTGGCGAACGTAATTAAACGAACCCTTTGCCACCACCATTTCGAAATTTTTGTCCAGCAATAAAATCCAATCAGAACGATCAATATCACTGTCAAATAGCCTGTCAATAATTTATTCATCGTCAAAAAATATTTCGCCAACACCTGAGTTAATATATTTTGAAATAATTTTTTTTTTTTTTTTCAAATTTCATTAAATACCGAATTATTATGATACGAAATTTGACCAAATTTCACGTTTTTTTCACAATTAAATTCTATTTAAATTCAATCGAGTTTTAATTATCATTCGCGTTAATATCGAGTCCGTAAAAACAAAAAACCAATGATTGAAATATTCTGTTTTTTTTTTATTTTTTTATTTTTTTTTTTAATTCAGAGAATAATAATTGGTTAAACCATTGACTGATTCGATATAATATGATAGAATACAAATGTTCGAATCACACTAATTTTGAATGTCACTCATGAGTTTCTACAACTCACCGCGAAATGTCAAAAAATGTCTAATGCACAGGGAGGAGTCGTCGACCAGACGATTGAAGTGCAACTTCATAATCAATACGATTTATAATCGATGATGAAAAGCACTTTGGTAAATGTATCAAAAATAAATAAGACACGAACGATATTTTCGTATACAGCGGAATGAAAGAGTGCGACGAAGACTGCTCATTACGTGGCCACAGTCGAGAGGTAACTGTCGAACAATGTACACGTGAGTGAGTTTCTTATAAATAGAACGACTGATGCAAAGAAAAAGATAGAAGCAGGATAATAAAAAAAAAAAAAAAATCGTTACGTGCTCTCCAGACTTCTCATTTGTTATTCCGACAGAAGAGTATAAAGAAAAAAAAAAAAATAAACAAAAATGAAAAGGAAATTGTCGGATCAGTCAGAATTGAAAATTCAATAAAATCAATTGTGGAGAATCCAATTGAACAGTTTAAAACTAAAATTATGAATTTTTCTGGTGTTCTCTTATCAAGAGAAATCAAATGTTCGATAACGAAGATGTCAACGATTCCTTTCATCTCTATACTTTTTCAATACTCTTGATCATTCGAACAAAATCTCTTTCGATTCTCCTTTTATAAAGGTCATTTACGATTTTTTATTTTTATTTTTGTATTCTGAGCACGCATTCGTGTATTCCGTGACGCAACAACCTGCTTCCCTTGAAAATTTTACGAGTACCAAGTCACTTGGTATGAAATTTCAGGAGCTTGTCGTAAAAGCATTTGGTTTTTTTTTGTTTTTTTTTATTTCAACGTACGAAAAAATGTTGCTAAAAGCAAAAAAAATATTGACTGTCCAAACGAAACACGTATTCTTATGAGCAACGAAATTTTGAGAAAATAAACCTTGAATTCGAGTTTCATTGGGACTTGGTGTTGGGAAAAAAAAAATTTTTTGAAATTTGGATGATAGAAAAAAAAAAATGGTCAACCGGCGACGTTTCATCGAACGAATCATTACTCGGTTGTGAATCAAGAACAAAGATATTCCCCCTCGGCGTGAAAGGTGTCAACCATAATTCTATCACCCTCGTTTATTCTTTTTAACGATGACATATCTACCGGAAGCTTATAGGACGTTGATGTCTTTTTGCCTATTTTTAGCGTCTTTTATAAACACTCCAATTCACAGCATCTATCGTGTCCTACTCGTCTCCTTCGTCTCTTACCTCGACACTTTCAATTCAATTGAATTCATTTCTTCTCTTGTTCGTTGTGCATACATCTAGGCGATGAGCTACGATAACAGGTAGAACAGAGCAGCGAATAGCAGAGAGAGAAAATATACAGAAGAATATTCATGCAAGAATAAATCATGTCCCTCCTCATGAAGTGGTCGCTTCGTTTTTGATATTAAGTTTTAGTACGTAATTTGCATCTTTTACGATCATGACATCGAAATATCGACGAACAGGATCTATTTTAAAAATAATTGATTTTGTAACGAACCTTCTTTTTATTATTTTTTTTTATTAAAATGGAATAATTTTTTAAATCATCGATCTCGACAGTTTCGAGCACGATTCGGAGCATCGAATATTTTCCATTTTCTTTGAAACGTTTGAATAATCCTGAGCATTCGTAACAACACTGAAAACGAAAGTTTCGTTCAGGTATAGAAAGAAGTTTTGTCGTAACATTCGGAATTTGGTTGTCTGAAAAGAAAAAAAAAATTTGCTGAATACGTGCAACAAAATATATTTGAATTTTTCAATGAAATTTCGTTTTCAGTGAAAACTCCAATAAAAATTTGTTCGCAATCCAGTAGATAATCGAAAAATTAAATCCGTTAACTTAAATTTGATTTTTAACTACAACGAAAACGTCGCTGAATCAACAAAAATTTCTGTTGATTCAACGAATTTCTTTTTATCACTAGATATTGCAACAAGTGAGAATGTTTCCACGTGGAAATCGTATATGATAACGTGTTTGGTTATACGCACCGCACATTTCATCGAAGATAGAACAACGATTTATATATATATATACGTGAGCTGGTGAAAAACCAATTATTAGCCCTCTCCTCGTTGCTTCATATATTGGTGCAATATATATATGTCAGTGGAAGTACAAGCCTAAATATAGAGTGACACTGTGGCACCAATTTATCGAATGAATCCTGTAGGTGTGCGTTGACTATCATCAGCTTAGGGGACTGCGAGAGAGTCGAGAGATCGTTATGCTCTCCGTATGGTAACGGAAGGTCCACACCGGTTACGAATCTCAGCCATACTCGGTCTTGACGTTCTTCATTTTTTTTCCCTTCGAATCCCTTCACGAGTGGATTTCATTATTTAAAAAAAAAATTTTTTTTCAAAAAATTCCATTCGATCTTTCGATACTTTTGATTCGTGTCATTCGGAGCATCGTTCGATTCATTGTTTTCCAAGTGTTTCGCGCACGATTTTTCGTTACGATCAAATATATAGTGCAAGTTCCTGTCCAGTGAAACGAATTTTTGTGAAATTTTCATTATCCCGGACATCCGTTTGTTCATATAATAATATTTTTGTGCTTTTTCTTTCGCTCTGAGGATTAAATCCTAACGAATTTTGTCATGTGAGTTTTCAACAATTTTTTTTTTCAAATCTGTAGACTTTTTTCGTTATGAACTATTTTTCCAAAAGTTATTGGTTTTTTGTTTTTTTTTCAACTTGTGCATATCGATCGTTTATCGTCATCTTTCATTTGTCTTGCGTCTCTTCCTTTAATTTCAACTCATTTTTTTTTTATCAATCGTTTCAGACTTTTTCTTGCGATACGATTTTCAAAATATCTTTTATCGTATACTCGATGTATCGAAACTCGAAATTTCGACTTGATTTTCGAAAGTAAATATTTTTGACGTTTCGTTCCATTGAGATGAAATAAAAAAAAGTTTCATATTCTGGAAAAAAATAAATAAAAATATGGAAAATTTTTAATTCTGGAATTTGCAATCATATCTTTCGCAAAAGTATCGGTTAGTTCAGTTCGATTTTCTTTGGTTTATCGAAACGATTCTTTTGCTTCCTTAGCGGATTTGTCGACCAAAATTTTGTGGTCACAAATTTCTCGGTCGTTTTTGTAGTCTTTCAGACCGAATATTTTCAGTCGTAAGAACAATTTTTTCATTATTTTTATTTAATTCAATTAATTTAAGAAAAGATAAAAGAAGTTATTTCAACGACCGAAAATATTCGGCCTAAATGACTACAAAAACGAGCCAAATTCTGGTCATACAATCCGCTAGGGTTCGCACGCACGAAACCATTTTTTTAAACGTTTATTTTTATTAATTTTCTTATGACATCGTCGGCCACTAGAAAATCATGCTTAAAAAATCTCAACGGTCAAGTGGAAAGCGTCAATTCGAATTTTTTATCGAGTAACTGAACTTCAAACGTTGAAATTATCGAATAAAAAATAATTTAAAAAAAAAACATCGAATTCATCTAATTAAAATTCGAAGATACACAAAAAAACGATTTTCAAAGACGACCAATAACGACGACAGTTATTTTCGAAACGAGATTTTCACCACTTTCGCATACAACACAAGAAAACTGCTTCTTGATTCACCGATCTTTGGTATGGGCGCGCTATGAAATGGGACAAGGTTGCGAGCGATGGGAACAAACGTTAGTCAAACAGTGATTCCCGGAAGTTGCTCGTTGCTCGTCATCCATCATCATCAAGACCCTTTACCCATATATATGTATATGAACACGTGTTGCAACGTACAACATGCCAATGACTGTTGACTGTCCGAAGCCCTTTCTTTTTCGCCGCATAAACCATTTCGATCTAAAATCGCTCGTCAAACTTGTTCGGCTGTTCTCCAAAATGGCGCCGTTCTAGAAGTGCAGATCCCAAAATATTGTTCAATTGCAATTGGCATTATCGAAAATCGATGGATTTCGATCTTTTTGACACATAATTGGAGACAAAACATTTATTTCTATCACGATTCCGGTGTATACGAATAAAATGTAAAAAAAAAAATTAAAAAATACTAAATTATTTAATCATACATGATAATTGAATAAGAAAATCAGATTTTTCTCTATTAGCGTTCAACTCTCGAAGAGTTTTTCGTTTATTTTTAACAGAAGAAAAACGAGATTCGAACGACTGAAAAACCTGATCGTTTCGAAGCCTATTAAAAAGTTTTTTTTTTTCCTATTCTGCCATTTAAGGAGTTTCGGTACAGGCGATACAATGTTGCCATGCTAAACCATGTTAAAGACACAAAAAATTTTAAAAAGTTAAGAATTTTATAAAATTTGGTGAACATATTCGTTTAGTGCCAAATTTGAGAATACAAATTTTTTCAGATTTTTTGTCTACACAGTTATCGAGTAATTGAAGACTAAAGTTCACGTGTATAAGCATAGCGTTTCCATATATATAGGTATACACTTCGGGCATAAGAAATCTGCTTTAATGCATAATTACTCGATAACAAAGTAGAAGAAAATTTTGTAAAAATTTGTGTTTTTGTACTTGATGTTGAAGAACATTATCACCAAATTTCATTAATTTCTTAACATTTTTTGCCTTTTGTACCGGAACTCCTTAACGAGTGAGGTGAATCGATAATAAAAAAAATTCGATTCTTATAGAAAAATTTTTTTGTATTTATAGCTCAACGGATTATCCGAGGCAATAATTGTCCGATTTTTGAGATTGAAATTCATGAAAAGAGAAAACTCAAGAAATAAATCGAATAACAAAATGAGGTGAATCGATAATAAACGAGATCAACGCGAGGACCGGTGACTCGCGAGACGTGATAGGGTGTGATTCGGTGAATTTGATTATGCCTTCGTGCGAGACATCCGGTCGGGTCAGGGTGGACAGATCGACGAGTCCTCTTCCTCAAAAACCAGCCAATCCGGTCCAAGAACTCAAAGCTCTTTTCTCCGATCCTCATATAAGTAGAGTTACAAACGGTGGTAACGAACCTCATCAGCAGCAGCAGCAGCAGCAACATGAATTTAGATTGGAAGCTGTACAATGTCTTCAGATCGAAGAGGTCAAAAAAAAAGATGACGATATACCGGAACGCGGAAGTTGGGGCAGCAAGGTAACTTCGTTCGAATTTTTCACACAAATGTCAATCGTAAATTTGTATGAAAATATATTTTTCAAATCGTTATTTATATATGCGTGCGAATGCGTTGTTCAAATGTATTTTTGTCGTTTATTATTATCCATTTATCGATGCTTCTGCTCGAAATAAATCCGAACATTTTTGCAGCCTTTGAAAATTCGTCGAGCTGAAAAAAAAAATAAATAAAAAAATTTCACGCTGCGACTCAGCCTTGTAAATTCAACTTTTATTCTCGATAGTAAAAAGATCTTCCGCTCAAGTGAATATATGTTAATAAGACACGGTAGACTTTCCTTTCTCAGAGAATCACTCATTGCATGCGCTGTATGCTTCGATTACAAACGATTGTATTTACGTTCGTTCGCACTATTCATTTTTACATTTTTTTTTTATATCAGGGTTGTGTGTGAGGTATAAAAACGTGGGTAGATATAACTCAGAAGTTTAATGAAAGATTGACAAAAAAAATCGATTAAAATGATCGATTTAAAAAAAAAAAAACTCAAATTGATCAATTATATGAGTGTAAAATTTAATTTTGCTTCGATCGGGTTGAAAGAATTATCAGTAGAATGTAAAAGATTCAAATGGCCTCAGTGATTATTTGAATTTATTTGAAAAGATAAAAAAAAAAACTCTGATAAATTTCACTACTTTTGAGCGAGTTGAGAATTTTTTATTTTTTTTTCTTTTTTATTACGTTTCATTCGGATCGCTGATCCATTAATATCAAAGTAATTTCGAAGGTGGAGTTCATCCTGTCGGTCGTTGGATTGGCCATTGGTCTGGGAAACTTATGGCGTTTTCCATATCTTTGCTACAAAAATGGTGGAGGTGCCTTCATGGTGCCTTATTTCATAGCTTTGGCTTTGGCCGGAATACCAATGTTTCTGATGGAGTTGTCATTGGGTCAAATGATGACGATCGGAGGACTCGGCGTTTTTCAAATAGCTCCAATATTCAAAGGTTCGAACGTATATTAATCGTTTTCTTTTCGTTGCTTCAGCTTCTTGATATTCAAATTTTGATGAGTATTTAACTCTCCCCAAACAAAAATAAAGTATAGAAAAAATGATAAAGAAGGATCCTGTCGGACTCCTGCTTAAAAAAAAAAGAAAACAAACTTTGAGTAACATTTTCGTCATTTGTATATAAATAAATTAGGTGCAGATTTTCCTAATTTAATTATCTGATTGAATTATCCATATATCTTACTCCTTTTATCACGATTCAAATAATGATAAAATTTAAATGAATGTTATTTTTATTATTTATTGATGCATCCATGAAACCAAATTGAATCATTGAAACATCTTCTTTTTTTTTAAGGAATTGGATACGCTACCTGTGTTCTGTCCTGCTGGACCAACATCTACTACATCATCATTCTGGCCTGGGCACTTTTTTACTTCCTAGTTTCTCTTCGTTCTGGTAATTATTTCTGTATTATTCGATCTATTATTTTTTGAATAAGTTTTCCCATAAATTCTTCTTCCAACGGACGACTCAATCCCATTATTTTTCAATGTAAAAAAAAAAAAAAAAAAAAATCTGCATCACATTGTCATTCTTCACTATTTCAAACAAGCAATTCGTGCACGACATACGAATTCGATGACCATGAACCTTCGTGTTTCTAACGTTCTTGATCGAACAAAACGAAGCTGCACGATAAATCGTACTAAAACGACGTTTTTTATGGAGTTCGTGGAAACATAAAATCTACGAGGTTTTTTACGTCGTGTTGATCAACCAATGATTATAATTTATTGATTATTTCTCATTGATTATTCATTTTAATGATATTTTTATTCAACCACATCACGTTCGATTTTTTTTTTTTTTTCTTTTCAATAAGAATAATACGACGTGACTCGTTTTTCCGGTTATTGAACTTGAGATTTTTGATTCAGTGTAGGAATAAAAAGTGTTTTTTACACGTTACATAGTTACGTGTATTTTTTTAAAAATTTTTTTTTTTAATTTCTTTTCCAATGAGAAGGACAATTAATGCACCGATTAATTTTTTCCTGTTATCTCAATCGTTTTATTTATATATTTTCGTTTCTATTTTTCATTACTCAGATGTGCCATGGAGAACTTGCGACAATGCTTGGAATACTCAATATTGTATTACACCGACGGAACGTTTGGCAGCCGTGTGCTGGCCCAAAGGAAATGATACGATATGTGCAACTTCCATTGGCAATTTGAGCCACTGCCTTCTCAAAGATCCAGTTAAAGAATTTTGGGAGTAAGTGAATCCGAGGGAAACGAATCTTTGCATTTTTTTCTCGAATAGATTTCTATTTTTTAATTATTAATCAACGCTGATGAAAATTGTTTCTCTAATTTTGGCATTTTTTTTATTTTAGTAATGGGAATATCCAAAATATTCAACGGCATAAATGTCGTTTTCTTTGTTTTAATTTTTTTTTTTTTTTTTTTTTTTCAAGTAAAATATTGATTTCAATAGTCGTAATCATAATGGAATAATTTTACTTTCATAAAATTATTTGCCATACATCGAAATGATAGAATAATGATCAATTTTTTATTTTTCTACTGTTTCAAAAGAATAGAATATTCAGAGAAATGAAATCTCAGTATCGAATCCGTAGGGTACGATTTAAATTTATGGAATATGAGTGTATGACGTGCTTGTTGATTTCTTTTTGCACAAAAGGAGACGAACTCTTCAGATCTCGAGTGGAGTCGACGAGGTCGGAGGGATTCGATGGGAACTTGCCGGCACATTGGCCGTTGTTTGGATAATGTGTTACTTCTGCATTTGGAAGGGTGTCAAGTGGACTGGAAAAGTATGGGGACGCTCGATTATTCAAACCAAATTACGATTCGCAAATGTCATTTTTTCGATTATTTTTAGCGTATTCTTTACACTATTATGCTAGAAATTTTATAATTATTTTCATCGAATTTATAACGATTTTGATAGTTTTATATTTCATTGAGTCGTCGCTGCAGCTTCTGCTGGATAATTTCCCATGAAAACTGTCGAAAAAAAAAATTTCCCGTAGATTCTTCCTTAGATCACATATTTTTCATTAAGTCTTTAATTTTTTTTCAACCGCGATTATAACTTCACGAAATGATGCCAAGTAAAAAAACTTGAATAATTGTTCAAACATTTGATTACGGTTGTCATAAAAAAAAACGAAAGAAAAAAAATTCGCATATTTTCATGAAAATTTTGAAATGAAGTCACAAAAAACGTTTTTTTTTTTACGTTATTTTGTAAATGGAGCATTGAAAACCCAAAAAATTTTCGAAATCGATTTATAATCGAATTATTCTGAGTAACATCCATACGAAAAAAGCTGTTTTGAGAAAACGACCAACAACAGATTTATCAGCCACTAATTTTTGTACTTCAAGGAACTTCGAGGCAAAATTTTGACACAACATTTCCGGAATGTTGTACGAAGAAAAAAAAAATAAGATCGAAAAGTCGATTCTTCAAATATTTTGATAGCAGAGTACCCCTGATTTACTTTTAGGTGAAATATAATTTTGTTTAATGTGTTTTTGTTTTTGCCATTTATTCTCGAATTGCCAGGTAGTTTATTTCACTTCACTGTTTCCGTACGCGCTGCTCGCAGTTCTTTTAGTCCGAGGTCTTACTTTACCCGGTGCAGCCGAGGGTTTGAAATATTACGCGACCCCGAATCTATCAAAGCTCGGTGATCCTGAGGTAACTATCCATACATTGCTTTCTTATTTTTCGATTTTTCAGTATAAATATCATGAAAATATATTTCTTAAGAGCCTTATCTATCGATTTAATCGCATTTTATAATTAAAACTTAATAAAATTTCATTGAATTTATTAAATTTTGTAATAACAGTAAATCTGAAATTGTCTACTCCTTTCGTTCGTCCAAAAACAGTCTACTTATGATTTCAATCGTAATTCAGTGTAATATAATTAAATTTATGAAATTGTTTCTCAATATCTGAACATTTTTTTCTGCCGTTGTTGTTTACATTATCAAGGTTTGGATCGATGCAGTGACGCAAATTTTCTTCTCCTACGCTCTTGGCCTCGGTGCGCTCGTGGCCCTCGGCAGTTACAACAAATTTAACAACAACGTTTACAAGTGAGCTAATAAAATTGTGTACTCAATACATACTCGTGATATTATGAATTATAAATCAAAAGATCGTTTTTCATCACCGGATGAGTGAGTTTAACGAGAGATCATTCGCGTCTGTGATTTTCTTATCGGTTCGTTCCTGTACAGGGATGCTTTGGTCGTGTGCATGGTCAATTCCGGCACGAGTATGCTCAGTGGTGTCGTTATTTTTTCCGTTGTTGGATTCATGGCGCACGAGCAACAAAAGCCAGTCGCCGATGTCGCCGCATCTGGTAATTATAACTCATCGATTATTTTCTTCCTCGATCAAGACTTTCATCGAAAAATTTTTATTTGCCGGACTATTTGTTGAAATTTTCCACCAGGACCGGGATTGGCTTTTCTCGTTTATCCTTCAGCGGTTCTACAATTGCCTGGTGCTCCGGTTTGGTCCTGTCTCTTTTTCCTCATGTTGATTCTCATCGGGCTAGACAGTCAGGTAAGAAAATAATTATTGTTCGATAAAATAAAGCATACAATTTCCTAATTTACTATTTTTTCATTCAGATTTTCTTATTCCCAGATTTCAATTTGCAACTTTTTAATTTTCAGATGATAATTTTCAATTTTCAATTTTAATTGAGCTTGATTCGATTAGCTTGCGTGGCTATAAAGTTCCCTTCGAAATTCAATTTCCATGTGAAATCCTGCTGATTAATTTGACGAATCTATAAAAAATAAAACTATTATAGAGACAAATTTTCTTTTCAAGTTTTTAATTGCTTGTGCATATATCACAGAAAAAAATCTAATAAAATGAGTATGACAATGGATATCTGTATTATTTTACAGTTTTGTACGGTGGAAGGATTCATAACAGCTGCTGTGGACGAGTGGCCAAAACTTTTGAGAAAACGTAAAGAAATATTCATCGCAATCGTCTGTTTTTTGTCCTACTTAATTGGACTTTCTTGCGTTACCGGGGTGAGTAGATAGAATTTATCGTTCAATGAAGGAAAAATTTCGTTTGAATTTTCTGAACGAATATTATTTTTAATTCAGTGACCTAGCGAAATAAAGAATTCTTTCTTTTTTTTTCAGGGTGGAATGTACGTTTTTCAATTATTAGATTCGTACGCCGTGAGTGGTTTTGTTCTACTGTTTCTAATGTTCTTCGAGTGCATCGCCGTTTCGTGGGCTTTTGGTGTAAACAGATTTTATGATGGTATACGAGACATGATTGGTTATTATCCATGCTTTTGGTGGAAAATATGCTGGACTTTTACGACACCAGCAATTTGCGTGGTGAGTCTTTCAAAGCTGTTTAGTATTATAAAAAATCACTGGGAAATTATAATGAAATTTTTAATTTTTTCAAATTCTTTTACCAAATTGATTTTCGTTGTCATCTTTCGCTGGATGCCTTGAAAATTGATTTTTGTGTTATATTTAATTGATAAGAAAACTTGGAAATTAATTTTTAAATCGAATCTGATTTTCTCATTTGAAATTTTATTCGATTCTTTGACAGGGTGTCTTCATTTTCAATATTGTTAAATTTTCACCGGTCAAATATTTGACGTACGAGTATCCTTGGTGGAGTCACGTACTTGGATGGATGGCAGGTCTATCATCGATGCTGTGCATCCCGGTTTACATGATTTATATATGGTGCGTCACGCCTGGAACAACTTCGGAGGTAAATCGCACGTGTTTATTGAAAAGGAAACGAAAAACAAAAATTCTTCGCCCCGTACACGATGAATAAAAAAAAATTCGTGCGTTTATTTTTGTTGCAGAAATATCGAAAATTAGTGAAAATCGATGACGACATAGCAACGTTGAGAGCTAAATTGAATCCCACAAAAGCTGCTGAAATAAAAAGCGAGTTTAATTTATAGCGAAAAATTCGTCGTAATTTGAGACTCTATAAATCGCATGTATGTTTGCCGGTGTTCACAGTGCGAAGACAGGTGTTTTGAGTTAAAAAGAAAACTGAGTTATATTTGATTATAAAAACATGCTCAAAATATGGCCGATTAATAAATGTATTGCGAAATATTAATCAGCGAGTGGAATGAAAAACGATGACATTCGAATAAACGACGAAGAATTATAAAACTGATTGAAAAAAGGATATTCATTGTGAGATCAATGATATTCTCGTCAAATTTGCTCGTCTAATCTTTTATTCAACAAATTACATTATAAAACAAAATTATCAGATCTCAGGATCAAAGAAACGTCGTAGTTGGACGCGAGGATTGGCCTAATTGGCCAATTTATAAAACGAGGAAAAATTAAACTCGTACCTCGAACGATGGCTCATTTATTAACTTATTTTCAATTAACGATTTTTTTCACTTTTTCTTCTCTCCTGGGGAGGAAATTTTCCTATGTCTCTCTATTTTGCATCTCTTTTATCCGATCTATAAGCTCTTCTTTCCATTGTTCCTCGGAAATTGTGTTCGCCCATTCCGGTATCGCCGTTACCGGTAATGTAAAAGTAGCCATCATCGATTTCACCTGATTTATCTTGTCCGGATCCAATTCTATGTTCGACCTATTGCACAATGATGTCCATACTTGAATAGTTTCTGAAGGACCTCCCTGTATCATAGAAAAAAAAAAACACTATATTAATATCGCTCTTTCATGTTATTATAGCTTGTACGAGCAGAGCATTTAAATGCTGAAAGTTAATATGATTTATTGTATTTATCAATCCATAAACTATGTTTAGCAATAACTCTCTGTCGCTGAATATAGAAATTGTAAAGAATTTACAATTTTTTTTTTTCATTGTATTCATTGTATTTATTTATCCATAAACTATGTTTACCATTATTCTGTATGGCTGAATACAAAAAATTGTACACAATGTTCAAAAGTATTAAAAACTCTCTAGTTGTCAACTTAGTTAACCCATCGTGATCATATTTTTCTGGAATTTTTCAAAGGTCAAGCTGTATTAGATCAAATCTGCCTGTGGAAAAAACGATGTTTTATGGAAAACTATAAATAAGTGTATGAAAAAAATCAAGAGCCCAAATTTGCTACAAAATAGTTTCAAAAAACTTTTTACATTTGTATTTTACTTTATCGAATATGTTTTTTTAATTATAGCAATACGAAATAGGGTCAGATGCGATTGCAAGGGATTAGAAATTTGAATTATACCTGTTGCTCGTCACCTGGTGCAGACGATAATCCCTGCGATCTTTCTACTGAAGCAGAAATCCATTCTTCATCCTGTAATAATTGTGAATGAATAAAAACTCTACGACAAAAGTTATTTTCTCAAACTTTAGAAAATTATGAAAGCTTTTTGACGATTATTTTGGATTGATCATTGTAGCAGTTAGTGCTGACATGAGAGTCAAATCCCGAGCCAAATTACGAAACTCATTGTACTAGAAAATTTGTGAATAAAAGTAGCGAGGACGAAAAATGTGATATTATTCGAAAAAATTGTAAAACAAACCTCAAAATCATCGTCCTCATCGAGCATGGGATCTGCGTCGGTTGGTACCTGTGATAATGGCATATAACCCGTCATTCCAGCATCTTCATCTTCACTGTCAGACTCGTTGACAGCTCTTGCGCCAGCTGTCAAATTTGGCACACTCAAATTTTGTTCTATCGGTTCTTGAGTCGGTTCTGGCGACATTTTTCTTTGAATTTTTACACGGTTAAACACAAAAAGTCGCAGTTACTTTGGCGGAGTTGAACGTTAACCTCACATTTAGTATTATTATGATTACTTCGTGTGAGGAAACCAGAGGAAACACGTTGCTATTCCGTAGTTTCTCTTTGGGCCGCGATAATTAATAGGTGATACATATGTTTATTTGACAACTTAGTAATACAATTTTAGCTTTAGAACATAATTTATAGCGTATAAACTGTTTTGATCTTGTTTCCACTAATTTTGACGTTTATCAATTTTTTGACAGATCAACACTTCTCAGTCGATTGCAGCGTCCTCTAGCAAGTAGCAACTCGATGGCAGTCAATTCGATTGAGCGATTACTGACTCATTTCATTCCAGTTTTTATTCAAGCTGGCTGTGCGCGCGTTTTGAAAAAGACTAATCATACAATTTCCGTAGAAAAACTCAAAAGCAAAAATATTGTTACTCAAAAAGCCAGTATTTTTTCATAAATCTTGTAGCAAAGGTCTTAATACACAAAACATTTTGCAGCACGTGAGCACGCAAACTATATGGTATTCACTGAAATAGTTCAGTGGCTGTGCTGTATTGCAGATAAACACCGGTTAAACGAACGCACGTGTGCCTTATTGCAGCAACTCTATTGGCTGGGAAGTGTTTTTTAAGTTTATTGACCAATGATTTTTGGAAACAAGTTCCCGCCCAAATTCAGTCCTTCGAACGCATATCTATATATATATATCGTATGATATCAATCGGCTTGGAATTTCGGCGTTTTTCTATTGCGTGTCTACAATCGCGATTAGAATGTATTCGATCAGTTATCAGTTTGGTCGTTAGTAACACCGCGACTACGCAATTTTGTTAAATTTTACTTTACAAAAGCAGCGATGTAATTGAAAAGTGAATCGGACTGCATTTGCGTCAATTCATCGCGATGAAAAAAACATCGGAAATATGAAATCTTTATTCCCCTAAAAATCTTGTTTCTTTGTTTGCACTTGCGAATTCAACGATATCGAGCTTATTTATCGGATATAATAAAAAAAAATGTCGCGTTATTTAAATCGGGTAGCCGAAATACTCGGGCTTGCTGACAGTAAAAGAGTCACGGATCGAAGAGTAAGTTTATAACCTATTTATGAACATGAGTTTCTCCTTGGTATAAACAAATTTGAACCAGCATTCTTTGAACCCAGCTTTTCATGATATACACTCATACGTTCTGGACGCATCGGAAAAATAATAGCTATTTGAAAAGAATACTTTTTTCTATCATTCTTTCATTGACATTCATGTCATTTCGAATGATTATACTTCGTTTTACACTCGAACATAAAATTTATAACTCATCCTCAAAAACGAATGGACTAAAATGAACTATCTGGTTATTCGCAACTTTGATTCTGCATTAAAATTCATCTCCCTAGGGGTTTAATTTTTTTAGTGAAACAATAATTCTTTTCATTTTCAGACTTTCATAAAGGATTTACAGGATGTATATTTGAATGACGAATACGTTGATGCGATCAATGAGGAAACTAGCAGAGATTTCACAGGCTCGACGTCTTGGAATCAAATAATGTTGACCATCCATCATGTCGTGTTAATGGTATGCTGTTTCTAACGCTTATACTCGTCGTCAATTTTGTGACAAATTCTTGTCAACTTAATACGCCAATTTTGTGTGAAATCGAGATATCAATTAAATAATCGAGGACCTAATTTTTTCAGGAAGTTGACAAGTCAGTGAACAAAACAGCGAAAGGAAATGCAGCGACTATTGTACAGAGCGGTTGCTGCGATCTAATCAAAAGAACAGTCAATCTTGCCATTGCAGCGCCTAAAATGTCGCTCAGCTGTTCGGACCTAATGGCCATTATTTTTCAAATATTGGGAAAAAAGACTTACGAATCGTATTATGATACTTATATCGGGATTCTTGCGAGCGTTCTCACGAATAAGAACTATCGATTAGCAATGAGTTCAGAACAGTGGCGAGAGGTTTTGAATCTCTGTTTGAAGATCTATGATCCCAGACCTAAAAATGTTCAAAGCGTTATTCTGGAAATTGCAAGAATTACTGTACACTATGGCTGCCTGCAGTCTCATTTGCTACTGGATGTGAAAAATATTCTGCCGTTTCTGGGTAAAGTAGTCATTCATCTTTCTAATAATGAACAAAAAATCAATATGGCAATGTGAAGAAAATAGTGATCTTTCTGAAAAAACTTTTTTCTTTTCATTTGAAAAAATAAATTTATATTATTAAATTTTGAGATAAACTTTCAGGGTCAATTTATCAAGGAATCGGTACAGGCAAAAATATGCTAATGAAACCGATGTACAAATTGACGTATGCGGTGTGTCAACAAATAGCGACTGAAAATCGGATAACTCTCTGTGAATTCAGTGAAAAGATACTACCGTCCATCATCAATCTCGAGGGATGCCCTGAAAAGTATAATACGATGTTACTGATGATGCAAATTCATCATCCAGGTGGTGCCGGCACCATTGAGGATGGAGCGTACGCTCGAGATTGGGATCAATGGAAAAATATAGTACGGGGAATTTACGCCTCTCTTGCCAGGGACAAAAAAACAGAAATATTACCACCATGTTTTTTGAAACTTGCTTGCGAAGGTGAGTTTTCATTTACTCTATATTAACTATCAAATTTTGTTTTTTGTAATTATTTGATCATTTTTAGCTGTGTCAATAATAAACTTTGAATCCGTGTAAATTTCTCATAAAAATGATGTCTCGAGCTCTGACTTCAAGCGAGAAAAAATGTGTCTAAATTATAATAAGAAATGGAAAGAAATTATGAAAAGATGAATTTCGAATCTGAGAAATAACAGAATTTTGAACAGTCAACGTTGCTACATAATTCCGAACAATCTCGTTTCAAATTCTTTCAGTGTACAGACAAGTAATATTGGATCCTTCGTACATCACCGAAGGAATGCCAATTTACTCTGATTCTCAAGAAATGCAGCCACGAAAACGTCGACGTATTTCACTACCCGTACGAAAACCTGTTGACATGCTAATCGACAATGATCTCGAAGCGACATGGCCTTCTATACAAATACTTACGGTTTTGTTGAAAAAGTATCCAAACACTCTCAACTCCGACGATTATGTGACGTTCATCAAAACCGTTACCGAATTCGTAATCGCATCGCTCAATAACGAAATGACCATGGACAGTTTGTGCGAACTTTGTACCGTTCTGGTTAATGCGGAGAAGGAATATTTTCATGAAACTGAACAAGCCGAGGTTAAAATTTGCTGGGAAAAAATTTGGGATACAATCTTACGGTACCGTATAATTTTTATTAATATAAAAATGATAAAACGACAACATTTTTTTAAATTATTGAGTGAAAAACAAAAGCACTTACAGTATATTACAGCCTTTCCATGATGATTTTTGATGATTTTTTTTTTTCTCAGTGCCTTGAGTATGAATCAGAACGAAAAGCTTGGCCATGCGCTTCTTCAGTCAATAATCGAAAACAGGGGCGCACTAAACGCGACTGGTTTTCTTCGTTTGTATTTAACGAACGCAATACGATGGTCAGCCTCGAGTGTCAAAACGTTGTTGATTTTTTGTGAGTACACGCCAATCCCGGAGGAACTTGTTGGCAGCGGAGTGACAAGTTCAACAAAGCTGGAAGGATCAACGCGAATAGCTCTGTTGAAATGGTCTCTCGAAATTCCCTCTTCGACCCAAATGTCGCAAGTGCCAGTCGCCGAATTGGCAAATTTATTGACGGCCCTTGTCGTACGTTCATGGTACGATCACGAATTTCGTGATTATAGAAAATTTCAAGATTTCGAATACCAACAAAAAATTCAAAGTCATGTTATGATGAAAAACGATTTGTTCGAGGATCGCGAAGGGAAGAGTTTCAAGGACATCGAAAATTGCAACTTGTCGTTGAATTTTCGCCAAATAAATTGGGATCAAATAGAGGAAAGACCCAAAAACAACGTGGCTAATTTACGAATTCTTCACGTACAAGATTCTCTGAAATTTATAACGGAATCACTCACCAATTACGTGAGCGATCATTCGACTTTGGAAGATCTCGAAAACGACATTAAAAAATTGACGGTCATCGCCAAATTAGTGTCGAATTTAATCGAATTGAATATTCGTTCCGAGTCACAAATCTTCAAATTATTGAACGTCTTTGAAGGATGTTTCAAATCGATTTGTTCGCTTCTCAACAAAGACACGGAAAGTTCGTGCAATTTCGTGCACGTGATCGAAGCTCTGGAAGTTTTGTACACGACGCGATACAGTCAGGAGGTTTCGAAAGTTTTGATCAAATCTGCATCAATGGAATATCTACAATTCGTTTATGAGCTTTTGTCGGAAGACGACGAGGATAATGGGAACGACGATGACGAAAATTCGACAAATTTTAATACCATCCACGGCAAACATTCGCGCAAATTATTGGAAAATCGTTCGTCTCGCGAGTTGTCAGAAACGTGTCGCTTGAGTAATTCGTCGAACAAAATTCTCACGTATTTTTGTTTCACCCCTATCGAGGATAAAATGACAGATGCGCAGAAGAGAGTTTTGAAGAATTTATTGAAAATTGATCTTTACGAAAGCAACGCTGACGATCGTCGCGCATTGGATATTCTCAAAACTTGTGGCATGTCTGAAAAGTTGATCGAAACTAGTGAAGAATCTCTCGAAATCGCCAATAATTTTATTCGACAATTATTCGAATTACGCATCAAAGATGAGACCGTTGTACGAGGAATATTACACGTGATACCTCATTTTTTCAGAGCTTCAACGAGAGTCACGAGGGAGAAGGAAAAATTATTGGAAATATTGTCGACGATAAATAAGCGTTTGAAAAAAGAAAAATACGGTCCACTAGTTCACGGAGATTTTATAAAATGCATCAGCGAAATAATCCGATTAAATCCATCGACGACATGGACATCAAGCAGATCGATCGAGTCTTCACCGATAATGGAAATTCTATTGAGCTACATCAACAATCCGTTTTATCTCGTAAGGCTGGAAGTCGTGCGAGCTCTTTACGTCGTTTTCGCCTCAAAAACTCTTCAAATTCCATCGAAAGTAAATTTCTTCACAAAAATTGAGTATGCGATACCGGAATTATTTACTGCCGAAGGAATTCTCAACGATTGTAAAAGAATGGATGAGCTCGAAACGAGAACGATTACAGTCGTTCATATATACGCGACGATACTCCGAGCCAATAAATTTCTCAGCAATCAAGCGCTCCATTCGATGATAGCATTGTCAATGCAACGAGAGGTGAAAATAGGAACGCTCAAAAAGGCTCTGATTTACGTGTCGAAAAGCGAGGAAAATCAACGTCTTTTGATCGAATCGAATCTTCATTATTTGTTATCTCGCTGGTTCGAGGCCGATTATCCTTTGCAATTGTTTCCTTGGACTCTGGTCCAGTGCGATTCGCAAGAAGATTTTTCTCGAAGGTACATCGATACGTTGCTGTCGGTAAAATTGCAGAGACTCGAGTTCAAACATCTCGCTATTTTGTGCTCGAATCTCGAGGTCTCTTTTGTAAAAACAATAGAAAATTGTTTTCCAACGATAATGACACAGCTCATGTCAATGATCGTCGAAGATTCCTCGGAAGAAAAGAATTCCGAAAGAGTTATTTACGCCAGACGAATGTACGAGAGGCTGCGTTTCAACACCAACGATTTCGAAGCTGTTAAACCTTTCGACGTATTGTTACAAGAAAAATTATCCGAGGTCGTGATTCGTCTCGTCGAAAGACTGAGGGACGACGAGCATTTCAACGAAATATTTTCACGTCGGGTTTTTTTGCCAGCCATAAATCCACCAAATTTTACGGTTGGAACGATCGATCGGTGTTTCATGTTTTTGGAAAAAGTACTACCCGTCAAGAAGGAATCGCTCGTCGAGTACTTTGCGACTCACCGTCCACATATTTTACAGCTTACCGTTGACAAACTTTATTGCAATATTAACGAAGCCGATGGTCCCGATCACCAACTTCAGGCTTTTCATCAATATCGTTATTTCGGCACGATTGTTTTACAGCATTTGCAAAAACCCTACTTCGATTCCATGGCGCTTTACATAGTGAGAGACACGAGTTACTCTTTGCTTTCTCTAACGAAACAAGAAACTCTGGCCGAAATGGCGTGCGATTATTTGAACGAATTTCTTCGTGGCGCGATGCCGAAAAGAGCGAACGAGATAAAAGAGATTTTGAGTTTCATCGTTTCGACGCTGGTACCGATCGTTCAATCTTCCACGATCAAAGGAGCCATGAAAATATTGAATTTTCTGATAATCGAGCAACAAGAGTTCCTGGGGGATGCCATAGAAAAATTGGACTCTTTTCCGAACGTCGATTCATTCGAGGCGATCAAAAAAGTTCATCACAGTTTAAAATACGGTACGAAAAAGCATTACACTCTCGAGGATGAAATCGAGCATTTTTTGAACGCGACAAACGTTGAGACACTCAGTTGCAGTCACGAAGGACTTATACACGTGAAGAATCAATTGTCCACAAGAAAACGAGAGTTGCGTTACATGTACGAGAGACTCGAAGGCCTTCGAGGTTTTGCCGAAGATTGTGCTTCGAGTACATTGCACAAATTAATTTACAAACTCGTACAATTAACGAGATCATGCGACACGAATATTTCTTTGGAAGCTGCTAAATGTCTCGGTCAACTTGGTCCAGCTGATTTGACAACGATGATTTTACACCCGGAGAACGTTTATGGCAAAGAAAATAGCACCGACGTTGAAACTTTAACGTTTCGTATTGTGAACCAATTAGTCGATTATCTTGTCGATAATAACACGAATTTACGTCGAGCGAGCTCTTCAGCTCTGTACGATATTTTCTCGACTTCCTGGGGTCGCTATTTGACGAACGAATCAAGTTTGTCCGATGTTATGGCGAGTTGCAAGATCGAAAATCCGAACATTCGACACTACATTTATCCTTTTGTTAATCGAAACAACATTTCAAAATCTCGAGCAATTGATGTCGATGGTGACGAATGGCAGATGTGCATAAATCGTGAAAATGATCTTTGGATACCGACGAATTACGAGTCTTACGACAAATGGATAATCGACATAACTTGTAAACTCCTCGATTGTTTAGTTAATTTTTATACACCGAGCTTGAAGCCAGTTTGTAAGGAAAGCGTAGAATTTTGTGAAATTTTATTGCCTCGTCTCGTCAATTTGATACAAAGCATTGATTCTCAGCGGGTAAATGACGTTTGCTTGTGCATAAATCGTTTTTTCTCACGAGTTTACGAAGCTTTGCGCGAGACCGACGGGAGTATGTCGATTCCGGAGAGTCCTGTGAAGCGGGATGTTTCTCTGAGTTATCAGTGCGTTCGTTGCATGATAAACGTCGTGAATTTCATGCGCATACAATCCTCCGACAACGCGCCAATGTTCCTCGATTACTTGTACATCGCGAAAGCAGCTCAATATTGCTCGGCCTATTTCACGTCGGTCCTTTACGCTGAATTGTGGTCTCAGAGCCTGTTACAAGATTCTCGATTGTTGCAGGACAAAATACCCGGAAGTTGGATATCAGCGATCGATTGTATATGCGAATTGAGACCAGAGCCAGGAAAACTGCTTCAGTCTATCGTACGAGAGGCTTATTTGCACATCGGTGATCCTGATTCAATTTACGGTTGTGGATTGTCTCATCTCATCGATTCATCATACAGAATCCAACATTATGTTCATCTTCGACAATGGGACAAAGTGCTGTTGGCTCAAGACGTAGAACTGAGTTGGGGCAATGCTTCTACACGTGGGATTCTCCATTCTCTCCAACAATCGGGGCTTCAGAGTCTTCTCGGCCGCGTCATAAGTACGATCAACAAAGAGCAAGAAAACGTGGATGATTTCATGTACGAAGCAGCATGGAGACTGGCCGATTGGAACATCATCGAATCACACCGAAGCCACGAAAATTTCGATCATTCGACGAGCTCGACGATCAGTCCGAGTTCTCGGATAAGCGATTATCACTCGTCGCATTATCGCGCTCTCAAATCTCTTCGAGAATCTGATACTGTTGGATTGGGAACGTTCCTCGATGACGCTCGCACCAGCCTCGTTTCTTCACTCCGAAAAATCAGCCTCGAATGCAGTCAAACCGTTTATCCGATTTTGTCGCAATTGCGGATGTTACGAGAGATCGAAGATTTTTCGAATATCGAACCTAATAAATGCAACGAAGTTTTGGAGGATTGGAACAGCGAAGATGATCTAGATAGCAATGATTTTCAATGGATCGAGCCGATACTGTCCCAACGTTTGATCATGTATCAGACAAAGGGAAGTTCGACGAATCGAGCGCTCATCAAGACTCATTTTGACATCGCTGAAATCGCTGAAGAACAAGGATATTTGTCGATCGCAGCTCGAGCTTTGGATTCCCTTTCTCGACACGATCTTACCAGCACGGCGAGAGACGAGTTGACTTATCAAGAAGCTTATTTAGCCTGGACACGCAACGATCAGGATATCGGTCGTTACCTCTTACGTAACTTGATCAAAAAATCAAACCTTTCTCCAAATTTACGCTCAAAGGCGTTACACGTTTATGGCAATTGGATGGCAGTAACGAAATCAGAAAATCCTCAAGAAGTTATTGAAAAATATTACGAAGAATCGATAAAAACGAGTTTATCGATTGAGAATAAAAGCTCGAGAGACATGAAAAATCTTACGGACGCTCAGGCCGACGTTGCTCAATTCGCCGATGCTCAGTATCAACAAATAATTGAATTTATGCAATCCCCTCAATACGAGAGTCTCCTCGAATGCACTAAATTCAAAGACGACGAGAGTAAATCAATGATCGCTGGCAAGAGTAGAGACGAACAAAGAGCGATTACTATTTATCAGAGACAAGTGACGAACGACGCTGCTGAAGTTGAAAACATCAAGAGAGAAAAAGACATGTATCTTTTTTTGTCAGCGAAATATTATTTGATGACATTGCAAACTGGTCAAGAGCACGATCTCTTAGTTTTTCGTCTCGTTTCATTGTGGCTCGACAACATGTTTAACGACAGTTTGAACCAAGTTTTGTCCGAGCAAATACAAAACGTAGCTTCGTACAAATTCATAGTACTTTTGCCACAATTAGCGCCACACATAAATAACGATAAAAATATATTTACAGCTCAAATAAACGCTCTCATGGAACGTTGCGCCAAGGAACATCCTCATCACACACTTCCAGTTGTACTCGCTCTGAAAAATACTCACAAAGACAACGAATTCAAAGCAGTGGAGAAAGGTGGTCAAAGGAAGGCTGATAAAATACATCCGGAGCCAAGAGTCCTCGCGGCAGAAGCTTTGATCTCGAAACTCACGAATTCATCGATAAGACAGATTATTCGTGAAATGAGTGATCTGTCGAACGCGCTCGTGGCACTCGCTTATTTCAACGTCTCCGAGGCTCAAGCGAGGAAAAAAGATGCCGCTCATCCTATACCGAGAAGTCAAGCGATAATGAAAATTCGTAATTACACCAACATCTGCGTACCGACTTTGACGATAGACGTTAAGCCCCGTGGCAATTACAACGTCGTTGGAATTCAAGAATATGTTGGAAATTTTGATCTACCGGGGGGTGTAAACGCTCCGAAAAAAGTTGTTTGCATCGGTACCGATGGAATAAGGAGAAAAGAACTGGTCAAGGGTCAGGATGATTTACGTCAAGATGCAGTAATGCAGCAGGTCTGCACTGTTATGAACAACATGTTGAGAACTAGCAAAGAAACGAAGAAACGTAAATTGCATATAAGAACGTACAAAATCGTGCCACTATCTCAACGATCCGGAATACTGGAATGGTGCGAAAATACTCTGCCAATATCAAATGTGCTTTGTGATTCGGGACGTAATCCGGGAATGCATACGAAATATTATCCTGACGATTGGAGCGTTACAAAGTGCAGATTAAAGCTCCAAGCCGTTGATCGTGAGCCTATGAACGTAAAGCTTAAAACATTTTTGGATATTTGTAAAAATTTGCATCCAGCTTTTCATCATTTTTTCATGGAAAAATATCCCTCCGCTGAAACTTGGTTCGAACGGAGATTGGCTTACGTCAGAAGTGTCGCGACGACGTCCATGGTCGGCTACATGCTCGGATTAGGCGATAGGCACTTCAGTAATATTCTCATCGATCAAACCACCGCCGAAGTTATTCACATTGACTTCGGCATCGCTTTCGCTCAAGGCAAAGTTTTACCTATTCCGGAAACTGTCCCGTTTCGATTAACTCGCGACATGGAAGTCGCGATGGGCATTTGCGGAGTTGAAGGCGTTATGAGACGCAGCTGCGAAGAAACCGTCGCTGTTCTTCGAGATCGCAGGAAAATCTTGATCACTCTCCTTCAAGTACTGCTCTACGATCCTCTCTTCTCTTGGGCTATTACGCCTGTCAAAACTGACGAAACTGATAACCATTGTACTCGCCGATACAGTGCAAGAGTCACCGAAGACAGAGGTAAAAATGTTTTTATTTTCGTGTATTGTATTCAGATATTTTTTCGTTAATCTCTCCCTCACTCCGAAGGTTGCAATTCTGGAATTTGATTATTTTTTTTTGTTTAGCTGTAAACACTAATAAAAATTTGTTTAATTTGGCTTACAGGAGTAAAAAAGACGAATAAGCTTGCGGAGAGAGCTTTATTGAGAATCGAACAAAAGTTGCAAGGAACGGAAGACGGAATAAGCTCGAGCATATCCGGACAGGTCGAACGTCTTATTCAACAAGCGCGGGATCCGAGAAATCTTTGTCGTTTATACAGCGGATGGCAAGCATATTTGTAATAGAAATAGTAGTTGGAACAAGAAAAACGAACAAACAGATCATTTCATATTTTATACTGTGATATATAAAACTACTACGAATAGTACCTTTTTCAACGATCAATTACTCTCGTTGCCTAACATTATAACGTTTGTTCGGTGCAACGGGGGGGTCGTACGTTATTCAGTAAATTATTGATAAGAGTGAATTAGATAATACGTCGTGGTTCTGTTCCCCGCTTCAATCCTCGAGTATCCTTCTCGTCTAGCGAATGAAAGAAACAATTTTGAATGCGAATGAATCGTTCTTTAAACACGACATTACGTTTATTCGGCAATCATAATATTTACCTTTTCATCAATTTGAAAATCATACGAAAACAATTGAATTCAACGTTGTGACGATTTATTTCCACTTCGAGTTAAAAAAATCCTTTCTTTTTTCACTCGCCTTAAGAATGCTTTACGCGTACGTTTGCAGCCTAAAATTCGTCTGATTAAAATTTCATTATCCGGTGATTACACGAAACTTTGATAAAGTTGAATCATCTTTATCTTTTTTCTGAGCATTTATACTTCTGATAATTATATAATAATGCCAAAAAGTTATTAACCAATAGTAAAAATACCGAGTGTCCAGTTACAAACAACCCAAAAAACTTATTCACCGTTCCACGAAACGAAATCGTTGGTACTTTTTTAGAATGTTCGTTTTTCTTTTTTTTTTTTTCGAGAATTCCGGAAAGTTAACAATAACCATCGAATTCTTGATATTCCTGATCAAAGTTTGAAAATTAGGGCAAACTATTTAATCAACAGTCGCCTGAATAGCGGTTGTTTGGAAACGATCAAAACGTAAAATTTTTTTAAGTCGAATGAAACATTGCATTGCATTTCGAGAGCAAGAATGAAAAAAAAAAAAATTATGTGAAAGCGTTTGATTATTTGTTGAATCGTTCCATGTCCATGATTCGTTAATCAACTTTTTCGTCTGAATTTTTTCAGATCTGATTTTGATGTTGAATGACAAGTTCCATGTAATGTCAGTAAAATGTCCCAAAATCGTTTTATAAGTTCGTTAAACTCCCTTGTTACCAGTGAAAACATGAGGGAATCCTCAATTATGTATAATGAATGAGAGTATCGGAATGGTTTCGGTGTGCGTGTGTGGACGAATCCAATTTAATGTAATTGAAATTTTCACAGACTTGATGAAGAAAATTTCTATGTTATGTTCATCGAGTTCTCCTGTTACCTGTTCCAATTCATTTGACTATTCATAATACAAGGAGCAGTGGATTTTCTATTCAAACAAATACATTTGTGATACAAATGAATAAGAAATATTTGTTTATAAAGTAAAGAAAAAATATCAATTCGTTATTTTATAAAGTACAGTAATTAAGAAAATAAATATAGAATACGAAAAAAATAAAATACTATTGAACAAAAAAAAAAGAATAAAAGCTTAACCGAACAAGAAATTTCGTTGAATTCCAACGATCCGAGCTTCAACATAATCAAAATTTTGTTTCTAATTCACGAAAATAAGTTTTTTCCAGATCGTCAGGGTCACGAAAAAGGTGACGTTGAAGGTATACCGGAAAAGCTTACGCCTTCTATTAGAGAGTGGACGAGAAAATCGGTCTGGGAATACAAATGAGCTTTTGGAAAGAATCTCGTATTCCAAGCAGTGAGTTTATGAAAGACCTTGAACCTAGAATCTACATATGTTACGTTGCACGAAACAAGATTACGTTTATTTACTGATACATTAATATCAAAACGTTCATTTTTTATTGCTGTCATTTATAATTGACCCCAGTACTTTTCTACTATTTTATATACCGAGCAATCTCGTATTTAAAAAACAAAAATTACAAGTCTTTTTTTTCTCACATTGTTTCGGATTACGTGATAATTCTCACGAATATAAAATCCGTGAAAGTTTTTTTTTTTTTTTTTTTTTTTTTTTGTCATTGGAGCAAAGAAATAACGTGAAAGACTAATTCAAAGTTGTATGACTCAAAGAGAGTTTTATAAGAGGAGATAGAAATCTGAGCCTGTTGCGTGAAAGGATACGTCGTGTCGAGCGCGCGCGCGCGCGCGTGTGTGTGTGTGTGTGTGTGTGTGTGTGCGTGCAATTTTTTAATGAGCAAAAAATTGCAAAGCCTGTACTACGATAGTACATCGAATCGTTGGCCTTGACAATGTGAGCAACTGTTGAATAAAAGATAAGGACGTTCAATTTTTTTTTCTTGTCTGTTTATTTTTTTTTTTTTTTTTTTTTCCCTCATTGACACGATATTCGATGCCGATGCTCACCTCGGAACGAAGCAATCATCCTATAATTTTGTAATTTCCGTAATGTATGAAGAAGGAAACTGCTTCGTATTCAGTAGGATCATCAAATCCCCAATAAATTATTTTTTCTCTCTCGCAGTCTGACGGATTTTAAATTATAAGAATACATTGTTGGAATAAAAATCTTTGTGTTTCAGTTTCTGTAATTTGATCCTAAGTGTCGATAACGGTTCAATCAAAAGACCGATTAAATTCTGTTTATGTTGAACAACTGACGTCTGTCGATCTTCGTGAATATAAATAATTTTCGTATCGTTTGGAAAAAAACTCATGTTGCTGTTAATGTATATTGAAAAATTGAAAAATTGAAAAATACATTATTCATTTATTAAAAAAATTGTATTTTCTGCATGTTTTTTTTTCCTGTAACTATTAAAACCTTGAAAATATTGTTGGAATCATAATTCAGCGTATTTGACATTTTTTATAAATGAAAATTATGATACAAACTATTATCTTTCGGAATTAGAGCTCGCATCATTGAAACAATGATTTCTTCTCGAAAAAAATGTCAATAATTATTCGAAATTATTAATTAATTCTAATCAAGATATTATTCGTTGCAATGAAAATATTAATCAAAATCATAAAAGGAATGAAAATAATTTTTTTTTTTTAATTGAATAATTCGTCAAAATATCAAAAAGTGAGATCGATTTTTTATTCGATTTTCACGATTACTGGCTTATCACAAAAAGATGATAATATGCACGGAATATTAAGACACACATTACTGGCTCTCAAACATCCCAGTCAGCGTCCTTCACTCTCTGTTTTTCTTTTCCTCTCGATTTCTTGTGCAAAATAATAAACGTTTCTGCCAAAAATCTGTATTTGCAATGTAAATGTTTACTAAAACCGTTTGGTGTAACCGAGGCATTTAAATATTATATTTGTATAAATCAAAGGCACTTTTACACAGTAATAAGATAACAAGTTCATCAGGGACGAATATGAAAGAAAAATTGTGAAATGTTAATGGTGTTTCGAAAAAACAAAGTTAAAACGATTGTTCAAAATTTGTTGAGCGAAGGAATATGATGTGACCTCAGATAAAATTAGTGGAAAGACACTTAAGAACGATGTCTGCATAAACAGAACTCGTTTTTACGAGAATGCAAAATTTTTGTTCGCCGATAACGATAGTTCAAGCGTTTTCCGTTGATAATAGTATGCCAAGAAAGGGAAGTGCAACATCGTACGAGTTAAAACGATAATAAATTTTCTTCAATATATCGCGGATCAGACTTTGTCTACACATTTTATTTGATTTTTTTTTTCTTCTTATTACTAATTCGTCCCTCACTTTCAGTTGGGGTTTCCCCCTTCTTCGTTACGAATTGAAGAACACTCGGAACGTATAAGAAGAGTGCACACGCTGCACGAAGTGTCTAACCATTCGAGAGAACGGCACATCGACGATCATGGATAACAACAGCTTAAAAATCGTCCTCGGTCTTTGCTTATGTTTCACACTCGTCATTGGCGAGTCGAATGGTAAGTTCGCTAATTAATTCGTCAACCGATTCATTTCTCTTCAACTAACTCGCATTTCTTCTCGTTTCTTTTTACAGACTGCAAATGCCCTGGACCGGTAGCATACTACGAGGAGCTCGGATGCACACCGGTATTCAAAAATCCCGACGACTGTTGTCCTCAAAAATACAACTGCGATAAACTCAAAAGCTTACCCACTGACAAGTGCGTTATTAACGATCATGTTTACAACATCGGTGAACGTCTCAGAGAAGAGGACGCCAATCCTTGCGACATCGGCTGTTTCTGTGCCGACGGTCCAGGAGGGTCAGTAATCGTAGAACTAATTCGCTTATTTTACGTTCGTGGAATCGATTATTCTTTTAATGAGAAATTTAGTTGGTCGGTTAAATGGAGTATCCGATTGAAAAATTAGAAACAAAAAATTCACAACATTTTACTCATGTTCAGATTATTCAGATTGTACCAAATTGGAATTTTTATGATGAAAAAAGAAATCTTGATTGAAAAAGCTGTTAATTATAATATTTTCTTTACTCTTAACGATCGAGTGTAATTAATAAACATTATTATTCTTTTTTTAAAGGCCCAAGTTTACGTGCGCCGTCGTCGATTGTTTCCATGGTCCAGTAACTCCCGGTTGTTATCTGTCGCACAGTGCAACAAGTTGTTGCTCCGGACCCGAAGTGTGTCGTGAGTAATTTCTTACAATAACATTCAATGAATTTCTCTAAGTCTGATAAATATGAATTATTCATGTGTTTAAATAATGAATCGGGGATTATGAATATGATTTATTGATGGGAAATGTGTATTGAATTTCAGCTGAGAAAGACGAAGATCGTGCAACTTGTATCGTCGATGGAAAAACTTACAGAGATGGAGAATATTTCTCACCTGCTGGAGAACCGCATAAATCTTGTTCTTGCGCTCCTGGATACAAAGGTACGGAATTATTAATAATTGTAGAAAAAAAATATGATCGAATGAAAAATTGTACATTTTTAATATCAGTCGGTGGAATTATGTATTTCATGGAAATTGACTTATTTAATTATCGTTTTAATCTTTTAATTTTTGTAGGTGAGAATGTCGAGCCATTCTGCGTTACGCTGAAACATTCTTGTGGAATAATGTTACGTCACGCGGACGACATTCGTGAAAATTGTGTTCCAACTTATTATTCCAATCAATCTCCGCAAACTGACTGTAGCGTGGCTTACAGATGTCGTGAGTATCGTTTCAAGCTAATTAGATCAAATATTGATAAACAATGAGATAATATTGATAAAATATTGATAAACTATGAAATTTTATAGAGAACGATAAGGATGCTGTGATACCAAACTCTACGGGCGAAACGAAATCCGCGGCTGACTCACCCGCAGATCCTGGTGAGTCGATGAAAGTCTCATCAAAACCTGTTTTCGTTGGTCGTACGACCTTGACACAAAAAATGTGGATTTGGCGACAAATTTTTCTAAATAAACTCGATTCGAAAAAGGAATTCCGTTCGAAAAAAAAATTTGCATGTTCATTTTTAAATTGGATCGCCAATGAACGATCGACTATATTATTGAAAGAAAATATTTACGTTTCATATAAATACTTGTTTTGGTCAAGTCAATGTTCGCCTGATTCTCGAGAATATTTTTCCAACAAGGAATGTAACGTGTGATGAAGCTTAATTGTAATTTTTTCGAATTTTTCATTTTAAATGATTCATCGAATCATTTTAATTCTTTTAGAATGTTAATTTGATTTTTATCGTTTCAGACATGGAGTGCACTTTTGGAAATTTGACAATGAAACTTGGAGATGAATTGACTCAAGCTACGGATTACAGTTCAGTGTGCGTGAAATGTGTTTGCGAAGTACCACCACTACCAACGTGTCAGCGACTACCTGACGAGGAGTGTGACGTTACGAAACACCCGAATTTTGATAGCCGCTAAAAAATCCATGACTGTTAATGAAAACCTGAATCTAAATTTCGTGCTGTTAACTGTAGCTAGAAAAATTAGATCGTGCTATTGCTGTGAAAAATTGTTTCATCCACATGATGATGAACGAACTCATCTTTAATGATAAACTAGGTGCGATAACTTCTTGCCCAACGTTATTTTTAATTATGAAACGAATCTCAACATTATTCGAACCGTTAGATGAATGTAAAAAAAGAAATTATGCATAAAATATTATTCCTTATAATTTACTCAAGTTTTAATAAAATTTCTTTTTCGCGAAATTCATTGGGAAGAATTTTCCTTCCTTATTGTTCTTCCCTATTCATGACTAGTCAAGAACGAATCTGAGTTGTTCATAGACATATATGACAGACCAGCTGTCATTGTGACATTTGGCAGCAGACACAATAACTTCAGACTCATAATTTGACTCGAGCTCTCTCGACTTACAGAACCGCGAAAAAACGATGACAATGAACTGCTAATTCACGTGTCACAGCTCTACTTTCTAAAAAAGGAATTAAAAAAAATGAGTACGAAGCGAATAAGAGCTGATATGAACACTGGCAAAACAACTCTGCGCTCATCCACTCGACATGTGATTTAAAATTTTTATCTAATTGTCAGCAATCAAATAAAATTTTATTATTATTAATTAAAAATTCTATTTATGGAGAGAAAATTCCTCGTGGGTTTGCTCATCTTTTTGCAGTGTCGATGTTGCCTCGTTTCAAATTTTTCTTCGATAAGAGAGTTATTGATTTTGCAATTCGTGAATCGATAACGATCGCTTATGCTTATGATTTATTTATTTTTTATTATAAATGTAATTTTCGACGATGATTTTTTGTAATGAAAATTTTCTCGGTGCAACAGCACGCACCTGTGTTGTTGGCTCAAGCTTCGTTTTATTTATTATAAATATAGGGAGAGAACGAATGATAATGAGGTTGTTTTGAAATCACGTTTTCCATAAATATTTTTTTTTACAGACGAGAACCGAATATTTTGATAACGGGGCTTCCGAGCACAAATCTTTTTTAACGTCAAATATGAACAAGAAATAAATCAAATACAGAAATCTACATACACATGAATATGTACACGTTTAAAACATTAAAAATACTTATAAACGAAAGGGTTTGAACGTTCTCTCTTACTTCAGCTCATGCAACCACGCTGTTATAAGAGAAATTCTTCCATCATTCATAATTTATTTGAAAAACGGTTTCATCTGATTAACAATCATTTTTGTTCGAAACTACGATATTGTTTTCGTCCTTGTTGGACTGTGCTTTTGTGTTACATTTTCTAATGCTTCAAAAGGTAAACTCAAACAATTGATTAAAAAATATGAAATGGAAACATGATAATTACTTCGAAATGACATCGTTTTTCTCATTTGTGTTTTTTTGCTAAAGGAACATTTCTCAGCAGTTTCGTCTTTCGTGGGTTTGATCAATTTAATATAAATAAGTGATATTATAAATGTGTATGAATGAAAAAAAAGTTTGTTTTTATAATAACTTTTCCGCGTGTAGTTTTTTTTGAAATTGAATCTCATCAAAAAAGTCTGTAAAAAAAAATCGAAAAATTAATGTGATCGTATGAGCTTTTTGAAATAAATTTTTGTTTCCTTTACCTCAGAATGTGATTTAGGATCGTGCAGAGGTCCGTTATATTATTACGAAGAAATTGGATACAAACCGATTTATGAAAGTGCCACTTCTTGTTGCCCGACGAGTTACGATTGCGACCATTGGAAAAAATTATCCTTGGATCAGTGTTGGGTAAAAAGTCGCGAGTACAACAGCTCTCAGGAATCACCTTCGCGATTTACATCGGATCCTTGTTTGCATTGCTCATGCTCGCGGTTAGTACTTCAAGAGTTATTAACTTTTTACGTGCGTGTAGCTTTGAGTGGATAATAAATGGAATCTTGAATATCGTTGAAGCTATTGAATTGGGGATTTTTTATGATTCGAGAAGCATACAAGTTTAGAGGCCAAGGCTTTTTGATTAGGGTCGCAGCGGCTGGTATGTGCGTGGTCGGTAGAATTTAGGTTAATAATAATGACTACTCCAAGATTACATTGAATTTGGGAAGTTTAGGAAAAGGGAGATGCTCCATGGGTTCGCCCACATCTTTGTTTTTGTCGATCTGTTTTGCCTCGTTTCTCATCTTTTTTGACAAGTGAGTTAACGATTTCGCAAGTCTCGACGTGATAACGATTACTTCCGCTTACAGTTTTTAACCGTTCATTGTAAATGTAATTTTAAATGTCGCTATTCGAATACAATTCTCTCCGTGTATTGAAACGCACAGCGTGTTGTTGGTTGATGCTCCTTTCATTTATTATGAAGATGAAGAAATTAATGATATCGAAATAGGTTTTGACCCGATAACAGGGTCTTAGTTCACCGTTATTTTCGAACCTAATATTTTCCCGACGAATATATCACCCACTAAATATAAGATGATATTTGGCGTCGAGAGACTAACCCGTCTCTTGATAGTTTTAATTGTTCACACATTCATACACATTTAGACACATGTACGGAAGCATCTTGATGCCGAATATTGAACAGATGTTGTCATAATCGAGAAGTTATATCTACTTTTATATCAGAGAATATAAAGCCCCTACTTTTTTGACTCATGGTGCCAAGTCCTTATAAAAGAAACTCATTCGTCATATATATTTTATTCTATCGAGAACCTCGACCGGTTAACAGTCATGTTTTTCCGTAACCACGGTATCGTTGCTGCCCTTGTTGGCCTATGTCTGTGTGTCATATTTTCCGAAGCTTCGGAAGGTAAAATTTACCGAATTCATTAATATTGAAAATAAATGCAGAATAATTATTGAACGGGAACATTGCTTGTTTGTGTATTTTTCTACCACTTCATGTTTTTCGGCTATTGAATCAAGTAGTAGAGCTGTGTAAATATAAGTAAATGCGTTAATCCAATGATTTGTGATTTGTAACCATCATCACCGTTTTTTCCAAATAATTATCATCGGTCTCACCATAATTTCCTAAAGGCCTGCGAGTAAAAAGAAAATCGATTCTTTTATTTGATTTTTTTCCCTCGTATCCAAGTTATTTCTTTTTTTTTTGCAGTCAATGCGGAAAAAATGTTCTTTTTAGAGAAAGTGTGTAACAATGATATTAGGAGCCTGGGTATAATTGACGAAAAAGAATTTTCAATTTCTTCTTCTTCGTTCAGACTGTGACCTAGAATTGTGTCCCGGTCCATCGTACTACTACAAGGAAATCGGATGCACTCCAGTTTTCGAAAATGCCACCTCCTGTTGCCCAACAAGTTACAACTGTGACATCCGGAATAATTTAGCCCCGGGTCAGTGTTTGGTAGATGGTCGTGTGTACAATGATTCTCAAGAATTACCGACAGGATTGGATGGAAATCCTTGCAGTTCTGCTGTTTGCACTGGGTTAGTACAACGATAATTTAATTCTATTTTTTCTTATGCATAAGTGGGGAACTTTGAGTATCCATTTCAACACAACAAATGTAAATTGTTGCAACTTTTGTGTTTTCATCACAAATGGAAATCTCGTTGCATCGATGTGACCATGAAAAAGGCTCAATCAGTAGCTCAAATTAAATAAATTTACCTAAATTAAATTTTTTTATTTTTCTCAAAAATGTAGCGGTAACGTCATACGCACCATCGCAATGTGCGAAGGATTTGGAAATTATAATCCCGAGTGCAGACACATTTTCTCGGATGTGACTTGTTGTAAAAAGTATCAAATTTGTGGTAAGCAGAACAGCGATTTTTTTCCCTGAAATTCTATCGATGGTGTTGAGCCACTCACGAGGTTCTTGATTGACAGAAGGAACGCATATGTGTAGAGAAAAAAGAGAATGAACAAATCAATTTGTTTTTAAATTTGATTTCAATTTCTTTATATTTTAATGTGGAAAAAAATTGTATTTTTAGACGCAATTTCGCACAGTAGTTTATCAAATAAATTGTAACTTCAATTTTCGTTCATCAGCAGAATCAAACTGAAATTTTCATTATGGATTTCTTTGATCCAATGAATTTTATTAACGCTATTCAAATTTTCGATCTTTCAAGAGGGTAATCCTGACGTTTGTAACGTTGATGGAAGATCATACAAACGCGGGGAAACGTTTAATCCAATCGATGAACCGCAGAAAACTTGCACCTGTGAGGAAGGATATGATGGTGATGCATTTTTGCACATTATTTTATTCTCGAATCTATATACATATTAATAACATTAATAACATATTTAATTCCTAGTAATAAATCATATTCAATAGCTCGATAAATGAAACTGCTGGAACGGATAAGAGTAACATGATTTTTATTTTAGGCGTGAACGATGGACGATTTTGCATTTGGCGGAAACCGTCTTGGTGTCTCAATGTGATAGACAAAATTGACTTCATTCGGAATAATTGTGCACCGATTTATCAAGAAAATGCAACGCCTTACGATGCTTGCAACAAAGGTCACATATGCCGTAAGCAGATTCAACATCTCACTAATTTTTTTCAATAGTATGCAATGTTAACTTTGTTTGATGAATATTTTTTACTTCGAAGCCGAGGAAGGAAAATACACGATAGAAAATAACTCCACTAATGACGCAACAAAGCCCAGCACTCTCCAGTCTGTGGATTCAGGTGAGCTCATAGCAGATAAAAAGTTTCATATGATATTTTCGAATCTTCGGATCAATATATTAATTATGAAATTCGTTTCATTCATTTACAGTTAAACAGTGCAAAATCGGGAACGTGACAATGAACATTGGCGACAAACTCAATGCTCCTGGCCCTTATGAAAGTAAGATCAACTGTGTTTGTGACGTGCCACCAATACCAACATGTTATTTTTAACTGATGAACGAGGCAGTTTGAACAGTGAATTATCAGTCTGGAAATATCGCCTTCTAATGTACTCATGTTTTTTGAATTTGGTACCGTGTACTTGTAGGACTAAGAATGGTTGATAAACGTGTGAAGCAGCAACTGGTTTTGTATGAGTAATCAAAATAAAATATTGGGGGAACTTTCACGATCCTCACATCCTTTTTGGTACTTTAAATCTGTTTAGATGAATTCATTATTGAAAAAATGTACATTTTGAAATATACTGTTTTAAATCCTACTGAAAAAATTATTCTTAGTGATTTGGGACCTACCGAAAAAAAAAATTCAGATTGTTTTGAAGCAATGTCTTTCAATAATCTGTTATCGACAGGCAAGAATTTCGATAACTAGGACTTAGTTCAGAGCTGTTTTCGTACTCAAAACTACTTACTCCAAAAAACAATCATACTTCATATACAACCATATGCCATCCTTGCATGGCCCCATATACTTAAATATAAGAGGATTTGAAATCCTCTCTTGTTTCTGCTCCCGGAACCCAATCGTTATTAAAGAAACGAGTCATTTAAACTTTGATTAATCAACGACCGCGCCTGATTACGAACATGCTTGTTCGAATTTACGATTTCGTTTATGCCCTCTTTGGTCTACTTGAGTGTTCCACATTTTCTAATGCTCTACAAGTTGAAGTTTGTATGTAAATTTACTCGAAAATATCAAAAATAAATATGTATTATTTTACATATTACTGTATAAAAAATATTTTATAGTAAGATCGCTCCATTATTTCTGTATTGTTTGGGAAGAGAAAATATTCTCTTGAATTCCATTTCCCATGCATTTCATCAATTCTCAGTGAAACAACGTTCATATATGTATGCACGTTATCTAGAGTCGCGGCAGCGATTCGAGACAGGTACATTTATAAAAGAGATTTCGCTTCAAGACCCTTTACCGTAGTAACCGCGTTTACAACTGTTTTCGAAAACTTTAAAAGTTTGTTTCCGCAATAATAAAAAAATTACAGCAGTTTTTAGAAGATTTTGCCGGTTCACATTTTTTTTTTCTTTCGATCGTGACCTATTGAAGATCTGAAGCCTAACGCATATTGAAAATATCAATATCTTATTTTTTTGTTAAATCAAAAATATGTGCATTTTTTCGCACACATTTTTTATGTTCATTTTTTTTCCGTAGTCGCTGTCTATCTACTAGTAACACTAGTAATCTCTGGATCATTCACTGACCCTATTCCCACATATTTCCGATTAACTTCTCTGTTTAAGCTCATATGGTTATAAAGATCGCGGATGTTCATAAAGACAAGTATAATTAGTTGAGAATACTGGGGCCGGATTAACGGAATGTTGAATAATGTCGAAGCTATCGAATTGGGGATTTTTTATTATTAGGGTACCAATCGTGATTCGAGGAGTATACAACCTTAAAGGCCAAGGCTTTTTGATTAGGGCCGGAGCGGCTGGTACATGTTCAGTAGAATTTGGGATAATAATAGTAATGACTTCTCCGAAATTACATTTGGTTTAGGAAAATGGAGATGCTCCATGGGTTCGCCCACATCTTTGTTTTTGTCGATCTGTTTTGCCTCGTTTCTCATGTTTTTTTACAAGTGTGTTAACGATTTTGCAACCCTCAACGTGATAACGATTACTTCCGCTCACAGTGTCTTAACTGTTTATTATGAATATTATTTTTAATGTCGCTTTTCGAATACGATTCTCTCCGTGTATTTAAACGCACAGCGTGTTGTTGGTTGATGCTCCTTTCATTTATTATGTATAGATAAAGAAATGAATGATATTGAAATACCCGATAACAGGGTCTTAGTTCACTGTTCTTTTCGGACGTAACATTTTCCCGACAAAGATATTACCGACATGAATGTAAGATGAAATTTGGCGTCGAGAGACTAACGCGTCTCTTGATAATTTTAATTGTTCACACATTCATACACATTTAGACACATGTACGGAAGCATCTTGATGCCGAATATTGAACAGATGTTGTCATAATCGAGAAGTTATATCTACTTTTATATCAGAGAATATAAAGCCCCTACTTTTTCGACTCATGGTGCCAAGTCCTTATAAAAGAAACTCATTCGTCATTTATATTTTATTCGATCGAGAACCTCGACCGGTTAACAGTCATGTTTTTCCGTAACCACGGTATCGTTGTTGCCCTTGTTGGCCTATGTCTGTGTGCCATATTTTCCGAAGCTTCGGAAGGTAAAATTTACCGAATTAATTAATATTGAAAATAAATGCAGAATAATTATTGAACATTGCTTGTTTGTGTATTTTTCGAGCACTTCAACATTTTTCTACCACTTCATGTTTTTCGGCTATTGAATCAAGTAGTAGAGCTGTGTAAATATCAGCAAATGCGTTATTCCAATGATTCGTCATACCCATCATCATCACGTTTTTTACCAAATAATTATCATCGATCTTATCATAGTTCCCTAAAGGCCTGCGAGTAAAAAGAAAATCAATTGTGTTTTCGATTTTTTTTCCTCGTGTCTAAGTTATTCCTTTTCTTTTGCAGTCAACGAAAAAAAATGAGGTCCTTTTTAGAGGAAGTGTGTAACTAAGTTTTGGGAGCCCGTGGATAATTGACGAAAACGAATTTTCATTTTCTTTTTTTTCGTTCAGACTGTGACCTAGAATTGTGTCCCGGTCCATTGTTCTACTACGAGGAAATCGGATGCACTCCAGTTTTCGAAAATGCCACCTCTTGTTGCCCAACAAGTTACAACTGTGACATCCGGAATAATTTAGCCCCGGGTCAGTGTTTGGTAGATGGTCGTGTGTACAATGATTCTCAACAATTACCGATGGGATTGGAAGAAGATACTTGTAACTTTATGACTTGCTCTGGGTTAGCACACCAATAATTTATTTCATTGTTAATAGACAAGTGGAGAACTTTGAGTATCCATTTCAACACAAAAAATGTATATTTTCGCAACTCGATTGTTTATCACAAATGAAAATCTCGTTGCATCGACGTGACCGTAAAAAAAGGCTCGATAAATAGCTCATGTTAAATAAATTTACCAAATTTTTTTTTTTTTTTACAAAACTAGTGGCTATGTCGCGAGCGTCTCAGCAATGTGCGGTGGTTTTGAAATGATTGAACCCGGATGTCATAACGTTTTCTCGGGTGTGGCTTGTTGTAAACAGTATCACGTTTGTGGTAAGCAGAACAGGGATTTCCTTTCCTGAGATTCTATCGATAATGTTAAGCCACTACCGAGGTTCTTGATTGGAAGATGAAACGCATATGTGTAGAGAAAAAAGAGAATGAACAAATCGATTTATGTTTTTAAATTTGAGTTCAAATTTTTTATATTTCAATGTGAAAAATAATTGCATTTCGAGATGCGATTCCGGACAGAAGTCAATTAAATAAATTGCAGCTTCAATTTTCGTTTATGAGCGGGATCCAATATATATTTTCATAGAGAATTTCTCCGATTCGATAAATTTTATTAACGCTATTCAAAATTTTTTATCCTTCAAGAAAATAGTCCTGACGTTTGTAACGTTGATGGGAAGTCATACAAAGTGGGGGACATGTTTAATCCAGTCGACGAACCGAAGAAAACTTGCTACTGTGAGGAAGGATATGACGGTGAGGCAATTTGAATATTATTTTATTCATGGATCTGTGTGATCAATATTAATAACATTTTATGATGAATGGATGGACCCCAATTTATAATCACTAAGAAAATCCAATAAATGCATCTGCTTGAACGAATAAAAGTAACGTGATTTTTATATCAGGCGTGAACGATGAAAGATTTTGCGTTTGGCGGAAACCGTCTTGGTGTCTCAATGTGATAAACAATATTGACACCATCCGAAATAATTGTGCACCGGTTTATCAAGAAAATGCGAAGCTTTACGATGCTTGCAACGAAGGTCACATATGCCGTAAGCAGATTCAACATCTCACTAATTTTTTTCAATAGTATGCAATGTTAACTTTGTTTGATGAATATTTTTTACTTCGAAGCCGAGGAAGGAAAATACACGATAGAAAATAACTCCACTAATGACGCAACAAAGCCCAGCACTCTCCAGTCTGTGGATTCAGGTGAGCTCATAGTAGATAAAAAGTTTGGAATGATATTTCTGAATAGTCAGATCGAAATATTAATTATGAAATTCGTCGCTTTTATTTACAGTCAAACTGTGCAAAATCGGGAACGTGACGATGAACATTGGAGACAAACTCAATACTCCTGGCTCTCATGGAAGTAAGGTCAACTGTGTTTGTGAAGTGCCGCCAATACCAACCTGTCACAAGATCCTTAACTGATAAACGAGGCAGTTTAAACAATGAATTATCATACTTGAAATGTCGCATTTTAATGTATGTACTCCTGTTTTTTTTGAATTTTATATCGTGTACTTGTGGAATTAAGAATTATTGTTAAAAGTGTCAAGCAGCAAACCGTTTCGTATGAGAGTAATCAAAATAAAATGTTGGGGGAACTTCGACGATCCTCACATCCTTTTCGGTACTTCAACTCTGTTCAGATGAATTCATTGTTGAAAAAATGTGCATATTGAATTATACTGTTTTGAACCTTATTAACAAAAGGTTCTGAATCTCACTGGTTTGGGTCCTACCGAAAAAAATATTCAGATTATTTTGGAGCGATGTCTTTCAATAATCTGTTATCGACAAGCAAGAATTCCGATAACTAGGTCTTAGTTCAGAGCTGTTTTCGTACTCAAAACTACTTACTCCAAAAAACAATCATACTTTATATACAACCATATGCCATCCTTGCATGGTCTCATATACTTAAATATAAGAGGATTTGAAA
The DNA here is from genome assembly GCA_037576405.1 of Campoplex capitator. NCBI lineage: Eukaryota > Metazoa > Arthropoda > Insecta > Hymenoptera > Ichneumonidae > Campoplex > Campoplex capitator. Next base: position 8,798,335 of record JARBWI010000323.1, on the reverse strand, counting down.
TCCGCTTTTGTTTCTGTTCCCGGAACCCAATCGTTATTAAAGAAACTGGAGTCATTTAAATTTTTATTAATCATCGACCTCGCTCGATTAACGAACATGTTTGTTCGAATTTACGATTTCGTTTATGCCCTCTTTGGTCTACTTGAGTGTTCCACATTTTCTAATGCTCTATAAGTTGAAGTTTGTGTGTAAATTTACTCGAAAATATCAAAAATAAATATGTACTATTTTACATATTACTTTATACAAAGTGTTTTATAGTAAGATCGCCCCATAATTTCTGTATTGTTTGGGAAGTGAAAATATTCTCTTGAATTCCATTTCCCATGCATTTCATCAATTTTCAGTGAAACAACGTTGATATATGTATGCACGTTATCTAGAGTCGCTGCAGCGATTCAAGACAGGTACATTTATAAAAGAGATTTCGCTTCAAGACCCTTTACCGTAGTAACCGCGTTTACAACTGTTTTCGAAAACTTTAAAAGTTTGTTTCCGCAATAATAAAAAAATTACAGCAGTTTTTAGAAGATTTTGCCGGTTCACATTTTTTTTCTTCCGATCGTGATCTAGAAAATATCAATATCTTATTTTTTCGTTAAATCAAAAATGTGCATTTTTTCGCACACATTTTTTATGTTTATTTGTTTTTATTCCGTAGTCGCTGTCTATGCACTAGTAACACTAGTAATCTCTGGATCATTCACTGGCTCTATTCCCACATATTTCCGATTGACTTCTCTGTTTAAGCTCATATGGTTATAAAGATCGCGGATGTTCATAAAGATAAGTATAATTAGTTAAGAATACTGCGGCCTAATTAACGGAATGTTGAATAACGTCGAAGCTGTCGAATTGGGGATTTTTTATTATCAGGGTACCAATCGTGATTCGAGGAGTATACAAGTTTAAAGGCCAAGGCTTTTTGATTAGGGCCGGAGCGGCTGGTATATGTTCAGTAGAATTTGGGATAATAATAGTAATGACTTATCCGAAATTAAATTTGGTTTAGGAAAAGGGAGATGCTCCATGGATTCGCCCACATCTTTGTTTTTGTCGATCTGTTTTGCCTCGTTTCTCATCTTTTTTGACAAGTGAGTTAACGATTTTGCAATCCTCAACGTGATAACGATTACTTCCGCTCACAGTGTATTAACTGTTTATTATGAATATTATTTTTAACGTCGCTTTTCGAATATGATTCTCTCCGTGTATAAAGAAATTAATGATATCGAAATAGGTTTTGACCCGATAACAGGGTCTTAGTTCACCGTTCTTTTTGAACGTAACATTTTGCCGACGAATATATTACCCACATGAATGTAAGATGAAATTTGGCGTCGAGAGACTAACGCGTCTCTTGATAGTTTTAATTGTTCACCCATTCATACACATTTAGATACATACACGGAAGCATCTTGATGCCGAATATTGAACAGACGTTGTCATACTCAAGAAGTTATATCTACTTTTATATCAGAGAATATAAAGCCCCTACTTTTTCGACTCACGGTGCCAAGTCCTTATAAAAGAAACTCATTCGTCATTTACATTTTATTCGATCGAGAATCTCGACCGGTTAACAGTCATGTTTTTCCGTAACTACGGTATCGTTGCTGCCCTTATTGTTGGCCTATGTCTGTGTGCCATATTTTCCGAAGCTTCAGGAGGTAAAATCACCTAATTAATTAATATTGAAAATAAATGCAGAATAATTATTGAACGGGAACATTGCTTGTTTGTGTATTTTTCGAGCACTTCAACATTTTTCTACCACTTCATGTTTTTCGGCTATTGAATCAAGTAGTAGAGCTGTGTAAATATCAGCAAATGCGTTATTCCAATGATTCGTCATACCCATCATCATCACGTTTTTTACCAAATAATTATCATCGATCTTATCATAGTTCCCTAAAGGCCTGCAAGTAAAAAGAAAATCAATTGTGTTTTCGATTTTCTTTTACTCGTGTCTAAGTTATTCCTTTTCTTTTGCAGTCAATGAAAAAAATTGAGGTCATTTTTAGAGGAAGTGTGTAACTCAGTTTTGGGAGCCCGTGGATAATTGACGAAAACGAATTTTCATTTTCTTATTTTTTGTTCAGACTGTAACCTAGAATTGTGTCCCGGTCCATTGTTCTACTACGAGGAAATCGGATGCACTCCAGTTTACGAAAATGCCACCTCTTGTTGCCCAACAAGTTACAACTGCGACATTCGGAACAATTTAGCCCCGGATCAGTGTTTGATAAACGGTCATGTGTACAATGATTCTCAACTATTACCGGTGGGATTGGAACACGATCCTTGTAACTTTATGTCTTGCTCTGGGTTAGTACACCGACAACTCAATTATTTGTTAAGGACAAGTGGGGAACTTTAAGTATCCATCTCAACACGACAAATGTACATTTTTGCAACTGGTTTTTTTTTTTTTTTTCGTCACAAATGAAAATTCCGATGCATTGATGTATAACCGTAATATTAAATAAATTCACCTCAATTTTTTTTTCTTTTCACGAAACTGTAGCGGCTATATCGGAATCGACTCAGTATTGTGTGGTAGACCTGCAGAGTATGAACCCGGGTGTCATTACGTTTACTCGAATGTGGCTTGTTGTAAAAACTATTACGTTTGTGGTAAGCAGAACAGGGATTTCCTTTCCTGAGATTCTATCGATAATGTTAAGCCACTACCAAGGTTTTTGATGGTAAAAAGGAACGCATATGTGTAGAGCAAAAAGAGAATGAACAAATCAATTTGTTTCAAAATTTGATTTCAAATTTTCTATATATCAATGTGGAAAATAATTGTATTCCGGTCAGAAGTGAATTAAATAAATTGCAGCTGTAATTTTCGATTATGAGCGGAATCCAATTTATATTTTCACAGAGAATTTCTCCGATTCAATTAATTTTATTAACGCTGTTCAAAATTTTTTATCCTTCAAGAAAATAGTCCTGACGTTTGTAACGTTGATGGAAAATTATACAAAGTGGGGGACATGTTTAATCCAGTCGACGAACCGAAGAAAACTTGCTACTGTGAGGAAGGATATGACGGTGAGGCATTTTTGAATATTATTTTATATCAATATTAATAACATATTTATGATGAATTGATGGACCCCAATTTATAATCACTAAGAAAATCCAATAAATGCAACTGCTTGAACGAATAAAAGTAACGTGATTTTTATATCAGGCGTGAACGATGAAAGATTTTGCGTTTGGCGGAAACCGTCTTGGTGTAGCAATGTGATAAACAATATTGATACCATCCGGAATAATTGTGCACCGGTTTATCAAGAAAATGCGAAGCTTTACGATGCTTGCAACGAAGGTCACATATGCCGTAAGCAGATTCAATATCTCACTAATTTTTTTCAATAGCATGCAATGTTAACTTTGTTTGATGAATATCTTTTACTTCGAAGCCGAGGAAGGAAAATACACGATAGAAAATAATTCCACTAATGACGCAACAAAGCCCAGCACTCTCCAGTCTGTGGATTCAGGTGAGCTCATAGTAGATAAAAAGTTTGGAATAATATTTCTGAATCGTCAGATCGAAATATTAATTATGAAATTCGTCACATTTATTTACAGTCAAACTGTGCAAAATCGGGAACGTGACGATGAACATTGGCGACAAACTCAATACTTCTGGCTTTCATGGAGGTAAGGTCAACTGTGTTTGTGAAGTGCCGCCAATACCAACCTGTCACAAGATCCTTAACTGATAAACGAGGCAGTTTAAACAATGAATTATCATACTTGAAATGTCGCCTTTTAATGTATGTACTCCTGTTTTTTTGAATTTTATATCGTGTACTTGTGGAATTAAGAATTATTGATAAAAGTGTCAAGCAGTAAACCGTTTTGTATGAGCAATCGAAATAAAATATTGGGGGAACTTCGGCGATCCTCACATCCTTTTCGGTACTTTTACTCTGCTTAGATGAATTCATTGTTGAATAAATGTGCATCTTAAATGATACTGTTTTGAACCCTACTGAAAAGGGGTTCTGAATCATATACTGGTTTTGGAGCAATTTCTTTCAATAATCTGTTATCGACAAGCAAGAATCCCGACAACCAGGTCTTAGTTCAAAGCTGTTTTCGTACTCAAAACTACTTACTCCAAAAAACAATCATACCAATCATATCAATCGTCATTGTAAAAGAAACTGGAGTCATTCAAATTTTGATTAACCAACGACCTCGCCGATTGACGAACATGATTGTTCGAAATTACGATATCGTTCATGCCCTCTTTGGTCTACTTCAGTGTTCCACTTTTCTTAATGCTCTACAAGGTGAAGTTTTTATCTAAATTTACTCGAACATATCAAAAATAAATAAATACTATTTAAAAAATTTTTTTGTACACAACATTTCATAGCAAGATCACTCCATTATTTCTGTATTCTTTGAGAAGAGGAAATATTTTTATGAACTTCATTTCTCATGCGTTTCATCAATTATTTTTAGTAAAACAACGTGTACATAAGTAAACACATTATTATAATGATTCGTGAACTGGTATACAATTATATGATTGAATTTTACCAAATAATTAATTCGTTTTTCTTGATAAAAATTTCATTCTTCAGAATAGTATAAATGTGTGAAGTTCAGTAAGCTTACAGCAGATTATTTATTTCTAATATTAGCGAAAATTTTCAGTCGCATTTGTTAATTTTCGTCGAGCCAGGCTAGTTTTCAAATATTGTATTGTTAACCTCGTAAAACCACTAATGATTTAGAGACATTTGTAAATGTAAAACATTTTGTGTGAGCAATCTCGTAATGTCACCTACGTAATGTACTTTGACGAATCACTTCATTTGTTTATTAATATTGTACCGAATACAAATTGATTGATAACCCATGGGTTCTTCGGTAAGACGTAAGCATGACCTGAACTGCCCGGGGAATATCGATAACGACACAAGTCTGCGGATGATCAAATTTTAAAAAAGTGCATCAAATTCGAAAAGTATATAAAAGTTTATAACAAAACAAGGTATCAGAACGATTTTTTTAATTCAAATCGCTGTTTAGATCACAATTTTGTAATTCAGCTTACGTCCGCGATGGAAGAAGCAAATAAATGAAAGAACCAAGGTCGAGGCTAATAATCGAAGAACACTTTTATTACATATGACAAGATTCTTACAAACTAGAGCGTCAAATTTACATCGAATAATATTAATATTGATTGAAGTAATTATTTCTTCATTCTTATTTTTGACTTGAAGAAACCTGAATTTTGATCTGTTGTAATTACAAAATGAACGGGAGTCCATGAATTCGTTGGAATGCTTCAAAGTTTTTAATGTTTCATGTCAATTAGAGTGGAAACATTATCGTATTATAGAACGATTTCACGTACATTTTTTAAATAAGATTTTGGAAACTTTCTGGCCCACGTAGGTAGTGAATTAAACAAAACATCGAAGATACAGAACACTCTTATAGTAAGTATCGCTTATCAGTTAACGATTGACGTCTTGACGCAATCGAGTTCTCTCAATCCTCTCGATTTCACTAGGAGGTAATTGAGTTAAAAATGAGACGCATGAAATTCATAGAATTACTTGTTTTTTTTTTTTCGAAAAACATTGGAAACTTGCTAATAAAAAAAAAGTTTTATTTTGAATTTTTTATCCCTGCTCTTTGCAAACCTGCCTCGTTTTTTGATTTTGTTCGATGGTGAGTTACGAATTTCGTAGCCTCTCATCGATAAGGACTAGTTTTCCTTACTGTTAATTTATTTTTTTTATTCAATTCTTGATGTGAGTCATTCGTAATATTTTAGCTCTTTTTATCAGAGTGGCAGTACGCAGCAGTATCGTTACTTCAATTTTCTTCTGTTTATTATAAAACGGCTAAGAAAAAGATTAATTTTATGGAATAAATTTGCGTTTAATATTTTCGCGAGAGTTTTTTTTTGTCGATGGATGTTCTTCCATTTTATTTTCTATTCGTCAGTTGTGGCCTTCGCTATTCGTTGATACTGATGATTCCCCACTTTTTCGATACGAGTTGATGATTCATGAAAACGTATAAGAACACTTACAACGCAGAAAATCTTATATCTCTCGACACGAAGGCACATCGATCATGATGATGAATAACAACAGCTTAAAAATTGTTCTTGGCCTCTGCCTCTCTTTCGCGCTCGTTGTCGGCGAGTCCACTGGCAAGTTGATAATCAATCGATCGATTCATTAATTTCTATTTAAATCACTCGTGTTTATTTTCATTTTCTTTTTTTTACAGATTGTAAATGTCGGGGACCGATAAAGTATTATGAGGAACTGGGATGCGCACCGGTATTTAAAAATCCTGGTGACTGTTGTCCTCACAGATACAACTGTAACAAACTTCAAGATTTTCCCAGTGACAAGTGCCTTATCAACGGTCATGTTTACGAAATTGGAGAATATCTTCGGGACGAAGATGCCAATCCTTGTGATCTAGATTGCATTTGTCACATGAGTGAAAGAGGGTCAGTAATTTATTCTTCGCGCGCTATTAAAATTAATACGTCAATCAAAAACTGCCGACAGAATGGAAAATCAACAGAGATACTAAGTCTGCTCGTAACGAAAAAGTCTTTTTCTTGACTGAAAAAGAAGTTCTGTTGAAACCTTGAAACATTTTGTTGAATACACGTTCGACAAAATATTTTATAGAACGTATAGAACAAAATACTTTAAAGTTTCAACAAAATTTCTTTTCGGTGTACCATAACAGAAAAACATGTTGCATATGATCAATTCGTTAACTTTTATCACTTCTACCACATCCGACGATCGTGCGAGGGACAAAACTGTGATATCATATCGTCTAATTTCGAACTTGAACCCGATCAAAAATCCGGTGAGATTTAATTCATCCACTGTGATTTTTCCCTTACCTACACTCGTTCATTTCTTTTTCTTTTTTTTCATTCATTTTACAGTGTCACCTAAATCGATTAGTAGAGTCCGTTAAACGTGCTGTAATAATTTTAACTGTTAATGTCATATAAATTTCAGGATTTTCCATAATAAGGAACATTTTTTTTGTTTTTTTTTTTTTTAATTGAATTTTATCTTCATCAACAACTTGCAGAATGATTTTTCTTAGAATTGTTTGTGAAAAATCGATTGATATTTATCGAACATGATTCTTTTAGTTCAGCCGTTTACATCGGCTGTTTTAAAGATGAAATACCCAATGCGAGCTACTTAACAGTAGTTAACCTCTTTCCATACTTTTTATCCGTGGGAGAAACGTAAAAAAAACCGTCCTCCCTCGTCATTATTTCACTATCCTTGTTTATTCGTGTTTTTTTCTTCAATTTTTATTCATGGGTTTCACGATGCGCCTAAATTGTTTCGTGAAGACCATCAAACGAGAAGATCTTTTTTCCTTAGGCCAATGTTCAATTGCGCTGAAGTTGATTGTCCCAGTATACCACAACCTGGTTGTTATATCAAACAGAATGCAGCAGACTGCTGTGGCTTTGCCGTGGTGTGTCGTAAGTAATTTCTTGAAAACAAATTATCTCGAATGAATTTCTGTAAATTTTATAAATGCCGGCACTCATTTTATTGGTCCGATGTCGAGATCCATTGACTGATAAGAACTGCGTTTATTGATTGTCAGCTCAAAATGACACAGAACGTGCAACTTGCTTGGTCGATGGAAAAACTTATAGAGATGGAGATTATTTCGAACCTGCAGGAGAACCGTACAAATCTTGTTACTGCGGTGAAGGATATACAGGTGCGAGATTTTTTATGAACAAAAAGTCATCGAGCTATGAATCGCTTCGACTATATTCCACAAAGAATAAATTACTTTTTTCTAATCCTATTGCGTTGAAATAATTTTTTATTTTTCAGGTGAGAACGTCGAGCCATTTTGCTATACGCCGAAAAATATTTGCGGTACAATGTTACGTCATGCACTGGACATTCGTGATAATTGTGTCCCAACTTATTATGCCGGTCAATCGCCGCAAGCTGCTTGCAGCATCAATTTTAGATGCCGTAAGTACCGGCTGCATGAATTTTTGTAAAAACCCACGAAACAATGAGCGAAAATGAAAATTTTAAATGCGAAATTTGTTAAAAATATGTACAATTATTACGGATCAAAGAAAAACTAAATTTTTACAATTCCTGCATTTTTTATAGCAAACTCGAAGGATATTGTGATATCAAAAGCTACGAATGAATTGAAATCTCCAGAAAGCGAGACCACGAATTCAGGTAAGTTGCTAAAATTCTCATCAAATATTTTTATTTAATCCAAGAAACTTTGACGTTGATGGAATAAAATATAAACTTTGTGCCAAGATGCATCCTTATTTAGGATTTTAGTCGATCGACATTTTCTTTCTCAATATCGAAAGAGGAACCGAGATCTTTTAGATTCACGTTTGAAATTAATAAATCATTTCGTTTCAATGGTTCTTTTCTTACATTATTCCTCTCTCCAACGCCTTGATCTCACCAGTTGTTATTCCGTTCTTTAGTTTCAGAGCTGACGTGCACGTTTGGTAATTTAACGATGCAAATTGGTGACGAATTGGGTGGAAGTACGGATTGCATGAAATGTGTATGCGAAGTACCCCCAGTACCAACCTGTCAAGAGCTTTCCAAAGAAGATTGCTCCTTCGGAAAACGATAGAATAACGGCAAACATTGAGGAACATGTGTGATACTGAGATCTTCGAAACGTAACGAATTATATTCAACGGTCGAGAAATGGCTTTCACGACGACACAAAAATTCTTACACGACTCCACTGTCACCCAGCTATTTTCTGTCGCCGCGAAACAACTTCGTGAAAAACATACGAAATGTGTTGTCTGAAAATGATTAATAACGTTCAATGGCCCATAGCGTTGACTACCGAATCCAAGACAATTTGAAAACTGCTTACGATGTGTCCTATCATACAAGTACATTGAGAAATTGTTTTTTTTTTTTCGTTGAGTCTCTAGATAATCTGTAATCGACAGACAAAAATGATGATAACAGGGTCTTAGTTCGTAGCTTTTGTCGAACTTAGAAATTCGAAGGAAAAATACATTTTACATATAAATATGCGAATATGTGATGTTTCACAAAAATTTTATATTAAAAAAAAAAAAACCCCCGATCCCATTCAATTCGTGAAAATTTCCAATATATTTTTGTGCAAGGAAAATACGAATACTTTTTGTGAATATTTTTGTGGATTTAGACTGCGATAACAGAAAAAAATGAATACCTAAAAAATACGTTGGCATTTCGCGATGTTTAACTTTTACTTTTTTATTGTAATGCTATAATAAATTTCAATAAAAATACCATATCTATCGAAATATAATTCTTATTTTGCGTAACTTTGGTATTCAAAAGAAGAAATTTCTTTGAAGGTTTTCACGCTTTCGTTTTTTTTTTTCACAGAAACTGCATAAAATACAAGGAGCGTTTGCCTATTTTATAAATATGAAGTAGATATATTTAAATATTTTCAAAATTGTAAGTGTATAGAGCTTAAGTTTGATGTGTTAATGTTACGTAATCGCCTCTGAAACGTGATTATGGGAGTGTTTATGAATCTGTGTATGACTAGAGTTTTTAAAATCCCCTCTTTTTTGGCTCGTTAAACGACATGTGTACAAGAGACACTTGATCGCGGGTCAATTGAATGATAGCTCTAGCCGAATCCTGATCATGTTTGCGCGAAACTACAATATTTTTATTTCTGTGATCGGTCTAGGCCTGTGCTTCATACTCTCTAACGCTGCAGAAGGTAATACTCAAAAGTTTTTACGTAATAATTACGGAATAAATGTGAACAAATAGTTTTTCGTGAAAGTCATTTGTTCTTTAAATATTTTTTACCTAAACAAATAAAAATTTTCACGCTGATTGAACGCTGCCACACGATTTTTTAGTTCCTATTTTGCATTGGTTTTTTCGAACCTTATTCAACTGCGTGAAAATGCATCATGCCAGCATAGCCAAGAGAAAAAAAAATCCGTCTTCGAATAGTTCTTTTTTCTATGCATAAAACGTTTTCTTTGTTTGATGGATAACAGATTTTCCCCCAAAAAACAGTGCAAAAAAAAATGAAGATGTTGAATAGCTGTGTTAAATTTTTGTTAAGAATGTGATCCGAAATCATGTCCTGGTCCATTGTACTACTACGAGGAAATTGGATGTACACCGATTTTCGAAAATGTCACCTCCTGTTGTCCAACAAGTTACAACTGTGACATTTGGCAGAATATAACCTCGGATCAGTGTTGGGTGGAAGGTCGCCTGTACAATGTTTCTCAAGAATTACCGGCGCGATTCACGTCAGATCCTTGTTTCTTTTGCCGATGCTCTGGGTTAGTATTCCAACGAGTCAACTCTTCGTTTACGGACTCGTGGAAAAAATTAATATTTCATCTCTAATGACTGAATGTATTTCGCTACAAATTATTGTCGATAAAGTATGTAACGATTTTTGCCATTAATACATTCTTTTCTCGTTGCTAAATGTAGCGACGAGTTCTTATGCTCCAATGCGCGTTGCACAAGTCCTAGGAATCAGAGACCCGGTTGTCGTTATCCTCTCTCGTCTCTAACTTGCTGTCAATTTTACGAAATTTGTGGTAAGCTAAACACCGATTTCCTTACTCAAGATTCAATGTTGATAAAAAAAATCTTATGCAATAAACAAGAATAAATGAACCAACTGAACTCCATAAATTCGAGTAACTTATCAAGAATATACAAAATAGTACAATCTTGTGACTGAATTCAAAACAAACATTTCTCAACAAAAATCAGATTTGTTTTCTCTGTGGGTTACCATTTTGTTTTCAATCTAACTACAATTTATTAACGCGATTGAAATTTATTTCAATCCGACAAGAGGATAGTCCCGTTGTTTGCAACGTGGATGGAAAATCGTACAAAGTGGGAGAAACGTTTACTCCAGTGGATGAACCGAGGAAAACTTGCTACTGTAGAGAAGGATATGACGGTGAGGCATTTTTTTTTTAATATTTCATCTTCAAAACTATTTGATGGATGTTGCTACGATATTGTTTATCAATAGATGATAACACATATCACGATAATAATCATAATAATATTACAGTGTAAACGTGACTGTTCATACAAATAAAAATGAAACGATTTTCATTTTAGGAATTAACGATGAACGATTTTGTGTTTGGCGAAAATCATCTTGGTGTCATAATGTAATTCACAAAATTGAAAAAATCCGGCATAATTGCACACCGACATATCGTAAAAATGCTGTCCTTTACAAAGATTGTAACATCGGTCACGTATGCCGTAAGCGGATTAGTTCCAACACTTTAATTCATTAATAATCATTCGAAGTAAAAACATGTTTGATAAATATCATTCTTGCTCGTTAAAGCTAAAGCTGGGATTGATACATATGTAATTGAAAGTCAACGGAATAATGGCACAACGACGCTTCGTACCCTCGAGCCTCTGGATCCAGGTAAGCAGCTTACATCTCGACGTCTGAGATTTTTAATGTTTGAGATATTTGTCTTATTCATTACTATAGGTAAACAATGCAAATGGGGACATCTAACAATGAACATTGGCGACAAATCTCATGCTACTCGCCTATGGGAAACTAGTGTCAGTTGCGTTTGTGAAGTACCACCATTCCCGACCTGTTACGAGATCGAAGATCCGGAAAACGAGACGATTTGAATTTCGAACGGAGCGATGGAATTTTATCTTTTTTGTGTTTAAAAAAAAAAAAAAAAAAAATGTTCTGTGCGGAAATTTCCAACTCCATTGACTAATTATTTTTAGTCGGCATGCTCACTTACTGATGCAAAAGAAATAAAAATGTTATCATCATTTTTCGGAACAGTCACTCTTCTCAACATTTATCATGTAAACAAAATATCGGCCGGAGTACTTGACGAAATTTCTGTTTTACTTCGTAAAATATGATGTGCCCACATCTCATAGTCACAAACTCGTTAAGTACTCCGGCCAAATTTTTTTTTAGCTTTAGTTCTTTCTCGACAAAAGTTAATGCCCGCTGGAGACAGGAGCATCGTATGGTTTTGTATGATTTCCATGGTTGTTTTTTGTCAAACTTCTGTGACGTACAGTTCACACACACACACGATCATTAATCTCTTCAATCAAAACATAAATGGATCGTTTCGTTTTCTTAGCACAAAATGAACATTTTTTTCAATGCTTTTGTTGAATTATTTTTTCTATCATTCTATGTTCTAATCCGTTTGAAATTTGGCATATATTTTTTCAATACTTCAAGAAACATTTCTCAAATTTTCATTTATTCGATTGTCTCTGTTACTTCGATACAAAATTTATTTATTGGAGCCATGATGTCGTGATATTTTACGTAGTTCTATAAGAGATCATGCTAATTGATTAATTAATCACTTTTTAATCATCCTCATGAATGTCGTCAAAGTTTGCAAGCATTTTTTTCTGTCATATTTTGTTGCTTTCAAAGTTTCATTGAAATCTCTCTATTTTGAAGTAATAACACATCTTTTTAATAGTGATCTTCGATAGCCTCCAGAGAAACCACCAAATTTCTCGAAAAATAAAAAATGACCGAGCGATTTGTCAAAACACAGAATCACATTGAGAAATTGTTTTCTTTTTGAGTCTTCAGATAATCTGTAATCTAACGAAAAAAAATGGCACATTGTGATAACAAGGTCTTAGTTCGCAGCTACTATCGAATTTGAAATCCGAATGAAAAATATATTTGACATATGAACATGCACATCCGAGGTATTTCGCTAAATTCTTCTTGAAAAAAAATCCTGATTCCATTGTATTCGTCCCAATTTGCAATATATTTCGGTGCACGGAAAAGGCGATTACTAATTTTGTGAAATCAGGTTTCAATAATAAAGAAATTTTTTTTTAATTCGTCAGTTATCAAAGAGTATCGATTAACGAAGATAATGAATGGCCAATTTGAAAAAGTTTTGAAAACGAATAAATTAGCGATGGCTCGGTCTTCGATTTCGTATTGAAAAAAAATTGCAGCCGTTTCTATAAATTGATAAAAATTGAGAATTTTTTTATCAAGCATTTTATTGAAAGAAAAACTGGAAAATTTTGTACAACATTGAAAAATACATGTACTCCAGCCGAAGCTCGTAGGCACAGTTGGTAATTAAATATAAATTTATGTACACTGAAAAAAAAAATTGTAGTTCCAATAGAAATTGATGTTATTGGAAGTTTTGTCAATAAAAATGCGCGGTTCTTTGTCAGGATGAACGCGAGGTTTGATAAAAAGTTAATGTGTTCGTTCAATGGTTTATGACATCACGATGATCATATACTCCACTGGCACTCCCTAATACGAGATTTTGTTGTTCCAATAACTTTTTTTATCTCAGTATATGCACAGAGTTATTGGACTCCCCACTTTTTTGGCTCGTTAAACGACATCTCCACAAGAGACAATCATTCTTCGGACCCTTGTCTGCTGGCCAGTCGACCAACATCTCCAGCCGAATGTTGATCATGTTTGCGCAAAATCATAGTATTTTTTTTTCTGTCATCGGTTTATGCCTTTGCTCCATATTTTCTAACGCCGTCGGAGGTAATTCTCAAAAATTTCTACGTAAATATAGATCAAATGCGAACAGTTAATTTTTTGTGAATCACACCCATTGCTGAAATATTTTTGCCAAAATCTATCGTGCTCCTCGAGCAGTTCAACATGATCTTCCAGTTTCCATTTTCATTACATTTTTCCAAACCTTCAATTGCATAAAAAATATATATACAATGACGAAAAAAAGAAAAATTTTCACTTTTGAATCGTTGTTTTTTTATTTATCAAAAGTTTCCTCCATTTTACAGACAAAAGAGAGAAACTGAAATTTATTTTGCAGAAATTACTGTGCATTTATAAATGTAGATATTGAGCGCTGTGGTGAATTTTCAAAATAAATTTTTTTAAAGAATGTAACCGGAAATCCTGTCCCGGTCCATTGTACTACTACGAAGAAATCGGATGCACTCCAATTTTCGAAAATGCTACTTCCTGTTGCCCAACAAAATACAATTGTGACATTTGGAAAAATATATCTATGAATCAGTGTTTGGTAGAAGGTCACGTGTATGAGTTAGATGAACCTTTACCAAGGCAATTCACCCAAGATCCTTGTCTTTCCTGTACATGTTCAGGGTAAGTACTTTAACAATGCAGAAATTTGACGCTTTGATCGCGGACTCATCGCGTATTCCAACTAAAATTCTATTCCTGATAAATTTCCTATATCACAAAAAGACTTTTACAAATACTACAGATATTAATTAGAATTTTTCATATTCTGAATTAACATAAAATTAATATTTATTTCAAAAAGATTTGATGTCAGTTAAATACTTTTTGTAAAATTGAAAAAAAAAAATTTCTTTTCTCGTTCCAAATATAGCTACCGCTTCAATTGTGCGATACCTAGATGTGCAGGTCCTACAAATCTGCGACCCGGTTGTCGTTACCCTTCATCGGATCTCGATTGTTGTCAAATTTACGAAATTTGTGGTAGGTGTAACAGTGTTTTTGTTTTTTCAAATTAAATATCGAAAAAAAAAAGAATTATTTCATCGTCGCGAATCTGAAAATAATTCAAAGATTATCGACGATTTAAAATTTGTAATCTTTACGAAAAATATGAAAGATAATAGAGTTTTGTCGTCATTTTTGAAGATGATAATAAAAATAAGATTAAAAAATGTTAAAGAAGATCAAGAATAAAAAAGATTTCATGAAATTTAATAACTCGTAACAAAACTTTGAACTCGAACAGAGGACAGTCCCGTGGCTTGCAAAGTGGCTGGAAAATCTTACAAAATTGGAGAAACGTTCAATCCAGAGTCAGAACCAGATAAAACTTGTTACTGCAAAGAGGGATACGACGGTAAGAATATATATTCGACATTTATTTTTCATCGCCACTCTCCATATTCGATATTGAAATATTAACAACGAATCGATACTAATTGAGATCATAGTAAAAAAAATAAAACAATTAGATGACCTCGTGAACGAAGATATTGAATAAAACTAACATTTGTTTTCTTTTATGGTAAGGTGTGAACGATGAACGGTTCTGCGTTTTGAGAAAATCGTCTTGGTGTGAAAACGTGATATTTAGCATCGATTCTATCCGGAATAACTGCGCACCGATTTACAAAAGAAATGCCATGCTTTACAACGATTGTAGCATAGGCCATATATGTCGTAAGCAGATTCGATACAACGCTAATTTTTTCAAAGGCATTTAATGTGAGCTTTGTTTAACGAATATCTTTGATCTGTTCAGCTGAGAACGGAATATATACAATCGAAAAGCGATCTAACGATGGCGCAGGAAAGCCCGGTACTCTCGAGTCTGCAGATTCAGGTCAGCTCATAGCAAATAAAAATTAGTAAATGATATTTCTGAATCGTGTAAGATCGATAAACAAATTATGAAATTCATCGCATTTATTTACAGTTGAAGAGTGCAGAATCGGCAACGTTACTATGAACATTGGCGACAAATTCCACAGTATCCGTCATTGGGGAAATAATGTCAACTGCACTTGCGAAGTGCCACCAATACCAACCTGTTACGAGATCGAAAACTCATAAACGAGACTCTCTGGTTATTAAATTGGCAGAATCTTAAAATATCATCCTTGAATGGATTCTGGTTTTGAAATTTTATATCGTGTACTCGATAGAAGTAAGAATTCATATAATAAATGTATGAAACCAGCCAAACGTTTTGCGTCACTGATCCAAAATAATGACTGAAAATTCCCGCGACGTAAAGGATGATAGAATTTTGTCATCGTTTTTCAAATTTTCAATAAAGTTATGATTTAACAAAAAAAAAAAAAAGGAATTGGATTTTATGAAATTCAACGATGCGTCACGAAATTCGAAAACCGAACAGAGGATACTCCTGTGGCTTGCACAGCCCATGGAAAATCTTTAAAGATTGGAGAAATATTCAAAAAAGAGTCAGAACCGGAAAAGACTCGTCACTGCAAAGAGAGATACGACGGTGAGGCCATTTTATCGATATTCATTTTTAAATCACTCCTAATACCTGTTACGAAAATATTGATAATAAATCAATAGTAATGAGTATCATAGTAAAAAAACAATTGAATGTCTTCGTCAATTATGATCTCGGATTCAACAGTTTTTTTTTTGTTAAGATGTAAACGATGAACGATTTGTATTTCGAGAAAAACCGTCGTGGTGTCTCAACGTGATATATATTCCTCGTATCCTGAGTAATTGTGCACCAACTTATAGAGAAAATGCCACGCTTTACAATGCTTGTAACAGAAATCGCATATGCTGTGAGCAGATTCAATATTACACTAAATTTTCAAACAGCATTTCACGAAAACCTTGTTCAATAAATATTTTTTACTTACTAAGCTGACCACACGAGATACAGAATCGAAAATAAATTTAATAACGATGCGTCAACACCCAGTACTCTCGAGTCTGTGAATCCAGGCGAGGTCATATAGCGGATAGAATATCGGAGACGACGTTTCTGAATCGTCAGACTGGAATCATTCGCAGTTAAACAGTGCAGAATCGACAACGTTTCTATGAACAATGGTGACCGAATTCCACAGTACCCGGGTAGTTGGGGAAATAATGTCAACTGCACTTGCGAAGTGCCACCAATACCAACCTGTTACGAGATCGAGATCGAAATCGATGAACAAGACTAGCTAAATATTGAATTCGCAGAATCTTGAATTATCCTGTTTAAATGGATCTTGGTTTTTAAATTTCATATCGTGTACCGGTTGAAGCAAGAATTTGAAATAAACCGAATGAATGGTCAAACTGAATATTTTTATTTTATTTTATTTTTTCAAGGAAAAGATCGATTCTCGCTAATCACAAGTGATCATGAGCGTCGGTTTGTAAAAGTAACATATACCCGATGACGATGGTACCAAACGCAATTTTTGAAGAATTATTCTTTTCGCGTAGCGTGCTACGAAAAGACAAAAAAATCTTTTAATTTTAGTTCCCTGTAGAGACCAGGAAAGAATGATTTATTAAAAGTATATCAAGATCACTCGTCAGAGTTTTTTTGTGTCTGTGGGTTCGTCTTTCAATTTTTTTTTTTTCCAACTAGCGGGCCTTTCACCTTCGGGCCATTTGGAGGGTTCCCCTCTTCTCCTTCATACGTATAGCAGATTCTTCAGAATGTATAGAGTGAGTGTAGAAGTTGCGCAAAGTTTCTAGTCATTCTACGTCGTGGTACATCGATCATCATGGATAACAAAGTCTTACTATTCGTTCTCGGGATTAGTTTAGGTTTTGCATTCGTTATCGGCCAGTCCGCTGGCAAGTTCTCATTTATTTTATTAATCGCATTTGACCAATTTACTCCATGGATATTACTTATACCGCTTTCCTTTTTTTTTTTTTGCAGACCATCATTGCCCTGGACCGCTGAAATACTACGAGGAACTCGGATGCACACCGCAATACAAAAATCGCGGTGACTGCTGTCCCGAGAAATACAATTGTGATAAACTCAAAACTTTACCTAAAGATAAGTGCGTTATCGATGACCATGTTTATGATATTGGTGAACGTATCAGAGACGAACACAGTCATCCCTGTGACGTTGACTGTCATTGTAAGATGAACGAACGAGGGTCAGTAATTTATTTACCCTTAAGGGAGTTCATCTGGTACCGAGCAAGTCAAAACCCAAAACTGTCACGACTAGCGTAGTCGGCTCAGTATATGTTTAGTGTGTTTAACCTCCAAAGTTTAATCTCCTTCTTCGAGACAAATTAATTTATTCCGAACCTCATAAGTATCGAATGGATTTTGTGAAGTGGTAAAAAGATTTTTTAGATATTTTTTAAGCATTTATAAAAGTTTCGTACGAAACTGTTTGTCAATGCTTGCGAATTTCATGTTTACAGACGGGAAAACCACAGAAACGCATAAGGAACCGTGTTAAATTGGGAAATCTGTTTTTATTAATTTCTCTCAAACAAAGTATTCCAAGGACCTGAAATTTTGACAAGTGATCTAGTTGATATTGATAACTGTATTCAAATTTTTTAATCAATATCTGTTTGTTAATTCGATTACCAGATGAACTCCCTTAAATGATACCAGGGAACTAACCGAAATACTAAATCTGGAAACTTGATAAGAAGCTTAATTATGCCTATTTGTAGAGTTTTAACTGACGTCTCATTTTTTATTTACAACACGGATGAATCCCAGTGATTCCAAAATTTGTACGAATTGATTCTGGAGCATTTCGCTCACAAATAAATTGAATTCGAACCATTTATGTCTGCTGTTCTATTCGGAAGAGAAAATGTCAGAAAATTGTATCGAATTGTGAATACCAGAAGGGAAAAGGATTTAAAAATATCGGAACGCTCATTCGTTGCTCGATTATTTGCTCTAAATGAGGTGCCATAGAAATGATACACAAATTGTTTTTTTTCTTTCTTGCAGACCCATGTTTTCTTGCACTTTTATCGATTGTTTCGATGATCTGATAGCTCCTGGTTGTTATCTCAAAAAGAATGCGACTAGTTGCTGCGGCTTTCCCGTAGTGTGCCGTAAGTATATCGTACGCATTTATTCCTATTTATTTCCTCTCGTTACATCCATCCTATTTCACGCTGAGCAAATAATTTGGTTGATGCGACAAATTTTTTTTCGATCAATATAAATCGTGGCAAACGGAATATAATTTTCTGATTCAACGAAACTTTTGTTGATGGTTTTATCACCGTGAACATAATATTTGCTCGAGCATACAAGTTAAGCGATTGAATCGACAAAATTGTTTTCCAACGAATTTCATTTCGTTCACCACGATTCGTTGATCCAATAAAAATTTTGTCGAACATCGGTTACCATTTGTCTACGAGTATCTCCCGGAGTGTTGCCTTCGCAGCCACTCTTTTCCTATGCCCTGCTGGATCGCATTTGAACAAAAGTTTTTGAGGGTTTGCAAGGGCAATTGTTGCAATTTTTTTGCTGAACGATCATCAAACCGAGTACTAGTCTCGCCCCTTGGGAAATCATCGAAGTCATCGATGTCGATGGCTTTTGAATATTTCCTTTACATAATTGTGTAGATAAATTGCTGTAATTATTAATATTCCCCAATATTAATGGTGATTGACAAATCATCGATGATGATTATTTAATTATTTCGTTCATTATTTTACTGAATATTACGATATTGTACATCGTGGACTTATAAAGACGTGTATCGATCGATAGCTAAAAATGATGCGAATCGTGCAATCTGCGTCGTCGACGGAAAAATTTATAGAGATGGAGAACATTTCACACCTGCTGCAGAACCGCACAAATCATGTTATTGCGGTGAAGGATACCAAGGTACAAAATTCTTTAATATAATAAAAAAAAATCATCTAATCGAGACAATTTTTTTCAAATTATAAGTATTTTAAATTATTATATTTTTTCAAAGTATCTGACACTCCCCCTGTTCATAAACAAACGCACATTAATTTCATTTCTTACCAGGCCGAACAAAAATTCTCTGAACAAACACATGACGAATTTTATTTTATATTTTCAATTGCAGTAATTATGCAATTCTGTAGTTTTTTAAAATTTATTTTCTGGTATTGATTATTATCTGGAGTATTTAATTTAGATTTTTCCCCTTTTTTACTGACTAGATTAAGCATTTGATTCGTGTTTCAGGCTGGAACGTCGAGCCTTTTTGCATTACACTTAAGCACACTTGCGGCATAATGTTACATCACGCAACCGAAATACGTGAAAATTGTGTTCCCACCTATTATCACGATCAAGCGCCCCACACTGATTGCAGTTTCGCTTATAGATGCCGTGAGTACTATTTTCATGACTTTTTTCAAAGAAACCCAAACGAGCACGAACGCATTTGTTGCAGTTCGAATGAATAACGAGTTTTCACAATTACTTCATCTATTGTAGAGAACGATCAGGACTTTGTGATGCCAAGAGCTCAAGGTCAATCGAAACCAGCGATAGGCGAGATCGCTAGTTCTGGTGAGTCGATGAAAGTAAAAAAAAAAAAATCTCTTTTTCTATGATCACGCATGCGGCCTTGACATTTAAAAAAGTATAAATTTTGTAGAAGTTGGTTCTATTGGAATTGGAACTAAAAAAAAAATCACTTCAATTGAAAATCAAAACGCAAACAAAAAATAATTTCTATAATAATATCTTACTGAACAATTTCCGGTTCTCTTCAAAAATATTTGGGTCCATCCAGTCAATCAGTTCGTTTTCGTCTTTTTTACTTCGCACCTTCGACCACAAATTTTCTTCGTCTTTAGAGGATTTTTGTCGCTAATTACCTCAGTGATAAATGTGTCGTAACGCAATCTAATTTTGTTCTTATTCTCGATTCAGATCTTAAATGCACATTTGGAAATCTGACGATGGAAATTGGCGATGAGTTGAGTAGGGGTACGGGCTACAGTTCGGTCTGTATGAAATGTATTTGCGAAGTACCACCGGTACCAACATGTCAGCGTCTCTCCGATGAGAATTGTGAGATATGATTATATTTATGAATAATTTCGACGGAAATCAAGAAGTTCGTCGTTGTAAATAAATAAAATACATTTCTCCTTGTCTCCTCGCTATTTTCAATCTCTTCGACTTGGAAGGAATATTTTATTTTATTTCGAAATAAGCTATTGCAACGAAATTATGTTATCCGAAAAAAAAAAAAAAAAAAGTATGATACAATGACTTACAGCTGCTTGAATCCAGAAAAATAGAGAAATAATAAAATATTCTAATAACGGTACCAAGCGAAAAAATGCATAGGCTTGAAATTCGGTGTTACCAGTTTGCTGGTTTTTTGTATTAAGAAAAAAAAAAAAAAAAAAACATTTATACGAATGTTTAACGGTCGGACCCTCGAAATGAGAAAGCAACGGTAAAACTGATAATGATGTCTCATATTCATATCTATAATCGTCTGGATGCCTATTTATATGAGGTATTTCAAGTCAAACCGGCGAATTTTTTCCCGGACTGGATTTGAGCCGTCTTATAGCTGTTTACTCGAAAAATTCTCGTCTCGATGGCGTTTCAAAAATACGCGAAATTTTGTTCACATAGTAATCCAAGAAAAGAGTGCTAATAAAACTGTATTTTATTTTAGAGTGAAAAACAATTATTTTCTTGATAAAAATATAAGATCTACGAGGAATGTCGCTCCATTCGAGTCTTTAAATTTCGTTGAGCTTCAAATACAAAAAATAACATTTCAAAAATTTCTATAGCCATCAAATTTTTTTTATAACGAGCTGAAATTTGGAGAATCTTTTTTTTTTTATCATCTACAAGCCCGTAGGCTGCGACCGAAAAGTAATGGATCTGCCCATATATATATGTGTATATATGAACAGAGAATTTGAGTGCCCCACTCTATAGGCTCGGGGAACGAGATCTTTATAAAATAGAAACTCGAGCCCAGGCCACGTTATTTAAATGATAACCTCTGCCGATTATCGATCATGTTCGCGCGAAGCTTCAGCATTATTTTTTCTTTCATAAGTCTTAGCCTGTGTTTCATATTTTCTAACGCTTCAGAAGGTAAGATTAATAAGCTTATTTAAAACTGAGAAATCAATACGGAAAAATAATTGCGTAAAACTATTTTTTATTGGTCAAATATTTTTATTAGAAGTGAACAATTTTTAACAGTGAATAACTGAAAATAAAACAGTGTGAGAATGAAATACGTCGTAATAGTTATTCGTAAAAATAAAATTATGAATTACAATTCGATTTTTCAAAGTCAGCTGAATTAAAATGTGAAGACTAACGGGAGGAAAAAAAATTATTTTCGAATGATTTCCTCCTCATTATTTGTTACTTTTTATCTTAAGAATGTGACCGGAAATCGTGTCTCGGACCATTGTACTACTACGAGGAAATCGGATGTACACCGATTTTCGAAAATGCTACATCCTGTTGTCCAACAAGATACAATTGCGACGTTTGGAAAAATTTGCCTGCGGATAAGTGTTTCGTAGATGGTCGTGTATTTGAAGTCAATGAAGTATTGCCAGCGCGATATGCATCAGATCCGTGTTATAATTGCCGGTGTATTGGGTTAGTATTCTTACAATTTATTACTATTATATTGTCGAAAGATGAAGGGAGCTTTTGAAATAAAAAATAAAACTCTGGAGCTGTGTATACGTTCGATGAATGAAATATTGTATCGATTATATTTCGGAGACTTTCTAGCCTCGAAATATTACATTTTTTTTTCCTCACTACAAAAATCATTGTAACTTTTGTCTAAATACATTTTTTTTCTCATTCCAAATGTAGAAATTTCTTCGTGTGCTCACTCCCAAGTTGCATCAGTCCTTTGTATCGAAATCCCAATTGTCAGTACCGTTTCTCATCTCTAGAATGTTGTAAATTCTACGAAATTTGTGGTAAGTGGAACAACGATTGTTCACAGATTTTATATTCGTAAAAGGAAAAGAAAAAAATTATTTTTTGAAAATAGATACATTTGAAAAGATAATTTTATTCTGAGAATTCTGAGTCCAATTGGAAAAATGTGTGATTAATATTCATTCATTTCTACTAAGTGAGAACGAATAAGTTTTTTTTTTCTTTCGATTCTTATAAATTTCTATAATTAAATACATTATTTGAATCCATTGAAAATTTGAAATTTAAACAGAGAACAGCCCCGTGGCTTGCATAGTGGATGGAAAATCGTACAAAATTGGCGAAACGTTTCATCCTGCGGCAGAACCTGACAAAACTTGTTACTGCAAAAAAGGATACAACGGTGAGAATACTTTGACCTTATTCAATGATGAAAGTGTATTTCGATATTGACGATCACGAATGCATCACGAGAAACGATTCACAACAATGATTGAACCTGATGAGTTTGGATGATATCGAAATAAATGATTGTTTTCTATTATCAGGCGTCAATGACGAACGGTTTTGTGTTTGGAGAAAACCATCCTGGTGTCAAAACGTGATAAGACATATTCAAGAAATCCGTAATAATTGCCCACCGGTTTACGCAGAAGATGCTGCGATTTATAAAGATTGTAACGAAGGTCACATATGCCGTAAGCAAGTTTGCTTCAACTTTAGCTTTTTCAACTTCGATTTATAGGAAGCTTGTTTAAAAAATATTTTTGTCATTTTAAGCTGAAGCCGGATCGTACGAAATTGAGAAAGAAGCCAATAATAACGAAAAGGAACCCGGTAGCGTCGAGTCTAAGGATTCCAGTGAGTTGAATATAAATTCAATAGAGCGAATAGATTTTAAAAATCTTCATAACTCGTTCCATTCGCTTTCAGCCCATCAGTGTAAATATGGAAATTCGACTATGAATATCGGCGATAAACTGCGCGGTGAACGTCGTTGGGGTGGTCCTGTGAGCTGTATCTGTCAAGTGCCACCAATCCCAACTTGTTACGAGATCAAACCACCAGAAGATGAAACAGCGTAAATTTTCAACCGACAGGAACTCGTAATGGCCGTTCGCTAAACGCTTCCAAGGCGTTGAACTCTGTTGATACATTATTTTCATTGAAAATCTGTAGAAAAAAAAAACGAATCATACAAAAATTAATAAATAAATCGTTTCTACAGTTGGCAACGGAACAAAACTCTACAGCAAATGCTGGGACCTAACGAACACGGTCCCCTGTGCGAGAAGTCTTACGTAACGACACTTAGGAAATTCTTGCAATTTAAACAATTTTTACTTCGACACTCGGGATAATTTTAATTTGGGTTTTTCCTTGGAACTCGCAAGCCTTGATATGTTGTTATTAAAGTCATCAAGAAATAACTCGACAATTAATGAAATAACAGAAAATTTGTTTTAATATTTTGTTGGGTTTACAATTTCGTGTCATAAATTTTTCATAACTCAATATCACGATCTCTTTAGCATCGAGGCCCACTTTAGTACTAATAAGAGATAATAACAAAATAGAATAGATACGAGGCCAGTATCGAGCCTTACGAATTATTTGTAGCCATCAGCCTACTTAAAATTTTTGGTCACGTTTGAAAAAACGACAAACTTATCTGTCACGGTATATATTAATGATTTTAGTTTGAAAATTTGTATGTTATTTGGTTCAAATATTCCTTTATAAGCTCAATATTCAGATTACCAATTGATATCTCGACAAAACTGAGATCTGAATCTTCCTGCTTTCGCGGACGACAAAATTTCGAAGCCGTTCGATTTTTGACAAGTACAAAGCTGTCACATTTGAAAATGTTTATTCTTGCTCTATTCGAAACGACGATTCTCTAGGATTTTTTCTAAATGATGTTTTTTCCTCTGGTCAAAATGGAAATACTTGCATGTGCTTTTATAAAAAAAAAATTAACGGAAGGATATAAATGAATCGACGATGATGCGCTGTAAGTTCACGATCTTTCGTCTCGAATTACAATGAGAAGAAGAAAATTCTAAAAGTTTGTATATCCATTCAGCACATACATGTACCAGATTGTTTACTTACAAAAACATCTTTACGAGACCATTATTGCATCGCGTAATCGGAAAGCAGAAAAATGACAGATAGAAGGTCACGGTGCATAGTTCTCGTTAAGAGTCCCCACTCTTTTAATATACTAGTTAGGAAACACGTTATAAAGACATTCAAACGAGCAAAATCTCCACTATTTGCTGGTCTCAGTAATCTCGATCATGTTCTTCAGTAAACGGAACATACTTTTGGTCCTTTGCGGGCTTGTCTCGTCTTTTATCGTTCTAACGAACGCGTCGCTAAGTAAGTCATAGATTCAGTGAGTTCGAAATCAATGAAAATGGATTTTGTCTTACTATTCACCGTGTTTCTGACACTTAATGAATTTTTCATTATTTATTTAAAGATTGTGATCCGCAAACGTGCACGGGTCCTCTTTTCTACTATCAAGAGCTCGGATGTATTCCGATCTATGATAATTCCTCGTCTTGTTGCGCGAGAAAATACAATTGTGATTACTGGAAAAATGTGCCGGATTCAAAATGTTTCGTTAACGGACGAATCTATGAAAGTAACGAAAATTTACCGCCACGAGAAGTCGGTGGGAGTTGTACCAGATACATATGTGCTGGGTTAGTTTACGAGTATCGATCGAAAAATCGATCAAGATCAGGGAGATAAATCAACAATAATGTTTTGTCAATTGTAAAATACAACGTTGAGAAGTGTTCAATATTTCTTTATGTTTCTGACAGAAATGTTTTTCCTGTTGAAGTATTGAAGAGATCATAATACAGATTCGAATTTTAAATACTGAAACGACTTGTTAATATTCTGTTTTACAAATGAAAAAAAATGTTTTATCTACTTCAAGTTCAGAAGGTATACTTTTTTATTATAAATAATCGTAATAGAATGAATGTTCTAAATCAAAAAAAAATTTGACAGAGTTTATGGTCCGAGGAATTCTTGATTTGGAAAATTTGCGCGAATTTCCATGTAATTTTCATTACAGTGGAGCCGCTCCTGCACGTGCTGTAACACCTTCGTGCGCAGGTCCACAACCAGGTTGTTACTTGAAGAAAGAACCATTGCAATGTTGTTCAAACGTTGAAGTTTGTCGTGAGTATTATCAAATGGAGTCATGTTACTTCGAGTCTTCGAGGAATGTGATTTTAAATGAATTAATGACTACAATATTTTCACGAGTAGCGGAAAAAGAGGAAGACATTCCAACCTGCACAGTTGACGACAAAACGTACAAGGATGGCGAAGAATTCATACCCCCGTCAGAGCCAAACAAGATTTGTACTTGTGGCGCCGGATACACAGGCAAACCATTTTTTTCTATCGATGTTAAAGAGACATATGAACATAAACATGTTAAAAACAGTAATCATCGCTAGGTCATTGCCAACGGGATAATTTTAACTCCAGCCAAAATCATGATATAAACTAAAATTCATTTTTCGAGCTCCAACTGCATTGAAAAAAATCGTTTCCGAAGATTGAGCCTCGTTGCTTAGACAAGGGTCATTCTGTAATTGAAAATAATTTCCTGAGTCATTGAGTCATTCACTAGTCGTTGGTCTCGATGACCAACGACTAGTTCTAATGATAATGATGCGAACTTGAAATTCACAATGTTTTTCAAATAGAGCCGTATTGCCTAAGTAAGTGCTGCATTGGTTATTTTGAGAATTGTAGCTTCAAATTTTTACCAGACATTCTCAACTTCATAAATTTCGACAAAGATAAAACACGTTTGAATCGAGTATTTGGATCTTGCTGAAAGTAAATACTTGTTTGAATGCGAAAAAAAAAGTAAATTTTCACGGTTAATAAAAGCAACGAATAACAATTTGTGATTTATTTATACAGGCCTGAACGACGAACCTTACTGCGTTACTATGGGACCAGGTTGGTGCGGAAATGCTATGTGGTCGGTTGAAAAAATCCAAAATAATTGCGCGCCCGTTTATGCTTTTGGTCAAGATCCGCGAAAAAATTGCAATGTAGACTACCGATGCCGTGAGTAAAACTTCGTCTGAAAAATCCCTCTCAAACCGCGTGCTAGGTGATTTTTTCACGAATTATGTTGCTTCTCAGAAAGGGAAAATGATGCAGTGGTGGACTCGGCAACGACGGAAGATTCCGAACCCGCAGACCCTGGTAAGTCGACAGCTATAGTTTTGACCATATTTCGCGAGAGAAAACGATTTTCTTTTGTTCAGATATGGTGTGCAAATTTGGAAACCTCCTTATGAAAGTTGGACAAATGCTGAATCAACCTCAGGACGAGGATCGATCTATGCAATGCGTTTGCGAAGTACCGCCTGTGGTTACCTGTCGATATTTAGAGGATGTAGTGCTGTAGACGAATGCAGCCGCTAACTCTTCCTAGACATACTGGCTCAATGAACAATTAAAAAAAAGTGATACTATACTTCAGTATCAATTCTAAAATATCAAGAATCATTTCTCGAGAGTAATCGATGTTTTTGTTGAACAAAATTGTAAATTTTTCTATTCGCTACTGCAAATTTTCAATAAAATCGAAAAGCAAATTGAACTGATATAAGTTCTCGTTGAAAAAAACATCATTTTTTTAGCAGTACTTTAATAATACCAATCTACAATTTTATCTTACATCGTTATTATATCTATGAATATATATAATATAAAGCACAGCTTTCGAGTTACCCGCGGATGCTTCGATACCATGGAGGATCTCGGATCTCCTCGATTGCAACTGGAACGCAACTGAAAAATGAGATACATGAAATGCGGGGAATAGATTCATTCTTTTATAAATCTTATACGTGCCACTTGAAATGAAATTTTCATAGATTTTGTGTTCAAACAAGACAAAAACAATACTGAAAGTGATTAGATCAACAAGAAGTTTGTATTGCTGTCAGCATTTCCATACCGATTTCCTTTAGTCGTCCATACCGAAACATTTGCATGTTTTCTTCTGATAATACTGAACAATTGTTACGTTGTAGTAAAATTAAATTATTTTTTTTTCTTGAACCAGTCGGAAAGTGAGGGGGGGGGGGGGGGGTTTGTCGCTGCGGTACTTTTGCTGGTATTGGGTAAAACACTCAGTCCCCAGCCACCCCCAATAGTCAGCCTTTTGTAACCTTATGTGCGTAAAACTAGCGTCAAACTTATTTTCAAGAGGTGGGAATTTATTCCCGATATCTCTGACCTCCAATTGACCGATACAAAGTTCCAACGCACTATCTATTCGAACCACTAAGAAAAATAATAAGGAAAATTCGGACTGCTGCAACCGACGCGAACGAAGTGGCGTCGCGGACTATTATTTTCTCTGCATGGAGGCTTCTGACTCAAGATAAATGAGATGGACCCGGATCATGCCTTTGGGAAGCTTAATGTTCTCTTATGACTTTGAATTGTCAGAAAATTTGTTTTTTTTTCATGCTCTCCTAGAAGTTTCTGATTTCGTACAAATATTTTCATATAAAAAACACTTTTCAAGTTACCGATTAATGTTCCAACGACACAGAGATCCGGATCTTCCTGATCTCACAGAAGCCCGACTGGAAAATGAGAGATAACATTTCAAAATAATTCGATTTTCAGAAAGTTCCAAGCTGTCTCATTTGAAAATGTTCATTCTTGCTCTATTCAAAACCGAAATTTTACAGAATTTTTCTGAAATTGTTTTTTCCTTTGGTAGAAAGGTGCATGTGCTCGCATTACAGTAGTTAACCCAAACATTCAAATGATTGACAATAATGCGATGTAAATTTACGATCCTGCCTCCTTAAGTTACGATAAGAACGAAACACTATTGAAAATATGTACATCCATTCAGCACGTGAATGTATTAACGTATTCATTCAGACGAAGATATTTTTATGAGAACATTATTGCATTGCATAATCGAAAAAGAGATAAAATCAGCTGATCGCGGTCTTACGCACGACTCTCGTCTTTTGCCCGTGCGGGTGGTCGGGAATTAAAAATGATGGATCATAGATCAGGGTGCACAGTTTCCGTTAAGAATCCCCACTATTTTGGTAGAAACGTGAGGAAACAAATGATAAAGGAAAGCCATAGGAAAACTCCACTAATTGATGACCTCAGTAGTCGTTCTCGAGTAAACTAGCGATCGACCAAATACGCTCCGAGTCAAATTGACTCAGTATGTTAATACAGTGGCGGAATTTACGTGCAGAAAGGAACATTTGAAAACTGCTGATTCGCTTCTGAATTTGAACGATTGGAATAGCGTGCACTTTACTTCGATTGTGAATAACGAGAAATTGTAATATTATGCATGAATATCAATACCAAAATATAAAGCGGTGTTTCTCGTGAATAATCAATGTTTTCATGATTCGATTCGCTACTGCGGATCTTTGATAAATTCTAAAACCAAATGAAACTGATATTCACCTCCGTTTGCTGTAACGAAGAATGATGTTGTCAGCTCAACTGAAAAAGTACGTCGACTCGAGAACTCCCTGCAGATTGAAGGTACCTTGTTTTGGTACACTGGACAGTGTGTGATTGATTTTTTTCTTCCCAGCATCCGACGATACACTGGAGTTAACTTTAAAGTCGCTAGATGAATAGAAAAATGAAAAAAAACTGTTACTGATCTTTTTTTAACCTGGAGGTAATTTTTAAGTGTTTATGAAAATTTATCGTTATTTACCTTTCCCCGTAACCGTATTTGTGAAGCAAGAAGCGCGACAAATCGTCGAGAATTGGCTCCGAATGGAGGGCGACGAATTGTTCTCTACAAATCTGTAAAATATATTTTTTCTATTCAGTACGAACGAAGGGATAATTTTCGTTTGATTGACGAAAGAATCATACAAAATCAAAACAATGACTTTGATTATCGTAATCTTATAAATCAAACGATAGTTTTAGATTAAATTTGAAGTAATGATATCGATTCAATGAATATTCCGACCATTTAGGCTTGATTAACGAAACATATTCGTTTCAAACGAATACGAAACGTATTCAAACGCGGCGAGTCAGAGTTCGCGATTTTTAAAGATTTTATTTTTTTAATTTATTACTTGGCTTAGAAACTCTGCCGCAACTATAGAACCCGCTGTATGTATATAAGTTTAAGGTTGATCATTACTTACTTTGTTCATTTTTTCAACAGTGCACGCGTGAGTCCAATAACAATCGTGTACTGACATAAAAGTTAAACCTTCGTTCTCACAGTGCAAACTCGTGAGCATCATGTGACTAGAATCCAACGAATGAACGAAATTCGGTGGAAATGCGTTTTTCTGCTTCATCGTATTTGGTCGTCTGCAAAGCGATGAAAAAAATGCATTACATATTTCGAAATGACTGATATTACTTGAAAATGTTTTTTTTTAAATTTTTTATTATTATTCCAACGGAAAAATGAGACTCTGAAATTTACATGCATGATAATTATGTTATTGATCAGAATAAATTGAATGGAATTGTTGGTAATTTGGACAATTTCGATACTTTTATGTGATAAAAATTAAATATTTTGATACGCACTCTACATAATCGATGCAGTCCTTCATAGGAAAATGTTTGTCTGACTTGCTATAGGGTTGAACAATGGGCAGACCCAGCGGGGTAACCCATTCGACATTTTGACTACGGGATATCGAAATAACTCGAGCGCATTCGGTAAACCAATCTTGAATTTCCCGAGCGCTCTCAAACATCGTTCTCAAGCTGTCAAACGTTTTGTTCACTAGATAAATACTAGCAGCCCATACGTGATCCTGAGGAAAATCATCATTATCTACGAAGAAGAAAATAAAAATTTTGATAGAAAAAAATTAAAAATATATCGAATGAATGGAAGAAAAGATTGAAAGCTTTTTATTTCACCTTTCAACTGTCGTGCAATTTGGAGCCTTGCACCGAATTTCGTAACACCGTAAACGGTCGTCATCACAGTCTGTTTTATCACTTTTCGTTTTACAAATCCGTCCAGAATTGATGCAATCTCAACACCGTTAGCAGCATCCTTTTTGCGTATATCGTCAACCTACGAAAATAAATAAGAAAACGTTTCTTTTAATTTCTTCATTTCAGCAATTATTTAACGCTGACGACTTTTTGAATTTTGTATAAAAATGCAAATTCAGCAAAATAAATGTTTCTCTAGATTCATTTCAATGCAATCCATCGATACAAAATTATAAAAAAATAACGAAAATTTATGATGGGAGTGTCTTATAGATTCTGTAAATATTTTTGTATTATTCTCTCCGTGGTTGCTCGAAAAAACTAATATCTTGATCAACGATTTTCAAATTGATAATCACCATTGCTGCAACACTGCTGTAAACATCTTGCGGCGTCTTGAACGGATGTAAATTGACGTTTTCCGCGCCAATTTGGTCACGTCCGAGTGCAGCGTAATGCTGAAGCCCGTTGCAGCTGCCGTCTTGATGAATCGGAAATCCAGAAACATATTTTTCTGGGTCTCCGGACTTCAAAGCATTTGCAATTTCCATGCAAGCTGCTAATGTTTGCCAAGGTTCGTCTGAGCCTGCCCACCACATTTGTCCCTTTAATAAAGCAAATTATTAACGATTTATAGAACCATCGAATCTGTGAAACCGAACCCTTTTTCATGAACTAATACATTATTCTTCATCATTGTGAGTCTTTGCCTTTGGATTTTAACCCTAGAAAACTGAACATGAGTTGTCTGTGTCCGTGTTAAATCATGTAAACAGCTTACATACCTCCAAATTTCGATAAAAAAGTTCATTGAAAAAACCATTTTAAAGGTTTGCAAAAGTTTTATTGTCTAGTTAAGAGTCCACCATAGACCCATGATTAAAAAAAAAAATTCTACACATCAACATATTCAAATAAGCCACGCAAACGAACATGTTCAGGATTTACGAGTACTGAAGACAACGATATGATTTTGGGGTTAATGATAATAAATGAATTTTAATATTTAGTGTTGATTAATAAAATTTGAAGCGTGTAATAAGAGTACCTAGTGATTATCGTGAAGATATTGGGTATTTCATGGTTATAAAATGAATTTTTATGTTGTAATCTTAGTTTTCCTTTTCCTAAAACTGAATGCAGCCATTTTGGTGAATAGTGTTGCAACGAATGTCAAAAAATCCTGTTCATTGTAGAATATAGTGATAGATGAAGTAAATTGTGGGAGTTAAATGATTGTTTTTGATATCCTGCATAATTTTTTTTAAGTAATATCAATCAATTTGTCGAATTGTAAATTCTCTGATATTCTTGTTGTTAGAAACTTACGTTCAAGGGATTCTCAGCACTGTCCAAAATTTTGTCCATGATTTCGTTGGCGTATTCGAGCCTCGCGCTGATGGGCTCTTTCTTTTTGAGACCGGTCAAATTGATCGTATGAATTTTCAACCAATCAAAGCCTTTCGCGCCGAGAGGTTTCCCTAAGGCAAAAACGAGAAGAGAACGAGCGAGGTCAGAGCCGAGATGATTCAAATGTGGTGGTATCGGATAAACTCGTCCTCGAAAGTCCATGTTGTGTGGAAGCCAGAAAATCTTGTCCCTGAACTGAAACAATGAAAGTATAACATTTTATTGGGAAAAACATGAAACTGATGATTAATTACTACGAAACGAGTTAGTCGATCGATTAACCCAATGCGAATGATATTAATCAATTATGCGGTCAAGCATAATCATAATTAAGTAAAATATTTTACTCAATGAAGTATTTGTTTTACTCACGTGATCCGCGAGCGAAAGTCTATAAAGGGAATCGCACCAGAGCGAGTACATTTCGCTTTTTCTTCTTTGTAATTCGATTCTTTGTTTTGTGACATTCATTCTCTCCTCTCGATTAGAATCGGGGTGAAGTTGAGGTGGCGCTGGAAGGACGGAGGGCGGTTGTGGAACGTTCAATTTAACGGATCCTCCGTCTCGAAATACCTGAACAATATAGCATTTGCATACTTCGATTATTTCAAACCGACTCAAGTTTTCCGCAAATATGTATACATTTGCGACTGCAAATGATCTATTCAAGATATTTTTTTACATTTCAATATGTAAATGAAATAAATAAATATTGTTTCATCTTGGTTCCTTCAATATTTTCATTTTTGTGTGTTTTTATTCGTATATACAATTTAAAAAATGAATTTTTTTTTTACCTTGACAATGATGTCAAGCATCGGTTTATTAACGGACCACGGAACTGCGGCCAGCTGATTTAAACAGTCCAGAGCTGGCGATAACCGTTTTGTACCAGCATTTTCCAATCTTTCCCATTGATGCGTCTAGGAAAAGAGTTCCATTTAAAAATATAATCGTTTGCTTCCGAAGATACCACCAACATCCGTATTTGAAGACGAATTACCAATAACTTTCACAGATTTTAGGAAAAAATTTTTAAGATCTTACGAAATTGATGTACAAGAATGAGATTTTTAACAAATTGTAGAAAAAGGAAATACTTTCACAAACAATTGATTTTTCAAACGTTTATGATAGAGAAGACAAATTATTCATTGATGTTACCAATTATATTTTGGTTGAATAGTATATAATTTTGTTTTTAGAATTATTGAAAACCATAGTTTGTAAAGTTCCTACGATAGCTGAATGTTTGTGCCAAGACAGTATTTCAAAGTTTCGATCGAATAATGCGTTCGTCTGCGACAAGCTGTTTTCTACTCACAGAATTCGTTAGTATCCGAATAACGTCGGATTTGAGGACAATATATCCACCGCTATGAATGGAGGACCAAGGTTTTGGAGGACACACCGAAGGCACTAATGGGGCTGGGAAAGTCAACGTTTCTGGCTTTGATTCGCGATAAAGTTTGACGAGAAGTGGATGTGGCTTGACCTGCAAAATTATTCCATTTTTCATTGATCGTCGACGAGATCGAAAATGACCGCAAATTTTTTTTCTAGTATAAAATCATCTTTTTAGCATTTTTTTTAACATTTTTTCCGGTTCAGTTTTTATGATGAAATGTTTTTCGAATATGACTTTATCATACACTATTCTCTTTGTTTTTTTAAAAACGAAGAGAATGGCGCATAATTGGATTTCACTGTCGCATACTAGGAAAATTTTATGCTGAAGAAGAGATCGGGGTCGTCGTCGACCTCGTTTTAGAGTTTATATGCTGAAAAATACATTGTAGGGTTCGAGTGGTAAGAGATTTTTTTGTGAGTACCTCTTCTTTGATACGTTTTCCCTTGTATCTAAATAATGTGTAGAACGCAGGTATATAGTGTTTTTCGTTACTGTTCACTTTGAGGCAATTAATATCGAACTTAATGTCTTTGAGAATGATGTCGTAAAGAAATTTCCCCAGGCTGTAATGAACGCTCGATGGCCACCTTAAATCTCCTGTATCCAGAGACGCCCCTGTTTTCTCGACTTGCTGCGCAATTGTTTCCCACGCTATTCTACTATTTATTCTGTCGTCTGGATTTAAATACCAATCGCAGTACTTGATGTAAACCTCTTCGATCTTTTCCATCACACCGCTACGTTGTTTTTCTTCAACCTGTAAATAAAATAATCGTTTGATTCATTCCGTTGATACCATATTCAAACATTTTAATCGAATTGCAAAAAAGCGCCCAATATTTTCAAATCCCCTTTCGATTTCATTGGATTACAATGTTATTTTTATAAACTGTATTCCACTGTATTTAAAGTATTCAAGATGAAAATAATTGCCCGCGATGTAATAGCTGCATTTGTTAGCTTAATTTTGTGTTTTGAATCTAATTTTATAGGATATTCGGATCCTTGATTTCCTGGATACCAAAGTATCCTGCGTTTGAAGTTACATTACTGACTATTTAGCTAATCAACATTTTTTTTGAGAACATTTTCTTCTAAATCATTCTAGACACGTATGGATTGCGTTTTCATCATTCTTGTACCTCAGTTTCTCTACATACCTCATACTTTCTATTGATCGATTTTCCCAAAGAGTAATAGAGTAATGTTAAAGGTGGACTAAAGGTTTCCGAGCCATCAGCCAAATGACGAGCATCTCTTATAATGGCGTTAATGTAATCCTCTTTCTTTAAAACACATAAATACGGATACAGCGTCAAACGCTGATTAAATGGTAGACATTCACGATTTTTAAGTGATAATAAATTTCGATCGAATGCTTTCAGAGCTGATTTCGTCCACGATTTCTCTATTCTCTCAACGATTTTTCTCTGTCAATGAAAATATAAAATTTTATACATACCATTTCTTCACAGTTTTATTAGAACGCCATTTCAGAGAGTTACATACGTCCACAATTTTCGGAGCAACGCATTTTTCGCCAAACTTTTTTTTCTCAAGTTTTTAATGTTTTTTAATTTTTTTTTTTTTTCAATTCTCGGGATGTTTCGTGAATAGTCATAGAAATCATTTTTGAAATATTTTGGTGAGGATTGTTTCTATAAACGATCAAACAGTGTGTAGGAAAGACTCTAATTTCAAAATGCCACAAAAATCTTGCTCACACCTAGAGTATCAAAAGATAATGTCTGATGGATTGTTTTATTGTTAGATGTTTTTTTTTTAATAGGCGTAAAAAAAAAATTAAAAAACACTGATTCGTTCAGCAGTCGACATTCGTAACCCTTGAATGGCCAAATTTATCGTCGAAATTTTATACGTACGGCAAATGTTATTGAAGGTTTGAGTTTATCAGGGACATCGATACTTTTAACGACCACGTCACCTTCGATCTCGAACTTCAATTGTTTAGAAAGTCTGTCTTTAAGCTCCGCGGGTGTCAACAAATCCTTAGCTGCACTTGAATCCGGACGTGTTTTCGTGAAATCGATTTTATCCAAGAGACGACAATCGTAAGAATAATCATGAATATCATCGATTGGCTCGAAATCCGGTTGTAGAATCTTGATCGCTTTCATCGTGTTTATCCTTTGATCACGTTGATATTTTGAAAACTTGACGACGTCGTTGAATGTTATGCCGTTTTCTTCCATCTCTAACACTATCATGTCCATGAATTCTAAAAAAAGCATTAACGATAGTAAGGAATTCAACTTACGATTTTTTTTTTCGATCGTGATCGAAACTGGTTCGCGTTTTACCTTTTTCCTTTTCGCGTTTCCTTAATCGTCCAAAGCTTTCCAGGACAGCAGCATAAGTCTGGGGCGAGGGTTTTATCGAATCGGCTTTCAAGATGCGTAAAATTTCTTTAATTTTCAGCATGTTTGTATATCCAGCATAACTATGCAATAGAAGATTGTAAAGACGGACATCTGTGACTATAGACGAGCCCGGATTTTTCAAACTTATTCGACGATATTGCATAAGCGTCTGAAACGCTCTCCCAGTCATTCCACAGCTCAGGCAAACTTGTATAAAGGAATAAAGAGAACGAGCCAAAGTATGCTCCTTCCCTATTTTTATCAATTCATGATTGTTGTTAGCCTCTTCTGTAGTTTGTAATAATTTTTTATTTTTACTGGATCTCTTTCTGGAAATAATTGATATTATAAATTAACCTGTACAAACATTTTTCAACTTTGCAGAGAACACCAGAGAACTGGCACTGCAAAATACCAATAAATTCTTCATCATTTTAAATTAGTATGAAGTATTACCTTGTCTTGATATTTTCCACCACTTCCTCCTCCGTATCATCTCTATGTGCATCTTCTTGCAAAGTTTCCAAAAATGAAGAATTTTTTATCAAACCAGCTGGATCGGATATTCCAGACGCTTTCAAATCTTCAATTATCGCAGTATCGTCATCTCTCTCATCAGCTGTCCGATTTGCCAATTTGGCTTTCTCGTTTGCCAATTTGGCGGTCTACGGAATACAAAATTATTTTGAGTGAAATCAGTAAACAAGTGTACACTGTAAACAATCTGTATTTAATTTTTGATTCATTTAAATCTCGATTTATAATTTAACAATAATGAATGATACAATTTATTTCAATAACCAATTGCTGATTTAACTCAGTAGCTTTTGAAACCACAATCGGTGAATAAATAGAAATAAATATTTTACATGAAAAATATTTTCAGCCAATTATGGTTTTTCACTCGTTCCATTATTCACAATAAACTATCCTTCAAATTTGACTATTAAAAGAAAAGCTGCAGATCGAGACTCAATGCATTATTAAAAAAATAGCCCCTTTTCGAGATTCAAAAGAATGAGCTATTGTTTCTTTTACATATAAATACAATATACATGCTGATGTAATTAGATCGAAAGATAATTGGTCAAAAAAAGTACAACTTATTAGAAATATTTAATCTCGTTTCACCTCGAGAATCATAAAATCATACGCCGTTTGTGGATCTTCATACTTCTGTATTTTCAGGGTATTGATTTTATGCAACTTGTCCAATGTAATATCAGGTTGGTCCATAAGTATAGACAAGTGATCGGCATTTAATTTTCTGATCGATGCTTTGCAATTGTTGGTTACATTATCTGAAACTGTTTCAATATTGTTTTGATTATAAAGATTGATACATGAAAGTTATATAGATTCGATTAGCGTTACAACAATCATTAATTGTCCTTTGTCCTACCTTCCAACAGTTCGGCGTATCTTTTGGACTTTCTCTTTTTTTTTGGAACATGTTTATCTAAAAGTGCTGTATTTATCGTCGTTGACTGATGCCGAAGTTGCAGATAATTTATTGTCACTTTTGAAAAGAAATAAAAAAGAATAATGCGTGAAAAAAATGATTGAATTTTGAAGATTAATTGCGAGTAGAAAACATCAATTTTACCTTTTCTAAAAGAACATAAGACGAGCAAACCGAACAATCTATTTCACTATGGAAAAAAATTTTTTTTTCCAAAAACGATTTTTAAAAGAAATTTTTCCAATAAATTGATATCACTAATCATTACTTTCAATTCAGCAATACTCCAAAGTCACTGAAGTAGTCTGGACTTCATGCAGTATTCATATTATTGAAATAAAATGGATGCTTTGACGGATCATTTACATACTTGATGCATGATTAACAAAATATATGTATTCGGTAAATATCTTGTACTTATTTAATTGAAAATACGAAAATTCTGTCGATATTCCAACATTTATTTCGTTATTCTAAATATTTGCGTCCCGGATTTTCGAATTTTCTAGACTCGTTACGAAAACAAGGTTAATTACGGTAGAGTGAAAACATTTAAAACATTTCGTCTTAAAAAATCAATTATAGGAAAAGCACTCGCTATGAGCAAGTTTTTAGGGGGGAAAAGTAATCGAAGCATCATTTTTTAACAGTGAGGCATTGTATTATAAGAGTAAATTCATAAGCAAATAAATATAAGCGTGGACTAAAAATACAATGTTTTGAATGTGACGAACCTAACCTAATTGGCGATCGGGAATAGCCAATAGATAGATCAAGCAAGAACTTACGTAAGTATTTCACAACGGATTGTGCGAGATGAATAATATATAAAAACAATGCAACAAGTGTAGGATGCTGTTATATATTAATTAACTTACATTTCGCTGTTTTCGGATGTAAGAATTTGCAGAACGAGCAAACTTTCATCGATGTTTGGACATTATTCTGTAAAGATTTTGTATAATTGTTCTGCACCGTGACACCTCGGGCTTTGAGAAGTCTGTACATTTTAACGAGAGACTGACACACTTTCTTAAATTCTATTATGATGTAAAAGTTTAAAAAAACACTGAACTTCCATCACTTTGTGATAATAATAGGCGAATGTAAACCGCACGGCATTTTCTCAAGAAAACCGGAAACAATTCGGTTTATCACCGTCGTCCGCTACAAACCTCGCATCCGGTAGACAAGACACCCGTTTGACTCGATCGCATGGTGGCGGCCTCACGATCTTCACGGCAAAAACATTTTTTTCAAAAATTGCACTCCTACACTTTCTTGGGGAGGCCGTGTATAAGTGTACATTTACGCATTCGTTTTAGCGTACATGACGTTAGATGGCGCTGATCGCGCTAAAAGCGTAGCTGCACTTTCTCACACGTACCTTTTCTCAACTTTTTACATTTGGTTTGCATCTTCATTTCCAATCTTATTCCAAACTTTTTACAATTTTTTCACAATTTTTCCAAACTCTTTAGGACTATTCACATCACAATCGGAATAGCTGTGCGAGATAACTCCGATGCTGTACCACGAGTGGCCGATTGAAAACATCACCGGTCTGCCAAAGTTCACCCTAAAAAGTTTCAAACAAAAATAGTATCTCAGAAAGCAATGATAAATGTTGTCTAAGCCTTAATATTATTCTTTCACAAATGAAAATGTTTAAATAACAATCTTAGAATTCGTACTACTTTGCAATATTCATGTCAACTCATGGAAAAACACTGATTCAATTCCCCAAGGTCAATTTTTTAAGAAATTTTTTTAAATACACTTATCATTAACTCAGTGATTAAATAACGACTAAATCTTATACACTGCGTTGACAAAAATAAGATTTGTTGAATTCAAAAAAAAAATTTTTTTTACAAAATCAACTGCATGTAATCGCCTACATCTCTGAAAGAACTGACTCTACGGGTTCGGTTGATAGGACTTTTTATTAGGATACCTGTTTTTCTACAAAGTTGTCATCGGTAGAATCTCGGGACAAGTACATTGACAGCTCTGTCGTCTGCTGGCCCAAAGGCTCGCCGAGACTATATTATTTGTTTTTATTCCTGTTTCGACCACACCAGAAATGCTGAAATCTAAAGTCGCAGCATAAATGTGGCAATGTAATGAGAATATGTAACTAATTCAGTGTTTTTGTTATTTATTGCAATATAAAAGAGTTCTTCGTTTGATCCAATGTTCGACTTTAGTATCCTTGCTTTCCAGTGGTATTCTCGTAATATAATTAACGGATAAAGAGCCGAGAAAATGAAAACTAGAAGATTGACGTGTCGTAGGGGACCAGTTAAGTGGACAGGCATAATAATTAGTTTTGTAGTGCTTGTTATTTGTATATAACGAATCGAGAGAGCTCGGTACTAAACGAATAACGGGTATTGGGTTCCAGTATAATTTGGGAAGAGTATCAACGAGCGTGGAACGGTCAATGTCCCATCGAGCCCCGGACAAATGAAGTCCATGGATGTGGATATAGTTCATCAAGTCTGCACCGACAGCTATAAACTTGCAGGGCTTATGCTGGTCGGTTTTGACTTTGGTCATTTCATAGTTAACTGCAAGACAACTCAGAGGGATCCCAATTTTTCGCGAAAAAGTCAACCGGGCTGCGAGAAGAAGTTTTTTGCAGTTGATCAATCCACCCATCCACAAACTTCTTTTGTAGTGACCGTTATCAATCCAGGAATTGAAAAAATCTCGACGACTGGATAGAGCTTCAATGAACCGAGAGAGAGTCGAGCAATCTATACTGTTGATCGTATGCGATCCACCTATTATCATCCATTCATTGGGAACTCTATTTTGGGTCAATGATTCTATGATTTCGTATTCTGCTTCGAAGATTGCTGCTTCGACATCAGTGAGAGTCGCTTCAATGACTGCAATCAACCTGTTATGAAGTTCAACTTGTTCCACAAGGACAGCATTCAAGGGCTCTTTGTAAGCAATTGGATAAAGTATTTTGAGACTTTCCAAATCAAGCCAGCCATAATCTGAACAGTCATTAGTGCTTTTCAATTTCAACTTTGTCCGGATGTCCTGAACAACATTCAACAATCGTGGACGCACTGGTTCGTCCGGATGCGCTGATATGTCATTGTCAATGAGCAAAAGACTGCGAGCTAGCGAATGTACGAAGTAATCCGAATTCTGATGGTCTCTGAGAGCCGCAGCATTTTCGTCCAGCCCAAAAATTCCTGGTGGCGCTCTTCCGATTGGTAGATAGTCTTTGATGTGTCGAACAAAATCACGGTATTCCGTTCTATTGGGTACAGAGTATTCATAGACGTTGGTTGACGAATGATCGGCACCTTCGAATACATAATTGTTAACTGATTGAATAAGCTCAATGTTGCAGCAATTTTCAAGAATTACTTTGAGACAATCACGATCCGCAGGGTCCAAGATCCTTCCACCGTAATAACACTCGCCAACCAAATAAATCAAATTTTCAATGAGGTCCTCTTCAAATCCACT
The DNA here is from genome assembly GCA_037576405.1 of Campoplex capitator. NCBI lineage: Eukaryota > Metazoa > Arthropoda > Insecta > Hymenoptera > Ichneumonidae > Campoplex > Campoplex capitator. Next base: position 8,757,624 of record JARBWI010000323.1, on the reverse strand, counting down.
GGTATCTTGTTTCAATCCTTCATCGCCAGTGAATGTTCTATTTCGATCATTGTGAAAGCCTCGATGCAAATAACCGACTGACATCTTTAGATCGGAATCAGTAAATTCATAAGATCCAGCATTCCAAGCAAGATTGTGAAATCTCTGTCGTCCAGTAACGATCGCGTGAAAAAAACAAAGCGCGTAAACAAGCTTAGAGAAAGTTCTGGCGTTGTTACCAGCGCTAAGCGTGTTATAAAAATCTGGATCGTCCAAGGGCTCCGAGGCGTAAAAATCTAAGAGGCTTTGCTTTATCTGATCTCCAGGCTGTTCGCAATAAATCTTTGTGCCATCGTGTAATATGCTTATAGGGAAGTTGGTGCTTGGGTAACTGGTTAACCATAAGCGGAAGGATAACGAGGTGTCATCGTTATTGCCGAGAGACTCCGAAATACTTTCAAGCCTAGCAAGCCACTCGTCCGAAGCTAGATGACAATTCTCCAGGAGAACCCATCCCCCATGTTTTCGAGCTGTCTCGATCTTGCCCTCGATCTCTAAGTATTCCACCGGTGAAGGAGGTGGCATTGAGAATCGTTGCACTTTGGAAGAAAATCCAATGGTCCTGGCCCATTTTTGAACGAGTCCGTGCGGCTCCAGATAACTCGGTAAGACAAAAATCAGCGGAACAACGCAGCTCGATTCGTCGTAGGAACGCGCGACTATGTTGTCTCGAATCCTTGTTGAAGAAGTTGACGTTAATGAGTTCCATCCAAGAGTGTTCTCAACGAGCCGATATACTTCATTGAGAGTTTTTTCCGGCCGCAGCCTGTTGACGAGTATCAATCGTTGAAAGTCAGAAAGCTCACTATGCCACCGAGTTGGCAGACCTTCGTCGCTGTCCCCGTGACAGAATTCGTCCCAAATGGAAGATTCTTCCTGGAAACTCTTCGGAAGATTATCAAACACTTTCGGTAGCGCGTTGCTGAGTTGTTGACCCACAGTATACTTGATGTCCCTAGAAAAATCAATAAATTTAGTTTTCTTTAAATTCATGCTTCTGAAAGTATTCCATTCTGATTACTGGATATAATGATGACAGAATCTACGAAATATAAACAAGTATGTACTTAATTTCACTGGACGGCGTTTTGACAGTAGATTCCGGGCCCAAGTTGTAGTCTTCTTCACATTTACAATCAACCACATTGGTAAGAAACAGTGCTCTGAGCTCAATTCGATCCATTTTCTTAGAGTCAAGCAGAATTTTGATAGAAAGAAGAAATGAATACAGAAGTTTGTGCTCGTCGAGAAGAGCGTTCCGTACACTAGCGTCGAGGGTCAGGGTGAAGGATGAACCAAGATACCTCAATCTTTTATGGAGAATGACACTTCTCATTGAAGTGTCAATGGATCTGACATAGAGACGAACGAACCAATCCAAAGAAAATCGGTACATATGATTAAAATTAACGAGATACGCTAGAGTGTCGTAAAGTGCGGCGCAGTACTTCGTTAGAGGTCGATAAGTACTTCGAAGTTCATCCATTTCCCGCTCGGTGGCTTTTACCGTTTCAGCTTGTCTCATTTTCATCTCGTGAGACAATTGTTTCCAGCGATCCAGTTTTTCAATGGCTCTTTCGTCCTCGATAATATTCACACTGGCGCCTGACAGAATTTCAAGTATTTGGTTTTCTTCCTGGTCGAGTAGCCTTCTGTTCGCAGCACTCGTCATCATTAGCCGATCGAACGTGTTACGCAGTTCAGGTCTCTCTCGCGATACAATTATCTCCAGAAGACGATCCTCAAGTGCCTCATTTGCAAGGGTAAAATTAACGACGCTAAACCTTTTGTACATGTCGTGGGGTTCGTCAAGGCGACGACTGCCCGAAGCTTCGTTGAAGGATATTCGACTGGTCATGTATAGTCTGAAGTGTGAGGAAACTGAAAAGGTACTAAAGTAGCGAAGAATCGCAGGAGTTTTGTCTAGGTACACAGAGCGATCCACATTCTCCAGCAGAACAGGTAGATTTTTCTCGATGCATTCTCGAATCTGTACAAACCAGAGTGGACTTGTTGGTTTGATAACCACCAGTCCATTAGAAGACTCGACACGTTTGATCCATATATTAGCTTGATTCTGAGGGTCGAAAATGAGAGGCCAGAGAAGCGAGTGTTCAAGGATCAAAGTATTCGCCTGATTGAACGATGAATCCAAAGACAGCCGATGTTTTGGGTCTTCAGACGGGATACTGCCACCCGGATAAGAACTCACGTTGCTTTTGAGAGAGGTAAGAAAATCATAGGATTCCCCAGAATTGGGTATTTTAAGACGGTCAAGCTCTTTTCTCCATTTTATGATATAAGAATCTCGTTGATTCACACTGAATGAGCACAAAAGAGCGACAAGCCCGCAAGAGAGGAGTACGTCACCAGCCAGGTTGTCACAAGTGCGTGTTAGAGTGTCAGCTGCTTCGAGCCAACGAGCTTTTTCCCCGGCTAAGCTGGCTATGAGCGCTTCAGCTCTTTTCAATTTCTCCGTACAACTGGCTACCTCATTTTCCAGCTGTAATTTTTTCGCCAAAGTTGTTTGAAGGCTAGCGTTAAGCGCAGCTAATTTTTCATTTAGCGCAGCTAAACTAGTTCTTTTCTCATTGAGATACTCTAGAATAGCGTTACATTCGCGTTCGGCTGTCGCCAGCTTTTCCTTCTTTGGGGCTACGACTTTGGCTACTTCGTCGTAGGAGACCATAGCTCGTACCCATTTGCATAGGCCTTCAGCAGCACTTGAAGCTTTAGCTACAATATGTGGCATAAAACTTTCGTCGTTCATGTAACTTTTGTTCACGACACTCATCACCGATGGTGGTATATTGTCTTTGTCGTAGTCTTTAAGGTTTTGCAAAAAATTCATGTCTCCTAGAATGCGTTTGCTCGGTGCCCAATAGTCTATGGACTTCTTACCAGTCACAGGATCGGTTGAACGATCAGGTGGTACACCTAGCATAACGCATACCGCGGCTAAGACGAGTTTGACTGTGTCTGGTGGATTCTTCATCGCCTTCACCAGTGTTATATCAGTTGGTTTAAGAGTATTGAGGGCGGCTATCGCATCCTCGAGAATCGGTATAGCTACTGCTAAATCAGCTTCGCATTCTTCCTTCAAAATACTGGCAACTTCTGCGATTTCATTAGCCGCTTCTTCTTCACGTTTCACTTGAATAGTTGCCATTTCAACACTTATATTTTCCGTCTCAATTTTCTGCATTGTCTCGGCGGTTTCCTTTGCTGATGATTCCAACTCTGGCCGCAGTCTAGTCAGAGTCGATCTCATTTTTCTCACTTCCTCATCAGCCGATTTCAATTTGTCCAATCCACTAAGGTATTTTTCTCTAGAAGCGCGAATCTCGTTTTGGCGTTTGTTTATTGAAAGCCCGTACAACTTTACCATGTGAATATAAGCTGCTACTGGTAATCCTCTCAAGGCAAGAATAGTCGATGATTGATTGCTCTTCGTTCCTTCAACATTTTCTTTACCTATGATTACGTTATCCCAGAAATATTTACTCACTGTTATAGTCGCAGATTTCACTCGATTCTCGATGTCAATACATCTCATAAACTTGTTACCTATCTCGTAAAGTGCTTCCTCAGGCCAATTTCCATAGCAGTCGATGGTACAGTGATTTAGAATTTTAGCAAAAGTCTCTTCGCCTAGCTGACCTCGACTTCTCAACCCTGATTTATCAAAATACAAGACAAAGTGAAGTTTCTCTTGACATTGGTGATGAAAGTAATCTAATACTTCGAGGCTGCTCATCTCGCGATTACGATCCCCTTTTTGAGCTAATAAACGACACTTTTCTACAATTCCGTCTCGTTCCTCTGTCGTGAAGAAGTTCAGACCCGTTGTTTGTCCTGTTTTCATCAGACTGCATATATCACTGAGAATACTCGGGCAACTGTTGGAACCGATAATTTCTCGATCGCTTATGAAAAACGTACAATCTTTGATTCGTACATTCGTGGCCCCGAAATCATTACAAAAATCATTGGTTGACTCTCCAATGCAATTGAAACAAGCTCTTTTGAAGTCGTCTCTCCAAGTGGTCAGCGGCGAGTTTAAAGACATCATCGATTCGATGACGCCACAGCTAAGTCCCTCTAAACGTTGTGACTTGATATGAGCAGCAAGAGCAGTGAGGGATCGTCTTCCCGAGCTTGCACCAAAACAAATCATCAAAAGGCTGGCACCAGGAATATCGAGAATCCGGCAAATCCGTATGAGATGGTCCAACATTTCAGGGAACAAAAGTAAATCTAATTTCCTCTCAACAGTGACGAGATCATTGTAGCGTTCTAAATAAAAGAGGGCTCGGTTTTTCAGTCCATCGCGGGAGGAAGTTATTTCTTCGTAACGGTGCTGCTGCTTAGCTGTTGTATTCTCACCAGAACTGATTGCACCATTAACATTGTTCCGAATCACTTCCGCATCTCGTGGCGTATCCGGTAATCGCATAAAATCGGAAAATACTAAATGGCGAAAACTGTCCCTGGTCAACTGTTCTGGACCGTCAGTGGTTGTGTATTTCGGCAGATTGTCAAAAACCGTTTCCCAAGTATCCTTGAAATGGGATCTTGCGGATTCTTTCATTTTTTCAAAGAGCCATTTTGCATCAGTTTGATCCATGATACGGTCAGCGAAAACTCTGATCATTTCATGAACCCAAAGTCGCATCAATGTGACTTTTGTTTCTGCAGATTCTTTGTGGATCAGGCAGCATCCGTCGATAAGGCGACTCACGTCTCGAAGACTGAACCGGTATTGCAGCTTACTTGGCACAGGTTTTAGCTGTTGGATGATGGAAAAATAAACTTCAATGGTGGCATTTAGGATGCTCGTCACAGTACCAGAAACGTCGGCGTTGAACATGTTGCTCCGCAAGTTCGCAAACAATATATTGTAACCGATCCGGAAAATGGATTTGGCCGATGGAGGATCAATGTAGTACAAATTAAAATGTCGGAAGAATCTTCCTGCTTCGAGCCATCTACCACCTTCAAGTTCACACAGATTAGAGTGCTTCCGGATCGCTGATTGGTCTATTGCACCCAAAAACATCAGATTGTTGAGTAAAATGCGATCACCGGTATCCACATCGCACCAGCATCCATCGGGATGTGAAGATTCATAATATTGTCTGATCAATTCCCTCAAGGCTGCATCATTCTTCGATCCTGTCACGACACTCAAATCATCGATAAAGTTGATGCAAAATTTGGCCCCGTTGTTTGGCTCATACACACGTTTGCCGACTTTTTTCATTCTCGAGATTATTAAGTTCTGCATGATATGGTTAGAACCAGTGAACGAAGAACTGTCGGCCCTAAGACTGTAAAAATTCGTTTGATAGCCGTTTGGAGCCATTTTGGTCTTCAAGAGATGCCGCAAATGGAGAGTTTTGCCACTGGCTGTTTCGCCAGTCACAAGAAATGGCTTCCCATTCTTCACATGATTCTCGAAGAGGCTTATATACCTGACACTATCAACCGTGCTAACGTAGCTCGTTGCATTCGCTTTGGAGCTCCAAAAGTAATCAATGTAATCACCAGCTACGTCTGTTCTCTTGATTGTTTCTAACGAGTGTCTCCAGCATCCACTTCCGCTAGCTCCTACGCTGAAGACGTAAATATTATCTTCGATTAGACCTTCACTGGGTGCATTTATAATATCGTACGGGAAATCAGCGTTGGTCCGCCATATTGATCTACAGAATTCATCAAATGCTACGCGAGCCCCTCGATGAAAAGATCCACCGAACCCCCAAACGATCGACATGAGCACAGCGGCTTGAGACCAGGAGGAAAAGTTGGTGGTATACAATTTTACTCGTTCATTTTCCGACTGCAAGGGAAGAAGAGCACGATATTTTTTTTATCAATTATCAAGTGGATCGTTTCAATGATGGTACTATCAAATTACCTGTTTTTTTTCTTCTTCGTGCGTGTTTCGCCGATCCCTGGATGATACCCCAGAGGAATCTTTAGACAATAAGGCCTTACCACGGTTATCCTCACTTTGTTCTAGGGCTTCCATCAAATAAACTTCAAGTAGTCTTAGTACCGATGTAACTAAATGATTATTATCAATCGGTAGGCGACCTCGATGACCAGTCAGATTTTTTTTAAGAAATCCGAGACATTTATCGAGCGACCACTCCAGCAAAGACTGTAAAAAATTGTCGGATCCCTCATTGATGCTCGATTTTCCATTTCGATTTTCGGAGGATGAAAAAGATGGTATTAGACCACGAGGGGTTGTCTGATGTTTAACGATCCATCGTTTTATCCTTGTCTTCCAGTCTATTGTTGAAGACTCTTCTATGTAAATAATACCGCAACGCGAAATTGTTGCAGGAGTAGCTTCAATTGTACTTGAAGTTTCGAATACAATGGACATCGAGTCATCCATGAGAATTTTCTCACCAGATTCGACGATCAGTGTTCTATTATTGACATCCAATAAAGTGGTCATTTTATCAATAAGAGCAGTATGGAGGGGTCCATCGAGTACGAGCCATTGCCACCGCTTGTTCTTTTCTACATTCGAGTTTCTTGCAGTGGTGAAGCCTCGCAGAGCTCGCGTTAAAATTCCATCTTTCCAACATAATCTTTCTGAACTTAGCGATCGTCGGTCGTAAGTGCCAAAAAGTTCTTCACTGCTATATGACTCATGATTAATTATAATGGAATCAATACTTAGCAGTGGTTCACAACCTCCGTGATCTATCCACGAGAGACTACGAGCAAGGGTCTCGATCATCGTTGTTTTGCCAGCAAGTGCAGAACCAACCACCACGATGACTTGCCCAGTGAGGAGCAGTTCAAAAAATTGAATGATTTTTAATATCATAGTCAAGTAAGGATCCTGATTGTTTTTTAGGGATCCAACCTGATCAAGTACTTGTCGAATTGCTTTTATAAGATTTTCATAGTTCGGTGGTGGTAGAGCCACATTGGGGAACAAGTCGTCTACTATGTGTTGAAAAGTCTCAAGATCATGAGGACTCCTTAACTTTGGTAAATGAACGTCGACCAGAGCTCTCAAAAGCAACGTATCTTCGCTCTCATTAGGATAACGCGTTTTTAATGCACAAACAGTTTTTACAAGAGACTTGGTCGTCTTGATACCAGAATCATGGAAGTTCTGAATAACAGTAAAACCGGTTGCGGTTTGGCTCAAGTATTTTTCAAAGAGCCCTAATTTCTCGGTGAGAATTGCAGCTGTTGAAAAGCCTTCAGCAAAAAGAGAAACCTCGACGATTCTTTTTGTATCGGGAAAAGCAAAAGCGACGGGTCGAAAAAGCACTTTCACTGCATCGGGTAATGCTGATCGACATTTTGCTGCCAGTGTTCCAGGCTGGGTTGATATTGTTCCGGTAATGAAACAACGATTCTCGATCATACTTTTTATGGAGGTAATTCTTTCAGCCAGCACTGATAGTCCTTGGATCTTAATGTTATCGAGGTTCTTGAAAAGCAGCCAACACGGTGAACCGAATGACGAAGAGCAGCCTGCAAGACCGTGAAAGACACTATCCATGTAGTGGTAACTGTCCAGGTGACCCTGAACGCAGTCAAAAGTCCGGAAAACCACACCCAATATCCGGCCCAATGCTTCTATAGTTCGAGTCTTCCCGGTCGCTCCAGGACCGTAAATGAGACCAAATAATCGATTACGGTGGGCTTCCATCAAACTGTGATAACATCTTTCCGTGAGAGGTGTACAGATGAACAAGTCTTTTTCGATACAGCTGTTGTACTCGTAGCCGTAGGATTCTTCCGAAGCGAGCAGTGACACTATGACGTCAGGATCCCGCCAATAATAACGAATTTGGGCCCTCCATGCAAAATTACCACGAGCAAACTTTCCACCACTTTTCACAATTTTACTCATCATCAATTTCGTAATATCGCGTTGTTTCCGAATTTCAATAATAAAAAGAACCAATTTCCTACGGCGGGTCCTTGAAATGATATTGTCTCTAAGCTTAGCTAGCATCATATCGATCATTTTCGATTGCTCTAACTCGTAAGACGTGAGACTGTTTATAGCAGGTTCCACTTCACAATGGTTCAATGCTTTTTCCATCCTTGTTGACCAGAACAATCGCAGACTGCAAATTCCAGCCAGTTCTATCGGGCCATCAGTCAAGATGAATAAAAACTGCTCTAGGTCTTTACCACCCACCTTATCTAAATCGAGCAAGCTGTAAAAGCTTTTGATTATTGTGACACGTACGGTGTGTATAAGAGTTTTTTCCAAGGTAATGAAAGGACTAACGAAAGAACCGTTGACGCCAAGAACAGATTCTTCACTTGATTTTTCTTCAAATGAATCAATTAAAGCAAATTCTTGACAGGAACTGTCGATAATTGATGTGAATCGACGACTATTTCCGTTTTTTGCTTGATCACAATTATTAACCGATCGAACAGGAGCATATTTCATGACGTTTATGTTCGTGAAGCACTTTTTCGCAAGGAGACTCATTTTTTTAAGGAAATTCGTCTCAAAGAGAATATCAATGACTTCTCGTTCGGAGATGAAGTAAAATCTGGGAAAAAGCTTTCTCACGTCTTCAATAAAAGACTGCACTATTTCCCGCACAGATTCTAAAGTTCCTTCTCCGTGAACCAATAATTTAGACAACTTTAAGGATTCTGCACCAATGGCACGAAATTTAGGTTCTTTTACTATGGTTTGTTCTACGACGTGAATAACGTTATGGCGGACGGCAAAGAAATAATCGTGTGCCCGGGCAAGACCCTCATCTTCTGCCTTTTGATCGAAAACTTTTTCGAATTCCTGCCACTCCTTCTGAATGCGTAGCCAAGTTTTGATTACAGAGTTTACATTTTTCAATGCATATGAAAAATCGGCAAGCTCCCGGGTGATTGGTTTAACAAAATACGAAACTTTCATTTCACTGATGATGGTTTCGTGCTCTTCCATCAAGGTTTCAATTTCGTCGATATGAAGGAAGGTTTTGATAGCAACAGGGTTCTGACATGGTTCAATGCTAAAATCAACGGTATCCCATCGTGCAATCATTTGACTTAGACGATCAGCCAAAGCCAATTCTTTATTCGCACCGATACTGATTACACGATATTTCTCAATATCTTTAGCAAGATCGAGGCGTATCAGCTTGGAGAGAGTGGTCCCAGCATCAGGGGCTGCTATCGAAGGTTCCCGAGTAGCATCCAGTGCAGTATCGACTACCAAAGACGATGATGCTAACGATGCAGATCGATCGCTATTGGCTTTGCTCATTCTCCGGGATTGTTGATAAATTAGGGAAATTTCACGCCAGTGTCGTTGCCTCAATGACGGATTACAAACGCAATCAATGAGTTCGAGATGTGATTCAAATTGTTTGACTTGTTCAAGTACCTGGGTGCACATAGTTAGAGGAGCTGGTTGTTGCATGGGGTCGGGATCGTCGACGATTCCAGTGTAAAGTTTCAGTCGTTTGGCCGTTGATGGTGCAGCGGACGAAGAGGATTGTTGAAGATCATTTTTAATCTTTATACGGAGGCTTCCGTTGAGCCGTTCGAACGTTTCTCGATAGTGATGAATTGTTTTCCTCCGGACCTCAGCCGCGTTTATGTATTCAAAAGGACCATCCATCCAAACGGCGTGATCGCGATTCCACTCTTTTACAAGATTATTGAGGGTGTTCACGGGCAGAAGAATTTCTCGGATTTCTTCAACGTTGGTGAAACTGGTTTCGGGGAACTTGAAGAGCTTCTCCTCGTAATTAATCTTCTGAATTTTTTGATCCAACTGGTTGAGATGACCAAGAAGATCTCCTATGTGGTCCGAGTAGTCATCCACTCTTGTGGGATCATCCATATAATCCAATACTTCAAATTTCGGCAGAATAGCTTCGATCTCGAGATTTAAGTGTGCTGTTCGCCTCTGCAATTCATCCTCGAGTTCGCTTTTCATCGCCTCACACAAAGTATTACTCTTGGTGATAATCGGCCTAATGTCGGCAAGCCAGTTTATCGTAGCTCCATTAATCAACACATGTTTCTCGCTCATGTCACTCGTGAGGGCGAGCAACGAGTTCAACATTTCGATTGACTTGGAGACCCTGGCTTCGAATTCTTCCAGTAAGAGACTCATCGAAGGATAAGCAATCAATTCGCTAAGCTTGAACAATTCGTGAGCAGTGTCCGGGATGTCTAGTAACTTTTCCTGCAGGTTTTCGAAATCCTGGCAAATTCTCTCGTTATATTCTTCGTGACGTCGCAGCATGCCTTCGATGAGAATTTTCCTGGTATCAGCGACTTCGTCAATGAGACGTTTCCTGGCGGGTCTTTGATCCAATCTTCCAACGTCGAATGAGTCCAAAATCTCAGTGATCTCACTTACCTGCTCGTTTTGTTCGTTCAACACTTTGACGCTGGATCGATAATCGATATCCACGTCAACATTTTGAGTGGCTGTTACTTGGCCAATCGGCAAAATCAATGTTTCTATTTTCCGTCTCGTGTCAGCGGACGTTACGGTCTCAAAATCATCGGCTATTTTAATGAAATATTTCTTCAGTGGGTTCATTGCCTTTGCCAATGCCTCATCAACTTTGCGATGACCTTCGCTCGAATACCAATCGGGCAAAACAATCTTCATCGGCTCAGCTCGCTCGGCAGGGAACATCGATCTTTGTTCGAATCCCGGCAAATCATCAGCTATGTTTTCTACAGCACGAACGAGCGAATGCCACAAAGAATATATTTGGAAGATCGGAGGTTCGATCGAAAGCCGACTGTCCTCCGATTTCCAGATCAACCGGAGTTCCAATCGAGGACATCTGACTCTATAATTCGCCAATCGTTCTGTCAGTTCATCAATCGTCCTGATCATCATCATTACGATTTGTTGACTGAACAGATTCGTAGCGCATTGCAACAATTTAATTTTTTTACTAATTCCGCCATTTACGCTATTTTTTTTTACGCGTTTTCCATTGCTCCCCTTTGGCGATTGAACCGAATTCGAATTAACACTAAAAGTCGTCAATATGATTTTCAGCACTTCAGGATAATACTCGTTTTTTATGATCCACGCGACTCGAGCGACCTCTTTCGTCATTTCATCCTCCAACACCGATATCTCGAAGTTACCGCCACTATTGCCCTCTACAATATCGCCAAGGTCAACCACGACACGCGCAAGCTTTGCATCAGCCAACTCGATTATTCGTCTCATTATATTGTGGGAAAGAAAGTACTTATTTTTCAGTAGCTGGCGTTGACGTGGCACGTTGTATTCGTAGTTATTGTCGGACGAACGTACCATTTTTTTGGTTATAAATTTATCATTGATATTTTCATTCAGAGTGCCAACAATTGATGCTATGCTACAATTCACCATTACTTCTTCGTACAGTTCTCTTATTTCTCTCAAAATTTTTTCTACGCAATTTGGATGATTATTCTTCAAACGAGACGGTATCAAACTGAGTATACACATTTCCCACTCCGTTGACAATTTCGCTACGAGAATTTGTCGCGACCATTCTTTCAATCTGAGGGAATAAAGTGATTCCGAAGATGGATTTACACTGTAATGGTTTTTGTCACCTTTTTCGGAATTCAACTCGGTTGATGACGTTCCACGCGACATTTTAAACAATTAAAATTATTCTATAAACTTATCAGGAAATATTGAACATTTGTATAAAACACTCGACGCACCCTCGCGAATAGATGCACGTGCACACGCATGTTTTGTCAATATGAAATAGTTCCCATAACACCGCGCGCCCAATACAAAATACCACTGCACAATTCCTGTTAGACAGTAATATTGAAAATGGCGTAAGTTTTTAAAATTTCGAAATTTCCTCAAAAAATGAAGAAAACTACTGTCTTTATGGCTCACTTGTTTTTTTTTATTCAATCATTATTTACCAGTCTAGAGACACTTTTTTATATAGAATTGCGTGCTTGCCTGCTCGGGTTAATTACGTTTGTTTATGAAAAAATGTTAAGTTTTATTTTAAAAATGATTTCTGTACTCATCGCGATCCGAATAAATTTTCATGCACACGCAGGTTTTAAAAAAACCTACTGAAAATGAATTCGAGTACCTGGCACTCGAAATTGGTAGTAAAATACCACCTGCCAATCAAATGGACTATTCGATGTAAATTCGATTTTTTGCTCCAATAGGTTTTCAAACTCAGATGGCGCTACAAGCCGAGGCACGTGGCGCCATCTGCTGTTATTTTTTCAAACTTTCAACGATCCTAAACATTGATTCAAGGCCAATTCGAGAAAATTATAACCTCCAAACGGAGCGAAAAATTCTTGAACTCAGTGTAAACAAACAATAAAAATGAGTAACATTTACATTCAAGAACCTCCGACCACGGGAAAAGTAAGGAAAATTAGCGTCTATTCAATTAATCGAAAAAAAAAAATCAGACACTTCGAACCGTGGAATGAAAGAGTTTTATTTTTGTGGTTATGAACAGGTGGTAATGAAAACGTCAGTCGGAGATTTAGAACTGGAATTATGGACGAAAGAAGCCCCGAAAGCCTGCAGAAATTTCATACAATTGTGCATGGAAGGGTATTATGAAAATACGATTTTTCATAGACTCGTGAAAGGATTTATTGTTCAAGGCGGTGACCCTACCGGCACCGGAGAAGGGGGAGAAAGTGTTTACGGACATCCGTTTAAGGTTGCCTTTTTTGAATAGTTATTTTAAGAATAAATAAACATTATTTTTTCATTGCAAGTAATATTTAAAGTCATACAAATATTCATGCAAAACTTTGCAAATGTTGAGCACAAACGCATGTTACTACAAATTCTAAAAAATGAATTAAATATTTATCAATTTTCAGGATGAATTTCATTCACGACTGCGGTTCTGCCGAAGAGGCTTATTGGCCATGGCCAATGCCGGAAAAGATGATAATGGATCTCAATTTTTCTTTACCCTTGCCGCTACACCCGAATTACAGAATAAACATACAATATTTGGCAAAGTCACTGGTGAAACAATTTACAATATGCTTAAACTCGAAGAAGCTCTTGTCGATGAGGTTCGTATCAGTAATAAAAATCTTTAATATGATACTATTCTTTGAATTCATATGAATCAAATGTTTTTTCTTTTAGAACGAGAGGCCTTCGTATCCACAAAAAATACTTAAAACCGAAGTGATAACAAATCCATTCAAAGATGTTGTTCCAAGGGACCTTGGAAAATCTACAATCGAGGAGAAGTCAAAAAGCGAGAAACCGGCTAAAAAATCAGGCGTGAAGTAAATGAAACATTAATTGGAAAAAACTTTCGAACTTTTATTTTCTAAAAATAATGATGAAATTATTCAGCACATCTATCATTGAATCTCTAACAATTTTTTCAACAGAAACTTCAAGCTTTTGTCATTCGGTGAAGAAGCAGAAGAGGATGAGGAAGAAACAGTCGTTTTAAATAAGCAATTTGTAGGAAAAAGTAAATCTGCTCACGACAATTTGTCGGATCCGAAATTGAGTTCGGAAATTGAGCCTCTCGAAATGCCAAGTCGGGATGATAGTTCCGAGAGTGATAACGAAACGAAAGAGCAAACTCGGTAATTACTTTCTGAATTCTTAAAATTAGTGCAATATTCATTCGACTCTTCATCTATTTTATTTCAACATTCCAGTGAAATAACTGATCGAATAAAGAACAAATTGAGCGCCAAAAGACGAAAACCAAACGACGATAGTTCGACCGCGAAGGAAACACCAAAAACTGAAGAAAACGAAGAGGAAGAATATTATCTGGGAAAGGATCGAATCGAAGGGCGTAGAAAAGAGGCGTAAGAATTGTTTCAAATGATTTTCTATTAATATTTCAGTCGATTTCATTGAATGATGTTCTTTTTTGATATTAGAGAAGCGATACGCAAAGAAATACGAGAACTGAAACGTGGGGTTCGCGACGAAACACGGGCAAAGGAAAAACGTACAGAGGAAATTACAGAGAAAGAAGAAAAAACGAAAAGTGAATACATGAAAGAATATATCGAAACTCGAGAGAAATACGACGAGGCAAAAACCAAAGTACCTAAAAAAGGTAATTGTTTTACCCATATAAGTGGACAAATAATGCAATTGTTCAACTTTTCATCTGATAACCATTCAATTTCCAACATAAAACATTACAAATCACACACTAAGAAATTATTGTTATTCAATCATTTTTTTAACTCTTCGTCATAAAAAATATCGATTAGAAGTTATTAGAAAAAATTTCGAGTATAAAAAAATAATTTTTACATTTTCACTGTAGGAAAATCGCGAGAAGAGTTGACACTGAGTCTTCTAAAAAAGTTCCGCGGAAAATTGGCAAGTGCTAAGGAAGAAACAACCGCGGAAGGATTATCGAGCGAGGAAGGGAGTGAAACACGATCAAGAAGCAGAGAAAAATTGGGAGGATCGAGGATGGACGACGAGAACGACGATGAAAACGATGGATCGTGGTTTGCCCACGCTTTACAGTGCGACGAGAAAGACACGGTATTGGCAAAGGATGCGAGTACGAAGGACGACGATTGGTTCGAGATAACGGATCCCAGAAATCCGTTGAATAAAAGACGAAGAGGAGAAACTCAGTCTCATCGAGGAAGGCACAAGTGAGAGAGTCTAAAATGGGAGATTATTCATGGGAATGTGATGAAAATTTTCGATTATTTTGAAAATAATATGAAAAATTATTCTTTCAATTTTCTGCCCAAAAAAGCAATTCCGATAGAATATTAATCTGGCTGGAATCACGGTTGGAAAAAAAAGTTGTAAAAAACTGTAAAAAATAATTGAAAAAACGTATTGAAAATCCTAAAGCATTGATTTTATGAAAACTCCTAACTATTTCTGCAATCTTTTTATCATTTCAGCACCAAGAATTTGTTTGTTCATTGCTCGGGAGAGTGAAAGAGAAAAAGAGGATTGTCCCGACAATTGTGAGTCGTTTACGAGGCTCTTATCGCATTACGGGACATTTTCTTCGCTTCGACAATAGATTCTCTCTTTCCAGAGTCACACACGCGGGCACACGATGACAGGAACTCTCTCTCTCTCTCTCTCTCGAATTTCGTATCCATGCGATTTATATCTCATGACTAGATTACGTTTTCGATAAAGAAATTCGTCAAGAAATAGAAAGCGAGATCCTCATCCCTTCTCCCGCATGACAATTGTCAAAGAACGCGAGCACCTCGGAAGCCGTTTTTCGAAAAAAAAAAAACCTTTTTTGCTCGCTAAATCCACGTTTTTCTATCTCTCTTCTGTATTAAATCTCGAACCAAGGATTTAACAGATACGTTTTTCATATCTGTTTACCGAGAGAAGAGCTCGGAATTTTACGGTTGGTTATTATCCCCTAATCTTGATTACGCTCCGAGATACATCCAGTGAATTATTTTTCAATATTTAATCGCAAGTCTGAGCCTATCGTTAATAGTTATATATACATATGTATGCATGTGTGTATTTAGTGATTTATCTGCCGCATTTATCGAAACGATTCAGTGCCGAAGTCGCCTCTGAGTCTCGAGTTCGTCTATTTGTTTTTCCTCTTTTTTCTTCTTTCTTGCATCTGTCGAAAAAAAAAAAAAAAGAGAAACGAACATTACTTATTCATAAATTTATCACGCGTCTCTCGATTCTCCGCAGTTGCATCTTTTCTTCTGAGCCAATAATAGTGTTTTTATTGTTGTTCCGATTTTTTTTTCTTGAGATTTCATTCAGCATCAGTATTGTTGAAAAAAAATTCTTACTTTTCTTCGAATTTAATTATTTTTTGAGGATTTTAACGATTTTTATTTTATTGAGCTCATTATATTTCATTGCTTCGATCGAGACTGTGTTTTTCCACTGATAAGACCATTTGAGGATGTGTGCGAGGTGGGACTTTTGTTGGAGAAAGCAATTTGCTGCATTAAGAGACTTGAATCAATGGAATTTAAAAACGATTATAACAATAGAAATTTTTATCACATTTTGTGAAGCCAATGAAAGAAGGTTGAATAAAAAGATTGTGAATTAACGATTTTTCGATGAATTTTATCAATATTATTTTCATTTTTATTGATAACAATGAGAATACTAATAACCGACAGAAACAACAGATACAAAAATCTTTTTTCTCATCTGTACACGTGTCAGGATTTTTTTTTTTTCAGACTTGTCAAAGTAAAGACGTTTTCCCCAGTGAATTATTCAATAAGAAGAAATCAATGAAATCAATCAAGAAAATCAGACATGCGAAAAGAATATTCATGAAGAATTCTCGAGAATGTGAGAATTTAATTAGTGGATGACCTTGAATAAATGTGTCGTGTAAAGCTAAACCATATATTCGAATATAATGAGATTTTTGAACCTTTTGTTTCATGTAAATTCTTCTCCCACGATATTGAACCTGTGTTATTATCGGACGATTTGGATGTTTCGGAAAAACGAAAAGCATGGTGAAAATGAAGCAGGAATAGAGATTCGCAACGAACGATGTGCTTTCGACGTTTGTGGCGACAGAGCAAACGGTCTTTTTGAACGAGTGATACAAACGCAGCGCCCCGCTCTTTCTTATCTGTCAAACGTATTTTTTGGCTCGAGTTGTACTCGCGAAACAAGCTTATATAGTTTAGTAACAGCTGACAATTAATAGCGAGATCCCGCGCTGCCGGCGGGCTCATCACGATCATGTCAACGACACCGCTCAGACTCGATATTCTCGGTACGTACTTTTTCATTCCTTTTTGCTTTTCATTTCCTACGTTCAATTTCTATTAATTTTTCATTGTATTTCTTCATCTTCCAATTCGTTTTTTTTTTTATTCTTCGTTTTTCTTTTCTTCGTTATTCACATTTTACTCCATTTTTCGAAACACTTTATTTCTGACGATTCTTTCTTTTTCATCATCGTGAATCTCCTTTCTTCTCACTTCGATTTTCTCATCTTTCAGACGATTTTGTACGATTTTTTTGACGCTTTCGGCTGCTCTACTGAGCAATTTATATTTCTTCTCCTCTCGCAGCTTCCTCTTTCTCCATTAATATTATCATTGTCAACATGCACATTAAAATAATCCGCACGAACGTTTGTTTTGGTCAAAAACGAGCATATAAAATCATTAATTAATTGCACTGCACGCGTGTGCTGTGTCCGCATTCAATGCCAAAGGTTAAGAAACTTTGTACATCATTGTTATTATTTGAAGACGATAAATTTCGCGGAATGAGACATACGTGCGCTCGGTACACGGTGCGGATGTCGTCGTGATTGAAAAATAAAAGCGGCGACTTTGAAGTCTTGTGAAAAAGCCATGCATTCATTAGATCGAAGCGACATCTCGACAATTACACGTGGTATAGTCGAGCATCACGTGTTCTTTGGACAGCGTACAAAGAACACGTTCGTTAAAAATTACGAGTTTGTCAAATTATTAAGAATAATTTGCGCGATTCGTTCTACCAGAGATATCGAAATTGTGCCAAAAAATTGTGCAAAAATAAGTTTGAATTTCATTTTTCTCTCACATCGATTTCGAGTCGTCTGTACAATGATTTAACAAATTAAAAAATTTCGCTTTCGCTCTTCAATGACCGAAAGTAAACGCAAAAATGCTACTTCCGGTCTGCAGCAGCTGGAACCGCTGATAAACATGCAACTTCCGGTATTCCCTCACCGGAAGTTCAGGTGAGGATGTAACTGCCGATTTTTTGATAAAGGGAAGTGCGTTGTAACAAAAAAAAATTGTTGAGAAACCGAGTTCCGGTAAATAGATGTTGAAATTGTTTAAAAATGTTTATGTCTTCGAGGTTTGATTTTAAACAATGCAAAATATAGTCGCTGGATTATTCTGTTGGTAGATGACGACCGTGATCTGCGACCGCGGGATTGGCAGCCCCGGAAAACCGGATACAAAGGCCCTTTGAGACTCGTTAGATTATGCGTCCTCGGAGCTTTTCTTCCGGCATTACTAGTTGCCGGTCCAATTTACTTGCGATACCGGGTTTTTTCCGAACAAGTTTATCCACTCGCGGCATCCGACCAGAGAATGATCGACCGACGAATTTCTACTACTTGGTGTCAGGTTTGTAAGTGATTTTTTTATATATTTATATCCATGTGTTTTGGTGTGCTCGAACGGTTTTTCGCTCGTTAAATAGCGTCAAGTGGTCAAGGTCAACGCAACCTTTAACGCTTATCTCATGAGAGAAGCTCCAAAAATTGAACCGGAAACTATTCCTTATTCAATGACGAGGCAACTTGTTCTTGAGGATGATATGAAAGAGTATTGGGGCTTTTATCTTCTTCGGGGTAGCAGCGTTACTGTTTCTACTTGCGTTAGGTAAAAAAAAAAAAACAAAAACAAAAAAAAAAGTTGAATTTTATGAATTTTAATGCTAAAATCAATTATAATGTTATTGATATAAGAATCAGCAATGTTTTCGTATCTGTTTCTTATTTATTTTATTTTTATATTTTTCCTTTTTTCATTTTTATTCGCTTGATTATTTTGTAATAAAGTTATTTATAATCTGGAAAAAAATATAGATGGCCAGGCGCATCGTTGACCATCATCAGAGGACACAAACATCTGCACGAGTGTGCTTTCATAGGCGATGACAGCAGCGAGGAACTCGAGGAACTTGTACAAGTTGCCCGGGAACGCGTTGCTGATGGATCGAGCAACGATACGGCAACGCTCTTGGAATTGCTGCGACTTGCCAAAGGGGTTAGCATCGTTGGCGGACTAATTTTATTTCACCTTTGCCCCGTCCTTTCCTCCACCTTAGCAGCGAAACAATATTAATTTGCGATTTTTTTTATTCGACTTTCGATCTTAGTATGGTATAATTATAATATTTGTAAAATTTCAATGTTCATACAGAATGGGGCACCGAGCAACGTTCCGGAAAAAATGAAGAAAGCCCAAGAAAACGTGCGGTTTCATCAAAACAACAGCGATAACCGACCGTTGACATACCCGAAATCAGCGGACGCGAATAACGAAGCAAGCGGTGAACTCGACGCGGCAACGATGCGAGAAATTCTTTCGAGTTTGTTCAACAAAACTTCGGATATGAAGAAAAAACAAAAAGACAATCCACATCATCGCTACGAGGGTGTGTTTCGGGAGATTTCGAACATCGACAAGCCTCCAGCGCCCTCTAGCGATTTGGTACATCCGACGGTGGCGCCATCTCGTAAAATAGTACAGTCTACGACAGCGCCACCTCGCGCATTTGTTCATGTGACAGTGCCTCCGATTAGCCCCGCGACTACCACGAATCGTCCGGAAACCTCGGCCGAAGTGTTCAACGATGTTTTGCAAAAATTAAATTCTTTAGGTAAACGGGGAGAAGAGGTTTTGCAAAAATTGGTCGACGAAATTGACCGCAGAAATTCTGATGCTCAACGCTTGAGAGAAATGCTCGGTAACGTTATGAACAACGCGAGTCTTTCGGAACGTGAAAAGAAACGACTCAAAAGACAATTGGTGCTCGGATCACCGGTCCACAGTGATCTCACCGAGGACGCAGACTCCGCGGAAGATGCCGCGGTGGAACTGGTCCGTTCACTTTACTTTCGTTTCTTCCTCTTCGAAATATTTGATATTTTTATTTTTTATTTTAATAAAACCGATCGATTTAAACGTTAAAGGAGGATTTGTATCCGGACGGTATTGCCGATGATCGAGGCACGGTGAACGAGACGACCTTGAACGATCGGAGCAACTCCGAATTTTGGAGCTCTTTCAGCAGCTCGGAAGAACGATTGCTCGAGTGCAAAGGACTCATTCTCAATTTACCTTTGAATCCGCACGTGCATTGTACACCCAAACACGAGGATCAACACTCGAAAGCGTCAATGGCCAATACGGTCACTTACAGGCAAGTTTATCAAGAGACGCGGTAGCGACTCGAGCACAAGTATTAAAAGTCAGTTTTATAACGTCATACCGTTGTTAAATCGTTTTGGCAGCAGACGAACCGTTTCAATAAAAAATTTGATTATTGGTGACGATTTTTTTCGATTTTTCTCTTTCTATTGGTCTTTGTTGCAAGTAAATCCGTCCAGCAAATCTTGGGATTATTAATAACAAATGGAAATAATTCTATAAAGATAAATCGAGAAATTCAGCTGAACTTATCAAATGGGAGCACAACAACTGTGATAAAATAAAAAGGAAAATGAAAAAAAATGTGAAACTAACGATTTCTCTTTCAGAGTGCCTACCGACGGATATTATTTCTTCGTGTTCAACTCCGAGAACGAGATACAGCCGAATTACGTAAGGATAAAGTTTGACCTCGTGAAAACGATGTACGACATCTCGAATCCGGTGGATGCTTGTAAAAATACAACGGAGGAATGTTCGTTGCCGTTGAATTTCTTTAGCGGGGAAAAGACGGTGTTGGAATTACCGGTTAACGGAAAAGAGTCCCAATGGAACGAGGAATACGTCGTGGTGTCCACTTGCGAGCCTCGAACTTCGCTTTATCTGATTTGCATTATAACAGTTCCGTTGCTAATTCTTCTCTTCGCTTTTCACTGACAGTTTCAAGTTTTTTTTCTTCTCACCCTCGCCGCCGCTGTGCTGCCGCCCCTGCCTCTATTATTTATCTTTATTTTTCTTACATGGAAATTTAATTACTGCGATAAAATTGAACGGGGATTTGGAGGAGAGAAAATGATATTGTGGCCAAGAAGTCAAGACAAAAGCCCCGTTAAATAATAAGATAAGAAAGACCACGCGAAAATTAATCTCCTTCGAGTTGACGCTCGATTTGTACTTTTAATCCTTAAATATTATTCAATTCACGTTGGTGGAAAAGAGATCGGCCCGGTGGAGGTTCACACCTCGACAACTTGACCCTGCATACACTCCGAGGGGGCTGGACCCTCTCGAAGGATTCTGGGCGGAGCTTCTCTTATCATCCCCGAACACTCGTCCTTTCCTCTCTCCCTCTCTCTCTCTCTCGCACTCTCACTCTTTTGATCGAATCCCCTCGTCGTTGTTCGCTCCTGGAATTTCCCTATATATCTATACTTTCTGTACATAATATTTCTCGATAAAAATACTATATAAATTTGTATATACGACGATTGTAAATAATTTTTACACAATTTGTATATATCTGCGAATAAATGTTTGCCTCGTATTTTAAATATCATCACCGATTTCAATGTTGTAAAACGAATGGAAAATGAAAAAAAATCCTCAATTAATTTACTTAACTTTCATTTATTTCTTTTTTTGTTTCGATTCTTGTTTCTTTTAACACATATTTATGAATGTTTTCAAAAGAAAAAAATGGTTACTTCATTTATGATTGGAAACGATGGTTCGTCGATTCCGGAATTTGACGTTTACACTAATTTGTATTATGAAAGAATTAAGCAGGTTTTTCTTTCCTGAAAAAAAAACATTGCAGATCAAGCAGCATTTGATCAAAAAAATATAAAAAAGAAAAGCTGACAATGAGAGTATTAAAACTGTTTCCACGACAATTCTCATACACTTTTTGTGTGCTATGTGTAATAAAGTTTATGTGCGCGGAATCGAGAGAATAATAGACACGAAGATAGAGAGAGAGAGAGAGAGAGAGGGGGGGGGGGAGAAATGTTCACTGCTGGATAGTTGCGATAAGGAAAATTGATTCGAGCTGAGCCGAGTTGGCAGTTGGAACGAGCTTTTTGGTCCCTCCCATCAACCACATCCATGAACTGAACATATTTATATGTATATATATATTTAAACATTGGTACTCGTGTGATTTAATATGACTTGCGAAAAAATATTAGATCCGCCTGCCTTTCTTCGGGCTTCAAAAAAATTATCGAAAAAAAGAAGAACAGAGATCTTACTCTTGTTTTTTTGATTCTTGGAAAAACAATATTCGTGATAAATGCCCGCGGATGTTTCTGTGTCTCAAATCTATTCGATTCTGTATTTATTTTGATGCATTTCTGTTCATACATCCATCGTAGCTCGAATTTTATTAACTTTTGATAATTTTTTTTTTTTTTTTTTTTTTTAAATTACAATTTGACCTAAATTTGACGATTTGTAATGCGAAAAATATAATTTTCGTTTTATAAATTGGAGTCAGCAATCGAATATTTATTTTATTCCATTCAATGAAGTTAATATTAATTAAAAACGATTAATATTTATTTATTATTTTATTTATTATTAGAAATTGTAGAAGCTTCCGTTGGTCATTGGAAGAAGTGAAAGAGAAAAAGTGAAAGAAAAAAATGTTTCAACGATTTGAATCTTGCGAAAGCTCGAAATTGGATTCGTCGTCACGATCGTTTTTAATTCTTGTGGCACATGTGGGAAACCACCGAGTGTACAATCTCATATACCCAACGCATTTATTTTCTTCTGTCGAGGGACACGAAATCGTGATCGAGAATTTTCGTATCTCGAATCTCTCGCTAATATGTCGAACGATTTACTTCTCGATAAGTAATATCGTTCTGACCTCGTACTTGCTGCGATAACGTTTATTATAATAGCCTGCGATAATGAATTTTCGAAGAGGAATAAAAGAGAAAAAAATATGCTTTCCCCACCAGCTTTCAAATCCTAATATTTCAATAATGGGCTCGCTTACCCAACTTCGTATCTACAGGGTGTCCAAAGTATGATATTCCAAACCTTCTCTCATTTTATACAGAAAAAAATATTAAACGTTGATCGCAATTTATTTTAACATTATTTTTTTTCTCGAAATCTCAATAAACGAAGAGATTTCTATGAAATAACTGCAAAACAGGCTAAACAATTTTTTCATCTTTCTATATTCGAATTTTTTTTTCGCTAATTTGCAAAAACAAATTAAAATTTGTTCAATATGATAAAAAAAATATATATTCGAGCACACGTTTTAGTGTGAAAATTATGAAAAATAGTATTACTCCGTCAGCGATCGCGCTGTGAGGCTTTTTGTCACACTCTTATACAAACGATTTTTACTCGAAAGTTTCAAACGTCACGAGTATTTGAAATTTTTGCTAACTACTTAATTCAGAAATATTTTAAAAAGCATTTAAATTTCATTTCATATTTTCTTACCGTTAATTATCGTTGGTCTTATTGTTACAAATAAATAAAAATATACAAAAGCCATTATTATTGTTCCGAAATAATTCGTGCGAGTTTTTTTTTTTTTTTTCACGATCTGGACACCCTGTATTTTTTCTGGTATCCCATGAATATATACGTGTATATATATATACGGAGGAAAGAGCACGTCAAACTCTTCTGTCACCCCTATTTCGATGCTGATGCTGCGAAAGGCACGTGCCGGTGGTATTTGTACAAAACCTTCTTGACTCGTGATACATTTGAGGGTGGCTAGTAGAGTCAGTGATTTACTTGATTCGTGCGTCAAATTTTTTTCTCTCTTTTTTTTCTTTTCTTTATCAAACTCATAATTTTTATGGGAGCTTATAACGGGCAATTGAATTTTGTTGGGTTATGATTTTCACACCATTCGATTTGACACTTTGTCGTTGGGTAACGAACACTTTTTCGCTCTCGACGATTTTTTTTTTTTTTTTTTTTCACGATGGCCATTTTATTTTTCTATTTATTTCATTTCTGGCTGAACGAATGATTACTCGGATGAGAAAAAATGAAAATTTTATCGCTTTGATCCTTCTCACGGCCGATTGCGGATGAAAATAAAAATTGAGCTGGCATAAAAGCACGTGTTTTTTGTCGGCTATTTTGGAATTTTCGAAATTTCCAGTCCCACGGAGATGATCCGTTTAATTGCGCTCGAATGAATATCGAAGATGTAAATATTGGGGAATGATTTTTAGGGACGGTCAAAGCAGATTCAAAGTGTCACTGAAATAACACAAAAAGTCACGTGACTTTCAATGAGAGACAACGCACTATCGGTCTATATTTATATAAAAAAAAAAAAAAATCATGATGAATGATAAAAGGAAAAAAAAAAGTATAACGCTACTTAGGGGTTGGTGCGCGTGGCCACTTGACAGAGGGTGGCAACTCTTCATCCGATTTTCTACCCTAATGCGTCCTCATCCCCACCCTCCACCTTTTTTCATCCCGTGATGATCCTTTTTTCAATTCTCTTACCCATTGTCGCATCCAACACAAGGGATGTTCCTCCTAATTCGAATTTTATCACCTCTCGGATAAATCTGCCCTATTACGAACCGCTCGACCAAAAATTGATCTGTTTTGCTGCCTTGGGAACCGATGAGAACCTTCGAATTATCGGGATCGTCAAATTTTATTCGTTTTCATTTGTAACAACTTTCAATAGTAATTACCAAATTATATTTTCATTTTTAACGAATCAACTGTTCGATATCAATGACATGATGGATCAGTGAAAATACATTTTTTACATTATTTTCCATACCCTTGTCGAAGTCGAGATGACGTCGATGAAATTCGAAAGGAATCAAACTATAAGCTGAGACACGCCATTTTGCTATTTTTTCTTCCTTCAAACAGGTTGAAAAGTTTCGATTAGATATAAAAATACGCCTGTTAAAATTTGAACTCTTAATATTAATATTCAGAGGTTCCGCATCGCACTTTTTTATTTTCCATAAGAATAACATGGGAAAACTTTTTTTTGCTTCTTCTGATTTCTATAACTAACTAACAACACGTCATACAAATAATCTAAAAATGCATTTTTGTAGGGAATCAAACGCTCTACAAAAAAGGTATCTTATCATTTTTCGGTAAGTTCAGTCGTTCGGAAGTTATTCAAGGTCAAAGTTAAAGTTGCTGTCAATTTAGCTGATTTTTGCATATTACAGCGGATCTATCAGTTTCATCAAAATAACGTGCACAAAATTTCGTGCGAAACATAAATTGGACTTTCAAGAGATGTTAACCATAATCGTCTTGTTGTAATAATAAAAAAATTGAATACTTTAAGAGATTTTTCAGTAGAAGTTAGTTTTGAAATTGGGTTTTTTTCGTTTGTTTTTTTTTTTTCATTTTCCAAGTAAAAAATACTTCTTCTATTGTTAAAATAATTTAGGCAGAATATAAACACGAATTTGAGTGATTCTACTTAATAAATCTGTTTATGCGATGCGGAACCTCCAAATATTAATATTAAGAGCTCAAATTTTAACAGACGTATCTTTATACCTAAACGAAACTTCTTAACCTGTTTGGAGGAAGAAAGAAAAAATTCGTTTTTTTTTTAATCATCCTATTCTAGACATAATTGTATAGAAATAATAATAGATTTCTGTCTAGGCCTGACTTTAATCCATTATATTTAGTCCCGACCGAATGAAAATGATTTCGATTACTTCCAGTTTGAATGAGATAAAGTATTTTTATTCGACGCTTAAAAATGTTGAAAATAAATGGCGAAAAAACGTGCCAAAATAATTGAAGCAAAATATTTGTCCGTAATTCCGGATCTTTGGAAAGAATCATTCGAAAATCATTCGAACGTTTTATCTTTCGTTGAAATTTCATGAAAATCTATTCAATTTATGCAAAGACGCACGGACTAGTACGATAGAAAATATCAAATGAAACATGTTCAACAATTTCCGTGTATCAATTTAAAAAATTAAAAAAATATCAGTATTTCAGTAGTTGAAGTAAAAAAAAAGTTACTGAGAAATGACAAATCAAGTGTTCATTGACTCTATATGAAAGAAAGACTAGAAAATCGAATGTGAAAAAACGTATTCGATAGATCCGGAGTCTGGGTTGATCCAATACGTGTCGATGTGCAATGAGAGAAGGATGTGGTAGAGCTGAGAAGGGGAATGGTGGTCCAGGAAGGATGGGAGGCTGTGTAAGCTCCACCCCTACGAGAGGACTCGGTTCTGCTCCGCCTGTTTGGCAAAATTCATTTATCCGGGGCTCGAGGTTGGGCTGGAAGGAACCCAGTTCCATTCGGTCTTGTAACAACGGAGGATTCGTTCAAACAAAATCCACAATTCTCAAGACATTTTGAATAAAAGCTTTAAGAAAAATGAACATATTTTTTCCAATAATTCGTGTGCAATTGATAAAAACTTTTTAATTATCTCGATATACGTGAAAAGTGATTAACTGTAATTTGATGAAAACAAAAAATCAATGTTCTTGTAAGTGAGCCAGGAATAGTGAAAAACAATTGTTAAGATCGATGTTGCATCTCGAAAAGTGTCAAAGGTAAAGCTCCACTGTGTTACGTGATTGGAAAATATTGAAAAATTTAAATATCGACTGGTTTTTCCATTGGGTGCAGACAATGAAAGAGCCGGAAGCAACGAATCTCATAGATAATAATTTGTATAAGAATATTTGAGTGATAACGAGTTAAGTTCTGGGGCTCTCTGGTGATATGAGGCTCCATGAATGTCAGGGACACTCGAGGGAGTTGAATCGTAATAATATTAGATAAACTGTCATAACAGGACAAACGTAGAGTCCGAGAGATGCGAGATAGGGCCGTTTCCTCTTGAGATAAGTCGACGCCCTCTTTGTTTCTGACGATCTTGGTCGACGAGAATAGGTTCGAATTGCTTTATCGAAGTGTCGAAGCCTTGGAAAAGCGCAGCGAAGGCTTTATCGGTGTCGATGCAGTTTGTTTTTTTGTGCGGCGATGTTCCCAGCCTCCATAACGGTCCATTAGGGATAATGAGCAACGATCGTCGCTCCTCAAACAACCCTACAATGGCTCCTGCAATCGCTGTTACTTCAAGCTCCGAAATGAATTCCGGAGTCGATGATCGTCGATCACCCGCCGAATCCCTCGTCTCCGATGGTCCTGATCTCGGGGACGGCGGTGATTCCCCGGAAACGAACCGCGACACCGAAGAAGACGCTGGAATCTTCTCTGATGAATTTTACTCCCATGACACCGACGAAGAAACAACCGAACGCGGCGATTACGACTCACGGATCATGGAAAATGGGTCTTCCTTGTTCTCCAGGAATCATCGCTCTCACAACAGATCCGGAGACTCTTCCTCGAACATGGTATTTTCTTTCGATTCAATTGATTCTTCGCGTTTTCTTCCTTTTTACATTCATTTATCGCCGGTTTCAATTTTTCTTAATTTCCCGAAATTCATTTTTCATTTAATCGCTAAATTTTCTCATCGATATTTCTATTTTTTTATCGCTCGTTGGCGATACAAAAATAGATGAGATTATCCGATGAAGATTGAAGAAATTATGCCCGCAGTTAGACCGAGCCGCATCTGCTTCGAGTGATCATTCAGAATCGCCAACTTCCGGTTTGCAGCGTCACCAAACCGGTTGTACCCTCGGAGTAAGAAAGCTATTCACCAACAGTCGCGAACGATGGAGACAGCAAAACGTCAGCGGTGCTTTTGCCGAACTGAGAAAGCTCGTACCAACTCATCCGCCGGACAAAAAATTATCGAAAAATGAAATACTCCGAATCGCCATAAGGTAAATGCATGAAAAACCATAGAAACAACGTTGGCATTTTCAATTAAGCGGATTCATCTAATTCATTGTACGATCCTCAGGTACATAAGACTTTTGAGCAACGTTCTCGACTGGCAAAAGTCTCAAGACACGAACGGTCATACGCCTGGAGCATTGCGAGGATTGCAACAGCCACAAAACCGTAGGCGTCAACACCAGCAGCAGCAGCAGCAGCAGCAGCAGAACAATCATGTCCGAATAAAAACGGAGCCCAACTCGACGGACCCGTCGAGCTGGATGTCTTACGAAGTGAGCAGCAGCAAGACAGGCTCGTGCGTCGTACACGCTCGTAAGATGTTCAAGCAAGAGCCTGAGACGAGGAACAACGCCTCGGACAGTAGCAGCAGCAGTAACAGTAACGGTGGAAGAACATCGACGAGTCCGCCTTCGGAGTCGATTCAGCGAGTCGGCGGTGAAAATTTGTTGCTAAATTTCGTTGAGAATCGTTATCAGAATTCACACAACGGATTGCTTCAAAATCGAGGCAACAATTCTGCTCGAGTGACAGTTTCATGTGACAAAAATGGCAACGATTTGTTGATGATCGCACCGAACCCAGCAGGAACAAACGGTCTTCCGAATTCTAAATCTCTCGGCTATCGATCGACCAATGGAAATTCCCTGCAATCTCTCAACGAAGAAACCGACGAGTCTAACGGAGCAGCTGGCAACGTTCGATGTTCCATCAAATCACCGCTGCCGTTTGAAACTCGGACGAACCTTTCGATCGGCTGCTCTACAATGCCAACGAGAATTATGAAACTTGAGCAAACGAGGGACGAAGAAATATTGGAGTGTCGACGATTGGGTGCCATTGGTTGCAGCAACTCTTCCAGAAGAAAAAATCGAGCCAACACCAATCTTCCTAGGGATTCTGGATTCATATCCAAACGATGTCGCGTTGACACGAACTCTCTCGTAGAACGTCCCTTGTAATGAGAACGAGACGAGACGCTATTCAAAAGGTTTATTGAGCTACGAGAAATTTTCTTAAAGCCAAAGTTTCGAGTACCTGACTCGATAAGCAGGGACACTTGAAAATACTTTTAAATTCACGAGAAAAACGATGGTTGATGCTCTAAAAAAATGCAAAATTTAAAAATAGCAGTTTGAGGTAACTACTGGACTGCATACTGGTCGAATGAGTGCTAAATTTTCAAAACGCTTTCGGACCAAGTTAAGCGTACCAATTAAACGTATTTTTAGTGCATTTGTATTACAGCGTGTCTTATTAACGTGGAAAAACATTAAAAACTATAGTTTTGTAAAACCATCAACTGATAAATGCAAATTTCTATTCTGACACATTTTCACTGCGATTTTTCGAAGAAAAATCTGTATTTTTCAACCGATTTTAATGCACCACGTCTCATTTTGTTCCTCAACTGATCCTCTACGAATCCACCACGTAGATTTTTTTCTAAAGCTTAA
Source organism: Campoplex capitator (assembly GCA_037576405.1). Lineage (NCBI taxonomy): Eukaryota > Metazoa > Arthropoda > Insecta > Hymenoptera > Ichneumonidae > Campoplex > Campoplex capitator. Next base: position 8,728,659 of record JARBWI010000323.1, on the reverse strand, counting down.
TCGTTTCACCGTTGCAGCCAATTGTTCATTGAGCGAAAAAACTTTTTCATAAATAATTTCTGAACGAATGAACTTTAAAAATAATCTACGTGGTGAGTTCGTAGAGGATCAGTTAAGGAACAAAATGAGACGAGGTGCATTAAAATCGGTTGAAAAATATAGATTATTCTTCGAAAAATCCCAGTGAAAATGTGTCATCATGGAAATTTGCATATATCAGTTGATAATTTCGCAAAACTACCCTTTTTAATATTTTTCCACGTTAACGAGACACGCTGTAATACAAATCCACTAACAATACGTTCAATCGGTACGTAAACTTGGCCTTAAAGCATTATGAAAATTTAGCACTCATTTGACTAGGATGCGGTACAGTAGTTATCTTAAAGAGAATTTTTCGACGATTCTTCCATCACACAAGATAGAAAAAGAATTCTAACGCTTGTGCCCATTTGAAATTTTTGAATAATCATCGTTTTAATGGAAGTGTGAGAATAAGTGTCAGGACGAGTGACACTTTTTCTCGGGATTTGTATACCATCGAATTTCCCAGGATGTGTTTTGTTGTTGACTGGTCAGTGTGTAATTATACTTTTATTTTATACCCTGTCTGTCTTACTCTTTGTTACATATATGTATACCAGCAGTATTTATTATCTACATATACATAAATGAAAGTGTTCAAATTTAGCCGAGGTTGGCGTTAGTTCCTGGCGCCCGAATTCATGATTATCCATCCTGAAATGATAAATTATTTTTTATTCCATGCATTTGGCTGTCAGGAGAATAATTTTATTGCCCAAAAAATTACACTTTGGATTCGAAGCTAATTGCTTCTTTGCTGAGAGGTTTGAGCTCGATTTTTTGGATGAATTTTTTGTTTTGTAATTCAGCGAAAGATCATCGATCGCTGCTTCATCGAAAGTTAGTCTTTTCCACAGGAATCGGCTTGAAAAAGTCACTTTTTATCAGCCCGAACGAACGTTTTCTCGTAGTCATAAAGAGTTTGCGAGACTGCGAAGTAATTTGGGGAATTCCATAAGCTGCGGATCTACAAAAAATTCGTGGTCCAGAGTCCGCTGACTGGAGAACACAAGAGTATGAACGAGCGGTGAATCAGGACGTGGATATCGATGAAACAAAAGTCCGAAAACGTGGAATCTCGTCGGTGTATCAAGTCAAGTAAACTTTGTATCTGGTGCTGTTGCGTTTTTTTCGTTCGACGATATTGGATTCTTGGGGAATAATAGAATCTGGAGATTCTGGAGTGATGGGATCGTTGTTGAGATCAGCATTCAAGGTGACGTCCAAGCTCGTAGGTTCTTCGGTATGTTCGAGTATGCGTTCGGAGCTTCGAGGTTGTTTTTTGTTGAAGGTTGTTGCGTCGGATGAGAAAATGGTGTCTTTTTCATTGCTGGTGTCATCTTCCTCGTCGTCATCGTCGTCGTCGTTCCATTTCCGGTGGGCTAGAGAGTCGTAATCGTCGGAGCAAGTTCGTCGTTGTCGGATGAGTGGATTAGCTCGAGCGTTGGCGGTTTGTTCCTCGTGGGAGCGAACCCCTCGGGACATTCCGGATCTCGCGTTGATTTTGTTGAGTCTCGGTGATCGCGAATATTCGAGGAGAAAAAAATCGGGTTTTGTGGGAGGGGATTGAGTGATTGTTTTGTTGTTATTATTATTATTGATGTTTTCTTTGTTCAGGAATAGCCGGTTGTCCGGCTCGGTTGTGCTGGTCTTTTGATGCGGCAATTTTTTGCAGCGACGTTTACATTCCTCGAAATAATCGAGGTCCGTAGTTTTTATGTCGTAAAGTTCTTTCATACGTTGGCTCAAAGACAGCGCAGCTCGATCGCTTATTCCGGCTCTATTTTCCTCCTTTTCACCTCCCGATAACAGCTTGCCTGCTCCAACGCTTCGATCTTCTTTATTCGACACGAATCTTCGCAACGAATGCCATCGACTTCGGGCCACCGGTGAACCATCGTCGCAGTCCCGATCTTGAGAGTCTGTACGACGTCGCGCTCCATCCAACTCCCGAAACTTCTTCGACCATCCTCCAAAAAAATTCATTCCTCCCATTTCAACTCCTCCCAATCCAGATGGACCACCCTCCGTGTTTCTCCTGTCCTCGATCCTTCTCTCCGTATATTTTTTCAAACGATCTATGTCCGCGCTTCTACTTCGCTGACAACGCGCTGCGCTCAAACGCGATGCTCTTCGCTGAGAAACGCCCCCCAGCAATGGGGCACGCCGCTCCTATCGAAATACATGATTTTTCTTTGACAAATTTCACAAAATTCAAATTTTCTTGTCGAAAAAAAATTTTTTTTTTTTTTTTTTTTTTTACTAAAAAAATTATCAAAATTCTTATATTAACGCAATAATGAAAGAAAAAAAAAAGACAAATAACCAACGAAAGATTTTTTCTTCATTTTTTTTATAAAAATAAAAATGAAAAAAAAAAGAGAAAAAAAAATAAAGAAAAAACAGATTTTTTCGTTGCACATTTCGTACCTAAGCAAGGAGATGCAATTTCGCGAAATCAGCTATGTGAACGAGTCCGTGTTCGGGTGAAGCAACGTGTAAATTTTCTCCGCAGTTACGCCAATTGATTAAGGGATTATGAAGCTCCGGAATTTGTGTACTGCAAGCAGCTGCCGGATCTCCACTCGCTGTTAGATAACCGCTCCAATACTCGTTCCCTTGATAGAACGAATGAAAATAATTTTAAAAAATCATTTTTAATGATGAATTGCAAAATTTATCGCAGCACAACTCACCCGGATACGCGTTACCGTCCCACGCGTAAGTAACGACCAACAACTTGTCAGAGTCCGCGCCTCGCGTCAGTCGACTGTGAGGTTCTCGAAGAGCAAAGTGAATTTTTATGTCTGAATAATAATAGAAAAAATCATTCGGTGTCATTAATTCTGAAACTCTGAAAAGCACTCGATTTCGAACTCTGATAAATGTTAAAAAATAAAATTAAAAAAAGAAAAACAGAAAAAAGGAATTTAAAGAATTTTCATAGATTCGTAAACTTTTCAGTTTTTTTTTTTATAGGTCTTTCGTCGATTTTCCTCCCATGAAATCATTCTAATCGTCTCTTGAATTTCTACTCGATCGATCTAAATCTTTATTTCGATATTTCGATAGGGACAACAAAATATTTTTGAGATTAGACCAAACAATTTCTATTTCAATTTCTTTCTTCGGTGTAGCTGATCAAATTAATTTCATTGCAACACAATATCGATATTTTCGGTTATTCGGTTGACTAATCGTCAAGAAATATTCCACGATTCAATTCAATAAATCGAATCAATTGGCACTTGACAAACAAAAATTCTTCTATCCACCAATTTTCGTCCAACGAAATCGCATTTCGTTCGATTAAAAAATCACTTTCCGAGCGTCACAAATCTCTTTATCTATAATCTATAATTCATTGAACGTTATCACTGAGAAAATATTTTGTTGCCTGATCGATATATTTCGTCGTGTGCATTCAACGAAAACATTTTGTCGATTCAACCATTTTTCTCTTCTCAGTGTATAAAAATAAATGAAAATAATGTGATTTTATTGTTTAAAAAAATATATATATATACAAACCTCCGAGATAATCGCCATTGCCAGCTCCTCCACATTTGTCCTGGCGGAAGTAAGCGAACATAATGTCCGAAACGTATCTCAATTTCCGATTCATTTTTTTCAGAGCTATTTCAAAAGTCTTAAAAAAGTACATTTCTTGATCGTGAATTATTTTCCAGACGCCTGTTAAGAAAAAATACAGAAATAATACGATAAAATGTAAAGATTATTGAAAAAAAAAAGAAAAAGAGATTTATATATAAGGAGAAGCGTTGACCTAATCCAAATCCTACGACGTGCAAAAAAGCAGTGGTGTTTTGTTTCTCAGCTCGTGTATTCGCCTCGAGAAGTATTATTTCTACCGAGAGAAGAGTTCGTTTCATGTAATTCTCGATGTCGAATATAGTTTGACTGGTCAGAGCAAGATATCGCCGATTATCCTTCGACCTGACTCTTCTCACGGCTTCCTCGTACAACGGATGATAATTTTCCCCATAAAAATTCGACCAAATCACCCGTAATCCCCGCTTGTTTTCTTCGGAGGATACAGAGCTCGTTCTATCCCCCGATGAGCCCCCCGCCTCGTCGAGTCCCGGACCATATCTGTTCGATTGCAATTTTCAATACGAAAATCAGCTTTTAATAAATTCGTTTGTTTTTTTTTTCTTTTTCGTACGAAATGGACCTCGAATTACTGACCCATTATCCATGTTGTTTTGGAGAGGAGTCAAAAGAATGTCTTGACACTCCATTAATCGGGCTCGTTCGAATCTGATGATCAGCAAACGAAAGTTTAATCGAATATCGCTCGTTATTCATCTGTGTATTTCGAACATTGCCAAATTCGTGGACATTTTACATTTTTTCTATGAACTTTATCAAACTATTCGTAACGATGATTGATAATAGTGCTGCGAAAAAAATCATTGAAATTCATTGAAAAAAAAAAAACCAAAAAAAAAATGAATGTTACTCGCCTCGTCCCCACGATGCCCATAATAACGCCTCGTGGTTGAACCGATGGAGGATCGTTCGTCGGTATTCCCCGATTTTCTCGAGACCCATCGTTTATGAATTCGGAGTGCGAGGAAACGACCATCATCGCGGATAATTTAATCTCGTCGTACGACAAACAGTTGGCGAGTATCTAGCGTCGAGAATTCTTCGATAAATTATCATTTTCGAGTCTCACATAAAAAACGAAAAAACGATTCAACAAAACCGAAATATTTTGTGGGAAGAAAATCATTGTTTTTTTTTTTACCAAAGGCTCCCTCTCGTTATCGGTACCGACGTTTTCCCATCCATCGTTTCCTGTTATACCGCTCAAAAGTTTGTATCTATCGTCAGCCCCGTAAAATTGTACAGCCCTTTTTTCCAAAAGTCTTTGGATGAATCGGACCAGGCCCATTTTTGCGTACAGAGCTTTTTCAACGGTGCTTCCGTATCGTCGTTTGTATTTTAACCAGGCTGCGACTAGAGGCAGCATCGCTTCGTGTATCAACGGATACGTCGAATTTGCGTTGAACTGCTCGACGATTAGTATCAATTAGGATTTTTTTTCAGTTTTATTTCATAATCTATTTCAAGCTCTTGCAAATGTTTTTTTTTTTTAAGAAGAACTAGAAAAGATCGAACCTCGAGAGTATCTTGGGGAATTCCCCGATCTCTGAGAACCGCGCAACGGCTCGAATTCACCGGAAATGGAAGAGGAAAAGCTTCGCTTCGTTCGATCAGTTGAGGGAGAGTGCTCGGTTGCGGTATCCTCAGGTCTAAACATTCTTTCAACAATTCTCTGGTATCATCATCGAAGGGAACGCCTCCTGGTGCGCCGAGAGTATTTTCCCACGATATTTCCGGAGGCTCCATCGTGAAGCCTTGCGATCGTGACTCGTGTATCTGTTGACCCTGAAGCATCATCGATCGCGAATATATACGAAAAAGATATTTGTTTGTATTTCACTAAAGAATATTCTTATAGGCATAAAAAAAAAGTCAATAAAAGAGAGAATTTTTCATGAAACTATAAATTAATGAGAAAAAGAGATTTTTTTGTTTTTTTTTTTTGTTTTTGTATTTCGCATAATTCGGAGTGACCTCCGCCGCGAATTAACGGGTTAATTTACGGTGGAGCCGTTGGTCAAGCACTGCCGGCTCTTTTGACGATTCGTTAAGCACCTAATCGAGCAGCTAATTAGCGGAAAATCTTTCACAGAGAGGCAAGAGCTCGGTGAACAAAATAGAGGTGAATATTTTATCGATTTTTGCCACTCGATCAGCAAGGGTGTGCGATCCGATGCATCTAATCATATCCTTGCCTTCTAATTTTAGCTTCGTAGGGTCGCAGCAGCGCACGATCCACATTTTTTTTCCTATACTTTCGAGTGCGGCGTCACGAGGAATCGTGCTCGAAGAAAAAACAAAAATAGCTAATGATTATGATGGATAAGTAAAAATATTTGCAAAGAAAACAGTGCTTCACGGAGCTCCCAAAAAATATTTTTTAATATTTTTATCCACGTTTTTGTCACATTTAAAAGTATAGGAACTAAGATTCCTGTCATTTGACAGCTGGAAATTGTTCAATTTCAATTAAAGCTCTCACATTGGCCGAGCTCGAGGTATGACGTCGGCGCAGCAACCAATAATAACGATACTGACGTCAACGCGACGCACCACCAACCAGTTACCGCTTCTGTACACTTTTAAATTTAGTCCTTTTTTCATCGTCACACGCGCTTTACACGCAAAAACGAGAAAATAGGTCAGGCGCTTATGATGCGGGGACACTATACCGTACTAGAATACAATATCCACGTGTTTTCTTATATCGTGGGCACGTAAAATTATCTTGCAGTAACGTGTGATTCGTTGAATATCGATTTCATCGTTTTCAGGGTCTGAAATTCTAATTAGTTCATTTTCGTATATAAATATTGATTTTGACATCGTTTTTTTATTAGAATTTTTTGCATTCCATATCATTTGATCTATGATGTAAAAAATCGATATTTTTATTTCCTCAGAGGTAACGATGAGAAATGTTTTATTACGTTATGAAAAAAATTATAATTTTCTCGAAATGCGAATGCTCGATTGAATTTTTGGATACAGCTCCAACAAGTTTTCGTATTTTTTTGCTTTTTTTAACGACTGTTATGACAATTGTTATGAAAATTTTTATCACACGTTGAAAATTATTATTGTTATTATGAATTTTATAAAATTATTGATTATTCAGTGATGCAGATAAAGAGTTGAGTATTTTGTGCAAAAGTAAGTCTCCCTAAGTTCGAGCTTCCCAAAATCAATTTCAGATAACGTTTATTTTTTTCAATTTTGCATAATTTTTTTTTTTTATTAAAAAATCATGGAAGCAAAATATCAATTATTTGCGATTTTACAACAAAATATCTTAGCACTCAACGAAAAAGTAATTTTCCCAAAATTGGAGCCTTTCGAAATGTTTTTTCTTCTGAAAAATACTGGAGCAAATTTTCTAAATTTTTCGTTCATCTCGTTTTACTCGAGCGATTTCTAACAAATGTCTGAAAAAACTTGAATTAAAGGAAATTACGTTTTTCATACCGTGATTTTAATGAGAAAAAAATCGAAAAATCATTCAAGCTCCTTTTGAAACTATTTTTTAATTGAAAAAAAAAAATTTGAAACAAATCATTTTTTAAAACAAATTTTGTAATTTAAATAATTTTTTTCTACATTTACTACCGACATTTTTTATCGCCGTTCCCATGAGAAAAAATATTTGGTCAGAACCAAGAAAGACACGAAGAAATGAAGCATAAAAACGATTTAGGTTTGAACACACGAGTCAACGAGTAAATTAATTTAATTGGAAATAAAAAAAAAAGTTTGTTGGCCCTGAGCAATGGAGTAGGAAATCGAACATAAATTTATTTTTGTTCAGACTCACCCGACGAACGCAGCATGCGAATAGTGACATAATTGATAATATCCAAGAATCGAAGAAGAATTGAATTAAACTAAAGTTTTCGGATCTAGCAAATTCGCTTGCCGGAGAGTGAAAAACAAAAAAAAACGATAAATGTTGTAAAATGTTTTGGAAAAGAAAAACAAACGATAAATATAAATGACCGTTTTATCGTAATTAAATTCGAATGGACCCGCGCGATTCACGAGGAGCTCATCTCCTACACTAGATTATATCTGTGGCCATGTTATCCATGAAATTCATTGCTACCTTAGGAGTTGATAGGATTTCTCGATATTTGTAGAGAGAGGGAAACATGCACATGCGCTTATCGTGCATCATCTCAGTATTTACGCTCGTAATAGTTTTTTTTTTTTTTTTTTTTTTCAGAGTGTGCGAAGTAATCACGCAAAATCTATTGAGAATGGTGATGAAATTTTTCGTTTTATCGATTGTAAAAGAACTGCAAATTTTGCGCAGAAAGTTTTATATCGATTGAGTGGATATTTATTCGTGAAAAATAGCGGTGTAAATTTGGCTCCGCGTCATGAATTTTTCGAAGGGTTTCTGATTTCAATAGTTTGTGTATCGTTTGTTGAATATTGTGAGAACAAAATAAACGTTTGTGAAATGAGTTAGTCGCGAAAAAATAAAAATTAGCGTGAATTTAGCCTGACTATTCTATTTTTTTAACTATGTGAGTCTAATTGTACGAAAATCAATGCGAAATCGTTTGTAGAATACGAATAATACAATAAAAATGTTTGTAGGACGCATATTTTCTTGAAAATAATGTATAATTGTATAATTCTTCGATTCATTTTTTAATTTCCTACCACGATATGCTGGGACTCGGGCATAGGTTCTGGGCATTTAAAAAGTTCCGGTGCGGACTTTCCTGGGAACGAATCTTCCTAGATTCAAAAAAACTGAATGAAATACGGTTGACGGTCTTTTTGTTTGTCACCAGCATTTTTATGAGTTGGGAAAACGAAAGAATAAAACGTTGTTGAATTTTTATAAAATATTACTGAACGAATATTCATACGGTAACAAACAAAAATGTGATCGCTAAATATTGGCGAATGAATGTCCCTAGCTTGCTTGGTTTGTTTACATTCAGTTCAGTTCAAAATTTGGTATTTATTCATTTTTGGTTCTTTTTTTGGTTGATACATATACTTCGGTGTAATGTTTTACTTAGAAAGCGTATTGTGGATTAGGCTCCGTCCTCAGTTTCATGTTTAAATTGGAATTATTTAATTGCTTCTTTATCTTGCGATTTATATATTTCCTTTTTTGGTTGCGACACATTGCTTAATCTAGTATTTCTCAATTACTTATAGTTAATTATGTGGATATGATAATGATGATGGTGATAATATGTATATGTACAGATGAAATGTCGATGGCTTCACTCTGTTCGCCCGAAAAGTACGTTTCCGTACCTTCCACGTTGGTTACGCATTTGTTCTTCCAACGCGATGTTGTTGATTGTTTCGCTCAGGTAGCGGTCTCTTCCTTCCTTTAGGCCTTGAATCAAGCGTTTTTGGTTTTCCCGTTGTCTTCTTCCGAAGTCAGGTTCGTCAAGCATACCCCAGAGAATTTTGTCCGGCAGAGATCTTGGGAAACCTCCAGCCGATTTCAATACTTTTTTATAGGCGATCTCTAGTTTTTTGAGATTACCTTTCGTGTGTAATGGCAACAGGCTCGTTGTCCCATAATCGAGTATCGGTAGAAGACATGCTCTGATAACTTTGAGTTTTACTCCCACATCAATCTTGCTGTGATATCCGATGATTGGGTTGAGGACATTACTTGCCCAGTTAAATTTGCGTAGGGTTTCTCTGACATGGACGTTCAGACACAATGATTTGGTGAGGTATACCCTTTGTTTACATTCGTGGAGACTCGACTCTGTGTTTACGTTTACGCGCTCTCGCGCTTGGCCTGCTAAGCCGTTCCGTAGCGGGGATGGTGGGGAGAGTTCACGCCGGGGCGACTGGAAGGGGCAGGCGCGAGGATTGAATCATGCGCGGGGCAGCGAGGGAGCGAGCGAGGGACTCGCGTTCGTTCAGTCGCCCGTAGGGATGTTCGATTCTCTGTAAAGAATCGATTCTTATATCGATTCTGAATCGAATCGTGGAGAATCGGTTCTCATAAAAAATCGGATCCAAAGAATCGATTCCGTAAGAATCGATAAAAAAAAACCGTAGAAAATGTAATTGCTCATTAAAACTTTACGTAGATGTTTATTAATTAAAATTGATGAATTGGATTAGTTTATATTTTATATTGAATACAAAAGTCTTACGTAGTAAAGTAATATTATATTTTTAAAAAATTCATTTTTGAAGTCAAATAAATTTTTACATACATTACTTCCAATAATTTTTGAAAGTCTCGGAATAATCTTTCGTATTTTTTTTACAAAGTTTGGTTTTTCTCCTTTACCATATTGACATATTTACACTTTTCATGTGAAGAAAATTATGAATATCTCTTAAAAATCAGTCTTTTTGTTCTATTACATAGATTCTTCTATTCATATTATCGGTTACAATTTTTTCTCGTACTTTCGAACAAATTTTCGTACTTTCGATCTTTTTTCCAAAAATATTGTAAAGAACCTTGTTTTCTATTCATACTTCGTTATTCTATTGGATTGTTCTTTTGTTGGATCATGTTTTACGTATTTTTAAATCTGATTCTTTTGTTTATCTTATTATGTTTTACACACTTCTTGTTTTCATTTTTTTTCTCCCGACCATGTTGAACATATTTTTACTTTTGATTTTTTTTCTGTTGGTGTACATTTCACATATTTCTCATTCTGATTGTTTTTTTTTCTTCGGATCATGTTTTATATATTTTCGCTTTTGATTTTTGACTATTTTTTCTCTTAGATCATACTCATATTACATTATATTTTTACTTTTGATTGTCTTTTCTATTGGATCATATTTTACAAATTTCTTGTACTGATTGTTTTTATACTCCCGATCATGTTTTAAATATTTTTACTTTTGATTGTTTTTTCTGTTGGATCGAATTTTACAAATTCCTCGTTCTGACTGTTTGTTTACTCCAGATCATATTTTACATACTAGTATTTTTGGCTGATTTTTTTTTCATTGGATCATGTTCAACATATTTTCACTTTTGATTATTTCCTGTTGAATCATATTTTACATATTTTTTTATTGTTCTTTTATCTTTGGATCACGTTTTTTATATTCGTACATACGTCGGATTATTTCTCATATTCCTTTTTGATGTTTTTTTTTTACTTGTTTCGAGCTTGACGTTAACGTTTTTTCAACAATTTAATAATTGCCAATCTTTAAGAGACAATGAATTCAAAAACAATAATTGTTGCAAATGATCAGGTGAAAGTCGACTCCGTGACTCGGTTAAAATATTGCCAGCTCTCGAAAACAACCGTTCGGAAGGCACCGATGTTCCAACAACTGCTAAGTATTTTTTGGCAATGATCCTCAAAGTCGGATATACTGTAGCGACACTCGACCAATAACGAATTGGATTTTGCATGCGATCTACCAGTGGTTGATTTAAATAGTGCCTCAAATCCGTTGGAAACTCGTCTTGACGTTGTTGTTCAGTATTTGTATTAGTCGTTTTCAGTAAATCGTCGTGGAACGACCATAGGTCATCAGTTTGGCTCGACACTTCCACCGACGGTCGAGGAATTTCGTCAGTGGATGCGTTGGTGCGATCGGATTCTTTTATCAATTGAGCAATGCGACTAGTGGCTTTCGAGTAGGCCAGTGGCTGAGTAAAATGCAGTTTTTTGAATCTGGGATCCAAGATCGTCGATGTCGCCAATATAGCGCTGTTTTCAATTTGCCCAAACCGCAATGAAATTGAGTTTTCGAGACGGCCAATCAAAGAAAGTGCGGTCTGCGTTTTCAGGCTCCCACGAAGTTTTACCATTTTATTTTTTAAGCAATTGATCAATGGAATTATTTTGCTGGCTGTAACAAATCGTTCTCCACAAATTTCTCTGGTCACTTTCTCCAGTGGTTGCAGTACTTCGACAATTTCGTTTGCCAACTGTAATTCCGATGCCGATAACATCTCGGGCGAAGCCGGGTTGCTTAACAAAATTGATCCAACTTCTTTTGACAACAGAATAAATCTCGTTAACATGGCGAAAGTTGAATTCCATCGTGTATCGATACTTTGGATCAACTTAAGACGCGTGACCGTCCGTAACTCATCAGCAGCAATCGTAGACTGCTTAAAGTATGTGACGATTTTTTTTATTTTCGTGCACAACGATTCAGCGTCCTTGCATTTCATTGTATCCTCAGCAACTAGATTTATCGAATGAGCAAAACACGAAACATGTTTCGAAGGTCCAAAGACATCTTTCACAGCTTTTTTCATATTCGATGCGTTGTCCGTTACGATGACGACAATTTTTTCAGTCGCGACTCGCCATTCTAGCAGAATGTTTTGCATCCATTTTCCTATAACTTCCGAGGTATGACGCTCAGTCATTTCGGTAACACCTACTGTGGTGCATTGTAATTCTTCGTCAAACTCGTAGTGGACCGTCACGCCTAAATAGCTGACGGTATTGTGAACATCCGTCCAGATATCCGATGTGACCGAGAAATGATCAATTTTTTCCAATTTTTCTTTTTCACATTGCGCCAAATACTCATATTTTTCTTCGAGTTGTTTCGTTATGGACTTCCTTCCAGGTACAGCATATAGCGGTACTGTAGTTTTCATAAGATTTCTGAATCCTTCATTATCTACTGTCTGGAAAGGCAGGTTATCTTTGGCAATCATATAGAGGATTGCATTGGTGATTTCTCCGGCTTTTGTACCTCCTGCTGAAAACGAAAGAATTTCTACATTTTAATAATTTCAACACAGTAATTGAGGTAATATTTTTTTTGCACAGTAACGATTACAGTATGAAGTAACTATTCGCAGAAGCTTAATTTTTCACTCCTTATATCAAGTTATTTTTCTTTTTAAACTTAGTTTTGAGACAACTAAAACGTAATATAAAAATGTAAATTTTTCCGTATCGCAAGTAAATGCAATAGGACGGATTTCATTTTAAAAGATCTAAAATACACATTTTCATATCACAACAGCTGTTGGGGTGACCTTCACATTTTTTTAACTGAAATCGATTCTCTACGTCATGATTTTTTGCAAAAGTTGTAAAAAAATATCAATATCGATCATACGACCTTTAATTTTTTTCAATATTTCTGAATTGTGAAAGAATTTCTTTTCTGTTACGTATTAGTGATCACGTGTGACTTTGAAAGTAAAAATTAAATTATTTGTAATCAACCTGATATATGCATATATATTACCTGTAAATGATTTCATTTGCTTGAAAGAATTATCAATTCTGGGCTGAAGCGTGGATGGTCTGCGTTGTTTATTCACGCTGAAGAATCCGCTACCTGACTCTGAGAGCGCTGGTGAAGCTGCACGAGTTGGTGAATCTGGTGAATCACAATCAGATTCTGCGAGGTCCATAGATATGGATGTTGATGCTGATGCTATGGACGTCGATGGCTTCTGAAAAGGAATAACCTGTCAATAAATTGTAAAACTAATTTTGGATAACCCCATGCTCCTACAACAGGACCCAGAACCTGACATTTTATTTCATATTAAAAAGATTCGAGGATTTTTTGGATCGGAGGTGTTGAGAATAGTTAACGAAAAAATTGATATACTCACTGATATATTTCCTTGCTCTAGATTACAAGCCTTTTTGATATGGTTTTCACTTTTTTGTAAAAAAATTTTTACTTCTGTGTTTTCAGCATGATTTCGCTTTAGATGATTCTTCAAATTTGTCGTACAACCGCCTTTTCCGCCAGACTTCACAGCTCTGTTGCAAATTTTGCACATAGGATCATCGTCGCTGCAGGTAGATTTCATGAAAAACTTCCAGACGAGTGACTGTTTTACTTTGGGCACTGTAGAATGTATGTTTATTTTTTATTTTTGTGGGAAAAAAGCGACAAAATATGAAAAATTTCTTGGCATTGCCGATATTTCAAAATTCAAACAAAGCAGTCTAAAGTATGATAAAAGACAAAACCGACTATTAACTCTAGAAAGACAATCTACGTCTGCGAGACGTATAGCGCGCATAAAAGTTGTTATGCTCGCAGACGAAGATTATCTTTCAAGAGCTCAAAAATGTCAAAATAGGTCAGTTTTGACAGATTGAAAACGTATTTCTCGAAATAGGTTAGGTTTGACACATTGTAAATATATTTCTCCATTGTAGCGTAAAATATACCTACTATTCAAAGCTTTTCCCGTTTAATCTCAATCGCCAGAAACATTCGAAGCAGGAAAACCCAAACCAAAGGTTACAATAAATTCTGTGAGGAAAAGGACAAGGGAAGTTACTCAAAAATGGAATGTTATCGGGCAAAAATCATACCATGAAACATGCGACCATTTAGAAAAAGATTAAACGAAAATATCAATGCAATAAATGTTGAAAAAATATGTACTCACCAAATTTTTTTAGAAAAATCGTTTTTTTTCTCTCTTGCTTCACACAACACCACACACTGATTTCAAATTTCAACAGACACCGACACTGACAAAAGAACTTCGCGATGTGATGATTAGTAGACCGTTTTCTTTCGAATCTGTTAATGGACGCTACCCGCTACCGTCGATTGGTACGCCGCCAAGCGACAAACGGACAAACAGCGATCGCTTGGTTTCAAAGTAAAAAGCCCCGTCCTGAAACCGCTGTAGGGAATATTCATTTTCATCAAATGTTGACCTACACCGAGAAAAAAAAATGGTTGATTCAATAAAAATTGACGGTATTGGAAGAGTTTTGTCAATTGAAAATGCGCGGTTCTTTGTCAAAATGAACGCGCAGTTCGATCAAAAATTAATGTGTTCGTTCAATAGTTTATGACATTAAGATGATCATATAATTCATTGGCACTCCGTAATGTGATTTTGTTGTTCCAATAACTTTTTTTTCTCAGTGCAGCGGATATGACCTTTTTAAAAAAGCGTATTTGGTTGAAAAAGTGAAAAGATGAAAAAAATCGGATTTTCGATTCTCAAGGTAAAGAATCGATTCACATAAGAATCTAAAAGAAGAGAATCGATTCGAAATATCGATTTTTTGACCCAAAGAATCGATCTTTTCAAGAATCGAATCGGAATCGAACATCCCTAGTCGCCCGCGGGACGCGGGGCGGAGCGGCAAGTAGCGCGCGCGTAGAGTGTTGCATAAGCATCGGTCGGCTAGTGCAATACCGCGCATTATCGTTCGTTGATTGCAACGAAATTGATAAAACAGAGTGCGGAATATGAGTCGGTTAATGACGAAAATCTTTATATATAATACTTTAAACGGTCTGAAATGTCGTTAAATCAAATAAAAATACAACGATGGATAATAAAAAAACGGAAAATCGTGATAAATTTTTTTATTATATATAAGAGCTTAAAAATATAAATATTAAAAATAAGAGCTTAAAAATATGCGCGATTTCTCGAAAACGAACCATGCACGAAAACGCTATGAAAATAATATTAGGCTCGTTAAACACAATTCGCTCGTTTGTCAATCGTAACGAATTTAAAATTTTTTTTTCTTTTGTCAATGAGTTTTCTTCTCGCAAGCGATATTCGACAAGTCGATAGGAAAGCCTCTTGCCCACGATATTATTTTTCGTGCTAAATTATAGGATGAATTATTTTGAATATTTGAGCGAATCACGATTAATGACATCGCGAGTAAGGGCTTTGAGTGACAGACAGCCTAGTGACGGCTGTGTTACAGTTTCGAAAATCGTGTGTATGCTCGCACGCACGCGTGTTCGCAAGCGGAGCTAAGATGCAACCATACATGCGAGTCGCGCAACGCAACGCAAAGCACCAAACGCACGCAGGCCGTAAAGCCATGGGATTGTCGGCAAGAATGACGGAACGAAAGCTATAAATCTACTCTGTAGTTTGCTGTTTCCGAACGCGATACAGTTTCTGTATCGCATATCGAAGTCGCGCAGGCAAGGTCCATGCATATAACCCGGATGCTGCAAACGGTCAACGCAACGCAATGCACGCAAAACATGTATAACCGCAGCTATTGTACAGCATTGCGAATAGTTTTTACTATCGCAATTGCTATAGTACAATAGAACGCAAGCGCCCGTGCACGCGTGCACCCACGTGAGCACGCACGATTTTCCACGAAACTATGGCACAAGTTTTGCCATTACACTTTCTGTCACTCGTCGTCAACCTTATTCGGTTGCTAAAAGACAATTTATTGGCCCAAGAGAAAAATATTTTTTGAGTTAGCGGGACAAAGCAACATTGAATGGATTTTTTAACTTCGTGCATGAGTTCGTTGACGCGAAAATTAAAAAAAAAAATTTGATGTCTTAATCACGCGTTTACTATCTCGGAAGTGTAAAAAGTTAATATTGGTGTTATGTGAATTAGTGCATTTGAATTTTGAACTACGATGAACTATCGTTTTCAACGTTGGAAAAACGACGCTGCTGCTGCTCGGCTGAATTCAAAATCATGCAGGATCTGGGAAAAATCGAGTGGAAATTAATCAACTGCAGTGAGTGTCCTGCAACGGAAGTGGATATTAACTGTGCGGACTATTTCGGAATTGCGGACTTTTCGGTTTTGCCAAAGGTAGGTTCGTTATTAAGGAGGGGAACAAGACATCGACGAGTGAGTACATAATTCCATCATTTTTATTGATTTCATTTCTGTGCATAGCAATTTTCAGTATCAAACTGTTCGGCTTTCTCTGATTTTAACTATTATTTTTGAAAGAATTCGATTGTCATTTCGATCGTTAATCTTTGAAGAATAAAATGTTTTTTCTCTTACTGACCGTGGATCGATTGATGAAATGAAGAATGAATACTGTTTTTTTTTTTTTTATCGTTACAATTTTTCCATATTTCAACATTCCAAAATATTCTTATATAATTTTTTCATAAAATAAAATTTAGGAATAGACCAGCAGTGGTAACATCTGAATCAGTTCAACGGACCATCCATATATAATTTCGCATTTATGAATCAGTCTTATCGTTTTTAGCATTTAAAAACCTTCAAGATTCATTTACTTCTAATCAGAGTTGACCCGTATGGTACACACCAGTTTCCCTGACTGGTTCGGAAAAACTTGTGCAAATTTTGTCTTTGCTTTTTCATTAAAATATGCGTCTTACAAACATTTTTATTGTAATATTCATGTTCTACAAACGATTTCGCATTGATTTCCGTACAATTAGACTCATTTAGTTTGAAAAAGTAGAATGGGCGGGCTAACTTCGCGCTAATTTTTATTTTTGATTTATTTCGCGATAAACTCATCTCACAAGCGTTTATTTTGTTCTCACAATAATCTACAAACGACACACAAACGATTGAAATCAGAAAACTTTCGAAAAGTTCATATCGGGCGGCCAAGTTCACGTCCATGTGAAAAATTCGAATAGATGTATTCTTTATCGACAGCAGAAATTGCAGTTTTCGCGTAAAAAGTCGCATACCAATTGAGTGCAAGGCGATGTTTTATTTATTTATTTTGTTTTGAATACGAAATTATGATCGAACCAACGTTCGAACAAGAATATTCAAGACCGGGAATCGATTGGCATTTAAAAAAATCAAAACAAACAAAATTTGAAGTCTCGGGTGCTCTAGCGACTGGTTTTTCTTGTTTCCTTTGTTTGACTCAATATATATAATCATTGTAGATATATATAATCTCAAGATAAATATTCTAAAAAATCAAAAACATGACGGAACGGACTAACGTTTTGATTTCGAAAAATATCCAAAGTCTAAATCGACCGGCCGTATACCTTAATCGATCGTGATCACGAGATGAGAGACAAAGATAAATAGAAAAATGCCATTCGAGCGCATGCTCTCGTTATACCTACGTTACCACCTAGAAACACAACCAGAGGATCTCTGACACAACACACGGACACTGTCACGCGCCACGTTTACGTGATAATTAAGCATCAAAACCGGCATTCGAAACTCGTCAAGTTACATCGTCAATTTTTTCAATTATGTACTTATTTTTAGTGCGATAAAATTCTCCACTGAACGACGAACGAGTGAATTTTTTGTGGAGTGTAAAAAAAAAGAACACTATTTCATCGTCATGTGTAGAAGCTAGCCGTTTCGAAGGATCGAGAACAACTCCAGAAAGCACTATTAGAAATTTCTGACGATCGATACACTGACCATTGTCTGAAAAAAAAAAAACTTTGTGACGTTTTTAACTTCGAGCTTTTCCTGTGATAAGCCCAGTAAAAAAATTCAAAGATCCTTCATTCGCTTCTTCGATTTTTTTTAACGTTTAATTGTCATTGTTTATCCGATATTTTCAATGGCTCTCAAGATCCACGTTGACTCGCCCAAGGTCAAGTACGAGGCCGAACACATCGAAGCGGAATATGAATACCAGATAACACGTGTTACGAAAACTGAGGTCAATGGCTCCGAATATACCGTAAGATGATGATTTATATAAAAAATATAATTAGCCAACGAAAATTTTCACAAATTATTTCATGTACATGAAAAAATTATGAAAATTTGGAACTTTATTTTTATCTATTATCCAACGCAATCAATTTTTTCGAATTACAAATTGTTCAAACTTTTGTTTCGAATTGTTATGGAATTATTTACACATTTTGAACAGTTGAACAGTAATTGATCAAATTTCAGGTAACCCCATTGACTAAAAAAATGATCATCAGAACTCAACTGAAAGTGCCAAAATTGGGTGTCATGTTTGTCGGTTGGGGTGGCAACAACGGAACAACGATAACAGCTGCCCTTTTGGCTAATAAAATGAAACTATCTTGGGAGACGAAGGATGGAATAATCAAAGCGAATTGGTATGTTGAAAGCAAATGAAAATTCTCAGAGATTTTGTGCGTTTGATAAACTTTGGATGACATCGACCAACTGTCGATAGTCTGAAAAGATCCTTAATGTTCTTGATTCACCGGCAATGACCTCCAGTGGCCTTGAATACCGTTAAACGATCTTGAGAAATCAATAGCAACTTTTTATGAGCTTGAATTTGTTTCTAGGTTTGGCTCATTGACACAAGCGTCGACTGTAAAACTTGGCAGTGCGAACGGCGAAGATGTTTTTGTTCCTATGTTTTCGATGCTACCTATGATCGAACCTGATAATATCGAGGTCGACGGATGGGACATTTCGAGCATGAATTTGGCGGATGCCATGTCCAGATCTAAAGTACTGGACATCAATTTACAGAATCAATTGAAACCGCACATGGTTTGCATGAAACCGAGAAAGAGCATTTATTACCCTGACTTCATTGCTGCTAATCAGGTTCGTCAAGATTCTCTATACTTAAAACTAACTTAGGCTGGACCCAAGAATTCGTATTTATGTACAGAAAACATACAACAGAGTGGCAAACGGCTCTGATGTTTTCTCAAACATAAAATAAATTGGGAATAAAGCAGTTTTCCAGTCTAAAAATTCTTGGCAAATAGTTTGATATTGAAAAAAAATAGCTTCTGGTTCTCTTGTTAGAGTTCTGCGTTTAAACAGGCGCGTGCATAATAAGTTCCGATTTTATTCACTGAAAACAATTTTTTTTACTTTTTCATTAAACTTTCCAGGAAGAACGAGCGAATAATTTGATTTTGGGCACAAAATCCGAACAACTAGAGTGCATCAGGAAAGATATCGCCGATTTTAAAAGTTCAAGAAATTTGGACAGTGTCATTATACTATGGACTGCAAATACTGAGAGATTTACAAATATCATTCCAGGAGTTAATGATACAGCAGCGAATTTGTTAAAATCGATTCAAGCTGATCATCCGGAAATCAGCCCGAGCACCATGTTCGCTGTCGCTTCGGCTCTCGAAGGAGTGAGTTTATATAATTGAACTGAAATTCTCGAGACGAATTAAAAAAAAAAGAACAAATGTTGTTTTCTCCTTAACATTACTACTTTGTGCCTCTAAAATATTACGTTTTAATAATTGGTGACGAAACTTTTATCGAAAGTAGACTAAATCTTTTTTTTTTTTTTTTTTTTTTTTTTGCAGTGTACCTACATAAATGGGTCGCCCCAAAACACTTTCGTTCCAGGCGCTATAGAATTGGCGGAACAAAAAAAAACTTTCATCGGCGGTGATGATTTCAAATCGGGACAAACAAAGCTGAAATCGGTGCTCGTAGATTTCTTAGTTTCCGCTGGTATAAAACCTGTTTCTATCGTGAGCTACAATCATCTGGGCAATAACGATGGATACAATCTTTCGGCTCCTCAACAATTTCGATCCAAAGAGGTGAACATTTAAATTCTTATTTTTTTTATCTTCACCATTGATAATCGCTCATATATCACTTCTAATTTTGTATATAGATATCCAAAAGCAACGTAGTCGATGACATGGTAAACTCGAACAGCATTCTTTACGAAGATGGAAAAAAACCGGATCACTGCGTCGTTATCAAATACGTGCCCTATGTTGGTAAGTATCAATTTTACAAATAATTACTTCAAATTAACTAGGTCTAAACGACTGCAGTCTTTTTTCCTTCATTCTAAAATTGAAAAACCTACTTTTTCAATATTCATTTCCAATTCGATATCCGATAAAACAAAAAAGAAGATTCTTTCTTAAGTTTCAATCGTTTTTTACCAGATTTAATTTGAAGAAAAACAAAAGTATCGAAATTGTTTTATGCAGTAACTTTGTTACTACTGGTCATCCGAATTTTCTTCGTTTCGAAATGACAGTTCGCAAATTAATCCCGAAAAAGTTTTTTTTAACCCTCCAACAGTAGCCTATTTCCTAAATTAGGGTGGAAATTTTGAATAATGAAATTGTTAATAACTTTTTCAAGGTGACAGCAAAAGAGCAATGGACGAATACACATCGGAAATAATGCTCGGTGGTCACAACACGATAGTCGTACACAACACCTGCGAGGATTCATTATTGGCGAGTCCTCTTATTCTCGATCTAATTATACTCGCTGAACTGTGCTCGAGGATTACATTTCGAGATGCGGAAGGTGGATCAAACGATGAATTCATTGGTTTTCACAGTGTTCTCTCGATTCTCTCTTATCTCTGCAAAGCTCCTTTAGTACCTGCGGGTGCTCCGGTGATAAACGCATTATCCAAACAGAGAGCGGCTATCGAAAACATTCTGCGAGCTTGTTTGGCTCTCCCGCCTGAAAACAACATGCTGCTGGAACATCGACTCAATCTCCGTTGGAAATTCTAAATTCTGCTCTTTACACCGAAGTCACGCGAAATCTCTTTCGGTATATCATGAATTATGATGAACAGAAACGAATGAAGCTCGTCTCAAGTTGTCAATTTTATCGGATTTCGGATTATCATGATTTCGCATCTTTTCTGCTCTGAGCACGTTTCAATTGACGAATCATGACGCGCATACAAATGGTACAAATGTTGGGAGAACTCTCTGCATGCCGTTTATACTTTTCTCATTATTTGGGTTTGTTTTTTCTCTCTTTCTTACGTAGTTTCCTGCAGAATGATTTCTTTTTTTACCGTTCGAAAAAAACGGTCAGTGAAAAAAAATAATGACAGTGAATCTTGTTAAAAAAAAGGACGGAAGTTTATTTTGTTCTTTTTTTATTTCTGACTTCCAAAGTGATGGAGGGTCATAATTTTTAGTTCAAAGATTTTCTTTCACGAATAGTTCCAATTTACTTAATACACTGAAAAAAAAAAATCGTATCGAAAAATCAGAAACAGGTGATGGATAATGTTTCAACGATCACGAATATTTCATGATTTTCCTTCCAGACTCGATACGATTTTTTTGGGCATTGAATGTGCGAGGCGATTCTCAATAACAATGTAGATAAAAGTTACCTTCATCGTAGACCTTAAATGTGCCGAATTCCTTGTTTCATGACTGTTGTGAATTCTGTAATATAAATCATATATGTTCGTGTTTACACGGATACAATATTTTCTGATAACTAAAAAGTTATATATTCAGCAGTATACCTTTGTGAGTTTAATGTTTGAGATGAAAATATTGCTATCGCTATCATGCGCTGTGCGCTGGAGTGATAAAGTATTTAAAAATGTAGCGAAAGTATTAAACTTCGAACTATCACTTATTTGAATAATGTGCATCGTCTTTCGATTTCTATAAATCGTCAACTATTTTATGAAAAATATTTTTGTGCCATAAACTGTGTTTTTAACTAGGGGACCATGAAAAACAAGAAAAGAATAATAATTTTTGTGCATTTTGAGTCAGGAGACATCGTTTGGATCGAAAATCTTTAAAATATTATTTCGCAATATTTTCCTCTTGCATTTTTCAAAATTATCTTCATTTTTATAAATAAATCATTCGATAACCAAATTACGAGGAGCAGAAAAAATATTTCGAACACTTGAAATCGTTTCATTATTCAGTATTTCAGATTCCAATTCCTCTGATTCATTATTTTCAAATTCATGAAATACGCTGTCAATCTCTCTTCCGATTATGTGAGACACTGCGTAAAAGTTGTATTTTTATGAAAATAAATTTTGAAAAATTCTAAATTCGTTTCATCACTTTGAATTTCCCCGCTAATGACCTTTGATCGGAATTTTCTTGCAACGCTGAAGTTGTTTGAAGAGCCGATAGAGGGAGACGCTTGGTGATTTACGATTGGCTGTTGAATTTACCATCGACCAATCCTATTTCAAGGTCTCGACTCCCTTTTTTTCCCCTTGTTGGTGATTCTCTGAAAAACATTTAAACAATTGTTCATAAAAAAAAAGGAAAAAAAATAGATCTGCGAATACGACCCGGAATTCAATGAAACAAATCGTCGAATTCTCACTGGTGAAATAAAATATTTCGGGTGAAATAATCGTGTTCGACGGAGTTGGAAACGAGAGCTACCATAATTCACGCAACGCCATGTCGCGGCCATTTTGATGTGAACGTCGTCAATTTCTCAAGAGAGGAATCCCTCTAGTACGTGGAAGAACCGTCGACAAGTGTGTACTCAAAAATAACGATAAACCTAATGTATAAACGCCGCGATTTGATGTGTATTTTCAATCTCTCTAACGATATAGCAAGCAAAATAGTTACATCTCAAACTATTGAAAAAAAGTGTCCAAAATTCCCGAAAACTATGATCAGCCAGATGTAACGTTTGTGCTTGTAGCTCGAAAAGCTTACGAGAGCCCTACATTTCGTGTTCGTGTTTCAAAGAGAGTAGTATATTTCGGTCATGAATATCATGTAGTCGTATAGAAGGTCCGAAGCCAGTTGGAAATTAAACACAAAAATGCTCGAGAACGTCGCGTGAATCGCCAATTGTGGGTACACGCCATCTGGCCACAAAGACGCACAAATATAACACGATGATTTTGGAGGAGCGAACGATCGCTAAGTTTTAAAAGAAAAAAATACGATCATAGAATTTTTATTTTTTTCTGTGCGCCAAATTACAAATTTAAAATCTCGTTTTTGTTTTCACCGTAATGAACAAAGTGGTTTTCGACTATGAATTGATTTTTGTTTGGTGATATATATGTTTTTTTTTTTTCTCAATTCCTATAATAAACTCTATTTACAGATGGATAAACATAACCTCGTTTTTTCACTTTTGCAAAAATGAGTGAATTTATTAAAAACTCGCCGAATATTAGCGTATGTGAAAACAACGATTCGAAAAATTTTCGTGAAAATTTGAAACATGACGAATCAAACAACGACGATCTTATACGAGATCTCACTTCTGAAAGTATCGTAACCCTTGATGCCGTTGTTTCTGGCAATGGAAAAGTTCAAAATGCTGCTCTACCGGAGGTTCCAGCTGCTAGAAATGTCATCGGCAGCAGTGGGATGCTTATTCAAAAGAGTGGCAGTATCAAAATGACTCAAGGTAGAAAAAATCACGTTTGAGCAAAATACAAATATTTCATTGGAGATAACCTGTGTTAATAAAATTCTTAGCAATTTTACATCTTTCATCGACTCTCAAAATTTGTGAGAATAAACTCTGACTTTATTGACTAATTAACAATTCATTTCACAGATACTGGCCCAAAGCAAGACAAAACATGTCCCAGTCCAGCATCAAAGACTGACAGGCAGGACCATGACTACGGTGAAGTCCGAAGGATCATAACACCTGAAAAATCGCTCAAAATCTTTGATAAAAAGGCTTGTACGATAGTGAAAAGCAACAGTGCTTCGCCGCTGAGAGCACCGAAGCGTAACGTACAAACCCCGATACAAGAAAGAATGATATCTCAGGTGAAAAATATCAACGATTTGAAGAAAGTAACGCCACGAGTGAAGCTCATATCGTCAGAGCCGACGACGCTGGCACAATTGACAAATCCATTAAGCAGTAGCGTCATGGAAATGAAAACTTTGTCGAGACAAGAAAGAACGAGGAATCAACTGAGAAATTATTGTCGCACTTGCGCCGGTCAGAAATTGCCTCTCGTAGACATATTCAGCGAGAAAGGAATGCAAATGCGGCTACACCAGCAAATGAAACACTTGGAAGAAATCAAAATGCAGGACAGCCTGTCCACGCAAATGTGCATGGACTGTATTTGCGATTTGAAAATGAGCTACAAATTTTTCATGCAAATCAAAAAGGCGCAGGTTAAATTGCAATCTATCAGCTCTTCGCTGCAAGGCAGTTCTTCAACTTTTATTCGCACGAGCAACGAGGAAGAAAAATCGCGTCCGATAGCAACAATCCCATTGACTAGTAGTCCTGAGCGAACGACACATATCGCTAAAAAATCAGAAAGCGAGAGATCGGAATTATCAAATAAATCTTTGATTCCTACAAAAGTTGTCGAAGAGCCTGAATCGACGGTGGAAAAACTTGATAGAATTGCGCCTGTGATGGCAAACGAGTGCGAAGGCGCAACCGAGTCGATCGTGAACCTGAGTGACGACAACGAATCGATAGAAGAATTTGATCCAGACGATCCGTCTTTTCGGTCGGACAACGGCGAAGAAGAAGTCGATTGTTCAGCGGACAATTTAGAAAATTCTCAATCGGAAAGACTCAAAAAAACACAAGATATCCAAACCGAAAAGCCGATTCCACCCGCAAAAGAATCACCTGTCAAAACGGAATCGAAAGTCGATCGAAAGGCAGAACCTAACAAAGATGCTAATAAAACGGTTTATCAATACGACGCGAAATTAAAAGCTTATGTCAAAGTCGAGCCTCCGGACGATGACGGGTATAAAGAAGAACAAGCTGAGACCACGCCTGCTAAGGATAAACAAAAAATCGACAACAAATCAGAAGCAGCGGGTAAGGACTTGGGAAAACAGCCGAATATTCTCAAACGTAAGATCTCGATACACAAGGATTTTTTAGGGAATCCCGTGGCGTGCGTCAAACAGTCGGATTCGACGCTCGTCAGATCGGGATTGAAAGAAGTAAAAAAATCAAAATTAGAGATAAAGAAATCGAACTTGGACTTGAAAAAACCAATGTTAGATCTAAAGAAGCCGTTGTTGGATATAAAAAAGCCAAAATTGGATGTGAAAAACGCTTTGAACGTACCGAGCGAGAACGAAGAGGGGATAATGTACGTCAAAGTAAAAGGAACTAAGCCGAACGAGGTGCTTCTCGTAAAAGTAAAAAAAATGGATAAAGGAGCAGACAATAAGAAACAGGATGAGAAAAAGAAACCGGTCGAATCGTCGTTGCCGGTTGAGAAGCTTTTGAAGAAGCTTGAGCCATCGATTAAGAAAGAAACGGAATTTGAAATGGAGCGATCGAAGGAGCTCGACATCAGGGAACGAAAAATCGCCGAACAGATCGAGGAGTATAAAAAAAGACGAGAAAAAATATTGGGCGGTAATTCTGGAACGCCGAATGCTTTGAAGTTTGAAGATGGAACGATACGTTTCGTGAATCCCGTAGAAAAGTCACCGACTCCGGTGGACAATGGTCCGCGAGTGAAAATCGAGCCGGTCGATGATATCGACGATATTCGGCACTTCATAGGATCGCCGAAATCTCAACGAATTAAGGAAGAGACGAGTAAAGTGAAAAACGAGGACACCGAAGCTTACGACAACGCTGGTGAATATTTGACGAGATTAGCTAGATTGAAAAAAAAGTGGGAAGAAGCAAAGAAAAAGAAGGAGAATTTAAAGCGCGAAATCGACGAGTCTTACACCGAGGGAAACATGGAAAAATTGTCTCGCGTACTCGGTGAGAGGGAAAAAAATTTGGCCGATTTTCAGAGTTATCTGAAACAACGTAAAATCATAATAAATCGTTTGACCGACGAAGACGTTATTTCGTTGTACGAGGATCGCAACAACGCGGTGTCGAAAAAAAACTTTCCGGATCTCATCGACACCGCCGAGCCGTTGGATTACATCGCCGAGGAAGATTATCTCGAGTGCGATTATTGTCCCGAAACTTTTTCGCTGCGTGACGTACTCGAGGAACATTTAAAATCCCACGATTACAAGCTCATGTATTGGTGCGAAGATTGCCATCTGGAATTTCCAACGGTAAAAACAAAACGCGCTCACAACGCTGAATGCATCAATAAACTCACTTGTCGTTATTGCCAAATCGTTCTTGATTCCAAAGGCAAAAAGAGGCAACACGAGCAAAAACACGTCGACAATATGTATGGCCAAATGTGTGACGTTTGCGGTGAGAAATTCAAGCACCAAGCGACCCTCGATCAACACTTCAAAACCCAACATATGACTTGGGAAAAAATATACCAGTGTACGAAATGTCCCAAGAAATTTGCGTTCAAGCAAAAATTGACTTTTCACATGAAATCGGTGCACACCACTTTACGAGCTTGGTTGTGCGAAGACTGCGGTGCAGATTTCAAGAATCCAGCGAGTTTGCGACATCATAGAATCAGAAAACATCATCCAACTGGAAACAAACGCGAATGTCAGGTTTGCCACAAATTGGTACCTTTTTATAGTCTCTCGAAGCATATGTACACACACAAAGCGTACACGATACAGTGTCCGCACTGTGACAAAATGTTTAAAAACAGTTCGACCCTCAAGCAACACGTGAGAATTCACGAGGATCAACGACAATATCGTTGCGACACTTGTGGCGTAGGCTTTAATCGTCGTGATGGTTTGAGATTGCACATGAGAGTGCATCAAAAGTCTGACAGTCGTTCCCTCAAGGAATGCTCCTGTCAAATATGCTCAGAAAAATTTCCCAACCACTCGATGCTCGTTATTCACAGAAATCGCGTACACAAGGACGGTCGACAATACACTTGTCACATTTGCAATCGATCGATGCTGTCCACGAGATCACTCGAGTGGCACATGTCTCATATTCACAACGAAACTATGCCCGGTGGCATCAAGCAAGAGACTGAATCGCAGCCGGAAAAAAAACGAGTTTCCTGCGTACATTGCGACAAAACATTTAAAACTGAAATGATATTAAGGACTCACATTAAAAACACACACATCGAAAAGAATCCTACTAAATGTTTGGACTGCGATGAAATGTTCACATCCGACGTACGACTCAGGCATCACATGATGATCGCCCACAACAGACTCGAGGGAACACTCACTTGTCCACATTGTCCCAAACGTTTTGTCAATCAATTGCGCCTGAAAACTCACATGATTTCACACTCGGAGGATCGCCCTTATACCTGCGAAATATGCGGTTTTAATCTCAAAACTAAAATACAGTTAATCAAGCATCATCAAAATCGACACAGCGACGAAAGACCCCTTCAATGTCGCTACTGCCCCTGGCGATGCAAACAAGTCAGCGCTCTCGTTTGCCACGAAAGAACTCACACCAATGAACGCCCATATTCCTGCATCGTTTGTCGACAGAGGTTCAAGTATCTCGGCGATAAAAACAAACACGAACGACGACACGAGAGCCTCGGCGGGTCAGGATTCAAGAGAATCGTTGCTGGCCGAAATATCAAACAATCCAAACTCCAAACCGAAGAAACTTCCACCTCCGAACAAGAACAAATTGATTATGAAAATCAAGATGAGGAAGAACAACTCATAGAAGAACAACAGTCCGAAGAATACACCGATGATAAATACGCTGAAGAGGAAATCGTGAAATTCGAATCCGAGGACATTGGCGAAGAGTACGAACAAAACTACGAACAGGTGAATTTTATTTTTACTCCACTTTTAACGACTCGTGTTTCGAAGCAAATCTTTTAAAAATGATTATAGAATTTTCAATTTTCTACCTGTTTTTGGATAAAGTTTTAACATGAAGAACCAAAAGACCACAATATCGTTCGCATTCCAGCGGTGCATTAAAAAACTTTATAAAAATTCGATATTTAACAAAAGAAAAAATATTTCTCTTGCTCTATCCAGGAATACGAGGAGACGTCGAGAGAAGCTTCGGACGCTGCCGAAGTAATAATGAACATGGAAGACACGACGGTGTACACGGAGGAAGTTACGGCGGACAATATCGAGACAGCGGAAATGATAACGGACGAAATGATAACGGGCGATATGTTGCAACCGGACATAACCGTTGTTCATTTACAGCAACAAGATGATTCCGGTAAAATTCAAGTTATACCGGTAATGTTGTCACTCCCGGATCTCAGTGACTCGAGCGCCGAGGTGAATTTAGCGACTGCGTCGATAATGTACAATAATTAAGTTTGTATTAGTTTAATTCGTGCTGTAAATGGCTTATTTAAAAAAAAAAAAAAAAAAGAAGACACAAGAAAAACAAGCATAAGACGAGGTTCGTAACGAAATGCTCGTTCGAATTTCAAGAGAAGTGTGAGCCTATTGGAAGAATTTGTTTCAAACAGTTTGAAAATCAATTTAAAAGAAATTTATCGTGAAACACTTTTTTTTTTTTTAATTTTCTTTTCATTGTTTATGAGCAGTTAGGTTTTTCTCACACGATGAAAAAGTAACTATGGACATACTTCGTTGAGACAAGTCACGAAGAGGTACAGTCTCTGACCACGCTTTAAACGTTAAAACTTAAATTGAAATGAAAACTTTAGATGACTCCAATTTAAATTGGAATTTGTAAAGGCATAGATTTCTTACGAATCGTATGAATCTTCTAAGAGAAAACACTATCTTTACGGCTGTATATACTAAAAAAGAAAGAAACATTAATTGATGATTTTAATTGTTCGTTTATACAATAGTTGCTTTTGTTTACATGGCGCGTCGGTTCATTTATTCTTGAACCTTATTTCCGTCAGGAATCACAGATACACGTGAAGATTTAATTAGTTTCGATATTATACTCTGCAATCTTTTTTCTCTCCCGTCAATATTTTCTTGAAATGATGTTCAAAAAATATTCAGATTGATAAAATACAAGTTATTATTTTTTTTTACACAATCGCAGGTACGAAAATTGTGTACAGTTAGTAACCGTTATTGAATGTTGCTAAAAAAATTTATAATGTATTGAGTATGTTTTTCTTTGTGGTATAAAATTCAGCCTGCGAATTCAGAACAAAAATATTGAATAGCTCAAAAAATCACTGTGAAATTATATTCGACAAAATTTCGATCCTGCCTGTGCTCGAAACTTTGAGGACGCATACTTTTGACAGTAGTTGTGTAAAAAAAAAAATTTGTTATCCAATCGCCTTTGTTTGGTCTTTCTTTTTTTTTTAAATGTAATTTAAATCCACTTTACTACGATAATAAAAATATTTTAAATAACAAAGAAAGTTTACTTTTTTTTTGCATCTCAACCCTTCCAAAAAAAAAAAGAATTGTAAGAAAAATTATTTTTACAAGTCCATTGCTTATACCAGTGGATAAGTTATTGGTAAACAGAGACAAAAATTGGTAAAGTTTGAAAATCGGTAGATTTTGATTTTTTTTCAAATATTTTATAAATTTTAACTATTTATTTTATTCCGCACACCCAAATTAATATAAGAAACAAAATGGAATGTAACAAAATATAATGCACCATTATTTTCGAAATGACAACACCTCTAATAAAAAAAGAAAATCACTGCCAATTGACTGGACCACTATACAGAAACAAATAAAAAATATGAAGGCGGAGCAAACTGTTTTCATACGATTGATTTAATATGATAAAAGATAGACACATTTTTTCACAGGACATTTGTAGTTTTATAATACTTTGATTTTTGTATGTGTATATATGAGAAATAAGCTATCTTTGTACAAGATAAATTAGCCAAGTGCTGGAGTATTTACAAATATCATAAATACACATATAAATATGATTGATAAAATTTGCACATTCGTTTAACTCACCGATCTCTACCACCCGTAAAAAAGAATAATAAAATTTCGCGCAAATCAATAACAATGTTTGTCGCCATTGGTAATAGCGGTACGAATAAAAAATGTGTGTTAGAGGAATGTAAAACAGTTGATTGCGTGATAAAAATATTCAACGAAGCAACTCGTTGTTTTCCCGTTTTTATACAATTTAATAATTAATTTTTCTTTTTTCAGCGTCAATTCTTGTCGACGTTCTGATAATATTCAGCGAGGACTTGCCAAGCTTTGGGAGCCATGAAACCGTCGGGTGGAACTTCGCCGGATCTTGCCAATCCTAAAAAATGTTTTGTTTTTTGTTTTTTTTTTTTTTTTTTTTTCAGATATTTGAATGTCAACAATGAATATAATTGTTTTTTAATATGCTCTTCGAAAATGCTCAACTCGTTGAGTTGTAAAAGTTAAGACTCACCGCGCATTCTCGTTCCAGATATGAAATCGAAATCTTGCCGACGCTCAGGCTCAAAAAACGACATTCTCTTGTTTTTTGTGTCATAAGCTGCTACTCTGAATGGAATTATTTCGAGAGTTTGAAGTCCACGAGCCATTGACAAGACTCTTGCACCGTGCGTGGGATCGTAAAGATTTCCATCGGGTGTCATATTTTTTTCGGGATGAGGAATTCCCGCCGGATCTCGTCCAACGATGTAAAAATTTGCTCCTGCGTTCATTCGAGCTTTCGCGTGCCATTGAACCTGCGATAAAGGTAAACACTTTAGCACTTTTTCAATCTTTTTCAATTTTTTTTAAATTTGTTTATTTCAATCAAAATTTATTATTTTGATATTTGAAAAAAAAATTTCTTCTACCATCAAATAAACGTGGAACTTTTTTTTTTTTCAACTTTACCTCGACAGGCCCAGCGTACATCATCGGACTTGGAAAAATGGCTAAAAGTGTTGATTTCGCGTCCAAAATTCCTTCTTCGAGAACAGCTTTGTGTTGACGAATTCTCGTGGGCAAAGGAACGTCGTCGTCTTTCGTCCAACCACCCAGTGGATGCAACAGTAAGACTGGATTTTTGAAGCCACGCTCGCTCAGTAAACGTTCTCGAGTATCCTTAACGATGAAAAAACGTGGATGAGCAGAGAAATGGAATGCAGAATGACTCAGACATTTACGTATGACAATAATTTGTGTTCTACACGATTGTTAGTACTCAGCGATTCAAGAAATGGTGAAAAAAATTATCTTTGAATTCGTGGATTATCTGGAATTCATTAAATTCTTTTGGTAACGTTTTTCAATTTCTAAATTCTTTTTCCCCGTTCTATGGGCTGTCAAAAAACTTTTTCTTGAAACGTTGAAAAAATGCGTAAAGTATCGTTAGTGAAAATGATCGAAAAGTTTGAAGAGCTGAACATTTTTCAGATTTTTGTTCAACTACAAAGTTGCGGAATTCTGATCGAATTTCGATTGAAAAAAAAAAATGTAATTAATCTGCGAAAAAATGAATGAAGCGAATATCACAATGAGTACAATTGAAGTGGTACATTAAATAAATGAAATAAAAATGCAAACAGCAACGTTATAATAATTTACCTGCAT
Organism: Campoplex capitator; assembly: GCA_037576405.1. NCBI lineage: Eukaryota > Metazoa > Arthropoda > Insecta > Hymenoptera > Ichneumonidae > Campoplex > Campoplex capitator. The sequence continues at coordinate 8,697,180 of JARBWI010000323.1, read as the reverse complement.
AAGCAGAGCGTGTCCATTATGAATAGGATTTCTAAGCTGGAAGGCAAAGACCGCGTCAGCTTTCATTTCCTTGCATTTAAATCGTATCTCATTGGGAGTGAGTCTGTACTCGTCGAGTCCATCGTGCCATTTAATTTTTTCAAGTACTTCGACGTCACCACCGACTAGCCAATCACCAGATTCGTAGACCATTTTGACATAAGGATGTCGTCGATCGGTTGTGCCGAATTGTCGAGCGCATCTTTCCTCTTTACGATGATCGTAAAATTCTGGTTTTCTCAAAATAGCTAACGCTTTACCAGCGTATTTAAGAGTTATAGCCGAAAGACCTTCCAGACGATTTTTATCCGCAGTATTTATCGCCAATACTATCGGCACCGATTGATTTACTTCCGCTCCATTGTCAATCAAATATCTCAAATGTTGAGTTCGCAGAAATTGATCTTCTCGCATGAAACCAGTCAAGGGAGCTGCCCAACCTGAAAGAAATTTTAATTGTCAAGAATCATTTCATTCGTTCGACTTTTCTATTTTATTACTTTTCAATTGAAAGGTTTTTTTTTTCGTATTCAATTTGATAAAAGAAATTCATTCAATTTAAATTCCTAAAAAATGTCTAAAATTTCGACTTTAGCAACTTTTAATTAACAACTTTTAATATCTTACGAAAATTCGTTTTCAATAGTAAAAATATTATAAACGTCGTTCAAGTGGGGACTTTTGTAAATAGGGGGGGAGGAACTATGTAAAAACCCGCAAGGGCATACTTGGAAATAAACTACTACTATAAACGTCGTTCACAAATTGATGAGATCTCAATCGGAATACGATGGAATTCATTTTTTTAAATATTCTTGTTCTCACAATTTTCTCTGCATTTTCAAAATCGATTCTACGATATTTTTCGAAAAGCATCGTTTTCTAATAGCATTTTTGATCATAATTAAAAAAATAAATTGCACAAGAGAGAAGAAGAATAGAAAATTCAAATTCTTTCGAAAAATCAAAAAAAAAAAATAAAAAATTTAGTGCAAAAATATTGTGTTTGACGAATTCGTTGATAATATTTTTGAATAATTTTTATTATTATTGAAAATCAAGGTTATAAATTTATTTTTGTGGATAAGGAGACAGAGAATTTTGATGTAGCAAAAAAAATAGTTTGGACAATAGAAATAAAGTACCTTCGGCCAAAATTTGTAGCCATTGAACATCGATTTCGTTGATATGAAGAAAGCTGAGAGTGTCAGCTTCAGCTTTAGCAGTATCGACTCTTGATTCGGGTACGAATAATTCCCGTATAGGTGTACCGAGTTTCGTCAGATTGGGAATAATGCAATTTTTTTCGAGAAGATCAATGACAGTGGCTGCGGAATCTTCGAGAGTACAATTTTCAGTTTTTACGATTAAATCAGGATTTTCAGGTCGTTCGTACATTTGATCAATGCCAGTGAAGCCTTTGATCGCTCCTTGTCTAGCTTTTTTGTACAATCCTTTGGTGTCACGAGCTTCGCAAACGTTCAAAGGTGTGTCAACGAAAACTTCGAAAAACGGTAGATCAAAATCTTTGTGTATTCTTCGAGCCATTTGTCGATCTTCCTCGAAGGGCGAAACAAAACTGCACAAACATATTTGACCGCTGTCCGCAAATAATTTAGCTACTTCGGCGACTCGACGGATATTTTCGTTACGATCCTCTTTGCTGAAGCCCAAATTACAATTAAGACCGGTTCTCACGTTGTCACCGTCCAAACCGTACGCCGCTATTCCACGCTCCACCAAAAATGCCTCAACTTGAAAGGCTATCGAAGTTTTTCCCGCGCCGGAAAGACCCGTAAGCCATACCGTACAACCACGGAAACCTCGTAGCGAACCCAACGTTTGACCTCTTTTGGCACGAGACACGTGATGAGCTTGGGCCGAAACGTTGGTGCACGTCTGTACAAGTTTACAACAGAATAATACATTATATTTATTCGTCGTGGCTCTGTTGATCATTGAGCATTAAAAAACATCGATGGAAATTCTAATTCATTCCACCGGATTTTTATTTTCAGGCTTTTTCAAGGCCATCATTGTAAACGAGAGTTTGAGACTCGTACTCTTGAATTCCAACAGATTTTTTATTATTCATTAAACATTGAATTGATCAATTTTATTTTTGGTCATTGAACATCATTTTTTCGATTTAGCTGTCAAAATTTTTTTTTTTAATATACCTGGACTGATCATTCGAAATACGTATAAAATGGTTAACAATTGACAGCATGAATTCATCGATTTTTAAATATTTTTTCAATTTTTTATGGAAAATTTCGATTTTTGTCAAATATTTACAAATAAAACGTCAACTTGTAGATTGAAAACTGTTTTTTGTACATTTTATAAATTAATTGCTCAAAAATTGTTTCTTCGTCTTATTTGTGTGCTTGACATAAAAAAAATTGGATGATAAGCATTTTGAGAAACCGTGTAAAGAAACTTAAGGAAAACGGTTTCTGTTTTTTTTTTTTTTTTTTTTTTCTCGAAAAGGATATTTCATTTTTAATGTTTAATTCATTTACACTCTATATATACGAAAAAAAATTCGTTTGGATGAAATCCAAAGATAAAAATAAACGGAACAATAAAAATTTCAAAACGCCATCAAAAATCAATTATAATAACCGCAGCATCACGTGCATTGCGTCAACTTTTTACTCGTAAAATGTATATAAATTACGACACACTTTTTTCGACACATCAATTTAATACTCGTTTATACGAAAGTCAGAATAGCTTCCGTGTTGAAACCAAATTTTTGAACGTTCGAAGTAGAGCGTGTGATTAGAACGTTTTTTGAAGGAAGTATGATAACCGAGAAAATTTACCAGTGACGAATGAATTTCAACGATGATTACAATACGAAAACGCTCGAAAGTTAAATTCATGATTTGAAGAATTTCGATGAAACATCGAATCATTTTCAAAATATATTTTAACATTCAATCAAATTAGTGAATAATGATTTTTTCTTGTTTTTTTTTTTTGAACAACTTTTTGAAACAAACTCGATTATTTTGGAACAAGTGTTGTTATTATTTTACGAAATTATTGACTGAGGAATTCGATTTCGAATAAAATCATATAATTAAATGTATAATACCGTCATCATTCGTTTTTTCGGCATTTCGTTGCTCTGATTTGACATCAGTTTCTTCGTACTTGTTACACTGAACGAACTGTCGTAGTTTTCTCGTTTTCTTTTTTATTTTTCCCTCGTTAAACGCGAATAAATGCTTCCTTCGTTCCTACGGCGCAAGGGCCAATGCACACATATAGGGTGACTAAAGTAAAATATTTCTCGAGTTTTTTTAGCAGCTTTTCCAATGAATTTTATTATTTTCTGGGGCTTTAATAACTTGGTCGTGTGACGGGCAACAATAAACGATCGAGGATGTGCTGGAATGTTAAGCCAGATTGAATCGCTTTCGTAGTAAACATCTCACTTCACGAGAAAACTTTCTCATCATCCGATCTTCGTAACACGTCGTGATATACTGAATTATTCCGAATTTCCTGAGGGACAGTGAGACTGAGCTCTCTGTGTATCTATTTGTACATATATATCTATATGCCCATGAAATCCACAGCACCAGCGACGTGTCGCGTTGTGGCCGCCACGTGAACTAATCGTGGGAGGGCTAAAGAAAGTAACACACACTCGCATAGAACGAAAAATAAATTAAATGTTTTTACACGGTTTTCCTTCAGTTTTTAATTGTTCATTACTTCTATATGTTATGGGAAGTTAGTTTATTTCTACAAAAAACTCATGAACGATAATTGTCGACACGCACTTTTATAAAGGTTCTTTACTGCAGAAATATACTTGATGATGGAGGCTAATTGATTTCAAAATCTTTTCTTTTTCATTTTTATTTTTAATTCAAATCGAACTTTGTTCTACAAGTTTTAGTTTTCAATTGGGCGTTTATCTCTTATTTTAATATATACATCGATGTGAAAATTTTATTTTTTACTCTAGAAATCGAGACCTTGAATAATGTTTGGAATAATAATCCAGTTTTTTTTATTCCACATCATAAGATGATAGAAGAGTGACCTCGAAACTTGGAGTTTGTCTATTGGGTTAAAAAAAAATGCATGGTTCGTGTTTCTTCTATAAATAGTCCATACTCGAATCTACTCCAAAATCATTGTGGAACAATATAATTTGTTTTGCATTTGCTGGAAATGCATTATTAGCATTCAAAAAATTATGGCAGTGAGGAATTGAAGAAAATAAATAAAATAAATACTTTTTCTAAATTTTCCATTAATTTACGGAAAATTTCGAACATTATTTTCAGAGCCAAATATACGTAATTTTAGAAGTCATTGCAAGGTCTGTTCAAATAATGTTTCGACCATAGCGGAAGTTTTGAGTACTAAAACTATATACAAATGTAACATAACCCTAGAAACTGCAAATTGTATTCAAAATTTAAAGAAAACGAGGTGTCGATATTGAGTGAATGATGTTCAATAATTTAAGAAGAAGTAACAAATTCTTGCCAAAATTGATAGTGTTTCGAGATCCTATTGCCAAGGGACAGCGAAATTTGTGTCAAAAAATAGATACGGAGGTTAGTTTAAGGTTAAAGTGGTTCGTAGATTTTTATGAAGGTTTTCAATTATTTAAAATGTAAAAGGATTTGATGATGCAGTATTTTTCTTTTTTTTTTTTTTAGAGTGCACCAGTTTATCCGAGACGTATTTTTTCGGGTATACAACCCACAGGTTCTGTACATCTTGGCAATTATTTAGGAGCGATTAAAGAATGGGTCAGACTACAGAATTCTGGGGAAGACGTTATTTGGAGTATCGTCGATATGCATTCTATCACATTGTCACAAGTAATCACGTTTATTATTACGAAAAACTCAAATTCAATATTTATTTTAAATAAGGATGCTTGACATGTTTGTCAGCCAAAAACTCTTTCGACCGATGATCAACTTTTGTTTTACCTAAAAAAGTTAAGTGATTTACGGAAATGTCCAAACATTTTTTAAAAACATTCCCTTATATTTTTAGAGCTGTCAAAAAATTTGAAAAAATAAGAAGACTTTTGCACGATTTTTTCAAAATCAGAAAATTGTTGAGTATTGAAATTTTTTCCAATCAAAATATTGACATAAATGTAAATGTGATTCATCCTCAATCAATCTTCACTCATTTTTTTATCAATCAATAAATTTTCAATTCATATTGATACTTTTAATTGTCATTTTAAAAATAATTTATGGAAATTTCTAAAATTCAGAATCCCGAAGAGTTGCAACGAACGATGTTTGATTTGACTGCAACTCTGCTGGCTTGTGGCATTGATCCGGAGCGCAGTATTCTTTTTCAACAATCCACCGTTCCTATGCACGCAGAATTGTGCTGGATTTTAGCGTGCATTACGACAATGCCTAGATTGGCACAATTACCACAGTTCAAAGAAAAGAGTGAGAATCTCAAAAATATACCTCTGGGATTGTATATTTATCCCATACTGCAGTCAGCGGACATTCTACTGTACAAGTGAGTTTTCGACCAAGATTTTCGATTATCAATTTTTGTTCTTAAAACTTAATGGATTTTTATCGAGTTGAAATAAAATCAGAGGAAAATCAATAGTAATGAAGAAATTTTTACAGAGCGACTCATGTTCCCGTTGGAGAAGATCAACTCCAACATTTGCAGCTAGCGCAACATCTGGCAAATTTATTTAACAACAAGTTCGGCAATACTTTTCCTCTTCCTCATTCAATAATCAATGGTACGATAAGAAAATTTTTCTATTATAAAAATGATCGAGGATCAAAAATAAGTTGACTCGAGTTTCAAATGAATATTTTTTTTCTCAATTAGACACAAGCGGTCGAATAAAATCACTGAAAGACCCAACAAAGAAAATGTCCAAATCTTGCGACAGCGCACGAAGTAAAATCATACTGATCGATACTCCAGACATCATATTGCGAAAGATTAAACGATCCGTAACAGATTTCACGTCTGAAGTAACTTACGAACCTGCAACAAGGCCAGGAGTAGCGAATTTGATAACTTTACATTCCCTCTCGAGTGGAAAATCGCCGCAAGATATTTGTAAAGAATCAGAAGGAATGGACACTGGACAGTGAGTACAAATTATAAAAGACGTAAAAAAAAAATTATTCACTTACCAATGAAAAAAATGAGAAAGTGATTATTTAAAGATTTTTTTTTTGAAACTATAATAATAGTTTGTCTGAGGGTTTCTATTGTCTTAGAATTTGCAAACAACTGAAAGTGCTGCACCCCTGAACTGTAATTTTGTTTCAATCAGCAAAAGCTTGAAAACTGATTCAGCATCAGAGTTTTTGGTGCCGATTGCTAATTTTTCCAAACATTGCTTCAATCATTAACAAGAATAAGTATTGATTTTATTATGCAATATTCTTAGACAAAGATAAAGTTATTCTTTTGTTGGTTTATTGATATTTTTTTCAAATCTCATATTTTATATAACGTTGATTGTTTTTGTGTTAGATTAATTCTGAACATTGCAAGGCGGTTCTTGCAGTTATATTCTCAGTTTAAGTTATATAAACGACATCAAATACCCACGCAAAATCTTATAATAGTTCGACAACACTCTGAATACTCGAAAATTTCAGTGGAGGTGCCACTCACCGAATGAAAAAATTGTCGAATCAAATGATATTTTTACAGGTACAAGTACGTAGTGGCTAATGCGTTAATCGAGCATCTCGAGCCAATAAGGCAAAAATACTTTGAGTTAAAAGAGGAGCCTGATTACTTGGAAAATGTGTTGAAAAATGGCACAAGAAAAGCATTGGAAATAGCGAATCAACATTGGCCAGACATTAGAGAAAAAATAGGCTTTGGGAATGGGAGTTTCAACATGATGGCTGCAGCTAGTGAACTAAAGGTGAAGAGTTGAAAGAAGTATTTCCAAAATGCATAAATTATCTTTATTGTAAATAATACAAAAACATTTTACAAAGACTCGTGTCGACTTAGAAATAAAATGAAAAACTATTGTCTCATATCGATGACATGCTTTCCTCGCAAATGTCCCTCCGCGACTCTCTCATAAGCTTTTGGTAAATCTTCAAAGGAATAAGTTTTGTGTATAACTGGTAAAATCTGCAAATCAATACTCTGTTGAAAAATACGATTCAGCAAGAATTTCAAGATAAAATTCTTCCTGCCTACCTGTCCAGATTCGACTAATTCTTGTATCATATTTATCCCTCTTCTCGATGGTGTGAAAAACCCCCATTTGACCGTCGACTTATTTTCTCTCCTGGGTATATTGTATTTGACCAAATCTCCAATATTCTTTACTGTGCCGCCGATCAAACCATGTTGATCGACATTTTTCAGAAGAGGCGAATTCAGAGTTATGTAAGTTTCGTGCGGATACCCTTTTTCTTTTATTGTGTCAGGGCCTTGTTGGCAGCAATCGAGAATAATGTCGTATCTGTTAATCACAAAAAATCATAAAATTTGAATAGCCGGAGTAGAAACAGCTAGAAGTGATCAACTCACGGGCCTTCGTTGACAATACTATCGTCGGCGCTGTCTTCTTTGTAATCTATCACAACATCTGCACCCAATCGTGTCAACAAATTAACAGCATCGCTGCTGCATGTCGTGATTACCTAAAAAATGAATCAATATTCTATTCTCTCCTTTCAAAGTCTTTTTGTTTAACCTCTTGAATAGTTTTACAAACGTGACTGTTCCAAGCTTTCAAAAGTTGTATCGCCAAAGTGCCTACACCTCCGGATCCTCCCAGCACTAAAACTCTTCGGTTTATTCTTGCTGGAATTGCAGTTTTGTAACACAAACCTCCGGTTATCCAGAGCGAGGACCAAGCCGTTAGACCAGCATATAAAATACTTGCAGCCTCAATGGAAGTTATGTTTTGAGGACGTGGGTTAACCTTTGATGGGAAAAGAATTGAAAATTTTGTTTCAAATGACTTAGAGAGCTGTGACAATCGTTCATTTCAACTGTTAGTTGTTTTTCGAGTGGAGCACATAATCATTCATTTACCAAACAATTGTCAACGGTGACATAATTTGCATGGCATCCCTGCCGATCTATTGGAACAACACCCCAAACTTCATCCCCCAATTTTATTCTGTCGCCAACCCCGTGACCTTTCGACACTACGGTTCCTGAAAAATCTCGACCCAGTGTCAGAGGAAATTCAATTTCTGGCTCAGAATTCAAGTTCTTTGTTTTACGCATGAAGTTGAATATGGTCGATCCGTAGCCTCCTGCAAAATTTTTGGAATCAAAAGTTTGGCGTATGACAAATTGCTTTCACAGCTTGGAACCTTCATGATTTTTTTTTTCAATGCACAAGAAAGCTCTTCTATTTAATATCAATTTTTTAAATTCAATTGAAACCTTTGAGAAGCCACAGAAAAATGGGATTTTCGTTTTTAAAGATTCAAATTCGTTAATTTCTGTTGCAACAATGAAAATACCGATTTTCTGGTTTTTTTCATCGCATGAAGTTCGAATTTTCAAAATCACGTACTTGTCATAGCTACATCGATGGGATTGACGCTAGAAGCATCGATTTTCACTAAAAGTTCGTTCGGTTTCGAAATCACGGGTATTCGTACATTTGATAATTTTAAATCTTCCAAACCCCCGTAAGAATGTATTTGCCAAGCTCGTGACTTAGCCTCAGAACTTTCGTCATATTTCACAGACAAATTAGCGAAAAATCTGGATGATAATACGCTCGAGGCGGTCTTTGGGTTCCGAACAGTTCTCACGATCGTGATGAACATCGTTGAATCGGTAATTCAGAAAACATCGACGAAAGCTCCAAAATTTGAAGGTTGTGTTGTCAGCGCGAGTCTTCTTCACCAAGGATGTAGGGTTATGTCATCGCACAAAGGTATAACTAAATAATTCCAATATACGTCGCAATATAATGAAACTTATTTGAAAGAAAATTATTGCATCATAATAATCACAATTTGAAATAGAAGTTTTGAAAAATGAGGTTATGTTGGATTCGCAATAAAAAAACAACTCACACGTACGTTGAAGGATCAGAAAGGAAAATGACAAGGGATTCATAGCATTCTGGGTGAAAATAATCCAAAATTTGACGCTCGAACTTAACAGAACTCCGAAATCAAAATAAAAAATCACTGACTTTCGTATTCGTGTTTATTTTTGTCTTGGAAAAAGCGGGTAAATCTCACAACATATTTGATTACACTGACCAAATCAAATTCTCCCGCACAACTCGAGTCGAAACATACGTATGAGTATTACAAATTTTCCTCATTGAAAAAAGATATTGAAGAGGTATTTAACCTGATTCACGAAAACATGAGATTCCCAAAATTTTGTTAACAACTTCCAGATGAAGGTTCGAAATATTTTTAATTTGTGTGAACTTCGTCGTATAATTCTTCATGATGCATTCAAGTAGTAAAGACTCGAACACAGTCAGCCCAGCGTCGGCGCAAGCGCGAATTAATTCACCTACGCAAATGCACATGTTTTCCAACTATAAATTTATGTAGTGAGTACAGCAATTCGAATATCATTGTTAAGCGACTAATCTTGATAAATATTTAATGAAAAATATTAAACTTTTGATAACAAACGATCTATTTATTTCGTATTGTATGGATATATGAGAAGAGCAAAATTCAGAAAAAGCTCTTCGCCTCTCTGCTCGACATAATAATAAATCAAGCATTAATTGATGCGTCCCGTCACGCGATTCAGGAATCCAGCTATCTCGTCAAACTTTCATAGATGCAAAATGACATCGTGGCCAATTATACCCTTCGTTTAAATGTCCTAGTCTCCCTGTTCAACTATTTACTACTTGAAACGTTGAATATAATGTTTCTCACTGACAGAATAATGGAAATTCGTCTGCTCGTAAAGGTTAGGAATTAGAAAAGGTTAGAATATATTCAACAACAACAAAAAAATCAACCAAAAATTACGAAAGAAAACAGACAAGAGTATAAGAGTTCGAAAAATAAATGCAAAAAATGTAGAAAAGTATTGATAAAATCATCCATTGACACGAGCAAATGAAAAATAGCCAAAAAAACGTGTTCAACCGGAAAAAAAGAAAATAATCAAATCGATTTCCACACCGAGCTATCGACGAGTCTTTGAAATCATAATTTCGTTGCTATTTAACGGGATTCAGTCGACGAATGAAAATCGCCGTAATAAAATCCGAGCGAACAGGAAAAATGAGGATAAAAAAAAAAAGTTAGCGATATAATAACAAAGTTATTGGAACATTGGGTCACAGGAACACGTTTACCTTTCCAGGTGTGGGGCGAATGAAACGAGAATCTGTAGTAACAAGATTGTTGGTAAAATTTGGTGGGATCGGTGTAGAGATCGTATTCGACAGAGACAAACACGTTAAAATCGGGTGTCCAGCGGTATATTTGTATTTAAAAAAAAATGTGTAGTGGTGTGATAGGAATTAAGGGGGGGGGGGGTGGTTGGGCGAGAAGAGGTGGTGGGAGGGAGAGGAGATGAAGAAGGCGCGCAGGCTCCGAGATCGATCGGGTATCGTCATGGTTACCGGGGCGGGAATGTGTGAGGCATTTTCTCCGAGGAACACGAAGACGATGGGTGAATTCAACACGAGTATGAAACGCGCCCTGTTCTTGTTGCGCGCGGAGCGGAGAGGAGGAGGGAGGGAGGTTTATATCACGTTGAAATTTCAGCCTCATTCCTCTCGCGTGTACAATTACAAAGAGGAGTGTACTCACGTACGTGTAAAGACGAATAGGAAGAAGAGAAAGAGAGAGAGAGAGAGGAAGGAAAAAGAAGAGGCGATGGACCGAGATGGAAGCGGGCAAAGAAGAATAATAATTGGGGGATGAAAAATGTGAGAAAGAGGAGAGAACGTTTGAGGGATATGCAAGAAGAAGGAAGAGTAAGGACTGAAGAGATAAATAGGAGTGAGGAATGATAGTGAGAAGGGCAAAAGAGAAATTGAAGGGATAGAAGAGGAGAGGAGGGGGTGAGAGAAAGGTGAGTGAAGGAGAAGAGATGAGAGTAGAATGGATGGAGAGAAGAGGAGAGTGAGAGGGATGATAGAAATGGCGAATAGAAAAGCTGGCTAAAGAGGAAATGGGGAGGATAGAGAAGAAAAGAGAGAGAGAAGATGGAGGGATGAGAAATAAGATCGAAAGAGAAAGAAGCAGGAGGAGGAAGGGGAGAGAAATAGTGTAAGAGGAAGAGGCACGAAAAGGGAGAGAGTGAGGAGAGAATATGGGAGGAAAACGTCGTTTGGGAGGAACGAAATGAGGGTTGAATCTGAGAAGATAGAGGGCGCGGGGGAGGTGGCTGAGTAGAAGGGGTAGAGAGAGAGAGAGAGAGAGGAAAAAAAAGAAGCAGGAGCGTGAACAGGAGGAGATGCCCTGGGTACATTGGCTGGGAAGAGAGTAACGCGGAGCGTTGTAGTATACGATCGTGCGAGCTCGAGAGCGTCTTCCCTGCTACACACAGAGCGGCATATATATTCGTTGCTTTCGCGAACTCCATCCTTTTTTTTATCCTCGGTGTATTCTTATTTCTCGTCGCGCTGTGTCCCTGTGTGTATATCTGTCAGTGTCTATGTGTCCGTGTGCTTGTAGCGCCCTCGCGGCACATATAAATCGTTGATTTTCTATCTCGTGGAGCGATTTCGCAGCCACTATAACAACACCGGCAATCCGCGAAAAACGAGACATCGTCGCGAGTTAATTATATATTAAAATAAAGCCTGTCAAAATTTTCAAACTAATAAACATTTACGAATAAGCTTCGTGTATACAACGATGAGAAACGCTTAATAATCGCGCTTCAAACGATCTTTAACCGCTCGCTTCTCCCGTGGGCAAAAGTCAATTGAATCATTGATATTTTACCGATACGATTTATAATATGTAGAAAAAGAAAAAAAAACGCGCGTTCAGGACTCGTTTTCGTTTTCGTTTTTTTTTTTCAACCCTCCGGGAGTGCACCAACCTGAAGGGATGAACGATTCTATCAAAATAATCCGCTAAAAACGAGACTAAAGAATAAATATTTAAAAAAAAAAACACAAAAAGCTGAGAGACACGGACCGAGAGCTGGATAGAAAAATTGTGCGAGTTTCTGACCGTGAGAGAAAGAGAGAGAGAGAGAACGAGAAGGCGAGCGAGGGAGGGAGGAACGAGAGAGGAAAGGAAACACGTCGCGGGCGCATCGCGGGCGCAGCGGGGATATTGACATTTTCGGATAGGGGCGCATTCGTGGACCAGGGCTCGTGCTCTCCCGTCCTCTTCAAGACAAATTTCATACATACATATATATATATATATAAATATACTCATGTATATACGTATATGGACGTATCAACGTGTATATAGCGAAGAGTCTCGCCCATCGACTGTCCCATGGACAAATTTCGGATAAAATCGTTCTCTCGTGAAATTCTAACGCGTTGTAACAACTACTGGACTTGGTGCAGTTCTCACCAACGGTACAGTATCAATAATCACATTAACAATAATAATAATGATAAATAATAGCTGTAATAGTTGTATAAAAAGAGGAGAAGTCAGATATAGACGATTGGTCATTTCGAAATCGTGTATTTGTGATGATAAGAGTGTGTTTGTATGTGTGTGTGTGTGTGTGCGAGAGAGCAAGTTCAACGAGAAACGGGGTGGGAAGGGATGTTTTTTTTTTCGCTCGAGTGTCAGTGAAACAGTGCCGGGTGTGCTAGCGCCTCGCGGTGCGGTGGCCATCTTATCGGTTTCTTTTCTCGTGAAATTTCTGTTCCTATTTTTTTCTCTGTTTCGTTTTGTTCCGATGTCTCGAGAAGAGTCCGAGCGAAAAAAGGGGTTTTGGGGTAAGAAAGAAGGGCGCTTCGAAGGGTGCGGTGGCTCAGGAATTTCGTAAGAATAGTTTATGATCGGGTGAAACTTTGCGGGCGAATCCCAGCAGAGGGAGAGAGGAAAAATACTAGACTAATCGTGTAATACAGGTGGACGAACGAACGATTTTCTAACCCCCCCCTTTTAGAATCATCGAAACTCGCTCTGTAGAATAAAAATATCAAGCTCGCCGATCCAATGACTTGATTCAATACTTTCCTTCTCGACGCTTCTTTGCTCTCGTATTTCTTGCTGATTTTTATACGTTTCGGAAGAAAAAAAAACTCGTTTTAATAGATTCACGCGATTTTCAACCCTTAACCCCATCTATCATCCCCCCCCCCCCCTCCTCCTTGTCTTCCAACTCATTCTTCTTCGCATGGAACCCGCTGTCTACTGATTTATACTTACATACTGCGCTTAGACAGCTCTACGATAAAATTCTACATTTCTCTCTCTCTCTCTCTTTGACGCTCTCTTTCTCTCTCTCTCTCTTTCTGCCTGTTTCTCTATCGCGGTGTTATTGTGCATCGCGCATCCCCGAACCCCCTCCTGCCCACCCCCGAGATGGCGATGTGTCGCGGTGGTTGAGCTTTCCCGACGACGCACACCCAACTCGTCGAGGATGATGTCGTCGACCGTAAGTCATCGTGTATAAATCAACGTCATTCCATATAAATTCTCCTCTTTTTTTTTTTTCATTTTTTTCTCCACCGACGAACGTTCCTTACTTTTGCACCGATTGTTATATTCGTACTCCGGGGCTTTTGCGCCAAGAAATTATCTTTTTTTTTCTTTCTTTTTTTTTCTTTTTTTCCTCGAGTGAAATACCGCAGTTGACAGCACTGCGTAATATCGAATATTCTTCGGGGTGCATTTTATTTATTTTTCTTTACTCCTCGAACGAGCTCTGTTTTACCATTTTTCTTCGTTTCGTTTCGAATGTGTCGGGCTTCACGTCGGTGGGATGTTTCGTGCTGAAAAAAGTGCCGAAAAAAAATAAGGGTGGAGCACACCGCGATTGCCGGAGCGGGCAAGTTGATGCGATGATTCCGCAAAAGCTTTTTCACGATGTGCCGGGTTCGCTGTTCTTTTCACAGTTTCAAACGTGCGTGTGTGTGTGTGTGTGTCTGTGTGTGTACGTGTGTTTGTTTGTTTGTTTTTTTTTCTTGCGAAATAATACGCCTTTTTCATGCAGTTGGCAATTGAGTTAATTCGACCTGAAACCATTTACGGAATTCGTGACCCTGTGAAAATAAGGTCAATGGATTTTTTTTTTTTCACTTTTTATTTTTTTATTTTTTTTTTCTTTCGTTTTTCGGGGATTCACTCCGATAGACAGGAAAATTTTTGACGGTGTGTGTATGTGTATGTGTGTGTGAAAAAAAAAATATTCAGCCTCCGACTTGTTGTTCAAGCTCTTCGAACTTATTTCACCATTCGTTGTATATATTTATATATAGAGTTTTATTATTTTCGTAATGATAGCGAAAGGGCTTTTATAAATACCGTTTATCGATTCACCTTTTCCTTGCACTTTACGTAAGAAGTATACTTGTTTTTTTTTTTTTTTATTTATTTTTTTTATTTTTTTTTTCTTGCACAGGGGTAACGTTACGTTTTTTTGTATCGCATATTTTTTTCTTCGTATACAAACAAGAAAAGTTTTTATACCTTTTATTCACATTCCGATCAATTATTTTTTCTGAAATGATTTTTCCGGCTGTTTTGCTCGATCGTTCGATACTTCCGTACTTTTCGTTTTGATCTTATAGCTACCCGAACGATTAAAAATAACGAAACATCATGGTTTTTTATTGTCCGATTTCTATCGTCGCGATATTGAAATACTTCACGTCGTTGTTTCATTAACGATTCTACATCGAAACTCGTTCAATTGATCCTCGAACTCTGTCGATAAGTCGCGGGATTCTGTACGAAAATGTAAACATAAATTTTGATCGAGAAAAACATTAAAAATGGGACGCTTAATTTCGATCGACAGATCTTACGATACCGGAATTATCGCAGTGGAAATTAGGATGAAAATAAAAAATATTAATTGTTGTACGAGTCTGAAGAAGTGACATTGAAATCGCAATTCGTTCAACGACATGGGGATAAAAATATATTTATGAAAATTGTATCTTTTTTTTGTCTCTTATCCCGTTAAGTCTGAATTCGAAGAACAGTGTGAAGCTGAATTTTTGAAAATTTCCTTGTTCCGTACTATTTTTTTTTTTTCGAAATTGATGATAAAAACATTTGATCGACTGTGACGAAACGGTTGAACGGGAAACAAGTCCAATTGTCACCGAATTTGATAAAAAAATGAGCTCGTTTTGAAAAATGATTATTTGAAATGAGAAAGAAAAAAAAAACGAAATCGAACGAATTTTCATCTTTTCTCTATAATATGATAAAAAATTTTAATGATTTCTGTGCCAGTTACCGCCCAGAAACTGTGTACATTTCTCGTTGAATTTTCAAGCCAGCTACTTTGCGCCTATATTTTGCTTCCTTTTTCTTGGCTACGTAGTGTCAGTGATCGCGACCGTTGACATTTGCAGTCGTCCTTCTCCGGCTCTCTCTCTCTCTCCTCTCCTCTCCTCTCCTTCTTCGTCCTTGCCACCGACCCACCAACCCTCCACCAGCATCGCAAACGCCGCGCCTCAATTCCTGTGTTGCACTATATACGAGAAGAACGGGGCTTGTCGTGGTTGTACCCGGGGCTGCGATTTCCGGGTGAGAATTCTCGACGTTAAATTCCGACATCCGCCTGTTTTTATTCTTTTTTATTATCCTTCTAATCCCCTATATCGAAAGCATCGATCGTGAAAGAAAAAAAAACCAAAAAACAGCGGTCCGAGGTTGATGGGGAGCGCGCAAGAAAAGGGTGGAAATATCAACGATGCTTGTGTCCAGGTCCAATTTGTTTTTATTTTTAACGAGTGAAACAAAAATTTCGATGCAAATCACCGTTTAAGGAAAACGCCACACGAGATTAAATTCGTTTATAACAAAAATCCTAAAATCACCCGAAGAGATGAGCGATTGTTTCTACCGAACGGGTGCACTAAAATGAGTCAAAAGTGATTAAAAAAAAAAACATCAAAGTTTCAAACAAACCAAACCGAACGAATCATTCCTTCGTAAATAAATAAAAATCTGATGTCAGTGCGAGGGTTGAACGAATAAATAAATTGCTTCGATAAAACGGTGACGATGTTCTCAAAATTCATCGAAATTCGTGCGAAGAACAGTGATGAATTTTTCCAACAACTTTTACCCTGTTTATATAGTTTTAAGGGCGCGAGTGTCCGCATGAAAGGGGGTGAGAAAGTGCATCACGGAGAGGCTGCTCAGTAGCGTCTCAGCGTCACGACATTCCCTCGTCTCGTACATCCGCGATTGCTCGAATAAATCATTCTTCGCGAGATACACTCAAAATCGTGAGAAAATTTGATTTTTTTTCTTCTTTTTTTAAATCTTTTTTAAAGTGCACCCAAAAAAGGTTCTCCTTTTTGTTTTAAAAACGACAAACGTGCGAACGAGCCTTATCGTATTTCGTGGGCCCGGGGCTTCGTGTGCAGTCGAACGATAATAGCAACGATCCCGCGCAAATTCCACGCCCATTCTCGCCTGGGCTAAAAGCCCTTCGTAACGATGCAACGATATCGCCACACGCGATATATCCCATTAAAAGTCATATCATCCTTCAACACACATACGGAAATAAATAGGGCTATTGACTTTGTTCATACGTGTCACTAATCCCGACAGATATGTTGACTCAAACAATCTAGATATGTACATCCGATATTTACATTTGTACATACGAACACGTTTGATATTCAAAAAGTTTTCAAAACTTTATCTAAAGAAATATTGTTTATTAATCGATAACAAAATTAGGATCAATATCGATAGAGTTTCGATGATGAAAATCGTTCAAATGCAAAATAAAACGTAATCGTATATCGAACAACGAAAAATATTATTTATTATTACATTTTTTTCATTTAACAAAAATATTTCATTGATTTTATTAGAAATCATCGAACTGCGGATACGATTCTTATTTTTTATTTTACGAGAGAAAATCTTCGACCCGCATCGATGATGGAGATCGAAAATTTATTTTTACGAATTATGAAATACGATTATGGGGAACAAAAAAAAAGAAAACTTGAAAATAGGAATTTTTGAAATAAATTCTTATCAGTTTGAGTTGGAATGAGTGGAAAATTGGAATTTGAGTTATCAGAATTGAATTTATCTGGGAATGAGAAAAAAAGTGGTGAATTGCATGTGAGTTTCGTAAATAGAGAATATTCTGAAATGTTATTTGAATAGTGACGAGTACGGGATGGTGACGAATAAAAATCATAAAATCATGAGAGACAAAATGAGGAATCGAACGAAATTTTAGATTGAAGCGAGTAAATTGAGGATTCAGGATCGAGGGTCTTCGTCCATGATTCATAATAATTATGTACGGTGAAATATGGGTCGTGTATAGCTATATATAGAGGGCAGTATCTCGTGACCTCGCAAGTCAACGAACCGTCGATACCTCGACGCCCGGTCTCTCGCACCGGGGGTGTGTATCGCTCGGTCAACCCTCATTTACCATCGGGGGTGCAATGCCATCGTGCGACGAGCAACAAAAAATTCTCGACCAATAAAAAAGAAAAAAAAATCGTCCGTTTCCATGGAAACCCATGAAAAAAAAAAACGTTTTAGTGCAAAACGTAAACAGAAATATGGGAATGCATTCTAAAAACGAGTGATCTTTGAGTCGCCCGATATTTCAAGCACTATTCGTTCATCATTATTTCGATAAATGATAATTATAAAGATTCAACGTTTCTCGAAATATCGTGTGATTGACTGAATAACCGAAATCATAAAAATCATAACGAAATCGATTGACCTCACGCTCTATCGTATTATAATTAATGAAATTTTAGCTGGTTTATACGAAAACGTTAATTCGAACACAATATTGAATATTTTCAACGATCTGAGTTTAAATTCTCGTCGCCCAATGTGAAAAGAAATTTGAAAAAAATATTCTGAAATCCCAAAACTTCAGTATTGCTGTTCTCTTAACAATTTAAATTAATCGAATGCATACATAATGTCCATGGTATAAATAAAATCTCGATAAATATATGTTCGAATCCCTAAAAATGTAGATACGATTTGAACGAATCCGGTATAGAATGAGCTCGAGCAATCAGATTTTCTTTTAAACCGTATAATTTCGGTGCAACATAAAAAAAAGCTGTCACGATGAGAAGTAATTTCGGCGGAGAATATAAAAGCTCGTACATTTTTTGTAGACTTTTTCTTTTTAGAGAGAGAAAAAAAAAATCAGTGGCTGAGGAAAAACTTGAAGATCGATATAGTCTTTGGAACGAAGCTCGTTGCACCCACGCCATTAGTATATACGCGTACGAATACGGATGCATATTGCAACGCGGGAATTCGAGAATACAGACGACGATACTTTTTCTAGCTGCGTTTTTTACACCCTTCCCCCTCCCCCCCCCCTCCCTCATACTCCTATTTTCTTCTATATATCCTACCATTTCACTGCATTTATATGCCGCGTATCTCCCTCTCTCTCTCTCTCTCACTCTTTATTTCTATCTGTCTTTCTCGCGTAATCGGAACCCCCGGCATTCGCCCAGCGCGTTTGGCTTCCTGCCTGCCTGCCTGCCTGCCTGCCTGCCTGGCTCTTGTACTCTCTTTCGTGTCCCGTTTCTCGCTGAAACGTTGCTGCATATACGTGGCTGTCCGTGTATGTGCGTTTACGTATATGTATATAATTTACCCTCTTTTGGTTTTCTCTCTGGTCGTTCCATCCGGCGAGCTGCTATAAAGGAAAGCCTGGAACCGATATATTCAGCTCCGAATGACCTCAAAATTCAAACGATTTATCTATTTTTATTCATCTCGAAAGACGCTGCAAATATGTCCTGATTCGTCAAATTCGGATCGCAGATTTACAGGATTTTTAATTAGCCTGAAGAGACAATGAACAATACTTTTAGTCGATTCAGAATATTTTTGTACTTTTGTTTGTTTTTTTGTGAAAAAGATGCGGAGATCGATCGAGTCACAGGGCTTAAGAAGGATTCGTGATTTCTGGCACTCCTTCCGATATTTATCACTGCAGTCTCCCTTTTTCTCTTCCGCCTTCTCTCTCTCTCTCTCTCTCTCTTTCTCGGCCATGCCTCTCGTTGAGCTCCACCCCGCCTGTGCTTGCAAGCCCTACTCATTCGATCCTTGAACTAGGTCATCTTTGTTTTGGAAGAGTTTCTCCTGTTTCGTATCTACAACATCATTTCGCATCGTGATTCCGATAAGCCGAGGCTTTGAACCGTTGCAGAATTCTCAATCCATCGAGGATTCCGAAATGACAAATCGTACATTCGGCTCATTCGGATATTTATGTTTCGATATAATATCGAAATGTCCAATTGGCTGAAAAATTCGCGAGCAAAATAGCACGAACGTTTCATTACGTTATTCCGGAAATTTTCATTTCTTTTTTCTTCTCATTTGCTCACGATCATACTCGGCGTTTTCCAACGATCTTTCGGCAGTTTTGTTAGCTAAACAACTGCGAAAAACCACTTGCGACGTTATCGTGAATACGATTCGATATCAGGCGAGTCGTTCAATATTTTCTCGTTTAAACACTTCGTTTCCATTTCGAATTGAATCCCAGACAACGTTTGATCACCATTCGATTTAATCGAATTAACTATCCTGGCTTTTTTTCCTCGTGTAATTGATAGTCGGATTTGCGAGGATTAGAAGATAAAATTTTGGCTGCAAACGCCCGCGTGTCAGGTGTTACCAAGCCCTGTGACGTTTAGGGAGAATTCGAAGTCGAGGGTGCGGAGAATTAAAAAAAAAAAAAAGAGTTCGCTGTGATATTGCCTGTCAGATTGGCGGTGCTTCCTTCGGATATTAAAATCAAAAGTAGAAGAAGAGCGAAGAATGGAGAATAATGTCTGAAATATCGCTCGAAATGATTAAAATTCTTTCTTTCCAAGCTGCTGCTAAACTTTTCAAGAATAACCTCGGATAGCAGAGAACGAGAAAGCGTATAATAAAATGAGACTTAAAACCGTGTTACCTCATCAGCGTTTGCTCTTAAATAATTAAATACCAAAAACTTTGTATTCTGCACTGAAAATACGAACTTTCACTTTTTTTATAAATGATTCAACAATTTCTAATTTTATAACCATCCGTCGAAGCCGATCTGACCTGTGATCAAATTTTCAATTTTTCCATTTTCATCCAATAATATTTGTCATTAGCTTCGTTCCGATAATTATCAATCGACGAATGTAAAATGAGAAAAAGAAATGTTTGTTGGACCAACGGAATCGTGACGAACAAAACAAAATTCTTAAGGGAGTTCATCTGGTACCGAGCAAGTCAAAACCCAAAACTGTCACGACTAGCGTAGTCGGCTCAGTATGTTTAGTGTGTTTAACCTCCTTCTTCGAAACAAATTAATTTATTCCGAACCTCATAAGTATCGAATGGATTTTGTGAAGTGGTAAAAAGATTATTTAGATATTTTTTAACGATTTATAAAAGTTTCGTACGAAACTGTTTGTCAATGCTTGCGAATTTCATGTTTACATACGGGAAAACACAGAAACGCATAAGGAACCGTGTTAAATTGGGAAATCTGTTTTTATTAATTTCTCTCAAACAAAGTATTCCAAGGACCTGAAATTTTGACAGGTGATCTAGTTGATATTGATAACTGTATTCAAATTTTTTAATCAATATCTGTTCGTTAATTCGATTACCAGATGAACTCCCTTAAACGCAACGAGACATTGCTGTCTCGTTGCGAAACGTTGAATCAACAAATTTCATTTTGTTCCCCAGAATTTGTTTAGGTACAACAATAATTTTATCGAATCAACCCATTCATTTTATCAGTGTATTCGACATCATTCCGTAAATTAGAATTCAGAATAAAAACATTTTGAAATTTAATCTTTTCTTCAACTATCTCGCAAGAAGCGGATAATCAATAAACCACCAACGTGAACCTGCAGTCGAGTATATTCGTTACGAGTAATTACCTGGAAAGATTGGATTATGTCTATTTGAGATGAAGAAAAAAAAGAAAAAAAAATGAAGATTCTATCGTATGTGGCTTTTCATTGGCTAGCCCGTTACTGAATGAGCATTTTTTTTTCCTGCCACGAGGAGAGAGGTCGTTGGGAGTTCTATAGCCAGAAGCCACATAGCTGTTAGGACACAATGTCGACGAACATGGCAGATTCGCAATTATCTCGTAGCTCGATTCACCATTTTGCCTCTTGGTACAGAAGAGGCAATATTAGCCACTTTTAAACTTCAATGTATACAAGTATACGTATATACATGTGAACATACGTGTCTAGTACGTATTTGGTACATTTATACATCGCAAGGTTTTTCTCAGTGCTGGAAGATTGGCCTCGATCCTCGGACTTGTCAGCAGTATTTACCTCTTTTATTTTAGTTTTTTTTTTTTTGTTATTTCTCTTCCACTATAATATCGATTATCGAATGTGTACGAACGAAAATTTCAATGCTTACTATTCCGTAGATCTCTAGCTGCGTGTAGCCCCATTGAAAAACAGTTTTCGAACATGCTGATAAGATCAGAACGAACGATGAAAAATTTTACGATGTAAGACACAATTTATATGGATCTCGTCGAGTTTCTCTGACCGATCGAAGCTTTCATTAATTCCGATTTCACAATACCCTCGCGAATCTGTATTTCGTATAAAACTGAAAATTGAGATCGTAGACACATGGGGATATCTTGATGAGGATTTTAATTAAATATAATTAAATGAGCGCGTTTATTGAACGCGACGTTTGATCCGAACGCGTAAATACCAGGCACTTGATTAACAAAACATTATTTTTCTTTGCAGCAATCATGCCCCGAAGGAGCTGATAAATTCAGCCAGCATCAATGATGTGACAATAAAAAAATAAAAAATTGAAAATTAAAAAAAAAAAAAAAAGAAAAAGAAGCGGGGGGAAAAGGAAACAAAGAGGAATCCTCGTTCGATCGAGCGATCGGTAATTCGGCAACCGATCGACCAGTTACATTCAGTGCTTCCGAATAAATAACGAAACCACCGTGATTTTCTCGGCGATATTTCATGAAATTCCCGTGCCAAATATTTTAACTACCAGCTCTCCATTGAAAGAAGAAACAAACGATATGTAACAAAGCGGGGAGCAAACGAACAGTCAAGAAAGAAACAACACCAAATCAGTATCAACAAAAAGCCAAAAGATTAATCGTGTGTCAAACATTAGGAAAGTGGGAACAGAATCAAGGCGAGAGGATCGGGATCGTATTAAAATGACGGATTAACCGGAATTTCAAGCTCAAACTTCGTGGTTAATCACTTGAAGAAAAAAAAAAAAACTAAAAAAAAGAAAACAAAAAATAATAACAACAACAACAACAACAAAACCACTGATAAGAAGAAAGGAAGTTCGTAAAATGGGCAATAAGCTATCATGCAGCTGCGCACCCCTGTCCAAAAGAGGCTATCGGGATGAGGATTCACCCTGGCAAGCTGGGGCAAGACCCGCTATCGGCGTCCCCAGGGGTGAGGCTGGCCACTTGCTCAGGTGCGGAAGCGTAATAGAGAAGAAGAGGTGCGCATATACCATACCATTCGACCATTCCATTCGACCATCTTACCTTATCTCTTTATCTTTCGATTTTTATCTCTTTATCCACCCATTCGATATCTCTTTATTATCTATCACTATATATCGTCCAATTTTTTATACAATATTTACTTCAAATCTTATATTTATCTGTATCGAAAGAATTATACGAATAATTATGACATCTTGTAATTTCTTATTGTAACAATATTATATTATTGTCAACAACAATGGTAATAACGATGAAATAATCTTGAAACAACGATAACGTACAAAAAATACTTTTTTTTTTTTTTTTTTTCGATGATTCAATTGCACTTTGAACAAAAAAAAATATTCATCGAGACTGGATCGCAAAAAATTCAGCTTCTTTTTACATCACGGACAATGATTTTTCACAATAATAATTCATTGAGCATTGATACGAGCTGTTTGAACAAAATATTTTTTTGCAGATAATCAGACAATTTTGTTTGAGAATGAGTTTTCGAATTTTGCTAAATCTATATGAATTTTCCCTAAATATTTTCTTTTTTTCGATTTTTTTTTTTTCAGAGATGTAAATTAAATAAATTCATTTAAAAAAATCAGAAATTTTGCACGATTTTGGTGGAATAAAACAAAAATAATAATTCAACGTCATATGTATCTGGAACGTTGAACAAACGGTTATCGAATGAAATAGAAAAATATTTTGTAACATCAGCTTTGTTTTATACAACGAGAAAGAATCGACTGATTATTCGTTGAATAATTTGTTTTTTGAAATTATTCTTCCAATGATTTTATTATTGACGCATCAAAGTTCGTAACGTCTCAGAGGTTGCTGAATTTTTTTTTTTCTTTCAAATTTTTCTTAAATTGCTGCGTGCCAAAGTTTCATAAAATCGTTTCTTCCAGAATTTTGATGCATCGTTTAAAAAGCGAGAAACGTTTGACTGACAAAAATTTAGATTTCGATAATTGTGTTTCGTGAAAAGTATAATTCTTTCATTCCATTAATAATAATAATTTAAAAAAAAAAAAATGTTTTAATACCAGAAACTAAATAAAAGTGACGATTAAAAATTGTCTCGTTTAATTTGTTTTAAAATTCATGAATATTTATAGAGAATCTCGAAGCAATCTTGATGTAAATAAGGGTGAGCCTGATCCAAAATTTTTTATCTTATAAGTAAATAACGGTGAGCTTGATGCAAAATGTTTTATATCCCATTAAAAGCAAAAGCATATATCAACGATGTGGCCAATTTATTGAATCGTATTTACTTACATCAATAATTTGGCTTTTCTTCTAAATAAATTTATAACGCTGATTAAATTCTAATTTAACTAACGTGCCATTACACGAATCGAATAATTCCTTTTCACAAATCTCTCAACTTCATCTCCCTGATACGAGTCTGTATGTGTTTCCTGTGTTCCTGATGATGAAACAACTCATAATCTCACTTATTCACAGCACTTTTTCTCACAATTTTCATTTTTATATTTGTTTCGTTTTTTTTTTTTTCCTTCAAGCCCGTTGTTTCCCAGGCCCCTGCCATCAATGATCATTGCAAATTCGGACGCACGATCTTCTCTGTTATCGAGATACCCAACGTATCATAATATATTAAATATTTCGTTATTCGTATATCATGCTTTGCACGATTGTTAGAAGTGTTAGCAAAATTGATTTTGTTTTTTGTTTTTCTCAGCCAGCAGCTTTTGATAGAAGCTCCAATAAATATTGACCGATTGTTTTTCATCGATGTCCTTACCGTTTCGATCGTTCTTTTCGTTCGAAAACCTTTTGTTTCTGTCGCAAATGCTGAACTTTGGAAAGATCCAACATTTTTGTTCGTTGCTTTCTTCTCGTTTTGATCATTCGAAAGAAAAAAAAAAAGAAACGCAATTTTTAATATCCTCTCTGTGGCCTCATTCTTCATTCGCCTCTTTATAAAAACTAAATTGTCAAGAATAATTGCAGACTTTGGGCAGAAGTATTTCACGTGAGTGCGAGTGGCGCTGGAACTGTTAAATGGCAACAAGTTTCCGAGGATCTAGTTCCTGTGAATATACGATGCCTCCAGGACACGCCTGAATTGGTCTTCCATATCACCGCCTACAACAGTCAAGTCGACAAGATCCTGGACGTTCGACTCGTCCAGCCAGGTGAGAATCGTTACTTCGGTGTCGTCAAAAAAAAGGGGGGGAATTAATTTATTACAATCTCTTTTCTCTCATCGACGAGGACGAATACGATGAGATAAAAAGATGAAAAACTGAGGAGTAAAGTAGATAAATACGTTCGTAAGAACCTGATCAAGTAACGAGCGACTTTTCAATTTTTTTTCAGGAACAAGAATCGGTCAAGCGTCCGAATGTTTCATTTACTGGAAAGACACGATGACCAACGACACTTGGGGGCTCAATTTTACATCTCCGATCGATGCGAAGCAGTTCAAGGAATGTTGTGTGAGTTAAAAATGTTTTAAAATTGTTTATCGAGTCGAAGGCGTGCGCTCGAGCAATAAAAAAAGAAAAGCTCGTGATCGAAGAGTTTTGTGACGAGATAGACTCGAGAGCGTTCGTGTTTTCCGAACGATTTCAAACTGGCAAAAGAAAATTTAATTGAAATAACACGAGAGGAATCGAGCTAATGAATTTTAATTCCTACGACCCTAAATATAAATGAACTCATGCTTTCAACTATTGCAGACACCATCGACAAAGACACCGAGAAAAGCGGCCTCTTTGTACTCGTTCAAGGCTGAACAAGGGAACAAGCAGAAAGTAAAACCGCGAATAAAACCATTGTCGACGCCAGCCTCGCCTAGCAGAACGAAAGCTGCACCTCAGTGCACTTGTATGCGTTTGGAACAACTCTCGACACTGAGGAATCAAGATCCTAAAATGCGATGTGATAAGATAACTTAATCATTAAAATAGCAACAAAAAAACTGTCAAATCAACCAATTTTTTCATGAAATTAAATGCCATTTTTTTTTCGTAACAGGCTCCTCGACCTTACCGAGAACAATGACACGCTCATCGGACATGGAATCCACTCCCAATCGCGACAAAATAACCGCAGCAACATCGAGCGCTTCCCTGTACGATAACGTCAACAATGCCAATGATACACCCGGCAAAACTCTCAAATCCAGTGACTCGTGCAAATACAAAGAAAAACAACAGCAGAACGAGACTTGTCAAACTACTCCGAAAACGGCTAATGCCGCGACTGGAACTGCGAATGTCGGCTCCCAGGTACTATATCAACGAACGTGTATCAAAACATTTTTCACGTCGATTATTATAACGATACAAAATTCAAAATCATTTTATGAAAGAGGAATCAGAGAACTGTCATTTTACATTTCGTTTTTCATTTCTATGTTTATTGCTTCAATATACGAAGATCAGTGATAATTAAGAGAATTTAACACAGAAGAGCTCTCGGCATTGATAAACGAAAGATCAAATATCTCTGAGAAGAATTTTTGAGGATAAATCAGTTCAGAGCTTTTATTGTCATCAGGATAACTGATAAATATTTAGAAGGGTGAGTCGAAGGGGTAACACTACTCTGGAGTCAGCAAAAAAGGCCTAAAATTTGATAATTTTTTTTCGAATATTGGAAAAAGGATCGAGTTTCTTTTTTCAGGGTTTATTAAACACAAATTGAAGTACGTAAAAAACATTTTTTAATGAATTTTTTATACAAAAATGGGGGCGACAGAGCCAGTCTTCAGGAATGCCCTTTTTTCGATGCCTCCACGGGCGGACGTGTAACTCCGAAAGTATCAGAGCCAGAACGAAAAAATTAATTTTTTCTCAATCTATATGTCTTTGACTAGAGAAGTACATAGAGATTTTTTTTTAAATCGATTTATGCGAAAATGGCACAAGTTTTAAAAAATTTGCATTTTTTCAGCAAAAAAATTTGCAGTCAATTGTTTATAACGAAAAAAGTTTACATTCGATCAAAAAACGGCTATGTACTTCCTCAGATAATGTGATCGTGAAGCTACAGTCAAAATTTAAAAGCAATTCATTGAACGGTTTTCGAGCAGCGTTTCCGGCCAGTTTGATAAAAGTTATTTCAACAAAAACGCGTTTAAAGTTTTTCAAGTTCGTGCACATACATTATGTGTGTATGTATAATATAACATTATAGTATTTTGACCATAGGACCAATTGGATATCGTTTTCATGATCCTGAAGTATTTTGTTTGAGCTAAAGAGAAAAAAAATTCAATTTTTTTCAAAATCCTTAAGACGTTTGGCATGATATAACAAAAGTAAAGCTTTTCAGTTTTAAAAATGATTTGTGCTGAGCCTGGTGTATAATTACTGAAAACAATGGTGAAAAAAAAGGTGGAAAACAGATTTTACTTTTTGTTTGTTACAAAAAACAAAAAAAAACAATGTTTTATGCGAGAATTTCAACTTTTCCAGACTAATTATTCTTAATAGACACGTTCCCTGACTGATACAAAAGAAACAAAACATCTTATCATTGTTTTATGGAAAAGTCACTCTTCTAAATATTTATAACGTCGAGAGTTCTGAAAATCGTCTGAAATTTGATCGGTTATCATTTCCAATGGTTTCGAACACGAAAAAACTGTTGTTGATAAAAAAAATGTAGTAAATCAGAGCATTGGGAGTGAAGAAACGAAACGTGAATGATATCTGAGAAGGATAACTTCAACAATTTGAAAGAGTCAGCCACTCTGTGGGCTTCCTTCTCGTTTTTCATTGGTTGGAAGATTAAGGAGGGTGGCTACATACGACAATATGATAAGAATTTAATAAAATTTAGTGATAACATTCTTTAGCATCAAATGCAACGACACAAATTTTTTTCAAATTTTTCCTCTACATAGTTGTCGAATAATTGGAGTTTACAATATGCAAAATATATACCTATATATATCAGAATCCTATGCTTACGGATGTAAACTCTAGTGCCTTAAATTACTCGAAAACTATGTAGAAGAAAAATCTTAAAAAATTTCTATATTCATATTTAATCCAAAAGAATATGCTCACGAAAATTCATTAAATTCTAATCATTTAGAATTTTCCTATGCTTTTAACATGGCAACATTGTTGTGTGTAGCCAACCTCCTTAAGGGTATGTCACGTAAGAATCATCGAAAATCTTAGATCTTTGATAGGATAAAAAAAAAAAAGGATTAAAATAAAAAAATAATCATAATTTTGTTTTCTGTTAACAAAAAGATCGACAGTCCCGAAGAAAAGGGGACGACGATATCGCCGAAAAAAGGGATGAAACACCAGGATAGCGGGACCCAACAAAACGGAAGTGGTGAACGCGAGACTTTGAAATCGGAGGGTACTCAAGCGGGTGGAACGCTGCAGAATAAATCGATGAGAAAGGAGCAGCTGCATCATACGAAATCGGCCGATTATACGGAGCTTGAGATGCAAAACGGAAATATATTTAATATCGTAAACAACAATCATAACGGACGTAAATCAAAGAGCAAGAGTACCGACGACATGAGAATCGAAAATGCGCAAAACGGTTGTATAAGCCTCGATCCGATAACGTTGAAAAAAATGCTTAAACCTATACCGAGCATCGACAGTTCCGTAACTTCGCCTGAAATGACGATGAAACGTCATCACACCATTAATTATTATCATCCTAATAACAACAATCAAAAATACATGCCCTCGGAAGCCGAGAACGAAAATTACGTCGATTATCATCGACGACCTTACAACAACAAGTGCCAAGTTTCACGCAGCGTACACGAGCTTGGACGTCCGTACACCGGTACAAAGGGTTACAATTTTATCGAACATTATTCCACGATTGATCAAATTAATCTCTGAATCGTCTCTCGCTCACTTCACACACTGAGAAAAATGAATTCGTAAATTCAACAAATTTTTTGTTGGTTCGACAAATTTTCTGTTGGTTCAACAAATTTTTTAGTTGGTTCAACGAATCGTAGCGAACAAAATGAAATTTGTTAACCCAAACGAAATTTGGTTCATTCAAATACTTAATTTCTCACCACGACAAAAATATCGTTGAATCAACAAAAGTTTTGTTGAATCAACAAATTTAATTTGTTCGCTACAATTTCAAATTTTTTTTCTCAGTGCATCAATTCATTAAAACTTTTTATACAAATTTTCATACTATCGTAGCTTTTTTTTCATATTTATAGAAAATTTCAGATCGTTCTAGAGATATATCGAGACTTTTCAAACTGTATATTCGCTTTTAGTTTTTAACGATTTTCCTAAAGATCAGTTGTGGAAAAAATAATTTTACGTGAACGTTATTTTTTAGTGCTACGTTTTAATATAGATTCAAAGTTTTCATAGCATTACTTCCGATTGTTTTTATCGACCATTCCTTAATTGGCATTGGATACATAGCTCCCTGATAGGGGAAGCGAGTTTGTATTTATTTTTTGTTGGCTTCACGGTTTTTTCAATATTCAAATTGAATAACCACGGTATTTTTAATTTTTAGATTCTCAGAGGAATAAAGTAGTTTAATCGAAGGCGATCAAACTTGAATTAGAAAAATTAGATGTTCGTTTTCGATGGCTCTGGCAATAGAACTTTTATTGGCGCGTCGTTTCACTCGAAGCTGCACACCAATAAATTATACACTCACATCCTCGCACGTGATCTGCAATGAAATTTTTAAAACAATTACTAATTTTAGTATTTTATTTCTCGTTCTTCGAATTTCTTGTCGAATAGTTTTATTCATTCTCATTAAAGTAGAAAAATGAACGAATGGAGGATGAAACACTCGAGACTTCGTATAATTATTTTTTAGTCACAGAGTCGATATAATCGAGCAGAAAACGATTGTCATTTACTTTCAAATCAAATCACACGGAGATCGGTTAATTAGAAAAAAAAAAATCTTGAAATCGTGATCGATTAATGTAAAATTATTTTTCGATGCAAAAACCCTGAATTTGCATTCACGATCACATTGATATTTATTTGTATATAATTTTAAGCATAAATTCCATACGAAATAGAAATAATTTAAATGGTAAATTCATCACTCGAATCTCAAAATCGATCGAACCTGTTTCAATTTATCGATCAAGCCCTCGAACACCGCACACTCTAAAAAAAGTGCTCGATAGAAACTTTAAAACAGTAAAAAGTGGGGTAAAAATTATTCATTTCGATTTTCATCGATCCTGATCGATCGCAGGATTTTCAAAAACAAGAAAACATCATTCCGATTCGTTTGAATTTTATCCCATATTTGAAATGTTCACGAAAAAAACAAAGTTTTGGTAGAAAAAAAAAATTTCACGAATAAGAATTGACGATAATTGAGCTAAAAGTTGAAAACAAAAAAAAAACGATCGAATGTCGTGTTCGAGAGTCAAACGTTCCAAGAGACCGGCCAAAGTCTATTCGACGACAAACTCATTCGCTTTAAAATCAAAAACTTAAGGAGTTTCGGTACAGGCGATACAATGTTGCCATGCTAAACCGTGTTAAAAACACAACAAAATTTCAAAAAGTTAAGAATTTTATAAAATTTGGCGAACATATTCTTTAGTGCCAAATTTGACAATACAAATTTTTTCAGATTTTTCTTCTACACAGTTGTCGAGTAATCGAAGACTAAAGTTCATGCGTATAAGCATAGCGTTTCCATATATATAGGTATACACTTCGGGCATAAGAAATCTGCTTTGATGCATAATTACTCGATAACTAAGTAGAAGAAAATTTTGAAAAAATTTGTGTTTTCGTACTTGATGTTGAAGAACATTTTCACCAAATTTCATTAATTTCTTGACATTTTGCCTTTTGTACCGAAACTCCTTAAGCTTACTCTGTCCGAAAATCGGGTTTGGCCGGTATATTCTTCATAGCCGATTAGTGAATAAGCATCGTAGTCGATCACTTTAAAAAATGGAAAAGAGAATTAGAAGCTAGTGATATCTAGTGATATAATAGTTTGGTCATTTAAAAAAAAATTCGCACCATTTCCATCATATCTGCACGAGGCATTCATCTGCTCTGTCTTAGGCGGCAGAGGCAGGTTGTACTTAGATTTGGAACGTAATCGGTGCACAGGTGACATATCCCCACCGTCAGACAACGTAATATTCGACAATCAATGCTACGCGACGACGCCGAGCTCGTCGAACGGTAATTCGGATATGGAGCAACCGAATCACTGCAATTCACGTCGCTGCAACAACCAGGGTGGTGGAGGAGGCGGCGGCGGCGGGGGTGGGGGCGGAGGAGGCGGTGGACAAACATATCAGCAGCAAAATATGCAATCGGTATCTACCCCTGGAAGTCCAACGAGTCGTTTGTTACTCGAATACGAAATGCATCTTCGTAACACACTGGCCAAAGGAATGGACGCAGAGAGTTACAGTTTGCACACTTTCGAAGCTCTCCTCACACAGAGCATGGAAAATTTGGGTACGTTTCGATGATTCAATGGAGGGAAAAAGCTGAAAAATCGATGAAACTCGATAATATTCGGTGCTGATGATTCCAGTCGAATTAATGTTTATCGGTGACGTTGAATTTCGATGAAAATTTGAATTTTTCTTCTCATTTATAATTAACGACTAAAATTGAATTGAAACGATCGAAAAAAAAGTGTG
Organism: Campoplex capitator; assembly: GCA_037576405.1. Taxonomy (NCBI): domain Eukaryota; kingdom Metazoa; phylum Arthropoda; class Insecta; order Hymenoptera; family Ichneumonidae; genus Campoplex; species Campoplex capitator. The sequence continues at coordinate 8,665,841 of JARBWI010000323.1, read as the reverse complement.
TGAATATCACGTTTGGTTGAGAGCCACTGATAATTCGAAGCAATTGATCAAATCGCTGTTAACTGCGAATATGATAATCATCATTTCAGTCGAATTCAATTAATTTTGATGACATTGAGAAATTTTGTCGAGTTAACATCGAGTCTTCTGGCCTCGAGTAACAATTTCATTTGGTTAAATTGATGGTTCGTAGGAGCGTTATAAAATCGTTTAATTCTTTGATAATTATTGCAGAATTTGCGGAAAATCTTCCTCTGAACGCTCAACGTACACCGCACGTAACGCGCAGGCGTAAGTTTTTCCAATGATATCATTTGCACGAAGAGGGTTGTTGTTGTTGTTGTTTTATTTTTTATCTGTTGCTCACAGTTTTTTCTTCATTATTTTATCGAACCGTCGATTATAGCACGCAAGTATAGTTAATTGGCTTTTGTATCTCCCCTCTTGCCCTTTCGTCGTCGTCGTCGTCGTCGTCGTCGTTGCTCTCGTCTATCAAGAAAACCAAGGGGGATGAAATTCTCAGATAGTAGCTTTATTCTTTCCGCAATGGAGGCACGCCCGTTCTGCGATATTTATTCCATCTAAAGATTCATCCTTATTCGTTTTTTTTTCTCTTATATACCGTAACGAATTGTTAATAAACTCAAAGAAAGGCAGTCGAGCTGATAAATAATGAAAGAAATTTTCATTTGTCACAGGTTTAAACAATAACAAATCGTCGACACTTCCACTCTCGTATCGTTACTGCAACGAACGACCCAGCAACAGAGATCGTGATGGTTATTACAGTGACAGAAACGAAATAATCAGGGAAACTAGGGAACGTGATGCTGAACGCGAAAGAGGATATTTGAGTGATTACAACTCGAGGTAAGACGCAACAAATATTTATTTCATTTTATTATTTAATTAAAAAAACGTTCGAGAGCCTCGATCTTTGCTTTTTTTTTTTACGAAAAATATTGTTGACTCCAAAGTTTATTCACTCAACGGTTTTTCCAAGTTATTCAGCACCGAAAAGCGATGATTTTGATTGATTTCACATATTAAGGGGGGAAACCAGTTTAGGAGGCCGAAATTTTGTTTGTTTTTCGTGAATTTTTTACATATGGAATAAATAAACAGAATTTTTTTTTAATTTGAGAATATTTTATTCATGGTTTGAAATAGACTTGAGAATTTTTTGAAGCGATTTCCGCCGGAAACAGTGTCGCTAGATCATGGACGATTACCATCGGAGTATTTTGCTGGTGGGCATTCCTGTGGTTTCAATTTTCATCTGTAATCATCACAATTTTTTTTTTTTCGTTAACAACATATTTCCTAAGAATATGAACCTGATTGTGTAAAAAAAAATTGAAAATTGCATTTTTTTGAGGTGTTTGAAGACAATGTTATGTTTTTATACCATATTTTTTCACCTTTTTCGCATAAAAAAACATATTTTTAATAATCATATAATTCCAGAATTAGGTTCATATTCTTAGGAAATATGTTGTTAACGAAAAAAAAAAATTGTGATGATTACAGATGAAAATTAAAACCACAGGAATGCCCACCAGCAAAATACTCCGATGGTAATCGTCCATGATCTAGTGACACTGTTTCCGGCGGAAATCGCTTCAAAAAATTCTCAAGTCTATTTCAAACCATGAATAAAATATTCTCAAATTAAAAAAAAATTCTGTTTATTTATTCCATATGTAAAAAATTCACGAAAAACAAACAAAATTTCGGCCTCCTAAACTGGTTTCCCCCCTTAATACACTGAGAAAAAAAATTTGAAATTGTGGCGAACAAATTAAATTTGTTGATTCAACGATATTTTTGTCGTGGTGAGAAATTAAGTATTTGAATGAACCAAATATCGTTTGGGTTAACAAATTTCATTTTGTTCGCTACGATTCGTTGAACCAACAAAAAAATTTGTTGAACCAACAGAAAATTTGTCGAACCAACAAAAAATTTGTTGAATTTACGAATTCATTTTTCTCAGTGTAGAAATAAAATAATTGAGGCCTTTCGTTACGAAATAAAGTTTATCTAATTTTCATTTTTCTATCAATTATTTGATGTTTCGTGGTGGTCAGAATTGATTTTGATGAAATCAGTAAAAAAAAAAAAATTTTTTCATTCAATCAAAATTTGTCGTTGATCTGTTGAAAGATGTCAAAGCTGCATCGGGGAATCAGCGAGAGCTCAGTGGTTCCGTCATTCTGACGGCTGGCGATCAGGGAGTTCGACCCTCGGTTCGGGTGCTTCGAATTCCGCTAATCCAAATTACGGTGGACACAAGAGAGAATCGCCCTGGGACTCATTACCCTCCCTAAGACACGAGGGAAGCCTCAACGACAGTGGTTACAAGTCGAACAGGACGGATTCCTTCGAACAACGGTGAGAGAAAATGCATACGTCTCATTAAACATTAGCGTTCTCTTTGAAGCTCACAAATGTACGGATACAGCTTCGTTCAAACTTTTATTTTAACCCTTTCGATGTCTTCTGCGGTGGCCCCAATTAACCCTCGACTGATGGGGGCGACCGAGGGCTGTCCATCTATGGTTTCTTGTGGTCTCGTGAGCTAAGTTTGCTCTTCGAGAATAAGGCGATTGAAACGTTGATTTTACGTGCGTCCAATTGGCCTCGTCGTTTCATTCGAAACTTCAGACTCGTAACGAGAAATAAAATTGTTTCTTTTTTGATTTTTTTCATGACAGAAAAACGAAAAAAAATTGCAGTGCAAACGGAATGAAAGTGGTGAGAAGAAGAAATCTGGTCATTGAACCAAATCCATTTGGTTGAACGAAATTTTTCTAGATCCAACAGTATTTTTTGTCGAATAACAAAGAATTTAATTCGTTCAATGAAATCATGATAATTTCTTATGAAAGAATCAACCAAATGGTCGAAGACAAATCATTTTGTTCAAACAACTGACATTTATTCGATTATACATTTTTTTTTTTTGGTTACTTCAACAAATATTTGGTTTAAATATCAACGATCATATTGACCGAACAGTAATCATAAGGATGGATAAATAAATTGGTTTCCTCCATCGATATTATGTAGTCTCAACATGAATTCGTTTGGCTGGACCAAAACTTGGTTGATTCGATCAATTCAAAACTTTCAACATTCACAAATTATTTCGTCTCATCTCAGTGGGAGGGCTGGAATTTTTTTTTCTTAGTCGGATTAAAAATCTTCTGAGGATTAGCTAGTTTTTATCTCCGTTATCTTCATTGAGAAAAAAAAATTTGCTGATTCAACAAAAGTTTTGTAGATTCGACGATATTTTTGTCGTAGTTAGAAATATTCATTTGAGCCAAAGAATTGAGGGTTCGAACGACTCAAAAAAATACCAATTCGAAAAAGCGTTGTGAAAAAATGAAAAATTCTTTGGGCTATTGTGAGTGAACTGGAGATTTTCGAAAGGAGTATGAGCATTTAGTTTTAACGATATTCCAAAAAAATGTCATACTTTTAAGAAGACAAAGTAAAGACTCGTAAGAGTAGAGACGAAGAGACAAAACGTTTTGATCTCGCAGTCGGCGTTGACCTACTTTCCAGGAGAATTAGCCGTTCAAAAGCTTCGTGTAGAACAATTATAGAGTACTTTGTGCTGACTGAAATATTATCCCATTGGAAAGGGCTTTTCGATTTGAGGCTTGTTCGCTGCTGCTCTTTGTCCGGGTGGTTTTTTCATTCGTAAAACAGAGCAACTTTGTGATTATCGTGCGGGAATAATCCGTCATTCGGAAGAAAACGAAAATAACCAACGATTTGACCCTCCCTTTCGACAATGAGTACTTTTCTTTTGCTTAGACGGATACTCGCTCGTTGAGTTTCAGCGAGTACCAGAGTCCACACGATCCTCAGTGCTTCGCTCCAGACAAAGGGCAATTACAACATTTCTTTTTCTTTTTTTTTTTTTTTTCCATGCGCCAATTTTTTCTCGAGCAAATGAAAAATTTCATAATTACACGGGAAAAATGTTGAAATTCATTTTTCTCTTTGATCACAAGACAAAAATTTGAGTAAAAAGAATATTTTGAAAGAGGCTGCGAAGCATTCATTCGTGTACTTTTTTCTCCTGTCAAAAAAATATTGTAACAAGTTTTTGAATGAGTTTTATCTCGAAAAAATCATTCTCTCGAACGAAATGGGCCAAGGGAACACTGCGAAAAGGATGAAATTTGAAGTAACGACGATCGAAAGGGCTGGAAATATCGCGTTGTGAAAATTTACATTTGTTCAATGTAAAAAAAAGAGAGAAAAAAAGAAAAATTCGCCGAAATCGCGAGCCCAAATAGGTCGTATGGAAATAGTATTTTTCGCCTGGATTCGTAAAAAAAATATGTCACAGATTAAATCGCATTTTGATAGGTGAACGATGTAAAAATAAAACGAGAAGAATCGTTTCAACTGCTCTCACTTTTTTGCCTGCAGTATATTGCTGCATTCTCGTATGTTGGTCCAGGCGCACACCGACTTTGTCATATATTGTTTTCATTGCCTCGTTAAATCCATGCAGCCTGTTCAAGAGCTTGTTCTCGCTCAACGTTTTTATTATAGTCTCAGTCCAGCCTCGACTTTTCTTGCTGTATTTATTGCGGAAAATTTGTTTTTACGTGTTCGCAGTTATTCATTCGACGTATTTTTTTTTTTTTTTTGCCCGGAAAACGACTTTTTTTTTCTTCTCATTGTTTCCGGATAAAATATACTTGAAAATCGATTTTTTTTTGTCAAATTCCCGGGTATTTGAATCCTTAAAAAAAATAGGAAATTAGGAGAGAACAAGAGATAAAATTTGTTGAAAAAATGGTTGGATTTACTCGATCGAATACTGATTAAAATTTTTTTTTTTTTTTCGTTCAAATAATGACTCGACAGAGTCAACTATTCGGTGAACACTTCTTTCGAATAACTGGAAGCATCCGAAAGCTCATTAATTGACAAATTCGTTTTGAAATTGAAAAAAAAAAAAAAAAACAAAAAACAAAAAAAAAATGGATTTTTATTGAAAAATATTTTTTTACTCGATGTTATCGATTCGGTCGGTTTCAGTGGCACCTTTGACAGACAGGACAGCGTTAGATCGGATTACATGTCCGACAGGGACGGTAGATACGGAATTGTACAACAAGCGTCACTGGAGAGCACAGACTCGAGGCTGTGCTACTTGACGTCCTCGGAGGTAAGTACAAGTTGTGAGAGTGCCTGTTGACCTTTATCACTTGAATATCAAGATCGCATTGAGCCGTGAGAAAAAAAAGGAAAGAAAGAAGAAAAAGAAGAAAAAAAAACTGGCCAAACTTCCCCTTGACTTTGTAGAATCAAATTTTCCATCCCCTTTTATCTCTCTTCGTGTCTCGACGCATTCAAGCTGCTTCGAATAATTCAATTTAGTTTACAAAGAAAAATTTGACATTTTCTCAACAGCGAAAAGACCAAAAAATATCGTCGACGTATTCGGATCTCGCGAATAAGAAAGAAAAAAACGATAAAAAATTATTTACGTTCCCTTGACGCGAGTGATATTTTTTCGTCGCACCAAAATTTCGTGTTTACTTTTTCCATTCGGATTCGCATGATTAAACGATATTCCGTAATTTTCACGAGTCTAAATAAGCAAGTGAGAATACCAGCGGAGTAAATGAACGATGAAACAAAAAGTAGCGAACACTTTTACCGAGTTTCTCTCATTATTCGAAGCTAACGATTCGCGCAACCTTATTTTCCTCGATCGTGGGAAAAACTCCATGAAAATACAGTTTTCTCTTAAGAAAAATTCTCTCCCCAATTGTGCAACGGAATAAAATATAAAAAAAAGAAAGAAAGAAAAAGAGAAACGAAACTATATTCGCGTCTGCTCGAAACGAGGAGGATGCTGACTACTGACGTTTCTTCTTTACTCTTTGTATAATGCTCCCTTCGAAATACACGCGATGGAACCAGCTCGGCTGGAATGCGACGAGATATTCGAGACCAAAGAACGCTCGGTTACATGCATAAATACGTGCACGCGAATTTTTTTTTTATATACGAATATTTTCATGCTCTCTTCTCTATACGTATCCCAGCCTCTTTGAAGACATTTCTTTTTCATACACTTTTTTCAAATACCCATTTGAGGATTTAAAGCACCTGGCTGTCGAGAACTGACTATTGCTACTGTGACACAAAACAGCATCGTGTCGTAGCCGCAAGAGTGTCTCGCGCGAATCGCTCATAAAAAATACCGGGAGCAGGATTAAATTCGACCGAGGGAATCAAGCTGTTAACGAAAATTCACGATATCGGATATATCATTCGGACACGCGAATTATTTTTTTTACAATTCGTATCGCATTTGAAATTCTTGCAGAAGATTCATTAAGGAGTTTCGGTACAGGCGATACAATGTTGCCACGCTAAACCATGTTAAAAACACAAAAAATTTCAAAAAGTTAAGAATTTTATAAAATTTGGTGAACATATTCTTCAGTGCCAAATTCGACGATACAAATTTTTTCAGATTTTTCTTCTACACAGTTATCGAGTAATCGAAGACTAAAGTTCACGCGTATAAGCGTACCGTTTCCATATATATAGGTATACACTTCGGGCATAAGAAATCTGCTTTAATGCATAATTACTCGATAACTAAGTAGAAGAAAATTTTGAAAAAAATTGTGTTTTCGTACTTGATGTTGAAGAACATTATCACCAAATTTCATTAATTTCTTAACATTTTGCCTTTTGTACTAAAACTCCTTAACGAAGTTAAAAATTTAAACGGTTGATACAAAATCTACGATTCGTTCGCGATTTAACAGAGCGAGGAGCTGTTCAAAATCGAAAGTCTTTTATTGATTCTACAGGGCAATTTAATTGATTCATCGTATATTAAATCGCGTCGTTTACGAACGAACTAACTATTGTCATTAAAATGAATTTTTTTATTCCACTTCATATTGCAGTCTTACAGATTAATCGTAATTGATTCGTCGTGAGAATTTCAATGATTTTGATATAAAAATCTGCATTTATCAGATTTAATGATTCAACGAAAATCGTTAAAAAAATTTTATTGATGTTCTATCGAAGCCAAATTTAATCGAACCTTGGTATTTCATTTCGTGAACATTTTATCTCTGGTAATAACTTTTTGCACAACGAATCTCGAACCGAAGTCTAACGTCGAAACTAATGAATGATAATATTTCTCGATTAAAAACCGAATGATTGATTAATAATAATAATTATTTTACAACAATAATATTGAATTCTCTTTCACGAACTTATTGAGTTCCTCTCATGATAAAATAATTTTAAAAAAATGATTTTTTAATGACAAAATGGAACAGAGCACAACGGTTGATCGTTTTTGCAAAAAATTTCGATTTCTATTGCCGAGGCTCATAAATCTAAGTTCAAATGACATTTCTTCGGTGGCAAGTTGTGCTTCGCGGTAATGAAATAAAACTTATTATTGGATTTTTCGATCGGATGTCTGCAGGGGATGAGAGAAGCAAATTTGTCGTCACAATAAATATATATTTTCCAGGAACGAAGTCGTCGGTAACTACGTTTCGTATACAGATAAATATATATAGAAATTTTGCATTGTACGATTATGTATATACGTGCAGAAAGCTCGAACTCTCGAATCTATTTTTATAGCGTGTGGTTAACGCGGCAGGAAGGCCACCCTTTCTATCAGTCCCTATCTCTCCCTCTCCTCTCCTCTCCTTTCTCTCTCTCGCTCGTTCGCAGAGTGTCCTTTCCCGCAACATCGATAACCTACTGACCCTGCTTCGCGTTCGCAATTCGCTCGTAGCCATCGCTTCTTCGACGATCTTCGCAGCAGCATACGGTTAAACGGAACCCAGAGTTTCCCTCGTGCCAAGCCTTTGACGAAACGATGCTCGTACAGGGCAAAAAGCTTTTTACCTTTCCGCCTTTTCGTTACCGCAAATATACATATATATATTCATCGAGTTTATATATTAACGGAGCTTTTTAGGATGCTGGATGAAACGAAATGAGAAATTTGAAAATGAACGTAGTTCGATGAGCTCGATTGATTTTTTGTATAAATATCCATGATTTTTATCCTCTTATTTAAAAATGTCACCGAACAACCGTTTAAAAAGTCATCGAACGAATACAAACATTTCAAATGTTTCCATCGATTCTAATCTCCATCGATAATCAATTTTCGAATGATTACATTCGTAAATTATCACGAAATACTTTGACCGTTTTAAATGGCAGAAATATTTACAGTCCTTTTTGTTTCACACGAGATGTTTTTTATTCAGCGAAGCTTCAGCTATTTAAAAAAGGATCCCAAGCCTGTTAACACACACACACACACGCGCGAATCATAATTCTCGACGCAGAGATTAATCAGTGTCGAGAAACGTGGAATTTAGTTTCACGCGAGCATAAAACTCGTGCGAGATAAATAAATAGGAAAAAAAGTGGAAGAAAATAACGCTAACGGGTGTACATAATTCTCCTGACACATATATATATATATATTATGAAAGGATAAGCTGGAATATCGTTTTCGTTATATCTCGCGATATAATATTCCAGAGTGAGATACAGAGGCTCTCGTTTCGCTAATGTTCTTCGGGTGCAGAGCTTTCCTCCTTTCCTCCTCCCTTTTTTTCTCTCTCTCTCTCTCTCCTCTTCTTCGTTCCTCCTTTCCTCCTTCGTTCCTCTGTGCTTTCTCGTTCGATATGATCGTTGCGAAAGTACGCGATGCACGCTTAGTGCTTTATAATGCAGTATTTATGGCGCCATAGCGTGATACACACAATCGTGTTATGTCGTATGTGCTAATACGTATGTATTCACTGTTAGTATATCGTACATGCCATTATACGAATATATACATATGCAGCAACGTATGAACCACATTCTCTTATATAAAGGCGAGTGCAAAAGCTTTGCTGCTGATATATTATGCTCGCCGCAGACTTGCCAACAGGTGCATGCGCATTGACTCCATATTTTCTTGAGGGATAAAATACCGAACAAAAGAGGATCTTAACTTCACTTAAGATTATGAAGAATAAGTAATTGAAGGTTTGCATGAATATTTGTGACAGAAAAGAGCAACGTTCAACCTCGATTTTCTCTCAATTTTATTTCGTTTCGCCTGAAATGATAATTCTTCTTTAATAAACGGATATCGAAGGGGGGAAAATAGAAGAAAAAAAAACCCAAATATTTTCAACGTTGGATCGTTTACCTGTGTGCAACGTTTATCGCCTGGGCTTCCACCTTACATAAAAGCTCTCGTGATTTTCTCTCTCTCTCGCTCTCGCTCTTTCTTTTCTTTACGGCTGTACATCGTAGTAGCGTTCTCCTGAAGCACTCGTGAAACAATCGCCCCTTTCAAATACTACCTTCTCGACGAAAAGTTTTGCCTCGAGACCGAGAATTGTGAAGTAACAAGAGCCCTATTTTTCACAAGACATTCCCACGTCGATCTACTACGCAGTCACGAGCTTTTCGATTCTTCAATTAAATCAAATTTTCGTTTTCTTCAATAATAAAACAGAAGAATTCTCGTAACTGTAAAATAAATAAACAAATTTTTAAAAAATCGATGTTTCGACGTTTCTTTTGTCATAAACTCATTGAAAAAACAATATTTCGGTTCGAATCGTAATGAAATTTTACTATTTTAACGTTCTCCGAGTAATCGTGAGTGAAAAAACAAAAAATTCAACAATTTGCTAAAATCAATTTCGCTTTTTTCGAGATCGAGGCTGAAAGTGTGGAAAATGCTCTCGCTCACTGAGCTCATCGTCGACGTACATCCCACCCTTACATACTCCGCGACAACGTCAACGTATATAAGTATACACTCTTAGCAGTATCTCCGTAAAGAATGAAGCTTCTGTGCCTCGAAACGCCGTCGCAGAAAACTCGGAGGGTTGCAAAGCTCAGAAAACATAATGAGAGAATCGCCGAGGGGATTCATAGGAAAGACTTATAGCGCACAATTTTTTCGGAGTGAGATTCTCCATTGCTGCTCAACACGTATATACAGAAATCTGGGAGGGTGTTTTGAGCTTCGTTAAGATGGAACAGTTCACAGAACCGTATTAACGCACAGTTCGATACATTAAATGTAACGATGAATTGAATCAATCGAGAATCAGCATCGATCGACCGTTGGAACATCTAGAAATTACATGAAAATTCGTTAAATTGAATATCAAGCTGTTTCACAGAGAGTATTCAGATCAGAGGATTTCAAATGCTCGATAAATTTCGTTGATAAATTATTTTTCGTATTCGGTCAAGTGGAAAAGGTCGAAAAATAAAAATAATAAACGCTGTTAAAATTCTGTGTGGTACACGAAACCTGAAACCTGCTCGTCCGAATTTCCTGGAGGCAAATAAAAAATAAAAATAAAAAAAGGATCGTTCGTTGCTCGAGCAAGAGCGATAAGTAAGCCCTCTCAGTCATTCTCGAGCGAGTGACCACGAGTTGTTGATGCAGCAGCGTTTTTGCATCAAATGGGAAGCTTCGTTAGCTCTGTTTATATTTATTTTCGTGTCCAAAGTCTCGAGCATCCCCCCTCCCTCCTCCTCCCCCGGAAGAGCTTCGAGGCTAAATCCCTCCTAATTCGCCCAGCAATGCTCTCACCCTCAGAATTGAAACAATAGAAAACAATTTGAAACAACCCTCCTCCAAGAGGAATGACAATATTTGCGGACATGCTGACATACGATGGAAGCAATAATTCGCTCTTTGGCTCACGTCCAAAGGTCCACGAGATCCAAACGTTCTCCAAATGCGATATATTCCCGTGCTCATAAATATATTGACACATAAATCTGGCGTACGTAATAAAAAATAATAATAATAATAAAACAATCATAGTCATGGCACTTCGTAACAGATGTGACCAGAAGTAACAGGAATTCTGCTTACTTTTCGTGCCACACACGAGTATTTCATTGAACGCATTCTCCTTGCATCCTGTCCCTGCGAAATTAACTGGCATATACGACGAGATTTAAAGCTCACGAGACGAAAAATGTGCTCGATATACGATAACGAAAATTCCTTTGACTCAACTAATCGTTCACAGTGAAACGAATCGAACATCCAATAATATCAGGATGTCAAAGGTTGACTGAAACATCGCAGACGTGTAGAGAATCGGATCGTTATCAAATAAAAACGCAAATCGTTAGCAGTCGCCATAAATAGTACGTTTATCTAAGGTCGTTAATTCGCGACTCGTCTTACCCACTCATTAGGACCAGAGTTCGTTTCATTCGAACAGTAACGTTCGACGAGCTACAGCATGATAAATAGCAGGATCGAGTAAAATCGAACTTCCGTAGATTGATCGAAAAGAACGTTTGCTAAAAAAAATGACGTTACCTTCGAGCCTGAAAACATGATTGAAGTTATATCGGGATATCCATGACGAGGTGTATGAAAAAAGTGAGATTCAACTGATTGGTCAGAAGAATAAAGAAAGGGAGAAAGAGAGGAAGGAGCAAGTTGGAGCCCTCTTTTGACGTCCCCTCTCGACCCTCAACCTCCCCCAGTGCGTAAAGCCCAGCACGACCACCACCACCGTCAGAACCACCACCACCACCAGAACCAGCAGCAGCACCACCACCGGGCCAACTACGTACGTACGTCCAACCCCGGGTATTGATTCCCATCGCAGCAGCACCAGCACCGGTAGCACGTTACCGAAGCACCAGAACGGGAGAGAAAGAGAAGAAAGAGGAACATATATCTCGCCACATACATGTATAGAGAGGGTCTTCTTTTCCGCGTTCTCCAGCAGCAGCAGCAGCAGCAGTAGCAGCAGCAGCAGCGCACCATCAGTAAGCCAGCAGTACCAGAAACCGAGGCACCAGAAACGCCAGTCTGGAGAAAAGCACGTTCGTGGCTGGGAGGTTCTTGTCTTTCTCACCACCAGGAGTTGACGAGCAAGCGCTCTTGGTTGTTCGACCTGTTCGGCTCCACATTCCACCCTTCTTTCGCTCCTCTTCAACCCTTTCTCTCTCTCTCTCTCTCTCTCTCTCTCTCTCTCTCGGGATATCTTGGCGCTAAATCTGCCCCTCTCTCTCTCTCTTCAACTTTTGCCTATATTCATGTGTTTGTGTACATATGTACATACTCCTATATGCATGAGTCTCAAGGTGTATATACGTGCGCGGAAAAGCATTGCTTCCATACGAGGAGATCCGAGCGGCGATGAGGACAGATCCAAATAAACGTTGAAGCGAGAAAGCTCTTGCATCCGGCAGCGGCATTGCGTCGCACGGATCCCCCGGAGCAACGAAACATCTTCTGCGATTAGTTCAGACGACGAAACTCCACATACGGACTTATTTTCTTCGAGAAGATTTTCGGAGCCAAGCTTCGTTTTTTTTTCACTTCTTTTACGACTGAGCCTCGAGGATTCGAACTTTTATGCTCGATTTTCTGTCACATATGTGCTCGGAGTTTTACTCGGAGAATTACTCTCAGACTGTGCGGAAAGATCGCGATAATAAGGCGACCGGATTCGGAGATTCTTCTTCGTAAGACTCGGTGATCTTTCCCTGCTTTTTTTTTGTTTTTTTTTTTTTGTTTTTACTTGTTTTTATTTAGACGTTTGGTTTATCAGTCTCATGGACCATTAGATCGGAGAGAATTTTTTGTAAATTCTGGGAACTCGGGTGATGGATTATCGTGAGTGGAAATGTGCCTCTTTTTCGATCCATCTCTTCGGATCAGTCAATCGGAGACGCTGGAATTTTCGGGATATACGATAATGTGCGGCGTTTTTTAAGGAGCTTCAGAGTGATGTAGCATCGAGAGAAAAAAAAACTGAGAGAGCAAGTGCAGGGGTGAATTAAAATCCTGCTTTTTCTTCTTCTTCTTCTTCTTCTTCTTCCGTTGAAGCTTTGTTTTTAATTGACGATAATCAAGGATTTTACGATAACGAATAAAAAGAAGAAAATTATCCCAGTGAACGTGTTTGTTCTTCTCCTTTGTTTTCATTACTCGTCGAAAATCTTTATCGTCCAGTTATAACGAGGGGGCTTGAACGAGCGTGAGAGTGCAAAAGATCGATCCTCGTGTCGAAGAGAAATAAAACGGTGCGACATCCGATCTATAGATATATATATATATATATTTTTTTTTCTCGGTATTCGTGAACTTGAAAGACCCGCGGGATAATGAGCATCGTCTATAAATAATGAGGACAAATCGCCCAGCAATATACCGAGAACAAAACTTGTTTCAACGATATTTTCTATCGCCTGTCGTCTCGAAAATTCATTAGTAAAGGAAGAGAACGATTAATGAGACAAGAATTATTTACGGAGACTGGATGAATGGAAAAAAAAAAAACGATTTTCAAATATACGAAAAGAAATCGTGAATGAAACCTTTTCATTTTATTCCGTTTTCATGCGGATATAAATGAACAAAGACGAAGAAAATAAAAAAATGTTGCACCGGCTTCTCGAGGAGAGTAGATCGTGAAAAGAAAGAGAGAAAACTCGTTCTATTAATCTTTTTCCTTCCTTCGTTCGAGATTTTCCAATTTTCGTGCCTTTTTTTTCTGCTGTTTATCGTTCGAAAACATTATCGTGATTGAAGATATTTTTTTTTTATCTTCGTCAATGGAACGCGCGAAATATCGACCAGGTACCTGGATATACGACTGGAAAAACAGACGAGAAAAATAGAACGAAAGAAAAAATAGAGAAGAAAGAGAAACAAATGAAATTCCCTTGTGTACGAATTTCAATCCAGAAATAAATTTCTAGTCGGAGAACTGGAAATAAAAAAAGAATAAAAATAAAAATACTTTCGACAAATAGTTTTTCGAATTTTAAAGGAACACCAAAAGTTCATGAAAAATTAGCCCTGCGCTTACGAGTATGTAACGAGTGAATGAATCATTTTAGAATAAAACTGTCCAAAGAAGAATTATCGACGAAGAGAACAAACGACAAAAAATAAATAAATAGAGAAAAATCATTTATTTTTATATAGATGGTCCGTTTCGACGCGTATTTAAACAAATATTTCTATGTATACACGAAATGTCTTGAGAATCGAGAGTAAAAATATGAAGAGATATTAAAAAATATATATATATATATATATATATATATACTTTGACAAAGGAGTTCGGGAAACAAATATATGCTCGAGTAAAAAAAAAAACGAGGTCAGAGAAAAAAAATATACTTTTAACGATAACGAAACGATTTTTCGAGCGAGATTTCGAATCGCAATAACAAAATTAAAGAATAAACGAAATATACGTATTTGAAGAAAATCTTCAATTACTTTTTATCATCTACGAATAAGTAAATAAATAATTGCACTCAGCGACGTGGGTTAATAAGAAAAATTGATGCGAATGTCGAAAGACGATTGGGAGAAAATGCAAAATATTTTCGAACAAATAAAAATTGTACAAATCGCACGAAAAAAGTTAAACGAGTGATTCCGGTGAAGAAATTTCAAATCGCTTCGTCAATTTTTCCTTTCGAGAAGAAGAAAAAAAAATATGGAAAGTTCGGAAAAGAATGAAAATCGTCTGAAATTGCAAAGAAACGGATTAGAAATTGAACGGAAAAATGATTCGTCTGCACGAGACAAAAGTTTCAACATTAAAATCAAATAATCATCCATTTTTGATGGTTCTTTATTATTAATTGAAAAAAAAAAAAAAAAAAAAAACAACAACAACAATTTATATTTCGGCGTATCGTGGAAAAAGATTGACGAATGATGGTAGATAAAGGATGGCCGTCGTTTGGTTATGCCTCCAATTATAACGAACTGTTCGATGATAATCCGAGTGGTAGTGGCGGTTATACAGACCTCGAGACACTTCACAAGAAACAGTGCAAAAAGTATTTTTGTCTGTGCAAACGTCACGAGATAAGTGTCATATGTATAAACGAGACAAAGAAATTGTATTGGTTCAATTGCAAAAGCGTCGAGGAAAAGGTTAATCAGGGCTACGGTGAGGGCTATTATTGTAAATTATTGAAAATAATAAATGGAGCGTTGAATACTTGGGCGCAACGATATATCGATGGTCTGAGCCACGCGAGAAAGGGAATAATGTTCAAGCTCAACGGATCGACCAAGAAAAACATGAAGCTGCTTAAAGAGAGCTGTTATTGTCATTATCATCCGCATGTTACCGCGGACGATTGCAATGCGGACTTTCTCAAGAGAGTCGTAAGTTTCAATGATCAATAAAATCTTCGAATAACAAAAAAAAACCGTCTATTTCATCTCATTTTACTTGAAATTATCATCAAATTGTTGGAAAAACTGACGAAAAGTTTTTCTATTTTCGAAAAAAAACAAAAAAAAACAAATCTATAACGACGATGATGCAACTGTTAAAAATCGTGTTCATTCCGCAGGATTCGACCCTCGATCATGGTAAAAAAAAAGTGATTAGCGAGTCGAAAGTTCGTAATTTTATTTTCATTCGTTTTTTTTTTTTCCCCTCGAGGAAAATGAAGAGTGAGGCGAATTGAAAAATGGCCAACAACTCGCTAGAGATTGTTATATTTTTGTGTTATCCGTAACTACAGAAGTTCAACTGGAAAAAAAAACAGTAAGAAAGTTTGTCGAGCAAAATGAATCCCTGATTAAAATAGAGAAGTAATTGGCGAGTCCGAAGTTCTTCTTGTTCTTCGTCGTTCGTTTGTTTTCTGTCAGTAAAAATATAAATTAAAGCAAATTTATTATAAAACTCTTTGCATCGTTTTAAGTGAATAAAAACAACAAAAAAAGAATAGTAATTAAATTTTCACACTCACAAGATCGCTTTCGAATCATTCAAACGTTGATCAGTCAATCGGGTCGATCCTCGACGACCAGAGGTAAACACGAATTCAACGCGAATCATTTGCCTTATTTCAGATGTCCGACGACGACAGAATGTCGTTGACGACCGCCGTAAGCGACGACGACGATGGCGAGAGTGTGATGAATTCACCGTACAGCGGAAAACAGACTGGAACTGCCGCAGCATCCTTCAACTGTACCGGTGCTGTTCGCAAAGCAGGGTAAGTTATGAGGTCATAAGAGAAAAAAAAAATGGTGCTCGAAGAACTTTGAAATGATGCTGCTAACTTCAATAATTGGAAAAAAAAAAAAACGATTCGAAAAAGGATTAAAACGAGAAAGACAAAAGTTCTCTTCCGGTATGTTTCTCGGATGATTAAATGAAAATGAAAATCTTAAAGTTTTAATTAAATTTCATTTCGTTTCGACACCCAACGATATCCGAAGCTTACCTATTTTATTATTATTATTATTTTTTCCTTTCTACCTTAATTTGATTGACAGATTTCTCAGCGTAAAGAAATGGCTGTTGCGCAAGAAGCACCAGATTGAATTGGCGAGAAAAAGAGGCTGGAAGGGTTACTGGGTTTGTCTCAAGGGTACAACACTTTTGTTTTATCCTTGCGATTCTCACGAGAGCAGAGCAGTGGAAACAGCACCCAAGCATCTTATTATCGTCGATGGTGCTATTATGCAGCCGATACCGGAACATCCTAAGAGGGATTATATATTTTGTCTTAGCACTGCTTTCGGCGATGCTTATCTTTTCCAGGTATTTCATCATCCGATTTCTTTTTTTTATTTATTTTTTTTTTCAAACTTTATTTTCACGTTTTTATATCAATTTTTCTTATCAATCACTGACGTTTATGACGGATTTTTCGATCCCGTAACTATGCGTCTTTCTTTTATTCTCGATTCAATGTCTTCCGGGATAATTCGTACAACGAATTGGAATCCGATCAATTACGTTTGTAAATGAATCATTCCATCGAATTGAAAATATCGAAAACAGCAAATTTTTCAAAAACAAACGATCAAAACTTGATTTTCTCATGATCGAGTGCGATCGCTCAACTTTCGATTTTGCTTCTCTTTTCTCTATCACACTTCTGTCGATCCGATGATTGAAGACGCAAAAAAAAATTATCGCGGGGCTGAATAATAAATTGAAAAAATCAAAAAAAAAAAAAAGTAGAAAACAAAATTTATCGATTCGCAGCTTCGAAAGAAGAGAAAAAAAAACAAAAATAAACGGATAATCGGTTTATATTTATATTGGAATATTTACTCGAATAAATAGGCACCGTGTCAAGTGGAATTGGAGAATTGGGTGAACAGTATACACTCGGCGTGTGCAGCTGCATTCGCACGTCATCGTGGAAAAACCGGGACTCTTCATCTTCTTCAGGAAGAGATAGGCCGTTTGGACAAGGCGATCGATTCGGTGAGTGAATTTATTCCGACAAACGAATTTCAGATCTACCTCAACTCCTCGTATTTGTCTTCCCTCTCATACATTTTTATTTATTTATTTTTTTTATTTTTTTACTTTTTCTTTAACTCTGGAAATAATTGATTTGCCGTTCGAATGAAACACGAATGAAATCGAGAAACGTTGATATAAACGGAGGAAGAGATTCGAGAATCGATAATGTTTGATGAATTCGTAGGATCACAAGCTGAAACACATGGCCGATCTTCAGCAATCGGTCGTATCGGACATGGAGACAAAGCAGCAAATAAATAATCAGATCGTATTGTGGGAAGAGAATTTGGAGCGTTTGCATTGCGAACAATTTCGCCTGAGATGCTACATGGCGAGTTTGCAAAGTGGCGAATTGCCAAATCCGAAGGTGAAACATAATTAACGAATAATTTCAATAATAATATAAATAATATCGAATTGAAAAATAATAAAATTTGAATAATTAACGAAGTCTTTCATGTCGCAGAGTCTCCTGACTCACGTTTCACGGGCTACCAAGCAAACTCTCAACAAACTCGGAGTATTTACGGTTTCTTCTTTCCACGCCTTCATTTGTGCCCGAAGCCCTTCGTTGTTGAACAATTTATTGGCTGGTCGTGGCGCTACTAAGAGAAGGCCTCCACTTTTGTCGAGATCTAATAGCGCATCGAGTCGCAGATCGCTGCAAATATCCTCGAGGGACGAGGAAAAATCGGTCAAGGTTTCCGTTCCGGAAAATCAGGTAAAATTTTTTCGATCGTTCAACAATAATTATTCGAAGCCGATAAAAGGGTTAAATCGTGAAGGTTATATAGGAAAAAAGAGATGAAAATAAAAGTTTTCAACATATATCGCTGCGAAACTCGATCAAGTTTTTTTCGAAAAAAAAAAAACATCAATTTCTTTGCATTTCAATGACGATATAAATCATTCAACACGAGTCGACAAAAAGCAATCAACTTGTGGCACATACGTGTCAGTGAATTGACGAATGACGTTCGACGGATTGGAGTTTCGATGCTGTTACGCACACGTTATATCCGTATGTGCAATTATCGAGACTCGTGTTCCAAATAATACGCGGTCCCTGTGTGCACATCAGTAATTGGTGAAGGAACGATGAGGGAGCGAGAGAGAGAGAGAGAGAATCTCGGTGTTAATTAAGTTCGATCAAATTACATGGACATTAATTGCTGTTCGAAATTTATTGCTGATGGTTCGAGCACAGTGGAGCTTCTCGGTAACTTGTCTCAGAGCCCTATTTTCCCTCCGATCATATATCTAATACAATATAGCAATGAATGCTCGAATCAGTCGGATGCAAAATCTGAGTTGAGAGAGCGAAGAGGTTCTTCTCTCAAAACTGCGAGGAAAGTTATAGCTGGGAAAGTTAGACTTAAAAGTATTAAAAATCGAATAGAAGAAAGTGGTTCGTCGTATTCGATCGATCAGAGCTGTCGTCGCGTGGGTTTTTTGGAGCTCGATAACTAATCGATTTTAATTTGACAGCTCGTCTCCGTATTTCTTCGAGACGCGATGACGGTCGAGGAATTTCTGGCTAGTGCTTGCAGCAGAAAAGGTCTCAATCCGATGGAACATTTCGTTCGAGTTAAAAAACGAAGGGACATGGAAGATCACAATTATTTCGTGCCACACAGAACCGACGGTATCGATACTTACGTGAGTCAATCATTCTTCCATCCGTTTGATCCACATAAATATTTTTTTTTTCTTATTATATTGTGAAATTTCAAAAAATATTAATCGATATATCTCGATAAGAATGCCGAAATAATCGTCGAAACTAAACGAAGCAAAATATTTTTTGGAGAAAGTTTCTATTTCTCGATTATAAATTAGCTCAACAATTTCAATTCGCAGCTACACACTCACGAAATCGTCGAAGTATGCGCTAAAATACTTTATCAAGTTAAATTACAACGCACTACCCTTGATCAAATGTGGGGCTTTTCCGTCGAAGCTGAACTCATCGAAAATTCAGACAGGCAGGACGAACTCTGCTGCTATGTCAGCAGAGTCGAGGACAAAAGCGTCGCTATGCATAACGGTAAATACCATTTTCCTTACCCCTCTATTCAGCTTTATTTCATCTTTAAAAATGACCTCTCGAAATGATTTCATGGTGTCAAAATAGGCTGAAGAAATACCTTTACTCGGTGAATCGAATCAAAATAGTTGCGGAAATGTCGATTTTTTTTCTGGACTTTTTTTTAATGTATTTCGATCCATGAATATTGAAAGCGCAAATCTTTTTTTGTCGAGTAAAAACTGTGATAAAACTTCAGAAATCCTTTTTTTTTCGTTATTTTTACGATTTATCGAAAAATCGAATTATTTGATAAATGTTTTTCGCGAATTAAGGAAAAGTACGCGGCTGAAAAACGGTCTTTTCTTTCTGAAAATCTTGAAGGCGAATAAACGAAAAATGATTAAACGAAAATCGGTTGGATTTTGACTGAAATTCGATGAATTTTTTTGCAGAGTATTTCTGTGAAAAATGGTTTTATCTAAAAGCGCGCAAGAAACGTACGCGAAACTCAGTGAAGATCGATGAGAAAATTTGAAATTTAATCTAAAATCGACAAAATTAAAGCAATTCGTTGAATCACGAACGACATTTTGAAAGAATTTTGGATAAAAAATTCTACGAGCACAATATCGAGTCGCAAAAATGTAGAAAGTTTTTGAATTTTCCAATTTTTTTGCTCAAAAAACGGTGGAAAACCCCGAAAATCTTCCCTTTCAAGTACTTTTTCGAAACGATCGTAATCCGCAACCACAAATTCAAATTCATTGTCATACTTAAAACAAAAAAACTCATGAGAAAATTCAGTAAAAACCAGTATTTAGTCGTTCGCCGAATGATCACGAAGACTGCAGTGTTTGAAATGTCAATAAAAACGTGTAAATTCCTCGTACTCGTTCGAAAACCCGTACAATAAAAGTACTTTGCGGTGAATACTGAACGAAATTGACAAATATTTATGAGAGATTAAACCTGCGAGGGTTCGCTACCGCTCGTAACATTGAAGGTGAAGGGTCACGGTTAGTAAATCAATGATTATATTCTCCACCGTTTAATTGGTACCGAAAATGGAGAGGTAAAAGAAAAAAAAGAGGAAAAACTTGTTGAAATTGAGCCCGGAGAGCAATGTCTATAGGTTATTTTGTGGCCCCCGTGTCTATTGGTTATTCATCGATTTTCCGTCACTCACCGCTCGTTGCTCGCGAGCAAAGTCCTCGTAAAGCACACTCGACGATCGCGCTCTGGTGAACCGTTCTTGACGCGTTTACCCACGTAAATATATATCCAGCTTGAATCCATATGAACGTGGGCTCGAATACGTACGTGTATAAATTCTGGGAGAAAAAAAAATCCCCTGGAGGGATTCGGAGGAAGGGGAAAATGCTGGGGATGATTCGAATCTCACGTTTCTCTTGGGCTGATTCGATATAATAATGGGAATACGTAATCATATCGAAAGCAGAAGTTTATTATTTTCTTTACGTCATTTCCAATCACGTGAGATATAATCACGTTGGCGATTGAGTCGGAATAATGAAAAAAGGTTTTTCTTCAAATCGATATTTTCCAATCGAAGCAATTTAGGATCGTCAACTTCGTAATTTGTCCTTGAAATAAAAGTGATTCAAACAGAATGAATTATACTTTCGTTAGAAATCTTTTTTTAGCTGAAAATCAATTTTTTTTCTGGTTTTTTACTTTGGGAACTTTGATCATTGTTCGGAGAAGCGATTCATCCCTTAAACTCAAGAGTTCTGAGTAGAGCCGCGAAACAAAACAAAAAATTGCTCGATTTTTCAGGTATTATAAAAAGCGACGAAATAATGGTGATAAACGGAGCGATTGTGAGCGATTTGGACATGATGTATCTCGAAAGTGTGCTACAAGAGGAATTGGCACTTTGTATGATGATGAGATCATCCAGAACCGAACCTCCCGATCTTTCAGGCATCATGAGAGTCACCGATGATATTATCGAGAGCCTCGTTTGTCCCCCACCACCAACCGACCCTCCGGTTATCAGCGAAGAAATGATAACCGGACTCATCGTTCCTGCACCGGGGTGGAGTGAGTCTGCTTTTTATTTCGATCGTTTTTTTTTTTATCGATTTATCAAATTTTGACGAATCGGAATGATCGTCTTCGGAAAAAACTTTGAAAAATTATTTTTTTCGATAACAACTCGTCGGTAAATAAATTTTAATGATGAGTTTCATTTTTTGGTTTTTTTTTATCGTCGAATAATTAATTAGAAATTCGGTGCGAGATTTTTGGATCAATGTTTTCACAAAATTATTGTAATCGTTCGAATGAATTTTTGAAAAATTAAAAAAAATCGTTGTCAGGCAAAGATGGAATGATGCAAGACTGCGCACCGGGCTCTCATCTGGAGAACGGCAAACAAACGTCGCGAACGAATTCCTTTGAGATTGAAAATTTGTTAAAAACGGCTGAACAAGTTACCGGGATTTGCCGATCACCCGGTGAAACGAGAAAGTCTAGTCCTACCGGAAGCGTCGTCAGTTCCCACTCTCAAGTACTTACTCCGAGTCGACAATTGAGCGATGCTGAAAAGCTCAAAAAAGTCATTTCCGAATTGATCGAGACTGAACGAACTTACGTAAAGGTACGAAGATGAATCAAAACTTAATCGATCTTTTACCTCGAAAACGGAGTCGAAAACGAGTCCAGTTTCGTGAGATGAACAATTATTTTTCGCTTTTTTTTTCGAAACTTTTTTTTCCTGAAAAGTTTACACCCCGAAGTCTTCCTCGAATGGTACTTGATCGTGCACCATTCTTTTCGTTATCAAATAACAGAGAGAATAGTGTACAATTAAATGTCGTTATCACTTCCGAGGATCATTTTCTGTCAAAGAGAAAATTGGAAACGTTTTCGACTCCGGGACTCAAGTCAATGAATTTCGTATTTTATCGAGTCAAATACGAAACTAATGATTTATAACAATTTGCAGAATTTAAATAACTTGTTGGAAAATTATTTGGAGCCCCTGAAACGCGAGACTTTTCTCTCGAACGCTGAGATAAACGCACTCTTCGGTAATATCCAAGAAATCATAACGTTTCAACGACAATTTCTACATAGTCTCGATAACATCATGGAGGCTGCGGTAGATTTTGAGGAGTACGATGTACCCAGCCAATTTCAGGTAAAATTATAAATAAAATATTGTCGTTTTCGACTTAACGAATAACCGTTGTTTTTTTCGTTTTCGACAGAATGTTCTGTTTGCCATTGGAAGTGCCTTCTTACATTACGTGAATCACTTCAAGCTGTACAGCTCGTTCTGTGCCAGTCACTCGAAGGCCCAAAAAGTTTTACACCCAAGTAAGTGATTGGAGGGGAAAAAAAAACATGAGAAACGATCCAAGATCATTGTCGTTGATTACTAAAAGAAAATAAAAATGATTTAACTTTGCAGACGAAGGAAATCAAGCCTTACAAGAATTCCTACAAGCGAGAAATCCTCGTCAGCAACATTCGTCGACACTGGAGTCTTATCTGATAAAGCCAATTCAAAGGATATTAAAATATCCGTTGTTATTGCAACAATTGAAAAATTTAACGGACGAACGGAGCGAAGAACATCAGCATTTGATTGGTGAGAAATGCCTGAACGATTTTATTCAAATTTTTACCATTTTTTTCGAGCATCACACAACTCATGAGGAAAATATTGTTTTACAGAGGCACTCAAAGGCATGGAAAAAGTGGCTGAACACATAAACGAGATGCAAAGAATTCACGAAGAGTACGGAGCTATTTTCGATCATTTGTTCAGACAGCATCAAAAATCGTGCAAACAGGTGACTTCAGCAATTTTTTTAATTTCATTGCTCTTCAATTGCAACGATATTTTTTAATGATATTCAGTGATTATTTTACTCACCGATAATCACGATTATTTTTTTCATAAACCATTGATTAATCATCGATCATTTACTTCGTTGAAACGTGTCATCCAGTTATTATAATTTCGAGCTATTCCGATGGAATAATTATGACAGAAATAGATGCGAATTAAATTTTTATTTAAATTTCATGTTTTCAGCCAATTGACCTGAGTCCCGGTGATTTGTTGTACTACGGTGGAGTCGAGTGGTTAAACATCTCCGATTTTCTTGGCAAAATAAAAAAGGGTCTCGAGCTTCATGCGATGTGCTTTGTTTTTAAATCAGCTGTTGTGTTCCTGTGCAAGGAAAGACTGAGACAGAAGAAGAAACTGATGGTAATAATGGGAAAAAAAAAACGATCAATCGATAATTCGATACAAAAATACTGAATTTACGAAGTTCAATGATCGATTTAACGGATCAACAACTGCTTGTCTCACGATTTTTCAAACTTCTAGGGCGTTTCGACAAAAACAAATTCGAGCGAGGTCGAAATAATTCGTTATCAAGTGCTGATCCCTGTGACCGAGGTTCAGGTACGTGCCAGCTGCGCCAAGGACATGGACTCGCACTTCCTTTGGGAATTGATTCATCTACGAAGTCAGTTGCAGAGACGTTCCGAGAAGGTTTATGTTCTCTCGAACAGGTATTACCAGCTATGAAAGTGATATGTGATTGAAAAACATTGCGATTCAAGGTTTTGATGAATGATGAAAAATTTTCGTATTTTAATTGAAAAAAAAAAAAAAATTACTAATTTTTTCAGTAATTTTTCAACGATTTTATTAGTGAATTTTTTATTTTCATTTTTGTTTTTGTGTTCGTTACAGCACGACTGAGTTCAGAAACGCATTTTTGAAAACAATACGTCAAATAATAAGAGAATCGGTGAGAAACATGAGCATACCATCGACCAAGCCAAACATAAGCCAACCACCGATGACCTTGTCGCGAATGTCAACGGGGCACGTTGAAAAAATGGAAAAACCACCGATATGTCCATCGAGTCAGGGACAAAACGGAAATGGCCAATCGCAGACTGGTACAGTTTCGAAAAAAGCGGGTAAACAACAATTGTTAGCTAACATGCTCAATACCAAAAGAAAGTACAGCCATTCGAAACCGTCGGTCGATCACGAAAGTTCCGAGGACAAGGAAACCGAAGAGCCTGCTCAACCGAGTCAACACCAACCGACCTTTCGTTCGAGAAGCAAAACCATCAGTGATACCTCAGGTTGGCAAACACATTTATTTTCGTTTATCTCATCGTCGACTCGAGACCCTTGCAACGAATAAAAAACGAAAATTTATTTTTTCCATTTTTAGAGTGTTTCATCATCGAATCGTTTCCGAATGTAACTTTATTGGACACCGTTCTCTTCGTTGTGAAAAAACGAAGAGAACCGTGTACAATTAAACATTTTTATGGCACGAGAGGACTATTTTGAGCCAGTTGAAAAGTTTTTATCGTTTGAAAAAATGTTTTGCAGCGGTCCAGGGTCGATTTTGATTGATTTTTCTAATTAGAGAGGCTTCCTCGTAGGAGTTGAAAATTCTCCGTTACATTTTGGAGTTTATTAAGTAAAATTTCATACTTTAATTGAATTGAATCATTTCGAATGGAGTGAGAACGGTGGATCTACGATCAAGTAACGTTCTATATGCTCCAATAAATATCTCAAAAGTATCGATCTGATGGAGTTTAAGTTTCGTAATTTTATTTCGCCTCGCTGATTAGAAATTCAAGAAAAAAAAAAGCTTTACACAATAATTTCGAGCATCGATAAATTTGAACTGTTCGAATGCAGCTGAATTCGATTTCTCGTTTTTCAAGGCTTGTCAAACCGTCAAACATTTTTTTTTGCCATATTTTTTTCTTGAAAAAAAAACTGATAATTGAGGTCTAACAATTTTCTTGGTGCTTGAATCAGTGTGAGAAGATTGAGCAATAAATAAAAACGATGAGAAGAAAAAGCGTGCATATCCCAAGATCGAAAAGTTCTCGAAATGCTTCGAAATAATTGTGCCAATTAGCTCGAGCATACAGCTCGAGTATAATAGTTAGTAATTATTGGATGTAATATATAGTACAGATCGATCGTTGTGTTCAGGAGAAGTGAAAGTCGAAATGGATTCGGGTACCAAGTCCGAGGGTGAGGAGGACTCGCAGGCTTTTTTAGGGGAGAAAAAGACGAATTTGGGGCGCACACCAAATCATCTGACGTTAAGCACGACCTCGACGATTTCGGCCGGAAGTACAGGTAGTCAGGCGCGATTAATACAATCCTCGCATCATCCGGAGAATTATCAGCCGATCGCTGTCAAGGAGCTTGGTAAGAGGCGTATGAGATTGCCTAAAAAATATTAAATAAATATCGTTTTGATATTTAAACAATTTGTTCGATAATATTTTACACATTTACAAATACCCAAACATTTGAGACATTTCGAGCGAACATTCGATTGTTCGTGCTTATGAAAATTCTATCAAAACGTTTTATTGTATGATTTCGTGAATATTTTACTCACGATTTTCTTCCACTTATTCAAAACTCGTTCTCATTTTATTTTATTGTTTCTTTTGACATTTTTTTCTGTATGCAATCGCTCATTAAACATTTTGTCGAGCATCGAGAACACGTTTCAGTTTCAAAAATAGAATTTTCATCTCAATTGTCTCAAACACGTTTGCGTACGTTAATTAATTCATCGAAAATTCATCATTGGCGATTAAAGTGCTACGATTATGTCCTACTTTGTTGGCCTATACATAAATAGAAAAAAAAAAAGCAACAAAAAATTCGTTGATCAATGTGTTGTACACTTTTACGATTATAATTGTTATTGCCCCATGGTAGATAACGTAGGATACGTACGAATTTTAGTACACGAAATGACACACACCAACGAAGTTTAAAAAATCATATGATTCTCACGATTTCGATGCTCTTATACAAAAGGAAGCAAATATTTAGAAATTTAACGATTAAAAATCGCTTTTATTACATGAAAAATTCAAATGTTTAACGATTGTTGAATCGAATATTAAATATTGTAGAATTTTATGTCCAGAGTATCGTTAAGTTTTTTTTTCTCTTCTTTCTTTCGATAATCATTACGAGACTCGTTGCTATTGAATTATCTATAAATTGTTAACACCCACGCACACGAGACACGAATTATGCTAATTACACCGATAACTCATACGAATACGAGATAGAATTGAAATACGAAAAAACAGAAACAATAAAAAAATTGCATGCATCCCTCAATCATAGGCGTCGACTTTTCGGGTGCTCGAAAATAACTCCCAATATTTCTTGCACGTTTTTACGGCACGTTCCTTTACAAAATAAATTGAACGAAAAAAAAAAATTATAATAAGCGAATAATGCCATTTTGGAAATACATTTTATCGCTAATATTACGCCATTTTAGTATTGTTTGTGTCTTGCCTAATGATTTTGAAAATCTCATTATCACCACATGTTCGTTCTCGTTATTCTCATCACTTCATTGTTTATCGTTCATTCTCCATTAGAGTTTCTGACATTTTCTTTTTTTTTTTTAAATAACGAAATCGTTTAAAAAAAAACAAGAGAAAAGAGGGAGAACGTTGTTTTTTGCTCGTGATTTTTCGATAACGTGCAAAGATTAAAAATTAAAATTAAATTAAAAAAAAAAAACAATTATGAATAAATATGAAATACGATTAAAAAAATTAATAATAATCAACGAAGTACGACTTTTGATGCTCGAACGGTGAAAAAAAAGTGATTCGATCCGCCTCGTTCGATGAGGAAAACGATAGGAGCGTTGAATTTTATTTCCAGGACAAAATGATTGCGTTTTGTTAATCAAAGGATTGTCTCGTGGACGAGATAAGCTCCCAAAATCATTCAGTGCTCATGCAAAAATCATAAAGACAAAAAAATTTCTTTTCTGTTTTTTTTTTTCAATCGATTAGAACGAAAGATCGACGAACGTATCTGTGTGGCTCGATTATCACTGAGGCGTATGAGTGTCCCGCGTGTTAGCGTATTTTTGCATAGAAAAAAAAATCGATGTAAACTTTAGTTCATTCGTTTTTGTTTTTTTTTTTTTTTTTCCTTTTTGAAAAGTCGGCGCCTATGTTTCGAGGCAAAAAGAGATTATTGGCAATGGGGAAAAAGGCGCAAAACTTTACGAACGCCAGTCGAGCTTCGATTTCATTCTCTCCCCTCCCTCCCTCCCTCCCTCTTATTCATCTTTTGTACAATTTTTTTTTGTCCTTTTCGCGTTTTTTTTCGACGACGCGGTACTTCAATCTTCATTTTTTTCTATCGCAGGGCCGAGGATCTTTCGAATGAAAAATGACTTGAATAATCATTTCCATTGATTGCTAAATGTATTTATGATTTTTCCAAAACTGATGTCTCACAAAAATCCATAAAAAATTATATTTCATTAAAAAATCGATTTTCCAACGTTTTTTCAAACCATCGGAATCTTTGATTCGGGTATTCGCATACGTGAGTGAAAGAAAATAGTAAAAATCTCGCTTCCCCACTTGAGAATCAATTGACTTGCGTTTCTTTTTTTAAATAACTCGACCAAATCCCTTGAAAAACAATTGTCAACGATATTCTCTCGAAGTATCAACTCTGATAAATTGAAATTGATCATCAAAGTCGTTCGACTTGAATAACCGATTGATTTTGGTTGGTTTTAAGTAAAAAAAAAAAAAAAAAAAAAAAAAAAAAATCACTCGAATCAACGAAGATTTGATAGTAAAAAGAATTTTCCATTCGCTCAAGGTCGCACGCCCTGTTACGTCGAAAATAAACCTGATTTGTGTTTTTATTGTTAATCGAGGATAGCGAATAAAAATTTTGAAAAAAAAAAAAAAAGAAAAAAAAAAACAAAAAAGCCTCATCGAAGAAAAATTTGCGTGTGTTCAATCAGGTTCGCCGATATGGAAGCCGCGGGAGTTACCTTCGCTCGGGGAGGCCACAACGTTGCCGCGAAAGGGTAAGTCCGCCGGTGAATTTGCGGATATGAGCTCGGCCCACAGCGCCTCCCGAAAGTCTCTCATAGAAATCAATAATTGTGCTCAACAATCTAACTTTAATAATCACGTTTAAGTTTTCATTTTTATTCGTATTATTATTATTATTATTAAAAACGAAACAAACACACAAAATGAAAAACACACACTAAGGAAAAAGAAACCAAAAATAATGAATAATGAATAATGAATAAATAATAATAACAATAATTAATAACGACATTAATAATAATACTATTAATTCATTTTTCGAAAGACACGATACGAAGAGAAACAACCGTGAGACAATATACGTGAGATGAATGCGAGAGAAAAAAAAAGAGGGGCGAGGGGGAGGGGGGGGGGAGACGATAAAAAAGCACAGAAACGAAAGAAAAAATTATAGAAAAATTGGACGAGAATGACGGAAAGATCGACTGAGCGTAAGAATTGAGAAGAGAAATAGGGGAAAAAATGAAAAAAAAAAAAAAAAAAAAAACAACACAAGAAAAAAAATAATTACGAAAGAAAAGACGATTGTTTGAAAATTGATAAATTGTAATGAACGTCAAATAAGTTTCATCACCGAGGTAGTATAAATAACATTGCTATATTCGATTATACTATTGTGTAACGATATCGATATATCTATAGCAGGCTTTGCTGTCCTGGCTGGTGTACACCAACAAAAAATAAAGAATTTCTCTTCTTCCTGTCGAAATTTGTCAAGGTTAAAAGAACGAAAAAAAAAAAAAAACGTAATAAGAACAATTCCACAAAACTACAAATTTGTCTGTACGATGTTTTTCTTTGATCTCTCAAATCTCATTCCTTCCTTCTTCTTCCGGCTCGACGAGCGCGACATGACGAAATTTCATTCAAATGTGCGACAAATTGCTTTCAATATAAAGTTAAAAAAAAAAAAAAAAAAAAATACACAAAACATTTAACGAAACGCACACGAACACGGGAAACGAAGAGAGCAGTGAAGCGTGAAAAAATGATTTATTTCTTCGCATTTATCGTTTCGTTACAGAGATTCAAAAAGTTTAAATCTTTTTTTTTTTTATTTTTTGAAGACTCGATTTTCAGATTGTAGAAATGAGAAATGGGAGAGTTTATTAGGCGTTTATTTTTCGTGATGGACAGCAGAGAAAAAGTGTAAATAATATGAAAAAAAAAAAAACAAAAAAATCGCTAAAAATGTCACATCAAAATGGAGCAAGTTCGAGAAAGCTTGAAACGTTGAAATTTGAGGGAAAAAAAAATAAAAATCTTTTTCATAATAAAATACATACAAATATATTGATGGGATAATGCGCATGAATATCTATTTTTTTCATGTCAATTTTTCCCCATGTATAATTGTATGTATAAATATGTGAAGTACGAACGTACAAGTCCTGGGAGAAGGATACTGATTCGAGTTGAGAGAATGTGAGAATTAATGCATTGAAAAGAGGATGTGAATAAAAAAATTGAAAAAAATAAAAAAATTATTCGATTGATCGAGTAATTATCGAGTCCTGTGATCCGAGGCTGTTCGACGACATAGCTAATTTATTTTTAACGTTACTCAAGATATACGAGAGTCAGGAGACCTCGGATGTGGGACTCGTGAAGCGACCGAAAGATCGTGTGAAAATAATCGTTTGAAAGCTCGAAACATACAAGAGCAGAAGGGAATCAATGAAATTGCTCATTAATTAACGAACTGATGGATCCAACAACAACAACAAAACGATTCATTTTTAAGAAATTTAAAAAAATAACGCGAAATGGAAAAAAATTAAACAAACGAAAGTTCGAGAACGAAGAAGAAACGAAAGAATGAGAAACCGAAAGAAAACGAAAGATAGAGTCTGCCAGGAACAGAAGTATCGAGCAAGTTTAAAAAGGAAACAAGAGAAACCGAATGAAAAGTGAGAAAAAAAAAAACAGAAAAAA
This sequence comes from Campoplex capitator, assembly GCA_037576405.1. Taxonomy (NCBI): domain Eukaryota; kingdom Metazoa; phylum Arthropoda; class Insecta; order Hymenoptera; family Ichneumonidae; genus Campoplex; species Campoplex capitator. Next base: position 8,635,577 of record JARBWI010000323.1, on the reverse strand, counting down.
CTAACCAAAGAAAAAATTCGAACGGAGAGCCAAGAAAAAAGAAACAGAGAAAGAAAAAATGAATAAAAATGATTAAAAAGCAAAAAAAAAAAACAAAAAAAAAAAAAACTAACGATATCCGATGTGTAACACTGTTATAATTGGTATATTAATTAAACGATATTGAGGGATTAATTCGTGTAAATTAGAAGAGACAACAGAAAGTATCCATATATAGATGAATACCTACCATCAGAACAAAAAAAACAAAAAAAAAAGTGAACAATGCATACGTACGTATATATACATGTATGTTTATACATATTTATATATGTATGTACGTTAAAATATAAAGATACTCTATTAAACGTATACTCGAAGTACCGAATGATGTTAATTAGCTCGGCGTCGCGGGCGCGCGCGAGCCACTCATCGCCGAGGCTCAAATTACTATTTTAATTGAGAAAAGATGCTCACGATCGTGTCTCCTTGGGTAATAATCGTTGAAACGAATGAATTATCATTGAATTGTCATTTAAATATAAATTCATTAAAATTCAATCGATCGTCATAAAAATGTCATTCGACCCTGGATTATTTTTGTCCAGGAAAAGAGAAGTTTAAAAAAATTTCATTTGAGATAAACAAAAACAACATTGATATCGCTCGAAGTATCAATATTCAACGATCTCGATTTAACGATCGGACGAAAAGAGACGAGGAATGCGATGATTTTTATTCATTCGATACTCGTACGTGAGCATCGATCGACGTTTTGTATCGATTAATTTTATTTACAATTCTATCATTTTTGCTTATCGAGATCCGATTCATTTCGTGATCGTTCGACGTTATCGCGTTTCTGCCTCGATCATGACGCGTCGATTTCTTATTTTTTGTATCGTTCATCCTTTAACCTCCTCTCTCTCTCTCTCTCTCTCTCTCTCTCTCTCTTTCTCACCGACTCTCTCGCGCTCTCGATCCCGAAACTTTTGTTAAACTGAGGTTACATTTTCGGTAAAAAATTCTCTCGAATTTCCCACTTTTGCAGTTTAATATATATATATATATATATATATTTCTTCGAGGAATGATCAATCGTCGGAGAAAACGAAACAACAAACAAAAGTGTTTATAAACATAATATACTCACCTATATCGATAGATGAATATATTTATCACAAGTGTTTTATTATACGCGAGAATAAGCCTTTGGGCTCGTTCGTAAGCGCCGACTTTTGAAAAAAAAAACAAAAACAAAAAAAAGAAGGAAAAACAAAATGATCCAACAGTAGAATAAACACAAAAATGATAAGAAAAAATTGTTGAATTATATCGAAACTCACGTACCAGCATTGTTTTTATTTTATTTTATTTTTTCATATTATTTTAGCAAATAGCAAAGTTGTTGTTTGAATATTATGATAGTTGATTGCAGTAAATTATAGAAATCGGAAGCTCAAGCATGCTTTTATCACAAATTTACTTCCATAATGATGTACGATTTTTTTTTTTTCTTCTTATTATTCTTCTTCTTTCATTCAATTATTTTCATTTCGTATCTCTAGGCGGTTTGAACAAAAAATTTCGAGCATCCCGATCTCGTCGGCGTGCTTCATTAGCGCGAAAGATAAAGAATATATCTCTATATATATATAATTAAGAAAGCATCCTGTATCGTCGACGCATTTCGCTCGTAATCACGATTTTTCAGCGTCAACATTAATTCCTCAATTTTATTATCAGATAGCGTATATAATAGAAAAAAACATTACGATCGTGGAACGTAAGAGTTTTAATGGTCGAAGGGGTATGCTCTGAATGACGAAAAGCAAAAAATACATTTCGGAATGCCTGCCGTCGTAAACTCGTTGATTTTTATCAGCCACGATTTCTTTTCGCTTTTTTTTCTTTTTTTTTTTTTGCATCGTCAAACAAAATTAGCAACACACACATAGGGACGCGAGTTAACATGTAAACGTGCATTGGGAAAAACGATTTTATCGTCTCAACAAAGTTTTTGTATACATTGAAACGAAACTTTGTTGGAACGATAAAATATTTCGTTTCGATTGTCGAAATATTTTGTCGTGGGTATGCAACTAAAATTTCGTCGATTCCATCATTTTTTTGTTCTCAGTGTAAGGCTAGAAGAGTAGTTGATCGAAAGAATTGTAACGTTTCGTGAATGAGCGATAAAATAAGTTGGAAAATTTTTCAAGTACAATCTCGACTAGATTTATTCTTGAAGTTGAGATTTCAATGGTCATTCGAGACATCGGACAAAATCTTGATAGAAGAGAATTAAAAAAAAAACATTGATGGAAGAGGGGCTTGAATGATTTTTCATTCGAGAGGAAATAACGAAATCACTGGAGGAAACATTTTTTATCAGATACGAGAAAAAGGAGAAAACAAAAAAAAAAAGAGAGAAATTTAGTGAAAAGAAGCAAATTGAGATACGAAGTGCAGAATTTTTTCAAATTAACACCTTTTTACCTTATTAAACTCGCGTTATCGCTAGAAGAAGGAAAACAAAACATCAGGGTAATTTCGTGAGTCTAAGAGTGTGATATGAAATTTAAAAAGAAACGCGAAAAAAGCTTAAAAAAAAAGAAAAGAAAAAAAAAGAAAAAAAAAGAGCGAACGAAGAAATATTCTTTGATTTCGAATCGAAGATTATATTTGTACGAGACGATTGTGCGCTTTTAATCGTTCTGCTCAGAGACGCTACAATCTTCGTTCCTTTTCTCGTGTGCCAATAATTTTTATTGTTATCTCGAGATACATGTGGCGATAATAACGGTAATATCGATGTCCACGTGTTCGCGTTACGATCGCCACTCGAACGATGCAGGTGTGAATCCACTTTTTTTTATTCTTCAACTAAAAAAATATAAGAAAAATGATTCATGCACTCTTGTACGTCGAGGGACTCTACATTTTGTTCGCCACTCATTGAGTGTCAATTTATATATATAAACTAACTGACATTTTCAGAAATCTTCAACATGAAATGATCGGATTTGACAAAGTTTTTATTCGTAATTCAATTCCTCGTTATATAGCTTATATTTTTGGAGCCATTCACGTACCTTGATTGAATTCGCTTCCATCTTAGCATCAATTAATTCAATGTCCCGTAATAATTCGTGGAGCAATGAACTAGAAATGTCAATTTGATGAAATTTAAATTGTAATTATTTTATTTATTGATTTATTTATTTATTTACAATGAAATTTATTGAAAATGAAATTTTCATTGTAATTTTAGAAAATTTGAAAGTAAACAACACAGCCGAATATTTCCAACTCTTTTTATTGTGTGTTTAAACGAAATTGGGTTAAATTGTGAAGTTTCTGGTCACTCGATACGAATCTTGAACAAAACTGGGTCACTGAATCGTACACTGGTCTCGTACAAAAAAAAAGTTATATAAATAAATATAGATATATATATCAACCGTGGAGTTATCTTGATAAACGAATATCTCGATGAAAAAGATGTTTTTAAAATAATTGTAAACATTTATTTACGCATTGGTATCATGAAATTCGTGAAATTTAGAAGAAAAAAAAACAGGCAGAAAGGATAAAAGCGACTTTGTTTTCCTCGAAAAACAGAAAAAAAAAATGTCAACGATTCTCAGCCCTGATTTCGTCTCGTTTACGAATTTCATGCAACCAATTCGACGGGACAGAGAAATATTCGTGAGAGTGCAGCAAGAATCAGTGAGAAGTGGGCTGAACTCGTGAAAGAACGAATAAAGCCGAAAGAATGAAAAAGGGAAGGAGAGAGAGAGAGAGAGAATGATGGACCGGAGGAACGAGAATCGATTTGTATCGTTTGCACAAATATTTCATCGAACCAACGCGAAAAAATCCCCAAAAGTGTACTCAAAATGAAAATTTCGAACGAAGAAATTTTTGCTTCGCAACGAACGAATATTATGAAAAATCAGTCATTTTTACTGGTAAGTCCTTTGAGCGCATTACGAAATTCGAGTTATTGATTAATAAAAAGGTAAAACCGAGTCGTTCGTAATATCAAGCGAGCTGCTGGAAGCTGTGAAAGAGTTCGCGCGCGCACGAGACAGACGACGATGAATAAATAAGAAAGAAAAAAAAAAGAGATGATAAGAAATAAAAAAAAAAAAGAAACCATTCAATATTAAGCAAAGTATATGTAATTAAGACATTTGGTTAAGATCTGACAGCGAAGAAAAAAAAAAAAACATTAAATAAAACTAAAAATAAAAATAAAAGATAAGATATCTATTTACGAATATATACATATAAATATAAATATGAAATTAAATAAATCTATATATATATATATACATATTTGTGAATAATTATCTTATCGATAAAATATATATATATATATACACATAATATATATATATATATATATATAAAAATATATATAGGCGGGTGACGCACATAAATATTATACGGAGGACCTTCTGTTGCTGGAATAATTGTATTATCTAATAATATAAATTTTATTGTATAAATTCTGTCGAGGTGTACGTCCTCCGATCGAGAGAGTGTTTTAAATCATTTATTTTTCTTCTTGTTTTAACTCAGCCTCATGACCCCTGGCCCCTCCTCAAACCGAAATAATATTTATGAATCCTGTAATTATTATTCATTCTTCAACAACGCTGATGGGAGCCTCGATAGGCCGAAAGAAAAAAAAAAAAAAAAACGAATGAAGGAAAAATAAAAAGACGTGAAAACAAAAATGAAAGCGAGTACGAAACTTTTTCGTCGAAATTCTCTCTTTCTCTCTCTCTCTCTCTCTCTCTCTTTCTCTCTTTTAATATATACCAATTGTCCTCCATCTCAAATGATCACATTCTCTTCCTCCGATAATAATATCGAGAGAAAAAAACTTCCTATGACTAAGAAAAAATGATTTCAATATCTCTCATCGCGACGTCGATTTTTTAATAATTTTTGTTTATAATTTTTTTTTTAAATAAGCTTACGCTTTAACGAGCTTTCGTGATGATCTCATTTCACATTTTTACCAGAAACTTAAGGCTATTCGATCATTATAATTGTTCTAATATAAACATTGAAGAAACCCTTTTATATGGTACCTTTGAACGAGAACCCCGTCAACCAGCAATTAATAAAATCATTCGCCATAAAAAAAAAAAAAAAAAAAACCCCCATTTACCACTGAGAGTAATTCCGTTTTTTTTGTGCATAAGGAGCCAAATATACGTACAGGAAATTGTAAGGAAACGCGAATTCATAATTTCCGTCTTTATTTTTCATTCACTCCCCCCCCCCCCCCCCCCCGTCGTAAAAGTCGCAAAGGCTAAAGGGGAGGAGATCGAAGTGAGAAAAGTTAGTTTACCCGATTGCCAAATACTCGACGAAACGACAGAGCTATCCAAAGTCTAGTCAATTTTTCGCCTCTGGAGGAAGAGAGTTTCAACTCGTTGAAAAAAAGAAAAATAATATTTAAAGACAGATTAATACGAAAAAACAAAAAAAAAAAACAAAAACAAAAAGATATATGTAGATGAATAAATATATGACACGGGTTTTACTATACGTGCATGCACGAAAGAGAGACGAGAAATGAAATTCTACAAACGATATGAAACAATGAACAAAGAGACAAACATATTTAAAGTAACACAAATCGATAAAAAATAAATAAATAAATAATAATAATAATAATAATTCAAAATAATAAGAACAAATATATGAAACGAAACCCTCTCGATTCGAGGCGTCCCAAAAAAAAAAAATAGTTGGCCTAGTAAACGAGTATCATGTTTTTCGCCCTGGTTGCCAAACGGATTATTGCGACTCGTCGTTTATTATTGAAATACAATTGTAATACTTCGCGAGAAGAAAATCGATAAAAGTCAAAGAAGCAGAAAACACGCACGTAAAAAGAAGAAAAAAAAAAGATTTTATTGATTAAATTACGAACTTTTATCGCTACCGTTAAAACCGAAAAGAAAAAAACGAAAAAAAATAAAAAAAAAAGTGTAATTCGATGATAAACGAGAGACAAGACGATGAGCGATAACGACTCGGGTTCGATCATCGTGAATCGATTATGAGAATGGAGTCTGAACGATTAAAAACCAAAAAAAAAAAACATTAAACGAAAGGGTTAAAATTGAAGGATGATGAAAAAACAAACGGTTACCAATCGAATCGTTATACATTAGAATTATTATAGATTGGATTAGAGAGGGTAAAACACACATACGAAACACTCACACAGACACAGACACAGATACATACACGCTCGATATACACAGATACGAAAAAGTGCGAACTGTGTGCGAGATAAGAAGAAAGATTTAATGAATAAACAAGAGAGAAAATACTTCGATTAATAATAAAAGAAAATTAAAAAATTAAAAAAAAAAAAAAAAAAACAATGACAACAGAATCCACAAAATCTTTTTCGAACGAACGATCTTCCTTTCGTTTTGGCCCAATCCGTTAAGTGGTAAGCCAAAATAAAAAAAAAAAAAAAAACATAGTGTATCATATTTATTATTAAATTGATGATAAAAACGAAAGAAATAATAAGAAAACAAAAAAGAGAGAGAAGAAAAATACGAAAAGATGTGTGAGAAATTGATTTCACACGAGAACAAGATAAATTTGTCGTTTGCGTTTCTTCACCTTTGTATGTATAGCAAACGAATGAATATATTTATTGCGAGTATAATAGTATATTATTGGCGATTACTAATATATATTATTACTCTGTATAATCATTGTTACATTGTTCCTCGGTTTATCACGCGCACGGTGAAACAAGAAGAAAATATGATGAAAAATAAGAAAAAGAAGAGTTTATTTAAAAAAATACAAAACGAACAAACAAACAAACAAATATTAAAAACAAAGATGAGAGAGAAAAACAAAGGAAAATAACGAAATAAAAAATTTAAAAAAAAAAAAAACAAAAAACAAAACAAAACGGTAAATAAGTAAAACGATTTACGAAAGATCCATTTGTACAATCATTGCGTCATTAAAATATGATTATTCATTATGGAAATCGTAGTTTTTTATTCGCCTCATTTATTCCCAATCACTCGTTTATCCTGATACAAAGAATTTATTGAGAAAAAAAAAAGCGATTGACAAACAATAAAAAACGATCAAATCGTTAACAGCTTCTGAAAATTTGCACTTTTTCGAGTTTAGTCGTTTTTTTTTTTTTTCATTCCCAATCACAAAATTATTCTTTCTCCATGAAAGTGAGAGGAGAGTGCCAGTTTTTTTTTTTTTACGAAAAATTCTCAAATAATTGTTGAAAAAGAAAGGTATACGCAGGAACAATTAAAAAAAATAATAATAATAAATGAGTAAACGCCACTCAATCGCCAACTGATTGACCAGATTGATAAAAAGCATTTTAGATTTTTTTTTTTCCTTATTCTTTCATTTCCGATACTGATATTCGTGGTTTTACGGGCTATTCGATGATCCTTATCGCTCAAAGGTTTCGAATCTTTCGAATTTCCCTCACACCTGAGAGATAAAAGCTCGTGAAGTTGACAATAAGCCGATAAGAGCGTACATTTTCGTTTTCTATAATCACACTTCGAATTCTGTGCCGGAGGCGACGAATCGGCCAATACTGGTTCCGAGATCACGACGAGTGTTTAGTAAAAAAAAAATAAAATAATCATGTGGAAAATAAGGTGATTGAAGAAAAAGGGATTTTTATTTCTCATCGAAACGTCGAAAAATAAAGCAAGTGAGTTTCACCCAACGAAATTTCAACGTTCTGAACGTTTGATCTCGAGCTTCATAAACTTCTGATTTAAAATCATGAGCGAAAGATCGATTTTTAATGACAGAATTTTGTCGTCGAATGTTTCTTCTTTTTTAACGAGCTTCAATGGAATTTTGTAAAAAGCAAAAAAAAATACCGATATTTTGAGACTCGAAAATCTTGACACTCTTCTACGAGATTTTTTTTCTTTATCCTCAGAATGAAAAATCTCGCGATTACGTTTGTCGCGCTCGTTTCGTACGTTTTATCGGTTTATGGAGAATCATCTTGCGTGTGGTACGGAGAATGCGGTAATGCGAGAGGCTTCAAACAGCCTTGTCCAGTCAATCATTCGGCTATTAAACTCGACCATAAAGAAGCGGAAACAATACTTTTAAACAGATGTCCCCATTTATTTACGGGCTCAGGTGAGATTTCAAGTTGAATTTAGCAAAATAAAATGAATCGTAACACGCGAATTGTCTTTCGAATCAACTCAACGGATGCAGCTGTCAAAAAATCTGTGAATTTTCAATTAAACTGTCTATTTAAATCTAACAGTTTCTATTTGTTTGAAAAGTTGTTTTCGTTTGATACAATTCTCTATTTAGAAGCTCCGAAAACTTGTTGCGACCCTAATCAAATAATGACGATGGATAAAAGTCTTGAATTGGCTGAGGGAGCATTTGGCAGATGTCAGAGTTGTTCGAAAAATTTATTTCGATCAATTTGCGACTTTACTTGTGCCAATGATCAGTCAAGATTTATGAAAACAACGAAGTGCGCCACCGATCCGAGCACCGGAAAAGAATACATAACGAGAGTGCAGGTAAGTCCCTGGCAGGTGGACCGAGCAAAGAAATTTGTTGGTCCAAAGAAATTTCTTGTCGTTGGCTTTGTTGGTTGTTGAATAAACGAAACTTTGGTTGATTCAACAACGCTTTCGTCGTGGTGAGAAATATTTATTGCAGCGAGCAAATCTCCAGTGTTCGAATCAACAGAATTTTAGTTTTGAACAAATTTCTATTCTCGATTTGTACAACGAAATGTTTTTACATCTTATTTTCCTGATTTTCGTACCGTTTTTAATTTTTTAATTTTTTGACGTGCGATTAGATTTATATATCGAAAGAATACACGCGCGCGACTCGAGAATCATGCAGTCGAGTGGTAAATCCAATGACCGGAACATTCGCTCTTGACCTTGCTTGCGGAGGTGCGACCGGAAATAAATGCACCGCGGAACGGTAATTATAGTATCGAACAATTCGATCATTTTTTTTTTAATAAAACTTTATTTAAGGAGTTTCGGTACAAAAGGCAAAATGTTAAGAAATTAATGAAATTTGGTGATAATGTTCTTCAACATCAAGTACGAAAACACAAATTTTTTCAAAACTTTCTTCTACTTAGTTATCGAGTAATTATGCATCAAAGCAGATTTCTTATGCCCGAAGTGTATACCTATATATATGGAAACGCAATGCTTATACACGTGAACTTTAGTCTTCAATTACTCGATAACTGTGTAGAAGAAAAATCTGAAAAAATTTTTATCGTCAAATTTGGCACTAAAGAATATGTTCATCAAATTTTATAAAATTCTTAACTTTTTGAAATTTTTTGTGTTTTTAACATGGTTTAGCATGGCAACATTGTATCGCCTGTACCGAAACTCCTTAAATCATATCGAAATTGATGGAGCGCGAGAAATGTCATTTTTCACTTCGATTATTCGACAGATGGTTTTCCTTTATGGGAAACGCAACGAAAAATACAATGGCACCGTTCGATTTGGAGTATGTTTACAATGAAGATGCTCTAGCGCCAGGTCCACCGTTGAATCCGCCAACGAAACTTTGTAGCGAAGCCTACGATGTGAGTTTACGGTTCAATTGCTTTCGATCCTCGTCGATTTTCATGTCGAATTTTTCGCTCTTATCTTCGTTCCACTAAATCTGATACTCGACGAAATTTTCGAATCAATTCGATTTGAAATTCTCGACAGAACGACACTGTTTTTAAGGGTTAACACCACTGTAGAGAATCAGCAAAAAAGGCCTAAATTTGATCATTTTTTTTTTAGACTATTGGAAAAGAAATCGAGTTTCTTTTTTCAGGGTTTATTAAACACAAATTGAAGTATGTAAAAAACGTTTTTTAATGCATTTTTTTATAAAAAATGGCGGTGACAGAGCCAGTCTTCAAGAATGCTTTTTTTTCGATGCCTCCACGGGCGGACGTGTAACTCCGAAAATATAAGAGCCAGAACTAAAGAATTAATTTTTTCTCAATCTATATGTCTCTGGCTAGAGAAGTACATAGGATTTTTTTTTTTAATCAATTTTTGCAAAAATGGCACAAGTTTAAAAAAATTTGCATTTTTTCAGCAAAAAAATTTGCAGTAAATTGTTTATTACGAAAAAAGTTTACATTCAATCAAAAAACGGCTATGTACTTCTTTAGATAATGTGATTGTGGAGCTACAGTCAAAATTTCAAAGCAATTCATCGAACGGTTTTCGACCAGCGTTTCCGCTCAGCTTCAACAAATACGCGTTTAAAATTGAATATTGTTTTTATGATCCTGAAGTATTTTGTTTGAGCAAAAGAAAAGAGTGGTGTTACCCCTTAATGATTATTTCATCACCGAAGAATCGATTTGCTCGTATTGAATTTACGAAAATTCGTTAGAACTCGTCATTGGCCTGTAGTTGCGTCGATTGTCCGGGTTCGTGCTCGTCGAACGATCAATGGGAAATAAGTACACCGAGCTTCGAATTCGGGGGAATGAACGGCTGGGGACTTATCATCGGATTTATCATCATTTTAATCAGCTCATGCTGGAGCATCGTTCTGATTTATATACGAAAACGTAAAGCACGTAAGTCGGATTACTCTCAATTTAGGAGTGCACTGAGAAATAAAATTTGTTGACTCAACATAAATGTTTGTTAAAGAAACTCGTTTACTCCTATGAAATTTCATTTATTCAAACACCTGAACTTGCAGGCTCAAATTATATTTCTTCGACCGACGAAAACATCGTAGAAACAACAAAAGTTTTTGATCGATCAACAAATTTCTTTTCTCAGTTTATAAAATGAAAAGACAACGAAAAAAATTGTCCATTTTCAATGAAATAATGGGAAAAAATGATTAATCATTTGGTAGGAATCGACAGACCGATTGTGACGATTCGACCAATCGATCAAAGGCCTGATAGAAATTTTAATACCGTCACCGAAAGGATTTTCGCAGCTTGGGGACGCGGTAGATATAAATTTTATGTTCAGATACCAGCAATTGAAAAATTGACATTATAAATGTAGAAATTTGTCTTTGGAGATGAAATTTCTGCTCGTGGAATTATTCGACCGATAAAAATAACGAAAATTTTTTAATTATGACTTTCGAATTGTTTTTTTCTTTCCAGTTTTTGCCGAAAGTCCTTCAGTAGTTTTATTGTCAACGACTTTTATCGTGATAGCGTTGAGTATCGGTATAAAGTTTCTAATAGTGACAGTTAATCCGATCGAGATATGGGCATCGCCAACGAGTCAATCGAGAATCGACAAGGATTATTTCGACAAGCATTTTCAGCCGTTTTATAGAACAGAACAAATTTATATAAAATCCGTTGGCCTCGAAAAGGTGAGTGAAAATTTGATGCTGTTGAAAGGAAATTTTTCCTTCAATTCTCGACCGGAATCTATTTTTTCCAAAAGTAAATCCTTCGAGGGGGTGAAAACGAGCCAGATCCTCTCTTCAACATAAAATGTTTCTCGTTCGCAATAATGAAGCTTAATTACACACGATTATCTTCGTTTTTTCATAACGAAGAGAATGGTGCATGGAAGAATGGCATTCGGTGGAGATTCAACAAAGAAAAATTGTTGAAATGATAAAACCTTCGGAGACGGTGAAAACGAGAAGTTTTCGACTGAAGAAATTGTGATCGTTTTCGATTTCGTTGCTTTTTCCCATTGCAGATCACTCATGAAACGAGCATCGGGACTCTTCTGTTTGGACCGGTATTTCAAAAAGAATTTTTGCTCACAGTTTACGATCTGCAAGAAAAAATATTACAGGTAAAAAAGTGAGGAGACGAGCTTCAACTTTTCTTTACATTTTCCTTAGACGATGATATAAAAAAAAAAATTGTTTCGTTGTAAAAATTTTTTTGATATAATTCAGCTCGGCCAAGAAACCGGAGAAGGCCTCGAAAAAATATGTTACGCTCCGGTACAGAATGAGTTCACAGGACCTGTGACACTCTCACTCTGCACGGTACAAAGTGTTTGGGGATACTTTCAAAACAACTTGACAAATTTCAACAAAATTAAATACGACAACGGTTATGAAGACAATTATTTGGACCAGTTGTACCTCTGCATCCAGTCAGTTAATTTCATTTCATCAAAATTATCATTTTCTTTTAAGGGAGTTCATCCGGTACCGAGCAAGTCTAAACCCAAAACTGTCACGACTAGCGTAGTCGGCTCAGTATGTTTAGTGTGTTTAACTTCCAAAGTTTAACCTCCTTTTTCGAGACAAATTAATTTATTCCGAACCTCATAAGTATCGAATGGATTTTGTGAAGTGGTAAAAAGATTTTTTAGATATTTTTTAAGCATTTATAAAAGTTTCGTACGAAATTGTTTGTCAATGTTTGCGAATTTCATGTTTACAGACGGGAAAACCACAGAAACGCATAAGGAACCGTGTTAAATTGGGAAATCTGTTTTTATTAATTTCTCTCAAACAAAGTATTCTAAGGACCTGAAATTTTGACAGGTGATCTAGTTGATATTGATAACTGTATTCAAAATTTTTAATCAATATCTGTTTATTAATTCGATTACCAGATGAACTCCCTTAACTCAGTAAAAATCTTATTTCTTCGAGACAAAATATTCAGTCAATTCATTTCGATTATTTCCTCTTTACAATTCTTTCTGAAATTTCGAATCAGAATTACTAAAAATTTGATACTTTTGCGGACAGAATTTAAAACGATTCATTTTTTTTTCTCCAAGGAATCCTTACGACCCGGATTGTTTGTCTCAGTACAAAGGTCCCGTTATTCCGGACATCACGTTCGGTGGATATTTGCGAAAAGACCAAATAAACGTGGACGTTTCTGATTACATGAATGCCACAGGTTTGGTGCTCTCCTTCATGGTCAGAAATTCACTGAACGATACCGAAATCGAGCCGATGCTGAAATGGGAACAAAAGTATTAAAACAAAAAACCGTGATTATAATAATAAAATGAATTATTTTAGAAAAGTAAAACTCGAACTTCAATAATTATTTCAATTTTCATTCAATGTTTCTCAACGCTTTTACAGATTTTTAGATTTTCTTAAAAATTGGACGGAAAACGAGAAACCAGAGTACATGGAGATTGCGTATAGTGCAGAAAGATCGATCGAGGACGAATTGAAAAGAACTTCGATAGCAGAGTCGAGAACTATGGTCATCAGTTACGTCGTAATGTTCGTTTACATAGCTTTTGCTCTGGGAAAATTCAAAAAATCTGTCACATGTTTCGTGAGTTTAAAATGAATTCATAAAAATAAGAAAAATTGAAAGAAATCATCGTCGATTTCTGAAAAATCGATAGTGAAATTGCAACCTTTTTTTCGAAGGTCACGACCAGGTTTTTTCTTAGTATCGGTGGTATCGTTATGGTCCTCGCTTCGGTTTCTGCGTCTTTAGGAATCTTCGGTTACGCCGGTGTTCCTACAACTTTGCTCACGATCGAGGCAAGTCTTTTTCTTTCCAATGATTTCAAAAAGTAAATCGAAAAAATCGTAATATTAAAATAATTCGAGAATTTTTTTTAAAAGGAATCGATTTTTTCATGAAATTTTCATTTTATAAAAATTCTTTTTCGTTTTACACTTTATTTTCGAGTTCCTGTTCGTCGAGAAGTGTGAAAAATTTTGATGAAAAATAAATTGGTAAAGATGAATGAAAAAAAACAAAATAGGAAAGTTTCGATTGAACAGAACAATTGTTTCGATAAAAATTCATGAAATTTATGTTTATTTTACTGTTTTAGGTTATACCGTTCCTTGTTCTGGCGGTGGGGGTTGACAATATATTTATTTTGGTACAAACCCACGAGAGATATCCACGTAAATCGAGCGAAACGGTGGTTGATCACATAGGATTTATTTTAGGCATGGTTGGTCCGTCCATGTTGCTTACGAGCATTTCCGAATGTTTGTGCTTCGCGATCGGTAAATTTTGATGAATTTAATCGCGTAATTAGTAGCTCAGTCGATTTTTTGGAAAATTCAATTTTTTGACAGATCAAATATTGCTCAGAAACTTGACTTTTGTTTTCTCAAAGAACAAGGACGAACGAGAAATTCAAAAATTATTATTGAAAAAAATTTTCATTGATGACTCTTCCATAAAAAAAATAAAAAACAATTTTGTCATCGAATTCGTTGAGGGTTCCTAGGAAAATAATATTTTCACGAAAAAATGGATGCTAGTATTTTATTTGTCGTTCAGAAGAAAAAAAAAACTGAGAGCTGCAATAATATTTTGGTTCGGTGTTCGATGAAGGGTTAACGATCGAGAAACCTGGATTTATTTACGATTTTTTGTTTCTAGGAACACTATCGAAGATGCCTGCTGTTAACACTTTTGCAATGTACGCATCTGTCTCGATACTGATTAATTTTCTACTTCAAATAACCGCGTTCGTCAGTCTCTTGGCTCTTGACACACGAAGATACGAGGTAAATATTGAATAGACACTTTTGTGATGGCTGTGGCACGATCAAATAGACTCAATTACATTGTCGTTCCATAACAGGGCGGCCACTTCGATGTGCTTTGTTGCATCAGCTTGGATTCTCAATTGACCATCGATACCGATAAGGGATACGTACAGAAATTCTTCGAGAATTATTACACCCCTTTTCTCATGAAGAAACGCGTCAGAACCGTTATTTTAACGGTTTTTGTCGCTGTACTCACGATTCACGTAATCGCCGCTCCTCAAATCGAAGTTGGCCTCGAACAGAAACTCTCTATGCCCGAAGATTCCTACGTTCTCAAATATTTTCAGGTTCAACACTTTTTCAAAAATATTCGGGTTTATTTTATTCTTGTAAACATAAACACAACGTTAACTCTCGTAAACGGCTCGAGAGTTATAATCGTAAAAGAAAAATGTCTGTTTTCGCGCGATGTTTACGAAAATTTAGAGGTTAGGCGTTCGAACAGTATTATATTGACGAAAATATTTCAATTTATGAATATCCTTTTTTGTATTTCAATCAGTTTATGGACGATTTATTGTCAATGGGGCCACCGGTTTATTTCGTGGTGACAAGTGGATTGAATTACAGTCTCACGACCGTTCAAAATGCAATTTGTGGTGGGCCACAGTGCAACACTGATTCCCTGTACTCGCAACTATTCAGTGCAGCCAATCAATCGTTTCAGTGAGTTAAGAAAATTCTCGATTGCCAATATATTCCAAATTTTTAGAAAATAAAAAAAATGTTCCAAAATTAATAAAAAAAAGAAGAATTAGTTTACTACAAAATCGATTGAATTTCAATCCATACTTAGATCGTATCTGGCGAAACCAGGATCTTCGTGGATCGACGATTTTTTCGATTGGACGTCGATTCAATCGTGCTGCCGATATTTTCCCAATAATCAATCGTTCTGTCCGCACGATCATGGTGAGATAAATCTTTCTTTTTGAAATTACATTCTATTCAATTCATTTATTCTCAAAGATTTAATCTTTGATTTGAATCAATCCAATCTGTACGAGAATTTGAGTTTCGATTAATTTTTTTTCAGCCAACTGTAGGCCTTGTCAAATTGACAAAGCTAACATGTCATCGAGACCAGAAACTAAAAGTTTTCGAAAATATATCAGTTATTTCGTAAGCGATATTCCGGACATTCGATGCGCCAAAGGTGGAAGAGCATCTTATTACGATGTGAGTGTGTCGATCAATATATTAGTGCATTTTATAAATTTCAATATAATAATAACAATATTTTTCAAATATTTGAGATCATTAATGTAAGTTGTTTGACTATTAATGTACAAATGATTTTTTTATTACGATCCAAAGGCATTGACGTATTTTTATGACGAGTATGGAATGATCGACGTTGGTGATACGTATTTCATGAGCTATCACAGACCTTTGAAAAAATCCAGTGACTGGTACAAGGCTCTCGAAGCAGCGAGATTCGTTGCAAAAAATATAACGAGCATGATAAACGATGCAAATTTATCGGATCAGAAAATTCGCGTTTTTCCATACAGGTAAATTTGATGAACGAAAAATATATTTTCAGACATTAATTGAAAAATATTTTTTTCAATTTCTGTCAATAAATTTCGATCTTATTGAAAAATTGACTTTTCCAATTTCAATCATGTCCTGTCAAAATACTTTTTCATTTTAATTGAGTTATTGGAAATATTGTGGATTTCGTAGTCGTAAATATGACTTTGATAAAAAATTTATTAACGTTCCATTGTTTTTCAGTGTCTTTTACGTGTTTTACGAGCAATATTTGACGATCTGGTACGAGACTCTGGAATCTCTTGGCTTATCACTATTCGTGATATTCGTTGTTACATATTTACTTAGCGGAAGATCATTATTCTCAGCTTTTATCGTATTATTAACAGTTACTATGATCATTATAAATCTCGCAGGATTTATGTATTGGTGCAACGTCTCCTTGAATGCAGTTTCTCTAGTAAATTTGGTCATGGTTAGTAGATTTAAAAAAAAGATATTTTTTGACAACTCGACAAAAGTCTGGTTTCGCTTAATTTTTTTTTACCCATCGAATTTTTCAGGGAGTTGGCATTTCCGTTGAATTTTGCAGTCACGTTGTTCATCATTATTTGTACTCTGACGCGGAAACGAGGGTGGGAAAAACTGCAGCGACACTCAACACGATTGGAAGTTCAGTAAGTGGGAATAAAAATTTCTACGGTTTAAAATTGCCTCTTGACCTCTTTAAGGGCATCGAAATCGATCGGAATTGAACATTTTTTCATTGTTTTGAAACTTTGATTCTTTTCAAACGCATTTCGTCATCATGTGTTGATCAAATGCGACTTTATCATACATCATTCTCTTCGTTATTCGATAACGAAGATAACGGTGCACAATTGAACCTTGTTATCGCGTACGAAGATCATTTTGTGCCACGGGGAAGATGGAGATCGTTTTTAACTCAATTTCAGGACTAATAAAATAATTTAGGGGATGATTGATTTATGATTATGAAACGATCGACAGGTCTTCTCTGGAATAACCCTGACAAAATTTGTGGGAATAATCATTCTGGCTTTTGCTAAGACTCAAATTTTCCAAGTTTTCTATTTCCGGATGTATCTTGGAATTTTGTTGATGGGCGCGACACACGGTTTGATTTTTTTGCCAGCACTTTTGAGTTTCATAGGTAAGACTGAATAATTGGGAAACAAATTGAAAAGATTACTGAAACTATGTTTTTAGTAGAAATTAAATATAATGTTTAGCAATTTTTTTCAGGTCCTTTAAATAATGCAAATCGAGGATTAGAGAACGGATATTCATCAACTTTCTGTAAATAAAACCAAATTGATTTTCGACGTACGAATTGTAAAGAAATATTGATCGAGACAAGACTATGAGAAAAAATAATGAATTCTGATAATCAATATTAACGAAACTTCAGAAATTATTTATTTTTTTCTTTTCACTGGTGATTAAATCGAAAGAAACATTCAGCGAATGGAATTTTTGTATGCTAGCGAATGTGTCCTCAAAAATGATCATTTATTTTCGATGTTGTTATACTTCGAAGGACAAGGACGAGGCGAACGAAATAAATGAGACTTCATTTGAATTCGAACTGTGTTTTTTTTTCTTCTTTAATTCAACTTTGGTTTACAATACCACGTCGTTAACCTTTTTTTTAAGCCACATGAATAATTAGTTGAAAATTCGCAAACGAGTTTGGCCTTAATGTAAAAGCGAGAAATAAATGGAAAGTAAGAAAAAAGAGAAGTCGAAATTAAGGATAGAGATCTAATTTTAGCAATACTATCATTTTTCTACGCGTTGACGAATTTCGTGAAACGCGGGACTAAACGAAGAGTTTCCTCACAGATGGTTATTTTCTTTTTCTTTTAAAACTTTTCTTTCACTGCGTTTATTTGTTCTACTACTGCCGAGAGAAAACTCTTCGATGTTTTGGAATTATATTTTCTGTTACTCTTTTTCCTTTCAATTCTTACGTGGTTCTTTGAAGTCTGTAATGTTTGAATGTTGCTTGTTTTTGAAATTTCTCTTATTTTTACGTGAATTCGACTTTCTAAAGATTACCGCCTCGAAGACGAAGGACGAGATGGAGTGTGGATTCCTTTTGAATGTTATAGTCGGACAAAGTTCTACCATCTTCTAATTGTTTACCGGCAAAGATCAAACGCTGCTGGTCCGGGGGAATACCTTCTTTGTCCTGGATTTTAGCTTTGACGTTTTCAATGGTGTCAGAGGCCTCGACCTCGAGGGTGATCGTTTTTCCGGTCAAGGTTTTAACAAAGATTTGCATTCCTCCTCGAAGACGAAGAACCAAGTGAAGAGTCGATTCCTTCTGGATGTTGTAGTCGGAAAGAGTTCTTCCATCCTCCAGTTGTTTTCCGGCGAAGATCAAACGCTGCTGGTCCGGGGGGATTCCCTCTTTGTCCTGGATTTTGGCTTTGACGTTTTCGATGGTGTCGGAAGCTTCTACTTCGAGAGTGATAGTTTTTCCGGTCAAAGTTTTGACGAAGATCTGCATACCTCCTCGAAGACGAAGAACCAAATGAAGAGTTGATTCTTTTTGAATGTTGTAGTCGGAAAGAGTTCTTCCGTCTTCCAGTTGTTTTCCGGCGAAGATCAAACGCTGCTGGTCCGGGGGGATTCCCTCTTTGTCCTGGATTTTGGCTTTGACGTTTTCGATGGTGTCGGAAGCTTCTACTTCGAGAGTGATAGTTTTTCCGGTCAAAGTTTTGACAAAGATCTGCATACCTCCTCGAAGACGAAGAACCAAATGAAGAGTCGATTCTTTTTGAATGTTGTAGTCGGAAAGAGTTCTTCCGTCTTCCAGTTGTTTTCCGGCGAAGATCAAACGCTGCTGGTCCGGGGGGATTCCCTCTTTGTCCTGGATTTTGGCCTTGACGTTTTCGATGGTGTCCGAAGCTTCGACTTCTAGTGTTATGGTTTTCCCTGTTAGAGTTTTGACGAAAATTTGCATCCCTCCGCGGAGACGTAGGACGAGATGGAGGGTCGACTCTTTTTGGATGTTGTAGTCTGACAGTGTTCTACCATCTTCCAATTGTTTTCCAGCGAAAATTAAACGCTGCTGATCTGGTGGAATTCCTTCTTTGTCTTGAATCTTTGCTTTAACATTTTCGATAGTGTCGGAGGCCTCAACTTCAAGAGTGATGGTTTTTCCAGTTAATGTTTTGACAAAAATTTGCATTCCTCCTCTAAGACGAAGAACAAGATGGAGTGTGGATTCTTTTTGGATGTTGTAGTCAGATAAAGTTCTACCATCCTCCAACTGTTTTCCAGCAAAGATCAAACGCTGCTGGTCAGGAGGGATTCCCTCTTTGTCTTGAATTTTCGCTTTCACGTTTTCGATAGTATCCGATGCTTCGACCTCGAGGGTGATCGTTTTTCCAGTTAAAGTTTTTACAAAGATTTGCATTCCTCCTCGGAGACGAAGAACCAGATGGAGAGTCGATTCCTTTTGGATGTTGTAATCGGAAAGAGTCCTTCCATCTTCCAATTGTTTACCGGCGAAAATCAAACGTTGCTGGTCTGGGGGGATTCCTTCTTTGTCTTGAATTTTGGCTTTGACGTTTTCGATGGTGTCGGAAGCTTCTACTTCGAGAGTGATAGTTTTTCCGGTCAATGTTTTGACGAAGATCTGCATACCGCCTCGAAGACGAAGAACCAAATGAAGAGTTGATTCTTTTTGAATGTTGTAGTCGGAAAGAGTTCTTCCGTCTTCCAGTTGTTTTCCGGCGAAGATCAAACGCTGCTGGTCCGGGGGGATTCCCTCTTTGTCCTGGATTTTGGCCTTGACGTTTTCGATGGTGTCCGAAGCTTCGACTTCTAGTGTTATGGTTTTCCCTGTTAGAGTTTTGACGAAGATTTGCATTCCTCCTCGAAGACGAAGAACCAGATGAAGAGTCGATTCTTTTTGAATGTTATAATCGGAAAGAGTCCTTCCATCTTCCAATTGTTTACCGGCGAAGATCAAACGCTGTTGGTCTGGGGGGATTCCTTCTTTGTCCTGGATTTTGGCCTTGACGTTTTCGATGGTGTCCGAGGCCTCGACCTCGAGGGTGATGGTTTTGCCGGTCAAGGTTTTGACAAAGATTTGCATTCCTCCTCGAAGACGAAGAACCAGATGAAGAGTCGATTCCTTTTGGATGTTATAATCGGATAGAGTCCTTCCGTCTTCCAATTGTTTACCAGCAAAGATCAAACGCTGCTGGTCTGGGGGAATTCCTTCTTTGTCCTGGATTTTTGCCTTGACGTTTTCAATAGTATCGGAGGCCTCAACCTCAAGGGTGATGGTCTTTCCCGTAAGGGTCTTCACGAAAATCTGCATGTTTGATCTGCAATGATTTTTGTCATTAAAAAAAAATTCCTTGTTAAACAAAGAAGAGTATCGAAAATTTGATTGAAAAATCGAACATAATCAATTTTCAAGTTCAAAAATGGATTCTCGTTGTATAGTATATCTTGTACAAAATGATTTTATTTTTATATCGCGTGAATTGTATTGCAAGAAATAATGGAATTGC
Organism: Campoplex capitator; assembly: GCA_037576405.1. Lineage (NCBI taxonomy): Eukaryota > Metazoa > Arthropoda > Insecta > Hymenoptera > Ichneumonidae > Campoplex > Campoplex capitator. The sequence continues at coordinate 8,614,965 of JARBWI010000323.1, read as the reverse complement.
GTATGTTTAGGTCGACTTCGAAAATCGGGTTTTGACGATATTTATTATTTCATTCTCCGAAATCAGATTCCAAAATTCGATTTTCAAATTATTCACATTGGTTTGATTACGCACTTTTAATTACGATTTTATATGAATCGATTAATCTTTACGAGGAAGCAGTAAAATGGGTGTGAACGGGAAAATTCCAAAATGGAGTCCAGCAAGAAGACCACAAATCGTGAATTCGATTTCCCAAGAGACGAAAAAAAAAAACGCGAAAGGAAATTCCAGATTTATGGATAATTCAAATAATTAAATCACCACGTAACTCGATGTTGCAAATAATTAAGACGTATTGAACAAGATTCTTGTGAAATAATTAATTTGGGTCACGAAGGATAAAGGCCAGAAGGAATATTCGAGAAAATGGCGTCCAACTCACAAGCTGAAGGAACAAAGAATGGCCTCGTCCTCGTGGTACGGTTCAAATATAACTTTTCTCGAAAATATTTTTCAATCAAACGATTGAAACGGAATGAATGTAAGAGGAACCGAAAAATTAAGTGTGAAGAGATGTACTTGTCGATTTAATGAAACGAAAATTGGTGTCGATGAAACGACAGCTCGAAATTTTATTGATCGACGGGTGTGTTGTAACGAACCCGAGATGACGTTGCGCAAAATGGATAAGAACAAAGACGATCGCACGGGAAAAAACAAATACGATACGTTGTTTGAAAAACGGCAATTTGGCAATAATTTATCTATAAAAATGATTCAACTGAACTTACCTTAGCAATTAATCGATCAAGGGTTCGGTAGCAACAAAAATGCAACTTTTCGAACGAAACAAGACGAAGCTTTCTCTAAGGTCCTATGTTCAACGGAGGGAACAGGGAAACTGAAACTGTCATTTGATTTGGGTGAGGACGACGGGAGCAAAACGATGAAAATTCTTGTCCTCCAGTGCGCAAGCGCATTACCGAGGGCTTAATTCAGCAGCGTCCCGCAATCGCGCTGTTGTCGCTTTGCGCATAGCCGCCACGGCCGCCACGCAGCACCATTTCGTTCGAACTCGTTGGAACAAGCAAACTTTTATTTTCGAAACTTTGGATTTTACTGAACTTACGAGCTTTTAATCCTTTTCGATTATAAAAATGTCAAAAAATATTTTCAATGCCTCTGTTCCAAATTTGTCAGAACTTTGCTCTATCGTTGCACGAATCGACTTGACTGAAATAAAAGATTCTTCGGCTAAATCACATTTTCACTGGAAAACGATGAAGTGCAGGTCAGACATTTTTTTATGTCATTTTCATAAAATTTCTACATCACTAAACTCAATTTGAAAAAAATAAAAACGCCAACCTGTGATTTTCAAAAACTAGAAACCTAGAAAAATTTGTAATTTTCTATTAAAAATCGTGGTTCGTTTTTTACACACACAGATTAATCATTCACACGATGCAAAATCACGTGATCGCGTGCCCAATTTTCGAAACTTCCGATTCTATTAACATTATTACGAGCGTGGAATTCTACAGAGGCGAAACTTTGCAGAATCATTTAAAAAATATAAATATGACGGTATTTCATTTCTTTTATGCAAATGACTTTCTTTTGACAGAAAAAAAAAAAATTCATCACAAAATCAATTAGTTTGAAAATTTTTATCGGTTTTTCTATATTTATGATTGACAAAATCATTCAATTGAATGATAATCGCATACTCCATTGAAATTGTATGTTTTTTTTAAAGCAAATTGTGTTATTTCGACGTTTTTTTTTTCGTTCCATTTTTCAATCGAACATTTATTAATATTGAATTTATGATTTTTTTGAATTTTCGTACAAGTGGTCAGCAACAAAGCCCGTGACAGCGGACACTTACAAAAACTGTCTACGGTACTCGATACAATTTGCGATCGCACCGCGATGGAACCGAGTCGGACCCTATTTAATAAGTGGCGATAATTTTTTAACATTGTTGGGCACTCACACGATAAGATTGAATCTTACCGTACAAGCGGGACAAAAAAGTGCAATTTACTTCTTTTATCACAATACACAGGGATGTTGAGACGATGAAAAAAAGATTTTAACTTCAAAAAATAGTGTTGAATGTAAAACTGAGATTCGGAGTTGCCAATTTTTGTCGGAACTGGTTCTGCCTTTTTATTTCACAAAAAATCTTTTTTCTGAACATCCCTGAATGAACTTTGGTTGAAAAAATACAAAAAACTGTTTTTTTTTAGATCCTCAATCGATCTTGGAAATCCAACCAGTAAAAATTGACATGATCGATCTCAGAATCGAAAATCTGCCAATTCCTCGAGAAATGATTGCACATTTTATGGCAGATCCTGAAGGAATTATCGATATCGCGTCCCTCGGAACTTTTCGTGTCACCGTACTACCGAGGTTTTGTCATATTTCATTCGAATGAAAAACTAAACGAATGATTGTTTTATGAAAAAAAAAGAGAATTCAATTTTCCTCTTTACTTTCTAGTCTCAAAAGAGGGAAATTGCTGACTGCTCTAAAATATATACCGGCGACTTGTCCTTTCAAAAATTATGGAGAACTGAGACGTCACTGGAAAAATATGGTAAAAATGATTTCAGTTGTATTGATTCAAAATAAATGGTCATTGATTAAAACTATTTTGAATGAGTGGAATTTTCGAGAAACGTTATTTTTTTGAAGAAACTTTTGTTTCATTTTTTTTCGCATCAACATTTTTTACAGTAGAAAGTTTGTGAAAATAAAAGATAATTTTTTTTTTTTATATTGAAATATCGATCAAACGAATTAAGATTTGCTGGGTTTGTTTTTTTTTTCCATTGCAGTACGGTTACCGTTTACCAAAAACTGACGTCGGAATAATATATTACGAGATTCGTTTCCCCGTGGCGACGGGCGATATTTTTTTGTATCCCGATGTTTGTGTGCGATCGCAAATAATCGAGAAACGTTTTTTGGGGAATCCGGAACCAGTTCTTCGTCGTTTCGTGCAAGATTTGCGCGAGACAATGCCTTTTTTGTGTGGCAAAAGTTTAAAGCTTGCGTGCGAAGATGACAGCTTTAAAATTTTGACACCAAATTCGACTGAGAACGAAAACGAAGAGGAAGAAACCGACGAGTTGCCAGTGACTCCAAAAAATACGAATTTCCGTCGCGATTTTGACAAAACTACACGCTTATCATTTTCGCGTGGGAAAAATCAAGTGTGCAGTCAAATGAGCTCGCTGATGTCACCGACTCCGAGTCTGATTGGATTCGTGAAAAATTCAGGAATAAATAAAACTACGAATTCGTCAAGTTTCCAAAACGCACCGAAAACCACTTCACGGCAACCTCGAACCGTGCATTTTTCTTCAGAAATCCAAAATCACTGTCCGAATGTCAATGACCCGGAAGATCCGGATCCTCATAAATATTCGCCAAATCTACAAGCCTCCAAATTCACGGACTTCGATCCGCAGTTGATGGAAATGGAATATTTCGATTTGAACCATTTTTCACGGCGCTCTGATTTTCCAAAAATTCAGGTTCATCCAGAAACTTCGACGTCAACGAAAATCGTACCGACTGTAAAAATTGAAATGCCAACAATCGTTAAATGTGAAAGAAAATCGAGGCATTTTGAGGGAATGGCCGAAAACAGTAAAGAACAAAACGAGAAGGTAATTTAATTCTAAAAAATCAATGAATTTCTACTATTTTTTCAAAAATTCAAGTAATTTCAAAAATTTATTTTACTTTTCTAGGGTCTACCAGTCGCCAGAACTTTGAGTCAAAAATTATCTCGAAATTTGATTCCAAAAGAGGTTAAATATCATTTTCACCGAATTTCTACGTGAATTTTAAGGGATTTAAAATGAATTTCTTTTTTCTTTTTTTTTTTCAGTACAACGAAAATTAATTGGCGGCTTCGATATCGGCTATAGACTTTATTTCTTTCTCGATTTCAAATCAGTACACAAAAGTCGTTAATTACGCCGAATAAATAACATTATAATAAACATAAATATATAGATAAAAATTACTCGCGTTGTTACGAAAGGAAATAATTTTATCAGTGAGCTTTCGATATTGTGAGATCGTAGCAAATTATCTGTAATCAGTCGTTGCAGGAATTCCTTCGGAGTTCACTATTCACACGAAGAATTTGTTTCTGTTGCACTCGTCGATAACCGATTGTAAAATAATACGATCGGACTTTTTTTCAATTCCAATTTCTTTCAGATCTTGATCATTCAACGAGTGAAACAGATCCACATCTACCTGTAGAAGAAGAGACAAAAAATCCATAAATTTAAAAGTTATCCGAATGTTTATTAGTATTTATTTATAATTCTATGAAAAAATGATGATTTGTCAAAATATCATTATTTCGATCTGATTCTGATAGAATTTTTCTCTCTAATTTAAAACCAAAACAATGATCGTTTGAAATCCATGAAATTCATCGATTTGCCATCAAATCTTACCTCTTGTTCGAGAAAAATAGGAATAAATTGAGCGAGACCAAAGCTTTTCAAAAGACGAGCCATTTTTTCCTGATTATCGTCCAAAGCCATTTGTCGCGGTGGCGTATCGTAACGAGGTTCGACCGGAGTTTTTTCGGAGGTTTGGTAATCTTCGGGTTTAGCGATTTGCAAATTTGGCGGTCGTTTCATTTGGAACCTTTGATAAAAAGAAAATATACGAAATTTGATATTTAATAACAATAATAAAACATCGAAAACTCTAAGTAAGATTCCACAATTATGACCATAAATAAAACGTTTTCATAATAATTTGTAATTTTTTTTTAATTTCCGCAATTACTGTTTTAATATTCCTTTAAAAAATCATTTAATTTCGTGAAAATGTCAACATTTGACGATTAGCAAAAAATAATTTAAACAAAATTCAGCAATTTTGATAAAAGTTACAAAAATTGATGCAACGATAAAATTGTCATAGAATATGAATAAACTATTGAAACGAAAAGCCGTTCATAAAACTAATCGAAATGAATGTACTTATGGAGTTTATTTCCGGCACGTTGGATTCTGAATTCCATTCCAAAACCGCTGTCATTGCCACTTCCTCTTCTGATAAGGCACAAATTGGGTGACATTGCTAAAGTGCGTTCCCTGGTGTACTTCAATCTTGGTGAAATGAGATTTTTCGATTTGTTATCATTGTCCAGAGATAATTTGCCTGTTTCAAAATTTTTGTCAGGTGAATTTGAGCTCGTATTTTCCGGTGGATTAATATTGATTTCCGGTATTTCACGATTTTCTATTAGACCGTCGTTCTCATAGTCCATTGAATTTTCATCGCTCTGCAACGTCGACGACATTTGTGGAACATCGAAATGATTTTCGGTAAAACTTTCCAAATCATCGACCGTTGCATTCTCGTTCCAATAATCTGAACTCTCGTTGTGAAACGATTCACCGAAATTCGCTATTTCCGGTACATTTGAATGAGCGATCATTAACAGCGTGTAATCATCTGGATAAACAAAAAATTATTCATTCAATCGAATTATAACAATATCGAAAGATTTTTGAAAGAATAAACGAAAAAATGTTTCGATTGAATTCGAACATTCAATTTTTTTTTAGCATTCATGAATTTTTAATTATTATTATTTCAACGCTTACCTGTTTCCGAGACTTTGAGGCCAAGTTCTATGAGCCTGAAAAATAATTCTTTATCATTTTTCATCGCCGCGACACAGAGAGGGTTGATGGTATCGCTTTTTGATTTTTCGAGCGCTGCTGGACAAGCTTCGTAAACAATTTCGAACATTTCTCGGCTGATGGCAACGGAGAGAGCGATGGCGGAGATGCCTGTCGATAAAACATGACATTTTTCCCATTTATATTTTCATTGATCCAAGGCTATTTTTGACTGACGTCTTCAATTTCCCGATTTATCGACGGTGCGTCAAAATTTATTTTTCAGTACTGTCAAGCTTTTGTCCTACTTGTATATGGGTGTACGAATACGGATTCGACAAAACATGAATGGAAATTTTTTTATTGGGATCCACTTAGAAAAAATTCACCTTATTTATCTTCACATTTAGTGTGGAAAAAAAGAACGTTATAAGTAGAAAAAAGCATTGCCAAACAGAACGAATTTCATTACATGATAGTTGACTAAAATAAAAATTTCTTTTCAAGGACAAAAACATTACGAAACAAGAAGAAAAAAAAGACACTGAAATCCAAATCATCGAATTTCCGACACGAAAACAGTAAGTTCAACTAAAAATTCGATGTGAATATTAAAACATTATTTCCAAGTATAAATTTCTTCATAATATGACAAGTTCACCGTATGGAGCGACGTCGATTCAACAAAAAAAAAACTCATTGCAAAGCGTAAACGGCAAGAAACGATAGAAACGAATCGTCGATACCTTGAAAAGTTGACTGTTCCGGGTTGCATCCATTATCCAATAGCAGTTTAACACTCTCGAAATTGCCATTGCGAATGGCCAGCATGAGGGGACTCCATCCGTTATCATTTTGTCTATCTATATCGCGACTGTCGTGTTTCTTTAAAATTTCTTTGATGACAGTGTAACAGCCGTTTGCAGCGGTAACGTGTAACAAATCGTCGCCATAATTATTGACAGTATCGAGTGAATAATCTGCATGCAATATAAGAGGCAAATAAAAGAGATAAAACAAAATGCAGGTGGCGCCACGTGGTCGTTAAAACGCGTATGAAATCGCGAGCGTACGAAAAAACGATCGTAATACACGACTGTAAGGGATAAAACTTACGTGTTTTTCGCATAACATCTATTATTTCCGATTCGACTGGGTCACCTAAACGATTATCCGTAAAACTCGACATTTCGACATTTATTTATATATATAAATATCATAAATTTACAAATATAAATATATATATATTCTCACATATTTTACTGGCGATTCAACAGTACCAAAGGTGTTCTAAAGTCGTACAAAATTTGCAAGAACAACGAATTTAATTTTCGTAGCGAAAAGCTTAGATTTACGTGATTTACCCGAGGACAAATATGACTCTTGCTCAAATAATGTATTTCTTGTACTAATAATGCTGTGATTTTTCATTTTGGATAAACCCCGTATCCTTACGATACTTGACAAATTCTTGTTTATTTACAATCGTTTCAGTCGAGAAGGAATGTGATTATTCGGGTCAGAAAGTTGTATACCGTTAACTGCGAGCTGCGAGCTGTAAGAGAAAAAGGGGGGAGGAAGAGAGAGAGAGAGAGAGCAAGGAGAAGAGAAAGACAAAAAGAGGAGGGAGAAGGGGAAACGGGCATGTGAGAGAATAAAAACATGTATATGAGTGCGTTGTCCTTCTCGCTCTCCCTCGTTGCTCTCCAACGAGAGACCTAAATAATATATACGTATATACCTTCATATAGAACCTGAAACAAAATCCGTGTTCGCTAAAGGAGTAAAAGAGATACGAAAGATCTTGAATTCATATTTTTTGATTATAAAATAGAGTTATAGGGATGACATAAAACAAAAATGCGATCAGTTAATAATGAGTGTGTCAAGTTCAATGTCTCGTGAACTTGAGAAACAACAGAAACGACGAACGGATTGAATGTCCGATAAATTCGTTTTGAGATGATGTAGAAAATAAAAACAAATAAAAAATACTGCATAGATCGTGCGTGTTGGGTGGATAGGAAGACGATTTTTTCATACCGGAGCTTTTTGTGAAAACGAACGAACGGATATTCTGGTAGACGCAAAAGAGAGAGCAATGAGAGAACAGCGAGAGAAGAGAGGAGAGGAGAGGAGAGCAGCCAGGCAGGAGAGCGGAAAAGAGGAGAGGAGAGAAACCAATAGAAAGAGAGACCGGGAGAGCGAGAGACGAGAGAGAAACCAATAGAAGGAGAGACCGGGAGAGCGAGAGAGAAACCAATAGAAAGAGAGACCGGGAGAGCGAGATACGAGAGAGACAGGCCAGGGGGGCAAAAGAGAAGCCAATAGAGAAAGAGAGAGGAAAGAGAGAGAGAAGCCAATAAAGAGAGGAGAGCGAGAGAGGAAAGAGAGAGCGAGAGAAAGGAGAGAGAAGCGAATATAGGAAGAGAGAGGAGAGAGCAATCAGGAGAGGAGAGACGAGAGAGGGGAGAGAGAGCAGAGAGAGGAGAGCCCGAGAGAGAGAGAGAGCAAGAGAGAAAGAGCGATATGTATATAGTAACACATATTTTAGCTTTGGCGTCGTCGTTGCCGGCCAAGCTGTGGCAGCACAGTATCTCCGTGAAATGTGACGTTCGCGTACAATTTCCGTGACAGCATTTTTTTTTAATTCATGGGTATTCCGTGTTTTACATCTTTCCTGTGTCTTATCAAACACGTGTGGGCGGACGAGGAATTGAAAAAAAAATAAAAAAAAAAAACGAACGTGAGACAGTAAAAGTAGTAACAAAAGTAATAAAAAATAAGATCAAATAAAACTCTAAACTCTTTCTACTTCGAGACTTCTTCGTCACCGGCCCGCGGACGGAATCGTACTGAGCAACGAATACAGGCGCGCACACATACACCACCAATCCTGCACGATAAATATATCGAGCTTCGGTTACCGAAGTAATGGCAAGGAAAACAAGACCAAAGAGTTGAAGAAAAATACATAGCGTTCGAACTCGTCACGAAATAAATCGATCGTTTTGTATAAAAGAAACAAATCGTTTCTGCTGACTTGAATTTAAGTTTGCATTGTTACGAAATACTTTTCACCGGGAGTCTACGGTTCGATTTCCGTTGTTACTCGGCACAGGTAAGGAACACGCGATTTCCAGCCTTCTGTTTTTTTTTTTTTCTTGTGAATGGACTTTAATTTTCGATACAATCTATAAGCAACGCGAATCATAAAAAATAAACGCCACAAATCACTCGCGTGAGAAGAGAGCAAAAATACGAGAGTGCGAGTTGAGAACGAAAAAAGAATTTGTTGATCCCGTTCTTTACGCGGGTTTCGACAAAATTCACAATTTTTGGGTTAGGTTGTCTCCTCTTCACAGGTTTAAAAACGAGGGATGCCGCGTTCAGAATTCTCGAGACAGGGGTTTTACGTCGATGCTTCTGCTGCTCTCTCTATTCGTGTGTAGAGGTATCGCAAGGGGAAGGGCAAAGGAGGGCCGCCGCCGACATTAATCGAGAGAATTTGTGCTCTGGGTGGGGTGAAAGTCTTTTTCTCTCTTTGGATCCCACGAAACTGTACATACGAGAGAAGGAAGCTTCAACGTCGGGGGGAGTGGCGAGGAAACTAGTATAGGGTTCATAAGAATTCCCCCTCTCTCTCTCGATCTTTGTTTCACGCGTTGGCATTGCTATGCGAGAGCGAGCTGTCTTTCTCTTTTGCGCCACTTTTCTTCGCGCTCTTTCGAGCACGACTGACTCTGTCGCTCCCCTCACCTTTTTGCTTTCCCCCTCTCAAGTGCTCTTCTCCCACTCGAATTTTTTTCGCGCTCTTTCGCACCCGCATCTCTTTCTAGCGTCTTATTTCTTACTCTTTCTCTTGCAACTCCACTTTTCTTCGATTCGCGCTCCCTCTAGCCTGGAAAAAAGAGCGCGTCCGCGCTCGTTCTCATTTCCCCTTCGTCGCTTACGCTCTCCCTCTCTCTCTCTCGCTCTTTTTCTCGTTTTTTCTCTCTCGCGCTTAGGTCGGCCATTTACGCGGGGAAAAGAGAGAAAGAGAATTTCTTGAAGCCCCAAGTGTTTGCGTTGGAAAAACGGGCGCAAACGGTTTATACGCCGCGCTTCGGTCGTCATTTCGGACTTGTGCTACAAGGAACTCTCCGAGATAACGGGATTTGTTCGTTCATCAGTTTCGTTTGTACGAATATTTACCATCTTAGAAAAACATTTATTTTTGTACTTCTGTGCTTTTTCTTTCTATTCCTTTTCATTTTTTTTTACTATCAAATTAAGCAATGCTGTTGAGCCCGATATCAAACGATTGGGATTGTGAAAGCTGCGCGTTTTTTTTTTCGTGTCGCGCGCGAGTGTGTGTGTGTGTGTGTGTGTGTGCGCGAGTTTCTCCTCTCTTATATTCCTATCATAATCATTATTTGAATCTTGGGAGAGTTCTAGCCCTTATAACATTCAAATTTTGTCTGAAACGATGCCAGATCATAATAAATCAAATCAACCACTTCCTGTTTCGCTATTATCATTATCATTTTGTTATTGTTATTATTTATTATATGGGATAGCTACGATTTTTTTAAACGTCGACTTTTTGTTAAAGCATTCGAACTGAATTCCTTTTTTTTTTATTTTTTTTACTTTCTCATTGCAAAAATAACTTTGACTGATCTTTTTTTTTCGTTTTTTTTTCTTATTAGAATGGGTAGCAGTAATCAGCAACTTTACAGCCTCTCATGGGGTGAGTTTGGATCTTCGCTAACTTCGGCGGTTCAATTGCTCAGAGGCCAGGGTGATCTGGTCGACGTCACGTTAGCCGCCGGTGGACGGAGTTTTCCTGCCCACAAAATTGTTCTCAGTGCTGCAAGCCCCTTCCTTCTGGATTTACTCAAGGTCTTTTTTCACCGTAAATAAAAAAACAATTTTTTTTTAAATGAAAATCTTTTAGAGTATCTGCTTATTCAACTATTGAAAATTACTGCATTTTAATTTCAGTTTCATTCTCTCTTTTCTGATGTCTCTTTTATCTACATTCTCAAATTTTGAAGGATTCTAAGAATATTGTATCAACAATGATCGAACGCCGAATCGTTTACAATTTTAGAAATTTTCTTTGTTTCTGTTCACTAGATATTTGACATTTCTGTTCGTTAAATAGATTTGCGTTCAAGATTAAAAATTGCTTGAAATAATATGACAATTTTTGATGCGTTCGGATTGACTTATCTCGCAGCTGTGATTATTGAAAGCAATAATTTTACTTACAGAGTACACCATGCCAACACCCGGTTGTTATGCTCGCAGGGGTCGGAGCTGAGGATCTCGAATCGCTGTTGGAATTTGTATACAGAGGAGAAGTCAGCGTGGAGCCTTCACAGTTACCTTCTCTCCTACAAGCCGCGCATTGTCTCAGCATCCACGGTCTTACACCACCTACAATACTCACAGAAGTATGTCTTCGAAGCTTTCCTAACAAATCGAAAAAGAGAGAGAGAGAAAGAGACTTTCTGATCATTTCTGATCGAAAAGGTCAATGAAGAGGTTTATTCTTCTGTAGGTTTTGTCAAACACGGAGAAAATCACTTTTCAAACTTCTTAGGCAGGCTTTTGTTTCTCCGCAGACGTTTCAATGCAAATGACAAAAAGATCAGTTGTATCTTTCAAGAAATAAGATGAAAAATTTAAGAATTTACATTAGTTTTTCTCTCATGTCGATGTTTTTTGATCAATTCAATTCATTATGATCAGAAAATTTCACAAATAAATGTGCTTTGTCAAAAATAATCAGAAATTCCTGTCGATTAATGAAAGATTCATGATTGAAACAGCTGTCAGCAGTGCGAAAAAAACCGGTGAATTTCGCAAATGAGAAATACAATGGATTATTTTTATAAACAGAACGGCGAGGAAATACCTGCCTCCGCAATACCTTCGAGCACCGAGCCACTTACACGAGAAATCATGAATACGTGTATTCCTATGCAACGAAGAAAAAAAAGGAGGAAGTCATCTTCTACTAGTTTGTCAACTGGAAAATGGCCACGTAGCGATCATGGCGACAGTGACGACCGAGGCCACGATTCTCATCACAGTAACGAAAGAACTACCGATTACGAGCACAGTAAAGACGGCGAGGGTGGATCTCACGACGATATGGGTAAGTTAAATGAATTAAATTCTCAAGAAACTGGTTAAATGCGACGAACTTTGTGTTTCAATGACTTTTTTTTTCGATTTATCTCTCGTCTTGTTTTCTTTAAAGACACAAGTGCTAAATTAATAAAGAAACAGAAAAATTCGTTGCATTTACAGGACTTTACGATGAGAATCGTTAAAATAGTTAACACTAGCGTTTCTCAAATTCTGGGAAGACAAAAAAAACAATCCTAAGCTGGCCCAGAATAGAAGATTGTTTTCAATCGATTATTTAAAAATAACAAAATTACTGACACGGCGTACAAATTGAAATAATTTTTGAAAAATTTATTCCATAATTCTTTACGATCCGGGGAATATGTTTGAACTTAAAAAAAGTTTCAAAAAATATTGCTCACAGTATTTGAAAAGTTTTCTCGTATAACAATGAAAGTTCAAAAGTACAAGACCACTTTTATTCACTAATGAATAAATAACTCAAAGTGTAGCAGATAAATAAACGGAGAAACAGACGTAAAAACCGCGTAAGCTTTATTTCACATATCTAAAATCTGAACAAGCAGGTGCAGAGTAAAGAGGCAATTGCCCAACTTGTGTTTTGTGTCCGGAGCTCATGACAAACCGAAACGAAAAGGATCGATTCGATTGGCTGGGAGATTAAAGATAAAAAAAAGCGTCGTCTGGAATAAAAGAAAAAAATGAGAAACAGCAAAAAAAAAATAAAGAAAAAGAAAAACAAACGGACACAAGCACAACCATCGTTAGGGTTGAACTGCAAAAATTTCGATTGGTCATCAAATCTCCAAGTCCGAGTAGGACTGAAAATTGTCCACTAACGAGGAATTAGCAGCAGATATGTACATATGCATATATGTAAATAAAGAGAAAATCACATCTATATGTATAAAAGAGAATAGTTTGACTGAAAAAAAAAACAATGAGACAAAATAAAATAACGTTATGAATATGGTCAGTTCAGCCCCCAGCATGGTAAACATTGTGTTTGTGTCTGTTGGCAGCGGGTGTATCGCCAGCGGATTATATGAATCATCGGAGCACCAATTGGCATCCGGCATCACAACAGAGTGGATCGATGATGGGAAATGCTGAAAATTCGCATCATCCGCATCATCATCCGTCGCTGTTGCATCAGCATCCGCATCATCTTCAACATCATCCGCATCAACAACCGCAGCAACACGAAGAAATTGATGTGAAACCAAATATTCATACGTTAATGCCGATGCAACAATATTCACCGCTGCACATTCCATCGTTTCCGGGTTCTCTGGCGTACCCGCCAGGAGTTTCGATACTGCCAGGCTCCCTTTCAGCTGCTGCTGTCGCTGCGGCTGCCGCTTCTTCTTCTTCTTCCGTTGGCGCGACCTCACCCGGATCTACGAAAATTCGTGGCGCTTCCGACTGTCCAGGCGTTTGTCCGCTTTGCGGCGCCACGCTCCGACAAGCTCGCAATTTGCGAAGGCATCTTTTGTCCTCTTGCAAATATCGCTTCAACAGTCATCCCGCTCCACAAGCCAACGTCGAAACCATCGAGATAAAACCCGAAGTCGAAATGCCCGGCTACACCGGCAATTCCATGCAATATGCCAACGACAGCGGCGGCAGCAACAGCTGCGAACGAATCATTTGCAAACCCAGCCCTCTTCCTTCACCTTCTCCACATGGATCCAACGTCGTTTCACCACACAGCAATATCCCCTCACCTACTATCGCCAGATGAGAACGGAGGAACGGTAGAAAAATGCTACCCTCTCTCATTAGGCGACGCGAAAACACCACCGTTTGATACGGTCCACACACGCTGATTCGCTCGCAATTTCGATACGGAAGTTACTAACAAAGGAATTTTTTTTATCAATCTTGGCTTCGGTTTTGAGACAAAGTTGCAGGATTCGAGATTATTTTTTTATGCAGATTTTCTTTGATGGAATTTTTCATTTTCGTGAAAAATTCAGACTTTAATAATTATTATTTTTCGGCTTTTGGCCCTCATTCGTAAATTATGAGCGATAGATAAAAATATTTTGAAGGTCTGAAGAGTAGACCGACAATTCGCGTATTTTTCACGATCAATTCGTTTTTCGATTTTATTTTTTTTTTAAAATTATCCTTGCAGCTCGAAAAAAAACCGAAATACTTGAGATGTCGTTGAGATTTTTTGTTCAAACGATTACTTTTGATCGATTAACACTTTTGGCTGGAAGGAAACCATGCAGAAAATTAGAAATCCATCACTCGGTAGCTTCCTGCATTCAGCTATAAAAAAAAAATGTATGTGCGGTTGAATCGCGTAAAAAAATGTGAGTGAGGGGCAAAGTGAACGTACGTGTTGATTATTCGATCGTAATTGATCATTCGAGATTGATATAAATATATTATAAATATAAAAATATGCGGACGAGAAAATATCTCATAGATTTATACTTATTGTTTTTACTGTAGAATTACAAATTATTTTCTTTTCTTTCAAAGTAATACTTACGTATTTATAAACCGTTAAGTTTGGTAAACAGAAAACCAACTCTAACAATGGTATTTCACGTACTTCAACCCATGAAATTACGAAAGAGTGTCAGTGAAAAGTGATGCGAAGAAAACTTTAGTGCGAAGACGAACTTATGGTGAACAGAACATTTTTACCGTGTGTTTTCCGTACTTCGACAGCATTTTCGCTGCCTCGATTTGTGCTCGTTACCGACGAACATTCGTGACGTCGATGCGCGATGAAATTGACTCAAAGTGAACATTGGAGGTTTCTATCACGATTACGAGCTTGGGACAATTTTTTTTATTTTTTACTATTTTGTTCATCGCGTCGAAAGAACGGTCTTTCGCATGATCTTGAACAATACTTGTATTTGGAGCTTCCACTTTTTTTTGTTTATATAGATTTTTAGCGATTTCGCGACTAGATTAATCGATGATGAATTCCTATAAGAATTTTCGAGGAATTTTATCGCATTTTCTGTCTGAAGTCAGCGTCGTTGGAATGCAATGAAATGTTTTTTTTCTCTTGTCCAATGCTACTCGAATTTTTGAAAAATCAACATCTACCTTTGATACATTATTTTGGTTGCATTAAAAAAAAAAAAAATCAGCTACTGAATTGCTAGAAGAACCGAAAACTCATAAAAGTTAATTTTCCATTCATTCGTGAGAAAAAAGATTTTAAAAATTGGAAATTGTGGACAAGAACTGAACAAAATTGGAGAAAATGCACTCTTGATAATAAACAATATATGAATTCCTGCGTTTTTCAGCGATGCACACGTCAGTACTAAAAGTCTGTTCGTTTAGAATAGATTTCTGTTTATTATTTTTCCGAGGGCTAACGCAAGTATTAATGAGTGAATAAAACTCTCATTTCTTTTGTTCGTTGACTCGTTTTTCGACATATCCATTGAAAAAATAATGTAAAGAGAGAAATGAGGCGTAACGAGCCCAGAGCAGATGCGAAATTCCACTTTCTGAATGATAACTGATGCCTGTAATTAAATACAATTGCAAGGTACTTTATAAGAATGCTACAACATCATAGGGATTTGTATTTGGTACATAGGTGAAAAGAAGAAAAATAAATAAATCTTGTACATTGTATCATTCATCCTTCCGCATCTGTAAATAAAATTAAAAAAAAAACAAAATATAAGAAAACACGTATAGAAATTGTAAGCTATTTCTCATTATTAAAAATAAAAAGTCACAAAAATACAGAAGCACGAAAAATTATTTCATCCCAATTTCTCTTTGTTCTCTTCTGAAGAAATGCACGCACTTTTCCTCTTCAAAGTTTTCTTATCAATAATCGTAAATTGAAAATTCCCGCAGCTATAAATATCTCGAAATTTTTTTTTTTATTTTTTTATTTATTATTATTTAGATATATTTTAGAGTTTGTGAGTTATTTTTTTTCATGAAAATATTTTCAGGAGACAGTTCAAAGGTACGAAGCGTATCCGATCAACCCACGACTTGTCCCCTGTGCGGTGCAATTTTACGACAATCTCGAAACCTACGACGACATTTGGAACTTCTTCATTTTGGACTTGGAAACAGTGGCAAGCCGGGGATTCGCGTGAAACGTCGAAAATCTGAGATATCAGATTTTCATCGACCTTCTTTGGTTACTGCACGACCCGCCCATTCACATTCTCATCATACAAGAGCTTCTGACAACTCCGACTTTTCGACACCCGTTCCCCTCTCTCTTGCATCCGTCGTCACTTCAGCTGCTTCGAATCTCAGCCTTCCAGGTGAGAAAATTTTGTCCAATTCTTGATAACTTTTGTAAATTATTTTTTGAAAAAATCGAGCTCCTGAAAGACGAGAGATAAAAGTGTAAAAAATCGATGGTGATATTTCTTCCACCGGATATTATCTTATTCTGGAATTTCATCTTTTCGTGTTCACGCCATTTTATTTTAAATAGCATTTTATTGCGTTACCTGTAATTAAAATGGTCGATTAATGTTAAACAGGAAATCTAATGGGTCCAGTCTCAAGTATCTCGAGTATTTCAAGTATGCTTGGTCACCAAGATCCAAGTGGCCATGCCATCCCAGGAATACCGTCGAGTTCGTGCGGAACTACAATGCCAGGACCACCGAACAATGGAATTTACTCGTCGGATAGTGCCAGTATGCTTAGTTGTTTGTTACCGAATTTACCGCCTCTTTCTTCGCCTCACGACGTTTTTCGACATGGTGAAATGTTGCGAGGTATGGCCTATCACGATACTTCGAGGCAGCACGTGAGAGACATGCAACGATCCGATGTCACATAATTTACACAAAATCGAATTCAAAGAAAATTGAAACGAAAGTCGATTAGCCAAGTCAATCTTTTTTTCATCATGAACAAAACTTTTCCACATATTTTGTAGGCCAAAAATGTTTATCTTGTTGCAGTTTCAGTACTTGATGAATAGAAGAAAAAAAAAACAATTTAACACGAGATTCCATCTTTGAGATGTTTCGAACATCGGCTTTTGATTGGAAATTTGAAAATTTTTTTCTCTTATCTGTAACTTTTTCCTTCCAGTCATTCGAACAAATTGCATAAAATGCTCTAAAAGTTGTAAAAATTGAACAAGATTTAACACTCTGTAAACCTTTCATATTTTTTTTGTTACCTGACATTTAAAAATGCTGGATTTTATATAAGGAAAACGGATCTGTGTATGTAGGCGATTCAAATATTTTGAGTCTGTGTGATTCGACGAAATTTTCATTGAATTTCACTGTTTTTTTTTACAAGTTTAGAAAAGTGGATAAAATGGAGACATGAATTGTTATATAAATATACTAATGAACCCTTAAAATACACTCGGGGTTCGGAGTACCCCTGGCAAAGCTTGGGCTCGATTCCGATTAGCTGGTCATTTGAAAATTGATTGTTTCTCTTAATATGTTAAGAAAAAGCACTTTTTTTATTGGCAAACTATTTTTCCTCATAAAGAACTATTCTGAAATGATGCACAAATATCCTCAAGCTTTAATATTCATTACTTTTGACAAGGCAACAGATCATAAACATGAGAGTTGTCTGGATTAAATGTATTATTTGTGTTTTGCCATGCAAACGCTTCAAGGGTTAATGGTGATCAAATTCTCGTCGCCCTATACCGCAGCTTGACGAGTAGAGCTGAGATCAAAAAAATGGGGAAAAAAGAAACTGGAAATACTCAACTGTTAGACAGTCGACAATTTTACAACTTGTTACATATATTTTTTTTATTCATATATTATCAACGATACATCTTTGAGTAAGGGACAGGCTAGCAATCGAAAATTTTGTCAAACCTTTTTTTTTACAAACGCGTTCGAAAGATGAAAAATATTTCAAAAATATAATTATAATCACATCTGCGAAATTCTGTGATTAAACATTTTATTGTAGTCATTATTATTATGCACACTGGAAAACAGCATTAGATGTGTAAAGTTCATAATTTTCAATTGATGAAAAAACGTGAAATCTGTTAAAGCCAAATTATTTGAACAAGTTCAGAATTTATTGGCTGCTCTCTATAGAATATCCTGATAATGTGTGACGTTTTAGATAATTTCGTCTATTTATTTTTTAAATATTTTAACAATAGTCATTTGTTAAGTCATTCAAAGTTTTTTCAATCCGAAGTTTTTGGATGGTATAAATATTTTTAGTTTAGATTTGTCAAAACGAATAAAATTTTAAACATAATTATCGAAAAAAATCGATCAATAGAGATTGATATCATCGGGAAAATTTTTAATCTATATTTCACATGAAGATATAAAGATTTTTGCGTTTCTTAATTTATGCAGCCACTGATTTGACTGACCCACCTTACGGTAGTTGTTTTAAAAGAGTTTTATCAATTTCATTTGCGTCTCAAATTGTGATTGTTATTTTTGTTTATTTCGAAAAAAAATGCATGGAAAGATTTTCGTCCATTATTCAATGTTCGCCTGTCCCTAGCTTGATACGTGAAAAGTTAACGATTAAACATTTTTTTTTTTTATAGTAGCAAAAAGAATAATTGTTCAATGAGAAATACAATTTACTGGGGCTTGGACAGAATTATAAATACAAGAATGAATTCTACGAATGGTTGTAGATGTATGAAGACTAAACAACAAATATAAATATATACATATGAAAGAATTTATAAAATTCGAAATTTTTCATGAATAATTTTAAGGCTTTGTTCCCCGGTGGTATTGTGTATAATGTCAAAATACTGAATAAAACAAATTTTTTCGTAATAACCCCATGAATTCTTTTGTTCCATCCGCTCATGTGACAATTTTTTTCCTGTCAAAAAACACAGGAATCAACATCCCTAGAGTTATATTCTTCAAACGATTTTTCTCAAGATAATAAGACAACTATTTTTTTACAAATTTTTCTTAATCAGAGTACGATACCTGCAGTATGTCCTCGTGTGCAAACTTTAATTTGCAAAGTGACAGCATCGTCTTAAAATCTCGAGGATTCGGCAATAGCAAAGATTCCTGGATACTTTTTGACTATCTCCATATGTTCAACAAAATTGATGCATGAAAAAAAAAACAACAGAATTGAAAAATTATCGTTAAGAACCAAATACAAAATCTTACAAAAATTCGGAAGAAATTTAAGTGAAAATCATCATTAAAGTCACAGAAGCTGAAGTACGTTTTCGAAAAAATTTGAACAACCAAAAGACTTTGTATTTGTAATAAAAAAAAAAAAAAACGGACACGTGGAGAGTGACAGCGATTTTGTCTCAAAGAATCCAAAAACCAACCCGTTCAAACTGTTCAATCTTCGGAGCATCATGGACCAACCGGAAACCGATGAGAAAACGACTTAAAAAAAAATTCGTAAACCAACAGAAACAAGTCTATTTCAATAGTTCTTTTGTATTTCTCGTTTATTTTCGCTCTTGTGTCACACAAGGATAAAGTCTCGGGATTTTTCGAGCCCCGGATAATGATAGATTATTTAATTACATTAATCAATGAAAGACAAACGCATTAAGATAATAAAAACAAAAGAAAAACGAACAAACGATACAAAAAGGATGATGATGCTTCATTTTAGTTTTTTTTTTTTGCGATTTTCTGTTTTTTTCCTTAGTTCATATATAGTTTCGTATCTAATACACGCTATATATATGTATAATGTGTGTATACGTTTTCGTTATCGTATTATTAAAATTACGTGTCAATTATTCAACTTGCTTCCTTCTTTTTTTTTGTCTTCTTGCGTAATCGATTTATTCGTCACATTTATAATTATAAGTCAGGCTTAAATTGACGTTAATTCGCGATTATACAACGCATATGTATATGTATATGTATCGTCAAAATTCGACAGATCCGAGAACTCACGTTTCTGGGATTAATGATTTACCATTTATTTTGCTTTTCTGTTCGCTTAGCAATTTTTCACATCGTTCACATGTGTCTCTTTTATTTTGTTTATTTAGTTCATCATCTAATTATACGAATCACAATATGCACTTTCGATAATCGCTCTCGAACTATTAAAACACCCCAATTCACGTACAAAATCGTCGACAACGAGCATCACCGAATTATTTCGCACTTTTTTCATCAGTTTGCTGATGTTTTTTTTTTTTTTTTTTTTTTTTTTATCTTAGCAAAATCATTCACGGGTTTTTTCTCCGCTCGTGCGTACGTCACGGGGGCGCTTGTCGGTTATGTTTGCTTTTTCTCTCTATTTAGAGTTTATTCGTTTGTTTATATATTTATTTGGGGGGGGGGGGGGGTGCATGCTTTGACAAACTATATTTACAGTCATCGCGTACAACGTATTCACTACGCTAATGCTTAAAAATTCCTTCACGCACGACGGAAGATATTGCACACGCTCTTTTTTTTTCTGATTCTGCGACCCCAATTATATTTTTTTCAAATTAATCGATGAAAAATCAAATATACACTTGTTTGACGAAACACCGTAAGCTCCGATTTCCTCGCTGCAATCGTTGCCCATTTTTTCGTTTTTTTTTCTTCTGATACGCAGCTTCCGGTAATGATTTCAAATTTTAAAAAATTGTTTTCCAACTTTACGGTTAGTTTTTTTTTCTTCATTTGGCAAAGAAACTTTCGATTATTACAAATTTTTACGAAAATTGCACTAATCATTGACTGGCTTATTTTTTAATTCCACTGAGGGAATGAATTTTGAAAAAAGAAAAAAAGCTCAAATTCCTCGAGGTTTTTGTCCCGAAAACGAGAACGAAAATTCACGAAGATCTCAGCGAGGTCGAAGTAGCGAAAAATGTCTTTTGTATAAAAACGATCAAAGTGTTTGAAGAAACGTTTCGAAATTTATTTATTTTTTTTTTTTTTACTTCTTCCAAAAAGTCACTTTGACAATATATACTGAATACATACGTTCGTGTATATTTGAAGAATAGGGATCGCGGTAAGAAGACCAAGCGTTCAACCGTATTTCGAAAAAGGTCTTTCGGTCCAAAATTCCTCACGATCCTAAATATCGTATGAATGATCAATCATTAATGAATAATGTTTGATCATTATCGCTCCCCCAGCTCCAAGGATAGGCGAGAAAATGAAATCATGAAATTACCTAAAATCACTCAGTTTCAGCCGAAGCGTGTGTCTTTTTTTTTCTTCTTTTTTTCCCTTCTCGTATCTCTCTCAGATTGTACGAATAGCTCGAATGCATTGTGACCACGACTTTCGACAATTGATCTCGGGCGCCTTTGGTCGAGATAAAAAAAAAAAGTTCGATACATTTTTTGCTCGTTTTCTCTCAATCTACGTTACTCGGCACTTAATAACATGTATATTACCTTATTAGCCTACACCTTAAACGTTAAGGAACGCTAAAGCGCGCTTATGATTGTCCTACTAGGCTATAAAATTCTCTATTCTGCAGAGATACGTTTGTTTCCAATAGTCTGTCATTTTATTTACGATCTCAAACGCTTTGGAGAGAGAGAGATAAAGAGAGACACAGAAATTGAAGACGACGAGAACGAACCAAAATTCCGTTCCCATTAATTCAATCTCATTTTTTTTTGTCGCTAAATCGATTAAGATATTTTGTTTTGTTCGTCATTTGGCAATGAGAGACTTCGTTTGTTCACCGTGCAGGAGAGGGGGAGCTCAAAATACACGGTTATCATTAATCATAACTGTTATTATTATTATTGTTATTGTTATTTATTCATTTATTTATTTATTTATTATTAATTGTTATTATATTTAATTATCATTACGTTGTTTTTCTTCATTCTCGTTAATATTATTTCGTTATAATTAATTAATTATAACTATCTAATCTACAATATTGTTGTATAATATTTATTATTATAACGTCACTAATACGAAAAACTAATCACGTTATTCGATAACTAGTTTTACACTTACGCACACGTTCGAACATACAAACTCACATACGAACACACACTCACAACGCCTGCTTTATAATTAGGCTCGATTTTTTATCCTCATTCGTCTCATTTTTTTTTCTCCCTTTTTGTTCTCTCGCTCTCTCTCTCTCTCTCTCTCTCTCTCTCTCTCTCTCTCTCTCTCTCTCTTTCTCTCTTTCTGCAAAAAACTTCACGTCGATCATCAAGGGGAAAAAAGTGGAATTACGCTTTTTTATACGCATAAAAGAAAAAAGAAAAAGAAAAAAACATACAATCACGATAGACATTGTAAAGCACGTTTAGGTTGAGGCGGCTCTAAATACGAGAATCGTTCGTCAAAAAGGACTAGCCCCGATGGTCCTATTTGTCCGTGACTAGTCTTCAAAAAGGTGATTTTTTGCTCTACTTTTTTATTTTTATTCGCTTCTTCTTTCGTCGTCGTTTTGGACTCAAACACAAACGAATGGAGAAAAATGGAGTCAAGGATCGAGACGATTTAGAGTCTCTTCACCGAGACGAGAAAAAAAAAAGAAGATTGGAAAAAATTTATGTCGTGAGTTTCAAGCATTTTCTTCATGTTTTTTTTTTTTTTTTTTCACTTCCTCTAATTTTTGTAGCTTCAAACGCACTTGGTTACAGTCACTTATACGTGTATATATCGATATTTTTGTTCGGGTTATGAGAGACGTGACAAAATTCCGTTCTTTCGTTCTCGTTTTTGGCTTGTGGACTTTTTTTTTTAGTTGAGTTTTTTCGTTTTTTTTTTTGCTCTCACTCGCCTATACACGTAATTTGTTCCCACTTTATATAATTGAACACACCTAAAAACGTAAAACTCTGTACACACGTTTTGTTTTTCTTCGTGCTTACTTTTGTTTTCTTTCGTTTTGTCGATTATTACAATCAGTTTACAATTGTCGTTCGAATACTATTTTTCTAAGGGTTTATCATTAACGCTTATTATTCTACGTTGACATTGATTATCTAGTTTTTTTTTCCTCACGCTTCCTTTTCTTTTTTCCTACGATTTTAGTTTTTTTTCTCTTTGTCATTCTTTTTAATCTTGTTTCATCCACTTTTCCCCGAATTTCTCATGCCTTTCCATTTTCATTTGCAATGTCTATCGACGCTCCAGATTCTTTTTTTTTTCTTACAATCTCCGCTTTTCTCGCCTTCTTTGATATTTCGTCGCGGAATTCTTGTTTATCGCCGACTTATTCTATTGTTTTTTTTTCACCTCGCTGTGTATATTTTTGTTTGCATTCAGTTTTCGAAATCTCATCCACAATGACGTTCATATTCTGTCGGATTGGCGTTTTTCGCACCGGATTTTTCTTGCTGAATTCGATCAAAAAGAAGATCTGCGCTATTTTCCCTTTTGTCAATTCCGAAGCTCAAAACTTCTCGCCTCATTTTCGTTCCTTTCTCTCTCGCCCGTTTATCGTCCCCTCGTAATTTTATTTTTTTATTCGCTCAGTTCATCGCGAAATACTGTACGAATGAAATATCGCTAATGAGTCATGAGAGCGGGTCCAAAAAATTATTTAAAAAAAGACAAATTTAAAAATCTCGTTATTACGTGTTTTTTTGTTTTTTTTTTGTTTTTTCATTTGTTTCTCTCGGTTTTTTCAGTCTTGTCAGGTTATCTCTCAGTATCTCCGTTTCTACGACATGAGCGATTTGGTTGTCAGCGTTTTTTTTTTTTTTTTTTTTCAATGGCATTTAATGTATACGCAAATAACATAAAATTGATAATTACAATTTGACGATAACAAAAAACGACGAACACACTAATCGATGGACCGAAGCGCAGTCTTTTGTCCCGAATTTCCATTCTTTCATTTCTATTTTCCATATCTACGTTCCTTTACTCGAGACAAGTTTTGCTCCGTATTCTTCGCAACAGAAATTAAAAAAAAAAAAAATCAATAAAATCGGTGCTCAGTGAATCAGGGCAGTGGTAATAATTGCGGAACGATGTCGTTTGCTTTATTTTTGCACGAGACATCAAAAAATCTTCGAGTTATTCGAAGTCAACGAAATAAAATGATATCAAAGTTTGAATTTTGTAATGCGCTAAAAACTTGACTCGATGATTTAAGTTGATTCTTTCTGTTGTTTACTAATCCATCAAAATATTGAGCGATAAAAAGAAAACTTTTACATTCCAACTTGTCAAACTTCGAAGTGACAAAAAAAAAACGGTGATGATAGAAAATATTCGTAAACGCGAAAACGACGAGAAAGAGAAACAAAAAAGTGGAGCTCGATAGGACGATGATTGGTTTGGTGTGTCCCATTTTGTGATATTACGTTTCGCTTGTTTATTTTTTCTTTTAAAGGCTACCGGGAAACACCTTGGACGAGTCTCTATCTCGAATGACGTATAAAGTATTCGATATTTTTATTGATTAATCTATTTACACAGAGATCTCGGTCTGATCGAGCATTTTCTAACAACAGCGAACTGAGCATCGTTTAATTGCAGTGACAATTCCGTGTATTCAAAAACTTTCAAATTCCGAAAATTTTAATTCACTCTTTCCTCATTTCGTTCGAGTTCTATGAATCTTTGATTTACACAACATTATCTAAACGATTTGAATGAATTTCGTTCATTTATCGTGAATCGAATGAATGTGGAATAGAATTTTCTTTTAAAAAAAACGAAAAATCATTGCATTCCAACGATGGGAATTTCGACACAGTCATTTCTTTCGTGGTCTTGAGTTTATTGATTATTTTCCTAATTTCGTATTTGTTTATTTCTTTCGATTGATTACTTTCCCGCAGTAGATGCTAACGATTTATTTTTGCGATGAGGACATGCTATGTTAAGCGAGATAGCTGCGAGATGATAACGATAGTACGAGAAAACAATAGTAGTCATTTTTTAAATCTTAATATTAAAGAATATTACGAATATATTTATATATATTTATGTATATGTATACAGTATACACAAATACACATCGATATACATATAGATAAATATGTATAAATATATCTATGATTATACATATACATGTACGCATATGTATATATATATATTTATATATTTATTTATATATAAGTTGTTACAATTCTTATTATCGGAGATCTAAGTAAGACAGTGGTAGTTTAATATCACAATAAGACTACTCAGGCCTCGCGCGAAACTGGGGCTGTATGCTGAACTTCCGAGTTCACTAAATCTCGAAAAACCACGATATTGAAGTAAAGAACGTTGGAAAACAACGAAAGTGGAAGAATTGTTCTCGAAACTTGTGACTCATTGAAAATAGACAATTTTCTTGTCATTTAATCACTCAATTTTTTGAGATGAACCCAAAAAACTGTCGGTTGAATTTTGCTCGCTTTTGCGATGTAATTTTTGACTGGAAAATAATTCCAACTGAATTTCGACGGTGCCAACTTCAATATCGTGCAAAATCTGGGCTCGTTTTTGTTTTTGTTCATCCGATTGCTCTTTTTTTTTTCTCTTTTTCATTTTTCTATATTCTTTATCGCCATTCAGTGAAGAAAAAAGAAATCGGAAACTCCAATATTCCCGTTGAGCTTAGTTTCCGAATTTCGTGAATTGCTCATTTTTCGAAAGCAAAATATTGACAATCGAAAAAATGTTTCAGCTCAAGACGAGAGAAGCTTTTTTTTTACTTTTTTACGTTCGAGTTGTCTTGCGCCTCGTGTCGAAAGCGTTCCTTGCGGTTTTATTGACCTCGTCTTGATTCTTTTTTTTCGGGACCTTTTCAATCTCCAAGCATGCAACGAAGATCTCTCGTTTATTTCGTCCTCGAATAACGTTTTATTTTTAGTCAGAACTTTATCCAACTAGGGAAAATTTTGGGCTTTATTCTCGTTAGTTTCGTCATATTTTCCTCGCGATAATTGAAATGAAAAATTTCTTGTCATCAATTGTTTTTTTCTTGATTTTAGCGCGTCTCAGAATTTTTTGGCAAGTGAAATTTTATTCCTCATCTTCATATCGTTACATTCGTATTAAACTCAGAGATGAGGATAATCAAAAAGATTGAAAAAAAAAAAGAAGAAATTTACGAGAACTCGTTTTTGCATGCTCGTAATTAATACCCTCGTTGATTTTTTTTTTCATTATGAAATACGTTTAATCCATAAATCTCGTTCTCTCGTTTCTTTGTTTCTTGCCACACATTACAACATTTCTTCGTCTGCGATCACAAGCCTTGTTTCTTTTTTTGTATCTTCGTTAATCGATCGTTATTTATTGTCGTCGCTGGACCATTCGAGTCTCGCGAAATCGGTATGAGGAAGTTTCTCGGAAAGCGAAATTCTGGACTCTCGTCTCAAGATATTAATGTCGAAATTCAAATTTTTTTTTCTCTTCATCATCACAGAATTCGAGCGTAAACTTGAGAAGATTTCACTCTCGTTCGGATCGCGAAAGAAAAAAAAAATGAATATTTCGTTTTTAGAGGTTTCAGGGATGCGAGCTAGGAGCGAGCCACGAGCGAGCCACGAACACGCTTTTAAATAATTCAAAAGTGGCTAACGGAAATTCTGCTTCACAATATGGCCGGTAAAAATGTGCCCGAATCGTCGAGATTTGGATCGAGACTAGCGACTATGTCACCGGTAGATGCATGCCTCGATGCCGCCGGTTGTGTTCCACTAGCCAATGCGTGACTACTCGCGCTACCGTTTAATTTACCCTTCACCACGATATTACCACCGTCCGGATTAACAATCGTCGTTATCTTCGAGACGCATTTTCTTCCGCGATAAAGCCTGTACACCGAGTATTGCTGTTGCGGATCCTCCATCGTTGTTGCTCGAAATCGAGGCGCACCGACGTTCACCGTTTGTTGTCCAACGTTCTGGGAGCTTTCGACTACGCTACTGCTCATCGAGGAACCAACCACCGATGTACTCATCGACGATGAACTCGACAAATGGGTCGTCGATGACGATGAATTTAACCACTCGTGACGCATCGCCTCGTCCGGTTTCATTCGTTTCTTTGCGTCCCATCTGCAACGAAAAATCAAATAGGGTTTATTATTACTCGAATGGAAAATGAATAGAAAGATAAATGAAAAAAAAAACGAATTAAATGAAATAACTTGACGTAACAGAAAGTGAAGGAATTATAATTCAAGACACAAAATGAAGAAAAAGCATTTTTAAATTCCGACAAAGCGAAGATACAATAAACAACAGTTAAAGTACAGATGAAATTCTCGAGAAATTACTCAAGTTTCATCAACATTGAGTACATAAAAACTATGATAATTGACACTCACTCGAGACACCTGCTGACAAAATCGACGAAAAGAGTGTCGTTCGATCGTAGAGCTACTGCTACGTTCTTATTGCCAGGTCGTCTTCTTCTGCCTTTGCTGTTCGTTATACAGCGTGGATTTCCCTTGGAGTCTATAAAAAGAAAATAAAAAAAAAAAAACATTCTCAATTACAACTGTGCTAATTTTTCAAAAAATGAAAAAGATTCTTCGAATAATTTACTCCAATTCACGAAATTAAATTTGATAATTGAAAAATGATGGACGAAAGCTATTGGGTAAAATAAATGTAGATATTGAAAACAAAAAAAAAACAGTTTTCGAAATGGATAGACCCAAATTGTATGTAAGATGCGTAAGAAATAATTGTGAGTTAGCGACAGAAAGAAAAGGGTTATAAATTTCATATAAAATAATGAGATACCGATACTTGCGGATAGCGGCGTGATGACAATAGAAAAAACGAAAAATTACCAAAGAAGAGCCTGCGACGTGAGGCATGATTGATGAGATTCTCTGGCGGCAATCCCAAAACTTCCATGATACACGCGAGTTGTTCGACCTCGTTTTCACCCGGAAATAGAGGATATCCCGTGTGTAATTCAGCAAGAATGCAGCCCAAACTCCACATGTCTATTGGCGTGCCATAAGGAAGACCGAGTATGACCTCAGGACTTCGATAGAATCTTGATTGTATGTAAGTGTAAACACGTTGATGACTGTAGCACGAGGAACCAAAATCTATCACTTTTATTGAGCTGCTACCGCGTTGCTTGAGAAGAACGTTTTCCTGCATATGGAAAAGAAGAAATAAAAAACATTAAAAAATCGATGACCAGCATGAAAGAATTTCTTATCAATTAAATCCACCAGCGAAAACTGAGAATTTTTTCAAAAATCGAATCTTTCTCGGTGAGCGCTTAAAAATCGTGGTTTTTGAGAACGAATTGTTTTGTGCTATAATTTGAAAGTCTCAATTTCTCAAAAAATCGCGCAAATTTTGATTAAAAAATGAACATTACGAAGAAGAGATTGAAATCTTGATGAGAGACATGTCGAGAGTGGGTAGGCTCGAGTCGCCTAGTGCGTGAAATAAATATTATGCGTAGTATGCGTCGAGATGAAAGCGACTGGCGAGGGAAAACGATGCAGAGAAAGAAGAAAAAAAAATTGGAATGCCTTTCCGGCGACTGGCGTGTTTCTCTATGCTTATAAATGTATAAATATATCAGTAAATAAAACCCACATAATAAGCTTGCTTATATATTGTAGCATGTACACGCGAGTATGATCAAATTCGTTTCGCACATCGGACACGCACGTAAAGTACACGCAGCTTGGGCTTCGGAGCAGTGCATTTTTTTTTGTTTAACTATATTTTTTGCTGGGAAGAAAGAAAATGCTTCGAAGCGTGAAAATACGTGTCAATCGAGCGATATTCGTACTCTGCTCACTTTGCACAATTCGTCGTGTGCTATAATATTTTTCATACTTTTGTTTCGTTCCCACAATAGCCTCGGTATAAACTTTCAAGTTTTTTTTTTTTTTAACTATGTTTCACAGCCCATTCTTACCGGTTTCAAATCACAGTGGATTATGTTCTCTCGATGCAACAGCCTCAGACACTGGATCAGAGAATTGGCGAATCTTCGAATGAGGCTTATACTGAATCCCTGATAGTTGTTCTTTTTGATCAACTCGTAGAGATTGAGACTGGAAATAAAAGAAAGAAAAAACGCGGATGAGTAAGTTTCAGTTCAGAATCGAAAAGGATAAAATTCGTTATTCAAATCTTTTGGATTTCGTTCTTGCAGATTCAGTTCTCAGGTTTAAAAAAAAATAAAATCCAGTTAATTTTTGTTTCTTTAATTTAATATTATATATATAATATATAATATAATTTAATTTAATAATAACATATTTTCAATATGTTTAATTTCAATGCACTTCAATATTTTTCTTGTTTCAATGACTCACCTCATGAGCTCGAAACTGATGCACAAATGATTCCTGAAGTAAAAGTACTCGAGCATGTGTATTACGTTGTGCGAAGATTTAGCATCGAGATCTTTCTTCCTGAGATGCTCCAAGATTTTCACTTCGATGAGTGCTTGATGATGGAACCTCTTTTTGTTTCTGCGAAGATAGATAGAGGAGTGTCAAAGATTGTTTGATTCTTGGTAATAATGTGTGAGTTATTAATCGAATCAGATAAAACAGGATGTTGCGATCGACTCTACGTTATCCACCAGCGTATTTGAATATACATGTACGAAGTTTTGTAAATATAGATATACGAATGAATAATGCAGTGACGTATTGATGCAATGACGTTGAAAATCAATTGGCTCCAACCTTGACTGATCGATTCGTACATTGTCTCGTTGATGGATCTTTCATTGCCAAGTCGTGACGCAATATTCATTGTTTCTAAGTACCTGATTATTTTTATGGCGATATGGTGTCCCGTTTTATGGTCCAGAGCTCTTATTACTTGACCGAAGCTTCCTTTTCCTATTACCTCCAAAATTTCGTATCTGCGATTCGAAAGAAATTAATGAAAACATGTTTTATCTCGTCAATTGAAAAGTTTTTCGTCATTGTATTTGTATCCAAACCCTTAGGATTATTTTTTCTGAACATGAATGTTACAAAGGACTCGAAAACTACCCCAATCTTATTTGCAGCACAAAATTTTCCTCATTTTTCATAATGAGGTTCAATTGTACATTATTTTCTTTGGTTTTTGTTAACGAAGAGAATGGTGTACAGTGAAGTCGCATTAGGTCAATATTAACTAATGAAAACTCTATGAAATAAAAAGATATTTTGAAAAATTGTTGTTTTCAACTCCGTATGGTTAATCAAGGATTCGCTGATTTTATAACTCAAAATTGTGTATTTGAAAATGTTTTTCTGTAACGCGTTGATTTGATTCGATATTTTTTTTTTTGGTTTTGATGATCGATCAATTATATCGTTCGAATTACCTGTAAGAGATGTGATCATGGGGTATCTTGTAGTAACTTCCAGTGTCGTCGTCGTAGCCACTGTTTTCGGACAATTCTTCGCCATAAATTTTTCGCGCGGACAATCCCAAGTACCAGATCTCCGAGTATTTTTCGATTTCAGTACGTTCGTACTCGGTTAGACGTGAACCATAGTACTTGGTGGCCTCTTGCGGGGTCATTGGTAATCTGCGACCTGGTTAACGTGAAAAAAGAATCGTCGAAACATGAAAAATCACGGTTTTATCGGTTAAAAATATGAATAACGATAAAGAATTTTATTTTTGATGCTCTGGAAAGATGTGACGATAATTTTCAAAACGGTCGACTCAATTTTGAATTTTTTCAATGGCATCTCACACGAAAATGGTTTTCAAGAGCTTTTGATGAACAAAACGTGAATAAATTCAATAATAAATGAATAATTTTGCATCGAAATGAACATGAGATTAAAATGAATTTTGAAAAGTTATAAATGATTATTAATTAGGTGAAATTTATAAGAAACGAACGAAACAAAGGGATTTTCGAACGAAAGCTTTTAAACAAATTTCTCACCATATGCATCGACGTGCAAATTCGTGTTGAGGGGATCGTGGATCGGCAAATTGTGAATATTGTTGGAGGTCGAGTGATTCGCATTGTTGTTATCGGTGCTGTCGACACGCGATGCTTTGCTACCACCGAGAGACGGCAATTTCTGCAAAAAAAGAAGCACAAAACGAAAAAAAAAATATTAATACGGGAGTTCAAAGTCACGTATTGCACAGGAGACTGGACGAAAAAAAAGCGTCTGCAACTTTTAGACGATTTTATCAACGTTCGCGTTTTCAACCCTTTCGAGGGACATTCGTTATTTTATCAAACTCGACAAGTTTTTTTTTTTTTGTTTTTTTTGCAAACCTCAAGGAAATCCCTTATTCATTTTATTCGTAAATTATGAGGAGTGTCAAAACACGATTTTGCTCAATCAAAAACAAAATAAAAAATTATTTTAAGAATTCGGCAAATTCGTCAGTCGATTTTCCATTCAATTAAATTCCCTGCGGAATTCAAGTCGTGAAATTTCAGACACAAATCAAATAAAAAAAAGTAGTAAAAATGTCAGTGAGAAAAAAGGAAAATAATGAAAAATATCAGAATGGAGGTCTAAAAACACGTGAAAATTTTCATCGTCTCGAAAGATCTCGAAAGAACAGGATATTGGAGCCCACAGAGAGTATTTTATTTCTCTGGCATTTGGGAATGTATGCAGGCTGTTATAGCGTCTAATGACGAAAAATGCTTTCGCGTTAATGCGACCCAGACTCTCTCTCTCTCTCTCTCTCTCTTTTCTTCTTCTTCCCGGAATGTTCGAGTCTCTCTATCTTTATTAGAGTGTCGAGAAGAGACAGTTCTCTACATACGTTTATATCTACAGTGATTCGGTGTGGCAAAGGCAGTAGATTACAAACTTTTCCATTACAAGGTGGAGCAGAGGTGTTTTTCGAGAGATCTGAGCGAAAATGGAACGAGATAGAACGACCAGAAAGCCACGATTTCTCAGCTAGCGCACACATACATTCTCACACTTGAACACACGTGAACACAATTCTGCACATGTCCTGAGAGACCTATCGATCCTGAGAGAAAAAAACCCCTTGCTTCTTCGCCACCTAACACGGCTACGATTCTCTCTCTCTCTCTCTCGTCTTTTTAACTCACAAAAATATACCTCGAAATTATTCGCGACCAAGTGCCAGAAACATCCGAGAGGATTAAACACTCGACCCAAAAGAATAAAAACCTCGTGCGAAATCTTACATTTTCTCACTCCTCACACCCCATTGCTCTTTTCAATCTCGTCGTACAACATTTCTCAAATTTAATTTAGCATCTCTGTCAACTCGTTCAACGTTTACTTTGGCTCCTCGAGAATTTCATTTGGCATCAACCTCCTGATCCAAAGTTTCATCAAATTACTGAGGAACCAAAATTTTCATTTTTATTGTTATCGAGAAGATTGATCCAAAAATTCTTCATCGTAACGTGTTATTATTTACGAATTGAGAGACAAATTCATTTCCCGAGTATATTTATTTAATTAAATATATTTCATTACATTCCTCCTTTTTTTGTATCATTCTTTTCTCCGACCACCTAATCGAGTGTTGTTTAAATAATTAATTGGATGAACGAAAGAAAAAAAAAAAAATATTTCATACAAAAACCGAAAATATTGACTGTCAAAAACGTGATTTCTCTACAAAATTTCTCATTTTCATTGGACAAACGAGTGATTGAATCATTGTAACAAACGCATAATTAGAAGGAAAGCTGGAATGTAATCGCAAGTTGTAAAGACATAGTGAAAAAGTTAAATTCCATAAAGACTGATATTTATTACGATTTTCGACGCTCTCTTCTTCGTGAACGAAACACAACAATGAGTTTATTATCAACGCTGTCAATTATTGGATTGTTTTGTGATAATTTATGAGTGATTTAAGAAGCCTATCACTTTTCGTTGAACATTTTGCTCGATGAATAATTTATTCGTTAAGATAGTGCACGAGCAATAATGGAAAAAGTGAGACAGAGAAAATGAAGATTGAGAAAGGGGCCAAAATGGCAGGGAAAAAACGAACAAGCTTTTGAAATTGGCAGACGCTATTGTGCGTCGTTACACTATATAAACATTATGTACATTGGACTGTGTGTGTGTGTGTGTGTACGGTATATACCGAGTTTTATTATCAAGACTGTATTAATAAGAAAAAAATCGCTAGGGTGAATAAACGAAGCACAGCTGACGGAGAAAAGAGCGAAAGAGGAGGCAAAGAGGGGGGGGGGGGGGGAGGTGGAAGGAGAAGGAGAAGGAAAAGACTTGCGAGAGTTGAATTGAAATTGAAAGCAATCCCAAGACATTTGCATATAACATGAATACATGTAAATAAATATATATATATAAGTAAACGTTGCTGATATTGGACGAGACTAACGACGACGGCTTTTATGTCGTGCTCCATTTCTGCTTCAAAATTGAACCACAATGACCTAATAATGAAAATGCCCCAAAAGTTCCATTTAAATTGATAAAAAAAAAATAAGAAAAGGTTGAATTGCATCAAAAGTGGAATTGATGAAATAAAAATTCTTTATCGTTCGACATTCCGTTCGACTATCACGATTGAATTAATTATTCTTTGGATTATCGAACGATCTATCGTGGATCGAACGTTGCATCGCGTTTAAATGCAGCGAAATACATTTTTTCGTTAATCAATTCTTGAATTTGTTGACCTGTAATTAATTTTTTTTTTTGAGCTTCGTTATTTTTTTTTTTCTGCAATTAAATTGTGATATCGAGTCACCGAACCGATAAAATCCGAATTCTAATCCATCGTGTATACTCTCGAGAACGATCGAACCAAAAATTGTTAATTATTTGAAATATCAAATTTTTTTTACGAAAGCCTGATAAATCGATCAGATTCGTCGCGAATGAATTCATCAACGATTATTTGAGAAAAAAAAAAAATAGTCGCATATTTGACAAGAGATTTGATTACGAAATTCTAAGAAAACGATCGAATTTAAAAATAAATTTGATGCAAATTCGAAGCTCGATAAATGGGTGTCATAAAAACAGTGAATGTCTAGCTTATAATATTTATAACTCGTCAATGTGCAAGTAGCATCGGTATGAAGTATTAAACGGTACCACATAAATGCGGTTGATGGAAATTCCAGGCTGAAAGCATGCCACTCAGTGACCAAAGAGTCGGTTCTATCTACCGTGGCCAACACACAAGACTCGATGTATTATAGAAACGTAATTATTCCTCAACACGGAGAGTAATGTGGTTTGCCTTGTGGATCATCACGGTACACGCTCCTTTATAACATCTATATGTATATGTATTGGGTGGCCCTCGTGTTGCACCTTTCTAATGCATCTGGCGGTCCGTGTATAGATATACAACGAAATACGTAGGTGTAAAAGCGTGTATCTCGTTACTGGTTTGAGTGCCGGTGTAGCTATGTCATAAACACATTGGAAATTCAATCAAAAATCGACCACTCTCCGTTTCTAAGATTTATCGGAACAAGAATATCATTTCGTTTTTAACTTTCGATTCAAAATGTCACTCAGCTCCAGTTATGACTCATCAGAAAGGAGTGAAAGAAAAAAAAAAACTTTATTTTATCATTTCGTATCCAGTTGACAGTGATCGAGGCGAAGAAAGTGTGAATATTTTAATTTTCGACAATCATTTCGATCAACGTTTTGAAACTTTGTCGTTGAACTGAAATTTTTTCGTAAATAACAGCAGAGCGTGAATAATATTGAAATTGAATATGAAATTTCGTTATTGAATTGACTCTTTTTTTTTTCTAGTGTCAATCGAAGCAAATCGTTGGAAGTGAAACAGTGAGATATTAATCGTATGATCGATCGAATTGATCGAAATCAGAAATTCATTGGATAATCAAGGAATGACCTGTGCACGAATCAAAGTATGCATTGGCCTTTTCTCTCGCCTACTTCGAGTGCTATATCTAAATACTGGTATACACGGAGAACGAGACGAGCTTCTACACCCACTTGAAAAGTATTATACCGTATAATAATAAACGTGAACATGAGATAATGAAAGACACGTGGGTGTCGTCGATGTCGTCCCTACGCGTGCAAAAGGATCGTACCCATCAGGTCGACGTCAACGTTGGGTTCATTACAGCGAGAACGGAAGCTCACCAAGCTCAGAGAGTTATTATATCCCATGTATACAAAGTGAAGCTTGACTCGATACCGCGTTATACTATCGAGAAGCTTGTGCATTTCGCGTTGGCTTTAATTTAAATTCTTGAAAGTATAAAAGCGGCAAATCCAAAAGAAACGAATGACAAAAGAAAAAATGTATTTTTTTTTTACTCTCTTCGTTTATTTTCGACCAAAGCTTTTCAGTGATTAATGAATTCTGAATATTTCGACGAATTCGTTCGTCACCTATACGTATACGAATAGCATTGAAACTAATTTTTTTTGTCGACACTTGCTTCGTCTTTTTATTTCTATTTTTTTTCTTCTTTCAATTCGAAATTCTTCGTGACCTACTTATTTTTTCGTCGAGTAAGCTTTTAGCCAGAAGATAATTCTGTTTGGGTTAGTTTCGAATGCGATCTTTGTTGTTTTTTTTCGCGACTCGAGCTTTTGGAAGATCCAAAATTCCTTTTATCTTGATGAGAAAAATTTGGTTGATTTTTTTTCTTTCACTTGGCAAAAGTACAACGTTTTGGCACCTTTTTTTCCTCTCCTTTTGTCGAAGCTTTTCACTAAAAGCTCATCTCTTTCGATATACCTAACCCGAGGTATTTGAAACATTGAAAATGTTCAAATTTATTTATTTATTCATTATTCTTTTTATAAACTATGGAGAAAGCATACGTCTGACGATCGTCCAACGATTCGAAGACGACGAATCCCAAATAACTTTTTTTTTTTGTTTTTAATCTTAAAATCTCTCGCGATCTCTATCGAAAAAAAAAAAATTAATATAATTATCGTAGAAAGCAATTTGAAAATTCATCACTCCATGAAAACTGATCCCGAACATTTGAATATCCAATTTCATTAATTCTAACGATCACGAGGAATAAATTATTCTCTAATTATTAAAATGGGCGTGGCGTTTATACGAGGCGTTGATTAATATCTGTTCGAACTTTCTTCGGACAGTTTTTCCATGAGGAATGCTCTATAATGCTTTCCGACTGTTTTACATGTGTATATAGATATACACAAAAGCACAACGTTCATATAATCGTTAACTCTCACTCTTCATCTTTGAAGCGTTTAACATAAATGCATTTAAAAAAAAAAATAGAGTTGCACGTCCTGAAAATCCTTTCACGTTTGTACAAATGCATATGACTTTTGAACACTTTTCACTCTCTCTCTTTCTATCTGTCTAGTCAATTTCTGCTGGTATCTCGATCTCTCAGTGTGTTCAGGTAGACCCGCACGTGAATAATTCGAACCGAGCATCACTTACGTCAATAGGTCGTTAAAAAAAAAGGAAGAAAAAAATGTATATTTATGCGTATAAATAAATTCGAAGAAAGAGATTTTCGAACGTCCTAATTGGCTTATGTGCGGGCAGGCCCAATATACGAGACAATCAATGAAATAAATCCTGACTTTAATCTTCTTTATATTGACTAAATTTACGTAACATACGGGACCATTGTAAGTTTGGGTGTATTTAGATAAAATATCTTAGATTTTGATCTCTGAATGATCTCGAAATGCCAGAAGATTCAACACGATGTTAAATTTCAATGAAAATTTCACTGTATTTCATTGACTGATACTTCGCGTCGTTATTATCTGTAGGAAAATAGAGAAACTTGGAAATTTCGGTACATTTGTTCTTTGGAAAAATGTAGCGCTGTGTAATTTTTATCGATAACGTCGAAGAATTATAAAATCGATTTTATTTTTCACTCAATTGAGTTTCATCGATTTTTATTCGTTCGGAGAACATTTGTTTTGATCGAATCATCGAAATCTTTTTGTGTGTAAATCACGATGGAATTGGAGACTGAAAAGATCGCTGTCGCATTCAGACAAATGGAAATACTTTTTTTTTATCTACTCGTTTGCAACTTCTCTTTTGTTTCTGTAAAATTTGGATGAAAAGTTATAAGAATAGTCGCGGAAAAATAAGTCTGTTGATTGGATTCGTGTTATTTCGATCATTTGGCGTAGAATTAATTAATTCTGATAAGAATCGATTAGAAATAATAGAGATTAGAATAGCAGAGCAGATTTTTTCATCGGCTGTATATTTTCTCTTGAGGATTTCGTGTTTGAAAATGTTTCATTCACGTTTCTCCGTTCAGACAATCCCGCATTAGGACAGTCGCGTACGCAGCACTCTTTTCCAATGAGTTCGCACAAATGAACGTGCGGTGTATTCATAATCGCGGGAATCATTGAATTTCTCCAATTGTGATCCCCGTGCGAAAGTAACTCCAGAGCTAATTCGAGAAATGTATAACAATTGAACGGGGGCTTGCTTCGCTATTTTCTTTTTTTTTTAGACCCCTCATCGCCTGAACGTGAGATAAATTTTTATGCAAATGAATGGTCGATTAATTAAATGTTTCTTTTTTTATTGGATGGCCTATTACGAACGCGATTCGTATAAGGAACGAAAGGAATTGTTGAGCGTAAAAAGAAAACAAACGAATGAAATATAGCGATCAATGAAGAACGATTGTTCTCGTCGTTGATCGAAGAGTTCAAATTTCTCTCAAGTTCGGTCATTCAAAACACTAAAATGCTATAAATTCGTGAAAAACTTAAACGAATAAAAGGGGTCGAAACTTTTCGTATTTCGATGCAGAATTTGATCAAAATTCGAAATATTTTGGCTCAAATTTACTCGAAAAAATGGTCAAGATCCATTCATTCAGAGGCATATAGCGCGTGAAAAAAAAAAACGTGCCTGTCTCGCGTTGTCAAGGGTTGATCGTCTAGCAAATTCGTACCAATTAATACCAATAAATCTTGTTTCGCTACGCGCGCATATGTATATGTACAAATGTATGTTACATTCGTATATAAATGATTGGAGAACGTACGGCGGAGATATAAATCAAGCGGGATCACGCGGTTCGTTTCGTCTCGACGCCTATTAAACATCGGTCGTTCGAAAAGAAGCGTCAACTTGAAACTCGACGCGGAACTTAATGATGCTCGCTAAACCGTATATAGTAGTCTCGAATCATTAAACGGAAGACAAACAAAATAATATCGATTATTCAAAAGTTCAATTGTCACGAAAAATCGTAAAAATTTCATGACATATAAATATCGCGCTGGATTTAAAACCGTGTGAATTGTTTGAACCCTTTTGTTTGCCCATTCAAACCCGCTTCTCCAATAAAATGGAAGTTTGCAACGTTCGAGCGAACACGATGAATAAAAATCTCGTATCGTAAAGTCTTATAAATAGAGGAAAGCACAAACGTTGCGCGCGAACTCTATCGGATCGAAACTCCATTCATTGAAAACGAACGTTTCGAATAGTTCTGTAGATTTTACGTTACGAAACTATTCAAATAAAACTAATTCTCCATCGAATAGAGTGAAAAAAGGAGAAAAAAAAAAAACACAAAAAACTTGACAAATTTCGAAAATCGATTGAAATTTTCGATTGGTCAAACGATAATTTTTATTTTTTTTTTAGAAATATTGTTCTCGATGCATGAAAATTTTGACAGGCTCGTCTCTCAATATATCTTATCATCGTCATAAGTATCTCAAAGAAAATGAGAAGGTTGTACAGCTCGTATTACGTGAACAGGATGTGAAAGATGAATTATATTCAACGACCCATATTATTCCGCTCGCGTCGATCCGATTTGTACGACAATATCGATAATAATCGACAAATCGTTTCGCACACACCGCGGTAAAAGCAGCGTTTTGTCAGACACTCTTCTTCCACGGTCTGTTAATGTAAGCGCGATAAGAGCGAGAGCTAGAACGAGATTCGAGTAAATCGATAAAAGTGTCCGGTGTGCTGCTTCGGAATAAATTCAAGTAGCACCTTCGATCGGCTTCGTCGTTGCTGCTCTGTTTCCTCGAAAATGAGAGTATCGTGATTCGTGATAGGAAATATTTATAAATATATATTCATTATATACAAGGCCCTTAAAAAGCTTCAAACTATTTTCTTTTTTATTCGTTCAATTTATCGACGGGAATTGCTAATCATTGAATGCCATTTGAATGACAATTTTTGTGAAGCAATCGATTCGATATTGGACTTTCGATCAAATATTTATTTTCAAATCTCATTTTTTCATCAAAAATTGCATATAATTTATATATTTTTTAATTTTTTTTTTTTCCAAAGGCTGGAAAACTCGTGACAAATATTTGAACGACGAGAACGCGACGCGACGCGTCGCTATCACTGACCCAGTTGTTCCAGAAGTCACATCGTCGTAATCTCTCGCTCCTCCTATACTTGCCCCTTTAAAAATCGGGAACGTTCGTGCCCACGAGCGACACGAGAGATCGTTCAACAAACCGGAATCGTATTTTTAATTCGCTGGCAATCAGAAAGGCTTGATGAAAGTTTCGAAAAAAAAAAAACGATTCATTCAACATTTTGATGATACGAACGTTCATTTTCAATCAACGAATGAGCATCCGGTTACCAAGTTTTCTTTCGAAACGGAAATATAGAAAAAAAAATCATGATTATATACAAATCTGTTCTCTAAATTTGACAACTAATCGCTAAAAAAGTAAATTGAACAACAAGAATTAAGGAAATACGAAAATAAAGAATAAAAATGACGAAAAAAAAGAGATTTTGAAGAAATTTTAGAGAAGAAATTCGTCAAAAAATTCATGAATAACCGATGCTGAAAACGAATTTCGTAAATACATCAAAAAGCTTAGTTTTCATGATAAAAATCTAAAGAGGCAGGTTCGCTTGAAAGATTCGCAGGAGACGAGAAGAGAGTCTCGGTGCTCGTCATCTCGTGAGTTTGTTGTTCGAGTAGGACGGATGTGTAACGAGATAAATGTGTATGAAAGAAACTCGTAGCCCGAGTTCCGGTTTTCCGAGCTTCTTTCGAGATTCAAGTAGCAAGTACGAATTTAATTGTTTTTTTTTTCTTCTCTTTCTCCTCTCCTCTCTTCTCTCTTTCTCTCGGTCTTTCTCTATTTCTCTTTGGATGCCGGACACTGAGGGGGATCTTAATAAGGCGATGAAACCTTAGGGGTGAACGTAAAAGGCGATACGAGACGACATTGCACTCGTACCATTCCCACTTTGGGTACGGAGTCGTGTCGTATATAAAACCTCTTCGAGTTCGCATCGAGATGAGGCGCATACTCGAAAGACCCCTTAATACACATATATATACAACGTACTCCATATACCCGCTGTACTCCATACCTACATCGGATTTAGAACGCGCTTAAATTCCCTCAACGGAGCTTTTATCGAAGAAGATGTTCCCGAGATACGAGAGATTGTTTGTTCCAAGAAAAATCACAGGAGAAAAATCAACTGAGGAGAAAAAAAAAGTGTACCAACGTTCCTTGAAGAAGGAGGCTTCGTGGTGGGAGAGAATAATAAGGATGAATGAAAAAACTGGAAGTGTGTATAGAGATCGAGAAAGATAAACATTGACAAACTTGAACCAGGAATAAATAAAAATAAAGTAATGAAACAGCAAATTATGAGCGAAGAAAAATCACAAGTGGAATTTCCATCGTGACGTTAACTGAACAATGACAGGAGCAGATCGTAAAGAAAAATTTTCTCACGAAACAAATCCCGATGCATGAAAAGACGAAAAATCACGATTGTTTTTTTTATTTTATGTTTTTTTTTTATTTTTTTCGGGATCGACGATATATTTGACCGAAAATTATGATCGTGATAAGTTTATCTTCGCACGATATGAATCCTGAGGGCATTGGTCGACGAAAAAAAAAAAATCTCAACGGCCAACTCGTTGGGTCTCAAATTACGTGTTCGGTGCTTGAATACGGAGCGCAACTGATTAGGGGCTCGAGTTTTTTTTTTTTTTTTTTCCCCTTCTTTCTCGAGGTAATTGGATAGCTTTGGGGAAAGAAAAAAGCGCTTGGATCGTCAATGAAAAGAGCCGAACAGTTGGAAAATTTAAGGAA
This sequence comes from Campoplex capitator, assembly GCA_037576405.1. Classification (NCBI taxonomy): domain Eukaryota; kingdom Metazoa; phylum Arthropoda; class Insecta; order Hymenoptera; family Ichneumonidae; genus Campoplex; species Campoplex capitator. The sequence continues at coordinate 8,574,253 of JARBWI010000323.1, read as the reverse complement.
AACTTTTTATGTCCCTTTTTCACCCTAACTCGGGGAGCAGATAAAAATTTAAAAAAATAAAATTTTTCGACGGACGATCGAAAGTCACGAAACTTCAAAAAACGTTACGATCTCGATCTCATGCATAAAGAATTTTAATATTTTTCTCGATCGACGATAATAAAGTTAACGATTCGTTCAAACCTTTTAACTACTTTTGTCATCGAATTCTCGATGCATTTTGTGCGCGAGTATATATATATTTATGCTCGTATGTTAAAACCGGATGTAGGACGAAAGCTGCATCGAAATATAAGAGAAAAATCTCACGCCACAGAGAGTTTTCTGTAGCAGCTCACGTGCCTTCACACAAAGTACACACGTGTTCCGAAACGAACACGTGTTACAAACTGCATTTGGAATGCCACACGAGATCGTTCGTTGCGTTCTTCTCGTGCGCGTTCACGCGCTCACCGCGAGAACACCAAAGAGACACACAATAATATCTCTCTCGTATACAATTTAAAAGTACACGCGAGGGTATGCTGGACACGTTATTTATGTGTTGAAGTACCCCCATAACCGGACGCTCGTTTTCCACATACACACTGATTAAGGAGATTTTGCTATAGACTCGTTCATCCAGAATCTACTTGGAGCTTTCGAAAATCTTTTTCACAAGTTCTCAGTGTGAAAGTGCTGTTAATTGCTATTCCTTCAGGCCTAATGAATTTTTCTGCATGTCGAATCTACTATTTAATTCATCGAGAGAATATTTAATTCATCGAGCCTAAAATTAGTTGAAATATTAAGATTATTTCATCCAATTAATCATTTAATCTCTTTTTCTGTCTCTCTCTTGATGAGAATTTTGAAAAATTGATTCAATCTTAATCACTTCATTTTAATAATAATTCGTTAATTATTATTGGCCTCGATTGAAATCCTTGAACATACGAGGATGCTTGTACGAGAGAAATATGAATTCGATATAGGAGTCGCAGATGTGTCAAGTTGTTATACAATCGAGAAAATAGTTCAAGGAAAATGATTGATCCGATAAAAAGTGGAATTTCGCATAGATTCTATGAGCTGGATATAAGACCGATATAAAGACTCGTCGTCGTCGTCGTTGGCTGTTGAAGTTTTCAAGGAGGCTTACGCGCGAGAGGAACGAATGGGGATAGCTCGTGTGTCTCGTATTTAGAAGTTGCGAGCGTACTCTCTGATAGTTTGGATGGGATCCAGAGAATTTCTCGTGGAATTCGAGAAAAACATCTGGAAAGAGAGAAAAGTAGGAAAAATGAGGGGCGAATGGAAAAAGGGTAGGATCTAGAGAGAAAAGATCGTTGACTCTGGTAACGAGAATATACATGACGATCGCATCTTTTCTTCCGACGAGACATCGAGTGGCAGACAGAAAAGATTTGCATTTTTTTTTTTTTTCCTCGTGTGTATATGCGAGTTTGAAGCATAATGCCAATCACAGGATGCAGCAGGTAGAAAGCATGCAACTTCAATGGCAATAGAAGCGGAGCTTGTCAGAAGCTTAAAAAAAAAAAAAAAAAAAAACACAAAAGTATTTTTACGACGAGACCAGAAATAACTGGCATCAAATTTTCTGTCTGTGACCCGTCTGGCGTCCAGTCATCTTCGTCTCGACAGGGTTATCTCCCTAACCGTTAAAACTTTCTATAGACGTTTCCGGGGATTATTAGAATTTCAATATGACCCACTGTGACCCTGAATTCATCGAGAAATTTCAAAACAAAAAATGTAGGCTCCTTTCGAACGAATCGTTTGCTGGGTACGAATTTCAGAAAACTTTGGCTGTGGATAAATAATTGGATTTTTTTTTTCAAATTTAAACGAAGATTTGAATAAAATAGGAGATGTTTTCATTCGCTCGAATGTTACAACTTTAATGTTTGTTTTTTTCCAAATTATTTTATTGGTCTCTGATTTTTATTATTGACTCAGGAATGCCAATTAATTTTATTCATCATTGTTTATTATACTGAATCTTGATAAGGGGGGAAGGAAGGGAACATCGGAGACCTCCGACAGAGAGAGAGAGAGAGAGAGAGAGAGAGAGAGAGAGAGAGAGAGAGAGAGAGAGAGAGAGAGAGAGAGAGAGAGAGAGAGAGAGAAAGAGAGACGACAAGACTCGGAGGCAAACAAGGGAACTCGAGAAATGCATTCCTATGCACGTACGTATGGATTCGCCCCCGTATATAAGTTTTACACCTATATTTTGTATTCCAGCTGCGTGAATATGGAAATGCATCGTGATCGACGAGAGAGAGACTCGCCGATAAATAAAACATCCGTATGGGCTTGTTTCATTGCAAAATTTATTGAAATTTGACACTTTTCAAAACGGGATTGTTGATAATATTTTATTGAATACAAAAAAAAAGGGAAATGAAAAAAAAAAAAAGAAAATTAAAAATGATTTTTAAATCTTTCGAATTGGATCGAAAAATCCATTTCAGCGATTTCGAGCAGAAAGGGCTTATGCATACTTATTCTAAGATGTTTTTTTTTTTTTTCTATTTTTTTATACACATATCGATGGTAGTGTGTAGACTTTTTTTTTATTATCAATAGAATCGATAGCTGAATGGCTGTATCCGTTGGTAAACGTGTGTATTATGGTACCTACACGTACAAAGTGCATCGATGTAAGCGGAAGTCACGTGTGGGACGATCACACGGCTCTCTTGGAACGGAAGCCAGCATGTCAATAAAGCTTTTACTATGTGTTGTAAGACATTTTTCGCTTAACCAATCTCCATTAAAAACATTTTATTATACCGGAGGATGAAAGAAAAAAAAAAAAAAAAACGAATACAGTGGTCTGACGAAGTGTGGAATGTTGGAATCGAATTTTGATCGGATTTTATTTTATTTGGTGAGCGTTGATTTGTTTTTTTATTTTTTATTTTTCCCTCCCAATAAAAAGAAGTCAAAAAATCGTATCAACTTGTTGCAGTGTGCCATAAATGGATAAAAAAAAATCAATAAATATGAAAAATCTCGGAGGGTTTTTGTCGGTCGTGCCTTTTTTTATCATCCGCTTCGTCATTCATTCATTTCAACTGGTCGATAATCTTTAATAATAAAATTTGAGTATTTTTACAGCCTCGTAGATTTGACGACAAATTTCGTGTGCGTACGAGCAATAAAAACGCGGATTATGAATTTTCATGGTTAAATCATTAATAATGACCGATGCAGTTCTTGCTCCTCCCCCCCCCCCCCAGCGTGGGTTTCATATACGAGAAGAAAGAACTTTTGTGGTCTTCGTGATAACCCATAAACAAGTTTATCCATTTGATCTCACAATATCCGGTGATTTCGTATTATTTAACGAGCTCCAATCTTTTTTATACTGTCACAGATTCGTCGATAAATGTCCAAAGCAATGATTTTAATGGATGTAATTCATTCTATGCGATTCAATTCCTTTGACAAGTTTGTCATCTCACTAAAGGCACTACCCCCATGTGGAGTACGTTTTTTTAAAAGAATTTTTATGAATTTTTTTTAACTTGTACGATATAAAAAAAAAAATTTCAAGTCAATTTTACAATAATTAGTCATTGATTTATTCAGTCAAAGTGGAGCCTTAAAAAAAAAAAGACGGGTGTGGCAAGGTGCATAATTAACAGAACGGCGGCCTTAAAAAAATCCTGGTTTTTTCCAAGTCCGCCATTTTGTTGATTATTCATAAAAATAGAAGATTCTAGAACGAGTGATAGCGGCAAGCCTACTTAACAGTAATCATTTTTTATTTATTGTTTCAGATCACTAGAACAACAGCCTCTAGACATGCCCTGCCACTCGGTCTTTTCTTTTTTAAGGCTCCATACTCAAACTGCATTAATTAATGACTAATTATTGTAAAATTGACTTGAAATTTTTTTTTTAGTATCCCACAAGATGTCAATAATAATCTATGAAAAGATTGCATAAATTGTATTGCATTTTCTTACTTAAAAAAAATCATAAAAATTCTTGTAAAAAAACGTGCTTTACATAGGTGACAAGATGATTGTGAAATTTCGGTCTTATCAAATGATCAAAATCGCGAATTGAAAGTTTCGAAATTATTCATTTTCACTTGCCCAAAACGTAACAGAAGCATCGGAATAATGGTGGAATAGTCACGTATGCGCTCGCGATAGATAATTGACAAATAGAAATTAGGTTATACCTCTCTTGCACATAAACGCTTGGGTGGAAGCTTGTTATATCGAACGTTTCGAATTAGGACAGGAGAGTGGTCCGGAAGTCCATAATTATCGGTTGGTCGTGTGTATATATATATGGTTGAGTGCACGACCCCCAGCAGCACGATCCATCGAATTGCTCTTAGCGTGTGCTGTAGTGACATTTCAACGGTAATATACATATGCATCCACCGCACATCTCGACACACATTAATTTGTATGTACGTACATAGAAAATTGTGTGCGCATAGAAATTTAATATTTCCGGAGTAATGAAGCGAGCCAGCGAGACCGATATAATTCCCACGTTTTTAGCGTTGGCTGGGCCGGGTTACGAAAAAAAAGTCGAGGAGGAGAGACCAGGTGGGCCACAACGAATTCTCGAGCCTTCTTGTGCATGCAAACACTTTTTTTTTTTATAACAGCAACGGTTCGTCGCTCTACAGAACTGATCGGGTGTTTGTTCTATTTTTCGTTCGTTCAAATATACTAACGAAAATGAAATAATAATGAAATCGATGAAATTTTCAGTGAGAACAGTTTTTCTACTCGTGGATGGGTGGGTTCGGAAAAAAAAAAGTATCGAAGGGTTTTTCCAGGGTAGCGAAACATTGACAAAGTTCGTTGACACGAGGGCTCGCGGGCTCTGCTGTCGACAATGTTTTTACGACTTTTCGAAACGTTCGCGGTGGACGCGGCTCTCTCCTCGTTTTCCGGAAGTCGTTGCTCGGCTGGCTGTTTGTGTCACTTTTCAGTATTTTCTGGTGGCGCACAATACTCTCTAACGCGAACGAGTGTAATGATTATTCGGCTTGCCGTAAACTCGCGCACTGCGGTGTAACCTCGTAACCCTCTGCTAGGACTTCGACCGGAGGTCCTACTCTCCGGTGATTATTTCTTTGTTTGCTTCGCTCCTTTCGGACCGAAGTGTCACTATTATTATTGTCGATCCCTCTCCCCACCCTCCCCGTTTTTAACTTAATTCTCAACGAGATCATAAACAAACGATACAGAGAAATTTCAAATGTCAATTTAAGGGAGTTCATCTGGTACCGAGCAAGTCAAAACCCAAAACTGTCACGACTAGCGTAGTCGGCTCAGTATGTTTAGTGTGTTTAACCTCCTTCTTCGAAACAAATTAATTTATTCCGAACCTCATAAGTATCGAATGGATTTTGTGAAGTGGTAAAACGATTTTTTAGATATTTTTTAAGCATTTATAAAAATTTCGTACGAAACTGTTTGTCGATGCTTGCGAATTTCATGTTTACAGACGGGAAAACCACAGAAACGCATGAGGAACCGTGTTAAATTGGGAAATCTGTTTTTATTAATTTCTATCAAACAAAGTATTCTAAGGACCTGAAATTTTGACAGGTGATCTAGTTGATATTGATAACTGTATTCAAATTTTTGAATCAATATCTGTTTGTTAATTCGATTACCAGATGAACTCCCTTAAGATTTATTTTGAATTTGAATCTTCAACCGATATTGTTCTGATTTTATAACAATCGACAAGAAATAATCGTTCTGAAAATTTTCATCGAACGTAACAGAGAAAAAAAAACGATTTTCGAAAATTTATTTCGAAACAAACGTCGAAACTGGTGCTGCGATCGATTAAATTTTTTTTTTTCCCAAATACATTTTCGTGTCAGTGAGAATGAATAAGCAAATTTGATTATAAAAATCGCTTCAGCAGGGCCGAAGGATTGAAGGAAGTCCGCGGGGTTGAACAAAATGCAAACTTTTTTCGTCGACTGGTATCTTAGGAAACTTATCCTCGAACGTTGGAGCGCACACCATTTGACTGCGTTTATATAGAAGCACACACGTAGCCCGTAAAGTATTTGTCTCTGTACTCAACCGGCCAGCTATTTATTTTATTTCCTTTTGCAGATATGTTGGAAGATTAGCAGGAAAAAGTAATACAAAAAGGCACAGCTCGTTGTGGGGCCTTTGGTAAATGTCCGAGCGTTATATACACGCTTATCGATAGTTCGTTGACCTCTTCACGGATGCATCGTCACAGTGCACATTGTTCGGTTTGCACCTGTACGTATCTATCGCCCCACCCAACTAACGTATATTACGTTGTTTTATATCAACTCGAACTTTGCTCCCGCGGGGACCTTCCACGCTGACCGCGTGAGTACCGTTATGTCAGTCTTTTCCACGCCTTTTATCTTTCTTCAGAGAATATCAAATATCTAACCGTTTTTCGCGATCTTAGATTCCGAATTCTTCTCAGGTTTTCAAGCGACCGTTGAACAATATTTCGTCAACGAAAATCTTGAAATTGAGGACTTTTTTTTTTCGAACGAAAAAAATCATTGAAATTGGGTTGAATGATCATTCGATTGACATCGAAATGAAGAAAACTTTAGGAAAATATAAAACGTCACAGTTTCTTGTGTTTTTTTTTTTTTCATCGAGTGGGACAAAAAGTTTCGAGACTTTTGAACACGCCACTGAAGTTTTCCGTGCGTAGGAATACGCTCGTGTTTCAGGATGATCTTCAGTGGCAGCGAGAGTTTAATGCATATGCATATATGCTCGTGTTATGTGTCACTGTGGAATGAGCCCTCGCGGGGTTGCAATAACAATACACCGCGGAGCGTTGTACGCAGAGGCGAGTCTCGCGTGCACCTTTGCTCTCTGTGCTACTCTCGTTTCTCTAGTTTTTTCCTCTACTTTTCTTTTCCCGAGTCTTCTCAACCGGCAGAAAAAAAGCGGGTTCGTTTGAACATTTTTAATGAAAAAAATACCTCTTGAAAAAAGGGGAAAAAAAAAAAACATTCACTAATACCTCGGACTCAAAGTAAATGAGAGGACTGCGAGCCTCCCTTTTAATCCTCTTAATTTAACTTTAACGTTTTGAAAAAAAATTTTTTTAATCATTTTCGAACTGTCACGTGCTGTGCTCCCTGCGTCAATTAGACTGAATAAAACTCCCGATTATATTTCTCTTTAGAGTCAAAAGAATGAAAAATCATGACATCGAATGAGAAATTGAATAAACTGTTCCAGCACGTTTTTATCTTTTCAATTCCTCAATTATTTTCAAACTCTTGGACTATTATTTATCGTTCACGAGTTGAACGTTGCCAGAAGTAAAGTCTATTCACAAATGAGTAACGAAATTTCGTCGTGTCTTTTTTTTTTTTCGTTCGAAAGACATTTGAAATGGAAATTATATGACTAATTTATATCCCCGCAGGCTGCTGAATTCATTCGGTGTGTCTATCGAATACATTATAAAATAGATATAAAAATTGATTCTGTATTTCGTGAAGATACCGAAAGAAATTATTCATTTCGCCAAATTTTCTTGTCACGAAAGTTCAGTGCACTCTCTGCTCGTATATAAATTCATAACGAGTTTAGTTCTTTCGTTATTTTTATCTATAAATACACAGCGAGCGTGTGAAAATCTTTGAAAACGCGATAAATTCGTGGCAAAAAAAAGAAATGAAAGGAGAATAAGGGCGATAGAGAAATAAGAGATTTACCGGTCGATGACATTATTTCACGACCTTGTATATACCTCTCCCGGCGTGTCTCGCTACGTATAATTGGATGTCGAGAGCAATGACCAATGTCGAGCTGAGACGACGACGATGTACTCGCCCAGATGGAATATACACGTATAACACATAATAATAATAACAACAATAATAATAACCTGAACGTAACACTTCATATATTTGCCCCATGTGTGAGCAAAATTACTGGACTTAAATTTTCATGAACTCTCCCGAGGCTGCTGGCGCGCGGTGCTCAGTGACAATAACTCGAATGATTTTTCGTCGGGTACGTTGAACTTTCGGAGACAACGAATCAAACGATATTGACCCATCCAAATGAAAAATCTCAACGCTATTGTCACGAATTTAGTTCGATTTAGCAGCTCGTCTTTAAAAATCAACGAAAAAGGATTTTGATCGAGACTTATTGTACCAGAGACCATCAGCTTCTTTCGGTGAAATCAAATATTTTGATATTGTGAAAAGATTAATTAGCGAAATGGAATGAAAAATCGAATTTTTCATCGTTCGAAATAACGAATAATCGAGTGTCATCATAAAAAATCAAACGATCGAAACTAAATGGCATTGCGACTGAGTAATATTTCCATTAAAAAATGAATTGAAATTGGGTCACCGATGAAATTCATTGGAAATATTCATTGGAATAACAAAAAAGAAAGAAAAAGAAGAATAAAATTACAATAATAATAGCTCTGGTTTTGTGTCGAGGTGAAGAATAAACATTCCTGTTGAGATTTAGCATCGAGAGCCAAGCTCGGAGCAACGTTTATGATATACGTTTGAAGTCCGATTACGGTACGTTGACGTTGGTATTCCATGACAAACCGAGTCGTTTGTCACCTGCGATTGAATTGCAAAAAATAACTTGGCCGGATCAAACGCGGAGTTGCGTGGCCGGGGGTAGTCTCTTTGCATCGTCGCCCTTCTCACCATACCGAACGATTTTCAAAGCTTCATCTTCGTCCTTATTATTCTTTCTCACTCGCTTATTCTCAACGATTTTCATTTCACTCAAAGGAATTCGTCGTCTACCTGACTGAGGCATCGCTTTAAAAATCATTTCAGTCACTTTGCGTATACGAGCCCATGAACTCTTGCGGTGTACAAATAGAATAATCGTTTCAAGTCATCGCGATAACAATATGTTCGACGATTCACTCGAGTGGTTTATTACTGAACAAATTTGCTCATCAAAATCTTTTTTTTCTTTTTATTCAACCTGCTCATCACGAAGTGTCAATACTTCGGCTAAAAGAAAATGAAAATTTGGACATTTTTCTTCACAACTTCTCTCGCTCACCATATTCGGACGAATAATCATCAAAGTTTCTCGAATAACCAGCCACTTTTCTTCATACTTTTTGTTTCTTCGTATTCGAAGAAAAAATAAAGAAAAAAAAAAAATTATTTTGAAATTTCTCACGTCAGAAATGAGAGACTCTCCCGTGGGAAATTGTGTAACGAGAAAGGAGACGTTTACGAGCCGCTTCAACGAGAAAATCTCGTACATAATACAAGAAGTGTATTGCAGTATGCATCGAAGTGCAAGCAGTCCATCGTATTCGCGCGTAACCACGGACATGTATATTTGTACGTAGATCGGTTATACTATAATATTAGCGATGTTATTACGAACTCTGCCTGTAGGCGATGCACGATCTCTATTTTAGCAAAGTACGCCATACAAGAAATATTGCATATAAATAATATCGTAGATGTGACGTAGTATTTCATGGTGACCAATAAGATTCCCGAAACAATATTTTTCCACGATCATAAAATTAAATTTTAGAATTCTCGATGAAAAAAAAAAAAAAAAAAAATTATGAATTTCCGTATAAAAAAAAATACTCCGAAACTTACTGAGCAGATAAAGTTTCTTTCTTTCATTAATTTGCAATGAAAAGTAACTTCGAATACATACCTGTACACTGAAAACAAAATTTTGTTGAAATCTCAAAATATTTTGTTGAATACGTTCAACAAAATATTTCGACCACGAAACAAAACGTTTTATCGTCTCAACAAAGTTTCGTTTCGGTACAAACAAGCTTTGTTTCAATTTTCGATACTTTGTTGCCTGAACAAAAACAAAATTTGTTTCCAGTGTAAGGAAACTTTACGTCAAAATGAACAGCAAAAAATTGAACGTATTTTTCAGCTGTATTTCGATGTTTATTTCGAAAAGTATGAAAATATGTCAAAAACTGCATTTACACTTGTTGCTCGCCGGACAAAAAAAACGTTTCAAAATTTTTCTAGGCCTCGTTCTATCACAAGAGCTTTTTACTGCTCTTCAGTTTGAGAGCGATTAATTCTTGTGTGTTCTTTGTCGAGGCTTGTGGAAAATCTTTGAAAAACTTGTAAGCACGTAGATTAATACGTCGTTCGTCCGGAGTTATGGGCTTTGTTTGTAATGGTTCTTTAAATCCGGCACTCGACTCGAGACTAATTCGTATATACGTGAATTTAGAAAGTACAGTGAGCTCATATCAGATATAATACACAGATGCATAATATAAACGTGGTGTAAACATAAATGCAAACATATATTTGCTCGCGGAGGTTATAACAGGCGTATACGTTTGTCCTCTGGGGAGGGAAAATAATATCTATGCATGCAACGGGATGCATATGGAACTTTGGTGGAGTTTTGATACGACGACTATCGTAAATATACTCGTGATGCTAATTGCCTCTGTCTTGTGCAATTTATCTCTTACTCTCTCTCTTTCTTTCTTCATTTTCCGCTCTTTCTCCCTTTCTATCTCGCTCTCTTCCATCGCATCAGCTGCGAAAGAGTTTCCGGATATATTCTCGTATCGCATAGTCGAATATAATTTTCCTGTTTTTAATCGCTCACGCAGACGCTCCCAAAGACCCCGGAATACGTGATTCGCGATTTTTGCTGTTTTTCTCATTTCTCCATCACAAATTATCCACGAAATTAATAAACAAATAAGTGATTTCTGTGCACTATTATTAACGCGGTTTTACAGAAATTTCAATTCCACTTAGATTATCGAGAAAAATCATTAACTTTTTGAAATCCGAATGAATATGGCCCTGAGAAAAAAATAGCTGAAAACGAAATGAATTTTCGTGTTTATCTTACGAAAAAAATTATCGAATTTTTCACCTTGGACCAATGCCTCGAATTCGATCGTTAACGAGCAGGTTAATTATCGGTCGAATGAATTAGGAAACTCGGAACGTTTTTTTTTTTTTTGTCGAGAACAAAAGATAAGACTCTTTTGTTCCTGGCGAAGGCTGCTCGTCGTAGAAAAACGAAAGGACTATGAAGAAAAAAGGATATCAAAGTCGTGAATCGAACGAGGAACGCTAGGGGGGGGGGGGGGGGGCTAATAATTCCTCCTCGATTATGATTATTTCTATATAATGATTATATTTTTTCATACATGCACACGCAAAGAGTTAAGGTCGCGACGACCGGAAAGTCTCTCGCGCGAATCTCCTTGAAACGTCATGATCGTTCTGACACACATTCTCGTTGCCTGAGACTCCTCTCGCGTGCCTCCAAGTAGTCTTCCCGCATATAAATATATATTTATGTATATACGAGAGAAGTCTATGATGCAGGCTAATCGGCGAGAGGGAGAAACAACACTCACATCGAGTTCTTTCCGAGGTTTACGTAAGTCGCGAAAGGGAATCTCGCGATTATATACCCGCAACTCGAAGCAGATATGCCTCTGAATCGTGACTGCGAATTCAATCGAACCACTCCGCGAGAGTCCTTGTACGAAAAGAATTTTTCAAATGTGAAAAAATTTTATGATAAATGTGCGAAAAAAAACGCAGCGTACGTTGAAAACACTGTTCATTTATGAATTTCAGAAAAAATCGAAAAAACAAATTCATCGAACGTCGCAGTCGATGTGAGAATTTGAAGAAAAAAAAAGGAATTTTCTGCTTTTTTCTTTGCGGGGTAATTCGCGTGATTATTTCATCCTCGATTCTTTCGTTCGAAAGCTTGTTTCGTGGGCTATTTTTACGACAGCTGGGTAACGAAATATTAGAGGTGAAGAACGAAGAAAGAAAAGGCGATGTTGAAGAAGAAGAAGGAGGAAAAAAGGCCTTGAATTTGGTACTTCGCACCTGCATCGCGAGCTGCTGTATAATTTTCACGGAGCGAGAGGGAGAAAAAAATATCTCGCGGTATAAACGATGCAATTTAAGGCCGGTAATAAGGATTTTTTGTTGTTAAATTTGTTATTTTCATAGGTGGCAAAACGGGGAGTCTTGATGAAGGTTAATATCGAATGTGGATGACTTACCTCGTGAAAAGTTGGATTATTTTTATTCCTGTTGCCGTTGGAGGTGTTGTTGATCGAGGAAAGGGCGGTGAGAGTCGCGGAACCGACTCCACCGATCGGCTTGCCGCTAACTTTCGTACCACCACCGCCGCCGACATCCTTGTGCAACGTTCCTGGACTCTGTAATGAAAGAAAAACGTTTCGTTTATTACACGGTGCGATATAAAATCCATCATTTTCAAGGTTCACGCCATCCACTCGCATCGCGAGGACGAGTATTCAAAGTTACAAAAAAAAAACGTGTTTCAGAGTCGATTTGACACTTGAAATTTGTGGAAAAAATCGCATGAATCGATCAACGAGGATTTTCGCTTTCATAAATGAATAAATTATGAGAATAATTCGATGAATATAATAACGAAATTAATCATTTATCTTCGCTCTCTCGGTCGAGATTTTCGGCGTCAAATTCACGACTAAATCGCGAGTATCCTGGATATCGTCGAACCAGCATTTATTCAGGCTGAGCAATAGAACTCGCGTTTCGTTCGATATCAAAACGAAACAAAAGGATGACGTGGGTGGTTCGTTAATGAGGGGGATAAAGTATAAAGAAGCGGAAGAAGAAAAAAAAAATGTGAAAACCGACAAAGAGGAGAAGATAAGAAACATTTTCATATATTGTTTATCGTTGGAGCCACGTGTTCGTCGTAAATAATGCGCAGTAATTATAATGAAACGAATGAGAAAAACATCGATACCTCGGGGGTCGAGAGAGAAAACAATGCGAGTATTTTTCAAGCGGAAGTTCCGGGTAATTTCATCCCCGAGCAATGAATAAAGACACACGTCGACTCGTCAAATAATCTTCACGAGTCGTTAGAAACAATTTTCAATCTGTTTCCCATACACGAATGAAACACAGTATAGAGATTGTGCGAGGAAAGAAGAAGAAAAAAAAGTAAGCAATCGTAACGTTACCACGTCCCAATTACATGTTTTCCAATGACAACGACAATTATTCCTAAACACACTTGAACGAGATAGACTCTCGTGCTCGAGGGATGTGTGACATCGGGGAAATGTTTCTTTTTTCTCTCTCTCTCTTTTTTTTTTTTCTTCTTTTTCTTTCTTAACAATGCATCGTGTGGCATCAAACGACGCGAGCGAGACAGAGACAATTAAGCGAGCTCGTCTCGTCTTTCATGACAATATAACAGTGACAATAGAATTGTCCCGCAGCTGAGAAACGTATTATACACATATATATGTATACAAAAACTTTTGCGATGACACCAGATGCTTGCACATGTTACGGTATACCCGGTTGTTCCGGGACCTTGGAACGATCCTTCGAACGCAAATATTTTAGACGCAAAACGAGAGCGCGCGTCTCAACGAATTGTGAATCCATACATTTTTCTTATTTTGCACTGATTCGATTTGAAAAATCTTTTTTTTTTTCAATTAATGCGCGAAAATTGTTCGATTTTTCGTGAAGTTGAAATTTATTTTGAGTGGAAAATCGCGATTTTTATAATCGGATTATGATTTCTTAGAAAATTACGCAGCTCGTTTAGTCGTTGCTTTTCTGGAAGGTCCTCTAATCTTCCTGTGATCGAGGCCCAGGCAATCGATCAGAATTTCTCGAATACTCGAGTACGTTTTCATTCTCGGATTAATCCACGACGAGAAGAGCTCAGAGGAGCATATTTTTTCGAGTATTTTATGGTTTTAAAGTATTTTTCATAAGAATATTTATAGATAATAGAAAAATAATAGAATTTTTTTCTATTTTACAATGACACTGGCACAGCACGAAGTTTCACTCGACACTGTCTCGCGCGATCGTCCCGCGGTGTAAGGTCTTTCCTCCGATTTTCTTATCGCACTATCGATCGAGAGATTTTTTACCTCTAGATTTCACAAAAACGATATCGTCGCGAGGAGTTCCCGATAAGAGTCTTATAGATTCGTAGAAAAAAAAATGTCACGTAGCCCTCTCCGAGAGACTTTGTTTTCTATATTCTTTATTTATCTCTCTCGTCGTGTAGACGAGAAACAAGGATCGATTTTCTTCTCAATTTATTTCTCTTTCTCTCTATCTCCAAAACGATAATGCACGATTTTTTTTGTTTTCTTAAACTTTCGTTAAATACGACGAAGGTATTGTGTGCGATTGAGAGAAACAAAAGGAGCAGGAAAGTCGAAAGAATCTATGAGAGTCGTGAAAGCAGATATTTATTAGTGGCATCTCACCCCCCCCCCCCCCTTCTCACTACTTTCCTAGATTTATAATGAAGCCAATCAAGCTCGCCTCTCCTCTTCGCCTCGAAAATCTTCGCTTCTCTTCTCCCTTTCATCCAACAGAATCTTCGCCCATTGTCTCGACAAGCATCATCGTTAATTAATTGTAAAAAAACGTATGAAAGAGGAAAAAAAAAAAATTGCTCGGTTATTATTCTCCGGTGATTTGCTCGGGGACAATAACGAGGTTATTGATTCTTATCTCGGTATTGTTCGCCGGGGTCTCTCCTGATATTTCACGGTGTTTATGTTCAATTAAGAAAAATTGTATTATTCGACGATTACTTTTCGAGCAGCGAATCATTGTCGATCGTTTGTTGGGACCCGATGACGCCTAAATATCCTTCGAAATTTGAAAATATTTGATCGTTTTGTCCAATAAATTAGATCAAACGAAACGATAAAACGATCCTTTATTCCGCTCTCGTTTCGTGTTTGGTTATTTTCTCGGGGACAGAAGTACGCAGGAATTAATGTATTCTCAATTAATTCGGGTTTAATAATAGCCATATTTACTGGTCGCTCGTTGTAGTATATTTCACAAAGGATATTCGATAATTCGATCACTAAATATACGATACTTCGTTTCGAGCCAAAGATTCGATAGAACAAAAAACTTTGGAAACTCCAAACAATTCTATTTCTCGAGAAACAAGAGAAAACAAACGTGTTACAAATGATGTTTCCAAGGGTCCAATATTTATTTGGGATCAACAGAAGTGTACCGAGCCAGTTTCGTCTCTCATCGGTTATTCGTTCGAGCGAAGGGGTGTAAATAAGAGGCTAAAGAAAGGCAAAAGCAAATCCCAAGATCTTAAAGTTTCACGGTGAAAACCGAGGGACAGCTGGTGATGACGAGAAGAGGCAGAAGGTTGGTACGGCAGCAAAGGGACGACGAGAGAACGTGGTAAAAATAAAAGAGGAAAAAAAAAACGAAACATATATCCATGGTATAAAGCCATGGGAGTGGGGACGCGTGAAAAAAGAAGAACGTTGAGATTAAGAAAAGGAAAAGGGCGAGTAAGAAAAAAAAAGGGGACAGAAAAAAAAGATAAGCGAGGAGGCGGTGGAGGATTCGTGGCCTATCATTAGACACACGAAGCAAGACTCTCGGCGTACATTTTATTTTTTGTTTTTCTTTATTTGCCTCCTGTTTCTCTCTCAGCGAAGAAGGATTTCGTACAGATTTATTTCGGTCGAATGTATATACATTCGCGAAGTCTCGTACGAAAAAGGGGATCGAGAACACCTGGCTTTCTTAGCGAAAGCACGAGCTGAAAGGCAGGTGCCTGTGTGTGTATATCGAGAATTTTGCCTTCGACGTTTCAGCTGTACAGACCCCCCCACCCCTCACCGCCCTCGATGATACTTTCCTCATGAACGAACGAACAAAAAGTCGAAGAAAAACAAAAATCTCATACGCAGGTGATCCTCCTCCTCGTAACCCAAACTTTACTCCAGCTATGCCTCTCACAATATTCATTCGGGAAACCTCTTTCTCGCAGCTCTCTCGACGTCTCGAGAGCCTCTTCAGTCAACAAGAAACGAGACGAGAAGCTTCTGCTAACGTTAAATACAGACAGAGAGAGAGAGAGAGAGAAAGAGAACGACGGTAACAGTGTCCAAAGGAGCTCAATGGACCAGGAGAAAGAGAGAGAGAGAGAGAGAGAGAGATCGAAATACAAGAGCCCTGACCTCTGTCGGACCTCCACCACTTGACAGTTTTCATCCTTGCCAATTTAGAACAAATATATCGCAAACACACTCGAAACTCCACACGTTTAGAACTTGTCATTTCGATTGCGTTCACCTATTTCTGTTGTAAATAAAAAATGCATTTTTCCATATACACTTGCAACGTTGACTGAAATCGACTTGAAATAAAAGAGATTCAGCGAACGAAGAAAACGATCGATTCATTTGAGCCGAGAATTGCTATCTTTTTTACCCAATAAATCGTTATTTCATGCATTCCCGAACTTTCCTGCACTTCGTACATCCCGCATCGATTTAAAAAAAAGATAAATATCTGCTCTCGATCCAAGTGCCCATGAATTCGTCTCGATATGGTTCTCCGAGATTTCCGAGCCCGCTTCGTCTGTCATTCTCTGACTGGACTTGGCAGAGCCGAGAAAAAAAAAGAAGGGGAAATAAAAAGAGAGTAAAAAAAAAACGTATACATAGAAAAACAACGAGTTCACGTGTTGGCAGATGCATCCCAAGACCCACACCTGGACACCTGCCAACCTGCTGCGTCCCCCCAAAGAATCCTAACAAAGAGTAGTTCTCCATAGTCTCGAGAGAGAATTTTTTTTACGACTTTTGTAATACTACCGTGTACATTTTTTATTGATACACTTGATGCTGAGTTTTAATAACATCGTGATCCGAAACAGAGTTTCGAATATACGAAAATTCCGATAAAAAAAATCGTCCTTGATCGTCTAATCCTGAAAAATCGGTTTTTTTAAACTTAAGGAGTTTCGGTACAGGCGATACAATGTTGCCATGCTAAACCATGTTAAGAACACAAAAAATTTCAAAACGTTAAGAATTTTATAAAATTTGATGAACATATTCTTTAGTGCCAAATTTGACAATACAAATTTTTTCAGATTTTTCTTCTACACAGTTATCGAGTAATTGAAAAATAAAGTTCACGTGTGTAAGCCTAGCATTACCATATATATAGGTATACACTTCGGGCATAAGAAATCTGCTTTAATGCATAATTACTCGATAACTAAGTAGAAGAAAATGATGAAAAAATTTGTGTTTTCGTACCTGATGTTGAAGAACATTATCATCAAATTTCATTAATTTCTTAACATTTTGTCTTTTGTACCGAAACTCCTTAACGACTCGCCTCTTTTCCTCGCAACAAATGTCAAAATCTCATGAACTCGTGGTCGAAGTTACAAACAAGATATAAAGAAGTATCGCGTAATTAAAGTAAAAGATCGAAGTACCGTAATTCGCGCGTGTTGAGCTCGATGAGACTTGATATATATATGTATAGATGTTACATACATAGACAGAGGGCAAAA
The DNA here is from genome assembly GCA_037576405.1 of Campoplex capitator. Classification (NCBI taxonomy): domain Eukaryota; kingdom Metazoa; phylum Arthropoda; class Insecta; order Hymenoptera; family Ichneumonidae; genus Campoplex; species Campoplex capitator. Next base: position 8,556,854 of record JARBWI010000323.1, on the reverse strand, counting down.
TTACTACATGATCTTTCGTTCCCGCACTGTACGGTGCGGTGGAGATCGATATTATATTGTACATTGGAGAGCTCTGTACCACGATACACTTCCGTGTGTTGACCGGGGGGCACTGATCACCTCTCTCCGTATATATATCTCGATCACGATAAATCTGTCGGAATTCAAAGCCGCGAATAGCTGTATATAAAAGCGATACAGAGTGTATTATTCTACATATGTATATATTCGTTTTAATGTTTAAATGGATGTACACGTATCTTGGCTCGAGACAACTCTCGCATACCTGAATCTGATCTTATCGGATCGATATAACTTCGCGCATTCGATTGATATACCGTTTATATACTTGGCGTATCCTATATATCTAGGTTCGTGTTTTATCGCGAGAGCATTATTAACCGATCGTTTCATGTCTTCATAGAATTTAGGATAAACGAAAAGAAATTTATAATTCAACGTGGAACTGTGAATGAGCTCAGAGTGTGATTGGATGAAAATTAATTGATCGATGCTGAGAGAGCAGCGAATGATCTTGAATTCGTTTTATAATAAAATTCATTAGTTTGGTCAATTCTTTCGATTATATTTTCGGGCCACGAAGAATCGAAGAATAAGCGAGTTATTGGTGTTGTTTTTTGTTTTTTTCGAATTGAATCCTCGAGAATGTGATCACGATAAATCTTTTTTTATCATTATTTTCATGACTTCGAACGCCTCGAAGTATTTTTCTAACTATTTCTTTATCATCGAAATTTGATAGCCATTTCACGTTCGTTCGTAAACAACGATTGCACTCGCAATTCAAAAGACACGAGAGATTCACGCGATCGATCACTCGATCGAGCGCGTCTCTCTTGGAGAGTGAAAAAAGACAAAAAGAAAAAAAATAATAAAGGAGAAGAAGAAAGAAATGAACCAACGGCTCTTGCAGAGTGGGAGTAACGTACGAAGGCAGGTGCGCGCGCGGATCATCAATTCACGCGTAGGAAAAACGTGCGCTTTGTCCTCTAGTAAATCTCGCGCGTCTTAGACATTTCCGTGAATTCCTCCTGCCATTCCATGTGCGCGGGGCCTTGCCTTCTCTCGGGTTGTACGAGCCCGCGAAGAATTATAATCGTACAAACCTTTTTCTAGTCGTTTCTCGATCTCGCATCGTTTCACTCGCGACTTCGCGACTGAAACGTTCTTTTTATAGTCTCTTCGATTAACGAGTTTGAAAAATTTCGAATTTAACAAAATATACGCAACGATAACGATGATAAATCGGGAGAGTAAAAAGTTCTTCAATCTCTTCGATTAGAAAAGACGAAAAAATAAAATTATCATTTTTTATCATCGAACTATTAATCGATCGCATGAAAGCACAAGAAAATCTCGCGAATCAATTTTATCTCGAAGATTTCCAATATTTTTTACGCAATCATTGAATTGAACTACCGTTATTTTCGCGATATGAGAACTGCGATATGAAAACAAAAAAAAAAAAAAAAAGAAAAGAGACGAAACCAGTTTCGAAAATCTCGTACAAACCGTTATGACGTTTTTATTCTCTTGTGTGCTATATGCCGTGTTACATACCAACGACAATGAGTCACTTGAACTAAGGCTTAAATTCACGGTCGTCGGAGTTCAGTAACATTGAATAATGCCCAATGTTTCCAACAAATCCGATTCACGATCCGGTTAACCGGTTTGCATCATTTTTGGAGATATCGTATGCACGAGTTCTTCGCGAGTGCATTTTTCGCACGCTGCACGTTTGGAGTATTTCTATATCAAGGGTATTGAAATTTTCGATGTTTTGTAGCAACGAAAAATGATTTTTTTACTTTTTCTTCGATGTATTTACATTTTGAGCAGGACCAACAACACCGATTTTGTTATTTCGTGCCTCGAAATATCGAGTGCGAATTCAAAAACACAGTTTCGTAGATTCTTTTTCAATGATACTCGAACGATCGTTTGAGAAAACGAACGAAGGGTTTTGAATCGAATCGAAAAATCGAGAAAGATTTCGCTATAAATTTGGAGAACGGTCGAGAGACCAACGAAGTATCTGCAGCGATCGCATTACTCTCGTTTCGTCGTTGTTCGAATAATTAGAGTGTAATGGAAGTCAACCGACGTAGAGAGGGTTTAGCTGCTGGTATAAATATGAATGAAGAGACAGGTAAATTTGTGCTTCACGAGGATTAAATTATCGAGAAAGATATAAATTCGAGCGAGTTGAAGTTCGATCTCGTGTTTATCGAGTTAACGCTTCTGTTAGACGTTAATAATACAAGAATGTGGATATCAAAACGTGGAAATAATCCCATTTATCGTAATATCATAAGTGGTTCGTCGGGTTTATTTATAGATATGAAAAATAAACGGATTTTCACAAGATTTATGAGGATTGATAAAAAGGAAATACGAGAAGAAAGAGGGCGACAAAGGGTTTTGGATTCGCGGTGCGACTCGAAAGGAGAAAACCATACGTAAGTAAATAAAAAGCTAAAAATACAACCGTTATGTAGGTCGAAGTTTTAAATCTCGTTTTGTTTTTTTGTTTTCTCTCTTTCTGGCGATTATCCTCGATAAAAAGCCTGTCCCTAATTTTATATCGATAAAAAGTTGCGGGCTTGTAAAGCCTGTTGTTACGTATCTTTATTCGTATTTTTTATACGAGAGTGTATGCAAATATTGCTCGAAGTTCAAAGCTGCTGCGGGAGGAAAAAGGACAGACGTGAAAGAAATCGAAGAGGCTTCTCTCTCCTCTTTTACGTTTGTTCGGGCAGAACCTTGCGGGGGGTCAAACGCTCAAGTGAAACGAGTTTGAAGATTCTTCTCTCTTTCTCTCTTGCGTTCAGCTGGTTGCGGTTTATGTGTGTCACAGCTTCGAGAATTCGAGTGCGTGCTTATTGCTCTTTCGAGATACGGCGCGTTTACGCATTTCCGTTAAGCAGAATCGCGTTAAACTTTATTTTTTTTCTCTTCGAATCAAAAGAATATAAAATTTAGAAAAAATCAGAAACGACAAACACTCGTACGAAATTTGCAAGTAAAATTCAATTAGAAATCATCCAATTTTGCGAAAACGAGCGAACAAAAGTGTCGCGCGGGCGCCAAAATAATGAAGAATAATAGCATTTGTATCCGAGCCCGATTATCAAGTTTCTCCTTCTTCCCACGAGAGAGAGAGAGAGAACGCGCGACGCTCGTTTGTCATCAGAAAAGAAAGATCATAAATTAGTCAAATACGAAATGTCAAAATATTGTGAGCCCTCCTGAGTGTGCGCGAGAGAGAAAAAAAAGTATTAGGAAAGAAAGAAAAAAAAAATGCGTCATAAATATACGTGGATAACGACGAAGAGGCTCTCGCCCCCGACAGATCGCAAAGTATTTTCTTAAGTGGGTCAACGTTCAATTGTCTCATGCACCGTTGCGCGTAGTGCGCGTGCCGGAGTTACGAGAAACACGTTACTCCTGTATTTGTATATCTATATACGTATAATTTTTATATACCAAGTCCTAACCGCGAGCGGAGAACGACGACGACGACGACGACGACGCCCTGCGATGTATATCGCGCGCAAACGAGACGACGTCGCGCCTTGTTGCTGCATTAGAGCATCTTGGGAGATGAGAGAGAGAGAGAGCGAGAGCAGCGGCTCTTTCGTTTCGAGGAAACCAGCATGACCATTTTAAACTCGCGCCCATAAATCTACGCGCTTACAAGCCCACACAAACTCATCATCGTATTTATTAATAAAAATACATGTATATATATGGATGATTCGATGAATAAAACAGAGAATAACGACGAGTAGTATAAGAATAATCAGAAGCCCTCGTTGCACCAAAGTGCACGTCCTTGTGTGTACTCGACTTCTGCTACTCACGGTTAATCATCCATTCCGCATCATCAGCTGAGAGTTATTACGGTGAACTCGTTCGTGAGGATCGTTTTTATCCGGAAGCTTGAAAAGCCTGAAGAAACTGAATCTCGAAATTGTGGCTCAAGTCTCTCTTGAATAATTGCATTGATCGAAAGTTTCATGAAATTTGGTTCGGTATCGTTATTACTTTTGTTATTTCTTCGAGTTTTTTGCTCTGGAAAAACAGAGGTGTTGAGAAAAACTTGACATGAAAATGAATGGCAAATAAATTGACGTAACTTCGGCACTTTTATACTCGAGAAAGTAAAATTACGATTTAACATCGAAGGAGAGAGAAAATCTTAATCGTGCCACACACACGTTCTCGCACGAGTCCGACTTTTCTCCTTTGTTCAATAAACTCATACAAATCTGTTGTGTATACGCGAGCGACGAGAAGAGGACAACGCTTTTCTATATATGCAACTGCGCGCACGGACACATGTGAAAACTCTTGTACTCGTTGTATATATATGTTCACGGAAAGCAAACGGTTTCACCTATCGCAAATGGGCCTGTGAGAGAGTTAACCGTACGCCGCTAATGCGTCGAACGGTTTCTCCCCCGATCGATCTCCTCATCGCTCTAATTGGCACTCGTGAAAACGTCGGGGCCACCAAAACCATTCTTAGTAGTATCGCGAGCACACCTCCTGAAGTAACATGTGCATTTGATCTCTAAAATTTTGGACCAACTTTGACTTTATCGCCGAAAACAAAATTTTGTTGAAATATTCGATCATTTTGTTGCACGAATTCAACAAATTTTTTTTTTTGTTCAAGCAATAAAAATTTCGAATACAACAAAGCTTCTTTGTACCGAAACGAAACTTTGTCGAGAGGATCAAACATTTCGTTGTCGAAATATATTTTTTTTAACGTATTCAACGAAATATTTTGAAATTTCAACAAAATTTCGTTTCGTCGCAGTCGTTTTTAACTTTGTTTTTTTCTTCTATATTATTTTCCACACTTCGTCAATCCCCCCCTCGGAAAAAAAAAGTAAAAATGAAAAAAAGTCAGAATAAATGACAAAAAAAAAGATAATTTTTTAACGAACGGTTTTGTAAAGAAAAAAAGATTGAATCCGGATTTTTTACTCCGATACGAGAAAGCGTAATTCGATTTTGAATTTAAATTTCGATTTCCCGATTATTTCTTGCCAGAAATTTCGGACGAGGATTACCCGAATGATAAGAAAAGAGTCGAAAGTTACGTGTAGTAAAGCGTTGTAATTCCGATAATGAGAAAAGAGGAAAGAAGCCTCATCGTCGCATATGAAAACTAGAAGTATCGAGTTGAGACTGAGAGGATTTCCCACGTGCTTCATTCTCTCTAACAGTACAGTATTTCATAACGTAATATACTGACAAAAAAAAATGAATGTAAAGATATATAGCGGTGTACGTAATGAAAATACCTGTGTATAACCAATAAATAATAAATATATGTTGTAATATACGACGAGCAGTCTGGTCGAAGAGCCATGGACATCTTCATGCTTCGATCAACAACAGGGTCGGCAAGACCTGGGTTAACCAGCTCTGGCGCTCCATCTACGGAAATCCGATGCATAAAGGGTGTACCGAAATTGCCATTATAGCGGAGAGCTATGCGCGTAGAGGGGGGTTCAGGAAGAAAAAATTTTTCAGGAAGAGAAACATCGAGATGAGAAATCTCAATTTTCTTAATTAGTTTGATTAAATAGTTTAATGAAATTTCAGAAGAGGATAAATGTCAAGTTCGAAATAATCGAATCTTCGTTGCTCGATCATGCAATATCGATCAATTAGTATAAAATCGATCGAATCAACTGATTATTCGATCAGGAAGTTGATTCGGTTGCTCAACGCGTTATCGATATTTCGTAAAACGTTCTCGTGCGTAAATAACACGAAAGTTTCGTTTTATTTATATCGATAATTGGTGTTTCGATCTCGTATTATTTATAATTAGGGAATCGTGAAAAATTCAACGAAAAAATTATTCGTATCTGGGCTTCAATGGAAATGTTTGTCGGTTGAAACGAATCGATGATGTTTGTTCCAAGATTTTTAAGGTTCGAAGTATTTTTTCGTCGCGAGGATCGAGAACTGTCGTAAGATGACGATGCAAATTTTAATATCGCATTAGAAAAAGCGATGCTTCGTGAAGAAATATGTAGTGCAAAAGGTTAGAAGGGAGAGGAGGGAAGGTGAACGAAAAAGGTAGAAGTTACGAGAGGTCAGGAGGAAGACGATGAAGACGAGGAGATGAGAAGAGACTCGAGACGACCCTCGTAAGGTTCGCGGAAAGTGTGTTGCCCCGGAGTGGCGTTAGGGCTCGTAATGAAAGCGGCGGCGTATAGAGTTCGCGGTGTGCGGTGCTTCGTCTACGTGATGTTCTCGAGCATCGAGAATATTACCAGGACGTAAGAGAACTAGAGGATAGAGAAGCGAGAGAGAGAGAGAGAGAGAGAGAGAGAGAGAGAGAGAGAGAGGAGGAGGAAGGAGAGAAATACGTCAAGCCATAAAGGTAAGCGAGGAGTCTGTTACTCCGAAAGTACGTCGTATTAATACGAGAAACGAGGCAGCTTCGAAACGCGAATTACTCTTGGAGGGAATACGCCATAAAAAGAATTTCGCAGTAGCATACATGTTGCGATATTTTTTACGATGCCCCATAGATCTTCATTATCGAAAAAAAAATGAAAGCCATGAAAAACGTCAAGAACGTAGACGTTAATAAGAGAGCGACTTATTTTTTTCACGAAAATATCGGAGTATTCATATTCTCATAGGGCAGCAAAAGATTTTTCAATATTCAGACAAAAATACAAATAAGGATGAATCCAACAGTCGCAGCGTGAGAAAAGAGCCGTGAGAGCAGATCGAGATTGAATTATTTCGTGAATTCATATATCTACGAATATCATTTCCAGCTTTATTCCGAATGAAAAATAATCAAAAAATGTAGTGAACCCATCGGATCAGGAGGCTGGACGACCACACATTATTGTTATTGAGATCATGTTAAAAATCTCTCTCGGTAGATTGTCAGGAGTCCTCCCGAGATAAGATTGCCTCAGGATGCTGCTGATAAGATAAGCCAAATTTCTCTCGTGCAAACGGTTTGTTTCGAGATTTTGCTCCGGGGATAAGAGAATGTGAGATAAAGAAAATAGCCGAGAAAAATGTCTCTCTGTTTGTACATAGTATATTCGGAGAAACTGCGATAAACCCGGTTAAGAAATATCAATAAAGAGATATCTTATTCTCTCTTTTCTTCTGTCTCGAGAGGAGAGTCGCGAGCGCGGTGCGCTCGCCCGGGTTACAAGTGACGACAAATACTGCAAGTAGGTTTATGGAATATCGGGATACACGTCTTATCGTTGTTTCTCTTCGATGAGAGACATTCAACAAATCTCGGGGTTGCGTCAGATAAAATTTGAAATCTAGAATTAAAAAAAAAGGGGGGGGGGGACGTAAATATATATATATATAGAAAAAAAAGTAATGAAATGTAAATAAACGTGAGAGAAAGAGCCTTTGTAGAGAAAATTGGATGCGAACGAAACTTTTTTCAACAATTTCTTCTTCTTCTTTATTTTTTCATTTGGCGGCATCGATCTCTCGGCAAGAAGTAACAAGGTCAAAGCGCGAGTCGACCTCGTACGTTGCAGACTTGTCTCGGACATTTGAAACGTCATTGCAGGCTTCCTGAACGCCCCGAGCAAGTTTCTCGTGTTCCGGCCTTCCAAGACTCCCGTATGTATCACCGAATGGTACACCGCGCGCGCTCAGATACACCTCTATACGCTCTCGTATCTATATAAATCCGTATAAACATCATTTCGCGAGAGTCACGCAAATAGAAAGAGAGAGAAAGAGGGTGAGTTGAAAAAAACGAAGCCAAGGAGAGCCCCGAGATAAAAATCTCTGACTTTTGTGCTCGTACGTCACCGGTGTGGACCGGAAACACTAGAATCTCGGTTTACAAAGTGGGAGGTCTACGATTACGAGGCAAATGTATACAGACGATTCCAGAATTCAATCGTCCAATAAAAATCAATCGAATTTTCGTTAGAAGTTCCGGAGGCCATAAAAAATGGGCTTTTCATACGGATATTTCCAACGAGATATTTCCTCTGGAGCCCTAAAATTGTTGGACTAAAAATCTGGGGTACAATTGTTCCAGTTCGCGAGTCGATCGAACGACGAATAAAAAACATCATTTTTCATTAATTGGAATTTCATGGATTTTATATATTTTTGTTTACTAAAAGACGAGAAGAGCCGAAGCCAATAAGCGCTGATACACTTTTCCTCTCGAGTGTGAGCAGCTCTCTATTTTTTTTTTAGAGTACATATAGTGCTTCGAGAGGCGTGGGTGACGAGCGGTTATGAAATTATTGATTTATCGAATCAGTGTCTATATGGGCGCGGATCGAAGGGAATAAAAATAATGATTCGAAAACTGGTATCAAGAGCCTCGGATTCTGTGTACGTGGGTACACTATAAATACAGTTTATATATGTATTCATTAGCGAAGCCTCGTGTCCAGGAGAAAAAATAAAAAAAGAAACGTGAAAAACAAAAATAGAATAATCGTAAAAGCGTTCTCGTGCAGCATCGGTGAGGTCGAGAGTAAAGAAAAAAAAAGGAAATGGTTAAATGGGTGGGAGGGGAGGCGAGGAAACAGGAGGGATATAGAAAGCATCGTGTGGTCAAGAGAAGCTTTTTCTTCGTGGACGAGAGAGAGAGAGAGAAATCCTCGAGAAAGCATCTCCAACGGGAGGAATTCTGTTAAATTAGGGTCGTTAAACGCCTTCGGCTCGAAGGTTGGGTCTCGTGTGGTGTTCTTCTCGCGATCTTTCATTTCGAGCTCCCCTCTATCAGAACACTTTATTCGAAATGAATAAACATCGAGAATATTTCTTATCAAGCAAACACATTGGTTGGTAATGAGAAAACTTGGAAAAAATCAAAATTTCGTTTTTATTGAACGAACTGCTCGAAAAACGAGGCCCCTGCGACTCGTTCAGAATCAATCAATTCGAGTCACGAATGAGCAGAATTTCTTCAATTTTTTTTCTTTTTGTTTTGTAAAGCAACTGTAAAGTGTCAAAACGCGAATAAATTTCTCGAGTTTTTATGAAAAGTCTCATACTATAGCTGCTATTCCTGGATCCTCGTTCGTTTGAAGCTCGTAAGTTTTTCGTGGCAAAGTACATGCATAAAAGGTGCAGAGACCCAAGAGCTGGGTGTCGATTTTTTGGAGAATTTATATCTTCGGACCAGTGACTATTCCTCAATATCATTTGTTTTCATAGAAATTTTTATTATCACTCGATATATGGAGTGAGAGAAAAAAGAATAAAAACGTAGAAAATGTTGGTCCGTTGGTGGGACGAATTCGTCGTTATATTTTCTTCATGCACGAACGATGGCGTTCGGTATATAACGTGTCTGTGATCCATTTGTAGCTATGTAACCGAGTATTTACCTTGGAAATTCTCACCTGCGTATGCCAGATATCAACCTTAAGAGGCAGTATATTGCCACGTTACTTTATACTTTACCGAGACGCTGGATCCTCGACACTCGAAGTGCATACCCCATCACTCCAAGGTGGCCTTTGACGCATCGGTATGTTCACAAGAGTCTTGGATCTAGGCGCCGAAACAACTGGTTCGTAGCAACGAAGACTAATAACTCGAAGGGAACGAACACAAATCATATTTCGGCTATTACGAATCTAACTCGAAAGATAAATTGTCAGAAAAGTAGAAAAAAGGGAGCTTCTTGTAAGCTGAGATGAAAAAAAAAATCTTCACCGCGAATTTGTCCAACAAATTTCGATACTTTTCTTCTTGGGAGTACGAAGCTGAGCAATTTCGAGGTTTGCTGCTGATACTCCGGCTCTCGAGGCTCTCTCAAACGAATCGATTCTTCGGAAATATCCAGTTGGAAAAGTTGTCGCGAAAAAAGAGGTTAACGGAATGGAGGTTTTGGTGTAACGTGTATACACACGAGTCTTGTCACATGCCAAGTTCAACTGTACGACGGATCAACCGTGCGAACTTTTATCTCGAAAGACACGTACGTGTCTGTGTATATTGAGAGTGTATATTGTATAACCTATATGAAAAAGGTAGCACAAAGAGGAACGAAACTTTCACGGCCAAGAGGGGTCCGGAGAGGACGTCGACGACCAGGTCAGTTTGAAATGAGGGGGGACGAGAGGCGTTTGCCAGGTATAAAGTATAGAAAATAAGAAATAAAAAAGGAATATAAAAGACGAGGAGACTGGGATCGTGAGCGAGATCTCGGAGTCACTATACACGTTACTAAATTCAGACGAATATTTACCTCAATTTATCAGTCAAATCCTACAGTAATTGCTGCCTGATTTTCTCTAAATATACCAATAAAATTCTCATCTCCCACGAATAAATATTAATTACTGAGATTCTATGTACGAAAATCTTGATCATAATAAATCTATCGCGAGTACATCGAATGATACTTAATATTCAAATTCGATAAACGTGTATCAGAGAATTTATAGAGAGCTCTTCACAGTTTCATCATATATTTTCTCAGCTCGCATTGATAATCGCATCAACTAATCAAAAGTTTCAACGATATTTTTCAAATGTTTGTATTACGAATTGCTTCTTAGATTCGATTATTCCAAATGAATTGAAAATTTGCGTGAATCTTCTTGAACAGCGCTTGATTATGTGTGAAAAATTTGGAGAGGTTTCACCGTCTGGTAATCGAGATATCCATTGTTGAAAATGACAAGATTAACATGGGCTCTTATGAGAGCTTTCGAAAAATTGCGAACTTCGACAATAAATATCTCACTTTTGAGACGGTGAATCATCGGCATATTCCACCAGAAGTTTGATACCGTCTTGAGCTTTCTGTTTACAAAATTTTATTGTGCAAAGTTGGAAAATAATTTTACCATAAGATTCGCATTCGCTTCAACTTCCTTAACTGTTTATTCATTCGGACCTTAATTTCTGACGAATTCAATGTGGAAAAAAAACACACATTTTTAGTCACTTTTGGAACGTTTTCTCGGACTTGCTGTGGAAACTCGACTTGAAATGAAAAAAAAACGACGAAAAAAAAAGTTTGATTTTTATTTTTTTTTCTCAATTTCTCTTGTTTCCGTTTGAAAAGAAAATAATAAGCAGGTTATCGAATTAAAGCGATATAGTTCGATCGCTGAACTGCAGAGTAGGGCTTCCAGTCATAAGACCGTGTAATTTCTATCCCGAGGCGAATCGCCTTGTTGTTGTGGTGACGGGGCGGCGATTTCGGATTCATGTTATTGGTGAGTCTGTAACAGTGTGCGAGTTCATCGGGGATACACGAGTCTGTGTGTGAGAGAGGAGCATCCTGGAGAATGTTTTTGGTGAATATGCATGCGTGAGTGCGTGGCAAAAGTGTTCACGCGAAGGCACGACGAGGGAGGAAAAATTCTTTCTCGAAAGTGGAACATCGTGTCACGCTTCAAATTCATAAAATTCGTAAAGGAAATTACGACGACGATGATGATGATGATGATGATTGATGTTATTATTCAAATTTTGTTTTAACGTCTATTGTTGCGTTTACATGAGAAAAGCCTGCTTTGGCTCTTTAAACTCCAATTATCTCCAGAAATCAGTCGTTTTATTAATCATTTTAACTTTTTAATAAGAAGAATTTTGACACATTTTTTATGAGAAGTTTGATCGTTCGAGTTGTATTTTTTGTTTGTTTTTTTTTTTTTTTCATTCGAATCTTATTCAAGGGACTTGAGCTGAAAATTGTTTTCAATTTTCTCGTTTTCGTTTTCTCGAAATGGAGTATATCGTCGGGGCTTTCTCTGCTTCGAAACGTTACTCATCGTTTCACAATGGATTTGTCTCGTAGCAGGTATATAGAAACGGGATGATTCAAACGAGTGTTCGCCTCGAGAGAACTACGCGGAAAGAGCGAGAGAGAGAGAGAGAGAGAGAAGGACGACGAGAAGAGAGAAATTTCAGCAGGCGCACCTTTTCTCTTCGTCCCAGACGCGTTCTCTCTCTCTCTCTCGCCTGTCTCCCTCTCGCCCCTTCTTCCGAGATCTCCAAGGATTCCGGATATTTCTACACGCTTGTTTCTCTCTTCGCGTTTCCGAATACGCGCTCAGGATGAATATTCCTCGCTGCATTCTCTCGGATTTTCGGTAACCGAGGGGCCAATGCACCGCGCCCCCGGGGGCGCGAACGCTGCGAATAATCGGAGAGGCATTTCTGTCTCTCGACGATTATCTCCGATAGCACAGCCAAAATTCTCGGTACTTGGGACACTTTTTATTTTTGCCAATTCAAGTCTCGTGTGATTCAGGAATGAAAAATGAAAAAAAAACCAAAATAAAAAGAATAGAAAAGATTTCCAAGTAAAAATACGAAAGATTTTAGATTTAATTACCTTTAAAAAATTTTGTTCTCCCCAGAAAAAATCAAATTGCATAAATAGAAATAAACATTCGAATTCGAATCTCCAGCGATCTCCATGCGAGCAGGTTCAGACATTTTTTTTTCTTTCACCCCACCGAAACAATTTTTTCTTCCCATCTGTTGGTGCAATCGTACCTCTGACTATCGACAACGTATAGGAAAGTAAAAGAGAGAGAGAAAGGAAGAAAATTAGACTGCGAAAGCCGACTGTAAATTGGGCGCGTGTGCTAGAGACTCTTAGCACCCTTCTGTCAACTTTTTTTTTTTTCTTTTTTCGCCTTTCATTCCACTCGCACGCATCGTGCTCAAGTATTCGCAAAAAGCATACACAGTCCCAACTGTTCTCTGAAAGATGCACACATGCGTATAAGAGAAAATGGTAAAAAAAAAAAAAAAAAAAAAAACAGTTTTGCTGATGCTTTTTTTCTTCTCGCTCAACCACGCTCTTTCCACATATTCATTTTACTCTCCACGTACTCTCCTTACCGCTACGTTTTTTTTCTACTTTTTTTTTTTTTTTTTTATCTCGCCCCAAGCTCCATGTCTGCTCCTCTCTTTTTTTTTTCGAGTGCTTGTGGCACATGCATCTCACTCCAACGCTTTTTCACTCCTCCTATAACGTTTTATGTGCTCAAACTGCATGTGCTCTTCGTCGGTCTGTCCACACCAAACTCATCCGAACGAGTTAACTCGCCCCCTCCCTCCTCCCTCCTCCTCTTTTCTCCCTTCAACACCTATGTGTCTCTATTCTCGTATAAGAAATCAGGGATATTTATATTTAGGACACACGAACCTATCAATTCTAATATTCCTATTTATTTATCCAGCTCAACCAAAATCACGTTTTTCCTCGATACAAATATATGTATATCTCGCGACATCGATGACACTTTTTATCAGCAAATGCTTGCATGTATCGAAGAGATCAATTTGACAAAAACAACAAATCTGGGAGCCTCGAGAATACTAAAAAAAATCGGAAATTTTCGTAATTCGAAGATCATTTCGTTATCAAATTTCTCATTATTAGGACTGTTTATATATTTTTGTTTTTTTTTTTAAGTCGAATTGTGCGAATTAAATATTTTTGCATCAGCTCAATGAAAATTGGGATTTTTTTTTTCTAAAATTGAGACGATTTGATGAAAAAAAAAATAAAAATTGGGAGGAAAAATCTGTCGCGAAATATTGATGGAGGGTTGCCGCCGAAGTTTCGTTCTCATTGTCACTCGTATCGATGACTTTTTTTTTTTTTAGAAATGATAACGAAAAATATAAAAACGAATGAAGGTGATGGGATCGAGAGAGGAAACGTGCTTGTAAAATTAGTGGGCGCACATACGGGTTTGTGTGTTGAAGTTAGCGAGGGGAGGAGGGGAGGAGGAGGCACGATAGTTCAACGTACGTTGAACAGAATCATTCGCCCGAATTCATTATTCGTTCGTCAATTTTCGCCTGTGTCGCATGTGCTGCTCTTATCTCACTCGCTCCCATTATTAAAACGTGTTTTTTTTTTCTCTTTTTATTTTTTTTTTTTTTTCCATCACGTCTTCATTTTCTACGAGCGCTTGAACTCTTTTCGTCTGGCAAACAACGTGGCGCTCGTAATCACTCGATTCGGTTTTCACTGTTTTTAGCAATTCTTTTTTGTAACGATCTCTCTCTCTCTCTCTCTCCCTCTCTCACACACACACACACACACACATACACTCTCTTTCAATTGAACATAAATTCTCATCGAAGCAAAATCATTTTTGCACATTTTTTCATATTTATAATTTTAATTTGATTAAAAATTATTCAAATTCATTAAAATTTCGTTAAATTAAGGAGTTTCGGTACAAAAGGCAAAATTTTAAGAAATTAATCAAATTTGGTGATAATGTTCTTCAACATCAAGTACGAAAACACAAATTTTTTCGAAATTTTCTTCTACTTAGTTATCGAGTAATTATGCATTAAAGCAGATTTCTTATGCCCGAAGTGTATACCTATATATATGGAAACGCTATGCTTATACACGTGAACTTTAGTCTTCAATAACTCGATAACTGTGTAGAAGAAAAATCTGAAAAAAATTGTATTGTCAAATTTGGCACTAAAGAATATGTTGACCAAATTTTATAAAATTCTTAACGTTTTGAAATTTTTTGTGTTTTTAACATGGTTTAGCATGGCGATATTGTATCGCCTGTACCGAAACTCCTTAAAATTAGTTAAAATTTCATTGAAATACAAAAATAAAAATTAATGATTAAAATAAATGAAAATTTTTCAAAAATTACTTGAAATAAAAGATGAATTAAAATTTATCAAATTTGAGAACATTTTTCGAGCAGAATATTTCCGTTATGCTTTTCGTCTTTCCCCAAGACCGGGGTGTTAATTCCTTAGTTCGACAGTTTGAGCTCAACTTTTAAATTGTACATCGCGTAAAGAGCGCTGGAATAAGAAACTCGTTTATAAATTCACGTCTGTAATAACGAAGTTACGCGAATATAATTTTTTTTTTTTTTTTTTTTTTTTCAATTCGAAAGAATGTAACGAAGGTCGGTACACATTTTGTGTGTATTTGAGAGTGTAACCAGAAGAAAAGAGCTTTTTGTGTCGCGCGGACTCCCGGGGAGACGAACTCTGCCGGGGATCGACTCTCGTTGTCCTCGTGAATGCAACCGTGAATTTTGCGCATCCCCGTTATCTCAACACGCACTATTCTTGTACGCGAATGGAAATGGTCGAAGAAGGTAAAAACGAGACACAAAAAACAGAACGAATAATTCAACAATTCTTGTCTATCTATTTCTTTTTTTTTTGTTATTGATTTTTTTATTCATCGTTGTCTGAGCCTCTTTAAGAAATAACACTAATTATCGATCGTTCGGGTGAACTCGTAAGAAATTTTAACAGCTCTATAAAATTTATTTTATCATCATTTATTTTGTTGTTTGCTCTCCGTACAAAAGTTTTGTTTTTCTATATAAAAAAAGGGACTTGGCGAACCAGTGTTATTTGCTCGAAAAATAGAATCGACGACTCTACTTTTTAATGCTCGTTTAACGTGTTATAAAATAGCAGAACGAGGCTCGCTTCGTAAGAATTGTTTTTTTACACTTTTCTCTCTACTTTTTTGTTGTTTCTTCTTCTCCTTTTTTTTTCTTTTCCAACATACATATTTTCTCGTTCGGTCCCAAGCTCAAACGGGGTTAGCGTTAATGAGGCTGAAAAATGTATATTCACTGCAGTGCAATGGTCCCGATTTTTTTTTAATGCTTTTCCTCGAAGACTCCGCGCAACTCTCTATTGGATTTTTTTTTCTTTTTTCTTTCGTCTACGTACTTTCGAGCGAAGGGTTTATGGGAGCTCGCAATTGTCAGATGTCTCTTTCTTTCGTTCTATCTCTCTCTCTCCTTTTTTCTGTCACGCACCAACTCTTATTTTTCGAACAGCTGGCTTTTATCCTCTCGTTTCATGAGGGATCGCGTATTTTCAATGAGACATCTATAAATATATATAAATGTCTCCATGAAAATTATTCTCATCTCGCGCATCGTTTTATTTCGAACAATTCAATTTTTCGTTACAAAAATCTTCAAGCGATTTTATTTTTTGAGAAAGAAAAAAAATATTTCCAATTCTAATTATTTCACGAAATAATCAATTGAATTTCGATTTTTTTTTTGTTGAATTTTGAATTTAAGTTTGAAACAAAAAAAAATGGAATTTGAATTTGCATAAAAATAGAGTCAAAAGACGCGTTAGCATTGAATTACGTATCGACAATGTGAAATTTCACCAGCGAAAGAACGCGTTCGAGACTCGAAAATCGATTTCGAAGAAAAAAAAAAAAAAAAATTGTCCAAGATCGATCGTAATATCGGACGAAAATTAGTGGAGCGTTTGTGTTTATAAAATGGTGTTAAAAATAGAAGAATTATTCGAAAACGGCGGAGTCTTTGGTGTGTTGACGTTTCTTCGCGAGGAGAGCGAGCGAGCGAGAGCGAGAGTTTTTCCCTCGTCACTGACCTTTGCTCTGCTTATAAATATACGTTTGAAAAGTGTCTATAAATGTGAGGTACGATCGAGCAAAGAGAATAGATTTAATAAGAGCTTTGATATGAAATGATTATTTGAAATGTACTCACGTCGTAGAGGGATTTAAGTTTCACGTGGTTGAGTGCAGGCACGTCGACCATCGAGCATTTGAGCAAAATCGTTGTCGTTTGGCTCGGCATTGTTATTTATATTTTATCGTAAGATATTTTTTTCGTTTATTTATTTCACTCTTTACATTAATATCACCTTTTGGCTCTTGTGTCGTGAAAGCACATTTAAAAAAAAATATTATTCGCAATTTTATTATAATTGTAGTAGAAAAAAAGATTTCATTCGTGAGAGAACGAGGAGTCGCGAGAAATTTCGATGTTCGTTGGGATCTCGAGCGTGCGCCGGAAAAGTCCTGGAACGTATGAAAATTCGTAGAAAATTAAGTAAAAAGAAAAAAAAAATCCACCGAATCGTTGTTGCGGTGGTCCGAACACACGAATGTGCAAAAACGATATAAATGTTTTTTTTCTTTTCGTTGTCTATCTCGTGCGCGATAAGCAGGCTGTCAAGTCGCACGGAGTAGAGTCGAAAGGGACGAGCGAAAGAAAAAATACAAAAATAAATAAATACGAATGACGAGAGACAAGCTGATGGGGTTCGACAGCTTATTTGCCGCTGGTACCTTACAAAGTTCACTTAAAAACAAAAGGGAAAATGAAAAGAAAAGAAAAAAAATAAAATAAACGTACGCGAAAACACGATCTACCACTGAGCAAATTGTTGTTTTCTAAATCTCAAGATTTTCAAGCTTCGTGACAAAAGTGTTATTTGGCAGTGATGAAAATTTGGCAGTATCAATTGAGCCTTGACATATTAATTCCGACGAAAAATCCATTTGAGTTTTCTCAATTATTACACAGGGCACACTGTAACTCGCGAGGTTTGTTTATATTTCGCGCGAAATCTCTCATCGATCCCGAGCATCAAACGGATCGATTACAAAAACCGTTTATCAATTGTTCGATTTATATATTTCTCTCTCGACGATTACTCCACGTGAAAAATTCGTCCAAGGCACAAAAAAAAATTAAGGCCGAAATTTCTTTTTGGCACGAATATTTTTTACATTTTAATTCACCTCATAAAAATTTTAAGTCGCATACAAAAATTACACTACACTCTCGGTGGAAAAAAAAAAAAAAAAAAAAAAAAAAAATAGGGGAATACAAAAAAAAATGAGAACACACGGTGCGCAGGGGCAGCGAACGCGAAACTTGGAAAACAAAAAACTTCGTAGGCCCCCCCGAATTTTTAGTGGCTGCGCTACGGAGCCGAAGGCGCTCTATCGCCTCACCGTGCTTGACTGACCGACTGGTTTTCACTAGCAGTCACTTTGAAACGCCGAGTTGGGAATTGTAGTAGAGGCTGTCCCTCTCTCCCTGGGCGACGAGCTTAACCCTCCGACTCTCGATGCCTTTATCTCTCTTTCTTTCTTTCTCTCTTATTCTTTCCGTATACATGTGTATACGCACACACACACACACACAAAAACACGCATGCACACATACATATAAATATGTTTTAATACACCAGTACCTTACATATTTATATATGGATGTAGAATTACTATAGTTTATGTAGTCGAGTATAGTGAGCTCGAGAGCGCTTCAACGCTCGGCGCTATCCCCTCTCCGAATTCTCTTTCTTTCTCTCTCTCTCTCTCTCTTTCCCTCGCGCTTCACACTGCTTCTTTGTCTCTCTTTCGTTTTCCCTCGTACGAGCATGTGAGGTTTTTGTGATCTCGACCAATCGACGATCCTCCAAGGCTCGAACATGCTCCACGCGTCTTTTAGCGCAGTACGCATTGCACTCCTCGATGTACTCGATCCTTTTTTCTTCGCGGTGCAGTACTTTGTCGCCCTCTGTCGTAAGATCTGCACAGTTTCTTCGAAAACAGATCTCCGCTTCTGCTTTGTTTACGTTTCGTGAAGAAAAGTGTTCGTTTCAACGTTTCTTTGGGGGTTTTTTTTAAATATTTTATTCTCGATTGAATTCTGAATCTTTCGAGCCAAATTTTTGGTTTCGATACTGTCATAATTATTAATTCAACTTTTTAGTCAATCACTCAGGTTTCGAAGTATTTTATAGAAATTTCATTCGATTTTTCGAAGATTCCTTTTCCGGCTGATCGTGAAAACTAATTATTGAGACTGTCAGCGAAGGTCGATATTTATTTTCGTTCGAGATATCTCGAAAAGTTTGAATATACAGAGAGTCGTTATTCTAACCTCATAATTAGGACGTGACGCAATGATTTTTTCTCTCAAATTTCACAATCATCGAGCAAGAGTCGTTTCGATCGTCGCCTTAAACGGTTATCAGAAAGTAAATATATATATTAGTGTTTTGAAAGTGAACCGTGCGGAGGCTCGTTATAATTGGTGACTTTTTTTTCGGTGTTAAGACTCGGACCTACGAAGTATATTGTGTCCCGACACGCTCGATGTGCACATTTATAATCGTTATCTACAGTCTATGATCAAGCCCAAGATATTTCAGTCGTCAAATGCCCAAATTTACTCAACATTTATCCAACAAATGTACAATTGTCCTCTACGCAACTGTCAAGACAATGGATTCTACCTTCGGAGCCTCAGACTCTTGTCAAACAATGAATTTTTTTTTCTATTTTTTTATAATCGTTCGATGACAGTGACTATTTTCCCTCCAAGAGGACCTTACGACCGAAGATTATTTCAACGAAATCCCGATACATTTTCCTGGTCACGTAATGGCAACGGTCTGTAACGGTTTTCGATACACAATGCGCTCCCGACGAGGACATCGTACATTTAGTTCGGGGTTTCGCCGCGAATTCGTGCCTCACCGCGATGTATACGGCGGTGGTTTTACTAGTTTCAACTTTCGTGTACAGATTTATTCAAAAGTTTATAAATTCAGGTTAAAAAAATGCTTGTCGCGATGAAAATATTGAAGAACGAACGAATTGTTTTTCAAGAGCATCTGTCTCGATTACAAAATCGTCGGAATCGAACGTTTTTACAATTTTTCTTCGACTCTTGAGACGCGGAGATTCACTGAACGATCCTGTACAATTTGGAGGTTGGATAACTCCGGTGGCACGACGAAACAACCGAGGCGTAGGCATTATACCGAAGCGGAAGACAGCGGGAGAGAGAGAGAGAGAGGAAGACTGAAGAAGAAAGAAAAAAATAAAGCTGAAAATACGAGAGGGGAAAAGAAGATCTTAGGATGCCACCGGAGGCGCGGACATTTCTTCTCTCTTGGCCACGGTAACGAGAGAATCAGGAAGATGAAGGAGAATGAAGAATGGAAAGAATATACGTATATATATATATATACACGTGTATTTACTTGGACGTGTATGTTTATATCGTTGAGATGAGTTCGAGGAACTTTTGTGCCCTGAAAATGTGTGTTTGTGTCCGCCTCTCTCATCTCAACTACCTGAAAAGAGACTGAAGCCTGCGAGATACCTCATTTCGGCTGCGCGATACTGCTCGACAATGGACTCGTATAAATCGAAAATCTCACGAAATTATTCGAATATATTCGAGATTAAATAAATTCGTTACAAAAAAAAAAATCGATAAAATTGAGACTTTCGAGACTGAGGATAATATTCGAAGGAATTTATCTGTCAAAATGGTTCATCTGTCAAATAAACTTTTTTCAGGTTTATGACTGATGATGCTCGGATCGCAAAAAAGCTTCCTCGGTAGACAAAACCTTCCCGCGAGCCAATCAAAAATCTGGACAGAAAAAAAAATTCATCGCCTCATTCAGTTGGCTGGAATCTTTCATTTGAAAAATATTCAAATTTTCTCATGTTCGATAGTTTCGTGATATCGGCACTCTGCTCAGGTGAGATCCGAATCAATCTTACGAAGAAATCTTCAATAATAAGAAACCTTTTTACAGATGGAAACAAAAAATTCTCACATTCGTTTCACGAAAATGTTCGATTCGGTAATATTTTTTTTGTGTGTTTCTCATATTCATCTTAATCTCACGAAAAAAAGCATGAAATTTTTTTTAAAGAATCGAAAGTCTTACAGATGGAAAACAGAAAATTCTCACACTCGATTCACTAAACTGTTTTATTTTATCAATATTTTTTTTTTCGTTTCTGATATTAAGGAGCTTCGGTACAGGCGACACAATGTTGCCATGCTAAACCATGTTAAAAACACAAAAAATTTTAAAAAGTTAAGAATTTGATAAAATTTGGTGAACATATTTCTTAGTGCCAAATTTGACAATACAATTTTTTTCAGATTTTTCTTCTACACAGTTATCGAGTAGTTGAAGATTAAAGTTCACGTGTATAAGCATTGCGTTTCCATATATATAGGTATACCTTCCGGGCATAAGAGATCTGCTTTAACGCGTAATTACTCGATAACTAAGTAGAAGAAAATTTTGAAAAAATTTGTGTTTTCGTGCTTGATGTTGAAGAACATTATCACCAAATTTCATTAATTTCTTAACATTTTGCCTTTTGTACCGAAACTCCTTAATCTTAACCTCACGAAAAAGCATGAAAATTGAAAAGAATCGAAAGTCTTTGATTCACGAAAATTTCTTCTATTTTTTCAGAAGTTAATATTTCTTACACTAAAGAAAGGAAAAAAAAAAAACAAATAAAAAAAAAAATAAAATAAGTTTTTTGTTGATTCAAATTTTCTCATATACGTTAATTTTTATTTTATCGGTTCATAGCTCAGGAGATAGTTTCGGAAATTCAGCGAGGAGGAAAACTTGGTCGAGGGAGTGGTGTGTAACAAAACTTTGGCAAGTTTGGCTGTTTGGCTCCATTTGAACGTCGTGGACCCATCTCCGGATGGTTTGGAAGTCGGAGAACAGAGATTGTGGATATTATATATATATATATATATATATATATATATATATATATATATGCAAGAGAGTATTAAATTAATCCGGGCACGTGCTGGTTCATAAACGAGCGAAAACTCGCTCGAAACTCGTCAGGACAGCTGTACATTCGGATGCTTATTTACCACAAATGAAGAAAGAAGAATAAAATAAAAAGGCAGAAAAAAGAAAAATGAAATACGAGTGATCGGAATGGTTAACGAGAGCCAACGGTTTCCAGTGTTTCTCTTGCTCGAGAAGAAACAAACGTAGGTAAACATCGCGCGGACGCTCTCCATACGGACCTTCGATTCTTTGGCAAAAAGAGAAACTGTGGAAAAAGGCTTGAAAAAAAAAGTGGAGCTGACGTATATTTTATGTAAATTCGACGAGTGTAAAAGCGTGTAAAAAGCGTTGCTATCTTTTCTAACCAGGTTAATTTCCATTATTTTTATCCGACCATCGAAATATTTGTTTTAACTTTTTTTTTTTTTTTCGAGCATTTAGAAAAATGAGAAAATTTGTATTCTCTTGCGAAAAAAACAAGAGAACAATGACGTGAGGCTTGTACGTTGAAAGGATTGGTGCCATTCGTCGGTACGCGTTTCGTGTCGAGAGATTTGAATTTGAGCGAGGAGAAAGACTCGATGTTTCAATGAGAGTGGAAGAAAAAAAAACACACAGCTTTTCAAAAGGGAAGAAGACACTGATCGTATTACGAAAAGGTCACTGCTCCCTTTCAGCATATTCGTAGGTTACTGACATTTAAAGAGTAGTTTGCTACTATAATGTGTAACAGGATCGCAGGAGCTGTTGAGTCCCTTCTTTTCTTCCTCTCTCTCTCTCTCTCTCTCTCTTTCTCCCTCGCTCCTCATGCTTTTAGAGGATCTTTGCTCGCGAATTTCGTTATCCACCATTATACGAATGTCGTCACAAAGACATAAACATTTACGAGAACGAATATTCGAGGCAATGACGACTTACTACTGGCAATTTTCTCAATTCATATGTACAACCTCGTAGAAGAATATTTTTACGACCTTTGAATAAGCTGCTAATGGAAGATGAGTAGAAATCGATCATTATACTTTTAGCCACAAATATTATTATTATTATTATTATTATTATTATCATTTTTTATATCTTTGCAAACGATTTTTTAACGTCCCCGTTACTGAACTAGGTCTGACCTCCTTTTAAAATGCACTAAGCTCATGAAAGTTAAGCCGAAACTTTCGACTCTTTGTCAAACCGAAAAATAATAATAATATTCTCTCTTACGATATGATAAACTCGTAGAATTATTTCTTGAACTCATTTATCCTCCAAAATCATGGTCGAAATGATTCAAATGTTTTCTACATGTCTGAAGACATCGGTACAAGAAATAATTCACGAATAAAAAAAAAAACAAAATCCGTTTCAACATTGTTTGTAAGAAAAAAAAAAAAAAAAAAAATTCGAAACTGTCTGTACAGAAGCGATAAAAATTAGTTGCATCTACTTTTTATTTTCCAACTTTCGACTTTGTTTCGACGCAGTTGTGAAAATGGTACGACACAAACGGTAGCATTATCCGTTGTCCCGGAGATCCGGTGACTGATTCGACTCGCTGACCATTGCGAACACAAAGTATCTCTCATAGTCAGTACGAGCTTTGGACACCCAGGAAATGTAATTCCGTAGCTCGCTGGTTAAAGGTGACGTCAAAATCCGTCACTTGATCAACCTATTTTTTTTTTTTTTACTCTCTGTCAGATTTAATTAATGTCAAAATGACAATTCTCGGATTCCTCTAACGAAGAGTTGAATGTCACAAAGAACGAGCGAAGTCGATATTACGATTAACTGTTTTCTTTATCGTTTTCTTTTGTTTTCGACTATCAACAGTATTTCTTCACATTGGAGCATGCTTCGATAGCTTTGACTGCATTTCGTTTTGTCCTGCGATTAGCACCACCTAAGAAGTTTGTCCTAATGACAGTGACCTTGAAAAAGCATCGAGCCCAGACTCATTTTTGTGAAAACTTTTTCGTAACGAGGCCAGCTTAATTGATCTTTGTTTCAATGTATCTATTCATTGATGAATTCGAGAATAACCACCTCGAATCTGTGTCACTTTGATATTTTTTTTTGTCTCCGCTCCAAAAGTCGATTTTCATTATAACGTTTGTTTTTTTCCTGCGATTCGACTCAAATGGACAGCCCCCCCCCCCCCCCCCCCCCCTAGAATTAATCGTAAATGAAACGATCAAAGTGAGACTGTTTCGTGGAATGTACATTTTTTTTTATTCGATAAAATCCATTTTTTTTTGGTGACGAGCAAAAAGACCTGCGGGATGGTACCAACGAAAAAAAATCGTTTCGCAATTTCGTTTTCTTATCGCTCAAAGTTCAACTGCCTCTTTATTTCACTTGTAATGCGGCTAAACAGTGAACTCCTTTTCCTTGAAAATACACGGTTTGTTGTTTGACAAAACTCCTTTGTCGTCGTTTTGGCAGGCCATTTAGCCATGGCAAAGCGTTCAACTATATATATATCTGTTCATGACTCTCGCGATGTGACTCGAGCACTCGCGAGGACTTTGCTCGTCACGAATCCCCTTCGCGTGACTCATACGTTTCAGCGATTATTCGTAAACTTGCGTCAAAGATACGGAATCGTTGAGTCGATAACGAGAAATGCACAATCAATCTGTTTTTTTTTTCCCCATGATATACTAATTGCTTCGAAAAATTATTCTCGCGAAGTATTTTGAATTTCGATAAATGTCCGAACTCTTGTAAAAGAGGTATGTGAATATTCACGAATAATTTCATAACGATATCGATGAAGTATTTCACGTGAAAAAAAAAGAAGAAAGAAAAACATGAAAATAAACGTTGAGATCGTTGAACCAAAATTCATGGAGTTGCGATCAAACGTTTAGTAATCCCCGTGCATATATGTGTTTTCTCTCGTGTTCGTGTACCAAAATCTGATAAGAGATAGGCGAGATTGTTAAATATTTACCGAGAAAAGTGCGGCACTAAAATAGTTGATCGATCCAGGGACTGGCTCGAGACATCGGGAGAAAACTAATTCGAGTGTTTTAAGAGTAAAAGTTGGTGGTGGTGGGACTGGCTCGAAAATTTATATTATTACGTAAGGTAAACGTCCTGATCTTCGAGCTCGTAGCAATGCTTACACGGTGTCTATATATAACGAGCACATATACGCGCGAATGTGAATGGATGAGAATAAATATAGTATGAAATTGATAGAGTTGTGTCCGAGACTGCTGGTTCATGTCGGAGAGCAGCGGAAGGATCGGGACGTTTACCTTTTACATTAAAAGAAAAAAAGTATCTGTCTCGAAGCTGCAAAACGAGTTTGAGTGAGAAACATGGAAGGATTCGAAAAATCGTGAACTTTTTAAAAAAATCATTCACGTTATTTTTTCAGCCTGCCACCTACGTGTCAAAGGAACGTCGATAATTTCAAATCACTTTCTACTGGCCCACATCCTTCGAGAGATCTTCCATCTCGTCGGGGTATTATAAAACCCAAGAAAATGAAACAAACGGAGAATGGACGCATGCTTGAAACCCGCTTATTTCCTTGTCTCCGGAGGTGTGAAGTGAATATTATTACGAAGCGTATGATAAATAAATAATTATACCGTAATAAAAAATAATATAAAAAAATGCTACGAAAAAAGTACGTGGAAAAATGACTCGCCGGTCATTATCACCTCGAAACGCGACGTCTCGTTTCACGTGCTTTTTCTATCTCTCTCTCTCTCTCCTCGCTTCATGATTCGATTCCCCTGCATTATAAAATTATTCGTGTCGATGTGTCTCCGTTTAATATTACGACAAGCTTTTCAAAATAAAACTTTCCTCTGAATCATCACTTTTTTCTTTTCAATGCCTTCAAAACGAGATGAAACTAAAAATCGCGAGAAAGGAATGTTTCTGACCTAAATTTTCGAGTTACGTGTAAATCTTCTTGAAAAAAAAAAAAAGAAAAAAAAAATTGCTGCTCAAATATCTGCGGCTCCTTTCTAGATTACTGGCCGGAATGAAAACACCTCGAAAAGTAGTTTCGAGAGGGGTCTCCCGTCATGATAAAATTTCGCGTATCAAATTTGAGAGCGGAATATTACGAGAAAAAAAAAAAAAACTGTTCTTTTTCCTCAGGATTTTTTATCTTTTGAAAAATGCCTCGAGTACAAAAGCTCCTTTTTATATTCGTCGGAGAATTTCTCCCGATGAGATATTCTCGGAGGAAAATCGTGAAAAAAAAAAAAACAACAAAAAAAGTAAAATTTGTAAAAGAAAGTGCATCGAGATAAAAGGAGGAGATAAAGCGAGGAAAATTCTTCTTTATTCATCGAAGAATCACCGACGAAAGTACCCTCGTATAAGAGATAGCGAATGGACCGTAGAAAAAAAAAAAAAAAAGTATGAAACATTCTGACAGCCGGAGATGAATGTAATTTGAAGAGCGAGGCAAAGAGAAAGAGAGAGAGAGAGAGGGCTAAGATATTCTGAACGACGGAAAGTCGATGAACTCGTCGCTTACTATCGAAGTATTATTGATTATCTTTGCCCCTGCTGCACCAAGCTGTCTGCCATTATTTTGCGCTATGCCCTCGTTGCAAATGTTCAAACTAAAGAACAAAAAGTATAAACATTGTTTCGAAGGATAAAAAGCAAGTGTGCGGGCAGAGAGGCAGGAGCCCGAGGGGACAACGAGAGAACGGTAACCCGCTTCTTTGTGTTTGCGCGAAAGATAATAAATTTTCCTCGGTATCGATGTAAAATATTAAATTACAAGCTACAAAGTGTCCGAGTATTATTATCAGGAATCGAGCGTATTCGCGTCTCTGTTTGCGAGAGTATTTTTATATTTGGTTAACCGTTAAACCACTGTACTCTCGCGGGCTCATAAAAAATGCATGGCGATCATTGAGCATCGAAGAAAATCGATTTTTTACGTGGATTTTACGCACTGAGAAATCCCTCACGTCCCTCGAAAGAAATCTGATCGTTTCCGCATCAAAAGAATCAATGAAATTTCGATCGTACGATCCCAAACATGTTTTCACGATTTTCTTCGTTCAATTGACAATCACGGAACGCGTTATTGCTCAGAAAAATTTCCGCGAATAAAAAGTCACTCGTTATTCCTGCAGATGACGATCATCCGGAAATGAAATCGAAAAAAATAGAAAAAAAACAAATTGCACCGGAAGAATAAGAAGAAGCACTGACGAGTCCGAAGCATCGTCAACGTCGAATCACTAATTGATTTTCAATTCCGTGTACGGTATTCGTCATAGCTTTCAATAAACGTTCATATATCTCTGTGTTGAAATCGCGAGGAAATATCTCGAGAATTCTCCTGATAGCAGAGTTGCAGCATGCGAGTGAAACATCGCGGTGAATTTAAGCAGAAAAATAAGAAAAAACGTTGAAGAGAAAAAAGAAACTGTACGAGTCAGTGACTCATGCTTTTATTAATTTTTATACCTATATATTCAGGGCACAGTGTCATTATTATCGAATCCGTCGAACTCGTCGAGTAAAACACCGCGAGCTCTCGGAGAGGTGGTAAAAAGTAATAGAGGCAAAGCGAGAGAGAGAGAGAGGGAGACTGTGCGAGAAAGAGGTGCACTCGCAAAGTATGAATGAAAATTATGATGCAATTCTTGACATCTGCGTCATCGGTGGCTGGTGAGAAAGAAAGAGACAGATCTCTCGTTCTTGTACGAATACAGACACAACGGATTCTGCTATATACGGTACACAGCATTGCGCCAGGTGGTACAAAACTTTATAAGCAGCTTGAGAAAGATAACAAAATAAAATAAAGAGACGGTAGGAGCACACAAAACTCTCGTCGTCGTTTTGTGAATGAGTCTTTCGCGAACACGTCAGATTTCATGCTCGCCTGTGTATGCAAACAAGATTCGAAAACACATATCGAGCCTCGTACTACTGTTATGCCTTAAGTGCACAAATAATTTTTATCTCATAAATAGATATGCAAGTTTGAACGAGAAGCGATTGACGCTGTGCCAACAAATCTACGTATGCCAGAGTTTATGGACGAGATGGAAAAATTAGCCGAGCAAACTCGAACTCGTTTCACCCCAAATTTTGACTATTTTTCACTGTCACTTTTGAGCTTGAGGCTTTTGGCTGGTGCTGGAAGTTCGGAAAATCAGTTTTCACTTCAACGAAGCTTCGATAAATTATCAAATTAATAAAATTAGAAAAAATTAATTGAAAAAATCGATAAAATAATGAAATAAAAAAAGTCAAGAGGTGTCTTAAGATTTTTTCGGAAGCTAGGATCGAACTTTTTCTGACATTTACTTGTCTCGACACCGATAATCGATCGACCGAGCGCGTCGAGTTGCCCGCGACAATCTTCAAATCGCGTAATATTACGTTCCCGGTATAATGGGCAACGATCCAAAAATGAAATAATTCACGGAGCGATCGGATGAATCATCGGCCCGAGTGTTCTCGAGAGAGGTGATTGGCCTTCTCGCGAGTGAATAAATGATCGACAACATCCTGCGCGGCGAGATAAAAAAAAAGAGAAACAAAAAAAAAAAAAAAATCAGCTCAGCTGTCAAAAAAGTAGCGCCCACGTGCGACAATCGCGGCGATTGCGAAAGATGAAAATTCATGAATTTTTCATCCTCCTTATTGACGCGTCCATGAAAATTCACGATGGAAATTAGCAGAGGCGTTCCCTCTCTGTTCTCGCGGGATTAGAGAAAGAAAAGAAAAATGATTTTACGCCCAGCATAGAGCCTCGTCGGAGCAATCAAGTTGAGCAATTAGAGATCGTGATCGAGAGTGAACGATCTTGAATGGGTTACCCACCATCGTTTTATTTGGCGACGAAACGAGAGTTGACTCAATCGTATGAAAGGTAGCTCCTCGTAATCTCATGCCCCGTGAAAAACTCGCTGTTTTTATATCACAATTTTGCTTTCTTTCTTTCGAATGCCTAATCTTAAGGAGATTGGCTACACACAACAATGTTGCCATGTTAAAAGCATAGGAAAATTCTAAATGATTAGAATTTAATGAAATTTGACGAGCATATTCTTTTGGATTAAATATAAATATAGAAAATTTTTTAAGATTTTTCTTCTACATAGTTTTCGAGTAATTCAACACTAGAGTTTACATCCGTAAGCATGGGATTCTGATATATATAGGTATATCTTTTGTATATTGTAAACTCCAATTATTCGACAACTATGCAGACGAAAAATTTGAAAAAATTTGTGTCATTGCATTTGATGCTAAAGAATGTTATCACCAAATTTTATTAAATTCTTATCATATTGTCGTAGGTAGCCACCCTCCTTAAAGGCAGATGAATTTAATGGTCTCGCCTACTCTCGATCGAGAGTATAGACGACGACGAATCTCATTCTGAATCTGTCTCTTCTCGGACCCACGCAGGATATATCGGAGTTATCCAAATGATATCTATTCCTATAGATGTATATTTTGTGTGTATAAAGAGGATTATAATGTACTTTAGACAAAGAATAAAAATATTTTATGAAGAAAATAGAGAGATAAAGACGTGAATTTTATTGTGCATCTATACGGTCGATAACGCAACTACGACGAATCATGGACTATTGTTCCGAGTGATTCATAGTTCTAAGCAGATTCAAACACTCCATCTACAGTGCTGAATAAAACGGGTGTTGCATGCGGCAGGCTGTGTGTACGTAACTTTCTAAAAAAAAAAGAAAAAATAAAATAAAATAAGCCTGTCTGCCTGCTGGGTGCGCCACTCATTGAGGACGATCGGTGAAATGAATTTTTATCCCATTCCGCGACGTCGAAAAAAAAACATTTGATTTCATCGATCCACATCTATATAGTTACGTGCGATCGTGTTATGAAGGGACAGTTGAAAAAAATTCAAACGTTTTAAGCCTCTCGATCGTTTCACTTTCGAATGATATTTCGGTGATAAAACGATGTTACGAACGAATTAAAAATTGTCGTGGAAAATAGGATAAGATGAGAAAAGAAGTTTGTTGAATCGACGAATCGTGGCGAACAAATTAAATTTGTTGATTCAACGATGATTTTTTCGTGATGAGAAATATTTATTTGAGCCAACAAATTGAATATTTGAATGAATCAAACTTTCGTTCGGTTCAACGAATTTCACTTTGTTCGCCACGATTTGTTGAAACAACAAAAAATTTGTTGAATCAACGAATTTCTTTCTCTCGGTTTATCGAATCGCGTCGATAATTCGATCTCAATGTTGATCGACTATTCCCGTAGAAAACTTGGCGAGTCCAAAAATTGCAAAAGTGAAACGGAGGTGAAATTGATGTAACGAGAAAGAAGAAAAAATAAAAATAAAACGAGGGTTTCTGCTGTATTCCACGAGTCAGTGATTCCATCAAACATAATAAAGAGATACATTGAGTTTTGCCTGTAAATGACTGGAGCATGAAAGTTAACACATTCACCAAGGATTATTAATAACAGAGAGCTTGCTGCTCGAGCGCAGCAAGTCATTTTGCCAATGGACATATAAAGCATCGAGATTCTGCACTTTGTTCGCATATGGATTAATCCTATCTTTATTTCTCTGCATATATATATTTATATTTTATTTAAAAGTAAGATTCACCTCGAAGCGTTCACCGAGAGAAATCTCTAATTGACCAACTTAACGATTTCATGTATAGAAAACTACGCGTCAGTTTTATCCCCACAGTCCGAAGACACTTGAGAAAGAGAGGAACGAGCGACCAACATCGAGTTCAAATCTTGATAGATATATAAATAGCCACAGGACTAAACGATGTGCTTAATTTCCGAGGATCCCTAGAGCGTATATCTCAACGCATCAAAACCTTCTTGAGCCTCGATTAATCGAGGATCTCGTGTTATTTGAACTGATGAACTCAATTATACAGGACAATAGATATTTCTCGAGTTATTAATGATCCGGTTTTAGAAAATTAGCGTTCTCTAGATTTTTCTTATTACCTGGGATATTTTGTCGAGTTTGATGAATAAATAATGACTCTTTTCACCCGGTGAAACGATCGATAATCAATCTTTGCTGATTGGACGTTCGTCAGCGAATCGAAGAGAAATATTTTTTTTTTTCGTAATCTCAGGAAAGAAAATCCACCTCGAAATAGACGAAATCTTTGAGTACTTTTTTTTATCACGAATTTGCGAACGAAAAGAATTAAATTCGAACCAAAACAAATGTAGGGATGATTGAAATAATCGTTTCCAGGGACTCTTCACTCCGCCCGAGATTAGCCTGGATTCATTCTTTTCTCTCTCTCTCTCTCTAATTCCTATTTCTACGAACGAAAGTGCGAGGTATATTTAAATGGATATTTGGGGCGGAACGAAAATGCGTGTGGGAGGCAAGAGCGAGAGGAAGAGAGAGAGAGAGTGAGAGTGAGAGAGAAATGGGCGAAACTAATGAAAAAATGGTAATTCAGAGTCAAAATATTTGTCTCTGTAACAAAAATAGACCGGTCAATTGTCAAGTTTTTTAGATCTAAAACAAACATCAATTTATTTTGATGTCTCTTGCAAAAAGAAAAAAAAATACGAACTCTCGAATTCCCATGATAAAAGATGATTTTTTGAATCATCGTAACAATATCAGAGCTCGTTGCTTTCTAACGCAATAACGAGACTCACCCTCCCCGTATCTGCTTGATCAGACCCACGTTCTTTTGATCTCCAACTCACCTGTAACAGTAAAAAAGAAGAAAAAAACGATTAACAATTGATGCATATGAAGTATTTCGATCTCAATTTTTATTAATATTCAAAAGAAAATTTCTTTTTGTTCCTCAATTTGTTCCCGAACTCGAAAAAAGATGCTGTGATAAAATTAGCGGCTGTACACGATGCAGCTTAAAAAAAAAAGATGGGAAAAACTCTCTTAGTCACTGACCAACGAGTCGCTGAATGTCTTGTAACGTAAAAATCCTTTAACCACGATAGAATCGTAAAGAAGAAAAAGAAGAAAAAAAAAACGAACTGTAAACGGCTTTAGTAGTCGTTGAAGTTCTCGCAAGGTCGTAAAACTTTGACACGCCACTAGATTTCCATTTACTCTAGAGCTCTTTCTCTCCGCAGACAAGAAAAGAAGAAAAAGATCGTAAATTAAGAGACTTAAGTTGATACTTTGTAGACGATCGTATATAAAAATGGTACTGAAACCGAACATCAGTTTTTGGCTATTTAAACAAAAAGACTAATTCCAAGTTCCGCGTTAATAAGGCTGATCGTGACGTTCCAATCTATAAATGACCGGAAGGTCAGTTATCTTCGTCAATCTTCGACTTTTACTCCAAATTTTCAACGAAATATCTCAGAGATCTTTCGCGAATATATATCTCACTGAGATTTATTCCAAGAGGATTTATCGAGTAAGCGAATAGCTCGCTGACCCTGATACCGATGACAACACCACGAGAGCACTTTGTCCGTGAGTGTTTACGGAAGACCGCATGAATAATGGATGCGTACAAGCGCCTCGATCGAAAATTTTACTCGAAAGTAGCAAAAATTCAGATCGAAAGTGAATTTCGATAAAGAATTAGGAAGAAATTCCGTGAATTCACACTCCTCGATCATGGTCGTTTCAAACAATCTGGACGAAGCAAAACGATCGATGAAAAAAAAAGTGATTGATCATCGTGCGTTCAAGAAAAATTTTAAAAAGACAGAGAAAAACACGAGAATTGAATTAACTTTTGATCGAAACACAAAAAAGCTGGAGATTCTTCGAGTTTTTAATCGACAGGGGAAAAGCTCGGTTCGCGGAGTGTCGTTCAAAAGAGTCATTTGAATTTGCGCGATTTGCATCAACTCGGAATGATCGAACGACAGAAAAAGAGTATAGAAACTCGTGCATAAAATTTCGTGCGTAAACTGAAAAAAAAGTACAAGGAAATGAGCTCTCGAAATTACAGCATTAAAAATAAAAATCGCAGAGCACGGGGATCGCTGGCAATCGAAAGATCGTCATTCGCGCCTTTCCCAAAGTGCTATTTAGTGCTGTTGTTGTTGTTTTTTTTCTTCTTTTGGCTCGTGAAAGACGATTCGTTTTAATATATGTCTCTAGGACCAGCTGTTACTCCGAGCAAACAACGTATTTCCATAGCCCTCCCACATATATCACCGATATTCCGAGTTGTCGATGGTCAAGCACGCATGCGAACGCGTAATTAATCGCTTACACACGTACCAAACGCTTATTAGTCGCGTATAGCGCGCGCCAATGACGATTTACCGATATAGAAAGAGCGGAATTACGGAGGGGGAGGCACGCTTGGAATGTGCTAATTATTGGATACACGAATCGTATAATAACGCAAGTGCTTATTGATCGATGCACGAAACCCATAAATTCACCGTCGCCACCATAATTATTCAAGGTTTCTCGAAAATTGCCTTTTTTCTATCCTATAATTCCAGTCTCGCTCTCCTTATTGAAATATTTCTCAACAAAAAAAATGCAATTTTGCACGCGCTCATCGCAGTCTCCCTCGAGTTACTAGAAAAAAAAAAACGTTCCTTTTCTTTCGATTCGATACCGGATCCTCGTCCTGATCAATGGAAATTTAGCGAAAATTGAATTTTCCCGTTTCCTGATCATTTTGTTTTCGGCCTAAATATGAAAATTTAAAAAAATATGCGCTCCTTCGCCCCACAATTTCGATCGATGCTCTGTTTATTTTCCTAAAAATCTCATGTCAATCGTCGCGGTCAACAAAACTGTTGATTTCCGTTTTAGAACGAAAAAAGACAAAAAAAAATCTTCATCGCTGAAAGAGAAACGTTATTTTGATAAAAAAAACAAAATCGATGAGAGGATAAAAGTTTTCTTCGTTGAAACACGATTTCGTTCCATTTTGAATGCACGTTATTTCAGGGTGTATTCGGTTACAACGATACGAGCTTTCAGCAGGTAAACACACGATTTATACCTGTTGTATAGGATCATTAATGACGAACATGTGCAAACATTGGCGGTTTACGAGCGGGTTTAACTGAGAGCCCGAGAATGAATTTTTTTACCATGCACTAGCTTACGATCGCCAACGAACCCGAAATCGTTTCATTGACGCCATGAGCAAACTTATACTCGTATATATATGTTTACAAGTAATATAATGTGAAGGCACAGAAACGTAGATCGCAGTTGAAAATAGATCGGAAATATTGCAAATTGATAAAAGGGGGTGGACAAAATAGTATGAAAAATGATAGAGAAAAGTTGCGTAGCAGAGGTCAATATATTTGTCGAATAAAAAGTGGGACTCGAACAATCATTCAGGCATTGGCAAACAAACATGTTGCCAAAATTTCCGTTCGGTTCTTTCATTCGTAATGAAAAAAAAATGGAGAATATAAAAAATAAATGTTTATGTATTCTTCGCTGCATTCTGTGGGACGAGCACGTTTCATATCCGATGTCGCCGCGGACACACGCCGGAAACACTGCGGTAGAGAAAAATTCTCAATCGTCTGTGTCTCCGGGATGATTAAACATTTTTTAAAGTCACCGAATGTCAATGACATTCGTGTCTGACTCGCCATTTGAACGAAAACAAATAATAAATATACTCGAATGAATACGTAATAAGAAAAAAAAAATAAAAAAACAAACAAACGAAATAAAATTGTACGTGATGATAATACTGCCATTAGTACGACGTGGTCATGTTTCTTTTTCACTTTATCAAACATCCGTCAACAGAAGTATACTTGAAAAAAAAAGACGAATTCGAAGATGAAATCTTCACCGGAAATATTTCTTCCATTTTCGAATGATGATTATTGTTTTTGGAAGAACGATGGTCGAAAAAAAGAAAAAAGCTTCGTAACTCGAGCTTCGTCATCTCCGATAAGGAGCAGAAACGTAACGAGATGAGGCATCGCTGTACGAGCGACATTTCTGCCCCTTTTTTTTCTTACATTTTCTGATAACAAACTCGCGCAGCAAAAAGTATATAAACAAGTTTTCGACCGCATTTTTTTTATCCATATATTTATGTAAACGCATTGCGCCTGGCTTGAAGCACCTGACTGTATAAGAGTTTGGACTCTCGTTTCTACGGGACGATAAGACCGAGTCGTTGACGAAACTGACGCGTATGTATACGATAAACCACAGACACACGGGACATTTTATGTCAAATATTCCGAATCGGCGCCGGCTTCAGAGAGGCTGTAAAAAAAAAATTCCTCCGATTTATGTTTACTTCATATTGGGACGCTTTTTTTTTTTTACAGAAAATCCTTTTTCGCTCGTATTCACTCGTAAAGTGAAAACTGATAAGATGGGAGCTTAAAAAACAATGAAAATTTTCGATTTTCGACGAAAGCGTGTATCTTTGTCAACTGCGGGTTATCGACGAGGCCCCATTATTTTGAAAAATCTCGTCCTAGCAAGTGACCCCTTCGCTTAGGAACGAGCCAGCGAACACTCATACAAATATAGGCGAAATAGAATTTCGCATACAAAAATCAATGATTTGTCAATTTTTTTGAGGATATCGAGTTTTTTTGAAATTCGTTAAAGTTTATTGTTCAATAAATAACTTCTTAATCGTCGTGAAATTTTTACACGATCTCCTCAATACTTCATGTAAAAATATACCATATTTTCAGAATTCCATCATCATTACTTCAATCTTCTTAAGGGTTGAAATAAAAAATAATGATAAAATTCAAAAAATTTGGTATGTTTTCATATGAAATATTCGAGAGATCGTATAAAAATTTCACGACGATTAAGAAGCTCGTTGCACCGAGGAAAAAAATGGTGGAATCAACGAGAATTTTAGTTGCATACGCACGACAAAATATTTCGATAACGTAAAAAAATATTTGACCGTCTGAACAAAGTTTTTTATACTGAAACGAAACTTTGTTAAGACGACGAAATATTTTGTCGTGCTTATAAAACTCAAATTTTTGTTGATTCTACCATTTTTTTTTCTCACGGTGTTAAAAAAATCAACATTTTGTGAAGAACAATTTTTTAAACAAATAAACAAAATATTCATCAATAAAATTCGTTTTGTTTCGGTTGCTTTCGATATATTGTAAATATTGAATAATTGAGAGGTCGAAAGATAAAAAATTGTTGCAAAGTTATATCAGTTTCCATGAGATTACATTTAATTTGTTAACGCGTTAATTAACGAGCTTCTTGATCGTTAAAATTTTCAGAATTTTATCATCATTTGCGATTTGGGACTGAATATCCTTAAAGTTTGTGGTTTGAGGAAGTTTTGATCGATTATTTCATAAATCTGAAAACTATGGAGATTGCGTTCGACTAAGGAAAGCTTCTTACATTCGAACGAGTTGCCATCGAACATAAAGCGGTAAAGAAAGAAAAGCTGCGAAGAAAGAAAAGCTATAAAGAAAAAAAGAAAAAAATGTGAAGATCGCCAATAAAATTGGGCATGTGAACGCTCTTTTGTAAGCGAAGCCAGTAAAAATGTACATTGTGCTGCATCGCGATGACGTCGTCAACGATCACGAGCTTTTTTGCCCTCGTGTGAACTGCTCGACGAGGCGTTCATAACGAGATTCATTCATTCGCGAGAGTATCTCGAGGGTCAACGCGTTTTCTTTATTACGCGCTGATAAGAGATAAGAGGAAATAATGCAGCTGACGATTCTCGCTCGTTATCTCGCAAGATTTTGTTGAATTGTACGATTTTTTAAAGCCAACGTAATAATGAAACGTGAAAAAAATATTGATCGATAAACACGAGGATCATTTGAAAAAAAAGGAAAAAAATAAAAAAATAAATAAATAAAAACAAATTAAAATGCCTGACGAGAGATTCATCGATGATTAAAATAGAATCGTGAGAAGCACGTGGTGCGGCGATAACGCGAAGCAAAACTCGACAAAGTCGACTCGTGCGATCATCGAGACAAATATATGCTCATCGCTATATACTTTTTTTTTTTCATTCCCTCTCTTTCAGAGTCCTCATATTTATTTACTCGAGATGTGTGTGGCGCAGCGAATTAACGGAACGCACTCACGAATTAACATAATTGAAGCCACACGAACCAAGAGAATCTACCGAGGTCGCACAGATGCAATTGCTGGTTTTTCTATCACATCGGATCGTGCGTTTGTATCAACTTAATAAGTCGAGAAAAGGCCGGATTAATAAAATTTTACAAGGCTGTCATTTTTCAACTGGATTTTCTCGTTTTTTTTTTATTTTTATTATTTTTTTATTTGTCTACCTTTTCAGAAATATTCTCATTAGACTAGGATATGAGGTGACATTTTCTATGGTCCAGTATTCAATGAATATTATTCATGAATCGTACAATAAAACAGAACGTCATAAATATCGTTAAATTTGAAATCCATTTTGTCGTTTTATTATATACCATTGAATAATCATTATTTCTATGAAGATTTAACCGATTAGAAAACTCGCTTAGTAAATGTGCCTGTTAATATTAATCTCACCGGTGTAAATTTAACGCTGAAAGTCTCGAAGTATTTCACTAAAAATTTCATAGTTTTTGATTTATCGTCGCAACGAGTTTCGCCACGTACGCAAGTAGTAACGAACGAATACGACGTCTTGAATGAACTCGCCCGATTCACTGAAGCCAATTTCACGATTAGGGCTTTGCGATGCTGCTGCGAATAACAAAAAGATCCGACTCTTTACAACCCCGGTTCATCATGCCTGCTTCTCTTGTTCGCTTATCATATTCGACCGTTGCAATTCATCGTTTTATCGGACTAATCATTGGCGAAACATTATTCAATTAACAAAATATCTTCGTTGTTATAGTATATATACACGTCCTTTCGTTCATTCGTCGTTTTATAATTATTCGGTCGTTTCGAGGTTGGACGCTACTCGAATAAACGCCAACGCTATAATTTTACACAATATTTAACGTCAAGTGCAGACGATAAAACGCGTCGACATATTTTCGTGGAAACAATTTTTTAATCATTTTAAAAGCCCATAAAACTCCATGAAGAATATGAAATTTTTTTTTCTCACATATATCGTGTTAAACAAATTCATTGCGAATTTTCTTCGAAACGTATTTTCGAAATTGCAAGTTTTATTTTTTCAATATTTATTCTTCAAAACTCGTCGTCCGAGAGAACAAACGAAATGAATAGTGCAAATATATAAATAGACGTAATATAAGCATCGAAACGAGCCTTGACCCTGCGCGCGTGCACTTCGTCAAACAATGCATTAAACATGAGAGAGAATTCCGAAACAGCTTATTTTTGTAAATCGCGAATAAATTTGTCGCCCATATATTCCGTTCTTGTTGAATATCCGCTGAATTCAATGATTGTATTTTTATTAACGAAACTCCAGTCGTTTTTCAGTCTGATAAGTTAAGTAAAAAACATTTCATTAAGCTTTTATTTTAGGGAGAGCCATTTAAAAACGTTTCGCCCAACGACAAATAAATTGACAAAACCATGAGTTCAGTTTTAGAAAAAGATCGTCACTCATTTTTTTAAAAACTTTTCCTTCGAAATAACGTTTGCCAGTTGCCAGTACGATGAAAAAAATTGAAAAAAACAAGAGAAAAACGTTGATAGTATTGCCTTGTCATTGTTATCGTTCATTTCCGTGTCGAAACACGAGAAAAGTGCATCACGCATGCGGACGCAACGTTGTGAATGATGCGGCGAAAAAAAAAAACACTCAAAGTTGTCACCGCGCGTACACACGAAAGATAGCCACGATTGATGGTAAAAAAAAAAAATGAAAAAAAGCTTGTTTCGTCTTCGGAAAGAACTCGGTGCACTGAAAATATGTGAGCACGAATGATATTAGAAGGGAGAAAAAGAATCGCAGCAACTTTGAGACCGGATGAATTTCAACTGAAAGATTGGAGAGCGAAAAACAGCTGATTTGATGCGCCGAATTGTGAAAACTCGTGCGTTTTCCCGAGTGCGTTCAAAGCTCGGTAAGAACGTGTGTGCATTTGGACGAGGCAATTGGCGGAGGATTCGTACAGACACCGCAAACACAGACAAAAATACACGCGTGTTTTCAACACTCGGACGCTTTCGAGCACGTATCTCGCAACCACTCGCGAATTTAAAAGGTCGTAACTTTCACACATTTCAACGAGTTTCGGTGAAAGTTACGACCTTTCATTTTTCAGGCTCGAAGCATCGCCCGTATTTTTCGTACAAACGCAAAACAGCAAACGACCCAGACGCGGAAAGAAGTTGAGGAACGAGGAATATATCGCTTAAACGAATGTGCACGCATTCTCGTGCGTGCCACATACCCGCAAATTACGCAATCGGACGAGCCAGCGAGGGTTTATTTGCGGTGTCTGCATACGAGGCGACACTACGAGCTCTTATGTCCGACGATACCTTTGCATTTGAAAAGTAAAGCAACTTTGAAGAAAATTCAGAGGAATAATTCCCGAATGAATACTGATGGAACGAAAGAAGAAAAAAAAAAAACGCGCACCGTTAATCGGTCGGTTTATCACGAATCATAAATCACGATCAATTTTTCATCAACATGAAAATCATGCATTGATCTAGGACGATAAATTAGAATTGAAAAAAAAGAGGTCAAAAATTTATAATCAATTTGTAATACAGCAGCTTCCAGAGGAAGGTTGAAAGCGATTTTTGTTTTCTTCGAATTCATCGAGAAGAGTTTTTTTTTTTTTTTTTTTTTCCCAAGACAGTGTATACAAAGTTGAACGAGCGTTTTTCATTTTTTGATTTTACAATCGGGAGTGGTGATGTCTAAGCCAAACGCTTGCCGATTAATAACCCGAATTGAGGTCAGTCATCGGGCGAGCGCTCTGATTTGCTCAATCGAGCTCTCAAGTGTTTTAGTTACGTAGATAGATATATATATATATCGACGATATATCTATATTTACATTATCGACGTGAGAGCAGCTTGCGTTCTCATCGAGCTGGTTCCGCAAGGACAGGTGTTGGTGCGTTTTAAAATATATCGCTCAACTATTTATATATATATTTATATGTATATAGAGGCTGTTCGAGGTTGGCTGTTCTAAACCTAATTTCAAGTCTGAATTTCGAGCCAAAAAGTCTCGTATGAATTTTCGTTTCGACTAGATTCTGACGAGTTATGCATTTTTTTTTCAAATTCTCAAATCTTTCGTCGCGTTTACTGACAAAACGGTTGGATATGGAGCGAAAATGAATAGAACCAATTTTGTAGAGCATCGAATTTTCTACAGAAAAGATTCACGAGAAATTTTTGTGTCGTCGGTAGTTTAGTCTCCAGAGCATCCTGAAAAAATACCTGCTTTTTGAGACTTTTTTTTTTTTCATTGAACGCGAGACCGACTGTACGGAACGATTCGAGAGCTCAAAACACGCGAACCTGTAGCGTGCAAGAAAAGCGAGAAAACGCAAGCAACCAAAGCGCAATATAGGCCTCAGCTCCGTGCCAGAAACGAAAATACATCCGGGGTGAGCAGGAAAGACAGAAGAAAAAAAAAGAGAGAAAAGAAAGAAACGAACGACGTCGGTAGTCGAACCATTTTACGTTGACTTCTTAGTTGTCGACACGTGATTTTGGACTCGGCAGATATTCGGCAATCGGTTTTACGATAGCCGAGAAGAAAAACAGGCAGAGAGAGAGAGAGAGAGACAGAGAGAGGTAACGCGACTGCAGTGCCAATAATTCTCGATTGGATAACTCCTTCGAAACAAAACGTGACATTTTAATCGTCTAATCAATTAACGGCCTTGACCTGTTAAACTCACAATTTTCGAGGTGTTCGACCAGGCTAATTATAAATTTTTCACACCCGTTTATTATAGAACCAGCCAATTAAAAAATTTTCCTTTCTATTATTACGACAAAAATGTTTTTTTTTTATCGAGTTGATCAATTGCATAAAATAACAAGGTATTTTATTTTCGAAAAAAAAAATGACCGGATTTTCCATTCAGGATGATTGGCCTCTCGTTTACGGAGTTTCCGGACTTTGGAAACAAGAACCAGAATTTTCGGAGGTCCCAATAAAATAAATGGGCTCTCAAAGGTCTGATCTTTCTCTGTTCCTATCGAACTTCGATCGCAAAGTTTTATCATAGGTTCAGTAACCGGAAAAAGTCTATAAAAATGGTGTGTGGTCACGCGTAAAGTTAAAGAGATTTTGAGGGAAAAAAAGCTTTTCACTCGTGCGCGTGATACACCGCACTGAGTAGTGAAATCTTACAACTGAAAAAAAAAGCCTTTAATTAAGTTACGTTAGGTTGAATATGTACATGTGAATATAAATATATATACAGATCTTTCTTTCGGTTTCTCCGGTAGTTGAAGCACGTTGGAGAAGAGTTTATAAGTGACGATATATACGTATGTACATATTGAGAAGTGTGCACCTTGCACTCACCGCGAAACACGTGTATTTTGTTCTGGGACTCGGGTAAAAGGTCTCTCTCTCTCTCTCTCTCTTTCTCGTTTGCATCCGGCACGTTGACTAGACTAGACTCCGAGCCTGTATACCCTACTAATAGTTTTAACCGTGAAACCCCACGACTGCTTTATATTGACACGTGAAATGTGCAAAAAAAAAAGAAAAAGAAAAACGAACTGTGAAATAAAAGAAAAAAAAAAATGCGAAACTGCGGTGACGTTTTTTCTCGAAGCTTTACTTCCCTGTTTGTTTTTGGTGAACAATTATTGACTCGACGAATGTGTCTGTTGGCTATGAATAATTTTCTATTCATTCTCTCATTAACGAGCTAAAATACAAAAGATTTCGTTTAAACGACAATTTCCTCAATTACTCAGAGTTTCAAATGGATAAAAGAATATCGCTCGAAATCATTTCTTTGTGAGCGATCGCGTTAGCTTTTTTTCTTCTTCATCGAACACCTTGATATTGAGAGAAAAAGATTAATTTTTGTTTGGAAAAGAACGAAATTCCGATATTTGGGAATAAATTTTGATTGAGAAACGAGACTATTTTGGTTTCAGTTTCTATGTATTATCTGTTCGATTTTCATTTTGCCTTTTTTTTTTTCGGTGAGTAAAGAGTTGGAAAACTCGCGAGAAGTTCTTTGTGCCACGGGGGATAACGTTTGAGATAGAGAAGCGAGCGAGCCACTTGGGGCAGGTGCTCGAGGTCCACATCGTTCTCGCATCTTGCTCGCGTCTCGCCAGTGGGGGATGCTGCATTTTATGCACTTTGTTTCATCGCGTCCACTCTCTCAGACACAAACACATACACACAAAGATAGAGACGAACATGCTCAGAGTTACACATACACGCGTCTATAAACCACCGTGCACACGCTCATTTCTCTTTGTACGTTTTTTTTTTTTTTTTTTTTTTTTTTTTTTTCATATATTTATTTTCGTGTACAGCGTGGTACGAGACGGTCGTTCGCAACTTCTCCGTGAAACCGGTTATCTTGTATATACGCGTTTCTCTCTCGTCTCGAGCTGGACCACGAGAGAGCCGCAGCTCGATCGAGAGTACTTGAAACACCGGGGGAGTCTTTATATTCAACGCTTCTCCTGCTGTTATCTCTCTCTCTCTCTCTCTCTCTCTCTCTCTCTCCTCTTTTCTTTCGGCCGTTTTTATCTTCTTATTTTCTTCGCTGGCGGCAAGTCCGCGTCTTCGAAGAATACTCCCCGTTTAGGAAACTTGAACGAGCCGGAGATGCGCAACAACCCTTCTTTCATATCTTTCTTCTGCTTATCGATTAACTCACATTGTATTTGTATTCGCACGGTCTGCTGTAAGCAAGATACCTTTAAAAACGTCTACAATTGAAGTTCGATTGATGCGAAAGAATTGATCACGAGGAATCGATATACACGCCCCGGTTCATCACCATTTTTATTGAATGACGCGGAGCTTCGTTAAGCCGAGCATCACGTTCGTTTTCACCGGATATGATATGTTTCTGCTGGCTAATAAAAACCGTTGGAACGACCATTGCGACGGGTTAATATGGTGAAAATAATGAACAATCGGAACGATGATCAATGAAAATAAGGTCGATGATTATACACGTGTATATATTTACCAGTATGTCCTGCAACGACACCGGCATCACGGAGCACGTTGACATATCCCGTTGACATTCAAAAATCACGGTCCCAGCAGCTCTCCATCAAAAGTTATTTTCTTTGTTCTATTTTTTTCCTCGTTTTGCTTTTTCCTTTATTTATTTATTAGTTCTACAGAAAAAAAATCACTGTTCCTGGATTAAAGTAGCACAATAAAAATCACTTCAAGGTACGAATATTACGAAACGATTTACGATCAAATGTTCCGACGTTGCAATGAGTTTTGATAGAATTTTCTTAATGATCCATTAATCGCTACGAATTTTTGGGGTTTTTGAGTATATTGCGGGTAAACAAAATGTCGCTCGTTGTATATAAATATCGTGAATAATCGTGACGAATCGGGCGTCACGAGCAACTGTTAACATCCGGCAGTGGCCGCGTGGACACTGTCCACCGTTGGGAACCGCGATTCCGCCGCGGAAGTCTCAGTCTTTTCCCCCGCCCCCGACTTACTACTACTACTACTACTACTACCACCTCGAAGCCGCTACGTATCGAATAAAGCTACAGTACGTTTTCCGCGACGATGAGACTCGCGTGGAGCGTTCATTATAGCTGTATATATAACGATACCTCCCTCCGATCTTACCCCCTTGGCCACTCCGTCTCTTTCACGTCGGCATAATCCAATATATCGTGAAGTATAGGCCTTGTGGTTATGCGGTCGTCGGGTTTGCGTTCCGCCTTCTTCGTACGTATATATATATATTTGTCGATAGGAAAAAATGCGTCTTTAACAAACTCGTATAGATATTTGTACTCTAATATATTCTCGTTTTTTTTTTTTGACCGAGAAGAAATATTAAAAAGAGTGCGAGGCACACGGTCGTTGACAAGCTGCCAATGATTAGCCACCCACTCGAGCGATGATTGAGTGCCGTGAAATGATCCTTCGAGCAAAAAAAAAGAAAAGAATAAGGAGAGAAAGAAAAGAAGGGAGCTCTGGAATGGGCCAATAAACCCGTTTTTTTTTAAGGCGATTCGTTTAATCGGAGGATTAAGTCGCGGTGAAAATATTTTCGCTAGCTGTCGAAAGTGGTGTAGTGTGCTAATGACGTTGAATATGAATGTAAAGAACTTTGAGTTTTGGTGGTTCGAGAAGTCAGAGCCATCGATTAATATTTCGACTCTTTGAAAATATAGTCTAGGCGCGTGGTATTCTCGTCTCGGAGAAATAACGAAGTGAGATCAGGTTCACCTTCATTTGCGACAGTTCTCGCTTGAAAAGACGTACAAATGATTCAAGTTATATCTGGCAGCACTTATTGATCTACCTGAC
Organism: Campoplex capitator; assembly: GCA_037576405.1. Taxonomy (NCBI): domain Eukaryota; kingdom Metazoa; phylum Arthropoda; class Insecta; order Hymenoptera; family Ichneumonidae; genus Campoplex; species Campoplex capitator. The sequence continues at coordinate 8,513,039 of JARBWI010000323.1, read as the reverse complement.
TCTCAAATGACGAAAGATCGTTAAGGGCAAAGATGATCGAAACAAGACATCAATCAAACCGCAATGTGCATCGGTGTTTACGACGCTGATAGTTAAACATTTTTTTTTATTTGTGTCTCTCGTTAAATGACTCTTTTTTTTCATATTTTTACGTCAAGTTCTGGGCTTTTTTCTCTGTATCCGTCGCGTTTGCCATCGTCCTCGGTGGACTGGCTTACCCGCGTTCGCAATTAACGATTCCGGCAACGAGGGAGACGGGACAACGAACGGCAAACGAGTTCTGCCCCGAATAGCCGGTTCATCGTTCCGCAGCGCTTCGGGCCGATAACTCGAAACTCTTCTGGAGCTCAGAAGGCTCGGGAAGACAGAGAAAGAAAGAGAGAGAGAGAGAGAGAGAGGGAGCATAGTGGGGAGTCCTAGGTGATCGTGTATGTATATATTTTTACTGTGGAAACTACATAGTGGCGACCACCTCTCCGGACGCTTACCGTGTCTCGGGGAATCCGTTCGTTCGTTCCGAGAGATACTTCGGCGTGTGTTTCTGGCCGTTGACCCGGAGGAACACCCTGCGCGCTCATCTCTGTGTAAAACCGAGGAAAATAAAAGAAGCAAACTAAGTAGTTTCGCGTTACGCTGCGGAGCACTCGGACTCTTAGGGATATATATTGATCGGGTTCTCAGCTTTCTTTTTCCTCCCGTTAATTAATCTTCGAAACCTTTGAAGCGAAGAACAAAATGAAGGCGAAGAAAAGCACGCGATGAAAAATGAAAGCGTACGGTGAGTCGATGGAAAAAACATGTAAAAGGGATGAAGCTTGATGAAATAAAAAGTGTAATAAGAAATTTCGAAATAAGTTCGAAAGTAACTCGATTGGCAGATGGTTCGTTGAATATATTTAGCGTAATGTGAATATTCAATCGGAAAATGGTAGAGAAATGTTCGGAACGATCCAAGTCGGCTATTTTCATGGGAATCCGAGATTCTCACGGAGAATCGATTGTCCGTAGAGCGTTGCTGGGCCCTTTCAAGAACAGAAGTCGTCAGAACTATGTGAATGTTATGGGTAATAGCTATATGGATCAGGTCCTTCAGGACAGGTCAAGCGAGCCTACTGTATACGCTACTTGTGTGCTACGGACAGCAACGAGTTGTGTGGGTAATTCGATATTGGCAAGAGGCCAGCAACCGAAGCAATAGGAGAGCTAGCTCTCTCTCTCTCTCTCTTGCTTCGCCGGAGCAACCGGAGACCGGAAAATAGTTAAGCGCTAGTGCAAGCGAGCATTGCGAGTTCTGTTGGCTCAAGGGGCGCCTGCAACAACGTATGGCTTGCTAACACAGAAGCTTCTATGATGAAGGTAAAACCTGAAGCAACGAAAGTTACTCCAAAAACCGATCTATTGTTACAAGGTCTGGGTATCTTTGATGGTTTTAAAGTTGAACGATCACAGTCAATGAGGGATCCTTTGCCTCTCTTTTATAAACTGGTTTCTTCAGGGTTTTTGGTTACATTAATTGAAGGCTAAATTTGATCATGTAGCCGATCGATTTTCTCTCTAAATGATGCGACTTTTGGTCCTATTTTTGAGGCTATTCGAATCGAGTGTCTGCTGCAACTAGGAGCGGTCTTGGACTTGTGTTTTTTTATTCCTGTTCCTTTGGTGAGAATAGAGAAATCGAAAATCAGGGCTTGAACCTGGTCCGAACGCGTCTTCGCCATGAAAGGGTCGACTTAGCTTCGCGCAATTTATTGCTCGAATGGTAAATCGTGTTAGTTCGTATCGATTGAATCAGCCAAGAGGAAGGAGCTCCGTGTGTTTGGCGTTCATTTGGACTGTGACATCCTGAAGGGATTCCAGAGCCAAAGTTGCTGCCCATATTCGTGCAGCTGGCCGCGAAGCGAACTTGTGGCTCTTGATGACGTTTATTGCACGAAAATAACACGGAAACTTTGTGTATTCGCGACTATCGCAATAGGAACTACCGAACACCGAAACATCTAAAGTTGCAACTAACTTGGATCATCGCAGATCAATTCTGATTCAGAACACTCGGCAGAACGCGCGGGGTACATGCGTGCTGAATTAATCTTCCTGATAAATACACGCGACTGACGTTCTCCACGCGACTCTCTTCTCTCGATAAATTGATCGTAATAATGGACATCGACAAAAGTGGATTGATGATACGTGAGAAACTGTTGATACGCGACTAAATTCACGCCATTACTCTACTCATGTATGATTTATATAAATTTTTCGTTTGTATCGCGCAACGAATCGAGATCGGATAGAAAATTGTTATGAATTTTCTATCTTCTGCGGTTAGAAATAAATAATATTCTAACCAGACGCGATATTCACCGTATCGATACACTGAATTTCCGGTCATTGATTTTACGACTTTTCTCAAGGATTATTGTAATTATCATCCTTGTTTTATACCAAATAAGATTCGAGAGCTGCGATTTCGCGTGCACGAAAGTATCCCTATCTTTATCTTTCTCTGTCTCTCTCTCTCTCTTCCCGAGATCTCTTTATTTAGAGCCACGAGAGAAAGAGATGAGAATTGGATGAACAAAGACACGACACACACGTCCGATGGTAAGGATGGTCGGACAGACACTGATCGCACGATGCGTGAGCGCTAATATAAGCACGCATATATTCTCGACGTGTGGTGCACCAACCACTGCGAGTCAAGGCATGCATGCGTCAGTCAGTATATGTTGTATACGTGCTGCAGTCTGGGCGAGCACGTTCACCATCAACATATTATCCTATAACGTTTTATACGTGTTTGAATCCATATATATATACGCCTCTGTATTGGCGTACAGAGTGCACAGAGCTTTCATACACGCTCTCGCATGTGTCCACTTGGATAGGTTTGAAGCATACAACGAGACCACAGCTACTGGGATAATTCTCACGCACAGAGCCATGTCGACGATACGACTCCGGATCCATCATTATTATCTAGAAACTCCATGCTGAACTAGGCCTTTGTATACGTTGAGCTTTTAACCAATCCAATTTCGTTCCAAGGGTGCTATTAATACTGACAACTCATTACGAAAATTTGCATGGGGGAAGACAACTGCGGTATTACGGTCAGTGACAGAGGACAGGACTCGGGAAGTTGTCATTGAAAAGCAATTTGTTCCTATAAATCGATTGGTTTAACGACATCCCGTATAATTCGGCAGCAGAGAACAAAGTTGATTTCGAAATGACGAAAAAGTTTCTTGAAAAAGGCACGATCATCCAATTGCCCACGAGCGTTTTTGTAATACGACTTGGGCCATTTGAAAGTATCGTAAAAATAGCATTGTCCCGATTCGATCGCTGCTTTTATGGGCACACAAAACTGTGAATACGATTGAGTATACGAAGAATTTTAAATAAATTGTGTTGCTGATAGATTTCTAACGAATATAAAGAAGAAATTGTAAGAAGGGTATCAGAGCGACGTGAAAATTTTTGCTATGGATATCCCCACGGTGTGTTCGAGCAGAGTTTAGCACCAGGGAGGGACCCCTTGTTGTAATCATCCTCGCAGTTTATTCCAACACTTATTCGCAAGTCCGCGCTGCCCTGTTTGTAACACATCGATGAGGCTGCTGTCGTTGCTGTTGCTTGTATCTCTCTCTCGAACTCACACACACACACGCACATTAACTCAGCGCCCATAATATACGTGGAGCGAGAGTATACGTAAGCGAGAATGCAGCCGAGTGATATTATAATTTCTAATTGAAACGCGCCACGGTGTGGAACGTGTAGTTAGAGTGCACGTCGCATTGTTCGACGAAGCAGAGTAGCAACAGCCTACCGTATACTCGGACCCTCGCTGCAGACGGTTGGCTTCCGACTTATGCATCGATGCGGTGCTCCCTTGATTACATACAACACAAACACTCTGTGATATTCGACCTGCCCTTTGACTCTCCGTACGCTTCTTCTTTTTATTCGCGATCCTCGAATCTTTCGCTGCTCGAGTGCTAAATATAGGCTGCGAAGATTAATCTTAGGTTGCTCTACCACTGGGTCATATTGACCCAGGCCAAACCGGTTCTTTATGACTTAGTTGAAACGCAGAATTCTGAACTTCGACGCTTGCGAGGCAGGTCGTTTCCGACATTGATTTCTGCATCATTCCTTCACTCGGCCGTTCTTCTGAGGATTCAGCAAAAACACAAATGAGTCCCAAAAAACACCACTTCTTGCGAGTGTTGCGAGCAGCAGAGTTGCCTGGGCCTCATAGACTCATGACAGTAGCTTAGGATCGATCAAACTTTCGTTGATTCCTACTAGGCAGAAGTCCTCTGTCATCGATTCCAAAAATAAGAAAATACCAGAATAAAAAAAAAAACGTTAATGAACTATTGTTTTTTCAGGAACTTCCAACACTGGAATACTTCCTACGATCGATGATCCGTCGTATTCTTGAACCGTGAAAATGATCATGAAGAGATTGGCGCACACGGATCATGAAGCCCGCATATACAACGAACCACAAAAGCTCTACTGGTATATAGATATCTTTGAAGTATACTGTAACAGCGTCGCAGCAGTGCACCACCCCCCTTTTTTATTCTCTCTCAACCCTACGAGCAAACCTACCTAACGCCCTTTCAAAGTTAAGTGCTTCGCGAGCACAACTCATCTACCTACACAAAGCGAGGGTGAATAAATTATTCGACTTAGTGGTTCGGAATCTCAACACACGGACAGATATATGCACGAACATATTTACTTATACAGGCGCATACTCACGAGGTCGTCAACATACCCTCAACACACTTGTCCGATGCAGGCTACATGCTTGCCAGTATGATATCTTCAATTACCTTTATACCTACTGGCCTACAGTTACGACCAACACGACACTTGTGACATTGGATGTGGCAGGGAACCCTATTTTTCTTTATCATCAGTTTACGACGCAAATTTTAGGGGTAAAACAGTTTAATCAAAGGGAGACCAAAAGGATACGTGGGCCATTAAATCTAGGTATACAAAGTTTCGGACTATTTTAACATTCTGTAATATGCTTAGGCTGTATTGATATATACCTGCAAGTGTTTCCATGACTCCAACTCAAACGGATTCCACTAATTTCTACGGTTTCGAGATACCGGTTTTACTCAAGTACTACATATGTTATAAATATTCTTAGAGCCTCATTGCTAAGCTATAAAATCAGATTAGAACGACATCGATGAGCCGATAATCTCACAACCTTTTCGTACGTCAGCCTCGCCCAGTCTGTAGAACGCGCGAGTCCGTTAAGACGTTGGATTATTCGAAAGAAAAAGAAACGTACAAAATTTGCTCCGGTGCCCTTGGTTATAGAGCAACGGAGCAAATTTCAATTAAGTCGAAGCATAAAATAGCGTATGGTAAAAAAGCATTAAGCATGAGTATGTGTGTGGAATGGCAAGCTTGAGATTCGCGAACGTGTGAATTTAAACGGGCTTCGTGAAATCTTGTTTACTTAATCCCTCGGTCCCAGCAGTACTGCAGCAGTGGAGCTCTTTTTCTTCAACTGTTTTGCTTCTTCTATCACTCTCTCAACTTTATACGAGAGAGTATTCCAACTCCAAAGCAAACAGACACACCTGCGCGAGGAGTCCAACGACTTAATTCTCGTTTCGAGCAAAAAAAGTTAGAAAATGCTTGCTGCTCTCGTTACTTTAAGTGACACTGAAATAAGAAGTTCGTAAAACAAATTATACACGAATAAGCAAAAAAGATAGAAATATATACCGTTAATTAGAAATACTATTCTACGTCGCTTTGATTTTATCAAAAAAAAAAAAAAAAAAAAAAACATCGGCCGAAAGCATAAAGGGAAAGCTGTTCGCATTTCATAGCTATTTACTTAGATTTACGAGCGGAAAATACATTACAATATTCAAATAAATTAGCTACGAAATTGGCATACCAAAGGAATGGAAATCCGGAGGTATGTTCAACTGAGAACGAGGGCAATCGTGGTCATCCAGCACTTAGCAGAGCATCGTATTATATTCATAGCTGGGAACCATGAGATCCGTACAAATCCTCCTGCTCTCGACCTCTCTTTCTCATCTCTCCGTGATCCTATGAATTTATCATGAGCTTCCTATGTTCATATACCTGTAAGTTTTCTGTTTCAATGATCAAATCGCTCGTTGTACATATAGAAAAAGTTCGTCCAAAAGGACTCTTTGAACAACGAAGAGAGTCCATCCGTTCAATAATCATGAGTGAAGAAAAGGGATGGTGTGAGAGTCGAATACTCTCGCGTGTACGATATTTAACTTTGTCGACATGCGGTTTCCTGACTCCTCGACATTTCCAGCATTTACATATATACGCTTCTACATATGTATACGCCATAAATTATCGTCTATATAGCGAAGAGAGTACACCGTGTCATTTGTAGAAATTGCACAGTATGTCAGTGAATTTTGCATATTTTTAGAATCGGTGCACCGTATTGAATCGTGGACATCGCGAGAGAGAGCGCCATGCTCAATGGTGGATCTTTCACAGCCGAGCCTGCGGTCACGCACATCCGGGAAAGTGCGTGCTACCAATAAACGAAGCATTTTACAAATGTGCCTGAACGTACCCATCAAAAAAAAAAGATAAAACCACCAAACATTAAGAAAAGAACATTACCAAAATTGTATGTAGCATCGTGCAATGAAGCTTCTACTAAATTGCTTGTGCACCACGAAACATAATGAGGCCAAAGTGATCAAAGGAAGTTGCGGCATAATCCAGCATACACGCGTTTGGAAAATCGAAGATGCGAGTACAAGTGTTGCATTCGATGAACAGGCAGTATCGCGAGTAATTAATCCTCCCCGGTTATAAGTGCAAATTATACGGATAGCACATAGTTACCGAGATAGTTACGTGAACGACTATTTCCGCACGACTTACAATGGAAAACATTGTTCGCTATAAGTTTCAGCAAAGAAGCAGCATTCGGTGTCTCTCTCTCTTCACCTTGGAGAGTTTGGCTGGTGCAGTGCATGCGGCACAAATTATGTCTACAAGGGAAGGGGGCTTCTGCTGTGTTGTTGGTGCTTGTAGCGTGTAGCACTGGAGGCGGTTCTCTGTTAGGGTCACGGAATACCAGTCAGACCATAACCCATTGTCCGCGTGTTGACTGGCTGATACACATACGCCAAGCGACGAACTGTACGAATTGCTCACCCATTCGAGGTGCACATAGTCTGAGCTACCGGCAGACTTGACTAACATGCGCTCTCTAAGGCATTCATCAGGACATTGCTTGACTCGGTACTTCCATTCTAAAGCTCCTTACGACTCTATACGTGCACTCTACTATAGTATACTTCAAACCAAATGAGCGAATTCGCTAGTTTTTCTGGACTTCAATCTCAAATTACTAGAAATAAGGGTTGCAGCGTTTGGAAGCTTCGGACTCAGGCTGAAATGCCTCATTACAGGATAAATTCTAATTCGCTTACTTTTCTAACTTTAACGTGCAGCTTCTTCGAGCCCAGTGTCATTCGTTAGTTCAAACAAGAGGTAACTCTTTCAAGAGTTATACGAGCTTTCGAAGTTGCCTGGGTAATTTTTATGAGCTCAGCAACGTTGGAGCGTTTACTACCTGGATTTATTCATGGAAATAAAGGACCAAGGCTCAGAAAAACGGTAATTAGTCAGAGCAAATGTGTACTACACGTGATCATTACAAATTTTCGGAGAAAGATCGAATTGATAATGTATTCAGAAGATTATTTAATCTTCTTAACGACAAGGGCTGCCAAGACAGCCGACAACGCCCTACATGCTTTGGTAGGTTAATTAGATTATCGGTTTATCGATCCTGTTGCGCACATACATATATACTCACCACATGTGTTCTATGATGCTGATGGTGCATACTGTGATGATGATGATGTCTTTTCTCCTTGGCATGATGATGTTTACCGTGTGATTTGCTGCTACCGCGATGCGGCGGATAAGTGTGATATATCATGTTAACACCGAAACAAGGCTGGCGTCACCTGACCTCGGTAATGGTGCACTTTGTCGTTACCATTTTCTGCGACGACGATGTCGATGACGAAGACGAATTCTTGTGATTGTTCTGATGATGATTATTCGTCCCACTCGGTAATACCGTTGTTACGCTGCTACCGACAGACTCGTTATTGCCGATTTGTAATTTTCTGAATGTACTCTGACCGCTGCTCGAGGTCTCGGTGCTACTTCCACCGATACTCTTTTGATGATGATTATGATGATGAGAATGATTGTGAGACTTTTCATCCTCCCGTGTGTTCAATACATTGCGCAGGGTCAAATCGGTCTCGTCGATCTCGAAAGATGGCCGATGACGTGGCATCATTTTAACGCTCGAACCAATCGGCGTTACCGTTGTCGCTGGATCGAGCTTCACCAACGCTGCTTGAAGACCCAGCGCGTCCATCTTTAAAGATGCTTTTTATTCCTTCTACTCGCCTAACCCTTTTTGCAGCAATTAATTGCTAGCAAAGTTTCGTTTTATCTTTGTCTTATCAGTGCTGCACTCGATATCTCGGAATGCCGTTAAAATCTTGTCTCTTTTGCGTTTATTTTCTCGCTAGGACCGATGATACTTAGAGACTGATGATAACGCGAACTAAGGATTTGGCCAGACCCCGTTAAGCAACATGCACGATACTATTTTTATCATTTTTATCTCTTAATGTGTCGTATGTTGAAAAATTCAGTCACACTAATTCGACGAATGAACGACGATCTTTTATCTTAAATTTGACACGTTATTTTGGTTATTTATTTAATTATGTGTATGGCGATATATCATTGAAGAAAATTCGATTACGTGTAATACTGATATTTTTTAAAACCGACAATTTGGCTTTTAATAGTGGTAAATATTGGAACACTTCGAAGTTTAATCGTGGGCACACCGTTGGAATTACAAACACTTCTACTTTATTGAATATTCGTTATTGGTTGACGTATTAGTTTTAATTTTGCCAAGTAATAATCGTTATTAAAGATGATTAACATTTATCGATCAATACGGACGAAAGTCTCTTCAATATGTTAACTATCGTTACTATTATTATTAATTTATTATCGTTTATAATTGAGGCTACGTTGATTTTGATTATCGGAACACTTTAGATTTTGGCTTTCGATATTCGAGCTTCGAATATCATTTGATAATTGCGTCTTTCTCAGTGACGAGAAGATCTTACAGTCTTTTGGCTGAAAATAGGATAAGCGAAATAAAGAGAAATGAGATTTTTGCGACGAGGTTACACGAGTTTTCCTATAACTTTCTTTACAGCTTTAAAATGTATCGAACATCGAGTTAACGATGGTGCAGCGGTTATTGAATCCTACTGAGACATAAATATCTCCGGTATTACAGATTTAATGGATTGACAATGAACGTCGAATGAGGGTCATTGCGTGTTTCGTTGAGTTTTACGTGCGCAAACGTCGCTCGAACGAGGGATCGACTTTTGCGTTACTCTTTCAGTTTAATTTTATCATTGTGCACACCGCGCGAGTCATTAACGACACGAGAGAAGCATCGAACGAGATTCTTCTCTTCTTTTGTTGTGGTATTCTCAAGGCTGGTAACAGAACAGTCGACAAAGAAATATATATAATACGTCTATCCTTCGAAGCTACTTTCGCTTGGATTTCTGTACCAAAGCTAATCCAACAGAAAATAAAGATGTGAAGCTAATTCTCTCGATCGATAAAGATAGAAAGAAAATCTAGGGACTTGAAAGGATTTGAATGGCATGAAATTAGAGAGTAATTTAATTCGAGCCAAGTAAACTATCGTTGCTGTGCCCTGTCAGAATTCGTGGTTGTATTCTGCTGCTACAATCCCTTGTTCTTTGTCTTCCCGTTTGTTGGCTTTTGTATCCAAGTGCAATCTCTGGCGTGAAGCACAAAAGGGAACACGTTAAATTTGCATAAGATACGATGAGCTTGTACGAGCGTATAGGAACAACGAAATTCAGATGATAAACCCTCTGTCTTCGCAAAGACTTATTCATGTTGCAGTACACACGTACGTATAAAACGAATAGCTTGGCACGATAACTACCCCATTCGTAATGTAAGTAACGTGTAAGCATTTAGTATAGTCTTTTTCTCATTTGATTGTAGGTTGTGCCAGGCGGGCGAGAGTGAAATCGGAGAAGGAGCGCGCAGCTTCTGATAAACGAGAACATGATGCACCAACTAGGTGGAAGATTGCGAGATCTCGATCACGCGAAGATTCTTAACTCCGGTGGGCGTGAACGATGAATTTGATAAAGGATAAATATCAGAGTGTGTGGCTAGAGATTACAGCGATACACAAATCGAAGGATATAATTGTTGCAAGGTCACGAGATAAATTAACGAGCGAGGATTTAAGGAAGTCAAGTGAAACGTATGTGCATCGGTATAAAACGGTGCGAAAATCGATGTTGATTTGACGCTCGGCGATCTTGCTAATTAAACGAGACACAAAAACACTGAATCGAGCGAAAGTTCCTAATGAATTTTCAGCTCTCGAGCTTTCGCGGATGAGGAAATGTGCTTGTTTTTATTTGCGTGAGTATGTGTGGGTGTGGGTGAGAGCAGAGTGAGAGAAGGAGAGACAGAGATATAGGAATTCGCTTGAGTGAAGTGGAGTGATTGCTCGATATATCTTGCTGGTAGCTCCAACTAGTAACGAATAGTTGCAGTCAATTTACCTCCCATCTGGACTTTCCGATATAGAAAGAGAAAGATAAGCAACAAAGATAGAGATGGGCTTGGACAAAGTGCAATAGGATGGGAGACAGCTATTGAGAGAGAAAGCGAGAAACTCCACACGTCAGCTTCGCAACGAGACATACGTGTGTCGTAAATTGGAAATGCCCGCGTCTCCTGCCCAGGACATCCTCGGACAGACGTGTAACACACTACTGTCACCGTATTTCTGGACAAGGACGGACACCCGATACAAGCACTCGTCCTTCCACACACTTAGATAAATCCATTTGTGAAAAGAAAAACTGTATACGAAGGACGAAAAGTCTGCCAATAATTCGAGAATGATGCAGAAGTGACGAGCCATGAAATTATATGGTTCTGGTTAATAACGCAGCGGTTGCGATGCTGTACGGTGGATATGAAAAAAAGATTTATGGGAAAACCGGGGCTAAATGAGACAAAGTGGCAGATCGAGACAGCTCTTTTGAAATTCATTCTTCGATAACCAGTTTTGTAAAATGATCGAATAACGAGACTCAAATGTAACGGATGAATGTTTGAAATTGGCATTTCGCTTTGATGACCCATTTTTTTTTCTCGTTCTATGATATACACATACATAATTGATGATATTGGTGAGTAATTATAGGACGAGCACAGACGCGTCAAGGCCATCTTACGATTCAATTGAATCGTGAGATGGAGAGTGCAAGAGGGATGTCTCTCGTTCGCGGAACATCGTTTGATGAGATACGCGACGTAAGATGTCGAATAAGTCGGCAGTGTGGGCTCTCTTGATCGGGGTGTCAAACGTATACATTACGAATATAGTTATACCGATGGATGTATAGCTGTATGTATATCGAATCGCGAAACGGAGAGGCGATGCGATGTGCGAAGGTCGTGCGAAACACAACGCCGATGAATCTGACAATAATATGGACCAGACGGAGATAAAAAGTATTAACGGTGCTGGCGCTATTCATCAAAAGACACGAATCATCGCGAATCTCATTCTTGGAAAGGTGAAGAGATAAGAGGCATCCTCTTTCTATCCAATTGAATATTCATAAGAACGTTTTCGTTTTTTCTTTCTTTCATTTTTACCGTACACTATGAACGATCGAGAATGGGATAGTGACAAAGTCTCTTGTAGATGAGATCCCTTGTGAAATTAAAAGAGAACGAAGACCTGCCGCTTGTCGTCGATAAATCGAGGCCCATAAGGAACTAATTAAGGCCCGGTCATCGATCAATTCGGAGTTTCGGCCGTCTGCATTTGCGCTTGGTGGGCAGTTTCTGGAATATATATATACAGATATATATAATGGCTACGGTGCAACGCCGCTTCGATGTGAATAGTCTCTGAGTAGGGCTGCATTCCTCACGTATGTGTACGTGAATTTAGCTCATCTGTATACAGGATGTATGTGGAAGGTATAGTACGACGGGGATATGTATAAATGGTCGATATTATTCGTGGAAATTCACGAAGGTCCGTGGGTCGCGGGAGTCTCGTCGGATTTCGAGGAGATCAGGATTTCCAAGGTCCCTTGTGTGATTCGGAACGAGGAATTTTAGGAATCTCAACATTGCCAATATGGAAGCGAAGGAACCGCGATGTAAAGAAAGGTTGTTTGACCTTTGGGGAAAGAAATAAGAATGAAAAAGTGGAATGATATAGGAGGGAAAAGAGGTTGATGCACCGTGGTCTCCCAGACTCACTTTGTGTCTGCAACTTTCATTCGATTTTTAAGATACCACTGGTACTATGCACAGGGCTGACAAAGCTGCTGCTGCTCGCTCCCGAATCCCATTATAGAGGGATGGGCGGCTCGTCAGAGAAGTTCGAATCAGTTTAAGACGAGCAGGAGGTTTTTCTCTCCGGCGGGCAGATGAAGAACTTGATGTCAGCCCACGCGTCTCGCCCACTTGATCCTTCAGGGACCATAGGAACAAGGCAAGAAGTAAAAGACGATCAAAAAACGAGACGAATATGCCTTGGCGAGTGTCGTGCTAGTCTCTTGCCCTCTCGTGCTCTTATCCTTTACGGTTCGTGCATTGACGATCTCGCGTATCGTATGAATCGGTCGATGACGCTCCTGCGTTGTCATTTTCAGTACTGTTTCTCTCTCTCTCTCTCTCTCTCTCTCTTTCGTACACAAGGGTTGCCAGAGATAAACGCGAAGGCTAACGCTCCCATAAAAGTACCAGTGTTCAAAGCAGTCTTCGATCCTCTGGATTTCTGACGTCATGGCCATTCACCCCGCATGAAAACTTTGATGGTTCGTCATTTTTCAGAACGATACCGAAAGAATCGTGCGACGATCAGAACATTCAACGTGCAACATTAAAAGCAATGTTCGAAGAAACAAATACTATCAGCACGATTTCACATCGATGTGTTTTCCGTTCTCCCGTGCCAGATAATGTATAAGAGCGATAGAAACGTTAAAAAACAGAGTCCACACGATGTATAAACTGTGCGAAACGGTTTACGAGAGACATTGATGATGAGATGGAAGATTCAAGACACGAGTAGTGTGTCTACCTCGGTTGCCTTTATTATTCACGTGCATATAAATGCCGAGGCCGTTTGCCAACCACGGCGAAGATGAATGCACGATGCTTGCTCTTAGCCGATGATACTTCGGATGACCTCGGTAGATCGGACCCGGTAATAGCAATAATCGAGTAATAACGACCGAAGAATCGCGGGAGAATGTAAGAGGAAGACACGAATGAGAAATTTAGAAAGAAAGAAGCGTCGCTCGCCATTAGGATAGAGTTGGAAAGAGAATCTGAAGTTTTGCCCAGGAGCTGCATTGTCGACCAAAATAAGACGTTGCTACCGCAGCTACTTTAGCCTCGTTCTCAGCTATGCTACCGGCTTTTCTCGCTCGATCTTCGTGTCTTTTCAACGTTTATAAGGGCTTCGTATTTCAGTTATAACGTATTGCCATAGAGAATTTAAGAATACTCGAGCAAGCAACATTTAAAATGGCAAATATACGAGCCCCCAGGTTTGATTCATCGGGCTTTGGAACGATAGAAAAAAATGGATAAATTATCACCAGAGTCAAGGATAAAATATAAGCGGTATGATAGTCGCGCGCAGGCGTTGCCTCACGTTTATGAAGCTTTGCAGCACCGGGAAAAGAGAGAGAAAAAGAAAGAGAGAGAGAGAGAGCAGGGATGACTTAAGGCGAAGAACAGGACGAGTTTGTGGGTTCGTTGAGACTTGGAAGATCGCGTGAACAACTACCATAAAGGAGAGCGATCCTTTAATTAATATAACGGCTTGTAATGACCGTGGCTTTATACGAAATCGTGAAGCTTGGATAAATACACGAGCGAGCAGCCTCCAGTTATCTCTATGAATCTATGATAGTTGGATAGAGCTGCTCGGGTTACAAGTGCCTCTTGGTGGATTCGCAGTAAGATCAGAAATCCTGAATATCCATGGTAGTCTAGTGCCGTGGTTGCAAGAGGCGTGATAGGGGGAAATTGTTTTATGGCGGTTTCCGGAACGATGTTGCTGTTTTACCTGCTGCCACGTTATGGGTACATTAAACAAACTGGTCACTTTTTTTTTCTCCCTCTAACCATTTGCTGCCACATTATCGCGTTTGGGTAACGATAATATCGAGAATCCACCTGGTGTCTTATCATGGGAAATAGTGTTTTTTTCTTTTTCCCCAATAAGTATCGTATTTTTTAAAATTTTTTCTTTCATTCTTCAACGACCCGGAGTATCTTTTAGCCAGGATGGAATTGTCGCGACTTGACGTGTTCGTGCGATATCGCGTATCCCTCTTTGAAAGCTGAATAAAATCATTCATTACTGATGATAATCCTGTTCTAACGGTATTCATATATGGTTTTACTCTATCAGCGTGTAGGATGCTCACGAGTTCGAAAGAAATGCAATTGAAGAGGTAAACTATACGTAACGGTGTCCTGAGAGACAAGTAATCGTCGTATATTTTCTACAATCCTTTTGTCCTCTCTTTTTCTCACTCTCTTTCGCCTTGTACGTCACCCTATTCCGACGTTTAACGACTCTTTGGACTCTCTTGCGACTTAACATTACGATTTACGATGCCTCAGACTCGTTATTTCATTTCCAGTCTGCGTTTGATCTACATCGGTGTCATCGAATCACCGTTTATCTTATCTCTCTCTCTCGCCCCTTTTTCATAATCACGAGAAGAAACGTTAATGCATTGTAATACTGAGAGAAGAAAAGAAAAAAAAAACTGAGAAGAACAGGGACTCGTGTAACCTCTTCGCAAAAATAAAACTTTCTAGAATTCTTTTCTAACGAATAAAAAAAATTCATTCGACCAAATATTGCGATTATTTTGTTTCTGATGTAAACCTTTGATTTAGGGTCTCGTCGACCAGATTCTCGTCGATCACTCGATCAGCACGAAGCCTCGTAGACGTTTAGAAAAATCACGAATTCAATATCCACGAAGATGCCACTAAAAAAACATTCTATTTCGAGAAAAAACGTTGAAAAATTTGCTCGTATTACACCGTCGTATACATCGGATTGAAAGTGCTTTTTATCGAGAAATCTAGAAAAAAAAAAAAAAAAAAACAGCAAATCCTTGAGTATAAATTCGGTGCACTTGCAGAAAAATCTATTGATTAAAAATTTCGGAGACACTGAACTCGACGATGAACACTAAACGCCGGTCGAAATACGATTTTAAAACACTCACACACTTATGTACGCGATTTTATCGAAGATACACGAATGCGGGGAGATGCACGTCACAATTATTAATAATTTGGCACGAAAACGAGTGATAGGGGAAAAAAAAAACAACAACAAATAGTACAAAATGTGTTCAGAAACGATAGAAAATTGGATCGAGATAAAAATCTTTACGAATGTTTATTTCTAAGTCACAAGAGAATTGTTGAAAAAATTATTCGGACTGAATCACTGAAATACGTCAATAAAATCAATTAATTTACCGACAAATATTTTTGACATTGATTATTATGTTTCACCCGAGAACGAGGATGTTTATTTATTAGCGCAACAAGCACATAACGTATGTTCACCGGTAACACACGCAACAGCGTCTTTCTCCTTCTTTTTTAGTCATTGACCTCGAGAGATCGAAGATTGAAAATGAGTTCAGCGGTCCTCGACACGACGATCGTTCCAACGTTCCGAATAACGTTTATTTATCAAAGATTTTTCAAGATCGTAGCACAATTGAGAGGAAGTATAATGTGGAGTATGATTCATCGGATGTGTCGTTCGATTGTACAGTTAAATAAGTAAGAGTATATTGAGAGAGAGAGAGAGAGAGAGGGAGAGAACGAGGGTAGTGAAGCGAAGAGTGTATTGATATATAGTATGGTACGTAGTATAGTATCGTAGAAGGCAAACGCGTGACGAGGCCACGAGAGATGGGTGTTGCCCCTGGTTCTGATGCTTTCTGGCTGTGATGCTGGATAGCGCTGCTGCTGCGGCGTTGTTCTTCTGAGATATTTCGTCTTTTCCGTTTGGCCAAAAATTAAAAAAATTCTTCACCGTTAACGCCTTCACATACACGAATAATTTATAATTATCCGGTTTCGTCGATGAAAAATTTCAACGGAATGTTCTCTCGAGCCTTCCACTCTCTTTTGATATTCCAACAACAATAACCGATGTTAGTTCAATTACTAGAGTCTAACCATTCAATTCCTTTATCCGTTAGAAGCCAATTCGATGCTAAAAACAACAACAAAAATCTCTGTCTCGTCTCTTTCGTTATAATTTTGTCCTCGGAGTCGTAATATCGTCGACCGTGGACCTCCCGTATCCCGCGATACCGCGATTCTGTGTCTGATGAACTCGTGCAGGCAGTCAGGCAAGCAAGCGAGCGGGCGGGCAGGCAGGCAGTCAGGGGAGTCAGGGTGCGCAGGGGGTTGCTCTCGTTGGTAGCACCATCACCACCACCACCACCACCACCACCACTACGAACTACCAACCACTACCATCATCTCGGCTTAGTCGTAACAGCAGCAGCAGCAGCAGCAGCAGCAGAAACACCGCGCGAAGGGGGTGGGATCAATATGAGGTTGGCCCGAACGCGGGAAATTCGCGCGCAGGTCCCTCTTCGGTTCTCTCTTCTCCCTTCGCTCCCTTCTCAACAATCCACCATCTTTTTGTCTCCCTCGCACCTCTGCATAACTTCCAAATGTCCCACTCGATTTTTCTCTTTTTTTTCCACCCCTCGCAGCTCGACTGCCACCCACCCACCCCCTCCCTCCCCCCTTCTTCCGTCCTCGTGTCATCCCTCTCATAACTCTTACCCTTTTTTATCTTCTCCCCTTTCCCCGCTCTACGTTTCTCTATTCGTTATCCCATGTACGAATGTATATACACCGCTCCACGTATATGTACGTAGAGCGTCGATGGCATATATGGCACAAAGAAATTCAGTATCTAACTGTCCTACCTTCCCTTGTGTCTCGCCGTTTCTCCAGACTACCCTTCTCTTTTTCACTTGCTTCGTTTTTTTTTTTTTTTTTCCACCGAGCGTACTCCTCTCCTGCTCTCCTCGTCTCCTCTCACTTTTTCTCTCGTTTTCTCCTTCATCTCATTCTTCCATACAGAGACACGTATCCCCCCTGTATATACTCTGACATAGAAATTCACTCAACAGTCCACAGGTTACCATTTTGCCACAGATTTTCGACCAATTTTTCACCAATTTTCATATTCCTCTCGCGAGCAGCCACTTGAATCCTTTCTATATCTCGTGCCTTTTCACCTTCTTATTTACCTTCACCCGCATATTTCTGCATACGTAACAAACTGATTTCTCTCTCGGTTATACGCGTTCAGACACTATTTTTTTCTTACACTCAACAATCCGTGCTGCACAGTGATGGCTCTCAGATTTCATTCATCAAACTAATCTTGATTTTGACGAGTCCGGATTAATCTTATAATTTCTTTACGGAATGAAGATCCATTTCGTCCCCGTTTTCATCATTTTAACATACATTTTCGTACATAATCCTCGTTACAAAACTGTCGATTCTGCAAGGACCGCGATACGGGCTTTATCGGGGAAAAAATTTTTCCCAATAGAGGGCCAATCGAAGGGATTATAATCTTACCTTGGAACAGCCCTTGCTTAAACGTGCAGTTTTTCATATTTTTTTTTTTTTTCTCAAACGGTAAGCACTTTTCAGCTTTATTTATCCCCGGAACTCAACGTCAAAGAAGATTTCATTTTTGTGCTCTTTTTTTTCGACGAAAATGAATGAGCGAATCGGGTCAAAATTTTTTCTGTATAAATACAGATGGTGGAAGCTAACAAAAAAAGATTTTGTTCATTCGAAAAATCAAGAAATTTTAGAGCAGTAAAAAAATCTTTGGTGAAAAGACGATGAAACCGAAAGTCTAAAAAGACGAATAAATTCTGTACGTCGGTATATATAGCCGCGAGAAAACAATATTCCAATATAACTGAAATTGAATTTTCATATACATTTTCATTCGCGCTGCACAATTTCATTCGTATTTTACACAGATTCGATTTTTCATTCTGCCGCGTTCATGCATTTTTCACGGTACTCTCAAGCTATTCGGATATATGGCACTTGTCTGTTGTACTTTTATGCTTCTACGAGATTTTCTATTTTCCTCTTGCCTTTATACATTTTTGTATATACACAAACATACATCCATGTTAGAGCAGAGGATTCCATATCTTTTATTTCTAGCATTTCGAGATTTGATACTTTTTCTTTAGTCATAGCTGGCAGTTTTTCTTGCATCGCTATCCCGCCGATTTGCTCTCTCGTAATCCTCGTGTCTCTCGAGCTCAGCTATATCGAATGGCCTTTTTCTTTTCTGTTTTTTTTTTCTTTTTCCGTTGCTCGAGCCAACGTCAGGGATATCCTTATGAAAAGAAAATTTGTAAGGGATGAAACGTCACAGCTCAAACGATATTTCATAATGTTTTATAGATTATGCTGTACAACCGTTGAATTATTATTGTGTGTATAGCAATCCGTATATATACGTTATATTCTTCGAGTTGTGACCCTACCGTCTCGTATTTATTCGAAATGTCAAGGGTTTTCATTAAACGTTAAGCGGATACAGAAGCTTTAAAGATACTGACGGGGGCTTGTAACGGAAGCACAAAGATACTTCTGTTTGAAAGAGAAATAATAAAAGGACCCGTCGCCTCGATAAGGAATATTCATTTGACATTACAAATCCTAGAATCCATCTTTTCAAACCGTTTGTTTCGATCCTTTGGCAAACAGAATAATAATCATAATAATTAAAATTATTCGTAATAAAAAATGAAAATCTTACATTCGACTGCAACGAACAGGAGCTTTTAACCGGCAATATCGTTGCTTTATTTCTTCATCGCGAGCAAACTTTTAATGAGATTTTTTTTTTTATTTTTTTTCATATCCAAGCTTTCTGCCCGTGTGTACTTAAGCAAAGTTTAATGTTCCGGGGATGCAATTTCCTATGAAAAAATAGGAAGAAAAACAAAAATATTTATATCCTGTAATTATGAAAAGTTTGAGTATTCGAGATACTTTTTCTTCCCCGCACGCGTCAGGATTTCGTGATTAAATGAAGTTGTAAAAAATACCGAGTCAAAGTTTGACTGAGAAGCAAAACGAGATCAATTGGTGAAAGCTTCATCGATTCCTCGAATCGCAATCAAGCGCGCTCTCTCTCTATCGATTGTTTTCAAGCTATTGGTATTCCGGAACTCAATAAATTGAATCAAACGTGAGAATAAAAAAAAATAAAATAAAACAAAGAAAAAAAAATCAATGAAATACGCATTCAAAGAGTAATCGTCGAATGCTGCATTGCCAGAAAGAAAGTGTTCGCATACGCGTGTGCTAACTCGAATCCTCGCAACAGTGAACGTCGGATCGATCGTTTTGTTTCGCCATTAAAGCTCAATCTCGATCCGATCTCGTGTTTTGTCTAACGGCGCGATAGACCATAAATTTCTATGCTACATATTTATAACTTTGATTCTCTGATGTTACAACTTTATATGGCGCTTGTAAAATGTTAGACATGAGCTTGATACGTGTATCGTTCGGCCTCCGAGGCACACCCGGATAACTTTCCACAGTATCGAGCCACAAAAATAATTAGAAGCGGCCTTACAACTCTCGCCAACTTTAACAACCTTCTTTCCATACTATCTTTAATCTCAATAATGACATCTGTTACTTCACACGCCTCGGACCACAGAATCCGTAACGAACATTGATTATTCGCGTGAAAAAAAAAAATCGTTACGCACTCCAGCATCCTCATACACCTCGGTATATTATTCAACGTTCGTACAGCGAGAAAGAAATTTTCTTCATCCAACAGGATCCTCCCATTTAGTGGACGAAAATATGGTGAATTAAACTGATCTTTTGTTGAATGAACCAAATCATTTGTCATTTCTACTTAATGAATTTGTTCGATGAACAAAATTTTTTTCTCAGTGCACGTTTGTATCTGCGAGAAGAATTCGTGATATTTGCATTTTTATTGAGATCAATGAATTTTGTTTAGTCGTTTGCATTTGTGATTGGAAAATTTTACTGGATTGCTATGAATATTGATGGATTTTCATTCTATTTTCTCATCCATACGTTGAAGATGTTCCTTTCGGAATCGATCGAATTTCGAATTCAAAATTTTGCATTAGGTCGATGTAGTCAAAGTATATACGAATAAAATATTTATCGCCAAATTTTTAAGGCACTCTGCTCAGGTAGTCCGCATTCACTTGGCTTCTCACATGTAAATTTTATGCTTGTATTATGTGCAATATGTGGTTTGACCAGATTCATAACTCTCCGCGGAAATTAAAGCATAAAATGATCCCATTGCACGGGGTATAGAGCGCGGTGAAACAGCTGTGGCAAAAACCCGGTTCTGGTTCGGTGCCGAAAATTGCGCAAGTATCGATTTAAAATACATATATTACGTGATTTATCGTATCTGGGCTCGCTTCTCCGATTTAGAATATAGTAGACGTTACCTCAGGTAGTTTTTGTTCCTTTTTTTTGTTGTCGTTTTGTTGTACGACCGATTTCTCAACATCATCGAAATACTGATGAAATATGATAACAAAAAAGAAAAAAAAAATTAACGAGGAATTTACAATGTTTAGTACCGATATGAGCGTAACAACAAAAATTTAGAAACAAAAGTGTTTTCAACTTTCAACTTTTTCAAATTTCAAATTTCAACTTTTTCGAGAGTCGTCCAATACCTGCGCGATCTTATGCACTCTCCATTCAACTTCAATTTATGGCTTTTATTATTCGATATATTCAGTCTGATTCATCAAGTGGCAGAGCGCCAACAATTTTTCAGTGACTCAGCTCGGAAGCAAAAAAATCTATTACCATTAAAAAAAAAAACATGCTCTATCCATAAGTTTTAGGCAGAGATTGAAGTAAAACGGTGAAAATATTGCTGCGAAATGAGCCTGTCGACAAATTTATAAATTGCATCGATGACTGGTGATAATACGTAAAAATTATTGTCAATAATGGAAGAAATCTCGAAAGATCTGAAAAGTTCTGAAGCTAATTCCAAGCATTATCACGTTTCTATAACAGATCTGTCAACGTCTATTCGAATGAAAAATAACTTGATTATGCAACAAACAAAAAAGGAAAAAAAAAAACAATTGAAAAGGAAGCATTCCAAAGCCTTTTTGTACAGATGGTCAGACTTGAATTCAATAATCCGAAACATCAACCAAAGTTCAGAACGACGAGAAGCCTTTTACTAATTTAAATATTGCCACTGACCTCGAACAAGTGCACGTAAGAATCTGTTAGACTAGCCCATTCGACAGCAGATATAATTTTGCCCTGGGGATTAGTAGAAAAGTAACAAGTCTCGACGTCAGATATATATATATATATCTAACAAGATGAATGTGGTTTTTTTAGCTTGCCCAGTTATTGGCGCAACACAGATCCGCGTTGTAAGATTTGTAGATGTACAGGCTGCTCCAAAATTCGTCCTCGCGTCGCTGTGGCATGTGGATGAAGAAATTTTGAAGAGAAAAGTCCAAAGGCGTTTTATTCTACGATGAATCGTTGATGAGATATCGAAGAAGCTAAGGCAGCCAATCCGCTGCGATGCCCTGAAACGGGAGGGGCGTACCTCCCACTCTGCGACGTCTGCAGCCAGCGAAGCGGATTGGTTATCACTAATTCTTGAATATTTCATCACCAGAGAATCGTAGAAAAAAATGCTTCAATACTTTTCTCTTCAGAATTTATAGATCTACTTGGCCCCTGTAAATTTAAAGCTCGAACTATGCAGCACCGTGTACATAAATATACTTCTGTAGCTCAGGTATGCTCGAACACATGTTACGTACACATTCGCAAGGTAGAAGAACGGGCGTTGGCATAATATTCAGCAGATATATGTGTATATAATGGTTAAGAAAAGTTAGATTTCTAGGTGGTGGGTTACGTAAAACGAACAAGCGACTATCTGTCTGTCCGGACCTACCGCAACCCACATCGTTCCGCGCGTCACGTCCTTTATATCATATTTTATATCTTATGTGTGTACTAGCAGTGACCATTAAACGGTAGACCGATCGGTTACTCTTGGGGAAAGTGGCTAAAGTCGTTTTTCGATATCACGCTCCCATCTAGCTCATCAATCAATCTTGTATTAATAAACTTGTTGCAAACTGTTGACACAAGTCTCGAACTATTTTTAAAAAAATTTGTTTTTTTTCAATGACACTTAAGTACAATGGAGAGCTATTTTTGATTCAGTATCCACTATTGGAGCTGCCGTAAATAGAACATTCGATAGGCACTTCGTATAATCTTATCTCTGATCGAGATATAGATTTAGTAATCGTTATAATAATTCTAAAATAGCAGCTTGTATAATAATAAAGTTAGGGATTCCGTAGCAGCGAATGTTTGTCGACCCACGTACGTGTACTAGGGAACTTGGCAATAAGTCGAATGGCGATATTGACTCGAGCTTGCTCTCGTAATAGTGTCACTTGTCAGCAAAACCGGTAACTATTAATGTATATTTATATGTATAACTTAAAGAAACGTTGACTTCTATCCCACTTAGAGGAGAATCGCAATGAATTAAGAAATGGAAGGACGAAGGACGTTTCATAAATTGTGCAGATCTCTCTCGTTCCACTGTATAAGATCGTAGCTTTTTGCAGAATTTCTATCAAGAACAAAAATAGTGCATTCGGAGTTTCTCGTGGAAAAAGATGCTCGGGGTGAAGGACGAGGACGCGGGAAGCCCGACGACGAGAGACGTCGACTATACACCTCGTGTACCTTGAAAATACGATTTTTCATTACAGAACTTTAAGCGACAAGAGCGGGTCAACAATAACTCAAAAGTTACGTTGGTCCGGGTATGCTTTTGTGTGCGAATGAAGGTGTTCTCCACTCCAGGGAAAGGTGCACACGATATTCAATGGGTCACGGCTTATTTTTATCCTTTTTCTACTCTCTTTTTTCCTCGCTTTCACGTTTCGAGGCACCCAGGATTATGTCCTTGTACTTTTGGTCCGACGATGAAAAACTTCGTCGCTGCGTCATTCATCACCGTTGATAATTGGCAAAAGAACGTATTTAGAAAGGGAACTGTTCTCAATAACGCAACGTTGAATTGCATGAGTAATTACTTTTTGTTTCAATGTCAAAGGAATTATTTTTCGATATACTCGATTCGAGAGTGGATCTTTTGAAAACGGTGCATTGGAAAATTAATCCGAGGTCAACCGCGTGAGTAACTGCTTTTTGTTTTTTTCGTCAAGTATCGTTTCGAGTGAGTAAATTCGAATCAAAAGTCAAAGAACGTGTGAGCTATTCGGACACTTCACTTACTGCCAACGATTTTTAATTAAGAATTTGAAACAAAAAAAGCGATACTCGAGAGAATGATTTTCCCAACAGGAATCAAAGAACTGATAAAAAATCATTTGATTCAATAAATTTAAAAAGGGTGCTGTGATTCATGCATCAAGACTTTTCGCGCAACGACAACACGCGAAGCGTGACACCTGGCGGAGATATTCCGAAATCATGATCATCCAACAGCGAGCACGGAAGATAAGTGACCAGCGACAATCTTCAAACTCACGAGTCTAACGGTCGGTAAAACAGATTTCCTAGAACACTTCATTAACATTGGGCAACCATGTCAGATAAGTAGAATCCTGTAAATCTGAGGTTGATCACGGAGTTGCCAAGAGCAGAGAGACGGTGGCGCCATTTTTCCAAAGTAACAAAATCATTCGATCGCATTTAAATAGAAGAAGCGATGTTGATAATGAAAACATAAGGATCTAAGAATAGTAAAATCCAACGATCGCTGACGTTGAAGCTACAAAAATTTCTGCACACGAATTAATTCGCGGATTAAATTGAACCGGAAGACTTTTCGCGCAAGCCCAAACTGTTTAGAATGAAAGCACGTGGCGCAGCCTTGGGATTTAAAATGGAATCAATGAAGAGCTTCACCATATCCAAGAAATATAATATCCGTGAATATATTAAAGCTTTGCCGCAGTGCATAGAGAGCATGCAGATCGTGGGATGCTACTGTTCGAGAGGTCGGAAAGCTTCGAGTCAGAAATAGTCGAATGGCATTTCTGTCGACGAATCGCGATGTTGAGATTTCGGCGTCGCGACTTATGCGGCGTTGGGATTATGGAACTATTACAAAAAATACGAGTAAAAGGCTTCTGAACACTTTTTACAATCCAGTGTCTTTGATACTCGGGAGGAAAAAAAACATGATAAAAAGTGGTCAGTATTTTTGTCCGGCCAGAAATCAAAAGTTAAAAGAGTACCGGGAGATCCTTATGCCTCTATGGAGAAATCGGAATAAAAGCTTTTTTTTCTTCTACTGCACTAGGATCCATCGCAGACAAGATAGAAGATTTACTTTACGAGCACGAGTGCACGTACGAGCACGGGGACAAGAAGCAGTCACTTGAAATTGTTGAACTATATTTAGTTTGGTAGCTGGGTGGCGTGCACCAGTTGGAATGTCGCTTCACTTCGAAATTATTTGTTTGCATAGCTAACCAAGAGGGGTTATCTCGAACACCGTAAAAAGTCACGTTACCTCTTCTTAAGTACATTAGAGTACCAGTTACGAGATATTTACCGGGAGGGGGGGAGGGGGCGGGTAGATTATTATTTTAGTTCTGGAGTGTTCGTGTTTAAGTAGTGACCGATGTATACACAAGAGGGAGTTGAGAACAAAGTGAAAAGAACGCTGTTTCAGGGATTTCGTTAATGACATCGTCCATCGATGCAGGTATGATAAGTGGCACATAAATCGTGAGAAAATCGAGTGGATTCGTGGCTTTTCTGTAAAATAAATAAATGTAGGCCACGAATATAATAAGAGTACAGCAATCAATCGCCAAACGGCGTTTCGACGTGTGGACAT
This sequence comes from Campoplex capitator, assembly GCA_037576405.1. Classification (NCBI taxonomy): domain Eukaryota; kingdom Metazoa; phylum Arthropoda; class Insecta; order Hymenoptera; family Ichneumonidae; genus Campoplex; species Campoplex capitator. The sequence continues at coordinate 8,487,802 of JARBWI010000323.1, read as the reverse complement.
TAACTGACAAAATACGCCTGGTACAAAACAGCTCTTATTTCGATGCAAAATGAGACAGATTGCTCGGAATTATCGTCACGAGATACTCTCGAAGGTCGCGTCAAAGACAAGAAAAAAGAAAGAAAGAAAAAAAAAAAGATTTGCATAAAGCACGATTTTTACATGGAGAAATCAGTCGCTAAGCGACAAGGACGAATGATCAATCGTCGAAGATGAGACTTTGACAAGTTGTCAGTAGAGATAATGAGTGCCTGTGACACGGGCACTCACGATTTCTATTCATCGATGCAGAATCAACACCAAGCTAAAGGATTTAACTTTTGACGAAAGTTAAAATCGGCGAAGGACGAATCCTCGAGAGATCCGAGAGAGTTCTCATCACTTGTTACATCAAAAGTGTATTATGAGTGGAGCCGAATTTTTTTTTTCTCTTTCAAGGTATATGAAGTTCTCGCAGTGACGCTTAAATATCGAAAGAGTAGATCGTAACATTGATGACGAAATGGAGAAAGCATATAGTCGTGGCCCTGCTGCACTCTACAGCACATTCACTCGGTACCAACCGAGTGTATTTCTTTTATCTCGATGTCTCGAAGGGTGAGAGAAGGGACTGGATGCTTTCTTTTTTTTTTCTTTTCTTTTTTTTTATTTAAACTCTTCGGTCTCTGTATTCGGAGCAGTATTCGAACACGCAACTCATGCAAAGGTCCATGAAAGGCTGTTGTAGATATGTTGCGGCGACGAAGTGTAGCCGTATAGAGAGCAGTTTGAATCTGGGGATATTCATATAGGACCGGGGGGGGGGGGGGGGAGATAGACGGTTCGAATCCAGCGGATCCTTTTCATGCGGAACAGCGACAACAATGGAGATCTCTAGGAGGTTTTGAACGAAGGTGTCCTCTTTTGAATATGCCTAGGGTGACGGGTTCGTCTGTCAGATGAAAAATAAAAAGAGAGAAGAAGGAAAAACGAGATGATGAGTTAAAAAGCGTGAAGCTTTAGGAGAATTTGACGTGACAGAGAGATCTCTCGTCGTTCTCAACCGAGGGCCATCTATTCGCTTGGTGTACCACGGAATAGTTTGGATAGACCGCACACACGAAGAAACAGGTAGATCAGCATTATCGGGCGTTGAACGAGGGCGAGCAGGGTGCTCCTGGAGCGCGTTTTAAAAGATGGCAGAACAACACTCCGTCGGAATACATAAGCAACGAGGGCTTTGGTGAGGAGGCTCGTGTGTTCTCCAGCCTCTCACCGAACGGCACACAGTGTATTTCAATGACGATAAATCAAGCTCGCTGTTTCGACGCACGTTCTTTGCGCGGATGGACACGTTGCCTGGACCAAAGCAGGAGAGAGAAAGAGAGCCCACCGAGAGATCTCAACGTGCGATATTCTCGTAGCGCGCGGGGGCTCTTCTTGTATCTTTTAACTTCGATCTCGACGGTGTATCCTCCTTCACAATGCTCCTTATCCTTTTCTGGCCCATTGGCTTTTCATGCTAACTGGGCGTTTCGAATATCCAGCTACCAGCCCGGTATATTCGTTACAATAATCAAGCCTACTTTGGCGTCGTCCGAGTGCTATTTATTCAGTTGACGTTTTAACAGAGAGAATAATATAAAATCACGTCGAAATGAAATTCGCGATTATGCGTGTTTGGCAGCTCATACGAATTGGTTAAGTCGTTGCGTTAATTACGTCCGGTGTGCTGCTTGGACCCGTTTAAATCCCTCCGGAAGGGCTTTAATTTCGTTGAATTTAGCTTGAATTCATACGTTTGAAGAAATAAAAGGAGCATTAAACGATGAAATAAAAATGCAAGAAACATTGGCCGGATGCTCGTTTGAGCGTTTCGAGTGTTAGCGGATAAATAGCGCTGCCGCAGGCGGGTTTCGCTCAAGACGGCGCGCGCGCGCGCGCCCTCTTCTTCTATTTCTTTCGTGCTCTCCATCTCAACTCCATCCCTTTTTGTTGGGACGCATGGCTCGCTTTCTCTCGCGTCTACCTAATAATAGAATAGCCCATTGCTGCATCGGAGAGATAGAAATACGACTACCCTCTGCACTTTGTTGCCCCGCTCCAAGAATATATTTCGTGTGTCTTGCGCCTCTCTCGACCTCCTGTGTGTCATTCGATCAATTTTTCAATGGCTATTGGTAATTGTGCTTGATTAAAATCTCTCCCGGTACAAAATCATCTGTCACAAAAGCGATGTAGGAATTCATTCTCTACCTTTCACATATTTTCCCTTTTCATCATTTTTCTTTTATCCTTTTTTTTATTTTCTCGACTCAAGAATAAATCCGGTCCTCTTGGAGATAAAGATTTCCGATTACGTCATGACAGAAATCATTAGTTTAAGTTTTTCTTGTGGCCATCGGAGCTCGGTTCATCGAAGAGGTTTCCTTATGCTCGATCCACGCAATACGAAACGAGACATATGCATCTCTTGAAAGGAGAGATTTATTTAAGCGTTTACGACAATTGATGGGATGAATATATCATCAGCAATGAAAAGTATAAAACGCAGGTATGATGTAGCCTACCGCGAGCTGTCGCGGATGAAGTTTTAAGAGCACGGGAGAAGCTTGACGCAAAATATTACGTGATACACATACATATATTCGAGCGCGAAGTATATAATACACCGTGTAGAAAGCGGAAGAGATGGAAAGTGTAAGAAACCAACGAGGGCCCCCGTGTCGTGTGCGACGGCTCTTTACTTTTTACGATACGATCGATTATCCTATCGGTCGCTATCTCGTTCACGAGCCTATTCAACTGCCGCGACACGCTCCATTCTCGTTTCTGATATACGCTCAGAAGGATTCCCTAACTTCGACTCTACTTCATCAGGTCTTACGTTACTTCTGGCTTTAATCGAGCTCGAATATCGTGTGCCATTGACGTTGAAACGTGACGGCGGTCTTAAAACTCTATTCCCCGTTATTATTTTCCGCAATTTTACGGTCAATGCTCGCTGGTGGCTTTTCGTTCAGAGATTTTCAGCGGCACGAATTATCTTGTAATTGATATCCAGATATGAAAGAGTAATGAAAACGAAAGAAGAAAAAAAATGTAGCTGGATCGTTGTATTATGCGTGGGATTGAAGTGATGACGATGAGCGAACGGAACGAAGAATCTTTTCGGCGAATTTCGAGAGATTCATCGACCCCGGAAGATCGATCGGACTCATTATCGTTGCCAAAATATCGGGACGAAGAGGAGATCTCGAGTGTTATCGCGGATGCCAGTTCTTATCTTAATTATCCCATCTTTTAAACTCGTCGTTGATCTTGCGTACAGGCTAAAGGACGATTGCGAGAATCGCAGCGAAGGATTACGAAGAGCATCGATGGAGGCTGGCCTCCGTGGATGCAGGGGCGACGGGGGGAGCGCGATACAGCGATAATCGCATCAGACTCGTAAGCATTTTGTGAGATAGTACATCTGCACGAGAGAAGCCTCTGTGGCAGTGCATAACGTTCACTTTGGTACTTCTGACAAACGCCACAACATTTCCCCGTTGGGTTCATGGTGCGATGTATATATGACAAGATGCCGGCTCGCGGAGATAAGGAATAGAGGTGAAAGACGGAGAGAGAGAGAGAGAAAGAGACTGACTTACCTCATCGCGGAACGATCTCTGTTGCAAGCTCGCCCAGCACATTCTACAGTGGCACGACGAGGCTGACGGCACGTTGAGGCTTGTGGCGGAGGTGGTTGCACTAGCCGCATTCCCGCTAGCATTGCCTGCAGCAATGTCTTTATCCCGGTAAGAGTTTTGTTGATCGTTCGAGGCACCAGCACGTTCCTTGTCCCTGTTACCGATCTCTGGGGGTGGAGGTGGTGGAACAGGAGGTGGAAGCGGACTGGTAGCGACCTCGAGACTGTCGGAGCTCGAATTGTGTCTTCTCGGTGGTGTTATGTTGGACAGATTGTTTCTTTGCTGTTGACTAACGTTGCAGGCGGATGAGGATGATGAGGATGACGTTTGTTGATGGCTGTGCTTGCCAACACTGTTACAATTCTTATTCGATAGTTCGCTGGATCTTGCGCTTCGTTCGTGATTGCCATTGGTTCGCGGATATTGCGACGGTAGCCAAAGATCAAGGCTACACTTTGAGGAAGACTGAGATTGCTGCTGTTGTTGTTGGTTTTGTTGTTGTTGTTGCTGCTGCTGTTGCTGTTGCTGCTGCTGCTGCAACTGTTGTTGAGGGGGTCGCAAAAAATCATCGAGCAAATAGAAACTCTGAGCTCTGCTGGAGCGCGTTGACGTGTCTCGGAGGCCAACTCCGACAGCTTGTTTCTCGGATCTGTGACAGCATTCTCTGGCATTGCCACTCGTTGATTTCTTCTTCCAGCTAGTCGTTTCATCGCCCGAAGACTCACCGCGTCCCTTATTGCCTCTACGCTCCTCCCACGTCTCGGACTTACTCTCCGGCGATTCATTGCCACTTTCCTGATACAATCTTCTGCTCACTTTTCCTGATCTAATGGGACGCGCGAATTCACCGGTTTCTCGTACTGCTCCGGAGTCTTTCTCTGACCACGAGGGACGTCCAGCTGAATAAGATGTCGGTTGTCCGGTTGCTGGATATCGCAAAGATTTCCAAGGCGGTCCAACAGTCGAGCACTCTCTCGAACTCTCGCTCGAAACAACGTTTTCTATCATCGATACGCTCATGTTATGGGCAAAAGTGTTGCTCTCCGTATTTCGAGAATATTGTTGTGAATTGGTTAAGCTTGCTGAACAAGATACGGAATTGGGGGTGCGTAAGAGGGCTCCGAGAGAGCGCCACTTGCGATCTTGACCGGTCGACGAGGGCGAGACCGATGTCGCGCTTATACTCGTCCACTTGTCATCTTTGGTTGCACCGCTGTTGCAACTACCTGTCGTACTGGGAGTGGATGCGACTATCGCGCTTCCCTTTGACGACGACCACTTTCGCTCGTTCGATGATGAATTACCAGCAGGATTTCCGATCGAGTGATGCTGCGATTGTTGGTTGTGGGTTATCCACTTTCTGTCATTTCCAACGCTGTTCCCAGAAGATGGTGGTGTCATGGCGTTCCCCCCCGTGGCACTGTTTGACCACTTACGTTCCGTCGTGCCTGACGAGGAAGAGGACGATGTTATCGATGAGGCTCCAAGCTCTTCTCGCTGTTTCGCCTTCCACCAGGATGATGTGGAGGCTGTGAAGAGTATGAGGGCGCCTCTCAGAGGGTTCTGATTACTCGTTTGAGTAATCTTGCCGGAATCTCTGCTCTCTCTGACGCCACTCGAGCTCTTATCACTCGAAGCTTCTATCTCGGAGGCTCCACTTTCCTGTTTCAATTTAAGCGAAGTATCCGACTCAACGAAACAGGACGAGGAGTTATCTCGTTCGTTGTACAAAGTCTTGGGCTGCCAGTTACGATTGTCCGAGTCTTCTCGAAGTACAGTTGAATTAGTACTTCTCAAACGGGGTCTTATCCTCACGAAACCGTAATCGTTGCTGCTACTCTCAGTCCTGTTTTGATTTACGTTATCCACTTTAGCTTCGGCTTTACGTGAACTCGAGGTGTGTTGCTGCAACGAACTCGGTCCACCGTAATGATGATGATGGTGATGATGATGATGAGCCGAGCTTGTTGGCAATTGAACGTTCGGCTGTTGGGGCAATGTCGAAGTTCTAGCACGATGACCGTTCTCACCGTTCGAGCTTCGCTGAAGGCAAGAGAAGCTCGCTGAGTGTCGCAGACTCGAGGGCGGATTGCTCGGCTGACTCACGCCCAACATCGTCTCTCTTTCGTCGGTGGTCTCTCGTGCTCACGCTCCCAGCACAAAGTCTCGACCTTCACATTTGTTTTTCTCACGCCCAAGTTGAAACCCCGAGGATTTATTTCGTCGAGGGAACAAAAAGTCTTTCAACAATTTCACTTATCCGTTACGTCTGATCCGAAGTCGTACGGATTCTTGACTTTGCCAACGAAATTCGATATTCTATCGACTGAATTTCGAATATTGACACAAATTCACTATAAAAATATCTCGTTTTTTCGTCTGACGTTGCGTTTTCCACGTCTGACAACTTTCATGATGGTGACGATGTTGATGACGATGGGATCGCGTCAACATTTTTTCTTTCTTTTCTTCTATATTCTTTTTTTTTCTTGAGCTAATCAACGACACAAACTTTTTCGTTTTTGTTTGTTTGTTTGGTTTTTTTTTATTTTTTTTCAGTCAGTTAGAGGAAGTGTGTCATGTGTTCTTAGCGTAGTCCGATCTTCCCGTCCGAGAGCTTCTGAACGAGTTTACATTGGGATCTGAAACACAAATTAGGACGGGGTTGGGGTTGACAACTCAAAAGAAAAAAATGCATGACTACTGATATTATGACTAAAAAAAGAACGATTATTACATGGTAACATATTACTGATAACGAATTTATAACAAACAAAAGCGTGTGAGCTACGCTTTTTCTCGTAAAAAAAAAAAAAAAAAAAACGAAAATAAATCACGCTCTTTACGCTACTTTTGTACGATACCAATTCAGATACGTGTGTGTATGCGGTGTGTAGCGAGACGGTTAAAATAACGATATGCAGTGAAAATAATGCGAGGGATGCTGCATCTGTTAAAATATAAAAATGCATCGGATAACAAGCTGATCAAATTGAGTTATCAATGTGAATTCGGTGAATATCGAGATTCGGTTAAATTACGAATTTCGTCGATCCTAACGGTGAGTGATGCAACAACGATGTCACGATGTTTCGTTCGTGCTTACAGATGTGTCAAAAAAACGTTTTTTTTTTGTCGATAGAAACAAAACAAAAAAAAAAACGAACAAACGAGAAAATGATCAATATGAATTTCGTAAATCCTCTGAACTCATAAAAAAAAAGAAATAATTCTGGTCAACGATCGGTCAACGACCTCTCGTAACACTTAATATGAATGATCGAGTGTTCTACGAAGTGATTATGCAAATATTAGATGAAATGCGATGACACCAACGTTGGTTTATTAGCCGTTTTGTTGGTCGAACAAAAAGTCATAAAAAAAACATAAAAAAAATAATATATATATATGGCAGCAAAAAAGCCTGGGGATAATAAATCATAAAAGAATAGACACAAATCATAAATCAAATTAGTAATAAAAAGAATGATAATTATCATTGGAATTAATATGCCCGATCGAAGGGTCGGACGAGAGGTCGGTGGCGTTCCTACGCGAAATTCCAAGTAACGTATTACTTCGTCGACTAAACGTGCGGATCCTCCTTGTTCGCGGAGCACGTAGCAATAAGTCCAGTGATAATCTTCTAGTACCCGTGGACTTCCTGTAGGGTTTCGAGATGGGATTTAACGCGCGTAGGATTGCCAGTTGAATATATATTTATTCACGCAATTATTTCGCAATTAGCGGTGTGTCTAGACGGTAATTAAAGTCGTTGAGGATTCGTTTGATTCGTGGTTGGGTGGTCCACCCGAGAAGGTCGCGAAGATTTCTTCTCGTCTCCCGTTCGCCCTGCTCTCGACCCCCACAAGCCCTTACTGTTTCATTTCTCTCCTTGCGCACATATTCGATGGCTCATAAAATTCTAATATCCATTTAAATGCAAATGCGGGTTGTTTTTTTTTTTCATCGGTGAACAAATCAATCCAGGCTTCAAGAAAACCTTTTATTTTCATAAAAATGAGAAGAAAAAAAAATGGAGAAGAAGAAGAAGAAGAAGCGACTTATATCAAAAGGTAAGCAGATGGCATAGGGCGAGTCGAGTCGAATCTTTCGAGAAAGACAAAGCAAGTGCGAAAAAGCGATTAATCTTATCGTTAATCAGATGTTTTTCTATAGACTCTACGAGGCAAATGTCTCGTTGAGCGCCTACGATAGAAGTACACATGTAAAATATAAGAAGGACAAAGAAATAGAGGCGAAAGAGCTCGCGAGAGACAAAGGTGAGAATTAACATCTTTAACGGATAGACATATACATATATATTTATATATACATACACGTATTAACGAAGTGCAGAATAACGAGATAAAAAAAAATCCCTTCATAAACCAGCAAGCGTGACACACTCTATCTCGGAGAAACTTGGCAACACAATGCCTCGTTGAGTGGCGGGAAATCAAAGAATAACTATACTACTATATATATTGTGCATTCATGTATATATACTTGTGACAAAGGGGGGAATAGCCATTCGTTAAGAGTTATCTAATCTATCGATAGGTAGAGCGAGAGAGGGATAGTGAGGAAGAAAGAGAGAGAGAGAGAGAGAGAGAGGCCATGCATATTTACTCTCTTCGAATATGGGCTGCTGCACTCGTGCACCGATCGAATGAGAAAACTGCGCAACGTCGATTGAGCTCAAACACAGTCATTGTTTTCACAGAATATAAAAAGAAAAGAGTTTGAAAAAAAAAGGAAAGAAAAAAAAATCAAACGAGAACGTGAAGCTGTTCAATTCTTTCTCTCTTTCTCCGTGGCTCGGGCTTTTATAGCCTCCCGTGCAGTCGGAATAGTGTCCTTGGACGCGGAACGAAAAAAAATAGGTTAAAAAAAATATTCTCATTCGGAACGCAAAGCGATCTTCGCTATTTTTTTTTTTTTTTTCGCACTTTCCACAACGGAAAATCTTTCAAATTTTTCGTTTTCGAATATTTATCACTAACGATGCATCATTGTTCGAATAATAATGAATCGAATGAGAGTAGAAGAAGATGAAGAAGAAAGATGAAAATGAAATTGAGATGTGGGAGATGAATGGAAAGTTTGGAAATTTTACCAGCTGTCCGGGGGATGTATTGCTGCACTAGATATAACTTTTTTTTTCTCTTTTAAAACGTAGGTGCAATGGGTGAAAGGTTTTTTCAAGGCAGGAAAGTAAGTGACACCCACGATCGCGTCTGGCTCTCGCATGTGTGATGGAATTGAGGTGAATGTGTGTGTGTGTGTGTGCGAGAGCGAGAAATTGAATGAGAGGGAGAGACACGAGTAGACAAGGCCGTTTGCGTCGAATATATGTATAAATATATAAATAAATATGTATACATATATATATGTATGTATGTAATATTCGCTGCATTTATTACGAAAGAACGATCGCTTCTGTTGCAACAATAATGACGTGTAATATGTTGCATAGTTTTCTCCTGTTTCCAAGCCTCCAGAGACTTCGTTATACATACGAAAACGTTTAGTATTGTAGCCGGAATCCCAGGAGACCGAAATACATGCGAAACAGACGTACACGTTTCCCCATCGATCCTGTTCTCCGTTTTTATATTCTTTTTCTAATACGTTCACATTTTTTATTCTCTTATTTTCACTGACAGTCGTTCTTCACGCGGTGTCATTGATTCTCGTTGACAGCCGCTTGAGTTTCGCCTCAATTTCTTACGATCTCAGAAACAGATAAACGAGACATAGTACTCGTGTACGTATGGATATGTGTAATATATGAGAGATTTAACCGCGTGCTCTCTCGTGCTATGTAGGACACGACAAACGACAATTCGAGATCGATCGAGAATATAATCGTGAAAGAGCAAAACGACCGATTCTTTCGAGGTGTTTGAAAAAAATTTCGTGAAAGATTTTTCTAGGGGAATGTACAAAGCTCCGAAGGATTTTGCAGGAATATTGTTTTATGCTTTAGAATTTGAATGGCTGCTCGTCGTCGTCGTTGTCGTCTCGTGTGAAAATTTTGTATCATCAAAACGAGATCTTTCGTCGATCGATTTCAAAACGATCTCCTTCGCAAATTTTATTGATTTACGAGAAAAGAAAAAAAGTGTCACGATGGCTTCAGGCTCAAGGGCTCAAGGATTTATATGCCTTCTAACTTCTCATCGAATCTCTTCAATTCGAAAATATTCCTTCAACGATCTTGTAATCTCTCGAATATCTTCATCGTTTTTTCTCATCTCTGCTCCCCAGTCGGGAGCCGCTTTTCAAGAGATTTGTTCGAAATCTTATTACTCATTGTTTTATCTTGTCTTCGGTAAGATTCATCTCTCAATCTCATGAAAAACTTGACACGATTATTGAAACACGAAGGGATCGAGCAGGGCTTTTGTGTCCATGTGAATGTTTCGTTGCAGCAGGGAGAGTCGGATGTAAAGGAAAATCTTTGGGGAATGATAGCTTATCTTATCCAATGCGAAGACGGGTACAGGGACAGCGGGGGAACAGACGCGGACGATGGAGAGAAACAGAGGAGAGAGACAGAACGAAGGCAGACGAAGACGAGACGATACCGTTCAATCTTTCCAACGTCACAACTCTGTCTCAACAAGTCAAGCATACCTTTTCTACTGTGCTGTGTAGTTAGTTACTACCACTACTATACTCTACTTGTACCTCGATACAGCAGCCAGCTACTTTCTCGATTCACTTCGATGAAAGGGAGTTTTTTTTCTCTCTCTCTCTCTCTCTCTCTCTTCCTACTATTCTTTCGCTCTCTTTCTCTGTTTTCTTTTCCATCCTCGAATAGTGTACGCTACCGTGTGCCTTCTTCTTCTTCTTCTTTTCCACTTTTTTCCTGTCCGTGCCCAGCCACCGCAGATGGGCGGAAAGTGGGATTGGAATGAGATTCTTCTCCGAATACTTGTATCGACTTCCAATTCTTCTTCTCTCTCTCTCCCTCTCTACTGTACTCTTTCCTACCGACGTACATTTTCTCATCGACTTTTTTTTTCGAGTTCTCTTGCCTCTTTTTCCCAGGAAACTTGGACCGAAAAATCCTGAGAATATCGATAGCCCGATGATTGAAAGAAAATAGGCAATTTTTGACAAAAGATCTACCGAAGTATCGCATTTTTCTATCGTCTCAGAGCTCACGTTCACCGTTCGACCAGAAATTTCAGAAAAATTCTTCATTTCCGACGGCCTGTATTAATCAGACCTCAAGGAATTGTAAAATCGTTCGGGAACACACGGGTCGTTCCATTATTCTGGTTGATTCAAATCGTTTATGAAATCATTTATATTTCTGTGAGCTTTTCGACGAATGTTTATTCGATTTTTTTATTCTCTTTTAAAATTCTTTGACACTATTTAACACGCACTATTAACACACTGAAGGAATATAACATCCTGGAAAATATATTTCTCCTGAATCTCCTCTAATGAAACGTTCATATTCTTGTGAGTATTGCAGCACTTAATTCCCATACATATGCATATATTATGAGTTATGTATTAACACGTACATCGTAATTCACGAAGTCTGTCTATTCGCAAACAAAGTTGGCGTGTGTTAAATATATAAAAATTCTCTCACACCTCAGCATTGTTCTTTGCACTCTACATGGAATTTCTTTTATTTTTATTTTTTTATTGTAAAATTATTTATTCATACCCGACACAACATTAATATTTATATATATTATGAGTCTATTTAAATAATGAGTCTGTCAGAGTCAAACCGTAATGCGGAGAAGTGTGTATATATATATATGTATATCGGCAGATAACGCTCTTTCAGGGTTGCTTGGACGGGTGAACACGTAACGAGGAATGTCGACACAATATTTAAAACGATTTGCGCTCTGGATAACTCGAGTCACCTCGATCCTGTAATTGGCATGGATCTTCGGCCGGAACTAATTGTTCGAACCTGGTATTATTGCTCATTTTTTTCTTCCACCACCTCGTTATCGCCGCTTTATTTCACTGTTGAAAACGCAACATTTTTTTTTCTCCACTTATTCTCAGTCTTCAATTTTTCTCTTTGTCATTTGCGCGTAATCCGGATTGAAAAATAAGAAAATATCGATCGAAAATCAATTCTTATGGGACTGAACGCCAATCATTTTTATGCAAAAGTCTTCAAAAATGGAAATCAGTTGTGACGTTCGAATGAGCGTTTTTGAAATAAACAAATTGAACTCCGAAAATGGAACTTTCTTATTTTCGTATTCCATCTATCTGACTTCGTATGCGATTGGAGTTTCGAATTTCAGAAAAAAAAAAGAAACGAAAAAATTGTATCGAGAACCAGTGAAAACGGTGGCGCTTGGGAAAACTATAGCTATTCGTTGAATTCTTCGTCGTGTAAGAATAAAGAAAATTTCAAAATGAAATTCCAAGACCCCCAACGGCGTGAGTACACACGGTGGATAGCTTCCTGTGTGAAATCTCGTGAAATCGTCAGTGCCGAGACGCGATGGGCGCGAAAGTTACAGTAGCGTGGCTAATGCGATCACGAAATCATCAAAAGCGGCCAATTAAAATCGTTGAAATATTTTTATTGCGGGGCATTCTATTGTTCAACGAATTTACCTTTTTCGGGAATAATATATTGAAGATGGGCATTTATGGCAGTCATATTTTCTGCTTATCTGGAGGACATTTTGCGTTTTTTTTTTACTAAAATTTCATGAGGAAGTTCGAGGGCGTGTAACTGAGGGTTTGACTTTTTTATGTTGGTATCGCGTGCCAGGTGCTTTACTAAAAAAGCAGAAAAAAAATTTTTTTAAAAAAAGTATACACGTGAAGTTTGATAGAATTTGACTACATTTCGTACACTGAATTCTCGCTGTTTTATCAAAACGTTCGATAAGTTCGATAACTCGACGGATATAATTGTGCCAATTCTTGTTGTTGCTAAATGGATAAATATTTATTTAATCGAGACGACGAAAGCGCAACATCCAAACTGCATACACCTCAAAATGGCGTATATAAATTCAATGATGACACAAAAGGGAGCGCTGGACAAGAATAAGAGACATTGCCAGCAGTCCTGCTCCGCGATGTTGCTATAGCTCCGGTTAAAACAGTGGCAAACATCGCCCATGGTGAATGGAGAGTTTGAATAACAAAGAGAAGCAAGAGAAAGTATGTTTATTATGCAGACATCGTAATAAAGAGATTTGAAAAAAAAACGATTAAAGAATCCGATCATTTGATCGATCAGGAGAGAACGATTCATTTTTCCAGTTTTTGCACCAATTTTTTGTGAGCCAAATTTCTCGTATGAATTCTCGTTGAAAGAGCCTAAAACTTCCCTGCAGTATGATAATAGTTTCTTTTTTTTTTTTCAATTTTTTTCATCAATCACACTGAGAAAAAAAATTTGAAATTGTGGCGAACAAATTAAGTTTGTTGATTCAACAAAACTTTTGTTGATTCAACGATATTTTTGTCGTGGTGAAAAATTAAGTATTTGAATGAACCAAATTTCGTTTGGGTTAACAAATTTCATTTTGTTCGCCACGATTCGTTGAACCAACAAAAAAATTTGTTGAACCAACAGAAAATTTGTCGAACCAACAAAAAATTTGTTGAATTTACGAATTAATTTTTCTCAGTGAGGAACTTTGATTGAAGGAGAGTTCATTTTGTCCCAACGATGAATGTAATCAATAATTAGAGAACCAATGATGAAATATGAAAAAAAAAAAGTAATTCCGGAATGTGGATCCGAAATGCTTAGTTCCCTGAAGCAAGGGAGAGTTAACGATTCTCGAAACAATGTCTACAATTCGAGGTCTGAGGGAACGTGAATTATCGCGTGAACGCTGCTTCCGGACATAAAAAAAAAGTACCACGCGACAACGACGAATAAACGACGAGGTTGTCTTCGTTAATAGAACTTTGTGATCTACCAGCAAGTAAAATGACCGAAGAAACGATAAATGTAACTGACGCACGGGCTGTATAAGTATATAGATAAATAACGTCAGGCTACACTCCCGTCGAAGAGTAATTAGAAAGAAAATGGGTAATAAGTAGCAGCGGCGAGGGGTGCATGGACGAGGAAAGTGCAATTAGCCAGGAGGAGACACGCAGACCTATACGAGTTTGTAGGCTTTATGGAATTCACGGAGACGAAGCATGTACTGGGAATTCGATAAAGACTAATAAGGCTCTGTATAGTTCCGCAGTATAATTCATAAGAGTGAAGGCTGACTCGAAAGCTTTTGTCGTATTTGTATATATAAACGTAATAAAAGCTACTATTAAATTCATTTTTATCCCGAATCAATTACACGAAAAGAGAGATCCTTTTTTCACCATTATTATCCTTCTTTTATTATAAACAAGAATTTAAGTAAATTTTTCCTCAAATCTGACAAATTGTTATTTACAATCGTATCTCCGAATAGCGGAACAGTGCGATTCGGAGGAAAAAAGAATTGTTTAAAAATGAAGAAATAAAAAACTTCTGAATGATTCGACTGTGAAGTCGAAGTTCTGAGTAACAATGAAATCATAATTTGCTTCACGAATTCATGGCTAAGTGTACGTATATTCGGTGAGAGAAAATAATCCATACATAGATATTGTACAAAGGGGACATCCCTCAGTGGGACTGCGCGCTCGCGAATATACCTCCTCGGTCACGCAATCCTCAGAAATATTCAAACTCCCGTACTCGCATTCCTCCTGTTCTGGCTCCTCATGCCAAGCCCCATGGAATAACGCGATATCGTGGATTGAAAAGTCTACTGTCGTCGTTTTGCCAATAAAAATAAAGGAAGTTTGAAGAAAATTCGATGTAAGAATCGTTCGCCCGCAGCAGAGTCGATTATTTTTTATTACAACTCTCGATACTCAGCATTCGTTGCTTTATTCCTTAATGATTCGCGATTCTCTTAATAACTCTCAACGAATAAAAGAGTTTTTATACCTCCGATCTCTATAAAAAAAATTGAAAAAAAAAATCGCAATAAAAATGAATAAAGTAATTCTTCGTAAAGCAAAATTCTTTTCTTCGACACTGCTATAAAAAAAACTCGTCTCACATCTCCATAATTCCTTCTGTTTTAGCATATATATATATATCCCACCACGAAGACTTTGAGCGTTCAACGAAGCCATTATTATACGAAAATTTAATTCGTTGCTACGCTATATAGCGGCGGCGCAACGCGGGGATAAACGAATTGAAGCGCGTTACAGTCACACATCCGCGGGCACATCGCAGGGAGAGTATAAAAGAAGAGGAGAAAGAAGAAAGGATATTACGTATGTGTCATAAGGGCGTGGGAAAAGATTGTCTCCGGCTGGAGCTAAAACGTTTATATATATACATGTCTATATTGTCTCTATTATTATAGAATCAAGCTGCACAACTGCCGCCTACTAAATATACGTATTCACATATATATGTATATCTAGATACACAGTGGAAAAAACAGACTTTAGAACTCGGTAGAGAATGATTCGAAACGGTTGGCACACATGCACACATCGAAAGATCGCGCCCCCTTCACGCCGCTCCTCCGCATTCATTAATCCGAGCAAACGTGTATAATCGCGGTGGGGCAGGAGGACGCAGGGATGAGAATGAGAAGCGAGCGAAACGTAATTAACCTGCGAGTCGAGAGCGAACTAAGTCTTCCTTCGCCCCCCCCCCCCCCCCCTGATCTCTCGCGCCTGCGATTCTAAACATCGCCAGAGCATGCAGAGATGCTGTTACATCTCAGGTCTAATAGTCATTTTGGAATTGTACCTCCCAACGTCTTTTAATTAAAGACTTAAGCGATTTATTACTGACTCGAAAAATTCGGTCAAAAAGCGTTATATTTTAGGATCTTAGAAATGATATTTCATTGCAATTTGAAAAGAGTGCGAAGAATTTCAGTGTCTTACGTGAGACTGGATTATTCTATTGCTCGTTTGTCGGTGTTTTATCGAAAATTTTGTTCAAATCAATGTCATGTTCGCTGAAACCATTTTATGGAGGACGCACGAGCAGGCAGACAGGATTCAATTATTCATTCGTGGACGGATTAATAACTCGAGTTGTCATTCGTTCTGGACATTCGTTTGTACAAAGTTTATTCAATTATTCACAATAAATCATTTAATTATCGAATGGCACGAGTTATAATTCTCGTAAATTTGATAATTAAAAGGTTGACGATTAATTAATGGGCTCGTAAATATCTCAGGGAGGATATGATGAACCGTAAAAGTGAGGTAGTTCAAGATTGCGTGTCACGAGCGAAATACTTTTTTTTCTTTCTTTTCAACTTGTCTCTCAAGGCTGTGAGTCGTTTCGTACGAAGATTTCGCCTGAAAAATTTCGAATGTGTGTATGAATAAAAAAAGGTTTCTGTGTAAAAAAAAAAAAAAGTGGCGAAAATGATGAGCTCGTAAAAAAATCGCGGAAGGATCCAGAGTCTCGACTTGAGCGTCAAAAGCGTTGCTTTTGAAAAAAAAAAAAAGTTATTATAAATGACGATTCGCGCTTTCTCTAATAAATTAAAGAATATTCTTTTTTTTTCAATTTTTTTTTCCTTCACACACACGCACGCTTAGAGTGATTAAGGCCGAGTAGGTGAATCAGCAAACCGTGCGATATTTAGTTAGAAATCTTGGCAAGCAGAGCGCTACCACTCGTTATACAAAATCGCAATTTTTACACACCAAAAATATGTGTCTTTGAAGCATACTTATTTCTTTTCATCCTCACCCAACACGTAGTATGATTCTTTCATTTTTTAAGGAAACACTTTTCAACCCTCGAGATCGAGTTTTCATAGACGAGATATTAATTGATCTCGTCGAGAGAAATTCAGATTTTTCCTATTTTTCAATCATCATATCTATGAAACTGAACTTCGTCGCATTGCACTTCGATTTTTTCTGTTTAAATGATAAATAACTGTTGAATTCTTCAGGTATTTCATTCAATCATTTTTTTTTCTCTGCAACCATTTTGTTTTCAGCCCAACGAAATATTCCAAAAATACGAATGAAGTTGAAAAACAAAAAAAAAAAAACAGCGAACGATAAGTTTTTTCCGAAAGACTTTCGATCTTTTCAATCATCATAATTTTAATTTTCATTTTTTTCATTCGTTTATACATGTATGTGTTACGGGTAAAGCCCAATATTGGCTAAAGCTAGGTGTAGCCGGCTAAAGTTAGTTGTATCCAAAACAACTGGATAATGTTGACAAAAATGATGAACTTCGGGCTTTAGCCGGCTAATACTAGCATTTGCCAAACACCGCTGGATAAAGTTGAGATTTGTCGATTAGAAAATATAAGCAATGACTCATACTTTCCAGTGGTTGATATTATGCTGTCTTCTGTATGTACTTTCTTTCTCTACTTATTGAATACTCGAATGGTTAATCCTATTGACAGTGTTGTGAATGTTTTTGCACAAGTCGGTAGTCAAGAGCAGTGAGTTCTAGTGTGTAAAAATGTCCGTTAATCAGAAAGAAATTTAAAAAACGAGGTTTTACGACAATTTTGCTGAATTGTCAAGCAAAAAGAATCAAATAGTTTTTGTATGGACGAAGAACAGTATAAAACTTATTTACCACAAGTTAAAAGTGCGAAAGAAGCCAAAAGTTTGACAATGTTACAGCGCCGACGAGTGCTGCGATTTAATATCTTTATCGTTGGAGGAGTAGAAAAATGAATTGTTCCCTTGAAAGAAGGTAATTGTTCATACGTGTTGATAAGTAAAAATTTTTAATCTATGAAAAAATGTATTACATTTTATCAAATCACATTAATAAACATCACGATTACAGGTGAAACAAACATAAAATACTATGTGACAAATGAAGAAATGTTTGATGTCTTGTGTGAAGCTCATATTTCTGTATTTTCAAAATTTATTGTTCCAGACAAAAATATATTATTTGCAGCAAACCGAATTTTGCTTACTTATCGTTTATTCTTACTGCAACTCCAGCTTTATCCAGAGAGATTTGGGTAATGCTAAGTTTAGACGGATAAAGCCCGAAATTAATCATATTTTATGTTTCAAATCAACTTTATCCAAAAACGTTGGATACACCTAGCTTTATCCGGCTAAACTTAGCATTATTCAGAATTCGGACTTTACCCGTAACATATGCATCTCTATATATGCCACTTTAGAACGCTCAGTTTTCTTAATACTCGGACGTTTAGCGTAATATATAATGTGGTTTGTCACAGAGACATGAGAATAAGAAGGTAAGACGAGACGACGGCGGTGGACAGTTTGCATCCCGAGAGATGAAACTCCTGCAAGGGTATATTATGACCAACGCGTGTGTGTCTGTATATATAGAGCGGTGTTAAACCACGCGAGGCTTTGAGTTACAGTTTTGAGATCTCCGTAATCCCTAAGTTATTTCTCTATATAGGTATGAGATGAGTGAGAAAAATGTGTAGATAAATATAAATGTGTTGATAGAAATAGAGTGCGGAGCTCACACAGCTGGAGCAACTAGCGCATCAGTTACTACGACATTTTTCATAGTTGTCCGCTCGTTCACTTGCGTCTTCGTACAAGGACGATTTTATAAACATCGCAACAGTGCTTTTTTTTTATTTCCTAACACAGAAAACGAAGTAAATGCTTATGAAGAAGAATTTGAATAAAAAGTTTTTCATATTATTTCAACGGAATCAGTGAATGCTTAAGGAGTTTCGGTACAAAAGGCAAAATGTTAAGAAATTAATGAAATTTGGTGATAATGTTCTTCAACATCAAGTACGAAAATACAATTTTTTTCAAAATTTTCTTCTACTTAGTTATCGAGTAATTATGCATTAAAGCAGATTTCTTATGCCCGAAGTGTATACCTGTATATATGGAAACGCTATGCTTATACACGTGAACTTTAGTCTTCAATTACTCGATAACTGTGTAGAAGAAAAATCTGAAAAAATTTGTATTGTCAAATTTGGCACTAAGGAATGTGTTCACCAAATTTTATAAAATTCTTAACATTTTGAAATTTTTTGTGTTTTTAACATGATTTAGCATGGCAACATTGTATCGCCTGTACCGAAACTCCTTAATGGAGTGAAGAAATATTCGTTTCGAACAAGATTTCTATCGGTAAATGAAAATCATTCGAAAGCGTATCGATGTAGAAACGGGAATAATTCATAAAGGGCGAACGCGGAGAGATGAGAAATCTCGATAAACTTGTCACAATAAGGGGGAGGCTGTTGGTTGTCATCAACGATTTCGATTAATCGTGCAGATTTCCGGTGGTAGAGAAGATTGAAAAACGGAATGAAAATTATGATGAAGAGCTGGGGAGCGCGGTGAAAAGGGTTTTTGGCGTGCAATATTTTTCGACGCGTCTGTAAACACTCTCGAGAGTTTATGGAAAGCGCGTATTTAAAAGCGTAACGGCTAATTAGCGGGTATTTATAAATTTGATAATGAGATTCAATCGGGCACCGATCGATATAACGCGAGCTCCGAAGCGAAAAACGAATTCACAATAATGAAAATCGCGTATACACAAATGTGTGTATAAGCGTTCAAAAAATATGTACGAAAGCCAATCAGATTCCCGTTGATTGGCGCTCCAATTATTGTGCACACGCTCGTCGATTTCGCGTGTACGAATCTTTACGAATTTTTTTTTTTTTTTCAGCGAGAAAACTACTACCCAATCCTATTATACCCTTCGCTCTCCTCTGCCCGCTCATTTACCAGGCAAATCACGATAAATCCCCTTGCTCGCGCGGCTCATCGTATAATTTGCAGCAAACTTTCGTTCCACCTAACCAACCGGGAATAATCCTCAAAACGAAAAAGAGAGAAAGTTTAAAAAATTGAAGTATATCTCGCGATCAAAATTCCTCAATCGATCCGCAAACCATACACGTATTACGTATAGATATATAAACGTTTACTAATTCCCATAAACACAAATGTTATTTCGTCTCTATTCGTCTGACTGACGTATTTCGTTTACAGTTTCCATAGAGCTTGGCGTTTCGAACAATCAAACATGACGGATGAGACTTTAATTGGCTTTTCAAAACTTTTTGTTATTTTTTTATTTTTTCAGTCATTTTCTTCGTTTTTTTTTTTCAATCGCCGCTGCATTTCGAAGGTGGTAAATCGGGTGTGTATTGAAAGCAATTTTTTCTCATCATTTATTGAAATTAAATGGATTTTGATGACATTAATAATTACGGTTTATGAGAACGGACAATATGAAGAGTACACGAAGTACGCATATAAGCGTGGCGCAGCCATTTGCCGGTGTACAATGGAAAGGAAAACGGGAGAGAAGCATAGTTACGGACCCGGAAATACGAACGAGCTGGAGTAACACATACCGAGTAACTACATTATTTTATACATGTGGTTTTTACATGTATGCATATATATATAATGTCAGGGTATTTGAAAGATACGCTCCTGAGGTTTTCATACAGCTATTAGCAGCGACCTCACTCCATATCGTCTTCGAGATCTAAGATTACGAACACACACACACATTTATATACGACGTTGCACGAGTATATTTGTATTTTATAGAAGTAAAAAGAGCCAGAAAACAAAAATCAACGACCAAGACCATATCCTGAAATGAAAACCGAGTAGCTTTTTCTTTCTCGAGAATCCACGCCGCACTCTGTCTCGTAAATACTCATCGAAAATGCTTCGTTTTACTTGACTCTTAGATCTTTCGCCGCTGAATTCAAGGGGATTGTGAAAAACGGATATCCTCATGTACGCGGTGACGTCATCATTTCGTGCATTAAATTTTTACGGTCTGATTTATCATTCAAAGTTATTTTTCTTTTCGCTGCTCCTGTTACCGGAATTTTCATGATCGAAAGATACGAAAGTTTGTTGAAATATAAAGTAATGTCGATTCAATAATTATTAACTTCATCGCGAATGAAACGGAGCGTCTTTATATCCAGGCTGTAGAAAAAAAAATAATAAAATTCTTCATCGACCACGTTTTTAACCACGTGTCACCGCAAGGCTCCAATTACAATAGTCGCAGATAATTTTTTTTCTCCCAGTACCGAAATAAACGAGAGAACGATGAGAGAGAGAGAGAGAAAAAAAGCCGATAAATTTTATTCCTCTGGGAAAGCCGCGTTATAGTTGATCCAACAAAATGCTTGCACACAAAGAGAGAAAATGTGCGAGCCAACAATAGAAATATCAGAGGCACGTGTTCGTCGTGTATAATATATATAGCGAATGCACTCACGTTGCAAATATACAGCAACAAAATCGTGGCTCCGTAGAGCACGTATTACGTTGAGGAATATGTGAAAAAATAGGGGAAAAAAAATAAATAAAATAAAATGAATAAATAAATACGTGCGTTTCGCTCCGTTACCACGGATTTATTTGACACCATTTTTTCATCAATAATATATGTAATTCGATTGGAATGTAATGCACCTTTTTAATGATATATTCTACCAATTTTTTAGCATTCAACATTCCGTATTCCCGGTAATCGATGATGACCTTTCATAGAAATTAGTACAATCGATGTATATTTAATAAGTATTTTAACGGCTCATGGAAAAGCGAGCCGGTGATTCCGGTCGTCAGAAAATGGAATCGAACCAGAAACGATCACAGAAGTATTCAAATCCTTTAGGATATTTTATGAATCTTGATTCGCAAGAGTATTGATATTCGAGATTTTTGTTACATGAAAACACAACAAAATTTCAATTTCAATTCATTTCAATGATACGGATTTCGATTTTTCCAGCGAAAGAGAGAGGGAAAAACGGTCGAACTTCAAGAACGATCGTTTAAAATTGATAATCGTATGATTCGATAACGAAACGCGAAAGATTTTCGAGTTTTCTGAATATGGTAAAAAACGACGTTGAAACATGCGTTTTTAACCGTGCATCGTTAACATTAGTCTCGCGCCAGCATTAATAAGCCGGATACTAATTGATCAATTAAGAGGATTTTGTGTGCACGTGCGCCGATATATGTATTCCGGACGAAAAACGAAGCGAGAAAAGTGTACTACGAGACATAAAGTGAATAATTTACACGTCATATACGAGGTCGTTGAAGCTCGTGCATACGCTCTTTTCTTCCTGTATTATAACACTCCTCTTCTCTTTTCCCTTCAATCACGTTGTGTTCGTGTGTATTTTTTTTCTTCTCTCTCTCTCTCTCTCTCTCTCGTATATATATACGTACGCGCGCCGCGTATGTAACGTAACTCTCGAGCCGCATGATTATCCGCTCAAGGGATGCGTGTGGGCGTTGCGAAAGCTCCGCCGCAGACAACGCCATTTCGCGAAGACAATTACGATGTTGCCGCGCGGTGGTGAGTTTGGTAGTGCATTGTATAAATGAGCAGGCTTCGAATTAGTCGCCTAGACGAAGCAGCAGCAGAGAGACGGAAAAATATTCGAGAAGCGAATCGACATTTCCAATTACGATTTTTACTCGTCTCCTGCTCTCGTAATAGTATTCAAAAGTTGAAAAAAAAAAGCGTTCAATGTATGAAATTAGTCAATCGAGGAGTGAATTCGATTGACTGACAATAATATGAAATAAGGCTGAGCGAATGAAACAAAATTGCTTCAAAAAGATCCGAGCAGATCTGCTCCCGTCGCCTACAAGGATCTGTTCGTTTTACCTTGCTCCATTTTTTTTTTCGGCGAACGTAGGCGTGTAAATCGTTACGTCTCAGACGAGAATACGACGTAATAGTCTTGATGATATTGGCGAAAAGAGATCTCGGAGCGAGAGCAGATTGATAGGATCAAATCAGAATGAAAACAAAAATCGAATTTTTGTATATAATATAGAAAAAAGGAAAAAAAAAAGGATTTCTTTGGAGCTTAAGCCTCAGCTGAAACGATATTTCGATCGCAATTTGACCAAAAGTTCGAGTGCCTGTATATACCTGAACCGAATACGAGAATCATGTGTCCATAGCTCGCGTGATTAAGAACTAGCGAAACGGTCTGTAAAAAGCGCAGTCACCTACATATTTATCCACCGTCTCGTACATTTTCGCGGTAGAACGCGTATATTTGTTTTTTTTTTCTCCACAAGTAGCTCTGTACATCTGCTCCGTATGTACAGGAACCCGAATAACTGTGT
Organism: Campoplex capitator; assembly: GCA_037576405.1. Taxonomy (NCBI): domain Eukaryota; kingdom Metazoa; phylum Arthropoda; class Insecta; order Hymenoptera; family Ichneumonidae; genus Campoplex; species Campoplex capitator. The sequence continues at coordinate 8,464,970 of JARBWI010000323.1, read as the reverse complement.
TGTGTATATATACGCTGGAGTACAGTAACAAAACACAACAATTAAGCAAGCTTCTCGAAAACTCAACGAGAGAGAGAGAGAGAGAGAGAGAGAAAGAGAGCAATCTGTGAAAGATTGAGATACAAAGATGGCGGATCGTACGTGTGTGCAAAAGCATAGAAACGCATCGAAACAAGAGACGTTATACATGCTCGCCACGCTACTCGGAGAATCAAATTGCTGACCCAAATTAATGTAGACTGTGCTAACTATTCGTGCCCGAGGCGCGTGTCGCCACACTTGTTTATTGCTGTATTTTTTTATTCTGTCGCTCTAGCTGCATATTACAATAAGTTGAGTGCCAAATAATTTTATTAATCCGCGCGATTCGGATTCGATCGTATTAATAATTCGAAATTCATTAAAAAGACGAATAAAGTAGAATAAATATTGAGATTTTTTTTCGGTTATAAATGAATCATAGAGTCGCAGAGAAATAATCATTGAACGATTCATCAAGAGTCCTTAAAACATCGATGAAGAAAAAGGCGTGTATTTTCTCTCGTTATCAGCAGCCAAAGAGTTTAGGCATAGCTAAAAAGCTTCGAGACAATTTCGTGGCACACGGATATGTCTAAAAGCGAAACTGGACTAGTTCATAAGAGTGTTGTACACGCGGAGGATGGCAATTGAGATGAGAGACAGTCTTGTCTCGAAGCCAGAAACTTTATGTGGTAATGAGTACGACGTACCGAGTTTCGTGCGAGCCTATCATCGTTCCTACCACACAAATCGAGACGAATGCACACACACACAGGCACACATGGAAGAGAGGTGTGAAACACACAGAGAAACGAACAATTCGTGTTGCTCCTGTGTTCTATAAGCTCTCGTATAATGTTAGCTCGTCGACGCGAGGGCACTGGACGTTGGCACATTGACGCTATTATTCAATCCACCGTTGTCCGTACATTGCTCTCTTCATTCCACGCATATATATACCAATGTATATACGTATATATAGATTTATGTGTACATTATGTATAATCATTATGATCACGATGATTTCTCTCGCCCTCTCGAATGGATCGCGAGGGCGAGAGACGCGCGATTGAGTGAATCATTAGCACGAGTGACACCCGTCTACCTTTCTCGCAGTAAACCTGCTCTGTTACAAACGCTTCTATATATAGAAGCATAATTGTGATTACGTCTGTCTTGTTTGCTATAATTACGGAGTACAGTTGCATAGTCGAGTTTCGTTGAATCAACCGAGAATATAGAGAATAGCACGAGATTTTTAATTCATGCAAATGTTTACTGAAAAGAAAGAATTTTTTTCTCGAAATTTACGAAACTTTGGAGCTCGGGAGCTCGATTCGATCGAGGAGTGTCGTCGCTTTATCGACGGTTCAGGCTCGATTTTTTGAATACTTGGTTGAATGTGTGATTGTCGATTGATGGGAGCGAGCGAGCGAGCACGATCGAGCTACTGATCCAATTATTATTCTATTCTTTTTTTAATTGTTAACAGAAAACGCCTGCTACTTTTTTTCTTCTAATTCGTTGTATGTAGACCGTAGTTTTGCACCGGAATATACCGTACCCGATATATAACTCCGGAGCTGCAGCGATGCTTGGCTGAGCTTTCGTTTTACAGATGGTCGCTTATTACTACGTCATTAGCTCGAGTAATGTACTCGTAGCAAAAATTACAGTACGAGAACTCCTTCGTATATATATTGATATATATATATATATATGTGTATTTTGAGATGGATTTATATGTGCGAATTTGTATGTGTAGACGACTTGGAATACGTTGAGAGAGGAGCAGCTGTAACGATTTCCGTCTGTATCCCTCATCGCCTTGCAATTGGTCTGGATTCTCGAACCTACTCGTGCGCATTAAATATATATCGAACGATGAAATGTAATATCTCTGGAATAACGCTAAATCTTAATGATCTCGCGATGCTAGAGAACGAATTATAACGAATCGGTAGAAACTATTGACACCGCGCATGGCAGCATTCCGCCATTAGACATCATTCATTCGTTTAAGAGACGGATGCTGTCGGTCCGAAGAGTTGAAAAACCGTTTGCTAACACGATTCTGTTCGTCATTTGTAAAAATAATACGAAAGTCTAGGTCATAATGAGAAAAAACGGATTTTTTTGATCGAAAAGTTTGGATTTTCGAGTGTTCAGCTAAATTTCAATGTCAAAAGATCTAAATTGGAATCGATTATTCTTCGATTCTCGTCTGAAAATCGAAAGATTTGATAAAATGTAAGAAATGTGAAAGAGAGTGAGTGAGTGTGAGAGAGAAAGGTGGATGAAAAGGCAGCGGAAACATAAAAAAAGATTGCGGAGGAGTAAGAAGAATGAGAGAAAGAGAGAGAGAAAAAAAGATCGAGTTAGGCTATGCTTGCGGTGTTTCTTGATTCAAACGTGTACCAGTCCCGTGAGGTGGGAGTCGCGAGAGGTAAAAGAGAAGGAGGAGAAAAGATGAAAGAAAACACAAGGCCAGCGCCGGGTCATTGCCGTTATACGAACGACCGTACTCACTTACGGTCCGTTGTACTATAGCGTGCAATTTATATACATATGAAAATACATCTATATATATACGAATGTACAGTACAAATGTTGGAATATCTTGCACGAGATTTTTAACTCGTATACTGAAAATACTCAAGAAATATAAATAACCGTGCCGCAGCACTACCAACGATTATCCTACAGTCTTGAACATTATCGGTAAACTGTACACAGCCTCCCTCAGATTCGGGATACCGTAAATACACAAAATTTAAAAAACCTTCATTTCCTAATAATATTTCGATCAAAAAAGGAAGAAAAAAAACAATCAATTATTTTGCAATAAAAAAATATTCAGATTAAGGAGTTTCGGTACAGGCGATACAATGTTGCCATGCTAAACCATGTTAAAAACACAAAAAAATTCAAAAAGTTAAGAATTTTATAAATTTGGTGAACATATTCTTTAGTGCCAAATTTGACGATACAAATTTTTTCAGATTTTTCTTCTACACAGTTATCGAGTAATTGAAGACTAAAGTTCACGTGTATAAGCATAGCGTTTCCATATATACAGGTATACACTTCGGACATAAGAAATCTGCTTTAATGCATAATTACTCGATAACTAAGTAGAAGAAAATTTTGAAAAAAATTGTATTTTCGTACTTGATGTTGAAGAACATTATCACCAAATTTCATTAATTTCTTAACATTTTGCCTTTTGTACCGAAACTCCTTAAAGGAAAAACGATTAAATAATTACAAAAATTTGATTTGAAAAAAAAAAAAAACGAAATATTATTCACTTTGGATGAACGAGCGTTAATGAATATATAAATTGATTGAATCTATACGTTTGAGCCTTTCGAAAATTGCATGGTGAAAGTGAGACTTTTTTCAAATATATATAAATCACTCAAATGGACTTATAAATTCTGCCGTTATTTGTAATACCAAAGTGTCGGTAGGATTGATAAGAAATAAAGGAACTCGATAAATACAGCGAGTATGGAGAACAGAGAGTGCGATTTTGCATTTTGTATCGATATTTATGTTGCGTCGGCTGTAACGAGGAACAGTCTAGTCTGCCAATGCTTCCAAAGAGAAAGAACGAGCAGAGGGGATTAGTATTACCGATGCGAAAGGTCTCTCCCTTCTCTCTCTCTCTCTCTCTCTCTCTTGGAGAAAAGTTTACCATGTCTGTGCAAAGGAATACAAGCAGAAGTATTACAATGTGGGCGTGAGATGCTGCGTTCGAAGAATCGATATGCACCAAGAATTTTCTTACACAAATGTAGTTTAAACAAGCACAAAAATAGTAATAAACCTTGCAATATAATTTAAACTCTGCTTAGAATATAATTTGCGAATAAAATAAACAATTTGGAAGATAAACGAGTTATTCGTAGGCAGTAAAATAATTTTAATTTATTCACGAATAACAATAAAAAAAACAATGGGTCCATTCCAATGGAGTGTCGAATGGAAATAACGTTTTGTAATAAATCATAAATTTATCGCGTAAACGCAGTGATTTCAATTTTTATACTCCTTTCTTTCTCGTGTTTATATTCAAAGAGAAATCGGAATATTAAAAAATGGGCAATGAAATATTTGACGATCAAATATTAATTTATCGAAATGAAACGGGTGTGATAAAAGGGAGAGAAAAAAAAAGAACGTTGTGCAGCCAGACGTTCAGGTAGGTGGAGAGGATTAGTAACATACGTATACGGAAAGCGTTACGCTCTCGCAGCAGCATTATGTGTGCAAACGAAACTCGTCTTGGTCCGCGTTTGCGTGTGAAATAGCGACGAGAGACTCGTGCAGCGGTGGGCAAGGTGCGATATATCGCAGGAGAAAGAGAGAACTTGGAGGTATAAGAGGGATAAAGTTCTTGTAGCCAGGCGAGTGTCGTCAGTGCCAGTGCCAAAGAGAAAGACAGAAAAGGAGACTGCGAGAGAGATGGTCCGCTCTCGTATTATCCGCGGGAAAGGCGTAGGCGTAATAGTATTCTCTGACCGGTCTCCGCGGTACACTTTCCTTCGCCGTCCTGCTATAATTTCTCACAAATCCTTTTTTTTTCTCCCCTTTACGTCTTTAATTCAGGCATTTTTCTTCTCGATAGCTTTCGTTTCGTTCAATTTTTATTTCACGCGCATCGCACACGTCCGCGAAATTAAGCTCGGTAATCAATTTTCAGTGTGAATCCTCGTATACTTCGGCATTACTGAAAAATTAAAGAAGCGAAAAAGTTGGCGTGTGAAAAAAATGATAATCGTTCGTATCATCGACGAATTAACTTGGCAATGTTTCAATTTTTTCAACGAAGATTTATTTGTTGCCAGAAACATTATTCGCAGAATCGAACAAACGAATCAAGCACGAAATTCGATATAAATAATATGATTTTATTGACACTAATGAAAAGTTAAAAGACGCTCCGAGTGCGGCCTCTCAGTTCTCATATCCTTTTACTCTGAACTCATTCTTCCTTCTCATCTCGTTATATTGCCAGATGTTTTCGCACAAGGCCGACTGTCGAAGCATCGGGAGGACACGAGCAGAGTATGTTACGTATACGTTGTGCAAAAAAAAAAAATGACTGTATAGATCGTATACATTCGTGTGTGTATGTGAGAGAGAAAGAGAGTGAGCGTCTGTACAAAACGTTTCGTGGAAGAGGAGGAGAATCGGGAATCCAACGAGGACAACGATATGACGACCGGAAGAGCATCATTTCATAGCTCGCAAGAGCATCACGAAGGCGCTCACGGTGTTTCCTCTTTACAAAACTTTAAACGTACACACATATACACCAGCGAGAAGCCAGACTCAATTCTCCGAAGATTTGCTCTTCGCTGTTCCTCCTTCTCCTTTTGTTTTTTTCTTCTTTCTCTCGATTTGTGCGAGGGGTGCGATCGAGGATAATCCCACCTGTCGGTTTCTCTGAGATAATACCTCTAGATTTCGCGATTCTGTAAACCACCTTCGACTCATCTTACCTGAACGCATACAATGACGTTTCGGTTGAACTTGGCTTTCATCATTTTTTCAAATATCTTGAAAATCGATTTCGCCGATAAAGTACAACGATTTTGTTTTGTTATATTCCACGATTTTAATGATTTAATTTAATGATTAATTTAATGAGGGTTTGAACTGAAAAATGAAACGAAAAAATCTGAAAATTCTTCACTTTCGGTCTATCGGATGAGAAAATTCTATCGGAAAACAGGATTGAATGATTGAATATCACTAAACGAGTACAATTGATGATCGAAATTAAAAAAAGAATCATCGACGTTCGAGACTTTTTGTTTCGAGAAAAAAAAATCAAAAGTATCAACAGAAAAACGAGGACCGTGAAACAATTATGCGCGAGAGTCGAAGAAGTTTTTTTGAGTAGTATTATAGGCGGTCTTCCAGCATCCTTTCATCTCTCGTTTCTTGTGGCTTTCGCACCGATGCATCTTTGTTAAAAAGTATTCATATTTGTACGGGTATTTGTGGGAAGGGATTTATAAAGCGTGTGTTAAAAGAGTACGAGTATATGGCGAGATCGAAGGTGAAAATATATATACGAGGTATACACTCGAAAGAAATAATTTTATAATAGTATTTTACGTATGAAAGATATTTATAGATAAGAAAGAGGAGAGAGTCGAGTCTCGTAATTCAATTCATCACACAAACACGTATACAGATATATTTATTTGAGTTACAAATATAATATTATACAAGTGTATTTACATATCAAATATTTATGTAACGAAAGCTCTTCGATCTTATCCGCACCTTTCAGTCTCCCTTTTCCGCCATTTTTTCTCTCTCTCTCTCTCTTTTCACGTTCTCACCCACAAATCCCATATACGACGTAAATCTTACTCGCTGTGGTCGCGTCCAACTTTCGATTATATCCATACAATGTTCATACAATCTAGTTTTATGATGGGATAACACGTTAAACATGTGTACTTTCTTACACACTTGATTATAAATATGAAAATAAATTTATGAATAAGTGTATAAATGAGTGAATATTACATAAAGTATCGTTGTGGTGTCTGCGTGTAGTTTTGTTGGCCGAAGCTGCCATTTCAATTCAGCAAAACACTCGATTAACTTTTTCGTGAATCGATTCAATGAACAGTATTTTTAATATGCAAAAAAAATGTGGTGTCTTCTTCGATATTGACGAAACGAACTGCGATGGTAAAAAGCAACGAATTCGAGTTAGAATAACGAATATTTCTAACGTTTAATTGAATTTTTTCATTCATTCAAATTCAATTGATGGTTCGAGGTATTTCGCGTTGTTTTATTGAGCGAAAATTGTGGCAAATCAATAGAATATATATGGCGATGAAGTAAAAACGTTTTGAAATATCTGTAAGAAATGAAATATTAGAGGGTATGTGAAAATATGTTTCGCCTGTTTAAATCGTCTGCAACGAATGAATTTTAGCATCTGGCGATTGCGGTGTGTATTTTAATTGCTTTTGTATATAACTACGAAAAAGACACGCCTCGCGAATTTCGTACATGCTTATCGGTATGCGTTCGTTGAATAATTGGTATACCGATGCAGTTTGGTTCCTCGGCTTCATAAATATATATGTATATATAGGTAAAACGAGCGAAAGTTACGCCACTTTCGACTGTTTAATTGGGATTGTCCTCGGTTATGAAAAATCATGAGGCGAAACTAATGCAGTAACGTGCACGGCTAACGCGTTCGCGCGTATTTTCAAACGAAAAACACATGCGGAGCCTCGTTTTTTTTTTTATATATTCTTTTTCTTCTTCTAACAATTAAACAATTACGAATGTTGTTTATACGTGCAGGCTGCAATTTCGAGTTTGGCTTTGGCGTGTATCGCAATAATTCATTAATTAAAGCATCAGACTTTCTCGATAAACTTCCTCAACACGCATCACCCTCGACTGCACGAAATCCAACGTGAAATTAAGAGAGAAAAACACGTTTTCATTTCTTCTTTCCTTATATTTCGCGATACCCGAGAGAGAAAGAGATAATAACAATACTGCAAACTTTGGAAAATGATTTGCAATTAATTCGCATGTTGGAAAGTCGCTTCGAAGAATGATGAAAATTTTTCATTCTTTTTTTAAACATTTTTTTTCAATCTCTCTACGACTTCGTCGAATCCTCGGCAACGATATTACTTCCTCGTTTCTTTTTTTTTTTCCACTCAAAGCGATTCTCGACACGAAACGACTCATCGTTTCAAAGTTTTTTTTTTTTTCCACCAAAACGTATCAATTATTTTCAGAACAACTGTACTTTTTCGATAAATTAGATCGAATCGATCGCGATGTTTCGATCGTTGATCACCTAATATTTTAATTTTCGAAAAAAATTTCAATTTTTCGAAATTTATTGCTCTTTACACAATGAAAAAACTTATTTAATCGAAAATCGCGCTCAACTCGAAAGAAAAACGACTATATTTCTAGCACGTGTTGAGGGATGAAGTGGTTGAGTAAACCAAGAAGTGATAAACCCTCAAAAAAGAGGGAGGGGGGGGGGAACAATCACTTGAGATATCTTTCCTCTTGAGTCTCTCGGAGCAGCGTGTGTTTCTGTTTTCATTAGTCGATGGTACTTGGTGCCAACGTGTAACAACGAGGTAAGAGGGATTTCAATGTATCTACGATAACGTGGTGTGTGTGTGCGAAAGTTTGTGGAAAGGCACGAGACAAGACAAACAAATAAACTCGTCGAGTGTGCAGCAGTTGAAATACATTATTTAAATTTGGACACACGTATATATACGAATGTGAGTGTGCGGATGTGTAAGATCGAGAAGTAACAAACAGAAAGGCTTACTCGGATGAGCTTGAAGTGAAAAAACGTCTCCGACTTACACCCTTTTTACGAAGAGATGAGAAAAGATCGCGGACATTAGATTTGCCTCGAGTACGGCTCGTTAGATCCGGCATACGCACAGTGCGTGTCTCCTCCCCGTAAGAAAAGACCACCGCTCGCTCGCGGTTCTTCCCCTCGTTCCTATATATTCACATATAGAACACTCTCTACGTAACGCGTATATAAACACAGCATGCTTTTTAAGCACGCACGCGTGCTCCTATATTTTATTATATCCAGCATGAAAATGAAAAAAAAAAAAAATGAAAAAAAAAAAGAAAAAAAAAACCTACAGACACACGTAAACGTTCTCGTGGAATCTTGACTCGAGAAAAACAGCCAGCAGGAATCCCCCCCTGCAACGGTTTCTTTTATACAATGGAAATGGTGCGAATTCGGAGCAGGCATAATCAGCAAAAAACTGTAAAAGTTTCATTTTTTTTTAACGCATTCGTTTGATTCTGGTAGAGAGCGTAGTTCATGAATTTTTTTTTCTTATTTCGTTTATTAATCGTATTCTACGAACAACAATAAACCGATTGAGGCAGAAAGTAAATTTCACTGAAACCAAAGGTATTGAGCAAAATCTTCTTTTTCGTGAAGAAACTTTGGAATTTTTCGTTATGAAATTGAATTTGAACAGAAATTTATGCAGCTCTATGAACTCCTCGAACGTCCCAACAGAAATAAATAATTAGAGAAATGAAGAAAAGTGGAAAAAAAAAATTCCAATGAGTGCTGATTCGAATTACAAATTCGAATATAAAAACAAATTTTCATATATTCCCTGTATATTTTTGCGTACGCGTATATATCTGTTCCGGAAGCATGAACACTCGACAACCGACAAACACAAAAGTCTTTTTTCATTCTCGATTCCTCATCTCGAAAGGATGATGAGTGAATATAAAAAATAAAATAAAAGCGGACTCTGTTTCCAGTACGGTAGTCACGCACAGGACGAGTTTTTTCTTCGGTTATTCTTCGCTGGTCGTATAAAAATATATATGATTCGATTGTAAACGCGTGCCATTGTACGTCAGTCGGCAGAACTGAATCGTACAATGTAATTTTTTTAATGCACATTTTTGACGAGAGAAAGGGTCCGAGATACACGATTGTATCGAAGTATCATTGAACTGCAAAAAAAAAAAAAAATCAATATCGTTTGTCTTCATGAATTTATCCACCAAATTTGCCCTAAAATTCAAATATTCACAAGCGAAAAAGTATATCGTGTCTCGAGATTAAAGAGAAATCGCGTTGCTGCAGCAAAAGTTGTTGCGTTTTTTTTCAAACCGATTGGAAATATAAAAAAATTGAAGTACAGAATTCGAACGAAGCAAACTCGGCGACGATGTGCATCGATGTGCATCCTGTGCAGAGTACGACGAGAGAAAAAAGAAAAAGTGATTTTGCTTTGAGATGAATAACTGGAAGAGCAAGGGGGACGAGACGTTTGATATGGAATTGAAGCTTTTCGATGCAGTTTAATGCACATGTGTTTGCGTTTACGCAGGAGGGAGTGAAGGCTAAGAGGAATGAAGAAGGTATGCCAAGAGTAATCCAGTACCGTGGAGTGCATATTAAGGGAAGAAAAGTTGGCCAGGAACGCGCGTCCGGTGTGGATGTCCGTCACGCCAACTTATCGGGAGCTTGCAGCTGTTGAGCTAGGCGGGTTTTTCCTGTACTTAAGCCTGCATTCGTTGTTGTAATAACTCGCCGGACACTTCGGCATTAACATACGAGTGGTGAAGGTAAAAAAAATCATTAACGCAAGAAAAAAAAACGAAGAAGAAGAAGAAGAAAAGGAAATGGTACTTGGAAACATAATTCCTGTCATTAGGGGAGTGTTTCGCAGGGCGAGGATTTAGTACTGAATTTTAGAGAGAGAGAGAGAGAGAGAGAGAGAGAGAGAGAGAAAAAAAGAGGGCAAGGGCGTCGCGACTTGGCACAAGTGGAAGTCAAGATCGTTGGGTGTGAGAAAGTTGAGTGCGTTTGAGTTGAAGCGTATGTATGAGAAATTCGTGTTCGAGAAACTGTACGTGACCTCGGCTACTACTGAAGCGATGCTTTTGCCAGGATACGAGGCAATGATCGGTCGTTATTTTACTCCATCGGTGAGATATGGTCAGAAAATAAGCTGAGATTTGTGGAAGAGTCTTTTGCGTCAGATGGCCTAAATCGCCGAGGTTCATTAACGAGTATATGTGGCAATCAGAATGATGACACTTACGATCAGGATCCTTTGAAATTTCACATGGAAAAGTTCTATAATTTATCAATTTCTCGACCCTTTGGCTCAAGTACAGTTCTCTATCGTTGCAGAACAAGAGCCACTTCGCACGATCGACGAGAATTTGGCAATATAAAAATAAAAAATTTATTGAAGATAGAAAAATGATGATAAGAATTGGGGATCGTTCCTTCATGCATATTCTTGGCAATTTATCCAACATCGTTATTCCAGCTCGTATTTTTTGAGCTTCACGCATATGAGCACCACCGGGACAGCAATAGTTGATTACCCTGGTTGCTGGGGCACATGTGATCGAGTACAATTGCATGTGGTTGTTTGAGTCCTGGATTTTTGTACATTTATTTATTCCGCGTGTGTACATAGAAATATACATGAGTATATACAGAGATCGAAGAGAGTGAGATTGCAGCGAGCATATGAGAGTGTTGAACCGACGCGGGGAGAATCGCATCTGCATATGAGCTTAGCTGCACTCGGATACTATTATGTCCACTAATACGCATCGCTTTCGTGCTTATCGAAATGCAACTCGTCGGTGTGTATATATATATATAATTGCGAGCTCTCGCGGCTACTGCTATTCTGTATAATTGGCCTTAAACACAGGGAAAAGGCTGACTTGTACTGTGGCTGTGTAGTACTTCGGTGATCCGGGACCGAGTGGCGCCCGGTGAGGAAACTCAGTGAGTCGAGACGCCGACCGATGATGACGACATGTGAGTGCGTGCGAGTGCAGTTTTAGCCTCATATCTACCTCTGGAATAATATCTGTAGGTGGTTTATGAATGTTAAATCTTTTGCTGCATAGTAACCGGTAAGAAGAAGAAGAAGATGAGAGAAAAAAAGAATTATCACTGATTTTACAGGGGTAGTTTATAGTTTATGATATTGAAGTTTCCATAGTTGGAATGCGAAGAGAATTCAGTCTATTTTCTCACATCTTAGCTTTCCGGATAGCACAACATATTTCTTTTGTTGATTTTTTTTTTGTTGGATTCGAAAATGTGTCAATAAAAGAGTTTAAAGAGAACGTTTGTTGCGTGAGTCTGCATGAAAATTGTGGGTAATATAAGAGCCACCTGCTGTAAGGCCCAATAAAATTGGACGCGTAGGTTTTGAGTATTTATTGGGGCTTTATAAAAAAAAATTTGTTCGGAGCTGCTCCCTTGCCATTAGATCTATTTGTGAACAAAATACGAACAAATTTTTCGTTCGTTTTCACGTGCTAAACGCGTACCATCGACGGTCGGAAACGTTGGGTAAAGTATGCACGGATCGAATATCCAATAACAAGGATTGTCAAAACAGGGTAACCTATTTGAGGGTGGGAACCCTCCGTGAGCAGGGCAAACTTGACCGTAACAAGAGTCTGATATCAACGAAATAGATCGTAAAATCGTGAATGTTTATAGGAATATAACCCAGCTGGAAAGCTCTGGATGAACCCTTGGAAATGTAACGAGTCGGTGCGGAGTGTTTGACTGATCGATTCGCCTGTCTCGCTCCAATGAAAGCCTCCCTCGAGCTGCACCCTTCGGGGTGCTGTGTACAAGTTTCGTAAAATTCAATAGGGAGTTAAACGTCTCGATGAAGCTACATAAAACTGGAACACGTCGTATTTCCCCTCGATCGTATAGTTATCACTACTATTTTTATGTATCCGTTTATGTTGATCGATTTTATGTACAAAAAAAAACACTCGGAGCCTTTAAACTTTTGGTTCTGGTAGTCGAGTCCAAATGGATGTGGGAACAATGAGCATATGTTAAGTTTTGATGGTTGTCACGGGTCACAATGAGCCGAGAACCGAAGAATTTAATGCACGAGTCTTTGATCGAGCAGGTTGTTGAAAATAGTGTGTTCGCATGAATGTGTGCGCGTGTTTTTTCAGCAGGGCCCAGAGGGCATATGGATAGACGTAAAATGCTTCATAAGTTTTCTTTCATCGAGCTCGAGTCAGGTAAGTTGACAAGGGAACGTCTTCAAAGTTGCTGTTCTTTTTCTGGACACCCCTTACCCGGCTATTCAAGTTCAGAGAACGAGAGAGATATAGAGAGAGAGGGATAGGAGTGAAATAAATATAGTAAGTTATGGATCGAAGCTTGTACGAGTGTGTTAACTGTTGGTGTGCTCATATGAATAGGACTTAATTGAACAACGATTGCCTGTTAGCTCGCATCCTTTTAGCAAGAGTGGGAGAAAAGGTCACGTGTGTCATGAATTCTGTGAACGGAAATCAAATTAGTTTGTAACAAGAATACAATTATCAATTGATGAATTTACGAAAATTCAAGATCATGTCCAGGCAAAAAATAAAAACGATGAGCAAGGATGAGCAACGATAGTTTTAGGAGGCAAATCTCTATCATAAAATTCGTCAAATATGATTTTTATTTGGTGAAAAGAGGTCTCGAAATTTTTCACTGTCACGAATGGGATGCCACAAAGTTTATATATCGTTCGCGGAGTTTATTATACGAAGGCACATCGCATAGCAATATATTTTCTCGCTGTAAATCTTGTCCCTGGGACGTGTGCAAGCTCGAGGAGGAATCGGAGTTGTGAGAAAGAAAGAGAGAAAATAAAAATAAAATAAAATAAAGAAAAATAGAAAGAAAGAGAGAGGGAGAGAGGTCGAGGGGGTGGGGGGGGGGGGGGGGCGACCGGAAAAAATGTGAGTCCACAAAGCCCCAGTGCTCTCTCTCCTTCTCCGGCTACGGGTTCACCAAAGCCCAGTCCTATTCAACGTCTTCGCGAGAGGTTCTCGAGCCTGGCGTCGTTGCTACGGGGTACACCTCGCAGCATATTCAGATACGTGACTAGGAAACGGGGATTCACTGACCCATGACTAGTCTCGAGCAGCCCGATGCTCACACGGGTGATTCCATGCTTAAAATCTTTCATCCTGGATTCATCATTTAGAAATTCTAATCTTCTATCGCATCGGAATCAAAGGGAAGCAGGTTATCTCGGTTTCCTTGAATATTTTCGGGAACAAAAATTCATTTAAGCCTCAGAAAAGTCATGAAATCAAGAGAAATTCTCAATTTTTTTTCTTTGTCAAAGGATCAAAACGAAGTTTGTGCAATTCTGCTGTCCTTAGACGGCACCAAAGTTTGAAGCAAATAAAAAAACAACAAAATTGATCAATTGCGGATTAGAGGTGATAGTTTTTGCCTGAAAACACCTGTATACATAAGTCGCTCGGACCCATACACGGAGCGTGCACATTAGTAAGTTTGTATAGAAACACAGCAGTGTAAAAGAGCGTGCACACGCTCGGGTCTGGTCAGTGCTACGAGGATCACGCCCGTTCTGGTCAACTCCCACGTCTTGAGGCACGATACGCGGTCTTTTCTGTACCGAAACGTGCAGTATACACGCCGATATATCTACGTATAATCAGAGCGATGTATTCCCCAACGACGTAAAAAAAATATATTTACGTACACAAAAAGAATGATTACGTCGTATAAAATTCTGTAAGCAACGCAGGAAAGACTGGTAGATAGATCAAGGGATTGGCGATATATTCTCAGTTCGATTCCCTCGAGTTGAATAAAGAAATAAGAAAAAAACGAGCCAACAATGAAAAATGAATCTTGGAATAATTTGGCCAGCATTCGTTAACGTAATCACCGAATAAACCCATCAGCTTTCACTAAATTTAATTAAAACATTCCTCGTTCAATCTTGCCGGAAATTAGAGTACCCACACGTACACACACACACGCGTAAAAAAGGGGAGCATTAATAGAGACTGGTATGAATGTTTGAAGGAAGGGGGGGACCAGAAGGAAAGGAGCGATTGAGAGAGGATTTCCAGAGCTCAAATATCCCCGAAGCGACATTCATTCTTTTTTTAGACACGACGAGAGAAAAAAAAATCGGGGGTGTCGCGTGTGTCGTTGGACGTGAAACGGATGCTGCATGGATCAGATCGTGAATCTTGTTCCGTTGCACATTCGGTGGATATCTCTTGTGTATACAGCACACTCGTAGATATACGTGAGGGAGTTTAGAGTAGAATATATCTGGCACGCGTTGTAGGCAAGGAAACAGCGCACGTGGACGATGGATCGTTCGTTGGGTCCACGTAGAATTAAAGCAGCCTCCTTTTTCTATTTACAAGTTCGAAGTTCTCGGTGTAGATGGAAAAAGCGGAGTAAATGAGGAAGAAAATAAAGAGGAGAAAACTCCTTTTTTTTCTTTTCCTCGATTAGGCAGATTTATTCGATCATAACTCAGAGACCGAGAGGTGGAAAGGGCGTCAACGTTACATTTTTATATATAAATATGTATATATCATTAAGGATGTGTACATTATTATAGGTATATAAATGCACATGAAGATGGAGAAATTAGGGAGAGAGAAGAAACGGCCCCATGCCGGGCCAGAAGGGTAAATCCGAAGAAGCGACAAGCCAGAAAAGGAGAGAATGAATGCCCTGGCAACCCATACGCAGACACACACACACGCAGACAAATTTCTGGCACGTATGGGCGCCATTATTATTTCGAGAAAAGTGGCCTCTCGTGACTGCAGCTCGCGCACGTGCTCTGCTCCCTGCGCACATGTGTATCATGTACTGCAGCGCGTGAATAAAGGGTGGGGGAAAAGGGGAAAAGAGAACTCGAACATTTGGTATTTCCCTCGTGTGTTTCATGTGTGCGCGTATCTGTCGTGCACAAATTTAAAGGGACCGAAATAAAGTGCGCAACAGATGACGAATAAGATAATGAAGTAAGACGCGTACGAGGATGAATTATATTTCATTCACCTGTAAGCTTACCAGGACCGAGAGAAGAAGTATCGAGAGATACAGTGGAAGTTCGATTAATCGAATTTTCGGGAAACTACCTTAAAAGTGTTGTTTTGACCTGAAGAGATCGATAGGTCACAGGATCCTGAAGAGAAAAGCTCTTATGAACTTTTCTGTACGATGAGCCATTGATGAGATATGTTGATAAATGAATTACAGCCAATGCGGTGCTTTCGCCCCGCCCACTCCTTATCGACCCCTCTCGATTGGCTATTTTCAATTACTTAATATCTGGTCGATGACGCATCGGAGAAAGAAATGCCCAAATACTTTTCTCCTCAGAATTTCCGAATCTGTCTGATGCTATGTAAGAACATGCGATGACTTCTGAATTAATTTCGAATCGATGGCCAAAGGACGAAAGGAAATTACGAACGGAAAATACACGGATAAGAGACTGTTGATCCGTGAATGGATAACTCGTTACTCGATATAAAAGCGATTGTATTAGGGCTCCTGAAAACGTTTCGCTGCTCTTCACAAGCGCATTGATCTTCATTTCGTTTATCGAAAGTGCTCGCACGAGGTGCTGGCTTCTGGCAAAGAGTTACGAGCAGGACTTTTTACTTCAAGAGGCTTTTTTGATTGAATCGACGGATTCTATATCTCTTGCTTCCATCGCGTATTCGGGTCAACAACGATCGTGCACCACGCACATGTGTCATTACGGATTCTCGTGCAAAACAATAAATATATATATATTTTCATAAAGTGTTCAAAAAATTTTCATCATTCGCTGTCGGCTTTTCGAGAATTTGGAAATTCGAATATCTTCGACTGGATCAAATGAAAATACAAAATCAAACTTTCGTAACGTTTGAAAAATAATTCGAAAAATTAAAAAAAACAGTCAAATCAACGATCCAAATGTTTTTACCGATCAAGTGATTTCGACCATAAAACCTCGAAATTCGAAAGAGTGCGACTCAGCTCGGGTTGATTTTTCATCTATTTAATAACGTCGTTGGAAAAGTTTTGAATGACATTCTACATCGATACACATTTGTGTTTCTACGAAGACCGATAAAAATAGGCAAAGAAAGAGAGGAATATTAAAATAGGTGTGTCTCTCTCGTGTTTCCGTGACTCCGAGAACGCGAAGGTACGTGATACTGTGCAGTTCGGTGTTACGATCGTCGCGAAAGCGTTTTCCTGTCTCCCCCGAACCGGATCGAATTGAATAAACGTGAACACACAGCAGATTCGATGAAGCTGACCGAAACGTAAGGTTTTCGATGTAGGATTGAACGATCAGGATTTGTAGATAAGTCGGTCAGTTTCGTCGTGCGAATATAAACATTTGTGCTCCCGTGTTCTATTGTTTTGTAACATGCTCTACAAGTGTACATATATAAAAGTAATGGTTACATATAGTGTACGACTCTCGAAAGAGCCATTTGGTAGTTGGCTCGTGTTTCTGCCGAGGCCACGATCCTCGAATATGTATCAGGGAGCAGGACACATCTATAAATGTATGAAAAATATTGCGAACGGTAAGCCAGTTGAATATATATATATAAACATATGTATGAGATTCCGTTAAATTTATCGAACCGCCACGAACCTCTTTCATCCGTTTGAATGATTTTTTTTATTCAGCGAAGAATCTCCTTAAGAGAAGCTACGAAAATAGTATTTTCAAGGATAGATATCTTCGAGGGGGCTGACATTCACATGGAAGCGTTTGCTTTCGTGATAAACAAAAAGTATGAAACCCCCATTTTTTCTTTCGCGTTTCTCATTTCGAAAAGTAATTCCTTATTCTTTTTTTTTTGTTTTTCGTTACAATCTGCCTTGAGCAAAAATTCTAATAGTTATTTTTTTCGTATGCTCTTCATCGTCGTAAATAAATAAAGCAGCTGAAATTCATCCTGACTCGAAGCACGGTTTTATTTTAAGAATATTCTTATGTGCAATCCTCGACAAGGATGTTTCACATTTTCATAATAAGTGAGATTGGATTATCAAAGTCTACGTTCATGCATTATATACAGGCGGGTGTATATGGGATATATATATATATATATATATATATATATATATATATATACATATAAGATTCTCTCTCGGCTTTATAATAAGGTATGTACGCCTGCACGCGACCCTGATGTACTAACTGGTCTGGGGCAATTGAAGGGGGCGCTATACGGTTATAAGAGGCGTCGACGAGAGATCGAGAGCCACTATTGAGAGGATCGAGGACTCATGGTGGTAAAGATAGAAGGAGAAAGAGAGAGAGAGAGAGAGAGAGAGAGAGCGAGCTTTGCTGAGATAGGAGCTCCTATACCTGTATCCTCGTGGCTGCTGTTGCCAACCCTATTATTTTCAATTCCCACACACAAGCGAATGGAGATTTTTCCTGGGGAGCAAAATGTGTATTTTCTCTTCTACAACTTTTATGAAAACTCATTTCTTCACGTTTGAGTGTATCTATATATTTATAGCAACATATTCATACCAAAAAAAAGCTATGTATTTATGGGGTTATTAATAAAAATATACGGAGAGAAATCCCTCGTGAAATTATTGGCTTGTAAAGAAAAACTTTGTGACAGTTACAAATAAATTTTGGAGTTTTTGAAAAATGTGATGATCAAAGATTTTATTGAAGTTGACGTGATTCGTGGATTTTTGACTGCTCTTGAAATAATAGAATTTCGTTAACGAATGAAAATCTTTTCTAAACAGACTTCAAAGACCAGCATCACGATTACCAAAATATTCGAGTCACGATTTTCCTTGTTCAGGACTTGAGCTGTATATATGTATCAACTTCAACCCACTTTCAAGCAAATTACGAGAGTCTCATAGTTTCACTCGTTTTAAGCTCGATCGCTCGACCAACGTCAACTACCAGTGCATTACAGATCCAAAAAAAGAAAAAAAAAAAATCCAAGGCTCGTCACCATCATTTGCATCCAAGTGGGTTAAAGTAGACACATTTGTCTTACTTCTTAGACATGACTTGAGGAAAAATCGTGACTCGTGTATTTTGGTAATCACGATCTCTCGTATCGAGTTCGAAACGTTTGTTCACTTATTATATTTACAGTGGTGTTCCAACTGCTTCGTCAATTTTCAAAATAAACATTAAACCCTTATCACATACCATCCAAGTTTCCTATCTTCTCAACCCTTTCAAGTGCGTACCCATTGCTTATTAAGGGGAGTGAGGGCTACGTGTAACGCCAAAAAAATGTTTTTTTTCAAAATTTTTGTAACCAAGCAGGTTTTATTATTTAGAGAAAAATGTTTTCCTATAAGGATCATCAATATTTCTAGTAGCTAGTAGATACGTGCGAACCACTTATACCTACTCGAGGCAGCTGCACTCAAATTTGTTTATCTCCATAAATAACACTCCCATGTGTCGCTAAATTTTCAAAAAATACTTTTGAAATGCTGTACTTTGAAAGAATGCAAAAAAATAACAATTTTTTGAAAATGCTGACCAGCCCCCACCTCCTAAGCGTAACTGTGACATTAAAACAATTTTCGAGTAAAATAAAAGGGGAAAAAATGAAATAAAAAGCAACAGGAAATGTTAACTCGAAGACCGATGAACCGAGTTTACTTTTTCATTTCAAGACTAAATGTAAGATCAAGCAGTCAAAATCAGACGATAAAAAGAAAAGAAAAATTGGAGTTATTTCCCGAAAAATGAGAAAAACATAAGAAAAACATCGAAAATGAATTGTGGAAATATCGAATGATCATTATTTATTGAATGACCCATACACGTGTACCATATCCTGGTTTACCAACAGGGATATATTCGTCTACTCTGTTTTTCGTACAGCCCATAAGATCGTGTATCGTTTCTATTATCCTTAATACATAGACATATGCATCCTCATTGTTCAGTGTTCCCTTCGGTCTCTCTTTCTCTGAGGCCATGCAATTACACGGAATGGCTCACATCCTCTGGCCACTAAGAGAGGCTGGCGAACCGAAGCATTAGCAAAGACCAAGAGATCGAGTCTCGTGTGTGTATGCGCTGTATATGTATATATATATATATATATATTCGTCGACAAAGCTGTACACAGAGATATGCTCGTTTCTCTCTCGCCCTCAGGATATCTTTTGCCCCGGCCACCTCAAAAAACTTGGACTGGCGATAAAAAGGGCGCGATACCGTTTCATAAATCATTCATCGAAGCCTGCTCTCTCGTGCAGGCGCTCGCCCGAGCCCCCCGATACATTATAACTGCGGTGTGTGCTTTACCGCGGATAGCTCTATGGGGGGGCAACGATACGCTCTTCCCTCGTATGTATTTATCATTTGTCACGAGTGAGAAGGATAACTTCGTTCTCGAAACGATTCAACATTGTTACGGGGATCCTCGGTATTACACCGACACCCTCTGTGTGTTTTTAATGGAAATGGGATTGAAATTCGATTTCGTTAAGATTTTCTAAGCTCTCCTCCCAATCAATTACCACGTAATTGATGATCGCGTGTTCAATCGATTGGAAATTTTGGTTAACAATGATCGATTCACGTGATTTATTATTTTATTTTTTTTTCTATACCGGATTCATTTTATTATCCTCATGAATTATTCAATTCGTTGTATAAAAATGAAAAATATATATCAACAAAGTCATCACTTTGAACATAATTTGAACAAAAATAAAAGTGCAAATTCACGCTCATCTCAAATATTCAGACACGAACTGGACATTTTTTTTGAAAACGTTGATTCTGGCTCGCTCGCGTGCTTTTTTCCGCTGTCTCTTTTCTTTAAGGAAGTTGAAGCGAATCTTATGGTAAAATTATTTGCCAACTTTGCACAATAAAATTTAGTAAACAGAAAGCTTAAGACGGTATCAAACTTCTGGCGGAATATGCCGATGATTCACCGTCTCAAAAGTGAGATATTTATTGTCGAAGTTCGCAATTTTTCGAAAGCTCTCATAAGAGCCCATTTTAATCATGTCATTTTCAACAATGAATATCTCGATTACCAGACGGTGAAACCTCTCCAAATTTTTCACACATAATTAAGCGCTGTTCAAGAAGATTCACGCAAATTTTTAATTCATCAACTTCGAATAATCGAATCTAATGTATTTTTCGTACGGTATTAAAAAAATTTCAAAAAAAGCAGTTTATCGAACTACTTCATAGGGGTTTGGGAGCATCGTCGTTTCTTTATCAAGAGATAATGAAACAAAAGCAAAAAGAGAGCGAATAATCGATTCTTGCGATTGAACCCGGTGGGGGGGGGGGGGGGAGGGGGTGGTGAATAAATTTATCGGTGTAACAAGTTCTTATGACAGAATGTATGCGCATTAAGCTTAATCATGTGTCTATCTGGTCTCGTATAAAGTGTCTAGTAGGATAAAAGGTGAAGATGAGAGTAAGAAAATATGTGCGCGTGGACAGGCACCTCGGGGTTTCTTCTGCGGCGTGTATATGATAAACTTATGGGGCAACACAGGCTCCTAGCCTCTCGAGCAGCCGGTCCATTATATTAGCATAGCTTAACAGCGTCGAGTACGAGGATATACATGAACTTGACGTTTACGTAGAGCAAGCTGCACGATGTATAAACTCTGCTCGTGTGTACACCGCGTGTATGAACTCTTACAAAAGTGTAAATATAGATGAACGATTTATCAAAAAAAAAAAAAAAAAAACGTAATGAAAGTTAATTTCGTAAAACAACGATTTTTAATTGGTAAATTCAACAATTTTTTTTATCTTTTCCATGGACTAACGAAGCAGCATTTTGATGAATGTGTTACGATTGCAATAATTTCGAGCAGACCTGAAAATATCAGACGCGTAATTTTTCGTCGACAAATATTTATTGCTATTCCGATGATATCTATAAATCCAATGTAAACACAGTCTAATTTGCTCGTATTTGCATTTTAATTGCAACCGCGCGTAAGCGATGAGCAAACGAACTTTCGCCCGGTACGACGATCAGCGAATATTTTTTCATCGTTTCTCTCTCTCTCATTTATCTTTCCTGCTCGATAATTAAATAATAATCACAATAATTTCGTTTATTTCTTGCGCAAGAAATAATGCGAGTGAGAGATTGAGAAATAGGGATTTAAATCGTACGAGTATTCCTCTTACGGTAACAACGATTATAATTACGATCTCGAAGAGGTACATATGCACTTAACGAAAGCAAATTATTGAAAGCAGAAACATCATACAGATTATTTTTCATTCAATGAATTATCGAGTTGATCGCCTTCAGTTTTTGCGAGCTGTACTTGAGCAGTTCCCCCCATTGGAACAATTTGAATTTAACGTTCATTTGTATATGTATTCTCTCGTTCTTCTCTAAACGTATTGGCAATTGTGGATACGAGTTGAAAGAGAAATACGAAAATGATTGAGTTCCCGGGTGTAACCGTCAAATGGAGATTGGCAAGCAAATACATAAACATATATCAAGTTTATATGGGCTCTAAAACGGGGGAAAGGGGGTGGGGGGCGTGTGCCAAGCACCGAAAGACTGTCGAGAATATATTTCATTCGTTCCCCAAATATATCGGGCTCTACCAGCATAAAATTGTAATTGCAGCAACTTCAAATTGTCGAGGGTACCGCGAGAGATCGTCGAGTGGCCTCGTTCGAATAGGGGCCCCCCTGCAAAGGTATCTACTTTACGAACACATAGACCCAACGTAAATACGCCAAATGAGTTCCGAACACATGACACTTCCGGTTTGAGTGAACGAATAAATGAATAATCACAAATAATCTGTTTTTTTTAAATAAAATTTGAGAAAAAGCAACCATTTTTCGAATTTTTTATTCTGGGTATGCCCAGCGTTGTTTCACTACAACGATAATAGTACTGGAAGAGCGTCGAAATCATAAGAATCAAAATTAAAAAAAATGGAAATGAATAAAGTATTATAATTGTGTGAAAGATTCTTCTCACGGGGAAGATTTTTTTATACACGTGAGTCAATGAATCGTGAGAATTCGTTTCATATGTTGTGAGGTAAATGAAAAGGAATCTCATGGCTTCGAAAACATACTGTGGGGTCCGTCGAATAAAAGGATTCGCCACATGATATAACAAGGTTGAGAATTATACGATGTAATGAGATATGATTTCATTTACCACCGTTTATGTTGCCCTACATATATATATGTATATATAGAAATTCACCCAATCACAATTTGCTTCAATCGACCACCACTTGAGCTCTCTCTCTCTTTTTTTTCTCTCCCTCTGTTCTATATACGCCACGTTTTATCCCGGTCGATAACACCATTGTGCAACGAGCGTATGCCTCTTTGCCTTCTGTGCATGACAATCGGAGTGTATAGAGACGCGAATATAATATCTGCTGTGTATGCATATATATATATATATATATATATATATCTATACGCGTGTATCCATTTTCCTGTTCGTGGCATATGAGGGTGACCGCACGAAAAGCTATATTGCATCGAAATTGTCTGGCGTGTACTCAAAACTTGACTAGCTTTCCCATGGGAATATTATATTCGAGAGGCTAAAAACGCTCTCGATGGGGATATAAAAAATATTCAACAAAAGAAGCTTCACACAGATTCCGTTATCAATTTGATGCAGATTTTGATGTTACAGAAAGAATGAAATTCGATATAAAACAGGCGAATAATATACATTTCCCTCGATGGGTACGAGGGTTCGAAATCTCGACGATTATTTGTTTTTTTTTTTCGAAAACTAACGAATCGAGTCCGAATTAGCTCCCTCGATGATCGTCCCAACTCCCTGTGACAAAATTTTTTCAATAAATTTTCTAATCGTACGAGATTATACGATTCCGGTATAATGTCTTTATATGTTTTTTTTTTGCATCTGTAAACCAAATTTTCTCAATAATATCGAGGAAAAAAAAAAGAAAAGAGGAAAAACGATTGTCGATAGTTTTTCGTTAGGAACGTTCGAGTACGTACGTCGTTTGGCTCGTTGAATGCGAATTGCCAGCGGAGAGAAGAACGGTCCATTGGACGTTATAAATGCGACCTTAATGTCGAGTCATATAGCACGGAAAAAGCAATATATAAAAGCGAATACGTGAAGGACTCTCTTGGCATGAGGATGAAGAGATATCGAATGTATATATAGATGTACTACATGTGCAATCGTCATGATGATCATCATCCACGTGAGAGCAGAGGTCGTAAATGACGCGTGCGACTACCGTACTTATTCCGCCATTAGTCGCAAGGCACGAGAGACAGGGCCTTTAACATTGCGCGTCTTCCGAAGAACGCAATAAAATAAATAAATACGAAAAAAAAAAAAAAAAAACAAACGAAAAGAGAAAAATGAGGCAAAAAACGAATGGGAGAGAGAGAGAGAGAGAAAGAGAAGAAACGAAAGAACGGAACGAGTCTCGAGACGAGAGTTCCTGTGGCGCGACCGGAAAAGAAATAAAACAAAAAAAAATAGAAAGGATAAGCAACTGAAGAAAAAACGCATCTTTAACGAAATGAAAAATCGTGATTGCGATCGTACTTTTTCCTCTCGTTTTTTTATTTTTTTTTTTTCGTCGCACTTTTACATCATGTCCCTTTCTCAGCAACGCTCGTGCCTGATATTAAGTGCGAGGAGAATTTCTCTCCTTGAACTTTCACGGTGATGTATGTTCTCTCTGTATAGCTGTTGCGGAGCTTCCAAAATGTAAAAATCGAATGAATATGAGAAAAGACGAGAGAGTCAAAGTTTTGTCGAGAAATAATTGAAAATTTGGAATGAAAATAATTCATGAAGAGAGCGATGAGGAATAAGGATTCACGCGAGGGTTTTTGGACGTTTCCAGTATCAATAACTTATCGAAAAATAAAGAGATTTCGAAATCGATTGAAATCAATTGAAGGTCAAAGTTTCGTTGATTCTCATTATTTCGAAAAAGTTCATCGTGCCCGCACGGATTTAACGAATATACGAAAGCGCGTCAAGCATAATGCGCGGAGCCTGCTGAGAGGAGGAGAGCATCAGAGCAGAGGAGGATAAGTCTGCCTCCGCTGTACCAGGTTAAGCGCTCCTGAAAGAGAGTAAAAGACGGTAGACAGTGCGTGATGGAGAGAAAGAAGAGACCGAGGAGGTCTCCACTCGTCGGATTTCTCTGTCTCTCGCCTTGGGAAACGATATTCCGTGCGGCCAGGCCATAACCAATCGGTCGAGTCTTCTCTCTCTCCCTCTCTCGCTATACCGAGTGTCCGAAAATTAACACATTCGAATTAACAGGTCGAGTAGATCGCGAAATTCTAAAGAGAAAAGTCCTCAACGATTTTTCTCTACGAAGCACCGTTTACGATATATTCACGAGATACGGTCATAGCGAATCGGAGGCTCCGCGAAAAAAGAAACACGAAGGAGAGGGGGAAGGCGCGTGGGCGTGGCGTTGGCGCAGCAGCGAATGAGCTCGAGGTTCATCTATCTCCTGATCTATGCGTCGGAGACAAAAGTGCCAAAGAACTTTTCGCTTCAGAATTTCGTAATCTACCGATACCCCGAGTCTGAGTAAGACTTTCAGGACACTGTGTATTAGAGCTCGACAGAGATTTAGTTCTCTCTCTTTTTCTTTTATAGAGAGTCAGGCTAGCGACCTCAACCGCGGAACAAACTCGTCCTCGCGCCTATAACGCCCCGCGGAGCGAGAGTTCTCATCGTCCTCGTCGAGAAGAGCTCCAGAGTCCCTAGTCGAAAAGAAAAAAAAAACGAAAAAAAAAAAAAAAAACCAAGCACTTCTCATACGTTCCTTTTGCGGCAATTGGCATATCGATTTCTATCGATTCTCGTGTACCAACACATTCTCGCTTACTTCTTACGTGGCAGAAAAAAAAAAAAAAAAAAAAACGAAACGAAACGAGAGTCATCAAAACTTTCGCTCGAAACACGAATTTTCAGAAATATTGACCTTGCGACGTGGCCAACGGGCAAATAGAACTAAAGTCTCAGCCCGAAAGAGCCTCGGTTCATTTGATGCGGGTATCTTTGACAATTGGCCTGAGCAATTGAATTATAATTATCATTTAATGTCCTCCCTATTGATCAGAGACTGGATGGAAGGAGAATGAAAAAAAACATCCGATAAAATCTTTCAGCCTCTCGAAACGGCCTACCGTTGATCGGAGTTGATATCCTGCGCATGAAAAAGCTTTAACGCGAATAGAATCTTGATTCACACATACGCGCAAACATACACACACAGTCATACACGTTTAAACATCACATAAATATATGTATATCGACATTTAACGCACCCATGTAAAAAGTAGGATTGAGGCAGATGGTCCAGCACCGGGCAGAGCGTTAATTAGTATAAAATAGGACCCCAAACGTCGAGAGAGAGAGAGAGAGAGATACAAGCAATATAATATATAATACAATGCGGCGTCCATGTGTGTTTAGCTCCCGGAGAACATGAAGGTGCTTGAAAAAATTCCAAAACATCTGACTCACCGGTTATAGGCGAATAAACCGAGAGAGCAGCATTGAGGTTCGTTCGTTGCACAAGATTGCTCCTATCGCTGCGCGATGCATCATAAATATGTTTATATTGATATTCCGACATGCATAAAGGCGTAATCCAACCAATAAAATCAAACAAAGCCGGTTGAATTAAAGCGTTGAGATATAATTCACGAGTCTTTGCTTATTTTATTCTCAACTATCGATCCCTTTGTTACGCCTCGCAACATTCGGTGTGTGCGCGCTCTACTTCGCAACGTGTATTTAACGCCTGCGAACACCGTAATACATCAGCCTCCTCCTATTTTTTCGAAATATATGAGCTCGTGAAGAATTTTATTTCTCTGATTTCCAAATATCCAATGATTCAACAATTGAGGGATCTATTTTCTATTGGTTCGTGAATTTTGTGAGAACCAAAATTTTATTGAATTTTTTATCAAATTTTTAGTTTCCAGCGATTAATTGAAAAATTGTTTTTTGTTGTTGTTGTTGTTTATTTTTTTTTCAAATGGTGTTCAATATCAGAAATAAAATTGAGTTATTAGGATAAAGTATGTGAGATTTTTGCAACGCAGTGTCTCGACGGTATTGGCGGCGAAGCCCGGTAATTTCTTCAACCCTTTGTTTCTCTCCTTATCCCCTTCGTTTAACGTCCTCTCTTTTTTTTCCCTCTTATCATCTTTCCTCAAAGTGTGAAGTGGTCTCGACCACCTGTTAGCGAAACATGACCGGCCGGCTCGCATGTCCGATACGAAAAAAGAAAAAAAAATCTCGTCCGGATACGTTTTCAAGCTCGCAGATTTGCCGATTTTATGCAACCGATTATACGCACCATTGATTTCGAAAATGATTAAAAAACGAAATTTTTAATCGCTCGACGGGTGAAAAATCATTTATTCAACGATTAAATATTTAAATATTACAATATTAAATTCGTCAAGCAGCATCGTACGAATATTTTTCGGAAACTTAAAAACCTTGGGGCTCAACATATAATAAATGCGTTTGTCAAAAAAAGAGCACGTTTGTTCGATAATTTAAAAAATCCTTGACCGTAAGGGTACAACAGGCACGCGGATTTGTGTCGAAAGGATATCGAAATAATTCTGTATAGCGAGGCGGTCTCGGCCACTCAAGTCGATCTTTCGTTCTCTTCTAATTTGTTCACTTCCCTCGGTTCTTTGCCTCGTGATCGCAACGGAAATTCTTCCTTTTTGTCTCTCTCTCTCTCTCTCTCTCTCCCTCTCTCTTGGTTTCGCACGTGAGATATTCTGCAAGAATGTCGTTTCTACACACGCACAAACGAGAGGCTCGCGACACGGGAGAGTGAAAACAGGACTGAAAAAGAGAGAGAGAGAGAGAGGGGGGGGGGGACAAAAAAAAGAAGAAAAAAAAACATGGTGGATATTATCCATTTGAGTGAAGAGGATTAAAAAGAATCTGAAAACGGCAAGATGCTTACTTTATTTTATTATATACACAACGAAGCTGGAAAGAGAGAGAGAGAGAGAGAGAGAGGGAGAGTGAAGGAGAGAAAGAGAGAAGAGTCGTGTAAATGCACGTAGGACGTTAATGAGAAGGATCGTTTTACCCTAAACGACGTAGCGATATTTCTCATCCCTTCTTCTCGCAGCTTTGCACATTTTTTTTATTTTTCCTTTTTTTATCTTTTATTATTCCTTTTCATACAATATAAACTTACTCGACGTCTTAGAGGACTTCGTGTCTCACGAGACCATCTTCTGCCGAGGGAAAGAGACCGGCGATTTTTTTTTGTTTTACAAACTGTCCGACCGTTTATTTTAATTTCAAATAAACGTTCATCAGTGCATGTGACCCAAAGCTGAATTTGTCGGTGTCGTATGACGAAAAAAATATTAAATAAATAGATAAAAAGCAAAAATAAATAAAAAAATAAATAAATCGTTGCGTCAAAATTTACGTTCTGATTAGACAATCTCGTTAAATTTAAGCGTACGTAGATTTACATGTTATACAGATTCGTATTTACTTGTCCTACCTGTTAAACCGTAAACCTGCAAAGTCTCCGTGAGACGCTCGACAATAACCGGTTATCAACGAGAGCACGGAGAATGATTAAAATATACAAAAGATGTAGAAAAAATAAACACGAACTGTAATAAACGGTGAAGAAAAAAAAAAATGTGAGCTTGACTCGAGGAAGTCGAGAGAACTGATTCGTCAGACAATTAATTTGAACTCGGGAGTAAAATTATAAAGCATAAACGAATATTTACATTGTATCGAATTGATATTAAGGGAGTTCAAGCGATATATATATATATAGGATACCATACGAAAAATCCATTAGATTCGATTATTCCAAAAGTTAATGAATTGAAAATTAGCGTGAATTTTCTTGAACAGCGCTTAATTATGTGTGAAAAATTTGGAGAGGTTTCACCGTCTGGTAATCGAGATATTCATTGTTGAAAATGACAATATTAACATGGGCTCTTATGGGAGCTTTCGAAAATCTGCGAACTTCGACAATAAATATCTCACTTTTGAGACGGTGAATCATCGGCATATTCCGCCAGAAGTTTGATACCGTCTTAAGCTTTCGGTTTACAAAATTTTATTGTGCAAAGTTGGAAAATAATTTTACCATAAGATTCCTTTGAACTTCCTTAAGCTGGCTAAAGAGAAGAGAAGATCGAAGATTTGAAAAATGAAAATATATTTCGAGTACGCCGAAATGATAGATTTCGTTGAATCAATAAACAAAATAATTCACTTTTCGTTTCGAGTTTGAAGTATATATTTTTTTGTAACGACGAAAAATATAATTTCGTTGTATTTTTCAACGATGCAAAGTTAATACCGAGAGAATGAGGTTCGAAGAAAGTGTTTGCAGTGCATATTCTCGTTTATAAAGATCGAAGTTGTTGGACAGGAGCTCAAAAGGATTTGATACGGCCACTGTGTTCCAGCAGCAAGCTGAACGGCGAGGCAGCAGCTCATCGTCGTTTCTTTCCAACTGGACGAGCATCATCGAGCCGAACTAAACTCTGGGACTACGGTCTTGAGGATGAGGAAGAAAAAGAGAATGAAAAAGACGAAAGAGAGATAGAGCAAGAAGAAAGAACGAAAGAGAGAGAGAAATAGAGAAGAGACTCGCCCCCAAGAACCACAAGAGAGTCCTCCGGGCTATCATCCACAGGACTCCCGTATAAACTCTTCTGTTCCCCGTGCACATGCTCGTTCCCGTCGTTTCTTCGTTCGTATGAGAGTTGTCCTGGCCATAGGAGAACGAGAGCAAAGGAGAAAGACAAGAGTAAAGAAAGAAAGAAAGAAATAAAAGAGAAAGAGAGAGAGAGAGAAACGGTAGAAACGTAACCGGTTAAGGTGGTGCGTATAGGATAAATAAATGCGCATTGTCAGAGTCGCAACAAAGAGTATATATAACCGCGTATGAGAAAAGGATAGAATTTTCAGCAGCGAGAGAAATAAAAAAAACAAAAGCGAGAGGGAAAAGAGGCGAGTGAATGTGCACGCGCGTGATTAATATTAACACACGCGAGGAAAAGGAGAGTGAGCGCGACTACCAAATAAGCTCTTTCCGTTATTTTGCATAATGTTTTTTAACGTCAATTATAAAAATGTAGGCAAAAGAGTGAATAAAAATAATCTACTAGTGAGTTAAAGCACCACAATCGGAAGTTCAATTTACAAAATCAAGGCTAATAATGTAATTTTATAAGCAATTGCCATTAATGAAAATTGGATTTGAGAAAAATCTTTCGAGTCACCAGACCTCGGTGTGTACTCAGCTATTTTTCATTTTCGTAGTAAAAAAACATTTCGAATTCATAAAAAAAAATAAAATAAAAAGATTGAAAATAAAATGTAATAAAAGTGGAATTTTTGCATAATTAATCAAAAAGGAAAATGGATCGTTTCATGAAGAAGCATGAAAGATGGCTCCGCAGGAGAATATTCAGTGCTATACGTCATCCTATCACGATCTCTATATAGAAATTTATATGTATATATAGCTATATATATATATATATATATATATATGTACCGATATATAAAAGCGACGAGAAGGAGAGTCGAGCTCTTCGGATACCGTCGAGAGAGGAACGGGTTATTACTCCCCGATTAGATTGACCGCCGGCTCTCTGCCGAAGAGCTCTTCTGTGTAGCGAAAGGATTTCAAACTCTGTATATGTATACGATAAGCATATATCTACGTATATCTATAAACGTCAATATATATGTATAAATCTTTGTGTATATATTCGATGAAGAAGGGTTGAGTAACGAAAACTGGCGTAAAAGCCTTTTGCGAAATACGCTCTCTCTCTCTCTCTCTCGAGGGATCGCACTGCGTCTGACGAAAATCTCATAAACGTCGATTTTAAGGATAAATATTGGAGTCTCTGGTGAAAAATTTCATCCCGAGGAAATCCGTTAAATGGTAATCTCCGGGAAAGCAGAGTGTCAGGACACCAAGTTCCTTTTTCAGTTATTTGGAACGTTATATATAGGGTTCCTCTGGGCATTGTGTTTTACTTTCGATTCAAAGTTTTCATGATTTCGAATGATGTCAGAAAAATTTTGTTCGATCAGTGGAGAATAATTTTTTTTTAAATCGATTAACGATAACACGATTATTAATCGATCGGTGAATTGAGTAACGAGATAATGGGTATCGTATAAAATTAGAGGAAAAAAAAAGTCGTGAATTGATTATTGGCTCGATCGAGTTTGATGAATCGAATGAAAATAAATTAGTCGAAACTCGGAATGACTTCGAGGAGTTGATTTTCAGTCGCGATCGATTGATCGATGATCGGGATAAAAAACGAAATTCTGATAATTTGAGATTGAGAGTATCAGCGCTCGAGTGTGACGACGACTCGCGCGACGACCACTTGGAAAGGTAAGTATTCCGGAGATCGGGAGCTGGGGTCTGAGGGACTTGAGGTTTGTAGAATAAGCAAGAAAAAGGAGAAGAAGGATGATAAGAAGAGGAGAAGGAGGAAGAAGAAGAAGGAGAAGAGGAGAAAGAAGTTGAACAAAGCAAAAAATAGGTGTACCGCGGGTTGTTGCTGCTGCTTTGCTGCGCTCCGATGTTGGAGAGCAAGAGATCGGTCGCCAGGAGTGCATCTGGCAACATTGCAAGACTCGGGCTATCTAGAAAGAAAGAGGAAAAGAGAGGGAAAGGGAGGGAAAAAGAGAAACGAGATAGATCGAGAGAGGAAGAGAGAAAAAAAGAGAGAGTGAGAGGGACGAGAAAGAGCAAGCAGCAGCAGCACCAGCAGAGGATATATCTCGGCTGGTCCAGCAGCCGCGCTGAGGTCCAGCTGAGTCCACTTCTCTGCCGGATCTCCTACGTCTCGTTTCAGGGCCGTATAACAAATCCTTTCTAAGCACCTTCGCGAAAAATAAAAATAAACCGTTTTTGCCACTTGTCGAGAATACTTTCATCAGGAACGTTCACACATTGAAAATGTTATTATTTCGATTTCAATGTCTCTCGATGCTATAAATTAAGATTAATTATATCGAATAACGTCGATTACGTCGCTGAAGGGTTTCGAAAAATACTTTTCACCAAAAAGTACGATTAATTTTCTTCTCTCCAATTAACACTGCACAAGTCACGGGTACCGAGTTAAAACGGTATAACAATATTTTATCATATAACGTTATGATAAAACACGAACCAGACTCTCATAAGTTTCTTTTTTCAAAAATCTTGATACAGTCCGAAAAAAAAAAGTTTAATTATTTTTGTCAATTAAGATTCGCTTAATCAGCCGAACAAACCGAAGCTCCCGAAGGTAATAAACGATACAACGACAATACACGAGGTAAAATTTGCATGAAAAACTTATCGATATGTTCATAACTTTTGCGAAAACTTATGATCCCTGAAGGTATTTCAATTATTTTTATTCTCATTAGTCTGTCAGAATACGGGGTGAGGCTCTTGCCGAGGTAAACGTGATATAGTAATAACACTTTTCTCTCTCTTGTCATTATTTAAAATATTTTTATTCGATAGAAATTCCGGCAATTAGTTGCGGAGAGAGATTATGGTCGAGGGGCATTTTAATACAGTGACTTTAATGAATTTATTTGCATTCCCGGTGCGAACATAAACTGCGCTATTGTAACGTGCATGTATATAAATAGGATTAAAAGGACGCATGATTTTTGTGAATTAAAAATTTCCGTCTCCTTCTCTCTTTCATTCTCTGTCTCTTCTTACACTCCCGTTCTCTCTCATTTCCTTGCTTTTTTTTATTTTTCTTTCTTTTCTCTCTTCCTTTTTTCCTGTCTTCTCATTCTCTTCCTCTCTCACTCTCTCGCACTCTCTTTTTTCTCCTTTTAACAGTTGAGGCCTCCGGCATAGGGGCTTCCGATGCTGCCTGGACCTCGCGAAAGCGAGATGCTGAGCCAGAGAGAGAGAGAGAGAAAGCAGGAGAAAGAAAGAGGTAGAGAAGAAAAAGTGCCCGGACGTTCGCGCGCCCACCAGCAGCACGTGCGCGTGGGTAGACTCCTCCGAGAGGGCCCCGGAGAAGGAGGGAGGGGGGGGGGATTAACGAAAGGGACGGAAAGCGTGAGACGAAGCGCGAGAATATGAGAAAGAAAGAAAGAGAATCGGCGAAGAGTCGCGAATAAAAGAAGATCGTGTCTGTTCGTGTGAGTGCGTTGCTTCGATATAGTTGGATTCGACGAGAGAAAAGGCCACGGTCTCTCTCATATATATATATACCTGCTGCGAACCATTTTCAAGTGTGGCTAAAAACTTATCGCTCTACCCCCGCGCTACATTTTAAAGCCACAAACAACCTTTCTCTTTCTCTTCATTTGTCGTTTGAGGTATAAAAAAAGAAAAACAAAAAATTTGCTCACACTCAACTTTCCGTATACCGCGATGTCGAACGGCATTTTTTTTTTTTACGTTTCTATTTCCTTCTTTTTTTTTTTTTCAAGTTTCATTTTTTTTTCTTGATTTTTTTAGGATCTCGATTCGTATGGTAATAAAGCAATTTTGCTGATGCTCGTGTAAACGAAAATCGTTTGAAATTTACCAACTGATTATAGAGTGACAAAGACTTTTGAAGTCTTTTGTTGCGCCAAAAATTGTGGGAATTTCAATGAAACATTTTGTTTCTCGAATATACGGGGTTGCGACACGCGGTTACAGATTTCTGAGACCAGGGTGACTGTGCAAAATGCTCATCCCAAGGAATTTCCATCTTCGTTTCATTCTTCCCCCTTGAGTCTCACCGGAGGTATAATTAGACTGAATAAAATCGAGTGAATTTTCGTCAGGATGATAAATACAATGGATTATGCGTGTGATTAGAGTTTGAAAGAAAAATGTTTCATTTTCTTCATTAGATGTTTCTTTCCCTGGGAGTGCGAATTCGTCTCTGCGGACGAGTTGGACCGACTTCTGGGTTCGGTCTTATTTTACTTTTTTTTCTCTCTCTCTACGTCATTCCTTCTCGTCTTGTTGATTCCACGAGGGAGTATATACGCGACTCTCGCGAATCCCTCTCTAACCAGTTTCACTTTTAAGATACGTCCAGTCTGCGTGTTCGTGTATTCTCGCGCTCATTTTCAGCGTATTTTTTGTTCATATATATTTCAAGCCCGCAACCCCTTTCTGCTTCGTCTTTAGCGCGCGCGCGTTAAAGAACGTCGACGTGCTGCTCTCGACGAAGATGACGACAAAGCTGAATATTTCGTGCTTCTGTTTTGTCTCTCTTTTTTACCCTTTGACCCACACGAAAGATGAGGAGGAAAATGAGCGGGAGGAAAGTACATCTCTCTCGACGACGCCAACGTGAGATCACCCCGGCGTCTAGTTCTCTCTTCTCTCTCACTTACCCCATTCTCTCCGCTTTCATCTCTTCTTTCAGAAAGGATCCCGTTCGTTTGCCAAGTAGAACCGCAATTTTACCCGAGCAAGAAGAGAGAGAGAGAGAGAGAGGAGGGGGGGGGGGGGGGAGGCGAAGAAAAATAGTGAGAAAGACAGACAAACGAGAAAAACTCGATAAAGAGGAAGAAATAAAAAGAAGAACGAGGATAAGATGAAGAAAAACAGAGGGATGAAGAAAATCAGAAAAGCTATAGAAGCAGAAAGTTAGGAAGAGGGAAGCTACGCCCAGAAAAAAGATTGAACAACAAAAAGAGAGAGAGAGAATGAGAAAGTTTTTAAAGCCTCGTTTTTTTTTCACTGCGGCATGAAAAATAGGAGGATGAGTAGGTATTGCACGCGAGAGGCTTCGGATGCAAGACAGAAGACACCAGTGCAACTACCGGAACTGGTTGGGCGGGGAGGGGGAGGGGAGGGGTGCGATCGAGCAGATCGGGAGTGAGGTGTTCCTTGAAACGGTTCATCGGAAACTAAGGTGCGCGAATTTTATTACACGGCTCGAGAGCGCACGTTCATCATTCTCTAGTTTAGCTCTGCGCGCGAGCAGAGAAAGGGAGAGACTTTTAAAGGGCGAAAAATTTCTCGCGATGAAAGAAAAAGAACGAAAAGTTCATTTAAAAGAAACTCTAGGCTTGTGAGGAGAGAATCAGTAAAAAACGATAAAAAATCAATAAGATAAGGTGCAGAAAGAAAGAAAAAAACAAGTAATGAAAATTCAAATGTAAAATTCTAGTCACGTGATCTAACCGAATGTGACACTGAGCAGGAAAACATACACGAGAGTCATTCGAGCAACGTATAAACGTAATTGAGGCAGGAGATGATACGTTTTTACTTCTTTTTTTTTTTCTTTCTTTCTTTTTCCTCTTTGATATACTTGTCTCATAAACTCTCGAGTGTAACGTCGATGGTGAATTCGCGATGTTTCTCGGATACAAAAATGCGCCTCCTTATGCATGCGTTGTATAGATATCGAGGTAGATGTATGCAGATTTGATGCCAATTCGTGGCAATTCAAGATGACAGGAACGTTGAATATCCTCGCCAAGTGCCTGCTCGCGGAATCGCTCCGACACCTCAGAGCGAGGGCAACCAAGTGGATTGAAGTTGATCACGTCGACTCGAATGCAAAGTACATGTATTGCAGAAGCTTGAGGGCAGGGACTCTGAGAGAAAGAGCGAGAGAGAGAGAGAGAGAGAGAGAGAGAGACTCATACGGTCGTGAGACGTATGCGTGCAAAGTGCAATGTTCATGCTCTCTTCGTGTTATAACCCCATCGATATATATGTATATTTGTACACATGGCGATATATCGGAGGTGCGTGTGTCTGTGTATATATCAATGGATGATTTTCACAGTCATGGATCGTGCACGTGACTTTCGTCGGTGGACTTTTGAGGGGATAACGATGTGGTGAAAATTATTTCTTATAATCTTCGGTGACGCGTTGAATTTCAAATATATATACACACATTCGCGTTATTAAACTCAAACTGACGTGTTGTTTTCCACACTGCTTCATTCGTTTTGTACTTTCCTGTTCATTTTTTCATTTTTTTTTCAATTTCTCTTTTGATCTTTGATTAGTAAGAGTGAGCGCATAAATGAGGTATAGGAGGGACTCTTGTATAATGATCGTTAATATGATTTACCGGTATTTTTGATCACGTGATTTTCGAACGGATATAACTCTCGACGATTATTTATTAATGATCAATATATATATAATCTGAATCGAGATAAATGCACGCGAGTGTATTTTGAACTGGGTGGGTGCAGGAGAAAGGAGGCAGGGGGCTGTGCGTATAATTATAGAATTAAATAAGACGAAAATATACAGCGATGCTCGAGGTTCAAGTTCTCGTGGAGAAACGTCATCAAATTCGGTGACCGAGCGCGATATATACGGACTCGTGACTCGTAGCTTTTGTCATGGCTTCTCTTAACCCTCGTTCCCTTCGCGATCTTTCATCCGAATGTGTATTTTTCTCTGCTATATATATGATATACCGTTTGACTGCCTCCTGACTGCTGACAGGGATCCTTTCGGAGTTTTTCTTATCCAGATAAACGATCTTGATAAAGGTTCACCCTGAAATATCCTCGAAATTTGTCACCCAAAATTATCTTCGTTTCTTACTAAATATTGTACCGTTTTTCGCGTTTTTACGTGGGTGTGTGGACGCGCGTCTGCATCGGTGGCTCAGAAAAGAGCTGAAATAAAAAGCTTGTTACTTGGTCGCCGGTTATTTTTGCAACCCTCTTACATTGCCGGTGTACTCGAGTCATCGAAGCTTACGTTTATAGAGTGTGCTATAATGGTCGAGAAAAAGACTCTGAAAGAAAGTGAGCGGGGCGAAGAGAGTTTGTTAAGGGTGACAGATAGTCAAACGAACAATCACAAAAAGAGACAGAGAGAGAGAGAGAGAAAGGAAGAAAAGGGCAAAAGCGAGAAAATATAAAGTGTGGTATAGTTGGTGAGACGAGAGAGTTGCGCGGGTTTCTTTCGTTGTGTATAACAACGTGTGAGAGTAAGGGTATGTCCTCAACTCTGGGTGCTTCGATGTCAACGACACTGTGGCATTGCAGCTGCTACACTCACATGTGAATAGACACACAGAAATATCTACAAGCTATACCCTCTCTCTCTCTCTCTCACACAGGCTCCTCTCACTTTATAACCATTTAAATTATAAATATACGCATACACGGAGTGTCCATAAAGTCAAGCCTGAAATTCGCTGACCGTTTTGATCTCGAAATTTCCAACAGACGAATCTCTCGAAATGATTTTTCTCGGATGAACCATTTACGAGTTATTAATTAACGAGAGTGTGGGAGCGAGTCTGGAGCCCGGGAGTGACTCGAGAGCCCGCCTGATCATCGGCTCATCACAAGTTATATTCAATATTTCGGCAACGATGCATCGGACCAGAAAAAAAAGAATTTTCTCTCAAGAATCCTGAGACTCAGGTATCCCTCCGGAGTTTAAGGACACTTTTGAAACATTCTGTATGAATAAAGGCGTGTAATTTCAACGGTGATGGCAAGTTGGCCACAGCCGAGAGAAGGAGCTATCGTAAGCTTCGGCTCGACGTGTGTGCGTGAGGGCACAAACGTTATGGTCTTCCGTTTGTGCTGTATATATATATGCGGGCTTATACCTTGCGGGGGCAGAAGTCAAATATTCCCATTTCTCGGTTGTTGAATGTGGCGTATAGACTCGGGTTGCCCCGTGCCGACACAACGACCAAGTTCTCGCACGCGAGAATCCTTAAGCTCTTTATATCTATATATATATATGTAAGCCCGTATATTGAGAACGAATAACGAAAGCGAGTCGCCAATGAGCGTGCACGAGTTTATTCAAGAGTCGCATACTTGGAAAACTTGCAGCTAATTTTACGTTTCATCGAATCGTTTTTTTTTTTCGTGCCATTTTTTTTGATGAATATGAAAATAAATTCGAAGCAAATAATTGTTAATAATATTTGCGTCGAATATACGAAAGTTCCATTCAAGATTTCACTCTCTCCGAGATGCTGGAAGAGCGGGAGGGAGGTGGAGGGGAGCGTTGTACCGAGAGAGGACGAAAATTGTCGTGAATCATTGAGAAAGTGTTTACGCATTACGTCGAATTACAAAATTGTTTTATTGTACGTTATAAAAGAAGTAAGGGAGGGGGGGGGGGGGGGTTAATATGAAACAAGGGCATGAACTGGTGTTTCAATGGTTCGGATGACGCGTTGATTAACGTTACATGTCCGCCGTCCTACAGGCCGCGAGCGTTGACCAGAGCAGCTCCGAGGGACCGCGTCAGTCGACAAATCTACAGGCAGAGAATGAACAGAGAGGAGCCCTCGAGCTGTGCATTTATATATCGCGCGTGAGCATTAAAATTTACAGCAGAATTCGTAATAAAAAAAAGAAACCCAGAAAAAAAGCGATAAAATAGAAAAAAAAAAAAAAAATTGATCAAAAGCCTGTTTCGGAAGAAGCTCGAAATCGAATGAAATCGGAGCTGAAATGATCGAATCCCAATGACCCTCGAGAATCGTGACGCAATAACTTTTTCATAATGTCGTACAAAAGCTTAATTCGCTCCCCGCGGATGAAACGGAGCGTGAAAAGTGGAAAAAAAAAAAAAAAAATGAATTAAAATGAAAACAGAAATGCAACAGCGGCGGTTTTGTACCATCTCGCGAATTCAACGACTCGTGTAACATCGAGATTCAGTGCCTGAGGAAAGTAACGCAGCAACATCGTTGCAGTTAACGCGGCAAAAGATTATTTTCAAAGGCCCGATCGTAAATCGCGTGACCCTCCGGAGACGCCATACGCACGATATATATATATATATACCATCGGGAAATATACTCGAATAAAAGAGATACTTTCGTACATACGTGTATTCCAAGTATTTATATAATATACGTATATGATATATAAGTTACGTAGTTCGCGAATAACCGCTACGCCAATATACGAGACAATATAGTACAATATGTACAGAGAGGATCGAGGACATTGAAAGCAAAAACCGCGAGCAATATATGCAAGATGTCAAAGAGAATATTCGATTTTTTTTTTTTTTCATGTTTCACGTGTACAAACGACCGATGAATTAGTATTATTTCTCTGACACAAATATATATCGATTGTGTGTTATTTTGACGGGTAACACACGTTTTTTTTATTTGTTAAATAAGAATGAAAAATACACTGAGAAAAATGTATTCGTAAATTCAACAAATTTTTTTGTTGATTCGACAAATTTTCTGTTGGTTCAACAAATTTTTTTGTTGGTTCAACGAATCGTGGCGAACAAAATAAAATTTGTTAGCCCAAACGAAATTTGGTTCATTCAAATACTTAATTTCTCATCACGACAAAAATATCGTTGAATCAACAAAAGTTTTGTTGAATCAACAAATTTAATTTGTTCGCAACAATTTCAAATTTTTTTTTCTCAGTGTATGGTGATTTAAAAAAAAGAAGAAGCTTTGGAAATGACGAGATTAATCGAAAGCACGAATAGGATGAACGAAGTTGCAAAACTCTTCAAAGATGCTGATATGCTATGTGAATCAAAATTATAGAGTCAACAAAGAAATTAGATCACGCGCTAGATCGTTTTTGCTTCGAGTAACTTGGGCGGGGGCTATACGAGTCATTTGTATTTGCATTGCACCGCGTGTATTGCACTCGTATAATGATGTTGATGATTACGTCACGATTGAACATTTGAGTTAAACTCTGTGTGTGATGCTGCGCTAAAGCAATTAAGGTCGGATAGAAATATTTTACGTCTTCAGTTTGCTCTTTCGTGACACCAAATCAACTGAAGATATCGGATACCGAGGGCTTTAGAGAAATGCGGCTTTTTAGTGCAAATAAAATTTTTCAAAATCGGGTCAAAAGTTTGACGAGATTTCTCCACCGATTAATATTAATCAATCGAACAGGCGTTGAAATCAATTTTCATTTGATTTCATCTGATAAAATCAAGTTCGATTCGACGGATCGATAGAATTTGATGAAAATAATTCGAAGGCTTCAAAGAGTATGATTGAAAACGTCAACTATTTATTTCCGGTGTGAAAAATTATAAGAATCGTTCCTCGAGTTGAACTCGAGATGGAAGTAAAGAAAAAAAAAAAAAAAAAACATGCACAAATGCACTTGTATAATTGAGAATGGCTCTTCTTCTCGCTTCCTCGTCTCGATTTCAATTGAAATAAGACGGAGGAAAAGGTTCAATTGCGTCACTCTGCCAAAACAAAGCACATCCGCATGAAAGTATTTTGGAGAGACGCGCGTTCAACGCGATGAGAGAACGAGACGAATGAGAAAAAAAAACACACACAGAAGAACTCGGGAAGAAAATTAACGATGATTTGATGCTCGAGTACCGGGACCACAACCGGAGAACAAATTACAAAAAAAAAAAACCATCGTCGGTCTTATTGATTTGGAAGATGAAAAATTGTCTGAATTTAAAAATAAATATCTTAGAAGTATATTGTCGAGTGAGTAGAAAAATGAATAGCATGACACAGCATATAGAGATGAAAATGTCTCTCTCATCGACGTTTACAATGCACGAAGCAAAGTCACACGTTTTTTTTTTCTCCATCTCCAGCCAAATGGCCGTGGCGAGAGAGGAAATTGAATTTCAGTGATTCCGGAATATCTTGCGAGGAAAAGGAAGAAAATTGCCAATTGAGATGGGAAGATACAACGAAAAAAAAAGAAGAAATAAAAATCAAATAAAAATAGAATGAAAGGGAGAAAGAGAGAGAGAGAGAGAGAGAGAGAGAGAGAGAGAGAGAGGAATAGGGAAGAAGAAAGCGAGAAGAGAATGAGCGAGGTCGCGGATATATTTAACCTCTGGTGGTCGTTTTCGCTTGGCTTTCACGATCGCGAGCAAATTCTTTTTATTTTCTCTTTAGCCATTTCTTAAGTTGGTGTGGAAAAGCATAAAGGAGTTTTGCGGAGAGTTAGAGAGAGAGAGAAAGAAAGAGACGAGGAAGTCGCGGTGTGGGGACCGGTTGGCGGTCGTGAAGAGAGCAACGCACTTACGCCCGGGTTTTGCGAGAAGAGTGCGCGCAAGATTGCGCACACTCACAGTTGCACTTCTTCTCCCATGCTCGCTTTTTTCTTCTTCTTCTACTTCTTCTTCGTATATACTTTTCTTATTTCTATCCGCGATTTAAATAAATGTTAGCACGAGACTCGAATGCCGCTCATTGTTTCGCAGTCGTATCACGGCCGCGAGCGAGCTCGTGAAAAACGCGCGAACGCGAGTCGCTCGCGCCATGTCCTCTCTCCGCAAACCTTCCGCGTATATATAAGTTTTACCGATTTACAGAAACACTGATACTCGACGCGAAGATAAATGTAACGAGAAAAAAAAAACCTCAAAAAAGGAGAAAACGATGATCAGGCACGGTCGAATCTCCAATATCCAAAAAACTGCATTCAAAAACTTGATGAATTATACTCAATTGATTAAGGAGTTTCGGTACAAAAGGCAAAATGTTAAGAAATTAATGAAATTTGGTGATAATGTTCTTCAACATCAAGTACGAAAATACAAATTTTTTCAAAATTTTCTTCTACTTAGTTATCGAGTAATTATGCATTAAAGCAGATTTCTTATGCCCGAAGTGTATACCTATATATACGGAAACGCTATGCTTATACACGTGAACTTTAGTCTTCGATTACTCGATACCTGTGTAAAAGAAAAATCTGAAAAAAATTGTATTGTCAAATTTGGCACTGAAGAATATGTTCACAAAATTTTATAAAATTCTTAACTTTTTGACAATTTTTTGTGTTTTTAACATGATTTAGCATGGCAACATTGTATCGCCTGTACCGAAACTCCTTAATTGATGTCGTTCCCAATTCTCAAACTTGATTTTCATCGAACGAATTTGAGTAATATTCTGAATCATGAAATAAAAGTAAACCGATATACGCGCATCCGGAAACTCGTGGAGCGACTGCGATGTCTTTTTATTACGGAAATGAGAGAAAATACGGAACGTTTGACATTGAAATATCGCGAGTGGGTTCGCGAAACCGTTGTCTTCCCTCGTCTCAATGGGGCGTGTTATTTTTTCTCTTCGATTAAAAAATCAATTGTGAATTTAGTCGTAGATTTATAGAGGAGAGAAAGAGAGGAAAACGATGCTGATCGAGCATTTGTTGAGATTAAAACAGAAAAAAAATGGGGTGAAGGATATGTGGGAAGAAATAAGATGCTGCTGCGTGCGCGTGCAAAATGCTGCTGGTAAAATAGATGGATGAAAAAAATAGTTGGAATGCATGGAAAATTTTAACGCATCATCAAGAATAGTTTAACAGGATGCATAATACATCAACACAGTGGCACAGAGAGATGAGCACGAATCGAGAGAAAGATATATACGTGTATATATAGTTCGACACGGCGCAATATCTTAGTACCCGAGGGTTTGTGTCTCCCCATGAAAGAGGGATTGACTGAAAATTTGTATATATATATATACATACATATAGTTACGATTCGTTTATCCCTCACGAGAGAATAAATACGAGGTATATAAAAGAAAAAAGAAAGGAAAAAAAAAACGTTGGAACGATGAAACTAGCTCCATGAATATATTTCTCGGTGATAAATCTCCGCGCGTATCACGAGAGTTGTAACATAGAGGTTGATTCAAATGATCTAACGTTCCAAGATTGGATCGTTGTAACGAGAGAAAAGGGACATTCTTCCCAGCGACTTATTCTCCATCCCTTGAAACCGTCATTTATTTACTGAGAAAATATATTTGTTGGTTCGATTAAATTGTTTGTTGGATCAACAAATCTTAGGGAACGAGTTAAATTTTGTTGATTCAACAAAACTTTCGTTGATTCAACGATGTGTTCTCGTCGTCGTATAAGAAAAATATTCGAGCCAACAAACGAAATGTTCAACAAAAATTTTGTTGAATCAGCAAATTTTCTTTCAGTAAACAATTTTTTTTTTTTCAATCCACAACTCAGCATTTTCCCAGTATTTGCAATAAATATATCAATCGAATTTGAAAGAATCTAATTAATTTTCGTGACCAAGAGAATAGGGCCCAAAAAAGATGGATTTAATCGATCGATGGGATACGTTCGATCCATTCAAGCAAGAATTAAGCATACGAACTCATCGATTACTTAACAGGTACACAAAAGAGTATGAATCATCGAATACCCTGTAACTACTACTATTTTGAATCAATCTGTAGATCAATTTAACGTATTTTCTTACTTTCTTCGTCCGATAGCCTCGGGCAATGAGTAGCAAGAGGGAGGGAGGGGGGGGGGGCAGGGGAAGTTTTAATTAATTCGCTGATTGCGGAAAATCGTTCTGCCATCTATATCATGAGTCTCTGTTTCACTATCGTCTCATCTACACACACATATACACACATGCACATATATCCATGTATCAAGGAGTTACAAGCCCATGAGAGAATGCTCGGACCGAAAAAAAAAAAAAAAAAAAAAAATTCGCTCGGAATGAGGAACAGGAAACACGTGTGGGCAGAGAGAGTCTCTCCGGATTCTCGACGTAGCAGAGAGCACGCATTCTGTACCGAGAGAGACAGAGTAAGTCCGTGCACCCGCAAACTTTTCCAAGTGACAAAAAATCCGAAAAACGAATGCGATCGAGCTGTTTGAATCCGTTTTCCTCGAAGTCACACACATTTTTCGTAACTTCAAAGACTTCTCAGGTGTCGGAGCGAGAAAAACCTTTTTCTATCCACAGATTTGAATATCGCGAGCTCTCGCATGGTCCGCGATCCACGGATATGAAAATTGAAGGCGGTTATCGAGTCGATCTCGATCGCGAGACCGAGAAATATCAACATGAAAATACGCACGTCCGCATCCTCATAGATACAAATCCGAATGGAATATGGAGCTGTCTCCAGTCTCCACGAATCTTCTCGATCACTCGACCTCCTTGACGAAAGAGAGGAACAGAGAGAGAAAGAAAGCGAAAGAGACAAAGCAGCCAAGTGCACATAAGTGGCATCGGTATCGAGTCATGTGCTCTCTCGTTCTTCCTTTTCTATTATACAAAATCAACAAAACAGCTTTATGTATAGATTAGAAGATAGAATTTGGTCCAGGTTTTTTCTAAAGTTGATGAGCATATAATGGAGAAGGTCGAGGGAAGTTTCGTGCTGGATGAACGAACGACGAGCACGCCGTATCGATGTCGAAACGAAGGGGAGAGAGTGATTGGAGGGAATGGATAGGGACAAATCGATAACAGTTTGTATCTCATCGATATATTCCGTAATATGTGTACACTAACCGTATACGTTCGGAAATACACAGATATACATAAAGGTAACATATATATCAAAAGATAGAAGAAAAAAGAAGCTCCAGAGAG
Source organism: Campoplex capitator (assembly GCA_037576405.1). Classification (NCBI taxonomy): domain Eukaryota; kingdom Metazoa; phylum Arthropoda; class Insecta; order Hymenoptera; family Ichneumonidae; genus Campoplex; species Campoplex capitator. The sequence goes on along the minus strand of JARBWI010000323.1, from coordinate 8,421,145 downwards.
GGAGCTAAAAGAGGGAGGAAAAAGCGTGACTGTATGAGCAGAGAGAGAGAGAGCATTTTCTTCGTGCACCTGGAGCACGAGCTCAGAAGTCGTCCTGCTCGTGTCTTTTTTCCGTTTGGTTATACGATCTTATATGCATACACTTATTTACATATATTAAGAGATATTTGTGTGGGTGTGTGTGTATGTGTGTGATGATACGTGAAATGTACGAATGCACTTGAGATGAGTACTTTCACTCTGATCGAGTGACTATTTGCTATATTTGTATATGTATATATGCATATAAATGAGCTTGCGTGTTCGATGTGTATGTATATGTATATTTATATGGATCTACCTGGGATACAGAGCGGCGCACGCCCCTTCGGTCTCATTTAGCCTCCGCGCGTCGGACCGCGACACGTTCCCGCCACAATCCTTTTTTTTTCCTTCTTCGTTTTTATTTCACTCTCTTTTTTATATACGAGATTATTTGACAAGAAATAAAAACGGGAGAAATAAGTGAAATGAAAAAAAAAATAAAAAAAATAAAAAAAAATGGATAAAAAGATGAAAAAATGGGGCGGGGAGGAGGGGAAAGCGGGGAGGACGACGTAGCGGTGTGATGCCATTTTTATCGTTTCTTTGTGCGCACGGCCGATCGGCAAAATTACATACAGACGATATGATTTTTGTTCAAGAGAGAAAAAGTGTCTCGACCTCGTTCGATAATCGGGGCGTTAAAGCCACATAAGAACGAGCAATTATCGAAGAGCCGATCGAATCCTCTCCGTTTTTTATTTTTATTTTAATTTTTTATTATTACTTTGTTTTTATTTTTTTTATTGTTTTTTTTTTATTATGCAGAAGGGAGAGGGAGAGAGAAAGTGAGAAGGGGAGACTGTTGTGTCGAGCCGATTATTCCTGATCGCGATGACGTCATTGTCGTCCGGTAAAACGGGCGCACGTGAGATCGCCGCAGAGGGAAAATAAGAAGAAGAGAATATTTGGTCGGAGGCTGCGAGCAGCCTCCGATCTCACGCACGAGTTAACCGGCGAGTGGCTTCTTCTGTAGACTTTTAATCAAAGCTTTGTACGTCGTGCATTAAGAAAGTCCGGTCCTCGAATGGCAATAAAAGCGAAACGAAAGCAATGGGAAAAGGGATGAGACGGGAGAAAGAGAGAGAGAGAGAGAGAGAGGAAAAAAAGAAATTCTCGCACAGGATATCTCGAGCGAATTATTATTAGGCGAAATCGCGAGAGAGAAAAAAAAACGCGTCGATTAAAAAGACATCATTACGGAATTACGACACGATATTAATTTGCATTCGCAATAAATACACTCACTTTGAAGGGAGCAACTTATAATTCAATTAAGTTTTCTCTCGCGCGTATAAATGAGTATTCGAAACTTCATTTTACGAGTGAAAATTTCGAAGCTTTTTTCGTTCAAACACGTACAAATTTTTTTCATCGCATCATCAAATCATGCGCAGTTTTTTTTTTTTTATCCAGAACAAAAAGCTTCAGCCGGAAGCCTGAAAAAATAATTCCCAATCGAAAAGGTACGATTGTCAGAACGAAAACTTCAAAAACTTGGCGAAGAAATAATGAAATTCTTTCAAAAAAAAAAAAAACATACGAATCTTAAAATTACAATCGCAAAACAAAAAATATATATACAAAGCGAATTATTTTCGAATAAAAAATTTCGCGCTAAAATAATAATCCGAGCCAACCAATTTCAATTTGACTCAATCGTGAAAAATACTGCTCTCATCATAAGTTATAATTAAACGAAAAAAAAAAAAGAAAGAAAAGAAAAGTCCTGGCCTCTAAATCACAAGGATCATAAAAATAACTTTCTTTTGAACCTCCCAGCGGTTGTTCGATATCCCGAGAGCAACGAAACCCGTGAAAAAATATTAATAATAAAAAATAAAATCCGTATATCATGAGATTGAAAAGGATTCGTTCGAGTTGCGAGCAGCACGCATGTAAATCGTTTTATGCAAGTATAAATACATACAGTTTAGTATGATAATGTAAAAAAAAAAAAAAAAAAAACGTATAATTACGCGTATATACATATTTATGAATGCACACACATAAAATATAAGGAGAGCATAAAACGTTTTTTGCCGGTAAATTCGCGCTTTGAGATTGTCAAAAGAGCGCGTGTGGCTCGTTTGTATAACTCACACAAGTACATTTATATAACACCATTATTCGTGCTATCGCAGGACAAAACCGAAAAAATCTCCAGCCAACCCGGACACTGCATGAGAGACTCCATGACGAATCCCCGGAGATCAAGAGAGAGAGAGAGAGAAGAAAAACGGAGAAAAAAAAAAGTAAAAACGAGATGAACCCTCTCGGGGGAGACTTTCGCTCGTAGAATACAAGCTGCCCTGGACCGGCCAACACTCTCGTCATTCTTAATACTTTATGCCCGACGAGTTACAGTCCGGCGAATTTCTGACTCACATTCATGCGTGTAAAAAATATATTTCTGCGTGCGTGTGTGTGTCTTCGCGTATGTGAGTGTTTCGGATCCTCTTAGCCACGCTTCTGGTCTGTCGTCAAGAGATTTATCTCAGTTTGCGAGAACCCCGACGATTGTCGCGACGACGATCCTCGTCCTCGTCGTTTCTCTTTTCTTTTCACTTTTGTCTATCCTTTTACTGTTTTTCTCTGAGCTTTTTTTTTCTGCCATTTCACTTCCTCAATCTCTACCTTTTTTTTTTTGTCAATATTGAAAAACAAAACCGACGAATTTATATCAGCGGAGTAGTACAGCGAAAATGAGAAAACGTTTTTCTTCAAATTCATCGATATTTTTCTGACCCCGATTCCCTGATTTTTCTTCACGTTCGAATACGTAAAAAATCAGGAGAAAACTTGATTTTGGAAAAATGGACAAAAACATCGTAAAAAAATAAAATAAAAATCATAATTAAGGATAGTAGCAACGAGGATATGAAAATTTAAACGATATTTTTCTGACCCATATTTCCTGATTTTTCTTCACGTTCGAATACGTAAGAGATCAACAGAAAACTTGATTTTGAAAAAATGGACAAAAACGTCGTAAAAAAAAAAAATCATAATTAAGGAGTTTCGGTACAAAAGGCAAAATGTTAAGAAATTAATGAAATTTGGTGATAATGTTCTTCAACATCAAGTACGAAAGTACAAATTTTTTGAAAATTTTCTTCTACTTAGTTATCGAGTAATTATGCATTAAAGCAGATTTCTTATGCCCGAAGTGTATACCTATATATATGAAAACGCCATGCTTATACACGTAAACTTTAGTCTTCAATTACTCGATAACTGTGTAGAAGAAAAATCTGAAAAAATTTGTATTGTCAAATTTGGCACTAAACGAATGTTATACCGAATGTTAATGTGTTTGGTGAACGTATGTTCACCAAATTTTATGAAATCCTTAACTTTTTGACAATTTTTTGTGTTTTTAACATGGTTTAGCATGGCAACATTGTATCGCCTGTACCGAAACTCCTTAAGGATAGTAGCAACGAGGATATGAAAATTTAAACGATAATTGTACGATGAAAGCGAGATTTGAGGTTCGAAAAACGTTTCTCCTTGGTATGTAGCTCTCGTTTGAGGACGAAACGAAAAAAAAAAAAGAAAAGAAAATTGATGGAAAAATAAGGAAATGACACGAAGCGAGCGAGTCGTCGAGCCATTTGTCATTCTTCGAGCAAATCTTTGATTGAACATTAATTAAAATAATAACAGAGAATTTGGTGAACCGTTGAATAATTGAGGATTAATGGCTGTTTAATAAATCCATGCAATTTAATCAATTATCCGGGGCCAGGAGGTTTTCTCCTCTCCGAAGAAAAGAAACGCCCGAAAAACTCGTTCGATAAATTATTATATGTAAGAGTTTCAGGTCGTACGTGTATAAATACCCCGGTTTCACGGGAGAGCACGCGACTCATCGAGGAGTCGGGGGGGTTATGAGGATCGAGCGAGCAGAGATGGTCGAATAAAAAATTCAGTAAACCTGGATACTGATGACGTTCAAAAATTAATGGTACTCGATTATAATTTCACAATAAAAATAAAACGAAGAATATCAGACGATTAAATAACGATTAAAATGAGTCCGAAAAATGCGAATCTCAATCGAAAGTCTTTCGATTGATAAAAATTTGTCGAAAAACACTGTTGAAAGAGGACAGCGTTAATTCACGATCGGATTCATCGCGATGCGCGCTTAAGTTCAAGGCAAAAGGGTCTCACGGGGGGCGTGATAGTGCACGTGCCTCACGAAATTCGACTCGGTATGGGGTTTTATGACAAAAGAGTGGCAACAAAAATAAAAAAGAAGAAAAAAAAACGAAAAAAAAAAAAAAAGGAATCGTAACGTTTTCATCGCACACGCAATTACTCAACGTCGTTGCCGAACGGAGCGACGCGAGAGCTGCTCAGGCAAACTCGTTGGTGGTTTGTAGTCGAAGTGGCTGCACATACTAACACCTAACGATAATAAAAACAGCACATGTAGGTCGAGCTAGATTAAATCGAAGCTCACGTTCCTTCGGAGTCGAGAGAGGCGAAGAAACAAAAAGACAGAGAGAAAGAGAGAGAGGGAGGGAGAAGGGGTTGGTAAAAACGAGGGTGAGTTAAAGCTCGTGGAGACGAGACGGTCCATGTGCTCCGATCTGGCTCACTTTTCGTGTCTCAACTTATGTACGTTTCCAAATACACATGAAGCCACGTATTAAGCCCCGAAAACATGACTATGGCAGCTGAAACTATGTCATAACTTCGTACATAGTCATTATTCAGCAAACTTTATATAAATAATACATAATATATATATATATATATATCTAATGAATACATAACCCCATAATGTATTCTAGCAGTAAACTATTTGTAAACGTATCTTACTCAGTTTCCAGAACAATTGAAAATTAACCGACAATACAATATCGAATCGTTCTACATTGAGAATTTTCTTACAAATATTATTTCCAGCAGGACATCGTACACTGAGAAAAAAAATTTGAAATTGTGGCGAACAAATTAAATTTGTTGATTCAACAAAACTTTTGTTGATTCAACGATATTTTTGTTGTGGTTAAAAATTAAGTATTTGAATGAACCAAATTTCGTTTGGGTTAACAAATTTCATTTTGTTCGCCACGATTCGTTGAACCAACAAAAAAATTTGTTGAACCAAAAGAAAATTTGTCGAACCAACAAAAAATTTCTTGAATTTACGAATTCATTTTTCTCAGTGTAATTATTCGCATCATTCGTGTCGTTTATCTATTCGATAAACATATATAAAAATAATAATAATAATAATAAATATGGAATAATCATCATATCGAATAATCCTTTTGAGGTTGGACAAGATTGTTGAGCTTTTATGTGGGCAGAGGTTCGATAAGCCCATATGCAAATATTTGCTCTCCTTATTCATGTGGCTGTTGAGATTTTTTCGAATCGTTCTCGCATCGAACGTTATTTCATCTCGTCCGTATAAACACCGATTTCTCGTCTCCATCGTAATATAAATGTATATTCTTCGCTTTTTTTTTTTTTCTTATTTGTTTTACGTTTATTTTTCGTTTCTTCGTTCTTCTCATTTTTTTTTGCAACACGTATTCAACGAGCGTGAACTTGGTAGCTCGAAAAGGAGAGATCTTAGGATGACGACGTCCTCGCGAGGATGACGAGAGGACGAAACGCGAACGGGGAAAAAAAAAAATACAGAGAGAGAGAAGACGCGAAACTGTCAGATCGAAAAAGTATGAGAAACACACGAGAAATAATCAAAGAGTGTCACGCTTCTCGAAAACAGTATTGGAGATAAAAGGCGTGGGCGCTTAGAATCGAAAGCGAGAGTGCCTGATCGACCAAATATATATCGTCGGACCAAACGAAATCTGTTGCAAGGACAAAAAACTACGCTCCAGAGAGATTTGTCAAGAGTGAAATTTCTAATTCTGTGTTTCTCTTTCATTGGCTCACTCGTATATATATATACACTTGATGTATATATGTAGATTTACGTAATACTTATTTAAAAACTGTCGAGACTAATTGGAATGACAATACTCGTGGATTATTCAAGAATAAAAATTACGATTGATGTAACTTTAATAAAAGTGCATTCCAGAGAGATAAGCTCCTGTTATGCTGAAAGCATGTCTTCGATATTCTCTGCGAAATTGAGGGATTTCTAAAAATCCTAATATTTTCTCTCAATCCAATTTACCCTTTTTGCTTCTTGTTGTAAATAATTTCTCGAGGTGCAATGGCTTTCCCGAATTTGAGACTTCAAAAATTATACATAACATATACTATAGTATTTTCTTCTTTCTCTTCTAATTTCATTCATTTTAGCCTAGCCTCTCCGAGAAAGGGGTTATGTGATCAGACCATCGTACGTTATGGATGAATCGCACACAAGAATTAAGGGAGTTCATCTGGTAATCGAATTAACAAACAGATATTGATTAAAAAATTTGAATACAGTTATCAATATCAACTAGATCACCTGTCAAAATTTCAGGTCCTTAGAATACTTTGTTTGAGAGAAATTAATAAAAACAGATTTTCCAATTTAACACGGTTCCTTATGCGTTTCTGTGGTTTTCCCGTCTGTAAACATGAAATTCGCAAGCATTGACAAACAGTTTCGTACAAAATTTTTATAAATGCTTAAAAAATATCTAAAAAATCTTTTTACCACTTCACAAAATCCATTCGATACTTATGAGGTTCGGAATAAATTAATTTGTCTCGAAGAAGGAGATTAAACTTTGGAGGTTAAACACACTAAACATACTGAGCCGACTACGCTAGTCGTGACAGTTTTGGGTTTTGACTTGCTCGTTACCAGATGAACTCCCTTAAGTGCTACTTTCAAAATTAAGGAAGTTCAAGCAATATATATAGGATACCATACGAAAAATCCATTAGATTCGATTATTCCAAAAGTTAATGAATTGAAAATTTGCGTGAATTTTCTTGAACAGCGCTTAATTATGTGTGAAAAATTTGGAGAGGTTTCACCGTCTGGTAATCGAGATATTAATTGTTGAAAATGACAAGTTTAACATGGGCTCTTATGGGAGCTTTCGAAAAACTGCGAACTTCGACAATAAATATCTCACTTTTGAGACGGTGAATCATCGGCATATTCCGCCAGAAGTTTGATACCGTCTTAAGCTTTCTGTTTACTAAATTTTATTGTGCAAAGTTGGAAAATAATTTTACCATAAGATTCGCTTCAACTTCCTTAAATAATAGCAGTAATCGTTTACAGGCAGAATCATTACTGTGACTAATTTGGCTCTAAAACGTAGTGAGAATAAATCTTCTACAGCATTTTAGTCTATAAAGCCTCGTATACTTACATTTTTAGCCACTGATATAGCTCGTTCTCTCCGTCTCAACGAATCATCTGATAGAATCCCTAAGATTTTTACACATTTAAAAAATTCAACATTTTGCCTTCCGTCAATTATATTGGAGGCAATTCGTACAAATCTGTTAAGAAGCAGTCCATTCATATAGGTCTAAATTCTTATTAACACTATATCTATATTCACTTTTTTTCTTTATACATTCGTGCAGCAATTTTGAGATTGAACATTTCATAAATATTTGCATACGTATTTTGTGTGTGTGTGTGTGTAAGAGAGAGAGAGAGAGAGAGAGAAAGAGAGAGAGAGAGAGAGAGATTCGAGGGAGAATTGCAAGTTGAATTGAGTTCCATGGTGATGGGAAGATAGAAGAGTGAGAGAGGGTTGGTCAGCGGGGGTTGGTGAAATTAATGGTATGTAACAGCCCTTAAGGGATTCGCCGAGCGCAATATCGTCGTTCAACGGGTTTCGTAGAGTTAAAGCATCGATCGTGATGGCTACGGTCTCCGGGGATTAGCGAGTACCATGAAAAGGAGCCAATTTATGGGTAGTTTCGTGACAAATTTTCTCGATAAAGAAAAAAAAAAAAAAAAACAAATATTTTCATACGAGTTTTACTCAGAAAATACGATTGAAACAAAAGTTGAGATTCGCAAGATTGCTCGACACAAAAAAAAGCGAAAATTCTTGAAAATTTATAAAGAACAAAACAATTTTGAAAAATTTTTCATTCAACTACGAAAAAAGAAGCTGGAAATATCTCTCAAGTTTTAGAACCAAAAAAATAAAACCGAAATTTTATCATCCAGTTACTTATCGTGGCGATGCCTTTTACTGATAAGATCCAACATAATTTCCTCCATTCATCTCGAAACTCTGAAATCCCCAAGGAAAACATATATTCCAAAATTCTTATCCAGCATAAATTTTCGGTAAGATTCATTTCTAATATATTCCTAATACAATTTTGTCCCAAGTTGCCAGTAAAACAGAAGTCATTTGTTTTCACATGGAAAGCCTCGTTTATACGAATAGAATTCGATGTTCGTATCCTCCAAGTGTAAACTCATTGTTTATGTGTGTAAAAACGTGGCTCAAATTGAGCAGGATATTGGTGAGCACGTATGGGAATAGCTGGAGATTTAGCAAGGGGCTTGAAACGTATCCACGGACGTAAATATCATAAAAATGTGTATACATACGCTTATATATATATATATACTTATGTAGTACATATTCGTCGACATTTTGCCCCATTCCTCGACGTCGAGAAACACGTAGTGACCGCCAATATCGATTGTCGTACTGCGACAACGATGTCGGGGTTGGCAGCACCGGTACACCAGTGCCATTTTATTTTTTTCTTCCGCGATATTCCCCTCTTCAAAAACTTTATAGCTACTGGGAGAGCCTAAAAAATTCTCATGTCAACGAAGCCTCGATGATTGGCCACGATCAACGGCGATTTCGGCCTGTAACTGGGTCTGGGAGACCCGGCAAAACGTAGCTGTGACTTCGATGATTTTGACATTTCCGATTGCGAGCATTTTTATTATTTACGTTACAATTTCGAAATAAAAAAATTATCAATTTTCGCTCGAAAATTTGAGAAAATTTTAAGAAATCGTACTATTATTTTTTGTCCCATTCATACGACAGATTTGCGTCGAGCGAAATATGAATAATCGTAAAAATTCAGAAGATGGAGCCTCACGGATGATTTTCCCTGATGCTTTGCTCGTCTCCCCCCCCCCCCCTCCCTCCCTCCTCCCCAACTTCTAATTTCATTTTCGCATCGGACAATTTTCCAGAAAGGTAAGAAACTCAATTACCTTAAAAGCTTTCCATTCTCCACGAGGGGGGGGGGGGGGGGGGGCATGGTTTCAAGGTCAGCGCTTTTTCGGTTGAAAAATGCGAATAATATTCGGTTGAAAAATGCCTGAATATTCATTTTCATAAGAAATACCGAAATGTCAAAAAAAAAAGAAAATAAAAAAAAAAAACGTTCAAACATCAAGAAATCAATGCCATTTCCAACGTCCGAAAAGCCATGAACCATTTTTTTTCTATTTTATGACTCCATAAATACGAAAAAAAAAACAACCTCGCGCTGGTGTTAGTTTCGTTTGAAAAATTATCCAATCATCATATTTTCTGTATCGAAAAAAAAGAGTTTCGAGCTTAAAATCAGGCCCGATTATATGGGGAACTAACATTTTTTCGATCTCCTTCATCCGTGGATATGAATACGCAAACACTTGTATATAGTATATATATAAATGTAATTTGTATGCATAGAGGGCGAAGAAATGATGGAGTTAAAGTATACTTATAGTTCATGGGTACATGCGAGTAAGGAAACATTTGCGTGTCTCACACCGGAAGTCGCGAGAGATCCACACCAGCCGGTCTTCGTTTCTATCCCTTTTTTTTTTCTTCCTCTTCTTTACTCTTATCGTTTATTTTTCTGGTCTTTTTTCCCCCGTCATTTGACTCTTGTTCTTCAATCTCATGTATACAAAATTGTATGGATAGAATGATTGAGTTTTCTTTATTTTTTTCTTTCTTTTTTTTTCTCTTTTCCTCCAAGGAATCTTTATTTCCAGACATGTGTAATTTGGTCTGAGCATATATATATATATATATGTATATATACATATATATACATATCTCAGCTCGGTGGATGCTCGAGTTTTCACGTGTTAAAAAATATACGCGGACGCCTTATTCCATACGTGAAAAATTAAACGCTCGCGTTTCTTCTCTCGCATACGTATAGCAACAATTTTGTAAATATTATAATTATAATAAACCACGCTTAGCGATTCAGCCTGTCTAATAATACGCCGCTGTTAGGGATATAACGCACGAAAACTTCGAGTTGGGTTTATTATAATGAATACATGAATGAGGCCGAACCGGCAAAAACTTTTTCCCTGACCCATGCAGCCACTTTGATTCATTTTTTTTTAAATTTAATAATTTAATAATTTAATTTTTAATGTATATGATTATATCGAGTCTAAAAGATATCCTGATTTTTTTATAGATTTTTATAAAAAACTATTGATGGGAAGAAAAAAAAAAAATTTTGAAACGAAAAAAAGTTTCTTTTTGAAAATCAAAAAAAATTGGCAAAAATCGGTGATTACATGTGGAAAATTTTGAGCTGTCATTCGTAGTGTGGGAGAGTGATTTTTTTTTTGTGTTTTAGGAGCTATCGACGTTGAGAGAATTCTGTAAAATTCGTTCACCGCTTACTTTGGACTAATTTTTTGAAATATTTTTTGTACCGAAAAAGAATTTTTTTTGACAATTTTTGGTATTTCATCAGTCCAATGTGAGGGGGTTCTAGATTTTTCCGGAATTTTTCAACATTTATAGCCTGTGCGAAACGAAGAAAAAATCATATTTGCACCACGGTCGATAGCTTAAAAATTTTTTACACATTGTCACGGATGTTAGGAAATTTTTAGAAAATAAATTCTTCTGAGAATATTTGAACGAACAATCAGCCTCAGTTTAAAGGTTTTCAAATTTTTGAGAATTTTTAGAACGTCGATGGCTCGTGGAACACAGAAAAATTCGTACTTCTACTAAGGATAAGGGCTCAAAGTCTTCTACGTATAATCAACGATTTTTTGGAATTTTTTCAGATTTTTAAAACAGGAATTTAAAAAAAAAAAACAATTTCGTAATTTTTTTTTTTTTTTTCAACAAGGGCTGTTTATAAAAGTCATACAGAAAAAATGAAACAGGAAAAAAGTCCGCCAGTTTGGTGCGGAATGCCTCATATACGTATAGCTCAACGTTGGCAGCGCGGCAGCAGCAGTACGTGCAATTTCATTTTTTCTGCATCACAAGATCACGCGTACTCATAAACGCACCGGTTTTACCTTTTCCCTTGAGCCTATTTACAATGAAAATATTCGAAAGAACGATCATATCGTCTTTGTTTTTTTTTTTTTACGGGACATTTTCGTTGCGATAAATATTTGTGTAGAAGAATTTATTTTTTTTCTTTCGTTCAATTTAGCACCTCATTTGAATACGTGTTTTCATTTGTTTTTATTTCACGAAAGACTCGACGAGATTCGACGTCAAGGGGTCCATATTTACACCAATTTTCGTACGGCTCATATATTTTGTGAGAAAACGGAAGTTGGTCAAGACGAAGGAAACAGAATCACCGCAAGAAGCACCGCGATTGCGTGTTTCCACCTCTTGGATACGCACGACTCACGAGCAGCGTTGAAAAAAAACATTTTTTTCTTACACTTTTTTTTTTAGAAGCAAATATCCAGGTAATTGAACGTATAATTCGTTTTTTTTTTTTTCAACTCCGGTACTTTCGGCTTTTTCGTTTGACACATTTCAAAAAAATATTTGACGAGCAGCGTTGTTTCGATGTTTTTCAACATTCTTAAATTGTGGAGGTACCGGCAAGCCGGTTCCATGGTATATCCACGTTTTCACATTAATTTAAATCGAATTAAAAGAAAAGAAAGAAATATGAACGAAAAGGTCAGTATTTATATACTGTATGAAAAAAAAAACTAGATTTTTTTCAAAATATCGCACGAGACACGTGACAATTTTCCGATGCCAAAGTTTACGTCTATGGAATTATTGTCCATTCATTTGCAGTTTCGTATGATGAAAATCGAAATAAAATTTTTCCGGAGCCAAAAGTTTAAAAAAAACAAAAGATGCAGACCAAAAAAAAAGGATATTTTAACATCCGGAGATGGAAATATCAAAAAATCGTATTGTCAATTAAAAAAAAATAAGTAATTCGAAAGAAGAAAATTTTCGTAGAATTCCATCATTGATACAAGCTTCTCAATCACTTTTTAATTTTTCTTCGCTTCACGCACACGCAACTACACACGTAATATTTCAAACAAAAACAAAAAAAAACTTATAACCATCGAGAATAAAACCATGATTTGAAAAAAAAGAATTCGACTTACCATGCAGAATGATTTTTCGTACAAAAGCAGCTTAATGTTGTTGGAACGGTCCGAAAACTTGACAGGAAGATGAGCAAAAATCCACTCGTTTGTCGATTATTTTACACCTCAATATATACACCATAAATGTGTGTACATGCGACAATATTTTTTAACACATAAGTACGTAACACTAGCTCGCGCAAAAGAGTCAAAACGTGTCGGGCATCGCACTGTTCAAAGCTCCTGATAAATAAATCCGAGTCTAATAAAAACAAATTAGAAGAACAGCACGGAACGAAAATCTCGAAGTTAATATTAGGAAGATATCAGGGGGACGAAAACCTTCGCTGAGGTTCGCAACCTCGTCCAGAAATTCTCGACACTCGCGAATTTCCACCTAACCTTTTTATATTTTTCGTATTCCGCGGTATAAAAAAAAACGAGTAATTATTCGAAGATTACCACCGATTAGGGAGACGGACGAAAGAGAAAAGATTTCGAATTTTTTTTCCGCATCACGATTAAGTCGATGATGAAAAGTTATAATCGACGATTCATCGACAGACAGAAAAACGAACTTGGTCAAAAGATAAAATTCATTTAAACAAAAATAGACAACCACGCGTTCTTTTTTTTTCTTCCGAAGATACGAGATAAAAACACACAGAGAAAGAAACGAAACGGAAATCACGACAGAACCGACCAAACGTCGCGCGGGTTCAGCGGCCGACTGAGAGGATGCAGTTGCCGTTCAAACAGCCATAGGGTCCTCGCGTGGGCTCGTGGATCTCCGTATTTGCCCCCGCGTGCTTCGTCCCAGCCGAACTCTCCCCACTCCTCAACTACTCCGTGCCGCGACGGAGCGCTCTCCCCCACCATTGCGCTCTCTTCCGTGACTCTCTCGACGCAGGACAAAGCGGTTGCGCGCGCACTCGTGCACTTCACACTACTTTGCCTTTTTCATTTTCTTTTAAATAAATCTTGCCATAACTATTGTAACGATAATAATACGTTTTTTTTTTTTACTCGATATAAATGTTAATATCATGCTCCAAAGTTCTCATTCTTCACCATGCTTCAATTAAGAAATATATCCTCGTTCTTGGATGAGGAAAAACTGACACGTTTATAAAACACAACTTTTGCTTCGTCTCTTCTCTCATGGCTCATAGTTACCGAGCGAAATAGGTAGTATATTATAAGTCACGCGTTCGACGATACACAAACATCCCCTCGTGCACTTTTTGACATTCTGCAGTTTGCATAATTTTCGCTCAGCTATACCGGCTTTTTGCACTCTTTTTTTATTCACATTTTCCTCATACAACACAATATTACATTATTTTCTAAACATAACCCACCAAATAACAAAAAAATCTTTCTAACGGGGTCGAAATTATTATTCAATCAAAAATCAATGCTGTGAGAAATTTTACATCGATCTCTACTGTAGTTTTTGTTTATTCGAAAACAAAAAAAAAAAACAGTTTAAATTTCATTTGAACAGATAATTCGAAGATGTCAAATTTTGGTGTTAAATTCATTTGTTTTCGTGAAATCTCAGTTGACTTTTCTCCGTGAACGACAAAAATGGCGGTTACATTGGTTGAATACAGACGAAATAGTCTCTTTATTATGTTTTCCATCAAAACGTTCGACTCAAAAGGTTTTTGCTACTTCATGAAGTAAAGGGTTACCAAAAGGTACGCTTTGGTTCGTTTTGGTTCGTGAGGACGGTAAAGCGATGGAAAAACCGTATTCGAGCATTGTGTGTTTGCACTTGACAATTTGTGCGCCCTCGACGTGTGGGGCGCTCGTCGTCGGTGTTTCTTTCTCGTTCGTTTTACTTTTTTTCTCTCTCATTTTTTTTTCTCGCACCGAGCAGCAGCAATTCGAGACTCGACTTTGTATTGCGTCAGCGGGAAAACGCAACGTTTGCGCGTTCGAAGTAGAAGAAAAAAAAAACAAAAAAACAAAAATGCTTCTTCGGTGAATACGAGAAGAACGTCGCCACCGCGTGTGAGGCTTTAATTGTTGGTTATGTTTCTCGTGTATGTGCGCCGCATTTGAGCAGGTTAGACCAAGCCGAGGAGGCACAATCGTCTTGTTATGGTCCGAGTGAACAACGCTGCTGCTGCTTCACGCTCCGAAAAATTGAAACCGGGTTTTAGACTATAAAAAGAGCGGAATAATAATCTTTTCGTTATTATTATTAATTGCGGAAGGAGTATAAATCGCATCGGCCTGTAATGTTGCGTTGTGGATTCTCTTTTGAAATCTCGTGTTTTTGGCGAACAACAAAATTCCGTTGAACATCGCGTGTTACACTTCGATATCGGTTTATTTATTTATTTATTTTCTTCGTTTGTCTTTGCATCTTCGAATATTTTTCCAAAGTATTTCGCAAACTTCTGAGCGTTATTCTATTCTATTACGATTCTCTGATATAATATAAAATCGAGTTGATTAACGATGACGAAAAAAATAAAATAAAAGCTTTCAGCACGAAATAATAATGAGCGGTAAAGGAAAAAAAAAAAATCAAATTGTTTAGCCTTCAACTAATGCAGGTAACTTGCAAAACAAAAAATGATCTCTTATACAGAGAGTGATATATATATGTATATATGAAATGAGAATTGCGGAGATGACTCGACACTTGACTCGACCGTTTTGTCGAGATCATCCGATGCAGCTGCTCTGCATAACGGGAAATAACGGGTAAGAGAAAAAGAGGCGCAAGGGAGGAGGGTCGCTAAGGTTTTTTCAGTGTTCTAATCTCGGTGAACTGCAACAAAAGAGAATTCAAGATTGTCATTCTCGAACGATCGAAGGCGAATCTTCGTCAATGAAAATCGATATATAAATTTGAATAAAATTTTTAATAAAATAATTACACAATGATTGTAGCGAATTTTCATGGAATTTTGAAATCGCGAATCGATCCAATTTCTCAATTTATTCGCGCTCAACGAAATCATTTTCTCGTACTCTATTTTCGAAGAGCATCGTTCAAAAATATAGTAATATACGAATGAGCTGGCATTTCAATAAAAATGGGAATGAAACTGATGCGAATGTTAAAATCAATTAGGAAAAGTAATGACTGCTCTTGAGCAACATCAATAAATAATTTCTTACTCCCTTTCCTTTTTCTCGTTTCGGTATAGCATGATGCTTTTATCGTAATCGTCGAATGGATCTTAAGGTCTTTTGCCGACTGCCGATGTTTTGGAAATCTTTCGAACCTTTTTTTTTCGTTTCCGAAATTTCTCGGGGCTTTGAAACTTTTTGCAAAAACGTGCAAAAATCGTGAAATTTTTTTTTTTTTTTTTTTTTTTTTTTTCTAGAATTATCGTTGAATTCAGAGAAAACGAGAAAGTATCGTTAGAAAATTTACAAGAATTGGAAAAAAAATCCTTCAAATTATAAATTTTTACTTTTTATAATTATTATAACCAAAATCTTATGCAACAAAAAATATTTGATGAAGAAAAACGAGTTTTTCAGAGCTTTTCAACAAAGTCTCATATTGCCCAATTATACTATAAAAAAGCCCAAAAAATTCCCAAAATTTTGACAGGCGCAAAATTGAAATCATAAAAATATTGCTTTTCCAATGTTTTCATTAGATTTTCTTCCTCGAACCGTCAAACTCGCATATTTGGCAGCAACAGTACGAACAGACGTTAAAAAATAGTAGAGGAGGAGAAGGAGAGAGAAAGAGAGAGAGAGAGAGAGAGTGAGTGCGAGCATGGCTGGGTCAAGAGAGGCCGTTGCGAGGGAGTGAGGTCGAGGTAAATGGGAAATTAGATGATGTGAAGGAAAACAGGGCGCCGGTAATAATCGAGAAAAGTTCTCCCCTCGGGAGAGATCCCACTTTTGCACTTATCCGAGGTTCGCTCGGTGTAAAAACTACTAATTACTGTATCCCACTTAAACAGGGATTTTATATATATATATATGCATACGATGAACCGGATACCATTACTGACCAGCTCAAACCGTACTTCAGTGCCCGTAATATCGCTCTTCAACATTCATTACGCATACGTCTCTATATGTGCGCTTATATTTCAAGGTCAAAAGGTCGTACGTTGTTATATTCGTCGCGTAATGTTGCACGGATCCGAGCCCTTATGTTTTTCATCGAGTCATTGCATATCGCAATCCCTTCCCTTTATACTTCGTCTACGCTTTGTTTACGTTGTGTGCGTTAATTGTCTTCGCGAGGGATACGTTGCCCTATCTTGTGTACACACCAACGATACATTTTATGATACTGATTAATATATATCCAGTAGCGAGAGCATCAGTGGAAATTATTACGTCGAAAGGGGGGATGCACGTCGAGTGCTTAATTCTGTACTACGTACTACATTAGCATGTGATAAATATAGTATCTAGGCTATCTTCCTTTCACGAGAGTCACTTTCCTATTGGCGATGTTGCTTAGATATATTTGAATATAATAATAATAATAATAATAATAATAATAATAATAATAATAATAATAAGGATAAAATAAAAATATTGAGGCTGGTTTATAAATTTCTGTTTGTTTCTTCATTTTTGTTGTAGTCCAGAGGTTAGAAGTGATTTGGCGAGCAACATTTCTTTTTTGATTGAATTTTTCTTAGGTTACGAGAGAATATTTTTATATGTTCGACACGAAATTTTTCGTTTAGTGACACTTGGATCGATGGGAAGCAAAAATAATGGATTCATAGATTCGTCATGTGAAAAAATTGTGTTGAGATTTATTTTTGACTTCAGGTTATGAAAAATCAAACTGCCAACTGTATACGCGCGGATTAGGATTTTTCATGAGTTATATATAAACGAATGAGGGTTTCTTCAACTTTGGGAATAGTTTCGTGAACTTGCCCTAGCAATTCCTGAGCCATTGCAATAATGCCAGTTAGAGAAAACTTTTCACTTTTTTTCAGATGCTTATTTCGAGGTTAAAGTTTTTTTAAATTGATTACGAACAAAATATTTTCTGAACACTGCCAAATGAATTTTTTAATTTGCTCGAAGAATGTCAGAAGCGTTTGCAAAGGTGAAAATCACGAGTTAATCGTTATTTCGTCTGCTTATTGTACAATGAGGCTGGAAAGTATGCATGAAAGTTGTTTTTTTTTTTTTTTTTTTTTTTTTTTTTTTATTAAGGGCTTTGAGCGCCATCTTTTGCCCATGCTGCCCTGCCAGTATGGTCGGACCGGCCATACCGACTAACGTTACATTCGATATCAATTGCAGCATGAAAGTTGGGATTTAGTCCTTGATCATCTATCATCTATTGGTCGTTCACAATACTAAAATTTCTGCTCTACCGATAACATTCCATTCGATCGAAAGCAAACGAGACTGAATTCGGTTTTCCGACTTTATCGTGTCCGGAAAGAAAGGAATCGTTCTTATCAAATATCGTTAAAAAACAATCGATATGTGAACTTGACCCCGAGACATTGACTTTTCGTATTTTTTTCGCAAAGAAATCAGGAATACAAATAAGCGTAAAGCTGCTCCCCTACCCCCATTTTATTTTCTAAGCTCTATGAGTTTAATCGTACGTAAATCAATGTGAAGTAATTTGTAGATTACGAATATTATAATCAGAGATGAGTAGTATGATGATTTCTGCACTTCGTGTATTGATTCGTAGTTCTCGTAATCGACAAAATGGCGTCAGAATCGCTCGTTTTGTTTTACCGGCTTGCACAGCCGAGCCGAATGGCCGGGACAGCGAGCGTAAACCTTTGAAATTTTTCTATTTAGAACGGTATCTACGAATCAAATTAATTTTTTGATTTTTCATACATGTTTCAACATATGATGCATCATGTAATCTTGATTACCAATTATAATAATTCATAATTCTGAACAATGTTTAAGATTATATTGCCACCCGTTGCAAGAGATTTTAGAGGTTAAGTCGCGTTGTGGTAAATAAAGAAAAAATTGTAAATTAGTTAATTAAAAAAAAAGAAACATGGACTATGAACAACTGCAAAAATATCAACAATCGATTCTGAATCAAGCTCTCAATGAGGTAATTATCATTATTTGTTTTTTCAATTGTTTCAAACGATTCAATACAGTGCAAAATTTCGTATTTTTTATCCAACAAATTATTTACAGTTACACAGTGAGCGAATGAATTTTTTTGTCAACTGAATCAAACGGAATCGTACTCTGAATTCTCATTTTTTATATTTGAACGGAGTAACTATTGATTGGTTCGTGATGTGAATGATCATTTGTCAATACTGAAGTTTTTTTTCCTGAAAATCACTTAGAATTTTCATATCCTATGGTTTCTCACTATTTCGCATTGAACTAAATTTTTTGAGAATTTGAAAAAAATTACTTCAGATTTCCGTACTCATACAGCACATGGCCAAAGGAAAAGAATAGATTTAGATTAAAAAGAAAAAAAAAAAACTTTATCAGTTACTCATCATTGAATAAGAAATAATTCATTTGAAAACTGTTTTCTGGAGTTGCTTGAGTTCTTTTTTCTACAAATCGTTTCTAGGGAATTAGAAGAAACGACGAGCAAACTCAAACGTGGTCCGAGTACAAATCTCGTCACGAAAAAGTGATTGAGAGTTTAGAAACATTTTCGCAAGAATTATCTGTCGAGTGTATGGTGCCGATTGGCAAAAGAGCTCTCATGCGAGGAAAACTCACCCACACTAACGAGATCTTGGTCTCTCTCGGCGAAGGATATTTCGCCAAGTACAGCGCGGCGCAAGCGCTTGCTCTGTGTAAACGACGGATAAAAAGTAAGAAAGAAAAAGGACGCGTGAACTTCATTCGAAGAAAATATATTGGGTACCGGAATGCAAAAAATGTTTTTTAATTCTTGCAGAAGCTGATGATATTTTAGAGAGTTTAGAAAAAGAGCGTAAACTTTATGAAATGCGGCAACAGATTCCTGAATGTTTCGATGCCTTTGCGAGTGAAGGACGAAAAGATTTGATTGAGCATTGGAACGAAGAACAACTTGACGATTGGCGAGGTATAAAAAAATGTTCAAATGTGATACATTTGATTCCACCAATTTTAACATTCTCTTTCTCGCCATCGCATAGCAAAATCCATTTGCCATTTCTGTTCTCTTCGCAGTAAAACATCGACAGAGGGAAAAAGAATACAAAACAAAATTGGCCGAATTGAAGAATGTTGAGAAGCAGGATATCAAGACCGAGGAAGATTTGTTTGCGAAGCTCGATGCTCTGGAATTGCAAGAAGAGTTGGAAGCGGAATTGCACAGGTGATGTGAACTTTTTCATTCGTCGTTGCACGATTCTTCTATCTGTTTCAATTAGTTCTATAAAGCCTTTAATATGGAACTTTCTGCGATTCTGCAAAAAAAAATTATCAATTCCTAAACTACAAACACCAAAGAAATACAATTGAATTCGCACAATATATTTTTCAATTATTTTATATTTTTCTATGAGTTTTTTTTTTCCATAAGCTTCTTAAATGAACCAGAAAGTTTTTTACAACTCTACGACTCCTTTTCCTGGACGCGAATTCGGAGTGTTCGATTCTGAAAAATAATGTAAAAACGTTTGAAATCGGTTTAATAGAAAAAAGATGATTTTTTTTTTAACAGGCTCGAAGCGGCTTGCCCAGATTTTTATACTCAAGATTTAGGAGAAGGCGAGGTGTACGAAGAATCGGACGATAGTTCAGAGCAAACCGACGACGAGGGTTCGGAAAACGAAGAGAGTGATTCGGAAGATTCATCGACAGAATTGAAAACAGATTCTCGTTGCGAAGCTGCCACAACTATCCGGAAACCTGAAGAACTCGTCGACAAAGCGAGTGAAAAAATAGTGCCAGAAACATTGGATTCCGATGTGAATATTTCCGATCCGCCAAGAGCGATTGGAAGCGTGAAGAAAAGCGTCGTGTTTGGTGAGCCCGAAATCAAATATTTTGATCAAAAGGAACAAATTACATCGTCGGAAAAAGCTGAAAACCAATCGAGCAATATTCCCCTCGAGGAAGATTCGAGCGAGGACGAGATCGTGAGAATCGAGTTTAAGCATTCCGATCATGAGCCTCAAATCCTCGATTCCGAAAACAGCGAATCGATCGAAAGCCCTCGAGACATTTACAAAATGTTGTCAAAGCCAAAACCGATACTAAAATATTCGGAAAATTCAAACATCAACGAAATTGCCAACTCATCGACGGTCGGTGACTTATCAACAATTGATGAAAGTACCGATGACGAAATCAATGAAAATTTAGCCGGTGTTTCGACGTACAACTCTGTCGTGAAAGACATCAAAGAACACGTTATCGAAAAACCCTCAACAAAACCTGATCAATTATCCGTTCAAAAGAGACCTCTTAGCAAATTCAAAATGGAACGAATGAAAAGATGATTTTTCTATCGATAAGGAAAGCACATCGAAAACGTTTTTTTTCAAGCGCTTCAATAAGTTCTTGTGTGTAAATATGAACATAGACAAATAATTCCTACATATTACAACGGCTTTAAATTTATTCGTAATAGTACAACAGTTGACGTACAGTTGAAATAATTAACGCAGAATGTTGACGTTTGCATCAACCTCGCCACTGTCCTCCCCAGCGATTCGGTCCTCTCCGCATCCAGGCTGGTTTCATGTCAGGCTCCTTCTTCAATTTTCCCCAAACACTGCACTTGTCTTCCGGATTCATTGGGCTGCCAGCAGGACAATTGAACGCTTCGGCGAAGCCTTTCGTGTTGGAAACAGAAGCGAGAACTCTTAAGTTAGGGGGACTGTGTTCGTCCAAGGATTTTTTCTGTTTCTCTTCGTACTTCGGAGTTCCTATCTCACACCACGACTAAAACCGTAACATTGAGTTGATTTTAGAATTGATTATAGCATCATTTCTGGTTTTCTCTTTGATATGAAAAACAAAAAGTTTCGACTCACAGCAGCGAAAGAAACGAAGAAAAGCTGATCGTCCGTAAACTCTTCCATTCCTTCCAGTCGTACACTTCTTTCTGGTTTCTCCAGATTTTTATATGCTTCGAAAACAGCCTGAATTCCAGTGGCATCAGCCATATTTTCTCCTCTCGTCCATTCAGACTTTTTATCACGTCTGAACTGTTATGAAATTAAATAATTATAGATAACGAACAGCTGGAAAGAGTCCTCCGTTCTCGCCCAAGTATGACACTAAATCTTACCATCGAGTGCTCCGTTGTTACTGTCTCTTCCAGTCCTTTTGTGTATCCGTAATATTTATCGAATTGATCAATGAAACATTCGGCTCTTTGGTAATAACTTTTCAACATAAATGCTGAAAGTTCTGTGTCATATCCATCCTTACCATACATAATACCTGCAAACGTATCAAACATATGTGATAAGTCAATCACTCAGAATCAGTTTTATACCCAAATTAGACGTTTTTCGTTATACTAATTTTATTATTCAATGCCATTTTGCCTAATTTTATTTTTCAAGTAGAGCTTTCACGTTTGATGGATGAATTTTATCATATTTTCATAAAAATATTAAGAAAACATGAATAAGCTTTCCAATAATAAGAAGTGAAGAAAATCGTAATGTTTTTTATTTGTTTTTTTGGGTTGAGCTCGTTTGCTTGTGTTTATTTTTTGTTCAAGTGTTTTTGAACTCAGTCCAGTCGGTATCTGGTTTACGGAAATAAAATCAGCGTATACTTGAGATGAATTCACCTGAATCATCGAATCCGTGACCGATTTCATGCCCTATCGTTACGCCGGCTATTCCGTAATTCACGTTGCTGAAAAAAAAAAAGAAATGTCCTCGGCTACTTTTTTTTCTGATGTAGGTACCATTGATGAGAAATCAATCAACTGATGTAAGAGCCACGAAGACAAAACGATCAAAGACATTTCTTGATATGATTTTTCCATTGATCTACTCCACAAACTTCAAATGTGATTTTGAGATAACATTCTACACTGAGATTAACGGTTCACTTACTCGGGAATGTCCGGTGTGAAAAGAGGAGCCTGGAAATTAGCAGCCGGAATATCTGTGCAGAAAAATGATCCATGAAGCTCAAAAATGCATCAGAGTTCCTCTTCATGTTTAAAAATAAAGTTGAACGTGAAATATACTTTGGAATTTGTAAATATCTTACTCAGTGTATTTTCTAACGGTCCGTACACAGCATTGACAGTGATAGGATCCATGAACCATCTAGAAAATAGAAAGCTACTTGTTCGAACTTTGCTTAAGAAGATTTACTGTTGTATAAAAACACAACGAAACTTATACTCACGGTTCACTTTCTTCGTCAGATTTTGGCACGTATGCGTAACTCCTCAAAAGCTGTTTTTTTTCGTACCTCTGATAACTCAGAACGTTGTCGAAATATTCGTTCCCTATAGGCAACTGTTACGCACGAGTAACTAATGAAGTATACTTTCTTGTTATTCAGATCTTTCAGTGTTAAAGATATTAAAAAATTCTTACCCCTTTGTAGAATTTTGTAACTAATTTCCTATTTTTATACCAATCGGGAAAACCAACGAATATTTTCATACTGTTCAGTTTGTCTTTGGCCAAAGTTTTGGATTCCTCGTCGAGCCAATCTGATGCATCGATTTGTTCGTTCATTGCTCGTTGAATATTCTTCGACATATTTTTAACCTGGTGAACCATTGGAAATTATATTTCTAAACTTAAAAATTTGCTCATCTTTCGTGCACACTCAGTTTTCAACTTACTTACCGAGCTCTCTGTATTACCCGTAAAATATTTATCGACGAACGCATATGCGGATGCATGAATC
This sequence comes from Campoplex capitator, assembly GCA_037576405.1. NCBI lineage: Eukaryota > Metazoa > Arthropoda > Insecta > Hymenoptera > Ichneumonidae > Campoplex > Campoplex capitator. The sequence continues at coordinate 8,397,984 of JARBWI010000323.1, read as the reverse complement.
ATTTTCATATCGGCAACACACTCGGACCAACTGTTTGAATAATTGTTTTGACAATATTTTCTTATCAGTCGATTGAATAACCGTCGGTTTAGATTCGTTGGGAAAAAAATTGACAAATAACTTTTGTACAAGATATTTAATTCATGCCCACATATATTTCTAGTCATTTTTAACTAATTTTTCGCGAAAAAAAACAGAAAAGAAGGAAGTTTTTCAAAGCACATGATTCTCAGGTCGATGATTGTCCAAAAATTGAATCAAACGTTTAGAATTCTTATTTTTCTTTGAAAAAATGCAGTTCGAGCTAATTCAATCTGAGAAAACGACTATTTTTTTTTTGTTTACTGCTTTAAGCAGTTTCGGCACAGGCGATACAATGCTGCCATGCTAAATTATGTTGAAACACAAAAAATTTCAAAAAGTTAAGAATTTTATAAAATTTGGTGAACATTTTCTTTAGTGCCAAATTTGACAATACAAATTTTTTCAGATTTTTCTTCTACCCAGTTATCTAGTAATTGAAGACTAAAGTTCACGTGTATAAGCATATCGTTTCCATATATATAGGTATACACTTCGGGCATAAGAAATCTGCTTTAATGCATAATTACTCGATAACTAAGTAGAAGAAAATTTTGAAAAAATTTGTGTATTCGCACTTGATTCACCAAATTTGATTAATTTCTTAACATTTTGCCTTTTGTACCGAAACTCCTTAATACATTTCAAATAAGTGTTTGGAATTCTTTCAAAACTCTCTGTCCTGTGGTTTTTATTAAAAAAATGAAATAACAATAAATATTACTCGCTTCCATACTGCATTTAAACTAAAATCTGTATTGACTGAGAACTTAAGCTTGTTTTTTGATTTTTAATTCAGATTTAAATGATGTAAATTAGAATAAAAATGAGGAACAAACGTGCATACCGCGGCGGCCTTTCTTTGATCCCATATTCTTCCATCAAAAGTTTGTACAAGAAATTTCTGGCGCCTTCGGTCGTGTAGCTCAACATATTTGCAACGAAGTACCAGTGTACGTAATTCACTGTTGACCCAAAATGTGTGTTTTAAGATTTATTCAAAAATTAGGTTTGCACAATTTAAAAATACTTTATTCCAATGAATTTTGAGTTTTTTTGCGACCGAATTTGTGACTGTAAATTTGTATACAATGCAGAAGATATACCAATCGTTCGCCTCGGAGTTTTCGCTAGAAGCTTTCCCATCTCGATCATATAAGTGGAAGAGATCAAATCGACTTCGGTCATCGGATCAACTTCGATGTTCACGGTATCAAATAAATCTTTCATCCACGATTGCCAGTCCATCTGGAAAAAGTGTCAATGTAAGTTCTCGATACTCATTCGATTCAATATGATTTTTTAGCTGTTTATTATCTTCTTTTTTTTTCCAGTTTGTTCACAATGTTGAGCTCAGGCCTGGCATCGGGAATTTAGGTCGATATTTAGAAATCGCAACTTGCGAAGCAATAAGATTTCGCTGTTCTCAGCGAGAGTCTTACGACTCATGAAGCGCCCTAAATACCAGGCCATCGAAACTTCGAGAATGAATAATTACGAGTGTCGGGGGTATAATCGATACAACGTGGGGGAAAATAACCGAAGTATTAAAAAGTAAAGACAAACCTAAAATCGGCAGTCTTTGACGAAATTCTGAGTGATTCGTCTCGAGGCGAATGAATCTCGACTTTGTAAACTTTTCTCAATAAATCTATCGTTAACTTGTTCTAAAAGCATCGAATTGAAAGTTATCGAAGAATTGGACACAACACCGAAATTGGTAGAGGGATTTTTCCTCTTGAATTCAATTGCAGTTTTTGAGTCTCTTAAGGAGTTTCGGTACAAAAGGGAAAATGTTAAGAAATAAATGAAATTTGGTGATAATGTTCTTCAACATCAAATACGAAAACACAAATTTTTTCAAAATTTTTTTCTACTTAGCTATCGAGTAATTATGCATTAAAGCAGATTTCTTACGACCGAAGTGTATACCTATATATGTGGAAACGCTATGCTTATACACGTGAACTTTAGTCTTCAATTACTCGATAACTGTGTAGATGTAAAATCTGAAAAAATTTCTATTGTCAAATTTGGTACTAAAGAATATGTTCACCAAATTTTTATAAAATTCTTAAATTTTTAAAATTTTTTGTGTTTTTAACATGGTTTAGCATGGCAATATTGTATCGCCTGTACCGAAACTCCTTAACAGAACAATGAAACTAAATAATAAATCTAAAATTAGCAGGGAAATTAAAATTATGAAACTTCGTTACTTTTGAATTTAATTGCACTTTTCCAGTCTGTTATCTAGACGATAAAAGTCAATAGTTCCGAATATTGTTGAAGCGATCAGGTTACTCACTACTGTTTTGCGATCCATATCCGACTTGCTCATTTCTCTTTTGTACCAATCGGCAAATTCCTCTAAAGCCTCGGACCAGAAGTTTGAATCTTGTGCAAGCTGTATCGAAAATTGATCGAAGCAAAGCATGAGAAAGTATATCGTTTCATTTTTCTTCACCGGTTATTATTGATCAATTACCTCGTAAATATTTTTCTCGAACTCGACGATGTCTTCTGCATCTTTAAGCAGTTTTTCCTCCGATACGTCAGCACGATTGCCCTCGACAAACATCGCTGCAACTTCAGCAACAAATATTCGGTAGTCCTCGTAATCGTTGCCGCTATAATTTCTGTACTTGAGTGGCATTTGTTCCGAGAGAGGTGGACCTTGAGGTTTTATCTGCACTGAGAAAAGAGTTTAGTTGAATTAACCAAGGCTTCGTAGAATACGTCGAAAGAAATATTTCGTTCATTCAAAAAATCGTTCACATGCACGAATTATTAATTTTATTTCACTAAACAAATATACCAATTGAATCAACCAAATGAGATTTGTTGTCGTGGATTTTGTTGGATCAACGTAAGATATTTTTCGTTTAATGAAACTGATATTTAGTATAACAGAATATTACATTGGATGTATTTCACGAAGCCATTTGGTTGATTCAACAATTCTCTTTTCTCAGTGTGTTCATTAAAAAATCTGTGTGTTTAGATAAGGGGGTTGAAAAATAAATTCCAATGACGAATCCGCTCGAGAATGCGTCGTTCGAACTACAAACAGAAACTGCTTACCATTATTTTGCTAAATTTTTGCCATCTCTGCGGAGGACTGACGATCACATCGTAAAAAACGTGCGAACCCGTCAAACGCATATAGCTGTTAACCACTTTTTCCCAAGTGTTTTCATCCGCGTCCCATTCTTCCTCGTCCATTGCTATGGGCCAACCACCAGCATGAAGTAGAATCGATTCTATTGGTTTTATTCCTCTTTCCTCAAGAGTTTCTGATTCATGAAAAAAAAGTATTTTGAATTTTGATTTTGTTTCTCGAAAAAAAAAAAAAAAAAAAAAAAAAAAAAAAAAAAAATGAATCTTCTCGCGAATATCAATTTTTGCGAATTTTTTTGAACTCAATCAAGATTTCAAAGACGTTGGAATAGAGAAACGAAAAAAGTCATTCTCATCGCTATGGGTGAATGCGAAATAGGAATTAAGGAGTTTCGATACAAAAAGCAAAATGTTAAGAAATTGATCAAATTTGGTGATAATGTTCTTCAACATCAAGTACGAAAATACAATTTTTTTCAAAATTTTCTTCTACTTAGTTATCGAGTAATTACGCATTAAAGCAGATTTCTTATGCCCGAAGTGTATACCTGTATATATGGAAACGCTATGTTTATACACGTGAACTTTAGTGTTCAATTACTCGATAACTGTGTAGAAGAAAAATCTGAAAAAATTTGTATTGTCAAATTTGGCACTAAAGAATATGTTGACCAAGTTTTATAAAATTCTGAACTTTTTGAATTTTTTTATGTTATTAACATAATTTAGCATGGCAACATTGTATCGCCTGGACCGAAACTCCTTAATGATTGTAAAGGGCTCTAAAACGTTGATGTTGAATTGTTGGTCAAAATTTCGTTGTCACCTGTATCCATACAAGATCGGTACCATTTTTTAGCTTGTCTCACTGGCAAAATGTCACTGGTCTCAGGTTCCGTTTGTAAAATATCTGTAAATGGAAATTTCTGCATGTTCAATCGTTCGTTATATTTGTTACGCTGTAACTTCACTCGATTAATATTTCTCCTGCTGTCCAATAGGATCTACGATAAGTCTTGATCCACTGACCTTTGATCCGATGATTGACGACCTCTTGAAACATCGAATTGCGACTCCAAAATGGTAAACTCGGTGGAATTACTTCTTCAGGGCTCCATCCACCACAAACAAATTCGTAAAAATCATCGCACGGGTCAACCGTTTTGTTCATGCTGCTGAGAAATTCTCGGGCTGCAAAATCATTTTTAGAAATAAACCTTTTCCAATTCGGAACTGCAGCGATATTTTTTTTTAGTCATGAAATTCGACTATTTACCAATTGTCTTGCATTCGTCCGTTCCGCAAACTTCGTATTCAGATACTTTTTCTGGATTTTTTGCTAAATTTTGCAAGTTGGGTTTGCCGAGTGAGAACGACCATTTTTCGTCATCGGGAAAAACTGCTTTGTTCAGAAGCGAAGCTTGAACGAAACTCGCGAATGAAATCACAGCGAGGAGAGTGCAACAGGCTCTGAAAACATTCGAATTGCATCGAATGTCAAACAATAATTAGGACAATTTTTAACAGTTGATTATTGAGAAAAAAAAACCGAATTAGTTGCAGCTTACGATATTTCTCGAGCCAACATCTCGTTGGAAAGTGTTGCGTGAATTCTTTTCACCTTTGTTTATTGCAGTTGACAGATTATTATGATTTTGAGTCGCAAGATGGGCACTCAATCGTCGTCTCACTGATGCAGCTACGAGTTTGAATCGTAATTAATAAGCCTCAGAAATTCCAATCTCATTTCCTCTGATATTGAAAATACGTCAATGCTGAATATTGGAACAATTATTTTCCGGATACAATGTATCCGGGAAGAGAGAGAGAGAGATAAATGGGTGCATAGAATAATGGCAGCTTGTGATATCATTTTGATAAGCCAAATGCGGAAGGCTCTAGTACAAAATATGTTTATTGCTTGACAAAAATAACATTGAAACCATCAATTACTTGAAGCACATCGCATTCACTCAAATTGGTCTTGAATTTTTCTTGGCATATGCTTTCTTGGTGAATATATTGACCTTGCGATGAGACTTGGGCACAAAACGTGTGAGTAGTCAACATTTAGTGTTTTTCACTACTTTTCAAGCTGATTCTTCAATATTCCCCTGTTTCTGTTGATCAACGGCGGAGCGTACTGCTGAATCAACAACTAAAATTCTTCGATAATATTAAAAAATAAAACGATATTCGAAATGTAATACGTCGCAAGGTTGATTGAAGACGAGTTTCAGAATGTGTACATAGGTGAATAGTTTAGATTGTACAGATGCCTGGTTCGGACGATATTGGAATAATTTCTTAACAGCAACCGCTTCGGCGAGGCACGCTGTTACGAATGAACGACCAAGATCATTTTGGATCAGTTTTGAAGTTTGTTTGAAATTGGATAGTTTCATGGTTTTGAAGTCAAGGTGATTGCCGATCTGCATCGTCAATCTTTGGCGTCCAGTATATCGTTACATAAGAGATACATTGATACGGTATAGATAAATCGGTCGGTAACAAACACAATATTACACCGATACATAATAGATCTGCAATCGGAATAACATGCAGAATCGAAGCGTTTGCTTCGGCCTCGCCATTGCCTTGTACAGCGATTCGTTCCTTTTCACATGCAGGCCTCTTTGATGTCAGGCTCCTTCTTCAATTTTCCCCAAACACTGCACTTGTCTTCCGGATTCATTGGGCTGCCAGCAGGACAATTGAACGCTTCGGCGAAGCCTTTCGTGTTGGAAACAGAAGCGAGAACTCGTAAGTTGGGAGGACTGTGTTCGTCCAAGGATTTTTTCTGTTTCTCTTCGTACTTCGGAGTTCCTATCTCACACCACGACTAAAACCGTAACATTGAGTTGATTTTAGAATTGATTATAGCATCATTTCTGGTTTTCTCTTTGATATGAAAAAACAAAAAGTTTCGACTCACAGCAGCGAAAGAAACGAAGAAAAGCTGATCGTCCGTAAACTCTTCCATTCCTTCCAGTCGTACACTTCTTTCCGGTTTCTCCAGATTTTTATATGCTTCGAAAGCAGCCTGAATTCCGGTGGTATCAGCTATGTTGTCTCCTATCGTTTGATCAGACTTTTTTCTGACTGTGCGCTAATGCAAAATGGTAAGAAATTATGATCATCGTATATCCTAACCGAATATCTCATGCCTGTTAAGTGCAACACTCGATTTACCACCGGTTCCTCCGTTGTTTCTGTCGTTTCCGGCGACTCCAAGTATTCGTAATATTTGTCGAATTGATCAATGAAACACTCGGCTCTTTGGTAGTATCTCTTCCATACAGATACGGTGAATTTGAATAGATCTCCATCTTCATCGTACCGAATACCTATCGTTGGATTAAACCAGTGTCCGATATCAATTATTCGTAGCTAATCTTTTTTTTTTCACCATTCTTAAGTCACAGTTTTTCATACGTATTCCACAGTGTTTTTGTTGGACCAACCTGTGTTATCGAATGCATGACCAATTTCGTGGCCTATTGTGCAACCGACTATTCCGTACTGTATGTTACTGGAGGTAGGAAAAACGATGAGCACTTTTGTCGTGAGAATTTCAAGAAATCTTATAAACGTTCAAATGGAAATTGATTTTCAACTTACTCGGGAACATGTGGCGTATAAAAAGGAAGTTGTAAATTCGCAGCTGGAATATCTATGAAGTACTTTTGTTAATACAAGGCAAGCAGGATATAAAGTGACATTATGTTTTGATATTTTTCAAAATCTTACTGATTATATTGACTCCTGACATATACATAGCATTGACAGTTATCGGATTCATGAACCACCTAAAAAATTGCGAAATAAATGATTCGACGCGGTTTAACGAGCTTTTTAGTTGGAAAGAATAATAATTTAACGGTTATACTTACGATTCGCTCTTTTCTTCAGTTTCGGCCACGTATGAGTAGCGTCTCAAAAGCTTTTTATTTTCGTACCTCTGATAACTCAGAACGTTGTCGAAATATTCATTGTCGATGGTCAACTATGACATGAAAGGAAAAAATAAGTGATGATTCGACACCTTCGATTCAGATCTTGTAAGCGCTAAGTGTCGTACGATTCTTACCCCTTTGTAGAAGCTGGTAACTAATTTTTTATCTTTATACCAGTCAGGAAAACCCACGAAGATTTTGATGCCGTTCAGTTTGTCTTTGACCAAGGTTTTGGATTCCTCGTCGAGCCATGTCGATTCATCAATTTGCTTGTTCATCGCTCGATGTATATTTTTAGTCATTTCGGTAACCTGCCAAATGATTAGTGTAATCATATTTCCCATTTTTTTTTGCATAATTGAGCCTCTTTGTACTTACCGCACTCTCTGTTTCTTCTGTAAAATATTTTCCTACGAATGCATATGCGGCTGCATGTATCATCTTCATATTTTCAACGCACTCGGACCAACTATCAGAAAAAAATTCGACCCGATCTCAAATTTACTTTCGTCTGGGTTTTTAACTTGACTTCCATGTGTTTTTCATTGGAGTGCAGCAGTCGTTGAGTCATAAAAATTCTGAGAGAAAACAAAGGAAAAAAATGTACATACCGCGAAGGTCTTTCTTTGATCCCATTTTCTTCCATCGAAAGCATGTACAACTCATTTCTCGCAACTAGGGTTGTGTGTCCCAACATATTTGCGACAAAGTGCCAGTGTACGTAGTTGACTAAAAACCCGAAAGAAAAACATTTAGAACAATTCAACATTATTTCATCAGAATACAGAAAATTATTGGAGTTAATAAATGTCACTGCTTTTCACGCGGTTGATTCATTCCCTGGTCCACAAGTTTGATCAGAAAATGAACTTTCGACTGAATATCCGCTCAATCTGTTTACTTGAATATATACAAAAGTATCAACATACCGATTGTTCGCGTGGGAGTTTTTCTTAACAGCTCTCCTAGCCCCTTGATATAATTGAGATTAGGCAAGTACAGTTCCCCGGAAGGATTAACTTTGAGATTCACAATATCGAACATATTCTGCATCCATAATTGCCAATCCATCTGAAAACGGTTTGTGGGAGTTTCCATAAGCATTATACTGATTTTGTCTTACTTACGATCACCGATGGCTTTTGGTTTTCTTATGGACTCGCCCAATTAAATTTCTTATCAGTGAGTACGAAACATTTTTTTTTTTTTTTTTCGAAATACAGGATAAACACGAAGGAATTGAAGGAGAATTCGTTATCATACACGGAGAGAAAATTCCTCTAAAAATTACTACGATCCCATAGTAGTAGGGTTCTATATCGTAACATTTATTAACTCTTACGAACACACATAGTAATTTTCTACAAAGTGAGAACTTGATGAAAGTCGGTGTGTAACACAAGAAAAAGTATATCGTGACATAGTAAAATGCAAAGTGTAGACCTGCCGAAATTTTGCTATGTATCACTCGTGAAATTTCACTGTGTGCCCATAGTAAAATTTTGCAATGTGTCACTTGAAATATTAGAATGCACCCGTCGAAAATGTATGTATCACCGTAAGATTATTACTATGGATAACGGGAAAATGTTCAGTTAAATTGTTCAACTGTACATATTCGTACGTACATATATTCGTACGATAGTTTCTTTTTTGATTTGGGTTTGGGTTTGGATATCAGTGCGGGAGAATCAGATACAAGGAACTCAAAATATTTTAAGCAATTAATACACTTTATTTTGTACTTATATTGTATTTTTACATAATTTCATAATTCAAATAACATGATCTTGTCTAGTAATTTCCTTTAAATCCATGTTTTCGGCACGTAGACCATACCATTTACGGCTAATAATTTATCTGTTATCGCAATGTTTTCCAATGGTACCTCGTTAGTACTTAGTGCAAACCAATGTGATCGGATGTCATTCTGTGTAATGCAAAACGCCGCTAAATGGCCATCAAAGGAAAAATCATCCAATGACTTGTTGTGTTGATAGGCCTATTTAAAGACACAATTTTTGCAGGTGATCAATGAAAATATCCTGTGCATTGAAATGAAAAAATATTAATCAATTCAAGCTTCAATAAACACTTTATATAAAAAATGAATTTTCCTCCACAATAGAAAGATAACGGTACGGAAACTTAAACATTTCCAGGAATAGAAAATAATCGAATGGATACTTACATTTCAGGAGCGATAATGAAAAATGCTTCAAATTTTTACGCTGCTCGGACACTTCGATTCACTTCTAACGCTCCATCACAACTGAATGAACGATACACTGCTTCGAAGATAAACAAAGCGGAGTCCTCGGAGCTTTACAACGTATAATGCGAATACTCGTACACGCGCGATTGACATTTTGTTACGTACCATAGTAATTTTTGAAACTTTTCGGCTGTTTATATATACTTGTGTTGAGCCCTTGAAATTTTACTATGTACAACTATGAATTTCGACTGTGAAAACAGTAATAAGCACAGCAATTCAAGAAGTTGCAATTTTCAAGTTTGGAACGTATTTAAAATTACTATGTTCCATTGTAGAATATAACTCAATACGTCATCAATAATCGTACTTTACGGTTTATTTTCAAGTCAACATAAATTTTACAATGTTTCTTTGTCGAATTACGTAGGAAAAATGGCAAATTTTAAACCTCTGTTCAAACAAAATACGCAATTAAGAATTTTTAATTTGGAATTCACTCGAAAATTACTATGTTTCTGGTAAAAACCCTCAAAATGGACGATATAGAACCCTAATACTATGGTACCATAGCAATTTCTACAATTATTTTCTCTCCGTGTAGAACACCCCTACATTATTCTGTTCAAATTTCAACTGGCGTACATATGGTTATCGATGTAATTGAGTAACTTACTATTTCTTTTTCATCCACATCCATATCAGTCATATTTTGTTTGTACCATTTATTAAACTCCTCCAAAGTCGTATGTTCCGCATCTCCTTCTTCTTCCATCAGCTGAATCGAAAATGAGTTGAAGTAAAGAAGATACGAGTGTACTAAAATTTTTTCGTTTTTATGAATTTTCTATTTTTACTACTGTTTTTTTTTTTACTGCTTAGGTACCTCGTAAATTTGCTTTTCAAACTCGACGATATCATTTGCGTCTTTAAACAATTTTCCTTTCGACGCGTCAGCTCGATCATCCTCGATAAACATTTGCGCAATTGTGGCGACAAAATCTCTGTATTTCTCGTAATCATTGCCACTGTAATTTCTGTACTTGAGTGGCATATATTGGGCAAGAGGTAGATCCTGAGGTTTGATCTGATCGTGGAATATTTCATTTTAATAAAAATTGTTCTCGGTTTTTTTAAAAAAAAAAACCCTGCTTTCAAGGACAAATTCGTCTAGAAATTCTTCATGTAAAAACCAGGAAAAAAAGACTCACATCAATTCTGCTCGATGTTGCGTTTTTCTCTGCACCAACAACTGAAATACTGTAAAAAACGTGAGAACCTGTTAAGTGCAAGTAACTGTTTGCCACTTCCTGCCAAGTGTGCTCATCCGCGTCCCACTCTTCTTCGTTCATTGCTATCGGCCAACCGCCTTCTCGAATCAGAATCGATTCTATAGGTTTTATACCTCTTCGCTCCAGAGTTTCTGTGTCACAACGAATTATTCGTCAATGTAAACTTCAATTGAAATGATACTTTGAGTAAAATGCACGTAAATTTCGTAATTTTATTGCATATTCGTGTCTATGGGCTTTTATACGTTTGACTATGATTTTAGAGGCGATAAAAATCTTGATTCTATTTCGAAAAGCTTGAAATAGCATTTTAGTTGTTGGAATAAATTGAGTTTTAGCTCAATGTTTCGACATTACCTGTATCCATACACGATCGATACCATTTTTTAGCTTGTTTCACTGGCAAAATATCACTGGGCTCGAGCTCGGTTTCCAGAATATCTGAAAATTCGAAATTCTCTAATGTTTTTATATTTAATCACGTTCGTTTCGTTAAATTTTATCCCTGAGCATAATTTTTTCACACTCGAATGATGGGATTAAATTTACTCGCCACGAATGCGACGATTGACGACCTCTTGGACCATCCGACGACGACTCCAATGCGATAAATTCGGGGGTATTACATCTTGAGTCCAACCACCGCAAACGTAATCATAAAAATTATCGCATGGATCTACCGTTCTGTTCATGCTGCTGAGAAACTCATTGGCTGTAAATTCATTTTTATTTAAACTCATCACCGCCGTGGCTACGTTTTCTTTCAAGGTTACAGCATCTGATTACTTACCCATTTTTTTGCACTCGTCCGTTCCGCAAACTTCGTAATCACTTACCTCATCCGGTTGCTTCATAAAAATTTCGATGCTGCGATCGGTCAGGGAGGACAGCAATTTTTCGTTTTTCGAAAAAACTGATCGATTCACAAATGAGATTCGATCGGATCTTGCGAAAGAAATAACGGCGCATAGGCCTAAACAAATTCTAGAGACGTTAAAATTCATTAATAAATTCCTTTTTTCCAATGTTATAGTCAGCCCAAAAGAATAACCAAAAAACCAAATCAGTTACAGCTTACGATATTTTGAAATCCATCATCTTGTCCCCAGCCACGTCAACTCTTTACACTTGTTTACCGACACCCTGATGCTGTGGCTTCGAATTTATGAATCTGACTACATTGATCGTCGCATCACTAAGGCACTATTTATGGTAATCGACAAGCCTCGAACGTCCTTCACTAATCTTCTCTGATAATGATTCCATATGAATACAGAATCTTCGAACAATCTACGTTCGGACACATTGTGTCCGTGAAGAGTCAAATAAATAGTCAAATCGTCGGCGGATAGAGTATTATGAAGCTTTGATATCTCGCTCCGATGAGAAACAATGCGGAAGGATTTTGTGTCGAGTATTTCTATTGTTTGGCAAATCTGATATTTAGATGTGCCAGTTTCTTAATTTTACAGCGACTCGGTCATTGTTTTATCAGGGAACGTCATTAATGAGATATTAATTCATGAGCATAAAGCTCAATCGAGTGGGCGATAAGAACAAGTAGAGATGCAATAAGTTTACAAAACCTTAAACGTCTATCTGCTCCGGCAACATCGGCTAATCGCAGCTTCTTTATGCTAATTACATGTATGACGACGCTCAGGATTGCCTATGATCGTTTCGTAGTCAGGTCACACACACGGTTGCACGCACTGACCCACGAAGAGGTCCTCACGTATGAGCGAGAAGCGAGAAAATTCACCAGCGAAATAGCAATTATTCGAGTAAATTGTCAAAACATTTTTCTTACCAAATACACTGAGAAAAAAAAAGTTATTGGAACAACAAAATCTCTCATTACGCAGTGCCAATAAAATATATGATCATCATAATGTCATAAACCATTGAACGAACACATTAATTTTTCATCAGACTGCACGATCATTCTGTCAAAGAAATGCGCATTTCAATTGACAAAACTCTTCCAATAACATCAATTTCTATTGAATCAACCATTTTTTTTTCTCTGTGTACAAATTATTTGGAGAATAGAGAATTCTTCTATGGAAAATTTGAAATATTTGAGTAATTCTTAATATTTACTTTTCGAAATAAAATTTTTTCGAATATTTGATTATATTTCTGGGCGAAATATCAAATATTTGAGTAATTTGTAATATTTTTATCTTCTGAATATAAATTATTCGAATGATTGAGAATATTAATTCGCAAAATATCAGCAATTACGAGGATATTTGGTAATATTTGTCGAAATTATTCCTTAAAATATCAATAGCGCTGACGTCTGGTTAAAAAATTTGCTTCGATGTTTTGAATCCTTTTAAAACCATGCGGTCTTGAAGTTTGCTTGATAAAATACTTTGATGCGTGTAAAATGATAGATCGGCAGTCTATCATCATCTACCCGTTTGGTTTCTATTTTTGATTATGTGCTTCGGACACAACTTGATTTTTGGATGATCAAAGATCGCTTTCGAGAAGAAACTTGAAATATATAGCAATCTTAAACAATTATTATATTCAAAAGAAATCAGAAGATAGTATGAACGAGAAATGAATACAGCCTGATGGCTTTGTTCGCGTACGTTTTAAAGTTAAAGACGTAAAATTCGACATTGAGAAAAGTCTGTTATGAAAAAAGTCTCATGTACATTCGCTCATTGATATTTTTACGATCAGAAAATTGTCGGGTAAGAATTAACAACGAGACTCGTCTTATCATCGGTCGTGCTCACCAATAATTTGTCTCGAAAACAAATTTGATAAGAAAGCCGATTTTTTTTACTGCGAAAAAATCTTTATTCTTCTCCAAAGACTTTTAAGAAGTGGCTCATTCAGTTTTAAATTATACTACTGTGCAGAGTCTTTTAACCATGCGTCTACAGAATATGGAGAAACTGCATCACTTTACGATCTACTTCGTCGTCTTCGCCATTATCGGGACTATAGCTTACCCAGAAAAAGGAGAACATGAAGTGAGTTAAAATTTTTAATAACCGATGTTTTTATTAACCATAGAATCATGGGGACGCGACCGTTTCGGGCTGAATCTGTTGCCTGAAATCTGAAATATAATACGACGAAATGTATAGTTAGTTTTTTACAAGAAGATACAAGAAAAATGAACATTGAATTGATGAAATCTTGAGCCTGCTATACGTGAATGCTGAAAGGCAAGAGCAAACGGATGATCATTCGGAATATGATTAGATCAACGTTTGAACAAGGTCGATTTACCGATGACAAGTGGTACTAGATCCCGATCCTTGTATTCAGGACCCTTTTTCCTGTCTTTTTTCTCGAGCTTCAACGTTATTCGATTATTATTCGATTAAGATTCGATGATTCTTATATTATTCGACGATTCAACATTATTTTTCATTTTTTATCAATTCGAAAATTTTATTCTACGCATTAGAGCCTAATATTCCAGACACGTTGACGATGGAATGGAACCAATGTTTTCGTAGCTCAAATATTGATCTCGTGATAAAGTATGAGGCGCAAAACCTTTGCTTCGTTCTAGTTCGAATTTTCCATTATTTCTAGCGACTTCTATTCGCTTATTTTTTTCAAATAAACAAATATTTAGAACCAAGTCAACGATTGGAATCTTCCAAGGTCTCGACCATACAATGATATCGGAGCCTTGAAAATCCACGTTTGACCAAAAACGGGTTTTTTCAATTGATTCTATAATTAGACTAGTTCGGAGCTTATATAAGTCGGTTTCGAGCGATCTTGAAGCAAACTCTCCACACCGATCAACTTGGCAACCCACAATGTCTAAATTGATCATTGCTTTTTTCTTCGCTCTTGCAGCATCGGTGAGTACAAAAAAAGCATTGAAAAAAAAAGTACCTCAGCTCAAATGATAACGAAATTCCATTTCGAATTTTTGCTATTATTTCACACTACTCACTGGCTCCGGTAAATCAGCAAATTTGAATCCTTTCATGGACTACTTCTTTGCTTCAGGACGATTTGAGCTATTTGTCATCAGGTTTTTCGAAAACTTAGACATTTCTCATCGAAGAGTCTCACCGTTGTCTACGAATGAGTAGTGATTGTATGATCAAGTAACGCAAATCGGTGTTCATAAATTACAAAAAAAAAAAAAAAAATAGATTCCGGATCGGGAAATCGGGATGAGTACATCAACCGGACGCTGGTTCGAAGAGTATTAGAATGTAAAGGGAACGATCGTACCATCTCCTGATTCAAAATTTCTTTAAATTTTTCATGAAACGACGAAATTGTTAAAACTTTTGAATTTCTACTTGTTGTTGATAGTTTACACTCAAGTATTTCGAATGTAGTTCAGTTAAAAGTGGCCAAAGTCGAAAATTTTTCAATTCCACAATGTCAAATACGTATTATTCCTATGATTTTTGACCCGGACATTCGAAGTGTCTACGAAATTTAACTATGAGAATTGAAGAAAAGAGTTATAATGAAAAAAATACGCTCAAGAACGAAGTGATATTTGGAAAAAAAAGTCGAACGTTGTAGAGCAGGGGATTTCACGTAGAATACATTGAGACTTTAAGAAGGTTGGCTACACACAACAATGTTGCCATGTTAAAAGCATAGGAAAATTCGAAATGATTAGAATTTAATAAAATTTGGTGAGGATATTCTTTTGGATTAAATATGAATATACAAATTTTTTAAGATTTTTCTTCTACATAGCGTTCGAGTAATTTGACACTAGAGTTTACATCCGTAAACATAGGATTCTGATATATATAGGTATATATTTAGCATATTGTAAACTCCAATTATTCGACAACTATGTAGACGAGAAATTTGAAAAAATTTGTGTCATTGCATTTGATGCTAAAGAATGTTATCACTAAATTTTATTCAATTCTTATCATATTGTCGTATGTAGCCACCCTCCTTAAAGGTTCGATCAAAGATTTCGTAGGGAACAATGAAAAGGCACGAGGCACCTGAAAGGGACCGAACCGAGTAGCGAACCTTTGGTAATCGGAGGAGTCTTTCCCCACTTGCCGACAAGCTACACTTGCCAGTAGTACTTCCTGCTATATTTTACTTCCTATATTTTATCTTGTACGAAATAGATCTGAAGTAGGTTTTCCATATGATAGCTATTCGACATAAACTAAACCGGAAAACGATTGATTCCAATTTCGGAATTTTTAATGTACATCCGAAAAAAAAACTTTGTTTCAGTCAACTTCTTCATCCTCAATTGTGTAATTCCCCAACCAAATTGATGATAAACTTTGGAATTCGTGTCAATAACAAAATGAGAATGCTACGGCAATAGTTGTATTGGGATCTGAAATTTTTTGCCCCGGCACCTGGTGGCAGTTTTTGTAATTGATCCACCGACTCACACGTTGTTGACGCCATTTTAACTCGGCCACGTCTCCATGTCAGATCCCAATGGAGATAAGCATAGTTCTTTGGTGCCCCAGTAGATGAGGAGGAAACGAAATATTTCGTAGCATTGATGAGAGAAATAAATCTGTCGATAAATTTCGATCGTTCATTCATGTGTCACTCGAGATTCGATATTCAATAGTTTTTTTTTTCTAACTAATAGAACAATTTGTACCGATCGCTAGGTGACTAGTGCTGCTACTCCAGCAACACGACGACAAGAGTCTCTGGACCCTGCAAAGGATGAATGTATCGATTCTATTCGTAAAACCTTCGGCGATATCGTAATGCTCCATGCGCATCATCACTTAAACGATAGCCGAGAAGTTTATCTTTCGGTGAGGAGTTGAAAAACGAGGCACAACAGAAGCTCAATTTTCTGTGACGAATTTGTACTGTTTGGTTGAATAGTGATACGGTAATTTTGCTGATTGCAGGGATTGTACAGCCTGGTCACAGACGGGTTCAACGCCATCACTGACCTCATGGAAGATGTGCGAGTTGGAAAAGATCCGATAAATGTAGAGAACAATGGAACGTACCTTCTTCCAACCCGTAAAGTGTTGTGCAATAAAGACGTGAGTACCGTATTCATTGAAAACTGTACAGTATCCGACGACACTGAGAAAATTAATTTGTTGGCCCAAGAAATCGTGGCGAACGAATTAAATTTGTTGATTCAACGATGCTTTTTTCGTGGTGAAAAATATTTATTTGAGCCAACGAATTAAGTATTTGAATGAACCAAACTTTCGTTTGGATTAACGAATTTCACTTTGTTCGCTACGATTTCTTGAATCAACAAAATTTTTTTTGAATTAACGAATTCATTTCTCTCAGTGGACAAATGTTTTTCGATCAGGCTGCTTTCTGATAAGTTATAAAACAATCAATTAGATGCGAACAATCTGTCTGTATGTGCATTCGGGAATGATATTAGTGGTAGAAATACTCCCAACGTAGTGAAAACACGTGAAACTTTCGAATTCCAAGCTGGAGATTGTGTTGAATAAAATGATTTTTTTTTTCGTTATTAGGTCGAACAAAAATTAGGCCAAATTATCACGGACTACTTTTTCAACGGTTTGAAGAAACCTAAATCACCGATTGTACAAGTACCTTCACCGAGCACTCCACAAGTACATCGAATATAAATGACTCATTGAAATTAAACGGATAAAAGCTACAACGACTGAAATGAAAAATAAAGAATATTCGTAAAACTAGTACAACATTTCAGAACGGTTGCATAAAAAAAAAAAATGCGAAAAATATGATTTTATTATAAATCTAACATTAATAAATGTCGCAGTGTATTTCAGCAATTTAAAATCGATTTATTAATGCGTTGGGTATGACATTCACAATATTTTATTTGAATCCGAGGGACTTGAAGAGCACTCTATCTAATATGCTGCGAGATTGTCCGTCGACTGAAAACTATGCATCACATTGAAGACGTTTCCCATCCGCCAAATCCATAAATTTCCGCATAATAGAGGTCAAATCAATGATCATATCTCGGGATTGGGTGAACGGATCGATTCGTCACCAAGACCAATGATACAAGAGAAAAATAAAAAAAATAAATTGTTCTCAACATTTCTACTCAACCCGTTCTTCCGCAAGGGCAGTTTGGAGAAAAAAACTGGCTTTTTTTTTGTTTTTTTTTTTAATATTTGATGTTGAGTCACGGCTCTTGAAATTTTCATTAGGAGTTTCGTTAAGCTGTATTTTTAGGGTGAATGAATGCTTCGAAAATTTATTAGGTAATTAGTCGGAAGTGGGGCTCCCCCTACAAACGGGCTGATTCTTTTTTTTTTTACATTCTTTATGCTTAAGAAACATGATAGAAAGCAATATCATGGTCATGCATGAACTCATTTAGCCATAAAAAAAAAATTTAATAATTACTCTTCTGTATATTAAAAATGTTAATTTTAGCTGTCGAATAATATCAGGCCTGACCATAACACACAGATACCACACTACGCACATACTATACTTCACACGTACAGATATTACATACAAAAATGCAAACACGTAACGATGGTTTTCTAAAAAAATGTTACAAACTCACCCTACTATTTCTACATGTGCAACGATTTTACATCCAAATCCCGAGAGGTTACAAACCCACCGCACTATTTCTACCATTTTTTAACAATAAAATAAAGTCTTCGGTACAGATCCACGTGAATATCCCATAAGAAATCACACAGTGATCGCACTCATGCATTTTTCGTTGCACTCAAGTTTCTTCACAATGAAACATCGTAAATAAATAATTAGTTTATATATAAACGAAAATAAAAATAAAAATAAAAATTTTTTAAAAAATTTCTCTGGAATTTTGTTTTTTTTTGGTCATGCGCCACAATAATAATATGAAGTATGATGTTTTTTTTATTCATGGAAATGCATAAACAAATATTTTTAACCCGATTGCAAGGGTAGATTTCCGAATAATTACCGTTTAATGAAAATTTTCTTCTCATCTTCCATATTTTATATATTTTTACGTAACGATGTTTAAGTGAGAGATAACGTCACATCGGTACAGTATGAATATATTCTTGATGGAAAAATATTTATCTAATGATAAGGCGTTAAGCACAAAGTTTCAACGGCGTCGATTGGTGTTTTTGAGCTCTTTCCTCTATCTAGCATTCTAATATCGTTTTTCTTTCGGAATTAACGGTGACACGTTGAGTTGATTCAGCTGCTCTAATAATGTATTCAAGCTAATAGGAGATGGATAAATTTCGCGTATATAAGAACCTGGCTCGATTCGTTTTTCGTAAGCTTTTTACAGCAATCGTCTAAACAACAATGTCGAAATTTATCATCGTTTACTGTATCGCTCTTGTCGCTTCGGTAAGTGAAATTTAATTAGTAATTTTGAAAAATAAATATTCGATTATGAAGCGTTGCGCGTGCTCTTATTTCGTTCTGTTGGGCTATGGAAAAATCACCTGATTCCGTCTAATAGCTATACCCGTGGCTTATCATGCGCTGATTCAACAAAATCGTTATTTCATCATCAGACCTCCGCGAAAGTCAAGAAAAATCGTAGCAATTAACGCAGTTATTTTGATGAATTTTCATGGAAGAAATCGAATAAAATTGCTCTTCGAGTTGTTTTTTTTTTGTTTTCAGTTTTATTTAAACTTTCTCCAATAAGCTGAAGTGCATTGTGTAAAATTTCTTTTGTTAATTATTTAATTTCCAACCATTGCAAGGTGACTCACGCTGCTACTGTAACGATAAATCGACCGACCGCTCTAGAGGATAGTAAAGCCCGATGTATCAATAGCATTGTAGCAATGTTTAAAGCATTATTAGAAATGGTTGAAGATACTGCAGCGGATAAGGAGAACAAAAGTGCAGAGCGTGTACAGGCTGATCTTGAGGTAAAAAATTATAAAATTTGAGACTGAGATGTACTCGGTGTTAACGCCATTGATAATCAATACGAATTTGATTGAATGAAAAGATTCGATGGCGTTTTATTCTACAACATAGAATTTTTGTGTTATTTAGCTATTGGAGCATGTGAAAAAAAATGGAACGGCTGCTCTTGATGATATCAATGAAACGGTGAGTGAAATGGAGTCGATGGACGAAGTAGAAGAGCATCAACACCCCGAGTTGGATGATTATACGTTATTTTGCGACCCCATAGTGAGTACACCTTGCAATAAAGAACGTTAGACGAAGTGTTTCATTAATGGGGGTAATTTCAACTCAAGATCAGAGCTGAATTTGAAGTGAGCAATTAACAGGAATTTTTTGTCAGAATCATCTTCACATCATCCTGACGATTAATTCTCAAAGTTGGAGGTTGCGTGTTGTTAGAATTTATAATACCGCATCGGACTAGCTTTGTAGGAAAAAAAAAAAAATTTCGTACGAAAAAATCATTGTGGGTCTCTAGAAGTTTTGCTCTGAGACTGGATAATTTTTTTCTCCGCGATGTGCGATTCATTTAATATCCATTGTGTCATCGAAGTAAATCCATGCGCTGATAAGAAGAAGGGAGCGGGGCAAAATCATCGCAGTGATCGAGTTGAGGTGACGCCCTCGAAGAGGCAGAGCGCGTTCCTGCCTCGCCTTGCTCGGTTTTCAGGCTGCAACGGATCCACTATCATTGATCAATTGATATCTATAGTTGGCAGTGCATTATACAGCGACGCGTACATTTTCAATTTTTGTTCATTTTTTATATTGATTGTACGAAACGAAATTAAACTCTGGGTCTTCATAGTTTTCTTTTCACGAATCGTAAGTTACCAAGTGTTGGCAACAGATTTTTTTTTTGTGCTCAACATGAATCCAGTCTCTGTGAAAATTGAAGTCTAACGGTCGAAAAAATTTCTTTTAAGAAATTGTCTAAAACTCGATCCAACGAGAGAAGATCATCAGTCTTAAAATCGTACATTTCGCTATAAGTTTTTTTGTCCTCCTGACATTCTGATCTCGATTTGCACAGAAATCTTATATCCGTGACAAAATATCAGCGACAGGATCAACGTACAGAGCTAAATAATCTATCGATACCATTTTGGTACTTCTCATCTGCAGTTTTAACGCTGATTCGTGTGATCAATGCTGTGAATATTAATATTTTTTTCTGTCCTCCGTGCCGAAAGTGGCTACTTTCGGCCCGCTACGCGGGCCGAAGTAGCCACATTCCGGCTACGTCGGACAGAAAAATCGTATACACACCTCGGGCAGGAAAAAGTAAAGCCTCAGACCACATGTTTGTCAGCCTCGGCTTCGCCTCGGCCGACAATTACATGTGATCTGAGACATTACTTATTTTCCTGCCCTAGGTGTGTAATATACTATTTCTTCATACCTCGGTCGAAAGTACGCTCTTTCCGCATCAATTTCGATGCAGAAAGACCGACTTTCTTGCATTGGTAAAACAACTGAATGACGGCGGGAGCAAACACTTTTTTCACGCACAGCTGTATGTGAGGCTCCCGCAACTGTCACCGGTGACAGTTGTCCCTAACCATTTTTTTTTCTCTGACGTCAAAGCTGCTCTTTTGTTTACGCTGGTTATTCATAATTTGAAGCATCATATAAATGGACAAAGATCAAAATATCTGTCTGTCAATGAAAATCCACATAATTTATTCGAAAACTGCGTATTTCATGGTGACATAATTAACAATTTTTATTATGCATGTGACCATGGTAATAATGAAAAAAAATAATGTACGCATTAATACTATTGATAATTTGCATTTTACGTTTGTTTAATTTTAAAAAAATTATGTTTGTTTAATTCATTTGGATGCTTGTTTAATTTTAAACATGTTCATGTTTGATGAATTCAAAAAATTTTCTGATTAAATGTTTAATTGTCTACATTGGTTTTTTTTTATTATTTATATATATTTTAATAAAAAAAACTAATGTACGCATTAATATTATTGTTAATTTGCATTTTACATTTGTTTAATTTAAAACAATTTATGTTTGTTCAATTCAAACAAATTTTGTTTGTTTAATTTGAAAAATTTTCATGTTGAATTTTACAAATTTTCATGTTAGTTGAATTAACAAATTTTCACATTTGTTGAATTTGAAAATTTTCATGTTTGTTAAATTTTTAAAAATTTCCGATAGAATGTTTAATTGTCTACATAGGTTTTTTTTAATTTGATGCCTGCCCCCCCGACCAGCAGCACTCGCTTCGCTCGTGCCGCAAATGTCGGGGGCAGGCATCAATTTTTTTTTTGATGTAATACATTTAATATTTTGTCTCCGTACTTTCGACCGGCTATGAAGAAAAATAGTATACACCACACGGGCAGAAGTTTGAGAGCCCTGAACTGCGCGTCAAATGCCCTCGGCTTCGCCTCGGGCATTGTGACGCGCAGTGCAGGAATCTCAACTTTCTGCCCTTGTAGTGTAATATACTATTATTCTCATAGTATATACGTATAAAATATAGAAATGATTTCTTTCTGTCATCAGATCACCCAAGAAGTATTTTTCATCGTCGACCAATTGTTGTATTCAACGACGGATTCAAGTTTTCTACCAGCAGGCGATTTATCTCTAGTAGAGATCCAGTAAAAGAACGTACGATCTAATACGTCGAATTGATAAATCATTGATCAGTACGGACAGCCAAAAATGATTTTTCAAAATTCAATGTACAAGTTTACTCCCGATTGAAATGAAAACAATAAAATACGCACCAATAACTCCCTAGGTTATGAATAAATCGAAAGAAAAACAGATAAAACTAGTTTTTTCGGGTTTGGTGGTCACTTTGCTGACGCCCGAAACAGAATATCCCGATCGAATTCTTTCATCCGTGAGCTCGATACACAGATTTCAACGCCCGAGGATCACAACTATATCACCGTAGCTGATGATAGCTCCAGTGCAGAAAGAGATTCAGGAAAGCTAAAAAGTATCTCAATGGAAGTCGCATGGGTTTTTCGTACTTTAACAAATGCTGATGATCTTAAAGTTCAGCGGGAATGAAGAAAAAAAGTAGCGGGATGCATGTAAAGGCACGTCGGACAATGTTTTCATTTTTATTTTTTATTTTGTCAAATCAACAACAAATATCTATACATCAAATTTATGTGAATGAGGAAGTTAAAAAATATGACAGCATATTGTCATTTGTAGTTCAACCTCTGTTTAATCTGATTCAAGATCTTGTGCTTCTATTTTATTGACGACTCGAAAAAGTATACCGAAAATTTTAAAAGAGGTCGCCACTTCTTTAGTAGAAGGCTTCGAAGGCGAATGAGATCGTTACAGCTAATGATATTTAGACCGTAGTAATCACACTCCTATCGAGCATACATACCACCCAGACTAGTGGGATTTGGCATTGCCAAACGCTTGTATAAATGATTCAAAAGTATTCAATAATCAGAGTTTTTCAAAGGACAAATTGACAGAAATCCAATGGCAATAGTTCCGAATGCAGAAAAACGATATTTGTGTACAGTGAAATGATACGTCATGATGAAGAGAAAAAATTTCAAAAAATACGATTTCGGTGGTGCGAATTCGCACCAGTGTAGTAACCATGGATTCGTCATGTTCCACTATATCTATGACCTCTGCTATCACATCCAGAAAAAAACATCTAGTTGATTGAATAATAATGTTTGAGTAAAATAATTGTTTTTTCTTTGTCTCACGGCCCAATGGAACTCAATTCAATTTTAAGAAAGAACGGTGTCTGTAACCTCAAATTCAACGGGACTGTACACATTATTTTTTTTTGTGCTTTGCCACGTGCTTCGAGATTTCTACCTCGCGCCATATTTAAATCTGCGAATCAAAATCAATTTCAATTCAATTCGAACAAAGCGATGTGATTATAACCTGATTTTAATCTTTTAAATATGAATCCATGATTGATTTTGTGGCCGATTACGATACTGAGTGTACACCAGGGTTTATGTTACTGATGACAGAAATGTTTTTTAGCAGAAAGGTGCAATATCGAAGGATTCAACCTCATGATTCTAGAACCAGCTAATTCTATAAAAGCCATCAAAAAACGCTATTACGTTAGTAATTTCACATATCTTTACGTATTGGAGACGTGAAGCGTCTGTGTCGTCGATCGTATTTTTTACGAACGATCTTCATTATCTAGCCATTCAATATCGTTTTTGTTTCCTCACCAATAACAGATGGTACCCGTTATTATAAGTTCATTCAGCTGTTCTGCGAAGTCTAAGAATTAGAACCATTCTGAAAATGTAAATTCGTATGTCTTATCAAATAAAGATCTCGAATCGATCATATTATCAGAAAAGCATCGAGTATATATAAGCCTCGTTCCAGTAATATTGAAGTAAACGTTCAACAGCAATCAGCCAACCAGTAATGTCGAAATTTCTCATCGTCTGTTGCTTCGCTCTCATCGTAGCGGTAAGTGCAAATTAATGATTAACGAATGAAAAGAAAGACATCAAAATTTTATTCTGAACTTTTTTCTATCATGCAATATTAAGAAAAAAAACAAAACAAAACAAAATGGAGATTCGTAGTTTTGAAAAAAATAAAATTATCTTGAACCAAAATTTGAAGATAAATACAATTCTCGAGTCAATGGATGGTCCAGATTTTTGTACATTGTGGTGTCGATGGATTTTCATGAAAAAAACAAAATCTTACGAACGACACTCCTTTCGATCAAACTCTGAAATCTCGGGAGATAACTTTAAGTAACACTTTTATACTCACTTATTTTAACTGAATTTCAATTTTTTCATTCAATTTCCTCCAAAAAATCGTTTCGATCACAAGAATGAATGTTTTTTTTTTAAGTTACCTTTTAAGCAACATCGTAATTTATTGTCAACTTGTCAAGCAAACTAAAAAGCATTTTGTAAATTTTTTTTTTTTTTTTTTTTTTTCATTAAAACAATTCTCCACTATTGCTAGGCTACTAGTGCCGGTACACCAGAGAATTTAAACCCGAACACGTTTGAGGTTGATCAAAGCCGATGCATCGAAAGTATAAACGCGATGTATCAAGCATTAGTGAAACAGGCTCGGGACGATGTGAATAATAAGGAGTACAAAGATGAAGAAAATATACGGATTGATGCTGAGGTGAATAATAAAAACGATTTAGAATATGAGAGAACATCAAATCTCACTGTCAAATAATTGAATTCTGCATTATTTACCTCATTTTGTAATACGTCAATTATCTGACGTACAGGTACTCAGGGATGTTGAAACATCAGGATCGACTACTTTTAATAATATCATTGAAACGGTTAAAGGACTGAAGGAAATGGGTGCCATAGAAGAGAACTACTATTTGGACGGTTCTCCATTATTCTGCGACGAGGACGTGAGTATACTGCATACGATAAAGAATTTAATGCGGGCTGTTTCATCACGAACGATTTCTAAAATAAATTCAAGTTCCGGGCATAATTCTGAGGACAAAAGTAATGCAATGGTTATTTTGACTCCGCTCGCTCTTGAGATATTAATTTTTCAAAGTTGGAGGGCACATGTTTTTTAATTTCGCCTACTACTGCTGTCAGATTCGAACTAGAACTGATGAAATTTATTGCACTGATTACTAGCTGATAAAATTTGAAATAAATATCTGGTTTCGAGAATTTTTTTCTCTGTGATGAGCCGTTGATAAAATATTTGTCCATTAGGGCTAGTGCGTTTCGCCAGCACCGAGAAATTTTTTTCCCTCGAAATAATCGAATGATTTTTTTTTTTTTTTTGTAATCAGATCACTGTTAGGGTATTTTCAATCACCGAGAAGTTATTGCGTCTGGATCCAGAATATGATTCTTAATTTCAAGAAGAGAAACAGTGAAACGACTTTTTATTGAATACGTCGAATCGCGAAATCGTGGACTAATAACGAATCAAATTATTTGCCAACTATGAAGGATGTTAATTACAAAAAAAGAAAAATCAAATCAACCAAAAAACAAATGACAAAACGCAAATTGTGTACGGGCTCTTTCCGGTTTTTCATCTGCTGATGAGAGAAGATAAGAAGTCATGGCAAATCCAACTCAGAAGCAGTTAGCTGCGGGCGCAGAGTTGAGTGCAGTTGACGAAAAGAAGAAATAAATGATAATAAGACAATACAAAAATTAAATATTTATAAAATGAAAATTAATCAACGAATAAAAAAAGCACCACACATTGCAATTGAGTTTTCAATTCACCTTTCTTCCCTATTCATGGCTCGTTGCTTGAGTTTAGTTGAAGCCTCATGTAAGCTTCGATTCTTCAACTTATTCAAGGCCCTCCTAAGAAAACTCGTATCAGATCTTGAAAGAGAGGCACTGTTTTCACAAAGGCCTTAATCAACGAATAAGTCGCGACTTCCCAGCTACCTTATCAAAGCACCATCATCAATGAAACAGTTTCGAAAATAATATCAATACAGTAATAAGATGTACGAATTACAGAATGCTCCAATTAATAAATCACTTCTATTCACGAGGCTTCTAGTCGCAGTTGATTTAGCGAATATAGGTACTCGAGGTTCACTCTTGTCTTTTCTATTGGGGGAAGTAGATAACTTTTTGAATGCTGCTTCTTCGCTTATCTCTTGGAATTTCGAAGAATTCTCGAAATATTCATTCCACTATGAGATATCAACGAAAATGAATTACCATGCCTAATTATCTTTGCAGATCTCTTGTATATCAATTGACGTATGATTCTGACCCGTTTTATAAAAATTCGTAACGAATTTTTGATTTTTCTATACCAGTAAAGAAAAAATCAGTATTCTATCGAATTTTTCCATGGTCAAGCCAATTTTTTTTCTATGTTTTCCCTGCAAAACAATGTCTCGGATAAATGAACGTCGCACAATGCACAATTATTTGTGTACTTGCTACGCATGTGATCTTTGTCGAAGGAGAATGAAAGAGCGTGAGATAAACGAGGGACGATAGTGATGAAAGAAGAAGCTGATGGCATTGTTCGCGAGTGTTGTAAGATAATCGCGTAAAAGAAATGTATAAAAGAGAAAAGACGAAATGAGATGTTACTGAATTCATTTTGCGCACGTATTCACGTACCGATGTTTTACCGTTTTGACAATTGTCACGTAATAATCGTCGATGGTACTTGTTTTATCATCGGTCGTGCTCGTTGGAGATTTTTCGTCAAAACAATTTGAACAAAGAAAAACATTGCCAAGTGAAAACATGCGAAAAACAGAATGGCCTTTGTTTCGAATCGTATAAAAACCGGTTTCTTCTCTTTAATCAATTCACACAACTCCTATTCGTTCATGGGATTAAACGTTTAATCAAGATTCAGATTTGACTAATTTTCTACATCTTTTCGCTGCTGCGCATTACAGGATGGAAAAAGTTCATTACGTTGCGGTTTTTATCGCGGTCCTCACGATCAGTATCACTATGTATGACAGGCACGCAGCAAAAGGCCAGGTCGTGGTGCGTACACATTTTCAATAGACGATATTCGATTTTTTTTTATAATCATAGATCTAGAGACGCGCAGTAGTTTTTTGAATAGCTTCAACTTACGAGAGATACATTAGATTTTTCAAAATGTAACCACGAAACTTGAAAACTCTCGCGGCCTCCTTAGGATTATTTTATTTTTTTCATCATAATTTTGACTCGCCAGTTTTTGAAACACTGATGCTATTTGAATCAATTCATTTTTTGTTCGACATACCCATACGTTTGATTGCACAAAAAGAAGTTTTTTGTGTACATATAATGTAGCGGCCTATGAAAGTTCATTGGTCGTGGAGGGGTCAAGAATTTTCCATTAAAATCTGACACACAGAGTTTATTGATTTTTACGTGGAGGCTTAACACTTTTGGAATAGTATAATGGACGATTCGTAGTTGACTTGACTAATGCTTGCTTTATACCAAGATTTCCTTTTTTTCTTTTTATTCGCTCATCTCAAAACATTGCATTTTCTGGGTAGTTCCATTAGGCTGCCTTCAGTACAAGTGAACGCTTTGACGAAGTTCTTCATGTTTAAAATATCGATCTCAACCCTATATTTAGTGATACTGTGTCTATCTTTAGTTTTGTTCTGTTCTGCACTGTAAAAATGAAAGCTGTAGATAAATCCATCATATGAAATGTAAATTTTTCAAACGTTTTCTACAGAAAACGTATAGAAAACTGCGAAATCTTTGGCCGAGAATATTTTTTTTCTAGGACGGTGAATTTTTTTTTAAATTTAGCGCATGGTCAATGGTCATATATCAGGATCCAGGAAATATTCTTTGAATGAAAAAAATTTTTTTAAATATAAAAAATTGTAAAAAAAAAAAAAAAAAGTTTACAAAGGGCTTTAACGAGACAACTGCCTTGAAAGTAAATTCACGTGAAAAATCGTATAAATTGATAACAATATTTCATTGATAAAGAAATGCGTGTCTGTTTTATTTTCCGAATCGCCTAGAGCCTCAAAGTGCACTCGAAACCTTCCTCTAGTTATAATTTTTATTTGTTATATGAATTACTAAACTCCGAGCTCTGCAAACGAGTATCTGTTCTATCACATACACTCATGACCGTGAGCCATTCATACAAATTGTAAAAATTCATTGAATAAATATTTTTTCTCATTTGTTAATAATGAAATTGGTGAAAACTGTTCGATGAACTTAGGTTCGTACTACTACTACTACAACTACCAGAATTTGGAGGGCGTGGAACATTCCCAAAGATGTATGTAAGCGAGGCATAACTCGAACGTTCGAGGTGATGAAAACAACGTTTGAAGACTATCATACCAGAGAAGGAACGGAAGGAGATCTTCCTGCAGTAAGTTAAAAGTTTGCCAGCGAGAGAAACTCAGTGTAATTTCAAATATTTTGATTTCGCATGCTTCCATTTGAATTATGTAACACGTCATTTTTTTATGTACAGGGATTGATAAGACTGAACACACTAGCAGTGACAGCTATCCAAAACCTCATTGCAGCGGTAGACAGAGAACCAGACTCGGAAGACCCAGTACTCTTGTCACTTATTCCTGGAGTTATGATATCTTGCACCCAAAATGTGAGTACCAAATTCAATGAAGACTACTACATGAGGCCATTCCAGAGCAAGCAATTGATAATGAGTACTCAAGACTAGTACAACATAACGTTTCTAAATAACTGGCCATGATTTTTTTTTTAAATTTGTCCATCAGTCTCTTCCTTAATAAGTAGTGAAATACTAGTTTTGGAGAATGTACGTTCTTTTATCATATTTATACTGTCGAAGCGTTTGCTGATGCAGAAAAAGTTTTCGCAGGACCAATCTTGCAGATAAAAAACGTTCAGCAATGCAATACTAAAAAAATTACCTTGTTGCCAAACTTACGAATAGATTGAATGATTTTAAGTTACCACTTAAAATTCGATCCACCGACTTGACAGATCTAAACGAATGAAATTTTTTTGGTTTTTTTTTTGTTAGATCGAAGACAAATTATATGATATTAAATCGGAATACTATTCGAAACTTCCACCTAAACCTACTACCACGACGATGATGACGACGTCGGCGAATACGACGTCGGTGAATACGACGTCGGCGATTACGACGCCGGCGATTACGACGCCGGCGACGACGACAAAGACGACGACGACGACGACGACGACGACGACGACGACGACGACGACTACTACTAAACGTCCTGCGACCCCTTGATCAATTGGTGATCATGTTGGACCCACGGGGTGTCAACTCGACTGTTCTTGATGAACATTCGCACAACTTCGTCGTCAAAATTGTGGTATTCTTGGTAACTATAAGCGGTGTAATGTCTGTTCTCAAGTTGCAAGTGTTTATTAATCGTTTGTATAATAAATTGGGTTCAAATACATAAGTGACCATACAACGGTACATCTGTGGTAAACATAATCAATGGATAGTACGACGATAATTGTATTACCAAAGCCATTGGCCGCCCCAGCGATTGGGTCTTCCTCTCATCGATGCAAATTCCAAGTCAACTTTTTCTTTCTCTTTTCCCCAAACACTGCATTTGTCCGCGGGATTCATTGGGCTTCCCACAGGACAATTAAACGCTTCAGCAAAACCTTTGGAGTTGGAAACACCACCCAAAACCCTGTATCTGGGCGGGCTGTGTACATTTCTTTCCTCTTCTTTTTTTTTCATGTACTGCGGAGTTCCTATTTCGCACCACATCTAAAAATGCGTTAAATTCAATTGACTTCGGTTCAATTACCACAAAATCATCGTCCGATTTTTCTAATTTCTAAAATTCTAAACATCAAAACGGTCCTCTTACAGCAGCAAAAGAAATAAAGAAAAGTTGATCATCCGTAAAATCCTCCATTCCTTCGAGACGAACACTCCCATTTGGTTTCTCAAGTTTTTTGTACGCTTGAAATACTGCTTGGATACCAGTGGAATCAGCCATATTTTCTCCTCTTGTATACTGGGATTTTCTCATACGGCCAAACTGCAATGATATTTCATACCGTCTAAATGTGGCTCTTCTGAAAAAGAGATTTCTCATGTCTTACCCACCATCATGCCATACCACATCATGTCCATCGGATCCATGGTAAACCTTGCTAATTCTGGTGATTTTGTTTCTCCATAATATTCATCGAATTGATCAAGGAAACACTCGGCTCTTTGGTAAAAGTTCTTGAGTATTGATTTCGAAAGTTTCGTCTCCTTTCCATCTTTACCGTACATGATACCTGTCGACGTCGAATGCATATAACAAAATGTTTATTCGACCTTCAATATTTTTACAATGTACAAGGTTGAGAATATTTAATGTAAATTTACCTGAATCATCGAATCCATGACCGATTTCGTGACCAACCACGACACCAGCTACTCCATAGTTCACATTGCTGAAAACCAATCAAAATTTCATGTAAATTAGAAACCATTTCTTAAAAGATTTTCTACAGTGCATCATTCATGAGAAATATTTTATGCTCCAGCCGACAAAACGCGTTTACAGGAAAAAGTGGAAGTGGCAAGGAGTAATCGAAAGCAGGTGCGTCATGTCCTGCCACCTTGCACTATTATTCCTTCGACTTAAATGTTTAATCGACCACACATTGAAAAAGATCGTTCGAAACTAATCTCTTAAGAATTTCTCGATCTTTTTAAACAATTTCGAAAAAGAAGAGGGTCGTTAATTAGATTCATGCGTCCAATTCGGGCCGCTAATTATAAATACTCTTCGAAATTTCTCATAATATCAAAATCGCGTATCAAATTGTATCCTTACTCGGGGACGCCTGGTGTGAAAAGAGGAGATTGAAAATCAGCAGCTGGGATATCTGAGAGTAAAAACGATTGATACACAGCATTAGAAACCGATCAACAATCGAATTGGTACGAAAAACATTGAATGGTGCTTCCCATCATTCTGCTTCATGAAAAACTTACTCAGTGTATTGTCATCCGAGCCATACAGAGCGTTGACAGTTATAGGATCAATAAACCATCTAAAAAATGAGAAAAATACATAAACATCGTTCAAAGAGAATTCTCGATCTGCATGCAAAGTCAGTAGAAGAATGTACTAACGAGTCTTCGTCCATACCGGGAGTCATTGAAAAACGTTTTAAATTCATTTTTCTTTCGTATCTCATGTAGCTCAAAGTGTTGTCAAAGTATTCATTTCCAATGTTCAACTAAATGTGCGGAAAACGTAAAGGAATAATTTTTTTTTTCGTTTTTTTTTTTTTTTTATCTTCGATTGAAATCGAGCTAGTAGAAAGTGTCGTGATTTTCTTACCCCTTTGTAGAATTTCGTAACAAACGTTTTATTTTTGTACCAATCGGGAAAGCCGATGAAAATTTTCATACTGTTGAGTTTATCTTTGGACAATTCTTTGGATTCTTCGTCGAGCCATGTTGAGGTATCGATTTGTTCGTTCATCTCTCTTTGTATATCTCCAGTCATTTTAGTCACCTAAAAACAGTGGCATTTCTCCTAAATATATCGTTGTTTGTATTGTTCAACAAATATCCTTGTTCGCGTACCTCTTTCACTGTGTCTTCTAAGAAATATTTATTTACGAAAGCGTATGCGGAAGCATGCACCATTTTCATGTCGTTAACGCACTCGGACCAACTGGTGAAGAATTATTCCAAAAACATAGTCCGATCAGTTAAATGACCAAGTATCAAATTGGATTTGTAAATCGTTCATTAAACAACAAAATCATTCAAACATTTTGATGAATTTCTCGACGAAGCATTTTATCTGTTTGACATTCGAGTTCGTTTAAGTCAAATTTTATTATGATCGAGTTTTGAACTAAACATAAATAACGATTAACATACCGTGGAGGCCTTTCTCTGATCCCATATTCCTCCATGATAAGAGTGTACATAATATTTCTTGCTTCTTCGGTGGTGTAGGCCAACATATCCGCAACAAAGTGCCAATGTATGTAGTTCACTGTTAAACCAAAATTGAATCTTTTAATCAATTCCAAACAATAAATACTTAAAAATGATCAAGTTGAAAGAATTTTGAACCGGAATAGATTCGGTGAGATTGTTATTCATAAATATTTTCCTCTAAATTTTAAACTTTTGTGGTGAAAGGTGATACGTGTACGTTGAATGCTGGAAAATATCTGTTCTGGAAATACATTGGGAAATGACGGATAGGAGAGATGCTCGAAAATTTCAAATGTCATTGGCAACAATGAATACACTTCCAAGTTCTCTTATTTCTTTCTCAAACATACCTATCGTTCGCATCGGAGTTTTCTCCAGGAGCTCACTCATTGCCACTATCATCTTCAATGATTGAAAATTAAGAATCGTCGATGGATGAACCCTCAGCTTTACGGTGTCCAACTGTTTCTGGATCCAAGACTGCCAATCGATCTAGAAGTTTCATATAATTTTGTGTAACAGTTATTATAGTTCCCAGTATCCATGGGACAAATAATTAAAAATTTCAAAAATGTATTACTACGTGATGAATTTTTTTCCATCGAAAGTATTTTTAGAGTAACAGAATTCACACGTTTGTCACATTCACATTGAAATTATTCGAAAAATACCATTTATAAGTTTGCATAAATGATTAAGGCAAGTTTGTGGTTCAATTTAAGAACCGAAATTTTGCTAACTATTCAATCGAACCGTGAGAAAAACAGGGACAGAAAATTGTTCAAGTCATTAGATTTGCTTACTTTTCCTTGACCTTTAACTCCCGATACCGCCATATTCTCTTCGTACCATTCGCCGAACTTTTCCAAAGTCATTTTGGGAAAGTTTCTAACTTTTCCAATCTACACCGGAGACAGATTGAAGAAAAAGATGTATCATTTCTTTCGCGTGTTGAGAAATATTATTCTGCATCACTTTTTATAATTGTTTGATTACCTCGTAAAGGGTTTTCTCAAATTCGACGATTTCTTTTGCATCGCTCAACATTTTTTCCTCTGATACATCAGCGCGACTGCTTTCGATAAAGATCCGAGCAACTTCACTGACAAAGTGTAAGTAAACTTCGTAATCGTTGCCAGAGTAATTTCTAAACTTCAGAGGCATGTGTTCGTTGAGTGGAAGCTCTTGAGGACCGATCTAATTAAATTACGAAATGAGATGATTCTCGATTCACCAGCAATATCAATTATACGGATCGTGGAAATAGCCTACTGTTAAAGAACCGTGTTTCGCGTTCGCGTGCGGACCAAATGCGTCGATTTTATAAAAAACGTGGGAACCTATCAAACGAGTATAATAGTCCGCCACATCCTGCCAAGTATGCTCGTCCGCGTCCCATTCTTCCTCATCCATTGCTATGGGCCAGCCACCGGCTTGGATCAATATTGATTCTATCGGTTTCAGCCCCCTTTCTTCAAGAGTTGCTACATTTGAAAAACGATTGTTTATTTCCAGATCGATTCTCTTGAACGGTTGAAATTTTATTAAAAATTCACGTTTTTATGAACTTGACTGGACGAAAACTCAAAAACCAGGAACATCGGTATCAATTTGTTAGTCGAGATTTCGTTTTTACCTGTATCCATACAGGATCGGTACCATTTTTTGGCTTGTTTCACTGGCAGAATGTCACTTGGTTCGATTTCGGTTTCCAAGACTCCTACAAGTACAGGATTTTGAAGTTCTTCGCAATATATTTAATGCTTCCATAGAACAATGAAATTAATGAGAAATCTGAGTCAACTTACCTTTGACGCGATGATGAACGACCTTTTGAAACATCATAAAGCGACTCCAAGTTGGTAAACTCGGAGGTATAGCATTTTCAAGGGTCCATCCACCGCAGACGTAATCGTAAAAATTGTTACAGGGATCGACCGTCTTGTTCATGCTGCTAAGGAATTCTTCGGCTATA
Source organism: Campoplex capitator (assembly GCA_037576405.1). Taxonomy (NCBI): domain Eukaryota; kingdom Metazoa; phylum Arthropoda; class Insecta; order Hymenoptera; family Ichneumonidae; genus Campoplex; species Campoplex capitator. The sequence goes on along the minus strand of JARBWI010000323.1, from coordinate 8,364,018 downwards.
AATTCATTTTTATTTTCAACATTTGTTTTCAATCCGTCACTACGATCATATTATTGTTTTTTTTAGTTACAAAATTTATTTCCCCACCAACTGTTTTGCATCCGTCGGTTCGGCAGACTTCGTAATTCTTCGTTGAATCTTTCGGTTCTACAGCGGAATTTTCAAACTCGTGTCCAGCGAAGAATGGTGGCATTTTTTCATCGTCAGGAAAGACTGCTCGATTCAGAAGCGAGGCTTGGCCGTAAGTGGCAAAATGAATCGTGGCCACGAGGGCGCAAAGAATTCTGATCATATTTAAAAAGCATTATACAGAAACACCGGAAAAAATGTTAATCAGCTGAGGAAATGTGGATAAAAAAAAATGATTAATAGCGACTCACGATATTCGTCGAGCCGGCATCTCGGTGCAAGTGTTAAAACTTTTTTTTTCACACAGTTTTATAGGAAAGTCGACAAAACGTAACGGCTTCGAGTTGCAGATTGGAATTTCGATCGTCAGCTCTGTCATGTAATTGCGAACGAAATCAATCAATTTATAGTATTCCTCAAGCCTCGGAAGTCCTTGACCAATTCCCCTCTGATATCAACAATGTAAAAATGTTGCACCTTGAACCGATTATTTACCGGATATTTCGTATCGCAACAGGACGAGATAAATCTTCAAATTATCACGCGCAAAAATGAACTAATCATTTTTTCAACGATGATGAATAAAAGAATTTTATCGAAATGAAAATTTTTTCAGCTGATTTGAATAATTGGCATGTCCATTAACGGAATTCCGGACAATAATCGAGAAAAAAGCATTCGCCCTTAGATGTGCTCAAGAAATTTGCATTGAAGCGGATTCTCGAATTATCAGGACTTGTCGATAGAGAGCTCGCAATGAATCCTTCAAAACAAGTTTAAGAAGACTCGTTGAAATTCATCTTTTCCAATTGAAACACAACAAGACCCATTATTAATAAATTTCGTTATTTATTATTCAAGAATAATTGTGTAATTGTTGTTTTCTTCAATATTTAATAATACAATATAATCGCAATAATAATAATAATGATAATAATAATAATAATAATAATAATTTTTTTTTTTTTTTTTTTTTTTTTTTTTACTTGGAGGGGGGAAAAATGACCTTACGCACCATAGGGGTCCCGGACTGGCGACCCCCGTGTGCCGGACTCCCGATTTCGGGTCTACCGGCTAAAACCCCCCTCCAACCTCCTAGCAGCCACCCCGGAACCGCTTTCGCATTACTTCGGGGTGGCGCCGTTTTCATCCGGGACGCCCCTCAGGGCGTCCCGTCCTCCACAAACCTTTTCTTGCGACGGAGGACGACCTCGACAAAAAGGTCGACCTCCGCCCAAGCTTCTTCGTCCAGGAGCATAATCCCGACAATGTTATCAGGGGTTATGCTCCCGTACGTCACCTCCAATCGGGCCCTCCACACTCTCCATTCTTCGCATTCGAAGAACGTGTGGGGGGCATCATTCCGCAGGGACCCGCAGCATCGGCAGGACGGATCCGGAACCTTCCCCATTTTGTGGAGATAGGCCCGGAACAGTCCATGCCCCGTCAGCATCTGGGTGAGGTAATAATAATTCACCTCCCCGTGCCGACGGTTGACCCAGGTGTCCGCATACTCACGGACCTGGCAATCTCTCTCCTCCTCTCTCTGTCCTCCGGGTTGCCCTGGTGGACGGACTTCCGCTCTTGGGCGAGGAGGTCGATCGGAATGACCCCGGATACCACGAGCACTGCTGGCTCCGAGACCGAATAATAATAATAATAATAATAATAATAATAATAATAATAATAATGGTTATAATAATAAATAATGATTACGTCAAAAAAAAAAAAAAAAAACAAACACAAACGTTCTAGATCAAAAAACCTAATCAATAATCGTTTCGTTATGATAAAATATCTCATTTTTTCAACCTTTTTTTTCTCATTTGTTAATAATGAAATTGGTGAAAACTGTTCGATGACTCAGGTTCCTACTCTTACTACCAGAATTTGGAGGGCGTGGAACATTCCCAAAGACGCATGGAAGCGAGGCATAAATTAAACGTTTGAGGTGATGATAAAAACGTTTGTAGACTATCATAACACAGAAGGAACGGAAGGAGATATCATTCTTGTAAGTTAAAAGTTTGCCAGCAAGAGAAGCTCGGTGTAATTTCAAATATTTTGATTTCGCATGCTTCCATTTGAATTATGTAACACGTCTATTTTTCTTTATGTATAGGGATTTGAAAGACTGAACACTTGGAAGCTATCCAAGACCTCATTGCAGCGGTAGCCAAAGAACCAGACTCGGAAGACCCAGTACTCTTGTCACTTATTCCTGGAGTTATGATATCTTGCACCCAAAATGTGAGTACCAAATTCAATGAAGACTACTACATGAGGCCATCGCAGAACAAGCAATCGATAATAAGAATTTAAGATTAGTATAGCATCACATCTCTAAATGACTGGTCATGTTTTTTTTTTTTTAATTTGTCCATCAGGCTCGTCCCTAATAAGAAGTGAAATACTAGTTTTGGAGAATGTACGTTCTTTTATCATATCTATATTGTCGAAGGGTTTGCTGATTTTTTTGCCAAAAAAATTACCTTGCTGCCAAAGTTACGAGTAGATTGAATGATTTTAAGCTACTACTTCGATCCACCGACTTAAAAGATCTAAACGAATGAAATTTTTTTGGTTTTTTTTTGTTAGATCGAAGACAAATTATATGATATTAAATCGGAATACTATTCGAAACTTCCACCTAAACCTACTACCACGACGACGATGATGACGTCGACGATGACGACGTCGGCGAATACGACGTCGGCGATTACGACGCCGGCGATGACGTCGCCGACAACGACGATTACTATTAAACGTCCTAAGACCCCTTGATCAATTGGTGATCATGTTGGGCCTACGGGGTGTCAGCTCGACTGTTCTTGATGATCATTTGCAGAACTTCGTTGTCAAAATTCTGGTATTCTTGGTAAATATAAGCACTGTGATATGTCTGTTCTCAATTTGCAAGTGTTTATTAATCGTTTGTATAATAAATTGGGTTCAAATACATTAGTGACCATATAACGGTGCATCTGTGGTAAACATAATCAATGGAGAGTACGACGATGATTGTATTACTAAAGCCATTGTCCGCCCCAGCGATTGGGTCTTCCTCTCATCCATGCAAATTCCATGTCAATCTTTTCTTGCTCTTTTCCCCAAACACTGCATTTGTCCGCGGGATTCATTGGGCTTCCCACAGGACAATTAAACGCTTCAGCAAAACCTTTGGAGTTGGAAACACTACCCAAAACCCTGTATCTGGGCGGGCTGTGTACATCTTCTTCCTCCTCTTTTTTCTTCATGTACTGCGGAGTTCCTATTTCGCACCACATCTAAAAATGCGTTAAATTCAATTGACTTTGGTTCAATTACCACAAAATCATCGTCCGATTTTTCTATTTTCTAAATATCAAAACGGTTCTCTCACAGCAGCAAAAGAAATAAAGAAAAGTTGATCATCCGTAAAATCCTCCATTCCTTCGAGACGAACACTCCCGTTAGGTTTCTCAAGTTTTTTGTACGCTTGAAATACTGCCTGGATACCAGTGGAATCAGCCATATTTTCTCCTCTTGTATACTGGGACTTTCTCAAATTGCCAATCTACAATAATATTTCAAACCGCCCGTGAAAAAATTGCCGACGCTTGAAACACGGCCGATGTCCGGGGCAATACTGGGCAGCCAACCATTGGCACCAACCGTTGGCCTGAACATGGCTCAACGTATGTGCCTATGCTTAACGAACGCTAAGGTTCAGCATCGGCTCAGACGGCCGGCCAAGCTTAGGCCAATTGTTGGGTTGTAAACGTCGATCGACTCTTGTTGTCGAGTGTTCGCCCAGCATCAGGCCGATGCTGCTCACTGTGTTGTTTACTCTAGAGTCGATTCCGCCATCGGCGGCTGACAAAGAGCCCGGGCTAAGCCGGTATTTATTTTGGAAAGGCATCTCACGAATCGCGATCCATTTTCTTCTTTCCTCATTTCGAGCAAAAAAAAAGTTTTATATATATATATAGTATGTATAATGTAACACATTATACATACGTTATCAAACTTAGAATGGAAAATTTGTTGTGAAGCAAAATTACTAAATATCGACGGGATATGCAGAAATTTTCCACGACCAATATACATCGAAATGTATTTTAAGTTTTATAATCGTACTAACACATGTATACGCTATAAAGCTTATTTGAAATATTTCACAACAATACGTTTTTATGTATTGATTGTGCAATTATATTTTGGCATATCTTGTCGACAATTAATAAATGTAATAGTGCATGAAAAAATTTTCTGGTTATATAGATTTCTTGAATGAATAATGTCATGACACGAGTGGTGTAATGGATAGCGTCTTCGACTGCCAACGGGAGGTAGGTGGTTCGAATCCCCGATCGACAGGAAATTTTTCTTCGGCCCAATTTCAAAATGCGAGCGCCCAAGACAGTCGAGTTCATTTGTAGAAGGCGAAAAAGCCCCTACGCGAGTCTAAATAAATTTTTTAATAAAAAACAATTTTTTTATAGTACTGGCTCAACGGTTGGCTGAGCATCGGGCCGTTGTCATGACCAACGCTGGGCCAGTGCTGGTCCCGAGCTGTAGCCAACCGTGGGACCGTTGTTATCACCTCCAACGCAGATTCAGTGGTGGGCCGACCAGTTCTGCCAACGGTCGGACAACCGTAAGATACGGTTGGCACAGCGCTGGGCGACGCTTGGGCCATTCGGTCGTTTTTTCACGGGCGTCTAAATGTGGCTCTTCTGAAAAAGACATTTCTCACGTCTTACCCAGCATCATGCCCCGCATTACCATTGGATCCACGGTAAACCCTCTTAATTCTGGTGGTTTTGTTTCTCCATAATATTCATCGAATTGATCAAGGAAACACTCGGCTCTTTGGAAAAAGTTCTTGAGTATTGAGTTCGAAAGTTTCGTCCTCTTTCCATCTTTACCGAATATGATACCTGCCAACGTCAAATCCATGTAACAAAATGTTTATTCGTCCTTCAATATTTTTTACAATGTTACACGTTTGAGAATATTTAATGTCAATTTACCTGAATCATCGAATCCATGACCGATTTCGTGACCAACCACGACACCCGCTACTCCATAGTTCACATTGCTGAAAACCAATGAAAATTTCATGTAAATTAGGAACCATTTATTATTAAAAGATTCACGATTATTTTTGAATGAACTGCGCAAGAGCAGTTCGAGAACTGATCCAAAGTGCATAACAATAGATCGTGAAAATCCGAACAGACAGGTCGTTGGCAAAATTTTTTACAGTGCATCATTCATGAGACATTTAATATTTTATGCTCCAGCCGACGAAACGCGTTTACAGGAGAAAGTGGAAGTGGCAAGGAGTAATCAAAAGCAGGTGCGTCATGTCTTGCCACCTCGCACTATTATTCCTTCGACTGAAACGTTTAATCGACCACACATCGAAAAAGATCGTTCGAAACTGATCTCCTAAGAATTTCTCGATCTTTTTAAACAATTTCGAAAAAGAAGAGGGTCGTAAATTGGATTCATGCGTCCAATTCGTGCCGCTAATTATTAATACGAGCTCTTCGAAATTTCTCATAATATCAAAATCATATTAAATTGTATCCTTACTCGGGGACGCCTGGTGTGAATAGAGGAGATTGAAAATCAGCAGCTGGGATATCTGAGAGTAAAAATTATTGATGCACAGCATTAGAAACCGATCAACAATCGCGTGATTGGTACGAAAAACATTGAATGGTGCTTCCCATCATTCTGCTTCATGAAAAACTTACTCAGTGTATTGCCATCCGGGCCATACAGAGCGTTGACAGTTATAGGATCAATAAACCATCTAATAAATGAGAAAAATACATAAACATCGTTCAAAGAGAGTTCTCAAATCTGCATGCAAAGTCAGTGGAAGAATGTACTAACGAGTCGTCGTCCATACCGAGAGTCTTTGAATAACGTTTTAAACTCATTTTTCTTTCGTATCTCATGTAGCTCAGAGTGTTGTCAAAGTATTCATTTCCAATGTTCAACTAAATTTGCGGAAAATGTAATGGAATGATTAGATTTTTTTTGTTTTTTTGTTTTTTTTTCATCTTTGATTGAAATCGAGCTAGTAGAAAGTGTCGTGATTTTCTTACCCCTTTGTAGAATTTCGTAACAAACGTTTTATTTTTGTACCAATCGGGAAAGCCGATGAAAAATTTCATACTGTTGAGTTTATCTTTGGACAATTCTTTGGATTCTTCGTCGAGCCAAGTTGAGGCATCGATTTGTTCGTTCATCTCTCTTTGTATATCTCCAGTCATTTTAGTCACCTAAAAGCAGTGGAATTTCTCCTAAATATATCGTTGTTTGCATTGTTCAACAAATATCCTTGTTCGCGTACCTCTTTCACTGTGTCTTCCAAGAAATATTTATTTACGAAAGCGTATGCGGAAGCATGCACCATTTTCATGTCGTTAACGCACTCGGACCAACTGGTGAAGAATTATTCCAAAAACATAGTCCGATCAGTTAAATGACCAAGTATCAAATTGAATTTGTAAATCGTTCATTAAACAACAAAATCATCCAAACATTTTGATGAATTTCTCGACGAAGCATTTTATCTGTTTGACATTCGAGTTCGTTTAAGTCAAATTTTATTATGATCGAGTTTTGAACTAAACATAAATAACGATTAACATACCGTGGAGGCCTTTCTCTGATCCCATATTCCTCCATAATAAGAGTGTACATAATATTTCTTGCTTCTTCGGTGGTGTAGGCCAACATATCCGCAACAAAGTGCCAATGTATGTAGTTCACTGTTAAACCAAAATTGAATCTTTTAGATCAATTCCAAACAACAAATACTTAAAAATGATCAAGTTGAAAGAATTTCGAACCGGAATAGGTTCGGTGAGATTGTTATTCATTTCATAAACATATTCCTACAGAGTTCAGACTTTTGAGGTGAAAGGTGATGCGATAGGAGAGAATCTCGAAAATTTTAAATTTCATTGGCAACAATGAATACACTTTCAAGTTCTCTTATTTGTTTCTTTTCAAACATACCTATCGTTCGCATCGGAGTTTTCTCCAAGAGCTCACTCATTGCCACTATCGTTTTGAATGATTGAAAACGAACATTCCCCAATGGATGAACTTTCAGCTTCACAGTGTCGAACTGTTTCTGGATCCAAGACTGCCAATCGATCTAGAAGTTCCATATAATTTTGTGATCGACATAACAGTTATTATAGTTCTCAGTACGCATGGGACAAAAAAAAACAAAAATTAAAAAAAAAATATTATTACGTGATGAATTTTTTTCCATCGAAAGTATTTTTAAAGTAACATAATTGACACGTTATTCGGCAATTTTGTATTCGCATTGATGAACTTTCACATTGAAATTATTCGAAAAATACTCTTGTTGAGTTTGTATGAAGGATTAAGGCAAATTTGTGGTCCAATTTAAAAACCGAAATTCCGTTATCTATTGAATCGAACTGTGAGAGAAACAGGGACAGGATATTGTTCAAGTCATTAGATTTGCTTACTTTCCCTTGACCTTTAACACCCGATTTCGCCATACTGTCTTCGTACCATTCGAAGAACTCTTCCAAAGTCATTTTGGGAAAATCCCTATTTTTCCTTAGCTGCACCGGAAACACGTTGAAGAAAAAGATGTATCATTTCTTTCGGGTGTTGGAAAACATTATTCTGCATCATTTTTTATAATTGTTTGATTACCTCGTAAATGGTTTTCTCGAATTCGACAATTTCTTTTGCATCGCTCAACATTTTCTCCTCTGATACATCAGCGCGACTGCTTTCGATAAAGATCCGAGCAACGTCACTGACAAAGTGTAAGTAATCTTCGTAATCGTTGCCAGAGTAATTTCTAAACTTCAGAGGCATGTGTTCGTTGAGTGGAAGCTCTTGAGGACCGATCTAATTAAATTACGAAATGAGATGATTCTCGATTCACCAGCAATATCAATTATACGGATCGTGAAAATAGCCTACGCTTAAAAAACCGGGTTCCCCGTCTGTGGGCGGACCAAATGCGTCGATTCTATAAAAAACATGGGAACCTATCAAACGAGTATAATAGTCTGCCACATCCTGCCAAGTATGCTCATCCGCGTCCCATTCTTCCTCATCCATTGCTATGGGCCAGCCACCGGCTTGGATCAAAATTGATTCTATTGGTTTCAGTCCCCTTTCTTCAAGAGTTGCTACATTTGAAAAACGATTGTTTATTTCCGGATCGATTCTCATGAAGGGTTGAAATTTTATTATAAATTCACGTTTTTACGATTTTGGACTGTACGAAAACTCAAAAAGCGATTATAACAAATCATTTATACAAATTCTATTATAATTTAACTGAATTCGATAGGAAATTCATATATGTACAGTAACTGGTTACCAGGAACATCGGTATCAATTTGTTAGTCGAGATTTCGTTTTTACCTGTATCCATACAAGATCGGTACCATTTTTTGGCTTGTTTCACTGGCAGAATGTCACTTGGTTCGATTTCGGTTTCCAAGACTCCTACAAGTACAGGATTTCGAAGTTCTTCGCAATATATTTAATGCTCCCATAGAACAATGAAGTTAATGAGAAATCTGAGTCAACTTACCTTTGATGCGATGATGAACGACCTTTTGAAACATCATAAAGCGACTCCAAGATGGTAAACTCGGAGGTATCGCATTTTCAAGGGTCCATCCACCGCAGACGTAATCGTAAAAATTGTTACAGGGATCGACCGTCTTGTTCATGCTGCTAAGGAATTCTTCGGCTATAAATTCATTTTTATTTTCAACATTTGTTTTCAATCCATCACTGCAATCATATTATTTTTTTTTTTAGTTACAAAATTTATCGCCCCACCAACTGTTTTGCATCCGTCGGTTCGGCAGACTTCGTAATTCTTCGTTGAATCTTTCGGTTCTACAGCGGAATTTTCAAACTCGTGTCCAGCGAAGAATGGTGGCATTTTTTCATCGTCAGGAAAAACTGCTCGATTCAGAAGCGAGGCTTGGCCGTAAGTGGCAAAATGAATCGTGGCCACGAGGGCGCAAAGAATTCTGATCATATTTAAAAAGCATTATACAGAAACACTGGAAAAAATGTTAATCAGCTGAGGAAATGTGGATAAAAAAAAATGATTAATAGCGACTCACGATATTCGTCGAGCTGGCATCTCGGTGCAAGTGTTAAAACTTTTTTTTTCACACAGTTTTATAGGAAAGTCGACAAACGTAACGGCTTCGAGTTGCAGATTGGAAGCTCGATCGTCAGCTCTGTCATGTAATTGCGAACGAAATCAATCAATTTATAGTATTCCTCAAGCCTCGGAAGTCCTTGACCAATTCCCCTCTGATATCAACAATGTAAAAATGTTGCACCTTGAACCGATTATTTACCGGATATTTCGTATCGCAACAGGACGAGATAAATCTTCAAATTATCACGCGCAAAAATGAACTAATCATTTTTTCAACGATGATGAATAAAAGAATTTTATCGAAAAGAAAACTTTTTCAGCTCATTTGAATAATTGGCATGTCCACTTAACGGAATTCCGGACAATAATCGAGAAAAAAGCATTCGCCCTTAGATGTGCTCAAGAAATTTGCATTGAAGCGGATTCTCGAATTATCAGGACTTGTCGATAGAGAGCTCGGAATAAATCAAGAAGACCGTTGGAATGCATCTTTTTCAAATGAAACACAACAAGACCCATTAGCAATAAACTTCGTTATTTATTATTTAAGAATAATTATGTAATTGTTGTTTTCTTCAATATTTAATAATACAATATTATTGTAATAATAATAATGATAATAATAATAAATAATGATTACGTCAAAAAAAAAAAAACAAACATAAACGTTCTAGATCATAAAACCTAATCAATAATCGTCTCGCCATGATATAATATCCCATTTTTTTTACTTTTTTTTTTTCTCATTAACATCGCGATTTACATTTGGATCGTCGTTCAATTATTAAATTATTTCCTATCATATAATAAAATATCTGACTAAATAACTATTCCGCATATAATATAATAATATATACATATAAATATATATAAATATATGGTTGTTATATATTTATATATATGTATATATGTATGTATATATTCATTGCTGATTCAATTGCGTTATATACTTTTTAACATAAGTATACAGATTGATTCGTGGTGAATTTTAGTTTACTCTTTATTTTCAACTTGATCTCATTTAATTTAAATACAGTTTCGGTCTTTGAGTTTTTGTTTTTCGTCTGCATAATATTCTACCGTATGAACCTGCATCGGTATATTAAATAAATTTAAAAAAAGAAAGAAAAAGTTCTTACGCTTTTTTCGCATTATATGTAAATTGGTAAATTTACGCAGAATAAAAAATAATCATGATAATTGCGTTGCAACAATCATACAAGCCATGTACATGTGAGTAGTAAGAAATGAGGGCAATACATATTCATATATAATATTAATATCGCAGCTCATCCGTTAATTAATGTTCAACAATGATAATGATGCAATACTTGATGAATAATTAATAAATAATTACTCGATGAAGCAATTAATCTGCATACACTCTCTTCAAATCGTAAAATTGTTTATATTTAATTGATAATCCCAAAAATTCATCCACACCTTTCAATAACCAACCTTCTCTCAACCCGATCCCAATTTAATGCTATTTATTTAATTGGATAACATTTTCATGCGATTTCATTCGCACGTATGACCCCACGACTTTTTCTTCTTCCTTCTGCTTTGTTTTTTTTTTTTTTTTTTTTTTTTTTCAATTTCCATCTCTTCTGTGAGAGCGAATGGAGGGCGAGCTTTTTGAAAGCTATTCTTTGTTATTCGAAAAGTTTTGCTTTTCGAAGGTATTTCCGTCGTAATAACTTGAACATTTTTGCTCTGTTTAGATCCTCTTCGAGTTGTACGTACGGAACTTAATCCAAATGTGCTATATTCATGCGCAATTATATGCATATATATATAATTAGATTTCTGTATCTATTTTGAAAATCATATTTATATACATGTATATATTACGAGGCGCCAGAGTTCAGTTGCCGCCGTTTATGAACGATTCTTCGTTTTTGTGTGTGTTTTTGTTCATGTTTTTCGTGTTTCGAGTATTTTTTTATTCTAATTATTATATTGTTTTTCTCGGTTCAATATCACAAGCCAACAAGAATTCAATTGAAATATCTACAGTTCAAAGAGACATTTCGATAACTCTTCCTTAATATTCAGTGATTTTTGAGGTTATGCGACAGTTGGGACTGTAAAAAGTCATCGAAATATCTTCTTGACATTCGTATATATTGTTTATCGTATCACTTTAAATGAAATGGTTTTGTTCTGTTTTTTTTTTTTTTTTTTTTTTTTTTTTTTTATCTATATCCATATTTATGCATATATATAAGAAAGAAAAGTAAATGAAAAACAAGTTTACAAACGAGAGGTCAGAAAAAATGGCGTCTCGTTCCGACTATTTCAGTTCTTAAAATGGCGTCCCTCGTAACTAACTGATTATGTAGTGATCTCTCACAAAATCGATTTCGCAATCGTCGCACTTTTTCGTTAACATTTATCAAGTTTTTATCTCCTTGTATCAAATTCATTCCCTTACTTATCATACTGCATAAAGAATTTCTATTTTCATGGTTTGTTATATTTATATCATGTACGTATTTTTGTTGCTCTCTTTTTCAAGCCCTTGAAAACGCGATTAATGTCGTACGTAATTTATTATTATTATTTTTTTTTGGTATCGTTATTATTGGTACAAGTATCATTCATTTTATTATTAATCACGTACACTTTTTTCTCACACTATCTCATCTGTTAATATTACCATCATTATTATAATTATTATTGTTATCGTTAGCAGCATTATACAAGCGACTCTCAATATTTCGAGTTTCCTATAACCTATTTGTATTTCACTAGATTTTTTGAATTTTTGTTTGTTTGTTTTAATACTATAACGGGATTGCGTCGACGATTGGTAATTCATTCATTTTTTCTATACTCCAATTTCGATGTCTGCACGCAGCAAAGTAAACATTTTTTATTAGCTTAACAAAATTTTTGTTTCTTTTCAACGATTTTTCTTCATTTTCTCGAATTTTCAACGAATTTTATCTTTCGCCGTGGATACAATATTTATTTAAGATTAAAATGATAATGCAGCTATTTGAAAATTTGTAGTCGACCGAAATTGTAAAGTTCTTAAATCGAACTCTTGTCATCGATTATCGTTATTCAATTCATTCTTCGTATTTCATTCTAGACACTATTCATATTCATATTTTCGGGCGCATAAAGGGGCGGATTGAAGAATTGTTTGATAGAAAAGTTGGACAGCATTTTTTAGACGTTTTTAAATAGTCATTATAATCACGATGTTTTAGATACGTTATGAGGTCTTCCAATAATGATAGTTATGCTGGATGGGTCTGTAATGAGTAGGAGAAAGATAATTAAAATTGAAGAGTTCGAATCTACGCGCTCACCGGAAGCCTGCTCGCGTTTCAGCCGCTTGGTGGCGCTGCAAGCGACGCTTTGTTGTGGCGGTAAATCCGAACGGTGAAAAACAACTTGGATGAACATAAATAAGAACAAACGCGAAATGTGACGATTGAATAAATTCAGGGGACGAATACAAATATCAGGTGTTTTATCTTCAAGAATGGAGAAAAGTTCGCAAGGCGGATGCGAGGATTTATACATTCGTGCAAATGTTAACCTCAACTATCGAAGCAAAATTGCCGATAACTCTTGAAATCTTTGACGAGTGATATATATTTTTTTCAATTGATGAAGGTTAGCTGTGTGACATTATTTATAACTGCACTTTACAACTCTATACGCCATCAAATGGGATTGCTTTATTATTTACAATGGGTGTTTGCGTTATTTTATCATCTTGGAAAGAGATCAAATTGACTATAGTATAAGCTCGATTATCGATCGATAACAAGAGCTCGAATTATTGATTTTTGTTGTTTCATTAAACACTCACGATAATCAAATTTTCACAGACATAAAAAACCAATAAAAATGTTCGCTGTACTTTACAATTCTCAGATCGACTTGATTGCACAGTTATTGGGCGTTTATTTGTTTTTGTTTTTCATTCATTATCGTTTGCGTGCATCTTATTTTCCTGTATGAGTTTCAAATTTTCCACTTACTATTAGTTAACCTTAAATTGTTTTTTTTTTTTTTTTCAAATTTAATTATTAAACATAGTTAATTTTATTATTATTATTGTAATGTTCAATATTATCACGAAATTGGAGTTTAACGCGGTGGAGAGGATTATTTAATTCATCGGCTAATATGTCTGTTTTTTATTTTGCCTCTACGCAATCCTCCCGTGAATTTTTCTATTAAAATGATTAATAACAATTGTGTTGCAAGGACTTTGATCAGCGATTGTCACGAATTGAATGAAAATTTTGTTAAATAAATCATCTTCGACTACGATAAATAAAGGGATAAAACATCGTGTTGCTACTCAGCATCGAATTTAATTGTTATTGAAGACATTAATTAACGCCAATCTCTCTATCGTTACATAGGCCATTGATTGTAGATTCTTTTTTATACTCGTAAGGTCCGGAGCTTTATTTTCATCTTTTTCTTTGAACCATGTCATTTTTTCACCGTTTGATTGAACGTCGAAAAAATTTCACGTTCATAAGCTCCGAGGCCGAACGAGACAAAATCGTTCTTAATTTTAATAACTATTCCACATTTTTCGAGCGGTTTATATTGTCAATGACGTTTTTCTTGCTAAGGGGGATCGCTAGCGGTTCATTAAGAATTTTACAAGTATTATTATTAATATTAATTATATTATTAGGATTATTACGATTAGGTATTATTTATTAATTATTGAAACTATTATTCGACTTCGAAAGAAATAATGATATTCAATCAAATACGACGTGGAGTCGTTGTGACGTGCGGATTTAGACTTTTGTGATATTGAACGTGCAGAGGCATTTAACGGAGTTTAAAGAATGATATTCGGCAAATTTCCTTCATTCAAATCCAATTAAGTTTATAACGAGTAACCTTTTACGCTGTCCTTCGTGACTAGTTAACAGATGTAAAAGGCTGATCCGGTCAACTTTTTCTGATACTAAAAATTTATTGAATTTCTTTCAAGCTTTATAGTTGAATGAAGTTTCTGTTCATAATTAAATCTCGTAAGGCAGATTGAGTAAAATAGATAAGTTAGGAATTTCAAAAAAAGGGAAAGAAATTTTTTTTCAGTATCGAAACGACATTAAAAAAAGGACCGTGTGATTTTTTCTGTGGATCCCGTCGTGCGTTCATAACAAGTTTTGTTACTATGGAACAAAACCGATTCCATGCAATTTTTTTCGTTCAACTTTCAAATTGTGTTGTGATCCAATAAAAACAAAACGTTCAAATATTTCGTCATGGCGTGCGCCTTTCCAAACTGAATCACGTTGAATTATTTAAAAAAAAAAATTAGTCGAGTATTTGTGTAAAAAAATTGAATTTGATAAAAAATTTTATACGCTTCGATTATGAAAACAATATTCAAATTGTTATTTTGTAAACAGAATGTTTCAATGTGTTACTATGTTTCACCATGGTTAGAAAATAAATTTGGAGTATAAATAAAAAATATAATTAAAGACATTTGCAGAACATGTTAACAATCTTTTTTTTTTTTTTAAATAATTTAACGTGTATTTCTTTATCGATTTATATAATTTGTTTATATGACATATAATGATAAATAGTAACCATACGTGTTACGGGATAATATAAGTAAGTGTTACAGTAATATATACATGTTGCGGGGCGAGGATCGACGACATTAACGATCGATTGGAGCTTTCATAGTGATTATAATTTAATTTTAAATCTAAGTCGTCTATAACGACGTCGCAACGTCACTCGCCAAATGATTGTACAGTTTTCTCGTTTTTTTTCTCTCCGCCTCCCTCTATCTCTCTCTCTCTCTCTCTCCCTTTTTAATCCTCGAATTAACAGAATGTTTTTTTTTCTCTTAAATTAACGTCACAATAATTATATTTATGTAAAAAAAAAACGAGAAAAAAAATTATTACGATATTTCTTAAGTTGAGACATTGTCGGGAAGCGACTCGAGTATACAACATTGCCATCATTATTTTCATGGGCATCTTCTCTGTCCGCGATTTTTACACGATCACACTTTTTCGTCTGTCACGATATTTGTTTTCTCTTCTGATTTTAGTTTCGTATAATATTATCGTTAATTGACTTATATCTTATAATACCAGGTTCACGAGATCAATGGCCTCGCACGAATCGTTGTTTTCTCATTTCAACTGACAATATTCGACGATTGAAGATTTTTTAAATAATGCTTCTCTCTTTGTTTTTTTTTATTTTTTTTTTTAGTTATTACTAGATTAGATCGCGCCTTTCGTTGTTTGGCATTGTTCAATCGAGTTCGTTATAATCAACGATCAGTCCGAGGCCAATGATAAATTCGCGTTTTCAACAGTCCGTCATTCTAAATAATTAAATCTCTTATCTACACCTACTTAACTGTGTCTGCGGTTCCGTTTTTGTTTTTTGTTTTTTGTTCTTCCTTTATTTTTCGTTAATACGTGTACGCTCAATAAGTTTCTGTTCCGTTTTCATATCGATAAAAATTGAATCTCGTTTGTTTTCCGTTTTTCAAACACTCAGCAGACTTGAATTACTTTTGTTTTTGTTTTGTTTCTCGTTTTATTTCGCATTTACACGATACTCTAACGACGTGAGGCAGTTGCTTTTTTTTTTCTTCGTTCTACGTTCGACGTTTTAAGGCTCTAGGTGCCAATGAATCGGTAATTTTCCCATTCGCCTTCTCGACTCTACGTGTTTATACGATAGATTGGAAGAAATATACGAAACAAGACTCTTGTCGCCAACAAAACGAAATCGCCCATCTTCTCGTCTTCGTTTTCTCTCTTTTATTTAGCATATTTTATATTATTATGATTTCGGAGTAATGCCTATTTCGGTAATTGGTAGCAACGTATCGGAAAGAACACCGGACGTGAACCGAAGCTACAACGAGCGCATGCGAGAGCAACAATAACCAATATTAATTCATTTTCTTCATCATTTCTCACAAAATTCTTCATTCAACTTTTATCCCAATGAGCATTTCTTAATACGAATTACACATGTATCGCTCAGCCAAATTCTTTGTTCGATCAGAATTTTAAAACTTGTCAAATGTACAGAAATTTATAAATTAAAGAAAAAAAAAACGATCGCAGACGTCTGAAATCATTGTAAACGTATACGTTTGATTACTACGAAAAAGTAGAAAAAAAAATTCAGCAAAATTCGAAAGTTTGTAACATCTTTAAAATAGCTGAATCGTTTGACATTTTTCGAGGCACGAATACATGTGTAATCGAGCCTGAATCGAGACCTGCTCAATTTGTAGGTTAGGTACACCAAATCGAGTACAAGTTTCATCAAATATCCACATCGTGGCGTTGTGGTGCTCATAAACATGGAATAGGCTACGTTTCTTCAATTTTCCTGCATCTACTGGAAAGTATTCCAATTTCATCAAGTCCAATCATTGCCGAAGTAAATAATTTTGAAGTTGCGAGATGACTATCATGAAAAATGATGAGACCGTTTCTCACGACTCCGTGATTGGTCGAAAATTGACGAAACATTTAGTCATTGGTGCTTCCGACTGAATTCGAGCTCTGGCGTTTGTTTTACGGATATTTACAGGAATAAAAAAAGAAAAAAAAGCTATTTATTTCGCGACCCTGAAGAGCCGCAAGTCGAGGTGGAACGTAAAAAAATTCTGTGGACCCACACAAATTTCGTAATTTACATAGTACATATGAGGGAGCAATTTTTTTCTTTGTTTCTTCAATTGTTATCATTTTGTTGTCTTTTAAGCTATATTTATATTTATTTATTCATATATTTATATATGTATATTAATCGTTAACGTATCTCACTATTATTCCTGGGTGTTCACTTCGGAAGGCTCTCCGGGTTGGAATGTTCTATAACCTAAGATCAGCTATCGTCCGGTGTTTCCTGATATTCCTCGCTTTCCCTGTGAACCAGGACGTGCACCACCGTCGCCTCGGACTGTTGTCTTAGCAACGGTGGTCTAGCGGGTGGAGCAGTTGTACTATCGGGGCTCGGCTCCGTAACAAGTATACTGACGTCGCTGCCATCCGCAATAGGCAGTGGTACAGGCTCCGGATTAGGTTTTTTTCGTAAACTACCACATCGTCTATTAAACGCCTCTTTAATGTCTCTCTGGAGTATATTCAACGAGAGTGCTGTTCCGCTCGGTCTTAGTGAGCCTCGTTTTGAGATTGGTGGACTTAAAACATCGTCATCCGGATACGTTTCAACAGCATCTTGTCGACCCAACGTTGGTCCTGACGACCTGTGAACATTCACGTTGAACGTTCCTCTCAGCTCGTCCGAGTCATCAAGAAAATCTAATTTCTCTCATATTTCAATTTTCATTTTCAATTATATATTTTTATTATATATTTCATCATCTACGAGTTAACAATCCGCTAGCTAATGATAGTAGTAGCATTAATTCCAGTCATTTAGTGTGTCAAATATAATTTCCAAGATACAGAGATCATGACACGTGTTTTATGCAGAGTTATGAAAAGAAAAGCCCAAGATTTGCAGAATCTGAAGCAACATCGTTGAATTCCGAAGAGAAAACTCTTTGGTAATTTTTTTTGTGCGATTTGCCTTTACCGAGATATTCATGAAATAGTGACACCCAATCCGGTGCACCGTAGAGAAAAAGTGTGGAGTGGGGGGAGCACCACGCCCCGTTCCACTTTCAACAGGGTATAGGCTGCGCAGAACGGTTCTGCGCTTCCTATTCCCAACTCGTCTCAACGGAATAAGTTGAACACTATTTTGTTAATAACTCAGCGAGAGTGCATCGGAGATAAAAAAGTCCAAAACATTTTTTCTTCGGAATTTTACGATCTAGCGGACTGAAAAATGTTGAGCATGATTTTCCGTGTATAAGAAAGTATTAGGTGTACACATAGTTCGAGCTGCAAGAGCATGTTTCGATTAATAATGTATCGTGATTTTTGTTGTGTATATGCGTGTGGCTTATTGAAGAAAATTGAAAATAGCTGAGCATAACGAGAAAGTATGATAAAAGCGAGAAGTCTATTGAAACTATGAGAGACTTTATGTATGAGTTGTGACAGTAGCATCTACCAATATCGTATATATATAAATGTATCAATTATATGGATGAATTCATCATCGTCTAGACTCGACTATCGTTGGGATAAGAAATCAGAGTTGTGGGGAAATTTCGGTTTGAATTTTCGTCTGATCGCTCGTGCGCTGCAATTAGAAGATGATTCTAGAAAATTTTCGAGAACGTTTGATATTTTTCATATTCATGTCCGCGTTCTTCAGCGATACGTAGACATACCTAATGGTTCATTCGATAATCACGCAATTGGCTACGAAAATTCGAGATAAAGGATACGAATGAATGTAACAAACGATTGGCAGCATTCCAATGCTGCTAATATCCAATCAAGCGTATTGTTTTCATGTCAATTGGATAAATCTATTCGAATCTGTGCACACCTACGTGGGACTATTTTTCAGTTAAAAATCTTCGTGGACATACTATTGTGACAAATTGTGCAAGGAAAAAAAAATGGCTGTTACGATTAAAACGACGATTGGACGGTATGTATAAATGGGATGAGAGCGAAGTCGATGTTACGCTTGACCCAAAGGTCCGTACGATCTACACTGCGACTATAAAAATATTTAAATTCATTTAAATCTATAATAGCGCACTCTAAATTGCAATCTCTGTTCTAATTCAAGTATAAACGGCGCTTTCATTCTCTCTAATTTGCCGAAACTTTTTAAATGATTCATAACGTCGTTACACAATCATCGTATCATCAATATTTAATTGCATGTTCAATTGATTTCTTTACCTATTCGTTTCATTGCCTTCGGCTGTAATTAAAAAAAAAAAAAAAACGAAACAAACAAATCAAAAACATATTTCGTCAATCGACAGAACAATTGGACAACTGCAGGGTTCTTATTGCAATCATTTGAATCGTTAAGAAAACAAACGAAAATACGTTGCAAATATTCAAATTCCGAAATCGTTCGAATTGTATTCCCTCAAGAGCATATTCCAAAAGCCCGGCTCAATACAAAAAGAGCAAACGAATTGTTCAATTCTGAAGAGAAAAGTTCTTAAGCATTTTTTTCTCCGATAGACGGTACGTGAAATACGAATCAATAACGAAAGAGTCTTCTCGCATTGCGCTCGCCCCGCCCACTTTTTCACAGCCGCATTCCGGATTGGCTCGCTTCGATCGTAGCCGATATCTCATCAACGGTCCATCAAGGAAAAAAATTGCCAAGAACTTTTCACTTCGGAATTGAACGATTTATCATTTTCAACTCGATGGTAACTCATGGCATGCCTTTTAGTATAGAAAACCATGTTAAAGACGAAAGAAAACGTATTTGTGTATGGCTAAATATAAAATAAATTCCGTACGGCGCGTGTTGGTGGCGATAGCACGCAACAATTATTTATCATATTTCCATGTGTGTATGTAGGTGTGTTCCAACATGTTTATTCCGTAGTATTTATATATATATATATATCTTTTGAATATAATTTTAGTGGTAGCTGTTGTTTGGTTATCTCGGTTGGTGCGTGGTCTCTCACGATAACTCACCTGATGGTTGCGTGCGAGTCGGAGCCGGAGCTCGAGGCGGCCGAGGGTTGTTCCGTGGTTGGCGAGGGACGGGAGACGGTGAGGGCGGGAGGTTGCAGGTCCTCGTGGGTTCCCGTGGCGCCGGAGAGCAGCAACAGAGGAAGATTTGGAAAAAGCCAAGCCGAGGCAGCGCCTAACTCGCTGAGATCGCTGGCGTCGCTGGCCCTTGAGGACTTGCGGCTACTGGCCCGACTACCTCTGTGAACGTGCAGAAGGGCCGAAAGCTTTCCTCCCCACCCACCCCCGGCTCTACCTTCGCTCCCGATACCACCGGGGCTCGATGTTTGCGTCTGCGAGTCGACCTCATGGGCGATTCTCTCGCGTTCCCTTTTCATTCTGCTCGTCGAAAATGTGAAAGAAGAAAAAAAAACGGGGAGCTCGCAATTGTTGTTCTTCTTCTTATTCTTTTTTTTTTCTCCCTCTCTCTCTCTCTCTCTCTCCCTCTCTCTTTCTTTCTCTCTTTTTCTCTTTATCGATTCTTTTCATATCAACAGTTGTTCATCGTTTTTTCGCCTTTTTTTTTTTCAACTCATCGTACCCTCGTGATTTGTATATGATATTATATGAATAATAACAGTATTAATAGTATAATGTTTATGAGAATGACAATCGAGGTATCGATAACAGCAGATAAGTGTACTATACGCAAGTTTTCAACGGGTATTATGTAATACGTCATCATGCCCCAAAGAGAATACCAACTATTTACAGTCAAAGATTCGTGCACTAATAGTCAGCAAGTTTTATAGAGTTCATATATTTATATATATAAATAATATTCGTTTATTTATATGAATAAGTATATGCGAGTATAAATAGCAGAGAATTACTGCAAGTATAAGTATAGTAGTATAGTCTGTTGTTCAACGATAAACTTCGAAAGACAAATATAGTACCGGAGAAACAGAGCTCTCGATGTTATGATTGTGACCCTCCAAACACAGACGTTAAACATTTATTACGGAAAATTTTACTTTTTACTTTATGAAGTTGCGAAGACAAAATTCTTGGTCGAAATCAATTCGGAGATTTTTTCATTTAACGAAGGAACTGGAGACGACGTGATTCAAACGTGAATTATTTTTCGGGGATTTGTTGAAGAAAAAAAAACTCTAAAGAACTGTTTGACTCAGTATTTACGAAATCGATCGAATTCCACGGTATAAAACTTCGAGTCTACATATTTTTTTGAACGAATATTAGTTTAGATTTTCTTTTGTATTCCGAAGTGAGATTTTTGGATGGTTCACGATTTATGGCGTTAGAAACTTCGATTTTGTCAATATAAATTGCAATAAATGTCGTAGTTCGGTGTTTGGTGGGTTGATTATCAAATTCTACGAGATAATCAGAATATAGAGATAAAAAAAAAAGTTGAGAGACTCACGCAACGTAGTCGCGGAACGTGCGCTGTATCAGTCTTGCTGCCTTGTCCTGTCTCTTCCAAATTCTCGTGGAAGACACGATCTCCAATTCCTTTCTCGTTGGAAATTGTTTCTTGAATTTGACGTCCATCTGTTCCTGCAATTTTCTAAAATCCTCTGATTCCTCGACGTGCCCGAGGACGTGCTTGACGAGTGCGTGTAGAATGTCCAGACAGTGAATCTTGTTTCCCTTTGCGATAGGAAGATTAAAGCTGACCAATGCGACAACATTGGGCTTTGATATTCCTAACGGCGGGTCTAGGCTCGCGATGAAGTCGCTCAGTTGGCCAAATCGAATAAATTGTGTCGCGTGAGGATCGTATCTGAAGAGAGAACAAAAAAGTTTTTGTTTTTTCATTCTTGACTTCGGTGTTGAGCTCCCAAGGACGAAGAACAAGCTCGTGGGAATGTGGTGACAAAAGGGACCTGAAAACGTATTTAACCCAAAATCTATTTTGTTTTGTTTTTTTCGAACGTAAACCCAACAACGGGGTTTCGACGATCCCAATCTTCTTGTTTCAGCATAAAATGTTCCCCATCTGCGACAATCATGTTCAATCATCCATCATTTTTTTCTTTTTTGATGACGAAGAGAAAAGTGTATGATAAGTACTCGATAAAGCGAAAGAAAGTTTTGAAAAAATAAACGCTAAAAAGAAGGTTTTTGTTAATGGGGCTTCACAATGACTTCAAACTTTTCAATCGCACCAAAATCAATAGCCGGCATTTACAAAAGAAATTTTTGCCACTCACTTTGACCATCGTATGTAGAACATTTCAAGGTCATCCTCGACAATGCCGATCTCCTCTTCCTGGTGGGCCTGATTGAAGTTCTCGAGAATAATGGCGATGTACATGTTGATGACAATCATGTAACTGATAATGATGAATGAGGTAAAGTAGGTTATCGCAAGGAGCGGATAACCACAATCGCCGTTTATCTTTCGGCTTGTTGGTGTTGGATCGCAGTCCGGCCATTGTACCATCAATGATTCAAGAACGTCGTTCCATCCGGCTGAAGTCATCAGTCGAAATAACAACTGCATGCTGCGTCCAAACGTCTCAAAGTTTACCTGCGCGGATAATCGGTTCGTTCAACACCATTTTTCTCTTTTTTGGCAACATTTCTTTCGTTCATTATCGTTGGGCATTATTCGGTCAATTAGCTTCGGTGAAGCAGAAGAAATTTGTTCATATTCAGTCGAAAAGACAGAATTTATTAAGTTTTATTTTTTAAGTTTTAAAAAACGTTGAAACTGAGACTCACCATATCGTCGAGGGCGCCTTGTTTCCTGACATGTCCAAAAACGGACATACCGATGATCGCATAAATGAAAGTAATGAGAGCGAGGAGTGCACCGATGTTGAACAACGCTGGTAAACTGACGACCAGGGCGAAGAGGAGTTTCCGTATGCCTTTGGCAGCTTTAATGAGCCTCAAGATCCTACCGATTCTGAACACTCTCACGACACGCAGGAGCGTCGGGGACACGGGAAAATCAATCATAATGTCCTCCATGAGGATACCGAGAATCGAAGCTAACACTAGGACGAAATCGAAGAGGTTCCACGGTACCGTGAAATAATGATATCTCAAACCAATTATTTTCACAATAGCCTCAAGTCCGAAAACCGTCGTAAAAAATGCGTTCGACACTTCAAGCACGAAGAATATTGGATGTGGCTGGTTGTAGTGCTCTATACCCATTGTCAGCATATTGAGAAATATCAACACGAAGATTGCTATCTCGAATCTGAAATTATTCACCGATTAATCGTACCAAATTCTTACTACCGACAAATTTTATCATCACAAAAGCAATAATAAACACAAAACAAAATGACATTACAATTGGAGAAGCATCAATTATTTCGATCCAACTATTTCGTGTCGTAGAAAATAATATTTTTCAGTAGTCTTTCGGAATTGTTTTCCCTCGTCACTACTTTATTCTTCAAAATAAAGTTTTTCTAAAAGAATCTTCGTAAGTGTAGAAAAAATAAAAATCAAGAATAGAGAAACGAAATTTTCTGAGATGAATAGTAGACAGTTATTTTTCGAACAGCGTAAAAAATTTTGAAATATTCCTTCAATCTTGAAAGAACCAAGTCGATGGAACTGAAGTTAAAAAAAGTGAATATTTTTGCCAAATTCTTTATTCATTGAAATCAGAAATGAAATTAATCAAATGAAAATTTAAACGTTGCTGTGAACGAAGCTGTACACGATGCTGTCCTATCGTTGGATTTGCCACCGTGATCTCAGTTATACTAACGGATGCGTTGGCGATCAACGTAGATAGGATAACTGTGATCGAGAAGGCATTTCAGCAAGAAATGAAAATAAGGCAGAAATAAGGAATCAACAGAAGCACAACGAAAGCGTGAAAAATCCAACGAGAGGTAGAGATCGTTGGTGTCAAAGTAGAGTGCAAGGCAATAGTTTTTGAGAGGCGTGTACGACGAGACAAATTCGTCGCGATCGACGAGTGCGGCGGTGTGTTTTTCTTTTTCATTGATTTTTTTTTGCTTCATACCTTCTTGAATTGGACAGATCGTAGAACATGGCGAGAAATTGATTGATCGGACGTTTTATAACTTTCTGGGGCTTCTTACGACCGAGCTTTTTCATGGCAGTGTAGTAGTGCTTCTGACTCTCGGTCAGAAACATTTCTAGCACTCCACCTTCATACTGTAACGAAAAAAAGAAGGTGTCAGTGTAAAAAAGAAAAAAAAAAAACTGTTTCAAGGTCATTTCGAAAGCGATAATTTTTATTTCAAGGTTAGAAAAAACGTTTTATCGTTTTACCTTTTTCTTCAGCATATTAAAGTTGTCGATGATGACTCCGATGAAGAGATTAAGGGTGAAGAAAGAGCCGCAAACAATGAATATGACGAAATAAAGATAGGCGTAGAGATTGGCTTCTCGCTGCGGTTGCAAATCAACCCCCCGAGCGTCAACCGCATCTTCCATCACTTCCATCCAACCCTCGAAGGTTGCTACTTGGAAGAGTGCCAAGTATGCTATGCCCACGTGATCGAATGTAATCTTGCTGTTCTCCCACGTGTAATTTTGGCTCAAGCAATCGTCCTTCGTGTTCACTATCTGCATCAAGGTCATTCAGGTTATACGATCTTTCTATGGTCGTTGACCTTCATTTATTTCGATTTCAACTCTCCTTTTCTCAGTGTCAGATTTCAGAGAGATTGACATTCAATTCGGATGTTAAACCGACATTACCACATCATATTAAAATTCGGATATAAAAAAACAATGATTTTTTTTTTAGTCTTATAAAGAGGCCGAAATACACATTTGGTAAAGGTTTGAATAAAAAAATTCAAAAAAAAAATAATGGAGGGAAAAAAAGCGAAAGTTCAGTCTTACCGAAATATCGATGAGTTCGCCAATTTCGTCGGTACATTTGAAAAATTTTCCCCCGAAAAATTGTACTCCCATTATGGAGAATATCAGCCAGAACACGAGACAGACGAGGAGCACGTTGAAAATACTAGGTATTGCGTACATCAACGCGTTCACTACAATCTACGTCGGGAAAATTTTTTTTTTAGTTATTCGTGAACGAGACATAAATTATTAACATGGTCGAGCAATAGCTATTCAATTCTACCATCATAATTGTGCATTTCAATTGTTTTTTTCCTTATTTATGTTAGAAAGGAAACGCATTATCAGTTGCCCGTTGAAGGAACATAGTTTTAATGGGTGCTTAATAAAATGAATTTACCATCATTCATTTGCTATACGCGAACTGAGAAAAATTAATGAATAATTTATTAAGAATTTACAAAAAGCTTAAGTATTTTTCTGCTTTTTATTCAAATAATACTTTTTTTTATTTCAATTTTCTACGTTTACAAAATGAGAAGCGATGTTTATAAAACGTACCCTCATGCCTTGCCATCTTGAGATTGCCCTGAGTGGTCTGAGTGCTCTTAAGGTCCTCAGCGACCGCAGCACTTTGAGATTTTCATTTTCCTCTATCAAAAGACTAAACATGGATACCTGTTGAACAATCGATTACAGGTTATTCAACTCCAAAGCTCTCCAGTTTTGAGCGAGGCTTATGTAAACCTATTATCATGCCTTTCTCGGGTTCTTATATTTTTCTCGATATTTTTTTATTCATTTTGTTTTTTTTTGTTTTTTTTTTAAAGAGAGTTAAGAATACGAGACAGAGAGGGTCATACATACGCACACAAAATATAGTTAAGCGAATGAAGCGAGAGAGAAAAAGGGAGACGTTTTTTATGTTCATGTGCAAAAAGCTCTGATTGAAGTGAAAATTTTAGTGAGAATATTCAAGAAGTTTCGAAGTGCTTGAGATACACTGTTTTAGGATGAATTACACATGTTACGTATTCGAACAACATATTGGGTCAGAATTTGACAACTTTACGATTTGACGAAGAGTTTGATAAAACTTAACGGTCCTTGAATCTCTAAAAACATTGATTTTGTAATGAGACAATTTGTTTTTTCAAATGCATTCGATTTTTTTCGACTGTTTGGTCTTTTTACACATTTTTCAAAAACTTTCGAAAAGTGTCAAAACGCGCGTTTCGCTAGTCTTATTGTCAACAGATTCAAAATTATATTTGCTAAATTTCTCGACGCTCAACCAATAGTTTCTCAAAAAGTTCTCTCGAAAAAAGTGGGCACGAGGAACTTAAAGAAAGAACAAAAGTATTTTTATAATTATAAAAATAAAAATTCAAACATTCTTTTAATGAACTCCCGGAGCACTGAAATCATCATGGAATATATAATGAACTGCACGAACAACGTGTAATTCTTCCTTGAAAATAATAACTCTTATAATTGATATTAAATGTGATAATATTTGAAAAACATGGTAATAAGTGCATCAACTTGTTTCTGTTCCTTATCGAAAGAACGAACATCGATTTTGATTCATTCGAAACCAATTTCATACGCTCATTAATTACCGGAAATTCATTTGTGTCGTGATTAAAAAACGTGGGTGCTGCGATAATTGCAAAGTTTTCTAGCAAAATGCATGTAAAATAATGGATATTTGAACAGTTCGAAAGTTATGATAAATTTGAATGACGACCAAATTCTCAATAGAAATAGATTGTATGCCTGAGTTTGAATTTCTCATTTATTCAGCTGAATAAATGAATTTTTGCTTTATTAGCTTTGTTTCATCAACACTTTCTGCGGTTGTTGAAATTTTTTTGAAATTGTAATTGTTCAAAAGATTTCTGGTTCTGAATATAAAACTATGATTCGATTTTGGTATTGGTTTCAGGCACTTTCTATATGTGCCCTCGTGCGGATGAATTACGATAGGAAAACGTCTGACGCATACCAAGTGATTCGGGAATTACGAACGAATAATTAATTTTAGTGTTGGAGAGGTCGTAAAAGTCTGGCAGGCTGTTCGCTGGAGTAAAAAGCAATAAAAAAAATCCTACGGATTTTCATCCGGTGATTTGTAGCATTTTTTAAAAAATATTTTTTATAAAAAAAGAAAAAAAAATCAATTTTCATGCTGCACGTTGGCGAGTATCGTCCCGTGACAGTTTTATGGAAGTAGAAAAAAAAAGAGAGAGAGAGAGCAAAAAAATCATGTGCTATGAATGCGAAAAATCGAAAAAAGCGAAAATTCAATTCGAAGCATAAATCCAAGTTGCAAAGCTCGTTATTTTCGCTGCGAATAGCGATGCATTAAAAAAAACAACAACAACAACAAAAAAATCGTCGTAATGGTACTTTGAATGTCAAAAAAGTCGTTTAAAAAATGAAATTAAATAAAAATAGATATCGTAGTGCTCGTCCAACGTACCTGAGTCCAGCGAGGCGTCACATAAAAACACATCGAGAACAAACCACCCACACGAACACTCGCTCACATACACACCCATTCAAAAAAATTACCAACATCAATAAAGCTCTGTTGGTATTTTTTTTGTCGAATGAAAAATCGTTCTTCGGCCAATTCTCGAAGCCACAAACGTCATAGCCAACAATGACAAAATTATAAGATTTCATGCCACAGCAATTGTGATGATTTCACCGCGATTTTATTGCAACATTGCTTTTGTTTTGCTTTCGAAAATATATTTACGAACGAAATAGAACGCTTTTTTTTTTTTTACTTACGAAAACGATTATAAAATCCAGGATTGTCCAGAAACTGGTGAAGTATTTACAGAATCCTAGAGCTAGCCACTTCAGAAGCATCTCGATACTAAATAGCGCGCAGAATGCTAGATTGGTCCAGTAGAGTATCTTTTTCAGAAATGGATTATCATCGAGATATATGTCCTCGAAGCATAGTGTTATGGAAGATGCAAAAATCAAAACCAATATCATCCATTCGAAGGCTGGAGTGTCGACTACCGAAAGTACAGCCGTTCTCACCGCTGTCCACTTTCTGCCAATATCGGTCGCTACGCAACGATTTATGCAGCTACACCTACGGTTTCAATTTTTTGTTTGTTTATTTGTTAATTGCCAAAGACTGTTCCCTGTACGATGGAACGAGTGAGAATATATTTGATGGCAGTCTATTTTTTTGTATGTTCATTTTGCTCATCGGCTTGCGATCTTCATTATTGTTGAGATAAGAGAGAATGAAAATGGAGAGAAAAACACAAAAAGTAAGTGAAGCCTTTGAAGTTATTTGTCATCCTTCAAATAATTGGTTCATCAATTTCTAACGTCTAAGATTTCACAATAACATTAATTTAGGACTATCGTGATCTTCGAATTGATTCATCGACTGATTTGCATGGGCAGGATCTTTGAAAAATAGATTCGCGCATGATCCAAGACCGAAAGCTTCCTACGCGTAAAATATCGCCTGTAGCTGTAATTTTTCAAGGGCATTATCGATAAAAAATTCGATTCTCTACGAAATTGTTTCCGCATAATAATTTTACTCCAAGTCTAGCTGTTCGGGCGGTATTTCAAGTGGAAGTTGAGAGCGCTGATTTCTCTATCATGACGAATGAAAAATGTCTTACTTTTGATAGCAATGTTGGGGAAAGCAGTCCTGTGGAACTTTTGGCGGTCTGTTTCTACCGAAGCCGGGAAATGAGCCCATACCATCGATGTATCGTCCCTTGCTATCGCGACGACCACCAACGGTCAATTCGTCGACGTAACTAACGAGAGCGTGCCAAGGCCGTTTTTCGATTTTTTCGTCCCTTTTGGGTTTATCTTTTTCAGGCAACATGGCAACTTCCTCATCAGGCTTTTTCGGTTCTTTGAGGACTTCCATCTCGATGTTCTCTTCCTGATTGGTATCGTTGCTGTCGCATCTTTCATCGAGTTTTTTACTATCTCTGGGTTTAATAGTTTCCTGGCTGCTGGCGCTGTAAGTAGTGACTGTTGCTTGCCGATAGATCGGCTCGTACGTGAATACCGGTTGGTTCAAACTTTCCTGATACGATCTATTGTAAATATTGTCTTTTGGAAGGCTCAGCACAGTTTCTTGTATCGCGTATTTTTCCTTGTCCGATTTGTCCATGACTTCTCTAACTATTTGCTCGAGTCTCATATTTTTTTCGTTCTCAGAATTTTCCTTACGATACTTTTTCTTTCGGACAATGGATCTAATGCGATCGAAAGATCGTGCGAGCTTCGAGTCCTCGCCAACCTCCTCCTTCTTCTGTTTCAATTCTTCCGAATTGAAGCTGTTGAGCAACAAAGCCAAGAAGAGATTGAGGACCATGAAATTGCCCATCACCAGAGCTGGTAAAAATATGGCGAAACATGTTTCCGGTCCCTCGTCCTTTTCCGCTCTCATACAATCCCACAAGGGCTCGATCCACTCGCCGCAAAGTATACGAAATATCATCATGAACGAGTGAAAGAAATCGTTGAAGTTCCAACGTGGCACCGGATCCGGAAAGAATTTGTCCGGTGTATAATCTTTGCTGAACAATTGCATACCGATCACCGCGAATATGTAAATCACGATAACGAGTACGAACGTTAAATTACCGAGTGCACCGATCGTCGATATTATTATACTCAGCAATACTTTCATTGTGGTCCAAGATTGTGCGAGTTTCAATACCCTGAGCAATCTCAATCCTCGAATAACCGATAAACCATCGACTAGCTCAAAAGTTAAGTCAATCAACGAAGCCGATACAATTATTAAATCAAAGTTGTTCCAACCGTTGTTAAAGAAGTCCTTGCTAAGTGCCAACAGCTTGAGAAAACACTCGAAGGTGAATATACTTGTAAACACTTTGTTGCCGATGTTTAACGCTTGTCTTACCGATTCACTCATACCATGATGCTCCAACGCCAAAAAACCCGTGTTAAGTACAATGCACAATGTTATTGTCAATTCGAATAACGGATCTCGAACTACTTTGTACAGGCAATTCTGAAAACGTAACCATCCTTCGTAGTCAACGCAACATTGTATACATTTGTCGCAATTACGGTCCGGAAGATCGTCTGTGAACAAGAAAAAATTTATCTCTTAATCCTTCTTATTATGTATCTTGGAATCTTTCGCTACAGTTACGAGAGGGCCAAAGCGCGCTCGCCACCAAGCGTGCATCGGCTGAACTACACCCACTCGAATGAGTTCCAAATGCTCAAGGAATCATTTCGTTTCGTGCTCTGGTCTACAGAATGCGACTAACTATTTTTTCTTGTGAATTCCTTTACAATTCTTTCATTTGACTTACTTTTATTTTATCAATTAATAATAACTCTGCGAAAATTTCATACGGTTCATTCGAAATTTTAACCCTTTGAGGCATTCACTTATTTCACGTACGATCTCTTCGTAATTTGACATGAAGATGCTTTTCGGATTACGAATCTGATCGAATGATTCAAAAATTGATGATCAGAAGAAAATCAAAACAATTGTTTGGAGTGCAATGAAGTTGTGGAAAAGCATCAGTAAATACGTATTTTCATGAAAAATTA
Organism: Campoplex capitator; assembly: GCA_037576405.1. NCBI lineage: Eukaryota > Metazoa > Arthropoda > Insecta > Hymenoptera > Ichneumonidae > Campoplex > Campoplex capitator. The sequence goes on along the minus strand of JARBWI010000323.1, from coordinate 8,333,688 downwards.
GAAATCTAGTTGTTTATACATGGCATGCCATCAACATATCATGAATTAACGTATTTTTTTTTTTCATCCATTCACGAGCTGCAATTCAAGAGGTGGGACGATACGAGACCCGTTATGACTCAAAGGGTTAAAACAATGAGTTTTAGTGTTGCAAAGTGATAAACAATAATGAATGGGCTCACCTAGAACGACGATATGCGATAAGTACTCGGGAGGCAGTGTGTACAACTGCTTTTTGGTTTTAACACCATTGCATTTGAGTACCCTTATTTCACGATTGCCCGTTCTGACGGAAACGGTAACGGGCGCAGGTGGTCTGTCGATTCTCGGTTCGATTTTTCGCTGTTCGTACGTACGTTCTTGTCTCTCGATTCTGTGCTCGCGATGTTCACGACGATCGTGTTCCTCGGCTGACGTAACATCATCACCCTCGTGATCGTCAACGACTCCGGAATCGTCGAGAGACGATTGTTGGTTGCTGTTGTTGCTCGCCTGTCTCGAATGCAACATGCCGCGATGTGGTGCTAACCTGTGAACGGTATTGACGTCCGGTGGCTTCGGGGTGACCGCTTGGAGTGGAAGGTGGGAAGGGCGGACGCTCGAATGACGTGGACTTGGGCTTGGGCTTGGAGTTACGGATCTGTAAGAACAGAAACAAACTTTAAGGTCAATTCGTCCGATTCTTGAATCGGTAAGACTCAGATTTTCTTTTGCTCATATTTCCAAACTTAATTTAGTAATTTCGAAAGTTTTTTTTTTTCTTATCGATACGCCATAATCTTAGGAAGTAGCATACGCCATTGAAATTATTCTTCATCAAGTGGCTTTTGAAATATTTTCAAAATACAAAGTAATTTCAAAAGAGAAGAAAAATATTGACCTGCTGCGTGCTCCACCGTTCTTCTCATGTCCGGCGACACTTCTGCCGCGTTTTCTTCTTCTCGTTTTCTTTCTTGTATAACTACTCAAGAGAACACCCTTATGAGGATCGATTTTTTTCTGTTTATCCTTCGTCAGAGTTTTGATGTTGATTTTGGTCGGGTCGAAACTAAACGTCGAGTCCTCACGATGGTCGGTCAAGTCTTTCTTCCGTTCCTGTTCAACAAAAGCGAGATGGCTCAATACTACAATTCTAATTCAATATTTACGAAAAAAATGTAAATATGTAAAGGAGAACGAAGGCAGCTGCAACATCTACAGCGCTAAAATGAAAAATCGAGGGAAGATAGTGAAACGGAGCGAGTGATGCAGTAAATAAGTTTCTTGTTGGAAACGCGTGATGGCTGATGAAACCTCAGTATATATGTATATATGTATACACATATATTTATGTTAAGAGCTTGAGACGAAAGTTTCAGCCTGTTGTACGAGAGAGATCAGCGAAGCACTGTGAGCTGCATGTCCCATGCAATAACCATAACATTAAGCGAACTTGCGATTCGACAAAGTTTTCAACCGGCGGAGCTTACCAAGAGCTTAAATTTAATCGTTCTGTGTTTCATTTAATTTTTATCGACGTAGTTGAGACGAGAGAGAGAGAGAGAGAGAGAGAGAGAGAGAAAAAAACTCCGAGAATTCCCATTGGAAGTATAAAACTTTTTGCAGACCCCATATCTTGAATACGTGTGGATTATTTTATGGGCTTTCAACATTTTTTACGGTTACGAATGTAATTAAGGTTTATTCGAGATAGCAGCCGACATTTCAAGCGTTCAATTGTGCATTGAGTTCAGCAGCGTGTGTGTAAAATTAAAAAAAAAAATGCTAAGCGCCATTTTCACGAGTTTCGGAAGCTCGCCAGACCAAAAAATCCAACATTTTAATCGAAAATCGTTCCAGAAAATTTATTTTTCTCTTTTTTTTCGATCGTTTCCAAACAAAAATGCTTTTCGCTTGCTTCAACCTCAAAGTGCTTTTTAATATCTGCAAAAGCTTCAATCACACAGTGTGCAGAGTTTATCAGTACCTACCATCGAACCTCAGGGTCATAAAAATGTATACATCCAAAAAAATGTGTTATTCACCCCATCAAATTTATTAGTTTACAATCGATACAAAATCGTCTTTCAACGTCCACGTGTCCGTGTTAGATTCATCGTAAAATATTGATGCAGTTTTGACTTAAATTTCATATGGTGATTATGCAGTTTGAGCATTTCCCCAAAAACGACAGGGAATTTTTTTTTTTTTCGCCATGGAGTTGTTTGTCCCACTATGGTAAATAATATTCCGGCAGGAGAGGCTGACATTTCTCATTCGCTCCATAATTCATGGAATTTTAAAGTTCCCGGCAACACGTGATAAAATAGGGCACTTTCGAACATTTCGTACATAGGCATGCACGCGTAGACACACGTACAAAAGCACGCACGCACCCACCCGACGAACGAACCAACAAACAAATAAACCCAAATATTTAAACAAATGTAGGATATTTTGAAACAAAAATATAAACAATTCATCTTGTTGGGGTATTTTCGAATGAAGGATATTATGTCACTAGGATATTTTGATTCAAATATTTCGTGCCAGGATATTTTACCTTGGAATATTTTGTTCCAATGATATTTTGTCCTTGTTCACATCCTCAGGATATTTTGCCATGCGATATTTTGTCTTAGGATATATAGGCCAGACACCGAATTTATAAGAAAATGGATTAATAAAAAATGTCAGCTGTTCCCGGCGGAATGTCATTAGGACCAATTAAAGCCCTCCATGGCAAAAAAAAATGTTTTCTGTCGTCTTTTGGAAAAGTACTAAAACTGCATAATTACCTTGAATTTGAACACGAGTCTATTAGCATTCGAACTAGAGACGCTTCGATTCAAGTTTGAGTTTGAGTTCTTCGAATATCTCGATAGAATTTCGGAATGAAGTCTCCAAAAGATCACTTTTATTCCCCTTTGAAAAAATGATTCCACATATTTTTTTCGGATTTTTTTCATTTGTGGAACTGACAATACGAACATTTTTTTGAGTGAATCATTTTTTATTTGAGTTTTAAATAAAATGATTTAACGTTTGGTTTATCCAACTGGTACTTACTTAATAACGGTGGTTTTATTATAATATTATGTTAGCATCAAGAATTAGTATATTTTTGTATTAAGAAGGGAAAAAATGGATTTCAACGAAATTTGAGTTTTCATTTTTCATTCAAAAATTTCGTTACCTTTTTTTTTATTTTTCATAATCTTTTAAGGAGGAACATCAGGTTCAGCCTAAATGGTGATAGCTCGATGAAAATTTGAGGATACATCATTGGATATATTTCCTATGACCTGTCAAATTTTTAATTGATTTCATTGTGCCATTTTCTAAATAATCACTTTCAAACCTTGTATCTTTTAGCACGTAGTCATATAGGCTCTATCTTATATTTCTAACTTATCGACGGTTGTTAATGTTTCTGAATGTGAAAAGTTAGGTTATACATGTTAAAGATACAAGGTTTGAAAGTGATTATTTAGAAAATGGCACAATGAAATCAATTAAAAATTTGACAGGTCATAGGAAATATATCCAATGATGTATCCTCAAATTTTCATCGAGCTATCACCATTTAGGCTGAACCTGATGTTCCTCCTTAAAGGAGAATTTTTTGAATGAAATGTTTATAATTAATTATGGAGCGTTTAGGAATGAGAAGAAAGACTATTGCGAAGATGGAGAGATAAAGAGAAAGTAAATAATGAAAAAGTGATAGATTTCAGGAATTTTTGGTACAAGTTTGTTATTTTCGAGTCAATAAATAATCGAACTGACCTCGTTCGTAATTTCAGCTTCCTCCTCATAACTGAGTGCAACGACGGCGAGCATCAGATTAATGAGGTAAAATGAGCCGAAAAACACAACCACCGTGAAGAACGAGACGCTGATAGGTCCGCACGCCGACAATACCTTTAAAAAATGAAACGTTTACTCGCCAATTTTTGAACGAGACACAGAACACCAAAAAATGATTTTTTTTTCTCTTCTGAACATCCGGTCGGTAGAAAAATCAAGATCAATTCTTCATGCTCTTCGATAGGCTCAACTGACCTTGTTATAGACGTCCTCCCAATAGTCGAGAGTGATGAGTTGAAAGGTTGTGAGCATCGACCACAAAAAGTTGTCAAAGTTCGTATAACCGTGGTTCGGATTGGGCCCGACACACAAGCACGTGTAGCTCTCATTGCAATGCCTAAAAGTTCACGAGACATTTAATTTCAGAAGATTCCTCTGTAAATTCATGAAGAATAAAATTTTTTGAAAATAATTATTAATTCAATTCCTGCAAAAATGTAGTGCTTGAAATTTTACGTCTCCAGAGCTTGATTTTCATCAAAGTTGATCGCAAACTTGACAATTGAATGCCAAACAGGTAAGTTTCAATTTTGAAAAGCATCGGAGCGTCGGAAATTGGAATCAAGTATCAGGGACCAATTGTCCTGCTTAAACATTTACGCATCATTGATTTTGAGCAAGTTTTTCTGTCAATTCATTGGCAATAAATGATTGTGCAGACCAATTCTCAATCGAATTTCTGCAAAAAAACATGATGCTTGAATTTTTTTTTAATTACAGCTGAACTTGATTTTTACCGAAATCAAAAGTCAACCTGGCAATTAAATGCGAAACGGAATTATTTCGATTTGAAAAAACATCGGTGGATCTGGATGAGAGCAAAAAGTATCTGTTCGCAAGCAATGACGTGTGACGCGGAGGACAATTGCACTATTCCGCGGCATTGTGTTATGGGTGCAGTTCGTTGAGCCGGGAAATCACTTAGCCCGTGAAAAAAAATGGGTTTTCGATGTTCAATTGTCGAAAGCATATTCGTGTGTAGTCATGTGTACACAAATGTTTGATATCAAGCCTCGAGGCTTGGCAATGAAACTTTTGCCTTGTGCAAGTCACACTGATGAGCTTGACAACAAGTTTGCAACAACGTGGGACACGCCATCAACTAATAGTTTAAGTCCTTGGGCTCTGCAACCCTACAACTAGTCTCTAGTCAGTTATAGAGTATTTCATGTCTATACGAACACGAATAAGCATGTACTGTACGTGGTTTGATTTGTTATATTACATTCGAAAAGTAAAACAAGATAGAAAGTATAAGTTCTAAAGTTATGAAGTAGATAAAAGTTTTTAATTGCACTGTTCCAAAAAGATGTCGGTGTTGGTTGTATGGATTTGTATTGAAGTCGGAATACTACTTAGAATGTTCAGGTCCATCTCCTCAAACCTTTGGACATCACACTTCATTTTTTCACTTCATAAACCAAACCATCTTGTTTTAGATTTTTTTTTTTTGCTGAAATTTGTTCTTTGGAAGATACAGATGGGTGGAATTTTATGAAAATAAAAAATGGATTCTGTTAAAATCTCGATCCTAATTTTGTATTAAAATTTGTCATGAATTCCAACTATGTTCGATATTGCTGCAGAAAACTCGGCGAGAAATGTTAATTTATTGTTTAGATGACTTTAAAACGAGCGTAAAGTTCAAGGTCGATTTTTTATTAATAGATCGTCTGAGAGTAACTCGAAAGTGATAATCGATGGAATTTACTCAAAGTTCTTTTACGAAATCGTTTATAAATTGACGGTAATTTTAAATGGAACGCTTCAATATTTTTTTTTCCTCATAGTTAAACTTAGGTGAAACAAACTTTTGTTTTTTCTTTCATAATTATTTTAAGTATACAACCACCTAGTGAAAAAATAATTAATTCAGGTGGATGCTGAAAGTTTGTATTCTACTGACACGAGTTGAAACCGTCAATTACGTTGATAACTGTTTGCGGAAACTTAAGGATGTTTTGTAAGGACAGGCGCAGCGAAAAGTTTTGTACGGCTAAAATTTCGTTTTTTCATATCGAAATAAAAATAAAAATAAAAAAATCGTATGCTCGTTATGAAAGAAAATTTCTTTTCTACAATTATGCAGGTGATAAATTGATTGGGCAATGAATAAATAAATTATATGCAGTGAGTAATTTATAAAATATTTATCGTTCCGATGTTCAGTCAATCGGTCAGTTATTCAGATCAAAAGGTTCAACTTTGCACAAATATAATGTGCTTATTCGTAGTTTTTAGAAAAAATTTAATTTTTCCAAAAACTGAATTAATTTTCTCAATGAGTAGAAACAAATGAACCAATGTATTATTTTTCGTGGGAAGGAATGAAAAATGATTTGTTCTTTTTTCTTTCATCGGGGAAAAGAGTTCATTGTAACTCATTTTTTTATTCGACTGTACGAAGGAATATCGTAAAAAAGGGGAAAGGGAAGATCTATATATATATATATACATTGCATCAGAACATGTACGCCTAGGAGGCAGAACTTTGGAAAGTTCTTGCACATAAAATGAGGAGTGTTACGAAGTAGCACTGTGGGAGATAGAAATAAAATAGAAGTTCATCTGGAGCCCATCCATTTTATTCTGTCGACGTCGTTGGATTCTCGGGAGTTTGGATAAAACCGGAAGTGAGAGCTTTTTAGTTTGAAATATAGAAAAAAAAGGGTTCGAGACGTTTCTGCAATTTTGTGTTCGCTTTTTTACATTTCTTTTTTGATACTTTTTTTTGTGTCTCTAACCTGGCTCCAGTGACGTTGCCGCATATGATGGGCTCCTCGTCCTCGTTGAACGCCCAGTTGGATGAGTTCCAAGTCCACCTGTTGGCAATAAAGGAGCATGTTAAGGTTCTTCTTCTCACTCTCGAACATTCTGGACCTTTCAATTCGAAAAGGTTTCTTTCCTCATCCCTCTTTTTATTTTCTCGTTTTCTTTCTTCGGATGTCTAAAGGATGCAACAAACATTTACTCGTGCACTGGGCCTCCTAATCAACACGAAAGTCTGTCTGAGACTTCTGACATCGTCGAGATCCCAGCTTTTTACTCCTCAATTGCCTGACCTCATTTTTTGTTTCTTTTTTTCCTTTACTTGAGCTTCTCAATTGGAGTTTGGCTCCATCCTGAATTGGTAAATGATCAAGACATCTTTGAGTAAATACAGAACTGTCTATAGTATTTCGTATTTAATCATTCAGATCGTACATTATTTTTAGAATTTTAAATTCAATTTCATTCTCATGAGCATTGATTTTACATTTATCGGATGAAAGTTCCTTCGCGTATAAGGTAAACGTATCATAACTTTTTGGAATTGATTTAACCGAGACAGATTTGCATTTTTCCTCCGAAATATCAAAAACAATATCCGTCAAGTTTCTATTCAATAACCATCATGATACAATTTCATTTTTTAATATCGACGTTTGCAGAACTTGTGCGAAAAAAGTCTGAAAGAATGTGTGAATCGTCTCAGAGCTGCGAGTGACTAGGCAAATTTTTGTCCATGTTTGAATTATGGAAGGTTCAACGGTATACATAATTTATATTGTGTACGTGATAAAGGTCGTTGTATGTAAAAACCTGGATAAAGAAAATAAAAGTAAAAAAAAATGTCGCGTGCATGTCACTGGATAGATATGGCCTAAGCATTTTTTTCACTCCAGGGTAGCTTGTACGAAAGTATATAAGAAGATCAATGCGCTGATTCGCCTTGTGATGGATAGTTACGCCCCGGAAATGGGTATCTAAATGTAAACGGAACGAGCGTTGATCGTGATGAGTTTGATAAAAAAAATGGTGAAACGATTTAGATGAACATTCATTCGTAGAAATAGCGTGTGTAAATAAATATGTAAATTCCATTATTATTTCACAGTATGCTTTGTAATGATTTCTAACTTATTATAAAACAATGAAATGTACATTCTACATTCATTCACAAGCCTTGATTTCATTTTTATCGAACGAAATGCCCAATTCTCTGGCTCATTAAAAAAAAAGAATCATTGATTACACAATGAATGAAATAGGGTCACTCTAAAATGAATAATGGACTCGATCAATTGAACTAAACTTCGCCTAATTGAATCTTATGAAAAAAACCAAATTTAGGAATCTCGCGGATCTGAGAATTTTCATGGAATCGTTAAATTTGTGACTGTTGAGATAATTTAAGGAGCCTGTTAATTCAGTAGATGAGTGTGGCCGAAGCCCAGAGCGCCATTAATTTTCCGCCAGTGGTCAGTTGGGAACGAGTAGATAGAGCGCTGCGCAGGATAGCGTTACCGCGTTCGCAGCGCCATCCTTTAGTAACGGAAGCGTCGGAAAACTAAAATAACCGTTACGGTGTTGAGGTTATCTCATGAATATCCTGCCTCGAGTTTCGGAACCTCGAATTGTGGCTTGGTTACCGAGCTCTCGTAGGCTATGTGGTTTTCTCAACCCGTAGATTACTCTGGGCTACTTAAAATAGGATTTCTCGGCGAGCCGGAACTATGAGAGTCATCCGCAAATGAAATTATTCGCACTTGTCACGTTACATGAATAATTTTCGCATTTATCGATTGAGTTCAACGTCGCTGCTATTCTCTTGAACGAATATAATCAAAAGTGAAGGATTATATTTTGATTCTGTAGTTTCGAGGCTTCCACGGCCATTATTGTAACAAAAGTTTAAGGCTTCCGGATAGATGCCGTGTATTTCAGTGTATTGCCGAAGTTTCGCAAGCGTTATAGTTTGCATTATGAGACCAGGGATCTTCAGTATCGCAGCTGCTGCTAGTCCTGATGATGCAGTCTGTAACGTTTCCGAAACGTTGGCAATACGCTGCGCAACATTACACAGCATCTTGGTGCATTTCAGCATCTCTTTTATTTCATCAAGGTATGACGACTTTTGATTTAAAGTACAGAGCTCAATGGTTACGAGCAATAAGATCAAATGCAGTCAAAGTTGAAAAGGACATTTCCATGTAATGGAAATTTACGGTTTTAGCCTGGGTCTGAAAGACCCAATGGAGATATTTCAAGGTTGAGAGTGTTCATTTTATCGCTTACTTAAAAAGATGTAACTCATGTCAGTTCAGACGGAACACACTATATGTGCTAACAGTCAAGCATCACCGTAGATGGAGCAGGAAGGTTGGCACATAGAAAATATTGTATAACTATATAAGGGCTCGAATCACTGCTGCATGCCTGTAATTCAAGCTACAAGCAAAGTTAAGAAACGAGGCGTGGTTTTGAGCAAAGTACTGCAAGTGGCATTTAAGAGGCGATTAATGGCGGTGAACAGAGAAGACCGCAATGAAAAGTATAACGACGTGCGAACTCAGCGCTCGACAAGTGTTAGTCATTCGTGCACGGCGAATACCAATTCACTGAATCGACTAACTCGTTCCCATCAACGAGGTATTGTTATCACGGTTACGAAAACAAACATGCCAAGGGTTAAAGTTTGTATTTTTATTGTTGTATCGAGGAAAGTTTAAGCCATCAAGATTTATTGGGAGAGAGAGAAAGAGAGTACCAGTAAGAAACGTTGGAAATGGTTTTGTGAAAGGAATACTTGATTTTGATTCGATCATAATGTACCAGGAAAAGGAGCAGGTAGGATAAATCATTGTAATCTTGAAAAACTGAAAACTTTAAATTAGACTTAATCATTAGTTGAAGGAGCAATGAAATACCAAAATGTTTCTTCTACTTTTATGGTAGGTATACTCACTCCATCCAGTCGACTTGAGTGACATTAGGCTCTTGATGTTTCACGCACTTATTTCTTAACTCGCCCATGTAAACCTGAAGCGCGAATAACGCGAACACCATGAGACAGAATATCGTCAATGTCATTACTTCAGCCAGTTGTTTGAAGCTGTGTAGCAACGCGTTTATGATAGTTTTGAGACCTGCGAAAAAGAAACAAAAAATGAGTCATCGTTGTCACTCATGCACTCGTGGGTTCATTCAGAATTTCGAAAATTATTTAATTTGGTAATATGCACTGCATCGACAGGACCTCACGCGACTTGGATCTTTTTCTCTAAGGGATTGACTACAAATAATTTTCGAGCTGAAGTTTATCTGATTCTCATGATGAACCCCATGAGACATTTGAACTTTTTCGGCGGATGATACTCTATCGGTCGTAAGCGGTTGATAGTGTTTTTGATCGTAATTCAATTGAGTCATTTATAGGTGGCCAGTGAACCTGGTGAAGTGTTTCCATTTCCGATCGAACTAATCTTTTCAAGTGTTATAAGCACGTGGGTGACTTCCTGATTGATACGATAGTGTTTGTGATTTCAAGTGGTCACGTGCCAGAGATCGAAAGTGATTGCTTTTTTCGGTATTTCTTAATGGGGTTTTTGGCATAGCCCATTTGATAAGTAGGTTAGGCCAGTGAGTTATTATTGATCAAGCCTAAGATGGGCTTGGGCTAGCTAGGGACACTTTTGGTTAAGCTACGATATTGAGCTTTCCTGGAATATTATCGGTCTGAAGCAACAAGAAGCCTAGCTCATATTGATGTGAATTTCGATGAAGAAGTGACCAAATTAGTTCCTTCTTTCTTGACGGAAATTGCACCGTAAATTAATCCAAATGGATGTCTAGAATGTAAAATGCATTCCCGATTTAGATCCAACCATGCGCACTGTCAGTATGGACCGATCAATTAATCATGCGTTTCCGAAATCGCTATCGGGCATCAATTTATCGATTTGTCCTCCTCATTGCCAGCACTTGAAAGGAATATTAAGAAAAGAACCGGGAAAAGAGGAAAATCACAAGGTATTCGTGCTCCATTGACCTAGTAGCGTGTCCACGTGGAAGTGGAAGAAGTGCCCTGTAGCAAAGGCGATAGGGTACAGCAGGTACTCGAACAGAGTCGTTAGAAGGGTATTCATTCGGCGGAACGTTTAAGGGCAACTGGAAGTGGGGATGTGGAGTGGATTCAAACCACGTGCTCTATTGTTAGATGGCTGAGTACCAAACGAGCGAGAAAAGCACGTCATACACTGGTCTCAGTTTTCCCGTCTACATTTCCCAATGACTTTCTTTAAGATCGTTCATTACTAAACTCGACCCTACATATTACCGGCTCATAAAATTGGCTAACCACACAATCCAGTTCTGCAGATGAAATATTGAATTTGTAGCAACATTTAAAGACATATGCTATTTTGGATTGTACGGTGCGAATAAGGGAATTTTCATAAAAATATTAGATATATATTTAAAAAATGAGGAGAGTGAAAAAGTCGATACTGAGTTTCGTCATGCATTCTCAGCGGAAACTCCTACCCTTGTACATCATCCAGCCGTAAGGGTACATAGAAAAGGACGAACTCGTCTAACGAGCAAAAGGGGTGCTATACTGAGATCGCTTATCTTAGGAAACAAGTGTAAAGCCACCCTTCTGCTGTTGCTACCGGCTGAATGAGATTCGTAGGACTTTAGTTTATTTCGCAGGCGATTCATCCAGATGTTCACGCAGTGACGACGATAACAGGTTCAACTAAATTAACGAAATGGAAAGATCTCGTTGTAATCTACTAATAAATTTACTTGACATGAAAGTTTACTGAAAATAGATCTCGTCAAGAGGATGCAGCTGGACACTGACACTCCCTATTTCCTCCTTTTTGAACGAGGATATTGTCTTGGTGAAAAAGTAGCCTTTAAAATAAAAATAAGACTCAAGAAGTCTGCTCACGTAAATCGAAATGTATCGTTGCAACCTTTGTGTGCAGAACACGTGAGTCTAAGTTCTAAAACGTCCATTTTTATTTTCTTTTTGTCCATTGTGAATTCGATACGATCGGCCGGTGCTGTTATTGTGGTATCGTCATTGTTCTGTCGCACGACTTAGTCTCTGTACAAACCTACTTTTGAGGATTTCCGTCGTCTCTTCTGAGAATGATAAATAACGTCCTTGCTCAGGTTTAGAGGAAATAATTGTCGATTATCCATTGAAATTGACCATGCAGCATTTGACCATTTTAACAAACAGACGCAACTGTTTTTAGCCGTATTTGACAAGTATCGAGGAAGACAAAAGACGTTTTTAGGCAACCTAACACTTGCAGCCTAGAGCACAAGATCTAGAGGTTTCAGGTCAAAGGTTGTAGTTCAGAGGTCCTAATGTAGAGGTCCAGAGGCTGGTTTGTGAAGGGTGAATAAATGTCGAACTGAGGCGGAGTCTGTTCACTGCTCTCATAAATCACAGCCATCTTGAGAATAGTTTCGATGGATCGCGTGCAAGATAGTTGTGAACACGAGTTATAAGTGTTGGAAGTGAGGAGCATATAAAAAGTCGTCATATCACGTCCGCTGTACGGTTTCGACTAATGATCCTTTCGCCAGGGCACTTTCTCAGAACTCGAACTGTCTGCGTCCATCTTTAGATACTGTTTGGCTGACTGTATCCGTTAAATCCACCAGTTCGGGAATGCTTCGGGGGTGCGAGTTGGACGTGGTCAGACAGATACGTCCAACTCGTCTGCGGTTGTTCAACTACAAACCACGGTTTAACTAGTTGAGCTGACTCATGAAACAACTTTTTCAGCATTCTCACTATTCAGCGATAACGTTGAATAAGTTTATTGACGTCTGAAGATCAATCTCTCGACTGGTTTACTAGAACTGCATTGTTTTACCAATTCACGACTTCTATTTTTTTACTGATTAATATCCAAAGTCTTCGGGGTTCTCGTTCAGTACAAAAAATTTATGTAAAGTCACGTTCAAAGGTTTGCAAAATAGAATTCCATCGTTCTTCAGACTCTGTGAACATTCTTCGAATTGCTATCCCGGTACATCCTTTACTCTGGAATATGCTGGTTGGGCTGTTCATACTAGACCCAGATACCAGAATGGAGTGCGCAGCGAGGAGATTCGATCCGTTCTTTGAAGGACGTGAAGTACCGAGAGTAGCCCTTTTCGAGGGGTTCTATGTGTGTAATGCCAATGTGATTTCCTGACGATCGTTTGTCTCATTCTAATTCTTTATCAGCAAAGATATGCAGTGTTGAGTTAACGATTGAACGATGAAATTTATATTGAATGAACTGAACCTAAATCAAAACTATGTTGGTTGAGATTTTTTGTTTCCTTTTCAGAATACAATTTTCCTAAATGATTTTGCAGTAGAGAAAACCCTTATTTAGAAACCAGTTCAATCGATAAAATGATCGAAATCAGTCAAGAGCAAAACCCGAGCCTGAGCGAGAGTTTTAATTGTTGATCGAGCCTCAGTACTTTTTTGAGGAGTGAAAAAGACTAGCTTCAATTTAGTAAAGAGTAGAGGCTCGAATTAATTTTTTTTTTATCTCGCAATTACCACAGTCAGCGATATGTCACGTTTTCTCGTTTCTCATTCGTAGTAGCCTACTGGTCGTTGTGTATCTACCAGGCTAGAAACACCCTCCGACTCACATGGACGAGGTAAACTTGAAAAAAAAAAAAAGCAACTGCATTGCGCTTCCGGCGAACGGTAGTCTCATGCATATGCTAATGCAATACTATCGCATGGTGCAAAGCCGGAATCCACTTTTGCATCGCCTGATGATTCCAAATTGGAATCTCTCGTAACTTTAGACTTCTTATTACGTACGTGGTGGCCTACGCCAATATCTGGCAACTTGTATCGTGGAAATACCTATAGTTGGTCGAGTAGTAATGGTTTGTCCTTGAAATTCTTACGTAGAATCGAGAAACCTTCTCTACACATCCACGCAAGTCTACCGGACATTCGATGATCCAGATGCAAGCGCTTCAACGTGGCAAGGCCCAAATCCAGGCGCACAGATCTGCTCTTGAGGCTCATCAGCGTGCCCAGAAACTGGTCAACGCTCGGATTGATATGCATGGACCCTGACGCTAGTACATATGGCTTTATCGGTCCATATATACAGATTAAATATTTCATTCTGAGCGGAATCAAACATACATAAATTTCCATCTATGTAATATTATATATCACCGAATAATGACCGAACAGGGCGTTCTAGTTTCACGCTAGAAATACGTCAAATACGTTACGTTCGTATTATATGGTACGTTTAAATTGAATGGTTGCTTTCCTGGGTTCTACACTTCACGTTCCGAATGCGCAGCTATAGAATCACGCGTTTGAATTTGTTCACTATATTTTCGTATGTGTATATTTATATATATGTCTGTTGGAATATCGATCTTTATGGTACTTGTGGCTCCGCATCAAGGTGTACGGATATAGAACGATAGAATTCACTTAAGCAGATGGGACGCGAGCAAATCGATCGAAATTTATATGCGACGAATATATCTGTGTGGCATGCAAATGCAATTAAACTCACCAGGCATGATAGAGACGGTTTTCAATGCTCTGAGTACCCTGAACGTTCGGAGACCAGCTAAATTTCCAACTTCCATACCGATCGTCGCGTAACCACTCGTTATTACCACAAAGTCCAGCCAATTCCATGGATTTCTCAGGTATGTGTACTTGTTGAGTATGAAGCCCTTGGCTACGGACTTTATCACCATTTCCGCCGTGTAGATCGCCAGGAAGATATATCTGCACAGATGAGAAACAAACAGTTTGCAAATTTGTTAGACCAAGAATTCCACTGAGATAAAACAGAGCGAATTCTGTAATCGTTCTACAAAATTTATGTTCCTGGATTATCAGAAGAGAAAACGGTTTTCTCCTCTTTTTATTTTATTAGTACGGAAAAGATTTATGATATCGCTGTGGGAGAGAAGTGGATTTGACGCTTAAATACTAGCAGCCACATCGTCAATTTATTTCCATCACGATTCTATTGATCGTAGCAAATAAGCAAATTTGCAAAAATATTCCTTCGTAAATCATTAGCACCACGCGTCGGTTTGCTGAAATTTTTTGTTTCTGACACTTTTTTTTTAGACTAAAGGAAGGAAATAAAAACGAATGAAACACTTGTTGGTACATATATACACATATATCTTCTGATATCGATTTGAAAAAACCCTATATGAAGAGATAATGCTAGTCGTATATGTTTTTATACACTCAAAATGTATAACGATAAGTATCTTTGGAGAATCGGATAATGGGTAAGACCCAGAGAATGCGCTACAATTCCTGCAAACTTTTGTACCACTAGGAGCCGTATGGAAGTAACTCGGGGCGAGAGTCTGGGCGAAGGGGCGGAATGGGAGAAACATGTCGAGGTTGCTTTATGAGATTCGATAAAAGAAATAAAAATGCTTCGCACAAAAACTCGTGTTAATTCGTGAGCGTCAGCGAAGAGTAAACTTTCTTTTTGTTTTGCAGTGTTGTGAAAAATTTTTTTTTTCAAGCCTCCGGAATTCGTGTACATCATAAATGCAGAAATATAGATGCGACAGTTTATTGATGTAAAAAAAATTGTGTCCCAAAGGAAGAATTTCTATTTTGTTCCGAGGGAAAAAAAAAACGCAATAGCAGTGAAAACCGAATTGAAGTTACAGTGCATCCATTGAATTTGGTATTTAAAGAAAAAGTATTATTTCGTCATTGAAGAATTTATGAAATGAAAAAGTGATAAATGTTTTGTGTAAAATGAGACAACAGGTTGTTAACAATTTTGCATGAATAATATCGAATTCGTAAACAACTACCGCAAGTTCTTGGTAGAACATTTGTCATGTTAGAGATGCAACACCAAAATAGCCAGTAAATCACTTCCGGCTCGGTTGACTCGCATATTCAGTGCATTTGTTCCAAATATTCTCCACCTCTAAATAGTTGTTACCTCACCAAGCCCATTGGAGTTTCTCAAGGGACATCTTCAAACTCCTAAACTCATAGATTTACCGTAACTGCACCGAACAAATAGCAGATGGTGCTGACTCTCCTAATGTTGAATTCGGACCCTTCGTTATTCGTCTCAAGACCTCCCCTTAATAATGTATAGGATTAGAAGTGACCCTAATAACGAGGGATAGTGGAGAGGGTGCAAAAAATATTCTACATGGTTATTTGCTTAATCTACGAAAAAAATACCAAATTAGAGGTTAACCAACAACCCTGCGTTCATAGATCGAATCTGAATTTAACTGGCAAAGGAAACATCTTTAAGATGGTCCTGATATTGTTCAGAACCTTTCGAACACGAGGAGCTTTGTAGGTCAATTCTAGTTCACCCTAACTCTCACCCTCCTTTATGAGTCTCTTACCAGGAATGTTGTGGGTTCCTTAATTCGTGTCAGATACGATAGGGAAAAAGCTCGTCATCGCGAAGCCTCAGGATTATGTGTAAACGTATTTTACCGTTCAGCTAATTTGTACTTAACGTTTGAGCTGGAAATCAACATTCATTAACCTTCAGAATGGTTAAGCTCTTCCTATATAGTTCTGGACTAATGAAAAGGTGTTTAAATATTATGGACTTCGAAATGACCAATCATGAGAAGAGCTACTCGTTTTATCGATACAGTCGTCTCATAAGATTGAGAACTTTGTGCTCGACATTCGAACATAAACTGATGCGTTCGCTCTTGAGCTAGTTTGCTGATGCCTACAAAATCCACTGTAATTCAACTAACAAAATAAAGATATTGACATTTTTTTAGATAAAACAAAACTATGATTGTTCATCTGTTCACAATTATTTACGTAAATATATGTCACAGTAGGCCTTTGTCTTCAAAGAAATGTAAGAGTCAGTTTGAGTGAAGTGTGGTAACAGAAAATAGATGATAGTTTCAACACTTTTGGCCCTGAAGAGTTAGGAAAAGCGTCCAAAGGATTAAATGGATGCTAAATAGTTAACGATTTATGCAGATCCGCGACCAGCGAGTATAGTAGCTGTGACGGGTTGGTCCTAAATTCTACCGTCGAGGAAATTCCTTCAACGGATTCTCGCGAAAGAGATGAGAGGTGGAGAATGAGTTTTAACTTGTGAGTGTATGCGAGATCCCTATATCCTGACACGGAGATCCCGAGAGGGTAGGAGAGGAAAAGGGAAAGAGAAGACGAAAAAGGGAGAGAAAACTGGTACGAGCTTAACGAGGAATCTCGTCCCCTTGTACGAATATCCATCCCGTGGGCAAGCATGAAGATGAGGGAAAGCGCGGCTGAGCGAGCAAAAACCGCGAATTTCTGCAAGTTCTCGTTTTCCAGGCTCAAGAGATTTGCGATATTTCAGTATACGTGTATCTATTCCTAACCCTATTTTCAAGAAATGTAACAGTTGCAATGTAACCCTAATATCTGACTCGAACGGTTTTTCAGGGTAATTTCATTAAGAGGTTTAGGTTAGTACAAGAGGGTTTGGTTTCGAGCTCAAAGATAAAGATTCCTTTAGTCCGATCGTCCAAATTTGGATGAAAGAAAATAAACGTTACCAATCAATATTTCGAATCACGAAATTCGAATCGAAATTCTTGCTTGACGAGCTTTCAGAGTAAATAATTTAAATATTTACTTACTCTAGTGTATTCATTCTATGAATTTCTATCCCCAAATCGCTTTCATCTGTGTACGAACAAATCCAAATAAACAAGAGCGAAGTTTACTTAGAATGCGAGAAGAAAAGCAACAGATTGGATCGTTGAGCATCGAGTGTTGTTTTTATGTATTCTTCTGTTTCGGTGCTCTCAGTCGAACGGAAGTGCGAACCTCGTCGGAAAATTGAAACCTTACCAAACTTCGGAACGTTATCATTCGCGTAGGAATGTTTGATTTAGTCACTGGAATGTTGATTAAACTAGCTTGTGATAGCAGCCTTGCTTTTTTTTTGCTACTTGGGAAATAACGTATAAAGGACTACAATTGGAAGTCAGATTAGTTTGGAGGCTGAACCGGATGCATGCAAAGATCCTAATCATCGTAAAACCTGTTTACATCTGACGGTCAAAGTGAGTAAGGCTGAAGATCTTCCGAAGATGAACCATGGAACTTCAAACCTGTTTGTATAGTAATCTTCTTGGATAGCTACACTAAATATGAACTTTTTAGGTTTCGTGGTCTTCTGTAGCGTGGTCCATCATCATAAGGTTCTTTTTATTTATCGCATATGATTACTTTGGTCTTGATCCGTGTAACCATGCAAAAAAGATGATGAAATTGCATCTTGGATTCCAAAATCTTTCGCGGTTAAAGTGCCAGAAGCATACAATATTCCGATTAATGTTTGTATGAACATGGCGTTAGATTCACGGACAAGGGAACCATCGATAACGTAAACACGTGACTCGAAAGCATCAACCAACAGAATGGCCCCGTTGATTGTGGTCTCGTGGTATAAACGTTATCTCTGTGAAAACCCTAAATTCTGG
Source organism: Campoplex capitator (assembly GCA_037576405.1). Classification (NCBI taxonomy): domain Eukaryota; kingdom Metazoa; phylum Arthropoda; class Insecta; order Hymenoptera; family Ichneumonidae; genus Campoplex; species Campoplex capitator. The sequence goes on along the minus strand of JARBWI010000323.1, from coordinate 8,315,550 downwards.
TGAGCTCGTGTTACTACCGCGTTGCACTGTAAAATCGATGGCTATAAATATGTTACCGGATCGACGGAAATACTCCGAGCTGGGTAGGTGCTGTATAACCTATATTTCGGGTACGATCATACGTGGCATTTCGAGGAAAATGTGGAAATCGTCTGCGTGGAAGTGAGACGATAAATGATAAGGGGAATGGGAGGCTTTGATGTGATGCAAGACGAAGAGATCATGAAAATCGGATCGTAAGTATACGTCAGCATACTTTTTTGATAAGTATTTTATTCCATACACATTTCCACAAGGTTTCTATATTTTCGTGGTAAATACATTTGTTTATAAAAATGATGGCGATGCTTGGAAAAGTGTCACGTGGATCCAAATATTGAATTCATTTGTAAAAAGATTCGAAAGATCCATGAAATTCGTAAAAGTTATTGAACGAGTAGAAGAGGAACATCGAAAATTCGTTTGAGAATGTCTTCGCATTGAGATGAAGTTCAAAAGTTGCACAAAAGTGGTTTACCGAGTGGTTTTTTTGATTTCGAAACATCAAATGGGTCAGTTAATCGGTTTTCCTCTCACATATTCATACCCTCCGCGTTACATGGGGCAAGCACGAACAGTCAGCGTTCCTTGGCAAGTGAATATTTGATAAGTATCCAACCGGAAACTTGAGAAAGACGGAATTGAGGCTGTGGAGTGAAATAGAGGGAGGCTGGAAGGAAGGGACGAGTGAGACTTTCCCACATTATATGTACCTCGTTCTCCGATTGGAGTGCCGCTGTTGTGGATAGTTCTTGCTCGAGGCCCCACGTAAATTGTGATTTACACTAGCCTCAGAGTTTCAAACATTCCATCTATACAGGGTGTCCCATTCAAAGTTTTATAAGTTCTTATCGCTCGACGCCGTTATAGTGAAAAATGTCTGAAGAGAAATCTATGATAACTGGTTCTGAGGGATGAAGATAATAGAAATCTCAAATTGACCTTGTATCTCGATGCACTGATTGTGAGAAAGTCAACTTGATATTTCCACTTCAATCGATCATTTTTCATTCTTCATTCCAATCGAATAATTTGTCATTCGTATAAAACTTAATAAATTTGAGAGAATGACTCAAAAAAAAAAATATATAATTGAAGTTTCACGAAGATCTCGAGGTAAGCTATAAGAAATAATTTTGAAAAATGCAGAGATCCATTGGAAGAGTCGGGTTTACCTTCAAATGACCCTGTATCAATATCATAGATCACATCAAGATTCGCATTGTTTATATCCCTCAGAACCAAGCCAGTTTTATTCCAAACACTTTTCAACGTGTGAACTTACGTCAAGAGATAATAGCTAGGAAGGGTTTCACCAATGACACCCCGTATATAGTCGATTCAGTGACTGAGATGATGGTAGTTGTTCAACCAGCCGGAATAGAGCGTCGTACATTTTTCTCTATCGCCATTTATTCTATTTTTTTTTAGTCCTCGTATTCTTTCAGTCTAGCTCTCTCTCTCTTTTTCTCTTTTTCCCTCCGTCTTTTTTTCTGACTCTTGTCACCCTTTTATATCTTTTTGGCTGAGGCGCCGAAAGACTGAACCTCAACTCTCCTATTTCCTTATTCCTCACAGTCTACAGCGTCGCTAGTGTGTTTAGCTCAGGTCGTAAGTCATAGCAGACATTTCTGATGTGCATTATGAAAAAGCGTAGTCCTGAGAGAATCCTGTATCTTCTGCCAATTTGGCTATTTTTATTTTACGTTTAGATTGTAATCAAATGAAATACACCAGGTTTTTGCTTTTTGTAAAAAATAAGTAAAAAAAAAAACTCGAGTAATCTATTGAAATCTATGTTCCATTGGATCAGGATTCAAGCAGCATAGAACATTTTTCCAGCATGAATTCTTAGGCCATTTTTTCACATTGGTGGGAATGGTGGATAAAAAAGCAGAACTTTATCGAAACCGGAAATCATTAATGAGAGCGTTAGCGATGAAGTGAAATAAAACCGAACCGGGACATACTGGGGTGTTGAAAAATGTTCATGAAAATCGTTTGAGTCTGGAAAGAAAAGAAGGAAAAAAAAACAGTGAGAAAGAGAGAACGAGGGCGGGAGGAGCGATGAAAGGAGAGACATGACGTAACGCTTGCTATTCGCAGCACAGTTATTATAGACTGTACCATTAATTCTACGTAAAACACGTACCACATATGCACTTTTTAACCGAGGGGCATAAAAGACGCCACGATTCTGGTGGCTTGTTTCGAAAAGAGGAACGAGTCTCGTAGTGGATATGTACTCATTCCGTTCAGCTAGCTCGTTTTTATGTAAGGGCGTGAAATGGGCCGTGAGAACGATTTTTAAAGCTGTGCGATATGCGAGTCGACTTCTACCACCCAGATACGAGATATAAGTTTTAACCACGCAATCTCTGAATCGCAAAAACTTTGAAAGAAATAACAAATTGCACGGCCTCTCAATGAGTTTGAGTAGTTTTCACGTTGTAAAAATATTCAACACGAAATCATTCGCGAATAATTTGCATTATATTTGAAGCTGTTTAAATGGCACAAAATCTTTAACGACAGCCTGGATTCACTGATTTTTTTTCATTGTCTTTTGCCGCTTTATTCTTTCATCAAATTCGTTTTATCCTGAATCAAAGTCACGAATTCCTGTTTCCAAAAATCTTTCGCGTTGGCGTCCGCTAGTAAAAGCTGGAGAAATGCTGATTTCAAGTGAATCAAACAAGGAAATTCGCTCAAAGCTCTTAGAAGATTTTTTAAGATGACTTCAGACGAAACGAATCCACTTATAATTCTTATACATTTACGTTCAAAGTTCTTTACAAAAAAAAAATTAAAGGATGAATTAGGCGATTCAGCCGATCTATCTTCGCATTTGAGATCATCCAAGGTTGATAAAACAATATTCAAGTATACGTTTCAACTTTTGTTGTTACTGATTGAAGAAGAAATCGAAAGATTATCGATAAGTAGGTTAATATATCCGCCGTTATTCTGGTTTTCGTGGGTGCCTTTTGTTTGGTATGAACTTTTTGTAGCTCACAAGATAGTATCGTTTGGTGTCGCTCAGGAGGTACGTGAATGTCCACTTGGCAAAGCCCGTCGGCGTCACGCGAGCTTATTTCGACCGATTACACATCACGAAGCTTGTACCTCTAACCAAACACAGCCTACCACAGCTGCCAGCTCTTCCGGAAGGTTAACACTGCTTTGTGTACGACCTTAGTACTATAATATCGGAACGAGCTAAATTACGGGCCCTGACGCCATTGTTAGAAAAAAAAAAACAAATCGGTTTCAAATAAGGAAGCAATGGATTTAAGTCACTAAATATTACAGTTCGATCGTCAAAATAGAAACCGAAACGTCATACGGCTATCACGAATAGTTGGTATTTTTTATTGACGGAGTTAATTGAAATTGAATTAAGAATCGAAGACGAAAAATAGATTCGTTTCACTTCGTGTGCTTTGTTATTTTCTTTACTCCAATATGGTACAAAGCTTTTTGGTATATTTGGAACAATGGCCTGGAAAACTCTTCGTATAATCTTCTTCAAACAGTTTTACCTGAAAAAACGTCGTTGAAAATCGAACAGAGGATATGGGAAAAACTGGCAAACGCGATTGAGGTAAGAATCAGTGAAACATCGTAAAACTGTGATAAATGCAGGATCCAAACGATATTTTTTAGAGGATTTGTTTATGCATCAAACGAGCACGACTTTAAATATTTTTTTATAACTATTTTCGATGTATTTTGATCCCAAAACATCCAAATTATCGTTCATCATCACAGAAGCTTAAATTCTGTGAGAACATTCTATCGAACGGATTATTTAAGCGAATTTTTCTTGTGTTTTCGTCGTTGGAAACTTCCTCATGAGAAATGTATGAAAGTTAAAAAAACTGTTATGGTTCTGGACAGGACGAAACAGCTGAAAATTCATTGATAAACGTGTCTATGGATGGATAATTTCATAAATGTAATTTTATATTTCGTTTAAACTTACTCGGCTTCCTCCACGGTCTCGGTCATGGCTAGGAAGACACAATTTAGTAGTATGGTCGTCATGACCACATAATCGAAGTACTGATTAGTACTGAGGAAGATGCAGCAACGTCTCATTGGATTCCACGGTGAGAATATGAACCAGCTCTTCGTGGCTGTGAAACGATGAATATAGTTCTTACGAAACCTCTTCGATACCACGCAGAAAGTCTGTAAAAAAAAAAAAATATTCATGAGTCAGTTGAGCTTTGCGAATATCCGTAGATTACATGTTCAATTTCAAAAATCATTAACAGGCGCAGTTAGAAATTTTAAAAAATGACCAATTATCATTAATGTACTTGTATAAATAACAGCCGCGGAGGTAATCAGGTGTACAAAGTTGGTTCAACGCATAATAATATGAACTGGACCGTTATCAATGTATACGCGGTCAGTGTATTTTTTTTTTTTTTTTTGTAAAGCTCCGTAGACCTTCCAGATCAAGCAGCTCCGGGTGAATTCAATATTCAGAGGCGTGGCGCTAGAGATCGTCTCGGGTATCGAGCAGACATCTAACGATCAGAAAAAGTCAATTTTCCTAAGATTATGACGGCGTTATCCAACTACGAATTTGCTACAGATATAGTCGACTATATTGGAACAAGTGCTCAACAAATGTCTTGTGCTTCTGCCTCGGCTTCTGCACAGGGAAGAAAAATTTCTTCAACAACAACAAATTTTCATTTAGCTGGACAAAAACATGGTAAATTCGAAAAAATGGTAACATTCGAAGTGTTAATATGCTTGAGACTAGACAATTGATAAATCTCATCGATCCAGAAAATTCTTTTTCACCACCAGTTATGCATGTATGTCAACGGATAAATGACACCCGTACGAGATGTATATCTAATCGTCAACAAACCAAAATTCGTGATAAATGCACACAAATTATTGAACAAATGAAGAAATAAATTTATTCACCAAACATCATCAGCTTCTACGATATAAATCGATCATCTGATATGAATTCCAATGCTTCAATGATATGCATTTCAATGATGTGTATAAAATTTTGGTAAGTATGAAGTACTGGAGATGTTCGAATTTTACGAAAAAAAAAAAAAAAAAAAAAAAAACCCAACAACGATGATAATCTATTTTTTTTCTTATCTTATTGAGTCAGTTTGGCGAAGGTGAGTCGAAAGATAAAAATCTTACGTGTTTATGGAACGAGCAAAAATTCTTGAGCACACGAACATACGCTTACTCATCGATTCGAATGATTTTTTCATGCGTGAATTATTCCACGAGGTAAATTGTTTCTCTTATAAAATCAATAAAAGTTGAGCAACTATTTATTTGTGGAAAAAAAAAATAAAGTATAATAGATGCTCCAGACAATTTAATATTTCTACGATCGAAATCTTGTTTTTCGTAGCCTATTATTTTGAACAATTGATAATAAAATATTAAGTATTAACAGTGAAATCGGTCGAAGCATGGAAACTGTTTATCGACTGCTCAGTAAACTTTTTTGTAGAGCATTTGAACTCCCACCAAAATCCTTTCGGAAAATTAATAACTATGAAACACTGCTGAGAAATACCAGTAATCTGGAAAATGAAAGTATCGCCAATTCTACTGGAATAGAGACACTCCGATTCCCGTTGGAAACGTATAAATATTTTCGTCGATGTTTGCCCCTTGTGTGGATCTAGTTTAAATATGCTATATTTAAACTTACAAACACGGCAATTTTGGATAAACAAATGTAACCAGCCTGAACTCTTGATTACAAAACTTTTATAACTGATCAGAACTGTCAGTTTACAAAATTATCAAAGCTTTCGAGTAACTCCAACGAAAATATTTCGCTCGTGTCATATTATTCTAATAATTATTCAGTCTTTCTCAATGAAATCATTTATTATAAATGGAAAAATTTGTCGTCTTATCCTTCGATGTTAAGTGTATTTCTATTGAAAATTTTATAGGATAAAATGAAAAGAAACTCGTTGGTGAGTCGATGCATGATGTGAGTCGTATTCGTTTTGTTTAGTATTAAGGTTTGGGTTTTTGGATTTGCAACATCGATTTTTACTTTATTTAGGATTCATAGTGAATTTCAGAAAATGTGATTAAAGCAACTGATAAAATACGAACCACACCAATGACCTCATTATCCGAGATCACATATAAGTAGGTTAGAATTTACGAAATGAATCTGCATTTGTTACACAACTCAACCTGCATCTCAGAAGCTGCAATTGAAGCAACTGTTAAAATATGAGTTACATCCGTGACCTTATTATCCGAGGTCACATTTGAGTCGGTTAGGGGTATATAAAAGCCTCAACCGATCAATGATTAATCAAGTTCTCAACGATTAATTCAGCAACAATGTCCAAAATTTTCATCGTTCTTTGCGTTGTCCTGGTCGCTTCGGTAAGTGCTCATTCAAAAAAAAAAAAAAAACTCTAATGAAACAGGACGAAATCGACTGATAAAAAAAAAATTTAATAAAACATTATATCACGAAGAGTTCAAAGGAATTTTTTATTTTATCACATCAAATTTCAATGTGAAGTAATATAATTCAGAAAAGTTCTGTTTCATGCTTATTTCTTGAAAATATTTTTCCGTCTAATGTCTCCCAAGACTCCCTGATCTTTTTTTTTTTAATTAGAATTTGATTATTTACGATCGACAGTGTCGTTCAGTTCCTAATGTCGTTCGCTCCTTTTTCTCAATGAAATTGTTGAGTTGTTGCGTACTTTCAAACATGCATTTTCAACGCAGTAATAATTTATTAAAATTCGTAGGTGGCTTGGGCCTATGATCCGGAGGCTGAGGAACAAAAAAAATTGGAATTGGCTCGAGACGAGTGCAACAGGAGCATCAACAAGGTTTTCAGCGAGGTCGCTGAAAAATACGAAAAAACAGTAAAGCCCTTGACAGATGAGGATTTGAGAAATGTAAGAGACCTAAAAAAGTGTTACATTCAAATCATACACTCTCCACATTCAATAATATTGGTTTTTCTTTTTACAGAAAGCATTTAACTTTTACAACGTCGCTGCAGAAAAACTCAATAACCTTCGAGCCCAGATGAAAGAATCCAAAGTGTTTAGTATGTCGTTCGTTTTGAAAACATTTGGCGGTAACGCAATCACGTGCAGCGATGATGTGAGTACAAAACGTATAGTAAAGCTTAATTATTTATGAGATAAGGGGTCAAAGTTCTAAGAATCGAAATAAACTTTTTACGAATGGATGAATGAGTTAATTATCAAGAAAAGGTTTGCACACATTTTTTTTCTAATTCAACTTGGTTGAAATTTTCAATAATAATTATAGTAGTAGCCAATAAAATGCGTATGAAGAACAAAATGGATGTATTGTGACTGAATGACTTTCGTGTTGAGGATTAACATTTTTGTTACTGTGATTGTATTGTGATTATTTTAAACAAAAAACAAACAAGTTTAACAATGATTGTTATTTTGTTCAGGTTTCTCGCAGCGTATACAGCGCTTACTACGATGCGTATGATGGACTTGACAATCTCGCATAGTCAGTTAGCCAATAATACCGCTCTTCGTGGAAGATTCGATGAAGGATGCTTGCATCGAAAGGAAGACGACACACCAGGCATCGAAAACCATCAAATCTATTTAAAACGCTAGTTTTACTAAAATATATTATAATGCTACAATTTATGTAATAAAATTTATCATTCAAATATTTATGACTTTTTTTTTCATATGGATAATTACTAGAATATTTTGACAAGTCAAAATTAAAATTTGTGTCGTGGAATCGAATGAATTGCGTACGAAAAACGAAATGTGCTGGGCAAACGCGCGGCTTCCGGAATACTCGAATGAAGACTTTTTTATTCCATGTTTTTCAGTTGTTTTTGGTTGGAAATGTAATAAATCTCGCAGTCGGATGGGAGAAGTGATAAAAGTCTGCAAAGGTAACGCAGAATCAGTGAAAAAAAAAGTTTTTTTTCTTTAATCTATCTAATATTTTCTATTCTAACGTTTGATTGACGTGTCGCAAAGATGAATTAGTTTTATCAAATGAAAACTGAAATTGTTCCAAGATACGAAAATTACGACGATGATGGAAGACACATTTGAACGGTTAATCAAATACGAGTTATTTCCTTTCTGATATTTTGTTAATTTGATAATGAGATAAAATTTGAGCCTATATAAACCCAGTTCAACTGATTTCGTACTTAATCTGGAACAACCATTACTCCGGTTACAATGTCTAAATTGATCATCGTTTTTTGTGTCGCTTTTGTCTTTTCGGTAAGTACAAACTGACGGTTTTAAAAATAAATCATATTGAAATTTCAATTTGAATTTGAATCGTAAAAAATGGCAAAGATAATGAAGAATTTTGTTGAAACAAGATTCGTATGGAACCTTCGGTGAATGGTTGTGAAGCTTAGTCTCTCTTGCTGGGCAGAAAGAACAGTAGCTTGTGGATAAATGCTTGTATCTATTAAGAATTCGATGATTGTCTATGATAAATAGATCCTCACGTTTTTTCGTTGATAAGTGATTGTGTGATGAAACTACTCGAAAGTTGTGATTTCGGAGGTGTTTTTGTTAAAGTCAATTGTGAAAATTTCCAGGTGACTTATGCCGAAAGTGGAGAGAAATCGGAAAAGAAAAGTTCGATATCTCCTAAAGAACAATGTTTCACAGATATTTTTGAAATATTTGCGAAATTATTGGATAGATACGATGAAATATATAAAAATGATGAAACGGAAGATCGAGATCGGGTGAGAAGTTGAATCGCTGAAGAAAAACTACCAGTTTAAAACTAACCAATTGAAATATATGAGCTTAATTTGGTTCTGTAATCATTTATATCAGCGAAGAGAGAGAGCATACGATAATGGTGTCAAAACTCTGGATGTTATTCTGGAACAATTACACGCTACAGAATCGATGGATGACGTGGAAGCGACGAAAATGTTCGATAACAGTTTCATACACTGCGGTAAAGATGTGAGTACACAAATCAGCGAAGGTTGAATATATATAATGCATTGAAAATTGAAAAACATTAACTGTTTCATTTGTTAAATTTAATAAAATAGTTTAATCAATCAAATTCATTAAATAAACAACCTTTTCATTTTGTCGATGAAATATGAAAAAAAAAAAACGAAATATTGTGTTATCAGATTGGAACGAAAATACTTGAGCTCACCAGTACTATGTTAAGTCGGCTGAACCCCGAAGATTGGCGGTAAACCCACTTTTATGCGGACACATAACTGGAATGATTTGCATTAATCGGTGACTACGGGCAGCCAAAAATGATTTATAAAATATGATGGACAATAGCCCATCAATAATAGTAGCATAGTCGTAGTCAAATATACTACTAACCGTAAATAAAGAAATAAAAAATATCACAACATATTTGGATTTGATCGATTTCATTGATTTTCCTAATTCGAGATAACCACGATCAGCGCTCGAACAATATATATACATTCAACGTTTTTTTTTTTACAGGTAACAGTGTTTTTCTATTTGTATTATACATAATATACAATTAATTTTTCGTTTGAGGTTATCCCAACTGTGATGCTTCGATTAGTGCCAATTGAGTACATTTTTCCACGCTCTCAACAATCGCTTTTGATTCGTTGAAGTAATCTTTCTTCGATTCGCACTCGTTAGCAAATCCTTCGATTTTAGAAATATTATCGTATGACGCTTGATACAGGTTTGCCAACGAATCCGTGACTTCTTGGAGCACTTCAGATACTTTAGCTGTTACCTGTTATGAGAAAGGAAAAAAAAACGTTCATAAATTTAAATATAAAAAATATAATGAAAATTTTAAATTGCAATCGCATTATTGAGAGTCTGTCAGGAAACGGTAAATTGGAGGGTAAAGATGCGCAACCGAGTTGAGAATAAGGATTAACGATACAGCGCGAGACTGCGCTATAGATCGTGATTCGTCCGATTCGCGTACAGTTGCCCCGTTAACTTACCAATCGTCAAGTCCTTTTTACTTGGAAATTAAACACTGAATCATTGACAAGTTGTTACAGCATGTCCGCGAGTAACGTTGCTCTAACACTCTACATTTTTTTAATTGATATTTCATAAACTATTGTTTAAGCAATAAATATGGAAGAATATCCGTTGAAGTCAGGATGGGAGATATACGTGGAAAATTGAATTTAAAATCAGCGATGATTTTCGTAAACGCTGATAAGAAATGTACTCGCCTCAGTACAATTGAATTTTTCACTAGCCGGCAAAACTTCCAAATTTCCTACGTCGTATTCCTCGTAATCTTCGTCCGAGTATTCTTCATACCCCGGCTTATCCAAGCCGAAAGTTCCTCCACAACTGTTCATCTCATCTTTCATCGCGAATAGTTTTTCTGTAGCATAAGCCACAAAGTCGAATACCGAAGGTCTGTCATCCGATGGGATTTTATTCGCGATGCAATTTGTTATATTGTTTAAGGTGTCTGATGCAAATGGCACGAGAGCGTCGGCTATTTTTTTGCAATTGACTACAGCGTCAAGCGGAGGAATCCTTTCGAAAATCTCTTCAACTTCGTGACGAGCCTTCAAACGAAATTCTCATTATTTTGTTATTGTGTAAAATATGAAATTCGTTAGTTACTTCGTTCTACATTCGTTGGAATTGCATTCGATTTTTTTATTTTTTTTTTTCCATGCAACCTGTGATTGTTACCTGAGTTACAGCTCTCGAAATTTGGGCTTCCAATTGGCTGGTGTATACAAACTCTGCTTCTTCGACTTTATCAACCAATTCCGAGAAATCTTCAAGGTCATTCATAAATTGTGTCCTAAATCTAATTATCAATTGATCGATCTTGCTCGAAGACTCAAATTCGCGTTCATTTTCCTCACTTGATAAACTCGGTGCACTCGTAACCTTGAATCATTCATTGAATAATATTGTAGAGTTTTTAACAATTTCATTTACAATACTTGTTTTTTTGTAACTTCAAAAACTAGTTGCGTCAAAAATTGTCAACAAATATTGTGTATTTGACTAAATTTTTTCTTCGCGTTTTCTTCCAAAATAAGAAAACACCTTAAAATGGCTCGATGGAAGAAACGATGATCAGGATGATCAACCGCATTTGACAAGATACTTTCTCGTCATATTTATAAATGATCAGGTAAGTGTACTCACCGAGGCGACGATAACAGTACACACTAAGAACGTGAGTTTCCACATTGTTACTCCTTCGCGTATTGCTTCGAAAATAATTTCAGTTTGCAAAAAATTCTTTATATTTATAAGCCACGAATGAATGTGTCTGAAATCACTTAATTCTGCACCGGATTGAAAAAAAAAGTCGACCGCGTTAAAATCTGGGCTGAGTAAACACAAAAACACTTGTAAGATTTAAAAGTAACACCGCGCTTAATTCCTCGGTCCTTGACATACAATTTGGAGTGTAAATAACGAGAATTTTCTCGGCTGATCGATAACGTGTGGCTAAAGTGTATATTTTTTAAAGGATTAGTTCAAAATAGAATGACCAAATGTAAGAGAAAAAAAAAAATTTCGAATAGTTTGTGAAGTTGAGGAACTATTTTTAAGTTAACTTCCGCCTGAATTCTCATATATTGATGTTGAAAAGTCTGGTATTTTTATGGTTACATCAATCCTCCGTTACTCTGCTTCGTCACTCCTTGGTAATAATCTGGTGCAGAGGGTGTGCGCAAGTAAATCAACAAAGAAAAGGATGTGGACGAGGTGGCAATGTTCGTTAAAGGCATCACAGCTGTCGCTCATCATATCCGCATCGTAGCAATTGTTATTTAGTAACTCCATTTCTCCATTTCCGGCGAAGAAAGTAGGACAGACGCCAATAAAAAGGCTCCTTTCAAAAGAGGTTTCGTTCGATCCCCTGTTGTACAATACTCCACACAGAGACGCCCTCTGGCGGGCCATTGACGAAGCTTCGCTGCCCTGAATTGCCGACTAAAACATGCAGTTCAGTTCGAGCAATACCTGGATGGGGAAAACTTCATCGTCGCTGGTGAATACATTAAGAGTAGCCGTTAAAATGAAAATATCCATTTGAAAGTAAATGTAATAGAAGCTTTTTTTTTTATTTTTATTTTTTTTATTATTAGAGTAACGTATCTTGATCCGAGGCTCGGGACACCGAGAAAAAAATTATTGTTTCGTTTATCGTGTCGGGCAAACTCATGTTTACGAGGTAATGAATTTCTAAGAAGCCAATCATTTAAGCGCAAGTGGAATTACGTACTGATGGTGTCGCTAATTCCTGGAGTGTTATTATTTTAACAGGTGATGCTTCACGAAGTACTGGTAATTTCAGTTTTTCAATGTAGCACACGTAAAGATCACGATTTTCGTTAGCCCCAATATTACGAATGTATAGCTGTTTTTGAATTTTTTTCATGCTTCGAATTCGACGATCTCGAAGACCTTTGATTATAGACACGGCATCCGGCCCATTTTTGTCCGGATCGATTTTTTTGTATTCGGTCAAAAGTTTATCACTCGAATGTAATTTTTCCAGTAACGTATGTTGTCTTTTGATTTTTTTACGTTGTGACTTTTCACGTGATAGAGCAGGAGGAGCTTTGAGAGATCGAATGGAATCCGAGGGACCCGAAGAGCACTCCATGCTGCTCAGCGATTGTCCGTCAACTGAAGATTATTGGCCTACATCGCGGATGATCGCTATTGAATGCGTGTATAATCTGGTCCTAGATGGAATGACCTCTAATTTTGTTCTCTCGATGATAGAGAGAATGTTGTTATGGCGCAGTTATCATCTTTATTGAAGTTACACGCTGGGTAGAGACGGTTTTGATCTCCTATGTGAAATTTTGTTGAACGTCCAATTTTAAGGAAGCTGAGCTTTCAATTTTTTAATTCAATGAAACATTTATGGATATTTCTTAAGGAAGTTCAAGCGATATATACGAAAAATACATTAGATTCGATTATTCCAAGTTAATGAATTGAAAATTTGCGTGAATCTTCTTGAACAGCGCTTAATTATGTGTGAAAAATTTGGAGAGGTTTCACCGTCTGGTTATCGAGATATTCATTGTTGAAAATGACAAGATTAACATGGGCTCTTATGGGAGCTTTTGAAAAATTGCGAACTTCGACAATAAATATCTCACTTTTGAGACGGTGAATCATCGGCATATTCCGCCAGAAGTTTGATACCGTCTTAAGCTTTCTGTTTACAAAATTTTATTGTGCAAAGTTGGAAAATAATAATAAATTGTAGCATTATAATATATTTTAATAAAACTAGCTTTTTAAATAGATTTGATGGTTTTCGATGCCTGGTGTGTCGTCTTCCTTTCGATGCAAGCATCCCTCATCGAATCTTCCACGAAGAGCGATATTATTGGCTAACTGACTATGCGAGATTGTCAAGTCCATCATACGCATCGTAGTAAGCGCTGTATACGCTGCGAGAAACCTGAACAAAATAACAATCATTGTTAAACTTGTTTGTTTTTTGTTTAAAATAATCAAAATCAATCACAGTAACAAAAATGTTAATCCTCAACACGAAAGTCATTCAGTCACAATACATCCATTTTGTTCTTCATACGCATGTTATTGGCTACTATTATAATTATCATTGAAAATTCCAACCAAGTTGAATTAGAAAAAAAATGTGTGCAAACCTTTTCTCTATAATTATCTCATTCATCTATTCGTAAAAAGTTTATTTCGATTCTTAGAACTTTGTCCCCTTATCTTATAAATAATTAAGCTTCACTATTTGTTTTGTACTCACATCATCGCTGCACATAATTGAATTACCGCCAAAGGTTTTCAAAACGAACGACATACTAAACACTTTGGATTCTTTCATCTGGGCTCGAAGGTTATTGAGTTTTTCTCCAGCGACGTTGTAAAAGTTAAATGCTTTCTGTAAAAAGAAAAACCAGTATCATTGAATATGGAGAGTATTCGATTTGAATATAACACTTTTTTAGGTCTCTTACATTTCTCAAATCCTCATCTTCCAAGGGCTTCACTGTTTTTTTTCGTATTTTTCAGCAACCTCGAGCACAGTCATAGTCGAAAAGTGTCGTCGTTCAATCGTGACCTTGATCCTGTTGAATTCAACTTCAACAATGTACGATGTTTCTGAGATTTTATTGACCCATCAGCGCTTGTATCTGGAGGTTAAGTCTTCAAATTGCTTTTTCACACTTATAAATCCGTAGTTTAGTGCCAAGGTGAATGGGCTTGGATAAAGGCCCGTATAGTATTATCAGCTGGGGACGGACCGTACTGCACATTCATCGTTCTAAATCGAGTTTATACTCGTTGATATCATGAACGATGAACCGAATGCCGTGAGTGGTAAATTGAACATGATTGCCATTATTTTCCGGTGCATAAGTAGCGCGTAAAACAGATCCATGAATGTTGTCCAAAGCGTTGAAGAGGGGCGAGCGGGTATAAGTGAAATTTGAGTTCAAGGTCTTGGAAGAAATCTCAATATCTAAGGCGGAGTAGTTTTATGGCCAACGTAATCGAGATTTTGTACTGGTCCAGGCTGCATCCAGTTTTTTGTGCACCATCACCGCGTGAATTATAAAGTAGCTCTGTGCTCATGTTAGGCGGTTCGATTTTTCAAGCAGTTTTGGTATTAAAAAAGCCTTACAGCAACTGTAAAATTAGTTTTAAATTAACGATTCGAATCAGCACTCTTCTTTTTCAATAGTTTTATCTTGATGCGAATTCAGGGGTGAGATCTTTGATAGTCTTTGAGGAAGAAAATGAGAGGCTCCGAAGATGATTGAACGTGACTACAAACCAGAGTTTGTGAGTGAAAACTTTATTTCCCCAGTTCTTTATTTGACTTTTGGTAATCAATGCCAGCCGCAAAAGTTAAACTTCATTCGACCGATGACTTGGATGAAATGAAATATTGAGAGCGAGAGGCAAATCGATCGAGTTTTAATTGATAGCGAGAACGCGTTATGATGAATATATAGAAGAAGATGGTGAAGAAGTAAAACGGAGGACAACCCTCCTCATTCTGGGTCGTTTCATCATGAGCCAACCCCACCGCCATCCTCCAAATGGAGGTAGTGATGGGAAAAGCTCGAGGATTGATCCATCGTCAGGTCGCATCTCGTACCATAGACGTGGACGATTAGGAAACCAATTACCAGGAAGTCGTGGCTGACGACCGAGATGATCGACGCTCTCGACTCGGGTCTCGATCGTCTTCAACTACTACGTTCATCCGTCCTCTCTGTGTGTCAGCGAAATCAAATGGAATACTTAAATCTACTTAGCATACTTTTACAAGTAGATATTCAGAACGTCGCAAGCTGATAAGTGTACGGGTGCAAGTCGAAAACCTAATATCTTTCGGGCTGTAGAAAAAATACTGTTTCAATGTTACGTTAAATTTTCGTTTCTTTACACTTTTACCTAAGTAAGCATAGACACGAAAGCCAAAGCACTCTCCTTTATTAACGTTCCTCGGCAGCGTTTTTCAGCTGCAGCTTGGAAAACAATTATTTTTATTTTCATCATTTTTTTTTCTCTCAAAGCTAATACAATAAACAACGCACACCTGCGATTTACATCTATTTAGTCGAGCTTCATAAAGGTAGTGAAAGCATTAAGTCTCTTCGGCTTTAAAGTTCATATTATTCATATGTTAATGTGGTCAGCGAAGTACTTTGCTTCTCTGGGACAATTAAATTAGTGTCCGAGTTTGTTTACACAGTTCTATTCACGTCTCTTGTTGCGGTGCAAATTATGGAGGGCCTTAAAGCCCACGGGTATACGGCGTATCTCAAATGCCACGTTTGAAACGTGCTCGATGAACACATCTGAATATTCCGAAGTGAAAAGTCCTGTTTCATTGTTCTTCTGGCTGCACTGTTGGAGTAATATCAACTAATTAGTGCTGCAGCCAATATGATACACCGATCCAATAAAAGAGAAGCAGGTCACGATAGGAGCGCGTCTCTGCAGCTAATCTATTATCTGTAGGAAGTGGGTATGCATCTCCCAATGTATGCTCAGACTTCGCGGATTGATTGCCACTTATCGGTTTATCACGACTGGTTATCATCTGGCAGAAGAACGTGCATGGATAAGTTCTTTTCTCCGCAGAATATCATAATGAATTGATTTCACAAATCGACATGGTGATTTGTGAAAAATCACCAATGCAGGCTATTGAAATTCAAATGAGATACTCAAATGCCGCGACAGGGAGCTTGTTCATTCTCTAAATCATTTCGATGACTGAGATTATCTACTTTTTGATATTGAATCTTTTACCCTGTATTAATTTGACTGAGGGGATCCGTAACCCAAGTTGAATAGGGGTGTTGTTGGTTGGCACGCAATGTGTACAGGCTCATGGAGTCTCAAGTAAATTATTCGATTGAAACAAGATAGCACTTTATTCTTGTCAGCTAATCTGAAGAGAGTTCTAGTCCTCTATGACGAAATGAGAATGACCGTGCGTTTGAGCCTCTTTTTGATGAAGACATGCCCTGCGGGCTCTTGCTCTCTTTCTTTCTCTCTCCCTCTCTCTGTCGTCGAGTGAGTCCAATATTTCATGCAACGTTCCAAGTTTTAAGGGAGTGGGCGAAAATTTGACACCCACATTTTCAACCCTGAGTTTACCAGCTACAGCGCTGACATGTTCGTGACAAAAAATACCAAATTAAAAGTGATCCATATGAAGAGATGAAGGGGTTTAGTCTACGCAGTTTTTGTTGTGACTCGGCCATCAATAAACTTCACCGATGCTATCCAATGACATGAACGACATGAACCACACGTCAGGTCGTCGGGGCGACCCTATGCAAGTACTCGGAGAGCTCGCGGTCGATTGTGGATACGTGTTCCAATTCCAAAGCTCACGAATCAAACCGAATCAACTATTCCTTTCGTTTATCCAATCCTTACGAGCAGCTGTTCTCTGTAACCCTCTTTTCCCGTATTTCAAACAGACCCTTTCGATTATTCTTGGTAACCTGTTGCAAAAATACTCCAACATGAACAGCAACAAGTCGAGAGGTCCGGACTTGTGGCCTCTCGATAAACATGCATATAACTATACGTTTTTCTCATCCCGAACTTGACATTGTTGGAAGGTTTCTCGTCCATTGCACAAAACGACAGCAATGACTAAGTCAGCAGAAAAAAAAAGTGGAAATATATGTAAACTTGACCGAGTTTGATCGTTTTTTTTCTTTAGAATCACTTGATATTCTGATGCCTTGAAATGAGATATGAAAGTCAATATAAAACAAGCGTTTCGATCGGTTTGACGATTGTATCGGAGAGTTCCTCTAGTTTTGGTTTTTCATTTTTCGTGCGCCTAATCGAGTTTTTCGTCATAAATTTCGAAGTAGTAAAACCGAGAGATTTTCTTTCTCGATAAAATTCAGCACACTGCTCAAATGCAATATAATAAGGCAAATACACGAGTGTTACACTCATGCATTTAGGGAGATGTGAACGTTCAGAGATCGAGAAGAGTGAAACGTACACCGGATTCTGTAGATGCAGTGCCGTTCCTTTTCGTCTACGTTGATGCGTAATGCGATGCAGATGTAGCTCGAAAGAGCCAGAGGATCTTTTGGTATGCATAAGTATGCTATATATACACATAGAAGAAGCTGTTTGCCCTTCGAAAATTCTCTCCCAGTTCATTCCCATTCCATCTCACTGCCTTATTCGACTCAATATGGGTTTCGTACGGATGCTGACTTTTATATACGAATTTGTGTATGTTTATCACGCATGTTTCGAGGTTATGGCTTTTTGGAACGTTTACGATAAACGACAGATGAATTTAGGGTGATTCAGGTTTGTGTTGGTTAGCTGTAACCCGTTTCGCGATATCGTACGAGTTTTCTTACCGTAGGTCAACGTTGTGTTTACTGCTTACAATTTATTTTGATTAGCTAAAAGTTATTTTGGGATTGACCCGGTCTTTTATTTATTATTGGATCGCTCCGATATGCTTGGATTATTAGGGTTTCGTTAAAGACGACTATAAAGATAACAAATGACTCGATAAATTATGTAGTAATTCCAAGCCAAAGCTTATTAAGCCAACATCGGACTGTAATGGATACTTTAACACGGATATCTCTATTTTATATCGTATACATGTGCTCGATAAACGTTTCAGCTTGTATACTCTAATAAATTGGTATCAATGCGTCTCAATTACATGTCGCAAGAGAAAAATATTGAACTGTACGTTTTTTGAACAGTAAACGTTTACCCAAAGAGTTGTGGACTTGGCTTATTAAAAATCATTTGTACAAATGTTATCCCAAGAGCGTAGACGGCTTTATGGTATTGCAAGGGTTAAAAGAAGAAGCAGATCTCCCAGGTATTTTCTTTGGTAACGGTACTCTTAGTTCCTTTACGTAATAAAGGACTGAAAGCCTGTGTTTTTGCTCTTATCGGAACAAGGTAAGAACTTCTATAGGAGAGACAGAGACAAAGGAAAAGAAAGAGAGAGAGAGGGAATTACTCGACCTCGTCTACTATCACAAATGTTTCCATTGCTATCGACCTTCTTCCACTGGCTCGGTCTGACTATTGGCTTACCACGTCCACTGGTCTCTAGTTCGATCGTTTCGTTTCCCTTCCCTGTCCCCTTGTCGAGCTCGTGCCTCATACAAAACCTACTATAGTTTGCCGCCAGTATTGCAGCCGCGACTAACACGCCATTGGGACAATCTACTGACCGCTTGGCGCGCGCTTCTGACCGGCCAACGTATCGCATTTGCTATTTTTATCGACCCGAGGACAAACAGGAGCCCGCCGCAGAATTCTCCAACGTGGCAAAAAGTCAGGCTCAACTTAACGCCACCGCACCTCCCGTGACATCGTAAAAATAAAAATATACGTTCGAGCTACGACCGAGCACCGAGTGTCGCGTGTGAATTTCATATCGAACACCCTTTGTCAGTTCACTCTCTTGTCATATGGCTCTATATTGTATCAAAAGGGAGTACCTTTTAAAGCCACTTCCAACGTGTAAATGTGATGTTATGCATTTTATCGCTATTGCGCTGCCATTTAGGTTATATGTTTGTTTGGCTTTTTCCGATTTCGAACGTAGATGCAATTTTTATACATCTCGCTTCGTTCCGGATCAGTCAACATTGTTTGAACTTATTTGAGGTTTTAATTTTTGTTCATTTATACATTTCTAGTCTACTTTCACCTGCTCCTGAGGTCTTCATCTTAAAACAACTTTGGGCTCATGTTCCATTGATTAAGATTTTTAGGTTTCTATTTGTAGAAACAATTTCGGCTACTTTTTATCGGATTTCATTTGTTCGGGGTTGTTCTCTACTTTTTTCCCCGTTATTTCGGTCCGTTTATCCTTTTTAATAACCGAAATTATCATCCACAATTTTTTCATTAAAGCTTTCATATTCATTGTGGCGAAAAATATATATTTTTCACTAGACTGAATAACATTTATTCGGTGAACCCATAACAACAATTGTATTCCCTCGAGCCCCCCCCCCCCCCCCTCCCGGTCACGTTCTCTTCCTCTTGCACCTTTTTCTTCTCGTGTTTCACATTGAATATTGCACTGTTGCACATCATACGCATACGGACCTCCTATTTCTGCTATACGCTCTGAATTTCTATTTCAAACGATTTAAGCCTGCAGCAAAAGACCGATGCAAAAAAAAACGGATAGAAGCACGATATAAATGTTATTATCTCCTCTTTTCTTCATTTCCGCAATGATAAAATTTGTGGCAATTCTCATATTAATCCCTGGCGATACACTTTTCAATCGATATTAAATAGAAATTGCATGATCTCGAACGGTGCAGATAATCAGATAATGTAATCTATCGTTTTGCGACTATCTCGTAATTGTAATTGCGCATTGCGGTTTTACCACGATTTAATTCAACCTCGTAGTTGAGGTCACTGCGTTACGAAGGTTTTGAGCAACATGCTCATTTATTTCTCGTTGAATATGTGATTGATGACGATTGATGATTAATGACAGTTTTCGATCGATAAAATGGAAATTCAGTTCGATAAAAATTCATTATCCACGTCATAGTGAACATTTAATTAAATTTTAATTCACATTATCCTCTTGATTGATTGAGCCAACGATATAACTTCGAGAGTCATCGTATCAATTAATCAATTTTTCCGTTTAATCAGATGTAGTGAATCATTTATTCAATCATTCGCGCATGGTATTTCATTTGGATAGAAAAAAAAAAATCACCTTTCCACGATACGTCCATGACATTCAACGAGTAGAAATACATTTGTGTGAAATTCCTCTATTCTGGGTTACGAAAATAATCAACATCGAAGAAATTTTACGTTGCTCGAATTTTCGCATGAACCCACAAAAGCAAAGTTGGAATGATCGGTTAGAAAAAGAGGAGAAGCGGAATCCAACACTGTACTAACAATTTAGTGTGACGAGATGTGTGAAAGTGATCATCGAGGGTGAAAACGTTCCCGTTCTTGATCCTATATCTAGCTTCGTATCGAATATATACATTTCTAGAGGCTATGTATAAACAAACCGAGATTTCCCAACGATAGTAGTGCATCCTTTTATTTGGCTCTTGGGAGTTTTTGTTTGCTTTTTTTTGCCTCATGGATGCTTCCGTTAATTTAATTTTTAGAGCTTCGTATTATCATCGACGACTTGAAAAAGTGTTGTGAATGTACTTTGGTTTGGGCTCGGTGGCAAGTATCTTTCCATGCGTAACGATCTTATTATTTTCGAATGAGATTGTATCCTTCGATATCGAATAATTGAACAATAATTAACAGTTATGTCAATTTTTGAAATAGAACATCGCTATTAGCATAAAATATTTCATTCCATTAGAACAGTTTAGTTTTTTTTCTTTCATGTGGATTTTCACAACTTCGAATTTTCTGCTGTATTTATACAAAAGTCTTCAAAGTAAATTTATTTTAACGAATAAAAATGATCTGTTTGATAACAGAGTGGTGTAAGTATATGTACAAGTTCTGTATACACGTAGCGATCGATGTGGCCCTCATAGGAGGCTCACGTGGCAAACGCGACCAACGGAAGGCAGCGTTGGGCACAGCGTCCAGAAAAAAAGCATATTCGAATATATAAAAGCGGACAAAAAAAATGGAAAAAAAATCAACGGTTATATACAGGGAACGATTTTTGTATAGAGAAAAATACATGGACTCTGTAGGATAAAAAAAAGGTAACGTGAGCCAAGCTGTGAATTTTTCCGGCGTGATTGCGGAATGCAGAGAGCGGTTACTGGCGACTTGCCAGTTCCGGTTGGTCTGAGATTTACATACTGGTGCTCTTCTAGACTCTACCCTAACCCCCAACTGTTCGTCGTTCACCGTCTCCCTTCACAAATCCTCGTAAGCATCTTCCTTAATCGTTGAAGGGTCGAGAGTCCGGTTTTTCATTTGCATAAGGTACTGTGCCAGGCAATGGCGTTTGGTCATTGATGTTGGAGCTTCTGCTGACTCGGTCGTACCTTCTTCCCCAAAGCTCTGCTTGTTTTACTTCATTATGATTAGCAATTTTTATTCTTCGCAATACAAAATAATGAATAAAAATATTTCTACTCTGATAACAAAAGACTACGTTCCTGTATGGCTTCGGCTCCATTAATCTGAGGTATTTTTATCATTTCATTTTTGAGGATTATATTCAGCGGAATTAAATTCGCAAGATTCTGTCATATTATAGCGAACAGTCTGGAAATTCTTTCAGTAAAGTCAAGCGTTTGGTCTCAGCTTTGAATCTCTCTAGACCACCGTTCAACTGGGATAATATACTGTCTGCCAAGTAATGTACACACATGTACATTTATAGGTCTACTCCCATCTCATTTCTCAAGCATATACGATATTAGCTGTTTATATAGCCTGGAATCACTCGCGTCAGCTAGAATCTTCCATTAAGAGGGATTATTATGGATACGCGAATGCTCTCTCAGATATAAGTTAATCGAATGGCAGTTGGGGAGAATGGAAGCGTACGAATACAACTTCTGTTCTCGAAAGGTTTTTCCAAAAAGAGAAAAAAAAATATGAGAAAATATTTATTGTTTTGAATGGCGGTATTATCGAATCGATTTATAACAATGGAAATGTATTTTCTTGGAACATGGTACGGAATTCCCTGGAGAAGAGAAAAAATCAATAGCATTATCGGTCGAATAACGTAGTACGTGATTGAGCGGGAGGTTGTGGGAATTCTTAGTTGAGTTATCATCGTAGAGATCGTGGGTAATTTGCAGTGATTCGAGGGCCTAACCTCCCTTGGGTAATTTATGGGAGGTATATCCTCGACAGGATTGAGAGGATCTCACTTTACATTTCGGAGCTACCAGAGTGTAACTGGTGCTTTAAGTAATCCAGGAAACAACAAGATACGGCGAGGAGGGATTGAGAATTCTCAAACAAAATACCGTGAAAGGTTTTGTCGAAAAACTAGGTATTAGAAGAGGTTTTTATGGATCATTCTGCTTCGAGTTGGTTAGAAAATTGCGGGATTAATAGAGAGCGACGAGTAGACGGCCTCGGAAATGAAGAGGCTAAAATATCCCACGGTACTTTTAATCTCATCTAAATCACGTCCAACCTAATGGATCTATAGCTCAAAATTTGCTGAAGGAAAAAGTCCTTCAGCGATATCATTCACTGATGTGTCACTTCCGAGATACCTAGAGACGCGAACAGCATCTTGACGCCAAGTATTAAAAAGATAGTTTTCCAACGACGAAGGCAAGTCACGTCGCATTTATTAATTACTGCGACGGCCATTTCGATGTGTCGATTAGCAGGAGTAGGAGTGATCAGTGTGGTGCACTGAAGCCGAACTTAACCTCATTCCATCATTCTTCGCTGGTTTCTGATTAGTGGACCAGATTGGCTGCTTCTATTTCAGTCAGTATCTCGGGAACTATGAATCGGAGAGATAAAAAATGTCATGAGACTTTTCTTATCAGAATTTCAGCACCTATTCGAACCACCAATATTTAATCTTTGAAGCGATTCAACAAGCCTGACATACCTTCACAATCTACATCTCAAAAGATCATTTCAGTCGAAATACACTGATCAATGAAGGGCAACGATACACGGAGTGAATGAAAAAGTAGAAATTATCGTTGCAGCACTGAAAACCGGGGACGACTGTAAACTTTTCCTGTATGTCACAGGAAATTTTATTTCATTTTCATGAAAATTTACACTATGCACTGTAAAATTTTTTCCAGTGGTGTAATGGTAATGTTTATTTTTTCATTCTCTCCGTTGTACCAAGTAATTCTCATGGGTTAGATTAGTTTGTGATAGCTATATGGGAATATCTAGCTTGAGTAATTTTCTAAGTAGGAGAGCAAATTCCATCTGTGTTGGTACATTGCACACCCTAGAGTCATCAAATTGATTGGTGCCTACCGGGAATTCGGTAGGCACTATTGGTATGGACGAGCATGAAGTGCCACAATATCCTGACAGCGAGAGTTTCGGATCCAACGAACACATGTAAACACCCTCGTCGTACAGTGCCAGAGCAGCACCACGACATACGTTTGCTCGATGATCAATTATTAAGGATACACTAGTCCGCCCTTCTGCACTCCTTGGTTTGGATTCGGTGCTATGTTACTTCAACCCCGCTCAACTCCGTCATTAATCTTTCGGAATCTCGAAACTAAAAATAACTCGGAGGTACAGTCGGTTGCCGAGCAAAAGAATATTGGATCACGCAATTTTACGATTAATTCATTGGTTCGTTAGGCATGAAACGGATATTCAGCGACTTTTTTTTCTCACTAAAATTCATATTTGAATGGGAGTTAACTCGAATACTTAAAACTGACATACGCACAAGCGAAAATTTGAATCTTCTTCAAACGAGATTATCAAAACCTTGGGAAAAAAACAAACTTTGTCGTTGACTAGGAATTCGTGTTGATTTCCCACTTGAAGTGGCTTAAATTGAATTTGCTTAATAATGTAGGTCGACAATATATTTTCCAGCAAGAAATTTCACGTTTTCCAGATGCGATGGGGAGAAGCTCGTGGTAAGGGGTTAGCGTTGGGAGGTCGAGGAGTTTTAACGCACCCTCGAATATGACCGGGATACGGGGTAGGGGTAGAACAGCCCAAGCCTTCGTATTAAAATATTAAGGGCGAGTTTCCCGCGACGAGGGTGCGAGACTCTCATTCTCAGCAGGTAAAGGAACGAGAGAAAAATCTTTCTACCCCATAGGTAGAAGCATGAAAAAAAAACGAAACAAGAAATGGAATGTCTAACCCGGGATTGAAATAGTCACCCCTCGTACACAAAACACTCCGAAAATGAGGTGCGTTATTTTTCTTAGTTGGTTCTGTATCACTGCTCGCTGCTAGAAACGCGAGGCTACTCCGCTTGATATGGCGGCCATACTTAATGCGGCACGACATTGTGACGTCACGTCCGCATGTCGAGCCCATTCGTGTCAGAATACTATATGGTTATGACATACAGGGTGGAAGAAAAATTGTTCATTTCCGCAAAATGTATAGTTTCGAAAATTTCAATATTTCAAGCCACTCCGCGATAGTTGTCTGTGACCATAAATTGAAAATAAAAAAAAATAAATAATACTTGATTGAATGCTGTAAAAGCAATTTTTTCTCCGGCAGTCAGTCTCGATCGGAGGCTCGAAAATTCATGGCCAGTAGAAATTTTGAGAGAAAACAATTTCATAAGTAAATATTTTGGATGAAGGAGTTGCCAACAGATAATTCGGAGTCACATTTTTTTAAATAATCGCGTCATCATTTTTACTTCTTTAAGGTTCTATGAGTTAATATATTTCGAACGAAATGTTGGAATGAACAAATAGAGTAAAAAAATAATATCAGAGTTTCAGTAAAATTTTGTTTGTGTTTTACACTTTTTTTAAATTTTTTTATTCTGATGCACAGAGGGTATGTAAAATACGTTGGTAACGCGTCGTTTTTACTTTTATTTTGTGGGTACGGAATATCAATATCTTTACGCGCTACCGCTTACAGTTTCGGTATATAGAAGTGAGAGAGGTAGAAAGGGAAGATAAAAAGCAGGAAAAAAGTAAACAGTACAGAGGTGGCCGTCCGGAATGAAAGTTTCTGTGGAAGAAGCCACCCTCCCAGCTTTCCAAATCCATTCGAAAATTTTCAGTCTGACGCCAACAGCAACGACGATGAAATTGGGCAACGTGTCGCGCCGGACTTCCCCCTTGTTCTCTAGAGGGCATCACGTTCATTCCAATCTCAATGCAACGCCCTCTGGCTAGCATGCGGAAACGATGGAACCTCACTCCCTTCCTATTAAATGCATTCCCTTCGCGTTTCAAACACCTCAAATAACTTGACATATTATTTTCATGGCGCGAAAAAAATGTCTCATAAAATAAAAATGTATTTTCTCCTCTATTCTTTTTGATTAAAAAACCTGAGTTATTCATGAATTTGTGAAGAAAAAAAAAACAACCGCCCGATTGTTGTATTAAAAAGTAAAATTACGAGGCATCGTAATATTTAACGAAACAAAAAACTTATGATTTTCACTTCTATTTTCCGACACAAATTCAATCTTGAAAAATTCACATACGTACAGCTTAACGTGAATTTTTCTGACTTGAAAATAACTATTAACTCTTTTTTTGGGACCAGGTGAAAGCACACAATGAATAAAAGAATAGAGCGTTTTGCCGCAGGATCGTGGCGTGCCATTCGTCCCTTCACGATTTTCCCGACCACTTGAATATATGGATATTTGTTAGTAAGAAGGAGGGTTGGCTGGTTAAAAATCGATTTCTCGCCAGCCAAGCGTAAAACATATTCTCGGGCCTGTTACAACTGCGAGGCTACAAAAAAAAATCACATACCGATAAGGAGTGGAGTAAATGATTGGTTGTAAAGGTTCGAGAGAAGTTTCATTTGCTCGGAAACTCAATTTTCCAGAAACTTCGTATTTCTCGATTCGAAAAAATCTCATGATAATTTTTCGGTATAAATGAAAGAGTAAAGTTGGAAGAGCAATAAAAAAAAAGTATTAAAAAAAAAATGCTAGACACTTCACGTCTCGTAGAAAAAAGCAATTGAAATGTTGAAAGATCGAATCAAGGGAAACCCGTTTCCATCAGGTTACCGTGTCACATTGTTTGTGTCCTTATTATTGTCGGAACGAAAGACTGATGAGGTTTTTTTTGTACGAGATTAAAACTACTTGCCCACCCATGCTCGCTTAAATATTTCACGTTACTCTGTTTTGTTTTAGTTTTTTGTTTTGTTTTTTTTTTTATTTCGTCACAGAACTTTGTGACACGCGATCAAATTGCTTTCAGGTAAAGTGACCTACTCAGTGAGGCTTCATTCTACACTCGTGAGAAAAATGTATGGCACATGGACGACGTAAAGATTTATTGAAATCGAGAGAGAGGCAGAGAGAAAGAGAGGGAGAAAAAGGAGCACAGCGAACGAGTGATAACATTGTAGAGATCGTGCACTGCGCAAGAGTCTAATTTATCGTGGGGTCGTGAGAAAAGCGTTGTTTTCGGGTTCCTGGGGTAATCCGATATTGATGAAATTCGTTTTTCCTCGTGGATATACCATGACCTCTGGTGCACTGGCTATATACATATGATGCGCATTGCGAAGTTGTTTTTTTTTTTTTGCTCAACCCACTCTTCTCATTAAGATCGATACGAGTGAAAACCAACTGGCAGTATTCATCCGTTAACGTAAATCACGCTTCCGATGCAGGAGTTCGATTTAATTTTCAATTAAAGAGCCTTTAAGGCTTGGTTCGATTGAAGAAAAAAAAAACACTCACAGGGAATCTATACAGTCCGGAGAATAACTGGACAAACTCGGACACATCCGAGCATAATATGATGCAGAAAAAGTGAAGCAAAAAGAATACCAAATTTGGAGTAGATCGTAACAAATGGAAAAACTAAATGAACTAATTTAGCATGAGATTGAAGTACCTCTGCCATTAATGAGATCATGGTTCACACAAATAAAAGCTCTACGTAGGCTGGTCTCAAGGCTCTGTAGGTTTCCTCATAAAAGGTTATATATTGCCGCCAAATATTTGCAGGAAGGAAACAAACTCCATTGACCGAACTCCTCCTACGCTTCGATGCCGAAGGAAAAAATTTCGCCTGAATGGGTCGAAGAATAGGGAGAAAAAGTGCAAAGATGAAAAACGGGGGGATGATTGTGAAGGGATGTTTTTTATGACCGTAGACGTGTAACGGTTGTGCCTAGACATCAGCAGGAACGTTGGGCGAGTGGTATAGGTCAATGTTATCAGACACGCCCCACGTGTATGTGACTAACTATGAAGAAGTCGGTGTGAGGGAAACATTGAGCAAAAACCAGTGAAGCTTTTAGAGAATGGCTTTGTCCTCGGTAAACTTGTATTTTCTTATACGTGAGCCAATGATGTCCCGCCCTTTGCTCTCGTTGATGTAGAAGGACCATCGCAGCCTCTAGAAGAGGCTGTAACCAGAAACAGGCCATCCGGACTTGAACGAAATCGTTGAGGCTATAGCTACGTTGCTGGTGAACGTTGCGACAGAAAGGAAAAAAAAAAAAGCACAAAAAGAAGGAAAGTAGTGGAAAGACGATGGGGAAAAGAAAAAGTTTAGGTGGAAGCGCACAAAGTAGATTATCCGGCCAACCGTCGTCTATTTTATCACGAACGAGGATATCCACTTATCGCACTGATGCGCTTTAGGCCTCTGCAGTCTAACCCTTCTACAGGGTGTTCTACAGAACTCAATCTCAAACGGCGTTGAGTACTTATAGGTTGTGAGATTCCAGAGCAGTAAGTTTTCAGCCTTTCCGATGTGATATCCTTCGAATGGAAGGAATACCAGAATGTCCGAAATAAACTGGACTTCACGTTTACTGATTGTAGTTCATCATGTGACCATCTGTGGTGTAACCCAAGTCATATTTTACCTACTCTTTGCCCTCCCAAACCCAAACGACTATCATTTCAAGTTGTTTTTTTTCTTCAATCTTTATTTTTCCCGATAACAGTTATCTGGTAAGAGCGAAAAGAAGGCAAGCTGTGTAAATACGAAACGGTATCGTGGATCATAAGACTCTGAACATTTGCGATGAAAACAAGAGACAGCACTTGTCAATAATAGAGATATCAACTCAGACAAGGCTGAATAGGTGGAACAACAGTTTAAATGAATTCGAATACAGGTCAACCGGAGTGATAGGGGTTGTCAATAACCAGGAGAATGCAAAATTATTTGGACTCACATGTCTCAAATGGCGGTAACATCAATTTTTCTATTAGAATAAATCAATGCATTTTTATATTCAAGCTTTAAGAGGCGAACGAACGATCGATGAAGAGGAACAGTCTTCGGGCTGAAGAAAAGAGATCCGGTGCCTGCGGCAAGGCTGATTTTTCAAGTGCTCCCAACTCTCAATCATGTTTCTCCCACCCAACGTGTCATGTTTCGTTTCATCGTTTTCAAATATCGAATCGAGATCGTGCATCTTAGAAAGCTGGAAGTGAGTTTATTGTCAAACCTCAAAAAACACTTGGAGCCTATTTTTTCTCATTCAAAAAGAACGTTATGGTATCACGTAACCAGAAACGAAATGGCATTTCAGTTGTCAAAGGTTTTAAGTTTAAGGAATTCATGTGAGAAATTATTTATCTTGTGTGTGAAAAAAGTAATTTCCATCTTTGAATCAAAGTCTCAGAAACATTCGTGACCAATTGTCAAATGTTCGTAGAGCTCGTTCTCACTTTTTTAACCTTCAGACTGATGGATTTCAGTGACGGGCATGGTCCGAGAAGTGTGTATAGGAAACCTGCATTGGCGGGTAAGGTCAAAGGTCTTGTTCGGCAGCATCTGCAGTGAAGCATCTACGCAACGTTCTCTCGTGCTAAAGCCGAAAGCAGACTAAAATATTCAGCACTCCATTCATCCAAGGTTTGTACGTGCATGTATGGTGCTCTCTCTCTCTCTCTCTCTCTCGCTCTTTGTATGTTTACTTTAACAGAGAATATATAGTGGCCGACCTGGTACATAATCTCTAGCTATAATGAAGTCCTTCCCGGAAAGGAAAAAAAAATCGGAAAAAAATTTACAACACATTAGAGCTTCGGGCAATTTTTGCTGCATATTCTTTGGAGAATTGTGAATAAAAATCAGATTGCGGATATGGAAATTCAGTAGCTGCGCATCAAGATAAAGCTCTGATTTTTGTTCCGAAAAATTTCAATGTCTGTACATATTTTAAAAAATCTAATTTAAATCTTGACGCACACAAGTTATCGTGATTTATTTACGATAGAATTAAAAGTCTTGGATTGGTCAATAATTTCAACGATAGTTGGACGTCGAAAATGGTTGAGAGCAATGAAGTTTGACATCTAGAGGTTCGGTGTCGTCTTGATCGTTCGTCTTTCATTATAATCATTTGCTCGATTGATCTTACCGAAGACGTCGACGGGATCACTGCCGAGGCTTTCCCCTCGTTTAGGGGCGATCATGCAGACACGATTAATGGCCGCGTTGCAAGAGTCCGCGTACCAGAATAATACCCTATATAGCATTATATGTGTATGCGGGGATGTTAGACGCTCGAGGAAACATTGAGGGGCAATAGATTAAACCCGCAAGGGAACGAGAAGTACGATATGCGCATCATGAAACCTGATGCAAAAGGGTTGCAAAGACCCTGTTACCTAAACGGCTCTCGATATCAGAGGAATCAATTTGTGGACTATAATTAAACAGTCTGGTGATTTATTGAAGTACAACGAAGGGCCGACACGTATTGGTAATAAGCTATCGAAAGCACTTGGTCAATATATGGATTCATCGACAAAAATAACTGTTGGGAACCACATGTTCAGTGTGATTGAAATTTTGGGTCGAATGGTGGCATTTTGCTGATGATTTCAGAAAACTAATTACGTTTAATTACGAATTTTTAGCAAGAATCATTCTCTAGTTATCAGCAAAACTGATCCAAGAATTTCGACGAAAACCAGCGGAAAATGTAACTGAAAGCATTCGGGGAACGTTACTGGAACCATGCAGAAAACATTACCAAAACCATACCAATTGTGTGAAGATAATTGGTGGGCGGTATAAGAACCATCAAATACTTTTTTGAAGCAATCATCAAATGAAATCAAATAAAAATAAAAAATAACAGCACAAGCATATAAAAAATATTATCGCAACAGCCTATGAACCGTTGCGGTGCAAATAATGGTTTGAAAAATTCAGGAAATGTTCTCAAGATCATTCGGATGGAATCACCAAAAAAATCCGCTTGCAATTGTCACTGGAATCATTTGCACTTTGCTGCAAAGGATTTTCTCAACTTTCCACGATGATTTTTTTTTTTTTTTTTTTTTTTGATGAAGTGCTTTCAGAAAAAGGATTCCAATCAAAATGTACACAAACGTCCAACTTTTTTGAGAAACGATCAATGCCAAGAACGGTGGACTGGAATACGTATGGAGAATAAATAATGTCTGCACGCCCCCCACGCGATTCACGATTATGCCACTCTCCTGTCACGATTAATGGTTCCGTACTGCTCATACGTACGCTGCGTACATTTAATAAGATACATATGTATATTAATATATTTGTGTTCGTACAGTATAACCTCGTTCGCATGGTTGTCCGAAGAATGGGGAGTGGAGATGAGGGAGGGGGATGCGAAATGTATAATCCTAGCTAAAACGGTGTCAGTAGGCGCAGTGCGGTAGCACGCACATTTCTCTCTCGAGTCTAACATTTACGTTGCAGCTTGATGCAGGTCTGCAGGAACGTTGCGGAGTATACAAATTGCAAAAGCCTTCTCTGCACCATCTTCTGACCGATGCAGAACTTTTTCTCAACATTGCTTTCCAAAAATACTCCAGAGCTACGACTTCATCAAGAATTGGTAAAAATTTCAACATTTTTTTCTAAAATTCAACACCAAGTGATAGCTGGAAACCTCAATGATTGAAACATTTATGATTTTCTGCACGTACATTTGCAACTGAAACGCAGCAAAGACAATGTCAGAAAATTATCGATGTTTGTCAACAATTCATTTATTGATAAAAAAATGTGTTATTTCTTTATCATCATGCAATAATGCAAACAAACAGCTTTCAAATAAACAGTAATGGAAATCCTAATTGCGAAATACGCTTAAAAAATATGTGTGCCAAAAGCCAGTTTGAACAAAGATTATGGTAAAAATGGTAAAAACATACATTTGTGATTTTTCACAATGATGGCAACGGATGGCGAGTTGAGATTGAAAATAGAAAATCAGAATTTGAACCGGATGATGAATGATGGCATAGGACTGGCTGGTTGAATATCCCTTCCCGTTTCCTATATGCTGAAATATTCTACCTTTACTATGACCGGACATTCCCTGTGCTCGAAGTCTTTATCGGAAATGTATCATATCGTAAATATTGATGAGTATTTGTGTTCATCTCTATATATATAGGAAAAGAGATATATAATCACGATTGAGTCGACGTGACTACGCTCAATAATCGAAATGGACATATGTGTTGGCGCCCATTAGTCGCTATAATTATGATATGAGAGTGTATTGATAAAAGACTAATTACCTGCGATATTTATTAGCTTTTTAATAACTGATGCCGGGAACTCATTCGTCGAGATAATGAACAAACGGCAATTTTTTACTCAAAGCGATATTCATACCGATCGAAGGTCTATAAAAAATTAATTGAACATTTTATGGAGTAACAATACTTCATCGAATGTTATTGGACCAGTTTCAAAATTGTTTCTAAAATAAATGATGTTGATTGAATGGAATAACTAACAGTAGAGCAAAAACAAATTATAATTGTTAGAACTGCAATCTGAAAAACAAAATAATAGATGTATTTTAATGTTATTGAAATTGTGTATGTCAGAATGATAGAGAGCTCGAACAGGTTTCGAAGTAACTCAACACGTGGCGCAAATGAAACTTGATCCAAAAATATCCTAACACTACAGTAATAGTATTCCGTCTCAACCACGAAGTAGAGAAGTAAATAAAGGAAAAAAAAAAGAGAGAAGAAAAAATACCCTGCTGGCAAGGAGCCCTTGGAAGTTTCGAGTTCCGAAAGCCCTGTGGCTCATGCCAGCTTTGGAGAATTATTTTCCGTGAGCTAAATGGTCTGGCACATAAATCGGACGCGAGAGGTCGTCAACTCTGATGAGTTAACCCGTCGACACTATACCGGGATAAAATTTCAATCCCCCAATAAAATTAATTGAAGAACAATTGCGTAAACCTTAAAAACAAAAACTGCTGCTGCAAAAAAAAGAACAAAGCTGTGATTCGCCAATCCTAAAGCAAATAATGAGAAAAGAAAAGAAAATTTAATTTCGTTGCACCTTTTTCCATTGTCGGTCGAGTTGTTGATTTCTAGTGAAAAAAGAAATACACGAAAAAACGACTTTGCAGAACTCGAATAGTGCATTTGGTGCGAAAAAAACTCTCTCGGCCACGAATTGTTCAAGCGACGACTTTTAGGTACGTTTACCGTACGACTCTATACGAACAAACCGTTGTAAAGTTTGAGAGTTTCGTGCTCCAAAAATTTGTGAAACGAATGGTGACTTTCGGGTTTTTCTTTCACATCGCCTCTAAAAAATAAGAGTATGAATAGTAGAAATCCCTCTTTATATGCATTTAAATAGACTATTTGAAAGTGCAACGAAAATATTCAGCATTCGCGCCATATTGACGAGGGAAACCTTTGTCTGGAGCATTACATGCAACGATATACATGTATATATATATATATTTCAGTTTCCAGATAACGAGTCATCACGAGGCAGGCCACAATTGAAAAAAGCTTTCATTGTCTCGATTTTTTCCTCCCACCCTTCCGCTGCAAACTTTATCCTCCTCTTTCCCTATAAAAGTGTGTATATATATATTTTCGACTGATCCTCATCGGCCTCGAACCTTACGTACGATATGATCGGATTGCGAATAGGGTAGGAGAGAATCTTCTTTTATCTTGAAGAAGGAGATGAAGAAGAATTTTGGTGCTGAAGAGGCTCAGTCAGAGAGAACAGGAAGAAGAGCAAAAGAAGATGAAAAAAGTCAATCGGCTTTGGCTCATGGAATTTTCTGCCAAGACTAAGACTAGTTTGATCAACGCGGAGGTGGAGAGTCGTTGGAATCAATAGAAGATGCCCTCAAACTCTGGTCGTTCCTGCTTCCTGTACATCTGGCCAGTCCAAGTGTAGGTCGAGCGTGTCAAACAGCTTTCGCACATAGGACAAGTGGTACATGGATACGTGGACGTGGAATGTCAGACTGAAAGGGACAAAGATATGAGGATATCGTTCCTGGTACATCAAACATGTGTGTTCATGTATTTATAGTTCGTACATATTTATATGAGCGTATGTACAATATGAAGAGGTTATGTTTCTCGTGTTTGCATATGCTTGTATACATAAGTACATTTGAACGATAATATACTTCATGTGTACGGAAAATATACATTGAAATGCGAGCAACATGTGCCCATTTCTACGAGACAACACACTCGGTAAACTTGTGTTAGATGATTCGCCAGTGGCTGACCAATGCCCGGTCTCGACCGCGAGAGCTCTTCCGATAATCGCTTCTCTCGCGTATAGGCCTATAACCGTATGCATACATCGAATTGTCTATACAGTGTGGCCCATTTACAGCATTACATTGCGTCTTATCACTAAAATTATACGTTACGAAGTGAATGGCTTTGGACGAAAGTCGCTTGATTCTGAGGGATGAAAATGATAGCAGTCATAATTTGACTTTCATATGACATTTGGGTCATGCGAAGGTCAAGTCGACTTTTTCGATGGCACTCCCTATTTTGTTTCACGAACTCTTGATCCACGACTCGAGGGTTTTCATAACACTATAATTAAGTACTTTTTTCTTTTAGAGTGTCGGGTATTATAAGGCTCAAAAGTTTCGGTAGAGGCTTCGATGAGTAATTGAAGAAAGAAAAAGAAGATTCTAATTTTATTTGCAGGCATTAATGTGACTAAAACAAATTCACTAGAATACTCGATTTAGCAAGGCGGATCATACAAAGGTATGATTGATAGTGACAAGTCTCATTTGAAATATCTTTCGTTTCAAATGTGTATTTCGACGGATGAGAGTTTCCAATTATGGGAGAGAGACACCCTGTATGTGCTTGAAATATGTACCAGTTTGCTGTGGACATGCCACTTCAATCCTCGCTTTTCAATGGTCTGAACCAAAGCCACGAATGTATACATTCATCCTGATCGATCCCAGATATGTATATATGTTATATTAAAAGCCTGCTGATCCTGTTCGTCCATTTTTCGCTGCCGTTTGATTGCGAATATATCTAGTCGCAAATCATCGCTGTTTTTGTTTTTCTTTGATTCTCAACAATGGAAACTTGCTGCTAAATTATCTCGAATATTATCGGTTAACTGTGAAATATTAAGATTGCTGTACAGTCCATTCTCGTATTGAGGTCGGCGAAGACTTTTAGTCAGAACATTTATTGGCCAATGGAATATATATTCTATTTTTGAGGACTCAAATACCTGTGTTTTCATGAAAAAAAAAACAGTGAAAAATAACAACGAACGAATATATTATTTCTATACGTCGATAACTTCTAAACTAATGATTCAAAGTTATTATCTTTTTTATTCGAATTTTAAAACTATTCTTTATTTAACGTTTCCGACAAGAAAAGTAGTTTAGCCATCATTCAAGTTCTGTAACAACATTTTCTAATTCAAAAAGTTTATTTATCTATTATTATAGTGAATTTTTCATATTTACTATAACACAATTAAGAACTTGAGATGTTTAGTTCGCATTGAAAAATCCATCCCATTAAGTAAGAGAAAAGTAGGAAATATTTTTTCTGGGCAAAGCGCCATGTGGATTACAGTTCCGAGGATGTTGAAAGTACCCGAGGGAAACTAGTGGAACATTTTCCGTCGAGAAAATGTATAGGGAGATATGTGGGTGAAGGATCTCCATTATTACATTGTGTGTGAAAGCGCGGGATGAGAATGGACTTCATCTGTAACTGCAGGACACTCGCCAAGCTTGACTGCCACTGCAGAAATGGGTTTCCCTCTTTCACGCGCTATTTCCAATACGACAGATATTCCCGAACGAGTGTTGGAACCTTCCTGCAACCAATTCTCTTGCCACCATGTTTAAAGTCAAAGGTTTTGAAGCGATGGCGTCGCTCCAGTCAGCCATTATCGTGTTAGAACTTACGGTGAACTGACCACGAAGCTCGGCACTAAAATTTTAGTCCGCTCAACTTAATTGGCGGAAGTAACGAAAATAGTCACCGGAAGTAGAACCACGATTTTTCGATTTTTTAGTACTTCAAAGTGGAACGACGAAGTTTGGCGTTAATGACGTGGGATAAAGTTAAAGCTTAGATTTTTTGTCGCTAAGACCGCCTAATCACGAACGAATGAATTACTACAAAGGCTCACCACAAATTTGTATTAAACTTCAAGATTTCTTCACAAGACAAGTACAAAGTGTCGAAACAAGAAATTGACGATGAAAATTGAGCACTGGTCCGTTCATTGGAAGCATAAATGGTTGGCATTGTACCAGAAGTGATGAGTAGGAATAACAGGGAAGAAACTCGTTTTCGAACGTAGTAAGAGTCATAAGTTACGGAAAAAGGAACTTTGGAAAACTTACAAAAAAGATACCTAAAGAGTCAGTTTCAGATAAACTTTCCCTTCCAACATCTCGGCTCACTTCTTTCGTTGCCCCCTGAGTAGCACGCATGAGAGACAAAACTCTTGCACTTAGGGTACCGAAATCCTGATCTTGTTTCGGAGATGGAGATCGAATTGCAGAACAAGTTCACCTTGAGAAAGTTTTCTTCCCGATCCGGTCGATCGGGCTTTTCTCACAAGCGGAAGTTCCCTTCTTGATAAGATTGCTAGAGAATACGAAAGAAAGATGCTAGAACTTTGGACTATTCTTTCAGAATCTTTTTCGAAAAAGTATTACAAAAACAAGTGTAACCTCATTAAAACGGGATTGAAACAGTTGGATAATTAAATGCCATGATTACATCAGTTCTTTTCCGTTAATTAAACACGCATTTTATTGATTTAAATTTAAAACGTAATTTAAGAATGACGGACACATCGACTTATTCATTGACTTACAAACTTGCGAAAAGCAGTTTGGGCAGATTTCAGAAAAGATTTAATAATTTTTGATGAATAAAAATGCAAGCTGGATAGCGAAAGGTTAGAAATAGTTTTTGCGACATGAAGCTGACGTCGTTGCCTACGTCTCCATCGTACAATGGGGTCATAATGAAAAATTGAGTAATCCCTCACGCTTCTCCAACAACTGCTTCATGCTACGTTCGAACGAGCGTTCTTCTCGAGCTAAAAAAGCTTTGTGAACCCGTTAAACCGTATGGCAGAAGACAACTGCTTCCAAGTCTTTTGCTCCCTCTTTTATCTTACTCCCTCGTTTTATGTATTTTTCCTTCACTTCATAGTCTCTAATCCTTACAGCATTCACGAGTAGAGTAGAAGTCTCTTCTCTCTAATTTACCTTTGCTTTCCATCCCTATTCCATCATTCAGGTTCTCGAGTCTTGTATTTTTTCCTTCATACTGTAATTTTAAATCTAATAGAAAGCTTGATTTCATTTTGGCTTCAGACCAAGCACAATCTCGCTGGACTTTCGTCTCAATCCAGTGCTATTCCGAGTCTGTTATATTTTACAGAAAAATTTTTATCGCGGAGGACGAGAATGAGAGACTTACGTGAGAAAATTTACTACATTTACAGGAATTCGGAAGAACAAAATACTATTCTTCTTTCCGATAACCGATGATCAGACATCAATTGATTATCGATGACTAGTCATGAACGCGGATGCAACCTTTTGAGTTATCCATGCACAATTCACTTCATCGAAGTCCCAGATTGGCTGTTACTAATTAAATAATATCTCCAGATCCGTGCATCGGAAAGTGGGTACAGATTTATATCTTGCACATTCAACGATTTGAACTTGTTTGAAAATATTTAAGCTTGGTCGTGTAAAAATACCAAAAGAGCTTCGTTTCTGGAAACAATTTTTTTCATATCGCTCAATATTTACAACTTTTAGTCACATAGGTAAATTGGTGAAATATCTAAAAGAATGAAATGTTTCAAAATATTGTCTGTGTACATTGCTCTTGCTTAGATGTCGTTATATAAGAGCCATTACTCATAGCAGTGTTTAAAAAGAAGAACTTTCTACGATTATTGGTAACTATAAGTCTAATCAAGCAGTATATTTTGTCTTGCTAGAAAAGGCCTTCCATCACCAATGGACCCCAAGTCGCTGTGGATAGTAAAATATTGTCGGATTGTAAAAGGACGTCACAATAAATTTGTTTTTAAGACGTACCTCATCGTAAATAAAATTATCAATCTCCTCGAGTGGCCGACCATACAGATCGGATGGAAATGGCTCGAACTTGTTTGGAAGCACAGCACCATCCTCCACTGAGGTTTTTCTGCGCGGTTGAAAGCCGTAATCCCGTACTAGTTGAACCGTTCGACTCTCAAGCCTGTCGAGACTTTCCTTCGTGAATGGTTTGACGGTTTGTTTGCCTCCTTTGCCTGGAGTCTTTCCATCGCCCGGAGAATGACCATCGTTGCTGCTTGATTTTTGTTCAAGTCCGTCAGCCCCTAACAGTTGAATATTGCCAAGAGCGTCAGTCTGAATTTCGGCACTTCCAGAGTCTCCGGTGCCGGAATCAGCTGAAGTCCCTGCGGTACCAACCAAGGGTGGTCGCAACCTTGTACTATCTTGAGATCGAAATCGTGTTGGCATCTTCTTAGACGAGTCATCGGGCTCCTGATGTTCCTCGTCATTGGGACTGGACTTGTCACGAGTCGTGGGACTTTGTGGGCTGGTGGCTGGTGGACTGGTGAAGTCTTCAGCTCTGCTAGATTCATTGGAACCAGGAGATTTACCATCACGAAGATTCTGGCGTGTCTCGTAAGTGACGAATCCTGGAATGACGTCGCCCGGAGTCTTGGCTTCACCGTATTGGGAGCTGCCATATGATCGCACTGGACATCGTGGAAAAAGTGGTGAAAGTGAATCACCGATCTCATATTCGGGTGGACTCAAGGCTGTTGCCGCAGCTGAGTATGATGGGGGTGAATTGTCATCGAGCCTTCTGTCATAAGGTCCCCCATCCATACCCTCGTCGACGAGTGTATGCGACGACGAACCAGCGCCGTGTTCCATTTGGTCATCGGAGTCCTCAAAAGTGTCATCACCATAATGCCGCAGTCCAGTGATGTCACCTGCCCCTGATCTTTCGGGACTGTCTTCCTGATCAAACGCCTCGTAACCGGTTGGTGAAAGCCTTGAGGAATCGTCGTCCGATTGTTTTGACGACCTCGTTGGATCCTCGTACTCGGGTGAACTTCTCGCCGAGGAGTCGTCACGTCCAGGCCCCGAGTCGTCTGATCGTCTGACGACGCTCGTAAGGCTACTTCGCGTTTCAGCTGCAAACGGTATCCGAAAATCTGATCGTCGAGTTCCACTCACAAAACTGGAGCCCGGAAAGCCACGTAATTCACGACCACCCGTCAACGACTCGTCAAATGGTGCGTTAAACCTCTTGCCGCTGCCTGACGAATCTTGTTGGTAAAATCTTCCACTACTTGAGGATTTTCTCGTTGGCTGAGGTGTCCTGGATACTGGAACTCGGTGATAACGCGATGACAGTGATGAATCAAAGTCTCTACTCGTACCAGGCAGATTGAGACTTCGCTGACTACCACCACCAACTTCCCGAGCTCTTCGGTCTCGAGGATCACCTTTAGGCCCATAAATACCTTCTTCCGCTAAGCTGTCGAGTTCCTCCCTGCTCAGATTCTTTACGTAAAGACCTGCTACTGTCGGACGATTCACAAAACCGTTGTCCTCCGAACCGCTGCTCGAGGGACTCGGAGGACCTTTGCTCGAGGACCCCTCGAACCCCCCGCTTCGTCGAGATGTCATTGGCACCTGACAGTTTCACATGTCCTGGTCAACATCACTAACAACATCATTCCTAATGTATAAAAATCATTTTTCACAAACTTCATCGTCACGTGTCCAACTGTGATCGTTCTTCGTGTAAGCCCAGATCTTTTACTAAGCGTCTTGTTTTTTACGACTTCACGCAGTCCCCCTTTTTTTTCCAACAATTTATTCGTAGACGAGCTCAGCTTGGCTTGGAACAATTGCCTTATCAAGAATACAATGTTAATCTGATTTCTCGTGAAGAGTCCATGGTGATAGTGATGATGGCCTGCATCGAACGACGCCGGCGTTTTATATCCCAAGGACGAGCGATCTGATCTCATCGCACGTCCATGCACCTTCTCAGAACATCTCTTGTGTTTTGGATCTCTTTTGTGTTTTACGGCTATTGCTTGTATTTCTTGCAATTCCCCGAAGAATGAGCAGGAACGGGAGCTTTCCAAAGATTGGCTCTTGATTGTAATTCTTTTGAGTATGAGATTTTTAGCTCCACGGAGATTCGACTGACTTGTAGATTTCGTGAAACTTCATTTCTCAAAGCAAACAGTCACGATTATTTTTTTTTTTTCATACGAACTAAATACGAAGAGTTACATTCACGATGTGAAATATCGCGATCACTTCCTTCTTCTGAATCTATCCAAGTTGGCGAAAACAAGTGCAAAACTGATTTTAAAGGGTTAATAATTTGAAAATTCGCTAGGTAATTTACAGCTCCGAGAAAGTGAAGATATTTTTTTTCTCTTTTACTCAGGTATGTTTCCCTTTACTCAGTAGCGATAGGAGTCACTGATAGCTCATGGTAATACGTGGATCCTTTTAGCACGTGGTTAATAGCAGGTTTGGAATTACACGTAGCTTAAGGAGATAAGGTCTCCGAGCTGTATTGTGAAACTGCCGTCAGCTTGGGGTGAATTACTCGGCGCAGTCACGCTTTCTCTGTTCGTTGAAGCTCCTTCTTTAAATTCCACTGTATTCCTATTTATTTTATTTTTTGCTCTTTTCAATCTTTTATTTCGGCTATTATCTTTAGTCTTTACTTATCGTCAATATGCTTTTTTTTGAGTGTCCCATCCACTGTTGGGTACGAATGGTACTGATAACTCCTCGGCACGAGACAAACATCGATGCAAAACTTTGAGATACGAAAACAGTTACAATAAGCAGGAAGCCTGGTTCCTTCCCACTAGCCACATTTATCCTTTCAACTAGTTGACTATACAAGGAAAACTTTAAAAAGTGTTTTTGTATTTCCTTTTTCAATCTTGTTTGTCGTTTGTCGATCATATAAGTGTATTAAGCTGAATGTGATTTCTTTATAAGTGTCTTCCATTTTTTTCTTTATCGACGAGGGACGTCAAGCTAACTACGAGTCACAGTCATCGGATGAGCATTTCCTTAAGTTACGAAATACAAAGATTGCTGAGGTCGGCAATTCAAGCTGGGAGGAATGCCCTAAGATATATTATCGAGGCGGTACGGAAACAAAAATTTGTGAACTAACTATTCTTTTTACTTTGTTTTCGTTTAGTAACTTGTTTATAATATTACTTATTTAAGCGTATGCACTACACGTTTTCATCTCTACACAAGCTTCGCCGTTTATTCAGAATTCTGTACGTATTTTTTAAATATTTTTTCAATTTTTTGTTTATTATCAAGGAAAAAAACCTCATTTTTCCATCACTTCCGCACGTATTTTATTTTGTCGTTAAAGTCTCATTTGTCGGCATCCACATTCGAGACGTTTTATTTTACGTTTATTGTACTTTTCGTTTCGCGAGGTTCTCGAGCTGACGAGACGCTAGCAAAACTGATATCGGTGACGCTGAATTATTCTCGTCAATGTTAATCCTCCTGGGGTATGGTGGATTCTTGTCTGCAATACCGATCCACACTCATTCAATTAATTACAAGATCTTCTTGATTTTTGTAAATGCACAATTATTTATTTCGTCACACTGTCACACGCGTTAAGTTTAACCGTAAGAAAAACTATCCAACGAGATATTTTAAGGAAAAAATAATATGTGATTTCTTATGTCGCATGTTAACTTGACATCAGATGCACGATATTCCAGAGTTTTTATTATGATTAGGTCGTAGTCTCGCGCAGACCAAAGGACGTTGATTCCCCCTTGTGGGCTCCTTGAGTCAAGAAGAAAAGACCATATAGGGGATGAAGCGACGTAAAAGAGATGAGATAATATAGAACGCAGGGAAAGTCTGCTGCTACCCTGACCCGCGTAACACGAACGGTGTGAGGATTGGTGAGGGTTCCTATCACTTTACTCCGAACGTACAATCCTATCGCCGGTGGCATACTGTTTTCCCCTTTGTTCCATGTTCCTTGCAGCATCCATTTGATTTTCGTCGACAATTGTATTTACGAGCTTCTCTCTGCTTTTGTATTTCGTTTATTATTCCACTATATTTTGCCCATCGCGTGCAACGGATTTTTTCCTATTTATCAAGTTTATATGCGTCATAAAATAAAAAAAAAAATAGAACTAAAAAAATATACCAACACACAGAAAACAGGAAAATACGTCGACTTGGATCACGGGACAACGAGAGCAGCACGCACTGGGTCACGCGAACGCATAATCGTGGGTGGTTGTACACCAGAAAAGGGGTCTTCGTGAGCCAAAGGGTGATTATAACGGTGCGCACATCAAGAGTCATTCAGGTTATTCTCCAATGATTTTCTTTTTTAATTTCGTTCCTCCGAATGACCGCCCTTACGTCCCAGAAACTTTCGTTTGCTTTTCATCCGCATTTCGACGACGACACATTTATATCACTCGCGATATTCCCGGTCAATCGGATTGCACTAGAACGTACGGTCAAACAAAACGTGAGAAACCGCCCTCATTTGTTATTTCTGTTCTGAGACAACATTCCTCTGCTCTTTCCACGTAACCACGGTTGATAAGTTCAATGACGCGGTGGGCCAAAAGGTCGAGTCCTCCGACTCAACTCCTTGATGCTTCTGGCCCTCTTACTAGGTTCACTGCTTCCCGTTAACGTAAACCAGAGGAACACGATGATACTCCTCAGCTCCTTAAGCACTCAGTGTGCACGCTTCGCTGATTACAATTCGTGAAAATATACTTTTTGAAGTCTCGTAGGTGCTCATTTGTTGACATGAACTCAGGTTATCTACTGATAATCTGCCTAATCCAGTCACAAGTCCATCAGCGGAATATCTTCCAAGGATAATGATCCTCAGGCTCCTTTATGTCGATGAAAACCATAACACGTCAACTGAGAAC
Source organism: Campoplex capitator (assembly GCA_037576405.1). Taxonomy (NCBI): domain Eukaryota; kingdom Metazoa; phylum Arthropoda; class Insecta; order Hymenoptera; family Ichneumonidae; genus Campoplex; species Campoplex capitator. The sequence goes on along the minus strand of JARBWI010000323.1, from coordinate 8,273,042 downwards.
CCGGCCTTTCACATTTTTCATTTGCGTTATACGTGTGTGTATGTACATATTTTTTTGACAGACAATTGTACAGCAGGCACATACGAATACACCGGGCATCGATAGACGGAACAACCAGGCAGATAAACACTGTTTTGGGGGCAATTATCGAAAAACAAATCCCCGTATTGTTAACAATGTCCAAACCTTTCTTTTCTAATCGTATATGGTTATTCACCCTTTGTATTGACGCGTGTACGTGTATTTAAGTATCTTTGTGTATACGTGTATTTTATAAACCCTGTTGAAAACGCGGGGGGAGGAAGAGGGCGCGCGCGCACGCGGGGGTGAAAATCACGGGTGTCTCTTACGAGAGCTGTGGCGGCACTGGTCCGACGAGGTGGAGGAGAGACGATTTTCGTAGGCGCGCGGGCGCGTATCGAACGAGCTTTTACGGGGGTGTGGGGTGGAACCGCCAAGTATACATGAAACGCTGTACCTTGCTCGGAACCGACGCGCGCAACTCCAGCCATACACACAATCCACCCACATGCACCTTCCAGCGCACCACCTGCAGCACCACACAGCAATTCGCCAGCTTTTCCGTAGACCGATGCCTCGAGTTATCCCCGAAAGAACGAAAAATCACCTCCTGCCGACCTCTCCCGCGATGTGGCTGAAATAGAGCCTGCGGTTTCGTGCACGGTTTAACATTCGAGAACTACTGCGAACAGCTCTTGCATGGTTTTTAAATTGTGGTACTTCAAAAATCTATGTTGTTAGTTCCAACAAAATGTTTACTTTTTTCATTTTGCTTTTCAGACTAACGTGGCTATTTCCAAATACTTAATTGGTGATGTTTCTTGCAATCACTTCGAATCTGGAAGTTTTCGTGTCTTAGAAATAACTGTTTCTCATCTACTACTCATGACATCATTTTGATGGAGGATTCATGCAAATTCCAGCCTTGCATTGGTAGGGTTCTTTCAAGACGTTGCATATTGGGGATTCAAGAGATAATCCTGGTGTTGTGTGGAGACCAGATGACAACTAGTTTCACATGTGGTCACCAAGGCTTGATTGATGAAATGCAAATGGGAAATGCAGGGTGGCTTCTCGTCGGAAGTTGGAAACTAATTTCTCGCGAGAAGATATATGAGTAGATCGATCGTACTATAGTTCGACGTTATCCTGATCAACGAAGCTGGCAATTCCAGGGGTAGTAGAGATAGGTAGACTAAATGGCAACGCCTGAATATATATCCGTAGTTATTCGATTGTGTAAAATGACGATTCCAGGATAGAACCTCACGATTGCCAGGTGGTCCAAGCCGCTGACTCCTAAGATCTCCGACTGCTTCAATGGTCCAAGGACCATGAAAAAAGAGAGTAGTGACTACCTTTATGACCAAGGTTCTTTATAGCTAGTCCCTATAACTTTTTATTACCGGACGAAGTTTCAAGAGGTCTGATCCAACCATAGTGCAACAGATGCAGTACAAAAGTGGATAGCAAAGTCTGACCAAGCATGGTTTACTCGAAGGGGAAATTCATTGAAAGATCAGAAGATTTAGCAACTCCATTAGATGTTCAGTGGCCAGCCTAAAATTAGGAATAACGAATCCTGAACCTGAACTATCGAAGCTCATTCTTATCTTTTCATTCATCATTCCTCAGACAACGTGAGTCTACAAGAAGAGGTTTTACGGCACGTCATCTAGTTTCAAAGGTTTTACTTATGCGGTGTAACAAAATCTTGATGAATACTAGGTAGAAAATCACAGCCCCGATCATAATGGTAAACGGTCAGTACATCTCGGTCAGATTCATTGAATATCATGTTTTATGTTGTTTGAAAAAAAACCGTTGTGAGTTATTCCTCGTGGGAAATAGTTCAAAAGCGAATAGCCCAACAGATGTCAGAGTTTAAGCTGATGGAACATTGCGGCAAGATTCTAAATGCACCAAAGATTCTTGATTTCAATTTAGTAATGGCGAACCCAGAACTTTTGTTGACAGTTTTTTTCGCGAGATTTAACGACAAAATGAGGCCACATTTTTTTCATTCACGGAAAAAAGAGAATGCATAAAAGTCTTTCGAATATGGAAAATATGGTAACGTGAAGTGCTTCCATTCGTAATCAAATTCAGTATTTATATACAGGAACATGAAAAAATGTTTCCCGGGTTTATAAAGGTGTCTCCAGGTAGAATGATGCAGATACGCAGATTCCCAAGTTGAACGAAAACCCTCTCACCCACCCCCAGAGGACGGTACTATACCTACCTCTACTCTGGGGCCGGGAGGTCTCTCTCGGTCGATGCACCGTGTCATCGGACTGTTGAAACTGAGAGACACGCGATACCCTCGTCGAGCCCGAATGCCCACCCTTCCAATCTCTCCTCCGAAATATCGCGATTGTGATCTTGATAAAAAAAAAATTACTTTTGTTCGTATGACACGTGGCATATTTATTTCTGTTTCGACATTTATGCGTGAAAGCAGTACTATTATTATCATGATCCTGTACGCCTGACCAAACAAATCTGAACTCTGAAAATGTTACACGTGTATATTTTTCAATTCACCATTTGCATATCAGCAACAGTATTCCATTTAAAGATAAATAGGACACAAGAAAAAAAAATTTGATCGAAAAATAATATTCCTCTTTCCTCGAGAGATATTTTTTTTTCTGTTTTGTCTTTCGTCAAAATGATTAAGGCACGAGTAAAAAAAGGTGATTGCAATGGAACCTTCGAATCGATTCATTTATCGTTGGTTGTTTATAATCCCTCGATGTCGCAGCTATTAATTGGCGAATAAACTTGATTCATAAATCAGAATTTTAAGCAATTCTTAGCAATTTACTACTAAATGAGTAAATTGCTAAGAGAATTTAATAATTTTAAATAAATTCCAGTCACGTTCTTCGCCTCTAGACTATAAGACCATTAATATTGTCGTAATTTTCGTGAAAGCTACTTGAATGATCAGAATCTCATTCTAGCTGCATGTGAACATAGTTCATTCGAAAATTCCTTAAAGTCCAAAACGCCAAGCTTTCCGGCTGATATTTTCCTCGCCTGACCTCGATACCCATGTTCCTATAAATACGAGAGCTCAAATCGGAATCGCTGTCTGCTGGATAATAAAAAATTGATGGTTTAAACATCGATCACTAGCGATTATAACTGTTCGAATATTTACAATCAATTTTTTTGTGGCATTCATAAAAATGTATTTGTAAGTTTATATTTTTTTTTTTTTTTCATGTTGCGTTTGTAAGTGCAGATAGGGGTTGGTGGATAGCCAGCCGTCGACCGAGCTACGTCATCTCGACTCCACTGAGAGACCCCCAAGCTTATCGATCCAAGGGTCATACGTACGTACGTACGATTGTTTACCGCGTTCTTACTTTTCTTTTTTCTTCGTCATCGAGATAATGAAGCCTTCTTCTTCTTCTTTCCAACGTGATACTCGAAGCGGAGAATTGCCGCTTCTCTACGACGAAACAGAAGCCATCCCTGACTTCTTTTATGTTGAATTCGTAATCGCAAAAGTGTCGTCAGAGATCGATGCAAAGGTCACCATGTTATGATTGTTTAGTCATATCGCATAGAGCTAACATGCGTTAAGCATCTTTTTCCAATTCAAGCCACTGTCATTCCAATTCGATACACCTATCATTTTTTTTCTCTCTCTATACAAAAAGTTCATTCATTTCTCAAACATTTTTTTTATTCCATTCTCCAGCAGAATGGATAAAAAAAATTCCATATTTCCATTACTTCATAAGTTTTTTCCCCCCGGTGACTTCTATTCTCATTTAAATTCTCAACAACTAGAAATACAATCAGTGTTTTTCATTAAAGTTCATATATGACACGCTGCGTCGATGCTTCAGGCGTATTTTCGACTACTCTGCCGTTATCAGTTCGAAACTGGTTTTCTTTCGTGTAAGAGATCGACAGCGGAAATTATCTTTCAAAACAATTTTATCGAGCTTGACCATTTCACTCGATTTCCAATTTCTTCATCATTTTTATCAGTTCTCCGATACAAATTGAAATTGACAACCAATATAACTGGATCCTTATCTGTACCATTTTCTTGCAATTTTTTTTTTTTCTGGCAGACCAATCGTTGCAGCTACTTTCACTCAATTCATTCATAATACGAAAAAAAAAAAAGAAAAATTAGTTCGAAAATTATCGAGTTTGTACGTCATTTAGGGCACATGCAATTGGTTTTCAGTCATTAGACAACGTTTCTTTAAAATAGCTCAGCGTGTATAATGTAAAAGTGACAAAAGTGCTGTGCACTCTTTGATCTCGAAGCATTCTTGATTTTGGACAAAAAGAACTTGTTTCTACGGATCATGGTCTAACGGCGACAGCCGTGACTACTTGCGCGTGCTTACTGCGCTGCTCGGCGTGCAATCATGCCTCCGGCGCTTACGACTGGTTCTGCTTCCAGATCTAACAGCTGGGTACTTTCATATACATCAGTGGTACACAGTGGTATCAACGTTATGAACAAGATACGAGACAGTAGTAGAAGCTGACACAGAGTGGATATCGGTGTGTCGCCTCTGAATTTTTCATCAGATTTTATTCTCACGATTCAAATTACCACATCAAGCACCCTCGCTTCTCTATTAACGAGGCGCGATGAGATTTTTCTTGAATATTTATTGACGAAAGAATGTAAAAAAATAAATATCGTATAAAATTTCAGTTTGAGTATAAGAAATAAAATCCGAAGTGCACGAAATTAATCAGAGTCATTGCTGAAGTACTCTGAAGTATGATCATAGAGAATCTGACTGTGAGAAATGTTATCCGTGGAGACCGTGACAATAAATTAAGCGTATTTACGACATTTGCAAATAGTCCAAGCATGAGATGCCCGTTGACCTACGTTATGAGCTTTAATTCTGCTTAAGCCGTCACAAACTTATTTGGAAAATGAGAATTTAATGGGTTCACCGAGTTTCGTGCAACATACGGGTAAACATGAAAACTTTTCGCTTTATTTATGCTCGTGGAACAGTGTTACAAATTAATACATACTCCCGACCTGAAAGTATATATTTCTCTAATTATAAAATTAGAAGAAAGAAAAAGACATCAGAAATTTTTTGTTCGCCCTCGCGCGAGTCTCTTTTTTCGCACTTTCTTCTTGGTGTCCCAACGAATGAAGCACTGATTCATTAGTATGTGGTGTGAAGTGGTCAGTACTCGAGGATCCCACGAATATGTGTATATGTAAGACAAAGACGTTGAAACGTCTATGCATTCGCAGCAACGCGAGCTTGCGTCAGAGACACTATATTAGAGAACTGAAAATAGAGCATAGCTTTTATCTTATATTATTCCCTTCATTTAAATTATCCATAAGATGATAATTCTGAAAAAGATGAAATTGCAATTAATTAACTTTCGTGGCAGTTGAAATATTGCTAATACAGAAACGGTTACCGTGCACGAGATAATACTAATTGTTGATTCAATAGAAATTGATGTTATCGGAAGAGTTTTGTCAATTGAAGCGGGCGGTTCGGTGTCGGAATGAACGGGCAGTTTGATCAAAAATTAATCTGTTCGTTCAATGGTTTATCACATTATGATGATCGTATATATCTCATTGGCATTCCGTAATGAGAGATTTCATTCTTCCAATAACTTTTTTTTTCTCAGCGTCGCAAATCTGACGTCGCAAAAATTAAAATTTTGTGTAACGATGTTCCTAGCGAGTCTACATTTTTTAAAATTAGAATTTCGGGACTTGGTTGTCTCATGGAATCTTGAAAAAATTCAACTGTTGGTGTAACTTTTTACGTGTGACAACTTCAATCGTAAACTTATTTGGTGGTCACCTTTCATTTCGTGTTTTCTTTTTAGCGTGACTTAGCTCGATGTTCAATCGCAAACTGGAATATGAAATAGTTGAATTGATCGAATCGTTCGTGATATCCCCGAACAATGTTGACGATACGATGACACATTTCGTGTATCGAGGCTCCCCCGATGTTATCACATCCGAGCGACGTTAGAATCCATAACCCATCATCAGTTTCTAGGAAGCTTATTACGTCATCGAATATTGCCCAATCGCATCACATTCTCTCCCAACGATGATCGTAGACAATGGCCCCTCTCATTCTCCAGCAAACACCTCTCGGACGATCGACCCTTACGTAAACCTTACCCACTACCCGCATTCATCAGCATATATCGCAATGTCACGCTACACTACAAATTGCTTCTCTCTCACCTATACTCCCTCCGAGCGTATTACGTGTGACTGCACAAACGATCATGCAGGTCAAGAACACTCATAAACACCACTTTTACTTAAATATAATGTGGAAAACCAATAGTGATTTTATGTTACTCAAAGCTTTTGAGTTTTTGCACTTTCGTTTTGTAAATTGACTCCCTCAAAAGGGGTGCTGTATGACGTTCAGTATACTAAAAAAAAAAAAACGACAAATTGGGTGAACCGTCGTTCCATTTCCGTCACAGTATTACCTTTGCTAGTAATAAAATTTCTGGTTCTTCTCTTCTTCCAATGAAACATCGTACAGATCTTGAATTTTCACTAATTTTCATCTAGAACTTTTACCTGTTAATTTTCCATTTCTTCCCAAGTACAACTGGTTCATTAAAACCACTCATTTATAAGGACAATTGTTTTCCAGGCGTCCGCAAGATTCTATCCAGAAAGACGCAATAAATTCAAAGAGAACTTGTTGATGTATATATATCTTCAAGAGAAAGTCTCCGAAGGAGAGTATTGACCAAGACATAATGGTCCAGGCAAGCGGGGATGAAAAGCAAAGGAACGCTGTTCGGCGATGAAAGTTTTCTGTATTGTGAAAAACACATTTTGCCTCCTTACGTAAGCGACACCCTGCATTTTCTCAGCCATTCTCGTTTCCCCGATGCAACCCATCGACGATGTTACAGTTACTCGTGCATCGTACTTTTGTCTATGCGGTACACGCTTTGGCGCAATATTACATTTCTTCACGTTTGTCGATAGAGATGGTGCAATGTGTTCAATAAAAATTCAAATGGCCGCTGAAACATCAGCTTCTTCAATTTGCAGAAAAAGGGTCATCAGGATCAAATTGTCATGTCATAAATATTTCGATTTCCAGTGCTACTCGGTATCAGTTTTTTTTTTTTTTGTAATTGTAATTGTGCACTATTGATTGTACGTTTCTGTCAGCAACGTTTGATGATACAGATTCATGACAAACTTTAGGATTGATTGATACCAACTAAGTAGTTACTACTGGTGCAGTTTCTCTGTCACAGTGGTGATCGGTGCATGGTAAATCATCTATTCATGGAGTTTTAAAAACTCTTCCGAATCAAGTACCAATTGGTAGGCTATAAAACGAAGTTACAATCGAATTATAAGCCTGTAAAACCAGCTGTATATTTGTGTAGCTCTCGAATATTCGATGCGTGCCATTGCATAAAGAAGTAAGCTTTTCCCCTTGCGTGGTAATTCCCACACATATCACAGACCACTCTAATTGGAATATTCGTCAGCACGTTTTTTTTTATCCTCGCAATATGTTGGAGTTAAGTTCTTCTGATGTTGTGTTCAAAATTGTAAAAGAGCACTAAAACAAGGATTGAGTAAGAAGCAGCTCTATTTAGCCTCAATCATCAACATGCTCGATAACCAGAGCTAAACTTGGCTCGAAATTTCTCAATAACTTGTTGATGTAACACTCTATAAGTATAATTTATATTTCAATGGAAACAAGCATTCCTTATGCTCGTACAAACGACGACAATTACCGATTTACGTGAGCATTCAAAGTCAGATCTGGCCATTTCATGAGAATTAACAGGCTAGACTATAAAGGAGAATTATGAACACAAGCTCCGTGACTCGGATGACAGATGGGTTGAAATTATGTTGATGAGAAATTCAATTTAGTTGCAGCTATTGTAGAAACATAGAAGCACCCAACGGTTTCTGCGTATGCCCCTGTGTGTTTGCATAAATCATGCTACTTAAACAGGATTTGTAGTCATATGCGTGTGACAATATGCATTTCACCAAAACTAATCTCCATCAACTTTTCAACTGTTCGTAAAGAGCCACGCTATTTATTGCTGCCCATTATTATCATTGATAGCTTGTAAGGTTGCTAGAGAAAATAATCGTTTCAAAGTACATGATCGGATCGAATATTATTTATAATATCGGCGATATTTCAGTAGTGACCCTTCGTACCACCGACTCGGTTCGATGCGTCAGCATTTGACAGCTCACGTTCTCAATAATCGGTCAGATTGTTCCCAATCAAATTGATAATCTGCTTGATAAATTTGGTCTCGCAATAGCTGACCATCACGAACACCTCAAGGACTCAATGAATTGTCGTAATTGATGGATTATATGGTAATCATTCGTGATGATCAGTGAATGATCAGATGTAATCCATCCATTAGAAATTCCTTGATTCAAGCTTGACTTTGCTATCGGAACAGTTCAAACACCCACTTTGAATTTTGGACTTGGTAGAAAAATTCAATTTGGTCGCAAGCATTGAGCTCAGAATCTTGTTTGTTTTTAGTGGCGTTTCTACTGTTGTTCATCGATACGCAAAAACTTCTTTTTGATCGGGTGGTAAAACGACTCATTCAGCTTTACTCGTGGCTTACCTTCCGTCGATCTTTTTCTACTGCAGGTATCGTCTGGGTCTCTCGGTTCTTATCATCGCTCAGAATGATGACTACGAATTCCGAATCATTGTTGGTTCAACTTATTCATTTATTTCTGTTGAAAAAAATAGGTACGAAACTATTTTTCAGAAACTAGGTTACTGAAGACCATTTCTACAACTTTTATTGGTATTCTAATTTTTCGTGACCTTCAATTGTTCTCCGAATAACAAAGAGTTTCAACGTAATAGCAAAATTTAAATTCAGGACATTTCAAGGGCATTTCAAGAACAACTATCGTTCGCGGCGATCAACTCGCCGGGATCAGAATCATTGGAGACTGTCCAAGTTTTTCTTAATTTCGTTTATGGTTAAATCTTCCCTCGCAAATACGGTACTTTGAGTCTTGAAATTTGAGTTGACGGAGCTGCTCCATTTCATTCCATCAGAGCCATTTCTCGAGCTAGTTTCTGTGTCAAAATAATAAGTACAACTTTTAAAAAATAATTCTCTCATTTCGAGCTTGATTCCAAACGTTAGGTAGTAACTTACAAGCATATTCGTCTCTGTGGCCTTATGCTTGTCTATCGATAACTCGTGCAGAATTCTCAATGCCTCGATGAACTTTCGTACAGCCATTTGTCTCGTTGGATATATGGAGATGAGGCAAATGTCACGAAACTCTGGATCAATCGGGCACAGCATGCAGCCGCGTTTTTCCTTTGAATCGACAAGTTTGGATTGCAAGTGAGGAGAGCATCTCGTCGCTACTAATGAGGGTTTTTTGAGGTCATGGTGAAAGTTGAAATTACTGAATAACCGGGAAATGAAGCGACAAAAACGGTGGCCTTATTTTATCGTGGGTGGTGCTGTTTCTCATTTTTCAATAAACTTTTTATCATGCCGTCGAAAAAAGTATAAATACGTTGAAAAAGCCAATTATTTTAAATCGATAATTGAATGCTAATTTTGATAAAAAATAAAACGTTGAATCCAATCGATTCAGAAAATATCGTATAAGTTAAAAATAATTTTTAATGAAGTCGTTCGAATTTCAAAAGTTTCTATCACAAACGGATTTTGTGACGTACAACATGATCGTAAAACATGCCATGTTGACGACACACGTTGATCAGAGTATTTCCGGGATATCGAGCAAGTCCATTGCTCCGTAGCTTTCCACTCGCGACCGAATATCGATCCGAGTTTTTCGTTAGCTTCTCCATTATCCGTTCGGTTCTCCGGGACTTTTCTCGAACGTTTTCTCGTGTAACATTACGCTCCGTCGAACTGCACCGATGTTAAAGTGTCTCATGTGAAATTTATACCCGGTCCCAATGCCGAATCGACGCTTCGTTTTTTCCCACAGTTCACCAGCTCAACTCTTAAAATACGTTTCGAATATCTGTCTACGTTGAGATACCTTATGGCGTCGCAGGACGTGCCAAATCTCAGGCAAAACTTGATCCACTCGTGGAAAGACTCGAGATTTGTGTAGTGAGGATCTAGATCTACGATCCACAATTTTTCTTCCTAGAAATATCATTTTGTAACTTAAAATTTTGAAGAACATTCATATTGATGGAAAAAAAAAAAAAAAACGATCGAAAGCAAGCAATTCAATGGGACCAAAAAAAATAAGGAATTCAAAAAACATCAAAAGATTCGCATACGTTGAATTCGTTAACAAAAGCGATGAGATCGATGCCGAAAAATCCGACCATGCCCTGCTGACGCAAACCGATTCCAATTTTTTCCGTCAGCTCTTGTAAATTTTCCATTGCCACAACATTCTGCGGCAAAATGTATGCAACGTCGTTTCTGATATCGTCCTTGAATTTAACAACTTCCGCCGCACACAATAGATTTGCTGGTGCTGTGTCGTGCTCGATTAAAATTCCGAGCGATATCGTTTTATAATCGTATTTCGGACAGGCCTGAATTATCCCACCTGGATCGTATACTTGAAATGCAACAAATTAACAAAGTAACGGAATAAAAATGAAAAATATATTTGAATTATTCAATCATTTCTGAATAAATATCGCAAAAAATTAAGAGGTTGGTTACTTCCCATGGCGTTCGAGGTCTCTAACAAAGTGTTTAAAATCTTTGTAGACGTCAGACTTCAACAGTAACTTCGCCGGTAATATTTCAGTAAGAAATCCACATAATTTAATTTCACTCTCGATATGACATCGGCACTAAATTCAAATTGAATGAAAAATAAAGTATTTAAGAATCTTATGGGATATAAATCGTAGCTATATCCTAAAAGATAACTCACTTCGTTCCTGTTAATATGATTTACGGAAGCATTATGAGATTTGTACACGGCTGTATGACATCCATTGAAGCCGATATTAATTTTCACAAGCCACGTATCATGGTCGGGAAATTCGATTATCATCCTCGCCAAACCACTGCAAAGCTACATTCGATATATTTTATACCTTCATTAAACTACGAATAGGCCAATCTCGAAATAATTTACGATCACCGAGACAAATGAAATATATATCGTGTGAGTTTTTGATACCTCGTGAAATTTATTCACCTCCAACGTGGGCGGACAATCGATATTCCATTCTCTCAGGAGTTTTATGAATTCTGACTTGATCATGAAACGTTCTTGAAATTTCAATGCAACTCCTGTGTAACAACGAACAAACGTTTTGAAATATATTTGAATTTTTTTGAACAAATGAATATTCGTTCGGCAAAAACAGTCATTTTGTTTTTCATGATTTTTCATCCGAAACGAACTCGGCTCCAGTGAGAAAAAAAAATTTTGTAACAAAGCTTAGAACGTTTTTAGCATTAAATATTTCGTTATTATTCAAGTTCTAACCCATTATAGCAATCTTTAATTCGCACGCAACGAAAACGTCCTTTTTCTGCATCACTCCCGGCAATATAAATGCTTGTCTACCAGCAGTCAAATTTCTCAGTCTTCTGTACTCGCGTGGATTCGAAAAAATATTTTCTATACCGGAAGAACAATCGTTCTCAAAATGTTCAGGGTCCGAAGATTTTTTTGAATTCAAGATCCAGAGATTGTCGAGACAAACATCCGGTCTAACGGTGCCAATGAAATCTCTCAATATGTGTTCGAGATTGTCGGATCCGTCAGAATTCGGACATACGTAAAGCACTTGAGCATTTTTATTTTCGAGCCAGGACAATCGACCGAACTGACAATTCAATAATTTTAAATACTTTTTTTTTTTCAGCATTTTGTTACTGAAAACAACTCGAATGAATAAATTACTTGTAAATTTTGCACATTTCGAAAATCCATTTTCGCACGGTTTCTCAAGGTTTTTGGGTAACTGAATGACGGCATCTGTACGACGATATGAGAATGCTCTTGAATTCCACACAACGTTTTTGTCACGCAATGAGTCCTACAGATAACGAATCATTTTTTTTTTTTTCACTAAAAATCGCCATTTGTTTTAATTGTTTTTAAAAATTGGATCAATCATACGGTGAAAAACTAAATGGACACTATTATTTGTGATTGATTCTGATGGATTATCAAAAAAAATAAATGAAGAAATAACCATTCGGTAAGTTTTCTGCAGAGCGACGCCACTCCTCTTTTTCCGATGTTGTCGAATCGTTTCAAATTATCAAAATCATCGGTATTGACAGTGCAAATACCTTCGAAGGGTTCATGGCACATTTTACTTCGACTTTTAAACTTTCTTTCTTCAGTTTTTGCAAAATCGCTCGGAATCGGTAGACGACACTCCAAGGCTGATTTAGAATCGGTTGGATGGAAATCGTCGTAACGTATGCACGACAAAGTTCTTTCCTCGTCGTGTTCCTCGATTTTTCTCGGAACTTTTAAAACTTTTTTCAACTTCGTACCGCTGTTCAAACTCATGTGGCTCTCCGAAATAACTTGCTCAACGATTTCAAGACAATCACCCCATTTTCCAATGAGATCGGATCTCCCTTGATAACCGATTACGAAAGGCTTGACTTCTTTGCAATCAAGTTCGTTGAGAATTTCATTAAAAATCGGGACACTCGAAGGATCTTGGAGCTTGCAAGACTGACTCGATTTCCCACAGCTTCGGACCTCGTTGCCAGACGAATCAAGCTGATTTTGACGGTTTTTCGCACCGAATGAATATTCACTTTCACCTCCGAATGGAAAACAGCGAAACTCTAAATTTTCATAGGCAGATGGGGTCATCCAATTATTATCTTCGTACGACTGATATGAAAATTCTTCGCGATCCCAAAACCTTCGCTGACTTTCTAATTCAAATTCTTCGCTGTCCGACAACTCTGACACTCCTAGCAGAGATTCAGAGGACGCTTTAAAGTCAAATTGAGGCTGCTCCGGGTTTGCGGAAACTTCGTACTGGCGTATGAGGGAATATTGATCGAAGACCAAAGATCGAATTTCATTGAGGGAAATGTCATCGATACAGTGACAATCTGTTCCCGAATCATCAAATTTACAAACGTCAACTTTATCCGATTGTTCTGAGCTTGATGTCACGTGGAGGGGAAATCGGCGGGCCATTTCATCGCGTAAAGCTTTCTCAATTATGTTAACGTACTCTTTTATTTCTTCCTCCGTGTATGTGCACTTGGGTGCCATTTTGTCAAGAGACGCATTGATTGGTAACCTTTTTGGGGGTTTCGGATCTCCGGAAAAGTCGGTTTTTCCATCATCCTGCGAGGTACTTCTTTTTAGATTCAGCAGCTGCTCGCAAGGAAATCCTTCGCAATAACATTTTTCAATATCCTTTTCGGAACTGGACTGTCCTGAAAACTGATCGCCTTCGCTTGAACTTTTGGTACTCGTTAGGCCTTCGGAATCGACCGAAAATTTTTTTATAGCCTGTTCAATCGGTTGAACACATTTCGAACAAGGATTTTTGAGCTCGTCGAAAAAAGTCGCGACTGATTCGAAACTCAGAAGAATCGACAATTCTTCTGTCATTTTTATAATTTATTGATTTTTTTTTTCGAAAATTAAGGTTAATTTTGATAAACGTTTGTGGCGGGATGCAGGGGAAAAATAAACAAAAAAACAACGCTGCGAAATCGATTATCAATTTGCATCGATATTAAATATTTACATACAAGTGGGGCTTCACCTAAAAACAACTTCAAAATTTTTCTCTAGAGCTTATCGAGATGTAGAATAGTATACCATGCAATATTAAGGTGGCAGGAGCCCTTCATCAGCATAGAAAAAAAAATAAATAATATTGATAGACATCTAGATTTTAAACAAGTATTAGAACATGATAACAGATCATTGGGCATGTAGAAATAGTAGGATGGGTTCGTAGCATCTCGGGATGTGCGTATAGAATTTTTGGACATGTAGAAATAGTAGGGTGGTTTGGTAACATCTCGAGATATGTGTGTGAAATCGTTGGACATGTGGAAATAGTAGGATGGGTTCGTAGTATCTCGGGGTGTGCGTGTGGAATCGTTGTACATGTTGAAATAGTTTTAAATGAGAAAATGTAAACATTCTACGTTTAAATGGAATGTTCGTCACGCGACAGTTTCTAATGTCGTTATCAAAGGTCATCGAAGAGTCTAAACCGACATTTAGGAATTAAAAAATTTTTATTACAATAAATCACTTTTTTATTTTCATATTTTTAAATATAATATGCCCTTTTGTGCCACCATAAAAAAACATATTTTTTCATACTGCAGTGTGGCCTTCAAATCGTAAAAAAAAAAAATTGAAGCTGTTTTGAGGCAGAGCCCCACTTGTAAATAATTCCGAAAAAAAGAAACAACAATAATAGCCGAAGAAATAATCATTAAGTCAATGTGCAAATATATAATTTTCAAAAGATTTTTTCACATTAGAGAAAATCCGCCATAACTTGCCCTACGCATCAAGAGGAAAAATGAGAACAAAAATTTCTGCCGCTCAAGGCACCTCTTCGTCATTAAAATCATTATCGTTTTCTTTCCTCATTTCGTCACTCTCATGCTCAGATTTTAAAATGTCTATAGGAAAAAATTGAGCACGAATATATTTGTAACAATGCTCTAAAATCATGACGAGAATTGCAGATGTTGAACCAAGTATTAAGAGGAAAAGTGCGGGTACGAATTCTGGGACTTGAACAGGTACAGGCTTTATGTTATGATTTTCAGGACAAATCGGGCGCGATGGAATCCAAATTTTTGTCAATGCATCAAGTAGGCCGTGCTGCTGTATTCGCCGTATTCTATAGAAAAACAACGAGGATATGAGTTTTGGGTTGTTGAATCGAATAAATAAATTGAATCACGAATTATAAATTTCGTTTGAAAAGCACAGAAAAAAATGGAGTAGACGAAAAAATGGTACGTACCCGTAGGTGACCATTTTCTTGAACGGAGATCTTTTAGCAGTGATGATGCTGAGCTCGATAGGTTTGATTGGTTCTATTTCTTGCAAATCACAGATCTCATCCTCGGAAAAAGTATCCTGATTATTTAAATTATTTATTTATCATTTTTGTCAGTCTTCCTGTTGGGTTTCTCAATCATCGATCCTAATTGCTTCGATTATTGACAAATAAAAATGATTGCATTCGATGATTCGGTTAAACTGTGAAACTTACCTGAATGATTTTGTAAGCTGTTCCTGATTCAATGCTCAAAGCATAACCACCTTTTTTCACTAAATTCAATCCATGCCGAGCAGTCGTGTACGCACCTTTCGGCCTCTGTGTAGTCGGTTTCATTTTTTCGTTGTACATTCGAAGCAGAACTGGTGACCCTCCATACTAAATCAAAGAGAATGAACTCGATGCATCAGAGAAAAGTAAAAATCACCACGATTTAATTCGACATCGAGTTCATGCCCTGCTTCGACCAAATTTGATAAAACAAGTGAATTTTGATCTCCTTGATTAGATTCTCGATCGTTCGATCATTTGATCTTAAACCTGTGTTTAGGGTGATCCTATCGTGGTGCCTAGACCATAGGATTCGCGTGAAAAAAATTAATGCCATTCTCCATAGATCGATTAATGTTCTCAGGAAATTTCAGGGTCGGTTATCGACCAATTAAGAGAGAAAAAATCTGTGAAGATTTAGTGAAAATCTGTAAGATATTTTACAAAAACCAGATTTAAGTACTTCAAATTCGTAGCAATCCAATGGTCTCAGGAAAAAAGGCTTATCAAGCTAATTTTTATGGAATATTGAGTTGAAATAGAACTTCCGGCATCGGACAGCGTTTTGACACTTGAAGAGGTCAAACCCGCGCATATCGGCGCAGTCGAATATTACGTCAGTCACTGAAATAACTATTATTTCAGTTTTGTAATTGAATGCAAATATTTTATAACCGTTTTTTGATAGAAACAAATTTAAAAAAATTAAAAACTAACATTTTAACGAGTCTCAAAAATTGAGATGGGCACAAGTTTTGAATTAATCAGTTCTGATTAATTCCCGGAGGTCGAAGTATGGCATGCTTTCGAGCCCGACTCGGACTTGGACTCACTAGAAACACAGCGGGATAATAAGGCATTTCCTCGATGCCCAATTCCATATTAGAGGCGTCGAGTTGTTCCAAATTTGTGATGAATTTCGTCTCTTCAGCGAGTAACGAGCCGACGATCGAGGCTGAATAAAACTGATAGAGCAATAGTCCCCAGAGGAATAGTGAAATGAAGAGGATTCGACCAGAAATGATATTGGGAGAAACGTTTATGCCTGCAAGTTGTACAACATACTCGATGAACAAACAGTTTTGCAGTGTTTTTTGTAATGTGTGTAAAACATGATATTGCTGTGAGGGACGAGTAAGCGGTCGGTGTGCGGTTTCAACAATTCTTCAAGTTAAAAAGCTTCTAGTGAAGCCAGTACTTGGATGATAGGTGAAGGTTTAGCCGCATGCACCGGTTCACGCATCGACCAATGGGCGGGAGGTTATTTTTCTGAGTTTCCGACGGCGCTAACCAATTAAAATTCAGTAAAAATATTGCCAAATCGATCTGGAAAGGACTAGAAAGGAGAAGCTGCGAAGAGAGCTCTTCAAGAGCTTCGCATGAAACGTGGGAAATAGTGAAATGGACTTAAAATGATGAGAAGAGCTCGTGAATGTCCGAAACGACTTTATGCAGGCGCATTTGGAAGTGGAGGAAAATAACCTTGCTGCGAAATTGCGCCGACAACGACGAGATCCATCTCCGATTCCAACATCTCATTTGAAGCGTCGTTGACTTCAGCTCCGGTAAGTTTTATTTCCATTTTTGTTAATAGCAATAAAATGAAGTAACTAACAATTGAGATAGCAGCAATACTGTACCAAACACTGGAGGTGAAAGGCTTCAAGAAAGGATTTCGTAAAGTGTTCTTTTTAGGATGCCGAAAAATGAACACTACCCTGAAAGATTAAAAAAATTATCAGTATTACTTTTTTCATTCATTTCTCCAATTCCGATTATTTCGGTTTTGTTTTTTAAACCGATTTGAAATGTATATAGTTCATGTACCTTCCAATATAAGTAACAATAGTGAATTCACAAACTTCCATGCGATTCGCTTTGTGTTGAAAAGGTGCGATACTGATATCTGTCAAACCATCGATCATGTCTTTCAAAATTCCATTCCACGTCCCATTAACGAAGTAACCCCAGGTTGGAGCTTGTTTCAAGTTCATTCTTTTGTTCCAAACATACGAACAGAGTATTAAGAAGAATGTGCTATTTCAGAAAATATAAGTTTGATCGTAAATTAAGTTTCATTACGTAAAATTATAAGTGTCCCTGAGATAACTAACTATGGCGTAATTAAAACGCATCATCGTGTCCAAATGACGATTCGTTGGCTTTGTCATGTAAGTTTCGAAATCTGGTAGAGGTGGATTGGTTAACTGCAAACATTAATGAAAAAAATGTGTTCAATTTCATTCCAAGGAATTCGAAAACAATCTAGGAGACTTTCAATGAATCATTTTTTTCTAGAAAAAAAAAACAAAGGAAACCAAGATCGTAAATACAAAGATTGTATTCCAGAATATCAGTTCTTAATGAAAGAGATCGTTTTTATATAATTTTTTGATTAAATAAGCATTGAAATAAAACATTTTACCACAAACGAAAAGTTCAAAGTAAGCCCATGGAAATCTCCACGTCTGATGTACTTGTACTGAGTCATTTCATCTCTCAGGCCATCCTGAGTCGTCCAAGTGCCCTTAAAGGTCACATTCAGTCGTCCATTGTGTCGATGACTAGGATTGTAAACGTCGTGAAGAACGTAAGAATTTTCCTTTCGATTTGCAATCGTCAATTCACTCTCAACACTCAAGGGCAAATTACTTAGAACTTGAGTGGGAATCGCGGTTGTTGATGTTAGCACAAGCCAATGATAAGACTCGTTGAAAGGCAAATGATGTTTAGAGAATTCTTCAAAAACGATCTCACTTCGAGGGCAATCGTAATCGAGCACAACACCGATTCGATAGTAATTTACTCTTAGAATTGTTTTCATGTCGAGATCATTAGATATTTTTGAAAATTTTACTTTATTCTCAAGCTGCATTATTTCTCTAGCAAATGTAACAGAACCTGCAAATTCGATAAAAGAATTGTGTTTTTTATTTCGCTACTTTTCGAATTGTTCGTTTTAATGTTTCTCGATTTGCATTAATGTTATTTTGCGTTCAATCTCGCAATAGCAACTCTGAAATATTTCTTTAGTAAATTCTTTTTCCAAACCATCGTACCCAGTTACTATGAATTCCAATTTTTAATTTTTTTTATTATCTCTAGTAAAAAATGATTATTTTCATTATTCAAATCACGTTCAGATAAAAACTGTAGTTCAATATTTCATGAATTATGGTTTTATTTTTCTAAAATATAAATTTCGCTCAAAATCTCACCATAAGGCTGCCAACATTCGAAAATAACCAGCTCTCGAATGTGACGATCATGGTAATAATCTTTTATAAAATTTGCACGTATTTTGTCCGAAAGAGAACCTTCGACATGAGTTAAAAAAACGTAAAGTATCACAGAAAGGATCATATTTTCTGTTACAAATTTACCCAGGAAACAATGAACTCGCGAGTATTTCGAACCAGTTACATGTGCAGCGAGAAACTACATTTCCTATGGAAGTTCATATTTTCAGTGCAATTGTTACGTGCATACAAATGGTATGCATTTAAAGGGCAAATTATAGAGGGCGAATAATATTCTATGCGACGTTTGCCAATCGATCGAGCAGTGGTTGAATTTTCTGAGTGTCGTGACTGTTAAATCATAGAGTTGATAAGATGGTTCTGGACTCGCTATGTAATCCAATGGATATCGAATAAATTACGATGTTTGAATATGAAAATCGAGAGCCTCAATAAACCATTCGCCGTGTGTGCATGTATCTCAGAGCAAGATTTTCTCTGTCTCGGTTAAAAATTCTAAAAGTGAGTCCATTTGAAGGCTTCTTCAATGAAAGAATAGAAAATAAAAATAGAATTAATGTACGAAAAGATTAATGAATGCATACAATTTACGGTGGAGTGAAACAAATAAACAAAAAAAATAGAGGTTTTGTTTCATATTTTTGAAGCTGACGTCACGAGATTAAGGAGTTTCGGTACAAAAGGCAAAATGTTAAGAAATTGATCAAATTTGGTGATAATTTTTTTCAACATCAAGTACGAAAAGACAAATTTTCTTCTACTTAGTTATCGAGTAATTACACATTAAAGCAGGTTTCTTATGCCCGGAATGTATGCCTATATATATGGAAACGCTATACACGTGATCTTTAGTGTTCAATTACTCGATAACTGTGTAGAAGAAAAATCTGAACAAATTTGTATTGTCAAATTTAGCACCAAGAAATATGTTCACCGAATTTTATAAAATTCTCAACTTTTCGAATTTTTTTATGTTTTTAACATGGTTTAACGTGGCAAAACTGTATCGCCTTTACCGAAACTCCTTAAAAATGAAACAAAAAACTGCGAAAAAAATGTATTTTAGACAAAACATTTGGCACGATGAGGCGTTGAGCCGTAAGCTCCTTAATCAATAACTATAACTCACTGTTGTTACTAGTGTCAAAAATTCTCAATGAACGTTCGAATGTACAACGTATCGACAAAAACAAAATAAAATATTAGAATCGTAATGATCCTCAATAAATGATATCGCGATTAACATTCTTTATGTGCGTGTATATCGCGTGACGCGAATGTACAATAATTCTGTTTATCAATCACACAAACACGATGTGAAGTCGTTAACACGCGAAGAATAACCAAGCATTTAAATCCGAGCTCAGCAATTTACTACGTGTTTGGCATTCGCAGTTCCGCGAACATAACTTCAAATCATACATACTTCTTCTTTCATATCTCACTTGAGTGTGTTGAACGACGCGAATTTCTAACGACACGATGGATAATTGCAATTAAATTACACTGCACGTGCATCTTTCAAATAAATTAATTGCAATTGTTCGAATATCAAAAACATTTTTATTCAATAAATATGGAGTTGAAAAGTTAGGTTGTGATTTAAGAAAAAAGTGTTAAAAAATGATAAAAATACAAACAGGCACTTTAAAATAAAGCAACAACTTAAAATAAACTTAAGAGCAACATTCGAAATAGAGCAAATGAAGCGAGCTTTGAAAATAAGTTTCACAGAGACAACAAAAACAATCGATTTCACGTATTTCTTTTGTTTATACTTTTTTTTAGAGGGTTAAAAATATTCAACAACTGAGGAGAAAAAAAATGATGAATGACGTTTAATTGATTCAAGCAGTATTGTCGTCCGGTGGTGGTTGGAGATATCGTCGTCTATAAATGCCTTCAGGATCGTATTTTTTCGCAAGAATATCGAACTTTTCTGCCTCGAACTCTCTAAGAATGGAAAAAAAAAAAAAAAAATCCATTTTCACTGATGAAGTAATTCGATTTGGTTAGAAAATAGCCAAAATTTACGTAAGTGAAATACAATAATTTACCTGAGATAACGTATCACTTTGACGGATCCTTCGATCTGACTTTTCGTGCATTTGGCACATCCTGTAGCCAAAGCTTCCGGTAAAACTCCTGAAAAATCGAAATTTATAACTGTTCAATAATTCCTTCTCATTTCCACTTAAATTATCATCGCTTCAGTTTTATGACGTTCAACGTTATACATTGATGGCTTCAATGCTGAATTTGATGACTATTTTACTGGAATTCGTTATCGTTCCCTTACTATAATTTTCGAAATGACAAAAACAAATCTCACTTTTGAGCTCTGCGCCATCTGGTGGACATGGTCCTTGGCTCATAAGACATTTGAAATAATGATGAAGAAGTCTTTTGTTTTCGAGGATCTCGTCAACATTGATCTTGTCCCATCTGGTCGTGTAGGTATTCCGTTTAGGAATACCTACGGCTTTATTATCATTGAATTAATCATATTGACGACTGACTTGTCGAATATATTTATCGGTGTAATCCTATAAATACTTTTATTTCTATTAATAATATTTCTATATCGAAAGAAAAATCTCACGTTTGAGTTCCGCGCCATCTGGTGGGCAAGGACCTTTCATCATGAGACAATTGAAATAATGATGAAGAAGTCTTTTACTATCGAGAATCTTGTCAAGATTAACCTTGTCCCATCTGGTCGTGTAAGTATTCCGTTCAGGCCACATATAACCACGAGAATATTTGGGTATTCCGAGCAGCAGAAGAAAGAAAAACAAAGAACGCACCAACGACGAAAATCCGTACACACGACAATCCATTTCGCGCACGAGTAAACGGAACGTTACTTTCGTACGAGAATTTATACACCAGCACGAGAACTTGCATTCGTATATCTATGTATACATACGAAGTCACGATTTCCTCCGTTTCTACCGGACACCCACGCCATATTCCCTGTTTCATACAGTTTTTGCAATGTAACTGTAAACACACGACAAGTGTCGTAACTTCCACAGTAGAATGTAAAGGTCAATCGAATAATAAAAAATCGAGCAAACATAGGGGTGCTTCGTTTTGCTTTTCGAATCATCGATGTTTCTTATCTTTCTCCGATATCAACATCATAATCGTTCATTTTTGCTTTTTATTTCTTTTTTTTTGTTGTTGTTTAATTTTCTTACTGTTTTTTATATTTTCGAAATAACCGGTGTAATCGAATTGTCAATTTCATTGCAGTTGAGTTCTTCATTTTATGCGATTTTTATTTCATTCGACTCGATTTTCCATTAAGGAATAGTTGGAAAAACGTCTCTGGAAGTGTTGTATTTGTGCAATGGAAAAATTATGAAAATATATGACGCATGTAAAATCTCAGCCAGGAAACTTCATCGCGGTGAGAGATTATGATCGATGCAATTATGCAATTGTGCTGCAGCAGTACAATTGGCACGATGTCGAAATTTTTTATCTTTCAGTTAAAAAGAAAAGAGATTGGAAAAAATGATAGAGAATGTTTTTCTGTTTTTTTTTTTTTTGGAAACTATTGGCATCAGTTGAACGAGCATTTGGAAAATTTAATTCTCATTATATTAAATTAAAATGTTTCGAGAATCGATAGCGTATGAAGTCGTTTATGTGGCTGTCATTTTAGAATTCCAGGGTTCCCATGACTTACGCTAGGGACAAACGACGCAGAGCGCCATTCAGTGTCACTAAAGAAATTTGATATTTCTTTGACTACTAAATTCGATACAAAGAAAGGCTTATGACTGAAAAAAACCTTTCCATGGGCGTGTACACAAAGGATAAGAAAGTTTTAATCCATCGTGGCCCCAATAAAAAAAGAGTCCGTTCATGTTAGCCATGTAGGTCACGATGAAATGAGGTTAGGATGGTATGCAAGGTCAGGTGCACGAACGTTTATTACGAATACCGTTAGGCGGCGTTTAAGGTTGTCGACCCAAACAAACCAGTTGCAATCCCACATACACCTCAACACTCTACTTCGTTTTCTCTCGCCTTTCGATAAATAAAAAGAAGAAAAGTACAGAGAAGTCGATTTATTTGCTCGTTAAAATCGTAACTGTTTGATTGCATTTAAGTGAAAGTGTAAAACACAAATATTTTAAGCTCTTAGTTTGAATGTTTCAACAATAAAATTTTGGTGTTTATCTGCAGGAGGCATTACAACTCCCTTCTTTACCTGCAAACAATAAGTTTATGGACAGAGGATGAAATTTTCATTTGGTAAATCCAGAGTAATTGTGATTAGAATCTGCTCTATCGATGCTCATTAGCAATGACACACAAAAACTTATTTTAACGTAACACCAGTCGATGTATATGAGAATTTTGCAAAAAATCGTGTCAAAATTGAAATCAAGCGAATTCGTTCGGATATAAAATTTTACACGGTTTAACTAGTCTCGTTTTTTTTAAAATGCCTTTACACCGCAGAGCACGAGCACGTTTCATCGCTCGGCGTTTCTCACAACGGATTGTCAAGCATTCGACGAGCATGACGAACAGAGAGAAACCGCAACCGAAAATAAGCAGCAAAATAGCAGGACTGAATTCTTCAATTCCAACTGGAACGGACGTGGTACTGTGGCTTTCAGGACACTCTGGGCGTCGCTGATCCCAAACGGTGCTCAGACGGTGTGCAGTTCCATGCTCTATTACTTGTCGCAGTCTGAACAATAATTATTTTGATCTTAGTCTAATTATTTTCGATACTTGTCAGCAATTAAATCTACAAAAAAAAACGAATTGTTTCTCTTCCCAAAAATCTAACATTTTTCTCAAAATACTACTTGCCCATAAGTGACCATTTTTTTGAAAGGTGAATGCAGAGCAACCACGATAGCCACCGATATTGGTTCCATCAAAAAAATTTCCTGAAGCTCACAAATCTCGTTTTCCTCGAATGTTTCCTTCGAAAATATATATCATAGCAATTGGTCGATTGATCATTGTGAATTTAAAGTATCGTCAAAATTAATTTTTTTTTTTTTAAGTTATTACTTCGATATATTTGTAAGCCGTAGCTGTATCGATCTGAAATCCAAACCCTCCTTTTTTCACCTTATTCAATCCATATTCAGCTTCGAAGAAAGGTCTTTTATGGTCTTTTTTGTTGGGAGCCATTTTTTCATCGTATATTCCTTTTATTGCTATATTTTCGGAGTACTGAATGAAAAAAATATTTCATTATTGTCATACTTATGAAAGTCACTGTCAGTCCATAATATTCCTGCCGGTGAATAAGCCTCAAAGCTTTCGAATTATCGTACAAGCAATCTAAAATCCGTAAAACTTATCATGTGCTCTTTGACTCGATACCTGAAAGAAATCGGTATTGTACCCGATGTCTTCGGCACCTACGGCCAAATCGCTGTGCAAAACATCTTCTGCTGTCTTAATGTATCGAGGTTTCTCAACCAGAAGAGATCCAACGACACTCGCCGAATAAAACTGATACATAAGAAGTGCCCAGAAGAATAAAAACAGAAAAATAATTCGGCCCGAATACATCCGTGGTCCATCGCTTAATCCTGTCAACAACGGTCGGTTTGGACAAACGTTATTACCGGGTTTATATTTTATATTTTTTTATATTTATAGGCTCCACAACTGAATGTAGGATTTCGCAACGCATTTTTGTGACAAGAGGAATAATCAATATAAGAATGTAGAAAATCGTACCTTGTTGGCAAACAGCAGCAATTACAATGAGTCCAATTTCCGAAGCAGGATCAGTATCCAGCGTGTTGGCTGGTTCTCGTCTATCATAATACTGTTCGATTTTTGCAATCGAGAATAAAAGGAGCCAATTTGCCACGACTACTACTATTATCCAGTACCATACGACTGGCTCGAAAGGTGTCAAAAAAGCATTGTTCAATTCATTATTCTGAGGATGGCGAAAAATAAATGGAACTCTGAAACGTATCAGGAAAAAGTAATAGAACTTTTGCATCATTGAAATACGTGAATAACCGAATAAACTTGGCGGGAAAAAAGCAAAATTTACGTAACGACCATTGTTTGCACGGTGTACTCGATCACGTCGAGTCTATCCGTTCTGTATCCAAAAGGTGAGACGCTTATATCAACGAGTCCTTTAATCACATCGCCCAAAATACCGTCATACGAACCGTTCGGTGAACGATATCCCCAAGTCGAATCTTTCTTGAGATTGAGTCTTATAAAAATGAAACGAAATTCGTAAGCACAGAACTCAATGAAAGAATTATTCATTCGATTTTCTCACCTCATGTTATAATAGTCGAGTAGCTGAATTATGAGACCATAATTGTAACGATGCATTGTGTCCAGGTTTCGATTTGTCGGAATGTTCAGATAAGTGATGAAATCCTTTTCCGGTGCATGCTTTAGCTGAAAATATAATTCCACGATCGTTACAACATGAGGCTTCCGGATCGATGTAGTGGAATGTTCCAGCGTATTGCCAACAATGATTGATTGTTTTGTAACAATAGTAGCTGAGAAAACCTCGACACCATATTCTACAATTATGATGAAAAATTCACCTGAACGACTAAACTTCAAACGCATTTTTTCTCCGATACTCTCTCAATAAATCAATGACCACCAGATGGCAGCCTATACACAGGTGAATTCACATTTTTTTCATAAAAATATTGTAATTTATATTTAAATCTTATTTATATAAATGTTTTACGTGATTATAGAATATTATTCTTTCACCTACCGCCACTGACGAATTGAGAGTAAGTCCGTAAAGATTTCCTCGCCGGAGATATTTGTATTGATTCAACACGATATTTAATCCTCGTTCATAATTCCAAGTTCCCATAAAGGTGACATTTAATTTTCCACCATGATTATAACTTGGATTGTAAACATCGAAGAACTCGTAGGAATCTTTTTTTCGCAAAGCAAACGTCATTTCGGTTGCGATGTTTAGTGGAAGTTTGCTGAAGAAATTTTTTGGTACCGACGCTTTCCTTGATACGATCAGCCACCAATAAGATTCGTTGTATCTCATTCGTTGCTCCGAAAACTGTGTTCGAATGAATGAATCGAAATTTTTCTTATTTTCTTTATTCATGAATACGAAAAGCTGAAGAATCGACAGCTATGAGTACGCGGTCGGTGTCTGACTTTGATGATCTTCTAGATCAAGCATCTTCGGATAAACAGTTATACACCGGCACGTACTCTATCGATCCCTCAGCAGCAGGCAGATTATTGTGGATGAAATAAAAGTAAAATAAAAGTTTTTTGTATATCTCAGAAAATGTTATTTTTCCCATAATAATTGACGCATTGCTCTGTAAAAATGTTGGGCATCCAAGGTTCGCCATTTCTATTAGGGAAATGGTTATTCTCCACCCTCAAGTGCTCAGCAAAGCATTGTGCAAAAGTAGCTATGGGCCACCCTCTTCAGGATCTTACTACTCTCATGACTGCGAGCGAGATAATTGCAAACTTTTGAAGCGAAATCATTTCACACCGTTTGTCCGATGTGAAGAAAGCTTCGGTTCATTTTTGCCAACATCCTGCGTGGGCTGAAACTTTTTTTTTTTTATGATGAAACCATAAGAGGAAAATTTCAACTTCGAAAATTTGCAGTGCGTTAAGTGACCGGTCCGTACCCTTAAGGGGAGATCAAGAGATGAAATGGTCGCGTAACAATCCAAAAAATCGTATATACGGATAGCATATAATAATAATAAAGGTTCGAACCTGTTCGAAAATGATTTTACTCCTCGGACAATCGTAATCGACGAAAATTCCGAGCCTGTAGTAATTCACTTTGAGAATTCTGTCCATATCGAATGGTTCGCGTATCGGAACGTACACTACCATCATGTTGTGATTCATAAGAAAACGAGTGAATTTGACAGCAGCTGGAAAAAAAAGTTAATCAATTTCAATATAATCTGCAACAATTCATAGATTCACTGAATATTTGTGGAAATGCTGAGCCCATTGAAAAATTCGTGTTTCCACTTTTCTTTCAGAACGATTGAAAATTGTTTGAAAAACTTTTTCTCTGAAGCTTCAGGTGTGGAGCTTCTGATTTTTTTATCGAAATACTTTTGAGCAAAACTTTGACGGCATACCATCAATTTTCCAGCATCCAAAAGCGACTATCTGTTGGACGACTCGACTCGGAAAATAATCCTTGGCAAAGTTCGCTGCTGTTGAATAGCCGAAAACCCTCGACGACATCGACAAAAGTCCAATAATTATCAATTTCAAAGCCACCATATTTTTCGGATCGAATCTCTCCAATTTTTTTAACAATCAAAATTCCAATAATGATACCGCGAAAAGATCAGAAGAGATTTTGTATTAATATTATTTTCGAATATTGAGCAACAATTTTTTTTCGTTAAATGCTCAAAAAGTTCTTTCGTTCGTTCCGAAGGAACCTTTCGTACTCAAGGAATGAACTTCGCGACTGAGAGCTGCAGTGAGAAACGCTTGGACGACCGTTTATTAAATCGAATCGATGAAATCCGAAAGGTCGTGATTTTACTGTTGTTATAAAATATTTTTGTGCGGTCAAGTGCAATAGAAATAACTGATGCGCGCGATACCCGCAAATAAATTTGTTAGAATTGTTAATCCATATTCAGTTATGGGTACCTGGTATCTTTTATTGTACACGCGACATCGCGCACTAATCAATATTCGCGCAATAATTTTCGCGCGAATTGCTTCAATTTGTACGATTTTTCGATAAAACCACCAAAGTACTTTTTTTTATTGTCCAATAATTCGTTGGATTGGATGAAAATAAAAGAGGATTATGCCACTAGAATGATATCAGTAGTGAAGTTGAGAGTAAACAATTTTTTTCTTTCTTTTTATTCGAATGAAAAAATAATTTTCTTGAGATAATTTATTTTCTCAAAAATTAGGGCTTCCGAAATAATCTTTAATTTGTTCTCTTTTTTATTGATTTCCGTCCAAGACATAATCAGAATATTTCGATACGTAGTAATTTGAGAAAAAAAAAGTTGCGAAATCGAATTATTGAAGCACCGTTATTGAGAGTATAGTGCCGCAATAATACTTTAAACGTCTCATCTGCATTCAAATATCACGTCGACTGCATGGGGTCTGATGAATGAGGAAAAAAAAACGAAAAAATGGTGATTCATTTGCATATCGGAGTGAGAATTTATTCTCGCGACTCTAGAGTCAGCAATTTATTTGCATTCACTGAATTGAATCACAACCGAAAAATTTGTCTCTCGTAAACAAAAAAAACAGATATTTATCTACAGTGGGTAAAATAAAATTCTTATTTACTCGCGAACAATAAATAATTTCGACAGATTATATAAAACGGGCAATTGGTAAATTGAGATCGGATTCGTGTTCGGGTGCCAAAG
This sequence comes from Campoplex capitator, assembly GCA_037576405.1. Classification (NCBI taxonomy): domain Eukaryota; kingdom Metazoa; phylum Arthropoda; class Insecta; order Hymenoptera; family Ichneumonidae; genus Campoplex; species Campoplex capitator. Next base: position 8,245,028 of record JARBWI010000323.1, on the reverse strand, counting down.
GGATCTGTTACTCTGTTATGTTACTGTCACACGGTGTTACTTGTCTCGTCTCTTCAGCAACGTCTTCAGGCCCCAAATAATCAGACATTATTCGGATTCGATGTTTTTCATAGCGTATTGCCAAGTGTTCGAGAAACATGACGAAGAGAGAGAGACCACATCCGAAAATGAGGAGCAGAAGAGCCGGACTGAATTCTTCAATGACAACTGGAACTGGACTGGAACTGTGACTTTCGGGACACTCTGGTCGCCGGTGGGCCCAAATGCTTCTCAAACGCTTGGCAGTACCATGCTCCATGATTTGACGCATTCTGTCTCGAGAAAAATTTCAACGAATTTACCATGATAATAGCGTCGGTTATTCAAGACGACAACAAAAATGAAAAAACTCTTTTTTTTTGGTTCGCAATAATTTGATGATGATTCGATTTGATGATACGCTTGTACTTGCCCGTAAGTGACCATTTTTTTGAGAGGTGAATGCCGAGCAACTCCAGTCGCAGTGTGCTTTGGTTCGAACAAATAAATTTCTTGAAGCTCGCATATTTCGGTTTCGTCGAAAGTTTCCTTTGAAAATCGTTGTATAATCAATCGTTATGAAATGAGTGTGGATATTTGAATTGGTGTTGTGAAAATATAGTCACTTCGATAATTTTGTAAGCTGTTGCCGTGTCCACCTGGAACGCGAATCCTCCTTTTTTCACTCTTTTCAATCCTTCCTCGGGCTTGAAGAAAGGCCTTTTTCCGGTTTTTTTGTCAGGAGCCATTTTCTTATGGAAAATTCCTTTTATCGCCGGGCTGTCAGTTGTCTGTTCAAAAAATAAAGAATTGATTTTTGGGTTCGAACTACAATGAACGAAAATTTTAACGTTCAGTTGTGTGCTTTTTTTTATTATTTTGGTACCGCGAAAAAATCATGATTGTACGCGATGTCCTCGGAGCCTACGGCCAAATTACTGTCCAAGACATCCTGCGGGGTCGTAATGTATCGTGGCTTTTCCACAAGCAGAGATCCAACGACACTCGCTGAATAAAATTGGAACATGAGAAGTGCCCACAAAAATAAAAACAAAAAAACAATTCTGCCCGAGATAATTCGTGGTCCGTCACTTAGTCCTGTAAAAAATCATTCTTGCCGAAATATTATTACGGTTGCGAGACGTGAATTCATTAAATAGTGAAGAAAACAGCACCTTGTTGGCAAACTGCTGCAATAGCAATGAGACCAACTTCCGAGGCAGGATTAGTATCCAGCGTATTGACTGGTTCTCGCCAGTCATAATGCTGCTCAATTTTGACAGTCAAAAGCAACAGGAGCCAATTCACTGCAGCCACAAGAGTAATCCAGTACCATACAACTGGCTCGAATGGTTTTAAAAAAACGTTGCTCAATTCGTTTTTTTGAGGATGACGAAATATCAAGCAAACCCTGATAGATTATAGCGAAAAATAATCGATTTTATTCATAAGTAAAATATTGGAACTATTGAATAAATTCAATTTTAAAATGAAGCGAATTTACTTTGCAATCCATGTCTGTACGGTGTATTCTACCACGTCGAGTCTATCTATTTTGTATTGAAAAGGTGTCACGCTTATGTCCACCAGTCCTTTAGCCATGTCGCCCAAAATACCGCTATACGAACCGTTCGGCAAGAGATATCCCCACGTCGATCCTCTCTTTATATCGAGTCTTTCAAAAAAGAAAACAAAATAATCAATAACTCATTCGCCAACCAGCTGAACACGATGATAATAAAATTGCGATTACAATAAGCTTGAAATTTGCAAAAATGAAAATATTTCGTTTAACATTTTCTCACTTAAAATTGTAGTAGTCGAGCAGCTGAACCAGGAGGCCGTAATTGAACCGATGCATCGTGTCGAACCCTGGGTCCGTAGGGGTGCTCAAATAAGTCATGAAATCATTTTCCGGTGAATGATCAAGCTGGACAAAAAATTCTACCATAAAAGTCATGAACTTGACAAATAGAATCCAGTGTTTTGAAGTATTGTATATTAGGCTTTGGTAATTTACAAAAATTTTCTATCATATCGTTTGGAAAAGGAAAGTCCTGATACATTTTTTTGGCTGATGTTCTCTGGACTAGATATTAATCAATAACTAGCAGCCTAGAATAGCTAGAATAACTAGAATCTTGTATCTGCTTATCCCACAAATGTTCCATAGAAATTTGACAGTTTTATTCTTCCTCCTACCGCCACTGACGAATTGAGAGTAAGTCCGTAAAGATTTCCTCGCCGAAGATATTTATATTGATTCAATACGATATTTAATCCTCGTTCATAATTCCAATTTCCCATAAAGGTGACATTTAATTTTGCGCCGTGTTTGTAACTTGGATTGTAAACATCGTAGAACTCGTAAGATTCGTTTTTTCGCAAAGCAAACGTCATTTCTGTTGCAATATTGAGTGGAAGTTTAGCGAATAAATCTTTTGGCACTGATTCACTTCTCGATGTGATCAGCCACCAGTAAGACTCGTTGAATCTTATTCGATGCTCCAAATACTGCAACCAAAAGTCAATTAATAATAAAATTTCGAACATTTTTGCGTCGATTCATCACTTTTTCATCAATGAAAAAACGATGTTGACCGATAGCGATGAGAAAGTGATCGCGATGTTCGGCTGGAGTGATCGGCCAAGCCAACTTCGAACAAAGCCACTACTTGGTTGGTCGATCGCTCAGCCATACATCGACTCGCCCATCGATCGTCGACTGGTGATCGTTTGCAGAGATTCTCATGAAGTTAATCGACGCAAAAAACTCAGTAAAAATGTTACCTGCTGTATCGGCAGAAGTTTTTACAGTTTACCTGTGCCTTTCGTAAAATTAAGTGAAGCCAAAATGGGATCGCGAAAGCAGGATGTATGGTTCTCAAACGAACTCAGAAAAATAGTGCACATACATAGGAACAGTAAATCAATCAAATAATGACCTGATCGAAAATGATTTCACTTTCCGGACAATCGAAATCCAAAAAAATTCCGAGCCGATAATAATTCACTTTGAGAATTCTATCCATGTCGTATCCATCGCGTATCGGAATATACGCAACTTTGATGTTGTGGCTTATAAGAAAGCGAGAAAATTTTGCGGAATCTTGAAACAAAAGTACGTGAAAGTAACTTGTTGTCGATCGCAAAGATTCAATTAACGTGTACTCTATGATTAATCTAAAATAAATCGCTTTCGTTTTATTCCAGAGCATCGACATTTTTTCGGACAAATATCCAAGTTTTACTTTTATTTTTTTCGAAAAAAAAAAAAGAAAAAAATTTCCACGTCATACCATCAATGTCCCAGCATCCAAAAGCAACAATCTGCTGGACCATACGGCTAGGAAAATAATCCTTGACGAATACGGCTGCTGTTTGATCGCCCGAAACGCTCGATGAAATCGATATCAGTCCAATGATTGTCCATTTCAAAGTCCACATACTTTAGTATAAATATGTTTAAAATTTTTTTTTCAAATCAACAGTCTGCAGGTGGAAAATCGAGAAGATTTAGTTTGAAATACTTTGGCAGTATTTTTTTGATAATTATACAAAAAATGATTCTTATTTACCGTTCAATATTTATTCATTTTGCCTTTAAAAATCTTCTGTTTTCCTCGTATGAAGCAGAAGACTAAAAGTTTTAGTGAGTAATGCGTTTATAACAGATAAACTTTATCGAATCGATGAATTCGAAGGGCCATCATTATGCAGTCATAACATGTTTTTGTGGTAATGTGCAATTGAAATAACTGATGCGAAACTCGCTTATAAATTCGTAGGAATTATTAATCAATATTCAGTTATGGGAACCTGGGATGTTGCGTGTTGTGCACGCGACATTGCACCAATCAATATTCGTGCAATAAACTACTCGCACGAATTCCCTCATTCCATACGATTTTTTGGTGAAAACGTCGAACTGCATTTTTTTTTATCATTTTATAATCGGTCGTTACGAATAGACGATAATAAAACTGGGTTTCAGCATCTATTGTAGCGTTTTTTATTTTTTTTTTTTATTGACAAACAGCAAATAACTTTTATTTTTTTTTTTTAATTTTGATAAAAACTTTGATTTGTATATAGCTGTATTTTTTTTCGACCAATATCAATGTGTTTTGAATCATCGTTCATTTATTCATGCACGTAATGCTGCCTCGTTTATTTTTGTTTCAAATTAATTATTCAAAATATTCATACGTCCGCGGTGAGTCTATTTTCTACAATAAATAATCGAAACGTTTCGATACGAAAAAGTGGGGAAAAAAAGTTGCTGGACTGGATTTTTCAAGCATTACTAATAAAGGTATGATACTGAGATGATACTTTGGTGGACGTCTGTTACACCAAATTGACATTAAATGCACGAAGCACCTCGTTATTGATCACAAATTGGAAAAGTTTTTTTTTTTTTTTTTTTTTTTTTTTTTTCAAGAACATGTAATTGTAAAGTTTTTATTCGTCGATTAGTATCTTTGACTTATTATCATAAAAATTTATATCACAATTAACGTGATATAAATCAATGCTTATTCGTTTTCTCCTTTGAGGATGCATCAGCAGGTGAAATATTTATTATTGGGTGGAAAAAAAAAAAAAAAAAACTATCATTTTGGGACTATCAAATGTTTTTTTATTTGAAAAATAATGGCATTTTTTATGGTAACATAAATGCCACATTTCGCCATATTTTATTGGAATTTAAGTGAATTTTATGCACTCCTCGTGGGATGCTACCGCAGGGACATAATCTCTTGGATAAATATATATTAAGTCGTATAGCTTTCGTGATATTTTATGTACATGTTATAGTACACGTGTCACTGGCATTATTACCTTTGGTAATAACGCCTAATTTATATTCATTCGAAATATTACCTGTGCCTGGATATCGTACCTGCAATCATGGAATAAAAGATGAGCAGCGAGAGAATTTCTTATTCGCTTTTCAATCATTTGTTCCGATGAATTAACTTCCATTGATTTTTATCAATAGGCATAAAAAATAGGAGCAGAATTTATTGATAATTGGAAAAATAAAAATTTCCTGTTTCTGGAATCACCATGAATTAACTCAACGAATTTAGGACTGACGTGTTTTCTTTAAATAATAAATTTTAAAAGACTCAGATTTCCTCAAACTTTTGACATAATTAAAACGTCCAGAATCTCAGGTAATAAAATTCGCGAGTGATGTTACGAACGACCTGAGTCCCGAGACGTTCCATAACGTTTTATGAGTGACAGGATGATCGTTGAATAATTTCGTGTTTGTTTGTGCTATTTGTTCGTCATTTTTTCTCAGTTTTAAGATCTGAAATACTGCAATTTAAAAGAGGCAAGCCAAGACTCATCTTCGTCATGCTATGATCGTCTTTCTTGTTAATTAAGAGGTGTGCCGATCAGTTTTCTTGTCGTTGGCAGCTGGTAATTTCTTTTATTCTTACGATTGATGCCTCGAATCATTAATTTTCCATGGAATTGTCTTTAAACAAAAATGTCTAATTCCTCCTATAAAATACCAAATAATAATGATTTAAGAATTTCGACATAATTCACTTTAAATTTTCAATAGGTTCAGCCAAAAAATCATTATAAGAATGCCCTCGTTCAAATACATTTTTTATTTGAACGCTTTTATGATCGTTTTCATTGGAACAATTAAAGGAACGATGATAGTGCAGAAAAAAAATCGGTCATTACGTGTAATCCGATCGGAGAGTACTTAAGCTCACGATCGAACGATCCTTTTCTCACAACCGTTGAATCCCTCGCGATCGTGTAAATCGTCTCACACCTCCCAGTGTTTTGTTTTCTGATATTGAAAAAAAATAACAACATTTACGAACAATGACAAAAATGTCCCGTTCGTTGATGCTCGTTCTAGCTTTGGCTATTCCGTATATCGTGACCGCCGTTGAGCTCTATTCCGATAAGTACGATTACATCGATGCTACTGCTATTTTGAATGACGATGTTCTGAGAGAACAATACTATGGATGCTTCATGGAGACATCACCGTGTCTTACAGATGACGCTGCTTTTTTCAAAGGTATTTATTCTTATTTGGCATGAACATTAGATTAAAAAATTCAATAAATTAAAAATTAAAAAAAAAACATCAGATCCAGTTGTCACAAGAGTATTTTTGTATCTGTTCTTTATTTTTATTCATTATTCAATAAACTCTTATATTTACAAATTTTTGTTTCAATTGAACTTGTTTTTTCATTCTTTTAAAAAAATTTTTATGAAGTTTTAAATACTTTTTGTCATACTGCTTTGTGTTCCTTTGCTGGTAGAAATGATAATAATATTTTGAAATAGATACACGATTGATACTTTTATTCGATTATCGTATGTTTTCGAATCTTAATTTGTTGTTATTTTGTTGTAACGAAAAATAGGTAACATGCCGGAAGCCATAGTGACCAAATGCCAAAAATGTACCGTCAAGCAGCAACAGATGTTCGACGAAATAGTAGACTGGTACACGAGAAATGACGAGCAAAAATGGAATGCACTAGTTGCGAAAAATCTTGAAATCGCCAAACAGCTGAAGATAGCGGCGGGCCGTAAATAATTTGGTCCGGTGAAAAAAAAAAAAAGTGTATTGACCGTTTTCGCGATCACGTTAAAACCCAACGTGAAATGTTACTTTTGTCGAAATGCCTAATTTCGTTTATGATTTATTGTTTATTTTTATTTCACGAACATTTAAAATGCGGAGCAATCCCATAGAATTTTGTTACTCGGATCACGATCAGGGTTCATTGTACGAATAATGGTAGCACGAATAAACAATTTTTCTTGAAAAAAAAAAAAAAAAAAAAAAAAACAAATATTGTTGCTTTTTTGTTTTATCAAAGAGGATTAACTACTTTTGTCAATTTTCACACTTTCTTCATGTTCCAAAGTCGTTCGATATTATTCGACGATCGAGGTAAGATCAACTTCGATTCCCACTGTCCAAACGAATCCCAAACAATCATGAAAATCTGATTTATGTTGATTCTGACCCAGAGTCTATGAAATTATCAACTTTTGCTTGTATCACTAAAAATGAAATTTCAATCATTCGGACAAGTGTCAGAACGATTGAAAAAAGATGCTTCTGGAAAGTTTCTCACTTATGACTCTAACAGCCGGAAAAACGGTCAAATTTTGTCACTTATTTTAATGACGATTTGGTGAAAGGCAGCAGAAAACTATTTGAGGATCTTTACTGGGCATATTTTGAAGAGTATCAAAGAGAAATAAAAATAATTTTGTAACCCGGGAACACGAGAGATCAACGAACAAATCGTTTCTTTGCACGAAGAGCGCTCCTTCATAGGCGACCAAATTCTTCGTCAAATTCTTTATTTGCAGAGAAACAAGAAAAATGTGAAATATATACAGTTGTTTGTGAAAATGAGCCTTCTGAGATGGAAAAATTTCGATTTAAGTTTAAAATTGCATGCATAATCGTTGATAACGAAAGAAAAATAGAATAAAACGTAGAACTTTTACGCAGTACTCTCCTGGGTTATGTAATTTCCCAGGAATAGTAAAAATTACTAGTGATCTATGAAGATTTATCGAAATTATGTTTGCAGGTCTTTGAATAAAATTATTTTGAGAAAAGCAGGTTGAAATTTCTGCATAAGGTGGCACAACGGTGTCTCGGAAGATTTTTTTTCCGGCATAAAATTTATCGTCATCGTTATATAAATTTAGGATCTTTGAAAAATTAGCAATTGTTGCGGATTAGCCTGGAGTTCTAAGAAAGTGTGAAGAATAACAAGTCTTCGAGTCACACTCAACTTTTTTTTATTTTCTTCGTTCCCTCTTCGTCCACGGTTTGACCTTCAGACATTTTTTCGATCTTCGTGTTTTTGTTTTGTTTTATTTTTTTCTTTCGTTTTTCGCCGTTTTTTGTTTCTTTCACTCTCGTTCTCCTTATCTGGAATAAACCGCGGATCTTTAGCGCGTTCGATGTGGAAATTAACATTCTGGCAGTTCTGGAAGGTTCTCTTACGCGAATGTTTCTCGAATGTCCCAAGGCTTCTAGGGCAAAAGCAGCCGGTCAAGAACACGATGAACGGCCATCAGAGTTGTTTCGCGTGTCGTTGTCGGATTCATCCCTGATAAAATCCACTTTGAATGAACGATCGGATCGAATCGTTAATTACTCCTTTGATGATTATCCTAATGGAGAGCATTTCTCTGATTTTTATTTTGACCAGATCGAACATTCTGGCCAATTATACTTTCTAACTTGACGGATTCGTTTAAACTCTTAAATCGTTGCTATTGAATGAGAAAAAAACAAAGTCTTTTTAAGGAGTTTCGGTACAGGCGATACACAATGTTGCCATGATAAACCATGTTAAAAACACAAAAAATTTCAAAAAGTTAAGAATTTTATAAAATTTGGTGAACATATTCTTTAGTGCCAAATTTGACAATACAAATTTTTTCAGATTTTTCTTCTACACAGTTATCGAGTAATTGAAGACTAAAGTTCACGTGTATAAGCATGGCGTTTCCATATATATAGGTATACACTTCGGGCATAAGAAATCTGCTTCAATGCATAATTACTCGATAACTAAGTAGAAGAAAATTTTGAAAAAATTTGTGTTTTCGTACTTGATGTTGAAGAACATTATCACCAAATTTCATTAATTTCTTAACATTTTGCCTTTTGTACCGAAACTCCTTAAACGTACCGGTCACGTCGAAATCGCCGACGAATTATATTCTCGTCGTTTTTCATAGTCGAACCAAAAAATCAAACGCAACAACCAGATTGACCACTTTGGAGCCATGTCACGATCACGTGCACATTTGATAAGTTCTTAGCCCGTTTAATTTGACTGAAACAAATGCATTGAGTTTTTAATCCACAGCTTGTTGTTATCGAAGCTGACTTCCACGCACTCTAAAATATTGGTTTTTGTTTTTTTCTTCTCATTTTTTTTTTTTTTTTTTTTTTTTTACACAAACGAGTTTGATTGTTTCGTCAATGAGCACGTTTATTTGTTTACGTCTGATCTTCATGTCCCCTATGATATATATCACCGGAGGTGGTCGGGTTGAAAACATAAAAAAAAAATAAAAGCAAAATATTTGTTGGAACTTCAATGCTGCGTGGCACTGATTTTTTGGAATTGCAATCAATTCTTGATTTTTTTGCTATCCAGGATAAATATACGACAGGAATTGCTTCAGGACACTTCGCTTCAGCATTGTCGCGCCAGACAAAAAAAAAGTTCTTGATCCACGGGAGAGTTTATTTTATGAGAAAGAAACAAGTTTTATTGCTAAAACGTGTTATAAAATTTGAAAAATTCAATGAACTTGACGATGTTTGTTCAATCAATCATCGAAAATTCTTACACAAAAAAACTTTGTACCAGAAGTAGTCAATAACTATATCGATACGATTTTTTGGTCTCTTCCTTCCGAACGTTCGAATGTCTCAAATCATTTTGACGTTCGAAGGTGAACGAGCGAATCGATGAAATCGGTAGCAACGTCATTTTTTTTTTCTTTCCCTTTTTATCTTATTTTCAGCGTCTTGCAAACCATGATCTTGCTCAATATAATCATCAGAATGTTTGTTAATAAGGCTAACCTTGAGTATTTAACGTGGGCAAGACGATTAAGAACTGAACCAATTACAGACCACGGGAAGTCGGAAGGGAATCACATACCCTGTCGTCCTTCGGGTCCATCATTTTTTTCTTTCTCTTACTTAGAAAAGTGGAGAATTCAACGATTCATTGAACTGACTATACCGATGAAAGCGAAAACGTCGAATTATCAAATCCCCATTCTTCAAACAGTTGTCAACAAAATTTTGAAGCAATGGAAAATTTTACATTTCTCGTGGCATCTCCGAAGCATTGGTGCAGATTTTTTTTTTTTTAAGAAGAAAACTTAGGAATGTATGACAGTTTATTTAAAATAATGAGATTTTCATCGCTTTTTTGGTATTTTAAAAATTTATAAACAGTTCCTACAAAATGAAAATATCAAATGTTTAAAATATTTCACTAAATACATTAAAGTTTCATACACTGACGAGACAATTAACTTTCGTTAAAACTGTAGCAAAGAATGTCTTAAAAATCGTTAATACTTTATGGATTGTGATAAAAGAAAAAGAAAAAATTATACAAAATTCAATTTAAATTATAAAATTTTTATGGCAAAAACAAAAAGTAAAACCAGCACATCGCGTGTCACGAAAAAATGAAGAAATTTTTTTTTTTTTTTTTTCATAATCTTTCTACGAAAGAGGAGCTCAAAAATGTCTCCTTCTCGAGCGTGCAATGCCCCTCGAAGGTACAGAGTGCATTTGTGAATCCTGAGAATATGACCCTGAGAAAGACTAGTCTGAAACTCGCTCACCGATGTTCGGGAGCATGGCTGGTAGCGTGATGTCACGCGGACAACCACCCAAACGACTATCAACTATATAAATACCCGATGTTTTCCGATAGATGCAACAGTGTATGGACCACAGCAGTTCGCTGCAGTTCGATAAACAAGAATTAATATTTTTCAAAAATTTTATTTCATCTGAGAAAGAGGAAAAAAAAAAACAGATGAAAATGTTTAGTTCCAAATCGGCTGTTTTAGTGGTATTATTCGGGTTCGTGACGTTGATCGTGTGCTGTGCCGGAGAAGAGCTTTATTCGGACAAGTACGACTATGTCGATGTGGATGCAATTTTGGCAGTGCCGAGACAAAGGACTCAGTACTACAAATGTTTCTCCGGCGAAGGACGTTGTCTAACTCCCGATGCTAAATTTTTCAAAGGCGAGTACTCAACATTTTGAAACATCGATGCTCTCTGGACTGAATTTTGTTTTTTTCTTCTTAATTTTAAAAGCGTCTGAGTATCAGCGAAGGATTACTCTGACAGTCAAATTCAATGATGTTAACGGGCAATAAGTTTTCGAACAATTTAATGTCCATGGCTTCAGAATACCGGAGTTACCAACTAATGACAAATCGCTATTTTCAACAAATAGCCTCTTTCAACGTGAAACATCTAATTGATTCACGGAATAATCGTATCTTTTCTTTTATTAACAGATCATTTGCGAGAAGCCATTGTGACCAACTGCCGGAGATGTACCGAAAAGCAGAAGACGTCGTTCAACAAGGTCTCGATATATTACGCGGAAAATGAGCCCGAAAAATACAAGGCACTGATCGAAAGAGCAATCGCAGATGCGCGAGAAAAGAAAGCATCGGGATGAATGAATTTCTGTTGATTATTACTTCACTTATCGAATAGAGAAAAAAAAAAAAAAAAAACAATGACCATTACTGATTAAGGAAGTAGAAAGTATCGTCCAGTAGAAATAATCATGAGCTTCAGCGATTATCCTCTTTGAATAAAAATCGTTATTTCGTTTATAGTGTTTTGATCAATGGCTCATTCTCGTTAGTAATATTGTACATTGGTTCGTTACGAAGTTCGTCGTTTACCTAAAAATTACAATCGTACTGTTAAGAACAAACGAAACAATAATAAATATCGATCGATGTATCTCGAATTGTTCATTTATTTTTATTCAAATATATAACACAAAAATATTCGAGACTCCGAGGTTCCACGGTGCCTCTTTTATAAAAAGATCAAATGTATCGATTTCGGGTACATTAAATCGACAATTAATTGAATCAGGTTTCCAGAAAGTGTCTCTGCGGATGACGAAACTTTTGGAATCGTCGGTGATCTGATTTGATGAGAAAAATGGCTCAGCGAAAAAGTTTCTACATCATTTTTATTCTTCATCCCCTTTCGAGTCTCATGACGACATGAATACATGTAAATCGTGTTCATATTGGTTATACGGATCGTACTTCTGCCTCAGTCTCATCCAATCCCCTTTGTGTTCTGTCTCCATGCGTCGAATTACCATTTGCATTACTTCTTTCTCTTTGTTGCTGAATTTTTTGCGATCAGGAGACATCAAATCCGGAATCATTTCTAAAATGCCAAATACACGAATCAACCGGGTATTTTATCAATCTTTTGTTCGGTGATCCTAAAACTCTAATGATAAATTAACGAAAATACCATCATGAATACGAAGAGCGATGAGAATATTGACTCTCAAGTTGGAAAAGTTGAGCAATTGGAAAAAAAAAAAGATAATTACAAATAATTTGTGAAGAAGATTATTAGAAGATTAAATTCTGATCGGATAAGTTCTGAAATGTTTTTCTATCCGATGCACCGTTGATTAGAATCGAATATAAAATACGGAAACGACTTTTCTCTTCATAGTATCATGATTCATTACGTCAATCTCCATGACTTATGAGTATCGAGCAAAAATTTCAAGGCTCTTGAAAAAAATCAGATTAGATTGTATAACTTGCTTTTGAGTTGTGCCCCTTTAGGTGTACACCCACCCTCGTCCATCAGGCATTTAAAATAGACCTTGAAGGCACTCCTGGACGACATTACCCTGTCGATCTCCCTTGGATCAAGATCAGTCATTGTGACACCAGCAATCATGGTGCATAAGATGAGGAAGGAATAAAATCTCATTTTGCTACGAAATTAATATAATAACGATGAATTAACGTGGGAATAAAGTTAACGAAAAAATTTCATCAATTCGATACTTTTTTTTCACAACACACCGGTCAATCGAACCCTAAAGAAATCAATGGACACAAAAATCAATCAAATTTCATCGTCGTTCATTTGCTTTTATTTCTGTGTCACCGTGAAATTCATTAAAAAAATGTCTTTTGCTCAGCGATTGATATGCAAATCGGTGCAGTCACCCAACAAAGTATTGACCTCGCTGGAGGCGATGTAACTTTGAAGATAGCCAAAGCCACACTCCGACCATGCACTCTTCGCTGTTAGTAAATTTTTTATTCATAAATTATTATTAATTCGCAAGTATTCAATTTTATAATTTTAGTTCGATGATCCACTGACCTTTTTGTCACTTTGAAGAGCTGCAACGAGGACTACGCACTCGACCAAGCACCTTGACTGTTGTAAATTGCCCGATTAACGCGATTTATATAAGCGAGGACGAGGGATTTTGGGATCACGATCCATTGTACTCATTTCTATACAGCATTTAATCAACAGTTTGAAAAATATTATCTCTTTTAGTTGAAAAAATAATACAGCTTGATAAGTTTCACGCTTAAAGACACGTTCGCGTTGAGTCGCGTGCATTAACGAGTCCAATCGCGATAATACTTTCGCCCGATTCTCACGTTTGTGAAAATTTATTTTGTCTTGTGAACACGGTTAATTTCTTGGCTCGAATAAATAAAATTGCTCTCATGAGAATAATAAGTGTTATCAACTTATTGAAGTCTTTCTTCTCACAATCAATTTCACGTACTTTTATCAATTCCTATTTTCTTGTCTTTTGTACAAAAAATATTTTCTCTCTCGTTATGAGGATAAGATATCAAGAGGTTTGAAAACACGTGGCGAAAAAAACACGTCAACTGGCATTTATTTTTGATTTTTAAAATATTTCAATAATTTTACGCTCAGTTTAAATGAAAATTTATAGTCTTCGGTAATTCTTTCAATTCTGTTATCTCTAATTCAATTCCGTGGTTAAGACGAGACAATAAAATGAAAAGATTCATTTAAGACTTTAGATCAAAATAAAACAAGTTGAATAAAATTAATTTTTTTTTATGGAAAATACATTTTTTTTTAATTTTCTATTCCACACAATTGATAAGTTATGGAAAAATGTATTGACAAAATATAATTATTGATGCTCTAGGTATTGATATTTTATTAGGAAAGTTTTGTTGATTAGACTGCGATCTTCTTCGTCAGCATAAATTTAACGTTTTATCCAAAAATAGTGTGATGCTCGTTCAATAGTTTACAACACTGTGATAATAATGTATTTCATTAACGATGCTGAATCTCGTAATGCGGCATTTCGTCGTTTCAAACATTTGTTTTTCACAGTATACGCGTTATCGTGAAATTCTAATAAAAAACTGAAAATTTAATTTTCAATTTGAACGCTGACTCGAATTGACATAAAATTTCGATTTATTTTTTCATTTCACTTGAAACTTCTGGCTCCAACTGCGAATTTAAATTGAAATCAATTGAGTAGATTTTAGGTTGAAATAAATAATCGAACTTGTGAACAGCATAACGTTCCACTGTAATCAAAATCTTAAACTTATACTCGAGAAACCGAATTCGAATAATGTAATTTTTACATTTACCGGAAAAAGATCTGATTTTGAAAATCGTGCGAAGATCAAGCTTACGTGGCACGTCCAACTTCAATCAATACTTCAAATAAAGCTATAATAGTATGGAATAGGATCGAACGATAATTGGAAGGGAAGATAAAAATGATTGATAAATATGAAAGGATAGTTACGAGGTATTATGAACTCAAGTAAACAACCTAACAACTCGAAATTTATTTTTGTTGATGAAACCATATTTATAAAAATTGTGATGCCTCGAGAGTATTCGTACATTACTTACATAATAATAACATATATTTCTTTTTAACAGCCGATTGATCGAATATTTTATAAAATATCGCATGATCGTAGCGTGACATTTCGTTGTTTGATTTCGCAGGTTTTTTTTTCTGTTTTTTTTTTTTCGTAAAAACAATATTGAGATACAAAAACGAAAGAACACAACAATTCTTCGAAAATGTAAAAATATGGTGAGCATTTAATAAAAAATGTTCACTCTATGTGGAAACTCCGCGAACGTGATTTTTTTTTTCTTTCAAGACCAGATCATCGCTGCGATTTTGGATAAACGACAACAAATCTTTAAGATTGTTGTTCCGGACCGCCGTATTCCTGAAAACATGCATTTCTCTATTGTTTCATCAATTTCATCGTGCTCCACTCTACGTCATTCTCACATGAAAGAAAAATGGCTCCTAAATAAAGTGATGAACCCACTATTCGGGTTCATGCAAAAAAAAGGGGTTTTATTTTTTGTTCAATTCAATCGAAAGCGATTAGTGATGGATGGTACTTTATTGTGCTAATCTTAGTACATAAATATACCAGTTGTGCGTATAATTTTAATTGCACTCGAGAAAAACGAAAAAAAAATAAAAATAAAAATACATAAATAAATTGTCGTGAGATAAAAATTGCATAATCTTTGTATAACATTTGTGCGTGTTTATGAAAAATTCTATTACTTTCTTACGCCTCTCACGTAGTATTGAATTGGTTTACTCACAAGGTAAATCACTTCGGTATACCCATCCGGTTGCGATGAATTTTTTATTATGTGTTGTGTCCCATCGAAAAATGAGAGACACTTGTTTCTCATCGGCTCATTAAATAATTCTCATTTAATTAATTAATTTTTGTCATTTTTCATTCAATTAAATAATAAAGAAATTAAATAAATTCTTAAAATCAAGAATTCTTTGCAGTTGGTGCATTTGTTTCGGGTGGAAACCGTCGACCAATTTGTATCGATTAAACTGCGAAATCGTTCTGATGTCAAACAACAAATATTGTAAGTGATCGTTTCGCTGTTTCGATTGATTGACGACTTTTATACGAAAAAAAAAACGCACCAGCTGCAGAATACGACGAACTCTGAAGGTTCGTATCAACGGCTTAAGAGCCTATTAATAAAAAAAAATCGAATCTCTCATTTTTTTCGATGGGTGACATATGAAAAATTGATCGAAATCGGAGGTGTACACCAAAGTACCTTACCTTGTCAGTGGACTAGGAAGACGTTGATATTTTGACTAGCTCTGCTTCTTTACACGAGCAGTCCAAAAGGGAAGACTTTTCTGAAGGAGAGTTCTAAAACGGATATCTTGACTTGACAGTCGATGGATCGTGAAATTCTGAAGAAAAAAGTCCTCAGCTACTTTTTTCTGACACCGTTCTTTGCTTAGATATTGTGTAATTAATTGGAAGCAATGCGCGTCGCAGTCGAGACGAAGTAGAGGGAGAAGCTGTCGTTATAGGCCTTGAATGGCCGAAAGGGCGGAGCGTTCTTTCTCTCCGCCCAGTTCGTCGTACCGTCATGTCAAGGTGGTTACAATGGATCGATTAATAACTCGGAAACGGTATACAGGAGACTGAAACGACCAAATACTTTTCTCTTCAGAATTTCATCGTCTATCTATTCTCAAAGTTTGATGTACTAAAAATCTCTCGGATGGTGTGAAATTATAGGATTTTTATCCGAAGCCCGTTGCGCACGTATATAGACCAAGGTACGATATTTTTTTAATCGCACTCACAGGAATGCAGTTTGAAAAATATTGAAAACGAAAAAGTCAAATAAAAATACAATAAATGCGTGATAAAAATGCATTGATGAAGTTGGTTAATTCTGAGTCCCCTTGAGTACCTTCATCGCGGCTCGATAACCAATTGTCGCGAGAATACCCAAACCGAACATGACAACGTGAGGTAAAAAACGAATTCCCGGTACGTCCGGCCTCTTGGCCAACAATAGTTTCAGCATCGACAACTTTCGATCGGTATACGGTGGGTATCGGCACCTGCCAGAAAACATAAATAATGTTATTTATTTTAATTCATCTATACCAATGGCAATTCGTTCGAGCTTCGATAAAAAAAGAAAAAAAATGTGAAACTTACGAAGCTAATGTCTCGCCGATTATATTGAAATCCTTGACGAGACAACTCTTCCGATGAACGAAAGTATCATAACTGTATTTTCCATGGTACGCTCCCATTCCCGATGATCCAACGCCTCCAAAAGGCAGTGAGTCAACTGGTCAAAAAACGAGACCAATCGTCAATATTACTGTTTTTTTTGGGCCATTAAAGACAGAAAAATCACATTTTTCGGTAACCAAGCGTCCGGAAATCGAAGCAAACCTGATTCGAATCATTGACCGTTGATTCTCTTATTTTCTCAATTAATTTCCGATTGCATATCGCTTTATTTATTTTCTGAGTTGCCAAAATCTGTCCTAACTAAAGTTACCTAATATTCTTTCCGAATCAGGATCGAGCCCGATTCCTCGTGACAGTCAAAAGAAATTAGGGGGAATTGACGACAGTATAATACATCGGGACAGCTGTGAATAAAATCGCTACAAACTACAACTCTGACTAAAGCTACAGTGATTCGGTCGTGCAAGATGTGCCACAAAACAGGAAATTGCAAAAAGTTTATTTTTCGAAATCCAGGAGATCGATAATCTCTCGAAAA
This sequence comes from Campoplex capitator, assembly GCA_037576405.1. Taxonomy (NCBI): domain Eukaryota; kingdom Metazoa; phylum Arthropoda; class Insecta; order Hymenoptera; family Ichneumonidae; genus Campoplex; species Campoplex capitator. Next base: position 8,227,783 of record JARBWI010000323.1, on the reverse strand, counting down.
TCTACAGCATTTAAGCGGATCATTCTACTCGTTTTTATTCAACCGCGTTATGAGGAATTTTCGAAAAATTTCAACTATTCAAATAAAGATATTGTTCGTGTTCAAATAAAAAACTTACAAAAACCGAGCTCATTTTTGTTCAATTTTCTACAGAAATAAAAACCACTCGTTTCTTCTCGCTTCCGTAAGCTTCCAGCTCGTTTCTTCAAAACTCTTATCTCTTGATCTTCTTGTTTCATTCTAGGATTGTGATTTTTTTTGTTCTAACGTACGTGAAAAAAAAAAAAAACGGTGTTTTCGGCTTGGAAGTGTAAAAGCAATCGAATAGAAACTTAGTCAAAACGGAAATATACACAGAGGTGTACCTGCGGCATGCAGCATCGAATCATTGATGAGTACTCCACCACTAGATGTGTTCTGATTGATCAGATTTATAGTATCCATATCTTTGCCAAATAAGTACAGCGCTAGAGGTTTTTCCCTGAACCATACGAATGCCAGAATGGTTGATATACTACATTAGTATTATTTTTCTTCCTAGCTCAATAAAAATAATTATCAACAATGTAAGGTTCAAACGATACGATGAAATGTTGGCGCAACAATAAATTTGCGAACGAATCATCGTTTATCGACGAATCATCATTATATATGTTATATTAAAAAGCTTATGAGACTTGAAGATAGTCACGAAAGTGCAATATGTTATTGTTAATGTTCCCCGGCAAGTGTGCTGCGTTAAGAAATTTCGGATGCGTGCGACAGTTTCAATCTACGTCAAATGTATACGTGTGAATTGATTGATGCAGAAATTCTTGGAGCAATGAAAACGAGGTCAGTTTTCCTCAATGAGCATAAAACGAACAAAAAAAATGGATTGGAGGGGTAAATATGAAGTGGATGATACAGAATGTTCTGATTAGTAGGAATCTAATTTTCTTCTCGTTAACCCAATTGATGGCGACCTTTCAAGCTCTCTTATTCAATGGTTCCCAGATGCAGAAGAAAGCAACAACGAGGATTAGTCGAGGTTATTTCAAGCTTTTTGTAACTGTTCAAGGTTATCAAACATTATATTATGTTCATGCGAAGCATTCCAGGTCATTCGAGGATTTTGGAGCTCATGTAAGGATAATTAATTGTTTTTTCTTAAACTCGTGTGTTAAGGTATCTCAGACTCAGTTCTTCGATGTTTCTGATCTTAGATAATGATCTTTTTTTTTGTCAAAACGTTTTTTCCTCTCTGTCTACTTAATGTTTTTATTCGTGTTTTTTTTGCTCAAACATTCCCTGAAGACAACCAAATTTTCGAAATATTATTTCAACCATTTCGAAACGATTCTATCGTTTCGTACATTTTTTTTTTTTGGTCTTTTTTACTCTTCCTACGCGTTCTTCTGACAAAAAAGGGGCCATTTTTGGAACTCACCAGCATACTGCATTATCGTATCGTTGACGCAGACCGCACCGCTTCGGGTTTGACTTAAAATCAATTGTTGGACTGCCTTATCCTTGGTAAATATGTACATTGTGAGGGGGCACTCTCTACACGTGAGAAATCGATTTTTTTTTGTTTTTTACTTATCCCTTCTCCTTTTTGGACGTACACATTATTGAAAGAAGAAACATTGATACAGCACAGCTTTTATAAAATTGACAAAAACAGGAATAAAACTTCACAAGTGTGGTGTAAAGATCGGCTCATGCATGGAAACTCAAACAGTGCAACTTTGTTTTCTCTCTGTCATATGTCTGAGAGAATTATTTTGTTTTATTTATTTTTATTTTATTTTTTCTGCCAATCATACACACAAAACCACGTTTATACCGTTAGAATGCTCATTGGATGAAAAAATTATTGCATGAAAAATTCGTCATTGAAGCAGTGGATGTCGTCAGTCGACTTATAAATAGTTAAAGCTTTTTTTTTTCATTAACAACGAATAATTGCTCGATCTAAAAATAAATGTTGTGAATCATCGTGCTGTGAAATTTTTACAGGAACGTTGACGTTTTATGAAATTTTCATGTTCGATAGCTTTCAATGATGTTAAATCGATACGAAAATTGTTTGTTTTCAGAAGTTTTAAACAATTTTGTATTAAAATTTGAATTATCTGTGAAATATTGATTTCGTTATTGTACTAATTCCGAAATTGAGCGAGTCATGAATAAATTTATGTTGAATTAATGAAGAAATTTTCGTCACTCACCGTTCGTTGATAAAATTGATCGCCTCGTAAGCGCTACTGACACTAACGATCGGCAATATCGGACCGAATATTTCTTCTTTCATAACAGGATCCGAAGGTTTTACATCGATCAGAATCGTCGGGGAAATATACTTTTCTCCCGCATCTTTATCACCTCCAATTGCAACTCTGCCATTTCCGGTCAAAAAATTTGCCAAACGACTAAGAAAAACAGAATTTTTTAAAATTCACAAAACCAATATTCATTTTTTTAATGCGTTTTCTCAAACAGAATTGACTTCGGTACCAAAAGTATGAAAAATCGATGCAAAATAAATACTGAAAAAATTCAACTAAAATTTCGAAAATAGGGAAATTTTTTTCTTCAAAAAAATCGTGAAAATTTTGGAGTGTTTTGAATTCAGCAGCCAAATAATTATTCTTCAAAAGAATACAACGAGAAAACTTGAAAAATCGATTGAAGCTTGTCGACTAGAAAAAAATTGTTCTCTATAAAGAAATCATCAGAATTTCGTTGTGCCCTGAATCCAGCAATCGAATTGATTCACTCACTTGAAATGATTGGTCGTAACGATGCGACAGAGGTCGTTACTCTCCTTTGGATTTTCACCGTACCATTCTTTGAGTATTTTTTCGGCATGCTCAACGAATTTTGATTGTATTTCGGGGCTGCACAAAACGTAGTCCGGTGCGATGCACGTTTGTCCAACATTAATGAATTTGCCCCAAAGTATGCGTTTGGTAGCCACAGCTATGTCAGCCGTGCTGTCTATGTACACTGGACTGAAATAAATGATAATTAAAACCGTTTCGAAATCAGCTTAAGGAGGTTGGCTTCACACAACAATGTTGCCATGTTAAAAGCATAAGAAAATTCGAAATGATTAGAATTTAATGAAATTTGGTGAGCATATTCTTTTGGATTAAATATGAATATAGAAATTTTTTAAGATTTTTCTTCTACACAGTTTTCGAGTAATTTAACACTAGAGTTTACATCCATAAGCATAGGATTCTGATATATATAGGTATATCTTTTGCATATTGTAAACTTCAATTATTCGACAACTATGTAGACGAAAAATTTGAAAAAATTTGTGTCATTGCATTTGATGCTAAAGAATGTTATCACTAAATTTTATTAAATTCTTATCATATTATCGTATGTGGCCACCCTCCTTAAATAAAATGAATTATTCCATTTTTTGGAGCCTTTGATACCTCTTTCCACCCAATTCCAAAGTCACAGGTGTTAAAAATTTGTTGGCAGCTTCCCGAACGATTTTACCGACCGTAGTTGATCCTGTGTAAAATATGTAATCGAATCTTTGCTTCAATAGTTCCGTTGTTTCAGGCACTCCACCCGAGACCACGTGATAACATTCCTGTGGAAAAAATATATTTTTTTTTCAAATTAATCGTCTTCCGAAAACTGACAATTTTCTTCAAAATTTATCTCCGGAAATGTTTATTAATTTATTTTCAACGTCGAAGTTTTTGAGCAACTTTATACGATTGTTCTTTCAACTCGATTTGTTTAAATTTTTTTTCAGTTCAATTTAAACAATTAAACAAAAAAACTACTTACAGTGTCCAAATACTTGGGAATAAGTCGACTGAGCAGCGTCGCTGTTGACACCGAAACTTCGGATGGTTTGAGAATTACGCAATTTCCGGCGGCCATGGCGCTCATCATGGGCACGATACACAATTGGACAGGATAATTCCAAGCCCCGACTACTAGCACGACGCCGTAAGGATCTTTGTGAATTTCTACAGAGTCGAGCATGTTCACGAAATCTTTCGAGGGCTGAAAACAAAAATGTCACTTTGAATTCTCCTATTTCTGTAGCGAGACTATTACGAACGACAAAGAAGTGTTCCGAATGAAATTATTAGTCAGTCAATTAATTTATTATCCAGTCATTTGACAAGCGTTCGATATCACTGTCATTAAAAACGAAAATTTAAGAGCAAGTTTTATCCGTTATCTCGATCGATTTCACATATCTTTGTTTTTTTTTTCTTGGCTTTGACGAAATATTCGTTGATTTAAATTGTTCAAATTTTTGTTAGAATTCGAAATAACAATTAAATCATGACTTTCATACCTTTTCTGTAGCTGCCCATTCCTTAATGTGCATCAACATGTATTTTATATCGTTTATACAATAATCGATCTCCAGTACAGCGTTCTCGAATTTACACTATAAAAAGAAAATAAAATAAAAAATCAATATAAAATCGAAATTCAGCGCCATTTTAATATAGATTTTTAATTGCATACAAACCCTTCGTAAATCTGCACTCAGCGCCGAGTTTATTTCAGCTGTATTTTCTTCGAGCATTTTTTGCAACGATTTCAATTGTTTTATACGGAATTCGAGAGGCCGAGTTTTACCACTGAAAAAAGCGTTCCTCGTTTGTTGAACGAGCTGAAAATAAAATTGTTTATTGAAGCAACGGATCACGAATATTATTAAAGACAACAAACATTAAATATTACAGTTTTTTTTTTTTTTTCAACAACATTGATCAGTCAACTTACGTCAGCGAAATTCGTCATGGTTTTCCCGTTCATTTGAACTGAAAAAAATAATAATATTCGTTGTAAATTGGAATATTGTTACTTTAGCGTGAAAATTGGTCGAATATCGTTCATAGAGAAATGATTCGAAACGAGTCAGTTCTCAAAAACTTTTTTCATTCGATTCCTCGTTTTTTTTTTTGCGACAGACGGTAATAACATCGTTTCAAAGTTAAAATTGGAACGAAAAATGAGATAATTTCATATGTTTTCTAGACTGCCGACTAATATCAATTTACATTGCTAAATTTTCTTCCCCCGGTAACTTAATTACCAGAGGAAAAATGCTTAACCACGATATCGGTTTGTTTTCGACGTTATCTCGCATGCGTGACTCGAGAATATGTCGAAAAATATTGAGCACTTATCTCAGCAAATGATTATGATTGTGTTGCTATTTTTGTCTCGAGACTCTCCAGAGTTTTCGGTTGAACAGTCATACCAATTTTTTTTTATCAATTCAAGGTGTGGCTCGTTTAGAATAACTAGTAAAAAATCTTCGACTTTTTTAACTGCCAGTATAGTTGATTGTAGCTATCCATGACCCGTGGCCTTAATGCTGACGCGCATGGCAATAAAAAAGCGCAACGAGAATGATTCACAGAGAAAAAAAAATGGTTGATTCAATAAAAATTGATGTTATTGAAAGAGTTTTTTCAATTAAAATGCACATTTCTTTGGCAGAATGAACGTGCAGTCTGATAAAAAATTTATGTGTTCGTTCAATGATTTATGACAGTATGATGATCATATATTTTATTGGCACTCCGTAATGAGGGATTTTGTTGTTCCAATAACTTTTTTTTCTCAGTGTTCAGAAGTGCGAAAAGTCCGAGTTGAAGTTTTCAATATCCTTTGACCCTGCAGCTCCTCACAATGTTAGGAGCTGAAGGAAATAGCATCAAATAAAAAGTAAAATGAATTTATCCTTGGCGGCTATACCGGAAAGAAAATTTTTCTCTTTTTTTCATTTTGAGGCGCTAAATAGAATGTCAATTTGCCGTTCATCATTGCCACGTAACACGCAAACACGGAGAGAAATGATTGTATCAGAACAGGATATATACTACGCGCTACGCTACTGCACAGTATTATTACGAGTTGATTCATTATGTGTGAAAACGAAAAAAAATAATTTCTTTTACTGGGTATATTTATATAATTATTTCTAATATTTCGTAGTCGATGGACAGCCAACGGATTTTCACTAATAAATTTTCTTCCTGCATATTTATATCGATCGTTGCTTCAAAATGTATTTGCTGATTAAAGCGTTGAATATTTCGGAAAATAATGTGCACGAAATTCAATTGTATAATTAAACTAGTAAATGTTTTTTTCTTTTCAAATTTCATTATTTCGCATCATTGAATTACAGGAATGGTTGAATTATTGTAAGCGTTAAACAATAAAATTTATCGAAGTAGAAGAGCTTAACATGAATATTATTTTTCATTACAAATCTCCAAAGATTGCATTGCGAAATTTTCTAACAATACGAGTATCAATTTCGATATTTATGCACTTTTTTTAAGGCTCCCGAAAATTTGATTATCGCTCTAATATATACCATTAAAAACTTCAAAATGTACGTTTGAACTTTACAAACACTCAATGTTGCGATATTACGATAAGCATGTTTGTATAAGCTAATAGAAATAATTCTTTGTATTATCAAAGATTAAGAAGTTTCGGTACTAAGGACAAAATGTTAAGAAATTAATCAAATTTGGTGATAATGTTCTTCAACATCAAGTACGAAAACACAAATTTTTTCAAAATTTTCTTCTACTTAATCATCGAATAATTATGCATTAAAGCAGATTTCTTATGCCCGAATTGTATACCTATATATATGGAAACGCAATGCTTATACACGTGAACTTTAGTCTTCAATTACTCGACAACTGTGTAGAAAAAAAATCTAAAAAAATTTGTATTGTCAAATTTGGCACTAAAGAATATGTTCACCAAATTTTATAAAATTCTTAACTTTTTGAATTTTTTTGTGTTTTTAACATGGTTTAGCATGGCAACATTGTATCGCCTGTACCGAAACTCTTCAACGTCGTCATCGTCGACAAAAGCAGATGGTATGTGGTTCATAAGTGAATATTATGCTATCGTACAAGAGTGGTATGCGAGTGTGAATAATGTCAATTTTGATAGCACGAGATCCTGTTTATTCGACGTTTGGCCAACAATATGAGGGCTATTCCTATTCAAAATTTTGTACCGATTTACATTTTGCCAATTAATAAAAGAGAGATCGAAAAGATTCATTTTTTTCACTCCATTTTGATAATATTGAAAAATAACGAATACCTATTTCTTGAATATTTATGAGTAAAAATATTGTTTTACTGATTCTTACAACATGTTACATATCGACTTAATGAACAATCGTTTTAATTTATATTTCACTAAGTTGATACATTTTACACTCATCGTTATTATAATGAGTGTAGAATGATTTATTCTTCTCGATAATTGCTCATAATTACAGTCAATTTTTCATAACTATATTGCTCCTAAGAAAATATGGCACGATTCTATTCAGACGATGACTTATAAAATTTTTTTGTTTCTCATTGCGATCGGTGTGTCCGTACATCAATCATGTTATACTGAACAAAAAAAAACGAAAACAGAAAAAAAAAAAAAGAAAGAAACGGGAAATACTTGTTTCCAATGTTCAAGGCTAATGTACAATTGCGGAGAGTTCTCGTGGATAATAACGTGCTCTCTCAAAACATATCTCTGGAACGTATAATTCTTCGATGTGACGTCATTGTAGTCGAGTACTTGTTCGGTTCAGTTGATTGATAATATGCCAAAGTCCCCTTACAATCGTTCACAAAAAAAAAGATATTTCGCACAGCGTATACACAACGAATCAATAAACCCTGAGCGTCAATTTTCGTTTCTCGATAAAAATTAAGTTTCATATTGAATCAACGTAATCATCGATATTAATCGTTTCTCATTTGTCTTCAATGAAAGGTTTCAAAATTTTATTTCTCACAATTAACATCTCAAAAACAATATTCACCGCGTGAAACTAGAATTGAAACGAAAGAAAAAAAAATAGATAATTATTTCAAATCGTTATTGTTTCGAGTGAAATATATTTTTGTTTTTTTTTTTTTTTTTTTTTACATGACATCAACAACGGAATAACCTGGAGAGTTGTTTGAGTTATCGAAGTCGCAAGGAAGTAAACTGTAAGGAAATTTGTGCTGAAAGTATTATATATATATATATATACGCGGTAGGAAAGTGAAGCGTAATGTTTCAGTGCGTACGAATGAAAGTGTTCATGTAAACGGGGCTACACGTACGAGGGGGCTCGATAACGTGTAATTTGCTGCAACTGAATATGTATTAATTTCCTGGCTCCGAATAACGTGTCTTTGACAGATAGTGTAGTGAAAGTAGGCGAAGGCAGCAGACGACGATTCATCAAGACATAAGACATTGCCACACTCGACGAATCGAATCGATAAAAAAAAAACGAGCATCTCATAGAGCAAAAAGATTCGATACTCCGAGTGTAACTAGTTTACTTTTTTCGCGATGATTTTAAGAAATGTCCTTGGAATAAACGTCAAAAGTGAAACACGTCATAATCAATCGATGAATAAACAAAGCCACTGTTTTTCTATAAACTTTAAATACAGCATGAAAATCAAATAATGTAAGTATCACGACGAGCATCTTACCACTGTCAAAAAAAAAGCACCGACCGCTGGCAACTTATTCACCAAACTGAACTCAAAACATCCGTCAACTTGTATCTCTCCTTCCCTCCCTCCCCACTCTTATTTCCCCAGTTATTCTTATACGAACGCAGACGAAATGTACGCTTAGTTTTTTCCTCGATCTCTCTCTCTCTCTCTCTCCTTATCGAACTTCCGTCTTTCTCCCACTGAGACTTCTCACTGACTGCGTGAAGCTGAGTGCCTTCCAGCGATCCATTATCCCACAACTGTATACATCCCCAACAACGTTTATGTAACAGACTTATCAACCGGTTTGGAACACAAGTTCACCCCAACCTCCCTCAGAGGGCACCACTCGCGAAATATTTTCTTACAAACGAAATAAATGTACCGACTCTATTTTTACACAGACTTCCAGATGAACCATGCTCAAAATTAGATTATTTGCACGATTCATTCATTTCAAATTGCGATAAAATGTCCAATTGATCAGGTTTCGTTGTGCAAAATGTGGCTGCCCGAGAAAATTATTTTTATATTTAATCAAATATATTTTATTTATGATTGTATATAAAATTTTATATATAATCATGTATAATTGAATATCACTCCATGTATCGGTCCAGACATGAGCATATGTGATCATCTAAGTCTAATATTGACCCATATCTGAGTTCAAATTAGTTTATGCATACATACACTCATATTTGATGGCATCTTCTATGCCATGGCATCATATTCTATATCTATCTGATATAGTTTAATGCCTGAACAAATATAGATGTATATATGGTTAGATATGAAAACATATCGAACTGGTATTGGCTCATATTTGAGTAAATATGGACCTGAATATGAGTGTATACAGATCCATGTATCTTATACAAGTACACATATGGGCTCATGTCTCAAAAGAAGGACAGCTAACTAGTATGGGCCTATAAGTTATCCTCCTCACATTCAACTTGTTCATAATTTATTCACAGTATGTGATCGCGTTCGAAGCTCAGTTTCGACCTGTTAAGGTTGGCCTGTCGCAGCGGTTAGTCAAGAGACAGATTCTATTATTTTGAAATCTGTTAATGAGCCACAAATCATTGATTTAGATATCGTTTTCATAGAACTACGAAAGTCGATGATTTTTTTAAATGTGTGCCATGATCTATATCTATATATTTTCTTGCATCCTGTTTTAAGGATAAGACCCCTTAGTTTTATCATTTCACAGGAAAAGTCTCATGAAGGATATATACGAAGCGGTTCCGTTTTATTTGAGGTTATCTAGCGTAGTCACATGTACGTAGCCGGAGCGGTAGTAGCAGAAGACACCGACACTCCGAGTAATTACTCGACTAAATCGAAGATTTTTATTATAATTGATCGGTGAACCTCATTTTTTTTCGTCGAAAAATGATCCTCATGATTTTTTGAACATTTCAGAATCTTTTTTTGATAATAAATCTATTCGCGAAAGCTACATATTCGTGGCTCGAACCTCTGTTTTAAATTTTTTAATTTTATGAATTATTTATTGTTCCAATTATTCGGTGATATGCTGAACTATCGAATAAAAAAATATCAAATTTGTCTCTTATAATGAGGTTCGCGACAGAGCAACTTTAATCGTAAGCAAAGAATAGAATTTAATGTCCTGAGTTACAAACAGTAACTAACAGTAAATAGCCTGAGTTAAAACATTGAAATGTTTTGGTATCTAATATATTTATATATAATATCGCATTCACGACCATATATACTCAAACATGATCATAGATCATTATGTATTCATCATTACATAATTTCATCCATGTATAATAATATCTGTTCATCTATCAACAGATATATGGCTATATATATATATGGCTACATATAATCATGCGTGATCAAACCTAGCCAATTTCCGTATATGATCAAATATGACTATACAGATCAAATTGGATATGATTATAGACAAAAAAAAATTCGAAGGACTCCATTACCTTTAATAAATTACATTATTTTATTTTAAAAACTCAATTAACCAGGAGCATGCATGCTTCACTAATATTCTATTCCAACTAGAAAAATGTCTCATGCTTTTCTATGGTTTTTTGTTTCATAAATTATACTATTGTTTGTATGTACCCTTCGTATTGTGATAAACGTTGTGAGTTGGCTCGACTTGAATCTTGATGACATCGTGGATCGACGTTCCATCACCGTTTGTGGTTACCTTTTTAGAAGATTCTTTGAAAACTGTAACTATTTCACTTTGCGACATTGTATCCAACGATTTTTGTAAATTAGAGAGAAAAAATTAACAATTCCGAAAGTGAAACTTTGTGAGGGTCAAAGGGAAATCGAAAAGGAACCAAATGTTGATGTGAAAAAAAAAAAAAAAAAACAATAAAAATTCCAAATAGTTATAAAAGTAAATAAAAATGAATCGAAAAATCGATCGAAATCGATAGAATCGTAAAAAAAAGTCAATTATGAAGAAAGAAACTGAGCAAACAAGAAATCAAAATGAGTCAGATAAATTGAAAAAAATCGATGAGAGAAGGAAAATAATGGAAAGAACCACTTTCGAATAAAATGCAGAAGGATAATCGTTCGGAGGAGTTGTCTACGATCGTCAATCGACGGTGCACAAATGGACGAGAACGTCGTTGAATATGACGCTCTTCTACCAGGTTGGGAAAGTGAAAAAAAAAAAAAAAAAAAAGAATTCTATTGGCAAATAACACCCTTTGCGTAATTGCAAAGAGAATCGACACGTGCTCCACTTCCCTCAGTATTGCACGTACCTATTTGATCGTCCGGAAACTGTCATTGCCAACAGCACACCTTTTGAAACTCTCGTTATATATTTGAAGAAGCACATTTATGAAAAATAAATGGCTCGTAGAAGCGTGAATGGGCGAAATTTTTGTTTTCTTACAAATCTTTTTAACAGGTTTATTATTCACGACTTACTTTCGGCACTGTAAAATCTAATTAACTCGAGGAAGCTGAAAAGTACGATTCATCGAATGGTTTTCGATTTTTTTGTTTTTTTTTTTCGATCCTTAAAAAAGGAAGATGTAACAGGCAATAAAGCAAAGATGTGCCCTCCGGGGATATAATCGCGTCTCGAGACAAATTTGCTGAACGATAGTGACTCCCAACCTTAAGGTGAGGTCATCACAAAATAGACTTACATAGTATTGTTATCATTATTTTTATTACGTGTATCCTAGGCGCGATGTCCTTGAAAACCTGTTTGAAAAACTATTCAGACACCACCGTTTTCATCTTTGAATGAAATTTATCCGCATACCAGAGCAAAAATGAGAATAAAAATGTAAGTTTGTATGGATTAGTAAATCTCATAAATAAATTCGACGTCCAGAGTCGTGACCCCATTTTTCATGCAAATATTTCTGTCTATGTGTCATATTTCGACTGGTATCAGAGAGTTCTAATTCTCAGGCATAATATTCCGGTCGAAAAATTGGTTTTTTGAACTCTTATTTTCAGTAACGGGTTTACACTTATTCGAATTCGAAATTCTTTTATCCTATATATCACTTTTCTTTCAACACGAATTTACATCAATATCAATTCGTACTTATTCAATCAAAGGTGTGATAAATAATTTGATCTTATTTATCATATTTGTTTTAAGAAATTTTCTCTGATATAAATTAGAATTTGATATTTTTATGGAATTGGAAAATTTATCTTTTCTCAGGCATCAATCAACGCTTTCAGAATTATAATAAATCAGAAAGCATTCGTGAAACAGAAATTTCATCACTTTATCTGTTTTATTGTTGTCCTCATTTTTATTATTATTTATTATAAAATGGAAACAATGACCCGAAAAAAAAAAACATTTGTTTACGGATATGAACGAATCCGTTTACAAAAATATATCCGAGTAATAACAGAGTAAAAAATTTAACGATCCGGTCTTCAAGTGGTTTTTACTTGGCGTAATTACCGCGATGACGCCGTCTTCTTTTTGTTTCCTCATTCTTACGCATTTTACTACGACACTGTATTTGACAGGGAAAAAAAAAAAAAAACTGTCAAAGCCCTTTGATCTCATCGTTTACGAAGTGATATAATTGTTCTTCGAATGAATTATTATAAAAATAAATAAACAATGAATCACGATTACGATGATTTTTGATGATAATATCGTCGGTAATGAATCATCATTTCGTCCATGATAATTTGGTGTCGAAATAATGACTTCTAAAGTAGAAAAATATTCTCGTTTTTCTCACAGGTATTTTGGCCTGCTCGGGTAAGGTGAAGGTAACATCCCGAATGGGGAATGAGGCCCTAATCGTCGAACCAACACTCGAACAGCCATGTATGATAGATAGTGTTGAAATTCTACGACTGTATACATCAGTGTCAAAGGATCTCGACATTTCAAATGGTTTTTTAATGATCCATAAGCATACTAGACGCCTGAATAATGGATTTGGGAAGTTTTCGAGTTCTTATTTTTCATACAGCACAAGTATAACGTTAAAAAATCTGGCTACAAAAACACGAGAAGACGATACCTTTGAGCTTAAAAATATCTCATTCAGTCGAAGTAAATGGGAAAGTTTTCTTTTTAAATTCAATAACAACCAATTTCATTGAGATTCGTGCGAAATTGAAAAAAAAAATTTCAACATCTCTCAATCTAAAAAAAATGCATCATTCGGTCCGAAATATATATACTCGTAAAAACTTGGAGTGATAAACAAAATGCTAAGCTGTTATTGTAAAAGATGAATATACCTACCGGGGTCAGAAACTCCGAGAACCGGAGCACCGTCCTCATTGAGATCGACTCTACAGATTTCGTTATCAGTCGTCGTTCCAGCTTGATAAGGTGGCTGAACCGTGTCCCCGACATTCTCTGACGCACTCATGTCAACCACTACTTCGTCGTTTGCCTGTAAAAAAAATAAAAATATAACATTATACACTCGAGGTTATCGTACATCGGGAGGAAAAAGTCGACTGACGAGTTTTTCAAAATGGTCCATTTAAAAATACGAAAGCAACGTGTGTTTCATTCAATACTCCATCTTAGTTCACTAGAAAATACAATCAAAATTAAACTCCACTCATTCAAATTACAGTGAAGATTTATATCTCTGAATTGTGAATAGAATAGTCCAAAAAGATTTTTTCTCCCCGACTCAGAGTTAAGGAGTTTCGGTACAAAAGGCAAAATGTTAAGAAATTAATCAAATTTGGTGATAATGTTCTTTAACATCAAGTACGAAAACACAATTTTTTTCAAAATTTTCTTCTACTTAGTTATCGAGTAATTATGCATTAAAGCAGATTTCTTATGCCCGAAGTGTATACCTATATATATGGAAACGCTATGCTTATACACGTGAACTTTAGTCTTCAATTATTCGATAACTGTGTAGAAGAAAAATCTGAAAAAATTTGTATTGTCAAATTTGACACTAAATAATATGTTCACCAAATTTTATAAAATTCTTAACTTTTTGACAATTTTTTGTGTTTTTAACATGGTTTAGCATGGCAACATTGTATCGCCTGTACCGAAACTCCTTAACGAGTAATCGAAATAATAATTGCCAGCCAATCCTGATGCGTGAATAACACGCATCGAAGCGATAGGGTTCGCGCCTTCCCCAATCGTTTTTAGCGTACTCTGTATTGATCGTCACATTTTAGAAGACTTTCGAAAAAAAAACGAACAATAACTTAACAACTACCGTGAATCTCTGTACAGCAAAAACCGTGTTTTAAGCCAACTTAAAAAATTTTAAATTCAGTTATTTGCGTTTATTTTATGTTTGGAGAAATATAAAGCTAGCAGTTATTTTTTATTTCTTTTTCTCTTTCATCTGAAAAAAAATCAATGCTGTAGCTATATGCGGTACGAAGTTCTCATTCATGTTAATGCCATTCGCAGTTCTAGTAGCTTGTACGCCGGGCATAAATTTTCGCAATCCCTGGACGCAGCGGTTTTGCAAAAGTGTGACATTTGAAGTTGGCAATTTTTTTCATTTTTTTTTATATACTACTAGGCGATTTAAACGCGCGATAACTTTTTCTCTAACGTTATTTTTAATTATGAAACAAACCTCAACATTATTCGAACCGTTGGTTGAATTTGAAAAAATAAATTGTACATAAAAGGTTATTTCTTATCAATTGCTCAAGTTTTAATGAAATTTCTCTTGTCAAAAAGGAATCTGAGTTGTCATAAACGTATGAAAAAGCAGCTGTCATTGTAACATTTGAGAGCAGACAGAATAACTTCGGAGTCGTAATTTGACTTTTGAGCTGTCTCGAACAACGTGTATAGCGAACCAATCAGAATCGCGGAAAAACGATGACAATAAACAGCCAATTCACGCGTCACAACTCTACTTTATAAAAAGGGTTCATGATCGTCAATGGTGGCTGTGATGAGATCTGATGATGAACGAATGAATTCGTCGTTTGGTGAATGAATCTCGGTTTCAATAGAAATAATTTACACTTAGATGTAATATATATGTATCATGATTGTATTTATGGCGATTGGAACAAAAATGCATTCGTCTTACACGCAGGGGATAAAATGAATAAATAATAATTTTAATATTTCATGATATTATTATGATTTTTTTTATTATTATAACAAAAAATAATGATGTCAATGTTATTAATTTTTGCAATATGGAAATTTAACTTCGATGGCAATGAAAATGACGAGGGTTATATCGGTAACGCTAAAAGGGCCGGCGCGCGATTAAAAAATGGCTCAAGAATGTTTATTCCAGAATTTCACGGTTTGTGTATCGGTAGAACCGAAGCAGGATTCGTACCGGTAAAAAATCAAATTTTCAACAGTCGGTGCTATCGTTAGTGACGAGAAGCAGAGAATTCTCGAACTCGTTGATCAACCGTTACCATAATATCGTTCGCGAAGTCTCTGTACCTAACTTTTTATTGACATTCGTGCATGTAACATTGAATACTGCATAAGCTGAAAAAAAATGAAGGATGGTGGAATTGCTCTTGAAACTTAGGTAACGTGTATTTATTAACGCGATAACTGCTGTGAGGAAGACTATGATTTCAAACTTTCCCCGGCCATGTAACATCGGAAATGGTATTTTAACTGGAGTTTGCCTTGGGAACCTTGACTGCAGAATGGATGAACATATTATATGCGGATCCGACAAAGTCCACCGTCGACAACTCAAGCATACTTCATTTTTTTGTATCGACATACAAAGTGAGAATTTCATTAAACAGCTATTTCAAACGCAACTCAACGTATCGGAATAACCTTGAAAATCAACAGATTTATTGTTTTGTTACATTAAGGAGTTTCGGTACAAAAGGCAAAATGTTAGGGAATTAATCAAATTTGGTAATAATGTTCTTCAACATCAAGTACGAAAATACAATTTTTTTCAAAATTTTCTTCTACTTAGTTATCGAGTAATTACGCATTAAAGCAGATTTCTTATGCCCGGAATGTATACCTATATATATGGAAACGCTATGCTTATACACGTGAACTTTAGTCTTCAATTACTCGATAACTGTGTAGAAGAAAAATCTGAACAAATTTGTATTGTCAAATTTGGCACTAAGGAATATGTTGACCAAATTTTATAAAATTCTTAACTTTTTGAAATTTGTTGTGTTTTTAACATGGTTTAGCGTGGTAACGTTGTATCGCCTGTACCGAAATTCCTTAACGACAGATTGTCAAACGTGACCTCCAATTAATAAATCATTATTGAATTTATGAAGATACGAAATCAGCTCGTGAGATGTGCCTGAATTATTCGATTTTGTTTCGAATCCATCGATAATTTGCATATTATCTCGTATAATAAAAACGTACCTATAAAAATGTCGAGGCAATCGCATACGGTGAATGTGAATCGCGTTAAAAAAAAAAAAAATACAACGAATAAAACTGTAGTATTAACATCGAGGAACGACGATTAAAAGCAATGAAAACCGACTTTACTCGATCAGCTAAACAGCCGAGAAAAGAAAAGAAAAAAAAACGCAGAAATTATTCAAATAACACAGATTTTCGCGGAAGTTGTGACACGTTTTCGTATTTAGCTCGCACTGTTTAATTTTCGGAATAAACGACGTTTCATGAAAATAGTAATATCACATCAGCATTCGTCGCGGAAATATACAGGTTTGTGATTAAAAAAAAATGTTCATTAAAAAAAAATTTTTTTTTCCAATATTTGTAAACAGTGAGTAATAAATAACACAAATATTATAATCCTGAATGAATTATGTTAGAAAAATGAATAAACACATGAAAAAATGAAGAATCCGATGAGATATTGAAAATAAATCAAACGAATAATAAGATTAATTGATCTTCGAATAAATAACGCTTTTCAACGCTCTTGTAAAGACGAAAAAGGTTTGAGCTCGGTTTCACGCGTGTTTCTATCGTGCGTTACGTGTAGCCTGAAAATCCGGTTTCTCCCGGGTTCCCCATGAAGAGAGATACACATTAGTGGTAAAAAGGCAGAAGCCGATAAATCAAGTGAAAAATAACTCACCATGGTGTGGCAGGAAAATTTTCGAAACAGTTGTAAACGATAATCGTCGTAAGATCAACACTGTTAATAATATTTAGCACATTGATAAGTATTTTAGTCTCGAGCACATTAACTGAATAACTCTTTTGTTTGAGTGGAGAACTGCAGCGAACGCGTCTACGTCGAGGAAGAATCACGGCTGAACAAACCGATCGAGAAATCGTTATGGAGATCGGGGAGCAAAGAAAAATGCTCGTCTCGTGTGCCACGGGATCGAGTTTCGTCGAGCAATCGATTTTTTTTTCTTTTTTTTTTCACCACGAAATAGCAAGTTCATCATTGTTATGTGTCTCGCACGTAATCGCATAATCTAAAATTCACATACATACATTCCCTGTGTAGGTATTGTACACGTGACACAGTTTTGTCGTTGAAATAAATCTTTTTCCAGTTGCTTCAATGAAAATTCGAGGATACCAATCGAAAATATCAATGGAGGGGACACCAGAGGTTACCGGTCAAACCAGACGTGAATATTCATTAGTTTGCATTCTGTTTCGTCTTTATACACAGGCTTAACTGCTCTGGTTTAAAAAGATACATTTGAAAAAATGTTTAAGACCTCGACAATACACAATTTTTTGAAGCATTATCGTCGCGAGCCTTGTTATTATTTTTCGATCTATCAGCTTGTTTATTTTTCATGAAATATTCCGAAATATATTTTCAAATCGAGAGCCAATAGTTTCTTATTCATTTCTGAGCTTATGTTTTTGAAAAAAAAAATTTATTTCTCGATGGTAAAAATAAATGCCAATTTCATCGTGAACGAATTTGTCTTCGAAATTTTTTTTTTCAAATTATTTGAAGTATCCAGTGGGACATGACATTTCACTGGAGCTGCATGCTACTGAGCTCCTATAGATGTGCAACAAAATTGCTCGAATCGCATACAACGAGAAACTTGAGCCATAGGTGGATTAAAGAATCCAGCAAATCCGTTTATTCATATGGTTACGCAAGTGAAAGCGAGCAAAATTACATTCAAGATTCGATCGTTGAATTACCTTTTCGAGAGAAACCTGTTTCTTGTAAAACGATACCAAATGAATCTCGAGTTGACCGATTTTATCGAATATTTATGTTGAAAAAAAAATAATAAAATAAAATAACAATCGCTCTTCTTTTGACCATCAAGGTAATCGACTCACAATTGCCAGGAATCAAACAATTTGCTCTTTCATCTCTTATTTCGTTCACTTTCTATGTTTCCGATGCTATAGGATATTCGTTTGATATGTATTCATAAAAATAAATAAAAACATTTTCGCATTTTTCACAAAAGATAACTGAAGCGTGAGCTTCGACTCATCAATGAAAAATCAGAGTCGAGAGAAGGATCTCGACTGAGCTTCTGATTGGCCAGTGCAAAATGGCGGGTCATTTAAACTTTCTTCGCTGCACTTATTATGAACGCGACTCGCAATTCATCAGTTTTGTGTGTAAAGGAGAGTTTGTTGGCCCAATGATTGAATTTATGGAAAAAAAAAGGTTCAGAGTCCGAAAAAACTTGGGTTTAAAAAGATTCATTCGTTGGTTCCTTTTGTTGTGGTAAAAATGAAAAAAAAAAAAATACCAGAGAATTTGCTTTGAATTTGGTTTAATTTAACAAGACTTACGAGTAGGAATATTGCACTAATAACAATTTTTTCTACAATCTCAAATATAACATACACATATTGCTTTAGAAATTTCATGAAAACGTTTGATTCATGGAATATCGATAAGGCACACGAATATTATCAAATTTTTGGCATTTATCATCAGACTGATCGAGGTTTTTAGCTATACAATATGCACGTTTGAGCGTAAATTTATTGCTTCGGTGCTGCGCGTTCGATATGTATAAATGCATACGAAATATTTTCAAAAATATTTAGCAATCGAATTATTTTACAAAATGGTTGCATTTGATGAAAAAATATAAATAAAAATCTTTGAAAACATTTTTCCACGATAGCCAGAGATGATTTTGATTCTTGTCATAAAACTCGTTGCTAGAACAAAAAATCTACAAACATTCGAAGCTATTCTTTAGCATAAATATTTTTTTTTTGCCAAAAAAAAAAAAAAACATAATTTAATTATACCAGAATAATTAATCAGTCTCGTTCCTGGTCCGTTGTCGTTCAGGTACGTTGCGTGGAATGATAATATTGTATATATTTTCATCACAATTGGCGTTGCTCTTAATTTTTTTTTTTCTCGTATTTGTTTACTCTTTTTCGTTAGTACCATTCTTTGAATCGATCGACTGCTCGCTTCCATTGTTCAAACACGGGTTGATAATTCGCACACCTCGTACGATCGGGTTTGAAAATCGTCTCGATACGTCGATATGCCAACAATTCTTCTTTCGAGTTCCATATACCTTGTGACGCACACAAACATTTTTGTTCTTTACGTTAAAATAATAGGAAAACAAATAAAAGTAATTTTTAAAAACGAGAAAATCGTTTTTCTCAATGTCCCTCAAAATCAGTTGATTACACTCATGAATAATAATGAAAAAATGCAAATTAAAAACAAAACAGAAAATTTTTACAAAAAAATATTAGCAGATGTCATGAGAATTACCAGATTGAAGTCCAGCGAGAAACGTTACTCCCAAAATCGCCATTTCGCTACTCGTTGATCTTTCAACTTCCAATCCGGTTAAATCAGCTAACAATTGCATCACGAAATTGTTCCGTGAAACGCCACCGTCAACGCTGAAAACACGAGATTCAATTTTTTGCTTTACTTCATTCGTTATTTGTTTATTCAGTTAATTAACTAATTTTAATAAATTTTGGTTCTCCGACTGCTCTGATTGTTATATTTGCTGGATTTTTGTAGATTTTTGTTTGCAAATTATTTGTTTGAACATTAGCGAACCTTATTTTTTGATAATTTTTACGAGTCTCGGAACAAAGAGACTGGTAAAGCATCAGTATCCGGAAAACTAAACTCTCCAGCAATGATCTGACCACGTGGGCACGCCCGGAAGTTGGTTTAACACCCAAAAATCCCGCTGCAGCAGTTTGATCATTTATTGGCGCCTGATGAAAAAATATCATAACGAAAAAATGAAAGAATTGACGTCGAAAATAATGGTGCACGAAAAACAAATGTTTCATCAGTTTTTCGCTCATTCAAAGTGGTTAAAAAGGCCAAAATGACAAATAATTCGTTCTCTCCTTATGAAACGTAAGAAATTCATTATTTTTACTTGTAATCCGCTAAAAGCAGGCACGAAATAAACTCCATCGGTATTTTCTACAGATTCAGCCATTTCCGTTAATTCGTCGAGTTCTTTTATGAAACCTGCAATAACAAAAAATAAATTAAATCAAAACAATTAATATCGAGAGGATTTGAAGGAAAAAAAAGTGAATTTTCGTAATTCCAAAAACGAAAAGACTCGTAAGGAGTTTTGGTACAAAAGGCAAAATGTTAAGAAATTAATGAAATTTGGTGATAATGTTCTTCAACATCAAGTACGAAAATACAATTTTTTTCAAAATTTTCTTCTACTTAGTTATCGAGTAATTATGCATCAAAGCAGATTTCTTATGCCCGAAGTGTATACCTATATATATGGAAACGCTATGCTTATACACGTGAACTTTAGTCTTCAATTACTCGATAACTGTGTAGAAGAAAAATCTGAAAAAATTTGTATTGTCAAATTTGGCACTAAACGAATATTTTCACCAAATTTAATAAAATTCTTAACTTTTCGAAATTTTTTGTGTTTTTAACATGGTTTATCATGGTAACATTGTATCGCCTGTACCGAAACTCCTTAACGATTGAAAACCTTTTTCTCATTTAGAGTAAACGTGACGAAGTAAATTATTAAGTTTCTTAAATCTTCTTCTCATTTATCGTTTTTTTTTCACTTTTTTTTCGCTGTTGCTCGTGAAGAAAATTAGTACCTAGCGATTTCGTCCACTCGATCAGTGTACCTGTGTCGTTCGAAGCGCCTTCCACCATGTACACGAGTTCTTTACCGACCTTCCAAGCCACCAATGGGTACAAACCTTGATTTTCGTGAAAAAAAAAAAACAAAAATTTCTTATGAAAATATCGTAAATTCAAAATTGGGTGAGAATCAATGAAATCATGAATCAAATTTTATTTACCTGCCACAGATGCGTGGGGTTCTTTTCCTGTATTGACATCGACGAAAGTTCCAGTGCCCATAGTGACCTTGAGGTCACCAGGTCGGAAGCATCCTGAACCAAACAACGAGGCCGCTTGGTCAGCCATCTTGAAAAAAAAAAACAATGGAGATTCGTTATCTTTACAATTCAATTTTTCATTTCCATTATAATTCTGATTGATGCATTTAATCGAACTTACCGAACAAGAAATTGGCACTTCGGCGCCAAATATGTATTTCGGGGTGTGACCAAAGTTACCGGCCGTGTCGACGACCTGGGGAAATATGTTCGGTGGCAGTTTGAAAAGATCCATCGCCCATGAGGCCCACGACATCGTAAAAGGATCAAAGAGCCCAGTTGCCGATGCACTCGATACGTCAGTTACGTGTTGCCCTGCATTCATCAAATAATTAGTCAAAAAAACATCGAAACTGTGATGTTAGCAAGAAAAAAAAATTCGAGAACAAAAATCGAACAACGAAATAGCAGTGAATGATTAAATGTGAGACAAGACTAATGAAATACAGAAAAAAAAAAAAAAAATTTCATCGATAACGGCTTGACAAAATGTAGATGTATCAATTGTATTCAGAAATCATAAAATATAAATCACAAACCTGTTAATTTGTAAAGTAACCAACAATCGACACCACCAAATACAGCTTCTCCACTCGTCGCAGCCTCCCGAAGTCCTGGCACATTTTGCAAGGCCCAACTCAATCGTAGTGTCATCTGAATCAAATCAAGAGAGTTTTTTCAAAATATTCAGATCATATTTTGCTTGTTGAAAATTCTTATTTTGTGTGACATTATTCAACAATTTAATTGCAGAGAAAAGAGACGAAGTTGCAGTTTATTGAATGAAAAATTTTATCTCGAAAATCATGATTTCTGTACAGTAGCAAAACTCGACATCAAATTAACAGATTTCGACGTATTCAAATTTCTCAATTAATAAATCTCGGAGCTGTGAGAAACGAAAATTTGTGCCCTTTTAATCCCAATTAGTATTTTAAACTGAATCATTATTTATTTTTTTTTCATAGAAGTAGAAAAATCAAAAACACAGAAAAATCATTCGTCATACGTTAGCCCCATGATTGTGCAGAAGATATTGAAATCTTGAATTCTTGTGAAATCCTATAAAGCAAGCCTGAAATGACGCAGCATTTCTTTCCCAATTTCCTCTTATTTATAATGGCCATTATTGTAATGGAAGAAATGTGTAATCATTTTTGCAAACGACTGTACTAAAATACGTCTCTTGGCTCTGCTGGTATCAGGGGTCAAATTGAGGAACGGGCAATTACAATTGAGGCAATACACAACACGCTAACCCTCAATTGTAACACGAGCGTTATCTACGAAGGATTTTGACACGTTTGAAATTATCCGAGCACCTACGAAATTACTCGAAATTTTTTTAATTACCTATTTTTTCTCTCATTTATATATCATCTTTTTTCAATGTACTATTATTTAAGTCTCAATTTTTTGCCATTTTCTTCGTTTTTTCTCATTCATTTAATTTGCCACAATTTCCTTTTAATTACTAGCATCATTTCAATTAACTGCAAATAATTTTTCTTTGTTCATGACACACGTACCTGTGTATTCATCAGTTTCAATACGCTGCCGGCTAAAAAACGTTTGCTTCGTGTTATGGTATACAAAAGATGAGCTCCGATTCTGAGGCCTTTCATTGTCACTGAGGAATTCCATTCCTTCACCATCGAGTCTGCTCGCAAATCTTTCCACGTTATGAATCTCGACAAATAAATTTACAAATGATTTTCAATCACGTTTTACTTCGTATTTTTTTTTTCTCGTTTTTATTTCGTTGTTGTTTCAATAAAATAAATACAAATCGATAAAAGCATCGCTGAGTGAAATTTACCTATGATAATGTTTTCCAGTCTCGTAATTCCAGGACGTGAAACTGCTTCGCTGTGTAGAAATACCAAGCGAAGCTATGCAGTTTGGATCGATGCCACTTTCTGCAAATCGAGCTTACCGTTAGTTTACTTTTCAAACATTTTTTTATTCATTTATTTATTTTTAAATTCTTTGCCACTAAATAGGATTGTGAAATTAGTGTCGAAAGTAAAAAGTGAATTGACTAAGAATCGTTTAAAAGTAAACTGCGCTGTTGATATTTTATTGTTAAATATTTTTAATACAAACAACGTACGATAGATTGCGTTTTTCATAACTTTGAGGATCGAGCTCCATAGTTGATCGGGATCAATCTCAACGTAACCGGGCTTTGGATAGATCAGTTCAACCTGCCGATTATTCGAATATCGATTAAACGAATTTTTCAACGAAACAAAAAGAGGCTTTGCACGGATAAAATTAAAACTGATAAAAAAAAATCGCGATTTAGTCCAGTGGAAAACGCTGAAGATTATCCCTCATTATATTGCTCCAACGATGATATTTCAGTTCTAATTTTCTCTGTGCATTTCTCCGTATTTACGAAATAATTAGTAGCAAGTAAAAAAAAAAAAAAACAATATAAATTTTATAGCCCAAAGGATTCGTCGACTTTTGAGACGTGAAAGGATTCGGAATGTTTCATCGAAGAGGTAACAAATTAATAGTCAGATGCAAGTTGAGCGATAAATGTTAAAGAGCGTACAACTCGCCTGCAAAAAGTGAGATATGGAAATCACGATCAACGTCACAGTGCTGTTCAGTAAGAAAAAAAAAACTGTTTTCTCCCAGAGAGTGATAAAAAATTATGGAATAACGAGCTCAGTTTAATATTTCTGTATTCTCAGAAACTGTGTTCGTTTTACAAATATTTCTCTTCCTGTATTCATCAAGAGGAATTTTTTTAAAGTGATTGAGAAAAAAAAAAGTTCGAGTGAATAATTCTTTCGGTTTATTGTTCTACAGTGTTTCGATCCTGAAATCTTGACTGTATTAAACATTCATTTTATTCTGCACCTGCGAGTGTTTTTTTTTTTAGTTTCAGGAACAGGTTTAACAAGTTCTTTTTATTTTTTTATTTATTTTTTTATTACGTAATGGCAGCCCTCCATTAATCAATGAAACATGCAATTCGGCCTCAAGTTTTTTGGGCCCGTCGAGCATCTAAAAATAACAGCTGGCCTTGAATTCCCGCGTGTATTAAAAAATTATCATGCCATTTATTCTCGTTTCGACCGATTGTTCAATGATTTCATACGTTTCTGTGCAAAAAAAAAAACATTCATTTTATCCAACGAGAAATATCGAAGTACCGGAAGAAATCAAAGGAAATACGAATTTAATGATAAACTGCTGAAGTTAAACATTAAAAAAAAAAATCAAAAACATTTCAGTTTATATTTAATACAATCGTGCAAAAATTCTCATGGAAATCCTCACGAAATCAGTTTCCATAAAACAAATATATAATCAAGATTGAAGATGCAGTCGCGAGACTTCGTGGATATTTGGACATTCGAATTATTAATATTTCAATCTGTATATACCAAACAAATTTTTATTTCTTACTTTATCTTTGTTATTAATCAAAAGAAACAAAACAAAAATCGATATCGACGAATCTCAACGATTCTCATTATCAACGAAAACTATAAATCAAAATGTGATTAGTGTCAAGTAATTGATCAGCACAAAAAATTATGAGAAGTACAAATATGATATTAATACGAAGAAGTGTGGCTTTTATCTCCGCACTGTACACACTCATATCTTCGAAGCTGGAATTAAAGACTCTGAATTGAGCGAAGAAACAAGTTGGATATTTGTAAAATAATAGATGAATCTTTTATAAAATGATTATGATTTTTTATAAATTTCATTAAGAAGTTTCGGTACAGGCGATACAATGTTGCCATGCTAAGCCATGTTAAAAACACAAAAAATTTCAAAAAGTTAAGAATTTTATAAAATTTGGTCAACATATTCTTTAGTGCCAAATTTGACAATACAAATTTTTTCAGATTTTTCTTCTACACAGTTGTCGAGTAATTGAAGACTAAAGTTCACGTGTATAAGCATAGCGTTTCCATATATATAGGTATACACTTCGGGCATAAGAAATCTGCTTTAATGCATAATTACTCGATAACTAAGTAGAAGAAAATTTTGAAAAAAATTGTCTTTTCGTACTTGATGTTGAAGAACATTATCACCAAATTTCATTAATTTCTTAACATTTTGCCTTTTGTACCGAAACTCCTTAAATACACAAAATCGGTAATGATGAATGAATATTTCTGTACAAAGATTAGCACGAACCTTTTCCGTAGCACATGCAACAGTGATGATATTCTCGTCGATAATGTAGCATCGTACAGTCGTAGTTCCAACATCAAGAGCAGCGATATATCTCATTTTATAAACAATATATGAATAAGAATAAAGATTCACGCGATTGTTCGTAATGTTGGAATGAAAGTAAATTATTCGAACGAGAAACGAGCTCCGTCACACGTTCGAAGTTAAACGCGGGTATCCAGTGATAAACAATTTTGGTACAAGAGGGCGCCACCGTGGTCACTTCGTTCGCGCTGCGACGAAGATTCTATAACAGGCCACAGATTTTTTTGTAAAAAATAAATATTTCTTCTCTGCTGTATGAATCTTGCGCAGTCCTATACGTACGAACGTATTCGCAAAGTGAATTATAATGCTCCATGCGGTGTCTTATCGTACACATCACACGGCGTGGACTACGAGAAATTTTATCCTCGCCCCACCAACATGGTGGCGCGATATTGATCTAACGCGCATGCGCCTCGAACTTAAGGGCTACCGCAACCATGGAGAATAAACTTTCAGTCAGAAAATTTGGATGACTCTTCGGAAACGGCGCTTTTTCATAGCGGCCCCTTTGGGAACGACGATTAAAAGTCTCGGTCGAGACCACAGAACCTTTCCAACGTCCAATGAGAACGTGATCTGATTATAAAAGTTCTCAGAGTCGTAATTTTCCTATTTTTTCTTTCGTTGGCTCTGCAATTCTCTGCTTTATCATCTGAAGATAATTCCTATCGCCTCGCATCGCGATTTCTGGAGCAACGATTCTTTTTGTCTGTACGACTATTATGTACTCGGTTGAGTCATTCGTTTTGGATTTTTAATCGCCAGAATTTGGGGATCCAGCGATTGGTATTAAATTCTTTTCAACCTCGGTGTTTTTCGTAAAATTACGAGCTTCGATTCGCACTGTGTGGCAACTATACTTTCCGCAACAATTTTTTAACCCCTGAACACTGTCCTTCTCAAAGCTTTTTTACACTAAAATAATTTTGAGCAAAAAATCGAATAATTTGAAACTATTGCAGAGTTTTGGGAACAAGCGAATCGTGCTTGTTCCCAAAACAAAAAAAAATCGCTTCTACAATAATTAGCAGGTTCATGATCTTACAATAATAATAAAATCACGTTTTCGAAACGAAAGATCAATCGAAAGATTCAATTTCGACGTGGATTAAATGAGAACATCAAATGTTTCTGAATACCAATTTTTATCACTTTTCCATATTTATATGTTTGTACGATTTTTTTTTATCTCGATTGGAAAAAAAAAAGTTATTTGAAAATCCTCCGATTTCTTTGCACATTTTTGTACAAACATTGAACATTACACTAGAAAAATATGAATGAATGAAATAAAAAGTTTGATGAATAGAGTCGTTTGGAAACGTTCGAGTAATGGACGATCGAAATTCAAATATTTCTACCGAGCAATCTTCCATAATCACAAAACGAATTCTAATCACTTTGTGTTTTTTTTTTTTTTTTTTTTTTTTTCATTGAGTGAACTGACGAATTGGTGATAAAAGAAATATTTTATGAACGGCTCGATTTTCGAGGTCACAAATTACACATTCGCTGAAAGGCTCTTAAATCATTACGTCAAAGCACCCACTCATTCGAAAGTTTATCCAAAACTCTAACATCCCAAAAAAAGCATTGAATTTCAAGAGTCCAGTTCGCTGTCTACGAGCAGCGGGATTCCTCATAAAAATAACATTTCGGATGTGATTCGTAACACGTCGTAATGTAATAAAAGAAAAAGAATTTTTCTGAAGAATCTTCAGAAAAATATTCGTCAATGATGAATAGAATGACTCTTAAGGAGTTTCGGTACAGGCGATACAATGTTGCCATGCTAAACCATGTTAAAAACACAAAAAATTGTCAAAAAGTTAAGAATTTTATAAAATTTGGTCAACATATCCTTTAGTGCCAAATTTGACAATACAAATTTTTTCAGATTTTTCTTCTACACAGTTATCGAGTAATTGAAGACTAAAGTTCACGTGTATAAGCATAGCGTTTCCATATATATAGGTATACACTTCGGGCATAAGAAATCTGCTTTGATGCATAATTACTCGATAACTAAGTAGAAGAAAATTTTGAAAAAATTTGTCTTTTCGTACTTGATGTTGAAGAACATTATCACCAAATTTCATTAATTTCTTAACATTTTGCCTTTTGTACCGAAACTCCTTAAGACAGCGATTGAAGTATCGAGGTATCGTGTATGCGTTAAAAACAAAAAAAAAGTTCTACCTGTGCGAGGAGCGTATAAAAAATCGAACGAAAAAAATATTCGAAAATTTGTAGTCGTCCCAGTCAAAAAATGAATTTCACGATGAGAAAATAAGCTGAAGATATTTTGCACTGAAGTTTGCACAATAATTTTGGAATTTCGTTTTCTTCCTTCATTCCTACGCTTACCTTAATCATTTTTCGACGCGAATGGATCACGATTACCGAGAGCAGAGGATCCATAATACCTGGTTGGTGAACTAACGATCAATTGTCCATAATATTGCTCAGTCAAAAACAATTTAAAATGAATTTTACCATTTTTCGTGATTTTAATCATTGTCGATACTTATGAATAGAGAGTCGCGATTTTGTTTGAGTTACGAGAAGAGAGGCTGAATATAAAAATTGACAAAACCGCTCCGAATCTCCCATACAAACTGAGAAAACGTGTTGCCGATTCTAGGCATCGAGATCGGTAGAGAGAAAGAGAGAGAGAAGAAAAAATGAGACAGAGATAGTTAAACTTCAACAGAGGGGAGCATTCCACAGCCAGTCCGTCAGTCACTCGCCGGCCGCCGGTGAAGCAGGTACTTGGACGTCGGACGCGTTGAGCGTTTTTTTTTTTCCCAAGATAGTTCGTGCGTGCGAATTTATCAAGAAAAGCAGTGTTTTCAGCGGAAGAAACAAAGAAAAACACACTATTTTCCCGGGGGTAGAAAACGAGTGAGGTGAAAACTCGATTTATTGTGTTATCGATCAAGGAGGCTGCAATGATCTTAGGGCGAGAATAAAAAAATCATGACTTGCGAGTGATTTATTTGTTTCTTTAGCCAGCAGGCTCGAAGCGAGCAAAAAAAAAGGTTTTGCATGTCAAAAAAGTTGAGGAGTCGAGGCGTTGACGCCTGAAATATTGAGAAAGGTTTTTTTTTCACGAAGCATGCATGAAACGTAAAAAAATAAGTAAAATCAGATTTGAATAATAATAATAATAATAATCGTACTGTGCTACGCTCCCAGTGATTGTAGTGTGTGTTTTTGTGTGTGTATGCGCGTGCACCGAAAAATTCTTGAAAATTAATATTATTGGTGAAATTCCAACAGCTATAGCTAATCGTTATCATAATTTTCACATTCTATAATTAAGCCGGGAGAAATACCGCGGAAATCGGAGCAAAGTGTGATTTATTTTTTCACCGTTTTAACGCGGGGAGCCACCTGTCGATAAAGCGCTTGACACAAGCGTCAACGCGTCAATTATTGTACGCGATACATATTTTTGTGTATTTTCACCGTTTTTTTTTTCTTTTTTTTTTTTTTTTTTAATCTCGTGTCTCATTGGATTACCGGATTATTGAGCAGGGATGCTGCCGAGATAGGTGATCCTCGTCGTCGAGACGCGCTCAAAGGTGAGTCAGTTCATCGAAATCTTTTTCAAAACGTGCGTGACGTTCGATAACTCAAACGATCATTCGCCGATTAAATCTGAAGAAATGTGTTTAATCCAAAAACGATTTTCTTCCAAAGATATCAACGAGAGACAGAGAGAGAGAGAGAGAGGGGATCAATAGTAATCTTAAAAGTTGAAAGATAAATAACGTGGATGGCGAGTGTTTTGAGGGATTTTGGAAAGAAAATTTCGATCGAAACAAATCGAGGATCGATCGTGTGTCAAATGCGATGAAGATTGGAGCTAATTTTCCACGAACTTTATACGTTTTTCTCTCTCCCGGAGTCAGAATGACTTTGAGAGCAAATTATTTTTGAGAATCTCTTTCGTTACCGATCACATACGTCGTAAACCGTTGGTTCCGAAGGAGATCAACAAGAATTCTCGAAATTCCGAATAACCTCGATCTCTCGCGAAATTCCCGCAATCTTTTTTTATTTTCACTCCGCACTCTCGCGCGCGCGCGCGGATTCGCTCGATCGGAGTAACGCAAAAAACTACCGCGTAAGAATGTCAAGGTTACCGAACATAGGAGGGGCTGATAAGATCGTGGTTTTCAGAAAATTTTTCAGGTATATATAGCGACTCGAAAAAGAGAGAGTGAATCCAACCTGTTCCCATGGAATCCCAACGAATCTACGAAGATAGTTACAGCAAAGAACGATTTTTTTTTTTTTAACTTTTGTTGTATCTCGTGTTCTCGTCGCTCGTATCGACGAATCCTAAACAATATATCATTTCCGAAAATCGTACAATTTATATATAAATATCAAAGAAAAGTAAATCGAAAAAGAAAAAACAACGAAAATCAACGAATTTTGCCAGAAACAACTGCTCTCCGAAAACGATTAAATTTGACCTTTTCTTACAATTCCATTGATCATACTGAAACGTCACGGTAAAACATTTCAACGTCTGTCTCATTAGTGGAATCCAATTTTAAATTCGTTTTGAATTTCATTACTTACGATAATTTCTCAGTATCCTTAATCGGTTGATTATCAATTTTTATTTTCTTCAGTTCTCGATTCGTCCGGAAGAATCGAACTAAGAACTTTGAAGATCCGAGGGAAACACCTCGATCTTCAATCTGTTTCTATAAACTTTTCATGCATCGGACGAAGCATTTTTATACACATATATATATGTCTTTATATTTACAATTCCTGTACGTATATGCACCAAGCTGACGAGGAATCCGGACCGGTAAGATAGCTTCTGGCTGCCGACTCGTAATAGCTTTCGTTCCAAGCAA
Organism: Campoplex capitator; assembly: GCA_037576405.1. Taxonomy (NCBI): domain Eukaryota; kingdom Metazoa; phylum Arthropoda; class Insecta; order Hymenoptera; family Ichneumonidae; genus Campoplex; species Campoplex capitator. The sequence continues at coordinate 8,197,298 of JARBWI010000323.1, read as the reverse complement.
GACCGCGCTCTCGCGGGATCGTGACGGAATCCTCGATCTCACAATCGCGGTAGAAAGAGAAAGAAGAAAGAGGAGAGAGAGAGAGAGAGAGAGGGAGATTTCCTTTCCCCTCGCGTCCGCCACTGCCGCGCGACTGATCCCCGTTCCACGTTGCAAGGGTTTTCTCCATATTTTGAGTTCTCATTATTTCCTGTAAGCGATCAAAATTTTGTACGAATAAATACGAAATCTCATGAGAATTATTCGTTTCCACTAAAAATCGGAGTAAATGTGGCAGAAATTGTCAAAAAAAAAAGAGCAACTTTCTGCAGACGAAATCGATGAATCGTCATTGGCAAGATAATCGATGAAAATGATATTGAAAAAGAATAAAGATGAATTGAACGATTTTGTAATTGTGAAAATAAGAAAAAAGTTCTTTTCGTTCGACGTAAAAAAAAAAAAAAACAACCGACGAGAGTAATATCTCGCTGCATCCACGACGTTTTCTCTCCATATTCGCACCGATTCTCAACATATATCTCGTGAGCGGTTACGTGTACTATATAATGTGCAGTACACACAGCATGAGTTTCTTTTCATCTGGCGTTCTCTCTCTCTCTCTCTCTCTCTCTATCGCTCTCTTTCACTATGAAGCTCTCGGTTTACGGTGTCTCTCGTTCACGCACGCCAAGTTCTTGGGAGAGGGCACATACGATTTTATACTCGTAACCTCTCTGAGTTTCTCCCCGTGGCTGACGGTTTATAACCGCACGATGGCACATCGTAGCGTGGAATGAGAGACGGCCGCGGCCGCGGAGCGCCAACGGACGCGAGAGCAGGATCCCGGGGTACAGAGAAAGAGGCAAAACTCGCGCGCATTCCAGAGCCGCCGCCGCCGCCGTCGCGCATGTGCGCTGTACCCACGTTGCAATGACTCCCGCAATCGTTCGGGTCCACTAGTGGGAGGAAGTGAGATGAGCGAATGCGATGGTGAAAGAAAGAACAAAGATGAAAGAACGAGCGAGTCGGTAAAAGAGAAAAACACAGAGAGAGAGAGAGAGAGAGAGAGAGAGAGAGAGAGAGAGAGAGAGAGAGAGAGACGAGCGAATGCGCTAGTATAAAAGAAAGACAAACGCTCTCGATGGAGAAAAAGAGATGAACGTTTGTCGGGGTCCATGAGAAAGAGGGACAGAAACACATGGTCGCGAGCAGCAGCACCCGCGCACACTTGGTCAGAGTACCCGCGGGCTGCAACGTTCGCGCGAGTACCGCGCGGCGCCGACGAGGCGAGTTCCCCGTGTCCCGAGACTCCGTCCAAGCGACGATGACGATGCATCCCACTATATCGTGTATCCACGTTACAAATATGCGAGCATCTCTCTCTCTCTCTCTCTCGGTGCGCCTTCGATATACGTCGAGAAAACTCTTCCATCGTACTTTATTTTTCAAATTCTATTTTTTTCTCAACATTGATCCAAAAAACAATGAAAAAAACCAAATTTACCGGCTTGAACAATCACTTTTTGGCTCATTGTCATTCCCAAAGGATATTCGGCCTTGCGAGGCACGAATTTTTTACTGCGATCGTTGCAGAGACGCAGCGACGAAGCGAACGTCTAAAATTTCCTATCCATCGACGTACATAGGCGTGCGCTCCAGATCGAAATCCGATACCGATGATTCTCGATCGTGCCCTTATCCGGATGCTGGCTCTCAACAATACAGATGACCTATATATGTATACATCGATAAATACCTATACAAGGATTAAATTTATGGATTATAAAACGAAATGAAAGTATTAAAGTGTGCTCGCATAATGATAGTCGCAAAAGTTGCGTCTAAAAAAGCGAGTATTCGAAAAAAAACGTATATAAAATTTTTTATCACCGACGTACATTAACAGTTGAACGGTTTTAAGCTGTAAGAAAAACGTTGCGAGAGTATTAAACTGTGGAAAGAATTTATCCAACAGATCTAACTCCGTGTCTCGCGTACACGTTTTTGGCTGCTTTTCGCCTGATCGTGAGGAATGTGAGAGGGAAAGATGCAGTGAAGGTTTCAAACACGTCAATTTCAATGGTGAATTTCAAATTTCTCCAGGCTCAATAATATAATAACGTTTTATGTATTTGTTTTATAGATAAGAAAATACCGTGTACAAAAAGAGATCGTGAATAATTCGAACACTATTTCGAAATGTTCGAGTATTATTGCGGAAAAGCAAAATGGAAAAATGCAAGATAATCGTATGATTATGAAAGTTGTTATTGCGGATTATTATGATCGTAGTTTTCGTTAGCGTTAGAATAGACTCGACTTATTTTATCACTCTACAAAAATACTCCGAACGCGATTGGTATTCCTGATCTCGCGCGTTCGGAGTTAAAAACAAAAAAGGAGGCCACTTTTCCTTCCGAGTCTTGGTGTGCACCGCCGTTAGGAATTTAAGAACTTTAGCCTGCTGTGCACGATCTAGAGATACGTAATGAGAAAACAATTGCTCGAGAATGCAAATTGCCTTGTACTTGATCTCTTTTCTACCGCTCTCAGCTCGGTCTAATAATCGTCGTTAACGGGGGCCTCTTCTCCTCGAATATCGCGAAACTTTTACGGACTAATATCTCTAAGAATATCCTCGCAATGTAAAGGGTGTCCGAAAAATTAGTTGAAACAGTTAGTCCACACATGCACTAACTGTGCATGTGTGAACCAGCCAATCATCGACGTCGAGAGAGCCATGGGCGTCCTCGTACTTCATATCAGCTTCGGATCGAATAATTAAGGAGGGTGGCTACACACGACAATATGATAAGAATTTAATGAAATTTAGTGATAACATTCTTTAGCATCAAATGCGATGACACAAATTTTTTCAAATTTTTCGTCTACATAGTTGTCGAATAATTGGAGTTTAAAATATGCAAAAGATGTACCTATATATGTCAGAATCCTATGCTTACGGATGTAAACTCTAGTGTTAAATTACTCGAAAACTATGTAGAAGAAAAATCTTAAAAAATTTGTATATTCATATTTAATCCAAAAGAATATGCTCACCAAATTTCATTAAATTCTAATCATTTCGATTTTTCCTATGCTTTTAACATGGCAACATTGTTGTGTGTAGCCAACCTCCTTAAGTGCCCGAAGACTTTTCTCTTCACAGTTTCATCTTCCATCCATTTTTTAAGTTTCAGGTCTTCAAACACAGATACAACCACATTTTTTCCACATTCCTTTCACATCGATCCGATCGAAATCACCAAACTGCAGATCCTGAGGATTTTTCTAACCGATACATCCACAGCCATGAATTTGCTATCAGAATTTCACCACCACTCGATCTCTCTGTCTCTCTCATTCTCTCATTTTCTCTGTCTATCTCTCGAAGTTCGTACTTCACAAAGCACAGTCTTTTGGCTCATTTACTCTGCGTAAATATAGCTGGTGCAAAATACCTTTCGAGGCTGCGCCAGAGGCCGTCGCTCCGACGAAGCTAATTTTTTTTTTCTTTCTTCTTCTTTTTCTCCGCATATTCATGCAGTGCAACTTCACTGTGGGATGCGGAGGACGTTTATGTGTAGACGAATGAGTGCACGCGCGTGTACAGGATACGATGGAACACTCGCTTCGAACCGCCTCATTATCTTCTACTTTTGAAACCTTCAAATATATATATATATATATATATATATTTCGTGCGAAAAAAAAATTGCAAAAATGATAGTAAGATTACCAATATTTTTACAGATGAATTTCCCATTTTCCATGCATTTATATTATTTACAAATTTTACATTTCATCTTTCCTCGATACTCAAAATTCGAAGATAGACGAAGTCACGTTCGCGCGAAATATGTCAAAAGAAATGAAGCGATAATAATCTCGAGATAAGAAATATAAAAAATTGCTGCATTTTTATTTATGATTTAGAAGAGCAGATGGGAATGAAAGACATGAAAAATAAATAAAACCGAGAGACTATATAAAGGTTTTCACGTCGACTGCGTCTTACGTGACTCCAGAAACGTGACATCTTCTCATCTTCTCAGGTCCTATATTTTCCCATTTTTGTTTTCTTTCTTTCTTTTCCTTCATCCCTTTTTGTATATAAAACATACCTGGGTATCGTGATACCCATAATATTCGAGACTAGGCCTGAAGAAGACCAAAATTCCTTAGACGAGTGGACCTTACACATTCCTAATATCTTCTTGTATATTTCTAGGTATACACACGTATACTTTACAGGTTTCCTTGTTTTTCGAATTCCTTCTTCGATAGAATTCAGATGCGGGGAGCTACTCTAATCCTAATCCATTTGTAATTTCATGCATGGGCTTTCTCGATGAGATTCGATGTCAGCCATGATAATTTCGATCGAAAATTCAATATTTCGTTTCAGGCTTTAAATTCCTTTTTTTTTTTCGACTTCTTGAACGTCAGAATATTGAGAAAAAAAGAATAAATCTTTGTCGCGTCAGTTTGAAACTGACAATCCTGAGTCTCGTGAGTCTCGAAAAAGGCAGAATCTTTGACTGACACGTTCGATGTATATTTCTGAAAGCTTTTCTCACTGCTTCTCGATCTGTCTCGTGCACGTGTGACTCTTTTTCTTTTCATTTCATTTTATTTCTCGTGTGCAAATATCCGAAGAATGTCGCGGTGTCTTGTCACGAAGCCGAAGCCTCCGCTTCGTTCGTGAGGGAAAGAGATTACTCAACTCTCTCCTCTCGAACTTCTTTCGCGACTTCGCCGCTCGAAAAAAAAAAACGCGCCAACGCATTTGCGCGATAAAAACTCCGGAGAGTTGTAATTCTTGATGAATTTTTGCAACTTCACGCACCAACTTCGATTGACAGGAGAAAAAAAACAAATGAAAACGATCAGATGAAATCGGATTTTCAAGTTTCATTCTCTATTTTTATTGTCGTAAAAGAAAATTCGCTTTTATTTTTTTATTTTATTTCGAGTGGCTCTCGTTTTAGAACGAATGGAAAAAAATTTCTCGTGTGTACTACATTGTTTTACCCGTTGAAATTCTCGATAACTATCGAGCGGTTAGCACAACCTTGCGATATTCTTGGCACATTGTATTGTCGAGTTGGTGTGGTTCGCTTTCGCGAAATTTTAACATCACGAGTCGTCGCGAGTCCGGTCTTTTTAACGCGGGTAGAGAAAGAGAAAGAGGGGTGGGGGGGGGGGGGAGAGAGAGACGAAGTATGGAGTATGATTATAATAATTATAGTATGTAATTTCCCCAGTCTACATACGCGAGGCTGAGTCATGCGAACACTGCAATGGTGCGAGGAAAAATCGATGGGAAAAGGATGTAACTTGCTGGGTGACTGAATTGGCTCGGGAGACGATCGATAAAAATTTTTCAAAATCAATAGATGATCGAATGAAAATCTATTTTTTTTAAATTATACATTTATTTAATCAAAGAGCAATTAATCAGTCAACGGAATCGCAGAAAAAGTTCTCTGGCTAAATTTTTGTTTATTATTCTTTTGAATTTTACTCGTTTTTTTGTTTTTTTTTTCTTTTTCTTGCGACATGAGTCTGCAGCACACGAAAATGATTCTTTGCTCTTCTCCCGTGGCCTCGACTCTTGGCTCGCGGCGCAGTTGCGCTCGGTCAGCGCATAATAATCCCCGGAGCGCCATCAATAATGCATCGACGAGTTCTCCACCGCCGCCCCACGCTTGATTACAATTTATAATTTATTGCAAATTTATGAAGCGATCCTCTTACCTTTTCTCTCGTCTGTGCATCTTTTTTGGAGAACAAAAGAGGAAGAGAAAGAGAGAGAGAGAGAGAGAGAACTTGGATGCAGAGACTGTCTCATGTCCCGTTGCGTGATTTTTCTCCACGTCAAACATCTTTCTCACTTTCATAATTTTCTATACTCCTCTTACAATACAATTCAACTTTGAGTCCATGTAAATTCTTCGAATCATGTTACTATTGATATTCCGGATGAAAAACAACATTTTTATTTTTTGTGTACAAGCTTTCTCAACAATAAATGATTGAAAAGAAAATTAAATATTGCTATGGAGGTTCATCGAATCGTGGCCTGACGTTGAGATGAGTTTCTTTATACCATTCGTGAAACTAGAATGATCAGAAAGACACAAGACCTCTGTAACGGTGTCAAAAACTACTTCAATTGTTTGTGGCAAATTTTTCAGAGTTTTTATAATTAGATTTTTATCGGCTGTGACTTTATCACGTAGCATTCTCTTCGTTATTAGAAATCGAATACAAATGTGTACGATTGAGTTTCATTATAGCACACGAAAGTTTCGTGTGCCACGAAAGCTCTCTTTTTGCTCAGAAGAAAATTGGGATCGTTTTTGACCTCGTTGCGGAGTTCAAGTTCGGGAAAATGGATCGAGTCGAGGGTTGACGAAACATTCAAACTCGGTTCTTCTTAATATGTTTTTTTTTTTTAAATTATTTTTTTTATCAATATTTCGTTTAAGGAGTTTCGGTACAAAAGGCAAAATGTTAAGAAATTAATGAAATTTGGTGATAATGTTCTTCAACATTAAATACGAAAACACGAATTTTTTCCAAATTTTCTTTTACTTAGTTGTCGAGTAATTATGCATCAAAGCAGATTTCTTATGCCCGAAGTGTATACCTATGTATATGGAAACGCTATGCTTATACACGTGAATTTTAGTCTTCAATTACTCGATAACTGTGTAGAAGAAAAATCTAAAAAAATTTGTATTGTCAAATTTGGCACTAAAGAATATGTTCACCAAATTTTATAAAATTCTTAACTTTTTGATTTTTTTTTGTGTTTTTAACATGGTTTAGCATGGCAACATTGTATCGCTTGTACCGAAACTGCTTAACAAATTTATTCTCACTTCGTTGATCATGCATTCGGAAAAACGTATCGCTGAGAAGAATCCGCAGGATTTTTCGATTGTGCATATATCGATACGAGAAGCGTTATTCGTTGGAATATAAACGAATGTAAAATAGATTTAGAGGGTGTCGGTAGGTAAGAGAGGTTTGTTAAGAGGTCGAAGAAATATTCGTGCTCGCGAGTACTCGCACGTGCGAGAAAGGAATAATGAAGTCATGCTATTGGCGAGTTTTACCAACACTGTATGCATGTTCGAGATACATACTGTATGTATAAAACGTTTTTTTTCTTTCTCTTTAGACATATGCTTCTCTGTCGTTTTACTCTTTCTTCCATCTCTATTCCTCCAGCTCTTTTGGTAAGCCACTCACGTAGCAAAGAATCCTTAAGCCTCGTGGCAATGTGTGCATATGTTTGTCTGATTTGCTAGAAGTTTATCCTTATGCAATAGAAAATATTTCTTGGTCGAAAATTTCTAAAACTCGTATGAGAAAATTTAACACTTTTACGTACAAGGATTGGTGCAATTTTGGAAAGTTCTTTTGGACTTGGTAGCATAAAATGTAAAGCCTGTAAGTGCTTTTTTAATTGGATAAGTAAGGAGTAGTTTGAGGAGAGACAAGAAAAAAAAAGAACTTAAAGCGAGACTTAAAGTTTGTCTCAATTTGTCATTCTTTAAAAAAAATGCCACGGTTTTTGCTGGATAAAAATGCTCCTCCCTCGAAACCGTTGATTAAAGAATTAAAACTTTCCAAAATGTTCCCAAACACGCGATGGTCCCTGTATAAAAATCGCGAGGAAAAAAACGCTCGAAATTCCATCACAACGGTGATCCAAGTTCGCTCCGCAGCTTGTCGGTTGTGCCGAGAGCCTAGGAATCCTGCTGCGCTTGTCCTCACTGAATCAGCCACTCACCGGTTTCATCGCCGCGTCTTTGATGTCCTCTTTCGGGAAAACACTACTCTCTCTCTCTCTCTCTCTCTCTCTTTCTCCCCCGTGAGGTTGAAAACGAGAGGTAACGAGCGAAAAGGAGGATGTCGAGGCTCCGCGAACTCGCGCATACGCCGGGGCTGTGTCTATATATCGAAAGAAAACAGAAAAGCATTTGGTGAACGAATTGAATTAGAATATTGCGTGAAACTCTACGCGATGATGTGTCATCGCTGTTTTTTTTTTTATGGGCATTGACGATTTTTGCCACAAATAAACGCGACGGAAAGCTCGTGCACATTGAAATAATTGAGTGATAACAAAATTTTGTTGAAATATTAAAATATTTTCTTGCACGTATTCGTATTAAACAAATTTTTTTTTCTTCAGGCTGCAAAATTTCTAATATTACAACAAAACTTATTTGTACTGAATCGATACTTCGTTGAGACGATAAAACATTTTGTTGCGTAGTCGAAATATTTTGTTGAACGTATTCAACAAAATATTTCAAGTTTTCAACAAAATTTCGTTTTCAATGTTCGAATCAAATTGATGTTATTCGAGATTCAGATTAGCGTAGAGAGTGACGTTTCAGATGATTAAATCACGTTTTTTTTTTCAGTTGAGTAAAATTGCAAATTTCAATTTCCTTTTAAATCATAAATTACGACGAATCATCAATGATCCACATTCTTGCTCGATGATTCGAGTCTGGAAATATCCAGTTTCGAAATAATTGATGGTCGAAATTATTTTCGAAATTTCGTCGATGCTAACAGGCCCGAGGACAGGTGTTACAACAATTTTCTTTCCTTTTGAAAAATGACAGCTACTCTTCGACTTCCTGTGTACCAGAGATTAACATAAGTTTAGCCCTGAGGGGGGATTGTCATTATTTCTTCCAATTATACATATATGAAATTTGAGATAAAATCTTTGAAGCTCGTTAACGTGATTACTGCGCAACGCGCATATCAGTTACCAGGTATTTTATCGTCCATGAATCTCGAACGAACGCTCTTTTTTTTCCCACGAATAACGAACCCTAAGAAAACTAAGTTTCTTTCGAATGCAAAACCCCATTGTTTTTCATTATTCGATTTTCTTTCCGTTCCCCCTTATTTATTTTTTATTTTTTCTATACACGCGTATAAACTTATTCGTTTTATGGTTTGAATCGTGTATTCGAATGTTTTCGCCATATTGGTCTAGCGCGACGGGCTGAGCGATTTTTTTGTCCCTTCGCCCCTCGTTTCATTCCTTATTCGATTTTCTCTCCTTTTTCCTCTTTCGTTTCCAAGTTTGTGTGTGTGTGTGTGCATGTATACCGATGTCTTTGTATGCAATACATCTTCCTCTCCGCCCCTCGGCCTGCTCGCTCCCTCGTCGCTCTTGTAAAGTATCTTTTTCTTCCGGGGCTTCGTGGCGCGAGACTTAACACCGGTATTTCATCACCAATACAGACAAATATCGCGAATACGAAACACACTCACGCCTGCATCTCCCGATCGGCGTTAATTCACTTTACCTCTCCCCCCCCCCCCTCCCATCTCCTTTCACCTCTCGTTTCACCTCTTTCTGCTCTTCACCTCTCCTCGCGTCTCTTAGTCGTGTGTCACACGAGATATCACGACGCTTCGATTTCTCAAAGCGGAAGACACGCGCTGAAATTACTATCCGATGTGCGGACGTGCCTTCCTGGTCTTTACCCCCGAACACTATAAATATCTATGAACGTTGATCGATTCGAGCATTCCAAAACAATTTAAAAGCAGTCCAGTTCTTTTTATTTGTTGTTTTAATTCGTTTGAAAAATTTCATCGAATATTCACGCATGATGGAGCCTGAAATGAGTTCAGTAAATGTATGTATAATAAAAGTAGTGTCATCGATCGAATTATGAGTCTACTTCCGCTGGATCGTAGCAAACGAAGGGAGCAGGTTCGACCTTAAAAATCTTTGTCTAGATCAAATCTCGAATGACTATTTTCCTGTTTATTGAAAAGGAGGCTCATTGACTAGTGAGATTGAACGAGAAACGCTCTCGAATGAGTTACGTTTTAACAAAACCGTTCAGCTGTTATATTTAATCAGCCAACTTCGCAATTAACTTCTCCGATGTATCTGGTATACACGAGAGTAATTCAATTAGCAAGCTTCGTGTATATGGCTGCTGAAAAATTCAGTCTCTCAAATAGCAGCAACATTGTATATGCTGCTATTTGCGCCTGTGCCTATACGTGACTGTATACGTGTGATGGCTCCTATCGAGAACATGCTTCGGTGCACGATTATCTAGAGTGCGTAATACATATTGTAAGTCTGGTAGCAAATAAGAAATCAATTGCACCGAGGCAATTGCTCGTCGACGTATCAGTATTTGCTCCAGCGAATAAAGTGTGCTACCAAAGTACTCCGGGTATCAACTTTTAAGTGAAAACTCGAATCAGTAACACGGTTTATGCACATCATGTATGCGGACCGAACAGAAAAAAAAAAAAAAAAAAAAGCAACGATACGTCATCATCATAGAAAAGTAAAACGAAGTGACACGAGAGAAGAACAAGGCGACTCTTCTTCTTTTCGAGGAATTTCGAGTGATTCTAATTGGAGAGAGAGAAAAAAAATGACCGTTTCCTTCATCTTTTATTACACGTTGTTTCCTCTTGTTTTTTTTTTTTTCTCGAATTCCTATCTCATCACCCCCCCCCCCCCCCCCTCTTTTTATACCTGGAACTTAATGATGATTCTGCCTCCAATAACACCGAAACTCTCAATGGTCTGTGATTTTTTAGAACTCGAGAAAAAAAAACGTTCTGTTTTTTTTTTTTTATTTGACGTGTTGACTCTGTTTTCGTCTTGCCTTTTTTTACCCTTGGATCCTCCGGGCAAAAGGAATTTCTTTCTGTTATATGCTCAGCAGTCTGAGGTCCGGTGGAGACGGGTGTTAAATTGAAAAACGTGTTTTATATATCAGGCTCTCTTCTGTTTCCGTTGTAATTGCTTGATTAATATATATATGTATATGTATATATTTTTTTTTTCATTAATGGGATCGTTGTCATCGTCGTTTTTTTCGATATACTATCGAGATAAAATCGAATTGAATCAACCGACATACTTATTTTCGAGGTTAAAAAAAGTGGATTTGAAAAAAAAAAAAAAAAAAATTCTCATCAACAGCGACTCCAAACTGACCGTAACCATTTTATTCGATTCGAATGAATTAATTTCTCTTTTTTTTTCTCACACGTGTAGTTTATTTTTTTTTTTTTTTTTTTTCCATTCGAAAGAATGAGAAAAAAAAAAGCAAACATAATTTTGTCATTTAGACAAATACGCGGTTATAAAAATCGAAAATTTGTGAATGTTTTTGTTGGTCCTAATTGGCGGTTCACATCAGGCATCATCCCGCGATATGGCTATTTCGAGCTTCATCACATATCGCGTTGGGTTCCCATTTCTTAACGCCCCGGGGGAAATGGCGTCGTTAGTTCGGTAGTTCCCGGATCATCTCCGATCTGGCTCGGTCCACGCTCATGGCACGATTATTATTATACGCCATAAAGAAGCAGAGCCAGTACTTCCCCTTTCTCATTTTCTCGGGGCTCTGGAAATTTCAGAAGAATTACAAATCCGAATGAGCGAAGAAACAGCCCCGAGCCAATGTTGGTTAACCGGTAAGATTCCTCAAAAATGGGTGTTTTTTCGGTGTATTTTTTGTTCACCCATCGCCTAATCCTTTAGCCAATAGTTGCTCCGATTTTCTTTTCTTCTTCTTTTTATTTTTTGTTCTTTCTTAGAACTCAAAAATGCTAACGGTAGTTTGGTGGATATTTCGGTCGGAGCGTAAAGTGTGGCTTTCGCAGGATAATCGTTGGTCGTATTACGCAACCGAGAACTTTTGTTTCTTCAAAATTCCTTTCTCTCTCTCTCTCTCTCTCTTTCATTTTATTTCCATCAAATTTTCTCGTGAAAAAAGAAAAACAATTCTTATCGTATTTTATTTTATCAACATTTTGATCATATCTTTCTTCCTCTTTTTTCAAATCGATGAAAACTTCCTATCAACACCGATATACCACGAATCGTCAAGCTGCACCGATCCACTCGACCCCCAGAAATTGAGTCTGTCTTTGTCGATTTTACAAAAGAATTTTTAATGTCGTTCTTTTTTTTTCATATTTTTCACTGATTTCCAATGATAAAACGTGTTTGTTTAGTCGTGTTAGTAGTGCGGGAATATTCTGTGTTGTTGTTTTCTGATCGAACGAGGCCAATGAACGTTACAATTGCGCCAACATTCAATACGGCTTGCGGTTACATGCTTACGTTCATCCACGTGCATACAAATGTGTATTCGTGAATCTTTATATACGTATAAACGTACATTTATAACCTGCTATGGGTAGAAACGAGTTTTTGTAGCATGCGTCATTCTTATCTGTGTGCGACTGGTTGTATGTGCTACCGTTGGCCATCTAGTACTATACCTGTTGAAAATATATGTTGGCAGTTATACTTCGATATAGTTTTTTTCTCAACTACGTTACAACATATATATGTTGGATTCTTCCTGTCAAAGCCATATGTACATAAAGAACATAAACATATGATTAACGTTTAACTATCGAACGAAATAAAGGCTTGTGAAATTTTTGTATAAAATCCAAAATAAAGTAGCTCCAGCTATTTTTAACAGGCCAAAGCAGCACTGGTTACGATGTCATTTATGGTTCGTATGTTTCCAACTCCATAGATAGCTGATTGAGTGACGTAAGATGACTGTTTTTAAGGTTGTCTCCTTTTCTTTGAACGTTGTCGGGCATGGAATTCGTGGGCTATTTCGTCACCTAATTTATTCATTTTCACGTATCAAAATGATTCAGCGATCACGACAGGTGTTGACAAAGTCTCGTAGATATACGCGAAGACTTCTGTATCTCATTATTATATTTCGGGCACGAGGTGGAGCGAGCCTTGTACTAGTTGACACGCGTGAAGTCGTGGACGAAGGAAAGTGTCTGTTGGAGTACAAATCGAGTGTGTTTGTTGTGTGTTCAAGTGGCTTTGAAAATAGACTGTTATCACATTGTTGTTTTCAATATTTTCGGGGCTGCTTATCGTTTACAAGAAATTAGAGATTGTATCTTGGCATTTGTTCTCCAGCGTTTTTTGTTGCTGGAATGCTCGTCATCCGATGATGCTGATTTTAGTTTCTTTTATTTTGAATCTCCCATTTGGAAAGAATTTACGTTTGGAGAAAAAGTTAGTGATGGTGATTCACATGAAACTAATAACTGTATGTGTCAGAAGAATTTCGAGGCGATTCAGGCCGAACTCAGAGTTGAGAATTTGATGAGTTTTGGGGCATTCGGAATAACTCAAAACACGAGTATCACCCCCTGTGCTTTTGGTATCTTTCTTCTGCAGATGAGCCGATGAACCACGAGAAATATAAAGAAAGAGAGAGAGAGAGAGAGGGAAAGAGAGGGCCAAGCCGGCCGGCTCTCGCGATTCCTCGTATTATACCAGGTTGAGACAAGGAATGCGGGCGTCCTTCGTTCGCTCTTCTCGAGAGAGCAACAGCAGAAGAAGGAGCAATGAGAAGAGAGTCTGCGAACACGGCATTGGCCATGCCGAGACGCCCGGCAGCGTTATCCTGGCCGCTTCCCTCGTCGTTCTAACGCGAAAACTCAAGAGATAAACGAGCCATACCAAGCTCTATGAATCTACGACACTTTGTTTACTCTCTCAACTGACAATTGATAATTAGAAACAAAAAATCCAGTCGACGTTATGCTCGTCTGCCTAACGCCTAAGTTTTAAAATTATTTCTAACATTTTTCGTTATGCAATAACTTCGGATAGTCATTCTCAACGTTTGCTTTTATTCATATTTTTGTGCTGTTGTCATTCGACGTTAAATTTATCTGCGTCACAATTATCAGGAACAGAAAAATATAAGTGATTTGCCTACAATTTTTTATTGTCCATTCAAAAAACTTCTTTTTACAAATGAACTGTCATGGAATCTGATAATAATCAACTTCGTTTGAATGTTCCATGAAGCTGTTTATGGAAGGGAGAATCAATTGCGAAAAATCATCACTGCGGTACAGGAATAACGATTTTATCGGACATATTTTGAGAATATTTCAATTTTATGATTAGTTCGCATCCTGATAGAGTCCAAGGAAAGCAAACGTAACGAAAAAGATTGATAAAACGGTTGATCATTTGAAAAGCAATTATTATAGTAATTTTGTTTTTTTTGTGGATCGTTTTGTATTTATTGTTGTTTTGATACTGATTTAACCGGTAATACAGCCTCAAACAACTCGTACTTTCACTCGGTTTGTATATTTGCACAGGAAGAAAGTGGTGCACTCCGAGTAAAAGGAGAGAGAAGTGGATGGACTAATAATTCACGGTTGCGCTTGAATCGAATTCTTCCGAAGTAATATTGGATTGAAAATTCATTTTTTTTTGTTTTTTGAATCCATGAAATGCAACAATTATCGCAGCTACATTTTAGTCAGATCGAATCGATTATTTTGTTCATTTTCATTTAAACTAGATTGAAAAGTTACATAGCACTGAGATAGGTGGTCCAATTTGGCACCAATTTATCATTTATACATTTTAACTATACGCCACAAAAGAGAAGGAGAAAAAGTGAGCGAGAGAGAGAGAGAGAGAGAGTGAGAAAAAGAAATGAATAGAAAGGAAGAGAATTATTCGTCCGGTTGTCCGGTTAGTTGGGGTGGTCCCTTGATGGGATTATAATGCGAATATAATGGCGAGCTACCGAGCTACGCGAGACCTGCATTTCTATATATACATAAATTGATTGTTGACAAGCTAAAAGGCGTAATTCGAATGAATTTGTGCGTGAAATTCAGCAAATAGTGACCTTAAGTTAGTCAGTGATGCATATATGTATAGAGGGATGCTGCGGAACCATCTCGCAGAGACGATATCTTCGCTCCGGATAACCGAAGCTTCTGCTCTCTCTCCCTCCCCTCCCTCCTTCTCTCTTTATCCCATTCGCGAAAGCCATGACCATCCAATCGGCTCGAAGATCCTTCTCATGGGCGAGTGAAAGAGTAAGAGAGTAGGGAAAAGGTCTCTAACGAAAAAAAGAACGAAGCAACGATTATACGAGATCCATTCTTGATCTTTCAGAACCCTAATACTCTCTCGGCTCGGCAATTTTTTCTTTTTTTCTTTTTTTCTTTCATTTTTTTCTTCACCTCGGTTAAACCTGAGTTGAGAGTTTGTTACGTTGCGAGGAAAGAATTTCGTCCGTACAAAAATTCTCCTTTCGAAGCGACGTTTCTATTTCTTCAATTTAGCTTATTCCAAGTAAAATCTTTCTGAAAGAGACCTTCAAAGTTAGAGACATCGAATACGTTATTATCGATCAAGAATTCGTAGTACGGTCCCAATAATATATTCATTCACAGATATATTAAATTATTTTTACTCCGCTTACGTGCAAGTTGTAATGTTTCCTCTTTTTTTTTGCGCTCGATCGATCGGACCCACATAGCATATACACGCTCAATAAATTATAACGTTCGCTACGAAACACAAATGAGCTGATGTATGATAATGAAGGGGTAATGCAATCTCCGTGTCGGTATCTGTATCGCCTTTTTAATAGAGGCTTTTAGGTGGGCGTTTGTGTTATCCATACTTCTTGTCTCTATTTATTTCTTTCCCTCTCTCTCTCTCCCACACACACGCTCTCTTTTCCTCGCTCTCTTGTTTCGAGAGAATGACTAAATTTTTTTTTATTTCCAATCTTAGCCCCGATAGAAATCTCCAAATGGTCGAGTGAATAAATCTCGGAAGCCTTGGCCTAGAATTTGTCTCCTTCTATGCTCAAGCCAACATGCTATTTCGTAAACTTCGAAAGAGTTTAGAATTCCCCGTTAATTTATTGATCGCGCAATTCTTCTCCTTTTTCTCGTCTTGTCAAAAACACTTCTGTACAGTGCAGTTACGTATCCGTTTACAATTTCAAAGGTATTCGGTTTTTTTTTTTGTAAATGAGTACATTACTAGTAAAAAGTTTTCTATTTTTATTGTTCTTTCAGTATCGAACATTGAATCAAATTTTTCCAGTATCGTGAACATTTTTCGAGGATTCTCAAAAGGCACAAAGTCTAAGCGCATGGACGAGGTGTATTAAAGTTTCGCCAGTATACACGTTTTTATTCCGAGCTCGTTTGTGGTAACCTGCGAAAGAAGAAGAAAAAAAAAGCCTTGAAATCTTTTTTGTCCACACTCACTTCCTTGAAAATTGAGCAAGGTTTGTTTTATGCCTCTTTCTCGCGTTCCCATGACTCGTAAGGTTTCACCTACGAGTCATACTTTTATACCTACTACATGTGTAAACAAAAAATAAAATCCTTGGATATTTCATAGAGGGTCTGCGATATGCTGGGCCACATTATGTGAAATTTTGCAGCGCGAAGGGTATAAAGGGAGATAAATTATTTATAATGTTTTTCATGCTCGTGTACATGTTTTTCGTTACATAATACATCTATACGGAGTGTAATTTGGTGTCCATATTGCACGAAGAGCGTATAAAGTCGCTGCGATTAAGAACGATCCCCGCATGTACCACAATTTCTTTTATAGTCTTCTCGAATATAGACATTATTTCTTATACCGATCCATTACGTATCTGTATTCTGGATTATGAGAAAAAGATTGACAGGTTTTTTTTTTCTTTTCTCATTTAACAACTAAAATACCAAGAAAATGCTTCGTTACTGTTGTTTCGTATAGTTTTTTTTTTTTGTGCTTCGTACTCTTCGAGTCCACTTACAATTAGTCGAACAAGTAGGACAATTAATAAAGTAATTAAAATTCTTAACATTTATCGCAGATTTATTGATCAAAACTCTCTCTCGCACACACACAAACACATTCACGATTTCGTTATTAATATAATTGGACAAATTACTTTTAGGTGTAAAAGTAACTTAAGATGGGATTAATTCTTATTTTGTTTCGCTTTAGAAGCTCGGCGATACAATTTAACTCGCGGATTTGCGCGTAATTGTGCCACTTGGCTGAAGAAGCTTCGTTTCTCTCTCTCCTCTCTCTCTCTGCCTTGTTTCTTTTTCTCTCTTTCGTTCTCTTTTTTCCCGTTTTATCGGGAGAGCCAAACAGCCTCGCTCAGACTCCTTACGTTGAATAGGATTCGTTTTATGCAAGGTATTGGCCGGCATTATAATGAGAACTCTGGCACTTGCGAAGGAGCGAACGTTCATCGATGCAAATACGATTTTCCTTCGTGTCTGTGTGCGTGTGTGTTTGTGTTTTGTGCACAGTGTGTGTGTGTGCTGCGGTAGCAAAAATGCGTGTCTCGTCCTCGGCCAGAGAGAGGAGCAGCTCCGAGAGCCTCTTTTGCACTCCGATGATATTACTTTTTTTTTTTTTTCATGGGCGAACAAACCTTTTCGGTATCGATACAGAGCAGAGCTGAGCAAGCATCGAATCGCAAATTTCATTTTTTCGTGTCTTATTTTTTTTCCATACGCTTGGATCTTCTCACATTTCGAAAAACCATCAATTTATTTACTCACATACGATATTTTTTTATTTCTAGAAAGAATGCGACCAATTCTCTTGGTATAAATTCAGCTGAATAAATCGTCGTCATTGTTTTCTTTATTTTTACAATTTTTTCACTATTTATTCGCGCGAAATTTGAATCGAGTTTGTTTAAGGGAGTCTCACACCGATGCAGAAACAATTGTGAAAATTTTCTTTCGATCGTGACAAAAATCCCATTGTTTCTATTAAATTAAAAATTATTACTTTCTGTCGATATATGTTTATTGCTTCATTTTTGTAAAAATCGTTAAAAAATATTCGTAGCCTCAATAAGTACACAGAATTAGAGGAAAATGAATTGTGAAAAGTACATTGATCGTTTCTCAAGGATCGTCGACGTCGTGATAATATTAATACTGTTTTATAGGATCGCTGTTCAAAAATCAATCGCGATGATTTCCTAATAATTAAGTCTCGTGCGTTGAATAATATCGTGACAAAGATGGCGAGTAAAATGAATTCATTAAGTCCTTGAGCGAATTGAAATTCTTGAGCGAAGTTTTAACGGAACTGCGCGATCGAGTGGAAAATGAGTGGTCGACTTATAAAACATGAAACGAGTAATTTCAAACGCTCAGGTATATGAAACGGGGAATGGAGGTGAATAGTTCGTAAGGTATTTCCTTAGCGCGGTGATGGAAAATTATAATGATTCGATTGTGTTACGTTCTCGCTGAGATATTCCGATCGCGGAGCCGGACATTGGAATTTTCTTCGGAATATATACGATTCTGGGAATATACTTCTACCTTCCAGGGTTATTTTTGTGTTTTTTTTTGCTCATCGAAATTCCAGGCTTTTTTATTCGCTCTAAGAAGCATTCACAGTGTCTTGTCCAGCTCGTGTTTTCCAGCTGAATCCGTCATCTCACAGATAATACGATTCCTCTTTTTTTCTCGTCTCTCTGCTATTCTCGAGGCCAAAAAAGGCACGAATAGATTGGAATCCAACTCAACGGGCGCCTCTTTAAATAGGAATCTCGTTATTCTACTGGCCGAATATCCTATGACGATACACAGCAAAAAACCGAGAGGACAATACCACATGTAGGAAATTCGGTAAAGATAAAAGTACGAAGCCTCATCGATTGCCCTGAAATTCATTTTGAAAATTTCGTCTAAACTGATCGATTTTTTATCCTGATTATAAAGAAAATATGCATCATCAGCTTCGTACCTTCGAGTGATGTTTTTCACCGTAAAATTCACGGTTGAGTTACATCCGTCCACTCTAACCGGCAATGTTCCCGGATCCGGTCTTGGCTGACCGAAACCAATCCACAAAAAAAATGCCAGACTCGATATTAATCCTATTATCGCACCCTTTTGATTCACCGATTCGGTCATCATACCCAATGTGAAAAGACCCAGCATCGGACCTCCTACCACTCCGAATATCGTCAGTGCCGCTTGCAAAACACCTCCCAAATATCCACCAACGAATGCCAATGCGACGCAGCACAGTCCCACTATTATCGCCAAACTTTTACTCGCGAGTACCGAACATTTAGCTGATATCAGTTTGCCTCTGAAAAATAATACGAAATGAAAAAATCCAAATCATGCACTTTGTTTTTTCTCGATCCAATCGTATTTTAGGCTTTTTTGTTCTTAAGGGAGTTCATCTGGTAATCGAATTAACAAACAGATATTGATTTAAAAATTTGAATACAGTTATCAATATTAACTAGATCACCTGTCCAAATTTCAGGTCCTTAGAATACTTTGTTTGAGAGAAATTAATAAAAACAGATTTTCCAATTTAACACGGTTCCTTATGCGTTTCTGTGGTTTTCCCGTCTGTAAACATGAAATTCGCAAGCATTGACAAACAGTTTCGTAAGAAATTTTTATAAATGCTTAAAAAATATCTAAAAAATCTTTTTACCACTTCACAAAATCCATTCGATACTTATGAGGTTCGGAATAAATTAATTTGTCTCGAAGAAGGAGGTTAAACTTTGGAGGTTAAACACACTAAACATACTGAGCCGACTACGCTAGTCGTGACAGTTTTGGGTTTTGACTTGCTCGGTACCAGATGAACTCCCTTAATTACATTTTTTGTTGATTGATTTTATCAAACAAAACGTTCTAAATTTTACCTCGCCGTATACACAGGCTTTATAAAATCCTCGAGAATAATAGCCGCCAATGAGTTCAAAGTTGCCGATACCGTACTCAGACCAGCACTGAATATTCCAGCGACGAAAAGTCCTGGAACTCCTGGATAAAGGGACAGAGTGTCCATGACGTAGAGCGGCATAAGCTGATCCTTGGACGATATTCTATTAGCTTTTACCGGATCGCAGTCGTGATATCTCGAGAATATGGCCAATCCAGAGAAACACGTGATGATCGACATCGTCGACGCTATTGGCCAGCTCCACCATAGAGCTTTTTGGGCTGCTGCCAAATCACTGATTGTGACAAAAGGAAAATAGATCTTGCGTGCAAATTTCAAATCTTAATCTCTCTTTTAAAAAACCATTATTTTTTTTTCCTCACTGAGGAATCAGTGATAATACTGCTCCTTTCGTATCAATCGACAATTCATTTCAATTATTATCAGCATAAACTTACCGCACTGTCAACATTCTCTGGACTTGAACTTGATTGACGGCGTACAGAGAGAGATAAGTAAAAAGGCCACCGATTGTTAAGCTCCACCACGAGTGTCTGGTCGTAGGATCCGGAGAAATACTGCGGCGAATTAATTAAATAATTATAAAATAAGAACAGTCTGTAAATAGCTCGATTTTCATTGAAAAAAATTTACCGAAATTAGTTTATATTTGGTGATTCGTAAAAATGAAAAGATCAAATTAGATCGAAGCAAGCTATAAATGAATGTGTGCTCAGAATCGTGCTTTTTTTAAATTTATTTATCGAAACCAATTGTTTTAGTTCACATTCGAGATAACGATAGAAGCTTGATTTTTAATCGAAGTATTTACTTGTCGAACTCGATGCGTTTATCAAGATCGGCGATTCGCCAAATTTCACCGAGACCACCGACGTTCACCGCCGCTGTAATAATCACGGTGATGATCGCAACGAACATTAGTACGGATTGAAATACATCGGTGACAAGAACCGCTTTGATCCCACCGATGCTCGAGTAAAACGTGCAAACAAGCCCGATTATAATGATACTCAGAGTCGTGGAAATTCCTGTCGTCGCTTCGAGCGCGAGTGCCGGAGCGTAAAGCACAACACCCGTGTAAAGTAGAAGTTGAAGTAGAAAAGCTAAACTCGCTACGATACGAGTCTCATGACCAAAACGTTTTTCGAGATACTGCAAATTACAAACTTTTCTTTTCTCATCTCATATCGAAAAAAAAAAAAACCATTCATATTAAGGAGTTTCGGTACAAAAGCCAAAATGTTAAGAAATTGATCAAATTTGGTGATAATGTTCTTCAACATCAAGTACGAAAAGACAAATTTTTTCAAAATTTTCTTCTACTTAGTTATCGAGTAATTATGCATTAAAGCAGATTTCTTATGCTCGAAGTGTATACCTATATATATGGAAACGCAATGCTTATACACGTGAACTTTAGTCTTCAATAACTCGATAATTGTGTAGAAGAAAAATCTGAAAAAATTTGTATTGTCAAATTTGGCACTAAACGAATATGTTGACCAAATTTAATAAAATTCTTAACTTTTTGAAATTTTTTGTGCTTCCAACATGGTTTAGCATGACAACATTATATCGCCTGTACCGAAACTCCTTGAGATCGAATTTACTGATTTTCGATCTGACTCAATTCCGCATGACTATTTTTTTATTTTTATTTTTTTTTCATTACTATACGAACTAAAAATAGTTAATCGAGTGCCAATTGGAAGAAAAATAAATCACTCGTATAACTCAAATGCGAATATTGATTTTTTTTTTTTTTCAAATCTTTTCAGTCAAATTGCATAATGCTCGAGTAATAAATGAATCGTGTACGAGCGATAAATGCGCTGCGGAATACTGAAAATTCCTTTGAAAAATCAAACAATAACGAACGAATCGTTTCTTTTCATTGTTGAAAACTGAGTCAATGATATTCAAGAAGAAAAGAAAAAAAATGATGATATCACGCACTTACCTCGAATGCGCTTGTCGCTCCGAGCTTAAAAAATACCGGTAGATAGAGATAAGCGACGATCGGCGTCGCAAGGCCGTACGAGAAGTTTATCACAACGTATTGAGTGCCGTGCACGTAATTTTCGGCGCTTACTCCGAGCAAACTCACGGCTGATAGATATGACGCCATGAGGGCAATAGCTACCGTTGTAACGCTCATTCCACGATTCGCCACGAAGTATTCCTGACGAAAAAATTTTTTTCGGGAACATCAATCGACGCACTGGTTGAAGCGAAAACGCGCCATTAATATTTCATTCATTCCGATCGATCCTTTGATCAAGTAGGATCTGAATTTCGATACAATTAAATGAACGTTAAATATCGGAATAACTGCAAATTAAATAATAAATCATTAAACTCAAACAACAAGAATCATCGCGAGTCGATTGATTACCCAAAAATTCATTATTTCACGTTCATTCATCGAATTATTCGATGTTCTGTCTATGATTTTTCAAACTTACGACTTGACCGTCAGTTTTTATATTTATTGAATGAAAGAAGTAAATAACAAAAAAGTGTTCGATGAGATTGAAGTGATTACCTCCGTTGTTTTTTGTCGTCCACCTGTGAATCGGTAATAAATCCCGATGCTGGCACTAACGATGAGCATTAAAACGATCACGGCGTAATCGGCGAAGACGAGGGTACTGTTGGCACTCATTTTTTATGCCTCTGTGGTCGTCGCTTTTTTTCGTTAAATTTTTGTCGACCAAAATAGAAAGAAAGAAAAAAAAAAAAGACCACGAGAAAATGATTTCTCCGTTTTTCCGCTTCGGTGTAGTTTGCGAAAAGTACAAGTTTTACAACCATCCAACCCAGCGCCCTCGAGACGAATGCTCCCGTCAGAATTACGTTACCTTCTCAAGACAGGTTGGCAACATTTTTCAAGGTAGGGAGGAACAGGTTCTTCTTGACGAAACTGGCTACACGCGAATAGTAATTTCAATCACGAATACAAAAAAAAAAGACGCGAAAGTCTCTTTCCTTTCCGAGTTTTTCGGGTGTTGCCATTCGAGCCTTATTCACAATCTGAAATCAGCACATTCGTTTTTCTTCAAATCATACAATAATCTCGTACGTTAATGTTGTTTTACTTTGTTTTTTTTTTTGCATTTTAAATATTTTTCGTTAAGACAAACGCTGTCCGATTTGGCACACTTTGTATGCGAATGAATTGAATTTAGTAGTGCGATGATACAAGCGCGTCTAATTTCGTTCGCCGCAGAGTAAAGAACTCGCACGATTAATCGACTTGATTCCAATTCGTTTATTTACTTCTGCTTCGTGGCGTGCTTCCGCGCCTGACAAATTGAGACTGAAGAAGATTTGTGCGAGTGCGATTGTCACTGTCGATCGAGCCTAGACGCCTCTCTCATGCTTCACTCGAGGAACTACTATATAGGCGTACACTTTATCAGCGTAAATACATTTATTGGCTCCAATAATATCACAATGAATATTCATATCTGTCTTTCAAGCTATTACAAAAACCTCTGATACCTTTTCATCTTATCAAAAGAATTATATTCCCCTTCTCTTTCTCGCTAAATCCCTTCTCCCCGCGCGAGAACAACCGATCGATATCCACGTGCTTCGTAGTTGTATCCAATCGAGTTAACTCTCCTGACTGGGATGAAAGTCCAAACTTTTAGTGTTCATGAAATGAAAAAAAAAAAGAAAAAATGTCCAAAAATAACCGGTTACGACCGATGAGTTCATAGTTCATAGTCCCCGAGAACCCGAAGAGTATTATTTTTTTTTCTTCTGTTTTTTTTTTTTATACAGAGAATTAACAGTTAATTTGGCAAATTTCTCACATTATTTAGACTCGCCGATCCGATCAGATGCTGTTTGAAACAATTATTTTTATCATTCTATTAACAAAATGTTTCGTTTTATCAACGAGATGACGTCGCATCTTTATCGCTCGTATGCAGCAACGTTTTACATACTTCAAGACAGATTTCTAACTTTTCTTTATTTTTTTCGTTTTCTATTTTTCAGGAATTTCGCGTAATTCTCCATTTTTTTCTTCAACCCAGCACCATCGTGCATAAATCATTCAACGTTTCGGCCTCTATCGTTCTTGATTCTCGTGCTTCTTCGACGTTCGCCACGAAGTAGAGAATTCATCAATTAATACAACATCGAGACTATATCGAAAGACTCGCGTGGCTTCGATCCAGCGATGCTCACATACACGTACGTTGAACGAAAAAAAAAAAAAAAACAAAAAAAAAAAAAATCTTTCACGTACGTTTTATACTCTTCGTACAGTCGCCCCCGCGAGAGTGCAACGCACTTCCGCGTTCTCATGTCTCCCATACCGCTGTACAGATACATCTCACACCATTATACATGCCTGCATCCATAAATGTATACATATTTATGTAGATATATACGTATAAAGCACATCTATAGAAGATGCGGGCTTTCGTATATAAGTGTGTATATATATATATATATATATATATAAACTCGATGGTATAATCGTGCGAAATAAATTCCACGTACGCCTAGGCCTCCCCCCGGTTCACGCGAAGAAAATCTATCGTAAGTGCGCCTGGCGAACGTGCGAACACATATTTCTTAAACTCTCAGAGCGCTATCAGGGATAAAACACCGTTGAACCTCTTTCCTCTGTACACTATTATTATACATTTTGTGGATTTTCGTCTATATTAATTCACTATAAAACAGTCTTATCGTACAATCTCGCTACAATTGCCTCGTAATTCGAGCAATTAACGTTTCGCACATATAACTATGCGAACCGCTGCTACGGAAGATTCTTGGAGGAATA
The DNA here is from genome assembly GCA_037576405.1 of Campoplex capitator. Taxonomy (NCBI): domain Eukaryota; kingdom Metazoa; phylum Arthropoda; class Insecta; order Hymenoptera; family Ichneumonidae; genus Campoplex; species Campoplex capitator. The sequence goes on along the minus strand of JARBWI010000323.1, from coordinate 8,172,900 downwards.
TAAGATTAAAATTTGGTTTCCTATACGAAAAATTTGATCGTTTTTATTTTTATTTTTTTATTTTTTTTTCTCAAGAATTATTCTCCGTTTGCTTTATTCGTGCATAATCTTAGAACACTTTCCCTTCGAGATTCTTGTTTGTTGGGAGGAAGGGAGGGAGGGAGCCTTGAACCAAGCGGGAAGTGGGCGAGACGAGAATTCTGTCCTGGCGCTATCTCTCCCGTATACACTCTTCAAGTGTGTTTCCCTCCTCGCGAGATGCAGTTCTTCTCTATGGGCTTTTTCAACTTTCGTTACATTTTCTTTTGCACATTTTTTTTTGTACGAAGATTTCTTCAAATTGATAATTATGAGCTTTTCATGAATGTTGAGAAAGTTCAAGCGATATTTATAGGATTACGAAAAATACATTAGATTCGATTATTCCAAAGTTAATGAATTGAAAATTTGCGTGAATCTTTTTGAACAGCGCTTAATTATGTGTGAAAAATTTGGAGAGGTTTCACCGTCTGGTAATCGAGATATTCATTGTTGAAAATGACAAGATTAACATGGGCTCTTATGGGAGCTTTCGAAAAATTGCGAACTTCGACAATAAATATCTCACTTTTGAGACGGTGAATCATCGGCATATTCCGCCAGAAGTTTGATACCGTCTTAAGCTTTCTGTTTACTAAATTTTATTGTGCAAAGTTGAAAAATAACTTTACCATAAGATTCGCTTGAACTTACTTAAATATTTGAAAAATTGAAAAAATTTACGCTATTGAAGCTAAGATTTAACGACAAATTTTTTTATCCTCGATTCCGGAGGAGAGAGAAACCTTGCGATGTGATTAACGTCAGAGCGAATTGTATTTTTGACGAATTTTTAAAAGATTGAAAAATAATAACGAGGAGAAATTATTGAAACTCTCAATCAGTATGGAATCTGTAATGAAAAGATTCGCGAGAGTACACCAGTTCGCGTTCATCGGAAAAGAAGATTATTTTTTTTTTTTTTTTTTTATTCTCAAGATTGGCGAGTATTGGAGAACGATCGAAACTCATCGTCATCAGCCAAATTTGCCATGAAAAGTCTCGTACACGCGCGCACACTGGTCGGAAAAGAATGTTATTTTTTTTTCTTTCTTTTTTTTTCTTCTACTTTCTAAGATTGGCGACACCGGTGATCGCGAAACACATTACACCGTGCAAGAGAATCTCGGTCGCTGCTTCGTTCCGTAGGTAGCACGACGCGGTTAATTCTAATGAGATTTGCGCGGGCAAAGCGAAGTTGTATGCATTAACGAAAGCAAAATGCAGCAATGCTACGAGGACGAAAGAGGTTTGACCGATCGAGTGGGCTTATGTGCGCCAAGGTAGTTACTCACGAGCTTGGAATGTAGTTCACATCGTTCGCGTGTACTAGCTCCCCAAACGCCCAGAAAAGTGAACACGAGTATGGATAAAATGATGTTTCATTTTATCATAAAATTCACTGTAATTATCAACGAAATACAAAACTGAAAAAAATGACGAAATAGAAAAATTTATAGAGCCAAAATTACTTAGGAACAACTTTATTTTCCACTGAAAAAGAAATTTTGTTGAAACCCTATAATATTTTGTTGAATACCGTCAACGAAAATTTATTCAGAAGATAAAACACTTCGTCGAACGTATAAAACAAAATATTTTAAGGTTTCAACAAAATTTATTTTCAGATTTGCGCATCATTCATCATAGAACTAGATATTCGAACAATTTTACAGCCGAGCTCATACTCAATATTGTTAAAAAGTATAATACGTCAAAACGCTTACAAGACTCTCGGAACAACGTGAAAAAAATCATCAAAATGACACTCAAATATACTGAAATGCAGGATTGCTAGATTTTCAAATGAAATAATGAAAGTATAAAATGACAAAGGTTTGTCCGATCACATTTCGAAGTTTCAAAAATTCATATACGATTGAAAAATACGAGAAACAATCTGATAATTCGGTAGCAAAATATTGTAAAATTACAATAACAATTGACCGCTTGTTTCTCACCTATTTACCTGTCAGAATTCTTATCTTATCTGGTACCAAGCGAATTAGTCTCAAGTACGACAATTTTTTTTTTTTTTTTATGGTAATGAACAATGTTGACTCCGGGGATTTGAATGGTTATTGTTTTAGCAGCGCGAGAAAAGACCTCGTTTAACCGTGTACATACGATATTACGATGCAATTTTGCAAATGGAGGTCTCTCGCTCGTTCCGAGGCAAACATCTCACATTCTGCATATTATACACGCTTGATGAGTGGAGCTCGGTTTATCTAGCCAAGGATGATGATGTATACGTGCGCCTACAAAAACGTATATATAATGGTAGACTGACCCGTTATGGGGTGCGCTTATTCGAGATGAGCTAGAATCTCATTTTTAAAACTCTTTTTTTTTTTCTTTGAGCCACGTTGAGTTTTCGTTCGAATGTTAGGAGAGATGAAGCTCGAGCCATAGGTGGAGATGAGAATGGGAGAAAATTTATTGTCATATATACGAACGTTCAAAAGTAGTCGGCCGTTTAAAAAGATCCTCGTAACGTATTTTATTCGATGAAAACTTTCAGTAACTTTTCAATTTTTATTCCAAACTTTTGACACTTACAAGCATTGTTTTTTTGTTTAGTTTTTCTATGTCCAATATGGTGGACTTTAGACCCGATAGCGTGACACTCGTTACCACGCCTTTTAGAATTATCAAACCGAAAAAAAGTCGCGTTCGAATAACTTTCTAATTTTGAGACTCCGCTTCTTCAACGTCTCGTTAAGAACTGACTGAATATTTTCTTTCGTTCCGAAGATTCACGCTGACTCGAAGCTCGTCACCGGTGATATATAGTTTGCTCATCGTGACCGGATGTAACCCGATCAACCGGACAGATGTACGCGTGTGTCCCCGCATTAAATATGGAGCACGTTGATATTTGAAATTTTTTTTTTTTCTCTGTATTGGCAGACACACGCTTACTATTTTTAAGTCGCAATCGACGAAAAGTATTGGAAAATGTAAAGTTAAAAACGACGTTATCACGATCGCGTTTCAAGTCGAAATTGTGTTATTTCTTTCTCAATTGATGTTAATTTTTGTTATTAAGAAGGTTGGCTACATACAACAATGCTGCCATGTTAAAAGCATAGGAAAATTTGAAATTATTAGAATTTAATGAAATTTGGTGAGCATATTCTTTTGGATTAAATACGAATATACAAATTTTTTAAAGATTTTTCTTCTACATAGTTTTCGAGTAATTTGACACAGAGTTTACATCCGTAAGCATATGATTCTGATATATATAAATATATCTTTTGCATATTGTAAACTCCAATTATTCGACAACTATGTAGACGAAAAATTTGAAAAAATTTGTGTCATTGCATTTGATGCTAAAGAATCTTATCACTAAATTTTATTAAATTCTTATCATATTGTCGTATGTAGCCACCCTCCTTAATTCGATGGGATCAACCGTATTTTTTATGCCGATCGAATAATTTTGAATCGATGAGTATATGGAGGCAGTAGACGAGTCAGAAATGAGGATATGTATACGCTCGCGAGTAAGGGCATAAGGAAAATTTGAAAAATTCATGTTTATACATATAGATATTATAACTATTCGTAGTAAAATATAGATACGGTATAGATCCTCCGGGCGTGGGCGGATCGCACGCCTCTCTTGGTAATGGATCCCATCGATCATCCTTTCGTGTTCGCGCGAGCGCAAGCGCCTCGTCGAGCTGAGATCCTTTTTCCCTTCGATCCTGCTCTCTCGCTCTCTCTTTTTCGTTCTCCCTGCATTTCTTATTCTATCTTCCGATGCTTTCTTAGCAATAACAGTATAAGTTGCGGGTTAGTCAATTCGCACGAAACTCCTGGATCGAAAGAGGAGAACACGAGTGATCCTTGTACGTTGACCCATAAACTATTTTTGATGTGAACCAAAAAGCGACGTATGCGTGGGCGTCACTTTGCACTTCGGTGCATCAATTTGAATTGTTCGAGAAAATCGGTGACCGAAAATCGTGACATTGCCGCGATGCAATGTGGCTGAAAATCGAATGATTTTTAAATTTCAATTTCGCGAAGTTATTTGATTTTCTTTTTTTTTTTTAACGCCGTCTTGTTTTGGGCAAATGGCAAAAACGAAGCGACAAATTGGTCAAGATGGCAGCGATTTTGGCAACGTCCAGCAGGGAGACACGTTTTTTTCTTTATCAAGAACGAATTCCGTTTCTTCTTTCTTTTTTTTTTTCAACGAGCGGTGAACTTGAGCAGCATCTCATCCGCGGCGCATGTACCACCATATATTCTCGTCGAGATGCAAATAGTGTAACGCCGGGAGCGATTCTGTGATTTACCGCGCGTTCCGAATCAGACGGGAAAGAAAGAAAAGGAAGAAAAAATAAGAGAGAGGGAAAGAGAGAGGACGAGTCGGAAATAAGAAAATACGAGAGATGCTGCGAGAGCAATAAGAGATCTCGCAACGAGGGTGTCCAAGAGAGAAAGATTTAAAAAAAAAAAGAGAGAAGAATAGAGTGAAAGAGCGAAAGAGAACACTGCCCACTCTCGAGCTAGGGGATTTACCCTGAAATGCCACGGTGATTTGTGCGACCGGTTACCGTTGCCATTTGCATAGCCCCATATTATACAGAGCCCACTGTTCGAGAAAAAGAGAAAGAGAAGAAGAGAGAGAGAGAGAGAGAAAGAAGGAGCATTGTTATCCCGATCGTTGCTGTTATTTCCTTCTGATATGTCCGCAAATACATTCATAAATATGCATTATATATCTATATATCTAAATATATACAAATGTAAGAAATAACATATATATAACATCGCCCAGATATCAATTTTACGCAATAGTACGATAAACTAAAACGCATTATATTGTAATTATGCAGCTCTCCTCTTGCGTTACTGCTCACGTTCACATGTCCACTTGAATATTTCCAGCTGAGATTTTGAAATTCATGTGAAATCCCATTATATCTTGCTGGTATCATTAAGATAATTTGAGTAATTGAACAAAACTATTTCAAACGAAAAAATTAGCTTTCACGTTCCTTTTTTTTTTACCTCCTGCTCAAACACAGAATTCGTCAATAAAAATTTCATCCAAATATAAGGATCATTGCCATTAGATGAAACTGAGAATGGAATAAAATCAGAAATAGAATTTCATTGAATAGAATAATAATAAATATGCTGAAAAAAGTCGTTTGAATACTCGTACCAGAGGAAAACATTTTGTTTAAAATTTTCATAAGTCCACATAGTTCCAGAACAATTTACGATCTGTTTCTCGTTTTTTTTTTTTAAATTTTTTTTCAATGCTTTGCAATATCATTCTTACTTGTGTATATGCTGTTATAAATATATAAACGTATATTCAAACACACCTCTTTATGATCCGTACATGAATAAATGTATTTGGTACACACTCATATATAGACATAACGATCGGAGCTCGTGCCACGTTCGTAGCATGGTTGTACTCTTCTGGTGTGAAGGTAAAGGCAGACATCGTGACGAGGAAGCGATTCACCTCGAGCTTTTACTATCTTACGGTAGTTCATGGTAGGTCAGAGGCCCGCCTACACGAGTGTCATTTCTATACACTCATCTCTCTTTTATTTCTTCCTCATCTTCTTTTCTGTTTTCTTCTTCTCCTTCTTCTTCATTTTATCTATTCTTTTATTCTTTCTTTTTTCGTCCCTTTTCCTCTCTTTCTCCCCCTCCAACTGCCTTCTTTTCTCTTTTTTCTTCCTCTATTTTTGACTTTACTCTTAGTATGTTCAGGTCATACAGCAACCTCACCTATGCAAATATAGTTATCGAATAAGCATACGCGACAAGCAAACGTTGAAAATTTACAACTCTCTCCCTCTCTCTCTCTCTCTCTCTCTCGTAATACTGCTGCAAATAGGTATGAGCCAGTTTCCACACTCCAGGAGTGTACCTTCAATTTCTCTCTCCCACACTCCACTTTTAGCAGCGATGCTTTTTTACATACACACGTAACATTCCCACGTACCTACCTCATTCATTTCTCCCAAGATATGTCATCGTCGATCCATATTTCCCCACCACCATTCCATCCTTATTTCCAAATTCATTCCTCGTGTTTATTTATTTATTTATTTATTTCGTCAGTATACAAATTCCTGTTTCGTAGAGTTTTTTTTCTTCTACTTTCGCAATGTTTCCATGAGGCTTCTAATAAAGTTTTTTTTCTTTCTCGATCGTCTGTTTCAGTGAGGACGCAGGGCGTAGCGGCGACGAAATGAAGCATGCAGCATGCGTGGTAGCGGTGTCACGGCTGCGCGGTCCTGCCTTCAACCCCTGGTGTCCGCCAGCCGCTACCTCGCCATACACGCCCTACCCGGTGATCCCCTCTACTTCGTCGTCGAGGTTAGTAACGTTTATTCAATATTTTTATTACTTTTTGAAGTAAAACTTCTATACGCGCGCTGGGCTTGGGGAGTAAACTGGTGGGAGCGTTACGAAAAGTGTGATCGGGCGAAGCGAACGGAAGTTGAGAGGGAGATATATGTTGGTAACGACAAAAAGAGAGAGAGTTATGTTTCGTATACCCCACTCTTACATTCAGGTGCGCACGCACATTTTCTTTTCAACAAGAGAGAGTGGTGTGCTCGCACATTTCCTTTCTCTTTTTCTCTCATTGCCCATTACGTTGATGGAATCCCTATAGGAGCAAGTGAGAGAAAGAATTGCGCGCGAATATTTCCTTTCTCTCTTTTTCTCATTGCCAGTTTATGAAATATATAGGGACCGTGCATACCTATACACTCTCACCAGAGTGAGAATGTGTAGTCGTGTATATGCATACTGGTGGCGACGCCAATAGTGAGGAAAGGCACTTTGTAGATGATAAAACGTATGTGTGTACACGACTACACATTCTCACTCTGGTGAGAGTGTATAGGTATACACGGTCCCTATATATCTCAGTAATCCGTGTGTGAGTACACTAGCATTACACGAACGGTGATTTTTGTTTTTCCGTGATTTTATTCCGTTCTTGAACAATTTTATTAATTAATATTTAGTTCAATACATTATGTATTCGACGTTTGGATTCAATAAAATTTTTTATTCATATTAAAGTTCACAATTTGTGAATTTTCGCTTGAATTGTATAAAATTATGGCAGGGAGTGATACAGACTCGGAGTATGAATGCGATGTTCCAGGACCATCAACCGAAAAATAATGAAACGATGAATTAAAATAATGAACAACAAAAATCTTAATTAAATATTGTTTTTTTTTATCTTTGAATTTGAATCTTAATTAAATTAAATATTGATTTTTCAATGAAAACCCATGAACATTAGAAAAAAAAATTCTTTCATATATATGTATATATCTGTATGGTGCAAAAAAACGTTTTACTTCAGTTGTGTGGTCTAAAGCACACTCTAGTTTTTTTTTTATTTTCTCTACATTTTTATCTTATCTTTTAACGATATATTTTGAACACCTTTCTCTTTCTGGTTCCCATTCTTTCTTCTGATTTTAGTTTTTAATTTTGATAGTAAACAGGGCAAGAGGAGAGTGCATGAGCGACGTATGCTTGCGAAAGAGCAAAAGCGAGAGACGAAGAGAGAAGATGAGAAAAGAAGAAAAAATGGGGAATGTTAGCTCGCTGGAGATTACAGAAATTACTGTCGAAACTTCTTTATCGACGATTATCGAGAAAACCCTCGGGAATATTTAATTCAAAATCCAGTTTAGCTTGCCCTCGAGAGTATAAAAGATAGTCGAGGAGTATATTCGCTAGAGAATTTTCACTTGAATTCTTCCAAATGAATGATCGATGATTTTTTGATTTGACAATGATTCTGAAAATATGAAGATTCGAATAAATTAAAATTCCGAATTTATCATAAGGCGCGTTAAAAACTATCACTAAGATTTGAATTTCACTCGATATCTGTTACAATTTTCATTTTTAATTAGTTTTCGTTGATTTTAATTAACGAATTGACAGACTTCGAAAATGTTTCTCGTTTATTTTTTGTATTAACAATCGATTTGCTGCTCACTGAATATATTTCGTTTCTCATACAACTTTTTCTTTTTTCATTGATTATCGCGCATCTTGATGTTGAACTCGGTTGAAATTTTTCATTCAAAACTATGCCAACCTGGAGCTCTTCGACGTTCGTATCGCGAGCTCTCTCCGTCACGTGTCTCAGACGCTGTAATACCTTATCCGTTCCGACACGCATGATTTACAAATGTCAGATTAGCATTGCGGCGCCATCGCGAATAGACGACATAGACTGCTAGAGAAAAATAAAGAGAGAGAGAGAGAGAGAGAGAGAGTACACTGGAGAGCGATCAGAACTGCATTTCGTGACTCTTTGATGTTGCACTCTGTGTATGCGCATATGGAGCAAAAACTCGTGTCGAAAGAATTGCGAGCTGATATTATTCGTGGATAATATTCGTGTCTAATAAATATAAAAAAAAAAACAAATAAAAATATTGTTTACATGCACAAAATTGCATGTGTGAATTGGATGAGATGAAAGAATCGTGAAATTGACAATTGACACGATTAAGTTGACGTTTCTTATAATTTTGTTGTTAAAACATCAGGAAACATAACTCGTCCATTATTTCATGAGTATTCATCAATTTATTAAAAGTCAGGAGTTGAATACGCAGAGCTTGCGAATCAAATCAATAAATGCTCAATTAATTGCGAGGGCCCAGTGTCTGTGCCAACGATTCAAAGCAGTCATCGAAAGCTCTCTCTCTCTCTTTCTCTTTTTTTTTTTCTTATCCCCCCTCTTAAATATATATACATATGCACATGCGGGTCCAGTTTTCTCGGTGACAAAGATAGAGATGTGGCAACTTAAAATATATTATCGTAGTACATCTATACAGAGGCTGTTCGCTAATTAAGCCGTTAACGAGCTCGTTAGTCCTGAGCTCGCGCGAACAAGCTCTTCTCGCAAGTGTTAGCATTTTCTATAAGAGCGAAAAGATCGCGTTCTCATTCTCTCAACCTCTCGCTTTAACTCGCAAGGGATAACCGGATGCTGATGAAAAATCAGGAGCTTATAAAATAATTTGATATCCTCGATGTATATTTTATGCGAGGTCGGTGAAAATTGAATAACATTTTTTTTTTCCACGTTTTTATTCCTACACATTTTTATTAATAAAAAGTCTTATTCGCTAATATTTTTCTCACCATTCTCATGATAAAGTAAAAAAGAACAAAAAAAAAACGAAACCAAAATTCATCTTCAATCCACTCTACATTTTTTATTCTACTCTCGAATTGCAAAGTCTCCAACATTGAAAAACATCCGCAAAGTTGTTGGGCAAACGCGAAAACAATGAGTATAGCGATTATTTATGTAATTCGGTATATAAAAATTGATTTGACAAAGCGACCAACAAGTGCGTAAATTAAAAGACGAATTTTCTATGATTATGAAAAAAAAATCAATGCTTCATCGGGAGTCAGTCAGAACAGCTAATTTTATTTGCCACACATGATCGATATTTAATCCGATCTTTTCCAAACGCGTTCTCTGCAGAAGGAATTTCATGAGCTCATCGGGTGTGACTCGTTTATCTTTGCGACACCGATTTCAAACAATTACCGACAAGCGTTCAGCAATTTTTTCCATTATTTATCAACCTGCCACATTTGAAATCAATTGAATACGATTTTTAAATAATCGTCATCAATTGATTCGATCTCACTAAAATAAAATGGGGGTCCTGGTACGAGAAAAATGAAAGAAGAAATCTAATTATTAATGAATATCGTCATATATCAACGATCATAAATTATACATTAAGCGTATACTATTAATTAGTGCACATTAGTAATAGCCAGAAATATAATTATCCAAAGTTTATAATTGAAAAAAAAAAAGAGAGAAAAAAAGAAATATGCGTATAATATTAACACGAAAGCAAGTGATACCAAACGGAGGAGGATGAAGCCGAGCTTTAGCTGAAGGTGTTTTGCTTAAAAGGATCGTCAATATGGGCAGCACTTAAAGCCTTATGCACTCGGTACATTTTCTCCAATATCATATATACACGTAGTTATATTTATATGGTATATACAAGTCATTGCCAAGGTTTTCTACGGGCAAACGAGCACCGGTTGTACACCGTTCGAGGCTGGTGCGCTCCTTAGCTCGCGGTTGATCGTTAGAGGAACCACCTACTACGGTATAGAAATATATATATATATATATATATATACAGCAGAGGCTATACCTATTATAACGTATTCCGAGAGTTGTTGCAGTTTGCTGTTCCTCTCTTTCTCTTCCTCCGGTCTTTATAGAACGTACTACGCGAGCATCCGAATATATATGTGTATATATATAACATAAAGAATCTTCTCACACGATAGCATCTACCTAATTATCTGCAGGCTCATTTGTAACAAACCAAACTGAAATCCCCCCGTCGGTCATTGAAATTCCATGTGGACTCTGCGCGTTCTTATTCCCGAGATCGCGACTAGCACCTTTTTTTCTCGTACATATACATAGTCGTTGATATTCACCTTCCTGTTTCGTTTGTGCTCGAGGAAAACAATTTTCCGAGAACAAAATAGTCCGTGCCTCGTCGAAAGCGATGTATGATTTTGTATAGAAAAAGAGTATGACTCTGCCTGCTGAGTTGTTCATGTGCTCTGTTTGTAATTTGTTTAACAAGACTATAAATTATCGGCTCGAAAGATTAATTTTATTATTGATTTTCGTATGATTTTGAGGATCCGTGATTTATCTGATCAAACTGGCGCTTAATCTTTTGAAAAATCTTTGGAATCTTCTTATTTTTTATTTTTACTTCATTTTTTTATTTCTACTAATCTCCCATCAACGATAAATCACCTCGGGTTCAATTTATCTTACGACTTTAATCTTTCCTTCTTCTTCATCTCTGACTATTTATCTCACTCTCTCACCCTCCCCCCTCAACCATCTCTTTCTCGGATCCGTGAATCCAAATGGAATTTCATCTTGTCGTATTGGGCGTGTTACGGTAGCACTCTATTTTAAAGACCATCGATTCTCCATGCTCACGTCGCCCACGATCGCTCGCTCGCGCGCGCGCGACACTCACCTTTAGAAGATAAAGAAATTTGAATGGATCTCTCGCGTGGGCGGAAGAACGCGAGAGAAACGACAAATTAGACAAAGTCCATTGAGATTTAGGTGGCTACACGTGTATGCTAATTTATCCTGTCTACAGAGGCTTTCTTCGTTGGCCAAGAGAGCACGAAGTAGACTTAAAATCATTCATCTGTATTTGGAGCGAGAGGATGAGGGACAGAGTGATAAATCCAACGATTTTTAAACAAGCATACGTGCATCGAACGATCGTCAAGAAAAAGGGCGTAATTTTTATTCCTTATGATGCATCACTCGGGCCCTTATTTTCAATAATAATTCGATATCCGTACAGCCAAAGAGTTCCCGGACACAGCGCGAAATGATTCTTCATTCTCGATGGAAAAGAATTCCGGAACGGTCGAGGGCATGATAAATCAGTTCTCTTCGGGGTGTATATAGCGACCGAAGAAAAAATATATATATTTGTATGTATATATACATAGAAATGAGTGTATATCACGGCAAAGCACGGCCAAAAGGCAAGGGAGATTGGATCGGTTGGAGATCCGAAAGACAGCAGGTTGTTCTCTCAGATGTTTTATGGGTATATATTCGAAAAAATAAGACAGAAATAAAGAAAAATCAAATGAGAGAGAGGGAGAGAGAGAGAGAGAGAGAGAGAGAGGAGAAGGAAGAAAGAAAGCTTAGAAATTTCGACCGCTGGACTGAGCTTACAAGGAAATAAAGTATAAAAAATCACGAGAGAGCCCGAATTCGTATACCGGAATGCCACGACCTGACTCTAGATTTCCAATGAGAAACAATAAATTCGATCGAATCGTGAACCTGGATATACATAGAGATTCAACTTCCGTGTCAATTGGATTTGGAGAGCACTCTGCGAAATCGAGAAACCCGTGAAACGATAGAACCGAAACGTTGATTGCCCAACAGAGAGCCGAAGAAAAAATGTTTTCTTTCTTTTTATTTTTTTATTTTTGAAAACGCAATATAATTATTAATTATCCTGATATCAGACAAATATGTCGATGGCTCTGCAAAATCGTTTAATTCGAATGGTTAAATGCTGAATAGTGAAGAGCAGGGATGAAAAGAAGTTGAAGGAAGTGACGATCAATGGCGACGAGTCGCGAGATCGTGCCGCGAATATTCATTTCTCAAGAGAGACGCTTTTGCGTGTATTCAAGGATCGGAGAAATGACGAAGGTTTACCTTGCGCAACCGGTTGCACCTTGACTCTTGACGACCCCTTACGGTGACACCTCGAATCGTCGTCTGATTCGATATATCAATCGCTGAGACCGTCACAAAATGCTTCTTGAAATAAAGTGAAGAAAATAGAGCGAGAGAGAAAGAGAGAGAGATGAAGGGAGAGAGGGAGAGGGAGAGACGACCTCATTCTCGAGATTAATCCAGGCATGCGTTAATTCGTATTGAAAGAGAGCAACGGTCCGTAACTGATCCGTACGATGCTGTAGAATTTATTTCTCGTTCACTAACCCTTCTTAATATACAGTGTATTAAATTCTTTCGACTTATTTTTATTTTTTTATTTTTTTCGAATTCTTTACCCAGCGTTTTTTTTAGTTCATAATGGGCCTGCGCGTTTTCAGCCATTAATGTATACCGAGTACGAAAAATAAAAAGTGACTTAATTTGTTTATTTTTTGTTTGTTTTCCGTGTGTTTCAGGCCAAGTCGAGAGTAAAGGAGGTTTATGCGCAGACATGCGTGCTTCTTGGCCAGCAGGGCATGCGAGACTGCGAACTCTTCGGTCTGGCAATACTCTCCGGTGAGTTGTTTTTCCACCACTGTTTTCTCTCTCTTGCTTCCAAAAATCTAGGCAAATCCTCAAAGATTACCACGATCTTACTCGGTAAAATGAAAAAATACTTGGACCCTGGTCTATTGAGCTACGAGCTTCGATTTCAACTGTTTTTCCCAGTTGATTCGAATATACATTCACCTGAAAAAAGGCCGGATCGATATAAATCGTAAACGATCAATCGACAGATCGGTAACGTAAAATGTAAACCGAAAATAATCGATAGCATAACGATCGAAAGATCGAGTTAACGAAGAAACGATTCAGTGTTGATTTGCCATTTTAGCGAAGAATTTGAGGGCTACGAAAAGCAATAGCCGTTATCGGTTAATGGGAGGGTTAATGGGAGGAGAAAGATAATCGAGTACGAAAAGGGCGTTAGTAGATGAAAGGAATAACGATAATAACAACAACAGTAAAAATAAAGGCAAACGTGAGAGGCTAAAAGGAGAGCGTAGATGGCCCTTCTCTCCCCTTCAGTCCCTCCCCCCTCCCCCTTCTCTCGCACGTTTTTTTTTTTATTTCTCTCAACTCCGGTATTCTCAAAGCTCCGGGCATTTCGTGCCTTCTCGCCCAGAGTGCATATCTGAGTATCCGTAATAAACATCGAAAAAACGAGTCCCGCGCTAACGCTCTCTTGACTAATCTCGGGGCATTTCTGCATACCGAAGTTCCCCTTTCCTTGATCCCTTGCTCGACGTTCCATTCGAGCTCTTTGGTAAGGGGAGAATATAAGGGAGAAAGGAAGAAAGAGAAAGAGAGACAGAGCCAGAGGGGAAGAGGAGAGGGGGGGGGGAGAAAAAGAGGGGCTTGGGAGAAGGGGAAGTGGGGAAAGGATTCTTTGGGACCAGGGCTCTTTTCGTTGCACAAGCGAGCGAAGACTGCGGGCCAGTTCGACTCGTTCCGTTGGAGCCAGAAACAGCATCTCTCGTCTCTCTCCCTTCCTCTCTTTCTCTCTTTCTTTCAATCTTTACACACACACAGACACACACTCGTACATATGAATATATATATATATATATGGAGATATCTCTGGGGCAGGCCCTGCGGGACCCTCGCTCGGGCCCCACCAGACCTTCCCCCTTCTGTCTTCCACCACCGCCGCCACATTCCAATGAGCCCCAGGACGGCGCGCGCGGTCGGTCGAGGAGACGATATCCTGGCGGGTTTTGAAGCGCGCCCGCGCGCTCGCGCACACGAGAGAGACAACGAAATCTTCTCTTCTCCCAACGTCACTCTCAAGAGAGAAGAAAAAATTGCGCACCCGAAAATCCCATACAAGTATTTAGAAAAAAGGAAATTAAAAAGAAAAAAAACGTGAAACGAGTCCAAATCTATATATACGAATTTTACCGATCAATTTTTCAGCCTGTTAGCCACGGGTTGAACTCGAGAAATGTGTTTTCCGCAGATCAACACTGAATGGGAAAAATTGAGAGAAATTTGCCGTTTTTCCTGACACTGATTCATGGATTTATCTTTCTTTTTACATACCGGAATTATCTGGAAAGATATTATCCAGGGCATAAAGAAAAGTTATGCGAAAGACTAATAAAAAGAAAATTTGAAGTTTTTTTCGCAGAGACAGAATTTTTTGAGTTCATCGCATTGGAATTTAAATTCATTGCGTTGGAATTGAAGTCGTTATTTTTGAAAATATTTCATCGTGTAATTGAAATGGAATAATTTTCATTTCCATTGATACTTTTTAGTGAAGTGTCTTTTTTTTCATGCAATTATGAAAACACGAAACCGTTGGAGAATTCGTATGGATAATACGAGTATTTACGATTGATGCAGTCACGTCTCCGTATATCTTTCGAAGTTTTCGGCATTCTGAGGTCTTTCCGAGCATTCACTCTTTACTTTTGCCTCCATCCCTCGCGGTGGGACCAAATAAGAAGGGACCAGCCAACGCTAAAAATAGACGCCAAGTACAAGGCCTATACGAAGAGATGCTCCTCGCGCTTCTTACCCCAGCAAAAGCCCCTCTTGCTCCGCAACACATCGGGAGTCGACGTGCTCACTCGTGTGCGCGCGAGGGGAAAGAGAGAGAGAGAGAGAGAGAAAAGAGAAAAAAGGGTAAGGCCCTTTGAGAATTATTTTTGGAGGGATCTCGCGGCCTTCACGAAGCGTATACACGTACGTTTGGAGAAACTGCTTTTGAGTTCTCTCTTTCACTCGTTCTCCATGAAGTGTGACTGCAGTCAACTTCGCTCGGTTCGTTTACTTTTTTCATTCTTTTTTTTTTCAAGTTCATGCCTTTCGATCGTTCGATCTTTAAAGAACAACGATTACAGTAATAATAGAATTTACGGTGCCACATTTTTTTGCAAAAGCGTAGTTAGCGAAGGTCGTAACCTGAAAATTTTCACGATCCGGAATTATAACGACCCGTTCGACTTTTGCCAAAAGTCATAAACATTGCAGAAGAGTAATGGTCACTCCGTAAAATTGCTTACAGTCCTGTGAGTCTTCTCTTGTGACTCCCCAAAGTTTCTATTCAATCATATACATCCGACATTCCATTCTCGCTCCTTTTGTCGTTCTGAAATATGTTTACGAGTATACGTGGCCCGAGCATACCGCTCATAATATCTGGAGGAGAATAACGATAAAGAGAAAGAGAAAAAAAGAGAATACGCACGTACGAAAATTATGCAGGTAAGAGAGATGATAAATAATAAATAAATCAAATGAAAAGCAAACGGAAGAAAAAAAAAGCGAGTTGTCAGAAATAGTAGGCAGCAGGACCAGAAGCAGTACAAGGATACAGTACGGCGTGGGCGTCGTGTTTCTCATGTATCCTTCTCTCTTTCTCTCTCTCTCTCTCTCTCTCTCTCTCTCTTTTAGTTTCTTGGTCGAAGAGAGAATTTGCGATAAAACGAAGAGGATAATGGCTCGGTTGAACGAAGATGGAACGTGTACAGAGCGCGAATGTGAAGAACGTGAAAATACTCTTTTTTTCATTTCTTCTTCGTTGAAGAGTAAAACAGAGAGAGAGAGAGAGGGAGAAAAAGAGGGTGAGAGAAAGATAGAAATATACGCAAACAAGCTGCGTGTAAGAAAAGAGGCAAAAGCGAATGTGTACAAAAAAAAGAGAGAGAGAGAGAGAGAGAGAAGGAGAAAACAAAGTTCGAAGGAGGAAAGAGAGCCGGTAGAGAAAAGGATGAGAGAAGAGACCGAGAGCTCGCGGGTAAGACGGTAGCACCGGTGATTTGTATAGGGTGCCTCGTATTCCACCTCCCACCGGGGAAACGGGGCCCGCGTGGTTGCCCCGAGACTCACCATCCGCGCGATCGTTGAAGAACACACCACCATGGACGTGGTAAAGGCCCAAACGCTACGATCTTGCTCTGAGAGAGGGAAGGCGAGAGAACGAGGAAGAGAGAGAGGGGAGAAGAGAGGAGAGAGGAGAGAAGAGGAGCGAAGGAATGCGGGAGGGTGAGGCCCCGTCGGTTGAGTAGCGAACGTTCCGGGCTCTGCGCGACGGTAGTAGGGACATACTCGGGGACCGAGGAAGTGGGGGAAGAAGTAACGCAGAGTTGCCCAGGGCACAGAGCGGAAGAGAGACGGGGGGAGAAAGGGAGAGAAGGGAAGGAGAAAAATGGTCTCTCTCTCATCTTGGGTCCGGAGAGTAGTGCGCGCGAACGGTCTCTAGAGCCTGGCGACGATTCGCGAGAGAAGCAACGCGTCACGTCGCGACACAGGAATCCAAACGAGTGCTCCTCTTTCCTTTTTATAACCATACTTTTTTTTTTCCACCCTCGGGACTCTCATAAACAACACCTCTCTCGCCGATTGCCTCTATATTACGTTCGGTTCGAACGTGTGGCCATCTTGGTTTTATACTCCTTTTGCATTGCCTTTTTTTCCCTTTTCGTCTCCCCCCCCCCCCTTTCTTTCTCTCTCACTCGGTACTTTTTTTCGTTCTTTGTCAATCGAATCTTTGCAGCATATCCTGAGGAAAAGAAGATTTCTTTTTATCGACGGATGCTCATCGGGAGAGTAAAAAAAAAAAGGCAGGTTATTTCGTGAATTTTGGAGGGTGCGGTATCGGGTAGCAGCTGTGGCAAGGCTGTTATGCTCCTTTCCCTCTCGAATATGGTCCTTGTTTTGCCATCCTCAGCATCCTCTTCTTCTTCCTCTCTTGCTTTATCTTCTTTCTAGACAATTTCTTTTCGCCTCTTCCTCTCGAAAGTTGTCAGCTCTATCTCTCTTTCTCTCTTTCTTCCTTCTCGTGTCTTTCTCCAACGCTCTTTTTTTTTCATTCCACCGTTTTCACTGGGCCTCATCCTCACCAATGATCTTTTCCTTCTTCTTCTTCAACTCCTCCGTTCATACTTTCCACCTCGCTTTCCCATTCCTTTTCTTTCTCTTACTCTCGCAGCTACTTCACTCTCGACATGTTTTTCTCTGCTTCAATTCTTTTCGTTCTCTCCTCTTCAATCTTTTCGCCCTCCCACCGTCCTTCACTCTCGATCTTACTCCCTCTCTTGGCACGTTTCTCTCCACTCCTCTGGAACCCTCTTCTTCGTTTCTCTCGCATATCTTTCCTCTTTTCTTTCGTTTTTTTTTCTTTCTCTCTCTCTCTCTCTCTCGCCCTCCTCCCAGTTTGCTACATCTCCTAACGCTCCTTCCCCCGCCTACGGGGCCTCATCGCTGTATCGGCCTTGGCCCTTCGCTCTCCCCCACGCCAACTTCTTACAAGTCTCTTCTTGGCCCTCTCTTCGTCCAACAGCCAACCAACCAACCACCATCATCCAAGCCCAATGATCCTCTGTATACATATATCCACAAGCATCTATATAATCTTTATTTCCCTCTCTTTCTTTCTTCGCCAACACACGAGGAACGACACCATACTCTTCATCACCAATACCCATACGGTCCATCCTCCACATATTCGGGCTGATGTATGTAGCGTGTTTTGTTCCCTGGAATAATTTGATCGGGATGAAATATGCGATGAACTTCGGATAGTATAGTGGTGCCTCTCTCTTTCTCTCTCTCTCGTACCCGCCAGGGGTCCGCGTTAACCACAGCACCGTAAGAGCGACCTGAGTCTGAGTGAAAAAAAAGCTACAAGCAAAGTAACAAAAAATAGGTACGAAGAAGGTTTTAAAAAAATTTTCTTACAAAAAGAATCTTCAGCAATGAAAGAGATAGCGAGGGCAGAAGATTTGCTTGGTTACATTTTATCTCTTTTGGACCGTTCAAACGAAACTCCATCCATCTTCCGTAATGCAATATAAACTAAAAGAGCGCCCTCGTATGATCACATATGCTTGTTGCTTTTCGTCTCTTTCTCTCTCTCTCTCTCTCTCTCTCTATGTCTTCTTCTTGTTCAATTTCGTTCTTTGTTCAGTTTCGCCGGAATGGCAGTTACCGGCTCATCCCTATTCCCATCGTTTATGAATTACTCGGCTT
Source organism: Campoplex capitator (assembly GCA_037576405.1). Lineage (NCBI taxonomy): Eukaryota > Metazoa > Arthropoda > Insecta > Hymenoptera > Ichneumonidae > Campoplex > Campoplex capitator. Next base: position 8,154,461 of record JARBWI010000323.1, on the reverse strand, counting down.
CCTCGTGTCACACGGACCTCCCCTCATAGCCCTCGTAAGACCAAAACAAATTACGCAACAAGCGAACCTGCATTTTTAATTGCTGCTTGATATCGTGTACAGCTGAACCTAACGCACTCAACTATATGAACTGCAGTTTAATAAACCAATCGATTTTAATTTAAATTCATCACTTTTGCATTACGCGATAACAATTTAAAATACAAAATCATCTCTAAAGCAATAGTGGGGGATGAACGTTATTGATTTTTACTATACGAAGTATAAATTTTGTACTATAATACAAGAAATTTCAAATTATTTTGATAAAACTTCCAATTATCGCCATAAAAATCTAAACATTTGAGATTGTTCCACTTTTCTATTGCTACACCGATAATTATTTACTTTAAACTCTCTGTGTACGTACAATGAAATGTTCATAAATGAAAACTTTTCAAGATCATTCCATTTGATTTGTCTAATAAGACGTATACTCAATATTATTCAGGTTCAACGAGAGATCGCTGGAGTGGGATATTCTTCGTAGAATTTTCGTTCAAATGTCTGCATCATGATTCTCGTCTATACGCTGAGATTTTCCACACTGATGTTTAATTCCATTCTAAATCAAGCTACCAAGTCCATTGAATTCGTTAAATAGTTAACAACGTAATTATTGGAATACATTAGCAGCCATATGGCAGTAAATATTCCATGGGAACGATGAAAATGTCGGGTTAGAGAGAGAGAGAGAGAGAGAGGGAGAGTCAGGTTGAAGATTCGGTGAGGAACTTTATATGTATAACGTATGTGAGATCAACGTGATTAACTAACGCAGTCGAGCACGCTCTCAGTATGGTATATCGCCTTTACGTGCATGCTCACTTGGTAATCGGCCAGGGAGTGATTACGAGCCTAATTACGGTATGTATACCCGAGGACGACCAACGAAACCCAGCATTGTTTAATTCTGGGAAATGATGCGGCTTTATGGTTATCCTCGGAGGTGTGTCCCTCCCTTTCTTTGCGTTACAGAGTAGATTCTCTTACGCTTCTATAAATGATGAGGTCTTCCATCAAGCTTCAATGTGTTAGGGGAATTAGTACATAAAGCCATGACAGAGCCATGATAATTGGTATAGCAAAAATCAAGTTGGAATTTTGTTGTTTCTTGGCAGAGTGATGATCGCGGGTTCCTAATAAATCCAATCAGCTAATGACGAGATCATGCTTCTTTGATTCTTCATTCCTTCGAGGCTTTACCGCCCAATGAAATCTTTATTATTCTTCTACGTTTGAGCAAAAGTCATGAAATTCTACTGGAATAAATAGAAAAGTTAGGATACTCGTGGATCCAACATAGTTCGAAGTTCCAGAGCTCTATCCTAAGCTTTCCTCGGACCTTTTTCCATCGACGTTCGAGATCTGGGCCTTTATTGCTATGCCCAAAGGCGCGGATTCAGCGGTAGCTCGTGCATTCCCCTCGAAAAAAACTTTCCGTTCCATGTATCTACAGTTCCATACTCGAAGGAGCCACAAACAGCAGGCAGGTGTGTTCCACGCGTCTGCTCAACCGCGTGGCTGTCCGTTCCTTATTCCATCCGTTCGTCCATTGGTCTCTCCCGCGCACGCACGCTCTCTCTCTTTCTCTGTCTCTCTCTCTCTCCCATGAACCTTTCGAAAAAACGGACCTCAAAAAGTTTTGCGCCAAGAGCGCCATCCCCGTGGGCTCTCTGTTGCCATACGAAACCTCTATGCTAACCGAAAGGAACTTCGTTCCGAGCGAGAATGAGAGATGAGGAATTTGAGAAAATTATGAAGAACGTTAGGAAAGAAAGGCGAGAATGAGCAGGAGAAAAAAAAATTAAGTTTCCATTTCGGTATCTTTCTCCTTCAACGAATATTTCGTTATTTTTTATGCATCATTCCTTTCTTTCTCGTTTCTACCGCCATCGTTTTCATCTTTATAACCAGCCTCTCTCCTCCCCCCCTCGTCTCTCTCTCTCTCTCTCTTTTTCTTTCTTTCTTTCTCTCCTTAATCTCACCTTTCGGACCTTGCGCAATACCCTTTTGCCCTCTCCCCTATGCCCGCTGCGAGTTCTTTTCTCTACCCTCGCACGAGCCTCACCTTCATTCCATATTCATTATATTCACGATATTTTAATGTTCCACGAAAAGATTATTAGAAAATAATAACCATGATGGAGATAAAAGAAATAGTATATGAAAAATAATCGAAAAATGAAATAAAATAAAGCAAAAGAGGATGAAAAAAATAATCATTCGATCGCAGGCTTATTCGGGGCGTGGCGAAACTATCCTTCGTAAGGGATAGACAAGACCATGTCAGAAACCTCTCCGGTCTGGAGCCTCTCTTCATAGCTCCGGGACTGTCCTCTTTGCGGGATATGTATTCTCCCTTCCTCCAATCTTCTTTCTCTCTGATTCTCTCTCGAATTTTGCCTCTCGAGGAAATTTGCGATGTCTCAGACGCTCTTTCGCATATATGTGTGCTTATTGGCATGAAATAAGAGAGAAAAAGAGAGAGAGAGAAGGAGATAGGGATTAAAAAAAACAGAGAAAGAGAGAGAGAGAGAGAAAGGTGGTCCCGGTGGTGCCGCGCTCGGAGAAGATCTCCACAACGCTGCGTCGCTATATACAGACCGGGGTTAGCCCTCGGGCAACATTCCCCGGTAATGGCCGGGTTATACCTCGGGTAACACAGGTGCCCGGGATTCGCTCGCTTGCTCACTCGCTCGCGCGCGCCCGCGAGTTACTTTACCATCTTATATAGCGCTTATCCACATTATATACATATATGTAAATTCATACATCTATCCCTGTATATGCATAAAGTATTCCATGTTAAATGAACGAAAATTCGAGCCAAATAAAATTATGAGAAGTTTTGCTCACGCATCGTCTTTCAATATGTTATTATTGTAGAACAATTATCGCTGTCGTTGTTAACGATAAAAATGTATAAACGTGAATCTTATTATTTTCATGTTTCATGCTGTAGTTTAACTAATTGATAACGATGCCTGAACTTGTCACTGTTTTTATGGATTATTATCATCCACGCGTTGAATTATAATTGGTCGTTTTGTTGTGTTCTTAAGGGGTGACACTAGAATCAGTAAAAAAGGCCTCAATTTAATAATTTTTTTATTCAGAATACCGGAAAAGGGATCAAGTTTTTCAGGGCTTTTATGAAACACAAATTCAAGTATGTGACAAAATTTTTTATCGCATTTTTGATAAAAAATGGCGGCGACAGAGCCAGCCTTCGAGAACGCCTTTTTTCCGATGCCTCCACGAAAATGGTACAAGTTTAAAAAAATTTGCATTGTTTCGTCAAAAAAAGTTTTCAGTAAATTGTTTATAAAAAATTATATTTACATTCAATCGACAAACGGCTATGTACTTATTTAGATAATGTGATTTTGAAGCTACAGTAAAAAATTTCAAAGCAATTCATCGTACGGTTTTCGAGCAGCGTTTTCGCCCAGTTTGAGAAAAAGCAATTCCACCGAAAACGCGTTTAAAGTTTTTTAAGTTCGTTTACATATAATATATGTGTATGTATTATCTAGTATTCTAGTATTTTGACCATAGGACCAATCCGATATTGTTCTTATGAACCTAAAGCATTGTTTGAGCAAAAGCAAAAAAAAATCGATTTTTTCAAAATCCTAGAGTGGTGTAAACCCTTAATACTTCACGTCAATAATCCGACGAATTGACAATTTGACATTGTCCAACGATGAAAATCAAATCGTATCGTTGATATAAATTCAATATCCTTTTTTCAGTGTTACTTCAATATAATGTTTCATGCTAAGCAAAATGGTTAAATGTGGCTTTCAGGGACACTAAAAGTATGGATTCGAGAATAATGATATAAATTATTATCGAAGATTAAAAACGTTGATAAATAAAAATTATGAGAACTGTTTCGTTTCAACGGCCATATCACTATTCTTGTTTATTACTTTTCGCTTTTTACCCTTTTATTGTGCACTTTTCGTAATCATTCGTGAAGAGCTTACTAATGGAATTATGACCAGAAAAAATTTGGATGATTCCTCGTGCATGTGTAAAAGCGATTGAAGAAAAGCAAACATTCTTGAAAAAGATATTTTTTTTTCAATTTTAATACTCCATAAAAATTGAAAATACCTAAACAAAATTGATATTTTTCTGGAAATAATGAAACTTTTAAAAAATCATTAGAAAAAAATGTTCTCTGCCATCAAATTCTGCTTTGAATTCGTGCAACACGTACTCATTATCATAGTTGTACGTGTAGAGCGAAGAGATACCGGGAGCGCTTCTCTTTTATTGCTCCCGCGGGATCAAGAGAAAGAAAGAAAAAGAAGGCATCAATAAAACTGGCCCAAAGGTACCGTTTTTTTACGGCTTATAATGTTCCGCAAGTTCTTTTTTTTCCCGTTCACCAAAGTCCAGCGATTATTGACAAAATCCTCATACATTTTGGGAATCCCAAATTGCATATCTGTTCGCCAAAAAATCTTATTTTTTCATAGCTTATGAAACCTTTCGTCAGTGCTTGTTCGTTTTGAACAGAATCAAAGACACAAAGTTGATCCATAAATCGTGAACAACAGAAAAATCGAAACGAACAAGCTGTTTACAGTCTATCACAAATTTTTAGTTACTCGAAAAAAATGCATCCGGATCGACTACAATGTAATTTGATTAAGAGAGCCCTCATCCTGAGTCTCCAAACTTGGGACACGATATTTGGTTCTTGAATCGATGAACGATCTTTTGAATCGGTTCTTCAGATCGATTCAGTCGAATCTCTCGTGTATATATATCGCGTAATACCGGACCCAGTTTCGACTTTTCAGAACTCCTCGCGAATTCATTCGGACGATCTTCTTTCGTGTAACCAAAGAACCTCAATGCTGTATATATTCACAGACACACACTCACACACACTTATATATACGCATATATGGATTGAAGCAAGCTCTGCATTCTCGTGTGGGCAGGACGGGTTTCAGAACATTCGTACGAGCGAGCCTGTGTATAGTTGTCCCATTCAAGAGCACATCGAGAGAAGTGGAGAGATATCTCTCCTACGAGAAAGGTTCCGAAACTCTTTCATTGTTTCGTTTGGGGGTGTCGAGAAAGGAATGGGCGGAGGGGGGGGGGGGGGGGGGAGAGAGAAAGAGATATAGCAGACCGCAGAAATCATCGTGGATGAGCACGAAAAAGAAAAAAAATTGAAACGATAAAAAAGAAAAAAAAAACATTTCATGAGACGACGAAAGGTACAGAATGAAGTCGAGACAAAATGTGTGCGCCCCGTTCCTTCCTTCGCTTTCCTCCCGTCACGTACGACCATATTGGGCTACGTCTATAATCCTTCTCCTGGATCCACGTATTGCCCCAAAGGGTCGTATACGAGCAGGCTGAAGAAGATAGCTTCGAGAATAATTTTTTTCGAATACAGCACAAAATCTGGAGTTGGGCAGTCGCCAAAACTCTGGCAGTTGATATATTCAATTAATGCGCTTCTTTTCAGAGTTTTTTTTTTTAAGAATTTTGTGACAGTAATTTCACAATATTTTTCTGTGCTTAAAACGACCAAAAAATGCAGTGAGAATGTATAAAATATTTCGTTTTCTTACCCTGTGTAAAGTTGTATTTTTTTTCCCCCAATTTTACCTGTGTCAGGACGGATCACTCAACGGATTGCGTTTGTTTCAGATGGCGAGTATCTCTTCGTGGATCCGGAGAGTAAGCTGAACAAATACGCACCTAAAAATTGGCGCAGTTCTCATACTTACGTGAGTACGAAAAAACGAAAAGAAAAAAAATCTAAAAATTAACGCAGGGGTGTTTAAAATTTAAGCACAAGAACCAGCCATAAAAGTTCCATCCAAGTTACATCACCCGTATAAAAATGGTATTGAAAGTCGATTTAGAGTCGCGATTGATTTACGCAACCTTATAGAACGTTGGCTGTATACAAAAATTTTATCGTCGCCGGCGTTGGTAGCGTCGAGTGCGAATTCGTAGCAACGAAAATCTATCGAACAGTTTTTAATTTTTTTATTTATTTTTTTTCATTCTTTATTTTGTTTCTCTACTCGATAAAACACGTGGCGAACGGTGGCAAAGTTAGGTAGATCCTCGTCGCGGATAATAAAACGGCAAAGGGCAGCCCCGTATTTCCCTTTGACATTTTTATATACGAGAAACGAAAAAGGATACAAAAATAAAATGAGAAAGAATAAAAATAAAATGACACCGGAGCATTGCCACGAAGCGGAGAAAAGATTATATATAAATATATGAATGCGGAGCTCCCAGGATACCGAGGGTGTGGCTTTTTGGTCCGGTGGAAGAGAATTAGCATTTCCACTGCGGGGATGGGTGTGATGGCGCGAGTTGGTTATGTACCATAGCATATATATGTATATACATACACAAGGAATACCAAAGTTATATATATTTATGTATACATACATATGTATAGATATAACATTCCCTGCAGGATCCCAAAGTTGTTCTCCGTCAAGACGAGTAGCGGGCCTCTGAACCAAAACTTCTTTCCAGTTGTAGCCATTGCAGCCTCCAACAGTTGAAACAACTCTTGGAGTAATACTATAAAGCGTTACGGTTCAGCTCTTTCTCTCTCTCCCTCTCTCTCTGCCTCTTTCTCCATCTCATCTTAGCGATATCTCCGAATCTCTGCTCTGCATCGACTCTCTTCTTCCTCTCCATATCTTTCTCTTTCTCTCTTTTCTCTCATTTCTCATCCCACTCCGCAATACACTTTTGGTTCTCTTCTCATTGCTTTCGAAACATCCCTCTGCCATCCACTTCTCCCTCTCTCTCGTTCACTCGTGTCCTTACACATACGTACGCACAGTTTTTCTACTTCTGTCTTTGTCTTTCCCGCCTCGTCCTTCCATTTGGCTCCGGACGCTAATGATGGCCCGCCAATAACCAATAAATACTCCACCCGGTAAAACCGGCTACCGGACTACGTTCGTATCTCTTTGTTACATCTCATCCTCTCTCGTGCACGCACGATCCACGAGGTATCTTCATGCTATTGAATATTAGATGGATCGCGTTTTTTCTTCATTTATCCTTACACCGCTTTCCTTTTTTTCCTCTTTGTTTATGAAAAATTTCCTTTTTATTTCATGTCTAAACGACTCCGAACATATTCTCGTATTTTTTTTTTTTTTATTTATTTTTTTTTTTTTTACTGCTTCTGAAACAGATCGCTATCAGATGTCAATTACTGATCCGCGTTCCGAGCGATTGACAATTTTTTGTATTTTTTTGCTGTTCGACCATCTGTCATCGAATATTTATTATTATTTTATTTTTCATCACAATATTATAATACTTATTTTCTTGTATATCATTCGGACTTCAATACGAGCAGAGAATAGTCAATTTTTATCGTGATATTTATGATAAAATTTGTTGTATCGCTAGCTTAATATTTTACCATCAATAGTGGCATAATCGTCACAACTGTGACACCATTCCATGAAAATTTTGTGGAGGTATCGGATGATGAAATGCATTATAAAATTTCACTCGTTTCACACCATTCTTCAATTTACCGTCAGAATGTTTCTTTGGTCATGAAAAATTTACTAAACATCATGGTGAAACTTCTTACTTCAAAGAAGAAATTTTATTGAAATTTCATAACGCCTGTGTTTTTTTGCTTAATAATTATATAAAAAAATGCAGTTTGAGACCGAATGACTGGTACAGCAAAGTAATTTTTTCAATTTCATTATTTTCGTGTACTAATGCAGATGTCTTGTCGGGATTTTCTTTTGCTTGTATCCCTGAAATGAAAGAAAAATATTTCACCCGTGACTGCTTTTGATATTTTATTTTTCGAGAAGACTGTACCTACTCTCGATGCTCTCTCTCTCATTCTGTCGCTCTTTCGCTCTTATTCTCTCGTTCGAGAGCTCTTGTTGATGCTGTTGCTTCGAAGCGTGGAGGATTAATATTTATGATTCGTAAAATATGAGGCCGTCTCTCGTGGTGTGGCCGACGGCGGGGTACCGGTAATTTGCTAAGATTTGACCCCCTCGGGGTCTAGGTCTAGACGCTCAACGGACGCGTTCAGGTTTGTCCGAGAAAGTCGAGCTGATTTTATACGCATTAGTATATGGATATATGTGCGTGAGGGAATATGTGAAAACGTGTGCGTTTGAAGCCCTCTTCGCTTCGGGGCCCTTCTTTGGGCGAATCAAATTTTTGTGGCTACCGTATTCGGTGAGCGAGGAATTTGTTATTCCTCTGGTCTCTACCTCCGGACCAACCCTTTTAGGTCTTCGAGTCCTCAAACTCCAAAATTATACCGTGCTCACGCATTCTCCCCATTTTTCATCGTCGCTCAAACGAGAAATGAATTTAATAATTTTGAAAACCGCGGGAAATCTCGTTTGATACTTTTTTTTTTATTATTCTATACTCGATCATTCATTTTATTTTATTTTTACTGAACGAGGCAAAATGCACTATTTTAGGAACCATGTGCAGTTTCATTTCGTTTGAGTTTATTCGTATTTTTATCGTTTGACTTTTAACTCAACCTGATCGTGACGTTGTTCCATTAATGATTTACAAATTCATCTCAAGGATAAATTTCTAATGTTAATCAATGGGGACGTGATTAGAAATCAATGGATTTTTATTCAACATCGCCACGTCAAAAAATGTCTGACATCTCCCTCGGGTATTCGGACGAAATCTTGCTCACTCCGTCTCTCTCTCTCTCTGTCTCACCGCTCCCATCAGTTTCGTGCTAATGAAACCTTAAGGCTTCGACCATTGATCTCAGAATTCAGATAACTCGACATGGGAAGTTTGATCAAGCGTTCCTTAGATCGTGATCTCATATATCATTTCTGATAAATATGCACACTTTCATATACATACGATTAAACATTCCGCTCCCTCCCTATTCGTTTTCTTTTATTCGTAAATAAGATTTTATGAAAACCAAAGATGCAACAAAAACCTTTTCTTCTTTCTCCTATCCTAATGATCCTAACGATTCTGAAGAACCATTAGGATCATTAAGGTTTCATGAAAAAAGAAAAAGAAATTCCAGAAGATAAAAATTTCACGCAAATTTCCGAGATCTCAACGAAAGTGCGTTTATTGCAAAGTTTGAGTTGATATTTACAGCAGTAACACGACATTCGCGGATCGCGTAGGCTGGAATGCGAGGGCGTCTCACCAAGATACCCTGAATCCTCGATCGCCTACGTGCCTCATACCTCGTATTTAATGGCGAATTTTTCGGTCTAAATCAGTAGAGAAGTATAATAATCCTTGTAATTCGCGGTTTAAGTGGACAAGCTCAAGATCAAAGGATCGATAACAGAATTCGAAAAAAATACGTGCGGAAAACCGCAGGGTTGCTTGTAGTGATCGAAATTCCTTTCTGGAAACGTCATATTTAGACGTTCAAGTAAATATTCGTAGGAATCATTGTGACAATTGGTATTTTTTTATAATTTATATCAGCGCTACGTAAGTTTTGATAATCTTCGCATAAACGGAATCAATGAGAACGTTCATTTATGTTTGCTAAATTGTTTGTTTTGTTCGTATGCTTTCAGGGTCTGGATAGCAGCGGACGACCAGCTTTCGTGCTTTATTTTCGCGTTCGTTACTACGTCGATACTCCATTACTTTTAAGGTAATTACATTTTATTGTACACAATATGAAGAAAAAATATTGAACACGAAGGAATAAGGCATACTAGAGATCACGAATGTTTCTTTGCTTTTATTCTGCCATTTGTTTTGCATAGATCAGCCTTAGATCCAAGATCCGCTCTATCCTTGTAACGATGGGACTCGTCCGCATGTGCGAGTCTCACTTGTTACGTCACATCTCAAATGATATGTCTAGGAGAAGGAAAAAAAAAGTCTCGATATATGAGAACGAACAATGCTGCGTTACAATTTTTTTTTCATTCTTCTCCAAGCTCTCTATTCATTTTGCTACGTATTGATTTTTATTGCAAGAATAATATACACCTCCGAGAACGTTATTTCTCGTGATCCATACTCGCCTCTTTCAAATCTCCCGAATGATTGTTTCGTCACATCGACGATGTTATGATTCTTACTGACAATAAAAGGCAAGTGTTTTGTGCGCGTGGTAAAAAATGTGAGATCGAAACGGTCGTATTTATATTCATCGCTCATTCGCGTTTCTTGGTCACTCTTTTTTCTCAGACTATCCAATGATTCATAGTTCCATGGAATCAATTTATATTGACGCAATGAAACTTTTCTGCCGCGTTTTGAAAAATAATTAGGAAGTTTCGCGTTAAAACGAAATGGAATAAATGGTAAAAATGCATTTGTCCCCAGCGATGAAACCACCCGCCATCACTATTACCTGCAACTACGTGACAATGTCGTGCGACACGGTGGCGGAGTCGAGAGCCTTCATCCCCATCATCCCCTTCACACGACCTCGATCGTTGCGCCGTTACTCGCCCTCGCTGGCCTCGCCCTTCAGGCTGACCTCGGAGACTACGCCGAGGAACGTCACAGACCCCATGCCGGATCCGTCGGCTACTGCAAGCCCAGCGATTACCTTCCTCCACACGTAAGATCATTTAAAATCATGAAATTCGTGATGTATCATTGATTTGGATTCAAATATATTCGGACGTCCTGTGTTCAACCGTTTTATTTCATTGAAATGAATGTTCAAAAAACAGATGTGCCTCGAGTCCGATGTCCTCAGTATTCTCGCGTCTCAGCACCGAGAAAATCATGGACTTACACGTGAAGAGGCGGAATTTCAGTATATCCAGGATGCGGTCCTCCTCGAGGCCCCGCTCAATGCTCATTTATACAGGCTACGACGTAACAAGAGCGAAGCTGGCCCTGGACGCATTCTCCTTGCCATATGCGCACGCGGTGTCCGGGTTTACACCGAGGAGGCGACACCGCGGATATTTGCCTGGAACAACATTGGCAAGCTCTGTTTCGACGTAAGTGTGCAGAACTAAAAACGAAATCCCATGAGAATCTTTAGAGTTTCGTTCAACAGAAGTTTCAATATGACGCTTGATCATTCCGAATGCTAACAGTAGTTTTTAATAATGATTTGTTTCTGTCCCACCGCAAACACACGACAGCGAAAGAAATTTGAGATTCGTGCGGTCGATCAGCCGGACAAACTCACCCTGTACAGCGGATGCGACGACAAGAGCAAACTCCTCCTCGGGTTATGTCGTGACACCCATCAATTCAGCATGGCTATAGCACCGAGAGTTACCGAGGCGAAACGCCGTGAAGAGGAAGGTATGATATCGCTACCATTCCCAATGATTTTCTTTTCTCTTCTTATGTTCTCTTCGCGCCTTTTTATATATCGCATTGAAATCGTTGGTTTTATCGCCGTTTCATTTCTCCTTATCATATTTTCAGAACGAAAAGTACTGAGGGACTGTTACATGTATCCAGCTCGTTGCAAACTCAGCATGGCAGCTCGTGGTGGACGCGGAGATCAGAGGATATCCGTTATATCGAGCACATCGTCGAACACGACTTCGGGAATCGTGAGCGATCGTGTACACAGCGAAGACGAGCCGGACACTGCACCGGCATCGACCGAGTGTTTGCCTCGTCTTACCGAGGCCAACGGTCATCTTTCTCTTTCAAGTTTACAAACTAACGATACTAACCCGAATGGATCTATAGACGGTGAAGCTATTTCCAGGCCAGGATCACCGGTGTCCACGGTCGACGGTAAGCTTGCCAAGTATTCTTGGGACTGATTGTTGTTATAAGCTTCGAATGGTTCATCAAATAAAGACTCTAGTTTTCCGTTAATGGATCTCCCATCGTTTCCTTATTTGCACATATATCTAAAAATAACTGACAGATGGATTGGTTCCAGAAGTCGATGGTGCTGAATCAACACCGGCAACAATCATCACCTCAAGACACAATGCAAATCTTACCATTCCTACGGATGGCTCCCAATGCAGTAGCAGTTGTAGCACCGTAGTGGTGGCCAATCAAATGACGAATCCGTCCTCCCAGCGAGCCAGACGAGCCTCGGCAACGTCCAGTCTCGAGCTCGGTTACTCCCACACGGCACAGAATTCAGCTGTCTCTTCCGAAGTCGCAAGCTTTCCAGGTGCGATTTATGACAGGTGCAAAAAAGTCACGGCTTATGCAGGTTCGTTTTTATTCTGATATCATCCGCTACATTCAATCGCGGTTATTGTTAGTTATAAGAAATGAAAAAAAAATGACTTCAACATAAGTTGATGTTTGAAGAATTATATTTTAAATAATTAATAATTTACATTTGTTTTGTTCCCCCAGACACCTCTGTTCCAATGAATATTGATGATACATTCACCGTGACCGACATAGCAAGTGAAACAAGTGGAATTTATACTCTTCGCAGTAGCGGAATACAGGACGAACGAATAACCGAATTGTATTCACCGAACGGTGAGATGAACGGTTCATCAGCAACAAGCGATGTGTGCGCGATGAGTTCGGTGCAATCAACGACAGACGAGGCGTCGGTTACATCTGGATTTTACACGATACACAGTGACATAAGATCGGAGACGAGTGACGTTTATACTATAGATGCGAGTAACGAGGATCAGGAAGAGCCGATATACAGTATTTGCAAGGGTGACGAAGATGAGGACGACGAGAGTGAGAACGTAGTCGGTAATCAGGTGATATCATTGAACAACGGTACCTTGGATCAGCATCTAGACGATCCACGCTCCCGAAGCAACAGTATATTGAGTGCCGGAAGTTTTCGTGGTGACGGTAGTGATCCATCGGACGTCGGTCCGTTATTATCAGCCGACGAATTGTCCGATCTCATCGTCGGTCGTTATCCACCGAGAAAAACGGTCAGTACCTCGATGGATTCGGACTGTGATTATGTGACGATGCCACCGCCACTACCACCCCCGCGAACCGACAGCAACGAGAGACAATTGCCACCCCCGCCGCCATATCCGTCGAACATAAAATACGCGACGATCCATTCGTCCCGAGCCATAGTGTCATCTATGGAACGGGAGCCCTTACCACCTCCACCTTATAATGCCGCACGCGCTGATTTTGTGCCTTTACCACCCAGACGAAACGAACCACCACCTCCACCACCTCCATACCCGAGTCCCAGAGAGAGAATTCAGATCCCACCGCCGACACCACCGCGCAACGATGCAGTGACACCGCGCGAGCCACCTCCGCCGCCTCCATATCCAGAAATTCCATCCGCCAGACAAGAAGCCATCTCCAAATTATATCCATCGGTCAATGATGATGGTAACTTCGCCAGGACCAACGGTTCAATCAAGAATCAAATAACATCAGGCCGAATGTGTCCATCTTCTTCAACAATTTGTAACTCGAGTGGTCTTCCGAATTTAGGGAACGATGCCTCTCCAACTCTAGCTCCAAAACCACCTCCTCGTATTCAACCTCCGACTTATCCCGGTGACAAAATGAAACCTACTCCCGTGCACGCTCCAGTCGCTGCGCTTGTAGTTGGCCCCAACAATTATCTCGATGTTCACGCTTCTCGCACGGGCCCACCAGTTCTACTGCCCTATTTAGCTCCTCCTCCACCTCCTCCACCCCCACCTCCGCCTCCAATGATTCATCCGAGACAACCACCTCCACCACCACCAACTCCCAGTCTCGCTACTGTCTACACCAGCCAAGTGGCTCGCTCCCAAATCGAACAATATCGTCAACAGCTTTATTCGGATGTTGACTTCGTTATGTTCCCTCTTAAAGATCCTGCTGTCTCGAAACAGGAATACATGGACGCCAAACAGGGCTCTCTCCTTGCTGCCATGGCTGCCTATCCACCACCTCCATATCCCGCTTTCAACAACAAATCCTCCGTCATATACCGCAGCACTCCCTATCTACCAGGCTCATCATTCTCATCAAACAACACCAAGTACGCCTCCAATCTCAATCTCAGCGATACTAGCTCAACCAATTATCCTGTCATTGGTGGCAACCTCAGCAGTCATTACGCCGCGAGCACCAGCTCGCTCTACAGCGGCGCCACTTGCTCCTCCTCCGTTGGCAGCCACAGCCTCCGAAGGGAACCACCCGTTCCCGTTAATCCTTACACCCTTCAAGGCTTCACCAGAACCAGGAGCGATGAGAACATACTCAAGTGCTTCGAAACTACACCCACCAACAACATTCAATCTCTACCGCAAACCAAACACCGCAGACTACCACCACCTCCACCACCACCGCCTTATGAAATTCAGGTAAGATCTTTGCTCAGTTGGAATCTTTTTTTCATATGGGTGCGGCCCGGCAAATGGTCTTCTCATATTAGTTGAACATTGGCTTTCTTCCAAAGGATTTCGTTCGAGAATACGACGTGATCTTTTGACGCCCTCAATACCTAAACGGTTAGAGATAGAGCAAAAGCTTATAGGACTAATTTTGTAGAGCATAAAATTTCTTACAAAAAAGTTTTCAAAAGATTTTTTCTATCTTCGATAGTTTTCTCCCGAGAGTGGATCCAAACGATAGATCAAAGAAGAATATTTTATAGAAAATTCTCGTTTATTCAAGCGATTTTTCTTGTTCTCCAGAGTCTCGAGAAGAGTCAGCCTCTTCCATCAGCCTCGTCGTCGACATCATCCCAACCAAAAAAGCCACCTCGACCAATTAGCGTCCCGAGCGATCCTAACGGGGATGCTAAGGACGATGGGATGTTGGACATTAGGACTCTTCGCGAAAAAAGTCGGAATCTCGATCTTCCATTGATCTCGGCATTATGCAACGATCGTTATCTTCTAAAGCAAACGAAAGCTTTTGTATTACCGAAGCATCCAACCGAGGGTATTATGAGCGGTGGATCCAGTCAAAAAAGTACGACGCGAACGAGCGCGAACGGGGTTACCTCATCATCGAACAGAAACAAATATCCGGTCAGCGGTTTGTCAAATACACAAATAACAAAACCACCGAGAAAAACATCGGCCAGCACACACAGACATCCTGCAGAAACGAGATCGAACGCTTTCAAAGGTACCACGAGCACCGCCACTTCGACAACCTCTACCACGACGATGACACTCTCCTCGCCCTCCAAAAAAGATCTGACTCGAGCATCGCACTCGTGAACTCAAAAAATGACAATATTAAATCGAAAATATATATATATTTAAATATATATATATATATTCATTTTTCTTTTATATATAAATATGTATTTTTTCCCAATTCTGACTGGCCGTGCTTCTTCAAACTCAGGGTGCCATCAAGAACTTCCGTAAATTCGCTTTAATCAAATTCACACGAGTGTGTGTCGAAGAGTGAAAAAATAAATAAATGAATAAAGAGGCGAGAGAAATCGAAGAAGAGACGAAATTCGTCGACGTTCACGGGTCTTTCGGTAATCATTGTTTTCAAATAAAATTTCATACGAACTGGTTGAGAAAAACTGCGACGTCTGAGCTTTATGTTTTTTTTTTTTTTTTTTTAAATTATTATTTTATTATGTCGCTCGTTTAATTTCATTCGTCGATTTGTTTCGACTCATGTTCCTCTTTCATATCTTTACGAAATGTGACGCGTGCGAGTTTTCTTATTAATTGCAGACGATAACGATAATTCAGACGAGTTTTTTCTCCCTCGGCCTCGCTGTCGATACGAATTTTCGTGCATTCGATCTTTTTTTTTATTTTTTTTTATTTCAATTTGAATCTTGCTCTGTTTTTTTTTTAATTTCATTTCACGAGTACATCACGATTCCGTCGCTATGATTTCTCGACGTACCTCGTTTTTTGCTCAATCTTCCGTGTGGATGTGCATGTGTACGAATGTGTGTGTGTGTGTGTGTGTGGATTCTTTTTTGTTCTTGTTTATTGAAGTACGATATGATTGAAACGAAATAATGGCGAGTGTGAAAGAAGAACGAGACATTTTGACGAAACATCGTTGCGCGACCTCTCCCTCAAAGTGCGTCTCTTCCAATAAAACGAAATGAAACGATCCGGTATCCCGACTCGTTTCATTTATAACGCGTCAACAAACAAACAAAATCTCTTAGGCACTAATTAATCACATATGTATTTTTATACTCGAAACTCGATAAGAAATGAAGAAAAAAATAAAAATAAATAAATAAATAAGAAGCAGCTATCGTTGTCAGCTAGATAAATAGTAACTATTACATTCGTAATTTCTCGTGTTTTATTTCTTCACCCCTGTTTCCTGTACTTTTTTTAGTGCTTTGTTTCTGTGACAACAAGGGATATGGTGCAGTGGACCTATGCAGGTGGGTTTAAAAAAAATCTCATCTTTATGAAATACTGATCAAGCCGATAATCATTTTGCTTACTTCAGTCACAAAATTACTGGAAATATCTCCTCAGCGTTGAGGAAGAATATGTTATGAAAACGCTTCGTTAAAACAACGAGCTCAGATATAATTTTAAAAACAATGAGAAAAATGGTTGAAAATAACAACGAAACACGAAATAACAGTACTCATTTGGCAAATTCTTGAATAATTAATGATCATTTCGTACACGAAATTTTTCACATCAAACTAATCGACGTTACGAAAATATTTCATTGCGTGTATCTTGTTGGAAGAAAAAAAATTAAAACCCACAACAATACAATCGATCAGATCATTCCATTTAGTTTATTAATCAAAAGTCGTTCAGTAATTGAGGAATCCTTCAAATTATCGTTCGTAGCATAGAAATGTAACCCATTATAGTTTTCAGTACCTGCAATAAAAATCGATGAAAATTCGAGCAACATGAGACCTGAGAAAATGGAGATTGAACTCACATCAGTGAAGGTAGCTAAGCAAAAAATATAGAAACCACCTCCGGTCAATTGCATCGGCTTCAAAGCTCTTATCATGCATATAATTAATTGTTTCTTCGCAGAATTAGTCAACTCGTACCATTGACATTGGTAATATGCATCGTAAACGTTTATACTCTGTAGCAAAAAATCGTCTTGGGTGCAAATGTCATTTGTTCATTAAAAAAAGGAATAAAAAAAAATACGTTATTCCATGATTAAAACAAGGAATTCTTCGATAATTCTTTTTCTCATTCAATGTTATTTGAATTTTTTAATTTCGTACTTCCGTTATGAGATATTCACCGGCGATGCAGTAACCGTTGAGCAAAAATAACATCGTCATACTGTATACAAAAAATGTGAAAAACTCGCCGGATACACTCAGATCTGCAGTCTTAGAAAATATCCAATTAATCTCTTTTCATAATAAATAAAGTTGACTGTAAAGTATGAAATTAATACCACAAGAACGGTGTAAGCTGATAAACCGACGATAACAGTCGATACGAAAAGCTCTTCCAACAGGAGGAGATTAAACACACTGTCAATGTCTTTCGTGAATCTATTTCATCACAAAATTAATACACATTAATATTACAGTCAATTGATCGGTAAAAAAAAAACGACGAATATTGAAAATAACACACCTAATTATACCGCAGTGAGACTCAATAACATCACGAAAAAGAAGTTGCGATTTTTCAGGATTTTCACGAAGTTCCATCCCCAATATTTTTATTCGATATGATAAAACCGATAATTTTCCACACACATGAAGTATCATTGAAAAAAGATAGCCAATCGACATCGCGTGAAACGATTGTCCAAGTATCATCGGTGATTGATATAACCAGACGAACCAAAATGTTCTTGAATCATTTATCTCGAAGAAAAAATGCGTTCGATAGGATATAGGGAAAAGCATGCTCTCGTTGCCCAAAACTGAGAAATTTTATTCCTTCTTTTATAAAAAGACAAAAATTTCTTCAATACTTGACGAAAATAAATTATCAAACATTATCAAAAAGATATAAAAAGAAATAAAAATACTGAATAATCAATAAACGAATCGATTAAAACGACGCGATAGATGCATATAATTATTTATTTATTTTTTTTTTCTTGACAAGTCAACGTACGCTGAAAACGGAATTTTGATGGAATATTGAAATATTTAGTTGCACCTATTCAACAAAATGTCTTCCTTCAAACAACAAAATTTCGAATATTATAACAAAACTTCTTTATACTGAAACGAAACTACTTTGTTGAGACGATGAAATATTTTGTTGCGTAGTGGAATTATTTTGTTTAACGTATTGAACAAAATATTAAGTTTCAACAAAATTTCGTTTTCAATGATAATAACGTTGCAAATAAATACGCATTTTCCTAAAATCTCACGAAGTACCAAAATTTATTTTCCATGCGACGTGCAGTCGAAAACAAAGTGATTTTTAAACATGCAACTAATAATTAAATAATTACCAGCTCTAATACGAAATTCAAGTGGTTTTATGTAATAGGCAATCGCCCCGAAAACGGCCATGGTGCTCCACATTTTGAAAAATGATTTAGCGATTGAATTGTATTTCAAATAAATTTTTTTCTCCTCAGGATCATCGAAGAATTTTTCATCGTTCCCATCCATTATTTCAATCATCAGTTTTTTCAACACTTTCGAAAATCTCATTACGATCATTTTCAGCATGACCATTATGGTCAGAGTACTCTCGGACAAGTTCAAAACAATTTGTTCCAAATTGCCCATTACGTAATACAAATCAACCATTTCGAGGCTAAAGTGAATTGAAAGATAGACTATCCAAAATGGAAACTTTATGTAACTCTTTTCCAGCGGCCATACTCCGATTATGTTAAAAGCCCGTTTGTTCCACATGAAAAGATCTTTGGCCCGTTCGAAATCATCCTTAAGAAACATCACAATTTCAGCAAAACTTTTAACGTCGAAAAAATCTGACTAAACGATTTCTAAGTCTGAGAATTCGTGACTCATCTTTCAAGTGTTTTACATAAATTTCCGTAACCTCAAGGATTATCTTTTGATCAAAAACAATTTCGGTATTTTAGCAATTTGTCAAAAAAAAAAAAAAAAAAAAAAAAAAAAAAAAAAAAAAAAAAAAAAAACAATTCAGAATATTGAGATTTCCCACGATATAAAAGCCGACACTTTATTAATTGAAATCAAATAACAATCTGGCAGCGGTAAAAGTTTTGTAAAACATCCTCAAGAATTGTGCAGAGTACATAGCGTGTACTCACTGACATTGCAACAACTTTCCACGATGACGATTCGAGAAAGACTGCCAGAATATTGTCCCGCCCGAGTCGATCGCGCAAGTCCAACTTTTTTTTTCGTCAAAGAAATAAAAAATAAATTCGCACCGCATGCAATTGAGAGAGGCTATTGAGCAATCATACATGTGCATTCGTTCTCAGCACTTCCATTCCTGAGAAACAGTCGCACATCGTACGTAACATTGTTTGTTTTTTTGTTTTTTTTTTTTGTATATACACGCGAAAATTCAATAAATTTTTTTTTCCAGCTCAGCTCACCCTCGCATAATTGCTACACGACGGTTTTGTTTCCCATGCTTCGATTTCCGATCGTTATTACGTAGTATTACAAACTAACATTTTTATCTAAAACCGAGGAACTAAAGTTTGAAAAGCTATTATCCTAGAGCTTGTGAATCAAAAAATTGTTTCTTTTTTCTCGTGAGTCCGCAGTCTATTCTTGGAATCTCGGAATATTATGTTCTTACATTTGTAACAACGTCGTATAAAATAAAAAATAATGCGAATCAATCATTTCCGTCGAGGCGAGAAACACTCGCTTTTTTCCCATGGCTATAAGTTTTTTTATACTGTCAATGTTATCGCTCAAATGAACTTAAAAAAAATCCTCCGTCCCACTCCTAACGGGAACGTGTACATTAGATTCGTCAGCAGTTAGTCAGAGACATTGTTTCCCTCAGTGCTCACTTCTTAGAGATTTTCAGTACGAAATCAACGTTGATACAAAAACAGCCTGATATAAAACAACAGATAAGTTGTTGTGGTTGTGCTTAGTTGTTGTTGGAGTTGTGCTTAATGGAAAAGTGCGTGAAAATATTAAAAATATGAAATACGAAAACTGATAATTGTGTAAAAAAATCGCGATCAACCAACATAGTGTTAACTTGCCCAATTAAAAGGCAATAAATCTCATGAAGAAAGAGGGGGGTGGAGGGTTACATTTGGAATAGACTCTTCAATTCAGAGCTTATTAGGACAAATATTAATCAACTGTTTTTCTAAGCAACTTTCCGTAACATGGAGACGTAACTTTATCAGCAATTTTGAGTATCTGTGAAGTCGACTTTTTCGAATTTGTGAATTACATCGTTCTGTTTTATCGCTTGATAAAAATACATTCTAAATATTATTTTGAGGAGTCATTAAAAAATGGATACAGGAGTAACAGCGATAAAAATGTTAAACTTATTACCGAAGAATATTTGGTCACGATATGACGAAAAATAATTCTAAAAGTACTAAAAAACTATTACATATTTTTGTAAAAAAATGCAATGTGTAAAGCTAGGACGTGCTAACAAACGCGAGAGATGAATCAAACTAATTTACTCGAATTTACTTTTTGATTCGAATAAATGGAAAATTTGTTCTCCAAAGTTTTATTCTTCCTGTAGTCTTTCCATGCTCTCAATAACTAATCGTTGTTTTGTTTTTTTTCTCTCCTGCTCTCCCAAAGTACGACTTGTATTGCGATCGAAGGACGGCGATTTGGATTTGGTTCGGTCGCCGTTTAATTACGAGTGAATAGCAAATTCATTCGACGATTAAATTCATATTAATTCAAAACACTCTCTATTTATTGGTTGACGTAGTAATTTTGGTGGTGATCTACAGTTTGTTAAAGACTATTCTTATAGGTGGTGTGATATAGAAAAAAAATGAATCGAATTGTATTCAAAAAATTGTTCAAATGAAAATGTATGCCACTCAAAATGTACAAGAATAACTTACCTTACCTCAAATATAAATAGATTGCAATTGGAAATTCTATACAGATTAATAATCGGTAGAAAAAATATGACGGTCCTTCACGTCGTCTTTTAATAAACAGTGAATTTATTTTGACAGTAAACAGTGAGGTTGAATCAACGAAATACAAGAATAACATCAGTGGCCATTGGATCGACGTTTTTTCGTCCTTATTATGGAAATTTGATCCTTTTTACAGAATGAAACATTATTCGATACATACATACGTATTCGATGCATACTACAGAGTGGGGAAAAAAATTGAATTCCGTTTCAAATCATCGTTCGTAGCATGGAGATATAACCAGCTGAGGTTTTCAGAATCTGTAAGAGAAAACTACTTACGAGATCCTCGAATAATAATTCGCCAGGTGTATTTTATTAAACTTCGATTCATAACTTACGCTCACAAATACGGGTAGAGAGAAAACATAGAAACCGCCAGCATTCAATTGAATAGGTTTCGTTGCACCAATCATACATATTATCAACTGTTTCTGAACGGACTTTGACATCTTGTACCATTGACACTGATAGTAAGCTTCGCACAAATTTCTACTCTGTACAATGATTAAAATTAATTTTTTTAAATGAATCACATCATTCGATATGAAAATCAATAAAAATTAAATCGGCTCAATCGTACTTCTGTGACGAGGTATTCGCCGGCAATGCAGTAACCATAAATGAACGCGAGAATTGTCAAAACATAAGAAAGAAACGAAAAAAAAACTCCTATTTCTTCGAAATCGACATTCTGTAATGAAATTTTAATTTTACTCGATATTGAATAATCTCGTACTAAAATAATGAGACAAATGTTATATTCATACCCGAAGAACATTATAACTTGAAAGACCGATGAGCAGAGTGCAAATGACCAGTTCTTCCAACAATAAAAAACCGAATACTCGATTGATAGCTTCTGACATTCTATTCATCGAGAAAATTCAACGATTATTTTCGCATTTTTATTTATGTAACAAGAGCATCGTTTATATTAATTGAAAAAAAAAAATCGATCGTTGAGTGAAGGATTGTTTAAAGTTCACTGCTTTTTAGCACATTGATTTTGATCAGTCAGTGATTGTAAAAATATTGGTCCTTCAATGGAGTGATTCCATTTTTTTTTTTTTTTTACATTTATAAATCATTTCGTTCACTGGCTCCTTACACAGATTCAGTCAACGATCATTTTTTTTTTTTTTTATTGAAAACGCACTCTAGAATATCAAGATGGCTTTGGACTATATCACGAAAAACTTTTCTGGTAGATTCGTCGCTTTCGACCGAAGACAGATCAAGCTTTTTAATTCTGAGTACCAGAATCGATAATTTTCCGCATACATGAAGTATAAGACTGAAGACATATCCTATAGTTGCCACTTGGAAAGTGGCTGTAAATACAATTGGACATTGGTATAACCAAATGAGCCAAAAAGTCGAAGCTTTTGTCACGTCAAAGAAGAGCCAGGTACGATTCGGCAGGATATACGGTAACGTCTCGTTACCTAACGCTAAAAAACTTTTATTTGTTTATTAAAATGCAAAAAGTTATTCGATTTTTGTATGATCCTATACAAACTAGCATTTAAATGAAAAAAAAAAAATATATATTGAAAGGATATGAAAGAATTTTCATGAAAATGAATTGAAATCATCTGTTCAGAATAACAAATTTTTACGTTGTCTACAAGAGCTGAACCGAAAAATTTATCACAAGCAGAGATTGCCTCCTTTTATCTGAATTTTATTGATGGATGATCATTAATTCAAGATTTAAAACTGTTTTACGTTTTTTTTTTTTTTTTTTTTTTTTTTCAATTTGAGATATTTCAAATCAGTTCTCACCAGATCTCAGACGGGATTCCAAACACTTTAAATTAAAACTAATACACGAAACGATTCCCATCATTAGCCAAAACTTGAAGGATATTTTGGCGATGCGATTGTATCCGAGATAAAGTTTTAGTTCTTCGGGATTTCTGAAGAATTTCACATCGACGTCATCGATTATTCGTTTCATCAAACTAACGAGGGTTCCCGAAAATCTCACGACTATCATTTTAGAAAAAGACATCGCGCAATATCCGGTTTCTGTTATGTTCAGCACTATCGTTTCCAAATCACCGAATGCGTAATATAGATCGACGAATAGCAATGATAAATGAATTGCAACATAAACAAGCCACACACTGAACTTTCCATAGGCTGGTTGCAATGGCCAAACTCCGATAAAAGCAAAGACTCGCTTATTCAATTCAAACAGACTTTTTATCTCCTTGATATCGTCCTAAAGAATATGAAAAATTGTGTCAATTTTTAGTTCACCGAATCATGAATCATCTCGAAATTGATTCCCAAGTCTTTTCGAAATTTTCGATTCCAACTACTTTTCTTTCTACCACTTTCAAAATATACTGACATTTCAATATTTCAGATCAACTCATATTATATACTCTGTCATTCTGTGAAAATCAGCCAATTCAATTCGAATTTCGATCTTTTCCGATCTCATGTATTTGTCAAAAAAAAAAAGTTTCAATTCGCAACTAGATTATATTTTCACGATCCATTTTCAATCAATTGTAATTAAAAAAAAACAAACAAGAAAAGAAATCAGTAGACGTTCGATTGTGACATTTTTATGTATGGCAAATCTCGAAAAACACAAATGAAAATTCGATTTAAAAAATTGTTGGAGTAATCAAAAAAACAATTTTCAACGAATGATGTTGCGAGTAATTCGTGAGCTCATCGTCGGCTACTCACGTCCATTGTAGAAGTTAATACCATTGTAGAAATTATTAGTAGCAACTACCGCGATTCGCAACAGACTGAACGAACAAAACTCCGATCGTGTTGTATTGCGCAAGATCGAGCCTTAAATTTCGTGATAAAGCGCATCCTGTCTCTCGTGCAATAAAATATTTATCAAAAAAATTGCACAAAATGACGAGCGCACAGCTGAAGCAATTTCGTTCGAGGATGTTTCCGGTTCTGTAATCGGTCCAACGTTTTTCTCAAATTGAATCGAACCTAGAGGCTTTTTTTTTTCATCCACGATACGAGCTTTGAACCCCTGACAAATATCATATCTATTTTTATTGACGTGGGTCTTCTGTTCTTCGAAAATGATTACAGTGTTTACAGCGTCAAAAGAATATCAAAACTTTTGAAAACTTTGCAGTTTTACAGCTCTCCATTATTCATGAAAATAAACACTGCAATCCGAGAACTCCACACCATTTTTGTAACTTTGATGCGCGCTCCAACGATGTTTATTCGCTACTCGCGCATGAAAATAATATTGAGAGAGTATTTCACAGCGGTAGGAAGAACACTCAATTCATAAAAGCAAACACACCTCTTGAGGATTCATTCGAAGTTCACGCGATATAAAGTTTTACATTCGTTATTACAGGAGCAGCGGAAACATTTTTTCTGCATGCATAATTATTTTGGAGTAAAACTATCAACATTGATATCGATACTAAGGTGATCTATCGACAAAATCTCATTTGCATTGAGCTCAAAAGAGTTCTCTTTTTTACGTTATCGTATTTGTAACGGTGCAATAAAAAAATTTGATCGTGTGCTCGTTTTTCAAACGCGCATCCATAATTATCATACGACACGGACGATTTTTGGAGTGAGACCGACTATTGCAGTGCTTGCGATAATTTTTCATCCATAATTTTGAATAATTTTGTTATTCGCAGTGATATAGTTGGCACTTTGCATCTGAGATAATTTCTCGAGAGTGTGAATCTGTGAATTATTACAACGCACACTATGCCGTATAAAAAATTCGATCGAGCTTTATTTCACGAATTGTTTCAATACAAATGTTTTCTAAAAACTCGTGTAAACACAAGCCTCGACGTTGCAATTATAAATTGAACGAATTCACTATTCAGACACAATAATAAAAATCTTCGCTCCAATTTTTTCCAGATATGGCTGGAAAGAAAGTGTTTTTTTATTTTTTATTTTTCATTGAGAATCCGAATTATCATTTACTAGGTGCATTTCATTTAACGTTAATTTTTAATTCTATTCGATAGGAAATACACCGAATTCAGAATAAAAAATTACTTCTTTTCCCCTCTTTCTTTTCCATTTTAATGTTTTGGCACAATAATCAGTACATTAGAAAATTTTATTCATGATTATTGATATCAATATTTTTTCAAAACTGCATTAATTTACTAAATACTCGGCTCTGATTCCTAGTGCAACGGACTCTTTTGCAGAAAGTACAGCAATTCGAATCCTTCTTTCAACTCAATTTTCAAATTTCAAATTTCAAACAAAAAAAAACGTTCTTGTTTCATAAGAATCGAAATGAAAAGTGTGAAAGGGATAAACTCAAGGAGATTCAAAAGTTTTGTAAAAAAAAAAAAAAAACTGTCCGAATAATCTTGACTGTTTCCAAGCATAATTCATATTTGTCAAAAAATATGAATTTCTTCATTAGTAATTTTTATATGTCGCGAATGCTTATTTGCTGAAAAAAGATCAATAATTTAAAACAGGTGTGAAAATGTTTTAATCGTGCTGTCTAAACACATTAATGTACGAACGAATAGTTTTTCAACTTTCGGACTTTGGTGACTGGAACATTTCCGAATATCCTCGAAAAAAAAAAAAAAAAAAAAAAAACGATACATTGAAAATGAACGTTTAACGACTAAGCGTTTCACGTCACGGTACGTAACATCGAAATATAAGCCATGGCGGTTTTGAGTATCTGAAAGAAAAAACGTCATGAAAATTTGTATTTTCACGAAAAATCGAGCCCCTTGATTCAGAAAAAAACAAATGATTTACCTCGCAGAATCGAGGAAGCGAAAAAATGTAAAATCTTCCAGCAGTCAATTGCATCGGTTGCTGTGATCGTACCATACAAATGATCAAGTTTTTTTGATGATTCGTATGTATTTTGTACCATTTGCTTTCGTAAAAAGCGTTTCGAATGTTTTCGCTCTGTAGAAAATTGAATTTTTTTGAACAATCTCAACATTTCTGTCAAACAAATTTATTACGAAAACAATGAAATACCTGACGAATGAGAGAGTCCCCGGTTAAACAGTAAATGAGAATGATTCCTACAATAGCTGAGCAGTAATTCCCTAAAAATATTTTTTCATAAACGGGCACAGCAGGCTGTAAAAATTTATTGTTATTTTCATATTAATTTGTTGAAGCGAAATAAATATTGAGCCTCAAATTCAAATATTTCGTCATTATACGAGAGTAGCCTACCGATAGTAGAATATAAGTACTGAGTGCAACGAGGATTGTCGATATCAAAAGTTCCTCCAATAGGAGTAAACTGAAAACATCATCGATTCCAGCAGCTTCCCTGATTCCGAAAATTCCATAATTTACTATTTTTTTTTACCCATTTCCTTTATAATTACTTTCTTTGTGTCTAAACCTATTTTTAGACACTTGTTATTTTTTAATTTTTTTTTTTCATCACTCACCACATAACATCCAAATGTGTTTCGACGATATCTCGAAACATCATATTCGGATTACAGTGATCAATCGACGAATCAGAGATTAATCCGCTACACCGAATTCTATGGGCTAATACCGACGTTTTTCCAGTAACGTGAAAAACCAAAGTACATAGAAAACAGACCGTTATCGCATGGCAATAGCCGTAGTAAACGAGAGGCAATTGCCAAATGTACATTAGTGCATAATTTCGAATATTTTCGATGTCGATAAAAAGATGCGTTTTGTATGGCAAGACATAAGGCAGAGTCTCGTTTTTCATTGCTGTAGAAAGAGTTAAAAAAAAAAAAAAAGAAACGATGGAAAAAAATTATTTCCCATTGTTCAATCGTATCAGAGAATTGATTTTTTAACAAAAATTACTTTGATCTTTAGTGCGGATTTGAAAAGAATTTTTGTACCTAGTTTCTCGTTACGAATGCTTAAAAAATTATTAAACATTTCTTACCAGCGGTAAAAAAATTCTTGAGTGGTCCTAAATAAAAAATAACACCAGTTGAAAGAGTCAAATAATGTCCAGTTTTGAAAAATATTTGCCCAATGGCATTGTGAGCCAAGTACAATTGTTTCTCGGTATCGTCGCGATAATTATTTTCATATGTGCCTTCTTCCACACAACGTAATATTTTTTTAAGAGTCGACGAATGTCTGATAACGATCATTTTGAAGCAAAACATTGTTTGTATGCTTGTTTCGAGGAGATTTCCCATCATAAGATGTATATTACCATAAACACTGATCAAATCAGAATACGCGAGGATCAAGTGTACCACCAAGTAAACGTAACTTGTGTAAAAATGTATAAACGTCCGATCCAAAGGCCACATTCCAGTGATCGAGAGTACTCGTTTGTTAAATAGCAAAAGGTTCGCTGCACTTTTTAGATTTGCCTGGAAAGACGATTATTTGAAAAAAAAAAAAAAAGAAATAAATAATTAAAAAATTATTTTAAAAAGTTTTGTATCTATACGAGGGATCTGGAGATCGAGCGACAAATCCATATCAAATCTCGATTCTTCTTAGTTGGATCTCAATGTTTTCTCTTATATAAAAGTTTTCACTTGTGACTGTTGAATTGATATTTATGCTACTCATTTTCAAGCTTCCAAGTATGGTATTTTTTCAGCCTGCTCACTCGTTTGAAAATATAATATTTTTTTAAAAATAGTGTTGAATTTATCTCTCCGCTAGCTACTCACGTCCATCGTACGAGTTGTCAGTGGTCACCTCCGCGATTCTTAAAGGACTGAAATAAAAAGAAGCTCCGATAGTGTTGGCATTGCGCAGAACCAAAGCTTCAGATTCATCGGAAAAATAAATGAATAAATAAATAAATAAAGCACGTCACGTGTTTTAGGCGATAAAAAATGCATGACAAAAATTACAGAAAATGATGAAGATAACGGTAGATTGTTCCCTCGAGGATGTTTTCGGCTCCGTAATCGGTCAACCGTTTTCTTTAAATTGATCCAAATTTACAAACTCATCTTTTTTTTTTATGTTCGATGCGAATAACGAATTACTGCAAATTGTTGCAACTATTGATATTGACATGTTTCTTTCCTCCTTCGAAAATTGTTGTAGCGATTACGGCAACATGGTATATCATACGTTTATATATGTAAAGATTATATTCATAGTTTTCAGAGCTCAATTACCCGGAAGAATGGAGACTCAGTGCACTAGCTTCACGTCGTTTTTGTAACGTTCTGTGTTCAAGCAACATTTATTCGCTACTCGCGCATCGGTTTACTATCAGTCAGTTATTCGCAGCGTTAGAAAGAACACAGAACTCTCAAGACCAAAAACAATATTCCCCAAGAATACTTTCAAATTGCAAGCATATCAAAGTCTCCCTTCCATTGCCACGTGAGCAGAAATGAAAATAAAAGTATTCAAAAAAATGGTGAGGATACGAATCGCAGCATTCAACGTTTACTTACTCGAGAAATCTGATGACAGTCTGATGACATCAGATGGCATCTGAGACACCCACTTTGCACTTTGCTCGGCAAAATTTCAATAATATTTTTGTCGTTATATTTAATTTTCGGATCTGAGTTTTCAATCGGTCACTATCGGTAGCAACAAATCAGTCACTCCGAAACCGACCTTCGATAACATATGCAGTCTTGTGTAATTTTTTTTAAATGATATAAAAAAAATACGAAAAAGCAGGTTGTGCAACCACAGTGCGACGCATTGACGGTTTAATTAAACACGACGTGAGTGTGAGTTAACGTGCTGTGATTATTAATAGATGTTGACAGGGTTCGAGGACGAATCGGTGTAAATATGCAATTAAGAATTACACGAATTCTCGATAAGATAAATTCCACCTGGTACTTTTTCTAGATGAAGGAAAAAATAGATTTCAAGAAATTGTGACTGTTTGTTGAAATTGAAAAACAATTGAGTTGCCTGTGGGAAAGGACGAGAAGACGTTAATCAAGAGACATTTTTGTCTATTTTCAATTCGACGCTTACAAGAAAACGAATAATTTCTTTTCAAATCATTGTTCTCAGCATGGAGATATACCAGCTGATGAAAATTACTTTCATTGTCAAAAAAAAAAAAAAAAAAACGAGAAGGATAGACTTCGAAACATTTTCTCCCGTTCGAAGACACCTCAGACAAATATTTGAGAACCATTTTTCTAAGCGATTTTTCGTAACATCGAGACGTAACTCGCAGTGGTTTTGAGAACCTGTGGGAAATCGAATTTCATTGGAATCAGAAAATTGAATGTTTGTTTCGTTTTCAAATTATCCGTTGGTTTTACTCACACTCGTGTAACTGACGAGAGAAAACGTGTAGCAGCCACCGCCGCTCAAGTAAATTGGTTTTTTTGCACCGATCATACATATTATCATTTGTTTTTTGAAGGAGACAGAAGCGTTGTACCATTCGCAGTCATAGTAAGCATTGTACAAATTTGCGCTCTGCATAAAAGTGATTTTTATTCAAGTTTTCATCTCTGAAGGCAGACGTAACCAATGTGTTTTTTGTTTGTTTTATTTTTCAATAAATATAAAATAATATTTGACACTTTCTGATCACTCGTGTCATTGAAAATATCTGTCTTGAATTCGAATCGTTTGTTTTGTCAATTTAAAAAAATAATGTTTCATTATAAATATTCAAATATGCGTCAAACCTCGATAAGCAGATATTCTCCGGCGACGCAATAACCGTAAATCAACCAAAGAATCGTCGATGCATACAACAAGCATGCGACAAAAACGCCCTTGTCTTCCGCATCGATGTTCTAAAAAAATAATCATTTTCAATTAATTTTTAATAGATTGTACATCAATTACCGAGAACAACACTTTCAGCTAATATTTCGTTGAGTTATCGAGAAAATTTACTTGAGAAATTGAAGAAAAAAAAAAAATATCGAATTATTAGATACAAAATTCGATCGTGCGCTCGTTTTATTGATTGAAAACCCAATTGTCATACCACAATGACCATGTAGGATGTGAGACCGACTATCACAGTGCTGACGACAAGTTCTTCGAGAAGCACCAAATTAAAGACTCCCTCAATGTCGTTTGCTAGGCTAAATGATTGTGATATAAAAAGATAAGAATTCTAATAAAATAGATAGAGAAAAAAAGACTAAAACGTTAGACTTACTGAAGAATATCTCGATGCCTTGTGACAATATCGCAAAAAATGTTTCTGAAAGTCCCGCGATTTTCGTGTTCGACCAAATCGAGATTTTTTATTCTAAATGTGAGAACGGCCAGTTTGCCACATACGTGTAGCACCAGGGAAAATAAAAAGGCAATCGTCACCGAATGAAACATGTGAATACAAATCATCGGCGATTGCAGTATCCAGACGATCCAAAACGTCAACGAGTCCTTTATGTCGAAGAAGAGATGGGTACGATACGGTAAAACGAAAGGTAAACTCTCGTTATGGAACACTAGGAAACTTTATTCAGTTTTGTATAAAAATGATATTAAGAAGCAATGTGTTTAATTGTATAATACTATGTACGCGAGATAAGGAAAATATGAAAAGCTAATATAGATTTCTAGTGAATTTCTAGTGAACTAAGAAAACGTTTTTGAAAAATGGCACCATACCTTTTTCATAAATAAATATCTTCCAACTAGATTTAAAGAAAACATATATATTTTTATCCGGATTAGAGGGATAAAATCCCTCTAATTTTTATTCGGAATGAGCAATTACTCTCGAAAACGAGATTTTTTTAAATTTATTATTTCATCAGCGATTGGGCACATCAGCATGTGCCCAGTTGGTTGAGACGATCGGAAACTCAGAAAAAGTGTCTCCCGCTCAGCGTTTGATGCGTGAGCCGGGTTCATGGCTAAACGGTCACCCAACAAAGTATTGGCAACGCTCGAGGCTGCTTATTTTGGTCGAATGGTTGAAACTATTCGACGACTGCGCCCCTATCGTTGTCCGTTGATTTTTCTCTTTTTATATAAATGAGTATCGTAGTAAAATGATAATGACTTTTGACTCGAATGTAAAAGAAGTTTCGTTATACTTTCATGATTATAGGAACGATAACTAACGTGCTTTTTGCCGAAATATACATGTAATATTTGATTACCAGATTTAAGCCGAAACTCCAATGGTTTGAGGTGGTAAATAGTCGAGGCGAATGTTCCCATGAAGAACCAAAGTCTGAAGAATGACTTTGCCATACGATTATACTTCAAATAAATTTCTTGCTCCTCCAGGCTCACATAATTATCGGCATCGACATCGTTAAGTATTTTCTTCATGAGATTCTTGAGTTTTGACGAAAATCTTAGTACCAACATTTTCACGAGTATTATCATCTCCAATGAACTTTCCGATAAGTTAATTATCATCAATTCAATATTTCCAAAGACGTGATAGAAATCAGCGTATTCAAATATTAAATGGTTTACGAAATAAATCATCCACAGGATAAACGTAACGTAAGTTGTTCGCAATGGCCATACTCCCATGAATGCAAATGTCGATTCGTTCCATTTGTAAAGATCTTTGGCACGATCGAAACGATCCTGATACGTTTGTTATACACAAAAATTTATATAATCAAATGTCATTAAGAAATGCCTGAGTTTCGTGCAATCGGACTGCTCAAATACAATTGAAGTAGTTGTATCGTTAATGTCGTATTTAGGAGAGCGAATTTGAATTTGAATTTATTAATTATTTAAGCCTTGGTTTGCACCTTGAGAAAAGTTTGTATAAGTTTTATAATACAGTTTCTTGATATATACGTTGTATAGTATAATTTTATAATACATGTTTCTTCTTTAAATTCTTTTTTTTTTATACATGTGATGTTTGCTGAAGTTTTGTGAAGAGAGAGATAGAGAGAGAAAGAGGAGCTTGAATCAACCAAATGTTTATTCATCAAGACAACAAAATTCATTCGGTTTATCCAATACTAATCGTTGTTTAGTGGAATAAAATTAATAATTCGTGCAACTGAAAACTTTTTTGAATCAACGAAATATTTCTTTCGATGCATTCCACCAAGCCTTTGATTAATTCAACTAAACTCTTTTCGCAGCGTTCGATAACTTGCAGAATATCCAAATAATTTGAGCTATTATATTTTTAAAAAACTTATGAACTAATGGAAAAAAAAAAAAAAATATCTGAAATCAAATTGAGAATCGTGGAAATAACAATCTTCTCCGTACCTTCCAGTGCGCACGGTTTCCTGTCGCCTTATCTCTAAAAATAATCGATCAAAATGTCACTTGAAAAAAAAAAAAAAACTCTGTCACGATCCTCTGTATTTATGAAATTTCCTAGAAAATTCTTGCCGAGGTTGTCACGAAAAATGAGAAATTTTGAGTTGTTCAACGTGCGATGAATCTAAAAAGATTTTTCAGACGAACGCTTTGACGCGACAACTACTTCAATATTGAGCTCAAATGTTTCTAAGTTACTTACTGCCATGACAAAAACCCACAAGGATGTTTCAACGAAGAAGAAGCATGAAGAACTGAAGGTGTATTTATTTTTAAAACTCTTCGAACCTGAGTTCGTTTCCATTCTCTCCGCCCCTATACCGATTCTATTTTTCATTACGAATTCATGAGAACAAACGTTGAGAGTCGAAAATCGAATTTACCTTCTCCCCCCTCCCTCCTCCCACAAAGATTATCTCGACGTTAAAAACCACCAGCCGTTTCATTTTTTTCTACGAAAACTATTAGAAACATTTAGCTCTCTTCTAAAGACGACAATTACGACAAATCGTGAGCATGAATAATTTGTGCAATAATTTCTCCAACAGTTTTGTTTCACATGAGCATATAAGATAAAAAGAATTTTTCCTATTTTCTGCCTTCAAATGTTCTCTCATCTGATGTTTTTTTTTTCTTTCTTTTTTCACCATTGTGCAATCAAAATTTATACAGTCAAGAACAAAGTTTATCGTCGAAGTAGTTCAGAATAATGTTCGTTCGATCGAATTTTCTTTACGTGACCAAGCACATTGGAATAATATTTTTTTTTCAATTCAGTTCATCTTTTCGTTTCGAACTATAAGTTCATACTCCTCAAACATATGAATTTCATATAATATATTTATTTTGTTTTATTTCACAGATAAATATTTTCGCTAAAGGAAAATTAATTGCATTGAAATACACAAAAGTAATAAATCCATTCAATTAACACCTCGTATCAAAATTCTTCACCAGAAAAATGAAGCAATAAACGTGTAAAAAAAATTTTATCGTGCATCTTAACCACAGTGACGTACAAACAAACAATTTGTGAACTTCCAGTCGTTTTTAAACGTGACCAAAGCTGTTTTAATTGTTCTTCCAAAGTTTTAACTATTATTAGGAGTTTCAGTTATTCTTTAGAGTAGTTAAAGTGTGTTTTAACACACGAAACACTGAATCAAAAAATTGATGATTCAATGTTTTATACGACGGTTCGTAACATCGAAATATATGCCATCGCGGTTTTGAGTATCTGAAAAAAAGTCATGAACATTTGTATTCTCAAGAAAAATCGAACCCATCGATTAAAAAAAAAAAACAAATGATTTACCTCGCTGAATCGAGGAAGCGAAAAAATGTAAAATCTTCCAGCAGTTAATTGCATCGGTTGCTGAGAACGTACCATACAAATGATCAAGTTTTTTTGATGTTTTGGCTTCATTTCATACCACTGGCACTCGTAAAATGCGTTGTGAATGTTTTCGCTCTGCGAGAACAATTTTTTCGACCAATCCCACATCGGTAACGAGCGAATTTTTTTTAAAGATAGAAAAAAAAAATACCTGACGAATGAGAGAGTCCCCGGTCAAGCAGTATATAAGAATAATCGCCAGGAGAGCAATGCAGTAGTTTCCCAAAAACAGTTTCTCGTAAAGAGGCACAACAGGCTGTAGAAAATCATTAAATTCATTCTCACTATCATTTTTTGTTCAAATAAAATAAATATCAACCTCCGAGAAAGAACATATTTTTTTGTTACATAAATAGCCTACCGATAGTAGATTATAAGCAACGAGTGCAATGAGCACTGTCGATATTAAAAGCTCCTCCAATAAAAGTAAATTAAAAACATCATCGATTGCTGAAGCTTCCCTGATTCCAAAAATTCACAAATATAACTTTTTGAATCATTATTTTTATTTATTTTTTTCATTACTCACCACATGACATCCAAGTGTTTCTTAACGATGTCTCGAAAGATCATATCCGGATTAGCATAATCGTTCGACGA
Source organism: Campoplex capitator (assembly GCA_037576405.1). NCBI lineage: Eukaryota > Metazoa > Arthropoda > Insecta > Hymenoptera > Ichneumonidae > Campoplex > Campoplex capitator. The sequence goes on along the minus strand of JARBWI010000323.1, from coordinate 8,120,236 downwards.
ATCGGGCGTTGATCCGATAAAACGAATTCTATGGGCTAATACTGACATTTTTCCAGTTACATGGAAAACCAAAGTACAGAGAAAACACACTGTCATGGCGTGACAGTAGTCGTAGTAAAAAACGGGAAATTGCCAGATGTACATTAGTGCATAATTTCGAGGATTCTCAATGTCGAAAAAAAGATGCGTTTTGAATGGCAATACATAGGGCAGAGTCTCGTTATTCATTGCTGTTTAAAAAGTACAAAAATCATATAGATCGGTGTTCTGAATGAAATTTCAATTTTAACATTTCTTTCAAATTTAAAATTGAACAAAACTTCAATTCACCGGGTGTATTCAAATGTATTTTGTTCTTAGTTTCGAGGCTCTCGCAGGGCCATCATTAATTGAAAATAAAATTTTGTTGAAGCTCAAAATATTTTGTTGAATACGTTCAACAAAATATTTCGAGTACGCAACAAAATATTTTATCGTCTCAACAAAGTTTCGTTACAGTATAAAGAAGTTTTGTTGTAATATTCAGAATTTTGTTGCCTGAAAAAAAAAAAATTTGTCTAAGACATGCAACAAAATATTTTAATATTTCAACAAAATTTCGTTTTCAGTGAATTCTTTCTAAAGTTTGTAAATCTCTCTGTTGGATCATATTTGGAGATTTTATTCTTCTTATTTACGGGATATGAAGGAATTAATTTATTCAAAATCGTTCAACGCTTCTTACCAGCTGTCAAAAAATCCTTCAGTGGTCCCAAGTAATAGATAACACCAGTAACAAAAGCTATATAATGTATGACTTTAAAAAACGTTTGTCCAACGACAACGTGGTTTAAGTACAATTGCTTTTCGTTATCGTCACGATAATTATTATCATCGGTGCCTTCTTGAACTCTATACAAAACTTGTTTAAGAGTCGATGAGTGTCTGACAACAATCATTTTGAAGAATAGCATCGTTTGTACGCTTGTTTCGAAAAGATTTTCCATCATAAGATGCATATTACCAAAGACACTTGCGAAATCAGAGAACGCGAGGGTCAAATGTATTACGAAATAAATAAAACTTATATAAAAATGTACGAAAGTCCGATCCAAAGGCCACATTCCACCGACCGAGAACACGCGCTTGTTCAAGACCAAAAGCTTAGCTGCGCTTTTCAGCTCTAGCTAAAAAAGATAATTTAAAAAAAAAAAATGAAAAAAATCCATCAAAGCGGAAGAAGAAGCAACGAAATTGAAAATAATTCGAGCAACCTTTTTTTTCGTCTACTTACTGGCATGATTGAGTCTGAAGATTGTTTCGATCGCGGCTTCGTCGATCACCGAGAAAATCGCATCAATTTTCCGTCGCAAGGTAATCGCGAAAGATCGTTGATACCGGGTAAAAATTTCTTGTGAAAAAACATCAGACATGCAAATACGAAAATGAAAATTACACGTAATCTCGATTTCAGTATCGTTCAACTCCTCATGCCACCATTATTTCCCCCTCTTCTTCAAATATATATCTAAACATCGCGGAAATCCATTATCCAACTTTCTACAACGCATGATCTATTCATCGAAGCACAAAAGAAGGAGAACGATTCGTTACCTGTATTATTGAAGATCCCAGTACGATTTCGAACACCGCGATGAACTTCCAAATGTGTGAAGCGCATTCTCATTAATACTTTTTATTTTTCCTGAATATTTTCATCGAATGAATCGACTTAACAAACGGATTGATGAATCAAATATCTATCGAATAACCTTCAGATTCGCGGAGTTCAAGGTTTCTCGTTAGCGAACTAAATTGAGTTCTCGAGCACGGTCGCTATTAAATTCGAAGAAATTTTCGAAGAATTATAATAAATATGAAAACGCTGTTAAAAATTGAAAAAGGAATAATTTTTATTCGAAAATTCCATGCAGTGATAACAACCAACAACGAGCGTGTTCCATTATCGTAGGTCTTTAAATCACAGTACGTAACAACGATATATAAGCCGCCGCAGTTTTGAGGACCTGGAAAAAAAAATGGAATAATGAGAGAAAATTAATGAATTTTTGTTCTTCAGTTGTGTTAACAATCGATAGGACTGATAAATTCATTGACGCTTCTAAAATCGTGCACGCTGATGTAAAAAAAATCTCACGCTGCCAAATCTCCTGAGTGAAAAAATGTAAAATCGTCCTGCAGACAGTTGCAACGGTTTTTGTGTTTGAGCCATGCAAATCATCATGTCTTTTCGATATTTCGATGGCATCGCGTACCATCTGCATTCGTAATAAGCGTCGTGTACGTTTACGCTCTGGCAATATTTTAAAAAAATGAATTTCAAAGAAAAAATTAAATATTATTCGTAAAAACATCATTTTCAAACTGTTCTGCACATTTTTTTTCGTTTTTTTTTCTGAATGTCAAAAAAATTACCTCACGTATGAGGAAGTCACCGGTTATACAGTAAACGAAAATCAAACCAATCATAGAAATCGAGTAAGTGATGAAGGAAAAATACTCGACCATCGAAGTCATAGCAGATTTCTGCAAATCCGATATAAAATATAGTCTTAAACATCCACTTTTTAAAAATTTACTTTCGTCTTAATTTTTGCGCATTTTTTATACTGAAAGAACGTTATAAGCTGTCAATCCAATGAGCACCGTCGATATTACGAGTTCTTCCATAAGAACGACGTTGAAAACATCGTCGATCGCTTTGGCGGTCCTGGACACGAAATACATATTCTGAATCGATTTATACGCACTTTCGAATGAGTCTTATAAAAGAAAATCTCATGAAAAAAAATGGTGAAAATGTGGAAGAATGATAGAAGTTCTTTCTTCTAATGAATTATTGAAATCATTTTTTATCTAATTATATTAACCCTGAAACGGAGCCCACGGGTCGTTGGTGTCCCCAGAATTTCAACAACGCGATGTGCCGTGTTTTTTTTTTTTTCCAACGATAACGAACTAATAACTCCAAACATAATTTTATATTATTACTAGCTGTGTCTGCGGGCTTCACCCGCAGCATATCTAGCAGGAGCATCTAGCTGTGCATTCACGAAAATAAAATTTTTTTTTCAATCTTCATTTATAAAATTTTCTATGAGATACAGGGAAGGATAGGCACTGCACCGTTGTGTGATTCTTGCTCATTGAAGATCATACACTCTTTAACACGTAGAGGAATTGAATTCATTAAAAGTTTACAGAGAAAAAGTTTAATAAAAAATTTATGTATATGAACAAACGGTCCTGAAAAATTGCAATTTCATCCAAATGACTGAAAGCAATTACATAGGTGTGCTTCGCCAACAACCGCGTATTTCTGAACATGCATCATTGCGATGGTTTATAATTTCATCAGTTTTATATTCTATGACGAATGAAAAAAAAAATGTTTGACTTCTTTCTGAATCTATATAAAAAAAAGTATTATGAAGTTACAAGGGCTATCGTTTTGCGATTTTTTTTCCAATTTTAAGCATAATTTTTTAGTTTTTTTTTTCCGAATAAAATAATTAAACGAAAGATTTCCAATTTTTGAAATTTTTCATCATTTCATTAAAAATGCTGTAACTTTTTTTCTTATAACCAATAGAGCATCCAGAAACTACTCATTCTGTTCGTTTTCCAATTTTCTTCAAATTGGTAAATCGATTTTTTCGTTCGAGATTGAACGAAATCGTTAAATTTTTTTTTTTCCATTTCTCTAAAAATTGAGATAACGAAATTTTGTAAAATCGCAAACTCAGTTTGAATCATGATCTTTAATCTCGTGAAAGATTCATCGTAATCGGTTCAGTGATTTTCGATTGAAAAGCGGACAAACATTTTTCAACGAACAAATTTATATATACAGATATGGATTAACATTGTAATCGAAACTACAAAGAACTCCCATGATTTTTTCGAATTTTTTTGCAACAATAAAGGTCGTTAAATAAATCGTGGACACCAGCGACCCATGTATTATGTTGAAAGGTGCCGAAAAATAGAGTTCCTCTTCAGGAGTGAATTACTATTATTTATTTTTCTTCTCCCGGAAAGTAACTGCATAAAAAAAATAGTGTGCAATAGCTTTTTTGATGTTTTATCGAACCGACTATTATGTGGAAAAAAAAAAAAAATGAAAAGCGTTGATGAGACTTACCCAATGATCTGCTGGTGTTTAACAACGATATCGCGAAACGCTACTTTCGGATCGTTATAATCGTTGACTGATTTCAATTCATTAATGTTTCTTATTCGATGAGCGAGGACAGACAACTCGCCAGCAACGTGTACTATCAAGGTGCAAAGAAAACAAACTGATATCGTGTGACAATAGTAATAATAAAACATGGGAGACTCCGAGATGTACACGAGGGCGTATGTCCGTGTATCGGAAATGTTAAAGAACAGGCGCATCCGATAAGGCAAAATGAAAGGTGTCGTTTCGTTACACAACGCTGTAAATGAATATAAAATCAATGACGAAGATGCACTCGATTTAAAATCGTTTGAAAATCCCTTCGTGAACAAAATGTGGATTTAAAAAAAATATGAAAAACTTGATTTCGTCTCTCACCAGCTCTAATTATGTCTTCGAGCGGTTTCAAATGATACATCAGAACCGTACTGAATGCCAGATAACCGAGTACCCGAAAAAATCTTCTTCCTATTTTATTGTACTCAAGATACAAAGTTTTTTCTCGCGAATCTCTGTAATTCTCTTCTTTCGCTCCATTCTCAACTTGTTTTATTATTTTAATCAATGGCACAGAGTGTCTCAGTACTAACATTTTAACGCCTACCATACCCTGAACAGAAGTCTCGGAAAGATTCGCTATCATTAGTGTCATGTTGCCGAAAACACTGACGAAATCACCGAGGGCCATTACCAAATGGAGCATAAAGTACACGTAGCCAATATAAAATTTGATAAAACTCGGTTCCATCGGCCACATTCCACCTATCGATAATATACGTCTGTTCCATTGATGTAATTCTCGTACGTTTTTTAAATCTGCCTGATGGAAAAGAAGATAAAAAAAAAAATTGTAAAAACGAAATAAAATAGTTGACGATAAGCTCGTTTTCGAATATTACTATTGACAAAGTTCTTTTCCAACAGCTGATCGTAGAAATGAATGATCGAATTACAAACTATTTTTTTGCAACACTCACTGTCATGATTCCGATAGCAGGGAGCGTTCGGAGCGAAGGTTCATCGAAGACTGGACTGCTGCGAAATCTTCGATCGATGAACAATTTGCATGAGAAAACAATGCATTATCTGAAAAACCTACGGATCGTTCCTACACTCGAGAATGCACCGAGACATCAGACATGCAAAAAGGTGAATTATCATCCATAGGTTAATACACACGATACTTATAAAATTATGTCCATCAATTTTTCTCGTTATTCCAATTTTCGTCGTATTTTATCGGTAAACGTAATATTTCGATGTGATCGATTTCTCCCTTGCGATACGATGAATTATTGGAAGTGGTTTTTTTTTCTCTCGAGTTTCAATAATGTTGGGCACAAAATTGGATAACTTTTAATAACGTCGAATATACCGAAAAAAAAAACAAAATAAATAATTGCGAGCAGAGTCTTTAGACTTATAGACGAAAATCGTTTTTCTTGTTTCGGAGAAATTTCTCTGTGAACGGAAATATCGCAGAGTTGTTAAAGAATTTTGTGAAAGAAAATACAGAGACGACACTCGACTGGGAGACGGAGACTTTTCAAACGTATAGTAAAACGAGTATCAAAGAAGCATTTGTCAAATCCTATTCAACTGTATCGCGTGTATTTCGCAAGTGTATATGCTCCGAAAATAACATAAATAAAAATTTTTTACGCCTACAAATCATTGGAGAAAGACTTTTCAGTCTGTGTTTCAATCATAAACGTTTTCGAAGCGGATCTACTGCTTGAGACTTTCAAACAACGGTACGTAACATTGAAACGTAAGCTCCGGCAGTTTTGAGAATCTGAAATAAAATGAGGTAGAACCATTTTTTTTTTATGACGTTTATGAATTGTTCATTATCATAGCAGCACTGTGGTGTACTTGTATTTTCAAAAAATCGTTGAAACTTTATTTCTTAATTTATTTAGTCGAAGCCAACCAATCGAAAAATGTTACAATTTTCTAATTCGGAAATATCCTTTGACGTTTGAAAAAACGTGTAAGAAAATTCCTCGAATTTACGAAATGTCTTTTCTGACAGTCCCTAACGATTTTATGAATAATTATTTTTGTTTTTTTCTTAAGGTTCCGAACTAAACTGGAAAGTTTGATTTGAATTTGTACTTACACTGCTGTATCTGCTAAGAGAAAACACATAAAATTGTCCAGCTGTCAATTTCAAGGGTCTCTGAGCTCGGACCATGCAGATGAGCAAATGTTTCCGATATTTTGATGGAAATTTGTACCATTGACACTCGTAATATGCGTTCTGAACATTATTGCTCTAGCAATGTTGAAAAACAAAAATAGATCAATTGAACAACAAATTTGGAACGATGAATGTACTTTTTAATAATCTCACCTCACTTATGAGGAGTTCACCGGTGATGCAATAAACAAGGAGCAATAAAAATAGAGCCAGAGTATAATTGACGAAGAAAAAAAATTCGGACAGGGATACCATGAGAGATTTCTGCGAAGGAAAATAGAAGAATCGACTTTTTAAAAATATTGTTGCATTTTTTGTACATTTATTAATTCTCATCTCAATCACATACCGAAAGAACGCTATAGGCTGCTAGGCCAATGAGCATAGTTGATATTACGAGTTCTTCCAATAAAACAACGTTAAAGACCTCGTCGATAGCTTCGGCAGTTCTAGCGAATCATAATTTATATTCGACTAAATAAATTGAAAGCCTTGTCAAAAGTTTCAGTATATAAGTGTGCAACAACAACAACAATAAAAAAATAGTTGAATAGGATTTCGTCCAATCGAATAGGATTTTGTTGGATGAACAAAATATTTTTCTCGTTGTAGCGAATCCGTTGTGATGGTATAACAATGAAGCACTATTTTTTCGATATTTGATCGAATATAAACGATAAACAAACGCCTTAGTAAAAAGCATCACAGAGAAAAATACTTGCCTAATGATATTTTGATGCTTAATGGCAGCGTCGCGAAACGCAATTTCTGGCTTGCGATCATCGTTGGACTGATGAGATTCATTGATGTTTCTAATTCGATAAGCAAGAATTGACATTTCACCGCAAACATGGACGATCAAGGTGCACAGAAAACAAACCGATACCGTATGACAGTAGTAATAATAGAGCATGGGCGACTGCGATAGATATAAAAGTACGTATGTACGTGTATCTGGGATGCTGAAGAAAAGACGCATCCGATAAGGCAAAATAAATGGTATTGTTTCATTTTGGAGAACTGTCAGTAAAAAAAAAACAAAAAACAAACGCCCCAAATTGGGCAACACATTTTTTTATCACAATGAATTGATGAGATTGCATCGTCATGAGTTCTATTAATTTCAATGACATATTGATTATGAAAAAAAAAAAAAAATGTTCTTACCAGCTTTGATGATATCTTCGAATGGCTTCAAATGATATATGATGACAGCACCAATAGCAACGTAGCTGCCAGTGAGAAAAAATGATCTCCCAATCATATTGTACTCGAGATACAAACTTTTTTCTTTTTCATCCCTATAACTATCTTGTTTCGATCGAGCCTCGATTTGTTGTAAAATATTCGTTAATGGACTGGAGTATCTCAGTACCAACATTTTAATGCCAACCATCGCCTGGACGGACGTCTCAGAAAGATTTGCTATCATGAGTGTTATATCACCAAAAACACTTACAAAATCGCATACTGCCATAACGAAGTGTGACGCGAGGTACATGTAGCTTATATAAAATTTGATAAAACTTTTGTCCAATGGCCACATACCACCGATTGACAATACACGTTTGTTCCAACCATACAACTCTCGAACACTCTTCAAGTCCGTCTGAAGAAATCGAAAAAAAAAAAAACAACAAAATAACGCAAACAATGTTAATTATCAAAAGAAAACAAAAAACAATTGAATTGTTGTATTTTAGAGAAAAAAAAAATAATAATTTGAAATAATTTTTAACCGTATAGCTCGCTGTCATGATTCGTATTTCGAGAATGTTCACGACGAAGGTTCATCCAAGACTGCTGTACTCGGAGAGAATCTTTGATCGATACATAATTTGCATAAGAGATGAAAAAAATTATCTTAAAACCCTAAATCGTTTATGGTGTGCTTTGAGATGTAAGAACGCATCAGACATGCAAAAACGGTGAATTATGAGACTTGGGTCAGCGAACAAATTCAGGATGGTTATGAAATTATGTCCCTCAATTTTCTATATCATTATCTTCTTTTCTCTCTCGTATCATTTGGGGCTAAATCCAGAAAATTGTATTATGATCGTTTCTTCGCATTTTGCATGAGCTATTGGGAATATTTTTGTATCCTAAGGTTCATGAACTCGAACAAACTAAGAAAAAACGTGGAAAAAAAAGTTTTAATGACATGGAACAACATATAATTCTCGATGTAAGCATTTTATGATATAAACCAAGTACAATGCTTTTTGTTTACGCGAAATTTCGCAGCAGCGAAAGATATCCCATTGCTGATCTCAAAACCTGCGAAATAACACGTGAAAATCATAACATATCTCACTGATCCATGCGTTTGAAATCATAATTATATTTATTATTTTTCATCTCACGTACGTCTGTGAAACCACTCAAACAAAATATGTACGCCTTGCCAGCGGACAAGTGAAGTGGTTCGCGAGTAGCTCCTATCGAAATAACGAGACACTTTCGAAAATTCATCGAAGATTCGTACCAGTTGCACTGATAATAGGCCTCGTGAATTTTGGTACTCTGTGCAACGTTTTAAAAAAAAAAAACTTTGATTTAGATCCCCATTTCGTACTAAGGTCTTTAATTAATTTCAACTTTTGTCCTATTTGACAATTATATTATTCTAATTGACTGAAAAATTAAAGACCGTACAGTTTGAGTGTATACCTCATCAATTAGGCATTCTCCTACGATGCAATAAGCGTACAGCAAACACAGCATGGTTACTGAACACACCATGGATATACAAAAAACTAGCACACTCGTTTGCGTTCTCTACGAAAACAAAAAAATTCTCGAGGATATCATTGAGCAGAAGAATTTTTGAGTTAAACATAAAATGTGCCATGAATTCGTTTGTCTGTTAAAAAAAAATTGCATTTCATTCATCCTTCAGACTCCGAAATCTTCTGGATAGAATTTTTTATTGGTTTTTTTTTTTTTTTTTTTCATTTGCATAGAAAAACGAAAATAGAAATGGCAGCCTACCACAATAACGAGATACGAAGTGAGACCGAGTAAGAAAGTACTTCCGACAAGATCCTGCAAAAGGACCAAGTTGAAAGCATCGTCCATCGACCTGGCCATCCTACGGTATTTAAATTCGATGTTTTATTTGTTTATAAACATTTTTTGAAAGATACGATTGAATTATTTTGATCTAAAGCGATGAATACACAACCGGCGTATGCCTTTGGCCGTCTCCAAAATGAAACAGTTGGCAAGATTTCGACAGAGTCCAAAATGTTGTTCATTTTTGCAATTTATAAATGGGCGGTTGACTGATAAAATTGATTAAAAAAATGATTTTCATTCAAAAAGGAATTCAATCAAATTGCGTATAGCCATATAAATAATCTAAATGATAATGAATATATCAAATAGTGAGAATGTAAATATAACCTCGAAATTTTTTCCACACGATAAATCAATCACGAGCTTCTTCGAATAGTTTCATCAAAGAAAAATAAATAAACTACTAAAAATGTTAACTAAAAGCTTTCGAAACACGTAATGAATTGGAAATATTTAAAAATGAAGCAGCTGGTGACTAAAAAAAAAGCAATTGTCAATTGCTTTTTTTTGCTTTTTTTGCTTTTTGCCTGTCAAAAAGGCAATTGAACTGAAAGTTCTAGCCTGTGTTGTCGTCTGCATTCTCCTATGCTCGCAATGTATTTTTAAAAACGAATATATCTTAAAAACTATACGATGAAGAGATTTCAAATTTTTCCAAGACATAAGAAAAATGATCTTCTTTTCATTCCATACAAAAAAGTACATGGTCAACGGTGCAATTCAACTCTTTCCAACTACCTTAAGGGGGTGAAAGTTCAATCGGTAATGAGTGCAATTGAGATATCTTCAAATTTTCAAAGTAGAGTTGTTCCACAATGTTTGTCCGATCGAGATAAAAAATTATCCAAGTCCTGTTGACTGGGCCAGTCCCATTTTACATTTAAAATTTCAAAAAATAAATAAAAATGCTCACCAAATTGCTCTCAAATGTTTTTGAGCTATTCTCCGAAAGACTGCGTTGCTGTCATCGTTTTCATTCAACAGCGAGACTCTGATCGTTCTAATTCTGTATTCGACAATAGCTAATTGTCCACATACATGGAATACCATCGTAGTCAAGAGACAAAACCACGCGCTGTGACACACAAGGACGTAAATCATCGGGAATTGATACGCGTAAACCATTAAGTAAGTACGCGCATCGTTGATTTCAAAGAAGAGACGCGTACCGAACGGGAGAACGAATGGATTCGTATCGTTCCTGTGCACTATTTATTTTAAACAAAAGTGATGATCGATGACAGATAAAAAACGGATCGGTTGAATTTTTGCACTGATAAATTCAGCTTTCCACTGGTAGATTGTCGAATATTTCGAAAACCATTCATCAACTTCTCTCGACGAAGCTCTCTAACAATTTTTTGTCAAATACTCGATTAGCATCATTCAGAAAAAATCTCGGAATCTAAGCATTTTTAATTTTTTTTTTTCTTTCTACAAATGCAATTGTCAAATACCCCGGTGCACAAAATTTTGGTACAAAAAAGAGAAAATTACACATTTTCCTTTCATTGCCAATGACATAGTCGAGAATCGGCTTAGAGGGGTTTCGAAAAAAGCAAATTGGAGCCCAAGATAACGTTAATAAAACTGCTATTGCCGATAAATAAGATTTTTCAAATATGAATTTGAAAAATAGAAGTTCCGAGCTTCAAAATCCTTTTTGGAAAACAATCGCAAGAACTTTTTTTTCACCGAGATACAGCCTCTGAAAAACGGTCCATTTTTGACAGAATATAAGTGATCCTTCAATTTTGTAAACCGGTAAATCATTGATGCGTCAAACTTTCATTTTCATTCAAATCCATTTTTCAGTTTCTTATTTTTATTTGTTCTGTTTTTTTTTGTCAAAAAAAAAATAAAATAAGATCGGGACCGAGAATGGAATAGCTACTTACTTGTACGTAAAAAGTGTTCCAACGGCACGGAGTAGTACATGACCGAACCTGCCGAAATAGTGGGTATCGTAATTTTGTAAAAAAATTTCGCCATTTTGTTGTACTTGAGATAAATTCGTCTTTCTTCGAGATTATCATAATTTTCGAGTGCGTAATCTTCCTGGATGGCGACAATGAGTTTCCGGAGAGTGGTGCTGTATCGTATAACAATGAATTTGGCGAGGACCATCGATTGAAAAACCGATTCAACGGCGCTGTTGACGAGGAGTTCGAGATCGCCGATATTTGACCACAATTCGGCGTACTGCATGCTCACGTGAATCGTAAGATAAATGATCCAGATGGACGATCTGATGTACGTGGATTCCAACGGCCACGCTCCACCGATCGTCAAGAATCTTCGATTCCAAACAAAAATTTTATCGACATCTTTAAAGTCGTTGTCCTAGGAAAGTAAAAAAAAAAAACAAAACAAAACTATTTTTTGTTTCTGTACGAAAAAGATTTTGTATAAGAGGCTTGATGACGTCATACAGCCATATTTTTTTTCACCGATATTTAACGTTGCGTATGGTTGTCGAATAACTGAGAGCTCGACACAATCGCTGGTCTCGAAGAAAGCTACTCCTCGATTCATGATCGTGACTGGCTTAGATTAAATATTCATCGTTCCATTAAATTGAAGTAAGAACATGAGATATCGTCGATCAGACATTATTCGATGTATCAATTCACGAAATCACCTTCAAACTTCTTAAGTTATCCAACCATTATCATAATCTCACGGTGATATTTCTTTTTCGGCGTATTATTGAAATTGCTGGCTGGAATAGAGCAATTTTCTGCAATACCGAGTCTTTGGACTCAGACCGGAAATGAAAGGTTGCAATCGCTTGACTATTTTTGGTCTCAGAGCCTCATCGTCATTCGTCGTGTGATAATCCGACATCAGGATAAGATAAGGTAATAGTCTTTCGTTAATCTTGCAGTTTCTAAATAACCAAAATTCGTATTTTTGCTGCTCCGAATAAAATTAATTTCGAAGAAAAAAATTCGAGACGCGCATTGTTTTTTCCTGACTACGAATTTTATTTTTACAATTTACATTGCACATGTCAAACGCACAATCGTGAATCGTCGCACGTGCCAAAAACTTTGTTTTCATTATTCAAACATCGACATAAAATTTATGTTAATAACAAAAATATCACAACGTCGGTTTTCATATCGCAATGTAATAAAAAAAAGAGCACTTTCATTCGGATGCAGTTGCTTCGAGTCGGTGCTCAGTGACAGAAATTTACGAAGCGAGGGTCTTCGATAAGTTATTCGAAAAATATCAATTCCTCGAAGAGTTACAAGTGCGAGAAGCCGTTCGGGTCATGCAGACCCACGGCAGTAATAATGGAATCAGACACTGGTGGTAACTTCGGATTCAATTTATAACTGAATAAACATACGAAAAATTCTCAAAATCTTGTTGATCCAAAAAAATATAATATTTCTGCTCCTCCTTTATGACCGGTGACAATCGTTTTAAAAATAGTGTAAAAAGGTCATTTTCTACATAGAAATAATCGCATATAAAATAGCAGTTGTTCGTTGTCATCGGCGTTTTGCACAGTGAAAAAATAAATTCGCCGAGTTCACAAAATCGGTGATTCACGAAGTCAGAAATGTGTTAGATTTTCTTAAATTTCCAAGTTTCATTAACAAATGTAACGTTTACGATGCAATATTAATATTATTTATTTTATTTCTGGAAACAATAATGAGATCTCTCAAAAAAGTTCCTTTTGAGTTGATCGTGAACGACAAAAAAAAACAGTCAATTCGTAAACTCCTCGTGTGTGTTCCGGAATCAAGAGGAATGTGATAAATTTTCTGAAATTTCCATCAACAAAAGTGTTTTTTAGAATGCAACGTTAATGTTTCTTATTTTTTTTCTTTAATTTATAATAAAAAAAAAAAAAAAAGAATGAGATTCTCTCGGAAAAGGCCCTGTTGAGTTAATCGTGAACGATTCTAACACATTACTTTGCTTTGACCAATACGCACACGTCCGACTCGAGGGATCCTATGGGTTTTCCGAGACCCCGGTAAAGAGATCCCGAAAAGACCACGAGTCCCATCCCAAAGTTCGAGACGACGACGGTGGCTAATAGCAAATTTATGCTACGACACTTTCTGCCCGGGATCCAGGGACCTTCCTCAGAGCTATGCGGTGAATGGATCACCCCGAGTTACCAAGAACTCCGACAGTGGCTCCGCAGTGTTGCTCGAGTGAATCTCGGTACTAAGCACCGGGAGGTCGGCTTATTTATATAGAAACTTTGGGCAAACGTACCGCTTGCGAGAAACTCGGAAAAATCTTTCGATCGATTTTTTTTCAAGTGCAAATTTATATGGAGGAAAAAAATGATGGCATCGATGTAATCATACTTAAGTATATTTTTTTTTCAACATTTCCTTGCTTTTTAAAAATACACAATATTCATTTTTAATATCTGTAAGAATCTCAGAAAATTCGTATTTTTTTGTTTGTTTCTTTTACATTTTTAATAAAATACTTTCTCTCCGTTGTTTGACGAAAAAATATGAGGAAAAAAAAATATTTGTTCGCTCGGCCGTTTGAACGATCGAGTTTCATTGTAAAATTTTCATTGGTATAAAACAATTAAAAAGCGAGGTCTCTCATTTCGTATTACTTTTTTTCTTCCTTTCATTTTTTTTTTCTTCGTTGTTTTGAGCAACTTTTGCGAGATTGCGCTATGAATTAGTTTTTCAACGTGAATATCGCAGATTTCAATCCTTACCATCGTCCCTAATCTCATTTTCGTCACTTTTTTTCATCAATAAAACACAAATTTTGAGCTCGGCACATAGGCTTACGGATAAAATGTCTGGTTCGTTACGGAGACGATAATTTTTCCATCATCAAACATTGTTGCAGCAAAAGTAATCAAATTCACAATGCTTTTTTTCCTCATCAAGCCTTAATTCGTCCGATTGATCAGAGGGCCACTTTGTGTAACAAGAAACAGCTCGTGGTGGCCCGAGAAACGATATCGATCGAGGAACAAAAGTCATTTGTTTGTAAAAAAAAAAAAAAATGAACGATATAAAACAATTGAGATAATAATCAATTCCTAATTACAATCTTCTTTCTTTTCCATATCGAACGAGTAGCGCAAAATGCATTTCGTCTTCATTCGTGCAGTCTCGCAAAATGCATTTTTTTCTGCTTCTTCTTTTGCACGAACTATTTTGGCTCATTTTTGTTTTGTTTCGGTTTTCGTTTTTTTTTTGTTTTTGTTTGTTTGTTTTTTTTTTACATTTTATGAGCTCCGATAGTTCATCACTTGTCGAGTTTTATTACGTAAGCTTCGCCCGGTGCAACCGATAAACGTTTGAAAAAAATATCCTGATTTATCATCCCTGGAGGACCCACGACCACGTGGCCGTCGTAATACAGCGATGACAGATCTTTCGTCTGTCTAGTCTTGCCGAGATTCGCTATGTAAACGTATGTATTTTGTCGGGGATACCATCTCTCGATCACTATCAATTCGTCCTCCGAATACCTGGAATTTAGAAAGAAAATCAATCGTTTTTAATTGATCAAGAAAAAAACGAAATTTTCAAATTTAATAAAATTACTTCTTTACATTCCAAGGAATTTTTCATCGATTTATTTTTTCGTTCAAAGAATCTTTTCGATTTGTGACAGCTTTACCTGATCCCACAATTGGCAGTAATGCTGTCATGTTTGGCAGCAGCCTCCACGAATATTGGGGTTGTTGCTCGACGAAGCTTGGCCATTTCCGGTATCGCTCTAGCCATGTCCGATTTGACTGGTTGCGAGGAAACTGGCAGCCAAGGTATGACACCTTGAGAAGAAAAATTTTCCGTCGAGCCCGCAACAGCTTCCCAGTACATTGGTGATAAATTGTGCAAATTATTAAGATCCTGGTGATCCTTGCAATCGCAATTAGTCATACCGATCTGCACATTCGAACGGAGACGTTATATTGAATAATGGATAAAACATGATGATAATAATTTATATTTTGAGGTGAATCAACTGATTCATATTTGTCAACTGTGTGCCAAATTTTCATAATATTATTTATGCAAAGTCCGATGCAATAATTGAATGAATCGAAAACTGATTTGTATCGCAACACGTACGATCGAACTAGAAAAAAAATGAATAACAATGGACGGCTGGAGCCATGCAAAGTTTCTTCGTGCCACATTTTCAACGAGATTTATCATAGAATAATCATTAAAATAAAGTTTTTCGAACCGATCTTAATGCATCACGGTTCATTCCTGTTCCTCGAGAGACCTTCGACGAATTTGACCCGTGAGTAAAACGATGAAGCTCGAAAAAAACTTACACGGTCGATCAGCAGAGGATCTTTTCATCAAAAAATTTCGAATTACATTTGATCACGTTGGATTAGAGTTTGCATAAAAAAATTGTGAAATTTCATCACAACAGCTCAGAAGCAGTTAATTTACTTTGAGATACTTCTTTTTGAGAGTTTTCATCTGAAGAGATCAGTGCCATTAAGAAAAAGAAGAAAAAAAAGATATTTCATGCGAATGAGATGTTTGGATATAATTGAATTTCGTACGAATCAACTAACTCACCTCGTCCCCATAGAAAATGTTGGGAGTGCCAGGCAACATCATACCCAAGAGTGTGACGGCTGCACTGGCATTAGATACTTTGAGAGTGGATGCAATTCTGGGTTTATTAAGGCCACCGATGGACCATTGAACCCACGGATGCCCAGAATATTGTCCATCGAATAGTATGCCATTGGTTACGCGTTCGATTTGCGACTTGATGTCTTGAGTTCCGTTTGAAATTCGTAAATTAACATCAACGAGATCAAGAACACGAAATAGTGCATTTTTGGCTGGTCCTTTGGCAGCCTCGAGAGTTTCCCAATCAGAAATAAAAATTTTCTGTGGATCAGCAACGGCTCTCCAATCGTTGATCAACTCGACGAAATTCTCGTCGTTTAAATAATTCTTCAGTCCTTTAAGATAAAAACCATCGACCCCTTTTTTAATCCAATATCTTATGGCAACCGTAACTATGTGTTCGTCCAATTTTGGATTCACGTAATTCGATGACGAATACGCTTCTTGCCGGGATTCTGAAAGGTTAGGGAAGTTGGTCGATGGGAAATCGATCGGTTGAGGAATCAAAGTAGTCGATATTCCTGACGACAAGTTCGTCGTTATATCTGGTATAATAGTCGTTTGATGTTCCATCGCATTCGTCAAATTCGTTGTTTCATCATCCTTTTCACGTTTATCACGAAACAACAAAGTTTCGTTGTTCTCGTTTCTAGTCCTACGCATTATTCCACCTGTGAGACTCTTGACGAAAGGATAAAGTGGCAGATCGAGTATCAGGCTCATGTTTCTACTATGCAAATTAGACACGAGCGAATCGAAGTCCTCGAGAGAACCTAAATTCTCATCTATCAATGTCAGACTCGTTATGCTCGCGTAATTTTCTGGATAATGTTCCGATCTGAATATCGAGTTCAGTCGAACACCTTTGACTCCAAGATCCTTCAGATAATCCAGTCGCATCGTTATTCCACGCAAATCACCGATACCGTGACCTCCCTTTGAGGAGTCTTGAAACGAGGCTGGAAATATCTCGTAGAATAAACTTCCTTGCCACCACTCCATTTCGGGATCGCACCTTTATCGAGAAAAAAGAAAATCGATGAAAATCGAGCAGTGACAAATTATATTGATTATTTTATGACAAACTTGAAGTTCCTTGCAAACTTCTTATCGAATTTCCACCACCCAATTCGTTTGTACGTTTTTTTTGTTCGATGTTTCAAATCGTATGACATTTCCAGTTATCTAAGTTCATAGAACATTCTCAATAAAATATACATTTCAAATTCACAGCAAAGAATCATGCTCGAAAAAAATGGGAACAAGTGTGTTGATATCGACGAAAGATAATCGAATATCTCTGTCGATAATGTCGTGTCACTTTATCAGTTGATGATAAAGCTGAAAACTGCCTGCCAAACAATCCCACTTCTCGAAGCATAATTTGAGAGCCATCTCTGCTCTTGAACTTCGCATGACTTTTACAGGGCTCATGTATAATAATATTGTTTGCTTATATGTAGCTCAAGTGTAGAACTATATTTAATCCAACGGTATCGACTATAGTGAAAGTTCACGATCAATATAGCAATCGGCAAATATACTTTTACGAGTGTTAAACCACTTTGTGGTTCATCGTGACGTTTCAGAAGGATTTATGGTTCGGAAAATTGATGACTTGTTGACTCAACAGGAAGTTATTTATGGAAAAAAAAAAAAATTAATTTTATTTTATCGATTTTTAGTTTTGTCGAGAATGACACGAATGATAACTACGAAAAAATAGGATTTGTATGTGGAGTCATTTTTTTTTAAGGAAGTTTATTAACTTATCAATGTTAAAATAATATTTATTTCTTACCTTCGAGGCATAACGGCGATGCCTCGAATGGCCAATGCTGTGCAGAGTCCGAGAAAAAAAACCATAAACCAAAAGGAAACTTTTCGTATTCTTGGCCAATTCCATCGCATAAAGTTATAATCTTTTGGTGGTTTTGGTACCATGAGTTGTATGGGAACGAGTGGTGGCTTTCCTCCATTCTCCTGATTGTAAAACTGTGAATTTTCTATTGTTAGAAATTTTCTGTCTCACAAAAATATTCTTATTATTTCATTGATCGTTTATAAGTGCATAGAAATTCGAGTTTTACGAATTAATGCCTATTTATATGCTCAGACTCAATTTGGCTGGCTGAAAATTGTGAAATTTTGTGAAACAGAAGTAAAAGCGTATGAAGCTGAATATGAATCCGACGAATGATCGTGTGTCAGCAAATCTGCAATTTGGTCATTAATCTTCCGTGAAATCTTTATGAACACGTCCAAACTTTGCAGCCAATATTGAGAGCATTAGCAGAGATTATGCAAGCGAAACCGTGGGTCGATTAAAATATCGGTGTGCAACGCTTTATGAGCACTTTATGTACATTCATTTATCACATTCGACATTCGATATTTTTTCTCTGTTAAAAATTACTTTTCATTAAGTACAAATCAACGATTAATAGTATCTAATAAATTTTGATAAAATTGACGCATTTTTTACAACGAAATCGATTCAAATATTAAAATCACCAGAATCATTATCTATTCGAACTTTTTCGAGAATTTTCGTATATTTTTTACAAGTATATGGCCATAAATTTCGAATTGAGTTAATTGAGAAAGCTTGTTCGTATTTAAGAATAAGAGCGAGAGTCTCTCAATTAGATGCAATTGACTACAATGACGATTATCGTATCGAATGTCCGTTGGACCAAGCGATTCTTCGCCACCTAGCTATTGGAGCGAATTCCCGTTTGAAAATTTTCTCAATATTTCTCGTAATAATGTGAATCAAAATGACGATCTAAAAGCATTTATGCAAAAAATTTGATCGAACAAGCCTCAGCAGACTGATCACGAGTTTCCAAAATTGTTTATTATCAGTGATACTCTAATTAGTCACGAGACTCATTTTCATTCAAACGAAAGAGTCGAGTTATTTTCGTTTTATATAAATATACGAAAAAGCGATTGGCGAATTCGAGACAATATTTTCAGTTTGATTGATCGAATGATAATGACGAAACCGATGATCGGTCATGCTCTCGAAAGTGGGTGCTGCATTGAGGCAGTATATAATGTTATGACAAATATAGATTTTTATTTTGGCAGAGATCTTGAGACCTCGTACGTCTACGAGTGCGTGACTTTCGTCGACGCAAAAGTCTAGCGAGTTTCAAATGTACACACGCGTATATATGTTTTCGAATGCACGAGATGACGAATAACGTCGTAAATTCATGCTCTTACATTGGCTCAACTTCCAATCAAAATTTCGCTCAATGAAATTTCGCTCGAAACGTTTTTCTCATGGAATTTCAAGCAGAGAAAATACTTTTTATCATCAAAAGTGTACAAAAATCATATTTTTTCTTTAAAAAATTAACAACTATCGTAGAATTTTTAATAATTCATGAAAATATTGAATTTCATCAACTTATTTACACTTTTTCAGTAAAATGAAAATAAATAAGAAAATATTATTTCGTTCAGATTGTTTCGAACTATGAAGAAATGAAAAAAAAATAAAAATAAAAATAATACTCACTATAGCTTGGGCGTCAGGGGCGAGGTGCTGATAGGCCGTGTTGAGTTGAGTCAATAGTTGAGTGCATACAGGTTCGTTATTGACGCTGCTTTCCTCGCTGCTGCTCGATTCGACCATAGGATCCCTCGAGCTCGGTTCTTGAACACAAAGAAACAAACGAAATCGTTGAAAATGGATTTTTCTATGATTTCCACAAACATTTTCAACGAGTGAAAATAACTTTTTAAATTATTTTGTGATTCAACACTTTTTCATGGTTTAAAACGATTTTTTTGCATCAATCACTCCACTGTACCGATTTCAACTTCCTCTTCACACGTTACCGATTTCCTGGCCTTTCGTACCGTCAAATTTTCAGTATCATCGCACGTTTCTTTTTGCTCCATGTCTTTTTTTTTCTTTCTCGTCGCACGACTTAAAATTACGAAGTTGACGATAAACCGACGGTCACGGAACAACTGGTTGTTATTCAGTCGCGTGTATCGACTTATAAATTGTCTCGAGTAGCTCGGTTTTAACTGCCGGGAGAAAAACGATTCGCGGACTCTTGTTGGAGGGTCAAATGATCGATGATGCTTTATACTCGCCAATGTTTCATTTCAGAATTGTCGCTGGTTGAGGAGCGTGGAACAATCAACACGGAGATCGACCGAATCGAAAGAAGCTACGAGTGTAGCAAATTCACTATTCAGAATTGATGAAAAAATTTAATTTTTTTTTAAATCGAATATGCAAACGTTTTCGGATAATTGCAATAAATATTTGCAAAAAGAATTAACCCACAAAGTTTTTTTACTATTTTTACCCCTTTTATATGACTATTTCTACGATTAGTCAATGAAATAATAATTATTATTAGTAACTTGAACAGTTACTCAAAAAAATTAGAACTGAAAGTGAACAGTAAATAAAAAGTTTGACACCGACAACGCAGCCGCAACGCGTCGATCGTTTTGTGCCACTCCGGATATTAAAACCGGCGACGTAAAATTGATATTATCACAAATGCAAACACGAGACTGCGGTCGCGAGGATCCTCTTACTCATTCGCGATATGCGATTGAAATATTTCTCGAGACTCTCACCATCGTTCATTATTTTACTGGAGCTGTTTACGATGTTCATAAATGCCTTCAGACCATCCTCGGAATTGATATTATCGAGTGTCGGCACCGGTGTCATTTCCAGTGGTGTGCCTTCCAAGGGATTAAATATAGGTACATGTTCCATTCCATCGGGCGTTTGATTGGATGGACTTGGCGTTAAAAGCGGACAATCCGAGGCTTCTTCATCCTGAAAAAAAAAAAAAAAAAAAAAAACGTAAACGATAATGTATAACTTCGTTTGGCTCGATCGATCAATCAGCGTGTCTAAAAAATTGGATTCGCTTTAATTTTGTCTATTTTTGTAAGCCCGAATAAAAGTTGCAATCCGTTTATCGCTTTTTATAGATATTTTTTAAATATTTTTAATGTTTGCAGAAAATCTTCGACGTGGAACGTCGGTGTCAGCGACTTTTATTGCACGAGTCCGACAGCTTGATCAACTGTTACTTGACAATTCGCGACGCAGCAAAGACCGGTGATTATGAAGTCAAATTAATTGGATTTTTTCGAAGAGAAATAAGGAAATCTAATTACTCGGATTAACGGTCAATTTGACGAGTTTAAAGGTTCATAAATTCAAACATATGAGGCCTCTGGTCACCTGTGGATCCTGGTTACTGAATAGCTGCTGAGAACTCGGTGAGACTGGCAATTCACCGGCCATTACAACCGACAGAAGATTATCCGTTTTTGGGATATTCATCTTTCGAGCTAGAACATAATTTTCGTTCGTTAATCATATTGATCCCATCGATGATGGGATTGGTTTTCAAAAAATTTCTCATTTTATTCCGAAACTGTGACAAAATATTCGCGAAATTGAGAGCTACGTTGTAACTTGGCGCGAGGAATTATATGGCCCCGAAATTTTTCGATGTTTTCATCGATCGATCGATTCCACTGACTCCAAAAAAGATTTTCAACTTTTGCCCAGTCTCTGGTATTAAAAATAGAAGCCTCACGGCACTCGAAGATTGAGGGCTCTGAGCAGAAGAACAAAAGAAATCCTTGCCGATAAAATCCATTGTTTGTAAGCCGAGGGGTGTTTGGATAAGAGCATAACGAGTTATTTGATACGTGTATATATATGTGTGTTTATTGTTATCTGCGAGGAAAGTCCAACGAAGCCTTAGAAAATTTACATTCAACAAGCTGCAGAGTACAAGAATAAAATTTCGGAGCTGATCAACGTGTAAGGATGAGAATAAATGAAAAAAAAAGAATGAAGAATTAGTCGAGGGTTGGAAGATGATTAAAAATTGGACGATTATTCAGTAGATCAGATGATTTAAACAGAAAAATCGAACCAGTAATCTATAAATTTGTTAATTTTTTTTTCTTCAAACGAATTACGTTTTCAATGGTTCAGTCGTTTCGATGGGCGTTTCCGGTGTCGAAGGACTCTCCGGCTACGTTTTATTCGTTCCTTAAATGCAAAAAGCGTCAAATTCAAGGCTTCTCTACTCGCGTTATTATGTATACTGAGCAACGTATATATCGTAGATGTGTGTAAAGAGAGCGAGAGAAATCATTTACAACTGCTCGTATCGCTGTCAAGGCCAATTTAATATAAACAGACGAGAATTCGTCAGGCACAAATGAGCATAATCCTCAGCCTCGGATTGAACCAAAAAAAGCAAAAACAAACTCAATTAAATACAGGAAAATAACAATTGGAAATGAATGAAAATGAAAAGAATCGATCGAACCACAAGAAACCATTTTTTTGTCAGGCTCAATCTTTGTGTCATCTTTATAAATTTTTTAAATTTTCAAACCAAACACTTTATTACATCATTCGGAGCAGCATCGCTTCTTTCGTGCGTTCACATACCGATATTTCAATCTCTCATTATGTCGTTTCTCACGTTTCTAAAAATATTCTAAGCTCCATTATGAATGATGAAAAAAAAAATCTAAGACAATAGTCTTTGGAATTAATTTTCTTGGTCATAAAACGACTCGTGAGTTTAGGTGTACTACGTTAAAATACAAATGTGTCACGTTCATTCACACTTCCGTTCGTATATCACACGCCGAAACACCAACTAACCGCGTATTTTTTATTGCGCTCCGACGTAACGAGAACTTCAGTGGCACATTTCACTTCGAGTAAATTGTTTTTTTTTTTTTAATTGAATAAAAGGAACAAAATAGTTGAGAAAATTTCTGACGAAAACAAATTTGTTTTTTTGTCTTCTTTTCTTTTTTAGAAATCACAATATTACGTTATTCGAGGAACGAACTGCCGATTAATCACGTTCACCCTTATCACGCCCCGCTCGATTCACCTTCGATCTTGCCCTCGCTTCGAAACGGTGCAATTTCTTTTATCCCTTTTTGTGCGTTTTTGGAGCACGAGGCATATAAGTTTGGAGATGAATTAACGAACGGTTGAAAAGAGAGCGAGAGAGAGAGAGAGAGAGAGAGGAAAAAAATGTTAGAAATGTGAGGAAAATTGGAGGACGCAGTTGTGCACGCGGGTTGCTTTAACGTCGGTCCGTGGGGACCGCCAAACTGTTCGGTGCCGCGAGAAAAACCTCGTGCCTCGATGTATATATTTAGAGATCTGTGTAGACTTTTTCGTCCACCTGATGCCTCTCGCTCGCTCTGCCCCTTTTCGAGCGATTCTGCGCTCTCCGATCTCTCTTCTCCCTTCGTCAACAGTGACGAATACAATCTCAAAAGACCCGAGCTAAAATCTTCATTCAAATTCTAAAATTAAAGATTTTACCGAGTTAATTTGTATTTCAATAAAATTAGCAATAATTTAGCCTGAGAATTGACGTTCGGAAATAATTTTAGCACTCGACACCGCCATTTTTCGAGATGATGCAAACGAGGGTTGAATTTAATGTATAATCGCTCGTCTTCGTGTGGATTCCATTTGTATTTCAATAAATTTTACGATTTTGCGATCCTGATATCGCGTTTTATTTCATCGTCCATCTTATATTTCGTTCTATTTTTTTTTTTTTTTTTTTTTTTTCAATTCTATTACTCGAAGTAAAACGATGTTTTTAGATCCGGTACTGTCTCGACAGGGTGGAAAAAAATCAATAGTCGAACTTTCGTCGCCTAGCAGTGCGTCGCGATTATAAACGAAATCGTATTTGCCCCCCGAGCAACGAACAACTTCGATCCAAACATCAGAGCCACCGTTCGAGGGCGCGGTCCTTCCTCGAACCTGGTTCAAAACGTCACCTGCTTTATCGGCAGATCCAATGAGCCTTGCTTCTGTCCACTTTTTTTTTGGAATAAAGCGTATGAGTGTCGTTTTTCGAAATATTTTGAACAGAATTGAACAAAAAAAATCGTTTTTTTCGTTGAAAAAATGCAAAAATCTTGTAATCTATTCATTTTTTTCGTGTTTTCAGTACATTTACTCGAACATCTCTGTACTTCGATACGATCACATCGAAATTTGGAGCGAAGACACCAAAAATAATGTTAAAAAATAAAGAATAATCGAAATACATTCGATTTTTTCAAAGCTCACTCGATTCTTTTGTCATTTTTCTCTTCATTCGTTTCATACATTTGTATCCAATTATTTGAAGAATAAACTGATGAATTACAAGGTATCGAGACACGTTATTACAAATGCGAGCATTAAAATAGCGACAAGAGCTAACATTTTATCGATAATTTACGATCAGAATTACACCAGTGATAAAAAAAATGCAGATCAATCAATAAAATTGGTCGACTACGAATATATAAATGGACGATATTAAGGGGCAACAATTTTAGAAGCAATCACATTTCGACCAAGATTAATGAATTGCAGCAAGAATGATGAAACAACGATTCGATTCCAGTGTTTTCTTTCTGAATGATGATTTCGCGATAATCAGATTTGCTGTCATATGCACGATTTCACGTTGAATATCGCGATTTATTTCAATATTTACGGTGACACGTTTTTTTTTTTCTAACGAAGATAAAATGAAGTGACTGCAGTTCTTATGGGATGATTGAAAGAAAGGAAAAAAAAAAAAAAAAAGTATCGAACGTAAGTATGAGACGCAATAGACGTGAGGGTATGGAAAAGATGGTGCGAAATGAAAATCGAAAAGAAAAAAAAGAATGTAGTATATAATGCGTTGTTCGTACGATGATTGCTTATCTCGATGATCGTTTGACCTCTCGTCATCGAAACGCGCGCGCGCACCCTGCTAAAAACTCCATCACGAAACATACGTTTGACATTATCAATGAGAATGATAGTATAAAAGAAAAGGAGAAACGGAGAAATAGAGAGATAGAGAGAAAGAGAGAGAGAAAGGGAGATAATGATGTTTGAAAAGTGAGGATAATTTGAGCGAATAAGAGTTCAGGAAACGAGGCTCTTTTCTGGTAACTTCTCTTCTATCCATTTCGATCGGTTTCTTCTTGCATTATTTAGTTTCTTCCTCTCTTTCATCTCGAACGAATAGTGATAATGTTGGTGCGATCTTTGCTCCAAGAAGTAGTTGAAGCTTGGAAAACACGAGATCAGACTGGTCAGTACCAAATCGAAAAGTATCGGACGAACGCCGTGACCAAGCGTGTTTTTAATTGACGTCGCAAGACGCTTCGTTAGTAAAACAAAAAAAGTGTTCATTATTTATCGAATTAATGCTTCGAGTAATGAAGAGTTTCAATTCGTTACCGCGAATCGTCAATCGACAACTTATTGGCTGACGATACTTTTTCGAATCCTTCTGTTATTTTCGAGTACTAATCGCTCGGTGGATTATTAAAAAGAATTCAAAATTCGTACAGAACATGTAGCAACGATGTACGCCGATTAATCAAAATTCTACAGCGAACCACGCGGATAAAAAATACTCGAGAACACCCTCGATATTATTTTTCTCATTTATATATATACGAATAGATATATATATAAATAAGCTGAAGAAATTTTTAATACGAGGACGAACGAGATATTCTTTCATGGATTCCGAGCTTTTGAGCTCACCTCCCAATGTCAACCTACGCTCGACTTGCACCGTTATCCCTCTCAATCTAAGGAGACAAATCGTTAAGTACGATTATACTTTGAAGAATCAACGGAGAAGTCATTTTTCGAGGAGAAAACAATATCTGCATAAATGGCACTCGACTTTGTCGCTGGTTGTTTGGGAGGCAAGTTTTTTCAACCAACGATATTGGACATTTTTTTTTCAAATATTTCATCAGCCTCTCGTTCTCTTGAATTCCAAACGTTTTTTTTTTTTCAAATGACAATTCGATAATATTACTCAATTTTTTTATACACGGAAATACGATTTCGAAAGCACTGGTATATCGTTCAGAATTACGCAACACCACGGTTACTGTGACAAGCTTAAAAGAAACATGAATTATCAACTTCAGTCATTTATTACTCAATCTAATTTTCTAAACAAACACAAATCACCCCTTTTCTCATCAACCTTCGAATTCAAATACTAGGATGCGCGGGTCTTATGGTGGGATATCCTCTGGATACGATCAAAGTCCACATACAGACGCAAGATCATCGGAACCCCAAGTTCAAAGGCACCTGGCATTGCTTCCGTACGATACTCGCACGAGATTCGGTAACACGATTTTTTTTTTTCCACATTTTCAGAACAATCTGACCATGAAACAATGGAGAGATACAAGTCCAAAATTTGAGGTTGATACGAAATTAATTGAATCCGTTAAAAAATCCTTTCAAAATAGATTTTTGACATTTCAACACTATTTTATCGATCCGATCATTCGAATCTTCTTGTTAATCAGTAAAATCAGCGATCTAAAAGAAAAAACAAAAAAGTTGTCATTCATTAATTTATTTGAATCTCCAGATCTCGGGATTGTATCGCGGCGTGACGTCACCGATGGCGGGTGTTGCTGTGGTAAACGCGATAGTGTTTGGTGTTTACGGTGAAACCCAGCGAAGCATGGCAGACCAGGATCATTTGGCGACGCACTTTTTGGCGGGTGCATTGGCAGGATTAGCCCAATCACCGATTTGCAGTCCGTTAGAATTGGCAAAAACGCGTTTGCAGTTGCAGAGTAACGCGAATACCGTTTTCACCGGTCCGGTACATTGTCTGCGTCATATTTATCGTAACGAAGGCCGACGGGGCTTATTCAATGGTCTTGGAATAACGGCGCTTCGAGAAGCTCCCAGTTACGGTGTTTATTTTTTGACGTACGAAGTCCTGACGAGGACTTCGAAAGTCAGAGAAATTTCGACCTTCCATATGCTGATGGCCGGTGGTCTCGCCGGCACAGCATCCTGGGTCACCACGTATCCGGTCGACGTAATCAAATCTCGTCTTCAAGCCGATTGTCAAGGACGTTATTCCGGAGCTCTCGATTGTCTTCGACAATCGATGAAAAGCGAGGGCTATAAATGGCTATTCCGGGGCTTGAACTCGACGATTCTTCGTGCTTTTCCAACCAACGCTGCTACCTTCACCGTTGTCACGTGGACATTTAGGATTTTCAGCGATAAACCGGTAGGCGACTCGGTGGTAGACGATAAATCGACTAATCCTGACAGAATAAACGTCGATAAAGTGGCCACAACGACAGGCAAACGAATCAAGGAACAGCCTGACTCTCTTGTCAACAAATGCAATACTCTCGTCATTCATTTCAGGGTCATCGATGAGTACAACTACGAATCAAGATCCTACTTTTCACCAAATGACATCAGCCTTTACGTCGATGATGGCGACCATAATATCGACGAATCTGACAATGAAACAAAATTTCGCGATCTCGATATAGAGACGAGAGCTGAAACTAAAAAAAATATTCTCGATCGAGGAAATCGAACATTTGACGAATAATCCTAAACGACACGAGGAGAGTGATTGATGATCTGACGATCGTTCTAGTTTCTGTGATTCATGCTTTTCTCGATTTCAACAGCATTTTCTGTTAATTAACTCGAGTCTTTTATGGACTCATACCTATTTATATTACTGTTAGTTTCCAGGGCGTACTATATTTAAAAAAAAAAACAATCAAATCTATAATAAGGTGCTAGAACAATAATAATATGTTGACAGTTCTTTCAAACGAGTTACTTTTCGTTGTACGTTGTAAGCTTTTGATCTTATTGAATAATTTATACTCCCAAAACCTTTGAATTTTTATTTTCTTGGTATAAAACAATATTGGAATTACCACGATTAAAAGAGTTCTAAAAAATTCAACAAAACTGTGCCTTTCATCGTGCCTCAATTACTGACAAGGAACAATACAAACAGAGTTTGGATAGTTACGACGTAAATTCAAATGAGATTCTCATATTTTCGTAACATTTTCAAGGCAAGAGAGATTAGACCATATCACAACATTAGCCGTTGACCCAGAGATTTATCTCCTTTTTTTCTCTCCGGTCTAGAAAGACTTGACAAGACATGTGCTGATTTGTGACATGACGGATTAAAAATGGACCCAGATATAGCCTGCCTGTGCACGATAACAGCGACTCAAGTCCTAAAGAGGAGCAAACGTGCCTGGTTCTTTAATTCGTGGTACATTGACCGATAACCATTTTAATGTTGGTACGCGAAAATTCGTAATCGAACTTTAATATAGTGCAACGAAGTCCTATCGAAATCTTTGAGAATAATAACAAAACTAAAAAAAATGGTTTTGAGAACGTTGTCAACTGAATAACGAATTGGAAAATTTATTTAAAAATGTACAATCCTTTATTCTCCGGTAATTTAGAATTTTCTCATACGTTTTTTTTATTTTTAATTCTTATCTCGGAACGAATCTTAAATAATGTCAAATAATTAGTTAATAATAAAAATATTAGCGTCTGTAAAAATACTACTAAATATTCGGATTCAGTTGAAATTATTCTTCTTTCCCGACTTCTCCGTTGATTTTGGCCACATAGAAAAACGATTAAGTGTTATTCACTTGTCTGCTGAATTCGACAGTCCTTGACTGATCGGCGGACATGTAAGATCTATGTCAAAGCCCGTGGCGAAATTCATCCATTTCTTAAATCATTCGAAATAGTTTGCCTCAATCTATCCGGACTTTCGTTCAATCTTCCGTTAAATATTACAAAATTAATCTCGAGTGGGAACAAAAGAACGAACGACTACGACAAACCTCAAAATTAACAAGTCTCAAGATATAAATACAATCGCTGATTAATCATCGTAGAATCTTCGGCCAAAACCTTCACAGCTGTAAATTTCACTTCTCCAATACCAGAAACCGTTGGGATTTTTATTTCTATGATTGCCGGAGATAACGATAGACGAGATACCGATTTTCCTGCCTTTCTCACAGCCTGTACAAATACCTTGTCACTAGTAGGATTGGCAACTCCGGCATACAAAAGTCCAAGAAAAAAATTCTCAACGTTGGAATTTTTTTTCTGAACAACGAATAAATCCGAGGTAAACACAATCTTAGTAATTTTTGTAAACATCTATGGTTAGACCATTTTTGAGAAAATATTTACCAAAAGTTAAAAGAAAAAAAGACATTTTAAAGGTTCATTATCAAAATGAAAAATTCTCACATAAATTGTAGAGCTTTATCGTGAGAAAATCTTTTTTCATGATGATTTAGATTTATTATTTCGAAATCTGCATTTTTTTTCGAACGATTTTCGTTTTCGTTTGCAGGATAAATCAAAATGAATGTTGAATCATAAAACGTGAAATTTTATCTCATCGAATCAAAGAATTCGCGATAAAAAATAAATAAATAAAAAATAAAAATAAAATCTGGAGGGTCCTGCGTGAATTATTAATTTGCTCCTGATATGGAGGTGGATCCGAATGACAGCAACAACAGTAACGTGAGTAACGTAAATGGCACGAAAGACGCGAACAATAATTTTCTTATTGTTGATGGAAATGGCTCAAACGCAAAGCGTCTCATTGCCTCAAATGGCGGAAGATGTATGAGCACCCAGGCGATGCAATCGTTGTACGATCTTCGACAGAACAATGTACTTTGCGATGCAGTTCTTAGGCTCGAAGATGGCGGTGTGTTTCCCATTCATCGGGCAATACTGTCAGCCTGCAGCAATTATTTCAGGTACCTTTCTTCGTCGTACTGCTTCTTTTATTTTAGGTTTGACCGAACCGACATTTAACCACATAAATCGCAAACAAACAAGGAAGAGCTTCGTTTAAAAACATTTTCCAATGCATTTTTCAACTCAATTCTCAGAAGGCTGGCATTTTGTTTTTTTTTTTTAACATCAAAGCTTCAGTATTAACAAAAATTGAGTCTCCTCGATTTGTTATCGCCAATCTGAAGAAATTAAAAAATAAATCTCACCAAAATGTCAAAACGAATGAAAAAATAGTCGATTTTTCGAATGATCAAACATTTTATAACCAAATATAAAGGACTCTGTTCACAACGACGCTGCACTCCCGCGAACGAACGGACATTCTTCTACCAGGTGTGAGCAGTCCAATGATGAATGATCTGCTGGAGTACGCGTATTTACGTTCGCTCGATATTAATCCGGGAAACGTGTGCGAATTGCTCGTAACAGCGGATTATTTGAGTGTAACAGGAGTTCTCGAACTTTGTCGAGAATATCTTCGAAAGCATTTGTCCCCGGAGATATGTATGAGGGTTTTGAGGTTCGCGAGAGAACATTTTTGTCGTGGTCTTGAGCAGGATGCTTATCAATACGTGATGAGACACTTTGTGCTGGTGGGTACGAATGAAAATGGAATTATGGAGTAATTATTCTTGATCAAAATAAATTCTAACAGTCATTGATTCAATTTTTATCGCACGAAAAATTCTTTTTTGTCCAATAGCGCTTGGGATCATTATTTTTTATTACTTTTTTTTTTTAAATAGGCACGTTGAAGTTGATGAACAAAAAAAAATGAACACTTGTTTATCTACCTCCCAAGGTAGCTCAGAAAAGCGAAGATCTCCTTCATCTGCCGATCGAAGAGCTGAGAAGTCTGGTCGGAGCTGACGATCTGAACGTCAACAGCGAAGAAGTAGTTTGGGAATTGGTTTTAAAATGGATAAATCATGATCCAGAACGTCGAAAATGTCACATAGTCGATCTTCTGAAAAACATTAGACTGGGTCTTTTGGATACGGAATTTTTTTTGGAAAAAGTTAAGGATCATCCGTACGTTACCGGCAACGAAGCGTGTCGACCGATCATTATCGAGACATTGAAATTTCTCTATGATCTGGAAATGATAACTCAAAAACATGGCGAAGTTCCGACTCCAGAAATCGCCAGGCCGCGGGTTCCTCATGAAATTCTTTTTGCTATTTGCGGTTGGATAGGCAACAGCGCCACGAGCTATATGGAGACTTATGATACTCGAGCCGATCGTTGGGTTCAGGTATTTTCGATGAAATATTTGGAAAACAATTTATCTTTTCGGAATAATATTGTTCATCGGTATTTTCTAATGAACCGAGGTCCAATGAAAACTCCAATTTTCCAAACATTTTTAGTCCAAATCTCATTTTTCCCATAAAATTTGTGAACTTGCTTCAATGGATCAGAGACTTTTGTGTATTTTTTCGAATGAGTGGCTCAACGAGCCTGACAATAATTAATAAACGAATCATCAGGTTCGGGAAGAAGATCCATCAGGACCGCGAGCTTATCACGGAGTCGCTGCTGTTGGATTCAGCATTTACGTCGTTGGAGGTTTCAACGGTCGTGATTATTTCAGCAGTTGTCGTTGTTTCAATGCTGTTACTAAAGAATGGCGGGAGGTAGCTCCGATGAATGCAAGAAGGTTAATATTCCCATAAACATTCAAAGATTTATTTGCTAAAATAAAAAATCAATTCTTTTATCACTTTTTCATTCACGTTTATCTCTAATAACGATTTAAAATCGTGGCAAACTTTTAAAGAAAGTTTAAAGAAAGTAACCCTTCGATCTCCAGGTGTTACGTTAGTGTAGCGGTTGTCGATGACGTTGTCTTTGCCATTGGGGGTTACGATGGCCATTATCGTCAGAAGACTGCCGAACGATACAATTACCGTACGAACCAATGGTCCCTGATAGCACCAATGGCTGTTCATAGATCAGATGCTTCAGCTACCACATTGAATGGTAATAATTCATTGCCACGAGATAAAACTTACGAAAAAAAAATGTTGCATCGGGATGAGAGCAGTAAATTGCTAAGGAATTTTTCGTCAATGATACCAACGAAAGTAAATCTGTTTTTTGTATGAGCGATTTAGGATATTGATGAGGAATTTTGGGAAACGTTTTATAATGAAAAAAAATTATCTGAAATCTTGAATTGCTTGAACATTGTGATTTTTTTTTTTTTTTCGTTATCGATTCAGGAAAAATTTATATAACCGGTGGTTTCAATGGACAAGAATGCTTGAGCTCAGCGGAAGTTTATGATCCTGAGCTTAACCAATGGACGAGAATAGCGCCCATGAGAACGCGAAGGAGCGGTCAGTCCTGCATCGCCTATCATGGCTGCGTATATGTCATCGGTGAGCAATGCATTTTCGTCGAAAAAATGAAAAAATTAAAAAAAAACGATTCATTTTGTTGAAACAAGCAGGAAAAATTTAATTTCAATATAATTTGAATCTATTCCAAGCAGAAATTGCAATCAAACAACGAATTTATGAATATTTGATGAAATAATTGATCATTTCTGTCAAGGTGGATACAACGGAATCGCGAGAATGTACAGCGGTGAAAAATACAATCCTGCGACGAACACTTGGTCTCCGATACCGGACATGTACAATCCTCGAAGCAATTTCGCGATCGAAGTTATCGATGACATGATTTTTGCGATCGGTGGATTCAATGGTGTCACGACCATTTTCCACGTCGAATGTTACGACGAAAAAACTAACGAATGGTGCAATATTTTTATTGAAACAAGAACTATCGCGATGAAGTTTCATTCGATCAAAAATTTCGATGATTTTCAATAATTTTTTTCTGTTTTTTTTTTTTTCATTCATCATTTTCCTCGTTATTTATTTGATATTTTCAGGTACGAAGCTACGGATATAGGATTGCAGCGATCGGGTGTAGCAGCGTGTGTGATCGTAGGATTGCCAAACGTTCAAGATTACATTCACAAACACCGAGAACATTTGATGGAAGAAAAACGACAAAAATTGTTAGCTCTTGAGTTTCAACGGAATCAGCATCAGCAACAGGAGCATCAAATGACTCAGAACGAAAACGATATAAGACAGTGACGAGAGAATATTCACTTAATTCAAATCGACGAATTTCGTTCACGCCACAGTCCAAATTACAAGATACTTTTGAACCATTTCGTTTTGCTATAAAATCTTTTTTTCAACGATTTTTGTTTATGTAATTTTGCGATCGAATCTTTTATTTATCTCTGGTAACGATGAGTTTGTTAGAATTTTTATTACTCGTATAAGGCGGAAAATATACACACGATCAATCGTCAAATTTGATTAGAACTGAAACGAAAAAAAAATTGTTTCATAATTTTTCAAATAAATATCAGTTTACACATATTTTGTAATTGAGAAATGAGACAAAATTTCTTTTGTAATAAATTATATTTTTAGAATGAACACAATTTCGTATTGAGCAGTTGAAAATCGTCGTATGAATCGATGTTTTATTTTGTTGTTCGATGTGAAGTAAGTTGAGAAATCATCGGCTCTCTAAATAATGCATCTACAAAAATTGAAATATAATTTGAATGAACTTAACCTCCCGAAATTTTCATAAGTCACTTTGAATCTTCCCAAAAATAATCGTACGATGATCAATCTCGGATTATCGCCGAATCACATTATTGTATTCATCGCAATTTTCGTCTCGGACTGTAAAAGTGAAAAAAAAAGTATGCCCTTGAGCAAGCGTCAAGAGAAAATCAAATTCGTCGCAAGAAATAAGATTTCGTTATTATTGTAATTGATCATTTCAGCTTCAACTCGTAACGCAACGAGAACCGATTTGACGCAATGTAAAATTAGTCATTTTGGTACGGAATATCAAGGCCAAAAAGGAACTACTGCTGGTGGAATACGATGTCAATCTTGGCACACGAAAAATCCTCTACACAAAGTCTGACAACAGTTGATCAAGAAGAAACGTTTCATTTATTCGATCGACTTTTAGCAGGCTTTGCTGACTTCGATTTTTCTCATTTTTATCACAGGTAAGCTCCAATATTAAGGACAAACATTTTCCTGAAAGATCGATGAAGGCGGCAAAAAATTATTGTCGCAATCCGACGAATGATCCCAAAGGTCCATGGTGCTACACCATGGAGCCATCGTTGATCGACGACGAATGCGGAATTCCACTTTGTAATTATGGAGGTAAATGGGTTTTATGAATAAATGAATTTACGACGAGAGGAACAGTTCGATGGGATACAGTTTTTCGGATGGTTTTCGGCAGCCAAAAACGCAGAAACATTAAAAAAAAAAAAACGAGGTAGCGACTGGGACAGAAACATTCAAGAAGAGACTTCGCTCCCAGTCGGTGGATGCTCGAAAGCTAATTTTCCAATCAAACGAACAAATACTAATGTATTTTTATCGAATGGAGAAAATTCATATCGTAATTAGCACGATTCTTGAATATTTTTTTTCAGAATGTAGAATTTCTGGTACAGGTGCTGAATACGGTGGAACGAAGAAACTTAGTGCGACAGGAAAAAAATGTAAATCGTGGGACTCTCGTCACAAGCTGGAGGAGGGACGAGTACGAAAACTGCTTTCAAAAAATTAATTTTTCATGGGACTAATGCCATTGCTTGTAATGCCTTTTCCTCGTTGTAGACTGAAAAATTCCCAAACGCTAAATTCCCTGAACATTCGCGAAATAAGGCGAAAAAATATTGTCGTAATCCGACCGACGATCCTGGAGGACCTTGGTGTTACGTTGAGGAAGAAGATCTCGAAACTGTAGAAAAACAGTACTGCGACGTTCCTTTCTGCGATGACAAAGGTCCCACATGATTTCTGGACTTTCACATCGGAAAACTTGAAAATTTAATTCACTCCTGAATCGAATTTCAATTGAAATAATTGAAATGGCTTTTCATTGCTCGAATGTGGTCGGGGAATCCCAGAAATTTTAATGATCAATATAAATTCATTGAGAAATTAATTCTTTCGTTTTTTATTTCGTTTATCAAATTACCATCATTTCCCAGATTGCCTTGTTTACGCGCGTAATGCTTCGGTTTATTCCACCATAACGAAACTCAACGAAACTTATGGGAATATAACACTGTGGGTCAAATTATGGAATCCAATCGACGAACGAAATGTATTTTTTTCACATTACGATTATTATTCGAAAAAAAAAAAACAATTTTACTAATAATTTTGGTATTTGTTTTCACACAGGCTGAAGCAAGACTCCTATTGAGTCTTCTACCGATTCCTACATCCGCGCGAAAGATCGCTCAGGACTGGAGAGCTGGGGTGGAAATAGTGATATCGAACAGAGGAAGTGGCCAAGCATTGCCAACAGCAGGAGTGAGTTGCACAAAAAAAAACAAAATGGTTAAGAAAATAAATTTGATTCTGATGATTTTGAATAAAAGAGTTCGTTACGAGGGAATGAAAATTTGATTACAATTCCATCCATTTCCTGTCGTACAAATGAGAATCAATTTTATTTCTTCGACGATTTTGTCACATGTCTTTTCCTTCGTTCCAATAAATTCTAATGTTTTCCATTGATTCTCAATTTTTGATTATCCCTCCATTTGGAACGTTGAGGACGAGCAAGATTTCGTAAAAACACCAAATATTATTCTTTCCTCGAAATGGACCGGATTGTGGATTAATTGGGGCGGTGGTTTTGTCTCAGTTGGCTTATACGGTTCTTCGAAACCTTTGTTCATGGATCAGTATAAAAAAAAAAAAACTATTTCGAATCTCTATCCGGATAGTTTTCTCTATTATGGTCTGATGGGGACGGGTGTTCTGTGGAGCACCGAATTTTGTCAGGAAAGTATGTGTAAATTGTAATTCTTGAAAAAAATTTTTGCTGCAATTCACGTTTACCAACGGGAAAAAAATGTTTAAGCTTCTAACAGTTTTGATGACAACGGAATTAAATGTCATTGAGTCATCGTTCAATTTCTATTTCTCAGCATGTGAAGTTCACACTACCTTCGGAACGGAATATCTTCGAATCTGGCCTCTCCAGCCGAGAAATACGACTTACGACGTTCGTTTTCATGTTCGAGCCAACAATGGTGCAATCGTACACTTGTATCAAAATCCTGGATTCCTATTTCCTTCCTACGCTGTAGGTTGAACTTTGGGACCATCAGCACTTGAGAAACAATTTTTTTTTAACGAATTTCTCCGTAGATTACAATTGGCGAAGCACATACAGTGACGTTGACTTACCAGAAGAGTGAAAAATCAACGAAACAACATTTAAAAGATGTGCCAGCAAAGGGCCTGCTTGATTTTTGGTCATGGAAAGAATTTAGTATCAGGTAGACAACGAAATTCGATGGAATTATTCCAACGAATGACAACGGTGCTACAATAATCATCGAAATAGAAAATATATGATTAAAATTATTATTTATAATTTGGACAAAAAGAAAATTATTATTTCGTTCGTAGTATCTTTGGACCACATTTGCGATTTTTCGCTGAGCACGCACATGGAAATGAAGAAATATTTTACTTCAAAGATCACTCATTCGGCGCGATAAGATGGTTCAGTGTCGGTAGTCGTAACAACGTAGCAATGTGGACACTTTTCTGCGATCCTGTATCGGATCCAGTGGAAGCTCCAACGCCACCGAACTGTATCACCAATCTGGAGGATTATAATTATAAAGGATCCCAATGGACGAGTATCAACGAGATGCCCTGTACTCCGTGGATTTCTCCCGATGTATGCAACCAAAATCTAAATTAATTAACAATTTTTATCACCGCGATAAAGATCTTTTGAAAGCTCTGTGTAATTACCAGATTCCGGATGACGAGAAAAATAACAATTTGTTCATCGATCGTTCGGCTTTAAAGGCGATCAATAAATGTAGAAATCCAGGACGAGACCCTCAGGGTCCGTATTGCTATTCCATGTCATTGGACAATCCTTCAACGGTGTCGAAACAATATTGTCCAGTCAGAAAATGTAGATCTTTAGGTGAAACATCTTTTTTGAATGAATATTTAGACGAAAATAGCTGCTAAACAGCAAATAATAGATTTGAAAAATGAATAATCTGTTAGAAATGTAAAGATTCCCTAATTGAATTATTAAAATGTGATAAAAGCTAATTAAATTGATTCAAAATCATTGATACTGGCGTCGATGATTTCCAGAATGTCGAATGGCAGGAACAGGCAATGATTACATAGGCAAGTTGTCGACGACCCGTTCAGGACGAACTTGTGCCAAGTGGATGAGTGCCTACGATTATAAACGTTTGAAAAATGATAAGATCGATAAGGACAGCGAAACGACAAGCACAATGTCATCTGATCAACACGAAGATGATTCTGCAAGATCGAAGAGATTGGCGAAACCAATCCATCCGGTGAATCCTCAATACTTCAACGATTCACTCTATCCAGAAGGGAGCGTAAGAAACGCGAGCAATTATTGCCGCGATCCTTCCAGAGACATCGCTGGTACTTGGTGTTACACGACTGATCCTCTCGTACCCCAGGATCTCTGTGACGTCAGAGACTGCGATATGCCAGGTTCGATATATTTCTGACATTAACTTCACGAAAATTGTGCTAATCGAATTAGAAACTTTGACATTTTTTTTACATCGAAAATAATCCCATGAGCCTGTGAACTCGACGACTCCAGTTCTTTTTTAATCGGAGATTTCGTTGATCAATAAAAATGAGTGGAACGTCACGAGACGTTAGGATCAAAGTTTACTATTATTTTCCGTAACTCATTGTTATCGTAATGATGATCAGAAGAGTGCACTTTTTTCGTGAGAGGCACCGGTTTGGGTAGACGTTTGTACGTTTTGCCGGAGCATCGAACCGAAGGCCTGAAGTTTTCGTTGAAAGCCTGGGAGCCCGATCAACCGGACTCGATAACATTTGTATTCACTGCCGAGGATGGTCTCAAATCTCGTTACATACTGAAAGTTGGAGCGGTCGATAACGAGAAGGTTGCGTTATATTATGAGAGCGAGGAAGGAGGTGAATGATTAAGGAGATTTTTTATTCCCACGGCTCTCAGGTCTCTCGCACTTTGATCATTGATTCATCGATCGATTTTACAGATATGACATTGGTGAAGGAAACAACTTTGCCTCATTTAATTTATCTCGGCTTGTGGAGCACTTTCGTCATTAAAGTTCCACGGGGTCACGTTATGCTTTACTATCAAGGGGCACCACATCCACTTTTTCAATGGGATCATCCAGAACCTGCCAAAGCATTTTATCCCGTTTATTATTACTATACGAGTGAACTCGGCCATGCGATTGGGGTATCTTTCGATTGCGATACTCGTTAGTATGAAGCAATTAATTTGACAATTATTTCTCCTTGAGGGGCTATATCAGTGTGAACCCTGAAAATTTGGGTGATTTTTGGGAATTTTTTGGAAGAAAAGTACTCGATCAAATGTTTCGGAAAATCAAGAATATATTTGGCTATATTTTACCTATATTACATTATTTTTTCATGGAAAAATATTGAGATCCAAGCGACTTGTTAAAAAAAAAGTTACTCTACTGCTGCCATGATTCCGGCCGATTGAATAGCTGAAACCGAAAAATAAAAAAAATGTCGTTAAATTGGAAGGTATTTCCTGTTGAATGACGTAAGATTTTCGAAAAATATCAAAATCCAACAAAATGGTGTAATTATGAAGAAAAAAGTCTGTTTACTTGCCTATAAAATGGTCGTTTTTTCAATGCCAAATCGTCAATTTTCATCCAATCAAAAATACCCTAATTCATCGTAGAGTAAATATATTCAAGAATACTCAGTTCAAATATCAAGTCAAACGGATAATTGCTCTTCGAGTTACAATGTCAGCAAATTTGAAAAATCTCATTTCGAGAAAAAC
Organism: Campoplex capitator; assembly: GCA_037576405.1. Lineage (NCBI taxonomy): Eukaryota > Metazoa > Arthropoda > Insecta > Hymenoptera > Ichneumonidae > Campoplex > Campoplex capitator. The sequence continues at coordinate 8,081,489 of JARBWI010000323.1, read as the reverse complement.
TCTATTTTTCTTTCAATCATTTATACTTTCAAGATATTTTTGAAAGTGTCACACTGGTATAGCCCCTTAAGGTAGAACCTCATTTATCCTTCTAGAGCGTTTTTACGTCGATTCTTCTGATTTCCATCATCGATTTATGATCAAATTAGAAGTAGTTAAAAAGAAATAACGCTTCTTACAGGATGTCACATAGAAAACACAAAAATTGACAGAATCACAAGAATTTTGCCACTCTCGGCATGGAGCAAATCCGCAGTCGCAAATCCGGATCGAATCGTGTTGATGGTTCGAGCAAAAGGAGTTATCGTAATACCCCTTCTTCTATTTCCCGGTACAGAAGGTTACTACGCGCTCAGACTAGGTGAACAAGAAAAATGGGTGCATTTCGTTAAAAAAACGTATCCAGACTCGAATACTTACCACAAAAAAAAAGCTTCTGCACGACTCTTCACTGAAAAAACGTGGACGAATATCACGTTGTTGTACGTAAACAAGTGAATTTTAAAGAAGCAGTTAAATGAATCGAGGACGATAAATCATTGCTCAATAGAAAGATATTTTTCTCATTTATTTATCATTTGCCACTTGATAAGGTGGAGCGACAATACAATCAACGTTTTCAAAAATGGAACTCCCGTTTTTCATTACGAACACACGCATCCTTTGTTATTTTATTTTTTTTCAATGACCGTTGAAAGCGGAGGTTGGGTCACTTGGGTAGCGAATTGTTTGCCTGCAGGTAACGTTTCATTTGAACAACGGAACTTTCCACCCTTTTTTTTATCATCAACATTTCATACGAACACTATCAATTGATGTATCTCCATTATTCATAATCAAATCAGATATCGACGGTGATCCTGTCGATGGCGGATGGTCCGAATGGAGTCCTTGGGCATGCAGCGCCAGCTGCGATGGTGGTGTTGGGATACGTAAACGAGTTTGCAATAATCCTGTACCAAATGTAAAAGGAGAGCCTTGTTTAGGCCCGGACGCTATGTCTGGACGGTGTAATACTATTTTATGTGGTGACATAACCGACGGTACGTTTTAAACTAAAAAAAAATGTACAAGTCATAAATTACTGGATAAAAATAGCTTTTTATAAGAAATTAACTGCCAATGAAATGAGCACTGCTTGGTATTGAAATTAAGGACTGTTTCGGTATTAAATCTGTGCCCGAATGTTAGTGGTAGAAAAAAAAATCCTGGAATTATGAAAAATTCTTTGACTAGATACGGTGAAATTGATAAAACGAAGAGTTCGACGGAATCATACGATGCTGAGTATAAAGGAAAATCACCGGATAACGATTCCTTCGGATCCAGATATAACACAAGCGATCAATACTGAATCACCGGATTCCGAATTTCACTGGTCTCACAATGGAGTATTTCTCTATCCTCAAACTAACAGAATCGCAATCGTGGCGAATGATATCAGTGAGGCAAAATCGATTTGAAAAAAAAGTTCTCAATTAGTCAATAAATCACGCAACGAATTTAAGTGATTGTTCGATCAATCGATCGAGCGATATTCGAACGTTGTGATTAGGATCAATTGAAAATCGTTCGAGCACCGATTCTTTTGATGTAATTAATGAGATAATTTTAATGTGACAGTTATCAAGAGAGCGAAAACAACCGATTCTGGCGTTTACACGCTTACTTTTCTTCGTGTCGATGGCACCCACATGATACTCAAAATGGCGACTCTTGTCGTTTATCCGATGAAAACTGTTGTCACGATTCGAGAGACTCGGCCAATGTCTCTGATATGCCATTGCGTTACACTTGGATATTTGTACGCCGATCTTAAAATCTCTTGGACTTTGGGCAAAAATTTGTGGAAAAATTATGGCATTACGTTACCGATTTCCGTAAGTTTCTTCCTGTACTATTTACACCACTTTTTTCGCACACTAATTTCCTTCGATTTTTTACCTCGAAGGTGAACCTTGATTCAGTCCCTGCTGTGAATCGATCCCACACAGGACTGTGGGAATGCCACATTGAACAGGATGATTTGGAATTTGAGTGGATCACGAACGCCATTTTGGTGGAAGGTATTTTTATAAGCTTCTTTATAAAATCTCATCGATTCATCCGCATTGACAGTTGCGTTTCTGAATACCTTCGATTAATCGAACGATTTATACAAGTTTGAATTATCGATTTAATAATAAAACTAACTTTTTGGAAAAACACACGTGATCGACTCAAAGATAGGCATGAAAAACAAAAATTCGTTAAAATGTCGCTTCATCATACTATTTTTTAAGTTCTTATTATTCGGTATTTTTTTAATTTTATCTAATTAAAAAGAAAAATTCATTCATTCGTTTATTTGGTATTTTTTATTATTTGGGTATTTGGTAGAAATAAAGAGAACTCTGTGCTTTTGCTTGGAGTGGATATCACTTGAACAGGTAGCTGAAACGTAACGCAAACGAGTTGACTGATCATGTGCCTGCTCCTCAACGAATGTCAGAAAAATGATGAAAAAAAAATGAAATTTACAGTGATAGGTCCACCGAATTGGCGAACTCATTTAATGGAGGACGAATTTACAAAACCGATTTTCGGTTGGATGCCAAACGAGACATTCGCCGCGGTTTGGGCCCTGATAATTTTTTTGCTTTTGACAGCATGTATAGTGGTCGGTACTGGTTTTTATGCAAGGTAATTTGACCAAGTTTTACATTTCGAAAAGCGAGAATAAGGAATCCATAGACTAATTGATGATGAAAATAAAATTAAAAAAAAAATCGGCACGTGCAGATTTCGTAAGTCGGGAAAATATCGCGGTCTGATCGAGCGGAAGGTGCCCATATCAGAAATGAAAAGAGTGCCGATACCGAAGGACCAATTGAAGCAGAAGAGATTCAATTCGACCGGTACACAATACGCGGAGACGAAAGAATCAAACAAAAAAATCGTTGAATCATCGAATCAAGGAAAATGGAAATTTGGTCGTTCGAGAGACGAGAAAATCGAGAGAAAAAAACTCCTAGATAATATGGAAACGGACGAGAGTCCATGAACCCCTCGTCATCCATGAGTCAAGCAGCAATTTGTCGAAAGATCGATGCCGCATGAGTCTTTATTTATTTTTATTTTTCGATACTAATCAGCTGATGAAATTAACCGATTCAGCGACGTTAATCCAGTGGGTGTTATCAAGCATAAAATGTACAACGTTCTTCATCGTATTAGCACGTAGATCTTCGACGAGCATGCAGACACGTTTTTTTTTTTTACATTTTTTTTCTTCATCGTTCATTACTTTTGTTTCATTATTTTGTTTTGAATTCAGTAGAAACAGTTACAGTGTATATGTATATATTTATCGATATAAAGTGTAAGATCGGGACAGGCGAATCGTGCTGCAGCAGCAGCAGCAGCAGCAAGATCATGCGAAAACAAGTTATCAGCGGTTATATATGCTCTCGTTTCATTTATTTCATTTTTTTATTTCACCTCAAGTCTCTCTGGCCATGATATACCTCGACGTCGTATTCGTTTTCGTCGTTGTTTCTCTCGCCGCAGCTCTTCGTGGACCACGCGAACTACAACCAACGTGTAATGCTGATCCGGTGGCAGTCCTTCGACGCGTTCGTTTACACGTCTTTTCAAGACTTTGCTCTCATTTTTTTTTTTTTTTGCAAAATTCTTTCCTCCTTTCTTCATTACGAAAAAAAACGTAGGTTTGTCGTTTGCTCAATATTTTGTTAAAATTCATAAAAATTTCGTAAATTTTTCAATACAATGAGAAATCACGATATTTTAACTGACTACTGTTCGCGAAAACTTCAGGGAGTTTTTGCTCGGTGAACACATTGGAATTGTTATAGAATAAAAACTGATGGAATTCAATTCAAACTCAATTTGTCATGTTTTTTTTTATGACTGAAACAATATGCACTCAAGTTTTCTCAACCCTCGGATGCATTCTCCCAAAAATGGAGGAAGATCGAAGAAAAAGAGAGAAAATTGCTCGGAGGGAGGCTAAATTCAAGAATCCGTGGGATCCCAAATCGTTAAGACGTAAGGACAGTGGTATATCGAGAGAAGAAGAAAATCAGAGAAAGATAAAAGGCCAAAAAGAATTTAAAAGAAAGGGTGAAATCGAGACAACAGGTGCTCTCGTATGCGTGCGTGCGCGTGGACGCGCGAAGTCAGAGAAGAGTGCTTTGCGCTAAAATAAAAATGCTCCGCATATGCACGCATCGCCAAGATTCTGGTAACTTATAATCGGGCCTGTTCATAACGACGTTCGTCTGCTGTGGGCAGAGCTCTTCGCGATAAAAGACTCTTTTCATGCTGAGTAATTTTTAAGCTCGAATGAAATTTACAATTCGATTGAAATCGCGATTAAATTTGGAGAGTTTGCTTTAAAGAAGTTCGTAGAAACTGATGAACGTCGAGAAATTGTTAGATTTACTCTTTACCTGCTAACAATTTCTCTTCGATCCTTTTTTCCTCTTCTATTTTCGACACATTCGCTATTGCTACGGGAAGAAAAATAGTCTGACTTCATGTGAAATAGCCCGTATAGTATCGATATATGTTTATGCGGAGAGAAGACGAAGCTGAAGAAAAAAAGGCGAGAAAAGGGTAGCCAAGAGGCGCTAGCATCTCTCTCCCTCTTCGGGTCTGTCCTGAAGATAGCGAATAATATACACGAGACGTATTTCTATAGACATCGAAGTGTATATGCATAGTATGCGATGTTGAGGTATGTATATATCAAGCGGGAGGAGAATCGGACGGGCAGCAGCAGGTTGACAGGCGATCGGTCTGGTCCGCCCCTCCCATAGGAAGATTTTGAAGGGCGCAATGTTACGCTCGTACGTACGAGCTCCACTTCCTTTTAGCACTGGGAGATCAAGCTGTATATACAAATGTGCGAATGGAGAGGGAAAAGTAAAGGGTGGTGAAGCTGAAGCTGCGTCGCGTGGATCGAGCCGAGCGCGAGAACGAGATGAAAAAGTAGGAGGGAAAAAAGATCGAGATCGTTGAGTGAAGGAGAGGGAGATAAAACGCTCGCGGCGGCATACACTCTTGCCTGAAAATAAGAGAATCTGCAAAAGATCCTCTTTCTGATTCTTCTCTTTTTTCGTTCACTTCACTCCCGGGAGATGAGCGCAGAGAGAGAGAGAGAGAGATAGAAAAAGGGAGTGCAGAGCGTGGAGCAGGAGAAGACATGGGAGCGACAGGTGCCGAGAGAGAAAGAGAGAGACTCGCCCACGTGGTTGCTCTGCTCCTCTCCAAAGAGGCTGGGCGCGCGCCCGTTCTCCATCTTCCCCTCTCTTCACAACAGAGAAAAAGGAAGAGAAGAAGAAGAGGATGAGGAGGAGGAGGAGGAGAAAGGAGAGAAGAGCGACGGAAGGAGATGTGCGAGCGGCTTCCTTGTGGTTTGGAACGACGAGAGGTATGCTCTCCTCCGTTCTCCTCCCAATAACCATATTTTTCTCTCCTGTTTTATTCTCCTCTCGCTGTCTCTTGCTCCGCTATTCGTATGGACAGTTTACATGAGAGCGTACAGTAGTCTGCGTAATGGGAGAGCGAGCTTTGGAAGATCCGGAGCGAAAGAGAATCGCCAAGACGACGGAGTAGAAGAAGGAAAGTGGAAGAGCCTGCAAGAATCGAAGCGAGAAGGTAAGAGAGAAAGAGAAGGGAGGAGAGGATTTTAGAATAAAAGCGGAAAAAACAAAAGAAAGAGACTGATGGAGAGGGGAGCTGACTACTCCCGCTGTGGACCTCGCACGAGGCCCGTCGCGAGCTCCCCCAACATCGACACACGCATACACACCCAGATCGATCGGAGTGGGGCCCATTTCAGACAAGAACCATGGACGAATAAGATAAAAAGAATATATATGAAGTGGAGAAGGAGGAGGAGGAAGAAGACGAAGAAGAGGAAAGAGTAGGGGAAGGGCTACCCATTCGGTAGCAAATGCTGCTGGTATAACCCGTCGCAAGGTCAAGATCAGTCGGTTAATCCCATCCAGTCAGCCGAGGGCCTTGCACCTTGCACGTCCAGCCAACGACAACACCGTCGTATGCGAAATTCATTGAAATAATCGCGCTCGTTTCGGCATACTAAATAAATCATTAAATTCATCGTTATAAATAGAAATAGATTAACAAAAAGTTCAGCTTAATCTAATATTTCTCTTCGATTCGTCGGTTGGGATCCTGTCAATGAAATCAAAGCAAGTTCCATCTTTACCCATTTCGAAAGACATTTTCTTTTTTCCACCAACTTTCTTTTCCTAGTCAATATCTCTTTTTTTTTATCCAGAAGGTGATTTGATTTTTGACGATATTTTTATCAAGAAATCACCTTCGAATTGATGGTGAAAAATTGCCGGTGGCTCTTCAAAAAGTCATCTATTTGAAGAGCCCTCATTTTTGTTATGGAAACGTGCGTTCTCATACCGAGGGAATTCTCACTTGTGCTCAAACCAAACGATCGTACACATTGCAAAAATAATGTTTATAAGAACGATGGAACGTCAGTCGTCGGTGACGTACGAATTTCCGTGTGGACCAACGTTTTCATTCCCGCTGGTACTCTCATATATCCCTTCCAGGGATCCATCAGATTTGACAAAATCGATCTTTACTCACTGCTCGATGACAACGATGTGAGTATAAAGAAAAATGAATCAATAAACTTCAACTTCAATAGATCTCCGTCTGATTAATGTTCTTTTTACTGTTAATCACCAAAAACCATTTATTTGTTATTACTATTAACAGATTATAGTTGCCAAATCAAGAGAGAAAAAAAATTCATCATCCAATTTAGTTATGTCTTTGAGAAAAAAACATCAACAATCAAGGTCAAATGGCATTGTAAATAAAAGACATTATGGCATGCGAAGAAAAACCCAGAATAATCACGAACAATAATTAGCTTTTTCAAAAAAAGAACTAATAATAAAGTACACTAAAAAAAAATGAGCAGAATTATTGATGATGAAATATTGGATCAGGCAATTGTTTGCTTTCAAAAATGAAAATAATATTCTGCAACTTGAAGATTAATAAAGGAAAAATAAAAGAAAAAAAAATGGTATATGAAAAACGGTAAACTTCGACTGCATACAGTTAATTCGTAGGCGTTCCGAAAAAAAAAAAAAAAAAAAATTGGGTAAAAAATATGTAATAAAAAGATTCTTTTCTCGATTACCGATACGCGAAGATCGAGGTTGTCTTTCCTTATAAGTTGTACGCGTGCATTAGGCCTCTTATGTTTTCTTATTTCTTTTTTTTTTTTTTTTTCATTTTAATCTCGTCCCTTCTTTTTTTTTCTCACACTTCTCGTGGGCGAATCTCATTAAGCGATCGACTTACAGATTAGGCGGGAATACGGCTGCTACGACGAGGTCTCTTTTTCAAACTATAATCACAACAAACGTCAGTGCAATTGGATAAGATTTCTGCGTATCGTTAAGACTTACAATGAGCAAGTCAATCTGATCGGTACTAAGGTTAAGGGTGAGTATGGAAGCAATAATAGCTTGAAATTATTCAACTTTTGATGCTTTTATCATCAATATTATCTACGAATCTCGATAACTATAGTTAAAGTTGATAATTCAGTTGAAATGAAAAATGAAATAATAAAGTCTTTATTGTATAAAATAAATGATAATTCGTTGTGAAGAAACTTTAAATAAATTATTCGAATTTCGTTAATAATTTTGCAGGTAAAATAATAATTATAGGTTTATGGCGATAAAAATAATAAATATGTTCGAGCTAGCATTAAAGTATATCTCCAATTTTAATCAATTAGGATTTCATACTATTTTACGTTCAGAAATAACGTTGAAGGGAATAAAATTATAATAAAATACATCTCTCGTTCAGGTGAGCCGATATTCGAAGTAATTAAGGACATCCAACCGGATACCGAGCTCGTCGCATGGTTTCTTCCAGCTACTCATCAAGATTTCGTTTTTATATCGCGGGATGTTTGCTCACGTTCGGCGATTTACAGATGCACTATCGATTCAATACTCGCAGGTAAGTGTCATCGAAGCAATGTTTTTTTTTAAAGGAATAATTAAAATCATACCTTTTTTAGTGTACGATCGAAGTAACGAAAAAAATGCATGGATGATTTTTTTCATCATCATTTTCGAGCAGGATTTCACAGATAAAAAATAAATCAGATTCACCCTTTTGTGGTATTTTTGAATCGATTATCTTCTTCACAATACTTCTCTCCTCCATCAAAATAACCATTCAAATCGTCGTTTTTACATTGAAAATATTCTTTGGCCCTTCTGACACGGCCACAAAAGCAATTTTCTTCTCTCTCTCTCTCTCTTTCTGTCCAATTTCTCGATCTCACAGAAGGCATTCAGCTCACATACAAGTGGCGAGGAAGCTTTGACTCGGTTTTCAGGTTCTTTGCTGCTGTGACTTTGGTTTATTTTTTTTATATTTTCTGTACATTGGGCGTTTTTCGTCCCCGTTGATGCACCGCAAAACTCCACGCCCCACACAAACTTTAGCTCCTCTCATCTGCCTCCTCCCTCTCAATTTCGTGACTTTTTGTTGTTCCGCCGGGCTCTTTTTCAACGCTCCCAAACATTTATTCCTTCGCCGCTACTTTTTTAAACCTCAGGCTCGTTTCTTCGGCCCTTTTTTTTCTCTCTCTCTCTCCCTCTCTCGTTCTCTCCCGTCCGCGGCATATCTCTGGAAAGTTCGCATATACGACAGTCACAAGATGCCGGAGGGGGATGCTGAAGATGCACGAGGACTGCAGTAGAAACGGCAGCACAACTAAGGACCGTCTATGCGAAGCGGCAAATCCACGCATCCATTGTACTGTCTTTTATTCCACTCCTTCAGGAAAAGAGGGCGCTCAAGAAAGAGCAAGAGAGAGAGAGAGAAAGAGTTAAAGGGTGGAGGACTTTACCATACACACATTTGAATCACCGCAAGAGCTTGATCTGGCCGACAAAAATTCCGACTCTCTTGTATTTGCATTTCAGATTTGTAGGTAGTCTTATCTCTTTCTCTTTCTTCCTCTTCTCATTCGCCTTCTTACTCCATTTACTATCTTTGTTTTCCATTTTTTTTTCTTCTTCTTCTCCTCTTTTTTCCTCTTCTTCTTTTTTATATTATTTTCGATTGCGACGCGATTGTCCTGTGGCGGCGCGAGTCAAGTTGCCGAGAAACGAACGAGGAGAGAGAGAGAGAGAGAGAGAGAGAGAGAGAGAGCAAGAGAAAGGAAGCGAAAGAAGGAATTACGAATTCACGTGTCCGCGGGAGAAGCGAGACCACCCTTGGAAAACTTTTCGATTTTTTCCTCCCACTATTTCTACCCTCTCTCTCTCTCTCTCTCTCTACCACTTTCCGCTCAATTTCACGGATTAAAAAATTATGAATTTTGATTCCGAATTGAGTGGCCATCGCGTTATCAACATTTTTGACTCCTCTGTGTGTGAATCGAGTAGAAACAGTGTGTATGACGAATCACAAATGACAGACTTGGAAAAATCAATTACTAATTTTCGTAAAAATTCTCTTTTTTTTTGCAATTAAACGAAAACAACCAACCCCACAATGCCATTCGATCGAACGAGAATTGGTTGGATCCCATTACTGTTAGGTGTTCGATAAACTAAATTATTCGTTATCCAACGAAAAAAAAAAAAAACCCAAATTCACTATTTCGGACCAAGCTAATGACTTTGTCGAGTAAAACATTTTTTTTTTCTCACAATTTCATGTTGAATGCCGATGAAAATATAACTTGACGAACGTTCGTTTGTTTATTCATTCAGAATCTCCTCTCGATCTATCGATGACGCTTCTCTCGCATCGTTCGTCCCCGTCGACGCCAAGTTCTTTCTACGATATCGACGAGTACGAGTCGACCTCGGAGGAGAGTTCCTCGTCAACGTTGTCCTTGGTAGGGGATCATCTCGACTGCAGTATCCTGACGACGATAAAACGAGGCGAGCGTGTACTACTCCCGTGTGAAGTTTGTGGAAAATCGTTCGATCGTCCATCCTTGCTCAAACGACATATGAGAACGCATACCGGTATGATTAGTTGAAAACGTTGAATTTTACCGTCAGTTTTAAGGCTCGAGACGCGTTTCAAGTCGTATTATTTGAAAAATAATTCTTCGGAACGATCGCACTTGATGACTTTTATACTCTCGATGTATCCACAAAAAAAAAAAGAAAAAAAAACGTGTGGTCGAAAAACAAGAAAATGAATGGGCGACCGGTCGCAACGAGAAAAATGGTTGAAGACGATGAAACACTTAGGATCACGAGCAAGGATAAAATTCCCTGTTCCAGGTGTTCTTTCACTCGTTTTTATTGTTCTTTTGTACGTAAGAACATAAGAGTTGTCGTATATATATATATATATATATATGGGAGGATGAAAATGATCCATCTAGTCACGCGATACAAGACTCGATCGAGATCCTTTCTAAAAAGAAAAAAAAAATATATAATTATCGTAGTAGATTCATCCTGGATTGTGGCAGTCCACGAAAAAGCGTGATTTACAAAAATTTTCATTCTCTTCTTGCTCTATCCCGTCATTTTAATTAATACCAAAAATATCTTCTCGTGCCAAATATATAAACGTTGATAAACGTCTTTATACTGAAAAGAAAAGGAAAATTTTTTTAAACATTCGTATCTTCGGATAACCAAGATCGTTGTCGTTGTTTTTTTTTTTTAATTTTTTCCTGAGAATTAAACGAAGTGGAAATTAAAATAGAGGTCGTTGAAAGGAACGAATCGATTTTGTGGTAATCGGGGTATATTTGCGTCTCTTTTTTTTGTGTTTTCATATCGAAGGGGAGAAACCACACGTCTGCATGGTTTGTAACAAGGGTTTCTCAACCTCGAGCTCGCTCAACACGCACAAACGGATACACAGCGGTGAAAAGCCTCATCAGTGTCTCGTTTGCGGAAAAAAATTCACCGCCTCCTCGAATCTGTACTATCATCGAATGACGCATATAAAGGTGAGTTTCAACATTTCATTGGGCTTAAATAACGACATTTTAAAAATCCAAATATTTCCCATCGATGAGGCGAAAAATTCTTGTTTTCTTTTGCGATTTTCACGTTTTTCAAAAATCCAAGAATCAAATGTTAAAAAGAAAACAAAACATTCTCGTTACGATTCGAACGCACCGAGCTGAGAATCGAAAGGAAGATTTTGACATTCGTTCTCGATGAGAAAAAGTATATACGTTATACGATTATTCCAAGATGCTTGAATTTCTCGATTGCCCCTCGAGCGTCCTTATTATTATGATCGTAATTATCGCAACGTTTGAAAAAAAAAAAAAAAAAAAAAACAGAAAAGTTTGAAAAAATGCTTAAAAGAGTAAAAAGAACGAAGAGAACGAAGGTGGAAAAGATGGAGAATACTCGTAGCACAAACAGCGCCATTCAGGAACAGAATTTCTTGTTCAATGGAATTTATGCATTTCGAGATGTAAATATATATAATATAAAAGATGCATAAAACGCGCGTGAGAGGTTGAAGAGAGTTGCTCTTCGCTTGTGTTCGCTCTCAATACGTAAGTCTTAAGATCCATATAAATATAAGCAACACACACACACACCCATATATATATATATATATAAACAGAAGCCCAGCATCGTACTGACCACACCACAGGTTTATTGCCCGGGTGCAACTTTTTTTCGCGCTCTTTCATTTATTGCTCTTGCCTAGATTATGCTGCGCGTAAGCCCGGTAGAACTGTACCGCATGTACATATAGCTCAGGAAAAAAAAAAATATATATATATATATCTGTAGGGTAAGCTGCTCGTGGTATAGATATACGATCGAGGCTAGAAGACAGAGAGAAACCTATGATATGATTCGACGTGTGGAAAAGGCGTACGGATTATTCCGAAGCGTGTATTCGACGCCCTTTATATTTTTCCCTTCTCCATTATATTCATACACACGCGTATTAATATTGCTCGTATATCCGTGTGTATACGTGTACCAATGAGTTTGTGTATTAAGCGAAAAATGTTAAGAGCAACGAGCCCAGAGCCGAGATGAGAGAAGAAAAGAGGAAGATGCTGGAGAAGAGAAGGGCAGAGAAAAGTTTTTATTTATCGGAGAACGGAAACTGCATGAGTTTCTCTAATCCTTCGAAGTAATGATATCTCCGGTGGAGCCATATAGGCTGTTGGGGCTCCTCTCTTGCCATCAGCTACTGTAATTGGCCCATTACTTGCTACCGCTTGGAATGCAATCCAATTAGAGAGACAGAGAACGTATGTACCCCGAGGCTGTTCTTCGTTGCCACCGCACCGCTTTTATATATGTTTTATATATATATATATGTGTATATATACATTATACATTCACATTTGTTTATATGTGTAGATATATACGCTTATACGTATAATCCCATGTGTATAGTCTTTCGTTCATGTACGTTCATCGTTTTACCATGTAGAAAACTTTCGTACATGTGTACACTTTGATTCTGTGTATGTGCTGGTACCTTCGAGCAAAGTTTCACTTATGCGTACGCTCCGCCAGAAACCAACCACGCCACCACACATCCTCCGCTTCCATCTCTTTCTCTTTCTTTCTTACTAGCTTCTTTCTTGGCTCCTGCTGCTGTTGTTGCTGCTGCTGCTGCTGCTGCTGCTGCTGCACATCCTGCAGTTTGCTAAAACGTTGAGCCTTAGCCCTTGAAAAAAAAAAGAACGAAAAAGAAAGTACGTTTCTGTACTTTTAACGATCACTTCGACGATTATCATTTTTGAGGATTATCTTTTCGAGATTTGTTATCGATTTTTTTTTCAAACTGATTGTCAATCGCACGAAACATGCTACCGGAGCCACTTGATTCTTGGACGTTTCATCATCGAGTTTTCAGCGTCATTTAAGTGGATGAAAATCTCGAGGGAATTTGACTTCGAAATATTCTATCATTAGATTTCAATCGATCTTTGAAGTTTTTTTGGTTTCATTTTCAAAAGCTCCGGTTCGTTATTCATTGTAGTCGGAATACGATGAAATGCTTGGAATCTGTCAATCGAAAGATGAAAATTTTTCGTTAAATACTCCACTGAAAAATGATCAACTGACTTTGATCTCCGAATCTTTTTTTTTTCCTGATAACGATTGGGTATTTAGAAATTTCGATAATTTTCACTAGAGCCAAAAAAAAATGAGGGAACGTCGCGTTACTACAGTTATCCCATCGTCAAAATCAATCGATGTAAATTCTCGAAGGATCATCTCACCGGTGCTCGCATTCTCGTGCCTTGAAAAGCTGTATTTATGCATTCGATGCATCTCCTGTGTATATATATATATATATATATATACGCCCAAGTTGCATACGAGCATGCGTGTACGCAATATACTCCTCGCCTGAAAGAAGCTCAAAGAGAATCAGGAGCAGAGAGAGGGAGAAAAAGAACGAAAAATAGAGAGAGAAAAAAAAAGAGAGAGAGAGAGAGAGAGAGAGTTAAGAAAAATGGGGAGCGAGCGAGAGAGCCAGAGACCAAGTCGTTCGATACCTGCCGTGACTCCACGGACTCAACGATCCTATCGGCAGGTGCATCTTCCTCCGGATTATCTACCTATATATACATATCATGTAGCCAATATACGTATAGACTTTTACGGTCCACATATAACGAGAGCGACTTCTCTCTCGTCTTACACCGGTTTTAGTTTAGCGCTCCGGTACATCGAAACTGCATATACATATACATATAAACACTTATACATATATATATATATATATCTGTATAAATATATAAATATATATAAAGGGCTTGAAAATCCGAGCTCAGATTTGCCCGTGAGCCAGGAGCAATTCATTATCGTCATTGCGAACTAGGCAGCTTCGCCATTTCGTTACAAATTACATATCCTCGTGTTTCTCGATTGAATGTATATCGGAGCTCAAAATTTGTTGGTCGTATAACAACTAATGAACTATTGAATAACAATATTGGTAAACAAATAGGTTTCGTTTTTTCAATTCATCTGAAAAATCATTAAGGAGCTTCGGTACAGGCGATAATACAATGTTGCCGTGCTAAACCATGTTAAGAACACAAAAAATTTCAAAAAGTTAAGAATTTTATAAAATTTGGTGAGAATATTCTTTAGTGCCAAATTTGACAATGCAAATTTTTTCAGATTTTTCTTCTACACAGTTATCGAGTAATTGAAGACTAAAGTTCACGTGTATAAGCATAGTGTTTCCATATATATAGGTATACACTTCGGGCATAAGAAATCTGCTTTAATGCATAATTACTCGATAACTAAATAGAAGAAAATGTTGAAAAAATTTGTGTTTTCGTACTTGATGTTGAAGAACATTATCACCAAATTTCATTAATTTCTTAACATTTTGCCTTTTGTACCGAAACTCCTTAATTTAATCATTTTTTTATCGTTGGGAGTGTCGTCACGAGGGGGAGGACTGCTGAGATTTTTTAACGATCTTCGTGAAAGTGCAAAAAAACGACTCGATTCTTTCACTCTCTCCCGCTGTTTCAAAAACATTTTTGCACCAGAAATTCTCTGATTTTATATATTTTTATCCCACGACACACTCTTTTGCAGGCTTTCAAACAAACCTCAGAAATTAACTGGCTCTTGTCATCGAATCAAATTTTGTTTTTTAACTTCGAAAAATTCTAGCTAAAACCTGTTGATGGCACGGTTCCAAGAGTTTTTATGATTCAAACGTTTCGTTGGTTCATAGGTCGACTTCGTCCAATTGAATTATTTCATAGAAAATCACTTCAAACTTGGCTACTTCGATATTTGAGCTTGCCATGAAAAAAAAGTGACTTTTTATTGGATGATTAAGATTATAAGTAAATCGCTGCCAAATGGTAGTAAAACTAGAGTGAAAAAAAAAACTTTAACTTGAAAAAAAAAAGAAGAACTCGTTCGTATGTTTTTTTATGATTCATGAAATTTATTTTCATTCGCATACTCTGAGCGAAGGATTATTATTTCGATGGGGTATGAGTAAAAAAGTGATTGCGGACGATTATAAAAAAAAAATGGTACATTTATTGTTTTCTATTAAATTTACAGGTGAATCATTGAATTATATACATTTATAAGTAATTTGACGTTTTCAGGAAAAACCTCACAAATGTTCCCAATGCTCAAAATCATTTCCCACCCCGGGTGATCTCAAGAGTCACATGTACGTTCACAACGGACTTTGGCCATTCCGCTGTCACATCTGTAGTCGTGGCTTCAGCAAACCGACCAATCTCAAGAATCACATGCTCCTTCATCTCGGAAGATGTTCCAACAAAAAATTCATCAAGTCGTTGCCTGACTTGTGACCCATTAGAAATTGAATCCCTCTCGTTATTTTTTTTCTTGCTAAATCATTTTCAAACAACAACAACAACAACAACAACGACAATAAAAACGAAAGTGATCCAAGTTTTAGCTTATCGATAACTTTCGTTTGACGTCAGTATCACGAAATAAAAAAAAAATAAAAAAAAACCAATGAGCTACGAATGACGATGCAAGAACAAAAAAATTTCGAGGGGACCAATAATCCTCTACGTTATAAGAATCGATATAATTTGTTTTATTTTATTTTTAATTTTTTTTTTTTTTTTTTTTCGTTATTAAATAGAATAATTGAGAATTCATGTGCCAGATTCCACAAATACTCGAATCATACGTTATTTCAGAGTTTTATCAAGTCATTCCTATTTTCGTGTGTTTCTTCAATATTTTTTTTTGTTCACATTCTTCCATTTTTCTTCGCGTGTAAGAGTGAATGTTTAAAATGACGCAATGAAGTTACGTTTTTTTTTTTCTTTTCTTTTTGTTTTTTCATCGTTTTAACGTGACGCATAATGTCACGTGCTCGATTTACTATAATACAGCGTTCGAATGAAATTTTATACATAAACGTGCGACTGTCTCACAGAAACATCGACGTTTTCACGAGTCTAAAATATTATCGACGATTTTTCCATCCATTTTCTCTTTCTTTTTTTTTTAGCTTTTGTTTATTCTTATTCACGATTTATTTCGCTCGGAAATTTGTGTTTAAAACTCGCTCTGTTCGTCGTACCGATCGAATGATTGTAAATTGTATAGTATTCTGCAATATATATATATATATATATTTTATATATATATACTCTGTGTGTACTCGGATTATTAAATATACATATTGACCGATATAATATTTTTGTTGAGATGAAAAAAAGGAAAAAAATAAAATAAAAAAAATAGCGATCGACGAAAAACAGCAAAGAAAATTGTGCTAAAAATATTGCCACTGTACACGCACGCGTGTGTGAATAAGAGGAACGATAATGAAAGGAAAAAATATGTATGTTTGTATTCTTTTTGGTTTTTTTTTTTCTTTTATCTTTTTTGAATAGATTTCTATTGAACGGAACACAATTTGGAGATATTTGGATCGCATCTTTTTTGTCTTTTCTTTTATCGTCTTCTCTTGGTGACTATTTTTTTTTTGTTTTCATTTTCATTTATATTCTTTGAATCCTCAAATCGACTTTTTCATTTATTATCATGCATCATCGTCTTTCTATATCACTCCCCGTTTTCTCTCCGCGTTATATGTCAGCACCACCACTACCGAGTCCCGCTTTGGAATCAGCTGGCACTTGTTTGAGAAAACAATCGTCCAAAAATTGTGCCATCGACAGGTACAAATGGCCTCTCACACCTGCCAAACTGTGACTCACGTCTGGATATACCTGGTAATTATCGATCGTCAAAGAATTCATTAATTCAATAATTTCTCAGTCATAATTTGTAATTTGATTCTTGAATTCCAATCGAATCTTCATTCGAATTCGAATTTCGATCAAATTCGCTTGATATGAGTTTGGTCGACGAACAACTTGGAAGATTGAAATTGACAATCGAGTTTTTCATAGAAGCAGTTGTTTTTTTCTTTAATTTGGCCATTATTTTCGCTTCGTAAGGTCCAAACTCGGAAAACGTTGGAATTCATAAATTAAAAAATCACAATTTCATAATTTTTAAAATAAATTTTCTGTCAAATTCTCGTTCTCAAATTGAACGAATATTAATCAGATTTTTGAGAGAATCGAAAAATCAGAAAACTTAGAAATTTATACATTTACCGATTAGAATTTCATAAATTGAACGATTACTTTAATTGTTCGTTCATCGAATTCACTGAAGGTGAATAAGAAAGAAAAAAAAGTAGAATCAAGTTTTTCCGAGAAATAATTGTTCTTAAAGCTTCGTCGATAATTTCGAAACGATAATTTATACTTAAAAAAATTAAATTGTAATTCACGATCAAGGAATAATTCATTCATTGAATTAACTGAATACGAAATGGACGAAAATCAATCGAGTTTCAAAGAGAGATAATTTTTTTATTTAACGAGCCATTCAAAATTTGATTTCGACTTTGTTGTTTTTTTTTTTTCATTTATCGTTAAACTTTGACTGCAATCAGTAGAATCATTGATTATTGATTTTTCATCGTTACGATCCAAGTATTTATAGTTTTCTGGAATAGTTTAATCAAAACTATCGAATACTGTTATCAATTCCAACAGCCATAAGATCAACGTGCAACAACATTGAAGTAGAGTTATAAAAATTGCGTCTCTTACCTGTTGGCGAAAGAGTATTCCTTTTTTGGCGAGATGACGAGCAAGAGCCATCGACTGCTGAAACTGCACATTATCGTCAGCAGTTCCATGCACCAGATAAAACATTTTATTGCGTAGATACTCAATTTTATTATACACATCGGACTCTGCGTATCCCTTGTAGTTCGACGTTACGTTCGGTAAGCCCATGTACCGTTCTGCGTATGCTGAATCTGTGACGAGCGAAAAAATATTAAAAAAAAAATAAAAATCATTAAACATCGTTCAAGTCATTTTCGATGATCTCAAGCGTAAACGATAAAATGAAATAATTAATTTTACCATAAAGCTTCCACGATACAATCGGAGCCACGCTGATCCCGCATTGAAAGACGTCCTGTTCGGGTTTCGCGAGTGCCAAAACAGCGGCAAAGCCACCGTAACTCCAGCCCCAAACGGCGACTCGTCGTTTATCAACGAAATGAAGTGAGTCACGAAGATACTCGGTAACTTCTAGCTGATCGTCGACCTCGACAGTTCCCAATTGATAATAAACCTCGTAAAGCATTTTATAACCCTGTCCACCGCTGCCTCGTCCATCGATCTGTGCGACTATCACGTTTTTTCGACTAGCTAAATAAGTGTTCCAATCGATTTTGAACATATCGGTGACCAATTGGGAACCAGGACCACCGTAAACTTGAACCACCATCGGATAACGAGTTATCTCGTCTTCTCGCAAACCAGGTGGCAAATGAAGTCTCACTTGGGCGTTGTAGCCACCGCTTATTTGGACCGGAAATGTTTTTATTTGGGGAAGTGCTATTTTGGCTATTCTTTCCTGTAAATAAAGACGGGAAAAGATTTTTCGAACAAATTTTTACATTTTTGCTTTCGTTTTCTTGATCGTTTCAATTGAATCGCAATGAATATTGTTGCCTTGAAGAAAATCGGTATTTGAAAATTCGTGCCTGAATTATCGTATCGATAATCGAGAGACAAATGTCCAGGTCAGTATTTATCGGGGGAAAAAAAAAATATACATATATTCAAACGTTTTCGTACTCACTCTGAGAAGAGTATTATTCTGCAACAAACTGATGAACCGTGGTGCAGGAAGTTCGGTTTTATAAAGAGCAACAGTCGGCACTCCAGGACCGAGGCATTCGAGGACGAAGTATTCGAGACTCGGTGAAAAAATAGCACTGTGATACTGACAAGTTTCTACCGTTTCTGAAAAATATATAGTAGCTTTGATGAACTTTGATAATAAGGGAGCTCAAGCTCGTTTTCACAGTAATCGTCACGCCATTATCACGTTCAAACAGCCGATACACTTAGTGCTTTTCTCAATGAAATTCAAAGAACAAAAGCATCGAGTTCAATCGTCCAGGGGATCTCGAAATTATAGAAATTTCGAAATTTTTCAGTCGCAAGAAATTTGAATAATTTAAATTCAATAATCAATCTTCTTTTAAACAAAATCAATTCGTTTTATCGTCCAATTGTTCATTGAAAATTGAAAACCAATCAATATTTCACCCCTTTTTTCACACTGAAAAACAAAAATTTGTTGAAACCTTGAAATATTCTGTTGAATGTTGAATTTTGTTGAAAATGTTTTATACTCTCAACAAAGTTTTGTTTCGGTATAACGAAGCTTTTTTGAGATATTCGTAATTTTGTTGCCTGACCAAATAAAAAAAAAAAAAATTTTTGAATACTTGCAACAAAACATTTGAATATTTCAACAAAAATTTTGTTTTCAGTGCATTGATTATTCTCAATGCTTATCACATATGATTCACATCGATTGGCGAATTAGATTCGAATTATTCTTCGATATACCATTGAGAAAAGTACAAAAATATATAAATACACTAAGCAATATATTTATTCGCATAAATATATATACTTTTATCATGCCGTCCATCCTGAAAGATGCGACAAGAAACAGACACTTAACATCAACAAACGAGTGTAATATCTAAACGTAGATCAAAATTTTAAGACTCGAAAATTAAAAAAAAATAAATAAATAAATAACAAAACGAAAATCGATTCAATAACCGAAAATGCTTTCCTAAACATTGAGGTAACGAGTATTCAAAGTATAAATAAATAAATATGTGACGTTTATAAAACAGTGATATACACGTATTATTGGAGTGCTGTACATTTCCCGAGTGACATTATTATAACAACGTACAAATAAACTTTTACAATAAAAATGAAAAAATACGAAGAAAAAAGAAAAACAAGATAAAACAGCCGATAAAAATATATCGAGAGATGCACTCGATCGATAGTGACGTAGAACCCACGCAAAGCCATTGTCGTTTCTCACCCCATGGCTATTATATGTCTCGTGCCAACAATTTATCATTGCAATAGAATAATAAATTATTCAAGAAAAAAAAAAAAAGAATGCTGAATTGTACGAAAGGAAAAATATATACATATATATATTTTTCGTGGACTAAATCATTTGTTAACACAATTGCTTATCGTTAATGAAATTCCAGAGTGATTGTTAATCGTATTCGAATGATTGATAACAAGTGACGAAAAATTTCATATTTTCGTACACGATTAATATGATAATCATGGTGTTAGAAAAAAAAAAAAAAAGAAACAAGAAATCATGCGAAATGAATAAAAATAAAGGAACAAAAATTGCGAAATGTGGAGTGACCGTACTGGCAGATGTGACGTGTTCGTTGGTGTCCGTCTCGTTTGATAATCCATCGTTAAGATCCGTTAATGCAATATTTACATCGCTCGTGGTATCTGCGAATGTTGTTGTTTTTTTTTTTTTTTTTTTTTTTTTTTGTTATTCCCCCAGTGTAGAAAGAAGAAAGATAGAGAGAGAGAGAGAGAAAAAGTGAAATTATGTCAAAAGTTTGAAATATAAGAGAGACGAGTGAATTTATCGATGGACCAAAACACATTAATTTTCATTTGAGAATATCTGTAGAATGTGGTATATAAGGATTAGAATAAAAAAATGATTAAATTGTACCATTATAATTAGCGATGTGATATTCGCACGATTAATTTGTGGTACTACGTTGTTTATGTTTAGTTGTTGAAAAAAAAAAAAAATGAAAATCATTAGAGTTTTTGAGTGTCGAGTACAGCGATAAACAAACAATAATGAAACATTGCTCGTCTAACGAAAGCACCATTTTTGCCTCTCTTCGCCCAAAGATTCTCATCAATCACAGCACACTTGAAATCGCTCACACGGATATAATTGCACACACGCACGAGAGAGCCCCGTTTGAAACATTTACATGAGGCATTTCATGTCAAATATCGTTGATGAAATAAAAATAAAAGACGATACGTATAACGATTCCTTTCATCTGACTCGAAATACCCCATTAATTTATAATAAACAATTATAATTTACATGTATTTAAGAGGCATAAAAATAAACAGAATTCATATGTAAATATACACGATATTATATATATATATATATAAAAATAACTTTTTGTTTCTATATACCGTCTCTACCTGGATTATTTATTTGGAGAACAGCATCTCGCCTCGTGTCAATACGCTCGTATCAATGCGTGCGAGTGCATAGAGGATTCAAGAGAAAAAGAGAGAAAGAGCGCAGGAAAGAGAGAGAAAGAGAGAGAGAGAGAGAGAGAGAGAGAGAGAGAGAGAGAGAGAGAGGGGGACATGAAAACGAGTCATAGACACAGATCGATAAATCAGGGCTATCAAGCTGCTTTTCTTTATCGGTTCATTTATTATCGAAGAGCTCATTAATTCTCTCATTTTTCTTTCACGAAATATACGCCCATGTGGAACCGATCGCTCGTACCTCCGACAATGATCGCATTGAACCAGCTGTTAAGAAATATTCTCTACAATTATAACACGTGCGTGAATTTTTTTTTTTTATATTATTAGACGCTTTCTTCAAATTATTTATTTCAGAGCTCGATTTTTGGACCGATGATTACGCGGTGGAAAAGGAACAATTGGTTTTTTTAATTTAAAAAAAAAAACATTCCATTCTTTTATTTAGTTTTCGGTCTTGCCTTCAATTTCAATTAATTCATTCTGAACTCTGAAATTTACGAAATTCTCTAGTAGCTGATCTACTGCCAAAATCGAATGATTCATTGTTACGAGTTGTTTTATTTATTTTTTTATGAAAATAAAATAATTTTCTTTGAATCTATTCGATCAGAGCGATTTTCTACTGTTTTTTTTGTTTGTTTTTCTGTAGAAAATTTTAATAAAACAACCTTATCGGATAAAATCTCGTGTATAAGTGTGCTCTTCGGTACGTGTGTGTATGTGTGTGTGTGTGCGTGAGATATAAAATTTGATGTGATATCGACAAGCTGAAGGTACACTGAGAAAAGAGAATAGTCGAACAAACCAAGTGGCTTCGTGAAATATGTCGAATGTAATATTCATTTATACTAAATATTTATTTCCCTAAAGGGAAAAATAAATATTTTAAATATTTATTTCCCTAAGGGAAAATATTTATTTCCCTAAAGGCAATAAATATTTTCTATCTTGCGTTGATTCAACAAAATTCAAGACAATCAAATTCATTTAGTCGATTCACACTATTTGTTTAGTGTAATGAAATAAATAATTCGTTCAAGTGAACGATCATTCGAGTCAACGAAATATTTTATTCGCCGTATTCTACGGAGCCTTGGTTGATTCAACTAAACTCTTTTCTCAGTGTATATACGAGGCATTCGACGCTAATCGGCGCGGCCGTGACCCCGACCACTTTTAAATGTCCTTAATTTTTTTTTTTTTTTTTATAAAATGGGGCACTATTTTATAAAAAAATTTATATGCGTAATCATAATTATTCAAAAAACAAATTTCAATTTTCTGCAAATAAAAAAAATAAAATTCAATATTTTGTTTTTTTTTTTTTTTGCACAAAATTCAAGTTCTCCGCGAATCATAACATAATCACAGACATATCTGTGGTTATGGTATAACTCACATGAGAAACTTCAACTTTTTTGCAAAAAAAAAAAAAAAAAAAGTTTCAATATCAGAAAAAAAATATAAGAAAAAATGGACCCGCGATCGGACCAGCGTCCAACGTCGCGAAATTACTCATAATATTTTAGAGAATTTTTAGGAAAAAATAAAAAATGACAATCATCTTTAAAAAGGATAGTTTTTACTTCAGATGCGAAGAAAAAACGTTGACAACGCTGATTTATTACGTTTCTCCTTTTGTTTTCTGAAAGTCTGAACGAAATAGAATAAGACCTTTCGATATTTCGATTATTTCCAGAAATACAGACATCGGAACGTTTCCAAACTTCGCTAAATCTGAGGGTTTTATTTATTTTTTTCGGAAAATCCCTACTCTCGAAAAGCGTGAGATAAAAATTGAAAAAATAGTTTTGACACTACTTCCGTTTGGTAGTATTTTGTAGGAAAATTTTCAAGACAATTGAAAATAGTCGGGGGTAACGGGGAATGGCGTGAAATGCCTCATGCGGAATAATATATTCTTGTAACGAAAAAAATCGTCATTATGGTTCTCGTTAACGTATTTAAATTATTAAAATGTGAAATTGATCATCAATGATGAATAGTCATAA
This sequence comes from Campoplex capitator, assembly GCA_037576405.1. Taxonomy (NCBI): domain Eukaryota; kingdom Metazoa; phylum Arthropoda; class Insecta; order Hymenoptera; family Ichneumonidae; genus Campoplex; species Campoplex capitator. Next base: position 8,058,224 of record JARBWI010000323.1, on the reverse strand, counting down.
GATATCATTGAAAACAAACGTAATACATGAGTATAGAATTTAATTAATGTTTAACTAACAGAACTGTATCAGTAAACGCATCAATTTCTACGCAATGCTAAATACGTATGACTGGTATCAAAAAGGCTTTTCCAGGATTATCATTAGGTACCAAAAAATCCTGGTAAATTAAAGAGTTTCGGTACAAAAGGCAAAATGTTAAGAAATTAATGAAATTTGGTGATAATGTTCTTCAACATCAAGTACAAAAACACAAATTTTTAAAAAAATTTCTTCTACTCAGTTATCGAGTAATTATGTATTAAAGCAGATTTCTTATGCCCGAAGCGTATACCTATATATATGGAAACGCAATGCTTATACACGTGAACTTTAGTCTTCAATTACTCGATAACTGTGTAGAAGAAAAATCTGAAAAAATTTGTATTGCCAAATTTGGCACTAAACGAATATGTTGACCAAATTTTATAAAATTCTTAACTTTTTGAAATTTTTTGTGTTTTTAACATGGTTTAGCATGGAAACATTGTATCGCTTGTACCGAAACTTCTTAAGAGATTCGAAAATACCTCGGAAAAAACTTAATCAAGAGCTTTTCTCAATGCGATTTTAATGAATGAATTATCCTTTAATTTATATACAAATATGTATGAAATTTAATTCATATATGTATAAACGATAAATATTATTTTTCTTAATTTCTAATCCTGGAAATAGCCGATTCATATAGTAATCTGCGAATTTGTAGAATGATGAAAAAATTATTCGAGTACTGCAGAGGTTACCCTAATCAATCACTCTGCAGTCTGAATAACCCCAGAAGAGAGATTAGATCGAGAAGGCGATTCAGAGGTGTGAGTGATCAGGGTTAAGAATTAACAAGAATGGATTAATCAACTGCATCAACAAGTATATACAAAAACTATATTTTTTTTTGGTCAAATTATTCAAAAAGATGTTTCAAGTTCTGTATTAATTGGATAAAAATGTGAATCGATCGTTTTTTTTTTTTTCTTTCAAATATAAAACTATTTTTTAAGTACTTTGAAGTGATTTACTCACTCGCAACCGGTTTACTCTTATTCTTGTCCTTTTTATTAGGGGGTGGTGGTTCAACGATACGCTGATCCTTGTTGACGGCATTTTCGACATCAGCCTCGTACTGCTCGCTCCAATCATTTTTGTCGGTCCAGCTGCTGTATCTGTTAGCAATACCAGCGTGAAGATCAGTTTCGCTATCGGATAGCGCATAACGACCTTCGGCCTTGGCAGCTTTCGAACAAGTTATGCAAACCGCCGGATGCAAAGATCTACCGATTTCCGGTAGGATCGAGCTCACGCGATATAGGTGACGCTGTCCCGGTCTCAATGGCGGTATGCCGATGAAGTATCTGCAGAACATCGTCATTTATCTATCGGTGAATTATTTTTTTCAATGTTTTTTTTCTTCACTTGAACATTAGGTCACCGGAAACGTCGCACGATCTTTTTTGAAAGTCAATGAAAAAATGATTTTTCGTTGAAATTCATTGAAAATAATAAAATTGATTCTCGATCGGTGATCGATCACAGTTCAATGATCATCGTCGCTCGATTTTTCATATTTCGATATCGCCCTGTTCCCGATAAATCAATATTTTTTATCGTCATTTTTCAAAATAAATATTCGGATCAGTTTCGTCTTCGATGATTTTTCAATCGAGCAACAAGTTTGGCAGTCTTGGAAAGAGAAAAATCTGTTCACCAGCTGGTTAATTAGAGGAAAGAAAAGGGGGAGACAGAAGGTATTAACTCACATGGTATTATTATCTTGGTCCCATGCTAGTATTTTGACAACCTCGCAACGACCATGAGTCAGCGGTACGACCTGCTTTTTCAACACGTTAACCCAAACTATGTGCTTGTAATAGCCAGCCTCTGGTCCATCTCGTACCGGTGCTATTGCTATGTAGCTGCTCCCGTTTAGAGAGAATATCGGCGATTCTGGTGGCGTGTCAACCCAACCCTTGGATTCTGTGATTCTCTGAATTTCCTACGATGAAAATTCCATTCGAATAGTGAGCTCGTAACGTTGAAAATGTCTAAATAATTTTATTTCGACGTTTAAAGATTGAATTCAATTTTTATGAATTTTTTTATCGCGGTGCAGAGTGAGAATATGAATTTTGAAAATACGCTTTCAATTTGTAGTACGAAAGATTTTTGTTTCAGAATCAATTTTATCGCGCTAAATATTTTTTTTTTTTTGACGCGTTCTTTTCAATGTGAAAAATCGACTGAAATGGTTTATGAAAAATGCGTCATCGAGGGGTTAGGGCTAGCCAGTATTTTCGAAAAATCGTTTTTTTTTCTTGCATTTTCTAAAGAGACAGAATTTCAAAAGTATTTTCTGAAAATTTTAGACAAATCGGAACATTATTTATGAAGATGAACAAATTTGGGCGCAGCCGTCTCGAGTAGGCAAAAGTAGATAGAGAGCGGCAGCTATGCGCTCGACGATACGAAAAAAAAATCGCTTCTGCTGTGGCTGCTGAGACGCAGAAAGATTCTCTTTATGGTGCCGAAAAGAATGATGAAATGTAAGTCTAAAAATTATTTTTTCTTTAACTTTAAACGCTTTTATCTCGAAATCACGTTTTCAAAGACGGTGTACACTGTAACTCCAGAACGGCTTGACCGATCGTTCTGAAATTTATACCACTTATTCCGTACATCAATTGTTCTTCGGATGAGTGAAGGATTTTTATCGGGGTTGAATAGTTTTTTTTTTATCATTGAAAATATGAGTAAATTTTTGTTCGAAAAACAATTTTTGACTTCAAACATCGGCAATTTTGTAAAAATTCGGAATTTCCATCAACCCTTCCTCCATACTGGGCCCAATGTGATTTACTAATGATTCTCGTTAATTGTTTTGCTTTCAGATGATCCAGTAACGAGCAGCGGTGTTCACCGCAAAACACCTTTTTTTTGGACCTTTCGCAAACTGCCTGCATCTCGCTTATTTATCATTTTTTTTTCAATAAAAATTTTACTGTAGCTACTAGAAATATTGATGATTCACATGGAAAAACATTTTTCACTGAATAATAAAAACTGTCCGAAAAAAAAATTCCGAAAAAGCGGTTTTTTTTTCGGCGTTACAAGTAGCCCTCACTCCTTAGAAATATTTTTGTAATCTACACTTAATTGAGGAAAAAAAATGGACTCTTTCCTCGGCCATTGAATGTTTTGTGTATACATCTGTACAAAAAAAAAAAAAAAAAAAAACACAATAATAGGTGCATGTTATACGATCGATTGACAAACCTGACAGCGCCAGAGTGGACTCTTGCAGACGGTGATTATCGACAAATTCTGAGCTCGTGTAAGCCACGTTACGCAAACTTCTGTCACCGAGATCCACGAAGCGGTGGTGAAATAATGTTCTCTGTTTGAATATATACGAGAGAAAAAAAGAAGAAAACGTTTATGCATCGAGAATATATCGAGAAACGTTTGATTCTCAGGTTATACGAAAACGAAAATAAATATAGTGGTGCAAAACTTTTTTTTCAATCAGGGCTAAAAGAATAAGTGAAAAGCTCGGTCAGAGTGCATAAAAAGCTGTTTTCTACGATCATAAATTAAAAAATTGAAAAAAATAACAAACTTAAGCTTTCTGGGGAGAGCAATGTTCAATGTTTTTTCTCTCATTTCGTATTAAGCAGGGTAAATAAACTCACACATGCTCGATCGCAGTTGGCGGTTCGACTATCTTCGTGCGAATTTTCGTTGGATCGGCAAGATCGGCAACGTACAGATTGACCAAAGGGTTCGGAGTTCCAGGCTGGAAAAATCATCGTTTCACTACGATCTCGATAATACCTTAAGAGCCAACTACTTTCTACTCATTTTATTTTCTCGTTCGATTCTCATTTCAATGCGATTACTACGCAGCAATGCGGTTGCCAAACTATAATAACTCCAGGATTTGGGCTTTTACAATATTGGTTCTTTTTTTTTTTTTTTCTACTTTCTTCTCCGTTACTCCGACTTTGATGTCTCACCTTAGGATACCTCAGGGATCTTATGTCGGGATAAAGAGCTTTGCTTTCTTCCCCGAACCACGGAATGTGCATTTCCTCGACCTGGGAATCGTTGAACGTCGCATACAACATCATATGACCGTCTTTCGACATCCATATTGCCTCGGCACTTCGCAAAATTTCTTCTAAAAATTACATTTCAAAAGGGTACTCGTAAACGGAAACGAATCAGTTTTATTTTTATTTTTTTTTTTTCATCGTTTCATCATTTTTAAGAATAATTGAATATCCGATCGGATAATTCAATCAAATTGTGGATTTTAATCGCAAATCTTATGAGAGAATCATCCTCAAAGTCCGAAAGAGCAATCGATGAAGATTTTACAAAAAATGAAACAACTGAATTTATTTCAAAATAGTCGGTTTCAATACAATTTTTGTTTTTTTTTTCTATTCCACAATTTTTCAAAAATATCCGATAATCCATTTAGGAACGATATACGAATGATAAGAGTCAACTGGAAACACGTAATTCGAGACTGAAAAGAGGATTAAAAAAATGTTCTTTTTTTTGCAGTTTAATCCAAAGACTCGTTTCAGTTCATGCGATCTCATCGAAGTTGATGAATAATTGAAAAATAATAGATCAATTAATAAATAAATTGATACACTGAGAAAAAAAAATTTGAAATTATGGCGAACAAATTAAATTTGTTGATTCAACAAAACTTTTGTTGATTCAACGATATTTTTGTCGTGGTGAAAAATTAAGTATTTGAATGAACCAAATTTCGTTTGGGTTAACAAATTTTATTTTGTTCGCCACGATTCGTTGAACCAACAAAAAAATTTGATGAACCAACAGAAAATTTGTCGAACCAACAAAAAATTTGTTGAATTTACGAATTCATTTTTCTCAGTGTAGAAGGAGAAAACAACAGGATTTTTCGATGATTTCGGAAAAAAAAAAAATTACCTTCGTAAAGCCAATCGGGAAATCCATTAGACATGATACCGGGCACAGCTGTGTCCGTGACTCTATACTCGGTGTTACTCGTTGGATCTGTTTTGTAATAAATATCGTAATCCTGAACCATGACGAGTCCATGACCACGGGGTGTCCATTGAGCATAAAGGAGATAGGGATGAACGTATTTCTCCGGGTTTGGCGTGAGTGACAATGTTTCACTAAAAATAATCACCGATATTTGTAAATAATCGTGCAAAAAATTTCGTACGAAATATATATTTTTTTAATTTTTTTCACGAGAAATAAACTAACCGTGTTTTCACATTGTAGACGGTATATTGAGCGAGGTATGAGAATCGAAAGAGTTTCTTGACATTTTGAGCGATAAGGAGATACTGGTGATCCGGTGATAACGAAAATTGCACAGGATTCAGACGCCTCTGTATGAAAAATCGTTTTTTTTTTTTCATTTTTTTTTCGTTTTTTTATTCTCGAATCATCGATATTCCGGGTCATATTTCATGAGCGATATGTACTTGAATTAATGATTCAACGGTCTTGAATACTCGAGAGACAAACGATCGTCGAATCGAAAGGAAAATTTACAATTCAAAACATTTTCTCTTCTTTTTTGTAACGTGATTTTGTGTCAATTATACAGAAACCTTTTGTACCAGTAAGAACGTTGCTTTTATCAGATCTTCAAAGAGCTTGATATTTATTCTCGAATAATTTGTAATTATTGTGCAAAAAATAAAACCAGAGGCAACATTTATTTCCACGATTTTCGTTTATTCGACGTCCATTCGGCTGGGCTCTTTACTGTTTCCAAATCTTCGTTTTTTCTTTTTTTTTTCGACCTCTTTTCGTCACTTTTTTTAATATATTTTTAAGAATTTTGGTGAAAAATGGCTTACGAAAGTCTCGTTTGGCATAAGACTGTGCGACGTGACGTTGGGATCGGAGGCGTCGAGCAGCGATATGCCACCCCAGGCATCTCGATAACATATATGTCGTTCGCTCACCCAAGTACCATTGAACAGCGGAGGAGATAATTCTCCCGATAGCACCTTGTAACATAACGAATTTTATATAGAAAAAAAAAAAAAAAAACAAGAGGAATAGATAACAAAGACGAGAGGAGAAAAAAGAAATTCTCGATCGGTTTTAGAGGGTGGGAAAAAGGGAACTGCTGATAAGTGACATTGAGGGTTGTCTCGCTGGCAAGATCCATTGTGAACGAAATATTCTTTGGCGTAACGCGACGCGTCCCTGCTGGTTGAATCTTTTGTCATATTTCTTCGTGAAAAATTACGAAGAAATATGCTTTTCATCTGTTCAAACGATCGTCGAGATTAATCTCGTAATTTTTTTTTTATTTTTTTAACAATTTTCCTCGAAATAGAGAATTTCTTCGGAACCACGAAACAACTTGTAATATTTTTATGAAATAAAATCATTCGAATACTTTCCAACAGAAATAAAAAAAAAATATAAAAAAAATAAATAAAAACTTGTACGCCTGTACAAAACTTCTGCGTATTTGATTGAGAGCTATAAAAAAAGAATGGACCACTGCTCGATAAGAAATATTGAAAAGGTAAATCGATTCGATTTCGATCGTAAAAATGATAAAAAGACTCACCTCCGAGAGCCGTAAACGGGTACCCTTAACACGAGGACCCTCATCAGGGGGTGTTAAAAGCGCCACGGACGTGACGATCAAGGCAAGGACCGCAATGATTACCAACAATGCTATCAAGATTCCTCGCCAATTTCTCTGATTTGGGTTCGTTGAAACGAGCTCCTGTTTATCACGAAATTAATCATCGTCAATATGTTTCGTCCGCTTTTTCATTAATGTGAAGTTCCCTGCTTTTCATTTTGTTTGTGTTTGTGTTTTTTTTTGTTCAATTATAATCGATAGTTTCTGTGTTTCTTAAAAAAATGAATTTCTATTATATCATTTGAATGTAACGTAAAAATTTTTACTCCAAAAAAGTATTCTTTCGATCGATTATTCGAAAAGTTTTATCGAATTACGAAGAGCCTCGCACGAGTATTTCTCCTCGTGTTGTCTCAATTCTAGAAAAAAATCAAAGCATCCTGGGATATTTTCTCCAACAAATCTTCAAAAATTTTTATATCAATGGCTCCGTTTGAATATAGCAGAGAAAAGAAAGTTTCTCGGCAAGGAGCAATCCACGAGAACGGAAGCAATGACGTATACGTATATAAAAAGGTACATATACATGTGCCAAGTTTGCTAAACCATTCCATCAACCTCGTACCACGATTGATTGAGCAAAGAGGGTGAAAGGGAGAGGGAGAGAGAGAGAGACAGAAGGATCAGTGATGGAGGTCAATATCGAGTCAGGCCAATATCGTAAAACTCGAGAGTGAGAGTGGAAAAGGGTCGAATTCAGAGAGAGAGGGAGAGAGAGAGAGAAAGAAAAAAAATGAAAAGTTTTAGTGAGATTGAAAGAATGGATTATTTTTTTAAATCCACAGGTGCTTCGTTCGAGTCTGTTTTTATAATACGATGAAATAATTTCTATCGAACAAAATCTCTCTTTGTTTTGCTTCAGGGCATTATTTATTGAGAAAAATTAGAGGAAGATTGCATGAGAAAAACGAATCAACGGTTCGATGAATAATCGAGAATCCCTGAGAAATCCAATCAAAAAATTTATCCTGATAATTATTTCAGAATTAGGTAAAGAAAATAAGAAATAAGAGTATCAAGGAGCTCGGGAGAGCCACGTGCTTCATATTTCAAGCGGTACAACGACGACCTGTTTCCATTTGGGCAAAAGCTTCTACATGCAAAACAACGTTTCTCGGAGTTTTCTTATTAAACTCACGTTTGTACGAGAGAAATGTAGTGAAGGAGGCGGGACAAAGTGGTCCCTCTCCCCCCCTCTCTCTCTCTCTCTCCAGTTTCATCCACCATTACCCGTTATTTACGTACACGAGAAACGAAAAAGCAGCCCCTTCATTTGGGGTCTCCGGTGCCCTCGTAAAATTTAGTTCAAGCCTAGAATGATTCGCTCGCCGAAAAAAAAAATGAAAATGTAAAAAAGAATAGCTATAGCCTGTACGTCGAATCCAGCTGGTCTCGTTAACGATGGAGCACAGAGATGCCGAGCTACTCTAAGAACCCTCTCGACTACGGTGCTGCTTCTGACGTGAATAATTATCGTCGAAGCACAGCCACTTTAATATATTAATAAACGTGTAGTAGAAAAAAAAAATGGCTTCGTTAAAGGTTCGATGAAATCGACTAAAGGAGCAGAGAGAGAGAGAGAGAGCTCGAAATAGCTGGCCTTGCTCCGTCCGATCGGAAAATAAATGCCGAGAGCTTAAAAAAAAAAAAAAAACTCTATCACCTAATTATCCAGGCAAGATTGACCGTTGATGACATCGAGATCAGCGAGTTTTATAATGAAATTTCGATGCTCCGCATGCGATTGACGAAAAAATTTTTATCGAATACGAAATTCCATGAAAAAATGAACTTTTCAATGAAATGCCATCGAACGATCCAATAAAATGGAATTTATCTCGCGATCAGAGGTTCCTAAAATGATAACGATCGCATTGATCGAACGTTTATTCCCCAGCTTAGATAGTTCCTGCATCCTGTTTTCCGGGATCCATAAATATGCGCTAAAACTCTCGCTTCCATATATATTTTTCTCTCCGGTTTCGAGATGCTCGCGAACGCTGGAATCGCGCGTGCGGCCTGCTCCCACGTATTTCCATGTGCATGTCTATATATACGTCGTACACGTATGGGGGAACGTTGAAACGCGGGGTTGAGAAGAGTAGCTTTTAGCCTCGGTGGGGTAGACCGTACTCTCTCTCTCTCTCTCTCTCTCTCTCTCTCTCTCTCTCTCTCTCTCTCTCTCTCTCTCGTCGGGGGCAAGTCAGCTGCTGGCTCCTGGTTAAATCGATAGAGAAAGGGGGCCGTCGTCGTCCCTCGCGGAGAGTGTGCAGCGCGATTGCTCCCCACATTTGACGTCTATTACATGCTACCTTTATGCACGCTACGCGTTCGTATTTGTACGTTTTAAAAGGACACTGACAACGTATACCGATTGAAAGATATACGCGAAAATAAGCTCGGAAATGAACGAGAGTCCGTTCGAATCCTCGCGCTCGCGGCAGAGCCAGGGAAAAGAGTTGGCTTTTTTTCTCTCTTCTTTGTATGCTGCTCCGATTGAAATGTTCATTGGCGAACGACTCGAGCAGGCGATTGAATCGATCGTATTTACCGATTGGCTCGATTAACCTTGGCCGAAACGATCTTTTCGACGCGGGAATGAAAATTCGCCTCGGCTTGCACGTGTGCACATTAGTTGGACAATGTATTGAGCATTTCAGGCGGAAAATCGATGCAGAATTCATCGTAATCGTTGAAACTTGATCGGAGATGAATTGGAAAGAAAATCGAGCGATTTATCTATTTTTTTGTTCGATTTTTCCATCAAACTGGAATTGAAAAAATGATTTTAAGTCATTTCAATATGAATCTTTATTTTTTTTTTATTTTTCAATTCGAGGATTTATCGTTGAGAAGATTCCTGACGACTTTATACAGGAAATATGGATTTCACCCTGGGGAAACGTAATTTACTACCGTTATTGCTTCATAAGTTATAAAAAAAAAGAAAAAAAAAGTGTTTCTCAAGTGTCCCCTCGAGCCCGGAAGATAAGGTCGACGCTCATGAAAAAGCAACTGTATTTATGTATTTTATTTGCTATACTTAAAAATAACAGTTACCGGTATGTGCTGCATTTTTTCGATATTCATCGTAACCTTTACGCGTCGTGATGTCATGTCGTAAATGACAAAAAAAATACTATGGAGGACGTGGAACGAGAGTTAAAGTGTGAAACAAACGCGTACACCTGCCAACGGAAATTCGCGGAGCAATTGCCCCGGGAGCTCTGTTCTACGGTGCATGGGATGCATCGCTGCAGCTTTTTATTCTCATCCATTTTCATTAGATTTTTGACATCTTCGTTCAAACTCTGACAACAGTTCAATTCATTTGCTTTTTTTCTCCAAGTATCTTCAGCCTCTAATTAGATTTTTATGTCTGTTGCAGAATCCACGAAAGTGTCATTTTCATTTGATTTTTGACCATCTTCCATCCAGGAAATCCAGGAAAGTGTCATTTTCATTTGATTTTTGACATCTTTATTCAAAGTCACAACATTTTATTTCATTTGCTTTTTTTTCCAAGTATTCTCAGACTCGAATTTGATTTTTTTGTTTTTTGTTGCAGAATCCAAAAAAGTGCCATTTTCATTTGATTTTTTACTGATTTATTCAAAGTCACAACATTTTATTTCATTTGCTTTTTTTTCCAAGTATCCTCAGACTCGAATTTGATTTTTTTGTTTTTTGTTGCAGAATCCAGAAAAGTGTCATTTTCATTTGATTTTTGACTGATTTATTCAAAGTCACAACATTTTATTTCATTTGCTTTTTTTTCCAAGTATCCTCAGACTCGAATTTGATTTTTTTGTTGTTGCAGAATCCAGAAAAGTGTCATTTTCATTTGATTTTTGACATCTTTGTTCAGACTCTGACAACATTTTAGTTCATTTGCTTTTTTTTCCAAGTATCCTCAGACTCGAATTTGATTTTTTTTGTTGCAGAATCCAAAAAAGTGTCATTTTCATTTGATTTTTGACTGATTGACTGATCTTCATTTGATTTTTGACTGATTTATTCAAACTCTGACAAAATTTTAGTTCGTTTGCTTTTTTTTTCAAGTATCCTCAGACTCGTATTTGATTTTTTTGTTTTCTGTTGCAGAATCCAGAAAAGTGTCATTTTCATTTGATTTTTGACATCTTTGTTCAGACTCTGACAACATTTTAGTTCATTTGCTCTTTTTATTTTTTTCAAGTATCCTCAGACTCGAATTTGATTTTTTTTGTTGCAGAATCCAGAAAAGTGTCAATGCTGGATAAAAATATCGTTTGGAAGGTCCAAAAGGTCGAGTCAAATAGACGAGGCTCATTTTTCTAGCCACCCACACGCTTCTTTTTAAATATCATGCATTCATCACGATCAATTTTTCATCAATCGAATCGATCGGTCGTGCATAGTGAGCGATGTATTGTATACGTCTATTATTATTTTCAGATTGAATAAAGGCCTGTGAGAGTCGATATCGGAAAACGGTTCAAAATTGAATTCCGAATTTATTGCTAATTTCCAGCAGCAGGGAAAAAAACTCATTTTTTTTGTTTCTGTCCACTTTTCGTTTGTATACTCACGAGTATATTTTCGTGCATTGATTATTGCCGCCAAATTGAGCCCGGGAAAAAAGTCCCACCGGCGCTTGTATACGTACGAAAAAAAATAAAATAAAGTGGAGCTAAAATGAACCCGCGCAAGATTGACGTGAAGCTCTCTCTCTCCCTCTCTCTCAGCTCGTTTATCTCAGCCACGAAACTTTGTTCGTCTTCTAAGCTAATTCTCCTTTTACACGAACGATTTTATTGCCTTCGAACACGTGACTAATAGTCGAATCGACGAAATATCAATATGAAAATATTCATATTAACGAGATCAAAAATTGTCGATCCATTCTTCAAACAAACGATCATAAATCTTCTCGAACCAATTTCTTTCCTCTTTTTTTTCTTTCATTTTTTCAATGATCTTCCAACTTAAACGTCGGTTTTTCCAAAATCTTTTTATTTCAATTTCAAAAGCACTGCGTTACAAAAATTCTATGTAAAATCTACTCCAAAAATTGTGCGATCTCGTATGCAACGATTCCGATAATTTATCAAACAATAATTCCCACAATCATCGTCAATCGGATGAAACTTGATTCGTTCAATCTTCACAGTAAATATTCTAAATAGAACGAACATTTTTCATCCAAAATATCGTTATAAACATTCTCATTTACTTTCTATAACTAATTATTTCTCGTTCATATTTCCAATGTAAAGAAAAAAAAAAAAAAAAAAAAACACAAACAAATGCATTATTTCGTTAACGATGCATCGTTGAATTCTTCGAGTCTGCAAAAATGACTGACAACCGTTGAAAATCGAATTCGTAAATTTGCGATAAAAAAAGTTTTTTTTTTTTTTTTTTTTTTCAATTGGATAAAATCCGAATAAAAGAATTTTATTCGCTGTCGAATGACAGAAAAAAAATGAGCTTTCGATTGAATTTTCTGGAGGAAAAAAGTCACGAAAAAAAAGAAATGAGAAAAATTGCGTTTTTTTTTTTTTTTTTTTTTTTTTCAAGCTTGGAAATATGATTCGATTTAATTGTGTACCTCGTCGTCGTACATATTGTCGTTATCTGCCATCGTAGATGTTGCCGAAGCTTGTTGAAACTGATCGTCTTAATAAGTAACTTAAAACGTTTTCGTTAACGTCGATTAAATTTCGATTGTTTTTTTTTTTGTTTTTTGTTTTTTTTTTTTTTTTTCTAAAAAGTCGTTTCCCTTTTCGCTGAAGGTCGACGGAGCGATTCCGCAATCTCGTTTATAATCCGAAAGAGAAAAATTGAGATTACTATGCGGCTTTCGCTCCGGGGACCGTCACTAACTTTGAGCCCGTCTTACGGTCTTTTTGGTACTGAGATACCCAGCAGCGAGAGAACAAGACACTTATAAATATATATATATGTATATATATATATATATTGTTAACGAGTGATGCTGCGAACTGATGCCCCCGCCGGAGTCTGCGCGTTCGAATAGTTGCGCAGGATTATGGAGTCCGGGTGCAGAGGGTAGAAAAACAAACGAAAGGAAATATAAAAGCGAAAAAAAAAAATAATAAAAATAAACTAGGAGAAACGGGAGGAAAAATAAGGAGGGTTTGATGTTACGGAGAGAAAAAATTTTCGCATTTTTTTTTTGGTTAGAAACGGTGAAAGAAATGACACGAAAAGCCATGAGTCCAATGGACTGTGAATTTGGATCCTTTGTTACGGAATTTCGGTCGAATACGATTTTATTTTTCTAAACTTGATGTTGTTTTTATCGAAAAAATATTTTTATCGTTACTGTTGTAATCGGCGATATTTTGATTTATTATTTTTCTTGTAACTGTCAAATTTTATATCAGGATAATTGATTCGTTCGAGGTATTCATTTGTCGATCGAAAACTATGCGAATTGTGGTTTAAAACATTTTTATTTCGGTAGATTGATGGAAAGAAGAAAAAAAACATATTTTTTACGTTATTCGATGTTCGAGGATAAGGAAGTAAAGAATAATCGCGAGAGTGAGATAAAAAAAATTTATTTTTTCAATAAATTATACAATATTGCGGTAAATAATATCGTAACGGAGAGCTATTGCGTTGTCATCCCGATGGAGAGAGCAGAGTGCGAATTTTGGAAATTTCTGCGTGTTCATTTATTTACGTGTTTTTGAAGCATCGAAAGAATAATAATGATGGTAAGGTTTTCACTCGAACGCATATAAAATTGAAAGGAAATAATAATCGTTCATTTTTATTGCTCTATTTTTTTTCTGTCAGTTATCTCATTCCAGTGTGTTGCTATACCGCAAACGTAAATATCTCAACCCCCTCGATACACGATAAAATCACAATTCTTCATCGATGTTTTCAATCGTCGTTTTTCCCCCACTAGGATCCGCCATACCTTTGATATTCGAGTTACAAAACCATTGATTTATTTTAATTTAAATAAATGATTGAATTTGTAGTGATAAATTTTCTATAAATCTACCGAAAATTTTTAATTTTTTGATTGTCTATCGAATCGTGTGTTTTGCAATGCTCAACTGCTGCAAGCCGCAGCTCTCGAGATTTTTTTCATTGTGTTTCTCGTGTCACATATGCCTTTGAAGTTGTCTCAATAAAGAAATGCACTTTTCTTCAGTGCTGCCAAACTGAATTTTTCGTTTTTGCGTTTGTCCAACCTGTTGAAAATTTCGAAAAGTTCGAAAACGATTGGATTCAACACGACCAATCACAATCGAGCTCGAAAGACGAGGAAGACATCTGCAGTTACGAGACCTAACTAAATCGACGGATGCTCAAAGTCTCAAGGCTCAGTTTTGCGTGCTTTAACTCAGGTTTGCATGGACCACGTTTGCGCGAGAATCGAAGCAAAACGTGACCTTGTATTTTTTTTTCTTATCGAAATCCTCGTGTAGTGAAGCCGGTTCATAAACGGATCAATATCGTGTTATTTTCGGTTCACTATCAATTTAATGTAAACGAACATTACTCGTTGGTTCTTCCTGTAAAATGACGTCTCTCGGTGAGTACGCAGTCCATTTACGAAAATGTTATTTCACTGGCACGTGAAATAATTGCCCGTTTTCGTGCGGATTAAATTGCGTGTTTGTGCTGTTGAGTCAAACGATTTCCGCTACTCTACTTACTACCTAAGTACAATTGTGGAGTTGTAAATAAAGGTTTACGAAAGAAGGAAAAATCATTTTGGTAATCGCAAAGTGTAAAAAGAATCAAATTTACATTCGGGCAATTTTAGAATTTCATTTTGACACGATTGTTTTTTTTTTATTACATCGATCGACAACGATTTTCAAATGTTGTCGATCAAACGCACACTTGACTCTTGAAACTTATTTTTCGTCTGATCAAAAAACATTCTAAAATGAAATAATTTATTTTGTAAATATATAAATGAATTTTCCGATTGTAACTGTACTTTCGTCTCATTCGAACGTTCTGATTGGGTCAGCGAATTCGCTCAGCCAATTAAATCGCTCAAACGAAAACAAATTGACCAACGTGAAAACATTAGGCTTCTCGTGTATGTAATTTTCGTTCAAGTGAAGTTTTGTTTTTTCGTCGTATCCGGATGTAACCTGTTGTAACAAATTTTTCGCGCCAAACTCACCACTTGGCGGGAAATCGAGGTAACATACATACGTTGGCAGTGTATCAGAGTTTGTTCTTGTTCAACATTGCTTCATTCGATTCCGACGCATCAGCGAATGCACCAGTCGTTAAAAATATTTTTATTTACGGTTTTCTCCATTGACTACGTCAGTTTTTATTGCGCGACGTTTACTTGACGATCGAAAGTTCATTTTTCGTTGAAAAAAAGTGCAACTTTCGAAACCCCAGTGTTTGTTTATTCGCACGATTTATGTCCGTGTCATTATTTGTAAACAGCTTCTTTCGCCAGAACGTCACTTTTTTTCCTATCGATTTTTGTGAAACAGTTTTTCATTAATAAATTTTGATAAAATTTTAACGTAAGTACGATATTTCTCAATTCAGTTGGATTCTAATTCATAAATTCAGTGTAATTTGACTCTTGTCCGTTTTTTTTTTTTTAAATCAATAAATAAATCATACATTTGCAGCTCGAGCCCTCAGTTTTTGGTATTTTCGCATTTGTTTTCCCGTTGTCGTTCGAGTCAAGTTTTTTTAAGCGTTTTTTTAAAACATTTTTTTCTACTTCAGGAAGAGCAACGTTTCGATTGATTCTCAAAATGTCTTCGCCATGCAGAAATTCTAAAAGGCCCTTTACCGTCTGCATCGAGGGTAACATCGGCAGCGGTAAAACAACGTTTCTGAACAATTTCAAAAAATATGACAACACCATGGTGCTTCAGGAGCCGGTAGAGCATTGGCGAAATGTTTCCGGAGCAAATTTGTTGGTACGAACTTGATAAAAAAAAATTTCAACATATTTTTATTTCCTTGCTTTCAAATCATCGAATTGATTAAACTCGAATGAAAAAATTGGAGTTCACTGGATTTGAGAATGAATGAAAATTTTATTATTCTTTTGTTTTTCTTTTTAGGATTTAATGTACAAAGATCCAAAAAGATATGGTTTCCTCTTTCAATCGTACGTGCAGTTGACGATGCTCCAACTTCACACGCTCAAGACTGAATTGCCCTACAAAGTTATGGAAAGATCGGTCTACAGCGCTCGTTGTTTCATTGAAAATATGAAACGGACTCAACTTTTAAGCGGTGTAGAAGTTATTGTGCTGGAAGATTGGTACGACTGGTGCATAAGTAATGCAGCCATTGAAACGGATCTTATCGGTAAGACTAAAATATATTGTTCACATGTAAACTCGTAAGAAAAGTTCTTAACAGAGAAAAATCAAATTGACGATAGCCGATTCTAGTAATCGTCGCGATGTGAGAAAAAATGTTTCCAATCCGTGCTTAAACTTTGACAATTTTGAAAACTTAAACTTCAAAATTTGAATATAGAAATAAATTGAAATTAAGCGAAAAAGTAAAGTGAAAACGAAGCAAAAGATTGAATATCGAAAAAGGAATAATTCCACCGTAGCCAAAGTTGCGAATGAAATTTTACGTTTTGAAATTCACTGAATATCAATGATTGTAAACGTAATTTCATTGCCAAAACAGTTTATCTGAGAAGCTCGCCGGACATCGTATACGAAAGAATTCGCCAAAGAGCACGAAGAGAAGAGGATTGTGTGTCGTTGGATTATCTGAGGCAAGTGCACGAAGTTCACGACGAGTGGTTGTACAAAAAAACATTATTTCCTGTGCCAGCGCCGGTGATAACTCTGGACGCAGATCAAAACTTGGAAGAGATGTTTGAGCAATTTGAGGATTGTAAAAATCGAATATTTGAGAGGCAAACGAGTATGGAAGTGGAAAACAGAATACCGATGAGCGTGACTTCGCCCTGCAAGTCGAAAAAAATTGCAGCGGGTTCTTCGGACTAGATAAGCTGCGTTTCAATGATCGGTAACTTCATGCCAACGGACTAATAGTTAAGAGTGACAAGGAAAATTAGAATTCAAATTCAGTCAAATTATTTTTAAAGCGTGGACATCAACGAAAATCCACATTAAATATTTGATCGTTAATTCAAAGCCTCGAGATTGGAAGCGAGGATCGCAATTATTATTTTTCCTCCGAAAGTACTTTTGTGAAATATTCTTAATGGTGAGCTTTTGGCAGATCATAACTAAATTGAGGACGATGCAGGCGGAATTAGGAAAATTGACAGAGTGCAATGATCTCAGAAACATTACAGATCTAGAGAATCCAGGTTATTGTCCTCAAGTTTTTATGTAATT
Organism: Campoplex capitator; assembly: GCA_037576405.1. Lineage (NCBI taxonomy): Eukaryota > Metazoa > Arthropoda > Insecta > Hymenoptera > Ichneumonidae > Campoplex > Campoplex capitator. The sequence continues at coordinate 8,041,148 of JARBWI010000323.1, read as the reverse complement.
TCATGGAAGACCTCCGATGAACCGTTGAATTTTTGGAATCTATCGAAAAGTAAAAAAAAAAACGAATGGAAGAATTTTACAGAGTTCGGATCAGCTTTTACTTTTAGGAATAAGTCATTGACCACATACACATGTTTGTTAACACATATTCATTCGCATTTATGCATTTATATATAAATCTATATATTATAAATATATATATAATGACGTTGAGAAAGTACGATATCTATTTTTTCATACACTCGAGTAATTAAAACATTAAGGTAGCCCTGATGCAAATGTACTTCTCTTAGAAAAATAATGAATCGCAGCAACTTTGTCAGAATAAGAATGTTCAATAATGTTCCAATATTTTAAATAACAGGAGCTTGAATTATCCCAAATTAAATTTGGTAACATTTTCGATCACCTCATCAATCACTACCACGATGCTGTAGCTCTTGACGTGTTTTGAAAAACTAGCAACGATCTGGCATATTTGAACTTTATGTTCTGTCATTAAAACTTCATTGACCGAACCAGCAAAAGTTCTCACTTTGCACTCGGTCAAGCTGTCATAAATACCAGACTGCTGCAAATTCACACTTTCAACACTGTTCAACCGATTGTAATGGTAAAAAGTTATAGCCTAAATTATGTCAGAAATGCAAAGCGATACTTTGCTTCATTTCAAACCCATTTTCTTCTTGTAACTTTACAATTTTTGAAAATACGTACTACAAATTCCTTCGACGATTTGAGTTTACAAGAAGACACAGCTCTGCACCTTGTGGAACAGGCAGTTTTTTAATTTCATATACCAAATATTGTTTGGGATTCGAATTCCCTCGTTTTTTAAATAATGAAAAATAAACATTTCGGAATGTCGAACGTGAAACTGTATCGATCTGCTTGGATGGGTGATGTAAAAGTCTGAAATGTGGTACGTTCGCTGTGAGTGTAACTAGTTAATGGGGTCTGAAGCGATCCTAATTTCTTAGTAAAAATCTGACTTGCAAATGATCGAAACTTTTTGTGTTTCGAGAAATTATTATCATAAAATTCTCATCAAATGCAACTTTATCGTACACCATTTGCTTCGTTATCGAAAAACGAAGATGACGGGGTGTAATTGAACCTCAGAATTTTATACGGGAAGGATTTTGTACTGAGAAGAAAATTGGGATCGTCTTCAACTCCGCTTTCGTGTTCACGATCGGAAAAATGAATTTCAAGGGTCTGTGGTTGAATCTTAAACATTAGACGGAACAATAAACTAACTACTAAGTTTATAAAAAGTCATTAAATCATTTATAAAAGGCTGTATTAGTGCCGTGAAGTTTATTCTGGGAAAATAAACATTCACATATGACTTGGTACGAAAACGTATGGAAATGATATAAGAAGTTTGGAATTTATGCAATATTTTCGATTCCGGTAACCCACGGAAAATGGTTTCGAGTTTAACTTCAGTTGAGTACCGAATTTCGAGTCGAAAAGCTTGTTTTTTTTTATCAGGCTCTTGCCTGATAAGTTTCAATTATTGCAGTTCAAGAAAACTCGTGTTTTTTTCCACTCATGCTGCTAAAGCGGTTGATGATAGAACAAAAGTGCGTGGTATCTTGTAGAATAGAAATATTTCTACAAGAAAAAGACTGGCAGAATTTTTCTACCTCCGGTAGTTCAATTCTGGAAGATGATCGCAGGAGTGTTTTTGAATTCTTTCTCTCTGCGCAAGCCTCCGATATGCTCTCGGAATTGAAATACTGGAGATGGACACGTGTCACGAACTTTTTTGTGGAAAATTCTCTCTGTAAGATTGGTTCAACGTCCTTTTGTTCTAACTCCAATCGTTTCTTATTCGGTCCTTAACTTAACTTTTTATTTAAAACTATGGGCTGTGGGAAGCCTGACAATGTGAAGAACTGAAATTTCGAGAACAGCAAGTTGAAGAATAAAACACAAATTTAAACGATAATTTACACAAAATGTGGAAAAACTTGATTTTTACTTGAAAATCTGCAGCAAAATTCAAGACTGTTTTTTTACGTTTCAACAAATGAACACAATTTTTTCTTTTTGGATGAAAAATGTGCATATCGGAGTCAAAACGAAAACTGTACGAAAGTTCGTCGCTCATATTTTGTCAATGATTAGTCAAATTTATAAAATATTTATAGAAAATGCTACGACGGAGGCTGTTGCGCTGCCGCAAGTCTTTCGGCGCAGTCGTATTCCCGACAGGACCAAAGCGTCCTCGTTAGAACACCAATCTGGGCTTTCTTCGTGTTCGCTTGTTTCCAGTCCAACAATGCCTGATAGACGACCTTTTGAAAAGAGAGAAAAAATAGTTGAGTCAACACAGCGCGAGAAAAATGAATTTTATTTCATCGAAACTTCTGTACTTGGCAAAAATGAATTTTTTTTTTGTTTTTTGTCGTTGCGTGCCGATGATTGAGGAATATTAAAATTTGATTTTTAACCTTTTTCCAATAATGTGCAATCGTATTGACCAGAATTTAGAATTTTTTTAGTCAAAAATAAACCTCGCGGATAGAAAACTCTAGGAAATGTTCATCGCGTTAGAAGTGAAGTCAAAAATATGTTTACCTCGTCGATTCCCTTCTCTTTATGATTTTCCTCAAACTGGTCGAGTTGGCCTTCGGAATAACCGAGACGTCTGACGACGTCTCTCCAACCATGACCTATGTGTGTTTTAATAACGAATATATCATCGACCGTTATTTCTCGTTCGCACGTGCTGATATCTTCAACCGTTTTTGGCATTGTTTTTAATTTTCCTTTCGTCGAGCTCGTACCGCATGATTCTTTGAAATTTTTCGTGCATTGATTTACATTGCAGACGTACGTTTTCGTAGCTCCAATTTTGACACCGTTCGAATTGATTATATTGTAATTTACAATGTTGGCTGTATGAGCTGTAAGGAAAAAATAAAAATAATTGAACGAACGATTTCTAAGAAAATCTAATGAAAGAAATTATTGAAATTTTGTCGACGATGCAACAGATATTCGAAAAAAAAAATTACCAGCTTTGTAGGGAATTTTTGTTTTGAACCGTGGATTCTTCGACTCTTTCGATTCTTTTTTACGCTCGCTGGAGGTACTCTCATTTTCCAAGCCTCCTCGCTCGTCATCGTCCTCGGAATTTGTCTCCGAATTCGATCTCCTTCGATCAAAAGAACTTTTAGGAATTTCCCTACTCTCTTTGACTTCCGGTGTGGTTGGTTGAGATTTTGAATTCGAGTCACTCGGCGAAGGTGACAAATTGTTGGTATTATCCTTGGAAGGAATTCTCGGTGGATCGGGCTTCGCGTCGGTCGTCAAGAGATGAAATCGTCTCGACAGATCAGCGAGTATCGGCATTTTCTTCTTTTTGGTAAAGTCGAACATCTGAAGTGAGAGAAGACAAAAAAAATTTCAGAATTCATTCAAATCGTTCGATTCGTTTATCATCAAATTTGAATTAAAAACGAAGATTTTTTCATTGAAATTGATAATTATTGAAAATTGAATAATTCGAGGCAAATTGAAAAAAAAAAGTAAAAAAAAAAAATGTCAAGTCGATTGAAATGGTTTATTGTCTAATTGCAGATCAGTCTGACAGATATAAATGCGAATAACGAATAAATGGGTTAAGCTGATTTGCACAATGATGTAATTTGATTGAACTTGATCCCCTTGTTCGAGCGGAAGACGATAACGAATCGTTCAAAACGTTTGGACCAGCCCGTCGGATATCTCCGGAACGATAATTCCGTTTGATCTTTAATTCAGTCGTTTTTTTCCTCATTGTGATGACTCAACGTAAATTTACATTTTTCTTTTTCTTCTCGAATTTGCATCAAATCGTGTTTTTTTCAACTTTTTTTTTTGCAGCGTTTTTTTTATCATTTTATTTTTAGTGTTTCCAATATAAATTTGATGATATCAGGGAATTCGCAATTTTTTTTTTTTTTTCTTATTTTTTTCAATTCTTTGACGCCGGACGTTGTTGATAAAAAATTATTAAACACGACGAAATGATAATCGCGAATAACCCATCGCGGGGTGACACGAGTCTTCTTTTCTATCTCTTTGGGATAAGATTTCTGATAATAAATGATCGATCTGTGATCAAAAAAACAAATATGATCTTCGGTGTATAAAAAAAAAAAATTGAATAAAAACTTTCGTTATCTTCTAACAAATTTTTAATCGTAAAACTCAGCAGAGACACGAGATTTCATGACTATTTTGAGAATGAAAAAAAATTGATTATTTCGAAATTCATCCTCGCGTTTATCAATCGATAACTGTAGCTTTGCACAAAAATGTGCGAGCTCTGTATCCTAAGTTCGTCTGGGTTTTCCACTGCGGGCAAAACCAGTTTTGCTCGAACGTTTTTATTATTAAATAAATAGTGTGCATCGACACATACGCATGAGGCATTCCGCGAGCCGTGATTCTCGACTATTTTTAATTGTCCTGAAATTTTTATATCGTATAGTACCCAACGAAAGAAATATCCAAACCAAGTTTTACATTTTTATCTGACGTTTTTCAAGAGTTGCGATTTTTTAGAAAAAAAAAAAAAAAAACCAGATTCAGCGAGGTTAGGAAACGTTCCAACGCCTGTATTTCTGGAAATAATCGACACGATAAATCAGCGTTGTCAACGTTTTTTTTCGCATCTGAAGTAACAACTATTGTTTTCAAAGATGATTGACATTTTTTATTTTTTCCGAACCTCGCTAACTGTGGGTATTTTTTTGAAAAGTCGTAACTCGTCAAAGACGCGAGATAAAAATCTACAAATTGGTTTGGATATTGCTTTTGTAGAGATTTTATGAAAAAAAAATTCAGAAGAATTAAAAATGGTGGGGGTCACAGCCGCACGAATTGGCGTGGTATGTCTCATATGCACGATCATAACGATGTCCCCGAGTGAGAATCTCGAAGAAAGACACGAAACGAATGAAAAGATCACCGGCGGTGTCAAAACACATCGCAGACAACATCAGTGCATTTTTTTTCTCGATGAAAGTATAACGACGAAAAAACCTAGCCAAAACAGTATTTTTGTCCCAGACAACGGATAAGCCATCGAGCCTTTTCCGATTGTACATTTCAGTTATCAATATTGACACGCTACGTGTGTAAGCTTTTCTCAAACACGATGAATATTCGAAATAATAATAATTAAACGCCGTAGCCAAGCTCGTTTTTTTTTTCCGAAACCATTGTTGTTTCGCGGAATATTTTTTCTTTGTTTCGGAATTCCGAATAATTCGTTTTCTTCGAATTTCTTTTTAGTACTGAGAAAAAGATATAAATATTACGTGCCTGAAATTTCAATTAAAAAAGACTAAGTTTTCTTTGTTTTCGTCACGCGTGCATCATTAAACTGCACGACGACTCATGTGTGTGTTCGCGAAATATTTATGAAGGCCATTATATGATATGCGTTTATGACGAAGTGATGGAAAAAGGATAAAAAAAAAAAAACAACTGGAATCGCATCTGCTTGTCAAACGATGTGTGTTTTCCCACTTGCAATCTTCTGTGTACTTCGCGATTAATTTACTTTTCGTTTCTAACGGTTTTCAAAGTTATTTTACTCGTCGTCAACGTGGAGTGAAAAAACTTCGTAAAAATTTCGAATTGGTTCTTCGATCGGTTCTAGTCTCACTTCATAGATAAATTCGATCGAATAACGCGTGATTTTTCTTGAGTGGTCAAAACATCGTGGTGCTTATCAGATTCATTTATTTATTAAATACAAAATCGTCGAATGGACTTTGAACCCCCGCAGACATCAGTTTTGCTAAACAATGTTACCGTATTTACAAAAGTAAATAACACACTTAATTAATAATAATTCCATTGAAAGCAACAATAAAAATCAACGTAATATTATCGTATAAAACTTACACGTGCTGGAAAAAAAAATACGGAAAGTTGAAAAAATTTGATTCGGTTAATTTTAGTCGTCCAAAGTGATAAATGTGATTGTAATTTTATTATTATTTTGTTGAATCTTTGCACACTCGAGAACGTTAAATGAAATACATCGATGATAAATTTTTCACCGAATTACGATGTAAAATTGTAATTGGTGTTTATTGTTTCCAACACGTTATCCGTAAATTTTCTTCTAGTTACTATTTTTCTAGAGAGTTTACACACACTACACAAACATGTTTTTCGTTTATTATTGTTGAAAAATTTGATTTACAATGTAATTTTGTGCGACCTGTTGCGTTTATCAATCGCGAAGAACTGGATTATTCGCACCGACTCACGACTCACTCATGACCCGACTGGGACTGGTTCCTGGTTCTCTCGATCTCCTACAGACGGGAGGCAAATCAGAATGGAAGTCACGTGATTCGAGTTTTAAAGCGGTCGAGTGTCGTCTGTTGGGGGTTTGCAGTTCGCTGTTTTACTTCTTGAATTAGAATTGTATTTATGTATTAATCACAGTTTAAAGAATCATAATATCGATAATGGCAACTCAGGGAATTAAACAGGTATTAAAAATCAACTATTGATTATTTTCATGTCCTCTGTTTCTCACTGTGATTTTGACGTAACCTCAAAAAAGAATAGCTTTCAAAATTGGCTTGATCGTTTCTTGCAATAAATCATGATTTTTGAATTAATGATAAATTCAAATTTATTCCAAAATCAATTGATGCTCTAAGTAATTGAAAAATTCTGTAAAAGTTTTGAATTCATAACTTGGATGCATGTTTAGCATAACCTCTCCAAGGATATTTATGGATTGCTCGGTAAACGAAAGCTCCTATCGAGAATATATTTTTTTTTCAATCATCAGAAAAAAAACAATTTGGAAAAAACAATACCATAATCGGTTTTAGAATTCTACTGATTAACAATGACATTTTCATAACTTTTTTATCAATACAGCTTCTAGGAGTTGGACGATTTGTTGCAGTGCATCGATTCTCATTGCCAAGATTTTACAGTTTATATGTTCCGGATTATCTTGAGGTAATTAAATGTACGATGAGAAAATTGTTTTTGCATAAATGAGCACATTTAAATTGGAACATTTCTTACAGACAGGAAAATCGAAGATCCCTCTATATCCGATATTGAACATAAAGCTAAAGAGTTTCAATTATCCACAGCTGGAAAACTTTCAGAAATTGGTTGATACTTTGGCAGATTCTTTGGACATTGACGTTGAAAACTGGTATTTTTTCATTCAACTTTTCTTTCTATTTTTCAACTCAGCTAAATTCCAGTGAAATAAGAAAATTTATAATGGAGATTTTACAGTTTTGCTGACTATTTGAATAAAATAATAGCCAAAATAAAATCTCAATTATAATTATAAATAAAAACTGATACTTATTGCTTTTTTATGAATTGACGGCACTGTAAATCAAACGAACACTCATTCCAGTCAAATAATTTCAATACTTTAGCTGGGCGTTTCCACCAAAATGTTTGAAGATTCAAAGATTTAAGCCAAACACCTCGGTTCTCATGACCGAATATTCGCTCAACGAATATGAGAGAGACATACAGGTAGAGATTTCAGCGACTCAATATCCGCTACTGTTGAGAGCGATGGAAGCCGCACTGCCAGAAGGAGTGACACTATCGATAGATTATTTCGATCCTGATTACGAATTGAAGCGTTATGTGCCAGACACGGACCTATTGAATTTGAAAGCCGAATTGGAGACAGTGGGAAATAAAAATAAATAACTAGTCAATTCAGTGACTCAATAGTTTTCTTCCATTTTTTTCTTTTCATCGTGCCTCGTACAAAATATTAGTGTATATGTAAAAAAAAAAATTACTCGAATATATCATTTTTGATTGCTGATTGAACAAGTAGAAAAATTGTAATATATCTATGTACAACTCTGAAAATTAGACTTAACTTTGTGATAATAATTGTAAGATTGGCTTTTTTTTTATTTTACAACAGCCCAAAGTGAACGACTTTGATCTTCGCAGTTTCCTCTGTTTTTGATGATTCTTTTGATCTTTCTAACTCCTCGTCTCCTGAAAAAATTTGACAAATCTAAAAATTTTTCCACAATTATGGGGCTACTACATCCAGAATTTTCGAAAAAAAAAGCCTCTTCTACCTCGTATTCAAAATCTATACAGTGACAAAGTTACAAAATTAATTGTGACCTTTTTCAATGAGAATTTGTAGTTGTCAATCGTTTTTTTTTAAATTTGTTCAATTTAATTATTTTTTCTTCTTCCTTACTTGACAATGGCTGAAAATCTTTCAAATAATCCTCGTTTCCAAGACACAATGGTAAACTCTCAGCTAATTCTCTCTTGGGATCCATCGGATGCAATTGCGTCACCGAACGTTTTTGAACAGGTCGATACGCCTGACCCTGGAATAATTATAGTAAAAAAATGATCAGATTATTCTGAGCCATGATTTCCATTTTAGAAAATGTGAAAAAATTGAGAACTTTGAAATTTTACAAAAATTGGTTTCTAGTTATAATAATTCTAAAAATTGATTAACATTCAATTTAAACAAAATATTCATCGAGAATTTATGGAGCCATTTTTTCGTCCAACTGTCTATGAAATGAAATTCGAAAGATTCAACCTAAAAAAATCGAATGTATCTTAAATGTAAATTTTTAATGAAAAATATATTAATAAATTGGAAAAGTTTTGAAAAAAAATTCTTTCGACAAATTCGTAATTGTTTTTGAAAAATTGATTTTTCGACAATTGAATTCGTAAAATTTTAATAATGGAATTGATAAAATTTGAAAAAAAAAAATAACGAAAATTCTCACCGTTCCAGGCACGAGAATATGAGTCACGGTATTGGAAAACTTGACTTTAGGTTTTTCGTTCGAGACGAGTGATGAGTCCATGGAATTTTGGGTGACATTAGTTTTCGAGTTGGAAGGAGATTGTACCGGGAGTGGAGTAAGATTGATAGGATTTTTTTTGTCTCTGCTAGAATTCGGTGGCACTCTCGAAGATTTGCTGTCATTAATTTTCACCGGAGAGTGATAGGGCGTCGAAAAATTGGCGATGGTGGAAAGATTTGGGACGTCGCAATTGACAGGTGACTGATAATCAAGCTTTTCTGAGCTTTCATAAAAAGGAACGTAGTCGAGATCGTAATTCAATCGATAATTTCTGATCGGTTGTAAATTGTTGTTTCTATGTTGGCTTTGTAAAATACTGGCGACCGAGGATTGTCTTTGGAGCATTTGCGAATGTGGATTTGGTCGTGGAACAGGAAATTTGACGGCGGTGTCATTTATGTCGGGCAATCCGGTGGGATTTCTCGAGAGGGTGGACGTTTTTTTGGGCAAATTATTGAGATAATTGGCGAGCGAAGTGGTCATTGTTGGCGGTGGAGGAATGGACTCGAGGTCCAAATCTTTGTGTATCGAACTGTTGGAATTAGAGGTTTGATAGTTTCGTGAATCGTTTTTCTCGTCTAAAGATTGAAGGCTGAGATCGTCGGGGCCGCTGAAGGAGGTAGACATGAAATTATTGGAAGAATTGAAAAACGAAAGTTTATTCGATTTTCCCATGGTGTAAGACGGTTTACTGGTGCCCAGTGAATTGACGAATGAAACGTGAGGAATTTCGGTGGATAATTGATGAGTTGTATTGCCGTTACGAAATAAGGACGTGGCATTATTCTCGCAAATCGCATTTAAAGACAAATTATTAAAAGACGTCGACATAACGTTGGAATCAATTTTATCGAGAATCGACGATGAAGACGTATGAGAAACGTCGGGAATCACTAAATTGGGTTCTATGGAATCGAATCTCGTTGATATTAAATCCTGAGCTATAGTTCCGTCCAACAGATTGTCGTCGATTTTAGAACTTTGAGAAATATTGCCTGTGGATTTGGCGTACGAACGATCGTGTTGTCCAAGTCCCAAAATACGAAGATTGCCAAAGGTCGAGGACAGCAAATCGTCATTCAAATTGTCGTACGTCTGCGAATTTTTACCCAATGAAGAATTCATTGCACTGCTGTTAAGTCGGTAAGGTTGACGCCGAGCAAAATTTGTGCGGAGTGGCTTGGGCAGTGACAACGGCGAAGAATTTATAATCGAATCGGTCTCACTTCCGGTTGGGATGTTAAATGCTGTGGACATCAAGCTCTCAGTTTTCGAAGGAGAAATGTCGTTGAACGACGTCGACATGAGACCACTATTTTTCAGGGAAGACGGATTTATCATCGGCAAAGATGGAATTTTGTTGAAAGGAACTCTCGACGAATGTTTTGATCCTGGATGGAATTTTGATTTGATCCTTTTCGGCGAATCCTCACTCTCACTCTCGCCGCTGTAAGATTCTGTTTCTTTATCACTTATCGAATCCGAGCACAGGGAACAGGATGCTCGGGAACATGTAGAATCTGAAATAAAGCAAATTAATTGAGATTTTTAAACTCTATAAAATTTTCACCCAAAAATATTAATAGAAAATTTGGCAAATCAAAAAGTTTTTGGATCACTTGCAAACCTTCTGATAAAAAGGAACAAAAAGTTTGGGGCGATTTTTTAAAAGGACATTCAGTGCAGTCGAGATTTTTATCGTATGTATTAAAGTAATACATTTTTTATCATTTGTGCATTACGAATTTTAATAACTGAATAAGTGCGTTTATTTTCAAACGGTTTTTTTTACTGAAGAAAAATTTCGAGATGAAAAGAATAAAAACAAATGAAATATTTGATTTTTTTTTTCATAAATAATGTTAGCATAGGCTAATAGTGTTGGCTGCTGAATTGATATTTCAATGAATTATTTTGACCCTGTATATTTTGTTGAGTTTATCCTTGGAAAAAAAAAAAAAAAAAAAAAAAAAAAAAAAAAAAAAAAAAATTCTTTCTATGGACCGCTGAAAAAAAAAACTTACGGGAACTACTGCAACTATTCGATCGACTTAAAACATTTTGTGCCTTTTCTTTGGCAGCCGTTGCCATTTCCATGTCCTTCATCACGAGAGCATAAAAATGAATATCCATGAAAAGATCATGGTCGCTGAGGTCTATGGCCAATCTGAAGGCTTTTTCGAACAGTCGATATCTGATAAATGAACAAATAAATGAACCTTGAAAATCTGGAGTATTATTTTCTGTGACAGAACCAAAGATTGTTTTTTATCCGATCATTAAAATAGACAATAAGAATGAAAATTCAAATATTGTTCTCCCTCAAACGTGTCCGAATTTGTAATAAAAAAACGACAATTGAAAAGTGCTGAAAAATACTCAAAATTTCTTGTAAAAATGTACCTTATGAGATGATGAAAAAATCTTCTGGTCAAATCTCTTATTTCATCGCCATACTCGTCTTCGACTGCTTGGCTTATAGGTCGAATCGGCACGTGAAAACTTCCCAATGCATTTTGTATGAAACTCTCTCGTTCCGGGGTTAATTTTAGTTTAAACAAATAGTTTAATATTTGATTGAGAGAGTGCATACAAGCTCGTGGGTGTGTATCCCAATTCATCGATAATAATAGCGACGTAGCACGATCAACGTGTTGATCGTTCAAATTTCTGCATATCAATACATCGCCCGATAAATTGTTTCCTTCAATTATTCTTATTACGCCCAGAGGACCCCTAAAAATATTCAATTCCTCGTAAATAAAATTTTGCTTATAAAAATTAGATATAAATCTCATTATCGATTGAAATAATTAATTTACTGAATCATCGAATTATTTGATCCTTAAAAGTAAATGATTTTCGTCGTAAAGAACGAATACAATTATTTTGAAAATTTTACTTCACTATTATAATAAAAATACTCGAAATTAAAGACGTTATTACGAGATTAATCATTTTTTTAGTCATTACCGTTCAAAGAGAAGTAAAAATAATGCATTCCCGTTGTTGTAATGATTACTGTAAGTGCCTGGATCGGATTTCCTGTTCCAAATTATTCGCATCAACGCGGGTTGACTCCTGTAAATATATTTATTTAATATCAACATTCATAGAAAATGAAACGAGATAAATTATCGCTTTTTGAAAAACAGAGTATTTCATTTTTCATTTTCTATTACAATATTATTTTCGAAACTTATTTCATTGATCTCACCTAAAATACGTGGACAGATCGAATATTATTGCTGGAGTAGAATCGTCATTGAGCATTTGGCTTTTGATAGTTGCGAGGGAAATATCGTAATGTTGAAATTGGCCTCGATCATTGCCGATGGTAAAAACAAAACCGTCGCTATGCCACGATGCTAAAGTTGGAATCTTAAAATTTAAAAATCATTTCCAAATTGCAGAAGTTTTTTTTTTTTTTTTTCAATAATTTTTTAAAACATTGCAAATTTTATACAACATCGAGCCGTTGAATTTTTGTATTTTACTCACGAATGGAGCTTTCACACTGTTGCTCGTGCCTTTGTTGTGATCGTGCAAAGTTATAGAACCATCGATGCAACACAACAATAACATGTCCTGATTCGGTGAAAAAATTGCACAGCTCGTGTGCGTAGGCAGAGGAACAGAAATAACTTCTATCCTTTGCAATTTGTCTTGCTGTGAAACTTCGTAGGTTTGCCATTCGATCGTAACTTCGCCCTGTTAGAAAATCATATTTTTTTTTCATTTATTCCTCGATGAATTCTATGATGAGAGACAAATTATGGTGTTCAAGTTCACATGCAGGGAATGCAAAAAAAGAAATAATTTTTTTTTCTCTTCAGTTGAGCTCAAAATATATGTGCAGTGTTTGACTCGGATTATTAGGTCAATTTATGAAATTTCAGAATGATTAAAAAAAAAAAAAAAATTTTGATGATCCAATGACTCACTTTTCGCGAGACTTTTTGTTCCACCGAATGAATAACATTCTCATGTCGACCATTGAAGGTGATGCAGAGTGGATCGAACTCCGTTCGAAGATGACAAATCAGCTCGAATTTTGTACTGAAAATTTATCATCATTATAGTTGTTTTATTTTGGTATAGATAAAAAAAAATATTATTTCAACGAAATAACGTTTTGACATAATAATTTGAGAGCAATAGGACGTAGCAATATTCTCAAATGATATAACTAAAGTTTTAATTCTCATTATTCCAACGGTAAAACGTTGCATTTTTGTCAAATCCATGAAAAAAGAGATTTCCTGTAAAAAAATGCTTTTGTCATTGAAGGTTTTTGGTTTTTTTTTGTGACAATCGATCAAACGTATCTTAAGTTGAATTAGTAACCATGGAAACGAAGCATAGTAACAGTGCTAACGAGTGAGGCACACATTTCGCGAAAGAAAAATATTTATTTCGGGACTAAAATTAGGTGGGAAAAGAAGGAAAAAAATGTCACAGTTTTGGCATGCAAATTGGGCGGAAGATACGTTCAAGCCGTACATGCTTGGAAATTGGGAAGTCCCGAATTGGCATCCAAGGTGGCCTTGTTGGAAGCACTGCAAGCCGACAACTTTTTTGGCTGATAACTCAGGGCACATTCTACCGGATAAGCCAAGATCAAAAAGATCTCCTTGGGGTGATTTTAAGGTAAAGTATAGAAAACGAGTTGAAGTGAAAATTAATAGGATTGTTAATTGTTAAATAAACCGGTGTTAGGGCACTTGGCAACTGCCAAAAAGAATCAGTAGGGAAATGGCTAACAAACTGTCCGACACACAACAATACAAACGCGCTGCTTGGGAAGCACACAAAAAACATTACGAAAGATCTTGCCCTGACGACGCAGCTGCAAGTTCTGAGAAAAAAAAGGCAAAGTCAAAAGCGAAGAAAGCTGAAAGCGTCGAAAAGACCAAGAGAGCGAGCCTGGGCTTTGGAGCTGCTGAAACACCGGAACCAACAGAAATGGGAGAACAGGAATAATGAATTTTGGAGAATTATCCGGCGAAGGAAAAATTTAAGCTCAGAAAAACTGACACCCAAAAACAGTGAAATGAATTTAAGAAACTACAAAATTGGAAAAGAAATTGATGGAAAAAACCTACCGAAATAAACCCAAAACCATACTGTTCCAAATTCATTGATCCGATTAGTTTCTGCTACTCCATATTAATTCTACAATCAAAGCGCAACGTTTACAGAATTAGTAGAATATTTTGAGTCTCATTATTCCTCGTCCTTGGACCAATCTTTTTTACATACCCGGTCAAACGATACAGATGTACATTCGCTCGATCATGATCTTTAACCGCCGGACTCCATGGATAAACCTCGTTCATCGATGATTTCCACCATACTAAAATCTGCTTACGAGTTTTTATCGATGTTTTACCCATTGTGATTACAGCCACAGATATGTATTACTATTTTTTATTTGTGAAAACATTGAAGCCATATTTATGGAAACGATCAACAAATAAAAAAAATTTCTAATGGAATCGTGCATGAATTAAGGAATTTTATGTATCGTCAATGAAAAAATTTGAATCCATTCTGTTTAAAAAGTTTGTTTCACTTTTTTCTTGGTCTATATTTTGTATTTCAGTAATGAAAAAATTGAATGAGAATATGAATATTTACAAACATGTAAGAATTCAATATTTATTTCGAATTTCGAATGATGAAAATATTTTCTTACAAATGTATTTTTAATTTTTAAGACATTTTGTAATATGTCATTGAGAAAAAAAATCAACTCACTAAATCTCCGCTCCTGTTAATACGTATTTTTTTATCTTGTCGACGCCCGCTTGGAATGGAAAGTTCAACGACGGATAAACGAGGTTCCAATTTGCTAATTTTGTCGAAAATCGTTCTCTTAGATTTGGTAAAGTGTACGACGGTGACTTGGCTATCGTTGTGGGTAAAAACTAAGTGATTTTTAGTCATGGTTACTGAAATCAAAACAAAAATTCATTAAGTTTCTGCAAAACATTCTTTGGGCAATTTGTGCGGGAATTTTTATTCTTTCATGCAGAATTTCTTACCGTCGGAAACGTGGTCAGAAATTTTTCCTACTAAATATTTGTCAAACATAATTTTTTGTATGTCCGCCGTGAGAAGATTGATTTGTATGTAAATGAGCAAACCCGTGTTGAGCATTAATTCGACAGTGTTCTCGTCGTGCCACTGGCAATAAACGGTCGTATGATCGTGCAATTGATCCTGAAGAAGAAGCAGTTTTTTTAATCACAAAAAAATTGTCATATTTTGTGGTTGTCGTGGAATTAAGGAAATATTTTACCTCCAGATATTTAATACCATCTTTGAGTTTGTTGCCTTTTTTGTTCTGGAGTATAGAGACCATGCCCTGCTTTTGGCAGTATGATCTTTTACCCTCTTCATACAGTCCATCGATACGTTTTTCATGGTATCTGAGATCATTTGAATTTTGCTTCAATGAACAACGTGATGGTAAAATAGAAAAGGTTTTATTTGTACAGAATGAAGGTGATTTATCGGGTGTATGATTCGTTAAAATCCTACTAATTAAAGATTCGTGGTAGCGAATTGTTTTTTTCTGAGAGGTCTGATATAAGACAAAGAAAAGTTGCAGATCTCTTTTTGTCAGAGAAAAAGTGTTTTTTGAAATATTGAGCAGTTCGAGAAAAAGGTGTATCTGCTCTTTTTACTTATTTCCTTCACACTTGAATTTCTGCCTGCTAGTAGACACTTGGAAAATCACGAGTTTTGTATTTTTCTTAAGTCAAGTTTCTTAGATCCGTAAGTCTGCTCTTAGGTCATATTATGACAATTTTATATTTCTATTGTTTCCAAAATTTGATTTCGTCATGGGACATTTTGATGCAGTAATATTTCATATTTTGAATTTTTCAAATGTTTTTATTTACGCGTATATTCCTCATACAACGAACTCACTTGAACGCTCCAAAATCTGTGTCCTTGATGTTAATATCCTCACTCAAACTCCACAAATTAATATCGCCTAAAAGGACGAACATTTTTGAATCATATAAATTCTCAGGTATTCGAAGACATTGGTAGACTTTATCTATTTAATCGTACTACAAAAGAAATACAAATGACAGAGTATAGGTTAGATTTGTGTTGAATATGAAAGAGGTTATGTTGTCGTTGTGCATCAACTGACGTCGCGAACGACTTTTCTTCTTCTTCTTCTTGGTTCTCTATTGGCTCTGGCTATCTCCCTAAATTCTTCTTCTTGGTGCTCTATTGGCTCTGGCTGTCTCCCTAAAGCTCGCTTCACACGACGCTTGTTTTCGTGCGTCATATGATTTTGTATATCTATATATATGTGTACATCACGCATGAAAACGGGTCGTGTGAAGCGGGCATAACTCCCTATCATCTGACAGACTCGCGCGCCGAGTGATTGATTAATTGATAAATACATTTATGCCTTGGAATAAACCATGAGGCAAATGATAATTAATAACAAATGAATATAACAGAAGCGTAAAAAACGATACAAAGAATAAATGAAAAAAAAAAAAAACCAGAGAGAGAGAAAGAGAGAGAAAAAGTTCTTTACACAACTTTCGTTATAAGTTACAAGTTTCAAACGCGCTTTCATGTTACCAGTTGCATTTCTCTTGCGAATAGTGACTTCGCGAACGCAGCCTACGAGTCCGTGGGTGCTCGTCACATCCGTCGAGAGAAGCTCGCGACGGATGTGACGTTCGGAAAAGTAGAGCCATCATTGGTCATCAATCGTTACTTATCGCTCATCGCGCGCAGTGACACAGAGTTCATTGGAAAGCACCCTGTAGATTCGGCATAGTGGACTTTCCGTATTTGTGTAGTTGCTGTACTCCAGTGATATAGGTATACTCGTAGACTCTCTGTTTCCACAATGAGCAGCAGTAACTAAGCACACGTCCTCTCATTCTCTGTGTTAACAGACCGTATTTCACAGTGCTCTGTGCTTCACTGTATCTTTTGTTCTTATTAAAAGGCTCTCTTAAAAACTCGACGTATTTTCAAGTTTTAACGAGTTCGAGTTTCGAACGTTACGAACTTCGTGCGACGGAGACGAATTATAAAAATTTGAAACTCTGGAGAAAAATGGATTCTGCTGAAATCATTATTGGGACCGCGGTGGTTGGAGGAATCCTGGGCTGCGCCGCGTTGCCCATCATCGGTTTCGGATCGGCTGGAGTAGCGGCCGGGTCAGTAGCCGCAGCATGGCAATCGTCCATCGGGAATGTTGCAGCCGGATCCATTTTCGCTGGGCTGCAATCAATGGGCGCTACGGGAACAGGAGCTCTGGTGTTCGGCGGGATCGGGTCCACGGCTACTGCGGCCGTACCATTAATGTATCGTTTCGCTGGTTATTACTTACGCTCGCCGGCATCAAAGCTATAATAAAAATGGATTACTTCGAGGCGACAACGCCGAATCATGTCAAATGTCACCGTAACGCCAAATAAAATATAAAATATGTTCAAGCTCCGAACCCGAATTATTTTTCTTTCGTATACATCACGCGTGTATATATACATATATATTTTCTTTTTTGCAAAAGCAAACAAAATAAACGTATAATCGAGTTATGATTTGACTGAAACTGAAGCGAAAATCCGGACGAGTACCTGAAGGAGTAACGAAATTAAAAAGAAGAGTCGGCAGTGTTGCAGCATTAGAACGAAAAATAAAAGCGTTAGATGAGAACGCGGTGAGTCTATCTTTCGAAAATGTAAACTTGATATAAATAAGCGATGTTTACGTTCCGGTTTTTTTTTTTCAAAGGCTGAGATAAGTTGAATCGTAGATTGATCGATGCGAAACTGTTTTTGCTCAAGATATGTATAGGATTACAATTGAAATACTCGTCAGACGCTGTTTACATAACAAAAAGTGAAAACAAGATTTGGGTGGTGGAAGGTGAAACTTAGTCAACAATTCGTAGAAAGGAAATATGAGAGCCACTGCCACTGAAGTAGTGATTCGTTTCAACAGAACATGTCAAACGTAAAATAATAAAAATTGGACAATATTCGAATAAAATAGTAACTTCGTGCAATTTCTAATGGAGTGAAATATTTCCGACGTTCTAATTTAATTAAGACGCAATAGATTAATCGATAAAATGGCACCTGTCTTGGGTGAGAATTGTACATCTAAAGTTAAGCTGTCAATTTCGAGGTTAGAAAAATGAATCTTTTCATATCAATTTTTGCCTTCAGAGTCGATTGTTTATCTCGTAATTGTTGCAATATTGTGGGGAGCTACAAATCCGTTGTTGAAAAAAGGTGCAACAGGTATAGACGATGTAAAAGCGTCGTCGACGTCCAGAAAATTTCTCGGTGAAGTTTACTTTTTGGTTACAAACCTGAAGGTTCGTGTTCAAACATTCTCCAAAGTCTTCAATTTTTTTCTTCTCGAATAAATATTGTTTCATTGATTTTTAAATTCAAGTATATGATACCATTTCTCGTGAATCAATGTGGCTCCCTTCTGTATGTTGTGACGCTCCAAAGCGCAGATTTGTCGCTGGCAGTGCCCGTTACAAATTCTTTGACTTTTGTGGTTACGGCCATGGCTGGTTGGATTCTTGGGGAAGAGAAACCCCATGCAAGTGAGAAAAATTCATATTTCTTAAATAAGGTAGTTATCTCATAAGCTTTCAGGTTAGAGAAGTAACGCAATGGTCGATGTATAGCGAAGTTCGGATGCTGCGGAACCGAGGAACAAAAAATACTAAATTCAGAGTTTCAGAAATTGAAACATTTCTTCGAACCTTCCAGTGCCACTTTAACTTTCTATCGCTATATCCCCAGATGTTAATTTTCCAGGACTGAATAACTAAATGCCTAAAAAAACTTAAGATCGTCAAGAAAAATGAAAAAATGATTGTAATTGAAAATGATCAATTTGAAAATGATCAAATGATCAAAAACAGTTTGACGAGACAACTGCTTTACTCATCTCTTTGCAATTGCTCAGATTTTTGAAGCAAAAACTTTTTTGTTTTCTTTCAGACGTCTACATTGGAATTCTAATGATACTAGCAGGAACTACAATATGTTGTCTGGACAAACTAAATGACGAGAACAGCGTCGTGACCGTATAATGAAATCGTGAAGACAACTATTTCGCTAGTGTAAAATGAGAAAGACAGATAAGCAGAGAGTTTCGAATGACGATGAAACGTCGTTGATCGATCGAAGAGAAAAACGAAATGAAAGTAGAGAAATGTTGTACTGGTTACAACGAGAGGATTGAATTTAATATTTTGTAACTTAAGTTTTAATAAAAGAATAACTATTCTTCGATAACAAATTAAAAGAATTACATTTATTTATTTCAGATAAGGCGATAGAGTTACAAAACGAAGATTTGTTTCTGGCGTTTCAGGCATTCGAGGTGCATTTTTCGCTCGTCGTAGGAATAATATAGATATTGGTTAATTGAATGGTAAATATGTATGTATATAAATTTACCTAAATTGATAAATCGATATAAAGAAAATCGGTTAAGAATTTACGATATTTACACCCAAATGATATAACTACTGGTTTATATATACACACGCAATTAGCACCGAGGTGGAATGAATAATGAGCTATGGGAGTTGGACTTTGATTCGCTGCGGTTCAACATTTCATCCGATCTCTTAAGCAGACAATTTCCAGTATTTTATTCACCGCTTCCAATGACTTTGTTCATTTCTTTTTATTCGAGATAAATAATGATACTTGCAAAGTTGATTGTTGCTTCGAAGTAATTACTCGATATTTACATAATTAAGAACAAAATAGCGATCGGTATGAGGGAGATTTGACCGGATGAAATTTTCTCAATGTCCACGAACAATGAGATAAAACTTAAATAAAAACGAAACAAAAAGACAGAATTATTCTGAGGGACTATTCAAAGACAACTTTTTATTTCGAGTCGATAGAAAATTTTGATTGCTTTGAAAATATCGTTAATTTGTGCGATTGAGTTGTATTTATGTTTTTTTTTTTTTTTTTTAATCTTTTGCTTTTCTTTGCGGTTTTGGGAGACTGGGAAATTGGAAGATGGCACGATGATTCACGGTTATTCTAAGCAATGATTCTGAACTGGGCGTTTATTTTCTTCGCTCACTAATTCACGTTTTTTTTTTTCCCATTGTTTTCCTTCAATTTTTCAGTCGCCGTTTACATAATCGTATTAAAAAAATAATGATAATAATAACCGACGACAATGTACGATGCTAGTTTTTTTTTTCAAGTCGCTGCGTCGTTATTTTGTCGTGAATTCTTGGGCGGTCTCTTCACTGACGGACAATTCATTACCGCGTTTATATTATAAAAAATGGCATTCTCATCAAACACGGCAAAAATTTATCGATTATAAATCTGGCAGAGAGAACGCTGCGTTAAAGTGTTAACGATCGAAGATCAGAAAAAACAAAATTTTTTTCTTTTCCAATTCCTTCGCAACTAGAAACGTCAAAGGATTTTTTCATTATTTCAGGCTTTAAAGAAAATTTTGATTTTCCACATCTGTCTATCAACGATGCATTATTTGGCGCGCTCGTAACACCCTCGACTTCACGTTGTTAATCGTAATCCAATGCAATTATTTATTTCCTCAGGGAAATAACGTTTTTCTCTTTACCTTTTTTTTTTCGTATATAACTCACGTATATACATATTTATATTTATAGATTTGTTTTTTTTTTTTTTTCTTCAGAATTCATGGGAATGGCAATGCATTTGATTTGTAATATTAAACAAAAAATGTAGCAGCATATACGGATACATTTTAATTACATTTTTTTAATATACATCAAAATATATATATATATATATATATATATATATCAAGAGACTCGGTAGAGTCTCAATATATATTTATCTAAATATATCATTATTAGGATGATCAATTATTGAGATTATTTTTCTTTTTATTCGAACAACCAATCCTAAGGATCTTGAGAATACAAGTTAAAATCAATTCGAAATTGTTTATTGAGCTATAAATTGTTCATAAATTCTATTTTTTTCGACTCTGAATAACCACGAGGAGCGAAAAGACCGTTCAAATAAAAATTTGATTCATTTAGCAAAAATATTCCATTCGTTTTATTCCATGGAACAAAAGAACAGAAAATGGTGTTTCACGGTTCCTCGTAACAACGAATGGATAAAGAATTTTGTTGAAAAATATTTTTTCTCGTTTTCTTCAACACGGTCGATCGTAATAAAAAGTAAACTTCAATCGATCATCCTAATAATTAAACTTTTTCTTACAAACGTGTGTACTATGCGTGTGTATAATTTACTCGTGTATTTTTTTTTTCTCTTTTCAGTGATTAACGGTGTGCCAAAACGGTCGCGGATAAGCTCGAAGAATTTTTTCAATAATAATTCGATACTTCATTTTCCTCGCGAACAAGCTGAGATTTCATTACGAGAGATTGAATCTTCGAGAGGTACCTTCGATTAGTAGATTAATTAATCATTATCGTCATATACATTTGTGGTCATTTACATTTTCGATGCACGCTCGAACGTATTTTAAATGAAAAAAAAAAAAAAAAAATAGAAATAAAATAAAAAATAAAAATAAAGCGTGATCTTCACGAAATATCGAAGAACAATCGTGTGCTTTTTCATTCGAATTCTGTTTATTTTAATTTTTTTTTTTTTTCCATTACGTAATCGTTATTGAAAACGAAAAGCATACGCAATTGTTTATATGTGAAACTCAAGACTAGCATTGATCAAATGGCGCTCCGATTAAGCTCGGGATTTTTTGCTCTTGATCTTGAACCATCCGGCACTCTTGTTCGGGTCCCTCGGTACCGACGTCGAACGACTTAGCTCACCCCGCGAATTACCGTTTCGACTTTTCGAGGCCAGAGACTCCGTCGATACGGTTCTGTCCACTTTTTGCTTGTCCTTCGATTTCAAAGTACTCCGATTAATCGTACCTGCAACGAAAATACCGTTATAATTGTTCAATCAATATCTTTTTTATATTTACGGTTTGAAAAGACTTGAAAAAATCGAGAATATACGTCGGTTCACAAAAATGGCTGTAACTTTTGATCTGCTCGGAGATACGACTCCACCAAAAACTCATTCGATGCGTTATCGAATTCTCTTCAAAATGACACCTGGTTTATCAGTTTATTTTGATTTGCAGATTTTTAAAATCATTTTTAAAGATCATCAATTTTTCATTTTTTTTTTCTTTTAGTTTGCCGACACTCGAGGGCTGTTTTCGGTCCGAACCAATCAAAATGTCCGGACCAATCTAACGCTGTTTTCTTAATCTACCTAAATCCTTTTCAAAACATCCCCATTGAATCGTTGTATCGCTCTTTTCTACCGAGTTACGGTGATATGAAATTTCGGAATTTTTCAAATTTTTTTTCTTCGATATTCAAAGTGCTGTGATTTAAGAAAAAATGAGAAATTTTTTTTTGCAAGTTTCACTCGAAGTTTGATTTCCTGATAAAAAATTAATCAATTCAGACAAAAACGTCGCAAGTGTTTGTATATCTAAAATAATTTATCCAGAGTGGATATTTCGTTTTGATTATCTCGATAAATTAAATTTTTCTGATAAAAATAAAAATTTTCAAAACGACACTAAAAGTGCGAAATTACCGGTTTTCGAAAGATTGTCTTTGCTGCGTCGTGGTTCCTTGCCACGTCTGCTGAGAGTCTCGCGACTTCGTTGTCTGCGTTTCATGGTTGTTGGTGGTTTTTGATGATGCTGCTGTTGATCATAATTGATCTCGAATGGCTCGCGATAATGTCGTGGCTTCCAGGGTGCGAGAACGCTCACGCTCCTCGAGACTGTTTTCGTGTGGGACTGAAGGGGTCGATTTAACTCGTCTCGAGATGCCGCGCGTCGTCTTTCGTTCGGTCCTGGTATTTCACCAACTTTAATGATAAAACAACGAAATTTATTTTTTATTTATTCAATAAATATCGCTAGAATCGCAAATTTCTCGAAATTATTATAAAAAAATAATAATAATGTTCCGGACCATATTCACTGAGAAAAGAAATTCGTTGGATCAACAAATCGTGGCGAACAAATTAAATTTGTTCATTTAACAAAACTTTTGTTGATTCAACGATATTTTTGTCGTGGTGAAAAATATTTATTCGAGCCAACAAATTAAGTATTCGAATGAACCAAACTTTCCTTTGGGTTAACGAATTTCACTTTGTTCGCCCCGATTCGTTGAATTAACTTTCAAAAAATAAAAAAAATTTTAATTAAAAAAGATGAATTTTGTTCCCATTGCGTTGACGATAAATAAAAATAAGTAGAGACAAGTCAGGACGAAAAAAAAGAACTTAAAAAACTGACAATGAGTGTGGAGGTCCTATCGTGTAGCCTCTTCGTGGCACACTCTCTGTGTCTTCGAAAGAATTACGATCTTTTGTCGAAAGAAATGAGTGAAAATGTCAATAACAGCAATAATCATACAGAGTTTTTATAGCCACAATTGTTTTTCTCATTCTTATATATTTGTCGCAGAAAATCTTAATCAGGAATGTTGAAAATCTGGGATTACCATTGGTATTAAATTTTGTATGATTAGAAACCTATTCGAAGGGAAAAACAATTATTTTCCCCATCGGTGGACCGTTTCGTTTTGAAAAAATGCAGGCTCACCTGTAGCAGCGTGTAAATAAACAATGGATCGTTGGGATCTCTGAGAATTCTGACTCTGTTGGCTGCTATCGCCGGTGGTACTTTCACCCGAGGACAATGCACTTTCGGCGAGCCTTGGTGGTTTCCTTGGTGGCGTTGGTACGCTCAAATTTTGTCGACTCGAGGAGATAGTTACGTCACACCTGGCGCTTGCATGATCGTCGGAACGTTTGCTCCTGCGGGAATACGAATTAAGATTTCTTTAAATCGTTGACTTTTCTTGGGTCGATGAGTTGTAGCGGTGTGAGCAATCATTGAAAAACTGCAGTGATTTTAAATTGATATTTAAAATTGAAATTTTTTTGCTTCAAAATGAATTTGCTAGAAACGAGCTTAAGGAGGGTGGCTACATACGACAATATGATAAGAATTTAATAAAATTTAGTGATAACTTTCTTTAGCATCAAATGCAATGACACAATTTTTTCGTCTACATAGTTGTCGAATAATTGGAGTTTATCAATTTGCAAAATATATACCTATACATATCAGAATCCTATGCTTACGGATGTAAACTCTAGTGTTAAATTACCCAAAAACTATGTAGAAGAAAAATCTTAAAAAATTTGTATATTCATATTTAATCCAAACGAATATGCTCACCAAATTTCATTAAATTCTAATTATTTCGAATTTTCCTATGCTTTTAACATGGCAACATTGTTGTGTGTAGCCAACCTCCTTAATGTGCCCAGTCGTTTACATTTTTTACATTTCATTAAAAAAAAAAAATCTCTAAGAATAGATAGAAAACTGGAAGATCTTTTACAAAAATGTTCACAGATTCTCGCGTTATTCACCTGCGTTCTCGATTCGACGAGAGAGATTCTTGATCGGTGTCGCCAAAGAATCGAAGATTTTTTTGAACAGAAACGCGTTCGGGTGCCGAGGAAGCTTCTTCGTCTTCGGTGCCAGTAGTCAGGATCTCGCTTTCAGGGATTCTCGGTTTCTTATCAACGGGCTGTAAACGAGAAAGAGTAAAAAAATTTTATTTCTGTTCCACGATAAATTTCCATTGAAAAAAAAAAAACAAATTCTCGAGGAAGCACTTTGCATCAGTGTCATTGGCCGTTGTAAAACAAGTGAAAAATCCTCGTGAAAAACTTCATAATCGCTTCTCATCGAATAGTGAAAAAAAAAAAAAAAAAAAACAAACAGCAACAACCAGAAAACAGTAGAAAATATCGAAAGACTAAAAAGATAGCGAGAAGGAGGAAAGGAGAGAGAAAAAAAAAAGATGAGGCGAGTCTAAAATTATCGTGCTGGCGAGAACATTACAGCAAATTTCGCGTTCCCGGTAGGCGTTCGCGCGAGTAGAACGCGAGTCCATTATCTTTATAAAGAGTGTGTACATACATATATACATAAAATAATATTATATACTTTATATACATATACACACATAGATAACAACATTCATATGTGTTATTGTCTGTCTATATTTACACGTATACGTATGTAGACACATTGGAAAGAGTTGATCGCGCTTGCGGTCCAGTTAATCCGATGTAAGGCAGCTCGTTGTTCTTCAAGGGACAAACAAAAAGAATGCTGAGGATCTCTCAGCTCTCTGCCCTGGGGATGTTGGATTAATGCCTATGCCTTGCTCCTTCAAACACGTCTTTATATGTATATATATATACGTAGTTTTAAGGAGGAACAGAAGAGGGATAAAATAGGAGCGAGAGGGAAAACCAGAAAGAGAGAGAGAGAGAGAGAGAGGGAGACGAAACGATGCTGTTTCACGATCACTCCGCGGGATAGCTCTATAGTTCTTGTCGTGAATTACATATACTAAGAGTTACTAGCTCGAGATACAACGTTGTGTGTATCGGATGTGTGCGAATCGAAAAATAATGACTGTAAGGAGAGCGTGTGGCGCGTCGGATACTATATGCGCGGCGTCGGCGTCGGCGGCGTCTTCATGAGTCATGACTATGACCCCACCGATATCCATGTTTTGCCCTCTTCCATAGATCATCTTTTTGCGAGCTCTGTATATTCACCGAGCAACAAAGTAAACTTACGAAATTCCCAGAATCTTTTACTCATTTTCATTCGTTTATCAATATTTCAAACGCTTTTTCGACGGATCGACAATCCGTGGTGGCAATAAATGCACGCAGATACATGGTTGAATCATTCATTTTTACCAGACTCTATTTTACAAACGTTTTCTGTCAATGTGTGCTTGAACTTTATAAGAATCGCCCAGGCGATAAACGATCCGTCGTTGTATCGCGTTTGATGCAATTTATCATGCGTTAAAGTCTTCGGAATCGAATGCCCTGCTCGCGCAGAAGGATTACACCGAGGCGTCTCTCCACCTCCACCATTTTTTTTTCTTCTTATACATAAATATATTTGTAGACTCTCTCGTATATGTATACGAGCGTTCCACAGTCGGGCTGCTTCGTAAACCCGCGGCAATGGGGTTGCGGGGGGAGCGGGCACTTAATCTCCCGATTAAATTAAACCACAGAGAGCGCGCGGAGTTAGTTAAGCATTTAATCAAACTGGTAATTGGTGGTTGTAGTGGCCCTAATGGCTCACCGGGCGCCCGTTCTGCACCCCTTGCAAGCAAAGCCTGCTTTTTTTTTAACCCTCCGACAGAGAGAAAGAGCAAAGATCTGTTCTACTGACTGATGAATGTGCCCGCGCCATCACTGTTTTATACTTGTATACGTCATACCGCGATATATATATATATCAACGTCAATCGTATGTATATGTATATATAAATAGCGAAGACACATTGCTTGCTGGTAATAACATCGGGGATGTGAGAGAGGTAACGTGCATGACTCTCGATCCGCTCTTATCGTCATGCTTTATCGAAATTTTTCTTCTTTTTCCTTCGCTAAGGAAATAAGAGAAAAAAAAGTATATATATAAATAATCACCAATTTCCAAGACGAGCTCTAGGCATTCTTTTGTACGTACATATATGTATATTAGATTCATATATATATATATATATATATATATATATGCTTCTCTCGGAGTATCCACGTATAAGAACCAGCGCGATATGTTCTCATGATCGTTTAAGTGCATGGGAACGAGCCCCAAAGACCCCCAGTGAAGTTGTGTACTGTATTTTACTTCGAGAAAAGATATTCACGTGAGATTTCTGACAAACTTTACGTTGTTACAACTATGCGATGGATCGTCATTGATTTTTTTGACGCTTTCTTTTTTCGTAATCGGAGGAGCGAACGATTCATCGAAATTTTGAAACTTTTTCATCAAATTACCGAATAAATTCATTATTTTTGCGATGTTATTCTGATTGTGCGATTAATGAAAAGGAGCGAATCGCTGATTATTACTGTTATGATTGGGGAAAAAGATCGGTAGAGAACATTTTTTCGAAAGCAGTTGAAGAAAATCGACGCTTAATGATTATTCTATGAATTATTTTCACGCATGAACCGCTAGGTTGATTTTTATTTTAGTCTGTTTATTGTTATCATCGTTTTATATAAAAACAGTATTAATAACCGTGCTCGTAACGACGAAATCCGTGGACGTGATTATCTAGAGAGATACTTTCGTGAATTTCAGGCAAAAGAACCGTTGTCTTTACGTACGTGAGTTCAACAGTGCCGAGACGGTGATGACGAGAACAAGTGTATATACATATGTAATAAAGAAAATAAAAGAGCAAGAGAAAATCAGGACTGCGGCGACCAGGGAGGGAATGAGGAAGAAAGCGAGAGAGAGAGAGAGAAATGCGTGGGTCTGTTTGTCCACAGAATCTCGAAACTGGTCCGCAAAAGGACCGCTGAAAGAGTATCTGATGAAAGTCACCGGCACCGGCTCGAGGACTATCATATTGAGTCGATGACGCGTTCATGCTTATTCTGAACGATGATCGCGTCTACCAGTCGAAATTTTCGTGAAGTTGAACAAAATTTCGAATTGTTGGGTTCGATTCATTGAGACACGAGGTGGTCCAAAATTCTTACAGTTTTCTTCTAATTACTTTAGAATTATTCAATTTTTTTCAAACGAACTTTAAAAATCATTTTCGAAACGGTAATTTCACTTGATTAGGGATTAAAAAGCTGATTCACCGTTACCAAAACAGGAGTTTAAAAGAGGGAATGATTATGCGTGATTCTACCTTGGCACTTGTTTTGTTCTTTCGTGACAACGATTTGAACCATCCCTTTCTTTCGGCCTCCTGGCTCTGATTATCTCTGGTAAGGGTGTTCTTCAAATCGCAAAAGGGTTCCTCGTCACGGGTGAGTGTTCCCGTTGAGCGGGAAAGGCGGGCGGGTCTAGCAGGGCTTGGGCTTCCACTTGGGGTCGATAGACGTCGACGCTGGCTGTAATCCTCTTCCTGGAAGACGAAAGATAAACGGGAATGGTGAGAGGCGATATGACAAGGAAAAAAAAAAAATTAATAATCCATCGAAAAAAATCTCCGAGGAAACAAATGTGAAAGAAAAAAAAATGGCATTGAATTAAAATTCGAGAGTTTATTTCAATAAAGTTTCCAAGAGTATCGTGCTGTCCTTACGTTCCTACGATTTCTATGCGATAAAGTTCGACCGCGTATCTTTCAGTTGAGAATGACAAAAAGTGGATCGTTGGAACATATATGGAAATGAGGCGAAGTAGAAAAGGTAAAAGTAGGATCAGACGAGAGGGGGGTGGGGGCGCGGAGAGTCCGTAGCCACGTGGGTGGCGCAATATCGCGGCAGAAAGATCGGGAGTAGCCGGAGGGTAAGTTTTTGCAACCCTTTTCCTTGCCGGCATTGCAACTCCTCCTCTCGAAGCTGTAAGTTAACTTTTTATTTTTCCTCATTCATAAAGTCGGGTTCGGTTGTGCGACAAGGCAAAGTACGGCTCTAGAGCGCCGTGTGTCGCAGAAAAAGGCAAAAAAACGATGTATATATATATAAGTTTCAGGGAAGTTTCGATACGCGTTATAATAAGAGTACGAAGGGAGAAAGGGAGGAGGTTACCTGGTGCTCGATGTAGGTATGCACCCGCAGCAGTGCTTTACGCTTTACTCTGTATATATCGAAGGAAACGAGAACTATGCGTATAAGCGAAGCAGCAAACACCGCATAAACTCTCTCAAATGACTCAGGATGGATAGTCCGTATCGCGGAATCATCTGCATAGTACGAGCTGGCCAGGAAGAGAAGGAGGCAAAGAGAATGAGAGGGAGATAGAGGCAAAGGCCGCTTTTCTACGAGAGTTCTTCCATCTATACGAGCAACAATATCCTGTGTGTGCTTTCCATAACGAGTCGCGCGCGCTACCTCGCTCTCTCTCTCTCTCTCTCTCTCTCTCTTCCCCTCTTCGTCTGTCTCTAGCGTATGAGAAAAAGAGAGAGAGATAGAGAGAAATAAAAAAAGAGGCACACGATATGCTGCCCGAGGGCATTGTGACCCACGCACCCCCCTGCTAACTCTTACAGCAACGGATTGTATACCCGTGCGCGGCCTTCCCGTTCAGCCTTCTTCGTCTTTTGCCATCTTTCTTCGAGTCCTCCGTTCGCTTCACCTTCTCGCCTTGTCCTTCTCGCAACTTCCTGCAGCAATGTACTTTCATCTCTTTCTTCTTCATTGCTCTTATACATAGTAGAGGATGCTGTGTAGAGAGAGAGAGAGAGAGAGAGAGAGAGAGAGAGAGAGAGAGAGAGAGGCTTCCTCAACGCCCTTCTTCCCTATTCCTCTCGGCAGCGCCTCGCCCTACCTGCATCACGACGGGGAATGCGTTATGCACGGCTACTCCCTCGCGCCGCTCTTTTATGCACACATATACATTCACCCTTTCTCCCTCTTTCTTTCTCTTTCTGTTTCTTCGCGTGGGCTTCCTCCGAGATTGGTCTAGGTCGTGGTTTAACGCTACGGCTTACCGCATGTGTTCCCTTACACCAGAGACCCTGCAGCATCCTCCTCTTCAACCTCTTCTTCTTCTTCTTCTTTCAACTCTTTTTATTCTTCTTGTTTTACTGCTGGGTGTATTATAAGATTATGTAGGTACTGGAGAAGAATGGCCGGACGAGACGTATGAGAACTGAATCATAACGATAGCCGCCGCCTCAACGTACGTGTATACAACGGTTATTCCAGAAGATTATTGCACGAATTCAAGAATATTCATTTGTTTTACTTCTCAATCGAGTAAATTTCGGGATGCGTGCTTCTTTTTTATTTATCTCTTTTTAGCCTAGTCTCTTCTTTGATCGAATGAACGAATCGTGATTTCTTGGTTCACAAGGAAAAGACAGCGAGAGAGAGAGAGGGAGAGCTGTCCACGCGAAGAGCAGGCTGTTGGGTTGAATGAAATGATCAAGAAATTGTCGCTTCTCTCTCGGCAAACGATCGTAAGAAATGTATTTGTTTATAGAGTTATGGGAGTCGGTTGTATGACGCGGGCGCGTGTGGGTTGGCTTGTCCACACGTGGGTAAAACTTAAGGGTCTTCACAGGGAAATGCGGGCCTTCCATAACATCGAACCAGTACTTCTCTCGCATTAGTCTTTTTTCGTTTTTTCCTTCATTTTCATGTCTCTCGCTTACTCTTCATGGACGAGATGAGCGCTGTTGCCGCTGCTGGATGGCGGTTGTGCAAGTTTTATACAAACGTGTAGCACTCTGCGTGTAACTCGAGTCTTCGGTACCATTAGCTGTAATTCGCCTACAATTTATCATGAATTCCGGGAGGAACGCGAGAATGATATTACTAACAGCATTATAAGATCTTAAGTCTAAGAATCCTTAGGAATCATCAATTTCTTGGATGAATTAACGGATGCGAGCGGAACCAAGTTTTTAGTTAACTTTCATTCGTTCCTTCTTTGCTGGCAAGCATCCTGTCAGAAATTTCGCTTCAACATGCAAATGTTTCGGCAGTGTACGGAAGCCAAATTTTATTTGGGAAGATCCATGAATCACGCGCCTAGCGGCAATAGACATTACTGGCTACGTATAGGCCCTATTCTGCAGATATTTGTTGCAAGTTAATATGAAACCTGCATACAAGTATAAAATCTATCGTGTACTGGCGGTACTGGCAAAGAATATCACAACGCAGCTATATGTGCAAAAAAATGTCTCGGGAAAAGTAAAGAAATTATGAATATTGACCAGTCGTTGGTAAAAGATCTGCGGTAGTTGTGAACTTATCGGAGAGAGATATATATTCGTTCGGTATTGGAAAGAGTAGATGCGTAACCGTGTAAGCAGTGAGGGCAAACAGAACATCAAAAGGGTGCAAAACGATCGTCTAGAAATCGAGAGGGATCTGCGGAGTAGGAAAGGAGCAACGAGAAGAAAAAGAGGAGAGAGAGAGAGAGAGGGAAAGAGAAAAAGTGCAGCGTTGTGGTATGAGCGGTGGCGGTGTCGGTAGCGCAAGAAGAGGCCTCTTCAGCGACTGCGTCAAGAGCGGGGTTATAGTTGTGTGCCGTAGGACGGGATGCGGTTTGACCAGGAATGCGCATCTTGCCGAGAGAGAAAGAGAGAGAGAGAGAGAGAGAGAGCCAGAGAGGAGAAAGAGAAACGGAGAACGCGCGTGTAAAACGTCTTCCTGCGCTTCGGTTTCTCGTCCACCATAAGCTCTTTGAGCTCCTTTAGCACACGCCAACCTCTTGGCGAATCTCGATCTAGTTTTGCGGAGTAAAAAAAAAAAAAAAAAAACAACGAAGAAGCGTAAAGGAGGGAGAAAGAGCGAGAAAGAGATATGAAAAGACGAGAGTGGATTCTTGGATTGCGGGCGCAGCTTTAACATTCCCCAGTAGTTCGCTTCAATTTCACAGGATTCCACTCATTCCAATAAAATCTCATGTATTATGCAGTACCGGTATATAACTATACTCGCAGTAACCAGATTACCGGTGATTTCTCGATCCCTCGGGAGACGATCATACCAGCCTAAAACCAATTGTGAAAACTGCAAACTCAGCCAATCGAATATTGGCAGAAAGTTCGTATCAAATTTCAGAACAACGTCTGGTGTGAGCGCTAATACAGTTGGGAATCTCACAAAATCATGTTTTATATTGATCTTGGATTCTCTTCCTGCACCATTGAAGACAAAGCTTTGATATTTACAGTCCGTTGTAGAGTTCAAGTACAGCCTGAGTTTCCAGCCGGAAACGCTGTACTTTGAAAACCTCGGTAACTCCGAAGACAAAAGTGCACATCGTTAGTGCATAGCAAAATGAAGTTCGAAGTCCTTCCTCGCTCTAGGCATTGATATTATGCCCTTACGGGAAGTATTCCACTGGATTCGTTTCAGTGTACTTCATGTCCGCGAGCAGACTCGAAGCTTCACGCATATATTCCTGCATCCTGGCAGGTCCTCGTAATGCCTTCTTTCTTCTGAATCGTTCGCTTCCTTTGCTCCTATCCAAGGTCTTCGGCTTAGGCGCAACGTGTTTGAAGAAAGCTTCTTTCGATGTGGAGAGGATATCCAGAATGGGTCTCTATTCCACTAGGCTGCGGTACAGCGAAGTTGAAGCAAGAGGAAAAGGAGCAACCGGATGTGCATTCACACGGCGTGTTAAATCTGGCTGAATCCTCATAAGGAGAACGCGGCTAGTGAATAGAGTTATCGACATAAAAAGCGACTTGACATTGGTGTGGATGATGTGAGGCAATATTTATCGTTTTACATCAAAGTCACAAAAGTTACGATCAAAGTTTGAAGATCGACATTTATGTTTTTCAGCTTAATTGATTATCCCATAGCGAAAAAGTCTTGATGGTCAACTTCTGATGGTATTTGCACACTAAATACTGCCATAACCGAAGAGCCATTTTTGAGCGTTGATCAGTTTTGGAAAAAGACTTTAACCGCGTTGGTCAAGTCGGGTTAGATTGATAGGGAATCTTTACCTGGTTATAACTAAACCGAAGACGCGGCGTGTTTGCAGTCTCTCAACGTAATAGCATGAATATCAACGGAAATCTGGTTATTACAGCGATATATGTTTTAATACTACATATCATAAAATATAAATACATATGTGAGCGCATATATACATAATAGACCATAATATGACCGAGTGAGAAAAGCTCTGCTGACGAGGGACTGGTTTTTAATGTGAAAACGTGAGCTATGATGTTTTCCCCTACCGTCATCCTGGGAGGTCTTCTCTCCTCTTTTTCTTTTTTTCTCTGCCTCCTCCCCTCTCCCGCTCCTTTAGTAGATATAGGCCCGCGTAACCGTGATAATAATTTGTGACGTGCGAGGCCGGCATTACGCATTATTGGTTTTGTACATACGATGTTCCATAAGAGCAAAGATGCCTCGAGAATCATATCCACACAAGATAATATAAAACCAGTATAGGAATAGAGAGAGAGAAAGTGGTCAAGTTGTCTGTGGGATCATGAGGTTTTGCTCTCTTTTTACAAAGGTATCTCGTTTTATATTTGCGCTTTCTGTGATCGTTGACTCATCATCATCAACATGGATCATTATTTTGTCTCTCACTTTGTCCCCTTCGATGTCGTTTTGAAGCATAAAAGCCTCGAGTCTAAGCAGAAAAGGGTCTTTCTTTCTTCGCTACTTCACTTTTCTCTACTTTTTCCTCTCCTTCATCCGTTTTTTCTCTTCATCCCTGCTTTTTTTTGAAAGCTTTTTATTTGTCCTTTTTTTTTCTTTATTTACCCCCATCGTTATTTATGGGAGGTAGATATGAAAAACGAGTTCGTGGTGGCCGTGCGCGCGAGCCGATCCCCCGTGTGCCCGGAAATTGTCTTGGTCACGACAACCAAGAAGGGAGAGAGTGAGTGAGATAGAAAGAGAGGGGTGCTCCTTTTCCTTCGAGTTATTACTTTCTCGCTCACTCTCTCGGCCATTAGACTCCAGATATATCGCTATATGCTGAGCTAACTCTCGGGAAGAGAGAGAGAGAGAGAGAGAGAGAGAGAGAGAAAGGGAAAGAGAGCCCTTAACCAATGCCCTGACTACCCGGATTTATATACGGTCTTTCTCGAGAGGGAAACACACAAAAAATAAAGGAAGGATCCTCACGCACACACAAGCTCATCCTCGTACTCATCAACATGTCACACGTACATGCAAATACACTTAAGCTTCGGTGAATATTAATTATTGCGATCGTGTCAAGATTCACCGACTTGTAGTTACGCCAAGCTGCTGGTTACATGAGCGAGCACTACACTATCCGGCAAAGAAGCAGAGAGAGAGAGAGAGAGAGAGAGAGAGAGAGTGAGAGAGAGAGAGAGGCGCACACCATTTACCACAAGAGCATGCGAAGTGACGCTCGATACTTTATACGAGAAGTGTTCGAAGAGATTGCCGCCGAGTTTCCTATCCCTCTCGTTTATTGGCATCGGTTATCCTCCCTTTTCTCTCTTTCTATATCATTCGCCATACCTCTTCTTGTAACGCGGCAACGAGCTCCGTGTGAAGTCAGTTGTAACGTACGTATATACCTACGTATATGTGGCTGGTCTCTCGTATCGATAGCTCTTTGACGTAACTTCGAAATCGGACGATGAAACAGAATGATACAGACGCGTCGATGAATATTAATAATCGAGATGAGGGACTCTCGGCCCATTTCGAACCGGTGGAAACTTTTTTCTTACCCTCAGGGAATTCCTCTTCGGCTCTTTCTTTCTCACTATGTATCGTATATACAACGAAAGAATCTCGTCAATCTCTACACACTTTCGCTTTCGTTTTACTTTTTATCCTGCATGGCTATACTCTCCCTTCTTGGGTAACGCCCTTGTACCCGCCAACTTCCTGATTCTCTTCACTCGTACATAAATATTGCTATACTTATTATTTATATGTGCCGCGTTACCGGTTATCATGTACGTATATTTCATTTGTGGTCCTCGTTATAATTAAATAATAAATATAGTCTTCTTCGTAAATTGTCTGGATTACTGCTTTATTTTCTTCATTTATACTCTGCCTTGTTCGTTATATTCCACAATCGATGTATCCACCATCCTATATTCACATTCCTTGTTTGTTTTTCTCTACACACAACGCGCTCCATCGAATTCAAGGGCCCATAGAGGCTACTTTATGACGCCATCAGGATAAAACCAACAGTGATTGGCAATTTGTAATCGCCTTTCCTAAGAGCCTGTTTTATCGATCTAAAGTCAATTAACCCAACGTTTAATAAAACTACGCTGGTTACGCATCAGCAAAATGGGTAATATATTTAAAGAATCGTTTTTACCGGACTAGTTTCGTTTAATGGAGTGTAATAACACTCGTCAGGATTTATTATCCTCGTGCACTGATTTCTGCTGATACATGATAAGCCTTCTTTAGTCACAAAACTGTTGAACAGTTTGTTGCGTCCTTGAAACGAATTTCATTATCAAAAGACCACTTTTTATATAATAGTCCAAATGACGGGGTTCAAGTTTTCTAATTTATTTGTAAACGAAATAACGATCCCTTCTATTCGGATAACAATTTTTTTTGTGCTGGATAAACTGAAAGAAGCAACGATCCTGCCTTGAATTTTACAATCGTGTGATCAATTCCGACGATGTAAACGAATAAGAAATCGCATTTCAAAAAGGATTATGAAGTCCAGCTACTCATACCGAGTAAGTTTGATCCTCGTTTAGTTACGCCAAGAGATAATCATTCGAGTGTGATCTGAACTGCACGGACTTCGAGTTAAATAAAGATTAATCTCTTCGGCACCTAGAAATGGGAGTTGTAATATACATATATACCACGGAGAGAAAAGTGTTGGACACGACCTAGCAGCCTTAACCCGGACTAGAAAAGGTCTTCGAGATATCGAGGAGGGCTTTGGTGGAAAGCATATAGGTTTACGGAGGTAAGAGCGATCTCCTTTTGCGCTCATCTAAGTCTCGGACACCGTAGAAGAGGTTGCCAAGAGGGAGAGAAAGAGAGAGAGAGAGAGAGAGAGGCCACGCGGCGCGTAGAATCGTATCGGCAAATTGCAATCGGCGACAGGGAAGAGGAGAGAATAAGCGAAGCGTTGCTTTATCTTCTTTCTCTTGCTTCTTCATTGGGTGTAATTCTCATTGGGGCGAACAAGGGCCAAGGTCTTGGTCAGTTCGTTGACGCTTGCTTCGTCTTGCATCGTCCCTCTTGTTCATCGTGCTGTTATGGACTAACTATTTGAACGAAAGTTACGAGGTCGTTGCGCTACGAAAGAGAACTATGAGAATTTCTAGTGATAAGAGGTTAGACGCAAGGAGTTGATGGTCCATGATTTCGAGAATCTCTCGATCTTCGCCTGTTCATCTCATCAGCGAGTACGTATTTTTATTTTTCCTTCCGACAGAGTTTAGAGCCGGTTTCAGCTTTATTCTAGATGACATTCTAGGCTCTTGAAGTTTTTTCTTACCTACTTCTCTTTTTTCCTTTCTGTGAAAACTTAGTTTCTACACGTTTGCGTAGTTACGCTAGGTTACGTCGTCGTACATCCTCGGTACACCTACAAACCTGTCACTACGGAAACATCAGCTTAGACATCAGCTATGGAGGACCGTTGAAGACGTGGGCTGCAGTCATACGGATGCACGGTCACGAATGAAGCTTCGTTCCTCCATGAAAGTGTTATTGTTATTACGACTCTACTCCTAGTGTTGTATTACTTGTAGGGATCTCGCGACTTGCGTACGTGTCTTATGGCGTAGGTATACCAATCACGTTGAAAGGGTTGAAAAGCAAAGAAGCAGAACCCGTGAGAAACATCAACGTTTATGCCGCCGCTACAGCTGCCGCCACACGAGCTCAATCTTTCTTGAAAGTGTGTGTATGTGTGTGTGAGAGAGAGAGAGAGAGAGGCTGAGAAAGTGAGATAGATATTGAGAAGGTCCAGTGATGAAGGAGAGAAACAAGAGAGCTTGAGAATCCAGGCAGGCGTTTGAAAAAGACGTCATGGCACGTCTCGCCTGGGGCGCCCATTGCTGAGGACGCGAGCGACGTCTTCCTTTCGCTTTTAATCTCGTTTTCCAACCCACCGACAACTCTTTATTTCTTCTCTTTCTCTTTCTCTCTTGCACACGCATACAAACATACATAGATACACACGTACCCACACTCCTCCCACTTGTCTATTTTTATTTCGTGCAATACACAGCAACCCCAAGTTCTTTCGTAGTGGCATGTGCTATATTATAGTCTGCTATCAATCTCCATGACTCGCGGATAATTGCTTCTAATGCCGGCCACAATTCGAACTCCATGCGGGAGATTCGTATCGAGAAGAATTTCATCTCTACTTCGTTTTTTTTTTTTTTTTTTTTTTTCGTTATTTTCTTCCTTTTGAACCAGGGGATTATGCATCTCTGTCACAGAATGAGTAGTAAAGACAATCGTAAGAAATTGCTTCATCACAGAGATATAAAATCACGAAAGCATATCCGGGGGAGAAAAATTCATAGGGATATGCGAGAGAGAATCCTTGTATATATGTATTTATACGGAGAAGAAATAAAAGGTCATTTGGGAAAATTGGTGGAGTTTCTCGTGGGCAGGATGTTGAAACGATGAAAATTGTAAACGTCAGTAGGCTGAACATTCTCATCCAGCTCTTTCTTCGGTTTGTCCCGTCACTAATGACGGTAACGCCTCCGCCGGCTTGTTTACAGCTAAAATCCACGTCGTAACATGATTTGTTAAGTGCCTCGCTGTTTTTCGCGATAACTCATTAGTCTCCTATAATTCGTTGTGACGTAGATGTATTTTTTTTCCTCCCGCATTCTTCCCGCTGTATTCTCAACCTCTTCATCTATTTTTATCTTCTTTATATTTCCTCAGTCTCACTGCTTCGTGTTACACTTAAATTTCCCTTTCGTACGTACATATATAAAAGGTACAACGTAATACCGGGCACATATATACGTTGTAAAATGTAGCGCTAAACTGTGGAACACGGCTTGTACTTATGTATGTCCAATGATGGTCATAGTGGTAAACACTATGACCCGGTAGGTTCGATTAACGCGTAAGTACATTGCCGTATCTCGTATTAACCTCCGGCAAAAACCTTAATGAGGGCTCGAGCCTTAAGACTATGTGGGCAACCATGAAGATGTATAAACTCTCTTTGCTCTCTCTCTACCTCTCTCTCTCTCTTGCTCTTCAGCCTGAATAAAGAGATGGCCAATGGTGCTGCATAAGGGAGAGCGAGGGCGAAGGGGATAAAAGGGGTTGCATTGAGGACCGAGAGCAAAAGCCAGAGCAAGACAGCCCCCCACAGTGAGAGGAGGATGAGGCTGAGCGAGGCGCACAGTACAACACAGAAACGTACTTCGGTACCGCATAATTATATCCCGGGCTCTCTGTGCTCTTCTCTCTCGTACTATGCAAGTATGGGTGCGGGGAGGATCCACGAGAGCTGCATCAAGGCCGTCAAGGTAGGTTTCAATCGAGAAACTACGCGCTCGCCCGCGCTTCCTCTCTCTCTCTTCTTCATCGAGAAACCAAGAGAGAAAGGGAGATGGATACAGTACAAAAAAATTGCAAGATTCTCAAACGCGATTAAACCGCGAACCCGTAGACACGTTCGATTATTGACTGTGCACACATATATATATCTATATATATATATATATACACGAATATGTATGGGTGTGCATTGCCGTATCGGGAATAATAACAAAATGCACGATAAAAGAATTATAATTTCCGTTGAGAGCCCGAGCTAAAAGTTTCCAAGACCGGAAGTACCCTCCCCGATGCGGTACGTCGAGAAATTAAGACAATAAAGTGCCAATAATCTCTCGCACATATATTTGATTCAAACATTTATTTTGCTTTTTATTCATATGGGACATTATTCGTTGATCTGCACAGTATCATTTGTTCTTGTGAATTTTTTCTGTAGATTATAATACAATTAGGCAAAACGTCCCAAAAATTTTACCCCCACCACCGAAATTTACTTTATTCAGAGACAATATAGTCTCGGCGAGCCTCGGGCCAGCAGACGACAGAGCTGTCAATGTACCAGTCCTGATGAGACTCTACCGAGTCTCTTTATTCTTCTGCCGAATTCATCCAAGAGGTGCATATTTCATATTCATTTTGAGAGTTTTTTGAAAAAAAGTTAATCAGCCCATAGTGAGAATGTTTCGGAGATGATCCATTGTAGAAAAATACATTGAATCATTTGATTTTTGGAGAGCATGCACTAGATTGGTAAAGATGGGGAGATCATATCGTCGAAACGTTCATATGTGCAGACACGTGTATGCAATATAATATGAGGATATAAAGTTGAACGAAGTTGGTTAAGGCGTTCGAACTTCCTGGGACTATCTAGCAGTAACCTAAGCCGAAGACCGGACACAGCTAGAGATCCGATCGCATTGGGCGAAAGATGAGTCGTGCTTGTGTGTGCATATATTTGTAGAGAGAAGATTCTGTGCGTCCTAACAACCCACGACAGAGCACACGACCTTTTACAGAGACTTTCAAAAGTTGCCTTGTATTACTTCGAACTTGGAAAATGAATGTCGAATTGTTCGTGCT
This sequence comes from Campoplex capitator, assembly GCA_037576405.1. Lineage (NCBI taxonomy): Eukaryota > Metazoa > Arthropoda > Insecta > Hymenoptera > Ichneumonidae > Campoplex > Campoplex capitator. The sequence goes on along the minus strand of JARBWI010000323.1, from coordinate 8,002,075 downwards.
ATCAAATGAATGAGACAAGTTTTGCGACATTCTGTACAAATAGATCAACGCATAGGATACATGTCGATATGTTGAACAGTCTAAGCGATAAAGAAAATAAGGAGTCCGGGGGCAGATGATGGGGAGTTATGGGCCTATAGGAATGGATGTTACAGTCAGAAACTTCGGAACACCTCGGCGATCAAGCGGAACGATATCGTTTATTTGGCGAATGATAAGATGACTTTATACATAATCCTTTTTCTTTTTAGAGATCCTTTTTCCTATGGAGGAGATCTGTTTCAAGTCATTCATTCTTACTCCTGGAGTTTCTAACCATACGCATATCGCTTGGCAAGTTCTTTCGGTCTCATCGATAGTAGTTGCAGTTTCATGCATCGATATATTTATTTATAACTGTGCTATATGAAGAGCAACATTTTTTCAAATAACTCGGCATTATAGAAAATCTTGAAGATCGATCAGTGCCAAGTCATTGAGCGCGCGATGGCCATCTCTCTCTCTCGATCTCTTTCTCCCTCACACACGCACTCTTCTCTTTCTTTTTTCCTTGCTTCTTCTGCGTTCTAATTGTGGATAAGGAATGAAGAATTTAAGGATATCAGAAAGTAGCAGGAGAACTGAGAAAAAATATTCAAGACTCGCGATGTTGAAAATTTAGACGGATCGTGGTGATTAAACTGTGCATTACTTTGAACAATAAATAATCCAATAAAAATGAAGTAAATTTATAAAAATGATTTCACTTATGCTCAAGCCACGTTATTTTTTGTTTCTAATTGATCGTAAAGGTTTCTTATTAGAATGAAAATATAGTGAGGCAGTCTGAGCTCTTCTTATCATCCTGCCCAGGCATACATCAGCCCGGAGAAGATTCTTATTTCGATATTTCTCATGCTCCATCTCTATCGTATCGTTCGAAGTATATATACATCTCTTACACAGAGGCTTGAGGAGATGGCAATGAAAGTAAAACGATTCGAAATGGCGATGATGCATTACATAGATATAGCATAAACGTACATATAAAAGTTCTTGTAAAATGTTTCGAATCAACAGGTCTTCCGGTTTGAACGAAACCGTGAGAGCTGTGATGAGTAGCGAGCTATTATCATTATATCGCGGTTTTCACCGGTTATAAAATCTTTTCCTCTCACTCGTTGCCTCAACTCCAAACCGTTTACACATCTCTCTCTCTCTCTCTCTCATCCTCCTCTCGTATTTATATATCTATATAAATACCAGATAAATGTATCTATAAAGCGTCCACGATGAAGAACAATGGAAAACGTTCTTAACGTTGATGGAGCGCTGAGAATAAGCCATGGACAGCTGTGTGTAAGATAGAGAAGAGAGAGAGGGAGAGAGGAGAAATTGGTACAGAGGAAGAGAGATGCTGCTTTACGAAGCAAACGAAGCCTAACCATTGAGAAGGAAGAAAGAGGCACGAGCGAGAGAGAAAGTAGAAAAGCAGATGAACTCGGAGGACTCTCTTCATCTCTGATGTGCAGACCACAATAAATAGCCGTGTGCGGTATCGTGTTGCGAGTAATTGAACGGAGCCCTTTATCCGCGTGCTGCATTAACTATTGAGAACTTACCAGAGAGAACGTCATCTCACTTCGTAAGAAATCAAACGTTGGTGGCGATCTTTTATACGTGTATCTCTTCAAAGCACTCGTTATACAGAGTGTCCTAAAAGTGGATTGAACCTTCCGGCCTCGCATTGCCTATCTTCTTGGTCTATCTTTTTGAGGGAATTCAAGGAAGCTCGGACTAAAAGGATCTCCGCAGTGATATGAGAAAATTGAAGAAATAAGTCTGAAGAAGACACGGGAATGAGAAACAAAAAAACAAAGAGCAAGAGTCGCTGATGTCCGACTGTTGGCGACGGTGATCAGCACTGTCAACTTTTATCCGGACACACATAATATGTTATGCAATATAATAGTACCTGGAGGGATCACTCGGGACGAGGCATTGCCGCGTACGTGAGGGCAATACCGTATTGTTATTTGTTTCGTTACATACTCTCGCTTCCAGTTCAAGAACATTTCACTGTCTCGTAATAGCAGAGGCTTTGCACCTTTGTTTTTGTGAATCCCGAACGGTTAATCAATCCAGTTGTTTACAGTTGATCAGGATAGTGTTTTTATTCACCTAAGAGCATGCAGTCAGTGTTGAGTGTAATTAAGTATAAATGATATTACAACATTCAACTTTAAGTAAGAAAATATTGAATTGAATGAACATCCATATGAACGGAATTTGACATTATTCTTCAAAAAATGTGCATTGGATTCTAAGGGAATGATGCAGCTACGGTTGACGGATAAAGGGAGGAATTACGAGTGTTAAAAGACAAAGATAAAACGAGGGTGTGTTGCTATCTTGTTGTCGTAGTGATCGTGAATGCAAGATCGTTAGGAAGGTCGTTAGAAGAGGTCTTCGGCCTCAATTAACGAGTGGTAGAAGCGCGGCATTCTTATCGTTATCGGGTTGGCGTGCAAGATGCAAAAGGAGGAACGGCAATGCGGTAACATATATACATACACACCGAAGGAAGGAACAATAAGAACGCCTGGGAACGATTGGCTCGCCCGCGGAACAATGCACTTTAAATGCGGTACTGGTGAAGCTGTCGGACAACTTCTAACGCTCTCTTCTCTTTCCTATTGCTCACGCATATACTTTCTTTCTCTCTCTCTCTTTCCTCGTCTCCATTTTTCTTTCACTTTATCGTCCATGATAGGACACGCTGCGAATATATTTCTATATGCAAAGCCGCTGCAACTAGATGGCCTAGTTCAATTCTTTTTGTCTTTAACGACCGACGAAGTTCATATTTTTTTTGGACCAATCAACCATGTTGCCCAGGAATCATTACAACTGATTGTACCAGAGTGTAAACTTCTCTTACCTCTTTAACTTTCCTCTCTCCCTCTCTCTCTTTCTCTCTCTCTCTCTCTCTCTCTCTCTCTCGAGCATTTACAAACTAGCCTAGAACGTTTATTCATCGTCATAAATTATTCCTCGTTGTGTGTACGCATGCGATATATCCCGGGGAGTGCGTACACGCAGCCAAACGTGCACCTAGTTCTCTATCATCCAGTCGAGATTATTTTTTTTATTTATTTTGCATTTTTTATTTAACCCACTGCATATTCAATCCCAACGAAGTATTTTGCACCTGTGCACTCAAAATTCGAAAGGTACACGATACGAAATACGCGGCGTATCTCGTGGAGCGTGTCCTGCGGTGGAAACGAGATTTCCGTGAGCCAGGTCAGTTACACCGTTGCTCAGTTGGGATACATTTATTACGTACGTGTCCACTTGTATAATAACGCGCAAATCCGATATTCGGAGCTCTGACCACAGGAATTGGCACCCTTTCTTTTTTCTTCGTTATTAATTATTTTAGCTTTAATTAACGTTTAAATATATATGTTATCCGGTACACCGATAATTGCTTGTTATTTTTCATCGTGACGTCGGAGAAATTGCATTTCCGAACTAACTCATTTACAACCTTTCTCGTTTGCCTCGTTGGACATTATTCTAAATGAACAATTTTTTTTTGTATATTTATCAATACGAATCGATGGTGAATATATGTAATATAAGTAACAGTGTCTATTTTACATTGTAAAATCTCGCATCGTAGGATAAATCGCGGCGGAATAATTAAGATGTAAGATCAGTAGTACTGGTACGCGTAGGTATAACATAACCTGGTAGAATTGCTGTCTCTTTCTCTCTTCTTCACTATATCCTCCTTTCATCCTTTTCTTTCTCTTTCATTCGCTCTTTTTCTCTCATTGAGTGTTCACAGCATACTGCACTGGTGGCTGGACCGGTCGACCGATGAGAAGCTCGGAACGTTGTCGCTACTACAGTATTCTTCTTCCTCCCATCCATTCTCCTCATCGTACAATTTCTGTGCTTGATTCTTCGGGCGAGAAGAACGCAATAATAATCTTTGTTTCTTCTCTTCCTTTTCTATATACGTGTATATACATCTATATAATTTTTTTTACCCACGCTCTCACTCTCTTTATATTCATCGTTGAACGCGTTAAATCATCAGGTAGTACAACTTTAGAGCCTCGGAGGTGTTATTTATTTCATCGAAGCGTTCGAATAACTCGGAATTATGCTAATAATTTTCATCCTTTCCGATGTATACCTAGAAACGAACAGCGGTCCGTAAGCTTTATATACCGTTGTTTCTCGTTTATTTATCGCGATTCTCAGCGAGATATTGGTCATTATTTGCACAATTCTTCGGGAATTATTCACGACAAGGAAGATTCTAGTGAATCGCATCAATCCGCAGATGCACGATCGTTAAAAAATCGCGAGAGAAACACACCCACACACATTTTTTTTTTTCGCTGCTAAAACGCTTCTCCATTCTGGTCTCGCGAGCGTCCCAGATCTCACTCGAGTGATTTTCATCTGATGCTGTTATAAAATATGCCACGAGGAAATGCCACGCTTCGATGAGAATTTCGTAGAAGCTACACTCTGATATTTGCACGAATGTAGATAAACTTTGAAGAATTCAATGATTTATTTTTTTTTTCTTTCCATTTTTGCCTAGAAGAATCAATAACGTTCGCACTCAAAGAGAACCCTTTTCGCCCTCCTTCCTCAGTGTGTTACAGCTTCAAATTGAAAAATAAAAATGATAAACGGGTGCAAGAGGCTTATGCCCTCGCACGTCAGAAGGCGAATAGAGAATAGCAGACGTTTCCGTGCGGTTGTCGTGACAGCTAGCTACCGCTTCACGAAAGGGGAGACTGGTTTTGTTTTATCAGTCAGAGTATACAGGAAGAGCGAGATATGCAGAAAGAGAGAAACAAGCCAAGTACGAGGACTGCCAGCATTCGTTGCAAAGTTGCACGTCCTCTTTTGATGGACCTTATCAGAAACTTCCGAGATTTTATATTATCGCTTTTTCCAGACGCATAACGGATTGTATTTCCGGCGTCTTAGAGTTCATGGACGCCATCAAAATGAAAAATCTGTTGGAATTTCTTGAGGATAGTTTTCGTGATAGAACATCATTGTTGAAGGATGATTACAAGGGAAGAGATTACAATAATAAAAGATATTTTTTTCGAACCGAATATTCTTGGCTTCCGGATGTAGTTGTAAAGTTAAGTTAATTTTAAATATTGATCCATAAGGATATTTGAAAATCCACTGAATTCCTGAGAAAAGTATATTTGCAACAACCTTAAATGCGATCGTGGTGCTTCGATAGATAATGCGAATAATGGAAATTCGATGAGAAATTCTTCTAGGATTGCTAAGCAATTTGAATCTTTCTCTATGAGAATTCGTGGAAGACATTGTTAAATATTGATTTATCGAATTCGAACATTGAGCGAAGTAGTTTCTCTACAATTTCCTCTCTCACTTCGTCCTTCTGTATTTTCTTCTAGTATTTACCGATGGTAACCAGCGTCCGTCGTCCACTTATTTCTTTCAGAAGGCTGTCCGGTAGTTTTTCTGCACATCGTTTTCTTCTCTCATATTTTTTAGTCGAGTGTGTCATTTCGCATTCTCCCCTCGTTAATTCTTTATTTCCCATAGTTAGCTTTTTATCTTTTTATCTCGAAGTTTCATTTGCCCGACTACTTTTGTCCTGCTCAAGTTCATCTTTTTCTCTTTCTTGCTCATCGAAGAGCGAAGAGCACTTCTCAAGTGTGTTACGCGCGGATTGACGAAGGCACATGCGAAACGTTTTGTTGGACTGTGATGGGGTAGAATGGACCGCGAGTGGCGCGTTTACCGTGGCTAATTAAATATTAGCATTCTGCTAGTTAGTAGAGATGCTTGCACAAACGTTATACCTCTCTTTGTTTATTTCTTTTTTTCTTTTTATCCTCTCTAGCGTTGTCATCTTTCTACTTGGCTCGCTCCCGTAATGACCGAGCGTTCTGTTTCGTTCTGGTCCGTGCCACCGAAGAAGCTGCGCGTGGTACACGTTTTATTTGCTTGGCTTACGCTTCTTCTTCTTCTCTATAGGTAGCATCGACGGAGAGAAAGAGGAAAGAATAAAAAAGGAGATAAAAAAGAGAAAGAGAGAGAGAGAGAGAGAGGGGGGCTCTCTTCTCTTGGGCATGCTTGGGCTTCGTGCCTTATATACTGCCCTGTGTCTCTTTCGCCACGAGAAAATATAATCTCTGCGCCTTCGTGCGACAGAGAGAGTACGCCTCCTTCTACACACATACACACACACACGCATGCATAAAAAAAATCTATATAAATATACAAACAGGAATGTGTGTATATAAAATTTCTTCCTACGGAATTACCAAGAACTCGGACAATGATAATTCTACGGGCAGCGTCCTTGTCGTAGCCATATAGTAGCTGGGGCGAGAGCTGGGGGGAACAATCGACGTATCTTCAATAAACAAGAGGCTCTGACGCAATTCGCGTAAAAAGCGCAATATGCAGAGGTTAGAGGCTCTTTCGGTGGCTCTCTCATTGTCGGAGTGACTATAGAACAGGAGGATTTATTCGGTGTGTACAAGCGGACAATTTTCTCAAAGATTTTCTCGCGTGTGGTCGTCACGAAAGCTCGCAATTGTCGTTTTATCGTTCTTCCTCTATATTTATATTCATATCACTACAAGTATACACATATATATGTATGTGACAGTACAATTTTGTGCTGTACAATCGTATAAGCGCCTTTGCTTGCTACGTACATGGTTGCAACACCTTCAACGAGTCTGGCCTTACTATCGGTCGTTATATTAGTAGATGTAAGGCCATAGGTGTACGATCGTATTCACCGCCTCCCCCGTTTACGTTCTATAAGAGCTTCGATCCATGAGAGAGGAACTATCGAACCCCACGCGCTGTAGGCCTACTAAATAAGGCCCGTAGTCAGGGATTTACACACTCGCAGGTGCATTGTCACTCCCTTTTGCTGCGGAACACTGCACACCAATCGAAATAGAGATAGACAGAGGGAGAAGCTACTGCGAGAGAGAGAGAGAGAGATAGAGAGAGAAAGAGAGGATATTAAACGAGACACACTGGAAAGATGCATTTTCTGAATGCACTCTGAGAAAGAGCTCTCCGCAACGAGAGAGCAAAGCTGCTGTGTACGTTTAAGAAAACGCCTGCGCACGCTCTTAAGCTACCACGCACTTCTGTTAAATATATAGATATATGTATATAATATTAATATACATATATATGCTCATGTGGAACTGTATATTTGTGTAAAGTATAGAGAGACTGGTAGATAACTGAGAGAACTCTTCTATAGTCGAGATTCTTTGTCGGTATCCCTGTCACTTTCGTACCTAATTATAAACCGAACAAAACCTCCGCATTAGCGATAATTGCCTGCCTCCTATATAGACTCCACAGACTTTAATATATGCTGTGGTGCTCACTGCAAGGAACATAATTATATACATATATGTGTGTTTATATAGATGCACTCAGGGAATAGAATCAATGGGGACCCGGAATTGAGTAGCTCCATGCTCGATGTTATACCTCGTTTCTTTTCATTACTTTCATGAGTTTAATTGTAATAATCATTTGAGCTGCTGGATGTCGAATGAAAATCGATTGCGATTAAATTATTGATCTCTCGACATTTTTATTGGAGGCTGCGCATTTTTTTGTTGTTGAATTTTAATGTTTGTTGAATGAAAAATACTTTATTTTGCGATTCGTTTCGTGGGGACATGTGGATCCGGTGGATTAAGGGCTTATATACACTTGTAGCGGGCGAAGGAACGTGATTTTCTTGGATTTTTTCGACGGGACAACAAATTTTTATTGAAAAACTGTGAATAACATCGATTAGTACATATTTTCATGTACTTGTACAATTTTTTTGAGCATCAGTTGTGGTGGTCATGATAACTCAAGAACGGTTAATCTATTATCAGAATTTAAAAAGAATTTCATCAGTATGTTGCATTGGCTTGGGTCTGGACGAAGGATTTGTAAAAATTTGGATTTGAAAAAAAAATGACGACAATTTTAACAAAAAAACTCATTTTTTGAAGTGCCAAATTTTCGGTTTTTTTGTTACAAAATTTTTTTTTCAACAAATATTAAAATTCTTCTTCCAGGCCCAAGGCAATGCAACATACTAATGAAATCTTTCTCAAATTCTGATTTTAGATGAACCGTTCTTGAGTTATCATGACCACCGCAAGTGATGTTACAAAAAGGTGCTCTTGGAATACAACTGGAGTTTTGAAATATTTCTAATTTAAAAAAAAATGTACAGTACATGAAAATATGTACTAATCGATGTTGTCAACAGTTTTTCAATAAACATTTATTGTCCCATCGTAAAAGAATCACGTTCCTTCGCCCGCTAAAAGTGCATATAAGCCCTTTATAAATTTCCAAAATTTCTTGTATCTTTAGACTCCGTCTCATTTAAAAATAACAGAAACGAAAATGAAATAATGGAAGATGAAAATTGAAGAAGTCCGGCTCGAGTGTGCTGGGGCGAACAAGGGAATGAGAGATGGGGCGTTCGAAGCTTGCGGACCCATCGATTAGGCCATTAGAGCTGCCAGCAAAGCGATTAGCACTTTGCGGGGAGAACGGGAAGAAGAAGAAGAAGAAGAAGAAGAATCGAGTGAGGCGTTAATTATATTTTCGATCGTGAGGTGTGTGCTCCCGCTGATGGTGGTGTTGCTGCTGTTATTGCTTTTATGCCGGATCGGTTAGCCACGGGCGAATCGAGAAAGTTGGTGGCTCGATATTACGCAAAAGACGAGAGTTCCCTTAGGGCGGCTTGAGCGTCTCTCAAGATCGCAAAGTGCCGGGCCCTGCGGTCCTCACTTCTCTCATATATATATCTCGTATATAACACTCTCCAACTTTTTTTTTCTCTCTTTATTTTGATTTTTATTATTATTTTTTCATCCTTTCTTTCTCTTTATAAGACCGCGAGCTCTCGCTAACGGGAGCCCCCGTGGGAAAAGCGACGATTTCTCATGGTTCTCTTTCTCCGAGGATGCGGCTGATGCGGCGCCCGCGCGCGCGCTCCATTCTTCGCTACTGTTAACTTTTGCTTCTCTCCCTTTCTCGCTCTCCTTCCCCCAGACCCCACTATACGTATCTTCATCGTCCATTCTTTCTCATCTCTTTCTCCCTGTACCAGAAAATTGTCTGTCTCTCCTTCGATCGGCGTCTCGGCGCTGCAACGTTTGAGAGAGCGACGCATTCGTTACTCAGTGATTTATCGCGTGTCCTATCGGGCTCTAACCCCGACGCCCGATACACATTGGAAACCTGTGCAACTTTACTCTCTTCACACACGAGGCCTTCGATCTCCTTTTACATACGGTCTCCGCGAGCAATAGCAAAATTGCACCCGGTTCTTAGCACACGCTCCTTCGGTTTCTCCTTCTCCTCCTTCTCCTTCTCTCTTATAGTCCTTCAGAAAATTCCGTCTTTCTTCGAACCTTTATCTGCTCGTTTATGCTCTTCCAATTTATACAATTTATACTTTATTGCTATTTATTTTGCTGATCATACGAATATATAATGCCCCAATAAATGTACCAGAAACGAATAATCATTTTACACTAAATTGCTGGCGATTGAATATATATTCAAATGTGTCTAGACCGGGTTGGGAGCCACATTCGTTAAAGTCTCAATGGACTTGGCATCAACTAGTCCACAGCAATTTGTCCCCTCGGTTTCTCCGCTTTTTCCGCATCGTGAAAAGAACCCGGGATTTCCTAGCGAATAGTCCACGTCTTTAGTTTCGTTGTAAAACTGCGCTACGCTTGTAACATACACGAAGTTGATGGCGCAGAGACACGACACTGTCTATAATAGAGAAGGAATTTCATCTGGAGATATGATAAAACGTGGCATGAGTGGAGGTAAGAAAAAAAAAGATGAATTCTGGTTAAGTGTATCGATGTTAGCGCGAGAGATCATAGTCGATCGCGTGACTATACAACTATACATGTAGACATATATTTATTTGATGTTTGCTAGACCGGTTACGGGAAATCGAACGGTTTCGCAGCGGCCACTTTTCGCCCACGCCGAAAGTAGTCCACTTAGGTAGGGGTGACTCTTTCAATCTTGAAAGATATGATTTTTCTTTTTTTTTTTTATATGTTTATTATTATCTCGGTCGTTCTCGTCCCTGCAAGTTTCTTTCACTCGGCAATAAAGATCCCGGAAAATGTTTTTACCTCAAGGCTTGAGGCAACTTTGATTCGAGAATGTGGTACGTGAAACAAGAAAACGAAAGTAAAATGAAATAGAAAAAGTACGATGTACCATGTAATAAAGTATCGATAGGGAAAGAGAAGGAGAAAGAAGAAAAAAAAAGAAACAAAAAGGAGGTTGAACGCGAAATCGGTGGGGTTTTCTTATCGGCAGGAAAAAATCGGCGAAACCGGGGTGATCTGGTTATGAAATGCCTGCGGCAAGTGTATAAGTTACGCAACAACTGATCGCGCAACGTAAATATCGATATAAGTATACTGATAAACACGATGGTTACGACAAGAAACAAGAAACCCGTAGAGGCAAAAATGTTTTCATCATTCATCGGTCTAACGAGTGGTAATTAGAATCCAAGATGAATTTTTTTTCCTTCACCTCTACGAGCGCTGTTTCGCTGGCGACGTTTTTCTATCGTAGCTCAGCTCTTATCGCGAAGGCCTTGCTCGGACTTATTGCAATTTTTTGTTTTTTTTTCTATTTTTTTTTTTTTCACCTCGTCCTTTCATTCTTTTCCCAACGAGACGGAAACTTTCGATTTGCGTTTAATTTCCGCTCGACCTCGCGTCTGGGTGAACGATTATAACGAAGTGCGCGGAGACTTGGAAGCAAATACGCGATAAAACAGACATTATGAGCGCGCGCGGAGTAATAAAATATTGTAGGTCAAGACAAACTGTTTGCTCTTGTAATGATCGCGGTAAATTGCGCCTCTCGCCAAGGAAACTGGGCAAATTGCAAACGTTTGAAATGTATCGTTAAATACCGATTATATCTTATTGCTCGGGTTGTTTTCATTCTCACTCTCGGCTCTTTCTGTATTTCGCCAACTGATGAGAAGACACAAAGACACGATATTCTAGGCGAACTAATTATAATTAAGGTGTCTGTTGGACTACCTGCTTGATTACTATATATTTATACATGTAACCGACGGGTGTAATCTCGAAAACGATTTTCCTCGACAGTTTGCCAGATTGTTGGGGAACACCGCGCAATCCTGTCGAGTGGAATACACAACGCGAGAGAAGGATCACTGAATCAAGCTCGTCTGTTACTCTATAATATGTGGGGAGATTCTTTATAAAGATAGATATACTGAATGAGAGCTGAGATCGAGAGGAACTGAGATGGAAAATGGAGAGAGAGAGAGAGAGAGAGAGAGAGAAAGAGAGAGAGAGGAAAGAGAGAGATTGCCGGTGTTCTTTGCTGTGAGATCTGCTCATCCCCGTATCTTGCGGCACGTTGTTGCACTCGTGAGTATCACCGGGGGCGGGCGGATATTTCTATGATGCGGTTCACCAGGATTCCATCTGCTCTTTCCTCTCTCCTGATGCTCTTTCTCTTCCTCTGTGAGATCGCTTGTGGGTCTGGACTCGGCGGGCCCTGTGGGTCCCGTCAGGTGTCAAGACTCTTGAGGAGTCTCACCTCCAATGTATCCGCATAGTATTCAACAACAACAAAAAAAGAATCTTTATATCTGTATATATATATTCGTTTATAAGTGAGCTGGTTTCATCGCGGTGGAGTGAGCCAACAGCCCACCGTGCGAGTGAGCTGAGCCTACGAGAAATGCAGCAATAGACGAGAGATGGACCGCGATCACCATCAACGCTCGGCGGAATAACTCATCTCCCGGCGGGTGCGCGCGAAAGCACAAACGAACTATCGTAAGGGAAAAGGGATAAAGACGAAGAGTGCGTAGAGTAGAGCTAGAAGGAAAGAAGGTAGAAAACTCGAGGATTTTGCAATTACAACGACGGAAGAAACGGAGATATGGAGGAAGATAGGAGGGCGCGGCTTAGTCGTGTTATATACCCGAGCCGTTTCAACCAAGCTATTTCGAAGCTTCGTAAGTTCTTCAAGTACTAAGAATCCTTGAGTTATAACAGCCAAATGGGGATTAGCATCGTATAGGACAAAAAATGAAGGAAGAGTCATGCTGTACGACCAAGTTATAATTAACTGTGAAATGGCTGGATGGCTGTTTCAGTTAAAATGAGTAGCTGCAGAAATCGTGAACTCAATGCAAGTTCGAAGCGAAGATTATCGCAAGATCAAGTCGATATTGGTGCAATTCAGGATTTGGTTGTTCTCCCATCAGCATTCAGTAATGCACAATATCGATGGAAGTTTGATTTTTTTCTGAATGATGCAGCAGCTTTCATCATTTCAACTATACCATCGTATATATCGCTACAATGAGAAGCTCATGATGAACGCATGATAGACTTTCTCCATTGCGTGAAGATACGTGTGTAATATCCTTGTACCGGCGGGCCATTGCCCCATGAGGTTGTTCGTTCGTAGGTACAGAATGAAACGAATGAAAAGAGAAGAGGAAACGGGGTGTAATTGGAGTTTATCGTCCGCGGCTGCCGTCGTCAGCAATGTACTCAAGAGACAGCCTGTACTCTTGGATGAAGGTGCTTAGTCTTTCTTTCTCTCTCTCTCGGCTCTTTCTTCGACGAACGGACGTATCAACAGTAAAAGAGAGCGAGATACATAGAGATCAGAGAGACAGCGTTTGTATCCAACTACTAAAGTCTACAAGCACAACTCGCGGCCTTGATCAGGGTGTTTGCTATATGTACGAAGAGAAAGAGAGAAAGTGAGAGAACGAAGGTCGAGGATGTTGTCAAGAATAAAGAATTCTGTTGGACAAGCATGGCGAACAAAATACCTTTTATACTCGGTTGATGCCACAGGCTTGATGGAAAAAAATGCTGGCAAAAGAGTGCTTACATATCCAAATATAGATATATGGGAATATATTATATATACATACAAAATGGAATATGGTCACCACGAATCTCGATAAATCCCACGATTCACTGATCCCACGTCCGCACCTCTTGGCGCGTTGAAGCCTCGAGACGTTTTATATGCGCGCGGAGGTCGTTTGCGGGAAAAACGAAGGTTATAATATAAATTCAGGGAGAAATCATGACGTGCCGAAGTTGGCGGACGAGAGCCATGGAAGATCAGAAGTAGCGAGAGGAAAGCGCGCGTGCGAATAACCGACGCAAGTTAGCAAACGTGTTGCTTGCTTGCTTGCCTGCTCGCTCTTTTTTCTTCTTCTTTACCGCACTTCCTGAGAGGCTTTCTTATTCTCTCTCTCTCTCTTTCTCTCTGTGCTCATCCCTACGCTTATACTCCTGTTTGGGAAAAGGGTGGAATGTCACCCATTAACATTCCCATAAAACCGCCGCTGCGTGTAAACACCAAGGATCGCGTAAACGGTGGTGGTACATAGTGGTGATGGTGAACAACCAAGAAAAGCATAGAATGAAGAGAGATACATGGATATATGTATATTTTTGTATATACGTATATATACATTCATATCTTTCTAGCGGTCTGTATCGAAGCGAAAGAGAGAGAGGGAGAGAAAGAGAAGGACGTGGGAGTACTGTAAGAGGTTTGGAAGAGGGCTTTGCATTCACGACGCGTAGAAGAGGACTCTGTAGGATAGAGACAAGGGCGAAAGGATTCAAACGACGATGGAGACCTGGAGCTTCACCCAGCAGTGAAGACGAGATAAATAGAGATAGAGAGAGAGAGAGAGAGAGAGAGAGAGAGAGAGAGAGAGAGAGAGAGAGAGAGAGAGAGAAAGGGGGAGAAGACTGTGTGAGAAATCCAATCCGCTTCCATGGGGTTATTATGGTGATAATTTACTACTCCTCCTGAGAAGAGAGCCCGCCGCGTGCTCTATCTCCCGCTCGCTCTCTCACTCTCCGAAGTTTTGCTCGTGCTCCAACGTGGCTCTTACCGTTGAAGCACCGAAGAGACCCCAAGCAAAAGGAACGTTTATGCATAACACACAGCAGCAAAACCCATGGAATGTGCAAAGACGCCTGGGACAGAAAGAGGGAGAGGAAGAGAGAGAGAGAGAGAGAGAGAGAGAGAGAGAGCTTGAAGCTCACGCAAAACTCTCGAAAGCCCCACACCCCATGGGAAATGTGTTCTTCCACGAGCGTTTATATAAAGCCGCGGAAACATCATCACAGAATTCGATCCAATCTTCGTCTCCAGCTCGGAGGTTTCCAACGATATATAAGACTCTTGGATTCTGTGCGCTATCAAAAAGTTGTAAAGATTAATTTATCAGCTATTTTATCGTACCGGCTTGTTCGATCCTTCCGAATGGACGGACTTGCTACTTGAGTCTCGAGGACACGTAGACGCCTTTAATGATCGAAAAAAAAAAAACAACAACAAACAAAAAGCATGCAAAGGTTCAAGTTCAAATATATCGCTTACGGTGAAATATACTCATGGCCAGACACGCGCGTTTCCTTGTAGGGTCGCTAAGTGCGAAGGATAAAGCTTCGCGTTCGAACGCAAGTGGGACATCGTACAACCATATTGGGAAGCCTGGAGGACACTCGCCCAGACACAGACGAATAATAAAAAAGCTACTAGGGAGAAGAAAAAAGTAGAGGTCACCGTTGCGACCTTACCCTGATTCCGGGGAGTTCAATATGTGTTCAAGGACTACCTCGCGAGCTCTCAAAGTTATAGCCATATCGGTGTTTCCACATGACTATGAAACCCTTCGAAACAATATCATCAAATGGTACTTACAATGAGTCCTTGAATCTTGAATTTTCGTTCCTATCTTCGTTTGGAGAGTCCTTGAATCTTACCAACTGCGTACAATGTCTTCCAATCCCTAACGTTGGACACAATAGCAGCGAATATAATAGGTTATCATAAAAATAACTGTGGAACTTCCGGACTAAGGGACAAAAATATATTTGCAAAAACTCTATCACCTTTAATGAAAACTCGCCGGAAAATCCGTTTGGAAATTAGTGACCCAGATGAGCCAGGAGGATTCTGGCAGCGCAGGGATTTATGATACAAGGGAGTCATGTTCCCTCAAGCCAACGTTTTATTTATGGGCGGCGCTTCTAATATCCTATTCCCCAGAAAAGATAAGAGTCGAAGGCAAAGAGTCTCGTTTTCTTATAGCTGTATGGAAAATCTCTAAAATTCCTTTGTGTTGTGTTCGCAATTAACTTGATAACGAAACGAGCAAATAAAGTGAGGGGAGGGTTAGCAAGAATTAATTTTATGGTTGAAAGGGATAGAGCGAGAGAGAGAAAGAGGAAACTTCGGACAGATGCGTGACACGCAAGTGTGTGATGGAAAGGCAGGGGAGGCAGGGAGGTCCGATAAAAGGGGGAAAGAGATCTCGTTGAACCGAGAAGAGCACGCAGATTATGCAACGTTCTTTCTTGGCGTGGTGCACAGTCTGGCCATATGGTGGCGGCGTCTTTATATCTTTTCTAGCCATGAACGAGCAGGGGGGGATAAAGAGAGAAAGAAGACAAGTGGAGAGAGTGAGAACGAGTGTTCGAATCCAGTCGCCAATCCAGAAGAGTGCATACGCCTAAGTCCAGCAACTCCTCGTCGCGTATTTATCTTTGCTAGAATATAAAATATATATATATATATACATATATCGAAGGAGGAAAGAAGGTCGGTGAGTTTGATCTTTCTGTGCAACGAAGTCATAGTTTTTTTTTTTCTGTCTCTTTCTAGAACATATACCTCGAGATTCGTCGCATTTGCTTTTCCCGTTACCGAGCTCTTAAGAAATGCCGGATCCATCGATTTTACATTAATCTTGCTGAATTTCATCTCTGAACTTTTCTCAACTTCATGCCACGAGTTCGTTTTTTCATAGCATTTCCTTTTTTCTTTTTTTTCAATCCAATTATCCCAATAAATGATAGGAACATGACGAATTTATACTCGTGCTTCGAAATTGAATTTCTTTCACGCACGAGTCGAGAAAATACGGTGATAAATCACGGGAAGCACGCGCGCGAGTCTGGTCCTCTCATAAATCGCAATATAACGTCCGAACTCTGCCATAGATATTATACAGTCGGGAGAAAAAACGATAGCATTAAGGATCGAATATAAGAAGAAAGGGGAGAGAGTGAGAGAGAGAGAGAGAAATGAAAGTATCGGATTGTTGTAATATACGAAGTAAGAAAGAGAATGAGAGGAAGAGATGATGTACCAACAAAATCAAGTGGCGATACGCGGGAGGTAAATTCCCATGGCAAATCGGTTCTCATGCTGCTGCTGCGGGACCTTCCATCGTTTCTGTATCGAAAGGAAGATGAGAGAAGAGCGTACATACACACAAACAAGTCACGTAATACCAAAGAGCACATAACCCATTGGAAAGAAGAAGGTTCCTGCTCATGGGCTCGCAAACCAGAGAAAATTTAAAGCTCTCTTTCTTCCCCTCACTCTCTTTCTCACTTACACTTATTTCGAAATGAGCTACGGAGAAAGAGAAGGCTCCACTTATCGGGGTACAATTTCATCGGCACTTAAAACGTCATCTCGGGAAGCTCCATCTTTTCATCAGCTGCTAATCTCGTTCGTTATTCTCTTTCGTGGAGGCCTCTCGATCCCTCTCTCTCTCTCTCTCTCTCTCTCTCTCTCCGCCCGTGCTTATTCATTCGTACACGTAAGTCATTCTATTACTGATAAACTGTCGATAACTCATCGCTCATTCTACACCGATACAATAATAACCAAATAATTAGAGTTAAAAACATCAAAAATTAAGGGGCAACTCGACGTGGTTGAGATTTATGGACTGGACTCATAGGACAGTGCAAATAGCTATGCGCCTTCACTATAGTATCCTTCGTACGAACGACATTTATTCTTTTGATTACTCAGTCCGACAAATTCGCCAAAAAAAATTCCACAAATAACCAAATGTTTGATTATTTACTATCCACAGTTGTTGTACTCCTACAGTATAGAGAACATACAGAAAAGAGTATGGCAAAAAAAGATGATGCACCGAAGGATGCAGCCTCGATCGAGGCTGGTCATCTCTCGTTGCACACCTATAATAAACTATCTCTCGAGACCCGGGGCCTGATTCGGGCCGTGCGGCGCATCACGCCCGATTTCTTTTATAACTGGTTTATTTTTTTCTCTGCTGTCTCGAGACGAGCGGAGAATTATGGGGTGATCACAGGCACCGAGAGAAAAGACAGCGAGTCTTGAGAAAAGAAGGGGGAGGAGAGGGGGCAAGGAAAGAATAAACGAGTGAGTAGCATAGTAGTGCAGAAAGAGAGAAGAAGAAAAGTGAAGAGGAGTTGGGGTTTACACACCCGTCGCCGTACCGGAAGCGATCCGCTTTGTAAGCTGTTTAAACGCGATTTAGTTCCACGAACGAGTGCTGAACAACTCTAGAGCAGTTTCTCTCTCTCTCTCTCTTTCTCTCCCTTTATCTGCAGTGAAAAGAGAAAAAGATAGACAAAATTCCCCGAGGCATATTTCTGTGAACGAGGAAAATATATCTTGACGCTGATTTTATCCCTCGAGCTGCTTTTGCTCACACCGCATAGTTGTTACAGCCAAGAGAAGAGAAGATGCATACATTATCACGAGAGGAGACTCTCTGTCGTAGAGAACATTCTTATAAGCCTGTATGTACATCTTTTATTTTCTGATCGTCCTGCTCACCGATCAACGCCATCGTAACTTTGATATCACGTTGATTTTCTCGAGATCGAAAGTTCGAAAAACGAGGATGCGTGCGCGTTCATCACCGAACGAAAATCATTCAATTATTTTTCTGCGTTTACCAAAGCCTTTCTACGAAATGGTATTCATGATGTATTCGAGAAAAAAAAAAGAAAACAATTCTTCGTGACAGTTTCTTGAACAAATAAACTAGGAATACTCGGAATAAGAAGAAAGGAATTGTCGTTCGCGCATTAAGAAATTGTAAATAATAAATTAAATTTGTTTTTCAATATTTTTAGCACTGCACGATTGAAAGAAACGCTTTTAGAATTTGATTGGTCGGCTTTTTGAAAGAAGCAATCCGCGCTCACCTACCAGCAATTATGGCAGACGCTATAAAAAGTATCGTAACATGAAGCGAAAAAGAAAAGACGACATAAAAAAATCTCGTTGGTCGGTCCGTTCAATTGCGAATTGAATCTCCTTTGCGGGTCTCTCGCGCGCTATAACGTTCTTTGCTCCTGTTGAATCGTCGGTACGGTTATTACGGTTACGGTCACGACCAGACTTATCCCAGATAATCCAGACTCTCGATTTCATCCCGGCTATTTCACTCTCCTGGCTTGATGAGCGAGAAAGAGAGATAGACAGAAGAAAAAAAAAGAAGAAGAAAAGGAGAGCCTCATCACCCGGCGAGTGTCCCTCAAGTACATCCTCTGCGGTCAATTTGATCGATAAATAGAAAAAGAAAAGAGAAAAAAAAAATATCAATGATCTTCTTCGATCGATCGCGAGCTCTGAGATCATTTTCTTTTTATCTCGTTGAAACACCGCGACTTCCGGAGGACTCTCTCTCGGTCGAGCGCGTTCGGCCCCGAAGTCACGTCCTTGCCAGAATCTCGCGTCAATGATCTTGTTCAATGATTTTTACGCTCTATACAGAGACGGACCTTCGCGACTATTTTTATTCTCAACAAAACAAACGACGAGCAAATGTAATACCGAAGAGCGGAAAAAACTTTTTGTCGAATTGTATAATGATAGATCGAGGTGACACAAGCATCACCAGTGTGTGATCAATGACGCCCACGACAGAGACAATTAAGATACCGAGACGAATCGTTCGTAACGAATTTCTCAAAGTATACTCGCGTGTGCTCTCCGCGTCCTCTTTATTTCTTAACCTTTATTTCTCTCTTTTCTCTCTTTCTCGCACGCTCAATGTTCCTTCATACGTTATTTTGCACTCGTGAGCTGGAGCAATCGTCGCGACACGCGATGGTTTTTCCTTCGACCACAGATATTGCGCAACTGTCATGAATTTTATAACCTCGCAACGCTTCCTGGAAGTTCCCACCCAGCTTAGTTTCAATTAACAGCTTATACTCATGTTTTTATCTCATATATCGGAGCGCGAAACTCGCAGCAATTTGTAAACCCATTCGCAATTATCGCTCCCGTTTACTATATATATTTTCTCTCCATTTCTAGTTTCATTTTATCTTTATTTTTCGTGACGAATATTTCAGCTAAAATTCATGAAATTCATCGTTTTATTCGTCAATCGAGAAACACGTGTACTCAACGCTCGCCGTTGAGAAACTTTTGTCTAAATCGATTCTTGAAATCATACGTGCAATTAATACGAGGAATCTATCGACAGAGTCGCGGCGGAGCACCATTATTCCGATGCGAGTGATACGTGTGAAGGAAAAGTAAAGTTCGAGGACTGACAGGCTTTGTTATAATTGGCAGCCTCTAGATCGCTATTAAGATTAATAATCACCGGTCGCAATCGCTCTAAGCTTCACGTTCATTCGTGCTATTCGAATTTCACACACTTCTATTTCTATATGTACAAATCTGTGAAGTGTCTTTCAAAAGGAAGAAAATCTCGCTATCTGAACACACAGAACTCGAGCACTTCCCCACGGATTCAAATGCATTTTTCTCAGGCAGAAAGCTTATTATCCTCCGGAGGCTTTAGGCTTGTCTTGTTAAATGAAAGCGTCATATTTTTAAGAGACTACAAATACGAATCGAATGAGCGATGTGTTAAGTTCTCATCCGTGTCAAATATTTTCATGCAAATATTCTCTGACAGGTTGTTGCAACGTATTTTCATCTGATAAACCAGTGATTTGTTTAAATTTCGAAACTTTGTGAGCGAATTACGAAAAAAAAACATTTCTTAGTTCCTTTCTCTACTTATTCTCAACGCTAAGCTGGAAAATCGATGATTTTTTCGGAGCATTCTTTCTGAAGCTGATAAATAATGAACAAGCTGTTTGTTTTTTTTTTTTTCCTACAATTCTTCTATTTTTGAAGTAACGTCAACACTCCATAATTCTTTCAACAACAAAAAAAGATTTTTCAAAGTAAAATGGACAAAAGATCGATTTCCAAAGACTGAAATTTCGTGAAAATTGTTTCATTTTTAATTTATTCATGAGGAGTGTTAACGGGATGAAAAAAAAACCGTGAAGAATCGTGGACGAATGAATTGAGTTTGAAGCGGCCCATATTCGATATGAAGCGAAACATTTGCCTCGGAGATATAATGTTGGACACGCGAAACTCTTGGCGAGGGCACCTGGCCGAGTTTCATGTTAATAAATTCATACACGCGATGTTAGCGGACATATACAGTCCTATTTTGTTGTGTGTCGAGGAAAATATGAAGCAAATCTAAGTACATGCATGATATATATACATATATTACAGTGTATTAATCTGCATATATATTTATGCACATAAAAGTCGTATGTGTAATTACGTAGTTATGTTGATATTGCAAAAGCTATTTTAGCCTACTGCGAAACGAGAGCTGGGAAGATGAACGTTGAAAATTGAAAAGGGTGTTGCAGCCATGTTGTAATTATCATGTAAACGAGATGCCACTGGGTCACGACTTCACTGATTGCAAAAATCATATACACGAGTATACAAAACGTTGGATGCTTTATTTTATTTTATTTTTTTTCTATCAATATATAATTGAATGTAATAATTGTAATATGCGTTACACGATACGAGAATAATGACTGAGAAAATATATTGAGCAAGAAGATGTGTGGCCTCGATAAATTCTCTGATACGGATAAGAGAGCAGGCGATCGGCGAACGTCGCTTCATTTCGTTCGTTGTCACATAGGTGTGGATGAAAGAGACTTCAGCACAAAATGAACAAAAATACGGATGAAAAAAAAAAGAAATGAGAGAATCTCTAGAGTCGTCGTCATCTTTCCGGTCTGGAGGTCGAGAAAATTGACGTCAGAACTCGTGAGAATATGACTATCGAGTGCTGGTGAGGTCGGTAGTTCTCACAGATCTTTGCAATAAATATGCTACATTGTCATTACAATTATCGTGAATATTATTAATATTATTTCTCGTGTACTACATCTTGAGTTGCTCATTTTTGAGCGATTCCGCGTATTTTTTTTTTTCGCTATGCGGAATGAAGAAATAACGGAGGTTTCGACGGTTTAATTTGTTTTTTTTTTGTAGTGTACAAATAATTATAACGGATGAAAGAAATAGAGGAAACGACAAAAATACTTTTTTTCATTCGGTATTTCCGTTTTAGTACGACGTATACTATATGCGCTTAATAAATGAGATAGAAAGAGAGACGAGAGAAGGGATCACCTCGACTAGCAGTTAATCACGCGAGAGTACACCCATACGAGAGAAAGAGAGAGAGAGAGAGAGTAATTGTGGCTGTGCGATATAGTTATGTATCTTGTATATTTAATACATGTATATTCGATTAGTTTGTGGTAAAGATTGAGAGCAACGATTGTGCACCCAGGCTATAAGTAACGCTCCAGTAGTAACGGCCTTGCAAGTGCATTCCAGTTTCCCGATAGCCGCAACGAGAAACTTAACCATAACGAGAAAGAGAGCGAAAGAGTGAGAGAGAGAGAGAGAGAGAGAGAGAGAGAGAGATAGAGGGGAGGGGGGGGATGGAGATTTGAGCCACCATCGAAGAGTAAACAGGACTCGCTCTGAATGATTCCGTCCACTTTGCAAACTCTTTATCCTTTCTGCGGTTTCCAGCTCATTATGATTCCCGTTTTTCACTGCTCTTTATCACGCGGATACACATGGAACACGTGTATTGGATGCAATCATCGTTATCCTTGCGAATATTGATTTTGTACTTGAGCAATTTGGCCGATTTTTTTTTGTTTTCTCATTCGATGAGACACTATTATTAGTTTCGTCTGAAAAAACAGCTCGAATCTCAAATAATTATAGACATTAAAATTTATCATTATTTTTTCATCGATCTTTATTTTTATTCGTTCGGGCCTACCGCTCCTTATTTCGAGCTAATTGCAAATAATAATTGACCCAAGGACGTTCTCTCCCAATTCGAAAATCGTTGGATACGATAAAGATATATTTTAAATCTCAGACCGACGGACTTTGACGATGTTCGCACGTGGACAGTCTCGATCTTCGGACGCGATGAATTTTCTTAAAATTTTTCCGCAAGTACTCCACCGCGAAATCCTTCAGGTTTTGTTAATTGATTTTTCATTCCTGTCATACAAAGGATCATTTGCGATGCTGGAGTCGTGACGACACAGACTCTCCGATTTTTGTTTCCCTTTGTGAATTACGAGCGCGGAGGCTTCAAAGTCCGAGATATGCTCGAACGATGACGGAGCTTAACGACAGGGTCGCGGTCATCGTGACAGTGTAATACGTGTAAGTCGCGTATATGAAGACTGAACGAAAAAAAAGTTTCAATACAAAGAAAAGGTAATGAAAAATAAAAAGGGACACAAAAGGGAGAGGTAGAAAATAAGGGAGAAAAATGGAGGGGAGGATCGACGAGTGAACGCAGGTATCGGCAGAGCAGCCACCTGTTGCTTCCCTTCTTTCGTACGATCGTCGCGTTGTCGTCGTTGTCGTCGCAGCGACTCCGCGCGCGGCAACATTAAGCACGATAATATATGGTTTACCGCGAGGTTTTACCGAGCGGCAATACTCGGGACCGATGTCCCATGTCCGTATATACTGTACAGAGATTCGACGCGAAGATTAAACTGTAAATTAATAGAAGACGATCCCCCCATAGTCGTTGCATTGCCGATCTACGCGCTATATGTTACTTGAATATACAGATATAAATACACCGGAGAATATTCTGCGTATGGTATAGTTGTATGTACGATAGAAGAACATTTTACTGTATTGCCATACACGCGAAAGAGTACAACGAGAGACTTGGAGGAGCTTTACTAATGGGTATCGATAAATCCCTTGTCGTTTAACGTCTCGCTAAAATACGAAAGTTTCTTCCTTATTTCCTCAACACACATCGTTCGACATTTTCGGATAAATGAAAACCTAACAGGAAGCTTCGTATTCGCGAGGTGTTGGCGCGGTGTAACGATGCGTTTTTAGGGGAATTAGAAGAGGGTATGAAACGATAAAAAGATAACTTCGTTAAGGATGCTTGAGGGCCGCTTTTTTACTGGCTGAAAATTGAAATTTCAGCGGTTTGTTCAGGCATTTGTAACTAATGCGCTTTACAAAAAGGTGTATTTGAGAATTAAAAGGCATCGGGAGCCATCATTTGGAGTGCCACATCGTGCTCCGAATGTTTTTTTGATTCCAGAACCGATTTATCCTTAACACAAAGGACTGGACAATGGAAAGGATCCGATGACGTCATTCGGCGAGCTCCACAATGAGACTCGCGTTTTTCGATTTGTCAGAGAACGTTGGTTTTTCTTTCTTTTTTTTTTTTTTTTTTTTCTATTTCACTGTAATATATGACGCGAAGATTTAACGCGCTCTGCCGATTATCATTGGGTGAGGAAGGATTAAAAGGCGTTCGTCTATCTCGCAAGGACCTCGTAAGGTGCGCGATTTCACTTTCGAATTCACACAGCCGCGACGCCGGCCGATTCAAGGCGAGATATATCACTCGGCTGACTCGGGAATACATCGTGAAACGGATATATACATATATAAATACAACATTCGCGATGTTGGTTATTCAGAGTCACAAGGGCGTAACTAATTGAGTTTTTGTGATACGAGTGTGATTCGGTGCATTTCATTATGAGACTGGTCAAATTTAATGTAAACGTGGCGGGTTCGGCGATTGAGTTTTTAGGGGCTCGAAGATCGGAAAGCATTTGTCAGATTCGCTTTGATTTTCATTCGCCGCGCGCGATCCAAAACATCTAGAGACATTATACGCTCCGTCAAACTTAACTACGACGATTTGCTTCACGAATATACATATATATATATATATGTGTATACAGCGCCTCCGCATTTTAAATCGAAACATACTCTTGACACTAATCGTTCGAAATACTTCGCGACATCTGACGAGCGAGACCTTGTTCATGTCGCCTCGAGAGGAATCCCCTATTTTGGGTGCGTCGAGGCCGCGCGGCGTCGTTCGCGCCTCTTTGGATTCACGAAAGACTATCCTAATATGTCGCTCACCAGACAGAGACTTTTATGTTTTTCAGATTATTCGCTCGTCAACGATATTTATCATCTTTCAAATAAATACAACGCGGAATTGATGTCTCGGAATAAAAAAAAAAATAAGAGATATGACCTGGAGCTATATTTTTTGACAATCGATCACAATCAATTCGGGTTTCGATCGAACGGATGAAATTGAACATTCGAACTAATAATGTTCATTTTAAGGAGGTTCGGTACAGGCAATACAATGTTGCCATGCTAAACCATATTAAAAACACAAAAAATTTCAAAAAGTTAAGAATTTTATAAAATTTGGTGAACATATTCTTTAGAGCCAAATTTGACGATACAAATTTTTTCAGATTTTTCTTCTATACAGTTATCGAGTAATTGAAGACTAAAGTTCACGTGTATAAGCATAGCGTTTCCATATATATAGGTATACACTTCGGGCATAAGAAATCTGCTTTAATGCATAATTACTCGATAACTAAGTAGAAGAAAATGTTGAAAAAATTTGTGTTTTCGTACTTGATGTTGAAGAACATTATCACCAAATTTCATTAATTTCTTAACATTTTGCGTTTTGTATCGAAATTCCTTAAGTGGATCCGTTTATTGAAAATTTAAATCTAAACTAATAAAATGTTTTAAACTTTGTCTGCGAAGTAAATGTTTTGAACCGATCACAGGAAATAAAAGGTTACAAAGTATCACCACTTGGTGTCTCGTATAATTAATGTCTTTCTCTGTCACACGTGTTTATCTCTCTCCGGAGTAGATTGACACGCACTTATGTACGCACTGTCGGTGCGTGAAGATGTTATCGTCGAGAGATAACTCTCGCGTATCAAGATTTTTCTATGAATGAACGATCGATCGACTTAATGCATTCGATATATCGTGAGACCGGCGACTATGCCGATACGAAAGAGATAAAGAAAAGCTTCATTGCAGCATCCTTAGCGTCTTATTTCTCATGTTCATTTACGAGATGGTATAAGAAGAAGGGCGATGGGGAAAGGGACAGAATTGTGGCTAAAACTTTACATTGTTGAAATCGGGCTACAAGCGGCAAAGACGATCATCGAGAATGATAGCGTGAGTATAATATGCCAGTGAAATGAGCTCGCTATAGAAATTCATAATATAATATTGTGTGTTAGTGTGTGTGTATTCAAGAAAAAAATGTTGAGATGCACATGAGAAGGTGATGGGTATGAAGTGTATAAATAAATGACGAGAGAGAAATCGAGAGTACCATCATGCTTGTCTCGTTCGTTTAATCGTGTCCTTGATTCGAGGCAGGATACCAATCGATAATACACAGGCAACTAGGAGCGTTAGATATATTATATCTCGCGTGGCAAACGTTGACGTGACGCATGGGAATACGATACTCTTTTAGATCTGTCTACGACCAAATACTTTTAGAAAATGTTGACACAACTAACATCAAAATAGGATTAAAAGATCGACGATTTCTGACGTTTTGAACTTTTTTTTTTCTTCGAATATTCATTTGAAATTTTCAATGAATATCAAACATGTGGACTAGAGTTTTAACGAGTTATTTCAAAACGTAAAAGACCGACGATGACGCGATTGATATCTCTCAGTTTGAGCGCTTGATCGACATTGCCTGATTCGTTTTTTTGATTGCACAGATTTTGTTTCATTGATAGGCGATGATTCTGACGTAAAACAGGAGAAAAAAAAAAATAATGGAAAAAAAAAAAGCAGGAACGCGGATTCCCCGGAGCTTATTCTTTTATATTCCCGCCGGCGTTTAATCGGCTTCTCTCGACGTGCCTCTTTTTGCCATTGTATCTCCAACGCCGCAATAATAGTAGCGAATTATCGTTGCATAATGATCAGGAAAAGAGTATTACGCAACGTGCCAACAGGTTTAACGACGCGCCCCCACATCGATTTGTATAGCAATTGAATGAGCTCGTTGACATAGTAGAAAGGAAAAAAAGATATTGAATTCGACTTGTAAAGGAGCTTATAATATTTATCGCTCGCTTTCTCCCTTCCTCATTTCCGATCGAACCTTTGAACCAGATTCAATTTCGCGCTGTTAAACGTAACATATTCGCAGTCCCACCTTTCAGCTCGACGAGAACCAGCCAAAGGTATTTATCGAAAGATTGAATCAATTTTTGATACACGCGATAAGAGAATAATTAAAAAATTGATTTCATCAGTCGCATGCTCATTATCGATGCATCGTAATAATCCAATTCTTCGATTTATTCGTCACAATAAATTCGTTTTCGATAATGCAGGAGATGAATAATAAAAAATATAATTTACCAGTCATACCAATGGACAACAAAAATATGAATTGGCTCACCGCAATGAAAAGTTGATTTTTCCATTCTTTCTCACATTCTATATTTTTCTTATCTCCGAGACGAAGATGAAGGCTACCATCCAGTCGTAAACTCACCTGCAACGAGAAACGTACAAAAACAAATATTATAATAGTGTTTATTATTGGTATGTTTTCGAGGAATAAGATGAGAAGGATAGAGAAACACAAAAAAAAAAGAAAAGAAAAGAGAGTGGAGGGCGTGAGGGGCGCATAATAGGGTCGAGAGTCTGAGAAGATGAGTTGGCTCGTGCTGGTGCAGCGAGAAGAAGAGATGGTCGCGTTCCGGAAAAGGCTTCGTAAGAGGCGAGCAGCACACGTGTGTAAGAGAGTGGACGTCCTCGTGCGACCGCCGCGTTGCTCATACGCACATTTGCATAATGAGAAATTATACGCGTGATGGCGCGAGTCTCTGCGCCGGGACGAGACTCTTTGGCTGAGAGCGAGAGTAAAAGGGGAGAGCGGGTGAGAGAGAGAGAGAGAGAGATTCGCAAGAGGCGAGGTCCAGAAGGCCCCCCCAGCGAATGGCTGATGCTGTGTATAGCTGCATATCCCGCAAATAATTGTTATTCCCTCATTTCCATACCACTCGATAATAATTGCTTTGGGGGATGGGAAGGGGGGGGGGAGAGGAGAAGGATTCTCTCGGGAGTAAGAATATTTAAAATGACAGAGTAAAATCGCGTTGCATATTATGAAAAATAAAGAATTGAAAAGAGCACGAAGAACAACAAAAATATCCATAAATGTTCCGCGGAGGCTAGACCGTAACGAATTATTGGTTTGCAAATCGACTCTGAATATTTTCGTTATTTTTATTTATTTATTCATTTGGTAGCCGCACGCGTATGTTTTTCAAATAACTTGGGAGTTTGAGTGGTTATGGGAGGGTCATTTAAAAGATCTCTGAGTGATTTTAACTGTCTGTGAGTGTCTGTTTATTAAACGTGAGTCACGATTTGTTGGGCACTTTATCATTAAGGGGATAATCTCTCGGTCTCCTGTCTATTTATCTCGGTGTACCATAATTTCTCGAAATACTTGTTCCACTCTAGACATTTGCTTACTCTCGCTCTCTTTCTCTCTCTCTCTCTCTCCCGAGTTTACCGACATTTAGAAGGGGATTCTTGGCCGAGTGACAAGTGTAATGCGTGGGCAAAGTAATGAGGTGCGACTGTATTCTCATACTGTAACGATCTCTTCTCCCTCCTCAGTGTCTACGTTCCGTTTTTATAATCCCAAGGGAAAATACGCGTAGAATAAAATAGAGGAGACGGAAGCTCTGAGAAAAAAAGGCAGATAGCGCGCGCGCGCGGACCAGAAGCAGCAACATGAATCAAGACTCTCAATGAAGGTTCACTGCGCGCGCACTTGCCGTAAACCCGACACCTGTGTACGGAGAATCCGCGGCTCTGCATACGAGCACCGAGAAGAAAAAAAAATATAAATAAAAAAAGAGAGTGTAACGTCGCGTGTTGGGAGAAAAGATTATGGTAAAAATGGTCGAATAAAAAGAATGAGAAGAAGGAAGGAAAGAAAATGTCGAGAGAAGAGGGGTTTAAAAGACGCGTGAACGTGAACGGGACTGGTGCGTTTTGCCCACGCCTACCAGGCAACCCTATTAATTATTATTAATCGCGGGAATTAATCGGGGAATGTCCGCGCTATCGTTCGCGAATGAATTAATGCCTTCAGAATATATTATTATACATGTATCCAACGTCTTAAGAAACCCTCATTCCCTTATTTTCAATCCTTTTCTCTCTCTCTCTTCTCCTCTCTTTCAGTCTTTTTCTATGTCTTCCTTTCTTAATCTTTATCTCGTCTCTTCGGTCCTCTCCACGAGCTTCACTTGTCACTTGAACACTATACGTGTGCTAAGCGGCAGCAAATAAACTTGTCATCTCTTATTCTCAGGTTGCAATCTTCAAGAAAAGGAGAAAGAGTCGGGGTTCCACTGGCGAGAAAAAGATGTTTCGAACGATCGTAATTCCCACCTTCGTCTTGTGCATGAATATTTCTCATTCCCATACACATAAATACACACACATACATGCATACGTGCGAGAATCACATGAGAATCATACACATACGCTTCTTGTACGCATCACTTGGTAAAGACTTAATTTAACACCATATCCACACCGTCAGGCGCTTACATAGCCACATCTTCTCCAATCTGCAACAAGTCTCTCTTTTATTCGTCTAACCGTGGCGCGATGCCTGTCCACCTCTTTTCCACCAGTGCCCATTTAAATATCCCGGATTGACGTACACGAGGAAAAAAAAAAATATCTTGAGGTGACGATAATGAATAAAATGAAGAAAAAAAAATCGTTCGTGGGGTCGCTCCGCAAGTATCGGAAGAGCTCGTTAAAATTTTCTACGCTCGTTCCCATCGTTTTTTCAGCCGTAAATATCAGCAATTAACGTTTCTCTAATTTGATTGAAAATGTGATTCCAAAAGTTATGTATTCGATTAAAAATTGAATAATCTTATGATCACTGAAAAGTTTCGAAAGTTCGTGGATTTTCAGACATCACATTCGAAGGCTAATCACGGTGAATGAGTACATTTTTTTTTCTTTCAACTTGAAATACGCCGTTTCCTGTGACAAGTCTAAGAGAACGCGGGAACCGGCTGACAAAATAAAAAAGTGGCATAAATATTCATCGCATGCGCGTATACGAATACGCCAGAACACTCTCGGAACTCCCGGAGTACGTAAAAAAGTGGAGAAAAAAATTTTGCTTTCGCAGAGTCCGACGCGCGCAGAGAGTCGTTCGTAGTTAACGCGAGCGGTAAAGTTGTGTAAACGTCCTTGAGATACGGCTATCTTGTGGACCACACCAATGGTAAATGGTCGTATATGAACGTGAGAGGAGCAAAAAAATGAGGCTCCAAGGGGAGAGATAAAAAGCGAGGAAGAAAAAAAATAGTAGAAGTAGACAAAAAAGTAGAGCTGAACGAGGAGTAAAAAAATAAAAAAATAAAAAAAGAGATCGTCAAAGGACTATCCGCGAGGACTGGGGATTGGAACGAGAGATCGAGTTCTGTATACGAGTACGAGAGGTGGAGTAAATGTCACCGCGGTTTATCGCCACGCGTTTCTCTCTCTCTTTCTCTCTCTCTCTCTCTCTCTCTCTCTCTTCCTCTCTCCCTTGGGGGCTTTTAGAACCGATAATATATGCGTTCTTGCATAAAACTCACTCGACGATAGA
Source organism: Campoplex capitator (assembly GCA_037576405.1). Taxonomy (NCBI): domain Eukaryota; kingdom Metazoa; phylum Arthropoda; class Insecta; order Hymenoptera; family Ichneumonidae; genus Campoplex; species Campoplex capitator. The sequence goes on along the minus strand of JARBWI010000323.1, from coordinate 7,972,236 downwards.
GAAAACGATACAAATACACGTATATTCTACACACATTTGAAACACATAAGTATACGAGGCAGTTGGTGTATCTCGAGAAGAGTTCTGTAAGTGAGGTCTGACTAGTACAGGCCATTTCTACTTTGGACGTGCTGTAAATCAATCGGAAGGTGCTCTCTGGTCGTCCTCTGTTGCGAGAAGAGGAAAAGCGACACGCGGCCGAAGCTTTAGCAAGCGTTTAAGCAGCGTTTAATTAAACCATTATTCCTCCTTTCTTTTTTCTGTCACACAGTCCTACCGAGGGTGAAATATATACAAATATATATATATATATATATATATACACGTATGAATAAATATGTATGTATTGATGGTTGGAACGCCGGAAGGACTTTTAATTTATAAGCCAACACGTTTCGATACGTCCTTACCACTTGGAAGTAAAATGGACGAACGAACAAAAGAAACGTGAGCGAAGTCGCGGTCTCGAGGTTGAATCATCCGGATAATCCCTTTTGTATAACGAAGCATTTAATCGCGAAATATATATATATATATAAATATAATAGAAAATTGTAACTGATACAAGTAGATTCAAGAGTTGTCTCTGAGTCTGAGTGCCACGACAAAAGCAGAAACAAAAAGGTTTTTTCTCGGCACGAACTTACGTAAAAGACAACTTTGACGTTACTTCGATCTTTTTTATTCTTATTTCATCCTCATTGTAAATCTCTTTCTCTCCCTTCATTCGACTGTCGTAATTGTGGGTTCGTCTCCATGTGTATGTGTGTTTGTGTGTGTGTGTGTGTTGTTTACTCTCACGGTTGATACCAAAGTCCGAAGAGAATGAACGCGTTTCATTAGGAACTCTGGCGGTTGTTCGCTCGATCTTCTCTCGCTGAACGTCCTGCCAAACGATTCTCGCAATCTCAACCGCAGCCACTGCCTTAATTACTCTCGCACGCGAAACGATTAATTATCCTCATGCCAATAAAACGTTACATTCCTATTTCTCTTGCTTTCGTTTATATATATATATGCCACGGTCGGCAATGTAAGTTTATATATTGCGTAGAGAGACTAATACTGTTTTAATTGTCGAACTCGCGAGCGAATGACCGTTCAGATTTTAATCAATGATCGATGAATTGAATAAAGAAAATCTTTTTGATATAGATTTCAGCGTACTACAATTCCAATAAGATAAACATGAGAGAGAGAGAGAGAGAGTAAAATATAATCATCGCGAATTAATTCTCGAACGAAACACGCAATAGGTTACAAACAAGGCTCGAAGAGATTTTAAGACAACTCTCAACGCACCTTGCTCCGCAATGCACACACGAGTATTTTCTATCTTCGTATTACACGTAGGCGTTTATGGGTCTATCGTTTTATCTAAGTTGGCCATTATTCAATTGCGAGGGATCCAATTATATTGTAAAATCGTTGGGCGAGGCCGAATAATACTCCCCATTCGGTAACTACGACGGCTAATGGACTCGAGACTGAGCCATTTATATATATTTACTTTCGATATTTACTGAAACGACTTTCGAACAAGTGTGGAGAATAAAAAAATATATTTATTTCCTACAAATTGTCAGCGATTTTTCGCCATATCTCATTCCTCTCATTTCGAATACTTTGTTTCATTTATTTATTATTCCACGTCATATCAGCTGAATATTTTAGCAATAATCAGAAAATGGCGTTGTAGCCTTTGTTCGTATGATATTTTTCAAACAAAAGCATCGATCGATCCGTCAGCCAGTTATTCCATAATCATATAGAGACTCCAGGAAAGCTTTGTTTTCCTCGATTGGAACAAACTACAATTACGTTGTATATATTTATATACTCTCATATGATATTAACCATAAATCTTATAATAAAAGCAATGTACAATATCCCCAAGAGTTTCCACATTTGGTTTAGCCCACAACAAACGTATAATGTCAATCGTGCAAACGGCTTGAGACTCGTTAGAGGCACGTCTAGAATGTGTTTGATCGATTCCCATTGATAAGTAAACGGTACGAACATCAGCCACCTGTTCACACGTGTGAACTCACTGACAAGTTATTCACTAACGTATAAACGTAAATGTGGTGTACGAGCAAATACATATACAATAAGACATATATGGACAGAGTATACAACATATATATAAAGTACATATACCAAAGTACTGATGCTATTAACTTATATACGTGGCAAAGTTGTCGATATCTTGACTATAATAGCCATAAACCGATATTATACGCCAACATACACGTGATTTATTATAAGAGATTAAACTGGGCCTCGGCTATCTCATTGTCTCGAAGCTTCGCACGTATTTCGCGTGCTCCCGTGAGTTCACTGGGTCAAATACCGAACAACAGCAACAAACACAACTGTACGGAGCTCCTAATACACCGATATAATTGCACGTTTACTTCGCCGCATAATAACAATAATAATTATAATAATATTATATAGCATATAGATTGCGGTGGTACTGGCAAAAGGAGGCGGGCATTTACCTGACAATCTGTGTTTTCCCAGACGCCTACGCTTTTATATATACACACGCGTGTACTAATGTGTGTCTGTGTGCGTGTGTGTGTTTAGATATAACTTTATTTTGCGTCTAGGGATACATGTGCATACGAGTCAACGAAGCAGGTTGCTGCTGCTGCTGCCTATCTTTAATGCACACTGTCTACCTGTATGTAGAAGAGTTTTGCACGCGTGGGAAAGATTTCTCGTTGGTGATATGATAGAAACTCGCGATTTGAGCCAACATAATTTGGATATTTGGCCAATTGGAAGACGGAAGGGAAAATGAAATTGGTGCTGTATAATATTTTGTAATATTTCGATCCAAGTACGTATGAGTATCTCTGTGTATGTGTGTGTGTGTGGGTTAGTTGCTATAGGATTTTCATTGAGTTCGGACTTTAAATACGGAGACAAGACTTTAAATCTGAGACTCGTTACATGTATGACCTTATAGCTCATATAATATTATTACTACACGCGATCGAGAGGGCAAATTTCCAGGAGAAAGGCTGTATGTGTGTGTGTGTTTTACTCGGGCTCGAGAAAAGACACACGACACTTAAAGCGGGAGTCTCGACTTACTTTATGCGTATATATGTATATTTCATCCCTGGCTCAGCCAAGAGATGCACACTGGAGCAATTTTATTACCTCCCCCCCTCTCTCTCTCTCTCATTCTGTCCCCTGATTCTCTCGTGAGTCCACGCGAGGATCGTTGTTATTAAATAAAGCAATTCCCGTCGCGATTCTCGACCCTTGGACACTGCATATAAGTACGGAGATGTTGCGACGGCCTCTCTCTCTCTCTCTCTCTGTCTATACATAACGATCGCTTAAAATCAAAAGGCCCTAAAGATTCTTCCGTAAGAATAGATTTTACAGCCTCTCCAAGTTGGTCCACCGATGTATATTATGGTCTTTATATGAGAGAAGATCCCGCGGAGATATCGGTTACGTTTTTGTAACGGCCAGGCATAAACGCAACTCTGCACATATACAAGCGAAACGTGGCCACTCTTCGGACTCAATTCTATGTACTTCCTTCAATGTAAGATAGAGAAAAAGAGAGAAAAAGAGAGAAAAAGAGAGAGAAAGCTGAGAAAATGTGTATATATACGAACGTAGGTGTTCGAGTGGACGCCCGTGTGTCTTGCACACCTCGGGCATTGTTGTGTCGTGAAGCCCAGGGCGAACGTATGTTTGTGTGCCAGGTCGTGCCTTCCCCATAGAGCTACAGCAGCAACCAGCAGCTACAGCAGCCAAACAGGTAGGTGGTGGATATGTGGTGGCGCTCACCGGTTACGAAGAAACGTAAGATACTGCCCGATCCCAACGCGGTTTTCCGCGCAGGTGAAGCTTGTCTCCTCTCAACTTATATCTACAGGATCATTCAGATTTCATTGATATCGGATCACCATTACTTTCTTCTTTTTTTCTCCCAAATATACGTTTTTATCAACACGAATTACTGCATGCGCGCTGGGGGCTTTTTATTGAAAATTATTTCCATCTTGGTTGATGTTACGATTACTAACAACCGGTTGTATTTTAGGGTGGAAATACGTCGAAGCAGAAATGTCTGATTGCGAATGAATGAAAGTTCGACGATGAAGACTCCTTCGGATATTATTGAAACGACGAATAAAAACTAATATTGTGGGAAACGAATTGGATGGAGTACAAAAATTCTTCAATCAAGAAATCAATGTATTTACAGGGTAGACACACTTCAGGGTTACAATGGTCGAGTAGAAGTCGAGATAAACATTTTCCGTTTAGTTTCAGGGAAGCAGAGCAATCAACCAAGAACTATTTTTCTCGAATGAAAGCCCTGGCGCATCTCGATCTTCTGGATCAGCGTGTACATACACTATTCTGCGCTCTGATAGAGTCGCGGTTCCGTTTTGTTTACCGCGAATTTATACCGTGTGAAAATAGAGACCGCGCGCTCACGTCCAGCCAACAGTGGCAACAAGCTGATCTTCGATTCAGCTCACGCTTATATCTCTCTTTCCTTCTCTTTCGTGTTCTCTCTCCTGTTGTCGATCTATATGTGCGTCGAACGAAATAAAAGCTCTAACATTTCTTCGCAAGCAAACCTTGAACACAGACTTCTCTTATTACCTCAAATATACAAAGATAACATTGGTTTTTGGAAAAAAAAAGGCAATTTCGAAACGGCGCAGTTTTCTAGTATCACGAACGTCTTCCAATCCGTTTAATTCTTCATCGTTATCGATGAATCTTTATCAATAAATGAGCACGAGATTTTTCAGTGAAGAATTGCAATGTTGAAACTTTTTTTATTCGTTTCAATTATCGAACTATCCTAATCCATGGTGAATGATAATACATACGGGTACACTGGTATGTGTAGGATCGCACGCTCTGCCAGGCCAGATAGATAGTTTCGTTACATTGGAATTTACAACGTTGGCGAGAGAGAACAGGGAACCCTGGATTATAGTACGGTGTCCTATAGATATGGGTGTACGAAGATATATATAAAATATACGAAGGAAGAGGGCTCCGTTGGCTCGGGTGTGCTGCCTGCTTTACTGCGGTCGCTAGTAATGGCCCATGTGACAGGCTAGTCGATAGGGACACACTCCTCGAGATTTTTCATTGAGAACGAAGTCCAGCAACAGGGAAAAGGATACTCGGGGAATGCACGTGGTTCGCGCGCTCTTTGGTGCAAGCGGTAAGGAATAAAACGATCGGGAAAGAGAAGAAGATTGAGGAGAAAAGTAAAAAGCAAAAAGTAACTACCTTGCTTGATTTTTTTATTTAATTAAATTAACGTCTATGGAATTTTCCGCAAAGCGGCACAAAGTGCATTCACGGCGTGACTTCGAGAGGCGGGGATGGATTGTGCGGGTTAAAAAAATAAGAGAGGATCGAGATTAATCTGAGCTAGGAGGGTAAATAAGTAGAAAATGAAAATTCGTTCCCGGATAAATTCTTGTGTGGCCTTTACCACCGGGGAATAAACCAATAGCGGCGCGTAACCCTTCTGCAAAATATTCGCATAGACCGAATACACGCATACGTTTCTCTCATGCTACTTTCCCGTGTATCCCATTAGTCCTAATTATGGAAACGTGCTTTTGCTCGGCGAAGAAAAATCTGGACAGGAAGGAGAAAAATTAATCGTATATGGCATCGACTCAAATAAAAACAGGAAAAAAAAAAACGATTTTTTTCAAAAACAAATCAAAATGAGAATACGAAAAATAATGAAAGGAACGTGTGTATATATATACGTAAGGATAGCTTGCATTGGAGCATTCGAGCGTAGATATATGAATGTATTTGTAGGTACGGGTCCAGGGAGAGATAGATCCGCGGATCAACGGGATCCATATATGGTCCGAGCGGGTCCAAGAGTGCTCGCCAAGCAAACTGTATATGCGCGTGTGTGTAAGCAAGAGAGAGAGAGAGAGAGAGAAAGAACACCCAACAGCAGCAAACATCCACAGCCTGTTCCTCGTATGGTGAATCTTAAGAATCCACTTTCGATTTCTACCTTCGGGGCTCCTCCATCTCTCTTTTTCTCTCAAATATATACACACATGTATATATGTATATCTATATATATAATATATTTGATTCTCCAGGCTGTGGGAGACCACCGTGTCGTTTGCTCGTTGAGGCCCATGTTTACAAACGTGTATAGGTAATACCGGAGCAGCAACCCCTTTTACCCTCAGGTATCCACATAATAAACATATGTATGGATATAAATATGGCAGCATGTGAAACCTGCCACGAATATTCTCAGTCCGTCTCATTGTCTCTCTCTCTCGCTTTTTATTTTCCCCCAGGCCCCGAAGCCATTTAACCAAGTCAATGCGTAATTTAATTATAATCCTTGGATTTATATGTCGAACGTCAGAGAACACAAAAGAACTCAATACGATCGGTATAGGTTTAAACTTGCTCAAATCCGGTGGGTTAAGCCCTGCTTTTAACGAGAAACCTCGATCGAGCTGAATACTGAATATGTGAGACAAGTACATTCGTTATATATAAATATAGTTTAAAGAGTAGCGAAGTAACACAAAAGAATAAACAATCGAGGTGGAACAATCTGAGGAACAAACGGTGCGTACAATCAGGCCAAACCGTTATAAAATTGTATTATTTTCAACAGCATTCGGAGCACAAGAGAAGAAGAGAGATAGAGAGAGAGAGAGAGAGAGAGAGAGAGCGATGGTGGAATAAAGGAAAGAGGAGGAAATCGAGTGAGAGCCACGCCTCGTTCAAAGTACCTGTGCAAAACGCAGTCGTTGCAATATACTCTCTCGTATACTTTTGTATCTACGTGTATACAACGTGTTGAATATATAAACGCACACGTATGTAATATTGCGTCTATAAATAAATACGTCGAGTTACGAAACATCGAATGCTACAAATGCAGAGAGTCTCTATTACTCAGCTACCTACGACGATTCGCAATCCAGCAAATGTGCACGTGTTCTCTTCAAACTTATATACTACACACGTATGCACAAATTTATAAATACATTTAAAAAAAAAAAAATACTCGTGCGTATACAAGTATATATATATTTATACAAATAGAGTATACAAGCGACGTAATATATCTACAACATAATGCTGTATCGGCGAGATCTAACTTTTGCTCTCGGTACACTTTAGAACCAACTTGTGTTAAGCCCTCAAGGTACAAACATGCTGTAAGGTGACTCTTCTAGATTCCCTCTCTTAACCGCTCATATTCTACACAGCAACTAGACTCGAGAACGATTAGCGAATATCCTAATGTACATTTGTAACTTTGTACATACTCTTACAGACAAAGAGCGCACAGAGAAACGCATGAAGAATGGAGACTGGAGACAAACAGTGGATACAGGCGTTGAAGATGTATGACAGAGAAGCCATGCCAAACAGTGCGATATAGAGATTTGTGTTTTCATCTAGCAAGTTGATCAGGGCTGCTGCGAGTCCAACAGAAGCATAGAAACGGTTCTGGAAGAGCTCTCTTGGAGTCTTCGAACCAGTGACACCCGGGCGGGGATTTACGTCGAGTGTAAAGTAATGCGTCATTCGAAGGGAGGAGCAGGGATAAGGTCTCGTTCCAAGCAGGGTGAAGCAAAAGTCTCTGGTGAACAGAAACTAAGGTGAGTTATTCTCTCATGGTGGTTTGCAAGCTGCGAAACGAGTCGGTTAAATGTTGTTACCTCTGTAATGTTGTATTCGTGCGAACGCACTCGCAATCACACGGACACACATGCGTACAGCCTCGTACATATTCATGTACTTATATATACGTACACAGTGAGAGATAAGTTCGTGTTACTGGACCATAGGACTATGTATATATATATATATATATATGGGTGGATTATGGTCAAAGCCGCCGATCGTACTCGCGAGACAGAGAAGGAGAAAGAGTTTGTGCAACATGCGATCGAATCGAAGCCGCGCGCGCGGCACTCTCTTCTCAACTCGAGACCGGTAATTAAAGGACTGATCTATAGATCCTTTCGGGAGCGTCGACACGCGAGACGGCTACCCCTCTGTATATAAACATTTTATCTGCGCATGTATATGCTTCCTCTCACACTCTTGTGTATGAGGGAAAGAGAGAGAGAGAGAGAGAGATATGGAAAATGTTGTACACACGGATCCAGGTACTCGATCCTCTTTACCCTGAATTTATACAGCGCACTCAATCCTCCACGAGGCCTTTCAGCACCAATTGACCAATTGAACGTTAAAATTAAAAGTTCAGCCGTTTTCAAAATCTGATTCTCATTTCTGTGGAACGAATTATCAGTACTTTTCGATTATTTTCATGTTCGGATGCTCGATCTATTTATCGACTTCATTCCAAATAGGGTTATCGATGAAGTTCCAGTAGATGTTGACGTTCAATGACGTTCTGTCGTCCATTTAACATCTGCCAGATAATCAATATTTCTTTTGAACAAAAAACACCCTTCTGCTTCCTCGTTAATATGAAGTTTCGAGATAACGAAAAAGTGTTCGAGTACCTTCAACTTCGAAGCCCTTGTATATAACCTAAATACATGTATGTATACAAGTGGAAGGTCTTTCCATATATGGTTCCGGGATACCGGTCAGCAAACCACGACCGGCTATTTCGATATCGCTCTTCGCCGCGTATGTATACGCTTTTGGCAATACTTAAAAATACATACGTGTATACATATGTACATTGAGTCAGTGGTTCAACTTGATGTTGGCGGTAATTCGCCACCATCTTTATCTCGGTCACGGCAACTACGTGAAAGTGAGAGCCGTCTTACCGCCTGTTTGAATCGAGTGTCTGAACGCCCTCCCGCGCGCGCGTCCTCTTCGGCCTCTTTTCATATACATCTTCTCTCTTATAACCTCTTCCCTTTTCCTCTCTTGCTTCGTCTTCTTCTTCTTCTTCTTCTTTATGTCTGCAAATCTTTTGATCCGGATACTCTCTCGACCTGAAGAATTCTTTTATCTCGCATGGATCTCTTTATTGTCTCGCGACTATTCGTAACATCGCGATGACGCGATGTTCTTATTTGCGTTTGGAAGTATATTAAGAACGGCAATAAAAAAAAGAGCATTTACGCAGGTGAAAAAATAATTAAAAAATGATTTTTTTTCCTTGCTTTATTCATGAGCGAACGGCACGATCATCGATGCCTCCAGAGTGCATATCTAATGGAATTTTATTCAATTTTTCTTTTATCGGCGTTTTGATAAACGCCGGGAAATGTTTATGGAAAATTTACATGCTACAAAATAGTCGAGCAGGTTGATTCGAAGCGTTGATGGAATAGTAAAAAGCTAGGCGTATCACACCGGGATGAACGAGCATAAGAATTACGCTCGCAACGTTCATTCAGTCTCAACAACTCTCGACCCGAGAGAGCTCTCGACTATTTCTCGTGCGCGCGCGAATACGTTTTCACCTGAGGCGACGTCGTCGCTAATCACTCGCGGAATTATAGCATTTACCGCGAGACTCGATGAGCGCTGCTTTTACGCTGATCTGCCGGAATGAATAGAGCGATTGAATGTAAGTATCGTCGTGTGGTTAAGGAGAAACATGTCGACACGGAAAATTGTTATGAAAACGAGCGATTCATCTAATACGATGAATTTCAAAATTATTTTACCGGCAGTTACAACGAAAGTGCCATTCAAGCCTCGGGGATGTGAAAACACCTTATTTTGTTCACTCTCGAAACACGTGCTGGAGAAAAAAAAAAAAAAAAAAAAAACATCGGAGATGAAAATTCAAGAAATATCGTTGAATTTTTATCTCTCGAGAGCTTCGCCGAGTCTTATTTTTTTTTGGAGCGAGTTCTCGCAGCGAAAACCGTGACGCCAACGGCTCATTAGGCTGGCCTCGTTAAAAATCATTAAAGAAACGCTTGTGTAAGCTGGATCAAATTGAGTGGGAAGATGCATACGAGAGTATTCTCTCTGCGTCAGATTTTTTTTTTCTCTTTTTATACACATTTCGAGATTGGCAAGAGAGAAAAATAATTTTTAATAAAATAATTAAAAAAAAAAAAAAAAAAAACAATTCTTTTCTGACGGTCCTTCAAAGATAATTATGCCTTTTTGCGTTTCGCACGACTACATATAAAAATAAATTCGTAAGGGATTTCGAGGTGCAGCAGAATGGATGAGGAATATATAGAAAAGAGCATACACGTATTATAAATGTATAATACTCGGGGCGCACGCACCTCTTGTCGTTTTTACAACTTGGTGCACGTCTTCCCGTCGCTTCGAGAGTACTTATTACACATTATATAAGCACGGAAGTATAATCGTGTCGACGTAGCTGGCCAGTCCTCCTGGTTACTCAACTTAACTGGTTACCCACGATCAATGAGAGGAAAAAAAAAATACTGTCCGTACATATACAAAGTTTCGTTCCTCGTATAAGGTGGAATCGGCGTTGTTAATTCTTGTGAAACCTTACCAATAATTACGAAGAAATATTGTATGCATTTTATGAGCAATTGGTTGTAAAACGTCGTACTTCAAAACACTCATACACACCCCGTTCATCTATTTCGTCAGCGATAACTCACGAATGAAATTTTTAACGACAAAATTATCGAGAATTCATCAAATTATTTATCAAATTGATAGTTATTTTGAAACGATAAATTGCTCGTTTATTCAGATCTCATTAACTTTTCGTTTTGTCAATGAACGAGAAAGAAAAAAATTTAGCGGTTAGGATGAAAAATGAAAAAAATGTTAAAACGCTCGTTTATTACGAAAGATCGTTAAACCGTTTTATTGCATTCTTCCAATGATTGTCTATTCGTATTTTTCTTTATTTTTTTTTTCCAATTTTTCATTTTTTTTGTTAATATAACGTTCAGGTGACAAAAAAAACATTCCTGCAGCTAATTTCGCCACGCCTAGAATGAAATTTTTCATTCAAGTGCGTTTGCACGTACAGATACGCAATTCTAGGTTTGACCAATGTTCCTACCGATGCATTGCGTGGCGTGAACGAATGAAACGAGTTATGCACACTACGGAGCTCCAGGCGTCTCTGGAGGAGTATGTTAAGATATATAATAATACATATTTTATATATCACGGTTGTTCGTATCGTCGTCGTTGTGGTTCCGTCATAAATCCATCGCGGACACTATTCTCGTGCTTAAAGAATGAAATCAATGGTTGTCAGAAGTCTTCCACGCGCTTTATAATATCCAACGTGCACGTAACCGAGTGTTCCAGTATGTTTTTTTTTCTTTTTCTTTTTTTTTTTCCTTTTCTTTTTGTTTCTCTTTACTATATGAACAAAAGAGCGTTCGAAACCTCGCGGTTAATACATTTTCCATTTTGACATTAATATTTCCACGACGAGACTTGTCGTAATTACGCAAGCCTCGTATAAATGAATGCTGCAACTGAAATAAAAGTATGACAAGTGTTTGGTGTCGAAGCGAAAGAAAAGGCGCGGAAACGTGCTTTATTTCTCGGCGACGATATCGCTGGAAAATTATTATTTTTCAAAAGAATGATTATTTAAAAAAATAAAAAATATTCTGCTTCAACGATCTAACGAAAAATCCAATTATATTCATTTTTTTTAAATGAATAAATACGGTTGAAGGTGTTTGGATGAAACAAAACTTTTTTTTCTATTCCGAACGGTGATTCTTCACGCTCGCAGCTTAAAAACTTGCATGAAACGAAATAAAAAAAAAAAAAGAAAAGAAATTTTTACGATCGCGTGATTTTATCAATTTAATAAGGATGATAAAGAAAAAGATGCTCACGCACGTTTCCATGCATTATCATCAGTCCAGATCGCAACAAAAGGTTTTTTCTTGTTGTTGTTGTAACGGAGATTGCGTAAAAATGAAATTTTCATGCGTTTTGCCCATTGCCCAATTCACGTTTCACGAGAGAACGTGGAGTTTCGAGAGAGAAAAAGAGAGAGAGAGAAGCTGCACAGTCCCCCTGCGGGTGTGTATTAACCCGAGACCAAAGGAAATGAAAAGTGAGAGTCGATGAGAAAGACCGAGAGAACCGGAGGGACATAGAGAAAGGTAGAGAGACCCAGTTCTCGGTCACTCGCCGGACTCGTGCGATGCTTTTAGTATGCGTGAGAGAATATAAAAGGCACTTGCATCCTGCTGCACCAAGAGACTAAACCTGTGTGTGTGTACAAAGTGTACATTGAAATAAACGGCCCCTTGAGCGATTTACCGGAGCAGACTTCGTGAAACTCTCATTCCAATGATTTCGGCAGGTGTTTTAAGCATGTGTCTCATTACATTGATCATTTATCGTATCCCTGATGAAATTAATTTCGATACGAGCCGGAAATAAGAAAACTATTCTCACTGTATTCGACCGGATTTTTTAACGCCAATTCTTTTAACTTCGTATATAATTATCGAAACAAAACAACAACAAAAAAAACGTGAATTGAATTCCTGCTTTCAATGAGATCGAAAGGCACAAAAATCTATGAGATCAATTTCTTGTCGACTTTTCAAGCAACGCGCTATTGTAAAGCAAAAATAACAGAAAATGATGGATCACCGAGAAAATAAAAAGTCTCGTTCTAATGAAAAGAGTAATTAAAACGCAGCCTGGAGTTGGCGATGAAGAAAAAAAAAAAAATATTAATTTTAAACCCACTGGCAAAGTGATTCTCGTTTCTTCGAGGTCATTATCGTCGCACGTTGTTTCTTTTTTTTTTCATTACAGTGAAGTAGGAATTTGGTTGATAAGTGAAAGAATGAGAAGTCTCGAGATTTATTTGTCTATGCAATCAATGAGTAAAGGCCTGTATCGTCGATTAGTAAAGGCGTGAAAGAATTTACCTTTTACATAATAAGTATTGTATGACAGAGAGTCTCGCGGACTCACCGAGAGTCGCGACCTTCCATCTCTCGTTGTCTCGGTACTGGCTGCTGCGAGCTCGAGAGAGCGGAAACCGTGTATATGAGCACACAGACACACACAGAGACTGTACATATTCATAATATATAAGCTAAGAAAAATGTTCGGCGAGTGAATAAAGTTGGAGTCTGTACACGAGACACGGTCTAAAAATGTTAACACAAATATAACGTACGTACGGACACGTTTTCTCGCAGTTCTTTTATAATTACTGATGTAACTCGTGAACATAATCCGAGTTAAACATTGCAATCAGCTGGAAAAAGCACGTTTCGCACGTGCCTTAATATTCGTTTGTATTTATATTAGTTGAAACTTCGACGACTGTTGAACGTATGACCTTGGTCGTTGAAAATTTAAACGAACGATCAATAAAAATCTAACGATAAGTTCAACTCGTTCGTTAATCAAAGAAAATAGTTGAATAAAATTTCGTTGAATTAATCATCGAATCGTTACAATTATTAATCTCATACATCTATTAATTTTTTCATCTCCGAATATTATTATTGCATCGATTATTACACCATACGTATCGATTTCAGATTAGTGTACACTAAATTAAATCAGTATCGGAATGGATTCAACAATAGAGGCGATTGTCTCTCGGGAATCGAAACGTCAGCGTCAGCAACGGGCATTGTGTCTCGAACGTAATGTATTATGAAAAACTGACAATATTATACGATAGACGGGATTGTACCAAGTGCTCGCTCGAATCGCGCTCAAACCTTTATTTTATTATACTCTTCTAGCTTCGATAACCAAGCACCTTGCCCTCTCGTGCTCCAGATCACCGCGTTGTCTGTCTATCATGGTGATTGCAATATGCTTTAATATTCCTACATATGTATTTATATTTAATAGAAATATACGCGACATGTGCCAGGTTAGTGGCCGAGCGTTTGAATTTCGCAATCCTTCACTCCTCGTCTCGTTGTCATGGCTTCATGGGAGTTATTCAAGTTTTGTTTGTTTTATATATATATATATATAAAATAATAATAATTTGAGAGAGAATGTCGATGTCGTAATTTGTCTCGTGAGATTACGAGCCCCTTCGTCTTTATTCGAGTGGTCCTTGCTGCTTTTATTTTCTCTCCTGTGTCTTGTCAAATTGTACAAATCTGTACGAGCTTATTATTTTCCACTATTGCTGTAATTTTTTTTTTTTTTTCATTTATTTTTATTTTTTTTAAATTTTTTTCTTATGGACACACGATGCAATGTGTGCACTGTACTTGTCCGCAATTGGTGAGCAATTATTCTATGAAACAACAGCACTGATGTACAGATATACTGAGCCCTGAAGCACGTTCGGCCCACATATGAGTTACTCGCAATTTTTTTTTCTTTTTCTATACCACCTTCACGTGACACTAGCTCACGGAGTCGTTGGGCAATTGAATAAAAAATGTTGGACGCGATTTTCTTCGCGTTGGATTGAAAAGAGACGTTTTTTCTGGTTTCTTGCAGGTGCCTGTCACTTTTGTGGCGAATTTCATAGAGTTTTTGAAAACAACGTTTTCAGAAGGGACTCGACTGGCTTACAGGGATAGAGAATTAATAAGTAATTCGAGTTTTTTTTTTTTTTTCATTTTCAACGTTATTTTTTGGGTCGAATTTTTGATCGAGTGAATGAAACATTATTTCAATTGATTACTTTTTTTTATTGTTAATAAAATTGGATGACTCGTACGAATAAAAAATTCTCATTAGGTTCGATAAAAGTCGTAAACTTTAATGAGATCGAGAAATTCGATTAAAACGATTCTTGAGTGGAGAGACCATGCGAGATTCAATGATAAATATATTCTCAGATCCGTGTGGATTCGTGTGCGTATGTGTGTCTGCTTTTTTTTATTTTCAAAGTGAATTACGAGAGCTGGATGAGAAACGAGAGAGTGCGCCGGCTGATTTGGTCGTAACGAATAAGAGCATTGCAAACTTCTTGCGTCTACCTCGGCGACCTTGCTAAGTGGGTCATCCCGCGCGAGAGAGGCACAGAATTACAACGATGACTGCGAATATAAACCAAACACGTGTCTCTGTACATACATTCAATTTACACAGGTACAAAGTGTCCGAATGATATTTAACTACACAACGAACAGGCGTTACTATTGTTTTGTGCAAAAATTCAAACGTCAAATTCACTGAAACAAAAATTTGTATAGCAACGAAATTATTGAATAAAAAAAGTTTCAGGTATCGTTTTTATGATGGAAAAATGTAGAATTTCTGTCACGAACTCAGAAACATTAAGAATTTTCGAATAATTGAAACTATTTATGAGCTCTTTGTCTGTGAAACGTTTTTTCGGTACCTTTCGTCTATAAACCGTTATTTTACCCTGTTAATATGCTCAAAAGATTCAGAAAAAAAATCATGATACTCTCCGAAACTTTAAACTTGATATTCCAATCGTAAAATTGTAGAAAAATAAAGTTTTTCATATATTTTTTGTTGAATAAATGAAGCAGCTTCGAGTCTTGGCTCGGACACGTAAGACCCAAGTATACGAACGAACGGTTAGTAAAATCGTGACTAATTGTAAGCTACACCAAACGAATATGGTTAGAAACGCATGAATTTGTGGAAGGCCTCTCCGCAACTGGATCTTTCCTCTGCAATCGGCCAACTCAGACCCGATCAACCGATCTTTAATCGATCTGTGTGCACACGTGTAATTTTATGTTCGTGTAGAAGCGAGCATGTAAAACCATACAAAGTTGAGGATTGTATATATAAAAAAAAAAAAGTAAAACGCATCGATATGCATATATATTTAAGCGATTCATGTCCCGGATCACTTATAAGGAAATCGAGACCTCGATCGAGGATCTCGGAGGATCGATGTCGTCCGCTGTCGGAGGTCGAGTGACTCACGGGAGCCGAGACACGCGATCATGACCATGTTTATTTTATTTTTATTTTTTTATATGCCATTGCTTCGTTCGATATCGCAGAGAAGAAGTAGGTGAATATATGCACGTCGAACGATTAATGAATTATAACCTTCGATCTTACCAGTAAATGTGACGAAACCATTGAAAATGTTTGAGCAAAGGAAAAAAATATTGGCGTTTACGTCGATGTTTTTCTCTCTCTCTCTCTCTCTTTCTCTCTTCTTTTTTAATCGGATTTAAGTAGCGAGTAATTTACCTATTTTCTCGACAAGCAAAGTCTCAAGTTGGTCAGAGTGATTAATCGAGTTGTGCGCTCTGCTCGCAACAGCTCCAAAGTATAAAAGTATCGCAACGTGCGAGACGATCATGTCCGTAAACGACGAATGAGGGGACACATACGTTTTTACGATCTCTATATGGAGAGAGGGAGAGAGAGAGTACGAATGTCGCCGCGTTATACGCACTCGTGTCTCTCGTTTTTCTCTCTTCCCTCATTCTCCTCTTTTTTCCTCTTTTACTCAATCATCATCAGGTTCTTTGGTGCCAAGCGAGCCTCCACCGAGTATTTAAACACGCGTGTTTCGCCACATGAGAGATTTACATAGACGTATGTACTTGCCCGGATGCTTTTTCTGCTTAAGGAAATTCGATAGAGAGAGAGAGAGAGAGAGAGAGAGAGAGAGACACTACGAGCAAGAGAAAAAAAAGATCGTGAATCGCGAGAAATGAAATATTTCGTTTCGAAAGTAGGTCCCGCTGCGAGATCGAAGTACAATCGAATCATATAAGGGTTTATCTTCAACCGATATGGAAACTTCGTTCCTTTTCAATATACGTATAGAAATTTCAGAGGCTGATGAATTGATCCTGTGAGTAACAATTTTTATGTTAATTCCGATCTGCCTCGGGAAAATAAGAATTCATTTTTGTTTTTCAGTGATTCGAAGCCGAGACAATCGACGAAGACGTCCGCCAATCAACAAACAATCGTGAAACTTTTCGAAATGTTCGCTACTCATTGATATTTTTCTATTCGCTCTGAAACGTCCTATATAAATAGACACCGTATTCAGCCGTGAGACGTCATGAATTTTTTCAAACCCGATGAATCCGCACGAATAATAAATATAAATCCGCACAAATCGTGCGCGCGGATCGCTCGCGATATCGCGAATTATTTCGCGAAATCGTTAATTCGTGCATCAAAACTACGAGATTACTCTCTGCTCATCTCTTTCGTTCGCACAATATTTATTATGCAATTATACACCAGTTTCTCGCAGCTTCAACGATCGAACGGAGGATTCGGAATGAAACTAGGCAATTCTCCTTTCCCTAAGTCGGTAATGCTCAGTAAGAGATTTCATAGAAAATTTCATGCAATAAAATTCATTTTGTTCGTTTGTTCGATTCATTTTTTATCTGATCTAGAAAATCGTCTCGATATTCGTCAATAACGAAGGCCTCGATATCTAGAAACGATTCCGAGCGTATAAGCAATTCACCAAAATTGGTATTACGATAGTTTTCAATCGGTTGTCAATCGATGTTAATCCGGTCCGAAGTGCATGAGATGCCTCCGTATACATGTACATATTTGTCAAACAGTGTTCGAGAAAGGATGAAAAGGAAGGAGGAAAGGGAAATGAAAATAGAGACGAGGATATAGTTGTGCAGCGAAGTCGAGATAGCGGCGCAAAAGCTATTTCGCGTCTCTCTCCGCGGCGTGAGAAGAGATATATCGCGGTTAGGCGAGCGGAGGCGCCTACACAAAACTCGCGGCGTTCACGTTCTAAAACACCTACACCCGAACCTACACAGTGCGAACGGTGAAGGAATCAACGAGAGATATTGAAGGAGGAAGAAACTCGAAGAAGCTGAAGAGTGTGTGAGAAAGATATACGGAGAATGGAGGGCACAGCATCCGCAAAATATAACAAAAGTATCTGAGATGATGGTATTTATGAGCGAAGAAAGAAAAACGCAACTTAGATCAAACAAAAAACGCGTCGAAATGATCATTTTGTTTTTTCTTCTAAATGAAGTTATTTCGATGATCATTCATCGATGAAATATTGTCATTTTCACACAGTTGTTCGCCCAGATAAAAGGGAGACAAAAGTTTAACAAAAAATTGGCAAGCATAACGAGTCGTGAGTTCTCGAAGATTCTCTTCTGTGGTACCACAGAGAGGAGGGCGTCTTCAGGAACTCGCGGGGAGACTGTTTCAGCATGCAAACTTCTTGCTCTTTTGCTCTCCACGTTCGTGGCAGAGTAAAGAGATATGCCGATAAATAACATATCTGGCAATATTATCTCAACGGTTTTATGCCCTGAGGGATGAAAGAGAAAGAGAGAGGGGGTGGAGAAGACTCTGGAGCAATAGACACCATAGAAGGAAACGGAAGAGCGATCCAGTTCCTATGAACAAAGTGCATACCATAAAAGCTCTCTTTCTCCCTTCCTCCCAGTCTCTGTCTCTTGCCACTCTCGTATAATACACACACAAGCTTGGCTCATAGCTCTGAGACTCGGCTACGTACGCGATCCTGCGAAAGATCTTTGCCATTCGAGAAAACAGCTCGTCTAGTCTCCACAAAATAGTCAAGAGAGTAAGAGATCGAGAGAAAGAGAAAGAGGAGAGACAGAGAAAAAAAAGGATCCAGTGGAGGTGTAAATGGTCCCCGGCTGCCATAAAGCAGCAAAGTGCAACATTCTTACACCGAGTTTTCAAAGTATGCGAAAGAACAACAACAGCAACAACAAAAAAACAAGTCTGGCAACTCAATCCTTCTCTCCACTTTATGTCTATGTTCTCTCGCAACTAAAATATTTATCGTGACATATTTACTCTAGATGAAAGAGAAAAAAATTTACACGAAATACAATATAAAGGTATTTCCAGCATTGAATAGATTTTTTTTTCGTTTTTATACTACTCCAATCTTATTTTTTTTATTGCACATTATATAAATCGTTATTTTTACAAAAAGTTTATCGCGGACCTTTTATTTATCAAGTTTAATAAAAAATTCAACAATCGATTCGGCTGAATTTTATTCAAATAAATCAAATGAATCGATATAAATTTTTGTCGTTTAATTACAAAGTTGTATATTCATAGAATGTTTATTCTCATATTGTTATACTACTTTGTTTATTCTTATTCTAGTTTGATGTGTGCTATATATTATAATTTATAGTGACGAGATTATACATATTGTAATACAAAGCATCGTGAAACACGCCCGAGCCTCAAAGTAGGCTAATAAATTCTAATGCACCGCTTCGGAGGGCGATACGTCACTCAAGAAGTTCTCTCTACGTATATATAAATACACAAACATATCCAAGCAAAATGCCATTAGTGTGAACTTTCGATGCAAACGTAGAGTAAGTACATGGGCCTCGGTGCTACAGAGATGGAGTTGCTCTCTGTATAATACGAGAGCTGATATTGTCGAGGTTTGCTTTATATATGCATCAAGTGAGTGTGTTCTGACTCGTAGAAATCTCATCCGAACAGGTCTCTCGATTGTGTATGTGTAGGTCTGTAGGTGCTCATATCTCTCTCTCTCTCTCTCTCTCTCTTTTTCTTTTTCTCTTTTTACTCATTCTCTCTTCCACGTTATAAGAGATTATACTGTGATCGCCCTCGCGAATACGAGGAGGTGTGGACCCTCTGCTTGGAATACCTCAGAGATCTCCCTCGCCATACGATGCAAACTTGAGATTATTATGCATACAGATATATACACTTTGTTTGGAAAGAAAATAAAATGTTAAAATTATGAGACCTTCGATTTGTTATGTAACGATGCAAACAAATTTTGCTGTAATCGTTAAGCTATGACTCTGCCCATTTACGCTTGAAGAATAATGAGTAGAAAATTACTGTGAAGGAGTCTTGTACGAGCGAAAATCTTCAAATCGAAGTTGAGCTAAAATAAAATTTCAATGGAATTCAATTTCGACTCGATTTTGACAAATTTTCGCAGATTGATCGGTTCAGTTGATTTTTAATGACTTTTTGAAATCTTGATCGAAAAAATCGATGGTCCAAATCAAATCATTTATTTCTTGTGAAATAACTCAGTTAACTTTTGTATCAGGGACAGTTTCTCAAATGTTAATTAAATAATATTCATAATTACATGAAATTAAACGGTACGTGAGATTTTCGTTGGTTCCTTTCAGCGTATAATTGGCAGTAAAAGGTAATCGTCAGCGAGTTTCGAAATCGTGACGTTACTTTTCCTCATCTATTACGTATGATCGAATTCCGAATAAATAAATCGTGTCCCGCCGGTTATTGCGTGAAATACGAAATCTGTTCGGATCTGTCTTCGTCGTATCCGTTCGGTTTTTTTTCGACAAGGTACTGTGTCGTCATCGATATTCATCGCGTTCTCCTTTACCGGTTATTCGGTGTGACAATCCATCGATAATTCGCGCTCCCCTCAATTTGAATTTTTTTTTTGTTTTTTTTTTGTTTTTTTTTTTCACCGATTCCTATGGACGATCTTCGTGAGTCGTGTGTCGCGAGTGTTGACTCGTGTGTAAATTTACAAAATGCCGAATCATGTACGGCCTCGAGGGACCACGGCTATTTTTGTATTGCTTTTTTTTTCACGATGCTCGCCTCTTCAAACGAAATTATGAGCCTATTGCTACCGAACTCCACGTGACCATCGATCACCGATCCGCGTGTGGGTTTCGCTTTCATTTTTTTTGTCCGTTTTTCACCTCTACATTTCGCTTGTTTCTTGCAAATGTTTTTTTTTCTTTCTTTTTTTTTAAATCCCCGTTCGGTTTTCGAGGACCTCGCTAAAGATCGAGATCGTGTGTGGGCTTCGCACAAGGACCGATCAAACGAACATGAGATCGATCGCGTACGAGAACACGTTCGAAGGGATTATATACGTCGGCTGAAGTATCTTCCATCATCAGTCATCGCGGTCAGGGTGTACATGAAATCGTTTTTTCCATACAACAACAACAAAAAATCTCTCGACCCACGCTCAACAAATAACTTTCAGCTGTGAAAAGAAAAAAACGACTTTTAACGTTGGCATATACCTGATCGAAAAAGGGAACAGAGGAACTTGAGAAATTTCGTGAATTTCTGGCGAATCCCCCACCGATTTTATTACGACATTGTCGAATTTACGAGAAAATAATTTTATTTTTATATCTTCGATCCAAGTCTGGTTTCGTGTGGGTTTGATCGTATTGAAATTTTCGACTCTTGCCGATATTAAATGTGTCGAAAATAATCCAGAAAATCAATTCAAATGGAAACGATCAGGATTTTTGAAATTTTCTGATACTCTTAGCTTCATCCGACTATCACGAAACATTTCACGAGTATCGTAACTTGTTTCTGCATTCATAAATCCCATAAATTATTGAAAAGTCGATTTTGATTGTGTAAATTTATTTGAAGTTCAAACGCAATTGTGAAAAATGAAGATGGACGATTGTTGTTTTACCGTTTAAATGGAGTTGACGTTGTGAAAGAAGCCTCACCTTCGGAGAGTATCGAAGCGTGCTTTCTGCTTTTCTCGGTGTAGCACCTGGGCGTTGGGATCTCGGCGAGATATTATTGCTGTTATGCGAGAGAGTTGCTTCGAGCACGCGTACGTTAGTGAGACTCTCACCGTGACTTTGTTCTCTCTCTTTCTCTGTATTTCCCTCTCTCTCTCTCTCTGTTTTTTCATGTGGGTGGATTTAACGTTGGAGACTTTACAGATTTTTATGGGCATAGGAAAAAAAAGAAATAGAGAGAAACACAATATACCATAGTTATCGGCTGGCTGACTTCTTGGTTCGTGTTAAAATTTAAATGCCACTTGACCAATTCGTTGCGCATATACACACGTCGAGAAAAGACCAGCACCTGTTATATACACCAGTGTTCATTCACTGTGTATACAGAATATTTATGCGATCTGTATCGAACTGTTCCGGGAGACTATTTCGAAATTGAGAAAGACAAAGATAATCTCGTAGCCCAAGTTCTCTCGAGAAACTGTATAATGTATACACGAGCACGAAATTCAACGGCATAATAATTTAACGACTCGAGTCATACACTTTTTACTGACTACTGGGATATACAATTTATCGAATTTAATTATCCTCCCTCTCTCCTTCTTCCTATCAGACTTTGGTGTACTTTTTCCTTTCTAATAATTCACAAAACGCTATTGATTCTGTCGTACAAAAAAAAAATCGTGACGCTCTCGTTGTACATTTTTTTTCAATTTCTTTTTCTGTCTCTCTCTCTTTTCCATTCATTAAATTCTCCAACTTCACGATTTTTCGTGATTCAAAAGACTGATCGGTGACATTTCGTAAGAACCATATCCGTGGAAAAAAAAAAAAACAAGATTTCGCTATAAATAAGATGAAATTAGGTCAAATTATAGTATCTGAGAAATCGAGGCTGTGTCAATTGCAACACGATTTTTTGTTTTGTTTCGTTTGAATTTGACCATTCTCGCTGCGGGAGGGAAACAATAGATGAATCGAATGAATAAGATTTATAGCTGAACTGTGATTCTTCATCTTAAAAATGACAGGCCTTTCCACAGTTCCCCTAACTCCGATAGTTCGTATTCAAAAGGTCTGTTAAGTCAGTCACGATAGTGTGTCGTAATGGTGCCTATCGCAAGCGGGAAACATTAAAAATTATATTCTAACAGGTTCAACTACAAAAGTATTTTTTTTATCCAGTACAAATGTACAAAAACTTCAGCCATTATACATGACATGACACCGAATCAATTTTCCCCCTATAATTAATCACAAATCAACGAAAACAATTATTCAAATATCAAGTCAATCAGATCAGTCCAAACGAAGTAAAAATTTATATTATCTGAATTGGTGAATGATCGAAAATTGATTACTAGGCAAAATTGCATTACCAATTTTCCGAAAAATTAGTCTTTGATGAGAAATATTACCGATCACTGAAATAATAGTCATTTCGATGGCGAATATTCTTTGATATTCCGATAAATTGTGTTTCGTCAAGATTCGAGTAATTTGTGATTGATAAGATATGAATTGAAAGTTATCCAAAATCTGGAGCAAGAAAACTTGGCAGGCCAAATAAATGATGATATATGCAAAACGGAGAGTACGAGACAGGGACTTCAAAGCAAAAAATGCTATGCAAAATGCGTAATAAAGAGAGACCGAAACAGAGTTTGAATAATTGAAAATAACAAATCATTCGAACAATTGAGAATATTGTCTGTCAAAATACCAATCTTGTACTTGATAATATTTATTAAAATTATTCTTGAAATGATCAGTAATACCAATCTCTGTATTTATGATTAAGATAATAATTCTCAGGAAAATGAATTTGCGATGAATTCTCATAACTTACGTTCTACGAGAAATATACTTTCGATCTTTATTCCCGAAAATAAAGAAAATAGTCATTTTCACTTGGTCATAAATTGGCTAGTTGAAAATTCTCTACCAATAACGGAGAGTTGAAAATGAATAACAATCTTTTCATAATGCGGCGTAACTCGGTAGAGCAGTAGAATTTTCGCAGCTGCACAAATCTGCTACGATATAACTACGCGTATGGATTTAAAACGAAGCTACGAAATGTGTACAGATGTGTATATATATGCGTAAGGGATACAAATAGCAAAGTTCCAGGTATCTCTTTTCTTTCGGTTAGATTTATCTGCGACCCCCCGTTTCTACCCCCTCGAGATAAATCCATCGCCGTAATTCACGCCTCGTTAGCTCTAATTGCTTCGCGTATTGTACGTTCGCATATATCCTCTGTGCTCTAACATACCCTGTACTTATATGTATGTACAGACGGGATTTGCTCTCTTCTGGTGGTGAATTCTCGTGGCGGTGTAAACGAGAAAAATAGCGAAGCATATACAGAGAGAGAGAGAGAGAGAGGGTCACGGTACTCGCGATAACATAAATAAACCAAGTTCGCCATATCTCTAACAAGCCTCTTAAGCCACCAATTCCAATGGATTAATTTGACCTCTTATCCTGAATTCGATAACGAACTCTTCATTAAATCTTTCGTGCGATATCCTGATAATCGAACGATTCGTATCAGATGTTTTTCTTCATTTTCAGTAGGAAAATTGCTCTGGGATTGAACCACGTTTTAACAAAAAAAAAAGTCTTTGATGAAAAAATAGCTGCGAATTTGTTGCCACGAGAAAGTTCTGATGGAGCAATTTTTTATGGAAGCAGCACACCTCATTTCGTATAAAATCCCTTTAATTAATTCGAAACTATTTTTAATTAGGAAGCTGAGACGTTTGTGGACATTTTGATAATATCTTTGATCACGCGATGTAGAAAGACAGGACGTTGTTTTATTTTCTCGGCAAAATATAACCGTGTATACAAACATAAAGGAGTTTCGAACAGGAGAGTAAAGTGAAGCACGAGGCTCCCTCGAAATGGCGTGAATTCCAAAAACCATACGAGAAGCAGGATATACTTAAAATGACACACACACATCCGCACACGTACACAGAACTTTCCTATCTACCGTTAGAATTGAAGCGAGAAGTACTGTTTCTCCGCGTGTTCAATAAACGCGAGGATGCTGTTTGTTCTACTTCGTGGCCCGAGTCAGTGACGAGGAGGATGAGCTATAATGGGAGAATTCATCGAGTCGAAAAAACGTACGGCAGCGAATACCTCGATTCCCGGGAAAGAGATCAGAATTCAAAAAAGCCAATTTGACTTTGAACCACTTTTCTCGAAGTCGCTTCATTCTTTTGTTTAAAAAGAAATACAATTCTTTGCGAGGATCAACGAATAAAACGATATTTTACACTCCTATCAATGAATATCATTTTCAGGTACGCGAGCAAAGAAAAATGTCAACACCTCGTCAGTATACAGACCACTTTGCGATCATCCAATCCAAACACTCTCAGTAAACGCGATTGCGGTTCGAGCACAACGAAACGAACAATCATGCTAAGAGAGTCTTTTCTTTCCGACTAGAATCAACGTGGCTGAAGAAAAAGCAAAAGAAAAAAAATGTTGAAGGTGGAGGGCGAGCGAGAGGGAAAAAAAAAAGTTGCGAGAAGCGATCTTTCACGCGTGGGTGAGAGATCCAGTCGGTGAGTGCTCGAGCTTGCCTCGAGGGCCTTCACCGGTGCTTCTGCTACTTCTGTTTCTTCTTCCTCTTCCTCTGTACAGACTTGTAGACCTACACGAATGTACATACACACATATTTATATATACAAGAATATTTATTCGTGTGTGAGTGTATAATTGCAGGTAAAGTATATATGTACATACAGCATTATGCCAGGTGTTTGTAGACACGGTAGCAATGTACAGTTAGGTGTGACGTAATTCGAGAGACAAGATTTCCTATATATATATATGTATATATATATATGCTGCTTATACATATATATGGGATTGAATAAGAAGACGACGCGAAGACAGCGGACACGGTGAGAAAAGATTGTGAGATCGAGTTGCCGAAAATTGCTGCGCGCCCGGTTCATCATCATTATCATCATCATCATCATCATCATCTTCATAATCATCGCTCGTGACTCGACGACGATCTTTGTAAAGGAGTGAATATCAAAGTGTAATTCAAATAGTAATTGAATCGTGCTAAGCCCTGAGCAACAGGATATATATACTGAGAATAATCGATCAACTAGTCATTATATACGAATGTGTATTTAGATTTTCAATAATCACAGAGGGGCGGGTATGCGGACGAAAAATATTATTTACGATCATTGTAATCCAATCTTTGAGCCATCTTACCTGACGGATTGTAATTCTGACGGGTACTCAAGATGTAAATAAATAACGAGGTATCGGTGAGATGGGCTCATTTTTGTTAAGTGGATTTTGACACTTTCCTTGAATTTTTATACTTCTGAGGAGCAATTCGCTTTTGCTGGCTCGAAATAAGTTATTACTGGCTTATTACGTTATGCTTACGTGTCTCGTCGTAGTACGAAGTTTAAACAATGAAGCACTCGTGCTCTGAGAGGTTTTCGTAATGCAATTTCTATTTTTATCGGTGCGTAGTCAGATAATGCGATGTTTGTTTTCGAAACAGCGAACATATTTTTTTAAAACGTTAAAACAAAAGTTTGTTCTTTCAAGCATTATGACAAGGATCCTATTTGTTTAAAAGAAACTTCTTCAGAATTTATCAACGTGTTTTCCATTGATGAGTCGGTAGATTTTTGAAAATATTATCCTTGAATCATTGAAATGTGGCTTAACATCCAAAGAGAAAATCCTGAAAAATATCTGTTTTCTTACCTGATTAACGTCGCTTTCCAGATCCCTGGCGCTTCGGGCACTCCTGAGTTGATCACCGCGATATTCTCGATATCTCATGGTAACTTCGTCATCGGTAAGTGCACCGCTACTTCCGCTTCTAACACTTTTGCTCTTGCTCTTTTCCTCCTTGGCCTTCTTCTCTTTTTTGCTGAACAACTGTTTGACTTTGCTCATAGTACCGCTCTTCTTGGCAACTTTTTTCTCGTATTTTTTGTCGTTACCGGTCGGTGGTTTTGAGGTGATAACGTGATCGTTGCGTTTGGCAGCGATGTATTTATCGTATTTGCGTCTTTCGGAGGGTGTAAGATTCATGTTGCGATCGGTATGACGTCTCTCGTGTTTGATGAATTGAGTGGTAACGAAGCCTTCGTCGTCGGACTCGAGGGCTTCTCTTCGATCGGCTTCCTGTGAATCCCTTCGATAATCATTCTCGATGCCAGAGTCGGCCAAACGATCTTTGCGATCGGTATCGCTCAGCCTTGTTTCGCGACTACGACGCTCAACGTGGCCTCGTGTCTCGTGACGCAAATGACGAACTTTCGTCTCGTGGAATACACGCTCAGGCATCGTTGGACTCTCGTCGAAAGTCTCCAATCGTTGACTCGTCGATTTGACGCGTGGACTGTCGCGGGTATCCGAATCGTCGAAATAATCGAGACGGTTGCGTGATCTACGCAACGGTTTTTTCGGCTCGGTCTCCATCAATTTTCGTGGATGTTCCTTGCGACTGGTCAACGATCTCTCGTCGACGTAACGAGACTCGCATCTCGTTGAATCACGGGCAGTTGTATCGGAATCGTAGCGGGATGAGCTGTAGCCCCCGACCCGGTGATCACCTTTTCGTAGCCGAGGTGGTGAGCTGTCGTAATCGTCGTTCAAATTATTCGCTTTGCTCGATGAGTATCTCTGGGTGGTTCGAGTCTCTTTGTAATATTTGGAAGACTCCAATTGACTGTTAGTCAATTGTGATATATCGGTATCGTAATCGTCGTTTGGACGTTCGCGAAGATCTTCCAGTCGTTTTTTCACCAAGGTCGTTCGTTCTTTGCGCCCATTCATGCGCGTTGGGCTCGTAATGTCGCGACGAATATCGCGTCCGTTAACGTAATCGGCGCTGCTCAAATTCTCATGCGATCTCGTTATGTACTCGTTGCGAAGAGCTTTGACTCTAGAATTTTCACCGACCTCGTCGAGTCTCTGAGTGGATTTGCTCATTCCACGAATAGATTCGAAATTTTTCTTGCTCTTCGATACATAAGGTTCGCGCACCTGTCTCGTCTCGCGATCGAGAAAATCTTCGCTCTTGGAGAATTTGTGCTCACGAATTTTTCTCACAACGCTCGGTGATGATTGGCCGATTGTCTCGGGCGTTTCGATTCTACGGTGGGATGGAACCTCCGGTACAATGTAATTGGTCGATCTGTAGGGACTCGCGGAATTTCTCGTCACGGGAAAACGACCGCCTTCGGGACTGTTGCGACTCTTGTCACTGAGAAATGGCTTAAAACCGTCCGCGTAACCCTCGTGAGTACGGGTTTCGACAATGTACTTGTCACCGTATTTGTCGGTTCTGGTTTCTACCGTATAACCATTACGAGGCTTGGTCTCCAAGTTGATACTGTCACCGGGTATTTTATTAGTTATCTTTTTCTCGTAACCGTAAACTTTACCATTGTCCTCGTGTATTTCCTTCTCGAATATATATTTCTCGCCGTTACTATTTGTACGGGTTTCCGTGATGTAAGTATCGGTGTAACGTTTTGGAGAGGCGACTCGGTTCGGCGTTATGGGTGAGGGCACTATCGGTTTGTCGATTATTTCGTGTTCCGTTTTTTTTGCGACGGAAACACCGTTGCTCTTGACGAACATGTCGTCGGTATGAAGACGCGATTTTATTCGTGATTCCAGAAGGTCTCTGCGAGCACTAAGCTCGCTAGTTTTGCTGGTCGGAAGAACTGTTTGTCGAGTACCACTGGGTGTGAATCGTTCGACGTTTTCACGACGCCTTGAATCCATACCGTCGGCTGTACCGCGACCCGAAGTGTCCACGAAAACTGTGGAAGTGTATTTTTCTGTAGGCCTGTCGAAGAGGTTCCTATCGATGTCGTCAAAGCCATGACGTCTCGGAGATTTCGAATCGCTCGTAGTAGTTCTCGGTGAAAAATTATTGGCAACGAAGTGGGTCGGTACGGTTTTGTGAGTCGACGCATCGTCCACGTATCGAGAAGATTTGAAACTGTTGATCTCGTTGTTACGTCTAAGATCGTTGCCGTAATTGGTGTATTCGGTTGTCCGACGATATTCCTTCTCGGCTGGGCTATTCTCTCTCGAGGAATCTTTTCTCTCGAGGCCCAGACCCTCGTCACTGTCCGAGTGGCTACGCTGAGCTTTGTTCTTTTTGTCCATTTGTACTTGGGCGTAAATAACGCTCGATTGTTGATGATGAGGCGGTGACGGACTGTTGTTCTCGCTACTGTTGTTCGGCCGTGTGTAAGAGAATGGTCGATTATTGTTGTGACCAAAGCCCGGACTGGGTGACACCATGGTTCTCGTTAACTGTGGTGGCGGAGAACGATCGGCGGTGAGACGGTGAATCATTTTGTGAATCGTTGATGATTCTTCGCCAGCCCCACTGCTACCGTGCTGCTGATCGTATCTACTGCTGTGCAGCATGTCACTAGTTTTTCCCAGAGAAGCCTGATCAACTTCGTCAGTGGTTACTTTGGTCGCGATCCCCGCAACTGGCGAATGATCACGTGGCAATGTACTGACTTTTCTCGAGGATTCACCGTAAATGATTTTTCTCGATTCCACACTCGGTGACAACGGACGTTTGGAATCCGGTGATTTGGGAGGTGATTTGGGTGGTTTCTGTATCAAAATCTCGTGGACTCTCGTCAATTCTTCGACACTAGGCTGCGTCTCCGACAACAATTGAGCAGCTTGTAACGATTTTTTAGTATCCCTTTTGTCAGTAAAATCAAACGGTTTGTCGATCTGGGGCGAAGCCTCGATTATTGGTGACAAAGGCTTTTTCGCTCTAGAGCCGTTCAGTTGGGTTCCAACGGATTCACTGTCACTGCCACTTCTTTTACGTTGACTACGGGCTTCCTTGCTCGTTGAACCGGCGTCACTAACGCTACGTTTAACCGTTGGTTTCCACTTTCTCTCCAACTTCGGTGAGAAAAACTTAGCCAACGGAGACTTTAGCTTGTGCGAACTCGCATCGCTCGCGCTACGCTCGAGAGCCTTTTTCTTGGCTCTCGGTGTATCAACGCAATCCTCGTTCGTACCACCGATCTCAACGCTTCGACGTCTTGTCTCAAGCGCCAATTCTGATCTTTTCTTGTTTCTACGTGCCGGCAACGTGCTAAATTTGCCCGGCAAACGTCTATTGTCACGGGCCACGCAATTCACGCTACCAACTTGCTCGAGCACGTGGGCAGCCTCGAGGGCTAAATCCTCTTTGCTCCTTGAGGTTATACTCTCTTTGTGGACCGGTGTCGCTATCAACCTACCTTCTCCATCGCCGACGAGGGCCGCGGTTACTCGCGGTGCGCCACGTCCTGCAATCAAACGAAACAAAACAATTGTACTAATTCTCATGGATTACTTTTTGCACTTTTTTTTATGGGTAATTATGGTTTTAATCTAGTATACGAGTGGGAATACGATTTTCGAATGATTAATATTTCGAACGATTGCGCATTCATAAAATTAAAAATGATGGAACATTGCTAGATTAATTCTACTAGAGCTTTTAATGGGGAAAATTAATAATTGAGAATCTTAAAAGTTCGAAACACGTTTTCGTCGAAGATGGAATGTAACAATCGGCCATAAAATGAAAGCTAAAATATTGATTTTATGGAAATTCGACTATTACGCAATCGAATCATCAAATACTGAAATCGGTTTTACTGAGAATATTCACAATTTTCGAATATATAATAACGAAAGTCTAAATATGAATGAGATAAAAAAAAGCGAAAACCTGTGGAGTTCAAAGTATACGCTTTTTATTTCTGCGGTTTGGAGTGGTCGCTATTGGAGCGTTCACTATTTTAGCTATCGCCATTTTAACGTTTTTGATAAAACTTATATAATTTTTATTCATTCAAAAAATTTACTCTCGATTTTTCTCTCGATACTTTCAATAGAACAGCTACTTCCCATTTCAAATTTTGAAAATATTAATCATATTACATTGGTACAATCTGTATTATCTGCATATGAAATATATAAAGGTCTGAATATGTATTTTCGAATAAATGCGCATTCAAAGAAGAAATTTCGAATCAAATACATCATCTACTTGATAGTCTGTCAAGGATAATAACTTCGAATCACTTATTTTTCGTGAATTCAATACTATTTGTTCTTAAATTTCACGACGTAAATTAAAATTCATGCAGAATTTTATATTGTTAATAAAACGTTTATCTCTTGGTTGAAAACAAAAAACGTCGGCAAACTAATGAACTGCATGATGAATTTAATATTTAAGACTATTTTTTCAGCACACGACCAATTAAATTGAATATGACCATCGCAATTTACTATTTTGTACATTTTTTATTCTTGAATTCGTCGATGTTTATATTTCTGAGATTTTCACCATCATTTTTCCACTGCTATTACTTCGGTATATATTTTCATAAATATATGTATAATGATATTAAGAAAACTTGATGGTTTAGATTGACTCGTCGGTATCTTGCCGAGATAGGATCTAAGTTACATTCTCGAACGACGCATGCAACTTGGAATTTCGAACGAATCAATCGATCTACCGCGTACTTATGTAGGGAGGAAATAGCAGAAGGTATGTGCCATTTATCGCACGGTATTGGCAGCAGCGGGATATCCACTGGGATTTTAATAAGACGGTAATTATCCTAGCTCTCTCGATAGAGAAACGAACTTGTTTTATTAATGCGTGCTACCGCGTACACCAAGACTGCATTTTCAAGAAGCTAAGAGAGAAAGAGAAAGATAGAGTGAGAGAGACAACTCAGTAATAGCCTTTCTTCAAGCTGTTGTATTAGCTGTCCGGCGGCGTTCACAGGGAATGATATAATGAGCCTGATCGATAGAGAGCTGTGCTCACTCTCTCTCTCTCTCTCTCTCTCTCTCTGGCTCTCTTGCTCTCCCGTCATAAATTGATCGGTGTTTTATGGAAAACAGGTGTACCGCGAGATCGTTAGTCTCGTTAATCACGAGATGTTTAAGCTGCGAGCAGATAGAGCTCAAACATCAAGCGGTCAATCTCGAGGAATGTTCTCTCTCACGATGGAAAATTCATTACGATTAAAGCATACGCAGACTTTCATCCGAGTAGACTAGTTATCGAAAGGGCATAACTCATAAGATTGTACCGGATGAAAAGAAGATTCTTAGGGCTTTAAGCTCGTAAGAAGAAAACATATGTATAAACGGCTGCTTGTTCAACGGCTATAACCCTAATTAATTTATCCGGCAAGTCCGTGTCGCTCGTTAGGTCCGTACTGGATAAATAATATATTGTTCCAACATTGTAAAACAAAGTTTCTCCGATTACCAAGTGTTTGACTCGACGTTATAATTTAATAAAGAATAAATTGTTGGAATCGAGAAAGGCAGCTGCGAATTACCTTTCCGCAAACGTACTCGAACGAATACCAACAGACAAACTCACACGCAAATGTGTTATCAGGCTCAACGCGTATGTGAGTATCTATAAGTGTTACAGTCCTTTGTTTAATTGAATGGGAATGAGGAAACGAGCCAGGCAGCTGAGACAGTAGAGTGTCTCCAGATCTCTGCGGTGCAACTGTAACGAGCGAGCAGGCGCGGCAATAGAAATTACGTTTCACCGCTGAAATTCGATTCACGCGGATGCTGCGCGCGGTGGCGCGAGTAAAGAAGAGAAGAAGTGGGCTGGGGGACGAAGATAAAAGAGCGAGAGAGAGAGAGAGAGAAAGAAACCTCGCAAGAGATCTCTCGCGGCCCGGTCGCGCGCAAGCGTTCAGGATCGCGGGAAAACGTGACCTTTGCTCGCGTAGGTTGTAACGTGCTCGCGCGAGAGCTCAGATACGAAACGTGCTCCTATACAATATTCACCATTTGGTGCTAATTTGGACTACTCTTTCATCCTTTCCATGGTTTATTTCATATTTATGATATTTTACAATCGAAATAAACTATTTTTTACTACCTCGAGAGATCTAAGAACTTCCAAGACAACTTTGATGCTGAACATGACCAAAAGTTACCCCTGTCAACCACCACACCAGTGAATGGATCAAAAAACATCGAAGAACTTTGAATTGATTCGTTATTTAGCGGCTGCGGTTCAAATTGGCACCAACTCCTCCACATCAATATGGCTCCTAATGCATTAAGTCCCAATGCTGCACAAAGTGTTCCTCGGCTTATGCTCAATGTACTGCTGGTCATACATGAGACTACCAAGAGTATCTCTCTCTTGGGCTTCTAAGATTTTTCAGTGACCCCGATCGTTCCTCTGTTAAT
Source organism: Campoplex capitator (assembly GCA_037576405.1). Taxonomy (NCBI): domain Eukaryota; kingdom Metazoa; phylum Arthropoda; class Insecta; order Hymenoptera; family Ichneumonidae; genus Campoplex; species Campoplex capitator. The sequence continues at coordinate 7,939,515 of JARBWI010000323.1, read as the reverse complement.
CCCGTCCCGCTGTACACAGGTCTCTTTTGCAGTATGCGCGGTGATATCTCCGAAGTACGAAGCTACGAAAAGAGACGACGGGAAGGAAACGCCACGAGGAGAGTAGCTCAAACCTCGAGATTCACGACCCTCGGTGGTGTCTGTTCTATTCTTACTCGACCAAGATCTCGATGTATATGTATATGTATATTATGTATATATGTATCGTGATCTCCTCGTACCGTCATGACTTCGCGCCACGCCTCTCTCGCCCCGATCCCATACCGATCCTTAATATACGCGGAATAATTCATCGATGTACATTAAAGAAACGACATTGAACTTTCATTATCGCTTTTACTTCATCTTCGAGCCAATCAACCGTTTCGTAATATACGAAATACGAAGGTATGGTAATACGGTTGAAAGCTAAGATCAGATTTGATGAGATTATTATAATTATCGAGCCAGACTAACAGGTTTTATCCTACAATTATATTGAGCAGTTCACTGCTTCTTATTTATGATTAAAAAATTATTTATAAAAATTCTCCGAGCAAACTGGTATCGGACTGCATCGTAATACGATTGTTTTCCTTCAATACAGGAATACTGTGATGTTCACCGTTTTATTTAGAACCATCATAGCTATGAGTCGCAGCTTATTCAATTCGGCAAATAGTACCGTTTATTGATCTGTGGAGATAAAATTTTTTTTTGAATGTTCACGAGAAATAAACTTTCATCATGGAATGATGCTGCGGAATTGGTAAATAACTTGAAGATCCAGATCATCGTGAGTTTCAATTTATAATTGAATTTCAATAGAGTCAAGGTTTCTATGGCGGAAAGACGAAAGGAATCGAGGGCGAGACTGACCGGGAATAGATTGTTATACACGCAGATTAGAAAGTGAACGTGCTCTTTCCCTGATATCGTTGGACTGTTATTGTATAGAGATTCTATAGAAAACGATGTTTTACGGTGCACCCGTCCATACACATAAGGCTTATACAGCTTAAATATAAACATTAAATGCATCGGGAAGTCTCGTAGACAAATTAGTCATGATTAGCGAGCACATCTTGCTTTTCGTAGGGAGGAGAAACGATGGAGAATACGTGGGAGATGAAAAGAGAGGGTAAGAGGCGCGAATGAGTTAAGTGTTCGCGAGCCTCGAGCGTTGACGGATTTATAGGCGTCGCAGTCGCCCAGCTGGAGACTCCAGCAACTCTCCAACAGCTTCTCAATTCCCTCTCGCCCTTTCTCTCGCAATCTTCATATATCTTCCTCTCTCTCTCTCTTTCTCTCTCAAGCTCATCCTTGCCTCCGGCCACCAGGGCATCTTGGACAACATCTTGTCGGGGTCATATACGCGCTCGAGCTCCCGGGAGATCGTTCAGGCGAATGAGGTCGTCCTCCGATTAGCGTTTCGCTCGTTTATGTTTGTACGTACCCTCTAATGCAATTCACGATGCTATTTCTTCGAGTACGTATACTCCGGACACATGTTCTCTTTTTCTTGACTAATTAATCAAGACATAAACCAACAGCGATCTTCGTCGTCTGATTCATACAGTTCAATGCTTCGAGATATATCCAATCGTCCAAGTTTTCAGAAACCATTAAAAATCGTCAGAATCTTTTATAGTTATTACAGAACAAATTATTTTCCACCCAGCCATATCATTTTTCAACGTTTCTTCATTAATTCCCATATGAAACGATATGCTCTCATGCAACAACCTCTGCTAATTCATGAATTGGCAATTCCTGTATCACTCTACAACCAGTCGTTCATTCATTGGCCTGAATGATGTGCATCATTCGATGCATCGATTCGTTGAAATATTTCTTTCATAATTCCATCTAATCAATTATTCCCTGCTTTAATTGCTAGACAAGAATTACTTTCGAATGCGTTAAAAAAGAAAAAAAATTGTGGAAATCGATTTAATCGATATTTCCTCCGATCGACAAAATATATTAGCAAATATAATTTCATTTTTATATAGATATGTACACGTTGAGAGAGAACGAAAAGGAGGAGTAAAGAGCTCATACGTTGCAGAACGATTACCATTTCCCTTACGGCCATTATTTGCTCGTAAAACTCATATCGCGTAAGCTATGAAGGTATTATTTTATTTATATTTCCCGGTGCAATCGAGAGAGAGTAACGATCTATATATACACATATCTGTTTACAAAAGTTCGTCTCGTTATTGCCAAGAGTGAAGTGCCTAAGTCCTGTTACATGGAGGAATACTGCCTTCGATTATATGGATTATTATATATAGAGTACGTTTTACTCCAGATCAAATTCATAAACGTTAATTATCGGGGACTCTCATTTTTATCGGTATTATAGTTAATGCATTCGATGGGTTCGTCCGAGACGAGAATCGTCTCTTATTTCTCTGTCTGTTTTTTGTCTTTTATAGCAATCGAATGGAGTGCTGGTGAACACTAAAGAGTGTGGAAGCACTTGAGTACGAGAAAACAAAAAACAAATTGACGACTGTGTCTTTTTGGGAAAAAATGCGATTGAAAAAAAAAAGAAAAAAAAATCGGATTTAACGAAAAATGAATCAAGTCTAAGAGAATGAAAGATTTTCATTCAATTTCAATGACTACTCATTACTCGAGGATTGACCAGTATGCTACGGATTTCCGGTTTCATACTACAGCGAGCAAAACATAAAATTAACGAAATGAAGATTAGCACCGTTTGACCTTTTGGCATATTCTCTAATGGGAGATGACTGATTAACTTTCGTCCGTTTACATCGTAGACAGTCGATCGAGTAAATGCATTTGAGAAGAAAACCGATTTAATTACTTTGCCAACGTGAAACATGTAATGCCGTTGATTTTCCAATCTTTCTGTTCCTTTTGATTCAGTCTTTGGATATACTTTTACTCGAAGGTTTGCGTTCAGATTACATTAGTACGTGTATAAACGTTTATGTATTCGTGTCTTTATAACACGTAGCTTTGGTAACACCACGAGAAACGTATCATTACGTCGGATCGTAACGGATCTCTGTGTGAGGGCATCGAAGAAAGAGGAGGAGGAGGAGGAGAGACAAGTTACTGGTATACTCTCGTAAAACTCTCTTGGAAAGAGTTTAAGGAAAGAATTACGTACGGGGCGATGAGCCAGACGCAATACACTCACCGATTATTTCCTTAGAAACATATTCACTCAACATAAACGTATATATATATATATACATATGCATAAAATTGTATGCCGTTTGAGTAACAACGACCTGGCGCCGGTAACACGAAGAGAGATTCGCAAATATTTTTCTCAGCACAGATACGACTCGACTTCGAGACGTGCAAAGATCGAGCTTGCACATCGCATTCCCTCTCTCTCTCTCTCTCTTCTCCAGGTAAGAACAGTAAAAAAATCTAACTCCTCCACGAGAAGAGAGACACCAAGAGATAGAGAGAGAGAGAGAATAAGAAATATTCCGTGGAGGCTGGAAGAGTCATTGAGAGAACAATGCACGATGCCTCAACGCCGATTCTCGAACGCTTTCTCCACGGACAAACCCTTAATTGATCTTAAATCACCGACGAACCATGCCCATATATCAGTACCATGACAATTTGTAATTTTTTTTCCTCGTCAAAATCTATCGAGAATTCTGTGGAAAATGGAGTTTGGATTTCCATTGGAAAATCGTACTATCAACAGATTTTTCAAAATTCTTTTAAAATTGGATGATTATGAAATCAAGTTCCATTGTCGTAGCTCTTTGCAGGAGGAGGCAGTAAAAAAATTTACGTAAAAAAAGTTCCGCAACGACTCGTCGTTCGCGCGCATTAAAGGAGACTAGATCTTGTCAGTTATAATAATGATACGTGAAGGTACACCTAAAACGTAAATGGTACAGACACTCGGTGTACATTTCCCACGTCCCGCGTTACGTCTCTCGGCACGTCGATTAATAATTAACTGGCTGCGCATCGAGTACCGATGTTTCGTAGAGAAAAGAACAAGGAAAGAAATAATCGCCTGTGGTATGAAGAGACGACGTCTATACACATTGCCTTGGGTCAAGTTCTCGTTTGCATCGTTTTACTCGTTTACTTCGTCCACTGTAACAGCCTGAGCTTCGTCTACAATAATAATGAGAATACTAATAATAGTAATAAAATTAAAATAATAAAAAATTAAGAAAAAAAAAATGAAAACTAGTTAATTAATTAATTATGCACTAAATTACTACAATTATATATTATTACTCTTTGAATTATAATTATGCAGATTATACCATCGATGTATATTACATATATATATATAAATATATAAATATGCACCCTTTGGCATTGAGATAAAAAAGAAGTACGAAAAAAAGAGAAAATAAAATGTTGACTGAGAGAATGACTTTGCATGATTTCCCATTTTAAATGTTCGTGTCTTGTGTGTATGGCACAATATACTTATAATATGTACGTGACACAGTATCCATGGCTGTTTAACCGAGAGTACAACGGATGGTCAGCGTAAGATCGTAGAACCGTAGCTGAGATACCTCATAAGATAGTGTATACACGTACGATTTCTTTTTTTTTTTTTTTTTCTGTTATTTACGTTGTTTTTTTTTTGTTTCAATTCGCGGTTAACGTATAGTGTACAATGTATGTGCAACTATGATGATGGTGGTTGCGAGCAACGAGTGAAAGAAATAGCGAGTGAGAGGGAGAAAAAGATAGCCCATGACCACGAGAGGCCTTATGAACGATTTATGTTCAATTAAACCGCCTCGCGCAATCTGGAGTCTGACGCGAGGGTAAGAAGGAACAAGGGGGAGGAAAGAAATTTTCACCCGGTGAGCTACAAGGTGGCTGGGAAGTTGAGCACGAGCCTCAACTGCATCAACAAGAGAGAGAAAGAGAGAGAGAGAGAAAGGAGAAAGATGGGAAAGATCTTGAGACTTATTTAAGAGAAATAGAGAGAAAGAGAGGGAGAGAGAGAAAGAGGAATCGTGGCGGCAGGTGTGCCTCAGGGGGCGGCTGCACGCGCGGTTCTTCCACTTGGACCCTCTTGGACTCTCTCGCGCGAGGTCGTGTCAGAGATAAGGGAGAAAACCTTGTATATATATATATGTATATATTGAAAGAAATATATAGCTGGCAAGAGTGAGAGAGAAAATGAAACGATACTCGAGCGATCAGCCGCGAGGTGCTCGCGAATGAAAAATATATCTGGTAAACGTTCGGTAAGGACGAGATAAGGGATGGCGGTGAAATAAAAAAAAAAAAAGAATTTTATAAGAAGTACCGGAAGTGTTAACCGTGGCTTGGAAAGGTCGGAGAGGTTGCTTCGTGGCTCTGACCCACACGTCCAAGATGACTGTGTCTATTCCTCTCTCTCTCTCTCTCTCTCTCTCTCTCTTTATCTTGCTCTTTCTACCCATTTTTTTTCCTGAATTTTCTATCAATTCCTCACCTCTTTTCGTCCCCACGATTTTCTTTCCTCCATACAGTTTGACATGTACAAAATCCACATCGTGTAGATACGAAAAAAATGGAATGAAATTATATTTTTGGTTTTCGTTCTCATTTAACTCGAAATCTCACTGATTCGATAGTGCAATAAAATCTAATTCGATTGCCTGTAGAACAACGTTGAAGAACACAAAATTAAATTGCTGAAGAAAAATAATGAAGGGAAAAAATATGTAGAGATCCTGGGTCGAGGTGTGATGACCCATAATTATTTTTCGACGCCACATTTGCAGTCAGACTTTTATGACGATACCATTCAAGAATTATTTGCAAATCGTATATTCCGAGAGGACGAACCACGTGCACTCGCCAATCTTTTGTTATAACAATATTGAATGATCTATCTCTGTCTGTCTCGCGCGTATGTTTTTCAAATTGCCCGGAAGTGAATATGACGCGGAGGAATATATCGGGGGCGCATATATGGTCGCGAAATGCCTCTCGCTGTACCCGGAAGTCTTATTGTATTTCCATTTTCGTTTTACCTCGAGTTCTAATATAGAAACGATATTAATCGTCGCAGCATGGAACGAGAGATCCAAAACAAGCGAGATAAAACTTGGCAAATTGTTTGCACGTGATAACAAGGATCGCGAGAAGTTGTACGTCACCGTGTTATAAATGGACGATAGATTTTTTTTTTCTTTCCAAACGATTTATATTTTTGTGTCTCCTTTTATGTTATTATGAATACTTTCTCTCTGGAATGATTCACGTTCAAATTGACCCAATGTGATTCAGCGGAGAATGGTTAGAAGCAAAATGTGCTCATTATATTAAAATTACAGACACGCATAAGAATCTTATTCATTCAAAGGTTAAGTTCGAAGCCAATCAATGGAGCGTCGAAGAATTTTCACTGGATGAATCAAATCCATTCAATTTTCCATACTGTAATAACAATAATGAAATTCTCACTGATTCAAACACACTGGTAAGGGAGGCGTGAGAACATCGAGGTGTGAATTTTATTGCCGCACATTTACATATTTCTCGCAATATCAAGAGTGAAAGTCTAATGATCGTTGGCAGATTTTTTTTTTCCCTTTTTTTTCACGCGTTTCGCACGATGCGTGTAGAGAAAAACCTCAGGGCATGGAGAACGTATTTCTCGTTACATACGAAATTAGGTCTCTTCGTCCCGATATAGTCATAGCCGATTTACCAAGAAAAAACGCCGCTCATTATCGCTTTTTCTGTACAATATATACATACACATTTATTCCTTTCGTTATTATTTTCATCGTTGAGTAGAGGTGAGGCTTGCACAATGCTGTTTTTGTAGCCTGCAGAATTTGCAGTTGTTTCAACGCCTGGATCCCCGAGGTCTTTGATAAAAAATAAAAGATAATAATCAGACAAGAAGCGAAAAAGGTGTAGGTGAAAGTTTTACAAATTTGAGAGGGTCAAGAATCTCGAATGCGTTTAATGGAAGAGCCCATATATCGGGATGCATCGATATACGTATAGCAACCAAGGAGAGACTTATATTTGCACGCACCATTCAAGCTGGTACACGTAATAAGTGAGTATTCTCTTTCTGTTATACTCTCGACGGTTGTGCACGAGCAAACTGCAAACTGCGAATGAGTGAAAATAAAAAAAAATATAAAAGAAAATGAAAGTAGCTGGACAGAGCGAAAGAAATAAGCCGGGAAGCTCGCTTCGACTGGAGAACTGCGAAAGAAAGATGGAATGTGGAGAGAGAGAGAAAAAAAAATGAGGATTGAAGAAAATAAATAAAAGGAAGAAAAAAAACGCTGAAGGAGGCTTGCTCGGGGTACGCGAGAGAACTAGCTTCATGCGTATATATATATATATATAGATATATAACTGCCATTGATTGGAACGTATATTCACCCGCGAGGCAGGGGGTTCCCTGCACTTTTTCAATGCACACTCAGACACATGTATACACAGATCTCGCAAAGCAAGAAACTCTACGCTGAGAAACTCGCGAGAATTTCTCTCTCAATCCTCGGAGCCGCCTGCTGCTTCTTCCTTTTCCCTTTCTATCTCCGAGAATCCCGAGGGCTTTAAAAATCAACGAATGGCATATAACTGAAAGCGAAAGGACTCGCTAAAGATGAGGGGTCGAGTGGACAATCAAAATAAATATGGCAATGCAAAGTATAAAGAATTGTCAAAATGGCACCAGAAATTTGCACATTAAATCGAACACTTGAGAAATTTCATTGGCACTTTTTATTTTATCATTCGAGCAATAAAAACCTTTTTATTCTTCGAGCCAACTCGTACATCATTGTATAATCCCTAAAATTAAAGACGATAAGAGCGTGAAAACAGGATCCAGTTGAAAATGAAAAAAAAAAAAAAAATCTTACTGGCATTAACAATGAAACAGCTGATTATTATTATTTATATTCAAGTGCTTCTGAAATTTTTACGACGAATATCAAAGTTTCTCTTGTAAACGCTTATCGTACCGAGAAGCCATCGAATCCGATTAATACGGCGATAAATATTTGGCTTTCCTCAAAGAGAAAAGCCGAGGAGGAGAAAATGAAGGGAGAATTCTTTGAAATCTAATTCTCCAAGAATTTATATCCCTTCGTTGATAAGTTGGCTGGTCATACCAGTTTAAGAGAGAAAAAAAAGGGAAGAAATGATCTTCACTCTTGGTAAAAGATTCAAAGGATGTAAGATTTGAAGGATCGTTCTCCGAGGAATTAGAGAAACGCATATCGAGCAAGGAGGTTCAGCGCAAAATAATCTACGCAGATTGGACTTTATATTTCCGATGCTCTTTGATTTTTTTTTTTTTTTTTTTTTTACCACATTCTTGAATGTAGATATTTAAAATGATACTCGTGACATTAAGGCGCTAAATACCGCGTGCCCCATGTCCAAAAGGATATTTATTAACGATAATTCTTTTTCTTTTGATATCTTTATTCGAGGTCCTGTGACCCGACAGCTTGAACCAACACCCGAAGCTCCCCCAATTCTTTCTGCGTTTCAGATTCAATTTAAAATCCCTCTGGCATAATCCTACAGAGAGAAGCAAAAGAAAAAGAATGAGAGAGAAAAAAAAACGAAATGTCTCGCAACTCCATTCGTGTTTTATTCACGTTCTCCATGGCTGTTTCTTCGGGATACACGGGCTATATTACTCGAATACATAATCAAGTATAGAGCAGGATTCATTCGGGCTCGAGAGAGCCCAAGAGGCTTTGAATTTGAATTACGAAAAAAAGAATGAGATAAAAGCTGTCTCGAGATGGATCGTTGCCTCGAAACCGAATTTTCTTTCATCATCACCAAATTCATTTATTCTTCTCCTGCCTAAAATATGGAATCTCTTTCGACTGAATCATTCGAAAAAAATAAATTGATTTATCTTTTTGAATGACTATCGCAAAAGCATGAATCTTATAGTTACGATAATGTATAGAACGTGGTCTAATCCTCACAGGCTCACACAGGCGGAACCCGAGGGAATCCATAGCAGTTTGTGCGCTGCCTCTTCACGTGCATTTTTCCCCTAGCATATATATATATATATATATATCTATATACATGTATATAATGCATGAAGAACTCTTTCTCTCTTACACGTGATCACGTCGTAATAAAGCAGAGTGTCCCGTGTCTGCACCCGATCGAGCCCTGGGAAACACACGTCGTGTGCTCGCGCGCTTTGCGGCTTATAAAGCTCGAGGGCTCTCTCGCGCGCGCGAGCTCTTCCCCACAGAGATTCCTCTTCGATAATGTCGAAGGGCTAGCTCATGACTTTACCCCCTGTAACTGCGATCAACCGGTAAACTCTCTCTCCCTCCATTTTTCTCGTACAAATTTATTCTTCTTTGATATCAACTTTAGAAAAAAGAAAAGAAAACCATAAGAAAAACTATCTGAACATTTATCGCGTTCCAAAACGTTGGAAATGTTTTCCAAAGTTTCAAAAAATGTTCAAAAGCACACGTAGGAGATCACGAAGTCTAAAAAATTCGACACATTTTCATCTTATTTAATCGCCAAAAAATTAATCCTCACGAAGCGACAACAAAAATCCTTAATCACCACGTTTTTTTTTTTTTTTCTTCACGAATATCAATAAATCATGTTCTTTGTAAAAGAACACGGTGTAGTCGAGTTCATTACATATCAGGGCCGATTAAACGATACAGGAGTTTGTAAAAAGGTTTTTTTTTTTCTTCTTTTATTTTACACCGGCACTAATTTGACTAGCACGACGTATAAGCACGTCGGTGCTACAAATTGTCATTAAAATATACTCCTTGTACATAGACGTATACGTACACAAAGATTTTGAATGCGCATATATATATATATATATATGTATACACGAATAGAGCATAGTCGTTATGAAAGTCGATTCTCGTGACGAGGTCTGAAAATCACGCGTTCACGCGCTACTTGTTGCTGGGTTGTTGCTTTTGCCAGAGCTATTAGAGGGGCCTAACTGCACGGTGGTTAGCCCCGTGCCCTGTTGCTCCTGCTTTATGCCTCCTCTAGACAACGCTCTCTCGTGAAATGTTCTCTTCTCAAGCTCATCCAATATCTATACATGTATTTTATACGTATAGACTCGAAAATACATACATATACATTAAAATATATATATATATATATATATATATATATATATATATATGAGTATGTGCATAGACATAATGCAAGAGGGAGATGGCAAGAGCACAGGAGGTTCTCTCTTCTGGCCACGATCATAAACTCGGACGGATGCCACTATAAAATAATACAAACGCCCGGGTATTACGATAGTAACTTCGCGTTTAGTAGCCATTAATTTCATCGTCCGAGCAACGCCATACCCTTTTTTTTTTTTTTTCTTTTTCATTCGTACATACGGCTATATAGATATTCGTATATACATCATAGTATTTATATTTATCGATGGAATATTGCATCGAGAATGACTGTGTCACTTTATCATATTCGCGAGCATCGTGTCGTTTGGTGCAAAACGCGGAGGCAACTGCGACACCAATCTCTACCGACGATATGACTCCGAACAACGTTTCTCATCGATATTCTCCCGAGCGGTGGAGATTTACGAGAGATTACTCGAGGAAGCATAAAACTTTAAAGGGGTCGGAACTTTTTGTTACCAATACAATATAGTTATTCGTGGAATTACCTGGATATTTTATTGAGCGAGAATGGTGAGCGGTGAATTTGAAATATTTTCGATTGAATAATTGTATTGAACGACTCTGTAATTCAAACGGGTTAAATTTTAGTTTATATTCTTATTGGAAATAATCATTTGCGGCTTTTGAGGCTTTGAAATGATATTCAATTGTTGGAAAATATCTTGGAAGAAAATAATTGTTGGCAATCTCATCGGGAATGATCAATTATTCTCGTCGTTTAAATAATATCGGTCAACGATGCTTTAACGAATTTAAGATCTTTCGCAATTATTATCGCACACAATTCATTCGTTGTAAGATCATTCTTCAAGATATTTTCGTAATCAAGTGATTATTGCATCATTATGCTATTAATAAATAAATATCATTAATTGGTAAGTTTGAAAAGAATTGTTGAGTCCTTGCACATTCACACCAAACCCAGGACGAGCCCCATAGCATAACGAACAAGACAAAACAACGTTAAGTCGATGCGAGAAAACAAACTTTTGTCAATTTCTTTTTTTTTTTTTTTTTTTTTTTTTTTTTAATTTTTTTATAAGACGTTAAAAAAAAATAGTAATGTATAAAAAATTTGAAAACACACGGCGAATCGGATTAATGTTTCGATTATTTAGTTAACGAGCGAGTCCGTGGCGCGAGCACACAGCTTTGAGAAGTTAGACAATGAGTTATTAGGCAGAGTAAATAATGCAGTAACGCTTTGGAGCTGGTAACGCGAGTGAGCTGCTTGATCGTCGAGAATTCAATTCTTAAAAAAAGATCTCAGAAAATAATTATTTCAGTAAAAATTCCTTATTGATTTTCGGACTTCTGACCGTTCAATAAATTGTTTCCATACTAATCTTCGGTTAATATGATTTTTTAATATGAAAAAAGTTCGGATTCGAAAATGATGAATGATTTTCGTTCAAGCAGCTCTCTCACGGGGTTGATTTATTTATTTTTTTTGGTTTACATGGTGTGGATTTGCTTGGACTCACCAATTCTCTTGACGTGGACATCGCGATTGAACGATACGCTTCTCTCGGGAAATTTGCGAGTAGTTATGGGAGAGCCTGAAGCCGAGAGCCGAGTCTCGACAATGATGGAGGCTGTATGGACCTCGTTTGGAAGATCGCCGGTTTCGCCCTCGTTGGCCGATCTCAATGATTCCGATCGCTGAACTTCGGGCATTTTTCTCTTGCCCTTTTACTTCCGATCATAACACACGTCCACGATATTTTATCGTAAGCGACTCCCTACTCCCAATAATACGTATTTTCGATATCGGACCCTTTATATTATTCGTCTCGTTAACGAGCTTCAACTCACGAGTCTATTTCGTTTCGTATATAGTGTTCGTTTCGATTCGTCGTTTCGTTCTCCCCTCTGTCATACCCCCGTTAACTTAATCCTCCCTGTAATTCGTTTCTGGTCGTTGTTTTTTTTTTTCGTTTTTCTTTTTTTTAGTTCGGCGTTCGACGACCTGCAAAGCGAACAAGCAGAAAGCTGTATCTGATTTTGAATTCTCCTCGCACCATTTTTTTCAACGTTTTATTTCCTTTTTTACATTCTTTGCTCCCCCCCCCCCCGCCCCTCCTTCCCTCACCCTCCAAGACTCGTGTTCTTGAGTAATTTTCTCGTGTACGAAAGCGATCGTGATGGAAATAACGATGACTAACATTTTTATATGATGCTTAAAAATTTATTTGCGGAATCGCACACGACGCGATGAGCTTTCACAAACGATCTATGCACACGCCACATCGAATTGTTTTGTTATCATTATATTGTTCGTTGTATATAGCCATTCTCTTGTTCCGCTCAAACGTATGAACTCGCGCATATAATCGTAATTGTAATCGTATTGCGCATTATCATATTTTATATTTATCGTCATTTTTTTATTCATTTATTTTATTTTTTTGTTTTCTTTTTCATGCTTGACATGGACTGCAGCGATCGTAATTGTAAAAGAAGAAGAGCGTCCTCTACCCGTGGGTCGATAGGGTTGTTTATAAAAATGTTAAATAATAATGATTACGCGTATAGAAATGCATTTGAGCGAGACTCAATGATGACGTTACGATTTACGTACCGCATATATAGCGCTTCCTCTCTTTCTCTATATCTTTATATCCTCCTCTGACGCGGCCAAGACGTAAAGAGAGTCTCGCGGACGCACGTAAGACGCGCGATGACGGTTTCTCGTACCTTGATATGTAATAATGAGTGAGAGCATGACGCGGTGAAAATCATCAGAGAAGGTATATATAATACGACAGTACGATGATTGAAAGATGAGGATGACCGATAAGTCGCGACTGGAAAAATAGCGTAAGAAGGCTATAAACGTCGTTATGGACATTCTTAGGCTTCGTTTAAGTGTTGAGCAAACGATCGTTTCCGGTGCAACAACCCGATTACACTGTTTACGGTATATACGTACTATTTTCCGTTTTCGATAATAGATATTGACATATCTCTTCTCTCCACTCTTAAATCTGACAGGAAATACGATTTTGTCGACGTTCGAATTCTTATAACTCGAGAACTACCGAACGAATTCTCCTCAATATTTAGCACTTTTTGAAACTCATTCTCAATGAACGGTGGAGAAAAAAAAAAATTTCTGAGGAGCTTGAAACGCTTGTGGATTTAAGGAAATAACGATTCGTTGTTTGCCGACTGAAAAACCACAAGAAAATAGTAACGATAGTGCTACGTGCATGAATCGTAGTAGTAAATGAATAGAAACTGGTCGAAAAATCTCAAAAGAATTTTTCATAGTGGCATAAGATTTCAGTCTCAGAATGTTTCTGATAATTTGGAGTTGGAACAAAGAGAATAAAGAGGAAAAAAGTAAAACGCGAGTAATAAGAAGAAGTGGGTGAAACCGGAGAAGCGACAAATGTCGCGGTCAGTTCCACGTGCCCAAAAAATTAAAATGCATCAGATTGCTCGTCGGTTTATTACGTATCACGTCGCGCGTCCTCTCTCTCTCCTTGGTACTTTGCTCTCGCCTTTGCCTCCACTTACTCTTCGTCTTTTTGCTCAAAGATACAAGTCTCGTGTGTGTGTGTCTCTCGTTGTTTTTGCGATTTCGTGGTCTCCAGGACAGACCCTGACTTTTTCCTTCTCTCTCTCTCTCTCTCATTTCTTTTTCTTAACACGCGTCAGAGAATTATTTATTCAGCGATGCTTTCGGCGCGAGCGCAAGTCAATGTTTTTGTTTTTTCTTCTCAGGATGACATTACTCAAAATTTAATTATGGAACATACCTGACAAAGAGACAGAGAAATAAGAAATGAGAAGTAAAAAGTAAGGGAAGGCAAAGATGAACGTCAAGTGTGCTAAGACTCTCGGTGGATAAGAGCGATAAATCTGATCCTTGTCCAGAGTTTCGTGCCTACGTATGTATAAACGAATATATATATATATGCAATACGCGAATTAAAATGCACCACGCGTTTTGCGCACCCCGTCGCGCGTGTGCGCATGCACTTTCTGGCCACTTTGAAATCGCGCTTGGTTCGCCCTTGAAGACAATGAGGGTGACCCCGACACTGACAGCCCAAGGCCATTGTCTACTTATGCTTTTGCCACTTTAACGAGTTTTAGTTTGCATACACGCGCATAGAAGTGCGCATGAAGCTATTATAGGAGGAAACAATAATTATTATTTTATTTCAGTAACAATTGTGCAAAAGTTATTCGATCAATTCATTGTTGTACAGTGTTAGAAAGAATAATGGAATAACGATGAGATTCATAAAAATAAATAAATCAGTTTTCGAAATAACGCGATTCTCGTTTCTCAGCGGAGAACATCTCAGCACCCGTTGTCGCATAATTCACAGAGTTTATTGTGCCCAAGGTTCGTGCAACTATGATTCTGAGAGCGAGGAAACATGAGAGTGAATATACACTTGCTCATACGCGCGTGTACGATATAAATGGCGAGGAGAGAGATAAATTCCATGGCACTAAGCAAATGAGACGATTCGGATGGTCCCGAGATTCATGGTCGTGTGAGCTATCGTACAAGAATAAGAGGATCAGAAAACAGGGTGGGAGAATGAGGGCCGCTATGAACGGATTGAGAGATACATTATGCTTGGACTCTCTGCTGTGAGGCAGAGCTTCTAGCTTTCAACTCAAATCAGACTCACCGAGAGTCCTCGGGGGGACAGCAAGAGAGAGAAATGAGAAACGAAGAGTGCGAACAAGAAGAGAGAGAGAGAGAGAGAGAGAAAGATTCTCCTTTGCTCTCGCGCCGTATTTGGTGAGACCTCGACGAGTGGCCGTTTCTCCACGAGGGGGCGATCTCGTTTCCTCGATCTCTCATACTCAACCGCGACCCTCTCGCAATCTTTAACATCTTCAGTATGTACTTCAACACGGATTACACACTGAAAATATTATTTTTCGATAAGAAAATTTCAAATTCTACTAACAAAAAGATCTTGAACATTCTTCAACTCGATCGCTCCGATCGGTCTGCCTCATCCTAGACACACATATTCCTCGTCAAAATGACATTCAATTTTTTTTTTTTTATTCCCTTCGATGATCTCATCAACGGGGTATTCGCGAGAATTTCTGTTCTCCAGAAATGGAATTTCTCTCGAGACTTTGAAGGTGTCTCGTCCCTCGAAACTTTACTTTGCCCGATCTAATCTCGTCTGACCACTACAGGTCTATATCTACTACAAAATATTTTTTCTGTTCGCGATATTTTGCTTGTTTCGCAAAAAACATCGTGGCCATTAATCTTCGACAAGTGAATAAAAAAAATTTATTCAAAATAGACATAATCAATTGGAGAAAATATATAGATTATGCAAATAAGTTTATTAATATACGTTTCTGCATCTCGATCTGGCCTCGTCTGACATCTGCAGGTACATATCTACTTCAAAATCTTTTCCGAATTCGCGAATTTCTGCTCGTTCGGCAAAAAAAAAGTCATTAGCATTTAATTGAAAACAATTTTTTCAAGCTGAATATCAAAGTTCATTTCATGACACAAACAATCGACTCGACTTATTTTATAGCTTTGTTTAATTGATTCATTTATAAAAGACTTTGGATCGATTCTAATTGCCAGTAACGTTGTCGGTGAATCGTGACAAATTCACGAATTGTTTGTGTCCGAAAATTTTTTTTTATTCCTTTGCTTTGATAAATTTTGGAAAAAAATACTTTCTGGCTGTTACTTCTAAGAAATTATTGCTTATAAGCGTGAGAATAAATGACGAAAATCGGACAATCTTCATCTCAAAAAAATTGTGAAAGATTTGATCATATAAATTCGCAGCATTTGATGCTGATCGTTTCGGTAAAAACAAAAATCCGTATTTATAGAAATCTAAGGAAATACTAAAGCGTCGTTATCTCGTGGCAACTTTTCAGCAAAAAAATTCTCTCTCGAAACACGGATCTTTCTGGTTTCGGTCAGCTATTAACATCAAGAATATGGAGAGGAGAGTTCAAATAAAAAGAGAATCGTTACGATAGTCCTGTATTAGTTAGCGGAATCGTAAAAAGAAGAATTTTTTACTCGCGAAGCTCACGAAACACGTAGGTATGTGTATGTATATCGTCAAGTGGGTGGGGTATAAAAAAAACAGGCTCGAATGGAAGATCCGTGTTGACTCGTTTCGGAACTCGAGGTTGTTCCTTCCTTCTCGTTCGCTCCCTAAACGTTATCCGGTCCTATACACAGGCTATTTCACACAAAGTAAAACAAAGTAATTCCAGGACTTTTTAGAGTATCTCCATTGTACAAATACCTCATAAAAAGAATAATAGGATAAGAGAATCTGGAGAGAAATGTTTGCAGCCTCGTACCATAATTGAACTCCATTATCGTAAGCATTAAGGAAAAAAAAAAAAAAAAAAAAGTGAGACGATTTGTAAAAAAAAATTCCGAAGCCAAAAACCGTTGCGATTCACTCGGGATTCCCTATAGAAGAGGCCAGTTTTTTTTTAATTTTTTTTTTCTACGAAATAAAATGTCAGTGTATAGTTGCGATTCGTGAGTCTTGTTCTGCCCCGCTCTGTCCCTCCAACTTCTTTTCGGCCAAAGTCTCTCTATCCTACATTTTTTTTTTTTTTAAATTTTATTTCTTTATAGCTCGCTTTTTATCCGAGAGAGCATATTGGTGAGAGTTGAGCGAGGACTCACCGAGAGTCAAGTTAAATTGATGGGACTTGTTTTTACCTCGTTAAATTTCTTTCGCGACTTCACGCACACTGACTATACACGAGCGTTCATCACCTCTTTCTATAAACACACGCACGGATATCAGAGATATAAATATATACAGATATATCCATATTATGTACATATGCTCGTATGTATAACTTCGATTCGAACGAGATGCACCAAGTTTCGCGCACTTTACGGTTCATATCGAGCCTCCCTAGTAAAATTTACGTAAAATTCCAGACTCCCTCGTAACTATGGATCTCGAGAAGTTCGCGTCGTACTCCGGAAGGCTTTTTACGACTTTTCAATCTCGTCTCCCACCTTCGTATCTCTGTATCTATCCATCTCTCTGTCTCTCTTTCCTTAACTCATTCTCGCCTTCTCAGTTCGCGTTGATGATGAAAGCCTCCCATCAGTGAAATGGGATGATACCGATCATTTAAAGTGTGCCTCATAGAACGGTCGGAATGCTTTTACTATTATAAAAATATGAATAAGAATAATAAAAAAAAAATGAAAATAAAAAAAAAACCTAATTTAATCGCAACGGTTGATTCTCTAGAAACGAAACTACGAGCCGTGATTCCATTATTTATAAATTCTTCATAGGCATTCCGAGCTCTTCTCGGATGATCAATTCAATTTATTTTCATCTTCTCATCAAAATTCTTATACCCAGGTTTCGGCATTCAATCGTAAACGGAATTCATTTATGATCGATACAACATACAATATTATAAAATAATTGGGAAGAATAAAAAAAATATCTGTTAACATTTTATTTGAGAGCATCACTGAACGCTTTGCGGTTTAATGATTCTGCAATTGGATATATATTCGAAAACGACTATCAAATCGAACTATCACTGATAACGATTAATTTGATTCTCCATTCAATTTGTTTAAGGATTAATCAAATTCGCTGTAAACTCATCGCTATCTTTGTAAGTACAAATACAAACAAAAAATGATAATTGGTTGCACGATCAATCCGGATAAGATATAGAAGAATGACGCAAGTGTGGTGCAGTTTTATTTATCACAAAAAATACCGAACAATTTTAGTCTTCGCGAATACCGTAACGCGTAATAGCGCGAATTGAGATTCTGGCTAATAGCACGTACTGTTATCAACTGCCTGAAAATTCTTTCCCAGCAAGGCCATGGCCTGTTTTGTTTTCGTCTCTTTCGGGTTGCTTTTTCCTTAATAGAACTCGTCGCCTCGGAACGAGTCAGCTAATACTCACACCAATAAATGCGAAATAGAATTCCGTACAAGAGTCTCTGAACGAATTGCTTCAACTAACCGCGATCTCAGAAAAAGCTTAAAGGTCAGCGAGTCCTCAAATTAAAACCACGTTCACGGATTCGAAGATAACAAACAGAGGTGAAATAAAAAATGACAAATATAACTGACTTGAATAATCACGAACGAACGTCTGAGAAATATTGATATTAATTATGAAATAATTATTTACAGTTTTGTAATAAAATCTAATGCTCAACGGTTCTTTGCTCATATAATTGGCTCATCATTGAATGAACAGGTATATCTACACGATATTAAATAAACATATATATATATATATACACAAACGGCTATAATTCATGGAAGAACGAAAAAATCAGTGTCGAACATGCTTTTTCCCTCGTCTTTCTTCGATTAATGTACTCCGGGCGTTATTAAGATTGATCTCTTTTCTCACTTCTCTCATTCACGTCTCAGTCGGCTCCTAATAGGAGCTTTCGGTATATTTTTAAAAGGCTCGAGCACGACTCAGGAGGCCTTGAGATAAAGTGTCGAAAGTGACGCGCCGTAGGGAACGAGAAGAAAAAATAAAAAATATTAGACGATCTTCATTGACTGACAACGGAGGAATCGAGCTAGCTGAACGTTACGATGAGAAATGAAAGATCGAACGTTGTATATGGACGGAAGAAGAGTAAAAGAGACAGCGAAAGACAGAAAGACATGATAAAAGGGCGGAGAAAAGAAGGTGTAGACGGACACAAAAAAAATTAATAACCTAACAAGCCACGAGCAAAGGTGAGATAAGCGAGGAGAAACGAACACCGCGCGATGATCGGTCACACTTCTCGTGTTTTATTTTCGTTTTTTTTTTCCTTTTTCAATTCTCTGGCCCCCACCTTTTCTTGACACCTGCAGTGAGATAACCCACGTGTAAATGCTCGAAGGAACAAATGAGAGAGAATGAAGAGGAACAAACCGATAAAAAAGTTTAGACTCGTGGTCTCTTTGCCATTGAAAAACGTTACGATTGAATACAGTGTGTGTTTATTTTTTCTCGATGATTCATTGTTGATCCTTCTCATTAACTTCATCCTGTTTCCGTCATAAAAAAATATTTCTGCTGCTGAGTCTCCTCAGAATCTCCTCAAAGCGCTCAAGCAAGATCCATTAAAAGTTATCTCTCGATTAATTCACGATGATAAGACGGTGAGATTATTATTGATTTATTTTTAACTTAATGAGGGAACATGCCCTGAGGAAAGCTTACAAAGTTTTATCGCTCTTTGCGAGATTCTTTTGCAACATTTTCTTCCTCGCCTTTGCTCTTTCTCTCTTTCTCTCTCTCTCTCTCTCACTCTCTTTCTCTTTCCTGTCCTTCCTTTTTATATACTCAGTGTGTTTACTCGCTCTAAATTGTCGATTTAATCTCGATATGACGTGTGCGTAAACCGGTGAACAAATCGTTTCACAGCGACCCGCGAGAAGACCCTGCACCCCATCAATTAATCTCAATCGATCGATCTCAAAGCTCGTCACGATTTCTCATAACGATAACGAAAACCTTCTCGACGCTTGTTCTTTATACGGTTATGTCACGAATTAAATGATTCGTAATACGATAAGACTCGCGCGTTTACTACCGAACGTCCTGCCAGTGTATACAAACATTCCTGAGATCATCCTCGATCGATGTTTTCGATCAGAGCTAAATAAAGAGAAACAGGAAATCGTCAAGAGCTTTGGATGCACCGAAGAGATTCGATTTATTAGATCAACGTTCTATTTCTCCATTCAATTCAATAGTTTTTTATTGTTCCCTTCGCAAGAGACAATTTAAAAATCCCAAATACGTGTTCTCATTTTCATATTCCTCGGTAAAGAGATCAAATTCCCATAGAGGCAGAAATATTATGATTAAAGGCAGCTAAAAACAATGCCACTGATGAAACACACTAAATTACCTCCACTGGCACTGGTTCACTTCGATCGGTAAGTAGCTCCGGCTCCACGATCAACGATCGCAAATAAATGTAAAACAAAAAATAAAACTGATCGATAAAATCTTCACGATTTAGTAGATCAATCACTGGTATTCAGAAACAAAACCAAACAAAAATAATAAACAGAACCAATAAAAACTGTCACTCATCGATAGCTGGTCATTATCGTTAATGATAAATCGTCGCACCCACGATTACTTTTTACTTCGATCGATAAGATCCATTTCCGGTTCTTTGCACTTTTGATCACTTACTGACCGTAAAACGTAACGAGACAAAAATCAAGTCTGAGTTGTTTCGATCGTTCGTAATAAATTCTCAGATTTTCGAAGAGCCGGCTGTTTGCGAGAGTAAAAAACAAACAAAAAATCGTTTTTCACTCGATTATCGGAAAAGTAAACGGAAGAGTTATGGATCTTGGTAACACACTCGCGATCGATTCTTCCGTTTCGTTGGGTCACTTGGTAAAACCGATTCGTCGATCGTGGATCGGTGACAGGGGAAAACGATGAAAAAAAAAAAAAAAATTAAAAAAAAAAACTAGAAATAAAGTACTCGTTGTACATTCGTACCTCGGAGAACTGGGCGTTTATAAACTCGGTTGGCACGCACGTTCTCCGCCGAGCGCCGAAGAACTAATAAAAGCTGGGGACCAGGTTGAAACTGCGGAGACCGCTTACTACTCCTTCCACCGATCCTGCTTTATCCCTGTACCGGCGCGTTGGTTGAGCGCGCCGCTGCTCCTGTTGCAGGTATATGTATATGAATATCTATATACACATGAATATAAGATTTGCCGGTGGATGGACGGAAGAAGGCGTAAAACCACATTCAGAGCTGGAGATGGACAGAAGGAGAAAAAGAGAGAGAGAAAGAGAGAGGAAAAGCAAGAAAGACAGAATTATTGTAGCAAAGTGATGAGAAAACGAGATCGCTCGACGAGAAATGAGTGAAGCAGAGAGGGAGACGAAGAAAAGGAGAGGAACATTCTCAGATATTCTAGAAGCTAAAGAGTAGAAAGAGAAAGACAATAAGCAAGAAGTAGAAGAAGTGAAGGAGGAGGAGGAGGAGGGGTAGCCAATGTGAGGCTCGACTGTGAGCTCCATCGGTCGCATTTATCCACCAGAGGAAGCCCTACCTCTGGTGAACGTCACTCGGTCAAGGTCCCCCACCAAAAACCTGCAGCAGCATGACCAGATTACACTGACTGTGGCTATATGTATATGTACACAGCAGCCGCAATAACCACAATATAACGATGCGAAGATATACTCTTTTGCGGGGGCTTCATGGACGATTTCTATACTTGGTGCCTGTGCTCGTCAACCTAAGAGGTCAGAGAGAACAAGAGAGACGTTGCGTGAAAGAGAGGCGAGGGCGGCATGTCTCAAGGTGTTTTCAACTACAAAGACCAGGAGCGACGACGACTCGTTTGATGACGTGATCCGAATCATCTATGCTCAATTAAACGAGACCAGGGATTAGTCGAATCATTCGACTTTTGCCAACGAACGAAGAAGCGATCGATTCCAATTTGGATAATTGGCAGAGATTTATTAACAACGGTAGTTCATTTACAAAGATGATAGTAAAGATGGATTGGAGAGACACAAACGTCCAATTCACCTGCTGGCTGCTGCGAAAAATATTGTTTTTTAAAATAGACATCAGAAGCCAGAGTCTTTTAAAAACATGATAGTTATGAATGAGAAGTTTTGTCGATGTTCAAATGAAGACCATACAGAGCCGAAAGAGCCGCGAGAATACCGAGGAGTGATGGAATATTGCAAATGAGAAGGTTATTCAAATTTGATTGCCCCTCGAATTTTTCATCCGGAGCCTCCTAACGTCATTCCGAATGGAGAACCAGGAAAAAAAATGGTTAATCATTCAGAAAAGGATACGAACGATTTAACTTCTGGTCTCTCGCTCGTGATCACGTCACCTGGACTAAAACAGTGATCGGAATTAGTAAGAACGATATTCCGTGTATATTGGTATCTCAAACATTGCTGTCGTCGCGTCCAGATGATCAGAAGAAAAATTGCCACGGCGAATAGGCACGGTAAACAAGCGAACCGCGAACTTTCTCTTGTTCAGTCACGTGCGAACAATCGCGGTGCCCGTTCTTGACGGTGCGCCAACGTGTAGACCCGATGAGAGAAAGAGAGAGTCGATATAAGGTTCCCGCTGCTGCTGCTGCGGCGGAAAATAAAACGCAATTCTCGTGTACAAGGCTGCTGAGTATGTGGTGGCCCCCGAGGAGTCCACCGAGCCGCCGCGGACTCTGTTACGGCTTCGATCCTCGCGGAGGATAAGAAATCGAAAGAAATGTATGAAAGTGCGGCATTTACATTTCTCGCGATCTCCGCGGAGAACTCTGAGGAAGAAGGGGAAAAAAACTAGGGGTGGACATAAAATGTGATCGCTTTTCTACTGCGTGAATATTCGTAGCCCCACGTTACATGTAGGACCAAGATTGACACTCGTAATGAAAAGAGGCTCACCGAGTCAATGTGCCGGAAGATAATTCAATTGATTAAATACCGGATCGTTAATGGCAGTCTTGGATCAACGTATATCTGTATTGTGTCTGCCGTATTGAAAGTTATTCCGTATGCACCGCGAGCGCTAGGAAACGCGTCCTTCTTTAGCTTCGTACACGGCCTTGACTCCTCTCCGGCTGGAGGAGCTCCTTCTCGAATGTTTCGAATACTCGCCAGGGTATAGCTCTCTCTCGAGAAACTCTGAGCAGAGAGGAAATAGAGAGCTTCGATAGAAAACAGGGAGATCAGCCTTTCTCTGTCTTTTTTTTTTTTTTTTTTTTTTTTTCGTTTATTATCATACCGAGCGAACGTCCTGAGACAACAAACGATGCGTGAAAATCCGCTTAGAAAAATTCTTTTTTTTCCAGAGACCACTGATTTTGATGGATCGAAAATAATCCTTGTTATCGATCCAAAAGATCAGAGTTACGAACGCGCACGTTATTGCTAAAGTGATAAAAGCTTTGACAAAGATTCTTTAAATGTTTGTCATTTTGATGAATCAATTTTATCGTCTCATAGAGAATAAAAAAATGGGATTGTTGAGTAAACAAATGAAAATTGGAACGTTTCGTCGACGATTATTCGCTCGATCGAGCCTCAAAATTGATTACGCATGAATTTTCTCACTGCCACGAGCGATTTTTAGTTTCATAAGCTTATATTTTTTCGTAATAAAATAATGTTGTCTCTCGAGGCGCCGGGATAGTTAAAATATTCATGATCCTTCTCCTCGTCTTTCTCCGCACACTCGGTCTTTCTCTATCTCATGATGTTTTATGCCGAAGTTATGCTAATGGAGATCCCCATACGTATGGACAGAGAGCGAATGCGGCATTCTGAGATTTCGCAGAGGCTTCTGCTTCGGAGATATTGCAAATCGATAACGTCTCGAGTGTGAGATAGAATACGAGAATCGTTTTTAGCGAATAAAACAGGAGCAACGGGAATCATCGTCGTCTCTTCGAGTCAGAACTCTAGGATGGAGCTCGAGAGCTCCAGGGGCTTACGAGTAATACAAATTATTTATTCATATTCGTATATACATATGTATCTGCTCGTGTGTATGTGTGCGTAGCGCTCTCTCACTCTTCGTTCCATCGATTCATTCGGTACAACTCTGGAAATCAATTATAAGAGCGAGTCTATCGATTTCTACGCCCTCGAGGGACACTGTAATTATATTTTATTGACTGCAGCCAAAGAATCTCTTCTCCATTACTGTATATCTAATGGTACAAAATGGTTATAACGATCGTGGCAGAGGTTTCGATCGAGTGCGAGTCCGGGAGGAACAATAATTGATCGTTTTATTTAACAAAATACTCAGAACTCGGGAATAGAAAGAGGCAGATATATACAAAGGGAAAATATGAGGAGGGAATGTGATTCAGAGAAAGGGGGCGAGGCGGGGGGGGGGAGGAGGGAGATGAGCCGATATGTTTGAATTGAAAAATCGAACGATTGACTATTTATGTAGTGCCGAAGTGGGCGCCTCCGTGATAATCGCTCAGCTGGATATATAAAAAAAAAACGTTCGATTCTCCAGCATGGAGAAAAAAAAAAGAAAGGAACGAAACTTCCGAATGGGCGACAGGCCCAAAGCTCTGTGATTAATTACGATAAATTATTACCATCCTTCGTTGGGTTTTTTAAAAACTTTTTTTTTTTTTGGAATTCTTTCGTTCGATTCCAGCGAATTTCGGTCTGAGAAAAAAAAAGTACAAAAAAATCACTAATCATCATGGAAAAAGAAACGATCCTGAGGGTTGTTTGCTCGGATGCGAAAAATAAACAACAAGAATCATTTACCATCTCGAAACAGCTTGGAAGCCTTTTCGAATTGTTTACTCAACCCATTTTTCTTTTTTTTTTTTTTTTTTTTTCAAATCCTCCCTCACATTTTCGAAGCCTGTGCCTTCATCAATCATGGAACGCGCTGCGTGACCCCATACTCCGTGTATCCCGTTTTAAACCGATTTGTGAAACGCTCCATAGATATTCCGAAACCTCGTGAGTGTTGATATTATATATTAGAAGTCTAAGCCTCTCGGCCATGCTTGGTAAACACGTCTCAATCTTTTAGTCCGGTGACAAATATTTTTTTTTTTTTTTTCCCTCAAAAAATTATCATTTCTTACGCATAAATAAATGTTAAGCTTCGTTACTCTCAAATATTCATTCCGAAAATCTATTTTATTTATTGTTGTAGTAGTTTACGACAATTCCATAAAGGTTCCGAGGGAATTGACGTTTCAATTAGAGCCACAAAGTCATCCATAATTATCGAAGCTCTATTTCACTTTTTTCGGCTCTCATTATTCTCATATTTCATAATTCCTCTTAATTTAAATTCTTTTATCTTACCGACTTGATTTTATACGACACGTGGATAACGACGTTCAGTTTCAGCATCTAAAAAATAATGCTTTGACGAGGTATAATAAGCACACAAATATGCCAAAATCATTAAGGCATAAACCGTCTATAAGTCTGAATAAATAAAGTTACGAATTGTCCGGATCCACTGTTTTTTGACGGGCCTTTTATACAACCGCTTTTATATCGTTGAATGTGAGCCATAAATATAAACGTTAAAATAATATTAATTAGAAGATCTCCAGATCCCTCGGGACTTTTTTGATCATGCAAATTTTCGCCGTATATTTGAATTAACATGTCCATATAATAGGACTAAATTTCATTAACCTTGGATCGTAGAAATCAAAACTGGAAAAAAAAAATAGTAGTCGATCCTCAATGACCCGAATATTTCATTCGAAATTTCATTACTTTTCAAAATTTCCGGTACCAAGGCCTTCGAACGAAGATTTTATAACAGCGACTGAGCGATGAAAATTCACGTATTCTAAAACTTTCAATAAAGATTGCCATCTTGAATGTGTAAGAAAAATACTCTTGCCTCCGAAAAGAAGCAGGTTCCGCGATTCTACAGGGTCAGAACGAGAAATTCGCATTATCAATTTGAAGGAAAAAAACCAAAAAAAGACCGAGACCATTTTGTAACGCACATAAATTTGAATCGTGACCTAATCGTGTGACAGGTGCACAAAGCCGATTGGTACACGCGGAAGTGTACCAATCGAGATCTCGGTGTATATATAGTCAAAAAGCGAAAAATTCTGTCTATATATATATCCTCGATAACTGTGAGAGTTGATAAATTATTCGCAATGGAAGGATATACATCTCGTAGGACTCGAGAGAAGAGATAAAAATGGGTAAGCAAAATCGTAAATCATGTGAACCTTGTGCGCGCGCGCGCGCGCTCGCGGTGATCGTCGAGTGGTGACACACGAGAGTGAATTATGGAAAACGTGATGACTTCCTATAACATCCCTTTTCTGTCTCTCTCTCTCTCTCTCTCTTGGTCTGTATCCCAGGCTCGTGTATACAAGATCACCGTTATGGATTCCAATATGCTATTCTTCTGTCGGAGTGTCGAGCTTCCGATGTTCAAACGGTACGAAAGGACACGTGCGAGTGACTTATGGGCTTTTATCTGCGGTGAATTCCGCAGTAGCCGAGAGACCGAAGCGCAACGGGAATAGCGGGGGGTCAGAAAGATAAAGAAAGATGGAGGCAGGAGCATTGTAAAAGACTTGGTTCGAGCAAAATACGTTCATGAGGATATTACGCCGCGCGCTTCTCTTGCGGCTCTCGCTCCGATTTTCTAATTAACTCGGGCGAACCTTTCTACCGCGCTCTTAAGAAATCCTAACGAGCTCGTTTCCCGGGATGAGAATAATCGTCCTGAAACCATATATATATATAAATACTCTTATTTCATCGAGATGAAAATCGTCGTACGTCTCATCCGGCAATAATCCTTGCGGCAATATCGTTCGTCACTCTTTAAACTCTTACATCAAGTTACACTGATTCACTTCAAATAATATAAAACCGTATTTACAGCATAAAATGATTTTTCAAAATATTCTATTATTTCTGCTCTATTTTTAGGGTTTCTTACATCCAAAGAAAAAAAAAACGGAACCCTTACAGAATCTCACGTGTGTCTGTCTGCCTGTCACAGCCAATTTGCTTCGAATCTACTGGACCGATTAAGTTGGAATTTGGTACACATATGAATTTCCGTGACCCAAACGTGGACGTGCAACGTAAATAAATGAACTCTGAATACGGGGGCTCAATTTGGTGGGCAAATTAAAAAATGAAAAAAAAAAAAAAAAAAATTTCACAACTTGTACCGTGTGACATATCCAACGAAAGAGCTTATTGCTAAGGGTCTCAAATATGTGTTTTTTATCATTTAAAAATAAATAATTCTAAAGTTATCCCCCCCCCCCCCGCACCTTCTCTTGATCTTCGAAACCACTGAGCCCAAAATTTCGAAAAAGATATCAAAAATAATTCTTTACTTGTAATAAATTACAGGAAAATCTATGAGAAGTCTATGGTCTTAAAAAAAAGTTTGAAAAAAAAGTTAAAATTGAAGTGGATAACTTCAATCGAAAAGATTCAACCGACAATTAGAATAGTTCGTGTAAAATAATGTGAACAAAAGGTAAAGGAAGCAGGTAAAGTGCGTGCGTGTTTACGGAATGTGAGATTCCCAGTCACCCGATCAATGATGAGAGAAAAGTGCACTTTGACTACTGTATGTCCGATCGAATGTAGATCACGTCTCGGAGGATCACACAGACTCGGTGTGATTAAGATTGCCGCGGGGTCTTCACTCGAGAATGGGGTTTCGCGAGAGGCAAGTCTCGAGAGAAGGAAGAATAAGAGGAAAAAAAGGTATGTTTGAATTTATTATGTATCGGGGATGAGTGAGATAATGTGTATGTGGACGTTTAGAAGACGCGAAAGGACATGAAATAGATGGATTCGAGTGGAGATTCGTGAGGATTACGCCCTTCAGTTAAATCGTATAGTTTGCGCATGCACATTTTTTTTTTTTTTTTATTCTCTCGAGCATAAGAGAGCGAGAAATGCATATTTTATAGCACTTTTTTTTTTCTCGCCCGCGGGGTAATCACACCACTGTATGTGTGGAAGAGAACATCAAGCTGCAAAGCATCGGGAAGCTAGAATGCTTCTCGTCATTTTCTCGTAATTACCAGAGCTAACTTCAAACCGAAATTACATGGGCAGCGACGGTTTTGTTTTACCTTTCTCTCTCTCTCTCTCTCGCTCTCTTTCGTTCTCTTGCTCTTTAACCAACGATTTTACGGGCGAGTTTCTCGTTCAAGGCCGGAGAGAGTGAGATGTTTCGTGGTTGAGATCGTTAAGGTAAACCTTTCTCCGGAAGAATAGTATTTTTTTGTGTACATGCACACACGCACACACAAACTAATCGACACTAACCTATCGTCCCTTCTCGACTTTGACCCAGAGCCCCAATTCGACCCTAAGAGCGTAGCTCACTCGAGTCCGAAAAGCCTGCTCGACGTCTTAATCATCGAAAAGAAGAAATTTATTTCGAGACCTTAGGTCGGAGAGCAGAATCGTTAAAGTGAATATTAAAACGAGACTACCGAGAGATAAAAAGAAAATGATCGGTTATTCGATTGGAAATGATCATGCGTGCTGGTTGCACTCGCCAGATAGTGAGATTCCCTTCATGGTCGTTGGGCAATTTTTATTTCAACCTGGAACTAATTGCACCGAGCGAGTCGCATTTTCCCTCTTTAAGAGAAACAGCAACAACAACAAAAAATCAAATAAATAACATAAATAGACACAAAGTGCACGCACTCACTCTCGGTCATTCTTCTTTTCTACATAGACTTTAAACAAAGTGCATTGATGTTTGTAAACGTATATAGTATACATATATATACAGATAGAGGCGAAAACTATATGGAGAAAACTGTTACGACCGTGAAGAGCTATTCGAGAAACGAGAGGCTCAACATCTGGTCGCGGCCTCCTCTTAAAATTCCATTCGAGAGTATGGAAGATATTTCGCTATGCTCTATCCTCCCCTCCGTTCGTTTGTACTACGGCGAGAAATACTAGCTTTTAGTTGAAGCTGAAGGAAGCGAAAGGGAGAGCTATTCGTTGCACCGTCCTTTTCTCTTGGAGAATTTCTACCCCCGCGCAATAACGCAGGACCGGTAGTGTATGAAGGAGAGAGAGAGAGAGAGAGAGAGAAGAGCATTACGAACCTTCGATGGAGATGCGAATCACTCGCTCAATGTCTAAAAGTCGCGTTTCATGTTCTTACGAACGCTCGGTTACGTCTTTTACGTCCTTTACCATACAAGCTCGTGAATCATTTTCTTAACATCATAGCGGCGAATTTTCTCCACTTTCTATCAGTCCACCACGTAACTCCAGCCCTTTTTCTTGTTATCAGCTAAACTTATGTGTGTATAAATACATTGATGTATGCGCGTAAGTGTGTACGAATGGCCAGGTGTGTTTTCACGCTAACGGCACGACCGCCAGTAGAAATACGGTATGCGAGATATATATATATATATATATATATATACTGGAACGCAAAAGAAGGATTTTCTCTACGCCGCGCATCACTGACTGGATTTTCTGATTCTTACAACCAGCTCGGGGTTGAAGTGGAGTAGGTATGTGAAGTGGTAGACATGCAACTTGCTCTCCGCTCCTCATGAGCACCACGGAGAGGGAGGGGACAGATCTTTTTTACAATCCAGCTCGGGCACGCTCTCGAGTTAACCGGCTGCAAGAAAATAACATCATTACAACCACAAAACACCATCC
Source organism: Campoplex capitator (assembly GCA_037576405.1). NCBI lineage: Eukaryota > Metazoa > Arthropoda > Insecta > Hymenoptera > Ichneumonidae > Campoplex > Campoplex capitator. The sequence continues at coordinate 7,910,128 of JARBWI010000323.1, read as the reverse complement.
GTGCTTTCTCTCTTTTTCGTACTAAAGCGCGCATCCGCGAACCCTTTCAACCATTGCGACCGGCGGGACATGTATGAAAAAGGAATTTCTCTCATTCTCATTCGCTCAAGACGAGAGACATTGGAACGAATGGTTGGCAAGGATTTTGTAACATTTTTAGTAAAAAATCAAACTTTTCCGATTTTTTGATGAATCATTTTATGATTTGAGTAATTATCTTTGTGAGAGCATGCGACGATTCGATGATATTTTGATTTTTTTAATGTCAAGTTTGTATTTAGATGTACGATTAAATTCGCTGTCTTGAAAAATTCTTTTAAAAAATTATAATAGCAATTAAGTATTCGATTAATCATGAGAAACTATTATTAATTGGACTTGGAGCTTCGCTCAATCCTTGCAAATCTCCGATCTCGAAGAATTAAATTTAGGCTGTTTATTCCAGTTAAAAGAAAATCAAACACGAGCAACTTCTCAAACGAATGAGCTTTCGAAGATAGAAGGTAGAAGTAATCTGACATACATGCATGCCAGACCGATAGTATCTAATTAAATTATCCGTTTGACCTCTGACCAATAATTTTCACGCCATTTTCAACGCGCCGCATTACTCGGGAAGAACTCGCCCCGTTTCTCGCGGCTTTTGCTCGCGATATTCAGTGTTCTTGTACGAATGAGACGATGAAGAACGAATACGAATATACATTGGGTTAGGAAGAATCGAGGGAGAGAGCCCTACTACAGCGTTTTGCATCGTCGTTGTTTCCTTTGCTCTTTACTCCTGTCGGAACTCACACAATAAGGCGTAGTACACTCTCCCCCTCCCTCTCTCTCTTTCTCTCTCTCTCTCTCTCTCTCTCAATGCTCTCCATCTCTGTTCTTCTCTCCGACTCTCTATCTCACAGAGAAAGGCGTTATAAAGGGCTCTGTGTAGTTATTAGGGGTTATGACGGCGGTAATATCTCACTCAGCGGGCTCCTCTGTAATGTTATGGCTTGGACCAACCCCTTCCACATCGGGGAAGTGAGCGTCTCTCGTGCAAACCTCTCAGAAGAGCCTCCGGATGAGAGGCGACTTTCCTCTCGTTCCTTTCTGTAGCAAAATACATAGAAAGAGGAGAGAACGAAGAAGAGAGAGAGAGAAACGTCGCACGCGCGTTCTTCTTCCATTCTCTCTTCTATCCCGTCTGCTTCAATGTTTCTCGCCTTTTCTTAAGTCTATTCCATTTTTTTCCTCCACTTCTCTCTCTTCTTCTCCTTCTTTATCATCTTCTTCTCGTCGTTTTTTCTTTCTTCCTTTTCGTATTCTCGTTTTTTGCCTTCTTTCTCCATCATCGACCGCCCCAACCGTAAAGTCCCTTTCAGAATAATCGCTCTCATCCCGACTCACCCAGATTCTAACGTTATAAGTTCTACATCCGAAGCAACAAAAAATCACGAGAGCAATCTGCCCCTCTGCAATTTGACCTGGCGCGATACTAATAGTCCTCGGGCTTTTATACATATATATATACAGCCTTAAAACTCTCAGTATGCGAGAAGAATTATTCTTTTTTTTTCTCATTCTTTGTCTCCCGGTGCTTTATCGTTCAAAGATTCTCAAGTTACCAAGTATCCTGCGGAGGAGACCATTGAAAAGGCTCTCGAACAACTAGTTCAAAAGTTTAATTGTTGGGAAAATACTTTTGTCATTGAAAATTCATTTGAGACAATTGGTGACTGTTTCAATGAGATTTTCAACCGTTTGACATCGCTGCACCGTGTAGAAGTTTTGAGCGAAAAACGGAACGAATTCTGTTCGAAAATATTTTTGATCCCAAACATTAATCGTCCATTTATATCGAGTGCTGTGTATAAAACATTCAGCAAGTATCTCCGAGCTCTTTGTATCGCCTACTTTGAACGTTTTCTCTGAATGATACATTTATAAACATAATTACGAGAGCGGTTGAACCGGAAAGGCGATTAGAACACGTTTTTTGAACTCTCAACCTCGTCCTGAACTACTTTTCGTGAAAGAATGAAGAGCGCCCGCGAAACGTGGAATGAATGTCGAATCTCGCTTAGAATCGAAGAATGAGCTAATGCTCCTTAAGAAAAAAATATATAATCATAATAATAAACAACAACAACAACAAAAAAAACTAAAAATAAGACCATACATCATGAAGGCGGATGAGGAATATTCGGCGAATTGTTCGACGGTCGAATCAACGACCAAGCCAATAAAAATAATTACCCGATTGGCCGTATGTTGCCAAGAAAAAAAGAAATAAAGAGAGAGAGAGAGAGAGAAAGAGAAAGAGAAAAACAGACGAAGATCAGTGTGAGAACGAACTTTGGCGGTTCCCGCGGCGAGACACTAATTATTTCTAATTGGCCATAAAACCTGGGCGTCCTCTATCTTTCCAGCCTTTAATCGTCCCGTAATTTCCGGACATTTGCACCTGTGAACCACTAAAGCGAGCACGAGTGAGAGAAAAACAGGGATTAAAAAAAAAAAAAACGATAATATAATATCTAATGGTCCTCATACGTAGCTTTTTACCTTTCTCAAATATTTTCTTTATCTCTCTCTCTCACTCTCTCTTTCTCTCTCCTCTGACAAATTGACGATTGCTCTCTGTAACAGTACTCTAATTACTTTTTCTCGCTTCTTGACCATTGCGAGTTCTTTCATCCTCTCCCGGTTCAACACACGTGAAGACGTGGTTCAACGCTCTTTTGACAACAAAAGAATAACCCATCAATCAAAATCTCGAGTTTTATCGACGGCTTTACGAAGGGATAACTTTCGGTAGTCTGATTCATTTTCTCAACACACACACACACACACTTGCCGCGTCTATCCAGTACGAAATGAATCATAACCGTCGAGGCTAATTAATCCAATTTTTTAAACTTCTATAAACCATTATTACACACAGCATGAAAAAAAAAAAAAATCTCCATTTAAAATACGAGCACCATATTGATTACAATTCCTAATACACCGATGAGTTCTTCACCCCGTAACTTTGATGAAATCGGCTCATTGCTTGATACAATCCAAAAAACAATGTCGCGTTAAGTGTAAAACGAATTTTGTTTACCATTGATTGTCTTTGAGCCAAAGGTTAAAACGTCATTAATTTTCTTTCATCTCGAGAAGAGAAATTGTATTTTAATCGACACGTAACTTCCAACGATTACTTTCTTAATACCATTCTAACGAATCAATTACTGCTACGATAGGAATTCAGTCAAATTTGATTGAATTTCACAAATTATCAGGATTCATCGTACTTTAATTAAGAGTCATTAGAAAAGCAGATCGAGATGATCAGAAATCACACAATGAATGAAATTTCAGTTGAAAATTTATTTTATTCCGCCTCGATGAATAGTTGTTTTCACTTCATTACGTACAAAGAAGCATATTTCATTGTTTACATAAGTTCGTAAAAGAGTCAAAGTATGACGTAAGTCTCTATAATATAAAGTGTAATAACGAGGATGAGCCTGATGTTCTCATGTTTTTTTTCTTTTTTTTTTTTTAACACATATATTCCTTGAAAATTCCTAAACTTCCGTAATGAAATCATTCTTACGTTCCTGGCACGACATTGTTAAAGGAATAATAGCTCGAATTCGTTGTCGATGTGGATAGCTTTCTATAGAGCAAGAAACAACGAGATAGAGACACGCCAAAGAACAACGTGAATGTCCCTCATTCTCTGCAAAAGTTTAAAAAAACTTGACTGTAACACCAAAGCCCAGATATTTATATGTGTATGTGTGTGTGTGTGTAAGTTTCAGTACACGATGTACAAAGGTCTTTCGAGGGGATCCTCCTTTCTCCTCGTTTTCGCGTCACGATTCATCCGACGTTGTTTCTCGCGCGTATTAAACTGCAGGAAGATCCAACGGCCATTATCCTCAGATGCGAATGATTTCCTCCTCGTATATCAACGTTTCAAGATATCCTAATTTTACCTCACTCTCAATAAGATATACTCGTAACGAGTCAATTAAAGTTCCGTAAATGGGGTATTATATATTTGTTCGACATGTAAATAAATTAACGAGGCAAATTTGGTACGGCGAAGAGAGAAAAATAAAATTAACATAATTGCAAATCATCCGAACGGTCGAAACTCGTTCTTAAAACAGTTTGCGCCGACCGAAACTTGTTCTTGCTCCTGTTGCAAGATAAACCTGGAAACATTAACGGTTCTGACATTTCTCAACGAATCAAAATCCTTGCTGCTTTAACCTCAGCATTTTTTGATCCTTTGATCGTATCATCATTGCAACAATTATTTTTATGAATTCAGCGTTTATCTTTTTTTTCCAATCGACTTTATCATTCTCCTCATCATCCGCGTCCTCTACAAAACGTCTCCGAACGCTTATACACAGAGAAAAAAAATGGTTGATTCAATAAAAATTGATGTTATTGGAAGAGTTTTGTCAATTGAAATGCACATTTCTTTGGCAGAATGAACGTGCAGTCTGATGAAAAATTTATGTGTTCGTTCAATGGTTTATGACATTATGATGATCATATATTTTATTGGCACTCCGTAATGAGGGATTTTGTTGTTCCAATAACTTTTTTTTCTCAGTGTATGAACAGGAATCAAAGACTCTCCAATTCGTTTAAACTTCCGGAGGCGCTACGAAAGTTTTGTCTACAATGTATAACAAACGCTATTTTATCAGACACGAAGATCTCTCCAATTAATTTCTCCCGTTTAATTCGCGCCTATAAACGTTTCCTCATTTGGTACTGTTTTCCTCGGTCACGTATGCAACGTAATTTCGTATCGTTAAAGAGGAGGATTTCATGGCTCGCTCGTAGCCAAAGAGAATCTCGAGAATACGTGCCAAAGAAAATTTCCGTATCTACACTCGAGTATAGATACCAGTATATTGTCGTTTACGGCCTCGCGGGAAAGTGTCAGGGACTTTGCCAGTGAAAGTGGTACTAATGCATATACATATATATCCCGTCTGTTTGCTGGCTAAAGAGTTAATAGTTAGTGTATATACACGAGGCTGGCAATAGAACGTTGACTCGTTTCCAGGTGTACAAGAGTCAATGGACAACCGACAGCTGTAGTACGTGTGTATCGAAAGAGGAAATAGCTTGAATTCAGTTCACGTCAGACACGCGAGAAAGGTAACAATATAAAAACAAGAAAATAATATCCTATCGACATTACTGATGAATAATTGTACAAAAATTTAAAAATTCTTTTAGTAAAATAATAAAATATCAATTTATCTTTGAAAATCATGACAATCATTAGTTACGACTCATTCGGCAATAATTTCTGATCGTTCTACTACTTCGACGAGTTTCGAATTTAACAAAAATCACAAAATAATAATTGTATTGATTAACAAAAATATTATTTTTCTGAAAACAAAAAAATCCCTTCAGAAATTTCCAAACTCGATTGAAGCTCTAGGAACATGCTGCAAACGGATGATCCGGGGTCTCGGTCACTCCGGGACCCTCGAAAGGATGTTTCCGGTGGTTGCAGGACTTATGCAACGTGTTTGTTTCGGGAAGAAACACTTGCGGTTGTCTCGAAAGGGAGGAGCGAGCGATGAGGAGAAGAGGTGAAAGAAAAGAAGAAAGGAGAAAGAGGAAGAAGAGATCAGCCGGTTACTCCGTTATTCCGAACTACCGCTTATCGAGAGTGTGCGCGTGCTCTTCAAGGTCGTGACTGTTCACCAAGATGCGGCGGTGGCGGCGGCGGCGGTTAACCCTTCTGCTATGAGTATCCTTCTTCCGTGAGCATCTTGGCCATACTCTCTTCAGACTCTTTGTGCTCGTACTTATATATTTATTATTCATACACATGTACGAGTGTTTATAGTATATTGTGTTTATAGGTTTTTAAGTACAAAAAGTATTGCTGCTCTCTCACGCTTTGCTTCGAGAGTACCAAAGGGCAATCACACAACGTGACGTGTCAAAAGCATTCATCGCTCAATATTGTTGAGATCATAATTTACATTATTATTTTTGTATATTAGTCCTTGTATACTTCTGTCCATGATTCATACTGAAAATCCTCTCCATTTCTTTGAGCTTTCAAAGTTTAAACAACTTTTATTCTGTGAATTGTATCATGAGCGTGTTGTTTTTTATTGTCATTAATGTAGCATCGAATTTAAATGAAATGTATTTCGAAAGTTTTTGAACTTTTATAATGAAAGTTTGAACGTTGTTAAAAAAAAAAAAAAAAAATTCTGAAGAAAAATGTGATGCTCGACAACGTTTATAACTTTGTATCTTATTGGAATCTCATAAATTCCATGCAATCTGTTTGAAATCGATGCCCATAAAACAAATCGAATACTCTTTTTATTATTTATGTCGATTTCCAATCGCGCCGCTGAAAACTCGGCGTATTTTACTCCCATCTCGCTTGATTAGACGCAATTTCATTAAGCTCACGAAGGAGAAGAAGGATGAAAGGAATAGCTCGATTCATTTTCGTTTTGTACACCTGACGAATCGAGGCGCGATGCTTCTTTACCGCGTGGCTACGGATGATCGAAAGTGATTAGAAGAACGAGCGCGGCGTTCTCATCGAGACCGCAGGTAGAACCAGTTCGGAAGTCGGAACTACCGTACAGAGTGCTCAGGAATTTCTCCATTTTTTATTTTTCTCTTTTTCCGCTCTTCATGCTTCTTTTCCGTTCATCTCTTTCCCACCGGTTTTCTTTCTCTTTCTGTTTTTCCTTCTCATCTCTTTCTATTCCTCATCCTCTCTTTTTTCATATGTATTTTTTTTGATTATTTATTTATCTCTCCCGCTCTCTCTCTCTCTCTCTCTCTCTCTCTCTCACTCCCGGTCTTTGGCGCTGTTTGAGTGGGACTAAATCAGAGTTACTCACGCAGCATCTTTTCATCTCTTTCAAGTTCTCTCTATCGAGGCTCTAACGACTCTCGGTGGGTACATCGCGGCGTGATATAACGAGCTAACGACCGGACGACTAACGACTTTGATCGAGCGAAGAGAGTGCTCTACACACCCGGTCTACGAACCTCGCGCAATCGAGAGCCCGCCAACAAACCACGAGAGAGCTCCTCCTGTTCTCGATCGTCTTTTCTCTCTCTCTCCCTTATTTTGAAATTTTTTTTTCCCTCTTCCGTTGATTCTTCAAGCTATACACTCGGTGCAACTATTCGTATTTACGTATCGGTTTTATCTTTCATTTTCTCGAATGTTCGAAAATTATCGATCGAGCTAAAAAATTCTTGAAGAAAATTCTTATGGAAAAAGGAAAAAGGCGCGTCCGATCTCTCGCAGGTTGAAATAAAACTAAACGAAACTATCGTCGTTCGGGAGAATGAATAATTTTGGAAAAAACGTGAAATAGGCTAACATCAACTGTTTTCTTGAACAAAAAATTTATGCGCATTTTTCGAATAAATTATAAGCCATAAAAAATTGATTTTCGGAACAAGGGTGGTCATTAATAAGAGTAAACGACCAGAAGTTTTAGCTGGATATAGAACAAAAAGCTCGGTCGACCATGGGAACCCATAAAACTACCCACCCTGACGTTCCCCATCTCCGCGGTTTCTTCTTCTCCCATTGGTCTCGCAAAGAACCGGAGAATTTTGATGACGACGACATGACGATGCAACCGCGGCATCTCGAGACATAGAGGCGAGAAAAAAAGAAGAGATACGAAGACTAGAATGAAGGATAGATGGAGAATAATAAAGACGGATATATATTCTGACAGAAAAGAGTGAATCCGAACGGATAAATGATGACAGCGACATGACCTTAAATCCACACAATAAAGAACAATTTTTTTGTTTTCAGTTAATTCTTTCGATTCATCAAAAATGTTTGTTAAAACCTGTGAAATTGATAGGGAACATCCCATACCAGTGGTTGCATTTATAGGTCCCGTCGAGATCTTCGTTTCGCTGACTTTAGCGAGAACATCAAAGCGGCATGAGAAACAGCTTGAAAAGAGGGCGGAAACGACTTGATGAGCTTTTTAGTGCTGGCCCAGGACGAAACGATTATTCTCAGAGTGGTTTTGATCGTTCAAATTAGCTACGGAAGATGCGGAATGATTTTATCACTACCGCGATCAGTCCCTGGCGGTAGCAATGAATTTGAAAATTCATTTAAATTGAAAGCTCCATAGCTATATAGATTTTTAGTCGTTTCTTTATTATCTGCCGGTTCCATTTTCAATTTGGTGTTGCACTCAACGAATAGGATCTATCGATGCTCAGTCGGGGATCAAATTAACAATGTGCTAAGAACGCTCCGAAATTGTTCATAAATCTTCAAATCTTACCTGATCGGAGTGACTCCCACTTTGTCTAACGGATTTAGTTTTTCCCTTCGAATCCCACGATACATTCATCCTGAAACTCAAAAAAAGAAAAAATTCCGTCAATTGGGCGAACACAATTCATAAAATACTATAGCAACTGAGAATCTGCGACTCGAAAAGCGTCAAGGAAAAGAAGCTGGAAGACAATAGAAAAATAAAAGTGGCATTGATCTTAGGCACAATCGCAAACACCTTAATTGCTACATTTGAAATTCGAATATAATGATGATCGGAGCCGAGTTGGTTGTGATCGAAGGTAACAATCTTGTGCAAGTGTACACCGGCTGAATGGTCTTCTGTGTGAATTAAGGGCGCATGGAAGATTGCGTGAAGGCATAAGCACTGGTATGTTGGTGAACAGAAGAGAATATCAAAGGAAAAAAAATGAACGAGAGCGGGAGAAAGGGGAGAGGAGAAGAGAGAGAGAGAGAGAGAGAGAAACGATGAAGATAGAAAAAAGAGAGAAAGAGAGGCTGTTTGTGGCAATGCGGTGGCGGCTTGAAAGAAGAGAAGGAGTGCCAAGAGCACATTTAGAGCTGGAACAAGTGAGCTAGAAAGAGAGCGAGATGAAAGGAAAAGAAGAAAGAAGAATGAAGAAGAAGGAGAAGAAGAAGAAGAAGAAGGTAAGAAGAGTCGAGCTAGAGGCAGGTAGCAGTCGAGCAATCAGGCTGTGGCTGGCAGGCGGCCGATTCCTCTGGTGGTGCTCGGAGGGCCGCGGCGTTATTATCTACTTGGGTGGACAGGTGCCACAGGGGGGGTAGGTAAAAGTGTAGGAAACATAGAGAGCGAGAAAGAGAGTGAGCTCTCGCGCACGAAAGGATATATAGACAAGAGAAAGAAGGGTAATAAGAAAAAGAGAAATAAATATAAAAAGAAGAAGAATAAGAGCTGCTAGTGGAGATGCTTGCTAGCATCGATTCGCTTGGCCTCTCTGATGCTCCTCTTCTTCGCGCAACTTCCAACTGATGCTTCTGCTCGCGGTGGCCGATCGTTATCGGGTAAACTCTCTTACCTGAGGCCCGGTAGATTCATGCGGACGTGCTCAACTGTTCTCCTAGCTATGGTTTTGGCTTCTGCAGCTTCAAAAGAGAAAGAGAGAGAAAGACAGTGGAAAAGAGATCTTTCGAGCTCTTTCTACCACTATTATACTTGGTCGTCTGATCTTCTAGTGGCTTTACCTACTTCGTTGCCATATCTCTCCCGCTCTTTCCTCTCGTAGTTCAAGAAACCAGCAAGGGAATATACACCACGCCGAGGGATAAAACGTTCATCTCTTTCTCCCTGGTAGCATAGTTGCACGCACATTCTCCAGTTCACAGCCTTGACTCGCTTTCTTTCCCTTGAAACAAACATCTCTCTTTCTCTCGTTCAAAATAAACATTACTTTATCTCTGCCTCTCTCTTTCTCTCTTATGACTATTTCTCCGTCTTTTTCTCGATATAAACATTATTCTCTTGCTCTCTTACTATGTCTCGTTCAGATAGGAATACAACCGAAGGAAGGACAGACTGGAAGGGCTGGTCTCAGTACGGAGGATTCTCATGAATTTCCTTTTAACTTTTCTCATGTGTCTATGTATGTTTGCCCAACACTGTTACTACTATACGACAGCGGATATTTTTTAACATTTTTTTTTGTCTTTATTGAATGCATAGATCCTCGCGACGTCGAGACGCTACTGGGAACCCCTATAGTTGACGGTCAAGGAAACTGAGAGAGGATGAGAGAGAGGTCGTTTTGGTACACGCTCTCTCGCAGTCCCTCTCGGCCAAGCGACGCTCCAGAGAAGGCGGCAAGGATCAACTCTCCGTACTCTTTTCTCTCTCACCGATGGCAATTATACACGCGCGCGCGAGAGCCATCCCCAGGGCTAGATTCAAGATCAGATAATCCCATCTGTCGGTGGTGCAAACGGAAGAAAAGAGCAAGAGAAAGAGAAAGAGAGAGAGAGAAGGCGCGCGCAAACGATCCCGCGAACGATCCGCAATCCACGAGGATCTAACTCATTCTTCTTCCTCTTCTTCCTTCATTTTTACTATCTTTTTTTTTTCAAATTCTTACGTTCTATACCCTCTTCTCTATTTTACCATTTTTTACTCTATTCACTCTTACAAAATAGTGGAATTTCGTCATTTTTTTTTAAATTTCAAATCAATACTTTTCACTTCATATGAAACCGTGAAACCGAGAATATCGAAAATAAACTTAATGGTTTTATTCGGTTTACTTTTCAAAGTGGTCAACGCGGTGAATCATCGCTGTTCTTGGCGCCCGGATAACACACGCCACGTCCTACCTGCTGCCATATTGAGGAACTCGCTCTCTCACCAGATGAAAAGTTGACGACGTCTGGTTCGTTTCTTTCGTTTCTCCCACCACTTTTTTCATCTTTCTTGCGCTCCCACGTTTCTCCTGCTTCACTCTCTCACCCTCTCTCTCGGTTACCCGCGGTGATGTCTCCCCTTATCTTAGCCTCTCCGCTGTCACTGTTTCGCTCTCCCCGTCTCGCTCTTTCTTCTCTGCAGTCAGCACGTATTAATAGCGTATCTCGTGCGTGGACCTCGTATATGTGATCGTTCGATACAGAACGATCCGGGAGTGTGTGCGAATAGAGAACGCTGCTGGTCACGCGGCCGTTAATCGACGTATATGCCGTTTCCTTCGTCTCTCAAGGAGTGTGACCGCAAATGCGTGGTGTGTATACCACCCCAGGGACCACGCGCGCTCTCCCTCAGTCTCTGATCTCTTTTACCATATCTACACTCTCGCGAGTTTTCATCTCTGTGCTCTCGAATCGGAACTTTTTGTCTTTTTTCATCCCCTCTCCCCCCCCCCCCTCCCCCTCTCGACTCTGTCCTTCTTTCTTTCTGTCTTGTTTTGCCGTCATGTACTCATAGTCTCTCTATATCCATCGTATTTCACCGTCAAGATACGAAGAGTACTTCCTATAGCTGTACGCGACACCTACTCAAACGAGCTCACGCGGTTTCGCTCATTCGCGACCCAGAATCACCAATGGTTACTGTACCAATGGGAATCTAATTCAGAATTATTTTTACGAGCATGGTATCCTTATTAATTCTTAAATACACCATTAAAGCTTAAATTTCATTCATAAATGTTCGACGAACAACATTTTGCAATAAATTTTTCTTTTCATACGACAGCAACCATAAATGTATTTAATCCTTTAGTCGGATCATTCTCTTTGTTTAATATTTTTGTTGTTATTTATGCTGATGAAGAGGTCCATGAAACTCATGAAATGAATTATGAAAATAATCGAAATAAGCGAATAAACGATAAATTTTTCATTCCTGAAAATCGTTGAACGACATAATAAAAACCAGTAATCTTCATTTATGAAAAAAAAAGTTCGCGTATGAGGTGATGATTTTTGTTTCTCGTAAAAATGCAGTTCACGGGTTGTTGATATCGAATGACAAGCTATTAAAGAATCTCAAATTTGTTGTAACAGCGTCACGCGCGAGCAACACGAGAGAAATCGATTATATTTTTTATCTGTTCATAAAGTGTTCGGTTTTGGTCAGAACCCTTGTCGAATAAATTCGTCAATATTGCGTCTAGGACTATAATGAGCACCGGGAGTCCTCCTACATTTGACGCGCGAAGGATTTTTCCCGGAAACCCATAGGAGCTCGTGAGGGGTGTCTATTGACTGGTCTCAACCCCGTCGTGTATATTTATACAGATGAATTTAGGTGTAGAAAAAAAAATATGAAAGTAAATGGGCACAAATTTGGGGCTATCTTTGAGTTCCTTTACGTACCCACTGAAGAAAGAAGACGGGGAATTCCTTCGACCGCGTTATTATCACAACTATTATTATAAACAAATTAGCAGAAAAAAAAAAAAAAAAGAGAAAAAATTCTTATGCGATTCGTTCCACCATATTTATTCGCCATTAAAATTTCTCAATATATAGACATAAGCGCGGGCAAAAATGTAGGGAAAAAAATGTGCCTGATTCGGAAGACAAAAGAGAATTTTAGGGTACGCCCCCGGTTGTCAAATAAATTTTCGTCGAGAAGCCGTAAAATGATTTGGGCTTCGGTGGAGCCGCGGTGGTGGCGCTTGCCTGAAAAAGCGATTTCACGAACACACGCAAACTCGCACGATTCTCCACTCTAATGGCTTTCACATTGTATAAATATAAGAAAATCTTTTTTTTTCAGGTTCGTGCACGGCTTTGGACATTAAGCGCTATTTAGTTTCGCAGTAAAAGTCATCGTGACTGCGACGCGAGATACGGATACAAAGAAAGAGAGAATAAGAGATAAAAATGATGTAGGCGTCTTTATATCGATGGGAAATTTGTCCGTGGAGAGGAAAAGAGAGAGGAAGAGAGATGGAGAGAAAAGAAAGAGGATTATCCTCGCGTCCTGCAGAAAATAATCAGCATGGATCCTGACACGTGTGTTTCGAAGTTCCAAAAAAAATGCAAAGATACAAAAAAATGCTGATTCATATTCTTCCGGAAGAATGAGAAAATGGGCGCGTGAGATCACCGGTTTCGTGTCACTCTCGAAGATCATCAAGATCTTTTCCCGAAAAAAAGAAAAAAGACCGGAAGATAAAAGGATCTTTGTCAGGCGTTCCTAGGAAGAGATCCTTGCGGTAGCTCCGCAGAGTTTCTGCTAACTTTTCTTTGTAATAAAAATGTTCAAGAGGACTTTTTTCAATTTTTAAGAATTGATAAGTTCTTTCAAAACTCGTTACTCAGTTTTGACCACGATAATTCGATCGACAAAATGAAAAAAAAAGAACAAAACAAAACAGTTAATTGAAAATAAAGTCGTAAATAGCCGACCGGCAAAAAATGAAGTGGGACAAATCCTCATGCCGTGAAGCGGCGAATGAACGAAAGCGAGAAAAGAAGAAGAAGAAGAAGAAGCATATCGGGTGTCTGCGTCACCGTAACACATGCCATGCGGCATAAATATCAAGTGAGACTGGTTGGAAGCCGCTCGAGCCTCAACGCTTCTTGAGCTCCGTATATAAATAAATACACGTTTATATATGAATGTATGTATACATACATCGATGTGTATAAATGCACTTGAGACGGCCTCGAGAAACGTCCACGAGATAAATCCATTTGAAATCCTCGAGATCTCTATGCCTTTTTGAGCGCCATCTATACGAGGACTCGGACAACTCCCAAGGGTTGTTTCTCGAGATCCCAGCGAAGATGAAGTTGAGAGAATAAGAAAGAGAAAGTGCAACTTCATTCTCTCTTTTTCTCTCTCTCTCTCGAGGGAAATGGGATAAAAAAAGCACACGATAAAAAACCAATACTGAAGAAAAAAGGAAGAAAAGGGTATAGAGAGAGAGAGAGAGAGAGAGAGAGAGAGAGTGAGAGAGACGGAGAGACTTAAATGGGAGACCTTCACACGTCCCACGCGCGTAAAACACGCTCGTTCACTGGCCCAACGACGTCGACGACGAAGAAGACGACGAAGACGACGACGACACAGAGAAATGCGCAAGCTGCACCTTATAGCTGCATCGGAGAGCTCACAAACATCAACGAAGCAGCGCGAGCAGCATCATCTTTGAGCTGAGATATGAAAGGGGCCTAAGCTACGCGAAGTTGACGTGCTAAGATACTTTGTGTTAAGGCTTTTTGTTAGTAAGCAATTGATACGTCTCGGTGTATATAGTGCATTGGTCCTGACTCCAAGATTCCCTCGGGGACGAACCGAGAAGATCTCTTTGCTGTCGGTCTTATTTTCATTCTCCTCTCGGCGCGTTTACTCACTTCGCTTCACTGTTAAATTTCTCTCTCGCTCGTTGCCTCGACCGTGGCGCGGGTGCGTGCCACTCTCGGGGCAATCCTACATAAGGGATACCAGTGATACAAGTGTGTATTTATAGATGTACCAGTGGTGTACGAGTGTATGTATGTCGAGAGCGAGAAAAGACTTCACCAGAAAAAGGTACACACCAAAGAGGGAGCGATAAGTCAAGCGACCTTGAAGCTGGCAGACAAATCCATTTGGAAAGCTCCTCTCCTTCTCTCGCTACTCAAAGTGCCTCACTCCTGAATTTTGTCTTACTCGAGCTCATACTACTCCAACTTATCTCCGACTCTTTTCCTCTTTTCCCTCGTCTTTCTCCTTGTTGCTCTTTTACTCGAGCATCTCGAGAACGTTAAAACTCCGAACGAAGAAACAAGGATGTAACAGTCCCGAGAAACTTGAGAGCGAGCGAGACAATCGCGTCTACAATTGCTCGGACGCGAGAAAAGATCTCGAGAATCAGCCAAGAGCACGAGAGCAGAATGTGGGCAAAGAAAGAGAGGAAGATAATGTAATGCTATAATAGGGAACGTCTTCTTGCAGTTCCATCAGAGAAACGTCCCACGCGCGTTACTGTTTGCCATTTTTTTTTTTTTTTTTACTTTTTTTCTTCACGTTTTTGCGTACGTGTGTTGATACACGCGTATGCGTGCGCGTGCATACTTTTTTTTTTCTTTTCTTGTCAAATCTTTTTTTTTTTTCTTATTTTACCTCAGTTCGAGTCCCAGACTCACCGATAGTCCACTCTTGGTCAACTCCCCGTGCGCTAACTCCTTGGCTAAATAAATCTATTAGAAACCCAGTCTCGTACAAACTCGTGGCTTTATGTACGAAAACCTTCCGAGAAATTTATCACGTTCCCTCTTCTCCTTTCGTTTCTTAAGTTTATTCTCTCGTGTTTTACCGACTCCTTGGATGATGCTCTAGACCAAACCATCCCGAGTGACTTCATCACCCAGATTACTTTGTAAATGCGTTCGTGTGGACGACACAAGATATTTTATGGAAGAGACATACTTATCCTAGATGGTGCGTGGAAACCTTCGAAGAATTATCTGAAAGAGGCTAACCGATGGATAAATTACGTCATAAAAATCATGGACCAACCAACGATTTCTGCCGGATTTGATCACTAAAAATCGGCATAACAACTTCGTGACAATCGGACCTAAACATTTATCACGCGAATAAAGTTTATTTACTGTTAACAGAATACTTTCTCATGCTCAATGACATATTTACTAAAGGTTGGCATATTAGTGTGAAAGAATTTGCCTGAAAAGGAATTCTCAATGAGAAAGAAACTTTCTTGATCGACTGTACGAAAAGTTGATCGATGATTGGTTAGTTTTATTTTATGTTTCTTTTAGAAACATTGAAATTAGATCACAACGGATCAATAATATGCTGAATGACTCAACGTAGCCTGCAAAATTTACTCACTTATTCCACTTGAATTATTTATTATATCTTTGACGGTGGTACACAGCAACATTTTTTTTACTATCGAATTCATCAACATGCAAAAGGTTTGAATAACATGTCGGTTCACAGAAAAATCGAGTACAAAAACAAGTACACGTGGTCATTTAATATTCAATTTGGAGAGGAATTGCGTCAAAGCGAGCTACTTAGAAGCCAGTTGAACACATTTAGAGAGAATTTCGTTTTGGGATATGTTCGCGTCTAGCAATCACTCGAGACAGCTGAACGAAAAGAAAAAGAAAACAAATTTTTTTCTATACCGAAATGAAAGATCGAGAGTCAGGACAATTGGATTTCTTAGAGTTACAGCTCCGCGGATGATAAATCGTAAAAATATTTGAAAAACACTCTCGTCGTGTTACACGTCTTATTTTCATCTTCCCACGTATGCGTACACGTGATTTCTGGCATTGTCTCGAATAATGCTGGACTATCCGGCTGGTTGGCGAGTGCGAGAAATGACCTCGCATATTGACCCAGCAATTTTTCTCTTCTATGACGAACGTGTCTAGAATCTATTTCTTTTTTTTTTCCCATCACAAAAATGTGCGATTCGTAACTGCAAAGAGCAAGGTGTTCACAGAAGAGACATTTTTTTTCGTAAGTCCGACCTCGAGACTGGAATGATGAATTAGAACGTGTTCGTGAACGTTGATGAGGCGTCGCGAGCGGAATCATTGAAAAGCATGATCGAAAGCGATTCATTTTTTCTCATCACATCTAAATTCCGTTGACGTATTTTTTTTGTCCTGCACAAGAATGCCATTCGAAATATTATAAGCCCTTAAGAGGTGTTGAAGAAGAATAAAAAGTAGGAGATGACAAACAAAATCAAGATTCATTACGAAAAAAAAGAAGGAAAATGAGCAAAGAAGATACTTTTAAAATGCACTATGCATGCGCAATCATACGCGTATAGAAAGTAGGCTCTTATTAATTTTCTGTGGTGTATGATTGATGATAATTCAACATAATGGGTCGGGCCACAGGGACCGGGGCGATAACTCATCCTTGTTTTTTTTTCATTTATTTTCCTCGTTTTCTTTTATTTTAATGTCCCTGCTGGAATACATGCGAGTCTATAGGTATAGAGAGCGGTACACCAGTCGTTCGGCATGATCGGTGCGGCAGTAACAGAAGTCGAGACCATGAACACCCCCTAAGAAAATATACTCGGACACAAGGGACTTGTACAATAATTTAGTGGACCCATTTTCGATGCTGTTCCAAGTAATCTCTCTCTCTCTCTCTCTCTCTCTCTTTCTCTCACACAATCTTTCCATCGCTCTCGACAACATTTTCTCTACTTCTCTTTGGTCTATACGATCGTTGCAATGATTGGTCGACGGGCTCCAGTTTCACTGCCTGAGGGAAGCATACTGCCAATGTTATTTCGAATGCCAACCAACCGAATGGCCTCAAGCCCACATTGCTTCGCTTGCTAAAACATATGATTTACGCCCTTTTCTCTTCTACCATTCGACAACTACGTATATCGATAGTTGTATAAATATATATGTTTTGCCTTCTCTCGATACACCTTTAGAGCAAAGAGGAAATTAATATTCTCTGCCTGCCAGGCCCAACCGAAGAGAAGCTAGAATTGCCCGAGTGTCGTTACAGTCACTGTCCTGGCTACCACCGAGTCTAGAATTACGATTGCGTATATATATTTATATACAAACACATACATGATAAGCACATTTTCTTCGACTACTGATACCATCGATTCGATTCACATTTGATGAAGGAGCTTGAAATCGGGAGCATTCTTTATCAACTTAAAACTGGAAGAAACTCTGTAAAAATCAATTACTCCATAATGACGAATCATTAGCCATAATCTATATTTAAAATAATAACGAATTCAACTCTTAATTAACATCCGGAATGTGAAATGAACGTGAAAATGTGTCTGGCACAAATTTTGTGTTTTAAAAACATCAAGGAAGGGACAGTGACAGGTGCGTCGCTTGAAAATTTATCCAAAAAATCTTTTTGATGAGACACGAAAATTGCCACAAACAAACAAACCCTCGAAGAGAAGAAGAGAGAAAGAGACAGAGAGAAACGCAACGGTGCATCTAATCTTCGTGCGGTATCTTGGTGGTTACAGTTATGCCCCCGGGGACATGCATTTCAGTGTGGAGTACCATTGATCATGGAGATGATCTTGGGGCGGCGTGGCGCGAGCAGGAGCAGCCAGCGGAGCAAACCGGACAAGTCGTGCGACCGATTCGTGTGCACGACGGTCCTTTAGCCAAAGAAAGAGAAAGAGAGAGAGAGAAGGATATGAAGATAGTTGTCTTTTTATATCTGCACTCACGGGAGAGGTATTATCCTCGAGAGTGCTCGCGACGGCTCCGGAAATGTCACGAGGAACCGCCCGCGGGGAGCCAGGGTTTCTCGCTCTCTCTCTCTCTATCTTGGCTCTGACCCGCCTCACGAGCCGCGATCTATGCGGTCTTGGAACCCGTCACGTGTCTGTTTTCTGGATCTCGACAAAGTTAACCGGCGAAAAAATTCTCAGAGGGATTGCAACCACGCGAAACCCGCCAAAGACGGCTAACTTTTTTACACTATAGAAGAGATATGAATAGAGAATTCGCCCCTGGTCAAAATGAACTCACCATGATATGGGAGCAATGTTTGCACAATCGTAATTCTTGAGTTTAGTCCATGTCGAGAAAACTTGCTTCAGTAAATATCGAATTGGATTTTGGATAACTATTTATATATTTTTTTCTGCATGCTTTTATATCCAGAATTTTTCATCCATGTAATCCACGTAAGTGAATGCCAATAAATAAGTTTCAATTAGGATAATACTAGCACATCTTGGCCATTCAATAACTCACCTTTTTCGTAATCTTTTATAATGGCTCTCATTTGTATGTATCTTTTAAATTAATTCGGCATTTTTTTTTTGTATATCAGGCCTTCGTCACGCCCTCGTAGGAGATCACGCATGATCGTTTTCTTAAAGTGTATGTATATTCGTTGACGTACAAAATAATTGGCGGCCTGTAATTATATACTCTAATCACAGCTTCGAAGATCATATCTTCAAGTTTTATGGCGGTTGTTCGTCTCTTTATATTTCTCTTTACATCTCGGTGCTCGCTTGCAATGTATACTAGAGGATATGGAAAAAGCTTGGACCTAGAGAAGAAGTTGACGAAACTTGACCGTATATGCGAGAAGGATATCGAGAGGATCTCGTTAACTGGCTATCTGCCCACGTGCTCTCCGAGACTCGTGCGTTTATATATGTGCATAAAGCAGAACTTGCGGAGAGACCAGGGCAGGTTATTGCTTCGCTCTCTTGCCGCAATCATTTTTATCCCCTGACCTACAACACTCTTACTGGCGCTACGCTCTCTCTCTCTCTGTCCCGCTCTCCTCCATCTTATTCGTCTTTTTCTCCACTCTTTCCTGGTCTCTTTCTCTCTCTCTCTCTCTTCCTTTCCAGCATCAACCGAAACTAAAATACGTTTTCCTACAGGCTGCTGCATCCTACTAATGAATGAAGTATTTCGTCGCTACATAAAAATGGAATATTCATTGATTATTCGTAGAAATTTTTGACTATATTGCAGTAGCCAGATTCTAACGATTTTGTGGCCGAAGAAAAACCTGATCATTCACACAGAAAATGATAGAATATTGATTAAAAGAATGTTCAAAATTTTTTATCGATCGGAAGAATAAAACGACTCTTGAATCACTCTGTACAGATGAGCAAAGCTTTCGTTCTGTACTTATTTATATATACATGCTCATATATTACGTAACGTTTACTCGGAGGGATTAAGAGAGAAAGAGAGAAAGAGAGAGAGAGAGAGAGAGAGAGAGAGGGAGAGAGTGAAAGAAAGAGGAAGAGAGATGCTCGAAGATCGAGTCATGCTTTTGCACGTAACTAATCACTGCTTACAGGAAATTACACGGATGTCTACTAGATGCAAAGAGGACGTTGAACTGTGTGCACAGCTTTTATCAATCATACATAATATAAATGTCCATACATCGTTATATACAAATGTACACAAGACGATATAGTAGATAAGCGATTTACAACATTTTCTCAAACGTATATACGTGTAATTTGACTGTATTGCGAGAACATCTCTGTCTATTTATCTCGCCGCTTTCTATTTCCAAGGAAAGAATAAGAAAAAACAAACCACAACGAATCCGTTGCACGTCATTGCTGGAATTTTGCGGCAGCGTATTATAGAAAGAAGAAGAAAGAAAAAAAAAGGAAAAAGAGCTACGTAATTCTAATTGAACGTGTCCAATTTATGTAAATGCGTGTCTGAAAGAGGTAAATATCTGCATGAACAAAAAATAAATCAAGTTATGCACTTTGAGAAACAACTCAGGGCACGTATTTTCGCAGGAATTATCAAGGAAAATGGAGTTAATGAAGTGATGAAGAAATACAATGTTTCTTACGAGGATCCCTGACGTTTGAAGTATGAAAAATGCGAATTGAAAATCTTCGTTTCGAAAATATTATAAATGCTAGAAGCTCCAGTATTTTTTTCTTAAATTTCGAAACTCCAATAACTCGAAGGCCTGGAACGACCGATATGTACACGTAAAATACAAGTATAGATTGATGTAGTCAAGTCATGCGAACAGAGTACCGAAAGAGCGATACGGAAAAGAGACGAGTCTAAAGGAATCGGCGAGGATTCGCAGCATCAGCCACGAGAGTGCAGAAGTGAATGAATGTAACGTAGAGCGTGGGCGTGACAGAGAGCAGAGGTTCTCATGAATGTCGAGTCTGTTCAGGATGATGCATGGACGAGACTACTCCGTCGTTATTTATCCACGAAAATCGATCGATGAATGATTCTTATAATTAATATTAGTGTTCTATATAATTGGCTTCAGTAATAATCGACAAAAATGTCTTCAAACTTCTGAAAATATGGCGAAATTTAGTAAAGAAACTTTACTATATCAATGACGCTGAAGAACAACACTATCAACATATTCCAAGATCAAAAGGAAAAAATAAAAGGACAAAGTAGTTGGGTCATTTGAAACTGGAGAGATAGTTCTCGCGAGCGAGAAAAGACTTGAACGGAGGGTGCGCGCACAAGCGAGATCTCCTGGCGGATGGGTTTCGAGGAGATTCGCCATTTCCACAAGCGCGCACAAGCAAGATTTTTCTCTCTTTTCACGATGGGAGCTTCTGGCCTCGCCGGTGTGCTTGCCGCTGTCACTTTTCGATCTTTCTTTCCCCCCTTTGCTCTCTCTCTCTCTCTCTTTACCTCTCTCTTTTTCTCAGCATACGCTACGTTGCCGCTTGATTCATTGTAGAAAAACACCGAGATTTTATCCCAATTAAACACGACTCTCCACTCAATTCCTGCGAGCCGCGACCGGGACATTAATTTTCTACGGGGAGAGAAGAAAAGAGAGAGATGAAGAGAGGGAGACTCTGGAAGGCTTCGCCGAAGTGGCGAAGGGTATGCCGCGTGCAAGAGCTCGATATATACTTCTTCTTCGTCTTCGTCTTCGTCTTCTTTTCTACTCGAACGCCGCCGCCAATAGATAACTTTGTTTCTCTTGGCTCTTTTCGCGCGCGCGAGCGCGCGCTCTTTCCAGAAAAGTGTTCTTCTCTTTTCCTCTTTTATTCGTCTGTCCCAACTTCGATCACTGAATCTCTTCTCCCTTTCTCCTATACCTTTATCCACTCGAATTTTTCAATCCTTCCAAGTCTCTCCACACCCTTTTTTTTCTCCTTCTTTTTTCCTCGATCAAGCTACGACTTTTCTTTATTTCTCGCGCAATCTTCATCTCCTTTTTTTACCTTCTTTTGCCTCTTCTCTGATCCGCTTCTCACTCACCGAGGAACTTACGTAGTTTGCCACCATATATACACACATGTTTCTACGTATACACTTCGCAACACTCTTGAGCCACATTTTCTTGTTTTCTTTTCACTTCTTTCGATTCCGCAATGATTGCCTTTTACGTAGATGCGACAGAGAGGAGGAAAAAAGAAAGAAAGAGAGAAAGAAAGAAAGAGGGTGGGGAGGTGACACCAGGCAGCCGAATACGTGTATCTACCCACGCAATTACAGATCAACTATAGCTGGCAATAAATGTCCTATATATACACACAAGTGTATATCTCGAAATATAAAAATGAAAATGGCGATCGCGTACATTGATTCAAACGGAATTTACGCCCTCCTGAATCCAGGCATATTAAACGTTTGTATATTTATGGTCAGCAGTCTTGTGCCCAGCATCCTGGATAAATATAGCGGTTACCTAAACGCCTCTTCTCGATGACGACGAGTCTTCTTGCTCCATGTGCAAGAAGATGACGACGCGGCACCGACTGCGACACATACTATCTTTTTTTTTTCTCCTCCGCGCCCCTCTTCATATTTGCATTCCGTACTTAACGCTGAAGTAAAAATTGTTAATTGATCGTAATTGTTTGCTAAGCTTTCCAGAGTCAGGCTGATTCGACTGTGTACTTAATAAAAAAGAAAATATCTCTTTCGGAATTTCCATGAACCTTCTACGCATATTGACAATGATTAAAATGAAAAGGATATAAATAAATGTACTTTCTGATGAACGAGAGAGAGAGAGAGAGAGAGAGAGAGAGAGAGAGAGAGAGAAAGAGCGTCTTATTCATAAAACCGGCAGCACCGACAACCGCATTCACCGATATACTTGACAAGAGTTCCGTTCGAGAATCACGCTCCTCGTTCACGACATGTTCGAGAGAGAGATAGAGAGAGACAGAGATGTAGATATTTGCATAAACGCGCTGTGCGGTGGACGCGATTTCTTTTCACTTATTTGCCACACAAAAAAAAATCTCTCTCAACGAGAGCTCTGCTTCAGTCCTTCTCGCTGCCTTCACTCTCTTCTGTCTCTTTCTCACTTCGTCCCCGTTATATAATTACCACGACCATTGCATAATACTACCCGCAACACTCTCCTTCTCTCTCCGTCTTATTTTTATCATGAAGTTGAAATGTAAAAATCCGAGAGAACCAGCTACACGGTCCGAGGTCTTTCTGGTCCACGCAGAGGTAGACGAAAAGTGAGACAGAGATAAAGCATCAGAACTGGAAATCGCCTCGACTTCTTTCGATAAAACGGTCGTAAGTCACGTATAAGATACGCACAAAAATTTCTCACTTTCCTGTCTTTTTTCTTCCTAAACATTTCTCGCATACTACTTGCAATACGTGTTAATAAATATTTATAGATAAGTTTTCTTTCTATGTCTTTCGCTGCTGTTTGACATTCGTGTTGAAAAATTCTTTATTCTATTAACATGCAAATTATTCGTGAGGCAAGAGCGAAATAAAAAGAGACTCAAATACATCGAAAGAATTCAAAGATTCAATTAAAATTCGACATCATTGATAGTCAATGATTTTCATAAGTATCATTGTCCCAACTGTCATTAGATTTTTACCCACGAAAATAAATTCTTTTCGTTACAATCATCGACGTTGCACAATTAATATTTAACTATTTTCTGTTCCTTTCACCTCTATAAAAAATATCAACGAAAACACGTGCCAAGATTCCTCGAAACAAATAACTGAAAGTATATATCTCGCCATACTTCATTCACTTGGCAAATTTTCAATGAGTCGAACACACGCCGCTACATAAATTGAGTCCTCGGGGGTTTTATATACATCGAAGAATTTGCGTAACGATCGCTCTCCTCGATAGAAACTTTGGCGAGCGAGCTGCTGGGATAACAAATAAAAAATAAAAATGAATATAACAAACGTTTATTGAGTGTACTTGCAAGAGCTACTGGCTGAGTATCGAGCACATGTGTTTACTTTACATCTGTATCACGCGTGTTCGCGAATATAGTAGCATTATTTCATATAAGGGAGTAAAAGTTCACTAAGCATTTCCCTCGGGGGAAATCCCCGCGTGTATATATAATAAATGTTTAAATAAGTATATCGGCGAGCTCGAGTGAGATACGTACATGTCAATGAAATGAACATTAGTTCCAGATAACTGGGTCAATCCCGAGCTCCGAGCAATAGCTCCGAGAATAGTTTTATTCTTCCACTTCGAGTATATCAATAGTAATATCAACATCGATAATAATAGTGGCAATAAAAATTCATTTCCCGCGCTCTGCATGCATAAAAGAGATTTTACATTCGTCGGAGTGTACCACAGAACGACGTAACAGTTTACTTTAGTAGACGAAAACATTTTGAATTGATTCGATTTCTTCGCTGATATAGATTAGATTTCATTGATAAATTTCATTGCATCTCAGCCTCCTTTTTTTTCTATTCGATCAATTAATAGCCGCTATAACAAATGAAATAGATTTCGAACGTCGCTTACTCATTGACATCTATTCTACGCAGTAATTTTTTTTTTTCCGACATTCCGAAAGATGGAAAAGGTACACTGAGCAAAAAAATAGTGAAATCAACAAAAATTTTAGTTGCATACGCACGACAAAATATTTTGTCGTCTCAACAAAACTTCGTTTCAGTATCCAAATCTTTGTTCAGACGTTCAAATATTTTGTTACGTTATCGAAATATTTTGTCGTGCGTATGCAACTAAAATTTTTGTTGATTCCACCATTTTTTTTTTCTCAGTGTATAAAAAATATAGCTGAGCTCATTAATCAAACGATTAGTTGTGGAATGGCTCATATATACACCATTTTTCTCTAACCTGTACTCGAGACTCCATACCGTTGGCCAGATGTGGTATTAAAACTGTCGGCGATGCGTAAAAAGTGCTTTACGCTTCTTGGCTACCGAAAGGGAAAGGTGTTGCACACACTCTCTGCTTCTTTTATCGTCTTATCTTTATCTCTTGCTCCATCTCTCTTTCTCTCTGTCTTTGGCTGTATTATAGACTCTATGAGAGATACGGTGACCTGCAGGCATTCCAGAGCTGAAGTTCGCCAGACACCTGCACCACTCGGACATTATATCTGCAGAAGTATTATGTCCAACGCTGACATTTTGGTAGAACTAAACACTCGACGATTCAGATTGTTGTGAGAACCACGATGAATGAGATAAGTGGACTGAAAATTCTTCTTTTTTTATTTTAATAAATAATAAAATAACCAAACATAAATTTCATGCTGACATTCAGCGTATTTTTGTAGTTAAAAACATGTAAAAGTTGATAAGTACGGTGCACTTTTTATCGCGACATTGAAACGGTGATTGAAAATGGAAAATTTGTTGGTAAGTTCTTCTATGTATCGAGCAACGTAATATTTGGCGAATCTGACTGTCGCTACACGTTTCACTGCGAACAGCCTAAGAAAACGTGTACCGCGAGCAAGAAATTTGGCTATATTTCGATGAAAATTTCAACTCGTCTCAATCATAATGTTACGCTTTATGTCGTGGCTTAATTCGTGTTAACGGGTATGAAAAGTATATGGAAGAACGAAGGCGTAAGAGAGAAGGGGAACTTGTAACTTTGCATACTAACTTTCCGTTCGTCTGGAACGTCGCTTTATATTGCCAATATTTTCTTGTCAATTTACGCTCATCGTGATCGCTTAAAACCTCGATGATAATGTGTTATACGCACATTTTTTCACACTCCCGTGACATGCCGCTAATGCTCCAAGGTGATAAATAAAGCTCGATGCTGTAGGCTCTTTGTACGATACACCGAGACAAATAAATTCACGATTATACGTTTTGTTTTTTGTATTAATCAAGTGTTTAAGCCACGAAATATTTCTCGAGTGATTTTCTTTTTTTTTTCTTCTGAAATCTTCCAACTGCAAAAATGAAGCTTGAAATTGTCCCATTCATTTACGACGTTTATTTCAGGCGTCCAGTTCCGGTTGTTCGATTTTCTATTTCGATCAACTTTTATCGCAATTTTTCGTTGTTCCCCCCCCCCCCCCCCCCCCCTTTTTTTTGAGATAGATGTCCTGTTCTCACGAGCAATCGTCTCACAACAGACACAACACAATCGGTAGACCAACGTTTTACCAACCTCTCTCTCTCTGTCTCTGTTTTCTTGGTGGACCCCAATTAAGAAGCGGAGAAAGGGGATGACAGAGATTTATCGTGGAGTTATCGGGCAACGAGAGGAGCAAGAAAACGACAGTGAGAGAGAAAAGATGTAGAAGGAAAAAAGAGAAAGACAGAGTCTAGGATAAACTTGGAAGGAAAGAGACAGAGAGAAAGGGAGGGAGAGAGAGAGAGAGAGAGATGAAAAGCGTAGGCATGTAAATACCCTCTATGAATGTATTTAGATCGAAGAGGCGAGAGAAACTTGTGTGCATCCCCCGCGAGAGAGCGTTATTCCTTCGGCCAAGAGATTCACGCGGGCGTGTGCGCGCACATTCGCAGCCCAGTACAGATTTATTATCCCGCGGGACGTAGGCCGTGTGGCGGCCGCGAGATCGCGCCCACCATAACAGAAAACCGCCGCGCTACAGCCTCTGTCTTCCCACGCATCGCTCAATCGACCAACACTCACATAGAGAAAGATCAAGAGAGAGAGAGAGAGAAAGAGATAAGGAAAGAAAATTCAACGACAAATAATGCACATCGCTCCAAGTCACGGCCCTCATGAAAAATTTTGTCTCTTTCACAAATTTAACCCTAAAAAAAATCTTCTCTTTGAAACGACCTTGAATTTTCCCATTGCCAGGAATAAATTATAGTCAATAAATGGCAATAAAATTATTCGATTCGCTTGATTATTTCACACCTGTAAGCTTTGGCACAATTACCTGAATTCTGGCAAAACGTTCATCGTTTTTTTTCTCTTTTTCAAAATAATACTTCGAAACAACGCTAATCGAATTCAATAGCAAGATAAATCTTCAGAAGATGCTGGCTGAGTGAAAAAAAAAGTCTCAATGGAAATTAATATCCCTTTCAATTTTATTACCTGCGACGATTTTTTAATTACGACTCAATTCATTCAAAAACATCCTGTTCACAAGTGACAACGAATAGTCTTTTTATCTTTGACTCGAAGATTTTTATTTTTGCAATAATATCAATCGAATAACCTTACTTGTGTTGACAATAATTTTATTGTTCTCTTCTTGCCCAATAATCACAGATTTTTTTTATTTTTCTGAACCGACTGTACCAGAGCTCTCTACTTTACAGAACGGAAAATAATTCGTACACGCTACGTAGGCAACATGAAATATGAATAAAAGAAATCTGATGAACGGTACATCGTAACGTAGTATCTAAATCGCTATATCATGATTTTCCTAATCAGCAAATAAGCCTCTTGGTATGTGCTATTTTACAACCAGTGATACAGCCCTCGTAAAAAAAAAAAAAAACATTCTTGCGATGATAAACGGATGTCGGAGAAGCTTATGCCAAACCGTATGTTCGCAGTCAAATGTCAATCATGTGAACGAGCATTTCAATATTCGATCATCAATATAATAGCCAATCAAAGCGACTTCGATAGATGTCTCATTCTCGTTGACAGCTTGTTTATTTATTTTTCGCTAATTAATGTTGGGTTTTTCGTGCTTGGACAGATTGGAAAAAGGAATTCGAATTGAGGGGAAGGGGGGGGGGGGGGGATGAGAAAGGCTTGAGAAAATTTCGATTGAAGGCTGAAGATTTCGGTGGCTCGATCGAACCACTAATTCATGGGTCATTGGCCTTATTCAAATGAATCGCAGGTTATACATTCCTTTTTTTTTTTTTAATATTTGAGCACGACGACGATAGTGGAATAAAAAAAAAATTAATAGAGGAAGAAGTTTTCCATAATCCATCGAAATCACTAAACGGAGAAGTTTAGTTACGTAATCGCGGACGCTCATGAGAAAATCACGAGGTTGTACGGCCAGCAAGAAATAAATATATGTATTTACGAGCGCTCTGAGATTGCTTGATTGTCAGTCAAAAGAGTGAGAGAAAGGGGCAATTGAAGATGAAAGAAAACATCTCAAAGTTCGTGTTCTCTCTGAGATCGGCTTCTTCCGAGCTCAAATGTCAAGTGGTGCCATGTTAATCAACAGCTCTTATAAAAGAAACGTTCTAAAGAATCATAGAACAAATGGCAGATGTGACAAGAAATATATTTGTGAGAAACTCTTGAGAAACAATTTTTTTATTCATTTTTTTTCTCGTATTCTTATGTAATAATCGTATCACAGGGTCTGAAAGAACTTTCGAGAAGTCAAAAACGTTTTCTCGTTTCATTGAATTTCTCATTAGAACCAACGCGTGAAATATTCAAGGTTTTCCTGTTTGATAATCCGAATAACATTATCGATCTACGTATAATGAAACTTTGAATCGTCAATCGCAAGTTATAGTGGCACAAAAAATAAATATTAAAATGTCATGCTTCCTTCTAGTCAGCAGAACTATACCTAAGAAATTGAAACTAATTATATTTAAAACAAATATTTGATTCATTGTTTATTTTCCTTAACCATTTAATTGAAATTAATTTTTAGTTTTGATTAGAAGTAGAAATTCTTCGATATTTTGAATTCGAATGTAAGAACAATGTACATATATGTACCTCGAATGAAGTTCTCTAGTTTTTATTACGGTCCCATATATTTCGAATTAACGGAGACAGGTGAAATTCCATGAAAGAAGGAAGGATCGTTTACCACGTAAAATAGCCGATGTATCGATCTTTAGCTTGCGCAATGAGATGAGAGAGTCGGTGAAAATATTGGACTGCTATGCGCGAAGAGAGCTGGCACGGAAACGAGCCACACCACTAATACAACTAGTAACAAAGCACGTGGAGGAACGAAGGGAGAGTTTGGAATGAGCAGCATATAAGAGAAGGAGAGAATCGAATCGATTGGAATTTCGAGAGCATACCGTTCTCACCGTGTGTCGCTGCGCAATTCTCTCAAACACACACTGTGTGCCCCGAACAGCGATTGTATGAATGTTTTTCAGTGTGTGCTACTCATTGGTGATACTCGTTTGAGCTGATCCTCGAATTACTTGGCAGGATTGGAGTAATACTTGTTAGGAGCCACGAGGTTAACACACGTGCTTCGTGATTTTAACCATGTGATCGTCTCCTGGTTAGCAGAGAAAAATAAGACAAAAACAGATGAAGAAATATAGAAAAAAAAAAGAAGAGAGAGAGAGAGAGAGAGATAAAAGTAAAAACCCCAGGAGGTAGAACCTCGTTTCTGTTTCTCGAGTTTAAACGTGTGTCACGCAAGAATTACAATTCACATTCGATAGCCAACAAAACGAGTGTTCCACGTACGATTTTAGCCTCATAGACACTTTTACAGTTCGGTCAATTTGATCGTTTCTATTTTACGATGACGTCGTCCTGGATTTCCGCCTCACGCTACAATATTTTGTACCATTTCATCGTTGACGACACACGACTGTGATTACGCTCTCAATTACAATTGAATTAGTTGTTGGACCGCTCTTCGTAACTATATATAACAACTTTTTTTTTCGGAAAAGAAAAATGAATTACCAACAAAACGATGTTCGAAAAATGTTGTTCGTTTGTTAGCATCAGGAAATGAATAACCGTCATTTGTACTGCGCGAATAATTGATTGGTATAATTTGGAAGCGAAAATAAATTGAGTCCAACGACCAAATACATTTCAACTCTCCTCGTCAATTTTTTTTTCATCCTTCCGTAACGAAGATTCAATGTCTTTTAAATGGAATCTCATTCCACTGAAAAATTTTCTTGACGACTGACCCCAAGACGAGGACGAGATTCGAAGGAGTCGTCGCGAAACTATCAACAGCCAGTGGATACGGATATTCATAGCCAGACACGCTCGAAAGACCGAAGAAAGACCTCGTGGATCGCGAGCGAGCCGGTGTTCTTTCTCGCAGTGTGCATAAAACCCGCCACCGACGAGAGAAAGAGGGACGAGAAGTGAGAAAGATACTTTCACTTTGCGGGCGCCACAGCAGCCGGCGATCGTGAGAGCAGTCGTCATCATCGCGCGCCTGCAAAACCTTTTCTCTCCATCTCTCTCGCTCGCGCTATTTTTCTGACTCTCCACCTCCGGGTCCTCGATAATCGAGTCCCAAAACCTCACGTAACTTTCGACGAGCCAGGGGGTCTCTTGCCCCGAAATTGCTGAAAAAATTCATTTTTTTCTGCCATGTCCAATGACCCGAAACACCGAAGTTGATTGTCATTAAATCTTGATTAATGAGAAACTATTCTAACTGAATTTCATCCGGATTGGGACCAGCTGAATTGAATCGAAGAAAATTAAATTAAAAATTGCAATAAACGCCATAATTCTTTATCCAACAGCAAGTGGCGTTACAAAAGTTGATTTTTTTCACTAACCATAAAGAATCGATTCTCATCCACTTCCCAATATTTTCAACCAAAAATATACAACTGATATCGTTAAATCTTTTATAAACATTTTTCAAATCGAATTCCCAGCAACTGCTGCTTCCACGATGTTACTTTGTACCATGATGCGATTGTAATTAGAATATCTTTATCAGCATCATCCGCAATGGGTTTGATGGTATTTTTGTCAGTGCAAAAACTGATTAATTGCGGTAGAAGACTACAATTAGGCAAGAACTCCGGATTTTATCGTAATCCAGGATGTACGAGAGAGTTTTGCGAATGGTATCAGGATTTTCTCGTCGGATCTTGCTCAGTCACTTAGTCCCATGTGTAAAAACAACCGTAAAGCTCGGTACACGAATCTCAGCAACGAAATAAATAGAGGCAATTGCAATTCGAGGCAGAAAAAAGAAGTACAGTAGTTGGTGTATAATTAGCGATTGTTACACACGGAAGTGTTTTACTTTTCGCGTATGCCGTGGGTGTTTTTCTTCATTTTTTTTTCTCCTACTCAGAAAAAAAAGCGATGAGAGAAAGATCCAGAGGGAGAAAAAGTGAAAAAAAATGGATAGTGGATAGAGGAGAGTCGGAGAACGATCCGCTTAATTTTCCCATTCAACAGATTTTATTTTACATTGTGTCGCGAGAACTCGCCTTTCCCTTCACGAGTGTATTACTATTGGTCGAAGGATTTGCACGAGAGAACGAGCTCCGGGCCTCACCTTCCTTCCTCATTCCCGTCGAGAGATAATGCCGCGAAATTGATCGTAAAAACTTGCAAAATGCCTATAATTCCATTGAAATATAATCAAATTTATTTTCATCACATTCGACCCAATTGACCGAGAGCCGAATAGACTCGGAAAATAATGAATTGTAGTTCGCTTCTTTCCTTTTGTTTCTTTCAAACGTTTCATTCCGAACAAAAATAAATAAACGAAGAATCGATTTGGAACCGAAAAATCAAATCCATCAAATGCCATTCGACTGATAAGTATTATCAACATAAAAAATCAAAAAACAAATGTCTATCCGGGATAAACTATAAGTAAACATTATTCGTAAATTATGTAAATGATAGTGTAGTTTTATATCGGCGTTGTTAAGAGTCGAGAATCGCGTGTGATTGCAATGCTCGCGCCGTAATGAGTGCGTGTGTGAAAAAGCCTGCGAAACTGTCGAGGAGTTGACGCGTGAAAGGGGCGAATGAAGTAGAGGGAAGTAAAGACGAACAAGCTCGTCAAGTCTCGTCTTCACGCCTGGATGACAAGCTGCTCGCGCACAGCAAGCAGGAAACTCCATAGGCAAACAAATCCCGCTTGGTTTGTGATATCCTTTCTCTCTCTTTCTCTTCTTCCTTCTTCGTATACTCTTGTGTTCCATTGTTGAGCTACTTCACACGCGTTTTGCGTGCTGCCCAACGGCAACAAACCGGGATCCAACATTTGTCTGACGACGAGCCCGTTAACGGCTTCAAGAAGTTGTGGCCACGCGCACCATTGACTGGTCATAATAATTGTATCGAGTTACAAAATTATCATTTCCGGTAGTGCGATTAGGATCATTATATTCAAGCTCGCTGAGGAAGCTTAAAAACGATGGTTTCAATCAGTTGGTTCTAACGTTCAAGGATTTCGTTAGAAAAAGTTTCCGATTCGCCAGGAAGGTTAAGAGAACCAAGAGTTCATGAAGTCAAATCACTCTTGACTCGCTTAACTTTTTTGTATCTCGATCGAAACGGGTTTTAGAACTCTGCAAAGAGAGAAAAAAAAATGTCTCGTATCATTGTTTAGAATGATCAAAGTTGCCGATTTTCTGCCGACCCTCTTCGAGTTCGGGTTTCAGGATAGAAAGAACAGGAAAAATACAATACCCAAGTTCCCGTGATTCTAATACAAAGACCTGTGGACACTGTGTTTGGTACCTATACGGTATTAGAAAGAAGAGAGTTGAAAGAGAGAGAGAGAGAGAGAGAGAACAGACGCTCCTAATTGGTCAAAGTGTGGGGTGGCTCGTGATGTATAGGCCCGCCCGGCGTTTCTGTTATTATCTCGCCTGTCGAATCTTCCTCCCGAATCGACCTAATGGCGTTCCTTTTTACCCCTTACCTCTCATGCTCCTTCTCTCTACTGTTCTTCCTTCGGGCTAGCCAATTTAAAGTATATAAAAGATGGCCTATTTTTTTATTCCCGACAATTTATCGCGCTAACCTTACAGCGTTCAGCTCTTCCTATTGTTTCTTATTCATTTTCTTCCCCAAAAAATATCTGGACTCTGTTCCACACACAATTGAAACGCTACCGGAACAAAAAAAATTGTTTCAAGTATAGTCATGACCAGTCTCTTCAGTCCAGAAGTCAAATTTAAAAAAAAAAACGATTAATCCGAACACCGAAAAAATATTTTAACCAACAAGTGAAACAGGAGTGATAGAGGATACAGGATAACGATGAATCTTCATTGTACTTTCCAGCATCCATTTCAATTGTGGCTGAACAATATTTAGAGACAAATGAGAAGGAATGAAGGATCGTAAAGGCGGAGGAGGAGGCAAAACACCCAAACTCGCAGAGATTCTGATGCCGAGAATATCTGTTCAAGATAACTTGGATCTCGGTGTCTCAAAGCGTACGGAACGAGCACACGAACAGGCGCATACATATACAGCGAACACACAACTTAAGAACGATCGAATTCGGTTCGTTCGAGATTCAATTCGTGACTGTCTCTTTGACCTCGATCTCTCGTTCCCTTTGCTCCCCCTCGAGTCCCCTTAAGCCTCGTTTGGCTGTATCACCACTATCCTGTTCCGCAGTTCGATATCCCACCAAGTATATATAAGAGAGAGAAAGAGAGAGAGAGAGAGAGAGAGAGAGAGCACACAACCGCAGTGCAAACTCCGGATCTCTTATTCTCTCGCAGCCGATAAATGTGTCTGTGTATAAACGGACTGTTCTACTGCGAGGCAAAAGATACAAAAAAAGAGGACAGGAAGGGATAAAAATAAGAAGGGGAGAAATTCCCATTATTCCTTATTATTCGTCGGGGTCGTACAAATATTTTACTTTTTCTAATGTACATTCTACAACTTGTCTATGAGCTGGGTAAATATGCTTGTTTTTATTCTCTAACGATTATCATAGGCTCGGTAATATGCAACATTTACTATGCATTATAATATTCACCGATAAACATATTGTATACAAATGTTCTTTTGATATCATATATCTGTATGACCGTGTATTTAAATATACCTATTTATAATATGGATATTTTGTTGCTATTATTATTATTATTATTATTATAAAAGTGAATATTTATTATTTACTGCCTCGTACGCAGGTTCTCACCGCAAAACTCCTATCATGTTTAGTTTCTACCGCGACTCCCTTGTAATACCCTACCGGCAATGTTGTTTAGTTGAACGTTGAATATGAACCACCTGCTGTTAGCTACATTCTCTCCTCTCTCTCTCTCTCTCTCTTTCTCTCTCCCCCTCTCGCTCTTTCCCCGCGATTGTTGATCTCGGCCGATTCCTATTCTGCATCGAATTACATAGCGAATTATTATTGCCTCATAAAGAGAAAGGGAGAGGGAGAAGGAGCTTGTATCAAGTGAATTATCATTAGCCTATCCTCTTCCCGAACTCATCGCCGATATTGAAGAAAATGGGAACGGCATATACACCGGTCCAGGATAATGCTACGTCGATCTTCGCAATGATGTGCAAAGTGCAAACGTTTTTTCTTTTCTTCCTAAATTGCAAACATCCGAGAGTAGCGCAAAAAAAAAGAAACTAAAAAGCTTTTCGTGCTCCTGGCGAGTGCAGATTTCTCGAAAAGACTAACTAGAGTAGCCCGAAGGGCCAGACGGTGGCCCTCTTATAAAAATCTGTGCCGCTGGGACTCTCCACTTAACTTGGTTCTCTCTCTTATAAGAGAGTCGAAACTCTGAGAGAAGATCGATGCGAAAAAACCAGGGATCCAGACACTGGATATAAGTCATGGAGGCTCACTCGACTCTTTTTGAACTTTTTTCTCGTGAATCATTCCATGTTCCGTTGGTCAATTTGATCGATAACTCGGAGCTCGCCACTTCAATCACTCATGATACATTATTGAATGTGAAATTTAATATGAATTCAAAAGTTGGATACGAGCACCTCGGTGGACGTGATCATCTCCAATTTCTTCCTCGCGTGCACACATTTTCGCCTGATCATTCGCAGAACGTAGACGACTCTTTTACAGCAACGACGTCGATCTCTCGTGCCAGTTTTCTTTGTTTTTTCCTCCGTACCCCATGCCTGTACTTGCTATTCGGATTATTCCCATCGGTGGAACAATGATTTACTCTTAAGGAATCATTGCTTTTGCATGCTAGGGAATACACGTACGTTTTACTGGGGTATGCAAAGGTATGCATCGTCGGAGAGAATGCACTACTTTGAACAACACCAACGCCAGTTAAGTACTTACCTATATTCGGTTTGTATACAAAAATTAATTTATACAAGGTATACCGAAAATCGTGCATGAAAGACGAAGAGTATAGTGGAGTGTGAAGGCTTCGCGCAACTTTTAACACACTCTATGTGTACACAATGTAAAAACATTTCTTGAATTATATGCTGCTTTTTATCAGCATCTGTGGAAAGTAGCCCTCTGGATTCTGCTCTTTTCCGATCTCTCAACAGTCTTGTTTCTCCATACAAAACTATATTTGTATACGGTTGTATAAAAGAGCATTACACAGGTTCAGAAAAGAGGTTCTATCTGTAAAATCGCTCGTTGGGTCTTCTTGACACCGGATTAACGGGGGTTGAGTAGCTGAAAAAGTAAAAGAGAGAATAAGATTGAAAAAGAATACGAAGTAGAAGTGAGATGAAAGACAACGGGATGCACTGTAATCAGGGACACGCGTTTGCCCCCACGCGACTTTCTTAACCCTAAAAGGTTAAGTATAGTCCGCAATTTAACTCGACCTGATGCTCGCGCTCTCATTTTCTCTCTGGATCTCGTTCTCTCATTCTAATCCTGCTCAATTGCAATGCGGAAAATCTGGACACGCGATCGACCATCACAAAATCCTACCAACAATCCACGACAAACCGTACGAGTCATGAATCTTCTGACCATAAATGACTTCATGATCATTGCAAGGT
Organism: Campoplex capitator; assembly: GCA_037576405.1. NCBI lineage: Eukaryota > Metazoa > Arthropoda > Insecta > Hymenoptera > Ichneumonidae > Campoplex > Campoplex capitator. The sequence goes on along the minus strand of JARBWI010000323.1, from coordinate 7,874,948 downwards.
ATAAAAATGCCGAAGTGGTCCAGAGGAGAGAAAGAAAAAGAGAGAGAGAGGGAGAGAGAGGATTGGTCTTTCTCTTTTGAAATGCTCCTCATTTGTTTTCAATTTAAAAAATGAGTCCAAGTCCAATGTCTTTCATACTTTCGTACTTGAATGAACCTTTTTGGAAGCTTTTGAAGAACCCCAAAGCGAGCCATGTTCCAGAGAAAGACGGAAGAAGAACAGAGGTAATCTGCTAAGCAGTATCTTTAGTTGATTTTTTGTTCGAATGATCTGTAATCGAAACGACTATTATTATGAAATAAGCTGGTTTCGGCTGACACTAAAAAATGGTGCTTACAGGCATACACATTCTGTGGGTCTGTATAAAACACTGGATACACATAACGATCGAACTTTAGTTATTCTTTGATTTACTCAGATCTTTTAGTTTCCCACGAATGAGTCTGAAGCGATCTGGCTCGATGTTTCGCCAATATGAAAAAAACAATTCGTCCTCCTTTCTCTCTCTCTCTCTCTCTCTCCCTCTTTTAGTTTGACTGAGGCAAAGGTCCCGTAGCAGGTTTTCTCATGGGCACGCCCACGCATTTTATCTTTACGACGTTTTAGCCACGCTATTTCGATGCGTTTACGCATACATACACTCTCGTTAAACTTTGCGGCAATACGTATGAACTTTAATAATATAAGACGAGTTAAAGGTAGGAGGGAGCTGAAAAAAACAAGGGTTAAAATTTTCCAGAGGCGTGGCTGTCGAACTGATGGATTTATGACCCCTCAAAACCGATTTATTTGACTTAAACTGATTTTATAGAGAATTGTCGGGAAATTTATTGGATATATAAAGAACATTTTTTCAAAGTCTGGTTTGCCCATTTATCGGTCATTAATTAAATCGATTCGAAACAATGAAAAGTGTAATTAATGAACAAACTCGAGCAAATACGCTACTGTTGATGATGGGAAAGAATTTGGACGCTTGTTTTCCCATTTTCACGAAAAATTGACACAAAACACGAATTCCACAATCATTTTCACGTGTCTCAAGAACCTGGTGTTTTCTCAAAACGTCACATAACCAAACAACGGCTTATCCAAAGAAAAGTAATCGCCAAAATGAGTAAAGAACGAGGCGGCGACGTCGCCAATTTTTAGAATTCCATCAGTCGACAACTGTGCAAAAAGCCCAAACGTCATCGTGTTTCACGATAATAGATAAAAAGATTTTTTTTTTTTCGTACGCATTACGAAAATGACTCGGATGCATGAGTCACGGACGGGACAATGGGTAAAAAACGTAAAGTTTTTTCTTCATATGCGGGCTAGGAAATCGCGGCAGCGAGTGTGTAGCGAAGAGACTGCCTGAAAGATCGACCGTCTAAATTTATACGGAGCCTTCTCAGTTCCTTTTTTCTTGTTTTGTTGACAGAATTGAAGACTGTGATGAGCGTCTTTAAAAGAATACGGACAACCGGAGTTTCCTGCCGGTTGTCAAGACCAATTAACTTCTACCCAGCGTTGCCATGAATTTTGATGCAAATAAAACTCTGAGTTTGTAGAGCAACGGTTCGGATAATCGAATCAAGAGACGAGAAAACGATCCAACTCCGTTTTAACATAACTTTGCAACAACGAAATAAAAAAAATTAAAAAAAAAAAAAAAAAAAAAATAGAAAAGAAAACGAGAACGAGGCTACGACCATTTTGGCATTGAAGAAACAAAAGAATAAATTAATAAAGTAAATGTCAAAGAATCAGGGTCAAAAGTTCGTCACGTTGGCGTAGAACGTCCCATGTACGTATCAGAATACGCGCACTTCCTCTTGTTCTCCTTCGTCGTCATTCTTTTTTTTGCCTTCTTCCTTCATTCCGTAACTCTACACGCACGGATAATACGACTATTACTCATTCGAATGAAAACAACTCTTTTCCGCGTCCCAGGTTAGCCGTGTTCGAATCCCCCGAGCCATGAAAACGGTCCACCGTGTGAACCGTAACGCCATAGAGTATAACTCTCGACAAGCATATACGTAATACACACAATAGCGCAGAAACGGTTTTGTTGAGCTCTTCGAGGGCAGGGAACGTCCGGTGTAGTGGGTGAGCTCGAAATAAATGAAGAAAAAAAAAAAAAACATTAAAAAAAATCAAATAAAACAAAATAACGAGCGAGAAAAAAGAGCGGATCTTCCGCTTGGATGAGTAACTTGTTCTCGAAGCGTGCGTGGTAACCCAGTGCAAATCTCGACTAACCTAGTTCTCATCGAAAAATCATGTTGTCTACATCTTCATAATTGGAGTACGTGATGGAAAAAAAATGGCGTGCGTATACGCACGCATGATGCATGCAAAGGATAAAACCGTATCAATGCCTTTTTCGCTTCCATTTGACCTGGTCAAAAATCTTTCAAAACAATTGAAAATTCAACAAAACTTTATCGAATATTACAACTGTCATTTTTTGACAGGACTGTACCAAAGAAACTTGAAAAGATTCTGTTTTTACCGTTAGCAGAGAAAGAGCTTTTTAATATAAATTATAGGTGATGCTCATCTCGAGGGCCCCGGACCACTATTCGTCTTCAACGAACCCTGAAAACGTAGAAATTCATGTAACTCGTATACCATTACATGTATCACTGACTCCGGCCGGGTTATTCCTACAAAGTCTGAATCTTACGGCAATAAAGTTTGAATTTCCACAAATTGGGCACGAAGACATCCTGGCTGGAGCACGTTCGAAATATTCCTATTTTTTTTTCAACAATTTTAAGGCTTATGAGCTTTGCTCAATCTTTTTCCATTTTTCAACGTCTCTTCCAAGCAATACTTCGAAAATGTACATTATTCAACTCTTGTTTGTTTGAGAAATAAATAAAATAAGTAATATTGAAAATAGTTCCTGGCAGTTTGTTGCAAAAATGTTGAAGTAACATAAAAGCAGTTGGCGCATTCATTGTTTCTGGATAAAAATACGTAAAATTGCAGTTTTCAATGAATCTCTATCAGGCCCCTATTGAAAATCGCGATTAGATTCTTTTTCATCAGAGTTCAAACTTCATCGTGTGCTAATTCGCTCAGTAAAACATATTATTTCAACGACATGCGAGTGTTTTTTTTCTTCTTCTTCTTTCTTGATGTATTATGCAAAGAGAGTTGATTATAGATTTGTGAAAAAGGATCTACGTGACTGGAATTGATGCAGAATAACGCTTAGAAAAATTGCTCGCCAGTGAATCTTCTGTTCTATCGGAAATTCATTTTATTTTTTTCTCACACACTCGTACGTACGTGACTACGAATGCGGTGACGTTAATGTAACCGTATCGTTTATCAACGACATTGCAAATACAGCGGCAAGAATGAAATATATTGAAAGCTGGCGCTGCGCGGCGGGTTGTTTTTCTAGGGAAATGAAAAAAGTGTGAACGAGAGACCCTGGGGCTTGCGCGATCGATAACGCCTACGTACATTTACTTTGCATGTGTGTCGAATGTGTACTGAATTGAATATATACATACATACGGGTACACGGTTTCTACGCTCTACGATATTTATATGATAGGGTATAAAGCGCATCTCCATCTTCTGTTTTCTTTATTCATCACCAAGCTCAAGTTGAACGTCGTACAAACGTGTATTAGAAACGTTCGATGTTCGAACGGAAATTGAATTTAGCATTCAATTCTTTTTTTTGATGTATATTTTCTCTCGAATCATTTTCAACGGATGTTATTTCACAGCAATATCTCGGCTGTCCTTTATCCTAATGGATCTTCGTTGTAATTGAAAAAGGAAGAAAAATCAAATGATCGTAGAACTTCGAGTATAACGATGAAAAATATTGCAGCCTCGATTTTTTTCAGCGATTCTTTCCTTTTTTTTTCAAAATAATAATGAAGCACATCACCTTGAATCCAAACAATAAGCTCGAAAAAAAAAAAACTGCTAATTGCATCGTTTGTACGCGGGAGGAGTAAAAAAAATTGATTATATACGTAAGAAAAAAAGTTTCGAGCGCCACGGGGCAAGAGTGAGAAGGCTGACATCCATTGTCTTCGCTCTCTGGCGGCCTTGTCGAGCATGTGATTTTTTTTTTCGAGTTCTTTTTTTCTTGGTTTTCGTCAAAATGTTATTTATTCTCGTGAAAGAGGGAGTGGCCGTCAATTACTCGTGTCACTACGGCTCAAAGTACAGTCGACTTTGTACTATTTTTTTTAACACTTTATTTACCTTTCGTCACCTTCCTCTTTAAGGCCTTTGCCTCTCGTCAATTACGACAATAAAGAGAAAAAATAAAATAAAGAAAACTGCACACACTGCAAGAATACTTATCGCAATACTTTATTTCTAATTGGTAAAAATTTATATTTCAATTTGATTTTATGAAAATTATAAATCTCGACAAGTTCACATATATACAATTTACTCTGCACTAAAACTTTCTCCTTCCCCTTTTTCTCCTCTTAAAGAATTTTTCTTATGACAGAAGACATTGCACGAATGAAGTTTACATGAATTTCATGACTATAGATATTTCTACACTCCGTTATATACGCCGCATTATATCTGTGTACCTTGCATATAAACATCCCTTCCTGAGATACAACCGTGACTATCATAATTTTACTCTCTCGCGTTACTCTTCGACTCTTTCGATGCCTCTCGTGAGTTATTCACCAAGATTTATCCGATTTTCTCTCTATTTCTCCATCTTTCTTTCTCTCCTCATTGTATATATCTCCTAACTCACTCGATCAAACGATTTTCTCAATCGTATCGACTCACGCACCTTTCCGTACTATATATTACACGATTCTCAACGTAAAGTACCACCGAGCGAGAAAGAATTTCTAAGCTATGTCCGTAACGGTTCTACGTGTGCAGTCCTTGTCCACTGGACTCGCAAACTTCCGATCATAAATCACATTCCATACAATATTACAATTTTACGATCGCTTTTTCCGCGCACTCTTCATTTACTATTCTCATTATTATCACTGCTATATTCATATATATATATTTGTTTGAACTATTAGTATAGGAAAATAACGGATTTCCTTTAGCATTAGAACGAAAACGAGAAAATAAAATGAAATCGATGTTCAAATTTATTTTTATTCAATCTTTTTTCTCCGAAAGTTTTTTTCGTACGAGAATTTGATAACTTATCGGGTGAAGCCACCCAAGTACTCGAGCGTTATACCTGCATTTTTTTATCACCAGGATCGAACGAATGATTTGAGAGAATTCTGAAAATAATTTGTTGATCGTGACATTAAGGAGTTTCGGTACAGGCGATACAATGTTGCTATGCTTAACCATGTTAAAAACACAAAAAATTTCAAAAAGTTAAGAATTTTATAAAATTTGGTGAACATATTCTTTAGTGCCAAATTTGACAATACAAATTTTTTCAGATTTTTTTTTTACACAGTTATCGAGTAATTGAAGACTAAAGTTCACGTGTATAAGCATAGCGTTTCCATATATATAGGTATACACTTCGGGCATAAGAAATCTGCTTTAATGCATAATTACTCGATAACTAAGTAGAAGAAAATTTTGAAAAAATTTGTCCTTTCGTACTTGATGTTGAAGAACATTATCACCAAATTTGATTAATTTCTTAACATTTTGCCTTTTGTACCGAAACTCCTTAAGATTCGAGCATTTTTTTTTCCTTTTGACCTATGTTTTCCGGTGTGAATTTGAAAAAAGGAGAAAAATTGCAGTTTTGAAAAAGTGGCTTGGTTGAATAGCTTCGTTACGAACATCATCGAAGGTCTCTATTTTTTTTTAAATAATTCCAACTACTCATCTCCGTATTCATAAGTAAATAAAGTACGTATTTTATCGTGTAAAAGTGTTGAAAAAAATACGAGATGAAAATATTTCGCCCACTACGTTAGTGATATTATTATAGCGTGAAACTTGATTTGCTTATAATATGGAAAAGATTGTTGTTAGAAAAAATAAGATAAATAATAAAAATGTTTGAATGTGTAAAACATTACAATAAACTTGGTAAAATCGAGGTTCGTTTTTCTCGAGCGTGCTTCTTCACCGACTAGTTATGCTAATGCCCCGAGGAGTGTGACGCGAGAAGAAAAATACAAAAACGAAAAAACAAAAAGAGAGATAAAAGACAAAAAAAAAAGTAAAAATTAAAGGAATAAAAAACGAACGAGAAATCTCACAGTACGTTCAGGAAACACACAGAACGCGTGGATTCTTGGCCAAAGACTCGGGTATAATAATGTAAATTGCGCCGAGGTGACGACGTTCAACGACGAGATCGAATCGTCTCCGATCGTTTGCGATCTTAAGCCTCGTTCGTGTTTTTCTTGTTTTTTTTTTTTCTTTACTTACTTTTTCAAGATATTCAAAGACATCTTTTACAATATTTACTGTATATACTTTGTGGAGAAAATATAAAATTGAAAAAAAAAAATACAAAAGTACACTGGGGAAGTTGAAGTTCCTGGCAAAGCAATCGAAGCTAAACTGAAGTTCGTACTTATATACATGTGTACGGACAAACCATATTTTGTCCCATATACTCCATAGGCAAAACAACAAATTACATGAAGTACATTTCCTTTCGTAGATACCTACCGAGCAACATTTTCTTTTTTTTTTATTTTTCAATACTAACTTCCCATAACGTTGCTTGATACGATACCGATTCAAGATGTAATCTCAGTGCATTATGTTATCGCATAATTCTATATTTGCAAATTATTTATAAATATTTATCATTTGTAATTGATATTCATTGAACATTTGAATATTCATTACAATAAATCGATACGTAATTGCACGTGATCAAACTTCAAACAATTACATCCGAATTCAGCGTTAGAAATATCGATTGAAAAAAAAAAAATTCAAGTTAAATCGAGTTAATAGGAAACCGGAAATGCGGAATTCCACTTTCATTCGTTTTCGTGTTATTCTAAGATTTATACATTGAACTCGGATAGATATTGTGAGAACAATATCCATCGCGAGTTACGTATAAATCACGAGAGGGTCTGTGTGCTATGATCCGGACACCCACGTGCCAGAATACCAGCACGGGCCCTGCGTCCTTATTCTCACTCTTTCTTGGGTTCAATAACGAACAAAACGCGGTTTTCGCTAATTTCTTTTCCGAGAGACACACACGCATGATTTTCCATGTAAAAATTAACGAGAATCTCACTATTATTATTGATCAACAGATTTTGTTATTTCGTTGTATCATATTCGAAGAAGAAATCTTGCAACGATTTAGAGATTTCATTGAGCTCTGATGTCTTAATTGTTATTTTATGAGGAGAGAACTGATTTTCGGAAGTCGAAAAAAAAATGGGACTCCCCGTTCACCAAAGTTTTGTGTAAAGATTTAGTAGAGATATGATCTTTTCGTTAAATATTTTATGAGGGGAAAGAAGAGAGAAAGAAAAGAGAACTCGAGGACCGTTTAACGTAATAATCGCGCTCAGCGCCTCACGGCACCGCCTACCACGCCAGTGGGATAGATAATTCGCACTAACGAGCTTCCCTCGGGGCTACCTGCTCAAGGGATCCCGAAAGAACGATCTTCTAGACTATCTCTCTCTCTCTCTCTGTTATTATCATCATGAAACCTATGATGCTAGAATTATGGATAGACGTATATAAATAAATTATAAACATTAATACAAATTATTGTAAATTTATATGCATATGATTTTTTTTAAATGCAATCAGTCGTTAAATAATAGGACGAGCGCACTCATAAATCTCCGTAGGAATTCGATAACGCGTAATAGTTTCAGCGCAGCTCGAGATAGTTGGCTGCTGGGGGGGAAAAGAAAAAGAAAAAGAAAAAGAAAAAAAAACAATAATTAAAGAATTAATTACGATCCAGGGCTCAATTATCTCGAACGAGCTAGGGACTGAGGTATTTTTATGTATTTATTTATGTATGTTTTGTCTCTAAGATTTCTCCCTCGTTCGCTCTTTTCCTCGCTTCATTTCTTCCTTGAAACAGTAGAAGAAAACAATTACGATTTGTCCTCCTCTTTCTCTTTCTCCATCGCGACGCTAATTATGTAACGAGAATAGAATTACGGGCGTTAATGCACGCGAGCAATGCGAGGAACGGAGGTGAGCTCACTTTCGTTACGAGCACGAGAGCCAATGTCGTTTTATTCGTGCCTCTACGTGTTTTTGCGTTTGCGTATGTCCAGAGGACGTTTCGGTTCGAACTCAACGAATTTTTGTAGAATTTTTATTTTATTTTTTTATTTTTTATTTTTTCATCAGCAAGAGAACCCATTTTTTATCGTATTTTTTTTATATGAAATTGAATTCGATCCACCATTCGATGGTTCAAAGCGAGGGCTCTCGATCCAGATTGTTCAATTCAGAAAAATAATTGCTGATGAAATTTAACCAAAATCAATCAGAACATTGAATCAATAGAGCAAATTGCAATAATTATAATACCACAAATCTTCGAAAAATAGTAAAGAGAGCTGCGTGCATGCACAACCCCATACACCGTTCATTTTTGCATGTTTTTATTTTTTTCCTTAATTTATTTTTGTTTTATTTTCTCTCTTTATCTCTCTTCGGTTCGCCCACGTTTCCAACTCTTTGGCTGGTTCGCTCTCAGCTCCTTTCATCCCTCGTTCTTTCTCGTGAAACGTTTAAAGGGCAAATTGAAATTCTCGACTCTGCCGATTACGGCTCATCTTACTCTCTCCTATATATATATATATATATTCATAGTAAACAAATGAAAGGTATCGAATGGAGATGCAATTTTTATAAGCACGCAACAGCTCGTATATTTGACATGATGATGTATCAATAAAAATAATAGCTAAATAAATTATAAATCGTCTACATAGTATAAGCTTCTTTGATTGGATTGTACATGTATAGCACTCAAATAAAAGTAACGAACTTCATCAACTCCTGTAATTATTCTACGAGAAAAATCTTTTATTTTTTATTTTTATTATTTTTCATGCAATCAAAGAAATTAATTGCCAGCATTAGTCATTTTAATCGTTTCGTTTTACTGTTGTGGCCGAGATGAAAATTTGCATCGGTTAAAAACAACATGATTATCAAGTTTTATTCACGTTTAATGGTGTATCGATGTATACAGCCAGACCAAGCTCTCCATGTAACATCACTGATGCGTTATGCGCGTACGAGTAAAAAGAATTTCTAACGTAGTTATATAGGTGTATTGTGTGCGCGGTGGTTTGGTGGATAATATGTAAGAAGGGATGACGAGAAGGAGTGCCTGGGTGTCGTTGTGATTTATAGTCTTCGGGAGAGAGACTATAATACGAGAATACTCGGAGAGCTGAACAGTTAAGAGAAGCGCGCGCGTGCTGCGATGCACCTTGGTGCAATGTGCATCCTGCATGGTGCTAGTTCCGTCAGAAAACTACAACAGTAGACAGAAAGAGAGAAGAAGAAGAAAGGAAGAGAAAAAAGAGAAGAAGAGGAGGAAGAGGAGGAGGAGGGAGCAAAGGGGGATGGAAAAAGCCGCTGCAATTGCAACTGAAGAAGCATCGGCGCAGAGAATATACGTCTGTAACGCGGTAGAGTCTATAGATATATGTGGATATGAAAAAAGCTCAAGCAAAGGGCCAAGTAGGAAGCGCGCGACGAGTGAGTCTCTCGACGTCTCGACAAGAATGATGGTAGCATTGCACCTTGGCCCAGACCCGGCAACAACGCCTCTCTGTACCAAGGAGAAACTGCAACGACGAAAGTTGAGATAATCACGATTTTTATAAGGATAAACGAATGCGAATCAACGTTCAGGATAATATAACGTCATTCGATGATATTCATTGATTGTTTTTTTTTTTCTCTTTTTTTCATGAGATAACCTTTGGGTTCAACTCTTAATACGATCTCGTCGGATTAGTTACGTTTCCGATAATTTATGGACATTTGCTCCTGAATTGAAAGTAATGATCATTTCTTTACTTGTTTCTAGAATCAAATAACGTTTTTTTTTTCTTGTTTAGATGTGTGTTTGTATACGTGCACGGTGGGACGAACGAGACGGGTAAGACCGGCCTTGGTCCAATGACCTCGCGATCACATCCAGCAAAGAGGGATCCAGGAAGCGACGAAAGACTCGGTGAACGCTCTTTCTCCGTCTTGTTACGTTTTTTTTTTTTTTTCTCCCGAATGCTTGTCGAACTAACGCGTACGAGTGAGAAAGCTGAGTGGGGAGAATATGCTGAAGAAATAAAAAAAAATCTTCGACAAGAAGAACGATCTTTGCGGACCGAGACTGCCTGCTACGAAACTCTGGCAGGTTGTTGAACTTCTGTTTTCGTTTATAAAACTCTCGCGAGTCTCTTTCGCGACACGCGGAGACAGAGAAATTGTTTTGTTTTTTTTTTATTTCCTACGATTTTCTCACACCAGCGATCTCTCAGTTCTAAACGACCAAAATTATTTTTTAACCTAAAGAACAATCAATTCAATCGTTTCATGAGGCGAATGAAATTCGCTGAATTCAAAAGAATTCGACGGAATCATGCTTACTGATTGCAAATTTATTATTGAGCCTTCTTCTTTTTTTATTGCCGACACCGTGCAAAAATAATTTGCACCCAGGGTTCAATAACTTTTTTCGATAAGTGTTTTTTCGACGATTACGAAAAAAAAAAAAAAAAAAAAAAAAAATCGTAAAAACTGTACTAATTAGAAAAAGTAATTAGCTAATTAGTTTCCTTAATTACTTGACTTTTTACGAGACCATAACTTCGCTCCTTCTCTCCTCGCCCTGTCTGCTCCCGTAATAAAATGTGACCCGCGAAGCTCTGGCACTTGTCCAATAAGTTAAGAATCGCGAGACGAGAGCACTGCTTTATGCCACTCTATATACAGGCCTTTTCGACTTACACGTTGCTTGTTCGCGTCTTGCGGTTTTATCGTCGTGTTCCTTTAAGGCAGCCGCACGTATGCTTCCACTTTATTGGCGTATAGACCCGAGTACTCATAACGCACGAATTCTTCGCCCCAAGAACCGGAGAAAGCTCACAATATATACAGGCTGTCCTGATATCGGATTCACAGACTTTTCTCAACTTTTACATTTTCAGCGACAAAAAAATATCAAATCGAACGATTTTCGTTCGATTAGTTAATGAAGCAAAAAACATTTTATTTCGATCAATTTTTTTTCTAAAAACCAAATAATAATGAAGAGATATTTTTGCATCGAAAGCATCAGCAGAATCTCTCACTCCCCATGTTTCTTTCACTGTTTCCTGCTCTCCGTATTTGTGTCGGTTGTTGCGTTTGTGTGCGAATGTATTTCAGTGTTGTTTGCAACGGGTGGGCACGAGAGCACGTTGCACCGGTTACGCAAGAGAGCTGGTTCATTACATCGCAAGCGCGCATCATAAGGAGGACGCGTGACGAGAGTTGCACTCTCGAGTTATGTGCACCTTCTTCGGATGTGAGAGATAAAAGAGTGAGTGAGAGAGAGAGAGAGAGAAAAAGAGAAGTATCAAACTCTTTTGCTCCGTGGGAGACGAGTCCAAATCATTCGTCGTCATTAGCTCTCCTTCGTTTGCCTCATTTCTTCAAAAATATTCCTAAATATAGAAAGACACTTAATTTTCACCAGAATATTTTCAAATCAGAGAAATAAAATACGATTCTGTAAAGATAAACAAAATCGAGCCATTTGCTATCCTCTTTGGGCGTTTTTTTAAAGGCTGCAGTCGGTATTTAAAAAAAAGCGAGCATCATCGTTGGGAAATTAGATGACAAAATGAAATTTCAAAAGTGTGTGAAAATTACTGAAAGTGTTACTTTTTTATTTCGTGACTCAAACGTCGCATTGTTTCGACGAGCAATTTCGCTCTAAAATTTTCAAAGGAAACTTCATCTGAGACTTTGTAACAAGAGTTTCATTGGGAATCTCTCGCAATCGAAAGCTCGTTTAGATCGTCGAGATATGTGGGTCATTAGAACTCGAGAGTGAAATTGCATCGAGGAAATTAATTTTTTTTTTCTTTCTTTTTTTTTCATGCAACATATTGCACCATTCGTACGTGGAAATCGTGAGAACAATACACCACTATACGCACAAATATATGCACGAATAAATCCCATCAGTACAAACAAATGTATCAAATCTTTATATATATAGAAAGATTTTCCAGGAATAAAGAAAATACTTCATATCGTGAGAATTTCTACTTCTGTAAAGATTCAATCTTACCATACCTGCATTTGTATGTGAACATAGAAATTTTATTTACGATCTCTTGCAGTGTATGATTTTTCTCATTAAACATCGTTCAGTTACGAAGATTCGAATATAAAACCAATGCTCTCCCCCATTAATATCATTTTTATCGTTCTCAAGAACGTTCGACGATATTTTATATATCAATATCAACATCAAATAAAATATTGTTTTTCAAACTACCAACATTTGCCACGATTATTTATTCTGGAGTTTAACATTTACTGCCTAATAACAATATAAAATGAATAATTTATAATTATTATTACTGTCACTATATATATACTCAACTCACATTTAAATGATCCGCATAAATCGTAGCAAGAACATAATGTAAACATAATACGAAGTGGATCACCATCCACCCGGGTGATGAGAGAGCCTACAGAATAAATTTGCTCTCTTTTCTCTCTCTCTCTCTCTCTCCCCTCTCTTTATCTTGCAAAACAATTTGTGTACAGAGGAAAGTCTCTCGCTATGTCGGCTCATGCATCACAGGAGTGAGGTATTCGTGAGATTGATCGATCATGCCGGAGGAGAGACCTCCCTGAGACAAGGATGATTAGACCAAGTTTCTTCCTCCCCCCCCCCCCTCCTCTCCGTCCTTTCCTCGCTCCCCCTCTCTCTTTCTTCGTCTTACTTTCGATGTTACTTTCTCGTTACGACGCAATTAAGCAAATGTCCGTAGGAGAAAGATAGCGAGCAGTTAATCAGGCGTCACGGTCGATCAATCGTTAGCGTCTCGACATCCCCGCGAGACTTCTCTCGCGCCAGTCTCTCTCCTCTCTTACCCTCCCCAACCCGACTCTCCTTCCCTTTACGTTTTTCTTGTCTCTTCTCGTATATTACGCACCGAGCTTATGTACTCTCTCGCTACGATAAATAGATGATCTCGAGAGTGAACGCAGCGCAGTTGTAATTATTATTATCATTATTATTATACTCCTCAGGAATCATCTCGGCGAAAGGGAATTATTACATGACTGCACACCACGAGGGTCACTGACTTGGCACTCACGATCTTGTTTACTCTACACGAAAATATCACCATCAGGCTTCCTTTTATTATTTTCTTCTATTCTTACTTTTCTTCTTTTCATCCGTCAACGAGTGTTATCGCGAGAGTCATTTGCTAATTTTCAATCCTCCCATTTCACTCCTATCCGCGTATATACTTTGCGTGAAGAGATAAAAAATTTACGTACAACTCCAACATCCGCGAGTTTCATCCTAAAATAATTGGCTTTTATGATTTTGAACTTTTTGCCAATTTTCTAATCACGTTTTTTCGTTCTCCTATCGGCACTTTGGGATTTATCATCCACTTTTTTTAATCGAACCATTCATTTTTGTCTTTGAAATTTTCAGGAATTCGAAACATGTCGTTTCACCATACATTTTCAAACAAAAAGAAGTTTTTATCGAGAAACTTTTTTTTGTTTTTTGCAAAGAACTTGTAATGTCCTACGTATATATATATATATATAAATAAATATATATTATATTATATATACTTATACGTAGTAAATACTCGAGAATGACGAGACGATTGTCGATAGAATTTCCACTTGATCATTTCCACACAATGGAATACTCTCTATGGTTGCCCGAAGGAATTCTTTCTACAGCGAGCACATCATCACCGACCTCCCGTACGTAGTACAGCCATGCCAGCATCCCTATCGCATTTATCGCGATGTAGGATACAGCCTATATATGTTGCGTATGTATATTTAATATGCGTGTACGATTTGTACAAAGGACAAGATGAGAGACCGATCTTCCCTCCACACTTTAATATTCATCTTTTCTCTCTCCTTCTCCCCCTTTCTTCCTCTCTCTCTCTCTCTTTCTCTACCCTCCTCTGTCTATTTCTCTTTCTCTCGCGGATGGTTATTTCTCGACAATGGACCTGGAGATGAGTGACCCTGAATCCGCGATGTCTTCGAATAAGATGACGAGGTGCCTCGAGAAGCCTTGACGACGAGGCTTGTTGTACAGAGCCTGAGATCAAAGAGATTCGCTTCGAAAATTATACACAGTAATTTTATACGTTCTATATACATAAATAACACTTTTTTCAAAAATATTTATATCATTTTTTTTTATTTATAAACAGTTTATAGTAGCCTGCATAAATCAACGATGTATGTAGCTAATTTATGCTCGAGATGTATACGTTACGATCGAACATTATAAATTATCGTTACGAATACAACCCGATTTCAAAGATGATTTTATGCTTATTTTTTATTTTTTATTTTTTTTTCCTTACACGCAGAGAGAACTTTCACGAAAATTTCCATTATTCGTAACGAGATATACAAGGAGGAGCGAGTTTATGTCTTCGACTCTTCCCCCTTTTATATATTCTCTCTCGTAAAATATCATCCTCAAACCCGAGTAAACTTTCACCCTGCTGTCGGTACCAAGTTCTTTACTCTTGACGAGAGGTGTATAGACCTCTCTCGTTGCACGCGATAGTACTCGAACTCGCGTCGCCTCGGGTCTGTTGGTATTGTTACGTATATCGAAGCACCTCGTACACGGTGAAACCGCCTTGCGTCAATGTTTCGTTATTATAAATTTCGTCGAAATGAAGAACATAAAAGCATCAATCGAATCGAGAGCTTCCTCTCGCAGAAAAAACGATCGATCGATCAATTATACGAAAATTCATGGAACATATTTTGTTTCTTTTCCATATATCGATTTCTAACATAATTTCATTCATTTAATCCAATAATATTTATCTAATGCTCTCGAACGATCGAAATGTTCATTTTTTTCACAATTCATTAATCATCATGCAGCATCGATCAATTTTAAAAAGTTTTATCAGAAAAGTTTCGATGCAATAATACTCCGAGAATGAAAATGATCCCAATTAACATGGAAAATCCCATACCGATTATTATTAGTACAACGTACTAGTATGGAGCTATCTATGTTCATTCCGAGTCACGTGACCTTTGACTTTGCACCTAGCAAATGTTATAAACCGTATAGATATATGAGTGATTCTACGAATATATATATATATATATATATATATATATATTTGCACATATTTATTGTACACACATTTATATATAATATGTTCGTTTTCTCCATTCTCGTTATTCGTCCTCGTCCTTTCACAGGAATGGTAGACACTCTATATATATAGAAAGTGGGATAAAAGAAAGATCTGCACCACACCAGCGAAGCCACCAATCAATCATGCACCGTGACATTTCTCCTCGAGAGATCCGAGTGGGCGTTTTATCTTCCCCTCTCTTTCTTTCTCTCGCTTTAAAAGCATCTACACATACGCTGTTCCTTCTTTTTTTCAAAGCTCCCATAAGGAGGGTACTCCAACTGTTTGATCCGAAAAGCTTTCCGTGTATATACAACTGTTGATCGAAGAATGGAACGATTCGGAGCACTGAAATTCGAGCAACTCTTCGGCATCTCAATTTTTTCATCTGTCACGTAGCTCAGCATGTGTGAAAAAGAAAATTTGTGTATGGAACAAAACGTTTTCTGGTTTATTCGTTTACAGCGATGCGAATAAAAATTTGAATCAACGTTTACCTGCCACAGATCTTTGAAGAAGAGATCACAAGTTTTTTAGACCATTTGCCATTCGAATATCAATTAGTCGAGAATAAAATAAATTTGAAAATAAATTGCTTCGAAACTTTTGAACCGTTGGATATGCTACAAACTCCGCAAGTGAGCATGCTTTTCTCTCTTTGGGTAAGATAAAAAATACGCAGAATTCGAAATAAGCGGACACAGAGAGAAATCTCGCATACAACGAGAATATATACTGCGCATGGAGAAGAGATGAGACGTCGGTTCGTTGTTGCATCGAGCAACATATATACATCGCGAAAGATCCACCTGAGAGGAGAGGAATCGGCGCGGTGCACAGGTGTCCGTTTACTTTTAGCCCGGAAGAGAACGAAGAAAGACTCTCCGGGTGAAATGACCTTAGACCTCATCGTTTTATGGCCACTGGCCAACCGCAGTACAGTTAACAGAAATTCTCTGTACGCTATTTTTGTGTGTGCCTTATTACATTACACTTTTGTATTGTACGTTTTATATATCCATGTGTTTTTATATGATGAATATGCCGCGTTGTAAATGCGGACCGTTCGTTTCGATTCACGAAAACATGCACTTATATTTATTATATTAATTTACCAATTTTTTACTTACACCAGCAACAAACGCAGATGCTAAGCGACTGCTTCATTTTTTTTTATTGCCCCTTTCATTAATCCCTTAAAATATAACATTTTCATTTATTTTTCAATCTCTAGCTTCAGCAAATAATTCTAACTAGTTTGCTCCTACACTATTTTGCATTTGTCTGAACTTCGTACTTCTTTGCCAACTCTTGCCACATTAGTACACGCAATTTTCTTCATTTACCGTTATTCATTTAATTATTCAAATTATCAAGAGATGCGACCGCAGTTGGAACTAAAATATGATATTGCTGACATCGTCTCGTCTCCTATGAAAATTCATTCATTTCTTCGTTGCTTGTAAGTTCTTCGGTCGTATTTGATGTCGTTGTGCTGCGTTTTCTTGATTGGATTCACTAATTTTATCAATCAACTATAAACGACACTAAAAACTCGTCTTTTCCGACAGTCAGAGTGATTTTAGGTTGTTACTTCAGCACGTAATATGAATCTTGAGTTCTGGCATATGCTTAAAAAGAATTAAATAGTGTCTTCAAGTTTTTATATATCGAAACTTCTTTTTTTTTTTAAGAAAGAACGAAAATTGTTATTCGGGTTCTTTGACATTTGAATTTGACTTGCTGACTCTTTTTTTTTCGTACCTATCCGACCATACGGGTATCTCGTCGTGACACAGGAAAAGGGCAATTTAACCTTAAAGCAATAAAATGAAAGAGCGGAATGAGATAAAAAAAAAACTGTTAAAAAACAAAAAAAGAAAACGATGAAAAATAATCATTTCACCGATCAAACAGAGAACGTGAGAAAATGGTGTCCGCGATCTGACGTATGTGCTCGCAGCTTGCAGAGAAACTTTGTAGATATACGTGACCGCGGAATTACCGCGCGAGTAATTCTCTCGTGCTCATAATCTTCCGAGAAGCCATAACACAGGTGGATGCTGTGGAAAACAAGAATACGTCGGAGCGTGTGCGTTACTCCGGGGTAGGCGCGTCGCTTCTTCCCTCATTTTTCATCTCGATAACCCACCAAAAGTTACCCATTCAAATTCTTATCAATAAACTCGATCCTTTTCGTCCCTAAAACTCCGACCTTTTTCCACTTTTATAATTATCCCAACATACAGACTCAATTATTTCGTTCGACACTGAAATCCTTGATAAAAAATCGGATGTTATTTCCGGTATCGAGGTTTGAGCAAGTAAAATCATTCATTTTTCCATGAAATGAACAAATTCTTCGTCCACCTCGAACGAGGCTCATTTTGCCCCATTTTCGTGTAACTCTCGAGTAGTATAGCGCGCTAACACGCGTTGACCACTTCTTCGGGATTATAAAGTCGCGTGAAACGTGACACTCGTTCATCTCGTCGTAGTGCTTGTACGCCGGCGCATTTAACTATAGCGAAGCTCACGCAACACTTGGCGTTTGTTTTATTTTATTTTTTATTTTTTTTATTTCAGTGTTGTGCGAACACGCGTTATTATGTAACTTTCAATAACGCACACCGTTCTCCCAGAATTACCAGCGCTCGTATAACACACGTGTGTGACTCGACTACGGATTCCGGTTTATAAAAAGCTATGAGAAGAGAAGAGAGATTCAACAATTTCGTCAAATCTATTAAAATGCGAAACTCGTGAAGTCTCTTTTTGAATAGAAACACAATTACCAAATTTTCAAACGCTCAATATTCATAGGAGACAAAAATAAAAAGTACGATGAACCAAAATATTTGCCGCTCTGCGGTGACCTCAAAATCCAATCGAATTCCTAGTACATATTTTAGGAGCACTCGACCACTCCCGAAAAATATTGTCAACATTTAAATAACTGCGTTGGCGCATCGGTATACGCATAATTTCAAATTATTCGTGTCACCGCGCTATGTTATTTCTCTATCATCCTATTGTAATTCTTAATAAATGCAAAAATAGGTAAGAAAAATATTTGAAAATCCGATAAAAATATAAAAATTGAAAAGAATTTTTGTTATTTTGTATTTATTGAACGATGCGATCGGCGATATTGACTGAAAAGATCAAATTTTATTATGTCTCTTCTCTATATACAGATATTTATACACAAAGAGTGTGCGCGAGTATGCAATCGCTGAGAGCTGAGAGATGTCCTCGCTCTGGCAGTGTGTGGGAAGTCGCAAGGACGTTGCATTACGGAATCACGTTTATGCATATCTGTATATCTGGTAAAAGCAACTACTGACGCTTAAATGTCCTCCAATGCACCCACACTTCAATCATTCCAAACCTTATTATAATTTATACGATTCGTCTCATTTTTTTTGTAGATAGGTTGAAGCATTCTCTCATGCATTCGTGTATGATCGAGACCATTCGTGATGACTCAATATTCCTCTGTCAAATCGTGCATGATCATTGATTGCAGTTGGATTTTTATTTCTCGAATAAACAGAAGACTGAAGTCTTTGGGTGCAGTTGGTTGATTGAACGATTGTTTTCGATGAGCAGAAGAAAAACTGCTTGAACAATTTTTGTTGAAGGCACACGAAAAGCTAGAAAAATAATTCAGTCATTGATGTTAGAACACGATATGCTTCTCAGAGATTCGTAAGTTATTAGTTTTGTCATTGGCAGACTCCAATTAGTTTTGAAATCTCGTGGAAACACGTGATCAAAGAACAGCACAAAAATATGAGCGAAGAAAGAATTTTCGAAAAACGATTTGGCAAGAATGCAAACCATAATTGGCACTTAGCTTCTTCCCAGTGATTTATTTCCGGAGAATAATGACGAGGAATTGGTGGAGAAAAGTGAAAAGAATTTGGGATGCACACGCCGAAAAGTTCGTCCGACGTTGAATTCGATGCACGAATCTATAATATCGACGAAATGGCGTCCAGAAGAACGAAAATTTGAGGGAGAATATATGCAGTCTTCAGAGAGAAAGAGCGAGAGAGAGAGAGAGAGAGAGAGAAAGAGAAAGAGAGGATGAAAAAAATTGCTCGGGATCGCTCGAGGCATCGAAACGATGCAAAGGTTGCCCACGCGCGTTGCACTTTGACGGCGGCAGAGGTCTCTCATTCCCGATCCAACCTCAATTAAAACTAAATCAGAGTAAAAAAAAAAAAGGTGCTGGGGGATAAGAAAAAAATAAAGGAACAACGAGAGCGTAAAAGTTGCTGGGGTGGTTCTCGGTGACTCACTCGAAGAGTCCAATCCTATTGATAAATCGTGATTTCGCAGTGTTGGTCAAAGACGTTCCTGCGACAGCGCCCTCACTTTGAAATTCTGTATTATTATAACAGAGAAAAAGAGAGAGAGAGAGAGACAGATAGAGAAAGAGAAGGTCTATATGATGCGGCGAGTCTGTCGGGACGGATTTAATGGCGAAAGAGAAAAGCTAAAAGTAAGAAGGCCACGAGGACGAGAAAAGAGAACAAAAGTTGTCTACTCCTGGAATATAAGTTTAAGAACAGCGAGAAGAACAAGAAGGAAAAAAGGGAGAAGAAGAAGAAAGAAAAGAAATTATCTGACACGGCCTCCTTTCTTATGCTTTTCCTCCGCTCTTCTTCCCCCTAGTCTCTTCCCTTTCTTCCATACTTTTGTCTCTCATGAAGTCTTCTTTCGAGCATCCACCCAATGGAATCAAGGGCCACGAAACACATTCAACGCGTTATCGATTGCAAACATCAGTATTTGTTTGAACGACAATAGAATTAATTGATGCTGTGCGACAATTGGATTGACTTATTCACAAAAAAAAAAAGAAAAATGCCATAATTTTTCAGTGAGAATACATAAAACGAACCGATGCTCCATTTTCGTACCAAATGCTCAGCTTCGGAGTGAGTCCCGGGAGTTCCAAGCTCTTCCGATCATCTCTTGCTCTTCGATATCCTTCCCAGAAGCGTGGAAAAGTGCTCGTTCACGACATTCGTTGCGGACACACCCACACCGACAGAGTAAAACAGACAGAGAGCCGCCCGAGGAAATAAGAAAAATTGGAGTAAAAAAGAAACGAGGGTGAAACAAAAAAATAGAGCATCCGGAGAGGACCACACAGGAACGAGAATCTTTACAGCGGATATTCTACACTCCCGGGGATCCTTTCTTCCTTCGTTATTTTCATTTTTACCATCTTACGATATTTCTTACAACTCGGCTCCATCCGCCATTTTATATTTACCGACCAATCCTACCGAACCTCTGGAACATCGGACAATTGTTTTTCACTATATCAGTTATTATTTCCGGCGGGCAAAAAATATCAATTATATTCTCGCCTGACAAGGATGATGCGTAAGATTTTTTTTACAATCGATTAATCCGTAACTTCGTTTCTCCAGAATGAAATATCAAATATCCATGTGGCCCACTGTGTTTCATCGTTTGTTTGTTCACGAGTGGGAGACACAATTGCTGGTATATGAATACCGTAATTCGAATATGCATGAATCACTTGGGATCGTACTAATGATTTTTATAAGCAAAATGTTTCCTTGTGGACCCGCCTCATAAATGTTATTCCGGATATCCTGAATTTATATTACATTATTAGAGAGAACGAGGCTGCAAAGTAGTCATCAGATACGCAAAATTGAGATAAACGAGGTTACCGACACACCTTCTTGCATGAATCGAGTGGCGCCCATTTAGAAATATCAATCTGTGCGTGCTCTGAATTCTCATCTATTGTTTAGCATTAAAAAATAGTAAAGAACGACACTGAAAACGTTTGTTTTTTTTTTCATTCTACATGAAAGAACGTTATTGAAAAATGGTACCAAAAAACTTTCTTTCTCTCGTTAGACAAACGAATTCTTCGAGGATTTTAATTCGGATTACTTATTCAAATGATTCCATTTCGATCGAGATTTTTCAGTAACTTTAGAATCGCGAATATACTTTCCACTTTGAATGTAGAATAGAAAACGAACTCCATTGGCGCGTTTTTAATGAAGTTCATTCAGAGCTCTTGTCGTACAAACTGGCTATATAGCTCGATTAAACGTTCGATCGGGTGCGTAAGGGCCTCGGGCAATTAGCACCGTGAGAGACTCGGACTGAAGAAAAAAAAAATGAGATGCATTATGATAGCGTCGCGACCGAGCCAACTGGTAAACGATAGTAAAAACATACATATAAATATATATGCATATTCATTTACTATTTGTATATGTTCACAAGTGTTGGAAGGAGAGAAAAAAAAGAAAGAAAGGAAATGAACGAAGGCTCGCAGTCATTGAACTCTCATCTCGTCGTAATAAACCAGAGGACCTGATGACACTTTCGAAGATTAGGAACGTGTATACACATGTTATATATATATATATATATATAAATACATATCTATAAATGTTTAGCTCAAGACAGCGGGAATCAGCACATACGAGATCCTAAGAGACTCGTACGTACACTGATCGAATCATGGTGTATAAGAACTTCGACGTGTGTCACGTGTGTCGTCGAGCATTTGCATATATTCCATGCATGGGAATTGCCATTAATTTATCCTGGGAGCGAGACTTGAAAATTAGTAGCGGGAGGCCATCGAGAGAGGACGGAGAAAAGGATTAATTGAGGACCAGAGGGGTGTTATTAGTTTTGTCTGAAAAAGTAAGTTGGATTGTTGATGTCATCGTTGGTGGATCATTGAAAGAACTATTTGAGTGAGAAATAAACGGATTTTTCTTTATATATATTTTTTTCATTTTCTTGTTTAACCGGATGTCTGTCAGGTTTGCCATCAATATGTTGGCTTGAAAATTTGTTTAAAGAGGCGCTGAAGAACAAGAGAGAACAAAGAAATTCGCCGAACGAAAATATCTGGACTCCCAGGAGGAGATCAGGGCATAAAATCCATTTGGTTTTTCTGCCTCTTACTATCTGCGGTACAGTTGACAATCGCAGGTTTCCGAGCTCGTGGCAAAAGACAGAGATATAGAAAGAGAAAAATAAAAGAGGAAGAGAGAGAAGGAAATAGCAGAGGCTAATAGAACTCCCTCGTTCCATTGACGCGAAGTTGTAAAACGATGGAGACAAGACCCAGAGGGCATTCCTCTCGTCGAGATCTTCTTTTTCTTCACCTTCTTCTTCTCCTTCTTCACTCGTTATATTGCTACTATATCCCAACTAGTGTATATAACCATTCGTGGCTCTAGAACCTTTGGAATCATTAAAATACATATAAAAACCACTTGAAAATTTGAGCGAAGCGAGAATGTCGAAAAAACCAGCAAAGGACAGTGGTAAGTCGTTTCTCCCCTTTTCTTCGCAATTCTCAAAACCACGAGAGCTATGAAAAAAATAAATAAATCAGATTTTGAGAAAATCAACATCATTGAACGGTATCAGCCTTAAAGAATCGTAGGTTTTCGAAAATTTGAGTTTGTTTCGGTTGGTCCGCTCGATACTATCGCATCTCGTAAACATGCACATCAAAAAGTATTCCTTTTAATATTATTTTTAATGGAGAACGGTGAAAAACAAAAAATCAAAGATGTTAATTTTAACGCCTCTGCTTTCCACGAATACGTTATCGTCTTCTCGTTTCTTCCTTTTTTTTATGCCACCCTTTCTGACTACTCGAAGTCTCCACCAATGAAGCGTTATTAATTAACAGACAGATTTTTTGAAGGAGAAAGAGAAAATTCTAGATTTCGTACGATTTGATAAAAGCAGCCGAGCAAACAATTACTTTTCTTCTGAACAATCAGGGAGTTCTTTTCTGGGCTGCAGCTCATTTGCTTCAAAGTTTAACAAGTATTATACATGTATATTTAAATGTCCATCGTCGCCTCGTACATGAGGCCGGATCTCCTTAACATCCTTCACAAATCACCCACGCACATTTGAATGAAGTATAATACGTGGCTGCGTAATTGTAAGTGTATGTGTGCGAGTGTGTGTTTGAATAACATACCGACGCCATTGCTTTCGGCGTGGGACGTCGCTGATCGTTTCGCTCTTGAGTTCGTGTATTCTCTCGAACAGGTACAAATTTTACTCTTTGCCCTCTGCTGCTGATTTCATGACGTCGACGAGAGAGAGAGAGAGAGAGAGCTCTGGACTAAAGAGAAAGGGATCAGTGGAATTCGGTTGATATATATGTACATCGAGGAGATTCGATTTAAACGAAGAGCGGCGAGCAAGTGCCCTCGATTTATGTGCGAAAATTTTTGGCCTTCGGGGCCAATCAATTTTGCAACAACAAATGAATTTGTGAGAAGAGAAAATGTGATTATATAACGGAGTTATTAAAATTATGAGATCACGACTTTGAATAATAATCCCTATTGAAAAATAAATTGATCCCTTGTTATTTGATCGGCTTTCAAATTTCATCTCATTTAAATACGAATTGAAGAGCATGAAATTACAATTCATTTCGCAATAGTAAAATACGAATGAATCCATTTATCTTCATGTCGATTCGCAAATTATCGCGACATGAATTTCGAAAAAAATCGAACTCATATCACACCTGACCAGTTTCTCATTAATATTCAAGACCCCGAGTAATAATTTGGTAATTGGAGCGGATTTATGTTGGTCGATTGAGAAAAAAAAGTTTTACGCAGGAATCCCGTTACCCTTTAGATCTTACGCAATATGATTGCTTCGAAATGTTTCGAAAGTCCGAAGATTGTGTGCCCATTATTATTATGATTGTTGTAATTTTTATTAATCAAGATCAAATATAGCTTTACGATCTTGTTTTTTTCGCCAACTCGTGAGATAAAAATTAATGGATTCCCATACCCGAAATCTCAATTGCGAAAGAGCTATTATTTGAGAGGGGATCGGGACAACGAACGCTTAGAGCATGCAAATTTAAAAATGTATTTCGTAAGTGTGTAATATCATGGACGCGATAGAATCGTTTCTTTGTCATCCGTCGATAATGAAATCCATTTGAACACGTGTTTGTGTGTGTGCGTCGTAACACCATTTTTCGTACAGGTTTTATGTACTTTTTATTTGTGACAGTGGCGCCACGAACACCGTAATATATTTTGCGACCGAGGATACACAAATGTACAAGGTGCCCGGTGTGTTATCCGGATTATACGCTGTTAGAGTAAACGCCACTGCCAACAGTGATGGGCTTTTAAGCAGAGTGTCCGGAGAGTTGTTCTGAGGTGGGGAACGGTTAGAGCTCGTGATTTCGAAAAGAAAAGTCTTGAGTCATTTTTCTCCACGATGCACTGTTGATGAAATATTGTCGAATTACTAATGACCAATCGGCGACGGCTGAAAAGGATGGCGTCAGTTCCCCTACCTCTGCACTTCGTCATCGATTAACTGGATTGGTCAGCACTTAGCTCATCGATATCTCTGAAACGACTCTTCTAAACGAAAAACGGCTAAAGACTTTTCTCTTCAAAATTTTGTGGTCTATTCGCTCTTTCAATTCTGAACGTTACTTCTAACGCGTCCTCCATGCATGACCGTTTTTATAAGTGATAAATAATTCTGAGCGCAGGTGTGCCGTTCAGGTAATCGTTTGCTTCATGGTGACCGATGCTGTGTGTGCTAATTTTCATGTTGAATGTTCTTTCTCGTTGAATCGAGGACGTTTGATGATGAGAATTGCGGTAAAACGAGACTCTCGTGTCACCCTACGAGGCTGGCAAACAAGCAGGTCACCGGGTCATTCTCAAACAGATCTTGTTTCACTATCCATCTAACTTTTTCACGCCCTCTTGAGAAAACGGTCCAAGCTTGTATAACATCTACCCTGAGCGCGTGCTGTGGTTGTTTCACCCTCTCTTTCTCGCGTTGGGTTTATCGTCAGGTGTGACCACAACGCGAGATTTTACTCACACAGCGGACTCTTTCAGCGAAAGATGAACCGCAGCGTGGCCGCTACTGCATCTGCATATCAAATTATTTCTCTCTCTTTCTCGTTCCCTCTCTTCTTATCGCCTTCTGTCTCCATCTTGACCCGGTAAAGACACCATGTAATTCTGTTCGTTTACTGGAACAAGGGCCTTTAACTTTTTGCCTGATTTCCAATTCCCACAGAACGTGAAATAAACTAATCAAAATTCATTTCAAAAATTCCATTTAACGTGCATATCGTGTGAACTGAAATTCATAACGCGTCTTTAAAAATCTCCATCAGGAAACGAAACAAACTTGCGACAAAAAAATGTCAAGATTTTTTTTCAACTTTTTTTTTTTTTTAACATAAAGTAGATTTAATTAATTTTCGAATACACGTGCATCTTTGGCACACACGTAACAACGGACAAATGTAACCGTCCAATAATAACGCTATCTATTTTACACTCGAGACACTCGAGTATGAAGAGGACGTTGATCTCACCGGGCAAATGGTGAGATATGATTTTCGGATAATTGGATAATGAGTGATTTCGTTTTTTCTTTCAGTCCTCTTTCACTTCTCTTTGAGAATGTATGATAAAATAGAAGCGTGAGAAAAAAATGGCGTCGGCAAGATCCCAAGAGAGACCGATTAGGGTCTCTGCAGCTGAAAAGCATACCGCAATAATCATCATTTACGTATTTCATACAGTATTTAATGGTCGATTAAATGCTTCCTGTGTGAATAATTGTAAAAGACGCGGTACGACTCGATGCCTTTTTCTCTCTTCGTGTGCTCTCTCGCTTTCTTTCGTTTATGAATTTTTACTCGATTTCTAGTTCTCATAAAAATCAAAATAAAATTCTGAATATTTGTGAATAAGCTGAGGCACAAGCCCACATTTGACATGAAAATTTAAAGACCCAGCAGGCTAAGCAGGACCAAAAAAAAATTACTGAAACTTTCTCGATTATCAAAAAATCACTACTTTCTACACGCGCACTCTCTGTGGCATATGCAAAAAAAAAAAATTACACAGGTCTTCCCAAAAATAAGAAGATTAATCGAAACGAAAGCAATCAATTGGATGAAAATGAATGGAACGACAAAGTAAATAAATAGAAGGGAATGAAGGATGAAGATAGGAATAAATTTCCTAAACGATTATGACACATATCGCGCCTTTGACATTCGCCACGCCGGATCTTTGAAGGTCATATGGTCATCGGAGTTTCCATCGCATATAAAAGGGCGTAAATATCGTTGGACAAATATGGCCTCGAGTCTCTTTTAAACCTTGAACTCTTGCCAACAGCTCTCGCCTTATACCACACGAATTTACATAAGATCGAGAAACTGTTCATTTAATAAATTGTCCCATAGAGAAATATATATTCCTCGTATTTCTTCTCCTCGATTCAATATAATCTACACACGGACGCGAGCCTTAGAAGAAGCATTTCTAAATGGAGTTCGAGTCACTCTGTCTCCGTTCTATCTCCAAGAACGATGAGTCAAAAGGGAACAAGAAATATTGCATTTACTCTCTAGCATCAACATCATATATATATATATACGCATAGATAAATCTACGAACGTATACGAAGCAGAAATATATACATTACAAGTTTTCTAACCATGCTGGACATCGGTTCGTGCGGATATAATGGCCCATTAAGAGCTTCTAATCCGATAAGTAATTGTTGCTACGACAAATTGTATTTTCCCCACCGCATCAACATTCTCCAGACCATATGAGATTCTTCTCGCGAATACGTACGATATAATTATGTGCACTTGCTTTTTGTGTGTCCATTTTATGAGTTTTTCAATTTACTTTTTCATTGATCCATTAATTTTTTTATCTAGGAACTTTTATCAGCTTATTTCTGAAATTAATTGGATACACGACTCGCTTACTATTTTTGCTGTTCGATCAATAACTTGTCGCGTATTTGCTCGCCCTGGTTAAAGAGAGTTTCTTATGATTTCAAAGGTGTTTTTCTTTTCTACTTTTAATTCATTCCATTGTATTAAATAACTGAGAGAATAACGAATAAGAAAGGTGAGGTTGATTTAACATAAAGTGTCCCACATATATGTATATATATTCTATCTTCGTATCTGATCCTTCATCCATTCGTCACCCACACATTGCCAGGCTCGCAACTATAAACTACACTGTCGTAAGTATCTTATAAAAATAGACATAGTTATTCGTGACGTCATCAGTGAAAGAACCTTATAATGTCAATCGTGACTGAAAATCTAAAGATCGCAGGAAATAAGACTCGGTCTCGTCCGCGATTGAAGAACGAGCAGATTAAATTACTTTGAAAATGTTTATTCATTAAGAATTTTCACTTTTTTAACATTGATAATTGTGTTTATCAAATATCACGAAAGCTCCAATGTTATTTTCTCTATCTAAATTATTCGCTAATATTTATCTTTTCGAATTTTTTTACTCTACGACTTACGATAAAGAAAAACACAATCTTACCTCGCGATTAAACCGGAATAAATATAGTTCGATCGGTTGTCCACCCTCGTCACAAAATATCACTCGAAACCCTTTCACCGTAAACAATTTATGCACACACGTATTTACCGTAGATGGACACGAGGCAATCGAGATTACCAGGAATCATTAGCCAGTAGTTAAGTCACGCACTGGTCAGACAGCAGATGGAGTTTTTATCTTTTTTTTCTTACGCTCAAGAATGCAAAAACTTGAACTTTTTTCATCATATATAATTCTTTTCTTTTTATTTTATTTTTTTCTTATTCTTGCTTCGCGAAATCTTGTCTCTTGATATATATCTAAATGTCGCCCACGCAGGATCTAAAATTCAAGTTCGAGTCCTTCGAGTGTTCCTTTTTCGTCGGCGAGCTCGTCGGGCTGGTTCTAACTGTAGCTCGTTGTATACATGTGTGTACGAGGAACTTCCTACTTTTTCTCGCCTTCAATTCGCCGCCTCGTAGGTTTTGTAAGAAATGACGTCACAGAGATTTCGTTCGAACGCGACGACCAAGCATTATTATTTTACTGTATTAATTAGCTGCCACGATTCACTCAAATTCTCTTAATTTTTATTCTTCTCTTCGTCTTTTGTCGCCTGTCAAACTTTTTTCTCTCGCAATCACATTTTTTTTATTCTCCCATTCGATCTTTTTTTTATTTATTTTTTTTCTTTTTTCCTTAACACACTGCACTCGAGCTCAATATCCAAACGTATTTGCTGGATCCATGAACGATGTGCAAAGACGTTGCTTATGCTCGAACCTATGCAATCTCCGAAGAGAACTGACAACGTTCTCCGCTCACTGGAGTAAGGTACACCCTGTACTAATACTATATTCCTTACCGACTTACAAACACTACTGCGACAAGAAGAAGCGAGAAAGATCAGAAATGAGAAAGAGAGAAAGAGCGAGGATCAGGCCTATCTATATATTATTTATATCTCATATGCGCGAATACGTATGTATGAGACATTTCACGCTGAATCAACGTTTTTCAATCACGCGGAAACCGTCCATTTTCGAATTTTTGAGATTTTTGTTTTCCTAAAAGCCACGTAACTCGAGATTTTTTTGTCTTTTACTGGTTTTGTGGATGCTACAAACAAAAAATGTATCAAAAACAACCGTATGGCAATCACGAACAATTTATGACTTTTTTTTTGTAAGACAAAAATGAATCAACTTTTGCAATTTTTTTTTCTTTGGTTTTATCGTTATTGCACAAGTCTTTGAACACGAAGGTATATACGTGAGTTTTTTGGGCATCGGAAGTGAGAGGAAAAGACACTTCGAATGATTTTATTGAAACAATGGCTGATGTAAAAATAGTAATGAAACGTGTAACGACTAATTTTTAGTATCAGAAAACATAAAATATTCGTAGGATTCAGAAAAAGTATGAATGAAAAAATGTAGAGTCGAAGTGAAACGCCCCATGCCGATGTATACACACATATGAAATGCACTGTAAAGTGCACGAGTATACGAAACACTTACCATCGCCTGGTGTTATATCTATAGAGAGTATGAATATTATGAGCAAGCATGTTACCCCGTCTGCTCGAAGCTCAGGAATAAAGAGAGAGGAGCCAGATCTTTTTGCTTCATCTCGATTCCTTTCGTTTATTCTTTGCGCTCCAAGACTATAATCTAAAGAAAAGTAGCTCGATATCAAAAATCGTCATACGCTTCATTATTTTTGAATATTATATACTGGCTGTTCGGATACCTTTAAGGTAAAAGTTCCTTTTCGATATCGAAATCATGATTCTACTTCGGAGAAGATGTTCTTCTGAAAATAATAGATCGTTCAGAAAAATTCAACAGAGCTTAACACTTTTTAACCATCTAAAAAAAAAAAAAAACTCTCTGACGAACGACGTATAAAAAATACACATTTGACAAGTACTTTGTGAAATTTTAATTTAAAAATTTTGGATTGCCAGAGGGAGGTAATCGCGTTTTTGTCGAAACTCTATTTTTGAAGTCGGTTTTCATGATTTCTCAAAAAGTCATTAACCGATCATGTTCAAATTTTGTACACTTCTTCAAAATAAGATTATCTAGTGCTTGAGCGAAGTATTTTTTTCTTTTTTTCACCACGACTAATTTTACAAGGCAATACGTGTTGCGAATTTTACCAAAAAATGGGACTTTTTGTTCACAACTCCGCCAAAAGTTCAAATTGCAATTTTTTTTTCTTTTCCCTTCGTCCAAGCACGAGCTATACACATATACTAACAGAAAATATTTGGTTTTTTAATTTCAGATTAATCTGTCACGAGTTATCCTGACAACGCTGAAAAAACTTTTTTCTTGTGTATTTCTGATATTTCAAATTGTTTGAATAAAATATTTCATTTGTTATATTTTTTGTTATATTTTTTGAGCTTTCTAAACCCACCTAACCCCGTAAAATGCAAATTTTTCTTCAACACGACGCAATTAACGTAAATTTTAAAAATTTTAATGACAGTAATGAATGACCATGATGATAAAATATAATTAATGATTTTTTCAAAACCACTAGGTTACAGCATTCTCCAATAATTATATAATAATTCAAATAAATGAAAGAAAATAAATGAAACAACGATATAATTCATTTCATTGGAACTGACGTAGGAAGATTTGTTCTTCAATATCGCATAAAACGACTTAGTTATTCGTATATCTCTGGTTACCTACAGCAGCGATTTCCTTTAACGATTTCTTTATCTTCCCTTCCCCCCCCCCCCCCACTCCTGTCCCTCTCCGTTCCTCTTCAGGACTGTCGTGCATCATCAACTAAATGTATATATCTATAAGGATGGCAAAATGCGGCTACCATGAACGTAGATCACGCATTTGTCACGGTACCACATATCACACCCGAGCGCATATGTGTGCCGGAGCACACACGTCGTTGCATTTCTTCGAGTTGTTTTCTCTCGGGTACAACTGCATCTACAAGAAAGAGAAAGAGAAAATCTCGCGATTTTTTTTATGTCTTTCTCTTTATTTCAGTTGCATCTCCACTGATCAAAGGAAGCGGAGAGCATTTTGCCACGCTACTGCGGTAACTGCTCTTGTGTGTATTTATCGACAGCTAAAAGTCCGAAGGGCTTATCCAACATAATTCAGCATACAAAACGATCGAGGTTAACTCCTTTTAATTTGTTGCACTTGATAAATTATCACGTGCGATATACTCGAGTAAAACCACTGGTAGATCTTGGATCATACTTTTTTTTTTCTTGTAAATGTCAATCTTTTAAATAAATTTGAGGACAAAATAATCATTTTTTTTCAACAATAATGAAGAACCCAGCGAACACACCTGAATTATTTTGCCAACTTTTATGTAAACTTTATACAAACTCGTAACTCTTATATCAAAGTTTATGAAAATTTGATTTATCAATGTTTTCTGAAAATGTTTAAAGTCACAGGCAGAGAGTTTTTTCAGATAAAAATAAATAAATCATTTTTTTGGCTCACTTTACCTGATTTGAAATAAGATACTGACAAAATAATTAATCGATAATTTGTCGACATTTTTACTAAGGATTCTGAGCCTTTTTTATATTTCGAGCTAGAGGACTTCATTTCTTTCTCCTCTACGTTGTTTCTAGCTGCAAATTTTATTCCAAATAAATGTAGAGAGAAAAGCATTTTGTTTGAAAATTGCATAAAATGAAAGATGTTTATTCGTTTAATATTACTCGAACGAAAAAAAAAGTTAAAAGCTCGTAGAGAGAGAAAAACTTGATCAGGTTCGATTCGCAAGTTGTTTATCACAAGTATTCGAGACCGCCCGCGGACGAATATACATATGTGCATTTGTGTCGTGAGTATGTCGTCCTAATTTCGATCGAGCTCCAGTTAACAACATTTTAACACATAAATTGGGTTGTGCATGTGATTTGGAATGGTTTCCAAGAAGGCGTGACGTTTTATTTTTCAACGAGAAATCGTTTCGTGCTGCAGAGAATTGAGGTAAGAGAGGGTGGAGTCGAGAGAGAAAGAGAGAAAGTCTGAGACATTAAGGACGATGTCGACGCTAACGAAGCCTCATTATTTATTTTCATTCAGTTCGCTCTGCGTCTCTTTTTTTTCACATCTTCCCTTATTCTGGTTCCACAAGAAAGGTTAGGTCGTCACTCGAAGACTCGAACGTTTTAGTGTTTCGTGTGTGCCTTTCGGCGCTGATTCTCGAAAGAAAGACAAGCTGCGTGTGCCTCGTTCACTGCTCGAACGATTTGTCGATCGCATGAATTATTAATGTGCCTGCAGGAGATTCAAATTCAGCGTGAAATGAAAATAGAGAACAAATATTGGTGAAATGGTAAATATTTCCTCGATTCAAACTACCAGCGGCAGAGAACAAAAGTTTAAGGGGTGCAAATTTAGATCTTTTTTTTTAGAATATTAGAAACTGAATCAAGTTTCTTTTTTCAAGGTTTATTAAACACATATTGAAGTATATAAAAGAGAAATTTTATTGTATTTTCGATACAAAATGCCATTTTTCGATGCCTCCACAGGCGGACGTGTGACTCCTAAAGTATCCGAAAGTGAGAACAAAAAAAATTAATTTCTTCTTAATCCATATATTTTTGGCTTTTTAAGTCAGTTTTTGCAAAAATAGCACGAATTTAAACAAATTTGCATTTTTTTCGGCATAAAAATTTGCAGTTAATATAAAAAAAAAAAAAAAAAATGACATTCTATCAGAAACGGCTATGAACTTCTTTACATAATGTGATTGTGAAGCTACGATTAAAATTTCAAAGCAATTCATCGAACGGTTTTCGAGCAGCGTTTTCACCCAGTTTAAAAAAAGTTATTTCAACAAAAACGTGTGTATGTATACTGTAGTATTAGAGTATTTTTACCATAAAACCAATTAAATGTATCGTTTTTATGATCCTGAAGTATTTGTTTGAGAAAAAGAAGAAAAAAATCGATTTTTTCAAAACTCCCTTATTTTTGCTACAGTTCCTGCAAACAATCATCGATTTTAACGTTCAATTGACTCACACATCATAACAAATTACAGGCTTTATTTGTTTATTTAAACAATTTGAATATTTACCATCTATTTCCATGTATTACGATTTTTAAGTGATCCATATGTGTTCACATGAAGTGTAGACCTCCCTGGTAGCACGTGGAAAGCCTCGGGGCATTTCGGAGACGTTGGTAAGCCGCCAGCATCACCGATCGAGAGCTTTGAGATACAGAAAGAAAAAACAGCGTCTCAGTAAAACTCGGTGCCACGGGTATTATCCCCGGTTATATATGTCACGCCCACCGCAGAACTCTCACCCCATAATACTATATATTGAATATTCTCTATAACACTTATTTACCTTTTTTTCGTATACATTAAATCGATGAAACAACCGCGACTATCTCTCATCCCATGAAGGAAAAAAGAAAAAACGAGCAGATCTCCTTGTCGACATTAAAGTTTCGTGTGTTATTTTATCGATGATCCTGATTTCGATTCCTTTTTTTTATAAAGTTTTTACGAAACGCATTGAATGCGTTCTTTTCAACTGATTTCTTCCAGATCGATAATATCGTTGCTAAAAATGAGGTCCATCGAGTAAATGCAAATTTCTTCGTTGTTCGACTGTCGAAATGAGGGATTCGGAGAGCGATTTTTTTCCCAGATTTAACGGAAACAAAAAAAAAAGGGATTCGACGAGTTCAGACCAACACCTACACGATATAACTGTAGAGATAATTGTGTAACGTGTATACTTTGAGCTGTGTACGCGTGTATCTGTGTCTCGATCTCTCCTCATCTCATAATTAGGCTTGAGCGCAGCACACCCCGGCACTCGGATAATTCGTTGCTTCGTTATGGCACATACGTTTAATCTTTTGAAATAAATTTGCCGAGAGGGAAAAAAAAATAAAACGAAGAAATGAGAAGAAAACGGAGGCCTCTTTTATCTCGTTACAAATGTCATCACCAGATCTTTCTCGTCGCTTTTTCGTTGTCTCGTCTGTTCTTCGTTAGTACACTTTTTTGCTGTTGTTGTTGTTGTTTTTTGTTCATACGACGTCTCTCGTCTCGGTTTGTTCACAATTCGCGAATATTTCTCTCTCGTGACCTTTTCAATCCGAAATTATTCGGTCATGTCTCTCTCTCTCTCTCTCTCTCTCTCTCTCTTTCTCGTGAATGGTGGTACGCGGGATCACCGACGAAGTGTGCGAGGGTAGATTGTACTGTTACGTCGGGTACCTTCACTCCGGAATAATATAAATTCTTGAGCATCAACGTGTCGATCTTTCTCTCTTCATTCTTCCTTTTCCTCCTCTCTCTCTCTCTCTCTCTCATTCTATCTCTCTTTCGCGCTCGTATAATAAAGGTCTCGGATCTTCTTGCAAAGCGAGTGCTGAAGAAGGATCGCGAAATCCTTCGCGACCATCTGACAAGCCAGACGCTACCGCGAGAGCTCTCTGCCGATATGTGTGTGCACAAAGAGATCTCAGTACGCAGAGAGACACCTTGATTGACGCGAGGCTATGTAACCAAAGTTCCTTGACCCCCCTCCCCCCGTCCTCCTCCTCCTCCCGTCGTCGCAGCGCCAACCTCGCGCACACAATGATCCCAAATCGAGTCGTGAATTTATGAGCAATTTAATTAAATGTCCGCTCATATGCACGTGCTCAGCACCAAGACGACACATTTGGCCCAATGACGCATCACAAATATGCAACCTAGAAATTCATGGCGCACACACCCGTGTTTAGAAGCACGGAGAAGTTCATCGCTCACCGAATTACCAAATTCTACTGCGGGACTTGAATCTCATTTTTATTTGAAAGGAAACGAGTTAGGCTTATGGAAAATGTAAAATGAAACGGTTTATTCTGTAAAAGAGTTATGAATTTGCAAAATTTTTTCAATTTTCTTGTGTTTAATTGGTTATTAATATTGATCATCCATTTAATTAGACTCGATTATAAAAAAATTAAAAAAAGAATTATTAAATTGAAAATGAAAAACTGGAGCAAAGGTTCCGACGGATAAAAATGGAAAAGTTGCAAAAATCCGCTTCCGATTTTACGTCTATTAATCATCGATGCTCATTTATCTTATTATTAGCCTGTTGTGAATCAATAGAATGATTTTTTGAAAGAAGATCGAGAGTACGATATCGCGTGCATGCAAACGTTAAATGGCTCCAAGTGCATAAAAGA
The DNA here is from genome assembly GCA_037576405.1 of Campoplex capitator. Taxonomy (NCBI): domain Eukaryota; kingdom Metazoa; phylum Arthropoda; class Insecta; order Hymenoptera; family Ichneumonidae; genus Campoplex; species Campoplex capitator. The sequence goes on along the minus strand of JARBWI010000323.1, from coordinate 7,839,938 downwards.
AATGAGAGAAAAAGAGAGACGGTGAAAAAGAAAAAACAAAAAAAAAGGGAACTGCGAAGAGAGCTTGCCCTCTCGCGATCGTGTCTCGCCCGCGAAACGAACGTTTAATGGAATATCGCTCCGACGGTTTTAGTCTCTAACGGCTCGAGTCCATATGCACACCCCTCTAAGGGCACACTCGTGCATGTGTGCTTGTTTCGCGGTGTGCATTAAAGAGCCTCCCTTTCTTTTCGAGCTTTAGTATCATTGGCGGCAAATTAAAAGCGGAGCCTCAAAGCGACCGAACAAAATTGAAAGCCGCCACTTCAGTCTCTTTCTTTCTTTCTCCCTTACTCTCTCGCCCTCTCTCTCTCTCTCTCTCTCTCTCTCTCACTTCTCTTTATTTCTTTCTTTCTATGGTTCTTCCAATTGGCACGATTGTACCTCCTGCACTTTGCTCTTCTCCAGGTCACTTCCACTCTTCTTAACTTCTATAAAGTTCCCAAACTATATTACTCTTCACTATTCCCATCAGCGCACGAATAAATCAAAGGGCGCAATCTAATTATAAAAGATTTGTAATTAAATCGATGTTTCCAAACGAAAAATGAACATAATGTTCCAAAAAATTGATGAAAAGAGTTGTACATTTAAAAAATTTTTATAAAATCTACAGAAAATTGGAGACGACAAAAACAATTCTCAAGATTAATTTCCAAATCTGTCCAAATAAAGATGCAACTGAAGTAAAGTTTCGTCGAGTCCCTGAAAATTTTCCAAACTCATTTATAATTGCTGAAATTCGTTGAAATATCATGAGCAAAATGTTAAGTATTCTTAAAACACTAAATCGAGGAGAAACAAAAATGAATAAAAACTATACAATCTTATACCTAAAATCGAAAGAATTCGAAAAATACAATAATCGATACAATAAATTCTGAGCACGAAATATCTTACGACGAGAAAAAACAAAATGCTTACGGATTATAAATCCACGTGGTTTTCATTGACGGAACAAAGATATAATACACAAGATACTGGAGAAGAAGCGAGTTGCATAGAAATTCCAAAGACTATCAGTTTCAGGCTGGAGCTTTGAGTACATGCATCAAAACCGTTACGGCGCGAGTTTATTCTCATGAGATGAGCTCGCGAGGTGAGTACTCTCGGAAGTACGAATTAGACGCTTCTTCTATATCTTTCTCTCCGTCTCGTCTCTCTTCTCTATCGTTCTTTAACTACGCGCGCGCTCTCGCTCATCCTCCGATATATATTCCGTGTTAATTTTAAATACGCGCATTTTGACCCGACCCAGTGACTTTGCGGCGAATGTTGCGCGCGCGCGCCAGCTCTTTCCCTCTTATCCTCACAAGGAAGAGGAAGATTGTAATAAACGATGGGAATACATGCAGCTCGATACACGATGCTACGCAAAAGGGGGCGAACGGAGAACATCTGCTTCGAGAGACGATCGACTACGGGCATATAGTTATTGATAGGCTATTTGTATAAATATATATATACATATATAGATATTCTTTATTTACCTGTACGTAAACGTACGATACGAATGTGTGTATTTTCTATGAGAACCCTTAAGAGCTCAGCCTCCCCACTTTTGATTTATAACTCATTATGGCCGTACAAGAATTACTGGAGTCATCGTTTTGCCGGTCCATGGCTCTGCACTTGTCGAAGTAACGGGGTATGCGATATTATATTTTCCCTCTCTCGTCTCCTTGTTCCCTTCTTCATACTATTCCCTGTATACGGCGTATTCATTGACTCGGTAATGCACCTATGGTAATCATACAAGAAACCTGGCTAATACATATAATATTCCACAACTGTGGCCACTCTCCTACATATATATGCTCGTGAGGTGCTTTGCATCCGCTGATGAGCTTCGGGGCAAATAATAACCCCGCAGATTAACCGCGAAAGACTCCTCGGTAAAGTTATTTCACTCACAGTTTCTCTTTATCCAATTTGTTTTGACATTCATCGATCGAAGAAATGTTTGATTTGCTTATGAAATATCTTTCAAATCTGTTCGAAGGTTTTGAGTGGAATTCGAGTGTTTAAAAATTGATTTTTATCTTCGTATTTGAGTTCGAAGTCGGCATTTGTTGTTCGGTGTTGTCAAAGGAAAATCTCCGGTCAAAGTCTCACTTATTTTGAGAGTAAGTTTCGAAAGTGAAAACGTGCAAATAAAAAAAAAAAGGCGCAATGAGATTTCTATCACGTTTCTTTGCCTGCGCGATCCTTCGTGATATCGATTTCGATCGATACATTTATTTCAAGCGTACCGCTCTCCCTCTCTCTTCGGGCTTGTTTGAGCAGAAAATTCTTGGATGAAAATTACAAAGATTAGAGGGAGAGGAGATCTCCTCCGGAGGACATAAATCCTCGGAATCTCGCTCCCTCAGTTTCTCTCGAGGGTGCGAGAGAGCGTGGCAATCGTAAGCTTTTGCCTCACGTGCCACAGTAATATATACACACGGATATATTTTTAGTGTGTCTGTATAAGTGTGTGTGTGTGTGTGTCCGTTGATACACATGGTACGAAGCGTATACAAATGTTATAGAAAGACTGGTTCTCTGATCCAGATTATGGAGTTGCGCGCGAGCTCTGCTACAGAGCTCAAGATCCACCGATCGGGAGTAATGATCTAGGACGATCGAGATGAAAGATCTTCTATCGCTGATGCTCCCCCTACTTTTTTCCAAAGACAGAATGACTGAAAGAGTTCAATGATTAGTTTCAACCCTCCAACGATAATATGTATACGAGAAATTTTACGCTGAATCGTTCAAATTGCGCATATCCCCAGCACGCTTATTCTCAACAGTCCAAAATCCTATTCTTGAAAAATACGATGAGAATGAATGAATACTCCGTATAATAAAATCTTTCGAATTCAATATTTCGTACGGTGTCAAAATGAATGATAATAATGCATTTTGCTGAGTTTTTTTTTTATAACGACTGAACGCTCCTTAGATTTACAGGATTTTGAATATTTTTATAAAATCTTTTTTCATTCCTCGTAAGAATTCACAGGTAATCTCTTAGTTCACTACGCATCCTTGCACTTCGCGTAATATGCACATGAGCACGGGATTCATAAGAGAGGGCGCGCGTGCGTGCGTAAAATGTGTAATAGAGGCGCTCACGCTCTCGATCTACGATCTTGAGAGACCGGTCTATAGATCAACGGTGCAAACCGCAAAGTCCACGGCTCGTGTGTTCAACAGCCCCCGAGTAAAGTTTTTACATATATACACACTTTGCCGATTTGAACGATGATCGTGAACGAGAAAATGCAGACTGACGAACCACGTGTGTACATACAATAAAGCTATCCAGCGTCCAAACTCTCTCTCTCTCTCTCTCTCTTTCTTTATCATCTCTACGTTCTCTAGTCTTCTCGTGAGATCTAGTCTGCCAAGCAACAATCACCAGCAGCAAGAATCGCAGATAGATCTCCTGATGGCTCTGCTGGACCAAGCTCCAGGATGAGCTGGATCTGCATGAAGACCAAGAGAAAATCAACGTTTCTTTCTTTTTCTTCTTTTCTCTTCCCTCCACCTTCCCTCTGTCTTTCTCTCTTCCAGTTTATCTTTATATGTGCATATCTTCTTCAGATATGTTTCAACTTGAAGCTACAACTCTTCGCAGGAGGTTGACATCTATCCAACTTGGCGACCTCCGCACTCGTCCGGGTTCAAGAAATCGGAGAGAGAAAAAGTGAAAGAAAGAGAACAAAAGCAAAAGGAGAAAAAGAAAAATAATTTTTCTACCAAAGCAGATTCACGGATTCAGAACCGAGGTCACTGAAGAAGTCTCTGGTCGCAAGGACGACGAGAAACTTTGCGCAAGGCCCCCTTTCACAGGACGAATGTAACTAAAGTTCACTCGTTCATATCGTCTCCATCTAGATACTGAGATTACCAGAAAAATTCATTCGTAACGATCTAAATATAGAATTTATACATGTATTTATCGTTTAGACACGGAACGATGTAAAATTATTTTAAAGAATTGTCCTTTCGTAAAAATTTTTTCCTCAAACTTGATTCTTCAGCATAAATAGATAAAAATATGTTCGAAGGTAAAGTATTTGCACTTGACAACTTCCGGTCCGTTCATTTTCTACCATATCGATCCAAACGACCCTCCAGTCCTTATATACCTTTATCTACAAACTCATTTTCGTGTATATACATGCGTATGCCTGTGAGTGTGTACCTGCATGTCAATAAATTTAACGACCGAGACGGAAAGAGAAAATTTATTAATTGATTTGGCGGAGCATAGGTATTCGATTATGCACATCTATAATCGTATACGCAGAAATCCGTAGCTCGAACAGGAAACACCACTCATTGTTAAGCGAAAATAATTATTGAAATATTTAACACGAGGTGCGATGCCTAACCTTCGCAATCTTTACCCGAGTCGATCTACTAATAAGGCGAGTTAAGCTCATTATCGCGTTCCTAAAATACCATTTTTCTTTTTGATCCTCTCTGCCGGATCATTAAAACGGAATAACGAACTGTCGATATGTCTAATGCAGAAAACAAAGCAAGAAATATTTCGAGGAAAAATTCTTCATCGTACGAGTCAAATCAATCGATCGAGGCTAAACGCTGCAATTGCCTAGTTTGCAAAAGTCAATTTATTTTATCGAAAGATATTTCGTTATGTTGACGTAGCTTCTGTCGTTGAAATAGTACAAAATAATTGAATCGATTTCGCATTATTTGTTTGGATCAGAATCCGTTGAATCATTCAATTTATCCGATCGCTCCGATCCCTCGTCGTACGACACAGCCTCAAAAAATAAAAATAAATGCTTTTCCGGTTCGATACATACGATCTACATTCTGCAATTAAAAAAAAAAGAAAAAAAAGTGCAACGGCAGGAAACGATTTATGGCAAATTGCTTATGCTCGGTCCATCCTGACGTGATCATTAGCGTTTAATTGTCGTAGAGTCCTTGACGACAAACATGTCGGCGATGCTGTTTAGAGCAGAGCGAATCTCGAGAACGCTTACATTAGTGAAGTATTCGAAATCGAACATGTTTTCAAAATCAGCTATTACAAATTGTTCAACTTTAAATTGTAGCAAATTGCATATTTTCGTTTCATTTTTATCTGAAAAATAATTCGATAAAAATGAGTGAAATGAAATAACGACGACAGGAACCTTGACCATCGTGCTATTCTCAAGAGCACAAGATTGAGATTGTAACAGCACGAGATATATGTAACACAAGCCATAAAAGTTGCGTAACGAGGATCTAGCCAGGAGGTTAATGAGAATCTCTGAAGAAACGGGACGCGTTTATTATCTGCAAATACGAACCACACTCCACTACACACACACATAAATCTCATGTCAATAAAGAAAAAAAAAAAAAAAAGAAATATGCATGCACGATTCTTGAGGACGATTGTAACGAAAGAATACATCGCTATTTCTCAATAGCTAAAATAACCCAGCGAGGACTTTGAGAGACCTTGCTTTCCTCCCACGTCTCTTCCTTCGTGACATATATATGTAGTTTTATTTTTTTTATTTTTTTTTAATTCAAAGTTTTGTCTACGAGCTGTATATGTATACATATAGGTACTTTAAACACGTTGAGTATTATCAGTAATCCAGACGTTTGGACATACTTCGCCACTAACACGCCATGTACTTTTCTATAGTCTATATAACTGTAGCTATCTATAGATATATTATTCGGAGCAATAAATCAATTACTCGATAATATTGCAAAAAGATCGATCGATCCTTTGAGTAATACGTATGTATACGAGGTTTTAGGTGTATTCATATAGTCATATAAATCCTGTATGAAAACCGGAGGATAGTCCAAAAGGATGTATATACAAAACGAGCGTAAAGCCTCGAAGAGGGAAAGAGATAGATAGAAAGAGAGAAAGAGGGAGAGACAAAAAGAGAGGAGAGAGAGAGAGAGAGAGAGATGGAGAGAAGTGGTAGTTGATATTATGGTTGATTCCTAATACCAACGTGAATAATCCGCGTCTACAAAGTTGTAAGCTGCCGACTGTGTATATAGTAACTATGAGTACATAAAAGTGGCTTTACAGTAATATTGCTTAGCTAAAGTGTAAGAAGGCTGTAAGAGAATCGAGGGATCCCGACTAGATATTCACGATTCATGAGTCATGAGAATTCTCCCATGCTGTCTGATGTACTCGCTCGGAGATTCAGCCCCTGCGCTGCTAATCCCCGTAGTGGAGAAGATATTCCCAAGTGCATCGCCACGTGCATTTTGCCGAGATGCAGAACGAGATCTTCGTCTCGCTTCTCTTCCTCTCCCTCTCCCTCTCTCTCTTCAGCTATACGTTTGCTCCCATCAAGAAGCTTTGGCGATTCCTTCTGGCTTCGTGGATCATGATATTTCCTAGAAATCTCTTCGTCAGCTAGAGGATGAAGCTGTCATTGAAGCCAAGTCCTGATGAAACCACCTCGGGTACTAATCTCCCGTTGTTTTTAGAACGGGAGTGTATTCACGTGAATATGTATGGGTACTGCCCCAGCATATCATGAATCCTTTCATCGTTCGCTTTGATATCTCCTTTTATGAAGTGGAAACGGTCCTTCGTATGGGAACGAGAAGGAGGCTTTTGTGGTAGAGATATTCCATGCAACTTCGCCCTTGGCTTCGTCAGCGTTTAATTAAAGCTCTGATTCTGATAATGGCCAAATGAACTGCAAATTTCATATGGACGCCTAAACCGTGGGAAGTTACCTGCTTCTTCATAATCTTCTTCATTTTTCGCCAACTTTTATTAAGATACTCTTTGACAATCATCGACTGGAATGGTGGTATAAAAGTGACAGCATTTTTTTCATTTCATAAGCTTCACAGATAATTTATGAAAAATGTCAAATTTTTACGAATCAGTAAATAAACGGTAGGAAAAGTTACCGAAGAAGTTTTTCGGAAGAAGAGTAAATTTTTCAGCAGTTCGACCAGGAGATATTTAAACAAAATCACCAGAAATGAAAAGGGTTCATCTGCCATTTAACAATAGACGGTTAGAACCGAAGTTCTTTTACTGAACAATCGCTTTGCAATCGACTCAACGAGTCTAAAAGTGTGCCGATATCAGATACACGTTTCTGTCCGTTGGCACATGTTCTGTGCTGTAAAATACTAGAATAAAACGTATGCATTGCGCTCTCGAATGAAACGAACATCGCAATTTAAACGTGCCAACAATGAGTTAAAGATGTTCGAGTCCCGAATACAAATGACGTTAATCATATATCGGTAGATCATAGAACAACGATAAAAACGGAGCCGTAACGGCGAGGCCTGTGCGCGCATGCGCGAGACTCGTCGCGCTACGCCCTCTTCCGTTAGCGTCTCCAACTTCGAAGCTCGCAGGCGTCTTCGAATTCCAATCGCGAAACACCTTCCCTCGTGAATGTATTTCTTTTGAAATTTTATACATTGAAAATATTCTAGGATAAGAATCAAAAGAGGCGAAACTCGTGTACACGGGCGTGAACATGGTTTGGGTTGTGCTCGGTAAGATACGGGAGTATACGTAGAGGAAATGCATACAAGTCTCTGCACGATGACGATTGGAAATTCATTGGCTCGCTAAAAAGGAAACAAAACATTTTTCTGCTATTAAAAAATGATCGTTTTTATGAATATGCACATTGCTGAATCTCCACCAGACGTCGATCGAACATGCGATGCAGAAAAATCAATTGAATTGAGAAGAATTTTTCTTCTGATTGCTTTCTGCTTTTCGACTCGCTCTTATGCTTCAGTAGAAAAAAATTTTAAAAAAAATTGCTTCCACCAACATGTATATATTTGCTGGGCCAAAAAGAGTTGAAGGTAAGAGGTGAAGATTTTTTAACGAGTTGCTTTTCACGCTTTCGAATGAGATACGAAGCAGAGTCCGAAATGAAATGTTGTCGAGACACGAAAGTAGCTCTCATTCTTATTGTTCCTTTGTGGCGTGTTGCACTCATTTACACCGACTCCCATAAGTATTATATCTCCGAGCATCTCTCTCGCTACTTGCTCTTCTCAAAACGTTTCACGAATGCGCATACGATTTTGCAGTACGAATGCTTCCTCATACTTACTCTTGCTCGCTTTGGCTCTCAACGTCGTGCTTCGACCATCGTATGCATTATTCAAATTGCCACGCCGACGCCCCACGTCTCTTGCGAACGCCCAACTTCGATACACTTGATACGCAACTATATACAAAAAGGTATTAAGATACGCATTATTTCAGCATAAGAATCTCGCGAGGCCCATTGAATTGAATCTAGCTTTAAATTGCCTGTGCTTAAATTCTATTGCATTTATTTATTTTTTTTTTTTTTCAATTCTCTCCTCTTTCCAAACAGAAAAATTTATCGAGCGTTTTAAAAATGATTTTGTATACAAATACGACTATAATCAATGAATGCATCTCTACTAACGAATCAGAAAATCAATACGTAAAAAGCGGTGAGCATTTACAGTAGTGAACATTACGTTCGTCTAGCATCTCTGGTTATTCTTCATTTGAAATCAATTAATTTCTTCAATAACAATTGATTATACAGTCCGATTGGTTCTTTCCATTTTTTTCATCACCCAGATATGCTAATCGAACTTTTTATCGAATGTCTCAGATAATTCTGACAACGTATACAAAAACGTAACGATCCCACTCAATATACAACAAGATCAGTGGGTTCTCATCTCCCTCCCTCTTTCTCTCTCTCTCTCTTTCTCTCTGCCTCCCTTCTCCTCCTCTTGTATACTTGTCCGTCCTAAATCACTTACATCGCTATTATCCAACGTGGAGCTCTCGCGCGCGTGTATGTAATTACCTGAAATTATCATTACTCATCATCAATTCGTGTTGCGCGAGCTCTTCTTCTCCCTCTCCCTTTTACTCTTCCCTCTTTTTATCTCTTTCTGTTGCTTTACGTTCCCCTCTCTCTCTTTACCTCTGGCAATGCTTCTCGTTTCTCATTCGGCGGCCTGGTAACGCGGTACGCGCGGGAACGCGAAAGCGCGTATCGAAGCTTAATAGTATGGGGTCGAGGAAGAGAGGAGATCGAGAGGCTTTCTCGAATGCAACGAGAGAGATCATTGATCGTTGTCACGACGAGAGGCATATGGAAAGTGATGCACTCTCTTCTCTCGACAATAAGTATACACTCTTTCCATATATATCTACTGGCAGTTCAACATCGGATCACCAAATTTATAATCTCAGACAATTTTTCAACTTATACTTATCAATCATTCGCATTATTCTCGACGTTATTTTATCCTATCCAATTTACATACACAAAATGTTTTTCTTCAGTTCTATTTCGAAAAAAATTTCTATTCGAACTTTAATCAACGATAAAATTAATGAATTCATTGATTTCGATGATTTTTCTTCGTTTTTTCTCCTAAATGTGTATCAATGATATTCGACGCGACGTTAGTGAAAAACTCTGTCGATTTAGCATGAAAATTCCCTTATGTCCACTTTTCGCTCTGTCCGCAATCTCTTCGCACAAACTCTCGAACTCGTGAATTATCCTCATACCCGATATATATGCGCTGCGAAGCGATCCTATCGATCGATCGATCGAAACTATGCATGTATACACTCACGAAGTCACTACGTTGCTTCTATCCTTCCGGTTTTAGCGTTTCCATATGCGTACCAATTGCAATATCGAGTCGACGAGCCACATATTCATACTCTATAGTCTTGCCTTCGGCTTCGTCCGAGTTTCATTACCGTAATAATTCAAAATATTTTTTTTTTTTTTTAAGTAGTAAAATGTAGTTGATCTCGGTTCAAACCATCCACCTAACAAATCGAACGAAATGCCCCCTTCGAAATCACTATCTACACAAACTCAATTTCAGTCATGACTACTCGATTTTTCCTCGAAGAATTGGACATAATGGACCAGTCTCCAGAGCTTAATCACAACAATTCTTTTATACTGATTCAATTTATATAAGTTTAAAATTGAATTTGAAGTATTCAATTTCGTGACTCGAAATTCGGAGTGGAAGGCATTGGGAACACCAAAAACAAGAATTTATTAAGAGGGAGGTAGGGACTTGGAGGTAAACAAAAAACCGATTTTTCTAATTTCATAAAATGAATGTACATCACAAGAATATTGTGTCCAAATTTCAAGTAAATCGAAGCAAAACTAACAAAGATATGGCATTATAACTGTGCACCAGCATATTTTTCTGTCCCGTTTGTATAATGCCTTGACTGCTTTTTTCAAAAAAGATTTACCCAAGTAGATAAATATTTATATTTATAATTATACGCGTTTTACTCGAAACATCGTTTACGCATTTTTATCGAAACAAATGCGTTTTTCTCGAAACAACGTTTTGATCATTCTGAAATTTGGTACTCTATTTTGATAGACGACTTGCAAGGTAGCAACGTCAAGATTTTTCTTTCAAATCATTATTTTTTTATTTTACAATAACAAATGGCTAATTTTTACTCGAAAATCGGTATTTTCCCTTCCGAGTGTTATCAAATATAAGAAAATTAAAAAACAAAAAAAACTCACCGTTGCTACCTAGAGGAACTCATTAGCTAATGAAAAAACTTTGGTTTTTTTATCTCAGATAATCCAGTGTTGAGTTATGCGGTACACCGGGAAACAACTTTTTTCGAAGCGCTTGCGAAGATTTGCTGTCATTGCCTTAATTCTTCATATTTTTCAATTAATATTTTACACAATATTCTTCACATGTTACTTTATCATGTACCAATCATGTAAATAAATTTGCATTGACCACATTCTCTAAAATAATTGTCAAAAAATGGCTTTTTTTACCTCCAAGTCCCTACCGTTCCCTTAATTATCACGCGTCATCTCCAAAATTATCACAAAATCTGACACACGCATCAAGGACTTTTTTATTTCCGATGAAATGACAACGAACAAAATGCTGAATCGCTATTTTTGCGATTTGCATGTTTTTTTTCTCTTCAAATTTTCATAAGGAAAGAAATGTAATTATACTTAGAAAAAAATAGTAAAATTATTTCTTCTGACATTGAATTTATTTTTCATAAGAACAATTGTAGCATTAATTGCGTATTTGGAGTTGCAGGCCTTCACTGGGTTGATTCGATTAGGATTATTTTTAAAAATAGCAGACTTATAGATAAATCTTTTTCCCTCCACAATCGATGAATCCTGTTCACTTTCTCTCTCCCAGTTCTCTTTTCCCGTGCCCCCCCTTTCGAGCCACTTTGAATAATGAACGAAGGGCTATTTGCCTGCATATACACCGTGTGCGCCCTCGATTGGCTATACTGCTGGCAAATACTCTCGCAAAATACATCGCTAAAGAGAGAAGAAAAAAACCCAACGGAAAGAGAGGGCGATCTCGCGACTTCGACAACTGCACTTTATCCTGAACGCGTACGAAGCTCTACGACGCCAACCTTCATGCACACATATACATATATAAATGCAGAAAAATAAATGAGAGAGAGAGACAAAAATAAAAAGAAGCAAAGTTAAAAGCAACCGTATCGAGATCGTAAATTGCATGCTCTCGCACAAGCCAGAGAGAGAGAGAGAGAAAGAGAGAAATAGTGATGAAAACTGTTTTGAGTATTTCACGAAAATCCTTATTCTCTTTATTCTCAATAAAAAAAAAGCAATCATGTGCAGCACTCTGATGAAAAAGTCGTCGTATGATGTGAGAATATTTAATAAATCGTTAAATACGGAATAAAAACGAGGGATGCATGACTAAAATGATTTGTTTCTCAACGCATAATCGAAAAGTATCAGCCAGAATGTCCGCACATTCGCGGAATAAGCGATGCGTCTAAATTGTAACCGCATTAAATTTATTGATTCGATATGAATCCAGCAACTTCCTTGGTCCATTAATTACTTCAATTTTTATTGCACACATGAGAAATAAAAAAGAAATTGAAAAGTAGGCTTGTCCCCCTGTCGAAGCTGCTCTTTTAATGTCTTTTTACTATTCCTTTTTTATCTCACTTTTCTCGCTCATTTCCTCTCGCTCGATCTCTACCCTATTGGCATAGGACTAAATTGGCATTCACAGCTTGTCGAATGCGTGCTGCCGCTGTTTTCCTGCCTCGTATTATAACGTGCGTGTGTGCACATCGTTTCGTACGACGATATAATAGTCCAACGCCTGTAATACGCCAACAACTGCTGCATTGATAGACTGTATCGCGTTTGAACATTCCGCTGATTTAATTGCCTCTCGTATATTCACGCACACGTACGCCTCCGTTCCAATTTAAAACTAATACCATTACGTTAATATACCCACACATCGTACCATTTTACAATGAATTATACAGGTGTTCGTGAATTGATTAATCGATTATTAAATTTGTTCTTCGTCGTCGTCGTCCTCGTCGTCACGTCGGCGGGGTGAAAAATGTTTTCTCGATTCAATGAATTGTATTCTTTCTCGATAACTTCATGTGTCACATTATCGACAATCTTTCACTGAGCATGTGTCCACGAAAATTTATCTAAATTCAAAAGATCTTTGTGTGCTGTTGGTAAATTCAAGTTTTCGTTGAGCTTAACAATCTATTCAATTTACAATTCCAGTCAATGCAATGAATATAATGTTTATTAAGCGTTTTCATCTTTGTGTATTGCCTGACACTTTTGTCTCGAAGATATATCATTAACTGTTTCAAAATTCAATACAAACGTATACATTTAACTTATTTCATACACTCAAAAGGTTAATGGAGGAAAGAGATAAAGATTATTGATGTATTTCTCTCCGATTCATTATGTCATGAACATCCATATAATATGCTAATCAAAAGTCATACGTTGCGATTGAAATTCTGACACGTTTTAATTAATGCACTTATGTTGGCATAACAGCAAGAAGTATCGATAATAAGAAAGGAGAGAGAAGGAAAAGGAGATGAAAATATTCGTTTTCTTTTGAATTTATAAACATCGAGTGTTTGTGCACTGGTGAAAATTCCCAAGTCGACTAATAATTGCGTCACTATTCGTTCTTATTTAATCAGCTAATTTCACCTTCTGACATTTCGCACCGTACCAAACTTTTTTTCAAGTTCCGTTTGCTAATTTTTGTTATTTTTAGTAGCTTTATCGACATAAATATGCATATGTCAAGGTATTTACATAATTTGGATCGCTATGCTTTCCAAGTTTATACGTATGCCGATTTTTAGAAAGGTATATTGCTCTCTCCTATACTACTCGACCAAACCGGACTCGTTTGACGTGATATATATGTATAAGTGACTGAATTTTACGATCGATTATCAAACAGCTCGAGCTAATCCGGTGGAGCGTGAATTTGAAATATTTTACACCATTATTTTCGTTCCAGCTGTCGAAATACTTTCGCCGGGTATTTGTCTAGAGGAAAAAAAAAAAAAAAGATTAAATCGTGCATTATTTTAGACGATTGTGAATTATTCATTGAAATGAATTAAGAAAAATAAGAAAGAAAAAACCGCATAATGTTGAAATAATGATAAGCATCTACAAATTTTTATTTCTTCACCCATTTTCTTTGTCATAAAGTGCAACGAAGATTTGCTTCCAAGCTTCCAACTTGTTGCAAATAGCTGTCGATTTAATGGGTTTTTTTTGCCACCGTATTGTGCAGTCCATGCGAGAAATAAACGCTGCCATTTTTTATTTAATGCTCGAGAAATAACGTGCATCGCGTTCACATCATTTTGCACCTTATTCGGGACGGTTCGTCGGCTTTCACTTCTCAATATTTTATACGAAGATTTAACGAATTACAGCTAGCTGCAATATACCAAAATTGCACGATCGAGAGCACATGCAACTTCGGATATACGAGAATGCAAAAAAAAAAAAGTGAACAGTCAATTGCTATGCTCTCCAATTTTATCCCAATTTCTCGAAAGATAAAATCTTCGGAGGAAAATTACATTCGTGAGAATCAACGAAATTCTCTTGTGTACTGTTGCATCATGAAATATCGTGTTATTACGTTGCTTCGAATGATTCTCGCGTTATATTATCATTCGTGATTTTTAATTATAATTTCTTATGAAAAATTTATATAAAAATCATCGTTCCCAACAATCGCGTTATAAGCATCAAATATTTGTTGATTTTTCATTACGATTTTTATCAAATTTTGATCCTTACGAGACCGTTGATTCCATCGATTATCAAAGTTATTAATGTTGACATATTTCATCAGAATATTATTATTCACTGGACACGAGCTCGTGAACAAAATAATTTCGGAATTCAGAACGACCGATTTTGAAGAAATATACGTTCATATTTTTTGACTAGTTTATGAGCATTTACACACATTTTACATAACGCAGAAAACCACTTTCGAATAAACTGTCGGCGATGCGCGTCATAATACGAAGCTTTAAAATTCGATAAATAAAAAGTTGGTAGACCGAAAATTTATCGTTTTGAAAACAAACATTTTTGTGATAATAAATATTCCTGAAGATTGTTAAATCACCCAACCGGCGAGCCTCGTATATGTCGTTGACGATATCTAATTAAAATTTCAATTAAGCGTCTCTTCGTATAATCACATTGATATTGATCGTCAGTAGAATGACGTTGAAGATCCGTTACCGGCACTTTGACTCGTCATGGAGCAATCAAGTTGTTTCGTTAATGTCACGTGCACGCAACGATATATAGGCGGAAACAAAAGTCATGGATATCGAATATGGGCGATATTCCATCGCGACTTTCACGCTAAAGTTTTTTACGTGAATTGAGGCAAATTCGATTTTTTCAAATGATGAGATAATCACATTTATTCGATTCATTCGATCGTCTGAAATGCCTGCAATGGTAATCATCATTTTTTCATTCAAATAATACGGCTCATTACCACCTTTTTGTTTTTGTTCAGTGAGATGAAAATTTATTAATGAAGCGTCGAACAATGAAGACAAGAATTTTTCGTGGTTTTAACCCAATCTGGCATCGTAGAAACCCCTGCTTAAGCCTTCCAAAATCCAGTCATGGTAATGATGCACTTTTGTGTAAACGTCCGGCAATCCGATTGCGCAGGGATAGTACCAGGACACGATTCCAATTACGGTTTCATTGTAGACCAGAGGACTGCCATCGTCACCCTTTGAAAATGTTTTCATTAAGACAGAAGATAAAACGAAAAAGATTGCGATTCGAAATCAATCGATCAATCGACGATTAACGCTCAAATGAAATATTGAACCCATTGCACATACGCGATTATACACAAATGAAGATGAATGAAAAATCATTGGTAATTGAATGTGTTTTGTAAACCTTACCGAGCAAACTCCAGAAAAACTGTTTCTGAAACCACAAATATTGTCTTCACCGATCTCGTTCAATTTATGAAGTTTCTGGCACTCATTGTGAGTGAGAACGGTCATATCGGATTTTTGGAGTATCTTGGAATAATCACCGTCTGGAAAATCATCGTAACCCATGCCCCATCCGCTCACAAGAGCAATCGCGTGATCGTCTGGGTCGTTACCAGGTAAAACGATCGGGGCTTGGTAAGTGTTCACCTCGATGTCATTGGCGAGCTTTGAACAAAAATTAAAAATGTAAGATTTTACCTGCAGCTTAGAAAGCGACTCCTGAGAGACGATCAACGATTTCTTTGTAAAAAAAACATTCACCTTGCAGACCGTTAAACATGACATGATAATTGAAGAATCGTTAAATACCGACGACAAGATTAGTCCAATTTAATAATTCTTGGAACATTTTATTGTGTGTTAAATTGCTAAGAATATTCTCGAGCGAGAATTCCAACTGTGAGGAGCAAGCTCGAGCCAACGGGGAGCCACGCTTGATGCGCTTGACACAATGAGACAAATGATCAAAACCGAAATCACCGAAAAAGTCGTTGATCGCATAATCACTCGGATTCAAAAAATAATAATGTGAGAAATGGTCCTGAAATCCTCGTAAAAAATCTATTCAAGGAGTTTACTAATGTTGAGATAAAACTGCCTGAATTTAAATGAACTTGTAACATTTTTTTTCTCGACGATTCAAATATGTTCTGCCACCAGATTCTCAATGTGGAAATCGTTAAAGAAGAATTCAATTCGCAAAAAAAATGCCTACCATTATCAGTGCAATGTCGTTGGAGTAAGAGCCATCAGGTTTCATGATATAATCTTCATGAATGTCGATGTCATCGACTTTGGAAACTTCGCCACCTTTTTCAAGGTTATTCGATCCAGTAACGACTGTCAACTCATCGTAAGGAACTTCCACTTCGTAGACACAATGTGCTGCTGTTAAGATGTGTCTCGTACTCACGATCGCACCACCACAATGATGTCTTCCATTCAATCTCAAAGACGCTTGGAAAACTATCTCTCCAGGGGCAGCATCTGATCCACCGATCAAACGTTGTGGAGGTTTTGCAGAAACGTCTATTGAAATTAACAATACAATTTTCCATATAAAATAATGATTTTACCATTTTTCTGTCAATCAAAAAACAAAAAATTCTATCAACGAGTTATGCTTTATATATTTTACTGGAAACCGATTTTTTTCAAACTAATTTCGATTGCTATAAAAAATATTGTTCGGTTCGCTTGAAAATTTGAATCGATAAAATCGATTAATTTTTCGAAAACTACAATTTTAAGGCTTTCACGATTAGAAAAACTCACCGACTATTGCGACGCTTGCAATGATGAAAAATGCAAAAATTAAGGGCCGATTTAAGGCCAAATGTTCTTGCAACATGGCGGTTCGTGTGACGAACGGTGAAATTTTGAATTACTTTTGCGGGATTAAAAGTGTAATCATCTTTTATATACGAGCAGTGTGATCGAATCACTGGGCGTTTAAGGCCCACAGCTGGCGATGTTGACTCTCATTCAGATCGATTGATATAACGATGATTTGTCCTCGACCCAGTGCACGAGCAAAAACGCTCTTTAATTATTATTCTGATTTTATCATTTTTCCAATAAGTCTGTTTTCTCGTTTTTATTGTTATTACTCATAATTTTTTTTTTTTCCTAATTTGAACGATTTCGAAATTCTCCAAAGGAATTTTCTCTGCATCGAATGAAGAATTAACGCAACAGTGTCATCTGCTCCACCTTTTGAATAACTTTTTTCGTTACCTCAGCAAAGAATCTCATCAAAAACTTATGATAGTTCATGCGATAATCAATGCATTTTCGTAATTTCGTTGATAAAATACGTTGAATAATTGTTTATTGTCGATAAATAGCGATAAATACATTGATACGGTAGATCAGTCGTTTGACGATTTACTCGTGACGCTTTTAATCCAATCCCGGTACTCGTACACTCTGGTGAACACGTCCGGATGACCCAAACCACATTTATATACAAAAGAAGCGATGCCGATGACTTTTCCATCGTGAACCAGAGGTCCGCCACTGTCGCCCTTCAAAGAAACGTTCGTTTACAATTCGTTCAACCTCCATTGTGATTCATAGGATTGATAAAAATGATAAAAAGTACCGTGCAAAGACCGGAGCCCCGCTTGAAAACAGCGCAAAGTTGGCCACTGTGAACCTGTTGATTTCTGGGCAAAATGCAAGAGCCTTTCGGAATGACGCGCAGTTCCATTTTTTGAAGTTTAGCAGGTACTACATTTTTGGGATTTGGATGAATCAAATCTCCCCATCCACTCGCAACGGCGATCACATCACCAGGATCAGAGCTCGTCGGTAATTCGACGGACTTGGTTCGCTCGTCAAATTTGATATCCTTACTTAACTGCATTGAAGATTTTTGTATTATTAATATTGTTTCCAAAACTCGATGAAAAATAGTTACTGAAATCGTTGAAGAAGACAATGAATCCTCACGGTTAAAATCGCGATGTCTTTTATCCAAACGGAAGGTGCATAGGAAGGATGTTTCGAGACTTTCTGAATATTATAGGCGATACCATTTCCTGACAGAATATCATTCGTTCCCGTGACAACGGTCATCTCCTTCATTAAATCGGCTGGTAAATCGTGGACGCAGTGAGCAGCAGTCAAAATATGTCTCGAATCAATAATACTGCCTCCGCACAACACATTCTTCCGGATTTTCAGGCCAACTTGATACGGGAATTCTCCCTCACTCGCTTCGGTTCCACCCATTACATTTTTCGGTGCTCTTCCATCAACGCCTGCAATTTATTGGTATGAAACAATCAAAGTTCGTGGGTCAATAGAATTGTTCGATCGAATATTCGTTAATTCGTTAACGCGAGCAATGCGAATGAACAAAGTTGCATTTACTTATCGCTGCAATAAGCAGTCCTGCGATGCAGGGAAAAATTGACATCCTGTTGAACGATAAGTTTGACTGATGATTACTTTGGCTGCAGATGCTCAATGAAAAGAATTATCGGACCCTAGTCCTTATATGAGAATCTCTTAGGTCGTGGAAACTTTTAACATCTGGAATTATTTTGTTTATCAATATTCCAATATTATTACAAATGATCCAAAGTTTGCTTGCACTGTCACCTTATGGAAATAGCTATTGACCTCTAAATCAAACACTCGTAACGTCACGTTAACAGCTGTTTTTAGAGGTTCCGTCGTCGTCGAGCAACCACCTTCGATAAGCGTCTGATGACGATGCAAACCTTGCAAATTCGCTTATTATGAATGAAAACAGGTGACTTTTTCCTCTGCATATACAAAGTGGACCGAAATCTTGGATAAGCAAATATTATCTTCCACGTGTATGCATATGCCATCAAAGATATAAAGAAGAAGATGCAGCATAATTTAATCGTAATTATACATGAATAATCGGGTTACGTAATAATTAACGCAACCCTAAGTGACACAAAAAAGTTGCAAGTATACTTTGATCGTCTTATTCGATTTTCATACGTGTCAAAGAATTCCTGCGGATTTCCTTCGATGCTCTGTTCAAACAGTTCTCATGCAATTTGTACTTAATGTTATAAAACTCCTCTCGTTTAGTTGCATTCCTGACAATGAAAGGATGAAGTTGGGCATGATTTCATCACGAGAAGTAGCAGTGGGCAGAAGATCGAAAATATGGCAATGGCACATGCCGAAATTCTGTGAAACCTTCAGCCTGCCATTTGGAATGAAAACATTCGCGAAAACATGTTCCATTGTGCGTGCATGCGGTGCAGGAACCTACGCGATATGAAAAAAAAACATGTCTGCGATGTTACAAAGGTTCTGGTAGAAAGTGATGCTTCCTATTGCCAAGGCATGAATATTTTCCTTTATTCAGATAAAGTATATAACAAAATTTCAGCATACAAATAAGTTGGAGTGTTCTGCTGTTGATCATGTCTCTGCCATAGTTTGATGAATGAAGTCTACATAAGAGTAGACTCTGGTGAATACGTCAGGAATACCTCTGGCACATGGCAAGACGAACGATGCAATTCCAACGACGATACCATCCCAGACTAAGGGTCCACCGCTGTCACCCTGTCAAAAAAAAAAGAGAGATCAGTTAAAATAGGACTAACAATGTGATCGATGTGTTCGGTTCAGCAAGTTTCAATGGAGATCAACGAATTTTCAATTGCAAACTTTGGATGAAGATCTACGACCAATTTCAATCAATTAAGAACACGTTTAAGTAAGGGAGATTTTAATTTAACTCGAAATTAAAATCAGGCCAACTTCTGAGACGTCGAATCATCACCTCGAAATTCAAAAAATTTCCACAGACTTGCTTCAGCGAACTTGATGTTGATTCATACTTACGGAGCAGAGACCAACTCCATGCGCTTCATAAGCACACAGATGAGTTTCAAAAATGGTGAACCGGTTGCCCTGGAGCTTACAGTCCTCGTTGCTCATTGTCGTCATTGGAGTTTTTCTGATATTCAGAGGCCGAAGTCCCTTGGGATATGCCATGTCACCCCAACCACTTGCAATGCATTTCAAATTTCCAGGCGTGTTTTTTTCCGGCAAACGTACCGGTTCCGTGAACATATTGAAAACTATTTCTTCCGTCAACTATGATCGAGACAAGTATCGAATGAAAAAAACGATCGCGCCTCAAAAAGTCAGAGATAACTATAATGATTCTGTAAATCACTCACGGCTATAACTGCGATATCATTCTTCCATGCATCCTCCGATCTGTTAGAATATTGCGGATGAATGTTGACTGATTTAATCGCATGAGTTTTTCCTGCTCCCAAAGCGATGGCGTTTGTACCCGTTATGATGGTCATCTCTTTCAATGGGTCGTTAGAAACTCCATGAAAGCAATGAGCTGCTGTCAGAATATGACGTTTCCCGATTATTGAACCTCCGCATATTTGCATGTTTTTCTTGAATACTGCTGCAGAGTATGGGAATTCACCAATGGCTGCGTCGTCACCGCCGACTACACGACTTGGCGGTTTGGCATTAGTACCTGAAGAAATTTAACGATAGTTGTATTGTCGTTAAGCGTGAGATTAGAACGTCAACACTATTCTGGGACTTTTGGTTATCAATTTCATCAATAAATTTACAGAAATGAAAACAATTGAACTCTTCGAAGTTAACATGAAGTGATTGAAACTTAATTGTATGATCGTTTCCGTAGAACCAAAGAAACAAAAAAAAATTGAAATTCTACTGAACAAAATTCATTGCTACCTATTTCTTACCTATAATAACACTGATAATTGTAAGTACGAAAAAAACAAGTCGTACGAAATGCATTGTTGTGGTCATCTGCCTGACTGAATTAAGATCAAACAATAATCTGCAGTTTACTCGAGATGGTACGAGTATATATACGGACCATTCGAAATTCCATATTTATTCAACGCACCTGCATTTCTTCGTTACGGATTTTATCCGTTTGTGCAATAAATGTTTACGTTTGATTATTTCAGAGGTTACAATAACTGGAGAACGTAATTATGCAACGATTTTGGTATTCGATTTTTTATTCAGAAACAACTCGAGCTCGTGACATCAGCGAACATTTTTATTTTTATTGCGGATTTATCACCGACGATTTTGTCTGCACACCGTCGAGTACGAGATCGAATAATTTCCATTGAAGCTGTGTGGGCATCGAGTCGCAGGAAGAGAAAACATCTGGACAAATCGACGGTTTTTTTGTTTTCAAATTTTTATTACTCCAAAAAACTTTGCGCCATGAATTAGTGAACTAAAATTACTATCAAATGACTACAGTTAATACAGTTTTATGACTTCATCAATCCAATCGAGGAAGTGATAAACACTGGTGTAAACGTCCGGGTAGCCTTTGCCGCAAGGAACGTTAAAAGAGACGATGCCAACCAACTCATTGTTGACAACAAGGGGACCACCACTGTCACCCTAAAAGCAAAGTCAATACGTGAGATTCAGTTCAGAATCAATGAACCGAAAATGAGCGGTTTTTTTTTTTTAATTAATAAACTTCTTCACAGCTTTTTCCTACTTTCAAAAAACATCCAAAGATCTAAAGAAAATAAATCCAACCTGACAAAATCCATATCCGGGCATACTGAGGCTGCAAATTTGTTTAGGATGAATATTGGCCATTCCGGCAAAACGTTTTTGGCATTCGGTAAGACTTAAGGTGGTAACCTGAAGCTTCATAAGATCCTCCGTAGTCACGAGAGAACCGGGAGTCTCGTAACCCCATCCGGTCACCATTCCCTTGTTCCCGCCAGATGTCAACGACTTTGGCAGCGCCACTTCTTTTTGATGAGCATCAAACTTTATATCTCCGACCAACTTTGAAAAAAATATGCGTTTTTTTCTACATACAACGGACGTTATTACAATCTATGTTTCATCGAAATCCAAGACTCGGTAAATTGCACGAAAGCTTCGAAAATTCAGTCACTTTGAAACGTTAAATGAACTAGTTATCAGAAATCGTTCGAAAGTATTCAGAGAGATAAAAAATGATTGCCTATTAACGTGAAGAAAAATTATTTGCTCGATTTCTAAGCGAGTATTCGTTTAAACAATTAAATGCTAACTTTTTGTATATTCGTCGTGAAAAAATGAATGTTGGTGACGTTTTACTAATCGTATAATCACTATCACCAATATTAAGATTCTTTACTCAAACGGTTCGTCCGTCAGAACGGTTTAAAACAGTTTTTTCTTTCAATACTTGGCGTCTCTTGATATTGTTCATTTTGGGAATCACTGAGTGTACTGAATTTTCGATCGAACAAAACAAATGACCGATAAGCTCTGAATTTAAAAAATTACCTGAACAATCGAAATGTCATTCGGAAGACCGGTACGTCCTCTTACCCAGTGGGAATTATAAAGAACCGATTTCACAATGTGAGTTTGACCGGCTTGTCTCTTTACCGAACCGGTAACGACCACTATATTTGTATAGGGCATTTTTGTGAGCCCAACGACGCAATGAGCAGCGGTAAGAATGTGACGTTTACCAATTATCGCTCCACCACACACGTGTTTACCATCGATCCTCAATGAAACTTGATACGGAAATTCACCAGCAGCAGCTCTTTGACCACCGAGTATTTTTTTCGGTGGCAAAGCGTTTGTCACTAATTTCAAATGAAAGAAAAGCGAAGAAATTTTTTAAAACGCACTGAACCTGAGTCGAATTATCAAATAATGAGAAAATTTTCATTGTAGTTTTGACTCATTCGTACTGAGAAAATGAATTTGCTGTCTCAAACAAATTTTGTGAACAAATTTCGCAACTAATCGTGGTGAACGAATGGAATTTGTCGATTCAACAAAACTTTTGTTGAATCAGTGAATTTATTTTCTCAGCATACAATAGAAAAACAAAGCCGTGATAAAAATTCTTTACCTTCTCCTAAGAAAACGACCGAGGCGATAAGTAACAAACCATATGGAACCATCATTTTGAATCGCGAATGAAATTCGATTGTACAATTGTAATACGAACGAAAAACAATTCGCTTCTTTTATACCAAAATTTTCTCCTTTTATCTCCGGCTGTAATACGTTGCAAATATTGACAGTTCGAGATCAATATATCATCTCGTGATATGTAATCAGGAAATCGAATATTTAATTGGAGCATTTTTTTATTGGCCAATTGCGTAATAACACCGACGATTTTCTTATACTCAAAATATTTTTTTGGATTCTTTCATTCAACGATACTATGAAAACGATTTTTTTTTTAAACTTCAAAATATTTTATCGTGTCAACAAATATTCGTTTCGGTACAAAGAAGTTTTGTTGTAGTATTCGAAATTCTGTTGCATCAAGAAAAAAATAAAATAAAAAAATACGTGCGCAACAAAATATTTTAATATTTCAACAAAATTTTGTTTTCAGTTTCACATCGTTTATTCATAGAGAAAAAGAGGAGGAGGAAAAAGGAAGAAAAATTGTTTGTTATGCTCCAACAGGAATGAGATCACTTTGCATCTTTTTTTGTATAAAGTCGATGTAACTGTAGACGTTGGTATAGACGTCAGGAAATCCCTCTGCACATGGAATATTCCACGAAGCAATACCGACGAGTTTTCCATCCTGAACAAGCGGTCCGCCACTATCGCCCTGAGATAACAAAAGGTGTGAAAAAAAAAAAAAAAAAAAAAACAAATAATGATAGAGGCTGATAAGATTTCAGGAAGAACGAACTCACTTTGCACAATCCGATGCCTTTTCGCTGAACTCCACAGATTTGATTCTCGAGTATTTTAGCTTTTTTCATGAACTTTTGGCACGGTTCACTCGGCAAAAGAGTGGTCTCGAAATAGCGAAGAGGATTGGACAAAAATGGATTTTCGAATTGTATACGACCGAATCCGCTGACGATTCCGGTTGCGTTAAATCGAGGCTCTGATTTAGGCAAATCCACTGGCATTTGTTTTTCGTTGAGATCGACATCGGTGAGCAACTATAAAAAAACATTTCATCTGAGTCTCTATCGAATAAAAATTTGCCCGCCAGAATTGAACGTTGATTTTTGCTTTTTCTTACTGTCAAAACAGCTACGTCATTTTTCCACACCGACTCTACTCCATTCTCAAATCCTTCGTGGTAATCGACCCTTTTAACTTTACTTTGAGTACCTCCGGAAGACAATGCATCGGTACCGGTGACGACCATTAAATCGTCGTAAGGCTCGGAGAAAAGCTCTGCCACGCAATGTGCAGCGGTAACAACGTGCCTCGAACTTATCAATGCACCACCGCATATGTGATAATTCTCATACCTCAATGAAGCGAAATACGGCACATTTTGTATAGTTGTGGGTTGTGCGCCTACCAAACGTCTGTAGCGAGTGACAGCTGCTTCTGTGTCGTTGGGGTTTCAAATACATAAATAATCGTTACAATTTATCGATTAACATTCACAGGATTAATCGAATATAAATGTATTATTTTGACTTCATTCCTTTATCTCATCGATGCTAAATATATTCAGAAGAATTACTTTACCCGAAAAATGATAACATTTTATTTATTTCGAAAATAGAATCAATTTGTTTCATAGCTCTGTTGTCTGCAGTCGAAAACTTTTATCATCGAGACATGTACCGCTCTCGGCTTCTCCTAACCTCACTTTTTAACGTCATTAACGGTTTATGCATTGCGAGATTGTGACTCAGCCAAACAAATTTTATCACACGTATTTCGTATTTCAGACTCTGATAACTTGGAAAGTTTAGGGTGAAAAGTGATCATTTTTTTTCGACAATAATCCTACAATACTTATTTATCATTCTACAGCTTTTTTTTTCGTTTTTTTTTTTCTTATTGGTTTAAGTCTCCCCATTTTTTTTATATTAAAGTAAATATGATATATTACAGGTTTTCACACGTGCGATACGTGTTAAGGAGGGTGGCTACATACGACAATACGATAAGAATTTAATGAAATTTAGTGATAACATTCTTTAGCATCCAATCCAATGACACAAATTTTTTCAAATTTTTCGTCTACATTAGTTGTCGAATAATTGAAGTTTACAATATGCAAAAGATATACCTATATATATCAGAATCCTATGCTTACGGATGTAAACTCTAGTGTTAAATTACTCGAAAACTATGTAGAAGAAAAATCTTAAAAAATTTGTATATTCATATTTAATCCAAAAGAATATGCTCACCAAATTTCATTAAATTCTAATCATTTCGAATTTTCCTATGCTTTTAAAATGGCAACATTGTTGTGTGTAGCCAACCTCCTTAAGAAAACCAATTATTCAATTATTGAAACAAATTTTTAAGTTCTATGAAAAAATTATACGCTCTCTCCCGACTAATTACCATTATTAGACACGCTTATTAACTGATAGAAAATAAGTCAAAATAATTCCATCGTCATTTTTCGGAAGATTTGATCTTCTCAATATTTATCAATCGATGCTAAATTATCTATTTTCGATTCAAGTTATCATTATTATTTGTTTACTTCTCATATCGGTGAATGAAGATGCGTACTGAAAAAATCATCACCGATTGTCTTCGATGTGAAAATAATGTTAAAATATTCTCAACTTACCCCCAATCGCGAATAATGCAACGAAAAAAACAATCTTCATATCGACAATTCTACGCTCAATGCAATTCCACCAGGAACATGTGTAACTGGGAAGTAGATTGAAAAAAAAATGTTCTTCTATATAAGTCTCGAGTGCGTGGTTGTAGTCGAACGTTAGTCAACTCAGGTGGCACTGTGAATCGTTGTTTCATGATTCATCGCACACGTATCAATTAAATGGAAAATGAAGCGCGATCAAATAATACACTTGCACTCATTTGTATGGATTGAAACATCAAATATGACCTTGAAACTGGAAAAAAAAAAAAAAAACAATCAATCAAACAAACAAGCATGATGAAGAAAAAGTATTTTGACATTTGAAAATGCTTCCATGAGAGAATAATTTCGATCATAAAACTTTGCCAGATTCATTTTTTTCGAAATTTAACTCAATTTAGCCACGCATGAACGATCCTTCAAGATTTTTTCGCAGCCCGAAGCTTTAAATAATAAAAAATTAGATAAAATTCTGATTGAAATACAACGAAACTCATCCCTCCCTTCGGTTTTCAATCGAAACCGAATGTTTTCGAATCCATCATTCTAAAAGGTCTCGTACGATCCCGTGCAACGAAAGCCACGTGTCGCTCTCAGAATTCCTTACGACGACAGGGGGGGGGGGGGGGGGGGAAATAGTTTTTTTGTGACCCTGCGAAGGGCAGTTTTTATATGTTGCTCGAGAATTTTTCTCGATTTCATCCTCGTAGGGATGTTCTGCACAGGCGCCTATTTCCTCGCTGACGTAACGTTGAAACTGATACGTGGGGTGGAGGACTGAGGGGTAAATCCGTTGTGCTATGCGGGTCAGTAGAGCACGGGCGTCTCGACGCCGCCGTGGCTCCCTTCTTCCGAAACTAATCTTCTCTATAGTTATCTCAGAACCGGATAAAAATGTATTCCAACGTCTTCCAAACATCAGTATCGCTGGTATTTTCTTTAACCAAAAACTCAGAGACTATTATCCCGGAAAAATAGTGCAAAATGAGATTTTTTTGACTCCGTCTGTTGTTGTTAATTGTAGTACGTCAAAAGTGTTGTTGTTAATGGTGAAAAGAAAATAAAATCTCAAGTATTTGTTTTTTACTCGATTGAATATGGCACTAATAAAGTGTTGTTTCGAAATCGATGCTCCGGAAGTCTTGGAAACTGTCGTTAGAAAGTGCACCGACCCCGGCTGTGAGTATTCCGCTTACTTTCTTTCAAACACTCAATTTTTACTTTTCACTGGACTCACATTCGGTTCATTTTTATTTTTATTTTATTTATTAAATTGAATTTAAAAAAAAATAAAAATAAAAAAAAACTAATTAAATTAATTTTATTTATTATTGATTATTATTTATATTTTTAACGTTGATATCATTTATCTCATTCGTCATATTATTTCAGCGCGATGAATCAATTGTATCGAGTCAAGAATATCAACGAAATGGGCACCAAAAGTTTTTTGAAATTCGCGCGTTTAAATCGCATGCCCATTCGTGGGGCAATGTCTGATCATGCAGTTGGATAAAAAATTTCTCCGTCAATTTGTTTGCACGGCCTGTCACTTCTTTCGCTGAGTTTGAATTTCAAATGTGCACGTTAAAATTTGAAAGAAATTTTTATTCTCGCAGCTCTCATTTATTTAATTATTTATTGTGAAATTTGATCGATTGAATTGATTTTTTTTTTTTTTTTTTTCGAAATATGCGAATATACTTGGTTCATATTTTTCCTTAACGTTGAGGAAAAAAAAAAAGATCAACTAACGGTTCTGAAAAACAATGAAAATACTGCACATTTCGATGTCCTCATACTCAAATTACACGAATAAATTTTTGTTGACTCAATTTAATTTATGTACACAAGAAAATGGCTCAATGTCAGCACCTCTTGCCGAACATACATCATCCGTGAAAGAAAAAAAAAAAAAAATTACTTAAATGAGCTTCGAATCGACTTTCGAAGTCTTATCTCTGCACAGCTGCGTTATGTCAGAAAAATGAACGAAGCAAAGTAGGCTAATAAATAACACAAATACCTATTAACGTTGAATATTGTGAAAGAAAGGTCCGAGTTCGCGTTCAATTATTGATTAATGAATTTCGATTATGTAAATTATACTGTGATGAAAATTTTTTGATGAATTGTCGATATAAATTCTCGGGGGTCATTGAGGTTAAAAGGGCTAAACGTTTCGAATATATTTGCAAATAGATTGAAAAAAGTTTGTAAAATTAAATTTGAAGTTTATTTGAAAAAAAAAAAACTCGTGAAAAAATGTGTATATGAAATGTCATGAAACAATAATGAACATTGTGCAGAAAGATTTTCACAATTCGGATGCCAAGTTTTGCAGGAAAAACTCGTACAGTTTGTTCTTGTTGTTTTAACTGAAACTTTTTAAATAGCCAAAAAGATCAATATTCAATGAGCATGATTGAAGGGTTAATTGAATGAAGGTTTTTCGTAATAATAAAAAACCAGAAAGTATCAATTTTTTTTAATTTTAGAGTAACTGGTTTTCTCCGTCAGCTGAAAACGCATGGGAAAGATTTTGAGAAAGAACGATACAAAGTGTAATATTCTGATGCGCATACATCGATCTAATAAATAGTTTTGATTTCAGAAACGATTTATTATGAGAGACACACGATATTTACAGAACTATTCATCAACTGACCTTGCCATTTCCCACCTGAAAAGTAGAATCTCTATGCAAACAAGTATAAAATTCATGAGGGTCAAAACTGCCTTTGTAATGTCCAGAATGTTTACAAACACAGTTGAGAAGTCATATCATCGACGATCTTGAAAGATACATTTGCTGCCATCTACCGGAAAATAGTTGTACTTTTATTACCGACGGTAGATAAAGAACAAATTAAAAACCACTGTTTTGTGGAAACCTGATGAGCATTGCTCGTATAGTTATGAATGAAATGAGTATATATGAAAGTCCGAATCAACTGTACCTACTCACGTGTCATTTTTACGTCTCTTGATTTTTGTATTGTTTTTAATATTTTATTTCGAAACAAAATGATTTTTTATTCTAATAGTGTATTTGTCGATTTTGCTTTTTTATTAACCGTATTTAACAACTTCGGCGCCACCATTTGCAGTACTCTGCATCAGCTGAAAGCTGAAACAGAGTGTATGTCTGTGCAGTGCAGTCAATAATTGTGGCCAGGCCACTTATATATAAGAGCGAGTGTTGCGCAAAATCCCAGAATTTTCATATCCAGAAGACTCGGAGCCTCGATGGAACATTGATAGTACAAAAATAGACTGTGAATGTAATAAAAAAATAAAAAATATAGTGTAGCAAAGGTCGTTCTACCGTGTATTTTTTTGTGCCTGTGCTCCGAGTGACGTGACGTTCCATTATGTTCGGTAAATTTAGTTGTTTTGTTGTTTCTTGTTTTTATATCTGATTCTCTCATTAAAAACTCATTTTGTATTGCTGCAAAATTTCATTTCAGCTAAGAATTTAGATTCCTAACGATGTATTTTCGTTCTGATTTTTTTAAGGCTGTTGCTGGTGTTGTTCGGCCTTACGACCGAGATACAAACGACTCGTTGACAATATATTTCCAGTCAATCCTCAGGTAATCTATTCATTATCTTGAAAATTGAAATTATCGTGAAATTATGAAATGACTTATTATTTTGAAGCATTCTCCTTGTTTTGAAAATGTTTCAATCACTTGCGTTGTCAGGCTCACTATGTATTCTGCATGAGTTACAATGTTTTTTTCTAATAATCATCCATTACTGCCCATTTATGTTTTTAAGTCATTGCTTATTTCCTTATTCAGAAAAGAATTTGTTGATTTTTATTCATTTTCAATGAGTATTGATATTTTGAGATAATTACAGGAAAAATCATTTCTGCTTATGACCGCTCGTTCCACAACACTTTACAGCTACTCCGTAATAAAATTAAAAAAACCCTAATCTACTGATCATGAATCTGTGTACTTTTCAATGAAAAGGTTGATTAATTTATTAGTAAACAACATAAACTAAGAAAATAACGAAATTTCCAAATTCAATATCGAATAAAAAATAAATGGTAAAATTCTTTTGAATTCTTTTGAGTAGAAAAATGACGAAAAGAATTTTTATGAAATTGCTGATGATCATGACATTGTAGTAAAATTACGTTTCATTTGCTGAATTACATAACTTCGGAAAGCTACGAAGTCAAGAAACTAGAGAGCACTGAAGCTTCTTGTCAAAGTGACTGACAACTTAATTATCACCTTTGTAGGATGGCTTGGTCAAAAATAATATGGAAAAGTTGACGTTCTACTCGCTGAGCAGCCCAGAGAAACTGGATCGAATCGGAGAATATTTGTTTCAGCGAGCATCCAGGGATATTTACAGGTTTGGGGCAATAATAGAATAAATAAATAAAAATGTTCCAATATTCTCCCATTGATTCATTTTTAAATTAAATATTGATAGATTTTTTTTTCCATAATTTTTTATGGTAACCTCATTCGTATTAACAAATCAACTTGACAATTAATTCATTTTTTAATACTTTTGTCAACAGGAGGAGAAACGGTTTTGTGGTAATTGCGATGGAAGCGATGGATCAGTTGTTAGTGGCGTGTCATGCACAAACGTTGAACCTTTTTGTGGAAAGTTTTTTAAAGATGGTACAGAAATTGCTGGAATCGACAGACCCGCAATTGCAAATTTTAGCAACCCACTCGGTAAATCTTTTGGCAATAACCAATTAGAAATTTTGTTCAGACTGGCATGAATTCGTCCCACTTAACGGACTGACAAAACAGAGTGTTCCATTAAAAAAAAAAAAAGAAAGCATCCTGACTGGCTTGAAAACACTTTGCTATATGAAAATTTATAAGTAAACGAACTTCTTTATTCAAACAATTAATTCAAGTTGAAAAAACTTCTTGCCACTTCCAGTTTGTCAGATTTGCCAACATCGAGGAGGATACGCCATCTTATCACACACGTTACGATTTCTTTGTATCAAAATACTCTGCAATGTGCCACTCCAACAACGACGAGTTGGGAATCCGCAAGCAGATTCGACTCGCCGGCATACAGGGGTTGCAGGTAAATTTCTATTTGTTACAATGAGAGAGCAGAGTTCATTTAGACAGAACTTTTATCTGAAGAAGACAACACAATTGTTATTTTCTGTATAACATTTTTTTTTATCTTCATTCTGTAAATATGAAGAAAAAAAATTCAGTAATAGTGACTAAAGAAAATGTTTCACCTGCCAACGATGAAAACTTCATCATCTTTTATTTCCTCGATCATTTTTTTTTCTTTCTTCTTATTTTTCAGGGTGTCGTAAGAAAGACTCTTTCCGATGATTTGGTGGAGAACATTTGGGAACCCGTACACATGGATAAAATTGTACCATCGTTATTGTACAACATGCAAAATGCTATGTGAGCATCAAAAATTTTATCCAAAAAAAATGTATTAGAAAACATTTTACTCCATTTATTTTCTCGAATTCTCTTACGTTAGGATTTGAATCCTTCATTTTTTTATTTTCCAAAGGTATGCCGGGAAAGAAGACGCAACGCCCGAAAGTCCAACCGAGGAAAGATCGGATCCTCCTCAATTTGCCGAGACTTGTATGCGCGAACTTGTTGGACGTGCATCGTTCGGTCATATCCGTTGTGTAATAAGACCAGTATTGAGGTGAGTGAAAAACCTCCAACACCGAAGTTATCACAGCTGTTATATTATAATTCATTATCGACGATATAACGTTTGAAAAAAAAAAACACAAAATTTCAGGCATTTGGACAATCACCAACTGTGGGTTCCCAATTTCTTTGCGATTCACACATTCAGGATCATTATGTTCTCCATTCAAGTGAGTCTCACAGAAAATAACGCGGAACGTTTCGTGCCTGCAAAATTAATTAGGAAATTGGACGATTTCTAAACTTTTGAAAAATAATCATTCCACGATTTTTCATGATTTTTTTTTCTTTATCTTAGTCGCAATATTCGTATACAGTCGTCGAAGCATTGATGACCCACCTGGACGATCACTCGAAATCATCTCCGAAAATACGAACGAGCATCGCGGACACGTTATCGAAAATAATATCGATTGCGGCGGGAGAGAGTGTCGGTAAGTTTCGGAAACTATAAATCTACTACGACTTTTATTTGCTTCAATGTAATATCTGAATCAGAAATTGAACGTTGCTTATAATGAATTTTTCAGGGCCTTCCGTGCTGGAAATAATTAATTCCTTGCTCTCCCATCTGCGCATCAGCGTAACAACGAATCAGTATTCAAGCAATGACGAACAGTTGTATCAGGAAGCTCTGATAAACGCACTTGGAGAATTCGCCAATCATCTTCCGGATTATCAAAAGATTGAAATAATGATGTTCATCATGAGCAAAGTTCCGTACAGTCAACCTGATCGCATTGTTTCTGTGGGCAAAGGAGATGTATTGTTGCAAAGTATTCTCCTCAAGTCACTCTTGAAGGTATAACGTCAATACCATTTTTTATATTTTTTTTTAACTCTGCACACAGTTCTATTGCCTACTTGCACACATTGGGCCTGCGAGATTCAAACAACTCGCAAAGATTTTAATTTTCCGTAAATTGAGTCTGTTTCGAATTTATTTTTACATCGATTTTCTTGAAGATTTTTCGTGGTGTTTAATAGCAATCAGAAAAATGCTGGAACCGTTTTGAAAAAATTTCGTTTTTCCATGAACAATACTGATATATGTTAAGTGGTATTCGACCTTATAATTGCTTGCTTTTCATTCACAGGTTGGCACGAAATATCAAACGATACACTTGAACACGACATTCCCACCGAGTTTCTTGGAACCGCTATTGCGAATGTCCCTCGCACCGGACGCCGAAATGAGACTATTAGTCCAGAAAATCTTTCATACTCTCATCGACAGACATCGTAACATCGACAAATTGGCTATTCCATCGTAAGTGTATTTTGACACCGAAATTTGAAAAATTACAATTTTTTCGTAAGAATAAAACACTTCGTAATATTTTTCATCTTTGATCTATCAAACCTGATTGAAAAAAAAAAAACAAAACTTTTTTCTACTACGCATTCTAAATGTACCTTACGATAATTGAACAGTTTTCAGTAAAATCATCGTCAAAATATTTACAGTCTATTACAAATAATGATTTTTGGACTTTGCAAACGACTGTCTACTATTTTTCAAACACTGTTTCAAAAATTCATTCAATTTCAAACGGAAAAGACATACTTTTGTGATAACTCCATCGATGGTAATTTTGTTTTTTATTTCAGAGTCAATATGTCGGAGCTGGACCTCATAATTGAAAAATCCTCACGTCCCGATCTGATATTCATCCGTAAACATGGTCCTGAAATATATTTAGCGCTCTACGAGTCTTTAGAATTACCAAGCAATACGGTTGACAATATAAAGGCAATATACACGACCCTGGCTCTCTTGGCAGTGGAATTAGCGTCGGAAGAGACTGTTCTCGAGCAGTTACGATTGGTCCTGAGTCTTCAGGACCTCGCTCTCACGAGCGGGCAAATAACACCATCCCTGAAGTTCAATTTGCACGCAATTGTCGTGAGCCTCCTCGTCCTCATATCTTACGTTTGCAGCATCACCTCGCTGATGGATTATGCCAATAAAATCGTCGATAAACGTCGCAAAGAAGGCAGTCACCTTTTGCCAGCGTTAAGAAAAAATTACGAAAGCGATTTACCCACCCGTTTCTCACCGGTCCTCTTGATCGATCAAGCAACTGTTACCGAATGCCTGAAAGGCGCTGGACTCGATACAGGCAAATTCCAGCAGGGCTCTGGTTATAGCAGCAACTCTTTGCAGCATAGGTATTTTCTGAATATTATTTATCGAAAAATTTCTTGGGGTTTGATATCATTATTGCGAATTATTTTATAAAAATGCCTCCAAATTTTATAGTGCAATCCATTTTTAGCAAAATTTCGTTAGAAAAAAAGTGATTTATTGCCAAAAATGTGACCAAAATATTCGAACATTTATCGGGTGTCCAATATTCATGTGAAATAACGATTCCCTAACTGTTTTCTCATTTGACAGGCATTCATGGGTTGACAGCGCAGGTCGCAGTTCCATGGCGGACATCAACACCGGAAATACAGAACTTGACAGCGGTGGATCTTCGCCCGGAGTACAAAAAGTATTTTCTCAACTAGTTTCTTCCTTTTCGCTACACCTACGTTCCTACTCTTTCAATCCCTTCCCAATTCCAATGTAGATTCTCAAGCAATGGATTACCGAAAAATTTCCTAATTGGGATACTTCTCAGTTGTCGAACAATATGAAACACAGCAGTTCCTCGATTGGCCCGAACATTCACGTTTATTCAAAAAACTATCCAGTCAGTTTGCTCACAAGAAATCTTCGAAAACGGAGTTTCTCCTTTGCTCTGATAAAATTTGAATTGTTTTGTTTTATTTAAAATCAAATCAGAATTTTGTTCGTAAACCCTCAAATCCTCAATTTTTTTTTTTCTTGTAAATGACAAATAATTTGAACGATTAATTTCTCTTTATCTGTCACGTTTAGAAATTACCAGGAGAAGAATTGACTTTCGATAGTATGAAGAGAATTTTGACCGAGTGTAACAACAACCAAATTCAGGTTGAAGAGAAACGCGTCGAGCTGTCCGAGTGTTTTAGAAATGCGCCGTTCCAGGATCTCGTTACGAAAACCCAGCCAAAAGTAAGAACTCAAATTTCAAAATTATTTTTCGAAAAAATGAACGATAGTATGATATAGAAAAATCCGTTCGTAGTAATTTTTAGTTTGAAATATCGTTTCAACATTAAAAATAGTTTATTTTGGTGTAATGAACAAATATGAAATACTTTCATTTTCACAGCACGATGTACTGCAGACGAAACTTTCGGATATCTTCAATTCATTGACGATCGAAACGAGGAATATATCGCAGCAAGGAATTCAGCCGATTGATTCGAAACCCAGTCAAATACCGTCGTACGAACTGCACTTTCCCGAATTATTCGTTTACTAAATAATTGTTAAAGATATTTCCTCGTTCAGCGATATTTATTTATATAGACAGGGAGACTCACGACCTACGGTTTAAATGTAAACATAATTTCAGGATTCCAGGAGATAATAATTGAATTTTGAAAAACCGCGTTTTTTTCTCGCGCATCCTGGCCAAACCGTTGAAAACAGTGCTAAATGACATAGGGCTTTTCTTGTAGAGCATAAAATTTCATACGAAAAAGCTTTTTACAGCACTTTCCTATCTCAAAAACTTAAGCTCTTAGCGGATTGAAAAAATACCTACATTTCAAAAGTAGAGCGACATTTTTCAAACTATTTTTTGATCCATTCTCAGAGCCGCCAAATTACTGAAAGCTTTTTTGTAGAAAATTTTATGCTTCACTAATTTGGTCCCATAGAGTTTCGCCCCATTTCCAACCGTCTCGTTAGTATGAGCAATAGAAAAACGCAAAATTTCCAAACTTAGCAATTGATGATTCATCAAGGAAAAGCCTGACCGAAAAACACTAGGAAACTTCTTGGCTTCGCTTACGGTCCTCGATTTTTATCAATTATTAATGAACGTCAATTTTTGGGGAATCCTGTATACATTTTTTCCGAAGATACGCTAACACGCTACAGCAAAAGTATTTTTTCGGTCACAGTCCATGTGTCTGAATCGCTACTGCACACAATTTTAAACGCAGTTAATTTTTATATTTATATTATTTTATAGTTATAGACGAAGTCTCACATGTTGCATTAATTTATTGCTTACTGCCTTTGTTTTCTTTTGTAAAAAATGAGCCTCGTAGGGAAATTCGATCATTGTTGAACCATTATTTTGACGAACTGTGTGATACGTGAATAAAACAATAAATATCGTTAAAAAAATTCGATCTAAAAAGGATCGATTAATCGTAGTATTGGATGATTCGTTTATGGAAAAATTTATCAGTTTTCAAATACCGTACCCGAATACTTTGCAAAACAAACTACTTTCGTTATTTGCCCTAATTAATAAAAAAAATTATTAAAAAAAAGAGCTGTCAAGATATTCCAAATACTCCAAATTCTCGTCACAAATCAGAAATAAAAATTTCATTTTGCAGTTTCATTGCAAAACGAAGTGTGAGAATTTTTTTTTCAAATATTTTTGCAACAGTTTACGTGCAAAATTTGTACTCATTTTTTACTAATACTTCAAATTGTTGTAATTGAGAAATTATTATTTCAATTTCATTACGCTGATCTGTTTGAGATTTGAGTTCGGTAGTTCGATCCTTTTCCAACTGAATTGAAAATCTTAATGAAATTTGCATGATTAGGTAGGAGCGTAATATCTGTTTTCTGAAATATTCACTACTGTCAAAGAAACTAGTACGAATGTTTCGGGACATTAACAAAATCGAAAATATCAACTTCTATATTGACAAGAAAAAAATGTTAAAGTTTAAAAAAAAAAATCGTTTCGACACCACAAACTTCGACTTTGAACGTTCGAGAATTCGTTGATAATTGCAAACATTTGATATTCTCTCCCAGCTACGACTTAGTCACTTCTACGACTTCTAATCTTTGTGTAAAATGCAAATAAAACGACCGCTGGATGGGTCAGCAAGATTTGTTTGGCTTCGTGAAAAAGAAAAAAAAATGCGATAAAGCTGTCATCGCATGATCGCTAGAAGGTTTCTATGTACAAATAAAGATGAAGGATATTTTTTTGACGTAAGGTGAAATACATCGAATGCAAATACGACGTGTTTTTGATATTTAATTATTGCTGTAATTCAATCGCTCAGTGTGCAATAAAAAAAAAAAATGAAAAACAAACATTTTACGACAAATTCAACACGTTGGCATACATGGTATAGTGTTATATCGAGTAGCATATGTGGATATATATTTATATAAAAACGACGTACCGAGAAGTAGAATATAGTTTGAAAAAATTGACGCCTCAAGTTTAACACCAATAATGAAAAACGTTTCCGTGACAAAAAGTATCATTAAAATTTACATTTAGCTTCATTGGTTTTTGTTTTTTTTTTTTTTTTCTTGTTAAATATTATTTTATGTATAATTCCACGGAAGGAACGAGCGATTGAATCAAGTTTTCATGTGTACATTGTGCCAT
Source organism: Campoplex capitator (assembly GCA_037576405.1). Classification (NCBI taxonomy): domain Eukaryota; kingdom Metazoa; phylum Arthropoda; class Insecta; order Hymenoptera; family Ichneumonidae; genus Campoplex; species Campoplex capitator. Next base: position 7,803,185 of record JARBWI010000323.1, on the reverse strand, counting down.
TTTTTAGTGATTGACGATAACCAAAGATTTTTAGTCACTCGAAAATGAATTCATCAAAAACGATTCTTGGATTGTTATTCTCTTTGTTTTTGTGTGTTTGTTTTAAATGCACGTAGTTTGGTCGGTTTGAAGGGATGCTCACACAGAATTCTCATGGCTGAACCTTCAACAGCTCTACGTCAAAGATGAGAACAGCATTTGGCGGGATAGTGTGCTTTTGTCAAGGAGTCTAACATTCGTTTGTGTTTATTTATCATAAGCATTATTAAATCAGGCAACTTTGTGAATCTCCAAATTTTGATTTTCTTATCTATTTCAATATCTTATGAATTCATTCTGAAATTGAATCTTTATTACGGTATTCTATTCTTTTTCAAATCAACAAAGTCTCTTCCAAGTTTCGATTGAATTTAATTCAACCTTCAATTCTATTGGGATCTCCTGTGATTTCAAGATACGAGTTAAGTATGATTATTGGGAAAACTTTGTATGTTCTGGTTGGCAATTGAAACACAGTTGTTTCATTTTATTAGAATAATAAAAAATAGAATTGAAAAGCAAATCAACGATTTGAAATGAATAAGGAATTGAAAAATTTGGCACTGAGAAATTCAAAAGTTGTCGACACTTTTAAAAAAAGTTGCTTGGAAAGAAAGTTGAAAATATTAGAATAGCATTAAAGGATATATTCCAGGATGGCCTCGACTGCCGTAAGCAAAGTCAGGCGAGCAGGTGAGTCGGGCTCGTTGGCCGACGCACATTTGTGCTACTCCTTGATCCCAGCCTTTGATGACTTCGCCCTTGCCGATTTTGAACTTAAAAGGAGAATTACGGTCTCTGCTGGAATCGAATTTCTTTCCATTCTCCAAAGTGCCTGAATTAGGAATAAATAATTTTAGTTATTTTATCAAAAAAATTCCATACACGATTGAGTGAAAATGGAATTTTACCATGGAAATAAATACTTCGATTAAAGATCGCGAATGAAACACATTTATCAAACTCACCTGTGTAATGAACGATTACGGTTTGTCCGGTTTTCGGATAGGTTTGTCCTGTATAAGAAAAAAATAGATAGTCAGCGATATCGTGAAGTTGGAAAGATTTACGATCAACAAAACGAACGTTTTTGAGGTTAAACGAAAAAAGGAGCGGATCTTATTCGAACGCGCACTTTGGCGTACACGAGAATGAGGGAAAAAAAAAGGAACGTAATGGTCGAATGTTTTTCGATGACAGTGGGAAATCTAGTTCAATAGGAGATGAAAATGAACTTTGAAATGAATATAATTACCGTCCCCGGGAGAGATAACTTCCACATCCACGCCCATCGCTGCTTATTGTACTTCTCTGCGGAAATAAACAAATTTACAAATAATCGGGTTAGAGAAAAGCTAAGGAAATGAAGAAAAGAGTGTAGTGTGAAGAAAATAGTACAAAAAATTGATTATCGCTAAAACTCGTGTATTTATTCGGCAATTTATTTGTGCGAAAAAAATGTGTATATCGGTATAGATATACGTTGGAAATAACGTGAATCTATACCTCGAAAAGAGGATGCGACCGAAATGCGGCTTGCTTAAAAAATGAGGTTCGGCGAGACACTGTCACACACATACACATACACTCGCACGATGGAAAAGAAAATTCAACTGGAAAAGCCGCCGCCAGGATCGCTATTGTATAATCGTACTTCCGGTTTGGTAACCGACCGTACCGACAACCATGCGCCGATCGATCGATGGACCTGAACTTGGCCGCTCGACATGAACTTTTCGAAAGTTTTCTGATTTCAATCGTTTGTGTGTCGTTTGTAAAGTATTGTGAGAACAAAATAAACGCTTGTGAGATGAGTTTATAGCGAAAAAATGAAAAATAAAAATTAGCGAGAAGTTAGCCCGCCCATTCCACTTTTTAAACTAAATGAGTCTAATTGTACGTAAATCAATGCGAAATCGTTCGTAGAACATAAATATTACAATAAAAATGTTTGTAAGACGCATATTATTTATGAAAAAGCAAAAACAAAATTTGCACAAGTTTGGTGTGTACAACTGGTGTGTACCATACGGGTCAACTGATTAGAAATAAATGAATCTTGATATCTTGAAGGTTTTGAAATGCTAAAAACGATAAGACTGATTCATAAATGCGAAATTATATGGATGGTCTGTTGAACTGATTCAGATGTTACCACTGCTGGTCTATTCCTAAATTTGTATTTTATGAAAAAATTATATAAGAATATTTTGGAATGTTAAAATGAAAAAATTCTACCGACCAATGAAAATACAGTATTCATTCCTCATTTCATCAATCAATCCACGGTCAGTAAGAGAAAAAACGTATCCTTCAAAGATTAACGATTGAAATGGAAATCGAATTCTTTCAAAAATAATAGTTATTAAAATCAAAGAAAGCCCAACAGTTTGATACTGAAAATTGCTATGCACATAAATGAAACCAATAAAAATGATGGAATTATGTACTCACTCGTCGATGTCTTGTTCCCCTCCTCAATAACGAACCTACCTTTGGCAAAACCGTTCGAGAATTTGGCTGCTGAGATCCATTTCCGATGTAGATCAACACTAGATGTTTTTCGGTCAAATGAGTTTGAATACGATTTGCACTCGCGACTCGCACCATTATTTAGAATTCAATAGCACTGATTTTAAATCACTATTATTGTTCACATTTCCGAAATAGTCAGCACAGTTAATATCCACTTCAGTTGATTACTTTCCACTCGATTTTTTCTAGATCCATGATTTTGAATTTAGACGAGCAGCAGCAGCGTCGTTTTTCCAACGTTGAAAACGATAGTTCATCGTAGTTCAAAATTCAAATGCACTAATTTAAAACCAATATTAACTTTTTATGCTTCCGAAATAGTAAACGAGTGATTAAGACGTCAAGATTTTTTTTATTTTCGCGTCAACGAACTCTAGCACGAAATAAAAAAATTCATTCAATGTTTTTTTGTTCCGCTGACTCAAAAAATATTTTTCTCTTGCGTCAATAAATTGTCTTTTAGCAATTGAATAAGGTTGACGACGAGTGACAGAAAGTGTAATGGCAACTTGTGCCATAGTTTCGTGGAAAATCGTGCGTGCTCACGTGGGTGCACGCGTGCACGGGCGCTTGCGTTATATTGTACTCTAGCAATTGCGATAGTAAAAACTATTCGCAATGCTGTACAATAGCTGCGGTTATACATGCCTTGCATGCATTGCGTTGCGTGGACCGTTTGCAGCATCCGGGTTATATGCATGGACCTTGCCTGCGCGACTTCGCGATATGCGATACAGAAACTGTATCGCGTTCGGAAACAGCAAACTACAGAGTAGATTTATAGCTTTCGTTCCGTTATTCTTGCCGACAATCCCATGGCTTTACGGCCTGCGTGCATTTGGTGCTTTGCGTTGCGTTGCGCGACTCGCATGTATGGTTGCATCTTAGCTCCGCTTGCGAACACGCGTGCGTGCGAGCATACACACGATTTTCGAAGCTATAACACAGCCGTCACTAGACTGTCTGTCACTCGAAACCCTTGCTCACGCTGCCATTTATCGTCATTTGGTCAAATATTCAAAGTAATTCGTTCTCCGATTGAGCACGAAAAATAATAACGTGGGCAAGAGGCTTCCCTACCGGCTTATCGCTTATCACGTTGCCAGAAGAAAACTCGTTGACAAAAGAGAAATAATCGAAAATTCATTACGATTGACAAACGAAAGAATCGTGTTTTACGACCCTAATATTATTTTCATAGCGCTTTCGTGCATGGTTCGTTTTCGAGAAATCGCGCATATTTTTAAGCTCTAATTTTCGTGCATTGTTTATTTTCGAAAAATCGCGCATATTAAGCTCTAATTAACGGGAATCGCGATAAAAAAATTATGTAAAAATTATAGATTTGGATGATTTTGATAATAAAAAAATAAAAAATTTTATCATGATTTTCCGTTTCTTCATTATCCATCGTTATTTGTATTTTTATTTGGTTTAAACGACAATTCAGACCGTTTTAAAGTATTTTATTCGCCTCTCTTATTCCGCACTCTGTTTTATCAATTTCGTTGCAATCAACGAACGATAATGCGCGGTATTACACGAGCCGACCGATGCTTATACAACTCTCTCCGCGCGCTACTCGTCGCCCCGCCCCGCGTCCCGCGCCCGCGGGCGACTGAATGAACGCGAGTGCTCGCTCGCTCCTTCGTTGCCCCGCGCATGATCCAGTTCTCGCGCCTGCGCCTTCCAGTCGCCCCGGCGTGAGCTTTCCCCACCATCCCCGCTACGGAACGGCTTAGCAGGCCAAGCGCGAGAGCGCGTAAACGTAAACACAGAGTCGAGGCGGTCGAGGCTCCACGAATGTAAACAAATCAAACAAGCTAGGGACATTCATTCGTCAATATGAATATTCGTTCAGTAATATCTTATAAAAATTCAATTTTTTTCAATCTAGGAAGATTCATTCCCAGAAAAGTCCCTATGCCCGAGTCCCAGCATATCATGGTAAGAAATTTAAAAATGTATTAAATCGAAGAGCTATACAAGAAAAAAATTTTGAATCACATCTTGAGACCTAGAACTATCCAGGTTCATAAAGATCAACATTCGAACGATATACGTTGAAACAGTAAAACCGGATTAGTAAAAAAAATTCATTTCGATTAATGAAAAAAAAAATTCATAAAACTGGACGATCCCAAAAACTGGCAATCATACTACACACGCTTTTACAGCGACACGCTGCAAAACTTTTTGCGACACCTGGCAATCGTTGCTGTCTTTTTTCGTGATTATCGTACTATCGTGTATGTACAGTAACAGTAGTTGGTCGCCACTTATACGATGGAAAATTCGAACGGATATTTCTATCGATAAACCATCCAAAAACTGTAATTCCCATTAAATTTTCTCGATCATTCCTCGGAATAAAAATAAAATTTTGAAATTTGAAGGTTTGGAAATGAAGAACTCGTTGAAACTGCTAATGACATTTATAAATGTAAAAATAGTAATAAAGATCGACGTAAGAATGGAATACCTCGCAACAAATTTCATTGACGTTACTCTCATGCGTTTCTTTTTTTTTTTTTTTTTTTTTTTTTTGTTGTTTTCTTTTAATTTTATTAGTAAGTATTATTAAACTCTTTACATACTTTTTTTCGTTTTTCATTGTAATGATCATAACTGATAAAATTCCTTAACTTATACACCCACACACTCCAGACATACATGACACATTATTCCGTATAGCTCTATGTACCATCAAACGCGTACACGATCTTCGAGAGAAAAAAAAAAAAAAAAAAAAAAAAAAAACTCGTTAACCTAATGCCAGTGTGTTCTGAATCCGTTGGGCTTGGAAAAAACTAATATCAATAATAATTGTTATAATTATAATAATAATGACGATTCACATCTCGTTTAATCATCGTCAAGTCTCTGTAGTATCGAACTGTAAACTTTACCACGTGCTTACATACGTTGACAAAGCTGCGTTGAAATGATAGGACTGGAGAGTAAAAAGGAAATCTGAATTAGCAAATTGTTTTTAGTGTCTAATTGTGTTTTAGGAAAAATTTATATTAAACGTTCTCCGTTCGACCAAATTCATCATTTTTGTCGAAATCGATTTTATCAATCCGAACGAATTGAAATGCTTCTGCATTCCCATTCGTTATACTTATTACAATTGTTGACTTCGTCTTGGACCAGTTACTTTTTTTTTTGCAATTGATTCATTGTTGCTCGAAAAGAATAAATTGATTAATCAAATATTTCAAGTTTATTGATGAAAATACGATTTTATCACTCTTCTACAAATTGAAATATACGAAATGCTTAAGAAAGATCTTCGTCGAGAAGTCTAAGAGAAAAGAATAAAAAATAGAAGCTTCAACGTGTCCTGTTTTTTTTTTTTTTTTTTTCTCACTGTATTGAGAAAAATCATTAAGATCAGTCGTTCGATAATACTTTGAATGCCTCGTATAAAACTGCTGTTTCTCTACATAGTATGTTTTTTTGTTTTCCCATGTATTAACGTGTATCCATTGTTGTTTTCGTCTATATTTCTTTTTCATAAAAGCTGAGTAGCTCATTTTTCTTTTGTTTTTATGTCTATCTATAGCATAAACATTTCATACGCATCATTTCTCTTACTCTCTCGTTCTTTCTCAGCTGTATTTATTTGCCACCGGCCAAAACCTATTTACATTTAACATTTTTTTTTTTTTTTTTCATTTTTCTTGCTCTCTCATACACGATCAAATTCTTCACATTGTCAATCGTTGTGTAAGATAGTAAATATCGTATCAACTTTTAAATCCATTAAAATATGCGATAGACCGTGAATTACTATGGATAATTATACGACGAAAAACAACGGATCGTTATGGACGAAAAGAAGAAAAAAAAAAAAAAAACGAATACGGTTGAGTAATTTGACAATATGCCACCGTATCGCCAAATATAAAAGCACGTTTTGACGTTTCGTGGAAAATACATATACTCACCCGACAGAATCACGAGAACAGAGAAATTGACGTTTTAAATCATGATAAAGGATCGAAAACGTCAAAGAAAAAAAAAAAAAAAAAAACGGTCGAATGGGTAGCAAACGAATATAGCTTACAACAGAATTAATATAACGACGGTGCCTTTGTTTTTTTTTTTTTTGTTTTTTTTTTTACTTCATTTTTTAATCTAAACCCACGAAAGAGCTTTGTTTGCCAGTGGCTCGTAACCAACGCAGCCTCAGAGTCGCATGATGCCCAAAAAATTGGTAATGGCTCAAAACCACGAAGGGGATGAACTACTGACAAACTACAAGTACAATATTGTATAAATATATTCCATAGAGTAACCAAAGCGCGAGAGTATCATTATCTTAACGAGAGAAAAAAAAAAAAAAAAAAAAAAAAAAAAGACCTAGATTTCACAAATTCATCCAGCAGAGAAAGAGAGATCGTAAAAGAGAGGCGAGAGACATTTTTTCATGAATAAAATTGACAAATAAACAAAATGGAGTAATTATGTGAAATAATGGAAGAAAAATATAAGAATGACTGTCTAAATGATACGTATAATGGTGGATTTTTTTTTTCCACTCGATCCCACGAACGATCGTCTGCTTCCGGGCGAGAACAATCGTGTGTCGAAAGTAAATGGAGATAATAAATGCTGTCGTAATGTAGTACAAAAGTCAATTAGCTAAAAATTTCTTGGCTCTTTTCGGTGCCAGTTAGTGTACCGATTTTCGTACATTATGATTCTTCTTTGAAATATATTTGAATAATCAAGAGCCGCGGCAGCGGCTCGATGCCAAAGTATTAAAAAAAAAAAAAAAGTCAGCACGAGTCCTGCCGCACTCTTATACAATCGAATATGTCGGTTTTTTCGAATTTTTCAATTTTTACATTTACATTAATATACATAATTTTTCATCGACATTTGTTATACACGGAGTACTCGAAAATATCATTTAATCTTCATTTTTTTCTTAGTTATCCAATGGACTAAGAATCATTTTATACGAATTTAGATTTGGGATTCCCCACACGAAAAATGCTGCGAGTTTCAGTAAAATCTCACTTTTCATGATTTACCTGTATCTAACGTTTGAGAAATAAAATTCAATGTCTTGAAAATGAAATGTTTTCGCCCACAAATACCGCATGGAAATTCAACTTTGAAGCCAACGAACGATTATTTTTGAGGGCCTTTAACTCGGCGGGCTTAAAACAAAAATTAATCAATATTACAGTCGAAAAACCGTAATTCGTTGGAATGCACACAAAAGGAAATAAGTTTTTAATTCATGTAACTCTGAATAATTTTTTTCTACTGTATGAATCAAAACTCGTATCATAAAAGGTATCTAATCGAGGCACGTGACATTCTCTCGAATCAGAGTATCAGAGCCTAAGTGAAATCGCGAACTATTTTGTATCCACCTCAGAATATCCGAAAAAAAAATTGGCTGAATCTTCAAATCCGAATGTACTCCATGTAGAAAAAATTAGTTAAAGATAGTGTTGTTGTCGAATAGAGGCAAGCTCGAATCTTAGCGCAGTTCATTTAAACTGCGAAGTGTTAAAAGGAAGGTCGTCATCGGTCAATGAAAAACTGGAGATAATTTTTCAATTCATAATCGAAATTATTATTATTTTCAATTCTAACAATCGAGATTGTATTGAAAGAATAATCAAGATCATTATTAATGAATAACCAATTTCATTTTAATCATCAAGATTAACTTTAATTACGTATAACAATTGATTTTGCCAATTTTGATGTAATTTACAAGAAAAGAAAAACGAAAAAAAAAAAGAAAAGAAAAAAATTATCCAACGTTGAGATGTTACCCGCTCGGTGAGGACTCACGTTTAACGTCAATGGACAATGATATACATACTTTATGATACAAAATTTCGCTCATGTTAAAAAAATACACACGCATACACACCAAGTCCCTTTATGTATTCTCTTGCACTCTCGTCCCTCACGAATAGTCAGCGAAGATGGAAATCAAAGTTTTGCGACCGTTTGCGTTGTCAAAAAAAAAGGGAAAACAAAAGGAGAACAAAAAAATTGAAATCGAGATTTGTTTCAAGATCCGAAAGTGAATCAGTTGAAAAACGCTGTGTCCGCGAATCATCGAGTACGATATTTGAATTAAAAACAAAAACAAAAAAACGAACATTACATAAGTTTGCAGCTCTATTTTTTGAAAACGTTATTCACGTACTGTTTTTGCTTTATTTCAGCTCCATAACTGGTACTACCTGCACTAATGATATATATTTTGTATATATATATATATGAATGTATGTCTATGAAGCACCCGTCAGGATGAGAATTAAGAGGAAAGCCATTTGATGGATACGCATTTTGTTTTTTCTGCCCTATTCCCCTTTTCCTCGTGTCTCATAAGCTCTGTTTGTAAATTTTTATTGGCAGCTGTATAAACGGTCAATCAGCAGCAAATCTCTCTCTCTCTCTCTCTCTCCCTCTCTCTCGTTCGCTCACCGGTTGATCTCGCTTTAATCGAATGAAAAAGTAATTTGAAGGAAACATTGGAATACAAAGGTCGCATCACAGATACCGGCTCTCGTCAGATGTATACGAACATAAACGTTCGAACGGAGGAAACTTTGATCCCCTTGTAAACGCACAATCGTTAGTTTGGGACAATCGTGTCTATCAATCATCTTACCAAGTACAAAAAATTCATCTGCCCTTTCAAAATATACGATTTACTTGAGAAAAAAAAAGAAGAATCATTTTATTGGCAGTAGACCCCTCTCATCAATAGCTTGGTACTCTACTCTGTTTTTTTTCTCTGGATTTTTATCGCGTTGCGTCTTATTCTGTTTTTTTTTTCTTTTTTTTTTATTATTCATTTTCATATCCGCGTATTTTTAAGGACTAATTTTCCATAAGAAATATAGTCTTTCTAGGGTACATTCAAACAGCATCGTTAAGCAGGCACTCACATTTTCCACAAACATAAACTTCGTTTCACTCTGCTTTTTCATGCTCATTTTAATCGATTTTTTTTTTTTTTTAAGTTTCTTCTAACTTCTATAACAATCAAACAGTCATCACGTTTCGGGCTTACCTCCTTGACAAGGGCATTTATATTTTACACTCGTTGGGCTTTACTTCAATGTTTGTTTTTCTCTTCCGTTTTTTACTTTTCTTTCTTCTCTCTCTCTATCTCTCTCTCTCTCTCTCTCTTTTTGTTCTTTCGTCGTATCATTAATGCCACGTGTATCGGTATAATCTTCGTGTTTGTGATTCAATCTTTTGTTTTTTTTTTTTTTTTTTTTTTTTAATTTTTCGTTTACGTTGCGATTGTGATTCTCGTGGATTTAGTGGCGAGGATGCTTGCAGGCAAAAGGATACGATTTTACCTACGACGTTAATTTGCAAATAAACGCACGTAGTTTTGTTGTTTTTTTCCGTAGCTTCTTTGTTTATATCGATGATGATTCAGTCCTGCATCTCCTCGGGCATCTCGTGAGGATTTAGGATTCCCGGTACCGCCAATTGTTCCTTCCTCTTCTGTCTCTGTGCCTTTTTTTGAGCAGTTTCACGCTCATCCAAATAAAGATCCGAATCGTCCTCTCCTGTATATTCCTATAGAGCCGATTCATTCATCATTATTTCATTATATATTTTCAAGATAATATTTAAAAATTAATTTCCGTGCTTTCATAAAAAAAATGAACATGTTTTTTTTTTTTATAATTAAAGAAAAAAAAAGAATTGCTGAAAATTGTTCCTGAACCGACGTTAAATTGCTTTCTAGAAATTCCATATAGGCACGCAAAACAAAAATATTGATATATTCAATGACAAATATAAATAGGAGAAGTTTGACTTACTCGAATTTCGACGAGGAAGTCTCTGAGATGTTCTTTGAAGGCGGGAATGTCCTGATCGAGATTGAACAATCCTTGCACCGTTATTTTAATTTGACTGTCGGACAAATGTGGAAACGCTGCTTTGAGCAATCTCGCGACAAACTCTTGAACGTACAGTGTATTTTCAGGTAGAGGACCGAGAGGCACCTGGATCCGATTCGATTCGACGAGTGTAAACATGTGAGCCAAAATTGTCGCGTGCATTGTTAAACCTGTCGAAAAGCAATGAAACGATTGAGGGACTGAATAACGAATAGCGTACGAATCGACAAATATCAACTCTTCCATGACACGCTGGGTCTACTTGACCCAGACTCACTTTTCCACCACAATAAAAATTTCAGCGATATCTGGTTCTTCTTATTTTTGCATAAAAAATCTTTCTTCAAGTGTCTTCTTGTATGCAATTTTGTCTCTCAGCATTACGTTATAGGTCTGTTTTTTTTTTTTTTCAAAAAATAGCATTTTTCGTGACTACATTCCTGGATATCAGAATCGAATATATTTGAAATCGATAAAACTTCTTTTTTTTTTAGTTGAATGCTTACTTTTCAAAAAGTCGAAACTTTTTATCTCTCTTTGAAACGATTCAATGCGATCTTTTCTGAATATTCATAATGCACACATATCGAGGAATGCTTGGAGTGTACTTCTGATTTTTTTTTTTTTTTTGGAGCGAGAAGTTGCTCATGATGGGCGAATGGAGAACGATTCGGGTCAAATTGAACCAGTTTATTAATATGACGAATGTCGAGGAAGAATTAATATAAATTGTTATTTTCATTGGGACATTACCCGCCGTATGCGACGTATCTGTCACGACACTGAATATGTGTTGAAGAATGTCTGTAAAGTAAGTTTGGTAAAAACTCTGTGCTGCTTGCTCGTGTTGCTCAATATTCTGCAAGAGCTGATAGAGAATCTGCAAACCGGTGTCAGCTACGTTTCTCATCGTGTGTTTGAAGGCCCAGATTATGGAGTCAAGAACCAGTTTAAATTGAGCCGGTGGTATCGAGAGGAATGCAGGGAAACAGTGCCCATTGACTGCCTAAAGTAACAATAATTTGGCATCAGAAAAAACGTCAATATATATATTTTTTTCAACATTTTAGATTCAAATTTTTCGTTTTAGGAACGTCCGAAACGTGTTTTAAAAAAAAATTCATAAATTACATGAAAAAAACATGTGACTTCACAAAAATGGTCTAAAAATTGAAAAAAAAAAATCAATTTTTCAAGAGTGAATACTCTGAAATTTTTTATATTAAAATACTTGTAGTATTTGTAGTTCAAAGCTCATTTTTAGTTTCGTTGGCCTCGATTTCATATCTTTTGATGTAATAGTTTCAGTGGTATCGTAGCGGTAATAATCCATTACAGTTTTTGTACTCCAAAATGGAAAGTCAAAGAAAAAAATACTTTTGAATAAGAAAATATTATTGATTTCTTTGATCGTACCTGCAATAAGAGGAAGAAGTTGGTTCTATGCTCGGGGAATTCTTCAAAGTCCTTGTTTATCATCTCGAGGGTGCACTCGAAGACAGCGTCAAATATTTTGGGTACTTCACTCGTAATGTGATCTTGTAATTTGTTGACAATTGTTGCCATTGCGCTCAGTACTTCAGGCTCACGGGCACAATGGACATTCGTCTTTTGGTAATCCAGTAATACAGCGTCGAGCAACGGTGGAATAAAGTTTTCCAAGACCTGAAAATCGATTTGCAGTTTGTTCAAAATTCTTCAATAGGCTTTTACGTCCCTCAATGAAAATAAATTTTGAATCATTTAAGCGGAACAAATACAAAAATGTTTTGACACCTCAAAACCTACCATTTCATGATCGTTCGATCTACTGACCCAGTCCGATATTAATTTTAACGTTTCTTTTTTTACGACCCTCATACTCTTGATCAGTGGCTGCTTCATCACTGTTTCGCCATTTAAAGCTATCGCATCACTTATGTTCTCACTCATAACCTGTAAATAGAGAATGACATTGAGTCATAAAACGATTGAAAGAATCTCCAAGGAATCTAAATAACACAAAGTGTTGCCAAAAAAAGAATTAAAAGGAATCCAAACACTTCACACAAAAATCATTATAATGTCGAGGATTATATTGGTGTTATGAGAAAAAATTTTGTTTTTCTGCAAAACTGTATATTTTTTAGCCCACTTAGATTATGAAAATTGGTCAAACCGATGTTAGGAACCCAAAAATAAAATTTACAAGCGACATTAAAAAAATCGTTACGAATCCAAAATATCAACATTTTTAATGAAATATATTCAACAATTTGCGATATAGATTTTTAAAAATAATAAAATGTGTTTCGTTGTGCTCGAACAATTGGAACTTCACTACCATCGTCGGATTTTAATAAAAAGATTCGATAGAATGCGAATAAATCCAAGTGAAATTGTAGTGTCCAATTTAAAGTGATCTATCAGCTTTGCATGAGTGCTAGAGAGATTAATGAAAAGTAGATACACGGTTTTCTTGGACACTCGATATTTCGAGAGAACGGGGAATTACACGTTGTTCCCTTTTCATCAAAGAATATAAGAAAAAACTTAAAATAACAAAATAGAAAGAGGGGGAAGACAGACTCACCTTATAAACATTCAACATGTCCAAATATATTCTTCCCAATTGCATGACATACGGATGCCCGAGGGCCTTGCACGCTCTTACGTTAGTTTTGAGAATACTAGCTAGTTGCTGAACAGCCTCTTGATTCTTCAGAACATCAACGTTCTATGGTTTCCGATCGAATAAAGAAAGAATACAGTTTTATTAGCATTTCTTAATTATTGCATAATCATAAGCGATACAATTGAATTGAACAACTATTTGACGTTTAATAAGCCGTGATTTTTTCAAAAAAAATAATCGGTTAGTTGGTAAACTTTCAAAATATGTATTTTTAATCTCCATTTTTTTCAAGAGAGAACTACACAAAATAGCAGTGTTATAATTAATACAACAGTAATGCTAATTTTGTAGTTGGAAAGTAAAATGTTTTTTTTTCAATGATTGAGTAACTTGTGGAGAATTTATACGGTCAGACAAAATCTTGTTGATTTTCTGAATGTAAAAAATCACGCACGTACGTCAAATGGAGACGAAATAAACTGAATTGTATTTATTTATTTAGCGCAATTATTTGTTGGAATTGTAATCGGTTGTTTGGCTACCACAGTAAAGTGATAGTCCCGAAGGAGGAAAATGATTTTTTTTTTTTTTTTTGCTAATTACCTTGGACGCCTGAAGGATTATGTCGTCCCAGACTTGATTAGGCAAAATCATATATTTCTCGATTAAATATTGCTGCGCGACGGCGTCGACCTCGGCACTGATCATATAGCCGACAGCCTCGTAGAACGTGTGAACCTGCGAGGATTCACAAAATTCAGATAGTTCAGTACAAACGTACAGTTAAAATATAAGGCACAGATATAAAACGAAAGTAAATAGAAACAATGATTATTGGAGTGAGTAAACGTGTTATGATATACCTGCTGGATCTGCAGATCACAGATTATACTGCTAATGGTAGGAAGAATATTTTCAATGAACGGCATAACCTCGCCGACCTGTGTCATAACAAAGTGTCGCCTGCACTTCATTGCGATTTTAATAAAGGTATCGCAAGCCATGTCCTGAACACCGTCATGAGTCTCTGCAGTAACAGCAGCAGATACATACTCAGTATTTGTATTTTATTTTCAATCGTATAGTTTTTCTCATATTTTTAATCTCTTCGTCTCATGAGATCAATTTCAATGTATGTGGTATAAACATTTAAGAAAAACAAAATTGTGCAAGGACTGTTACAAAATTAGTAAGGATTAAACCTCTCACCGTGCATAAACTCAAACAGTTTATTTACAACTGTCTTCAAGAATTTCCAGTGAGCTCGCAAAAAGCGTGGATATTGTCCAACGACATACATGATGTTACTCGCTATTATAGCCTTGTTGTCTTTCCCTTTTTTCTGCTCGCACAGACCCAGTAACTCCTTTATAACCGTCACGAGGAAACGCTTCTCATCCTCTTCATGCATCGCTCCGGAGATACTGCCGATTGCCCAGCACAACTAAACCGAAAAAAAACAACGGATTTTGGAATTATATTATCATGAGAAGCAATTTACATTGTTTTAACATTTACAATAAAGTGAAATATTTTTGTAAAATCGATAAATCAATGTCATTCACGATGGAAAGCCACGAGGAATATATTTTCTGAGCAATTCGCCAAATACGGGTTTTCCAACAGAAGGAATTATTGCGGTCGAATAAGAGAACAAATTACAGTTATATTTTTCTACACTATTCGAGTCTCTTAATAAAAAATCGTAACAAAACGTAAAATTACCGTGTTAAGATTCTTCCAGGACCATTCCAAGCCGTTAACTTGATTCTGTAATTTTTCCGTCATGACTCTCTCGGTATCGACATAATCGAGATGAGTAAGATAAACGAGAGTTTCTCTCATGTTCTTGTACAAATTAATCGAATCCGTGTCCTTCATAAATTCTCGTACGACTTCGCCATTCTCATTTTCCACAACCAAAACCTCTTCGGGTTTGGCCATTCGGCTTATCATGATGTAACGAACCTTGGTCAATACAGGACAATAGAATTCCCTTCTCTGCGGCATTGCCAAACTATTTTTTGCCATGAACATAGAAGGTGGATTTTGTATAAACGGATTTTCCTTGTAAAGATCAGCGGCGAGACTGTTCCAATATTCCAAGCATATTTTGAATATTTCGACGTCCTCGACTTCGGATATCAGCACGAGATAATGTAACGCTTTTATTAAAACTTCGTGCAATTGTTTCTTCTCGACTAATTGACCGTGCTCCTTCAGATAAGTGCACAGAAACATAGCGAGATTCTGAATGAATTTTTGCTCCTGATCCTGGCCCATCGCATAGGCCTCGCGTATGTTTGTCTCGAGAGACAACATTTGCTCCAATTGTTGCATTGTGTTTACGAACAAAAGTACAAACATCTCGTCGTAATTCGGGACGGTTACTGCCGCTATTTCCGTGAGGCATTTCAACGTCACGTTTCTGAAGATTGGAACGTTCAAGAACTGCAACAAAAGCAAATGTGTCAATGTATCTTCAATCATTTGAAAATAGATCATTCGGAAGTATTAATCGCTCAATAATTTTGAAGTTTACACCGTTCGGATTCGGTATACGATTCATTGTAATCAATAATTTCTTCATTTTTTAAACTGTCCCAATCGTTTTTTTTTTAACCATCGATTTTTTGGCTACGAAACGAGTACGATCAATTTTGAACGGTGAACGTTGAATTTTTCAAACAACCAGATTATTTTTTATACCCGGAACCAAATTTCCAAATGAAACAAAAGCGTCGGAAAATGACGGTACGAAATGCATGAAAAAGAAAAAACAACTGCTCTGCGTTGTAACCATAAATTATGAACTGTCATCAACCGGAAACACATGAATCCGTTGTAATAAATTTGCTGGATCCAGGCTACAAAATAACTATTGAAGTTTGCGCATAAAAATTCGATTCGTCTAAAAAATAAATTAAAATTTTCATTAGTACTAATCAGCCACGATAACTGGCATTTAAATTCTTTTGAATTCCAATTTTCATCGATTCTTTTGTTCAAATTTTCATTAAAACGAGTTCATTTTACGCTTGACTTTCGACGAACGCAGATTCACAACATTTTTTAATAAAATATAAAAGTTATTTAAACAAATATTTTGCTATATATCTTTATTTCATTCATCAATTATCTGTCAAATATCGAAAATTCAAAAACCACAATTGTTATGTAAAAAATAATTGTCTCGGTTAGTATTCACAGTTTCTTTTAGTACTGAGGAATCGCTTTTTCAAGTTTGATGAAACTTTCGGTGTTCAAAGTAGACTCGATGAAAAGTGTTATCAATATTTTTGGTTGATGTAAATTGGATTGGAATTATAAGGAAAAAAAATATATAAACAAATGATTTTTTTTTTTCACCTCTTGTATTTATATAAAAATGTGGAAAAATTTCTATATTTTTCGCAATATTCCCCTGAGATTGACATTAGTTTTACTTGTCTAGATATCGTACTACTTGAGAAAAATGCGTTTGAAAAACAACCAGGCGGGAACGTGTTTTCTTGATTTTCTCTAAGATCGTTCAAGTTCAGAAATCAGAAACGATGTATCGCATTCTCGCAGCGAACAAAAATAACGACATTAGTTATTTTAAAAATTGAATATGGAAACTGCTTTACCAAACCATTACACCAAACTACTGTACGCGTGATATTGATAGTTGGACAACCTTTTTTTATACCTAAAAACTAAATCTGCAAGAAACGTTCTACATATTCCAACAATGGAGACTCCAATGCCATAGACTTTATCGAGCACGGAAAGAGCAAAAGAAGAAAATTTACTCAAGAATTCGATTAGAACTGAGTGGAACATTTTTTTAATCATTACTACCTGTGAAATTCGTTTTTTGAGTTTGAGATTTAACACGAAACTTACGATGATTTCTTGAATTTAAAAATTTTTATAAACTGATTCATGTTTCGACGTCTTATGTCTGATTGAACATGAAGACAAACTAGCTGATCTGTAAAAATAGTTTGTACTAAGATCAGTCAAAAATTTTTTATGTGATCCTAAAAACGATTCTTTAAATGTTGTTTTTGAGCTATCGTCTCAAATACTGAAGATTGAACGAATTGATATCCGTACCAGGACTTGTTACTCGCGATGTTTTGATTCATATTTGAAATTTTTCATTAAACATAATCATTGAAAGGTAGTTTTTTTTTTTTAAATAGAAAACAAAACATGGAATTCGATTAACGAAAAAATTCAATTTCAAGAGATTTCCGAAATTCGAGATTTTTCTTATGGAACTACTAAGATGAAATTTGAGAAAAATTTATATACTAAAAGTTTGAAGGTTTTTTAGGGCGATTTATCGATTACGTTAGTACCAGAGAGACCGCTGAACCGAAAATTCAAAGATCAGAGAAGGATTTTCAGCAGAATTTTGACGGATTGAAGGACTGCTAAATCGCCTTAAAATAAGTGAAAGCCGTATGAATACGGTGAAAAAAAAGGATGAATTACCTTAAATATCAGAGTTGTAATGAGTTTCGTTTCGAAGATGTATCCAAGTGGAATCCAATTTAGAAACCTAAGTAGTGTCTCGAGGGTAACAGCAACGAGGCGGACGTTAGGCGACATGTCCATTACGAACTGGCAGAGCTGAAATATCTGTGAGAATTCGCTGCACATTGTGTCCTTCAAGTGTTTAGCTTTGCTCTGCGTCATTTGTCCAATTGAAAAATCAAAAACTTCCTCCGACAATAGTTTAAGTATGGCCATATTGTTCTGACATAGACTCTCGTTGGTCTTGCTTGCTCCTACGATATCGCGTATAAAAGATTCCCAATTCTTTGGCCACTCGCGCTTCAATACTTGGACGAGCGTCATATTCAACTTGTTCAAGTAAACCTGCGACGCCTCCATTGTTTTGGGATCGCTGCTTGTGTTTATAATCAGGCATACTATGTACTTTTTTATACCTTCGCACTGATTTCTCGGTAGTACTTTCCATCGTGTCTTGATTACTTGCTCAAGAATTTGTAGGGCGTAGAATTTTGTACTCTCATTCTGTATTTAAAGTATGAAGAAAAAAAACAAACGGAAAATTACAACCCTATTCAAATTTTCATTATCACTTATAGTCAATACTCTGATCTCAATTTCTATTAATAACTGTGCTTCCAAATGAATCCGATTGTTGCAAAAAAATGTGTTTGGTGTGGAAAACATTGAACCCTTTTCTTAGCAAATTTACTTTTCTATACTCAATTTTATTCTGCAACATATTCTCGTTTTTTCACACTCAAATTTATAAGAAAATCTTTGTTATTCATTTCTACATAAATTGTATTTTTTTGTTTCGAATGTCCAATTCATTACTACGAATATCATAGTTATTATCAATTTTAATTCATGGATTTTTTCAACAAAACAAATTTTATATTATTCTTGTTTCAGCTTCCGTGTCTTTTTTTGAATTTAAATTCACCTGCGAATATTCCAGTATGGTGTCTACTCTCGTCCAAGCGTCAGGATGCTCTTTGAGTGATGTGAGAACTTCCTGAGCAAATCTTTGCTCTTCGCCGACGCCTTTATACATACAAGTCACCATGCTGTCGAGCAGCGTTATGTCCAGCTTCTGGTTGAAATCCAGCAGCTTGGACGCTTGCTCCGCCAAAGTTGTCATTATGCTGGATTCGATAGGTTTTTTCCTCAGATATTCACACACTCAATCTGGAAATCAAATTCACAAAGTATGAAACAAAATGAGTGAAATTTGGGACGTTCGAAATGTTGACTAGTTTTGAAAATATTTTTGGCTCAGTAGCGCAGGGAGAATTTTTTTTTCAAGACGCAGTTTCGTTGTAGGAGAAAATCTTTTAAAAAAGTACTTTTTCATCTTTTTGATATTGATAAGGCCTGTTATCCTTTCGAGAGAAAAATTGCTAATTTTGGAAGAATTTGCAGCGGAAGAAGGTTGAATAGAACATTTCATTTCTTAGCGCAGGAATGATGTTAGCAAAATCTTTGCGGGAGTTGTTCAACGATACTTCAAACAAATTCCATTCGTGATTGTGTCGATTTCTGGCAATGAAAGTTGAAAATCTTCCGAATAACTTGCTCAGCTATGTTTCAACATATAAAAATATCTTTTGGTTTTGTCAATGGCAAGATTTTTTCACTTATTGTGTTGTGAAGAAAGATGCAAACATAAATTGAACAAATGTGTTAGACAAAATGTATTCTTAGGCAAAACTTGAGCCCAAACAAATTTTTATCGATAATAGAAATTTGCTTGAAATTTTAATAAAATCGCCAGGCCTCTCGTCATGTCAGTGAAGTATATTCTGATCAATAGAACAGAAACGAGATTTCTCTAATTGGAACTATGAAAATTTGTAAAATAGTTACTTTGCAATTTTCCTGTAGAATTAGAGAACTTTGTTAGTGTTTTAGGAACAACCTCCGAGCTGACAAATTTTCGATAGCTAATCGACGAGTTCTTTCAAATTTAGAATGTGTCATTCGTATTCCGAGTAAAAAAATAATTGGGCAAGAATTGGGATAGCGCATGAAGTATGTTTAACTCAAAAGAGCTGGTTCGAACGCTTCGGCTCGTAATGACAATAAAACTGGTGAATCTTCTAGAAAGTTACTCGGCATTTTTGAAAACCTGATCTCCGAAATGTGGTAGAGCCTGGATCTGAAAAAGCAGGAGACATGGGTTTGGAGTTTGGATCACCATGAAGATACAGACACAGAAGAAGAGTAAAAGGCAAGCATTGGATGGGAAGCGTCTATCGAAAAACGGTCGCAGGCCGTTTTAACCTACATTTGACAATCACCTCGACGCGAAAAAAAGGTTATGTTCGCGATATAAGGAATCTTCTCCTACGAAATAAGAGAGGAAAAGGAATTTTTTTCCAGGGCCATGAGACAGGCGAAATTCAATGTCCGCGTGAGCGTTACAGTTTCGTAAGCTCCGAATTATTCAAGTAATTTACTTTTATTTAATTTTTTTTTTTTCAATCTTTCGCGAAACTGAGTTTTTTTTTTCATATTCTCACAGCGGGAATTTAGCGAGGTTACAGCAGAGCGGTGGTAAGAGGGGGTTCATATTCAACGTTTTGCGTCGCTGGGCCAATTTCACTGATCCATGTAAAACTACGTATTTAGTGTGAACGTGGGACAAGCGGATTTTTGATTTTTTTACGGTTAAAAAACGTACCGTAATCGCACACCTGCCAAATACACACATACGCACAGATTCACGTCTCTCGGCGGTAAAAAAAAACCACAACACATATATACCGATTATTCGTTTCACACGCACCAAGGGTGAAGAAAATACACGCGATGTTTGATTTAGTTCCCGGATTAAATGTGTCGGGGAAATAATTCACGAAAACGCGTAACGAAAAAAAAAAAAGGATCAAACACACATTCGACGAGCTTCCCGCGCGCGAGAACAACTCTCTTCGGTTCCCTCGCTTCACACACTCGTCGTCGTTTTCTCGTTGTCGTCTCTCACTCGCTCTCTCTGTCGCGTACGCACACACACTCAACACACATGCACGCACACGCACACACACTTGCTTTCTCACTCTCGTTCTCTCTTTTCACGGAACTCCTCTTTCGCCGTTTGTCCGTTCTTCCTTCAATCTTTTTCCGAATCGGCACCGATGGGCACCGATACGTAGATAAACGCGTATACATTCAGCGAATATTTGAATACCCACCGAGAGCCAACGCGTTGTCTCTCTCGTTCGCTATATCTCTCCCGCACTATCACAAAATTTCATATGTAGGTGTATTACTCCCCTCTCTCTCTCTCTCTTTATAATTTTTATTATCCTTGTTATATATTTTATTTGCCCACTCGGCCGTCCCCAGTATATCCTTTTATTTGTTTGTTATTTTACTTTTCAATAAAGAGAGAAATATAGAAAAAAGAAGGAAAAAAAAGGTTGATATCGAATGCGTATAAACGCGATGATCCACGGGTGTATTACACCTTTCCTACGTCGTTCTCGGCCGTTCGGCCTAAAACCCAACCTACAAAGATTTTCGAAAATAATAAACAAGATGGCGGTCGTAACATTTTACACACAAGAACACGAAAGATCTCATCGGCGTGAGAGAGACAAGCTACGAGATTGGCTCCAACGCGGTATTTCGACCAATCACGGATAGGATAAGCGGCAATTTTTCCTTGACGACACACGCACGACTAACTTGACGTCACGTTAAATACACGTGTGTGTACTCTGCGTACTGCCATTTTTTTTTTTTTTTTTTTTTATCTCAAACAATACATTTTAACAGTGCATAGCTATTCAATTTTCTTTTTTCTTGCGAGTTGGACACTTTTATAACGGTTTTTTCTTTTTAAGTTTTGTTCTCATAATTACCACTACAATGTTACATTTCTGTCGTTCGTCGTCGAACACATTTGTCTCTTCAACTCATTGTTCTAACCTACCAACCCCCGTATAAAATACTATTTTCTCATATTCATGACGCTTCTCGGGAATCAAGTTTGTCCACGTACCATATCTCTATGAAGATTGAACTTTAAGATAGTTGATTGTTTAAACTAAGTTTCGGAATTCAAGTCAATGTTTATCGATAAAGGCACACGTATTTAGGTTGAAAATTCGATTATAGTAAAAGCTTTGATCGAAATTTTATTTTCCATTAAAAAATACTGAAATATCGAACATATCGCGAAATCAATTTCGAACCCGAAGTTAATATTGTTGATATACGCGTGGATGGCATCGGAAGCGAACTCAAATGTTTATCATTTCAAACTTTCCAATGATTTTCGCCTTCAAGAAGAATGAATAAAAATAACTGAAACAGCAATTTGATATTCGGTTGTAATCAGAGTCTATATTATAGTAACGCTACTTGATCGCAACGACGTGACTGACAACGATGTACAAAGTGTCTACGCAGCGATAAATACACCGTGAAATACGTTACGAACGTATTTATAACGTAATACTTACAAAAAACTGAATTATGTTTGGTGCAACTTTTAAAACGGCATCTTCTTGTATTTAATCCCTCGCACAATCATTTGTAATGATGAAATAAATACTGTGTAGCGTTAGATACACGATATTCCGAATTGTTATGGTTTTTCGCTTCCCGCCTGCTGACTTAACCTCTCTTTTTCCCCCACTCTATGTCAGTTCGTTGTTGAAAGGGGAGGGAGGCGAAATCTCGACGATCTTTTGTCAGTTGTTGGCGTGTATTTATCTCTCCATTTTCTATCGAAAGTCTCGTTCTACACTGCAACTTGACAGCTGCTGAGAGCGATCTTAAAAAATTGTAAACGTTAAGTAACAATTTTTCAAATATTCAACAATGATTGTAACATTGGCAGAAACATTGAGCAACGTTGAAAAAAAAGTTTGAGTGCGCTAGTAGTAACGTCCATTGTTTTGCACTTACCAGCTGTTCTCTGCCTCGTCTGCTGTTCTCCAAATCAAAATCATCCAGACAAGCTTTGAATTATTGTGAATTTGGTGACAAAAAAATACGATGAAAAATGTCCTGTTTAATAAAAGGGATTGCACATCTAGTTGATCCACAAAACGTCAAGGAAAAATTACTCGCTGGTGGAGATGTCAAACGTAAGAACCAAGAGAGTTGTCTGCTACGGGAGTTTCCTTTTGTTTTTTTTTTTTTATTTACAAGTATGGGTAGAGTGTTTTATACGAATTCATTGTTGTTTACAGTTGATCATGTTCCCAAGGATGAATTGCCATTGCAAGATACACTCATATCTTTGTCATCCACCGGTGACATTATGGCAATGGCGATCAATACAAACATTGTCGTTTTAGCCTGTGAGTAACGTTTTTTTTTATATACGTTGATACTCATTTTTTGTACATTTTTATATACATATTTTTTTTATTAATTAAAAAAAAAATGTCGATTTTTATACAAAAAAACTAATTTTCCAATACATATGATAATACTATTAATCTTATAAGTTGTTTAATAAAAAAAATAAGATTTATAGAGTAAAAACAAAATTTTAACAAATTTTATTTTCTGATAGGTTTAAGTTATTTTTTTTAAGTTTTCAGTTTTCAAAACCATCGAAGCATCTCTGTCCCTGTAATCTCAGGACTCAATTATTTTTGGTTTATGTGGCATGAGTTTATCTTCAATTACAGTATTATATGAAATATCAACTGCTATTCATTGTTGACAACATAATTTGCCTTCCAAAATGTCAAATTGACTTTGATTGTTTTGCTATAATCGCATTGTATGTGATAATATTAATTAATTATAAATTTCTGTTGCCCTGCTGACCGTAGCTATATTACTTATTATTCTGTATTTTAGCCAAATGGGATTCGCAGGAAACCGGAGAAGTGAAAAATAAATTCTATACAATTTGGAACGAAAACTTAGGAATAAACGAAAAGTGAGTTGAACTCGGCTTGATAGAAATTTTTTCGATCGCAATCAGTTTTTTCAATAAACGGATGAAACAATATTGTCACAGTGAATGGATTACAAGCCTCGCTTGTCTTCCACTCATATCCTTGGCGAAAGCTGGCGCGGTCAGCGCTCCGGACTGGACTTGCATCGTTGTCGGTTTCAACACCGGTTTTCTCAGATTCTATACAGAAGTATGATTTTATTTATTTTATCAGTTTCCAAAATGAAATCGATTCTGCGTGAATATTATTTGTCCGACACTCAGAAAAACAAAATATCTCATTATTTTTTTTGCACGCGTCGCAGACAGGAGCTCTTTTGATAGAGGAACAACTCGAAAACGAGCCAATTCTAGGAATAAAATGTCAATCTCATTCGCCTCCTCGTCACGTGGGCCAACCAGGAATCAGTGAAGAAATCCACATTCTTTACAAAAGTGTTGTATGCGTGCTGCCTGGATTTGCTCTGTTTTCAACTCTCAGAGCATGCAGAAATCATTTGGCAAGAGGTATTAATTCGAAGAATATTCAAGACAAATAGCGTTATCAAAATATCTACAGTAGTGGTAAAATTCTTATTCAAAGAGCTTTTTTCTTATTTCTATTTTTTTATTGAAATAAATCCGTAATCTGATTTTCTAACGTAACCTTTGTAAAAAGGTTTATCAATTTAACGGAAAGAGCATTTAGACCTGGGAGTGTTATATTTATTTCTCATTTACACCTATTCCTCGTTATTTCTTTGGAACAGTCCAGGCGAATTGCAACGACAAGCGTCCAGCATCGAACCTTGCTTACAAAAAGTGGGGTTTCAAAGATCAGGATATAGTTAACGACTGTCAAGTAATTGGTACAACGGCGGTAAACACATTTGATCATTTGATGACTGCCTCGATTTGTGGAGGATACAATGCCTCTTATCGCTCAAGCCCTCCTCAGCATAATCTCATAATGGCTGTAGGAAAGCGACCATTCATAGGTTTTCATTACGCTCTCGAAGGTGGCGCGGCACCAGTTTTGTCGGACGTTGCTCTTGCAATGGCTAATACGCTTGCAAATGCTATTGGGAAAATTGGAACTGCCGTTCCGTGAGTATATCAAAAAATTAGAACTCACTGTTTCCCTTGTTGTTTATTTTTAACTCTCTCTAACTTGAGATTTTTGGCTTTCTAAATATTGAAAATTTTTTGTTTGAAATAGAAAAAAAAAACTTGAAAATACCGATCTCAGTAACGTTATTACAATGAAATAACGGTTTATCATTTCAGCTGGTTTCGTTCATCATCGAAGCAGTCTTCGATAACTGAGAAATCGAAAGGACCGGAGAAAGAACCGGCAGAATCGATGACTTGTCGTTTCGGATTGAGCGATGTAATGCGAGAAGGAGATTGTCTGGTGATCAGTCCGAACAAAGCTCTTTCAGTCGTGAACGATGCAATGGGGCGAGTCATCCTGGTGGATAACAAACGTGGCATAGCTTTGAGAATGTGGAAAGGTTATCGAGACGCTCAATGCGGTTGGATCGAAGTTTCTGAGGATCGCCATCGTACAGCCAGTGGTCACAAAGTTCATTCCAAAAATCATTTGAGAACTGCACTTTTTCTTGCTATTTATGCTCCTAAAAAAGGCGTCATTGATATTTGGTCCATTCAACAAGGTGCCAAAATCACCACATTTTCAGCGAGCAAAAATGGCCGGTACAAAAACCTATCATTTCGAACTCTCGAACTATTATCGAATTTTTTTTGTAAAATAATTTATAGTAGTACTATTTACTTATCGTACATTTGGAAGTTGAACGTTTTGTTATAACTTTCGTGTTGCCTCTTCAGTTCCAAAATTTTCACGTTAATTATTGAAATGCAGTAATTTTTGTGTAACTTACTAGCCTAATTGTAAAACGAACATTAACTGATTTCAATAAATTCCCTAAATTGATCACCGTTTTTTTTTTTGCAGACTCTTGTACACGAATTACGGTTTGCTGGGCTTGAACGACGTGGCACTATCGTCAGAAAATCGCGCCCAATACGGCTGCGTCTTTATCGACCCAATCGGTGGATTGAAAGAGATTCTTGTGCCGTTTCACTTCGCACTTAGCAGCAAAAATGGAAAGAGAGCTCGCGATATACACCTGCTGAAAAAATTGAAAACATTTATCAGAGAAGAAGATTTCGATGATGAAAAATTGATTGATCGAGTCACTGAAGTTTGCACGGAGATAAAAACGAATGAAATAAGATTGCAAATCTTAGAGATGCTCATGCACAGCAAACATGTTATTCCGGAAGCTTTACAAGTCGCTTCTACTTGCTTCCTTGGTGCTCTATCAAAATACGGTTAGTTCTTAATTAATTTAATAACACACTTTTGTTCTCTACTTTAATATTTATGGCATTTCGCATCAAATTTTTCATCTCCCTGTATTTCAAGAGTAGAAATCACTCGCTTCAAGTATTTTACGTAATCAGAAAAAGCTCCAACAATCTGAGAAAACCTCACAATATCCTATGTCGATATCTTACCAATGAATTTTTCTCAGATGAAGAGGAGTTTGAGCCAGTCGCGAAAACTCTCCACCAAATGGCAACGCATCTAGACCGCGCGATAACATTCTACAAGTACACGAGATCTCAATTCGATCGTCCACCAGAGTACAGTACAGTGGCATCAGAAATAATACCAGACGCGAATCACTTGTCGCGTTTATTATCAACGTCAGAGTCGGAGATTGAACGAGTGTTGAAACTGTCGAAAACTTTGAGTGAGTTCGAGAGTGCGAAGCCAAAAACGAATCGTGTGACTTTCAAAGACGATGGAAGCATGTTTTTGGAGTTTCTCTCTTGCTTCGATTTCGGTATCCAAAATTCTCTGAGTCTTCAGAAGCTCGTTAACGATGAGAAAAAATATCAAATTTCGTCGTTGATATATCAGGGCTGGATGTATTCGAGCGACTCGACGACCCAGTGGAAAAAGGCTGCGGAAGAAAGCAACATTCGTTCGCGAACGATGATGCATTTGGCGCTTACGTATTGGCTCAACAAGAGACCCGGAGCGCCTTTAGAAATTGAGATCAAACGATTCACTCACCTTTTACACGCGATTTGCGAATTGGCCAATGCCGAAGAACAAATTTGCGTCGAGTACAACGAAATTTCGTCCTGGTGGAGCGACGTACGTTTCACTCTCGCGGAATCAAACAAACCGTTTCAAGCTCTTACCGCTGCTCTCGCTTGTCGAGCTGTAGCTACAAATTTTCAAAGATCCAAAGATTCCATGGGCAAAAAAGTCACCGATGACAACGGCAACGAACGCGACGAAGATCTAGTTAGTAATTCCAATGTTAGTGATAAAACACCCAATTATCCAGTTCCCGAAGGCAATTCGTCACCCGAAGATGAAATGCTCAGCTCAGCAAGTGAGTGGGAAAACATGAGCAGAGACGCTTGTCAATTCACAGAACTCATCGCTAGTCTCGAGGACATCACTATTTTAAACGCTGTTTTAAGGTCAGCATCACGTTTTCATTTCGTTAACTATTAGAAACAAAAATTTCTTGCGAATTTTGACTCTAAGAATGAACACAATGACACAATTCTACTCACCGAACATTTACAAATGGAGAATTTCGTATGAAAATTGTCAGTTCAAAATTGCAGTGCCTTCCAATTCGGGTCGATCGTTTTAAACACCATTTTATGCATCGATAATTAACGAATTATTTGAAAATGAGAATTTAACAGTATTCATCATATTTTATATCATAATTTCAGTCAGCCTCCGTTGTCAGATGAAACGACGCAATTTTATGCCCTACCGTTCGAAAAAATGGACATATCCTTGGCTGCGATTCTCGCCAAAGGCAAAGGTAAAAAAAAAAATCATAAATTGTGATTGAGTTTATAAATGATGTGTTAATTTTATAAAAATCACGATAAAATCAACAAATTTTGAAGGTTCTGTTTCCGAGGCGGTTGCAAAATGGCTCTCCGCAGCTGCGGTCGATCCAGCTCGATTAATTGACACGAGGGACGTGGAATTCGATCAAATGCAAAACTCTGTCGATTCCTTACAAGCAACGGGAACTCTCGATGAGGCAGCTGCTGTTGATATTCCAAAAGATGAGGAGCTCAACTTACTCAAAGTTTCAGTAGAAATCGGAAGCGAAGCAAATACTGACACAACCGCTCAGACTCATATTTTAGGTAAGAGTACATCTTCCATTAACATTCCCAATTCATCAACTTCGTTTTCTTTCGAGGCATGAGAAAAAAGCTTACAACGCGAGCGCTGACGAGTTAAATCAAAAACATCATTGTGTCTCAAAATTTCATGCGAACAAAAACATTTTTCCAGATTTATCTTTCAAACATTCATGTTTTTATTTGCAGAAAGAATTTCGGTCCTCAAACGTCATTTCCCGTACAGTTTGACGAGCAGTGTCTTGCTAGCTAATTTGTGCTGGGAATTTGTAATGGCGTGGAGTCGCGATGTTGCAAATTTGGAAGCCTTAGAAGCAGCTCTCGCGGTATTACGACAAATACCGATGAAGCCGATGCGTCAGGGTAATTTTTTTTATAGAATTTTGGACTGTCAGCAATATGGATACATTAACAGTTTTCGTTCGAACAGTTTATATTATGAGAATTTCACATTATTAACAAAATATTTGAAAATTTATTGTTCAACAACTAATCCAACTTCGTTACGATAGTTTTTAGTTTCTTGAATATTGCTGAATTCTCTCGAAACATCTATCTCCCTTTCTTTTTGAAAAATGTTACTTTTCAAATTGCAAAAAATTCAGCACTGATTTGTAAAGCTTATTTTCAATTTGGCCAATGTTGAAATTATTCTTGACTAAAAAATGTTTTATAAAATAATCAGAAATTGAGAAATTACTTGAATATTTGGAAAAATTAACATCATGATAAACTGTACACTCGACACATCCTTCGCTCCGATTTTAAAGATTGTACTCGAATACCTGGATTTAGGGGTCTGCTGTCTTTTATGGACACTGCACGTAAAACGAAGAATGGAAGCTGCTGCAAAGCTGATGAATAAATTGGGAAAATTGCCGAAAGAAAGGCTTTGTATGCAGGACACTGGATTGTCGGATATTCAGCTCACAGCGATGTTACAACATTGTGTCACCTTTTTGGACATTTTTCTCGATGTATGTTTAAAATATTCAGTACTTATTAGAGCAATAGTTAATTATTTATTTCGCAGTATAAAGTGTGCAATTGATACGATGATCGAAAAATCAACAATTCGATAAAATTCTAACGAATCAATTAACGATTAACAGGCAGAAGTGATGGAAGAAGAAAGAAATTGCACAGTGAAGTTTGAAGAAATTTGGGAAAGTCACGATGTCGGGCCTCAGGCATTTGCAACGCTAGCGATTTCCCAAACGCCAGCGTGGTACGAATTAATTTTACTGCATCTGCAACTCGCTAATGTTCTTCACATGATGGCACATTTCAACATGAAGCTAAACAAGCCCATGGGCAACCTTTTTGAATCTGTGGTAAGACATTTACTGAAAATTACATTTTAAATAAACAATCGCATGAAAATTTTCGGCGATACGTTTGAACATAGAGCGAAAATTGTTCCACGATATTCTGACAATCCCTCAAACATTTTTGATATTTCAAAGTATTTCTTCGTTACATTAATTCCCATGAGTAAATAAATGTCATTTTTGTTGGCAGACATCTCGACACTTTTTTCAAGATATCACCGACAAAGCTATACTCACGTGGTATCACGACGACAGACGCGACAGCATGAGAATCGAGTTCCTCTGTCGGGTCATCACAGCTTCGATGGAATCGATACATCAAGAAACCAACGAAGGAAACACATTGAGCTCTAGACAAGCGATTCACTGGATGAGCAAGTGTCAAACTCTCGCCTCAATATGGAAAATAAACAACGATAAACTGAGAATACATCAAGTCTGCCAATTGTACATCAATGGTTTCGATCGATTAGCCGAGGAGGTAAAATGCGATAAATTCAATCAACATTTTTTTTCCCTATACTCCAACCCGCTCGATGATATTTCAATCGAAAATTCTTTGTATCACTCCGAAAATATTTGAGTAATTTTTAAAATTTTATTCAAAGGTTGTCAC
This sequence comes from Campoplex capitator, assembly GCA_037576405.1. Lineage (NCBI taxonomy): Eukaryota > Metazoa > Arthropoda > Insecta > Hymenoptera > Ichneumonidae > Campoplex > Campoplex capitator. Next base: position 7,773,505 of record JARBWI010000323.1, on the reverse strand, counting down.
TGCCGTAAACGATACAGAATCTCTCGGTGCTAATTTACTACCGATTGCTGGACGAAGAATGATGGCTTATCTCTCCAAAGCACCGAATCTTCTCGAGGAAGTCTCCCGGATTAGTCCGAATCTAACGCAATATTTGGAAAGCTTGGTGAGTCTCTTCAAAATCTCTAATAACTTACTGGAATATATTTCATAAGCATCATCCTTTTCGGATTTTCATATAAAAATTTCAAATTTTTTCAATGAACATAGTTTTTAGTCGTTTCAATAATTATGACGACCAGGTCTTCGAGTTGAATTAAGTTCAAATAGAAGAATTTCAATCAGAAAAAAATTTGTGAAAAAATCGAACGCGAATTCACAAAAATAAAGAAAATGTTGATTATTCAATGAACAATTCGTCGTTTCTTCGAGTTGTGTGTGATTTTTCGGTTCTATAATTATTGAAAACCAATGCTGAGGACATTCTGGAAATTATAGAAAAACAAAGAAAGAAGAGTAATAGCGAAACACAAAAGTTGACGATGACGTTTATTTTCAGAATCTAACGGGAACGGTCATGACAGGATCTTCGAACGAGGACACGGTTCAACTGATAAACAGGATATCGAGATATTTGCCAGAGACGCACAGTCATTATCACTTCGCTCAACAGATGCTGGATGCGACGTTCATTTACGCGGGAAAAACGTGATGAAGAATTTAAAAACATAATAATAATAATAAAAACAAACAAAAACACGGATTTGCTGCCAATTCTGTGATAAGCCCGAGCAATGTCATCTTCAACGATACAGTGAGAGAATTCCGTGTCGCGCGAAGACGTATATTCCAAGCGATAGGTATTCTCTCCGTAGAATTTAATCAAAAGAAAATTAGAAGCAGTCTAATAAGGGAGGTGAGGAAAGGTACTGTAGGTAAAAAAGTATTTGCACAGCCCCCTTTTTCGGAATAACTCTAAAACGGGGAAAATTTTTTGGACATCTTTTTAATCAACTTTTAAAAGATACGAAGACCATTATTTTAATCACCAAAATCCATGGAACTCAGACTCAATTTTCCATATTTAAACTTTTCGATGTCACTCGGAGCGTCATGACTCGGGCAGCCTCTTGGTCGGTTTGTATTGAAAGAAATAAGGGGCACGCTTCAAACATTCTTTAACATACGTCCATCATGAAAACTCGCAAAATATCGAATGAGATTGTTTGGAAAAATTATCAATACCCTTGATCTTTTGAAAATTAAGCATTTTACTAAAAATATCATCGTTTTGTCGATCAAGAAAAAGATCAAGTTAGAGTCTCGCGACAAGTACATTGACAGATCGCCAACAAAAATAAAATAATGCAGAAGGACAAAATTGTTTTACAATCCGAAGATTCTGAGCTATATTTCGAAAAAAATAAAACTGTCAAGAGCCAAACACTTTATTTCTAACACAAATAATACGTTCGTCAATAAAAATCCCGAGGAAATTGAGAATTTTGAGTTTGCGATCAACCTGTCGAATTCTGTGAAACTTTCCGCTGTCATTTGACGAGTAAATCGTCACGTGCCCGTGTTTAGGGAGAAGCTTATAACTGTAAGCTATCGAGGAAACCGAATTTGAAAAAAGATTCTTTATTTATTAAAAATATTTTTGAGGTGGACGAGAAAATGTGCAAATACTTTTGTTATCTGATCGATCAGAAATCGACATTGGGATCTGCGAATAGTCTCGTATAGTCAATATTTAAAAAAATAGCAATTTCACTGTTATTTCGTTTACTACTCGTCGTTATATTTACTTTTATGTACATATCTATTCATACATATGTAATTACATAATGAAATATCGTTAATTGACCAATCAGTCGTATTCGCGTTTAATCGTTGCGGAGCTACGGCCATTTTTCGTGGATTTATTCAAGTTTTCAATAATAATTGTTCAATAATACGTATATATATTAAATATATGAATATATATATATATATATATAGAAAGTTTCAACGAATTAATGGATTAATTACAATGGGAACCGAGGGGTTCATCCGTTTTCTTTTCAAGTGCTCTCTCCTCCGCGTCACTCATTCCGCATTATCCGATATGTCTGTACATTATAATGAAATTTACACTATATACTTGTTTTTATCGCAGTCTGAGAGTCAAGTTTACTTCCGTCTGGTTCGGAGCCTCGAGAAAGACAAATAATGGTCTTTTGTGGATCCAGGTTGAAGGTAACCAGCTGTTCGATTGGGATTCGTCGACGTACCACTGCCCGCACGTCCTCGTCGGGTTCCTTCTTTCACGCATCATTTCGATCGGATCGATTCAGCTCATCGTTAAAGCCAAATGAAAAGCACAGTAGTATTGGGTCAGAAACGTATGGAAAATCCTCGATATCCGAGCCTCGCTATTGACTCGATATTCGTAAGTTCGCAGTGATGAATTTCGGAGCCTGGACTCCCTATGGTTGTCAGCCAATGCTCCCTGTGAAAAAGCAGGTTTTTATTATCGATGTACAAACAGAAATTCTGATAGCCAAAAGTCCATTTTTTATTTTTCATTCTTTTAAATAATATAATTTAACCGAATTCTAATTTTTCTTCTCAATGACAATTCACGTGTTGTTGTTGTTGTTGTTTTTTTTTCTCTAAATGGCATCGACCAAACGTCGCTTATAACATCGAACATTTCTTTATCTGATATTTCGTATTATTTATTTTCAGCGACTTTGGCATAACTGATAGCCAAACAATATATAAGCGCAAAAGCTCTTGTATTGTTCTTGAAATATCTCGAGATCACTCAGCGCAAACTTCCAATTGGGGACAAGCCAGACAATTTGATTTGAGATAGAGCCAGGGGAAACTGTTTCGTCGGTCAACCTTGAGCGGCTAAAGATTATTCACTGAAACACCTAACGGCTTTAATACTTTCTTATGAATCGGTCGTTATCAAATGTCTCTGTATTCATTTGATTCGTTTTACAAATTGTCATTTCTACAATTCCATCTCTACAATGGAAATATACCAGCGTTACGATTCTTTATCCTGACCAGGAAGCATTCACTGATAAATCAAACGTTGCTTATCAGAAAGGAAGAAAATAATAATTTTCAACTATTTATACGAAGATTCGTTAAAAAATTTCTTTATCCTCCGAAACAAACTTTTTTTCGACCTTCACGATTATTACTAATCGAAAAAGTTGTACCAGACTCCGATACGGTTTCATGAAAAAAAAACTATCTCAAAATTTATCGCAAGATTTTTCAAAATTACTGTTTCTGGCCGAAAACCAAGAAATTTTGGCTTCGAAACGCTGTTTTTGGTAAAACATTTTCGTTCGTCAAAAACCGATCATTTCGAAATCCGTCTCGACTCTAGAAACCTTTCGGTACGTGATTCAACACGAAACTATTAAAAATTGACGAATTTTCGCGAGTTATCTAAAGAATAGAAAAAAGAAAATCTTCGAAGCTCAAGTATATAGTTTGGTGAAATTCCTGACAGAAAAATCATTCAGTGCAATCTGTTTCAGGCATCGGAGATCGGGATACACGGGTTGGAGAGAAAACGGAGATGACGATATATATTTTAAATGGATCAGTGGGACCCCGACCCAATTCCCTTGGAAATAACTGTGGCCCAATTGAATACTTTACTTTCGTTTACGTTCAGCCTACTCGAGATTGTTTTGTCACGATATAGATATATCTACATATTTATATATATATATATATATGAAATATAATTTGAATTTTTTTTTTCAGCCGATACGTAATCCAGAAAGATAAAGGGTGCAAAGGAAGAAACACGCCGAGTGCATCATCATCATCATCATCATCTTCATTCAAGAGCGTTCTTGTCCGTGAACGCTTGACGTTTTCTGCCACGTTGACTTGCATCTTTCAAAATAATTCGAGGACTGCTTGGTGAACGCGAAGGAGAGGAAAAGAGAGAAACGCTGCTCGTCCACCGGCTCATTACTTCATTAAAGTTTGCTATTAAAGTCAGTCTTTGACCTAATGGCTTCGACCTAACGCTATAACCATTTCGGAACCGAGGCCACGTTTCGCAGTCAGTATCGCGATGAGTACGAAAAGATCTTCCTCATTGTTCTCTTTCAAACACCTTCGAATTGGTCATACTATTTATTTAAAAGCAAATCGATACTCGAAGAACTTTGAAAAAGGAAAAAAAAACTTTCCAGGACTTTCTCCTTTTATTTTCTTATCAGAAATTATATTTTTTCCTATTTATATAGAAAAAGTCCTATTTATATTCAACTATTTCTATTTCTATTCATTTCATGGAAACGGAAACACTCACATTTGCTCGACGTAGGGTTTGGGGCCCTGCATTTTTCCCATTATCGTTCCACTAGGACTATTTTTCACCCAACCGACGATACCGAGCTCATTACACAGGTCTCTCGTAAACTTTGGAAAATAACAGCCTGTAAGTTAAAAGTGACATGTTTGTAGTAGCAAAGTTCCTTGATAAAGAGAGAGACGTTTGACAGGAAAACAATTTTTTCATCACACCATTTGTGCTATCGAAAAAAAAAAATTTCAGGAATAACGTCGAGTATGTTTCTATCCATGGCATTACAGAAATTTGGTTTTAAAGTTTCCAACATAATAGCAGCAAAAATAGAAATCTCATTTCATCAAAAAATTCAACAACTTGACGTTTGCTCTCAGGAATGCATTGACATTTCAATTTGCAATCGAAACATTTTTTCGACAGCTTCATATTTGAATAAATTTTGACAAAATTCAATGAAAATTTCAATCAATCGAAAGATGAAGTCGATTGGGCAAAAACATTTATGAAATTTTATCGATCCCAGATTCATGTTAATTTCTCAAATTCAATCAAATAGACTCGTATCACTGACCGATATTTTTGAATAACAATGTTGTGACGACAAAATGTTTTCCTAGCCAAAAATGAGCAGACGTTTCTGTGATTTTGTCTCAACGTCATTCGACTTTCCGTTCGAGGAGTCCGAATTCATCATATCTCCATAAATCGATTATGTAAAAATTGAGAGAAAACAAGGAAGAAATGATGAATGTTGGAAGAAAATTGTCTCAAATTTGCTATTAAAAAAAAAAAAAAATTCTAAGATCCTGTCAATTTCTGTTAAAACGTTCATCAAAGTATTGCAAAATCCTTTGAAATGATCGAACAAAAAAAAAATCAATGAACTGTAAGAAGTTCACAAGTGTCAATAGAAAATTCTTCAAAGTTTACTAAAAATATGAAAAATGAATGTTTTTAGAAATTTTCTGCAACTTCGTTAGTGCATTCGTTGGTTGTTCCCTTTCGAAGCAATTCTTCCTGCCGAGGTATATTATCTTGGAACAAAACTTACCCTGAACTTTGCCGAAAACTTCAAATTCGACGGAAAGTAATTCCGAAAGTGGATCACCTTCTGCCATCCTTATTCCTTATTAATCGGGAGGTCACCTTCAAAAAGTCACCCACCACCGCACCACCACCACCACCACCACCACTCTCAAAAATTTTGTTTTCTTCAACTCCCAATTAAGAAGAAAAAAAAAAAAATTTCGTGATAAAAGGAAAAAAAAAACAATTGACCACTCGTCTAAACTGATCTTATTTTTTTCTGTTCTTTTTTCGTACTCCTGTTTCTCGTTCCTCTCACGTCGTTGTCGTCTCTGGTGTTTCCTACTTGTGCTCGATTAGCCTCATCTTAACGTCGATACTAGTAGTGTAGCTGAGCTGTGATTCTCATTTTGCACTACGACATCGACGAGCCCCAAATAGAATGCCCCACTCGCGGTCATAGGGCCAACAGGCCATTGGCGATTGATTGGCAATCGATCGCGAATATTCAACCTCTTAACATCCTACATAAAATTTTATTTTCTCTCTTCTTTTGTTCGTAAACATATCGCTGTTCTCGTTACCCTTAAAAAATTAAGCAAACTCATTTTCAGTTGTTTCACTCTGATTCTATTCAGTACCGTCGAATTTCGAGGTTGTGAGATCGATTTCATTTCGTCGCGATTCATTCGCAATCCATCGCAAATAAAAAAATGTCACGTTTTCTTACTTGAAACAAAATATATTTGATCGAAGATCCGAATAATGCTGAATGCCTTGCTGCTCCGATTGGAAAGGTGCACAGTCAATTTTCGTTTCAATTTGAGAAAAAAAATATATAATTGTTTCGACGATATCTTTGTGGTCTGCGTGCTTCTTTTGATTCTATTACGAAAGTATTTTTTAGTAGATTTCAATAGCTGGCTCGAACTGGAATCGATCAAATGTCGAGGAATGAAATTTCCGAAAAATATGAAAAAGCATTTGTAATTCGATTGGAAAAATGATTTTTCGCTTCATTTTGTTTCATTTATGAAATTTTAATTTCGGTTAACGAATGTTCTTGTCGCTCGCATTGAGCTTCGAATCAGGACATCTTCAACGATGAAGAGTTGCATTTTTACTGAAAAGATGAGAAGACTCTTCGAACTTGATTAAAAGTAAAAATATCGGGAAAACAAATTTTTCTATAAACTCGACTCAATTAATTCTTCTTGTACGAGATAGAAAGATTCGTCGGAAAAGAAAGTTCGTAATCGAACAGTTTGCACTTGTGGAATGATCGGAGAACGAATAAAAGTGGATGAAAAATCGATCGCGATGGCGAAGAACCTTTCGGAATAATCTTGAACGAATTGAACTTGATTGTCTATAGAAATGAGGGTATTATATATAGCTGACGAAATATTAAATGTAGGCCAGAAGGGCGCCCGCTCATTTTCCGAACTAAGCACTTCCCATCGTATGCTGTAGACCGCCATTGTACCGTCATTATTCTAGTTAATTAATTATTATTACGTCGTGACGTAGGATAATTGCCGTACAAGAGGACAAACTATCTGCAGTTTGTCACAGGATGCGGGGGAGAAGGTTACGCCAATTCATAAATGAATCTCCCACTCTACTTATCGGGTGCAACCCTATTACCATTGTTTGTATCCAAGGTCTTTGCGTCGTCAGACGCGGAGGAATCGGATACACTTTTAGCGATTTTCCACCTGTCTCGGATCCTCCGATTCTTTCCTCTTCGTCGATTGTCCATAATCGTATGAAAATTAAGCTTTTCGCCTTGCAGAATATACACTGTGAAAAGAAATTTAAAATCGTGGCGAAAAAATTCAATTTGTTGATTCAACAAAACTTTTGTTGATTCAATGATATTTTTGTCGTGGTGAAAAATATTTATTTGAGCCAACAAATTAAGTATTTGAATGAACCAAATTTCGTTTGGGTTAACGAATTTCACTTTGTTCGCTACGATTCGTTGAACCAACAAAAAATTTGTTGAATTAACGAATTCGTTTCTCTCGGTGTAAGTCGAGTATAAATATATATTCAAAATGTGATGAACAAAAATTGAAGAATTTCAGTATCGTTCATTATTTCTGATCTGATTATATTTATTCGAATTTTTATTATCTGAAGTTTGGGGTCGTTATAATAAAACATTTCACTCATCTATACATTTTTGAAAGTTCATCGCAAACTCTTTTTGAACTAAAACGTTTTTACTTTAAAAAACAATTTTTGATTTTAACAAATTAGCTTTATTATTAATCAAGTAAATAAGCTCAAGTTCATTCATTGATATTCATTTCAATCGATCTTCGATTCGGAGAATGAAAAATGTCATGAAAACGTTCAATTAAATTACGTTTTCTTCAATCATCATTGACGATGAGCTTGGTATGTCTGACAAAAAATATCGATTGACCTTTCCTCGACTGAAACTCGGCTACTGCATTGACCTACCGGGTCAGTTTGACCCAGAGCGCACTCCATTCGACTGTCACCAGCAGCTCTTCGGACGGTTTTTATTGAAAAAAAAAATCAGAAGTTTTTCAATCATTTTTCAAATTGATTCAAACTTTCGACTTTTGAGGAATAAAAATATATTTTACCAAAAAAAATCAGAATTTTATCAATTTCTAATGTGTATGAGATTAGTAACTGCAGAGAATTTGCTCATGAAAAATTATATATTTTACGAAGAAAAAAAAAAAATAGCCCTGAGACGATTCATTTTTGTTAGTCCTGAATGGGACAACTGAATTGAAAATCGTCAGAAAAACATTGTTTTTGCAAAAGCAAAGTAACTGGAATACTGCTAAAACGTTTGTTGGGTCGCAGTGACCCAGTGAGTCAAGAAAGGGTTAAGTAATAGAATCATGAACGGTGAACCGATGAAAAACGGTGAATGAAAAAAAATTGCAAAAATTTTGAAAAGAAAATCCGAAGAAGGAGGAAGAGGAGAAAGAGGAAAAAATAAAAGCGAGCATAGACTTTTAAACGATGAAATTTATTTGCTAAAACGTGACAATCCGTCGACACGAGCACGAAGCGGCCGAAAATGCTTTTGTATTATTAAAAATATTTCAATATTTTTCGTTCAATTCGTAAATCAACTTCCTAGGTACCTCTAGGTACATAACCCTATTTTGTTTTACCTAAAAATAATTCAATCTCTTACGGATAACTGATTAAAATGTAAATATATCAATAGATTTAAAATTCTTGGTACTTTTATGTTGTCTTTCTTAAAAACTATAGACCGGCGCCAGCGCGTGCCTGCCCGCGATTATTATTTACAGGAGCACTGTTATATTGAATTTTAATTTACCGGATAATCGGTAGGAGCCTTCATCTGCAAAGTTCTTCGCTTATATTTTTTTTTTTTTTTTTCTCATTATTTTTTGATCGAGTGAATTTTGTTTTGCTGCACTGGCTCGCTCGGGAACACATTCGCGCGGGCTTCGAAGTCTCCTCTCTTTAGTTTAATTTCTCTTTCATCGTAGCATGCAGAATATTGACACATGCTTTGATTCGAAAAAAAAAAAACAAATAATAATTTCTGCCACATTCTCTTGCTGCTGTTGTTACTCTTGTTTGTTTCACTTTGAACGACACTTTCACTGTTCTTGGTAGTTTACTGTCAGGTACACCACAATTGTTCAGTAACGCGCGTCATCTCTTCGTCACTATCAGTCACTTAAAAAAAAAATTTAATCTCAATGAATTCCATTTTAATTCGTTTCATGATTTTTCATTTTCTTTTTTTGTTTTTTTCTGTTTTCTCACACGAGTGACTCAGGATTCGCTGGAATTATCGTCGGCATCGTGTTCGTACAATTCAACAGAGTCTCGCTCTCAACTTCTTTCTCGTTACCTTCGTTACGAGGTTGCGGCTCTTTGCTAGATGCTACGAGGTTTTGACGTCTTGCCTCTTTCTTCTGACGTTCGATCTAAAAATCAAAGAAAAATAATATCAATTTTTCACTCCTTTAAATACAATAAAATAAAATAAATAACAATTCAAATCTTTATTTCCGGTTGGTTTTATGTTCATTTTCATTATTAATACAGAAACGAATCAGAGGCGTTAGCAGCAGAAAACATTCGTTTGGTTGAAAAGTTTTCGACAATTTTTCTGTTAATTTTGGAAATAATGAAATTAATGATTTCTGGTTCGTTTACTCAAATAATTGATAAAAAATCCAAGTTATTCGCTGTAGAATTGTCTCTTGGAAAATAAAAATTCAATATTTTCATTCGACAAGTAAATTCGATGAAATTACTATACGAAATCGTATTTTTTATTTTTAAAAATGAAACTTCTCTTTCACGGTTTGGAATCGCACATTCTAATGTAAATGTGAATTTTTTCATTTTTATTTTCGCTTAATAAATCAGGCAACATTGGGTTTTGATAAATTCATTGAAATTATAATTTGATTTATAATTGGAGTAACGTACTTTGAAGAATAGTCGTAGATAGTGACAGGGAAAGACAACACATCGACCTTCTTCTTCCTCAGCGTCAATGTAAACACCACGAACGAGAATGGAATTACTACAGTTTAGAAGTACGAGAAATACGAAGCAACCGACGTGAGTTATCCAGCACGATAGCTCAATGTCATTTGGTAGTAGCCACAGATCGAGAATGGTCCATATACCTCGCCATACGTTTACAGTGCCGAGGAAGCTCAGCAGTAAAAAAGCATCAGCTGCTAGAAGACGAGCGAGACCTTTCAGTCTCGCACAAGTGTATCTCATCAATGGTTGCAGGCAGAATGTCACGGCTACTATGATGTATCCTATGACCTGTAACGATAACAACTCGGTATTATTTCGTTTCATTGATATAAACAAATGTGTACGAAGCTTTTATTGTTTTTAACTGAAATTCAATTTTTCAATGTGATTTTTAGGACAAATTCAATCGAAATCTGCTCAAATTTTCTTTTTTTCAAAAAATGTTAGTTTTTCTGGAAAAAAAAATACATGAAGAGAAAGAGTGGCAGCTCGAGGCGATGTATTAAAAAAAAAACTCGAGCCTTGTCACACACTTATAAACTCGAATATGACAGGATTCTGGTTTTTTTTTTTTTTTTAGTACTTAGGAGTTGTTTTTAAAAAAATTATGCTTTTTAACTTGGTAAAGACGATTTCTCGTTGACCAGCTCAGTTAAAATTTAGCATACTCTGGTGGATCGTTGTACAGCGATTGGTAGCAGGATTGAGTGGAAATGATTATTCCTTTTTTTCTCTGAGACTGGTAGAAGAATAAAAAAGAAGTAGAAAAATCATGAATCGTAGTTTATCGTGTGATTTTATTTTGTGAATAAAATTTGTTTTCTGTCTGCTTCCGGTAAAATCGAGCTCGTGCTCTGTGAAAAGAATCGGTATTTAATTAAAACGATTGTAATTTTTTGGAAATTATAATTTCGTGTTTGATTCGATTTGTTTTTTTTTTTTCAATTGCACAGAAAGCCCGATGCACGAAGCTGTAGGATCCAAATTTTTAAATCAAAATTCAAATCTACCGATCGATTCTATTCTAAAAAAATAAAGCCTCTGAAAAATAATAAAGGAGGAGAAATAATTCCTAATTATTATTGCAATCGTTTTGATCCTTGAAAAGATTGCAAATTAAATTTTTAAAATTAAAGAAATCGTTGCTCACGTTTGAAGAAATGAGATTTACTGACGACGTTCATGAGGCTTTAGAACTTTAGAAAATAGCGAAATACGAATAAAAATTTGATTGACGAGTGAAAAAATATATTCGAATTTATCCGTAAGGGTTAAAATGATTTAATTTTTGGCGCGAGTCCTAAAAATAGAGTTCCCAGTATGATTCATAACGTAATTGGTATATGTGTGTCTCAAGTTCAATGTGACTCGATTAAAAATTATCTCGCGCACCTACCTACGCTCGTAAACTGACGTTTCTTGGAGAGACCTCCGAAATGCAGTGTACACAGTCGATTAAATTCAACCTACTTGAATAATCTCGAAATAACCCGCATTATTCGATAATTGCTTCGTGGTAAATGGATCATTGTTGAGTATGCCGAGTGATGAAGCGATACAAATTTGTGGATAAACTGTTAGTTTCTTCACACATCTTTCCTCACATTTGCTGTCGTCATCATACGTGTACGAAAAAGCTTCCTCGAAAATGTTTATTTGTCCAACATACTTTAGATGAAAATCAATGTTAACGAGAATCATTTTCGCATCGTCGAACGCTGCAAAACCTTCCAACTTTGATCGTCTCTTAATACCGATTTCTAGTCATTTAAAAAGACTCTCGAAACCCTTGGATCTACTTTTTTGAGCTTAAACTGCACGAAGAAAAGGAAAAACGAAAAAAAAAAACAATCGACCGAATTCCCCTCCAGTTTTTTTTGGCCCTCGTACGAGTGCGAAGGTCCTCGTTCTTCGTTGTGAATTTTGAGACTACAATTGGCATAATCTCTGCTGGGTGACGAAGCAAAACAGCGGATGATAAAATTGGTCTAACCCTCCTGCGATTCTTTCTCTTTCTCAGACCCATACAAATGAGAATTTATATACTTCGCATGACTTGAATACGAACATAAAAAAAAATTCCTGCCAAGATAAAACTGAAGAACGAAATAATTGAGAAAAAAGTCTCCCCCCCCCCCCCCCCCCCCCCCCCTCCTAGCCCCCGGATAACTGGAGAAGAAATGACGATGAGAAGCAGCAAAAGAATCGATTTTGCTGTTATCGATTAATGCGCGTACAGCAGCACAAGCCCTCCGTATCCGGAAGAATTGCTTTGGTTAAATCTCTCTCCTCTGCTCTCCTCGCGCCCTTTTCACTGTCTCTTCCTCTCTCTCGTTCTCATAGCCGAGTTAGCACAGGAATAATGCGTGCGGCCTTTCTGGCACGTGGCTCGTTTCCGGTCAACGCATACTCGAGAGTGAGGTCACGTACATGATATATGAGTAATAAGCGTTATTTAAGACAAGTCGTTTGGATTCTTTGAACGTTTACCAGTACTCGCCTCGGTCGAATCTCGAACTCTTCTCTTTATGCGTTACAGTGTCAAGTTCGTTGAGTTTTCAATGTATCATTCCCTACATCAATTCTTCAAAATCAACGATAAAATACTAAAACTTTATTCACAATTTAATCGACGTATAATTAAATGATTAATCATTTTTTTTTTTCGTTCAATCGAATCGAATTTCGATGAAGCCTGAAAAATATATTTTTTTCGTAGGAACCTCATCTCTGAAGCTCATTTTTTATCCAACAAATTCAGTGAGAAGATAAAATTCTACGATGCTCCAGGAGAGGCAAATTGAGTTTAGATCGATTCGAGAATTTTTATGCTCAATTTTTTGACATTCGCTGAACGATTCGATAACTATTTTTTTTTAACAAAGTTTCTTCGATTTTTTTGGCATTTTGAACCTGGTGGGAACGAGCTTCAACTTTCTTGGTACCCTTCGACTAAACAGTGAATCTTCGAACCCATCAGATAATGGCTGAAAGGACTTGTTTCTTGAGAATTTTTCGAAGAATTTTTAGCACTTGAACACCCTGTATTTTTGTTAATATGTTACGTATGTATATATATATATATATGCTATGAAACGACACGAGTTGCCCCGGCGTATTGAGATACGGGTCAGTCGTGCGCCTCAACAATCATGCAATTGGCGAATATTCAATTATATAATCGAACCATTAGGTTACTAAACGTGTTGTACTTTGTGGATACTCGTGTAACTCTGCACGTGTAGAGGAATTTCGATGACAGAATCAGAGTTCTCTCTCTCTCTCTCTCTCTTCTGCCCTCTCATTCTTTTGAAGTTGAAGACTCTTCAACGCTGAGAAACCAAATTGTTGAATAAACAAAAAATTTTGTTGTCTACGAACATCAAAATATTTCGACCACACGAAAAAATATTTTATCAAACAAAGTTTTTTTTATACCGAAACGAAACTTTGTGGAGACGATAAAATATTTCGTTGCGGGGTCGAAGTATTTTGTCTTACGTATTCAACAAAAAATTTGTTAATTCAACATTTTTTTTTCTCAGTTGATATAAAATAAAATTCGATTTTTATATTGAATAAAATATCGAAAAAAAAGAACAGTTCGTTTAGGGTGATTGTGATTTGATGAGAAAAAGTAATTTCACTATTATTTTGATTGGACAATTGAATGAAAGAGGTTTTTGAGAAAGCATTAATTTGTCAATATTTTTTCGAACTGATGACAGAAACGAGGAACATTCAATTTTTTCATTCCTCTGCTTTTGCTACTATAATCTTGCTCAATCGTTTAACTAAAGAATCAGTGACGTTCTTTGGGGTCGTGAAATCAATTTTTTTTATTAGTATATTTATACACTTGAAACAAACTTTTTAATCAGAAAATTCGATCACCGATTCATTTGATAGAAGCTAAACGAATCCACGAGTAACACAAAAAAAATCTGAATGAAAGGAAAACAGCATTCAGAATTAAAATCTTCGCTTTTTCCTTAATCCGATTATTTTTGACTCAAACTTGAATTCCATTCGAAGAAAGATCAATGACACAGATTTAGTTTTGTTTGTTGAGAAGCCAAGGATATCGTAATCGCGATCTTATTGGGACAACATCGAGCGTGAGTCATTAAGTGAACGAACCCCGAATAAAAGAACACAAGACGATTTCTTAATCGAATTCATTGAATCTCAAATCAGTCTGCCACGTACAAAAATAGCTCGAAAAATATACTCAAGTTAATTTTTAGTTGCCACTATTTATCGATGTTATTCATTGGCAACGATAATTGTTTGTTAATCGGTGCATCCTTTTTTTTTTAATTCTATTTAAAAAATCATGGTTAGAAAATCCTTACCAATGAACCGATTGCGGAATATTCACGATTTTCCGGAAACAAATGAAGCTCGAAAAGTACCCAAGCTCCTCTCCAGACGAATACGACGAGACTCCCAACCACTCCAACACTGAATGCACAATCTAATATGTACAGAGACCAGTCTCTCGTATTCTGTAACAAAAAACAAAAAGTTTTCGTTTTAATTGTTTTCTTTCTTTTTCAATGTAGAGCACAATATTGAATAAAAATGATATTTTTTTTTTTTTTTCTTTTCGAACATTTCAATGAACCGATTTGATGGTACTATCGTCTTAAGTTGATTTTTTTTTTTCAAAAATCATTATTTATTTCGTGCAAATTTTGCACATTTTGAAAAACATTTTGAAAAAAGTTGCTCAATTTTTTTTCTATACACAAAAATAAGGATTAAAATTACAGTTTTCAACACGTACGAAAAAAAAAAGCAACAGCTCGAGAAAAGAAAGAAAAAAACTTGAGTGAGGCAAAACGGTGGATTTTCGAAAATAATCCCTCAGTGTTTTGTCCACAAAAAATAAAACCGAATATCACCAAAAATTCGTAGGTCACGAAATAAACGATTGAGTGAAGAACCACTATTAAAAAATGTTACCAAAACTGGTCGAATGATTTACAAAATGTGGCTTCAATACTAAAGTTTTGTTTCAACAAAAAAATGCTCACTTTTCTGCAAACGTCTACAAATTTTCGAGCCCAAAAATCCTTCATCCAATGAGTCTATGATTATTTGCAAAAAATGTTTCTTCAACTATTCTTTCGCTACCTATTTTCGATATTTGTCAGTCTCCATATTAAAATAGATAAATATGAGAAGAAGCTACATTTATAAATGATACTATCATGACGTATCAACTTTTCGAAATGACGCACTAGAAAGGTAAAGGTCATTGTCTCTCTCCCTCGATTGCTGACACATTTATTATCCGGCCCTTCATCTTTACGTCATCTTATAACGATCGACCTCGTATTATCCCAGCTATATATATTCGGCTTGGCCAGTTTGCAAAACTGTTACGAATGTTGACCTCTTTTAAATCTTGTACCAGTGGTTGTTTAACCAATCCCCGACCCCTTCTGGTACACAAGTGTAAACTACCGACTATAGAATAAGCTCTGCCACCGTTACTTGAACTTTCACTCGAGGCTAATAATCGATGTTTAAAACAACAACGAGCACATCCATCACGAGTCCGGAAAATCAAGAGATTTACCATTTTTTTTTTTCGAAACTCATTTTGTTCCACGTCTGAGAACACGAGAAAAATACTGAATAAATCGTCCAAAAAACAATCCCTTATGAAATCAAAGCTCCCAATAAATTTTGATCGAAAAAATTAATCTTTGTATATGTCAATTTATAGTAATATAATTATAATAATAATAAAAAATAATAAATAATAATAATAATAATAATAAATAATAAATAATAATAATAAATAATAATAAATAATAATAAATAATAATAAATAATAATAAATAATAATAATAAATATTTATCGATCGAATGATTTCCATTACAGTGGATAAAGTGGGTACAGAAACACTTATCATCGATTGATTGTCAATAACTATTCGATATTCTTCAATGAATAAGAAATTTTGCATGTTTAAGTTGTTCTGAATCGCGTTGGATGTATATGAATATGTATCGTTTTGGTGTAACATTCCCAATACTGATATTTGCATATTTCGTACACACATACACACATACACGGGTAAAGGCGATCATATGAGTGTATCAATGTAGGATTACAGAGGTAGTGGGTGCGACGATCGAGGGAGATAGCCGGAAACTTCTCTTATACTATAGTATAATAATATGGAACACATGACGCGTAAGCTCGCAAAAGCCTAGCGACTCGGCGTGTCGTGTCAAAAGAGTTTCTCATCGATAGGTACGATAATCGATGTCGTGAAAATCGATTGATTTACATCTAGTAAAAATCAATGTCCATTGATCGGAATTTCGATGTTAAAGGAAAATAAAAATACAGACAGGTGATAGTAGTGGAATCAAAAAAATTGGGCTTGAATTTGCAATTGGAGAGATTGAATTTTAAGAGCTTTCAATAAATCATAGTTGTTTTTTCATTTGGTAAACACGAAGATTATTTATTCTGAAAGTAAAAAAATAGTAGAAAGACGTGAAAGATAATCATGAACTTTCATCAACGTCGAGCATTTCAAAGACACAGAATTTATGGATTTATGGATAATGCGATGAGCAGTGAGCAGTGCTAATCAAGTTTTCAGGGCCTAAAAAAATTATTGCTTGCAAGTTCTGACAGTTTGAACGAACTCGACGTCTTTCCATTCGATTGATTCTTGACGTTAAATCGTAAAGTTGTGTTAAAAGAGAAATCTTTTAAGAGAGAAATAAAAAAGAAAAGTCTCTTTTTTTGGATAGATTTGTGCAGAAGTACGAAAAAATGTTATAAGTCTGCTTCACCTACGCCATGAATATATGTCAGGCATTTTTCATTGCTTCATTTATTCATGTAAAATAATGATCCATGGAACGGATCTGTACACTGATTTTCAGATTTTTATTCCGAGTCAATCGAGAGTTGGAATTAATTTAAAAAAAAATGGATTTTAGAAAATTTGTAAACATTCGAAGTCTGATGAGCTTTCAGACTAATTAAAATATCGAAAAAATTTTCGTACTGTCTTGAGAAAAATGAAAAATCTCAGTAAGGATTTTTACGATTATTATTACTGAATTTAGAAAAAAATCTTTCCAAAATAAAATCGCACTAATCTCTAAAATTTTTCTACCATACTTTGTCTTACTTATAAGAGTTTTGATCAAAGTTCTCACGAATTCAACAATTCTCTTGATTAGCCTCTGTCGATTGAGAATTCGATCGACAATTCTTAACAAAAACGTTTTTGAATAAAATTGAAATGAATTTCTTCCATCGAACTGTAGAAACGATGAAGCTATAAAAAAAAAAAAAATAATAATCATCGTTCATTATCCATTCGAAAGAGACAGGAAAGTTGTGCATAATTCGGATGTCATGTGAATCGATTCATTGAAAAATGAATAAAAAATGTAAAATTGCGAAAACATTCTTCACAATGTTCGCAGCAGCAGTTTTGCTCCCTCCATAAAATCGAGTTTCCAATTATTTATTCTTTCGTGTCAAGGTCATTGACCGCCATAGATCATGATGCATGACAGTAAATTGCTGCACCACGATTGCAGTTCTTCGAAATGATAGTTTCTAAAACATCTTCATGATGAGAAAAATGATTCTCGAAATTCGTAATTGGCACGAAACGTTTGAACGAAAAAATTTTACGTACATTCGCTTCTATTTTTTTTTGTTTTTTTTGTTTTTTTTTTTATCTTCGCGACGTAAGTATACATTCGTGTAAATCTTGCGCACAAACGTGGTCTTATTAAAGATAATAAATTATCCGGTACGTTGATTCTAAAAGCTTTTTCCAAGAAAAAATAATGCGACAACGATCCAGCACATCAACCGTTATAGAAATGAAAATTAATCTTTTTTTTTCCTCTTTTGTTTCTAAGAAGAGAATTTATATGTTTGTTCACCGATAGAATGATGTTCGAAAAATCACCTCGAAGGCGCGGAATGAAAATTGACGAGTTGACTCGATAACGAATTTGAATTATAATTGAAAACTTTTATTGACTGACATAACAGTCTGGAATTCTTAAGATCATAACCGAACAAAAGTCAATTTATTTTTTTGAAAATTAAATCAAATTTCACGATTGAATAGATAATAGTAGTGTTCAGTGAATTATGCTCATCAAAACATGCCGATGTCATAAATTTCAAAATCGTGTTTGTTACGAGCGATGATTAATCGTGTATTTCATGATTTTGCGTCTCAAAGAAATGTCTCTTTGAATAAGTGACATATACACGAAGAATATTTGAAAACTTCTCGAAATATTACACGAGACGCGACGGTAAATTCGACGCTTCTCGAATTAATTTCACGCTGAATCAATGAGTTTTACAGTAAAAATTACCGTTTTATTATCTCCGAACTATCAATCAATTTCGAGCTTTTTCTGTGCTGAAATATGCAGAAAAAAATCACCGATTGACCTCGTAAATTAAACATTATTTATCTTCAACTTCTTTTCAATACTTTTCCAAACCAATGAAACGGTAATTTATACATTCGTGATATTATCGAAAAATCTTCTAGGATATTTGACAGAACAGACGAGTTTGCAATGATTCGATCGACGAAAGCTGCTAAAGTTGATTAAAAAATCTACAATTTTTTTTTTTTTCCCTGACGCCTGTGACACCGATGACGGCCAGTTTCTACGTAACATAGAATCGACTCGAAAATGTATTGCGCGTGTGAATAAAACGATGAAAAAAAAAAAAAAAAAAAAAATGAAAATAAGGATCAAGGGAGAGGGGTACGGTACTCACATTGACACGAAACATGGTAGGAACTTCGAAGTATCCAGCGGGTGAGTCCAAGCTGAGTGAGAAAGGTGGTGCAGAAATATTTCTAACAGTTCTCATGATGGCGAGTGCGAGTAAGCTAACGGCGGTGGTTGCAAAAACGGTGCTGGTAGTTTGTTCGGTATAAATATCAAGAGCTTGCCACGCGCCTCGCCAGGCATTAACGCAGCAGAAGCCAAATACGGAAGTGTAAATTCTCGAGCCTATATAATACACGAGTCTGTGTTTGTCGGGATGTAAAAATTCATCGAGAATATGTTGAATGAGATTGAAGATAAAAAGGCCGGTGAAGCCGATTAGTATGGAGGAGATGTAGCTCAAAACTCGATCACCGGGATAAATGTAACGATCGGATAAACCCCACGTGCCACGCCAATAACCAACGACAGCGGGTGCAGCAACGGTCGCTGAGAAAACGGCATCAAGAATCGTTAATATCGTATAATGAAATCTACTCGATGTTGGACCAGGATCAAGACCAACAGCGGCCATCCCAGCACCACCGGCTCGCAGTTCCACCATTCTCCAATTCTTTTTCTTCTCTTCCTCTTCCTCCTCCGGACTACTCTCAATACCGAGCTTCTTCTTAACTTCCGCACAGCTCATTGCTATTCATCTTTCCAAAGCTTTCATCGATATTCACTATCATCGTCTATTCATAAGATAAATATATCTATATCTATATATATATATTTGTATGTGGGTATCCTTTTGATCGATGGTACTTCACGATTGTATTAACTTCAACATTTTCTCCTGAAAGATACGTCCCCGCAGTCTTTATCTCCCATTTCTTTCATCGACGTTCGATCAACTCTCTATTGCGATTATTTTTCACACAATAAATATTCCACCGCGTACACATGCACTCGCGTTTCATCGAACACTTCCCTTGATTTTAATTTTAAAAAATTTTTTTTTTTTATGGCGAATCACACTTTTCCCATAGAAATTCCCAACAACTTTGCTTCTCTCTAAATATTCTCCGAGTCTCTCTCCCGAAAGTGGCTTTTTATTCGTCGTCTATTTATCCGGTATTACAGCTAATAATTCTGTTTAGCAAGGAATAAGTTTGCGGCAACGATTGCAGCCTCTTCCGACGTTCTTTTAAAGGGGACCAGGCCGTTGGACCAGCTCGAGAAAATCTTGACCGAGCTTTCCATCTCAGAACATCCGGTATTTCTCGTTAAAACTCGAAGAATCTTCGTTGCACCGATTTTCGTCAAGCAGGAGTTTGATACTTTTCTCGTAATCTTAGCATAAGCGGAGTGCGCGAGATCGATCGCATAGTTTTTTTTGTTTTTTCTCGTCAGCGTATTTCCGTGGTTCAGCACCTGACGATCATTGACGATCCAGGATCATTTTGTATCGAGTCGCTGCTGCGACGAGTTGGCCCGAGGAACGTACGAGGGTGGAAAAAAGGGTGTCTTGAAATAAACCGAACGAAAATTAAGATTTTAACAGCTCGATTATAATCTCGAGACCCGATGACGGGAGAGAGAGACGAAAAAACAAAAATAAAAGAGAAAAAGGGGGAAAAAAAAAGAGCAGAGACAAACGGCGGCTCGCCACGGATCGACCAGCGAGTTACTACTGAATCCCCGTGTCGGACCAGCTATCTTTTATCAACTGTTCGAGAGCTACGGTACCAACACCATTGCAAATGGTACACGCGACGGTGAACGACATCATCGTTTAGAAGTATATATATATATATATGATGTCGGTTATAGCAAAGGACAGAGAAGAGCGAAGGACCCCTTTACCCTTCGGTACCCCATCTCCAATTCCTCCCGGTAAATCTCATCTACATATACATATATTTATTAATATATATATATATATATATATATATATATATATATATATAGACACGTCTCTCGTAATCTCCATCTTCGTCGTTTTGTACCTCTCCGTGTAATACCAGAGTATCCTCTATGTGTCATTTTTTTTACTACCCATATATGAGCCCAAACTAACTCTCTGTACGTATACGAGGACACGTGTGTGTACTCTACGTATAGCTTCGACGAGAACTATCCTCCCACACGTCAGTACCTCTATCAAACGGTGTTGGTTCACTTATCCGTGTATGTGTAATCATTTGAACGAACTCTACAGCGTGTTAAGAGACGTACCGCGAGCCCGAAACAGAGAGGCTTCAAGTTTGTCTCATTTCCAACCAACACAACCTATTACCGTTGAGGATCGATCGCGAAACGTTTTGCGACTAGTTCCGGCTGATCCAAGCCCTTGCGGGATTTTATCATCCAGAATTCACCTGCCACTGGGAGGATTCGATCGAGCTCTTTGTTTTTGAAGTGGTACTCGATTTTTCAAACTTTCCGAAGCTTTTTTCTTTTGAGATCCTACGGATTTTGGATCGTCGATGTGCGAATGACAGACGACGTGCGGAGGTCACCTCCGCATGACGTCTGATTAAACTTCGGGAGTTGAACCATTTTTTTCAACAATTTCGGTAGAAATTTTTAGTAATTCTCAGGAAGGTTTGTACAGATCGAAAATACGATTTTTGTGATAACGTGCTTGAACGTAGTTGATCGTTCGTTTCGGAATCAACAAACTTTTTTCGGTCTGAGTACATACAAGACGGAGGAAGAGAGAGAGAGAGGGAGAGAGAGATTGATACATTTATTTTTGCCGCTACTGTTTTAAACAGTTTGAAGATTGGATTCTCGTAAAGTATTAGGATAAGTCGATAGACGAATATGCTTGATTCCTTGAGAATAATATCGAGGAAAAATGAATCTCAATTTCAGTGTCTCTTCAGTAATGAAAGTTAAAAGTCTGTTTCGCGTTAATGATTAACAAAAAGATGATGATTTTTGTGTCGATTTTTCTTCACGTTTATCGGACATTGATTTTCGTACAAGAGAAGAACGATTCGATGAATGTGATGAGCTTAAGTATATTCTGAAAGCGAGAGACGAGAAAAGGGTGAAATTAATGAAAAAATATTGTTGCATCCGAATCAGACGATTAAATTTGTAGCTCGAGCAGTTGGGTAAACGAATTTTTTTGTTAAAAGTCCATCGCATTTTGAAAAATGATGAAAAATTGAGAGTAGCAGCTAGACGATTAAAAGAGGAAGAGGATAAATTGGTAGGTTGGCATTCGAGAGGCCAAGTGTCGCGAGGGAGAAAGACGAGCTTCTTGCAAATATGATTCTTAGCTAAGTAGCTCAAAGCCCATACGGCTACCTTGAGCCATGATTTTTTTGAGTGGCGTTTCCTGCCGTTATATTCCATGCCTTTGTTGGTCCAAAGTCGACACTAATCATCACCTTTTTGTCACCCAATCAAGCTTCGGTTTCAGCAATCTTCTCACCTTGACTCGCCACTTTTATCCTCGTTCAGTGTATCGAGATCATTAGGCGCACTAAAAAAAGCTCAGGCTGCCCTATCCCATCAATATCTATACGCTTAAGCATAAATTGAAAATTCGATACGATAATATCTCTCGTCTTTCACACTATCAGCAGTTATTACCTTTGTTAATTCTTTCAAACGACTGGCGCCGACCAACGAAACGAAGTTCCTTTTCTATACGCTTTTTATCATTCATTTATATCGTCAGCGTAACTCGCAATAAAAATAAAAAGATCACAAATTTCAAATATTTGCTCATTTTTTTTTCAATCAATCCTTCGATTTTTGTGATTTTATTTCATTGGGTACGTATAATTCAATATTTACGCGTCTTGAATCGACCTTAGAGCTGTTTTGCGAAATAATTGTTGATAAAAATAGAAAATGTGCTTCTTCCTACATATCGTGTAGGAGTTTCTTCGAAAAATCAAACTCCCAAAAGCGTTTATAATCGAATTATAAATGAATATCAGTTTTTTTTTTTTCTCGAATATTAATAACGATTTTGTTTCCTCAATTCGGTACGAATTGCTATCGGAAAATCTCAGTGAACACGAGAACGAAGAAAACATTGATGCTCGTTGAAAAGTTAAAAAAAAATTGCAACCGTATAATTTTAAATTGAAAAAAAAAAACCAAAATGACAACAGCAGCAAGAGAAAATAATACTCACCACGTTGTATCTCGTCGGAAAATGAAAAACGCGTTCCGGTTGATCGATTACCACGATGAAAGGTGGCGCAAGAAGATTTCTGAAAGACCTCAAAACGACGAGTCCGACTGCAAAAATGATAGTGAAGAAATTCGAAACCCTGCGGCAAAAAATCATCGATTTTATCCGTATCAGTCGATCGAGTAGAAGCAAATTATTATTCAAGAAAAGAAAAAACGAAAAATTTGAAAAAAATTTGTCTTTTCAAAATTTGGTACCAAAATTTTGAACCGATTGATACATGGATACAACAGCAACGAATTGAATTTAGTAAAATCATACGAAATCTGAAAAAAAATATATATATATTCACATCACTGTAAAATTATGTGAATTCTTTACTGGTTTCGTTGTCTAATCCAAAACGGTCTTATCGCCTATACAAACAATTTAATGACGCGTTGTAAATATTTCTGAGCACCGTTTATTTCATTGTCTGAGAGTATTATTTATTCTACAAATATCACGCACGTCTCGCAAAGAAGATTAAAGGCCAATATTCTCGTCTAAAAATACCTAAGTGATGGGGTTTAAAACTTTTTTCTTTTTTTTTTTTTACAAGAGCATACATTAATGTTTCATTAGTTCAATGGTATTCTGAGCTGACTCACCAGATATTGGCGCCGCAATAACGAGTAAAAATTTTCCAACCACCTCGCCAATGGGCATTGCAGGCGATGCAAAATACGTATATGTATAGTAAACGGACGAGATCGTACGCCACACGTCCAGCTATACCGTGATTTATTCGTAGATTTTCAACGAAATGCCCGTGAAGACCGTCTCTACCAATGGCAAAAAGTACGTGTAGACCGATACCAGCAATGAAACAAAGCCATTCTGAAAAACTATCAATACAACAACCGTGTGATGATGGATCGAGTCCAAAATTATTCGAAAATTTCATATTTTCTCATTTTTAACAGTCCGGATTGCCTAAATTTTTATTTTGTTCAGCCAGAAAAACTTTCGAGCCAGCAACTTTCAATTTTTCAGGCTTTCAATTGTCCGAGCAGTAAATTTTGTTCAATGGAGATTCTACCCTTGATGGTTCGAGGAAAAAATTCATTTCGCTGAAACAAAACGATATTTTTTGGCTGATCTCATCGGTACATCAAATTTCTATGTCAGTCGATTTAATCCCACGTTAATTTTAGTTCTTTCCCGTAAAGATAAATCGAGCTCCGAAATAAAGCTCGGTACAAAAACTTTGATTTCCAATAAATTGGTAAATTTGGTTTGATGATCGATACGGTGAAAACGTTTTTCCTGAATTAAATCGAGAACTTTGTGCTTATCTTTTCACATCGGAATAAAAATATTGACTCATGAATGAATTCATGCAAAAAATGTATGTATCTGTAGCTCAGAGCAGAAAAATGATAATATGAGTCCAAATTTTTTTAGATCGAATGTGAATATTTCACTGAAATGTAGCTTCAATTATTTGTAGAAAAAAAAAAACAAAAAAATGAAACTCTTTGGGGCAATGCAAAATTGGAATTTTCTAAAATGTCATTTACCAAATTTCCAGAAGACTTTCAGTCAGAAACCATATTTTTTATTATTATTTTACAGCTGTAAACTGGAGAGTAAAAAAGAAAATTCATACATCCGTGTACCCTCGAAATTCGCGTCTATCAGCAACAACCGACAGAGTGTATCAAGCCGAACGATTTAATCATTGAAAGAGCAGACTGGCTGTGCGATTTGTTGATTAAACCGACGACTCAGACATCGTACAAATCACTGTCGAACTGTATAGATATGAATATGTATATTCAGCCTCAACAGCACGGATACGTAACAGAACAGGTGTATTTTTTAATCGATAGATACACTGATATGTACATTGCATCAAAGAGGTGAGTTTTGCTGTTATTAATATCCGGTTGTATCAATTTTTCATCGTTTCTCTCTCTCTTTCTCTAATATACGAAAATGAAAATCATTAGAACGACAAATGCTGACCGAGTTTATTATTATCTGCAGTACAAAAGTCTTTCAATGAATTATTCTAAATTTTCTAAACTTCGATAGAAATGAGTCAGGTTTTTTAAACATTTTTGTTTTCTTAGTTTTTTCCCTTTTTTTTTACATATTCAAAGGTTTTGTGGGTGGAGCAGGGGGGATTATGGTCGAAAAAAACTTTTTGGAAAATTAGCATCTGAAAGGCTCTGATCTAAGAAAGTTTGAACATTTGAAAAGGCGAAAAAAAAAATTGGTATAAAAACAGAAAAATCTAGTTTTTAATTCGATGTCAATTTTTGAAAGTCCAATTGAAGTTCGTGGATGGCGAAATGAACGAGAATGAATGATCGAAGGACAATTGTAAAACGAAGAGAATGAGCGGTGGCTGCGGTTTCGATATTGGACAAAAAAAAAACAGATTCAGCCACTTTGGTGAAGAGAAAAAGAATGTACGGATGAACATCTTTTTTGGACTCGCTTTAGCAGATCGGAATATATATTTTTGATTATTGATAAAAAAAAAAAAAAAATTGCGTGAATAAGAGCTACGTACAATTCGTTGTAGATATCCATCATGGTCCAGATACCACGCCACTGTCCAATAACGAGGGGACCAACGACAAAAAGTGAGAGTAAAGTGTCGACGAACGAAATGGCACGTTTCTTCTCGAATTTTCTCTTACTTTTATCCATTTTTTTCACAATCTCTTTTTCACCATTATTGAAATCCGTTTTGGTGACTCTCGTCGATAAATCAGCGGTCTGATAGGGGCAGAGAATTTTTGTATTTATTTCGAAAATCTAAAGTTATCGTTCGGAGTATTTCACACTCGAGTCTTTACAAATAAAATAATAACTGAATAAATAAAAACTATTAATTTGACTCAACCGAAAAGAAATAACAAAGAGAAACGAAAAATGTTAACGATCAAATGAAGATTTTTGATTCAATGTTGATCCGGTACTCACACTTGTCAGATCGCTGCTTTTACGTATAAAAATGCTTTTAATATTGTTATCAAAGAGTCCCGAAGTTTCTTCTTCATTTTCAAACTCGAAACTATCATCCCCGTCTATTTTTCCGTTTTCCTCGATATCCGACTCGAAATTCCCATTGGTACGTTCCTCATCGTCGTAACATAAATTTTCATCGGTTTTGCCTGTCTCCATGGTGATTTTTTCATCGGCTGATTTCTCTTGAATATTATCATTTAATTTATCAATATTATCTCGCGAAATTTCGTCGCGTTTGACAACGGACTTGATCGGGCAGAGTTCTTCATCGGTTTTCAATTTTTTTTCCATCACATTAGCCTCTGCACTTTCTGATATTGACATATTTCCGAGACTCGTTTTAAAGGATTCTTCGGTATGTAAAAATTTAGCCCGAAATGCATAATCAACGAGTCGCACGAACGAGGATCCGATACCCTCGCGATCGCTGGACAAAGTCTTGTTGTTTTCACTCGCGTCAATTTGTTCGATATACATAATTGACTCTCGTCGAATCTTCAACGATTGACGCTTATTCGACGAACGAATTATATTAATTGGCTTTTCCTAAGAATCTGCCCTTGAGAGAATGCAAATATACGAGATGAAGGAGTATATCGAGTTATTGAATTATACGGTATTGCGCATCTTGCATTTTTAATTGTTGATTAAATCACGAAAGTTGCAAGAGGCGACGTTAAAATGCATCGATTAAAGATAATTAAAGAAAATCGATGATTTTCTCAAAAGTATCAGTCTTATCTGAGTCTCTTTCAAAACTCATTTTCATGTCGACGTCCATAAAAATTTCGTTAATTATACGATCTCGTCCGATACAATGCACGCAAGAACTCATCGATTTTTTTTACGTTTAATCGATAATTACATTAAAATCTAATACTTCACCGATTTTATTATTTCGTTGGGATAATTCCAATAGAAATAACTCGCCTCTTGGAACTTGACCGATTGAGAGCATTACGGTTCAAAATCGAACGCTATTATTTCGTGTTTATTTGAATATTTTTTTTTCGACGATTATTTCAAATTTTAATACAAATGAAAAAAAAACGATCGTTCACTAAAAATACAATCGTTACGAGGAAAAAATAAATGAACCTTCAATTTTGACAGCAAAACTGATTCCAATAGAATTTTTTTTAATTTTTTTTTAATTATCGATTCGATGGAAATGTCAAATATCAGTGCTTCAAATTCAACAGTTTTTGAATCGTAATAAAAATATAATGGCAAGCAGGTGGAATGTCAACTTTACTGGAACATGTGCAAGGAGCAACTACAGTCGTGGCTCTCGAGGACTCGTTATGGTCTTATATCTGCGTTTATCGATCACCACGATCTCTTAGGAATTGGTGTCGCCCAATTATTCACTATTTCACGCGGGATCGAGTATCAAACTGTTCGAATCAAACAAGTGTCGAGGATTCAAGAGTCTCGTGTATAACGAGATAGTTACCTTGTGCCACGCTTGCGCAGAATCATTTGGTTAATCCAGTGGGACCGATATCAGTCTCGTGTTAAGTAAGTCTCTACATCATTAATACTGATTATTATTAGCAGTTGAAAGACGAGACGAATGATTCAAGGAAACTCGATGAACTCAGAAAGCTCGCGTGCTCTTCCTAAATTTATTCTTACTTTAGCATATATACGTTTGAATACTTCGTGGGCATATGTTTCGAGCATTCTTTCATCGAGGATTAAACAATCCTCGATTTACGGAGATTCTTCAAGGATCAATCGACTTTTTATAGTAACTTTTTATAAAAATAGCTTTCAAACGCGGAAAACAAGAGCACAGCAACGATAAAAATGGCTGTGAGGTCGGTGTGTATGGCTTCGACGATTTCTCAAGTTTCGGACTAGATCGGTATTTGGATGGGTGATCGCTTAGCCGTGCATCGGCTAGCGCATCAATCACTGGGTGGAAGTCAGTTTTTCTGAGTTTCCGATTGCTCCGACCAGCTGAAATTCAGTAAAGATATGGTCGCTTGTATCGGCCGGGTTTTCCACAGTTTCCTTTGGCCCTCGTGCAAATGCGATACAGTAGTGCATCAGGAAAGAGTGGCTGTGGGCCAAAATCTGGGCGGGGGGGGGGGGGGGGGAAGGGGTCTCGCAGGAATAGGCCTAGGAACAGAGGAACAGCGAAGTGAGGGTCAAAGTGTGGTTACAGTGATGGGAAGTGCTCGTAAAAACCCGACGGGATATACGAAGGAACAATAAAAATAAAATTTGAATGAAAAAAGTAATTTTTTTTGTTCTGTTTATGGGATCAAACATTATTATGAGAAAAACCAGAATTGTTTTTTTTTCAATTTAACGTTATTTAATTGCAGGTGAATTGAGATTTATCGGTTCATACTTTTGAATTAAAGTGCTCAAGTCTGATGATGAAAACAAGAAGCAAAGAAAAATGTTATTTTTCTGAAAAAATAAAATACTCCTGTCATTTTTATTAACCAGAAAATTATACACAGGACAATCGTCGGCAGAAAACATTGTTTTTGCAAGAACTCAGAGTAAAAAATAATTCTGAAATGTTTGCCCTCGGGTAGGGATGTTTGCAGACTGAAAATGATTTCTAATCCAGTTCTAAATAAACTGGTGCTCGACTATTTGTCATTCGAGCCGAGGTACGAGTATAATTATTATACAATTTAACAGCGCAAATGCCTCAAGAATTTATCAGTAGTTTGAAAAATGTGTTACAAGTTAGATGACTGAGGAATCGAGTGCTAGAGATAAGTAATTCATGTCGTTATACGACGTAGAAAAAAAAAAAGTGTTTATTGTAACGAGGCCAGCAATCTTTCTCGTTCAATATAAGCAAGTTGTTCTTTATTCGGTTGTTCGTTTATCAATGAATACGATTTTCTCACGAGTATTATGAATCGTTTAGAGATCGATTCTTGATTAACTGACTTAATTAACATAGCAAGAGATCAAATTGCACGTGAGATATTTTTTCGTCCAGATCATATTATTTCATCAGCTATTATGATGACATTAATTAACGACTCGCATACATTTATGGGAATCGAAGAAAGGGAAAAAAAACCAATTTTTCAAAAATATCTCTTTTTGCATCTCTTTTGATGAAAATTTCTCATAAAAATGTATGAAAACGAATTGTTTTTCATAATTACTCCTTTTTCAGGGTTTTTAATTTTGACCAGGAATGAAATTTCATGACTTTTAAGGATTTTTAGACCAAGGAATATGAATTTTTTCATGACATTATGGATGAGTTGCTGGTATGAAAATATTAAAATTTTCAAAATTTTAAATTCTGATTAAATTAAAATTTTCAGAATTTTAATATTTCCATTTAGCTTTTTGAAAAAAATGTGTATGTTGTACTACAACAAAACATATACGAATATCAACAAATATTTACAGAAGAAAACGCAGTTCGTCAACAATGAAATGAATAATCTGTAAGAAGTGAAAAGTTGCATTTCGTTTTTTTTTGTATTCACATCAATTTTTTTCTTTTTTTTTTTTCTCATAGTTTGGTATTTCTAGTCAACATAAATTGATTTGTCTCGTCGATCTATTGATATAATTAGGAAATTACGAAATTTTCAGAAAAAAAAAAAAAAATCAGGGAAAGAAACAAACTTATTTTTGATTTTGAACAGATTGGAATTTTTTCAAAATTCTCATATAAAATTATAAAAACACGAAAATAATCATAAAAATTGCGGAAACCTCGTAGAAAACAGGTTTGATGGTAATTTTTCCTGACATTTCATGACTCTTTCAGGGCTGAATGTAATTTCATGACATTTAAGGTTTTTCATGACTTTTCAGATCCTTAGACATCCTGGTTTTATTTTTTGATAAAAAAAAAATCGTCAGACGAAAAAATGAGTTAAACTTTTTAACAATGCAATATATTTCATAAATAATACTATTCGTAATATATACAATGTGCCATTATTGAATATAAAATAAACGCCGAATTCATCAAAAATTACCCATCAAAAATTGGGGAATCACATTAAAAACACATTTGCAAGAATGTTTGATGTCGTGCTCCGATTTGAAGTCTTATCCTCAAAAACAATAGGCATTTATGTGTTTATACGGTATCGTTAATTAGAGTCGTAGTTTCCCTTACGTGGACTAGATTGAAACAGCATACGTACATTAATGAGGCATTTCACAACACTGTAACATCCTCATTTTTTCAGGCTCCAAAATCATCGTAGATTCATGAGGCTTTTATACTTAACTCGATTACAAAAATCGTATTAAATTCTGCGACTGAAAAACGAAGAAGGCTCGAAACTGTGCTCCAAAAAATATGGAGAAAAATTGAAATCGCTATTTTCAGGTTGGAGAACAAAAAATTCAAATTTTCCAACACTTTTGTCTCAATTTTTCTAGAAATGTTTAAAATTTTTTGTTTATTTCAAAGCAATTTGAAAAAATTTTGTCGCGAGGGAAAACGAAGGCGATTTTTTTTTTTTAATCTTGAATTTTCTCAAACTCACATCGAATTTTTTTTTTTCAATTAACCTATTTTTATAACTTTCTTTCACAAAAATAAGAAAGCGATTTGAACAACGTTCTGACTGTAGTTCGACTAAAACATATAACGAATGAGGTCATGAAACTTCGTACGATTTTTGTAAGGAAAAAGTACCTCTCATTTATTTTAACATTTTTCTGGAAAGCCCTCCAAATTCGGATGGCTGAAATGTCGCAGTTTTATACACATTACAGTGATTCGTGATCAAATCATTTCCCACTCACTGGATCAGAATTTTTTTTTGCAAAAAATCTCTGTTATCTTGAACATGAACGGAATTGCGATAAGAAAGTTCCAAAAAACCATGAATAATTGAAAAATAAAATTTAAACGAGAATCGAAGCGTCCATGACGTCAAATGATTCGAATAATTTGAGAGCAACGACTTTTCTTGTAATCGTTAAGATTTAAACGTGAAAATTCGTTCGACCAACAAAATGTAGAGTTTTCCGTTTATTGGAACTTCTTTTTGTTTTGTTTTGAATATCTAAAAATTCTTAAATGTCAAAATTAACGGACACAAATTTGATGGAAAATCTTAAATATTTAGATAAATCGAGAAACACATTTGACCTAACAAAAAAAGATTGTTCATCGATTTGCTGCTCAACGTATAATTTCTTCATCGCATGTCTGTATCAAACAGCAGATTTTTTTCTGATTCTTATACTGAAAAGCACAACTCTGATCGTATAAATCGAATGGCTGTAAACGTGTAAACCAATCGTAATTCTTGACACGGATCTCGGAAGAGTTTCTACCATCGAGAACCTTCAATCAGCATTTAGTTTCTCAAATTTAGAATTTCGTGTGTACTTGAAAAAAACAAAAATGAGAGGTAAAAATCACGCGAATAAATATATTAATGTATATAAATCTACGACATTTTTATTATTTACTTAGATTTCGATATAATCGTTATAATGAATAAATACCAGATCGTTTAGGCTTATGTGCACTGTTCAGCGCGGTAGAGTTTTAAAACGTACTTGTGTGTATATATATTAACAAGAATGAACAGCAATTAAGGCGAGCCACGAGACATTTTGCTGCTTTTGTTTTCTTTTTATTTTTTTTTTTTGTGGTTTTTCAATTTTTCCGTTTTAACAGCTAATCTTACAGCGTTTGCAGTGCACAGTACAAAACGCGAATAGGCAATGTAGATAGTGTGTGTTCGAGATTAAGTTTCGAGTCTCCGACAAACTTTATTTGGGAATTTTATCAAAGTCCTTGGCTCTCTGTAATAAAAATTTAAATGCTTGAAATAAGTAAACATTTCGAAGTAGGAGAGAAATATTAAGACTTTTTTCATCTGTCAAACATTATTGCATCAGTAATTTTTTACTAGTTTTTTCTTTCCTGACTAAGCAAAACATATTCAGTTTGATAGCTTAACGAGTGTGTTGCGAATCGCAACTTTAAGTATTGATGAAAATTAAAAAAATCAGTGCAACTTCAAATTCCCATATTAAGTCTGTCGGTTTCAGAACAAAGAGATCGCTGAGATATCCAAGTAAAATTCTTAAGGGGTCATGTCCAGTGAAATAAGTTCTAAAAATACGTTTTTCGCATTTCGACCATTTGCTCAGCAACCATCCACCAAAAATCGATGCATCTAAAAATCTCTCTCTCTCTCTCTCGGAGCATAAGAGTCAAATGAATGTCAGAACGGCAGTGAGTTTTTCTCAATCCTGCATTTTTTAAATCGATCATTAACATGTTGAGAAAACTTGAGGATCGATATTCACTTGAAATCTTTCGGTTCCTCGGTGTACGAAGGATAAAGTTATCCTCGAACAGAGTTTTTCAGGCATGAGTTTTTTCTGTTAATGAAAAAACGAAGGTACCGATACGCCATTTGTTTTTTGAATCATTTTTTCAAGTTTTCGTTGAAAAACTCTGTTTTTAAGGATTAAAAAGAAGCTTTTTTTCTTTTGAGATTAGATGACAACGATGACGATCAATGTCAGTTTTTTTTTTTAAGATTCTTGGCGTAACTATTGGATATTCTCGTTATTTTCATACATTTTACATTGAAAAATGTGTATTGGACTTTTTGTTGCACACAATTCTCCGTTAAATCATGGATCTTATGAGAAAAACTATTGAAAAACACTTTGAAGAGCCATGACCCCTCGAACTATCCATCTTAAAATGCACACGAGCGAAGCTATGAAATTTAGCTATAAATCTTATGGATCAGAATTTATAATTTCGTACAAACACTGCCAATTGGACAGATGGATAAATCACTCCGTTACAATGGAGGACAGAGCTCAGATTTTACTTTCATGGGATGGTAGCTACGGAATAAGGACCTTGTCATCAAACCTCATTCAGTCACATTTTCTTTCTTCTTCTTTGTTATTGTATGCACAGC
Source organism: Campoplex capitator (assembly GCA_037576405.1). Lineage (NCBI taxonomy): Eukaryota > Metazoa > Arthropoda > Insecta > Hymenoptera > Ichneumonidae > Campoplex > Campoplex capitator. The sequence continues at coordinate 7,740,783 of JARBWI010000323.1, read as the reverse complement.
CCAAATTTTCAAAATAGCATCACGTAACTGTTCACGAAGAGTACTGAAAACGAACTTGATAAGACTTGTTTTGTAATAACGAGTTACGTTTATCTAGAACATAATTTTTGGATGAAGTAGACAAAAGTTATTGCGAGCATTATGAAATGTTTTTCTTCTAAAAATGCTGGACGAAATGTGGACTTTTCGAGGTAAAATAACTGCTTTACACTGCTCAAACGGTTGCTGAATTGTCGCTACACATTTGTGCAAAGTTCAATGGACTAATTGAATGGATTGACGGTTGCTTGGTACAGCATTATGCCATCAACCGAGAAAAATATTAATAACGATAAAGATTCGGGGAAGCATCAACTAATAACTGTAAAACTCCACGATAAAATATTTTCGTGTATCTTTTTAGCAGAGCAATCCGTATTTTTAAAGACATTTCATTGTACCGCGTTTAATTTTATTCATCAAGAGTCTCTAAGAATGTTCTGTGTGAATGTTGTTTTTCAACTCGACCATTTGAAAATTATAGCCGTTTGTTGGTGAAAAATATTTTTTGGCCAATTTATCAAGAGACGCGTCGACGCCAAGTATTAAAAGAAAAATGCCAGCGCAAGCCCTGCCACACTCTTATATACACGAATATGCCGGTTTTATGACGTCACAACGTTTTCGAATCGCTCTCACGGTCGAACCGTTTAGGCAAAAATTCTGAATATCGGTGACGATTTTTTTTCGATTTTTTAATACTCAGCCGCAACAGCGAATCGATGAAAATCAGGAAAAAAATCAAATGGTGAATGCGTAGGGAAAATCGCTCGAAAAATACGAATTTTTCCAATGAAAACATCGACCGAAATAATGACATTGTGGAACTTGACCGTTAACAGCTGATGCTTTTATAAATCTGTCGTTATTAATGTTTTTTTCTTTTCAAATTGAAAAGACGTGCCGAGTCAAATAAACCACTCCATGAAATCATGAATAAAAGTTTTGTGAAAATTCAGCACTCATTCGATTAGTGCAGAGAAGCTAATTTACTTAAAGATGCAAGAAATGTTGGAATAATCAGAAGACAAATTGAAATGTTTCCATAGGGCCGTACAGACTCTTACAATAGCCTATAATTTATGTTGAAAGTTATAAACATTTTTATATCTTCCAGTGTAAAATTGGCTTCGTTAATGCGACGGAGCACCATTTACGACCATTAATGAAAATGGTTTAATGGCACCAAGCAGTATATCAATTAATTATATCAGTAGGAAGACGATAAAATGTCGTATATCAATAACGAATCTATTATTTCTGTTATCTCGTTTTCTTTGCATTCGTTTTTCTTTGTTTTTGTTTTTCTTTCTTTCATCCAAATTATCAAACGTGATAATTCAACTAATCCGATGATAAATCGGCGAAAAAGTGCACGAGTGTATAACGATGTTGTAATATAAACGTAATTATCATAAAAGTATTTTATATTCCGTAACGCGCGCAGGCCACTCGTTTTTTTCTTCTGATAACAAACAACTTATCTCCAACGAAATCATTGACAGAGATGTCGAAAAAATTCATTTGTAAATGTTTCATTCAGATTTTTGTGTGATAGCACGGAGACTGCAATATTTTAGATGGAGAATAAATGTTTCATTTATTGAATAACTCATCTGACACCGTGATCGATAAAAAAAATTTTTTTCCACTTTCTCCGAGCTGTAGAAAGTAGAAAAAGATATCAGTTTCGTTTCCAAAGGTTGAAACAACATTTGATCTTTTTTCAAAAAACGAACTCAGGAAAATTCAAAACTGTCAATGATTCCATCAGAGAAACTCTATACACGATTGGGTCATCGTAAAAAGAGGTATGAGCCTTACTCTACTACGTAATCTTACACAAAAACCGGTTCTTGTTTAATACTACGTACGAATGGTTTGTTTTCATGACTATATACGTGTGTACTATTTCAATCGAACTTTTGATGCCCATAACAATGCCATTGTTAACTGCCTCTCTCTCTCTCTCTCACTCGGTTTACCAGACTAGAACGAACACCACTCACGCTATCCTCAAAGAGTATCCAAGCGATGTTTTCTTTCGTAAAACCCCTGGGTCTTACAAAAGTTTATATCCGAGTGGAAAAAACAAATTCTACCAAATGTTTTCTACAAGATACGTGAAATAGTTAACGATTAATCACTGTCCATACTCATAATATCCTTGTGCGAAGATTCTCTAAAATCCGACTCGTCCACGTACATGTTCTTCATGTTTCTCTCAGCCACTGACTGAATGCACTGAAAAAAATTATAAGCGTTAACTAATTTATTAATTATTTTCATTATCTCGAAACGACTCCATATTTCAAAGATTATTTTGATATTTTTTTCGATTTTTTTGTTGCGTTTTAATACTCACGTCCTCGACTTTTATTCGAGGAGCTGTTATCTGCTCAGGAGAGTGCCAAGGTCGGTGATTTGGATTGTTTTGTTCTTTCCAATCAGGATAACCGATCGATGCCTTGTGCAATCTTTTCACCATCTAGAACCAAAGTCATCTTCGATTCATACATTCATTTAAACTGTCTCAAATCTTTCGTTGATCCTCTCTCTCTCTCATTTCTCACCTTCGGAGCTAATATTTGGGTTACTTTGTTCACCAGCCAAACAGGCAGTTTACCATGTGGATCCGTGTGCGAAACGTAACCCAGCTCTGAGCCATCTCCGTTCCGAGAAGGTCGGACAATGTACCCTTTAAGAAACATTCATTAAATTCTTATTCTTCCAGTTTTCTTCTTGATAAATCAACTTTTCAGCAATGTGATAATAATAATAATGAGGAATATTCATTCCTCGAATTACATAATGATTTGTGTATCCGATTTTTGCCTTGCCGAAAGCAAAAATCGTAGTACTTCTTCATTTACCATTGAAAATTATCACCATTTATGAGTGAATAATTTCCTCAGGAATTGTTAGCATTGAAATGAGATAACTCAATTTTGCTAAGTCACAATAAACAAAAAGACAATGAATGAATGGGAATATTTCTAATAATGCAATGGGAAAAACTCACTTGTAAAAGTCGTGACAAATTTTATGTTTCAATTGGACGATGATAGATGAGTTGAAATTGTTTTAAGAAAGAAATTTATTTTTGAAGAATCTATTATGTTCCAAATTCATTTAAATTTTCAACATAGTTGTGTGAGCAATTCCTCCATGTTTTATAAATATTTAAACGACTTGACGTTTCAGAAATGTTCATTTTTTTCTTTGGTACTCTTGTAATGAAGAAAATGCGTTTAGAAATCTCACCTGTGAGATAGGACGTGGCCCTCACGTAATGTTTTCGTGGTGGATAATCTTTGTGAAAAACGGAATGATTAAGAATCAACTGCTCCAAACCTGTGTCCAGCCAAGAACGTTGAAGCACGAAATCACGATTTTTCAATGGAGATGGACAAGACACTGGAAAATCATTGAATTAACAATAAAAACGTTAGATTCACATTAATTAGAGAAAATTCAAAAATAAAAACAAACGTTCGAATTCAAAAATAAATTCGTAATAATGTGAAAGAAATTGTAAGAGGAATTCAATAAATATCATTTATGTTATAAATTAATGTTGCGATTCTGAATCATGAATAAAACTCACTTGAATAATAGCCAATGTCATTATTAGGATTGAAAAAACCTATATCTTTGGATTCGATCATGTGAGTGTCCCATACTTTTCTGTATTCCGGATCGTGCAAAACGTCGTACAATGTTTCTGGCATAACATCGGAAAATCTTGTTCTTATCTGTGAATAAAATGTTTTAATTGCCGTGAATTATCGTTGCAACTACAAATTGAAAAAGATAAAATTCCGTAAGATTATTTTTTTTTTCTGCACGCAAGACTTTGCAGTTGTAAACTTTATCAAAAACTCACAGAATATTTATTAACGTATGGTGGAATTTGTATCAAGATTATGCGGGAAAATTTTTGAGTTTCAATTTCCCTTCGCATTAAAATCTTCAACCTTATTTGAAACTTTATTTTGTATTTTAATGAAAATCTTTGTATTTTTTTTAAATAACAGAAATCTTAAAATGCAGCCAAAAAATTTACTTTTATCATACGAAAACTTATTCCTGGCACAGACTTTGTCCAGACGGACAAATCTGGTTTGTTGTAATCCAATCTCCAATCGTTGTTGTCGTCGTAAAGTCGCTTCAATTTTTCAAAATCATTATCCTCTGCAATCTTTATAACTCCGATATCCATTGTATCAAAAATCTGAAATTTAAAAAATCGAAAAAAAAAAACGACTTATTATCTTCCTTATGTTTTATTTTTTTTATTTTTATTTGTCGAATAAATTGGCATTTTTTCGTAATATTTTCGTGTTTATCTAATTTATTGATAAATAGCCAAATATTATAATAATAAATAATGAATATTGGATTTTCTTGCGACAATATGTTCAGTTTGAACTCAATCACGCATGGGAATTTCGAAGGATAAAAATCGTTGAGCACAATGACCCATTGCTTGTGAAATTCATGGTGATAAAAACTTGGTTTTGTAATCAAAATTAGTTGATACAAACCGTCCAGAACAATACAATAATGCTGAGGTCTGGGACACGTACACACCGCACTGACAGGTACTTTGAAAGTACAATACACTCCACACGATCCAATCAAATAATAAACAGTAGCCGACTCATTTCCAAAACAAAGGGACGGAGGGAATGATTTGTCTCGGAATTTCAACGAGGTAATTTGGCTTTCCGTAATGAGCAATGCTCTAAAGAATTAAAGTTCGACAATGTCACTGTTTTGAGAGTCATGACTCTTCCTTCGGGAGGTCAAGGAACACTGATGCTTGCCAACTGATAACTGATTTCCACGACCACGACCGTGTCGTATCTCGTACTAGTTGTGTACTGTCATACTGGCCGGTGCTGCTACTGGACAGCAACTATCGGAATCCCTCGTGTCACGTCCAGCTGATTTTTTTCATTTTAAACACGAATTTTTATTCACCCAGTTTTTTTCTGATCTGCCATGAATATAGTACAAAGCATCTTTGAACAATCATAGAATGACCCTACGAGACATGATTCATTTTCTATGAATCTTGAATAAGTCTCTATGAAAATTTAATTATATTTTATCGAACTACCTTGCCAAGCGCTGCGTTTCATCCAAAAGTTATCAATTTTTCGCTACCATCGGAGAATCTTTTTTTCTGTAGATTTATAGATTTCTTCGTCATATTTTATAAATTTTTTTTCTCATATAATTTTCGCATTTTTGTACAATACTTTAACATCATTTTGTTTTTCGAAATTACGCGCTGGCTGATAAAACTTGTCAATTTTCAAATTTTATTTTCGCATGTATCAACTCGAATGATGGATGTTTATTTTTGGTTAAATTACACAACAAAAAAAAGAATAGCATTTGGATGACATATCAAGCTAACCAATTTTCCGTTTGTATTTGTCAGTTTGTGAAATTTAAAAAATGGTCTCTGGGATATACCTACGAACTACGGAATGTTTAGCCTGAATTTTTTCCATCTTCCAATTTACACATAGCCAAGTACTCGTACGATAAAACAGTTTTCTTCCTACGCAGTTCAAATCAGAGATGACTCATCTCCTTTTGGTTCAAATAGTCACTGATTCAGTCGGTAACAACTATTATTGATCATTTTATTATATGCACACAAGGTGCGCTATGAAAAAATCAATAAATATATTTCAGTTTTCAATTTGGCACTCTAGAATTATTATTAGCATTATGCATAGAAAAATTCAGCTCGTCCAAATATAGAAGTATTTTTAAAAAAACCGAATCACTGCTTTCCCGCCATTCCTATAAATCTTTGTTCCACTGTGCTCGACCATGCTCGACTGTGCGGCGATATCGTGCGACTACCTGTCAACCTGTGTATAATTTCGTAACGATTTTGATGCAAGTAGTTAGTTTATCAGTATCAAAGAACTCAGATGTTCAGTATATATCATATATATCACTTGACGTTTAGACCGCGCAGACCGGTGAGAAGCCAAATATAAACAAAGACTTGTCAGCTGATACGATTTTGACGGTAATTCGAGACAAGCACTTTTGTGTACAATTATCTTTCTTAGTGTAACTCGCACATTTTCCCTGTTCGTTTTCATAAATGCGTGAGGATTTCTGAGGTTACGTCAATCGGCATATTGATATCATGTTTGTGTCGTAAGCGATATGAAAAAATAGTATGCTGGATGCTCCAAATTCAACACCAGATAATCGCATCTCTCATCTTCGTTCTTCACGTATATACATCGTTGAAATACTATTCAGCAGCCTCGATTTACTCACTCCTATCAAACAGAAGGTCAAACTACGCGAGATAAATGACATCGAATTATTTTAACTCTCCTCTCTCGTTGCTCAATTACGAGAGAGCATTTTTCGTTTCGGGCAGCGTGTGACGTGTCTTTCCACAACATTAAAATATAAGTTCGAGAAACAAACGACTCTATAGTGTGATAGTGAAGTAAATAATAAAATCAACTGGAACAAAAAAAAGTTTCAACAACTTTTTATAGTTGCCAAACGTTTTGTGTTATCATTACAGAATAAGGTATGGCACTCAACGAACTTGTGAAAACTGGAAATACGACTCTTGATGAAAAAATCAACGAGTGGCTTGCCTGGAATAGGGTATGATATTAAAACTAATCGAATCATTCTAGTTCACAACGTTTTTGTTGATCAATCTAAACATGTTTTCTTGTGCGAGTGAAACAAATTTTCTTTCATACATAAGTTAAGTTAAAACTGATAAATATCAAAATACCACGTTGCTCAAATTTGGATTGGTTTTACCCAACAAAGTCCAGTGACTTTCTATTCCGTTTATCTTAGTAACGATTGCTATTTTCATTAAAATCTCAATGGAAGCATAGTTTCCATCACACCTCAATTTTCCTGGAAAAAGTTGGGGAATGAGTACCAAAAATGTATAATTATTGATATTCGCATCCCTATTTTGTTATAACTTCTCAGAGCTACTTCAATGATTTTCTCTCACAGTTTGTACATTTTTGTTCTCAAAAATCCTGCACTCTCCTTTAAATCTTAGAGTAAAGACAATGCTGCAAATTTACTTGGCGATAAATAACTCAAGTTCATTGTCATAGAAGAAGTGATTAACTCGAGACAACAACATGCCTTTTTCGATATTTTTTAATATAACAATCCAACAATGACGCAGCTCGCTAACGATTTATCTCATACAGCGACGCTTCCAATTAACTTAATTTCGACAATTCTAATAAGAACATTTTCTCATGGAATTGAATTTCTGGGCATTCAATTTTAATCGTTGCATTTAGTGAAAACAAGTACAAGTATTGTTATCCGATTAAACAACAGTACTAAGCTGGCTCACTCAGTACACATTATTTCAGGACTCCAAAGCTGACAAAGAAGTGAGAAAACTTGCAAGCGATGAAGAAATCAAAATCTTGTCTAATCTCTTTCTCAAAAGAATGGAGTTTGGTACCGCAGGCCTTAGAGGTAAAATGGGGCCTGGCTACAATCAAATGAACGATTTGGTCATTGTTCAAACGGGTCAAGGTCTTCTAGAATACTTGTGCAAGAGTGTCTTTGATGTGGAAAACAAGGGAGTCATAATCGGATACGATGGCAGATACAACAGCAAAAGGTATTTTTAATGGATAAAGAATGAAACTTATTATCAAACTAATAAATGAAAAGATACCATTTCAAGAAAGTTTTCCAAATGCGATAATTAGTTGCAAAATTAATGCAAAAATTAGTTAGAAAAAAATTATATTCCTTAAAACAATTGGGATAACCAAATTTTAAAAAAAAGTGGTTTTGACGTCATGATACATAAAAGAATAGAGAACTTTCCAATGAAACATTTATGAGTCAGAGGAATAATCGTTTGAAACAAAAAAGTAAATTCTCTCATAGTTGACATCAGACACTTGAAAAGAAGTAAAAAATTGATTTTTCATGAATGTTATTTAAAATTACAAATTTAAATGTGATATATACTGCTTCAATATTTTGTCGATAATTTTCAGGAGTAGTTTTCTCCCAAAAAAAAAGTCACTGTTTATTTAGAAAAATTCAATTGAATTCATTGTTAATGCAATTTTTGAACTCTATCCAGGTACGCCGAATTAACGGCAGCAATTTTCATAAACCGAGGCATTCGCGTTTACATGTTCTCCAAAGTATGTCCAACACCGTTTGTGCCATTTGGAGTATCAAAATACAAGTGTGCAGCTGGTATCATGGTAACAGCTTCGCACAATCCCAAAGAAGACAACGGCTACAAAGTTTATTGGGAAAATGGAGCTCAAATAATCTCGCCACACGACAAGGGAATACAAAACTGTATTCTGGAAAATTTGGAACCTCGGGAAAGCTCATGGAGATTAGACGATGTCTACAACAGCCTACTCTATCAGGATCCTCTGGAAGATGTCATGAAATCGTACTTTCCCATTATCAAGGATAATACTTTGTATCCGGAAGTCAACCAAAATACAATTCTCAAATTCACATACACGGCTATGCATGGCGTTGGATATAATTATATGGTTGCTGCATTTGATAACTCTAATTTCAAGGTACATACAATTTGAGTTTTACATTTTTTTTACATTGTATCACTAAAAACTTTTATTCTACGAGGAAACTCGCCTGTGACGAGTCAAAAAATTCAATATTCATTTCCTTCTGTTTTCTGGCAGTATATGTATTCAAAATTATGTAAACGAAATGTTCACGTCGAAAGCAAGAATTCAAGATAACACTTAATTTAATGTCAAGAATAAAGCAACATAAAATTTAAAGCCTTTTTTCTCGAAACTACAGTTTTTGACCTCGGAATACTCGAAGATTAATGAATCCATTTAATTTTTTATTGCGCATTTCGTGACAATTTTGAAAAAAAATGTTCTATCGAATTCAATTTTTTCTATAAAGATAAATACCAAAATAGTTGGATATATTATCAACAATGCAACATTTATCTACCCCTTGAATGATAATTCCTATCTGGGTAAGGGAAATTTTAAAAAAATTGCAATTTTTTTGGTTCACCGCTGTGGCTTTCCCTTTCAAAACTGATTTGAACAAATGAGACATAATGAATTTTGTTTTCCAGCCTTTCGTAGTCGTGGAGGAACAAAAAGATCCGGATCCTGAATTTCCTACAGTCAAATTTCCAAATCCCGAAGAAGGCAAAAGTGCTCTCGATCTGAGTATCAAAACTGCAGAAGCAAACGGCTCGACAATAATACTCGCCAATGATCCTGATGCAGATCGTCTCGCGTGTGCCGTCAAAACTTCCAAGTACGTCGAAACCGATAAAATTAACAAATAATTTGATTCTTTATCCCAATTGAAACACGAATTCACGCGATATTTTCGTCGAAGCCTTTCGAGACACATGTAAATTTGGTGACTGCATTGACACACTGGGTCAGCTTAACCCGGATCAGCCTTTTGATTGGTATTTCAGAAAATGATTGAAAATTTTGAATTTTGGAAAAGTGAGCATCTGACTAAAAAAAATCATTTTTTTTTCTTCAATTTTCTGCTTATGAAAAATACAATTTGTCGAAAAACAATAGTTCTATGATCTTGTTTTTATAAATCATGAACGATCTGCACATAAAAAATCGTTAGAAATAACATTTTGTTTATGCGAAAACGAGGGGAATGAAAAATGAGTCTGCGTCAAAATGATCCAATGTGTCAAGGAAAAGTAAAAAAAAAAAAAAATTGATTCAGTTTGAATGACAAAATTGGGGTCTGGTTTGAAAATCTTGTGCTTCATGTGTACTTTTACTTTGCTCAACACTTTAGGAACGAATGGCACGTTTTAACTGGAAATGAACTCGGAGGATTATTGGGTTGGTGGATGTTGCATACGCATCGCGTGCGATGTCCAGATGCTGACTTAGCAGACACTTACATGTTGGCTTCGACAGTTTCGAGTAAAATACTTGCATCCATGGCTAAAAAGGAAGGTTTTCAATTCGAGGTTTGTAAAATGAAGTTTGAAGAAATTTCACAAAAAAAAACTATAATTCTTCAAATAAATATATCTGAGATCAGTTTATCTTTGTTTGAAATGCTCATATAAACTTTTTATACGTATTTGTACGTTTTTCCTTGGCATAAAAAAAAAAGATTACGAAATCAAAATTTTCGAATGTTTGTACGATTGTGCATTTTTACTTTTACATTATGAAAAAATTCTTCTATTGAATAATTTCGAGACCATCAATTATGATTGATTTCAGGAAACCTTGACTGGGTTCAAGTGGCTGGGAAACAGAATCGTTGACCTGATGAAAAATGATAAAAACGTGTTATTCGCGTTCGAAGAAGCGATTGGTTTTATGTGCGGGCCTAAGGTACTTGATAAGGATGGCATAAGTGCGGGTGTTAGGGTCGCGGAAATGGCTGCTTATCTAGAAACTATGGGGCTCACGCTTATCGACAAATTGGAAGAAATATATAACGAGTGAGTCAGCATCGTTGGTTTTCTATGTTTATCCTATTCCCAAGAATCGTTCACATCTTACGAGTTGAAAAAAAAATTTCACTTCAATTCGACGAGCGCTTCATTTTTAAAATTTTCGTTCCATCTGCAGGTGCCCAGAGCATTGGTATCAGTTCTCTGAACCCGTATGCGGTCAGAATTTCATTTTTGTTCACGTGCAGTTTCTGCGTCTGCATGAACATGTTACCGGACCTCAATGAATTTCAAAATTTCTTGTTCGTTTGCTTTGATAACGCTGTGGAATCAAAGATTCACAATTCTTCTCTTAATTAATCCTGAGCTGTCGATCTCAGGATTATTATCAAATATTCTAGTGCTTTTGGATTGATCCACATTTTGTTATCTCTTACCTAATTGAGTTTTTTTTTCATCATCCGAGTTTTCCTTTTGAAGATTTCTACTTTATATAAAATATATAAAACTCCAAATGGTATTCGACGAAATTCAATCGGTGTCGTTCTTTTTTTGTATTCTTATCATTAGTTTGAACGTTAAAGTGGTTTTTTTCATTTTTGGAGCAAACCATTAGGCGACCGTAAGATTTTTTCACTGCGCATGCAACCTGCTCATAATTGAACCGAAAAATCTATTCAAGCGAATTATTTTGAAAATATCTAAGTGTACCGTTTTGGTAATAGGACTAAACTAACTTTTGTGATCACATTTTCAGAAAATAAATATGTTTACTCGTTAGGGCAATGACTCGATTCAGTGGAAAATTCTTCTTCAGAATTATACACTTTTGTTTCTTACTGTTTTGACAACGTCTATGACAAAGTCCCCTTATTCGTCACCTCATTAGGGAATGAACTCATTACCGAGCTCAGACAAGAGTATCGAAGCTTGTTGACTCAAGTTCACATGAATTATTATTTGACCGGAGACTTCCTTTATAAATAAATATAACATATGAATAAACTAAAATTTTACTTGAAATTTGAGGCTGCGAAAACAATTCAGATTTTTTGGAAGAAAAAAATCAATGTGGTCAAAACGAAAAACGGTTTTCCGTTGCATTCCGACGATAAAAACTACTATCGTACGAATCTTCAAAACTAATGACTGATATTTTTTGATTGTTTGTAGCTACGGACGTCACATAAACGAAAACTCATACTGGATATGTCACGAGCCCGAGACGATTAAAGCCATCTTCGAAAGATTAAGGAATTTCGAGGGAGTTTCAAACACGGTATACCTTCGATTAACTTACTCTATTCTCAGTGGATTTAACGTGTTTTAATTTTATTTCGTAATAGAGCTCTCGAATCGCGAGCAAAGATCGCCTTTAGATTACAAGGTCGTCTGGTAGCGTTGCATGATATCGCAACGTACTTGTCTACCAATCGTAATAAAAAGGCATTGAAGAGAGAAAGGAAAAGTGTGCGAGCGAGACAGAGAAAAGCGAGCTCCGACATAGAACGGCATTTAATTCCCACCAATGCTTTATCTTGTGAAATTAAGCATACAGCCAATCCGCGATAAAGTCGCGATGACGAAGCAACCTGCGCGCATTCGTTATTTCAAGTAGTGTGTAGTGTCGTTGTTTTTCTCAATACGACTTGACGTTCCCAGTTTAATTTTTCACATTTTCCTTTGCCTTCATATCGCGAAAAAGCCAACTAAAAATTACATTATCGCTTGTCGTTTGGAAAGACCAATGCACGCGCTTAGCTAATTACTTCCTCGAAGATCAACTGAAAACAAGTTCGCATAAATTTTCATTTTCGAAGCAATAGTCTCGATTATACGGTGAACGAATCTTTGAAAATTGTTTACTCCATTCAACGAACAATGTGATTCAATAAAATCCATCAAAATTACTATTATTTCACGAGAGATCAACGCGAATTTTCAAATATGTCGAAAATCACAAGTGGCTATGAAAAACTAGCGAATATGTTTTTCACTACTTTGACACTTCTGCCTTCGCTACTTCTCAGTTTGCTTGTTATACCCGTTGTAAGATCGCTGTATTATCTTACACCATTTTTTCAAGAAGTTACACCTCTTTCAGAATCGTAAGCGATTATTCATAATATTTTTTTATGCAAATATCAATTATAAATATTTCTCTTAATTCGTCATTTTTTTTAACGAAATAGTTCATGATCGAAGTGTGGTCGATTGGTTGAAAGTTAATAAATGTTGAAAAATCGATTTTTCATAAATTTTAACGAATCAATTCATCGTTCAATATTATTCTTTTCATGTTTTTGCTCGTGTTGCAATGGATATATAATTATGATAAATAAATCCGTCACGTATAAATACAAACGTCATCGTTGGAAACTTTGATTTTAATTTTATATGCGTTTCGATTGAATGATAATTTCGTACTTTTTCCTGCTGTTTATGCTAAATCGTAAAATTTTTCTATTTTCAATTTGTTTCTTTACCTCAATCGCAGTATCCAAAGAGCATCGTTGGAGGAAAATATGTGATAAACGGAGTGAGGGATTTAACGAGTGGCTATGACAATACGAAACCCGGAAACAAAGCTGTACTACCAATATCGAAAACCAGTCAGATGATCACGTTTAGTTTCTCGAATGGTTTAGTCACTACACTGAGAACAAGCGGTACCGAGCCAAAAATCAAATATTACAGCGAGTTATGCGGAACGCCTGAACAACAGTGAGTCAATTTTTTTTTTCCATTTGTTTGACCCCCTTTTTCCTTGTCTTATCAATATTTTCAAAAAAAAACCTTGTTGCAATTGGTTATCGTGTTATTCGGGCGAACGATCGCTATCGCAATCTTATCAAGCGTTATTCGACAGCATTTACGAATGAAAATACTCCTATCTTTACTCGACTATGCAGCATTAAATTTGTTGCGTTCTCCTGTTTTTTTATCGTGTTTCTCGAAAAAGTGATGTGTTGGAAAAAAAGGTCAAATGTTTGATTTTACATGTAGCGATTACATTTTTTCATTATAAAGGCCATTATGTTGTCGAAATGCCTGTTTTCAAAGGTGATTTTTAGGACGAAACTTAACCAAAACTAATAATAATAATAATCAGTGTAAGAATAAATCTAAAGCCGTTTGAGTTTTGACGAAAGACAGCACGAAAAAGTTGAAAACGTTTTTTGGATTAATCCGACTTTTATGCTCTAACAGTCTTATTTTCTTGTCTCGATTTCCACAGAGATTTGCAAGCATTGAAGAACGTTTTGAAGGAAATGGTAACAGCGATCGTCAACGAATTTCTTGAGCCTAAAAAGAATGCTTTGATTCCTCGAGGCCCATGAATATAAAGCTAAAAAAAAATCAACCCATTGAAAGCTCGTTTTTCATTGGCCGTATTTTTATTTAATTATGTGTGAGTGGTATGTGAAGTACTTTGCACTTTTGTATTGCTACGAACAAAACTCCTATTTATCTCGAAGGTTGATATAATATGAAAAATATTGAGACTGGCGTGGTTAACGTTATCGTAATTATCGATTTCCGTTAATCCAGCCATGAATAAAGAATCATTACGAATGAAAATCTTCTGGAACTCTTATTTTCGAATTATGTCAAGAACAACTTCAACCAGGCTTTGAAGGACTCCATTTGTTCGCCAATTTTGTGGACTTCATGGACCATAATGGGCCGAAGCGCCGGAACCGGATAACCGTATAAGAAACACATCGATTTTTCGTATAGATAAATTATAGCGATGACATCGTCGTATGTTACTTCCGATCGCAAAGAAAGTCTCGCGTGAGCTTGAGCCAGAGTTGTCCTGAAAAGATAGAGAAACAAATAAGGAGCCATATGAATTCTTCAGTCAAACAAAATTCATCATTTCCGAAGCGATTTTTTCCTTTTTTATTCTATTTCATTAGATTAAACATTATTAGTTCCATTAAACTCACATAAACGTAATTGACCGAAACGGAAAAATGCTTCCTCTCACTCCTCTGGACACGACGTAATAATTCTCCAATAATCGCACTGCAGCCTCTTCCATTTTGACCTCATGTCCGTTGATGATTCTCAGAAACTTGGAATTTAAAAAAAACAAAATTCAATTTAATATAGTCAGTTTTTGCTCCTCAGATTACTATTCGTTTTAATATAAAGACGAATTTTTCTGTGTGAGAAGTCCAATTAGTTTATCGAAACTGTTTGTTCAAAAAAAAGTAAAAATATCTGCAAAATAAAGGTAAGAAATAACCTCAATCAATTGATCCATTGGTACTTTTCGTGGATTTGTCGCACCACCATTAAAAATCAATTCGCAACTCTCGATAATGGAATCTTCTGTCAATTCATCGACATCGGCAAGGAATGGTACTCCAAACGAACTGCAATCAAGTTGATTGTGAGAACACATGAATTTTATAGAACTCTGATCGAAACTGAAATATTAATCCGAATGTTAAAGTGGCTTGACATAATCACTCCACGAGTTTTTGCAGAGCGGGCGAATCCGTTTGATAACCGTTCTTTTCACATTCCCAATGAGTCCAAATCGCTGTTTCAAGAGGTTTCGGCCATGAGAGAAATTTCATTTCATCATTTTTAATAAATTTCATATTGACCTCCGTCTGTAATAAATAACCATCGTCCAGGGCTGAAATAAAAGAAAGAAGAAATGTCTTTTGTAAATTCAGTTTCGTTACCAAGAGTAAGAATATTTTTTTTTTCTCTATTTATTTTTAAGCAAATTCAAAAGCAGTTTACAAATATAGCGTGAATAAATGACTTTTAATGGCATTCATAATTTTTTTAGATTCAATCGCAGGAATCGAATTACGAACAAGCTTTGTTTAAATATTCATATTCAGGCGAGAAAAATCTATAAAATCGAAAAAAAAACGTTTATTTAAAAAAAAATAAGAATAATGATGAGGCACCTTTCAAAACATCAGTTTGCTGATTCGCATTGAGGCTCTCCCAATTACCCACAACGCAGACTCCTTTTCTCGCTTTAAGAAGTGCGCCGCTGTGAAGCCAAGTGCGTTGATCACTCGTTGCGACGTTTGCATGAACAGGAAAATCCGCAGGGACGTTTCGATCTGCACAATTTGCTGCATATCGTATGACATCTTCCTCTAACGCATCAATCTTGGGACCAACGCAAAGAAATGCTGCAGGTGTGGCATTTCCCTTTTGAATTTTCAGAATCCGAATTTAAAAAATGACAAAATTATAAAATCAAACTTTTCATTTCTATAGTAAAGTATGATAAAATAAAGTTTTGAAATACAGAAAAAATTATGTATCGAAAAATTAAGATTGTTAATAAATTATGTTTTGCAATATTTTTTTTTTACAGCGGAATTCGCGTTTCGAATATTTTCGTTGACGTTTAACAAAAAATTTACCGCACTAGCCAAACTCAGGAGTAATCCCATCTTCAAAGAGATTGCAGCATGTTTTCGGTAAACCCGTGAACCAAGCTCGAGGGAAAGAGCCCTAGCAAAACTCCAAGGATCCTTTGGTCCAGTTTCTCTGATTATATCTTACTAATTTATTATTTGATTCGATTTTCCGATACTTGATGAATTACTCATACAACGAACAAGATATATTCAAAGTGAGATTGATCGAATAAAAAACATCAAGTATCAATTTTAAATGTTTATTTTATTACAGAAAGGTATAGATTCAACGTTGAAATTCGTGCGCCAAATATTTTATGCTATAAATAGTTTTCAATGATTGTCATCATTGAGGGAATGATGATTATTAAGGGGGAAACACCACTGTGATAGATGAAACGTTCCATATTTTTGTTTTCTATGTATTACTGCAATATACATGTTCACAGTTATTTGAATAAAACTTTCACGTCGAATATAAGTATTAATATTCAAGTATACGTTTCATTTCATGACAAGAAACTAGCAACAAAAAATTTGAACGCGTTTCCTCTGAAACAACTGTTTTCGACCCTGTCCCAAAGAAAACTCGAAGACTATTGAACCCATTTCAATTTCTTTCTTTCCTAATATTCGTTGTTATAGTGGCTGAAACTGTGTGTGATTGGTTTTTGAAAGTTCAATAACCATTATTTGAAAAAAAAGATCGAAATATCGAAAAATAGAAATAAAACGATGAACAACCGTCTACATTGTATGAAAAAAAATGAAATAAACGATCACATTTACATAGAAATTGAATTTTTGACTTTTGGCTGACTCGGTACAAAAAGTGAAGTAAAAAATTGGTACATAAATTGTTGAATATATGTTCATCAGAGTATTCTTCACTCGATCCTCAAATAATTATTGGAAACAGGGTTTAAAAATGCCCAAAAAATTATAATTTTTTGATCCGTTACAGTGTCCCTTTAATGAATCATAGATAGATCAAACGACGGTGATAAATCAAATGAAATATCTCAAGAGATAATTCGATCTTTCTTACCCAAAGGACATCCAAAGCGTTTGAATACTCGGTGGCAGCGATTGAAAAAAAATTTCTCCCTCTGCAAAAAAACTTGTTTTTCTCAAACCCCATATTTCATACTCCGACACATCATGATATCCCCAAATATCATACATTTCTCCAAGCTCTAATTTATCGATCAAAGGATCTGGAAAAATAAACAAAGAATAATGAGATGCGCATGATTCTTTATATTTCCTGGTAGAATTATTATTGAATAAACTCATTTAAAAAAACCTGTGATCGAGCAAGATAATGCGACGTGAAAAGCTTTTTCATCACGGCAATTGAATGCCTCCACCGACATAAATTTTGCCAGAACTTTTTGTATTACGCCATGTCCTGCAAGGTCTTCGTTACATTTTTTTCCACAATATTTACAGTTGATAAGTGTTACACCAAGCTCCAATTCTTCTTCCGATATACACTTTTCTGAATGTCCAGGACAGTGGAAATCAGGACAACGATACAATAAACAAATTCTGGAGAAAGTGTTACGAATATGTGTCAACAAATTGATGTAAAAAAAACTTTGAAAAACTTCAAACAAATATAAAGTAAGAAAAAAGATTAGTTTTGAAGAATTGTGAAGAATATTCAATCGATTACATTTAAAAAATAAGATTACTGACTAATGGCATGGAATATAACAAAATAACCTATAAATTAATATTTCAGGGAACATACGCATTTTACTGAGAGTCGAAAAGAAAATATAATGTTAAAAACATCTTCGTGAAGAAACTGTAAGATTGTAAAAAGGAGTATAAAAAAGGTCACAAATATCAAGGATCAGAAAAAATGATACACGATTGTCATTTGATTTTAAAAATATAGCAGATCAAAAAAATTTCGAACGGTATCAGAGTAGATTCGTGACAAATCAATTGAAGCGAAAAACGGCATACGAATATTTTACTTGTACCATGGGATTTATTAACGATTTGAACAAAATAGCTATATGTCCTTAAATTAAAAAATCAGTGATTCTTGAAACAAAAAATCTCATGGTTTTCTGCCAAATACAACGAATTCATCTAAAAAATCGTACGGAAGCGAAGGCAGTGAAGTGTGTGGAAACGGAAAACTTCGTTCGTGTCAAAATAAAAAGATTAGGTCAAATGATTGTTACAGTCATTTCAAATTCTCCAAAGAAAATTATTTCAATTTTCATCTGAGAATTTTACCAAATATTCTGTATACATGC
Source organism: Campoplex capitator (assembly GCA_037576405.1). NCBI lineage: Eukaryota > Metazoa > Arthropoda > Insecta > Hymenoptera > Ichneumonidae > Campoplex > Campoplex capitator. The sequence goes on along the minus strand of JARBWI010000323.1, from coordinate 7,722,595 downwards.
ATTCAGGAAGTAGAAATAAATTTACGTGGATAAGTTGCACTTGTCGGAACGTGGAATCGTCACACTCGTGAGAACATACTGTCGTAAGGAACTCAGGCAACGATAACTTTTTGACGACAAGAGTTTTCCGTCTGCGAGCGCACTAGAAAGTTGACAACGCAGCTTTAATTGTACGGAATTAATCGGTGGAAATTTTATCCTGTGTAAATATTCTCTGAGATAATCGTTTAAAGCTTCTCGGAAAATTCGACGCCCCTCAATTGGATAGTTCAGCACTTTTTGATACAAAGCATCTGTGGTATAATCATTTCAAGCATTCAGTTATGTTATGATAGTGCAAAAAATCGAAGTTTCCAAAATTATTTATGTGAAGCATAAATTCGATGGACAAGACGGTGAATAAGCACAGAAGACTCACCGCAAAACACAGAAAGAAGATGAAGATCGATTTCAAAATGAAGTATTAACGGCAACGGTAATAGAGAAGTTGAGGTTTCGAAACATTTGCGCGAATGTTGCTTAGCGAGAGTTTCAAATTTACACAAAACTGGCGATTCCTGCATAAATTTTCCAGCAAATTTTTTCAGCTGAAGATAATTATCCATTTTGTACTATTTCAAACTCAGTCCGTCGTCAACGAATTGTTTGGATTACAAAATGGATGACCGCGCGATTAAGCTAAAATTCAATATGGCGTCTATATTACAAAAACGTTTCGTACTTGCCGCTTTCATTCTATTTTTTGCCTATTTCGTGAACTTCATATTTATTTTGGCCTCTTTTCAATTTATCTATCGTAGTTTACTTGATATACTTACGTTTAGTTATTCGTTTATTTTATTTTGTATGCAAAGATTAATGGAATTGTAGGGAGGTTTAGTATCGGATATTTGACCCCAAGGTTCAAGTTCAAAATTGAAATTATAGGCGGATAACTACTACATATAATACGACGTGCTAGAAAACAGAACGGTGATCCGCGCTCCATTACGCGCTAAAGTATTCGTGAACCGCTAAAATTGTAGTCCTTTGTCTAAACCAGGGGAGATAAAATTACACTCGAATATGAATATTAGACAGTTTGATTAAACTTGTTTCCGTTGAACAACAGAGAAAAAAGGTAAATGGAAAAATAATTATTTAAGCAGTTTTATATCTATAGATATATATTTGAGTCCAGTACACTTAGCGGAAAAAGTTTTTATACAAAACAGAAAATGATATTTTTTATTCTAATGAGCCAAAAGTTCTACTCCGGTACCCGTTTTCGTATCCATAAAAATATATATATTTCTCTGACAATATCCACGTGTATGAACAAAACATTATAAAATAAACAAACAAGGCACAATAGTGAATTTTTTTTCAAATTGTTCCTAAATCGCGTTGTCACTTCGATAAGGAAAAAGGAAATAAACCTTCCTTGGGACGCAAAGCTAGGTGAAGTTTTCTGCAGCTTTGTTTTTATCTTTCTGTTTAGAACCATTTTTCCCATGATTTTTTCTTGTTCTGCTTTTTCCCGATTGTGCTAGTACTTGGAAGGTGATACACTGAAAAACGATACAAAAGTCGTTAGTAAGGTCGCTGTTCAAAATGATTTTTTATCGACGTTTGTTATTTTTTTCGCAATTGTTATTGATCTTGTTTGCACAATAATTGATAGAAATTTGTGCACTTTTATATACTGACTTCTTCGTCCAAAAAATCCATTAAATCGTTCTGTTTGCACTTCAAGCCTTGTGCCTTCAGCGTCGAATACAATACTTCAAATGGCAAAGGATCATAGGTCAACACTTGAGTGCGTAACTTTTTATCGGCATTCATCAGCTCGACGAAAGCTTCTTTAATGCTAATCGGTTCAGCTATTCCTTTCGGCGATCCATTTGCTTCTGGGAATTCTATTTCTTCCGGTATAACGGACGAGCTCGAACTCGACAAACTGAAAATTATTTTTTATTTGTACAGTAATTTCTATTGGATTTTTCAAAAATATTTTTAAAAAAATAATAAATTCAAATAACTCTAAAGCTCTGAAATATCATGAATATAAAAAAAATACAGTTTTCCGTAAATAAAAAATGTTATTCGTTTTTTTAAACAGTTTTGAACACAATTTTATTTGCACAACGTTTATGTACATATTTTTTTTATTTGTAATAAATTCAATCGACATTTATAAGTATGGAAAAATGACGATTTCTCTTTAAAATTTAAAAATACCTCTCTTGCGACAATGGAATATCACGATCGGATTCTGAATCGTTTAGATTATGATTACTTATTCTTCCAGTTCTTTTAGGCGGAGGCTCTTCCTCGTCTCCTTCTTCTACGCTGTTGTCCAGTGCATTTTTCTTCGGGCTAGTAGTCTGAACTTTTCGATGTAACTCATTGTAGATATGATTCAATAACTGTCTTGCTCTTTTTCTCTTCTGCGGTTTTATGCCATATTTATCTAGTTCTCTCTGTAGAATAATGAAAAAAAAAACTATGAAGAATCGATCTGGTAAAAATATACACTGGAAACCAAGTTTTCTTGAATGATTCAAAAACTTTGTTGAATGTATATGACCAAATTTTTTCATACAGGCAACTAAAATTCGTGTGAAAGCATCAAAATTTTGTAGAAACATTCGAAATTTTCATGCATTTAACAAAATTTTTGAATGGTTTTAAGAGATCTTTTTAGTGTAGTTGAATTACGTATTTATTCAAGGATATTCCGTTTTTAGAAGTTTTCCTAGGTTTTGCCAATGCATAAAAAATATTTAGAATTTAGAAAAAAAAATTATTAGAATAGTATACACAGTAGTAAAATTTTCTGAATCAGTTTAAATCGAAAATGAGGTAAAATGATCGAGACAGTTTTAAAAATAGAACTGTCATGAAGCAGATTAAAAAAAAAGAAGCAACGATTCAAAATTTGTACCTTCAATTCCGGTGTATCCATTTCGTCGTAATTTCTTGGCGGTGTGAATTCCTGTGACATTGTCATTCTCGACTTAGTTTGTGGAGTTTTCTGTCCTTCATGATTGTTCTTACCGACTGAAGTTCTTTCGGGCATTGAAACGGAGCGTGACATAAGTTTTCTCACAGAGTTCGATGAATTATAATTGTAACGTGACGAAGAGCCTTGACGACTTGTGCAAGGCTCAGGACTGTACAATTCCTCGAAGTGAACGGGTGAAAATCTGTCGATAAAATCTTCCTCACTTTTTTGCAAATCGACAGGACTTCCATTACTTTCCTGTGAATTTTCTTTATTCGAAGCTTCTCCGTTGCTCATAGAAAGTTCTTGAAAATTCACATCTGGTTCCGGACTCGATGATAGGAGAATTGGACTTCGAACTCTGAGTGTTTCTTGACTCGACAGCGGAGTTTCAGCTCTGGAGTTTTCATCTTGATTTTTCAAGCTTTGGGTGAATATTTCGTCGTCTCTTTTGAAAAAATCTGATTCCGGAACGTCGGAAGATATTTGCGAATGATTCAGTTCCGGGGATAATTCATGGGTGTAATATTTCTTGCGTTCTTTAGGTTTTTCCGAATCAGATGACGAAACATTCGTGTCACTTGTTCTACGCTTTTTCAACCTTTTTTTCGATCTACGTGGTGCTGACTTCCGAGAAGAATAATTCTTGTCACGTGGCGAAGGACTCAAGGTTTTTTGGGAACAATTATCCACATTTTTGGAGTTTTGCGTGAAAAGTTCTCCATTTCGTTGCAATGAGTCGAAACATCCGTGTTCCGGTGAACTTGCCACACTTGCCTTTCCCTGTTCATCCGTTGAAAGTTCGTCCTCGTTTTCTGTTACCAAATTTTCGATACCGATGCATATCGATTTCGTAACATCAGATTTTTGTTTAGATCGAGAACCTTTGGATTTTCGTGGCGAATTCAAATGTGGAGAAGAGCTTAAATCCCTACGCGGAGACTTGCTCGAGTTCAACAAGCTCTGTGTAAATATTTCTTCATTCACATCGAGCCCATCGAAGTCCCGATAAGCGAAAGAGTTTGGACTTCTCGTATCGTCGGATGATCCTGCTGTAAAATTATTCAAGTATTTATCCTTTTTTTCAGTATTTTCAATCGTTTCGATGTTTATTGGTTCGTCATCGTTTCGTATACGGGGAGTCGATTTTCCCGACACGGGAGAAGAATTCTTTGACGAAGGGCCAACCATTCGCTCTGGACAATTATTCGAATGCGACAATAATTCTTCGTCGATTTCGAACACATCGAAATCGGATGAAAACAACGAATTCTTTCGATTGTTTTCCTCGTCGTAAGAACTGCTAGGACTTTTTCTCTCATGTCCTTCATTATTTTGCTCGTATACAGGCGACGATTTTTTCGAATTTGCACAGTTTTTATCGTTTATGCAATCTTTGGATACGTTCAGATCATCATCATTTTCAATAATGGAGGTTAATTGAACTTGACAGTCCTTCTTTATCGATAATGAATCATTTGAATCCGTATCAAGAATTCGATTGATCGGTTTTCGAGAAATCTGAGGATTTACACTCGACGAAGAACTCGCAGGGAAATCGATGTCTTCGTCTGATTCTTGAGTCAAATCTATAGCAACGTCATGCGTAGAAATGTCACTTTCACTCTTTTCACAGCTGGTCATTTCGACTCGTGGTTTGTTCAATATTTTCAACATTTTACGATAATTTACTATACTGTTGTTATGCTGGTTTTTCTTTTTGTATTTTGAGTACATTGAAACATCTTCGTCGGATGTAGAAAACGTTTCATCGATCGAGTTGATTTCATCGTTTTCTTTGAGTCTCGACGCTTCGTTGATCGATGACTCGTCCAGATCCGATTTCTGGACGAGTGTTTCATGTTCTAAATCTTTTTCCATGTTTTCATGACTTTCGTCATTTACTTCTTCGTCACAAGTTTTCGCGGGCTGATTACTGACATTGTTGATATCGAAAGGATTGCGAAATCTCCGACGATCGACCGCAACTCCTAAGGATTCCTCTTCGCTGTAAGATTCCGAAGCTGATTTTGAATTGATTTTCTGTACTTTTTCTATAAATAAACTTAAATTGCTTTTTTGTTTCATTGGTAAACGTTGAGATTTCGTGAATTTATCGACCACAGTCGTATCGGTGAATTCGCCATGGGATTTCGGAGTTTCTATGTTGCTTTGCGACAAACTTTTACAATCGATCATTTTCTTTGAGGGTGTTGAATTTTGTATTTTTTTCTTTTCCGCACCTTCAATAATGTTATCCTTCATTTTGCTGACGTTAAAATTTGGCAGAGGAAAATCGTTGCTCCTTCGATCACTCGAATGTTCCCTCGACTCAGTTATCACAGCGGGAATTTTGTTTTCTATTTTAGCCTCGAGGGACGTCGGAGGAGTAAATTCTTCATCACCTCCATCGCACGATGAAACATCATCAGCGATCAATTGAGCCAAAACTTTAAGATTAGAATTATCTTCTATCGAAACTTGGCTCGTCGCTTCAATCGATGCCTCGGCATTGTTTATCTCTTCAGTTTCTGCTTTTGATTCGTTTATCGTCTCGTCGAAAAGGTCCGGTGACATTGTACTCGTTCTGTGACTACTGGAAATCGAAATAACTTCCATCATTTCGATCTCTCGGTCATTATCGTTTTCTTCAGACAAAAAATTCGACTTTGTGACGGGCCTTTCGAGAAGTTCTTTGCGAAGTGAAGATCGCCCTAAGGAACTTTCGATACTCGTAGTCGCGGTAATATTTTCAAGAGGATCCTCGTATTGGACATTAATTTCCGGAATTTTTGTATTTTCGATCCGAATTCCACTGGTTTCATTGATTGCAATAGGATTTTGTCGATTTTCAACTTTCTCCGTTAGATCCTGCGGCGTTTCGTTTCCTTGATTATATTTTTCTTGGCCAATTGTAACTCGACGATTTTGTATTTCACTCTGAAACTCATTGGCATCGACTATGATCGGCGAACTCAAACCTTCTCTCCGATTTTCCACGCTCGTATGATCACTAATATCTGTTTTTCTTTTACGAAGATAATCGAAGAGATCCTTAAGACGATATTTTCTAGCCAACCTTCTAATACCAGCGAGCATACGATTTTCATTAAAGATTTGTGCATTTTTTTCAATAACACCGCTATAGACGAATTCAAGGAAAGCTATTCCAACGGAGAAGTCGATATCGGACCAACGTATACTCTCCTTGACGTGGCCAAATTTAGCGTCTTCGTTAGGCTCGCAATCGAGCAAAATGTCGGAACAACGCACGTGGAAAACCAACTTGTGCGCCCAAATGTGATTGTTTTTCACGAGGATTACGACGTCGCTCATTGAACTGACGTTGAGAGTATTTGACCAGTCTGCGCTCAGACTATTTCGATATTGGCGATCAGTTACGTAAATATTTCTCGTTTCTGTAGGTGAATTTTGTTTGGTCTCCTCCGCACAATTCTTCGATGATGCAGGTAAATTCATAACAACGTTTTCGGTGTTTTCTGATACTCCTTTTACCATTTTTTCTGGCGAATCTTCCTTGACTCCTTTCATTTCAGAATCTTTTTCATTTATATTCTGGTCCGAAGATTTTTGCTCGTGACCATCCGCTCGGGACAAAACTACTGATCCGAGATCTTCGACGTAGAAATTGGTGATTTCTGATGACAGCTGAGCACTGTCCCAAAGTCGCTTCGTCTTCGGATGAAATACATGAAATTTTTTCATCATACAAATTGAAAATCTAAATAACAAAAAGGACGTTAAACATTTTTTGTTCTACTCACGGATTGATGAATTTTCTTCAATAAATGACTGTGCAATTTTGATTTTGATTTTTGGAGATTGTTGAAATTCGTTTTTGGAGAAACTTGCGTTATTGCTTCATTTCCCATTAGAATCTCTGCTATTCTTTCACTCAGGAGACGGTCTCTGGACTCTTGAGTTCGAGTTTGAAGAATCGTTGGGCCCAAATGTTTTTCTGTGAAAAATGATTGCGTTAGTGGTGCATTTATTTATTGTGAGGGAGTTTTATTTTAGAGAGGAAACTTAATTTTTCTATTAAATCGAAAAACGTTTAAAATAATTCATCAATTTGCTATAAAAATTTCGTACTAATTCATTACAATCAGCAGTCGAATAAAGAGGTGAAATGCTCCTTTACTTTTCTCGAAATTTTCATAAACTTTACTCACTTCTTTTCGACTTTATCGGGCCTTCAAAGATTCCAGGCACAGCAGGTTTATTAGTTGAAAATCCGAAACTTTTCAACGTTTGTCGTTTTTGAGAATTAGTTATTTCAACGATTGGATCTTCGCCACGATGTTCAACAGCGAGCAAAAGTGCTTCTTCGAATTCTTTCTCCAATTCATTTTCCTGAAGAGATTCCGATAGGGCAAGAGCTAATTGGAGATCGGGATCGGCATTCGAAACCTAACGTGTGATCAGTGCTAATGTTACATAAATTGTTAAAACGGTTCCTAAGGACATTTATTTGTTCGATTTTTTTTTTTCAATTCTTGTATCTCTCACCCTCACAATTCATTGAATAATAAAATTATGAAATCGGCACGTGGAGATTGAACAAAACGGGAAAAAATTCTGTCATTTTCCGAGATGTTGCGATCATAAATTTTTAATAATAAAATAATGTTTATTGAAGATTAAAAAATCATTAATAAATGTAGAAGAAAAATCATTTTAGGATAATTTTATGGTCCGTTAGTTGGAAATAAATTTTTGGTATTTCCTAATGTGTGAACATTTAAGAAGATTTTCTTATTTTCAAATCGCTTGCGTTTGTTATTTGCCAGAAAAGCAATGAGAGAATTTTTGTTGATCGCTGTTAATCCGCAATGCCAAAAATAAAACAAAAAAACGAAAAGTAAATTTACGGTTTTTGAAAAAAATTGAGGATTATCTTCTGCATTGGCAATTTTCAATTCTAAGAAATCGTTGAGACGGCAAAAATGTTATATCGCATTAAGACTAAGCGATAAATATCAGTTTAGATAGTAAACTTTGCTAGGAACTCTTCTCGTGAGCTCTCTGTTTTTGAACATTGTGAAGGTGATTGAAGTTTATAATTTTTTTCTAATGTAGAATTACGTAATATGAAACTTGGTCTCTCAAGTATCAATAAAATCTGAAAAATTACCACTAATTCTCGAGTTCTTCTGGGAGTTTTATTTTTCGGTTGTACGAATGGGCCAGCGGGTAAGCCAATAGCGATACGTTCGTGAGCCTGGCGTTCTTGGAGGGCTACCGCAGCGATCAATTTCTTAGTAGAAACGTTATTTTTGGTAGCACAATTTTTCGAGTGTGCAGCTCCAGCGGCTGTATCAGCAAAATATTTCATGCACAAAGGACATGTGTGACCGCTTTTGATAGAACTGGTGGAAGCTTTGAAAAACGAGGATTCGATGGATGGTTGAACTTTTTCGTTACCGGTTCGACAAGCAGTTGCAACGCGATCTTTTTTTCGACTCGTTGCTAAAGTTTTACTTTTGGAGCTCGATTTTTTGGCTCTTTTATCGTTCAAAATTTTTGGTTTATTGGCGAGCTGTACGACTTGATTGGTCTTGGGCGATTTGAAGTCCGCCAAGCTATCGTCTTTGCCCGGAGATGAATCAAGTTTGTTGCATTTCTCATTAACTTTGTCTCTATCATCCATCGCTATCGATATTTCGTTATTTTCCTCACGACGATACCGGTATCCACTTCCTGCGACAGGGAAGGAAAGGGACTAATAATCCGTTCTATGAACCCACGGAATCGTTAAATCGGTAGAGAAAGAACACCATGAATTTCGTACACCAATTCGTTTAATAATGAATTATACTACATAATGATTCCTAGCTTCGTAAGATAAAAAAAATCTACCTAGCGTCGAGAATCCTTGAGGCACGATAAACAACCCGAACTATTCGTTCCAAGTTGAAAACTTTTTGAGTTTCTGTTTGATCTCAGTGTCACCAGCTTCTCTTGCATCCGCTCTGTCCAGCAAAGACTCATGAATTCTTACCATCATAGGATCTTGGTACATTTCTCTGCGGATTTGTTCTCTCGGTTTGGGTGCAACTCTTTTGAGAACACGTTCTTTTGCTCGTTGCACCCATTCAGCATTTCTTAGACAAAAAAAACAATCATTGGATCGATCATTGATTGAGGCAGCACAAATGTACTATATTCTAATCTGCATTGTTATCTTTTTGTTCTCTATTGATATTTTCGATAATTTTCAACACAATGTTAGTTACTTTCAACTTTAAACATTTACCTTTAGTCTAGGTAACGTTCACATTCTATTCTAGATTAACTTTGATTGAATATTTATCAATGTGACATTGAGTAACTGTTTCCTGCAATTCTAGGCCAAAAAATAAGGAAGTTTTAATATCTCAGCTTTGAACATAGGAAGTCTAAATAAAAATAAACACGATAGTCGTATTTTTAATTTTTGAAAGTTATTTCCAGTATTATCATGGACCCAATTTTTGTGAAGACTGTCAAATAAGTTTTTTTTCAATAGAGCAAATACTTTATCATGTAGTTGAAATTCGAAGACGAGCCATGAATTTTTGCCAAATCTTTCCATACTGAATATCATAGTTCAAGAGGCAGCTAAACTTGTGACTAAGGTTTGAAATATATATGACGTATTTTGTGATGGCATTTTGGATTGTAGATTATATTTCACATTGCTTTATTTTGTTTGCAAGATTATAGTGAAACAATCAGTCTACTTGTTTTTTTTATTTTTATTCGTCATAATTAAGGTATAATGAATCTGTGCACGTGATAATTACAAAATAATCAAGCTGAATTTTCGTTCGATTGCATCGATCTAGATTTGACTATACTAATATAATTATGATTCCTCAATTCAATAACGATACTCACGAATTTGTATACCACAAGAATGGAACTGAAAAAATGCCAATTGCAGAAAGTGCAATTATATGAACGACTCTATTCGCCGGTGTTCCTCTCAATCTACGAGGTTTCCTTTTCGTAACATCAACTGGATCTTTCCACATCTCACGTCGGACAATGAATTGAGGGTATAGCGATTATGATATAAATTTTTCGCTCTTTATGTTCGAGGAAAATTGTTACTATTATTAACAGCAATTCGGATGCTTGATCATAGTTCTGAGGATTTTTTTATTTCTATCGTTATATGGTCGTTATCGTATGGTATCAGCTGTGCCCGACTTAACCTCAATTATGTCGGCGAGTTCGAAGAAAAAAAAAAATATCGGCCATATTTGACCGGTGTGAACTTGAGCTCCCGACCACCCGACATTAACTTTTCGTATTTTTTCTGAATCCGATCGTTTGTGGGTTGTTTGTAAAGTATTGTGAGAACAAAATAAACGTTTGTGAATGAATTTATCGCAAAAAAATTCAAAATAAAAACTAGCCCGAAGCTGCCCCCTACCCAGTTTATTTGTGAAGCTTTATGAGTTTAAGGAGGTTGGCTACACACAACAATGTTGCCATGTTAAAAGCATAGGAAAATTCGAAATGATTAGAATTTAATGAAATTTGGTGAGCATACTCTTTTGGATTAAATATGAATATACAAATTTTTAAAGATTTTTCTTCAACATAGTTTTCGAGTAATTTAACACATCCGTAAGCACAGGATTCTGATATATATAGGTATATCTTTTGCATATTGTAAACTCCAATTATTCGACAACTATGTAGACGAAAAATTTGAAAAAAAATTGTGTCATTGCATATGATGCTAAAGAATGTTATCACTAAATTTTATTAAATTCTTATCATGTTGTCGTATGTATATAGCCACCCTCCTTAATTGTACGTAAATCAATTCGAAATCGTTTATTTTGGCTCTATGTTGTTTTAGGATCTGCTGGTGCAGTATTTATCGGCTCTCGTGTTGTATGCGCATTAGTTGAACGGTTGGTAAGAAAGGATTTGATCAGGCTGAAGGTAATGAGGATCCGCCACAGCGGTGGTGTGAAAAGATTGGTTTAAAATCGTGTGTGTTCCCCGTCTCGGCTACAGTGGCAGTCTCATTAGTGGGGCTGATGCCAACTGTACTCTACCCGAGACGCTTATCGATGAAAATTAGTGGGGAGACGTTTGTTATATAGGAACGCAAACCTGTTGAACCGTTGACGAGAAAGTTGTAGCCGCGTATAGCAGATGTTGCGTCAAGTTTTCTGGAAACGCCACAGATACGTCAATAAAATTTTTAGCTTTTTAAAAAACTTTTCTATTGTATATGATTGATTGGAATGTATAAAAACTGTTTGAAATTTCCAGAGGAGCAAATTTCTTGGTTTTATTAATCTTCCGTTCGATAATAGCAATGCCATAAAAGTTTCTCCCGTTGAGGTTTAGCTATATAAGCAGAGTGTCATTCTTGGAGTTCAAAGAAAAAAAAATATCCTGGCATTCAGGCGGGAATGTCTCCAAATTCAAATTAACCGCGAGTATATATCTCTATATATATAAAACTGTTCCCTAAAAAATGTTTGGCCGCTTTTCAATCGGAAACGACTGAACCGATTACAATGATTCTTTCACGAAATTAAAAATCATGATTCAAACTGAGCTTGTGGTTTTGTAAAATTTCGTTATCATAATTTCAACAGATATATGCAAAAAAAAGTTCAACGATTTCGTTCAATTTCCAATTTTGTACTTTAAAAAACAGACGAGAAAATTGTCGTCTCTGCTTCGATGCGTGTGAATTTTTCGTGCTGTCCGATGCAGTAAGAAATTGACCACCAAGTGCGGGTCATTACAGCATGGACGCCTAGAACCCTGGGATAATGGTCCTTTCGTATATATGTGCTTATAAGTGTGTCCAAGTCGGCGGAGCGTACCAAATCTTTCCTTCACGGTTTAAAAAGGTCACCGACGCCACTAGCCATCATATATAGAAATACACACAACACACGAAGGAGTCTTGCTTAATACCCTCTGCGCGCTCGCGAAATCATACTTTTTTTTTACCGGTCTCCGTTTTTTGACGCCGCACAACTTCTTACCGACTACTCACAGTGGGTCCCCTCCCTGGCGGATCAGCAAGTCTCTGGAAAAAGTTCCGAAAAAAGTCTCAATTGGGACTCGGGACTTTAGTGGACAAGAAAGGCTCACTTATGAGTCCCAAATGGGACTTTTTCCCATCACTCGGTGCGAGACGGGAATTTCGTTTAGACGACTGACCCTAAGGTCAGTCGCAAAAAATGACCCTGTTTAGGACTCCTGATTTGGGATTCATGACGTCACAGAAAAAAGTTCTATTAGGGACTTATTTTGGGTCTTACTTGTCCACTTAAGTCCCGAGTCCCAATTGGGACTTTTTTCGAATTTTTTTGGAACTCGCTGATTCGTCAGGGTTATGCTGATCATCCTAATTATTTACTGTATTCGAATACTTTGCAAAACGCGCTGGATTATATTTGTGGGCCTGTTCCGTAAAAATTGCATCCAACTTGAGAATTCTAACCCTGGAAGGGAAGACTATTTTCTAGAACCTCCTAACCGAACACATTGATGCATGGCTAAAAGAGTTTTTTTTTTGTAATCGGTCAAAGCGTGTCGAAGAATTCCACTTTTAAAATTTGCAGTGATCTCTCTAACACTCACAGTGGCGAGATACCGACTGATCCATGTACTCTCAAGTCGAAAAGTCGTGGTAGTGACTCGAGACAAGTGAATCCACTGTTTACCTGTCAAGAATGAGCGAGTTTTCTGAGCGCACACTAAATTTTTAAGTAAAAAAAAAATGAACATAAAATATAACTGTCCGTCCCTTACCGTTCATTTTCCTCATAAAACGATCGTAATCGTTCGCTCACATCAGGCATGTGTCTCACGGAGCGTGGATTCGCTGTTTATTATGCCTGGCAAGGTTTCTTTCGAAGCACGGAGGGAATGTTGCACGACCACATGTCATCCAGATGCTACAGGTTATATACGCGAAACATTTCAAACCATAGCCGCAACAACGCACGCCGATTAATTACTCGCTGCTTTCGTCAATTAACGCTACCGCGACTAATTGATGACAAGAGAAAGAAAAAGATAGTATGCCGTGGAAGATCCTAACGGAAAACAACTTCGGATATCAAAAATTAGGATTTAAAAGTATGGATCAGTCGGTATCTCGCTACCGTGAGTGCGAAAGAGATGGCTGCAAATTTCGAAAAGTAAATTTTTTCACACTGTTTGCCCAATCGGAATAAAAATGAATCAGCTCATAAAGCCCATTTTTGTCATAGTCTTGCGTGGGCTGATCCATTTTTATCCCGATCAGACGAACAGTGTCAAAAAATTTCAACTCTGAAAATTCGAAGTGAGGTTAGCGGTGGTGACTGATCCATATTCTTAACTTCTGATAGTTGAAGGTATGTGAAAACGTCCCAAAATCGAGAGTCCCATTTGGGCGACTCTGAAACGATACTTCGGCCGAATTTTTCTTTCAACCAAATCCTTAGTGAGTGAGAAATTCTATTCGCTTATGCTTCCGTGTTTCGAAATTTCGTTTCATTTAATGAAACGACTAGAATTGAATGGACTAGAATAATCGTAAAAAGCGTTACGTGATTTAGATAAATGGCAGAAAAATGATTCGCACTATGGTAGAAATACATTAATGCAAAGATTGATCGCATGGTGGCGTCATGTGTCGGAGCAGCGATCTTTGTCGTTCCAGCACTTCAATGCCCCACATCTATGTCTCTTTCCGTCTCTCTCACTTCTTCCATTACTTTTGAATCGGTAGTTTTTCCCTTCAATTTAGTCGGTGAAATGTCCTTTTTCGAATAGCGTATGTGCGCGAGACCGGCGAATGAAGAATCTCGCGAAGGTCCAGCAAGAATGACCGCGTCAACTTACGACGGTGCAAAATTCTCAACTCACCACGCATTTCTGTACGTAAAACATTATACACATCAGAATCGGAAAGGAGCGAGAAGAGTTAGCGCTTTGAAGATGAGTCTGCGAGCTCCCCGCATCTATTCGCTTTATCTCACTTTTCTCATCCTCTCTCTTCTCTCTTTCTGATTCTCCCGGGTCGCCACGCTAAAAGTGATAAATCTCCGTGGATCTTGGCGCGATTCTCCATGCTCGCAGAGCCGTGAGGTATATAGCAATATGTGAGAAGAGTAGCTCTCGCGGGCACTCGATTTATGCCGCGGTTTCTTGCCATCGGGCATTACACAAACCCATATATACACGAGACGGAGACGAGCGCTTTGCGATAACTCTTTCCTTTTTTTGTTACGTGTATAGCAACGTACATGAGCACATATATATATATATCTATACGCATTCGTGTAAATATATATATTTATGTACAATAGTCCTTTACAGGCACAGGAATTCTACCATGCAGCAGAGAGGAAATCGCACCGTAATCGCCCGGACGTACAATTAAAGTTGCATTAGCTATATGACCCTATTTCTTGTGACTAATCGACAGGATATACTGTTATATGTGAGTCTATACATGTAAACGAAACATGCAGGGGAGGCCGGGGCAAAACGAGGTTTCTCGAAAATGATTCGAAACCTTTTTTTTATCCGTATTATCTCAAAATCGAGAATCAAGGGTTATTTGTTGAACTTTAACAGCGATAATGCTCGAACAGTCATCTTGGACATCATTTTTGCAGAGAATTCGGTTCTCCATATGAGTTGTGTTTCGATCTGATTTTCTTCTTGAGAGTTGTAATTCAGTGTTGAGAGATCCGATCATTTTCCTGTGTTATTCTTAAAGACAATCTTGAAATTTCATACGGTGGTCCGAACATTATTATTTCAACTCGCTCCTTTTAGGACGCCTTTTCCCCCTAATTTAACTTTCATCGTTGGATGCAAGCAAAAAAACCCGATTTTGTATATCGTATTGACGCTTCATAGCTTCCCAAAGCTATCGATTTGACATGTAACGAGATTTTAATCGTTGGCAAACTTCCCCATTTTATCGCCATTCACGTCACTGGGTTCTGGTCTGCTTCAATGGTTATCAAATGATCCTGTTGACCCGACAGTATTTTCTTGATCTTCAGGATGTCATTACTCGTACATGTACTATTCCTGAATTCTATCTAATTTCGAGTAAGAACCTAATTATGATTTTGTGTTTATAACTTTTTTGACCGTCTGAAACGGAGCAGAACAGCATGGATTGACCAGCATGTATCCACAACTCGAGCCATTTTAAATTCTTGTCGAATCGTTTTTTTTTCTCGAGAACATTATTGTGGGAAATGAATTCCAGAAATTACATCGTACGAATATTGAGCCACTTTAAGCGATATGTGCGGTATTTATGTTTTACGTGTATACGTATTTACTACACACGTGTACGAACGATGTAGTGTAACAAAAACGATTTGACTACAGTCCATTCGTGGAGTTTTATTGTATCATGAATACAAGAACGAATTCATATAGCCGAAGCAGAATTGAGAAGGGCAGTAGAAAATGGCAAAGAACGTGTATATAAAAGGCCCCGAGGGGTCACACCTTCGAGCCGTACGTGATCCTCAGACCCCTTATTACGTTACACTCGCCCATAGCCACGAGACTCATCCAGCTTCCCAATAGGGATTGTACTATGTTGTGATCTCTGCCTCATTCGCTCGCACGTTACGAAAAATTTCATTCTTTGTTACATGTCCATTTTTCTTACATGCATGTCCATATATATATATTTTCATGATGGACATAATGACCAAAAAGCAGGCCATAAATTGAGATATGACTTGAACATAATTTTACAATTTACAATTTTAATTCATTATCTTTCAATTTGAAGCGTGCTCTCTGCTGATCAATTTGCTGGCACTTCGCTTGGACAATAAAAAAAACTACTAAATTATTACCACAAATCGATGAATTTTGGTTTCAGTGCTAATGAGATCGAATTCAGCATTCGATCAATTAGAAAGAAACCTGCTTCGTACTATCTAGCTCAAGAATTGAACCATCCATGAAGTACTCTAGAATCTCTGATGGTTTTTTGGTAAAGAAAGCAAAAGACACTTCTTATCACTTGATCGGACTAGCTCCCCAGAAGACTCATAAGTTTGAATAATCAATGCTGGTAAATCAATGATTTTTTGTATCATTCTTTCCCCAGTCAAAGCTTAAACAGATTTTTATCGGACAAGATTTTTTATTTCGATACCTCTTGTATACATTTTCTATAGAAAAAACAAATTTAACAGCAAATATCCTAACTGAATTCTCACATTTGTCTGGGAGACTCGTTTATGTGATTTGCTCAAAAAGGAACAATCGATCTGACAAAAAATATTGCGCTCAATCCGTCTACACTGACGAGGATTTAAAAAGTGGACTCTTGTATGCCAGTCCAAAGCCTAATGAACTGTTCTTGTTTTTATATCAAAACCAGCATTGTTATTCCCTAAGTTATCTTGTTCAGGTCTCAGAAATAAAAAGCAATTCACGTATTGCTGTTGATGTAAAGATTATTATGTATATTCGTGAGCACATACAGCACACACACACATAGATACGCACAATATATATCTACATATACATTTACGTAAACGGCGCAAGGGGCCTCTCATTACCGGGTAATGACCTGTAATAACATGGATTTAATGCTGGTGCTGGTCTCGGCTCGAGGTACAGGCCATAAGCAATCGTTCGCCGCCTTCGGCGGTTCTAATGAATTGCTCGCTGCTCACTGACCGCTGCTCTCCTTCTCCTTCCTTCAATCTTTCCTCCGCGCGCAACATCGCGAAAACGGTCATTCCTCATCTCGCTGATACATCCGTAATCGCGAATCTCCTCTTTCCTTTTTTTTTTCATCTCACTCTTCCTACCGATTTTCAAACACGATCTCGGAAGAGAGAATTTTATGCTAATCTTACCAAAGTCTCAATAATCATAATGATACTTTGGTTCTCTTGTGAGAAACCTCAAACATTTAGGTGCTCAGTTCGGAACGTAGGCCCATGAGAACGAAAATAAAGATTCCGTGTCTCAACGTGACTTTCGAGGATAAAATTTTCATTTATATATACGGACGGAGTTAACACAAAAGTGAAAGGGGGTATAAAGAACAAAGGAAGTAGTATTGTTTTCTGAAATTATTGAAACGCTAAATTCAATTTCAATATTTCAAAATCTTTTTTCTTCAAATGGTATCACATGCAAGTTCCAAATCCAAAAAAAAATGATCATTTTATCGCATTACCGACGATTCGCACTCCTATTCTGCATGCAAGTTTTGAAATGTTTATGCTGCTAGAACTGAGAAAGTATTTACAAAATTACGGTAAGAACAATATCGAAGGTTGGGGCCACGAAGATCTCGAGCCTGGGAGTCAAGATATAAGTAACGTGAGTGCATGAGCTCGCGTGTTGAGTTCAATAATACATACTTACACTCATAGATCGTATATATAGATCCGCGTTATCGCAATAATATGAAGCTCCGGAGTGAGAGAGATGAGAGAGTTATATAGTGAGCGGTTCGCGTAATGTGCAGCTGCAACTGAATCGAGAGGGTGGTTAATGCCACTCTCTTTCTCTTTCTCTGTAGAAGCCCTGACGGCATGAACGCGCGACGGGTGATCGTGTGCCGGGAGCGAGAGTAAAAGAGCAAAGAAATGCGATGGCATAGGCGCTAAGAGCGAGAGAAAGAGAAAGAGGCAGATAGTATGGTATATAAGAAAAAAAAATATAAAGAAAGGAAGCACAAGGGGGCGGAGGGCCAAGCGGCGGCTCATCAAAGGGGATTGTAATTAGCCGCGCATGTGCCGCTCACCCGCTCAACCGTCAGCGTTCACGGTGAGCGACTAGTGCACCAATATTAGTACATACTCTCTGCCGTGTCCGGAACAGCGCCGGCAACATCACCGCACCGACGTTTAACGTATATATATAAATATATATATACGTTCATGTATTTCACCCTCCATATTTTGCTTAATTCTGTTTCTCTTCGTCTTTCTCTTTTGCTCGCTTCTTTTTTCCTACGAAACGAGCACTTTCCGCTTGAGAATCTTCTCCTGTTTCTCTACCGTACCGCTCTGTGTACTCTTGACAATAAGTAATTTCTGTAGCAATGTCTTTTTATATATACCAAGAGACGTTTTCCGTTGAAGTAGCCGATTACCGAGGAACGAACGCTCTCAAATGTTCGTGTATACAGGCACGAAATCGTCGCAAGTTGTTATGAAACATGGGGACAGATTTCAGTACAATGGGGAAAATAAGATATGGATGTTAAGAGGGAAGATATTCCGGTAGCTGGTTCGCTTGAAAATACCTATTTCTGGTGCAGGCAAGCGCACGAATACGTGCCTTGTCCGTAAACCAGAGGATCTTCTTTATGTCGAATACGAAGAAACAGAGTAGCGCAATCCAGATCACTTTATATGCTTGAGGATGCTCCTCTCAGGTACTTTTTATAGTTAGGATCAATTCTGTACAGTTGGAACTGCGTTGAAATGATATAGTTTGCTAGGTGACATAGTCGATTGCATTTTTTTTCAACTTTTTTTCTACTTTTTTTCTACTTTTCAAAGCACCATATTAGTGTAAATGTGTTGACGAAAAAACGTTTGAACCCTTGCGATTCTTGTTGCGCACGATGGCATTCTTATTAATGGAGTTTCTACTGTATGGCGGAAGAGAGATACATGGCCCAAGTGAGGGATCATCTTGTAATCCGATTCCATGAGGGCTTGTTGAGCCCATTGAGAAACGAGCCAACGACCGGGAACGATTCTTCTCAACTGCTGATGTATATATTTTTCAATACCTTAAATGATTGATTTTAAACTCAGAGTAATCCTGGATTCTGTGCTTCCACTGCAAGATTAGATGTTTCGAGTCGATAACCCCATATATGGGTTATTATATCGCAAACTTTCCACTGCACTTTTATTGTATAATGATTAAAAAAAAAAAAAGCGAAAGATTCATATTTTTTTAGTAAAATTCATCCAGCTGCAGAAACGCGGCTTTCAACATTAAAGGAAGCACCTGGGCATGCATTGTTTTTATATGAAAAATGTTCACATCAAAACGTCCGGTAAATTATAAAATTCCGTGTACTTCAGAATAGCCTTCCATATGCCACGTATATATCTAAAACCTCAGAGATCGCTACCCTTGTATGAAAGGGCATTCCAGGAGATTGGAATCTGGAACTAATCGGCGCTCATCTATCCTTCGACCGAAAGCATTGAAGGACCCCAACCATTCAGAGCTGGGGCCCCACCGAGAATAATAGGAAATATATACCGCTATTTGGATCTTGGGTAACCAGAAATCTGGACTATCGGTTACTAGAATGGATACCGGTGGGTCCACGCTTTTTGCTTTCAGTGAATTCGGAAACAAAATATACATCGTGCTCAGTTCGAGTAGACTTTTCGGCTCGGTGAATTTGACGATTGAAAGAATTGTACAGTGCTTGAAATACGCTCTTCTGTTCTATCCTGATTCAAAAAAAATGTTGGAGGTATTATAAAATAAGAGTTTATAAAAATGAAGGTAATTTTATGAAGCTTTAGTCCTTTTCCGAAAAACGAAGGGGAAATTTGTATATCACTGTAGTCAATGAAATACGCCTTTCCATGTCCGAAAACAGAAGTTATCCCAAAGCATTTGATTTTCAATCCCTAAATTATCACGTCTCAAGGTTGGCTGAACGGATTTACTTGCAACAAAGACCATTACAAAGCTAAAAATGGGAAAAAAGTCGTCATCGATATTCAGATTTTTCACTCGAATGGTTCGTCTGTGAGAGCAATTTGAAAATGCCATGACGTCATAAAATCGGCAGATTCGCGTATGTAAGAGTGCGGCAGGGCTTGCGCAAGCTTTCCTTTTTAATACTTGGGATCCCGTCGGGGGAGTCTGATATTTTCCATTAATTTAATAAATTATGGACTTTCTAAGTTGCCGGAAATACGTGATAAAATAAAACATTTTCGAACATTTTAACGCCTACGTTGGGGTCGGCAGATAACGGGATTTCAAAGCCTTTTCGAGAATAATGTATACAATACGCGCGAGCACGAACGATATTTTATCTCAAAATATATAGATCCGAACACCGAATTTAGGTGTTTTGGGTAGTTTGTTCTTTCCAAAATATGAATTAATAAAAAGGGCCAGTCTCCCCTGATAGAATATCATTGGCGGTGACCAATTGAAGCAGTCGATGGCAAAAGAAAATTGTCTCCGACATTTTTCAGAAAAGTACTGAAATCACAAAATTACCAAAATGAATTTTCCATATCGAATCTCATCGGAATAACGGTGTCCCATCAGGCATCTTTATCCAATATGAGTGTGTTTATCATTATCTGAAAAAATGCTGCCGGAATGTGAAAAGAAATTGAGACCGACTCTCCCCGACAATTTTGTTATTTAACAAAGTTAATTCAACTTGTAGGACGATTGTTTTAGATTTTCAAATATTGCTGTGGCAAAAAAACCGGTTCAAACGTATTTTCATCGGCTGGTAAAAACTGTCAGAATCATTGATTTCTTAGCCATCAACATGCATTGAATTTTTGAAACACGAAGCAAACTCAGACGATGTTTTTCTATGGTTCACATGCGGACCCCTTCAAAGGATGAACGAAATTTTTATCGAAAAATCCTCAACTTTTCTTTCGTTTGGTTTCGGCGCATTGATAGGCCCACAGGTCCGCGACAGTCTTTCGGATCTTTTGGTGCATTTGAGACAAAAAAGCTTTTGGCTCTTTCGAGTCACTCTTTCTTCGGTGGTAAACCTTCTCAACCTGTCTCGTCCGTGCAACGATTTCAGACTTTTTCATCGTCTGTCCGTCTCGAAGTACGCTCGAAAAATTTCGATCCGCGCATCCACCTTTTCGAACCTTCACATAGAGAGCACATGCATTCGCTGACAAACGTGTTTTTGGAGCTGAACCCTCGCGATCCAGCTACGACGGAACAACAAGGAGTGCGGTCTCGTCATCATCTTTCTTCTCTTTCTTGTCCACTTGTCCATCTGTCCGCTTGTTCTTTCGTCACGTCGTTTCGCGTCCGAAAGGCAGAGATAGGAGAAAGAGAGGGAAAGACAGACAGCCCTTGATTTCGTTTCCCCTCTCATTGTCGGATTTCTCGCGAGGCACCAATGATCCACACGGGGAAAGATCCACAATGTGAAAGATCCTCAGCTGCTTTGTTTCTTTTGCCAGACATCATAGCCAATGAGATGAACGAATGGAGGATGGAATTTTTACGCTTTTTGCCGTTGGTCCTCTGTATGCCGCGAGGATTATAATCTTTGCGATGTCTATAGAAACGAAATTAGAATCTGGCAACGCTTTTTTGTGTGCATGTTCGGATAATCGATTCCGTAAACTTTTAACTATGAGTAGCAGTGGTACCGTTCAGTAGAACTCAGATCAGTGTACAATCTAGAGACGCGGCAGCGGCTCGACGCCAAGTATTAATCAAACTTTCAAGTTTTCCGCATAATTAATCACTTCAATAATAGTTGCTGGTATGTTAGCCGTATTCAATTACATTTCAAATTAATTCCACATATACAAGAAGTGGAATCAATGCGATCAAGACTTGCACGCCGAGGTTTCTGCATCATGAACCATATTATTTGACATCTCATAGACATTTCATAAAGACTAAATGATTCGGACTATTGCAATATATGTGACAGATATCAGGAATGAACAACGAGTGGTTTCACGCGAGAATTCCGTTTTGGCGTATAGAATCTTTGATCTTCTGTACCATTCAAATTTAAAGTTGACATCAACGTCGACATTCGATAAGGATGCATCCGAAGAACATTCTCAGACAACATGAGTGATATTTTAAACACTTTGCGGATAGAAAATCAGAATGTAGCCAACTCGAATGATAGATGGATCATTATTACACGTAGGCAAGTATTTTTGACTTTAAAAACGTAACATGTAGCTTCACTTGTGGTTTTTCAGAACAATGTGGCTATTTCTTTTGACACCCTATAACTTCATTGGCACATTATTTATGATCTCATTATAAGTTGCTAATGAAGACAGATGTCTTTGTTCCACGATGGGACGAAAGAACGAAAGTACACGCGACGATGAACGTGAATTATTGAATATACAGGGTGAGGCACATGAAGTGTTACGGAGCACTCAAACTATTGATCATATCCAAAAATGTTTTGGACAAAAGTTTCAGTATTCAAGAAGGCCGTTATACTGGACCACTCTTTTTTATCGGTGGTGGCGCTGAAACTACGTCAAGGTCAACTCCACTTTTTTAAATGGAACCATGTATCTTTTTCGATGACATTATACCAATTTTAAGACGAATTCAGCGACCTTCAACACAAGGTCATTCTACTCCGGCAAAGTATGAAAATCGTAGTTGAAAAATTGAAATATATCGGAATAATTACTTTCAAAGGATCCACTAATCTTGGTTTCAGAAGAGTGAACACTTGTTTGATCGCTGTTTTCATTTCTTACGATACCAATTTTTCTTATCGGCAGCAAGTAGCCATTTTCTGTTGACATATCAATTAGTCACGCATTACCTTCTAAATGCGTGACATGAAAGAAAAAATATGCCGAAAATATATCGAAATTACACCACAAATGTTGGCTGAAGTTGTATTTTCATCAGCGAATTAACAAGTGCTTATAAGTCGAGTCCAGTATAGTATGACGACTTTCCCGAACACTGAAACTTTTGTCGGAAACATTTTTGGATATGATCAATAGTTTGAGTGCTATTGCTTTGTAACAGTTTATGTGCCTCACCCTCTATAGGCCACGATCTCGCAGATGAATGTGGTTCCTAGTAAAATGTATCAAGTAAATGTATCAATATCAAATTTGCTCAGAAGATCTAGAAAGTTCGAAAAGTGAATAAGTGAAAAATGTATTTTCAGAAAATGATTGGAGTATTCGAATGCAGATTTTTCGCGTCTGAAAACATACAATTGAGAAAGGTTTTTTTCTGTAAATAAATTCTAGAATCAACATCGTGCAGGGTATATTCTTCGTATTTTGTAATAGCTTAAAAATTCTTTGGACCCATCCCAATTAATACTGAAGAAAAGGATCTTTTCATATACACATATAAACTTTTTTCGCACACTTGCCAAAAATAGAGCAGTGAAAAAAACCGTCGAGAGATTCTGTCACGAAAGTTAAGTGTATCCTCTGATGGCAGCGGAGAATCCGCGAGGAAAGAACATAAACAGGAGCGATGGAAGCGTGGACATGCACACATATATGTACAGCAGGTCTCAGCACGAGAGATCCAGTTTTTCTTGCAAAGGTAGAGAGAAGCAGAGAATAAAGGGAACACGAGGGAGAGAAAAGAGACAAAGAGGACTGCCTTCGGACGGGTAATAAATGCGTAAGGAGTCGCGGTGGCAAGACCCAGCAGACCTCGCTGCGAAAGAGAAAGAGAGACGGAGATACTTTTGCTTCGGAATACCAGGGGCCCTTCCTGCGTGGCCGGTCCGCAATGCTTCTGAAAGAGACGATCTCCGTTGGATCTGGACATTTATCTTCCTCTCTACGCTCTTCTTCCGCCTCCGAGCGCTCACCACGTTTCTTTTTATATTCTTCTGATTTGCTGTTCTCACTGATGGGAAACTGAGTGTCATTGAATTGTATGCTGCGTGTATGCTTGAACCTTTGTTTCAGAGATGAGGGAATCATGATCGCAATAAAATCAGTGTTGATATACTCGAAAACATCGTACCCTTTTTGATATTTTCCTCCAACTAATCTTTCTCCCAAAACAAATTATGAAACCAGAAATTAGCTGCCTGGCCAATAAACCTATAAGCTTCTTTCTCATTCACAATTTAACTCAAAATACCACGAGTTCTATATTCAGCTTTTCCTGATTTGATATTTCGGCAGATGCTGAAACCATTTCCATCCAAACGACACGCTGTCCAAGAACTTTGTTTGTTTTTAGTAATCATGAATAAGCTTCGACCTGAAACCGATTACGGAAACAGATGAGATCATGTTCTCGAAACCATAACCCAACTTCTTTTTACATAATTTGAGGCCTTCTATCGATGAGAAATAAGCTGCCTTTATTGGATTATTTGTAAAAAATTACTTAAAGAGATGTACCATGTTACTTTTTGGAGTTTCGTTTCTTCTAACTAACATATTCAGTTTCAAACGGGCATCAAAATATCATTCAAGCAAATTAGTTCAGTTATTCATCCTTATGATTATCGTTTAGCCAATTTAATCATTGAGACTCGAATTATTTCTTTGGTTAAATTATACAAATTAGAAAAATGAAACAGACACTATTATAATCAGAAATAACACGAGTTGATTCAGGCCAATAGAATTTGGAAGATATTTGCCTTCGAACATGGAAGGACGAAGAATATATTTTCGTATTTGAAAGTCAGCTATGAGTCGATGCTGCTGTGCCTTTTCTCCCCTCGTGTGGGAACGTTCCGCTATTATGAGAGAGCGTTAACACGATTTTCGGGGGTCTACACCAGGCAAGTATTTTTTTCGGTGATTTTTGTAGTTGACGGTAGTTTTTAGGACTTGAATTTTTCATATTGGAATTGGCTCTTTCTTCGTTTGGTGAGTTCACGGCTTGTGGGCCCTGTCAGATGCCGTGCCACGGTTGCGGTCTGTTACGCCCACCGATGGACGTACGGACGGGGCCCCGTCCAACAGACCGACGGGTTCCGACAGAGATTCCACAATAACGGCGACCGCGACGAAGACGACGAAGACGACGACGACGACGACGACGACGACGACAACGACAACGACAACGTCGACGCCGACGATGCGAGACGAAAGAGCAACAGGAGTGTTCGAAGCGTGTGCTATGCTTGGAATAAAGAAGAAACTGGTGGGACAGGTTGGAAGTCCGCATATACCGAGAGAGGGACACGAGAAAGAGCATCTCTCTCTCTCGTTTTCTCTGAACCTTTGATGGTTTCCGCCTTCGCTGGACATAACACTATATTTATAATTTTCACATCTTTCTTCATCTCGTTCGCTCTTTTCCATCCTTTTTCTTCCTCCTCTTTACTCGCAGCTTCGTTTCATTTTTCCTAAGATGTGAAAGTGCTAATTACGAGAGTTTTTTACGCTTTGGACCACTACTAACATCGCTGGAATAAATGTGAATGTGTATATATTTATTTATAGATGATCATGCGACGGTGCAAAGTTTTTCTTTATTCTTCATATCTCTTCCTTTTTCTCATCTTTCGTAAAATCCTCAAAGCGACAGAGTAGTGGCACAATGGCTTGTGTTTATATATGTATATTTTGTGCTTGCTTTTGCCCAAACGATTCCTCGAACCAGGATCGAGAACTGAGAAGAAAAAAAAAAGGAGGAAGCTATTCTGTGCGGTAACTTTTTAACACCTACCGTCGATCTGAAGCTATGATTTTTTTTCTATCTCCGTTTCGTGATGACCCGAGCATTCTCAAGCCGGTTATACGTTGATGGAACTTTTTCTCAAGCATAATGATTTTTAATTCAAGATTAATGAATGTTGAGAACAACATTCATTCTTGTTATGCTGAAAGAGCAAGATGAAAAAATCAACCTAATTTCACTCAATCGAAGCGATGGGAACCAAATTTTGGTTTTAACCAAATTTTCGAAGCTAAGGCGACATTCGATTTGCGATTTTCTGGTATTCTTGAAACCATAAAACCTAATAGTGACAGATAAAGAATTTATCAAATATTATCTTCGCTTTTCTCTCTGAATGAAAACGTTTGAGGGCACTATAAATGCACTCATGCGAATTGGTTGAGTGTACATACAGATCGATGAAGAGGTTTGCAAAATATTTTTGCAGCAAGATTGGGCACCCGAACAAGCGATTAATACGTCCGTAAATTTGATCTCGTTTGAAATAAATTATTGATTGAATATCTTATTATTTTTTTTTTAAATGATTTTTCTACAATCGACTACTCGTATCCATGGGCTATGATTCTTTCATTTGACCCTGTGATCTATGGCCACAAAAGAAGGCCAGAAAAGCTTGAAGGGACATATATACTTGGCAAACGTATATTTATGTTTGTTATGTACATATGTACCTTTACGGTGTGCTTATGAGGTACACGCATGGTATAATAGAATTTATTATAACCCACTTGCCATTAAACCATTATATTCACCCTTTCTCCACGACTATATGGATCATTCTTTGACTGGCTCTCTTTCTCTTTCTCTTTCTCTCCGTGCGTACCCCGTAGTTGAGAGGTTCCATTGTGTATCATAATGAAATTCGTACAAAAGGGGTTGTAGCCCACAAAAACGTGCTCGTGGACTTGGCATTTTGCTAAGCTCAAGGCAGACGAAGAGAAGAAGAAGAAGAAGAAGGGAAAAAGTGAGAGGAGGATATAGAACCTGGGTACATTGTACTATAATACCTTTAAAAAAATTCCCCACCGCGTGTGTTGAAGGGGGTAATTCGATCCCCTGTGTGCGCCAGATGGGTAATCAGAGTCCGTGGTTTATTTACAGGGTGCATACAAAAACAAAACGAAAACAAAATGAAAATAACTCTTTGACAGCTATTGAAAAAAAAAGTCATGAAATTTCACGAAAACTTCTGGAGGCCAATTTGGCTAAAACGTTCGTGGATTACAGGCGACAAAAGTTGGCGAACCGTACAAAAAATTCAGAAATTTTTCACTTGAAGAAGAAATAAAAACGAAAAACTGATGGAATCTGACAGGAGTAAACAAAAAATTGAATGCGATTCGATCGAGTTGAATAAAACGAACGCGCTTCAATTCTCGACTTCGAGTCAATGTCATTTTCCGTTTCAATCTCAAGATTTTCTGTGGAAAATTTCATAAAAAAGAATATGAAGAAAAAAAAATGAAATACGAAGTTCAATAAAGTTCGTTGCTGCTCCGTTTCGTGAAGGGTGTTGTTTGTTGGTTGGATGTAGTGTAAAGGCATCATGGGTTTTGGTATACGCAGCCACATACATGGTCGCTCCCTTTGTCCCTAATTACGCCCGCGGGATTGGCCCCATCAGCCGCGGCGGTGGGCCCAAAATAATAGGGCCCAGGAGAGAGGCAGAAAAAAGGAAGAAGAAAAAAAGGAAAAGGTAGCTGCGGTGAGATGGCGCTGGTGTAGCTCGAAGCCCGAGAAGGGCGAGGGGGAAAGGAAAAAGAGAGGAGAGAACGGCAAGGGATGAGGGGACTAGAAGGCCTCGTGCTGAGGCCCCGAAGGCCCATCCTCGCCTCTTACGGACCAGATCGGCGCTCAGCCTCACGAGAATTCACGAGTCACGACGAACTATCACGAATCTTGAGCCGCGCTGCAGTCATCTTCATTCGCAGTTTGCTGTGATCGCTCGAGCTGTACGGTCGTGTCTTCCGATCTCGCGGATAACATTTTGCTTAGGACACGCGTTTTAAACACGAAGCAGTACAATAACAATCATCTTTTTGTCATTTTAATAACAAAAATCATAAATACACTTATTGGATTAAATAATATATCGATATCTTCATTAATCGTTCTTATCGAACCTTTAATTAATCATCGTTAATTCGAAATTTTACGGTGTGTGTTGTGTTTCAATGTATCATTGTGACAGCAGTTATTCTACAAAAAATTTTGACAATTGACACAAGTTTCATTCGAATTCTCGAGTGTCGATTAAAAAATAGACGAATTTTTTTCTCTAAATCGTCATGCGGTGCCGTAAAAATATTTGCTCGGGAATGCTGAGCAATCAGATGAGAGACTCTTAGCCAGGGAGTTTGGCGAGTCTCTCCTCTCACAAATATTCGAGACTCCCCCCGCGAGTTTTAACGTTTCCGTTCACCATCCAGTTATTTTTTTTAATTCCTGTTTTATTCGATTATTTGTCAAATAAAAAATATTCCGAATAATCATGAGTGCTTCGGTAGCAGCCGTGATAATGGTGGTCGTGGTCATGACCACGTCCATCGACAACGTTGACGCATGGGGTATCAACCACTCCGGAAATTCGGGCACCGGAACCAAATGCGAAAGGCTTACGGTCTCGTTGTGTCGCGGTCTTAGATACAATCTAACCGCTATGCCCAATTTCATGGGACATACCGATCAGTTGCAAGCCGAACGAGGGGTAATTATCATTGTTTCGCGTATCTAAATTTAGTCATCACGAATCAATCGTCATTTCAATTTTCCTATGGCAATAATCGCCGTTAACGAATAAACGTTTGGAACAACACGAAGAAACGGTCGATTAGTTAAATCTTAAAAAATACTAAAAAACGTTTGACGCGTGTACTGCTTCATTCTGTAACGGCCAATTATCAAATACAGCTGGAATATTTTCTGCGAATCACTACCTCAAACGATCCACTGACAACATGTATAACGTATTCAGCGATTTTTCAATGCACTCGTTGGGACAAATGGCTCTCTGATTTATTTAGAAGGAAGAAAAATTGATTTTTCTATAGGTTTCGTACGTTGCTAAAAAAAAGTATTAATTTTTCGTTTCTTCATCAAACGTTTATCTAAAAACTATGAATAATTAGGAACGCGTATAATGCAAGAGTATAATTGAATGAGATTTTTTGATCTTCTCACACATCCACTTTGATCCTTTCCATCTCTCGAGAGAGTGGGTACGATAAGCATAGAGGATTTATGTTGAAAACTCGATAAGCACTTACGCATGGTTTTTCGTCGTGGAAAATCATCCCTCATCTACAGGTGCTCATATTGATATCTTCTGGTATTTGTAACGTAAAATCCAGAACATGTCATAGCTCGTGGAGTGACACGAGAGACACGACAATAGATCAAACTTTATCAGTGACAAAAATCGAATCGCTCGGAGGCTTCAGAGCTGCCGCTCTGAAGATCCGATTAAACGAGGACGAAAGATGGTATGATGGATAGAGACTGCGAGGAAGAGAGACGGAGATAATATATGAAAAAGCGAAAGGCTCGATAACGACAAAACGAGCTAAACGCTATCTTTGACGTTTATGGGATTTAAAGCGTTGCGCTCTTCACGTAGCACGAGAGAAAACGAGAGCTTCTCTCTTTTTCATGTGAACTCGATTGGCGGCTTCGAAACGACACCGCCACTCGCAGGTGGCGTCGTTCACTTATATCGATACATACGTACGTACAGATACAATAACCCTCAACACCTTTATGCGTACGTGAATTATCGTAACTCGTTTTTTGTTTTTTTTTTTTTTTTTTTCTTTCGTCGACTTCTCTCCTTCAACCAGGATTCATCGCGAGCGTTATCAAAGAATTTATTCCCCCAATAAATGTATACGATGTGCAATAAAGCTACGCACGAATATGGCTATAAACTCGGTGTGGTATTTTTTTTTATTTTTCTTCTCGTTGAGGTTTATTATTCGGCTGGTTATCGGGGAGAAAATTTTGTTGAATTTTGTATGGGTTCGTTGATCTTGTACAGCAATTCATAATATTACTAATCCTACAGTCTGTTTGAACACAAAATGTTTCTGTTTTTTTTTTTTAATTTTTCATTCATGCCAAAGTCGTTTATTAGTTTTTTGGAATTTTTTTCGCACATCAGATTTGGAGGGAAATGAATCAGAACTGATAAAGTCTGCTTCCGGTTGAATCTTCGCATTTTTTTAATCGTTTTTTTTTCGTTATTCTATTTGCTAGATTGGTCGAACGTTTATGGGTTTTTTTGTCAATAAAAACGATGAAGATTCTCTTGTTTGGAAGATAATATATTCAAGAAGAAAATACTTTGGGGAAGAAGCTAATTTGCGATTAGATAACTTTGAAACAAAATATTCAAGTTTTGAAAATATGCTTGGAGGTATTATAATTTAATGGAAATAGTAAAAGCAATTTCAATGCTAATTCCAGTTACACGAAACATACTAAACTCGCTGGTGTTCTCGTTGCAACTGCATATAAATACAAGACGAGTCGTTTCCGGCTCTATCGTGAGTTAACATCTCGCTCGAGTCGAGATATAATTCTCATTTTCGTTGTTTTTTTATTACTTTTTTTAAAATTTTTTTATTATGGCATTAGGGAGATGAAAAAATGAGTGAATTTTGTTTCGTGAAATTTTGTGTTTTCTTGAGAATTCGGGTTCAGGTCGACGCCACTGGGGTCGCGTACCGAACACTCCATGGGGGTCCAACCACTAACACGTGTATCTTTCGTCATCGCGCTGCTATATACGAATGAATGGAAAGACTAGAGGAAGAAAAAGAAAAATTGGTACGAGACGAGCCTACGATGAGGCATAAAACGTAAAATAAAAATAAAACGGATACCAACAGTATATTTGCCTACGTGTGCTGTGTATGGGACGTAACGGGTGACTGTGTATGTGAAATTGGCTGCTAATTGCGTCTCCCGCAGTGTGTTGCCTATCTCGGCGGTCTCTCGAACCGACTCTAAGACTTACGAGCTCGTTTTTTTTCCCCCTTCATGGTCCTTTGACCCCCTCGATTAAGAAGTACACTTGACTCGATGAATTAAAAAATTACATTTCGTTGTTACTATTTTTTTGTTTGTTTTGTTCCTCGAGCTGAATGAGTTAATTCCATGGTGGGTAATTTAGTGCAATTGGATGTCGACGGTTTTTAAAATGCTTCTGCTCACTTGGCACGATCGTATATAAGGCGTTTAATCAGGGATTAATTTTCAACAAAGTATCAACTTTATTTAGCGTTAATTATCTTGAACAATAGTTTCGTGTAACGTTGATGAATCGCTCGAAATTTATGCTCTTTCCAAATCCATCACCGTGAGATTAATTTAAAAAACGTATTTTTGGAAAAACATTACGAAAAAAAAACTCTGTACTCACGTAAATATGCAGAGAAGAAATATAAATTGGAAGTAGACAATTGACCAATTTTGAGTTATTTTTGGTAAATCGATGCGAAAAAAAAATTTGAACTTGTGTAAATATGCAGAGAAGAAACATAAATTGAAAGTAGATAATTGATCAATTTTGAGTTTGCAAAATAAAAAAAAAATGAATAATTACGAATTCATGCGATCGTTGTGTAGTCTCTAAAATTTTCAACAAATGCAACCAGATATTCGTAATGCATCGAACAGATTGATTAAAAATCTTCATGCAATCGAGCGCTGCATGTTGACAATGAAAAAAATGAGCTTCTCTGAAAACTCGAAAAGTCATTCGAAAATACGTCTAATAATATATGTTTGTATGGAATTGCTTTTTGTCAGCGAAAAAAAAAAATTCCACGCATGATTCAGAATCGGTAAGCTTACATACAGCACACTGTACGAGTCTGTCAGGTATTAATTTATGATTTATGCAACCGGTATGTGATCAGGTGTATATCGTCGTAATCTTGTATTCCCGGAGCACGTGTGTAATGGGGTTTCTCAAAAATTAATATACAGGACATTTCACATCGATGGATATCAAATTTTTTGATTGCCCGTTATCTATTTTTTTTAAATTTAAATTTATCATTTTTTCGTCAATTGAAATGATATCGAAAATGCTCGCAAAAAAATGAATATTTTAAGAAAAAAAACTCGTCAATTTCGTATCTTATTATTCATCATTTTTTTTCGAACGTTTCTCCACATCGACATATCCTATTTATCAATATAAAAATCTTCATTTTCGATCTATCTTTTTGTAAACCGGACAAGTAAACTTTTCCTTTTACTTTTTATTTTCGTTATTAGTCTTTCAATGAATTAGAACGAATGCTCCAATCGGCACAAAACGTCCTATGCACGTATATGTAAATGGAGGCATATGTGTAACTGTGAAAATCTCGTAAATTCGACTCGTGCAAAATGGCATTACGAGACGAAGGGGGAACTAACGAAAAGTACATATATCGTAGCCCAGGTACAACGGCGTTACATATAAACTACAGTACGTATTATGTGTAACACGAGAACACACGAGAGGGAGAAATGTCGTGCCGGCAAAACTTATAACGAGGTCGAGGTAACACTTGCGGGTTCTGTACCTTTTACTCCGGTAGCGAATACGCCGGGGAGAGAGCTCGTGACATTGTCCTTTATGGTTTTCTTTTCAAGTACGCTTCCACGTGTATGTATATATGTAGGTAACAGAGACAGGCTATTTATTCGTGATCGCATTATTCAATCATGATGAATATCAGAAATTTAGGCAATTAGCCAATTAATTCCGTAATTAATTGGGGCTCCGAGATTCTAATCAATCGAGACTCGCTGTGTCCATTTTTCGACCTCGCGTGGATTTCAGAATACAGATGTTACGATTCAAC
This sequence comes from Campoplex capitator, assembly GCA_037576405.1. Classification (NCBI taxonomy): domain Eukaryota; kingdom Metazoa; phylum Arthropoda; class Insecta; order Hymenoptera; family Ichneumonidae; genus Campoplex; species Campoplex capitator. The sequence continues at coordinate 7,690,327 of JARBWI010000323.1, read as the reverse complement.
GAAAGGGGACTAAGTTAGAAAACGAAATTTTTCATTAGAAATCAAAATAACATTTTATCGCTTTATTTAAACGAAATAATATACAGTTGGAATGGAAATTTCATTAAAATATTAATTGGAATGAAAAAAAAAAAAAAAAAAACACACAAGTTTGTTGCCCATGTATTTTGGGTTTTGGAGTAATCGAACGTTTTGCTGCATCTCGATGTTTGGGGAACTAGATATTCACTTATCTTGATTCAATAATCATACATGTACCTTCCAAAATTGGAAAAATACTTGCTCGGGTAATCGATGGAATCAATTATTTTTTTTTTTTTAATTTAAGAATTTGTTTCAACGAGTATAAGTATTTGGTAAATGTTAATAACTTTTCGTACTTTGTACGTTAAGCTGTGTTTATCCCCCAATAATTACGGTAACGAGGACAATTTTAAGGCTCCATAAAGAGAACTTTATATTTTCTCACTTTATGCACATGGCACATGCAAGCTTCGTGTGTGTAAAACCATTTTTGTATGTATCTTTATATATTCGTAATAAATGAAGTTTTGAAGCTGCACCGAAGGGTCATAAAAGGCCTGTTTTAATGTTTTTTTTTTTCTTCTTTTCTCTTTATTTTTTCTCACTATATACGAATTGCGGCTAAAAGTTGCTTGTGCTCTTTGAGGCATTCGGGCTTTTTACGAGCAACAGTTGCATCCGTCTCTGGGACATCCAACTGGCATGCTTGAACATTTTTCTCGTTCCCTTCTGTTGTTGCATTTCGTGTGCCACAGCGACAGATCTCGCCTCGTTCTATCGGCTCTCTTATTCCATTTTTTTTTTCTTCAACCTCTTTCGTCCTCTCCGCATTTTTTTGTCTTTTTTTTTCTCATCTCCGGCACGAAAGATCTTCCTCGACGACCTCCACTCGAGTCGAGATCATTACAAACCACTCATCGACTTGGAAACACGTGGATCTCGAAGGACTTAAATATAGATATATTTCAGGCCGTATATGTTATGGAACATCTTTCGGCAAAGAAAATTGTTTCCGAGTATTGGCTAAGAGCCTTGGAAAATAACGAAATCAAAATGAAATTGGAATACTATGGGGGTTTTCGTGTGTATTATTTCGAAAAATATATGGGTCATCTCTATTTTATCTTTCGGAAATACTTAAATTTAGGAACATCAAAAACTGCTTCGTTTATATTTTGGGAAACTATATGTTTTTTTTTCGTTCACGCGATACGAAGAAAGCTGCGGCGTTTTCGATGCATTAAAAAAATTTGTGTGACGATGCACTCAAAAATAAATTGTTTACGATTTCAATAAAAATACTTCAGTGCATTGAATTCGCTCTGACATTTCGTTGTAGAAAAAAAACTGTTTTTTTTTTTTTTCACTTCCGGCGAGAAAAACAAATCGAAACTTTCTTCTTCGACTCGTAAGAAAATTTAAAACGTCAGCTTTTTTTTTCATGCTTTTCGAAAAATAAGAGCACACGAAGTGCAGGCGGCTGCGTTTGTTTTTTTGCTTTATATAAAGTGCATGGAGTGAACACGAACAAGGATGTAGATATTTAAAGACCTCGAGGAAACAGACGTCTGTCCGGGCAACTAAGAGAAATGGAAAAAAAAAAATCCTTCCTTCCTGGGTTCCCGATGTTTACCCGGGGCGGTTTCATCCCCCAAACTAAACACAGCTTTGATCTTTTCATGGTTGTAATTAATTTTTGTGCGTCGTCGATCACGTTTTTGACGAAACGAAGATGTTCACGTTTCTGAAGTGTTTTAATATTAAAACTTTCGTCGGAATTTTATTGCGCTCAAATGACAGAATTTGTCCAACAAAATTTACAATAAATTTTATTCCAATATTTCCAACGTAGTTTCAGACGTTCAATCAAAATGCATTTTTTAATAAAAAAAAAAAAAAAAACAAAATAAAACAGTGATGAGTAACAACTGCGGCTGGCTTCGTTATTTTTATTCGTTTAAATCGTGAAAAGTTATATTTTTAAAACAAAAACTTACTCGACGATTTAGCCAATTATTTTCGCGACGAAAGATCGATATAGTTTCATACGTAATTCGAGTTCGCGTGAGACGTAAGGAGAGAAAGATATTGATGGATAATGTTGAAAAATCTGGCAGACTTATCTCATTAAGAAAAAGGTACGAGTCGTGTATATAGCGTTGAAGGAAAAACAGAAAAGCATGAGCTAACTTCTGTCGCGTCTGTTTCTGTTTTTGAGGATGTAAGAAATATACTGAAAGATCTGAGGGTGTCGGGGACTTGTTCGAAAGCGGCATCACAGATGCGAAAGAAAAGTTCTATTATACCGAGAATAGATCTCTTCTAAGTGTTGCCTCGTTTACTTGAGCAAAAGCGATCGCGCACTCTGTCGGCGTGTGCCTTTTCTTGCAACGCGACTATGAGTTACGACTTTACGGATCATCGTTTTCGACTCTCTATGGACTTGGCTTTCTTTTCATTCTTTTTTACTATGGGAGACTCAAAGACTCGCTCTTCTTTTCAAAGAGAAAAATCGGAAACGGAAACTCTTCCAAATGCATATTATTCACCCTGCGAGTACTTGAAAACGAATAGGAGCTAAACGCGCGCGAAGAAACAGGAAGTTTGTAATAACTTCATTGAGAGTTTTTTTCCAAACATCTGTTTCATTCTTATTGGGTTCTGTTTTTTTTTTTTTTTTATCAGCTTTCGAGCTAATTTTAATAAAAAGATCCAGCGTTTGAAATATTTGGATTTTTTCTTTTGCCAATGCAACGACATTAAATTTTTTTTTTCTTATCAAATGGAGTTTATTTGAAAACATTTTTCAAAACAAGCCCGACGATCGATCAATCGTCCAAGTCACTTTTTATTGATCGTACAACACGAACTTTTATTCCAAAAAAGTGATTCTCGATAAGAATCATTTTTGCTGCGTACGCTAAACAAATCTTTCTTCATTAGGGAGTCGGTTCAAATGGCAAATTAAAAAAAGAAAAAAGAAATTGAACGTAATTACGGAGGAAAGGCTTGGCGAATAAGAAAAAAAAAAAAGAAAATGCAACTGGAAGATATGAGGAGATCTCGTAATCTCGCAAACATCTTGACGACGCTGTGAAGTCAGGAGAAAGAACGGATATGCACGCGAAGTCTCACGGGCTATAATAAATATAATGTTGTCTGGCGGTTCGTTTGATCCTTGGCGGGCGATCAATTAACGCAAAGCCGTAATTACGATCCAACGCGACGACCACAGAGCGCAATATATACCGACGTGAGCATATATATTTCATACCGTGCATGTATGTGTAGAAGGAAGTTTCACGAGGAGATAAAAAAATTTAAAAAAAAAAAAAAAAAAAACGATGGCGAGAGAACCTGATGCTCTGTCGTGTGTTGCATGGCGAAGTGAGATAATCCGTGCGGGACGTCCGAGCGTAGATGAGACACGTTTCACGAGCAAAACTATACTTTGGCCTGATTGAATATAAAAATCGAGGCTTTCGAAAGATTTAATACCATCAATTAAAAATCCATTCTCCATAAACAGCGATATTATATATATTTTTTTTTTTCATACAAAATGAAAATGTTGCAGGGTGTTATGAACCCACTTATTTATCGCTGATTCATCACGTGACATACATTTTACCGGTTCAAATTGAAATCGGTATGTTTATTGTTTCATTGTGGATATTTCTTGAGTCCAATTGAATGTAAAAAAAAAAACAGAGCGTCAAAACTCTCGTCACTCCGTCAACATGCATTTTCCCATTTTTATTTACGGAATAAATACGTGTTGATGCTGTAAAAGTATTCGTCAATCTCGATCTCAGAACTTAGCTGCGTTCCGCGGTGTTTAATCGAACTAAAATAGGCGACGTTGATTATGAGAAAGACAAAAAAATGGTGGGCGCCAAAACTGGGTCCAAAAATTTCTGAAGCAATTTCATTATGACTTCAATTTTTTAGGGTATGTCAATTATGAAAATTCCTACGAGATGAGAAAAAAAAAAACCGAATTTTCAACAGAAGTACGGTGCGTTGAAGGTTCTGACAGGGATCAGAGTTGCAAGAAACATAAATCTACGTATTCCGTCATAATTATAATCAGAGAAGTTTATGGCGTGCATATAGTTGCTCATCCGTTTATCGTTTATTTTAGTTCTTTGATTTTTATCTCTCGTCTACATCGAGTCGTAATATCCGAACGGATTGTAAGAATCTCAACGTTGGTGTTCGTCAGTTCTCTTTCGTCTTTCATATATATTTCGTTTTTTTTTTTTCTCTCTTTTTTATCCCGTGAAGCAAGAGAGCCAGAAGAAGCGCGTGAGAGCGCTTCAAAAGCGACCGCCTTAATGTTATTACGCTAATAAAACCGAGCGAGCGAACCCCTCGACTATAATAAGAAGTAAGAGGTATTATTCCTCATCGCATCTTTCTCCCTTCCTCTCTCTTCTTCTTCTTCATCTTCTTCTACTTCTTCTTCCTTTCGCGCCAGCGATTCGTAAAGAGGTTTTGACTTTTTCGAGAGCAAGAGAGAAAGAATGTGAGAGCAAAAGAGAAAAAAAACGAACGAACGAACGTACGCACGCACTCGTCTCTCCACACTGTGTCATATATACAAGATATATATGCGTAACCCCTTTACACTTGGAACGTAGAACTTCTTTCTTGAGAAATATTATCGTGTCTTCGACACGATCTTCTTTTTTTTTCTCTTTAATATTTTTCAACCACAATCGTACTAATTAAGTGTCTAAATTAATCCTTCAGAGAGCCTTTTTTGTTTTTCTCGATTTCGAATAGCTCGTATTTAGAAATTCGAATAAAAAACTATCCACACTGAGAAAAATGAATTCGTTAATTCAACAAATTTTTTGTTGGTTCGACAAATTTTCTGTTGGTTCAACAAATTTTTTTGTTGGTTCAACGAAACGTAGCGAACAAAATGAAATTTGTTAACCCAAACGAAATTTGGTTCATTCAAATACTTAATTTCTCACCACGACAAAAATATCGTTGAATCAACAAAAGTTTTGTTTAATCAACAAATTTAATTTGTTCGCCACAATTTCAAATTTTTTTTCTCAGTGCAAGTTTATTATTTCCAGCAATACTACTTTGCTGTGCAAAAATGCTTTCATAAAAAATTAAAGAGCTACGATAACTCGAAAGATGAAAAAGCAGTGATTCTAAAATTGGTTGAATCTAAATAAGCAATTTTTATCATTCAGAGATAATGGGAACATAAACGAGAAAATGGATACGAAATACTCGAGGTTTTTTTTTTTTTTCTTTTATATGGGAAAACACGAGGTATATCTTCGTTGGCTATCTCTGATGCGCGATCATCAAACGCGAACCGATCCGATCGGCTTAATGTGTTTTTCGTGTATGGCCTCAGTGTGTTAATGTATATAATATATATATACTTACACACTGCCAGAATAGAGATACGAAGCGGAGGGAAAGAGCGAGAAAGAGAGAGGGAGAGAGAGAGCGTATCTAACTGGCTGGTTCTCGTTCTTTCAACTTGAGAAAAGATCCAGCGTGCCCAGGACCAAGACAGAAGCTGGACGAGTTTAATGACTCAAGGCCCACACACTTTCCTGCCGAATAACTTCAACAAAGGCAGAGCAGAAAGATTTTTGAAAGAAAAGAAAAAAAAAAGAAACAAAAAACGCCAAATCCCGAGTCCCGAGCCCATATACGATTCTTGAAATATATTTTCAGCACATATTTCCTATTTAAATATCTCTACATATTTTATTTATCGCGCTCAACACGTTGAAAAAAAAAAAAAAAAAACAAATACTATGAATATTCATTTTTGATGGAATCGAGACTAAAAATCCTGAACAATTATTTTCTATCATTCAAGCTAAAAATCAATTTCGTATTTATATGAGCTCAAAGAATACTCGTGATTTGTATTTTTTTGGAAAAAATATCCATTCGAATTGTTGTGCCCCGAGCACTCATAAAATAAGCCCAAGACAGCAATAAGCATCCTCAGCATAAATGCATCGACTAAAATGCAGTTCCTAAGCGAGTCCATCGACCCGCGAATCCCGCGTCGAACATTCGAGAATTAAAATACTAATAAAGTGGAAGAAAAACCACCGAATCTAGAAAATTACTGACTAACCGAAAATCGGCAGTCTTTTTGACGAGAATTCAAACGATTGGTTTCGAGGCAATTGAACCTTGAATTTGTAACTTCTTAAATAAACTTATTGTTAACTAGTCTTAAAAGTATTGAGTTGGAGTTTCAACTCTTATTGGCCTTAATCCCTTAACTACTCGTCCTTGATCACTCGTCCCTTCGAGACGGTTTTCGCGGACACAACAGAATGATCGCAGTCCTTTTATCGATTTACATTAATTTCATTCTTACAATCGGTACAATAATGCAACACTGAAACTGACTGAACTTCATAGACTATTAGTAAAGAATATGTGAGAACTGTCTGACGTCAAATAGGTTGAATCATGATTCATCTCATTGGTTTTAAAATTGTCTTTGATCAAATAGTTCATAAAGTTTGACATGAATATATGAAATTGCAGAAAAAAACGCGGCAAAAGATTCCGTTTCTTTTGAATTAGGAAAAGTATTAAAATTCGATTGAAATCTTGTCGTTATAAAAGCTGCATAATCCACGCATTAAAGATACGTTTTTGAATATAAAAATGAAAGAAAAAAAATGATTATTTTAAACACATTAAAATCGCACGAGTGTTTAATCAAGCGAAATCCATTCGGTGCCGCTGTTTCAAATTTTTCTCGAACCATTGACATATTCAACATTTGCAGGACATCGGCGTTAATTAGCCAAGTACACGTAGATAGTCCGGAGTAAAGCGCACGCATAACTTTGCTGATTGCGATGTGGAGATGAATACCGTGAAGATAAAGAGAGCTGATTCTCTCCTTCTCTCTCTCTCTCTCTCTCTCTCTCTGCATCCTTTCCTTTCTCTCTTTATTCTTCCTTTCCTTCTTTCTCGTCATGCCTTGGCGATAAAACTCTGACCGGTATTCAGAAATAAAATCAAACCGCGCGTGATAATCAATGCGAGAAACGAGGCCGATAGAGTGCTGCCGAGTGAAATAGAAATGCGAGAAAAAGTTTTTTTTTTTTTTTTTTTTTTTTTTCAATGTCTAAAGTGGATGTTTAAAAGTAAAACTATCAGAGCGCTACCGGTGATGGCGAAGTACTTCGATTGGCGGCGTGCCTTTTGATGAATAATCATCGATCGTGTGTCTATCAGTTTTATTATAAGAGACGCATTCAAGTTTTTCTTATCTTTATCGGTATCTTCGTAGATTTAAGGCTCTTCATTTTATTGATTTATATACCAACCTCTTGTTCTATATTTCTCCTTATACGCTATTTTTTTTTTTCGATAAAATGTTGAATTACTTTATTTTTCATGAAATCTTTCAAGTATACTCGAACATAAAATAGGCATTGATTGTCCTTGAATGTTGATGTTACTCGGCGATCATTCCAAACGATCGATGAATCAATTTTATTCTGTCATTTTTATTGATTTTGAATAAACAAATAAAATTATGGATCAGTGATTATGATTCATTTCTTGAACATTCAAAGTGATGTCGATTTTTGAAAAATTCGAAAATCGAGTTAACGAAACATCAGTTTTCCTGAAAGTGATTTTGTTCGAAGTTTGAAACGATTCAATGGCTATAAAAATTAGAGACGAAAGATTATCTAAAGAGTAACGAAAATTCGAGTTCGGTTTTATTGTTTGAATATGACATTGGATCTTCCATCCTGTGAAAAATCTATTTCGATCATCGCCCAATACCGGCGCGGGGTTTCTCGGTACCGAGTTATTAACATGTGGATTTTAACTTATGAGCGTGTACACGCTGGGAACTGAACGGATGACGCGACTAGGGAGGATCACCGCGATACAGCGTATCTCGACTAGCCAATTCAGATCTTGTAAATATTGTATAACATAATAAAAAAAAGGCTGACAGTGCCTTCGATAAAATGATTTCGGTCTCTACAAAGTTTCTCAAAATTCTATTAAAGTTGATAATATTTTTGAAAATTTGATCGAAATTTTTGAGAAAGAAAGGAAAAAAAGAGACGGAAAGAAAAAAAATAAATCGGTTGGAATGCGTAGCGAAAATAATTCGTGTTATGCACACTCCACGGTGCATTTTATCCCTTAGAAAATGAACTGAGTAGCGTAGCAGCTCTGGGCAGCGAGATTCTAAGGCGATTCATATACGCAGCCTGGCCCGTATTACTATAGAGTACAAGTTCTCTGGGACTTCTCTTGCTTCCATCTCACAGCAGCACTGGTCCAAGCAAAATACTTTGAGAGAAAAAGAGAGAAAGAGGAGTATAAGAAAAGCGGTTCTTTGTCGGCTTCCATTTCTTCTTCTCGTTCTTCTCCTTCTTCGTCGTCTTCGTCTCTTGCCTCTTTCTCTTATTTCTCTCTCTCTCTTCATCTCATCTCGAGGCTGGCGAGTGTTCGCTTCAGCAGGCCCTTCGACCGCGATGGACCGTCTTTATCCTCAACCCTCACGCCTCTTCGCTCGTTCCAGCTTCGTATTCCCTCTTTCATCCTCGAATATTTTTATCTCGCTCAAACTTTAACATTTCCACGCTTTTACTTCTTCGTCTACGATTTTTTACACCCACATCCTTTTCTGCTGCCTCATAGAGAAATCATTGTTTTTCAGAATTTCGTTCTTCGTGATCTCATATATTCGCGGTCAGGATCTTCTCAAATGCTGGGGAATCAAATTGAGAGAAAACAAAAAAAAAACCATAAAACCACGGAATTTCGTGGCTATCAAAAATTTAGTGGTACGTTTGATCGTTCCTCGTTTCTTTCTGGACCGAAGGAAGTAAAAAAGGGAAGAACCGCAGATCGTATTGATGTACACAAAACGTTATTTCCTCTTCGAGTTTAACTAACAGTCCGTGAAATGAGATACTCTTGGGCTTTAACTCTCATTGGTATGGGTTGCAAGACTTCCTTTCTCCCTCTCTCTCTCTCTCTATCCCTCTTATACTCTCTCATTGGCACAGTAATACCATGGAAAAGGGTTAGCTGAGTGTAATGCCACATTCTTTCTCGCAATCAGAATGAAGTTGTCTTTAAAGACTCATTGAGTTGGTTTTAAACGGAATGACTGTTCGAAAATACGTTCTTCCGATGAATTTTCAATCAGCGTCTCATTAGTTTCATTAGTTTTAGATTGTCTCAGGGACCGCGATCAAAGGAAGAGCTTGATCTCATTCGAATATTCTCTAGAATGTGGCATGAAGTCATGCAAATGTCTTTACGAACTTGTTTGAATCAGTTTTAAAATCCTCGTTACAGTCTTACCAGTCGACGACATCCTAAAGTTGAAGCAAAAAAAAAAAGATTGTAAATAATTTTAAAAAGTTGGGTTTTCGTTAAAATAAAAAATTGTCCGATTCTGAGCACATCGATCCTGAACCAAATTCATGAAAAATCTCGACAGATGCTCTAAAATTTCACTTTATAGAGGACAATTCAAAAGCCATTAATAAAAATTAAATTATGATTCGTCAAACTGTAATCGTTGCTCGAACAATTTAAAAAATGAGTCTAAAAATTACTTTTGCCATTCAGAATTCAATATCCCAAGGTGGAAGAATAAAAAGTATATTTATAGATATAGAAGAAGAAACAGCCGAATATAATTCATACATTATTCGCGTGTTAGCCGGTCATTGCATTAGTTCGTGAGTTATTCGAGCTATTTTATCGTCGCATCAAAGGCTTTCGCGCCGCTATCGCTTTTAAACTCTCGCGAAAGAGCTTAAGCCAGGGTAATCGCTCTTTCTTTTACTTTCAATGCTCGCCACCCGCGCAGTTTTCTGAAAAGTGCTATGTTAACGCTCCGTTGGTTGTGCTCGCGCAAATATACTGTACACGTTCGTTTTATATATTCATCAACCAACATACACGCATCAAATAATACCTCAAATTAATCATAATAATAAACCTCTTACGATTAAAACGTCCAATGATTTTTGACAGATAAATTTACTTTCCACGAATCGTGTCTTCGTATAGAACATCGACGAACTTCAAAAAAATATTATTTTTTTGACACGAGCATTTCTCATGAATTAAAAAAAAAACCGAATTCACGATTAATTATAATTAATCGTGAATTCGGTTTTTTTAACATTTTTATTTAAATTTTTATAATTTTTAACATTTTTATTTAAATTTTTATAATTTTTATATTAAATATTTAAATTTTTGAAACATAATTATGTTTCAAAAATTCTTCAACAAAATAACGAAATTATTAGAACTTGGAATCCATCGTATGATCGGATAAATTGAACGAATTTTAACATTCAACCGGTTTGAGATTGAGATTCAATTCGAATCGATATTTAGCCTTATGGTTAGTTCTCAATCCACTTCTTTCGTTGACATATATATATTCTTATTATTTATATTTATAAATATAAATATATTTATCGTGACACAAATCTTATGTACACGATATGACGCATATTATACATCGGAGATCTATGTATTTAGTGTATCATACACGTTCGTGAGTATATAGAAACAACGGAGAAGGCGTTTGTCGGCGAGTTCTGTCGAATAAGAACCTCTCGTCCAAACGAAGCCTCTCTTTCTTCTTTTTTATCTCTCTCTCGTCCGGTTTTATCGAGTTTACACTGTATATACACAGCACATGCAATGTGTACTATCGATATACAGGACCAACAAACCACGTGCGAGTCTCTCGTCTCTCTGTGCTTGCACATACGCCGACTACTCGCTCGGCCCTCTTTCTCCTGCTTGCTGGCGACAAAACCATAAAATTCTCGCATTATATGTACAAAAGCCTCACTCCATTTCCTCCTTCTTCGCATCGAATTATTCGTCAAAAGATTTTGCAATTTGCAAACAAGAAACGGTTGCTTTACGCCGAATTGCGAGAATCGCGTGATTTGTTCAAACGCTTTTCCGATACTCTGATCTGGCGTGAGTGATAGGCACTGTTGTTGCCGCATAGGATCAAATGTTGCGATGTTTTTATTTTTTTTTTCTTCGATTTAGATCGTCGAAACTGTAGAAAAACGTGAAAATATTTTTTCTCGATGTTGTTTCTTCGAGCGGCCGGACGAAATGATCACCCGATTTTCTGAAAACATTTCGTTTACTGAATAAAAAGCATGAATGAATTTCTTTGTATTCATTTTCGAATAAATACAATGAAAATAAATCATTTCGTTTTATTATGGAATTCTAGCGAAGAATGAAGAAAAAAGATTCAAGTCCAGAATCAATAGAAAATAAAATTCTCAATGTGTAGATGTAAAGCTATAAAAAAAATTTAAAAAAAAAAACGATAATAACGAGGAAGAGGGCTTGAATAGATAGCTCAGAAATCGAGGCAAATTCTTTTTCAAACTATGTTGCGATAGACACGTGGGATTGGAGGTATCAGTATGAGCGGAACAGAGAGAGGGTTCACCAAAGTAGAGTGGTGTATTCACGAGCGCTAGAAAGTGCCTGGGCCACTATAATTTGGGAAGAACCTTCCGGGAATAGACAGGACGCGTATAATTGACACTGGCGCCCGCAACTTCTTCGGCATTACGTGCAGTCGAGAAAGATACGAGATCAACGGAATACAAAAGATAAAGGCAGAGAGGAAGAGAGAGAGAGAGACTCGAAGTTTGTTTTCGAAGATGAGGGAAAGATGAAGAAAGCGAGCAAACGCGAGAAATTATACAAACTTTTCTCTCATCGTCTACGCAACTGAAGAAAAACGACGAAGAATAAAGAAACCAATTTATTTTTTGGTCCCTCTTTCTCTATCTTCATAGTAGTTTTTTTTTTTTTAATCTTTTTTTTCTCCGTTATTCGATGGTAATTGCGGTTCTCTCGAAGCGATGCCGAGACCGGATGTGGTTTTCGTCCAGGCATCACTACGATCGAATTTCTCGGCTATAAAATCTTATAATGAAGAAGATTGTGCGAGAAAAAAAAAAGAGGAAGAGAGAGAAGTACAATTTTATGGTGACCACGTAATATAATTCTCGTTCGATGAAACTTTGTACCATTTTGCGATATTAAACGACACACGAAACATCCGCTAATAACGTGGACGCGATGTGTGACCGACGAGTCACAAAAAACCGGTAAAAGATTTTTAGCATATATACAAACTCAATGAATGCTTGTAAAGCCCGCAACGTTGAAACGAGGAAAAAAACATCGATTTTTTTCCAATGATTTCTCCGAGTTTTTATCGCTGGGTGTAAAAAAAAAAAGGGCGGAAACTTAATTTTGTTGTCTCTAAAAATCCTAAGCTTAAGACGAAAATCGACAGAAAAAAATCAAGCGCGATTTCAACAGCTAGAAATTCGAAGAATAGCGCCCAAAAATTTTGAAATATTTTTCTTCTTGTTTAATCTAAATTTCTTCGAGGTTTACCAACTCGAAAATCGTATTACCAATTCCATTACGCGAAAGAAGCGAAAGGATTTTCCGAACCGAGGTCAAAAACTGGGCTGAGGTAACCACAACTGGTGCGTTCGAACATTAATACGTATATAAAGGGGGAAAAAAAAAAAGGAAAAGAAGAAGCCTAACAGCAGCTGCATTGGCGCGGTGCGGTGCACATAAAACGCGACTCGAGCACGAGTCGCAGACAAGGGCATAAAAAGGAGGAAGTGAAGAGTAAAAGCTGAAGATAAGAGGGACGAGGACGATGCCGAAGAAAAATAAAGGGATCGCAATTCGAGGAAGAGGAGAAAGAGAAAGAGAGAGAGAGAGAGAGAGAGACAGAATAAAAAGAATTGAAAAAAAGAGGCACAGAAGTAGCATCGCGAAGATGGGATAGAAAGAGGACGAAAAAGAGAAATGCAAGAGTGAATTTCGATTTCTTGTTCTCCAGTTCTCGTTTATACCCTCGTGCCGAAGATTTCTTGCACTTCTTCCTCGTCGACTTCTTGCACTTTTCTTCGAGTATTCTCCGCGTCGTTGTCCCCAAGAGTTTCTACTGCTCGCGGTTGTCTGTCAGACGTCCTGGCAGACTTAAAAAATAGCGAACGACGCGATCGTATATGGAACAGCGTCCTTTCTCGTTCATTTCAAGCCTTTGCGCACAATCCTTATTCTCCCTTTTTCTCGTCGTTTTTTTTTTTTTTTTTTTTTCATTTTATTTTTTGCCCGTCTTTCTCGTGTTCCCTCATCTCCTCGAGCTTTTTCCTCTTGACGTTTTGTCATCGTCTTAACTATTTTGTTCTTAATGTCCCAGATCGTTGTATAAAGAGGAAGAAAAACGTCGAGTAACGCGATGAACTCGATGGCGAAGAGCAACTCTCGCGGTTCTTAGGAAACTCAGCGCAGAAATATATCATATGAGGAAACGGAAACCGGTCTATACAATGAGAGGAAAAGACCTCCTTCTCTCTATTTCTTTCTATCTCACTTACTCGCACCGTTTAAAAAGACTGCGAGCGGTTTTCTATTTTTTTATTTCACTCTCTCTCTCTCTCTCTCGCTCTCTTCCTCGTCATTCTTCCCTTAGAGCTCTCTTCATGTGGGGTTTCAATAAACCATAGACGGGATGAAACGCACCGAAACGAGTAAAAATAAAGATCCGTTTGATGATCATATACACAAAAAACAAAACGAATCATTCCTACAAAATTATAAACTCTTCAATATTGTATTGTACAGAGGGCCTCACTTTAAAAACGCTTGATTTTTTAATATATTATCAAAAACATAGTGCCCACAAATTTTGAAGGCACGCTCGTAAAAAATCAGCAAGTTGTCGAATTTTTTAATTCACCGAGAGAGAAAGAGTGAGACGGAGAGGGGGGGGGGGGGGGAGAAAGAGTGAAATATAAAATTTCAGTGTTAGTGTACAATTACCGTTTAAGGTACAGCTCAATTTCGATATCAATGCCAAAAGACCTTCGGAACCGATCAATAATAATGAGATAATGATGATTTACGATACACATAGTTGAGTCATAACAAATGTAAACGAATGATCGTTTATAGGAGATTTTGATATTGATACAAAAAAATTAATCGATTGCCAAAACGTACATTCTATATGAACCAATAGCAACACAATTTTTTTTTATTCGGAGCTCTCGTAGCTACGCGAAGAGCAAAGAACTAAAGACTGCGACTTAAGCAAAAGATGCAAATGTCCGCCGATCATGAGCGAATCCAACTTTCACGTTTGAGAATTGCGCACGGAGGGAATAGGAATCCGTGCATTACATCCATATATGAAGGGATATTCTCAGATAGTTGTTTGGCGCATTTGCATCGCCGAGGGAGAAGAGTGCAGAAAGAATAAAAGGGAAGGAAGGTGAAGATAGAGAAAAATGAAGAGGAGCAAAGTGAGAGGGTGGAGCAGAGGGGAGGGATAGGAGGGAAGGGGGGGGGGGGGGGTAGAGAACTTGGTAAGGCCCCGAGCGAGCTTGCGGCGTTACACGGTTTTACCACGTTATTTCGTGGGGGCTATAATTTGGGGGAGCGCCGGTCGGAGAGAAGGAAGAAGCAAGAAACAGAAGAAGAGAGGAGCGAACGTCGATCGGTTGGGCCCCCTCACTCTGGACGTTTCTCCATAATGGGCTATTCTAAGGCCCACCGAAGGCTCGAGAGACCCGTCCAGAGAGGCGGGAAGAATGGGCGGGATAATTACCCCTGATGCCCACCGCTCGTTATATCTCATGCCCATCACTTTCTTCGTCTCTCTCTCTCTCTCTCTCTCTCTCTCTTCCTCTCTCACTGCCTTTCTTCTTATTCTTTTCATCATTTATACCACATCGAAGCGCCCTCTTCGTCATTTTCTTCGATGCTTCTGATCCTGTACCCGCTTCTCTTTCCTTCTTTTTCTCTCGTTTGCTCCAGTCGATCTCGACGCTTCAGTCAGACGGTTTTGCTCCCCTCTTGCCCCTCTGGCCAGCATCCCTCTCTACATCCACATACACAGCTTTTCTTTTTGTTTCCTATCTCTCTGACATTGTTGGAGCATTATCCCCTCCCTCTCTCTCTCTCCTCCTTTTGACCAACATCGGAAGATTCATCCCGAATTGACGCGATGAACACAGCATATTCGAGAAAATATATAACCCCCGCGGCTCTACTGAAAAGTTTTATAATATTTTCTCATCTCTTTCATCCTCTAGGCCCTCCTTACCATTTTACATTTCGTTTCGCACGAAAGCAAATGAAATGTTGCACGATCGGACACGGAAATTACCACTTTGTGGAACATTAAGTTTCGCATCATTTTCCTTAAATGAATGATCGTCAACGAGCCAGTGCCACCGTTCGCTTAAGATTTTTCAACGTCAAATTCCTGTCGACTGTCACGGCAGTTCAGGGCGGAATAATCGAAAAAAAAAAAAACAATCTTTTTTACTCCTGTGTTTCTCTCTCGCAATTACCTCGACAAATTACACTCCATTTCAAGATTTTCTTATAGAACAATAATAGCGAACGATATAAAAAAAAAGCAACTAATTTGAACAATTTGTTTTTACAGCTTGCAGCTTTCATGCCGTTAGTTCATTACAACTGCTCGAAACATCTACGATTCTTTCTCTGCGCTGTATTCGCACCAGTTTGTTCGGAGCACGTTGCGATGCAGATACCAGCATGCAAACCTCTCTGTCTGTCGGTCAGACGAGACTGTGAACCAGCATTAACCAGCCTCACTCTACCCTGGCCTCACTTGCTCGACTGCGATAGATTTTCCGACAGTGGTAAATACTTTTCTCTCTTCTCACTATTCAATCGTTACTCGATGTTCTCAAAATTTTTAAAAGTTAAAATTTTTCCCTCACGAACGCTACAATCATTCGTATTAAAATGCATCTTACAGGCAATGCACTTTGCGTTCAACCGCCACCGGACGAAAGCTTACCGGAAATGATACCGCCACCGGCATTACCACCGATTCGCCAACAGTGGCAAATCCTCAAACCACTCCAACCGAGTATCAAAGAACATCAACATCATCAATGTCCACCTCATTTTGTTCAAACGCCTTTTGTAGATACGGTAAGACTTTGACTATTCAAAAATACACCGATTTGTTGACAAAAAAAATTGGAAAACATTCAAAATGGCAATGTTATTTGTAAAAATTTCATCAAATTCCTGTCAAATTAGTCAGTCCCTATAAATGTCGTTCTGAAACTTTTTTTCATAACAGTTGTGAAAAAGTAGCATCATTTTGAAGTTTTATCAATGTTTTGTAACAATTTTTTGGAACAGATCACTCAGCATCATTTTTTGAATCGGCAGAAAAAAAATATTTTGATCGAAAATATAAGAAATGAAAAACAATTTTCATTCGAATTAATTGAATTCAGAAATATAAAGGAAATTTTTTCATCCAGATAACCTGCGCACCCCGTTGCGGAGCTGATGCTTATTATCGTGGGGAGGATAAAAAATTCGCGGTCCGTTGGATGACCGGTTGGGCATGGTTGTGCTTTCTCTCGACTCTCTTCACACTTCTCACATTCTGGGTCGAACCTTCCAGATTTCGTTATCCCGAAAGACCGATCGTTTTTCTCGCTCTGTGCTACAATCTCGTGTCCATTCTGTTTATCGTGAGAGGCGCAATTGGTCCGGACAATTTAAGCTGCGCGAGTCAGATCGACGGACCATCATATGTACCGGTATGTTCAAAGAGTTCGCCTTGATTCACGATTATATTAAAAAAATTATTCAACCCTTTTCATACGACTTTTTTCATCGATGTACGTTTCTTTGAAAAATCTGCCACTTTGTCCAGTTTAAATTGCTTTGAAATCCATTACGATACACTGAAAACGAAATTTTGTTGAAATCTTCAAATATTTTATCGTTTTAACAAAGTTTCGTTTTAGTCGACAGAAGCTCTCTGTTTCGACATTTAAAATTTTGTTGCCTGAACGAAAAACATTTCGTTGAATACGTGCAACATAATCTATTTTCATATATTTCAACTGACGTTTGTTTTCACTGAATGATAATCGAATTACACTTTTTGGTAAAAGTGTCGAATCAGGGCTGCAACTTGAAACCGTTCAAAATTCTTTTCTACCATTTTTTATCATTTTAAAATGATATCCCATGTAATATTAAGGAGGGGGAAGACATTCGACGCCATAGAAAATTAAAAAAAAAAACTAACGATCATAAGTTGTACAAGATTCAATCCACTTTTCTTTCAAACGTCTGTCACGGAAAAACTGATTGTAATTTGGCATTGATACTTGAACCATTCGATTGAGCAGGCTTTGTACTGTTGTTTAGAAAAAAAGAACCTCAAAAATGTTGTTTTTCAACAGAGTTATGAGCTCGCAAAGTGGCCGAGGTCGATCGTTCTCGTGTAGGAGCGATTGAATAGAAAAAAGTCCTGTGGGAACCCAGAGTTGACATTGCCTTCTCTCTTATCGTTCCCATTATCGTCATTGTTGTCTCGATCAAGATTCAATGAATATTTATTTGTAAAATTGTCATACAGGTCCACGACGGACTGAGGAGTATTCCCTGTGCTCTGTGGTGGCTGATGAAGCATTATCTGAGCCTCGCCAGCAGTATGTGGTGGACCATTCTCTGCGGATGTTGGCTCCTGAGCGCGAGAAACGAATGGAGCAGCGAAGCTCTTCACAATATTGCTACGTACCTTCACGCAGTAGCATGGGGCCTACCGATATTATTGACCGGAGGTACGTTTGAGTAAAACGAAACAATTGGATTGAATAATTTCGCTTGAACATCTCATCGTGCTTCATAGAATTATTTCAAAACTTCGTTTTTCTTATATCAGAAAACCAATAAATTCTGCCTCTGAAAGGTCAATTTTTTGTACAAGAAAAGCGTTCCATTTCGTGAAAAATCAATCAGAACAGATTTTGTCTCTAAACATTTTCTCTCTTCATCTCGTTATTCAAATAGTTTTCAACAAGATTTTTCTTTTCAATACCCATGTCCAAAGGGTCCAAGTGTACCCTTGATAATTGGTTGAAAATCGAACATTTTTTGTTTCAATTAACAAAGTAGAAAGCAGCGTTAAAATAATTTGTTTGTTTTCAGGTACTCTTCTATCGCGAAGTGTCTCAGCGGACGAGCTGACTGGTCTGTGCCAGGTATCGGACGAGTCCGCGATATGGTTGGAGGTTTTGCCCCACGGGGTACTGTTATTATTGGGTTGCGTACTCGGTAGCATAGCTGGTAGCGCGTTAATAAGGGTGAGACGAGCAGTGAGAGCAGCTGGACGGAGTGCAACGAAGCTCGAAAGACTGATGACTCGTTTAGGAATATTTGCTCTTCTCTACGCACTTCCAGCATTCGGTGGACTCGCTTGCGCGCTCCACGAAGCCTCGGTACGACCGAGATGGCGAACCCTTGCACTTTTGGCTGCTCTCGATTGTCGAGCCGCTCAAAATTGCGTTCCAGGCCCTGTTTATCGCGCTGCTGGACTGGAAATCGCTCTCTTGAGGCTCTTCCTGTCGCTCGTTGTCGGTGTTACTTCCGGCATGTGGGTATGGTCCGGTAAAACTTGTAGAGCATGGAGTCGACTCCTTGCCGCACCGAGCAAACCACCGAGACCACCACTTCCGGGACAACACATCAACGCTCACAATATGTTCCAAAATTACAAACCCGAAGCCGCGAATATCGCTTGATTTACCGATCGCTGATTTTATTATTATTGATCGATTAATAATGACGCAGTTTCCGCGTCGATGCAGTGCGACTACAGTGCAAAAGAACTTACGGTATAAACCTACTCGAAGTAGGCGCAGCGCTTCTTTGCCGGTGAACGTCTTACGTCAGAATTGGCGGAATATTCGAAAGACTATTTGTAAATACATGAATATTGCGCTTGTGTTATTGTAAATATTGTACATTTTTTTTTTTTTTGTTAACGCGAAGAGTCAGCATTTATATGACGCTGAAAAGGGACGATTTCAAATTTAACTATTTCGCGTCGTTTTAGATTAAGTTCTATCTTGTAAGGTGTACATAAAAATATGTTAATCCTTGTGTTTTTGAAATACAATGGTTTATAGATACATTCCATGTGTTCAACTTGTTTTTTTCTTTCAAAATCTCTCAACGTGTCAAAATTAAGGAGTTTCGGTACAAAAGACAAAATTTTAAGAAATTAATGAAATTTGGTGATAATGTTGTTCAACATCAAGTACGAAAGTACAAATTTTTTGAAAATTTTCTTCTACTTAGTTATCGAGTAATTATGCATTAAAGCAGATTTCTTATGCCCGAAGTGTATACCTATATATATGGAAACGCTATGCTTATACACGTGAACTTTAGTCTTCAATTATTCGATAACTGTGTAGAAGAAAGATCTGAAAAAATTTGTATCGTCAAATTTGGCACTAAAGAATATGTTCACCAAATTTTATGAAATTCTTAACTTTTTGAAATTTTTTGTCTTTTTAACATGGTTTAGCATGGCAACATTGTATCGCCTGTACCGAAACTCCTTAAGCAAGATTCGTTATAATTTCCGTGCTATTCGTGAAATTCGTGAAAACGATTTTCCCCTCAAGTGTTGTAGCACCATGTTCAGACATCATTTTACACCCTATTATTTTCCTATGTTATTCTTATGGAAAATCTTTACATGCAATGCGCTTCGGGGAATAATTTAATTCTAAGCTCTCTAAGTTCGAAATATGAGCGTATGGTCGAACGGTTAGTTATACAGAATTGAGACGTATAAATTGAGGCGAATAAATGATAGCTATCAACTATTTTCTTTTAATATACTTGGCGTCGAGCCGCTATATCGCGTCTCTTGATATTAGCCTTGAACGACGACGGTATTAAATTAGACATCATTCAATATTCCCACAAGTGTTTCAATACGCGTAAAAAATATAACTAATGGTTTTTTTCCTTATTCTCTTTGCCATGATCACGTAATCAACCTTTGGGTAATCGGGTGACTTGAAGAAACTTGCGTTTAATTTTCAGGCTATTAAACTCTTTGTGATGAGAACGAGTTTTTCGAAGTTGATGTATAAATGATTATAAATGATGTTCGAATTTTTAGGGTCGCTGATTAGGAATTTTCTATCAGTTTTGCAAAATTAATTTTTTTAAATAATTTGTTCGAACAAACTTTGACAGAAAATGAAAATTTCAAAAATCGTTTCCATAATCGTGATCTACGCAAAAAAATTTGTTGGAAAAACACAGTTATAGTTTGGTTAGTTAATTTGTTTAAACAAATTTTAAACAAACTACGACAAAAATTAACATTTTTAAAATTTATTGTTTACGCGAAATGAATTATAAGTACAGAAAAATAAACATCTTGTGTAGCAAAATTAGAAAGGAAGATACGCAGTAACTACAAGTGAGAATCCATCGATATATCTGGACCCTTTCACTCAACACCAATAAAAATCCACCATTTACAACGCGGTGCATTAAGGACCACACCGGATAATTGGATTTTGCAAAAATGCGTAGTTTCGACCCTTTGAAGCACCCACTAAAAATCGAAGAAATCAGAGAGCATATGCGCAGCCAAATCATATCGCAGCAGGCCAATTAAGGGAATCTGGACCTGATAGGCTGATTGCACATAAAAAACAAAGACCAGGGCCTACAATAGGCAGATATTGAGTATATGTCATAATTTATAATCATTTGTATATCAACTTTGAAAAACTCGTTCTTATCACAAAAATGCTAATAGCCTGAAAATTAAACGCAAGTTTCCTCAAGTCACGTTATTGCCCAAAAACTGATGACGTGATCCACGGCAAAGAGAATAAAGAAAAAAAAAAAACCATTTATTTTTACGCGTATTATGAAACACTTGTGGGAATATTGAGTGATGTTCAATTTGATACCATCGCTGTTCAATGCCCATATATATACGGGCATTAGTCGAAATAGTCAGTTCGATTGAATTCTCAACACAATCAACATGTCATCGCACTTTGTTACAGCGCTTGTGATCGCCCTCGTTTGCACACGTCAGTTAACAATTTTCTTATATTTTTATTCTGAAACTCATACGCAAAAATAACTCTGGAATTCTTCTTTAATTCGTCTACGATAAAAAAATAACTTAATATTCTAAGCGTTTTTCAGCTTGCTATTCATTATACTTGTTTATTTTTCATTTCGATAATGCTCATTTCGAGACTTGGGTTAATAATCTTTGAAATTAATCATTTTTATCGTCGCCTATAGATTTTTGTGATGCGAAAACTAATGAAGATTGTGGCCCTAATTCGAAAAGGGTTTTATGAAAACAGGAAAACAGTGCGAACCGACCTGTGCACGGTCTCAACGTCTCTTATGTGGCATTCCGCCCAAGGTTAGTTTAATTTGTTATAACTAGAATCAATTCCCCAGTGAATTTCTTGGAAACAGTATTAAAATCAATAAAATGTTTTCATCACACATAGATCAGTGTGATGGAGACGTTTCTCAGCTATTATCGCTGATTCCATATATAATTTTTCTTGAACAAAAATCTGTCTAAGAATTAAGCGTCTCTCAAGCCTCTTAAAGCCAAATGGCATTTGATATAATGGAAGAAATCGTAGTAGAATTGAGTAATTTGAATTCAAAAAAGTTCTTTAATTTGGGGTATCAATAGGATTGAATCGTTGTTTCACTCTACAAATTTAGAAAAAAGATTTGAATATAATTTTCTCACTTCAACGAGTCGGAAAAGAAGTAGAAACTGATTAAAATTGTTTTGCTTTTTTTTCCATCGGGGTTTTGATCGACCTCACATCGTTGTATCTTACTATGTAATAAATGATTAATTTCCATTTGATTTCATCATTTCGTAGTTCTGCAGTAAAGACTGTCGTTGCAACAAGGGATTCGTGAGAAATACCAAGACTAGAGAATGCATTCTGATTAGCCATTGCCCTGCTCCTGTGAATAAAGTTAGGCACCCCATAGTGAATAAGCATGTGCAATAATTGTGGCTCTTCATTATTGATCATGAAGATTCTCGTTGTAGATGATCCGAATCAAACGTGTGAATAAATACATATTTTGATCGACCACTTTTTGTCGTTTATTCTTTATCACAACCGAAGTATCGATGAAACTCTTCCGACAATTTTTTTTTTGTTACCTGTATTTTGTGTTGAAAAGTAATTCGGCGTGACGTTCAAATATTTAACCCCACATTAATTTTGATTAGTTTGATTCCACGATCGTGTTGCTCTCAAGCAACCGAAGAGGAAAACGTTAGGAACCATTACCAACGGAAGTTATGATGGTTCCTTTTTTTTCAGTTGTAGATTAGAGGGCTTTTCTGGTACATGCAGCCAACTCCCTCATTTGTCACGTTCTCATGTGTCCACTATTCTCACATGTCCAATTCCGCTGTTCTCATATGTCAACTTCTCCACCTCCCACTCTGAAAGGTTTTTTTCAAACGTCCCAGACGATTGCGAGCTGCGCATGCACTGTGTGGTTTCGGCAGACTTGAGCACGCAGGAACGTACGTCGGCAGGGGATGGAGGAGAAATTGATACGAGGGAACTCGACGGGTTGACAGGTGGGAGAGTCGATTGTACTTTCCTTTCAAGAAATATATTTTTCGAAATCGTATGTAAAAGTGTAAAAGTAAAGTCGGTATTGTCAGAATTGCTCAGTATGCTCAGACCCAGACGGCGGTCAAGTTGCCATCGCGAAAGCCATGAGGTTGCAGTAAAATGGGGTTCGCTTTATGTTCATCTATAGTATAAAGCGCTTTTTTTTCATCTAAACGATTAACGTTCAAATAATAACAGTGAATAAAGAACGAAGAACAAAAGAAAAAGACTCATCACGATAATACGCTGTAATCTCTCGCGAGTGTCAGCGACCTGTGAATAAATTCCGGATTTTCTTTGAATATACTCGTACCTCCTCTCGCTGCAAACACGCACGGGACATTGTTGATTCCCCAAATATCGAACGTGCAGGCCGTCGGAGACAAAAAAGAAAAAAATGTGTTAACACAGCATGTCCGAGAGTTTGTAATTTTCGTTCCATAGTAATTCGTTAGAGAGTGATAGATCAATTTTATATTTAAATCGTAAAAATGGGTGGAAGACGTCGAAATCGTCAGCCAGATGCGAGTATACGCGACGCTAGTGAGGATTCATCGGAATCCGGGGACAAAACGAATTCAGGTTAGAATTTTTTTTGCTCATTCAAGCTCTGTTTGAATTCTAGAGAAATTCTTAAAATATGATTCATTATCAAATAATTGTAAACACATTGTCCTACAATCAAAATCAAAATATTGCTGTTTTGCAACAGGGGACAACTGTCCTGCACGAGGGAAAGAAATTTGCCCGCACCTTAACCTCGCTGTAAGGAAATCTAAAGTTTTACTTAACAACAAGAAATCGACTCTTGAAACAGAATGTGAGGACTGCAAGAAGCTTGGCTGCAACAATCTGCCGACCGACAACGAAGAGGTTGTTCGCTTCAAATTTTCAAAACAAGTTTCATTCTGAATTCATTTAGTTTGGTACTAGTTTTCGATAATAAAGTCAACAACCAAAATTGACTGCAAATATCATAGACAATTGTGCCTTCAAAATGTTATTTTGTTTTGAAGAAGATAACTAAGAATAAAATAGTTTAACATAACATTGTTAAATTTTTATTCCATTTTTAATGAAGGCTTAATAATCGATGATAGTAAAAGAGTCAAAAAATGATGATATTTTTGAAAATTCTTCAGTTGTCACCAATGCCGCTTTGGATGTGTTTATACTGTGGTCATCAAGCATGCGGCAGGGGTCAAAAGCTACATGCAATGGAGCATTCCAAATCTGCTAGGGATGGACACCACAGAGTAGTAGCGAATACCCAAACATGGATCGTCTGGTGCTATGAATGTGACATAGAAATAACTGGCCCTCATAGGTCGGTACGAAAACTTGCTACCACTTTTCAGACTCGTCTATTCAATTCCATAAATTAATCCTCGTCTCTTACTCTCATGCTTCAGCCGGAAAATACGTAGCTTCCTGGATGTATTGAAGAAATTCAATCCGTCCTCGTCAACTGCCACTGTTAGTGAAATCTCAAAAGAAACAGGTCTTGCGTCATCACCTTTGTCTCAAAGAGCTATTCCACTGCCGTTCATACAGAAAGACATTAACAACGAAAATGTAGAAAAATCAAACTCGCCTCTCGATGGTCTGACTAAGGTGGTGGTAAGTTTAATTTTATTATTATTCTAAAACAGTTATAATCCATATGGATAATACTCGTTTATTGAGAAATTGTATCTAAATAATATAATTTCTCCAGGCAATTATGTTCCTGGGCGAAAATTTTGTTTCGTTAAAATTTTGCTACTTGCCAATTTGCAATGAATTATGTGAACACTTCTACAAGTTGTCAATGTTCATTTTCAATAATAATATCGAAAAATTCTTTTTTCAATGAGCTCTCTGAATAATCTGTAAGGAACAACAAGTTGAAACTCTTAATTGGGAGAAGGTTCCAAGTAATTTGGCAATATTTTTTATGAAAATGAGCATTTACATCTGGAATTTTTCAGATTTTTGTTGAACCACTTGCCAAAGTTTTCATCCAATATTACAACGAATTGAGAGTGTATGCTGAAAACTTGTTTCAGCATTTTTTCAGTTAGTTGACAACATAATTTTAGAATTTGTGAAATTCAGTGAAAAAAGAATTTATAATACGTCTGTAATATTTGGCACATAAATGGAGAATAACATAAAATAAAATTGACAATTAATGGATTTATGATTGAACAAATAGCAACTGATTTTTTTTTTCAATTCCAGGGTTTAACTAATTTAGGTAATACTTGTTTCTTCAACGCAGTCCTCCAGTGTCTTGCTCAAACACCTTTCCTGGTCAAAGTGCTCGAGGATCTGCAAGAACCGGGGGAAAAATTTACCCTGCCGGGCGGAAAGTGCAAAGTTTCTGAAGATTCCGAAGAGATGGAACTGGTACAGAAAACAGAGTGTTCAATAGCACGAAGATAGTTTTTTCAAATCTTTAAAATTATCGACACAGTAATAATAATAATTGTCTCTTTATAGCCACCAATTGAGGGAACCCTCCAGGGCTGGGGTCCGTTCACATCAATACTCTGTAAAACACTTAAGGCAATGCAAAGCATGAAAACTCGTCAAGTTTACGTGCCCAACGAGCTTCTCGCGAGTTTCAAGAAAAAAACCATGCAATGTATGGATGGTGGCCAACATGATTCTCATGAGTTGCTCAGGCACTTGTTGGAAATTGTTCGAAACGAAGATATTCGGGTAACTATCTGAAAACATGAGCATACGATCAAAACGACGAATCCTGACTCCCGAAATGAACAAATGGGTTATTTTTATTCTCAGCACTTTAAAATTCAACTCTTAAATTGTTAAATTAATTTTTTCTTCAAATAAATTCTAAAGTAATGTGATGACAAATGCAGCTAATGTGGGCTATTTCGGAGCTAATTATATACAATCGACAGATAAATAATCTCAAAATACTTTACAGAGGTATCAAGCGGTAATTTTGAAAGAAATTGGCATAGGAGTTTCTATAAAACCAGATTGTGCCAACGACGCAGAGAAGGCTCATCTTAAGTTTTACGGAAGACAAGCGGGTTCGAGGCTACTTGGATCCGAACCAGTTTTCCGGGGTGTTCTTGTCTCTACCCTCAAGTGCCTCGAATGTTATCACTCGTCGCAACGCACAGAAGCTTTTTTGGATCTCAGTTTACCGGTCATGTCCGAAAAACCTCAATCACCGGTTGTGAAGTAAGAATTATTTTTCATAACGTACGCACCAATTTTCGGTCATCACTTATTTATTTCCTATCAATCATACCACTCGATAATCTGAGCTTACTACAATTTTTGGAGCCCCTATCGCTACTACCTGAGAGTCTTTTTGACCAAGGCAAATTCGAGTTCTAAGCCTTCAACATTTTTTGAACAATAGAACAGAGTCCTGTGAATTCAAAAAGACGGAAGTATTTTTGAATTTACGTCGGTATACCTATTTTCATGTAAATTTTAGTTCAAATAATAGCAATTCCGTATCTTAACGCTTTGAGACATACATTTTTCCCTATGTGCGATTTACCTGAAAATTTGAATGCATAGATTTTAACCTAATAATTTAACATTATTTACCTGGATCTACTACAAAATCGACTATATCTTCATTTAATTTTTTTTTTGTCATAAAACAAGGGTCACATAATTTCGAAAAAAAATATTTGATCACTTCGTTGGAGTGTATTAAGTTTGTGAGAAAAAAAGTGCTTCGACAGTCCGGCGTTTGAATGCTTACAAAACCTTCACTGAATTCTCGAGCGGTCGTTGCGTTATAACAATTAAAATATCCCTTACTGTACAATAAATACTGTTACTCCCTTCCATTTACTTTATTCAATAATGTTCACTAGTAACGCATACGATTTTTGAGTATGTGATCTTTGAGTATGAAACCCTTGTTCTAGAAGAAAGCACAAAGGTTTTGATGATTCGTTCGATTCCATGGGTAACACTATATCAGGTGTATCGCCAATAAGAGATCAATTTCGAAAGGAAGAAAAGCGTCCTGAAGAAACGAAGAAACAAATGAAATTACGAATGAAAGAAAGAGGGAATAATCATCACGGTTCAAAATCGAACGCGAATAGAATATCAGAAGAAAAACAATCTAGTACGCTGGAATCTGGTAAACTAAATGAGGAGTTTTACAAAAAAATGTTAAATTTGCTTAATAATAATCTTATGGCGTATTGTAAAATATTTCAGAAGGCGATGCTGATGTCGAGGATAACGTATCGGCACCGGAAGTCATTGAATCCGGTTACAGTTCGGAAAAAGCATCGGCTCTTACGAGTCCAGCTTCTCCGGATGACGACGATTTATCGAAAAGTTCTTTTAGCCAATCCGATGCAAATGGGACATCGTTAAATGGGAATTTACCTTCGAGTCCAATTGATTGCTTTCCGGAACCTATGAGGCCCAACTGCGACGAGAATAGCACGAATCAACAATTCAATGGGCATAGTCGTACAGACGTGTCGTTGAATCTCAATCAGGTTGTTTTTCCTCCGTCAATCTCGAATTGGGCAGATAGTCCAATGACCGAGGCAACCAACGAGATCGGCGATTACGTCGGCATTTCACCTTCTACGTCGTTGATCGTAAATTCGGAATTGAGTCCCGAGGGAGCAACGATGAGTTCTATGAGCAGTCCCATTACCTCTAAAGACAGTCCTACGCCTCCACCATCCGGAACCAGTCGTGAAAAAATCGATGAGCTGTACGATGTTTTTCGAAGTGCAATAGACGACGATACATCAACGGTTTTAAACGAGACTGAATCACTCAACGATAATATATCAAGGTATCGTTTTTTCTGTTTTTGTTAAAACAAAAAACCATAGAAAATGTACAATATTCGATCCTTCCAAGATTTCGCCTAGGAAAGGCATCGAAATTCACAGCATGAAATTGGGATGAACACTTATTTCCTTTTCGACTATACAATTTTCAAAATCGTCGCGATTTCTTTTTGTTGTATAAATATTCGTTGATAAAATTCAAGATGAAAAGAGTGATATTGGACTGGTGAAATGCTTTTTGCGATATCGTGGTCACTTCGTCAACTTTTGTACTATTAAATCACGCGCTGTTTTCAATCTAAAAGTGCATTCTGGTTATGAAAGAGATTTTCGTCTATGACAACGAGATATAACGCCTTGAGATCAGTTTAAAATTTTTGTTACCTCTGAATGATTCTTCTAGACCATGTCGTTTCACGAGGATATTTGAAAATAATTTTTTTCGCGTTACTATACTTGACGAGGTTTTATTGAAAAACATATTCTCCAGAAAATCGGAGATGACCGAAGCGCAAACACCGGAGAATCAAATGCCTGAAAATCAAGAAGGTGAATCGACAACGAGTCTCGCTGAACAATCGGAAGTCAAGTCAGAGAACGGTGTGACTGAAATCACAGAAGGATTAGCGAAAGTCGGAGTTTCAGTCAATAGCCATTCTCACGGTTATAATCTTAAGGGTGGAGACTGTTCGATACAATCGTGTCTCAATCAATTCACAGCGGTCGAACTAATATGCGGTAGTAACAAAGTATGTTGCGAAGCTTGTACTGCTCGCGAAAATAAGGTAAAAATTTATAATTACCGACTCTTTCTAATGTTTTGACGCTACAACAGATGATTTTTTTATTTTTTGATAATAAAATGGGTGTGTTTGTGGAACAACTGTAATCCACGGCAAAGTAATTTTTCAAATCGACGTTTCAACCAACAATAAATCATTAATATATAATATTTGATGAGTCCAAATCTTTTTTTTTTTGTTTTCATTTATCAAATCCACTTTATGTGTTGCTTTGATAATGTAGCGCACGTCATTTGAATGTTCATGAATAGATCTTTTAGAAGCTATAAATTAAAGTTCTTATTATGAACGATTCAGCGGAAGCTAATAGAGCAAACTTTTTAAACGTAATTGGTAAATGCATCGACCAGATTTTCTAATCTAACAACTGTAAAACTTTTAGAAAAAACAATAACTAAAAAGTATCTAAACACTATTTATTTTTTGTGTACGAATTCTCTTAGGGCAAAGAAGGTCCACCGAAGATGGTTTGCACATCAAGTTCTAAGCAGTATTTGATATCGCAAGTCCCAGCTATTCTCATTCTTCATCTTAAGAGATTCCAATCGCTGCGAATGGGTTTCCGTAAAGTAGCAAAACACGTGAAATTTCCATTGTTGTTGGATCTCGCGCCAGTCTGCACAGAAAGTGGGAAACGAAAAGTTTATTCGCTTTATGGTATAGTCGAACACAGTGGCACTCTTCATGGTGGTCATTATGTGGCCTACGTTAAGGTAAATAAAAAAAGCTCCCCGTCCAATGACAGTGCTATTTCTTCTATTACGATGTCATGCGAATATCACAAAATATTCGTTCGAATTTTGAAAAATTTGACGTTGTATTTTTGTTGTGACGTTGTGAGTTTTGATAATGTTATATTGAAAACGTTAACAGGCTCGAAAGTTCATTCTGAAGAATCTTCGGCAAATATATCCCATAAAAAAAAAAATAAAAATAAAAAATATACCTAGCAAAAGTGATTAAATTCATTTGTTTGTCATAATATGGCAAAAATATTGTCTTCCCTGTTGATTTCTTCGTATCAACTTTAGTTAGACATATTTCAAGTTTGAAACAGATCATCGTTCCGAAATTTCTCGACCGAGATTTTTTTCCACCCCAATTTTCCGATCAAAACAAAACCAAGTTCTAGCTCATTCTTTTTCTTTTTCGTATAATACCAGAAAAAAATATTTACTTTCGCAATTTTAATTGAGTTTTTTTTCTCCCAAGACGAGAGCACCACTTGCACCAGACGATCCTAGATGGGCTTTTTTACCATCTAAGGACAGCACGGAATCAGCAGACAATTCGAAAGTCGAAAACTCTGAGTCTGAAGCTGAAGAGACAAAAGCGACTAGTGAAGTACAACCTCCGCCTGGTCATTGGTATCACATTTCCGACTCGAGGTAAAACTTGATAATCAATAAATCAACCATTTTTTGTCAATTTCGTATGGTTATAATCCAATGAAATCACTCCTGCCATGCTGCAATTTAATTAATTAGTTTTTTAATTAACGTAATTCCGCAATTGTGGACTGCAATCTAATTAACAACGAATAAGAGTGCGGGATTAATTGCGATGCAGATTAAAACAATTAAATCAATTTCCCAATACATTTCAGAGTCCCAAAATCCAATGAAAATCATGTTATGTTTAAGAAAGGAAGAATCATTAATCGCCGTAAGCCAAAAAAGATCCTGACTAAATTGAATTGTTCCCTTTTTCAGAGTGGTGGAGGTTGACGAGGCAACTGTACTAAGAACTCAGGCCTATATGCTGTTTTACGAGAGAATACTTTGAGGCTGGACTTGCGTCGAATGATGAATATATGTATACAAATATTTATATGTATGTATATGTATATTTTTCCTTTTAAAAAGAGGGGAGGGAAATCTTGGATGAAACGTGTACAATCGGCATCGTGAAATGAATATAAATTATGATATAACATATTCTTGCAGTGTACATCGAAAGTTTCCCTTTAACCTTAAATAACTGAATTCTCGGTACTGCGATACCTATATTATTAATAAAACGGAATCTATGCGTATATATACATACACACTCGTATTTATATGTATATTTGTGATTGTAACGCAATGTTCTCCAGAATAACAAGGCGCCGATCCAATTTTGCACACAAAATACCGATTGAGATTACTCATAAGGAATGATTACCAAATAGCAAAGGAAAAAAAAAAAAAGTGACGTACCTGCGCATTGCCTCGTGGACTCGAACGAATCAGTGCATTTTGTTCATCATATTTCGCGTTAACTAGGATCATCAAGAAGCACTCACTTTCTTTCGGTAGTTTTAAGAATTGTATATCTATGAAATGGATCACTGTCGTGAAAACAGTTCAACCTCCGAGGGGTTTTCAGTTTAATTTTAATATTTCCCTGCCAAGAGTACTCCGATTTTTTTAACGATCTAGTTCTCTGATTGAATTTATAATCGATTTTTTAATCTAAATAAAAAATACTGAACTCCTCGATGTCTGAGTCGGTCAAGGCTTTTTTTTCGAACTTTATCCCTCACTTGTAATCATCACTTTGCGGTAAGTAGAAAAAAAAACATTTATTTTACAATCCATCGGCAATAACATTGATACAAATTTTGCTATATATAATATTCCATGTATTATTAACATAATAATATTTTGTGGTCTGCGTCGGATCTGTACGACGGAAAAATGATTATCTGTGTGTGTAAAATTCACATGTGTATAAGAGATTCGATAGATAAAAAAAATAAGTTATATCGTTTCTCAACGATAAATATATTCTTTGTTTCTCGTTTTCTATTATATTCGAGAGGCATCGCACTGATAAAAACCATTCAACGTACTTTTTTTTGTTAAAAATAACGTACGATATTAGAAGTTACTATGAATTTTCTAAGTAACTCCTATAATTCAACAATACATAGTATTGTATTAACATATTCCGATTATACAGACATACATACTTTAAATATACGAATACACTACACGTAGATATATCAAATTTTTTTCACATCCTGTAGATAGGAAAAATATTAGATCATAAAAAAAAAACAGTTTGTTTCAAACTTGATGTTTTCGAGAATGATTACTTTTCACACTTGAATGTTTGTTGTTTGGCACAGACATATTCATGCATATATATTAACTTTCTACAAATCCTGTAAACGTGGAAGAATGATTTTTCTCAAAGTTGTAAATATCACACTGTATATATAAATTGTTTGATTTCATTTAAATAAGATCTTGGCTTCGGTGTAATGTTTAATAAATTAAAAAAATCAATAGCAGTTCGAGCACTTCTGCATCATGCACATAAATTGGGAAAATATGTTTGTTGAATTTCAATATCTTTGATTTTGGACATTGGACGAGGAAAGGGACTGGAAACTTTATTGACTCGAAATGAATTGCGTTCGTAAGAAATGGTAATTTTTAATCAAACTGCATCAAATTTTGCTAATAAGATAAATTTTTCTTTTTTGCCACTGAGAATTTTTCCTATTCCCTTTTACAGTGTGTAATATCGCAATGACCACCGTAGAAAACAATGTTGTGTTGCGTGCATATTTTTTTCACAAGCATTCGTAATTCACAGCCGCAAAATATTCACAATCGGTTGTATCGATTTTTTTCAAATAATGTTATTTTCCATCCACGTTGATGAATTTTTTTGAGTTTGCTTGCATTCAACAGGAGCGGCTGTACAAAAAATTCTATGAAATTTTTTTTTTGTTAAATACGAAATTAAAAAATCAAAGTAAAAAAAGGTGACGGATAAACGGAAAATTTTTCGACCATATTTTCTGGCTATTTTCCTTCAGACCAAATTCTCGTGACTCATTAGTAAGATCAAACTGGTGTTTAAAAAAATGCCATTTTTAGACTATCAAAGAAGGATTTTCCTTATTTGTTTTTATAATAACGATAGCAAGAACGCCTTCTTAAGGACTCAATGTGAGTCACATAAATTCCATCTCCGTCTCGATTCACCGTTCATCGTAACATGTAAGTAATTCGGAGGAGTTTAAAAAGTAATAATAGAACAAAAACAATTTGACGTTCTTCTGTGCTGTATGTAAAACAATCATTTTATACAGAAAATAAGACTTAATTTTTATCATAATGCCCTGGTCTGTCGCCAGCTGTGATAATAATACAAAATCATTATGAACATGATGATTCAAATAATTAACATAATTATTACAAAAATAGAACAAATAAACAAAGAACTGAAAAATATGTAGGGATTAGTTTCGAATACGCAGTGTACTCTCGCTCGATGCTAACCAAAGTTCAGCTAGCCGGAAGAGAACAACGAGATGCGCAACAGAAATCTATCAGCTGCAAGATTTGACAATACACTTCAATCGGACCACCATATCGTGGTACGTCAAAGGAAACAATCTTTTTCTCTACATCCAACATTCAAAGTTAAATTTATTTATATCTACTATTTATATCAATATATACACACTTTGCGAACGACGTTGTTAGTCGGACGATCACTGACCTTCTTTTTCATCTTTATAACAGACAATGTATTTAGTCTCTTTCGATCATCAAGAAATCGGGGTTGCAGTTAAATCACTTTAATTATCGCCCTCAAAAAATTGTAAAATTTCTCATTTGAGGACTATGGTGTTCATTATTTGTAAATATTGTGTCCGTCTAGAAACATCAAACTGTATCAATCGCATTCGTAATTAAACCCTCGTTGGTCAAGATTTTGTACATTAATACGTCATTTTCATTTTTTTAAATGTTCAATGTTTTTCATATTAATTAAAATAGGATACAATTGTTAAAGAATTGTTGAAAAGAAAAATTGTTAATTCTTCTGTTCCATGCTATTGAAAACTAATGCTTGGTAAGTTTTGAAGATAGTTAAATTTTTGCGGATTATCGTCCAATTGTAAATTTTTGGGAAATCCAATCGAACTTTCAAGAAGTGTAACCACAGAAGATTTAATCAATAATTGTGAATACAAATAATTATTTTCACAATGAGAACTCCAAACGAGGGGCAGTTTGCATCCAATCGATTATTTTCTCCAATGACAAACTGTACCACCGAAATTTTCTTCAGAAAGTAAATGAAGAATTTTGCAAAAGTTGTTTCTGAATGGAAATGATTGAAGCTCGTAGCTACCGAAGAAAAATACGGAGCGTTGGAATGAATCACAAAATGATTTGAATCCAATTCGCTTGGATATCATTCGACAGCACATGAGAAAAATCTTTGCGACCGTAGTGTTATTCGAGAGTTATCGAAATGAAATAATGTAGCTCGACTGATTTTGGTGAAAATGTAAAGAACTTCAATCGCACACTTTTGCCATGTCGTTCATTAAAAAAATAATGATAACGATAGTGTTTTACTGAATTTTCAGCTCATCAAGATAGAGTCCCGATCAATTGAAAGTGCAACCTTTTGCGTGAAATTATTGGGATCGCGTACTCTCTACCACATGAAACGGAAAGTATGTGTTCATGTAATTCTCGAGTTAATCTTCGTCACTCTCATGGAGAGCGTGTCTTAATAAATCCGATGAGTCTTCGGTATCACATAGGACCATATTAGTCCAGTCGAAGAATCATTATAATCGCTTCGAACGATCACTCTTCCTTCTCTTACGAAAAACTTTCTTCCTGATGGAAAATTTCTTTTTCGTTTTTACTGTTCCTTGTCGATTTGCTAAATTCATGAACTTCTCTTGAGTTGAAAGTATTCACAATTCATATCGTTTATCGACTTCCGGTCATTTTTTTTTTTTCTATTGTAATAAAAATGATCTTCAGATGGAAAATCATCTAAAATTCTATTCCGTTTCGATCGTTCTAGCCAAATTGTTTCTCTCGGTTTCCTATGGTTTAGGGAACATGCCGAGAATCGCAGCGCAAATTTGTTGAGGATCTGTCTCGTGCGGATTCAACGCCATCGCAGCCTGAACCTGTTCTTCGGGAAATATATTTGCGAGATGATAGTGAAGACGTCGACGGGCATCCTGTGCTTGCGCGCCCCAAGAAGCATGTATACTCGCTCCAGGAGGCGATGGCAATAAATTCAATTGTGGATCCGAAGTACCCAGACGATGACCTCGCGTTGGTACCGAAACATTTGTTCCTCGAGGTGGCCAACCCCGATACGAATCTGGAGCTGATGCGATGCGCGTTACGTGCTGGTGATTCGAATGATCTGGGCGTTCCCATCTTTTGAACCAAGCAAAATAAATTCAATGATTAGTTCATTAGATTCAGCAATGGAAACGTCGTTTCACTTTCTCTTTATTGACGATGAGGGGAAGGGAGACCTCGTACAACTCCAAAGTATACGAATTAATTAGCAATGTCAAAGAATTTTATGTGGATTTCAAAGACTCACGTTTGTAGACGAAATTATAATAAACATTTTGATTTCCTGCCATCCATAGGATTGAAATTAAAGGAATAGCAGATCGAGTAAAAAAAAAATAGTATTATTGAAATAAAAAATGTTGCAAAATAGTCTTCCAGGACTTTTGAAAAAAAAAACTGTGATTTTAAACACTTCGAAGCTTCAATTTTTAACAAATTACTGATTCTGGTGAAACATTTTCTAGAACTCACTTCATGCCAATGGAATAAGATGTCTCATTGCTGGCGTGCCTCGCTAATGGTCTGTGTTGTATATTCGAATGTGGCGAATTGATAACGGACTGCTGTGGTAAAACTTGTTGCTGTTGATTGGTCGTTAATTGAGGTGGTTGTTGGGGCTGCTGTTGATGATATCTTCGAAGCTGATACAGCCTCGGATCACATGCTGGATTGAGGGTCAATTGACGTTGTAATTTTCTGTGCATATTGGCCGGTTCCGGATCCGGGTTGTTGACTCGTGGAGTTGGCCAGCCTACGGCCGATGGATATCCTGAAGCAATAAATCAATTTTCTTCATTTCCGCTTTACTGTAAACCTTTATTATTCCACGTCTGATTCTTTGCAAACAAAATAATGATTATTTAAATAAATAATAATTATATCTTGTCGTATCAGTTTTTCATTGTAATCATATTTGTAATTTGTTCATCTTTATTTCTCATAATAAAAATGAAGAATCGATGAGTACCTTGTGCGTTTTGGGTCGTCATCTGTTGACCATAGACAATGTTATTTGATACTATCGTCACATCCGCTGTAACATTTTCAACAGATCTGCTCTTCGGTACCGAGGAAGATGATTTTATGATGTTTCCTGGCAATGCCGATCTGGCCTTGCAAAGAGGTTGATGCTGAGAATGAACGTTCGATGCGGACGTTGCCGATGGTAATGGCAAACTGAGACTGGGTCCACGAGCTTGAAGATGACGCTGAGCGTGTTCCACGAGACGTTCGGTCACTGATTTGTGAGGGTGCGGGCCGCGTTCCGGATGACGAAATTTGCATTTGTTTCCATACGTACATTTCTAAATAATCAATCAAATAAAAATAATATAAGAATAAATAGTGAGAAATAATGAGTATTTATGAATAAATTAATGAGTGTAATTTCATTTTGATGAATGAACTTTGAAAAATGTGGCTGTCAAAATATTATCAAAATAGCAATAATTTGTTAAATTTTCATTGTTGCTCGTTGACACTTGTTTTTTTTTGCTCAATAAAATTGAAGACTCGTTTACAGTACTTTTTAAAAAACCAGTAATTGTTCAATAGCAAAAGCTTAAGAGTTGGTTAACCATGATTTTTGTTTTTCCACATTTTTGAAAAGCACCAGAATGAAGCGAACGAATTAGCTTTGAAAAATGAGCATCCGATTTGAAAAATAATAGATGAATTTATTTGTTGATTGAAAATTCATTCGTTCACCTTAGCATAGGGACACGGTGGCGCTGGGTCAGTTCTTCGTGGTCCTATTCGCAAAAAATTATCGAGCGTTGGTCCGCTCCTTCCCAATGGATCATCCGGTGGCATAAAACGATCGTTCACGAAGCTGTACATGAGAATTCGCTCCTCGACGACCCTGCGGAATTCCGGAGTTTCTTGGGCTAGATCCCTGTAATTATCGTTGCTAACGACGATGCCATCAACCTCCGCTGCTAATCGGAGGATATAACGATCGTCGTAACAGACCATTCGTTTGCCTCCTACAAGTCTAAAACAAAACCAATATTGTACTGTATTTAGACTGTTTGCATACGTAATCAGTAATGAAATTCCGACTCCGAAAATTACCGAACGAGAAGTGAAAGGACAAACACTTCGATACATTTTGCACACATGTAATATTTTTCAGACATTTCGTACTTTATTGACATCCTGGAAAAAAAGTCATCAACGTTTTCTCTTGAATATTTTCATTAATACGTTTTATGAAAGCATCGAAAATCATGATAGCAAGACAACTCGATCGTATTTTTTTTCGCATCTGTTTTGTTAACACACTAAACCGTTGCAATGAACGAAATGTGAATGAAAACGTTGCTTAGGATCAAAATATAATTTTTATTCCTCATGTTTTTTTTTGGGAATCTGGAGACTAAATTTAAAAATTGTTCAACGTCATACGAATGTCTAAAAAATATAGATAACGTAATTCTTTTAAATTGTATTCAAGTATCTTATTTGAAGATTGTAAGGAGAATGAAATTAGAATTTAGCCATAGTTACAGTGACTATCGAAAAAAATGAGTGTTTTTTATTGACAGCGATCAAACGTTTGAAGAATTCCGTAATAAGATAATCTGAAAATCATAGATATTGCAAAAATGAAGTTTACCTGGAGGGTGTAAATACGAGAAGTCTATCCCTTTCCAATTCGCCAAGTATTTCTTGATCGGCGATTGGATTATCTGGTCTTGAAGCTTCTTTTCTCCATTTTGGTACGAAGACTGTAATTTCTTTGTGTCCTCTGGATCGAAACCATTCGACACAAATTTTGATACCGCGACACGAAAATATTTCTTTATTACCGTGGCTCATGGCGACGTTGCTGCCATCAATGACGACAGGTCGAAGTGCAACGGGGCTGGAAGTGAAGGTATGGCCAGGATCGTCAGCTGTAAAATCGTTATCAAAAAATCCATCGGATTCGTCCGGTGTATCGGCCAGTTTGGAGCTGCTAGCGCCGAGTTTAATGAGCTCGGCGAGTAATTCATTTTGGCCAGGATCTGGCCCTAATTTGTGCAACGCCGCTTGTACCAGACGCTCTGTATAACCCAGTTTAAGGGCAAATTCAACCCTCGCCGTGTATCCAGGGTTCTGGATTGGCGAGGGCCCTTGGACGGTTACGTATTCAGCGAATTCGGCAGCCAATGTATCCGAAGTTGTTCGAGAAACGTCGGAATGTGACGAAGATGAAACTTGTGACTCCAATCGTGTATGGACGTTGCTTGACCCGATCGAATCCTCGGCTTCGTAATCACTGTCGTACGACGAATCCTCAGCTTCCGCTGTTCCACTACCGGAACCCAGAACCGTACAATCGACGTATCTCTGTAAATAAAAATACTTTCGTTATTAATTTCATTCTAAAATACACTGAATCAATAATATTGACAGAAATACACTGAGTTTTTGGCAAAGTGTTTGACGTTACTGTGTTTTGACGCGATAGCTCAATGTCAGCAACATGATGATTATTATTGGTATTTCTCGATTTATCTTAAGGAAGAATTTTCTCAAGGAGTTTCGGTACAGGCGATACAATGTTGCCATGCTAAACCATGTTAAAAACACAAAAAATTGTCAAAAAGTTAAGAATTTTATAAAATTTGGTGAACATATTCTTTAGTGCCAAATTTGACAATACAAATTTTTTCAGATCTTTCTTCTACACAGTTATCGAGTAATTGAAGACTAAAGTTCACGTGTATAAGCATAGCATTTCCATATATATAGGTATACACTTCGGGCATAAGAAATCTGCTTAAATGCATAATTACTCGATAACTAAGTAGAAGAAAATTTTGAAAAAATTTGTCTTTTCGTACTTGATGTTGAAGAACATTATCACCAAATTTGATTAATTTCTTAAAATTTTGCTTTTTGTACCGAAACTCCTTAACGAATGTAATTTTTTTTATCTCCTCTGAATGAGGTCCAAGTGAAGAGGTCGAAAACCTGACAGATACGCGCGGCTGAATTTTTATCGAATTCCTGGTGATGAACACCATCGGAAACTCCGAAAAAAAGCTTTCTACCCCGTCGATGGATGTTTGACAAGTCATCCAATCAAGTATATTGACTACACTCGGGACTGCTTCGTTCGAGAGATCGCCGAAGATTGAAAAAAATTTTATTCCAATAACTTGCAATAGAATGGACATATTTTAGTTGTTTTTATGTATTTGATGTTGAAAAGTACATTGGCACATTGTGAAAATATACTTCTTTGATGTAAAGTCATGGTGTGACAGGATGTAGAAAAGTTTTTATGAAGAAAAATCTAAAAAAGTACATTTTTGCGATTTCTTTCCTCATAGAACTGCCGCAATCTTGATTTTTTTCAGTTATAAATAATCCGTTGATTATGAGGAACCACGCGAAACCATAAAAATAACAGGAATTCAATTGTCTTGGAAAAAATGATTAATTCCCTAGATATATAGATGAATAATTAAATTTACGAGATACCAGCAACGTCCAATAAATCATTATTTCCCTATCGGTTTCCTATCAGTGCTAATGGACAACTCGAATCGCTATTTTCGAAATGAGATCGCGTTTCCCGTTGTAACAAAATAATTGAACGGATCCGTGCTAAAATAAATATAAAAACCGACCAAACCGTTCGATCATTCGATCAGATTATGATGAAAGAAACGAATGAATAATATACCACTAAATGAATAAAGGTGCAATCGGAGACTATCGATTACGAAAATCTCCGCGATTAATAATATTTGCTGTAGTAGTGTATATGAGTCTTGGGAGTCTCATGGGAGTATATTTGTGTGTGGAATTGTGAAAATAAATCGAGTTTCAATATTTTAGCTTCGTTATATTAAAGACCACGAATTTCACACAGTCTCTCTGTTATTATGTGTTCGTATTGTGGAGATGTTCAATGAAAAATCGCGTGGGTGAAAGAGGCCAAAAGAATCGCGAGATGCATCAAGGTAGATGAGTGCGTGGATATTTTATTGCGCTTCGAGCGATAGATGCATTCTGATAAATGTAAAGCGATGCGAGGACCAACGAGAGCCTGATCGAGCGTTACTGAATTGCGTGGGCGAGAAAACTTGTAGAAAAAAAAAAATACAAATGATGAATATATCTTTTATATATATATGTATATTACGTATACAAAAAATATAGAAAGAAAAGGAGGATTGGAAGGAGAAATAATGAGACGTAAAATAAGAAGCAAAGGAAGGAAGACGATGCAAAAAAGGACGAAAACGTGGAAGCAAAAACATCTTCTCGTCTCGCACAACATCTCCTCTCGCTGCCTCTCTCTCTCTCTTTCTTTCTCTGACACCCCGCTATCATCCTTCCTATCTCTCGTTTCATCTTCGCGATCCTTATCGTATCCTCCTCGCCCTTCCATTCGTGCGAATTGCCCGAGGAGTGCGTGCGCAAATTCTCCCTTACTCTCCGAGGGCACGCATTATACATATACTTATCATATACATATATCACGTATATATGGGAAGTTCCAGGTCGAATTATCAAAAAAAAATGCAATCAAATCACTTTACACTTTATTATTCCAATATTTCTGAAATTCATGAGAATTTGAATTCACGATAATTTCGAAAACTTTTCAAATGCTTTTAGCTTTTATTGACAAAATTATCAGGCTGTTGAGCAAAGATTTTTTTCTCGAAATCGTGTTCTCGATAATAAACGCGAAAAATTTTCTTCATCGTGACCAAAATTCTGGAGATGCAAGTATCAATGACTCAATGAACAGAAATAAAAACTTATTTTCGACATTGATTAAGCAGCTTGAAGCCCGTTTATTCTTTTTTTCAATAAAAATCATTTTCTAATAGTTACAATCGAACATTACTAATATTTCAAAGCTCTTTAATCAGCAATGTTCGTGTCAACTTGAGATAGAATGTCTCGTACATGCGCGAACCACGGAGAGTTCGTGCGGCTGAAGATTTTTTTTTTGTTTCACTCTCGTGCCAGTACACGGGTGTTCCTCATAGCGTAAATAACGAGTCCCGGATTTATCATCGGGAAACACAGGACGACGAGCACAACGGCGTACACTGTGTTATGAATATAATAGCATGGAGGCAGCATAATGAGAAACGTGTGGGTGGCTGATCAGAAACGACGTTTTCTCGGTCAAACAAATGTAACTTCACAGTTTTTTTTTTCAAATATTTGCAATTAAATGACTGTGAGATGACAGAAGATTCGAAAAATTTCTCAAGCGATGCCGCGCACTCTCATTGCAGCGTATAGATCTGAGATTTCGTCGATTATTTTCAATTTTCAAAGTCCTCCGACTCAGCAACGAATGGAAAGAATAAAAATGTTACGAAACTTGGCTTATATCCTTGCCGAGAAAGATCTCTAATCGTCTCTGCTCTGACATCACGCACGGTTATCCAGCCAAGTCGCCCCACTGAGAAAAAAAATTTGAAATTGTGGCGAACAAATTAAATTTGTTGATTCAACAAAACTTTTGTTGATTCAACGATATATTGAACCAAATTTCGTTTGGGTTAACAAATTTCATTTTGTTCGCTACGATTCGTTGAACCAACAAAAAAATTTGTTGAACCAACAGAAAATTTGTCGAACCAACAAAAAATTTGTTGAATTTACGAATTCATTTTTCTCAGTGCCCTATTCTTTCGTTCTGAAAATTGGGATAGAGACGGAGATTAAACCCAGAATTATGAAGCTATAGGTTGTTCGCGTGCCCGTAAATTCCAGTGTAACCAGTCTACATGCCTCCAATTTTTGAAGAAAATGCAGTTTATTGACGAAAAGAATTTCGGAGATGCCAATTATTCTATCGTATAGTTAAGAGTTCAAAGAAGGTCCATCAATTTTTTTAGATTTTTTCTATTATAACATAGTCAAATAAGCGGTCCAAAGAAGCGACCCATTGCTTGAGGGTGCTGAAAACTACGTCATAACTCTAGGGTTAAAACGAAGGTCATGGCGAAGAACAGAAGTGGAGGTGGAGGTCGACATGATGGAGGTCAGGGTCAAGGTCAATGTCAAGGATGAAGAGAGAAGAAGAGAGAGGAGAGGGGCAGATGCAGGAGCAATGTGAACGTTAGACATTGTCAAAACTACGAAGCGATCATTTGTAACTTCTACGGGTTATATTTCCGTGAGAAATTCATCGGAGTCTAACGACTCCCGTGATCAACTGATTTCTCATCGTAATCGCGCTCGATCGGAAATTAGCGGAATACACATCTTTGAGTTTCAAAAAAATTCAATTTAATTTGGATATCAGACAAAAAAATTTCTGTACAAATTTTGTTTCAAGTATTTATTTGACTCTATTGAATAGTTGGTTAACTTGGTTCAATAATTATTCTATTTGAATGAGTATTTAGTGAGGGAAACAAAATATGCTGTCAATTGAGCTCAATATTTTGTTCTCCATGACTAAATATTCAACAAATTTCTTTTCACAGTGTATGAAAACTTCATTTTATAATCAGTCTTGCGGTTACGCGCATGTAATGAACAATGTTGTTGGAATGCAGAGTACGGCAATCTAGAATCACCTTATCTAAAATTCTAGTTGTTTTTTTTTTTTCTTTTTTTTTCATGCCTAGGAGTGCCAAACATGGATGGTCGGGAGAAAAAATGAATTCGGATAGGTAGAATTTTCCCATTTGACTTCGTGAAGGTGTGGTTTCAACGTCGTGACGAAAGTGAACGTAAATCAAAGACGTCAGTTGATCGCTCTCTCTAATTTAAAATTTTGTTCATTTGTTAGACCATCATATTACGAATTACATAAAAGTAATCAAACGGAGGCAAATAAACGTGGATACTGACGAAAGAAAAAATATTCATTAAATGGGACTTTTGATTCTAATAAAATATCCGAGATCCGAGTAGTTTGATTCGCATATTTTATAACGTTTTTTGAGAGTCGAGACTCGCAGATTTATAATGAAAAAAAAAAAAAAACAAATTGGCCTATGAAGACAAATTTTTTTTCGAGTACATGAAAATTTAAACGAATCACAAAGTAACACGAAGATAATGCTTGGCCTGTGTGGGTCTTCGAAATCACGAATTCACTGTGACCACAAAGACGAAACGTCGGAGAGGCTCGAGATGAGCATTTTCATTGCATAACAGAAGTATTAAATACGAGTAAGCAAAGAAGTTTTGAGTACGAGTATGGTTACATATGTCGTGTTAAAACAGTCCATTCGAAACTCATATAAACATACATTTTTTCGTACGCAAATATACCCATAAAACCGTCACGAGACTTTATAATCTTCTCGCTGTCATTGCAAGTGCTGTATTTCGATAAAATAAGCACGCACGTTTGAATACAACGTTGAAACACTATGTTACATACATTTTTCATGCATCTGAGCTCGTATACATGTGGAGAGTTAATTAAATT
The DNA here is from genome assembly GCA_037576405.1 of Campoplex capitator. Classification (NCBI taxonomy): domain Eukaryota; kingdom Metazoa; phylum Arthropoda; class Insecta; order Hymenoptera; family Ichneumonidae; genus Campoplex; species Campoplex capitator. The sequence goes on along the minus strand of JARBWI010000323.1, from coordinate 7,647,544 downwards.
GCGATTCAAGACGAGCTCGTATAGAATCACGACTGATAAGACTGCTCGTTCCTTCTTCCTCTCTTCTAAATCTCTCTCTCTCTCTCTCTCTCTCTCTCTCTCTCGTTCTCTTTCATTATTATTTCTCTCGTGTTACGCGAATAACTCATTCGCCCCATACGAATAGACCTTTGATACAAGTTCTCTGATAAATCGACCTTTCCTTCGCGCAATATCTCAAACCAACATCATTTATCTATATAAAATGAAAAAAAAAAAAAAAATTTTGTTTTTTTTTTTAAATAAAAAAAAATAAATAAACGTGTCTATTATCTGTATTACATTTCAATCCACATCTATCCCACGATGCAGCTACTGTGGCACGATAAATAGTGCATGGTCCGTAACAACGACGGTATAGTTACAACGAGCATCGAGATAACGAGGATAGATCCCTCGTGAAGAGGCTCACGATACGTTTCTATCGATACGAACCTTCGGATTATCTCCATTCACAATCGCACTCGAGTCTATAAATATATATAATGGTATACGCGGGCAGTTGTATGGTGTGTGTGCTGACGGGCGAGAAATTAACTTAAATGGGGCATAGCTCTCCCAAGTTGGCGGATGTAACCATTAGCGAGAAGATTCAGGTGAAAGTAGCGGTATAAGAGAAAGATGGAGAGAAAGGAGAAAGAGGCTGCGCGGAGAAAGATGTTTCAGTGGATCAGAGTTTTCGATCTGTACCGCGGAATCCCATTACCATTCTACACAAACATATAAAAGTTGTTTCAAATTAAATGTGGTCAATAGTGTGCTGCAACTTGCTTGAATAAATGTTCTAATAAAGCTCCCTCGACCCTTGAAAATGGAGTTGATTTTCGGACAGCTGTCTGGATTGAACCGCTAATATACTTGAAACATTTGATAGAGGACTCGTTTATGCGAAATTTTATGCCTCACAAATATCCTCCTATGTACTTCTACTCTCTGCCCATTTTTTTGGCAGTATAAACGATAACAAATGGCGAACTCGATGACTGTAATAATATAAAAATCTTTGTCGATAAAAGAAAAAGTTATATTATCTTTTTTCTTAACATATTCGACTGAAAAACTAGTCCAGAACTTTTGAGAGTGCAGTATCGTATTGAAGCCTGAATAATAACATAATTTGTTTCCTGTATGAGATTACGACTATTGGTAATAAAATGAACTCAGTCATTGATTGGAGCTCGACAATTCCGCGATTTGACGCAAACAAATCGGGAATTCCCATGAGACGAATGAACGTGTACTGTAAACAAATGCTGTAATAATCGGATCTGACGTACCATTTTCCTCGAGAGAATTATTTCTAAAAAACCAAGGCGACTATCGAATAAACTGAACGTATCGGTAAATATTTCGGTTTTTTCATTCATCGACAGGTTACGACATTTATGATGATGGATAGAAGTATAGACTTGAGCGATTTGGTGAATAAAACGATCGTAAACGAATGATTTTTCTTCTAGGCCTTCAAAGATTAATTGCGAGTAGTGTTCATTGACCGATCTATTACAAGATCCGAATTCATTGATTCGTATTGATGAATTAACATTGCGACGAAGAAAGAAGAAATGAAGCAACCTGGAAAACATAGAAGTAGAGAGAGAGAGAAAAGAAATTTTCTTCTCGTCATAGTGCCAAGTAGCGTTAATTAATGTTAACCGATGTCCAAGAAACACGATTTCTCATTTGCACCTCGCACCTTTTGCTATCAACTACACCGAGGGATTCACTTGTGTACATTTATGTATACATATCGTATACTACATTGAGCTCGAGTTTGAAAAGGCGTAAGATCCGTTATCACGGAGCAAGCTTCGCGCCTTTTTTCTCTCCCTAGGAATCGAAAAGCACACGCATACATCCTCGTTTCTTCTCAAGAGAGAGAGTTCCCGTGCTCGTTCTTCGAGCAAGATAGAAGTACCGCGGAGAGTATACGCTGCTGTACAAGTGTACGTAGGGGCGTCCAGCCAGTTCTCTCGTACCCGACGAAGGTCGTGTGTCTTACATGCTTCGCACCATCATAGATCACCTCTCACGACCGGAACGCGCGCCCGTTTATCCGTTGGCGGTCCCGCGAATCCAATTCATAAAATACATACAGAGTGTCATGAAAATCGCGTCAATGATTTGCAGGCAAAAGTGGATTGCAAAATTTTAAGAAGAAAAGTCTCCGAAAAGTCCTTTCGTCTCCGCGATTTATCGTCGGTGGCATATTCGTTGATTGTCAAAATGACAGCCGTTTCAGGGCAGTGCGATGATAAGAACAGGTAAACGGTAAAAAAAACACGCTTCACCCATGGAATCACAACGGTCCGGAGGGAAAAATGCAAGAGAACTTTTCTCCTTACAATTTTACTGTCGAATTACTTCGCAAACTTTGATCACGGCCCTCGGAACTGTTTTCATTATTACATGGATCTGTACCAGTTGGTTAATCCATAGGAGAGCGCGTACATCAAGCGGTTCATCGAGGAGCCGAGCAATGAGATTTTTGAGGAATTTCAAACTCGAGAAAAGACGACGTTGATGTGCTTACGCTCGATATTTTTGCTCTTTCTCTCATGAGTCTTCTGTTCGACACTTGTTTCATGATTTCCATTTCATTTCGTTTTCGTTACACTAAATGAGCATTAATTAAAAACAAAAAGAAAAACGGATTATAATAAAAAGGAATGGTATAGTTGTGCTCTCTTTTTTTTTTAACAGCAGCGATCATCGAACTTTTCAAACTTATTTCCACTTGAAAAAAGTAAAAAAAAAAAAACAAATTAACTTATACTGAACGGATGTGTTTCACGTTGAATCCTTTTCGAACCTTCTCTTCTCCTCGATTCCAGAGATTTCACTCGTATATGACAAAAAAATAATGAAATAGAAATAGCGATTCAAGTATTGCGTTATTACATGTATTTCAGAAAGAAAAGGAAGTAAAATGCATAATGGTGTAATACACACAGAAGATAGTAGAGTTGAGCTCGTGTGTTGTTTATTCACTGATTACAGTGTTGTTACAACGTTGATACATCAGGTAAGCGTACGTCTTAAGAAAGACCTCTCACTCTGAGTGTTTCGATTGATAGGGATTCCTGATAAGGATAATTGCGAGAGAAGATGAATAGGATAGAGAAAGACAGACTGCTGCGCGGTAAAGATACCCCGTTAAGGATTCGGAACACGATCAGATATGCGAGAGCATTTACCTCGAGCAATCTTCGACACTGACTCTCGCAATTGGCCCTTTTTTTTCTCCGGATCATGAGGCCTGTTTGAAGGCGTAAGTCAGTGGAAAATGTCTCGGGGGTTTACCGTCATTGACAAAACGAATTGTTAAACGATAGATGAACAAGCCGACATCGTTCGAACGCTACAAAAATCTGTATCGCGTTCAAAAAGTAAATGGCACTATTAAAAAAGCTTTTACATCTGAACCTTATAAAATAATAACTCTGTACTAATCGATAAGAAAAAAGTTGTAGCCGCTGCTTCCTCCAGCGTCTCAGCGGTAACTTATCCCTGCAATTGCCCTTCGAGAAGCTTGAATATATCTGTACATATGAAGAAATTCCATAATATTTGTATCGCCGAACACAAGATTTTTTTGAGTGTTCGTCACATCATGGATAGTCGTTTCGACGGGTATGCAGCAGGTCGTAGAAAAAACATATAGACAGCGCTGTCGGAGGAGAGTGGACCTTGAGGCTTTTTTTTGTTGGGTCCTGCGCGGAGTTGGAGAAAACGATCCAGCAAACTGGTTTCAAGTCTGTCTATGCCCTTAGAGGAAGATAGAAAGGGTCAAGTTAAGGGGGGAAGCTGGTCTAGAGCGTAAAAAAATGGGCATAATTTATGAATTTTTTATGACTCAACAAAAAGATCAATCGAAAATCTGTGAAAGAGGTTTTATAATTTAGGTTTTAATATACAAATACAAATTTTTTCGTGTCAATTAAATTCAAAATGGCGGTGTCCGGCATTTCTTCGGAGGCGCCTCGATTTTTAGACGGGTCCATGGCCGAAGATGTAACCTCCTTAATTTTGGTCCGGGAATAAAATCCCGAAAATTTTTAGTTTCTATATAACAACAGCAAGAGACGTACGTAGCATTTTTTCGATATTTTGTTTTTTCGCGAAATGGTGCACGTTTGAACAAAACATTAAAATTTTCACTATAAAAAACGACAAAATTGTTGACTAAAAAAAAAAACTATGCAATATAAAAAAAAAATCCTACGTACGTCTCCGGAGAAAGGTATTTCGAATGTACTGTCAAAATTTCGTATAGATCGGTGAAGATTTGCTCGAGTTATGTCTTCGGCCAGTTCAAAAAAAGTCATTTCGAGAAAAACGCGTTTAAAGTTTTACGTACTATAAAATCATATTAAATGCGTATATACTTTTAATCTGCGATGCCTGCGCCGTACAATTGCCCTTCTGTATCAATCTCTTCGGCTTCTTTTTCCTTTCGGAAAATGATCTTTATCCCCCCGGAAAGGGAATCGTTATGATCCCGGCGCACGCTGTAATGCGTGCGCCAGGATCATAAAGGGCGCTCGGGGCATACCTGAGAGGCGCTGCCGCAGAATGGAAAGTTTGGGCATTTAGACATTTTTGCCGACATCCATTCTTTGGTATGTTATTTTTAAGACCCTAAAGTACCTTTTAAGACAAAAAAAAAAATTTCGGTTTCTTCAAAATTCTAGACCAGCTTCCCCCCTTAAATGAGCCACTGGATTCATGGATTTTACGAGAGAATGAAAAGAAAAAAAAAGAGTAAGAAGTGGTTTTGCCATCAGAACTCGGCTGAGCTCTCTGAAGAGAAAGGGGAGAATAAATATTGCGAGATTTTATTTTTCATTACGACGAGATTACGCTTTATCATTTCTTCGGGAAAGAGAGAGGGAGAGAGAGAGAGAGAGAAGGAGGGAGGGAATGAGGTCTTGGAGCATATCCGGGTCCCGCGCGGGATCGGTGGCGATACCGGAACTCGTGAGCCCCGTGCTTCGACCTCGCGCACCTCCAGCGCAGAGAATGAGAGACCGAGAAAGGCAACGGGAGAGACTCTACTCGAGAGGGACCGTGGTATTAAGCACGGTATAGCGGAAAGGGCCACCTTGCTCGAAACATTCAGAGGCTTCCATATATATATATAGATATAGTATGGGCGTGCGTGTGTCTGTATGTGTGTGTGTGTGTCTACAAAGTAACTTGGAGTCTACACCGATTACACAGCATCAAGTTTCGAGTGGGCGTGAATCCGTGATGCTCGAACCGCACGAGAGGATACTGCAGAGGTCTTGCGTAAAAGTTTCACTGAATTCGTATATCTCTCTGACCGTTCATTAAATCAATATCTAATGAAACAACAATCAAACATCATTACGGTACAATTAACTCGCCAATTATACGTTCCTGCTCTCGTCACCGATTAAATCGTACTATTCCTTTCCTTATTCGACTAGATTCTGCCGTTTGATTCTGGATATTGACGCGTGAATCTTGATTTTTTTAGTCATGTAAAAACTGCGCGATTTTTATTACCAAAAATAAGAAATTATTCATTTTACAGATAAAAATTATGAATTGATATTAAGAAATCTGCTTCAGTGCACTTGGAAAAACAAACGATTACGATGAAATCGATACCGAGACCTACGTGATACTTGCCAAACATTCGAATCGTGTTCTATTTTGTATATATATATTATTATTATCGAGCCCGATTAAACGATCGTGTCCAATTAGCGTACAACGTAATATAGGAACGTTTCGCTCTTGCTGGGGGACGATCAAACGAGCAATTAATGCACGATATATATTTGTTTTTACGATGAGATTTATACAAACCGCACGACTCTCTCGTCGGTTTGATATAACATTTTAGATAAAATAAATATAATAGCAGCGGATTTAACAGGTGGAAAATGGGTTGTTTGACCCGAGCTTCAGCATCGTTTTTGCTCTCCAACATCATGTGTGTTCATTAAAATTAATGTAAATGCGAGTGTTCAATAGCAACTCAATCGCTTCGGATCATGATTTATATTAGGCGTTTAATTATTATTCAATATTAGCTATGAAAATTATTACCCGATTTTTGAAAATTATTTTTCGACTAATCTGTACCGTGTAAAAATACTGAATTTATTAAACAAATCTTACCAAAACGGAAGTATCGTTTACGGAAGTTGGTTCGAAACATAAAGAAAGTGAAGTCAATGAGCCGCGAAATGGTAAAATTATTATTGTTGATAATAAAAAAAAAAAAAAAAAAGGATTTTGACTTCCTAAAAGCATTTATCAGCAAGCAATCAAACAATCTCCACTAAGAACAAACAAAAATGATAGAATTACGAAAATTCACAACTTGCCGGAATCATTCGATTCGTGCTACAAAGTACTCCATATTTATTTTAAATGGTCTTATATATGTAAAAAAAAAATAATATATATATCGAGTAGTGAAATCATGCACTTATTTTCCGACAGGTACAACAATTTCTCACGCTTCGAAGATAGAGAAAATGCTACCATGTTATTAGTACGAATAGACATTACGAACGAGTTTTACTATATATGCATATATTATATCTTTATACGTGTGTACGTATAATAGAAATGGAGTTACACCGATTTCTCGATCTGCCTTTAAGTGATTCGAGAACTCCCATAATACCATGTTCGTTTCTTCATATTTTTCCCCTATATTTTTTTTTTTTTTTTTTTTTTCATCGTCATTATGAAGCTGAAAGATAATCGTTCGATGCACGTGTGAGCATGTGCATAAACTTATTCGAGTATCCGTCGACGTTTTATTCTTCTCGCGTATATCGATATTGCAAGGAAGATTATATTCGATTGACAAATTATTAGCGATGATTTTACGACCAAGTCATTACGATCATCATCAATCAAACGATTCTTTATATAATTGAGCGAATTCGCAGGGATAATTACGAAAAATTTTTTAATTAATTACTTCGTAATCGAAGACAATTAATTTTTCACACTGATTGAGAGAAAAGAATAATCTAATAAAATTCGATTTTATTTATATCGTTAAAAATTTTTAAAACCAGTCGAAAGTTGAACGATTAACGAAGCAGAATTTCAAAATGAAATTAGCTTTTTAATTACTTCGTTAAAAGCTGATTATCATTTTTTTTTTTTTTAATACGAAGAATACTGATTTTCAAAAATAAATTAACCTATCAAACGGAGATGAGATTCACGAGGACGAATATTATGAAATAACAATCGAGAGGAATATTATTTCGCTTTTGCATATACGTGCCAATCGACGTAAAATACGACGTGAGGACGTACACGTGTACACGAGCGTTAATTATTTCGTCGGTGGATGTATGTATAAGTCGTGTTTCGAAGCCACGGAGGAATCTCACCGAGGAAACCGGTCGAAAGTGCCGCCTGAAGTTTCTCCTTCGTCCATACACACATATATATATATATATACATATACATGAATGGGGATATTTTGCTGAAGCGGAAACTGTGTATCCGGTGACCTCGTTGCTTCGTCGTCACGCGCACCGACATCATACAATCACCTACATTTTTATATATCTGTATATACAAGATTTACACACGGATTTTAATTGTAAGAAGCTGAAAGATGGGATTGACTGCCTTGCAGGTATCACAGACCGGTGTTACTTTCTTCGTAAATTTCTCTAAACGCAAGATGAAGCCGGCCGGCGAACCGGATATCCTGGTTAAATAAAAATATGTTTCTGCTTTGCTAATTGCAAGAGAAAAATTCATCGATCCGATTCGATATTCCAATCATTCTGTATACCGAAGTCAATAACCATTTCTTATTTATCTTTCCATGCAAAGCAAATCCAATGACAGACGTTGATCAATTTTATGTGACTTTTATCGTGACGATGATAATGGAATGATAAAATAACAGGAATTATATTTTTCTCGCGTGTTGATTTTTCAAAAGATATATCATCGAATCCGAGATCCGTGTTATTGGCGAGACGAGATTTCATCCTTTTCGCAGAGATGGTTGTACAAATATTCGTTATTTACAGACGATTCTTTCGGATGGATATTTTGAGAGCGATTGTTGCATAATTATGTTCACGAGCATCGAATGATTTCAGCAATTTTTTAAAGAATATTTTACTCGATAGGAATTCGTTGCCTTTATTTTATTTTCGAGCCAAAATAAATTTGAGAATAAATGCTCGAGTGGTTAAGATCGAATTTTTTTTTTGGGCAGCCCATGTGTATCCAATTTTTTTTTTAACGACATTGATTACGATAAAAATTGGTCATGCCTGGTCCACCGGCGTAACGATCAATTTATCGTCTCGGTAGATTCGTTTTAAATTTGATTTCCTGTGCGAGATATTTTTCGAAACGAATTCCGCAATCGTGGTTACAGCTAAATGCGTGCGGACTTGATATTCAGTCGGGACGAAACGAGTATGCGTAAGGAGATTTTTTTGCGACGAGGCGATTCGTTCCGTGAGTTTTGAGGCGTTGGTTCCGATAGCCCGAGGCTTATTGAGGTCACCGAAAAAAAAATATTCGATCGAACAATAGAAAGATTCCAAAGGAACGATCGATCGAAATATATTTAAAAAAAAAATATGCATAACGATCAAACGGACTGAAAAATATCAAAACGTTCCTGTAAATTTCCAAATTTGGATAAATTTTCTCTCTCTCTCGAGTCTGCTGCTCACCTTTCCAGCCACGGTCATCCTGAATCCTGTTTCTTCGTTGGACGGCAGCGTTAATGACAAAATCAACGAAAAGACGATGACGAAAAAGAGAAGGAAAAACCGGTGCACAGAGAAAAAAAAACAGAAAAGAAGCCTCGGAGTATTTCAATCGGCACCACTTTCACAACGGAGGCCGGTAACACATCCTCGGGGCAGAAGAGCTATCTTGGGCTCTCCTGCGTATACGTATAAACGTATACAATAGATTATTATATATGTATGTCTATATATCCATATACATATACATATATGTATACTTTTTTAAGTCGTCACAGATCCGAGAGAGATCCCGTCGACCACTTCACGGTCACACAGTCGAAAAACTCGTTCTCCCACACTCGATGTAATACTACATATACATATTCACATGTGCATCATCACATATACTTAATAGACGTGAGATCGATGGTGAGAGTGCGTCTTCGGGATCGTTCGATCGATCGATTTGAAAAATGCTTTTTCGTATTAATCTCGTAACTAAAATCCCTTTGAATGGAGCATCGCGAACTCGCGGTATCACTTAATTTTGCTTGGATCACTAGCCGGAAACGAAGGCTCATTGATTTTGACTCATATCGGTAAAAAAAAAAACAAAAAAAAAAGATCGTTGGACAAAAAGCTATCGCGATCAATCCATTTACATTTCAGCGGGAGAAGTATTTTCACAGAATTTCGATAAGACACGATTTTAAACTGTCAATAAACAAACGAACAAAAAAAATAAGGAAAAAGTGAAAAATCGGAAGACTCGAGTCGTTAATCTCAGCAGTGAGAGCGCTGAGAGAGAACTGAAGAGAAATACGTAACCGAGTCTCGCGTTTCGTCGGGCTTGCCACGAGTCTGAGCTCGACGAGTCTCCGGATCCCTCTACTTTGCCGCGGCTCTTTTTGCCCCCGTCTCGGCTCCTCGCCGCGGTACCGCAGCAGGTAAATAAAATATGGAAAGACCGAGGGAGAGAGAGAGAGAGAAAGAGAGAAAGGAGACGAATACTTAGGAGGAAAGATCGTCAGGCAGGTAGATGAATGCACGCTATAACTATAAACCGAAAGCTACGATACAAAAAAGGCGTATAAACTGTAAAAAAAGCGCAAAACATAGACCCTTTGAGAGCTCAGAGGCTGCGATACACGCGTATAACGATGCGACGGTCGTTTGCACTGAAAAGGGCTGATGTTTTCGACACTGGCCCAATTCGTTTCGCCCTTGCGATTTCAATGAATACGGATTAATTCGCGGGGTACGTATGTAACGAAATAAATGAATGAGGAAGAGAGAGAGAGAGAGAGAGAATGTGGAGCTGAAGAGGGAGGGACACTCGACCACATTGCTCACTCCGTTCAGCCCGCGGAGAATGGAAATTCTCCGTGCGAGTTCGAGTGAGTGAGAGATAAGAGGAAACGACATACACACAACTTAGATCGCGAAGTCGTCTATAGATCCAGAGAAAAACGAGAGAGGGAAGAGAAAGATAGAGTTTAAAACGGACCTGTATGAGAGAAGCAAAGGGAGTCGACCCAAACGGGGGGGAGCCGAACGCGCGCGCGACGGTGAAACAGAGATGAAACGAGCCAAAACGGTACAACCGGCGAGCCCAGCGATCGAAGCAAACTCTATACTCGGTTAACACGAAGCTGTAACAGCGCGCCTATCTCCACTATGGAGTAGCCGGTTAGTGAATGGAACCCGCGCCGGAGATCTTGTGCACCGCGAACGGAACGTCACATGCTGCGAAAGAAGCTGTACTCCCCTCCTCCACACCATTCTTTTTTTTTCGTTTTTTTTTTATATACCTTAGACACCGAGGCTCACAATTTTCAACTGCGAACATGTTTTCGAAACTATATAATCATAAGGTCGTTCGATAGCTCTCCGGAACAGTAACTCGATGATCAAAACCTCGACGGTTTGTATCTGTAGGAAAGAGGCTGAAAAGCAAATTCACTCGCTCGGAGATGCTTGGTATTTCGAGAAAGAGGAAAGCTAACGTTTTATTCTGTGATAAAAAGAGTACAACGCGGTGGGAAAGTGTGCGGCAAGATCTGAACGATCGCCTCGAAGACGTTGGATATGCGAAAAACACCTTTGAAAGATTTTCTTTTCATTTTCCTGGTATATTTATTCTGCAATATACTCGACAAATTTTCCAAAAGGACTGAAGAGTTTTGTGGGGAAACGCGTTTTATCGCGGAAGACTGTCGCATTTTTACACCCTTTGACAAAACCCGTTCATCGCGAAAACCTCCAAAAACCATCGGAACATCAAGAAAAAATTGTCGCCACGTATTTTTACTTTCGACAAATGCTGAAATAACAATAAAACACATCAAATATTACTTTCGTTCGGATTTGCGACGATTGGACGAGAATCGGGCCAATAGCTTCCTGCTAAAACCTATTTTTCGTCTTGAAATGATTCAGAATTATGTCAATTTTTGTTTTTTAATTGAACATATTTGCACCGAAATACTTGCAATCGAGCGCTTTGTCAGAATGAGCAGGCCACGAATTCACTGCGCACGTGTAATATACAATGACAAAATTCGAAGTATAACACAAGCACATCAGATTTTTACGGTGTGTGTAAAGCGTATGAGAGAAGAAAAGTTTTCGCAAACGATTATCCCGGAGCTCACGATTATAGTCTCGTAATTAGGGGTCATTCCCGAGAGAGCGATCTCAGACGATATCAGGGGAGACTAATTAACTCGCGGCAGGCTAACATACAGTGGCTGACTTTTGCAGTCTATCACGTATCTCGCCTCCTCTCTCGACTCGATCGATCTCATTTATCCGTACACTCGATATTATTATTGTTTTATGATTATTATTTGGTGGCAGCGGAGCCCGAAATCTATCAATTTCCATATGTTTTTTTTTGTCATAAGAACGACGAGACGATGGAGTGTTAATGGAATTAACAAATTGTAAGCAATCGTTGCAGCAATAAAAATACTGGAGCTATGAGAGCTTATTTGTTTTTAAATTGCAACATAAAAAATGTATTTTCATTACGTCGCCTCTATAAATTCAATGTTTGATGTTCAACTGTCTCCACTCGCTCTTGAAAGCGTATAATTCGAAATGCTGATCGAATTACATTCGGCTCAAGTATTTATTGGGCTTATTCTTTTGTTCAAAAGAGTTGAAAAGAATAACGAATTTAGTATACTTGTCGCGAGCTCCCGCGATTTACCTCGGGAACAGGGAATACTGGATATAGCATCGGCGGAACGGCGAATGTCATCCACGAGATCAGCCAATCGTACGTCGATTTTCAGGCGAGAGCTCGAACCTGCGGATCTGGGTATGCACAATTTTAAACCCAAAAATTCTTGTTATTTTCAATGAAATTTGATCCAGTAACGAATAAACCTGTATGTCGATAGATTATTTAAAAAAAAAAATCGACGATCCCGGATTCCTTTTCGACTTATATGAGGCAGAAATAGGAACGAAGCAATAGCAATTACAAACAAAGTCGTGCGATTCGCGATGCTTCAATGAACAGAAAAATTGAGAGAAAGAAATGCAACACTTGTTCGCTCTTTGCCACTGGTGCGCATCAACGAGAGCAGCATCAACAAGAATAAAAAAAAATTTCAAATTATATCCCCGACGAGAGAACGTCGAGGAGCAAAGCCCTCGTCTCAAAGTTCGTCGCCTTACGTTCCCTGGAATTCGTCACGATTTCCTCCGGAACGATGATTTTAGTCGTTTTCTCGCTAAATCATTATCGTCGGATTGCACCTTCGGGGGAGAAGGAGCCCGAGAACAAGGCGGACATTGCAGAATTTATGCTGGACGCGAAGATTGCCTGAGCGAGAACCGTTTTTTCCCAATTAACAACTAAATGGAAACGGATAAAAAAATGATGATATTTTCAAACATTGTTCCTTGCTTTTCAATTATTCATTTTTTTAATCGATTTTTTTTTATCCGCTATGTATCAATCAAGTATCAATGACCTCATTCGTTGCAACAGTCTCATCCGAAACGTGTTTTACGCTGCAATTTTCTGGCTTACGAGTTTGGAGAAATTGGAGTGTACACTGTGTGAGAATTGAGAGTTTCACAGTAAATGTTTTGCAGTACGTTTTAGAATTCGAAACGAATGAATAGTGTGAATAGTCTTTGGATAGTGTGCTTCGCACTGAAATGTTCTGGCTAACGTGTTTGGAGAAATCAAAGAATACATTATAGTCATTGAAAGTAACACAGCGAATTTTGCAGCAGACATTCGAAGTCCATATATACACAAAAGAAACTATGCACAATTTGTATATTTTCTATTCACAATTTTTGGGATATGCCACTTAAAATTTTTGTACAATTTTCGAAATCGTTAATGGTTGCATCGTATTGATTACTTAATAATTAAGGGGTTAGGCCACCCTAGAGCGAAAAAAAATCGGTATACTTAAACATTTTTTTTCTGGCAAATTATGGAACCAATTAAAATTCTGTGCACGGTTTTCCATTGAATTATTATTGAACTAAAAAAGAAAAAAAATCGCTGGGATCAATAAAAAAAATAGCCTCTGCACAGCTTTACTTTTTTTGCCAAAATGGTGCCTATTTTTTTCAAAAATGGTAAAAATTAAGGAAAAAAAATTAGAGAAAAATAGGCACCATTTTGGCAGAAATCAATATATCGAAAAAATCCTACGTACTTCTTTCCTATATAGATTTCCTATATAGATTGGGAAAAACTTTGGTTTTTAATTCTGGATTAAAAATTGAATGAGATTTGAGTCCGGCCGTGGAAAAAAAAGGTGTCAACGGAGAAAAGCTGTGCAAACGCTATTTTTTTTATTGATCCCAGAGATTTTTTTTTTACAGTTCAATAATAGTTGAATGGAGGACTGTCCACATAGAATTTCAATCGATTCCATAATTTGGTCAAAAAAAAAATTCTAAAGTATACCGATTTTTTTTCTCGCTCCAGGGTGGCCTAACCCCTTGAGTGATTTTCAAAAATTGACCATCAATTTTTATTACAGAACTATTCTCGTGCAGTCGTCAAATTCCATTCAACACTCAAATACTCTTGAATTCAACATTAATTAATTATTCCATTCATAATCGATGATAAGCACCGCTGACGAGAGTAAATAACTCGAGTCAATTATTAGATCGTAACACAAAAGGTCGATTCAACACCTACGTTTATAGAGATTTTGAGACCTCAACACCTGTAGGTTCGTAATTTAAAATTCCCTCTTTTCACAGTTGTATTTACACAGTTCGACGACGATCTATTACGATGGTTTTCTGTGAGTTATTATTTACGTTTACATTGCTACTTCCATTCGACCTGTCAAATGATTCAACCGGATAAAAAATCATTACAATAACCCTTTAATAACGTAATTGTAATTCTGACCATGGACATATAATAAGAATCCGATACTCGGAGTGATTTCCGGATAGATAACAACGAGAGTGAAAAACAAATTGAAACTATAATAAGCAATAACTTTTTGAATAAATTTGTGTCGTATACCAAACATATTTCAGAAAAAACGAGAGCTGATCTGACATATCCGAACAGCGGTCTTGATTTCCTAATATTTTATATTTTTTGATGAATCAAGCGCAAAAAAGAGAAAGACAGACCTGTCTTTACATTTCTAAATTGTCTTTGAAATAACAGATATTTAAGAATTTATCAAATAATTAATTGTTCGATAGCATTGTGTGATTGGTTTTAATAAGTTAATAAGTTGATTCAACCTTAAAATTTTCACCATGAACTAGACAATCGTACCTAAAACAGTGTAAATGTTTTTAAATCACATCTATACACCGAAAATGTTTCGAATGTTTTTTTTTTTTTTTTCAGATTTCTTATGTTTGCATAATAATTTTGGATAAGCTGAATTCGCTTGGAATGTCTTATGTAGTAGATATATATATATTGTGATTGTGCCGATGTGATACGAGTTACCCTCGATACGCATGACTTGCGTTTTAATTTATATCGGAATTCACATGCATTCACGGAGAGACGAGAATAATTTATATTCAAAATGGATTATACGCTGGTGATTGCTAAAAATTATTTCACGCGAATTTCGCAAATTGTAATATTCGATTAAGCTCCACTGACCAAAAGTATTTGATTGACACGATGGTACTTATCGAACAAAATTTGAATCCTAGTCCAACGTGAATGAAGTTACATTTCATCTCGTGAGAAAACCCATTCGGTAAGGAATATATCGACATAGCTGAAGCAACTGAATAGGTGATGTTATTGAATCGATTAAAAATTACTTTCAGTCGATGGGAATAAGTTGGTAATTGAGTCAAGCAGACCCTGGTCTATCAACATTGATTTGGGGAAAGAAAAACTCGAGTTGATTCGATTTCTTTTGACTTGCATCGACATTTCTAATGATATACTTGCATTTTTCAATGAAATTAGTTGAATCATTGAAATGTCGAATGTGATATTGCAAATTTTGTGGGGAGTTCGGAAAACCTGCGAGAACAAAACGCTCTCGAGATCATCTCATCGAAGCATAATTTGTCGGAGGATGGCGCTCCGTCTATTATACGAGCTAATTGTCTTGGGAGACAAGTCTTCGGTTTTGTTTGTCGTCTGCCAACCGATTCATCGTTATCGTGCAATCAACCGGTATTACAGCACGGTATATTTGTGGACTGCATGTAATAGACATTACAGTCCTACAATAAACAACTCTCTCGTATACTCTTGCTCAATCGTTGACCGACGTTACGTCAGTCGATCTCGAAAACTCGTCGATCTTGATGTATATGAATAAGCACTGAGCATTGAAGGCGTTTCGTCTCGATTTTTCCCTCAAATAAGAAATCCATCAGAGTTACACAGAGAGACAGTTATCAATCGATTTTTTATTGAGAACAATTTTTCCGACGGAAGTTTAAGTATAGAATTTAAAAAAATTCAAAAAAAAAATATGAAATTCGGTGAATGAAAGAGATATGAATGAAGATAATGATCGAGTCCGTTTTTCAGTCACATCGAGAAACTCCTCATCAAATTCCCCGAAGACGTTAGATAGATTTGAGGCGGAGCGAAGATTATACATATTTTTATGAAGTTTTATATTCGACGAAACGAGTTTGCCTTCTCGTCTCAATGAGTGAGGATTTTCCCAAAGACGTGGCCACCAGTCGAGGTCCTAAAAACTATGGACATCAATTCCAATAATCAATTAATCAGCGACGATTAATCTCGTGATGTGGAAAAGAGAGATAGAAGAGAGTTCATTGACCTCTTTTGGCATTGGCTACACTCATACTAGCCACAAGTTTTGCTTACAAACTAGTCTCGAATAATCCGATGTTCAAATATATAATAATGTTATATACGCGGTAGCAGCTATATAGATGCGGTATAAAATCGAGTATATTACGATGCAGTATAAGTAACGTTTGCTACCGCGGTTCGTCTGTGTGTATATATATGTGTGTTGTTTGGTACCTGCTATCTGGCGAACGAGCACAGTCGTTATATACAAGAGAAATAATAAATGTCGATTCGATCGCCGGAGTCCACCGTGGATATAAAAGCGTATATACCGATGGAAAGCGACTCTTTACACTGTGGAGAGAAAGCCACACACGCAGTCCGATCGAGCAGCTATCTCGAGTCTCCTGGGTGCGGAATATCCTGCTCCTCTCTTTTTTTTTCTTTTTTTTTTTTTGCTCTCTTTCTCTTTCACTGAAAAATGAAAATATATATGAGTATTTATTCACAAAATCCAGGAGAGATCATCAACCGTTTCT
This sequence comes from Campoplex capitator, assembly GCA_037576405.1. Lineage (NCBI taxonomy): Eukaryota > Metazoa > Arthropoda > Insecta > Hymenoptera > Ichneumonidae > Campoplex > Campoplex capitator. Next base: position 7,630,979 of record JARBWI010000323.1, on the reverse strand, counting down.
ACCCAATTTTCAGTAGAATTCTTTCCATTTAAACTCTAAATTTATGGGTCTTTCTGCTCTACAATGGATTAGTCAATCGAAGAACTAAATCTGCAGAAAAAAGTTGGAGCGGTTGGTACGAGTGCCACGGAATTGTCTTCTAGGGAATAAGATAAATGTGCTGTAAGACAAGCGTAATTAACCTTAGATTCGTACTGTATTTCTTCGTACCGAGTTTTTGGGTCGAGACACTTTGGCCACCCGGAGAGTCCAAAACTCTTAGTCGGATGGATATTTGTGAAGATCTTTTTAAGAATCGTAAGACGGTACTTATGAATGTATAGTCGAAGGTGCAAAAGAAGTATGGAAGTTCATTTTTCGGGTCAGGGAGCCGCCAACAAAATTTAAACAGCAAAAAAAAAAACAGGACTCAAGATGGAGCGAAAGAGGCAAAATTCAACTGAGATTCACGCAAGTTTTACAAAATAATTCGAATTAAAAGTCAGACCTATTCGCTGTTGGGATTCGAAAACTTGCATTTGATATCCTTGAGGTTAATTTCACATTGAGTTTTAGCTCCATTTCACTAGACTGAATCTCAATTGGGTTTGTACCGAATGGATTCTAGTTTTGAGTATGGATTCCGATCTGGAATGGATTTGGATGTCATTGATTTGAAGCAGGCTTCGTTCAGTCACAACTGAAGTTCGATTCGCATGAAATAATCCAGATTTAAGACAGACAAGTCAGGATAAACTAAAACGTGATTTTGGACACATTTCTTCGCTTGTTGTTCTATCGATGTTTTCTCAATTCCAGTATGTGACCATGGATCGGACCTGTTCCTCTTTGTCCTCGTCTTTTCACTCTTTCCTTAAGTTGTCGTTAACTTTTATTCCATTCCATATCCTTTCTGGAATTTCTATGTTCTCTGCATGGTCTTTCTCTACACTCGACGCAAATCTCTCGTTCGCTGTTCTTCTGCACGTCGAAGGATACTTCGCCTACTTTCGATCAGCAACATTTCGACACACAGTTACGCAGAAAATGATGTACAGAAACTGATCTCAAAAAGACTCGACTTTTCTCGAAAAAAAAATCTTTGAAAAACCGTTGAAACATTACAAGATTGAAGAATAAAAATTGCAATACGTGTTAACATTTAAAAAGAGTTTTTTGAACAGAAAAATAAGCCCACTGCGATCAAAGACTTTTGCGCGAAAGCCTGGTCAACGTAACGAAGTTCTGTCATTATTATATGCGCGGTAATGATAATAATGCTACTATATACGATGCCGCATTCGTTTCTGCGGCATACGTATATAGTCAAATTGCGGTTAGGGAGTTCTTCACGTATCCTAGTATTATACGAAGATAGAAAAAGAGAGGAGGAGAGAGAGAAAGAAAAAAAGAGTAAATGCAAGGGGCTATCACCTCCCCCGAAGTGTGCGTGATCCCGGATACGACCGAGGCGAGAGAAGAGTTGGAATAACGCACCACGTACTATGTATATCTCTCGTCAAACAACCTAGTCTCTTATTTTACTCATATTACTATATACATTACTGTAAATACGTCTATATCACGTTTTGCATAGGAAAACACGTATCCCATGTGTATATTATTATGTATACAAGATATTTTTCAATTCGATGATGAATCCTCACGAATGTACAGGTGTTTTCATAGTCAATTTATCGATGTTTACTCGAGCAGATATTGGTAATTTAGATTGCTGCGAATTCTTTCACGATTTCAATAAATAAATTCAGAAGTTTTGTCGTAATTTTGATACTCATTGTAATAATGTTGAAGGATAAACTGTAATCGGTGGTTCATTGATTGAAAATCGAAGTTGGGTTGGTAAAATTTCGAGGAAATTGACAATTGACAGAAGATTGTCGAAGTTTCAAAAATTCAAACTCACCAAGAATTGATCAAATATTTATTTTCATAAAATGAAATCTAGCATTTCGTAATTTGTATTTAAAAAAAAAAAATATATGAGCCGTGTCATTTATTTCATGCAATTTTTCTTAGTTAAATACTCGAACCGAAAACCAGGATTTATCCATATACATAAATAAGTTGCAAAGAATTTTATCGGGGTATATGTCAGGTTAAGCGAACGCATGAGAAAACGTGTGCTATCGGTTAAGCCCACGCGTGACTCTCGACGTCCAAGTTGAGAAATATTCTTCAGAAAAGCGAGAATTGCTCGGAGAAAGAATAAATGAAAAAAAATTGATAGAAAAAAAAGGAAGAAAAAAATATTAGGCCCTCGACACCGGACTTTGTCGAAGGTTGAAAGAGCGATAATACAAGATCGAGAGTAACGAATATAACTAATTACGAACCAATTAAGCTTATTTCTCTGCCCTCCCCCCCCCCTCCCCCACTGGAGGCTCTTCGTGAGGAATAAAAAAAAGCGATGGGCAAACCGGAGTAAATTAACTCGAGAAAAGATTTTTAGCTACGCATTGCTCCTTCGCCTGAGGTACCCGAGAGGGCAAAGGATTCGTCGTGAGAAGAAGATCCAGGAGTGCGGCAAGAACGAGAGGATGAGATTCAAGAAAAGAAGGGAATAAAAACAAACAAAAAAAGAAACAAAAGACAGTAGTATAGATCCGGAACTCAGCGCCGACTGATTATCTCTCGGAGATCTCTGGCTATACGGTAAACACGAAAAGATGACCCGGACCCACGTATGTGCTATACGAGTATTGTAATCTACAGAGTGTCTCAAAAGTATAGATCAAGCTTTTATATTACAAGTCTATAAATTCTGCAGAGAAAAGCTCTCGACCAGTTTCAACTCAAGCCCACACCGTTCATTGAATGCTTATCTCTATGACTCATAGGCAATGAGGCCTGCTCGAAGCTCTTCAAGCTCCGTTGCCAAAAAAATAAATGAATCAACCGAAATCCAAAAAATCAACGTGAAAATGTGTACATCGCACAGAATTTTATTTTCTCTTCTTGACAAAATCGTCTTCAGGCTCGAATACTCAATTGCAAGAATGGATTGACAGCAAAACTCAGATATTAATACCATCAGGGAATCATCACCGATTGAATAATATCGGATCACGAAAAAGTGTCATTCAGACTTTTGAGTTTATCAGTCAAGTTTATCATTGGTAAGGTTTATCATGACTTCGGTATCGCCCAATAATATTACTTGGATTTATTATCCCTGTTGACTGAGAAAAAGGAGGTAACCGATAGAATTTGAAGCGCATAAGTTTATGCGACGCTCGCGAACCTTTACTGTCTTAAGCACACGATTTACACAATTATACGTGGCTGCATACTCGTACGAAGTGAGGAAATGTGTGTGCAAGCATATGTGAATGTAATCGATGTTATATATGTGTGAATCACGATTTTAGGGTTACCGGTTCTATAGATAAGGAGGATGTCGAGAATAAGGCACAAACAAAATGTTCGCAAGACCCTCACTGGCAAATCGTCACGATTTTTCGTGTGCTAGACCCACTCAAGTCCCTTCCTTTCTCGCTCCTTTTGAACCTTGACCCTCGACCACCTTCTTACCATTTCTTTATCCTTATTCTCCACTCTTAATTCGTCTTCGTGACGAATTATTTATATATTTCTTCGAGCCAACGCGCCGGATCTTTGTGCCCCAACAGGAATACTCGTACGATGATAAAAGAATGAAAAAAAAAAAAAATTCAATAATTTGTTTTGATAATCAACCGATCAACAACGAGGTCAAGAGGCTCGTTTCATCTCATCACACCTGAATGAAAACAATTTTAATAATTGATATCCAGTCAACCATTTCTTTTTTTGTTCCACCAATTGGCATTGGATCTCTCGCGCATAACTCGTTTCAACAATTTTTCTCATAAATCCGGTCTAATGAACAAAAAAATATGAGTTTACGTTGATTTAATGGATTCGAGGACGGAAGAAGGCCCCCTCGATGAATAAAGTACAGGCACTTATACAACGGTGGCAATGGAAAGCGAAGATAAATAAATAAAATACAAGGAGATATCAAGAATTATGCCTTCAATATGTTTATGCTTATTGCAATCCATACGAAAGGCTGCGTATGGCAATGAGACACCGAGATATCCGTACGAAGTTTCAATGAATATCTATATATGTCATTTTAATCTTTATATACATAGAAAAAAAAAGAGAGATGGAAAAATAAATTCATGCGCAATGTGAACTACGGCACTAGCCAGAACGTATACATAACACGATTCAGCTCCCGTGTGTTATTTTGCATTGCCAGTAAAATGCTCGATCCCAGCTACGCTGTAAAGTCGTAAATGACATCTCAAATATATGTATATATAGAGTAAGTGCATATATATACACGTTATATATTATGTAGTTGGTAGCAACGAGAGAGACCTTTGAGCTCTCGCAGAATCTTTTTAGTTGCAATGACTTCTCATTCACTTTTCATGAAAGTCATATTGCACTCAAAGATCGATGAAAATTGCATCGTTTGTGTACTCCGTACTCTCGTGGCAGATAGCTTGGGAAAAATTTACTTCGATTACTTACCGCTTTTATAATAATCAACGTGTCTATTTATGTGTGCGAGTGAAAACTCGATTGACTTTTTCGTGATGAACGTCGAGCACTCTAGTCTCCTCGACTCGGGTGAACCCGAGAAAATCTTTCGTACAGTCACGACAAATGATTCCAAAGCTCTAAAGTTGGACAGAAATACCAGGATAGAGAGAGAGAGAAGGAGAGAACGAGAGTATGAAACGATCGAGGAGTCACGATCGATTCATTCCTCCCTCAACTTATTTTGTTTAGATATTGCAAATAATACAAAGATCTCATAAGTCTTCGCTCCCCCCATCCCTGGCCCTCTTGTTCTAATTCTTTTTCTCACCTAACCGCGTTTTCATAGGTCATTACACATCGAATGATATTCATGTTGAATCATCGTTATGTAATATTTTGTCTCTGGTATATTACTTAAGGGAGTTCATCCGGTACCGAGCAAGTCAAAACCCAAAACTGTCACGACTAGCGTAGTCGGCTCAGTATGTTTAGTGTATTTAACCTCCAAAGTTTAACCTCCTTCTTCGAGACAAATTTATTTATTCCGAACCTCATAAGTATCGAATGAATTTTGTGAAGTGGTAAAAAGATTTTTTAGATATTTTTTAAGCATTTATAAAAGTTTCGTACGAAACTGTTTGTCAATGCTTGCGAATTTCATGTTTACAGACGGGAAAACCACAGAAACGCATAAGGAACCGTGTTAAATTGGGAAATCTGTTTTTATTAATTTCTCTCAAACAAAGTATTCTAAGGATCTGAAATTTTGACAGGTGATCTAGTTGATATTGATAACTGTATTCAAATTTTTTAATCAATATCTGTTTGTTAATTCGATTACCAGATCAACTCCCTTAATTATATCAAGTCCTTAGATTTAGCTGATACTGTTATTGTATTCTTTCCTGTTTTAGATAAACCAAGGATATGTGGTTTATTCGCGAAGTAACTAAATATTTTGAAGCGGAGCTGGTTGATGGAGCGATTGAAAGCATTACCAATGAAAATCGATCGTTATCAACGGATCAATGTAATCGACTCATTGCCGCATATGTCTTTGATTTCGATCAGACAAATGCATGGTGCGTTGTAGTTTCATTAGAAGCTCAGAAATAAAATTAACCGTTCAAACAGATAAAATGATTGCTGCTGTAACAACATTTTTTTCGATCCAGTATTCAACGAAAGTCACATTGGTATTTTAGACATTTTACCATTACATTCGTGGCTCGAAATGAATTTCAGAATAAAAAATCCGCACAGTAATTGAGACAAGAAGAAAAAAAAAGTCTGAAGTCTACAAAAATCTGATTTCTACCTACGAACAAAAATCATTTTTGCCCTTTGCCTCGGTAAAATGAAGAGAGAAAAAAACAAAGCTCGCGATCAGATATAAGAATCAGAAGTCGTTTGAGAATCGATACGAAATATATCTGATGTATAGATCACGAGTCCGTGCCGTATATTCGAGCGACGGTATTCGATATCATGATTAATCGATAAACTGGTATAATTTTCAGGCTCCTTTGTATGAAACGCATTTATGACATATCGTCACGTGCGTATATATATTTTAGCCACAATTATTTATCGAGCGGTTGTCTCTCGCAAGTCGGGACATTTATAACGAGGCAGCGTTGTTGTGAAACGTTGCTCGATGTTTCTCCGACTCGAATGCAATGTCTTCCTGGTTGGTTATTGTCGATGCAATATTACCATTCGCTTATTACGGTATTGATTTATTATTAATTAATATCGATAATGGTTAACTGGGGAAGCTGTGCGTGGCGTGCTCCGCAACGCCCTCTGGTTTGATCTTTTATGACAAGGGGTTGAAACGAGCACTACGTTATGACGAATCCACATGCATATTTACTATTTATACGTATATATTATTATCAACGCGAACATAGGTGTTTAGAAAATCATCGATCCGTTTAATTGGTTCTCTCGTTCCGCTCGGTGGAATGCACCAAAATATGTATATATATGTATACGCGAAACTAACACTTGTTAGCAACGCTACTGATATAATTATACGAATGTATCAAGATTACTCTGTTCACCATAATATATATATATATATATGTGTGTAAAAACATTCTCGCAATGTTGGAATGCTAAATTGCGATTAAAGATAAGGACTGGCTCGAAGAAAAAAAATAAATAAATAATATCGAGGCGAGGAGACTTTATGATCGATCGAATTGTCTAACGAGGATAGTTCAATGCTTCAAGTATCACTTAGACTATAATTAAAATGAGATAATAGTATTACGAAGTAATTTTTATACCAAAATATTCGTAATCCTAGTATTTTCGTACTCGAATTTCGATTTTTTTATTAATTATTGTCAAATTATTTGCGAGGTTTTTTTATCTCGAGGTTTTAACATGAATCAATAATTAAATGTACGACATGAAACGAAGGAGAATTTAGTTGGTCAATTTGTCCGGTTGATAAATATAGAGAACGTGTTCTCGACCGAAGTAACTTTCATGACACGTTTACAAAGTCACTGCACTCGCTAAAATGTACCGTACATGGGGAAAGCTCGACACCCACGCTCCGTTGCTCGAGTGAAATTTAATATTCACCTTGCAACGTGAAAATACGTCGTGAAAGAGACTGTGAATCGGACACATCAGGATCTTGGCGGGAATGAACACACCTAGAGTTTTTCATGAATGCTGAATTTGCAGGAACGACGACTACTAAATGAATCCGATGCGATTCCGTTTTTTTTTTTCCCCGAGTTTTTCTCCATTCAGATCTCATGCATGATTATAAACAAAATTACATACAGACATTTCTACCTAGTACTTTTCCTGTTTTTTTAAATCCATTTCATCGCATTCCCCGATGGCCCGGCGCAGGTTCAATAAATGAATATAAAAAGGGTTGAGGTTAATTGCTGATTCATTGTATACTCGTTTGAGGAGTGCACGTGTTAGCGATTCTGATGATAAAAATGAACCGACTGTGTCAGAATTAGAACGATGAAGAATAAAGCGCGGGGCACACGGTGGTGGAAGATGAAGCGGAAAAGGAGTTGAGGCTCGATATGAAGATCGTGGAACACAGAAAGCACTGACGGACCAGTGATAAGCGGGTATCGAGTTAAGCATGCTGAGCGATGAAGTTTCGTGTCTGGGAAAGATTTAATATGACTGGAACGGATTTGAGGTTTTGTGGTGTGAATGTGGGGAATGATTTTATAGAGGATAATACGGTGACAGTATTGGTGGAAATGAATTTTGAATGACGGTAAAGCGTTACAACTTGAAAATTTTTGGAAAAGCTCAGAAGCAAAGAGCTTTAATATTTATATGTCGAGAAATCTGCGTAAAACGAATTAAGGAGTTTCGGTACAGGCGATACAATGTTGCCATGCTAAACCATGTTAAAAACACAAAAAATTGTCAAAAAGTTAAGAATTTTATTAAATTTGGTGAACATATTCGTTTAGTGCCAAATTTGACGATACAAATTTTTTCAGATTTTTCTTCTACACAGTTATCGAGTAATTGAAGACTAAAGTTCACGTGTATAAGCATAGCGTTTCCATATATATAGGTATACACTTCGGGCATAAGAAATCTGCTTTAATGCATAATTACTCGATAACTAAGTAGAAGAAAATTTTGAAAAAATTTGTCTTTTCGTACTTGATGTTGAACAACATTATCACCAAATTTGATTAATTTCTTAACATTTTGCCTTTTGTACCGAAACTCCTTAACATCCGTTTAGATCGCAAATGAATTCCACGAGGAGGAGAAAAAAATGATTTTACTTTGACAGGGTATTGAAAAAAAAAAAAAAAGTTAAGAGAAAATGATAATGGTGAGAGGATAAATGACAAGAAAGTTTGAATGTTAGAGAGGTGATTAGTAAATTAGGGTATAAAGTGAGAAAAAAAAAATCGGTTTCTGGGCCATGGAAAAACATGAAAATAAAAGAGCGAGATCGTGATAATCGTTCGTGATTTTAGTTCGTGTGTTGTAGAGGTTTTAACAAAGAATAGTAAGAATAAAGTAGAGAAAGAGTTGATTTTCGACGTGTCGAAAGTAGTGGGCGAGGCCTGCTCGAGAGGAACTGAGAAATCTTGAGTATTAAAGAAAGGAGATATATATCGAGCGAAAGCTTTTGCGATGTTAAAAGTCGAAGCGTGTGCGCACACGGGAGTTTCATAAATAATCGAGTCGGGCCATTCGTCAATCTTCGCACTTTCCTCGCCACAGCTCGGAGTGAGGCAGCAGCACGGAGCACGGCGATTGTCGATATTACGGGCACAAGTTCTCGAAGGTAAATCAACATGCGAATTTCACCTCCACTTTGATTCAGCTCCGGGGGGCCCCGAGAGTAAAAGAGTACGGAAAAATAAGGAGCGAGAGAAAGAGACGAAAATCGATGCAGGAATTACGTTCATATATAAGTTTGTACACGACCACCACGGATCTGGTATAAACGTTCACGATAAAATATCGAAGGCGCTAGCCCGGCAAAATGCTTGATCGTCTCTCACCTCTCTTACCGATAATAACAAAGATCAAGAGACTCGGGAAGTCAGAGAATATATAAAAAAAATGAAAAAGAAAAAAAAAACATAGGGAAGTGGGGAATAATTCGTTCGTGGTCGAGGTAACTGCACGATTTCTATGCTTTGGTAGCCAACGCTCGATTTCCTCATTGATCGTGTCCAGGCATGAATTTCGTGTGTACCGCGGTACACCTATAAATACGTATTTGTAACATTTACTATCGCGATCGATCGAGAATAATGATCATTTTCTAACAGTAAAGAAAATATCTTATGAAACATAAAACTCACGGTTGAGAGCAACATTTTTTTCAAACCCAAAATAAATCGTCTAATTATTTCATAAGAAAACAATTAACCAATGAAATAAACAATTATGAAGTGTATTTCCGGATTCTACACGACAAACGCTCGTTGCCCACCGACTATATACATTTAAAAAAATAAAAACACACACCCAGAGTCCATAAAGCACACACCGAAGAATTCTATCCTCTAAACGTGGCAAAGTACTTTAGAATTTGAAGTACACATAAATTTTCGAAGCGTGTGCAACTCTCTTATAAATATATATTGGTCTTTCTGATCTATGAAACTTTGAGATCTCTTGTTGAGGACTCGTACAATACGTTCTTGGTTCATATTGGAGACCAGTACACATACTTTTGTACCATATTATAAATTATAATACATACATTATTCCAGTATTCAAGAATTATCTATATATATATCGATGTACTAGTTTATATGGTATATTTGCTCGAGTCTCTTGGTACCAACAACAGAGAGAAAAAGATAGAAAGAGAGAGAGAAAGACTATCGCGAATACGAATCAGTTCAGTATTCTGACCTTTACGTGGTGTAGTTCAGATACATTTTAATATTGTATGTATACATGTATATATAATGTATACAATACATACAAATGATAGTTACTTCTTCTACATTTGCATGAGCATTTATACTGGCAAACAAAAAGTGTATACAGATATGTATGTAGATGAAACATATAAGTATATATGCTCATGTAAGAAAATATGGGGGATCAATGGTAGGTACAACAATGACAAATGGCTCTTGCACGTAAACTCGATTGGCAATGCAACGGTCCACATGGACAATGCGCACGAACGAATATATTTAAATTCAGCCATATATAGAGTGTGTTTTTCGATATACGTAGTAGGAATAAACTGTTCTTTCCTGTTTTAGGTTATATTGTTGCTTTGGCTCGTGATACCGGACCACGAATGTTTGCATTTATTTTCTGGCTACAGTATTCGTTGGTTTTTTTTAAATTTTAATTCAAAAAATTTGTATTATCGTTTGGTAATATTAATTTGGAAAGAAAATTCTTAGCAATCGTCTATGGTGAGACAGCCTCTAATTCAGAAAGTTGATGGAAAAAAAAAAATGAGTTGCGAATGTTGTACAGTTTTCGATAAATAAATTGTTTATTTATCCTGAGAATTTACGTCTAGTCAATTTGATTATTAACATTCAATCAAATATTTTGTTCAAATAATTCAAAAGTAATAAAAACTAAAGGAATGGTGAAGGAATCGATCGAACAAAATCATTTGGCTTCATCGGCGATTTAATCGAGTTATCTGCAAAAAATATGGATGATTTAATTGAATAAACTGAATCATTTGCGACTCGATAAAAGACAAACTTCGCTAATTTTTTGCTTATCAAAACGAATTTAATGCGTTCAATGAATTTTTTCTTATCAATGTGCAATGAATTTTCCATCTAGACTGTAACTTATTTCTCTCCGTCTTTTTTTCCTGTTTCTGATAAATTTGCAGGCAATAATGGTGAACGTCCGGGTCATACGACACTTTTAGAGGGAAAGAGACTCGAGAGAGTTTATCGATTTGCAGGATCGAGATCGAGATAGGTTGGCCGAGCTTTGCACACTCCGCGATCTAAATCGAGCGATCCGGGAACAGTGTTGTTAACCTGACGATGAGAGAGAAAGGAAGGATACGCGAAAAGAGACGGAGACCGATCGGTCATTTTATGCGTCGAGTCCTTCAATAGTTTGTGTGGAAAAAAAATAAGTGAAGTATCAGAATTTTTTGAGAATTTTAAAATATTGAAAATAAATCTGAATCATCCAATAGAACGATTTAACCGGAAGAAAAAGAAAATAGAAAAGTATGAAAATTCAATGTTACTGTATATGATTATAACATAATGCAAATATATTTGCAAGAGAACAATTGACAATTAAAACCGGTATTTTATTTCAGATTTATTGTTTGTTTATTGTACGGAGCATTTGAAATCACAGAATCGTATCTCGTTCGTGTTGAGATACCTGAAAATTCGTATCTGCCAAATAAAGCTTATCGCGGACAAAAGAGAGTATCAGTGGATCAATGCAACATCGAAATAAATAGAAACCAATTAAAATGAATTGGTAATTCGATTAATATATCGCTTCATTGGAATGGAACAAACGGTGACGTAATTCCGGGATTGTTTCCATGCAGAAACAATGAATTACTGGATAAAATGGTGCGATAAATGTTGACCACTACTGTAGCGATATACATCGTGTTCATATATCCAAAGAATTTTTTTTTTTTCTTTTTTATTTTCCTCAGTGCCAACATGTATATATGAAGTTATAGCTCTTACTACGGACATTAGAAACGGAGGGAAAAGCATGCTGGTTGAATCAACGTGTTGGAATAAATATATTTATATATATTTGCAACCAGAAAATTCATGATCGAGATAACGAATAGCTCAGTCCAATGGATCGGTGATGCTTGCAAGCACATATTAAATTCACATATTATTTATATATCTACATAAATATATTCTTGAGAACAGAAAATAATGCAGGCAGGTGAGAGGTGGGGTCGAATTCCTCTATCGATTATCGATTTCTCGACGCAGCAGCAGCAGCAGCAGCAGCAGCAGCTATGAAGTCATAAACGAAAGCAAGTCATTTTTCGTTTTCATTAGATCCGTGAGAACGGAGCAATTATTTATTGTCAGCGATATAACGTCATGGGACTTAATAGACCGCGCCAACCCCGGATATATCATTAAACGTTATGCAATTATTATTATTATGTAATAAAAAATACATGACAATGACGATTCCTAATAGGTGGCACATGACATATGATTTAATTTCAACTCCGATAATATAATCATCTCCAAATACTGAATGTGTTCAATGCTAATTCAAAGAAAGTATTAAAATCGACCAATCTCGAGTATATAGATACGCTGCACGTCTTGTCTTGCCTGTTCAAACATTTTCTTTTTAATACTTGGCGTCAAGACGCTGTCGCGTCTCTAGATATCTGATATTCATGACATCGAAACAACGATCCATTGACAAAATTTACTTTATCGTATCATAAACGATGTGAGAATAGGTCTGAAATCAAAATTTATAAATCTTCTTTTCCTATATACTGCCAGTCGAGGCCTGACAGTGCGAAACACACCTGAAAATACCAGGAAGTTTGCGGAGTACAAGAAAATGAACATGGGAATGAAGACATCGGTAACCAGGAGATTCGGCTGAACGATTGTCCGGTAGCGGACCTGCCGGAGGCAATGAGGCCTCCGACGATGATCCAAAGTCCAGGATCGTTTCATTCCTCATTTGCGTACACCGGAATAGTGTTCGATGACGTGCGAATGAATTGGACTGCAATTGTACTTTGTACGATTTCTCCTCAAAACGTGTCAGATCGTAGAAAAAGCTTTCCGGCATTTTCAAAGTTAGAATTTTTACCAAACTTTATTTTCGGAGATCGAAGATTTTATTTCAAAGAAATGAAAAAATTTCTTGTCGTTTTATTTATTGCTCCATTTACGACCCTGGTCTTGGGTACCCTGACAAATCCAGCATCCTCCACTCAGCTTAGCGTAAGGTGCACGAATTCAACACTCATACCCTCTTCATATCCGGAACACTCGTTCGAGTTGCTGTCAATCTTTGTGTTGACTTGAATGATGCACGTTAATGTTCATGTTAGCACAAACTCGTCTTAATGAACACATGGCTACAGGTCTCTTCGATGCCAGTCGTAGCTATCCAGGCTATCGAATAAAAATGAACAATTCAAATGGACGTGTGCGCGTGTATAATCTACAGACCTGTGAAAGAGCCCGTGATCTCTGGTGTCAAATAGCTATAATCGATGTCGACATGTAATTTTCTTTCTCGCTCTATCGCACAAGATTATTTCTTTTTCTTGAACCATACTTTCGTGCCATTTTATTACGTTGTTCAACTCCCGTCATAGAGAGGGATCGAGAGAGGTCTCTTATCGATGAATCGAGAAGATGATCGATATGCGGCATTGATTCCAGCACGCACACGACGAGAAACGACGAACGAACACCTGTCTTATGGACGAATGATGCTAAAGATGATAATAGTAATAATAATAACTTTATATCCATATTTGTTGTAATCGCATGCATTTTGATCAGCGCATTACGTATTATCGATCTGTTGAAATGTACAGGACATTCAATAACGAATGAAAATTTATGCATATCGGATTAATAAATATTCTTACGAGAAAAGTAAATGTTAGAAATGATTTGACGTCATATTTATCACAGGCTGTTAGTAAAAGGAACGAAAATAATGGGTTTACTTTTAATGATTGCTAAAATTTTAATCATCAGTGTTTTATAATCGTAACGGTTCTATTTTGAGAATAGTGTCGACCTAAAAACTTCAACTTTATAGCTGTAAAATACTTTTCAGAGTGAGAACGTATTTTTGTACTTCGAAAACGTAAATTTTGAGTGATATTCTAATTCCGATAAAATTGCTGAGTCGTTTTCGTGCACGGATAATTATTTTTTCAGCAATTACTATACGAAGAAAATTCATATGAACAGAAATGAGAGAAATTATATCGTAATATGGAGTGTGTTCGATTTACTGAAATTTTCGTTGTGAAAATCTGACAGAAATCAACTTTAGGAAGTTTTCCTCCTATTTTGAGGGACGCGCGGGACGCCAGGGGTTCCTGAATTTTTTATCTTCCTCTCTTTCTCTCTTTTTCTTTTGCTCCGTTCAGTTGCCAGGGCAAAGGCTCGTGCGACCATATTCCAAGGAATTCGACGAATTTTCATAAGTCAATTCGTTATATCTCGTGATATACGTGGTACATCAGATCCATTTTTTTCTCATGTTCCTGTAATGTAGGAGTCAATTGATCGAATTAGCGGTGAGCCACCATCTTTTTTACTACATGATATTAAATAATTTCTCCGGTCAAAACAGTAATAGCGATAAGACTCTGTGCAATTTGGAGGTAACTTTACGATTTTTTATCTCAAAAAGTAGGTGGTCGATCTTATTCAAATTTTGCTGGTACACGTGGAATATGTTCAAGAAGGTGCTATTAAATTTTCAAATACCTGCCATCTTTTTGAGATTCGAGAAAAACTTCCTCAAGATGAGAGATCTCGTGTATAAGCACATATACAGAAAGTAAATGTAAACACTTCGAGATCGCGCTGCCACTTCGAAGGCTCTGTCTTTCACCGTCAACGGAGATTGGAATGAATGAATTCCACGCCATTTCTCGTCATCATTATCATGTAAGATATATCGTGTTTACAAACATGTGAACGTATATATTTGTATATGTCAGTAATCGAGAGTATAGCGACAAAGTACGTCACAGCCGTCACTTCCACGTCCGTCATCGTCGTCCCAATTATAACGCTGAACGGTGAATGCGCGAGGATTTTTTTTTTTTTTTTTTTTACAAGTGATTAATCGATTGAAATACCAATGAGAATTTATGTGAGAAAATCCGTCTCGGCGAAAGTGTAGTTATATGCTCGTGTGTGGCACGAATAATTTTCGCAACAACGGGTTCACGAACCCGAATTTCTAGCGAAAAAGAATCGCATTAAACCCGAATAAACTCTCCATGAGTATAGGAAAAAAAAAAAATCGAAACGAAACGATGAACGTAAAAGTGGCTCGTCATCGGCGATCAATTTGCTGACGTAAACACATTTTTTTTTTCTACCACATCTTCCAATGCATATTTTCGGTAACCGGTTCATCAGTTGTTGCCACAAAAAAAAAGTGTTAACGCATCGTTTTTTCTTTTCATCGCAGATCCTATTTTTTAAATTGAATAAAAAAAATCTTATCGAGGGCAAACGAGACCGAAAAATCCAACGTTTATGCTGTCCAAGCTCGAGTATATATATGACACATTCTCTAGTGATATTAAATCTA
This sequence comes from Campoplex capitator, assembly GCA_037576405.1. Classification (NCBI taxonomy): domain Eukaryota; kingdom Metazoa; phylum Arthropoda; class Insecta; order Hymenoptera; family Ichneumonidae; genus Campoplex; species Campoplex capitator. The sequence continues at coordinate 7,615,640 of JARBWI010000323.1, read as the reverse complement.
CGAATGACATCGCGAAACCACACTTCAAAAAAGCGTGGATGAAAGACGAGAGGAGAAGGAAAATAATTGCTTTTCACCATCCCGGAAATTACTGAGCAGGATATATAGCGTCTCTCAAATTGTACCGTTCCGTTCTCGCAGAAAGGCACGTGTAGCGAGCATTCACGAACGTTTTTTTTTTTTTTGTAAATCTCTATGTGGACGGTATTTTTTCAACTTTTATAAGGCGAACGCTTGGGTTTGGCGAAACCTGGAGAGAACTCGAATTCCGATGCTGACGTATTACTTTTTTCACCGATTTATATATATACATAGACATATTATTTTGGCGAAGAGAGAGAGAGAGAGACGAAAGAAGAAAAGAGCTCGGCTCTGTAACGCTTTGATGAGACTGGTCGGCGCTCTTCTCACCCGGATGTCTCGAAAAGGTCACGGTGATACACGTCACGCCACACTGACGATGTTATATTCGTACGAATATATAATTAATTAACAACGACGAGAACGAAGCGATATCGACGATCTTTAATGTATATATGTATATAAAAATACACGCGTATTCATATGTGATAGTAATATACATGCAGATTGTTCCAAAAACAAAATGAACAGCTAAAAGTGACGGACGTACGTCACCGAAGCCTCGAGCCTCTTATTATCCGAGATCTGTCGTTATTCATGTCATCTCATTAGCAGCCTCGAAGTGATACAATTTATTTGCTAAATCGACCGAAGCTCCATGACGCATTCGCTTCGAGGCAATCCCTCCGATGACCGGCGATGCATTCATAATTTAACTTTGCTTCGTTGATAAATCATTTATCTCATGACGCAAATTCGAGGTTTTTATTTTTCGCCGCGAAACAACTTTTGAGGTTACGAATAATAATCCAATAGGCCCCGGAGAGGTAACCGGATTTCTTTCGTTTTCAAAGAAATCTTAGAGTGTCGTGAACGAGACTTTTTTCAATGGGACTTACCTCATTCGAGTGAGATCGAAGAAATTTTTATGCCTGGACGATAATAAGGATTCTTTCATATTAATGGAATAAACTGCCACTGCCACTTGTAATCCAAAATGAGCTGCCTTTCCTCTAACAAACTGCTTTTTCGTGGACGATCGAAATAAAAATGTTTTAGATTCAAAAAAATAAATTTCCACATAGAAGAAGAACGCTGAAGGAAAAGTACTGATAAGAAATTCAAATGCTTCCGCGTTAACGGCAATCCGCATCAAATTCGATCAAAGCTTCCGTTCGTACAACTGAAATTATATACATAGACGTATTTTACGGATGTATAAACGTGAAGTACAGTTATACGCGCGATAACGGTGCATGACGGACGAGTTTCTCTCAACTCTCGTCGAGCATCGTTGACTCCTCCTCGAGATAAGAAAAAGAATCGTGTCAAAAGAATATCCTTTCGAATCATCGTATCTTTGCAGACGAGAAAAGAAAGAGGGATAGTCTGAAAGGTGTTCTTAAGAGGTCCCTCGTCATAGATCTTCTGAATCGCGTCGTCGCCGTCGTCGCGTCCTTTACTATTTTGCTCGTTTCTTAAGTCTCAAAGGCAGTATATATATGCAGACGCGAAGCGCAAGGTGAAATAAAGCATAATATACGACATATATAGCCAATTCTCTCTCGCGCGCTATGAAAGAAAAAGAGCTAAGGTACACGCCTGTTCGGAGAAAAGGACGGTGCATGAGATAGATCCTCTCGAGAGCTACTAACGCTTTTACACTCGCCTTTTACAGACTACTCTCTTTCTCGTTCCTCTTATATCGCGCATGCATTTTCCTCGCAGACTCTCCGCTGGTGGTGCATGCGGTCGTGAAACGGTGCTCTTATAGCTGCGTATGCACCTGACTCGTTGCACCCGCTTTTGCTTCATACACTTTTACACGTTCTATGTATATATTTACGTGAACTTATAGGGTGTCTGAAATTGCTTCGCGTTTTGCGATATATATAAAGCGTATATTTTTATATTTACAGGGTGTTGCAGGTTTGGATCGTCGCGGATAGAAGACCTGGGACTAGATAAATAACCGGAGGAAAAAAATACAACATTCTGTAAAGCTCGCTTTGTTCATTCGTTAAAAAAAGCATCGGGGCTTCTCCGAGTTTCTCCCGATTTCTTTTTTCGCCAATGTCAAATACTAAAACTAGAACACAAATGTTACGAAAGATGCTTATAGCTCAGGCTGTTGCCTTAATATGAATAAAACAATTAAAGTTTTGAAAGTTATTTATTTTTTTGGGTCAATATATTTGAATTAACTTTCTGTAAAGAGCAAGCATCAGTGAAATGATGCCTGAGAACGATGAAGTTTTCGAGAAAAAAAATACCGAGTTTGTATAGCGGACACGGAGAGTATATCAAAGTCGGAAAATTATTGTCGATCCAATGAGGGAGGGTGGCTACGTACGACAATATGATAAGAATTTAATAATTTTTGGTGATAACATTCTTTAGCATCGAATGCAATGACACAATTTTTTTCAAATTTTTCGTCTACATAGTTGTCGAATAATTGGAGTTTACAATGTGCAAAAGATATATCTATATATATCAGAATCCTATGCTTACGGATGTAAACTCTAGTGTTAAATTACTCGAAAACTATGTAGAAGAAAAATCTTTAAAAAATTTTGTATATTCATATTTAATCCAAAAGAATATGCTCACCAAATTTCATTAAATTCTAATCATTTCGAATTTTCCTATGCTTTTAACATGGCAACATTGTTGTATGAAGCCAACCTCGAGCCAACGAAAAATGTGATTTCCGCTTTATAAAAATTCACATTTTGCTCAGTAAAAATAATACAGAAAAATTCAAGTTTGTTTCCTGTTTCTACCGCTGTTCTGGAGCAACGATTAATGAGTTTTTTTTCGGATTATTAATGTCTCGTTTTCGCGACACCCGGTGTACGAACATTTACGTATTTGTATGTACATGTATAGTGAACTGTAACCACTCGTATCTCACGTTACTTTGCCTGACGATGGCACATTCCATAACCCCCCCTGCTACACCACCATAAAGCTAAAATTATATATTCGTTTTCTCGACAGGAAGATTGCTGAGGGGAGAATTAATCATAGTTCGCGAAGAATTATGTACTTTGATTTCTTTCGCAGACTGCATTTGTTTGGAAGAAAAGCCATTCGGTGTATGTAGCTTTTTATAGAATGATGGAAGAGCGATTGTTGGAAAAAAAAAATGGAATTAATCCACAGTCATATGATTGAATCTTAATAAGTTGGTAAAATGATCGCAATTATTTCAAGTTAATGACAGTTAATTCTCAACAGAATATCGATGAATTAAGCTCATTAATGAAAAATCAAACTTCTCTGTTAATCGAAAATCGCGATCGTTCCTAAATCCCACAACGAAAAAATTCACCGAGATATCGGTGCTGCTCTGATTATCATCGTTCGGGATGGTCGTTCTTTCGATGCCAGCACCTGGTAGCACCGCCATTTACACGCCCGGAAGATCTAGATTAGCCGGAAATATTGCCGGCCGCCTCGATCTCGACAAATGGAGCTGCCGGGTGTATCTTGCGAAATGTTCTCTCTTTTGCCATGATGTTCGCTGCTGCTTTTGCTCACAAGTCTCTCTACTCTGCTCCTCGGGACCACGGAGGCTCCTGCTCTTTCTTTATTCTTCTTCTTCTTTGTTTTCTTTTTTCTCACGTGCATACATGGAACGAGTTGCTGGGATAATCGGCCGACTTCCGTATATACCGATATACAGAACACAAATTCCATTGTCTATTTCGTGATAACACGTTCGTCCTGCCGCGAGCTTGCAAAATGTCGCAAGGGATTCACTCAAATCTGTCAAAACTTTTTTTTACACACGATGATGAGGCTTCAGCCATATTTTCGACAAATCTCTGTAGATTTTTTGCTGAAAATTCATCTCTCGAGCATCATTGATGCGTTAGATACAACGATAAACATTTCGGTAAACTTTGAGGGTATTTGATACGGAAAAGACCGTATCGAACTCGCGGCATTGCAGGTACAAGAGGCTTCATCATCCGTGTTACACGGGAGAATGTATGGGAGTGACCGTATCCACGAACACCGGTTTAAAAACCGTAAGTACGTGCCACACTAACGCGGTCTGTTAGGCAAAAGTTCCCGGACGTAACACCGTTGTGTGGGCACTATTGTGCTCCGTGCAAATATAACAACATTTCGTCAATATTCAGATACATTGAGAGGAAAAGATTCGAAACAGCTGCGGTGTCCGATTCTCGTGAATTCGAGAACAGAGAAGACGAGGAATCAACTTTTCTGTGACGCGATTACTCCGACAAATTTTCTATATCTAGGCAATTTACAAACCGCCTTACAACCGAAACGAACCTCAAGATTATCCGAACGATTAGTTGAATTTGAAAAAATAAATTATACACTAAAGATTATTCTTTATCGATTGCTCAAGTTTTAATGAAAATTTCTCTTTTGCGAAATTTATTGAGAATAATTTATATTCTTTCATATGAAAAATCAGCTGTCATTGTAACATTTGAGAGCAGACAGAATAACTTCAGAGTCGTTCTTGGACATGCTTGGAATGACGAACATAGCGAACCAATCAGAATCGCGGAAAAGCGATGACAAAAAGCAGCTAATTTACGCGTCACACAACTCTACTTTATAAAAAGAGAAAAATAATCAAGTGGATATAGAAAAAAAGTAGACAAAAACATTCATAAATTTTGATTTCGAATTTTTGGTGAAATTTTGATTGAATGATGAAAAATGATATTGATTTATTAATATTTGGATGAAAAATGTAATTACGTAAACGAATTTTCCACCGGTCAGATATTTTCGTAATTTGTCTTATTTAATTTTTAACAGTAATTCAGAATAATGACATTTTTCATGAAAGAATTTTTTCCCGTACGAGTGATGATAAAGAAAAGGGAAAAATTGAAAAAACTTTCAATACTTTTTCTCTCGTTTTTATCAGCATCGAATCCCCTTTACATATGTTTATCATTTGTGGTTTGTGGGTATATATAAAATAGAAAAGGTTGACGTCGGTGCACCGGAACAATCGTGTAACTTGTATATCGAAAAAGGATATCCCTATTAGCGTCACCTTATACGGTACGAGGCTGCGTAATACGTGTACAAAACAGTTATGTAATTATTAAACTCTGCCGTGTAACAAGTAGAAGGATTACGCAATCCGTCTGTCTATATTTTCTATCCATATACACAAGTCATTTCACGCTATATCTAGTTAATCGAGAAAAAGAAATTTTCTGAAATTCATTCAAATGAAAATAATGGAATATCGAAGAATCCCCAAGAGCTTGGGGGATGCACAGTTCAGCGGGAAAATTCTTAAGAAAAAATCATCAAAATTCTTTAATTTGGAGATGTCAAGTGTCATAAAGACGCGACCAAATTCCAAGAGTTTTTTGCAAAATTTCGATTCGATTTTTTCCTCTCTCACGGGAGAGAAATAAATTAATTGAAATTTACTATTTTTTTTATTAATGATTTCAATTATATGAAAGTAACCAACAAATCCTTGAAATAATCGCTTGTTTTAAACATCTGATAAGCCGATCCGGATGCCCCTAAATAAAGTTCTACGATGAGAACGATTAATTTTTGGGGTCAAGCGACGCGGTAGCGGCTCCATACGTCAAGTACATTTAAAATACGCAAAATATTCTAAAAATATCACGAGTTTACTGAACGTGTGTTTGTCCTCGTAAATCGGGTGCCTGATAAATCACTTACTCGATTTCAAAGGTCGAGTACGATAAGAGGTCTCTCGCTTTATGCTCGAGTAATTGCACACTTCTCGATCGTAATATACAGATATATATATACCGATTTCCAATGGATTCAGACGTCTTTGAGGCGCGTGTACTTTGGCCCGAGGTCTCTCCGCGAACGATGAATAATATACACGCGAACTTCGATTAATTCGACACTTGTAACCGATCTTTGGTATTTCCCGCAAAAAAACCTTGACTCCGCCGTATGGCGATAGAAACAAAAAAATGATGAGGTATATCCAGGTGGTATTTTACGAGAAGAACATTTTCATTTTTTTCATCGTTTTTCGTTTCGAGAATGATTTTTATTTCATGTATTTTATCATCAAGCCTTTCTCTTTGATTAAAAGTTCCCAAATCGACTTCGCACTCAATGTTTTTTTCCCTTGAAACTCAGGCCCTTCCAAAAAGAATCTAATTTACTCAATAAAGCATTTATGTACACATCCAAAATGTTGAATGTGTTCTTATCATACGTGAAAATTCGGAGCTTTTATTTTGCCTGAAAAAAACTTCGATGAAAGAACCAGAAAAATATCATCGCAGTCGATGAGGTCTGTCACGAAAATGAAGCTACAGAAATGCATGAAATTCATTTTGTTCTTGCCTCAGAACCAACTGAATATGCGCAGAAAAATATTTACTGGTTAACAAAATAAAAGTGTTGAAAAAAAAAATATCTTTACGTTTCATTTGGACATTTTTATACTTCTTTTCTTCCCATTCATTTATGTAAACACATATATAATTGAATGCCGTTTTTGAAAGTGCCTGTAAATAGAATATACCTCGAGGCTATGTACGCACGAGAGGAGGCTCCGCGTATACCTTTTACGCACGTTATGTACGTAAAACTTGTACCTGCGCGACTTTCTACGAATTGCGTAAAGCCTTGTGGAATCCTGACCCGGTGTTTTACGCGCTACGCCTTCTTTTTATTTCTTTTTTAAAATATTTTTCTCCTTCTTTTCATGTTCTTACATACCCACGATACAACAGCAAGTATTATTCAGAATTGAATAAAATTTTCATACGGTCGTACTACTACTATATCGAAAGATGAATTAGTTAAAAAAGAATTTGGAGAATTGATAGAAAAAAAAAATTTCATAAAGTGCGTTCGTATCTTCAATTATTAGAGCCATTATCAGTCGTTCGCGTTATCTACAAGAGCGGAAAAGATCACTGATGCTCGGAGATGATAAACATTTCGAGAAAAAAATCAAAAGCCTTGTTCTCTGCTGAAAGGAGAACAACGTACAACTTTTGTTTTTCCCGAAAAATTTCACTACGTAGAAGAAGAATGTGCAACAGCTAGGAATCTGACTAATCGGAAAACTGATTAATCGCCTTGTCTGATAGGAATATAATAAACATTGAAAGCATTTCATTCAATTTGTTTGTCTCAAAAATGTTTGGAATTCGTTTTTCAAATTCAAAGAAGCAACCTGAGTCCAAAGTCCCGTATAAAGCTGCCAAAAGATTTCGTTTTTTGACCAACATCCAAATGACGGTGGACGCAATATAGGAATACTCAATCGAATGCGAATATCACATTTGGAAAAAAATAATAAATAATGTAAGGAGAGTATAGAAAAAGTGTGAGAAAGCCTGTCCGAATCGTACTCGAGGTGAGCCATATTTCGTTATATATGCTGTATTAGAAACGTAGGCTAGAATTTCTGGCCTCGCAAAAGTCTATGCAACATTGAAACGCAGTTAAAGACCAGGAGAAATCGTGAGTTGGGAGCTGATTTATAAAGGTTCGTGGTCCAGAGACACAACATGTCGTGACATGAATACAAATAAGAATAGAAATGAAAAGAATTCGGAGGGAGATAAATAGATGAAGATTGAAGCCTGCTTGAGTTTGACATATATTTTTGAATCTCAAATATTCTCTCAATCTTTTAATCAAAAAACTTCTGAGGCAGGTATACCGACATACATATCTGGACTGCGTGCGAATATTCATCATAAACTTCCGGCTCATGCGGCAACTTTACACGCGCGATTTAATCCGTTGCTTTCCGCACTGGTTACATAAAATACTATTTTTAAAATAATAATCTGATGCAAAAGATGAAAAAGTTTGATTTCTATCGTCGTGAAAAATAGTCATATTTAAACCGATAAAATGGCGTTTAGGAATTCCTGAACACATTTTTTTTTCGCGGAGCTAATGTTGAGTCATTTCTTCAGTTAGAAGACAATATTTCAGTAAACGTGAAAGCAGTTTTATTATGGAAATGATACAGATAAACGTTGAGTGATACGCGTTCTCGGTTTGTGGCTTCGTTGAAGTCTCAAGTTTACCCCCCGCTCAACTGGAAGCAGTTTTTCTGAGTATCCGATAGTGCCAGCCAACAACTTCAACTTAATATTCGAGCCATCAAAGACAGAAAAGTTTCGTTGTCGATTTTCCTGTAATAAGTTTAATGCTCTATGAGATTGGTTCTCTGGGCTTTTGCTCTATTCGCAACCGTTTCGTCCGATTGAAGAACGCTTAGCCTCGCGTTTTCTTTGTTCTCTTCTTGTTTTTAATCTGATAGGCCACGTTCACGTTGAAGTATTGCTCGGTGTGGAAGAAATCCTAGGATCTGGAGGGTATTAGTGACGCGTTGAATCAATGAATCTTTGTATCGCCAAATGGTTGTATCGTTGATTGGATCCCTTTTCAACTCATCGCATGCTTCTTTCGATATATCTCTAATACATTTGGACCGGTAGTGATGCAACCTGGCGTCCTCCGTATCAATCCAATACATTTTGCACTTATTGTCAGAGCCGAAACAGAAGAATGGATGATGATTGTGAACAGCGATGATCCACTCCGGATCGTGAAAGCTCTTCATCCATGATCCCAAACCCGGAAACTTTTGCGTCCGTTTAACATGCTGAAGCATGTGCATGTACCTTTTTTCAAACGACCGAACAGAAACGAAAAACGGTTGTTAGTTACACACGTTTAGACACACTTGCATACGCGGAAAATTACACGCGGGTAATCAAATTTTTTAATTATGCTGGCTTAAATAAGGCCCAAAGATCTGAAGAGTAGAAACATATTTACGTTCAAACTTTTCACATCAATTTTCCAAATAATCATATGAATAGGAGTGTTGGTACAGATGAAAAAAAGGCATTTAAATCGGAAACATCATTAACTATTTTGGAAATTAAGTCTTTTCTCGACGAACGGCTGAAAAATGCATCGAATTTACACATAGAAGAAGTAATAAGCGTCACGAAAATATCTTTGACACACACGCGCGCGCGCGCGCACGCGCACACACATTCCGAGAAATATTTCCGAATTTCTTTCACGCAAACAGCGACTCACGCTTAAGAAACTCTTGATAGATAAATTTAAAAATCAACTTGACCGATATGTGAGCAAAATCTATGACTTAGTTTCTTTGTTTTTGATTTAAAAAAAAAACCAAAAAAATATTGGTTCAGGTATAACGTTTCCAATTTTATAGATTATTGAGGTTTCCGGATGGTTGCCGGGTAATGTTTAAGCATATTGTCAAGGTTTGACGAACATTAATTTTTTTTTATTATTTAATTAATTAAATATATAATTATATTTATTATTATATATAAATATATAATTATATATAATTAAATATATAAATAAATAAATATAAATTAAATAAATAATAATTAATTAAATAAGCCTGAAAACTAGAAGCGTTTTGTTGTTTGAAAGCTTGGGATTTGGTGAACAAAGTGAATTTCGTAAAAATCGACATCGTCGCATCAAAAATGTTAGTCAGTGTAGTTGAATAAAAAAATATGGTGATTACAAATTTCAAATGTTTTGCACGCATTGTTAAGTATAAAAAGATAAATGAAACAAAATTTACTTTGGTATATCCTGGGAGTTCTCGTACGCATGATGAAATTCGTCAAGAAAGTAGATATTTTGAGCGCCATAAGAAGCTGCTGTTTCCCCAAGTATAGCAAGAGCTTTGGGCTTAATACGCTTCAGAAGTTCAGGCCACGTAGAATCTCTTACAGGTATGATGACTTCATCGATATCCAGCAATGCAAGGTACTCGTATCGGTACATATGTTGATAAAGGCAATCGTTGAGAGCTGTTATTTCGTTGAGCCATGCTTGACTGAGTCTATTTTCAACGTACATGTTTTCAAAGCCAGGAATATTGGGTTGTCCACCAGCCAGAGTCATCGGAGTCACTTCAATTTTGCCCACTTTGATGTAATGCTCGAAAACTTTGCTGATATTAGGATGGATGTTGTATTGATAAAAAAATATTTTTTCGACACCGAGTAACCCGAGAAGTTCGATCCACTCGATGAGACGAACGGAAACATCTTCGTCAAGAAAGTACATCGCTCTAACACAAACAGCAAAGCCACTTTTAATGGCAGGCTTGTAAGTAACACGAAGATTAGTAGTGGATGTATCGCAGGCTTTTTCCACCAGGGATACGGAAACGGGGGGTCCTCGTTTCTGATGGCTTACTGGTATTTTGCAACTGATTATATGAGGCTGTATCATATCTGATGGGCTGGTAAAACCTTCAATATAATTCCACGCCCATTTATGTTCAGCAGGCTCGCTGATTGCAGGCTCCCAATCACCTTCGAACCACATCTGACAATAGGTTTTATCCACTGGTTTGATCCTGTCGATCATCGCAATAATTCGGACTGAAGGACCTAAATCCGACAGTTTTCTCACGTCGTAATGAGCGCTCAATAAATAAAAGGTAGCGCTGTTCGTTCGGAGAGTTTGCCAATAAATGTTGTTGAATTTAAGATTGAAAATATCGGGAAATTGAGCAACGCAGGTAATACTATTTTTTTCTGTAGTATTCTCGTCATTCTTGAACAACTTGTGGAACCTTTGGGAAATTCGTTTAAACGAATATGCCAGAGGCAAGTTTAGCGCTCGAGACTCTATCTCTTGAATCAATTGTTCCTTGGATGATGGTCTATTTTTGTCGATCAATGGCTCCAACTCTTCTTCATCCGGAATTTTAAATCCAAATTGCAATTGCGGTTGAAATTCAAAACCAAATTGCAGTATTGCAATCGTCATCAGTCCCAAAAAAATGAATAACCACTTGAAAGAATGAGTGGTTCTCGCCTTTATTAATTTTGACAACATTCTCGATTCGGCTATCCCAGAGCTTTTCTTTACCCTTCAATTCTACCTTCGACCAACCGCCCTTGCCTAGTCACTTGCCTATAATCGCCGTTCCACTTTCTGCAATTTTAAATTCATCCAGATGTTTATTTGTCGTTTTATTCAAATTTGCATCATTTGATAGCAACAAATTTTTTGTTCATCGATTAATTGAGTCTTGCAATTCTTCGTATTGCATATCGAAATAATTATAACTTGTCGTGGATCCTAGACAATAACGTTTCCACATTCGATGATGATATAAATGTCGACAAATGGTGTAATTAATATTATAAATATTGTTTGCAGCTCAACATGCTCGTTAAAACTGTGGAAACTTTTTTAAATTGAAAATCACAGAAATAGATTTTTCATTGATCTTAAATATAAAAATATTCATATCAATGAAAATAATTTCTTAGCTCAATAGAGTTCTATTAGGCCGTGGGACAAAGACAAAAATTTATTTCATTTAAATAGATCCTAGTTGAATCAACTAGATGTTTTTTCTGGGTGTATTCTGCCGTGGCATCAAAAAAAGATAACGTTTTTCGGACACATTTCACATTAATTTGACAACCGTGATATTAATAACCTTTTTTCAACTCATAGCTATCACTTTCGTTGTCATGAAAGAAGTCCAATACACTGTCACATATCACTAGAAAACCTTAAAAAATTTCGAAAACCGTTCGAACCGCTTACGAGTCTAGTAGCGTCTCGTCTTCACCCTAATAGTATACGTAAATGTACTTGTTTCAAGTTGCTTCCGCGACTTTAGATGCTCGGACATTTTTTAAATAAGTTCAAGTATTATACTTACCAAATAAATTTTTTATGCGCAGTATAAACAGTAGAGTAAAAAAACGAAAATTAAGCTAATTTTAAACAAAAAATATGTCTAACATCTGGAGATGAGTGAGTAAAACTCCAAACTGAAGTACTAGGGAAACGGAGGAAAAGTGGGCTTTATAACCAAATGTTGGCAGGCTAGATCATAATCAAGCCGCGATAGAACCAACACCAAAAAACTACACACTCAGACATAGGAGGATTAATATTGTAGCACTATCTATGACGTTGAAGTCATTGTAACAAGTATGTGTTCCAAGAGATAAGAGTTGTATGAACTTACGTCAAGATTTCGTCAATTAATTCTACCTTAGTCGTGGAACACATATGTGGAACATAGTTAAACATGGAGAATAGACTCACATTGAAACGATGGCTTTTTTACGAAATTTTTTTTTAAAATAGGCTTCATTTCGATCAATGCCAATCCATAGTTGACATTCTACTCGAGTTTTAAAAAACTGGCTTCGACAGCACTTGGGTAAACATATTTATCGCATGGCAGCAAAATTTGAACAAAATTCGTCAGCTACTGCCTGGGATAAAAAATCATAGCGTCTACGGAAAATTCGACTAAAACAATTCGACTAAAACAATTCGACTAAAACAATTCGTCTAAAAAACAATTTGACTAAAAATAATTCGTCTAAAAAACAATTCGACTAAAACAATTCGACTAAAACAATTCGACTAAAACAATTCGACTAAAACGATTCGACTAAAACAATTCGACTAAAAACAATTCGACTAAAAACAATTCGACTAAAAACAATTCGACTAAAAAAATTCGACTAGTAACGACGCGATGAAAACAATTCGGTTGAAAACATTACTCATTTCCGCGTCTGGGGAAAATTCGTCGATAAATGTTCTTTTTTGTGCCCGCTTTCAGCCACACCCGTAGTCAATGACGAGTACGTAACAGATATCTGAATACATTTTTATTTTTTTCTTATTTTTTTTTCCACTTAACGATTGCGCACACACATCGAGTGCGCTCCAAACTCGTCCAACGATTCCACACACACATCGAAGGTGCTCCAAACCCACCCAACGATTCCACACACACATCGAAGGTGCTTCAAACCCACCCAATGATTCCGCACACACATCGAAGGTGCTCCAAACCCACCCAACGATTCCACACACACATCGAAGGTGCTTCAAACCCACCCAACGATTCCACACACACATCGAAGGTGCTCCAAACCCACCCAACGATTACACACACACATCGAAGGTGCTTCAAACCCACCCAATGATTCCGCACACACATCGAAGGTGCTCCAAACCCACCCAACGATTACACACACACATCGAAGGTGCTCCAAACCCACCCAACGATTCCACACACACATCGAAGGTGCTTCAAACCCACCCAACGATTCCACACACACATCGAAGGTGCTCCAAACCCACCCAACGATTACACACACACATCGAAGGTGCTCCAAACCCACCCTACGATTCCACACACACATCGAAGGTGCTTCAAACCCACCCAACGATTCCACACACACATCGAAGGTGCTTCAAACCCACCCAACGATTCCACACACACATCGAAGGTGCTCTAAACCCACCCAACGATTCCATACACACATCGAAGGTGCTTCAAACCCACCCAACGATTACACACACACACATCGAAGGTGCTCCAAACCCACCCAATGATTCCGCACACACATCGAAGGTTCGCCAAACCCACCCAACGATTCCACACACACATCGAAGGTGCTCCAAACCCACCTAACGATTACACACGCACATCGAAGGTGCTCCAAACCCACCCAACGATTCCACACACACATCGAAGGTGCTTCAAACCCACCCAACGATTCCATACACACATCGAAGGTGCTCTAAACCCACCCAACGATTCCATACACACATCGAAGGTGCTTCAAACCCACCCAATGATTCCGCACACACATCGAAGGTGCTCCAAACCCACCCAACGATTACACACATATATCAATTCATATACCGTCTAAACGTGTATCATTATCAAATCGATTGGGATAACGAATTGTCATGTCGATCGTAATATCGAGCGTTGGTTTCAAAACCGAGGAATATTCCGTCGAGCTTACTGTTACAGCATTCTTTGTCAGCGCATTTTATATTTTAATCTGATTTGCACAGTCTATTGATCTTGAAATTGAAATCGCCCAGTGCTGACTGATTCTGTCTCAGTCTTGGCATTCGCTTACAGAATCAACGAACGGGAGTTACGACGTTTTGAACATTCACCACGGTGGATGCGGTATTATGCGAAATTCGTTCTTTCAATATACTAGCTATAAATCTACAACGGTTTTCTGCAAGAGAACGAAGGAAAAAACATTTTATAGAAACATCGATGTTTGTAGCAAAAAAAACGTACATTCGCCGCGTTGATGAGTACTGTTTGAACAAACTTTCATTGCAAAGAATAGATTGTTGATCGCGTATTAAGAATAAATTGTTCACGTATCATTTGGCAGCGCGGCTCACAAGCCGATTTCAAAAAACCGATATATACGATTGGGATCAGGTAGTTAACGTACGAATCCTTTTTTCGGCTCCATTGTTTCCTTGCGAATTGATCACGTCCGTTCCATCGGTTTCCATTGGTTCACTTTTTATTTCGTTTTTATGTTCATAACATTTGGAAAAAAATTGACCAAACATTAGATTTGATACGTAATATAATTTCGGCACAATTGAATGTCTACAACAAAGAAAATATCGACGTACTTCTTGTCACTGTGAGACGCTGATTAGAATTCATTCTGCGTGTTATTAATATACGAAACGATGGGTCTTCAATTTGTATTAAGTGAGAAAGGAAAACAACAATTATTGCTGAAAGGGTTCCTTTTCTACCATAACGGAGTGAACGAAAAAAATGGTAACACGTATTGGAAATGTATTTACACCGATAAACACAAAAAAAAACATTGCTTAGCTCGGGTCATAACGACATCAAACAAAGAAATACTAAAAGAAACTGATCATAATCATGGCGGAGATGCTGCAATGGTTGAAGCAGTCAAAGTGAAAAATGACTTGAGAAACGCAGCTTTAGCAACTTCCGAAAGTCCGCATGTTCTCATAGCTTCTGCATCGGCTGGCATTCATAGTAGCGTGGCTGCGCAGTTGCCGTCGACCAGCTCTTTGAAGAGGACAATCAGAAACGTTAGGAGTGCGACTTTGCAGATTCACGGTACTCCAAAAACTCGAGAGGAAATTGAACTCCCTCCGGATTACCGTGTAACCGAAAAAAAACATAATTTCGTGATTTACGACAAAGGCGCTGTCGCTGATCGGATGATTGTATTCGGGACCGAAGAAAATCTGAGACTACTGGCGGGAGCAAAACATTGGCTAATGGACGGAACATTCGGTGCCTGTTCAACGTTGTTTGGCCAATTGTATTCGATTCATGCGATTGTCGGGGAAAAGATTGTGCCCCTCGTATATGCGTTGCTGCCGGGAAAGAGTTCAGCCGTTTATACGGAAATGTTGAAAAAACTAAAAGAGGCAGAGTCTGAATTGAACCCGGAAACAGTCATGCTCGACATGGAACAAGCCGTCGTCAAAAGTTTGATTACGGTGTTTCCAGAGGTAAAAATTCGTTTCTGCAATTTTCATGTGAATCAAGCCCTTTACCGCAAAGTTGTTTCTTTCAACTTCAAGGAGTTGTACGACACAAATTTTAAATTTGCTCAAAAAATTAAATTGCTCGCAGCCCTCGCATTCGTTAAAGCCGAAGAAGTCGTGCAGATATTCAATCGGATTTCGGACGAAGTTTTCGGTGAAGACGATGATCTTCAAGAATTCCTGTTTTCATTCGAAACGGAATTCATAGCCCGATACGACCGAAAACGAATTGCAAGAGATGCTCAATTCCCAGTCAAGTTTTGGAACCAATTTGATGCATGCCGATCCAACCTTCCTCGCACGAATAATAACGTGGAAGGTTGGCATCGCAGCTTCAACGAGTTGGTTCGGCAGAAGCATCCCAGTCTTTGGGAGCTTATCAGATGCCTGAAAGTGGAGCAATCGCGAACCGAATTAACGGTTGCAGCACTCCGCAACGGAGTACCTCAGCCGCCACCAGCCAGAAAATATCGGGATCTGAACAAACGAATCCGCAGCATCGTGTTGAAATATGACGATCCGATGTATACGAACAGAATTGTGTACGTCAAAGCGATTGCTAACAATCTGTCAATATAAAGAAAATGCAGCGATTGTCCACGATGCTGTTTCGGACTTTGTTTTGGAAGTTTCGTATCTTCATTTTATTTTCGTTTATTTTTGCTATTTTATTATTATACTTCGTTTAGTTATTTTGTAGTTCGCTACTTTTGCATCTTTATTTTGTTTTCGTTTATTTTCAAAACATTATTTTCGTTTAGCTTATGTTTATCATCGGTTCAATAGTGTTAAACCATGAACAAGATGGGCGTTCTCGTTTTAGCTTTTAAGGCTTACGTAATTCGTATAATAAAAAACAAAAAAATACAAAAAAAAACAAAAAAAAAAAACAAAAAAACAAAAAATACAAAAAAAAAACAAAAAAAAACAAACAAAAAAACAAAAAAAAACAAACAAAAAAACAAAAAAAACAAAAAAAACAAATGGAGTCAGGAATCCGCCACGTCCTCGTTCGTTGACTCCGGGTTCGGCAGAGAGCGGAAATTTATGAACGGGCAGGATGAACTTTGAAAAATGCTTCCAATTTAATGTAATTATTACATTAATTGATTAATGCAATGGAATCCAGCCAGATATCTCAAAACTCATGGACACATCAATCACAGGAATTTAATAAAAATTTTAACAAAGCGAAGTTTTTAGAGGAAGCATAAAAGAAACTTGTGTTTCACCCGAATTTTATTATAAAACTCATTGTTAGTCGAATTGATTTCAGTTCGGCTGTTTCAGCCAAATTGTTTTAGACGAAATGTTATTAACAGAATTATTTTAGTCGAATTGTTTTTAGTCGAATTGTTTTAGTCGAATTGTTTTTAGTCGAATTGTTTTTAGTCGAATTGTTTTAGTCGAATTGTTTTTAGTCGAATTGTTTTAGTCGAATTGTTTTAGTCGAATTGTTTTAGTCGAATTGTTTTTAGACGAATTATTTTCAGTCAAATTGTTTTTTGGACGAATTGTTTTAGTCGAATTGTTTTAGTCGAATTTTCCGCAAATCAACAAATGGCCTGATCGAGTGTCACGAATTTTGGAATGTTAAAGGTTCGATTCTTCAAGATTACTGTCAGAACCAAACTGACAGACGATTTTTTTCACGGTTTCTATCAAGTTGATGTTTACGAAAATGAATATTTTCAATGTAAATTTATGTGGAAAACATGCTTGATCAGAAACGGAGCAGGAATAACGGCCGAATGCACAGGAAGCGTATAATTCTGCTACTTACATTTTTGTCCGTTGTGATTTTTCGTTTTTTTTTTTTATCAAATCATTATATTTGCATCGATTGATTGGTAGGTACGCCTACAAAACGACAATCCAGGCAACCCACTTCTCCAACGGTAAGCTAACCAGCAACCACGACTAATGTGCACTTGGACGAAGTGGCGTGTAAAAGCGCGCCTCGTGTCAAAACCTATACGTAGGCCTGTAACACAAGCCTGTCAGAATCCACATAGAATTGATTTACTCCCTGTCCCGGATCCTAAGATATTATGCGAGCAATGAAACAAACAAAAAAAATTAGAGAGGGGTGGACTTGACGTTTCACTAATACGATTTAATTTACGCTATTTCTCTCAATATCTGCCTTAAGTATTTGTAACTCCCTCTACTGGTCACGAATACCAATTAATCTGTAATCTCCGATCTTGCCACTCGCGGGGGCACTTAAAACGAGCCTGACAACCGTGGTGCAGGCGTAAGAGCCTTAACAGCTCTTTCTCAACAATAAAAATGATTATCGTGAGGAAAACGTTGACAAAAAACCCTACTTTGTTACGGCTCATTTAAGTTTACCGGGTTCGTATCAGAGATCACTTTAGCCGATGTCATACCACGCGAAACGTCTTTATAAGAATTAAATAGCATCAGATGTGCATCGATCTAAGGCGAGAGTATTGGAAATGGGTTGATAAATAATATAAAAGCGCAATGGATTAACTTTACTTTGTTCTTTATTCTAATTTATTTAATGCATAAGGAAGGACCGTCTGTATAGTATAATCTCTCAGAGACTGAAATGTTAGAACAAAACCATGCAGGGTAGCTTCGCCGAATTATAAAGAACTCTCTGTTCTTTCTTTCTCTATGGTGACTGTTTATGTTTACATTATCCCTTCGACACTCTCCGCGTCGATTCGTTTTTGAATGCATGTCTTATATATATACTTAGTGCTAGAGACTCAATTATCCAATAGAGAGAAATGATATTTTTATTATGCCATCAAGTTGAAATGCTCCAAGTTATTGATATGATTTAATTTTGCTTGGTGCTTCATACAAAAAATATTTTAACGTATTGGAGAGTCAAGTACGAGGGAAAGATAAACGATGTTCCAAAAACTTTTCAATTTGGCGACTACAGTATCTCGACGTCCAGGTGCTCGGCCGAGACGAAATTCAACGTACATCGCAGGAGCTTCGGTGGATCGTTTTTCAGCAATTGTTGCGCGACAATTGAATTCTAATAATTCTTATTCTTTGGCGGCTTTTAGACCAGTAAAAGAAGAAAAATCGGAGATGGATCCGATAATCAAAGCTTATCGACAGAAAATACAGAAAACGTGTTTTTCTGTCTGTAGTTCTGGTACAATTGCTCCCAATACTGATACAGATCAAGAAATACGTTCAGTTTTTATATTTCGTATGCACTATTACGCTTTTCATAATTTGTAACTTTAAAATGCCAACGTTGCGTCTGCTCGACTGCAAACGCATCATTACGTGTACATCCGGTGATAGCGTGAGAATACCTCAAGACCAATAAAATGTCAACTTAGCCAAAATTCCAGAAAAGAAGCGAAAAGGCGAAAAGTTCGCTCCGCTCCGAGACAGAGAACGAGAAAGTCATGAGCGTCTCGTATTAGATAAGAATTAATAGGAAACTTCAACTTGTTCAATTATATATAGCATTAAATAAATAGGTGGAAGTAAGTGTTGAAGAATTATTCCGAAATCAACTTCTTTCCCTCGGCATAGCAGCATACCAATGTCGATCATGTTGATCGCCAATCAAAGGATTTTTCCGCGCACCATTTTTCTCAATCATACCAGTCTATAAAATAAATTTCAGTTATTTCTGCTGGTTTTCAAGCAATCCATAAACACGTGAATAAAATTTCAAAAGGAAAGTCTCAGTTTTTGAATGATTTTGTGTTCTTTTCAAAACAGCAATCTGGACAACAATTCGGCCTTAACGTGAACTGAAATAGTTTATAATTCCAACATTCGTGTATTATCTATTTAATCTTGACTACATTTTCGATCAACCTTTTTCTCCCTACTCAGTTATTAGTTAGTATTTATTCATTTGGATAGGGCATACTACAAACACTTGAAAGATTTATAGTAAAAGCCACTGCGCAACGGTCTTTAAACGTCGCTAGATCAAAGATCGATGATCGTCTGTTAAAGATTGCACATTTCGCAGTAATGAACCCATTAAGACCGGTGAACTGATGCATGAATTCTGTCGAAGCAAGGGAAGTAAAGGAACAGGAAGATAAAAGGACGAGGGTAAAATCAAAAGGATAGAAAAAGAGAAAAGAAATGTTTTTTTTTTTCAAAGTCTACTACGAATCGAGACGATAGAATCGTGTAAGTCACGAAATGAGATCCAGTCACGCGCGTTGTTCTCCAAGACCGTTATGATGCACTCTATTCATATATATAAAACTGTTCGTAACATTTGCTATTGCTGCATGAAATATTCTCCGAATTACGTACCTTCTGAAACAGAAAATAATAAACATGATTCTCCGTCATAAGTAAATTAAAAAAAAAAGTATAAATAAATCATTTTTGGGATAGAAACTTTGAAATATAACATATCGAAATACCATCTTCATTGGGCCTAGGGCTTTGGTCATCTTCCGAGTGGAGTAGCTCTGGAAGGAGATCAGTACTCGAATGAATAACTTCACTTGTTCGTGCCTCGTCCATCGATCAGTAAGGGAAACTGTTTTTTTTTTTTTTTTTCGTACTTTTTTCTTTGAAATTTTCTATTCCATTGGTAGCAAGATATTCGTTTATTAGAAAAATTCTAGGCCTATATTCTCTTCAAAGTTCTCGATGGATATGAATTAGTTGATGATGAAGACTTCATTCTTATCAAGATACGATACGATCTCAGAGTGTGGTTGGCAATAGCGCGTTAAATGAATTGTAGTCAGGCGTTTGCGGGTGAAAAAAAAACGGAGGCAATCGCAATGTAAAAAAAGGGGGTAACAAGAAAAAAATGAGGTCGTTTGTGATTAAAGTGAGATTTTGCAGATATGAAAAACGAGTGGATGACTCGATCGTTTAAGAGAATAAGGATAAACGGATCTGTGTAGTCACTGGTCGAATGGCGTAGAGGAAAATCATAATTATTGGAATATCGTTAGAAAAAAATATGCATAAAAACCTGAGCTGAGGTGAGACTCGATCATGCAAGTAATAGACATCTGCGTGATACTTATATACACGTAAACATTACATTATGCCTTGCGGGGGTGGTATAATCGTAAGACATTAGCGAGAAATTCCAGGTCAGGCCAAAAGAAAAGCCACTCTCAGATTTTTTTGTTTTCCCTCGTTTCCACGACAGTGCAACGAGGCTGAGATGAATATTACGCAAATAAAACTTTTATAAAAAAAACTTAAGCAGGTAAAACATACGTTTGAAAATACGAATATGGGTTGATAAATTTTTTAAAAATACAATTAACGAAAAGTATATCTTATTATTTCATTATACCTTCGACTTTTCATCGGATCTTCTTCAATCATTTTCTCCCCCTCTTTCGTTATAATCTTAAGTGCAACTATTCAATATCGCGAATACCGAGAGGCTGCCTGTCGCGTTTGCTCACAAGGTGCGGCCACACAGCCTAATAACCCGAATATAACCGGACATACGCCGGCGCGGGAGGACGTGAAAGAGTTTATACAAGGTGTCCTCCGGGTTGCGTCTACGCTCGCGAGCATCCTTAGATAATACATATCTCTGCCCAGAAATGTCCTTCGTCGTTTTTTTTTCTCCGATTCGAATGAACTTTCGAAGACATTTCCTTCAGAAATCCAATTCCTCGATGAAAAAAAAAAAAACAGAAGTGAAAACCATTAAATAATTTCTTTTTACAAGATCACAGCAGTGACACTTCAATGAGATAACTTTTCATTTATTATTTTGATGAAAAAAAAAATAAAAAAAACAAATTCGATACCAAAACGCAATTTAACGCGACCAAACAAATGTTTTTCTAAAAAAAAAGGGAAGCGAAGAAAATGAAAAATAAACTCGTTTCGACAGAAACATCAAAGTTTAGATTTTTCATCAACGTATTTTTTTTATATTATTGCCGATGAAATATGCAGAAATCTGACGATGTGCGAGTGACGATTAGGATCATTGACAGCCTGAAGGTCCAGACGTAACGATCGTTTAAAAATTTTTCCCGCAAATAGAGATCCGGGTACAGGAGGCGGACGAGAGTGCCCAGGCATGAATGAAACTCATGATCGCAGCAGGTTTTTGTGCTCAACGAAAAAACGAGAATACCGCGAGAAGAGAAGATGCCGAAGACGAAGGATTAAAAAAAAAACACACACACACACAAAAAGGATAAACGAACAATGAAAGATGGCATGGCGAAGAAGAATGAAGGAGATGGGGGAGAAGAATTATTTGAGGAAGAAGTGGAGCGAGCGTAAACACTCGTCGAAGCATTGAAACCTTTACGAACCACCGAGCATATATTCATTTATATCTATACATATACGTGTAGGATAACCGACGAGATACCGGTGGATAACGCGGCGAGACAGAGAGAAACGTAAGTACCGCCGCCCACGAGACAACTCGACAAGGCAGAGAATTGTGAGGGGTGTGTGAGTACGTGTGTGTACCGGACTTGGATATCGCTACTCGTTCATGCAGCAACTCTCGCACATCATACAAGCTTCGACGTATCGGTATACAGAGTTCTTTGGTATTCGTTCATGTAACAAAAAAACGATAAAAAATCGATGTAAATACAAATGGAAAGAGAAAAATCGAAAAAAAAAAAAAAAATCCTCACTCGTTTTTGCATCGAATACTTCAGTCCAAATTGAGGATTGAACGCGCTCGCCGTTTGCAAGTTTCGTTCGAGATAAGATTGTGATGATCGGCTATTTCGTTGGCACCTCGTAATGCAATTTTTTTTCTTGTTCTTATCATTTTTCTTCGTCCAATGTAAATCATAGTAATTTTTTTTAATTCAAACAAATCGAGAGAAAAATCACGATTTAATTATAATGGTATTCGAAGCAGTAACGGTTATAATATTAGTAACAATAATTATCGGAGAACTGCTGTAATGATAAAATTATAATACTGCGTTGAAAATGCTGTGACGAAGTATCGATTTTCCATTGCGATCATACATTTTTTTTTCTCATGGAAAATTTTTAGTTTCCCAGAACTGTACAAAAATTTTGAGAAATTTGTTTTCGAGCTTGAAATTCCAAGAATTCGATGAAAGCTTTAGAATATTTACCGATGAGCTTTATCGCTTTTCGATTTTGCTCGATACCGTTGTTGTTGTTGTTTTTTTTTTCACAATTCCTAACGAAAAGTTATTTTCATTGGGGATTCATTGTTTTTTTTTTTTTAATTTTTTAATTTGAAACAGCAGTATATTTTTATTAATTCAAAACAACATACAAAAAATTCGTGTGTAAAAGGAGGGTAAGAGAAAAAAATGATGAACGGTGATTTCGATTTGATGAGAAATGCTGTGCCATGTTATACGGAGACGCCAATAGGCGATTATAATGGATGAGAGGCAGCTCAGAGTTAGCGCGCGAGAGCAATCGAACGAGCAGCAGCAACAGCATTACAGCAGCTTATTTACAAGCAAGCAGCAATGGCAAGCCGTGCCAGATTCAGGTTTGTTGACACGGATCTCTCTCTGTTTCTTCGTCCGGGTGGAAAGGCCCCCCCCCCCTCCCCTCTCCCCAGTCGCGCGCACAACTTCCAAACGATGTTGAAGTTTACACGGTTGAAATGTATATTGAAAATTCTTTTCATATTCGATCTGCAAAGAGCTCTCGTTCTTCGATATGAGCTCCGAGTCCCTGACGAGAGCTTGACACATCTTTGTAGTCTAAATTTCAGAGGAAACACGTACTTAAAACACATAATTAAAAGTAACGAAATAAAGTTTCGTTACAATCGACCGATGCGGACACGACGACCTCGGTTGTTGAAATTCTTCTTTCGACATTCGTAACGATATATTTATATCGAATAAAATATGAAGTATTGCACGCTGTAATATCACGATTATGCTCGTGATGAGGTTTCTCAAAATGTTATACTCAGATGATAGAATCAATAAAAATTATTGACTTTTGAAAAGCAATAAGAGCTAATTTTCTAAAATGCCCGGTGTACAATCGATGACAAAAAAAAAAGCACTGCGGTTCGTTCTTACGTCAGTTGTGTTTACTGATCAAACAAAAATCGTGCAGCAACGCCATCATTTTCTCGCTACAAAATTGTTTTGCTCGAATACCGAGCAAAATTCTTGAGATAATGAAGTGTCGACATAACAAAATATCGAAATAAAGTGCTGTTCTGAAAACGGAAATAAATGCCAACGACTTGAAAGCTTGTATTCGGGTCTTCGGAACCTCGTATAAAATGGAAAAGAATTTTACAGCGGCCCTAACCTAATCTCTCATCCAAAACGTTTTTATTGTTTTTCCTAAAAGTTTTACATTATTTTACAAACGTATTGAAGTTTGGATCAGTCGTGAAAGTAGTTAAATCGAGCACGAAACGACTCACACATTTATGTTACAATCGATATTTTATTTTTGTCTTTATATGCGAGAAAATGTTATAAACTAAAAAACTGGCAATTGCAATTATGAGTGACAGTTATGGCTTGAAACTCACCTGGACTCGAGCAGCAATCTCGGAGGCGGAACGTGACGATACATCGCGACCCTTCTCCGCGGTGTTTCCGTGCTCCTCATAATCGCAAATGTCCCCATGCTTGTTTTCACCACCACCACTTCCATCAGCACAACCACCACTACTATTACAGACTATACTCGAAGTCGCGAGGGGATCCGAGAAATGGCTCGCTCTACGGGCGCACGGTAATATCTCGAGCTCGAAGACCACTTCATTCTCATGCCGTCTGCGCAACGAGCCGGATCTCTCGAACGTCCTCGTATCACAATTCTCCCGCGACTCGCGGTGGCTCGCGGTACACTCATCAATTTTCTTATCACGCGAAACGACGAGCAATTCCGACGACAACAAACTGCTGTCACTGCCTGCGCTACCCGCCTTATCATTATTTACGTTTGGTACAGCATTTATCGGACCAGATTCGATTCCCTCAGTCTCTAGTTTCGCCTCATCCTCCAATGATAAACGAACCCCGAACAATCGCGTTATTGTGCTTGAATATTTTTTTAATAGTTCGAGATTTCTGCGATCGACTCGAATGCGCGCTACCTCGCCCATCTCACTGACATTGCAATTTTGGCGCCCAGTAGTTTCCCTCTCTCTCTCTCTCCCTCCCGCTCTTTTTCGTTTATCCTCTATTTCTCCCTTCGATCGCTGTCCTCTTTATTATTTGTTTTTCTAGCTTCGAATTACACGAGTTGCTCGAAGCACGGTTTTACCAATACTACTAATTTCACTTTACATACATCGCGATATGCGTGTGAGCTTTAGCGCTCCCGCGAGGCGGACGCCCCCACCGGCGAGAGAACGGAAGCCCCGCGGAGCGCGAGCTTATGCTCTTTCTCTCTCTCTCTCTCTTCACAGCCTGCGTAGCTACTTTCGATGCGCGTATATCAGCGATTTTTCTACGTTTTCTCAAACCCGCGATGTATATTGACCGTTTGAAACACAAACAAGTTGGATCAATCGCCCTTCAACGAATCCGAAATCACAATATACTTTATAAAAAATTTCAAACTACAAGAAAAAAAAAATCTTCCGCACTAAAAGCCGCGCGCGTACCATGGATCGCGTTCCGAAATAAAGTTGTATGTACGACAATTCGAAGTCTTTTAATTTCGAAGAAATCAGTAAATACGACGAAATTAATTGCGACAAATTTGTGCGAATTTAGAATAGTAATAAGCAGTTTTGATCTGCGAGACATTCACCGCTGAGCACTTCTCGTCAAGATAGACAGACGCAATCCGCGTCGTTACTGCCCAATGACGATTCTCTTCTCCTTCCTCCTGACAATATAGTCTTGTTGACGCGCGAGTCGGCCTGAACAACGAATCGTTCGTGCGAGAGATTGCGATAGAGCGAGAAAGACACGTGCGATTGGAAAAAAAAAAAAGAGAAAAAAAAACGAACGGCGCCAATCCGTGATTAAACTCGAGCAATAAGCGACCGATTCAAACTTGTATAAAACATTATTCTCATAACCTTCTTCTTATTAACGAGAAGGGACGATTCGTTCATCAGGTGTATGCATGGGGAAAAATTCAACAAGCGAGAGGGTTAATATCAAGGATAAATAATGTACAACCGTGTAATACCTTTCGTAATGAATCAAACACCTTCGTTCGCTTATTGCGCTCGTGGAAAGGAATTTTTCAATGTTATAAAACACTCAGCGCTCGCAGCCTTACTCCGTAGTACAATCAAGCTACCGACTGTCGGTAAGAACAATTTCTATGATTTTTCGATCCATGGTAACAATTAATATTCCCATGAATGTCGAAAATGACACTAAAGAAAATGGTGCCAACGAGATTCGTATCAAGTTCTTATTTCTACGAAAGCGTAATATCAAAATTAGCATGAATTACAATTACTTTTTTTTTTTATAAAACATTGGAATAAGGAATGATATATAATTTTATTAATAAGTTAATTATTTTCAATTCGTTAACGAACGCGAGACAAGATCCCTCGTAACAATGCGTAAAAAAATATGACAACCAAAATTTTAATGATCGTGCTCATCACAATATGATCTCGGGTATCCAGCACCAGTAATCGATTAATTTTAATTATTTAAAGAATTCCAGATCAAGTGATCAACTCTCGTAACTTTAATTATAGATTAAATTTGAAGTAAAAAAAGTCTAGTATCATTTTTTGATTTACTTTTTTCTAATGGGTTGCCAATTATTGAAATTGTCAAGTACACAGTCTTTTATCGCAGATCAAACGATTTCAGATAAAACTAAAATCTTCATATCTAATTTGGTGGAGTTGAAAAGTGCCTAGAAAAATAATAGAAACGACGTTTTTCCATGTACAGTTAATCTTCAGAGCAGATTGGATTTTAAAAAACCGTAATAATGCTCGCTCTGTGCGATGGATACTTAGAAAAATACTGTAGAGATTTATTATTCGAAAATGTTATGTTCTTCAACCGTTCCAAATCAGAAAATATTCAATAAAGAAGGGTATATTGATTAAATTCAATAACTTTGAAGAAAGTTCGATCAAAAAATGCTACCAGAGAGTATTTGGGACGAAATCGAGTCTAGAACTATAGCTGACGGTATTGCCAACTGAACTTGGAACAGTATTTACATTTTTAGTGAGCACGATGCTATTTTATGATTTCTCAATATCATTGCTACGAAGATGCGACATTATTTGTTGATTCAATAGAAAACCGAAGAAACAAAAAGCGCCTCGATCATTATGAAGGTGGTACCCAGCCACCAAATGTTTTTTCTAGCTCTTGAGCGACCGCGATGCAGAGATGATCGTTGAATGGTGCTGCAACCACCTGTTAATAATGATTATATATAAATACGTGAATACAGAGATAAACAAGAAACTTGATGAATGTAAGAGAAACGATTTACCGACCTGAACACCAACTGGCAATCCTTGCGAATCTAGACCCAGCGGCACTTGGCAAACCGGAAGTCTCAAAACGTTGAAAATACACCAATAGCCAAAATTGAATGGCCTTAAAAAGTATGAGTAGTGATAACTAGCTGGGAATGGAGCAGATGGATAAAATAACACTCCGTTGTCCCCAAGTTTCTCCTGTTATTGAAATAAATTGAAATATTTCAACAATGTAAATGGAAATTCATCATTATCATACGGAAGAGATTTGTTTCCAAAAATTTTTATTGAATTTCATTCTTGTAGAACCTTACGTTAAGCGAAAGGATCAATCACCTAACCTCACCTCGAATTTTCGCAGTTGAAATTCTTCGACACAGTTTGATTGATTACAAAAAAGCTTTGACAGCGAACGCAGGACGATGACAAAAATCCACTGACGGAGATTTTTTTGATCAGTCAAACCATGTCGAAAAATTCCACTTTCAAAATTTGCAGCTACCTCTCTCGCACTCACAGTGACGAGATACCAACTGACCCATACTCTCAAGAGTCAAAAGGTTTAAGAAAAAACAAAGAAACCGTTTTTACTGAAAAAAAAAAAAAAAAAAAAAAAAAAAAAAAAAAAAAAAAAAAAAAAAAAAAGAATCGTTTTCGTTTAGTTATTAATTTATGATACGGAAGAGTAATTTTTAATTATTTCTTCATTGATCAAAAGCTGTTGATCAACGTTTCAATAATTAATTCCAAATCACGATGTAGAATTCGTTTTGAAGTATTTAAAAAATTAGAGTAACAACATTTGACGATCAATACAACAAGGAACACAATACTACTGATTAAATGACTTACAAGGAGAAACTCTTTCATGGCTTTCGTTACACTCGTGGCCCATTCCTCTTTTTCTTGAGGAAAAAAGTCGTCACTCATAAGTTTCATCAGTACCGCGAACGTTATTTCCGATCTGTTTGTCAAGAGTTTTTTTATTTCAGCAACGGCGTTCGTACGTGACTGAAACGACAGAAAATTGGTTAACGAACACTTTGTAATCAATCAATGTTCCATTCGGTAGGCTTATCCAGAGACTTTTTAAACTGGCTAAAAATAATGATTGATACCAGTACTTTTAGTGATCAATAAAAAATCGCTTATCCCTTGATAATTTCAAAATATTGTAGCTCAAACCTTTCGATTCATAATGTCCGATTTGAAATCAGCTTCTTCTTTTGTCATCCAATATCTCCACAATCGGAAGCTGTATTCAGAACCTGGTAATCTTATCTTTTGTGTAGAACCTGTGAGTTCACGAAAATGTTCGACGGCTCTAGTGAGAACAAGTCTCATTTCATTGTTAACTTTGCTGGCTCTCAAATCACCGGATCCTTCCTGATAAAAAACATTTAAATTCTTGAGATTAACGGGACTGTCGAGTTTGACCTTCGAGACGTTGTCGCCGATAAGAACTTTGAGCAGAGGTATAAGATCGTCTGCTTTTTTGCACATCGGACCAGCTTCTGCCATCGAAGAAGAAAAATCCACTGATCTCATGCCAATGCCTTTGAGCGGGGAAAGACCTTCGGACGGTTTGTGACCGAATATGCCGTTGAAAAAAGCTGGCATTCTTATCGATCCACCGATATCGCTACCGATAGAAATTGGAGAACCGCAAGCTGCCACAATCGCTCCTTCTCCACCGCTGCTTCCTCCTACGGTTCTCGTTGTATTGTAAGGATTATTCGTCTGTCCATAAACGTGGTTTCGCGATTCTACCCAAAGATTCATTTCCGGTATATTCGTTTTGGCTATGAGAATTCCACCGGCCGATTTCAAGTACCCAACCACCGTCGCATCTTCCGTTGATATGTAACCTTTTCGACATGTCATTCCCATTGAGTGAGGCAAACCTGTTCAAATTGATCAAGCAATTACAATCAGTGAAAAAAAATCCATACAGAGAAAGGATTGAACAGTAATTTTTGTTTTCAATTTAAAAATTGTCGTATATCACTAGAACGTAGAGATAAGTTGGCAAAAAGTAATTATTAAGTAAGCAATAAGAACCTAAAATTTCGTAATTTGACTAAAACTCAATTTTCTAGTACTTTTCTAAGAACATTTCTTTCAACCGTCATGTTTGTAACTGTTTATCCGTTTAATATAGAATCAAATCTGTATGCAATTACATAGTAGTACGCAGAAAAAAAAAACTTATGGAATGCGGCATATTTTATACCATTGTAGCTGTGTACATATTCTGCTTAACGGATGTGGATGACACTGAATAACCCCGAAGGTGAGCATATCATGAATCAATGAATTCGTTATGCATCGCGAAAAAAACTTTGGTGAAAAAAATGTACACCCTCCTCCAAAAATCTCAAGGGCTCCTCGGAAATGTCAATATGCAAATTTTTACTTGAAACATTTTTCCATTCAATAATTATATGAGAAAATATTTCAGGTGCCAAAACTTTTTCCCCCAACTGTACCCATTAATCTTATTGTAACGCTTATTATAATCGGACAGTTCGCATATATGTTTTTGTGTTGAGAAAAAAAAATGCACTTTTCAGATACCATATGTCTCGGAGTAAAAAGAAATGAACGATCTAGAAATGAAGGCAATTTTAATCAACCCGAATTTGCATTTTCCTTTGCATTATGGATTCTTTTTTCATTGTCATGAGAAATTGTTATATCATTATTGTTCATTTTGCATTGAAAAATGAAAAAACGTTAGTATTCAAATTTGATATAAAACGATTGTATAATGATTTTATTCAACAGAATTTTGGGTGAAGATTAAAAAAATATGTTCAATCAAAATTAACAAATAAATTACGTGATAATCTCAATATATAATCTCGCTATTTGTAAAAATTTTTTCTAAACTTATAAGAAAATGCAAATCAATGATTTGTCAAAAACGTTGATTCATTCGTCCTTAAAAATGATATACTCTTTAGTAAAAGTCTTATCAGAGGTTACCTTCAGTTTCGTTACTTTCTTTCGTTGTGAAGGGTACACCCAAAAAGGGTTTAGTTTTCTTCAAAGCTCCCAAGTCCGGCTTGGATTGCAGTAATTTGTCAACATTTTTGGCTTCTCTTATGGCTTCCTCGTAACAATCGACAACAACTGCATTTAGTAGTCCATGGACCTCTTTGCAGCGTTCTATAAAAGCTTTGACCACATCCTCAGAAGAAACTTCTTGATTCCTAAATAAATAGCATGGCTGGTTGAATTGTTACTTTTATTGTTTTCTCATGAAAAAGAAAAAGTAGAGAACGTTTGTCAGCGAGTAATAAAAATTTTTATAATTTTTCATTCGCAATTTCCGAACAAATTTCCTACCTTATTTTTTCTGCTAATGATATTCCGCTCTCCAGCAATAAGGAATTTTTTACAGCAGGTACTTTTTTTTCTTTGCCGTCATAATATACACCGAATAGAAAATCGATAACGTAATCGAATATACAGTGCAACTGGACGACCATACAGCGAAGTAATTTGAAGAGAAGTTGCTTTATATTCTCCATTGTGGTTTTCTTATGTTGTGATTTCTGTATAATAATAAATAAGAAAATAAGGGAAATTTCCGTTTAACTTATTTTGAACTAGTAGATCCAGCAGTCATAACAATTTTTCAATTCAAGCATCGTTTACAAACTTCAACATGTAAGAATTCATACCGACAGTATTATACAAATATTGCTATGTGAAAAAGAAGGAGAAAGTAGAAAGATATAAAACGTTATCAGTCCCCTTTTGAATTAATGATAATGACGAAGCGCGAATGAGAGATAGATTTTGGCTTACCTCGTTTGTCAACGATGTACACATGACTAATATAACCGCGAAAATTTGATACAACTACTATCTTGATTCACAGCAAAATAAATGAACGTTAAATTCATAAAAGATAATGAAAAATTTTGTCTCCGATTTAACATACGTGACATCAATCGTCCAAAGAAATAATGATCGGAAAATGACGTACGCAAATTTACCGGTTCAGTATTATTATGATGGAGCGACCAATCATGTTTGTGAGAAGGAACAAAATATATACATTAAAAAAAAAAGAAGTTATTATATATACCGCAGCAGAAACTGCATGAACAACAGCGCATAAGATCGAATTCCTTCGCAGCTTTGGTTTGTTAACACTCGGACCACTCAAATCAACTCACAGACTTTCCGCTACCAAAAGTTCAGTGCTTTTCGGTTTCGCTCAATCGCTCAATTACACCGGATTGCACTAGAGAATAATGAAAAATATAGATGTACATATAAAAAAAACACAGGGCTTATGAGCGCGCTTGGCACAGTTGTTTTCCTAATTGTAAGGTACGGTTAGTGCGGACCCCAGTCGCCTTCTCTGATTGCACTGTCATTTCTCAGAATCCTCAGAATGTCAGTAGCTCAACTGTCAAAACCAGTCATCGATGATCTCATATCGTTTTTATCTTCAGAATCTTAAATTCATTTACTGACAAATGGTAGTAATCGTCGAGTAAACATATGTAGATAGAACCGATCGATTTGAAATAATTTCTATTGAGAGATTAATACATGAAATTCTGAGGGTTTTTTTTACAGTTTTTGTTATCAAGAATTGATTAAAAAGGGCCAAGAACGTGAGAAAAATCGTTTCCAAAATTCACTTGAAAAATACAATGTAAGTTCGAGTATATTGGCTATCGTCCTTGAAACTTTAACCCCCTCTCCATGTATGCGTCATAATAACACCGTAGCGTAGAGCGTTAGCTGTCAAAAAACGAAAAAAGATCTGACGGATAAACACTCCTAGAACAAAATTGCTGGGGAATCGCAAATTTCATTGTTCCGTATCTTTTGTTCAAATCAAGTCTGTTTTAACAGTCAGCACAACGGGGGCCGAACAGTCAGCCATGTCCGTCTCACAGATGGAAAGTATCCTTTTTTTAAAAATTTGACATGGAAATACAAAACGCCAGAAACGACACTGGGTTTAACCTCAAACATGATCAACGGTGGAATTCTGGATTGATATTTATCGTCCTAAAGTTTTGGTATAAAAGTGATCGCTTTTGTTATTGTTTTTGTCACATATCAGCAATGCTAGGATCTAATTTGGTTGTTTTCGAATGTCGCAGCATGAAAGAGACTTTCAAGGATGAGGTTATGTTTTTAATAATTGCAGTTTATATGTACAAAAATTATAGTAATTCGATCCCAATGAGAGGAACTCCGAAGCAGAGTTAAAATATTGATTTTTCTGAACTTTGATTTAATCAAATTTATTAAGGTAGTTTCCTCATCAAATTGGTTTTGATAAAATTACCTTGTGATTTTTTACCAATCTTTGAAAAATGTTTATTGTCCCAAATTGGATATATTTTCTATTCAAGACTTCGCAGTTGCATATACTTTTTCAGGGAGCTCTGGGAAATTTCACTTCGTTGCCCTAAAACTTTTGCATAAACTTCTTTTAAAAAATTCTCAATTATAGAAAAATTTTTGATAAATAGCATGACAAAGCCTATAATTTCTTCAGCTTTGGGAATGTAGCTATTAAAACAAGTATGTTTCAAGCAATAAAAGAATCTTCATAATTTTTGGAATTCCAAAGTTTATAGTAGACATGTTCCATCATATGAAAGATTATTGTATTTCCATAAAATAAAACAACTACTATTCAGAGATTTTTTACATTGTAAGTGAACTCGCATTCTTTGATCAAAAAACTAATCTTTGTAACATGGTTGTAATGAAACAACTTCATTGAAATCAACAATTTGTGACAAAGGCAGTTTATAGTATTATCAAACTGTTTCAATATTTTTGCCAAAACAATTTCCTTAAAAAATATCGTCAGAAAATTTGTTCAATCTGAAGTTCGCGGTGAAGGAGTTGGAGCGAAATTCAAAAAAATGCGAGAAAGAAGAAAAATTGGAGAAGGCAAAGGTGAAGAAAGCGATACAGAAAGGAAATATGGAAGGGGCTCGTATTCATGCTGAGAATGCCATAAGGCAAAAGAATCAAGCATTGAATTACTTGAGAATGAGTGCTCGTGTTGACGCTGTTGCAAGCAGAGTGCAAACTGCTTTAACAACGAGAAAAGTCACTCAGTCTATGGCTGGAGTTGTTAAAGCTATGGATGCGGCTATGAAATCCATGAATCTCGAAAAAATATCAGGACTCATGGACAAATTTGAAAGCCAATTTGAAGATCTCGATGTACAAAGCTCTTACATGGAAA
This sequence comes from Campoplex capitator, assembly GCA_037576405.1. Taxonomy (NCBI): domain Eukaryota; kingdom Metazoa; phylum Arthropoda; class Insecta; order Hymenoptera; family Ichneumonidae; genus Campoplex; species Campoplex capitator. Next base: position 7,582,527 of record JARBWI010000323.1, on the reverse strand, counting down.
ATGCCATGTCGCAAACTACCACAACGAATGTTCCTCAGAACGATGTTGATACATTGATGCAACAAGTCGCTGATGAAGCTGGGTGAGTGTATTATTACAATTAAAATTACACAGAAACAATTGCATCCAAATATTAAATTGATAATGTTGCCTTCTTTCTTCAAATTGGGTTCTCAAGTTATTGTTCTAATACATGAGACTGTCATTCACGGTCGAAATTTCATTTCAATAATACTTGCACCACTGTACATTAATGATTTCTCTTGGTCGTTTTTTTTTACAGTTTTTTTTAGATTTCTCTGATGTACAAAGTTTTAGTTTTTCTTTGAAACACAAGAGAAGACATTTGTTAAAAATCATTTTTTTTCTTTCCAGCCTGGAGTTGAACATGGAGCTCCCTTCAGGACAAATGGGCAGTCTTGGAACTTCGACCGCGGTCAGTCAAGAACAGGACGAATTAACGCAACGACTGGCTCGACTCCGAGAATAAAAATGATAAATTCCAAAAAATTTTAATTGTGAAAAGAAATATTAAATACTGACCACACGTGTAATATATAATTCATATATATTCGCCTGTGCACACGCGTTTTGCTTGTCGAATCGCTGGTCCGCACACGATTTAAAGATAATGAAAAAAAGCTTCGTCGACAAATTTGATGTGTTATTTTTTTTTCAACAACGCAGCATTAAACTCTCTAACAAGTGTTTCTATTTGCTAAATAACAAGTCACTAATGGGTTTCAAGCTGAATTGTGAAAATAATGAATAGATTAAGCAAGGTTTCATAAAAGTTTAAAGCTTCAATAGATAATATGTGTAATATAGCTTTTATAAAGAAACAAAGTCAGCATTGAATGAAATATCCTCTAGGAATGTCTGCAAAGTTACTATATTTTCGAAGTGTAATAAAAATTTCAACACTCCGCAAAATCTGCCTTCGAAGTAATAGTTTAATTTCAACATTCATTACTTCTTCGTCTTAAAAGGTGTCGAAAATTGCAACGAAATCCCAAATTTATGAGACTACACATTCTCTTAACTGCATATTCCACATGAATGATATCCATATATGATTCTGCATATTCTATATCTTGCGTATGGAATGGTTATGAAATTTCTTTTTTCTATGAAAAATGAAATTATATGTAAAATATACGAGATTTATTGTTGTTTCAATTTTTTCCGAACATTGAATCTTCGTTTCACTTAAATTCGTATTGAAGAATGAAAAAAAAAAATAAATAAAACATTAAAAAATTCACAAATACCGAGATTACGTGAAATATCTGGGATGCATTGTTCCTTTGATTTATCCCACACATTGAATTTTTGTTTCATGTAATCAGTCTTGAAGAATTATTTTAAAAAAATCATGTTTGAACTTGAAAATGCTGAGATCACGTAAACTATCGAGAATTTATTGTTACTCTGATTTATCTCGAACATTAAATGTTCGTTCCATAGAGTCACTCTTGAAGAATTCATCGAGTTCCTCCTTTTATTTTGCAAAATGTCAGCATATTTATCTACCGCGGGATCGTTCATGGACAGGGTCGGGGACCGACTTTTTCATAAATGTAAATATCACTGTAGAACTCCTCTTGCACCAAATTCACTATGTTATCCTTGTGGAGTTCTAAAATATTGAAAACATACGGGCATATAAATATTTTGTTATTTTATCGTTTTACTAGCCTCATTAAAGAATCATGTCTCGTCGGATAGTTCACAACTATCCAATTTCGGGTTTTACCATAAAAAACATGTGTATAGAATATCTCGTACGAATTTAAATTAATTTATACATTTAGCTTGCATCAACGTCGTTTATTTTCATTTTAGTTTATAGTAGTCTGAATGACTGGTCATCGTGAGGCTTCTTTTTCTACTCCGGCAGTACTCATATCTTCGTTATTTTTGTTTGAATTTGTAGAACGTGTGATGAGTTCTTCAAAAGCTTTACTTTTATGACTCACAATCATTTATGAAGTAATATATCAGTGTTATGTTCTATTATCGACTAGACTTAATCGTTTCGTTAGAAATGGACTTACCAAGAAGCAGACCGAAACATGCGGCTGCATCGAGTTTGGTACAACTTTCTGGTGGCACTACATCAGTAAATTTTAAAGCTCGTGTGTTACCGCATTGCTCCCAATGAACTGCAAGAAAAGCTCGCAATTCCTGGTAGTTCCAATCGTTCTGGAAGTAACTTTCTTCGGACCTACGAAAAAAATTAATATCCGGAATAGAGAGTGGTCTATTTTTCTATTGAATGAAATAGCTGAAAAAAAATATCTCCAACCTCGCTGATAGAGGAGAATCGGGAAGCTCGACGATCGTTTCCGGCGTCGAACGTTTCTCGTGACTGGTTTTTTTTATGACATCACGACTTTTCAATTGTGGTGGTAAGAAAGCATCGAGATCCCCAGTGTCTGGGGTCTCCTTACGAAGTGCTTTCGCATCTTGGCCATTGTTATTCTCCTCCTGGCCAACCAGCACTTTGGATTCCGGTTCGTCCGGGATATGCGTGTTTTCCATCTCACTGTAAACGTTCAAATATTAACCGAAATTAATTGAGGAAATATTTTAGCTTTGAGAATAATTTCATAAATCGAGGCAAATTAAATATCTTCGGCCTATAAGATACAGAGAGAAATATATTCAACTTCAGTTTTCCCGTTTCTCATGTTTCAAAAGAGCTCGTGACGGCCCTTGGTGCTTTCAAGATCAATCTACTCACGTGAATTTTTTTTAGTAATGTCAAGGAAAAATGCGATGCGTTTTTCCGTAAAAGAAATCTGTTAGACAGGGATTCGATAACGTTGCATTTAAAAAATTTGAAAAAATAAGCTTTCATACTTTAAATTTGAAACCGCCTTTGAAACTTTACAAAAATAAGCTTGCAGGAATGATGATTCCAAAAGTTAATCGACTTCATTTGAAAAAATCATTTTTCGATAAATGAACCATTTCTTCCGTTACAAAAATAGTTTTCCCAAGCGGTTCAATGTAGATTGTATACAACAACGTCTATGCCCTAAAATCCTTATACACCGATAGACATTAGTTTTGGAGGAGTTACAGCTTTAGCCTCTAAACAAGAAGTTTCATTTTCGTTGTGAGATTTCTTTTCACCCGATATCTTCGACAGTTGGTTCGTTAATGTCAATGCTAGCCAGTGGCTGTTGATAATCGTCCGCTGTTCTTTCATCAAGAGATGGGAGATTCACGAGATTAGTATGAGTATCCGTTTTATTACGAGAAGACGAGTCATTGCCCATCGTTTTTCCGAGACCCGAGGAAATTTCTTCGGTATTTTGCTGATCGCGCTCATCCAAAGCTCGAATCTGTTCGACGGCTGTAAATGACAAGCGTGTAGAAAAATAAATATATTTATAAATAAAGAAAAATTTAAAGATTAGAAAATGCAGGGGTTTCTATTTTTTATTTTTAACAATATTGTTTGTGATTCAGAGTACAATTTATAATAACTTGACATCATTAGAGTTTTTGTTTCGTTTCGGGTCTCGATAAACTTGACAATCTTGTCAGTGATTTGTACAATTCTCTCGTAATCTTATTCGAATAAATTCGTTAATACGATTTTAAATTATTTACTCACACATGGCGTGGTCATTTTCAGCTGTGAAAGGTCCAATGGTACGGAGTTTGAAGGAGTCTTGCAATTCCGGTGGCCATTTATAATATCTCGGTCTATTCTGAACCGAATTCTTGTGTATCGGACGATGAGATTTGGAAGGCAGGACGAGCAGCAAGTTTGCAGGAACCAATTGCATTCGCATGGACACGATTTGAGAGCGCTCAACGGGCTATAAAATAAAAATCAAAATTTTCATTCGGAAATTCTAGTAGTTTTTGTTAAACTTTCTCTCGATAAGTGTTTTCAATTACTGAAGTTGACGAAAACGCACTGTTTTACTGCGCATTCTGTCGTGCTGATGAGATTCTTTCATTTCAGTCAAATCGAAAGAAGACGAACTAGTAAGATTTATGAACATGGTTTTTCTAGTTGAAAATGAGCGAAATAATGTTTTGTAATTCACGCACGATTGTATGGGCCAATGGATTCGTGATGAATCTCTGAAGCTCTTCTTGGCGCAGTGTCATATGTTTGTCAATTACAATTCTACGGGTTCGTTTTCTTCGCGGCCCTATCACAAAATCGGAGTCCAACGAATCCAGATGAATTTCGTTGTCGTCTGGACCTCCGATATCTTCAGGACGATTTGACTGGAGAATGGTCGAATCCACGGGAATATTATTCGGTTCGATGTCCGGGCCAGTATGATCGGGGATACCTGGCTGATCATCAAGAAAATATTGTTCATTCGGATCGGTCGGTTGAATCGTTTCTGGAGCCTCAGAACAGCGGTCGTCTTCTACCGACGTCTGCTGTGGTCGTCCGTTCATTTCGATCTCCAAGTTTCGCTGCGAATGAAAATGACATGAAAAATATTGGGGTTGCCAAAAAAGTGACAAAAATGGCCATCAACTGATAAAAATATCGTGAAAATCGTGAACAAAAATTTACTAAAAAATTTGAACACATTTCTTAACAATTTTTTTTACTTTAGTAATTTTCAAGTATCAACTTTCTTTTTTAGGAAAAGAGTAAATGAAAAGTACTGAAGAGTAATATCAACGAATAGAATATTTACTCGACGTCTTTTAGTTGGTGTATCAACGTTAGCAGTTCTCGATTCTCTCTTTTTTGGAGTTCTCAACACCGAGCCAGTGTCTTCGACTGCAACTGTATCCTCAGTATTTTTGGAATCATTAGTTATAGCCAGATCTTCGATTCCGGAAGCGAAAGGAACTGCAAAAATAAGAATCAAACAAAATAGAAAAATCCAAAGTGAGCAACGGTAAAGTTAAATCGAAAACAAAAAACACTAACGCAAAATTGGACGTTGGTTCGTTTTATGTTCGTCGTAACGAATCGGTTGGTTCAGTCCATCCATATCAGGACCTACGAAAGTTCTGAATTCGTAAAGAATTATTGCATTGTCAGCGTAATATTTTTCCTTAAATTTGACGAAAAATGCGGAAAAAAAGGATGCCAAATAAATAGGCCGTGCGATTAATGTAGGAAATTTTGTGATAGGATTTTTAAATGAACTAACTGTAGCTCCCAATTGTCCTCTGTCAGAAAAAAATCGACTTCTTCCTCCGTTAACCCACCAAACGTCGGTGATTGCACAAAGGCCCTCTGAATTCCATATCAGAGAAAAAACATGCTCAATAAAACGCAAAACACCAAGCATTAAAGCACAAAAGCAATTGTGACTGAAAACTGATATTGGACATATTTACATAATGAAACAAATGCTTTGAGTATAAAGTAAAATATTTCAAATTGGGAAAACTTGCCCTGCGTCCTTTCGTTATTGCTTCGAGATCTGCTTCAGGCAAAAGATGAAGGTCAGTTCTCAAATGGAGATCTTTGAAGGTTTCCTTAACTGGCGGTATTTCTGGCAAGTCAATTCTGACAAGGCGTTGTTCCGAGACACTGCTATAAATATTTCATCATTGTTAATATTCTATTTTTCCTTTTAAATAACAATGATATTCGTGAATGATCCTCGTATTTCAGGTTTTCCAACTTCAATTATAAATTTTGTTAATTTCAATGAATTAGAAATTCAAAAATTCCAATAGTTTTTTGCGATTTTATTTCATTCCTGAATTTTGTCAAAAATTGATTTGGAAGTAAAATGATACTGAGAAGATTTTTCGAATCTTGTATTGAACTTCTAAGACTTGAAATATGAGTAAGGAATGGAGAACAAGATGTCAATGCGTTCTGTTACTGCAATTGAAGTAAAAAAATTAATGCAAATCAATGAATTAACTCACTGATCATAAGAGGGCAAAAGTTCAGTGAATGTATGGTTTTTAAATCATTGCATTTTCTCTGGCTAAGCTTGTTCATTCCAATCTGCAAAATTTTTTACTTTCATGATATTAAAGCATGAAATTGAACAAATTAAATTTTTCATCTGCTTTTTTCTCTTATTTGACAAGAGCAATTGAGATTTATAATATACCTCATTCTTTTAAGCTTTTCATCCACTGGCTTCAATTGGTATTCAATTCTGGAGAGAGAAGCTATAAAAATTAACTTTGTTGTATTAAACGGTCGTAATGAATAAGTAAAACACAAAAGTTTTTGAGATAGACAAATTACCTTCGAATATCTTTGTTTGGTAGTTGTGCAACTTAACCATTCCATACATTAGTTGCGATGACAGATACAGACTGAATCGTTTGCTTCTAAATTGCCCACCCGAGACTACCATATTTAGAATCTCATCGCTAAATTTGAATGCAATAAAAATTATTATAAGCTTGTAAAAATATTCAAAAAAATTAATGGAGGAATAAAATAAATACAAATTTAAAAAACTGGAAATAGATAATTTCCAAGAGTTCTCATGAACAATAGAAATTCATAGTATTCAGATATGGAAACGGTGAGAAAAAATGTGTGTATGAAAAACAAGCTTGTTCATTGTTGCAAATTTTTTCATAATTTGAACAAAATTGCTCGTCAATTGAGAATAAAAATATTCCGATTATCAGAATTTTTTTAAAAATACTCTCAAGATTAAAGTCAATTTCTTTTTATTGCAGAAATATGGCGATAAAGATTACCATGTTGCGTTGATATCAATGGCCAACAATGCTTTGTTGCTGACAGATTGCTTAAACAAACGTTCGTTGAGGGTTGCAGCGAGCCAAACCCGGGCGAGTTTGCCTTTTTTGCGCATACATAATATCTCGGGTGTGTAAAACATCTGAAAAAGGGAATGCAAAAAAAAAATCGATCGAAATCAATCATTCGAAACAAAAACTATCCATGCAGAGAGCCCTTCGATGCAGGTTTTGGAAGATATTTCTTCCTTTTTCATCTTATAAAGGACTCGAATAATTCGATCAGATGAATACCATGTCAGAATCACAAAATTAGTCGCATTATTTTTATTATGACAAAATCGTACCTTGAAAGCGAGATTTTTTTATTGCTAATTGTCTTTAAAATGGCTTCACTAAAAAACTCGGCGGTTCTTTCGAGAAGCTTACCACAGTAACGGTTTTTTTTGAAAATCATTCATAATACAAAAGGATACTTCGCGCGAGAAAGCGCTACGTTCGATCGCAGCGACACAGTGACCATAACTTGTACTACATATAAATATATTTTTTCGTCTGTGAAAGTCGCTGAAAAAATAACAGATATCTGTAAAATTTCTACGGCTGCATACATTTATTTTTCAATTTTATCATTTGTTTAGAATCATTAATTATGAAAAATCAACAATTTTGTTTTACTATAAAAAGTTGCAATTCACGAAGGAGAGGTTTTTTTTAATACCAATGGAAATATAACAGTTTTAACCGGCGTAAATATTCTGCTGGTCATTTGACTATAATGGTCACAATTCGAAGCCCCGCCTATTTTGCACCCACATTGTTGCCCACGAGTGTGTATGCGAACGTGCGGGATAACCATCGCAGGGATAACAATTCTTTCTGGAGGAAGAACTGTCATTCGCTCGAATTACATTGGATTAGTCATTATTGGCGAAAAAAAAATTACTCCAGTGTCAAGTCTCTCTAACGTTTTAAAGTTTCAATCCGCTCCTTCTTATTTCTTTTCCGTTCGGCGTAGTTCACCGTGATAAATAAATAAAAAGCGTTAAAATGTTTTCAAGTGGGCCGAATTACACGAAATTAAAGACGAATCTTAGACTCGCTATAAATAGGTTAAAGCTTTTGGAAAAAAAGAAAACAGAATTGGCGCAGAAAGCGAGAAAGGAAATTGCCGATTATATTGCGGCAGGCAAAATCGAGAGAGCCAAGATAAGAGTCGAACACATTATTAGAGAAGATTATATGGTCGAGGCTATGGAACTTTTGGAAATGTATTGCGATCTTTTGTTAGCAAGATTCGACTTGATTCAACAAATGAAGTAAGTTTATCATTCAATATTCATTAACTTTATTTCAATTGATGTCTATTACTAATATCTCAACTGCATGATTCTGTGCTTAAAAAGAATAAACGAAAAACAAGCTTAAAAAATTTAACCATTTTTTTCATCATATAAAATCACCTGAAACTCCACCGATCAACAAAATTTCATGAATGTTTTCAGAAATCTCGACGATGGACTGGCTGAGGCAATATCAACGGTGATATGGGCTGCGCCAAGAATTCAAACGGATGTTCAGGAGCTGAAAGTGATCGCAGACATTTTAACATCAAAATATGGTCGTCAGTACACCGAAGCCTGTCGCGAAGAAGCAGTACAGAGTATTTCGGAAAAACTGAAACACAAAATGAGCATTCAAATGCCCTCCAAACTTTTGGTTGAAAAGTATTTGATTGAAATTGCTAAAAATTCGAATTTGGAGTATGAGCCAGATCCTCAGGTTATGGCTGAAGGTCAAGATGCTTTGTTGATCGATGTTGGAAGCACTAGCGGAAATCTCCCTAATAATTTGGATTTAGCGAGCGGTGGAGCGCCACAGCCTTTGGGTTTCATTGGATTCCCCCAACCCCCGCTATTGCCTGACCCGTCGTCAAATCTGAATGTTATGGTAGTTGAATGAAGTTTTTTTTTCAAACCATTCTTAGAATTGTTATTTTTTTTGTATTACTTGTGAACCTCTAATTTTATTAAATGCTTGGAATTAGTTATGCTCGAGGAAAAGTTTTACTTTTGTAAATATTGGTACTTGATTTCTCTTCATCTGTTTCACAGACGAGCGTTCATCGATCGTTTTATCATTAATGAATGAATGGCATGTTCCAGTGATAATTATGTAACGAAATAAAATAGATTCGTTGAATAGTTGTCCGATAAAAAATAATTACTAATTTTTATACACATTTTTTTTTTTTTTTAATTCACAATGTCATTAATTACGCTTTGATTTTTCAGGGCTCTGACAAAAATCATGCGCCTTTAGGATTTGTGGCCCCGACCTCAGGTCCAACGACTAAGAAAGATCAGAATGTACCGTTCAATCCAGCTGCGTTTTCGTACAACATTCCACTGGACAATGCGAATGCGAACAAAGAGGATGATTTACCACCTCCGTATTGTTCATTCCCACCAGACCTCAACAAACAGGTCAATAATACGGTCTGGTTTATAACGATGATTACAATTTGATAAATACGCACGTATCATCATATAAATAAAGGAGAAATTTTTCTAAACTCTTATTTCTAATATTACAAAATTCATTTTTTTTCTTACTATAAAAATTAAAATAGTTACAAAATTCCGAAAAATTATAGATGTATTGTTTGATTTTGTAATCATGATTTTGACGCTTTTACAGTCCGATCAAAAGCCAAAACCTCAACCACGATCTAAAATACCGATGAACGATTTTCAACTACCCGATTTACCAGCTGTTCCATCGGACCAAGATCCGACTCAAAATACCGGTGACAATGACGACATTGATTTCGATGACCTCATGAAACGTTTCGAAGATTTAAAGAAACGAAAGTAACCTCGCCAGGGACAGTACATTTTTTTCACAACGAACGAGAAGAAGAGTAAAAGGGTGAGGAATAATATAATTAGCATATTCTACTGCTTGAATATGGAACGGGTAACACCGCGTTTTCTATCATCTGCGCTATGAATCGAGGTTTTAACTTAAAAAAGTGATCTAGATTCCCCACATTTCGAGAATGTAATGCGGGCATACACACAAAGTTAACTCTAAATACACAACAATTATTATAACTATGTATATAAGAGCGTATGTACAGAAAAAGTCTGACTGATGAAGTGCTTTGGAATTTTTTCTTTCTTTTCAAATAAATCTAATGAATATTTTGCTTGTAACTTTCACGAATGAATAAATCTTAATAATGTTCATACATTTTCTTGTTATTTTGGTTTCAGAGCAATACTCTTTATTGATACTACGTTTCATACAGTTTTTTTCAAGTTTTTTTTTATATTATCTCATCGTTTTGTCATTTTTTAGTATCTATTGATCCTCCCAGTCCTCGCATCTCTGAAAATTATAAAAATCTAATGTTATAGAAATTGGAAGAAGATTCGGAACGTCAGCCAGGAATTTTTTTAAAATTCTTGTTGATTATTTTTCTTGAATCTCAACATTTGAGCATTCGCAGCCCGTAATTTCGATAGTGATAAAAGCAGACACATTTTCTAAAATTTTGTTTCCCATCATAAATTAAATTTAATATTGAGATTTTTTGAAAGATTCTTTTTTACGAAATGAAATAATATTGTGAATAGATGGATTCTCATTTTTATACAACTCACGTCTCGTCCTTTGTCCGCGAAGCAATTCATGAGGTTATTCGAGAAAGTGCATTTTTCACGATTATTCGCATCAGATTTCAAGTAATGAAAACATTCGGAAATCGACTCCTCGATAAAATCACGTAGACTCGGATCTTGTATTTCTCGAGTCATGACCTCTATGACGGAACTACGCTCAGGAAATCCTCGTTGATCGACCAGGTTTAATTCGTCAAAAAGGCACTGACTCGTACACTGAAACCGATGTTGTGAAACAGGAAAAAAAAGCATACATGTAACAATTTTTACGAATACACTCGCAGCCAAATTTTTTGTTTTATAAAAGTTTCAATAGCTTTAGCTATTTTAGACATTCGAAACATAGATTTGCGGTTATAATGAGGCCTCAAAGTTATTGAAAATGTTTTTAGCATGAAGGTGATAAAAAATGAAATATCCAATTGTATGCTGAATAATAATTTGTGTTGCTAATCTCCCAACATCTTTTCACCTTATTATAACTGGAAAACAATGTTTTTAATCAAATGAATATCGTAGAATTTTTGGAATTCATTAATAGAATAATTATGAAGTACTCAAGTTTCCATAAAACAAAATTTTAAACTAAAATTACATTGTAAAATATCTTTAAATGATAAAGCATACGAGTTAAAAGATTTGAAGAAAAAAAATTTGGAAACCTCTGCTCGATCTCGATGATTGTTGTTGTTATTGTTGTTTTCTTGATTTTGAAATTGCATCGCGTTTTGGTAATAGCGATTTTCGTACTGATTCGACATACCACTGCTACGCTCGTTCATCCACGTGTAATTTGACGGATTTGACATTCGATTATATACATTCGTGTCTTGTTTGCGGCGATCATTTCGACGATTTTCGCTAAAAGTTTACCAATTAATGTTCTTTTTATTTTTAATCTTCATATTTTTATTTTTATTAGAAAATTGGGTAATAGTAATTTAAAAATATCAGAATAAATCGAAATCCGAACTAAACTGATTAGAATCCGATGATCACAAACGATTATTAACTTTTGGGTTAATTTAAAACTCGATCGAAAAATGATTTATTTTCATATTACTGTTTTCTTGCTCCATGAATTTTACCCGTAATTGCCATTCGATGATTGGCCGTTATTTCCACCGTGTCTCGAGTTATTTCCGCTCGATCGTTTATTGCTATTGCCAAAAAATAATTCTTCGTCAAGACTCATACTCGAAGTAGAATCTTCATCGGAGCTGTCGTTTTCACTCGTAGTGTAATCGTTCCCATTTTTGTTTCCATTTGAAGAATATTTTTTCCGACAAGCTTGCATTATCTTGTGTATTTGATCGTTCGATTGTTGATTTCCGGAACGGCATCTCAGTGACTGTGCAATCAAATTTCAAAAAACCTTTTTTACTTTTTAAATATCCTTCTATTTTCTACTTAAATAGAATTTGAATAAAATTAAAATAGATTCTTTGACAACAAATTTTTGAATGAATTTACCTCGCCAGAGTCCACAAAAAGGAACAAAACCGCACAGAAATAAATATTGAACGAAAGGATTCTCATGTTTGAATGCACATTAGCAATGAAAATCGCTACCTATATATAAGCGTTTGAAAAAAAATTCTCATTTTCTAGAGATGAAATTATGAAATTGATTGACGAGTGAATCTTGTCAAGAAATAATTATTTTTCCGGTGATCATGTTAATTCTGATGGGATTGTACCAGCATTGTTGAAGGATCAAGTTCGATTCTATACGTTGCCGGATGGTGATACGCTTCGTTAAACAATGTTTTATTCTTTTTATTCTCATCTCGACGATTTTCGTGTCTCGCTCGAAGTTTTAATTATAAAATCATTCTCGAGCAACGAGAAAATCACTGAAGCTAAAAAATCTCGGTCATTCGCTTCAATCATTTGCAATCTACTAATACCTGTGGTTTAATAAAGTAAAAGTAGAGCGTATCTATACTACGTCAACAATATTCGAAACAAAAAAAAAAACAAACAATAAAAAACGAGTGTACATTCTGTTAAGTAACTAAAGCGAATCTATCGAAGCGGATTATTTACAATATGGGGGAAGAGAAAGTTTTCGATCGGAAAGCCATATCAAAGTATGGATCATCGTAATCTAGTAGTCTCATTTATATCTTCTCAAAGCGAGCAAGATGTGCACTATCAAAATCGTGAGTTTTCTTTCTTTACTTTTTTCGCGCTCTCTCCCTCTCTCTCTCTGTTTCGGCTATTCTCAAAATATTGACTCGAGCTACTCGATTTTGCGAATGAAATTCTTTGTGCACGTTTTTTTTTTTCGAGAAAAGTGTCAATAATGATAGTTTGAAATGAAAGAAAGTTGATCATAGTTCACAGTCATCATCGATTGATAGTAGCATGTGTATCGAGCAGGATTTAAAACAAGTATTAAAACAATAACAATAATCAGACGATTTTTTGTGCTCAAAAACATGCATTTCAAAATTCTTTTATATTCATTCATATTTCATGTTCGTTATAAATGTAAAGAACGAATATAGCTGTGCTCAGGCGTCACGGAAAGACCATCTTTCGAAAAAGTTACGTCCAGAGACCCAGAAGTAGCTTCGTCTAAAATTCATGGAATAATTAAGTGGAGTGAGAATTGAGCTGCAGGCCAATTCATTAAAGAGATATAGAAATGATTAATAACTCAAAAATACAGCGATAGCAGCGAGAAATTCTCCAGGCTTAGTCAAATCGAAGTTATTTATACTGTGCTAAAAAAAAAAGTGGTTGGTTACCACTCTTGAGGGAGTATTTTTCATAACTTTTGATAAAATGTATAAAAAATATTTTCGGAGCCAAGTCCTAAGAATTTATATGAAAAAATGCATACGAAAGTAATGGGGATTCGAATGCAGCCGCAAATTCCGCTGAGTCATCATTTTTTTTTTTTTTTTTTCAACACTTGCATTTCTCTAGCTAATTGTCGCCCTCGTCTCGATCCTCGGAATCGATTCGTCAAACGTTCCGCTGAGTCGTCAAACTCTTCTGTGGTCACCTTCGTTGCATCATCAAGCGGGAATAACGATGTTGCCTGAAGAGAATACTTATCTGCCAAAATATAAGAAAACGCCGAAAAATTTTTTTCGCAAAATCAATCCGACGAGTGATCATCGTTATCATGAACGAAAAAATTATTTCTGGTTGGATCCGATCGAATACAAAAAATCAAAATTTTACAAGAAAACGAATTATTTGAAAAATTTGAAAAAAAAATATCCCATAGAGAATTGGAATTATGAGATGGGAGATACTCGAAATTCGGACAATGTTAATTTACCTTCGACGTATCTAACGCCGCCTAAGATAGCGAGTAACCATTATCAGTATTACGAGAAGAATAAAAAGTTATCGGAAGATCGATCCAAAGAGTCGATTTTTAATCGAACCGCGACAGATAATCCAAAAAATCATCGATACGAAAATGAAAATTTAACGAATGAGGATGACGATAATGATCGGCCCCTTTATATAAGAGATCATGCTCCAGAGCAACAAGTAGACGCTACTCGTGATAAGGAAACTAATGAAAGTAACGAATCGAGTGTCGATAAATCAAATGATTCTACACAAGGATCGAAGGACAGAATAGAATTTCATATACATGGTCATGCTGGTCCAGAAACGTATATGTTCGGATTCGACACTGGAGACGGGTAAATAATTCACATGAAACATTCTTCAACCAATAACAACAAATATCCTTGATTCTTCTTTGATCCACTCAAATTTGACCACTGCATTGACGCGCTGGGTCCACTCGACCTGAAGCAAACTTCATCCGCCTGTTGAAATAATAAGGAAAAATAAGTATTTTACAGTAATTATGCAGTTTGAGTACTTTACGAAAAAAACCAGAATTTTTGTTCAATATCCCAACGATATAATATTGTTTATTTAAAAATATTATAGATCCTCCCACCGGGAGGTTTGGAATGGAAAGTGGCAGGCCTCTTCGAAAGAATGTCACTGACTGTAATTGAACAAGCAACTTCGTGGCAAAAAAAAAGATTTCCCCGTCGTTTTTCTGAAAAATATTTCAACTGCATAATTACGAATGCTTTTGAAAAAAAAAAGTTCCTATGAGTCATTTTCATTAGTCCTGGACAGAAAAATCGCAAATAAGAAATCATCGGGTAGGAAGAAGACTGAGATGATATTAAAATGTTTATTCCGGGGTGGGGATATTTGACGTCGGTAAATTAGTTCGAGACAAAATGACCCAGCGTGTCAACGATGTGGTTCATTGGGAATTGACAATAACTACGAAGAGTTGGAAAAATACTGAACATTTCAGTTGTGAAAATGTTTCATAATAAAAGTAAAATTAGTTCTTGACTGCATTTGAATGCAATGATGTCATAACAACGATATATCGCAAACTGAAAACAATATTTGAATAATTAAATTGAATCAATAATAAGTATTTTTATGGTTTCCATTTATTTCCAAAAATGGAATGGAAAATATTAAGGGATAGAGCTTCGAAACTATCAATTTTTCACACAATCGATAATTGTCGTAACTCAAATAATCTTTTGGTACTGTCACATCAATCAGTTTTGAAAGAACAGTGAAAAATTCGCAACGACACATAATTTTCATGATACGATTCGAAAATTCTTTTTCTTAGAATTTGACGAAAGTTTCCGAAAATTGTGATACTGTTATATTTTACCTGTGCAATTCGAATAACTACAATTGACGCCGTTCTTTGCATTTCCTCCAGTGAAAATCGACAGTACAGAATGGAAGAACGTCACGGAGATGGCACGATAACGGGACATTACGGTTACATCGATGCTCGAGGAAAGCTACGAAAGGTCCGATACAAAGCCAGCCCGACTCACGGATACGAAGAAAAACATCAAGAAACACAAGAATCCTAGTGGTTCATCAATTCCCGATGAAATTTCTGAACAATATGACAGAAATTGAAATTAAGAAAATCTCGAGAAGCACCAGCTTAAATGCAACTAATATTCGTTGAAAATAAATTATTTTTGTTTCCAAAAAGCATGAAAATTATGGCAGAACAACTTTACTCTTCATTTCTATCCCTATTTAAATAAATTTCAGAGATTTTCGGTCCGCAAAGAATCCCAAAATGTTTCAGCGATCTTGAAGAAATTAAAAACGTTAAATTGCTCAACTGCCAGAACGATATTGAAAGAAATTGTGAGCTCACCGACTTGAAAATATTTTTTTTGTGAACATTCAAATAAATATTAAAAAGATAGATATTATTTACTGTACCGTGTGCTATATTAATATAATCAATGATAAAAATCGATGTCGAAATCCCTAGTATCGGCATTAAAAATTAAATCCCAAGTGTAGGTTACGAGTTGTGGGATTAATTGGCCGTTTATTCAACAATAACAATTGCTATTGATACGAAATAAATGTAAAAACAAGAAAAAAACATTTGTTATAAATCTTATATAATAATACCAAATCGATATATATATATATATTAATAAAGTAAGAAAGCAGCGATGAACGAGTGGTCACGAAACCTGATTATTAATCACTTTGAAACGATTCCCTATTTTGCATTCGGCGATATTTACGAGAAATACATAGAAATTAATTTTTTCGGAAACTTTGAAAATATAATCATAAAAAATCCAGAAAATCTAGTGAAATTTTGAGTGATTATGCGTTGAAATGATCGGTCATCGGTGACTCGATAAATTTCATCGCTGCATTCATTCCTGTTTGGTTAATCTAGATGCAAAAAATATTTAAAGTCATACATCTTTTACGCGTAAACGTAAGTCATTTTCCGCGAGTTTGTTAAATTTTTTTTTTTATTTCTTCCTTTTTATATAGTTAAAATGAATATCTTCATCCGTGTCGGGTTTGACAGTCAATTATCGGAATTTTTATCGTTATACGTTTATACCGAAAAGATTTACAGATGTGTTTCAAACATCGACACAGTTTCTCTCTCTCTCTCTCTCTCTCCCATGCATTCACAAATATTTTTTCTTCCCCTTGTACGTTTTGTTTTTTTTTCTTGTCACGCTTCTAGTTTACCACTTACTTATCCTTTTTCGCATCGGCAGCCCCGTACGACGAGCTCTTGCTTATCTCGGACATACCGATCGTTTTGTGCATCATCAGGAAAACTGCAAAATAGAAAAAATCCATTATCGTTCAATTCATAACTCATGAAATTTTATATTCCTTGTTCAATCGCTATTTGTTGCGATTATTATTAACTCTTCGTTTGGAAGAATGAATGAATTTGATATAAGAATTAACAAAAATATAGTTCAATGAAAATAGGAATGTCCAAGATTTTTGTTAAATAGCGGTGAAATGAAGATCAACAAAAAAAAAATGAAATACTCACATAAAACTATAATGCCTACTCCGATCGAGAAATAAACTGTCGAACCGGACAAAAATAATTTTACGATGTAATAGAGCATCGGGACGAGTACGATTACGGCCCAAAATATTGTATTTATTAAGGAATAATATCGCCTCTGTAGCTTGAAAGTGTCAGTTTTCGGCACACCACTCGTCGCGAAGAAATCTCCGGTCTGCATGAAACTCTCTGCCAATCGGTCCTACGATGGAAAATTTCACAATTCTGTTACTACAATCTTTCGATAAAAGAAATAATTCGTTAGGGTAAAAAATGTGAAACTATCGTATGAAAGCTTGGAAGATGTTTACATTTCTAGAACATTTTATACCAATTGTTTGCACCGTAAATAGTAGAAAATTATCAAAGAACCCAAAATATATGTCAAATTCTCAAAGTTACAGTACAGAAATTCACAAGATTCACCGAACTGAACAAAGATATTTCATAAATCGATTATTTTACTGTTAAAAAAAAAAAAAAAAAAACCTTTCAACATTTGATATTCGAATGAGAAAAACATTGGAAAAATTTCCGTTTTATTCTTTGACCATTTTGTTGTTATCCACAAGGAAGAATAAATAATGACCTTTTGTTGATATATCTCGTGCAACCATGCGGCCGCTGCTTCTTCACCGTCAGGTACCTCCGAAAGTGGAATTCGTCGGAAATACATGTGCGCTTCGACTTTTTTCCCGTAGAGTAAACTCGTCATCGTTGGTTTGATAGGATCGCTTGGCTTAAAAGCGATCTGTATGTCGTATATAGCTTCTACTTTGCCTCTCAAATGCGGTATACTCGCTGTAAAACCTTTTGTGCGGGGTGTCAAATGATGTTTTAGCAGAGGCAAGCCTTTTTTCTTTGCAAATTCTTGACTAGCTTCGTGTTTCTCGGCCGTAAATCGAGTCCCCTCTGCGTACATTAATAGCTGCAAAAAAAAAACGGAGCCACCTCTTTTGTTTTTTTTTAAACTATTTTAAATACCATTATATTTTTAGCATTGAGAAAGTACTAGCGGCTTAGGACAGATAATTTCTCTGTTTTATTTTGTTATCTATAGAGTTATTCTGTAACTGAAATTATTCCATGATAAAATGACACGAATATCAATACAAAACATTAAAAATAAAACAATTTTTTATTTCCCAATATTGTTAAACTTTTGAACTAAATAATAAACTATATTTGAGATGAAAATGAATAATTCCGTACTAACCCACATAGTATCGGGATATTCAGCCAATTCTCGAATCTGTTCGCCGATTATTTCCTTGTCTTTGTCCCAACTTCTTTCGAGAAATACACTTTCGGCGAATTTCCATGCCCAGCCGAGGGTAGGAATATATTTTATCGATTTTTTCGCGTAAGCTTTGCAATTCTGAAAATGATTAAATATATTTAGTAATGGGATTTAAACGATGAAGAACTGTTGAAAATTTGAAGAATCGTCGAGGAGGTCGTACCAGGATATTTATGCTGAGACAAAGCTGTTCATTTGGAATACATCGTAAATTGAAAATTCCGATTACGTAAGAATAAAAATGAGAAACACTTCACCGATAATTTTAGGTCTGAAATTTAATCACTTTATACGGCGTCTTGTATGTTGAATACTCGAATCTTAATTCGACTCGTTTTATTAGCGGATTGTGAAAAAAAAGGTTTTCTTGTGCAATCGAATAGCAAAAGGATGTTTCACGAATTGAGTAACTTTGTTTTTGAATCCGTTTTATTGAAAAGGTGACTTCCTCGAAAAAAAAAAAAACTTTGACTCTCTTACCCCTAACATTCTAATTCGATCGCAGAAAATCCATCCCATCAACCAATCGATTTCGTAGCTATGATTCATCAAAAGATATCCGTGCTCGTTTCCGTAGTATTTGTCAAATTCATCTTTGTGCGTGTAAACTACAACGTCCGTGCCTGACCACCACTCAGCCATAAAAACTAATTCTGCAAGTTAAAAAAACAAGATAAAAAACAAATTTAACATTTGTCAGTTTCTCTCTCTTTGCCAGAGAAATATGTTTATCAGTGCATAAATAAATTCTAATCGTCGGTCTATAAAAAATATTTTTGCATGGAATAATCAGTTGAAATGGAATAAAATGCTGTATATTGCAAAGTAAAAAAAGCCTTGTTAACACGACTGAGAAAGCAATAAATCTTGTTGCATCTTTGAACTTTTTTCGATTTCATTATAATATTTCCCTATAATTAATGACAATATTTGCTTGAAATAACTATGAATAAATTAATAGTTAATACTTACGACTGTAGAATGAATAGCACAAGTAATAATTAATCTTGCGATATAGGTACTTTGAGAAGGGTTTAACTGCCACATACAAAATGGCTTGAAACAAATTTATAATCAATCCCGAAGTGAAGAAAGTTATGGCAAACATCAGATGAAAAACAGCTGACTGTTTCATAGACTCCAAAAAGCCCATCTTGTATATTTTGATGTTTGCCTTTGTGCGCTATTTGATGAATGGCGATTTTTTCGTTTCCTTTTGGATCTGAAAATGAACATAACGAAATTATTACTGAAGAATAACGATTAAAATTAATTTATTTCCCCCTCAAATCCTATTATCAACATAAAACTTTATTTCCCCCTCAAAGCTTATCGAGTCAGTCACAAGGGAAAATATGCGAGGACCGAATGAAAAATGTAGAACGTACATAAGAAATTCTGTGCAAAGTATTCTCGGTGATTCAAAGTCCATAAAGATAAAAAGATTAAAATCTAAACAGATATTTTATAACCGATTTTCGGAGTATAACATTTTACTCAAAATGGTGCATTTCTAAAAATGCTAACACACGCATTAATATATCACCGGAAACCATAAACAAATTTTCAACAGATCTTGCTGGTTTGAAAAAAATTATTGCAACTCAACTTTATACGTTTTCTATATCAACTTTTTCAGCATACGAGCTGCTGATTCAAAGCTTTGTCAATCGTAAAAAATGCACATGAGAGCATGTTCTTGAAAAATGTTGCAGGGTGCTGCAAAAAAAAAATAGGTCTATGCAATATTAACAGCACCGTGTTGTGTAGGCTAAACCATCAAGAATGCCAGAAAGAAAACCACGAACATGAAAACTAGTTAAAAAACCAGAATCTAATTTTGTTATCATTCTGTCAACGACTTTTCCATTTTAATAGGTTGTTCAACTGTGTTGAAATCTCCTGTTGTAAAATATAAAACTGGAAGATAAGGAAAAATTTGTAACAATTGATATTCAGTTATTCTAGTTTAACAAAAAATGTGCTACTGAGTTTCATGAACGTGCTTAATTTATAAAACTTGATGACTTGGTACTTTACACTCAAGAATTTGCTTTCGTTGCTGGTTCAAAGCAAAATCATGAAAAAATGAAAGTACGAGTGATCTTTGGATGGTAGCCGTGCTGCCTTGAAGCCTGATTATCTAGCACCTATTGAAATTGAACTTTAACCCCATTCAAAGAATTTCCATGTAAAACAAATTTTGATGAATGTGAAAAGACAAAAAGATAACTCGTAAATAAAACATTGCTTATCAGTACTTTTTTTTTAATTTTAAAAGTAAATAGTAATTAATAATCATAAAATAACTCTGTATAAAGCAAAATTAAAGAATTGTACTTTGAGCAATGGTATATCAATTAAAAAAAATATTATTTGTACCAAAGATAACAGAGGTCAATTGATCAATTAATGTTCAGTAGTATTACGAATTAGTTGTGACAAATTGCTGGTCTCGTTGATTGGGTAACATTAGCAATAATGTTTAGAAAAAAAATGTTAAAAGATAAGGGTTAGCCAGAAAGATTGATTGATCGGAGACTTGTTCTGAAAGGGATAAATTGATAGGAAAAAGTATTTAATGTAATGTGTCTACAAAAATGATAAACTAGGTCAGCTGGAGACAGGTTTTAAGTTTTGGTTTGAATACAGTAATAGAGCTATGGGGAAACACTGGATAATCGGAGAACAAGCGAATGATATAGTTTATTGATGCGTAGCGCGTATACCAAATATACTTTGAATATTATTTAATTTCGCACCGCAACTTGAATGCGTTTTGTTATAGACACAATAAAACTTGGTGTGTAAAAACGAAAACTCACCTAGATTTGCATATTCAGGACGTTTGCTGCGATAGTTTACTATCGTAACATTGTTGAATATATAGTTTAAAGACTTGTTCTTTCGTTATTACGCACAATAAAAATTATCCGCCAGTTTTGATCGGTGAGAAAAAAATTGAAAAATAGAAATACAAAACGAGCCGAGTACTGAGACTCGCCGAGTCCTCGGTTGGCTCGAAGTGTGTGCGGACTGCGAGATAAAGAGAGAAAAAAAAAACAAATGGCTGAAAACTGTATACAGGGTTAAACATTGTAAGAGAAATTTGCTCACGGTTATAAATCTGGACAAATAATGCATGAAATTGTCAACGTAGCGCTACCCTCGCATTGTGCGTTGATCGCCGCATTTGTAATGACGCGGGATTTTTGAAACTGCGAGTTTTATATAAATATAAATAATAGATTTGAAATTGAAAATAATGAAACAGTATAGGAATATGACTTTTTTCCGAATTTTTACAATGCGTCGTGCGTCGAGCAAGATGACTCATCAGTCGATAAAGCGGACAGTGACAGGCTTACAAGCATTTAATTTTCTGTAGTTCCTTATTCCATGAATAAAGGTTTCAAACAGCAGATAAAGGATCAAAATAGTCAAAATTAATTCCTAAAAAAATACAACGGTTTAAAAGTCAAGGAGTTTCTCCCTGAAAGAGATTTAAACAAATTAAAGTTCACCTAAACGCCCTCTCGTGACGTGCGCGGTGACTTCGCGAAGTCGCGTCACGTGCGGGCGTGCAAATGTCAGTGCACCTTCGAGCCAACGGGTGTAGAGAACGACAGAAATAGAGAGAGGGAGAGAGATAGAGAGAAATATAGATGAAGTCCAAAAAATAGACTGTAAACCGTATTTATTAACCATAAGAAAACAGTATACACTATTGGATTGAGAAGTGTGCGGTGTGTATGTTTCTTGAAAAATGATTGATTTTCGAATTTCCAATGGACCTATGAGATTGTGAAAAAACTTTCGTCTCGTTTCTCGAATACTTTGATGCCATGGATATAATTATGGCAGTGTGTGTTTAGGAACGCTCATACATGTTCACCAATCACTGTTCACTCTGACACACCCTTAAAGTGTTCGGATTTTTTTTTTTTCGTTTTCGAATGCAAGGGACACAGTCAACAATTGAGATCATTCACTCGTCGCGAAGGAGCGAAAAAAAACAGTTACATTTTTTTTACAGTTCGTTAACCTATATTATATACAGAGTTTGTTTTTTTGTTGTTGTTTTTTTTTTTAACCACATTCATACGAGCATCATCGACACGTTAGCCGTTCCGCACACGAAATAACCATGGTGAGTCATTTTCTTTGACCCGTTTTCGATCTTTTCCTTTTAATTTTTTTTTTTCTTCATTGATATTTGCTACCTTTTTAATTAATCTCGAATCCGGGAGTGAAACTTGTTCTTTCCAATGATAACGATGAGAAATGTAAAAAAGAAACGAATTGTTGAGAACCTCTCGAACGAGCGATTACGAAAAATCGCACTTGAAATTTTTTTTAACACAGGAAATCTCGTCACCTAACCCAGAAGATGGCAAATGTCAAAATGGTGAACGGGATGAAGAGAAATACGACAAATCCCTTGTAAATGATGGTTTATTGGCTCAACTTTTTGTACAATACTGTGTATTTTTAATCTTTTTCTTGTATGGAATATTTTTTTTTATCTCTCTGTTTGTCACGTCCGTATTAACGTAGCGTTTTCGTTATTCTGTGCATATTTTTCTTTCGTTATTTTTTCCACTCTACAGACGGAACAGCAAATGGACTGTGCCCTCGATCTCATGAGAAGACTTCCCCCTCAACAGATTGAGAAAAATCTTAGCGATCTCATCGATCTGGTACCTTCGCTTTGCGAAGATTTGCTCTCGTCTGTTGATCAACCACTCAAAATAGCCAAGGACAAAGAATCTGGAAAGGATTATCTCTTGTGCGACTATAACCGAGATGGAGATTCTTACAGGTCGGTCCAGAATGCAGTGACAAAGAATATTAATCAATCATAAAACAGCTGATAGAAAGTTACGCGTGCAAATTATGTCGAAGGTTTTGATGTTGGGGCGCAAAATTTTTTTTTTTCTTCCAGTTATCAAGCACCACTTGTTTTGCTTTGGTCATGCTAGAAAGTTTGTTCTGTGTTCAGTGGATGGAAGCTTCTTTATAACCTTTGAAATTTTCAAAAAGTGTTGTTAAGCAATGTAGAACCTAAAGAAGTGATGGAAAAATTGTAAAAATAACATTTCTCGTACTGGCAAATTTTCACTTTTTTTCACAAAGCGATCAAACGATATTTTGTTTGATTAAAATTTATAGTTTATATAAAATTTGTCATCCATTCTTTTGTAAAATATATCACATTTTTAGTTCTTGGCCTTGAGGAAAGGTTATCAAGTATGAACAATGAATTTTCTTAAAACTTTGCACACAATCACGCCATAACTTGACTACTTCTTCTAAATTCCTAAAAAATGGATATAAAAATTTTGGTGAAAATATAATTTTAAGTTTTTTTTTAAGTTACAACAAAATTTTGGAATCCATGTAATATGAGCTCAGTACGAAAATAGTTTCAAGATGTCTAAAAATGGCCATTCGAATGATCCATGACACGACAAGAGATATTCATTTTTTTTGGTTATGAAACTCTAGCCTCGCCTCAAATGGATGAAAACATTTTTCATGTTCTGATATCTAGAATTATTAATATTAATTTTATGGTCATTCGACAAAAATGAATAAACCGATTTATGAATTCTTCAATCTCAGCTATATTTTTACAACAGATGAAATGAGCTAATGAGTTCTTTAGCATTCTGAATTTTGATTGATTATGAAGATGAATAATCCATACGGAGTCGAGGTATTTCGTTCTTGGGTCGAATTTATTCAATTCAAACAGGATGTGGTAATAAAAAGCTAGGAGAATTCACATCGTTGCTTTAGTTTTTATACAGGCTGTAAAGTTTTAGTTTTTCACAGTCATATTTTATCGCACATATTCACTGAACGATCTTTGTCAAAACCGAGATTGGTTGATGTACTTTCGGCTCGAAGATTAATTATAGATTTTTTTTGCCTATAATAAAAACAAATTTAGAAATTAGAAATAACAAACAAAAATTGCTGATCGTATGATTACAATTGTAGAAAAAAAAAATGAACGAATTTGATTTTCGCAGATCTCCATGGAGCAATACGTACGATCCTCCGCTGGAAGATGGCTCGATGCCTTCGGAGAGATTGAGAAAATTGGAAATCGATGCGAATCATGCGTTCGATCAATATCGCGAGTTATATTTTGAGGGTGGCGTTTCTTCCGTTTATCTGTGGGACTTGGATCACGGTTTTGCCGGTGTCATTTTAATCAAGAAGGCCGGTGATGGCTCGAAGAAAATCAAAGGCTGCTGGGACTCGATACACGTCGTCGAGGTACACGAGAGAACGACCGGACGCATGGCTCATTATAAACTTACTTCCACTGCTATGCTCTGGCTACAAACGAATAAACATGGCTCGGGGACCATGAATTTGGGTGGAAGTTTGACCAGACAGGTAATATACGCATTTAGTTATTCGGGTTTCAATTCCATTTTAATCTCATTTATTTTCTCGAAACGAGTAAATACAAGTAGCATTTTATATAAATGTTATGATAAAAAAGCTATTCAACAGAATGGATCGCTGTAAATGATTGATCAACCATGCATTACGAACGGTGACGAATCGAGTTAAATTCTGCTTTTGATAAATGGCTTCTTAACGAAATAATAATGAATATTTGAAGTAGTTAATATTTGTATTGAACAGCATATTGGATCATCGAGCAGCGGTCGAGTCTTGATGAATATAACTGGGTTTTTATCTGAACAGACACTAAAACAAACTAAATATGCTTGAGAACATAATTAGAGATGAACCTTGGATAATTGCACGAAATTTAGATGGCATTGAAGTTGGCATCGTTGAAATGCAACGGAAATTGCCGTTTTTATGTGTTCCCCAAAATCTATTCGCTCTAATCTTAGCCAAAAAAATAGAAACATGTTTCGTTTAACATTACGTTCTGAAGAAGCAAATTTCAATCTGGCACATTTCAATATTTCGTTGATCCTCGATATCCGCGTGGAGCGGTCAAAATCGTTACGTTAATTATGCCACATAGTGCGAACCAGGAATGAAAAATTATTACAACAAAAAGGAATGATTGTGAAATTTGTTTCACTCAATATTAACCAGTGGCGAATATTTCTATAGTTATTAAGTGTCGTTAATTGATTCAGGTCGAGCAAGATGCAACGATAAGCGAAACGTCGCCGCACATCGTAAATATTGGCCGTATGGTGGAGGACATGGAGAACAAAATTCGAAACACTTTAAACGAAATATATTTCGGTAAAACGAAAGACATCGTGAACGGCCTGAGATCACTGCAATCGTTGGCGGATCAGAGGCAGCAAGCCGCATTGAGGCAGGATTTGGCGGCGGCGCTTCAAAGGCGAAATGCGAACAATTGATCGAACGTAATGCAAGAAAATTTCGATTACGATTGTGATTAGGGGCGGAGGAAGAGGAAGGGGGGGAGGGGGGGGGGGTGACAAAAATAACGAGAAAAGAAAAAAAAATAACACAAAAAAACACGAAGACTCGAAAACATCTAACCCATTAAGTTGCTATACACTTTGTTACTGTCTAGATTTAAACGAAAATGAAGAGAAAAAAATGCAGGGAATTTATTATGGGGCTACTGAAGAGGACACTCTTCAATTTTATTTTTCTTTTCTTTATCTCTTTCTCTCACACACTCCTTTATTATTATGTTATTGTTTGTTCGGAACTTGCAATCACTGCTGCTCAGACACTCGCTGGCATTCAACATGTTACGTTACGAAGTGAATAGAAAATGTATTTCTATAAATAAATTTCATTTTGTTACGAAGACGACATCCACGTTATCCGTATTCGGCGCAAATGTTTGTACTTAATTATTCGGGGGTTAACGTTCACGGTTTTTTTTTTTTATTTTTTATTTTTTTTTTTTCAATTTTGCTTTTTAAATTTTCATTGTTGTTGCATACTTTAAATATATTTTTTTAAAAGTACTTATGTTTCGTGTATCCTCTTGAGAAGCTCCCTAAAAAGCCTTGGGTGCCTTGGTTCGTTGGTCAATATTAGTTATATTAACGCGGCACAAATTTTTTGCTTTCTTCAGTTTTATTATTATTATTATTCACATCGCAATCAGTGACGCTTTTACAAAACTCGAAACTTCAACATTTTTACACGCTATCGAATTAGCGAAATAGTAATTATTATCGTCGTTATCCATGAACTTCTAAATGGTATACTTTGTTGAAAGATTATAAAGATGTATACTGTCGATTCAAGGTAAAGATACTGCGGATCGTTGCTTGTGAATATTAAAGTGTTGATTTTTTCAAAGTCAACTCGAACTCATAATCCGTAAAAAGTTTTCAAGGGGCTACGAAGGAGGGCGGGGAAGATAAACAAATTTTTCAATCGTTAAATTGATACGAATGGGTCAGTATTGCTGAAATAATTTTTGGTCTTCGCCGTCATTAAATATCGTAACGATAAGCCTTTTTTTTTAATTAAATGAAATATATATATATATATATATACATATATATATATGTGTGTGTATATGAGAGACTTTTTCTGTAGGCCTCTGAAGCAGCGATGAGAAATCGAGTGAAAAGTAATTTAAAACGATTTTTCGAAGGGAAAATGATCGGAGATTTTGAGATTTGAGAGAAGTTTTGTATGAAATATAAAATGATAATTGCGCAACGTAATTTTCGATTCTTATAAAAAAATATTGGTCTCTTATCGTCTGGTCATCGATGCCTCATAAAAATGGTTTTAAATGATTTTTCGTTCAATTATCATACATCGCTAATCCAAGATATCTTTAAAAGATACGTGTAGATTATTAAGGCCTCAAAAATGAGACGACTCGTTTCCATGAATATAACATCTTGGCTCAAAACTGCCCACTTATTGAACTTTCCTTTTCATTTTTTCATTCTGTAGATTCTCAAATACGAAAAGAAAATTCATACTAAGATTAAAAAACACTTAGCAGAAGACAGACTCAACTATAGGAAACTTTATAAAACTGTTATCATTACTTTGAAAGATATAGACAATTCCTTTTCGATAATGCTTTATTGAAATTCATTTTCCCAACGAAAATCAAGTTTACTATCTCACTTATGTTAACAAGGAATGACAAAAACATTTCACTTCACAAGTTTACGCCAGGTAAGCGTAAACTTTCCGCGTTTAATCGGAAGATATATATATATATATAAATATAAAAATATTATATATATATGGCATAGATTTCTGATTTGTATTATGAAAAAAAAAAAAAAAGAACGGAAGCGAAGGATGAAAGAAAACCATGTTATTTGCTACTATTTTAAAAGATTATACTTACTTGATTTGTCCTCGATTTAATTTCATAGTTCCTGAATCGTGCCCACGGCCTTTTGCCTTGTTTTTTTTTTTCGCTCCATGCCTAAAGCTTAATAGTAGCCTAAGGCTACTATTTCATGGGTAGTAAGCAGCAGCAGTGATAATAATTTTTGTATATCTATGTATATATAACATTTATATATAGATATACAAAAATTATTACCACTGCTGCTGCTCTGCTCCTCATGAAATGCTAGCCTTATGCTTTTGACCGGGATCAGCTGATTTTCAAGTTTTTTTTTTGTACTTGTCCACTCGCGATGAATTATCGCTCTAAGAAGCAGGGAAAAAACAGAGGAAACATCCATCAGATGAAGATTTTATCTTTCATTACATCTCGTTCGGAGTAATGTGATCGATTTTTTCTTGGTTTTTATGCCAATCTAGTCGGTGAACTTATTTTAGCTTATTTACTTTTCGTCTTCGGTTGCACGAATAAAACAAATGCGAATGATTTTTTCACGGTGGTCCTCCTGGCTGAGATTTTGCCTCGATTTTTACGTACAACTCATGTCCAATTGGAATGCAAGGCGTGATTTTTTTATTCCATTTTTCGAGAATTTGAGAAGAGTAGTTGTGCAATGAAATAATGAAATTTCTGTTTCGATTGAATCTGACACGGATTGAATGATCGGTGGAAATAAGTAGAAAAGTGTAAAATGCCTCGTCGAGAGGTTGTCGAAAAGCTCATATTTCAGCAAAATAGATACGAAATTCTTAATGCCGTATCACTGAACATGTCCACTGTTTCGTGCCACAGAGAGTTTGAAAACCTGGCGATGAATAAATTTTGCACTTTTCCACGAGCTCCTCTTGAAATCTTTTAGTTTCCGTTCGATCAGAGTGACAATAGGCTCAATCGACAGCTGGTAAAATTGGCTAATAATTACGTATTCGCACTGTTGTCAGATTGGGAAATTTGTAGTGAACAGCTGCGATCCAGTCGGAGACAACTGTAGATTCATGTCCGCAAAAAAATACATTTCTGTGAGGCGTAGACACGATATCAAAGCACGCCCAGAATATTTCAAAAAATTGACAAAAAGACTCATTAAAAGAGAATACTCCGATGTCCGATGGAAGTTTGGGATTCGTACGTGCACGTGGGTTAAGGAGGAACATCAGCTTGCCGCGAGAGGGGAAATTTGTAGGGGAGGACAATGGTTCTGACGGCTGCAGCCAACTTTTAGATCGTGAAAATAGTCTATGCAATTAGATACTTTTTCGCAAATTATACCAGTTCAAAAAAATTAATTTGAATGTACTAATAATTTACGACTGATATAAGTATATGAAATCGTTATTTAACATTTATTTTCAATATTTATAATGTAGTTATTGAGATGGCAAGATTTGGCAACGCCGCATTTTTCTTTTTTGGGTTCGTAGCACTGAGCAACAAAAATCCCGACGGTCTCAGCTGTGCGCGACGATACGTTTCGATGTTCACGTAAAGTGAGGTTATGGTGACTTCTGGAAAAGTGTGAATGTTTTTGTAATCAACTATGCCGAACTTCTCTAACGCTGGTGTCTTTTATTGGAAAGGCAAAAGATTGTCGGAAGCTGTTTACAAACAAAGACTCGCTCAACAGAAAGCTGGAAAAAATAGTAAAAAGAATACGCTTGACGATGAGGCTCCATATGTTGTCCAAGGATATCGTATGATTCACGTGGAAACAGTGAAAAATGGATTGAAATGTACGAGTTGTGGAAAAGTATTGAGCTTAGACAACATAACCAAAGAAACGCTTGTTGGATTTGCATCGATTTGGCATGTTAAGTGTGACGAATGTCTACTGGAAAATTTCGTATACACAAGTCCAAAAATACGTAATGCTGAAACAAAATCTATGCTTTTTGAGGTCAACTTCAAAGCTGTAATGGGTAAATATAAACATTAAATCCATTCCTAGCACATGAGGTGACACTGATAATAATTAATTGAGTAATTCATCATTTTTTTCTTCTCTCAGGCGTTCTACATTCTGGCAGCGGTTTAAAAATGTTGCAAAAGTTTTGTGCATGTTTGGATATGCATTCAATAGTAACAGGCACATTCAAGTTGTACGAGCGACTAGTCGGACAACAGGTGGAAAAAGTAGCCAAGGAGAGTTGTCACGAAGCTGCGAAAATTGAAAAATCATTAACTGTGGAGAACAAAGATGAAATCGAAAAAATGTTGTAAGTTATTTGACAATTAACATTACCAATTGTCAAAAATATGGCCAATATCAATTTCATCAAATAATATTGTCATTTTATCAATGTTTTTGAATGAAATGGTGACACCGACATGTTTGGATATGGCGCCTGTTTAATCATGGTGAATTCTCAAACGTATTAATGAATTATAAATTATCTATACATAATATCATTTTCATTGTAGAGTAAAATTCGTAAAGTAAAATTATAAAATCATAAATAATAAGAATGTTCTCGCCAGAAAAAGATTTTTTCTACTCTTATTATAATGAATTATCATCTATACGTAATATTCAATGAGTTAC
Organism: Campoplex capitator; assembly: GCA_037576405.1. Taxonomy (NCBI): domain Eukaryota; kingdom Metazoa; phylum Arthropoda; class Insecta; order Hymenoptera; family Ichneumonidae; genus Campoplex; species Campoplex capitator. Next base: position 7,552,599 of record JARBWI010000323.1, on the reverse strand, counting down.
ATGAAAAAGAAGTTTTTTGTGTACCTTCATGCAGTCTGCACGTGCATTTCAGGAAATTATACAATTTTGTAAATTGGGGAAAATAAAAATATTTATGAAATAATTTACTTGATTGTACATTGTTATTATTGAATACCTTTGCAGGCCCCAAGATCTTAGAAAAGATTTTATTATCCCCAAAGTAGTTACGACGCAATCAAAAAATACTGAGCAAAATGATAGTGTCCCGCTAATCAATGAGGTACAAAAAGGTGAGGCAAATGATTATGATCCAAACAATAATGACGCCAATGATTATGAGATACGAAAGCGAGACTCAAGTCATGGTGAATCTAAAAACGGTGAGTCAAACGATGGTGAGTACTTTCCGAATTCAACGACCAAAAAGCCAGAAATAATAAGTGGAGAAAAAGAAAAAATAAGCACAATTGAAGGTTTGTTCTGTTATAATAATCTGTTGACGAAAATTCGTATCCAGGATCGGTCTATGGTATTCACTGTTCATTACAATGGAAGAACTCTACTATATTTTATTATGTACAGGTTTACGGTCGAAAGATTTTCTCACTGCCGTCGTCACTATCGTAATGGTCCGATTGATGTTATCATTTGATATGGCTTGGTCTAAACGTGGTTCAGGTCGTAATTACGACAGCTTAAATGGTTACGGAGCGATGTTTGGGACACAAAGTGGACTGATAATTGACTATGGCACGAGGAATCGACTCTGCAAGATGTGTTTATTAGGTCACCCCAAGAGTGACCACGATTGTCGTCAAAATTTCACTGGAAGCGCTAAAGCTATGGAAGCTGATTTGGCAGCTGATATAGCGGCTAACAGTGAAATCCTACGTGAACACAATCTTCAATTAGGGATTTTATGTGGAGATGAGGATAGCTGTGCAATTGCAGCTATTCGAGCAAATAGTTCGCATCCTGTCGTAAAATTATCAGACAGAAATCATTTAAACAAAGGCCTGAAAAAAATATTATACCAATTGTTAAAGAGCAGCAACTTTGGCAAAGAGTTAAATGGCAAAACCATAGACTATTTGTTCACGTGTTTTACATATGCAACAGCTCAGCACCACGGTGATAGTGCAGTGCTAGCCACTGCTGTCAGAAATATCCCCGAGCATGCATTCAATAACCATGACGGTTGTGTGACGAGTCCTTGGTGCGAATATAAATATGACCCAGAAAATTATAGTCACAAAACGATTGGCGAGGGATTGAAAAACCCGAAACTATATTCTGAGCTCACTAAAATCTTTAACGGGTTAGCAGCGAACTCAGATAAGTTTGCTTTTTCTGTTTCGAGTCAAGCAAATGAAAGCTTGAATTCGGCAATTTCTCGAAAGGCACCGAAAGCTCTTTGTTACAGTCAAAGTGAGTCAATGGATTTCCGAGTTGCATCGGCTGTTGCTGAAAAAAATCTGGGTGAAGAATACATTCGAGTTGTTTATGAAAAGTTGCATTTGAATGCTGGGGAATTAACGAAAAAATATATCAGTCGTGTAAAAAAAATTAAAACATGTAAAAGGGCTATGGCTAAAACTGTCGAATTTAAGCGAAAGAGGATCGAATTGAAAAAAATACGAACAGAGCTTCGCCACAAAAATGAATCAAAAGAAGGAGTGACTTATCAATCAAACGTTGGATTACTCAGCACACCTGCTGTCAACCCGTACAGTAATGAAAATGCCGATAGTCATAGTCATGGAGAGAAACAATTTTCAAACGATTATTCTTTCCCTGAAGAGTATACATCAGAGAACCATGAAATCATATTCTTCGATTTAGAGACTTCAAGTCTCTCTTCAAGTTGTGATATTTTGCAAATTGCAGCTGGAAAAGGTTCCCTTCAATTTAATTGTTACGTCAATCCTATTCAATCAATTCATCCAAAAACGACTGAAGTCAATGGCTTGACTAACAACGGGGGAGAGCTCTATTTACGTGGAGTGAGAGTAAAAACGTACCCATTGAAAATCGTTTTAGGCAAATTATTGATATTTTTAGGGCAATTCCATAAGCCTTGTGTCTTAGTGGCACACAATTGTGTATTCGATGCTTCTCGATTGGTGCGTGATTTGAAAAAATTGTCATTGTTAGACGATTTTAAATCAGTCGTTGCCGGCTTTTTTTGCTCTCTCATCAGCTACAAGGATAAATTTCCGGGACGAAAATTTAAAAGAGGTGACTGCAAACTTGTCACATTAGTTTCACCACTCGTTGAGGACGCGACGAAAAATGCTCATGATGCAGCATTTGATATCTATTTATTAGAAACGTTTGTAAGGCACGAGTTTTCAGTTGAATATTTAATATCCAAGAGTCACACTGTAGACGATTTTGTCAACAGAGAAGAGAAAGGACTGAAGCTCACTGCAATAAAAATGACTCTTCGTCCTTTAGTAAAAATTATATCGGCTCCTTTGCGTGAAAAACTCGCTGAAGAAAACTTAACGATGGCCAAATTACAAGCAATATTCGATACAAACGGCGAGGATGGAATTATCGAATTGTTTACTGAAAAAATCAACAACAAACCCCGCATCAGCAAAAGTAAAAATGTCCTTCAGAAAGTCATAACTTATTTCAAAAGTCAAAAATAGTTATATACTATTCACTGACTATTGAACATTTCAATCCATTTTGTAACACAAATTTAATGCATAAAAATTTAATTAAAAAACTACAAAATTAATTGAGTTATTAATTATTCAACAAAAAAAAAATAATCCTGATGCCTAATGGTCTCCAACATTCATAATAATTATTTCAACAGTTTACACGAAGTACATCACCGTATGCTGACAACTGTTGTGTCGCCATTTTTAATTACGCGCGCGCGCTCTGTGATCAGCTGATGAACCCATGTTGCCAAGTTTGCTTAGCTCGAACGAGATAAACGACAAAATACCGCGTTTTTGGGTACAATTAATGCAAATTATAAAAAAATGGCACAATGAAACCACCTCCAATTTTGCACACGCGTTCTTCAAGGTTTCAACTGTAAAATAATACTTTTTTTTCGGACCTATCACCGTTTTTTATTTTGTTCTAAATATGGAAAGATGGAGCCAATCAGTTATTCCCTATGATGACATGTTAAAAAGTCGATATTTGCAAGTGATTTATTAAAAAATGGGTGAATGAAATCGATTAAAAATTTGACAGGCCATAGAATATATATTCAAGAATATATTCTGAAAATTTCATTGAGCTGTCACCGTTTTTGTCAAGCTGATGTTCCTCCTTAAGAGGGCAGCGCCTTTTTTTAGGAACTGCAAGCCCTCTGCTCGACAGAACAAAACTCTTGTATTTCGACCTTGGAACGAATCACTCAGTTTTTATTTCTTTGTACGTTGGAATTCTGTCCTTATCGAATCGTCGACTGAATGCCATGATCGAATTTTCAATCGATCGTGTTCGTCGTCATGATCGGCCGAAATAAGTTTTTTTCAACGTCGTGGTGGTGGTGTCATTCGATAATGTTAGGTTTTAATTAATCCATTTGTTTGAATAACAGTTCATGTGATCAGCCGATATTATGTGGTAGTTCGAAAAAACTGGTGGAACAAGAATGATTTTTCATCAGTTCCACACTAGAGACACGACGATACTTCAACATTTTCCAGCTTAAGATTCCTTTATTTGTTTTTTTTTATTTTTATTTTATTTTTTTCATGTCGAATACGTTTTGAAAAGTTGTATACGTCACACAGGAACGTGTTTTCGGAAACAAGTGTAAACGAAGGCATTTTCAGGTTGGGTAATTGATTTCAAAATGGTTTTCGCTTGAAATAACCCACTTCACAAACGAGTCAAGCATATTTTTTTGTCAATAAATTGCATGTTTGAGGAAGAGAATAGCGATGATATACCGCTATTATCGAAAATTTCAATAACGCATCGAAGGTTTAGATTTTTTTTTTATTATTTTTCGACGTCAATCATTTTCGTACCGCAGAAGGCATTTTTTCGCTGTGTAGCAAGTGTTGGGGGGTAATTTAAAAAAGTCGAATATTACTGGAGAAATAGTACTCTAAAACTTAATCGAAACAATTGTGTAAATAAATCATTTCTGTATTTGCAATGAAAACAAAAAAACATTCTTCCGCTACGAATGAAAATTCGAAATCCACACTTTTAATTCAGTAGGAAAGCTGTTTTTTTGGTTGGCCATGGAGACCAATTTTTCGTTGATAAATTGCAATTTATGTGTAGCTCGATAAGTATCTCCAATCGCAGCGTCTTCAGCGTTCAGGCGTTTGTCTTTAAACCGAAAGTTGATTTTCATTTCCCGATTTGTTGAACAAGCAGCTATACTTTTTTTTTTTTTTTTTTTTGGTACAGAACGTAATTTTTATCCACACACTTGTTATTTTTTTCATTCTCAGTGCTTAGAACAAGAAAAAGATTATGTATTGCGTATCTAAGAGTAAATTTGTAATATTATTTATTCAATATTACTCGACATTGAAATGCGAAACTGTGATAATTGTTGTATTATTCGTATGATTTTTTCCACCCCCGGTCATGTCGCCTCTTGTTTTCTTCATCTTTTTCTTTTATATAAATTCAACTTCACAGTAATATATTTGTCGCACGCAAGTTTTCATCGTTTACGATCCTGAGACAGTATTAGTTAACTAAGATACCGATAATTTAAAATCGGTTACACCCTGAATAATAGCGTTTGTTAATTGTTTTTTTTTTTTTTTTTGTAATTTGAGGCGACGACACGTTATTAACGCTTTTTTTTTTTTATAACTGTTTCGAAGAAACTCTCGGGACTAAAGGTACGTAGAAAAGAAGAAAAAAAAACTTGCGCTCCTTCGAAATCACTACAAGCGCCGGTGAAATAAAAAATGTTTTTTTTTTTTGCGCTTTACAGTTTTTTGTTTTCATCTAAGGTCTCTAAACTCAATTCTTTCATTCGTTTTGTTTGTTTGTTTGTTTTAATCTCTCAGTTATTAAAGCACTTACGCACTGTCTTTCATACGCGCTGTCGCACACCCGATGTGCAATTTTTTCCTCTTATTCTCCTGCATCTCTCTTTTTTTTTTTTTTTTTTTTATTATTTTTTTATTTTTTATAATTCCCCTTCTTAATAATCGTCTTACTAGTCCATAACAAAGCACATTTAAATTATTTGTACCTGGTCCAACATAGCACACGTGTAGTACAGACGCTGATTTACTTTGTTTTTCGTTTTTATGTTCTTTCCTTTCTTTCGTTTTATCGTTAGGTATTGTGTTTACTTAGATTACAATTGTTAAGTTTAGATCGTTAACCCATAATCGCATACCAAAGTTTCGAAGGAAGGTACAACGAGACACATTTTTTTTGACCGATTTACCGAGAGTGTTGACGTCAGATTATTTGTTTTTTCTCTCGACTCTTTCCTCATCTCGATGTGTTGGAATTATTCTAGCTATTTTTCAATAACGTTTGCAATCAAGCAACTCAGGCTTGGGATTTTCAGTTAACTAAAAAAAGCAAATAAAAAGTGTAGAAAAAATCCTTACTTCTCTTTTGTTTTGTTACTTAATATTGAGAATACCTTCCTATGAAATGCTCTGGATATACATCCATTTATTTATATAAACGTTTTGTTGTTGTTGTTTTTTTTTTAAGTTTCCTGACCCGTTACACTTTATTCAAATATGTATTTCAGGCTACATAGTCCGGAACAATTTTTTTCCTTTAGAGACGCAATCAAAGGAGTCAGAATTTATACGGGACGGAGAGATAGATGAAGATTTATAGGGAAACGAAGAAATCAATAGAATCGATTAGTAGTTGATATTACTAATTTCAATAATCAGGAATAAAATGTGACGTTTTGATAATTGTGATTACTTGCTCTCACTTGGACTTTTAAGCACTTTTCTTTCTACTCGTTTAAAATCATTTATTTACTTGGGACGTTTAATTCGATGTTGTAATCTCGCTCCAAACCATTCTACCTCGAACCCGTGATTTTCCTATTATTTTTTTCTTCTTTTTCTTTTTCCTCAATGATCTTCGCGTGACTATTTCATCACTTTTGAAAGAAAGCTCACATAATGAGAATAAGTACGACTTTCATCGGAATAATTGGAAAACTACTTCGACAGATTAGAATTCATTCGCAACAACACACTCTTTTTCTTTATCTTTCTTTTTTAATCTTTTTCAAACGGTCGGTGAGGACCCCAGTTTCGAGCAACCATACATTTCACATAGGTTACGATTGAAGTTACATGTAAAAATATTCATTCGAGAGACGCGATGCTATACGTCTGAACACCGCGCCGGAAATGAAGACTTGAAAGTATATTTGTTTTTCTTTTCTTTTCCCTTTCTCATTATCTTTTGTCATGTTTATTTATTTATTTATTTTTTTTTTTTCAATGTGTAATTTCATATAGGCCAAGGGACTAATCATCGGACCCGATAAAAGCGGTTAATATATTATCATAATATATTTTATGAACGGGAATTTCGTTAATTCATTCGCTTCTCGTGTCTTCTTTCTCTTCTTCTATTATTAATGCGAAATGAATTTTTTATTTGCTATAAAAATTGTTCCTTCCTTTGATACAAACGTAACGAAACTTCACGCGGCTTAGATTTGTCTCGAGAGTACATTTATTATGGATAAGAAATTCAATCGGGGAAAAAAGGTGTAAGAAAAAAATATAAACGACAGAACGTTTTCATTAGCAAATCACGTAATTGCTTGAATTAACGAATACCCGTTCTCTCATTTATTATCGCTTTTTCGGTCTCAATAATCAATTGTACGATCATTTCTTCTTAAAGAAAAATGAGACAAAACACTACAGTATGAATTCGCTGCACGCACCAGTATTATTATAAAAAACAAAAAAAAAAAAAGGATTGTTATTTGCTACATATTTGCTCAGACTTTTCGCGAAAACGTCAAGTACGGAAAAATAAACGGCAAGAGTAAAAAACAAAAAAAAAAAAAAAAAAAAAAATCTTTTTCATTTCGTTATTGACGACAACGCACGCTCGTGGCATTTGAGTCTCTTCGCGTCCTGTAAGGGACATTTTTTTTGTTCTCAACAGTTTGCAAGATAAATTGTTCCTTCGCAGTCCGCCGATGAACAAATCATGATCTCGACGGCCACAAGTGTAAGTAAAAAAAAAATCTGTTCATTTTTTTCATCTCGTTGCCTCATTTAAACTCTGCGAGTTTTTGAAAAACTTGAGGCAAAGAAATTTTTGCATTCTCTCCCTGGCGCGAATTTCGTTTACTGCTGCTTTTTTTTTTTTTTTCAACTCGAAGAACGCGGCTATTTTGTATTTTTCAAGTTTGCGAATAGAAAAGAAATGTCAGCAAGAAAAAAAAATCGAAAAAAAAAGTGTAGGAATTGTAAAGGCTTTTCCAATTTTTATTCTTTTTGTCCTTCTTTTTCTTATTTCAATCAATCTTTTTTGATGAAAAGTTTCCGCCATATTTTTTTATATAACAAACAACATTTGTGTTTTTTGTTTATGTGTGTACGTGTAAATGTGTTATTTTTTTTGAGAGAGTTTGTGTTTGAAAACCGGGACGCAAGCTCTGCGCTACGTTGGGCCAGTTCAACGTTTTTTTTTCCTTTCGTATTCGTTTCTGTTTCGTTTGTTTGTTTGTTTGTTTTTGATTACTCACATTACTTAGAAAGTTTATAGCGCGTGTAGTTTGTTGGAATTGCCGCGTCTTTTTTGTTTCTCGCTGTTTCGGATAATAGTAAGTAGTTACTTCGATAAAAAGTTTGTTTGTTTGTTTGTTTTTTTTTTTTTTTTAATGTTCTGTTTTATTATTAATATTATCATTCTCCGCTGCTGAGTTGCTGTTGGTTTTATTTTTTGGAACTGTTGTTGGCTCGTCTCATTTGTTTTACGTTCTTGATGTTGTTTTTCTCAAACTCTGCTCTCTCTTTCTCTCTCTCTTTTTCTCTCTCCCTCTCTCCCACTCTTTTTTCTTTGACCAATGATAAGGTGTCGACTGGCTATTAAGCGGGTTGTGAGGTTGTGTACGGTTGCAACTGAACACAATTATTTGTCGAGGGCAGTGTTGGTTTTGATGGCAATTACCACCTCTTCGCCACAGGCTTTCAGTACAGTGCACTGCAAAGAAAAAGAGATTCTCGGTCTCAATTCATTATGTTTTCATCGATGTGCTGAAACTTGCAAATTTTATTCGTTCACCGATTTCTAAATGTTAGTAGAAATTTGATAACCCACCAGCAGTTCTTTTCCAGCGTCATAGTCGGAACGCAACTGGGTACCCAACTCGCCATCGGGGATCTTCAGGTCTTCGCGAAGGTCTCCGTTATCAGCCATCAGGCACAAGTATCCGTCGTCAGATATGTCTGTCAGCTAAATCGTCATACAAATATAAAGATTTTATTGATGCTGCTCCAGAGAGTTTGGTAGAAACCTTGATTAAATTATTTGCAAAAAAGACTTTCAGCATTTAATGAAAATGCAAGAAACTTGATTGCAAATTGCTTGAAACCCACCATTTGGATTCTCTTTCAGCATATTATTTATGAAACTATTTGTTCAATTAGTTACAAACTTTTTGACCAGACATTCGGCGATTCTCTTCACTTTTATCAAATGAGAAAAAACTTAACGACATAATGGAAAAAAAGAATTGTTATCTTCCTTGCTTGATTTTTGAAGAATTCGTTAATGATTGATTTGTGATATTAATAGGAATAAATGGTCATGACATTTCAAAAATGAAAACAAGATTTCCGGCTGGAAATTTGTGTAAAGTATTCCCATTAATTTTTCAAATGTTGCGAAGGATTAAAGTAATCCAAAGTGTTTGCTCGTTGTCTTTTGAAAAAATTAATATTAATAATAATAATAATTCGAGTGTAAGGTAAAACGTCGGTAGATTTCTAGTCGATATGGAAATCCAAATTTTGCTACCAATGTGCATTTAGATTGAAGTATGCTGAATGTGTGGATGATTGGAAAAAAAGTTTGAAATGTACAGAGCGTCAAGTCGAATTTTTGGTATTTTCGTTGAAATAGGAGAATTTATGGCTGCTCATGGTTGAAGAGACAGTTCAATTCTGTCTTTGGTACTGTTTAAAAATTTTTTAAATGTGAAAAATTGAATAACCCATCTGTTAAGCATATTGAGTAATTGTCATTTGTCATACTTGTGAATTTGCATAAACTTATAATTTTTGAGTACACGTAGTTCGATAATTGACAATTTCGATTTGTGTGCACAAAGATTCGGTGAACATAGCAAAAAAAGAGTAAATGAATTCTTTATGATTAATACTGGGTGTTTATATTTTGGTATTTTTCTCTATTTCATTCCTTGTGTTTTTCACTCTGAATTCTCGTTAAAAGAATGCATAAAAAATGAATCGGTTTGCATTCATGGAATGTAACAAAATTTAGTCGTTTTCCTTACAATTTAAAACTGAGGAGATGAATCAAACGTTTCCGATCCAATGCTCAAGGTCAACGCATTAAATTTGCAACAAAATTTTATATGTTTTTGAAAACTATAGCGAATATTCGTAAATTTGAATACTGTTCAAAATGTGGTTGAATTGTGAGAAATAAATAAGATGAGGAATTCACCTGATAGTCCTCTCGTTTGACAAAGGGCACGTCCATGTTGTGTGTGGATGGGCAAATATCCTCATACTTCTTAGATGAGAATATATCGATGCCGACAAGGTGAACCTTGGCATGACCGTGCTTGCCTGTCTTGGAAGTTGACATTTCGACGATCTTGCAAGGTCGGGCCTTCAGCATGACGAAACCGTTTTTACGCAATGCTGAACATTGCATGGGATAGGTCACTGAGGCACCTGAGTCACCGGTCTCGAAATGAGTGTCCTCGATATCTGCCATCTTTCAATTTGAGGCTGTGTCTGTGAAAAAAACATTTATCCATGAAACAAATTCACAATTATAAAATAAAATTCTTATAAATGACAAATCTATTCTGTTCTATGCATGCAAAATAGTCTATCTGAAAAATTAGCCATCGACATTGATTCTTCATCGGAGAACGATAAAGAGAATAAAAATGAATTTTGGACTCGAATAAGCGATTCGTTGACTTTATTCCAAAGTTTTTTCTCTGCGATCTATTGCTTCATTCATCTGTCAGGGTATTTTGTTTCTTTTTCAAGATACGGTCAAAGTTTGCATCAAGTTTTGTTTCGAAGAGCATAAATTCTGTGAATCGCCGTAGGAGGTATATTTTTATTGATATTTTTTATTTTATTCAATATTTTTTTTTTTCTTAATTAAACGATTTTTTCACCAAAGTGTGAAAATTCATTTTGAAGTTCCCTTCGACAAGCACTTCGCTACAGTGAACAATGACGCTGGTGCAATCTAACATATGTTGCGACCCAAAAACCTCTAGTAAACTTCTTTTTCATTAAACATTTGCATGTAATATCATTTTTGACATTATTTCTCGTGTTTGAATCCAAAAAAACAGAACTTATGGCATAGATACATGAAAATGGCTGTAACTATTGAATCATTGAAAAATGTATTCGCCGCCTGTTATAAATGAGAAAATTAAAAGTTCAACATTAAATTAATGAGAAACAATACTTTCAGTATTGAAACTACGAACGCGAAACAGTGTATCGAATTTCTTCGATATATCTTTGGAAAAAAGAACTGCGATTTTACGGCACGTACACGTCAGTGCAATATTCAATGGAATAATTGAAAAAATAAGGGATTTTGACAATCAATGAAAAGTCGGTGGAGCGCGAAATCAAAAGCCATTCGGATTTTGTAAATGCGATCGTGAAAAAAAATGCGTTTGACCCCTCTGGGTAGTGGCCATGTGGCACATTGACGGCGAAAGATATTTCGCAGAGTTGATAAAGTATTGTGGCCACGAAAATAGCGTCGATCAATGCAAAAAGTGTCGAAATGGTGGAGGAGAATGAAAAAAAAGGGTTTCAGGAATGAAAAATAAAGAACCGAAGGAGACAAACGCGTGCCTTGTAATTCGCGCACGCGAATAGCGTGAAGAAAACCCGATGACCGTATAACCCAGCGGCTAACCAAATACTGTAGGTTTTTTTTTTTTCTTTCAGAGTCCCCGATCGTTTCGACTCTCGCGCGAGAAAGTTGACCGGAGGTTTTACGAACTTTCGAAATTTGCGTACCGGCTGAAAATTCGTTAAGTATAATCTCGAGGGGTACCGTAAGGAAATAAATAGAAACGCGTATTTCATTAATATAATGGTCGAAGATGGCGCGAAAGATCCGGCCAAAGCCACATTGCTCCCCCCAATATCGTGTGCACCCATTCGTTGTCAATCGTGTATGCCGCTGTATCACGACGTTAATTTAACCCTCGTTGCCAGGCCCGTCTCGTTCTTCTAACGTTTATCGCACTATTTCTTTTATTATTAAATTTTTTTACGAACCAGACTATTATTTTCACTCTCGTAATCTCAGTGTTCCTCGTACCGCTTGTCTTTTCTTTTCTTTTTTTTTTCAAGCTATTAGCACCATTAGTTTTCACGGAAATATCGAGGACAGTCTCGGGGTATACTCACATGTGATCAAAATGGATACTCTTACCAGAAGATCGTGGCTCGCGCTTGCGCACTCTCCGGTCAACTGAAAAGGGGTCTACCAGACTGGAAACACGGAGCGGGAATGAATTTCACTCCTTTTCGGTCAACATGCTACCACCGCGAGGGCGTTATGTCCATCTTTTATTCTTATTTCATTACTCTTTTATATCTATTTTGTGAACTCTAAACAAATCATTCATTGCAATAATTTATTTTATGTCAGATAATTCTATTTTGAATAGCATAAATTCACCATGCCGATCGTATTTTTATTTCTATGCCTTTTTGTCCATGACACCGAGACTCTCGATGTGTTGAGTTTCTGGACATTTATGATGACTTTTTATGATGAAATTAACAATTTGTAGCATTTGCAGGTTTCTAGCATTAAGCTAAATTACTGTGAATTTTGAATACTTTAATTTTATGGTCTCAAACGTTATCGTTATTTGACCGGAAAATTACCTGGCGGCGCCGCAGCGCGTTCGAACACGTTTTGGATGAGTTCTCGAACGCCGCGCCGGGCGCCGCCGCCGGACTTCAGTCATCCACATCCACTCCCACCTTCAGTCACTTAAGTGACACATGTGTTTTGCTTGAAAACAAAACACGCAAAAAGTTATTGTCACAAATTTCACGAACGGCTGTTATCGTTTTCGATACTCGAGTCTGAAGTATCTGTAAATATTCGGTGATAGAAAATGGGAAACGAGCTCGCTGAAAGCGACATGATCGAATTACTTCCGAGTAGCTTCAAATTTCACGATTTCTCGACTAGCGTTGGAGAGGTTAGAATAAGTTGTCGAATCATTAAAATGGAAGATAGCGTCTATGTCTGGGTAGGAGATTTCGAAGATTCCAAAATGAATGATTTGACCGTCGCCATGCCTTCGAAATACGAAAAACTACCTGTAGCTACGAAAATCATGGGAATGACCGAAGACTCGACCTCCACGAGTTTGGCCAAAAGGCTTGCCAAAAAATGTGGGAAACCGGTCTTTGTCAGCTTTAACGTTGCTGTCAACAACCTCACTTTACCCGCCATCGAAAAATCTATTCAGGACGAGTTCAATACGCAAAAACATTTACTTGTATTTTAATTTTGTACAAATAAACGAGCTTTATATAATAAAAATGTTTTATAAGCAATAGAAATTCATGTTCATATTAATTTTTGCGAAAACTAGTGAAATTGATAAAACGAGTACCAAAAATTTGTGTTCAAGGGTCAATGCCGTCTGTTTCGAGGCGTTAGGCGTTATAAAAAATGGCGGTCTTGTAGAACAAGCGCTATTTTTCGTGCAATGATTTTTTACGCTTCCTATTTTTCTGCCAATTTTTCCGTGTACGTCATTATTCAGCCAATAAATTATTAAGCTTGGAAAATCAAACTTCAGAATAACTTGCAAACAAAACACTCGCGCGTGTTCAGACAAATGTCAAGTCACTGCGGTGTTGTTTGTGGTCACTTCTGACTCTTCCGACCAAAAAGTTGTACTAAAAATTTGAGAATTGAAATCATTTTTACGTAAAGCGATCGCGAGATAAATTCATTGAAAATGTAATCTGCATGAGCAAACAATAAAATGGGAATGATAAAAAAGAAAACATCGAGAATGATGATGATTTTTTGAATATTCCACATATTTTTCATGACAAGGAACTTTTTTGCGCATGCGATTTAAGTCAGAGGACAAAAATGTATCAGTTTGGAACCCGCGATTCCCTTTCACCTTTCGTAAACGTGGCTGCTGCTGCCGGGAGAAAGAAAGCACGTTTTGGGTGGGGGAGCGGCTTTCTGAGCACATGTTTAGTTCTCGGTGCGACATGCGGCGCACAGAACACGTGCTCGTGCAACAATAGTTCTTTAACCTTTTTTCAATCATTTTGAGATCAGTGGCGTTCGCCAGATTTTCGTGACAACCCGGTGAAATTTTTTGAAATCTCTGTTATAGGAATAAATCCTCAGTAGTTAGTGGCCAGTGAATTATTGCACAATGTTGCACGACAATCTTGAATTTTTTTGCGATCGAAGTGACAAGTATAAACAAGAATTTGCGCGCTATCTGAAATCTCAGGTACGTCGTCATTCGCTTTTTTCGCTCCATTTTTATTTTTTTGATGGTTACATCGTCAATTTTTTTGAGTAATTCAATTTTTCGTTTTATTACTTGAAAAAATTATTATGACTGTTATTTTAAATGATTCATTTCCGATGTATCATCGTGTTATTCAAAATTACAAATTTTTGTCGAAAAGACTCTCGTTTTTGAAGCACTAAATGTTCGTTGGTAAAGTTAACTTTCTTCTTAATAGGATTTTACCGAAAATGAACGGAATAATGTTCTTCAATCGTTGTGCCATTTTTTGATGGAACCTTCCTGTACAAGGGATGTCGCGGAATGTTTTCCACAGTATCTTTTGTTACTTGTGTCTCGAGTCATCCGAACGGATTTCTCCAAATCTTACATTGCCAGTGGGATGAACGAATTGCACAGATTGAATTGCGTTGTCTTAGGCTCATTGGTACCTATTAATCCTGATGTTCTCGGGTAAGTACAGAACTTTGTAATCATTTTTTTCTATACTCAAGGTCTTATATTTTGCAGAAAGAATTTGAGTAATGATTGTGCATTTTATCTGGATAAATAAGAAGATGATTATAATGCGGTGTACTGTGAAAAAAGTGTTTTTTTTTTTTAATTGAAAAGAAATTTGGTCTTGTCATGACTGAATTACTTTTCATTTATTTATCTCAATTTTCCCTGGATTTGAAGAACTTGAAAGCAAAATTTTCTGGCAGAAAAAAATGTTTTTACAAAAATTAATAAGTGAAAAGAAATACTGCAACAATAAAGAAATCCTATAGTAAGGATTAGGTAATTGTATGAAGATTTTCTGAGCTGAAACTGATCAAATTCTATTTTTTAGTTTTCATGATATCATGATAGTTGCTTTTAAAAACTTGTTTTTGAGAAAAATATTGAGATTCATTAAGATTCTTTAATTATTTTCATAAATTGATATCCAACAAAGAGACTGTCTGTGATTTTAAAAATGGTTTTCACCAATACAAATAATTCAAACTGGAATACAAATGAATACACTGGAATACGAGCGTGAAGATGAAAAAGATGTTTGTGAATTTTGCAAAACCATAATCTAATTTTTTTTAGATTTGCTCTGCATTATTTCGAATTGAATCCAGCACCATTCGCTTCTCGGGTTGATAATTTGGCTGTGATACCGAAGAGAAGAAAGGAAAATGATTTTCCTTTTGTAGTGAGAGAAGTATCGACCTTAGAAGTAATAACGGCGAGCTACAACATTTTGGAAGCTGCCCCGGAGCATTTTACGCACAAATGGAATTGGTCCGAGTTTTATGATTTTTTGGTTAACGAAGACGACAGAGTAAAATGGTAGATATTTTTAATGAAATTGAAATTGCATATTTTTTTGTAGTCATCTGATTGTAGTCATCTGATGTAGAAATGATTTTTGTTCAGGATTGCCCTAAAGTGCATCGGGATTGTTCTGCGAATGTCAGAATCGACTAGACTCTCATGCGCAAAATCATTGCTGAAAGATCCCGAGCGTTTTCTTCTTGAGCAACGAAATGAGAATTCGCTCGCAGTTTTGACGAGCTCAGAAAATCATGTGAACGAAATGAACGAGGTGTCGAAGGATTTGGATTCTCTGGTTGCCGTCGCAGGTGTGCTCTTGCCAGTATTCAAGTCCACGGAACATCCAAAAAAAGCAAATTTGATTCCGGTACCTTCGATGGAGTCGAATCTACGGAGTCTCGCGTTGGCAGTTGCTTCGAGACGCTGCGTTTGTCTTCAAGGCTCTGTCGGATGTGGCAAAACTGCCCTTGTCGAATATCTTGCCGATATAACCGGGCATGGGAATTCAAACTTCGTGAAAGTTCAATTAGGCGATCAGACGGACTCGAAAATGTTGCTCGGAACTTACAGGTGTACCGATATACCCGGTGAATTCGTTTGGCAACCGGGGGTACTCACGCAAGCCGTTATCAATGGGCAATGGCTTTTGCTCGAGGACATCGACAGTGCGGCTCTCGACGTCGCTAGCTGTCTGAGCAATCTCATCGAAACCGGAACTCTCTCGGTTCCTGGTTATCGTGACACGATTTATGCCAAAAGTGGATTCCAACTATTTCTAACGCAAAGATTGATTCCAACGGTCTCGGGATTTCATCGCCAGTCGACCGGGGCTTCGAACCTTTTAGAAAAGCATTGGTTCTGCGTGCACGTCGATTCGCTTACGCGCGAAGAACTCGTCACCGTTGTAAAGAGCCTTTTTCCACCTCTAACAACCATAGCCACTAGAATGGTCGATGTTTTTCTACTCTTTTCCGTAGGGAATCACGGAAACACGGAAAATTTCACGAGAACCGGAAGATTAACGTCGACCAGAGATCTCATAAAATGGTGCACCCGTGCGATAGTCAATTTCGAAGTCTCCTCGCCAGATTCAGCTCTGAAAATTTTTCAAGATGCCATTGATATTTTTTGCTGTTCGGTAAACGATCGAGATCTGAGATTGGAACTAGCTACCGCGATCGGACACACCCTCGGCATAGTGAAAACAAAAGCTGAATATTTTTGCAACACGCACAAACCGACCATCAGCTTTTTCGGAGAATATTTTCAAGCAGGACGAGCAAAAGTTCGGAGGAAAAAATCGAGTCACGCACATTTAGAAAAAACGAGAATCAAATTTTCGTTCACAAGACCATCGGCGACTTTGCTCGAGCGTGTCACGAGCTGCGTTGCTCAAAGGGAACCGGTGCTTCTGGTTGGTGAAACCGGAACCGGAAAAACGAGCTCGATACAGTATCTAGCTAAAAGCACAGGCCACAAGCTCGTCGTGATAAATATGAATCAGCAGAGCGAAAGCGCTGATTTACTTGGTGGCTACAAACCAGTGGATTTCAAATATTTGATAACGCCAACGAGGGAAGAATTCGAGATGCTTTTTCGTTCTTACTTCGCTATCGAGCCGAACAAAAAGTTTCTCGAGCATGTTGCGACTTGCTACAAACAGCAAAAGTGGAAAACTCTCGTCGGTCTTATGTGTCACAGCGCCGGAGCTGCGGTCAAGAGATTGAGAACAAAAGTTGAAGAAGAAAGAAATTTAACGCAAGAGAATATCGCTAAGCATAACAAGAGTTTCGAAGAAGTCGAAAGGAATAATCGAAGCAAGAGCGAATTGTTGATAAAGTGGGAAAAATTGCTAGTCAAATTGGAAAAATTGAAGAGTCAAGTGAAGACACATTTCTCTCTAGCTTTCGCCTTCCTCGAGGGAAGCTTAATAAAAGCGCTTCACGAAGGTTATTGGGTATTGTTGGACGAGATAAATCTCGCATCGTCCGAAACTCTCGAATGTTTGTCGGGTCTTTTGGAAGGTGCGACCGGTTCGTTGTCGTTGCTCGAGCGCGGTGACAGCGAAACGATCGAGAGACATCCCGATTTCACGATTTTCGCTTGTATGAATCCTGCGACGGACGTTGGTAAAAAAGAATTACCGATTGGCTTGAGAAATCGATTCACCGAGTTTTACGTCGATGAACTCACCGAGAGAAGCGATCTCCAGCTGCTCGTTAGCTCGTATCTCGGCGACGCTGATTTAACGACCGAGAAGCAAGAATCCATCGTTAAATTGTATCTGAACGTGCGTAAAGAAGCGTTGATGTCATTGAACGATGGAACTGGGCACAAGCCGCATTACAGCTTGAGAACGCTTTGCCGAGCTTTGAGCGTTGCCTCCACCAATCCATGCGCAAGCATTCAACGTTCTCTCTACGAAGCTTTTTGTCTCAGTTTTCTCACTCAATTGGATCACAACTCTTATCCGATCGTGGAAAAGCTGATAGGACGAGCGATACTTGACGTCAAAATGGCCAAAGCTATTCTCGGCACACCGATACCAAAACCAGGCTGTAGCGAGAACGAGGATTTCATCAATTTCGAGGGTTACTGGATCGTCAAGGGTAATCTCGAGACTGAAGTACCCAATAATTATATTCTTACCAATTCCGTTAGAAGAAACTTGCGCGATCTCGTTCGAGTTGTTTCAATTGGAAAAATTCCTGTGCTTCTGCAAGGTGACACTTCCGTAGGAAAAACGAGTTTGATTACTTATCTCGCTAAATCATCGGGTCACACTTGTTTACGAATAAACAATCACGAGCACACTGATCTTCAGGAATACGTTGGAAGTTACGTGGCCGATGAAGCTGGCCGATTAGTTTTCAAGGAGGGAATTCTGGTCGAGGCGATGAGGAAAGGACATTGGATTATTTTGGACGAATTGAATTTGGCTCCGAGCGACGTTCTCGAAGCTCTGAATCGCGTTCTCGACGACAATCGCGAATTGTTTATTCCCGAGACTCAACAGACCGTGAAGGCTCATCCGAATTTTATGCTTTTCGCTACACAAAATCCACCCGGTCTTTACGGTGGACGAAAAGTTTTGTCACGCGCATTTAGAAATCGTTTCGTCGAGCTTCACTTCGACGAAATACCCTCCGATGAATTGCAAATTATTTTGCACGAAAGATGCCACATGCCCGTTTCCTATTGCAAACAAATAATAAACGTGATGATCGAGCTACAAACGCGACGGAAAAGCACCGCTGCTTTTCAGGGCAAACACGGCTTCATAACGCTCCGTGATCTCTTTCGATGGGGCGAACGATATCGTTTGGCTGGAGATGTCGGACAAGGATTGTACGATTGGAGCCAACATTTGGCAGACGAAGGATATCTCGTGCTTGCTGCTAAAGTGCGCAAATCCGAGGAAGCACAAGAAATAAGAGAAGTCATTAAAAAGCATCTCAAGAGAGACGTCGATCCTTCTACATTGTTTAGTCTTGACGAGAAAACCTCCAGCGTGACGAAATCCATTCTCGAGGAAATTTTGCGAAGCCAGGATAATTCGAGCTTTGGACACGTAGTTTGGACTTATCACATGAGACGAATGGCTGTTCTCGTGAGAAAATCTTGTCAATTCAAAGAACCCGTTCTTCTGGTTGGTGAGACCGGTGGTGGAAAAACCACCATCTGCCAATTGATCGCCTTCATGAGCAATCAAAATCTTTTCTCTGTCAATTGCCACATGCACACAGAATCTTCAGATTTTCTCGGCAATCTCAGACCCGTCAGAGATCACTCCGATTCTGAGAGCCATAAACTGTTCGAGTGGGTCGACGGACCCCTTATTCAGGCTATGCGCAAAGGAGATTTCTTTCTCGCCGATGAAATTTCACTCGCTGATGACAGTGTTTTGGAACGATTGAATTCTCTTCTCGGTATGTTAATATCTAATCATTTTTTATTTTTATTTTTCATTTTTTATTCTTCCTGCGCATAAATCGTAATAAATTGTTATCAGCCTATACGACCTAATTTATTTATTACTCTTCTATTTTTTGTAAATTTTGAAAACTTTTTTCTTCATACCCACGTACATTTTTATACAAATAAATCTCTGAGTTTATGCGCCATTATCTCCATTCTACTTATATAATCATTTTTAATTGTCTAATTGAGACTAATGCTCGTTTGTTCTTAATTTTAATACGAATAAAAATATTTTTTTTTCAAGAACCTGAACGAAGTCTTCTTCTGGCTGAGAAAAGCTCTGATTCTACAGATTCTGGGGAATCTGATTGCATTATAACGGCAAATGAAAAATTTCAATTTATCGGTAAGTATCAATTATATTTTATATCAATGCAAGTGATAGTCGTGAGAGTAAATATTTTATCAAAAAAGGTAACACAAGTGGTCACAATTTTTGTGCCTGAGTTCAAGAAATCGTCATCAGTTTTCAGCACCTTTACTTTTGTGTCAAAAATAACTTTTTTCCTGCTGATCAAAACCCATTTATACCGGGAAAAATTGATGTTTTGGTTCTGGCTCGTTTCCATTAGGCCATTTTGACTACAATCGTATCTTTCAATACACTGAAATATAGAAGGATTTTTCAACACTTGCATATCATTGGAATAAACCATTTTCCAACATTCAAGTTAGGAGAGCTGATTCGTTGAAAAAAAAAATATGAATGTCGATTCTTTCGAGGTTTAAGATGGTAACAAAAAAAAAATGAAGACGAAATCAGGGAGACCTGCGTCGAATAAAAATAATGGAGTATGAAAAATCCCAGAAAGGGTTGAATGAGAATTGAAAGATTGTACGATTTTGATTGCACGCAATAAAGAAAAGTGATTCGTATTTCAGGGAGAAAAAAGTGTTTAAATTTCCGTCAATTTTTTTTTCTCATCTCAACATGATTGAAGGATATTAATTAAAATACTTGATAACGTTACTGAAATTGTATGTAAGTTTTATGTAAAATTGATTGAATTTTATGTCATCAACAGGAACTATGAATCCCGGTGGTGATTATGGTAAAAAAGAATTGTCTCCGGCACTGAGAAATCGTTTTACAGAAATTTGGTGCGAGGGTTGTGCCGAGCGGTCTGATTTACAGGCGATTGTTGAGCACAACTTGAACGCAAACGTGCAAGAAAAACGTGAAATAATTTCAACTTCGATGTTGACCTTTGTCGATTGGCTGAAAAATTCTGAAGTCGGCAAACGCTTTACAGTCAGCATTCGTGATATTTTGACTTGGGTCAATTTCATAAATTCTTGTACCGGAGAAAACCAAGTCTCCAGATTAAGTTTGGCTGATGCTTACTTACATGGCGCTTGTCTCACCTATATCGACAGTCTTGGATCTGGACTCACAGGCATGGAAAGGTAAATTAAATAAAAATCTCTTATTTGGAATTTGGAAGAAAAAAACGTGAATCAGAATTCCATAGAATTTCCATGTTATTTGAAAGCAAATAAAGTTGATTACTGAAAACAGCTGAACATAATTCAACAAAAATTTAACGCAAATTTTGGTTACTTCTTTAGAGAAAATTTTGTATTGAAAAGTTTTAGACCCAAAATAGGTCTGTTCAATAATTTCAACAACAGTTTAATGCTTTTTTGTAAAATCTCTTTTTAATTCAAGTCGATATAGTTATAAAACTTGGTATCGAATATTTAGGGAATTGAATTTATAATTGACACGTATTTTATACTCGCAGCGTTGAAAAGTTGGAGATATTCCGTAACAGTGCCTTGGGAATTCTAAAGAATCAAGTGGTCGATGCAATGTCAGAGCCAAGCGGTGTTGAAACTTGGCTCGAAGTTGACGAAACAGTTGACGAAAGTTCAAGAAACGTGTTCGGAATAGCACCGTTCTTTATTTCGAAAAAAGCCAATGGCGAAATCGACGATCACCGTTTCACGTTCGCAGCCCCTACAACTAGATCCAACACGTTGAAGTTGTTGAGAGCTCTTCAATTGAAAAAACCTTTGTTACTGGAGGGCAGTCCGGGAGTTGGAAAAACCAGTTTGGTTGCAGCTTTGGCAAAATCATCCGGTCACCATTTGCTTCGTATCAATTTGAGTGATCAAACGGTAAATATTTTAAGCTCACAGTGACACTATTTGTTGAGTTTTCAACAGCACGTATTTGGAAATACAGAAGAATTGTTTTCTAAAAGAGTTTGCAGAATAATTGCGAAAATACCGTGAGACGAAAGTCTATAAAAAAATGGTTCTGTTCTCATGGAAAACTCTTTGAAATGATTTGAATGATTGAGAACAAAAATCGAGCATTTTGAGTGCCAAACTTTGCCTCCCTTTTCCCTTCCTCATAGAAAAAATTATTGAATATGTATCATAAATATCTTAATCGTTTTCTCTCATCGTTAGGACGTTTCGGATCTATTTGGAGCGGATCTTCCCGTCGAAGGTGGAAAAGGTGGTGAATTTTCGTGGAAAGACGGGCCATTTCTGCGTGCTTTACGAGCGGGTGATTGGATTTTATTAGACGAGTTGAATCTCGCTTCGCAATCGGTTCTCGAGGGATTAAACGCTTGTTTGGATCATCGAGGTGAAATATACATTCCCGAGCTCGGTCGTACCTTCACGATAAAGCCAGCGACGAAACTGTTTGGTTGTCAAAACCCTCTGAGACAAGGTGGTGCCAGAAGAGGTCTGCCAAAATCATTTTTGAATCGATTTACCCAAGTTTACGTGGATGCTCTGACTGACGACGATTTGAAGCTCATAGCGAGTAATCAATTTCCGGAAATTCCATCGAGCATGCTCGAAAAAATGGTCGATTTTAACTCGAGATTGTCCAAAGAAGCTGGCACCTGTTGGGCTCACAGTGGATCACCTTGGGAAATGAATCTCCGGGACATAATTCGATGGTGCGAAGTGGTCGTCGTCGCAGCTCGCACCAAATCTACGGATACCGAAATCTCTTACAATCCCGGAAATGGCGTTGAATTAATATACGTCGATAGAATGAGAACTGAGGAAGATCGGGAAAAAGTACGACAAGTTTATCGTGACATTTTCACCGTCGAGGAATTTCCTATGTGTGCAGAGCAACCGATCGCTTATTTTACCGAAAAAAAAATTTATCTCGGTGACGTCAGTTTGACTCGAGACGAATATTTCAACGGTTACGATCATAATTTGTTGTTGCTCCGCGACCAAATTCCTGCTTTGAAGAGTCTTGCTCGATGCGTAGAGATGAACTGGATGCCTATTTTGGTAAGTTTATTAAAAAAACTCTTCTCATTTAGAGCAGATAAATTCTCTATCGTCTGTGAAAAGTTTCAAAGTTTAGGGTCGTTTTATTTGACACCGTTCGCTCAGACGAAGTATTGTACAGTTTTAGCGTCGACGTATACTTTAGCGAGCAACAAAGCGAATCACTGTCCTGCTCCCTGGCACATGTCTTTGTCTAAAAGAAATATTTTCTTTTCAGAAAAGAATATTCGTTCAGAAATACTATAAAAACGTAAAGCACAACAATTTTTTTGGTATTGGTTTTGAGAAGCCTATTTTTGTTCCAGTAAAGAACCTCTTCGATCGAAAATAAATTGACAAAGCATTAAAACTGAGGGGATATCGACGAAGGAAATTTGCAGTTTTTCATAACAATTGTATTTTGTAGGTTGGTGGTCCGGGATGTGGAAAAAGCAGTGTCGTTCGTGTTTTGGCTCAGCTAACAGGACAACGCTTGAAATCGATCGTGGTTAATTCGGCGATGGACACAACGGAGATACTCGGCGGCTTCGAACAGGTAAGTCATAGTTGTAAGAATATTTTTACAATTAAACTTTAACACACTTTTCATCTATTCGTGGACTTGAGTTTTCTGCCATGAAAAATTTCGGAATTCGGGGTATCGAATTATTCTTTAATATTCGATTATTTTTTTAAAAGCTCCGGTGCGAAGGGTAGCGATAATTTCTGTCTCCTTTATCGGTCAAGACCGTAAATGGCCTTGAAAATCTCGTGGAAACAATGATTTAACTGGTCAATTCTTCAACAACCGTTCACTCATTTTATTTGAATGTTTAATCAGAAACTCAGGAAAAATGAAACGAGGTCACGATTTTATATCAACTTGGTATAAACTGAACAAAACCAAATGAAACACAAAAAAAACGGGCTGTCAGATTTAGCCAAAGTTTCTGGTTAGTTGAATTTGAAAATTGAATCATTCGAAATCTGGTTGAAGATTTTTAGGGTCTTCTCTGCCTTTTTTTTTGAAAAGCCTAAAAAATGTATCGAGTTTTATTGAACAATGATACATTTTAGGGAGCAGGGTAAAGTCTATATTTTTCTCGAATATTTATTGCTGTATTCAGAAGTACAGAATGAGAAATATACATTTGGTCATCTAATATATACCGGACTTGTCCAAGATTAATATTATAGCTATTTCTCTGGTTCTATTGGAGCGAGAGGGAGACGAGCGAGTTATCACTGTCCAAGAGTTCAAACGAGCAATTACTCATCCAACGAGATTCCCCCTTTGTATTCTCATCCCCATTGTTTTCCGCGTGCACGCGTTGGCGCCTCCGAAATAGACACAACTGTGAGAGAGGGCGTGAATATCCTCTGCTTCGGATCTCTGAAATTTCAGCCGTGTTCGGGGACCATTGTACTCTAGTCTCCTCTCATTTATCATCGTTCAAAGTTTTCTTTGATCCGAACGGCGGACGTCAGGGAAAAAATGGCGAGAGAAAAAGCGTCGTGATTGCTTTGTCACGTTTCTTTTTGCTCTTCATACGTTTATTTTCTTGAGTGAATTCTTTGGTTTTCGTAGCTATAGCATTTTTTTTGTACCGAACATTTTTAATTGTAATGAAAAGTACAACGATATGGGGACGATTCGTTTTTCAATTATTTCAAATACGAGCTCGATGGATTTAAAATGAAAAGATATTCTTTCAAAGCATGCAATTTATTTGCACATTTTTCTTTTTTCTTTTATTATTATACACCAGTTAAACGTTTCATATACATATTCCATATCATTTAACACACGTCTGATTATTTAAACGTACAGTGGTTGTATTTATAGACAGTTTGAGGTCGAATTGAATTTGATATTTTTGTTTGTCAACGTTGAACGAGAAAAGCGTTGCGAATTATATGGAGGAGATAGAAAAAAAAAAAACTCGTCCGTCTATGAATACAACCGTATGATTTGAGTTCATTTCACACCATCGCGATCTCCAACGAAGCACACTTTTCTCATGCACTCAATATTTCTTTTGTTCCTTTAAGCTTTTTTTAATTGGCTGATTTAATGAATTTGGCTTTTTTTTTTTTCCTCCGTTCTCCTTTACTTTTAGGTTTGAGTCTCTTTTAGGCACGTTTCGTTTATACATTGATTCAATATCGTATGTAATAAATTTATACAATGAGGTCGTTCGAGTTTCATCGAATCTTCGTATTCATATTTTTACTTTTTATCTACACACGCATACAAAAATGTTCCTGTAATTTGATTCGTTTTTGGCAATTAAAAGGGGCGATAAATATTTTCGAAATATCAACGAAGACATATGATGGATAGAATGAGATGTGAAAGTAGTCGTTTTATCATTATTTCTAATTCTACATCATTATTTTTTACCACACAATGACATCGAAAAATTACAGAATATCGTATGGACCCGGAAGATGAATTTCAAAGTGCACTTCTAGACGTAGCTGTGGTGTAAAACTATCGGGTTGATCGAACGAAAATATGTTTTACTTTTTCTCCAAATTTCTCGAACCTTACCAAAGTAAAGTTATTTTCAAACTATTCTCGTCTCTTTTGTTGCTTTTACATTTCATTATGTCCAATGGAAAAATTGGCTTCTCATAGTTATTCATATATTATTTCTTTTAGACATCTCATTTACAATGATCTATTCTCTAATTGACAGATTGGGCGTTTATTTTGTTCGTTGGCTTAAGGACTCCGGTGGGCGGAATACATTTTGTTTTTAATTTATTTATATTTTCACTTTTATGAGCAATTCTTTCGATCTTTTATGGGAGATTTGAGTTCGTTGAAGCTCCATCAAAATTGGATCTACTTTTTTTCGTCTTGTTTCTCTTATTCTTCTTTTTCACTTTGTTAACACGATTTCTGCAATGAAATATTTGTCATAATGGCGTTATCCTCTGAGAAAAAAAAAAACAATAATTTTAAGAACGCGAGACTTTCGTTCGTTCGCTCGTTGAAAAAAAAAATCAGTTCAATGAAAATGCCTCTGTCGACACTCGTACTTAAAAGTATAATTGAAAAATTGATTTTACAAATGTTTGTTTTTATCAACGACAGAATTACGAATTGATATGGCCTCGCCTCAGATTCGATGCCAACGCTTTTCCAACGTTCCTCTTTAACTACAGCAGTCTTCAACTTTTTTCCGTTGGACTACGAGTTGTTTTTAGATTTTTGTGCTTTGTCGATCTTCGTGTTACTCTTTATCTTCTAACTCCTATTTTTCCATTATTATTATTATTATATATATATTTTTTTTCCAATAAAAAGCTCACACTGACTATTTATCGTAAGAATTTTCAAGTGTTTTTCGTGCTTTGGAAATTTTTCCGTTGGTTTACTATTTCGCTAACTAGACGAGCTTTCATTTTCACTGTTCAAGAACAAGAAAAAAAAAAAAAAAAAAAAAAACAAGTGTCGAAATCAAATACATTCAGTGTATGGAAAATCCTGTGCCAACTTTATTATATTCATTCAAAATATTTCGCGATCCAAAGAGAAATTTTCATTTTTTTAGTAATGAGAAAGTTGTGAATCGTCTTTCGAGAACAGATTTTTGTTTTTCTTCAAAACTATTTTCCTATTGAAATTCGTGCAACGGCAATGGCTGCTTCAAAAAATTTCAATATAATCACGCATATTTTAAAAATTTAACCCAAAAAATCAAATGATTTCACTACCGACCGGATTTTTCATTAAGTTGGCAAGGAATCGTCCGAATATATATATTGAGATACGATGCACAATCATCAACATTCAGGCCACATTGAACAGCTGAAAAAAAAAAAAAAAACAAAATGCTGCATTCACACGAATAGAATTTTCATGATAATGTGCAACTCCTTAGATCAATTATTATTCTTTCGATAAAACACAATAAGATATCGCAGATACATCGATTGATTTGTCGAATATATATTAGTTAAGATAATAACGTTTCAGTCTGTGAGGATTCGTCATGTTGATCATCAATTCAATTAAGTGATGCAATTTCTGAGCATTTGAAAAAAAAAAAAAAAAAAAAAACAGTAAACGTATTAATTGAAATAAAATTCTTTCTTACCGTTGAGCCTGACGATTCGATATAAATAGTCATTCAATTATATCTAATCGATCGTTTACGTGGCAAATTAATTGTCCGGGGATTAACGATACTCTTAAGAAGTTGAGCGACGCTGCGTGAAAGTTTAGTTATCTGAAATGAATGAAAAATCTTTGGGACGCGGATGAGGAACTTTCGATACTTTGATGCTTCTCGTTTATTTTTTAATTCAATTATTACCATCGTAGCTACTGACTCAGCTACTGATTTTTCGCGTCAAATTTATTCACTTTTGTTTTTTCGTCTCCACGATTTTTTCAGTATAAATTCAGAACATAAAACTTTATCAGAAGTTTTTTGCATTTTTGACTAATTCATAGAGTCAAAGGAGACCTTGTCGAATAATTTTTTGGAAAGCTGTTGATAAAAAGTTGCGAGTAGAATTTTAATTTGAAAATCATAAATAATCATTCAAAAAATGTTTAAACAGTAACTTGATCGAATAGTGCGTACTAATGTAATTCTTGGACAATGATTTGAAAGCATTTTTAAAGTAGGGAGAGTGCTTCATCTGTTGGGGAAAAAAAAAGGAATTCTGTCGATTTTATTAGGCTTTATCCTATTGACAATGAATCGCAACGAAATATTAAACAATCGAGACAAATATTCGTAAGAATAAAATGATATTTAGTGTGAGAGACGCTGAAATATAGACGTTAATTATTTTTGTTTTGTTACATCGATCGTTGCTGAGTATTTTTTGTTTCGATCGATATCTCGATCACTCGGTCCAGCTATCACTTGAAAGTTAACATCGTAAAAAAATATCCTGCATGAAATTCTGCTGTTTCGGTATGAGTCAAATTCGCTTAACGTACTTTTTTTTCTTTTTTTTTTTTTCGGACCTTTGTTTTCTTCTCGCTTTTTCTCGTTCTCATTTCTTATCGTGATATTTTCATTGCTTCTCGTAATGGACATTCGTTATGATTATAATTATCATTTTATTATCTAAATATGTATATGCCGGATGAAAGGGTGAATTATTCGCTAGGCAAATCGCTGCTCGTCGGGCTGATAGTCGTTTGCAAGTCGCTTAAATCAGGTGGCGGTGGAAGTAAAAGACTCGGTCTTCTCGATAGTTTCTCCTCGTAAAGGCTCGGGATGCTCTTCGGCCGTGTCAGAATACTCCAAGGATCCGGCACCGATATCGCTTCGTCCTGCGTTCGATAACGGATGACAACAAAAAAAAAATCATTATTTTCACTCAATAATCAACCAAAGACGAATTAATATTTATTTTGCCAATTTTTCATTGATTTTCGATACTTTTCGTCTGCGTTTGTAATTCAAAGATAAAATTACGAAAGCAGAAGTGACAATTTTTGAAATTTTCATCGAAAAATAACGAAATTATTTATTTGAATGAGTTCAATTGCACAGTGCAGTGCGAAAAATAATGTTTGCACTTGGGAATTAATAAAATTATAATTTTCTATGGAAAAATAAAAATTTCGAGGTCATCGAGGCTTCGTCATAATTGAAGTTTTAAAATTCGAGTGAAAATAAATATTTTTTTTTTACCGGAAGAAAATGTTTGGCGATCGGTGGTAAGGGTGGTTTGAGCATGGCAACGTCGCTGAGATCGCAAGAGGAAGTGGCAGCCGGTATCAGGGGTGGATCCGGTGGCGATGGTAGATTCATGGGCGCCTCGTATCTCGGTGGTTGGGCGGATTGTAACGGGCTCGAAGTCGTCGAGCCCAATATCCATCGCGCTATACTCTCGCAGCAGCCGCAACAAAATTCTGATATGCCTTGCCTAAGGCCTCGATGAAGCGCCAAAAAAAGAGCAGGATTTACGAACGCGTGTACGTAAGCGATGTGTAAAGTCACCTGTAACGTTACAGCGAACAAAAAATAGTTTTGAGCTCTTCAGATCGAGAATTCATTCGGTAAAAATATTTAACACTATGAAGTCAAAGATTTGAAATATTTTTATTGTCGTCTTCATTATTTTTTATAACAGGAACGATCGACGAAATAATAAAATGGCTTCGATATCGAACACTTGAAAAATTACTACAAAAAGGACATTTGTTTTATTTTTTATTTAAAAAAAAAAAAACTGTGGCAACTGGTGCGACTGTATTTTATGAGTTTCGGTTAATTAGCACCATTGGAAATTCAGAAAAACTTACTTTTACTCAAGTTACTTGTTCGGAATTAATAAACATAACTCGTCCTAGGATTAAATTTTCTATTAAAAAAAAAAAACATTTTCTGTGAGCAAATCATCGCATTATGATTGTTTTAAGATGTAAAATGCTCTTTTTTCGATCAAATTTTCAATCATTTTACGCCTGATATTTTTTTTCAATTAAAACCGACCGGTGGGCTGCTGATTCCTTTATTAATTTTATAAAAATATGAAGTTTCTTTCAATATTTCCGGTATATGAAAATAATTGCAATTTCTATTTTAAGAT
The DNA here is from genome assembly GCA_037576405.1 of Campoplex capitator. Classification (NCBI taxonomy): domain Eukaryota; kingdom Metazoa; phylum Arthropoda; class Insecta; order Hymenoptera; family Ichneumonidae; genus Campoplex; species Campoplex capitator. The sequence continues at coordinate 7,523,795 of JARBWI010000323.1, read as the reverse complement.
TCTTTTCAATTTTTATACCATAAAATAATTCGAAATGTCAATTGGAGTACAAAAAAATAGGAAAAATATAAACGACCTGGTTAAGAAGCAACGTGACTTAGGATCGAGATAGGAACGAAAGTTGGAGAACTGTTTCGAAACTCTATTACGTGTATACCTCGTAGCCGGTGGCGTTTCCGATTACAGGGTGATGTACCAAAGTCACGAAGAACAAGGGTCCCCAGAATATAACGTAGGCAGCCGTTATTACCAGAAACATCTTGACTCTTTGTACACCCTCGCGTTCCATTCTTCGAAGATAATTTCTCATTTTACGATGTTCCTCGAGGGCACCAGTTCGCTGAAACAAAAAATTTTCAAATTTCTCATTCGCTAAGAAATTCAAATCCTTTATTTTTCGCTCTTAGCCGAGTTTGGTATGCTCCACTTATGTCGATTAAAATACTTTTTTTATAAACAATTTTATAAACTTTTTTTTTGTATAAAAATAAGCATTTTCCCATAGGCAGCCTCGATCATTTTGCAACGAAGCAAAAGTGGCGGTATTTTTTAACAAAACGAAAAAATCTGGAAGTTTGAACCGAGTAAATATTCGCCAGAGCTCGAAAACTGGTGTTGAACCATAGAAACACTTTCATAAAGTTTGTTTTCCGTTGAGAAAAAAAAAAAAAACTTTTGCTGTTTTTCGAGTGATACATTCGTATTGTAATTAGCAAGAGTTTGATATAGAACAGAGGGAGCCAGAGAAGATGGACTTAGGATGGGTAAGTAGAGAGCTTGTGGCTTCAGCCGATGAATTTTCATACTGGTTACTCTAGAGAAAAGGGAAACTACGAAAGTATAAATATGAGGAAGGCGGACAGAGATCGAATTTTCTCGGCGAGTTGCCGCGTTTCCGGATTCTCTTACTAAGCTGGGAAATTGGAGCGTGACGAACAACAGTTTGTTACTTTTTTTTTGTTTGTTTGTTCGTTTTTTTTTTTTTTTTCGTTCTCTCGTGAAAACGAGACGTAACTTTGTTATTTTTATTTTCTCATAGCCCGTTACAATTTTGCTTACCTCTGTACTTTTATAACGGATGTGGAAATTTGTAGAGAACAGTAAATTAATAGGATTTTTTTTTCTGTTTACTAATACAAAACTACAAACGGAGAAAAAGCTGTGAGCTTCAGGAGCTAGTCCAGAGCTAATCAGGCTAAATTATAAAGAATGTTATTCTCACTCAAAGTATTCCAGTCGAAAAATATCTCTACTAATATTTCCCATTATTTAATATCTTCGACGAATTCGAGATTAGAAAATATCCAGAAAGGAATTCACGACAAACGCAACATCATTATCATAGATTACGTCACTGCGTATCACCCCATAACACGAGACATCATCTTACACCATAGATCATCATATTTTTGTCAATTTTCTAAACGAATATAACTTTCATCGTCGTTCGATCGTGTACTCAAACATATATTCCATAGATATTATTTCTCGTGGGACATTAGGTATGGGATAATCAGTGGATGTTATTCATTGAGGTATTATTTCAAAGGGATACATTGAAAACGAAATTTTGTTGAAACATTGAAATATTTTGCTGCACTTATTGAACAAAAATTTTTTTGGCTGAGGCCACAGATTTTTGAATGTTACAACGAAGCTTCTTTCTACTGGAACGAAAATTTGTTGAAACATTTTGTTGCGTGGACGAAATATTCGTTGTAATATCGAAGCTCATTTGTTTTTGGGGAGAGATTTTGACTAAAGTTATTGAGTCCAAAAATCCATTCGAAACACGTTGAAGATTAAACACAGCATTTCAATCCGTTAACAATGAGAAAGCATTTTTTCTGATAATTCGAGTGTTAAATTCTTACTTTTAATCACGCGCTAAAACCAGTGACCCAAAAGCCATAGATTCTGGAAATGGTTTTAACGGTTTATTTTATTTTTCCATTCCATTTGCCTGCTTTCATAATCCTACCACCATTTTTATAATCATTTTTTTTTATGCTTTCTAGTTTATTTTTTTTCTCACCTCTATTTCGTTTTTCATATTATTATATCCATCGAAATGGAGTTATAAAATTGATGGCTCACCTTGGGGGTCGTACCGTTTCTCGTATCAGTATTTCCACCCTCGACCATTCCGTTTGTTCCACCATGTCCACCGGTCACGTTGACCAAAGTCGTCACCAGTCCAGCTACTCGTACCTGTATATGGGTGTATGGGGCAAAAAACATATTGATGCACGGGACTAGTTGTGAAATCTCGACGATTTACACGATTTATGTGTATTAGAATATTTATGAGGCTTTTCTCTAAGGAACAATGATAACGTCTTCTCCATTTTCGCAACTTCGGATAATCGATTTTCAAGGATTTCATTATTGTCCAAGTTTTCGTTCAATTTTATCGCAAACGTTTTTTTGTATTTTGTATCGCGAATCGTACAGGCAATTCATTTGATCAATTATTTCATCGTTTTTTCTTTGAGTCACAAATGTTCATTCGTTCTTAATCGAAATCAGTTGGAACTGCTGAAAATAGAATAAATTTGAATCGCGTTTTTGTAATGAACATTAATTTAAATTTATTTATTTCTTTTTTTTTTTGTTTGTTAGAAGTTTTTGTAGCTTGTTTTTGGTGTTTCAATAATGCGCCATAAACGACTCGTAAATATTGATGTTGCAAGTCCGAAATGAAGGAATCATGAGTAGTGAGTACTTTAACCTGATATTCTGTTAAAGTATACAATGAATTTTGTCCTTTAACGAATGTAACGATTATTTTTTGAACTCTGAGAAAAATGAATTCGTAAATTCAACAAATTTTTTGTTGGTTCAACGAATCGTAGCGAACAAAATGAAATTAGTTAACCCAAACGAAATTTGGTTCATTCAAATACTTAATTTTTCACCACGACAAAAATATCGTTGAATCAACAAAAGTTTTGTTGAATCAATAAATTTAATTTAATTGTCGCCACAATTTCAAATTTTTTTTCTCAGTGAACGATCAGTAGGTAAATAAGAGATTGATCAAACTTACCGCCTCGACATTTGCTTTGGTAAGATCACGATGCAATTTTCTCAGATGAAAGAGAGTGAGAGCAACACATATGACATTTATTACGATCCATAAAACATTGAGGATATAGTGACGAAAGGGGCCGTGTACGAGTGGACAACTTGGGGCGTTGTGGCCAGTTTCCGTATTAGCTGCGAGTGCTCCACTCAAAAAAGTCGGTCCAAGATTTATCGTTATGCTCGCAAACCATATCATGAAAGTGCCGAAAAGAACGCACTGCAACAGCAAGGGATCGTAACCAAAAAAAAAAAAAAAAAAAACAAAAAACAAAAAAAGTAATTACATCAAAATCCACACGTTCTTATTTAAATAAACATTTATCGAAAAAAATAAAATAAAAAACATGCAGGACATTGATATATTTTGTAGAGAAATATTTTTTATATTGAAAAAACAAATTTTGCTGTATATTTATGACAATATTCTATATAATTGAATATCGAAACTGAAGGCGTAGGGATTCTAGACAGAATGATTAAATAAATTTGAAACAGAAATTGAGCTGTAAATCGATGCTTGTTGGATTATTAATTTATTATCAGTAATCCAATAAGCATCGTTAAAAATTGATAATTATTTATTTGCAAGTAAAAAATATTCGATTCTATAAATTTTTTATTCATTTATTAAAGGGCGAATTTTTATGCTTATTCATCATAAAATAGGATTAAACGAATCAGCTGATTTTCGTTGATTGACAATCGAAAGACTGTTGTCAACGGTTTGAATTGAAATACATAATTCATGCTTTCCATTACGAAGCCCCCCATTCTCTCGAGGTTTTTAACCGCGAAAGCCCATACCCGTGGTAACCTGTCTCGTTCAACAGGGTTAACCGCAATCACCCAGGGAACAGACACCCTTGCCACAGATTACTCGTTCGTTTGGCCATTCCGAATGTCCATCAGGAATCCAATACATGACGTTTCGCCATTAAAGGGACTTTCTGCTCTATTAGGCTCGACAAATGTACCGTTCGATACGAAAAATCATCCGAATCTCCAAGACTTTGAATTTTTTCCTTTTTTTTTTTCATGCATTTATTATTTTTTTTTTTTCTTCTCACGTTAGTAATTCTTATTTTAATTAAGAAATAAAAATATTCAGTTGTTTTTCCAGTTACAACGTTCCAGGTACATCAACGAAGATTTTTTTTCGTTTCTCACCTGCGGCGAGTCCATTAGTAGCGGAGCTGTCAGATCGGCTTCTTCGTCGCTTTCAGGAAATACAGGACTGTCGTTGAGGACAGTTGTTAGCATGTTGACCGTCGAGACAGTAACCAATAGTAGAAAAGCCGTTTCGACGAGGGAACATTTGTTGACTGGCTGACAGTTTAATATACTCGAACCGAGGGGCAATAATATTGCTGCTCTGGCGCAGTCGACCATCGCTTGATGAAAAAGCAGCCCCTGGGACCATCTAAGAAAATTGTACGAAAACGCGTTCATCCTGAATTCTTTGACTTGTTTCTTTTAGCTATCCCTTTCGTGGAGGGCGGATAATTTTATGGGCGCATAAGTAGGGCACTCGTTGATCGCGCAAAAGGCTCTTAATAAAAATCCATTACAGCAATCAGGAATCAAATTTTTTTTTTCTCTAATTAAAAGCTTTTTCATTGGTTTTCGTTCAAGTAATTAATCGTTGCGGAGCCTAACCCCTGAGAAGTCTCGGTTACGAAAAGCTTTCTGTTTTTAACATTTTTCCAAGTTCTATCATTAATATTTCAATTAAAAATGCATTATAACCCTTTATTACACCTCACAGAAACTAGGAATCAACATTTTTTTCCTCTAATTAACCAGTTTATGGCGTTGCCGAACTACCCCTGACATTTCTCAAGTCTTATCGTCAATACTTTTTTTTTTTAATATTCAATTGTTTCTCTTTTTTTATCAACCGGTTTGTGTCCGACTTTTGAAGATATTCAGGCTATAAATTATTGAATAGAAATGTTGTGATGATCGTGGGTTTCCTCAGTGAGTTTCTGTATAAATTTTACGATTTTCAAAGTTGTAATTCTTTGATGAATGTTCGGTAACGTGGCTTGAAATTTTTTCAGTCTATTCGCATGCACTTTATTTACTTTATTATAAATAAAAATTAGTTTGTTTTCAAAGTGCTAGGGTTCGTTGAAGAAATACGTTAAACCATGGAAATATCTGCTCTAATATGAAAGAATGTATAAAAAAATGAAATTCACTCTTTTTTTCTTTCAATTTTCATGTACATTTTCATATTATTTTTGAAATACATAAAATTTCGATGAAATAACTCAGAAAGATTGACGTGAAAATTCAACGAACACGAGTTAAAAGTGCGACTACTTTAATACGCTTGGGAATCTTGTTGTTCAATCTGAAAACACGAACCAAACGAAATTTCTATCTATACACGAAAGCCTCTCTTATTTCGTGCCCTATCTCTCGACCTGTCGAGTCTCTCGGGACATTTTCTTCGTTCACTTGCTAAGTGTAAATATCGCAGTAGCTTTTTCCGAGGGTGAGAGATTCCTGACAGGGAAGATAGTGAGGAAAGGGTTGAAAGCTTTCACATTAGAGAAATCGCGTTACAGGGGCAATGGAAAATGGCATTAAAAATTCTTCTTTTTTTTCTTCTCATAGATACGAGAGTTTTAATTTTATTTTAGTCTCGAACGTACGATATTTGAAGCTTTTACTTGAATTAAAATAACCCGAGAAGATCGAATGATTTTTTTTTCTGGATTTTTTTTTTATCGAAGGCATATCGATTACCTTACGAAACCATAAAAACAAATATCAGTTTGAGGAATCACGATATTTACATGAAATTCGTTGACTTCGTTCACAAACTCTTGGATTTTTTTTACCCAAGAGATATCGATTACTTTTCGAAGCCATAAAAACAAGAATCATTTTGAGTAATCATGATATTTATATGAAATTGATTTCATTCAAACATCGCGAATTCAACTCTCTGAAGAACAAAAATTTATTGATTTTTCAGTTAAATTAATCGACAAAAAAAAGTCTTTAGCACAAATAGATATTTATAAGGAAGTAGTCCGGTGTGACGACAGAAATTTTGACATGTTTTCAGAAATTTTTATAAACAAGAAAATAAAATGCGATCGTTTTGAAATTTTTACATATTTTTATTGGTATATTGATGTATACAAAAAAAAATTTCTTTTACTGAATTTGACATTAATTCGTTTATGATTCTTATGTTAAAGTTGAATCCTCGAAAAAAAGGTCGGTTGCTTCGGGGAAGCTCACAGCCTTTCGTAGTCATTTGAAATAAAAAAATTCAAAGAGATTATTGTCCTGTAGGCTTGATTCTAATGAACTGACCTATAATATGCATATTTAAGAAAAAAAAAAATGGTGAAAAAAAAATCGAATATTTCTTTTGAGAATTTGTTGAAAAAATTTAATTCATTATTAAAAAATTGAATGTTTCAAAGATATTCAGCTATGTGTGTCTAGAATAAAGAGTAAAATTTTTAGCCAAATCGGTTGAATAGTCAGTGCTTCCCTCCAAAATTTCGAAAACGTGGTTTCGAGAAAAACGCGTTTAAACTTTTGAAAACAGATTTTTTAATAAAAAAAAATGAAACTTATGCCTGGTGCACAGAGCAATCCTTCAGTTTCCTCAAAGTAATAATTTTCAGTGGCTTTGATAAAACCGGACTACTTCCTTAAAAAATGGATGTTTATGAAAATGATAGCCTTACGATCGAATAGCCGATAACAAGCTCATCCAACTTGGCAAATTCAGTTCAAGCTTGCCCGAAATCAGGTTCTATTATAGCAACAGTAATATTGTATCCATGAATATCTTGCAGCGAATACGTACAACGTAGATTGGAAATTTGAGCTCTTGTGCAATCCGTCGACATTATGAAAGTTAACCTGGAAACCAGACGTTTGAGGGATGAGGTATATAATTGGGAGGTAATGTCTCGGATATATCAACAGGACGTTTCAGGCTATCGGACTTGACGCATTACCCTCTATCCTCTCTCGTACCCATTCTCGGTTAAAATATCGAACGTCACCTTGGCTCGTGTGTAGGATTAATAGAAAGCGTTTCTGATGGACTGTAAACTGACACGGTTTACACAACGCTGAATCACTTATTCTTCGTTATCAATTATTATTCGTAATAAATATATCCTGAAGACATGCGATGATTCGTAGCTTGATTTTGAAGTAGTAACGAAATAATGATATCAACATTTCACGATTCGTAGCTGTTGATTACGAAAAGTTTTCATAATTTTATTGAGTTGTCTACCTGATTCGAACTTTGTTTTTTTTGTCTCCCTTTTGTTTTGCCTCTTTTTTGTTTGTTTGTTATTCAGTCTCCTTCGCTAAGCTGGAATAAATATTATTTGTTTTTTTATTTTATGTATTCATTGTACGGTGGAAACCGATTCTAATTCATTTCCTTTAACGGTAACTGAAACTGTTTATACTCCGAATTAACCGGGTGATCAATCGATCTGAGGGGTCGTAATTGGATCCGTTCGGATTTATTTTGCTAACCGGTGGCTGGTTAATGAAACGCTTCGATCAGTAACTCGTTGCAGTGAAAAATGAATAGAATTTTTCTATCAATATTAGGACGTTTCATCGGTACATTTTTTTTTCGAAAAAACTTGTATACGCGGATCTTTGAAAATGTACATATTTTCGAGAAAAAAAAATAACTAAAAAAAATGTACAATTTGTGTATTGGCGTTGATCGATAACCGGAAAGAATGGATTTTCGTTTCATCGGCACGTGATTCAGAACTTTTACCGCTTTGAACGTAATCTGTATCGACTCGGTTTATTGTTATTACCTTCTCAGCTGTCGTTTTGCGAGGATCAATGTCATGAGAACAATATTAGCTCCCATACCGAGTGCCCCGAGGCTGAATATTACCGTGGCCTCGGTCACACCACCAGGGTGACATTGGAATACTTTGGTAGCATTCGAAGTGACGTTACCGGAAGCCCCGATGCCGAATCTCAGATTGGCACCTATCATGGCAACCGCCGAACCTGAAACAATAAAAATAATCCAAATTTTTGTCTTTTGCATTCCAGTTTCGAGCTTTGAAAAATTCAAACGAAAGCCACATTTGCAAAATAGTTGAGTCGAGTTCGAGTTCCTACTTTCGAAGATGGAAAATAAAAATTCATTCAGTTACTTTTTGTCGAAAATATATTTCATTCCGGAAGTATTTGCGGTTTGATCTCGAGATTTCGTCAACTCTAATGGCCGCGGGAAAGGCCACTGATCGAGGAAAATCGTTTCGGAAGTTTCTATTCGGGTTTTGGTCTCGAACAAGAGTTTAGGAGCGAGCATCGGAGCTCATTTTCTTGAACATAAAAGATTCGGGTGTCGTGTCGATGGTGGATGATTCTTCAGGTCATTGAGACAGTTCGTGCGATTTTATGGTGAAAAACACTTAAGGAGTTTCGGTACAGGCGATAAAATGTTGCCATGCTAAACCATGTTAAAAACACAAAAAAATTCAAAAAGTTAAGAATTTTATAAAAATTGGTGAACGTATTCTTTAGTGCCAAATTTGACGATACAAATTTTTTCAGATTTTTCTTCTACACAGTTATCGAGTAATTGAAGACTAAAGTTGACGTGTATAAGCATAGCGTTTCCATATATATAGGTATACACTTCGGGCATAAGAAATCTGTTTTAATGCATAATTACTCGATAACTAAGTAGAAGAAAATGTTGAAAAAATTTGTGTTTTTGTACTTGATGTTGAAGAAGATTATCACCAAATTTCATTAATTTCTTAACATTTTGCCTTTTGTACCGAAACTCCTTAATTGTAGTTTGGAAAAGTAATTGTATATTCGACGAGAAGAAGTTTTTAATGGACACATTCGATGAACCAACGCGATTGCGATTCAGAGGTTCTTCACTCACGAAAGGCGCTGATTTTGTCATCAGCAAAAAAAAAACTTGGGAACAGTGATCGTTACTTCGGGATTGATTAGTTTTGAACGCAACTAAACTGATCAAGCGCATCGAGATCCGGAAGTTTTATTCATAAGTTTGCGGCTGTCTAAAACATTGTTAAAGTTGTGGTCAAACTTTGCCCGAATGTAGCAGATTGTCAGGTTTTATGGTCATCAAACTTTCCTGTTATACGTGACGGAACCACGCCATGCCTCCTCGGTCGATTGCTTTTTCTTCGGTTCTCTCACTGATAAGGGATGAACGAGGGTGAAAACGAGAAGTCGAAAAGAAAAAAAGAAAAAAAAAAAAACCAAAGAAAAAAGTATAGAACGTACGTGAGAGGTGGAAATCTTAAGAACGTCACTTCTTCGAGGATCTGAGGATCCGACCTCTTTCGTGGAAAATTCTTTTTCCAGGTTTCACAAATGTTATATAAACATGCAAGCAAAGATGTTTATACAGGGTGAGAAGCCATCACTTTTAGCACTTGAAATATCTTTTAATCGATAAAACATTTTTTCATCTAAAGCTGACAATACTGGATTTGAACGAAAGAATTCTTTCGAAATTCGAAAGTTAACCCATCGGTCACTGTTACAAAACTTGTAAATAGTTTCCAGAATAATTCAAAATATCGACGATCATCGTTTGAATACGTTCAACAAAATATTTCGACGACACACAACAAAATGTTTTATCCTCTCAACCGAGTTTTGTTACAGTAGAAAGAAGCTTTGTTGTAATATTCGAAATTTTGTTGCCTGAACAAAAGACATTTGTTGAATACGTGCAATAAAATATTTGAATATTTCAACAAAATTTTGTTTTCAGTGTGTGTCTCCTAAACTAAGCGATCAAAATTTTTGTCATTTTGAAAAATCTTTGCCACAACGACCATAAAAATTGTCGAAAAGATTCGCAGTTATTGCGCCTCCAACTTGTCTCGAAATTTGAAAAAAAAAGAATACCCAAGAAATATGCTTTGGCGAGATTTTGGCTTAAAAAAAAATGAAGCTAGTCTCGAAATCCACGAGTCACATCTATCCATGGGTAACCGATGTTCTCACCATCGAATAGCTTTTTCCGAAACGTGAAACTTTGGTAAAACCACTTGATCCTCATAATTCTTATTGATTCGAAACGATTTAGGGTTTGAGGTATTGTTACGCCTCACCCTGTACGGTGAGCTAGAAAAATGGGGCTTGAGAGGAAAGAAAAAAAAAAAAAAAAAACAATTTTTTCCATTCCTTCGTACATCGCTCGATTTGTTTCCTCCTCATGCTTCGCGTGCTTCTCGGTCGTCTTCGTACCGCAATCACCGCAACATCTCTTTTTTCATTTGCTTCCATCAAGCCTTGTCGCCAGCGAAACGTTCTCTCGTCAAACCAGAACCGAAGGCTCTGGTCCGAAGAATTTACGGCGTATAACGAGATTGCTTCGGGCTTGGGAATTGTCCGAAATAGAGTGAATCAAAATGAATTTCGGAGAGATAAAAAGAAATATTGAAAATGGAACTTTAACGTTGCCCGTTCATTGTTTTTCCTCTGTTGAATTCTTGCTTTATAAGCAATTCACTGTCCCAATTTGTTTTCCTTGTGGAGGCAGTTTTTCTTGTACTAAATCTAATTTTACGGAAATATTTCGACGAAGAAAGTTTCAAATTTTTTCTATTTCACGTTTTTTTTTCATGCTTTCATTCGATTGTTGGAAAATTCTTCTATTCTTTGAAAGTAAAGTTCTATATTTCCTGACGAAATGAGAAGTACTGGAAAAAAATGGTGGTACTCTCTGTACGTGAATAAATTATGCAAAAAAGTATATTTTTTTTCCGTATTTCGTATTTATAGAACCTTTTCATCGTTCGATTGTTCAAAATAACTTGCACAATTAGTAAATTCGCAAATGGTCGATTTCGGATATGAGTTGGTCCCGTTTCATTTCGTATCTCGTTTGGTATTTTGTTTAACTAAAAACTTTTCATTCGTTCGAGCGTAAACAAAGTTGCAAACGCGAGTAATAGCATGAGAGAGGAAAGTTTGCTGTGCTTCATACCAATCAGTTTGATGAAAAAACAAAAAAGTGGAGAGTCTGTAGGATGAAAATTGTCGCTCCATTGATGGATGTCGGTGATCGAAAGGATACTCGTAACTTCGTTATGCTTTCGCAAATTTCGTCTTACGTTTCTCGTTTTAAATCGATCGACGATCGAGTAAAAATTTCGGAATTATAATTTTACATATTTCTACGCTCATTTGAATTGGAATTTTTTTCTTGTCTGTTGACAATCAGTTTTCTTTTTTGCAATGTCACCGACTAAACAGTCTTGGAGCATATTTTATTTGAAAAAAATTGCTAATAATAAATATTTAAAAATTATGGGCGATATTTATACACGCAGAAGTGTCAATGAGATTGATTTCGTATCGTGTATATCGAAGCACGAAACTGAGAAAATTTGGAAACAATGCGGGTGACTGAAATGCTGGTCTCTATCAGTTCGTTTCAGCGGAAATCCGATTCCCGTAATTTTCGTGTTTGTTCAAAACGCGTGTTAGCTCGTTATTATCTCATTGCGAGTAATAAGACATCGATGAACTAAATTCGTTGGTAATAATTTGACAGGAAACGAACGAAGAATTTAATGGAGACAATATCGATGAATTGGAACTTCTGTGAATTCTGTCACATTCCTGCAGCTTTAAATATCAATAAAAATGTATATTTTCAACAGAATTTCCCGATGAAATCGACACCGAAACAAACTGGAAATAAACTTTATTTTTTTTTCTGCCATTGTAGTTTCGCACTGAAAAAAAAGATAAAACTGTCAGTTTGGACACACATTTTCGGAGATTATAAATTTTTTAAATACCTCGCTTCGTCTACGGTTTTCTATCTCACACTTCAATCGTTACGTGAAATCTCCTCTTTGAAAGAAAAAATGAAAGCCTTCATCGACGCAGCGATCCGCGAACCGTTTTCTATTTTATATTTAACACGAGAAAATTCGACTGTTCGAATGTTACGTGTGTAACGGAATTTAAAGAGAATATTTTGCGGTTGAGAGGGTTTTCCAAATACCGAAACGTTACAAGCTATTCTGATGCTGGAGTTGGAGTTTTCGTGAAACTAAAAGGACGAATAATTTTGTGGCTTCTGTCCTGTTGAATAAACATTTTCCTTGGCTTATATAGGTAAAATGTTCGGACGAGCTTTCAACATGAGCCGTAGGGGAATACTCGCAGTCTCGCCAATTCGTGGCAAACACGTATCAGAAGTGCTCACATATAGAAAGAGAGAGAGAGAGAGGCGAGGGGACAGGTTGTTGAAGCTTCCAGCTGAGCTTGCATCGTTTCAAGTTTATGTACATCGATCTTCGCCTAACGAAAGGGCGTAACTCGTTTAATTTAGCCGAAAAGAGATCGCATCGATGCCCTTTAGTTTCTTCATTCTCGATACGAATGTGTCTCCCGTATATTCTGGCCCAGGTAAATCGTGCTTACGCAGCCTGGCAATGAATTTCTGTTATGTGGAACACGTACCAACGTACAACGGAGCTGTGTGTATACAGAGAAGAAAATCCCCCGGATGTTTAACCAACGAGACACACGCGGATATCCAACTACGATATTACGAATTTTACCCTCACTCGTACACTCATTTGCCACTTGAAGTTCTTCTCCCTGAAAATGCAGAATGCGTGTAAACACCCAGTCTCTCACTTTCCTAAATTATTTTTCGGCTCAATTGAATACAAAAACGAATTTATCGCTCTCTCTATGCGCGTCAACGGTCCTATGAAATGATGTTTCGATCATTCGAAATTCTCAACTCCAGTAAACTCGCAGTTTCCATTAGGATTTCAAGATCGAAGATCTAGAATTGGATAGCCTAAAATTTTAGTCTCTAGAAACGAGAATAGCAGGAACGATAACGACGTAAGATCGCCATCGACATATTGTTCAAATTTGTTGAGTTTCAATCTGTTCGTTGGTCTCATGAATATTTTTATAGTCGTCGGGGTGAAAAGAAAAAAAGAAAAGAATGAAAAAATAGTTAATTTCTGCTGGCAATCGTATATCTCGTATGATGTCGCGGCATAATTTTCAATCCCTCGGATTTTGCACGCGGAGCAGCCAATCAAGCGCGCGGGGGACCAATGACAACGCCAGTTTCTCATTGGTTACTCCCTGGTAGGGCGCTCCGTATGATAGAATGTGTGTAGCGGCATAAAACACACATGAAATGTACGAATGTGGGTGCGTACGTAGGGAACACGGAATAATTGAAGTCGTTACCGATGTCCCGCCCCAAAATTGAATTATACCGTCAGGATCGCATGAATATGCAGAAGATCGTACGGGGAGCATGCTCTCGTGGAATCCCTTCTCTCCAGCATCTGCATTCTCTTCCATCATCTATTCTCTGCTCTTCGTCATATACCACGAGAAATATACGCGCGCAAACACCTCTTCGCGGCCACTGCACTTGTGTGTTTTACTTTTCGAGCTCTTCCCGCCGCCGCAATCTCTAAACGAGATATATATAAAACGCGGGGAGAAAACTAACTGCTCCCCAAGCAAATACGAGATCCCGAGAGATCCGAGACTGCGGTTCTCATTAAAAGACCCTCAACTACGACTTTGAACCTTGAACCTCTTCTCCACTTGTGCCTCGTTTCCTCACCGTCCACCTTCGTATTTTAAAGAAATAGAAAAACTCGCTCGTGGTGAAACGGTGACGACGAGATAATAACGTCAACGCTCTGATGTATATGCCTGTGTACAATTATTTACGAGATGTTTTTCGTTGTTACTGTTTCAACGACCAGTTTTCTTCGATTTTTCATATTCATTTATCTCTGCTAACGAAATATTCTCGTCGTGGCTCTTTTATCACTGACTCGTTATACGAATATTATCGTTGAAAATTCGTTTGGAGATTTTTCGCAACGGTTTATACTGCTGTGATTGTTCTATGATGCCTTTGAACCAACCTCTTCCCCATCATTTGGCTTTTAAAGATGCACATAGAAAAACCCTCTATGGACTCCTTCGTACAATGCTTTCTGGACAAAGACTTCTAAATGGCGTACACGATTGTAGAACTTGCCGGTGCTGCGGCACTTGGTTCGATGAGAGCAGAATTTTCTTTAATATCCTCGAAAACCTTGAACCTTTCGCAAGAAGCGCGGTAGTTTTATTAAATTTTTAAGTGGGACATTTTTTTTTTTTTTTCTATAGAGATGAATGAAAACAGGAAAAGTAGCTGATTTCCCAGAATTTGGGAGAGGAATTCATTTGGACTTACCGGATCGGATATTGTACGAAATTTTTGTGATTTTTTTTCGTTTAAATTGAAATGATCGAATAACTTATTTCCTCATCGCGTACAATTTGCTTGTAGAGTATTAAATGGCGTGTCGAATCTACAAAACGTTTTAAGGAGTTTCGGTACAGGCGATACAATGTTGCCATGCTAAACCATGTTAAAAACACAACAAATTTCAAAAAGTTAAGAATTTTATAAAATTTGGTGAACATATTCTTTAGTGCCAAATTTGACAATACAAATTTTTTCAGATTTTTCTTCTACACAGTTATCGAGTAATTGAAGACTAAAGTTCACGTGTATAAGCATAGCGTTTCCATATATATAGGTATACACTTCGGGCATAAGAAATCTGCTTTAATGCATAATTACTCGACAACTAAGTAGAAGAAAATTTTGAAAAAATTTGTGTTTTTGTACTTGATGTTGAAGAACATTATCACCAAATTTCATTAATTTTTTAATATTTTCTACCGAAACTCCTTAAATGTTGATTTTTTTTTCATGAATTACCCTGAAATTTTATTTTGATTATCGGATTTTATTGATGCTCGGAAAGATCAACATTTCAGGATGCTTCTTCGTTGAAAGAAAGAGTAGAAGAATGAGATTCTAGGGGAAAAATACTATTGAAAAATGAATAGGTCTCTCTAGACGAGGGGTTCAATGTTTTTAATTTTTTTTTTTTTTTTTTTTTTGAAGAATTTCTCTGCAAAACATTTATTGTTCTACGTATGATTAAACCTCGGGATCGTTACGGTTCCAGTTTCTCCTGAGCTTTTGTTTCGTCGGCGACGATAAAGAATGTGAGAATTTTCGGTGAATTCGGTACGGATAGAAGGGCGAGAATTATTGTATAGAAAATGGTTGAAAGATGGTCAAATGAAAGGGTCTGAAAGAATATTTTGGTAGTAAGCGTGCGAGAGGAAAGAAAGAAGAGAAATAAAAAATAGAAACTTTGAAACGTTTATTTCGAGCAATTATCTTAAATGTCGTTTTTTCTTTACATCACGGAAGTCATTTTCATTTTCATCTCTTTTACGTTGTGATAATTATTTCTGTTTTATACATTTAAAGAATTTTGCTGAAAATTTTTTGTAGAATTTTTGTAAAGCGAGCAAAAAAGAAGCATCAAACGGCTTAGTCGTGACAATTTTAGCGAGAATATTCAGTAAAAACGTTGTTATTCTATTTTGAAGAGTCTTCTAAAACTTTTTCACCGCGTCTGCCCGCGGAGATGAGAAGGTGTAGCAAGATTATATCACGCTGCTGGCGTACCGACGAGCTCGATAAAGATAATTATCTTTCCAGGATGCTTGGTTCATTCGATTAGCTCCGCTGAAATCGAATGGAACCTCACGTGTACACCGTACTGATGCGTAAAGCTTCACTCTCGTCCTTCCAATCCTGTTACCGTAATGCTCCCGATGTAGTATTCCGAGTTATAATTATATGGATTAAGTCAAGTAATCCACGAGATACGAAACGCCCGCGTATAGGACCTATCACAGTAGTGTATTCAGATATTCCGATTTTCGTATTTCTACGATCAATATTAATCTTGGAAAGTTTTTTAAAAACCAACGATTTCATCGAATCGTGGAATAAATTTTTTATTTATCAAAACATTTAATTTCTCTGTTTCGCCATAATTTTAATTTTTTCAGGCCGAGTATGCGGTCGAAATATCGACCTACTGATTCAGTACGTCACGTGAAAAAATTCATTGATATTATGCACAAATTTTGTGTAAAATAAAATGTCGATTTTAACCCAAAAATCTCCACCCTGAAAAGGTTAATCACATCGCTCGTTATTTGACCCGGTTCCAACAGTCAACTGTCACATTTCATTGGAACAATCACCTCGGAATTCATCGTTTTGGTTTTGTTTTTATAGGAATAAAAGTGATAAAATTTTACGAATTGAGCTCTTCAAATACATAAATGTTGAATCGATGTTACGAGAATTGGAGCAAAAACATCGAAGAATTTGAGATTCACAATTTGTCGTCTAGTTTTCCCAGTTTTCCAAGTAGCCAAGACTCGGAATAAACGAGCGAAAAATCAAGTATTTATTGGAAAAAAAAAAAAGAACCGCGATTATTTATTTCCTGAATATAAAAACGGAACGAGTCGTTCTTCGGTCTGGAATTTCGGGCTTGAAATGATAATTGTGTCAGCGAGATTAAATTTATTCTCGGAACAAGTGAAAAATACGGGAAATAAAATTTTTTTTTTTTTTTCTATGGAAGGGGGAGTTTGTGCGACGAGATGTAAGTTGTCGGTTAATGGATCAGTAATACTTTAGTCGATGCGGCATCGATTGCTTCCACGCTGGAAATTTCTCGTTGTGGGAAATTCGCCAGGTGCAAACATCGACGCGCAAACATCGAGATAACAAGGATAGGGCGCGCGAGCGTAGAGGACGAAGAAGAAGAAGAAGAAACGTGGTGCGGGATGAAAATGCCGAGTGTCCCGGTGATTCGGTCCTTGCCAAGATCCAATTATGCCTCAGCGCAAATAAACTCGTTAAAACGTGCTACCCGTTTCAGAAAAGCAGCCTCGAGGAGGGGAAGAGGGGGGGGGGGGTTTCTTGCTTGTTTCATCCTTTTCTCCTCCGCGATTTTTAATTCTCTCCTGTTTCTCCTCAGAGCCCATTTTTTCACACCACTCGTTTTTCCTTTCGAAAGAAGATGAAATTCACCGGGAAAAAGTTTCGATCTACTGGTCGATGAATGAGACAGGATTTTCAAAGAAAAAAAATAGAAAAAAAAAATTGTTCGAATCGCTGAACCGGAAACCCAATATCTATCGAATTAAAAGCGGCGGAGATCCGCCCTCGCAATGACCCTCTACTTCTGTTTTTCCCTCTTTCTCATTCTCTCGTTCTCGTGTGAAATCAATTATATATCCAAAGAAAGCTACGTGTATATATATATATATATATTTCAAAGGATTCAAGGTAGAAAAGACGAGAGTTTTCGAGAGCAAGTCACCGTGTCTTAATTTTATTCGGAGAATTTCTAATGGCTATCGATGATAAAAAATTCTCGGATCAATTCGCTCGACCCGTGGAATTTATACGGACGTCCTTATACCGTAGAATTTTTTTTTATTTTTTATTCTCATTCATTAGTAAATCCATCCTATCGTGATCTTTATTACACTTGACAATTTCTGCACGAGAAAATATATTTGATTGGGTTTCCAATATAAATTCAATCGTGGACAACATTTTATTGATTTTGTTCGCGTACCAATGATTCCCGGCTCATTTTAAATTGGACAACAAATTCAACAGAGATCGATTACACTTTTCGTCCAAATTGTGTTTTTTCACAATTCGTCAGTTTCCTGAGAATACGCACTTCAATATCGAAAGACGCGATTAATAATTAAAAATCAATCGGTGCTTGATGGGTCACAGATGTTTACTGCCTTAGAAAATCTTCTTACAGCTCCGACATAATTAATAAATACGCGAAGAAGGTTCCCGATTAGTTGAGAAAGTCTTTGATACGTTTACTCCCTCAATCATGTTCGTTGCTATAGAAAATGCTTCGAAAACGAACTACTTTGCAACGACGATTCACTCGGTACATATACATTGAAAAAAAAAAAAGAAAAAAAAAACAGAAAGTATGTCGTGTTACAATGGCATGCAATTTGCACTATTGATTTTATGTACTTAACATTTTGCTGATGAGGCTCGTTGTATAACACGAGTTCTGTAACTGCATTTGAGCGACACGGTAAATCGGGAGAGAGAGAGAGAGAGAAATGGAGAAAAGAGGCAAAGAAGATGAAGAAAAAGGAAGGATATCAAAAGGAAAGATTGAGAAAGAAACTGAGTGAGGCTTCTTTGAATTATGAAAGTCTATATACTCCCCTGGTCTCTCTCTCTCTCTCTCTCTCTCCCTCTCTCTCTCTCTCTCTCACTCTCGTTAATGTCAAAGGTATACATATCGATCGTGATGCTTAATAAATTACCTCGTGTATTACACGTGTGTACTTCATGTACTTGTCGTACACGACGAAACTCGCTAAGAATATTTCTGCTCG
This sequence comes from Campoplex capitator, assembly GCA_037576405.1. Lineage (NCBI taxonomy): Eukaryota > Metazoa > Arthropoda > Insecta > Hymenoptera > Ichneumonidae > Campoplex > Campoplex capitator. The sequence goes on along the minus strand of JARBWI010000323.1, from coordinate 7,505,354 downwards.
GTGAGCTTCATCAACTTTCTCGTCATAAAAGATATAAAAATGTATGCGTATATATATGAGTTAGCCCGGCTTCTTGTGACTTTGCCGAGGGCTACCGGGACTTCAAAGCTTTCTAATTGCGCAACCTTATATACCTTTAATAAGGTCTGCTTGCTCGACCTCCCTCTCTATTTCTTTTTGCATACTCTTGTTCCTCCCTTTTTTTTTTCTGTACAATTTTTCCCTTGTTTCGTTCAACGTGAAGCTGAACAAAAAAGATAATTTATAAAAGTTTTCAGATACCAAAGTTTCGGAAAGTTTTTTTTTTCATTTTGCCACATACCTCAATTACATGAATGATGAACTTAACTGGTTCAATTAAGCAGATTAAATATTTGTAAAGAAAAAAAAAAAAACATGTCCGTTTGGATCTATATCGATTACGAGTATCGGTGCGGAGTGCCCGATTTTCCATTATTTTAAACTCACACCGCAACAGTTGTTACCGCGCCGTAAAATTTCATTTGATTTTCGAGATGGGATATCGAGTTTATATTTGGTGTCGAAAAAAGTGTGTGAGAGAGAGAGAGAGAGAGAAACGGAGTATTGTGCTCATCTTTTTTAATACTTTTGGCAATGGTCCCATGAACGTGAGGGTTATGGAAGAGGACGATCCGTGACTGCATGCGGTACGACGTCGAGTCTTCGTTCTCTTGAGACCCAAAGTCATCCAATCGCGTTTCTTCTCTTTTTCGTTCGCGATTTCGTTGCTGAGAGCCCATTTTCCAGAGCTCTGCGGCCGTCCTGACAGACCATTTTCCGATGGTGCTAAATCGAGATTCCTGGGTGAGAATCTATAAGTTCAAGAATGGCCAGGCGATACCTCATAAAGTTTCATATTGCTCGCTTCCCCCCTTACTCCTGCCGCAAATCCATAGGGATTCTTCGTTCTCTTCGTTCATAGAAATAATATAAAAAAACGAAACGACGAGGTCAATGCTCGCTGAAAAGCTTGCCTTTTTCCTGGCAAACTGTTTCTCGATAACCGTTAAGGGATCACGAAATAAGGTGAAGGTCTCCTAAGACCTATTGAAAGTTCAAAATCCTTTCGCTTCAATCTTTCGCGACTGGCATTAACGTTACTGAACTTATTGAATTTTATTTCACTCGATTACATGCAATTAATAGTTTTTATAAACCTCCTGCAAAGCTTTTTGATCTGCTGCTTCGCTACTCACGAAGTCATTTTCGATGCTCGCTCAAACGTGTTCTAATAATTGCAATTTCGACTTTTTTTTTCTTTTCAGAAAATATTAATCTTCAAAGCAATTGTCACAGAATCAAATATATTTAGCCTCCTTATAAACAAATTGAAACGAAGTTTTTAAACATGCTTGAAGCAAAGAAATTCAATTATTATTATTATAAAATAAAATTATAATGAAAACCACAAGCTATTTGAGCAGGCTCAAAACTGTACGGAGGTATTCGTTCCATATGTTTACAGCGACAAAAATAATTTTGGTGTAATTGAACAAACGCGTAATTATTCGAATCCGGAAGTTCGATAAAAATTCTTCAAAAAATCATTTCATCGCGTCCTTTCTGATGAATCTTGAAAAAGTATTGTGTCTAGAATACAAAAACGTTTCTATAGAACGAAGTTATATTAAAGAATAAGTATCGATACTTTTGACAAGAAGATTGAAATATGTCGCGGAGTCACAGAATTTTGATGACTCAGTCTATTCTTGAACCGCTCCATTAGGATGCAAAGAGTGACTTCAAATTCGGTCGAACTCACTCCCGTATATGCCGGCACACCGATAGAAACTTTGAAATTCATTTAAATGCGATGGAGGATGTGGAGGGGAACGTGCGATACGAGTATGTACATAGGAATTCGGTACTTTTCACTTTAGATCGGCCACTTGTGGCTTTATCTATAATTTACATATCAAAGAAGGTGACGTACCAGATGGTTACGCGTTAACCACTCTCGATGTTAAAACCCAAATTGAAGCGTGGCTTGTATAACAAAACATTAAGCTCGGGTATCTTGTTCGCGTTTTGTTACAGACTACATTACGAGCACCAGGAAGAACAAGGTCGAATCAATATTAATATTAATTGCAACTGTAGTTTGAATCTTTAAAAAAAAAATAGCTCGCTCGGAAATCGTAACAAATTTTTTGCTGCCTCTGGATAAAAAATATCAATTTCGTTCCCTTCAGTCTGCATTTCTCGAACGAATACACGAGTTGATCCGTAAATAATCGATAACCTTTCAACTTTGGATAAAGAACACACGAGACGTTTGCAGAAAATTTTATTTCGTTTCTGATACCGGCCTGAAGGTTTTCGAAACACGTTGATTTTTTCAAGTTTTCCAAATTTTGTATTTTTCGTCACTTTTTATCGTTTTTTTTTTGTTTTCAGACAAAAGTTCTGTTTCCACAAAACATAAATCTATTAAATTTTTTTTTTTAATCAGCTTAGTTAGTGATACATTCTAGTGCTAGTCTGTTTGCTGAACTATGGCGAGAGACATTATACGAGGCCAAACGAAAAAAAAAAAACTTATCAGGGACCATGGGGGGTCCAAGAGACCAAGAGTGACTACTTCGAAAAAAATTGGGAATTGAGTTTTATCGTAAAAAGTTAAACTGTAACGCAAAGTTTCTGTGTTTTATTTTTGCTTGTCAGATAAATGCCCTGGAATAAGGCTAATATATAAATATTTAAGTTATACTTTTTACAAGAAACGCTTCATAGGTACGTGCGGCATATAAACCCCCAATGGAGATCTAAATTTCAACGAGTTTCGAAGGTGCCTTTTTTCTCTCGTCACATCGAATATTCGTAACGTTTTCTCTATAACGTCTACGTAGCTCGAGGTTCTCAGTTCGCTGAAAATATCGATTCCACCTGAATTTATGATACGATGTTTTCGACTCCCTGGGCGCGAGTTTTCTTCTGTAAGCGAGAAAATGATATTTCGAAGCTTTTCTTTACCCTCACCAAAATGGTGTTTGTTTAGCAGTCGCAACGATAAACGACCCCATTATACCCGAATACGGAGGTTAAATCGTGCTTTTTTCACGTTTGCGTTTTTTCTTAAATCCCGAAATTACAGGACGATTATTCGCCAACAAGCAGTCAATGAGAGAGAGAAGAAAAAATTGTACAAACGAGAGCAGAAATTGTACGATTTCACGATGAATACTTTTAGAGTCTTCTTGGATGGAGACATAAAAAAATACTTAATTGACCTATTTCTTTACGTTTCACATTCGTACGCAATAGAATTTTTCTCTCTTTCGTTCTTCGTTCTATTTGACATTCTCCACAGAAACGATTATACTAAACATTTATTTTATTTTTTTTTTTATTCGAACGTTCAGCCACGTTTATAAACAAGAAAAATACTTTTTATTCCAAAGTCATTTACTTTTAAGCTCGAAAATTTCTTTGTTACGAAGGAAACTCGAGAAATGAGTTTTTCGTGTACAAAAGTGAGTTGAATGTTGAAAAAAAAAGTTGCTTTATCCTGTTCATAGATATATAAGGCAATTCGAGAATCGTGGCCCACAGTAGGTACGGTCAATATTACGTCCGACTGAGAGAGAGTACGAGACATCGAAGGAAGTAGTTACGTTCAAGGGTGTATGAGCTCCAGTCGCGCCCGGAATTCTCCTCGGACGACCCCAATTTGTAGCCATTTTTTTTCTATTGAACGTTTCTCGAGTTGTCCTCAAGAATTTTTTGTTGTCCCTTGCGAGCCAAAAAAATGTTCAAGATTTCTGTACTTCGGATCTCGCAACGTTCCAAGTACATCTGACGAGGTAAATGATTTTATACCATAAAAAAAAACGTGTCGTCAATAAGGTCGATTGAATCCGATCGATGCGGTAAATATTGATGAGCAGTTGTATTTTTTCTTGTATGAAAAATAATTCTGTTGCATTTCTCACGTGTTTATTGATACGAAAGAGAGCAGGCAATCACCGAACAAATCTGCTTGCTCAGTTATTTTTTAAAAATTCTCCTCGCTCGATTAACATTTTTTCATCGGTTGTCGGAGATCATAAACGCCTCTATGAACAACGAAGTTAAATTCTACTATTCTTTTTTTCATAAAAATTTGTATAAAAAGGCCCCGGCGTACTTTTAACGATAGCGGAAGATGTTTCGTGGTGAACCGATCTAAAAATCTAATGTTTCGCACGTTTCGAGAAATGAATTCGTGAAGTATTATTCAATGGCTGCCCCGCACATAAATTTATTATTCTCGATCTCTTTTTACGTTTTTCACCAATTCAACTTGTTGACCACTTTTTTTTCTCCCTCTCTCTCTCTTACTCTCTTGCGATTTTGCTACTACTTCACTCGTTCTCCCTTCCAATGGCTCTGCGCTGGGTTGAAAATTTATTCCGATTTATTTCAATTCTCTGATGCACTTGGCGGATTCGCGAATACCATTTGAGGCGTTGAAAAGTGCTACTACTGCTGCTCCTGCTGCTTGGAAGCAAACTACGGTGCGCGGAGCCTCGGGTCGAGAGGATTTATTCAAAATCTCGAAAAGCTCGATTGTTCGAACGCAAAAGGTTTTTGGTGAAAAGCCAGCGAAAATGAAATGTGAAGACTCTGCGATATGAGATACCGAGGGCAATCGCAATGCTGATTCGATTACTCGATAATCCATAAACGCAAACAATATGTTTCGTGCAGGTATAATTGTTCGATGATGTATACAAAATTTCAAACGTATTTTTACGTTTTTCTTTTTTGCTTCATTCTATTTCATTTTCTCATGTCGTTCGTGTAAAATTCAATTACCGAAAACGCGATTATACGAGCGAAATGCAGTGTCAATGTCGGTATTTTTGGAAGGTGATGAGAAGTTTGAATACCGAGTACTCGAGTGTAAAAACAAGTTTGTTCAATATCGGTTAATGAGCGAGCGAGATGAAAAGTTGTTGAACTTTTCTCTCTTTTTCTATCTCGAGCTTTCTCCAAACTTGAATCCACTGTTAAAGCGCTTGCGTAAGTTCTTTTTTATTCTTTACATATTTCTCTTCTCGTCATTCATAGCTTTCGAACAGTTTTCATTACGAAGTTGATCGCGATCAATGAAGCGGGGAGTGTGAACCTTCCTCGAAATGCGTCAATGATTTTCTATCGGAAAAAGTATGAAGCTTTTTATCGCTTTTGCCGAGTGAATTTTTGCTCGAACGATTCAAGCATCGAAGATCGTTATTAAAGAGGGCAAATTTTTGAATTCGAATATCAATGACATCGAAATTCAAATCATATCCTAAGGACAGTCCATCGAAAAAGAAAAAAAATTAGCAGTCAAGAAACTCGTAATGATTGTCATTCACAGGTCTGGATTCCACGAATTATTTATGAAATTAATCCTGAGGCTATTGAGATACAAAGTACGTACATATACTTTCCTAATTTCCTCCATCAACGCTCCTCTGTTTCTAACATCACTCACAAGCATTTCTCAGTATTCCTGGGTTCGAGCTCCGTTGGTTTAGGATTTTGGCTTAAGAACATTAGCGCGTTCCCCTTTGCCCCTTTATCTCGTAGTTCCGAACCCTCGAAAAGTTTTCATGTACCAGTGAGCCCTGTTTCGTTCACCCAAGAGAACGATAAGAGCGACATGCTACATCAGAGCACTATGCCAGCTTCGTAATACAGAAGCGACGACTATCTCGTCTCGTGGCTCGATTCCTCGTCGCATTTCTACCCCCTTAACTTTCCTTCATTTTCCTCATACAGCATAAACCAAGAGCGGTTGCGGTCCAGCTTAAATGTATGTTTCTTGCATCCTTACATCTCTCTCTCCCTCTCTCTCTCTCTCTCTTCGCTCTCTACATTCTCCATCGCTTTTATTCTTGCTGCTTTCCCATATTCTCTCTTTTCGTCTTCCTCAACGACCTGCCGAAGTGTAAACCGCAAAAAAATAGCTCCTGAGGGACTCGAATCATGAACCGGAAGTTAGTTAACCCGAGTGTACTGTCGCACTCGGGAAGACCCAAGTTTTCATGTTACATACCTCGATCTTTATATCTATAGATATTTTTTTATCTATCAAGATATACCGTTGAAAATAATTAAGTGAAAAATTAAGCGGTATTCACTCGAAGCACAGCCCATTTCGAAGTTTTTAATGAAATTTTCATGCTATTTTTTTCAAGATTTTCATATTATTCGTGTGAAAAATAAATATTCTCATTAAAATTGCATTAATTATGATGAATTATTATTGTTTTCGATAACGCTTTACCACGGAATTACTTCTGCAATTACATATTCTTTATCGAAAAGTTTGAAAGCTCCCTCGAACAATAGTTTCCGAGAATAATATTCTACATAGCAGCATTATGCTGAATTAACATTCTAATTCGTATGCAAATTTAATAGCATCGTGACCTAAGACACTCCTTCTCTCTGTCTCTGTTCGCAAAATGAAGCTCACCGAGCTGTTCCGGTTCGCATTTCACTGTTGGATCGCTTAGACCTCGACGCGAGCTGTCCCGAGCAGAGAACTTGACGTGTAACGAGAAGATAATGGGAATTGTTAATGATCCCACTCACATGAATTCCAGTCTGTTTATTCTGCGTTAAAAAAAATTTAGGGCTCGCTGATTATCCATCTTATTTTTGGATCGATGACCGCATTACGATCCAATGTTTTTTTTTATGGCTATCCTCATCCGTGCTCCCGATTGAATTTTTGTCGAAGCACATTATTTTTAATGATAGAAATCTCAAGTGAAAGCTTGAGAAATAATTCACTTTTTCATACATAAAATTCTGCTGCTTCCTCTTCATAATTACATCTTTCCTCAATATTATCTCGTGGATATTAATTAGTGAGCGTGCCATGCGCATGTATGTCAACTACCGAATAAGCTCAGCGCTAATCTGCTGCTGCCAATATAGTAAAACTCATATTTATAGAGATTACGTTTAAGACAAGGAGACAACTGCACAGAGAAAAAAAATGGTTGATTCAATAGAAATTGATGTTATTGGAAGAGTTTTGTCAATTGAAATGCGCATTTCTTTGGCAGAATGATCGTGCAGTCTGATAAAAAATTAATGTGTTCGTTCAATGGTTTATGACATTATGATGATCATATATTTTATTGGCACTCCGTAATGAGAGATTTTGTTGTTTCAATAACTTTTATTTTTTCAGTCTACGTTTCCTATATCGGAAAGATAATCCTGGTGCAAGTAACATGTCGTCGAATCTCCTGAACATCATCCGTTGAGTTATGTCGATCAGATTTTCCGCAGACATTCTCGTTTTTCAAATATTCGCATTGCTGCATTCTTGTTGATCGATTTAACTATTTTCTTTTGTTTTTCCGGAATCTTAGATCGCAATTTAGCTGAAATTTTTTTTTCTCACGGTTCCGTCAGTTCATTCCAACGAAGAACTTTATCTCGTGTCTAAAAGTTTCAACTTTTTGGTTCTTTTGATTATTTTTTCAACCGTCAAATCTGAACGGAGGTAAACAAAAGTTCGTAGTTCATTCTCGCATGATACAGAAAGCTTCGAACGTTGGTGAAAAAAAATGAGTAAATGCAAAAATATTAAATTTTTGTCGAGGCTTTTTCGAAGTTAGAATTTTACGGGTCTCCCGGATCCAATGTGCACGACTCAAGTTCCGGTTCATTTTTTAACGCGTTATCGTTCCGCCATTTCTATGGATCATCCACATATGTCATCGACACCGATTGGAACAATTTTTCACAATTATCCATCATAGTTTTCCCAGCAATTTGTTTGTTTAGTTCCGCGTATCAAAATGCCTGATAAAAAATGAAATTCAACGATGACGTGCCATTGAACGACAGTTAGGCAAGAGAATGAAATACTTTAACCCTTCTCGTACACTGGGGGTCCAGTGGCCCCCAACGCTAACTTGTGCCCTCAATATGAAACAGTTAGAGCCCACAGCCTGAGTGGCTGAATGGCAGACCTTAAAAATCTTTTCTTTCTTTTAATTTCATCCCATCGCATTCTAGATGATTTAAGCTGCATTTTCGTTTTTTTTTTTAATTCAAATCGGCCAAATAGTTTTCCCACAGCGAGCGTTCAAAAATCGATGGGGGCCGCTGGACCTCATGTGCATGTCTCGGTTGAGGACAGACGTGTGTACGAGAAGGGTTAAACGACGTAATTACTGCCGATCGCACGTTGAAAAAACGCGGACCTCCCGAGCGTAGTTCACAATCTTGGCCTACATTTCATTCAACCATATGCTATATCGCGCAGGGGTTTCTGTCCGTAGAAGTCGGCGCCAGTGGTGAAACAGTGGCAGAACACCGTTATACCAGCCAAAGTAAATCTGGGCTCTCTCCCACAAGCGGGAGAGAGTTTCGGGTCAAGTGGATAATGTAAGCACGGACATCGTTCTCTCTGATGCTACCCTGCGAAAGGCTATGCGCATACACGAGTTTTATGCATGTATATAACGTTTCAAACTTTCATGACAGTTTCTATCAGTTTCCATGCATCTGTGGCTTGTTGCAAGAGTGACAAATCATGGCATGGCATATGCGACTGGGTCCATCCTTCTCGCCGGTAGCCACACACTCGTATTTTATTCGTATAGCTTATCGCTCAATTCTTTATACAAACTGCTTTTATGTTTTTTTTCTTTCTTCATTCTTCACACTAATATTGACTCGATGATTGATAAGGGTGCATCAAAATAAAACTCCGCTGGGACATCGCTACGAGAAAGATAACGAAAACGACAGATTGCACTTGGAAGAAAAGCTTCTTCGAGCTTTACTCTTTGAATACCGCGAGATTCGATGTTGATATTTTCGGCGCAGAACATCCCAATGATAGAGAAATATTTGTTTTGCTGAAAATCTACGACGTGCTGCTCGGGATTTCATGAAACTTTGAATATTCTGGAATGCGTATACCAAGACGCATTCCTGAATACTCGTTGCAAGAACTCGTGGAGCTAAAATTTTCTGGGGAGTTTTGATAATGAATGTTGCACGGAATTTAGTTACCAACGTCAGTTCGAACAGTCTCTATTATATTTTTTTACTTCGGTATTCTGTAAAAAATTTGGAACTACTTTCTGAGACAGTGGAATAATCCTTCTATTCAAAACAGCGATTTGTTCTTTATGATCAAGTTCTTAAGTTGTGATTAAAAGAGTCGAAAAGTTGGTCTATCATCATCGGTCTCTCCAGCTGCGGAATTCGTTGAAAAACTTTTCATAACAGATCAGTTATAAGGTTTCGAACTATTTGCCCATTTCTCGAATAAGGATCCTCGTCAACTTTCATCAAATTCAGAGATGTCATTCTGTTTGCAAGGATTCATTTTATTTTACAAATAAAGCTTTAATCCACGAAGACAGAAATCATTTGATAACTCAATTGGAAATTGAAATGAGGGATGACAAAATTATCATTTCTCGCACAATCGCCAGAAAAAACGTTTGTTTCAATCCTTTCGTAGGGAGGTTTCCCTTAACAATTTGATAACTCAACGTCAAATTCGATCTCAACTTTTTTCAAAGTTCCAAAATGTGTCTCCATTCTATTTTTCCTTGACTTTGAACATCCCAAAAAAATTAGCATAGGCAGAAAAAACGTTTGTTTTTAACCCTTTCGTAGGGAGGTTTGCCACAAAATAATCGCAAGTTTTCAAGATTCTTCGGAGACAAGGGATGCACAGAGTAAAGTAACATCAAACGTTGGGACTGGAAGGTTTATACGGTTCGATGAACTCAAAAAAGGTTGAGGCTTGGAAATGTAGAAGCGAGGGATCGGCTCGATATTCGATCTTTTGCAAAGTTACATTTTTCTCAGACCGATTCGAGTGTAACCTGGTCAAAGAGATCAAGAGTGACTGACACTAGGAGATGAATGCGTGTGTGTGTGTGTGTGTGACTGACAGAAGAGAATAAGAGAGGAGTAAAAAGAAAATGAGAGAGAAAGTGGGCGAGGAGAAGAGGATTGAAACAGAGGACTGCTGACTGAGAGAGTCGAGTGTTAGCTTGGTGTGGAGTGTATGTATAGTGTGTGGGGTTGACGAGTGTGATCCGAAGGGGGTGAAACAGACGAGACGTGCTCTAGCGTGTAGGGAGAGGTAAAGTGGTGCTCTGTGCATCAGATCGAGTGTACCCATCTCCGTACACCATTCACGTCCACGTTTTATAGCTATATATTACAACATATAGATAAACATATATACAGAGGGTAGTTATCTACGATTCGAAGCCGATACAGTCATTGGTAACCCTTTACCAATCGACGGTATTTCCCGTAAGCTCTGTATGGTGGAAAGTGATTCAGACTCTGCCAATAACTATTTCTCATCATTTCGTTACTTGGCCAATCATGCCTTTCCAGCCCTTCAACTATGCACGGGCTTTCGAGGTTCCATGTATAGCACCGTACTCGATTACCTTTCACCTATGGGTGTTTCTCTCTCTCTCTCTCTCTCTCTCACACTCTCTCGTACTATTCATGTATGTATATGTATCGAGAGACTCGCCAGAGTATGTATATGTATACATGATCGATGCTTCGTCAATTCAGACAAATGCGAACGGCTCGGTTCGCAAGCGGACATCCGAGGCGACAGACGAGTTATTACCGAGGACAAAACAATTCTGTGGCAGCAATACGAAATCAATTTTTTCTTTTTGACAAGACGAGCTACTCGTGAATAGCCATATAAAAATATAAACGAAAAAAAAAAAAAAAAAAAAAAAAACTCAACTTCTTCATTTATTTTTACTACATTTTCTCGAGTGTCAGTCAAATAAACTTTCGTATGAATTTCGCAGTCGTAAATTGTTCGGATAATAGGAACGAGATAAGCAGTTATTTTTATCGAGCAAACATTAATTTGGGCTGAAATGGATTCGCTCTTTTTTTTCTGTCGTCGTTTTTTTTTCTTCTTGAGACTACGTCGACGAAACAAGCAGACTATAAGATTCTGAGGTCTCGCGAAAACAAAAGAAACCCCTCGGTAAATGTCGTCGAGCGTGTGGAAAAAGCCAACTCTGAAGAGGTTCGAATTACAGCAGGGAAATTCGTCGCAGTTCTGTTTCATGAAAGAATGAGGAGAGAGGAATTACGTCCATCTGTGCTGTACATTGAAGTAGTGAAGTCAGCATTTTTTTTTTCTATAAATGAGTAGGCCAGTCGAGAAAAAATGTACAGGAAAATATTGTACAAACTTGACTCTCAATTGCCAGCTTGAAAAGAAATGAAATAATTATTTCATATCGTAGAACACGAATTATACATATACTGAAATGAGGCCTGCTTCGATAAAATCTTTTATAATATTCCATTCGACGTTATGAAAATTTAGGAGAAAATTGTAAGCATTTTTTCAACATAAATTTGCTATCTTTTTGGGCTCCTTATCAAAAGCTCGTCGAAAATCCATCGACAAGGGTAAAAGCGATTACCTGCTACGTTTTATTACTTTTACTTTATCCCTTCAACATTTTTCTATACACGCTTGCTATTACTTCGCATTTTTTTTTCTCTCTCTCTCTTGCTTTCTCTCGCTCTCCATTCATCTTCTCTAAGTTTCCATCGTTATTCTCGCTCAGATCAAGTGCACACCGAGAGTTACCGATACTCATCCCCCTCTTGTAACTTTAACCCGATGGATACACCCTTGAATTTTTCATCCCTGATCTATAAAATATAGATATACACACGTATAAAAAAAAAAAAAGGAGAAAATGGGAGGTAGAAGCATTGGAATCTATTTTTCGTTGCCTCTTCCATAAGATGAACTTTTTTCTATTCGCTAAACTTAAAAAATCGGAATAACTTCTACAATACCGCGAACGCGTTTCACGTACGTGTAATTTTATGCTTCGGATAACTCCTAAATATTCTCAACTGCGGTATATAATGAACTCGGTAAAGTTTAGCTTTCGCTACATTGGTTCTTCTATCATATACATAAATATGGCACAAGACACATATACACGGATAAACAACCTGCGCCGTCGGTGAAATATTCGTTTTGAAATTGGCGAACCAGCCTTATATGCATGGACTAAATTTATGTAGCAGGCGCAGGTGCGACGATATCGAGACTGCAGACACGCATAACCATTTACACATTCACTCATCCGTATACAGGGTGTCTCCGATGAGGATAAAAGTCTCGGTCTATTTGACTCGAATAAACGCGGAGGAACGTCGAACGTTATTACCGATGCCCATTAGCCTGTAATTCACAACGCACTTTTATAAAATCCATTCCCGTTTTGTGGGTATGAACGAGAGTCGATGATTTTTTTTATCGATATTTCGACAGTGAGATTTTTCAACACCGTTCGATCGGTCGGATTAACTAAAATCTTGGCAAACGCGAATGAGTGGCCAAGATAGACTGAGACTTTTTCATTTCCACCGAATAATGGATGTGGAAAAAATTTCTTTTTGAAAGTTGCAGTTACTTCTCTCGTTCTCAGGGCGGATCAGTCGGTTTGACACAATTACTTGAGAGAAAACAGCAAACTTGTTGATTTTCGTAATAAAGTATTGACGATATCTGTTTTATGTGAAAGATTAGAATCTACAGCTGCTCTTCTGATATCCTCATAATATTTGTCACTCCGTTTGGAGTAAATTCTATATCCAGTTAATTTCATTTTTTTTATTTTACTCGTTTCATCCACAAGTATTTTCTCTAATATTGTACAAACTTTGATGGAATGATTTATCGATGAACCCTGAAGCTTCCTCCTGCTATAAATTTCGTTAAATTTTATCTTATTATGTAAAGATTTATACAGCTATTTATCTCCATTCGACAAAGTCGAATCTTAAATTTCTTTTCGCTCTCATTTATTCTCTCGGCTCAGATCTCATTTTTCTCTCTGGATTTTAATACAGATATTTTATTATTACTGAATTTACCTTTTCATTTATATGGTTTGAAAAAAAAAGAAAAAACACCGAAAATTTTCATTGAGCTTTTAAGTAAACCTTGTTTTTTTTTTTTTCAATTTTCTTTCGAATGGTTCGCGACAGTTATGTCGTTTTATTTACGTTCCGTGAACAAATGAATTTCGAGTCAATTTTAAATGTTACAAAAAATGTTGCAAAGTTTTGTTTTTTTTTTTTTTAATGTTAGCTCAATGTAAACATAGAGAGTCATATTAATCTATTTACGGATCTAGAAAACGGGAAAATTTAGTGGAGTGCTCGTGGTGGAACTCTGGTGTAATTATAAAGTATTGAAAAACTGCGTGCGAGAATAAATTTCCGAAACAGGTACGCCCTCTCCATGTTCCGTAAACGCGAAAATTATCGTTATTACTCTGGTAGCGGCGTGGCAGTTCCAATAATGGCTGCAATTACAAGCCGCTAGTTGGAACTAATTAAACGCACGTAAACAGAAGTTCTCTATTCAATTGTTCTTCATTTCAAAATTTTTTTTTTTTTTTTCCATCATGATATACGTATATGAACACTCGTAATGAAAAACATTGCGAATTCACGTGATTCAGAGTCGTAAAAAATTTCGCTGCTTTAATATTTCATCTGAATTAATGCTTCGCGATAATTACGCAAATGAGGGAAGCGTTGATACGCGAAAATGGAAAAAAAAAGAAAAATTCTTTAAAAAGGGGGACTATCTTTTAATTGGGCGAGAGAAGCTGATTTCGGGGTAGAAAAAAAAAGTGGGAAATTCATTCATTAGATAGTGTTTCGTTAAATCTCTTTTTTTAAAGGAAAGAAGTGTCTTAATTCTCGAGTTTTTTTCCTGTCCCTCTCTCCATGTCTTTATTTTTCTACGCCCCTCTTTTTTTTTCTCCCCCCTCCTGCGATGTATCCATTTTTCGTCTCGACTGTTCAAAAGAGTGAGAGCAAAAAGTGTTGTAACTTCGTTTCGCAGAAGAAGTAAAGCGGGTTAAAAAAGCAGCTTTTGCGCGTAGGTACTCCACTCGGTGAAAAGAGACACGGTAAAGTGCAAAATTTTTTTCGTTTTTTATTACGCAAAGAAAAAAAAAATGAAACTATGATGCACTCCTGTTATCATTCGTTCTCCGCACGCGTTTAATCTCCAGTGAGACAGAGTAAAACGTTATAAAGCTTCGTATAACGAAGTAGAAAAAGTTAGACCGAGCACTCGAGAAAACGTCGAGTCTCAAGTTGATACGGTAAAATGATATTGATCTTCTTCTCCTTTTTAACGTAGAAAGAGAGAATGCAAAACAAATTGGAAACGTGTGAATCGCTTTACCGTCATTCTATCCCGTTCATGAAACTTCAGTGGCAACTTTGAAAAAACTTTTTCAACACCGATGTATTTAATATGATTGTCTGCTGACACATACAAAACCAACGGGCGATACACCCGATCAAACCCAACAGCCGCGCTCAATCGTATTTCGAGGAATCATTTTTTTTTCATCGTTCCTTCGATTTCAGTCATTTGTATTCCGCGGCTGATTCCATTGAAATTTAGCGATTATGATAATGTTTTCGTGGAACTGCGTGATCAGTAAATCTGGGCCGTTTGCCGGATGCCTCGGTTGGGAATAGTCAGGAAAAAGATCTGTCGTGATTCTAGAACATGAGAATAAAGCAAGTCGAGACTGTATCCTTAGAGAAAGAATGTGAAAGAGAGAAAAGTAAAGACCGTTGTGCTTTCGTGCTGGCGGGTAAAGCTTTGAATCTTTGATCGTACCCTTGAGGAGCAAGGGATGGGGGCAACACGACGAGAGAATCAAGAAAGAACAGCACGATAAGCTCCACATGTACATGGGTATATTGACTTTCACAAATGTACATCATTTATGTGTCCAGAGTTGGTTGTAGGAATGCGAATCCAGTAGGTTTCATTGTCCTTGCGAAATTGTGTCGTGTATAGTATTGAGTAGCAGTGTGGTTCGGCTAATACGGTACCGGAAATGCCGGAGCACTATGCCGGGGCATCTATCTGTCTGCGTATGCATGCAACGCCCTCTACAAAGCACAGCATTATTGCTGAACCTCATCGACAAACTCTGCTGAATGTATAACGGATGTCCCAAAAGATGGTTCCGAGTGATGGAGTAAAATTCCATCGTATTTACTGGTCAATTCGATGGGCTATCGATCGATTTAAAATGGTTGATCGGCAGTGTTGATAAGATAGAAATATAAATTTGTTAGCACATCGCGATTATGCTGGAGCCCATTTTCGGGACGACCATAAACGACGAATATTTTTACTTTACGACACACATTGGATCGGCTATGACTAATTAGACGGAATATCGAAAACGGTGCTTCGAAATAGACATTGAATATGAGCCTTTTCCAACAGAAATTTACGATCCATTCGCTTCTTTAACCTTGCAGTAACTTTGAGGACATCGCGTATAAGTGCGGGAGTTCCGATCCATATACCATCGTGTAATACCCTACTTCATCCTATTGGCTACACATGCTGGGATTACACGTGTCGTCGTGTACACAAGCCCGGGCACAACACGGTGACAACAACATCCCTCTGGTTATTACAATCCGAGCAGACGAGGGCTCTCCCAAGTGCTCTTATAACTTATGTCACCGCATCCACATGGCGGCCTAATGAGGATCAAAACCGTTATGGAACAGCGATTTAATTGTCTGGGTATTTTGGCATCTAATGAATCATCTTTAATTTAATCATCGGGAATCCGTCCTTCTGTCGTTATAGCAACTTCGCATTGTGTGTTTCAAGGGTTTCTATTTCTTTTTTTTTCGATAAGTCGAATAGTATTCCAATGGCGGTTATTTCAACTTCAAAAGTTGGGGAAAATCGCCCAATGTCGAGTACAGATGCGCTGCGCGTATTGCCACCATTTGGCAGGGGACTCTATGATATGTTGTTTAACGAAATGAAAATCATTAGAAAAGATGATTTGTGTTTTCGAAGATAATGATTTCTTGATTATAAATGGAGAATCATTTGATCGATTGTTACAAATTAATTCGGATCAAAACATGGTGCTACTTACCGGCTGCCATTTCTTTTGCCCTTCTCCGCGCCGTTGTCGCTTTGTTGTTGAGGTCGATTTGGAGTGTCCTTATCTCGTTGTCCCCTTCGTTTTCTCGTTGCTTCTTTTCTCTCCGCTCTTACAGTTTTCCCCTTTCTTGTTACGTTTTTTTTTTTTTTTTGGTTTTTTTTTTTCTTTGTTGGGAAAGAACGTTAGTCCGTAGGAAAGAGCTTCGTTTTACCCGGGGCGACCTCTTTCTTGGCCTTCTAATTGGCCCGGAGTCCCTGGGCACTCTTAACGAATAAACGGTTCTCTTTGATCGATCCTTGCTGGCCTCGGGTGTCCCGTTGTCGTCGTAGTTGTCGACGCCCTCTCGTCTCGTCTTCTCAACTCAGGCCTGGGGCAATCACGTGATTTGACCATCTCAGCCTAAGCCTTCTCTCTCCCTTAATCTCTCTCGCTCTCTTTATCGCTCTTTCTCTCTCTCTCTCTCACACTCTGTCCCACTCACTCACTTCCGCTCTTCCACTTCCCCTTCCGATAACCCAGTCGGTCTCTAAGTCTAATACCAACGGGGAAGCATACTGTCCTAGGCTAAAAGCACTAAACACCGAATGACCACCAAAGACGGATGAGTGGAACGATCGTTCACTTCATTTTTCTTCTTCTTGCCTCTCGTCCAATGATGTTCACGAACGAGACCTGTCAGTAGGTACTGAGAACAAAAAGACGTTTTATAAATACAAATCCCACGCGGTAAACGATGAGGTGAAAAAGGAAAAAATAAAATAAATTGTACAAGCGGGAGTCAAAGATAATTGATGGTGCATTCATCATTGATGGTGACGGCTCATATAAGCGAGGCACAAAAAAAAACATGCGCCTATTTTTTTTTGGAGGCTTTTCGAAGTTTCCCCATAGAGAGCGATCACTCCATATTAATGTCAGGCGATCCTGAATATTCATCAAAGTGTTTTTAATCGATGGAGAATTGTTCTCACTGACATGTCAGACTTCAGTCGGATCTATGTTAGATTTTATAATCTTCAAGATAAAAGAAAAATCGTTTGCCTGGTGATTGAAGCGGGAGTATAGAAAAGAAATAAAACAAAAGGTTTGATTATGGTGAAATCGATAGGATTCACATGGTACAAAATGAATTAAATAATAGGAATAAAAATGTTTATCTTCGAAAGTTCTTTTTGGAATATACCGGTTGGTGCGTTTGATCAATAAATTTTCAATTAAACTAACTGGATAATCAGGTGTGGCTTGATTCGAGTGTACCGAGAGTAGATCTCTATGTTGTCAGAAAACTTTGATTGTTGAATGGTGAAGAAGTTCCCAACGAAGGAAAAATCTCGAAGCGGAAAAGTGGAGTGAAGTTGAAGCTTTTATGGCACGTCTTTACGGCGGTACGAATGAGACGAGATAGAAAAAAAAAAAAAGATCCGAGTACCAGATCGCAGCAGTAAGGCAAAGGTTATTGCAGTTCGTTCGTAATTACTTTTCGGTTCGTCCGAGCGATTATCACTGATTTTTCTTTTTTATTCATCAATCTCTAAATGGTATTTTTGAATTTTCTTCAAATAATTATCGTACCCAAGTTAGTCGTGGAACAGATCGTTAAAAAAAAGGAATTCAAATGGAAGAAAGAAAGAAAGATTTATTCAACCGGTTTGGATTTATGTGCCTGAAACGTGATGAGAAAATAGATGAAGAAAGTGAAGATAAAAGACGGGAAGATGAGCGAAGAACTCGGGATAAGTAGGGGAATGAGCAATTCTGGAGTATCAAAGAGTGAAAGAACATAAAAAAAAAAACAAGTGCCGATGTCGGAGCTAGTCTTGCATCGACGTTATTTGTTCAACGAGTCAGTCTCGCCCTCTCCCCCCCTTTCCCAACTAGCCATTTATTTTTGCGTTTTCATTTTTATTCATTTATTTTTTTTTCGCATTGTTCCGTTCTTTCCTTTCTTCTCGGGTCCAGTTTTTGGTACGTGACGATAGAGAAAACTCACGATATGTTCTTTTCCCAAGGTTGTTTCACCGCGTACGTCAGAGAGAGGAGTCTGCGGAAATTCCTTGTATTTTTCGTCTTTTCGCTGCTCCCTTTTTTTATATATTTTTTTTTCTTCGTCTACTCTCGTTTCTGAGGCGAGAACTTATCCACCTCGGCGTCTCTTCCTCCTACGCCTCCCCCGATGCTCTTGCCTTCTTCGTTTCTCTTTCTTTTTTTATTTCTTGAACGGATCGACCGTTCTCTTCTTCCTCGTTCGCTGCACTACGAGCTCCTATCCGAACTGCCGCACTCGTCCTCCGCATCGTTCGTCATTTCTTGTAGAAAACGCCTTCACCGGAGTAAGAATAGAAGAGTGCAGAAAAGAGGTCTCTCTCTCTCTCTCTCTCTTTGCGCTTCGCTGATGTCTCTTCGATCGCGTGTTTCACCTTTATTCCTCCCCCCCCCCTCTCCCCCACGGGTTTTCAATGTAGCCACAGCTCTTGCTTCAGCCCTCGAATCTTCTCACTCGAGACAATCGTATCAGAGATGAGTCAATAAAAAACGAGATGTTCGTCGATTTAGAGCTTCTTGTTTAATTTTCGCCGGGGTTTATCACGGACACGGTAATGGAGATCGTGAAGGTTTGAAGGAGCTGAGCTTTGAGGCGCGATTTTATCTGAAACAATATATACGATCTCGGTGAAAATTAGAAAATTTTTCGTATCGCTAACGAACTTTAATCACTAAACGTGTCAAACGCCAGCAACTTTATTTTCTCTTACCCTACTACTCGCAACGCGCTCGTTATTTCGTACAATTATTTTACAACGAGTCGACGAAAGTTCTCATGTACGAGTGGACGGTAAACTGTCATTGTTTATATCGACAGGAGCTTTAATAATATCGTACGAACCGAGGTTGTTCGTGCGTCACTAGGAACTACTTCGAGAAGCCTCATATTCGTATACGCGTGTATGCGTCTGTGTGTGTCCGGGTACGCTAGAAACTCAATTATGTACTGACAGGAGAGCAGAAACTACAGGCACCACGCGTACCGAGTGTCCCAAAAATCGTTTTCATCGTCTAGAAAGACCAGAGATCATATGAAAAATTATTCCACCTCTTTTCATTCCTCGGACACTTGGTTGATGACTTACGAATCGCGAAGGGAGAGTGTGGAGCAAAAGAAACTTGTGTACAAATTCTAAAATCGATTCACCCCGGATCGATCATGTTCGCTCGAAAAATTTGTAATTCACCTGTAACTCATAGGTGTTGGGCATCAGGACTTTTGAAAAAGCTTGTATAGAAACACACGGGTCTCGTTCTTTCCATGTCTTCATAAAATTCTCGGTTTATACAATTTTCATGATCGTCGTTTCAGCTCCAGAGAATACCGACAACACACTCTCGGTTCTCATTGTGTCCGCGTGCTAGAAAAGTGTTAAAAAACCTTTATATCTGCAGTAATCCATGTGCGTATGTACGTGTGTGTGTGGGTGTATAATTCTGAGAAGTGATAACCGGTTTTTGGTTAAGCTGCGGTATTATAAAACCAGTGGAAGCAATATCGATAATCCTCAACGAAATAGCTCCTCCTCTCGCTTGGCTAAAGTTTAGGCGATCAATCGGAGATTTCCAGCGCGCTATAACGCTTCTCTTTTTTTTCCTGTTTACGGTCTACTACCTATACACCCATATCCATACACTCGCTATCCTATTTTGTACCGATTTCCTGTGAAAACTCGTACGTGGCTAAGATTTTAATAAGCTCTACATATACACGTGTTTATCTTAGCACGAATGTAAGGATTCATAAACCGTGAAAATACAGAAAATCTCTTGGAATTTTATGAAGCGCAGTGCATTTTCGGGTAACAAATCACTGAAATTCGACTCGATTGAACATTTTTTATTTTCATATTTTTTTTATCACATGTTTTCATATTCGTGTTCACCAAATTTATTCCGTTCCATAAATTTACTCCTTTTGGCGACGACACGACAACTCCAGGCGAGTAAAGACTTTTCATTCGTTCGTTAAGATTCAAGCTAACGATTGAATGTCCAATTGCAATTATTTCTAAACATTTTATACAGCTCTGCAAAACGAATCGCGAAATTTGCGAGACCCGCCATTTTCTAATAATGCGAATTCCGGAAGCTTCTTTTTACCCATTAAAATCATACTCTGTTTCAAGTTTTATCATTAATTCGCCAAAAGTGAATGTAGATTAATGAATACACGACTCTGGAGACTGTCGTACCCTACGGAGAAGCTTTATTATTCTTGGTTAATTCCTCGTATGAGTTTCCCTAATCACTTTGCTGGCGTGGTCGTCCTGGAGGAGCCGAGAGCTCTGTGTAGCAGCATATCAACGGGTTTACCCTCCGCGGACGTTAGTGTTCCCGGTTCCATTCTCCCGGGTACGATATAATCAGCAGAGGAAAGCCCACCGAACCTTGTAACAATTATTATCACGATTCCTGCGCGAATTCGCTAGAGGAATGATGGGGAGGGGGAAGCGTTTCGTACACTCGGCTATTTCTTCGCGTTTCATGCCTTTTCCTCCGTTCTCTTAGCCCACGAGATTAACCTTTCTCTCCCTTTTCCTTTCTTCTTAAACAAATCCACAACTCTGTTCGAATTACAATTCGTAGCCACATATAAGCGAGCTCGAAAAGCCAAAGCGCAATATTCATTCGCACGAAAACACCGGAGAAACGGCGTGTGTGCCTTAATTTGATTGGGGCTCACTCTCTCTCTCTTTTCAGCTCTTTGAAAATTCGTAATAAATATTATTATTCAACATTTTCATTAGGATTTTCCCTGTTTTATTTAGCTGGAGCGTTATTGAAATTAAAAACGGATAAAATAGTTTTTTCGTTGCCAAAAGATCGCCATTTATTATCCGTTGAATCGTGTTTAATAATCGAATGACAAAAGATTTCTCTCACTTCGACGAATAGCTTAAACGAAGATTCGATGAATCGTGATATATCGATTGAACAATTATCGACGGACACGAGAAATCGTCGCTTCAAGGGTTCCAGCCAATAATATATTTTCGTTACGTCTCAATTCTAGAATAAGTTTCGAGTGAATCGTGGATTAATTTCGAGCTCTCTTCATAGCGGCGAATAACACGAGTGTTCGCGTATTGATATCGATGCTAAATCATCGCAGATCGATACTATCGTGTTACAATAACACATACGACAGCAATAAAGACTGCAGCGACCATCAATTTTGTTGTCGAAGTTCGATTCATCGAAACATCGTTAACCCTAATATTGGCGTGTACATCACAAGAATAAATTCACATAAATCCAATAGCTGTGTAGCTTTTACGACAAATGTGTGCTAAAAGCGAAACGAGCTAATTTACCGCGGCCAAAATGATTTATGCACTCGCTCAGAGGAGCAAAAAGCTTTTGAACAAAACCCCTGCTACCGTTTATATTTCTCAAGGAATCTTTGAAATAATAAAATAATATTTCATGATTTCAATAATTACGATTAAGTTTTTTCGCCAAGCGATCCTACTGTTTCGCCCAAATCGATAGTGCTATAAAAATATTTATCAACGCAGAAACGTTAGATTGTAATAATGCACGAAATGAAAAACCATTTCATAATTTTCATTCGCAAATAATTCGTTTTGAAGATGAACACGAGTTTGGATCAAAGTTTTCAAATCCGAAATATTAGTAACATACGAGTCGATATTCGGGGGATATATATAGGTGATGTTGCGTCACAATGATTGTGCATTTACGTACGAATCTCTACATATAAAGTGCATAATATCGAGGCAAGATGAGCATCATAGTTCGGTTAATTGTGTATTCAACGGGCTGTTTGCATATTTAACGCCCGTTGTAATTATTCCCTGTTTACCTGGATACGTTGTTCCCGTGAATTGAGGGATAATATTTCCAGGCGTACATATATACACGATTCATCAATCATGGGAACGAATCATCTACATTTGGTGTCCCATAAATTCATTCCCGTCATATTTCCTACGCGAGGAATCTCGTTATATATATATATATCTCTCTCTCCCTCTCTCTCTCTCTCTCTCTCTCTCTCTGACTTTCTCGCGTCATTCGTATTCACCAGAAATTTCGTAATTTTTCTCTTGTTCCTTACCCGGCCGTTCCGCTTCTCTGACGAGAATGTTCTCCAAAACTTTTCAAATTAACCCAACGAGATAGCCTCGAAGAGAAGATACTTTTATTTCATTTTTTCTCCTTCTCCAAATCCTTTTGTTTCCTTCACTCTGTTCTTCCGTTAAAGATGAAAATTCTTTGGAGAATTCTCTCTCTGCTTATGTTAAGAGGGAAAGAGAAAATACAATTTTGGCATGTTTCTGACCTTTCCGCAATGTGGCTCATGCACTGGCGCGAGACTAAAAGGGCAGAGCATTGCTGCCGTTATAAAGTTACCCCGCAGGCTACGCGAATCAGATATGAAAGATTCACGAGACCGAAATTGGCCGGAGAAGAACAAACGCGGAGAAAAAAAAAAGAGATTGAATGTGAAGACATGTTTTTTGGCATAAACAATTCGAACGAGCGGTGAAACTGATATTGTAGAAACGAAAATACGAGCCACTGACCAAAAAACAAAACCGAGTTTTTGGTGAACGTCGAATTCATATATTTTTGGTAAAATCGATCGAACTTGAACGACTCTGTTTACGCTTCTCTTGCAAGGACATTTATTCATTTCACTTCGTTTATACTCAATTTTCGTATGAAAAATTTCATAAGATCCGTTAAAATCAAAATTATACATTTTGAAAACTTTCGCGTAAAGCGAAAACATTTGTCGTCCACAAAGCTGATTAACCGATAGTATTTTGGAGAAGTATTTTGGAGAATGATGTGTCAACAGAGCTGTTTTTTGCTCGAAAAAAATTAGCATAACCTAAAAACGTGAAACGAGCCGCTCCATACAGGAGTTTCAACTGAAAAATCAAAAGAATGAGATTTTATTGAAATTCAAACTCTCGAATCGGGTGTAACGAATTCACCATTTAAAAAGTCAATTTTTAAATCTAAATTATTCATGAAATCCGGCTCGATTTTAGCAATATTTCGAAGATTCTCTGTAAATTTTTATTACAAAGATTACCGTGAATAGCGAAGTAAGTCAATAGCTGATCTGAAAAAAAAAAAAATGTTAAGAACTAAAATAAATAACACCGTTCGAGCAAGTTTTCTTCTGTCAAAATGGCATTGTAGCGAGACGTATTTAGAGTTTAAAATTTTCATAGGGGCTCCGTGTTCTCGCAGATTGTGGGCAGTCGTGAAAACACGGAGTACGCTAAAAGCTCAGAAAATTAATATAGTTGAAATAAGCGAGGGAGCAATCGTGCGAATTCAGAGATTGCATCGGTCGTCGGACGGTATACGGGTTCGTACTACTTGCAGAAAGAGTACGCGATCAAAAGCGTGTTCTCGACTCAGGGATAACGGAATTTCTGTGAGTTCGCCCGAGGCAAAACCGCGGGGACATGCGACATGTTACGCGAAACGTTGTGTCAACGACAGAAGTCTCGAAAAATTTATGTACACCCATACACGAAAATATATATTTATATTCGCTTGTTTATCATGGTAAAATAAGGGTGGAGAAATTATTTACGAAACTGAAAAATTTGTTCTTCTTTCGGAGTTTTTGTAATTTTCTGCTGTTTGAAAACGTGTTAGGGCGTTGAAAAGCTTTTTCACGAGATTGTTCGTGATTATTTTGTTGTAAAAAATAAATTAGTACCATTTTTTCTGTTTTATTTGGAAGTCAATTTCAATTCTTCTTGCGCAGTTTTGACATTCGCTGCTGTTTAATTAATAGCACAGAAAAATGGATGAAAACATTTTCGCAGACGTAGAAAAAAAAAAAAAAGACGATTCTTTTGTGGGATTTGTTCAAAACTGCCTTCGAAATTAGAAAAGTATTGAAGCTGTCGAATTTACATACTTTTAGAATTCTCTTTCATCAGATTTATTTTTCTACATTGTCCATATACTCGTATAAATATATAAATATGAGAATTTTCGTTTTTATTTCCGCAATAAAAAATGCAACTACGTAATATAAATTTATTCAAAAAGTTTCTTCTCCGCATGTACCTTATTCAATTCGTTCCTTTTGCATCCCTCGTCAATGTACTTTATACAGAGTTCTTCGTTCACGGTCTCTTCACTTCTCTATCCGTTTCATTCTTTTTACCATCGTTATCTCTCAAACTCGTGTCTCATCACAGTTCATATATACCTTCATCTTCATAACCACGAATATATGCGTGTTTGCTTTTATTTTTTTGTCAGTCTTTCTCTTTCAAGTTTATTTAAAGAAAACAACACCCAAAACCACTCGTTCAAGCTCATACAGAAAAACTCGTTGGAGAAACGAGACCGAAAAACCTTTGACAAATGAGGTCTGCTAGAGTCTTTCGAGCTTTTCACAAATTCACAAAGTTCTTCACCACAATGGAATTTGCGAAAAGCGCTTTTCATTTATGTGCAATGGGAGATCTTTCATTGAAAAAAAAATTGTTTAAAAATTAAAAAATCGTCGTTGGAAAAAGTATTAACGTTTGCCGTCGAGTCATCGAATGCCAAAATATTATATTTTCTACATTACTGCCCCAAGTTTGTCTGCAATTGCATCATCTAATCAAATTTGTCAAGCACAATTCTATCATTTTTTTTCGTTCGCGTCAAAATTATATATCTTCATTGAATAAAGAACTCTCGTCTCAAGAGGCCATTCATCGTCGCGGTTATTCTCCATTGCTCATGTATTGCCAGTAGCTAAATAAAGCCCGAAAAGGAAGTTTCTTCCGACTTTCAATATGTTGACTTTCTTCTCATTTCGTTGGTTTTCATCGCGGCGACAACTTCCATATTCGGGGATGAAATTGTCTATTTTCTATCTCAGTCGCTCGTTTCACCCTCCATCTCTCTTTTTTATCTTTATCTCGCCCTTTATACGTTTCAGTATATGGCAGTTATTCCCGACTGATTAAATCGTGATTCAAAGCATCGAGAAGCTTCGATCAACGTGCGGTTGCCAGCGTGTTTCGGGCCATTGAGCGTGAACCGTGCGAAGCATACTCCGATTGTCCAGAGAATATAGCGAATCTCTCCTTCATCCCCTGTGCTTATTCTCATCCCCTTTGGATTCACCCCCGAAACGATGGGAATTCCAATCTATCAAGCGGTGCATTTGCACTAGTAATGGTTACATCGATCGTCCTTCTCTCGCGTTACGTAAATGAACGTTAATACATAGAATATAAAATACTCAGAATTTTACACCCACATATATAGTGGTCCATCGATGTTTTTTATTTTTTATTTTTTTATACTAGACAAATGCACGTGATATTTTTCTTTTCGTGAACTTGATCAATGGCTCGAGAAATATTTTATGGATTCAGTGTATAAGCTATCAGAATTTATGACCATTTTTTTTTTGTATTTTATTTCTCCCATTCGTGATTGAATTTCAAAGAATCTTATCTCACAATAGAAAACACATTTATTGGGTTTAAGAGACTGTTCGGACTTATTTCTTCATCGATAAAGCTCCGCCGATATACGTTTTTTATGGTGGGAAAAACAATTGATTCGTGATAAACAGCGTTACGTTCGTGTTGGAATCGAAAAAAAAAAAAACGAAAAATGAAGGAATGTGGATAAAATTTTTTGAAATTTTTGATACATAACGTCGAACACTCTGCTAAGAAATGTATGAAATTTACAATATTTTTACGATACCTTTACGTATGAAATTTACAAACTGCGTATATGAAATAGAAACTATTGCACTCGTATACCAAATTCATTGAAGTTACAATCTACCGTCTCTTTAAATTAATGCACATGCATAGAAACAAGCTTTTATCAGAGCTTCGCACTCTGGCCACCGAGTGGGTCAGAGTGTTGAGATCTTTCTCGTAAGAGACACGTGCTCCAGATGAGGATATATATAGGAGTGATTGGAGTCCATGATAAATGTGTAAAACACAAAATGTTGAATTTGGTACAATTATTTTTATTCTACAATTGCTCGACGTCATTGGACGGTTAAAAAGTGGAGATTGTCACTCTGACTAATTTCATAAAGTGTATGAATGAGCATGACTCTTCACTTAAAAGAATCCGGATTGATAGTACATCGATCAACTTATTTCTCTAGAAATTCATAAATACTGCTGATGTTGTTTCGATGATAACAGAGTAAAAATATTGTTTCGACTGTTATTTTTGTACGCAAATAAAAAATGGCTGAATTTATTGCAGATTTTCTTTTAGTTCAGCTCCATGTGATTTTATTTTTGAACATTAATTTTCAAAGTTGGGGCTGTTTTTATAGCAGCATGATTAGCTGAGTTTAGCCCGATTCAAATGTTCATGTTTGTTTGTGTATTATACGACTTTCGGACTTTTTTGAGATCCTTGGAATACGTGAGTCATGTTGAAATGAGTTGGGGGTTAAAAATTTTGAAATTTTGTTTTCTCTCAACGATGGCAGAAGAAAGCCCGACGTGGTATTGTATTTTCGAACGTAACTTTTATCAATAGCTTCCTATCGATTCCATCCTCGCTTTGCGATACTTCAGTCTCCTTTATTCCTGACCACTTTTTTTTTCCCCTGAACTTTGCGACCTCCAACGAAGCAAAGAGAGAACCGACCATTCGTCTTTTACTCCGAGAGAAACTTAAATTTAATTTTTACCGGACGGTCTGCCGCCACCAGCATTTTCTTTTATATTCTTTTTGTTTTTTTTCCTGCTCTTCCCTCTCCCTCTCTCCCTTTTTTACTCACTCGGGTTTTCTTTTACCGTGTGCATTCACTGAATTATCTCAGCCCTCTTTAGCCTCAGGCTTTTCTCCGTGAAACCTTTTCAAATATATTTATATAGCTCGATTCTTTAAGCTCGCATTCTTTTCAGAGCTGAAAAACTTTCACGAAACAATTGTACAGATAATCACAACCCCCGTGGTTATTATTTCAGAAAGTGATTGTTGAGGAAAAATAAAAGTTAGAGCTTACTATTCAGTAGTGGTATCATCGAAAACGTTAGAGGAATCGAAATTTTCCATTATCAGGGTAAATTCATAGTTTCATTTTTCTCATTAAACAGTGTTTCTTCATTGACTCTGCTTCAAATACACCCTCTCGATTCTATTTTCATTCAAAACGTATAATGATTCCCCTTCAGAGTAAAAAAAAAAAAAAAAAAAAATTCTAACGACATTCATCCATCGGACATAAAAACACTTTGCCACCTATTCGCGATAATAAAAAAGTTATGAATAACACTCAAAATATTTTCATCAGACTATTCATCTTTGTTTCGTTGTCGTTAAAACGATTCAAATGTTTCAGAGCATATATTTCTTTAAGGAGGTTGGGTACTCGCGATACAATGTTTCCGTGTTAAACCATGTTAAAAACATAAAAAATTTCAAAAAGTTAAGAATTTTATAAAATTTGGTGACCATATTCTTTAGTGCCAAATTTGACAATACAAATTTTTTCAGATTTTTCTTCTACACAGTTATCGAGTAATTGAAGACTCAAGTTCACGTGTATAAGCATAGCGTTTCCATATACATAGGTATACATTACGGGCATAAGAAATCTACTTTAATGCTCAATTACTCGTTAACTAAGTAGAAGAAAATTTTTAAAAAATTCCACAGACACCTAGATGTCCTAGAGAATATCCTCAAAAAAATTCATCAATTTTTAACTATTTTTGTCCGAGTATCCAACCTCCTTAAAATAGTTCAACCGCAGTTTGCATCATCGATAGAAAAATTGACAATATTATCGATGATAAAAAGAGAGAGAGAGAGAGAGAGCCATTGCTTGCACGTCCTGTTGCTTATCCGCATGAGCCCGTGCTAAGTGCGTAAACGTTTTTCTCGTGAATGTACGAAAGGCTTTACGGAAATGATTGCATTGTTTATTCCTATCGCGGTGTCTGGAATGCGATATGGACACGTATTTTCTTGGCTCAGAAAAGAGGCGACAATAACGTCGTTGTCAATGACGACGATGAAAAACGTGAGCGAATTCGAATTCCTTGAACTACGCACGGAAGAATGCATACTCTTAAAGAAAAAGAGATATTTCTCGCGATGTTCTCCCAGGTTTAGGTATATAAGGATCGAGAATATACGTGTGCATGTAAATGCACGAGAAGATTCGATTCGAGGGAAACATGCATATCCGAAAATAAAGCGAAATCTTCATGGATAGTATATGTATGTTTATATTTACGTAGATAGGTCTGTGTGCATCGCTTTTACTATATATATTTATGAAGAAAGATACATCAATTTTCTCTTGCTCAGTTGAACACGAAAAAAAAAAAAGAACGAGAACGACAGTTATCCTTTTTGCCAATCGAAAGCGTGAACGAGAAACGCTTTGTCGAGTCCCTTGACTCTCTCTCTCTCTCTCTCTCGCTAACGATTCACTTCCTGCCTTTTCTTCCCTCCCAATTCCTTCATCTCGATTCACCCTCAAATTTCCGTGTTAAATTATTCTCCGGAAATTCGAGAATTGGAATATGCGCGCAGCCCATATCGCCACTCCCAGTTACTACTTTCCTATTAGAAATAATGAAGCTAATAATGATAATATTCGAGCTTGATTAATCACGAAAATTTATTCGATCGACTGGTTTTATGCTTTGGTTTATGAATGATCGTGACATCGGTCACGAGTTCCGTGCTCAAAATCCGACCATTTTCACATCGCTCCATCGATTTTTTATCATTCAATATATCTATGGTGGATGAAAAAGAAATAAAATCGTCGACAGTATCAATTCGAACGAAAATCATGCAATGAAATTTTCTTCTGACGAGTATATTTCTCTTAAACTCGAAAGTTCAGAAAAACTGAAAAACAAAAAGACATTTCCGTCTGTGAATGCATCGCAGATTCGCTTGGCTCAAAAAAAGCCGGGAAGAAAGTTCAATACAAAGAATTCATCGAATCCAATTCAATGACAGCAAATTACACTATGTCGAACGAACTTTTTTTCAGCAGTTAATGTAATTTCTAATTCACAGAGCTCGGAGAAAATCCGTGTATATATAGTGCATCGAGTTCGACATTTTGTTCGACGCTGTAAAGTCGAATTAAATCTGTTTCACGTACGGTAAAAGATTCCTCAATGATTTACTGTACACACACGTATATAAAATACGCTAAAGTTAAATATAAAAAAGAAGGTGAAACTTCTCGATGTAATCTCATCAGGTTCGATAAGAAAAATAAAAGAACAAAAAACAGCAGAAGCTCGGTGAAGCTCTTCCGTTTTTATGGCGTCTATATATCTTTTCGGCGTTGCGAAAGTCTTAAAATGATATTTCGCTCGCTTCGAGAGTCGGAAGGACGTATCTAGAATCCCTCTTGATCGAGGATAAGACTTCGTTGCTTGAGAATACCGACAAACACGTAAACATATATTTATAGAATCATCCGACATACATACATTCGTATACCCATCTGATTGGAAGACGAGACCAGTGGCTTCCGGTCGGATCTATGAACCCGGAGCAATATTTTTTTATATTTTATTTTATCCTCCATACCATATCACAAAAGTCAATAATTTGGGTTACAGAAACTGTAGGAATACCGAGATGTATGTGGAAGAAAGATCACGTTCTCCTCCAAACGAGCATCGATTTCACGTATTCTCGAAATTCATAGCGATGTACGCGGAATGGGGCGAGGGCAAAATGAACCTGTGCCGAAACGTACGCAGAGAAAAAAAAATGGTTGATTCAATAAAAATTGATGTTATTGGAAGAGTTTTGTCAATTGAAATGCACATTTCTTTGGCAGAATGAACGTGCAGTCTGATGAAAAATTTATCTGTTCGTTCAATGGTTTATGACATTATGATGATCATATATTTTATTGGCACTCCGTAATGAGGGATTTTGTTGTTCCAATAACTTTTTTTTCTCAGTGTAGAGAATATATTCTGAAATAAATTTTATCTTAATGAAAAAATAGTGATATAATTTCGAGAGCGTTTCATTCCAAATATTGAATTCACGCATCCTATAGAATTTGAAAGCGACGTGCAATGCCATTTTTCACACGAGTGCTCAAGTAACTGGAACCCAGTTGATCGAGGTTTCGTTTTGATTCGATGCATTTTTACCACGGCACTCCAGGCGGGTGTTGTGATTTCAAAAAAATGTTCGTTCTTCAGTTATTTTTTATTTTTCTCAACAAAATTGACGTGTACGTAATGGAAAGTTCTTGGAACAGAGTTTTAATAAAATTCTCGAAGTTCTCTCGGATAGTTTTTTAGCTTGAGCTAACTCAGAAAATAGTAGAATTATTTACTAAATAAATAACGTGTGATTGGACGAACGATATGCAACAGGGAAAAATATCATTCGATGGTGTTCTCAATTCCTACTCCATATAAACGACCTAAACTTTCGTAAATTGTCACCTGCTTGGTCATCCCGAAATATATATACAGTCTTAACTATTCCCATAAGTTAAATCTACACCCTCGTCTCTAACTGAGCTCTTAAACCGAGTCACGAATGTAATAAAAACTTCGATGAAGCTTCGCAGTCGCCTCGAAACCGTTTAGTCGCTTTCTCTTTTTCCATTCACCTTTCTTTACCATCCCTTTTAATGCTTTTTCACCCTCTCGTTATGCTCGTCACCCTCCGATAAAACCGTCCACAATCTGCCAAAGAATAATAATTCCAAAGTTTTTTTATTCTCCTCCTCACACCGTTCATATTCGGTAAATCACTCTCGGCCAAGACCAGCCTCATTAGACCTCAAACGGTAATTGCTACCTGTATGTCGTTGTGTGTTTTTTTTTACAGTCAAATATTTCACTCCGACAATAGCCTCGTCTCATAAAAGCTGTGAAGACAAATTGGGTGTAATGAGATTGTGCAATTTACTGGCAAATTAATTACTATTGAATCGTTAACTTTCGGTAGCCATACTTTTTGTTTTATCGCACTGAAACATTCCTCAATACTTTCAGGATCTTTTCATTTAATGGATACAGCAGTTTCAAATAAATTATCCATGAATCCTCCTTGTTTTCTCGTATGCTCGAAAATTTTATGCAGTTCGATAAACAATTTTCTCGATAGCTAACTTTCTGTTGAAAGGATCGAAAAAATGTTATTCAAATTTCTAACCAATAAACTACGAAAACATCTTTCAGTATACAAAAATAAAAATAAAAAAACAAAACGTGCAGAACTTAAACGTTTCATCTGTTCCATTTTCTCCGTGCTTTTACCCTTAATAAAATATGAACAGAAGCACACGAAAGTCCCCAAAAAAACATCTTATCAGTCCGTTCTTTGTAGAGGTCACAAAAGCTCTGTATATTTGGCTCTCGCACGAGGGCTCGAGTTCATAGAATATTTGAGATTTTTTTTAGGGTTCTCCGGGGTAGCCAATATCCGCGAACAATTCAACGAACTTCCCCCTTGTCCCTTGACTTTTATGTCTTCGCACTTCTATATCCACTTCCTTCATCATATATATATACATTTCATTTTTTCTCTTTCTTTCTACTTTATCCTTTGTGTGCTCGGATACAGGCATGATTCGCGTGAAATACGACCAGAGTCAGTGGCAAATAACCACCTGTGAACGTACATTTGCAATGGCATTCCTTAAACGGGACTTTAGGGAACATTGTGTCCTCAAAATTGTCATTTAGTTGTACGACATTCGCATTGCGAGCATAAAAAAGAACTGGACTAACCATCAGCCAAGTTCATTCTCCCCGGCGGACATCTGGCATTCATTTTTTTTACACGAGGAATTCCGTCTCAAGTAAGCCCGTGATATCCTACTTTGCGTTCAACTCAAATCGAAGATTTCTCAATGATTAATACCTGCCAACAGTATGGTTCAAGTTTCTTTTACGATCAATCGATCGCTTCGGCTCGCAAGAGTTATAAAATAATGTAAAACAAACAAAAACCTTTGAAACATCGAGCCTGTGATATTCACAGTTGAAGCAGCCTCTGTTCCCTTTGATCGGGGTTCAAAAGTTAGGAAATCAGTCACTTCTAATTTCATGCAAAGTAAATTATGGAGCAAGCCTCTGTTTCGCTACGGTAACCCGATTAATGATCAGTTTTGCTTCGCATCAACGTTCGGTCATTGCGATAACCCGATTAGTGGTTCGGCTTGCCACACGGTTTACCTATCAAGTGTCAACTTATTATTTTTCCCCCCAATTAGCGCATAATAAACACACTTTGTTTCATAGTTACCAATTTTACTGGAAAAACTTTTATATCCTATCGGATTCGTTTTAAGTACAGAGTTTCACATCGATTTAGAAACAATACACGAACGATTTATCATTAACGTTGTTTTTAATGAAAAGTTCTCTGACTCGTCATTAGTTATTCATTAAACTCAAAATATCGCGCAGAATTGCATTGGGAACGTTGTCGAAAACATTCGAATTTAGGAGATAAATGTTGCGACTCTTCACCACTGGTCCGGTGACTCTAGTCTACGCGATCTTTCATTCCATGAACCATTTTTCTCGTCGCAGGAGGCCACAGAAAGATGCGCGTACGTGTTTGGGCCAAGAAGATTGCCGTCGAGATGCGAGCTTTATATATCACGTTCTGTCGTGATCTCTGGAACTGGGAATAGTTCCCTTTTCACATTAAAATGGATTTATTTCATCTAAATACTTTAACATCTTCTCTCCCGTTCGCAAAAAAAAGTTTATTCGTTTTCGGAAAAAAAAAAATGTTTTATTGCCTGCCCAAAAGCTTATTCCTTAATTGACTGTTGCTGCTTCCTGCTGATGTACTGAAAAACAAGTTACCCCCAATGTTTTCATTATTCTTACGTGTTATCCATCTGCTAGGGTAACTGTTAGCTGTTTTTTCGTCATAAATCAAGCTCAATCGGGTGCCAAACAATTTTTAATGCTTCAATTGAAAATACAATAAAAATAGGACTTTTTCTGTACAGGATCGATCGAATTTTTGGCACAATCTCGTCGAATTTGATCCCATGCGCGAAGCGTATCTCAATCAGCCATCGATATGTTCTTATCGGGTTCAATGCTTCGAAAATGTGAACCTTATCGATTTAGCTCAAATTACATGACACTGCCCTCCGATCATTAAGCCTGTAATCGTACCACGTTGAGCACAAAGATAGATAATTATGACGCGCGCATATTTTCTAAATTATTGTAAAAATTAAATGAAAAGTGTGCACCACCGCAAGCTCAAATATGAACAGTTTCACTTTATCTTCGAATTTTTTCAATTTTGTGAAAAATAATTTTCTAGCCCATTTTTTCGGAATCATGGGATAAAATTTCGAAAAAAAAAGCGATAAGTATTTTCGTACGGTGTAGATTTTTTAGATTTTTTTTTTTTCTTGTTATCGTTCCTGTCACAAAGTTGAAGCATCTCGTAGACCGAATATCTCACGTTTTTCGTGGATGTCGTCCACCTTCGTTGCATACGAAACGAAATATTTATAAAGTCGTGAGATCAGGTGTTTCCCCGTTGTGAGAAAGAGAACGCGAAAGAGAAGTAGAAAAAATTCGTGTCACGTATACGCGAATGGGGGGTGGTGGGCTCTGTGGGTTTGAAAAATCTACGTTTCGCTATCAAACCCACTCTTGTACTTTTTTTCTCATTCAACCTCAACGATCTTTTACATGCACGTATGCCCCCAGACCCTTGTCGTTTTTCCCTTTGGCGTTCGGTACGTAACGAACTCGTGTCAACGAATAATCACATTTTTTTTTCTATACCTGAAGTAGCGATTAAACAAATTTTATTCCCCTTCTGTGCTGCTTGAACATTTTACTTTCGACTCGTGTCTATGAATTTCATTGCATGGGCTTCTCGTAATTACTCAATATCCATTCTTTTTATCAGTGAATTCACTGTTAATCGTGTTAGAACATGGAGGATGGGATGTTTAAGATTTGATCTCGAAAATGAAAAGACCTTTAATGACTTTTACAGCAGAATTTATGGGTTTTCATTCGTTTCATTACTTTTTGTGCACTGCGTCAAGTTAATTAACTTTTTGCGAGATTTTATCGCAGATTTTTTTTGGAAAAATCTTCATTTACTTTGTATTATGTTGAAACTCGTGTTAAAACGAAATATATGGTTGAATAAATTTTCACGTTACCGTACGAGAATATGATTTATTTTTGTGCATGCGAGCATTCGTTTCGATTGACCATAATTCGATAATAAAGCAAGAATCGTGCCAGCTTCGTATGGAAAATATTGAAAATAATCTCTGGTAAATTCGAGATGAACGAATGGTCGAAATTATCCACAAATTCATGACGATGAATACCCAATTCCGTTTTTTCCAATGAACAAAGAAAATCATCGATGTTTTTTCCTCGAATTTATTAGAATTTTGTTTGAGCTCAGAACTAAAATTGTTTTTTTTTGGCTGTCGAGAAATCAATTGGTCCGTCGATGAAATTTTTTTTCCGTGCAACTTCATTGAAAGAAAAATGGTCTCTGTCAATTTACACCAAAAGAAAGTTGGCCGCGTTTTACTCTTCGAACTCACTTTCATCGCCACGAATAAACTTACGTTCCCGCGAGAGCATCGCAGACTTTATCGAAAATAAACTTTGTCGTTTGCTACCGCGCGCACAATGAACTTTTCCGGAGCTCTTATTCCCTAGAAAAATAAACGTCAGGATTGTAAATCTAAAGTGTTGACAATTTCAACAACCCTTATCTCGCTTGCTCGAATAACTGAGAGGGCTTATAGAGAAAGAAGGCTCTTCTTTGGACCGGTAACTTTTGCAATTCCCAATGACAAATGTCCCCCCCCCCCCCGCCTCCCTCCTGGCGTTGTACTTTTTAGTATTTCGGCATGTCGCGCACATTCGAAACTCTTTTCACTCTTGCAAATCCAAAAAGGATAAGCCTTCGTGCTCTGCTGCATTTCCACTATCGATGTAGATTTTTTATTTTTTTTTTTATTTTTTCAACCCCCTGCAGCGAAATATTCCCAAGTAAATCGGCTCGGGGCACCAGACAGTAGAAATACATTCAATTGCATTTTATTTTGGAACAAAAATATATCGTAATTGTAAGCGAAACCCAACAAATTTAATGGCAAAGTGAATAGAAGATATCAAGATCAATGAAAAGGTGGAAAACAAAGTATTGAAGAAAAGTGGATGAAAAATGTTCCCTGTTGAAAATGTTGAAGAATAAGAAATTAAATTTCCATGTAAAGTATGTTCTTTTTTAATAGAATTTTATTATTATATTTTGGAAAAACAACTAAAGTACGTTCAGGCCCCATAACCAAACGCGTCATGTCTCTGACTTTTTCCATCTTTCAAAAAACTCTCAATAGAATTGCCAATAAATTAATTGACCTTAGAAAGTTCGAATATATAATGAAATCATTCAGCACACATCCCAGACAAGAGCGTGTCTGACGTTTACATAATTTCTGTAAATTATTAGCCTGGCCTTATTTCACGTCGTGAAGTGCTGCTGCCTGCCTCCTTTCGCTCAGTTTCGCTATAAGTGGATTCCGATCCTCATAGAGAGTCTGAATAGGCTTTTCAGCTTACTAAGAGAGTGCCAAGTAGTTTGGACATGTATAAGACGGACGAAAGCCTTGGAATATATATATGTACATTTCATACAGTTCAGCTATCAATAAATGTGCTGCTTGATTAATTGATCAAAGTTATTTGCCAGATAGATAGTGCCAATCTGTCTCTCATATATTATGTCAATTTGATTTAACTGAGAGTCGACACACTTGACGATGATAGAAAGTGACGTTGGCATAAAATTAATTGCGACCTTTTATCGTGTACCTTCAATCAATAATGTACAAGTTTTTTCGTAATTGGTCCAACGCTCCCGAACTTAATTTCGGACTTTTTTCTCCATTCAAACATCGAAAATCCTCTTTTTTTCTCTGGAAATAATAACCGATAACTATAAAATGTTTTCGTAATAAAAATGTTGAAAATTTATATTATAAATATCTCGAACGGTGAATAATGTGGAAGGAGATTTGTCGTAACGCGCTTGTTTCCCAGTGAAATATTCGTTAAGCAAATACCAATCGGGAATTCCAGTTCGACCGTCAATGCTTGATTCGCTGTTTTCAGTTTTGCAAATGAAATCCCGAGTTAATGGTATTTAACGAATTCCGGAATATAAATTTTACGAAAATTCATTTTCCAATGTAAATATGCATGTAAATTTTTCGTTATGCGTCAAAAATTATTAACTCCGACGGAGTTTCCATTATTTATGAGGGATGATCTATACATTCCGTAATAATGTTGTTTCAATAAATGATGCCGATGGATAAAAATTCGAATAAATAAAACTCTTCGATCAATAACGTTACACAATGTTACTTTTTTTTTTTTCATTCGAATAGAAATTTATAAAACTGATAGCGGCTTCGTATCAGCTTTAAAAGTGGTCGAATATTTTATAAATGAATCAATTACACCACTTTCGTTCAATCTCCACTCAATTATAGCTCATCAGGCGAAGTGTACTTATTCGTTCAGATTTTTTTTCTCCTTTTCCGAACTCGAGTCTCTATTTACGTATTTCGAGATCATGTGTGCTCAGCACTAGAGCTATCTGGGAGGGAGCGTTGATTCAACCCTGATTGAATTTCGAAATTGACACGACAGTCAAATAAACGCAGCTTCTCGCGCGACTTGAATTTCATAGAATTTTCATCACTCTTCATCGTTGAATGACGTCTCGCTGTGTTCCAGCTCGTTATTAAAGCTAATTCCTTTCACCTTTGCCCGATAAAACCAAACACATCTCTGTTCTCGGTGAATCGAGCTTTATGCCACCGAACGCCGCTTCCCTCGCAGCTGATCCTATAAGCTTTTCTTGTGCTCCGGTAAATGTGAGTTTCGCGGTAATGCCTGCGCGATCACTCATACGTCAACTTGAAAAATCACTGTCATCGGAACGAAACTCCGAAATAAGCTTGATCTGAAATTCCAGTCGTTTCAATCTAATATGAAATTAATTTATTAGAAATTCATAGCAAAAAAAACAAAAAAGGATTAACGGAATTGCTGTCTATGGCGAGGACGTCCAGTGCGTCTATCTGGCGATTTCCCAGGTCAAGTAGCTCTGCGACTTCTCTATACGGGTGAACGCTTAGCCATCCATCGGCTCGCGCATTGATCGCTCAGCTCGATGACGTTTTTTTTTTTTTTTTTTTAATTTCGATACAGTGAAGATGAGTGAAGAAGCCTGGATCGAAACTGGGTTTTAACAGTTTCTCTGTGCTGCCTCATTCATGCGTTTCCGTATGACATTGGAAAAGAGCTATCGTAAGCAGGTTTCTTGGGGTAATCTTGCAAAAAAAAAAGTAGAAATCAGTGAAGTGGGATGAGAATTGAATGGAATGAGGTCTCACGAACTCGATGAAGGAATGTCGGGGAACGAATGATCGTTTTGAAAGAAAAAAAAAAAAAAAATCGAGCCCATAATTCAGGGTATTTTCATTTGTTGGCGCTTTTAAAACTGCGTAAGCACTTTGCGTATACATATTTCAATGGTACACGTATATACGTAAGAACATTAATTTCCGTGCGTGAGCTTGTTGACTTTTTATTTTTATACGGTTCACGGAGGATGTAAAAAAAAAAAGAAAAAGCTCCAACGATCCGCAGCATCTCTCGTACATCGTCATCTCGGTCGTTTGGCTCGTGAAACATGGACGAACGTGTGGAGCATTGAAAAAATAATGTTCGGATATTCAAATACAGCCGCACATTTATGAATTGAAGAGCAAAGGGCTGTGGGCGTAATGCCTCTTAGGCCATTTTTTATCCATACGTATCATACTACATTTCTTAACTGCTATATTCGAATTTTTTACTTTTTTTGATCGTTCATTTCAGACAGTAACTTTTTCCCGTATCGCATAGGAGGCAAAAAAGTTATGAACTAATTTTTTAAAATTTTTTTTCCACTCACTTTCAGAAGCTTTTAGTGAAAATTCGCATTCCGTTCGTAGTGCGACGAAAGTACTACCGGAATATTGAGTTTGATCGAGTCGTTTGTAGGTCTGACGCGTACGAAAACTAGCGGAGTTTAATTTTTCAATCGTTTTGAAATTAAAACAAAAAAAAATCTCGTCCTCGATTCCTCTGAATTCAAATGCAGTATCGAGAATTATAAAAGAAGAAATGACAATTGTACATTGTTCGAAAAATTCAACATCGAGAAAGACTTGTCTAGAAAATCTTGTTTTTGTTGAATTTGTTGAACCCTCGTTGCCGATTCGGTCTAACCAATTCGGTTAACCATTAACCCCTTTTCTCTTTACAATTCCTCCCTTGCGGCTCTAATATACTCTCATTAGGTCGACGGAATGAATATACACAAGGATACATACAAACGCATCGGGTTAAATAGCACAGCAGAGGAGAATGCTGGCAAAGAGATGCGGAGGAGGGCGTGTGCAGACGAGCGCATAATCGCGGCGTTAACCAGAAAGACAAACTCGGCCCACCACCGCTAACCGCCAGCACAAGAACGTCCAAAATAGCTATACATATACATGTGCACGTTACTTGTGAAAGACTCTCGTCGACTTTTGGCTTTCTCCTTTCTTTTTATTCTCTCTGTCGTTGGCTAAATTTTCTAAAGCGTCGATCAATTAGATATCGCGGACTCAGACACGCCTAACGAGCGAACGAAAGAGATTCGTCGGTCTTTGATCGCGAGCACGAATGATAATTTGCGTGCAAATTATAGTGAAAACAACATTTCCGGATGATCCTTGTTCGCTACGTTTGAACATGAGAAAACATTCGAAATACATACGTTGAAAGAATATTTTTTCATAGTCGTCGATCGAAAATTCTGATATTCAAAAATATATATTTTCGTGGTATATTGACGGTTGCGTTATTAGAAAAAAGAAGAAAAAATAAAGAAAACTGAAGCAAGATGCTGACATTGAAAAAATATATATGTGAAATCCGCTGAGATACTTTGCAGCAAATCTTACGTCAACTTATGTCTCCGAAGTCGTACGGAGATCGCGCCTCTTATAGCAAAAATTCGTTGAGAACTTTGCACTCGTAAAGAGTAGTCAGATTGAGATAAGAGTATCGTACCAATTTTAATAATCGTCACGAAATCTTTTGTCTTCCGTTACGAAAACGTTTTGTCGAGAAAATAGATGAGCATATTGAATAACCGCGTGGAATGTTTAAAAAATCGTTTGCAAAAAAGAAAAAGTAAACGAAGAATGAATTGAAAAAATTTCGCTTCGTAAGTTATTGCCTAATTTTGGTTGTTTCATACAGTACGTTTTTTATCTGTCATTCACTTTGACCGCACACGAAAATCCACCCACGCATTCGCGAAGAACACGGGGATTGGTCCGGGACGAGGAGATGACTACGTGAGGATATTCTCGTCTCGTTCTCTCGGGTCGCGAGGCGAGAGAGCACTGCGTACTCCTCGGAAAGCAAGCCCCATTTCGAAACTAACCCGCCCTCTTTATATATCTCTCACCTCCTCTTCATCCCCTCTCCCATCCCTTCCCTTCCCTTTTATATCGTCCTCTTCCCCCGACCGCTCTCTATATCCTTCTCGCTCTCGGCCTCTTTCTCTCTCTCTCTCTCGTTTTGCTTGTTCATCCCTAGTGTTTACTCGCTTTTTCACACCATACCCTCGCTGCACTAAAATATCTCCAATTCTCATAGGAACGCGTTACAGTGGAATGAACAGTATCAGGAACAATGCCGCGAAAGGTCATCAGCCCATGGGCGTCATCGAAACCAGCAACGAAATGCAGATTCATCCCTTAAAATGTTGGTTCGTTCGAGCATAGAGAATAGAGATCCCTAATTTACTTTCTTTCTCTCTCTCCTCTCGCTCGCTCGTCGAACTCCTGCTTTTCCGGATAAAAACCGTTCCCGAACCCTCAACATCGAGTTATCGCGCGCATCACTTACAAAAGGATTCGAACAATCGACCCGTCATCCGTACAGAAATATATCTATGCGTGTGAAAATCCAGTCTTTCCTCCTGCTCCCATAAAAAGCTCCGGACCACATGATTCTTACACATAAATTTTCCTGAGTACACGTTCTTCTGCGTTCTGGAAGTTGATAAAGTGAATGATGCGGATGCAATATTAGAAGCGATAGTGACTCGCCGGATCGGACGCGTTGCGCGCGAAACACACCGGTGAAATTAAACGACGTGAATCGTTCACTCGAGGGGACAATTCATTTGGCGATGAATTTTTATGGACATGGAAAACAAGCTTCGTCTTTTTTCACCGTTTGTGCGAGTTCAGCTGACTCATGTAGGACATTGTGCTGATGCCCGGATCACGCGCGTATCAACGAAATATCGTTGGCGCTTTATTCCCTTTGAGCACATCTAGACTCTATGACTATCAAGGTTTATCGGAGTGCGCGATCCTTAACGAATCCTAATATTTGAAAATATTTTATGTATGTCGTTAAGGGAGTTCATCTGGTGATCGAATTAACAAACAGATATTGATTTAAAAATTTGAATACAGTTATCAATATCAACTAGATCACCTGTCAAAATTTCAGGTCCTTAGAATACTTTGTTTGAGAGAAATTAATAAAAACAAATTTCCCAATTTAACACGGTTCCTTATGCGTTTCTGTGGTTTTCCCGTCTGTGAACATGAAATTCGCAAGCATTGACAAACAGTTTCGTACGAAACTTTTATAAATGCTCAAAAAATATCTAAAAAATCTTTTCACCACTTCACAAAATCCATTCGATTCTTATGAGGTTCGGAATAAATTAATTTGTCTCGAAGAAGGAGGTTAAACTTTGGAGGTTAAATACACTAAACATACTGAGCCGACTACGCTAGTCGTGACAGTTTTGGGTTTTGACTTGCTCGGTACCCGATGAACTCCCTTAAGTAGTTGGACAAGATTTTTAAACAATTTTATTTCAA
Organism: Campoplex capitator; assembly: GCA_037576405.1. Lineage (NCBI taxonomy): Eukaryota > Metazoa > Arthropoda > Insecta > Hymenoptera > Ichneumonidae > Campoplex > Campoplex capitator. Next base: position 7,464,305 of record JARBWI010000323.1, on the reverse strand, counting down.
GACTTCATTTCAATGTAAAAAAACAAAATAACATTTTTATTTCCTTTACTTTCCGTATAAACTCGAAACTCTATTTCGCATAGTAAATTCATTTGAAAATTGCATCAACAAAAAGATATTTAGATGGATAAACCGGCGGAAGCTCTTATTTCCGTTACGACTCAATATTGTATTTTCTATTTATTTTTACGCTACCGCGAGGGCTCAAATTCCTGGACAAAACCAAGACTGGCAGTCCTCGGAGAGTCTTTTCCCGCTTATTTTTCTTCCTCTTTCTTCCTGATCGTTCACTATACGGGACAGTGCACTGTGTGTCGCGATGCTTCATAAAAGACGAGAGATTTCGTCCGGAGGGATGAAGAAAACGACATAGACCAGCAGGAACGATGACATTATATCTCTACCTATCCCTCCGCATATATATAGACAAACACACAAATCCCTGTAGTCATGCGCTCCCTGCGTCCTCCTCGTCGCACTCGCTATTGCTTCGACTCTGTCTTCCATGAGAGACCAAATTCCGTGTCACCGTTACGTCCGGCGTGTTGCCATACTACCTTAAAAAAAAAAAAAAAACGCGAGAGACCGCAATACCGGAAGTACGTCACTCTGCATTAATGTAATCCGTGTGGTGTATGGAACATTCTGACCTCGCACCATCAACGAATACTTTGCGAATTTATTATTCACGATGAAGAATTCATTTCTTTATCATTGACAGACCTGTCGATCATTTGATGGTTGATGATGATTAAAAAATATACTGTGAAATGGAATTTTCACTACTGTCGTTTACAATCGATGGATACAACTGCAAATTCGAATGCTCGAAAACAAATAGTGTCACTTGGATCAGCTGCTCATTGAGTTGAAAATAATTTAATATCGCAAACTCGAATAAGCTGCTTCTAGTTTCCAGGATATCATTTTCCAAAAGCTTAACACGTACTCGTTTCACCAAGCTCACTAAAACAAAAACAAACGTAAATATACAGGTACTTCAAATGTAACACCGTTGGACCTCTGGATCGTGTTATTTGATCAGGGGATCGTGTCATCGTATTAGAATCAACGGTACAAATATTCTCTGTCAATCCGCTTTTCAACGTATAGATTCTTCGATCTGAAGCATCGCGTTTATTCATTTACTTGCAATTGTACGCAGTGTGCACTGATTAAGTTGAGGGACTGCCATTTTTTATGTTCAATCGATGCGAGTATTTTGTATGAATTTTACTTGACGTTCTCTGCGAATGTTTTATTTTGGCGGACTTTCACTATTTGATGTTCTCCGTTGGAATTTCGTCTAAGATTCTTTGTAATTGAAACCTCTTTTACTTCGTCATCTTTGCACTGACTCAAAATCATTTTGTTTCTATTTTGCCACGAAGCAAAAAAGTTCTATCCCGATATTGTAGTAAAAACGAAACAAAAAAGCGAGAATAAAAAATCAGCGCTGTTGCGAGAACAATGAACGGTCTCCAATCAAAATTTGAGAGAACGTTGAGTGCCTTTGAAAAATAGTAGCTGAACCATTAAAATGGGAATAGCGCCGCTTCGACGTTCCTAACAATGCGGTACTCGAATTTTCGTCAATGCCGTTTATACCTCGATTCTCGTGTCGTCGGCGATCGATTTATCGATTGGAAAAAATAAAAAGAACTAAATCCTGTAACGTTTTGATCGTAAAAGAACAAAAAAATTACGGACGACACGAAAATTTTGGAGCACTAAATAATTCGCTCCTGTTTGCATTCTATGCTCGTTGATCAACTTGATGATAGATTTCAACGAAACTCCTGATTCATGATGCACGATGATGAATAAGTGAAGTCTGATCGAGCGGACTTTTGGTTTTTTTTTTTTTTTTAAACTGTACGATTCCTCAAAAGAAAATTGGTTTATTTCTCTTGATTTGTACACGTAGGAAAGCTTTTCGTAGCATTCCATATGCATAGAACAGCCCATGGAAACACGTGAGCGCGAATGCGAAGAAAGCTAGACGAGGGAATGACACGCCGTCCTGGCATCGAGTTTCACGAGAGTTTTAACCCGGAGCTGTTAAAACTTTTTCTCTATTCAGCGATACGCTACGACGACCACGAGTTTTACTTGCACGTTTCTTAAAGCTTCATTCTCCTCGACAAATCACACACCTTCGTCGTTCACGACTTTATTTCTCCTCAATTCGTATTTATAAGTACGCGCATCGACGAAAAAATCAGAATTTTGATGTCGATTAATTTTTTGGATAGGAAAATTTAAATATCGAGAACAATTTTCATAATGCAATGTTTCAAAATAAATGTTTCGACGTTACATTTCTCTCTGACCCGGATCATAAATTTATTGCGATCTCGCGTTAGAAACATCCGACAATTTCTAGACATTTTTTTCACACATAACTTATGAATTTATAATGTGCAATCGCTGGAATAGTCGATCCTTTGACCTTTGATACGATGCTTTAATATAAACCTTCGATGACAATGCTCGCTCATTAACAAAAGTGCTGTCAGCAGGGCAGTACTGACTTTTAGAGTCTCCACATTCCGGAATATAAAGATGAATAATTTATCAAAAGGCTTACCAAAATCAAGAAATAACTCATGCAGTCTAATTCTAGAATACTCGGACTGCATGATCGATCGTTTATTATCGCTTTCCCGTTATCTCAATTTGCAAAAATCATTTAATAAAATAAATAAATGAATTTCGCTCAGCGAAATTGGATATTAATCAGAGCCGTTTCCGCTTCAATAATTGTCGACTATTACCGATTTAACGATGAATTGGTTCTCGTATAAATCGATAATCACTGAAATATTTCACCTCGTTTTAAAGATCTCAAAGCGCGCTCGGTATCCTTCAATAGTTTTCATCTTCCATTTCTTCTCTTCCTAATTTTCGTGTTCATTATATTTTTTTATTTTAGTTTCGGGCTAATATAAATTTAGGTATATCTCAAAACAATAGGCCATACTCGTGCAGTATGCCACAATGTGAAAACACTATCAAATCGAAGGCTTTTGGCATTGCCAAGGGAAATTGATCCTGTGTGTGTATATGCATAGAGATTCATTGTTTTCCAATAACAGGAGATAGCACCACCTGGTGTAAACATCGTCCGCAGTGTTCCTGAAAGGGCTAGATTTTGCCGACCAAGACCTCGAAAACTATGCGAGGCTGAATACCATCCAAAATTCCTCGTTCGTCCCAGCACCAGTGAGAGAACGTGACATAGACACCAAAGTGTTTTTCTCTAAATTCTTTTTCTCGCGGTGTATAACCAACATGCCCCACATTTCATATAGCAAAAACTTCTCTGTATTAAATGCCCATTTGGGCTGTGGATTAATCTTATTGCATTTTGCTCGTACATGCAATTCAATATCATTCTAAATGTCGTAGAGTAGACAAAAATGAGATAAGAATGCGATGAAAATGGCGACTTGAAATTTTCATCGAATTCCAATACTCATTGACGACTCGCGATCAAACTTTATCATTTTCATTTTAACGCGAACCAAGTCTGTTTGTATTACAAATTATGTCGGCTCAGTCGTTTATATATACAAATTGAGAAACTGCGAAAGGTGCCTGACGTGGCTCCGATGTCTCGTATATATTGGATGCGAGATCCCATTTCGAGAGACATCAAGACACGAGAATAATAAGATATCCATTGTGAACACGAGTCGTTGTATGCACAAGGTAGAGAGCAGTTTCGTGTTATGGTATCTGATACCCGTGAGCATGAATTAATTTTCGAAGCTTGTGTTTAGGATTTCACAATACCGAATAGAAGCTACGAAACGTTTACTCCTATTTTCCCATACGCCGAATTTGCCAGTAGGTTTGTTCCTCATTATGCATTTGTAAACATAAGCAGTACAAATGTTTCGCGTATTTCTACGCATCATTTGTATGATCGATCTCATGATCAAGTCATTTCATCATTGAGCTGTTGCAATCGTATACTTTGGGTCAAGCGTATCGGCACCGGCCCATATGTAGATTAAAAAAAACTCAATAGCAGCAGTATCGCCTGCTTCGACCGAACAATCTTTCCGGCCATTTTTTTTCCCAATTCTTTCCCAATGCGTTGCTCTTCGATCTCAGTTTATCTTCGCCAACTATTTTCCCACTCTCGACATTGTTATTTATTCATTTTTTTTTTTGGTTAATTCTCACGCCTCGTAGCATCGAGGTAACGTACGTCCCGATGTTGGCTTCACCCCCATATCTCGTTAAATTATCCAAGGATTTTCCGGGATGCTGCAGCCAGAAGGATGGCCAAGAAATACAATATTTATAGAAATAGGGAAAGAGCGAAAAATGGGAATGGTCGAAAAGAGTCTCATTATTTTTTAATGCATGATAACCAACGTGATATACCGTACGAGGTGCTCGCGACAGATGTCCCTGGAAACTTCAGCTCAGAACCAAACTTCCAGAGTTGACGGTATGAGAAGTCTCACACCGCTTATATATACTATATATGAGACTCCTTCTTGAGGCGTTGTTAAATATTAAGGTTACTGGAGCTACGTGTCTTCGCCGCATATACGCTGTCGAAGCGATTAGGCATGGATGAAAATTGCATAAGATTTGCTTCACCAAGTATAAGACGTTTTCGACAAATTTGATTCGCTGTGAATTTCCATCGCTGGTCATCTGGTTCTACCATCAATGTACAACAGCCAATCAAAGCAGCATCCGGTGCACAGTAAAAAAATGTTTGAAGACATTATCCCCAAAGACTGACTCGAGACTGGTACCGTTCAAGTGCCACTAATGACATCGTTCCACACCTTTTTTATTTTGAAATCGTATGAGTATTTTGTCATTCAGTTGCTTCAGCTGCATCAAGAGACTCGGTAGAGTCACGGGACAAGTACATTGACAGCTCTGTCGTCTGCTGGCCCGAGGCTCGCCGAGACTATACTTTCTCGAAACAAAACTTTTCGCGGTGGTAGGGGTAAAATCGAAATGTCATTTTGTTTATTTTCGAAGCTCATGCAGACAATTTTTCGAATGATTTCACGATTAGCTAAGAAATTTCAGTGACTTCGTATTCAAGAACAAAGAAAATCATTGAATGGTTATAACCAAGCTTATCGAATATAACTAAAGTATGGAATGAAAGTTCTCGGTTATAAGTATTTTCAATATCTGACAAATACTGTGGATAGTACTTTTTTGATTTAGTCCAATCATTATTTATCTCAAAGTTGAATTATTATTTATCTTCGAGTCCAATCACCATTTATCTTCAAGGTATTTGCACTGTCGGAAATATCATTCTCTAATTTCATTAGGTTTTACCTGAAAAAAAATTGTTGATGGAAGAAGAGCAGACCGAACGTTCCCACTAAAATTATTTTTCACTAGCAGCACGGAGTTTCAACATTAGTCGGAATTTCGTCGTAGCATACACGAATAAATGAAAAACCGCGTACATTATTTATGGATGTGTATAAAATATTTTTAACTCTCTAACGTTTCTTTTCTCCTCGTGATTGTGAGTAAAAAACGTAGAGCTTATTTTACCGCAGCGATAGATACATAGCTCGGGTTATGTCGTATACATGGTCGACCGAGTAACGAGTAGTTATGGTCTGCGTTGGTCAGACCTAGCTCGTAACGCTGGCTCCCAGCGTTCTTGTACGATCTCAGAAATTTTTTCTTTTCCTCCATACAATGTCGCGCATTAAAAAAAAAAAAATTTGTTGGATAACACATACGTTTTTTCTTCTACCGAATCGCAACTAAATTGTTCAGTTCCTCGGGTCTAAATGACCATTCGCATGCACTAATCACACGAAATATAAATGTGTGCACAAGAACAAGTAGAGTCGACCTGTAATGTACACAAACATTTGATGAAGATGAGGACGACGAAGTTATTTCATGTTCGCATCAGAGTTGAAGAAAGTTAAAAGTAATAATGAAATGCAGCAACCGGTAGTGAGGATTAGCACACAAATTCGGAGAGAGACTTTGGTACGAGAACCACAAATTCCCTAACAGAGACAACTATGTTTAGTGATTCGAGTACGGATATATTTACATATGGATAGCAGTGAATAGGACGTCACTTGGAGGACTTGAGGCGAACACATGAGAGGGTGTTCGCTCGGACAATGCAAGATTTAACCCAGTTGAATGTATAGAATAAGTGACACAAATGGAAAGCAAATAAAGAGGGTGAGGTAAGGGCGAGAAAGGCAGAAAGACATGTATACATGGATATAGAATATGTATACAGAGCTACATTCATTAATGGATACTCGTAGAAACCTCAGCTTCGTTCCTAGTATCGGCGAATTAGTTAGACTTTGTGTGAGAAATTATTCCCGTCCGCGATTGTGGTTTGGGGACGTGATAACCCCGTCAGCACAGTGGTTCCACGGAAACCACAAATGTCTCTGAGATAGTTGAGAGACATTCACGACCGAATCTATACGATCCGCACCTATGTTTAAGTGCTTTAATGCAGAAGGGCCCGTGGAGGCGCTCACACCTTACGTGATAAACATGTTACCCGATACCTTTTGCAATTTGAGAATTCCCCAAAGTTGTACGAACTACCTTCTGCCAATTATCATTGTTTTTCATTTGTTTTATGTGCACACTCGTTTTCTTCCTTTATCAGCTCCACTCATCGCTGCAATCCTGCGATGATTTTTCGCACTTTATAAACTTTCGTGTTTCTCTGAGACTCGCCTCGAAGAGCGTTGCCTGCGTGGCCGAACTTTTCAATGCAGCACCGCGTCGCAATTACGCAAGGGCCCAAAGAAACTGTGGAAAATTCTGCTCGTACGGACAACCATATTTTTACTGAGCTTTTGCTGGCAAACATCCTCAGAAACTCTGAGAGAGAACCTCAAAGGCTAACTAAGTTCGCTCTCGATAGCTTAATTCAGAGAATCGACAAAACTAACCCGGTCGCTGCAAATCCGTCGCTGTTGATGAGCTTCCATTCAACATTCACTGGTCATTTTCTCTTGGTGTTAAATCAATTAGTACAATTAGGAACGTAGAAAAGATACGCGTATTCATTCAGTCTTCTCTTGAATATAAAGTGTTCTTCTCTTCGTTTTTTAATAACAAAGAGAATAGAGTATGGTAAAGTCCCATTTCGTGTACATCTAAATATATAAACTCGACAAAATGAAGTTACAAAAAAATGCAAACTAGCAAGCTGCAGTGAGAGCGAAATAGATAACTGTTTCAGTGATTTCAAGTATTCTACTTGACAGCAAATTTTTCGAGAAAAATTCAAGATTCATCTTTCGCTTTATCACAAAATAAACAAATTCTTGGTCGTTATTTTCATTTTATTGAAGCGAAATTCTTCATCGTGAGATCTTAATTATTTTTTTACTTAAAAATGATAATAGTTATGCTGTAGAAATAGAAGTGAGTCGTAAAAACATGTTGAATCTGAATGGTCCAAATATATTAGTGATTTTCAAATGTCGAACTACTAAAAGGGATTTTGGAAAAAGGTCGTATAATTGAGTTTCCACTGTATAAGATTGTCGGGAGCCGTAAAATTGCTATTGTGACACGAGTAGAAGCGTAAATTCTGTTTTTACAAGGTACTGAAGCGGGAGCTCAGAGAATAACACAAGAAGGAGCTTATGATGTTCAAGCGATATTATATATCGACTGTTTCAATATAAAAGGGCGTAACTGGCTTGATTTAACGAACCGAATTGACTCTCCGGAACGTCTTACGTTCGCCAGGAAAGCACTACTGTTCTGTGTTGGCCTTTAGTTGAATCCCCGGAAGTTTCGTCACCTTGGTTTCTTCGAGCAAAACGTCCACGGCACTCTCCCTTTCGCTCTCTTTACTCTTTCGTCGACATCGTGGCTTTCATCCCTCCGGGTCTTGAGCAAAACTTTCCCTCGACACTAAACTTGCTTCTAGCCGCAAGCACCGTATCCCTCTTCATGCTTCTCGGTATGCTCGTGTCCGTGTGTTTATGTATTATACTCCAGCGATATTCCTATGACAATTTTTTTCGTTATAGAGAAATCGTTTCCTGATATAAAAATGGCTCCCTGGTCACCAACGCGAAGACAACGACTGACAACCTCGAGGTTTTTTTTATTTATTTCTTTCTCTCTCCACAACTGGAGATTTTTTTTTCCCGCTCTCTTCATTGCGACATTTTTCTTCAGACACAACTCATCGGGACACTAACTCAAATCTGTCCGTGAAGCATACACACTCCCAAACACATTTCACATTTCGATAAATCGTCTTCGATTCGTTCTTACCTCCACTTTTTTATTTGTCACGATTTTCCGAGGCGAACCAAAACTTTGTCTACGTGCTATTTTTATTCCTACCTTTACCTTTGCGGAATTTTATTCTTATAATTCCTGAGCTTCACCGGGACAAAGAAAATCGACGCTTTGTTCAATCTGCCATCTTTTTAGTTTTTCTTTTCTTTTCTTTCTGATTCTTTATGATTTTACCATAATTTATTAGAGACCTTGTCTTGGAACAGAATATCTTCTAATCACCTTCATCGATTTTTCTGATTTCACAGTCATCGCATGATTATTCGCATTTATTATCGATCAAATTCAGTTTTTTTTTCAGTTTTTTACAATGTTTTTTCAAAATATTTTCCAAGTTCTGTATAAAAGCTTATAAAACTACATTTTTTCTAATGAATTTTTTTCTCAAACATATGCAAAGTGGAGACCGAACACGCGATGTAATTGATACTTTCTCACCTCCGCATGGGAACACGTTTTCTGTACATGGGTGTTGATGTATATAAATATTGAGAAAAAAAAAAAAAAATACAAAAATTGTGTACTATACGAACATTACGAACTTTTCTTATCGCGTCGTCGAATCAACAAAAAGATGAGAGCGCAGCTTGACTGATTCAGCAAAGTATAGAGGATAAAATGGGAAGCTGGCACGAACTTTGACAATCTACGCTCAGACGTGACCTTAGAACGAGCTGCACCGAGTAACAGATAAGAGAACATATATTAAAAAATAGTCGTTCGGTTACCGATCGATATGAAAGTAGCGATAGAAAAAAAAAATAGCGAAACAAATAAAAATCTTATTCACAAATATGTATTCGTATTTGGAAATATTCTGCAATTTTCATCTTCGTTGATACGACGATTGAAAGTTTGATGAAATTGTCAAAGCGGCCGACAGGTGAGACATCGAACGTCAAAATTTTCATCCCGGCATCTCGAGTGGCGTAAAGCCAATGGTAAAATAAGTACCGTGCGGCTCCAAAGCCGGTTCTGGCGAATGCCAATTATGCCTGAAACTGAAAAATCTTTTGGGTCCGAAATATCGACACTTCCTATCGGCATTGTCCTTAAATTCCACATTTGTATATCGACGCACCAGCTATTTCCGACCAAATGTTTATCTCGCCCTTAAGCTGCGGAATATTTTATGAGCCAATTTGTGACGGAGAGGGTAGAAATTCCGGAGTTATACTGCTTTGATGAGCTATATATAAATGTGGGTCTTTCCTACTATCGATTTTGATCGACATATTCGTTGCTTTTATCCGACAAAGGTTCAGAAAGAGTCGTTTGCTCACAAATAACATATATAATTATATGCTTTCATCAAATGACACAGGTATGGAAAAAAAAGATTGAATCGAATCAAGAGATGATCAAGTAATCAAATCATTATTTGAAACTTTCAGCTAAATCAACGTTCAAAGCTTTCATCGCATATTTTTTCATCGCACTATTCGTTTCGTTAATCGTATGTTATTCGAGTCGATGTTTCGAGCTCATTTATTTAGTCAACTACCGGGACAAACGTGAGAGATAGTTGCTCATCTGAAGAGGAGGAAAATGGAGCGTGGATGAGATGGCCAAATGGCAAGAAATAAGAGGTAGGAGTAGGGTGGTTGTAGGGTAACGCAAAGTGGTTATATCGTGCTGGAAGAGCACAGGAGTCGAGTCGTTATAGCAACCCCCGGGGTTATCTTTACCGAAGTACGAGAGAGCTATTCGAAGTTCCGGAAACAGTCCAATTGCCTCGTAACGTTTCAGAGCAACCTGAGCACCGGACCTGCACACCGAGATCGCACAACTTTCTCATCCGAAGCTCCAACTTATTTCTCTTTCTTTTTACCCCTGCTGGCAACCTTTCGACCGCTTCGTTCGAACGTTCGAAAAATTAAGAGTGCAGATTTTCGAGCGTTTATTCGGTGTGAACAAAAATTACGATCCAGTAATTAACGGATAATCATTGCCAGAGGATCCTGAATAATGCATAGTCCATTTTGTGCTTTCCATTGAAGCATCAACTGGAAGGGGTGATGAAGAACAAAAGCAAGCAAAGTGATGAATACACGAATGACGAGTTGATCAACTGAATTATCCATGTATGCCTCAACAGGAAAAAGGGCTAATTAGGTCAAACGAGAAAGTTAGCGTTTCAACATCGAGCCTCGGATGTTTGTTATTCTACACGGACATTCTATACCTGTTCAATAGACTCTCTCGTTTCTCTCACTTCTTGTTTGCCTCCAAGCCACTATTTTTATGCGACTATTTTCATCGATGATCCACATAGGTATAGATCGGCGAGGAAATGTTGAACGAATGTTTGGATGAGAACAATGCTGCTCTGCCCCGATAGCGAGTGATTGATGACGGGGACCTAGACACAAAAGTATCGTAACCCAGGGAACAAACAGTTCTTATATGGCCAATTCCACCGCGTATGGATATCGCTCTGTCTGTATGAACGAGTACAGATGTCTCTATATCGAAGAATCTTTCGTATTTTTTTATGATTCCATACTCGACTGCTCTGCGGAAGCGTAAAATAGATTCAGTTTGAAACAAACGTAGCATTTGGGTCCAGCTCCCCGAGGAGTAATGTTCTGAATCTGGTCAAAAGGTCTGAAAGGTCTTTTCAAATTCTTCTTGACAATTGTCCTACCTTTATTCTGGGCGATTCATAGAGAAGATAAAAATCGGGAATTTCAAGCTTTGCTGGCTGCTGAATTTGTAAGGATCCCTGAGAAAATTAAACGTAGCTTTGCGCGAAACATCCCTTGATCCTGGGATAACCGAGAAAAAAAGAGGAAATTCCGTTTTAGGATGTCTCGGTTGTTTTCAAAACTGTCAATTGGCAGACATTGGCATGTTTCCATCTTTTTACGAGCGGCCATTTCTCTGAGATACCTTTTTTTTCCATTATGGAAGGGCTGCCAATGTCTGCTTTAGTTCCGTTAGCATCAACTCAACGAAACGGAAAAATTTATGGGGCAAAGGATAAATAAAGTTTTTACGATTCGCGAATTTGAAGTAACGCATTCGTGGGATTATTCCGATCATTTTTAACGATTTTTTTTTTCACTAGAACTTATGCGAAAATTTTTTTAACCTGAAAGTTCTTACGAATCAGATTGAAAGTCCATTTATCCTTGTTTTATCCAGTGGCGGATTTTGTGAATTGTAAATTTCCGGCAAAACATTATTTTTTTTTCTTTCGTTATAAAATCATTCGTCGTCGTCGAAAATTATTCTTCAAATATGTAAATTCAATTTCATTATTTTGATTGTTAGTGACTGAAACACGTTGATGAATAATTTATCGGTATTTTTGCAAAAAAAAAAAAAATTTCCTACAGAACATTATATATTTGTAAAGTATCGATAAACAAATAATTAATTCCATTTTCACGCCGCGCTATCCCCGCACCTGTAATAAACTTCTGACATTCGGTTGTGCCATTGTGGCAAAAACTTTGCAAATTTTTATCCAGAATCCTGAGAGTAAAGTTTTTCACCATGGCAAACTTTTTCATTCGTAGGAAATTCACAGGTTTTTATGAAAGACGGAAGTGGTATTAAAAAAAAAAAAGTTACCGTCTTATATTGAGGGGGATCGTGACGCGTGTAAGGTGAAAAAGGTCAGATACTGTGCTTAGAATAAAAAATCGGCTGTATGAATTTTTAAAATATCATCTGTGATTTTCTATGGATTTACTGTTTATTCTGGAGAGAATTCTTCTCATTCGTTTTTATTGAAATTGGTGGTAGTCTGTCGGAGCTGTCGTGAATTTCAAACGAATTCCGTTGTCAAATATAATTCGGCTTTTATCGTTAGAACAATTTTCGGTTAGTCCGTTTCGATTGCCCATATTCGTTTTTTTCTTTTTTATTATTGAACGTTGCTTAAAACGAAAAAGAAAAATCATTATTCGCCTGACCAGTTTGTGTCATCATTTTTTGATCATTTATGTGAAAATGCAAAATGAATCTTTACAACAGAATTGTGTGTTTCGAAAAAGAAATCAAACATCCAGTGCTTCGAAAGCTTCGACACGAAAAATGATGAATAAAATAAGACATTGTCGAGATCCAAATATGATTAAATTTGCATCAAACATCTTGGATGAATAGCGCATGAAGGAATAGCCAATTCAATGGAGCGAAATGCATCACTTCCGAAGGGAAAGAGCAAACAAAAAAGCGAGATAAAAATAAAAGCAAAATAAACTTCCGACGCAGTCTCGATGCTCTGCAAGAAACCCAATGGAAAGGACAATTTGTTACCTGGCCATTGTCTCTTCAACATTCGCAAAGCTATTTCCGCATTTATCTACCTACTCTGCATTTATCTCCTATTTCTCTACGTTCCTATTTTTATTTTTTTATTTTTTTTTTTTAGTAATTCGAACACAATTTGTATCGAATCAAGATAAATAATTGCAACGGAGGAGATCAGTCAGTTTTACATTCATGTTTGCATTAAGGAGGTTGGCTACACACAACAATGTTGCCATGTTAAAAGCATAGGAAAATTCGAAATGATTAGAATTTAATGAAATTTGGTGAGCATACTCTTTTGGATTAAATATGAATAAACAAATTTTTTAAGATTTTTCTTCAACATAGTTTTCGAGTAATTTAACACTAGAGTTTACATCCGCAAGCATAGGATTTTGATATATATAGGTATATCTTTTGCATATTGTAAACTCCAATTATTCAACAACTATGTAGACGAAAAATTTGAAAAAATTTGTGTTTTGCATTTGATGCTAAAGAATGTTATCACTAAATTTTATTAAATTCTTATCATATTGTCGTATGAATCCGAAATAAAATTTCGGATTCTCAGTCTCATTCGGTCCTCTGAATGGAGAACATTCTAATGAACTTGTCATTGAGATTCAACTCTCACAAGTGACGACCGAAAAGCTAATTTCGTAAATATTAAAAACATCCAGGCAAGTGCAAACGTCCAAGAGCATTGGAATCTAAAGATTTATGAAAGGAGCTGGACGAGAAGATGAAACGAAAAAAATTCTCACGCTCTTGTGATTCTCAATTGCATTCAGGAAACTCTCGTAGTGTGAGAAAAAAAAAACTGCGAAAAAAATGCCTGCAACTCCCGAATAGATTCTTCTAGCTTAACAACTGGTGCGAGACAGTCCGGATATGCTGTGACCGAAAAAAAACATACAAGAGCGCTAGTTTCTCATGTATAAAAACATATAAATATCGTTTAATACATACACACTATTAAAACTTTAGAGGCCTATATATAAAATGTTTTTCCCACCCGAATACATATTCAGGAGAGTCAAAACTTTGTCGTAATTCTTGACCTCACCGGTTGATTTATACGCTGTCCTCATTCCAGCGAGTTACGAAACATCAGAAATAAGAAGAGGAGAAGCAAAACCAGAGGCTCTTTCTTGATATCCTCGTCAAAAATTACCTGGCGAATAAAATTCATCCAATTTGTGAAAACCTCACTTTTTTCATTAAATTTTTTTTTTCTTTCATTTTTCGAGAAATTTTTGTAAACATCGGTACTTCATTATTGCACAGTCTAACTTGGTCATTAAAATATAATTAATCGTATTCAATTCGAATTAAATTATGGCGTAACGTCCTCGAAGTTGTAGGACGAAAAGAACGTGAAAATTACTCACGTTAGAAACAAATGGAAATTGTTTTTAGACAAGATAGTAAAAAAAAAAAGAAGAAAAAAATATTACCGAATCGCAGATGGCCAAGGGTGGACTTTGGTTGAAGTTTAGATCGCAGGTCCTATAAATACTGTACGTAGTAGAAAGCGAATTGATCGTTCTGTAGGGAACAGAGAGAACAAAGGGAATATTTCTCGAGTAAGTCGATGCTTCGTGAGTTCGAAGAGCCCGATTACTCGTGTCCTGGCCACTGTCCTTTTAACATCCCAGGGGCTATTTCCGTTTTGCCCTCGATCGCTCTCTGCCCTATATCCTCTCTCAGTATATTGATAGAAATAAGAGTCGAATCGATCGCAAAGATCTCGTTACATTAAACAATTCTCATTCATACAAGCATTAAGATAAATCGTTGACTGCAAAACGTGCTCTTTCCAATATCTATCTTCAAAATTATGATTTCATTATTTTTATTAATCATGAAAAACTTTCAATGATTTAATTTTCTCGAAGCACTTCTAAACTCAGAAAATATTCGTTGAATACAAAATGATCAATTTTTCATTATCTAATTTTATAAATCACACCAATTGAGGGGACGACAATGCTCATTCCCCTAAACAACGAAAAATCACTCACATCACAATTATTGAATGTCCTCTTGGGACAGATTATAGTTGCAAGCAAAAAGAGAAAAAAAAAATTATAAATATCCAATGAAATTCAACGAGTCTTGATGCGCATTCGATTTTTCTATGCTCGTAGGAATAAGTGACTGAAAACAATCGATGTTTTGCGAACTAATTACCACCAAACGAGGTAGAAAACAGCATTCAAGCTGCAAGCACACCATTCATCTCGTATTCATGTGTTTCTACAAAAAGTGTCAGTCCTTCATCCTCAATAGCTTTATTCATCGATCTACCTTAGATTCAAACTTTTTTTTTTTAATTCATATTTATGCATTAATTATTTATTTGTAATATGTAGGAAAAGTACACGCGCACAATAAATTTTCGAATGTTCATTCGAATTCCACGAAGCAATTAATATCGTGCGAGACCAGAAAAAAAAACTGAATCCCTCCATCGCCATAAAACGTGCACCGTGGGAATGAGATCCAGGTGGATCTCCAAAATTACGCGATACACCCCACAAGAGAATGTTACGAAAAAAATGTCTCGCTCTAACAACTTTTAATTAGATACTCGATGCTCTCGTCGACCAGAAATAAACAAAAAGAGTAGAACTTACAAATGCTTCGTGTTTGCTAAAAAAAAAAAAAAAAAAAAAAGAATCTGGAACAAAAAGAGATTCTGAAATGAGAGAAATATTTCAAAGTGAAAACAAATGAAAAATGTACTCCGCCGCATACCTTTTTGTTCAAATTGTTCCATCATTCATGTACAAATTTGAGGTAGTTTATCAGCTGCGCCTTTTGTGGCAAAATAAAATCAAAATATTTGCGTGTTCTCCCCATTTCGTTGATCGATGTCTCGGAAGCTTTAATGAACTACCGAAATAAATTTTATCTCGGTTTTCTTAACATTCATAAATCTCGTTTCAATGCCCAACAAATTCTGGGGTAGGCAGACGAAAACTTTTGCATCCCCTTGTTCTACAGCGGTTAACACTGCGTGTACTTTTTCATAGTATACACAACAGTGTTTATCGCGACACGTCGAAGAATCTCTATCGTTCAAATGTAGGAGACTCAAAAACGACTTTTTTCATATAGAACTGAATTTCGAGTCGAAGAGTTCGATCCTGTTTTCCGGAAGTAGCAGGGAGTCATGCGTTTCCTCGATCCTGATTCGTTCCTTATGGCTCGTAGCTCGTGTCTCGTTTCAGAGTTCGAGTCGAATGATGACCGTTAATTATTCAGTCTGCTCTGAAATTTCTTGGTTATTTATTTCTAATTGGATGCAGAAACTTAATACGACACTCAATTTCGATTCGTTGTTGTTGAAGTTACGATATTATCGATGAAATCGAATACTTGAAAACGGACTTCAGAATCCTCTGATCGCTTTATCATTTATTAAGCTATTGAAAAGCACTTATATGAGGAAAAATTGAAGAAAAATATATTGCACTTTTGCGTACGTGAAATATATTAAAAGCGAGAAAAAAGCAGGTTCGTTCGAAGGGCGTTTAAAAAAATTTCATGGACGAAACGGAAAGTTTACTCAACGTTTTATCGCTGTTTTTCTTTTCTGCCCGGAAATATGAAGCGCAGGCAAAAGATGAAATAAATTTTCTTTTCTTTTTTATTGCTTTTTTTCTTGCCGGAAACGTGGAAGAGCGAAGAGACGGAATGACTTTGTTTCTTTTCCGCAAAAGGTATTGTGACGTCGAGACTCGTTTCCTCTCGGCGTATTTGGGAAAATCCCATTCAGAGGTTTCTGGTTTTTTTTTTTTTTTTTTTTTTTTAATCCGGAACCATGCTTGGTGTCATTATCCGGCGGAGCTTAATGAGACACGGCGGTGAGGAGGGTACGGAACCGAGAGCCACATACTAAGTACCCTACACAGTTCTTTCGCATGAGCTCGTATAGTCCGAATGTGTGTTTTACGTATTTACCAGAGGCTAACAAAAGGGCATAAACACGTTATATAACAAGTTATATAACTCGTTCTACGTCTTTTCGTCTGTTAACCTATATTTATACGTGCACAAGATACTCCAGGCTAACTAAAAAGGTCAGTGCCCGAGCTCATTCTTATTTATTCATTTTCTTTTCATATTTCAAGACAGAGAAATAAATTCTTTGCATAAATTTACAGTTTTCTCAAAAATTCTTTCGTTTTTGGCTGAGAAATAAAACGAGGGCTTTTCTCTGACGAGACTAATGTTAAAAAAAGAAAAGTCTTGAGCATCGAACATTCTGGAATTCTTTAAAATAGAGCTTTTTTCACTGCTGGAGTTCGAACTTTTATGGATTCGCAACTGTTTTTCTCATGATTGAAGAGTGAGATGAAAAGTGTCCTGAGATCGATCTCCTTTACCATTTTTTTTTGGGAAAAATAGTCATTTCTCGTTAGGTTATTTATGCGGAAGAAGATCGATAAAGATGGAGATATGAAAGGGGTCGATTTTCGGTCCAATTTATATAAAATGCCCCATGCAAATGTAATAACGCACACATACTAATGCAGTGGGGGTTGAACAGAGGAATCGCCGAGCGGTCGTTGACACGTGACGTGCCCGGCCAAGTCCTCTCCCAAAGACAAAGCTCTCAGTCGTGGAGAATTCACATTTGCCTAATCCAGCCTCGCGGTATATGTCGGTACGAGTTGGAATTTTCTCCCTTGAGCTTTCATTCCACAGTTTTCAGCGTACTGCTCACGTATCGACTGCCTTTCGAATACGACTTTCATTTTATTCCGAATATTTTTATTTTTTTTCGTAGTATTTCGATGAAGCTTTTTTTTCTTTTGAATAAACTTTCGCAAAAATTTGTTCCACGATTTCTTGGATATTGCTGCTGATTTCACGCATTCTTCGCATACCTGCCAAGCATCCGATTAAGCCAATGTAAAATAAATATTATTAGAAATCATTCTTGATCCACGAAGACCATTCTTTGTATTCGTTTTTTTTCAAAAATGTCGATTCGAAGAGGCCACGAAACACCTTGGCAAGTTTCAAATTTCTGGAATTGAATTTTCATATGGAAAATTTGAGATTTCTTCTCGTTGACACACATTTCTTGTATGTTTCGAAGCAAATGTACATATAAATGTGGGGAATATGTATTTTTATGTACAGATAAGGGGCGGTGAGCGATCCATATCTATAACGATGCAGAAGAATTTAGTCAAAGGCTGCTGCGAGCCTACAGTATAAACCCTGTGATCCGAGTTTGCGAGGACTTTTCTCTTATAGCATTGGGTATAGTGGCTGCGAGTCGACGAGGAATTTCCGCATTCGTATGTGACGGAGGAGGATGGAAAGCTCATGTATAAAGGCTCGAGGCCGACGTTGAACTCTTCGTCGAGCCAACAACTGCGACGCTCTCGCGGTGGACTCGTTCGCGAGATCGACCCCGTCGAAAAAGTTTCCTTCCGCCGGACGCGCCCTTATCGATCTCGTGGTTCGCCGCAGACTCTCTGCCGAGAGAGATCCTCTTTCTTTCTTATACGAGCTTCTTTCAAACTCTCTCGCTGCAACTTTGGCAAGGCCAGCATTCGGTCTCGGAATAAATATATATTTTTCGATTCTTTATATGGATGTTAATAATATGAAAAGAGTCAAGTTTTTCTTGAGTTTTTCAATCGTAGCATCGTTCAGTAGACAAAAAATCAGGAGCAGCTTTACTTCTGTCACGATAAAATTATTTCAATTAGTATATTTTTCATTTTATTTTTATTTCTGTCATTTTAGATTTCAACTTTTGACTAAATTTCAAAATGTCAAACCGTATGACAACCTTTTTGGCTTCGATTGACGAATTTGTGGTAAAGAGAAACACGGAGAGAAGGAAAAGGAGAAGGATGAGGATGAGGATGAGGATGAGGAGATCTTTTTGCCCATGTGCAAAGCTGCTGAATGTATTTGCCTTTCTCAAACAGAGAAAATGAGACTTATGTTAGGGGATCGGTGTTACGAGTCTACAGCGTAGTTCGTTCGTAAGTCACGGTCCAATGGTCGTCGACTACGTGCCAGAAATTCAAAAGGATCCCTAGCAATCCTAACGTATTACATTCACTCGCGAAAGATTTTTGAAAAACGAAAAAAAAAAGTAAAAAATACCATTGCATTTTAGACTCGTGGATAAAAGTGAAAAGATTCGAAAAATGTTGGTCCATGCAGATTTACCGAGGAAAATATATATTCCGAGATAAAATCCTTAGGAATTTGTAGTGTTGAGCTTGAATTTGTCTCGCAACCTTTGAACTGTAGCCAGTACAGAAAACTTTTCTTGAAACATGTGGCATACCTGTTTTTTGTTTTTTTTTTTTTTTTCTTTTAGAGAAATGTAGCAGCACCGAGTCTCGTTCTGACCACAAAACTCTCCACTCGAGCGAAAAATAATGAAAGAATTTTTATATATACATTGAACTTATAAAAAGGAACAACCCCGTAGTTGAAATTTTTCTTCGACTCTTGTGTGTTGTCAGAGCATTTTCCGATGAAAAATGAGTTACCAAGTGTCATATCGGAAAACGCTTAACTGTCATGATATTTCACGAATTTATCGACCAAAAAATGAGCAGCACTTATGCCCTCGGTGTTTTGCATTTAAAAAACACTTATTTCGGTTACATTTTTGTCATCGAAAGTATAAACGCGAATGTATTTTAAACCAAATTAATCGTAGCACTTTCCAGTCAAGTGGAATAACCTTTTATTAAGTTGTCGGCCAAAATGACGGGACAATTTTAATGTGGTCTTTGAAGACAGCAGCTTCGTCCTACTCTCGATGTGAGCAGTTCGGACTTTAAATTCTCTACTAATTTCTGTTATCACATATTCTGCAGTATTTTTTTTTTCTATTGAAAAATTAATCGATCGTTCGAATAAGTTTGAAAAGAAAAGAAATCGTTGTGCGAAAGTTGTTGAATTCCAGCTCATTACAGATGTCAATACATCGATGAGGCTCGTATGGCAAAAATGCAAGCAGAAAAAGCATCTTCAGAAAAAAAAAAAAAAAAAACAAAATATGTTAAATTATGAAAATTCATTTTTGGTGATGTTTACCTTGTCAAAAGAACCAAAAATTTGCTATTCTGATTCTCGTTGTACAATATTTCGTTAATAATAAGAATATTTTGGCACAATATAATGAAGCAGTTTCTTTTATTAATGCACACTCTTGCTGAAGTTAATAAAATATTATTGTTGAAGAGCGATCGAATTTCTTATTGCTGTACGGATTTCGGTACCATAGAATATTAATTCCCGAAAATCTTCAGAGGGGAGAAAAAAATGTACGGAAAATCGAGCGTGAATGGAAAAAAAAAGAGAACGAAATCGAAAGGGAGTAAAGCCGAAAATTTGAATCCCCCGGGTATGCCAATAGAAGGAGGAAAAAAAGTGAAAGAAGAAAATAGAGGATTGTACAGTGCGAGGATGAGACTATCCAAAGACCCTCGTATCAATCATTTTGATTCATGCGGGGATATCGTATAGGTTCTCTCTCGTTCCTGATCCGCAGATTATCCTTCGACGAATATCCATGTCCCTCTTTCGCCCAGAGGCAAGTTTCAGTCTCTCCTTTTCCGTAAGAAATAACGCCTTCTCATCGTCCAAAAGCTCGACTGCAGAGTCATGTAAAAGTCTGTACACTCTACCGGATGTTTCTACTGAGGGAAAAAGATAGTATGTAATGGAGTTTCTGACATTTATTTTTTCGACGATGTTCCGGCATGTCCGGAGGACCGTTGTGGGTAGTAAAATTGCCATTGCAAACTTCTCTCCCCAATTTTTACGTCTGTTGACGATTCAGGCAAAAAAAAAAAAGAAAAGATGAATAAAACAGGGGGAGAATACGGAAGAGCATTTGGCTATGGCATTTATTCGATGATACAACCGAGAAGTGTCTATCTATAGATTTACGAATTTCTGGAATAAAGCTGGATCGTTGTAAATAGAGAATCCGATCATCGGATGTGTCTCAATCGATTCTACAAAATTGGCCTTTTCTGTTCGAGCCAAACTATTCAAAGTTCCTTCACGTTGGAGAAGAATATAGAAAAATAGGAACGCGAGCAGAAGAGAGAACTGAGAAGACGTTTTCGTTAAAAAATAAAAAATAAATAATAATAATAATCCATTTTTTTTTTCAACGTGGCTTTCGTATATTCCATCAGAAATAACGAAAATGCTGCAACTCGTATCACGTATTTGCCATGAACTATGGATCGCAACATTAAAATTCATGAGCATAAGAGATACGAAAACAGTGTTCCGCAGTGGTATGCGTAATATTGGCTGGTTTGCTTGCACTTTGCATGGCAACTTGAAAAGTCTTATAAACTTTATAAGACGCGCAGAGCTTACAGCTCTAAGAGTTAATGTTTTCAGAGCTTTAGATTTCAACAACATTTTGTTTAGAATATATTTTTGCTCCTCAAATTTTAACAGACTTTTTTCTTTCGATCGATGTTCACAAAGAATTTGATAATCGATAGCATTTCGATCAACAATATATTCTTTCGATGAAAAATGAGAAGTCAATTTCTCGTTTTGCAGACCGACTATAATCGACACTTGGAGAATCTTGTAGACCAGGTCGAGAGTCACCTCATCGAATATCTTAAACGGAGATTGAACGACGATGGCCTCAAACAAATCGTCGAGTATCACAGCTGGCTGGAAAGAGTCCAGAATCTTTCGCATGGTAAGTCACTGAAGGAGAACCATCATTACTAGACAAATTCGTACGTCGTTATCAGTTTTTATCATCATAATCTATGAATATTTTTGATATGAGACGTATTCGTAATAATAATAATAATAATGTGAATAAAAGAAAGTAATGGCGCCCACGGTATAAATTCTATGAGAAAATAATATGATTGAAAATCACTGAACGCAGATGAAAATCACAAAGTTACAATGGCTGCTGAGACCGAACTTTTTCTTCGTCGTACAAAAGAATTGTGGAAGCTCGTCACAGCGATGAAGAGCTTAGCCGATGTGCCAATTTTGGAACTGCAGGCGATTGATGAACAATTGAAAAAGTTGGCGCACAATGTCAAAGAAGACAAGTGCTTGAATGCAGGTGGAAAATTCGAGTGGGTTGACAGCATTCTCGTGAAGGTAATCCATTTTTCTTCGAAAATTATCTTGGTGCAATTTTCTTAACCCATTTTCATTTCATTTTGTAAAATAAAATCAAATTCTTTGTTATTTTCGCGTTTTAAATTAAAGCCAAGATTTTTAAACGTTTTTTTTAATCGATCGGTCCGAATGTCTGACCTTTTCGAAACTGAATTGAACTTTTTTTTCCTTCTTAGTTTTTCCAAAATGGCGGTTTTTGTAAAAAAGCATAACGTAAAGTTTCATGATTTTTTTTCTCGAAAAGTATCAACTTGACGAAAAAATTGAATGAAACAAAAAGTGTTTAGAATCATTCAAAAAATACGCATGAATTTTTTCAAAAATTTTTGAGCCATTTTTGAGTTTTTCAACATTGACAATTTTTTCGAAAATTTCACAAAAATTCTGAAAAAAATCACACGTATTCTTTGGATGATTCTAAACACTTTTGTCTTTCAAAAAAATTTTCATCAAGTTGATACTTTGGGAGAAAAAAAAAATTATAAACTTATTTATTTTGTGAGGAACAAAAAGTTACAATGGAATGAAGTCATAGGATAATTGTCACTCTGCTTCAGGATTCAGTCAAGTGTGAAGAATCCTCGCCATTTTCTCGTGCTATTTATGAAGAATTGATGTGCAAGTTCTGAAGCAAATATTTCTAATGAATCCTGAAAGCGGATTTAGCACGAGGAACGATTTGAAATATGATTTTAGAGACCACGTCCCTCGTTTTTTCCTCAAATTTGAAGAAATCAAAATGAATGGAATTCTCCAATTCGAAAAAGTAAAAGTTCAAATCTTCTAATATCCGTCATTATTCGATTTTAATATCCATTACAATGTTTCATTGTAATTCTCGTACTTCAAAGTGAAATAATTGTATTCGGCGAAATATAATTATTTTTGAAAAGCCATTACAGAAACTTATAACCGGTAGTTTGAATTCCAGAACCCTTTTCAAGATTCTCCTCCCATTTGATCAATTTTTACAAGCTATTAAAATAATGATAGTTCGTAAATGACTTGCGAGAGGTTCTCTCGTCATTTCTTTTCGGTGGCGATAACATTTGGACTCGAGTATGAAGGCATAAATTTTCCAGTGTCTTCAGGAAGGCTCTTGGCTACTGTTGGACCAAGTTAATTTATGCAGTCCCGCCGTATTGGACAGACTGAACGGGCTCTTAGAGCCTGGCGGTGTTCTCACTATCGGAGAACGTGGCGTTGCCAACGACGGTGATATCTTAACTATTAAGCCACACAAAAACTTTCGGCTTTTCTTAACGATGGATCCGCGCTACGGTGAGATTTCGAGGTAAGTTAAAGCTCCATCGATAAAAATAAAACAGCTTATTATATCGCTTTATAAAAAAATAATGTAAAATGGAAATTTGAAAATAAATAAATAAATAAGCACTGCATTCAATGGTGCTTTCGACTTTGATTTTTTCAACAGAATTTTCCTTAAGAAAACGTCCATTTTTCAATATTTTAATTACGCAGCATTTATTTATTCATTTATTTTCATGGCCGAACATAACGAATAAATTTTCCACGATTTTCAATTACAGAGCAATGCGAAACAGAGGAGTAGAAATTTTCATGCTCGGTCACAAAGAGAATTGCAAGAATGATGTTCTCGATCTGAAGTCTCTTCTCCACAATCTTGGACTCAAAAGACCAAACCATCAAGAAGCTTTGTTGGAAATACACGAAAAAATATCTTTCGAAGATCTGACATCGGATAAGTTGAGCGTCGTGAATCTTTTGCATTCGGCATTTTTGATAAATCAACAAATATCACGAGGTTTTCCAGCTTTCGAGGCATTTAGAATTTCTTGTATCGACGTGTACGTCAAATCACGCTGTATTCAAGGGACTCTTGCCAAGGAACATCTAAAAACACTAATCGAAGAGAGCATTAATCGTCACGACGTTTCTACCTGTGCCCCCAATTTATTCGATCTCGCTGCTGTTACTCCGAAAATTCGCGACTTCCACGATAATTCGAGGCTCACGATTCTCAGACAACAAGGATTCCTTCTTGATGCGGCGCTTCGTATTCACGAGTCTGCGGTCGAGAAATATGGGACGAATCTGAATTTGTATCCAACCACCTCGGTGTTGAACGAATTTTTGAAAATTTCACAAATTCGAGGGCCTGAGAATGATTTTCATTTTGTGAAAATATTGCCCTATCTGTTATTAAATTTTTACGAGAATTCGTCCTTGAACGATGTTCAGTTGAGAAAACGTTGGATCGAGGAAATAACGTCGGAAACTAGAGACAAATCATCGAGAATGATAATAGAACGAAGCGAATTGTTAGCTCACGAAATTGCTGGATCAAAGCATGATTTTGAGCTCGATATATTACCCTGGGATTCTACAAACATGCCAAATGTCGTGGACAACGTTAACAACATTGGCAGAGCAAATCGTTTAGCTCTAATTTTGTACTTGATCGCTATGAATATTCAGTATCCAACGATACTCGAAGATACGTGTCTGGACAAGAACGAAAAAATCATCTCCGTTTTCCAGTACTCCAACTCCGTTTACCATGGTGAGTAATAGAAACAAATTAATTAAATGATTATTTCATTGTACCTTAAAGAATTCTCATGTCATTCAAAAAGATCTGGTCAAACGCTGGCAGCTGTAATATTTTGCATCTATTGAAATTTGATTTTGTAAGCTTGAAGTAATCTTCATACGATTTTTTGAATTCAACAAATCTATGCAATGATAATGATTGCTTCGATACTATTTCTAAATTTCTAAAAGGTTCTAAAAGTCTGCCATTAGTTTAAAAACAAAGTGAATAGATTTTTTTTTTTTTATTTGCAGGAAAACTAACGTCGCACTTGAAAAATCAGCCGTTGATAACAAATTTCGTGATGTTTATTGCTCAATTAAATTCCTGCGTGAATTCAATATTCCGGGATGATTCGACTGTGGTAACCAGCGAGGAATACGTAGAGCTTCGAAAAAATTTTGCTTGGCTGGAGAGATTCTACACATTGGGAAAATTGCCGGTTGTCGATAGAACGGAGACGACGTCGAACATTTATGGCAATCTCGACGAGACGATCCTCATGCTCAGAGTTCACTACAAGTGGCTCGTTAAATTCGTCAAAAGCTTATTCGCGTTTGGTGGAAAATTCAATTTGAGCAATGAATCTAAAAGGGAGATTGAAAGATTGACTGTGATGATTGAAAACATTAACGAGAGCGTCAAATCCGTTGATGATCCATTTAGAAAAATAGCGAAACGTTTGAAAAAATACCTCGTTATGCCAATTCCTTTTTCTTCGGACACCGGAGCAACGGTTTATTCGCACGTCAAAAAATTGTCCAACGAATTAGGACTCTGCACGATGGATCGCGGTGACAGTACTTTGAAGGCCGAATTAAAAATAATTCTTCTGCAAAACGACGAGACGGCTGAAATTCGTACAGAATTAATGAATGTCTGGAAACGTTTCTACAATAATCGCGATTCCGACGAGTCGGTTTTACAAATCTTACACGATGTAGAAAAGTTTTGTAATCGTTTGAATTTAGGGCTACGAACGCCCGTCGAGATGTCCCAAGCTCTCGCACACATTCAAACATATCGCGACCGCGATCTCATCGATTTATCGGTCAAAGTTCAACTCTGGCCGGTTTTCGAGTACATGTTTTTCGTGTTGGCTAATAATTTGCACAGAAAAATATCGGAAGATCGAGAGATCGAAACGAGTAATCGTGCTTTGGAACAACTATCAAAAATTCCAAGTTTACCGATCAACTTTGTCGCGCTATTGGAAGCAATTGCTCTCCAAGAAAACGGCTCGAAAGAACGAGATCGTATGAAACATGAAATGTTCCCTCGGCTTGATCGTTTTATCGGAAGTTCCTGCGCTTTCTACGACTCGAAGAATTTTATTCATTGGCAAGGAATCAGCGAGACCGATATAGAAAAATCAATAACGAGCTTTGAGACTTGTAAGATTATCAATCCGATCGACTCTCCGATTATTGTGAACTTGGTATCGGAATTGATAATCAACAACTGCAAAACGGTTCATGAAAAGTCGATTCTTGCAACGGCTCGTCTGGGTACATATAAATCGAGAATGAGACAATTAAATACGTTGAACGAGGTGTTATGGCGTAATAGCGTAGCTCTAAATTCCCCGGATTACGACAGAGCTCGAAACGATCGTTTGACATTGCTCTCTTATCTCAAAGTTTTCTTAAATGCCGAAGAAAAAATGGCGAATGAACGAGATGCCGGTCTCATTTTAGAAGCGGAAATGGCGAAGCAGAAGAATAACGTTCGAATAGAGCTGGAGGAAAAGTTCAATAGAGATTACGTCGAGCCACTGAACGAGTTGAAGAGAAAAACTAGAGAGATTTCGGACTCGTCAGAAACACGAGATAACGAGCAACTCGAAAGAGCTAAAGCGTGGATCATTCTTGGATATCTTCAGGTATTTTTATTCGGAAATCTTGGCCACATTGATCCGATTCATAAAATAAGCCTGAAGCTTCGTTACGTCGAGGAAGATATCGAAGATTGTAGAAAGACGATTTACGTGACGAGTCTCGATTCACGGATTCGTGGTGACTTGTTCCCCAGTACGAATACATCAACCCGTACGATTGAGACGAGAGCTCGTCTCGTGTTACTGGAGAGTGAGAGGAACGAGCTCAAAACTTGCAAAGCTGTACGGCCATCGAGTACGGAATTCGTGGGATTGGCTAAGGAAACTCACAACTTTCGGAGCAGCCTGATGTCCTGGCAAATGATCACGAAGATAATGAGCAAATTATTGCATGCCAGTGAACAATTGAATTCTCAAGAGACCCTCAACTCCGCCATTCTCTCATCAGCCAACGACGGAATCCAAGAGGCCGAAATATGGCAAGAATCTTTGCAAAGATTTGCCGAACAATTGGACAATAAATTCTCCTCGGGTTATCCGGATATCGTGATTCCTTTTTTGACGGCAATCGCGCAGCTCAGACACGGTGTTAGAATTCTCAGCGACGAAGTTAAAAGATCGATTAATCTCAGGACATCCAGCGAGAATGGTAAAGTCGTAGAGAAACTCCTGCACAATCTCGTACGTTTTCCAACGATCGGTAACGGGCAAAGTGATCTTCTGAGCCTCGTAGAAATTTGTACATCTCCTGAAACTCGTGAGATAATAAACAGAAGTATGAACAATAAGATCAACGACCCTTTCGTTTCACTGGGTGAGCAGTTCCGCATGGTCAAAGTAGGACTCTTCGAGCTCTACAATCGCATCAGTCTCGAGGGTCAACTTGACATTACCTTATGGCACGAGCTCAATCTCCTCCTCCAACAGATCGTCTTGATCTGGCAGAGACAGCGCGATGAAAATAAAAAACGTGCCGCTGCAGAGGACAGTCTCTACGTAAATAAAGCAAAGATTCTCGGTGACTGTCCCAACGAAGAGGAAGAAATAGCTCGGGAACTTCGTACTTTGTTCCCAACATCGAGAGACGAGGATTTTATGGATATCGAAGAATCGAATTTACCGACGTTGGAACGCGTAGAAACTAATGGAAACGACGACGAGAACACCGACGCGACCGGTACACGTTATGCTGGTCTCGTTACCGACACTGATATCAACGAAGTTCACGTCATACATTCCCGTATTGTAAACTACTTCGTAAGAGCCGCTTGGTTGAGAAAACGAACGGACAACAATGAGAGGGATTACGTTGAGCCGTTGATACAGCGTTACAACACGTTTTCTCTTATGCTCGACAATCTTTTACCAGCTATGGATTATCGCTTAAATACTAAGCTCTATATGAGTTTGAATTTTTTGACGGCCGTCACTGTACGCACGAGCGAAGGCCATGCTGAAAATTTGCGAGACACTATGACGGAGAATGGATCAATCGTTCGGGGTAGAACGTACGATTATTACAAAAACAGCAACGTTGAAGAGGCCAAACAGTGTTTGCCCATTTTGGAAGCGATCATCGATCGGGTAGACGGTTTTCTCAAAGAATGGCCGGAGCATCCGACCCTAAGATCCATCAAATCGATTATTCAGAGGATCTACAGATTCTCAATAACTTCGCCCATCTCAAGATTCCTAACAGGTCTCGAATTGTTGCTTGTGAAAATGAAAGAATGGGAGGAAAATGCCCACAGCGGAGTCAGCCTATCCGAGCTATCGTTATCCCTGACTCAACAAATAATATCTTGGCGCAGGCTCGAGTTAGCTTGCTGGAAAGATTGCTTGAACTCTGCTCACGAGAGACTCGCGTCGAAAGCTTCCAAATGGTGGTTCTTTCTTTACTCGCTGATCGAATCATACGTGACAAATTCTTCCTTACAAGTCGACGTTCCAGCCTCCGACGAGACTACGGAAGCTCCTAAATCAGACGAACCCGTCACATCAAAGAAACTGATCGAATTGCTCGAAGCTTTCATCAGTGGTTCGTCACTCGTCGAGTTCCAGTCAAGACTGGATCTTCTTCTAACTTTCCATTGTCATGTTTACCACATGCAACGATCTACCGAACGTGATCAGCTGTTAGCCATATTCTGGAACGTTCACAATTATTACAAACAGTTCAATTCCGATGTAGACCGGAAGATCAAATCTATCAAAATGCCGATCGAAAAGAAACTTCGTGATTTCGTGAAAATAGCGCGCTGGAACGACATCAATTACTGGTCGGTAAAAGAGACCGTTGAAAAGACGCACAGAACGTTACACAAATTCATTCGCGAATACGAGTCTGGTCTCGGAATCAGCGTAGCCACTTGTTTGCTGATCAAGTCCTCGAATTACAGCTCTGAGGGCGACAAGGGTGAATGGGACAGATCGAAAGTTCGTGATTACTCCATAGACCCACGAGATTTTGTTTATTCCGGCAAGAAAGTCTTTGCCCGGCTCGCTAATGAAGAAATGAAAGATCTTTTTGAAGCTAACAACCTCATTGCACGAATGGAAAATTTGTTCATCAAAGCGAAATGCCTGAGCAAAGAGACCATCTTGATGTCTTCCTATCCAAGTTTGCGATCGAGTCTCGAAGAATTCATAGAAAATATGATTTCTCACGCAGTTTATTTGAAGAACATGGACATCGATCGTACGCTACCAAAACCGAAGCAAAAAGCACACGCCAAGAGTATTCTTCAACAGAAAAAAATGGCGCTTGCTGATTACTTCAAAACGATGTCACACATCGGTATTTCCTACAGAACGGGAACGCTCGCATGGAAAAATCGGCAGAGCGAAGTTATCGATCTTACAGTACCGCCGGTCGATCTGTCCGCGTCCCTTCAACGTTTGGAACATGGCAAAGCCGACAAACAACTTCTGGCTCAGTGGGAAGGCTGCGAAAGTTATTATTACAAATCTTTGGTACAATTGAACGCACTGAATGTTGCATTTACCAAAATGCAATCTGATCTCGGTATGCCGAACATGGAAAGATGCTCGGGTTACTCCAGTCACATTATGCTCATGGCACATCGACAAAAGAGATTGATCGCCGACTCATTTGACTCATACCTTTCCCTGAGAACCCAAGTCAGCAATTTAACGAATATTCTCGATTCCCCTATGAACGGTACAAGCGATCGTGAATGGTATGACTGTGCCAAAAACCTCAAGAAACTAATAACCACTCTTAGAAGCGGCTTGGAACAGTTGATGCTTTATCTGCAAGCTTGCCCAGCTGATCCAGGCTTGGATCCGAGCACGGAAGCCTTGACTCTGGAAACGAGCAATTTGGCCATTATCAATGCCACGAGAAACGATCCTGTTTGGCAATCAGCAAATTCCCTTTTACAACGTTCTCTCATCTCGTTGAATTCTATCACCGAGTCTTACGAGAAATTGTTCCACGTTGGAGTCATGATTCTCACTCCGGTTCATTACCAATTTTTGAACGAGAGCAATAAAACTTTGTTGAACGTAAAGACTTATGTTCGAGATTTCGTTCGTGTGTTCTCCAACGAGGTGGAGAAATCTCATCCGATTGTTGAGAGCGTCGAGTTTTTGCAGTCGAATATGGACGATTGGATGGAAAAATTCCTGCTGATGGAAGTATCTGACAATGTGGTTGAAGATGTTGGCAGAATTAACGCAGAGACAAGTAGCGAAAGTGTTTCGGACGTTGAACTGTTGATCACCACAATGTTACTAGCCATTCAGCAAAAATACAAGGAATCATCGGTGGATAGTGAAATAGCAGTTCCAGAAGTCAGTGTGGAGGAAAACACTACCGTAAACGTCGATGATGATAATAAAAACGCAGAAGAACAGGGCGGAGATGAAGCTGAAGAAGACGATAACATGGAGGAGAACAGTTTTCGCGAAAAATTGATCGAATCTCTGGCGAAAGATATCACCAGCCTGCGATTGAGAGAAGTGCATCAGTGTCTTTTAAATTCTTTAAAAATAACAACCAACGTTGATCCTTCATCGTCGTCCAAACGAAAAGTTTTGATAGCTCGATGCTTACCTCTTCTCAAACAATATCTTCTCTTTTCGCAATTTTATTTGAACGAGCAAGTCGGAGCTTTTCGTACAACCTGCAAATTGTTGAATCTGCAATTGAGCGTTTTTCTTGATTTAGCGACGAATGGTTTTTGCATACCGAAAGATTTGGATCTTGAGGAAGGTGACGGTGAAGAGACCAAAGAGGGGAAAACGCAAAACGGAGTGGGTTTGGGTGACGGGGAGGGTGAAAAAGACGTTTCCGATAGAATCGAAACGGAAGATCAATTGGATGACGCGAGACCAGCCGATCAAGAGAAAGACAAACAGGAGGACAAAGATTGCAAGGAGGAAGAAAATGGTATCGATATGTCGGAGGACTTTGAAGGTAAAATGCAAGATATTGAAAAAGACGAGAATGACGAGAAGGAGGGTAAGAGCGAAGATGAAAACGAGGAAGATTTGGACAAACAAATGGGCGAGACGGAGC
This sequence comes from Campoplex capitator, assembly GCA_037576405.1. Lineage (NCBI taxonomy): Eukaryota > Metazoa > Arthropoda > Insecta > Hymenoptera > Ichneumonidae > Campoplex > Campoplex capitator. The sequence continues at coordinate 7,433,591 of JARBWI010000323.1, read as the reverse complement.
AAGGAGCTGATGCGCTTGACGAGGAAATTTGGGGCGATGACAAGGAAGAATCATCGAACGAGAATGAGAACGAGAATGAAGAGGACGATTTGGGCAAAGGCGAGGAAATCGGCGAGAAAGAAATGACCGCTAAAGATGACAGTAAAAAGAAGGACGAGGATAATGAGCGAAAGGAAGATGGGGATAGGAACGAGGAGGAGAAGCAAGAGATCAACGAAATGAACGAGCCTGAAGTGAACGACGATCAGATCGATCCTTATCACGGGAATCAACAACCACCTCCCGAACCGGAGCCCATGGATCTTCCGGATGACATCAATTTGGATGGTGAAGAGGCCGATGATAAGCAGCAAGGCGATGAAGAGAATCCTTTCGACATCGACGAGATGAAGGATTGTATGCCACCACCGGAAAAGAAGGAAACGGTGGACGGTGAGGAGGAGCAAGACCAAAAAGAAGACAATAAAGAACCGGTCGAGGATTCGAGCGACGAGGAAGACGATAACGCGGTGGAAGGTGGTGATGCGAAAGCGACGAACGAAGATGCCGTCGAGGACGAGCCCTCAGAAACCGAACCCGAGAACGATCCAAAGTCTCAGGTACCGGAGAAAAAAGACGAAGATTCACAGGAAGAGGAAAATGAAAACAAATCTGATGACGGAGTTGAAGATAAAGCAGCACCAAGTATCGATGATCCAAGCAAAGAACTGGACGCGACTGATCAGTCAGAAGCGAACAAGGATGGCACTCGTGACCGAACGGCTGATCAGCCCAACATCGACGACCAGCAGGAATCTACAGCCGAGAATAACGAGGACGATACCAATAATCGTGGAACCGGTAACGCGCAATCGGAACAGCAGGAAACTGGACATTCCGGAGATTCGATGCAGAATATAGCACCGGCCCAGCATCGAGAGAACGAGAAGCAACAGATCGAAAAGCGAAAGAATCCAGGAGAGAGCGACGACAATCGTTCCCTCGTGGACCAAGTTCAGCCGGATAAAAAGAAGATGAAAATGATACATTCCAGGAAAGAAACGATTGAGGAAAACATGGAAGAAGAAGGAGCTGATCTGGATGAAGATACAAATGAGGTCGACATGTGTCAGCATATTAAAAGTTCAGAGAAGCACGATGATCAAGCTATGGACGCAGCTACCAAAGAGCAGGTTAAGCAACAAGCCGCTAACAAAGAAAGCGAAGAAGAGAAGAAACAGGATGACGAATCCGTGGAAATTGAGATGAACGTTGATGACGAGGAAGATTTGAAGAACGAAAAAGACATAACAGCCGAAAAGTCTTCCGAAGTGACTCCCGTTGGAGAAAAGGAGAAGGAGAGAACGAAAAACGATGCAAAGGGCAATTCGGATGACCCACAAATCGAGAGTGTCGTTGAAGTAGAAGGAGATGTTGCCTCAACCACAAGAGTCGACCGGGGAGCTGAATCAGCTTTCTTCACTAACATTCTCGAGTCGAATATCTCATCTTCCAGCCAAGTATCTAACAAGCGTATGGAAGTTGAAAACATGTTGAGCAAATGGACTTACGTGCCCTCAACCGACGAAGCACTCGCAGCTTGGAATTGTTTGAACAGCGTTGTCGAAGCTCCGGCGAGAGATTTGGCCGAAAAATTGCGACTCGTTTTGGAACCGACGCAGGCGACGAGACTCAAGGGCGACTATAGAACCGGAAGAAGAATAAACATGAGAAAAATCATTCCATACATAGCTAGTCAATTTAGGAAGGATAAAATTTGGCTCCGACGTACGAAACCGTCCAAAAGAGATTATCAAATAGTTTTAGCCCTTGACGACAGCAGTAGCATGGCCGACAACCACTCGAAAGAATTGGCTTTCGAATCTATGTCTCTCATCAGCAAAGCCATGGGATATCTTGAAGTTGGGGAACTGAGTGTTATCAGTTTCGGAGAGACTGCGACTGTTCTTCATCCTCTTGGACAGCCATTTACAGAAAACAGTGGTTCGAGGTAAATTATTCATTGGTTTTTTTTCAATACACGTTTCGTGGTCTTCTAACATTTTGCAACGTGGGGTCACTGATTTTTATTTGAATTTTAATAGTTTTTAAAACAAAATATTCAGTATGGAAAATTTGATGATTTTTATGCAGGAAAACTTTACTCCGAATTTCTTTGCTGGCGGGTTTTGCGTACATTTTATTAATTTTTTTATACAATCATTCTCCGGACAGATTGTAGCATATTCGAAAAATTATGTTCTACAATTTTTGCTCTTAATCAAATGACATGACATCAATGGGAAATCACATAATTTTTGTCGTCAATTCGTCAATTTAATACTTGATATTTCCATTGTTTCGATATTAATTCGCATTACATAAAACTCGTAAAAGCAAGTGTTCAATCGATTTTTCATTTTGGCAGATTGATCCAGGAAATGAGGTTCGATCAGAAAAAAACCAAAGTTGGCCAGTTAGTGGACTTCACCGTCGACATGTTTGATAGTCAAAAAAGTTCAACCGACAATGCAAAACTGTTAGTCGTCTTGTCTGATGGACGCGGAGTTTTTTCTGAGGGTTTGGATCAAGTTAACAGTGCTGTCAGAAGAGCCAGATTAGCTGATATATTCCTCGTATTCATCATAGTCGATAACCCGTTGAACAAGGTAAATTTTGATATCTGAAAATTCATCAGAAATCAGTTTGTACATTTTTTTTATTTGAATTTTGTGTTGCTTAGTGACGTTACAGAACTTTTTGATACAAATTTATAAATTTTTGTTGAATATGGTGTTTTAAAACCATGAAAAATTGGAAGTAAAAAACTTGCGTGTTAATTCGTTGAAAACCAATTAGAAATAAAAATTTGACCGAGTAATTCAATTAAAATTTCACATTTAAACGTTAAATTTTGAATTTCCAAGTGCCTGGAAAAGGTTCATTTTCAAAACTCGAAATACACAAGAAGCCGCTGATCCGACATGAAAATAGAGGAACAAGTGTTTGATTAATTTTATTCTTGTTTCTATTTCAGGACTCGATATTGGATATTCGTATGCCAGTTTTTGAGGCAGGTAAACTGCTCGGAATAAAATCGTACATGGACAGTTTTCCATTTCCATTTTACATGATACTCAGGGACATAAACGCTTTGCCTGGCGTTTTGAGTGACGCCCTTAGACAATGGTTTGAAGTGGTTGGAAAAATTGATACTTGAATACTCTTTATTGATTCTTTTATGTATTTTTACATGAATACACAAGTTTTGAATTGAAAAACGAAAATTGAATAAGTGTGTGTGTGTGTGTAATTAATAAATGTGAATAAGATACGATATCCTTATTTTATCCTATAAAAATATTTTATCCTGTATTTTCGGAGACTGATATCCTGCGCAGATTTTATTTAAAAAAACTGGAACCGTATGCAACTCTATATGTACGGGAAAAATTGGAATTTCAAGTCTCGGAGGTCCTCACAAGAAAAATTGTTCCTAGAAGTTGTTAAATAGAACCTTGACCGGAATCGGTTTTTTTATTGTGTTGAAAAAAAAAATGTTGGTGAATACTAATTCTTTCAACAGTAGGGTCGATCAAAAAAGTCAATTCGTTTCGGTCGGGCGTAAGAAAGTGGCATTGACTAGTGGCGCTTGTGGCAAGATTTCAAACTTTATTTATTCTGCGATTTCACATCTGCTGGGTCACCATGTTTCTACGGCCATAACCTTCAAACTCTGAATGCCGGAACAAAACATAAAATCACATATAGTATTAAATTTTAATAAAAAGGTATTGGAAACAACTTAAAAAATAGTGTCGATCGTATCGAATGAAGAATGAACGCTTTGGCAAGAACATTGCGTTACGTGCCGAGCGTCGTTAGCAATTTAGTGCCGAAAAATGGAGCGATTCTCTCTAGAACGGCAGCTTTCAAGAGCGAGTTGAAGATCAAATGGGTAAGACCAGAAAAAATTGCTTCGACAATGTCTGAAAAAAGCGGAGACGGTGGTCTGGAACTCAACGTAAAACCACAGGATTACATGAATAGATGTGAACAATCCAAAGAACTTGAGGAGTAAGAAAATTTCACTTTAAATTCCGATGTTTACGCAATTTTCGACACATAACCTCTATATTTTCGAAATCAATTTATTAAATAGTTTTACTCATAATTGTATTTGAATGGTAATTCGGTTGAAAAGGTTCTCACATTACTTTTTACAGTGCCAATGATATCGTCAAGAGAATGTTTACTCTAGAATTTATGCCGGGTAGAGAAACTCGCAACAAAAAACGTGAATTAATATTGGCGTCAGTACAACGGCACAAAGCTGATCGAGGATCCATGGAATCCAGATGTTGGTCAATTTTGGAGAATATTCATCATAACTATACTCCGTTTGAGTTAATTAATTTTTTGAATTTTCATCCAATTTTTGTTTATAGTGGCAGCTATGACTGCTGAAATATTGCACTTGCAAGACTACTTGGCGGTTAGATCACACGACAAACAAACCAAATTTTTCCTCAAGAAACTCGTGGATAAGAGAAAAAAATTTTTAGGCAAATTGCGAAGATGGGATTACAAGCGCTTTGAGTGGATTCTAGAGAAGCTTAATCTCGTTTATAAACCTAATCCAGAGTTCGTATATAATTTATTTTTCAAATTGATAGGAAGAAAAGTGTTGCTTGATATAGAGCGCTATTTTAATTTTTGTACCTTAATTCTTGAATTTTGTGCAGAATATCACATAAGTAATTCTATATCTTTATTTTGAATATTTAGTGTATTTAATAATTTGATGGGGAAGGGTCTCCTGTGGCTTATTTTAGATATTAAGAGACTCGGTACAGTCTTGGGACAAGAAGGCTCGCCGAGTCTGTATTATCTCTGAATATCAAAGTATTTTAGTATATACAAATAATTCAGCAACTACATTTTGTGAATAGTTGATTTCATGGTACATTGCATTGTTCTCAAATATCGAATGTCGTTTTTCGTTTGTTCGTTATAAGTTTGAAGTAATATTATTTGGCTCCTGCACCTAAACAATGCACGGTAACATTGTACTCTCATGCTGATTGTATTTTTTCAGTTTACACTTCAAATATACAAGGAAACGATCAATGAGAATGCTGACTAAAAGCTTTTGTTCGAAACTGAGACAGAAAAAAATGAAGGAATACAGAATGGAGTTGAAGACACAACAAGCTGGTTTCTTTATCGAAAAAGCAAAGAAGTTGGAGTTTATTAGACAGGAAGAAATAGCTTGTGGGCGAGAACCCACTGTTAAGGAAGATGAAATTGCAGAAGCTAAGAGGATGGCAGAAAGGTTGGAAAAACGATCGACGAAAGCTGCTGTATGAGTAACTCAAGAGGCTTTAGTTGCATACATTTCATCAGTATCGGAGGAGTAAATAACTTCCGAAACTTCCACTATGGAAGTTGGATAAAACAATTATGCGTTTTTCTTCTGGCTACTAATAAATGTTATACTATCTGTATTTGTTGCCTATTCCATCAAAGAAATCAATTTCCAGATAAAAAGAACTTAAAAATTTCAAGGACAATGGGAATTTCGACACAAACATATTGTTTATTTGCTTTTACCTGACACAATTATTATTTACAAGTCTCTTGGTGATAAGAATATCGAAGTTATGTTTAAATTTATTAAATGTTAGATTCTTTACTAGCAGTTGTTTCGATATCGGTTGATTTGATTTTACCAAAAAGCGAATTGTACAATTCGTTTTTAGCGAGATCGGACCAATTGTCGTTGGAATTGATGGGAGCCATGAAATTTATTAATTTCGAATGAACATCATAACGTAAACGGCGTCCTTTGGTTGCTCTTGTATCAATTTTTCTCTTCATTTTGCTTCTCATATTCTGCAGAGCTATCCACTGCTTACTCAGTTGCACGGGATCCGTCACATCAGAAGATTTGTACTCAATTAATTCACGCAAAAGTTGGTGATAGAAATCATCATCGTCGTAGATCTCTGAGTCGTATTCTTGAGTTCTTCTGCCGTCTTCTTCGTGTGGGAATTCTTTACCCAGAATGTCGTATTCAGATCTTTTAAGTTGTGTTCTCTTGACCAATTTAACTTTATCGCCGAGTACGAAATCGATTTGTTTGACTATAGCTTGACTAGAACCTTTGTTCAAATTTCCAGCTGCCACGCGAGTTTTGTCGTTCCATTTTTGAATCACGGAGTTTCTGTAGTCGCGATAAATTTGATGATTTTGATCTATCAGTTTCTCGTATTCTTCGAGACTTCGTTTCTTCTTCTTCTGCTGCGGTGCAGTGTTCGCAGACTCATTCTCTTCCTCCGATAAATCTTTTCCGCTCCCGTTTTCTTCGCCTATTTCGTCTTCAGTGTCGGAGCAAATTTCTTCGTCCATATCCTCAGCTTCGGCCATTTCATCCGCTTTCCTTTTTTCTCCAGCTTTTAGAGTTTTAGTTTCCGGATAATTGTTTAGTAGATTTTTCTGCAGTTCCAGCAAATTGTCCAGCAGCGAGCTTAGCTTTTTCGTTCCATCGTTAACGTCTTTCTTAAAGCGATCATTGTTTTTTAATTGTGTATGGACATCTGACTGCGGCATTTTGTTACTCGTTATCAAACATTTTTGTAGCTTTATCCTCATTTCAAGGAGATTCTCCCAAATCTTTAGCTGCTCTCTGACGCAGTTGCCTTTCGCTACTTCTGCATAGACGTTAGTCGGCGTTATTTCCTTGAAATTCGCTTCTCCGCCTCTATCTCGACGTAGGGGATTATCTTCGTCGATCTCTGAATCATCGGCCTCATCGGATTCAAATTCTTCACTGCTAGAACCAACTTCTTCCTCCTCTTCTTCTTCTGATTTCTCGTCCTCACTATTTTCGTCTTCAGAATTTTCCGATTCATTGTTGTCAATTTCACTCTCGACACTCTCATCCTCGCTCTCGTAAACATCTTTACGTGATACTTTTTTTCCTTTATATCTGGAATCGAAAGACATATTTTCGAGTAAGTGATTTTCATTCGAGTTCAAGGAAATAACTATGAGTATATTTATAATAATCAACATATTATAAACATCAATATATGATGTTTCCAACTATTCACTTAGATTTTCTTGTTGTCTTAAAAAAAATGGAGTTCTGTTCTTACCTTTTGTCAATCTGATCTAATAGATCAACGTTTCGTTTCCTGAACGTCGATACTCCAGCATCTTCCCCGGATTCTGTTTCGTCGTAATTTTCAACAACTTTAGCCTTTGTTTCTTCGTTCTCATCGTCTGAGCCGAAAACCGTAGGTGCTGCAGTTACCAAACTACTAATCTTTTCGGCCAAAGTTGGCTTTTTTCGTCTCAATGCCATTTTCGTAACTTTAATTTCAACATGAATTTCTACTGTTCGAAAACATCACAGAAACACGTGTGTACATAAATATAACCTACATTATCCGGAAGAACTGATTTTTTTTAGAAATTCATATAGTGAGGACGCTTTTTCATAGCGGTGAACTCGGGAAATAAAAGTTTACCTCACGGAACTCGATCAAGCGGGCAGATTTCGTTCCTACTCACTGAACTAAAAGTATACTTGAAGGACCCTTGCATAAGAAAAGCATAGGCTACAAGCTACAAGGGGGACCAAGAATGCTAGTTGGTTCTGTCCTTGTTTTCGGGTGAAAGTCTCTCTTTCTATCGCCCCCAACGCCACAGAAAAGTTTACGACAAAATTTTTTGCGCGCACCGGAATACTGTGAATGAAGTTTCTTATACTTTTGATAACGACTGTAACCAGGGTATGCGAAAAAGATAGGCCTTCATCCACTCCAGTAGCGACTAACTCTCTCGTCGCTCTCACCAGGTATACTTCTAGCTCAGTGTTCTACTTCTTATTCGTAGAAACTTTCGTTCCTACGATTCTGCAGCCTCGGCCGAACTCCTTAGGACCAGTTTTTGTTTCCTAAACTGGCCGCTACGCAAAAGCGCTCTCACTACGGAATCTCTCTCGATCAGCGGTGTAAATTTGGCTCCTCGTTATGAATTTTTCAAAAGTTTTCTGATTTCAATCGTTTGTGTGTCGTTTGTAGAGTATTGTGAGAACAAAATAAACGTTTGTGAGATGAGTTTGTCGCGAAAAAATCAAAAATAAAAATTAGCCTGAAGTCAGCCCGCCCATATTCTATTTTTTAAACTTTTTTAAATTTTCATGGGTTAGAAAAACGAAAGAATAAAACGTTGTTGAGTTTTTATAAAATATTACCGAACGAATATTCATACGGTGCACGAAACTGTGATCGCTAAATATTTGCGAATGAATGTCTTCTTCTTCTTCTTCGTTTATTCGGTTGGCTCGGGTCTAGTCGAATGAATGTCCCTAGCTCGTTTGGTTTGTTTACATTCGTCGAGGTTCCGACTGTGTTTACGTTTACGCGCTCTCGCGCTCGGCCCGCTAAGCCGTTCCGTAGCGGGAATGGTGGGGAGAGTTCACGCCGGGGCGACTGGAAGGGGCAGGCGCGAGTGGATCATGGGCGGGGCAACGAGAGAGCGAGCGAGCATTTACGTTCATTCAGTCGCCCGCGGGCGCGGGGCGGCGAGAGTAGCATGAGCGTCGGTCGGCTAGTGCAATACTGCGCGTTATCGTTCGTTGATTACAACGAAATTGATAAAACAGAGTGTGGAATTAAAGAGTCGGAACTCTATTTGATCGTGGCCAGTTAATGACGAAAATCTTTATATAAAATGACATGCCAATTTTACCCCCACCACCGCGAAAAGTTTTGTTTCGAGAAAGTATAGTCTCGGCGAGCCTCGGGCCAGCAGACGACAGGGCTGTCAATGTACTTGTCCCGAGACTCTACCGAGTCTCTTGATAAAATACTTTGAAGCGGTCTGATTTGTCGTGAAACCAAATAAAAATACAATGATGGATAATAAAAAAAACGGAAAATCATGATAAAATTTTTATTTTTTTAATTATTAAAACCATTTGAATCTATAGATTTCACATCATTTTTTATCACGATTTCCGTTAGAGCTTCAAAATATGCAAGATTTTTCGAAAATAAATAATGCACGAAAATTAGAGCTTAAAAATATGCGTGATTTCTCGAAAACGAACGATGCACGAAAACGTTACGAAACGAATATTAGAGACGTAAAACACGATTATCTCGTTTGTTAATCGTAATGAATTTTCGATTATTTCTCTTCTGTCAACGAGTTTTTTTTCTCGCAAGTGATAAGCGATAAGCCGGTATAGCGAAGCCTCTTGCCCACGATATTATTTTTCGTGCTAAATTAGAAGACAAATTACTTTGAATATTTGATCGAATCACGATAAATGGCAGCGTGAGCAAGAATCTTGAGTGACAGACAGTCTAGTGACGGCTGTGTTATAGTTTCGAAAATCATGCGTATGCTCGCACGCACGCGTGTTCGCAAGCGGAGCTAAGATGCAACCATACATGCGAGTCACGCAACGCAACGCAAAGCACCAAACGCACGCAGGCCGTAAAGCCATGGGATTGTCGGCAAGAATGACGGAACGAAAGCTATAAATCTACTCTGTAGTTTGCTGTTTCCGAACGCGATACAGTTTCTGTATCGCATATCGAAGTCGCGCAGGCAAGGTCCATGCATATAACCCGGATGCTGCAAACGGTCCACGCAACGCAATGCACGCAAGGCATGTATAACCGCAGCTATTGTACAGCATTGCGAATAGTTTTTACTATCGCAATTGCTAGAGTACAATAAAACGCAAGCGCCCGTGCACGCGTGCACCCACGTGAGCACGCACGATTTTCCACGAAACTGTGGCACAAGTTGCCATTATACTTTCTGTCACTCGTCATCGACCGTATTCAATTGCGAAAAGAAAGGCTATTGCCACAAGAGAAATACATTTTTTGAGTTAGCGGAACAAAGAAATATTGAATGGATTTTTTTATTCCGTGCAAGAGTTTTTTGACGTGGAAATTAAAAAAAATTTTGACGTCTTAATCACGCGTTTACTATCTCGGAAGTGTAAAAAGTTAATATTGGTTTTGAATTAGTGCATTTGAATTTTGAACTACGATGAACTATCGTTTTCAACGTTGGAAAAACGACGCTGCTGCTCGAGAAAAAAATCGAGTGGAAATTAATCAAGTGCAATGAGTGTCCTGCAACGGGAGTGGATATTAACTGTGCGGACTATTTCGGAATTGCGGACTTTTCGGTTTTGCCAAAGGTAGGTTCATTATTGAGGAGGGGAACAAGACATCGACGAGTGAGTACATAATTCCATCATTTTTATTGGTTTCATTTCTGTGCATGGTAATTTTCAGTATCAAAATGTTCGGCCTTCTTTGATTTTCATTATTATTTTTGAAAGAATTCGATTTTTATTTCAATCGTTAATCCTTGAAGGAAAAAACGAAATTCAATTTTGCGAACCTAGCGCCACTAGAGCAAGTAATTGTGTACGAAGTACAGGTATCCAATCACGTTTCTCAATTCAAAATAATAATTATTTATCAACGAGATTGCTCATGCGTTGGAACAATTCATGAAAATTGTTTATTATTTTGGCATACTTTCTAATTTTTTTTTTTTAGAACTATTACATTTATTTAATGTCGTTCTTGTTTCCAGGTTTTTTTACATTATATATGAACATGAATGTTTTATCGTTTTGTAACTTTAAAATTGACTGATCAAACGAGCCCGCCGATGGCAGGCGAAGTTTGATTAGGATTATATGCAGTGTCTCGTTCGACTGTCATGCCGAAAATTTCACAACGTTTGAAGCGTTTAAACAAAAAATGATCACATTGAGACAAAAAATTTTCAATAGATTGTCGAGTAGAGTTTTTTTTTTTCCATGTACAATACTCTTGTATTGTATAAAGTAATTGTCCTGAAACGAAATTCTTTTCCGATTTGCTCAACATTTTCCATGTTATTCGCCGCTGATACGATCATTTTTCGTTTTATTTACTGTAGCTCGTTGCATCCGACTACTTTATTGATCTTCAAAAAGCGTGTGCTCTTTTTTATCGGTAGAGTCGCCTTAAAAATGTGCCAAAATATTTATCCAGATGGAGCACCACTGATAATGGAATGTTTCAGGATCTCGACGGGCTGCATGAGATACGTAATCTCAAAGCCTTTCCCTTTATATTTTCAATTTAAAAAAAAAAAAAATTTCAGGATCTCGATGTTATGGAAAGCTGCTCACGCCTATTTTTCAAAACACAATTATTTGGAATAAGCATCGAAATCAGCACGAGAAGACGAAAAAAAAAATGATTTTTTATCTTCCAATGTATGTAATTTTTTAAGAAACGACAGTATAAACTATGAATGAAAGAAGTTATGTTAAGGAGTTTCGGTACAGGTGATACAATGTTGCCATGCTAAATCATATTAAAAACATAAAAAATTTCAAAAAGTTGAGAATTTTATAGAATTTGGTGAACTATTCTTTAGTGCCAAATTTGACAATACGAATTTTTTCAGATTTTTCTTCTACACAGTTATCGAGTAATTGGACATTAAAGTTCACGTGATAGCGTTTCCATATATATAGGTAAACATTCCAGACATAAGAAACCTGCTTTGATGCCTCGATAACTAAGTAGAAGAAAATTTAGAAAAAATTTGTGTTTTTGTACTTGATGTTGAAGAACATTATCACCAAATTTCATCAATTTCTTAAGATTTCAACTTCTGTACCGAAACTCCTTAAACGTAATAATACAAATTTGGAAATATTCTTCTCGTTATAAAATCACAGGACTAATTCTGAGTGGGAGATATTTAGCGACACAAAAAATGTGTGGTATGCAAGGACGTGTGAATAAGAAATAAATTAAATGATAATGATATCTAACTCTGAAATACTTGGAGAGTTCGAACGTACCTAAGACCACCCCTATAGCGTATTCTTTTTCTAGTGGCAGATTTAAGAACTAATTCAAGACGGGATTTTCAGGATTCTGACTATTTATTTTCCTGTGTCCACTCCTTCTCTCCAGTCTCCCTGACTGGTTCGGAAAAGGTCCTACAAACATTTTTATTGTAATATTCGAATTTTAAAAACGATTTCGAATTGATTCACGTACAATAAGACTCATAAAGTTTAAAAAATAAAATGGGCAGGCTAACTTCACGCTCATTTTTATTTTTGATTTTTTCGCGACAAACCCTACTCTACAAACGTCACACAAACGATTGAAATCACAAAACTTTCAAAAAGTTCATGTCGGGGGTCAAGTTCACATCCATCTCTCGATCGAGATGGCGACTCGCGCTTTTTCTTCCCGAATAATCAGTTCGGTTGATTATCCAGCTCCAGAGTTACCATTGTGATTAATAATGAAAGGTCAAATTATGGGATTTTTTATATATAGTAAACTAACTGCATTTCATGGTCCAAGATTTGTCGAAACGAGCATAAACATTATCCTCTGAACGATATATTTCTCCTCGCAAATACGATTCGCTTGAAAGGTTGCATCTATTGGTTCTTGGGGTCATTGATTACGAGTCCGAGCTAACAAATAAAAAGTAAACGAGTCCTTAGTCAAAACTCACTTTTGAATGAAAAAATTATGAAAATTCTGAGCAATTCTTAAGATGGTATTGAGACTGTGGAAAAGTTGTCTTCGCGATTTTTATTGCGACAAATGTGCATTTTTTAAATGAAAAGATAGAAATTTCGACAATTTGTTTCCACGTGGTTTTTTCGCAATTGCAACGAATGAATGACAAAGTACTTCAATAACAAGAAAAAAGGATATAAAAATGTAGGAGAACGTAAGCACCATGATTCAAAAAATGTTAATACTAAAAGGTATCTTCGCATTAGCAACGACGTTAATGAGATTCGTGTTCAATCCCACCGATGATAAAGTCAAGATGATCATGTACAATTGGAGGGTTAAACTATGACATTTTATTTGCAACGCGTTAGCACGTTCCTACGGGATGGATTTAGTCACGAATTTTCATTTCAAGTTACGATCTTTCGGTTTGTGTTTATTTACGCGCGATTAAAATAGCACTCTTTTGCAGGATAAAGTTCAGGGTATTAGCGACGATCGATTACGGGAATCGATGCTCCAATACCGTGGGTCAGGCGACTGATTCATTGCATTCTTAATCCTGACGATTTTCTACTTTCAATTTCAAGTAGATTATTATTGAATAAAAATAAAAACACGTTTTGCCAGAGAAAGATGTATGGGTGGCAATGAATATTGAAAAAAAAAAAACGAGAGATCAGTTGGCGTAAGGCGAACAAATGACTCGATGGATAAATAAATAAACAAATACGATTGACGAGTAAAAAAGTAAAAAAAATACTGATTTCACTTCGTTAACTTCCAATGACGGAATTATGGAGATGACAAACGCTTATCGCGGATGACCGGTGTCGCAGTTAATGTGCTTAACAAGGCAATGGAAAAATAACTAGACTCGTAAGCAATAAAATCCGTTTTTATTGTCAGAATTAATATAACTCACGAGAGGCCATTTTTTTGTTTCGCGTTGGCAAAGAAAACGCGGGATTCGTAGGCTGTAAAAATGAATTTGTTCGATACCTACAAACTATAAGTAACTGCTATACTACAGTCCTACAACTGGCTGTTGATGCTGATCACGAGAATCTGGTAGGGCTGCCCAGAGAGAGAAGTCAGAGAGTCTCTTCGGGAAGTGAACGAGACCGGCGAGATTCAGTCTTGAACGGTCTGGCACACGCTGCCAAGCGAGCGAGCCGGTCATCGAGGAACCAACGAATAAGATTTTTTCTTCCGGGCTATTGACTATTAAAGACAATTGAAATAGCGATGAGCAAGATCTCGAGAAAGTTGAAAGATTGAAAATAAGCGAAAAATGAAGGATTTCATGAAAATTTGAGCAATAAATTATACTCGATTTCCAAATGGATTTTGATCGGTAAAAAAATTCATCGGATCAAGCAAACAAATCGTGCAAAACCCACGCGAAACCGACGACGAGTTTTCTCAATGAAAAGTCCCGGCTGAATGGAACTTACAAGTGTTACCGGTTTGTCGAACTCGGCCGAATCCTCGATACGATTACAGGATCGTTTTACGTTACGCGAAAGTAAACTGGTAGAAGAATTTTGCGGGGGTGGTAATTTTTGCGTCTGGCAAAAGATCGTTACAGTGCCAGTGATCGGTAAAGAGTACGATAAGAAATTGACGCAGCTCTCTTTCTATCCTGGTGCTATTGTTTCACCTGGGAAGACGACAATTTAAATTTTAAAAGTTCCTAAAATGGCTATTATCGTGATTGTCTTGCTGGGCCTTCAGATCTTCGGCTTAAGAGTCAATGGTAAGTGAATTAGTGGTAATAAACCTAAATAGTCGAGGCGCGGATTAATAATTGAAGCTTTTTTCGCAAGATACATTGTACGCGGTACAAGAGCTCCTCACTCGGGATTTTATGTTTTTCCGGAAACTTCGTTTTTACCACGAGAAATAGGTGTGTTTACGAAGAAAATTTTTTGCTTGATTATGTGAGCACGTATAGTACGCGGTACGGTGAACCGCTTCCGGTTTTGTTTGCTATTAGCGTAGGGCAAACAAACGCAGGAGGTGGAATCGCATCTAAAAACAACATGACGTAAAACTTTTTATGCATTCATAATGAAGTCTGCTCTCCCGTAGATCCGTCTCATTTCTTTCTTATCACGAAAAACATGCTGTGATAACACGTTGTTTGCACTGTAATTTTTTGCCAGTGGCGCAGTGAGGCTACGAATTTGTGGTTGCTCGAGACCACGAGGAGAATATATAATGACAAGAGGTGATTAATAGGAATGCAAACACTGGTCAGGAATTAATTTCGTTAATTTTTTTCCAAAATCAGCTTTGGTAAAATTCTTTTTTCTTTTATAACTTTTTTTTTGTTGAATTCACGGGGAATTTATGGTTTCTATGCACCAGTGGAAATGCTATCTTCTTGTTATTATTTTGTGGGGAAAAAATCTGCAGATTTTGAAGAATTAATAAAATCGTTTGTAAGCACTATAAAGTTTTGACAATTAATACAGTTAAGAGAGAACATCATTCTATGACTCCATCCAGAAACTTTTTTATCTAAATTTGTGAGTTCAGGACTTCTTGGAATTTGGGTCCCCG
The DNA here is from genome assembly GCA_037576405.1 of Campoplex capitator. Lineage (NCBI taxonomy): Eukaryota > Metazoa > Arthropoda > Insecta > Hymenoptera > Ichneumonidae > Campoplex > Campoplex capitator. The sequence continues at coordinate 7,418,454 of JARBWI010000323.1, read as the reverse complement.
TGACTATTTTTTTGATTTTTTTTTGTAAGAGTGTACGAAGTGATTCCAGAATGTCATCGCTCAAACTTTAAATCTACTCACAAATTATCCAAATGCGACGACTTTCGAAGTAAAGCCTTTACGAAGTAAAACCGAAATAGACGAATGGAATTAAAATTATTTCGGGGACCGAAGGGTTTAAACGTTGAGTTGATACAGTCAAGGCATTGCCAAAACTCGCCAACTTCATTACGAAGTACATGCCCAGTGTTTCCGACTAAATTGTCGGTGCGGACTTTGGCGGTTACGACGCAGGAGGTTGTGTCGCATTCCGTTTTGTCATAGTTCACATGATTTTCAACGTCGGCAAGCATCAGGAAAACACTTCGATAATGGAGAAGACTGTGTTTGCTCAGCGACCGAAAAGGTGTGTTCTGTGCTGGCGCTGAAGCAACTTTTTTTTTTCCTTGTAAAGAGAACACCGACAGTCTCTAAAGTTTTAAGAAAGATAAAAAACGAAGAAAAAAATTTGTTGGCAATTAAAACCGATCACTGGTCGCACTTGAATCATATTTGACATTAAATTTAATCAGCCACTGACTGATTAATTAGACTCTTCATAATTATTATTTTTTTAAATACTCGAACGGTTACCGAATGCGAATAATAAATTGATTCGTAGATTTGCGTTCTGACAGCTCATGTTTAACACAAGTAAACGAGTTGTAATATAATAATTATAATTATAAATATTATTATTAAAATAAATTGATTAGCATTTTACCGCAATTATGGATACTTTGACGTGCTCCTATTAAATTATACTGGATCTTTTTCTGTTTGTAAGTGGTACTTTCACTGAATAAGTATTAAAGTGTACCATCGGTGCATTCTGACCATCAATTATACATTTTGATAATTACTTAATAACTGGATAATTGCTGCAATTAAGAAGTGACTATTTGCGAAGCTTTCTTGCAATGTACAATAAGTTTTTATACATTGATAAAAAAGTGTTGATAAACTCAGTCGTGAGTAAAAATGTTGAGCAATCAGAATCATAATTGCAATGAAATGTGCGGTAAAGCTCTGTTGTCGGCTTATTTCTCTGATCCTCTTCTACTGCCAATCCCTTGCACTTGTCTCGCTCAAGAAACTTTCGACTTTTTTTTTCTCAAGCCCTTTTTTCTTCCGAGTCTTTCCTCCGTTTCTTTTATTTCATTCTCCTTCGTTTTTTTTTCTGCCTTCGCGCTTCGTCGAGCGACCAATCGCGTGTGCATACAATCTGCACGTTATGTCTAAATATAGCGTATGTTTGTGTCTGTGTGTATGTGTGTGTGTACGTATTTGTTTTCTGTAAGAAAGAAGATACAAAAGGGTTGAGCTTTTTGTCGTTTGTTCATGCTCGAGTTTGCTCTCCAAACCAATAGTTCAAGAGCTATGACAAAAGTATTTTGTCGCTCTAGGAGATCTGCTTGGGGCTCGTCGTGTCCCTCGAGGCTGATGAAGGCTGCAAAAATGAGGAACAACTATAAGCCCAGCCGTGTAAATTGCAGACAAATATTTCAAATTTAAAGCAGATCTTCCATGCTCTCCGTATTTTTCTGGGATTATGATTTTCTACTTTGATGATCATAACTAAATTCGAGAAATATATAAAATCATATCAGAGGCTCATGTTATGATTTAGTTTTCATCGTACCACAATTTCCTCTTGGGATATTCTTTTTTACGAAGCCCTTCACTCCCACTTTTTTCTTTTCTTAATCGTCATGCAATTCTCTAGCGTTCATTCTCAATATTCTTATATTTCGTTTTCTTTCGTACACGGCGTAGCTTGATTCTCACCCGAATATCGCGAATATAGTAGCCCCAAGATGTCGAAAACCACAGAAAGGTTTCCTGTGGTTTTGACACGGAATTCACGGCCACCGGGTCTCCGGAATATTAAAATCCATTCACAAATCCGCGAGGAGAGTTTCAATGGATTCGTCAATTTTGTTTTATCTCTTACTATGATTTATTTTGCTATTGGATAATTTCTATTACTCTTACACAACTCGAAAGTTTATAAATATTCAACAACATGAGGTACCGAACGAACGAATGAAGAAAAAATATTATCGAGGCTGAAATAATAATTATTTTTATCTCAAATTATCTTTTTCACCGTCATAAAAATAGTATTTTGCCGTTACTGGTCTGTCGCTTTCATTTCTAATGTTAACTTCGTCAATATTCAATATGATTTCCCAAATATATCCAATCAATTCATTTAATGTTTTTTGTTACTATTCCAAACGATGAAAAGGAAGATAAATAAATAGAATACAAATGATTTTCAATACCCAGTCGATGTTATTTGCATAGAAATCTTTTCGTGCTTTTATCTAAGCGAAAAAATATCGTTATCTTATCGAAAGAAGGTTAATATGAAAAAACAAGTATTTGTACTTGGTCGCATCCTATATATCTGTTTAATATCATAATATGTCACGTAGATATATACATACGTGAGCGCTTTGAAGAGAAAAATAGTTGGAATCGAATCACGGAAATAGCATATTTAGAAAAAGGGACATTGCGTGTGGCGAGTGAGAGGAAGTTGTAAAGTTCCCCTATACGCTTAAGGGGGGAAACCAGTTTAGGAGGCCGAAATTTTGTTGTTTTTCGTGAATTTTTTACATATGGAATAAATAAACAGAATTTTTTTTTAATTTGAGAATATTTTATTCATGGTTTGAAATAGACTTGAGAATTTTTCGAAGCGATTTCCGCCGGAAACAGTGTCGCTAGATCGTGCTGTCCATGGACGATTACCATCGGAGTATTTTGCTGGTGGGCATTCCTGTGGTTTCAATTTTCATCTGTAATCATCACAATTTTTTTTTTTCGTTAACAACATATTTCCTAAGAATATGAACCTGATTGTGTAAAAAAAAATTGAAAATTGCATTTTTTTGAGGTGTTTGAAGACAATGTTATGTTTTTATACCATATTTTTTCACCTTTTTCGCACAAAAAAACATATTTTTAATAATCATATAATTCCAGAATTAGGTTCATCTAGATTTGAATTGAATAAAGAATGTTCACACCAAATTTCAGAACAATTGGTCAATAACTTTTCAAGCTAGAATGCCCACAAGTGGGAAAAAAGTAGTTTCGAGAAAAACGCGTTTGAAATAAAATGTAGCGAAAACGGGATTCGAGGCAGTAATTATTTTTTCTTAATTATATAAAATTATTAATTTTATTAATATGTACATTTATTAATTATATAAAAAAGTTAATTATATAAAAATGCTCACCGATTAATCAGCTATTCCAGCACCATATAACAATCCCTCTTCTTGTTCGTAAGCGTCATTTCGGGCTTACCGACGAGGCGGTCACTCAAGTCCTCATAGCATTGAAAATAATGCGAATTTTGCTTTCAAATTTTGACTACACATTCTTGACGAGTTATACTAACGATTTATGCAATAAAAAAAAAATCGATTTTTTGATCGGTCTAAACTGGTTTCCCCCCTTAATAATATATTGTCGTGGCAGGGCTCAATAGTATTATGTACCTTTACCGCTTACTCGGAAGATCTGTGAAAGATTTTATTTTTACTTTTATTTCTATCTTTTTTCTGTTTTTTTTTTTTACCTTATGTCGCGTTCTATTTTTCTCCACACTTACGAGTCTCTTGAGACGAAATAATCGTGGCTCGTAAAGATTTAGGGTGTTGTCACTGGCCTACGTAAATCTCAGTGAAAATATAAATTCATCTCTAAAAGTTTTCTTTATTATTTCATTTTTTCATTTAGATCATTGACATTAGTAAACTCACATCAAAACTTGCTTCATAAATACGCACAAAAGCGGAGCCCTGGAAAGTTTATTTTTTTACGACAGATTTCTTTATATCACATAAATCTTCAATCGTTTTTGAATGCGCGAAATGATAAAGTTTCTGAACATTTTCCGTGATCATCCGATATGAAAGTTAAAACAAGAAGAAAAAAAAAATACGCACACGAAAATTGTACAAAATTATAATTTCATCATCATATTCAATTTTTACGTGACATTGACGATATTTTTATAAATAAACCAAGAATATTATGGCTCCATATCAAATGGCTAAATATCCACGTTTGATATAAGATCGAATAAGATCCAAGGACACGCGCCACATAAGGTTATATCAGATTTGCAGGTTTAATGTGTTTTTTTGTAATCAAGTCCCGGAGTATTTCTCACCTGTTCTACCGATATGCATTTAGAGTTGAATCGGTTCAAACGCATAATCGCGATTGAACGATAGTTATTCCGTTGAATCTTTCATTTAATTGTGTCAGAGAGAACAGTTGAAACTGAATGAATATATAGCTCCTGGTCATTTTGACTTCAATGAAATATAGCACTTCTATTCAAAAATGTGCCGATAAAGTGATGCACAAATGGTTAATTAGTGAGGTAATTTTCGGGAAACGGGGATCGAGATGTTATCTCGTTGTTTTGAATTTATTATCACAAAGCACAAACGGCCAGGGGACAGAAGAGAGTATGTGGGCAACGGTTATTCCTTGGTAATCCTTTTTGCCACCAGGCCACGGTGTTAACCAGGTAGTAAAATACGCTCATTGTACACACATGTGTATGCGTCTTCATTCATACAATGGTACGATACCGTGGATACGTACATAGCGGATGTCCGAAAAGTCGCGGACAAAGTTGCTCGCAGGACAATCGAATTGAGATCTACCGAAAGTATTACTTCTTAACCATTTTTTTTCGATACATCGTTCATGAGCTATTGATTTTCGAATGATGCCGAACACAGTGATCAAAAACATCATCGATTATCGATTTCAATTGGATTTTAAAAGAATCTTTTTTCGTGTATTTGTTCAATGCTTTGTAATATTTTGACGATCACAAATTTCACTGGGAACCGCTAATCGGACATTCCGTTGATTAGAATTTCTTTTCTCATTTGGTAAATACTTTTCTGTCGTCGTTACTTTCTTGTCTCTATTATTCATTTTATCAATAAGAAATGTGATTTTTGGAATGCGGCCAATCAATTTGTTCATTCTTTTCTCTCACTGTGTATCATAAAATGAAAGAAATGGAGATGATTTTTAATCTCAGCAGAGATCATTCGCATTAACAACAGCATTATACTTCGACATTCACGTTAAAAAGTACTTTTACTTCGTATTCTTAGTTCTCTTTGGCACTGCGCTATATGAGAAATTTCTTTATTGCATCATTTTTTTGCCCCAGTCAATCCAGTGCTTTGTGAATTAATAGTGTAGAGTGCTCCATTGCATCAGGCACAGAACTTAAGCTTAATCGCTCTATAGTCTAACTCTGCTAGATCCGCCCATTTTTTTCCAATAGATTCAGCAAATTGGCCATTTCTACGTACTTTATATCACTTTACCGGTGCATCTGACGGAAAAATATCTCCAGACTTTTTCGCTGTGAATTCTGTTGTAATCCAGCTAACACGAAAAATTGGTCAGAACTTTATGAACGCCATATATATACATATGGTTTTCATCGAGCAATGAAAAGCGGTGTGGGTATGAACAAATCCACAAGGATTTTCAACTTTGCGTACACTCGCTTTAGTAGCCGGGCTACGTAATTAACTCATAAATAATAGAAAACGTTCGGATTTACAAGCTTTTGAGTCTATACATTTTACCATGGCCATTAACGCTTCCTGTAGCTCGCCATTTGTCGGTTCTGCGTTAATTCGAACCACTTTCGTTATTTTCTCTCGCTGTTTAACACGTCATATTTATTCTGCTTTTTCTTTTTTCTTTTTTTAATGCACGTTCGACCACGGCGAAGAGTGTGAGTTTTTCACGCAGTTGAAAAAAAAAATTGCGGTCTCCGTCAATTGATTGTTCTTTCATGTTGCCTAGTCAAAAAAAATGAATAAAGAAAAAAAACGTCTGGATCAAATCGGTATGGTTCAATTCTATTCATAAAAATTGATCAGCCATTCGTAAACATCGAAATCATCATTCCCAGCATACGAATTCAAAAAGAAATAACGAAATAGATTGATAGCTTTCAACTCTTCACTGAAATACAACGTTGATTTTGTTTTGAAAATCTTTTGTGAAGCAAAATGCAAGAAAGCAATCGAAAAACCAATTCCTTTTTCGTTTGAGGGCTTTCTTTCTTTCCCTTTTACGATCCAAGTTCTTTATTACGTTCGAACTTACAAGTGAGATATTTCGTGAAAACCGGAGCTTTTTCATCTCGCAATCTAATCCCTGAGTTCGTTTATGACGCTGGTTTATGACATTGACGTTTCCTGCTACTGCCCTTTACAGACTCTTTCTTAGACCACAATAACATTTATGCTTTCGCTGCGCTTATATATGACAGCAGAGGGGTTTGAGTGTAGTGAAAATATATATGTCCAGAGAGTATTATCGTCAAACTTTACCCATACACGTACGTCTGAATGTATCCAGGGTAAGTATTTGCCTACATCCTTACACGAATATTATCAGAAATTCAACCCCGCAGAACTCATGTCGAATTTTTTTACCTTCCAACGCATGATCTGGTTCGTTCTCGACCTGATGTCAGTTTTAGTCGCAAAATCTTATTCTACACAAATAGAGAGACTTGTCCCCACATGAATCTCTCCGTTTTTCAATAACGGGGACAAAATGGTATGTGAAAAATTCAATTTCATTGAAGTTCAGTGGTTGTAAAAATTGTTCAAGTTCTAAAACCTTGTGGAAATCGATGTGGAGTCAGAATCAACCTCGTTCAAAACCGTTTGGGTTTATGAATGACAACGATAAAATATTCTGAATGGAATTTTCATGTTTTTAAGAATGCTATGCCAAGAACGCTCTATATTCATATATGAAACGTCTACTCTTTTCTAAGATCCGTAGTAGATCATAACTCGTAATCCAAGTTGAATGATAAGGTTAAAAAAATGTGACTCAAATGCCCGATTTAAAAATACGATTTTTAATTGCCAACTATAGCGTGCGAATCGTGGATCAAATCTTACAATGATTCGATTTGTTCCATTAGTACAAAAAAAGTAGCTCATTTAGTAGGCATATTTTACAGCACTCGTATGCAAGAAAATCACTTTACGACTTACCCAACCACATTAGTGCGAAAAGGCCTTACGTGAAATTGACTTTACCGCACTGATTAAGAAAGAGACTTTTCTCTTGCGAGAATGGTTGAGATTCAATTCTTTTTATCAAGATTTTGCTTTGGTGTAATAAATTTGAGCGTAATGAAATTCACGCCAGAGTAAACGTCATTTCGTTCCAACTGTTGTAACGCGAGAAAAAATGTAATGAAGAATAAAAAGCGTCCAAGTCGTTGCATGCATGGAACTTGTCGAAGTAGTTTGCCACGGAGAATTGAAAAGCGGAAAATAAAAATGTTATTTCATTCGATTTTTTTAATGAATTCGGCATTCGCCGAAATCAAATGCTATTTCGATACCAATGAAGTTTGGGTTCACAGTTGGAACAATCTAGTGCTGATAAATTTGCCCAGTAAGCTTACCGCAATGTACAGCCATCGCGTAGATTTGCAAGTTTCATGCGATGACAATCATGGATGAATTTTACTCAACGTCAAATGTATCAAATTAGCAACGACTTCAAAAATTCGAGGATGGAAAATGCTTGTTACATTTTATAACAAATGAATGGCCTCAATATATTCGCTGTTCTTCCACGTGGTCGTCACTCTCGGTGTTTTTTTTAACAGTCGTACAACTTTTGTCGAGATTGATACTTGCTTAAAAAAACAGATTAAAATATGATCGTAACATAGTATGAGTTATTGCTTCACCTTTATACACGAACTTATATATACCAAGATTATTGTAAAAACTAGAGGCACGTGAACTATTCATGAAAATTGCTTCGAACGCCTATTCATACACTGAGAAAAAAAGTTATTGGAACAACAAAATCTCTCATTACGGAGTGCCAATAAAATATATGATCATCATAATGTCATAAACCATTGAACGAACACATTAATTTTTGATCAGACTGCACGATCATTCTGCCAAAGAATTGCGCATTTCAATTGACAAAAATCTTCCAATAACATCAATTTCTATTGAATCAACCATTTTTTTTTCTCTGTGTACCCCAAAGCTTCTTTCAGGTGGCCACACTCTTAAGCCTCTCTTGCATTAATATAAATATATGTATATATTTGTATACGTATATGCATACCATTGATGACCAACGAAAAGGCCAACATTCACAGCGGGCAAATCGTATCGCGTACTCTACCAATTTCGCGGCTGTTATAGCAATACCACGTTTCTCCTCCCCCTTTTACACGCCGGTCTCACACCGCATTTCAGTTATATTTCGAGAGTAATAATAATAATAATAATAATAATAATAATAATAATATATAATGGACCTCCGTCTCCGAGCTCTTGTTCGAGATTCTATAACGTCAGCGGTCCACTGTGTACTTGTATATTGGTACTGCTTTTTTTCAGAACACACGATGATATAGAATGATTGGAATGGCCAGGGAAAGAGAGAGGATTTGGAGAAGGAATGGGAAAACGGGCAATTTACACGGCTATGTAAATTGTTCAAGGGTATACCTTTGAAGAATCATTGTGTTGGCGGCACACGTATACCGGGCAAGCAGCCATTAAAATTACTCTGCACTTAATAGAAAATCGATCAACGTACGGTGCCAGTGAATGCAGTAAAAAGCGTTAACCAAAGGGTTGAAAATATAATAAAAGGGGTGATTGATTGTAATTTAATTTTGTTTTCTTTTTTCGTTTATGGGTCGTTGTATATTTGTTATTGGGAACAGTGGTTCAACTGCATTGAATAGAGTCAATCTGGCCCTTGTTAATATCAAACTCGAAATATAATTCTACCCAAAGATTCTTTTTGGCGTACAGTTAAAAAATTTCATTGTTTTTCGTAACAAATTTGATATCGATGTTGCCAAAACGTTCAATCGAAGCTATTACAAAATCATGTTTGAAATAAGCTTGTCCATAGACGTTGATTCACGGTTCATTGGTTCATTATTTTTCTGTATAAAATAATAATGAACCGTGAATCAACGTCTATGGACAAGCTTTTTTTTTGAAACCCTTATACTAAATTTCAAATAATTGGTAAAAAAAGAAAAATATCTGCATGGTATTTACCATAGCAAATATAAATTTTATTATCATCCGATTTAACCTTAAGTTGAATATCAAATGAAAACGAAATACTCGTACGAAAATGAATGCTGTCTTTTCAGTACTTTGCGTCAAGATTATAAAATTTTTATTTTTGATGGAGAATAAATCAGCTGACATTGTCAGATCTCTCAATTGCGAGAGCCACTAAACAAAAATAAACTGTGTACCAATAAAAGTTAAAATAACATGATATTCGTAAAATCATATGTTTGGATATAGAACTGACGTCTAGACAATCTCTCGAGCGGTCGTTAAGTCTTGAATTTTAAATATTTTTTCTCAATACTTGAGCGTCAAGACCCGGTCTGATGATTTTTTATTAGGTATCAAAGAGATATTTCGTCTTTTCAGTTTTATTAATGAGTCGATAAGAGATGGATGAAGAGTACAGAAATAAAGACAGACATTATTTCGTTTGAGGAAGTGCTCTATGAATAAAATAATTTCGCAGCTCCATCGAACTCTGGGAATTTGTTAAACAAAATAGTTTTTAAATTGACATTTTGCACTTATCACCATCTGATGTTAAAATCATGATCCCATTTCGTTCAGGTTACATGAAGAATCCACGTATGTCACAAACTTTACTCAACATCGAACGACTTTATTAGGTTTTTTTTTCTCTCATTTATCCACGCCGAGATATTTTTCTTGGAAAACATCGTAAATTTCATCCATTCTCATAGAAATTTTTATCGAGCACGACTTGAGAAGACTGCTTGTATCGATAATAAAGATTATTTGAATAAGCGATAGCTTCGGAGTTTGTCAAAGCTCACCGTTCGTCGCGCCCAATCCAGTTATCGGCGATAGATCCACCATAGAAATTCGTTGATTCTATGGATTGGCAATCGGCGATAAGAAGAGAGATCCATTGCGTCAAACCAAAATGATTATCCTCTGGGCTTGGGCAAATAGCGTTCTCTCGTTGCTGGCCTTCCGCAATTCAATGGTACGAGAGAAGGGGCCGAGTGAGAGAGCGAGTGAGGGATGAAAAGAGTGCCTCGTGAGAGGGTTTGCACTCCGAGGGGTCGAGAATCTCTCGGGAGATCGATTCGATACGCTCTCGACAAATTGAATTCCTTCCGGCACCCAGAGGTTACCAAGCTCGGTACTCATGCATCACACGTTTCTCCGTATACATATATATACATCTGCACAACATGCTCTTTACGACGGCGCGTACCTTTCGCATCAACGGCTATTAATTAAGGGCTCGAAATTAAAACAGGCAAATCGGACGCTTCCGGATACATTGAAAAATCGAAAGAATGGTGAAAACATGAAAATTACATCGAAGCTACCGGTGAACTAACGAGATGAAGAGTAAACCGATGGGAGAAAAATTCAATCGATTTTTCAACATTGATTGAATCTCAATATAAAATTTCATATTGAGGAAAAAAAATTGTTGATAAGGTCGAACTAAATATTACGGGATTATCAAGAAAATTCTTGCCATTGTAACAATTTCAATGGACTGCCAAAAAAGTTTATTGATGAAATACCGAAAATTTCGTTTTCTATTCAAATTATTTCATTTCCCGTATTCAACTTTAGTCTTATGTGCACTTCAGAGTATTGGAGGCTGATCAATATATCGAAAAATGCATCAAAAAGTCTCGTCAAAATTGTAGGAGCATCAAGAGTTTCGCGATGTAGGAAAAGCGAGGAGAATAGAATATAATCTGACTTGAAATCATTCCCATAATGTTTCACGCAAAAGAAAACAAAATATAAGTCGTTCACCAACGCAATTGTTTTAAAATCGCAGTTGCAGATAATATGGTATTGATATGAAAAAATTCTATCTGCATGGATCGAACAGTTCGAATTGATTGGATAGTTTATTCAGCGTTCAAAATAAGTGCCAAATGAAAAATACCTAATTTAATTTTTTGGCATTATCGAATGAAAAAAAAACTCGTGGCTACACTAAAGTCGATTAAAGTAACGATAGTCGATAATACGCAGCATGTCAGCTCATACAGATTTCAATCACCTTATATGTATGAATAGGAATTTTGATTTTTATTTCATCAGTGGAATCGGGTATGCGGATAAAATCGTATAACTCACCGGGATAGTTGTTAGAAATAATACAAGGAAGTCGAAGACCGAGAGTGTCTCGGCGTAGCCCTTGCGGCCGGTAACTCGATAGAACTGTGCTAATAGTTTCATAAAAATGTTGCGTATATGCGGCTTAGAGAAATCTATAACGGATGGAGACTCGTCCCCTTGTCCTCGATCTAAATATACATACATATATTTTTATAGCGTTCGATTTACATCTATACATTTGACCAAAGTATGAGCAGCTGAACTAACCGATGCGCTATCGGCTGTGGGCGCTATAACGTACACCACAATCTATATCGAACCTGACAGCCAGCTACGTGTTCAGCGTGTCGAGATCTCGCGTTACTTCTTTCGCCTTAAATCTATTCTGCATCACACAAATCGAATGTAAATAAGCAAAAAGGCGTAACCCGCACAATCAAAAACATAAAGAAAATGTAGGTTACGTCTTTATGGTACTCGGATCTCGATCCATGCGCGTGCCAATTTAATCTAATCACACGATCTCCGATGGAGTTACTCCGGAATAGCAATGAACGAATCGAACGCATTTCTCCTCGGATTGTCATTTTCTTATTCTCGTATCCGTACTCGGCGAAATTTCTCTTGGTGCTCTCGTTCCAAACGCCATATTATTATACACCATGACCAAGTTCTTATTATCTCTGAAATTGCAATTCCTCAAGTTTTTATCGTACGATATTGTAATTCTTTCTGCGACATTCCGTGACGCGCTCAAATGCGTTTCTCGTATCGCATTTTTACTGAGATATGAAAATGAAAAATAAGGCGCTCGAACGCTTTTCGCAATTATTAACAACAATGGCACACGGACAAGGAAATAGATGGAATGTTGATAATTCATGCAAAACTTCACGCCTCTCTCATAGTATTTGAAGAGAAATTGTTTACTGTTTTCAGTATATATATATATCTTTGTAGATACTCCACCGTATTATTCTCGCTGTAACTGCAAATGACCTCGACAAGTTTAACATAACAATACATAACTCCATTTTCATCTCTTACAATAGTTGTCTCTTAATGGAAAGTCATGAACCATGCTTTTATCATGATCCTTCAACTCACCGAGCGAAAAACGCTTTACCTCCTTCTTTCTTGCCATCTCTCTAACCATCATTCTGATGGACAGGAATTTTATTACGAGCTCTTCTATTCTGTCGTTGAAGTAACGACGGAAGTTAATAATTGAATTCTTAAGAATTTCATTCCGTTTGTTAATAAATGTGTATTGTAAGCACTTGAAAGATCAATTCGGTATCTAACGCAATATAGTCAGTTACCGAGGAGACAAAAGTTTCGAAATAGATGGAAAATCGCAATAACGACGTTTCGAGATTCTATGAAAGTGCGCTGGGAACGACGTTTCAAATCTCTGACATTCTCTGGCAATATTCAATTATCTATCCGCTCATTCATGGGAATTCTTCGAGGTGTTGTTCCACTTTTAAGTAAAGACGTAGGATCTTACGTTCAGAAGATTAAAAAGCGAATATACTAGAAGGATATATTTTTTTCGATATGGAACTCGTTCTTGTTTGCGTTATTTTTTATATTGTTTTTGTCGTCAGTGTGCTTACCATTTTTTCAAAATCTGAACTTAACTTTCGTTATAATAAAAAATAAACACCTGTAATCACATTCAAATTATGTTAATATTCAACATGAAACATTTCGAAATGAATTTTGTATGACTTCACCCATCACGGATAATATAAGGACGAGAGACTTAGTGGAGATATCATCTTGTGTTTTCACCAGATCATAAGAACTTTCTGTTGCCAATAGATTGTATTTGGTTTTGGTTTTGTTTAAGTTATTGAAAAGCTGGAATAGCACAAGATATGGTGTTAATAAATAAATACATAGAAGCTTGGAAGAGGTCGAGAAGTTTTGAAGGTGTATCGGTTTCTCGGTGAATAAGGTTTGGCAAATGCATCGATGACATTTTGTGTCTGGCCTCTGGCATTTTCACGCTATTTCAAGGAGAAAACCTGGCGCAGAAGGTAACGGTCCGGTTAGGCCGGATGTCGAGTCGAGAAAATATGGCAAGTGTGAGGAAGTCGAGGGTTAGGGGGAGAGGCGATGAAGGGGGTTTGAAAGAGGTCGTTGAACAGAACACGAGAAAAGGAAAAGGTGGTACGGATGCGACGACGTCGCGCATGCTGCATACAAATATAGACATAGATTATCTAAATATTTGTGCGTATGTGTGTGTATGAGGGGAAAAATGGTAGTGAGTTGAAAATCGGAGCATTTTCTAAGGGTGATGGGGGTAAGGGATGAGGCAGATTTATCGCTTGAAAAATTCACGGAAAGACGTGTGCCCTTTTCTTCTATTTGTATATATACGGTAGCACCTCGGGCCACCAAATGGAAAAGCGTTGTACGAGAAAGGGGTGAACACGAGTGTAGGGGAGGTTTCCCGCGCTTAAGCCATGCCACGTCGGTATATGAGGGAGAAAGCGAGAGAGCAACCGGCGAGGAGAGGGCTATGGAAGGTTGGCAGACCCAAAGTGAAATCGTATGTGAACCGGATGAGAATAAAAACGTCGAGAGCTGCTGTCGTAGCTCGTCTTGAAGATCGTAAGAGAGAAAAAGAGATGAAAGAGAGGGCCAGATAAAACGAAGATTTTTCTCCCTCCAGACGATTCCTCCTATCTCTATATCCTTCGACATCCTTAACTTGTGTGTATAAATATATATATATTATATATTCAAACTATGCGCTGGGAGAAAAAACTCTCGATATGCGGGCTCGTTCGACGTTCTTTCATCCCCGGTTAAAAGACATCCCTTGACGTTTTTCAAGGCTTCGCTTTGCAGAATTCGCGAGATCTTTCGTTCCCTTCGGCAATTTTTCCTTCTTAAGAATGCAATATTTTTACATTTATATAATATCATCGATAGAAATGGATTTATTGAAATTAAGACGCAATGGAATATCGACAAGGCCGAAAATTATCATCCGGTGCCATTTGTCTTTTATACAAATTGGTTGGCATCGCCGAAAACATTGATTCATTGTCTCGTTTTAGTGATGAAAAAAATTTGTATACCTTATTGCAATGTTTGTCCTTTATACGAATTTCAAATTTGTCATCCTCGAACAATTTTATGAAGGGCTTACCATATACCTAGTCGAATTGAAATTCAAATTTGTCGTCGCGTCGTCGAACAATTTTATGAAGGGCTTACATTTACCTAGGCGCTTCGAAAATAGGATTTTTTTTCAATAGTCTTTTTTTCAGATCAGAAAAAATCTATTGAAACAAAACTTTTCGTAAACTTGGAAAGACACGATTGTCCATGGATTACGAGAATTTGATTGAAAGGAAATAAAAATACAATAGTTATAATTGTCGTTTTTGCAAAATCATTTTCGGCGAAAGCCATTTTCACGATTACTCATGAAAGTCAATTTTTCTATCAAAAAATGACAAATAAAACTCATTTCTGTCGTCGATAATCCAATTTCGAAACAGTCCATTCAAAAATCGTTGTTCCTCGAATATATAATTAAGTCGGCCATCATGAATTTGAACCAAACGTATTCCATTTTTGTGTGTTTTGCTCGAAGCGTTTACTGTGAAAGCTTCGGTTAAAATTGTGCGCTAAAATATAAATTAATTCCATGAAAATCTTTTAAATTATAGTAAATAGGATAATTATACATAAATTGATTACTACATTAAATCGTATGGCCTGAGATAAAGTGAAGTCTTATCAATGTCAAGGAGTCGTAATGTTATTTCTACATATCATCTGCATACCTGTGATCAGACAGCATAACGGCGTATGAAATAAAAAGGATGCTTAACATATAAAAGTATTGCTCTGCCTGGCGCAAAGTTGATAGTCGTACGTGATATCAACTTTACTCTCACGAGAGCCCAGAGTGCAATAAGAGAAGGGTCGTATAATTTACATCGGTGAACTCAAGCCGCACCCGATCGATGCTTCTGCCGTTTGAAAACGAGTTTTCAACATTCATACATACATATATATACTATATAAATATATTAAAGAATCCGTGTATAATATACATGTAAACATTGAGTGTAATGTACACCGGTGAAAACTCGCAAACTTATTTCAAACTGCTCGTAATTGCTTCTTTTATGATTTAGGGCTTTTTAGTTCCCTTTTAATTAGTGAGTGTTCATGACGTTTTATGAATGTGTCCAAGTGTCGGGTTCGCTAACAAGATTTGATGATGATTCGTTGCGATTTCCTGACTTCTTCTTTCCGCCTGTAATAAAAATCCACACGTGTAAATAATTACAAAATAATAATTCTTGTACTGAATAGAAATGATTAAATTTTCCAAAAGTTGACTCGATCATTTATCAATAGATTTGAATATTGTTTTCTTCCTTACGTACGTCAAACTAATATTCTTTATTACTTTTTGTTATTTACAATGAAAAATTTATTAGTATTGGAGAAATGATTGCTTCGGTGTTGGAAAAGTGACGAATTATAAGATTATTGATGAAAAAGAGAATGAAATATCAAAAAAAAAAATGTGTAACTATATATAATCTGGCACGGTTCCAGACACTTGAATGAATCGACTCTTGGCGCTCCAATAGTCTTGAGCTCGCAGTCTAACGAATTTAATAGCTTTGACCGGGAGTGAATTAATTGGATCGAATATCCAAATGACAGCAATGATGTTTTCTCCGACGTGAATGACGAGCGAGACGCACACACGTCGAACAGTAGAGTTTCTTTTGGACACTAAGTCATGTTAGCAAAACGGTCAAACGTATTTCTCTGTCTGAGTAGAAAGAGAGAGAGAGAGAGAGAGAGAGAGAGAGAGAGGGAGAGGAAGCATTGAAAAAAGTTGTCTTGCGAGTACCATATCTAAAGGGCCGACTCTCACCGTCGTTGAGACTCTAATGTATGTATGTATATTGACATACGCATATGTAATGTATGCGTGTGCGTACGCGAAGATTAGCTCTGGACCAATATACCTACTGAAACGCCACGTCTTGTTCTCCGCGACATTTTTTTGTCTCTTCTTTCTTTTTTTTTTCCCCCATGTGTCTCGTCCACTCGTTGCGGCTCGACGACTGAAGTGACACTCGACCCGGTTTCTCATATCGCGTCCTCTTCTTCATCTAAAACGTATTTTACACACTCTGTTCATGCGTGGAAGGCGGGTATGTCTGCGTCAAACATCAGAATTGAAGCAGAAATTCTTCTCTCGATATTGAGACAATTAAGATTTTTCACACGATTTTTTTCGCGATATCCAAGTGTAATATATAACGATGATAAATTATTTCTATCAGGTGTCCACGGTTTCTCTGGAATTTTCACAAAACTCTCGATAGTACTTTCGGCTTTCATTAGCAGACTTAGCATAAAATATTTATCCTTCGGCAGCGTGTTGCATAACTCACGAACATTTTTTTACTCTCTTTTTCTCATGACTGTAATTCATCATCTTCCATGCTGTTGGCCTTTTGTAACGTCACGAATCCAGGAAAACATGATAACCATAAACGACCAAAGTTCCACGAGCTTTATCCCGTCCGATCCTTTACTGATCTTTTTGTTCCTTTTTCTCTCTTTGTCTAGCTTTTTTGTTCGTGATTTTCCTCTCGCTCGTTTCCTTTCTCCCTTTCTCGTATTCTTTGTCTCGTTTATTTTATCACTTTTCAGTTCCTGGCTCTGCGTTCCTGTCCCAATTTCTATCTTTCTCTTTCTCACTCTTTCTCTCTCTCACTCTCTCTCTCTCTCTTCCTCTATTTCTCTTTCGAAGTTCTGTACCGGAAGTAACGTCGTCGACGGTGACGCCTAGTAAGAGCACTCTCACCGAGTACGCGTTGGTCGGAGACAAAAGGACCTCTCAATTTGGGGATTCCTTGGTCTCTCTTGATACAATAGTCACACACATTTATACTCTTGTATGCGCATTGCTGTATATATATATATTTAAAAATACTTGCACTTCGCGTATACATGCCAGTTCGGTTGTTTCCCTCATATCACGTTCTCGCCGTGTGTTATGGAGGAAATTCTCCGGTCAGGTACTGCCAGTCGTTATAGGCGAGCAAGATATCATACCTTTGCAACGTTGAATGTCCTCTTTGTACAGTGAGCAAGCATGCAGGTTTATTTTGTCTCGTTGACGCGACCTCGTCGTACACACGTAACAACGGCTAATTCAGCCTGCTCAACGGATATGTGAAATATTTTTCTTTCATTTTGGGGCTTGCGACGAATATTGAACGTACTATATATGTGTATATCTATGACTTCTCAGGATTTTTTATTTTATTTCATAGAACAAAGTATATTTTGTTCTTAATTTCAATTCTTTATCTACGCTATTTTGGACACACTGAATTATTTTCGTAATCATGCGTTCATTGGGCCATAATTAAATAAGATAATGATTAGAAATGCGAGGATTTGCCGGGCGAGCTTCAAAACACCGAATGATAAATGTTACATTTCTGTGTTTTTTTTTTTTTTTTTTTCATTCAATTATTTCATTTACGAAATTCATATTAGTTATGACGTGTGAAAATTTGTCTTAATTTTCATGGTGTATGCTTGTTTGGAAGATATGGAATTTCTCGTCTGTTTACTTCTACACTTTTCTCCTTCGTTGCTTCTCAAATTGGTTTTTTTTTTCCTTTCGATTCCAAGCAAGACCGAGCTCTCGACCACAGCAGGTTGCCTTACACGTGAAGCTTCGAGAGCTCGTGTGCAATTTAAAATGCTTCTGGTCCGTTACTCGTTTTCTCTCGCGGGTGCTTACAAGAGAGCGAGATAGACGATGCGATCTAACGCGAGTCGAGGCGAGAGAGCGTAATTAAATCGAGACCTTTCGCGCTGGGTTTTGAATGGCGAAGAGACCGAGGACCGAGGTCACACCGGGTCTCGTTTTCCAGAGCTTGTGTGCAGAGCAGACAACCTCTGATAGGGACCAAAAGAAAAAAAAAAAGAAAAGAAATCAGTTGTTAAAGGGACTTACCGTTAATATAACGTGATACGTAGAAGCACAGATAGACGAAATAGGAGGATAAATATAAAAGTGGTACATGACCACCGTACCTCCAACACGCGGAGGAAGAGAGAAATGGTCTCGCCGCTGATAGCATTAAAATGGTACGGTTATTGGCCACCCACCTCGAGAATCGCTGGTCGTGGATCAGTCTATCGATTGAGGCGAACAAAAATCTACTATAGCCGTTATTTTTTAACGAACGCAAAAGTGTTCGCACCTTATTTTATTTTTTATTTGAAATTTAATTAACTGACGGTTCGCTCTATCGAAAATTTTATATATTATTATAATTACTATTATCGTACGTGCTGGTTAATTGAAAAATTACAAATTCGTAAACTGTGAATAAACCATCCAATTAATTTTTTACTTAATCTTCAGTGATCGCGATTTTTTTTTCCGTCTCGTTTACATGGCCCCCCCGTCACTATACTTACCGATTTCATCGCGGTACTGCAGGCATAATTTCAAACGTGCGATGAAAGAGACGAGGCAAACAGAGTTTTTCTTTCTTGCTCCCACAAGATTCGGGCATCGGTTCGTTAACACGAAAAAGTTTTTTTTTTGTTTTTTTTTTTATCATTTCAGTTATAGCTCTTACCGCAGAGAACGTATAAGAGAGATTAATTGCGAATCCGTGGAAATAAATGTCCGAGACCAGGACCGGGATTTAATTAACGGAGGGATGGACCTCTCGGGGGACACGAAAGTGTGAGGGAGAGAGCAACCTGAGATTTTACTCGAGCGCGACGAAATTTAGTTCCGTGTGCGAATAAAATGTATGTACAGGGTGTCTCCCAGGTTCAATGGTCAATGAAATTGACTCAACTTCTTGAACGAATTTTTGTAGAGCATCTCATTTTCGTACGAACCACCACCCATCTTTCGATGGTCCGTACTTTAGCCCTGATAGAGGTTTGAAAAAAGTATCCACCTGAAAAAAGGAATTATCTTAAGACTTTTTTTACTTATCTTTATTAATCGTGTCAACAGTATGGGCGATGGAGAAGAGTTATTCATCTGGAAAAATGGGATTTAATGAAAATACTTTATCATATCGTTTGATACACAATTCTGACTAGATCTCGAGTCTACGTTTTTGGCTGTTTAATATGAAACAGCCTGTAGGCGTGTGTATGACGTTTCGTTCAGGAATTCATCAAAGGGGACTTGAAGATTTGAGATGAGAAAAGTTTCCGAAATATGAAAAAGCCAACGACTCTCATTTCTTCATTGAATCATTCGGTGCCTTTTAGAGATCTTTTTTTGAGCAATGAGTCGTCAAAAAGATCAGAAAATTAATCATGATTCCTGACTTAACTCTGGTAGTCACTATACGAATTCATTATTCGTTCTGCTAATAGTTATTATCGAGATTAAACAAGACTGTCCACTTTATCTTGATTCTTATTTGTTTAAAAAATTGCGCGCAGCAATTGGATGTGATGAATCAATATAGAAACGATATGTAGAGGATGGACTAACGTGAGGGATAAATGAGTCTTTAACTAGTTACGTTATTCAAATGATTATCGAAAAACTTAGCGAAATATATTTCTTAAGGGGGTTGTCTTGAAAGGGCGTTGGGACACCGCAAGACTTATTTCAGGCTTATTTTTCGATATCTATTTTTACAGATCTGTATATTAAGTACTGTAGAAATTGACAAAAAAATGCGAACTTGAAAATGAAGGAAAACTCCATAAAAAAATATGGAGGTTCCATCATTTTCAAATGATGAATTTCAAATGAGAAATTCCACGATTTGCAGTAATTACCGGAATCATGGGTTCGACTCTGCAAATGTACGAAAAATCAGACAAATAATGCCTCGAAGAATCTGATGGCACGTGAAACTAAACTAATGTGTAAAAACGATCAAATTTTGGTGAATTTTTACTAGAAAGTGAAAAAACCGTTCTAGTGTGGGAACGTAAAAAATAGCTCGGTGTTTAAATTGATCCTCTATCTAATGTTCTCTCATAGAAATTTTTTTCCATACAAATTCAAGTTTAATAGTCGTTGAAACGATAGATTTCTATGCCTTTACTCGATACCTCCTGTATTCCAAACTTGTAGCAAATTCGAGAACGAAATTTTCAATTAGTTTTAAATGAAACCAATTACTTTACAATCTGAAGGTCGATTCACTTAATGTGTCTATAAGTGCCGGGTAGGCAGATCTAAAAGAATACCGAAGTCAATTGACATTCACTTAATTGAAAGTAATCATTGCATGCCAACAAACTCTTATGATTGAATTACGCATCAATCCACAACAATCTGCTAACTCACAATAACGCACCTGCGGTGTTGAATATCCCCGTAAATTACATCGGTGAATATTTGTAGAATATTTAATAACTTGGCGCCAAGCTGCTACCGCGTCTCTCGATAATATAGTTATACTTTTAATCGCATACAAACGACATCGAGAACATCAGTTGCTATTTATGCGATTGATTCTTTCCGATGAAATTTTTTTTGTCTGACTCATTTTTAAGAGTCATCGAGCTCACGTGACCAACTCAAAATCGACGGTGGCGCCTCCTCATAGTAAAATATATCTATATATAGTAGAAATATAGTCGCTGACACACGTCAGACGCCTCGTGTCTATTCTACCGGATTTTTCCGTGAGTTTTTATTGAAATCGCAATAAATAAATTTCGTAATGTGCAAGGAAGTGGCTTGAATCCGGCTCTGGTCTCTTCAGTTGTGGCAAATGTGTGTACAATTTGTGATAAAATAATTATTGTGACTGGCAAAACAGCTGTCATGGCGCGAGCAGAGCACCTTGCATTTTTGTTAATTTGTTGTGTTGATAATAAATATCTGATCTCTGAAAAGGGATCACAGCCGGAACCGGGCAATTAAACCGAATTTTTTGATATTTTTTATATTCTCGTAATCGTAAAATTCGCGACGAAATCCGGTAGAACAGAATTTTAGTTTGCTTTTTTGGCACCTGGCGCTGCGTATGTTATCGCTCGATGAATACATTTTGTGGAGTAAAGAAAGAGCTTACTCCAATCTCATAAATTGCAAATAACCGATGTATTTTCGACATTCGTATATTCGTTGTGATAGTCTTCACGCATCATATTCGTGGTAAAAAATTTCAACATAGAAAAACTGGAAAATAAGATTTAAATCAGATCTACAATGACTTAGAAATTTTGAAGAAATGTATCTTCAGGTGAAAATTGAAATTGACAGTCTCGACAAGACCACGTGCTTAATTTATGGTTGAGAATCACTCTTACGAGCATAGCGAGAGGGACAGCTGTAAATTGCTAAGTGCAAACTTTTCCACATCGGTCGTCCGATCGTAATAAAAAAGCATTAGCACGCACTGAGACAAAAAATCGTTGATTCAATAGCATTTGATGCTATTGAAAGATTTCATTGATTCGCCAACAGTGTTCTTGATCAGAATAGCCGTTGGATTAACATTTTGTCCAGAAATAACAAACTGTATTAAGATTAACTATAGTCGTGCTGGGTTATTAATTTCGAATAATCGAATTTTTGTGAGCTATTCCGATGCTCCAAAAATGTCTTGAGAGATATCGTCGAAAAAGTAGTTTAGCCAAAATTTCGGCTGGATCGTAGGTAACAGCTGTTCGGGGATTCATCTGTTTTAAAGTAGAAAATTACAATACGAAACGAAATGCTGTCGTCGTTGTCTATACGTCTCGCTCATTCAACTGTTTGGTGTGTCGTTGTTGGTTTTTCTTTAACGTGTGCAGGTATAAGGCTTCGATTTTCTGGGGACAGATGCATGTAGACGAACGAAAAAAGCGTTAGAGAGAGAAAGGTAGCCCAGAAAAAGATAATGCGACGAAGAGAGGAAGGCAGAAGGAGAAATAGGAAGCGATAGAAATTGTTGGGGAAGAAGTGCAGGAAGATAAAGAGCGGAATAGAGATACACGGTGTATCAGAAAGAGGCAGAATGTGAGATGAGCAGAACAAGAGATGTAGGACGAGAAGGAGAAAAAAGGATGGAGAAAGAGAGAGAGAGAGAGAGACCTAGAGAGAAAGAGTGTTCACCGGGTCGAGCTTTGACTGTTCCTCGCTTCAGAGGTTTTGCAATCTCCTCATTCTGGTTTCCTTCATATATTGTGAAGCTTCCCATTGCATACGTATTCTACTAGACTTTACCTGATACACACTTTTCTCTGTTGTCTCTGCTCGCTCCTTTCATTCCTTCTTCTCTCTCTCTTGCTCTTTTTGCGCATAGTCACGTTTTCGCTATCTCTGATCCACGAGACCCTTAGCCGCATGATTTCCGTTTCACCGGCTGTGTTTCGCTGACCAAAGCTTCCTCCAACTGGTACCTAAATGACGTCGAGTGTATTTTGTACTTTGTCGCTGCGAAGCCATTGGGAAAGGTGCCAAACAGAGAAACTAAAAATGTGCAAAGGGACACACGAAAAGTGAGCAAAAACAAAAGAACGGATAAAGAGAGGGTAGGCAACCGGGTATTATTTGGATGTGCATGCACATATTGCTCTGTTGAATTATTTTACTGGACTTGAGAAAACTACATGTTTTATAAATTCCGTTAATACTGGAGGTTTAAAAGAAAAAATATAAGAATATTTATCGTCGGAAAGTTTTAATTTTCGGTATACAGAATTATGAAAATAGTCAACCTGAGATAGAAACCATTTGTGTATGAGGTATTCCACGTCAAACCGGCGGACTTTTTCCCTGACCCTCGCTGATTTAGTTTATTATTTTTTATATGATTATATGAAGTCTGAAAGACACCCTGGAATTTTTTCAGATTTTTCTGAAGAACCATTTTTGAAAAAAAAATCCAAAAAAAGTAAAAAAAAAACCCCTTTTTAAAAATCTGAAAAAAATTCTCAAAATCGCTGATTATATGCCAAACACTTTAAGCTACCGCCCGTAATGGAAGTACAATTTTTTCTGTGTGTTAATCGGCTAATAACGTTGAAAAAATTCAAAAAATGCCGAAAAACACTTACTCTGGCCCAATAGTTGAATATTTTCATACCCAAAAATTTTTTTGGAATATTTCAGACCAGTACAGAACAAAAAAAAATTGAGCCAGGCAAAAAGTTGAGGTATTAATTCAATAGTTTTATTCAATTTTATCAAATGATATATGAATCTATTTTTTTCCAACTCTAGAAAAAGATCCTTCAATGACCGGTGTAACAGCTCCAAATATTATACGTAAAATCTTATTATATTGGGAATTCGTAACTACTAGCTCACTATATCAACTATATCAAGGTCCATTTTTTTATTCGATTGTTCGAAAATTGTGACGAAAATTGGTTTTAGGTACCCAAATATGCAACTATTGGGCCAGAGTAAGTGTTTTTCGGCATTTTTTGAATTTTTTCAACGTTATTAGCCGATTAACACACAGAAAAAATCGTACTTCCACTACGGGCGGTAGCTTAAAGTGTTTGGCATATAATCAGCGATTTTTAGGAATTTTTTCAGATTTTTAAAAAGGGGCTTTTTTTTGGACTTTTTTGGATTTTTTTGGATTTTTTTTTCAAAAATGGTTCTCCAGAAAAATCTGAAAAAATTCCAGGGTGTCTTTCAGACTTCATATAATCATATAAAAAATAATTAACCAAATCGGCGAGGGTCAGGGAAAAAGTCCGCCGGTTTGACGTGGAATACCTCGTATACATCTCTTGTCTGTAGTACCTGCAAATATTGGCTTTCATACAAATTTGAAAAAGCTGAAAGTTTGATCACGCACATACCTCATGTATGTTTCTATCACGTGTTCTACGATTGATCGCTGTCATCTGGGATGTAATGGAGAACAATGAGTTCTCACCATTTGATAACACAATTGAAAAATATTCATTTGTGATTACATAGGTGTGCGATGAAAATTTTCCATCATGAATTTTAATGATTCTTGAGGATCCTTGTCAGTTGAATCAGAATATACATCTCATTTTTATGTATCACATCAAATTTCATTGTGAAATGAATGACTGTGCAAAAGTCATTGTATTGTTCACTTACTGTAAAAAATTTCAAGCATATTTTTCAATTTTTCCGCGGCATTTAATGTCTTGCGGTTTCTACGAGCCGCAAAAAAAAAAAAAAAAAGATTCACGATACAAAATAAAATGGAGTGTAAACTAAACTTACTTGAACCCTAAAACCATCAAATAAGATAAAAGGCGTGGATTAAGGAGTAACATCTCTCGGAGAGTTGAAGACTTTTGTGAGGCTGAATCAGGCTTTAGGCGTACCCATAAAGTATTCAATGGCCACCGAAGCCCCTCGCGTCGAAAAACAATACATCATAAACATGAGAAAAAAACGTTTATCCTTTTAAATCCGGACTTTACAGCATGATATCAAAAATAGAAGAAATCTCTGCACCAGTTTCGGGAAAGAGGATTTACATATTTCCGGTTACTAATAACTAGAGATGAATTGCCTAAAGAATGCTGACTCCTGACTCTATTCTCGTTTCTCCATGTATGAACTTACATTAGAAGATTTTATTTTTAGATTTTGAGATCACCCAATCGGAAAATATATTTTTGTCACATTATGCCCAAATATATAATCACAAGTAAATAAGAAAGCACTTGTATTATATATGATTAATATAATACAAGTGATACGTAATTTATTCAATGAAAAATATTGATTAAGGAGGGTGGCTACATACGACAATATGATAAGAATTTAATAAAATTTAGTGATAACATTCTTTAGCATCAAATGCAATGACACAATTTTTTTCAAATTATTCGTCTACATAGTTGTCGAATAATTGGAGTTTACAATATGCAAAAGATATACCTGTATATATCAGAATCCTATGCTTACGGATGTAAACTCTAGTGTTAAATTACTCGAAAACTATGTAGAAGAAAAATCTTAAAAAATTTGTATATTCATATTTAATCCAAAAGAATATGCTCACCAAGTTTCATTAAGTTGTAATCATTTCGAATTTTCTTATGCTTTTAACATGGCAACATTTTTGTGTGTAGCCAACCTCCTTATTGATTTTGATTACTCGTTAATGATTGAGATTCGAATGAAATTAATAATCCAACGTTGCATATCCTTTTCGAATGACGATTTCTGGTTATTTTGTTTTCGATTTAGTTCCTTAATTTTTTGTCTGTTCCCATTAATCCTTCAAGTGCATGATGATGCACCTATATTATATTCCATACACAGATATTATGCTGCTTTTTTTTTTATTGTGCATGTACTCTCGGAAGCACAGATTTACCGGAGTCCCGGTTTTTTCGTGAGCCCGAGATAATACAAAGGGAGCTTTTGACCATGACTCTTCGCGTTCTAGAGAGTATAACCGATACGTGTAAACGGAGAAAACAACACGTGAAAGGGAACGCGCTTCGCCGTTTATCTTTTGGCTTGAGAGTCGCTCTCGCATCCCAGCTATGATTTATAAACGTAAACGGGCTTTTTATCTCCGAAAAAATGCCCTTTTTTCCCACGCTTTATAGCGCGCATCGACTGCCGGCAAACAAAAGCAAGCTATGACCCAATTCGCTTGGCAAATTTTTTTTTTTTTTTGTTATTATTTGTGCTCATTTTATATAGGCTCTTCCTGAAATTTCAGTTTATTTAAAAAAAAATAAATTCAGCTATGCTTGAATGGAGTGTCAGATTGCTTTGAATTTTTTTTACGTATACTTCATGTCTAGTACTGTGATATATATTTTTTTCAGATTTTTCGGCACGCTAGAATTTTCAAAAAAAAATCTTCAAATTTTCCAAAAATTGAATTTTAGAATAAAAATTATTTTATTTCTGTACTTAACCTAACATAGTGGCTACTTTGGGTCCGCTACCTTGAATTTTTCAATTCTGACGTTAGAATCGTAATCAGCGACTCCAAAAACCTCTCTGTACCGAATTTCGTGCCGATTAAACGAAAAATCGCAAACTCAACCTAAAATAGTCGCCATTTTGGATCCGTCATCTTGAATATTCCAATTTTTACGCCAGAATCGTAATCAGCGACCCAAAAAATCTCTGAACACCTAGGATTTTGGAAATTTGTTCAATAGAAAAATGTGCCCCTCAAAGGGTTAAAAAGCAAGTCGAGTAATCGTATGAGGTTTTAAATTAGACTTTAGATGAACGGAATCCTTTTTAATTGATAGTAGGATCACTCTATTCTCGAATAACTCTTAGCCCAAAATCTCTATTTCGGGACATCTCTATTCTTGAATATCTTTATGTCGACTTATTTCTATTCGTAAACATGGTTCAAGCCGATTCTATTCCAAGATATTTCCATTCTAAGATATCTATGTGCTTGATAAAAATAATCGACAATTAAGCTTCTTATCACGATCAATTATCAGCCGGAGAAATAGTAGAGCGAATATAAAATTGTATGGACGGATCGACTGAGAAGGGGAACTCGTTGATCTCAGCTCATCTATCAAATGTTTTTGTAAAATTAAAATTAATTTATTTAATATTATTATGAACCTTATTCGCTCTACTGTTTTTTTAAATGAATTGTTGATAATTGACAATAATTTGGTAAAAGTCTCTCGAACTAGGAGACAATTCCAACGTTCTTTAACAGTGATTTCATTCAACTTAGTGAACGATTCCCAAGTTTACCAAATCACACTCCTTTCACCCGAGAAAAACTGGATTTTCACTAAGCCAAATGGAATAACTTTTTGCGCCATTGATATCCAGTACGTGAGGATACGCGAACGAAACGAATGTTCGTAATTCTTAGAACCGGATTCAGGTAAATGCAGAGAAGAACAGCAAGTAAAAACCGTTAAGACCGAGAGGATTCTTCGTAAGTTTCTGAATGAAAGAAGCTTTATCGCACTTATATGAATAGGACTCGTAGAAAGGTTAAGTACGTATATATTTGTAGCCATTGATTTATCGATTCTCCATAGTTTCGTGAAAAGCTTTGAGTCCTTGAATGGTTCAACATCGTTCAGAACCTTAATTTATTTGTGGTATATATAGTAACAGCAAACTCCTGTAAGCATGAAAATATATATGTATAGCTGTACAAAGCCACGATGATTCATGATGTTCGTCAGGATCATGGGGGAGAGAAAGAGATGCATTGAAAAGCTTCGATCGTATTGATAAAGGTGTGAGAGATTCTCGACAGTCTGCTAGCTGGAGTTCGAACCGTGGTTATCAAATATTCTTCGTTAGGCTGCATTTCAAAAATCGTAATCCTAAAGGTAAATTTTGAAGTGATAAGTTTTTCTTCACTCTTATTATCGATACGAATCGTTGATGAAATATCGACGAATTGCCGCGTCGACTGCCGGTTCGGATCTCGTCTGTACTCGGTTTCTGTGATATATATGTATAAGAATTCATCAAGTGACGTTAGCAAGAACTCACGCCCTGCCATTGTTGTCGCTCGATTGTGCTCGCTGTATCAACTCGTATTACTATCTACACTCTTTCCTCATACATATTGCCTACATTCGCACCGTATATATTTCTCGCGAAAAAACGATTGCCAATCACTTCGTGTCGAAGTTTCACACCGGGAAGATATGTGTGACACACCACAGGACACCACAGGAGGTCCATATGGAACTCCGAAGAGTAATTTCTTTTCCCTCTCAAAAGAGTCTGTAATGTCACGGTGACGAATGCGTTTTTCCAAGACCTTTGGAGTTGAATAAAAATGCATTTTTATGGATACTCATTTCTTAAAAGAAAAGGAGAACGAGACATAAAAATAATTGAATCATGCATGCCGTAAATGGAAATTATTGAATTTTTGCATTTTTGCAATTGAGCATGCTCTTTCACAAAATATCGATATACCTTGCATAAGAATTTCGCGCATAATTCTACCAATAAACAAACATTCGGCTAAGATTCCACGATTATATGTTATAGAGGACGAAGCACGAAACAACGCGTTATTTTGAAAATAAAAAGAAAAAAAAATTATGAAGCGATGTCATCGAGGATATAAGTAGATAGAAGTTGATTTAAAAAATCTACGAATATTTGTTACATTTGTTTATCATTTCGGAGACGGGAGTCCTTTGTTTATGTTTTGGTTTGATAAATTATATACTTTAGTTTTTGTCTCTTTTTTTTCAACAGAATGATTGATGCTGCTGAGCGCAGCTCCCTTGACCAGTTGTCCTCTTTGCCAAATCGATTTGTCATTAGCAGGTATACTCGATTTATTAAAAGACAACTGTAGCAGAGAATTGATGACATTATTTTTTGTTCTTTCTCGGTGAGTTAATGTGAAACTATACTCCAACCGTAACCGGTATAAGAGTAAAATTTATCACTGATCCCGTGTGTGAGAGTGGGTATACGTCAAGTTCTTTTGCTGGGCCAAGAGGATCTT
The DNA here is from genome assembly GCA_037576405.1 of Campoplex capitator. NCBI lineage: Eukaryota > Metazoa > Arthropoda > Insecta > Hymenoptera > Ichneumonidae > Campoplex > Campoplex capitator. The sequence continues at coordinate 7,389,722 of JARBWI010000323.1, read as the reverse complement.
TTTCATCCTGAGATAATAAGCGACAAAAGTTTAAGTCGATGAAGAATAGGGGGAAAATGGAATTGTCGAGAGTGTCTCGAAGATCCGTCGGGAGGACGTTTCTATTTTTTTTTTTAACGGTACCCGTGAACCGGGGAATAAGAAGAGTGGACCACCCAGTTTGTACAAAACCCACAAGAAATCCACAGATATATTCATATTATAACGGAGTTTATTTAAGCGACAATACAAATCCATACTCGTACAAGTATTGCGTTTGCTGCTTATAAAAATTTATTCCAAGCGATATATCACACCGTAATTTGTGCGTCAACACTATATTCAATCGATCGATCAATCTTACGTTGAAAATGAATAAATGATTAGTAAGAACTGTAGGGCTCGAGAAAATCGTTCAACTCGTTCTTGATGCGTTTAATTACGGTGAACACTTAATGAATGAATGAAGCATCATTTGAGGAGTTTCGGTACAAAAGGCAAAATGTTAAGAAATTAATCAAATTTGGTGATGATGTTCTTTGACATCAAGTACGAAAACACAATTTTTTTCAAAATTTTCTTCCACTTAGTTATCGAGTAATTACGCATTAAAGCAGATTTCTTATGCCCGGAATGTATACCTATATATATGGAAACGCTATGCTTATACACGTGAACTTTAGTCTTCAATTACTCGATAACTGTGTAGAAGAAAAATCTGAAAAAATTTGTATTGTCAAATTTGGCACTAAAGAATATGTTCACCAAATTTTATAAAATTCTTAACTTTTTGAATTTTTAAATGTTTTTAACATGGTTTAGCATGGCAACATTGAATCGCCTGTACCGAAACTCCTTAAATTCATGATTTCTCACACTTTTCCAACGTTTTTTCAGACGATAGAAAATATTCGGATATCAAATCGACATACAAAAAGTACTAAAAACATATCATTCGTTTATTTATTGTAGCCAGAGGAACTAAAATCCGATACGACAGGCACCCTGGTTGCCGCTAAATTGCGTAAGAGGCACCATCCATTCCATGATATGCAGTTTGCTTATAGTGCGGTAGGAGATTTGAGAGGAAATGAGAGGAAACGGGGATAGGTTCGAAACGCTTGCGCCTTAATCGCGACTAATGCTATGATTTGTGAATACTATCTGTAACACTTGATGCCCGGCTGGATCCCCCCCCCCCCCCTCTCTCTCTCTCTCTTGCTTTCCCTCTATGTATAATGATATATAATACATGAATATCCATGAATCGTTGCGCACCGATGTATCCTCGGGCTTGCAATGATTGAACTCGATTTGCTTGTGCACTCTGCACTGCAATGCAGCACAACCATGCATCGGTTATTGCGATATACACGAACATCAGCCAACACATATACTATATTTATGTTACATAGGTACAAAACGATACGTATATATATATGGGGCGATGATTCACGCGTATCGACAGAGTTATCCCTTCAGACTGGCTTATGTACGCAACAGGACACGTTCAGCACAGAATTATTGCTAGTTGCTATCGAATTTCCTACGCGCGCATGCATATTGCGGTTAAAGTTCAATTTCGTCAGGAAGAGAATCATCGATAATTCAGTGATACACGAAATCCATATACATAAATTAATAACTAAATATACTTATCTAAACAAATATTCAGGATAATTTGGAAGAATCTTTTAACCAGAAAATTCAAGGATTTAGTTTCTTAACCGCGTTCATACAATTATTCGAATCAGCTGATGCTTTTATGAAACCAGGATATCATTGAAAAATGATTATATTCAAAGACTTTTTGGCTCATTCGACATTAAATTTCGGCAAAAGACCCACCGTTCGAGACCGAGTAGTTTTTATATCGATCCTTAACGTGTTTGGGCAGAGTAAAAAATCGATTTTGCCCGGGAATTGGGATGAAACATGGATAAAATTTTTTATACATGTAAACGTGTTTTTTTTTCCGTATTACTGCTTCTACTTCGTCCATAAGAGAAAGTACATATCGCCGTAGCGCGTCCGGCGTAATTCACATTGACATTTTCGCTAATATTTGAACTTGCGCCAGCAAACATATACATATTGCTCGAAGGAAAACGAACTTCGAGGAAGAAACGATGGTACAAGGAACTAGAGAGAGTAGTGATTTCTTTTCTCTTTTTTAGAGTGCAAACGGTCGGCTCCAACGAATGTTTTGAACACAGTTATATTATCGTACTTAAGTATTAGTTCTTTCGAGACTTTTGTTTGAATTTCGATCCCCTACTACGTCGGAAGTTAAAATATGCCACGATTCACATGCATTTTAAGCTCGTTAATGCAAGACAAAAAATCAGACTTCAGGTATTTTGAAATTTCATGAATTCCTCTTCAATCTCCCTTCAATGGGAGGAGAAAAAAAACTCACCTATTTGATTCAGGTTGAATTTTTCATCGAAACGAAATACATTTGATGGATTCAATAAAAGTCTGCTCATCAGTAACAGTAGTAGGATTTGAACTTTTTTCGTATCTTTTTTTAAAAATTACGTTCAATGCACTAGAATCAAGTGGTTACGTATGAAAGTAAACCATCGACAAAATTAATTTTGATTCAATACGTTTTAGTAAAACAGGCTATAGAAGCTCGTAGATTTATGTATTTTTAGAATTTACTTTTTCAGGTTTTGATTCTTGATTGATATTGATTAATCAGCAGCTCTTGTATATTTGAAGCCGCTACCGCGTCTCTTGATTGGTTACATTCCATGAATTTGTTCCTATGAAAAAATCCTAAAAAAAATTCTATGCACGAAGTGGCGTTTGCTTGAGATTTTTGTTCATTCCTACGCTTGTTTATACGATGTTTAAATAAATTTTCATGTGACCACTAAAGTTACAGTTTCGTTAATACATTTTTTTTGGTCCATTCGTATTTTAGTGTTCAGAGAATCGCATCGCGAGATACAACTACATACTTATTACTGTAAAAATTTTAATCGGTCTGACGAATTTGCTCCTTATTATTACTATTTTTTTTATTGAAGAAGCGACGAAGGAATTACAGCAATAGAAGAATTTTTAATATGTATAAACGCGTGCAGACGTTAAAGGCATATTATGAGAGAGAAGATTATTAGCGGTGGTAAAATAAAAGTAAAAAAATGCTTTGCGGTGATTGGGAAGAGTGTAAATCTTCTTAAAGGCCGTGTTGCGTCGGATCTGTACACAAGCCCTGTAAACACATATATAGATGTATTTCTCGTCGTTCTCGTGCGTTTCATCTCTCTCGTTCAGAGCTTTTGCGTGAATTTTTATCTCCCGGCCGTGTGTCTCTCGTAAAATATATTTCTCCATCGAGAGAAATATACGAGCTACGCCCATAGTGCGAAACCAGCCACGATTCTCACTTTTTCTCTCTCTCTGCCTCATCTCGTTCTCCCTTGCTTTTTCCCTCTCGCATTCGTTCTCTTCTGAATATACATATAAATTTTTTCCAATACGACTCATCATTGATTATGTTGCCTTGAGATTTCGCTCGATTGAGACATCGTCTTGTCCCGACTTGTCATACAACGAATTTACGATTTGCTGGTACATTCGTTCATACCCAAGATTTTTAAGTCTCTTTTATTACAGTGTTACCAAGACATTTCCATGTATGAACGAGCTGAAAAAATTGCATTGCATGGAAAACAGAGTTGTATGAGTTATTATTTTGGAGTATTGTACTCATCCGAGTATAAATAGCTAACGTTTCCTCTTTTCGTTTCTTTACCATCGAAGTTAAATCACAAGGGGGCTTTATTTTGAAGAGATTTTTCTAGTGCACGCAAATTGTAAATTTGGGAGCACAAGAAATTGAATTTCGTAAAATCATTTTGCATTTGGATCCATAATGCACTGACTGTCATTTTCATCGCGATGAAAAAGCTGCAAGTGTAAATATAAATATTAAAATAATAGATATAAAATAAAAAATGAAATAATGATGTCATTTCAATGCATTTGTTTTCTTCAATTTAATTTCTGCAGATAAATTAAAACAAAAGCGTTACGATCAGACGAGTAGAGAAAGATAATTAGCAGGACAATCGAGCCACCAACACACTTTTCATCGAGTATTTCACAAAACGTACGTAAATATTCGTGTGAATTTGTATATTTTCTATATATAAAATTGATGAGGTGTTACAAGCGTGTAAAGGTGGAATGCGGTAGGGGCAATTTTGGTACCGATGGTAGAATCAAGATACACGCATCGATGAATATTAATTACCGATCGTGGTGGCTCCACTCATTAGGCCATTCGATTAATACAAGCTGCGAGCCAGAAAGAGAATATGAGTATGAGAGAGAGAGAGAGAGAGGATGTGAAATTCGACACCCGCTCTTGCGTTTCAGTATCGGTTGCTGCGACACCCTTGCGATGAGGCAAATTATCGATGAATTCGATTCGCTGGAATGCCGCACCAATTAAAGCGCCAATAAGAAGGAGAAGAATAAAGAAGGAAAAGAAGAAGGAAAAGGCAAAGCTGTGTGAAACGCCAAGCAAAATGCTCTCAATCTTTTCATTCTTCCCTTCAGTCTCTTGATCCTACTGTTCCAGTGCCCACAGTATATACAGCGAAACTTAATCGAATATCGACTGAGCTTTAAATTTGCCTGTCGGACCATTTACCGAGAACTAATGCTCAGCATTCCGTAATTACTGGCACATCAGTATCTCTCGACGCATTCCCCGTAGTCTTCTGTTCATAAAAACTCGAGAATTCATTGAAACTTGATGCTTTAACAATTGCTGACTTTCTTCCGATCGTCCACATTGAAATCGAAGCCTCTCTAATATTAAAACGAGAAAAGACTGCAAAACCGGAGCTCTTCATTGTATATAAGACAGAAAGAACAGCCGGGATACACTGCCTGGAAAATTTTCTTTTGATCCTGAGTCCTCAAAGGCTCAATGCCTTTTGTTTTTGTTTCCATTTTTTTTTTAAACAACGAGAAACATCTATAAAACACGCAGAACGCGTCAAACGTTGAATAAATCGTTAACGAAATTGTCGAGAAGGCACATTCTGTTTTGGACACGATTTCATCGTGAATTAAATCATTTCCCATCGAAACGAACAGCCAGAAACTTGAATTGGACGCGGTCAGGGAGCAATCCTTCGGGCTTTTCAGGTTCCTCATATTTGTTAATACGTGTATATGTAATTTTCCTGCAAATGCGGTCGACGAAATTTGGCGAAGTTAAAACGACAGGAACATGTGGTATTGGATGTTGGATGAACGTGCAGGTCGTTTTCGTACAAGATATATTCGATAACGTTATGGTGGAGTTCAGAGGGTGGTCCAAGATGGTTTAACGAGCAAAAGCTATTACCCGCGGTGAGGGCAAGGCCCACCATAGGAACTGCGGACGTCCTGGTCGACTGTGAGCTTAACCGACCTCACTGTACTTTAAAAGGAAGCCAAAAGGATACGAGAGAAATAGAGGGGGAGGGAGAGAGAGAGAGAGAGAGAGAGAGAGTGAAAAAAGTAATATACAACACTCGAAAGTCTCCGCTTTAATGCGGTACTGATGCTGAGGAGCAGCTCGTCAGAACAGTATTCTAGGGCTTTGTTATTGCTCTTGTGGTTAACGTGAAGAGAGTTTCGCCGCGAGCCGATTAGACGCTGTTATCCCAAAGACCGCCGAAAAATATATTATGTTACCTCTCGGGATTATTAAAATTTTATCTCCCTCCTCTTCTTCTCGCGAGTTTATATATATTTTTTACGACGTTAAAATCTCTTCCCGAAAAATCGATCAGAACGGATATATATTTTTGCACATGACCCTGCCCGGGATACAAAAAAATTGAATAAACTTTTTTCACGATAGCTTAGAGAAAGTCCAGGAGCGATTTTAGGCTATTAACTGTCTGCTTTAGTCGAGATTGCTTCTCATATACGACGTAAAATCGACTCTTATCGCTTGACCGGTAGCCACCGTGTTCTCGAATACCTCACGTATCCACTTAACTCTACTTTACTCTTAAATCCATAATCCTTTGATTCGCATGAGAAAAAAAAAAAAAAAAACAATAGAATTTCATACCAGAGCTTCATTATAATCCGTGAACAAGTTGTGTCGGCGTGAACAATTTTCAGGTTCTGTTCTTGCGGAAGTAAAAGACTTTCGCCAGTTGTAATTTTCGAAAGTAAAAAAAAAATAAAAAATTGTATTCGTTACTTCGGTTTAGGATCTTTAACGTTTGACTTATTCTTTGGTAATCAGTTTTTGTTGGTCGAGTTACGTTATATCTACCGCCAGGTAATGTTCGGTGGGCTTTTATCTTTTTATCTCGTTAACGTTTGATTACTGCAACGTAACATTAAGAAACATACATTTTTTTTTCTATGTTAACCATACATTCTATAGCGTCGAATAATTAGTAACCAATATATAGCGTACTAGTTAAAAGATCGTAAAATTCGTTTTTAAAATGTGCGTGAGAGTTTTCCAACAGGAGTTGGTCGATTTTTGGCTGATGATTTTTTCGAAAGATTCGAGAACGCGATAAAAGTATCGATAAAGAAGCAAAAGAGTGTATTTTTCGATGCTATACACACGTTTCATCGATCGTAAACTACATTTTTAATGAGCGGCGCCCAACAGACGCCATGCAATTATACTATGATACTTTACTCGAGAATTCTTAAGAAATTGTTCGATCTGACTTGAGTAACTAAATGAATATTCATGAAATTCTAAACATATCTGTATACACATACATATGGCGTATCGAGCGATATCGAGGAAGAAATAAAGTTGTAAACACTTTATAGAATGCTCGATGGTGCGCCGTGATTCCTGACCAGTATTTTCTATAACTTGTTCGGAGTGCCTGCTTTACTCGAGTTTGTTTTGAAAAATATTTGAAGCTTCTTTGCCATTTCGTATTGATTGAATTTCAGCTTCGTTTGAGGCTGCTTCTTACCTATTTCTTCGTGTTTACATTCAATTTTTCATTATTCTTAAGGGCAAGTGGAGTAAATACGAACGCCGTAATATTTTCGTATTTCGATTGATTTTCATTCAATTTCTCTTATGAGAGGCTCGCAAGTATCTCACTCTTACCGAAATTCAATTTAGAAATCTTAATCAACGATAGTCTGAATCTTTTCGTTTTCTTTTTTTATTTCCCCACCAAGATCGGCATCAAGACAATGAAATAACAAATTGTGAAAAAAATGAACCACAGATTCGACGATAAAAGATCAAAAGTCATTAGAGCGCGATGCTTTCTGTTTCGAGCAATAAAATAACTTTGTAAAATTACAGGTTCTCTGCTTCCGGAGTGTCAACCCCTCCAACCACCTGAGTGGGGAAATTTAGTCGAAAGAATATTGGAAGACGGCACCAGACAAACGGTATTTTCGTGCGACGAAGGTCGCAGGTTAAAGGGTCGTAAAATCGCGACTTGCATTTTCGATCAATGGGACGTGCCAACACCGGAATGCGTTCTCTACGGTGAGTCCCTACATTGCCAGTTATAACTTTGAACTTTTTTTTTTTTTAACGCGGTTTCTGCAGTCTGCGTTGAGTCTCTAAGGTTAATGTGTTTAGTCTTAGTTTTATTTTCTACTTTTCTAAAGACACACTGAGAAAAAAAATTTGAAATTGTGGCGAACAAATTAAATTTGTTGATTCAACAAAACTTTTGTTGATTCAACGATATTTTTGTCGTGGTGAGAAATTAAGTATTTGAATAAACCAAATTTCGTTTGGGTTAACAAATTTCATTTTGTTCGCTACGAATCGTTGAACCAACAAAAAAATTTGTTGAACCAACAAAAAATTTGTTGAATTTACGAATTCATTTTTCTCAGTGCATATTTAGAAATGAACGGAAAACAAAAACAAGAGGAAATGATGATGAAAAATAAGATCAAAAGAATCGAAAAATAAGAAGGAAAAGAATGTGCGGCGATGAGCGATAACAAACAACTGTTCTCCGCTTAATTGATGGAATACCGGTGTTAATGAAATGTAAATTATGCAAAGATATGCGAATCTAGGGTGTCGTAGTGATATCTCAATTACCGAGCCATTGATATCTCGTTAAGCTCGAATTATTTTACGATCGTAGAATGAATTCTTCATTAGTGAGGCAAAGGGCTAAAATGAGGAAGAGTAGTAAGCATTACTCGAAGCAACATATATGCATTCTAAAAAGGATTCTGGCGTGAGCCGTAATGCCGCTTGTGAGAGAATCGGAAATACGCACACAGAGAAAGAAAGGGAATAAAGAGAGGAAGGATGGGAGGGATGAGTCATCATGCGGGTGGTGGTTTACCCGAGCGACAAATTAATTTTCCCATTCCATTTTCCGACCGAAAACCGCGAATTCGACGAACCGTTTAAAGAGAGGAAATATAATGAAAACAAAAGTCTCGTAGAGTGAGAGAGAGAGAGAGCTGAGAAAAAAGTAAACCAAAACATTTTCAAACGTACAAAAATACGATGGAGTTTGAAAAATCCGTGCGTCTATGTTGGCAAGTTTGACGCTCCACGTATTCTTCGCTTCTGTGACGTATATGCATTTACGTACACAAGGGTTGTTTTTTTTATTTTTTTTTTGCGGCTTTCGTTTTACACAATACAACCGAGGCGCATGAACGCACGAACGAATTTCGATAACGAGAGCTGCGTCGCGATGTTTACCGCGCTGAAGGGGTGCCCTTTCGCAATTTTAGCACACCGTATATACAGACGCTCAGCTTCACCATGTTTTTTCATTCCCGTTCTCTTTTTCGTTACGTTTGCTCTCTTCTGTGTATTGCGTGTTTCTCCTCTTTGTGTATAACACCGTTGTCGCCTGACAATAGATCGGGATTAATTATTTGGCGTTTGACGAAAGCGCGGCGGGTATTCTAGCGAACGATTGAACTGATGGGCGCGAACAACCCCAACCGATTCGATTCATATACAAACGATATCGATCATCCTTTTTCGCTCCCTTTTTCTCCTCCACATTTGTCAGATTTTGAAGGGCTACAAACGGACATCACCCATACATGTGATTCCGTTGGAAAACATGATTTCAATCCCGAAACCGTCAGAATCGTCGAATGAATTTGTTTTTTTTCTCCTGGTATTTCGAATGTTATTTCAATAAATACAATGAAATTTTGTCTATTAGGTGAACGAAATATTTTTGTATTCATCCATTCTAGTGAGAACAAAAACGCAATTTTTTTTTTCCACACTAATGGGATATAATACTTTTCAGGAGATGAAAACTGCATTGAATGTACAAAAGATTAAAGAGAACTGAGGTTCATTGTTAATTGACAAGGTTCAACACGAAAAAGCTTTATAATTAACTGTAAAAAGCCTCAAAGGATCTCGTATGACAAATTACAGCAACCGATGTATTTAAAAAAGCGGTGGGCATCGAACGTAAAACTGAGAGCAAGAGCTTGATTCACAAAGGTAACGTTTTTTTTTCTTCGAATTCGGGTATATCTGTAGTCGCTTACATACTCGTCTTTCGTCTCTTCGAAAACACGCGAATTTCATAACCTTTCACGTACACCATCAATGCTCTCTATTCGCTCTTGATAGCGCGGTCTCTTCACTTTTTTCTCAGCCTTTTTTCAAGAGAACATTCAAGTTTTTCGACCGAGTGAAAAAAGCTCGAATCCGATGAAAAGCCTTTAAAAAGTGAGTTTAGATACAAGGAGACATGATTCGAGATTCTGTAGTTTACCGCAAACCCGTGGCTCTTTTCGGTAGATCCTTGACTTCAACAGCTTCCGGATTTGAGCGGCTCTTGATCCTGGCTTTTCTTTACATGAAGTATCATTTGCAAAACAACTTGGTAGTTCATTTTGTCCTGAATCGTTTTCGGTTTAATACTACTTTTTGTCTTAGCTTTTCTACTTCTTCTTCTATTTACTTATCGTCGTGTTTTATTTACCTTTTGCGTTTGTTGCATATTGAGAGGCACTTTTGAAGTATTTGAAAGTCGGTTAATTTGCTTGAGGTCGTCGTCCCGCCAAAGTCTTTATCTACAGAATTTTCATTCCATAATTACGTGTGAAATTCCAATTCACTGTTTGCTGGTAATTGGTAAAAAAATTTCTCATTTTGAGCAACAACTCAGAAATTTTTTTTCACCATTTTCATTTTTCATTGTTGCTTACGTAGATGTTAAAAACTTGGAAGAATTTCAGAATGCAAGAACTTCAGAAACTCTCGACTTCAACATTGTTTTTGAAATCTTATAAGATTTAGATTCTTGTAAAATATATATAATAACCACCCTTCGAAGATTATTTTGCAAGATATATCCACCAAGTTTTCGAACGTTGATCGGTAATTTGAGTTTTGAAAGTGATCGTGGCGAGGCTACAGCCCCAATGACGATGATTCCGTTTTAAATCTCGTCGGTGTAAATGATCTGTAAAGACGTTGTAATATCGTCGAGGGACTGAAGGTGGCTGATGCACCAACGCCCTCTATCATTAGAAAAATATGGGTTCGCAGAAACAAAGAAAGGAAACAGCAATACATTTTGCACACTGAGAAATGTGGTGAGAAAAAGGTACGAAAGAGCAAGTTTACTCGTCCACTGGAAAATTGCCTGACGATTTTTACCAGAGTTCTGTTCGTGCACTTATCACCGAGAAGACTCGTTCAATCTGAAAGGTTTCTTAACCAATTGGACAAAGGAATTTCAGTATCATTCACACCTGAAGAGATCAACAACCTCTGAAACTAATGTATGAGTTCGGTGACACTCATTAAAAAAAAAAAAACCGTTTTTATGCGCAGTTTTTATACTTTTAGGCGAATAACGAATGGAATTGTTTTTTCACACTCGAATGAATAACGAAAAATTCCTTTCAGAGATAGACTTATTAATTTCGAGATTCGATTCGACATTTTTTATTGGTCGGGATCTCTTTTTCAATTGATTGCTATCTTAATGCTGGCTATTATACAAGTCGACGTAGAGAACGAACACAGATGTGGTGAACAGAACCTCTGGAAATAGTGCTGTTCAAATACGCACTGAGAATACATAAGCTGAATTCACAAATTTGCTCAGTTCACCTAATTGCCCAAAGACTGACGACGTGATCACGGCAAAGAGAGTAAAAAAAAAAAAAAAAAACCATTAGTTATAGTTATAACTAATGGTTTTTTTTTACTTTTACTTACTCTCTATTTATGAGTAAAAAAAAAAAAAAAAACCATTAGTTATAGTTATAACTAATGGTTTTTTTTTTTTTTTTACTTTTACTTACTCTCTTTGCCGTGATCACGTCGTCAGTCTTTGGGCAATTAGGTGAACTGAGCAAATTTGTGAATTCAGCTTATGTATTCTCAGTGCGTATTTGAACAGCACTATTTCCAGAGGTTCTGTTCACCACATCTGTGTTCGTTCTCTACGTCGACTTGTATAATAGCCAGCATTAAGATAGCAATCAATTGAAAAAGAGATCCCGACCAATAAAAAATGTCGAATCGAATCTCGAAATTAATAAGTTTATCTCTGAAAAGAATTTTTCGTTATTCATTCGAGTGTGAAAAAACAATTCCATTCGTTATTTAGTTTTGTATCTGTATTGAAACACTTGTGGGAATATTGAGTGATGTTTAATTTATTACCGTCGTTGTTCAACGCCCATATATATATACGGGCTCATGGCATTAGTCGAAATAGTCAGTCCGATTAAATTCTCAACACAATCAACATGTCATCGCACTTTGTCACAGCGCTTGTGATCGCCCTCGTTTGCACACGTAAGTTAACGATTTTCTTATATTTTTATTCCGAAACTCATATATGCGAGAGTAACTCTGGAATTCTTTTTTAATTTGTCTGCGATAAAAAAATAACTTAATGTTCTAAGCGTTTTTCAGTTTGCTATTCATTACATTTGTTTATTTTTCATTTTGATAATGCTCATTTCGAGGCTCATCGTACTTGGGTTATTTATCGTTGAAATTGATCACTTTTATCATCACCCATAGATTTTTGTGATGCGGAGACTGTTAGACCTTGTAAACATAATTCGAGAAGGGTTCTATGTGGAAGATGGTGCGAACCGAGCTGTGAATACCCTGGACATCGCTTATGTGGCATTCAGACCAAAGTTAGTTTGATTTGTTATTAAAACCATGATCGATTCTTTAGTGAATTTTTTTTTTTTTGTTATTTTTCCTTGTTGAACTATAATCTGCTAAGTTAAAGCAATGAATAGTTGGTGTGGCATTATTGAAAAGAAATAGGAAAAAGATAAAGCAAAATAAAATAAAAAATAAACGCACAATTTATCATGATTAAGAGTAGCTGTTGAATCTTGAAAAGTTTCTTAAACCCAAATGGCATTTGGTATAATGGAAGTCATCGTAGTAGAATTTAGTTGAATTCAAAAATTGCTCAAAGTTGGGGTATCAATAGGATAGAATCGTTGTTTCATTCTACAAATTTATAAAAAAGATATGAATATAATTTCTTACTTCAACCAGTCGGAAAAGAAGTAGCAACTGATTAAAATTGTTTTGCTTTTTTTTTTTTTTCATCACGGTTTTGATCGATTTCACATTGATGTATCTTACCATGTAATAAATGATTAATTTTCATTTGATTTCATCATTTCGTAGTACTGCGATTATGACTGCCGTTGCAACGATGAATTCGTGAGAAATACCGAGACTGGAGAATGCATTCTGTATGACGATTGCCCTCATACGAATGAAGTTACGTACCACTTCAGTGAGTAAGGACGTGCGATACTTGTGGCTCTTCATTATTGATCATGAAGATTCTCGTTGTAGATTATCCGAATCAAACGTGTGAATAAATACAAATTTTGATCGACCACTTTTTCTCGTTTATTCTTTATCACAACCAAAGTATCGATGGAACTCCTCCGACAATTTTTTTTTGTTATCTGTATTTTGTGTTGAAAAGTAATTCGGCGCTGCGACGTTCAAATATTTAACCCCACATTAATTTTTATTCGTTCGATTTCACGATCGTTTTGCTCTCAATCAACCAAGGAGGAAAACGTTAGGAACTTATGAAATAACGCATGGAAGCTGTATTGGTAAGGAGGGAATTGGAATCCCGAATTGGAAACAGATTATTATAATGACGCAGCTATCGATTGAAAGTGATTTGAACTTTGCTCATTAGATTAATTTCGATTATCGTTTTCAATTACTCCTGCGTATATTCTTGAGGGTTCTTACGAGTCCTTTTTTTTAGTTCTCCTCAGTTTGCTAATTTCTGAGAGACCCCCAAAAAGGTTGTCCTTTTTGGGGGTCCACCAGGTTGATTAACCAGATTGGCCTCATTCAAAGCTGCTTGACTTGGGAGATCGATCAAAATTCATATATTAAATTTTGTATAATCAAATAATTATATAAACAATAAAAGTAAACAGAATGAAGCATATTCTATTTCACGTGGACACGATTAGAAAAGATGCCTTTAATTAAAATGAAATTGTATTTCTTCACAAAATCGTTGATACATTTTATGCGCAAACTGTGCCTTTGATAAGCTCGTCGACGTCACCAGACAGAATCCTAAAATTGGTACGTTCCAATTCGTATCTACTGGGCATACCACTTTGGAAATCTTGCCAACGATTGGTGAGCACCCAAAGTTTCATCTTTTTAGGGCCTCTTTTTGGCAATACCTTCAGACCAGATGCCCATTGGAGATTTTCAAAATTTTGATCCACCAATCCCTAGAATAATATTAATCGAGTTTCATCATATTTTTCAGTTATTTCATAGAAGATATTTGCGAAATGATTCATTTGGTCTCATATTTTATTCGCGTCATCAAAGTTACCTTCTCAAAGGCAACATTTCTTATGGGTTTGTTAATAAATCGCAAACATTTAATGGATATTTAAACCATCTTTTGGTCAGTCATTATTGAATCCATCTAAATTTTTATCATTTTTTGGTATTATCGATTTGTTTTTTTTTTTTTTAATTTCAAAAAATATGTATTCCGATTCAACAAAAATTGGATAAACTTCATCTATTTCTTCTGCCTTGAAATATTTTAAAAGTTGTTCGCCGACAAAGCATTATCGTAGCAGCATTTCGTTAGTATACTCTGAATACTTTGCGAAGTGGAATTAACTTCTCTTGCAATATCTATTTTACTCACGATATTTGGTGATAGAAATTCTTTTTGACGATTCCAACATAAAATCGAGCTATTCTTCACTGAACTGAAGAAAAGAACGTGCTGATCGGCTAATGAGTGAGCGATCGATTGCCCTGGTAATTTGGCAGGTAATTTTACGACCGGAAGTTGTTTTTGATTGTTTTTATAATTGCGTAAATCTATAAGCTTCGCGTCGTACATGTTGAACGACGACAATGGTCGAAAATACAAATGGCGATCGAATGGGCTTGGCTCAGCCGTTAAAGCCATTCCCAAAACGCCATGAGAGTTCTTGATAGTCTTGCTGCCAGTTACGTCGAATGTTGTTGCACGCGGATCAGGCTCAAAAGCTGAGCTAGAAACTCGCCAGAAATCTTTACCATCGAATATCACTATGCCATTTCCTGCTGAATCCGCTAAATAAATCTACAAATTGGAGACAAAGCATGTGCGTCATGACCCAGATAGAAATTCGTGCAATCTGCATTAAGAATACTGTGGCGTGCAGTCACCTTGCCGTCACTGCGCCATAAATTAGCTATCAGGAGAGCTGATTAATTGAATGTAAAATAGTATTGAAAGTTCGATGACGTGTAAAGTTATTAAACGTGCCTGCGGAATTCACACGATTACGAGAAAGATTTGCAGAAAGCGCTAAGCGCATCTTTCATAATCTTTACTTCGAAATATCCATTTCAGAGTTTTAAAAATCTTATAGAATATTTTCAATAACTCGAGAATTAATTTGTATCTAGCAGCCACACTCGCTTTTTTATCTATTTTTTTCTCTCCTCAAACGATGTGATATATGAAAAAAGCTTTTAAAAAAGGTCATTTTGCCTCTGGTACGGTAAAGTGTGTGACGACCGGAGTAAATTTGCGTTGACACGTTAAAATTGGTCATGTATCGAATCGTTTTGAAATGAATCATCTTTGGCACGTTATCCGACATCCGGAAATCGAATTTTTTAGACCGGATCATAAATTAACGAACCTTGCATGAGATTTCAGCGCCGGTGAAATTCTTGAGAATGTTACTAATTCTGTACAAAATGTGCGCTGATAACAAATAATTTATAGACTCCTTTTATACTCATCGGACTATATATCATGAGAATAGACTATGAAAATTTCATGTCAGTTATATTTCATACCGTCCTAGGTCATCGGAAAATGGAAACATTGATGAGTGACTAAAATCAAGAGACGCGGTAGCGGCTCGACGCCAAGTATTAAAATATACTTACGGTAGTTTTCGCACAACCTGCGCCCTCAGTTTCGACGATGATATTCTCAAACTGTGTTTTTCCATTTTTGCCATACACAACGTTCTTTGGTATCTGAGTGTTTGAAATTACTTTATCCGTAGTCGTATTGAACGCCAATATTTTCGGTGGGCATACGACCTCATCCCCTACTTTTCCAGAGTCGACAACCCAAAGACGATTGCATTCGTCTAGCTGCATGTACGACAGTAACGTTAATAGATAAATTATGAAAACTATATAAAGAAAAAAAATGAACTTTATTTCAGGCCGAATGGAATGACTATGAAGAGAAATTTAATGCTGCAACGTTTAAGGAGTTTCGATACAGGCGATACAATGTTGCCATGCTAAACCATGTTAAAAACATAAAAAAATTCAAAAAGTTCAGAATTTTATAAAACTTGGTGAACATATTCTTCAGTGCCAAATTTGACAATACAAATTTTTTCAGATTTTTCTTCCACACAGTTATCGAGTAATTGAAGACTAAAGTTCACGAGTATAAGCATAGCGTTTCCATATATATAGGTATACACTTCGGGCATAAGAAATCTGCTTTAATGCATAATTACTCGATAACTAAGCAGAAGAAAATTTTGAAAAAAATTGTGTTTTCGTACTCGATGTTGAAGAACATTATCACCAAATTTGATTAATTTCTTAACATTTTGCTTTTTGTACCGAAACTCCTTAATCGATCAATTTGTTTTATATTTACTCGCAGAAAAAAAATCTTCAAAAAATTTGTACAAAAAGATTGTTGGCGTTGTACAAAAAGAATATTGGGAATGGTTAATATTTTAAGAAACTTACATCCATTCTATACGCTCCGATTATACTCTTACAATCGTTTATGTTTGCCATGGACCAATCAGGATAAGCCTTGAGCAATGGACCACCACCATCACCAAGACGTTTCGGATTCACTACCGTTAAACTGGCCGGTACACCCTTTACTCTTCGGATTGACAGAAACATCTTGCCCTCTGATAAACGATAAAATTAGGGGAGACCGGAAACGGTTAACGATGGAGAAAAGTTTACTAGCGCGTAATATCAAAATTTCTACCAGATCTAAGGGATTTTTTGTTTTTGAAAATATTATCGCTTTTCTTTTACTATTGATGCAAATCAATCATCAATAATTTCACGATGATTTTTTTGGACTGTTCCGGAAAATGAAAGCGATTAGCCATTTTTTTGTCTAGGACAAATCTCATAGGACAGCAGAGAGAATTTGTTGCAAACTACATTTTTCAAACAATTTTTCACAATTCCGGAGCTGTGAGTTTTGAAAATCATTGAAAAAGATGATTTTCTTTCGTGTTTTGAAGTCTTGAAAGTTCGAAAGATAACGTATATCGATTATTTATATATCGTGAGAAATTTGTCCAAGAGAAATGAGGGAATTGAAGTTGATTACTGTTGACGATAATTGCACTATCGTTAAGAGCATAAATGAATCAATAATTAGCCACTTCGACTACCGGTTCTGTCTTGCATAATTATACTCGAACGGCGGAAATAATCGAGACTGGTTTTGAAAGACGTTTTATCATTTTCAGTTGCAGTTTTTATCTATGACCTATAAAAATAAAAAATTTTATGGATGGATAAAAAAATGTGTGCAATAAAATTAGATTTACAACGGAACATTTTATTATTGTCAATCTCGAACACCCAGTATTTCACGAACACAGACTTATTTCGAAATATAAAATGATTTGAAAAATCGATATTCTAAGAAAATCTTGAAAAAAAATTACACTTCAAAATACGGCGCGATTCGATCGAAGGATTTTACTTCAATTTTTTTACCGACACACTAATAAAACGATAAAATTCAGCGCAAAAATGTCTGCCCTCTCAAATTGAATAAATATATAACGAAGTTTTCGGTATCACAAGTGAAAAAATATTATTTTATTCACCGAATCAATAAGCATAGTTTCATACCCGGCGTAGGAATGACGTCGATGGGAATGCATTTCGTATAATCGTAGGAACCATTCTGAATAGCCCTGGCTTCTTGTCCGGGGGTATGATATTGAAACTCTAAATATCTCCAGTCTCCTACCACTTTGAGTTTGGCGTATGATCCTATAACAGTCAATCCGAGCAATAAAACTGTAATTTTTAATGCGGAACCCCTCATCCGGGAGCTTTTACCCATCGTTGAAAAAATCACAAAAGCAAAAATATCGTTATTTAATTATTAATACGAAAAATGATAACGTTCTTATGAATCACTCGGACGAAGTTTGGCGTACGAGTGTGAGATAGTGCATTCCGCTTGAGCTCTTTTAATGACGGGTGGAAAACGTCCGAACAATTATGTTGCACAGCTCTATAGTGTACTTTAAAATAGGCTCAATTATCAAAAGACTGATATCAATAATACGTTTCACGTGTTTTTTGTATATCGCACTTTTCATTTAACATCGAGGGAAAGTCTTGAAAAATCTTGCCAAACAGCCCATTGAAATTGCTGCATACGCGATAAACTGAATTGAAGTGTCCGCATTAATGCCGTAAAGTTGTTCGGAATTCTCTTCTTCGGAAATGATGTCCACGATGTAAGTTTGAAACCATTAGAGTTTTCTTGCTGCGATGATCTCTACACTCATTTATCGGTCCCTTGAGAGTACCTATATATATAAAAAAAAAAAAAGAAAAAACGAACCGATTTCAGTATTCAAAAAATATGCTTTTTAAATCAACGTGTTTCGAAATAAATTTCGAAATACTTGATAGAGGAATTCGTTTTCTCTCGTGAACCTCGTTTTTTTTTTTCCGGTAATTTTATATTCTTTTTCATATACACGCGTGTATACATCTGAACAAATGCTGCGATGAAACAAAGATAAACAAGAAATAAAAAAAAGTTGAAAGAATTTTACGACCGTATCATGAGACGTGCCGGGGTCGTGTATCGCCGATCGTCGATGGGGTCAAGAGACAAGGTTCTCGTTTATTCCATCCACCCGAGGCAAAGGGCTTAGTCGAGAGAAACTCGCAATTTGCGTACGCCATTTCATTGGTCGATCAGCGCTGCGTATATCTGATGGGAGAGATCGATTTTAGGGACGACAAAGTCAGACACAACATCAAACAGGATCAGATATGTGTGTAATGGCTCCATACACGGCTTTTCGAACAAATATTCATACATTTTTTCGTTACCCCGATCAATCACTAGTTCCTTGTATACAGAGCAGATGCAAAGTGACATCAATTTAATTGACGAAAAATAAAATTGAAAAAAAAAAAACAAAAAAAAAAAACATTGAAAAAATGGCGTCGAAGAAATTTTCGGAATATTCATTTTACTTGTTTATTTTTATTTAAAAACTTTTATATATATGAAGAGAATTGTATCGAAACACTCATGCATCGTATAACTTTGAATTAATTATTGAAATCAGTTGAAAAATTGTTTAGTAAGGGTGTTTCAAAAGACACGTAAGAATGTAACTGAGAAAAAAAAACAGATTTCGAATTTCATTAGTAAATCTTTGATAAATATTGTTGATCCAGAATTTTTAATTCGATACGAAATGGTCCATTAACATCGAGATTTTTGTCTCTCAAACATATATTGTTAAAATAAATTGCCTGACATCGGAGTTTGCGGAGCGAAAGTTTAAACGTAAATGTCATTCGATTTGTTATGGTTGCGAAAGGGCGAGAATAACGACTGGCGAATCGTATGTGTATATACAGTGCGTATTATGAGTGCACATCTGGTTTATTCGAGTGACATTAGCTCGGATGCTGTACAAATGCATCTCCGAGTTTGCCTCGTTCCGGGCACGATACGCGTGTACGCGTGAATTGCTCGTAATCGATCCCCCTTCGAGTGAGCCACGAGAGTTCAATTACGAGACTGATATGTATGATGTAAGATTCACTCTCATGATACTGGCGAGGCGCATCAACGGGGCGAGAGCGAGGCATGTAGATGGTGAGCAAAGATCCCTGATCATAAGGATCATACTAACGGGTGATCCATCAAATATTTATTGATTGTCAGAGCTCACAAGCGAATCTGGGAAACACTCCAGATTCATATATATATATATATCTACACAACGATCTGTATAGGGTGTGAAAAAGATTTCAAGGCAAGAGGGCATGCACTTAGCCGGTTTGAAAAAATAAATTATGGTTTTTGGCATATTCAAAAAAAAGCCCTGTATTGCAGTTGTGCTTGTTGAACACGACAAGTTCAGGCAATACTAATAACAAACACATCGCGCTCAGCATAGCTCGCTTGTTTTTTTTTTTTTTGCTGGATTATTTTCGACTCTGGAATGCGATTTCCTCGCATCTACATTCTGTAAATGGGTATCAGGAAAAGCCTGAAAATCACCCGAACGATTAACTTGAAATTTCACGCGCAGTCGTTCTCCGCACAATTACATATTCAAACATGAAAAACCCGAAAATCATTACATTGGCGTATATAAGAGTGCGACACGGCTCGCGCTGGTCTTTTTTTTTTAATCTTGATGTGGCATACTTTTATTTCAACCAAAACCGGTAGCTCGACTCAGTGGTTACTGAAAAGTTTTGTATTGACAATCACTATTTTCTTGCTAAAATTTTGTGGCAAATTTTTTAATTTGCCACGATACTGGAGACATATGAATATGTTTTTTTAAATATTCCACGTCATTTTTTTGTTAAGGAGTTTCGGTACAGAAGTCGAAATGTTAAGAAATTGACGAAATTTGGTGATAATGTTCTTCAACATCAAGTACGAGAACACAATTTTTTTCAAAATTTTCTTTTACTTAGTTATCGAGTAATTACGCATTAAAGCACATTTCTTATGCCCGGAATGTATACCCATATATATGGAAACGCTATGCTTATACACGTGAACTTTAACAAAGGTATCTGGCTGGTTTATTACTGTTTTGAATGCATTTTATTTTTAATTATGGTTCTGCATTTTCTTTAAAGTGTTGGTATTCTCATGACATTCAACCATTTTTCTCAATTTTGTAAATATATCATAATGTAGTGCATACTTCAAACGATATAAAAAATTGTAATGCAATTGCTGCCATAATTTCTCTGACTTCATCTATTTTTCATCACTATTTTTTAAGACTCGAGTATATCGCTGAATATTTTAGCATTTTATTCAGACACAGTGAGTATTTACATTTTTCAAGGGACCAACATTATTGCTACAAAATAAAAACTGCACGCTTCATCCACATGCATTTTGGTAATCCTCTTTTCCGATGAAAATTTACTCGCATCTTTAAAAGCGCATGAAACTGCTGCTCCGAATTCGCGGTACGATAACATTTCGAATTCTCATCGTAGAGGAAAATGTTTTGTTGCTTTAACGGACTCTCTCAGGGCAAATAATTTATACAGGCGTGTGCCTCTCTTTTGTACGGTTTCACTTCCGTGAGAAAAGCTTTGCGGTGAGTGCTCGGACATAAATTTATCAAGAGTGCGAGGGTTTCACGATTTCTTGGACATTCGTGCGGCGAATGGAGTACACGAAGAGAAATGGGGGCGAGGGTTAACATTCCACGGGAGTGTACGATAACAGTATAAGTGCGTAAATCCTCGATCGTCTGGACTGAAAAAGAACGCCGCCGGGGCACGATTCTTTTCTTTACTTTGTCGCGTTTCACCGAGAGATGCTCGAACAAACCGAGACGAAATGAGAGAGCCGAGAGCGACTCAATTATCGTAGATACTGACGATTCTCGCAATCTACGCTCACTCCAGCCACGGAAATTGCTAGCATCGTACGAGAGTTATTCAACAATTCGATACAATGCGGATTTCAGCTTATCGAACGTATAAAATTTATACAGATATGAAGAGAAGGGTATGTTCAAATTTCGAACACCATTCTGTTTTTTTTATCGATTATATATATGTATATCAACAGTAGCACTTGAAGTAGCATTGGACTGGAATTCTATAAAATGATAATAATCAATCGCGTAAAATAATAAACATTTTATTTAATTCGTTTCTATTGGAAGAGAATATCTTTTGTAATGTTTAGTCATTGCTCCATTGTTTCATGCCAATATGTTATCCGTGATTACAAAGAAAAATTGAATATTATTTATTTATAATATTTAGGGAAAAAAATTGCAGCTTAATTGCATAGAAGAATGAGTTTTTCTTTTAATTGGCTTTTGCTGGTGTATTGTAATAAAAGGAACTTTGTTTTTTTTTATAATATTAGTTTTTTTTCTCGCATTGTTTTCACAGCCCCGACAATTTTATTTCTATCTCACGGCCTCTTTATTTACGTTTATTCTTGAATCAATAAAACGAAAGCTTTCAATTTATTGACTGTATGCAAAGGGTACCAAAGTTCAAACATAACTAGTAAATTAAAAAAAATAAATGATTTGGTTTTTGTTACTGAACGTTTCAGCCCCATTGTAACAGGTATGAAAAATTAATTGATCAAATGAATGTCGGTTAAATCGAATACTTGATGTCGAACAGAAAATAAAGCGGTGCAATGCTCCATTTTTTCAATTTCTTTTTCCCCTTGGGTCGAGGCTCTTAATTACATTTGTACAGCGAATATGATACGACGAATGTTTCATTCTGAACGAGAAATTCAATCAAATTGTAGCAATTTTCTACTCTCTAAATACAGTACCAAACAAGTAAATTATGCACAGCTGCAATTTTTATAGAAAGTTCGAAAATCATCAAATTCGAGGGTCATTGAGTGTGTGGCAGGGCTCGTACCAGCTTTTTCTTTTAATACTTTGCGTCGAGCCGCTGTCGCGTTTCTTGATCTGTGCTGATAACGAATTAGTATTGATGGATCAAATGGTGCAGATTGAGCTTCCAAGTTTCCTCCGATACGATATTGGCATTACTCGAAATTTGGACAAAAAAAAAAGCGAACCGTTCAGAGTTGCGTATTCAAAATTTTGAAGAATATTATTGATCGAGCTGCAAGCTTTCACGAGTCTCAAAATAACAACCCTACATACATTATACAAGAGATTTTATTCCATTTTCATGAAAATATACATTTTGTTCTACGATACTCTAAACAATTTCATATTGCGCCGTCGCTGCTATAACTGCACGGTAATCTTCTTGTTTTAATGCTGGTCGTTAGTGCACCACTATTAAAAGTCATGGATATTTTCCCAAAAGCACATATGAAGAGAACTGTAACAATATTACGTAGAAGCACAAGGTTTATGATTTCGTTCAAGCCCTCTTAAAAGGTTTCCGCATTTACCGAACGTCGGTTTTATACGCTTGAAATGCTCAAAAATTGTTAAACTCACATTTTTTTTAACACTTTCACCTCAATTTTTGAAAAAAAACCTGACATATTAGGGAGTTTTATAATAAATATGGATCTCAATGAAAAAAAGTTAACAGCGAAAGTAGTAGAGGCAATCAGTTGTTGTTTTTTGACAGCAGGAGAGTAAAATAAGTGTAAAGTGATGCGATCCATCGGTTTATAAGCTTAATGAATTTTCGATCGCGATTTAATAAGGTCGCTCCACGGATAGTTGATTTAGATAGCGATTGTTGCAAGCTTCGCAATCCTTCGTTTTATACACAGGAATGAACGGTGCGAGCAATGCTCGCAAGCCTGTCAGGCACACATATATGTATACTGTGGATACAGTACGATGTACCATGCCACCATGGAAAGCCCAAGTGAACTAAGATCGAAGAAGACTCTCGAGAATCTACGAACATGGAACTAGTACGATTATCGAAATTCTGAAACTGCATATATCGGCCTTTAGCCCGGTGTCCCTTGAGCCCAATAGGATCCTCACGAATCTATATCAATAACTTTGAAGCGATCCTCAACCGCATTCCCTCACTACATATATAGTGGGACGTATAAATATAATACATTCATATATAGGAATTTCAAATGTCACAGAATATCAGACGTCGATGACAATTGCACTGGTATTTCAAGAACGTTTCATTATCGTTCAATCAAAATTATTTACATTGGATCAATTTGATGTGTTCAAAGTTCACTCTTCTGGCTTAACGCTGTGTAGAGTTTCAACGAATCGTCGACGTTCAGTGTATCAAAAGCTGTTAGCCTTAATGATCCAAACTCTCCAACATTTGCAAAAGACTGGTGATGCGCTGAAACTCTACACGGTACTATTAATTTCGTAGCCACAATAGTCATGAGAGCTTCATCGGGACAAATCCAATTTCATCAGCAGAGTTCGTAATCAGCACGAAAAAGTCTATCGAAACACATTCTAGCGAGGAGGAAAGAATCTACAAATTTAAATGTCATATCTGAGGACATATTACGATCGATTTTTTTTTAGCTGCATAGTGAAAAGTTAATCGTCTTTTGTCACTACGGATATGGCATATAAGGAAGAAGAATTCTGACCAATTTTAGATTCTTTTTAAAATTAATGAGAATTACTTTTTCTATAGAAACATCGGATCTGGTAGGAATTTTTAAAAACACTGAATACCTTCATTCAACTGTATTTTCGTATTTAATTTTTTGCTGCATTATCGGAACCATCATCGATTTTATTTGCAGCACCTTTTAATGGACTGAGTTACCTGCCTTAACTTGGGCATTGACACACATGAAGTATAGAGTTTTCTCTGTAGTGAACGGCCAAAGCGCACATTCCATTTGTTCATGCGAACCGAGATCGCGATTCGTATCATCGATAAGCCACGGATCGTTGAGTCCGTTATCGAAGTCATTGTCCTGGCGCCGTCACTGCAGCATACCATAGACGGGATAAAGGAATATTAAAGACGTATCCAGTATATATGTACATTCGCGTGCGGAGTGAGTTGAGGAAGAAGGAAGACGGTATATAACGTTCATCCTTATTTTGGTTTTTTCTTTTTTAAATATACTAGACATAGACGTTCACACTGCGATAGGTCGGAAATCGAAACATATAGGATACATCGTCTAGGCAGGGTTGCTGGTCGCGATTCGATACACTCGGTGGGTCGTGAATCATCTTCTCACCTTGATCTTGAGAACGAATCGCTCTGGTGGGACCGGCTATTGTATATAAAGAGTTGCATACATACGTTTCGATATATGCACATAAAATAGTTGGTGTGAATTTGAACCATCTTTGATGTTCTCCTGGTCTGTGGTGACGTACTCACCGGCGGATACTATCGAAGTTATGGATTTGGTGTGATAACACATTTTGATGGTGGCAATGAAATTAAGGGCAATTAACGAACTGGAGGAATCGGATCAATTTTCTGTTTGATTGCGTTTCGTGCCATCAAAATTCAGGAACTCTGATTCCTTTGTCGAGCTGTTTGAATGGAGTTGGAATGCGAGACTTAAAACCACGCAAATTTCATTAGCGGGTTCTAATTATTTCGCAAGTATTGATGAATCTCTTCGAACGGGTTTCAATAGGTGGAAAGTTTCCATTTTCATTGTGAATAAAGGTTAGCTAACCAGGAAATCAAAGTAATGGAATTTCGGCATAACAGTTATTCGATTTTGTAATCCGAATTTGAGTGAGCTGCCATAAATGGACATTCGAAATGGACAAAGTTGCTTTGATGTGATATACCGACGGATGCATAAACGGATGAACAGAACCTGCGTTTTATCGAGTGGCTATTCTGTTAAGTTGGAAAATAAATGGGTCCAAATTCACACCAATGTGTACGTCGTTGGCAGAGAAAAAAAAATCGGCTCAATGCTGCACGCGCCGTTGGCCACTTTGACCCTTCGTGAGCTCTGACTATCGTTCACGTTCATCGCGCTTCCTTATAGCACACTGTTATCCGTATTTTATAGTGAATACGTATATACACATCCACGTATGATATTTATTCGCTGGTATGTTATAATACCGGGTGCAAAATGTGTTTGAGGATTGCAACGTCGTGTATAAAGGCTCTTTGCTCAAGCGAACAGCAAATCCGTTGGGTATATGGTAAAAATTGAAAGAATGGTCAATCGGCAACTACACGACCTTGCAACTACCGGTTAGTGACTTTTGATTCTTTTTTGCTTTTGAATCCCAAGGAAGATATCTTAAGATTTTGGACTTATTTCGAAGTCAATAAATGTTTGTGTTTAGAAAAGAGCGTTCTGAGAAAAGAATTCAATACACGTAACAGTTTGTCATCAAACCCTAAGGTATTGAATAAAAATCCTCGAACGAAAAAATCCAATTTTCCAGCTCGGTATAAACATGAGTGAAGATTTTTATTCCGATGGCAATTTTCCAGGTTTCCGAAAAAAAATTAAACGGTATAAACCATTTGGTTAATAAAATTTTGATTGCAATATTCTGGTCGAACGGGTATTCATTTAACGGTTGATCTGCAATGGATCCCTTTTCGTTTATCGCTTATCCAATGGCTTTCATATGTATAAGCCCATTACTGTTGGGAATAGTGAATAACCGTTGAATCGCAAATGGCACTGCACACTTTATATGTCTTCTGCAGTATATAATATGAAGAATGTTTATTTAGACTTTAGCCTGAAATTTACTATCTCCCAAAGCTGCCTTACACTTGCACACAATTCTCCTGTTATATCCTCATGCTCCCTGGCATGTTGCAATTTGAGGGCTTTCGGAACTTTGTTTCCAGTTCACAATGGGTTCGTGCTATGTATACGATGCATGAGATGAACAGTAAAACCCGTGGCTCATGATCATACCGAAGCTTCATACAGAAATTAATCCAGTGTTCCTGTACACCGCATTTACATCGAGCATTCATCAAGCCTTGAAGTATTTTCGGGTACATTACAGGGACCATTTAGATTAGATAAATAATCTCTTATCGATGAAAATTAATTTATTAATAAAGCCGACGAAGCTCATCGACCGAACTAATCGATATAGTCACGTTAATTTTTCCTACTTCAGATTCTTGAACAAATCTTTCTCCACCGGAAATGATATTTAGGACAAAAACGATTAGTCTCTCCGTCAGTAAATCACCATGGAGCTAATACTCGAATTTTTCTAAATAATCTGGACAATCTATACGCAAAATGTTAAGAAATTAATCAAATTTAGTGATAATGTTCTTCAACATCAAGTACGAAAACACAAATTTTTTCAACATTTTCTTTTACTTAGTTATCGAGTAATTACGCATTAAAGCAGATTTCTTATGCCCGAAGTGTATACCTATATATATGGAAACGCTATGCTTATACACGTGAACTTTAGTCTTCAATTACTCGATAACTGTATAGAAGAAAAATCTGAAAAAATTTGTATTGTCAAATTTGGTACTAAAGAATATGTTCACCAAATTTTATAAAATTCTTTAATTTTTTTAATTTGTTGTGTTTTCAACATGGTTTAGCATGGCAGCATTGTATCGCCTGTACCGAAACTCCTTAACCGTTGGTGATGCATTCTAAAAAAGAAAGCAAGAAATCAGAGTCGCGCGGCTAGATAACGACGCAAACAAAGTTCTTTTTTTCGCCTGACTAGGATCATTACATCTTTTAGATCTGCCCGACAATAATTTTTTTTTCTAATCCTCCCCCCATTGGTTTTTCTTTTCCATTTCAGACCAACATGATTTGCGCCTAGACCTTTACGTTGGAGACGATCCCTCGTTGCTCCCCGATTCAACAACAAAAAGTACACGGAAAAAAGGGCAAAAGAAGAAGAAGAAGAAGCGCATCGAGCAGGAAGAGAAGCGCCGAAGTAATCGTCCGAGAAACTCTGGCAATAAGAGACGAAAGAACCGAAATGGTAATCTAAGGTTGAATGAGAGTCCGCTGTCGGAGGCACCGGTAATAACGTTACAGAGCGGATTGAACGAGACCACAGCAAGATTAGACCTGAGCTGTTTCATGAAGGCACGGGGCAAGAACCTCGTTAAAGCACCCACGGTTAAACACGCTCGTCCACCGAAGTACGAGAGGTTCGTTTTTCCACAAATATAATATATATATATATATGTACATGCACATATACGCGCCAATCCATACCACACAAAGTGACCTTACTTACTCGATACAACATGCAACGAGAGCTACGCCCTTTTCGGTGTGAGCAAATAGCTCAGCTGTGAAATTCTGGGGAAAGGGTTTAACAGGCTGTTGTAAATTCTTGACGAATTTTCCACAGACGCAACAACCCTGTTCCGCCCTACAATCGATATCTCGTCGCTGTTTACCAATGTCAAGATGGTTACGCGATCAGGGACACGGAAGTACAACAACTATATTGCAGCGACGGCAAGTGGCTCGGTAAACTTCCGGAATGCACGGATGAGAAGGGTGAGTAAACACGCGCAATATTTTTAAATTGACGATAAATTTCATTAGTTTTCATCATAAAAAGTGAATGTAATTGGACTCTGAGAATGTTGATAGAATGTTCAAAATCTCATTGATTTTAATATTATGCAGTAGTGAACTGATTTCATTAACATTTGATTGGAGTGGCCACGATATTTTTTTTTTTAATTTTTCGACAGTATCCGTGTGTTCGGAGTTGTTCGTCAACAATTATTTTTTGATGGGAGATTGCAAATTGAGTTCATGACATTAATTTTCATGGACATTAATTTTTTCACACGCTTTCAATGTACTTTTTTCTCGTATGTTATGACAAAATCGATTTCCATATATATCAGCAACGTGTAAAGCTACTGGAATGGGAGCGGGTGAAAAAAAAAAAGTAAAAATTAACGAAGCTGTCGTTCATCGCGTACGGTTGTCGAGTTTATATAAGGTACACGTATGCTCTTCCCTTGCTTTGTCCAATCACATGAAACCACTACACTTTGAAGATGTGAGAGAAGCCGAGAATGGCTCTGTGCTTGACAGAAACCAGTTATACACACGGTGGTAGTGCGGGTGGCCTGATCCACTTCTGGCTGGTGCGAGATAACCGCTTAATCGTGTTTACGTCTAATAATGTTTGTTTCTCTAGAACTGCTGTCAATTCTTCAAATCTCCAGGTTCATAAAAAAATCCTGGGGGAACAATTTCTCGAGTCCTTCGGATTCTCTCCTTCGTTTAACGAACTTTTTACGATCCTCGGTGGATGAGATTGTCAATTAGATGAAGAGCATTAAGAATCTGGGATCTAACATGCTTCGTACAGTCATTTATTTTCGTAAGATAATACAGCTCTTAATTCGATGGTAATTGGGTGTCATAACTCAATAGCTAACTGCATTTAATTAAAACAAAATTTGCTAAACAAGCTGATTGTTTTGTTGGATATAGTTAGTAATATATCATTAAAATCAAAACATTTTTGGAATTTTAACAGTCTTCTTTGCTGGCAGTTCATTAAAATTGTTGAAATGCCAAAAAGTTTGTTGAAAATCCGATATTTTGTAATGACTTCAGCACTTGGAATATTCTTTCGATTTTGGTGAGCACACAAATTGAATCGTTTCACCGAATGATAAAATTTTATTCGAATGAAAGAAGAGAAGCCATTCAACATTTTTTGCAAGTGGCATAAACTATTTTCGGCATTAGATGAGCAGTAAAAATCGATTGTACGACTGAAAATCTAATGTTTAAGATGTTACCGCTCATGGAACATACCTCACGTAATCTATTCCGTCTATTAACGGTTGAAAAAATAATTGCCTTTCAAGTTCAAACAAAAGTGCTTCATGTGATGAATATTTAATTAATATTCAAATAATATTTGAATATTATCGAGCAACTCATTATCATTCATCTACACGAATAGAAACGAGGGAATGACGATTAAACTTGTTATGAATATTATTGTATGGTAAAATTATTCGAGGTTTTTCATTTTTGTGCTCACAATTAGTTTACTTTACTACAAACAAGACGCCGCCACGTGTACGAGCTTTAATTAGACGCTAATCGTTCATTAGAATCTCAATGACTATTAAATATTTAATCCCTCATCGATGTCACTTTTGTCATGAAATCCAGGAGCTTCTCTTTCCCTACTTATTCTACCTATCAATATCGCTTCATTACGAAAGAGCATGAAAGTTTCTTCTGTAATTACAAGATACGAAATCGATAAATCTATTTTGGCACGTTAATGGAATAGTATTCTGATAGGCGATAAATGAAAACTGAATTTTGCAGAACTATTGAAACCGACGATAAGACGTTGCGGTCAAGACCGTGGAGGATGTGATCATATGTGTGAAGATACTGAAACTGGCTTCGTGTGTTCCTGCCTCGACGGTTTTCGCGCCGAGGGATATTCTTGTCTCGGTAAGATTAAGCGAAAGAAAAAAAAATGATAAAATCATGTCTGTATCGCTCGATGATCACGTGAGTATCGTTGAGTTGAGAGCACACGAAGAGTAAAAAGTGTGTGAGGTAAAATGAGATCTGTGCTCGTTCGGAGTCAAGGAGATTATCGTTGAAGTTTGCTGCGAATTACCATAATATTTTAAGTACCTCCATCAGCGAACAGTTGCGAGAGAAAGAGGCGTCTCTCTTCGTAGGTGTACGAGCGAGGCGCCATGGAACACCACTTTAACATACCATTGTATGTTAATCCTTGAGGGAAACGTCGCAGCCTCACGTAATTTCTTTTCGAACTAAAGGTCTATGGACGAAGAGAAAAATAATCTCTGATGTATACATGAGCTTCGTTTGGGTCTATTTGTTAGAGCAATGAGCTTCTTGTAGGTTGACTATTACGTTGTTTCCATGTACAAAGTATTTCAAAAGTTATTCTAAGGTTTCATAGGGTTTATAGATCATGAATTTTAGCCGATTGAACTCATACAAGTCATTTCCTTATGTGTTGGGTCCTCACAGTCAATCCAGTGTATTCAACTTAACTGTGAAATCTGATGTTTAAAAAAGTCATTTGACTGGTCATGGTCCGTTCAATGTGAATCGTCCATATCTCAGTGATGGCTAATCAAAGTTTTGCAAGTTCTCTATACAACCATTTTTCAACGTCTTCTAGTGGATTAGCTGTGAGTTCTGAAATCACAAGTACTTTCTTACAGGCACTTGTCAGCCGAACTAATGGAACCTGGTCCGAAGCTCTTGTCAATCTTGAGTTCTCCATCAGTTTCTGAAGGTTCTATTGACGCGGAGACGATTATAAATTATAGCGAACTTGCGAACTATCCGTCCATAACACTTATCTGTTATTCAGGAACTTATCGAACAAAATGGGATCCCTCGTTATCTCTCTAATTCTATAATGGTATTTGTATGAAACGCAGTGTCTTGCCTGCGACGGCAGTTATCAAAGCCTACCTCCAAACTTTCAATTTCGAAACGTGAAATTTTGCAGGTTTTTTTTATTGTTCCTATGACATCAGCATTCGCTAAGGAAGTGTTCAATAAATTGCTATTCTCACAGAGGTCAATTGCGGTTATTTAGGGTTTATTTTATATTTTTTATTCAATACTATAGTGACAACGTACACATATTTCTGTTTCTGATTTCTCTAAAACGCTAGCTTTGGTTAACAAACGAGTAACATTTTTGCACAGTTGACATCGGTCCATTTTTAGAAACTTGATGGTCCGCTTCGATGTAGTTGAAATCATGTGCGATCAAAAGCAAGCTGTCTTTTGCTCCATAATATCTGAAGTATGATCATTTACAGCGTAGAAAAAAAACTGTCTCGTGGATTTCTACGGAGTGAAACTAACGTGAAATAACATGTGTAATTCGACGATAATCCATGAATCTGTTCAACAGAGTTGACACAAACTATCGAAGAGATCGAACTGAATTGAAAACATGTGATTCCCTTAAGTCAATGACTAATACCAGCATCGGTTGAAGATTTGAGCACATTAAGTGTCAGCTAGAGGATTAATCAATAGGCACAGATTCGATCAATGTATTGCAAACGATGAGAATAAATAAAAAAAGAGGGATCGAGAGAGAGAGAGAGAAAGATTGCGCAGTAAATGGTAGTTCGATGATCAGGTTGCACGGTTCATATATAATCTATTTGATCTGAAAGCAAAGAGCGCTTAGGTTTATTACGGTATAAGGTACTCAAGGTCCGTAACTAACTGGATAAGACCCGTCTTCGTTTCCTATTAACAAGTTCGAACGACTAGATCGAGTGCAACGTGCGTGAGAGCTCAAGGCGACTCCGATGGTGTATCTTCAACGAGATTTACCACTGAAGAGTTTATTCATGAATCTCGTGTGTGTTGGCTAATGGACGCAGAGTCTCTCTTCCTTTTTCTCGTTTCCTAGATCGTCGTCACTTTCTCGCTCTCTCTTTTAGGAAGATTTACATCGTGCGTGGTGCAGACCGTGTTACGCGGCTAGCAGGTATATGTTTAACGATATGCGACAACGGTTCATATTTATTGCTGTGTCCGGTACGTGCAAGAAAATTTACTCTTATTAGCCATTTATAACTTCGTGATTTATTAATGTTATTACTGTATACCAGAGAGCAGTGTATAATTATTCGTTTTTCTGTCGTGTGTAATTATCATGTGTCAAAAGCCCGAAGACTACGCACAAGGAGGACGATTCCCACGTTGGCTTCTATTCTGGTTCGAAAACCCCTTTCTGGTTTTGGATCATAACAGAAATCGGTCTCGAGAAAAATGAAATTAAGTTGTCCATCTCCGTGGTCTCTCTTACATCTCAGATCTGCGTAGAAAATAAAGAATTAAAATAATAAGGAATAAAAATATTAACCTCATTGAAAAAGTGAAAAAGTCTGTTTCTGTACAAACAAATCCTTTTCAAGCGTACTCGATTCCTCATATGCTCGTAGGAATAATTTCCAAACAATAGAAGAGTGTTCGTCATAGTGTTTTTTTCAATCAACATACAAACTATTTAGAATTCATAAGTTTTTGAATCGGACTGTTGAAATTTTGATTTTCGACTTTTTCATTTATTATATTAAAAAAATATTAACGTTTTTTGTTTTAAGGAGTTGAATTCAATGTGACGATTGAAATAATACGATTTTCATTGAGATCGCGATTAATCATTTTTCAATTCTTTTCGGCAAAGCATTCAATATTTTGCAGAGGCTTAAGATTCGCGGATTTACTTTTGCTTTGATCGTTATCCATTTGCCCGCAGATATCGACGAGTGCAGCGACGGGACAGCGGGATGCGAAGACACGTGTCGTAACGAACCCGGCACATTTCATTGCGAGTGCAGTCGTCTGGGTTATCAGCTGAATGCAGATGGCAAATCCTGTCAGGGTAAGGATTACACGTTACATCAATCGAAATAGATCCGCTATACTAAAGTTGTTGGTCCGCAACATGCACCAAGCAGATGCATGGTTGTATTTTTCAGAATGTTTAAAATACAAATCGATGCTGATAAAAAGCTTTCCGTTCCGTCTATGGCTATTCCCAATATCTGTGTGCATAACACCCGATTGTAATTCGGACTCGCCAGTTTTGTCACGTGCTTGGCAAGCTTATTTCGTGGAAGCGTGTATTTCACTTTCTCATATATTTGGATCCGAGCCCTATCTGGTCTGTTGTTGAAGGGTGTTGTGACGTGGGAAGGTCGTTTTTTTGAAAATCAATTTCGAATCGATTATCAGTGACATCGATGAATTGAAATATTTATCATGAAAAATAGGAATCGTTCCAATTTCATAGAAACCAAGATGAAAAAGATGAACGTTCATCGACTCAATGGTATTTGTGCTCTGGATGTTTTTTTGTTGTCTCATTGTATCATACAATTTTGGTTTTATTGGAGTATTTTATAATCTGGATAAATGGAAAAAAGCTTGAATCGAATATTGGTTGAGCTAAAATGAAAGGATTTATGCAGAGTTAGCTATGTACATAAGCTTCCGACTTTCAACGAGATAATTCTACGGCTCGTTTGCCTTCCACGCTGCTTTGGTTTTGTTAACGAGTTTACGACGTTAAGTCTCGACCTCACTTCTCCTCCTCTTCCTACCGAATAACAGCGACAAAATACGGCAATGGCGAAACCATCAAGAGTATCCATCCGAGAGGGCAAAGAGATGCGCACTAGTTGGAAGTTTCCGAGATTTTTCGACAGCTTTTGTGGTGAAAGAGATTTAATTGGATTTTTCGTTGCGTCGGTATTCTACATTTTTTATATTGTTTTGCACACTTTTTTTCATACTTGCGCACGGGAAAATCCTCTTGGCAGACTCGATTGTTTTTAATTGATACACGTTCCTTCGTTGAACGACTTCTTTGAAGCATGCTCTTTGTAATTCCACAGTACTATTTTTCCATTTTTATTTTTCAAGATATCAACGAATGCCTGACGAACAATGGTCATGGACCGTGCGAGGGAAATTGCGCAAACTTCGATGGTGGCTACGAGTGTAATTGCAACGACATCATTGGACACAAACTTTCAAAGGATAATCACACGTGTGAGGATATTGACGAATGCGCCGTGAACAATGCGGGCTGCTCGCACACATGTTTGAACACACCCGGTAGTATGTTCTGCTTGTGTCCCGATGGTTTTTATTTGACGAACGATGGGAAAACTTGTCAGGGTAAGTCATCAAACATTATTACTAATGGTTCAGCTGTCACAAGTTTTTGCAGTGTGTACTTTTGTGTTCATTTTTTACGAATCATTATATCGAGAAAAAGAAAAATTTACAAGTTTCTATCAACTTTTCAATACTATCAGCTACAATTTTACATGATAACGATTTACGATTTTACGGTAAATGAACTATTTTCAAATGTCCACAGACGAGGATGAGTGCGACAGAGATTCGAAAATCTGTGGAGACCATTTTCGTTGTGAGAACACTCCAGGCTCACACAAGTGTATCCCCTTGCCAACAAAAATAATCAAGGTTCTACAAGACGAAGATTACGATGCTGAAAATGATGGGGAAAATAACGACGAAGATGATAATTACAGCGACGAAGAAGAGGGCATTACAGAAATGCCAGAAACTGGTAGATGTTCTGAAGGTTTTAGAAAAACCGCGAACGAAGAATGCGTAGGTCGGTTTTGAGTGTTGAATAAATTACTAATCATAAAGCTCGCAGACATTTGGCATTCAAAAATATTCATTCATTTCCATTATTCGTTATTTTTCAACAGACATAAACGAATGTGAGGCTGATGAGGCAGGTCGATTTCATGGATGTGATCACGACTGCGTTAACGAACCCGGTGGCTATCATTGTAGCTGTAGACCAGGATACATCATACAAAAAGATGGTGCTACTTGCCAGGACATCAACGAGTGTAGTCAAGATTCTTCAATTTGTTCAC
Source organism: Campoplex capitator (assembly GCA_037576405.1). Taxonomy (NCBI): domain Eukaryota; kingdom Metazoa; phylum Arthropoda; class Insecta; order Hymenoptera; family Ichneumonidae; genus Campoplex; species Campoplex capitator. The sequence continues at coordinate 7,355,074 of JARBWI010000323.1, read as the reverse complement.
ATATCTGTACCAACACGGAAGGTTCGTACGAATGTCAATGCCCACGACATTATATTCTGCTCGATGATAACAGGACCTGTGAGAAGCTCGAGTATACCGTTACTTGTTCGGAGCTAGAACATCCTTGCTCTCATGATTGCGAAGACACCGATTCTGGAGCAATCTGCAAATGCAGCTTTGGATATGAGCTTGCTGTGGACGGTAGAATTTGCCAAGATGTTGACGAGTGTTCGAAGAATTCGACTTCATGTTCCCATATTTGCAGAAATACTGAAGGTTCTTATGAGTGTGAATGTCCTTCAGAATACATCTTGAAAGAAGACAATAGAACTTGCCAAATAATGAAGACCACTTGTGCAGATATGCAGCCTCCATGCTCACAATACTGTGAAGACACAGACAATGGACCAATCTGTAATTGCAGATTAGGCTTCGAGCTTTCCCAGGATGAAAAAAACTGCCAGGATGTAGACGAATGCGCTACTTATGCCAGCATGTGTTCTCACGTTTGTACAAATACAGTAGGTTCCTATGAGTGCCAATGTCCTTCAGATTACGTTTTGCAAAAGGATAACAAAACTTGCGAGAAAATCGAATCACCGATCAAGTGTTCGAATCTTGAACCTCCATGCTCGCAAGAATGTGAAGATACTGAAAGTGGACCGATTTGTAAATGTGGGTCTGGTTACGAGATATCTGAAAATGGGACCTGCCAGGATGTTGATGAATGTACAAAGAATTCCACGATTTGTTCACATATTTGTAAAAACGTCGAGGCTTCCTACGAGTGCCAATGTCCTCCTGGTTTTATTCTCAAGCCAGACAACAGAAATTGTGAAAACCCGCAAGAAATCATTACCTGTTCGGATCTAGACCCACCTTGCTCTCACCGTTGTGAAGAAGGAGTTACTGGTCCAGAGTGCAAGTGCCTCGATGGATATGAACTCGACCACGACGGCAGAATGTGTAACGACATCGACGAATGCGCCCAAGGTACTTGTTCACACGGTTGTGTCAACCTTGAAGGAAGTTTTGTGTGTTCCTGTCCTCACGGTTTGGATTTAATCGACAATGAAAGGTTCAATTGTACCGATGTGGACGAATGTATGTTGAAAAGTCACGGATGCGAACAAGAGTGTATCAATGTTCATGGTACGTACAAGTGCGCTTGCCATCGAGGATATATTCTTGATGAAAACGGTAAAACGTGCAATGACGCAGATGAGTGCGCGAACGACGAGCATGATTGTTCACATGATTGCATTAATAATGTTGGAAGTTACAACTGCGACTGTCCAAAAGGTGCAAAGTTGCAAAGTGATGGTCTAACCTGCGAAGATATTGAATGCGCCGACGGCCTGCAACTCGATGAGGATGGTGATTGTCAGGACATTGATGAATGTGCCGAGGGAAATCACGAATGTTCGCATCAGTGCGTCAACGAATATGGGAAATATAGTTGTGCGTGTCCTAAAGGATTCCGAATCGATGATACAGGTTTTTTCTGCTTGGTTATAGATCCATGCGCGACCTCCACTCCAACGGGAAACAATTGTAGTTTGGGAAATCCTTGTGACATAGCTAACAATGGGTGTTCGCATACCTGTGAGCATGATGGTAATCAAACGCGTTGCGGATGCCCTGAAGGCTATGAAATAACTGAAGAAGATGAGAAAAAATGCAAAGATGTGAACGAATGTGCCGAAGGTCTTCACGAATGTTCGCATGGTTGCAGTAACATTGATGGATCCTATATCTGCAATTGTCCCGAAGGACACGAGTTGCAGACAGATCAGAAAAATTGTCGGGATATCGACGAATGCACCGGAGACGGTCATGGTTGTTCACACGAGTGCGTAAATTTTGTGGGTGGTTACTGGTGTAATTGTCCAGAAACGCTGGCACTTGATCGAAACAATAAAACCTGTCGGGATATCGATGAGTGCTCTCTTGGACGTCACAATTGTTCTCATCATTGCGTGAACATTTTTGATGGTTACAAGTGCGAGTGTCCAGCAACATTTCGTCTACAAATTGATGGTCTTAACTGCGAAGAACCGCCGTCTAATGGTTGTGAATCTGGTTTTCTTCTTTCTGTAAAGGATAATATTACCTGCGAGGATGTTGACGAATGCGCCGATGCTAATGAAGTTGAAAGAGCTTGCACTCATATTTGCGTAAATACCCCTGGCAGTTTCCACTGCGAGTGTCCCTCAGGTTATAGAATCGCGAGTGATAATAAGTCTTGTGAAGATGTGAATGAATGTGTTGTTGACAATGGTGGATGTTCTCATTTGTGCGCGAATACCGAAGGCGGAGTAGAATGTGCATGCCTCGATGGTCACAGACTTCTGGAGGACGATGGAAAGACTTGTGTCGAAATTGACGAATGTCTAATAGACAATGGTGGATGTTCACACGACTGCCTGTATGATAATGGCACGATAACTTGTACTTGTCCAGGTGGAATGTTCCTCGATGACGAAGATGAGACTCAGTGCATTCAAAATAATATTTGTTTAGAGGATAATGGTGGCTGTTCACATATTTGCAACTATTTTAACGGGACAATCTCTTGCGCTTGTCCAAGCGGAATGCTTCTGTCGAAGGACGATGAAACTCTCTGTGTTTCGGATAATCCCTGTCTCAATAACAATGGCGATTGTTCGCACGCTTGTAGCTTTTCAAACGGTACAAAATCCTGTGAGTGTCCTGAGGGATATCAAATATCTTACACGGACAATGTCACTTGCGTTGACACGGATGAGTGTGCTGATGACCTTCACGATTGTGAGGGCACATGTATCAACAGCATTGGGAGTTATACTTGCACGTGTCCAACCGGATTTTCGATCAATGTTGCCGACCAAGTGTCTTGCGACGACGTGAACGAGTGCTTAATGGAAAATGGCCGATGTTCGGATACTTGTGTGAACACACCAGGATCATTCTACTGTTCTTGTGAACTTGGCAATATTGTGGGTATCGATAATTTTACATGCATCACCCCGAATGCTTGTGAAAAGGACAATGGGAACTGTTCGCACTCTTGTACCTACGATAATATTCAAGGAGAGACAAAATGTTCGTGTCCTAGTGGGTTTAGACTTTTGTGGGATGAAAAGACTTGTGAAGATATTGATGAATGCGAAGAGTTCGAGAACGATATAGATACAGGTTGTTCGCACTCGTGTGTGAATCTGGAAGGGAGCTATCAATGTGATTGCCCATCTGGTTACATTTTACTTCCAGAAAATAAGAAAACCTGTGTTGATATCAATGAATGTTTATCCAGCGATCACAATTGCTCTCATGGATGCCTTAACTTGCTTGGAAGTTATATATGCACTTGCTACGTGGGCCATTATCTCCATTCAGATGGAAGAATGTGCGAGGACGTCGATGAATGTCAAGAACGCAATGGTGGTTGTTCGCACGAGTGTACCAACACCAAAGGTGGGCACTTTTGCTCTTGTCCAATAGGTCTAGAGTTATCACGAGATCAAAGAATTTGCATAGATGTGGATGAATGTGACAGAGGCGTTGCGAATTGTTCTCATGATTGTTTAAACATTTTGGGCTCTTGGAAATGCGTTTGTCCTGATGGACACATATTGGGAAACGATTCACAAACATGTGTACAGGTGGAACAATGTGACATCGATAACGGTGGATGTTCACACGCGTGTTTCAATGTGCCGATCGGTGTGAGGTGCAGTTGTCCAATGGGACTTCGTCTGAGTGATGACAATAAGACTTGTGAAGATTTGAATGAGTGTCTTGATGATAATGGTGGATGCGAACATCAGTGCATCAACATTGGAGGTTCTTACAGATGTGAGTGTTCCTCGGGTTACGTTCTCGAAAACAAGACCTGCCGATTAAAAGATCCTTGCCATCGAAATAATGGAGGGTGTGAGCAGTTGTGTGAAGGTCACGAAGGCCATGTTCTATGCTCATGTTTGGAAGGATATCGTGTTGACGAAATGAATAGTTCAAGATGTTCTGACATCGACGAATGCGAAGGATCTCATAAATGTCAGCATTTCTGCATGAACACTGTTGGATCTCATAATTGTATGTGTCGGCCAGGTTTTCAATTGGTGAACTCTTCGTGCATCGGTGAGTCCGTTAAACCTATTATTTTGTAGCGATGCATGTGACATTTTTTGCATTATCCATAGAAGTTATTAGACAAAAATATAGAAAGACAATTATTTTGCAAAATGAAAAAAATAGGACTTTGTTTTATCAAATATTGCGTCATTACTGATCGATAGTAAATTTATTTTTGAAACATCCACCTGTGATCTTTCTTTCTGTTGCTTATCGTTTCTGGCTTCACTCTCTTTTCACCTTTGGGATAGATGTCGACGAATGTACGAATTCAAAGGCTTGTAGTGCGGGCAGCACATGCATTAATACAGATGGAAGCTATCGTTGCGAGTGCGAGAAAGGTTTTTCGTCGCATGGAAATGATTGTATCGGTGAGAATAAATTTACATGAAGAAGGAGAAAGAGAAGAGGATAGTTTGAATCTGTTATTTTTTTCACCATTAAATGATGTCGTATTTCACGGGGGTTTGGTACAGATGTGGACGAGTGTACGTGGAATAATGGCGGGTGCAGTCACGATTGTAGGAACACCTTGGGCTCTCACATATGTCTTTGCCCTTCAGGTTTCGCTCTAAATCCGCGGTAAGTTTTGAGTCGACTTTTTACGCTTGTTAGTGCGTACTCATGTTCCAAATCAAAGAATAAAAACAAGAGAAATACGAAAAGTGAGCATAGGAGAGTGTGCGCTTTTTTGAATTTAGAAAACCGCTATTCGGGTCGGAAAGTTTGGAAAAGTAGGAAATTCGTTTATATGCATTTTTGTAGAAACACAAGCCAGTGCCAGGACGTAAACGAGTGCTTGACTCTTAAGGGAGGGGGCTGTAACGGTGACTGCGTTAACACACAGGGCAGTTACTATTGTGTATGCGCCGACGATTTAGTGTTGGCTTCCGACGAGAGAACTTGCGTTTCACCCTGGAATGAAGCTACTGGTGTTAGGAGGTGCAGCCCACTGAAACCGCCTGCTCACGGTGAGGTGAGAATTATCATTTAATCGCTTAGGATTATATTTGCACTAACGATCACATTTAACGAGGCACCAAATGACAAAGTAAACGCTTCTCTCTAATTACGCTGCAAATGGTACAATAGAGGGCGTATGAATTTTCAATTACTCTGGGAATTAATTATTTCCGTTAAATCACAAAAGAAAAAAATTTCCTCTTTTCATTCAAATTGCTTTAAAAATGTCAGTATATATAATGCCGTTTATACTAGTTTCTATTTAAACCATGAGCGTTGTGATTTGGATGATTGAACTATAATTCTGATTGGCAATCAGAAGAAAATAAATAAATTTTTAAAAAATATCAAATGTGGTGCGCATCCATGAATCTTTCATTCATGATTGATATTTGTTGTTGCACTCGTTAACACTTATATGGAAATAAAAAAATGTAGATTAGATGTCCGGGATATTCTTTCGCTGCTGTGGATTATCCTCATGGTGCCAGATGTTACGTGCGTTGTCATCGTGAATACCGACTCGAGGGTGCACACACGAGGCATTGTACGTCAAGTGGAAAATGGAATGGACGTCAACCCGTGTGTGTTCAAGAAACAGGTCTCACTACGGAGCGTCGTTATTACACTGGTAATCGTCATTATTATTATGAACACTGTATACGCTTGGTTCCAAACGCTACTTTAGCAACCGGAGGATGAATCTCTCATTTCAAGACGATTATTCTCATCTCGGTACTTGTTTTTGTATCGGAGGTAGAACGTTCTCTAAAAATATAAAGTAAAACATCCGGGTTTGTCCTTTTTATGTTTAATTACCCTCAGACTCGGGGTGGCGGGCATTAAAGAGGTTTTAATAATGGCAAACTCTCGGTTTCGTGTTGAATATGGCTGCTGTGCAGGGGGATGATGGCAGCGAGAGTTAACGAGGCAATACTTTAACGTCAGAGGACCTTAACGAGTTTAGAGGTGCTCGCTTGGATCGTTTTGTATTATTTTCCTTCTGTACTTTTACTCCCGGCTCTTCATCTCATTCACCGTCCATCTTCATCTCTCTGCTCTTCCCCTCCTCCCCCCCTCTCTCTCTTTCTCTCTGTCACTTCTTTTTTTCTCTCTTAACCAATGTCTGGAATTTCACTCTGGTGCAATTTTTCTACCGCTGAAAAGCTCACAAGCCGTATCTCATTCGTGGTTACTTCTGACTTTTCTTTCGACTCGCACGAGTACCTATGCCGTTCTTATAATGCGAACATGTTGTCTCTTGAACAAAGATTCAATGTGGTCCAGTTTTATCTTTTCGTGAGTTTTACGTTTGCCATGATCGTGTAAAAGAATGTACAGGATAGAAGTGAGTAATGCTCCTTCGTGATCAACCTTTATGCTCTCATACATACTCACTATGAATTGGATTCTTTTTGTCACGCTTCCAGGATCCATAGATGTCGCAACCGCACCCAGACCGTTTGTCAGATGTCCAGCGGACGTGGATGCTGAACTTCCAGCTGGCGCAAGTACTACCAGGGTGTCTTTTCCACAGCCGAAGTCCAATATGGATTGGTGGAGGTAAAATTAGCTTTCTTTCTTGTGGAAATCCAATATTTTGAAATATGTTCATCGGTGGTAATTGGAAATAATTATAAAGATTGAAAATATCATTATATTTTCTTCAATTTTCACTGTTGATCTCCACTTCAGTTTTCACTTAGTTTCTTAATCATTGATTTGGATCTTGAGAAAAATTTGTGTATATATTCAACAGCTTTCTCATAGAATGTAAGCTGTGATTGTGGGCTTCGGGAGTGGGGGAGAAATTCGAAGAACAGGCAATTTGTATTTCTGGTACAGAACAAAGAAGACCCGGTTGTCCTTTATCTTTTACTTTTTGTTAGATACGTGGACTCCTCACCCGCATGGGGTAAGAAATTGCAAGCGGATTTGCCATCAGGCACGTCGATCGTCACCTTTACCGCCAGATCACCTATCTCCAATCACACGAGTTCGTGTCGCATAGTGATTCGCGTTCGAGGTAAGAGTCATCCAAATGGACCCCACGCGGCTATTCTCGATCTTTCGTTTGTCGTAGTATATACGGGTGGGCAACAAGGGGGGAGGGCACTGCGATTGCTTGTGACAGCCCTTATGCCCCATCTCAAAGAGGACAAACAAAAACTTCAGAGTCAGAGACCAGTCCCCATACACATGAGCGACTTCCAACAAAATGGAACAACACGAGGCCATGTCTTTTCATTATTGCAGACAGAAACTCCTATTATAGCTATATTAGTACAGAAATTCTTATTTCATCCAGATTTGATTGAAAACTAATGTTAGGAAAATAATTTCTATTTCCCTTAGGCTTTTCATTGCTTATTTGACTTACTTTTTTTGAAAAGTCCAAAATTATCTTTCTTTCGAAAAGTTGGGAAAAAAAATTGTACTCAATCAACTGTGCATAAGTAATTTTTCTGAGTTAAAAAAGGTTTTCAGTTAAAACACATTTTCAGAAACATTTCGAAAATATTGCGTTTGTCTTTGAAACTTCTTGATCTGCAGAATAATGTTTTCTTAAACATTCTCAAAACTCAGGGTTCAACGGTGTTCGTTTTGGTCGAGAGTATCTTAAAGATCCATACCTTGACAAAAACAGACGAGCATAAGCGTCTTGTCACATACATTAAGAAGATAGGAACACATTTTTTTTTTCATTTTCATTCTACTCTCATAATCTTACCATCACACACCTATCTGATGTCTTATTTATCAACCTCTCATTGTCAAATATTTCTTCGTTATCCTCTTAATGTTAACCTTCTTATTTTCCCTCCTTCTTCAAGCGAAGGAGAAAAGAATTGGTCAAATTCTGCTTATCATTCAGTATCATCAATCACCTGTGACTTCCTCGAGCGGATAATTTTGACAATGGTACCGCTGTCGATCACATTTGTACTGTTGGATTATAATATCCACGCCCATCAGCTTCAGGAGTCAATGACATTATAGGACCTTTCTTTCTCGTTACGAGTCGTTACATACACAATGAAAATATATGTATGCTGATTGGGACTCAAAAAGAACGAATTCAAAAAGATCTACGCAGAATTTTTCATGCTGAAAAGCAAATTTAGTGAGCGCACAGCTATGCGATTCATTAAAGCTTAGGGGCTTGTTACAATATTTAATCCTGAGATAAAAATTCGAGAATCTCTATTCATTTATAATAATCATAAATATGAATTTATTTTTCACATGCAGTGTTTGATGTTCGACTATTTCCAAATTAAACATGTTTTTTAATCTTAAAAAATTAAAAAGTTTTTAATTTATCAAATAATATTCGAGTTTCGATATTTATTATACGAAACGTTAATTTCGTTTTTCTATTGCCTTCTGACCTTTTGTTTCAATTCTTTTGTAGACTTCGTGGATCAAAAGAATAAAAGTACAAGTGAGTTGAACATACCCACAGTAAATTATTTTCATCTTCCGTTTTGTTGTTTTCGTTACCTTTTTTTTTTACTCTTTTTCACCTATTAATGCTAATTTTCATATAATCGTTTTGATACGACACATCAGAAGTAGCTAAGGGAATATTGATGTTGATTGCACAGAATCTGTCATCATAAGTGATCATTCTAATTTATTATAGTGTGTATTACTGTGTATAAATATCTGTTATTTAGTCCGTTTCAGGTACGTCGATCACTCAATATTTTGTAGCAAACTGTATGCCAGATTAGATTTACATTGAGTAACTTTCGCCAATTGGCACACCGGCGAGTTTAAATTTGTTTGCGTTACGTTTGAGTTAGTGTGAGTATCGAAAAGAGATAGAGAAAAACTCTCGGTGTCATTCGCATCTACTCGTTCCCTCTGCGTCTCCCTGCTTCAAGCGCTTCCTCATTCAAAAATCGATTCTCCTGACCAATCCATTTGAAGGGAAGTCATTTTCGCTGAACATGGTGCCGTCCTGATAGATGTGTATTGAAATAGCGGAATAATGTTCCAGTATATTTGGTTCTGCTCTCTTTCTCTCTTGAATATTATATGTTATTACTCCATTTCATTTTCAAAGCTCAAATGTTTATCAAGTGCTCTCCGCTATAGTGCAAGAGTGTAATTCGCAGAGCCATTTTTCTCTGTGGAAGGTTTAACACGGTGTAGTTAATGAACATCTTTCTGCGTTTGTACACAGAAAGTTGTTGATCTTTCTGTGTTCTTGCAAAGAAAGTTGTTGATCTTTCTGTGTTCTTGCAAAGAAAGTTGTTGATCTTTCTGTGTTTCTACACAGAGAATCATTTATTTTCAATGGGTGCTAAAAAAGTAGTGCTTAAACCAATAAGATCGGATTAAATATGTCCATGAAATTACTTCGTGTTCATTTCCTACAAGGTCTTTTCAGAATTCGTGTTGCTGCAACATCGCTCAAGTTAATTTTTCTTCTCACTCTTCCCCTTACTGAGTACTCAATCGAGAGTGGAGAGCTTGAAGTCTGTGTAAAGCTTCGTGGATTAAACTGGTTGCCTCATTCTCTCAAGAAGGGAGAGGGAAAGGTGGCTAGAGTGCAGGTTAATTACTCATTCGACGAGTACGTAACTAGGGTTGAGGCAAGTTTGCCCAAATGGATTCGCAAGCCAATGCGATTATAGGAAACAAACTCTCACGGTAATCCTGAGTAAAGCGGATAGGGCATACCGTTTTAACAGTGCATCGTGAAGAGAAGTCAGGGACCTTGATGGGGTTGTTACGTTCGTAGTGAGAAACTCCAATACCTTTCAGCCTTAATTATCCACCCCTCTTTCGGATGGTAGGACGTTCGCATACCCTATTCATCTTTGATGTGAGCCTTGTAGCACACTTATATTCATATACAGATACAGACACAAATGAACTTGGATATGTAGATAAATTTAACGGAGTGAGATTCGCTGTACGTTTAATTCGGTCAATTTATTTTTCACATGTATCCAGACGCCCAGAATCCAAGGGTCTTCACGTGTCCAACATCGTTCGAAGTGAGGCTCAACAACGGCGAGCGGAGTCGTCTAATTTTCTGGCAAGAGCCAACTTTCACTGACAACGTCGGAGTCGAGAAAGTTTGGAAGTCCAGGGTGAGTTTTCCTACGATCAATGAATGTACCATACTCTCACGTATTTGACAGAGGAAGATCCCTATTTTAGTCTCATGTTATCGTATAAGCAGCATGCCTTTGTTAAGGTTTTTTTCTTCTTATGGAAACTGACACGATCACAAAGAACTAGATTGGAATTTTATGATGATAACTCTTGTTAAGTCATGTTACAAATTTTCAGAGGGTTTCGTTAAAAACTTGAAATTCTTCAAAGACTAGATTGTAGGAAATTTCATTCTCTACAAAAAATGGATGGATAACAATTTTTGAATATTGAGCCGTTTCAATGATATTTGCAAAATAGTTTTTGAAAAAACGTACTTTCGCGCCGATACAGTTCAATTCTTATTGAACTGCATCAGGTTTCTCGTGCGCGCCTAGTGCGTTGAAACCTGATGGAAGTCGCGTGTCGCGACATCTAGTGATAGTCCGCGATAGCTCCTTGCGAGCTCTGTAGTACCGCCAAGCATGGGAGGGGGGGCAGCGGTGGTCCAAGGTCCAAGTTCGCATTCATCCAGTGGTTTATGACCCTTCCATTGTCGATTAAGAGAGAGATAGAAACTCTTACCTGATGACGCCTTTGGGGTACGATTGATTGAATTATTAAAGTTTTCCATCCAAACTAAGCAGTGATATTCAAACAATACGTTTGTAGCATAATACGCAACAAATATTTAGAAAAAAAATTCAGCTTGATGGTAGCATTTCAAGCTGGCTCCACAACAACCTTAATGCATTCGTAGACAATATTTCCTGTTGTTTTAGTAACTAAGATTTTCTAACATGTCTCGTTCTTACATATAATCAGAGAGTTAATTATCTCATTAACATGCTTTTAACGTGCCTGAAAATGGCTTGGGCAAGAAAAAAATTGAGTCAGATAAGAAAGTGTGCTGGGAAACTCTGATAAATATTGATAACGATTTGAATCAAGTGATGACACAGCTGCAAAAGACTCGAAATAAGTTCGTGGATATTATGTAAAATTTAATGCTCAGAACGACAGCGCAAAAAACAACTGGATTAAAGTTGACTCGAGGCTTTTGAGGAAAAGTGCTTGGAAGTAAAAAGTTCGTGAATGGATGGTAACTCCATAGAACGGTAGGGAAAACGATGTCTGAGTGAATCCGGTAGACAAGCCCTGTAGCTCACTGAGAAGGAATGGGAAAAGGTAGGGATGAAGTGAGAGCACTTCGTAGGGCTATTTATCCCTGTGGACAGGTCGAGGGGCCAAGTAAACGGTCGGAAAGCCGAGAGATCTTGTTTATGGGATGGCGATTATCGTTTGTTCACCGTTAAGAGCACCAAACTGCTAAGATTCGCACACAGGAACAAGCCACTCGCTCGTTCACTCGGAGCAACAACGACCGTCTAGTACGAGGGAGGAGAAAGGTCGTGACAAAATGGCGTACGTTGTAAAAGCACCGTAGCTCGTGCAATATCGCCTCCCTAATAGATTTTCAATCCATCTCCTTCCATTTTACTCTCAAAGTGCTATTTGTCTTCATACTCTTCCTCGGACAACCAGAAACTTCCTTTTAGTCTCTAACAATGGAAGCAATATACCGTGATCTATTGGAAACAGTTGTAACTCATCGAATCTCTTGTCATTAACATTTAAGATTCGAGTCGGTAAATCTATTCAATTCTAACAATAATTGTATAACAATCCTAGGTTAGTTCTTACGCGGAGAAAACTTTTAAAAGATTCTCCTTGTCGTTTTCCACCGTACTATATTATTGATTGTTTTATTATGATTAATTTTACGTTCCTTGTATATAATTGTCTTTGAATATTGGAGTGTTAAAAAAAATTTCATGACTCTTAGTTTTTTACAATAAACTATCAAACGTTGTTTTGAGAATCATTATTTTCCAATTTTCTTGTTTTGTTGAAAACACGAAAAAAGTTAGTACACATTTCAAATTGTCATTTCACTTTTTCTGTGCAGTTACTGAAGCTTTTTAAAATCCTATTTGGTGTATGTGCTCCCTCAACCTTGTAGAGAATTCTCTCATGGGTAGGTTTAGATTGGAATTCTCGGAGTAAAATCATAGCAATCAACGTAAGAAGTGTATTTGCCGGTACGGTATTTCTTTTCGAGATAATGCCGGGAAATATCTTTACAAATGATATAAAATTCCTCCCGGAGTTAAGTTATCATAAAAAATAATGCAATTTCAGTTTTTGTACGTGTGTAATAAATAGATAAATTCAATTTAATTTCGTTTCAGATAAATCAGAATATTTATCTTCTTGTACGTAACTCCACTCCAGTGTATTATCCAAATTAACAACAATTCTTTTGTCAATTTTGAAAAATTTCAATGACCCTGAATAAATCATGTAACGAGCTATTGTTTCGCACAAAATAATGATTTGGCACATCATAAAATCGAGCCTCAATGCTGGATCAAATAAAATTATTTCTGAATAAATAAACAAAGTCGTTCCTCAATTAACGAATGATTTATTCTATCTACCGTTATCCCCATCCTGCAATTCATTTTTTGAACATATAAAGAATAGTCCCATTTATCTAGTACAATAAATTTGAAAAACCTTCGGTGAATCAAGTAATGAGCTATCCTCCCATACAAAATAATGAAGCATCGAGACATCATAAAACCCCGCTAATAGAAGCCTCGTAAATCATTTCAGGTTCAAGTCAGGTTTAATTAAAATAAAAATGATTAATGGCTCCAGTATTACATCCCATTCATTCTCCTTCGAAGCTTAATATACTGTGCCGGACAAATGGTAACACTGTATCAATTATTTTCAACCGTTATTGTAAAGCCTTTTGATCCGAGTGCTTTGTTTCGTTGTAACACCAATTCTATAATCTTTTGAGCTTGGATAGCCAGAGCCGACAGTATTTCCAAAAATCCTTTATGCGTCAGTTTTCATAAGTTGAAGGATTATATACGCAGCATAATTTGCAGTGTCGTCTATTTACTATTCTCTTTGAGTAACTATGCTTTTTCAAACGCTTTTCAGGAACCGGGACAGCTCATGTATCCGGGGGTTCACAACGTACGATACATCGCCTCTGATGCCGCAGGCAATCGTGCCGAGTGCCATTTCTCCGTACGAGTACGAGGTAAAGTGATTTTTCAAAACAAACAAAAAGTCAGTATCTCAATGATTTCTGTTTTTTGTCTTTTGTCTATAAAATAACTTTTATTTTATCATCTTTGATAGTGAGACGTAAAACTGTAACGATATTTTATGAATAATTTTTTCCGTCATTCATCCACACGAGAAAAATAATATTCTAAGACCACGAGACTCACTTATTTGACGTTCAAGGCTCATTCCGATTCGTGCTGAAGCTACTAAATTTTGGGAAGGACTGTTTGGAAAAAAAATTAGATTGAGAATATTAAATCGCTGTTTCGTTAGAGAGCATGACAAGCTTTCATTGACACTTTATCCCGAGTGACTTTATGTAATTATTCGAATTTATGAAAAGCATTATTGGTCACTTGCGATAGTTACGAATTCATCGCTTATACCAATGTGTCGTATTTATCTCGAGCGTCAACTCTGTCTTTTCTTGCAGAGCCCGAGCGTCTACAGGATTCCGAGGTAAGTGGTAACGTATCGTTGTCGTAGAGATTTTCAGGCAGAGTTAAGAGTTTCACCGACAAATTCTATAGCCTTGCGTGCCACACGTGCTCGCGAACGAGAAAGATGCGGTTGCAGCATCCGAAAAGCTTTTGCGAATCCGTTAACAAATGTTTCTTATACTCCCTGGCTGCAGGAACTCGTGACATAAGAGTCATGAGACTTTAACACGTAGAACGATTTTTCTACAAATTTTTCAGAACCGTATCACGTTCGAGAGTTCAACTTTTGATAATGCTTATAAAGTTTTAAAACTTTTTTTTAAAATTATTTCGTTGTATATTACAATTGTAGATTGTAATCGAATTAATGTAATTACTACGTTTCGAGCTTCTGCATAAGTTTCAAGCACGATCCTAATTTTTCGCGACTGTGAGTGCCCAAATAGTAAAATTCTTTTTTTTTTATCGTGAAAAACAAATTGTTCTCTAGCAAGTTTTATAAAAATTCGAAGTGCGGCGAATAGGTAAGGGTAGCAAAACTGACGATTCGTAAGGAGGGCCAGGGAAGAGAAAAAGAGTGAAATTAAAGTTGAAATAATGCCTCGAACTTTATATCATAGTCCAACTGAAAAGTTATTCCTCGCCAAGAGCTACCAAGCAAAGTATCTTAGAGTACCTCAGACTCCAGAAGGTTATATCGACCGCAGATATACTACGCATATGAGGTGCTTCGTGCAGGAGAGAGAAAGTTGTTCATTTCAATAGTATAGATTTTCCCTTCCCTTCGTATTTTTCGGAGTTACTCAATCAGAGCGCAATTGTTTTGAAAGCTTTTCCGAATCAATTTTAATGATTTCTCTGTGTAGCAGGATAATAGTCGCTTCACATTACATATTGAAAGTATCGAAACGAGAGACCGGAGAAAAATCTATTGTGTTTATGCAAACCAATAATAATTTTACATAAATATAACTTCACTTGTTTTTTCGAAAAATGATCTGATTTCATCTGATTTGAAATGTCCTATGTATACGGATAGACATATACAAAATTGGCATACAGTAATAGAGAGCCCGTTCTATTCGCCCCGTCGCTCTGGGCTGTAGTTTTTGCAACTTTTTTGTGTTCAGTAAATCTTCGTTTGAGAGAACACGTCGGGGGTGGATACTGGAAAGAGATCATGTGGACTTTTGGCGCGTTGCTCTCGTCCGAGTTGTGAAACCGATGGAGACAGGTTTTGTAGAAAAGAGGAGGTAAAGGGGAGGGGCCTTTTATCCACAGGGGATTTACGAGAAAAATACTGCTCCAAATATAGACGTAGGTAGGCACATACATCGGCAAAAAGTTGAAAGGGTTTAAGAGAAAAAATAGAAACAAAGTGTTATAACCACGAGGGACGGAAGGAAATTTTATTGAATGATTTTTTTTCGTTACTAAACAGCGGAGGACGGATCGAAGGATGTTGATATGTCCCGGAAGAGCTCCACAGCCGATATCAGCCTCAGGATACAGAGTGAGTTATAAAAAGGTGCACGAAGAAAAGTAATGAAATTGCGAATCTCAAAAAGGCAAAAAAGATAAAGCGTTAAGAATAAAATGCAAATTTTATCCCTCGGGTAAAATAACGAAAAAAAAAAAAAAAATATAGATTCACTGGAGATGAATTTTTGCTACAGGAGAAAAAAGTCAATACATTTTATACGAGACTGGATAAGGTTTTTTCGTTTTTTTTTTCTTATCCAGTGGCAAATCCCAAGTGGCTGCTACTTGAGATACACAAGAATTTTCTCCGGGGCGTACGCCCTCCAACAACGATACAACGGGGCTGAGCAACGAGGCGATAAATATCAAGCTGCCAGGGCTGCTTATCACGAGATTCATCCGATTCAACGTGGTCAACATTCGAGCTTTACAAGGACCTATCCCCTCGTCGATTGTAAGCACAGCCCTTTTTTTCTACTCGCTTATTAACGAGTTCACGATATTGTACTTCTGGGAATTTTTTTTCATTCGCTTTTCATAGGTTGGAGAATAGTTTTTCATTATTTTAAGCTGCCCAATGATGATCTACTTTCATGTGAATTATTTCTCGTTATGACCATAGCATCATTTTTACCGATAAAATTAACAGAATCAAAGAATCAATGTCCTACTTCAAATTATCGAAGGTTTTTCATATTTTTTATTTATTGATTCACGTTAATACATTTTCATTAATTCATTGTACCATGAAAGGAAACAAGCACGAATCAGACTCTCGCACTGTCACCTCCATGCTATTAACCATTTATTTACATCAATTAAGCTCTTCCTTCTACGTACTCAGATATTGAAACCTGATCAAATACTTTGGTACGACAAAGTAAAAATAAAACCCTTGAAAATCGTCTCATTCAG
This sequence comes from Campoplex capitator, assembly GCA_037576405.1. Classification (NCBI taxonomy): domain Eukaryota; kingdom Metazoa; phylum Arthropoda; class Insecta; order Hymenoptera; family Ichneumonidae; genus Campoplex; species Campoplex capitator. The sequence goes on along the minus strand of JARBWI010000323.1, from coordinate 7,338,896 downwards.
ACGACACTGTATAGAGATCCACCATTGCTGCTGACGTTTCTATCTGATAACTCAAACATCGAACAATCCTGGATGTTCGTTATAAGCTGTTCTATACGTAGACCAAGTTCCAAAGATTCCTCAGTCACGATAGAAAGAGGATTTCACCAAATGTATAAAAAAAAAAAAAAAAAAACTGAAAAAACATTTGCGATAAGGCTTGGAAAAATGTCAAAAATGTCCCCAGTCGGGACTTTCAGGAGATTACGCGTCGTTGACAACTTCGATAAGCTTTTTGATGAGCAGGTTTTTTATGCTCGTTACAAATTGGCCTTTATTTTGAGCGAAGTCATTCTGCCCTTCAAATTTATTTTCACTCAATTTACAGCGTCAAAATGTTCACAGTTTTCGATTCAATAATTGTCGATTTCTCTTTTGATATTTTTTGAAAAAAGTTGGCAGAGGGACTGATTTTTTTCTTTTCATTCACTTAAGAATTTGATAGGAAATGAAAAATGAATTATTCGACTGCTTGGATTTCAAAAGGATAGAAAATAGTATTTTTTAGTTCGATAACTTTGTGTGATTCGTAAAAATTCTACTGGCAAAAACACACCAGACGGAAGAACGAGTGATACGACGAAGGCTCATTCTTCCCGGAAGCATGAAATGACGGTTTTTGTTTACTCGTGATTACCTCCAATGCTTCAATCTCTAATATCGATAAACTGTGAAATTTCATGAAAATTGTGATGTTCTAGAGATTTTGCTGAGGAAGTTAATGAGTGGAATGAGAAATATAATGGATTATTGTTTTCTTTTGCACATTTGAAGAGATCATTAATACGATAAAATGAATCAAGTATTTTCCATTTTCTCTCCTAAACTGTTGTCCATTTGGCATTAGCAGATTGAGAATATTGGATGTTTCGTAACATGAGCAATTTTACTTTTACACTTCGATTTTTATTTCGATTGTTATTATCCTCGTGCTTTTTGTTAACTGCTCAACTTTTTACCCGCGTATTCAACTGGCATTAAGGTTTTGGAGGTGGAAAGCGACCGATCACGCATAATCGTCTGGGTTCATAGTAATCGTCGCGCGAAGAAAAAAAAGGTGGTGAGACTAGGAGGGTGAAGTTTCGAAAAGTTCGGAGTTGAACACTGCGAGAGAATACTCGAGAAGTGTAAAAGTCTAGGGGAGCAAACGATTCAAATACGAGAAGCTTATATATCGGGGAGGCAAACTAGAATTTCACGTCTACGTTTTCTTATTCATCCTCGTGAACGAGCTGCGAAGTCTAAAGAGCGAAGGTTGAATATACGAGAGATTCAAGATCCTTTAGAGTTTAGCTCGTACAGTTTCGTCGACGTACAAATGAGGAAAGCGTTTCTCTTAACGTCGTTCTGTGTGATTTTCCAACTGGAGAAAATGGAGGTAATGGAGATTTGCAAATTTTAATCCCGGCTCGGATTTGTTCGTCGCATGTCCGTTTGATGTCAGAAATCTACTGGTTTCGACCACTGCTAGTAACGAATTTGTGTGTGTATACTGACATGGCGATGTCACGGATGTGGCCAAGATTTTAGTGGGTTATTTAAAATTCTTTATTTCGCACTCTGCTATACGCATGAGAAAATCATTACGAATCGTTAAAAACTACATGTAGTTTACGCTGGAGATTTATCCGACAGTGAATGGAAGTATAAAAATCTTATTCGTTATTATAATTACGAGGTACTTCTCAAGCGTAACAGGTCAAGTGAAGTTCATATTTTTTTTCTATTGCATTTGTAAAATGTAACGATGATGCTCGGCAAACATTGAAGTACACGAAGAAAGTTTATGTTAAACAGATCGTATTTATTTGATAATTTTTTTTTACAGTATAAAATCGTTTGAGACGCACGGAGTTTGATTTGAATTACCAAATTTTTGAATTGATATTTCAAATATTTCACTGCATATTACAGTACCTTAGTTCAGGATTTTTCGTCAGGCTAAAAACAAAAAATTGGACTCGATTTCATTGCGTTTCACATTTAATCGTCGACAATTTCAACAATTTTATGTCGCAACTCGTTTCCTGGGATGGAAAGCATGAAAGACGAGAGTTATGCAGTTTATTGTCATCAGCTGTCAGGGAGTAGTTATTCGTAGCACTTTATCTCCGAAACGGTGAAATTCGTCTCTGAAACGGTGACAAATATTTGTCACTGCTTGATGCACATAACGGATCGCTCATGGCCACGAACTCGACAAGTTCTTGGCTCCAATATTTTTTCCAATTTTATTTATTTTGTCTCTTATTTTTGTTTCTATTGGATTTTTTCTCGTCTTATTTCATACCGAGTTCACAAACAGTTTATAAAAAAAAAAATATTTGTTATGATTCGTAAATTTATTGATTTTTTCTACAATTGACGATTTTTTTTCCGATTTTCTTTCTTTTGAATATCACTTTTCCGGGTATTTTAAGAATTAAGGTACTAAAATCCTGTAGAGCTCGACATATTAGAACAGGTCAGCCGCATTAATACTTTGAATTCAGCTTGAAGTACAATGGTTTTCATTGTTATGCTGTAGTTCAGATTTCCCTCAAGTAATAATTTTTTCAGTGCAGAGGAATAAGCCCAGAGGGGTAGGTTTTTACACATTTCAAAGGATTTAGTAGCATAGAATTGCGTACGATGTGACTGCATACAGCCGTGTGTCAGCGTTCGGTGGTTGTCATTCGAGCACACGTTGCTCGTAGTATACCCAGTTATTCAATGGTATTTGATTTATTCCGGAAATTCAACGTGATACTTAAACGGGAAAATGTACGCGCCAAATACAGCATCAGTGAAATTCTTGCATCGTTTCTCTGCGAGTGAAAATGAAACATTCGTCTTCATTTATGATCGAATTCTCGCTGAAAATTCGTATTTATTTTGTAACAATATGGGTTTTCTAGGGCAGTGGGAATAAAGAAAATTTGATTGGAACAAAAAAGCGAGCACATGAAAGAAATTGATTTCACTTTCGTTGTTTTGCTACCAGCCTTGTTAAAAAATATAATTGTCAGAAAAAAGCGTTGCTCGAGTTCGATTCGGAAATCACTTGTTCTTAGTAATGCAAAATTCCAATTCGTGCAGATCCACAAGAAAATTCTTCACCCATTTTTATTCCGCGTCACTATGGAAATATTCACGAGCGCTATCGACGAAATTAATGAAACAGATTTTCAACTTGATACGGGGGATGTAGATGAGAAGGAAGTTGAAAACTGAGCCTAAACCATCACGGATAAGAACTCACTTTTCTCGGTTTCTATTGAAATAAAATTTCAACGAATGGGTGAATAGTATATCCTCTGGAACAAAGGAAAACCAAAAAAATTCACTCAAACCTGCTGAGCGTTGACATTGGTATTAAAATAATTCATCAAATGTATTAGTTCCAAGATTAATTATTTCTGTTTTTATTACAATAAAATATTACAAAATTTTCTATTTTAATTGCCACTGATAACCGAATCCACAATGTTGGACGCACGATACGGATATGTTCGGGTTAACGAAACCAATCGTGGGAACGTACATAAAGTGCGGATGATAACGAGCCTTTTGTTTATCGATATCGATTACAAATTGCATTTCAGTAATGTTTCCCCATCGAAAATCACTGGCTGTGATGTAGACATCTGTGGTTTGGATTGGCGAACCTTTAGTTTTCCGATAGAAGTCAATAAATTTTGTTCGCATTGTTGAGCTTATTTTTGCATTCTCTAATTATAACATTAAATTAATGAATTCACTGAAATTCGATCATTCCATTGATGGAGGTAGTTCACTATACTGTACTCCTCATAAATTCGTTGAAAAATCATCTCGACGCTCTTCCGAGTCTACCTAAAAGAATTGTAAATTCGCAGAATCGCAATACTCACAATCGTATCGCCAATACTTTTTTGCTTGAAATTTACATCGATAGACTTTCAGATGAGATTTTAAAGAATATTTTTTGACAAAGCAGCAAAAAGTCGGACATAAAAGTTTTTAAAGCTATCAGCGGAGGTTTTATCGAGGTTCAAACGCCCTAGTAACGACTGGAGAGTCGAGGTGAGTGACATATTTTCCAGGTCAACCTGTGTGTGTGTGTGTATGGTAAATATAGATGAAATGACGAAGTCTCGAAATTTTTTACTTCCCATTGACTCCAAACCTACATATATAAATTAAAATTGGAGGACAGAGTAAATTGAGAATGGCGAACCGATTGAGACGAGCGAAACTGAAAATTATGCAAATGCATTTAAATAACCGGATGCTGCATATTTCATTCATTTATCGTCAAGTGAAAAAAGTACAAATCGTTTCGTCGTAGCGATGTGAAAAAAGCTAAAAGTAGTTCAAGAGCTTCGGTAAAGAGGTTTCGGGGCTCCAAATTTTAAACTGAGCTCGATTCCTAGCCGTACAGATTTCATCGAATTTTTTTTTATCATTCTCTCGGGTTTGTACTGACACGTATAGATATATACGTAATCATTTCGTTTCGTATGTATGTGCATTATTCTGCGGATAGGGAAGTCAAACGCTGGCGGCTAAAGTCAAACGTGAATTTATAATCCCTCCAGCTCAATCCTAAATCCGTACCTCGGGCTGTAAACGCAGCTTTATCCCTTTTCTACTACTCGTTTCTCTCTATTTTTCCTCCACTTCTATTTGAAGACTCAATTTTCGAGACAATTTTGTTGAGAGCTCGTAGCTTTTTGTATACCATTATGTAAACCCTAAAGGAATGTAAACTTTAAAACCCTCTGCGCTTTTCCGGTTACAATGTTGTTTACTTATTTCTGCGCCGCGAGATAAAAGAAAATGGGATACACAACGTCTTCGGTACGGTTGCATTGCTAGGCACATTTACTCGTGGGAATCTTTTCAATCCTGTGAGAGCTGTACAGCTCAATTAAAAATGCGAAATACATACTTTCCAAAGATGTTTGATCGACGAATTTCGCTGATGGTTCTTCTAATTTTTGAGCAAAAGTGAAAATAGTGTGTTCGCAATTTGTACATGAACCTGTTTGGGAACATTGCAATTCAACGTTTTCATGCTAACGAGGTTCGTCACTTTGTAAGTGTCTTTCTATGATATTAAAAAGTCATATTTGTACCAAAAGGGAAGGAAAATACATTTTTTCGTTATAAAATTGAAATAATAATTCATGTTGAGAGATTTGTTTGTTTTCCGCTAAGTATAAAGTCATAGATACGAATAAAAAATTATTTTTTATTCGCTTTCCTTGTTTTGCGCGGCCTCCAATGAAGTGGGATTCTTTTGCTTGATATTCGGAGAGTACAAAAAAATCGTTATGCTTTCAAGACTTATGCTGACTTTTATAGAAAAAACATTAGAGTCGGAGTTGTTGAAAAACAGTGCTTCAAGTTTGAGCAGCGTTTTTGAAACGTTGGTACTTCAAGGTATCGCTGCTATGTTTGGTGTGCAGTTGGGATCTATGTTACGTAGAGGAAATATTGGTCGAAGTGGGCCAAGATGGTAGAGTGAAGAAAATCTCTCGACGAGTTAAGAGAAAAAGCCGTGAAGTTGAACGAGCGTGGTAAAAGCTCGCGAAAAACGTGGTCTGAAAGTACCTTCACACCTACGTATAGAAACACGAACGAATATATACATTATATATATTTTTGATTCGTCTGGTTGAAGGTACAGATAAGATACGTAGGAAAAGTTTGATATCTGGAGAGTTTTGGAGGAAAATAATTAACACTTCTTATTAATCCGCTAAACTTTTGTGATTGATTATAATTTTGATGAAAGAAAATTTAACGTCGATACACGAACAGTCGATATGATGAAAATGTTGGACACAATTAAGGCCACGGTCATATTGGACGTTTTTTAAATTAGAGTTTTATTAACTAATAGAAACGTTTCAAAACGTCTCTATACACTCGTTCTTCTTTGTATTGCAGCAATCGTGAAAAATATGTATACTTTAGTATGATTTATATGCGCATGTGTTTATTTACGTCTGAAATGATGCTTTTTCACATAAAGAGTAAACGGTGCAGATGCATGAAAATGGTGGCGATGTTCACAGTAAGTGCAACGATGCTCCAACATGGGAACACTTTTTCTTCTCGACCAATTTGTTTTGCTTTACTTTACAAGATACGACCAACTGTGAGGTTACAATAGAATTTTTCTTCACGGTCGATACTTTTCTCATCGTTTCGGGCGCCCGTGCGGGGGGATGTTGCACCACTATAAATACGTTGATGGACGACTGAATTTCACCTCCCTGTTCTAACCCCTTTTCTTTTCTTTCCTCTTATTTTTCGTCGCTCCCTCACTCTCCTCCTTTCGTTATTTACATATTTTTATCTCCTCGTGGAAGAAGCTCTATATTTTTTCGTTTCACATGAAGAAATATATATGCCTGAAGAATTCAGGTTGTATAAGAAAATTCTACGTACTATCCATAAATTGTGAATCATCCTTCAAGATCTGTGGTACATAATGTTCACGTCCAAGTTCCGTATTGGACGTTTTGAAGAATCGCTCTTTACGACGAATTTATTCCGAAGAATAAATGTTCAACAGTTTTAGTGTTTATATTTCATTTTTAAAGTTCGGTGTATCCGATAAAATATCTGTTTGATATATTCTTGGTAAAATGCTGAACAGAGTGAAAAAAAAAAGTAATTTTTATGAAATTATGGTCAATATCATCTGATGAATAATAATAAAAACAAACGTGTAAAAGGATCTTCTTTTAAAAATCGATAATTTTTTCGAAATCGTTTGCCGTTTTCACGTTGCACCATCGATTGTTCGATCTCAACATGGCGAACCCCGTTTTCGGTATTTGACGGGGATCCTTTTTGACATATTTGAACAAAATTTATCGGTCTGATCGCCGAACTCGCTTCAAGATTGGCTAACATGTGGCCCAAAGTGAGGATCACGTTTCGTATTGAAAATCCTCGAAAACCGTCAAGATCGGCGGGATGTTGAGCGTTGCAGCCCCAACCCCGTTCGTTTTAACCTTGCAATCGGTACCACCGTTTCTTGTCGAAAGTATTCTCGCATTGGCACTGGTCGTTTTATTGGCTGTACCTCTTATTGCCCACGTACAACTTCTTTTGGTACGTTCGTTATTTATTCAAAAATAATACATTTTTTTTACATGCTTACGGTCTAGTCTCGATCGATACAGGAAATCCATCGTTTTATCATTCATGACCGGTTTCTCGTAAAACGAATCGTTTTCAATTGGAATACTTGACATCCTAGAACTTTTTTCCAATTCAATTTCTGATGAACGACTCTTGGTCGTTTGAAAATTTATTTGGATTGAGACTTGAAAGTACTATGAACGAAACTGTAACACGGAATTTCGATGATCGTCGTTAAACCTAATACAATATTCTAGAGATGTCTGTCGTTTTTTTTCTGCTTTTAGTCTTGTTTGGTCAATGAGATATTTTTTAAATGACAGTAACGATTTGTTTTGTCACGTTAAATATTCCGAACGTCAATATAAAAATTTCAAAGCCACCGCACTGTTTTCAGTTTGTTAGTGTCAAGGAAAAAATAGTAAACTTTCTGTCAATATTTCGATATTCGTGTCCCAATTTTTTCACTGAGCGTACTTTGTACATATTTGCACGGTAAAAATCGCGGTAGAGCTGAATCGATCTACAGTCATGCTACAGTCAAGTTTTGAACTTTTTGACCAGCCACTTGATAAAATTTCATTCGAGACTCTTGTCACCCTTAAACCCAATTTCATCATTGACGTATCGCTCGACCTTATTACAGGACCGTCATTTGAAATCCGCTCAGATGGGTGTAACAAATCGTCGTGAGTTTAAGTCCGAAGATCATAAAGATCATTTGGCACGAACGGTAGTGATGCATTTTCCGTTGCTATGCAAGCTCCACAAGCGTTCAAATTCCGATCTGAATATCGAGCTTGCATCGATGCGAGCAGCTGCTTCAACTCCAAAGATTAAACGAAGCCTTGAAAAAATGGCGAACGAAATGGACAACGAAACTTATATCGGTAATCGCCAAATGATCGAGCTCCAAAAGCATATAGGCCAGAAGACGGATTTAAAAAAGCATAAAACTTGCCTACCGTTGGAGCGCCCCTCACCTTTCGTAGCGACAAATATCGAGCTTCCGATAATCGATATATCGGAGTTTGATTACGACGCGTACCGGCACAAACTCATCGAAACGAGCCTGAAAAGACAATACGGCGATCGTCAAGCTCCGGGAGATGTTGTCTTAAATTCCATTCATTTGAACACAATAGGTTCCCAGACGGGTATCGAATTGTCCGCGACCTACAGTCACAGTTTGTTTGACTTTATCGAGGAGTATTACGACGCATCGTCTCAATTGAGTAAAAAAGAAAAGGAGTATCTTCACCCGCTTGATCATTTCCTGGTGAAGAGTTCAGCGAGACCGAGTACGGCAGAACGTTGTACCGAGACTAAGGAATCGAACACGGAATTGGATCAGCTGCCGGAATTGATTGATTTTCATGATCAACCGTCTAATCCTAGCAATTCGTTGAGTATCGTTGAGAGACGTAGATTGCTGGAGGAATCAGGAAAAAATCCGTCGAAAATCACTATAAGATCACGAAGATCGACGTCGTTACCAAGATCCTCTTCGAAAACTTCAGCTACCGGAAAAGCGAATCTTGCACTAAGTGGCCGGAAGTCTTCAACCAGCCCATTGACTCAGCAACTGTATAATCGACAGGAAAATCTCAATTCGAACGAGAACGCCCAATCGAAAGTTTCTGTAGCTCTCGCAGACAAATTAACCGATCGAAAAGCAATCGACGCTTCAATTTCCAGACCTTCTAGAAGTCGTACGTCTCGTAGTATCGATCATAAAATTCCGCAGAACTCTAAATTTCATGAGGCGTTGAGGAAACGCGCTTCTTCCGTGGCCCACGGAAGATCCAGTACAGAATCTTTCACCCCAGGCACCGATCGCGAGGAAAAGGAATCTGGAACTTGCGTTTCGGTTACTTCAAGCGAGGCCGGAAGTTACTGCTCTTCAAGACCACGAGAGCCACCTGGATGTTCGCGAGCTTCGTCCCTTTCGTCAAGGAGCAGAACTGTTGCGAAATCCCCGAGCCAGACAAGAGATTGGTACGTCGGATCCAAACCGAATTCCTCATTCAACAAAAAATATGCAGATGTCCAGAAAGACAGCAAGATCAAAATTACCAAACAGAAATCACCGGTCAGACCAAAATCAACCGGTGGAACATTTGACTGGGATGTTCCTGAGACACCTGGACAGCATTGGTGCAGTGAAACGCTACGTTCAACTATTCGAAAATCTGCTGTTCCTACACTTGCGGAAAGACCGAAAACAGTTAATCCCGGACAGGACAGACGAAAATCACCAGAAAACGATAAATCCTCCGATACCGTTCTTCCAGTAATGGCAAGCGTAGTTGATTTTGATGTACCTTGGGACCACCCGAATGATTGCAAAATCGGCATTAATTCTTCCTCGGAGAAATCGAAAAAAATGCCGTGTCCAGGGCAGCGTGACGTTAAACGACCAGCTAGATCGCGGGACACTAAAATGTCGAGTTCATCTTTCGTTAAAGCTCCAGTAACTGGACAGGCATCAGAAGTCGATGGAACCGCCGACAGATCTCTGGCAGATAGACCAAACGATCATAGAGGTCGTTCTGCCGAGTCCATGTCAAAGGTCGTAGGAAAATCATCTTCAGGATTAAAATCTACTGCCAAAAGTCCTGGATCCACTTCGAAGCTGCCCATTCACATTGGCACTGATAAGCTCGTGATGAAAAAAGTGACGCAAGAATTGAAGAGCACAGCATCACAGGATAGTCGAAGCAAACTATCGAACAAGATTCCTGGGCCTGTTGAAAGAAATCTTTCTGGAACCTTGGGTAGGAAACCACGTCCCAGAACTGCGGGGTGTCTTCAGAATCATGCTTCCTCGCTCAGTCCGAAAGTGGAGCTTTCTCTTGAAAATTTGCAGCCTAATAAGCCATCCAGTGCCATCCCCAAAGCTATCAGTAATGTGGAGCATCCTGTTGAAAAAAAATTGTACAAAAAGTCTGTGCAGCAGGATTCTTCGAAAATTCCAAATCGATCACTGAGTGCTGGCAGCAAAAAATTTGGTCCACCCTCGCATACCAGTTTGGATAAAAATGTAAAACCTTCCACTCCAGCCTCTGAATATGACACCGATACTTCGAACAGTAATTTCACTCAAGAAGGATCCGGGAAAAAACCATTTTTACGCGCTCGCTCGGGAAAGTACGGTGCACCAAAGTTGAACCAGAATAATAAGACTTCGGAAATGGACTCTTCATCATCGAAAAATGCTATTAAAAGTACCGAGGAATTGGAGGAAATGGAATTGTTGAAACTTCCTACCGAAGGTTCCAAAGCAGCTCTTGTCATGAGACGCGAACTCAAGACTTATATAAAGAAGATCAAACTCATACTCTCCAATCGCGACAAGAGTCTACAAGCCAAAGATCTTGCATCATTGAGTATAACGGAGGCAGTAATACCTGAGCTAAGATCCCATCTCAGTCCTCAGGAGGTTCAAGAATTGCAGAGCCTACTTGATCGTGTTGAAAACACTTCAACGTTTTATTAATTTTTTTTTTTTTTCACGACAACAAAAAAGAGATTGACCACAATAATTTGCAACAACTTTTAACTGTCAGTTTTACCGCAGATTCAAATTCCCGATATTAACACTGATTGCATGATTTTTATGAACACTGATTGCATGATTTTTATGTAACTTCACACTTTTTTATATTTGTAAAAACTATACTGAAGAAAAGTAAAATTATACACAACGAAATTGTGGTAGCATAATTGATCGCGTGTACCAAAATTAATGCCAATATTGGATCGTAAAAAAGCATTGCATCGAAAATTATGTTCATTGATGAGCAACGAGAATTCTGTTAGTTATTTTTTTTTTTTTTTACTGTGCCTGATGAACGGACTCATTCTTTCAACTCCAATCATTCCTCGTTAAAAAGAAAACGAGAAATATAAATCGTTTGGTAAATATGCAAGGAAACGTGTGAATTTTTCTGCTATACTTTCAACTGACTTATCACCGATAAAACTTGTTTTCATACCTTCCGAGCACGAATCAATAAAGCAAGCAAGCCTGTCCAAGTCAATAAAAGAAAACGAGAATAAATGCAGTGTAAGGTCGTTCATTCATTCGTTAATTAAGGCGTCGACGAGTGGAAAAATAAATTAGCACAGTCATTCATATTTCTTTGCGTGACCATGCAGAATGAGAATTTTTAAGGGTCGGCTAATTCTAGATACATTTTCGTATGAAAATTTAGTTTTAATTATTAAAAATGAAGATCTTCACAGTGAGCAATGATTTTGGTTATAAAGTATTGAAGACTGGATGATATTATTGTTAATCCGATGGAGCCAACGACGTCACAAAGTAAACATTGTATATGTTGCTTAGACTCATAAATTATTGTTGCTGACACGTGAAAATATTCCTGATGAGGACACTCACTTGGAATAGTCATTTCTCCGTACGTATGTATCAAAGTCTCGTGCGTTTTTGCACTTGCGTGCGACAGGGTTAATTATACTTTACGATCGGTCATCGACTATCAGCTTCTCGCGGTCTTTAAACTCCAGCAGGCGATAGCCGGTTGTGAGTCTCGTGAAACTTTTTGCCTCAACGTGTGCTTTAATGCTTCGTAAAACCCGTCGTAAATATTTCAACGAGCGTTTTTTGCCGAGTTTTATTGCACTAAGAAAGTGCAATCGTCAACATCCGGTATAATTTAAATGGCGATTGGTTCGAATGGTAATAACGCGAGAAATATTTGTGAAAACGAAACGATTTATTCATTCACAATTTGATAAATTATGCGAAATTCTTTTCGTCCCGAACAAACTAACTTTTTAAAAGCGCTTGGAATCAGATCCCAAAAAGTTTCATAACCTTTTAGAATCGGTTGGGATCAGGTCCAAAAATACTAAAAATAAAAAAAAACTTCTGCCCATGCTAAGATTCTAATGAGTTTTTATTTATTTCAAGCTTCGAATGGCTTCTACGAAATTGAGAGGGTGAAGTGCGAATTGAAATATATTTTTTTATCGTTGTACAAAAAAAAATGTCAAACTGATGTTATTCTACATATTGCAATGTCCTTTGTGTTGATTTCAGCACAAGAGCCGCTGACCTACTTCACCCACAAAATGAATATTCGTGCAAGAAATTGCTGATGTGATAATAAAGATAAAAAAAAGGCAAACCATTCGTTTCAATGTTTTTTGAAGCAGAATAGCGTCATTCAACATCGGTGTTTCACTCCAATTGCATATATTCTGCTATCTCGCACCCTTTTTGTGTTCATGCACTTTATTTTTGTTGCTTGTTAATTAGAGTCGCTTGCGTTACAAGGTCGAAAATTGCACGTGGCCGTGAAAAGCGACGAATAAGAATGAAAAAGGGCGCAGAAGCTCGACCTTTCCTTGCGTTCCGTGTTTCCTACGAAGGTATCACGTCGAGTGTTCTCTCACGGCTTCCGTAGGCTAATTTGAGGTCATACTTGTCTCCACAACTAGGACAATCCGCTAGACTATTCCTAGGCCTCTCAAATGTACGCAGACGCTCGTTAATGACGCGAGAATGAACGATGACGAGAGTCGAGAATTCCGAGAGTCAAACGGAATCAACATCGACTAATTTGCGTTTAAATTCTATCGCGTGGCTGCTCGCTAACAAACAACTTGGATGCACTGCAAATGCAGAATCGTTTAAATTCTCAAATTCTGTAGATTTCGATGGCAGCAGTCCATTAGAATTGTTGAAATTCTGAAAATTTTGTTGATACTGGTAATCCGACAATATTTTGTCGGCCATACTGAACAAAATATTCGAACTTTTCATTCAAGTTTTCTCTCAGTGCGATAGGAACTAATTGGATGACCGTTTGTTGTTTACAAAAATAAAAAATTGGATAATGATTCGATGAAAACAAAAAAAACGAAATGAAATAAGAACAGAAGCCAAAAAATATCCAAAAATTTGATATCTCATCGAGCCAAGATGAGGAACTTATGTGTCCATTCCCAAATTTAGTAATGTCAATACGAAAGAATATCAAATCGATATTGTAATGCTACAAAAAAGTGAACGATGATTTCCTCTCAAAAAGGTTGGAATTATTATTGTTCTGCACCGTTGCAAATCTCGATTTGCGATTGGCTCGTGTGAAACACTTTGTAATCTCATACTGGGAAAACTGAAAGAAAAACAAAAGCAAAAGTATGCGTTGCACTGTTTCGAAAAAGGTCTCTTAACAGTTATAAAATCTTCATAAAAAAAAAAGAGTTTGCCTAACAGTTATATTTTTTGTGTACTAAAAATAGTTGACAGCTAACGAATATTTTTGTTTGTTAGACCGACGATCGAGGCAGGAGCAGCAATATCATTTGCATCAATATCATAAACGGCACCAGGAAATGCAGCGACAGCGACAGCGCCAATTTTCTCAAGGCAGTTCAAATCATCATCGTATATTGCCTTCTTACGGGAGAGGAAGGGTCGAGACGAAAATACTTCCGAGACGTCGGTGTTGCACGTGATAAATAGGGTAAAGAGAACAAGAGCACGAAAGCTTTTTAAAAGTAATTCAAAGCTACGAAGAAAAAAAAATTAATACAAATCGTTTTTTTCTTTTCGTTTGTAATATATTTGATACGTAAAGTGTTTGTAATTTTTTTTATTCTTTTTTTTATATCATTTCTTCTTTTATACATTTATAATGTCACGTATTATACACACAATTGTTATTGATCGGATAATATGTTTATTTGTCTTCTGTAACGATGATATGCGAATGACAATGATATCAATAAAAACGCAGAGGAGACTATTAATGCACGTTGAAATCGTCTCCAGCTTAATCCACTCCGATGGCACTACGAATTTTTGTTATTACTATTATTATTATTGTTGCACCATTTAGTTTGTGGCACAAATTCAATACTGATGGACGTCAGACAGCAGACTATTGTACAAACATTTTTCTTCTGTTTTTGACTTTACTATTATTCATACGCAGTCTGTTTCATGCATACGTAAACCGTGAAAAAAAAAAAAGATTCATCATATATTTGGAAGAAACTTAAACGAATCATACAAAAATACATAGGCATTTTATTTCATGGCAAACACACAAATATTTTTTTGATGCTAATGAAATTTATCATCATTTTGAAAACGATCGTTTTGTAAAAATGAAATTTTATCACTATTAACTGAAATTTTATGCGATCGATTGTTCTATTTGAATCCTTATTATTCGATCGAAACAATTCTAATTGAACGAATCCATTTTTCCTCGGTTTTCATCTCTTCTACTCCATTTTTCGTACTCAACAAGATCCATTACACAATTCTGTGTGCTTCATATATATATATATATATTTGGTATATCGCAATACGAATAATTTTATTGTACATTATTCCCCTTCACTCCGTATCGTCATTAAAATCGGGGCTTTTCGAAATGGATGCTTGCAATAAATCGGAGTTTTCTGGTCAGCTTATATGTATATATATTTTGAGATTAACGAAAGGGACGTTATGATCGCGAATATTTTGTAACTGTTGGGTATTCCGTACTCTCGATTATAAAGATTCTTTTGGTACGCGCCAATTTTCCGGTGTGCTCATTAATTCGGTGCACCATATCGTTCGCGGTTGATTTATTTTTCGGCGAGGATTCTCTGTGCTTGCTGCTCGTGCATATACAGGTTCGCCGTTGTGAATTTCGTAATATTCTTGTCGCGGCTTTCAGGAAACTCGTTAATATCTATGTATATGCATGATTTTATTACATTGATTCATATCATACCGTATTTTGGCTCGTACAAATACGATTCTTCGAGATTAAATTAATGCTTTTTCAGGAGAAACAAAAAAAAAAAGTTGTGGCTCATCGCAATTATGATGAAAGTAATAAATACCAATGCGAATAATAAGTTTACGTAAATCATCGAACTCGATACTCCTCTTTTTGTGGCAAAATACTTACGATTAGATCGTCCTGTTATTGAGAAATATTAACGCCTTTACTCCAGTTTCTTTACTTGTTGCGTAAATAATTGGATACAACAATCAATCAATCGAAACCGCTTTCATCATTTTATAAATTCCACTGTCCGAATGAAAATCATGAAAATTATTGACGAATACGAATTTGAAACAAAACTCGATTTTCCGTTCTGGAAAAATAATAAAAAATGATTGAAATTTAAGTATGCCTTGAGAAATAGATTGGAAGACAGTGACATCGAATAATAGTATGGGGATACGCCAGAACGTATAAATAGTCTTTATTATTGAATCGTTTTCATTCGTGTTAATAAATGAGTTCTTGGAATATTGTTTATTTTTCAAATTTATCCGAGAAATGCGGTTTGAAACAAAGAAAAAACCATTACGCAAACGCCGGTTCTTCCGTGCACGCGTTCTTTCGATGAGAACCTTGCGCATGGGTCCCATGCAATTTCCATTTATATTACTACAACCTCTCACCCTTCTTTCGTCCTCCGATAGCTTACTCTCCCTCTTCACGTTCGTGAACCAAGGGGATGTTTTTGTGCTCCGTACGGGCTCCTGCTATGCTTCTCGTTTCTTATTTTTTGTTCCCTCCCTTTTCGTCTTTTCTCTCGGCGCATACAGCTCCGGTCGAATTAATTCTGATGGACTACTACACTGAAAACGCACCTTGTCGTCCAGCCAGCCTCGTCACTGGCCTCGTACACGATCTTCCACTCACCGGTCCCAAAAGATTTTCCCGGACTCTGTTAAACCAATGAATGGACTAGAAGAGCATTCCAATTTCTTTTCGAATTTTCTCCTCTCCACTCTTAATGTGCAGTTAAGTTAAGTATAGCAATGAAAAGGGAGCGGTGGAAATGTTTCTTGTGAAATTTTCGAAGATTAGGAAAGCATTGAACTGTTTTTTTTTTTTTTTTTTTTTTTTTTTTTCGATGGCAGATGAATTTTTTCGGAACAATTTACAGCACGTCGAACACGGATCGAGTATACTTTGACGAATCTCAGATTCGTAGTAACTTTATCATTCTTGTCCCTTAAAAAGTCAAAAAATATTTGCTCATTCATATCGATTGATAAAAATTGGTTTTTCGTTTGTATAATCAATGATAAAAAAACAGAATATTTAAATGGAATATCTATCGCTTTTCTCATCCGATAATCCAAATATTGAACAAAAATATGTCGAAAGAAAAGTGAGATCGAAACCGAAGGACTTCCAAGCTCATTCAGATCGATGTTATTCCGTAGATATTTTTGTAAAACGGCACAAGAGATTAGAGAAATAAGTTTCTCCTTTTTTTCATTATTCTTGTTGTTGTTGTTTTTTTTTTTTTAATTGACTATTATGATGTCTTCCTGTTTAATCAATCAAATTTTTTCTCTTTCGATAGTTTTACATAAGAGAAATGGCATAAATTGGCTTTCCGAAAACAGCCACTGGATATGGAAGTCTCCAAGCGTTTTGTATTCGGAAATAAAGCAATATGCATAAATAATTATTCATTCGGTACTCTTTTTGAGGGCAGCTTCGGAAGGAGAACTCGATGCAACTCGAATGAGGAGTCAAATTACGTTTGTTTAGGCTTCGCAAGATTGAAAGTGAGTTTATTCCCATTTGCATGCTTATTGTAGAGTTTGTAAAGAGCAATTTCCACCACCGGTACATTTCTCCTTTCAAATATTAAACGTTCGAGTTTATTAACAATAATTAGCATTTTCGCTTGGCCAATCGATGCACGTAACAGATCTGAATTATTTACTGGAAACTCATTATTCAACGATGAAAGAAGCATTGAATATTTGATAATACAAAGCTGCGGACAATCGTACTTAAATTTCATTCGAGTGGCAGCTTTTTCATCATAACATTTTTGCACTCAAATCTCATGGAATTATACGAAAATAATACTAAATTTTGATTTTATTTCGGAAATTCTGAATTTTTATTTCCTCAAGAATCGTCGTAGAAACTCGCGATACCAGAATCAGAAAACAATGGGGAAAAAAGGTGCCCGGATAAAATTAATCTCAAGAATGATTATACAATGATATTAAAGAATAATTTAAAGCGCCCATCCTCGCGAGTATGACCGCCTTTACTCATTATTCTTGTACCTTTCTTCTCCTCGTTTTTTTTCTTTTTCTTTTTTTTTTTTTTTTTTTTTTTTTTTCAAGAATTCTGAGTGAATTTTAATTCTTCGTTATCCCAAGGGTGCACTATTCATTCTCCAGATTCGCTGAACAACACTTTTCATTAAAACAATATAGATGTATATGTATGTACAGGCTATGCTGAGAAAAAGTGAATTAATTCTTACAAACGCATGCTAGATTAAAAATGTTTATCTGCAATAAATTACCTCGTTATTGCTGGTGTGCGTTACCCTCACATTGTCGGTGAACGTTGGCTCTGTCCACGTGAAAGATGTACCGTTTTTACCTACTATGTCGCTCGGACAATTATTCACTTTAGGAGCTTCGCCCTCTGAAATAATGGAGAATTAAAGTTACTTTTTGCACTCTCGCTTCATGCGAAAAGTCCACAAACTTTGAATTCACCCCTCTTGATCTCGTGACTTTAATTGTTTTTTCTTGCACATTATTTTTACAGTTAATTATGCGGTTGACAAGAATGTTATGAAATGATTCAATTGTTCAAAACGTTTTGAAAACTGTTGATTTATGAGGTTATTGCATTATTGATTGGAAGTTTTGAGTGCACAAATAAATGACTAGCATTGGAAAAGACTCAAAATATTGTACCGAAAATGACCAATTCTATATTAGCCTTCTGTAAAGAAAAGTCTTTTGTGTTGTTTAATCATTTTTTTTTTTAAGAAAGAAAGAAAGTAGGTAAAAATAGAGAATCATTTCGAGCAATACAAATTTTTTTTCAGGCAGCAGGTATTCTTCGAGTGATCAAGTATTTCCACCATTCGTTTGTTTTTATTCTGTATTTTCTTTACCTTTATTGTATCGTCAGAAATATTAAAATTTTCCACCGAATGAACTTTTATCATAATAAAATGATTTTTATCTCTGAATTCCTACAACGAGGTCGGAAGCGATGTCGATTTAAAAAAATATCTTTTCTGTTTTTGCCCGAAACTTTTTCAGTTTTATTAAGTTTTATCAATGAATTTTCAACAAATGAGACTTTATCATACACCATTCTCTTCGTTATTACGAACCGAAGTGAATAGTATGTATTCGAACTTAATCATCACATACAAGGTACCATTTATATTGAGAAGAAGTTTGGGATCGTTTTCCACCCAGTTATAGGACTTGCATTCGGAAAAATGTATCTGAGGTTGATATTCAACGATCGAAAGAGAAAAAAAAAGCGTAAGCCTGAAACCTCCTTTAAAATGTTTCAATTAATTGAATATTGGGAACAGGGTTTTTCAAAGCTTTCGAAAAAAGTTGGAAACGCGATGCTTCGGGTATGTGGTCTTGGAGCAAACTCTCGGTTGAAATGCACTTATTATCTCGAGTCGCTGCCTTGACTCTATAATGATTGAGTTTTTTAGTAATAAAATATAAACCTTTCACGATGATGCGAAGAACACAGCTAGCTTGTTTTTTCGATACTGGATGTCTCGCAAAAAAGGTGACAAGATGAAGTCCTGGTTTGAGGCTAGCCTCAAGCCTCGTGCCCCATGAGGGTTTAGAGCGAACGTAACGAAACCAATCAAGATCCGTCGAGGGTTGATCAAATGTCACGAAGGCCTCATCCCGATCCGGTGGGATTTCAGCCACCACGTCCTTTGGACACTCGAGCGTTGGTTTGCTGTATTCTGCACATCAATCAATCATTTTCAACAAAATCGTCGCATCTGTGATTTATTGTTACGTTTTTTGACGTATCATTAAAATAATTTTCTTTTACTTTGTGCCTATCATTTCTACGTACACGAATATAATTCTTATCAATCAAAGCTGACTTTTATTTATAAATAAAAATGATCACCGTTTCATGCGATCGTTCGAATTGTATTGTGATTCGTGACGATTTGAACATTGTTCGATTAAATGTGAGGGTGACGGAATTTTACGAAAACTGCTCGATCAATCGAAATCAGGAGTCAAAAGTATTCCGCACAGACTTTTTATCAATTCATAATTTTACAGCACATTCCTTGCAGTATTATGAAAGATTGCAATAATTTCAGTTCAAATATATTTTGATTTTCGAGTTGATAGCAATGTTTTTGTATTGATGAACAAAAATCATGAAAATGAACAAAAGAATAAATAATCAAAATGAAATAATGAAGTATGCGAAACTTCGATCATAAAAAATTTTGTTGAATCAAAGCGAAATCCATTTGGTATTAAATGCTCAATATGAATATGGATTACGCACTGACGCATTCTCCATGCTTTGGGCCGTCCCATGTACCATCGCCTTGGCAGGTGAGTTCATACTCTCCGTGCAATTGATATCCCACAGGACATTTCAGATAGCACTTAGTCCCAGGTCGGTTCGCTTCTCTCCTAACGTCACTCCACATTCGTGGTGTGGTTTCCCGTGAACACATTAAAAATCCTCGTCTCGCAGGATCCAGAGGTGCACAAGCGAGATTATTTATGTCTAAACATAATGAAATAGAAAAATACATTCGCGCGATTTCGAATGGATTCGCAAATAAAAAGATTTGAAAAAAAAAAAGAAAAAAAAAACATCGCCGATATTACATTGAAACGTCGCGTTACGTTTCGAATTTTAATACATTTCGCAGTGAACTCAATTCGAAGTTGTATAGTCAGGAAAATTCATGTGACATTTTAAAAATGCATAAATTTTCAAAGAATTCATCGCGTTTGAAGAAAAATATGGGAAAATACAATTTTTTTTTTCCTGTGAAAGTTCAATTTTTATGAATTAATAGACAGAGATAGAGAAAGTATATTTTATCGTAAACAATTGAGTTCCATCTGATACCGAAGATTTTAATTCGAAACGTGAGGTATTTGTTCACCAGCGTAGGACACCGCAGCAAGTCTCCTAATGGCAATTAATCTCGATAATCTAATTATCTGCAATGCTAATTAGCTTACAGTACTGGAAACAGAGAAAATCTGAGAGAAATAGAGAGGCACGAGGCAAGGAAAAATAAACGAAAGCTGTAATGACATAAAAGAGAACAGAAAATAGTCGACTCACCGGTGCAAGACTTTCCGTCTGGAGACAATGCTTTCTCGTCACCGTCACAAGCACAGAAGTAACTTCCTTCCGTGTTTTCACAAACTTCGCTGCATCCACCGTTGTTTATGGCGCATTCGTTTATGTCTTCGATAAGAACAATTGTCAATAATTGAAGAAACTCTTGAATTGTGAAAGCTCGGAACTGAGAGTGCATTTTAATAAAGTATCGCGACTTTGACCTCGATTTACTCGCGCTGTATTTAAAGTACATTTAGGTAGCAAACAAAATATAAAGTATTCGAGGATTACGTGTTCTACGGGGAACTCCGAAGTTCACTATGAGCAACATAAGCAGATTTCAAAATATATCATATTTGACATATTTTCGTAAAAGTATGCAAGATAATTTGACGTGTTGTCATTTTTCGATGTTTGAACTGATAGAAAAGCTATCGACGTTTGTACATTTTTATATTATCTGAAATAGAAATTTGGCAAATTTTCGAATGTTTGCAAATGTTTTTCGTTCAGTGGTATGGTATGGAAATGACATCAAAATAAAAAATGTTTGGAATCGCGATCTATGGGCTCACGTATGTACGAAATTTGCAAAAAGTTATTTTATCTATTTTGTCTCCACGAAGCTTTCGACATTCTCTCATATTTTAAAACCTAATTGTCTTTCGTTGTAAAATCATTGTAAACAAAATTTCATTTTTAGTCGTAGAAATCTGGCGATGCATTTTTCGAAATTATATTCTATGACAATTGAAATGCTAAAATTTTTTCTTCAATATTCATCATGTCATTCAAGGTTGTTTGCTAATACACATATTGATTTTTCATACTGACCTATCATCGATCCTCACATCAAATTACGTAAACTTTAACGTTGTAATGTGTAACGACATTAATATAAAAATTTATATTAATGTGTCTGGGCTGGGAAAACATAATTCCATCGCATGTAGAACTGGAGCATCGACGTATATATAGCAACGAGACGGAGGATCGATTGAAAGAGGCCTTTTATGACTTTAACGACAACTTGGTAGGCGCTCTTGTGCCAAATAAAGAAAGACTTGGGAGTGGCGTGTGAGTGGAAGAAAATAAGAGAAAGAGAGGGAGAGAGAGAGATGAGCTTTGCATTCTATCGCCAACGATGAACTCTCTTCGTCACGAGAGTCAACGCTTTCAATTGTCGCAAGTGTTAAATTGACCGAAATGACGAGAGAAGTCCGAGAGGCAAGTGTTGCCTATGGTCGGCTATACGCGACGATCATCAGCGTAAATTGATTTATCTTTTAGTGAGCAACTGACAATGGCGAGAGGAAGTGTGGTTAGAAATGCGTCCTTTGTCCAATGCCGCTTTTTCGACTTGCTCATCAATACCTATATGAGCTGAAGTTCCTGAACTTTAACGTTTTCAGGATTAACTGTACAACATAGTACATTTGGCCTAGCTGATTTTACGATAAAAGTATCAGGATGAAACATTCCCATTAAAAGTTTAGTTCAACTGCTGTCAATTGAACTCATTTTTCCAATGTGAATTTTATGGTTTCACGATTTGAGACCAATTTCTATATTTGCTTCGTTACAATAATTTTTCTTCTTATTTCTTAATTCCTCGAGATGCTTAAGAGTCGGGGTATAATAAATTGATAATGGTTTTGAGAATTTTCAGAAATTTTTGTCGACTCCATCCGATGTCTTAGCGCAGGTTAATGAGCACAAGGAGAATCATTTGACCCGCAGTAACCACACTTCTATCGGTCATACATACCAACCACACTAGTGCAATTTGGGATTTGGTATTGTCAAACTCTTGTATAAATGAATCAAAAGTGTTCGATAATCAGAGATTGAAAAATCCCCAGGAATCTAATGGTAATAGTTTCGAAAGCAAATAATATTTCACGTCATAATTGAGACGAAATATTAAAAAAAAAAATACGATTTTGGTGGTGCAAATTTGCACTAGTGTGATAGCCGCGGGTTAATCCAAAATTTGATGAAAAGTCGAGAATAAATAGTTTATTTATGTTAAACTCAGAAGCTTTCAGGAGCCTCATCGGTTTATTCATCTTCCAGCATTCTCGGGTTTATAAAGTTTCGTCACTCGTTTGTTTCTGTTTCACTGAAAAAAAGCTTTCACAAAGTATTACATCACGAATTTAATCAAATCTACCAGTCACCACTGTTCCCTTGGTTATCTCGTTTGCATACACTTTTCTCCTGCTCAGTTATAGAGTTTAAAAACCATCACTCATCTGATGAAAGTTACTCTCATTTCTCAATTAACACATTCTTTGTAACTACAAACGAACGAACCTGCAAAATTATTTTCCATTACAATATTCATCACGTTTTGTCGACTCTGCTCTTTAATAACGTATCGTAACTAATCAAGTAAATGATAATCGATCATACGATACTTTTTCCTCATAATGTCTTGGTTCTTGCTGTCACTTAGTTTACGCAAAAATATATAACTTTCTGTGACATATTGACGTCTGCTTTCAAAGAGAATGTCAATGCATAATCGAAATCCATGAAATGAGTTTTTCATTTATTCTACCGTTAATAATTCATTCCATTTTCTCATCGACAGTAAAAAGAATTTTAGGTAGATACTAATTACGATGATAATTTCATTTCGCAGCTTCTCTGCATATGTTTTGACAGATTACCCGTATTCGGAATTGAGGTTAATAATGTTTAACGAACGATGATTATTTTGGGAATGATCGTCTGAAAAGTGTTTTTTGACGTTTCAATACCGATATCAAAAGTATCGAGTATAAAACCCTTTTTTTCAAACTTTAAACTCCTGCTTTTAAGGGTGACTGGGGTAATTTAGATTGGGCTTGGAAGTAGACAGATCGAAATAGGAACATTTTTTTTCCAATAGCGATAGATCGTAGAAAAAAAATCATCGTTGCTGGAATAGTTTTCAGTTGATTGTTCAACGTGTGAATTTCTGGATTCGTAGATACGTGTAGAAACGTATGGCATGTGTGTGTATATAATTCTTGTCTCGTTCTGATATGCTCCTGACGTTGCTTGTCGGATTACACGCAAGCTCGAGCTCGGATAATGAAGATTTCGTATTTGAAGGAGAGGCAAGCCCTCAAGCTCTCGTATCGTCGTTAGTTCACTTCTCTTCGCTTTCGCGTTTCTCTTCGCTTTATTTTCTCTTATTTCTCCATTTCATTCCACTCCCTCCACATGTTCGGGACTGACACCAGAAAAGGCTTAACTCAAAAAAAACGTAGATGTTTAGTCCTGCAAGTTATGACCTTCTATTCACTAGCATGTTTTCTAGAGGAGCTGTGTATTCGTACGTGGGGTGAAATTGGACCACTTGGATTTTCTCAGAGTATACTGAAATCTTGGCACGACTATGAGGGTTGGTCCATGGCTCATATCGAAAAATTTTAAATGGAGAGCTTTCCAGTTTGAATTCCTGACGTTTTAGAGCTCGAAGGAAAATCGACTGCTTCGCTATTAAAGAATGAACATAATTTAAAAACTCCAGCTCGAATGATTCATGATGTTGAATATCATTGAAATGGAAGCTTTTTTTCTTCATCTTCCAAAATTGAAATTTAATTTTGGGAATTGAAATGCTGGTTCAAATTTGCACCAATCTTTTTCGAACTCAGTGCTTTGTATCTCCGACGATTCTTATAACCCCGCCAGCTCAACCACGAAGTTTTCGTTCCATTTCTTCGTAGCGAGCTCAGATCGCGTCGTCAAAGCGACCATTAATGGGCAGAAACAAAAAATTCGACTAAGCTCTTGCCCGTTCTTTTGAAGAAGTTCTATGAAAAATATCATGTTCGCTGTATACCTGCATTATAATTACTACGAAAAGATACCGAGGTATATAGGTTGGCTTAATGGACCAAACCTTTTTATAGCGTGCATTTTTTAAAGTTTCCAGCCACATAAAGAACAATATCTTCCGCCAGACTACTCACGTAGATGAAGGAAAAAAGTGGCTTGAGGCTTACCCCTGTAGCCAGTAGATTTTTCTTTGTGTCTGCTGAGACTTTGTGCCTGCAGACTTATTGTCAGTGTCTTTCTACTCTGTAAGTTTATCATCGCGAATCTTAGAACCGTGACGAGTAATGGATTGACTTTTTTTTTACGATCGACCAATGTAAAATGATATCTTTTTGTTCGCCAATTATTTTTTCCAGCTCGGAGTATTGTTTATTGGAGTAAACCCAATTCGTCTCGACAGATTTATGAATACGAGTGAATTGTAAAAAAAGTAATGAAATCGCGTCGTTCACAAGCTTTCAGCTGATTAAATGTTTGGCTGCAGCATCAAATCTGACTCACCGATGCAATTGGATCCAGTTGTAAGCTCGTAACCGGGAAAACAAGTGATTGAAATTGAATCTTGAACCGGTTGATCGCTGAGTTCGGTAGGATCGACACAGCGATAAGATCCGGGTGTATTGATGCATCCGTAGTGACAAATTTCCGTTTGGAGATCGGGTACGTAACACTCGTCAACGTCTACAGAATCAAAATAACACGCCAGTTCACTTTGATGATTAGATTCTTATCAGACTCGATTATACCCGTGACAACGAATCAGACAATAAAATTGATCCCCGAAATCCACTAACGAATAATTCATCGAGTTTTAAAAAATCATGATTGATAGTCTACTAAAGAGATAAGATGGGATTATTCTAGATGAATTGTACGTAATGCGCAATGAAGGAGATACTGTTGAAACAAACGAAAAGATCTGCAATTAGATCTCAATCTTTTTGATCTCTTCAGCATCCAACATTGGCAGTTCCATCACGAAAGTAAGCCCACGAGAAAAGGAAATTTCTGAACAGCCATCAAAATAGGTCTCGGTGAAACATCAATTGGATTCAGAGAATCAATGAATGAATCTAATGAGAAAGGAAAGTTGATGACTCGTTGGGGATATTGGAGGATGACCTTGACAGGTTTTCCAGTCGTCGATGAGCATAAATCCATCTGGACAGAGGCAAAAGACCCGGCCCATTGTTGAGAGACAGGTGTGCGAACAACCAGCATTGTTGATCGTGCAAAGTCCAGCATCCTGACACGTATGGTTATCTGACGATAGAACGGTGCCGGGGAGTCCTTCGCACGAGCAAGTGTAGCTACCCTCGTGATTATGACATGTATCCTGGCATGGTCCATGACCGTTGTTCAACAGACACTCGTTGACGTCTGGGGATCGAGTAGCAGCAACAGCAGCAGCAGCAGCAGCCCAGCAACAGCGGTAACAACAGCATCCAGCAAAATAGATGCATCAGCACACACAGAGCACAATGAGAAGCGATACAGGAAATTCCGGTCGGGTGATTGGTCGAATCGAGTGATGGTGAGAACAGATACTGGGTGCATTTGATTGAGTGAAACATGCGACTACGTGATCGAGAAACTGAGATAGCGCTAGATCTATATGGGAAAGGCAAGAGGGAGAAAGAGAAAGAGAGAGAGAGGGAGGAAGTGGAAGAGAGATAGATAAATGTAGAAACAGAGACGAATGGGGTGATATAATCGTCACTCACCTATGCAAGTGAATTTGTTCTCGCCTCGCTTCATACCCTGAGGACATTCACATCTGTACGAGCCTGGCGTATTGACGCAGTTGTACTCACAGCCACCGTTTTGGCTTTCACACTCGTTTATGTCTGCAATTTTTTTTGTTCCATCAAACTCTACGGAATACGCTTCTTTTCCTACGGCTAGTCGAGAGAGAATTTTTTTTTTCTTCAATGGATTCAGAGTCCCGGACGTTATTTCAATACGCAGAGCTCCCATCATTTAATCACGAAAGAAAGGTGTCGATTCAGTTTTCAATAACAGTTTTGCATGTATATTCGAATCAGTCGAAACAGATTGTTCATAATTATTGCATTCCGATATGAGGGTAAAAGTTGTGTGACAATGACGGACATTTTTATTAATTCTTTAGACGAACAATTTGACTTTTGAAAACTAATTTTTTGACACTTTCTTAATTGTTGAAAAAGTTGATAGCGGTTGAGAGAGTTTTTCTAAATCATCGTGGAGATGTATTTAATTCGTTTTGTTTCAATAATTCTGAGCTCGTAGTAATTAAGCAACGTGGATCTACAACGAACTCTCGATAGTTGGATGGTTATACTTGGAGTCTAGCAAAAAGTAGTTTAACGAGCCCGGAACAGTAGTTAGTGTCGATTGTACGAAGCTATTGGAAATTGTATACGCTATAGAATGTTATATCGCTCACCGTAGCACTTGTGACCGTCCAGACGGAAACCCTTGTAACAAGAACACTTGGCTTGACCGTCGACCTCATTGCAGACGTGATCGCACGAGGAGTCGCCACATGGACCAGACTGACCACGTCTGATTTTGCAGTTCGGTAACGCGCCAATCCAACGACGATTTTTACACAGTAAACGACTGTTCGACGAAGCCATATAAAATCCGGGAGTGCATTCGTAGTCAGCCTCCAAATATTCGTGACCCGGTATCGATGACCTTGCAGAAATTAAGAAATAAGAAACACGTTCTTTTCAGGAAAAAAAAAACTTTTTTTTTCAGGAAATCAGGGTTTGATGTTGACATGAAGAATGGCATAGTGAATAATTTATCGATAGCAAGAACGACAAACGTATTGGGACAGTAGCCTTCTGTTGAGAGTTCAAAGAGAAGCTTTCATAATATTTCTCAAAAGAACCTATTTCAAAATTCACAGAAATGTCAAAGTTATAACCTTTCAAATGAGTTCAAACAACGCGACCAATCTCGCCTGATTAAACTTCCGTTCGTGATCTTTGAAAAAGTTTTTTTTTGAACTGGTGTTTCGATAACTCTAGTTCGCTAATGATTGGATCGTATAAACTTTTCATCCATGATTCTTCAAACCGTCGGCAATGGTAGATGGTAGCCTTTTATTTCGCTTTTGCTTCGAAGCTTTTTTTCTTACCGTGATTTATTTATATTTTACCACGTTTCAATCTGTGTCCTCTGCTATTCTATTTGTAAAAGATTTTAAACTTCAAAGACTTCAAACATTAAAATAAAAATTCTAAATTTTATAATTTCAAAGCTGAAGCTTCTAAAAAGAGATTCAATTACATCAGGATAGACTGAGTTGATCACGGATGAAACGTTGAGTACATTGAATATTTTAAACATGAGTAAAGTGTGAGGAATGGATTCAGAACAGCGTGAGTGAATGAAGAATTGATAGATGTGTGAGAAACATTGCAGCTCCATTCAACTTGCTGTTCTCTGTTCAATCTCGTCCAATAAATTATGGATGAAAATGCAATATACATAGACATATATTCTTACTTAACATATTTGATAAGTGCGTGACGTGCTAACGGCGCAGGGATGAAAGTTCCGTTTATGCACGTGAGATCTCCCTTAAGTGTTGCGCTAGGTTCAGTGTCCCCGAGTTCTTCGGAAAGTTCCGGTTGATGATGTTCCCTCTGCTGTTGCAATTTCCGCTGGTCACCATTTTCTTTCGTGACTTCGTGTCTGTAGATTGGACGAGGAATGGGCCGTGATGTGTCATCTCGAGCATTGTCTTCCGCGTTGACGTCTCTGTCGGGTGAGTGACGCAGGAATTTATTAGTTTTTGCACCACTTTTCAAATAAGCTTTGTAATCCTCAAAAGTCCTGGCTAAAACTTCATTCTCAAGATCCACAATTGGCATGTCTTCAGGTGATCGCGAGTAGCCCAACATTTTTGCAGCGTCGTATCTCGAATTTTTCATGGCATCGAAAGAATCGACAAAAGTCGGCTTTACGCCTTCCGGCTTGACAGTCGAGGACGTATTTATTTTCTCCTCTACAGCTTCCGGCGATTCTTCTAAAACTTCGGGGAATTCGGTTCGCGACCAAAGAATCTCTTTTTCCAAATTTCTTGAAAACTCGTGCTCGACGTTTTCTTCGTGACGTCTTCGTATCATTTCCGGACTTTCCAGGCTCCTTAGAAATCCGTTGTCTTCATTTTCCTTACGACGTTCTTTCATCATGTCCGTTTTTGATGTCACGTCTGGTGGTATCGTGTTATCAGCATCGATATTTGTCACCATATTGAGGATTTTCTCCGTCGAACCATTTTTCGTCGTTTCCTCGACGCGTTCGAGTGTCTTGTTCGATAAAGTTTCTGTCCCTATAAATCCGTTCGTTGTCTGCTTCTTCATGCCACGTTCTCTTTCACTCGTGGCTTCTTCAAGAGCCGCTGGAGCCTCCGGGTTTGTCTTAGACTCAGCAGTGTTATTTTTCCGCGATCTTGTTTTACCATTGTTTTCTGGTTTCCTCGTTCTCTTACCATTGCGCTTTCTACCTCGACTTTTCGATTTCACTTGTCCTCTATCTTGGACTCTTCTGGAACGGCCGGATGAACCACGAATTCGATTACTCGGCGAAAAATCTCTGTCATCCATCGTAATACCACGCCCGAAATTGGTGTAACGTCGACGCTTTTTATACCTTGATTCATTGGCGCACAAACGTCTCTTCGAACCACGTCCAGAATCTGGGAAATTTTTGACTCGTAAATGTGAAAACAAAAAAAAATAACAAATTTTAAGATCTCATATTCGTAACGGAAAAAAGTAATATTTCCAAAAGACTCATTCATATGATTTTTCAATTTTTCATGAAGAAACCACGACGATTCGAACGCAATCATTTTATAAAACTTTTTACCACAAAAAAGACCTTCGCAGACTACCGTAAATTTCTTTCCACTGAACAAAAGTATCACACCAAAATTTGACACGTTTATAAAGTTTCCTATGCCACCAACACGGATTCTATTAGTCATAACATGAAAACTTTTTTTTCCATGAATTTGGAAGTGGTTAAAAAAGTGAGATTGAAGTTTGAGAGCCGAAAAAAATTCATTAGATTAATTTACGTGAGATCTCATGTGAAAATGTTTTTCTCAACGATGTGAAAACGTTTTTCCTTAAATGTAGCATAGTTTTTAAGTTGAAGGCGTATCAGGAAAACTGACTTTGCACCTATCTTTATTTGCTAAATGAATCGAGTTAAAACTGCAACAGGAATTTGTGGTGCTTGAAAAAGTACACTTATACTTTACAGAGAAATTATGACGATGTTCGCAGTAACTATGATTTTTGAGAAATTGAGAATGAAAGTTCATGGGGTTGTTAGAATAGCTTCTAGCATACGGTATTGTGGAATGATAATGAAGCTGAATTTCTACAATTCCTATAATCAGGAGAACTGAAGTCGGAATCTACTCTTGCGAATTCTTGCTCGAACTCTAGCACTCGTTTTCTTCAATTGAAATGAAAAATTGACTCGAATTTAGTAAATTCCATCAAATGAATTGATAAGTCAGAATTAATTAATTTTCGTGAAAAGAGGAATAAAAATGAATCAGCTTTATATTTTGGTCGATAGAGATATCAGTGAATGAATATTTCTTTTGAGTCGTTTGCACTGAAAAAATGAATAATTCAATCGCAACTTTCCGAGCGAACAACTCATCTGTTCAATAATTTTTATTTATATTGAAATAGCAAATCCAGCGAGAATTGGCTGATTATCAAAAATCATTAATTCATGTAACATGACTCACTGCATCGTGTAGAAACGGCGGTGAGGCTCGTCTGTCTCGTCGATTCGTCGGGTCGATTTTCAAACTCTGACACCGCCTCCTGCTTGTCATCGACTACGGTATCACGAATTGCTGGAGCTTCAGTTTTCGCTTTCAAGTTTTCATTCTCCGTCAGCGAAGGAACAACTAAGTTGACATCGTCTTTGAGGTTCTTACCATCCCATCTGTTGTAACTTAAGGACACAAAACTTTTTTTTTTTTCAAACGCTGGAACTATGTACTACAACTTTCACACCTTTTAATCGTTCTCACGAAATCAAAAAATGTTCACACCACGTGCACCGTGGATATACGAAAAGTAATCTCGTACGCTTCAGAAAAAAAAAATTCTCATTTCGCAGAGTTTAACGACACATAAAAGACTCAAAAGAAGTAAGAATCATGGATCCCATTTCCACTCTAATAAAAAAGTATGTCGTGGTGCAATTCTACTCAACTTTTGATACGATACATAAAAAAGATTTTTTATTCAATTAGTAATCTCATGCTTATTGGAAAACTGACTCACTCGAACCGTTGATCCAAATTCTCAGCACCGTGGATGGTCTCCGTTTTTTTCTCGATTGTTTCTCCAGATCTGAAGGAGTCCGGGTCTATCCTGGGCTCTATATTTTGACATAAGCCTGAAAAAAGTGGAATTCAGTTTTCGTCATTGTATCACTATTATTACTTAATTTGGCGTTACAGATTTTTCAGTTCGATCGATCGACTTAAAATAAAATTAAGCGAATCTTATCATTCGTTCGTTTCATCGCAATGTGAAAGATTGATGATTGGATCATTCGACGTTGAAATTGTCAACTAAAATTCATTTAATTATGGGCGAGTACAAGATTCCTGGTTCCAAAACGGTGTAATTGAGCGATTTCCGGAATTTGTGCAAACTCGGGTACCTTATCACATAAGTAATCGTCGCTTTTATGGGCTGGAAGGAAGGAGCTTCGGGGAGAAATCGAGACGCATGTTACATCCAAGCTACGACATTCGAGAAAGTTTTGAACTTGTGGGTGTAAGGACCGAAGATAAAGGAAGTGAAAAATAGCGACGTTGTCGAGGAAGAGAAAATTGTAAAAGGTCAAACGTCAAGGGATCGTATCTTAAGTTACTATAAAAAGGGAATCCGCCCTTTTCTTGTTTATCGGCCATTTTTAGTGTGCGTACCAATCTTCTACTGAAAATTGGATCGTCCGGAGTTGAAGCAAGTGTTGCAATATTGTAAAAGATTCTTGTGAAGTCGTAGTTATTGCAGTTCTTCGATTTTTTTCTTCAATTCCATTCATCATCAAGTCAATTTATTTTTTCTTC
Source organism: Campoplex capitator (assembly GCA_037576405.1). Classification (NCBI taxonomy): domain Eukaryota; kingdom Metazoa; phylum Arthropoda; class Insecta; order Hymenoptera; family Ichneumonidae; genus Campoplex; species Campoplex capitator. Next base: position 7,307,642 of record JARBWI010000323.1, on the reverse strand, counting down.
ATATTCCATGACGATATCAATAGATAGAAAAATATCAAATGATCATTTTGCATCGAATGAGCAATCGAACGTTGAATCGTTTAATATTCCTACGACTCTAATGATGCAGGGAAAGTTTTCAACGTAAGTTGAATTTCTTTCGAGTCCTTTTTAAGAGTAAGTTTTTTTTTTCATTTTTAATCTCTCATTTCACGTTTTGCAAACAAAATGTCTCTTGTAGATGTGACCCAAAGTTGTCCAACTTTGGGCAGAATTCTTCATATATATACGCAGGTTAAATGCGGTATACCATTCTACGAAAGACGAAAGTTATGTCTCAGTTTCCCGGAGCTTGCTCAAGATTCTGTGGTGTGTATGTATACGTATATATACGTTACGTATATATACATGAAAGGGAAGAATGTTAAAGGAAGTCAAGGGTGAAGAGAAGTCTCTCATCCACCGCTCGTCATGCCTGGCGCGTTAAGAAGTTGGTGCGAATTTAGACTAGATGGAAAGTTGGAACCACTCGTGCCCTTTATAAATTCAAAAATGTATACAAACATTTTAAACCTTTTTGCAGGACTGAGGGATTGCGGCTATATTTTTCCTGATTATATTGAACGTTTGATCATTCATAAAAAAACATTATTTTTACTCCAGAACTGATAAAAGATGTTGTCTGATCATAATGCCTAGCCGAAGGATCCCTCGCAGTTTCGAATCCTTTCCCATATTTTCCACCATTTATCGCATTCAGTTGTGCAACTGAATTCCAATTGACAACAATTACGCATCGCCATTGAGTACTCCAAAAAAAAAAAAAAAACACAAGAAAGATTGCTGATTCGATCCAGTTAATTCGAATTTGGAAAAAAACTTTGCCCAATGTAAGAGACACTTCTAAAAATTCTGGAATATTCTACTTCCGCAATTTTTTAATTGCGCAAGTAGAATCATTTTTGCATATCCCTTCAAAACAGATGGCTTTTCATGAATGGAATTAGATGAAGTTTTGGAAGGACAGATTAAATCGAGTTGGAAGATTTCTTAGATTATTCTAGTTTGAATTCTCAAAAAATTGCTTTCCAGTCGGCAGCACTGTCAGTCGCTATCAATTACTGAATTGAATAGTGAGTCTAAGAATTAAACATTATTCGCTAAATCGCTTGATTGTGTCTTTGTGTAAGATCTGTCTTGGGAATAACCATATGGTAGACGAATCATCTCACAATGGTTAGTATGCATTTCACATTGAGTGAAAACTTGATTTCATTGTAAACAATGAAATTCTCGACCACCTAATAACTACCTGTCCAACCCAGCAAGTAATACGTGATAATCTAAAACTACCAAGAACACTCAAACAATGCCTAAACAATGACTCAATCATTCCAAGAGTAATCGAATTCCGTCAACAAACAGAACTTTATGATAACAATTTAAGTGCTAAGTCAATAAGTCGCTAATAACCTCAGCTGCTGATGCGAATATGAATAAATGAAAAAAAAACATGTAGTACTCGACTTAGTTGGTTCCTTTATTTGGGAGTAGAGTTATAAAATGTGTTTTTTTTTTCCCAAAGAACACGGAGTTTTGATTCCAGCCAATAAAATCAGCAAATAAAGTACAGACAGGTGAACACAATCTAATGACTGAACTCACAGGAAGTTTATCCTATTGATTCTTTGATGTTATTAGAAAAAAGGCAGGAACGGACATAATGGTGGTCCAAATTTGCACAAACTTCACGATGAACTCATGCTTCGACCCAGCGAAGACTTTTCAAGCTCTAGGACTATCGGACCGCATCTCTACTAGCTTATTCTTACACTGTTCAACCCCCCTCAATCTCTTTCTATATAGCTGCTCCACCACGACAACTCCGTTACAACTTTCCACGCCCGTTGACTGCGGTAACTCGATATCGAACTTCCTTATCGAATAGCACCCCGAGAGATTGCGCTTCGGTATGAGAAAAGTCTATAAATATACATGTACCTGTATACATCGTTTACGAATGTCATCTATTTATAGAGGTTTGAGCTGAAAAAAAAAAAAAAAAAAAAAAAAAAAAAACTACACAGTCAGGAAGTCTGTGAACAGTGTAAATTGAAAAAAAAACTTGGTAAACTTTGCCTTACTTTTCATATCTATTTTTTTTCATGTCATTTTTTTTTTCAATTTCTCAAGACTCGAAAACTTAGTAAAGAGCATAAGATTTTGAAATTCTTTCGCTTGGATTCAAAGTAGAGTCACTGTACTATTGATCGTTCAATACCTTTACAAAATTAGGCCCCGATTATTCTTGAATGAACATCATATGAAATTTTTTATGGTCTGCCATCATCATGGGCTATTTTGAGTAGACCGAATGGCAAAATATACCGTTCAAGGCTTAAATCAGAGAAAAAGTATAATCAACGTTATCTCGTTCTCTAATTTCAATTAAATGTTAACCGTTTCATAAACACGACAATCGTAGTTTTCCAAAACTCATGAGCTTTAGAGATATAAAGGAAATACAAAAAAAGGACGTTTTTTCGTATTTTTCTATGATTGTCATACATCAATGCGTTTCTAATGATAAATAAAAATTTTAAGTCCGAGATTTAAAATTTGGAAATATTATTAAAAAAATTTATAAAAATGACACAGGCTCTTTAAACTCTTTAAGAGTTTAGGGCTCTTATAAGAGGTCTATGTGTAAGGTCTCCGGTGATAAATGTCCGGTATATTTTTCTATAATATTTGCAAATTTTAACGCTCAAAGTCAGAATTTTCCATTATCACTAAAAATACTTGAATTATAGATCGATCGGCCGGTGGTGCATTTCAAGATCCTCCTGGTAATTCGACGATTCATTTTGTAAACATATTTTATGACATAATTTAATGAAATTGTTTAAACTTAATTTCTTTGTTATGTTTTTCATAATTTTCACAATTTTTCTCAACTTCTTGATAATTAATTCTTTCAACGATGAGTTTGAGGATTTTTATCCATCAAACTGCTGAATGACAGTTAACGGAAGTACGCTAAACTTCAAAACTCATAACTCCATACCAATGTTTCATAAATGAATCTAAGCGATGTTTGCTGGAATTGGAGAAAAAAAAATGTGATCAACTGTAATCGCGATGAAACTCATAACCTTCGTCGTTTGCTGAGGAAGCCACGGGCTAAAACAAAACTATTTTACGTCAAGATCCGTCTGGAAATTGAACAATTCATGTGGTTAGGTTCACCTGTTTACTCCCGAGAATTTCGACATAAGCGGTCGGAGTGCACAACGCAAAACTAACATTTGTATTACCCAGCATATATATCACAGCGCTTCATGGAATATGACGAGAACAGCTGCTGGGTTGGTCCAACGTATCGGTTAACTGGAGCGTACGAAATGAACGCTGGTTTCAAGATCTGTGGAATTTCTGATTCCACGGATGTAGAAATACCTTAATATTACGACGTGCCTAGAATGCTCGTCATAATGATGACTCGAGAAATATGTTGTGTGATGTCAGAAAAGAGAAAAGGGTTATTGATTTCGTAAAGAAACTGTGTTTCCAACTGGACGCATGGTGAATCTTGATTTCAAGCAACCGCGGCGAGGAATAATTGAGTAAAGATCGAGAACATTATTACGACGTAATATGATAATACAAAAGAATATGGGAGTGACCATTCATGACTAAATTTTGTGCTCGAGTATGATTAGCTACAGGAATAACTTGCAAAATTAGAACGGTAACTATCTCAGAATAGGTTTTATGCAAGCATTTTTCATGTCACCGATTTTCTTGATGGGATTCGAATTTATTTTCTCAAGAGAACTCTCTACGATTTTTTCGAAATTTGTTGAAACTTCCAGCAATTCTAAAATTTTATTTTATTCAACTTCAATTATGATTCAACAATTGACTGTAAAAATGGCTCTTTTGGCCAAAATTTAGGCAATCAATTTGTAGAAGATTCCTTCAAAAACAAAATTGTATAGTTGATCCATCATAATAGTAAAAAAAAAAGGTGCTTTCTCTGAAAATTGTCGATGAAAATGTGATGTCTTGAAATTTCGCGTCAACATTCGTCAGATAGTTTGCTAAATTCACCTTGTTATTATCATTTTTCTAAATTAATCATGTTGAATGTGGTTCAACGATTTTCAACCAGTATTTCACAGCCTCAAAATCTTTATATACTTTTATCCTCGGTCACAGTGCAGCGGATGACCGATTTTCAACGTAGTAATATGCATGAACCGTAAACATCTTAATTTTTTACTTTTATACTTCCCATATTTCAAGCCCAATTATAATATGCTGCGAGAGTGACGTGATTTTTTTTCACTGAATGAAATTCATCTTCACAGAAAATTGCCAAGCACTTTAGAAGGAAATTTAAAGCTATTTCTATTGAATAAATCTTGAAAAATAATTTCAAAAGGGTAAAATAAAAATTGTTAAACATTTTTTTTTTAAACTCCCGACTCGAAATGGCGTGTTTGAAAAAAGAAAAACTTGGAAAAAGAAGACTTCGTTTTCTTTTGTCTGAAAATATTTATCAATCAATAATTGAACGATAATTATGGCAGCTGATATGGCATTTAGACGATGTTGGGAGTCGTTTTCTAGACTGTGCACAAGAATTTAGGAGACGTCTCCCAACTTCTCCTAAATTTCATATCAGCTGCCATAATTATCGTTCAATTATTCATTGATAAATATTTTCAGACAAAAGAAAACGAAGTCCTGAAAGAGTTCTTTATGATTATTTTTTAGTTTTTTATTTTTCAAGTATTTCTTTTTTCAAATACGCCATTTCGAGTCTGTTTGTTTTGTTTTTCTTTAATTTTATCCAACATAAATGTCAATTTCCAACTGAAAAGCTTCTTTGTAGTTATATTTCCGATTAGATTGACTGGGTCCTTCATTATCTTTATTATGACTTTGGAATAAGCGCTTATCATCTCGAATGATTTTCGTTTGTTGTCAAATTACCCTTCCCAGATACTTTTCTTACATTTGCACTTTTTATAAAGTTTCCACTGAAATTTACTCAAGTTTTTTTTTCGTTCAATTAAGATCGACAATTCCACGATTTCATCATCATTTTCTGTCGTTCATGCGATGTCGAATTGGAAGGATCAAGGCTTTCGAAAATTTAGCTTTAAAGAGTATTTCAGGTTTTGTTGCGTTTTCAACTGATTAAACACTCCAGAAACACTCTTTCTAGGGATTGTGAGGAGGGAGCACAATGCTGAAGGTTCTATAAATATTTCTACGCTGCACAGACTACTTCGTTTCATGACTTCCTAGGCTGCTTGGTTTAGATACTTTTCGCTTGAATTTCCTCTCATATTTGATCATGCTATTGCGCTCTCTGAGCTGTGGACTGTATGATCGCAGTATTCATTTTTAAATTTCGTACTTAATCCCAGAGAGTAGTAGTTTTGCAAAATTCATGAACATTAGTAAGAATTATTTGCGTCGAGTGGAGATCATTTTCATTCTCAAGCACGAATTGACCACGTGATTGTCTTTGAACAATAATTATTTAACGCACGGTGGTTCACATCGTTTCAACGAGAAAATCGAAAAAGTAGTCCACCTTATTTCAAATTTCAAGAATAAAAGCCCGGATTTTGATGAGCAGATGGAAAAGTTGAGAGATCGTGATTCGTAACGAATAAAAGAAAATTCTTCGATAACAAATAGAAATGGAATAATTTGTTTTAATTTATCCAGGTACTCGATGAGAGTCGTCTCGTATCAGTGTTCTGACATTTCTTTCTGAAAATGCTTTTTTAGTGGGCAAAAGGAGAGGAGACGAGGAAAGTACTCTATTGGCTTCAGCTCAGTCGAAATTCTTCGTGACTTTATAAACTGCGAAGGTGAGATAAATTAGAGGCCTTCTTTTTTCCTCATTTTTTTCATCGCACTCTCACCCTTTCTGCATCATTTTCTCACTTTTTCTTTTCCTCTATCCCACTCTTTCCCTGTTATAGCCACGGTAATCTCGTCCGGAGGTCGTTGCTAACGAGGCAATTTTTCCCTTTCCGTTTCTTTCCTCTTTCTCTCTTCTCTCGACGCCCCAACACAGTGCCAGGGGGAAGCAGATAAAGTCCCACCCTTAGTGGCCAGCGTTATGCTCTCACTGCTCGACTATATCTTCACTGCGGAAGAAGCCGGGCGTCACGATAGTTTAAGCTGCAGTTGAAAGTGACTTCTCGAGTACTTAGCAGTCGGCAGTATAGTGCGACGAAGCAAGGAGACGAACCATCTACTTTACCGCGCAACGGCACCCTTTTTAATCGTTTTCCTACATATTTCTTCTGACGAGAACGATGGATTCACGGTTGGTGTGTGGCATGGGAATCTCCCGAGTTAAAAGGAGTCTCAGGAATGATCAGTACTCGCGGTAGGGTGACCGCTCACCTGTATATTGGCCCGCGATCGATCGAGGAACGAGAGGAGAGTTCACAGAGTTTGGAAACATGAAACATGAAGGTTGGTGAAATCAGAAAAAAAACGTGAGGCTTGAAGTGATGGGACGAGTTCGTAAAAAACCAGCAAAGTTTCTGCAGTTTTCCTTCGTTCTTGGGTAGAGACGATACGGTGTGGAATAAGTTGGCTGCATCCGCACTTGACGCTGAATGGAGAGAGGGTTAGAGGCAGAGGAGTAGTTGGTAAGTTTCGAAATTATCAGCAAGTACTTGCAAATTTTCGAGTTGTAATAATACAGAAACGTTAATGTTGGCGTGCTAATTTAGAGATAAGTTATCTATGATTAATTGAAAAATCGATTTTATTTATTGGATTTTTAACTCCGAAGCGATCTTTCCCTGAGTTCACTTCCAGAAGAATAGTCACAATGGAGCAGTTAACCTGATTAATAATTTTGCTAATGCGAGAGCAGACGAGCTCAGCGATAGGGAATTATTCCTCGGAAAGGCGAGAGAAATAGAGAGGATCTGGGACTCAGTGCCGAGACGAAGTTTAATTGAATCTTGGGGTGATAATCATTGTCATCGTTTATTGAATATGATACTGTGCGCGGTGAACTTTTTGACAAACGTTCACTCCTCCGGAAACTTTGTCCAAAGATCACTGCGCTAAAATTGTCACACTAACGTTACTAACGTCGATTTTCATGATGAGGATAGAAAGGAACTCAAACTATATTGGATTTCAGATATCGTTTTCAATACCATTCCAACGATTATTTGAATTGAATCGATTCAGAGCTCAATATATCGATTGAAGAATAGTTAAATCTTCATCGATTCTGTCACTCTTTCCCTGTTCGCTCTCCTGCACTTGGCATTATCTCATTTTTCTTTAATAATACTTTTTCATTCTCACTCACAAAATTGTACGATTCAGATGTCGTTGAATACAACAAAGAAAGTTTTCATTTTTTCTCATCCTCACAGTACTCAGAAGCTGTTATATCCCATTCGTGATATTGTTGTATATAAATACGTACACGTATGAAGACGAATACGATAAAAAGTAGAAACACATTCATTCTGAAGTACTCCCGACACAATAACAGTCGGACAACATAATGGAACTTTTCCATCAGCGAGTCGCTGAGCATGGGAAGAGCATGCGAGTGGTTACTAAAACCTTTCGTTCATACTTTTCTCCTCTCCCTCTTCTTGCACTCACTCTTTTCCATTCTTTGCTTGTAGTCCTCTTAATACCGTTGTACTCTGTGCTCGAGTCCTCAACGTATCTGATCTTAGGCAGTGTTGAAGGTTGACCAAACCTTTGTCTGTTCAACTTGCGGAAATCATCCCCTATTTTCAACTTTCATTCCTCACACTTTACTCGTGTCAGGTTATTTCTTTCACCGCATTGACCAGTGGTTAGAATAGGAAAGAAAGTTTCTTCACAAATACAAGTTTGGCTCCGCAGAAACACATTTTTGAACGGTGCCATTTTTAAGTTGTTGATTGCGATGCTTTTCAGTTGAAACGTCACTTACATGCATACGAAGAACTCATACAACTAAAAGATGTTACATCTTTATTAAATTTTGTGAGATTTTGAAAACTTCACCGCATTTTCCTTGAATGAAATATTAGGCCAACGAAAGTTTTAGATGGTACAAAGTTTCCAACTTCACAGGAATTCCGTTACGTAAAAATTTATAAAGCTCAAGCAATTTGGGTTGTGAAAAGTTCATTTCAAAACAAAATCCCCGAGAGAATAGTGCGCCAGGTATTATTGACAAACTGACGTGCCTTTAAATTTAGACACGAAGAGAAGTGCTGTTTTCCTCTTTTATACTTGGTGCATGTACGGCCACAATTTTCTGAGATATTTTCTTCTTTTGTTTTCAATAGAGGAGTTGAAACAATCGATTTATGAATGTGGGCGAGAAAGCTAGTAGTAATTTAAAAAGCGATCGGAAATAATGCATTGAATGGTTGATTACTTCGTCTTTCCATTGCACATTAGCCGTTCCATGTTGATATATGTTAAATCTTCATGCAAATCTTAACATGCGAGTTGTGAAACATTTTCGGGCTGTTAAGCATTTACGATTTCTCTTTAAACCGACTATTTCGCGTTCACAATGGAGCAAATTTGTTTTATTTTTAGCCTCGTAATATTCGAACGAAATGCAATGCAGAGAAGAACATTGTACAAAGATTTTTAAAAAAATCCATCACATATTTTACAAAACTTGTAATCGCAACGCAATCGATCGAAATTGTTTCGAAATAAAATGTCATCCCGAGAAAATGGATTCATCGACGAAGAAAAAACCTCGAAAATGACTTGGAGATTTTTCGGGGTGTTTCAGGACTTAGTCAAACGAATACGGAATTTAAGTTTGAAGTATGACCGACGACACACTGTGTAGAGAAGTGTGTACAATTCAGCGAGGATTGAGATACAAAAGGGGCTGTCTCATGCATTTGAGATGATGGTGAATGAAACTTCTCACGCCACTCGGAGTTTTGAATTATTGTTGTATCGTGACTCCTTCGAAGATGAATGCGATATCAGTGAGACAGCGAATTACGTTGAAAGAGCAAATGAGTGTATTAAGAGTATAACAGAGAAAAAAAAATGAACGTTTAAAGGACAAACGTCGTATTGGAATGTAGATAAAAAAAATGTTTTTATGTCAATTATTTTCTTCATAAATACGCTCGTCTCGACAACCATTTAAGAGTCATCGAGCGATGACATACGCAGCGCCAGGTGCCAAAAAAGCAAACTAAAATTCTGTTCTACCGGATTTCGTCGCGAATTTTATGATTACGCGAATATAAAAAATATTCAAAAATTCGGTTTAATTGCCCGGTTCCGGCTGTGATCCCTTTTCAGAGATCAGATATTTCTTATCAACACAATAAATTAACAAAAATACAAGGCGCTCTGCTCGCGCCATGACAGCTTTTTTGCCAGTCACAATAATTATTTTATTACAAATTGTACACACATTTGCCACAACTAAAGAGACCAGAGCCGGATTCAAGCCACTTCCTTGCACATTACGAAATTTATTTATTGAGATTTCAATAAAAACTCACGGAAAAGTCCGGTAGAATACACACGAGGCGTCTGACGTGTGTCAGCGACTATATTTATATTATATATAGATATATTTTACTATGAGAGGCGCCACCGTCGATTTTGAGTTGGTCACGTGAGCTCGATGACTCTCAAATAAGTTCTGAACACGAAGAAAGAAGATCACCGATTAACGACGTGGGTGGTTGAACAATGGAGTATGAAAAAGTGTTGAACTGGATCATCAATCAGAATTGTTGATTGATTTTTATTCGCTTATATTTTTTTGTTCTGCACCAATAGCATATATATGCGATGGCGTCAAGGCCAATTTATTGTTGGGAACGGAATATATCTCAATTTAATTTGAAACATTTAAAGATGAGATATTCAACAATTCACCGCGAAGGTTTTCACGTGAAACATTTTGTGTCGCATATTTATGTCAAATTGAAATAGTTGAAAATCGATTTTGGGGAGATTGTTGCAGACTTTTTTTTCCTGGCTGCAAAAAGAGATCGAAACTTTTATTCAACTTTGAGATAATAGCGTTGAACTCTATTTTTTTTTTTAAGTTCAGTTTCTACGAATGAATATTTTTTTAAAATAGATCCAGTGAATTTAATATTAGAGAGAAAGAATATTTTCATATGCGGAAGGCAGTTAAACTCTCATTCTCTGTTGACATATATCCATACGATGTGACAAGCCTGAGATTTCCTGCGACCCCTTTACGTACCAACACAATTTTCCATCTCGTCTTTCGCTCGTAGCCTCCGGCTAAACGAGGAACTACGACAACTAACCCCTTCTGCCGAGTACCGGTACTCGGGTAATCCGCGATCCAATCTCCGATATTTATTCCCTGCAGGTGACAAGGGTGTGCACCGCACTATGTATTTTCCACTGAATATATATGGATAAAGAAAGAGAAGGGGGAAAGAAAGTTCCGATTGTTCCGCAGGAAACTGTGAGAAGTGAAAGCACAGATTTCCTTCCCTCTTTGCTCTTCCGTTTTCTCGGAAAATCGTAATCCGTCCTCTCACCCTCTTCGTCATCACTATATCGGAAGGATAATACAGGTTTTGATAAGGATCGAAAAAGATCTAGAAAGTTTTGTGACGTTCAAATCTGAAAAGTTGTGTCAAGGATTATTCCTGTTATTAACATAATATTTGCTCTGCTATTTTTTTAAACTTTCACTAAATCTTTACCCTTCTATAAATATATTCATTGCTGTCAATTGTGCCGAGAATTTCAATTTTTCTCTTATGCCGTGAGGCCGAAACATTCATTAAGAGTCATCGAGCTCACGTGACCAACTCAAAATCGACGGTGGCGCCTCTCATAGTAAAATCTATCTATATATAGTACAAATATAGTCGCTGACACACGTCAGACGCCTCGTGTGTATTCTACCGGATTTTTCCGTGAGTTTTTATTGAAATCGCAATAAATAAATTTCGTAATGTGCAAGGAAGTGGCTTGAATCCGGCTCTGGTCTCTTCAGTTGTGGCAAATGGGTGTACAATTTGTAATAAAATAATTATTGTGACTGGCAAAAAAGCTGTCATGTCGCGAGCAGAGCGCCTTGTATTTTTGTTAATTTATTGTGTTGATAAAAAATATCTGATCTCTGAAAAGGGATCACAGCCGGAACCGGGCAATTAAACCGAATTTTTTGATATTTTTTATATTCGCGTAATCATAAAATTCGCGACGAAATCCGGTAGAATAGAATTTTACTTTCCTTTTTTGGCACCTGGCGCTGAGTATGTCATCGCTCGATGACTCTCAAGTCCTTTAACTGAATCAAAGTAATGAAAAAGAATGTAAAAACGAATTCAGTGGACAGTATATTCATGCAATTGAAAAACTCAAGCTGCATATTGCATCCTCCGTCTATTGATGATTTGACAAATCCGTTAATCAATTTAAACAACTTCGATTTTACGTAGTCAACATTTGTTATCGCTCAAGTGCTTCAACACGACCAATGATGCATCTATCAAAATCTACGATTAAAAAATCATTTATTTCTTAATAAATGTCTCTACCTAGGTGAATAACCATTGAACTGAATGAACGCGAGATCGTAGTCCAGGAAATTAATTCAACAGAATTATTGGCAGGTGAGAGAAAAAAAAATCGTATGGCACATCGAACATCGATGGATTGTAGTACGAATGTCAAACGACATATATAATCCTGAATAAATCGATAACCATCTGTGTCTGCTCGTTGGATTAACGATAAAAGTGACAACAAAGGGTTTGTCATGTTATTTGTTGCAGTCGATTGTTTCGTTTATGAAATCTATCGAAAAAAAATGTTCGATACGAGTTCGGTGTGTTCAGAGCAGCGATGCTTCTATACCCAGTGAACGTTCCTCATATTGCGTTGTTATTTGGATTTTATGGGAATGAGCGAAGTGGTAGCGGAAGCAGTTTGGCTTACCACGGTGAAGCTGGCCTTTATAACATCTTTTTTCACTGAAATTTCTTGCCAAAAAATTCAATAAGCCCGTCAATTTCACAGTGAGGAGAAAAACTTTATGTACATGGGAATATGCACACGTGTATATGAATGAAAAGGCTAAGGTGTCGTGCACGGTTCACTCTCATAAAACGCAGCCGTTGCATCGAACAGCCGAAGCGTTCACAGCAGAAGTCACTATACAAGGATAAAAACAGAGAGCGAGCGAGAGAGAGAGAGAGAGAGAGAGAGAAAGCTTCTGCAATCTGAATTCTAACTGTACGAATAGATAGATCGAAGGTATATTTCTCTCTTCAGATATCAGTTATTTCCTACAAATTCTGGACAACATCGAACGAAATTGAATTTTTTTATGTAAAGGCTATTAATATTCTGAAAACCTTTGTAATTTCGTTAATTATGTTCGTTGCTCTACTACGCGATCAAAATTCGTACAGTTCTGTTTTCAAGAAATCGAATTCAAATCTCGTATGTTAACTCATCTGAAGAAAGAGTTGCTCATCATGGCGTAGGTGAATAGGGCAAAACAGCTACCAAACAAAAAAAAATCAGCAGCGTTTTATGAAAGGTAATTTCCAATGTTTTTTTTTCGTAGTTTAGATTAATTATCTTCTCAAGCTCGGGATTGAAATTTTTCGCCACACCCTGTACGGGAAATCTGGAGCTTCCACGAAATCCGTTGTATTTGCCTTCATTTTTTACTCTCGAATTAAGCATTGTCTCATTATTGGAAAAGTTATTGAATCAACGAATATTTCGTTATCGAAAAATGAGTTGATGGGCATAAATATTTCAAAAATAAAATAAACCTAAATATGAGATAAGAAAGCAATGAATTGGAAGTTCGCGAAGCAAGCATGGCGGAAGGTACCCGGAAAACAAAAACGAGAACTAAATTCGAATGTCGTTTCTAAAATGCTCACTGCATATGGGATAACTTAAAACAGCAGTCCTCAATTTTATCGCAGCAGAAGTCAATTTCGTTATTCCCTGGAGGAAAGCAATTTCTCATCTATGATGCAATGAACCAACCAGTACACGTCTGAAGGGCTACCGTGCCACATGATGAGGCACCCGGACACTGACCGTTCAGCTATCGCAGAGAGGTGTTTTGGGTATGGATTACGGAGGTGGAATCCGAACCGCCTGGGGTCTCAGCAGAAATACTTTTTCTTAAATATTTTCATTTGGTTGGCCGGGATTCTACTCCGGACCAATGCAAGCCCTTATCCACTGGATCAACCACTCTCCTCGCAATCACAATTTAAGAAGATGCTTTCATTTCTTTTATTTCAAGATTTTCTTTCAAATTATTTTCTTTTTTTCTATCAAGATTTTTCTTCGAGATTTTTTTCAGTTTTCTACGAATATTTGCGGCTTCTAACGATCCCAATCAATTTTAATTTGATTTCTCTGTCACACCGACTTCCTGTACTGCCGGAGACGGTCCATGGCTACAATAAACGTTCACCCATCCAAGTACTGGCTGCGTACAAGGGAATATATTCGGGAAATCACTTATTCATGACTTCCGTTTGATGAAAAAAAAAATAATTTAAGTGGTAATGAGTGTTTAGCTCAATAATAATTGGAAAAAAATTCATCGAATAATTATGAAAGCAGTGCGATCATCGTTGAATGTGGAGTAGCAACTCTTTTTGAAATTAAAAAAAAACTCATGTCGATATGACACTTTCAAGAATTATTAGAAAAATGAAATTGTTCGTATTCAATTATTTTTTCAAAATTTGTTCATTTTTCTTTTTTTACAATTCTTTATATTGCAGCAGTGAGGTCTCAACGGTGGATCTTTGAATGCGTATCATCCAACACCCGAGCGTGAAAAGTGAAATAAACGATTTATCGGTTAGTGCCATTGCGGGTCTCGAATTATATCTAATTGTAACTCATTGATGCACACAATGAATCTCGTGAACGTGACTTATAAAAGTGAATCCACAAAGATCGTGGACTATGTACCACGTTCTTTGCCAAGAATTCACTTCACGATTCCTTTTGAAATGTACAAATTTGATTTAGGCCAAGGAAACTTAATGGAAGATAAAAAAAAAACTCACCAATGAAATGTGCCATTAAAATTAATGCCGAACAATTAATAAGCAATCGATGCTTCCATTTCAAAATTACTTAATGTGTCTTCGAAACTCGATGTGGTATGAGGTCGAATAAAACAATTCGTAGATAAAAAAAAAAAGTAGTTGCAAGGAAACGAATACATTCTACACTGAGAAAAAAAACTTGAAATTGTGGCGAACAAATTAAATTTGTTGATTCAACAAAACTTTTGTTGATTCAACGATATTTTTGTCGTGGTGAAAAATTAAGTATTTCAATGAACCAAATTTCGTTTGGGTTAACAAATTTCATTTTGTTCGCCACGATTCGTTGAACCAACAAAAAAATTTGTTGAACCAACAAAAAATTTGTTGAATTTACGAATTCATTTTTCTCAGTGTAGAGGAATTAATTAAATTTGACAAGATTGTAGAAAATCATTTTTATTCGCTGATCTGTATTCTCAAAAAACTCGGTGACGAAGACTCGGTAACGTACGCATATTTATTCCAGTCACAAAGTCCGATCTTTGTGTTTTACCATCGTATGTTAGTGAACGTATATCGTGGCACAAATTAAATGTTTTTTCAAGAGGTCTGAAATGCAGTTTGAAAAGAGTCCTGGGTGAAGTACGTCGCAGTTTAATCGGAAAACTTTCGTCAATTCCAATTGCAATTGGAAATTGTTGTCAAAGTTAAAGTTAAGTGGGGGGGGGGGGGGGGGGGGGGGGGTGAAACGCTACAGAGTCTGTTAACGGGACTAACAAACAGAAGAGAACGATAAGTCCATGTATATCGTGTAGTTGCTTCGGAACATAATCGTTCATGGTCCTTCGAGCATCGTCCGATTAATTATTGAGTAATCAGAAGGGTCGGTCCTTTGAAGGATTTCAAACTTTCTAAACGCTTTGGAAGGAATCCCTGGACGACAAGTACGGAAGGAATCGTTTGGTACGATGCATTTATTTCGGATAAATGATCCCTCCCTCCGCCCCTATGCCCCATGGTCACAATTCACTAAATTCAATAGAGTCACGAAAAAGAGAGATGAAAAGAGAGCTTTTACTCGCGAGCAGAACAAATCTCTCATTCTCGTACCAAATGGAAAATTCTCTTTCTCTCTGTCTCTTGCTCTCTCTCCCTTCGCTTCATACTATATACTTTTTCGCGTCTATTGTTACTCGCAAAGTTACCATGGCTTGGCTTTTGTCTGGATTAGTCTGAACTCTTTCCTCCATACAGCCAGCATTTCTAGGATTTTTTTTGTTCGTCATTAATTTAATTGATGCGAAAACCCAACCGGAAAATAGTCTTCTAAAAATAATGTAGGAAATGTTCTAAATGAATTGAAATAACGCAGATGTGATTACCCGTGCCGATAACGTTATGTTAAAACTCTTTGTAAACTTTCTAAATTGTTTTTATTATACTATAAAAGAAATCGCTTTGTATAGTTTGACTTTCTGTCTATTTCGAGTGTAATCCCGAACAGCGAAAGTGAATTTATTTCGAATAAAATGTTACATGTTTTTTCGCGACTCGTAACGTAATATTTTTCGAAGAAAATTATCTTTCTCGATACATTAGGATTATCGACCATTCCAAGAGGGTAATATTTCAGCTGGAGCGTTTTTCACAAAACAATTTTTCTATCGATCTAGGAAAACCGTTGAATTATTGCTTGAAACGTGTATGAAGGTGTGGACAATGTTTATGTTGAAATTTTGAAAACGCTATTCAAATGTCGAACACTGCAACTTCGAAATTGCAATGAATAAAATATATTATTGTTTGCAATTTTAATTTCATTAAACACGATCAATGGTATAAACACAAAATTCAAATACGTTTGTTGTCGGTCGAATAAAAAAGGCACTGTAAAGTAAAAGTACACAGAAAAACGTTGGGACATTCGGTCTACTCACCGTAGGAGAGACAGACCGTCGCAAAAATCACGAGAGAGCACTCGGTTTTCGCTGGATTACGATTTTTGTTCGTACACATGTTAATAATCGATTGGATTTTAAATCTCATCTTATTTAAACCGTTGAAACATTCACTCGCGATATTCCAAACTGCGTTGACAAAGTTCAGCGGTAAACGCTGATTATCTTCGGTGATACCGTGGCGGTCGCGTGTATCGCGCGGCCACTCGCGTGGCTCTGGACTTCCCAGCTCCTTCGTGGGACGAGCGCGCTGAATTTCGGCGTTTGAATCCCTTCCAGTCGCGCGGTGTAGTCAAGGGGCGCTTGCGCTTGCTCCTTACCAATTTGCTTGTAAACTCACATTCGTGATTCAAGAATACTTTTGTGCTTACAATTTCACACTTTTGACCCCTTTTATTTATTTATCAGGTCCACCCAACTCCCACTTGAATACTCAAATACGCGCACTCTCTTTCTCATTCTCTCCCCCTTCTCTCTCTCTCTCTCTCTTCCTCTTTCATCTTTTGACGTTTTTCATTTCTTTGGAATTTTCTCTCTCGCTTTCTCTTTGATGAACGTATAGCAAAGCTCTGCTTCCTTCCGAAGCTTTTCCATGTTAAGTTTATTCAGACTAAAAGAGCGGAAAAGTGGCAATTTTAGTTCACTTAAAGTCAGAATATTCGAAGTACGATGAAAAAGCTCTCTTTCATTTACGGTCATATATATATAGTATTGAGAGTCGTGGTTGTGACTCGAGCATTTACTATGTTTACTATGTTCACTAGGGTGGCCCTTAATATGGGTAAAAAAAAAAAAAATTGATCGCGCCGCCCTCTAAAGCGGTTCTGAACAATGAAAAAAAATCCATGCAAAGCACCAGCTATGTCCGTTAAGAGGAAGGTGTGCCTGTAAGCATGAACTTAAATTCAAATATCAATTTTTCTTCATGATTGGAGAAATTTGGATTTTTTAAATCTGGTTTATGTGTCAATTTGTTTTGTCAACTTTCCGAAGCTATTGTATATTGGTATTCAATATTCAGATCAAATAATAAGGTCCTCCATACTGGATACGATGAGCGTTCGGTTCTACCATCCTATTATTTTGGAACAATAGTTCGATTTAGCTGCTGTCGAACGTTTTTAATCATATAAAAATTAAAAATTATTAAGTACGAAGGATATAAATTCACGATAAACCATTCATATCGAACTTCCGGATTGGCCTGAATTGTTTTTTTGTTTTTTTTTTCAATTTTGTTATAAATATTTCTTGTGTGCTGAGATACAAACGTATTAATATTTCACTGAGATCAAACTTCCAGTGATACATGGATAAAAAATGTATTTGAAAATTACACTGAGAAAAAAAATTTTAAATTGTGGCGAACAAATTAAATTTGTTGATTCAACAAAACTTTTGTTGATTCAACGATATTTTTGTCGTGGTGAGAAATTAAGTATTTGAATGAACCAAATTTCGTTTGGGTTAACAAATTTCATTTTGTTCGCTACGATTCGTTGAAGCAACAAAAAAATTTGTTGAGGCAACAGAAAATTTGTCGAACCAACAAAAAATTTGTTGAATTTACGAATTCATTTTTCTCAGTGTACTTTCGCAGGAATACATATGGACATTTTAAATTTGGCAGAATTTTAAACTTGGCGAGCTTGTTCGTTTTATTGAAAACAAAGAAATTATTTATTCACAAAAGTTATCCAATCAATTTTTAACGATTTGAGAAAATTCTTCGTTCTACATCTATGGAATCGGCAGTACTTTTCAGGTAATTAAAACTTTGACGCGTGATGGTTGTGTCTGAAATTAAAAGTTCAGCTCGTTTCGGTACATATTTTCTGTCACAGTCTCCATTCGACGAAGCTCCGTGTGACGAAGATAATTATATCGCAAATCAGACAGCTCGGGGTGAAAGTATTCGGGCTGACGAGCTACTATTTAAAATAATGCACTCTGGTTACGAGCTCGACGAGAACGACGACAATGATAAGCTCTCTAAGCCTGAGGTCTCCGCACACGACTACGACAGAACTCTGTCAGTATGAAAAAAAAAAAAATCAATTATAACTGAACCGCACAACCCATAATAATTTGTCTGCATTTAGCTGTATCGTAGTGATCAAGGGAGATTATTCGATCGCGGAGAACGCATTCATTGCACTGCACCCCTTGCGCCATCTCAGGTGGAAAGTTGTGTTGTAACGTGTGAGGTGTGAGTCAAAATTTCAAAAAACAAATACAAAATTGCATTGCATGACTTAAGAAATAAATAAGAAAATAAGTTTTATGAACAAGCAGAGCAAAAATAATTGAAGTCATTGAGCGATCCAGCAAAATCTCAGGTCGAAAGAGTTCGTCGGACGCAGTCTTCTAAGCATTCTCTGAGTGTATTTCCCAAATGGGACAATTTGCCGCAGTACAGGTATTCACTTTTGAGAATGTCGATCCTGATTCTCGTTCAGAGATGATGTCAATCCCTTTTGAGGATATTGTGTCGGGATTGACTTTTCCCAAAGTTAATGCCTATATTTTAGACAATTCCATAAGAGGTCATGCTAATTAATTAATTAGCAATCCATCAATCATCCTTCTAAATATCGTCAAATTTTGCAATCTTTTTTCCTGTTATTTTTCGTTGCTTGCAAAGTTTCATTGGAATCTTTCTATTTCGATGTAATGATACAACATCCCTAAAAATCTGTATCGAATTTTGCTGACGAGGATACTGGCGACCCGTAGCGGCTAAAATAAAAACATTGTTCGTATCTCGGTAAAACAGAGACTGGCCATCAATTCATGGAAGAAGTGAGAAAAATTACGGAGCGCGAAGCACTAATGAAAGTCACTATCATTTCTTCGCTGTTGAAAAGTATTTGGGTGGCAAAGCTCAGAAAGAAAAAGTCGTCAAATTATCTCACGAGTTACTAAATGAAATGCAAAGAAACATGCCTCAGTGTCTACACTTAAAAAATTAATTTGTTGATTCGGCGATGTTTTCATCGTAGTTGAAAATATTTATTGATACAACGATGTTTGTATCATAGTTGGAAATGTTTATTTGAGCCAGCAAATAAAATGCTGGAATCAACTAAATTTTTGTTGAGTCAATGAATTCCGTTTTATTCGCCACGGTTTGTTGATGCAACGAAAATTTTGTTGAATCAAAAAACAACTTTTCTCAGTGTACGATAGCTTGGGTGGCTCGGTACTTCAACAAATTATTATTCCGGGGTGTATGCCAAGCATCTTTCGTCAGAATATTCCGATTCGATGTTTTTTATCACAACTTTTAAATATGATTATTGTTAGGATTGATATTCTAGAAGATAAGGGCACTTGAGGAATTGGCTGACACGCAACCTTTCCGCTTGTAGTGATAATCAAGAATTTCCAAACATTAATCTTTATCTTGGTATCAGAGGAGAAGTCATTTTTTTATGTTAACGCATTTGCATCATCGATTAATGCCGCATCATTTTTCAGATAAACTATTCAGGATTTTATTTTGAAATTTTGTATCCATGATTTCAGATTCTTTAAAATGTGATGAAAATCATAAAAAAATGTTATCTTAGACCTTTTCACATAAAGATACTGTCCAAGGAAGATACTAAAATAATGGATTTGAATACAAAAATAATGAAAAGTGAGCAGGAATCGTTTTGAAGTGCTAAGCGAAAAGACTCGAGTAAAAACTAGGGCCAATTTTTATCAGAGAAAAATAAGAATTGAGTTGAAAATGTAATATGTATGTTGTTAAAATGCACTTGAATCCTCGAAATTCGCAGTTATAAAATTGAAGTTTTTTATTAAAACAACGTAATAAATTGGTTCGATGTCATCTCAGTAAAATGGAATATACTTTCAAGTAATTTTACAAACTGTTTTTTTTTTTTGGTTTTAGTTATACATGAAAATTTTTGTAATGTGATAGGAGTTATAAAAAAATTCAACTTCACATCACACAAATCATTCAATAAACATTACAATGATCGTAGGTCATGACGAAATGCATTCACTTATCATTGCGATATTGTGAGAACAGTAAATGTATAGCAACTTATTTTGTATATTGAAAGAATGAAAATACGTTTGATGTTGATTCAAAGTCTTGAGGGCGTTTCTCACATATACAGTCATAAATTGGACGTTTGGATGTGAGAAATCGCGGTATATATTTACATTTATCATGCATGAAAACTCGTAATCTTGTAGAGATAACCCATGATAGACCTTCCTCGAGGAATTGCCTCATACTTGATGAGGAAGAGAAAGAAGGAGAGTGTGAAAAAAAAACTCAGTATGCTATGAAGCGTTCTCCATTTCTTTTGTGCACACAATTGAAAAGATAAATCATGTTTTCATTTGCAGCCACTTATTTAAATCTTTCTTTTCGATCGTGCTTCTGTCTACTGACATAAACGAATAAGAGATATTTTCTTGAGTCAGTAAAAACAACAGCCGAACGAGAATGTAGAAGTAGTTCCACTTCGGACGTTGGCGAGATCGAATACATATTATTTTTTATTCGTCTTCCATTTTTATGGTCCATCCAAGCGACCGCTCGACAGCTTTCACATTTTCACAAATATTCTAATCGATTGAGTAGTTGCGTTCATTTTTTTTTTTTTTTTAACTATATTCACATAAAGGTTATCGGCATTACGTTCTATCGTCACCAAGAAATAGATTCTTTTGCGATTTTCGTGACAGCTATCAAAATGTATGCTCAAGATATTCCGAAATTCACAAAAAATGACATAAAAGAGATTGAAATGAGCGGATCACCTCCGGATAAGGTAAGAAAATAATATTTTATAATCATGATTATTCACAAATATGTTTGATTGGTGGCGTGATATCGTATTCAAAAACGGAATTTTTAATCTAACTTTTATTACTTTGTTGCGGTTAGAAGAGAAATATTTGCAACAATGGTTTCAGTTCTCTCGAAATTGTTTTTTCCTGATGACATGTAAGGAGTTTCGGTACAGAAGTCGAAATGTTAAGAAATTAATCAAATTTGGTGATAATGTTGTTCAACATCAAGTACGAAAACACAATTTTTTTCAAAATTTTCTTCTACTTAGTTATCGAGTAATTATGCATTAAAGCAGATTTCTTATGCCTGGAATGTATACCTATATATATGGAAACGCTATGCTTATACACATGAACTTTAGTCTTCAATTACTCGATAACTGTGTAGAAGAAAAATCTGAAAAATATTGTATTGTCAAATTTCGCACTAAAGAATATGTTCACCAAATTTTATAAAATTCTTAACTTTTTGAAATTTTTTGTGTTTTTAACATGGTTTAGCATGGCAACATTGTATCGCCTGTACCGGAACTCCTTAATAACTTTTTTTGAAAAATAATTATCCAATCGAATGTGTTATCAAACCTCTTTTCTATTTAATATTTTTGAAATCAGAAATATTGCGAGTGTAAAAATATTTTTATTTTTATAAATCTCTATGGGGCGATTACAACAAAGTTTTTTCTGCTCTTTTTGTGCTGCTCTTACAAGGTGCACATTCATTTTAAATCGATTATTCTTCCGGATGATGGTCAACGTTCAACATATGATCTCGACCACGATGGTACAAAATATCTCCGAAATAAAAAAAAAATTGTTCATTGAACTAACTGCATTTCGTTGGACGATAATTTTGACAGATCCATCAACTCTTTGTTAAATTCATTTAATTAAAAAAAAAAATTGAATAAATCATGAAATTTCCTCATAGATGAATAGAAGAAATCATCGGAACTAAATTTTTCTATCAACACTATACGCATACTTTTTGGTTGCTTCAACGAATATTCGTTTGAATCCAATAATCAAAATAACTAAACAGAAATCGTTAGGATGAATAAATCAATGAGTTCGTTTCGTTGATACGTTGTTGCCAGCATTTGCTAATTATTATTTCATCATGTTTCAGAAATATTTTCTCGCCCGTATCAAACTAAATATTTTGCTCGAAAGAAACCAAATGAGCTTCGATCAACAAATCTTTTTGCGTGTTGTCTAAAAAGTTAAATCTTTTAATTTTGAACAGTAGCGTTTTCAATCGGTGCACGAAGGAATTAAAGGCAGTCGTCGTACAGTGCGCAGACGCAACTTTGTAAAATACTAAAAAGTGTCTTTATAAATCAGAAATTAATCGAAAGCACGATCGTGGTAATTAATTAATCTGTAATATGTGGATAAACGGACGAGGGCCAAGTAGCATCATAAAATTAATCGATTCATCGTAAAACTCAGTGATCGACGACGGAAACGTTCAATATACTCGTACCGCTTACGATATAATTTCTCTTTGTGTCATTTGTCACTGATTTTCTCAAATAAATATGAGTATACGTACATATACAAACATGCACATATATCTGAATGTATTAATCAAGTAGCATATGCCATTGATTTGGGTGTGATTGATATGGTTTCGCTAATTAAATGGACCCCGATTGTTCCGCGGAATTTGCATTAGATATCCGCGCATTCTATCGTGAATTGTTCATGCTCGTGTATATACAATCATCAACAATCATTTTGATTGGTAGTTCGACATGAATATGCATACGAGACATTTCATGTCACTTATTACATTTCAAAACCCTGAACCCTTCTGATTCGTAAAATTTTTCGAAATATTTTTTCATGCTACAAATAAGCGGTTACGTGTGGCACAATTTTTCGATTTAGTCGTTTTTTTCGTCTTTATGCGAGCGGTTGAAATTTTATGACCTTATATTTTACTCCTTGACTCGAGCTCTGATAACACACAAAGTTGCGAGTATAGCAATAAACATGATTAATGTATATGAACTTTGCGCAATTTTTACTACAGTTTTAGAAAAAAAAAAAAAAAAAAAAACAAATATGAAAAAAAAAGTTGTTTCTTTTGTATATTTTTCGCAACTGCTACGAGAAATTACAAAAATTTTAAGCGATAGTTTTAAGTTGCCTCATATATTTATTACAAGTGACATCTATTGTAAGGGTGAGTCTAGTTCGTTGGCTAAAAAAATAGGCTATTTTTAGGAATTTCTTGGAAGCTTGCTATGAAAGATATGTGTATAAAAATTGTTAGGAATAATGAATGGATACTTGAATTACAAGAAAAAAAAAAAAATTATTAATTTTTTTCGGTTTTTCTACACGAAATTTGTACTTGAACGTAACGCTATAATTTGGTGGCAGGTCGGTTCCTACGCGATATCTCGGCAACGGCTTATCTGAAACAAAAAAAACCGAAGTGTTTTAGATTCTGTATGACAATAGCTACGAAATCGACTATTGATATTAATTTTTTCATTCATTTTGTTAATTTTAATTAAGAATAATCAAAAAAATTGAGAAAAATCTTTTTTTTCGATGTTATTTGTAAAAAAATATGGTAAAAATCCAAATTTCAACCACATATTAGTCTACTTTGTAAGTATTTATGTGTAGAATATGTGGTTAAAATTTTAGAAAAACGTTCGTTTTGAGAAAAACCCATTTAAAATTTTGTCTAAATAAAAAGTCATAAAAAAATTTTATCAAAATTTAATTTGCGATGCCTGCACCGTACGAAGTGCCTTCTACTTGCTAGAAACTTTCGTATCGTACGATTCATAGAAACAGCCGCTTGAGTGAATAGAAAAGGCATGGGGTAAAGGGGAATAGAGTAGATGGGTCGAGGGAGCCCTCAAGTACATGCGTGCAGGTTGCCTTTGGGTTTAAAAAAATACACTAATACTGCTCGAATCTTCATAAAAATTTGATACAATATTCTTAGATGCATATACATTCGAAAAATGTAAAAAAAAAAACCGATTTTTCTAAAGTGACCAACTAGACTACACCCTTAAGCTGTTACACGTGCATGAAACCACCAGAATAGCCTAAATTTCAGTATTTGAGTCCGGATCGAAGCTGAAAAATTTAGAAATAGTTTTATCCAATTTCAAGAAATGTGAGTATATTAGAAGAAACGTAGAAAAAAAGAAACACTCGTCTCCTCGGACGATTTTTGAATCAAATCGACGTTGATTACTGCGTGAAATTGCTATCACTCATTTATGTTAAAGTACTTTGAAAATGTTGGAAAATTGAATCGGATGTAAATAGCGAAAAATAAAATGGCGAATTCAAAAGATACTAGACCACGTATTCGCTGATGCCATGCACAGAAACACTTCTAAAAAAGTTTACTGAATCGTAAGGGACCAGAATTCCGAAATGTAGAAGTGAAGTGGAATGCCTTGCATATATAGCGCCTACCTGGTCAATCAACTCTATCCATTACCCACTTTACCCGAGGAGATACAACGTGAATCACGTTTGAATCACAAAGCGCATCTTCATCCATGCAAATAGTTTAATATTAAAGCGATATCATTGTTTAGAAGTGTGTTTTTTAAATAATTTTTAGGAATTAATTTTGTGAAAACTATCAAACCTACAGTGTCGAGGTTTTTGACGCATAATAAGAAATGTTTCAACTGACAACACAAATTTTCATGAAATACTTTATTGAAATCTATACAAGTTATGCGCTGTATGCCGGTCCTTGGTGTAAAACGCTCATACAATCAGGCGCACGAGTTGCGGCGATATAAGAAAATGTAAAAAAATAATCGAATTTTTGAAGTTTCTAGACGGTAATATCACCTCAAAGGCAACCAGGAATCCCAGTTTGCAAAAACTCAGAGTTATGATAAGTGCTTTCATAATGTTCGCCTGATAATTCTTGTACGTCAAGAGCAGTACCAAATGGCAGAATTATTCCTCCATCAGGAGCAATATTCTGCTATTCGAAGTTACATGTTTTGATGAGATCTATCCGGTGAAAAAAAAAAGCCAAAGTTTCATAAGTATTTGAACAATTTAGTCCGAAATGCTTCAATGTGAACATTTCGAAATGATCTTGATGCTCGAATAAACTACTTTGGATTACTGAGAACATGATAAGGATACGAACTCTTAATAGAAATTCGAAAATATTCTTGAGTCGACTGAGTGATTTTTCGTTGAAGAT
This sequence comes from Campoplex capitator, assembly GCA_037576405.1. Classification (NCBI taxonomy): domain Eukaryota; kingdom Metazoa; phylum Arthropoda; class Insecta; order Hymenoptera; family Ichneumonidae; genus Campoplex; species Campoplex capitator. Next base: position 7,282,581 of record JARBWI010000323.1, on the reverse strand, counting down.
AACGAATTGAGAAAAGGGTAAAAAGGGGTCAAAATGAGAGATCAGTATGAAACCGATGTAAATAAACACGTTGAAAAGTTTCCCGATGTCGCCGTCCGTTTTTCAAAATAAAAGATAATCACCGCTGGAAGGTCATCAAATTAAAAAAAAAGTAAGAACTGCGTCAAACAGAAAAAAAAACGTACGTTAAGCCACAAAAATGATGGCCCAATACACACAGGGAATTTCATCATTCAAACGCTGCAAAAAAGTCACTTATTTCGACGTCCTGTAAAAAAAACTTACCTAATTGCGTCCGGAGAAATTTGCCTGAAAAAGTTGAATGATGCAAAGAAATGTTGAAGTTGCACTCGCTCCGTTGTGCTACAGAGAAAATACGTTTAAATATATGTACGTCGTAGTGAAAATTGATTGCCTGTCTAGACTTTCAAAATCTTTACAATGCCATCCACCACTATATTTTTCAGTTGTTCATTTATCGTGATTGAGAAATAATCACATTCTCGTATAAATTTTTTAAATTAAATATTTTCATCGGTAACGAAAATGCGGCTGTCGAACGTCCAGAAATTACCCGAGTGTCGAGACGTTTTATGGTCGCTAAAAAATAACGAGAGGAGGGATGAAGTAGCCAGGGAATGGGAAAAGTCCCTCTTCCGTATAAAACTAGACCACGTTACGATGGCTTTGCTCAGTTTCGTATTATCACTCGTTGTACTCTTGTAATCTTCAATTTGGATTTTTAACGAGATAACGATATTTTTCGGCACTTGAAATTCTTTTTTTTAAATTTATTTATTTTTTTTTTCACTTTTGTGGATTGATTTTTTAATTCGAAAATTCATTTGACCATTCCACGATTGCTTTTCACACTTCGCTCTGCCGTATTCGAGTCGTGATATCATGCGGCCTAGCACGGATGAATTTGACGTATGGAAATTCTCTTCTTTCATCGAATATTCGAGTTGTGAAAAACATTATTTTTATAAAATCCTGTCAGAGACACCGGAATAATACGTTCGTGAACATTTTAGCCGACACTGATGCACGGCGGAAATTATATCAAGGAGGGGAGAGATTCAGCCAAAAGCACTTGTCTCATTTTTTCACCTAAGGAAGAAGATGAAATTGGAGCCCTTGGCAGATACTTGCAACTATTCTCTGTGAGTAAAAATTCATTTTTTATTAAACGTGTGAAAATACCGAAAGACATCTTTGAAATTTTAACTCGTTTGATGAAACATCATCAAAGAATTTCTATCACATTGTTACATTTCTTATCTCAGATAGAAATGAAACTTAATGAACCGAATTTGACTGGATAAATATTAATGGAGTAAATGTAATTACTTGATTCGATTGAGGTGATTTGAATGTCAATTTAATAACATAAAAAATGTATCTAATGCTTTTAATACACTTATTAATACGAAAACCAATTTGACCCGGTTGAAAATTAATCACACGATGAATCCAATCGATAACTCAGGAGCATAAAGTGAACTTGCTACACATCGAATCTCGAAGCTCTCTGCGTCAGCACGATGGTTACGAATTTATGGTCGAATGTGCACCCGGTGGAAACCTCGGCGGTGTCATTGAGGCAATCCGTGGTCAGTGCGGATATTTCTCGATTATATCAAGGTGAAATAGATAGCTTTGATTACTTTACCAAATGAATCAAATAAATTGTCAAACTTGTTCTTGTTAAAACGAAAATTACTTTCGGTTACTCATATACAACATATATACACTTACATATTTCTTAATTGACGCCCCAAGGCGATGAATGACATTTTAATAAAGTATAATTTATTAATGCGTTTGATTAAGGAATTTTGGTACAGGCGATACAATGCTGCCATGCTAAACCATGTTAAAAACATAAAAAATTGTCAAAAAGTTAAGAATTTTATAAAATTTGGTGAACATATTCTTCAGTGCCAAATTTGACAATACAAATTTTTTCACATTTTTCTTCTACACAGTTATCGAGTAATTGAAGACTAAAGTTCACGTGCATAAGCATACCGTTTCCATATATATATAGGTATACATTCCGGGCATAAGAAATCTGCTTTAATGCATAATTACTCGGTAACTAAGTAGAAGAAAATTTTGAAAAAATGTGTGTTTTCGTACTTGATGTTGAAGAACATTATCACCAAATTTGATTAACCCTCTCAGACCGAGACCCATTTTACGTTGAATAAAAATTATTTCCTTCACAGCTTTATCTCGAAATACCTTCTAGTTGATGAATCCATCGTGACATTTCAATTTTTTTTTTGGGAAATACGAATTTTTGAATGGTGCGTGCGCGCTGCACCAGGCACTTGGAGGGTAAAATCAGGAAAATTTACGATGAAATCTAACGAATATCACTGTAAATACATCACATCAACTTCCAGTTGAAAGGATATAACATTTGGAATATGAAAAACAAATGTTTACGTGCTTTTTTTTTGCGATCACTAGAACACGTTTTCACATTACGCTAATTTGACACGGGACGCCGTCGCGATATTGATATTTTGACGTGTAAAAACAGTTTAGCTCAGGGTTTAGAAGTATCTATGGTACCATCTTACCTTGCTTGATAAAACTAGGCAGCTAGGATCCTGACCTTGACGACCGATGTAGTTTTATGGGGCTTCAAAGTGCGTGTTGCGTAGAAGCAACATACGGTTCGAGAGGGTTAATTTCTTAAAATTTTGCCTTTTGTACCAAAACTCCTTAATCGTGACAAAAAATTTAGCTCGTCAATGTTTCCTGGTTCGTTTCAATGAACATTTTGAATTCCAGATAAATATTTTTCCATAATGACCAATTGCAATTATTTAACAATTAATTATGAACAGGGAATGGATCGATATTGTCAAAACGAATAAAAATATACGAAGAAAATCAATTTCACGATGAAAACTCCATTATTATTTGTTGCCAGAAATCACAAAGATAATTTGGGCACTGTACCATGGTTCCCACGAAGAATGAGGGATCTCGACAAGTTTGCGAATCAGATACTCTCATATGGTTCCGAACTCGATAGCGACCATCCTGGCTTCACAGATCCAGTCTATCGTGCAAGGAGAAAGTACTTTGCCGATATCGCCTATAATTACAAGCAGTAAGTCATCGTTACCTTCGTACATGACAGATATCCCTTTCATTCGTCGTTCGATGACAGCAACGCCTCGTCCTTGACGTCGTTAAAAGCAAAAGAGAAAAAAATATTTCGATCGAAGGCCATTTTCTGGAACGACTTTTATTTCGTTCTCCTGCGTTTATGGGAAAACCAATGCACGTTCTCCAATGAGATTTTTGTTTTTTTCAGTGGTCAACCGATTCCTCACGTTGAATATACCAAGGAGGAAACTGCTACTTGGAGTGTTGTTTTTCGAAAATTGACCGAATTATATCCAAAGTACGCTTGTCGTGAACACAATCACGTTTTTCCTCTTCTCATCGAGAATTGTGGGTACAGAGAGGACAACATTCCTCAGCTTGAAGCCATTTCTCAATTTTTAAAAGGTATTGTATCTTAATTGATTATATAGTTACGTTTTTTTTTTTTTTTTTTTTTTTTTTTTTTTAATTCTTATTGTAATACAATCGTTACTGAAATTATGAATTCATCGACGTCAAGAATTATGATAAAACGAAATAAAGTTCTAATGGCGACGGGTTCGAAGCTGTCGATTACGAGATATCACAAAATTGTTCTCAATTGTGTTTTTGTCATTTTTGTTTACAACGATAACAGATTTTGATGCTATGTCGGTGAAGATTTTCATTGAATTAATAAATGTTGAGATGGAAATATTTCAAATCAACATTAGTCGAGGGAGCGCAAACTTTCATTGTAGTTTCATTCAAACTTCAATGCACTAAGTAAACATATATTGAAGTGGATTTATACTGCAGAGTGCTTTCGTGAACTCAAAAAATGTAATGACAGATTCGGGAAATTATCAATTGATAAATAGAGTTTTACGAGTGTTACGAGTGTACGAAAGTTTAAAATAAATCTTTCGCACTCTTCTCACTCGAACAAAGAATGGCCAGAAACCGATTACTGGTTGGAAGCCGCCAATTCGGTGGTTCACCCTACAAACGATTAGCTTTAATGCTGATACGATCAACACAAAATAAAACTACGTCATGAATTTGAAGGGGATGACTCGAAGAAGAAAAGAGATATCTCGATTCACAATCTCTTGACAAATACAGATTATTCTTCGAAAAATAACGGCTGAAGACTACCATCTTGAAAATTTGAATTTATGAGTTAATGGTTTCCTAAATCTGTCGTTATATTTAAGCTTTTTTAGGTTGAGGACAAATTCACCTTCACTTAATTTAATCGATGCAATGAACTTTGCATAAAATTATCGTCTGAATTGGCTCTCGCTTAACCAGTATTTAATTGCTGTAATTATCTCAACACAACTTTTTTTTTTGTTCCCTCGATCTAGATTGCACCGGATTTTCGTTGAGGCCGGTAGCGGGATTACTGTCCTCGCGAGATTTTCTCGCCGGCCTTGCTTTTCGAGTATTTCACAGCACGCAGTATATAAGACACGGAAGTAAGCCACTTTACACACCGGAACCAGACATTTGTCACGAGGTTCTAGGTCACGTGCCACTCTTCGCCGATCCAGCATTTGCTCAATTTTCACAGGTCATTGGATTGGCATCTCTCGGTGCTCCTGATGAGTACATAGAAAAACTTGCTACTGTGAGCATAATTTTTTGTCTGTTAATGTTTCATCAATTGTACAGCTATACGTGTGAAGCATTTTCATTACTTTTACGTTCCAAAACCCTGAGCTTTTTAATTACTTTCAGAAAAATCCATTTTTATTTCACATCTACTTGAGTATTGTTATTCAAATTTAAATCATTCTAAATGCTTAAGAAATCAATTGAATTCAACTGCTATTAGAACGATTCAATCAAGGCATGTCTGAAAATGATTCAACGCAAAATTATTCTTTTTTTTTATGGTAATATTCCTCGGAAAGTATTTTCATTAATTCGTCGTAAAATCCGTTTCGACAAAATTACAATAGTTGGAGTAATCGTTTCTTTTGCAAGTGTTTTTGGTTCACGGTGGAGTTTGGCCTGTGTCGGCAACACGGCGAACTTAAAGCATATGGCGCAGGTCTTCTTTCCTCGTTCGGCGAACTTGAATACAGTCTCAGCGGTAAACCGGAGTTACGATCGTTCGAGCCAGCGAAAACAGCGTTGCAAAAATATCCGATAACGGAATATCAACCAGTGTACTTTGTTGCCGAAGATTTTGAGGACGCAAAAGAGAAAATGGTGTAAGTAGTTGGTCGCAGATTTTTCATACGAGATACAATAGTTTGACAACGATATACATTAGTCGCGATGAAATGTTTATTGTCACGAAGAACAGAGCACTACCTTAAATCTTAAGTCATCGAGCGATGACATACGCAGCGCCAGGTGCCAAAAAAGAAAAGTAAAATTCTATTCTACCGGATTTCGTCGCGAATTTTATGATTACGCGAATATAAAAAATATCAAAAAATTCGGTTTAATTGCCCGGTTCCGGCTGTGATCCCTTTTCAGAGATCAGATATTTCTTATCAACACAATAAATTAACAAAAATATAAGGCGCTCTGCTCGCGCCATGACAGCTTTTTTACCAGTCACAATAATTATTTTATTACAAATTGTACACCCATTTGCCACAACTGAAGAGACCAGAGCCGGATTCAAGCTACTTCCTTGCACATTACGAAATTTATTTATTGCGATTTCAATAAAAACTGACGGAAAAATCCGGTAGAATACACACGAGGCGCCTGACGTGTGTCAGCGACTATATTTATACTATATATAGATAGATTTTACTATGAGAGGCGCCACCGTCGATTTTGAGTTGGTCACGTGAGCTCGATGACTCTTAACAACTTCTGCAGTGTCTTTCATAAAAAGCGAATTGTCTATACGCAGCTACAAGATTATTATTGCATTAGTAAAATACTGTACAAAGTAGTGCAAAAAATTCTATGGAACATTTCACCAATAGGGAGTTTATAAAAAACATTCTCAAGGGGATTGTTCTATTAGTAAGATTTCATTGAATTGTGTATACCACTCCATTTAAGTGTGATTTAAAAAAAAAATTTGAAAATTGATTAATCTGTTTTAGAAAATTCGCGCAAACGATTCCAAGAAAATTCGGCGTACGTTATGATCCGTATACTCAAAGCATAAGTATTATCGACAGCAAGTACCAGATCGAAGAATTGGCAACCAACGTCAATCAAGAAATGGAGATTCTCATGGATGCACTTAAAAAACTAAAAAATTGAATTGTCATGTTATTGTTCATTGATTTATTATCTGTTTCTACAATATCAAATGGATTACGTCGATGAGCATTATGAGATAACCGTCAGACGAGGTTGACAGGTTTGATTAAATTCTTGGAATACATGAGGCATTTTTTACTATTCCCAACAGCTATGACCTGTCCAAAAAAATCAATTTGAATTCGATCTGGAAGTTCATTATTGTAGGACACATTTTTTTTCGTGTTACATCTCTCGACAAGGAAGTTCAATTAATGTTCCAAACGTCGATGAATCGACTAATAAACTCTCGTTTAAACTAACACATGCATCCTTGAATGTACACACTTATTCAAATCCACCAAGTCAAACCCACAAAATAATAAAAAATCGACTTTTATATCATTTTTTTGCTTTTCAATACAGGCTGTTAGACTCACAATATCTGGGGCTACGGTTAGAGATTTATGGCTAAGGTATTTAAAAAAAAATGACGAGCGTCATGAAGATTTGTTTTTTATCGTGAACTTTTAAAGCTGATTCGACTCAAAAAGAATAGTTGACGATGAGAATTGCAGCTGTAGACGCTAAAGTTGATTGAAGACCGTGAGACCTATGATGTTACATATTTCACCTTTCACCCGTGGAATCGATATTGGATTTTCGAAACACTACTTATTTTTAGTCTTTCCTTATCGAATAAACAATTCCATCTTCCTGATAGTGATTTTTCAAGGGAAAATGAACAGTTTCGAAAACTGGTCGGTAACTCGCATTTTACAATTCAAGACAAATGTTTCGTAAGAAAAAACATTACAGCGGAAACATGTGCCACCTCAGAAATTGCCTTATCGTGATCCGGATTAAAGTTGGAAAGAAATGATCGATCTCTATTAATTCGTATTCTTTGAAAGGAAACAAATTTGGAATTCATACATTTAACACAATAAGATAAAATTTTTATTTTTATTTGTAACAGATTTTCACAATGCCGATAAACGCATACATACACATACATATGGAGTAGAAAATTTTATTCGATTGGTATTTCAACGGAAAAACAAAAATTCACAGAGGTTCAGCTATCTCTGAGACGGTATGGTCGATCAGGACGTTATTCGATGTTTCCCTGTTTTTTTTTTTTTTTTTTTTTTTTTTTTCTATTAAACTGTAATTTTGTATATCAATAGATGGCCGTGTGATACAATATTGATTCATGCCTTATACCAACAAAATTATACAAGAAGATTACATGTAAAAATGACCAGATTTTTACTCTTATGTTCCATCAAGTCACTTTTATGCACGATAGAGTTGCCACAAGTCTCGTTTTTATCATTCTTTCATAAGGTATCATAATAAATTTTATTAAATAGTAGATTCAAAAATATATATTTTTTGTACGATTTAAGCACAGTAATAAATGGTAGATAAATTCAAAATTGCTGCACATTCGTTTGCCGAGAACGAAAAATTTCTGGAAATAAACAGAATTATTCATCGAAAAAACAAAATTTTCCCTCAGTCATTTGCAAAGTACTGGGAATAGTGGAATTTTGCATAAAATTTTGCAAAAAAAAAATTTTCATTTTCGTTAATCGGTCGTCAATGTTTGGGCTTCTGTACAAACTCGTTTGTTTTGGACGTTTAGGGGCGGATCTCTACTATGTTGAAGAGGGTGTACTTAATTTACCAGCCATCACGATTGGGTACAGTCCCGTTCTATTCATAAAGATCCAACTATATAACAAGGCAAAGACATTACGCGTTTCAACAACAGACGCGTATTTTTCCATTACAAATGTAAGTGAATATATAATTAAATTGTTCTCATATTTTCTTATTCGAAGCACATAAAAAAATTGATAATGCATTCGTTGAAAGTGTTTTTGGACCCTTACTTTTGAAACCCTGTTTCAACCACTCATCGCTCTTAGAAAGAGTACTCTGTAAATTCGTCAAGTCATCATTGGATCACGAAGACATACACTCGCTTCCTGGATGATTAAACGTTAGGAAAATTTGTCTTAAGCTCAGATGAGCGTCAGGTTTGTCAGCGAAGTAGCATAAGAACGACGCCCAAAAGATCCTATAAAACTCGAGATACTTGAGTTGTCTCAAGAGTTTTTGCAAGCACCGGTAGAGTCATTGTTGCGTGCTCTTAGGCAGCTCCGAGAACACTTGCAGAACAGCAGCACCATTTAGTAGTATCGCTGGTATTTACAGTCTCTGTCATTCTGAGATATTTTCCACAGTCTCATTCACCTGATTTACAAATAATATTCATAGACACAGTGATCAACAATCGATCGAAATGAAATAGTACTCAGTACACAAATAACACCTCAAAACGCATGATATCGAAACATTTTGGCACAAACAGTAGCGTTGCACATCCAGCAGTAAGAACATCTACTATTGATCACATTATACCGAGGCCATAAGTGAAAACACTATGAAACACCAATAAGTTAACGATTTAGCTGCTGTGTACTCGCAGTGAGATCTACATTCCTATAAGGTATTTCAGGCTGCGTACATATTGGAAACTGCGTCATAGCAATCATGTGATCATCCTGATGCGGAACATGTGTCAGTGGTTGTTGACGATGGTGATTCTGGTCGTCTTGTTGCAGCACATCTTGTTGCTGTTGTTGAGGTGATGGTTGTTGCTGTTGCTGCTGCTGCTGCAGTTGTGGTTGCTGTTGCTGTTCTTGTTGTTGTGGTTGTTGTGAATGGTGATGATGATGAAGATGATGGTGATGATGCTGATGAAGCAGTCCAACGTTATTGATGGATAAAGCTGTCGGCGAATGTTGAAATGGTTCCGTCGGAACCGTTGAAGCGGATAGTTGTTCAGATGCTGGAAGAATGTTTATTCCTTGAATAGGATGATTCGATGAAGAATTTGACGTTTCTCCGGCGTCTGTACTGTTGTTACTAGGCCCACTTGGTTGACCCAGAGCCACGTTGTACGACGGACCTGACTAATGGAACAATTTAAGCTCGTTATGTTCAGGGCTTGAAATAGATTTTAAGTAAACTTAGGTGATGATAGGTAACGTTGTGAAATTTTGTAAAATTCAATGGAAATTCTTTGGAAACTAATATGCTTTGCTGATTATTGGAAAACAATTTTTTTTCTGGAGCAACTTACGTTGATAAGCGGAGATAGGATTCCATATCGTGCTATGAACAACTGTTCCGAGACTCTTCTCAACTCCTCCTGCTGATGGACAATCAGCTGTTGAAGTTCTTCGTGTTTTCTCTGCAGCTCGTCCTGAATGCGATTTTGGGCAGTCGTTAGATTTATGTTTTGTTGATTCACGATCTTAAATAGCGAAAGAAATGATTAAAGTAGATCGGTGAATGGAAACCGTCTGGGATAAAGGGCTCACTGCCTTCGTAGCTACTCATAAATAAGGGATGCATTGATATTTGCAGCTGAAACTTCATTTTCTATTTGGTTTCGTGGCGATGGATTCGTAAACATCGACCGTTTCCAAATATATTTCTCTACGAGCATAGACAGTCGTGAGCACGTCAAAACTTATTGAGTTTGTACATTCGATATTTCTATGATTTCGGAATTAAAAATTGATCACTGTACTCTGTGAACGTTACTAATCAATAGATTTTCATGGGTTTTTAGACGTTATCGTTAAAAATGGACAGAAAAGTATGAAAGTATTCGTTGTCCAATTTGTCTATCTTTCTCTCCCTTGTTCTTGAATGTTCTCACCGCATTTGATAAAAATCGATAGAATAAATGGTACTCCGCAAACTGACAAAATTTCTATCATTGTGACAAAATCTTTGCCTAAACAGGCCATAGAGATCGTAAACAAAACTGATGGTTTCAACATTTCTCGAATATTAAAATCATATGAAAATAGCCGTTAACAACAAACTGTTTGTATTTCGAAAATAATAGTATCGTAATTAAAAAATGAATGCTGCATTCGGAAACTTTGGGCTACAATGGATACTGCAAAGATCTCATTGCCGTAATCGATATTTCTTAATCATTATAAAGAATTTGTCTCGGTACCATTGAATCTTTGACCGGTAGGAAAAAAAGTAAATAATTTTATTTTACCGATGTAATTGGCAAAGCGATTCGAGTTGCCGGAACCGCTGGAATTATAAAATTGTCAGGGGTCACCGCGACGGTAGGTTCGGAGGTGAATCTTTGCAAGTCCACGAAGTTTGGACTCGGTTGATCAGCTCTCATCGGCTGATTACGATTTTTCGGGGATGCTTCTAGCGGTGTTCTCGATCTGAGACCCATTCCAGTGTTCGCAGGTGCTGCAGCAGGTCTTGATATGTTGGTCGCGGGGACGAACTGTCTCGAACTTTGAGAACCTGTCGACATCGGTGCTTTGTCGGGTATTTTGCCGTCGTAATGAGGTCTTGGCGCGCTCACATTGAATCTCACGGTCTTCGATGACTTCGGAGACCATTTCGAAGGTGTGACTCGGCATGGTGTTGATGGCTATAAAAAGTCATTTTAAAAATCACCGTTCAACGAGAGATCGGATGAATTTAAAAAAAAAAATGCTTTACCAGCGGCAATTTCGCAGTCGTGGTACGATTTTCCCCCTCTATTTTATTTATTCTGGTATCTTCGTTACTCTTCGACTTGAATTGTTGTATCACATCCGTATAACTGACGACGTTGTGCGTACATACGATAAACTCTGGCTTCGAGTTCCATTGATTGTAATCTATATAGAATCTCGTCTTCAGCCATATCCATTGTTGCCCCTTAGTGAGAAATCTGTAGTGACACGAAGTACCTTCGCCCTTTTGCATGACTGTAAAAGAAATTGGAAACGAAGAGTGAGTGCGTGTGAAATCCAAAATAAAGAGTGCGGTTTTCGTAATTTCCGTTAGATACTCAGATTAGGTTACGAATTCGTAGATCTCTGTTTTGGGAGAGTGCCATATTAAAAATGTGAAACATGGAACTAGGACTAACGCGATTCGTGACAGAGTACAACTTTTTCAAGATCATCCACATGATAGTAATCGTAGCCTGATGTGCCAAGAACTTCAAATGGAAGATAACCAATAATCGGTGGTGCTCGGTGATCGAGAAATAGAAATTTCCACTCGAGACTATGTTTTGATGTAAACTCCGATTTCGAGCTATCAACGAAGGACATGTCTCTTATTAATTGAGGAGTCCGCAGACGCCCTGTTCCAACGAAAATGTACTTCGTGTCGTTAACGATGCTATCACCGGATCTACTGTTTGGCAATAGGGTCTTGATGTCTGTGTCCGAACCTATAAAAATAAAATTCATAATATTCAATCATTTTTGAAAATGAGCCTCCGTATTTCAATCAACCGTATTTCAATCAATCAAGTTCAATTCTTAAATTAGATTTCCCAGTTGATCGATAAAACTGATTACATTGACAGGGACCTCTGAATTAAGCACGGACTGACACATAAGCTAAATTTACTGTGTTCTGATAGAGAAATAATAAAACATAAAATATTCGACTAAATATACTCACGAAAATATCCAACAAACTGTACGAGCTCGTAGATCGTTTCTTCCCGAAAATCTAGGCCACCTCTCCTTATGTGACATGTGAATGACACTTGATTTTCTGAAAACGAAAAAAATAAGAACTTGGTTGATGTTCGTATTTCGGCAAGAATATATTGAAAGAAAATGTATTTGGAGCCAAGACTAAACCTTGGTTTTTTTCAAATATATCATGCCTTTCGCATTAGGTGAATTTGTAAAAAAAAAACAATTCTACCCTTTATTCATTTCTCTCGAATAATTCTACAAGCAATCATCGCTATTTTGATACATTTTTATTCGTGAAAGTGTTTATTCTTCATCAATGTTGTAAAACATTTTCAGTTGAAAATATGTCGTATCTGAATCATTTTTATTTCTATTAAGGAGGCTGGCTACATACGACAATATGATAAGAATTTAATAAAATTTAGTGATAACATTCTTTAGCATCGAATGCAATGACACAAATTTTTTCAAATTTTTTGTCTTCATAGTTGTCAAATAATTGGAGTTTACAATATGCAAAAGATATACCTATATATATCAGAATCCTATGCTTACGGATGTAAACTCTAGTGTTAAATTACTCGAAAACTATGTAGAAGAAAAATCTTTAAAAAAATTTGTATATTCATATTCAATCCAAAAGAATATGCTCACCAAATTTCATTAAATTCTAATCATTTCGAATTTTCCTATGCTTTCAACATGGCAACATTGTTGTGTGTAGCCAACCTCCTTAATCGCTGTTGTAAAAAAATTAGAAAACAAAATCTTCATGATCGAACGAATCGATTTTTTTGTATCTTCATCCCAAATGAACTTTCTTCCGATACTTTTACTTCCAAAATATTTCTGTTCCGAAATATCTCTACCCATGTTAAAAGAATTGAAAAACCTTCTATCACGAGCTCCGAGAGAGATATTTGATCGAGCAGAAAGATAAATTTCTATGTTTTCATTTCGATTCTTCAAAATGGTTAGTCTCGGACAAATATGCTCATAAAATATATACGAAATAATCAATAAAATTACTTATCATGTATGAGGACAAAGAAACATATGATTATTATCATTGTTAAAAAACGTATTATTGTTTAATCGTCGACAAAAATAAAATGAAGTACCTTCATTGATGCTACTTTGGTTTCGATCGTTGCCTGGATTCAGCAAAATATTGTACAAATGTGATTGATCCTCCTGATAAGTGATTTCGTAGATGGTTGCTTTCGCCAGTTCGCTCGGCAGATAACCGAGCAGAGACGTTACGCTCTCCGATGCATAATATATGCGACCGTTCGACGAGAATACCATTATAAAACCGTCGAGTGCTTCCAATATAAGATGGGTGAACTCTTCGTTCGACAGAAATGATGGTTTCCAGTCCTCTTGAATTTCATGAACTCTAGATCTAACAGCAACTTCTGTCAACCGTGATAATATATCTTTTCAATTTGTTCAAAATGTGAACTGTCAAGAAACATAATTAATCGAGTTTCGTTATTAGTATCCAACGTACCGTCGTGATTTTTCAAAAATAATATAGTTGATCTTAACACTGTTGATTTGTCCATTTTTCTAGTGTTTGCAGTCACCATACTTCCAAGTTCGTTTACCAACATGTTGAACTGATCCCGTCGTTTTTTTTCACTTAGATTCCGAAATTTTCTGTAATTATAATTCATGCATTGAAAATCTTTCTATAGTTAGTGGTAATCGCGACTAGGATGCTTTCCCTTAATTAATTTTCAATCAATGTTTTCAAGATCAATCGAATTTGATCGCCCAATTGATGAGCTCAAATACAATATTCTTTGAATCTGATGTTCGTTTAATATGATCAATCTCATCTGATATGTAAAGAAGGGACGGACAACGCTGGACAGCTTGGTGTTTAACACTTACGCGCATCTATTCAAGTGTACAAAAAGAAAAACTGTAAAAATCTGGGCACCAACCATAGTTACAGATTTTTAATTTTTTTCATTTCTTTTTTCAAACATGTGCGTAGGTGTCCAAGAATTGAGCTGTCCGGCATTATTACCTGCCTCGTCTCTGAGTAATACTATTAAACGAGATCAAGAACTTCCAGAATGTCTGCACATATCCAGCAGCTTCAGTAGTCCATTATCGACATACAATATTTATTTCATTCCATTATACTACTATATACTTCGATTATTATAAGCAGCGCTTGATTTAGAATTGGAGATTTCAATAGCAAAGACCCAAAATGTTATTTCATTTGCCAATATATTCTTGTGTAGAAGGCTTTCAGCCTACCCAATAAAAATACAGAAATATCTGAGTAAAATGCAGGAAATGACATCTTTTTTGCTAAAACGATTCGGATGTTTCGGAACAATCATAACTCTTGGTTTATTCACCGTTTTGTATCGTCTTTATCGTCGTTGTCGTCATCCATGGTTTCTCTAGAAAGAAATGGGCAAATAACAATCATTATTTATTTATTTTTCTGATGTGTATCCTCGTGGGTTTATGATGTCCCCTGGCACTTCATTAATTTCTAATATGCACTTAACAAATTTGCCATGTCTCTGAGAGACTTTCTGAGAGTATCAAAGGGAAAACACTATCGACATAAGCAGCTATGTTTTGAGTGTAGATTTGTATGAGTAGGTAATTAGCGGGTTTTGCAAAACCACGTTTATGAGCGAACTATCCGTTTGAGGCTAAGAGGAATTAAATAATCTCACGAGAATTGTAAGCACTTATAAGAAACCCTTTTATTCTAATCTAATCTTGATATTTATTAAAATCTTCGTTTTTTATAAAAGTCTTTTAATTCGATATTCCATTGCACTTATGTTCGAATAATCGCGATACATAAATTTATAAAATTTCAAACCGTTTGCAGTACTATTTGAATCGCCCAATCTCGAGTATAGTTTTGCCTCGGTTGATTCAATTTTTTTTTTTTTAATACTTGGCATCAAAACCCTGCGCTACTCTAGGATTTAGCAATTAATCTACTTTGATCGATAATCAAAACTTTGCTAATGCGCCGTCCGAAGATGAGTTATCGAATTGTTACCTCATCCTGAAGTGTGTTAAGTTCATGAGATAATCAGCTGTTGTGACAGCTTGTATAACTGGTATTATATAAAAAAGGTATTCTATAACAAAGATGAATGAAACGTTGTAATATGAATCCAAGTAAGTCATCAACTACTCTCGTTACGATGGCATCAAAAAGATGTGACTTTTAAAAATTATTGACTAATTAACTGCAAAATCTGCTGCTTATAGTGTAATGAGGTAAATATCTTTTCGTTCACGGGACATTTTGAATGTTGAAGTACCATCTATAAGAGCAGAGTTGATATGGAGTAGAGCCGTAAAGAGAAGGTTTGTTGTACTGCTGAATTTGAAGGTTCCTATCACTCTCCATGGAGACCCAGGGAACACCGTGTATATCGCTAAACATGTATTAATTCTTGGGGTCATGCAGACCCCAAGAAACATACCGAGTTTTTGATTTCCGGATGACTAATGGGGCAGAAAATCTTAAACTTATCATTGCCAATCAATTGGAAAAGTTCTGTACCTTGAACGTATAGGATTTCAGATTAAGTGGTATAATTATTCAATCGCTATTTTCAGACTTTTCTGTTCTACTTTCTCGTCAATGGTAAAATGGAAAACAGTCCTAAACAAAGTCGACTTTTTATTACAAAATGATTCGAGTTCGAGAGAACGTGAAATTTTTCATCATCAGCGTTGTGTGCACTCACTCGGACTGTCTTGTTGAGCCAAGAGTGGGGTGATTCGCCATTACCAGTAGATGCGGAAAATTATCCTCGTAATATCGTATACATGCATGTAATAATGTATACCTCGGTACGTTAATGTGTGTGAGATAACTAGAGAAATGGCTGTATTTTAGTTGGCTTTTCTAAAGACACAATTAAGAAAAACGGACGTTTCGTCCTCATTTTCTTCCTCTTCGTTCATCTTTCGTCTTCTATTTTCACCGATAACAATTCAGTTATAAAATAAGAAACAAAAACTTTGCTTCTATTTATTTTTCTAATGTTTTGTTTTTGTTGAGGTCACGTTCGCCGAGGCCAAACGCGACGATGTTTCGCGAGCCGAATTCTCCTGAGTCTCGCGTGCGATGTCGCGTCAGTCGCACGAGATCAGCGCCCACATTCGAACAACTTTGAATGACACCAACACACCGTCGTTAATCCCAGGCCGTATAGACGAATGCAATTCACGAACGCAAACACTGAGACGCGAACGAAAACACATTTTGTCCCGTTGAGCACGGAGAGTCGGATGGTGCAACGTGTCGATGCAACAACCGCGTATAGACTAACGGTTCCGCGTTTATAACTCGAGGCCGAGAGCGTTTGTAAAGCGCCACGCAAACGCGTGTCTCAAATGCAATGCTTTGTCTCCCTCTCTCTATCACTGTCTCCCGCCATCTTTCTCTCTCTCTCTCTCTCTCTCACTCTCGGAATATTTGTTTTTTTTTCTTTCTCGATCAATGTCTTCTACTCAACGGCATACCGATAATTGAAACGTCGTTTACATTATAAGCCGTTTGGATGAATGATGCTGATCAAACGGAGAGTTCACTATCTTCGGCAAAGCCAATTCAACGATATTATACTTTCCCTTTCTCAACTTCCACGCTACGCTTCTATATCTGTGTATAGCTTTTTTCTATCAGTCTTTCTTACTTTCTCTAACTGCGGGAAAATTACCTCACAATGTGCATGAAACGTGGGTGAGAGGACTGATTGTGCGCAGAATCATAGCAACGAGTAATCTGTGCAACTCCCTCCCTTTCCTCCCCAACCTGTGCTATACGGGGCTTGCGCGGTGTTGAGGCCATCGCCGATCGATGAACGTTCAAAACTCGCCATAGATACTCACCTGGTTTCCCCTGGCAACGTTCTTCTCGAGAGTATTTATACACTCTTATAATAATTTACAAAATATTCGTCCTCACTTCGCTTAATTGAATATTTAGCACGGTTCTGAAAAATATTTGTTAGTGTCATTGGTTCATTGGACTCGGGCACAAACGGCTTGTTTTTTTGTTGCGACATTTTCGTAATCCTTATCTCTTTTTTATTCGTGTCAAAAAAAAAATATCGGTCTATTTTCTTTTTTCCGGTATTATAATTGATGATTCGAGTGAACGAGCGTATTTCTCTATAATTTATAGCTATAATACCAGTCCACGACCTTCTTGCGTAACAGAATCTTCTAGCAAATAGAAATGTGCGAGGCGCTCTGGTTTAGAGTTGGAATTAATTTATTTTGCTTTACAATGAAGACCGACCGAGTTGAATGATGTTCAAGAATGTTCCATACGCTTTTTTCCGACACTGTTTTTTTAGCCTTCAGACGTTCTTTCAAGAAAGTTCACTGCAAAACGTTCAAATCCTTTCCTGATTAATGGAAAATCTTGATACTTCGGTCACAATCTTACTGAATCATTTAATCTCAGAACTCATTCGTAAGCTTTATTGGATTTCTCTTTTGTTTAATAAAAGTCCTACGCGTGCATATCTCCTCCTAGCGAGGAACTATCGTATCTCCGTCACAATTGATGACAACCCATTTGTAATTAACGAGTTAAAGAACAGTTGGAATTCATTTGAAGTTACTTAAACGTGCAACATAATTCATGTCCAAGCTTACAGAGCAGGTTAATCAAATTTTTTCCTTCAATTATATTCCAGAAAATCAATTCATGATGACGAGTTAATTTGGAATTCTGAATCGATATCTTTCACAACTACTGTGTCTGATTGTTCATCGTGGTTTGAACCTGGATCTTTGAGAATCACTGTTCAAACCAGGAAAACCAGTCGATGATTGTTTGGAACGAAGGGCGGTAGGGAAATGATAATTTTTGCTTGACATGATTGATGCACGGCATCTGCATTTGCGTGGCGTGTATCAACTCAATTGGTACATGCAGGTTGATTCCAGGGCTGCTAACGAGGCATTACTTTGTTTAATGCATTTCTGCAACCATCAAAACTTCCAAAGTTTTTATCAACCATTGAATTTTTATTTTTAATGAAAATTCAGTCCGTTGAAAACTAAATCGAATGGTTAAAGGAATTTTTATCAGTGAAAAATTGAAATTAAGGGAATTGACAGAAATAACTCCCATCCAATTTTCATTCGATCGCAGTGATCACAGTTTAATAATCCAATGGTAGTAAACCCGGAATTTTTTTTATCACTTTCGATGGCAGAAGTCTCAGTCCAGGTCAAAAATGAATCAACGGTATCAACCGAGATTTTTCCATCACCAGTAACAGAAGTAGCTTTAGTCTGGGTCAAAATGACCCATTGGTAGTAATCAAGGTTTAGTCTGGGTCAAAATAATCCAATGGCAGCCACCGAGGTTTATTCCACCATCAGTGGCGGTTGCGGCTTTGATCTGGGTCACAATGGTCCGATAGTCGTAACCGATGTAGTCTCGGTTACCAGTAGCAATGTCGGTTTAAGTCCTGGTCATAATGACGCAATGTTGAAAACTGAGATTTCGTTGGTAAACGAGATGGCACATCGCTCTGGAAAGTCTTTGAAGAGGACTCCGACCAGAGCCTAAGCGTCTAAAATTTATGATTCACCATCCTTTCTAAAAATAAGACTTAACACGAACTGTTTGTAATTTTTTCTCGTGCCGAAACCAAGTTGAAAAAACATGCGGAAAAGAAAACAAGAAATCGACAAGTCTCGTTGGCGAAAATTTCAATGACGACCACGCGCGATGGAGCTAGTTGTAGCGTAAGGCTGGTAAATCCGTTTTGGAGTTAGATCTTTTCTCCGGAACTCGACTGAATTCTGTTACCATTTTTTCCAAAAGATTTCACTCTCAATGAGGTTTTATCGGGATCACTGCGTGCTTTACGGTTAATCGAATTTAAAGATTGAATCTTTTATTTAGGCTTAACTAAAAAAGAAGAACTTTATATTCTGGTATGATCGGATCACTTTCTGCACTAATTTATTGAACTTTTTTTTAATTGACTTTTCGTTTTAGATTCCAGTCGTGGCTTTCTGGAGAAATCGACTAATTTCGACGAACTCGATGACGTTTTGCGAATCAGGGAGGTTTTCAAATTTGATTGTTCTAAATATTTGTTCTTTCTAGCATTGAGTGTCGACAAACTTTCAGCTGCATCAAGTGTGCGGATATCCGAAATCATGGTTTTTGGAAATCGAGATGATACACCGGGCTTAGAGAATGATGATTTTTCGGAATTTTTCCCGACGTTTTCTGCAGTTCTTGACTCACGTTTTTCCGGCATTTTTTCGCCTTTTGATGTCGATAGTTTATCCAGATGTTCCCGAGCTATTTTATATTTATTCATTAAGTATGCAACGTCGTTTGTCTTTGACGAAGTTTTGATTGCGAAATCGTTTTTACACGAATTAACCGAAGCGATGCTGGAATCCGATGACCAGGGATTTTCAATCTCGTAATTGCTTGATGGAGATTTAACCGATTTTTTTGAATCTCCACCAGCAGACGATTGAAGATGGTCGAGACAATTGAAATAACTGGGACTCTTGAACGAACTCGCATTGCTGACTCTCGTCGCATGTCTACGAATCAACGCATCGAGATTCGTGTCCTCTTTTTGGAAATTTGCGAATCCTTTCGTTAATGCTTTGTCGGTTTCGAATACGTTCGATTTACTTGAATTTCTGCTCTTTTTCGTACTCTCTGTAATCTTGCTGTTCTTTATTCTCACGGTCGGAGATGATTTTTGGTTTTTCCTAGTATTTTCAAATTCGATCGTTTTACTTTCCTTACGATTCGTCGTTTTACGACGCGCCAAAATAGAGCTCAAATCTGTCGCCCTACTTTTTGCACTTCGACAGGTTTCATTACCCAACGGTTTGCTCTTTTCGAAATTCATTTTAGAAATTTTAGTACAAACGTCGTTGACTCCTCTTGATGAAATTTCTCGAGCTATCGAACTCGTAGTTTCAACTTCTGTTCGTTTGTCAGCCGTTTTTTTTTGTGCAGGATTCGTTTTGACGATGTCCAAGGGAGTTTTGGCAAGGACTCTTGACCGAGCTCTCGTCGTGATGTTACCTTTGTGTCCGGTTGAATTTGAATTGCCTCTGGTTCCACGTTTCTTGTCGTATAAGGAAAAACCACGTTTAGCGTCTGATTTTCCCATTGATTTACCTTCCATCAAAACCCGAGCCCAGCCAGGATCCAGCTCGCAAGAATTTTGACTCCAACAATCAGTTTTATTATCTGCAACCTCCCTCACAAATTTCAGGAGAGACAGACCTACAAAAAATCTTTTGACAATTTCAAAATAAATACAAATGTCGAAATTACATTTGTAAAAGATTTTACCAAAAACCTGGTTTATCTCGTCCTGCAATGATTTGTCGATTGTGAATTCCGCGAAATTGACCTTCCTCACGATCGGTGTTTTGTGTGGACCGTGAGATATTTTCCAGAGATAAACTATCACCTTGTTTTAATAAGAAAAAAAAAGCAGTTTATCGATCGTAAGGTTAGGAAAAGAGGAATGTCATGGCACGTCTGTCGTGAGCTCATGTAGGATTGCATACCTCATTGGGAAGAATTCTGATGCCGTAATAGTCTCTGCTGGGAGCTGGAGCAACCGAATATTTTTCCAAATACCCAACGACACCAGTCATCGAAATAATAATTTTCGTTTTTTTCTTTTAAAATTCTTTCATATACGACAAAAATGAATATTTCAAAAACATATTTTTTCAATGTGTCAAAACGACGAGGCACTGAAATGAATCGGATAGGAGCCTCATCGCTATTTCGTTGTTCTGATTTTTGTAGTAGGAGAAAGAGAAAAAATAATAATTCGGATCATTGATTTGACAATGTTTTCATTACAATATATTTCGATATGGTGAGATGAAGATAAATATAGAAATGTCGAAGTAAAAATGGAAAGTTAAATGGCATTACATATTTAGTTTAGATTCATACTTAAAAAATAGTAGTAATAATTAATGATAGTTATGAATAGTGTTGTTATTATCATCATTAATATTATTATGTTCATGAACATACACGTATTGACATACAAGGCATTTCACTCCAACGGCATCGGTGCCTGCTCTTTTCCCATTTTCAAACGCGTCCCAAAAGAACAAACAAATTAGTTAGCTTTCGAAATAAAATCTCCATTTTCACACTGGAAATAAAATATTAAAAAATGTTGCCAACATTTCATAGTTCGATAAGAATAACATTTGATTAAATGGATGATTGAAAAATATTAATTTGAACTACAATTATCTAAAAGAATCTTCGATAAATATATGAATTTCTGTAAATGTCACGGAATCGGTCGACCGAAATGATTTAAGATTCTCTGATTTCTATAGATCGGAGAATAAACTAAAAAATATTTCCAAAATAACTTTGATGATAATTGCATAAGTGCAATTTATCAAATTTCAAGTATTTTTAAAATGCTCGAGCACTTTTTATCCCGGGATGAGAGCTGGTGTGAAATAACTTATACGTAAATGTAGAATCGTCGTAACAATTTTTAAGGAAGGCTATAGAGTAATATCACAATGCATGATTCGTAACTTCGTAAAAGTCTAGAGAATAGAAAATAGTGTATACACGTATATTCATTTATATATACACATAAATTGTGTGTTTTCAACTCGCACTGCTTGCATCAATTTTGTTTGCATAATATGCGTGCATAATTAAATAAATAAATAAGTGTATACAAATTTATTCGTTTATTCATTTCTCATGTGTATCCTCGGATAAAAATGTATGTGTATACGTAAATGTATATATATTTCAACATTCATCTCGTTATTTCGAGTTTATAGAAGATAATCGAGGGGACAATCGCGAGAGAGTTGAAAAATATACAACTATTTGTCAGCTATTCACGATAGGAATAAATGTTCAACGTTGATGTTAAAAATACAATAATGACGATGTCATTTTCAACAACAACCAGCCAAATTATTATCCGACAGATGAACCTGCCTTTTCTCCTTTATATATAGAGATACTCACAATTGCGTGATTGATATGATGTTTTCAATTCGACTAAAAATTCAGCACAACATTTCGTATAACTGTCTCACGATTGTCATCACGTTTGAATAAATTACTAGATGCTAGAGCTGTGTTACGTGCGAAGTCTTATCGGCGATGGAATTGAAGGTGAGGAAATATGTTTATATTTTCCGTATTTTTTGTTGTTTTTTTTTTCTTGATTTCTTTTTTTTTTTTTTTTTCTTATAAAATAGAAGTAAAAGAGATTGACAGAGATGGCGTTACGGAAAGTGCGTCGTTGTGATTGAGAATCGAAGCTGATCGAATCGATCGCTGAATGATTCATTCTTCATTCCTTGATTGGCAAAATTTGCGGCTTATATGCACCAAAAAAACAACAAATTAACGACCAAAACGACATTCGCGTCGTAAGAATGTTTGCAATTTTCAATATTTTTGCTCATTTCGCTTCGTAAATTTCAGAGAGTAGATAATAAAACGTACAAATGTAAAGACTTATTTCTTCCGTAAACTTAAAGTTTCCTACTCTCCTCAACTGCATTTCATTATTTCAGCGTCCGGAGCTGTGGCCCTATCATTGTAAAATAGTTTTATAATTTTTCAAATTCTAAAAAAAAAACTACCATCGTTTTGTGACAGTTTCGAATCAACCGAAAATCGTATACGTCATTTGAAAATGTGCACATTTTCGTTTGTTTAATTTTTTGAAATTATTTCACGAAACTCTTACAGAGACATTTTTTTGTCACGATTTTTTCTTGAAAGTTTTCGGTAGACATTTTTTCTGCTGAAATAATCAAACGCTTTATTGAGCCATTGAAAAAAAAAAAAAAAAAAAAAATGTAGATATCCCGAAAATGGTTGAAATACACTTTTACGTTGTTTACAGTTGTCCAATTTTTCTCTACTTTACATTTGTATACATAAATGTGTGTGTATACATATATATTTATGTATAGAGATATATATATTTTAATTGAAATGAAAAAATTTCTTTCAAAGATAAATTGTAAATATGTAATCATGGAAGAACAGATTTGCGGACTGCATCAGCGGAAGAAGCATCAACGCCTTACGAAGAAGAAAACTGCTTTATCGTCGATTCGTACGCGCAGATATGTTTTATCCATTGTGTAGAAATTCGGTACAATCGTGATAGGTTTGTCTTTTCATGTTTTCGTAAAAATACACGTCAAAATGACGAGAAATATTTGTATTAATTAATCTGATACTTCTTCATAAGGCGTTTTCGCTGAAATCTAATGGCTATCGAATGCAAAAGTGTTCGAGATTATTTCATTTTTCTTTAAATATTTCTGGACGTCTCCACTTTTTCGACGAGTCCTTCTCAGGAAGTATATAGTTTAGATATAAAAGAGATTTAGAAAGAGAAAAAGATCAAGGAAACGGATATATTAGGATTGAAAAAAGTAGATAATTTACTTTCAATTCGTATCGTATCGTATCAATAATTTTCTAGAAAAAAAAAAAAAGTGAGAATCGCAAAATTCGAAAGCGAATGAAACTTACAGGCTGATTCTTCGTGAATCGAGGACCAAAAATATTTGGAAATTTGGTCGTTCGGAATGAAGAGAATTTGAGCCATTTGCATATACATATATATATATATATATATATATATATCCATAAAGTAAAGAAAAAATCATACTCGTTCGATATATTCTTACGAAATTCATTGAATTAAAATAAATATCGATATCAATCGAAATCTATTTGGTCATTGGGAAAAATCAAATTTTCAATTGTTATTTTACCGCGCTAAAAAGAGAGCCAAACAACTTTCAATTCGAGTTTTTAAAACGACAGTTACAAAAAATATGATTTTCTCATCTCGATTTTTTTATCGCGGTAAGTTTGTTTTACTCTAATGATTGATATTTTTTTTTTTTTTATCTCGCGTTCTCTTAAAATGAGAAAAACACGTGCAAATGGTTCAATTTTGGATGAAATGAGAGATGGTGAGAACGTTTTTTCGATGGTAATATCGAATGACATTGTTTTTTCGTTCTAATTTTTTTTTTTTTCTTTTTTCTTACGAGTGCTGCACCACTGATACCGCAGTCTCGGTAATGGCACGATCGTCGTGACATATGCTCGAGGTCGTTGTCGTTTCTTCGGCCGGTGCTGCAGCTATTGTCAATTGTATTTTCTCCATATGATCGAGAGTTTTATCAATTGCTCTGAGCCTTTTCTCGAGACTCGTCGTGCCGAGAATTCCAACCTGAAGCTGCGGTCCAAATGGCAGAATCGCGAGAAACCACCATGTCCACGACGGACCGTCGGGCAAACGCGCCCAGTCGTCCTCGGTGTCTGGCATTATGCCAAATACTCGTTGTATCTCGCCCTGTTGAAACGACGAGACTGTCGACCACCATCTCCTGCCCTTTGACCTCACCTGCGACATAAAAAAAAAAGAAAATATTTACTTTCGAATTTTAACTACTTCTCTTGACGAATGTCTTTGCAAATGACTTTTTTTCGCTCAGATATTTCAAGTGTCTCAAATGATACAGGACAGGCGAAAGGAATGCAAATTCAATGGAAAAAGATATTGAAAAATCTTTTCAATTAATCTGTCAACGAAGATTGGATCGGGTTTATTTTATTTTTACTTTATTAAAGAAATTTTTTTTTTTTTTTTTTTTTTTATTTGATGATGATTTATTTGATGAATAGTTGAAGTAATCCCGAATCATTTTCAATGATACTTTCTCAGTGCGATAGCTTTTGATCGATAATCGGATCTCGAAAAATTTTAAATCCTGATAAAAATTCCCGGAAAATCAAAGAATCAAACAAAGTGAATGCAAACAGAAAGTGCTCACTCCAACCGAGCATTAGAAATTGATTGATTTTTTTTTCCGAGGCATTGAAAAATATATATTTTTAAATATTTTCGAAATGTTCCGGTCACGTCAGTTTCATCGCGTGTTATTGCCCTTCGCAATTGTTCTCAAAGTGTTACTGTCATTTCTCCGTTCAAATTAAAAAAAGAGCATTGTTCATTCGGTATGAAAAAAAATAGACGAATTCAACTCAGTTTTTATAAATTCCGAATCCCAGAATGAAATTTGTATAGAAAATACCGAGTAGAATAAAAAAATTAAAATAAAAAAGAAAACTGACCTTGTCGTGAAGTTCCGTAAGATTCGTAAGATTTTCAGGCTGTACGAGCGAGTCTCGAACCAGTTCGACTTGAGCAGTGTCGTAGCCATCTCGTTCGCCACCCGAAATTACTCGAAATCTTCTACCTCCAACGGTGCTTAGGATACTGCAACCATCCTTCATCAAAACTCTGTCCTTGATTTCCAATATCGTGCCATATTCGGCGTACCTAATAAACAATGAAAGTTTGAGTAAAAAATAGTCAGAAAAAAAAAAAAAAAACAGCACAAATGGTGACAATTTGAAAAAAAATCTGTGAAATTTTCACCTTTTCGAGCCGGTGGCTTCTCGATTGAGACAAGCGGCGATCCCAAAATGTCTGACTCCACTTTCAACGCATCTTCGTACCATCAGCCTGTATCTCGGTTCGTATACGAATAAGGGACAAGCAACGCATGGGAATGCGGTTGTACAGACAAAAACAGCGATTTGTTCGCTCCCCAAGAGACCAAGACCTTGGACCATCTCGAGACGATAATTCGCCGCTCTTGAAGCGTATTCAGCCGGTGCGACGATCTTGAGAGCTCTTTCAACAAACTCAGTCACGGTTTTTTGGCTGCTCGCCAAGTACTGGAAAACCATAAAAATTATTCTTCAATTTATCGAACTTGATGCAAATTCGTTTTGTATGAAGGCGTGGCTTGATTTCTGCCTTGAAATTAGCCTTGGAAATCTGATTCCGTAGCTCGCAGGTATTAATCATTGGATCAGCAGTCGTTTCAAGGCTGACATGTTCATTGTTTTCGTTCATTGAGTCAAGATTTTCGAATTTGACAAATAACTTTAAAAATAGTGTAACAAACGTGAACGGTTGACAGTTTGAGCGAATAATTTCCAAAATGGCGGGACAATTTGACAATTCGACCAAATAATTTTTGATGGAAACGCGACAAACATGGATATTAGATTGGAAAAAAAAAGATGGACATGAAATCACGAATGATCGGATGTGATACCAGTAAAAACAAAAAACACGATTGAGCGAAAAGAAGGAATAAAAAAAATGAAAAAAAAAAACGCGAACAGAAAGCCTGAAAAATTCGGAAATAGACAGGAATACAAGCTGCCAATAAAAATGTGTCGAAAACGAAACAACAAAAAAAAAAGAACCGTACGTGATAAAGAAAAACGGAATAAAGACAAATGAAATTTCGATAAAAAGAAGGGAAACGAAATCGACGTATTTATTTTGGTTTTATCACTCGCTAACGAGCATTTCCTTTTCTCGTGTCGAAAAGTGCAATGCTGGGGACGACACAACAGTGAAACAATGCATGAAACTTTCGTTCAAATACACGGAAGCCTGGAGCCTCGGCAAATGGTATTATCAGGATATAACGGCACGTGACCGCAAATAATCATTTCAATCTTACAGCTGCAAGAAAATGGGCCTTTACATCGTTAACGGTTTGAGGAAGAAAATACGATGTAACTTCTCATCTGCCTGTATAAATGTTTGGTGAATAGTCACAACGGATAAAAGCTTGTCGAACTTTTTTATTCTCCTCTTTTCTTTTTATGATAGTTTGATGCAGAAGCATTTATTTTTCAGAATGAACCGTTTCGTAACTAACAAATGAGATTTTATACACCGGAAATAATTAAATAAACATAAACATTAAGTAAAAAGGGAAGAATTTCTGCTGAAGAAACGAGAATGATAACTGAGGCATTGGTGATCTTGTTTTTACATTATTATCGACTTTATGAAAACTGTGTAACGTTCACTTCATTACATCATTGATATAACGAACCATCGGATGAACAGAGATTAAAAACTAACGTCGTTCTGTCTATTACGTAATTTAGTCAGACATTTTTTCGTTATATCATCGATCGTCTGGCACTCGTCGATTCTTTACTTCACGGTGAAATTGAATAGTTACGTGAATACAGAGTGTCGTGCATCCTTAATTGCACATGTAACTTAATTATTTATTCACAATTTCAATTATTCATATTAATTTGTGAAGCAGCTCGAGGGTCATATTTTAAGGCCCTCAATTTGTACTTTGGTAGAAGAGGATTGATCCCGAAAATTCTTAGGTTGTCTTTTGATGAATTTATCGAATTATTCAATGGAAGCATGATGGAGATGATGAAAATAACGTTTGAGCCGATTCAAACGAAAAGAGCTTCGCGTATGTGTGACCGTTTATCATCGATAGGAACCGTGTTGAATCATTTTAAACACATTCATTATGAAATGGAAAAAGATTCTGAAATTTATGTTCCAAGTACATTCTGATGACAACCAAGAAAGTGTGCTTCATTATCGATCTTGTTTCACTGTTCAAGATCAACGTTCTTACTATTTTCACACTAATTATCCAACTGCAAAATTCTTAATGCAGTCTTCAAAAAGCAAATAATACAAAAGCACAATGGATATGGTTATCATCAACGTTAATTTAATGATTAAAGGAATGATCGAGTTAAAGAACTTGGATGTATGAGACGATGGATTTTCGACACGTTATTAATCATCGGAATACGGTTTATGATGATTGAGTTCTTACATTGGCGAGTGAAGTGACGCAGAGTGGACAGGCTGAGGAATAATCGAGACAACGATCGAGGCACATCCAGCAGTACGTGTGACCACAAGGAGTCGTCACAGGTTTCCACAAAGTTCGACAGCACAGAATGCAATCAAGTTCACCCGAGGCACTTCCACCGGTTAAAGGTGGCAAAAGAGTTTTGATGGGCCTTGGTTCTAATCCTGAAAAAAAAAAAATCAATAAAGTAACGGTGAAATCTTGACTTTTGAAAAATCGTATATTGAACGGAAAAAGATTCTTTGAACGTGAAACTCACTCTTCAGTTTCTCTACTTCCTGATAAACTCGATCGAGGGTAGAATGTAGCTTCGCATTGTCGTTCGGATTCGGACTCGATAAGACTCTCCGACAAATAGCCTGTAAAACGAAATAGTTTCAATAACTGATGCTCAATCACTTACAATACGATTTCGAGATTTTGGAACAATTTTTAAAAGGATTCTATCTCGTTGCCATTCGAAAATTCACTGTCCACATCTGTGGTGATATGTTGAAATTTGATCCTGAGAGAAAGACATACGAGCTTTGCCCGCGCCTCCATGATCATGCTTATAATTAGACGCGATTGCAAATAATTATGGAATTTTCTCGTCTTTGTCGTCGATCTCGCAAGATCGCGATAATTGAAGATTTAAGAGCTCCGGGTTCACGAAGACTGTAATCTTAAAAAGTGTTTACCTGAGTTATTTCTTCCTCTCCACTGCTATTATCCTCGCAATCCGAAGTGTTCAATATAGTTCTTCTATGACGTTGACTCGGACTCATCAGCGGCAATAGCAAATGATTTTTCTGACGGTGATTCTCGTGATGATTATTGTGAATATTCTGTTGCTGTTGATTGTGATTATGATTATTATGATGATGGTGATGATGGTGGTGATGATGATGTTGATGATGATGATGATGATGATTGTGGTTGTGACGATTTCGTCTCGTCCTTGGACTCGTTTCCACGTGATTGTTGTAAGGTAATCTCGAGGAAATTGTTCCCTGTCGTCTTTGGCTCGGTGACAGCATTCGATGAAGTACCTGGAATATGGAAAATCGATTCATTAATTATATTCGTAATGGGAATATCAATTTTTTGATAGTTCTTAGATCCTGGCACACGATGATGAGTCTCTGCTGAGCAATTTGGTAAAATTGCCAGCGTGTGAAATGTTTAAAACATCACGATCTAATTTACATTTTTAGGATATTTGCAAAAAAAAATTGTTTCTAGTGGAAAGGCACCTTCGAGTCTGAGCTTTTTGAAAGAATCATTTAGATTTTCTACACCAGAAAGATTGGATGAATTTTTACGATTTTTCTCCGCATCGATTTTCATTTTGATGAATGAAAATTTTTTTTTTTCTCGTCAAGAAATTTTCAAATAAATGTGATAAATTTTCTGTTGATTTTTTTCTGTCTTATATTTGTGAAAAATCGATTGAAAAGTATTTAAAAATGTAATAAAAATTGCGATTATTGATGCAACACGAATGTGTGCTCGTCGTGTTACGAGCTGTGGATATGTGAGCATATAATAGCGTGACAGTCGTTACCCTCGTGGGTTCGTACGTCGGTCACTCACCTGACCATCGCACCGAGTCATTGAGGTGACTCTTTTGCTCGTTGCTCGATAGTGCGACGGCCAAGCGAGCCGGAAAGTCCTTGTCTACGTATGACTACTTTGCTATAAAATTGTATATATGAGCAATTCCACGACAGGACGATTCACCTGTGATATCGTCACCTACTCGAACTACTAACGTCATTTTTCTCCAAGTTATCTTTACGTGGAATAGTCGTTTGATAGAGCCGATCAACAATTCTGTCGAATTTCAAAACGATTTCATTCATCTACTGTATTATTATTTTTATATATTCTGATATTAATATAATTTAATATGTACCATCGATCTCAGCCAGACAAAAAATAATTATAAATATTTTAACAATCTGATTACTCGTTTCATTAATACCCAATGACTAATTATTTCTGTTTCTTTTTCCTTTTTTTTTACATATATTCTTTTTTTCTCAACGAAAAAAATCTGCATATAATTCTCAAAAAATATCTCCATAATTATTGCATTAATGTATTTTTAATTCCACTGCTGCTGCTGGCTCATAATTTGCAGCAACTGAAAAATTCTTTTGAAACTCGACAGAGCATTTACATGAACACTCCTCTCTCTCTCTCTCTCTCTTTCATCAATAACTTGAATGGAGTACTATTTTTCCATCAGTAGTAATTTTTAATTGAATGGAAATTAGATCGAAATACAAAAGCGCAACAAATTCAAAATTATGATTTTTTTACGACGATATCCTTACGATAGTTCAATGCTTCAGAACTGCAGAACTGATTGAAATTTGAACAACCGCACGTCTGTCAGTGAACAAGAAAAAATCTTTCACAATAATTATTGATACGAAAAAGTGGTTGGATGAAAAAGAATTTTAGAATAGTTTCATCATGATCTGAATATAAAAAAAAAAGTTCGAAAACTCAGAGAACGGTGAGGGTCAAGTAGATCGATTCGTGTGGAATGTCTCATACATATACTATAAGATACAAGCTCTCACTGGCTGAGTTCGTTCACGAGTTTATTTCGTTCTGCCAGGAGTCGATGGACAGCCAGAGCTCAAACTACAAAGTGGTATATACTCTCGACGAGGTTCGAGGCCACGTGGAATTATACGCACACATATATACGTATATATATAAACATATATCTCAGGAAAGAGAGACAGTCTGGCATGACGCAACGTCATCTTCCCATGTTGCATAAATTCTTAGAACTCAAAGTTCTTGAGTTCGCGAAATAATATTAGTCATCAATTCCCAACGCGACTGAGAAAAGGGACCAAAAGCGTGGGAGAATATTATTTATCCATCAATTTTAAGGATCTTTCGTGGCATAGTTGCTCTGTGGCTTTTCAAGAGATAATTTCGTATGCAAATTTATGTTCAGGATTACGTAAGTTTACGAAATTCATTGAAAAATATACTCGGACATATTTTTTTATTTTAACTCTTCTATATACTTTTCTAGTAAGCTCACACGTAAATGAGACAGGCATTTTGATCACTTCGATAAGGTTTACTTCGATTGTACGTTTTTTTTTCCTATATTCGTTCAAGACAGATATATGAATTTACGGATTTTCGAACGAATGGAAAGACAGTGAAATGCTCGTAACCAAATTTTTTTTCTCCTAAACTACTGCATGTAACTTCCAATCTTTTTATTTTTGTTTACGAACAAATTTCAGTGATTGGGGCTCTATAAATTTTCATACCTATCGATAACTTACCCTTGTGAGTTCATGGCGAACAGACTGAGGGTTCCTGTCGATGGCGACACTTACGCAGAGGGCGAAAAAGGCCTCCTCGTGTCTTCCAAGCGCCGATAACGCCATCCCTCTTCGATAATGTCCCTATCGACAAAATCACATTGAATATTTTCCATATTTTCATGTTTTATTTCTCCGTCTCTCTCTCTCTCTCTCTCTCTCTCTCTCTCTCTCTCTCTCTTTCTTTTCTTTGACGACCTGCATTAATATTATACGGGGTTTGCCATTCTAGAGTGAACGCCCGGGTCATGCAACCAGGCCAACTACGGTGCAGTGTAGTGCCACCACGTAGTAAAAACGTTATTACGTCTATCCATTTTTCGCCCCGAGCGCGTAAACCAGACTTTCAACCATATTATTCCCTTTTTTTTTTAGTCTGGAAGCGAAATTCACTCCAGTTACGGAATATTTAACGTTAAAAATTCAAACGCCTTCGATAATGATACAATTATTTTTTCACTTAAAAAAACTAATGAACAGAGTGAAACATAAGAATCTGAGAGCCTCGGAGAAAGTCAAAGTATGAATTGTAGTTACAAGGAAAACTTTGCTTAGAATTTACAATTCGTTACATCGGGACTTTTGTACCGACCTAAGATCTAAGATGTGCCGAATTTGGTTGAAAAAGTTTTTTTCGATTTAGCAAACATTAAACTTAAAATGAAATTTTGTTGAAATATTGAAATCTTTTGTTGCACGTATTGAACAAAATTTTTTTTCTTCAGGCAACAAAATTTCGAATATTTACAACAAAATTTATTTATAACGAAACCATAATTTGTTAAGACGATAAAATATTTTGTTGCGTAGTCGAAATATTTTGTTGGACGTATCTTTTTATCTGTGCGTTGAAATTCAGGAATCAAAAACAGATTCATCAAGTTTAGGAAGTCTGTTGAAATCAATGGAGTAATTACGAGATTTTCGGCTGGTTTGAAACTATTTTCGGTTTAATTTCATATTACAAATCGTTCTTTCAGGTCGAATAAAAATCTGA
The DNA here is from genome assembly GCA_037576405.1 of Campoplex capitator. Classification (NCBI taxonomy): domain Eukaryota; kingdom Metazoa; phylum Arthropoda; class Insecta; order Hymenoptera; family Ichneumonidae; genus Campoplex; species Campoplex capitator. The sequence continues at coordinate 7,250,563 of JARBWI010000323.1, read as the reverse complement.
CACGTTATTATCTTTTCTTACAAAATCTTTTGTAATTACAGTGATGATCGTAGCATTTTGACGTAATTTATTCCATTTTCTAGTCAATTCTTTTGAAGGAAATGAAATATCATATAAAATAGAGCTTACCTTGCCCCAGTCAGGACGTAATCGTACTGCATGGTCAGCATCTGTCAGTGATGCTTGAGGCCGGTGAAGCAGAAGCAACGCGTGAGCTCTGTTGCTCAGATGCAAAGGGCTGTTTGGAGCTGTAACATATAATGAAAATAAAAAAATGGTTAAATTCGATAAAATATATCGGCGAATGACATTTTCTTAAACAAAATCAATGTCATTCCAGTTATAACTACGATACAGTGGTTGAAATTCTAAAGTCGATAATGATTCAATAAATATTAAGGAGTTTCGGTACAGGCGATATAATGTTGCCATGCTAAACCATGTTAAAAACACAAAAAATTTCAAAAAGTTGAGAATTTTATAAAATTTGGTGAACATATTCTTTAGTGCCAAATTTGACGATACAAATTTTTTCAGATTTTTCTTCTACACGGTTATCGAGTAATTGAAGACTAAAGTTCACGTGTATAAGCATAGCGTTTCCATATATATAGGTATATACTTCGGGCATAAGAAATCTACTTTGATGCATAATTACTCGATAACTAAGTAGAAGAAAATTTTGAAAAAATTTGTATTATCGTGCTCGATGTTGAAGAACATTATCACCAAATTTGATTAATTTCTTAACATTTTGCCTTTTGTACCGAAACTCCTTAAGTAATCCTGAAAATCTAGGGAATCGACGGTTTGTTTATGCATCGTACATGATATAACGTTTTACTCAACAAACGATAATTAACATACGGTTAAGTGGGTGTCCTTGTCCCAAGCTTAATATATATCTAAAATAAATTTCCACGAAATATGCGGCATTAATTTTTCGCAACGAATCCTTGAAATTCGAGATCTCTGAGCGTCTTTCGTAATTCCATGGCCAATAGAAACCATGAGATTACATAATAAGGAGAAAAAAAGGATGGAAGTTTCGGTCGAAAATTCCGACAAAGGTGAATATAGAATTGAATTTTTTTATAAAATAAAAGACAGAATATTACTTTACGATGGGGGAGAAAGGATCCTAAAAATAAAAAAAAATTAATTGTCACCCCGCTTCTATTTGGTTTCGTAATCGGTACGATATCTATAAGAGTTTCACGTGACGCGACTAGACCTCTCCGATAGTTTCGTCTTATACAACGAGTAGCGTTTCTAATTGTTTTTATCTTCGAAATTTCTATGTTCATGTTTATGTGACTATTTTTATACGTAAACGTAATGTATCCCTTGATCCGGCGTGATCTCCGACCACGAGAGTTTCACAAACTCTTTCAGCGAACAATTATTCATCGCCTATTGCCGTTACGAATTTAAAAATAAGTCGAGTCAGCGGCGCGAGATTTTCGAATAAGAAATTCTTATATATATCGCCACCAATTACATGAGATTTGCGAAAGCAACTCCAGCGAATAATCGCGATACAGTTTAAACATAGGAACCTGTCAACACTGACGTAATGTCCATCGGTTGCGAGTCACACTTTTTTTTTCTTTCGCTATAAAAAACAAGAACAAATAACTTGTTTTATTTCTTAATTATAATAATAATACAACACGAGTTATTAATTTACTCGAACCATAAATTTATTCATCCAAATTATTAATTGCTTGCTAATTTGTATATTAATATAATTCAAATAAAAGTAAAAGGAGCGAAACGAATTTACATTTTGTCGCAAATAAAGCACTTTAACGTAAATAAATTTGACGCGATTTACTGAAAATGAATTTTTATCCGTTTTGTTTCTGGATTTAAGATTCAATGAACGATTGAACGAGTAGAAAAAAATATTGTAACCTGAATTTCATCGAAGAAATGAATATTTTTTATTTATCGTATAACAACGTTACGTCGTCATTAATCATTCGATTTTAACATTCAAATTCAAATGTACATCTAAATTTATATATACTTATACATGTCATATATAACTTTTAATCATTTTATTTGCAAATGAGTTAACGAGAGAGTGCTGAGTGATACAAAGGAACAAAGAAATGCCGATGACTCGTATCATCTTTACCCCTTCTCTCTTCCCTTCCTCGCTCTCGATTTATCTCTCTTTTGCGATAAAATAATAGTCGGTAGATATTTCGCAGATATTAGCATGGCTACTGTTAGGGATTAGTCTAAAAAACGAAAAATGGCAAATGTCACTAGTCACCAATTTCATGAATTTAAATAAATGTAAATAATTATTTCACATTGAATAAGAATTGACATATGTTATCATTGTTTTTTTATAATAACGATCTTCATGAACGAAGTATTTCTTATCAAATTGATTTGGCTGAGATTCATTTAAAAAAATATATTTTCACGATGAAGAGTTACTGACTTCTGCATGGAAAGTCCCATGTAATTCGGTATCGTTGCTTCTAAAAGTACATCGAACTCTCGGAGAGGAGAGTCAAGGCATTAAGCATATGTATGCGGGATATAAATTGTCTAAACCGTAGCTGGTAGTTTTCTCTCGCGAATGTCGAGGTCGATACTATCGAAGCGTTAAATCGTCGTGTATAATGTGTGGCTGCGGCTAGTATGAGTTGGTCCGACACTTAGAAATGGACAAACAGAGAGAGAGAGAGAGAGAGAGAGAGAGAAACGACTGGAAACAATTATAAAAATAGAATCATAATTCTCTTTCTCCTTCACATCGTCTCTCTCTCTCTCTTTCTCTATCATTCTTGCTCACCCATCTCTGATGCTCTTCAAGCTCTCCAACACTCCGAGCACTCACGATGTACTCAAACGTTATGCAACGACCAGCAGCGAATCAGAGAGTACTCGGTAGAGATTCTGTAAATCACTTGAGGTTCCCACAACATTTCCAGCACAACGGTAAATGCATATACTCACGTTTGTCACAATTTTCCTCTGTCAGTGACTTCGTAAGCCCAGCACTGCGGCGATTATTGACTCATCATTAGTCACCCGGCGGTATATATTCCACGTGTGCGAGAGAGAATCGAAAAACAAACTTTTTTTTTTTCATAGACCAGTGATTGATGCGATGGCAAAACATATCCAAAAAATTGATTTTTCATATACAAGCATTGCGATATTTCATTCCGATTTTGTCATTATTTTAGGACCACGGAACAAAGGTTCGTCAACCCTCGACCAGACAACGTCAGTTTCTTTGTCCACGCTCATTTCAACGTTTGCGAGGAGAGTAAAACTCGTTGCTCGACCTTGATCGACAACCTCCCAAAAAAAGTGTAAGTGAAAATGAATCCCTGAGCAAATGCGTCGCAGCGTGCATTCGTTCTCGAGAGTACCAAATGAGCTAAATTGAAAAAGGGGTGCTCGTGACCTACGTTGCGTCGGGAACGTAAGCTTTTTACTGATGAACAGAAGTTTGAACGAAATTTAAAGTCTCTCTGATACAAATAATATCCGTCAATAAGATGAAAATTTATTAGAAAATTCGTAATTCATTTTGATGCTGGCTTCTTGTATCCTTTTATTGCTACGATGTATGACAAAAATATTTCATCGTATCCGTTGGATGAGTTTTATACAAAGCCGGTGGCTTTTGGTATAATTTAAACGAGCTATACGGACAAACAGGCGGGAGTGCATCCTGGTATTTTTTGTTGCACGAGCAATGTCATTGCCTGCAACAGTCTCGTTCTCTCTCTTTCTTCTCTTTTCATGCCTGTTTCTGTCTCGTTCCTTCTCTTTCCGCTTTTCTCGTTCTCTGCCGCCCTCTCTCTTTTCTCTTTCCACGTATTTAACGGTCTTTTGAACAGCGTTTATTCAACGATACACGCGGGCAGGAACGTTTTCCGGCCTGATCGTAAATCTCACATCACAGAGACGAAAACATAAAAGAAGTTGCGAGGGTACAAGAGAAAATTCCCAGACTATCTTGTTCTTATGGACCAAGATGAGTTTTGTCGTTACCCAGACGAATTCATCAGTCCCGTTGACGGTTGTGGGGCGATCCCCGAGTTTCTAATTCCCAACAATATGCAGGGTTTTGTGCACGTAGTAGTTTCGGCATTTTGTTACCTATGGTAACTTGGTGAGAAAAGCGAACGAGAGAGGAGACCAGAGACTCGAAGAGGAGCGAGATCCAGGCATTTGCCGGGGAAGATTCTCTCGTAGGCAGATAGATAGAGAGAGAGAGAGAGAGAGAGAGAGAGGGAGAGGGAGGTAGAACTCGAAGCCCGGCCAAAGCTAGAGATCTCGGTCTTTCTCTTTCTCTCTTGCTTTCCCTCTCTTCCACCGAGCTCATGGATGGATCGATAGGGTTTTCGACGAGACCTCGCGGTCATGGAACTTCCTCGTAACTTTTCGAGCCCTCGGAGTAACCTCTGGATTGCAGATTTCAAAAAAAAAAATCAAAAAAAGCTCAGGCCCTACAATCGATTTTGAGACGAGCATGAAATATTACGTAATCGAATGAGTGATTAATTGCTTAGAAACTAAACATAAGACAACTTGTTGCATATTAAAAATTATTAATTCAACGCGTCGCCTAGCAGGCTGCAGAAATACACTGAAAATATACATTAAACGTACGGAGATAAAGTTACTTTTGTTATCATCAACGGCAAACAAAATGCGACGCGTTCGATCAACACGTTGACATATTCACATTTATAGCGAGAGTAATCTCAACAGCAGGAAACAGGAAGTTGACGACCTCATTCACCTAAGCGTGGAGCTTCTTTATTGTATGGCAAACTATACACTGCGATATATGAGCCGAATTTCATATTTTTTTTTATATCATAAACTAAATCGCTCTTCATTTCCACCGCTTTAACGATTGTTTACTTCACGAAATAGGTCCATGGTTTATGTGAATTGGAAGAAAATCTTCTTTTGACCCACGTTCGTAAACAGTTTAATCGAAAAAATTTTACTTCAAATATTCTCTTCGCTTTTAACATTTCACCAAAGACACAACTGTTATCGGAGCCTTTTTTTTATTTGTAAATCGGTGCCAGGAAGAAGAGAATTTTCGAAAAAGCATCGCTAAACGTTTCCAATCGATGATAATCCCATGATGACGTTCGGGAGTCAAATCATCTCGTAAATTGTCTGCTTCCTTAGACAACAAATGGAGCATCGTTTAAAATTATTGCCCAGCAAGTTCATTGAGATAGTAGCTGACAATCTTGATCTCAAGCGTCACTCGATGGTTTTACTGATTATTTCAAACTTTGCCAGCCTTCAGTGTGACTCTGAAGATTTTCAGATTGATTATACACGAATTTGAAACTGATACGAAGATCATGACGGTTTGTGCGTCATTTCAAATACAGTCTGAAACTTTAAAGCTGGCAAGAGAGCCTGAGAGAGCGTGCTTCAGATACGAACAGTCATATGGACATACAACAGCTGATGTGATATGTGTATACACATGTGTATGTTCTCGCTCGAGGCGAGAGGACCGATCGATAGAGCCTTTTCAACCCTGAGCGGACGGGGAATGCGTGTATGGGAGACAAAGGGAGCGTTAAAACACGCGGGAAAAAACCGAGTCCGCAAACCCTCCGGTTGTTGAACGACAGTGCTCGGGAGATCATACTAAAAGTAGAAAATATTCCGTCTACGGTAGTAAGATTCATGTCAGCAGCCATTAATACAGCATTGCGGTTGAAACTGGTGTTTGAATGGAGCCACTAAGCGCTACGCACGCTGCAATAAACAAAGATTCATCGAACACTATTCTACTTTCATTATCTCGATTTTCAACTGCTGCAATCGATCGGGATGAAAGGCAGAATATTTTAGACGAGAAATGATTATTTTCACATTGGGATGTCAGACCACTTGATAAATACAAGAGAATCGACTGTTTTTTTCATTTCAAACAGTAAATTTCCTTTCAAAGTGACGATCCTGATTCCTGACAGTTACGTCAACATTCTAAATCTTCATGTAAAATTCTCTCTGTGTACATGAGACGTCGGAGAATTGTGGCAGAAAGTATACGTACTTCATTGGGGTGAAAATGTTGGGCTCTATGGAAGAGGGTGCAAGCCGCGTTTCGTAACGATCTTTCTCGTGCAGTTCAACGGACTTTGACTGATAAATTACGAGAGGATAAAATAGTGTGTTCTGATATTTTTTAAAAGACAAAATCAAATGGGAGTAAAATCTTTTTTGCTTGTCACCCGTTGTCACCTCTGTCGTGAAAATTCAGGCCTAAAATGAACTTTTGACATGGCAGTTTCTTTGGCAGCTGCTTTCGGACAACACTCACCAGGTGTCAACTATTGTGCAAGTCTCCTGAGTAACGATGATCGAGCTTAATTGTAGCCTCGAATTACTCAGGCCTGCGCGATTCTATTTCTGCTGCATATAATTCCTTCGTACCAAGCTCGTATAATAACGCTGTTCTCACTCTTCCTTCTTCCATTTTCATTTATGTGACTGGTGTTATTAAATGCTACAGACGATTAAGATATATAGATCCATAATCATCCTAATGAGGAGCTCATGCGACTGGACGTTTCTCTCGTGTCCATTTCTCTTCTCGGTGTGCAGAGAAAACATGAGATATTGGTAGGGAACCACGTCAGTGGAATAGATGACAGCAAAGAAAAAGCGTGAATTCTGTACAGTGATTTGTGCCTGAGTTCTCGAAGATTTAGCTCCATTCGGTTCTTACTTTTTTTTTATACATAAACGATGATATCGTGTGCGCAAATTTTCCTGAAATTTCATGATATTGCAAAACAGACTTGCCTCATTATAATTTGCAAGTACAAATATTTGAAAGATAGAAGCTCAGCAGTTAGCAGAAGCCTGCCGGCTATAATCATTGTTTATATAGCTTTTCACAAAATTCTGAAGCAAGATCGCGAGTCTGCAGTATATGGACTTTTACGAGCAACATAAATCGTCGACGCGGTAGTCCCAATAGTCCGTTGAAAATCTTGTGTGTGTGTCGTTGTGTACGAGTTTGCTGATAGTTTAAACGTTCCTTCTGTACGGATATCGAATATATCTTGAAACCAAAGGCGTTTTATGTAGCGATTATGTAGCGTTGAATATTATTTCAACTGTGGGTATAGGAACAAACGTTTTAACATCAGTCTTTACCATCGTTTCTTTTGTTAAAACAAAAAAAAAACAAAACGTATTCGATCCTAAATGAGAATGGACGATAAAGCAAGAAAATTGAAACGTCAAGTAATGTCGTTCATTATGCATCTCTTTTATAAGTAGAAAAAAAAAGTAATCCGGAGTGAAACCTTTTGATTTTTTCAACGATTACGTAACGACCTGAAAATATTTTCAAATCTCAGCAAAGTCGGGAAATGTGATAGCCGCAAGCATAAATTCGTTGTTTATACGGGGCTGAAATTTTTCGTTTTTCCTCGACGAACGTCGGGAAGGAAAGTATGAAGAGAGGAGAGAGAAGAGATCGCGGTTATTTTTAGAGCCAGAGAGGGAATCAAAGGGAAAAAAAGCGCGTGGGACAAGATTGGATAAATGGAAGAGAAGCGAGGAGAAATCAAAAGAGGGAAAGAGAGAAGAGGAGTAAGTATGTACGAGGAGGTCTCTTCGTGGTCGGGTGACCGACCTTTACGTAACGCTTGGCTGTTTGCTGGTGACGTGCTACTGCGATCGGTCGCATCGCTGCATACTCATCTCTCTCTCCCTCTTTCTCACTCTCTCAATCTCTGTCCCTCTTCAACCGTATTTATTCGCTCGCGGTTTCACTCGATGCAGTTCCTCCTCTGTATATCGTTCGCCGATATACGCGCCCGCGAATCTTACGCGCTTTACCAGTGCGCCGTTACAATACCAGACGAGACTCGCCGTACCAAACATATACGATAACAATGTTGCAACGCTTAAATACCAATGACTTTCTTGCCACTTGAATCTCCGACGTATCATTTAATTTAAGCATCGGATGTCAATTCATACAGAGCGATTCTCGATTCATTCTTGTCGTCGGAATTATAATACGGGGATTTTCAATTTCGAAAAATTCTTTTTTTTTCTACAAACTTGCCAACCAACGAGATATAGTCACAAATTTTTCTTACCAATGAAACATCGAGGAGCTTTCGAATCCCGGGAGAACAATCATCAACATTTTTATGTGGATGATTTCGAAGAAAATGATTCGCAAATTATTTTCTTCTGGTTTTCTATACCGAGAAACAAAAGGTCCATTTTATATAATTATATATCGTAATGAGTTGAAATAATGAAATCAATCATACTACTATGGATTGGTCGATGATGGGTAATAATCAGATTATCGACTAAAATATAACATTATAGAAATCTGTGATGTATTTGAGCAACAAATACAAAATGCCGATGTTACGAGCAGCTATTTCGAAGCCATAGATAGAAATAACTTTCATAATGTGGTTCGGTCGACCGTTTTATCTTAGTTTTTTTGTTTGTTTCTATTTTTCGTGTATATTTATTTATTATTGGTTTAAGTTAAAATACGCCGTGAAGGGTTCCCTCTCGTAACGCTCCTCTCGTAACGAAGAGGAAATGACGGTAACAGCTAACGGAGGAGAGCGTGAGTGAGAGGAGTCTTGTCGTGGCTTTGAAACGAGAACCAAAATGAATCGTAACACTGTTCGTGGAAATATTCTACAATGTATTATATGAAGCATTATGGAATGAATAACAACAGAACGCCATTAATTCGTAAGCTGCTAAATCCTATGCTGCTTTCTCGAAGAAAAACCTTATCACGTTTCGAAGAACACGTGTTTTTCAACCGTTTTAATCGCGTTACAAAAAAAAACAACTTGAAATAATCGTTTTTTTAAATTATTTTTTAAGCTCACCAGAAGTGGCAGTAAAGTCTGTTTTGAAGGGGACTCGAATGGGATCGAAACGTTTTAATCCAATATTAGGGAAACGATGCTCTACTGAGTTCTACTGTATCATACAACGATTATATTTATTCAATTAAAGTTTTTCTTTGAACCTCTTATGCAGTCGTTCATTATGAATAGTAATAATAATAATAATCGAAAAAATTAGTGTTCTCAATCGTGTATTTGAATATTTTTTATTCCCTTAATTGTCATCATATTTGTGCATGAAATTTTCCACTTTAGATTCATCACTGAAATATATATTTTGAAAATAACGTTAAATGTTAAAAAGCCTTTTACTCGCGATTACGTGATAAACGATAATATAGAAATAGAAAGATTGAAACATTTGGAGAAGTGAGTGAAGTATATTGTCCACTCGAATGATGTAATCACGATAATGTACGAATTTATTAATATTAATAGGTCGTCGTGTGTGTCGTGATAATTGTGTACAGAATCCTTATTTTTTTTTTTTTTTTAGAGAACAACGTTTCGTGTCTCGTTTGACCAGAATAATTTCGAGTCAGTTACGAAAAATTCGGTGATCGCACTGGCATGACGATTATTTACAACAGGAAACGGGAAATGGAAGTAACTGGTCACGGCGAATACTCGAGCAAACACACCAGGGGAGACAAAGATAAATTGCAAAGGTTGCTCGTCCCGAACGACGCGACGAACGCCAAGAGAATTTTTAATTTTTCGTCTGAAAAAAAAAAAAAAAAAAATTCTGAGCTGTAGATGAAAAGAGATATAGAAAAAACTACGTGCCGGAGAGAGATACCGAATCACTAGTAAGAGTGTTTTGTTTATCGTGTAAACGAGGCACGAAAAATCGCTAAAAGTCTTCTCGTTTGTACTTGCGCATTCATGATTACACGAGGCTCATTTCGTTTCATTGTTTTTTTTTTACTTCGGGATATTGTAAAAAAATTTTTAAGTATTAAATGCCAATTTATTGAGCATTTCGTATATATATATGAAGAATTTTCTTTCGTATTTGCCTTTTTTGTTAGAACGTACGTCATCGCGGATAGGATCATACCGACGAAAAAAATTTTGTATATATATTCGTCTCACGATATGCTCGTATAACTTTTCTCGAAGTAACGATTAATACTGCAGCAAATGATTTAACGGATAGGAGAAAACGACTGACAGTAGAACGTGGTACTTTTCACGGTCAAGTACCTCGAGCGATGTGGCTCGCAGCTATGCGGTGTCGCTTCCGTTCGATCGAGTTCCCTGGCCCCCGGCCTTCTCGACCTAATGTTACTCTCTGTTGCGCTGTAGCTCTAAACTCTACAATTTTATTCTCCGAGCTATGCGACCGTGCGATATATGGTGAATGATTTTTTTTTTTTTCGGTCAAAATATTTGATAATCGTGACACGTTCACTATTTTACTGAATTAATGAGGCATGACGAGAGAAAAAATGTATACGAAAACAAAATGCGATGAATGAACATTTTTTTCTGTCAATGGTGACGAATCGTTGAATTTTTCTTCTCCAAAAGTATTCACGAATTCACGACTATATCGATCAATATTCAAAAATCGCGTTTCACAAAGGAATTTGAATTTTTTGAAAAACTTATCGTTTAAACAAAAAATAATTCAAATTCAGAACGAAACTTTGATCTTCGTGAAAATCTCATTTTGTCCACGATATTTTTTCATACCGCTTGCGTAATTAAAAACGTCAAATTAATAAAAAAGAATCCATCCCTTGGATTCAACGACGAAAGACTCAATGATCGAGTACTACGTTATTGATGAACAGTACTTGAAGATGTGAAGTGAACTTGAGGAAATAGTGAAATTCTGATAATTAGTTTGAACTCGAGTGAGCGACAATTAATGACTATTGATTGGAGCCTTGGTCGAAATTACATAACTCGGCATACGTATGAATACGTATGAAGAATCACGGCTGGAACGTTATCATTCAAAATTGTTTATTGGATAATTGAATTCAGCGAATGTTCGTAGAGAAGAAAAATTCAAAGAATGAAGGAGGGGGGGGGGGTGGTGGGGTTCAGGGGGTCGAAAAAATTAGAAATCGGAGTAAATTTGTCGTATATGGAGACTCGTCTCTTGGCAATTGGTTTAACGTCTATGTATCTATATATAAACACATATAAATATGTGCGTTAGTGTGTTGATATTCTATCTTATGTATCACGTGAATGTACACGGTGTTTCGAGCATGTATTTATCCAAGTGACGATGAGCAGAGGTCCCCGTGGCAGTGAGACGAGCACGTATAGTCAGGGACCGGCTGAGAACGGCCACGCACGCTTATATGCGTCGCGACGTTCGACTCGTTCTTACATAACGCTTTTTATTATGTAATTGAGACAACGAGAGAGCGAAAGACGACAAGAATATTTGTGCGTATGTGTGCACGATGTTTGAGTGGTCTGTTCTAGCGAAGTTTTAATATGAGATCGACCGAGACCCACGGACCGATCGATCGGGCTATCGAAACTCGCATGTTTGCCAAAAAATTAAAAAAAAAAAAAACGACAAAAATTAACGTCACGAAAATTCCATCAATCGAGATTCAGTTATGAGCCTGTAAAGTAGGAATCTCGTTTGGATATTCAGCAATCGATAAATGTGATCGATTGAAAAGGTGTTTGGTTTTTTTTTCCTCGTATACCATCCGCGCTATTTCGACATGTTTAATTTATTGACATTTGAATTTTATTATTGTATAAATATTATGGTCGTTAACGATTTTGGGGGAAATGCGAAATCAGGGAAAAAAAATTATGCGAAATTTTTTTTTTTTTCAACGAGCAACAAAACAATTTCGCACATTCGACGTTTTTCGAATGTCAAAATTTTCTTCGACGTGTGTTCCCATTCGCGCTGATCATATTGTATATAAATGCGGGCTTTGAAACTTCATCCTCGAACTCTTCAATCGTTTTTTTCCACTATTTTGATACCCCCTTCAAATTTGATTGTTCTAAAGACTAAAAAAAAAAAGACTAAAGATAAAAAAAAGAATAAAAAAAATAAAAAAGTCTAAAAGAATCGAAATGCCTAAAATTTTACTCTCGGAGGATTGTGCATTTGATATTCCAGCGTAAACTATTTCCTTACATTTAGCAAAAAGAATTTTTTCGCACGAACCTGAATGGGAAACAACGTTTCATAATCGCTCGATAATTTTTCAGGATTCTCCTGCTTCGAAATGATTTTGAATAAAAAAAAAAAAAAAGACTAAAAAGCATCTCCAAACAATACTCCGGCCGATCTAACTTTTAAAAAAATTTATTTTCTTTAAAAATTCTCAACGAGAGTCTGCGCCAATTTTTTCAGCTTTATTCACCCAAAATCTTTTCTTTTTTTGTTCTTTTTTTTTTTCATTATTCTTCACGAAGAAAAATTTAATACTATTTGAGGCAAAATTAAGCCTCACGGTATCGTCCTTTCGCTCGAACACAATTTCGTCCGTTTCCTTTTTGCACATGTGTATTGGAAAGTGAATATATAACCTCGATATATATAAGTAAAATTCGATTTTACCGTAGTAACGTGCATGAACCAACTGCTACCTTTATTAGATAATAACTTTAACTGCCGTCGTCGACAACGCCGACGACGACGACGACGACGACGACGACAAAGTCGGAGAGGATAGGCACATAGGAGTCGAGCAAAGCGCGGGTTCTCCGGGCCCGTGTTCGTTCGGCCGGGGCTCTCTTGGTGTCAACGTAACCATTTATATAAATCTATCGTTACGTAATTCGCCGGCCGATCGCCACGAGAAGATAGATTCGGCCGGTCTGTGTATGTCGTTCGCTAGAGCGGTGTTACGCGAACGAGACTCGATGCCGCGAAACCACGTGGACTACCTCATACATGGCTTTAGCTCTGTTTCTCATGTGTGTGTATTCTCTATCAGTAGAAAAAAAAAAGAAAAAAAAACGTATCAAAGTTTACGAGATCCTCCAACTACGATTTTTTTCAAAAGAACTTGCTTAAATAAGAGTATTATTTTTTGATACAGCACCTGTGAACTGTCAATTAAATTGACTATCGTTTTTGATTGCACAACGATATCAATTTTTTTTTTTTTTTTTTTTTTTTTTCATTCTTTCAATTGTTAACACTCGTATTGCGTGTAGATTAACGATTATATAATATGCAAAATTTCATGAAATAACAGAGCAGTTAGTTCACGATATACGACGTTGCTTCGGTTATCGAAATTTTTGATCAATTCATAATCAAATAACGTTTATGTTTCGCTCCTATGATTCTCGGTGTATAAAACATTTTTATAGAAAAAGTAATGGTTTTAATGAGAAATTGAACGCGTTATTTTGCCTCAAGTTTTTAATGACTGTTTTTCTATATTGAAAAAAAAAAAATACTGGTAAATTCTTTTCTCCGTACGCGAGTATCTACATTTCGTACTCGCTATTTTGACGTTTAATTTGAATATTTAAGATTTTTTTTTTTTTCAATCGGAGCTCTTATCGATTTCTTGTTTCTCTTTTTTTTTTTTCTTTCTCGCCACGTGAACACGAATTTTGATGATAGATTACTCGGTCTGAAGTTACAGACGTAAGAGATGTCACATACACGTATTTCATGTACGTAAGGAAAAATATAAGAGGGGAAAAAAAAAAGTAACATTCACGAGAGAAGATTTATGTAGGTTATTGAGAAAAAACTTATGTAACTCGTAAATATATATTAATTTAGTACGCTCGAATATTTTGCTTCTGTCGTATATATATTTTGCTCGCATTAATTTATAAACGCGGGTGTGACATTACGTGTATAAATAGAGCGGGTTCTAGTTCGTTAAAAGAGAGTTAAAGAGAGATAGAGAAATCGAGAGAGGTAGAAAAAGTGCGGGGGGGGGGAGAGGGATAGAGGAGATCAGGGATTACGTAAGCGAATCAAGAGAATGATTGGGGTATATGATTCATAAGTGTCCGGCCGCGCGGAGAGTCCCCGGGATCCCGGTATGATCGACCGACATATATACAGCTTACGAAAGTACCAATCATCTCTCTTCTCTCGTTCAAGCACACCAAAAATCACATCTCTGCCATCCGAGATTTTTAAAATACGAAAGACGAGGGTACAGAAATGCGGAAGTTAAGGAGTTTCGGTACAGGCGATACAATGTTGTCATGCTAAACCATGTTAAAAACACAAAAAATTTCAAAAAGTTAAGAATTTTATAAAATTTGGTGAACATATTCTTTGGTGCCAAATTTGAGAATACAAATTTTTTCAGATTTTTCTTCTACACAGTTATCGAGTAATTGAAGACTAAAGTTCACGTGTATAAGGATAGCGTTTCCATATACACTACCCGTCAAAAGTTTCCGGACAAAATTGCGAAAAAGTGTCGGAGCCATTTTTGATGTCATTTCTTGAGCAGTATAGATAAACAAATTTAATAAACGGCATTTTGAAGTGAAGGAATTCTTCTTCAATTTGCTTTTTTTGAAATTGTTGTACGATTTTTTTTACGTCCGCTACATTGTTTTGAACACGACCGTTTTCCAACTTTTTTTTTAAGATTTACAGTTGGACCGCGTTTTGAGAAAAAAAAATTTTTTGAGTTCTTTCCGACCGGAACCTTAACGGGGATAGCGGAAACTTTAATTTCATTTTTTAAAAAGTTCTGTACGATTTTTTTTCATGTAGTTATCTCATTTTTAGCGAAAAAAGGCAAAATTTGGAATATGCCACATAACACGAAAACTAGTGAGTTTTTCAAAAAACCTCAAGAGGAAGAAAAAATGAGTTTGGTTTAGCGAAATTCATCAGAATTTCTTCCGAATTTTTTCTTAAAATTTTTTTTTCCGACTGATTTCAGCCGAAATTCTGAAAATTTGATCGCGTTTACTTGTTCAATATGGGGTTTTTGATAAAATTTCAAGATAAAAAAAAGTTTTGTTTTTCAATTCTGAAGACATCAGAACTTTTTCAAATTTTTTTTCGAAATTATTTTTTTCAACTTGCAAAAAAGAGTTGGAAAAAAAATGTTAAAAAAAAATTTGAAAAAATTCTAATGTCTTCAGAATTGAAAAACAAAACTTTTTTCTATCTTGAAATATTATCAAAAACCCCATATTTAACAAGTAAACGCGATCAAATTTTCAGAATTTTGACTGAAATCAGTCGGAAAAGAAAATTTTTAGAAAAAATTCGGAAAAAATTCTGATGAATTTGGCCAAACCAAACTCATTTTTTTACCCTCTTGAGGTTTTTTGAACAACTCACTAGTTTTCGAGTTATGTGGCATTATCCAAATTTTGCTTTTTTTTGCTAAAAATGAGATAACTACATGAAAAAAAATCGTACCGAACTTTTTAAAAAACGAAATTGAAGTTTTCGCTGTCTCCGTTAAGGTTCCGGTTGGAAAGAACTCGAAAAATTTTTTTTTCTCAAAACGCGGTCCAACTGTAAATCTTAAAAAAAAAGGTGGAAAACGGTCGTGTTTAAAACAATGTAGCGGACGTAAAAAGAATCGTACAACATTTTCAAAAAAAAGCAAACTGAAGAAGAATTCCTTCCCTTCAAAATGCCGTTTATTAAATTTGTTTATCTATACTGCTCAAAAAATGACTTCAAAAATGGCTCCTACACTTTTTCGCAATTTTGTCCGGAAACTTTTGACGGGTAGTGTATATAGGTATACACTTCGGGCATAAGAAATCTGCTTTAATGCATAATTACTCGATAACTAAGTAGAAGAAAATTTTGAAAAAATTTGTCTTTTTGTACTTGATGTTGAGGAACAATATCACCAAATTTGATTAATTTCTTAACATTTTGCCTTTTGTACCGAAACTCCTTAAGGTTATCGGATCACCGAATCCCGTTGTAAGCGTGAGGGATTTGTACGCGTTGTCTGAATCGATTTATTTGTTTGGAAAAAAAAAAAAAAATGCTGAATTATTGCCAAACGAGAACTAAGAAATTGTGGACAATCTGAAATAATAAAAAAATAAAAATAAAAAAAACGGTACGAAACGTTCCTCGATCCACGTAACGTGTTCTTCTTCGAAATAAATGAAACTCATTTTTATCGAAATGTTTTATATTATGACGAATATGTTACGTATCGTTTGAATAAGCTATCGATGGAAAACATTTGTGTGAAAATAGTGATAAATTCCAATGGATGTCTTCGCGTGACTCTATTACTCGAGCAACAAGGTCGGAGAAATGTGGAACGGATGAGAAGGCGACTTTCTAGATCGGCCTTTCTCGCTGTTTCCATATATATATTAATACATGTGTATTCGCAACTAATTGGCAATTGGCAGCAGCCTCCTTTGTATATAAAATTCATCCATATACGTGTGTCTGTATCGTATGATCATGTTTATATGATTTTTAGTAAAAGTAATAAACTATTGATCAATTTCGTATCAACTGAAACGAGTCGATAAACGAAGAGTCAGTAAAAATAGTTTTATTCGAGTCAACTATATTAATGAATGCGTTTGAGGGATAAACACCAAAAAATATCAAT
The DNA here is from genome assembly GCA_037576405.1 of Campoplex capitator. NCBI lineage: Eukaryota > Metazoa > Arthropoda > Insecta > Hymenoptera > Ichneumonidae > Campoplex > Campoplex capitator. The sequence goes on along the minus strand of JARBWI010000323.1, from coordinate 7,234,095 downwards.
TATTATCGAAACGAGTCTCAATTATCATACTGCAGGAAAATAATGATTTTGTGCTCAAACGCTTTTATTAAAATGCGTATGCGTTAGTAAAATGCAAAATTCCATAATTGAGGCCCGTTTTAATAATAATTGATTTTTTTGTTTTTTTAATCATAAAAATTGATAATCAAGAACTCTCGAAAAATCGATGGTTAATTATTTTCTCACTGCTCCAGTAAATAAGCGTTAGTTTATAATTTATTCACGCAAAAAATCAAATGTTTTTATCGTAAAAAAAAAACAAATAATGAAAAAATTTGGACATGCGATTCGTATGACTCTGCGCTGTTGGTTGATCGATGAAAATTGGGGGTTGAAGGATAATAAATTTTTTGAAAGAATAATTGCAAGATCGAGCGCGTTTGAAAGAAAAAAAAAAAAAAAAAAAAAAAATTGATGATTCGGTGAGCGCGAAACGACGGTCGTTGACCGAAGTATTATGAAGAACGCAAGAACGTCGCTTCTCGACTCGAGTTGGTTCGATGCGGAGTTGGAGTTACGCGAAGTAGAAGTTGATTATATATATATGTGAGCGGTTCTAAGCTCTCTCAAGAGCTTCCGGGTACGAAAATATCCTGCGGGAACCGAGAGAGGTGCGGAGTTTCTCACTTCCGTTCGACCAATTTCACGATAACGGGCGAGAAAGACAGCGCCGTGGGAGCAAAAGTTTCAAGAGGATTTTGTGTGTGAGAGAGAGAGAGAGAAAAAAAGAGCGATAAGGGCACTATCTCGTGCGTTCGGCCGCGAGTGTTTCGAAAATAAATATATCAAAAGTTTCGAAAAAGTGGAGAATAAAAGAAAAAAAAAACACAGCGCAGGAAAAAGAGAGTGAGAGAAAGAAAAAAAAAAAGAAAAACGACGCTGCCACGATTTCTCGTCTCTCTGATGATGTTCTCTACGACAAAACGCCGAAGAAAAGATGCTGGGAAATAAAAAAAAGATTTGCCCAGTTAAAAAGAAGAAAAAAGAAGAAAGAATCAAACCGTGTCTCCGACAATCGATGGCTCGTCGCCAGGAGGATCGTCGCAAAGTTTACATAATAGAGTTTGACAGTAGAAAGACAGCAAGCACGTGACCGAACACCCAAGAGCGTTTATCTTATCAGTCAGGAGATTTGGATGACTCGCCACAGCGGATTTGTCCATCTGTGTATTGTCCGACGACTTTTCATGTTTTTCATTATGGTATTGAAAAGATTATCACGAAATTCAAAATATGCTGTCGCGATACTATCAACATTTTTTCGATACTCCATTCTTATTTTATATTTTCATCAGTTTTTCTTCAACTTGGAAAAATAAAAAATAAAAAATAAAAAACAACCTGTGCACGAACGAATCGTCCTGAATCAGAGAAATATTTTTCCAATATTCCCGATCGAACAAATCAAATTTCAGTTTTTTTACAACAAATAAATTCGTTGGTTTCGCGAAACGAACATTTTTATAATGAACAATCGATACATTAGCCTCTGCCGCAAGTATACAACGTCTTCGAGCTCGCACGACGATGGTGTTCGAGGTCGAGATTTGCTATCTCCGAAATCTCAATATAATTATTTTTATGCGTATGCATAGACACGCGCAGACATACGTTGACGCCAGACATAATTTTTATGAAATATCGAGATCTCTGCCTGTGAATCGAAAAAAATCGTTATGTTTCGAGAGTCTGACACAAACAGGCAGTACGATTAGGGAAATTGTCATGAAAAAAATTCAAAGCACAAACCTGTCACGCTACTTTGTTCATCATTTCAAATGAGCTCAATAAATAAGATTTTCATATCGAAAGGAGCATTTAAAAAAAAAATTATTTTTCACCTGTAATAAAAGTTCGAACGAATTAGTACGAAAATTAATAAAATAAAACTGTTTCAAATCTGTAAGGAAATTCGAAAACGTTGCGTGAAAACATTTGTTTTTTGTATGATATATTGGAAAATAGGTGACAGTCGAAACTCGCATTATTTAACATGAAAAACCTCATGTTTTTCGATGTAACAGAGGCTTCCAACTTACGTTTAGCCACGAAATATATATGCAACAGAAAAATGTGTATGTGTGCGCTAACCATAAAAAGCTGTGAGTCCCGTGTGTGATAGTTACGTGAAATATAATTGTTTCGTAATTTGCAACTCACGAAGAATCGCAAATATATTGGAGGATTACGTCGCTTGGTAAGAATAAAAATGGTTTTCTCTGCTGGATTTATTATTCCTACTTAATGAAATCGGTATTGTACGAGAGGAGAGGAATGACTTTAACATCGTCAAAGTCGAGAAAAAATGATGGTGCATTAAATTGTAGTCGCGATTATCTCTCCCTTGCGATGCCTCGTAATATATCATTGTTCTTTTTGATTTACAACATCGAAGATACATCGAGGCAAAACAGAGAGGGAATCTCTTAACCATATGCGTCGAGAATCGAGAAGATATCAATCGCGTATTACATCCAAGTAGGTATGATCCTCGAGTTTAATCCCTAATTACGTAAGGATACTTGACGCCTTGGAAACTCTCTCAATCTATCTCAATATATTACGTTAATTTATCTATATAGATAAATTTTTTTTTTATCGCCTGCCAATAAAAATCAGTCGAGAAAAGCCTTGAAATCATCCTGATGACGTTAATCATTTTCAACACGATAATATTTTAATACAAGCAAATACCTATGGAAAAGTATGGCTCTGTATACTGTGTTAATTGTTGTATGAATTCTGTGTATTTGTACAAACGGTTTGATAAAATTAAAATATCTATTAATAATAATGTAACAAGTGACAGGTAACATGGCAATGAAGCTCCTCGTGCGTTTCTACATTAGACAAAACGAATTGAATTACGTATCATTATGGTTATACAAAGTGGACTTCATTTTCTGTTCTCAAAATAATTCGGACATTCGATTGTGAATAACAGAACGTTCAATTGGAGTGGAAGACCGTGAGGACGTGAGCGATATCCAAGTACGTGATCAGGGAAATGTTGTCGAGAAGAAAATATATCTGCTTGAAATAATATAATAAAAAGTAAGCAAATAAAAGTTCGTTAAATGTAATAAGATGGAATTAATATTGTCAATTCGAATACGCACTTTGTCTATGATTAATAATCGTTTGGAGTAGATGCTGTTGTAATTGGCTCCAGAATTGTTTTTTTTTTTTTTTTTTTTCTTTATTTTACGTCGGAGGACAGAATATGTTTTTTAGTCTGCGTGTGTACACCGAAGTATTAATCAATTTATCTTTGCACATGAAGGACTTACATGACTGCCTGTTTGGCTCGTCTAATATTCGCTCATTAGAACAGCAGTCGGCGAATCAAATCAATTTTTCCCGACTTCTCATTTCTCACGAAACGAGTGAAAAACTCATCCTCCCGACACAAGTTACGTTATCAAATTCAATTACGAATAACACATGTATTCACATATACATATATTCAACGAGCTTGAATAAATTATTGACGATAAACATGCACATGTTCCTGGTTACATTGCGTATTAAAATGCAGATATTATTATATATCCTTTTGAAGATTCGCGCAGGTAAGAAATGCTGATATCATTATTACGAAGAAACGGTTTTTAATCGTGCACTGATACCTCATTAAACGTTTCCAAAGTAATTACTCGCCAACTTTTAATATAATATCAATTGCATATGACAAAATAAATAATTATTGATTAATTCTCATGACACACACAGACACCGGTATTCTGCTCGTCGAATCATCTTTTCAAACAATTAGTCCGAACAATATTCTTCATTATTATCAATTATAAGAGTTTTTCCCACGATTACAGTTAGTCGTAATGGGGGAAAAAAAAATTGTTCAAACGACAGCTTTGCATGGGAGATATGTAAGGAATAATAATTTTTTCGTTTTTTTTTTGCTTCATCGAGTAAAACAGTGATTCATATCAAACGATGTACTCGTTTTTTTTTTTTTTTTAAATTTTAAATCTACTTTTTGTTCTATGATGCAGCTGTATACGAACGAAAACGTTTCTTTCCTATCTTCGCTGCGTTGATTGGTCACACAACATCGAAACTTCTACAGTTCTGATATTTAAATTTCGTACATAAAAATGAAGAGAGCACCAAAAAAAAAAAATCAGGTCAAATAACTGGTGACTCGGACGTTTTATTCGAAAACACCAAATAATAGAATATTGCAAAAAAGAAAGAAAGAAAGAAAAAAAACCGTACGAAAGTCAGGAAAAAATTGAAAAATCTACCGAAATAAATTCTAATAGCTCCTCGTTCTCGAACACACAGAAATATTCGATTTTGCAGCTTTACTTGATTGCATCGATGCTGTAAAAAAATTTCAGTACATAAGGAAAATCAGAACGTGTACAAGAAAATGCGATTTCACTCTCGGTGTGGGCGTCGAGCAAAAGCCTCAGGAGAGAAATACACTCACATATGTAACTGTACTAAAATTTTGAGAGAGAAAGAGGGTACATCTAATCGTGAAATTCGTTACGGAAACGTGATATTTTCGTGTGCAGTTGCCTGCCAAAATTTCGTATCGGGCGCATTATAAATTCGTTGCTCAGTCATACTTCCATTACATTTTTATTTTTTTTCGACTCAGCGATTAAATCCTAATAACGTTCAAATGAATCGGCTCGAGAGGCCAAGTAAAAAAAAAAGCGAGTGTGAGCCCTGCCGCACTCTTCGATACTCGAATAAGAAAATTTTTGCAGACTTCAAGATTTTTTCAAATCAAACTCCCGAAAGAACGTATTGAGTAAAAAAAATCTTAATTGAAAGAGACGATTTTTTATTTTTTATTCCCCTTTTTATCAGTTTTTGATAATCGATCGATTCTCTCAATATTCACATCGAGTACAAGGAATCCAAAAGTCAAGTAAAGTCAAAATTTATGGGAGAAAAAATGAATAAAACGTTTGTACGAACTACCGATCCAAATGGTCCAAAAAATATTTGTATGTTCTTTCTACTTGTCAAATCCGAATTCATAGCAGACAAATCGATTGTCTCTAGGCTAAACATAGGGTTTTAGGGTCTTAAAATCGAATTGGAAAAACTAGTTTGTTCTCGGGGTTTAGCCGCAGTACCGTTATGTAACGAGTTAGATGTCTGAACCGATACAACAAAGCATCTCTGAATAATGAAATTCTATAAACATAGCAACAATGTTCTGAAGTATTTCAGGACACGAGAAACTTCATTTTCTGTTGTTCGAAAATGCCACATAATCAGGCGATTATACGAAGCGTAAAGACGAATCTGATTACTCATGCTGTATACCTTAAAATCTGGACTTTTGTTCAATCAGAAATTAGTTTGGTCTACTAAATGTTCGTAAACGACGAAAAATAGAAAGTGATTTGTAACAGCAAGGACTTATATATCTGCGTATGTCCTTCGGAAGAACTATTCATTTTAAAGTTCTGTGCCGCTCGTGTTTGTGAGTCACATTTAACTGCAATCGAATGATCGATTATCCCCGATGATTGTAGGTATTGTTCTTCGCAGATTTACGATTCATTGAAGTATATTTTTGTTCATGCATGCGAGTATCTTCATTTTATACGCTTATAATTCATTCAACGCTTCGAATATGAGCAGCTGATTACAAAAATACTGAATAATGTGTTACGAGTGTCCACCTATTCGATTCCATTCGATCGTCGATCAATTTCGCATCTAAATTTCTCTCGATTTTGTGGTAAATTATTTCAACATATTTTTTAGATAAATGTGATTCCATTCCAGGGATAATTACTGCCATTGTGCATTTTGAAAATTCACTGAATTAGATCCACTGAACGAAGAACTCGTCTAATGTTCAAACGATGAAACAGGGGGGACAAACATCGTGCTTTTATTTGAACTCCCTCTTTCTTTCTTTCTTTTTCTTTCTCCTTCTGCCGCGTCATCACCTTGACACCATTCCCGACGTACCGAACGGATTAATTTCGTTTCGGCTTCCCAGATTCTTGCGTAATCCGAGCTCACGTAAAGATCCATAAAACCTGGATTTTTCAACGTAGAAAAGAGACTGATGAGAGATTAGGTCAGAAATGATGATTATTGAGTCTCCGATAAATCACGTTTGATTAATGTTATTTTGAAATTTCGGTGACGAATTTTTCAAGCTCTTTCCCTCTGTATACACGTTTGAATAAATTCGATTGAGAATTGAAATCATGACATAATACGGACAACATTTTCTTTTTCGATAGTTCCTGCCCCTCTACGTCCTGGCAGAGGTTTACAGGCTCATCGCACGATCCCAACCCCCCAAATAAAGGGAATATATACGTATAAATGTACACATTTTTACCCGCATTCGTTCGAGTTTGCCGTGAACGCACGTCTGTGCAGATACAGGCAGTTACCACTTGGGAATAAGAATGGAGAAAAGATCGAGTGGTAAGTCTCGACCAGGACCACAGAGACGTGAGAGTACACACGATGGGAAACAAAACAAATAGGAGAGAAGAATAAAGAAAAAAAAAAAACGAGAAGAAGAAGAAGAAGAATGGAAGGAGAAGAGAAAGACCTCGAGAGAGGCTCTCCTCGACCTGCTCGAGCCCCGTCGGCAAGCATCGAAGAGCACACTCGTGGCCCTGACACGTTGCTCCCGTTCCATATATCCCTATATCCGCACACTACCTAAATCGTTCGATATTTTCGTATCCAGACTGGCATCGTTTCGTTCTCCATTCTTTTTCCTCCCTCTTCGCCGAGGCTTCCTTCTTGACGATTTTTTGTTCTCCCTCCCCCCCCCCCCCTCCCACTCTCCTATTTCGATCGAAGGCAGTGTCTCATGGTCACGTAAAGTGTTGGGGACGGTAGGTTGATACGTGATCACATCAAAACTCAAGAAAATGTATCCGGAAAAGGTAAATCAAAAGGATCCAAAAGATTTTTAATGAACGAGAAGAGCATTTCGATTGATTCCTCTGAAGCATTTTCGTCCAGGAAATGTTGCGAGAGTTTACGCATCGAAATAGCCTATCAGGGGCGTTTATCAGTTGATAACTCATCACTAAGGACCTTGAACGACGAGGACAGGACTAAAATTTTCGCCTTGAACTTCGATCGAGATGTCCTATATGTATTTATTTGAATATACCGCGTCCTTGATACTCCTTACACTCGTGATATAAAATTTGAAATTCGCATCACAGCGAACCCTTATCCTCGGAGAGAATCGTGAGACGAAAGAGAAATCACTCTCGCGAGAGTGTTATTTCTTTCTTCTCTTCCCCGTTTGGCAAGTATCCACCGAGGAAAGAACAAAAAAAAAAAAGAAGAGAAAATCTACGAGGAGTTGTATACGCGGAACAGCCGCGAACACGAGTTGCTCCGAATTACACACGTATAAAGAAATCCGTGTAGAAAAAGTGATCTCATTTGCCTTGGATCGCTCTTCCAATATACGAATCCTCGAAATATTTTACTGTGTCGGGGTCTTGGAAAAAAAAGAAAAAAAAAAAGAAAATAAAGATTTATACGGCGGAAATAAATATCAATTGAGATCCGAGAAACGGCGAACCGTTCGGAAGACTTTTCGCTAAGTGATGTAACTTTTGCAGATTTCTACATACTTTCAGCCGCTTTAGAAATATTCGAGAAGCTTTCCGACGCCTCGTACCTTCGACCCAAAAAAACGATAGATTTTAATGAATTATTTTAGTTTGTCGCAGAATCGTAGAAACGTGATAAAAGTATTAACAAACGTTCAGAAAATCAGAGTAATACCAAAACGTGTTTTTAAAATCAAAAAATTACAAACAAAATATAAAAATAATAAATATAATAAATATAATAAAATAAAATAAATATAATAAAATATAATAAATATAAAACAAAATATTAACTCTAACTAATATTAAATAAATTTAACAAAATATAATAAATATAAAATAAAATATTAACTCGCTATGCACGCAGTCCAACAGTGTGATTAAATTTAGACAATTTTTAAGTAAATAAATAACGCGCTGATACAGAATGATTCTTTCCTCGTTGCATGGACCAAAAGGACTTTTGTAATTGCGTCAATTCCAAGTGATTTCTTTAACGCGTTCAATAACTACGTTGAAACATATATTCTCACAATGCGGGATACGTTCGTTCGAAGTTCTGTGTCACAATACCTAACAGGGTGATTAAAAAAAAACTATTCTTGGTAGAACCGACATGTCCAAAAATAGAGAATAAAAAAAAAAGAGGAGAGACGCGAATGACGATATTCTCGAGAGGCATGGAAAACTGGCTGAGAGAGCGCAGGTGCGAGGAGGAGAACGGAACAGTGTGAGTAAGCGTTGGTGCAGGATTTTTTTTTTTCTTTTTTTTTTTGCGGGAGATAAACCACCGGACAGTTTTCTCATGGCAGACCGTACTGGATTTTATTCACGTTCACCGGTGTACAGGTGGCCGCAGCCACTGGCACGAGGGACGAGCCGTCAAGTGGTCACGGTCCGAGCGTTCGTTTCAATTTTTCTAAATTGTTTATTTTTTTTCCTTACTTTTCATATTATTTCGAGGCGCAATGCTTAATTTAATCGTAGAAATCTTAGCGCGTTATGTACATAAAGTTTGAACATATTTTTGTTACTTTTCTAAGCTGATTTTCTCTATCGAAAATTATAGCCGTGAAGTCTTGCATAATAATTCTACTTTTCTCATTCGTGTTGGCCTTCTTTTTTTGTTCGCACTATGCATGAAAGAAAATCGATAGCGTTACGTGTCCTAGAGGCGAACGAGGGATACCGTGATATACTCAAATTTTTCACCCCTTAAAAACGAGAACTTTTCTTTCGAATTATGTGCTGAGCTTTAGAGGAATGAGCACGGAATTGTTAAAAATCAAAATAAATTTGATTGGAATCGATTGCCGTTTATAAACGAAGGCCATTCGACAGCCATAAATTCTCAATCATTTGATCCTAATGTGTTTCTCGTTTACACGAATATTCGATCGAACAATATTCGATCGTATAAAATTCGTTTTTACATCCGATTGACACGTTCGAAGCAAAAAAAAAATATCGAATGAAAAGACTGACGTTCATAAACTCGTTCGCTCGAAAATAATCAAAGTACGACGTAATTGATTCGAATAATGAAGAAATTGATCGATTAAATTGAAGGATTTTCAAATCCATCATCCCGAAAGTGAAATCTCTAAAAAAAAATCGAATAAAAATATTAATAACCAGGAGAAAATTCTTCGAAGCCACAATTCGTCGTATTTCTGTATCACTCGAACCCTGCTGGTATAGTGCATTGCACATACCAGTCATGATATATAGCTCGAAAACTACGCTTTACTGTGGCAGCATTGGAACTCCGATGCTCATTTCCTTACGTAACTATACGTAAGGAAGGGAGAGCCGAAAGTATAAAGCGGGAGCGAGAGACCGAGGCTCTACTATATATCCTGTCGTCATCGTGGTCGACTCGAACTGGCCGTGAACTTATAGTATACAGGCGCAGTGAGCTAGTCAGCTTGCATATGGGGAATTCTCTTTCTCTTTTTCTTCATCAGACTGCTCTCTTTGAGCAGCTGCACGTTCCTTTCTTCGTCGAGCTCCACCCTATCCCTACAATTTTAATAGTAACATATATGTATACGTGTGTATACACGTATGTAAGACAAATAAATTAATAACATTTTTCGTTTGGGACATTAATAGATATGGAGTGAAGAAAAAATTGTTGATGGAACGAAATTCCATGAAAATGAACGATCGAATGGTAGAAACCACGAAATATTTAAACAGTTGGATCCATCAGGTTTTCGTCAAACCGAGTAAGATTTTGGTCAATGAATGAAGTTTTTTTTCGGTTTCAGCGAACAGTATGTTCATAAAGATGCGGATAATCAAACTTCTATTATTTCACGTAGCACACGAGTGCTTAGAGAAAAAAAAAAAAAATTTTCATTTTTTTGAATATCGAATTGCTCAATAACGACGGTAACGCAATCGGTAACGACCGGAGGATGTTTTACCTCTTCATAAATTTGTTTTACTTATACCCTCGTGTGGAATTTGCAAAAAAATGCCTTTCCCGTTACTTATGCGATTCTTCCACTCATGAGAAATGACAGGTTACACATGTTTCTTCGAGAATAATTCATTGATACGGTTCTTTACGATCTTTTGAAGTTGTCCTTTGTACGATTCCTTGAGGACATTTTATCGTGAAGAAATAATGATATATAAATAGTGTTGAAAAAAGAAATAGGACACTTGCCATTACTATTTGGTTTTGTATAAATTTGGTGTAATTTTTTTCAACTTCTAACGTCAGAAAATAAAATAAGTTAAGGAGTTTCGGTACAGGCGATACAATGTTGCCATGCTAAACCATGTTAAAAACACAAAAAATTTCAAAAAGTTTTGAATTTTATAAAATTTGGTGAAAATATTCTTTAGCGCCAAATTTGACAATACAAATTTTTTCAGATTTTTTTTCTACACAGTTATCAAGTAATTGAAGACTAAAGTTCACATATATAAGCATAGCGTTTCCATATATATAGGTATACACTTCGGGCATAAGAAATCTGCTGTAATGCATAATTACTCGATAACTAAGTAGAAGAAAATTTTGGAAAAATTTGTCTTTTCGTACTTGATGTTGAAGAACATTATCACCAAATTTGATTAATTTCTTAACATTTTGCCTTTTGTACCGAAACTCCTTAATGCGTTTAAAAATTATCACTGATTTTTATGCTCCGTTACTGTTATTTCTCTTTGTACGAGTTTGCAACACTATAGACTTCTACGGAATCTGGGGAATAGGAGAGAAAACCGAGCGGGAAATCTTGCGAGAGAGCGGAGAGCCCTCTCTCATGAGAACGGATTCTTTATAGCCGGTTTATTAATAGCGGGACGGAAAATGATTATCAGGTGGGAATCCGTTCGAGCGAGAACGTTGACCCATCGCGTGTATTCGTATTTATATATATATATATATATATATACACGTATAAAAAATATATATATATAAATATGAAGATAGATATCGGGGGGAATGGCGGGTTTTCGTGAGTCCGCCTGTCATAAGTTTTCTGAAAAATCTGTCGAGCTCTAATTTTCAGCGGGTTTTACAGGGTTTTTTTGTTTGCTCGAATTCTTATCTCATATGTCTATTTCTTTTTCCTTTCTATGCCGATTTTCTTCAACGAAAAAGTTGATATATCGATGCTGTATACTTTTGAAGCTTGTCTCCGATACGTTTATTTTTTTTTTACAGTTATATACCTTCATTACATCGACATTTTTTTTTGCGAATAATTATGAACATTCGATTCGATCGAAACGTTTGATTTACTATTACGAGAGATATTTTTAATGATGACAAACGCGACTGGACTGAATGATCTTCACGAAATCTTTTTTTTTATCATTTTACAACATCAAAGTAAAGGAAGAACGCGTCAATTTCATAAAAAAAAGAAATGCGAATTTCATCTTTACTTCTACTCCATTGTTTGATCATTCCAAAAGTGAATTTCGTCGTCTAATTTCGCATCAATCAAGGAATAAGAGAGCCAAAACGTTGCAACAAACTTTATCGATAACGAAACTGAAATGTTTTGTGTATCTACTACTGAAATTTGACGCGAAGGGTTTCGTTGACTTTTCAATTGGCGTTTGGTTGGATGAAAAAATTGCTTAATCGATTCCGTGCCATCGAAGCACGATTTTGCTCGATTTTCTGACGATGGACTCTATTACTCTACATTTCATCGGGCAAAACTGTATCCAGGACGAACTGATATTTGTCAAGGTGGTTTAGCCCTGAAGTGCGGTTCGTTCGGTAGGGAATATAAATAAAAAAAAAAATTATTTCTGCATAAACTTAGACCATGAATGTATCGGGCTGTGTTACTGCTTCACAAAATCATGATATTTTGGGGAATCGAATCACACTAAAAAGGAAATGCTTGAAAAATATTAGAAAATGCATAAAGAAGGCCTATATGGCAACGTCCGAGGAGCCGAGGGCAAAGGAGCGTCGACTGGTGCTTGTTCTGCTGCGTATGCGCCGTTGCAGCCACGGGGTCGTCAACCAGCAGCGAGAGAGCGAGAAGGCGAAACGCCCCCGGCTCTTTTCTCGCGGTTTGACGATTGAAAAAGGCCACTGGCATGCGATCTCATCCGAGATGAGAAACAACACAAGTGCAGTGAAGAAAGAACGCGTATTATGGACCAAAATATACGGAGAAAACAATCTCAAAATTTTTCATCGTTTCATGAAAGATCAAAGGTTTTCGCAGAGTCGATAAACAATCATACCAGTTTGAAAAATACATGGAGAAGTCATCTTCGGTCCCAGTCACATTATAAAAATCTTCTTTAATTTCAAATCATCTTTTATTCATAGCTTTGACAGAAAGGCCCAAGACTATTCGTCCAAGGTCAGTATCCTGAAGAGCTGCATGGGAATTCAAAGAAGGAGGATCGTATTCATGCGGATACAAAGGTAGACGAATTTTTCATTGTCATTTTCAGGAAAAAAAAAAACTCCATTTTGGAAAAAACTAAATTCATTAGTATGATGAATTAAAAACCAAAGTTTGATGAAAAACTATTTTGAAAATACGTTTAATCGATTTTGAACCAATACCCGTCGATTTCAGACCAACTTCCATTGCTTTTACTATCTCGTATCTCCGAACGTGGAAAATTCTGTCGATAACTCCAGCCGTCAAAAGCAATGTAAAAAAAAACTTAAAAAATCTTAAATTTTTCAATTTCAACAATATCTGGCTCGAGCTCCAGGATTATGCTTAACGCCAAAGTGAGTTCGGAGCATTGAACAGACTTGCTGTTGATTTCGAACCTGTTCAAGTTTGCTTCGATCCAATTCATATCGATTTAAATTAGGAGAAAAAGAAGAAAAAGAAAATAAGAAACTCACCGAGATGCACAGCAAGGTTGTAACGTTCGAGAGCCTGACCCGGATGGCCTTCTTTGAGTAGGAGGTCACCCTCGTGTCTGGCCCTGCTAGCTTCGGCCTCGGTCGGCCACCACTTTTCGACGAGTCTTTGAACGAGTACGTTAGTTTCCCCGATAGGTCCATTTTTTTGACCACACGAACGACACAATTTGGATGTCTCGTAGCAATTGCGACAATGCGTATGTCCACAAACGGAGGTGACAGGTTGATATAGACAGTCGTCGCATGTGGTGCACAAAAAGGCGGTAGAGCCTGACGAGATATCGGTATCCCGGCGTCTCGTTGTCAAGCTTTTCGTACTGTCGAGATAATCGAGAAGAGCAGTTGCTAAATGACGGAGTCGTTCGGGACTCGCTGGACAAATGGCTAAACAACGTGAATAAACGTCGAGAGATTCACGAATTCTGCCGCAGCGAGCTAGGGAATCACCATAACCGAATAAAGTTTCGATGCTTGGATTTTGTTGTTTCAAGCTGCGCTCATAAATCTCTAATGCCAAACGATAATTTTTCGAAGCGAAAGCTTCCTTCGCTATTTCGGTCATTTTTTTCAATCTTTATTTATTCATTCGCTTTCTTTTCTCCTTTTCTTATCGATGTACTCGTGTTTCTTCATCGACTCGATTATTACGGAAGCTTATATTCTCATACGCATTTACGTATTTTTTCTTTACGAATTTATCGATTAAACCATTGAAAAAATCCTCAGATCTACGAATTCACCGGATTTTTCTTTTTTTTATTGTTCATACGAATAGGCGCTATTTCTATGCGGATCGATCCGTTCGTACACATGAAAATTAGGCTCCAACGTAATCCTCCCGGTAGAAACCGCTTCCCGCTGATTTCGAGATATTGAAAACGCTGTACATTCTCGTTTATCGACTAATCTCTCATCAGGTTTCTTCAAATTTCACTGTATTAGACACTCGTGTGAACAACTCCAAAGAAAAGAAAAAAAAAAAAATGAAATTAAACGATCGAATTTAACGATCGATCACTTGAAAATATTTTTAAATACATTCGCGAATACCCTTAGAAAAAAATTTCACAGGGTTCCACTTTTAATCGCAACAGTCGTACACTCGCGTTATTTATTTCCCTTTTCGGAGTAATTTCATTATCGAGAATTCCTCTACTGGCACGATTTTTTCGTTAATGACATTTGAAATGAAAGACTCAGAATAAAAAAAAAAAGAAAAATTTAATCGCCGTATCTGGCTAATGATTGATACAAGAATGGAGTATGGTCGTGTAGTTTGACAGTTGCGTGGCGAGCACGCGGGCGGGCTTTGCTTGCTTGGAGGAGCGTACGAGCTAATGTCTCTGAGCCAACTGACGTCTCGGCTGTCAGTGGCACACTGGCGGCCCAGAGCGTCGGCGTTCTCGGCGAGTCGCGCGCGGTTTTTTCTCTCTCTCTCTCTCTTTCTCTCTCCCCCCTCCCTTCCTCCTGCCTCTTCATCTTTCCTCCTTTCTTTCTTTCTCTCTCTCTCTCTTTCGCTTGCGTATGCGTGGGGAATTTGGAGAACCTGTATATTATGCTCCATCCACACCCAATTCCACGCGATAGTGGCGATACCCTCGGCTCGAAACGGCAACGAAACGAAGCACATCGGAGAGAAGAATTCATATGCGACGTTGCATTGAAAATATACATGCATGAAAAAGTATATATATTTATATAAAGAAAGAAAGGAAAAAAAAAAAAAAAAAAACAAGATCTCTGGCGCATTCGCGAGATCCGGAGCTTACGATGCTGACGCGCAGGATATCCCGCGACTTTCCACCTCCCTCGCTTTATTCCTCCAACGAGAGGGACACACATCGATGATGCGTCTCCGCGCGACAGATCTGGCCTGTCGTTTAACTTGTATCAAAAGCGTTTTATACGTTACGTACGTATACATAGTTGTATTCCTTCAACAGGCTTGGCATCAATCATTGCAGCTAATTCACAGTCATCTTACATACTGAAGAGTCTTTCGCTGGGTTAATAAACTCATGAGAATTTTTCGAAGGGACACGTTTTTACTTTTGAGCACACCAAATTAGATTTGATGATTTTTGTAATGAGATTTTTATCTCGGAATGATAAAAACGCCTGTGGATGATGTTTTCTCTGCTATTCTCAATCGTCTTTTTGAGCGAATACAGTTTTTTTTTTTTTTTTAATACTCGAGAGGCTGATGTTTACAAAGTTACAAAATTTGGAAGCAAAAATTGAGAAATTTAAGATTTAGCTTGTTCTGACTTTTTATTCACCATATAAAAACAATCGATACGTTTGGATTTACGTGTATTTACGAATTAAAAATAAGGGGCAAGCTCGACAGATTCGCCGAATGATAATCTTTGCATCGTCGGAGTATAATCTTAGCGCTGACGTTGACGCAGAATCAACATCGGTTTTTTTTTTCTGCATTTTCGCTGGTGCATCGCAAACCATTTATTTTTCGATTATTCACAAAGAAAACGAACGAATACAAAAAGAAAATGGTAAAGATGAGGAGCGTTGAAAGTAAAAACGGCTTATCGGTAGTGAGTTTTTCGCTGGAGAAACGAATTCTCTGTGTTGGTTACGAATATTTTTCAAATTTACTTAACGTCGCCTCATGCTCTCTCAGAATTTTATATTAAGAATGCAAGACATTGCAGTGAAGACGCAGTTTTTTCCCCTCTTCGCGAAGCTCCTCGAGCCTGATTATAAATAAAAACGCGTCACTTCTATACATCGCGAAGCGTTAAAATAAAATTGAAAAAAAAAAAAATAACAAAAACCATGACGTTTAACCGGCGTAGAGGAGAGAACGGTACATCGAGACGGTTAATATAATCCTGGTAGTCGAGGGAAACGGTCACCGCGCCGAGATACGAGAACTCGAAAAGCTCCGATAGCTCGAACGGTTGAAAAAAAAAAAAAAAAAAAAAAAAAAAAAAAAAAAAAAAAACAACAACAAAAAAAAAAACAACAAAAACGAATCGAAATCGTCCTAGCGATAAATTACTTTGAAAATCCTGCGGTTACCGTTATCACAAGTTCTTAAGAAAAATAAGGAAAAACTTGAATCGCGCAACTTTATCGTCAGTTGCTTGTTTTTTTTCAATTTTTTTATCGTCTTTCGTGTATTTATAAAATGACATTCTTTTGCGAAGGATCATTTATAATTAAAAAAAAAAAAAAAAAAAAAAAAAAAAAAAAACACGCGTACGTTGTTTTCGTAAACGAATATCGAAATATTCTCGAGAATTTTTTGAACTCGTCGGTATTCGCGATGAGTCTATAGTATCAATGATTGGAATGCGAGAAACTCGTTTATCTCTCGCCATAAAATAAACTTTGCATCTAAAAGGGGTCCGATCTCGATGCTGCTGCAACGAGCCCCTCCATAAAAGCGACAAAACAAAAGATGCATTATTTGTCCGCATTTATGTATAGTCAGTACACTTTTTTTCAGCACACGTATATTTATATATATATATATATATATATATATATATAATTCATTTAAAATGTAAATATATGTTACACATAAGCTGACGATAAAGTATGGTGTACGTATAAGCTTAATTCAGCACTCTCTCAGCGCGTATTTATCTTGGACGTTACATAAGCTATTTGTGTCGTACAAAGAGTCACCTTTGCCGATCGCAAAACAAATTGTTAATCATCGAAATACGGCGTATCGCTTGAGCCCGAGCACACGTTACGTAAAGGAGATCGTATATTCTTCGCGTAAGTCCGTTGTACCGTGAATATCTATAGAAATATCTGTAAATATATCATATTTAAATACATATATATATATATATATATATATATATATATATATATATATATATAACTTTGTGCTACTTTTATTTGTTTTGGCGAATAGTCTCAAACGCTTTTTGCCCTGCATCTTTTTTTCCTCATTCTTGCCTACTGAATTCTCGTTTTCTTCAACCGAAAGCCTCAAATCTTATGTTTACGAATATATTTATATATATATATAGTCAGACACCGCGCAATGAAAAGAAAACCCAAAGATATTTGAGTTTCAATTACGAGATCATCGAATCAACTTTGATTTCTTCATATCTCTGTTTTCCTGATATCAGCGATTGGCGCCGGGGTTTTTAAATATATTCAAATCGTGTATTTCCATTTTGATGCCTGCATATTACTCGAAATAATGGCTGAAAAACATTTTTCTTTTTTTTTCATTGCTTCATTGATTATTCAACGATAAAAGCTACAGAAAACCATTAAAACAGAGAATTTCGCGAAATCGTACAATGAAAATGTAAAATTCTTAACGTAGATTCGAGCTCTATCATATGTTATGGTATGCTAAGTGTTTGAGCTTTCGAAGAATCGAGATTACGATGCGAGAATTGTGTGTATATGTGTGTCTGTGTGTGTGTGAGGTTTTTATTGTCGTTTAATCGATGTTTGTATGTGCGGTGAGATGAAGTTGGTGCAACATCCACAGCTGTGGCTTGCCGGCAAAAAGATAAGCAGCGGGACAAGTGTATTGGGTTCAATACCGTCTTACGAATGAATCTCATCGTCGAAAGATGAAGGAAAAATCGATAGCGCTCGTCGAGAATGTTTATATCGATTCAATTACCGCATTGAAATCTTTTATTATAATAATTATCATTTTTTCCATTGATAATTCTAACGTTTGTATCTATTCAATTATCCCATCATATTTTTCTGGTACTGTATCAGCGATAAGAATAAGTGTATCAAAAATAAGAAAATATTCATAATTAGCTGTGCCTCCGGGCGAAAAGCTCGTGGCGTGTCTAGCAGATGCATTCAGGAAAATATATATTTTTTTTTTCGATCTTATTTTGAAAAATCTTCAAATCTTCCATGATGCACAGGAAAAAATAGGCACAGCAACGGTGTGTGATTCTTACTCATTGAAGACTCTTTCCATACACTATTTCACACATAGGGAAATTAAATTAATTAAAAATTTACAAAGAATAAATTTGTTTAAAAATGCACTGTTAAACCAAGCGTGTGTTATTCCAACAAACATTAAGTGTTTTATGTGCACTGAGAAAAGAGAATTGTTGAATCAACCAAATGGCTTCGTGAAATACGTCCAATGTAATATTCTGTGATACTAAATATCAGTTTCAGTAAATGAAAAATATCATACGTTGATCCAACAAAATTCACGACAACAAATTTCATTTGGTTGATTCAATTGGTATCTTTGTTTAGTGAAATAAAATTAATAATTCGTGCAACTGAACGATTTTTTGAATGAACGAAATATTTCTTTCGACGTATTCTACGAAGCCTTGGTTAATTCAACTAAACTCTTTTCTCAGTGTGCTCAACGCCATAAGCAAACTATAGTAGATTCGTTGTCACTGATTTTTAAGCGTTTTAAAGTGTGTTGAAAATGTACAGAACACACTTGATGCGTGTTGGCAATAAAACACTTGATTTTTTACAGTGTGTACGCATATATAAACAACCGGTTTTGAAAAATTAAAATTCCATCCAAATAACTGAAAGCAATTACATAATTATACTCTTGACTTCGACAACAACTTTAAAATGTAAGATAACGAAACTTCGATTTATATACAAAAGATGATAATGAAATAGCAAGTGCTTTTAATTGTTTTCTGTATTTAAAAACTTTTACATTTTCAATGAGAATGAAAAAAAAAAAACGTCAAACGTACGTTCGACGCGCGTACTTGTAAAAAATGTACGTCGAATAGAGAACAGGAAAAAAATAAAAAATGACAAATCACATTGATCCGAAAATATATATTACCATGACGAGTAGGTACGACATTTAATCGAATATCAATGAATAATTTATTATACAATGACATAAATTACGTCACGATTTCAGGCTCCTAATAAATATCTAATTTTACCTTTCTTCGTGAGATTATATTTGAAGATTTCTTGAAAATCGATAGAAACGCAGTTTTCTTATGTATGAAACAATTGTTCTTTACTCAAATTCATATTTTCCTGAAAATTCAAAAATATATCAAATCACCGACCGTTCGATCGTTTTAGAAACATATTTTTTTTTTTGAACCATTTCTAATATTTCAGATTATATTAAGACCGGTTTATCATCAGAATTTGGAACGAGTTTCAAGATGAAAATCAACGAATTACGAATAACGGGGGCTCTTTTCAAAGCTTCAATCACACATGTTTTTACATTTTTTTAAATTTATTGGGTCTCGGTGCAGCGAGGAAGAAAAGAGAGAAGGTTCATGCAGTTTCCATCTCTGCACGTTAGCGCCATAAATTTATGCACGGGTCCTAAGAAAGTTTTAAAATTTCGTACGCAGCACACATAAAAATTGTATTATCGAAGTCAAAGCAAAAGAATGAAGTTTGAAATCTATGGAATTATTGGATAGTTTCATAGATGTTTAGATATATAGATCGTTATAGACGTTTATAGATCGGAGTTTCGGTGTTGTTTTTAAGATTGAGAGAATTTCGATCAGGTACCTTGAGATTATTGCGTAAATGAGCGAAATCAACAAAAACGTATTTGCGTCGAGTTTCGTCACACAAACGCGATGAGGAAGAGCGAGAGAGTGTTCTGGGATTATTCCTTCTCTTTTACATACTTACGGACGTATTTATACGAACACTCACATTCATAAATGTGCATACGAATTTAAATTCGAGTTGAGTTTAACACGAATAGTAAAGAACGTGGACGAAGCAATGCAAGACTAAAAATAACGAGACGCGGGATCCCAATCGTGTAAACACTGCGGGAGACGAGGGGATGCGCAACCTTTATGTAATGAATGAGTGTAAATTGCGACGCTACGAGAGGAGTAAAAGAGAAATAGGAGAGCAGAGATTTAGGGAGGGGGCGATGATAGGTTAAACAGGGATGAAGAGTAATATCGTTGCTATACTTGTGTACGAGTACGAGTGAAGATAGGTGCGTGTCGTTCGTACTCTTTTGTCTTGTACGCTTGGCTTCTTACCCCGGAACCCACGGATCGAGTCTGCTGTAATTTGGCTCGAACCTGACGAGAGGTCGACAGCCACGTTTAAAACAAATAGATCGTATTCCTCGATGTTATTTAACTGTGCGATTGAAAGATCGAAACGTATGAATAAACGAAAAAATTTATATTTTATCAATCGAAAGAAATAAATGAATTGATATTAAAATGGAACGATATGATGCTTGAACGTAAAACTCATTTGTTCGCATTTTTAAATATACGAATAGGGTCAATGAAAAGCCTCTAAAATATGATTAATTCGAAATACGATCTAGTCGTAATCAAATTTCATCGCTGTACATCTAATTTTGACCGGATAAGAAATGTATTCGATAACAATAAGTTCTTATACCTCGATCGATTCGTTATGGAATTCTCGATTCAAAATATAATCATTTAAGGGATAAATTTTGACGTTTATAAAAATAGCATCTTTTATTTATTTCGAGCATTTGATTACCTGAGTAAACTCGGAATTTTATTACATTCTCTTCTCTTATATATCGGATTGAATCACTTGATCACTCAGTTTTCACATTCATTTTCTTTTCATCATGAACATTTTGAAATAATGGTTTCTCAGAAATTCTTATTTTCACATTAAAATACTTTATACAATTAGCATTGATTGCAAAAATTTGAGCGAAAATAAGTAGCAAAACCTTTCTTTTAAACAGTAAAATGCTCGAGGGAACGTGCCAGTGTGACGAGCACAAAAATGGCTGATTTTCATGATTTTTTTCTTTTTCGATAAATCAGTGTATTCAGTCCAAGGCCATAGTTCCGGATAGCGCAAAAAAATATAGTTTTCCAAATAATTCAACACTAGAACGTTTCTTTATTGAAGAAACACGCTTCACAAACAAGTCGTGACACTTATTTTTCAGAAAGAATATTCGCATCTTGTTTTCGGTCCACGTAATGCTCATCAATTTCGATCACAGAACGACGAAAAAGGCAGTATAGTGAGTCACTCTCCAAATGTTTCTGCTATATATGCATACATATTCATGGGAACGGGGATTAATTTGAACCAACTTTGTATCTTGTCTCGTATTTTTATGCGATCTCAGCATTCGATTCTGTACGATAAAATCTATCTCGTAAGCGTAAACGATGAAGCACGTAAACGAAGGTCAAGTGGAAAAAAAAAAAAAAAAAAAAAAAAAAAAAAAAACTACAGATACGATGTGAAGAATCGAATAAGAATGATGTTGTTCGCTCTTTTAGATTTTGGTCGTGACATCATTCCATTTTTATTTGACATATAAATTTCGTTCAAAGTTTTCAATTTCACGAAATATTGTTAGAAACCATTTTGACCACGAGTTATATATTGCTCGACTGCAAGAAATTTTTGAATATTTCTCAAATTCTCTTTTTTCAATTTTGCATTGCTCCGGGGCCAATTGAAGTTCCGGAAACATCGATCTGTTTGTTCGATCCTGAGGTTGATGAGATTCTCGATATATCTGATCCCATAACAGGACACAGAGAAGAAGAGCTCCGGGATGACTCGTTGGCGAATGTGCATCGAGTCACGTACGTTCACTACGACCGTTCCGTTTCGAAAACAAATCGGATATAGAGAGCAGAAGAATTGGTGAGAATTTGGACCGGTGGACGAATGCAGGCCTCTTTGTGATTATGCAAAAGCGTGGAAAAGGCGTCTCGCGAATGATCGCCACGTATAGATGGATATTTACGCAGTGAATATATCGAGGCTGCTTCATCTTTGATCACATCGATTGATTGCAAATATTTTTCAATCATTGACATCTCTGCGTTTTGCAAAATAGCCCGGTTTTCTATTGTTCAAGCAGAGCCTCACGGATGTAGAATTTATATGCAAAAATAGAAAGCCTCATGCGTGTAGAAAAAAATAATTATTGTATGTGTGTAGCTTCGATACAACGACGAAATGTGAAATGCCAAATTTTAATCGACCAATTGATCAAATTTTTGTGATTGTTCATTGGAAATAGAAAACGTCGCTAACGAGATTTATTCAAACTTGGGCTCAATACGAAGGATCGGAAGAATCGTTGTCTATAATTTTATGGAGCATCAATTAATTTGTTCGCTCAATCATACTTTGTAGCTAAAAAAAAACGAACAAAAAAACTGGTAGGTCTAATTAACATCAAATTCTCCACATCTCATGCCTCGAATAATTTGTCTCTATCAAATAGAAACGTGAGATGCAGGTAAAAAAGACAAGGAGAAGAGAATTTCGCTGGTGGCTTATGCGGTCACAGTGCCAAAAAGTGAGCAGCTAAAATTTCACTTCGACGCCACGTGTGCTTGTGTGTCGTTGGATCGTTTATTCTCATATATTTATAGATATAAATGTATGAATAAAAATATACACATACACACACGTAAATGTGTAGAATACTCTCTAAGTACGGCGCATGTAATGCCCGGCACGTGCCAAAAATTGAACACTCATCCACATCAGCCATTATTCTTCGAACTATTTATCACTGAATTAGATGAAGAGTCATTTGACGCGCATAAGTTACTAAACTCTTGTTGTATTTGCAGTTTCGATAAAATATATTTTTATATACAAAAAAAAAACCAATAATTTTTACATCCACACTGAGAAAAATGAATTCGTAAATTCAACAAATTTTTTGTTGGTTCGACAAATTTTCTGTTGGTTCAACAAATTTTTTTGTTGGTTCAACGAATCGTGGCGAACAAAATAAAATTTGTTAACCCAAACGAAATTTGGTTCATTGAAATACTTAATTTTTCACCACGACAAAAATATCGTTGAATCAACAAAAGTTTTGTTGAATCAACAAATTTAATTTGTTCGCCACAATTTCAAATTTTTTTTCTCAGTGAGAACAAAAGACACTGAAGATCTTCGAATAAACTAAAAAGTCTAAAAACCTATTATACAAGTGAACAATAATTATTTTCAACTAGACATTATCTCTTAAGAATACGTATTTATATCATTTCCAAGTAATTTCTTATGTAAAGTAAGTTCGAATTGAATAATCGATTTGGCTTCAGATATTCTCGTCCGTAGCCCATAATAAAATTAAAATTTATATAAATTGCATGTTACATGTACGTTTTTCGGAGGATTGGGTAACGAGTCGACAGAATTAGCGATGTAATCCATCAGCGATGCGAAGCTCTGCGTATATTTTATTGTGACTAATATGGTATGGAGACAATTGATAATATAATACAAGTAAATTGTCGAGTATAATAATTATCGTAATTCGAGACAAATTTATTCAAGTAGAAGGCGTGTCAGTATTACGCTTGCTTACAGCTTTGAGCTCTATCGAGCAAAAGGAGCGGTCCTGTCGACAGAGAGTTTGCACCGCAGTGGCTTGACTCAGTCCACGTGCAATCCAGAACAGCCAGCCTCGCTTTTTCTCTGCGTAAGCATGCGTGTGTATCATTTGGTCCGATGAAGAAAAATACGAAGAACTTTACATAATATCGAAGGAGGTGTCAGCGCACCTAGCTAAATTGGCTCATTTTCACACTTTCAAGAACGCGTAGTATCTTGGATAAATTAAGGCGCTATTAGAGTTTGAACGCTAAAAAAATAGGCTATTTTTTGGGGGATGATGAATCTAGTCTTTATTTATACACAATTTTTTTTTTTTGTATTTATTTTACTACATTTTTATGTGCAAAAACTGCACTTGGACAAAGTGCCTTGAAAAGTAGGCGGTAAAAGGTCTCCATCGTATCACAGGAACGGCTTGTCTGAAACCAAAAAAACAAAATACGACGCTTGGATATTAATTGTTATCGATAAATAACAAAATGGCGAATGGAAACAGAAAAAAAAATAACAAAGACGTTATTTTTTTACTGTTTTTTGTAAAAAAAAAAATTTGAATTTCATAACGATTGGTCAAGTAGTTTTTGAGTTCCCGTGAAGACCAATTTCAAAAATGGTGTTTCGAGAATAACGCGTTCAAGTTTATAATTTAAATGAAAAATGCTTACCTACAATTAATCTGCCTGCACCATAGGACGGTCCTTCGTCCGCATCAAAGTGCTCAAATACTTCTAATTTTACCTGCTGCTACAATAAAAGTATAAGAGGGCGCTTAGACCGACGGAAAGCAGGTAAACGTGCTCGGCGCTCAGGCATGCGCGCTGAGGTACTCATGTAAAGGGCACTGAAAAATATACTTGGACTGCTCTCATCGTTTTGAAATTTTCACACAACCATATTACAAGTATATACTTTCGAAAAATGATAAAAAAATAAATGAAAATAAAAATCAATTTCTGAAAAGTGTCAAACTCTAATAGTTTGACGGAGTAACGATTTTGGACTGTGATTTTCGGTGGTCAAATTGTTTTTTTTTTCTTCTTCATTTTTATGGAACTGATTCAAAGTGATGAAACCTTGAAGTCGAGCAGTGTTCTTTTGCAAATGTTTCGATATAATACCGGTTCATATTCCCATCAATTGTTCGATATAAAGCGCTTCACCGCCTTTGAAACGAGTGTAAGCCACGCAATAAAAGATCTTCTCTCTCATCGCTGCCCCACTTTGTGCTTTTATCGTATTGCACCTACTCCATTTGCTCTCAATCGAATATTTCTCGTTGCACGAGAACGAGATCATCACCACCGATGTCGTCGTAAAAACCTTCGTGGATCCACGAGCATCGGAACGATTGTTTATGTAATCGGAAATCGTGAAACCGAGAGCTCTATTTTCGTTGCAGAAAACATAAACATACATCGTTATGGTGTGTCGTTTTATTTTTAAATTAATCGTTTACGATCACTTTTATCGAAGTTATTTTTTTTTTTTTTTTACAATTTACTAGCTACATAACCAATTCTTACATAATCTTGACACAGCGAAAAATCGCGTCAACACAATTGGCTGATGATTCGAATGAAAACTTTCTGTTTGTGTGCTACGACCACCTGACTTCAGAAAAATTAGCCGTAGAATCGCGATCTTCGGCCCAAATAAATGCATCTACAAATGTATTTATGTGCAACTATATAAGCTACAGAAACAAGCCCTCCATCGAACAGCAAGTTATGTCACAATGGTATTAAAGCCGTCGAACAACACGGAGACGGCGAGGTTTCGTTGTAGCGACTCTGATTGTTCTTCATCATCTCTTTCCCCGAAGCCCCCCCCCCCTTTCTCTTTTTCCCTCTATACCCTCTCCCTAGTACAATAATAAACGTATCTATCTATCTATATCTGTCTCTCGATTTCTACTTGAGTAATGAAATAATCGGTCCAGAATACCGAGGCAAACAATGCCGTGAAGTTATTCCTAGCATCACGAAGTCATTTGTGGCAAGTATCTGAACGAGAGATTCACTCGATTGAATATTTTATCTCCTTCATAAACTTGGCATGTGCTTTTGAATGAGCTAAATCGAAGGGTTGGTTCTCGAAGTGAAATCGACCTGTTCTCGTAAGATCCCGGCGACAAACCGAGATGTTTTTGCTTCATTTGGATGTCGACTACAACGCGAAACGGGTTGTATAAGGCCGAATTCAATGGGGTTTATTTTGAACAGCCGAGTAGAACGTTAGTTTCAGTGTACGGTGAAGATTGCCAGATCTCTATTTCAAGAAAAAAATCTTTGATAAAGATCAGGAGAAATTACGAACGTTGACGCCTGGCGAAATCTGATCAATATTGCTTCATTAGTTCTCCGGATATATCATTAAAAAAATGGTTTTTGCGTTCAGCGAAAAAAACTCGATTCAAAAATGCCCTACGAAAAACAATGGAATCAATCTGAAGACGAGGTGACAAAAAATCAAGTTCTCCGCTTTAAGGAGGGTGGCTACATACGACAATATGATAAGAATTTAATAAAATTTAGTGATAACATTCTTTAGCATCAAATATAATGACACAAATTTTTTCAAATTTTTCGTCTACATAGTTGTCGAATAATTGGAGTTTACAATATGCAAAAGATATACCTATATATATCAAAATCCTATGCTTACGAATGTAAACTCTAGTGTTAAATTACTCGAAAACTATGTAGAAGAAAAATCTTAAAAAATTTCTAAATTCATATTTAATCCAAAAGAATATGCTCACCAAATTTCATTAAATTCTAATCATTTCGAATTTTCCTATGCTTTTAACATGGCAACATTGTTGCGTGTAGCCAACCCCCTTAATTCGATGTGACTGTATATACTATATATTAACGTAACCACCGACACAAACGATATTACAATGCATCATTTATAAACAGTACAATCGGTGAAATGTCATCTAGATATTTAATTTTGTTACGTTGCATAACTATATTGTTAACACAAAAAAAAGACGACACAATTGGTTACTTGCACGGATGTCTGAATGCCGGAATACTATTTGCGTATATATGAGAGTGGAGGATCAGCGCGTGTATAACATAGACGTAACCAATAAGCTGCTGAAGGCGCTTGCACAACGCAATAGAAAGAGTTTAAATTTCTCATCTCCTCTCTCTCTCCCTCTCGCGTATTCATCTCCCTTGCGCTTGCTTGCTATTGACTACCTTCGTAATAATGGAATTACGAAAACAGTGTGATTACGCCTTCTTAAAAGCTTGGGCGAACAAGTCCTGCTTGCTCGCTCGACTTTGCAGTTATGTACCCAACATTTGCTACGACAATTTCTTCCCTAGCCTCACTTCTACCTTTTTCTCTTTTTAATTGAACTTGATAAATTATCCTACAGTTATAGCAGTGAGCCTCTTATTTCTTAAATCATTACTTAACAAAACACAAATTCTCAAGGGAATGAAGTATGTCTCATATGTCGCGATACGATTCGTTCTGAAGTCAGAGAGAACGAATCTCCAACGGTTGTAAAGCTTTGTATGGATCTTGAATATCCTTATCGCGGTTCAGAGACTTTCTGATCGAGTTTTTACACTTAATAGGAACGACTTGTTCAAAATAAATATTATTTTGCCGATAGTTATTAACACAAAAGAATCTTTTTATTTTAAATAACTAAAACGGGTGATACAAACAATGAGATAACTCTTAATTAATTTGATTGGAGACAACAAAATGCTTTCGCGATGAAGTTAAACTGCTCGCATCAAAGTTCTGTTTTAGATTGTCTCTAGTGACTGGCAGCAAGATCTCTCTCATCTTCGAGAAAAATCTATTGTTTTTTGTTAAGATGAAATTCAACGCTCATTGGTTACTATTTTCAAATGGAATGGGTCACCAAGGTTTTATGTCACCAATCACCGAAGAAAAATCCTTCCCCATGAACGAGAGGGTTTAAAATTTCGCCAGAGCAAAGGTAATTCCACAAAAATTACACAAAACAAAATATTACATGAGCAGAAATTTTATACAGGCAAAAATGGTCGCTTGCCTGAAGGGTCAAGCAGCAAATTCTTTACTTTATAATTTAATATTTATTTTCCCCAAAACCTACAGACGCCTGAATTGAAGATGTTATAGAAGGATTAAACGCTGAGTACCTCCTACTGTTACGGGTCTACTAGTAATTTGGAAAAAATAGCTGGTCGAAAATTTGTATTTTTACCATCGGGACACCAGACATTGGAAATTTCAAGTTCGGGCTCATCCAGTGGTTCGTGACCCCTCCATTGTCGATCAAAAGAGAGATAGAAACTCTTACCTGATGACGCCTTCGGGGTACGATTGACTCGAAACTAGGCGGTAAACGTACGAATGAACAAACAAACTCAAATGTTAAAACAGCTTTGGGATATTCCCAAATGAATGTTATGTTGTTGAGATATTTTCAAACGAAGGATATTATGATGTTGGAATATTTCCGAATATAAGGATATAATAGAACACTTTGAAATCGGAATTTAGATTCTGATCGTTCAATTTCTCTGATAGTTTCCAGCACTTTTATTTAATGAGAGGAATCGTCTGATACAAAAGTAATGATGAGAGCTCCACAGAGAATTAATGAACAGCAATTATGGGAGATGATGCATTTAAGCATAACTGGTATCAAAAGCAATTCTCAGTTGGTAGTGAAACTCCAGAAAATCATCTTCGCGGCAGCAACCTCAGTCAATAGAAAAACTGCCGAAACAATAGTCTGACCTTCGTCTTAACTGAGTTAGCAGCAGCCAATGAGAATGAGCAAGAAACACGTTTGCTAGACCAGTTTGTAGCGCTGACCCTTCTCAACGTCGTAGGTCGTATCTTCGAGCGAAAATAATAATTTTCATGATTTCTCGTTGTAATCCCAATTGAAAAAGTTCAAGAATGAGCGAATCGAAAAAAATCTAAAAAAATTGAAAATTGTTAAAGTTTTGATCATGATTGTGCCTTCTCCGAATCATTTATTCGGATCTGAAGACATTTGATCGACAGAATTTGAACGGCATGAGATAATCATTTTGTTCTTTAGTGTTGCAAAGTATCGGGAAGAAAACCGGTTGAGCAATTGTACCATGTTTAGCAAGAGAGGTGGAGAATCGTCGGATATCTCGCTCGCTCAGTCCTGAGAACCGAGAACACGACCCATGTCCTCCATATATGGTATCGCCTTTTTATTTTTTATTTTATTTTATTTTTTTCCTTCATTTTCAGAGCATTCGCATTCCCTACTTATAATCGTCCAAGCGAAACCACCGTGCTGACTGCTGACTTTTGACTGAGAAAAACTAAAACTGGTCTTGCTCGTGACTCGCCCTCATGAGAATTTGTCTATAACTCCTCGAATCATATTGCACCATTGCACGTATGTCGATAAATAAAGTACTCGTGTACAAATAAATACATTAACGAAACCAGTCGAGAGCTGTTCCATTAATTTCGTAGCGTTCAGGGCAAGCTCTACTCATAATGCACACTTTTTAATTACTTCGAAATTCGCGTCTTAAATATTTACAATCGCATGACATTGCCCACATTTCGATGTAATGTGTAGCTCCAAGTCAATCGATTCGCCCGTCAATATTTGGTTAGAAAAGTATATTATAACGTGACAATGTTGAGTTTCTCTTGGTGAAAATCCAAATCTTCGTCTCTGTGAAGGAAATAATGTCATTGCATTCAATCAAGTTCTAATTGGTCGTGAAAGATTAATTTAAGTAGGAAAGTTATGGATTGAAAATGTGATTTCTGGTTGAGTGATTACGGAATAGTAATATGACTATTCGTTCGATAGGCAAATTTTCATTCGTTTACTCTTCACAGTCAACTACCCGAACGCTTTGAAATCCAAAGTGAACCAAAGTCCGGGCTTTTCCAAAAGATCCAAACACTTTAAATTTCGAAGGGTGTAAATATTATCGAGTCAAAGTCATGAAAACAAATTTTCATACAAAAATATATCTTCCATGGAGAAATCTTGAGCGCTGTACCGATGGATTGGAATAAAATTGTTTTAATCATTTAGCTAAGTACGCAGCTACGTTTCTCGGGGAGAAAAAAAAATGTATATATGCGGACAAATATCGTGCTGGATATTCGGTTACATAGGCTGACTAAGAAAAGAGCCTCAACGTCTCTCTCGTTGCGAGAAGCGATCGTTACGTAAAACTGAGAGTGCGGGAGCGGCGACAACGACGCAGCGCTTGGTTACGTGCTCGCGACCCACTTGACACGTGCTTTGCTCGACTTTTGAGAGCACACAACAAGAGATTCTGGCATATACGAATTTC
Organism: Campoplex capitator; assembly: GCA_037576405.1. Taxonomy (NCBI): domain Eukaryota; kingdom Metazoa; phylum Arthropoda; class Insecta; order Hymenoptera; family Ichneumonidae; genus Campoplex; species Campoplex capitator. Next base: position 7,204,423 of record JARBWI010000323.1, on the reverse strand, counting down.
TCCACCAAATTCTTATTATTATTATTTTTTTTTTTTCATATTATTTTCCATAATAAGTAAATGGGAGTAAAAGAAATACGCGAGTCAACGTAAATAATCGTAAAATTGTGAACATACGTCAAAACCGATCCTCTAGTCATAAGTAGAAGTGTTTATATTTGGCAAAGATGCCTGAAGAAACCGGGAGCAGTTGACTGAGTCAGTGTGCGTGGATAAAAGAAGAATTCACGTGTAAAATGCTGATAGTTATCGATCCAGTGCTACGATAAATCGAGATCCCCGTATACGCGATATCATTCCCGACCGATACTCCGTCTCATCGTACACACTTACATAACGTTAAAAAAAAAACACGTTACGAGATAGCTAATAACGTGGCAACTGCTTTACTCATCTCGATTTTAAGAGTAACATGTACATACATTATATTATATATGTATATATATTTATCCACGTATATGCATGTTGTTATACATATATCTATCGGCTGAGGTTCATTTGCATAGTTTCTCCGCTCCTTATGGTTTTTTTCATTGTCCATTCTTCTGCAAACGTGGAGGGAAGTAAAAGCGATATTTCATAGATTCCATGGAAATCTCGAGACTCAACCACTTGACAGAGAGATACAATTGGCACTTAGGCCAATCATCCTAAAGAATTGTCGATTATTATAACGATCCAACATCAGATCTGATGTTCTTCAATGTCACTGAATAGGTTTAAAAATTCCATGTTTCTGCATACAATGGATTTATTTACGCGTGTTGTGTAGTTTCATAGGATCAAATAATTCGACTGTTTCTGAATTTTCTGGATTCTCATCTTCAATTTTATCAAAACGCTGCGTCTATGCTCATAGATTTTCACGAATAAGAACGAGTTCAGAAGTAATTCGGGAATTGGTTTTAAGATCAAAACTAATAAATGAATAAAATGATAAGCTGAGCACCGGATAACAAGCATCAAGACATTCTTGTCTGATCTACGATTTGTTTGTTTGTTATAAATTCAATAAAACTTGTATCGAGACTCTCCTGAGGCTCTTGATACGCCTGGGTTTATTTTACACTTGAACTAAAAATAACACCGCTATGTCTACGCCGTTTTTAAAGGTGAAATATGTTGCAGGTTTTTTTTGAAAGTTTAACAGATCCAAATATACTGCAGTTGTTTAGGGATCCGGTTGATTAATGCTTTATTTCCATAAACTTCGTGTTCAAATGAATTGCATACTCAATTTACAAACTCCCGACTCATCAATATTCTGAGAATACATTATTGGAATATAGTTTTTTTGTTCTTCGAATATTCAGACGTGATTCGGTAAAATGAACGGCATTTTAATCACCGTTTCCTTGGATTGTGGTTCAACTTTCGTGTTGTCTCAGAATTGACCCGTTACGCAATCACTAGTAAACAATAAATCGCAATTCACCGCCGCGGATACTTGCAACAATTATGCGAAGACTAACTATTCCAATTTTACCTAAGAGCCGTCCTGGCTAGCAGTGCAAAGAACGAAGCAAAGACTACGATAAATTATAGCAATAAGAAGATGGAAAAACTCAATGATATCCATCCACAAAGATTGAAACGAAGGAGAACTTGTGGGGATTTGCCGGGTGTGTATACAAAGCTGCAGAGCTGAAAGAGTATCTCGGGGGCAAGCGGTTGCATTTTGCAATGCGTCAGAGCAGCAACAAAACATGAGAGTAGAGACCGGCTTCGTTCTTTTCCGTCGCACCGGGCCAACCGGCTGGGCTTGACCTTGTCTGGGTGTTCACCCTGGTTCCGTCGGTGACTCTCTTTCTTTCTCTGGGCAGGCAGAGCCGCGCCTCTTGTGTTGTTAATCCAAGCACGCGAAGAGCATCGGCGCACTACCGAAGGTTTTCTTTCTTTCCTCTCTTCCCAAGATTGAGAGGTGGTAAGAGCGAGAGGGATGTCAGACTGAAAGGAATGAAGAAAAAGCGCGACAGAGTTTGCTCGCTTACCAACTCCGGGTGAGCGAGAGGGATGAGAAGGCGTTGAGGATGAGAAAGAGAGAACGAGAAAGAGTAATAAAAGACAAAGAGAGTGCGCGGCCGATCGATCGAACTACGCTGATGCCACAAACCTCTCGGTGCGCTACCAAAAGTCGTGAGTCGCTAAATGAGAAGAGAAAGAAAATCGTTGAGCCTCTACGAGAGCCAGTTTTGAATTTGTTACATAATTCGAAACAGGTCAGGGCCAACCGAAAAAAAAACACACACGACTCCTATACGACTGCTCCTTCAATCGCTACAGTCTCCACGTCCAGCGTGGCGAACCTTTCTCCATCTCATCATGATTATTCCGATGTCAAGAGCGACGACACAACAGCCGCGCATGTCTGGCAAATTTTACAACTCGCTGCCTTTCATTGCCTATAAAAACTGAATTTACGATACTTAGGCCGGACGCGAACAGTTTGTCGATTACAAAAATAGATCGAAGTTCTGGAAAATTGGACTTCTACGACGCCAAGGGAAATAAGCTCGATGGAACGGTACCGTTTATTGTTCGACGAAAGTCGGTAGTATAATGAGTTTTTCCATGTCATATTGCTTTATATTTCCAACAACGCTATTCAAACGTACAAAATAATATTCTAGACGTTATGGAAACTGGCGGAAAGGAACTTACAACTTCGATTTATCAGTGTCTTGGAGTCATTGATCGGAGTGCCATTGGACATCTAATTAGTTTTACGATATGAATTATTTGTAACAAGCTGAGAATGGCAATGGCTTTTCCAATTCTGTAGCTTGTTTTTCATTCCACGTTCGTACCATGTGCCATCGGTCATTGCTCCAAGAAATCCTCGACAAGCAACCTAAGAATAAACTGATAAAAATGGATTGAAATGATTTAGTTATTTTTGTTTCAAAATAATAGTTCAAGATATTTAGTAATAGAACTCTAATCATATGATTGATTTCAAAACTATACATTAGAAATCAACGAGGCATTCCATTATTACTGTATAATATAGTTTTGATGAAATTTAGTGCGTTGGAAATTAGTGCTTTCAGTTCGACCAGAAAGCATGATTTTTAGCTTTGTTTACTCCACATTTTTTAGTACGCGGCTACTGTATTTTGGTCCGGTGACCCGAGCACATTTTTTCACCCGGTTAACTAGCTCATAAAACTCAAGATTAACGATGAGCCAATAATTTTCCATGCCTCGCTCGATGTGTAAGCCATTGCCGAAGATCAATCACCATTTAAATTTAGAGATGAAAATAGAGATTGGAAGGAGTTCTATATGGTTGTGTATTTATTGTACAATGCTGGCACATATATTTTATCGTTGATAGAAATTCACCGTTTTGAGTCTAGGACTAGAATAGTCTTATTGTTAGTAACTTATTGATTATACGAATAAAAATAACATTGCCATCCATAGCCAGCTCAAGAATGGTGTCATTGATTTGCTAACTTATTTGAATTCATTTAATTTGGACTGCGCATGAGCTGATTGACACTTCGTCTAGATTTGATTCAAATTTCTTCTGACCATAATCATTCCCATTTTTGTAGATTTAATTACTAATAACAAATTAATGATCCATCGAGATTGAATCCTCATTTAAAATTCTTTCGTAATATCATATGGATATTGCATCATTCGGTTTATTATTAATTCTCGCAATGAGAACACCATCGGGTCTTCATGAGGAGATTACGTTATTGTAAGTTCTTGTAATAAATTCGTTTCTTCAAGAGATTCCAACGTGATCTGGAGAGTGGTGTAAGCGTGCCTTGTACAAAACCCAGTAACACATTCACCAAAGTTGGCGGACGCGTGCTGGATGTGCTGAATTCCCTTCCTCTGTTTTTCTCACGAGTCTGACAGAGGGCGCGATTCTCTCTTTCGCGTAACACAGGCCCAAGAGTAGACAGTACACTGGTAGCGTGGTTGTGAAATTCGATTTTCTTTCTCTACCCCCCCCCCCCCCCCCGCCGTTCTTACTCCAGGGCCTCAGTCCATTGCGTAACTTCACACGGACCGCTGCAGCTTCATTTCTCAATATACCGAGTTGTTGGAGATTCGGTGCCCTAACGAAACTGGCGGGAGAGCAACGAAGAGGAAAGATGACACAGAGTTGTCACAATACCACATGCCGATAGAGAGCTGTAGGTTGTTTGTGGTGAAGTTAAAATTATGCTCTGTATCCTTATTGCGCGAAATTCCGAGGATTACATCAGAGCGAAGTTGCGTTAAAATCATATCCGTTCTGAGGGTGCTCCCGAAATAAGTATAATTGCGAAGCATTGAAAGCATAATATTTTGAATATTGTTGTTAAACGTCAGCGTCTTCCGAATGCGAATTCAATGGTTTATGCAAAAAAAAAAAAAATCAATCAATATTTCCTGTAATGACTTCTGATCAAGCCAGCACGTTTGGCTTCAGAACTGACAGGATGAGAAGTCATCAACATGGTACGACGGGTTAAATTGTTAATAGATTTCGGTTAATTCTGAACAACATCCTCAATGTCAGAGGAAACTACTAAGCCGTACGGCAGGGTCACGGCAGGATAATGACGGACTCGTACGAAATATTAACACCGTCACGATTCTTGACAGCATTGAGCTGAAAATATCCATAACCTCGGTTGCTAATTCGTGAACTTCAAATAACCTCATCGTAAGAGTAAGAGAAATTCGTGGAAGGGTATCAGTGTTCGTTGGCTCGGATTAAAATACATTTAAACGTATCCTTTTTCTCGTATTTCTGTCCTGCTATGGTCTTGTTTTATAATGTTTCAATGCTCCGAAGGGATAAAGAGTATTCGGCTCGTTATAGAATCTTCTGCCATTATCAGTAGGTCATTCAGCTATCAATCTCAATTTATTCCTCCTGCAGATACCTTCGTTAGTATTATTACGTATTTGGGTATTCGATAGATACATTTACATGCCAAAATATTCTATACAAAGAAACCATAATATAATTTTATGGAGTGTTTTATTCAGGAACAGAATCGGATCTGTAGCGTAAGATTATTGAATTCTATAAATGATGGGGAGCAGAGTGAACCGATAATAGCTCTGAATGTCTTTAGGTGGCCGTTTACCTTATAATCCGGGGTCTTCGACTTGGCACACTATAAACACGCAACCTTTTCATGAGTATTTCCATTGTTTAGACTGTCGCTGGTATCTGAGTGCACGAAGTTTATAGACACCGCACAATGACGAAACCGCAAACGCGAAACGTATTGTTTTTTTTACATACTCTGTACTCAGCATAGAACTAATGTAGAGATAGGTGGCTACGAGCATTATCTCTTCACACAGAGCGTGTGTGGTAAACCGCGTGGTGACTTTTGCTTGGGAGAGCGAATCTTGTATAGCTAATGTAAAAATGCTGTTACAGATATATTCATTTGGATTGCATATAATTTGGATTGTGCCATTCATAATAAAAATAAAAAAAAAAACATGGGTGTAAAGATTGGAACCAGCAGAAAAAAGAAGTAAATTTTTTCGTTTATTACGACGCAGATTATTTTACCATGAGATAAAAAAGACTGCGAATGCTCGTGAAATTCTAATACAATTGCGAATAAAACTGGATTTTGTTTTCCATTAGTTACTCAATCCTTCAACTGAGTTTAGAGCATCCATGAATAGGGACACCCTATACATGGATACACAAGAAAAGAAGCTTGCAGAACTTTACAACAGAGCTATACCTTTCGGCTCATACAGCATTGCAGTGACGGTCTGTGTCGTTCAACACCTGGAGCTGTTTGCGAGAAATCTTCGATACCGTGGGTATTCGGGATTGCAAAATCCTTCAAATGCGACTCTGGTCGTGGTTACGGTCCCGTCGGTACGATCCAAGCCCAATTAAGTAACGTTTGACGTGTGAAAGTTGAATAAGAGAACTCGACGTGAGTTGATACAAAGGAAATACAGTCTTTTCAAAGGAAGAATCATCAGCAACTGAGATTAATTAAATAAGATAAAAAATTAATGAGTTTTTTTTTAACTGATTATTAGAAGAAAAAAAGCATTTTTATTCGTGTGGGTTGCACACTGAAATCTCTTCGAATATACGTCCTTTTTACGTGCCATGTAAAAGGAATGATTTTGGCTTTGAGATTATATTGAAGAGAAATAAATAGGAATCGCTTCGATACTTTTCATGGAAACGAGTAAAGAAATTCATGAAATATTCCTTCCGTCAAATATTTACAAAGTTCGAGTGGTAAGAGTAGTGAAACTATAATTGTTGTATCAGATCTTATAATCATTAAAAACATGACATTAATTATTAGAAAATTATGTATTTCTAAATAATTTTATATTTTTATCGAGGTAGACGTATACAATGATAATAAATTTGTTCAATGGTGGACATAACATATTTCAATCATTGAGGAATATTAGTTTGATATTAATTCATTCTATCATGATCTATCCGATAATTAAAATGTGAATGCATGAACGAAACTACAGTACCGCGATGCTTCGTCAGTTAATCTCAATCTCTGGTGATATGATTTACACAATTGATACACATACTACAACACTCGACGATGATGCACTTCTGTAACATACTGGCACATTTTGCTCTCTTGGGATTTTATACTGCAATAAATGCAGTATAAAATGTTCATTAAGGGTCGTGATAATGTTTTCACATAATTAATTTTATTCCTAATCCATTCAACATTTATATATTTTATTGATAATTCAATGATAATTACTGATTATTCGAAAAATAATAGTAACAAATCGACAAACAGAATTTTGAATTATTATCGATGTTTGTTTTTTGAGAAGAAATAGTGCAATTTTTCAAATTTTGAGTATTCCTTCTTGATTGTTTTTTCTTCAAGTTTTTCGTAAGGTATGATGAATGATAAAATAGTGTTTTTGTATTTTGAATACAGATTTTGGTCACACTTTTGAACCAGCGAATATAGAAAACTGAAAAGTCTCATTTGACAGTTAATTTTATCATTTCTGTTCTTTTCAAATATGCGAGCATCTCGTTCAAAATCGAAAACGGATAAAAATCGTTGAGAAGAACATCGCTTGTAAGACGAATTGATGGAATCTCCAGAACTCTCATTTCGCCATCATCAAAACATCATTTTGACTCGAGAAATGGCTAAATATTAGAAACGAACTTTTCAATATTTATAATAATATTTTCAGACGATTCTGTGATAAGGATATCAGATACGAAAGATTTGTTGGTATTTTAGGATTTCGTCTTTCTCTGCTCGTTCGTAGAATAAATTTCTCAGCGCACACAAAAGAACATATTATATCGCATCTGCAGATTTTAATAATGTCATTCATGAACCGAGTTACACTTTGAGGCTTTGTTATACGAGGGCGTCTCAGTTGCATAATGACGTCTTCGAGTTTTCAATACACACGTGGAACATGCGGTCACCACGACCAAAGAAACGCTTTTAATAGTTCGTTCGTATATGTCGCGGTGTCTCGTATCTGTATGGGGCAGAGTTTAATATTATGTAATACATGCAGACTGCCTCGTATTACTTCATACTATATTGCAACAGACTGTACACCTTATTCATTTTATGAATGCTATCCTTTTTCTCTTCTGTTTACACCCGTTCTTCCATGATTATGTGACCGTTTTTATTCAATTTCGTGTTGTTTCTTAACTTGGCAACTTTTATCCTCTGTTTTTTTTTGTTGTTTTTTATAATCGATTACAATTGGTCAATTACATTGTCTTTTATTATTTCGAAACAAGCTGAATCGGTTTAAATGAGTTTCGTTTTAGTAGAAAAATGTTATTTTTTGAAGTGTGATCAGAGTGATAATTTATTTTAAAAAAATTGAAAAGTATTTCAAAAAAGTTTTTTTCAAAAATAGGCCACAAACTGGCGACCACATTATCTTGATAAGCAGTTGGCTGGCTGACTCGAAACTCGACTTACATCTTCAGTAGATCGTTTTTCAGCAATTGGTGCCAGAATTAAATCGAAATAATCGTTAATTTTTTCTTTAAGGGTAGCAACAACGCTCGATTTATGAATTAACCGTTCGTTTATCCCTTAAAAATAACATGTTCAATTATCATTTATTTGTTGCAAAAATGTTGACGAAATTATAATTTTCAGATGTACATTTATAGTATTTAAAATTTACAATAATTTTGATTTCACAAATTTTTGAAACTTTTGGAATGAGGAAACATCAATCAGAACCATTCATTTAAAATTACAATTTTTTTTCCAAATTATTACTTACGTCGTTTCGTCTGCAGCAATGAATTCGTAAATTTCTTCGTTGCTTGTGAGTTATTCGATGGAATTAGCTAATTGACTTTAAACGACAATAAATCCCTTCTTTTTCAACAGTCAGGGTGATTTTAGTTTATCATTTCAGAACGTGATGTGACACTTGAGTTTTGGCATAGGATTGACAACGAATATACACGAATCAAATTAAAATTGATTCCACTATTGGCAACGAATAAATAAAACAAAAATATCTTTTTTGAGAAAGGATCAGTACAACAACAAAAAGCTGAATGATCGATTATCAAAGTTTATTACCGTCTAATTTGTTAGAAAAGAGGTTCTCTCTGGTTCACTGGATTTAGATACTAAAGCTCTTATGCGAAAGCTAATAATATCGTTATCGACCATTATTCTGCATCCAAATCTGTTTTCTTGGGAGGTCCAACTGCGAGGCTCTTCAAAAACGTAATGTCGCAGCACGAAATGTAATGAATACAAATTTCACGTAAAAGCTTCCATCATAAGTGCAGCACTTCTATTACGATATGATTCATTAGACACTCATTACTGACAATTTAGTTTCATACATTTATTGTAGGTAAACACGAGTGTGCACATGAAAGCCGCCACGTGAATACATTTCGACCGATTATGCGACGATAAAGGTCAAGATAGTATTCGATTGGCAACGAGTGGAAAAATTCATGCTTACACTGTACATATATATATATATATATATATATTTGTGAAGCCTTTGCGGAGTCTGTATTTCATCTTTACGATGAATAATCCATTATTCTTTCGTGGTATTAAAGTTCCTCTACGTTGGGTTCTTGGTCATTGCATTTATCATTTTGTTTATGAGACAGATCATTTTATTTATGGGTAGTTAGCCAATACCAATGAATCTCTATCGATGCTTATTTACTAGAGGTAGTACATGTTCTTGGATTTCTGGTGAGGTTTGAGTATCCAGAAAAAAAAAAGTATCGATGACACATATAAACACTGAAATCCTCGTATTTTACATACGTTGACCGCGATTTGTGCTGGAGTCTTGTTTTTTTTTTCTTTGAAGGCAGAAATAACAATATTATTGAAGCCTATTTGAGAATGCAGATTAACTGAGAACTCAGCGGGACATCCTCATTGATGACTATTCGCAAACAACGTAAAAATATTTATAATACGAATGTATAAGCTACATAGTTTTATAGGTTTCATTTTTCTCGAGTTTATCAAATGATATTGTGCTTTATTTCATGGAGCTTATCCTATTGAATTGCAAATATAAATTGCCAGGTAAACAAAAACTACGAACACTCTCAAACTATGAGTAATCTTTAAAGAATCTCAGGAACTCTGGTTCTTATCAAAATTCATAGCACTTTTTTTTTGTATTCTCCTGACGTTTACATGTTCAAAATTATCCATTTTTTTTTATCTCATCACAGTAGCATTCCCCCATATCAAGTAGGAGTGATTGGGTTTTATTGATCGAACATTTTTATGCAGACACTTTTCTTTTCATTTTATTACTTATTTGCGCGTAACACATAGTCGGTTAGCCATTGCCTAATATCAGCATTAAATAAAATCAATACGTAAATAACGATTAATAATTCTTCTGCTTGTTTTTTTTTTTATTCGTGTGTCTCTCATCGCTTTTCCTCCTTCAGGCATTTCTATCGCTTGCAAAATAATAAGTGGGATAGTTTCGACGATTATGACACATGGAAGTCTCTTTGCTTTAAATTAGCAATGGTCATCTATCGATTAATTTTCGTTTCATTCGACCTCCTCCCCTTTCATTATATATTTACTAATAGAGCGTTAAAATACATCAACACAATGCGAATCCATCTGCGATGTTACGCGATTAAAAGCGAGCGTATATCAGCAAAGGAGTAAAGAATAACTGGAGAATTAACCGGTCACGTAACGCTCTGTTGGGTTGAGTAAGCACTCGTACTGACGCCCGCGGGTTATTTCATTCGTAACTGATACTGCGAATGTAACGCTAGAGGCGAAATTCTATTAACTCAAATTTCGATATACTTCGAGATCAGAAATAGCGTTGATTTTTATCTGACTAAATTACCAATGGACCGATATATTTGATAAAGGAATTAAGGAGATACCAATCTCGAGTGTTCTGAATATCGTTCTTGAGGTTTAGAGAGTAAATGGATCATTGAATTCTGAAGAGAAATGTCACCTTCTATTGTCTCAAGGGCAGTAACGGTGTTAGCTAGCTCAGTGCAGTGATTAGAAAAAAACGTGCAAGGTCAGGGAAGAGCGTCCTGCCCATTGTAGCTACAGCAAACAGCTTCGCGATTGTCCCTCTTATTTGTGTCCATCCTCTCTCCGATTGGTCCATCACGAATCAGTTGACAAGTCGTGTGCGATTCGTGGTAGAATGAAAAACGACTTTCCTCGCAAGAATTTCGAGTCTCAATTAGTCCCTGTGGTTCAGCACAACTTTTAGGACAGCTTGTATAAAATTGTCAAGTGATACGAGAATCCTCGTTCTCAAGACGTGGGACAAAAAAAAGTAGTTATTACGTCACCACATTTTTTAAATGTTTCTTCGGCGAGTAGAGTCTGAGTGCGTCGAAACGATTAACGTTTTGCTGAAATAATCACGATACAAAGTCGACAAATAAAACATAAAAGTTACCTCATTTATGTAAACCTATGGAGATTCCTCGATGACAAACCAGCAACGGGAACATTTTTTAATGCCTTTTCTATCTCGGACGTAGACGAGAAGTCGTGCACGAGATTTATGTCAACCTCGAGATAAAATAACGAGTCTGCATGCTAAAAGGGCAACTTGTTTGCACATGGGTGGGTGTATAGAATTGTAAAAAAAAAGGGCGTTTACGTACGTATATGCTACGTGAACGAATGGAGAATTTTGTGAAATTTATTCGTAGCTGGCGTTACGCCTCAATTAACTCGGTCAATCATTTTTATTCATAATCACTTTTTCATACGATCGCTCATTCGATGTATGCCTGTGTGCATTGGGAACTCGAAGGAACTGCAGCAATGTAGAGGCGATTGCAGCATATGAGATGTATTTGTTAACTAATAATGCAGACGAAGACATCAGAATGAGGGACGGACCATCGCTCTCTATTTACATTGAACTGTATCATTGTTGGTGAAATCGTTTTCAAAGCATTGAAACAATAAAATTAATATATCTATTGAATTTATGAGATTTTGATGAATCTGTCACAGATAAATAAATCGTCAATCTTCATTGATATTTTCAGACCAACAAGTTACGTAACTTGTTGACTTTTGACCGAATATATTGAATAAATATTCTTCAATTTCAACTCCGAAGAAAATTCGTAATGAAGTTGAGATAAAAAGTAGCAAATGGCAAATATTTTTACAACGGACCTCAGGCTCCTATCCGTACACGTCAATGACGGAAATACTATCAAAGCTTTGACCAAGCAACTTTAGAGATTTATTGCTAGCTGTTACCGGTGACATAAAAGTTTTATTTCATCGACTTGATTGATCTCCGTAACTACCGTGACGATTAGCACTCTCTGAGTAATAGAGCTCATGCGAAGTAAGGAAAAAAAAAGGAAATTAAGCCCGTTCAATTTGATAACATGCATAAAAGTAGGAGTGCGAGATTAGTGCCTGAACTAGATTTGTCAGCGAGTATCCATCGAATAGTTCCAAGAGATACGTCATGATTTCCCATAATTTATTTGATCTGCGATGACTTTCATTCAGTCATTGAATTTCGCAAACGTTTTTTATTCACCGTGTATCAAAGGTATGCAAAAATTTTGGAATTCGACGTTCATGAACGACCGTATCAAAATATATTAAAAAAAGATGAATCCTGAAATATTCCGAGGACAACCTCTGCAACATCAGCTCCCACAGAAATAACGAGTAATCAAAATAAAGTGTCCCAGTTTATCGATAAAAAAGTAATTCCAAAAAGAGTCTGAACTAATGAGCCACCGCGATGAGCTGAAGTTTAAATAAAAAAACGTCGAAGTTCATCATCAACAATTACTGCCTAGTGTGTATGCGGGAGCATTGCGAAATTAGATCTGAAACTTGTGCCAATCAATAGGCCCGATGTGAAAGACAGGCATAACTTAACACTGGCTTGTTTGGGGCGTCGTTACGTGCGCTATGAACAATCATGGCCATGTTTTATATGCAAGTTGTATATGAGGCAAATGTACAGACATAGTTGAGTTACGAGACCAAGCACGCGATCGCTCGTAATTTTGTAATCGACGGAACGATTATTGTTGCCACTCCGGTATACTTTATCGTTATTATCTCTCCTTCTGTCTCTCCCTCACTTCTCTCGAGAATCACGAGCTGTTTGCATAATCGCAGACGACGCAAGTATTCAATACGGTATTCATACGTATTTGAGTACGTATATCTACAAAAGGCAGCCATGTTGGCAATGAGAATTCATTGAACGTATGTGTGTGTACATTTAAAACGAAGTCCATATGGAATATGTGTGTGGTCAACAAAGAAAACGTACGAGGCAAATTAACGATCGACCAGACAAACAAGACGAGAGGCAAATAACTCCTTTGCCATTTAGTTGCGTTTCGTCGATCCAGAGTGTCGAAGAAGGAAAGAAAAAAAATAAGTCATAGGAGTCTTGGATTAGAGGCCTGCATAATGATCATATGAAAACGTTACATATATATATATATATTTATATATATGTAAAATATATGAGGCGTAAGCATTTTACAGATTGTGTTATCGTAATTAAACGTCGTTGATCCAGATCGACCGCACTATTTTCCTCACACTCCAATACACCTTGTAATCATAGGGTAATAAAAAGAACACAGGCATGTTATTAAAGGATTCGATATAATAACACTCTAATATACTTACGTATGCACGGGAAAAAAAAAAAAATTCGAATAACGAGTAATTGGCAAGAAAAAAAAAATATACACATTCAGAGAAATCCGATTAATAATGCGATAACATATCACGCTATTTGTCGAAATCATCTAAATGCAACGCTCCATTCTTAATTATAATCATCCGTTTTCATTTCATTTATAACAATTTGTCATCGTTTGTCTAGGATACACTTATTTAATGTTGAGATAATGACTAATTGTTTGTACGGTTGAGATATTTATCGAAATGATATGTCGAATAACGGGTAATTAAATATTTGAAAATATTATCAAGTACCATATTATCTAATTATGTCATATCAAATTAAAATCAAATGAAAATTCATAATTAAAAACGATTCATCTTCCCTCGCGTTCGAAACTGCTAAACATCAAAGAGTGGTCTTTCTTCTTTCACGCTGTATTCTTGAAATATTTCATACTGATCAACAGACCAGTAAGTTCACCAGTAAAATGAATAAATATCATCACATCAAAGTATACATGTCACTTGCATGACATTTATACGTTGATTTTGCAAATTATGTTTTTTCGACATTCAGTAGTGATGTATCTTAAGAAAAAATTAATTTTTTTGTGATTTCATACAAATTATATGTTGTTTTTCGAGACTTATTATCAAAAATGTAGCTGAACTACCTTGGTATGTAGCATATGAACTACAAATTAATCAGCCAATTAATTGATGATTCATTTGATGTAACGCTAGAGCATTAAAAGCTTCGAATGAATTTTATTAGACTCGTTCAATTATTTGCTCTATTTTTATCAGTTGAATGTACGAGAAATAAAACAGGGGTTCAAATTAGGACTCTCAGCTCAATACACGTATAGAGCAACGATAAAAAGTCTGACGTGAAAGTATCACGGTCTTTGCTACCTCCGCCTCTGCACTATGTCTCGGTCCTGACTTTAAGCTTACGTAATTCGTTCATAGTGGGTGTACCATTGCCATAATAAGTTTTAAAGCGAGTTATAACTCGGCATTGTACTCTTTCTCTTTCTCTCAAGCTCTCGTGTCTCGGTGCATTTATATTTTCGTGTACTTTTGTTGTGTGTCAGCGCGCTACCACGTTCAGAGGCGATAAAAAAAGAGGGAGAAAGAGAATGAGAGGAACGCAATGTATCGCTGTTAACCGCCACGCGTGCCATATCGCTGATCCATAGTACCGCGGAGGCAATACGCGTATAAGTATAGCAATAGGACAGTAGCGCATAGACGCAATACTGACGTATGTATTTGCAAACGGAAATCCGCGTGCGGTGGTCACTCATGTGGGTTTTTCGCATATTACGCTTTATGACACGAAGAGTGACGTTTGCTCGTCGCGTTCGAGTCTCCCGTTCCACACTTTGTCATTGCATCACGCTCAACGAGCCGCGTCTAACGCCCCGTTGCTACATCTACACTTGTAACAAAATACTTTTGTCACACGATAAACAAAATTGTTGAAACAGGCTTATTTGAAACATTTTCAAGTGCTTGGGCATTCTTCATTCTGATTCCATTCGCATCTTTGTCCCGGTGCAATGCATTTTTTTTTTAGAGATATTCAAAACGGTTTATTATTTCTCGAATTATTAGAGGATCGTTGCAACGGCTCGATTGTTTCCGATTCCTCCTTTCTTTTTTCACTTTTATTCGTTCCGTTATTTCTTTGCTGCTTTCTTATTGTCAATGGATTGGTTGTCCAAAAAATCAAATGGTTTTTTCGCATAGCCTGATAATCGTATTGAATTAATGTGGGTAAGCAATAAAAGCACTTTCATAAACTGATTCAATTTCGAGGATCTTCTTGTTTCGTCTCTCTCACATTCTTGCTTTTCATAAATTCAAATAATTGAATTTTTCCTCTACAAATAGTCGGAATGCCAATTGATTCTCTAATTTCCAGTGTTCGAGACATCCGGAAACGAGAGGTATGCGTCAAGCCATCAATTAAAAGAAAAAAAAGTAGTTTGCCTTTCCCAGTTGACCCTTAATGCGTCGGGGGATAACAATTATCAGAGCGACCTCGAGTGAATAAAAAAAATTGCATTCCTTATTGTAAACCGGAGCTGATACAGTTTATTACATTAAAATTATTCACCGATCCTTTCCCAACGCGTTTATCGACCGTTGCATTATTCAATTATACAGTAGATAAAACAAAAACTATTATTATTTGAATTTCAAACTTTATTATGCCTTGTAGCAATTGCTTTGAGGAAAATTATGAGAAGTGTACTTAGAATTCTGTATTAAATGAACCAAGTTAAAGGCAGATTCATCCGTCCCAAGCGTTTTGAGTTTTTTGAGGAGAAGCAAGTGCGGGAATGTGTTGAACGCCTTGCTAAAATCAAAGAGCACCAAAGTGGTGAGAAATCCTTCGTCAATAGCAGGGTAAATATCATCCGATACTCTCAACAAAGCAGTTTGTGTACTGAAGGTGAAGCGAAAAACTGGATTATCTGGAGTCCAGTAGATTACGTGTAAACAAGCTGTTGGACAATTTTTTTTCCTTAAATAGGGAGATTAGCTATTGGTTGATCTCATTCCAACAGGAGTAGATGATGGACTTTACTTTGGAAAAATGGAATAGGAATACTAGTTAAAAGAGATACAAAAAATAAAAGACAAATAGTAGCAACCCATCAAATCCGGCTGTCAGTGAAGAAGGTGAGATTTTAAATATAGCTTTCCATAATGAACAACGGAGAAAAGAAAACGATAAATAAGCGTGAAGGCGATGGAAGAAATGAAAAGGTCAGTGGAAGTCCCGTTAAAGTTTTTGCTTGGTACTCACCGTGACATGATTGCACAGTTCCAAAGCTTCTATCCACCGTTTGAAAAAGTGGTGAAATCCTATAAGAAAAACACCATAACAAAAATAGTAGTTACAGCGGAGTCAGTGGATTAGAATTGTGCCACATTTCATGAAATTTAAGCATCGGACAACTATTTTATCGGATACATATCTGGGAATTGCATTCTTTCGAATGTAATGAGTCAATAATTCTTTTTGTAATCTGGACGAGATTTTTGAGTCAGGCTGTACATTGGTACCCGTATGTAAGCACCGTTTATCGCTGATATCGTTTCTCCCAGTTCTATATACTTGCTGCGCGTTGTAACAGCGATATCGTGTTGTACCATAGAGGACGGCAAAAGCCTCTTTCGTTTCTTCGTGATGCATAGTAACCTCGCAGCGACAGAGAACTGGCCAGCTAATTCCGCTACACTCTGTACTAAACACTCACGTATACACGCATATGCACAAAGCCTCGTACGCTCAGAAAAAAATAATCAGTTCAACTGCGTCGTCGCGATATTGTTTGGAAATTGTCAGCTGCGAGTCTGTGCTGCTCTCGCGAAATAACGCACGTTCTGCTCCGTTGTGGGATGCGGGCGAGCACGAGACTCTTGCATAAGCCGATTAGAAGACTCTTTAACCCTGCTTCATACAGAAACATTTATACTTTTAACCCTGCTCCCGATCCTTCAAATGATCATCTATTCGTATTAATTATACACTGATGTTTTGCTATGCTGCCGTAAACTGAGACCTCTAGCTCTACGTTTTCATTCTCAAATCGAAAGATACACTCTTCTGATGACTGATTCGTTTGTTGAAGAAAAGGAAACAACTCATGGAACCGCTTGAAACTGACACCAAGTTTCTTCTCAGTTTATCTTAGCTTTAAATATCTTAATCTCGGGCCAGCATACGAGAGAGCTGTCAATGTACTTGTTTCGGGACTACCGAGTCTCTTGAAGATAGGACTCCAAGGAATACTACCAAGGAATGTCCTTGGTAGTGACAAAAATCAACAATCTCCACTTTCGTTGCTTGAAGACAATGAAACAAATAGATTGGAATTCTCCGATGATCAGTGCATATTCTCTAGCACAAGACAATAAAACTTATTAACACAGTAATGAGTATCTATTTCATGCTGAATCTCTCAAACTGAAATTTCAGTTGCATACATTAGACGATTTCTGTTGACATACATGTCAGGCAAATGGAACTCTATCGCAGCGGTATGTTTCCCCGGGAACAATCGATTTCCTCATTTGTAAAGTGGCAAGTCTGCCGGACTCACGCCAACAAAGCACGTTCTTTGCTCAATTAGCGTGCGCATAAAGTTGGCCGTGTCGTCGAGGCGACGTGGAGGATGGCGCGTTTGGAATACATTCGAAAGAACTCTACTTCTAAACTGTTTATCGTCGTCGTACACGCAACTGGCATCCCCGTGAGCGGACATTTCTTCATTGCTCGAAACACGCTTCATTCTTCCTGCTGTTACGAACGTATTTATAAATAAGAACACTATTCGATAAATCATCGAGGCATAAAGTACGCCAATAGAACGTAATCATCGTGGCAGTAAATTATTTCGAAGATTACAGTTCGATGAAATTTGACAAAGATTAGCAAGCGCCAAAGTTTTTTCAATATTTGATGAAATCCTGAAAACCTTCGATCTTTAAAACCAAATTCAAAACGATCAGAATAAGGGCAAAAAGCATCTTCTACATTCGTCAACCCCTCGGATGAAGAATAATTTCAACCCTTGATTTCGACGTAACTCGACCTCGTCGAGGTCCACAGCTTCGGAGACCGTACTGATGAAAGAGCAATCTCACGAGTCAGAAGAGGAGAAAAGGTCGATACAATGTATACGATGTAGAGAAGCTTGCGACCGGGAAGCTTCACGGTGCTATCTTCAACGTGGTTTCTCCTACGACGTTGAGAGTTCGCCATCGATCGACTTCACAATTGACCGCTTCGTTACACAACACGTGCTATAACCATTGCCAAACAATGGATTATGCTTTGGTGGCGACGTGCCGCGATCGTGGCAGCAGCGTCGGCTATGTCAGCGTCGATTTCCTCGCCGCCCTCTCCTCTTCCTCCCCCCCCCCCCTCTCCTTCTTCTCTTTCTCACTCAAAAGAGATACATCACTGTGTTCCGTAGGTCGTGTAAGCGCCTCGGCTTGACTTATGCAAGCATTACATACATTTGGTTACATTACCCGGTCATTACGTAAGTTGGATTACGAGGGGGCGGACTAAAAAAAAAGAATAACGCAGCCTGGCTCCTAGGGCGTATATAATATGCCTACGTGTATACTCATATATATATATATATATGTATACATTTATAAATGTATGTAATATCCTGAGACTAGCAACGGCGAAGACGCAGCTCGTTACATATTCGCTAATTCGTGACTTAATAGCAGGGACAGACATTTATGAGCCAACAGTTACGTCGAATTTGTGCTCTTTTGCTTCATAAAGATAAAGAAAAAAAACCTGTTTCAATAGCAGGATACCAATCTGCCATGCTTCTCCCCTTTGACGTGTATACCAAAAAGCCACTTGGCACTAATTTTTCAATTCCTTGAATCAAAATAAATCATTGGTACACGATAGTGATATTCGTTTTAGCCTTTGTAGCTTATTTCCTTATGATCAAAATGGAATATTTCTGATGAATGAGAAACAAATTCGAAGCAAGGTAGGGCGAGAATCGATTACAATAAATAATAAACTCGTAATCGATCGCCGAAAATTAAGGTCGTAGAAAAAAATAACTGATCGAGACCCTCGAGGCGGTAAAATATACACTCTCTTACGTAATGTATACTTTCGTCGATCACTCGTGGTAGAATAATATTTGACGGTCTATCTTATCTAGCGTGAGAAAGTCAAGATGAGCTTTCCCGAAATAGGAAACTTTTATCTAAAGCCTTGTTGTCCTCGTCGCGGTGGTTTTAGTTCTTAACATATTTTCCTCCATTGCAAAAGTGTTTTTTTATTGTTTCAGAAAAAGGGACGGTGACCTCTGCGCTGGAAAATTCATTCGCGAAGACAGTTTTTCGGTGTTCCGATAAAATGATCGTGCTTCCGTCAGGTCTCGTCGGTTATTCGCTCGTCTTAAAATTTTTTTATGCCACCGGTTATGATATGGAGCCGATTGTGGCTTCTATAGTTGCCAACAACCGACAATGTGCTCCTGGCTCGGAAATTCAGGAATTATGTAAGTCGTTCCCCTTCCCGCCTCGAGGTGTAGTAGCGTCAGTGGCCCGGAGCGCTCGCCTCGAGTTCGACGACGTTTATGTAACGGCAATGTTCCCGCGCCCTCTTTCTTCTTTTCTGCCTGTCTCTCTTTCTCTTTCTTTCCAACGATCGAGTACGTTGTACTTTTATCTTTCGTAGCTAACTATCTAAATTACCAATCCTGAGTTCCTCATCCGAAAGTAAGAAGATCCGATAAGACCGTAATCCATCGTTTGCGGTATTTGAATTACATCTTTACTGTCAATCCTATACCTATTTCCAATCCAATTTCACAAGTTTCCATGAAGATTGCCAATTTTGCACTAAAGTATCCAGTCGATTTTGGTAAATTTATTTTATAATTATGTCTGAGAGTTTAAATTACGTCAACATAACGTATAATTTAGATTTGAAAAAGCACGGTAATAATTAGTTTCAGCCATTTTTTTATGCTCGTAGAAAGACTGATTTACTATTAAATCGCTCATGAGCGAAGGTACAAGATTGTTGCAGCCATTAATTGTGCTCGTTTGTATCGATTTTTCAAATTAACATCCAACACAGGCGTAACTTTTACTCGTTAAATTAGCGAATTAGGATTTTTAGGGGAAACGTCAAAAATGTTGAGGTGCGAATCTATGCTCGTGTGAGTTAGATCCATTCCCATGAAAAAAAAATGCAAATGGATCCTGCAATCGTTTTTTTAAACTCTAGATCATTTTAGTCAGTTTCTCAATTTTTTAAAGCTCAAGTTACGATTGGAGTTATGAAATAATACGATCTGTATTCTTTCCATAGCAGTTCACGTTCTGAACTTTATGTGCTGCCATCTTCAGTGGGATTTGGATTTAAATTGCAGGAATCATTACCATACGATTGATAAATACTGAAAAAGGTCACAAGATAGCAGCAGAGATCATAGGCGGTGTAAGCTTGGTCGTGATATTTTATTCTTCCAAAACATCAAAATAGGGTAGCTTTTTTCGCACACATTTTTTGACGTTTAGCGTTTGCGGTCTAGTTACACTGGTTACAACTAGAATGAGACTGTGTTTTACCATGCTGTATCCCCTCCTTCTCTCTAGTCTCCCTGACTGGTTCCAAAAAATTTATGCATATTTTGTTTTCGCTTTTATATGAGAATGGACATCCGACAAACATTTTTATTGTAATATTCGTATTCTACAATTTATTTACGTACAATTTACGTACAATTAAACACACAAAGCTTTAAAAATAGAAAGAAGGATCTGCTTCACGCTTATTTTTATTTCTGATTTCTTCGCGATAGACTCATCTCACAAACGTTTATTTTGGTCTCACAATACTCTACAAACGAAATACAAAAGATTGAATTTAAAAAAAATACGAAAAGTCCAATGTCGGGAGGCCAAGTTCACATCGATGATATCATGATATCTAACCGCATGTATTTGTGTTTCTCTTACCTGAGAACGGTAAAGAAAATTTCCTGAAAGGCTTTGTCGAACGGTAAAATCGACCATGCGGCAATAACTTTTGATCAAAATTCAACTACTTCCAAGTTATTAAAAAAAACTCGTTTGACGCTCCATTATTACAGTCCTGCCTGCTTTTTCAGTTCCTGCAAAAGTGTCAATCGATTCAATCTTCTGACAGTTACCTAATGACAGAAAATCCAGTATTCATTTATTTATTCAGCTTTTGTGAGCTTACTTCGAGGAAATCACTTGAGAAATTGTCGTCGATTATTTTTTATGGATCTTCCGAAGCTGGATACTCCCTAAATACAATAATAGAATAATTTGCATTATTACTTCGATAAATAAATTATCAATTAAATTCGTAATTGCCTGGTGATTATTTTCTTTATGTACTCACCACAATACATTGAATTCCTCTATTCCATTTGACATTTATCCAACACATTTTCATACATGTTTCCAGGAAATTGAGACTTTACTTTTAACATTAGTTGCAATGTTTTCTCGGTGTAATTAACGTCGTTTTTTTTTATTTTATTTTATTATTCCCTACTTTCCAAGCCTCGTAATTCAACGCTGCAAAATTGTTGTTCAAATACATTTTACTCCAATGTAGAACACCAAATACATCCTTAGTTCTTTTTTGTTACAAGGTAGAAAAAATACACGCAGCCTGGGTACTTCGTTCATTATACGATAAAATTAATTGCAGTAATGTTTTCGTTGGTGCTGCCGTTGGAGTCTTCATTTTTGTTGTCATTGACATGTCTCATGTCACACACCTGATTAGCGTGTCTCTGTGGAAGTAGAAGTAGAAGAATTTAGTTCCATTAACTACGAATTTCAATTGCTCCGCAGATATTTTGACGCGATAATCAGATAATAATCTAGTGAGAGAAAAGCAGGCTCTAGAAAACAACAGAGTTAAAAATTCAAAAGAAACGGGCGAAATCCGTGAAACTTCTGAAATGTTGTAGTTTACATGCAAATAATTAACAGGGTTGATGGATGCGTGCCGTGCTACTCGTGGCTCCCTTGAAATTCAAGCAAATCGGGCAGGTTGTCACGGACGTCATTCAGACAGGAGAAAAGAGAGAGAGAGAGAGAGTGAGAGAGATCGACTTCTGTATTATACGGGGTGGCGTTGACGTCGGGACACCAGGGTTTCGTCGCGTCATTAGAACACGGGACGGCGGCCGGTGCGCCTCGCGATCCTTGATCCGTTTGAACACAATGTGCACGTGTAGCGCAGCCGCTAGTTCCGTGACCGGCGTCATAAATCCACGTTTTTGCAAATCCTCTCGCTTCATGTTTTCGAACAAACTTAAATTGAATAAAATTTCATTAAACTTCGCATCTTTAATGTAGTTATTTAACGTTTTTTTTTTTTTTTACAATCAATCCATTGAGTTTTGATTTTTTTGTGACAAATTCGTGGTGAGATCAAGTATCAGAAATTGCATTGCACTGAGTGTCAAGTGCCGCGCGGAAGTGTGACTTTCTATTGATAATGCAAAAATTTAATTTTCGTCCGTTTTAAATCATCGAAACGAACAGTGTGGAGTGAATAATGAAATGTTAAAACTACTGGGTGCGAGATTACGATGTGATTGCAGTTCACATTTTTACGACGAGAAACTTGTCGATTTTTTTTTTATATTCCACTAACAGAAATGTAGGATTTACCTATGTCATTCAAAATCGATAAACTTCGTAGAAAACCGGACGTAACGAGAATTCATAACTTCCTTCGTAGCGATTTTGGTGAAAAAAAAGTACAGTGTGAAACGGCAAGTTCTTTTGTGCACTTCAAACGCTTCCAGTGAATCATAAATTACGGTGATTTTATTTACATACGAACTGTGGAAGCTACAAAAGTGGAGAGTAGCTGAATAAAACCAAAAAAAATATTGATACACGTGAATCGGCATCAAAGTGATTCGATAGTGGCGTTTTTATGTTTCTTTCCGAAATTTGTGTAAATATTTTATCTCTCCAAAATCTCTTATTCGTCTTTGCTATTTTATTTTTATTTTTTTTTTTATTTTCGAAGAGCAACCTCATGAACTTTACAATCTGATTCACCAGTCATTTCTCTTTCCCATCAGTTGCTCGAGACACGAAGTCATTCTCTCACATTGTTTTGCAAACAGCAAATTTGATTTTTCAGGTTCCTTTCCCCAAATCGTGTATTTCACGTTTATCTTTAATTAATTTGGCTTGAAAATTGAATAGGAAAAATGAAATTAAGTAAAAACAGGTCCAGCCGGTAAAATATTCACAAGCTTTAGGCTTTCGATTCTCCTGCTCCCTTATAAGAGCGATTCCTTTTTATTGAGGGATGCGCAATACGCGTTACTTATACATGCTTTTTTTGTTCGATTCGAGCAGGCCCACGTATGGAATGAGCTTTGACGAATCACGTATTATAGATTTATATCTAACACACATCCAAACTCACATGTGAGTCGTATAAAGAGAGCTGGGCAAAAAATAGAATTCGCTCACCGAACCTTTTACGAATCGATATGTAGTACAGTGTCGACTTTATTTTATCGTTTCGCTTTAATAGATCATATATATATATATTATTTTTGAATGAATTATTCGTATTTTCGAAAATATCCGAATTCGTTCCATTTCTTTCGAAACCAATCATTCCGAAAATTGTAATTCACAGACCCACAAAGTTTCTCATCAATTTTATTTTATTTTTTCGTTCAACCTTTATCCCTTTGGGGAAATCTCCAGGTCAGGCCACGAGTGAGGTACTGAAATTTGAAATTCAACGCGGGGAATTTTAGTAGTAGATTCTTTCGGACGATCTCTGTTGTGAAGTTGGTAATTTTGGAGTTTTCAGCGATTTTAATACGTGATTAAACGAAGTTCGGAGGGATGAAGATCGTGGGAGATTATGATCGATCAGATATATGTTGACAGATAAGAATTCTTTGGTTGTTGTAACTGAAATCGATAAGAAGTTGATTTTCTAAAATAACTCATTGAGGATTTAAAAAAAAGTTTCTTAAAGTTTTTAATTATAATACGGAAAACTCAACTCAAAAAGAATTTCTTATTTTACGAGGAAATTCTTGCTTCTTTCATCTTTCTTCTCGATAAAGAGCCCAGGCTTAAGCTCACTCGATCAAGTCGACACATACACCGCAACCATTTTTATCTCGAGCGTCTAATCTTGTGTACTAATATCATAGATCAACAATCTCTTTGTGGGGTCTCAATTTTCTGAAGGGTTTTTTCTTTTTCACATGCGACCTTTTCTTCCCTCTGGGACGGCTTTACAGCTTGTGTTGACGATCATAATTTCATTCAGGATTCACTAGACCCACAGGGAGTCATTGCGATGTTGAGCCAATTATTTTTTTCTGTTTGTTGCAACTATAACATTTAAAATTGATCCACTGGTAATCTCAATACTAATCGGATTGACACTGCATGTATTCCTATCGAGTTCTACGTTGAAGATCATTCAAGTGATCGTGATATGCTCGGTATTGAAAATTTCGTGTGCTCTGTTGTTATGATTTTTGGCGTTAACTTTTAAATTTTTCTACTTCTTTCAGATTTTTCTTATTTTAAAAATATAGTACTAGTACCGAACAGTAACTAAATTTCTTACACAGCAGAATGCTGAAATGGATAAAAGTCTACCCTCAGCAGCGATCCGATAGCAATCTTACAGCTATTGTGTCGTGCACTAGCTTATATTATTACTAAATACTATATGATACTAGACCATATTGTAACGAGATCTTTCGTTGATTCAACCACCATCTTTTCCAGCGTTTTTACAAATTTCATAATTCCAATCTCTTTTAAAATGTGGCTTTTAAGGAGTTTCGGTACAGGCGATACAATGTTGCCATGCTAAACCATGTTAAAAACACAAAAAATTTCAAAAAGTTAAGAATTTTATAAAATTTGGTGATCATATTCTTTAGTGCCAAATTTGACAATACAAATTTTTTCAGATTTTTCTTCTACACAGTTATCGAGTAATTGAAGACTAAAGTTCACGTGTATAAGCATAGCGTTTCCATATATATAGGTATACACTTCGGGCATAAGAAATCTGCTTTAATGAATAATTACTCGATAAATAAATAAAAGAAAATTTTGAAAAAAATGTGTGTTTTCGTACTTGATGTTGAAGAACATTATTACCAAATTTGATTAATTTCTTAACATTTAGCCTTTTGTACCGAAACTCCTTAATATTGTTAACTTCATACAAAAAAGTAGAGATCATTTTTGCGAAGTCTTCTTATTTTTTCATAATTTCCCATCATTTGCGAAAGAACTTTGTTTATTTATGATCAATTGAAGAAAATTTTGAAGTGCAAATTAATACTTATGCTTAAGTTCATGTTCTGTTCACCGTATTAACTTGCAAATTAGACATTCGGAATCGTCTTCTACGTTAGGTTTGCTTGGAATAATGGAACGATTCACAGAAGTTGTACAAATGGAATTAACCACGGGTCCAAGTTTGTAATGGCGAAGGGTATATTTAATACAGGTGTTGATGGATCTGACTGCCATTGTGAGAATATGAACACGCTGCCGTATATCATTTATATAAAGGAGTAGCGATCATTGATCGTAAATAACTGTTATTTCGAATCCCACGAGTGGATAACAGCTGGATCTATCATTGGCACCTCGAATCATTCTTAACTCGGTCAAGAACGTGTCGGCTTTGTAATAGAAGATAGTCTTCCCCTAGTTTTCGAAGCAATCTTTCCAAATCACGAGAGGTGATAAAATCGGCCTCCTGCAGGGTGCTAATCTGATACTGTACTCATAGAGCAATGCCGTCGACGTTTCGAAATATATACAACACCATGGGGGAGTTGACGTTCTCCTGAAAGGGTCACGGAACCACGCTGAGAACTTATTTAGTTCAAATCCTTTCGAGCCCAGATTTTAAATCCGGATATACACGACAGGCATGTTTATCCATAGCTTATCCAAAATTCCTTTAACGATTTTTCAAATTACTTTTTATTGTCAACCGGACATTCAATAGGAAGAAACGAAACGTGAATTTTATATTACCAGGAGAGAGATGGATAGTACCGGACGATGAACACTCCGGAAAAATTATTTTACAGACTCTTCAGCACATTTATTGAAAAAATAGAAAAAGAACACGAGACATCGTGACTACTGTCAGTGCCTGAATTTTCACGCTTTTTAACTCGTGACCACACTAGTGCGAATTCGCACCACCAAAATCATTTTCTTTTCTTTTCAAATTTCCGTCTCAATCATGACGTGATGTCACTACATAAATATCATCTTTTACATTCGAAACCATTACCATTGGATTTCAGGGAATTTTTTTCTCCAAAAAAACTTTGTTTATCAAATAGTTTTGAATTATTTATGAAAGAGTTTGGCAATTGCCAAACCTCAAATTGCTCTAGTGTGGTTGGCATGTTTGCTCGATAGAAGTGTGATTATCTACGGGTTCAAATTCAAAACGCAACTTTTTAAGGGTGCGCCTGCGATCCAAAAATGAAAGTGTCTAGTACCAACCGCCTCTCCCTCACATCTGTCGAAAATAATCGGTGTTTAAACAACTCAATCGATAATTAATGGAAAATTAAATTCGAGCTTATGTGGAAATGTCGTCATGTTGACCAAAAATGATCGCGTTTTTCACTCAGCGTAGTTTGATTGATGATATTTCCTTTGTTGCACAGCTTGCTCGTTGTGATATATCTTCATTGGAGCATCATGAATCACGTTTTACAATCATAAATTGTTTGGTATCGTAAACTCGAAACGTTATGACTGACGACAATCGCATCTTGCATAAAGCAATATATTTCCGGTTAAGAGGGATACGGTTCGTGGATCATAACTATGAGCCCGTTTATTAAAGTTTTAATAAATAATAAATCAAAGTTTAAATAAAAAATGTCAGCTTTCCCCGACTTATTATCATTAGCAAAAAGCCATTAAAGCTGTCAATGGCACAAAAACAAAAAATTTTCCATGTTTTTCGTTAAAATACTCAAACTGTATAATTACTTGAGTTTTTTCGTGCCAACCCACGAGTGGGTCGTATTCTTGTTAGGCGGGGCAGCAATTACTAACAGTATCGACCTTGCCTATGGAATAATTACAAAAAATAATTAATCTTCATTAATGATAGAACTTCTCATAATTAATTAACACGATAATTCATTAAATATTTTTACAATTCTAAAGCCCTACGTTGAGAAAATGAATATGATGAATATTTTATGGGCTGAACCGATATGAATCATTTACTTTTTTTTATTCATACAGTACTAATAAAGTTTATATCGCACAGATATGATAATATATTTAATAATATCCGCAATAAAATGAACATAATGAAAAATTTTACGGTGGTGAATACTTTATGATAAAATTTCCACAAAGATGCACTGTATTTGAAAAAAAAAAAAAACGAAGAGAGATAAGTGTAAAATTGGCTCCAAGAGTCGGGCTTTTTGTGTGCTGTATATTCGTTTTATTCTACCGTGGCGTTCGTGAGTGTATTTTTTCGCGGTAGCCCCGAAGGCGAAGGGGGCTACGCGAAAACCAACACGAAGGATTTGTCAGCGACGGAGGAGGCCAATTGCACTATGATGATAAACGAGCCTGATCCGTGTCTACCTTTGATTTTGCCACCGCGTTATCGCTTGCGTGATCTCATACTCGGTGATTATGCTTTCAACGACGATGGAGAGAGGTAAGTTATTACGTCGAATTGACAAAGAAAAAAAAAAAAAAAAAAAAAATTAGAAGAAAATCTTCTTCGCCCTTGAACCTGAAGACAAAATATTCCGATGCTTTCCTCAGGCATATAACGATCCCTCGCTTCACGTCTGACTTGAGCAATGTAATATCTGCTTTATTTTCACTTCATTTGCTTCTTCGATTCTTCCCTATCTTATACGTGCTGAAAATACCGATAAGGGAAGAAACTCGAGACAGAATAATTGCAATCTTTTGTCCATTAGGCTGGCGTATGTCTGTTGAGTTTATTACACGCACACGAAAAATTTCACTCCATATTTTTTCGCGATCGCAATTAGCTTCAATATTGATGAGTTATTAATTAGTAAAATTGGAGGATACCCGTTCTTTTGTATAATACATACATTCTACACAAACGAAGAGAAAGCCAAGTCCGTGAACGTTCGATAATTATAATTAAATCATTTATTCTGGAACTCCGAAAAAAAGTATCTCATGGAATCGAATGAATGTTTTACGTCAAATATTGCGTCAAATTTTTGTCTCAAATGGCAAATGATTCAAGTCGCTCAACTAAATTATGAAAATTTCTTATGGATGAATCAGTCAAATTGCCAATGCCAAATCCCTTCAGTTGCTTTAATCAACATTTTTTTGAATCTCAATTATCAAATCGACTAAACGTTGGTCGTTCGGATGAATAAACGAAGTAGTCGATGATATTTTATTGCTTTATGATTCATTTGTTCAACTGCACCAAAGCCTTTTGCCTGATGTCAGAAATTTTTTGTTGCTCGTATCGAACTACACATTTAGGCTGATAGAAATGAAATTTGTTTCAATCAACATTTTTTTTTTTTAGTGCATATAACTTCGTGACGAACTTTCGTACATGCGAATTTGAAAATTATTAAATTCTTGCAACTCAGAAAATCTGAGTAAGAGTTTGCACAGGTGCTGATCGCCCACAGAAACATTATTTCTTGCATATTGCAAATAACCTCAATACCGCAAACTCGTATTTTCAATGTTGAATGTACTAAAACGTTGGAGATTTCGCAACCTGCAACAAATCCGCTATCTCCATCCTTTTCCGTATCGTGTTTGACTAGTACAGACATTTACCACTGCGCCAGAGTAAGAGTTATCGCACCACTGCGACCGACATTGCGCTATTTTCTGACACGACCGTTATTTCTACCGTTAAATAACAAAAGGGCCGATGCAGAATTCAACTTTAATCTGAAATTGAACGAACTCAGTCTTTTTCTCTTATGAATAATTAATTTTTTATTCGTCTCAATATTACTACGAATCACTGCATAACATTTTTGAATGATTGAACATTTGAACTTTTCTTTTTTTCAAATTAATTCAGAAGAAAAGCAGATGAATTAATCTCCCAGTTGGATATCCACTCGATTATTCTACTAAATGCACGTTATTTTGCGGCATATTTTCCACCACAGTGGACAACTGTGCTGTTATTGTGTGCCGAGCATCTGACGTCACCATTCCCTTCATCCCACAAGCCGAGTAACAATTTCGTGGTGACAATTCCAGAGGGGGCTGCGAAACGCGAGCTAATCTCACTATTCACACTATTCCTGGTCCAAACACACGCACCTATACTATCACAAACACCTGCATACGAAGCATTTTATGCAACTTTTAGATTACAAAGGCTCGACTCATCCCTTTGGTGCGCTAAAACTTCGTTATATTTTTTTACGCAAAATAACGAAACACTTTTCGAGGGTTTTTCAATTTAGTCTTTCATCAATCGGGTTATTCAGCTGGTTAATTTTTTTCGATTTTCATTCAATCTTCCTGGGTCTCAAAGCATGATTTGCGTTTTTTTAATTTATCATAAAAATAATGAGTGCTTCTCGAAAATTATGACGTTCATTCTCTATTTTCACTTTTTTCAAACACGATCTTGATCCGCGATTTTGATCTCATGGCAAAATATTCCAGTTATTTTTTATGATTTTGTTCAAATATCAAGAAATCTGGTGACTAGAACATGTGCGAAAAAATGTATATTTGGATCTAGGCAACATCGGCCCCCTAATCGTAAGAATTTTTCTGAATTTTATTCATGCTAAAAGTAGTTATAAAAGTATCCGTCAATATAATGTATTCTTGCATATAAAGATATATATTTCAGTTTTTTTTTTTTATATCTGTCAGTAATACATTGATGAGAGAAATGAAGTTTATTCGATTATTTGAACAAGTGGAAAGAAAAGTTTTTCCCCTCCCTTGACGCAGTGCTTTTGTGATTGTAGATAGCAAATCTCGGGGCATGAGGGGAACAAAATTAACGAAGCAAAGTTACCCAAACTCGATAAAACTTGGGCTACAAAAATTGTAAAAAAAAGTCGTATGGCTCGCTTGATAAATATTGATGAATCATGAAACAAGAAAATTTGAATGAAAGAATATTGGTATTGTGATAAAAGTTGAAACGCCAAGAATCCTAACAATTGTTAGCTCCTATCGCAATTTTTCTGATTTCGTCATCCACTTATCTATAATTTCATAACAAGTTTTATGGAATTAGAGCACACGATCTTCCTTTGATGTTTAAAACTAAAATTTTATGCCACGAGCTATGAAAATAATTTCATCTAAAGAGCTTCACCCAATCCAGTTAATCTCTGCTTTGAGCTCCCATCTCTAGATTTATTCAAATCCTACACAAAATCTCACAGTGATGAGTGTTGAATCCCATTTTTTCTTCTCACTATGTGATCCGTGAAAATATCTTTTAGTCACGATAAAAATCGCGGCTCTGTATTATGTATTTTTTTATTATTTTCTACCTTCACGAATCTTTTCAAATTCATGTTTAAATTGAATTTCTCCGACTTTACCGTGAAATTGCGAGGTTTTTTCTCTTAATATGAGCAAAATTTTATGGAGAGATTTTCGTTTTTCCGAATATCATCCTGAGCTCCTGATTTAAATAAAATACCAAAATCTACTTCTTCCGATCGTATTTGTCATAGTTTATCTCGCTTTATTCAATGACCCAGTAAACACAGTTGAATTTTTTTCGAACTTCGACTTTTACATCAATGTTACAAAAATTATTCAAATTGTGTTTGCTGAAAATGCATTTTTTTTTTTTTTTGACAATTTCATTTCACGCCTTCATTACAATGTTATTCAACTTTTCGTGGAATGAAATCCGAATTTTTCACATGACAATGTCGATAATTTACTCCTGTATATTGCATGTTTTTACAGCAAGAAATAATGAAAAAAAAAAAGAAGACAAAACAGGTGCAGAGAAGTGAAAATATATGAATCACAATATTCTATTGAGGGATTGTATGTAAAAAAAAAAAATATTGCATATTTTTCTTCAAGCCTTCAAGAACAGAGGAAAAAATTTGATTGCAAAATTCCAGCGAGTGACAACTTTATGACGCTGAAAACGACCGCTCGCATCGTAGGGATTGCCCCGCACCCGGCAATTGTACTACTTTTATCTCGAAATGACTTTTCGCCCCACAATCAGCACGATAACAAAGCGTTTACAATTTCTTTTTCCGTCAAAAATGAAAAATGTTTTCCAAATTGTCGCCGATTTGCTAATTTTCTTTCGAACTCGAATAACTGGACTCGATAGATTACAACAGCACTAGAGATTTTTCAATCATTTTCCCAAATCCCTTCATTTCTGAATCTTTTATCGAGTTGATCATTAATATGATTACTTATTTCGCTGGTGATCTGAATAACATCGAGTAACTTAGTACACTTGGTGTGAAAGAAATTTGAACAATCTTTGACCTTTATACATAAAGAGTAAAAAATTAAAGTTAGCTTTTGAGCTAACTTTAGTTGGTTCGACAAATTTTCTGTTGGTTCAACAAATTTTTTTGTTGGTTCAACGAATCGTAGCGAACAAAATAAAATTTGTTAACCCAAACGAAATTTGGTTCATTCAAATACTTAATTTCTCACCACGACAAAAACATCGTTGAATCAACAAAAGTTTTGTTGAATCAACAAATTTTATTTGTTCGCCACAATTTCAAATTTTTTTTCTCAGTGTGGCATAAAAACATTCTTCGTCGTCTCTTAATCATTTTTGTTGACAGTGATAATCATCATTTAGCGTGTATCGACTTTTTACCCTCGTGAAATCCTTCGAAGAGAGAGTAGTATAGAGCCATTTCGATGATAAAGAAGCAGCGAAACTTTCAACGCATCCATAGTCTAACGATGAAAAAGAAAAAAAGAAAAAAAAAATTTGAAATCTCGCAGTGGATTTGGGACGGCGATTTTATTATTCTCTCGTCATTCGACTTTCATGCAGCATCTGTGCATCGTCGTAGAGTTTTTGTGGATATTTCATTCGTGTCTGTATCAAAGGTCACAAGGCTGTGGTGGTGAAGAAGTGTGCTATAGAAATACGGCACATTCGTGCGTTTTCTACACCAACCGAATATTCATGTCTGTATTTAATGATGTCGAAGATTCACAACTGGATGACGCTACTTTGCCTCCAATTATGTAACAATCTCGGCTAAAAATGGGTTTATACTCGAACCAAATAGATTCGGGTTCACTGAAGAATTACTTAGCATTCAACTGATCTAAATCGAACAATAAAATATATCGGATGAAAAACAGTTTTTTTAACAATTAAAAATAATTAAAAAATCAGACGAAATAGAATTTTTACTGAAAGAAATAAACAGGCTGATTTTCATTTCAACTTTTTCGTATTTATGAAAAAAAAAGTTAATTTTGACGTAAGTGAATAATTTACTGAACAATTCAAGCACACAATTGATTCAATTTGCTTGATACTTTGAGAATTTTCGTTCGTTTATAGAAGTGTGAAAAAAATCAAGATTTTTTCCAAAATTCATATTTCTGCGTACGCATTGACATCAACGTGGGACAAGTGAGAGACGGGGAAACTTTGATAAAATACGGAATTCAGAAGTAAACTGCCGTTTGGAGAAAAATTACCTCCACACATTGGGAGGAGAACCTAGGATCTACGATCTGACACGTGCACTCGATCAGAATTACTAGAACACTTCTGATGTACGAAGCA
Organism: Campoplex capitator; assembly: GCA_037576405.1. NCBI lineage: Eukaryota > Metazoa > Arthropoda > Insecta > Hymenoptera > Ichneumonidae > Campoplex > Campoplex capitator. The sequence continues at coordinate 7,171,855 of JARBWI010000323.1, read as the reverse complement.
GCATCGGAACGAAATTATTGATAGTCATTGATACGACGAAGAGGTGTATGAGAATGATGGATCACACGCGGTGAGAGTGTATAAAGTTGATAATCCCATGAACGGTCGATCACGACTGCTTTCCGTATTTGGATCGGATGACTATCTATGATGTTTCCCTTTCATTTGAAAAAAAAACCACTAATAAATTATTTATCTAAATCAAGAAACTGCTCAATCATACAACAGCGATAAGCTATCAAAAAACAGCGATTTTCAAGTTGAACGAAAATTGATTCTCGTTGCAGTAATCAAGCAGATTAATACTGGTAAAATACTTGAGCAATTTATTTGACTTCGGTATTTTTTCATCCGAATTTCGAAAACCGTAAACCGATAGGTCGCGTTGTTCATAAATATTTGTTTCCGTTTCAAGTGTTGATTGATTAATTCAGTAATGGAAAAAATCTAATTTCATTGTTGTGAAAAAAAATCTCTTCGGAAACTGCTGAGTCTACAAAATGATTTTCAACTTTCTTGCCGAGATCGCTGAACTCAAGAAAAGGCTGATTCATCTTATTCAACTGCGAAATTTAGCTCAAGAAAGAAAACCAGGCCATCCACATGTCTTATTCTCAGCCTTATATATGTATACAGGTTCCATTCGATCGCTATTTTGAGTTGGGAATAGAGTAAAATGAATGAATGATTCAATGGTGGCCATAACTAAATGAAACAATTCGAACTGTGATGGTAGAGCAGCATGTAATGTCAAAATGTAGAGAATCAGGTGAGAAATTTATTAAAACAATTATTCAAATATTATTTAATTTTGAGTATACATGAGTCGAAAAAAAATTGGTTAAAGATCGAAAAAAAAATTAGAGCAAAAGTGTTTATGTCAAAAATTGTGCAGTATAAGTGACCAATTAGTCAGCATAAGTTAACAATTAGTCAAAAGTCCATGTAGCTTGAAGTGTTCTGTATGCTGTACTTCTTGAGTTATGACGAAGGGCTCCTGACCTCGTATTTTGCTGGTGAAGGCCAATCGACTTTACCTCGAGCCTCATCGAATTCTATGAGTGACATGCAGCACTTTTGCTCATTACAGGACGCTGCTCCTCCATTATATCGAGCCTTAATCAATTGCTGCTTCTCTTTTACATATTAAAATCCTGACTTTCAATGGCTTTTGCTGGGTGAAATTGCTGTTTCAATTAATTAAAAATTAAGTCCAATGGAAAAGTGTCGGTATTGATACATGAAAGTGCAGCGAAATTATTACGAAAGTTCAAAAGTTCCTTTCTGCAAAGTTATTTCATTTCTAATTTATTATTTTTCATTCATTCAATTAACTTTTTCTCCGTCTCACACGTTAACTCAGAACTAATATCGCGTTTCTGAACATTGAAAAAACAGAATGTTTCATAAAGAGTGGTTGAATTTTCCTGTCAGCAGTCATCTTGCGAGCTAATGTCAAGTTTAAAGTACAATGAACGTGGGAATTTCCAGTTATGATGGGGCATGCAGTGCCTATTCCCGTGTCCTTCTCCCGCCCCCACGTGAATTCTCTTTGATTGCTTCTACACGCTGCTAACGAACTAACGTTTGCTCTTCTTTGTCTCTTTTCTCCTCTGTCATCTCTTTTCTGCACATGCTTGTCGAGCTTTCGAGTACCTTGGTATTTTCTAGGGTACTCCAAAGAGCTAGTTTCAAGTATATCACTTCCGCCACTTTTCCTCGACGAACTTCTTTGCATGGTTCCAAAGATGAAAACGTTGAGTAAAAACTTCTTGGTGACATTAAAAAAGCAAAGGATTCAACTTCGAAGTTAAGGGCCGAATATCAAAACGGCTGGATATATATATATATATATACACATATATATTTATATACACATTTTGATACAATGAATCGATTCTCGTCATCCCTTTAAAGCTTGCTTCTTCGAAAATATCATATGCTCAGCTTTGATCTCCAACGAGAGCCACACACTGTAATTCTAGTAGATCTGGTAGAATATCTGAGAAAAAAACTGCGCAGAAAGTGGCATATCACTATTGACTGAAATGAAGCGATGTGGTACCGATGAAAGTACACCAAAGTGAACCAGAACCTTATAGAATTTTCATAGGAATCTAATCTGGTTCAGTGTATTTCCACTGTTTGGTTTGGTGGTAGCAAGGGACTTTCCGAAACGTGTTTGTCATTTAATTCATAAGTTTTGACTCTTTTCATTGACCGCCTTCCTATCGCAGACGGATTACATCATAGATGTACATAATATTTATATATACATAATACAGTTCCTTTCACTACATTTTCTTTAGGTACTGAAAGGAACTTCGTAATATAGTATCACATGGCTTCTGAGCTTTGTAATTAATCAAAATGACATGCCAAATTTACTCCCACCACTGCGAATCGTTTCATTCAGAGAAAGTATAGTCTCGACGAGCTTCAAGCCAGCAGACGACAGAGCTGCCAATGTACTTGTCCCGAGACTCTACCGAGTCTCTTGATTAAATTGTTTAAAACAAAGCGGTTCTTTACTATGAGAATTCATCGTAGAATTCATGGTGATCGCATAAGAGTCACTATAATTTCAATGATTCTTTGTTTGCTTGAGCCTCTACAAATGTTGGTGGCTTCAGCTGCGTTCAGCTATCGAGTTACTTATTCAAGAGAATTTTATACGACTACATAATAAACCAGCGTAGATTGAGGGGCGAATGATAAAGAATTGCGACCCTCTCAGAACCGTCTTTTTCCATTATTTTCTTTCCCTCGAAGGCTTTGTGATTCGAATAGCTTTCCTATACCGGATTCTCCAATAAGTGATTTTTTTCCTTCAACTGACAGATATTTCTTCGTTCTCTTTTCAGTAACGATGAAAACTTGGCAAATAAAAGAAACGTTTTCAGTCTTGCATACAATAAATATCATAAGAGTACCAGCAAAATATACACACTTAAATTATTTTCGCAACTTTTATGTTAACTTTACATAAACTCGAAACTTTTATACATCAAAGATACTAAAAATTATCCAAGTTGTGTTCACTGCAATATGTTTGTAATCATAGATATTTCAATGAATAATTCTTGAAAAATACATTAATCGATAAAATAAAATAATTTTCACACGAATTATTATTAAGTGTGAAATAATAAAGGGTCAATTAGAATTTTCATTCAAAAAATAATGATTCATCGAATGATATAGCACTGAAAAAAAATCTTGTTGAAATAACAGTTATGGAAATCATCAGTGGACAATATGAACTATTAAAACGTTGACATGAATCAACCTGATTCTATCGCAGGAAACTTTCAAACCAGCAATCGCTATTAACTCATAGAGACTCTGTACGTACCAAAGCTACGACTACGTCGATAAAACAAAAGGGAAAAAAATAGAAGGAAAACCATTTTTGCGGTCAATAATGCGAAAAAAGGCTCGGCACGTAAAATGGTACACGAGCGTATTTCTGTTACACGCAATTTCATGTAATGAAAAAGTGTACAAAGGTAGAGAATAAAATGAAAGTATTCCTAAAAAGTTTGTCATTTTCTTGTGAAACATTCGCTTAGTACTGTCAATACGAGGCCGATTTTGATATATTTTTCGTTCGGGCAGCCAAGATGCTTTGTTGATCTATGAAATCTTGTTCGCCAGCTTTTTCTTCTGATATTTGATCACAGATGAGACTACAGCTCGTGAGGTGGCTGTTCGTTATGTGAACAAATTTTTCCGATTTTAGTCCGAAGCGACAAAGCTGTATGACAACGAAATTTTGTTGGTTCACAGCAAGAGTTTTGAAATTGCGCCGAAATAAAGATTATTCATGTTTATTGTAGTGCTGATGATAATTTTCGTAGCTCAATATGTGCATTTATAAAGATGGTCCTGATTCACGGTGTTTCTTAATTTCACAGCACTGATAACGATATCTTGTTGAGCGAAAGAAATTTCGTTCCTCTTAACCACAATATTGAGAAAGAAATTTTCATAATTTAACTGAATAAACTGAAACCTTGGCCATGGAGAAAAAAAAATTAGTGTTGGGTCCAACAATATTGCGTGGAACAAAATGAATTCAGTTCAATTGACTAAGTTTTTTTTCAGTTTTATTTTTCTCAGAGATGACTCAGAACTGGATGTGAACACGCAAAATTGGATGCATTTTGTAGATGTTTTGATTCCCCGTAACAATATTACTGTAAAAAATGGAGAATTCATAGAAATCTTATGAGACTCATCTTTTTTCTTTTCTTGGAAAACGTTCGGTCCATTTGAGCATTAAAATTAAAAAAATACTTGAGATAAAGATCATCCTCGTAGACATAGATTTACGTGAGGTCATAAGTCACATTGTAGGAGTTTTCTCGTTCATACGTGCTCGGGCATTGTCTTTTCTTTGACGAGAATGCTGTATAAAAAGAGTGCAAGAGCATGCTGTCCCGCCCTGAGAGCCCCGAGGGCTCACACTTGACACAATTAATATCGACCGGAGTTTCTATTTTTGCTATTCGTCTCGGTTCTCATCGGTGTGCACACCGATGAAAACGATAAGGAAAGAAATAGGAATGAGAGAGATAGAGAGACAGGAAGAGAGCCATTTTCCGGTATTGTTTTCTTTTTTCTTTTTTCAAAACATTGTTTTGCGTGTCAGACATTTCGTGCGACAGAAAACAATTGGTTTGATTTCATTATTTTTGTTAAGGGTCATTACACTTCTATTTCTGACCAGGAGGAGTGAAGAACTCTTCTTTCCGACATCATAGCAGAGACTCAATTCCATTCAAATCGAAGCTACCACTGTGAATAACTGCGATCATTGATACTGACGTGGCCAGGCACGAGAATTCTTGTTTTTCTTCAAAGATGGGAAGATTCAAGAAAAACTCGTTTTTTTCCCTTTTCTTCTTAATCACGAGTGATTGATGCTCGAATGATTATTTGCGACGACGATCTCGGAAGATTGCGATGGAATAGCGATCAATAAAATTGTCGTTACTGATAGACATGAATTCGTATATATAATAGGGCTCGTCGCTGACGGGTCGATGAAGCAATCATAAGAGCCTCAAATTTTATTTCTCCCGAATTTCATTTTCCGAGATCACTTCGTAAATGGATCATTTGCTGCAATTGCTTTTCCATCATCCATGGGAGATTGAAAGTCTCGTTAATTGTCATCCTTCTTCAGTCACCCGGCTCTTGTATATAAGCTATACGTTGCAGACAAAACATCACGATCGAAAGATTGCTGTTCTATAGAAATGAGATTACCTCGTGACGAAGTCCAAGCCCGTTGGGGAAACCCCCTAATGCTGGTTAACCCAAGTGGAATCGACGATTGACCGCGTCTATAACGAACAACACTTGTTTCTCGTTCCCACACATAGGCGTCTGACGATTTGTCAAATCGTGTGAAAACATTTTCCACCATCAAGCTTCAATGCATACCGCACCTCGTAACTTGGAACGATCCAATTTCACCCAGTTTTTCGGTAGATGTACTCTATTCACCGTCATGTTTTCTCTACGGATAACAAATTGCAATAATATCCCGGAAAATTGGGTGAAAAGTTTCACCGGAATATTCCTGGGGGAGACCGGGGCAAAACGGGTTACATAAAAAAAAAAATTTCTTCATTTTTTCAAGTATTCATATTTTTTTTCAAAATTGAGAAAATAAGCGATGCATTATTCGATTATGTGTGATAAAAAATAGACAAAGTGCATTAAACCTTGATTTAACACAATATTTCATTGGGTGGCCTGTTTCGGCCCTGAACCATTTAATAATGATATTATAAGATAATCATCAATATTTTATGAATAAATTTAAATTGTAATAAAAAAAACATTTCAAAAATTTTTGTACCCCCGTTTGCCCTAGTTTTTTTTTCTTCTACAAATTACAAAAAATTACGTCGCGAATCATACATTCCTGGTTTTTCGAGGGTGAGAGAAACAGATAAAGCATCTCAAGCTTCTGAAAAGTACAATATGCCCTTAAGTACCTCATTTTGCTTCGGTCTCCCCTGTATGTAAATGTGTGCTCTCAAAAACTTGTGATTAATGCATCTAATCTGTATAGACGAGTACAGATATGTAAAACAAAATATATGTTGAAGCTTAAACATTTGGTGAATTTTCTACGAGTACAATTTTTCCCTTAAGTACCCCGTTTTGGCTCGGTCTCCCCTATATGTAAATGTGTGCTTTCAGAAACTCGTGATTAATGCATCTAATCTGTATAGACGAGGACAGATATCTAAAACGAAATATATGTTGAAGATTGAATATTTTGTGAATTTTCTACAATTCGATGACTCATATTTTAAGGAGTTTCGGTACAGGCGATACAATGTTGCCATGCTAAACCATGTTAAAAACACAAAAAATTGCAAAAAGTTAAGGATTTTATAAAATTTGGTGAACATATTCCTTAGTGCCAAATTTGACTATACAAATTTTTTCAGATTTTTCTTCTACACAGTTATCGAGTAATTGAAGACTAAAGTTCACGTGTATAAGCATAGCGTTTCCATATATATAGGTATGCACTTCGGGCATAAGAAATCTGCTTTAATGAATAATTACTCGATAAATAAATAGAAGAAAATTTTGAAAAAATTGTGTTTTCGTACTTGATGTTGAAGAACATTATCACCAAATTTGAATAATTTCTTAAAATTTTGCCTTTTGTACCGAAACTCCTTAATGACGTGGATAAATAAACAAATCAAATCATTTTTGAAATTACATAAATGATTTATTTTATCAACTTTATTTTGAGAAAAAAGCTTGATTCGTATTCAAATTATCTGATGATTATTAATACAAAGTTTCATCAACTTTATTTTAAGAATGAAGTTGATTTATATTTAAATTATCTGATTATCTTGATTCAATTTCCCCATTTATCACTTTCCTTTCCTTTTCACCCTAGCATTTTATTTCCATGACGAGTTAATATTTAAGTACTACGCATCTCTTCTGCACATATAACAGTGGATATATTAAGGGGAGAGGATTAATAGCCAAGAAATTCTTGAGGGTTTACAATTCTTGCGTGAAAAAAATCTACATGTGAAAGCGCATAGAGCCGCGTAGAAATTTTCCGACACACCCATGTTTCGCGATATCTTTATGGACAACTTTTTATCTAGCAATAAAATCGGAATTTCTGACAACCACGTCGACATTGCGTTCAAAGTTATTTCACCATCTCCCACATACACACCGTTCGAAATTCCAACAGGTTTTTCCCCCCCCGCAATAGAAAGAAATGTTGAGGGATCAAAAGGGAGAAACCTTTTTGTACAGCAACGCAGGTTGAAAATGAACGGTCTATTCGCTCTCAACCGTGAAGATAAAAAAAAATTGGATTGAGGTTTACCGATGAAAATAAGAGAAGCGAGGAAATTTGTAGCTCAGTCAAACGAATGGAAAATTCTTTGGATTAGCTTGATCAAGGATTGAATCGAACCCCAGATAATTCATAACGAATCGGACTATCCGGACAGATCTGGAAAATACAACAGGGCAGATAATTTTAAGAGTTCATTGTATTAACTAAAAGTTTATTTCCACTTCAATTGGATTTTGTGGAGGTCATCAACACACCCTCTTAATGCAACCCTATTTTCGAAACCTCAACGAGTTCGTCTCTTGAGCCCGAAAGTTTCGAGAAACAATCCTGTACTTTTACTTTTATTTTTATTCCTCGAGAACACTCGTTCTTCCCTTTTACTCTTCTATTTACTCGGACGGCTTGTTGGAACCTTTGTTTTAAGGGCTCTTCAACGATACTGCAATCTTTTTATCGCGACAATAGCACTCATACGAATCGTTACATTCGTATTGTTTCTTACAACGGAGTAAAAAAAAAATCCTCTAATAATAATCCAACAAACATTCAATTTCGTTTGAGTAAGATATCAATTCCTCTTCACGGAGATTTTAGACTTTTAGGGCTTTACTATTTGAATTTAAATGCATTGATTATGTTGTCGTTAAGACGGGATGATGTTTTTATAATATTTTATCGATTTTGTTCAAGGACGCCCCAGTCGTTCGACTCTATGGCGTACATTCGGTTTAAATTTTAAAAAATTTTACATGAATAAAAGTTTATTATCTTCCCAGATAGAAATTCGTGCAGTCTGCATTAAGAATACTGTGGCGTGCAGTCATCGTGCCATCACTGTGCCGCTAACTGGCTATCAGGGGTTGTATTTTTTCCAAAAAGTTGATCTCTGAAACATTTGTCGGATCAAAACATCAGAAAAGTTCTTTCCTGTGTATATATATATATTTATATACAGTAAGCAGCTAATTTCACTAATTGGTCTCTTCGGAAATTACTACTGGATTAAAAGTCTTGTTGCCCAATTATCGATCATCGAGAACATTCGGCGAAACTGTAATACGAAATATTCGCATCAAAATTTACCGCAGATTTGGGAAGGTAACCGACTCGGTGCGTGGAGAACGTTAATTGAATATTTTTCCATTTGAAAAACTTGGTTGGTTGAATCGAAACAAAGACGAACATTTTTGTCGGTCAATGGGCTTAGTGTATCTGGTGTAAGACATTCTCATATCAGTTTTTGGGAACTCGATGTTTTATTGTTGGAATTGTAATTTTTTTCAAACGTGGAAATCTGTCTTACCGATTGTGTGTCGAGAGACGATAAAGAGAAAGAGGGAGAGAAAAGCTTATTTTTTGTTTCTCGAACGTTTAAAATTTAATTTCCTGTAATCTCGACTCGGTAAGACTCTTTGATACCGAAGTTTATCTGCAGAGTGCGCTTGCTCATATTTCCTGGTAGACACTTGACGTTACCGGGAGTTTTTCCGAGGATATCTATCTGACCATCAGAGCTCACGCGTGCATGGCTCAGCCGATTGATTAATCTTTCATCACTCGGTAAATAAACTGTGTAAATATGCGAGTCTTTTCCTTCTTCAAAGAATTCAGGGTATAGACATTTGGGTCAAAAAGAGGGATCAGGTAAAATATTTGACATCCTCTCGTCATGCATTATTAAAATTACTTTCGTTTACGGCCTTCATTAAAAAGTGTTGAATATTTTTTCTGTTCGGATGAACTTGGAACATATTTTTTTTTGTCTACGAGTTAAACGCTATCGCTAACTCAAGAAATTATGTCTGCATTAGAATATTCTGATTGCGTTATCTCTGAGCTTTCATTTCACCGTAATCTTGAATATTCGTCTTGCTTTGTCGGGCGGAAATCATTAATCCAAAGGTTAAGTGAGGAAGCAACGAGACATCACTCTGCGGCCATAGGATTCCTAGGTCTAATTTACCGTGAATGATTAATGATCCGACTCCGTCGAGAACCACCGAATTATAATAGCTACACACGAACGAAAATTCTTACGAATTTTTCATGCGATTTTGCCAAGGTTTCTTCTACATAGAGTTTTGCCTCAGCCCATTTTTGAATAATCCAAAAGGGAATAAAAACGAAGGGTATTCTTCGTAAAGCTCGTTAGGACTCTAGACACGAATATTATTTTGTTTACTACATATTTTACATCAGAAATGTACACCGAGAAAAGAGAATAGTTGAATCGACCAAATTTCTTCGTGAAATACGTCCAATGTAATTTTTTGTTATACTAAATATTCATTTCATTTAATGAAAAATATCTTGCTTTGATTTAACAAAATCCAAGACAAGAAATCTCATCTGGGTTATTCAAGACGTATCTTTTTTTTTATTAATTCAACTAAAACTCTTTTATCAGTGTAGATCCAGCTAAATTATTTATCAACGATAAGGAATTGTGGAAATCGTAATTGCGAATAAAAATATCCTCTCAACATTAAATCGCACATCCAGAATGGAAAGCTTCAATGTTAATCACAATATTTGAAAAAATAAATGCACGTAATACACTGATGCCAACTTCGTTTACAAAGTGCTATTTTTGCATGCTCCAAAACTAAAACGAAAATCAATTTCTTCGAATTATTCGTATAGTTCGGACGCTCACATTAATATAATAAGTATTTTATGAATAGTTTCAATATAGTACGTAGGAATTGATATTCATGTTTGAATGTTCTGTCATTGAACGAGCAGCAAACGAAAACGTGCCAAGAGTAATTAAATTTCAATATCGACACGTGTACGCCATAAAAATATCGCAGTCCCCGTGGATCAATAACTTGGGTTGAGATCAGTTTCCGTAAGTAGAAGATTTGATACAAAATTATTTTCATTCAATTTTGTAATGAGACACTGCTTCATTACGAAAAAAAACCTTGGCATGAAAACGCCATTGTAGGCAACGTTACTTAGAATTTGTTGCCTGCAGGTAAATCACGACGCACAGCATAAAGCCTGCCTGCAGCGAGCACGTGGTGTCCGGAAAATTCATTTGAGCTTTCCGCGCTTTCCTTACGCTAGGAAAATGCGCAATCGCAACATTGCTTCCACCACTCGCAAAACACTGTGTCCATTCTGGACCAAATCGATGCTGATATTTCGTGCACCTATTCATGCAATGCGGTTCGGTATTGTAATGCTTTTTTGGAATACACAGTAAGGACATAAGATCGTGGGGATACATCCGTTCGAAAAAATGAAAGTAAAACATGTTCTCTTCCTACTGACGGTGCCTTTAAACAATTAAAGAAAAACGTAAATGTAAACCGTAGATCTGTCCAACTTTTTCCATTTTTTGTACGACGCTACTTCGTGTTTCTCGCATTTTCCCAGGAGATCTTATTTCACACGGATGGTTGTTGGTCCATTTAGCACTCCGATTGATGGAGGGGAGCCAAGGGATAAGAGAAAAAGGGGCAGGGGTGAACGAGGAGCTTTTGCGGTGTACACCCAGAGTGGCGCAGTCGCCTTGGAAACGTTGCGAGTCCACGTGCATGTGTGTGCGGGAACCTTATCCAAAAGGGAATAGATTTGCAAACGAGTGCTTGTGCGATCAGGCCACAGTGGTGCATGATTTTGTGGCAGCGAAAAAACGAGCTCTAAATTACAAAAGCATTGCTAAAAGGCAGTGAAATACTTACGGAGACAATGTGAACATTTTTGAAGAAATTAATTATGTATGAAAAAAAAAAGTTGATGCGATGTGACAGAGATAATGAAAGAGAGAGTTAGGGGGGACAGAGAGAGAGAAAGAGAGAGAGAGGGGGAGAGAGAAAGAAAAGTGAATATAAAGAGAAAGAGGGTTAGTGAAAGATCGGGCAAAGGTGCGCCAGAAGGGGAGGGATCGAAAGAGGGAGTGTTTGAGCTCGGTGTAGTGTCTGTTAGTTTTCACTAGAGAAAATACCGTGGCTACGATACACTGCAGTGAAAGAGATACCTTGGTGCAACTATGAGGACCTCGCAGGATCCTTATAAAAAAAAATCCTCTTTACTTCAGAAAACATGTCAGTTATGATACCTAAGTGTACGTTTTCCGAGTGAAGTTCTGTGTATGATTCGTGTGTTTCCTGAAGCAATTTTTTCCTCTCGTTTTGTCAATATGAATGTCTAAAAAAAGGAATGAGAAAACCTCGAGGTAGACAATTCCCTTGATTGGAGGGAGAAAAATTCGCGTAAGGTTCCAAGCTTCTTTGGATGGGACCACTTCGAAAACGAAGAAGATAGTACCGTTGGACTACAGAAACGATCAGTATGGGAGGAAGAATTAGAAAAAAATGTCTCGCAACGCTATATTACAAAAATAAAAATCATTTGACTAGCCATTTTCAGGCTTTTGGTTTTCAAGTCTTCAATGTCCTTTGATGTTTATTTTGGGGTGACAAATTTCGATGATGTACGTTAAAACTACCAAGATCTAGGAGAGAAATAAAAAACAAGTGCAACGGAGATGACGAAAAGATGAAACATGTTCCAGTTGTTTCTTTAATACGCTTCAAAAAACGTTTCAACGTGATCAACGTCTCAAAAAACGTTGATCATTGATATCGATCAACAGAAAATTTCTTTCAATTTCGATTTTGAAAAATTGAGGTGAAGTTTCGGGTATTTAATTTTTTTTTTGGGTATCCCTGGAAAATATTGAAGCTCTATAGAGAACACTTACCACCACTGCTGATCTCGCGTGTTCCTCGACCTTGGACGAGGGTGCGCCACATCTGGTTCTGCTGTGCGCTCTTTCTGTGCTACTACCCGCGTCGTCACCCTCGCTCAACGTATCTGCGTACTCTATACTACGTGCGGATGTATGTGTCGATCTCCAGCATTTTCGCGGAAAAGCTCGTACCTCTAAAGTCGATAGTAATTTCATTTATTTCGCGCGTGGGGAGCGCTGCGTTATGTCGCCAGGAAAATTGCGTTAACACAAAAGTGCGCGTTTTAATTTTACCGTAAGTCTCGACAGATTGACGACCTGTCGATCACAGCTTCGTTATGAACTCGTTGAGCTCGCGGGACCTAAAGGCTCGAGTTTTTTTTTTTTTTTTTTTTACGATTATTAACTTTCGATCAATGCTCTGTTTTGTTGGAAAAAAATATGTTTTCAACGCAGTAAGTGCCCTTGGATGGGATATACCACGAGGCACATTTATGACAATTTTGAATTCTGACTATGAAAACGTTGAAGACCCATGAATTCGTACCGCATAATTTAGGGAACTGACTAATAATTCACAGTGGAAGAAATATAAAAGTGTTGAAATTGAAGTAAAACAGAAACGAGACAGCAGGATTAGGTCAGCTTCAATGATTCAAATATATTTATGGGGAAACGTTGTACCACGATTGGTCCTCATGGTATCACGATTTCCAAGGTGATTCATGCCACGTGAAAATAAAAAGCAGTGGAGACGGAAAAACCTGCTATTAACTCTGAGATAAGAAACAACCGGTGGTTGTTAGAAGTGTTATTGCGATGATTTAATGATCAGGATTGTACGCACATAGACAAATCAATAGAAGATTGTTTTGAGTCATAGTTCCCTTCTGCAGAACAGGTTGGCAATAGTGCTTCGTGCCAAGTAATTACCGGAGTAAATAAGAGGGGGAAAAAATAATTGATGCAATCGTCGTTGAAGACGAGCCAATTCTTACCCGTGTTGCTTCAGCCTGTTAATGCTCCGGTACTGAAATCCTCGACAAAGGTAACATTCGAAAAGGAAAGCATACACTCACTGACCTTGACTACCTCATGACCATAAGAAACCTCGCGAAGCTTGATTTTCGCGGGGAAACTCGACGGAAACAATGATAATAAATGCTGTTGAAAAATTGTTGAGAATGTTGTAATATTGTTGACAAACTTTTACTGTTGAGAAACTTTAGCTTGTTGACAAATGATGTATTATTGAAAAAAGATTGATATGGTAAATACGTGAAACTATAGATCGTTACAAAACTGTTAATCCTGTTAATGTTTGAACAGAAATATATATGAAGCAAACAGTTATTTACATTATTGGTCGACGATAAGGAGACTTACGTAGAAAATTTTAAACTGTAAAATTCATTGCAGTTAGCTGAGTTACAAAAAGACTTTAGAGGAAGTCAGTTTCGTGATAATTTGTAAGTTGGATCGCATTATGATCTTGAGACGATAGCCTGACACATGAAGTTAAGGGAAAGTTTTTTCCAGAATCCTTATCGCACTTAAAAATAATAGTACGGATGAGTAAGAGAACGGGTAAAAGCACATTTCCATTAAGAATCTGGAGGCTTCGAAAGTGCACTTTGTTGGACGGGAAAAGCAACAGAGCTCAGTTAGAGGGAGCATGAGGAGGAGAAATTGCGGAGACCATCGCGATCATGAACGAAGCGTGTGTAACCACGCCACAGAGTGATAATGGCCGAGTCCGTGAGCTCAGCGTTGATGTACGACCGTCCTGAAATATTCATCACTCGTTGACCTCGTATGGATATCGTTACGAAGGGTGGGCAAGACTGAGAAAAAGAGAAGAGATAGAAAGAGATAAAGCGGGACAGCACTACAGGGTGTAGTCGGAGGTATTGAAGAAAAAGCGTCACAGAGAAGATAGCAAGTTTGCGTGCACATGTTCAACGTTTGTTGATCAAGCGCAGCCAGCGAGCGCGAGGTGTACGGGTTCGAACAAGAGTAGCCTTTGCTTTTCGCGCTCTATTTCATCTCTGTAAACCGACAAAGTGCGATCAGCACGAGAGATAGCGAGCGATATATATATAAAAATAGAAGGATATAATAGAGAGTAAGAGAGGTACGAAGAGAGAAGGTGCAAAAGAAGTGAGAGAGAGAGAGAGAGAGAGAGAGAGAGAGAGAGATATCGATAGGAAGATCAAAGAAGGCCTGTACGGGAGCATCAAATTCTCAAAATATCCTGCTTCCATTATCATAAAAGGCACAGTGATGAATAAAAAGCTCTCTTTTATCACGAGAGCTCTAACGATGGTACATTAAAAAGCTGCGTTTAAGCTGGATTCAAGAGTGAAATGTTTATCCGGCAGGAAGGAAGAAAGCACCAATGAGTCAACCTGCCGAATATTCGCTTTGTTTCATCATCGTAAGCCTCGGGATCCTCTGCGAGGCTCGAACGCCTCGGCCGAGCCTCTCCTGGACATGGGAGCCCGTGGCTGGGAATACGAGGCCCTGCCGGATCTTAATACACCCGCTGCCTTAACACCATCGTCAACACCACCAAACAATAATTCTCAAAATCCTCCCAGTCAACAACAAAAGTTACATCCCACGCCAAGAGTTTGCTTCGAAGCCGACAATCTGGCTTCAACGAGACGAAGAAGCAGCGCCAGGCTTCCGGCATCCTCCATCAGGCGTCGTAGCCGAAGTATGAGCGCCTGGAGCGACCTCTCCAGATGTTCCTTCAGACTCGACGAAAGGTACTATTTTTTTTCATCATTTCAAAAATAAGTTGGAGAGTTAACATTGAGCAGGAAAGCTGTGAAGGTAGATTGCTCTTACACCTACGAATCTGCCAAAAGAAATTGATGCGTTTGTTGGTCGTTCTGTAAATGTATGTATTGTTTCTTGATGGAAAATCTCATCCATTTGGAATACCAAAGATTTCCATCGAATAAATACCGATTCCCTGCGTAGTATAGCTCGAGAACACTCAGAATCGTTCTACGTTTAAACCTAGAGCATTGAGTAATAGAGAAGATTATGTTGAACTCATTACCTAAGATTAAATATTACGTTATCAGTTAAATATAAATATAAAAACAAAACTGCCGTGAGGTGGGTCAAACCACTAGTGTGAACCAAAATTCTAGGTTATCCGTGAATTTTTCTCAATTTTTTTCCAGCAATTAATGAATTATCTGTCTGACATTAAGCGAGCGACCGTCTATGGTATCTGCCTAGCGCTTTTATATATTTTATGTGGTCTGTCTGTTGCTTTATTTTTTCTATATCTCGCGTTCATTGTTCATTGAATAAAAAGTATATTATAAACCACTACCGCGTCTCTCGATGAAAGTATTTCGCGTTAGTATATAACCGTCGTCGAAATATAATATCTACAATTCAAAACTAATCCCGTTTTATCGGCTCTTATCCGACTCAGTTAAAATGCGAAGCAAGTACAATACGCTTTGGGTCTTGATTGAATAAGGAGATATACGCGTTTACGCATATTGTGCTTAATGCTTAAGAATATCAGTGAACAATTATCCTATTCAACTTCAATGCAGGGAAAGATAATTAAATTATAAGTGTCAGATATACAAGCTGTGTTGGGAAATTCAGGTTTCCCAAGACTTTATCGAAATACCTCAAAAAGTTCCACCCACTGTTCAGCCCACTTTGTATTGAACAGCCCACAAATGTAAGGGGATGAAAAGGATGTGCATTTCGTACGTTTGAACCGGAAGATATAGATTGTCACAATAGAGGAATTTTGTATCGGAATTTCCAAAGTATCTCCATTGGATGTTTGTCGATAATAAAACGCCTGATACACCATCCCCCTCGTCTTCATCGATCTGTTGCGTGGTACAAGCGATTGAAAACCGATATAATGTATCAATGACATACAAACAGGATTCCGATGTCTTGAGGAAAGCGATGGAGTTTTAATGGGAAATGCGAGGCATGTTCACATTTTATTTGATTCAGCACAATAGCAACGTTCTTATTTTCCTACTACGCTTCCTCTCTCGTTGGAAGAAAGTAATTTTTCAACGAAGAATATACATGCAGTTAGATCATACAGAAAAATGAGTGGACAGTCTCTAATTTTAAAGCAGCTATCTGCAACAAGAGACCGGGGAAACTGTAGAATCGGGTACAACGTTAACTCCAGATCTATTGTATCCACATGTCACTTCAGCATGGCTAATAAGAGCCAGATTAGGAAACTCCGTCGTTATGGGTATGTGCGTCATTGAGGTTTCGCAAGGTAATCGAGAAAACCTTCCGCTCAAGCTCTCCGTACACTTTTCTTTCGACTCCATAACTTGATTGTTCAAGCGCCGTTCTCTATATGAATGGTGGTAAGTTGGCAGACAATATTTCGGTTGCGTAGTACTCGACTTTCTAGCTGCCATCCCATTTTCATTTGACCCACTCTTTGAGAGCGTTCAATAATACGCGAATGTACTTTTTAAGTTAAGTGAGGCGTTTGCGTAGCGAAGCCAAGGAAGGTTTTGAGCAGTGAAGCGTCTTCTACGTAGTCAAATGAGATCAACACTGTTTGAGCTTAATTATAAGTTAATAAAGTATACTTTTTTTTAAACATTGTTATCAACTTTTTCAGGTAATTAAAAACGGCTACAAATATATTCCATCGAAGAGTAGATAAAATTTGAGGTAAAAATAAAAAAAATTAAAAACATGATTATCGGATTTGCGGCGTACGTTTATTTTAGGTCAAACCCCAAATTAAATACTTTCTAGCAACAAATCAAAGTAGCGCGGTACACGTGGATGGTGATCATATAGTTGATCTCCGGAAAATAAGACGCATGCAAAAGGGTTTGATGTCATGAATATCCGAAAATAGTCCTCATTATATTAAATTCGCTGGTGATTATCGTAAAACTAAGAGATTAGGTCAGACGTTGAAAATATGTGGCATTTTTATGAAAATTGCGTCGATTTTTTCGTATGGTTTAGTATTAGCCATGTCCGGAATCGCAAACTCATACATATTCGTTATTTTTAATCACTGTTCAATAACATCATCGATATTAATTTCATTCAATTTACAAATTTATTTTAAAATACAGAGCTGATCAGACATGCAGACAAATTTTTCGTTGACAGATCCATTTATATATTGAACCAGAAATGAAAACAAGAAGCTATTGCGATCACAAAAATCTGTCGTTTAAAATGTTACCACTAAATCTAACTAACCGAAAGACCTAAGTGTTAAATACTAAAACGGAACCAACAATAAATTGTTAGCAATTAAGGATCTGACATCTTGGTTCATGCAAAAGTCAATACACACAACAAAATTGCTGAACGTTTGAAATAATAACAAATTGCAATCAACAAACTATGATAAAAAAAATTAAATTGAAAAAAAATCTAACGAACAAAACCTCTAAATTCGAACTTTCTTCAAATCGAAATTATTGGTCTACTCTTCAACTGCTGTGCCCTGCTTGCAAGCTTACGCCTATTTTTGAGGCAACTCGCCTGCTCACGAATCTCGTCTATCCTGAGTGCTTGGTCCGAATCAACACCGCGACCCCTCTATTGAACATTTGCTATGGCACTCAAGTTCACGAGCAGAGCGAAACTATCGAAAACTTGTCCAATAATAGCTTGTCTTGGGCTCACATCACCACGGAGGCAAAGTTGGCTACGTCAAAAGCCGTGAAATATTCGAAGCTAAATATCGGTAGAAATTTAATTAGTATTTATCTTTACATTTTTATGGCAGTTATTTAATAAACAATACACCGGAAATGAAACACAGTTTGAATCATCATGTGGATCATGAGGTTTCTATTTAGGAATCAAACAATGATACAGAGACAGATAAACTTTTGTCACTCACAGATTAACAGATTATTTGCCCTTCCCAGTTTCCGTTTCCCTTCAAAGAATTTGGTTTTTTTAAACCACACGGAATGTGGATTACGTTCAAATAAAAAGTGTCACTGTTTGAATAGCCCAAAGATGTTTAAGCTTCATTAACTATTTCCAAAGATTACTTCGAGCAAAGCACATACTAAATTCACAAACTTTACTTCTTACCCAGATTCTGTAGAAATATAAATGACTATACAGATATAGAGACAGATTCAAATCAAAACAATCATTGGGAATATTGAAATACTATATTTCTTTGATTTATTATTTTCGGTTGCAGGAAGCCACGAATTTCATCGAAAAAATGAAATACATCTCCATAAAAATGAATAACTAACCACTTTTATAAGATTATTCAATGACAATAAGAAAATATTTCCATTTAAAAATTCGCCATTGTAAAACGAAGTGACCGCTGCATAAATTTTAGTCCACGATTGGTTATCCCGATGATCAAATTACGTATGGGAAACTTGAATCGCTGACGAAAGTTAGGTCCCTCAATTAGCAGTATGCAAATGTTCCGTCCATTCTACTCTATTCTTTTTTAGTATAAAGATATAATCGAAAAATCTTCAATGGTAGATGTCAGCCTTTCGTACAAATATCCCTATGTGTAGTCACTCTAGTATTTGTATAACAGAACAAAAGTGTTCAAGTAGGAATAGCATCGCGTGATTAGACGGAGTTTACTGATGTCTGGAGACAATATAACAGTGTTGTTTCTTGTGCTCTATATATGCGAGAAAGTAAAGTCTTGATTATATACTGACATCTGAGGCCGGACTTTCCGTTTTCTCTCCCCCTGCTTGCTGCCTCTTTTCCTCTGGCACTGCCTTCGTGGTAAAGATCAAGGACAAATCCCTCGGTGTGTCCATGTTGCAATAGTGGGTCATGAGGCACATAATAACGCCAACTATCTGACCTTTCCCTACATTGTCGAGCATTTCCGTCGTCATTTCCCCTAACGGATTCATCCCCCTGCAGCCGGAGGCTTTTCTACCGAAATTTGTAATCTTTCCTATTCGCTAGCGAAAATTCACTGCAGCTTTTCCTAGTCTGTACAAACTTTTCTGGTGCAATTTAAAAATCTCTAAATCCTCTCATTTGCCACCAACTTTTTTCAAGCAACATCTATAAACGAGCACATACCACCAGTGTGGTGAGAACTTCTTGAAGGAAAATAACAGTGGACTATTTCATGCTCGGTTATTTCAGAGGTGTACGAATTCTGGTGTTCCCTCAGTCGTGCGGTGGAAATAGATGTGACAACATCCACAGTAGAATTACATATAATACGTGTACAACTGTATATAAGCAGATATATTTATATTTGCGTTTATACATTCATATATATGTATGTGATACAATCCTTGTGTTGATTTTGGCACGAAGACCATTAAAATTTAGGTATCTGAGTTTCTCGATCCGCAAAGTAAAACACACGTATTATATAGAAATTTTGAACCCTAAAATCCGTCCATAAGGATGATTCTCTTCTTGGATATACTGGCAAACTAATTGGACGTGTCGACGTTCCATATCTCACAAATATGTAGGTTCTCTCAATCGAAACTCAATTTAATTGCTTATCGATGAACTATCATGGCGTTTTCGCTTTTGCATATGCAGAATCATACGGATAAACAATGATAAGATAAGGTGCTAAATGCAACAGATCAATTGTCACGATGAATTTCATACATTTTTAACGTGTTCTTGATTCGAAACGGATTTCTCATTGCAGGGAGGATATTACAACAAGAATAGAAATGAAAACAGAGAGAGAAAATTTACCCTCGAGCTTTTTTTAGGGGTAGAGATATTGGAATCGCTATCTAGACGTAGCAGCTGTGGAAATGTGTTTTCTTTGCCGCCTACTTACCAGATCGATATAACAATATCATCCTATTTTCGTAAATATAAACTGTATTTCTATACAAAGTAAAAGTTGAATTACCATGGTCCAGCGGTGTTGAGATACCATTTTGCAGGGGTTTTAAATAAATTGCTATTTTTTTTTTTTTTTATCAATGCACACATTCGAAATATTGAACGCTCACGCAGACTTTGCTTTGGCTTTTAGCTATTCGCTTGACTTCGTTTTTTAAATGGAATTTCCGTTCGAATGAAAGTGGCGAATCGTCGACATCTTTTAAGATTTCCCATGTTAGAAAATTAGAATTTCTTTGAATGCGTGATATTTCTCCAGATCTGAAATTACAGCAAGAAAACACGTCCATCAACTGTCGATGATGTTTGACAAAAAAAACGCTGTTCTGAGTTTTTTTTTTCAAATTACAAAAGTACAAATATGAATACATATTTTGATGATCTCTCGACTCGACATTTTCCGGGGCTTTTACTCACGCTTTCCTTATCGTCTGCTTCTCGCTACATGAAATTTCCTGGTGGGTTTTCCTTTAGGCATTCCAATAATTTGTTTTGCAAACAATTTTCGCATGACGGAAAATGTTTTGCTTCTTTTTATCGACGTAAAATAATATATAAAAGTGCTTGACTGCAAGCTCCCTTCGAAAAACTTCAAAAAATTTTGATAACCATCTAGAGAATAAGGAATGGTAAAACTTCTGAACCGATATTGCAATAGTGATGAATGTACTCTACTGATTGAAACAACATCGTTGTTTTCAATTTCTTCTCTGACGAATCACATGGCTCTGTATTGTTGCAGCCTTTATATTTCGAGATATTCCTCTGTTTGCTGATACAACTAAACATTGGATGTTTACCCAATGTACATTTTTTGAACATCAAACATCAAGCTCATGAAATGGAACCCGAAAACATTTATGAAACTTTTATTAGATATTGAGTTCTGTGAAGATTTCATATTTGACATTTGCCTCTGAATGAATTTTAACTTCATGCGTACTTTTGTAATCGTCGAGGATATCTATAATTATTGACATATTTTCATTTCTTCAAAAAGAATTCTTAGATAAATCTGTGAAACTCGGTAATCTATTATCGAAATTCTAATGCTTTATTTGTACATTTTTAGATTTTATTTTATCTACCATTTCTGTCAGTATTTCATGTTGAAAGTTTCAATTGACCTGAAAAAAGTTAAATTACTAGAGAAGTACCTTAAAGTTTCAATATCGTTCGATATGTTGCAAGTCATTGGTTTCGTAAGAACCTGTTCGAGAGCGTATAATACATTAAAATAAAAATCCTGAAATACCGACAACAGTATACTGAGTCAATGGGTCTGCATTCTGAAAAAGAAAGAAAGAGAATTTCCAGCGTAGGGAGAAAGGACTGAATAAAAATATGCTGGAAAAAATATATAGGAGTGATAAAACGAGGGACATTCAGAAAGAATCCTTTTTCTACTAGTCCAACCAGGAGTGGACCCTCGAAAGAATACATTTTTCCTCATTTTTTTTTAACAATATGCGTCGTATCACAGACCGTACTAGTTCCCTGAAAAAAATGATAAGAGCGTTTTCATTGTCTTGTCATTACTTTGCTCGAGGGTTAAAAAAAAAAAATATACGTATATAGAGCACATGATGAAATGGCTTTTCTGTTATTATCGGAAATTCACTGTCTTCCGCTCTCTGTTATCTCTACCTCCATTTTTCTTCATTCCTGCAATTTTTTTGCAATATATAATCTCAGCTGCCACATGAAATAAAAAGTCCGTGCGATCTAAAATGAGATCTTTGAAACTCACTGGCTTTGTGTATTTTTTTTATTTTTTTTTCAACTTTCTCGTTTGTCTGTTTCAG
This sequence comes from Campoplex capitator, assembly GCA_037576405.1. Taxonomy (NCBI): domain Eukaryota; kingdom Metazoa; phylum Arthropoda; class Insecta; order Hymenoptera; family Ichneumonidae; genus Campoplex; species Campoplex capitator. The sequence continues at coordinate 7,150,092 of JARBWI010000323.1, read as the reverse complement.
GTAAGTGGCAATCGCTCCTTTTTCACCAGCCAGAACTTCCGTCTTTGAGTGTTACAACAAATATTGTACTTGTGACATAACGTTGAGAGCTTGCAAAGTCATTCTGTTACTTGATGCAAAAAGATACCGAGTTATTTGACCGAACTATGGACTTGGACACTTCTTGTATTGAGATGCATTATAACTTCGTAATTTATTGTCACGTCATGTCATAGCTACGTATATACAGGCATTATTCGATGTCGGTTACCCATGAAACAAGAGTAAGTACAATCGCGTTAACGTTCCTCATCGTCTCGTTCGTCTCTCATGGATATGATGCAATAGTGGCAATAGAATACCACTATTGGGTTAGAACCGCCTCTATCGCTGTGATGGGGGATGAAATGATAGGGGATTTATGGCACACCGTTTCCTATGGAATATCGACAGGCGCCAAACATAATTACGAGCAATTTGCAATCGACCCATGTTACTTCCTACGACTCTGTGATTCGTCGATATTTTTTTACTTTTTTTTTTCATGATGATGCTTTTCATTTATACTAAAAGTTATATTTTCTGCAGGTGAAACAATTTATTGTCCTTTAAATATTTGGAAAACAACATGGAAAAGACATTTTTCAATGTCCTTTCACATACTTGCATTGAAAAATGTCAATTTCAAGCTCTCTAGTAGTCATTGAACATTCTTCATCGGATAAATTCGTATGCTGCATTGAGTTATTTCCATGTGGCGACATTAACAGAGATTTTAGCGTGAGTCAACTGAATGGATTGAATTCTCAAATTTCTCCTTCTCTGCATACATAAATCTCGAAGCACCAAAAAGATTGTATTTTTGTACAATCTAGTATTTCAGAAATGCTTTATTATTTATCTATCAATATAAAGAGAAGAAAAATTTCGCAACGATCGAGTCCCGGTGAGATTCGCTGGTAAAAAATTTGAGATAGTCTGGAAAAAGACTTCGAAAGAGTCGTAGCGTGACAATCAATAAATTTGTAGAAAATGCTGGAGAGTTCTAGCGAGACGACTGAAAAAATTTTCTGAAAATCTCGTCAATAATTGAGAGAATTTTTGAAAAGACTTTCGGCAGAAGTCCTGGAAGGTCTCAGTGAAACGGCTTCCCAAGATTATTATTTTTGCGCAGGCAGTTCGCAAATTTTTCCTTTTATCCATGCCCATTAACAGGCGGATGGCAAGTGAGGGAAGGCGCGTTCATTGTGCCGTTGGCGGAGAGCCCTCACCATCCCGTTGCTGTCGTCAACGCTCAATTATCTAAGGATCCACTTCATGTTGGCTGACGCTACTGGGTTTTAATCCCTTAATCATGATTTTCTGTGTTCCTCCACCTCGAAAAACAAATACGTACGTAGTTCTGTTTGTTATCGTCTAAAAGATCATGACAAACGGAAATTTACAGTACCAACAATCCCGGATTATCTCTTTTTTGTTTCTCATGTTCAATATAAACACAGCTTCCCTGACTACATTTTCCTCGTGAAAATATTTTTCGAAACATGTGTATCGTCGACAGACAATTTTTCAATAGACACACACCAGCTCGTACATCGATCGCTGACCGCGAAGCAGCGATTGATAGTTTTTCTGGGCATCTCATCGTGACCGATGATCTTAGTTTCCCATCATAGGCGACCTGAAAATCAGTGAACCCACCTGTTTTCCACAGTTTCCCTTCGCACCCGTGCAAACGCAATAGGCAGAGTGGCTGTGAACAACACTCGAGAGAGTTTCTCCAGAGGAAGGGATCAATCAGTGAATAAGTGAAAAAGTGAAGTCAAAGTGATGAGATAGACTCATAATAACCCGCAGGGGTATACCCAGAAACAATGAAAACGCAATGAAATATATTATTTTAGAGAGCAAATGTGATTACCCGCCTGGGTAGAGTCTCGGAGAAAGTGCTTACGAGATTTCTAGGTGATCTCTAGTTTTTCAAAGATGATTCATAAGCCAGACATGTAAGAATCACAAACATGGAATACTTCATCATCAATGATACGCTGACTGTACGAGGCCATTTATGATTTCTCATACCAGCATCCTCCATTCAGTAGTGACTTTAGAAAAATGTTACGTTTTCAAATGCCGAGCGATAATTGTGTTGGACGATAATAAGTCGTCCTAAAATACTTTAGATAGTCATTACTTGTAGGATCGTAGATCACTTTTATATCTTAGAAATACACTACACGGAACTAAAGGAGAAACGAATACTCACCTATGTTTCGTTTCAGGAAATTCCGATTATTTTTGCAATCTTACACCCACCCACCTACACCCACGCGATGACCTAGTACAGTTGACTAATAAAAAAAAACAAAAAATCGTAGATTCAACCGCATGTTTTTGTTGGATCAACGAATCATGGAGAAGAAAATGAAGTTCTTTGAGTAAATAAAAATTCTATTTACAATGACGGAAGCATCGTTTAATCAACAAGAGTCTTGCTGGATCAACAAATTCATTTGCTCATTGCACTTTGAAATACATGTCTCCCTAAAAATCACATTAATTTATTTTTAATTTTTTAAATTTTTTATTCATATTATTTATCTATTAACATTGTATTATTAATATCATTTTTATTCATTCGAAATGTGTCGCCCTAGGAATTACATTTATTTGATGACCTTTTTCGCGTAGTGGATTCTGTGGGAAATAAATGTGCTGGAATCGCGTTTCTGCGGACACCCTGTACATTAGATAGGTCAAAGAGAGCAATAGCGACTTCGCTTTAGTTCTCAAACTACAGTACAAGTGGAATTTGAGTGTATACTCGAAGCCAACAAAATATAGCAGCTATCGAGGAGTTAGATAATGGGTAGGGATATCGGAGAACATGGGATTTGTTTAATATCACGTGAATGAAGTTTCGCGAGTGTTGAATTAATGATTCATTTTATATACGTTGTGTATATTGTATGTATTTGGATAAGAAACTTGAAAAAAAAATCGAACTTCATATCTTCTTCGCTCATTTTTTTTTATAAAGTAGGGTTGTGGTGTGTGAATGAGTTGTTCATCGTTATTGGTTTTTCCTGATTTTTATCGATTTGCTATAAAGTTCCACCTACATAGCTCGCGCCCAGTTCAAGTCATTTTATGACTTTGAAGTTGTTCTGGGTGCTATAAAATGTCGCAATGGCTGCTGGTACTTTGAAATATCAATGACAAATCAATTTCGTTATCAACAAGCTACAGACAGGATAGAACAATGGTGAATATAAATAAAATTATTTTCAACACATCTCAAAAACGGCAGATCATAATCAATCATTTTTTATGTGTAAATTGATGTTTTTCTATCGGTAAACATAACGTTGAATAAAAAGTTGACGCACGCCAAGCATGCTTAGACGCTCTAAAATTAGATGAATGAATACATGAAATTCTTATCACTGGAAATATTAATAAAACAATTTATGCGAAACTTGGCCAATTTTGTTAAAACCTTGTATAAGCTTTATCGTATCTTCGTGAACGCTTGGGCAATATCACTTCCACACGCAGTTGAATGTGATAAAAAAATCATACGATGCTGCACGAATATCAAGGGACCGGAACAAAGTATTTTTATTAGAGCGGTTTGCACGTGTATGGTCTTTTTTTTATTAGTCTTTCTCATCGTTTATAAGAATAATAATTTCTTCATGAAAGCTCACATATATAAATTTGGTCTTCGAAAGTCAACCGTAAAATCGTTTATACATCACACGTCAATAAATCTTGATCGTGCTTTTTTTTTTACCATTTTTCACCCCTTACTAGTAGCTTTTGGTGCTAACAAAAAAATGAATCTCATTGATTCGATAAAGGATATGAATACCTTTGGATTGACACTGAATCATATATCAATTTTTTTGCTATCAAAGACCTGAATTCAAAAGGAACTATTTGGTATTCAAGATGCTGTTCAAAATTCGGAGTTCTCATTTATATTACTATCTTGTGTCAGTCGTGCTTCGTTGAAAACATTTGAATGCATGAACCTCACTTTATACTCAATTAGCGAATTAAAAAGAATGATGAGATATCATTGGATTCAGGAATGGTAATTTTCATTTTGCAAATTATTTCAAAAACATAGTTGCATGTAGAAAAACTCATGCAAAATCTAAACAGCTTTGAAAAATTCCTCGAGATTCATGTGAGGAGAGTAATATTGCAAGTTCATCTGGATAAATCAATAATGAAGCTAAATGCTTGAATAAAACGATTCAAATAGAATTCAAGATGAATAACTCATTTAAACGTAGGAAATATATCACGCTCCTTCCGTCACTGCCGAATTTAAATGGCAACAGACATTGAACGTTGCTAACTCATTTTATAAAAATTGATTATTCGTTATAACTGGGTTTGTATCGATTCAATTGATCATAAATTAAATTTAATTCGTGCCTGAGAACGGCGTTCAAAAGGCTTCACGTTGGTGAGGAAATCAACGCAGTTTGCGGTTATTCGATTTCAATTCAGAATTGCAGCATGAATTAAGCTCGCTTCGTATTGAAATATTTGCCAAGAATAAAAAAGAAGAAAAAAAACCAAACGAAACTGTTTCAATTTAATGCAAAATGAATATTCCAATTGAACGTTTTATAAGACACGTGAAATTAATGAAAAATGTAAATTAAGCTAGAAACTAATGACCCGCTTTATATAATGTGAATTCGTTTCGCCTCAAAATTCTGATACATGGACCTGCCTGGTACTAAAACGATTATCACGATACGGTCTGTTCGTAATAAATCTTCTGAAGCGAAAGCTCTGGTGTGGTTATCTCGAGAGTTTGGCCAGAAAATTCGTGAACCTGCGACAGAGATAAATATATCGAGATTCAACGTGATGACGACCTATTTTCCCGGAAAGTAGCAATTTTTCTTTCCATGTCCGAAATCGATGCCATCATATCCTCGTAATCGTCCATTCGTACGTCACGAAAACACTTTTCAAACAATATGTGTGCTACTTTTGATGATACACACGTATGCAAACAGAAACAAGAGAGCATTAAAAAAAATAGCGAAACGATGACAAGCCCGACGATCAGAAATCGTTATCGACTTTTGGCAATCAGGTCTTTCACATGAAAGAACTATTTTCGACAATGTAGTCGGTGACCCAATAAACAACCCACATTCAGTCCAACGGTCAGAGAGGATGAGTATCAGAACTTATCTTTCCGACTCATTGTCGAAAAAAAAAAAAAAAAAACATATCGACCCAGAGACAGTATAAATTCTCCGGGAGTTATCTAGCTGCCAGACCGAATAACTATTTTCCGACTATTGACGATGTATTGTGATATCTGACGAACATAAATATTCAAACCCGACTTATCGTATGCGTAGAAAATTTGATAAGAATTTTGGAAGAAAACTATTCAATTAAATGTTTCGGAAAATTAAGAGTATAAATTTGTCTATATTTGATCTATATTACATAATTTTTTAATAGAAAAATATTAAGATCCGAGTGACTTACGCGCTGCCTTCGCATGCGCCAAAAAAAAAAAGACATGATTCTGGCCGATTGAGTAGATAAAGCCGAGAAAAGAAAAAATATCAATGAACTGGAAGGTATTTCATGTACAATGACGTAGGATTTTCAAAAAATATCAAAATCTAACAAAATGGCGTAGTTATGAAAAAAAGTTTGTTTTCTTACCGATAAAATGGTCATTTGTTCAATGCCAAAATCGTCAATTTTGATCGTATTGAAAATAGCATGGTCATTGTAGAGTAAAAATATGGGGCATTCCACGCCTAAGCGACCAGCCCGAGTCTCTTAACATTTTTGATTTTTTTGAAATTTTTTTATCCGTCAGTACTCATTGAAAGAAGTGCTATGGATTTTTTTTTTTTTTATTTTTATCTCAATCCTTAATAAGATGGTGACTTTCGTCTTGATTAGCAATTTCATAAAAAAAAAATAAAAAACTCATTTCCGTATGTTTTCTTTACTTTTTATTTAAGAGTATTTTTGTTTTCCAAAACTTGGACCTTTTTGATTTTTCTGAAAATTGTGATATTTATAATTTCGGTTTTTATCATATTTTCTACCACGTACGGGTTAAGATAAAAATCCGAAAAAATTTCGTAAAGCTCCTTTTACTAAGCACTAACAGATAAAAAAAATTTCAAGAAAATCGAAAGTGGTGAGGGTCACGGGCCGGGTGGTTTGGAGTAGAATGCCCCATATTCAAGAGTACTCAATTTAAATTTCAAGTCAATCGAATAATTTCTCTTTGAGTTACAATGTCAGCAAATTTGAAAAATCTCATTTCGAGAAAACCGAGATATGTCTAGTTTATACTTTCAAGATAATCTTGAAAGTGATTTTTTGAAAGTGTCACACTGGTGTAGCCCCTTAATGCCAAAAAAAAAAATGTTATTACTTGAGAAATCGATATTTTTTTCCCACTAAAAATCAGGATTCCCGCAGCACTATTATATTGTTACGCCGCTTAGTTCCGCCATCGACACTGATTTTTTCGAATCCCACTTTTAGTTTTCTGTACCGAATTAACCGGTTCACTGTGAAGCAAAAACTGGAAAAAAGTTTTTAGGTTCATATATGATAATTACAATAAAAATAGAGGAAACGCTGAGCCTAAACAGACCTTTAGATTTTCAAACAGGACATTACAGGTACCGTTTAAGATTTTGAAAATCTCACACTTTGTGATAAAAAAAAAAATGATGCTTGGTAGTAAAAAATGCTTGAACTAAATAATGCCATCATTAGATTGTCCAAATGTCATTAACGAATGACCCCATGCAAAAGTAATATCACTATCACTAAACGAGTAGAAAATGGATCGCAGCGAATGAACAAGTTTTTCGATCAATAGGAATAAAAAGTTTTACTTTGTCACAGGAAAAAAAAAAAACGTTTTGCGTTCATACACACTTTAGAAAATTAAATTACTTTGACATGCAACCAATTGCAGTTCCGATGTTCTTTTTTAATCATCTATATTTTTTTAACAACCAGCAGCTACCTATAAAAAGTTATATTTTATCGCAGAACGTCAACCAACCCCGTGCATACATGCGTTACACGCCGACTTTCCAAGAATCCTCAAAAATCATTTGTTTTCAAGCAAAACCTCGAGGACGAATGAATGGTTTCTGCCCGGATTTCTTTAGGCCGCTTGATGCATATTCTCGTATAAAATATTCCCGTATCTACGAACTGAAAAAAAACTTTAATTTAAAAAAAAAGGATTCGAGAGAGTGTAAGAGAGAATATGAAATAAAAAGAAAGAGAGCGAGAGATCTCTACGAAGGTTCTTCTGTAAATTACATGAACACGAATTTTTCACGGACCTAATAAGTCCATGGGAAACGTCAATATTAACTATCTGCTCCAACTTCATACCGACTCGTGCGAATTACATACATACAGTAATAAAGAATCATAATTTTAAGCATACAGGTGTATACACTATAGACGTGATTTATAAATAAATATAATGGAAAACGCTAGAGATTGGATCGTCCAGCAGTGCACCATCAGTGCAAACTAACAGTCTCTCTCAGTCCCGACACGATGGTCTGCTGTCAATATATATATTCTTCAATTGAAATATCGATAGTACCGAGGTCGAGTGTGCTCATTTATACTGAAGTTGTCAAGAGACAAACTGACTTTTACTTGGTTTTTGCTGCCACACTGCCAACGTGTCTCATATTCCACACATACATGTCACGTTTTATATTACTCTTTGTCATCGGAGAGTTAATCTGGTGTTTTACTCTTGATGTAAAAAAAAAAAAAAGAAAATTGTCAACTCGAGCGTCAAGCATTTGTCTCTTCTTTTTTTATTAACGCTGTTCACATGAAAAATAGTTTTTTTTTCTCCCTACTCATTTGTTTATATTTGTTTCGCTGAATTTTGATTAACGAGTGAATGCAAAAAAATTGAAATACCGGCTGAGATACGCTGCTGGAATCGTTTATCAGCATATTTATAGGGAATTGAGAGAAAGAGAATAAAGACCCGAGCACTTTTACCTCTCGTTAAATATCGACGCTCGGATGACTCTGGTATCGTCGGCAAAGCAGGCTTCTAGCATTTTCCACTCTGGTATTGCCACCCGGTTCTGTCAAATCGTTGAGAATTCAAGGTAATGACTGCTTTATCGACAGGAATTCTCGAAAGACAACTTACTTCACGATTTTCTCACGAGGATGTGCATCAGGACTTTAGGATCATTTGTAAAATGAACTAGAAAGATTGGCAGAAAATGTTTAAACTTTGAGGCAACAACTCATCGAATGATAAAAGTCCAATTTAGAAGAGCCAAGCATGAGTAACCATTTTTATATATTATTTTCTCATAGAATAGAGAAACAAAATGTTATTCATCAAATCAAATGATTTTATCATCATTTTTATCGACAATATATCCTAATCGAATTTTTTCAATTCTTTTTTTTTTGCTGAATTCAATGCTAACATTGAAAAAATTCAATTTTTTTACGTATACGATTCCAGATTCGTTATACGGGCTTCGCTATGGTTATAACTAATCCATGACTCAGGTTGTCCGGACACGGAAGTCTTTATCTTTATTATATTGAATATGAAAATTATTCGTTTCACAGAACGCTCATATATTCTGCATTTATTTTTGACCCTTCGTGAGTTCTCTTTTCCACTCTCGAATATTCAACTTCTTGAATCGTTTACTAGGGGAAAAAATCAATTGCTTCCCTGAGGGGAAAAATCAACTTTTTCCCTGAGGGAAGAAATCAATTTTTCGCTTCAGTACATTTTCGAACATTTCGCGGTTTTTAAATTCGAGAAAAAAAAGTGCGAAGCTTTTATCAATTTGCAATTCATATAACCAGCTTGCAAAGTAGTTTAAAAAAATATATATTCAGTCTAAAAGTTGTTCTTTCTTTTCTATGTACTCCCTTTCTTTTTCCCCTCTCTATTTTTTTCTTTTTTTACATTACGTCTTTTCCAACGTCGTCATGAAAAGCGTCCACTCAGTTTGAGTGATGCCGAGAAGACTTTAAGGAGTTTCGGTACAGGCGATACAATGTTGCCATGCTAAACCATGTTAAAAACATAAAAAATTTCAAAAACGTTAAGAATTTTATAAAATTTGGTGAACATATTCTTTAGTGCCAAATTTGACAATACAAATTTTTTCAGATTTTTCTTCTACACAGTCATCGATTAATTGAACACTAAGGTTCACGTGTATAAGCATAGCGTTTCCATATATATAGGTATACACTTCGGGCATAAAAAATCTGCTTTAATGCATAATTACTCGATAACTAAGTAGAAGAAAATTTTGAAAGAAATTGTGTTTACGTACTTGATGTTGAAGAACATTATCACCAAATTTCATCAATTTCTTAACATTTTGCCTCTTGTACCGAAACTCCTAAAGGAAGAGATGGGCTCTCTAAGGCCTGAAGTAATGCTCAAATTAGTGAGGATTTGGACAGCATTTCGAACTTGTTTCTCTACTGATAACTTCCAAAATAAATAATATTTTTATTACGTTATTAGAAATAGTATCAATAAGTATATGCAAACTGCAATGTCAATTTTATCTCCCAGGTTCATTAATAATATTCAGTAATTTAGAATGTAAATAATAATTAGGACGAGACATTATTATCACAAGACCATATCAATTATGAGACATGAAATATTAACTTAAATGTATGAAATTGTGGTAAGAATTGCGTAGGTTTTGTTAATTTAAGGTTCTTGAAGTAAGGTAAAAAAAAAAGCTTCTTATTCTCTTTGATTTCCTTATGAAGAGCTTCGATGAGTCTCAGCCTCAGTATCGTTTATTTTTCGTATTATCCTAAAAGCCACAATTCTCGTCTATACATATAACGCTCGTTCTATACATAAACGGAACTCATCTCCCAAGTCTTCTGAAGCCAGCTTTGCGAGATTTTGCACTTAGCTTCTTGAAGAACGGTGCATAAACCTAATAGGAAGGTCGAGAAAATGAAAGTGAAAATATGTTGCTTCCCGAAAGTATTACAGTACTTGAATGATGGTTTATTGATTAAAGACAGGAATTAAAGACAGGAAAAATCGTAACTATAGACCTTTCCTGATATTTTTGAAACTGATATCAGGACTCCAAAAGGCATCTTCAACAACTCATGGCTCTTGAAATTGGATGGCACTCGATATTGACCCTTTTGACCTTCCCGTCCACAATTATGAATCTGGGCAAATTGCTCATCATCATTAACGATTGAGCATTGGATTCTGGGCACCGGGCATTCAACCTTGATCATCGAAAAATTCCCAAACTACAAAGCTCAACAACCAATATGCAAAATTGAACTTTTCAGGATTTCATGAAGAAAATGTCTCTATTTCCATGTGGAATTTAAACTATGAGAGATACGAAATTTGATTGCCTTTTTTTGAAAAAAGCCACAATTTCATCTTTACCAAATAGTTCCAACGTTGAGGAGATGATTAACGGGACTGTCGAGCGGTCACTACTACGTTTTTCAAGTAAAAACGAATTTCCACCATACTCATTTCTCCGGGTCAAATTTTCCTCGGACTAATTAACTTGTTGCTGAAAATTGTACGCCTAAAAGGATTTTTCGATATTCAAACCTGCAACACATTTTTTGCATAATTGCAACATTTTTTTGGAACTGAGTTTATTGCTGATACGATGATCACTGTCATTGTAAGAATTGAGAATTCAGTTTTTGCTGAAGTTTTATAAATACTAATTAAGTATTGCCAGAGAAATATTGCTGCATGATTAGCCCCTGCCTACTCGCGAAGGCTCCACTATGATTTTCGAATTATATGAAAGCGCAGACACATGGAAGATAGCAATGAAATTTATACATGTATCGATGCTTCGGAACTTTCAGGTAAGGGAACACTGGAACTTCTACGCGGTGGGCGCAAATGTGACGACCTACATACTCATCATACGTGAATTCATATTATACACTGAGAAAAATGAATTCGTTAATTCAACAAATTTTTTTGTTGGTTCAACTAATCGTGGCGAACAAAATGAAATTTGTTAACCCAAACGAAATTTGGTTCATTCAAATACTTAATTTTTCACCACGACAAAAATATCGTTGAATCAACAAAAGTTTTGTTGAATCAACAAATTTAATTTGTTCGCCACAATTTCAAATTTTTTTTCTCAGTGTACGAGTCATTTCACGTCAACTATATATTCCGAAACCGTTTTTTTACAGTCTTACGTATTAAAAAAAAAAAAAAAATTATCATTCCAAAGTGTCACGTAGTTTTGGAACTCAATTCGGTCATAAATAATGAACTTTGAGTTGTACGAGAATAATTTTGGCTCGTTTGAAAAAACTGAGTGAAAGTATAATCCGTCACTATTTTCGTGATGCTGACAGTTGCCGAGGGAAACAAAAATCGTACGGATGATCAGGATAGTCGGGATTTTGATGTGAAAACTTTGTGCGAAACGTCACATATATATCTGTTGGAGAAATGAGCCACTAATTGGATCAGTTCATTCGTACATTTCGACACCTGACAAAAGTCTCCGAAGCGAGAGAATTCATCATCGAAGTTCATGTCAGGATTTTTCGTAATTAATAATTAAAACTCATCCGGTGTCCAAAACACTGTAGATTTTATTTTCTGACTGAGTCAGCGAATTATTATTAATCAATGTAATAAATAAAGTTTCATAGCTTCGCGTCACGTTTTTGCCAAAACTTTTGAACCCTCTTTTCGCTTCGTTCATACCATTTTTTTTCCTCCCACGTCCATAACAAGACTTTTTTTATTCTTCGGTAATCTGGATTGAGATAAAGATTATTAACTGAAACTTTCGGAAGAAATAGAAGATTAATTTGATTGAAAACGGATATATTGCGCGGCGAACCTTCATCAACTGATGGCCGAATTCAACCCTCTTGATGAGAAGTTATCTATAGGAACCGAGGAAATTGGAAACGCCTGTTATTTTCAGCAGACGTGAGACAATCCTTGAACAGAGTACAATATTTAGCGGATACTCTTTTCTTTTTTTTTTTTAATTATTATTAACGAATACCGAGCTTCATTTTCATCATCGAACATCACAGAAAACCGAAGAGTTTTCAGAGAGAAATTCTTTCCACTGAAATTCTCCGCTTGTTCCCAATATTTCACGAGTTGAACATTTTTCCAAATAATCCTGCTTCTTTCTGAAGCATCTCACCATTTAAGATTCATGATTTCCATACATATTTAGTACTCCAGGATACGTAGAACTCGTGCGAACAATGAGTGTGCAGCCAGTGAATTGGGTTGGCACTATGGGCAGTTTAGAGCTAAGTCCCGAGTAAAACAGTATCCGGAGTTCAGGGTTAGATATAGCGCCTGAAGTTACACACAGAGAATAATTTCAAAGGGAACATACGCAAGTTGAGGTTTCACTGAATCCCCCCCACTCGTTAACTTTTGTTCATTAAAAACATGTAACTTAGAATTTTAACATTTCCACGCAACTCGTGTTCGTTGTTAATTCCTTATTACGGCTCTTCTTGCAGCGCGGATAAAGCCTTAAAAAAGCATGAAATATATTCGATCACGCTTTTCACGCTTAAGTGCTGACCATTACGTACGATAATAATTATACTTCAATCTTTTGGTTTTATGAGGATCATATAACCGATAATTGATTCATTACGCGTTTGCCTCTGTGTTCTACGCACCGTTAAAACGAATTTCGTACGTTCGGTGGAGGATTACGCCATCAGGCTAAAATTAATTGATGTTATTCTCTGTACTAACATCGGAGAAGTTGTATTTAGTATAGAATTATCCACATGTTCATTACTGCCTTTGATGCCAATTATTACTCGATTACGTTAACATTATGTGTCATTTGTTCAATGAATTTGAAAATTTTCGGTACCACTGCAACCAATTTACGAAATTTCGTACGTGAGTGGACTCGCACTTAATAGTTCGTACATAATTGATATTTCATGCATGCGCGTGTTAATTGAAAAGCCCATTTTCGTTTTGGTGTGCGGTTTTTCTATTTTTATAATATAATTTCTATAAAGCTTTTGTTAGCGGAGTAATTTCATTATTTTACATAAGGAACGGCTTGGAGATATGTATACCAAGGTGGTATTAAGACATAATCGTAGTTAAGAATACATGTTTAATTCTCACGAGGGAATAAGGACTTCGGAAACATATGTGTGTGTCTGTAGCGACGTGCACATAACAAAGACATTACCAGCTTCGGTATAATCATCAGTTTAATAATGCATGTACGATATCGTCTGTCGCAGCCCTAGTCGATATTGCCATGGGTACGATACCGAGATAGAATCGCAGATGGTAGATCCGATGTTAATCTGACGTTTGCTGCGTCCATTTGCAAATTTCACGAATGATTATCAGAACTTTTGTATATAGATATACGCGAATATCCATGTTTTGGCATGACCGAGCCAGTGTAATTCAATAATACATGGAATTATTCCTATTACACCCATTCGGCAAATATAAAAAAATTGGTCGTCGATACTTTCCAAACATGATGGACATTCCCTCAGATTCTACGTTTGGTCAATTTGCTGCAATCAATTATCATGCAATTATTGCACAGGTCTACTGTGGATCTTTGATCATAGAAACCTCCGAGCGTAATTCAATTACGTCTGATGTATTCTGCATAATTTTCTATTGGGAAAGGATCCGAGAGGGTTTTGCTTCAAGAAAAGCTCTATTCCACCCAATGGTCCGTTGAATTTTTATACTTTTTACAGTAAACGCCACGAACGTTATGATTATTCCTCAGTGATAACAGTTTCGACTAATGAGAAAGTGGAAACAAACATTTTCAGAGTCACACTACGAAGCATGATTTTTTTTTGTAGGAGAGAAAGTAACCTTGTGGTTCGTGTCAATTTTGACAGAGAAAATCTTATCAATCGAAAGGGAATTTCTTAATTGGTCTCCATTTCAATTTTCAAAGCATCAAATGGTTCCTGAAATTCGTAATCAAACAAAATGACATGCCAATTTTACCCCCACCACCGCGAATCGTTTTATTCAGAGAAAGTATAGTCTCGGCGAGCCTCGGGCCAGCAGACGACAGGACTGTCAATGTACATACTTGTCCCGAGACTCTACCGAGTCTCTTGATATTTTCTTTCAGAAATTTCACCATGAGGTGATGAAATCCAGATATATTGCGAATGGAATCTTTTACGGTGGAATCAAGCAATATTACCACCGAAAAAAGCTCCAAAGCATTGTAGCAACGATCCAATGTACACCTCATTTTAAAACCATACGTAACTGTCATCGACTCGTTTGGCTCTTTTAATTGCGATGTCTGACTATCCCCAAACGCGTCTATACTTCATCAGTAATCTAGTGAATACTCAATCCTGATTAAGCCCCAATTGGTCACGTCATCCGGAAAGAATATTCTCTGATGATTGGAGCATAGTTCCGAGATGGCTTCGGTGTCCATTCAGTGAGAGCTGAAAATAATCCCTTATATCGTCGTAAAGAGAGAATGGATTATATTTGATTGGACGAAGAGTCGTTAATTAAAAACGACTGTACGTCAATCGATTTTTTGTGATTCAAATGAATGGTATTAAAAGCTTGTTTCTAACTTCGGAAACATAATCATTCAGGAAAATGTGCTCTAATTGATTCGATACTATAGATTAAAAGGGTTACAGGTTGACGACGATGGAAAGCTACTTCACGATCCAACACATGGACTCGTACTTCCGATATATTTTTATTGGGAATTGGATCTACAATTTTTATTTGATTGTACTTGATAAGGCGTGCATTTCAATATGGCGTAGAGAGCCTGCTCCTAGCATGAGCTCCGACCGAAGAAGTCATGGGAAAGGATCCTTCGACAATAAAATGAATACTTAAATTCAAGGGTAGGTTATGTGTGAGTCGAATGGTTTTTTGCGAGATACAGAAGAGGGTGTAAGGGGAATGGATATAGATAGGAGCTGAGCAGAGAAAGACGGAAATAGCAAGAAGTTTCGTGTATGCAGAGGATATGGTTCAGTGATGAGAAGAGACAGAAAAAAGACTCGCGATGTATCACAGGCCCTGAAAATATTCATAAGATCCTTTCAAGAGACGATCAACATATGTTACCAGAATAATATCTCACCGAATATTCTTTTTTATTCTTACCTTTCCATATATTGTTTTTTTTGCTTCTGCTATTATATATTTTTATCGATATTTCATAGTGTCGCGATCATTTTTCGATATCTAAAAATCTATCTCTTTTGATAGAATCCGAAACATCGGAAGTTTATTAGCAATCATTTTTCGACACACGGTGGAATCATTTTATAATCAACTCGGGCTGGTGAATATTTTATCTTATGAATCTATTTTCTCCACACTTTTATTGGATAGACTTTCTGGGATAGGGATACATGATTTAAGAACTCGATGGATTAAAGTATTCTAAATTCATCAAGATTCATGAAAAAAATATACTTGCCCCAGGAAATATTGAATCAAACATCATTCATTTATAAATAAGATCGCGTAGGAAGGAAATTTAAACGTTTCGAGGCAAGAGAAAGAGGAAATACTTTTGATTGTTTGTCAAACACTCGATGGTCCCATTATTTGTTTTGAAGAAATATATACGTTCGTTATATTCTGAGGTAATCATTCGATTTTCATTGAACTGTTTCACGGTGCACATTCTGACAACCAGAGACTCTCTGATCGTAAATTCCGAACTCAATTGGTTCCCTGATTTGGGTCGCGGACTGGAAAACTAATGGCCTTAACGGGATTAGCGGATAACTTCGTATCATGACTACGTTGTCGACGATTCAATGTGATCAAACGGCAGAAAAATTGTCAGAGGATCAACGCGATCCTGACAGAGACGAGGAGACGCATGGCAGGGAATTCAGAAGTATCGATAAAATTATATCATGAAAGGTATAATCTTTATTTTCTACGTCGAATCATGAATTTAATTCGAGAACGTTCATCCGGATCAACCAAATGGAATATACACATACGCACCTTATTATTTATTCATTGAAACACTTGTTTTTTTATCACTTATCAATTTTCTACAACTACTATGGTTGTTGGCCTTGGCAGGTTTAAATAATTCGGGGCATCTACGTCTTACAAGCTACGGAATACAAATATGGGATAAGAGACTTTTCTCTCTCTCTCTCTCTCTTCTTCCATCCAATCTCACGTGAATTTGAAAAAAAAAAAAAAAAAAATATCCCATGGAAGGGAAGAAGTTTCTCGAGTGTATGACCACCAATATATTATTCACGATACATTGCTTCCCATTTAGTCAAACGATGCACAAATTTGTTTTTCCATACATTTGTTTTTGGTTCGATTCGATAGCCATCGATGTGAAATTCAAAACAATCGCAATCCAGAATAATGATAATAAATTCCGTGCGTAAATTGCGTTTCAACAGGAACTGGAAGTGTGAATTGTAATCTTGATGATCGACAAATAATTAAAAATAAAATATCATAGTTTCAATCGATTTCGACGCTGTACCATCGTTTAAATAATTCCAAACAATACACTTTTTTTTTTTGTAAAAATGGGGGTGTAAATGCGTGCAGAAAGTTTTTGGTACTTGACAGGTTTTTTGAAGAGACATGGTCAAGTTTTGCTCCTCTAGATTCATTCAAACTTCGACTCGACGCCATACAAAAGTGCTTCGAATAATGGGATATTTAATACAATTTAGTGAAAGTACCGATATTGCTGACACTCTCAATTCTTTTTCAAAGAAACTTTTCCAACTATTTCAATTACTCAACTCTATTAATTTTCTAAAATTCTTTAGTGAACATTTGTTCGATATATAATGCTTCATTTACCCAAAGTTTTGCAATGTTCCCTGCTGCGTTCCCGGATGAGTTTTATTCTCGATTACAATCTCGCGAAAGTTGAAAATGAAGCGCTCTTGTGCCCAAGTGATGAGACCACAGTCGTTTAATTCCGGGCTTGAAAGTTCCGACAACATGTTTGTGAACAGCATCTTCTTTTAATTTAGCGAAGAAAAATCTTTCCGCTCACAGAGTCAGTGAACTCGTATAAAAATACACGGAACACGCTCGCGCGTATGGGACCAACCAAATCAATTTTTATGTAAGTTTCGAACAAACTTCTGTTTACTCGTATTTCGTTTGTTTGCTTTTGTTTTCAACTTTCCAAACAAACTGAAGATATTTTCAAACGACGCTAGTTATTCGCAATTGGCAAAGGATATCGTTCCTTTATTCAGCAAAAGGAACTCCAGCAATATTCGACTAAACAATGACAAAAAGTGTTAATTTGACAACGAAATTTTGGACTCACTCAAGAGAGAATCTACATAGCAACGCGATGAGTTCTCAGATAGAAGAACAATCAATATCCCTGCCGTGTAAATGCAGAAAAGCAATAAATGAACTTACCCGTTATCGTGTCTAATTCTAACTTTGAATGGAGAATGAATGTACGATTGATCAATTCGATCCAAAGTGAATCTATAATTATATTTTCCAGCAATCTATCGAAAAAGTATACTGAAATACGAAAAAATAAAAAATCAATGTCAAAGTAATTTGCGATTATGATGGAACTCGATGACATGGTGGATATTCGAATTATCAATTGATATGCTTTCAATATTAGATCTCATAGACAACGGTGTCACCCAACAAACTTATTCTGACCTATTTACATTGCCCAACACACGAACTTCATTTGCTGGAGTAGACATAGCCGCATATTAGCTGCCTTTTCTGTTGATTTTTCATTAAATTCTCAGTAGCTCTTGAACTCATTCGTATTCGATTACTTACGTCTGACGTTAATTCGCGATACCATTTGTAACTTGAGACGTAATTTTTTTTTTTTTTTTTTCTCTTCAAGTCCTGACAAAAGATCGAGAGTAAAATGCAGCGGAGGAATGGGACTGACCGCGAACTAGTAAGTTAATCGTGGCTAAAAGTGAAAAATGAGATTTTATTAACCTCCACTAAAAATGAAAATTAAAAACTTAATTGCTTCCAGCCAAGACTGAGTAAAAGCATGCTACGGAATCAAGTTATCGTCAATGTCGGAGATGTGAAATAAAAATTTCATGCTCGTTACTAGAGAACCTATTACATAGCCTTTTGATATTCTCCAAGGTGAGTGACACGCATATACATTTTTTACATCGTTTAGATCAAAATTTCACGACACTACATAAAAAGTAGATTCAAAAATGTTACCAAATGTAAATCGGTAAAACCTTTTTTCTCAGGATCGACGAATAGTTCAAAGATTTCCCAAAGTTTGTCAATTTTCCACCAGAATTTATGAACTCATTAGCCCTATCCAGTATTCATTATTTTTAGTTCAAGCACCCGCCCATTAGAGGAAAATTCTCCCCAAAACGATTCAGCGATTCGTATATAAAGGCACATTCTTGATAGCTTTCACGACTTTCTGGAAATCTAGTTTTCGCATAAGATCGTAGAGATTCCTGGCTAAATTGAGATTTCATTGATGACTTTTGCGATCCACCCTTTATAGGGGTGAACCCACAGATCTTTGATTTCGACGAAATTCGTCAAAGTCTCAGCAGGGAGCTTAGTTCAGGGAGAAAAAAAAACGTCCCGTCTGCGGAGATGATCCAGCTGTCGTGAGATACAAATATGAGTGATTTATCAAGTCTGGGCATGCGAGCAGGATTTGTTTCGATGGAAAATAACGAGAAGGGGGGTGTCTGGACTGGAATTACTTGGCTGTGTGTTAACAATTGGCTCTGGTATCTCAGAATTCGGTGATGTTCAGGTCGTTCCTATATGCTAAGAAATGACTAGAGAGAGAGAGAGATAAAAAATTGGGAGGAAGGGAGGTGGACCTTTCATTTCTATACATGTATAGAGGAGTGCTTCGCGTAGGGTTGTGTTGCGTCGAAACGGAGCACCCCTGAACTCGGTGTGTGTGCTCCGGCACGGTTGGACCGTCGAGCAGTCGTCCCCGAGCCGTCGTGTCGTCGAGATGCGAGCGTCCTCACGCCCCACTACTTCGTTCACCCCGTGCACGTTCGCGTTTATTCGCGAAACATTTAACGATACGACATTACAATCGACGATATCGAATACCTAGCTGTTCCCGTCGGCGACGACGGTTAGGACGACGACGACAACGACGACGCATTCAACGACGTCACCAACAGCAACAACGCGCGTAAACGTTAAATCCCTCGAGATTTTCCGGCACTCTCGGACGCGTTGCCTTTTATTCTTCTAACTTTCAATTTAATTGTCGCTCAATCAATGAGTCAACAAATTTACGTACAACGATTATTATCAACGCGTTAACCAAAGGGGAGCTGTATACATGTTGAACTTATTATTTCTTCGGCTTGAGGAGTATGTAGTTAGGAGCATAGAGAGAGAGAGAGAGAGAGAGAGAAAAGAGGGGAACAAATGAGGGACCATCCACGTGACTTAATAATAACGAGACCTTGATAATTTATGAACTATTTATTCAGCGAGCAACTGTGAAGGTGTAAAGATTATAATCGAGTATAAAAAGCCGGCGCGAATAAAACTTTTCGAAATATTTTTCTGACGTTACAATAAATTGGCAGTTATTATCGGCAACGTTCGCGAGTGGTGAGAATTTTTCGGGAATCACTTTTATCCAGTTTCATTCGGTGGTAAATTTTTTTTTCTCAAACATTCGTTTTTTTTTTCTTCTTATACGCGGAAAAATCTTGGCTCGAGTTCTCGGGGACATTCGTATAAAGCGGTAGTTGATCAAGGAAGCAGATGGCGCGCGAATCAAGGATCTTCGCAGTGTCACGAAAAGAACGAAAGCCTCATGCTAAGAAACTATCAACCAGACAACGAGGTACATTTCTAACGAAGAACTAACATAGAGATTCAAACATAAAAATATAACGAACCAGACGTTCTTAAGGGGTTGGAAAAAGAATTTTGGACTTTGAATTAAAAACTTATCAGGCTCCCATGTTTACTCGACGAAGAGGGTGCTGATCGCTGGACCACAACTTTTGCGCAAACTCCGCCTGCTTCCCTAAATTTATACAGTTTTACCTAACTGTTACTTTTCTCAAGCCTAATTGTTATGGATCTCCACGGCCCGGATTCTAAGGGTGACCGAAAAAAAGAGTAAACAATCGGGGAAAAAAAAAAGGGTAACGATAGTCTTTTAAACTCGCAACCGATTGCGAAAAGAAAAACAAAGATTCGCTGCTAACCTTCTGCCTTCTTTTCTTTTTTCTTCCTCCTTCGAAATAAACATTTTCGGCAGTGGCGTCATCTTGAATTTGATCTCCACAAATTTTAGCTCCCTTTTGATAATAGAAATAAGAACGAATGAAATATTTGATTATTGTCCAGGAAGCCAACCGATTACGATTACTTTCCTACTTTCGTTTCAACAATGTTTATCTTTATTTACACGTGTCTCGAAAAGCCACTACCAAATGACTCCTGAGTGGACGATCTTAATCGCGGCTGCGTCAGTGAAGTACTTCAGTTAATAAAATCATTTTCCCAACGCAACGTCCAAATAATAATTCATTGACATACTAAGCTTGAAAAAAAAAACGAGAAAAAAAAGATTCACCAAATGTAAATTGTCGAATAATTGAATGTAAAATTAAACATTAATATAAACATCATACAAAATCATTGAGCGATAACGGATGAAAAATCAATACAAATATAACAAAATAACGTGTTTACACACACAAAGTAAAAAATATAAATAAATGTCATAAAATATATATGTATACTCACGTATATAGATACATATATATATGTATACAACTATATATTTATACTCAGCCATGAGTGTATTAAAGAAATGATAAATTTACATAGTTTTTTACTCGTGAATTAAACAAGTGTGTCGAACTAACGAATGTGATTAAACATATTAAATGTATAGTACATAAGAGAAATGAATTAAAAACCAAGTCAAATTCCCGGTGGACCAGTATTCACCGGTTGAAACGAATGCTTATGGTAGCGATGCTTTAATGAACTGTTAGAAATAATAATAACATTATAATCGAACTTACGAAAGAAAATGAAATCAGAGTAATAATATCATATCGTTATCTAACTTCCGGGTTTTTTTTTTTTTTTAATTCGAATCAACATTTGAAAAATAAATTTATTCCGTGCCAAAAATATAAGAAAAATAACAATATATCGAGAAAGTACGAGGAATCTTTGAAAGTTCTTTGGAGAAGAGGAAGTGTGCAGCCACGAAGATTTATCACGGTAAATTTTACGTGACATTTATGTACAGGTATATGTTACCGGTTACACGCGGGGCCATGTGCAGCGGACGAGATTAACAAAAACATATATAGAGACCGACACATTTCACACAATACTGGAAGACGTGATGAAGATTGAAGAAGACCAATCGCATAAAGCATTGAGATTAATGGTGTAAAAATAACAAACAATTTATTGTCCAGTTTATAAAAGAAATGGTACGAATTCGGATCACGTTGCAGACTGCAGGAGGCCTCTGTAGACAGATTCATTAGAGGGTAATAGTTCGTAGTATTCGAATAAATTACAGGATCACCAACACACTATTAGTTCAGAATTTCATTAGATTACAATTTTTCTTGCAATTGCTGGACACTAAAAATACTCAAACGTTTTTTCTGTTTAATAATCATAACACAACGCCGTAGATTTTTTTTTTTTTTTTAATCTGAGAATGATTTACCGGGCTCGCTGTCTAGCGATGCACCGGCGAACTGAATTTTTTTCCTAACGTGTGCCATTTTTATCGACAATTAATTAATGAATGAAAATTTTTTTCCAGACTCCTTACGCTTGCTTATGAAAAATTCAAGATGTCTTCTGTCTTTTTTAATTCAATGTAGAATGGTTTTTCCTAATTCTTTTGAACTCGAAATACAATGAAATCGAAACTTATATCATACGATCGAGAAGCTAATGCGAGCGTTTATGGAACACGAAAATCAAATGAGATTCTAATCTTAGATTTTTTTAGACAGAAATCATCATTCTAAGCTTGATCTACACTCATCAATTTCTGAACTTCTCTTTTAATTATTTCTTCGAAGAGAAAGATTATCTTGGAATGCTTCATTCATTGTCTGGCTCTTGAAATTTATAAGAAGATAAATAACTAGGAAAAACGAAGTTTCAGTTAGATAGGAGTATCTCTCATGTTTATTGGCTATAGATTTTAGTTTCCCATAAAATATATACTTGCATATAGTCAACGTTGCCAGAAAAGAATAGGGTGTGATACGCATCACGTGATGTATAGATTCACGCCCTTTTGATCGTCAAGTTCCGACGTATATAAATGTGCAGTATAAATACAAAACGTTTACACGGTTTATTTATTGCCTGGGCTTAACGTTGCGTGTTTGAATGAGCGTTTTATACTGATTAAGGGTTCTCAAGCTCACGCGAATTACGAACGCTTCAATTTACGAATCCCAAAAGCCACTTTTTCGTAAGTACTTGCACGAACGAGTGGAAAATAAGGTGAAATTTAAATGACTGGGGACAAAAAATTTGAATCTTTTGAATATTCGTCCAAGTTTCTCATTTTTTTTCAATCGATTTTTCTCCTTTCTTATATCATACGTCGACCTAATACCATCAATAATTAACGTGAGAGATTTTTTTGCGTGATTCCTTTTCGGTGATAAAAGAGAAAATAAAAGAAGAGTTTCGGATGATCGCTCATCAACGGCCCACTCGACACTTTTATGATAGCTCCTGAGCTTTCCATCAAAACTTTCATTCTGACACGATGTATGTGTATTCGAGGCATTTTATGTAAAAGTTTCTTTCTCAGACTTTGATCCCGTTCAATTCGCCAATATTTTTACACTTTCGGATTTCATTATTCCATCAATTTTCACAGCGTAATTTGTTTCAAAAATTCTTGGCCCCTGACGATTCGCACTTTGACAATTTCGATGTTGCAAGTATTGAAAAACGAATTATTTTGAAAAAAAAAATTTCTTCGTTATTGCGGAAAAACGATTGATCCTCAAATGGCTTAACATCATTTTACATTCGCGTCATTTTCACGTGAAAATCTAGAAGGACCAATTATTCTTTTGAAAATTACATTATCTGTAGGTATTTTATAGAATGACGTGGAAAAATAGTCGAAAACTGCGAGTGTGTAAGAATTAATAGTTATCTATAGCCTTTTGATTGATTTTCAAAATGATTTTTCCCATGGAATGGATTCAGGCTCTAAACGATTTAGGTTTTTACCTATTTTTAGAACACAATTAAAGTTGATTGATTTTTATACATTTTTACGTAATATTTATAACTGTCGAGTATGCGGAGTTGAATCATATATGGATTGGGACAAAATTGAAGCGTTTTGTTATTCGTGAAAACCCAATTAGAGATTAAATTGAAAAACGTATAAATATACCGGCAATTTTCATTCCGTATATATACGAATAAACTAACATTGAAAATGCATGTCAATCATAGACCCGTGGCTTGAAACTTTCACGTTAAATGCCTCATACATATTTCAAAGCGTGGGTATCGATAGGATCCCACTCAAAATAGTATCCAAAAAGAAAATTGAACTCTACGTTCTATTGAACGAATTCGTAGAAATGGAATATCGAGCATTTTCACAAGATATAGCATTGATGCTCGAATAATCGATTGGCAAGTTTGGATTCGGCGGTATTCGGTATTCGATGCCCTACGAAAAAAACTCTGACTGTCGTGCGGCAGGAGTGACACGTTTTTTTTTTACCATGTCACACGATAGCGATTTATTTCAAGTGGATCAAAACTACCAGATTCAATGGTAGTTTCCTGTACAAAGTGCATTGATTGCATTTTATTACTCGTCATATATAAACTTTTTCAAGTTGAAGCATCGTATGATTCCCGGTCATATATTTATGGAGTTCTGTATCAAGAAATGGGGAGCGCAAAAAAAAAAATGACTACAATCGCTCATACCCACTGAGGAAATATATTTGCTGTTTTCATTTTTGTATGGAATCAACCAATTGTTGCGATCAAAATGAATTTTTTTGAGGGAGCAAAAAATTTGTTGATTCATTCGGGGAATACATATTTCCGGTCTTTCATTCGCGTTATATTTTTATGCATACAACTTGATTCTATTCAGCTTGTCAAAATATAATTTGGCAAAAGGATTTTTTTCGTAGCGATCGATCGGGTGGTCTGCTCAAACTAGTCCTCGCGAAATGCTATCACCAACTGCCTAGACCCTTGCCCCACTTCCCATGTCGTTCCATTCAGCAGTCCACTGGCCCCTTGGAGCGCTCTAGATTTTCTCGAGACCACCTCAACGTCCAGCCCTTCGAGATTAAATATTAACTTCATTCAACAACATTTTATACGCAGTGAACCATATTTAATCAAGCCGGTAGAGTGAGCGGTCGAATCAATCAAATTTTCGTCGAGTTAACGAATGCCATTTTGTTCGTCACAATTTGTTGATTCAATAAATCTATTTTCTCATCGGTGTAACCATTCATATCCCAAAACCATTTGTCAACACTTCTGTATAATTGTACGATTCAGAGAAAATTGTTCAGAGAAAATTGAAACAGTGATAAATTATTTTAAAAAATATAGCTTACCGAATGTCATCAGAAAGAAATAGGTCTCGATATACTCAAAACTCATCCAATAAAACGAACGATAAAGCAAAAAAAAATGAAAGCCTAAAATAAAGTGAGCACGAAAAAAGGAATAAGCATTGAGCATCGAATGAAAATGAAAGATCAGTCTTCTCATTTTTATTTTTTCCCATGGCTTAATTATTCAGATTTATAACAATACGTTGAAAAAATAAAATACTGCTTTTCTGTTAAAAAATATTTGAATTACATTCAGGGAGTTGAAAAAATTTTCGTAACTTTGATGTAAAAGTTGTAAGTTCGTGTAAAGACTATACACAAAAGTTGCGAAAATAATCCAAGTGTGTGTTGCTGAGATTCATGTTACTGTCTTTTACTGTTGTTTTTTTACAGCAACTTTTTTGAATTTTCTGAAAACATTTCCGCTGAACATTGCCATATCTGAGAGAAAAACAATCGAACAATATCTTTTTGCTCGCAATCTAAATTGATATTTTTATAGAATCGACTGTAGCTTGAAAAACTCTAAAAAAAAGTTATTTCATACAGGAGCCATTGGCCCTATAAATAAATTCAACGAAAATATTCATACGTTGACTTCACAATTACCTAATGATATGCGGATGGAACTAAAAAATGTGATCGATGTTGCTTGACATGAAGAAGCAATTTTTTCTTTAATAGGAATTTTCATATCGTAATGCTACTTTAGTTGCAAACACAATTTTTTGGTGTTATTCTATAACACGTTCCCGATATTTCTCCGAATCGTCTGCAACGGCTGTTCTTACTGTTCTCGAACACAGAAAGAAAGAAAGGTTTAGTTTTTCTCGGGTTTCAATAGTAGTATCCGGCTCGATGCACACGGCTGATATATCAACTCCGGAGGATAAGCTTCAAGATTTATCGTTTAACGGGAAAACTGAGACGTGTCGAGAGATCTCGTCTCACTCGTTGCTGGGATAGCCGTTTGTCCTCGAACACCCACTGACACACACCCCCATACCCCATATTTTTTTTTCAACGTGGATTTGCGCAAAATTACTATCATATTTCATTTTTTCACTGTGCGTGCTATTTATCGTGTTATAATTTATTCTAACCTCACGATATCCACGAGAAATAAACGAAAAATAAATGCGCACGTTGGTCCAGCACAAGAACCTTAAATTCTCATAAATTCAAAGTTGGGATTCCAATTTTTTTAAGGCCTCGAATAACTTATTTACTGTGGCGAATCGAGACGAGCACATTTTCCTACGATCGAGACTCGTGACAGCTACCGCGGATACAAACACCGCAAATACCGAGCTCCAACCACATTTTCCAAAGTTTTAATTAACACCGAACATAAAGTGAATTATCTGAGACAGTATAACGTGAGTTGTTGATAGTTTTTTTCTTTTTTTTTTTCTCAATATCAAGTCAAATAAGCCAACGTTGCAGCCGCGTGCTGCACCACCGAGACGTTGCATTTATTTAATGGCTTTTCCGGCTTCTAGCAGCTCGTTGATTACGGTCATCCAGATTTTTCGTCTATAAATTCAGGCTTTTTACAAAATGTCGACTCTTGAGCGTTGAACTTGCTATAGTGGTTTTAACGTAATTTGCAACACTTGACACAGACCAGGACGACGGGGATAAGCAGCCAACAATATTTCAGGCAGTGAAGGGGGGTAATGGGGAGAGGAGGGAGCATTGGTGGTCGGAGGCAAAGCAAATATTAACAGGGGTGCGCTTGTGTGGCTTTTTGTCGGCCAATTATATCGTTGCCGACTGGTTGATACTGGGAAATGTTTACGGTACCAAGTTCGATCCAAGTTAAATCCAGTATAACTCAGGTTCCGATTTAATTAAATTAACTTTTCATCTCTAATCAACTAAAAACTTAAACATTTTATCGAGTATTTAAAAAAATATATTTCATATCTTTCTAAAAGTTTTTCATGCGTGGATATTCGTTGATTTTTATTTTTACAATCTTAAGGGTTTGTAGAATATGAAAAAACCTACTGTACTCACATGGCGATCCACACGTTGCAGTATTTCAAGCTACTCAATGATTTTTATTCTCAAAATTGAACCTGCTCTTATAGACGTTCGAGTATTCATCTCTCTCTTCCTGGAACTTTAATCTACTTGATAATTCTTGAGAGCTTTTCATATAACTCCTCAAGAAGTTGGAAACAAACAAAGATTTTTCTATAAACGTGGGTGAGTACGGCCTTTGAACAGACACTTGTTTCCATACTGTTTCAGCATGAGCGTGCTGTTTTTTTTTTGCTATTTTACGTGATTATTGCATCATAATAGTAAAATACAAAATGTGACAACAACAAATTTCAAGATCTATCAATTTTCGTACCAATATTGATTTCGTATAGTTATAAGAAAGTCGTTATTAAATGTGACAACAAAAATAGGAACTATTAATCCAAAAATTAAAAGAACAGCTGAATCAATTATACTAAATACACGATAAAAAAGCTATTAGCACTCATTATAATTGTAACATTTAATAGCACCGAAAATGACAAATTGATCATTCAACTGCATCGGATACTCGATGCCACCGATGTTGAATTTTTGAAATAGTAAAGCTTACTTCAACAGGTGCACTCATGCAATGTGGTAAATGATGCTTAATGAGGCACAACTACCCTCAATTTTTTACGCAACATAACATCATGCTCAGCAGCAGCTCAACCTCTGACAGTAAAGCAGAGATTAAATTTTCCACTTTGACCTAAAATTGCAACGTAGTACGAAAGGGATGAATTTTGATCTTTTTTGAATCATCATTTAACGGTATAACAATATTATGAATAGGAATAGAGAGAAAAATATGAATGAAGCGAGACTAACAGAAAAATGAGAAAAATATAACGTAAAACTGCATTCGTATTTGTAGAATTTGGACTTTTGAAGAAATAAAATGAAATTTTCTCAAGTAGTAAAACGATTCCGTTATCTATTGTGAGAATTTTTTTTATTTTTGCGACTCATTAAAGTTGAGAGCTTTTCTATAGTGCTGCTTCGAAAATAGAATAGTCGAGTATCCATAATATTAGGCAACTATTATGCAATAATTGATTACGATAATTCAGAAAAAAATAAACGATCTTTGCCCATTTGATAAATAAAAAATTGTCTTCACAGATGTTTGAAAAACTTTCAATGCTGGCCTCCTACTTCAAAAACCAGATGATTCCACCTCTGGGAAGCCTTCCATATTCCTATACAAATTCGCGACTGAATAAAAACATCCTTCTCGACATTCTAAATTGTATAGCAAAGGAAGTGAACTCGTTTGAAGAAGATTTTCATCTTATAGCCATAACAATGTCGACTATTCCACTGGTTGCAAGAAAGTATATCAATATATAAATATATTTGAGGAGAGATTTTTATCACGGAAGGAATGGAACGATAACGAGCTCCATGGATGTATACGATAACGCCCACTTCACCTTCAATGTTGCGTGCGAAATTGTCACGCGTTTCTTCCCATCAGATACAGAAATAGCATCTCTTATAACACTATGTCGAAGCACTTCAATTACTTTCACTTGGTAGATTCGACAGTTTGCGATCGTCTGGTCCCTGCAATTAGTACGCGATCGAAGATTACATCTCCGAGTCATAGTTACCAGGCAGAAACTTTAGTATAAAAGGTCATTTGATATCTATCACGACAGCAGACATTTAGCAAGTAAGATGCACGATCCAACCAGCATTTTTTTTTATATTGAATCGCCTCCAACGAAAATATAATTTTTTGTCAAACTGTTATGGAAAGTTTTTTTTTTCAAATAATTGAAAGCTGTAAGCAAGAGTTAAAAACTTTTTCATTTCATAACTGGGGAGTACAGCCTCGAGTTTATAGGAAAAAATTTAGTTGATTGAATATCAAGTTTCGATGGATAAGGGATCTGTAATCTGGTAAGCCATTAATGAGGATTTTTTTCGCGAACCTATTAAGAGGGCAATATTACTTGAAGGTGTGAAAGTAAATGTATTTATTTTGTGATTTTTCCAATCTCTATTATAATGATTCGAAGCTGTGTACACAGGCTGGTCTTCATTTGTTATCTTTTTGATAAATTTAATTTTAAAAAAATCGATTCAAGTGCAAATATGCATTAACACAAGATTCATGAATCTCAAGAGAAAGAGAGATTTATAAATTGCGAAAGTATATTCCAAATAACAGTGATTATTGAAATAATTTCAGTTAGAGATATGAGAACTGTTGAAAAAAAAAAATTTCGATATACACCGTACGAGATCAAACACTTCGATAGAGTTTTGAACGAGCGAAAAATGTAGAAACAGATGAGAAACGAGAACATGAATAGACGACTTAGGAATTGATCGTATTGGCTCTTACGAGTCGTCCTTCTCGTTTCTTCTGATTAATTGTAATCCAGGCGTGGTTGACTATAAAAGAGGATTCACGTTCGTACGTTTTCCTAATGAGATAGGCAAATGGACGACTCTAGTTTAGCAGTCTCATTTCCTCTCGGTTCTTGGAATAAAATAAACGGAACAGAGAACAGGAAATAAAGGGATTTACGGATGACGTAATCGTTTCGTGAAAAATTAGCCGAATAAAGTGCAATTTATTTGGTTCAATCTAAAGGATTCTAAATGATTTCTTCCCTCTTCAAAAACACTTTTCTGAGATCCTACTATATTTTAAATACTTACGTTACATTATTTAGACTCTTCATTCACATTGTATTTTTTCAAAACTTTATATTCGATTTTAAACTGTTCATAGATAGTCGTTTAAAAAAAAAATATAAATGCAACGATACTCATTCAACAGTAAATTGTAGTATGGCTGTTTTGAAATTCTAAATTTTTATCATCGCCCATGATTTGTTTAGATCATAACAGAAAGAATTAGGGACAACTTAAAAAGTATCTTCTTGATTTAACTAAACTAAAATCATATGAATTTTTCATTAAACGTTTCGAAACATAGAGATACGATCAAGTGAACAAAATCTATTGAGAGAATGAAAAAAAAATCTTGAACATGTAAATCTGCAACAAAAAATCTACCCACAAAAAAATCATTGGGGTCACTGATGCCCTGTGTAACCAAAGAAAGAGTTTAGGCTAAGAAGATCTATCTTTATTCTGCGAACATGATGAATCGTCGTTGAAAAATTGACTCTTGAATATGAGTGTTCGCAGGAGTTTCCAGAGCAAAAAAGTGGGCAATTTTACGTGGGAAATATTGAATAATTCAGAAAAGAAGATGAGAAAGCGTTCGATGCAAAAAAATTATGAATACGAACAGCATACAAATGAGGGCTACACAACTGATATAATCTGTATATATAGATATTTCGTAACATAAACACGTAGTTGACCTCTTAGACAAGTTCTAATTTCATTCGCACGGATTTGCGCGAGTACGCGGATCACGAGAGTTATGCTCTTTTTCATTAGCGACATTTAGCATCCAGCCTCAGCAATGACTATGAGAAAAGCAGAAAAAATATATATATATATATATATATATGTACATATGGAGCATTCCATGCCAAATCGACCACTTTTGAACCCGACCCCTTTTGATTTGGCAGAAACTTTTTTATCCTTTTCTACGCTACCAGAGGCGTTTTTCAGAATTTTTTCAAATTTTTTTACCCGACCCAGAAAAAGTTATAAATTTTTCAAAAAAAATGGCGTTATTTTTGTTCAGTGACATAACTTTTTAATTAAAGACAGCCCTGAATATTTTTTGTATTATTATAAACTACATTAGAAAACAAAAAAAAAATGGAATAAATTTGATTATTTGGCCAAACTATAAGCTTTTAGAATTTTAGAGAAAAATTCAAATGAATTTTATTATCCTGATTAACCTATTTCGAAATTTCTAAAAATCAAAAGGGGTCGGGTTCAAAAGTGATCGATTTGGTGTGGAATGCCCAATGGAATGCCCCATATATAATATGTTTTTTTTTTTTCAATTCTCAGCAGGAAATAAACATCGTACTCGAGGTTCTTGCACGTTTCTTTTGTTATTGTAAATTATCAGCAATCCTTCTTCATTTATTTATCATAAATAAGAGTATCAGCTCTTTCGAAAAACAATCATACAGATGTTCAACAAAATCCGTAGTTCCTGAACTGTGTACCTCTTCATCCACAATACATACGCATGTAAAGAGTTCAAGTCGAATGTATGAGTCGAATAAAGTTAGAAACGTTATTTTTCTATCGACCGGTATTCATGAATGTACACGAATAAAAAAAAATTAAAAAAACAGACGCGAATTCCAATTTCCAAATGTTTTTTTTTTCTTCTTTTCGTTCCGTCTCATTCGAGCCATTGTTATCACGAAACATTGTGGCCGTTTGTGAGAAATTCCAAACTGAAGGCTAACTACGATTCATTATGCCATTCAGTTCAGACATATGTTATTTTAGTTTTTTGACACGACCGCGTAATTCCAAAGGAAATACCACAAAGTTGGAACCACAAAAGGAAGTTGATTGTCCCGTAAAGCTAGAAAAGCTTTACGATGTTTTTCGTGGTGGATTTCGTGCTGAGGATAAGAATTGACGAGAGAATATTGACTATTGCCTTTCTTGTAGAGGCGCCTTGATTAATTCGATGTTTTTAGGGTTGACTCGCTTTCCCGAGAAACGCTACGAGAATATCTTCATCTACTAGCCGGTCCCATCGGCCAGGGAATCGGCCAGTAGACATTTTTTAGCGAAAATTAAGTTTCGTCGTACGAGGAATTTTTATGAAAAGGACTTTTTCAAACCCTTTCGAAAAGCAATGACAGAATCCTCAATACGAGTGTTGATAGACTAGAGAAATAAGATTGGCAATTGAATCGACATGAAAAAAATCCTTGGAAATGCTTTTTTTTTAACCCTTTAGCTGCCATTGTAGCAAATTTGCTACGTCTACTTTCACCCCGCCTGTAAAAACATGAAGACGTTATAGCGGACGAATTAGTTTGCAGTGCTATCAATCCATGCTAGATAGAGCTCCAGGTGCCAGGATAGCTTGAAATTCAAACGTAAACATATGAATTATTTCAATATAGCGATAATGTAGCGGTGAAAATATACGATGCTTGACATCTGCTGTCCGTTTTTGATGAAAAAAAAGTAAGAAAATGGACATTCTCGAAATATTTTATAATGGAATTGGATAAACGAAGCTTGACTAGACACACTAGGCTTTGGAGATTCGTGATTTAATTGGAATAATAGTTCGAACTAAGAGTGTAAAACCGTCGATGCAGGAAATTTTCTATAGTTCGAAAACACTATTTCTCAGGCCCTTATCGATAAAATTATGGTTGAACATTCATGGTCTACCCTTTTTCAGCTATACTACCAGTGGGAATAATTTCAAGCCGTTCAGAAATAGGTGTCGCCGTCAAAGGGTTAACATGCATCATAAATGAAGAAAGAAATTCCTGAAATAATGTTTTACATATTATGTCAATAATGACGGCCCAGAAATGATTGTTTTCTTGTCGCCATTAGAAATGGGATTGGAATGATCAATGTCACTCGTTAGTTTCTAAGAATTTTCGACTCTCTTAGGTTTCGAAATAATGAATCCTTTATCTCGACAACACACGAAATTTTCTCGTCACTGCGTGCATGAAGCATTGTCCAGCAGAAGTTTTATGAAAAGTATAGATACATATCGGTCAAGTCACGAAATTCAACTTTTTCGATCGTGTATGGGGAAAAGCTTCTTGTTTCTGAAGCAATTAAAAGAGGATCCTGAATGTTCCATCATGAAATATATACCCAGAATCCTATTATCGGAGGGTTTTCGATCGTGACAAAGTTCGAGTCAAAGAACGTAACGAGACCCCTCGCCATACCGCTACAGCAAACTCCAAGCCGCTTTAGTGAACTTGTACATGGACAATTTTTCGACGAATCCACGAGCACTAATTGAATGATAAATCATTCATTGGTGAACCCCTTCAGAATCCATCCATACTTTGAGGTTCAAGAATAACGACTTGAAAATCGACTGAACGACATAACGACTGAAAATTTTTTTTGTGATTATCAGCACTTAAATATCTAGCCAAAAATGGAAAAATTTATAAAACTCTCATTAAAATCGGCACTTTGTCTATAGACAAAAATCCAAAGATGTCACCAATTTCTACGTTTGCAGGGTGAAATTTTTCATTCTTCATTATTTCCATGCACATATGAATTTTACATTCCGATAAATATCTTATATTTATGGTGGTATGAGAATAAGAAATCGTCAAGCTTTCCGCTCGGATTCATATGATTTATGTTGAATTTTATAGGTTTTTGTGAACGGACAATTAAACCACTTTTCCAAGAGAACCGAAGTCGATTTCAATTGCACAATTCTTCGTATCTTTCCATTCGAACGAACGAATGAACAAAAATTCCTAGGGAGTTCGAGGACAGATGATATTTTCAGGCTATTACGAGACGACGAGAAGCACAGACGTTTTGAGAAGCTTTACAAAACATCAGAGACGTTGTATTGAAATTCAGTTTACCACGAACATTTCCAGTTAGGGTTCTTGGACCGTTAAGTTGTTTGAGATCTTACCTAACCATCACGCAATATGACCCATTGGATTCAGCAAAGTTTGCGAATAATAGGCAAACGTTGGTTGTAGACTATTTTAATGATATTAACATCGGTATGGATTAAACTTTCGTATTTTTTCATTTGTTCGTTTAGCAAAATGTCAAGAAGTATTTTTATAATCAATTGTCCATTGTTCATACACTCTTTTTTACAAGGCAGCAGCATCTAAAAGTTCGAAATACCTCCAATTAAAACTAGTACAAGGAGAGAATCAATCTGCGACATTTGCAAACCGCTATCTTCGAAACCATTAAACTTTTCATTTACCCAGAGGTTATCTCTTTACGGATATGTAGAAAAACAAAAATCGTTTATTATTTTTTACGAAACTATAAATGTAGAAGAAAACAGTTTATAAGGCTTTTCATGTTTTCCAAGTGACATTTATTCGTCGTAAAAATGTAAATTACATCGTAGCTGAAGCTTTTAAGTTTAAAACTCAAAAGATATGGTACGATTGGTTTATTATGATTTCCGTGCTCCTATAGCTTCATGATCTAGTATCCGTGACGTAGGAGCAAGCTATACGTGAACGTACGTAGACCGTACAATCGCAGCATTGGACTAACATGTCCATCGCTTGGTCGACGGGTAATAATTCAACATTCTTCATGTGAAGCTTATTGTTCTAACGGTTTCTACGTTTATCTGCCTCTAATTATTTCATCTCCGCACTCCAGTTGGACGAAATGATATAGCGAGTTGTATAGTACATGGAAAGAAGGAGACAACAAGTGGTACATTGTTAGCCCAACGTAGAATGTTCTCTTGAAAACAAAAAGCTCATTAGGCAATGTACTCCGTAATGGAAATTTCACACAGGCCCTTGACGACAACTCCCTCGCCAATGTTTTGTCCAATTTTTCAAGATTCTTTTATTATTAACTACCTTCGTTCAACGATGTAAGTGGGTTATCGGTATTTCCTTCTACGTGTGGAGAATAAAGAATCTACGACGGTTTAGATAATCAGTTGTGAAATCCGGTGAAGCCGGCAATTTCAGTCAATTTTCATTTGACTAAAACGTTTCATTTTTATCCAGAACGAAATTTACTCAAGAATAAGTCATAAGAAAACGATTTTATACGATCGGATCTATACGTTGGTTATAAACGTGGAACATTCCACGTCGAATCAACCACTTCTGAATGTGGTGCGATTCAATTTGGCCAACATTTTGATGTTTTTCACTCGATCCAAGTAGATTTTATAAAATCGTTTCTCATTTTTTTTTTTGGTCGTTTTCACGATAGCTTAGCCGATTGTAGTACAAATTTTAGCTCGCTTCAGCTGTGCCGTTGACCAATCCATTAGGCGTAAATATCTCAGGAAACATACATGAATTCAGAAGAGGGAAAAAAAATTCGATCAAAAGTGGACACTATCTTCAACGATATTATTATATGCATGAAAATTTTGTTTCGATGAGATTGGACACAAAATTTGATGGAAATTTGAATACCCAGGTGATTTCATTCTTTTTTTTTGTCCAACGCAGTCACCCCGGTTTCAACGAGATTGCGAAGAGTATCGTCACCTTTAAAGTTCTGTTGTCTATGCGTTAAACACAAATTCGTCATCCAACAAGCAGCTTGTCCCACTTTTTATCTGTATCCACTTCTGGTTTTTTTCCCTCCTGTCGTCAAGCAGTTATATCATCTTTCGTGCTGTTCTTTCCATTACGGAAATTAAAGACACCAAAGTCAGGACATTATGCCGATAAAATGTCCACGATAATAGCAATTGCATTTCGTAAACATCAATCTTCTTTTCTTTTCAAGCTGCTTTTTCTTATTTTTTTTTTTTATTAAAAGGGTACATCCGCCTAACGGAGGCGACGAAAAACCGTTTTTCCGGTACTGATTTTTTTTAGCGAAACTTGACAATTATAAGGAAAGTTCAATAACCTATTTAAGGGAGTTCATCTGGTAATCGAATTAACGAACAGATATTGATTAAAAAATTTGAATACAGTTATGAATATCAACTCGATCACCTGTCAAAATTTCAGGTCCTTAGAATACTTTGTTTGAGAGAAATTAATAAAAACAGATTTCCCAATTTAACAGGGTTCCTTATGCGTTTCTGTGGTTTTTCCCGCCTGTAAACATGAAATTCGCAAGCATTGACAAACAGTTTCGTACGAAATTTTTATAAATGCTTAAAAAATATCTAAAAAATCATTTTACCACTTCACAAAATCCATTCGATACTTATGAGGTTCGGAATAAATTAATTTGTCTCGAAGAAGGAGGTTAAACTTTGGAGGTTAAACACACTAAACATACTGAGCCGACTACGCTAGTCGTGACAGTTTTGGGTTTTGACTTGCTCGGTACCAGATGAACTCCCTTAAGGCTCGTGATTCCGAAAATTTTGAAGGCCAAATTTGGAACGATTTTGTTATGCGTTTGTATATAATCATAGATTTTTCAAACTAGCACGAGAAATATCTGTTGCTTCACCCAATTTCCCAGAATCTTCATCCATGATCATCATTTTTTTTTTTTTTTATAATCATTTTTTTATGTTCGAAAGTTATAACAAGCAATTTTTTTTACCCAAGAAATCGACCGTTCCGTTAAAATAGGTCATCTCGAATTCTCATACGATCTATGAAAGATTTGAACACGCCAGCTTTAATATTCCACTGTAATTTCTTTGCATCTCTCAGCCATTAGGCCTTTGGATAGTTTTTCTCATAAAGGGGCTTCTTTAAAATTTACTCTTACGCGACCACGTGACATTTCTTTTGATAGCTTATTATTCTCAAGGTTTTTTCTAACTGACGTTTACAACTACGACGAATGACTCGACGATTTATGCAGAAAAGTCTGAGAATTCTTGTTCAATATCTTTTTTATCTTCGATGTATTTTATTTTTTTTTTTTTTTTTTTGCAATAATCGATTTACGGTGCAATTATTTTCACTCGTAATTACTCAGTTGTTCGATAATTTTGTGGCCCTCACTACGACAAAATCATTGATGATACCGTAATAACGAGTTACGAGAGATAGAGAATAGCGTGTCATAGCCGCAGTAGCGCGGTAACACTGATGAAATGGGTTCATACGATAAATTTATCGTTAAATTTTAGTGTACATGTTTTGCGAAATATTTCAAGCTCAATAAAAAAGATTTTCATATCAATGATGATTCAATAAATAAATTGTAAAGTTCAATTTCGTCCTGAAAATATATCGCTCTACTCCTGGATGCACCGCAGAAGCTCACGACCCATTGACATTTTCGTTCGAATTGAGTTTTATAAAATAAAAATCAGACAGCAGTCTGAATCGCTATTTTCACAAAATATAAATCGGAATATAGAACAATAACCGATAATTTTTTATACTTTTCTCTCGCTCAAATATCATATGGACCGAATGAATACACAACTGATTTCCATTTTTGCTAGTCTCTGTAAAATATTCAGTCTGCTTTATTTACTTTGCAGAAGCAAATACCCTTTGAGCAGATTTTCATACGAAATGAGAAATATCGAAAAATTCTCGATCGCAAGCGACAAAAAATATCCAATACGAGAATCCATGATTCGTTTTATTTCGCATTACATTTTTTTGCGGATAGAAAAAATTTCTTTTGTCATGAAATTCAAAGCTGAGAAATTCGTAATTTTATTTTAGTTGTTACCCCCAGGGGTGCCTTTGTACCTAAAGCGGGTGATTCGTCCAGTATTGTATTAGTTGAAAAGTCAGATATATATTTCTAACCCTCGATAAAAACAGTGAAAACTGTGAAGAATTTCACCAACATTTCCAACGGATATTGTCAACAGCCATTGATCAACACCCCCAATAAAAAAATTTCATTCACTTCAAATCTCTTGCGTAGACCCTGATCCGAGTTCGCTCAGTAACGTAAATTCTGCGGAAAATTAGAAATCCGAACTCTGTGAAAACTTGTAATTTTATAAAAAAGTTTTTTGAGATTTTTCGTAAAAATGATTAAATGAATTCGAACCGAATATTTTCGTCCCACGCCATTCGTCCGGTTGAAATAAGAATGGTCTCAGCCCATTTTTGCCGATTGATCACTGAGAAAAATGAATTTGTTAATTCAACAAATTTTTTGTTGGTTCGACAAATTTTCTGTTGGTTCAACAAATTTTTTTGTTGGTTCAACGAATCGTAGCGAACAAAATGAAATTTGTTAACCCAAACGAAATTTGGTTCATTCAAATACTTAATTTCTCACCACGACAAAAATATCGTTGAATCAACAAAAGTTTTGTTGAATCAACAAATTTTATTTGTTCGTCACAATTTCAAATTTTTTTTCTCAGTGATCGGACCAATGATGTGAAAAACTGCATGTTTGAAATATCGATTGTCTCGAATAGCTACCGAACGATTCATAAATATGTATATCTTGGTACATTTGACAGATATGAATTTTTTCTTTAGTCAGTTTCATGTCATTTATTCCAGCTCGCTCGTGCAATCTAATTACTCACTATCGATACAGCGAGACTCGTTTTCTCGCATTCGTTTTTTACCCTCTTATTCTCCTTGAAGTATTCTGATCAAGTGGAAGAGAACAAATGTCTATCAAAAGTGAAAACTAATCTGTTTGGTCAGCTTTTATCAATGCGTTCACGAAACATATTAATGTAGAGTCGAGTTGCCAATTAGCCGATAGGTGCTTAACACGAAACAGGATAATATCTCAATACGTGCACGCTTCTATAGAACAGCACTGGTATCAGGTAGTCGTTAGAGACAATATTCTCGAAAGTCTGTCACTGTGTAGCTGATAGCACTTTTCTTCAGTACTGTATATCAAGTATTCTCGAAAATTCAAGTCAAAACTATCACACAATTACTTTCAATTTGTCGATTACACCTGATTTCTATTTCAATATCGATGAAAACTTTTCTCGTTTTTTTTTCACAGCTACATTTTCGTGTTTTTAGAACAATGAAAATCGTATAGAATGTTTTTATTTTTACGAAATGATTACATCAATTTCACTCGCAGTCTTTTAACGTTCATTTGGAATAAGTTGCAAAGAAATTATGATGAACTTCTTTACCCAAATATAAAACTTTGAGAATCAGCATTGACGACATTGAACTTTGAGAATTTGTGACACTGGATCAAAAAATCAGAAAAATGTGAACTTCATTTTTTTTTTTCCAATGGATCAGTCACCCAACCTAATCTCGAATTTTCGATGATGAAATTCTTCGATGAGGTTTGACCGATTTTGTACTCGGTCAAGCCATGTTGAATAATTTGCTTCCGAAATCCCATCTATCTCTCTCCTACTCACGATAGCGGGATACCCACTGACCCATACTCTTAAGAGTCATCGAGCGATGGCATACGCAGCGCCAGGTGCCAAAAAAGCAAACTAAAATTCTATTTTACCGGAATTTTTCAGGTTTAATCACCCGGTTCCGGCTGTGCTCCCTTTTTGGAGATCATATATCTCTTATCAACACAATAAATTAACAAAAATACAAGGCGCTTTGCTCGCGTCATGACAGCTTTTTCGCCAGTCACAATAATTATTTTATTACAAATTGTACACACATTTGCCACAACTGAAGAGACCAGAGCCGGATTCACGCCACTTCCTTGCACATTACGAAATTTATTTATTGCGATTTCAATAAAAACTCACGGAAAAATCCGGTAAAATACACACGAGGCGTCTGACGTGTGTCAGCGACTATATTTGTACTATATATAGATATATTTTACTATGAGAAGCGCCATCGTCGATTTTGAGTTGGTCACGTGAGCTCGATGACTCTTAATATTATTACATGATATATATACCGATTCACTCTTTTGTTTTGTTCGCTGCTGATGATCCACTACGTTAAGGGGGTTTGCTACACACAACAATTTTGCCATGTTAAAGGCATAGGAAAATTCGAAATGATTAGAATTTAATGAAATTTAGTGAGCATATTCTTTTGGATTAAATATGAATATAGAAATTTTTTAAGATTTTTCTTCTACATAGTTTTCGAGTAATTTAACACTAGAGTTTACAACCGTAAGCATAGGATTCTGATGTATATAGGTACATCCTTTGCATATTGTAAACTCCAATTATTCGACAACTATGTAGACGAAAAATTTGAAAAAATTTGTGTCATTGCATTTGATGCTAAAGAATGTAATCACTAAATTTTATTAAACTCTTATCATATTGTCGTATGTAGCCACCCTCCTTAACTGAA
The DNA here is from genome assembly GCA_037576405.1 of Campoplex capitator. NCBI lineage: Eukaryota > Metazoa > Arthropoda > Insecta > Hymenoptera > Ichneumonidae > Campoplex > Campoplex capitator. The sequence goes on along the minus strand of JARBWI010000323.1, from coordinate 7,110,514 downwards.
ATTTTGTTAGTTGTTGTAGTTATTCTAAATATTTTGGCCGTTGGAAATACTACTATCGGTACTTCTAGACAAGTTTGAAGACCGAACGTCCCAACATGACTCGCAGTCTGATGAAATATATGGACAGCTGTAGCATACATCATTCTCAGTGTAGTATACAATTCAATATAAATATAGATACAAATTTGAGTACAGCCTATATGTCGTGTGACACAAAGACACTTAAATATGTAGGGATAACAAGGCCTAGAATATCGTGTTCTCGAAGTACAGGTACTTCAAGACCTATACTTTGAGAACTAAGCAAGCCCCACTCGTCGTGAGCAAATATCCATCTGGTCAAAAATAGAAAGATTTCAGCGGTATAGTGCTCGGTTTCGCGAGTATAAATCGTATGTTCATTATATTTGATTCACGAAATATTGGCATATATTTGGAGACAATTGATTATGAAGAAACGTAAAAGTACTTGAATACGCAAAGTAATGGCTGATTTTTCATACTCTATATCATAAAGAAAAATCGAAAAAGTTACCACGATTCAAAGCTTTTTAAACGAACATCAATTATCATAAATTTTTATGTCTCGCTTTCGTTATTTTTATCCTCCTCCACTTTCCCGAACTTTGATTGAGTCGATAACGATGAAAATAAGTCATTGACCGAGATAAATTAGTTAAATGCTCCTGGGTACGGTCCATTTAACATCCAAGCATCCATTTTACAGTCCATTTAGAAGGACTCGGAGGATATAAATATTTTCTCAAAGTCACAAAGATCGCCTCGCACGACGACAGCTATATTTCGATAAAATATCGTTGCCGTTACACTCCACGATTTCAGGGTACCGTGGCCATTCATCCTGCTAGAAAAAGCATTACGAAAGTGACTGGTTACATCGCTTTATTTTCACCTCTTTCACTCTCTTCTGTCCATTTTGCTCGAAAAAGAATTTCAACGTACACTCTCTTTTCACCTGCGATCGAAAGAGATCGCCGTATAATTATTACTGCCATTACATAAATTTAGATTTGAAACGAACCGATTTACATTCCAAAACGTCAAAATGATTTTTCCAGGGCCATAAACGAATGTTCACAATATTCTCGGAAATTTTTCGGAAAACTGTGCTGGAAGATCAAAAAAAATATTTCGTTGACCTGCGCCTGAATTCAATATCGTGCAGATTTTTAGTCGTAGTTCGACGAAATATACTGAAGAGATTGAGCTAATTCTCTATTACGATTTAATTTCACAAGGCTTTATGAATAATTAGGCTATAGTATTCAGAATTTTTAAAATTGATTTTCAGAATCATCCACGCACTGATTTCAATTGGCCAAACGTCAAGTTTTGTAAAAAAAAGTTATGACCGGCGAATCACAAAGGCCGTCGATAATTCTCGATTAATCTCGGGTATTATAGCAGTATAGAGTCTCATTTTTATCATGTGTTCGCAGACTCGTTGCATGGAAATAATTGGAAAAGCTCACTTGATAAATGAAAGCTTCTATCATGACAGCGACGTTGACAGATAACTCTCATAGCTTGAAAAATATATGCATGAAATCAACGATAAAAAATTGTGAATCTCTATTTTTTACCCAATTCTTTTATCAACTTCACTAATCTTTTTATATATTCTAATAGCAGGTTTATTGAAATTTTCAAGTTCATCCTTTGTATGATAATATTATGTCGCGATAACAAATTTTATGATTCGACGGAGATATTGTTTCTTCGTTATTTAATAAAAATGTGGATGAATTTGATGAACAATTTTCTCACGTCCCTGACTTTCGATATAAGAAAGAATTCTACTATCGATTTCTTGTTAATAAGAAATAAAAATAAGAGAAATAACGTCGCTCGAATCGTTATTTGTCCCAGAGGTGTATTAAGCAGGGATAAATTGATATTATTTACCAAGAAGGAAATGAATTTAAAAACGTTCGAAGTTAATTCGGTCTAAATAAGATTTTCTCTCAGGTCCTTCATGGAAAAGGTTGTTGTGAAATAGAAAAAAGTTTTTAATCAATTGTAGCAGAAATATATGGAGAAATGTTTATTTACGAGTTGTCATTATTTTTCGCGGGTTGGAGAAGATTGCTCCAGGTAATAGAAAAATATCTCGATTTTATGCCACGACTCCAAAGACTTGCTTATTTTTTTTTTTTTTTATTTCACATGAAATAATCTTGTTTGGCTTGACTTCAATTCCTGTCTCTAGTAAGCACCGCAGTACAGTTTCATTCGCATTTACGTTGAATCGGCATCTCAAGAACTCGCGATTCGGCTCTGCTCTGATTGAAACGATCGTTAAACTCGAGCGTTTACAGACTTTTTCGCTTACTTCAAAACTCTTGTCGCGCTTCTTGAATAACTAACTCCATTTGTAGCTACATCTTTCCTGAGTCAATGTATTTATCATTTATGCAAATGCTGTTTAGGAAAGTCTCTGTTATTAAATTATTACTGGTTCGAAGTATTTAGGATCATTTAGGATAATCGAGTTGCTGATTCTCATGAAATCCACGAAATAAGACTATTCGTTAATAAGAATTATAGCACGAGATGTGAAAAAAAAATAAATAATTTCAAGTCCAACTGTGATTTCTCATAGCTCCAAAAAAAATTGGCGTAGAATCTTGATTTTTTTTTTCATTCCTCTTCAAAATTCACTAATGGTTTCAGTAGAAGCAGACGAAACGTTAGACCCAGGATTCTTGATCAATCTCCGATGCCTCGTGTCTTCGAGTCGAATGAAGGTAGATAAGTAACTCATTGTTCTCTCCATAATTCTGTATACGAAATGAAAAAAGTGTTCAACATACGAAAATAAATTACTGACTTTCCCAATGCTGCCGACTCCGAATTCAGGGTCACAAAATTTAATATTTCTAATTCAATTTAAAGTGTATTAATGTTACCAATAATTAGCATAGTATAAATTAATTATTTTCATTTAGCTCTGATAGCTGGCTCTCATGCTACAAAAATATGCTCGAAACGCCGCCGGACAATATTATACTATACTGAAATGTTTACGAACCCTATAAAAAGGGGTTTTCTTACCTAATTGGCTAGGGACAAATGTGGTTCAAACTTGTACCAATTCTTATGTGTATACATTGTGTGTATACGTATACACATTATACAAAAACAGAAAAGCACGTCTCTGACGCACATGGCCACGAGTTGACTGCGAGCCCTTTCTAATTTGGAGGCTCAACTCTAATTTTCCCTGTTTATTAACCCCTCCCAGAGAATTCATGGCCACGGGGTAGTATCAAAGGAATTGTTCACGAAGGTCATTCGTCGCAAAGAAGAATAAGGGAAAAGGAAGATTTTTGCAACGTAAACCAAACCGGAAACACGGAAGCTCATTAACTTTATGAGTAACATGGAAAACTCTATCTGGCTGAACAAATCCACATGACCACGATATAATAAAAATCAATAGCTAATCGACCAATCTTAAAAGAAATATGAAAATTTTCTTCGATACATATTAAAACTCGACCAACTACGAAACCTAATAATTTGCTACGATTCTTTACCATATACAAAACAAACAAAAAATATTTAGACGTTTAAACAATATTATTAATCGGTGGGGCCATTCGAGCTCGAGGAACATCCGAGTGAATAAATAATCGCGAAGATAATATAAATATATCGATGTAATAAACACTCTAGTCAATTATATAACACAGCGAGTAACGAACATATTTTATGAAAAATATTTAAAGAGATTAACTTGAAGAACCGATTGTTCATCATTAACTAAAGACATTTGTACACCTTGATATTTTTCGTTACCATCAAATATCCTGTGATTGATTTTCGATAGTTCCGCGATTAGACAGCTATCGTGAGCTGTAAGTAAAAAAAAAAAAAAAAAAAATCGCCAATTTTACAAGAGACAAAAACGAGCGGGAATCAACTGAGAAGCAGAATTTACAGGTACCGTGTGCAAATTTTAAGCACGATTTTTCATTAAATTACGCATTTTTCTTCTCCAACTGCCTGTTTTACGTTAATGCACGTGTTACCGAATGAAAATTTATTTATCCATTGAATAAAATAAGTTCAAATCATGAACAACAAATTTGTGGCAACTTGAATTCGGTTTTCAAGCATGTGGTTTTAAAAATTTTCTTAGTTTTGCTGCATGAAAATATCGTGATGTTGTTTTTTTTTTTTCGATTTCTGTCAAATGTATACTATTCAATCAGGGTTGAATAAATATTTGCACTCCATCGTTCTACTATTGAAAAGTCACGGAAATCTGTTAGCCGTGAGTTTAGCGCCAGTAGAGATCGAACCACCTACAACCGTATAGCTTTCAAGTTTGTTGGCGTCGAGTCAGATTTATGCCCTTCTGTGATAAATGTTCAGAGTAGGTGGGGGCTCGAAGCGATCCCACAAATTGCCGATGAATAGGGGAGAATATTCAACCGGAGCTGCGACTTTTCACTTCGATTTTTATGCCTTGTTGACCAATCTGTCACACTTGATACCCCAAACGCGTTTTTACCGTGAATCCGATTATTATTATTATCATTATTTTTTTTTGAAATTGCTGCTGCTAAAAATGGATCAGGAAGAAAATAAAAGAGTCACTGTGAATTATGAAAAATTTGCCGGTATTGGTTGATACATTCTTCATCAATTTCGTCCGAACGAACAAGGATCAGCGGGAGAATTGAATTTCGTTACAATAAATAATCAGATGAATTCATTCGGCTGCGCGGGGGGGCGTAACACATCAGGTATTTCCGGAATTACATTTAAACTATACGGAATATATTTCCCTGAGGTGTTGAAAAGTTTATTTCTACTTTACTATACACATTATTGCACAATTTACGACGTCAGCGTATTGGAGAATACCAGAGTTTTCTTCTGTCTGTGCAGTATTATAAAGTTATATGTCGTATGGAAACAGTCAAAATGGACTACTTCGTACGATGATCGAATCTTGCTAAAGTATTCTCCAAATTTTCATTTTTTTTCATTCAAGAGCCTTGATTGGGATACTACTTATATAGTTACTAGCCAGATTAGAAAATAATTTGCTATTTTTATCAAATAGCAGATCGCCAAAACAAATCATTTTGAAACTATTCAGATGTTTGTTGAAGATCGATTCACGATTACAAAGAGACATGGGACGGAGTTTGTGGAAAAAAGCTTAGGATTATGACCGAAGGATTTCGGAGTTATAGCAACAGAGAGGAAAAGTGAGCAGAGTTATACGGGGACGTAATTATTTCTGAAACTTTGAACCTTGTATTGGGCATTTTTTCATTATTTGCATAAATTCTTGTCACATTCTTATTCGATATAAAATTCAACATTGATTGAATATTTTGCACATTATATTCAAATTTCATTATACGCTCACTGGTGAGTTAAGGGGCTCTGAAAATTCGGTCGATTTTCGGGATTTTTTTGGAAGAAAAGTACTCAATTTAATGTTTCGGAAAATTAAGAATATAGTTGGCTATATTTGACTTATATTTCATAATTTTTTCATAGAAAAATATTGAGATCCAAGCATCTTATGCGCTGCCTTCGCATCCAAAAAAAAGTTTCTCCACTGCTGACATGATTCTGGCCGATTGAGTAGCTGCAACCGGGGAAGAAAAAACTGCCGTTAAACTGAAAGATATTTCCTGTAAAATAACGTAAGATTTTCGAAAAATATCAAAATTCAACAAAATAGAGCAGTTAAAAAAAAGAATTTGTTTTTTTTTGCCTATAAAATGCTCGTTTTTTCAATGACAAATCGTCAATTTTCATCCAATCAAATATGTCCTCGGTCACTGTAGAGTTAATATATTCAAGAGTACTCTGTTCAAATTTCAAGTCAATCGGATAATTGCTCTTTAAATTACAATGTCAGCAAATTTGAAAAATCTCATTTCGAGAAAAACGCGATTCTTCTTTCAATTATTTACACTTTCAAAATATTATTTTCCAGATAATTTAAGTTTATACTTTCAAGATATTCTTGAAAGTACGTACTGTCGAAAAAGGTAAAAAAAAATCGATTTTTTGGAAGTGTCGCACTTATATAGTTTCTTAAGATTCCAACTAAATCACAGTTCGACAATTTATTTCTTAAAAAAAAATCAGCACCAGGCCCAATTAGATTTCCCATGTAACTTATCGGTAATGAAAAAAATGTTAGTCACTTCACCCTGAATCAATAGAAAGACAGAAAATAGTATAATTTCGTCGACCGTACACTGAGAAAAAAAATTTGAAATTGTGGTGAACAAATTAAATTTGTTGATTCAACAAAAATTTTGTTGATTCAAAGATATTTTTGTCGTGGTGAGAAATTAAGTATTTGAATGAACCAAATTTCGTGTGGGTTAACAAATTTCATTTTTTTCGCTACGATTCGTTGAAACAACAAAAAAATTTGTTGAAATAACAGAAAATTTGTCGAACCAACAAAAAATTTGTTGAAATAACAGAAAATTAGTCGAACCAACAAAAAATTTGTTGAATTTACGAATTCATTTTTCTCAGTGTAATTGGGAAAATAAATTGTTCTCGTTTATTCACAGTACGTCGCTAGGATTAACCTTCGGAAGGCCGGGATTCGACGAATTTAAAGTCCTTGTAATAAAACAAAGTGCCCATCATGGATCGAGCCTGAACTTAAGCTTTGCGGCCCTGACTACGGGTTAATAAAGAAATTCATATGGGTGAGATGCGCAACGAAGTAAAACTCATTGTGGTAGGCGTGAAATCCCTCGAGAGAGGCACACTGTAGTGAGATTGCTTGCTGGTTGATCGTTGATAGTGGTGACGAATCGACGCCGTTCCGGATCTAGATATTCTAGCGAAACATATCACTTGTAATTGTAATATCGTACCGATCGATATCAAACTTCCAGAGCCTCCCGGCCTCAATCGAAAAGCATATATATACCGACTTTCATTTCCGTTGGAACATAGCAATTAAAGATTCATAAGTCATTCATCCAAATATCGAAACGTCATCGTTTTGCACCTTTCGACCAATTTTAGACTCATGGTTTTTATACCATTAAAATCATTGCTATTTTTATTTAACAACACAGACTAGTTGACTTTGTTGTGTCGAGGTGATATTCCAGAAAGCATCAGAAGTCCACATTCGACTTCTCTCACTTCTATTATGCACAGTGCACTATTTTTTTTTATCTCAAACTTGATCGGAAATTTTTGCAAGTGTCAAATTTAAGGAGTTTCGGTACAGGCGATAGAATGTTGCCATGCTAAACCATGTTAGAAACACAAAAAATTTTTAAAAGTTAAGAATTTTATAAAATTTGGTGAACACATTCTTTAGTGCCAAATTTGACAACACAAATTTTTTCAGATTTTTCTTCTACACAATTATCGAGTAATTGAAGACTGAAGTTCACGTGTATAAGCATAGCGTTTCCATATATATAGGTATACATTCCGGGCATAAGAAATCTGCTTTAATGCGTAATTACTCGATAACTAAGTAGAAGAAAATTTTGAAAAAAATTGTGTTTTCGTACTTGATGTTGAAGAACATTATCACCAAATTACATCAATTTCTTAACATTTTGCCTTTTGTACCGAAACTCCTTAAGATTCGGTGACTCCACCACTGCGATCGATCTTCCAAAATCCAAAATGATATGTACCTACTTGCATTTTTTGCACCAACAGCATTCGTTCATCAAAAATGTTCTGGTTATTTCGATGTTCTAGTTTTGTGAGTCCCAATTTGAGGCTATTTCGTATAAAAACTTTGGCCATCTCAGAGAAAGTTGCCACTAAATATTGATTATGAAATAGCAGAGCTAAGTATTTTTGAGCTTTCTCGAAATCAGTCGTAATGTATCTTAAAGCTCTGAAGGAAGATGTCATGTGACAAGTACTTCTATCCAACTGGCCAGATATTTCTGTAAAGTTGGACTCGATGTTTTGGTTGCTGTTGGTACTTTTGAAGGTGTTCCATGAATTATTCGAGCGTGTAACAGAAAAAAAATCTCAGTTACGTTTACATTGATCCTAGACGGTTTATCGCTTCATTAAGAACGTTATGAAAAGTGTATCCATAACTGTAGTAAGCAATAAGGATAAAGGTACGACGGGTGATAAGCTCATATAGAACAAGTCAGTATTAATTTATGTCTTTCTCGTGGAATTATTCCGACGAGCGAATTCATCCGAATGACAGGCAGCAAACACGCTATCCGTGAGTCTGGTTGAATGAAAAGCAGAGACACGATCTACGCTAGATTCAGGCAACGCGCTTTAGTATTCCAATACAATTAGCATATTCAGCGTCTCACCGAGCCCTCCAGTGATGTGGACCCTTTTTTCCATTCCCTTAACTTATTCGGTGTTAGCTTTGAGCGTCGTGTTCTCGTCGTCAAGAAAGAATCTTTTTCCATAAAATACTAGTTACATTTTAGATAGCGGCCTTACGTTGATATCGGTGTAGCTGTTGTTTCTATTGTTCTTAACTTTTTTTGCAGATAAGTTTGATGGTCATTGTGTTTTTTTTCTGCAGCATTGCTCCAGTGATGGAGCACGATGATAAAAAGTTGTAATAAAGGTTCGCATGACCGTTTACATCTCATCCGGTATTCCTAATGTGAAATAAGTTGGTGAGACTTGAGATTTCTGTTTTTTATCAAGAAATACTCGGGTGGATTATACTTGGTACACCCAGAGTTTTCGAGAGTGCTGAAAATGCGTCTGATCTTTCAGAATTTGTATTTTCACACGTGTGTATCTCAATTTTTTTTTGGTGCAAATAGTTATTCGTTAGTAAACTGTGAAAGAGAAAATCCTTTTTTCATCGAGATAGTCTCGTGTCAACGATACCAGCAGAGTTACCTTAATCGAAAAGTCCATCGGTGAAAATCCGATAACCAGAAATCGCTCTTTCGAAGGGATCTCTTCTCCGTTTCCACAAAATTGGGTATCTAGTACGATACAATCACATGCACCACAAATGTTATCGCGGAGGAAGCTACAACAGCCTGAAAAGACATCATTCGATGCCGGGAGATTACTCGGGAAGGTTACGCGGATGAAAATCGACCTCGAGCTACAGGGATCAACATTAACCTATTCGAACCCTTTATATCTCTGTAGCCTTTGTTCCACTTTTATATTTTCTATTCCGTAGACGTTGGGAAAGCCACTAAAATTAAAGAACCGTCACACACGAGGCTTAAAATATGAATCAATGATTATTTTTTCAAGAGATCGGACTCTAAAATCTCTGTCTAAACTAACTTTACAATTGATAATGGCGTATTGGTTGAACCTGGAAAATCCTTATCTCTATCCCCTTGAGAGCAAATGAGCTTTGAGAATTTAAATATGCAAATGCGATCGTATTTGTAAAATGGATACCAACGAACGATTTCTCTTGTTCAATTCTTCAATTTCAGTTGACCACATCCAGTTCCCTTCCGGTGCAAATTTACAACGAGATTTCAACTTTAGATGTGACCGGATGATGTGTTAATCAACTTGATCATGGCGGAGTTGCGTGGTTGTAGGCTTTTGACCTTCTGACCTCATGGAAACCCACCGGATATCCATACAGTTGTGGTTAACTTTATTCCATGGGGTATGGAAGTCGACGTGAGCTAACTTCATTCACAGTCAGCATGTATGACGTATAGGAAATAGAAAAGCCTTCAGGCACTACGCGTTTACGATATAATTTGGTTACGTACGATTCACCTGGAGGGCAGTTTTCGATATTTATAATAGAGGTACAGCAGCATCCGTCAGTAAGTTACCATCGCGACAAGGGCTTTTTTCTTTTGAAATCACTTCACTATTTTCGATGCTTAACTTTTTATGATAAAACTTTGGATTGAAAATTCCGCAGCAAAGCAGTAAAGTTTGAAATCACCAAATATTCACTGGTTGCAAAATTCCGCTATTTTTGTTGTGTGAAAAAATCTATGTTGAAAACCATAAACAGTTTCATTCAATCGTTGAAGATCGTATTCAAAAGACGTTGTTTTCTTTCTACATTCAAAAGTATTTTTCTATTTTATCACTCACACAAAATCCATACGGATGTTCTTTGATGAACAAAATGTTCAATGGAAAAATATTCAACTTCCTCTACAAATTTCCCACGAAGCTTTGTCGACATTGCTTTGTGATTCTACCCCTTATTCCGGAGAGTTTGATAACGCTTCTTTCACGAAATATCGACAACTCGCACCTTCACGCGCGTGTATCGAAACCTCGGAAGCACATCTAACAAGCCGTTTTTCCAATTTTATATATTCAAATTGATCTCAAAATTATCAAAATTCAATGGAAATCTGCTGTTGGATATATTTTTTTTTCTCGGCTTCCTGACAATCTCTATCAACTAAATATTTGCCTTCAAAAACTTGCTCAGTGCCCATAAAATTGATAAGATATCGTTGACGGGGTTAAGGATCACATGAAAATCTCTTCCTTCATTCAGTCTACAACTTGATTTGGGATGAAAATCCCTAGGACTCAAGTTGTTATCAGTATTGAAGATGAAAGACCGCTAAATGATGAGGTGTTTTGTCCCATTTTACCATTGTTTTTTGCCCAGAGCTTTTGTCTCTTATGATAACTCAATCGTCAACTAACTTATTCAATACGATGAAAGATGCAGCTGCTGGTAATGGTTAACTTTGAAGAAGCTCGAGAAACCCCATCCACGTATTTACCACTTTTATTTGCATCCTTGCTACGTTCACCTTTCGACGATCGCGCAGTGAAGCTGTGTGTGCGATGACCTGGAAAGGGAATAAAAAACAAATTGGTAAAATCCTCGAGAGACCTGGAAGTTCAGTGAGATGAGAACGAGAGGGTATAATATTGGGAAAAACAATTTTTTCTTTCATGTTTCTACATAACCATGTTGTAAATCAAGCGAGAAAAAGAAACTTTGTCTACGTAGATCGAAAATTGCATCGAATATTGAGTCTAAATACAGTATTATTTCTAGTTTCAAACATTTGAATTATAACGATCTTCACAAGGTTCACGATCTGTACCACTAAGCGCGTCTAAACTAAATCAGAAAATTAGTGAATATTTCTACATTCATGTGCAACGACTCGTGGTTGTTATGTAGCTTTGTACTTGACACGGATGAGCGATCATCTTCGACTTATCAGTAATACCCGAGACTCTGCCCTCCAAGTCTTTAGGAAGCTCGATTACTCTCGAAACTTTTGGCACAACGATAAACCACCTTCGTATACGAAGAACATTGAACCAGTAAAGGTACATAACTTACTTCAATCCCTTGAAATTAGCTTTTCAACCGTCGCCTAATTTATTCTACCTCAATTTTATTGCTGCTGAGTTATTTTGGGATCTCGTTCATCACAGAAGTGTGCTGACAGCGATAAAAACCTGATTCTAAAGTCTTTCGATGAAGTCAACATTTTTGGATCTTTGGAATATTGATATCGTTCGTTTAGAAAAGTGTCGTTAAATTCTTTGTTACCTCATATGACGTAACGATTCAGTTTGCTATTCCAGTTATCTTCACTTCTCGATTATTATTCAGTTGGTTGATTCTGGTTTATATTTGACTGAATGGAGCACAGCGTTTTTCTAAATGAACTAAATCCTATCAGCCATCCCAGCCTGCCATCCAGACAGTCTTTGACCAAAACGATTTTTATTTTTGGCCTGTGATCATGTAAAACAAGAAGCCTCTGTACGTATTCGTAATGCGCGTATTCACATCGAGGTAATAAAAGTTTTATTCCCTCATACTCACCAAACAGAGCGGAACCTAATTCGATTCACTGAAGAGTTCGATTTTTTTTTCATAGAATGAAGGTTCTCAGCGAGCCGGAACATGCAATGCTCGGGCACCATAACAATGTCAAGAATTGAAATACCTGGCGACCACCAGGTAAAAAAGCTCCGAGAGAAGTAAAAAATTTTACGCGTTGTTTACAGCCGTACACAGGACAAAAAGGACGACCGGAAAGTTGGGGAGATGCTGCGGAATCCATAAAAAGAGGGCTTACATTACTTTAGTCCCTAATACATCAAGACGGGAGCGAGATTTAGAACCCTCCATTCTAGGAGCACTAGGAGTATAAGTCGGGGAGTGCCAATGGTTGTAGTATCACGGAGCGTCGAAGAGTATAATTGTCTATCTTTTTCCTTCTCTTCTTCTCAGACCATGCCTCTCTAAGTCTGTCAGTTGCTTCTTTTCTCTCGGCTTTTTACAATGCGTCTTTTGGTTCGTTCGGGCAATGTATCTTGGTCAATGCTCTCCAGGGACGTGTGACCTTTACTTGAAAAAGATGTTCTCACGATTGCTTCAACGTTGCGCATGAACCACCTCGATAGTTTGCTACAAAAAAAAAAAACTCGTTGCTAAATTATAAAACAATTTTCTTAAATCTCTTGCTTGGAATTTGTAGGACAATCTTTCATGTCACGTCGACCTGTCTCTTTCTTTGTACTTGTTGTCAAGAGAAAAAGAAAGATTTGACTGGAATTTGAAACTCGTCATTAGCAACGATCATTTGATATTTAGTGTAAATTGTAGATTTATTCCTATAATTTGAGTGAAAAGCAGTATTATTTTGAACCGTTGAACTATTCAATAATTTCATATATCAATGTTAGTATACGGTAATCTCTGTTAGCAGAAAAAAAACTTCCCCCATGTGGTTTTTATCATGTCTATACTCTTCAACGTACTCTTCAAAGAACTTTATCGTTCTTATCATCGTGATTATGCCCAAGACCCTTCTCCGGACAAAGCTCTGCTTCTCTAGATCTAGATTTACCAGTTAATGTGATATTTTGTGTCTCGTCCTATTTCCCGTGTATTTTTTTTTTTTTCTGTCATATCATGGAACACGATGCTTACAGGTACGAGAGAACGTGAGAGCTTTCATTTCGTTATATTTCCTGGCAAGTACTCGTCGGTGGGGTTATATCCGGGTCGAGTACCTCTATGCTTCAGTAGGGTCGAACTATAGATCGTTGAATTAGAACCGGCACATTGAATGAAGTTAGCTCCTTTCCTCTCTCTCTCTCTCTCTCTCTACAGCAACGTCCCAGTGGCTTTCCTATTAGGTGTATAAACTAACTATAGATGTGAAGGGTTGGCCACTTTAGTGGCTGTATTACGAAGAGATGGGTTATGATGGAAAGAGGAATGGAGAACAGGATAGAAAGAGAGGTAGAGAGAGAGAGAGAGAGATATGGATGCAGAAGGGTAGAGGAATGTACTGGTTCGTTCCTCGAGAAATCGAGTAGGAATCGATTGAAAGGAGCTCATTCTACTTGCGCTTGAGACATCAATTTTGCGAATGCATCCGTAGTTCATAGCTTCAGAGAAGATTTGACAAAGTAAGACGAGGGGCAAAAGGGAAAAGAGAAAGAAGAATACAGGCAGATCGGAATAAAATCAATGAGAGAAAACGAAAGGGTGCACCAGAACAAAAACAGGTTCACGACGAGCAGACAGTTAGGAGGCAGAAAAGGTGGGAATTGTGACAAAAAAAATTGAGACGATACAGTTGGAGGCTGAAAAAACGAAGAGTAGAAAAACGAGATGAAAAGGAGAAAAGTTGACGAAAGAAGAGTAAAAGAAATTGAGAGAAAGAACAGTAAAGTTGATAGCAAAAATAAAACTAAAAAAAAAAGTATAGAAAAGAAAAAGCGTATGAGATAAAAAGAAAATGGTTAATTGTAAGAAGGAAGACAAAAAGGATGAGAAAAAACAGATGGAGAAGATAGGAAGGAAAAAAATAAATAGGGAAAGAGAATGAGTGAAAAGAAAAAAACTGAGAAAAAAGAAAGGCGTGTCTTGGAAAATCTCCCTCGAGAGTGACTCTACTCGGTTACAGTTCTATATAATTTGACAAACACCTCAGGGGTCGTCGTACTCACTCAGGTCATTCGGTTGCATCTTATTTCTTCTCTTTTCTCTTCTTCTGCCTTCTCTTCAGCGTCCACTTTCCTTTCGAGCAATGTAATTAAGCTCGTATGTAATAGAACCTGTACCGGAAGTGAACCGAGAGGATTGTCACTTCTCGATTATGAAACCCAACCCTTTCAATGTAACTCCGCAGCACACTTTTCTCCAAGTTTTACTCATGGGACTTTGGTTACCTGCGTTACTATAGGAACAGAAAAAAGATTGGTTATCTTTCCCAATACAAAAAAAAAAAAAAAAAAATTGAAGACCGAAGACAAATCACTGCACTGCATTTGTGGAGATCTTTTTCTTGAAAAATAACCATGCGATCATCTTGACAAATAAATAAGGCTGCTTTCATGTTGGACCTCGAAGTCTTACATACGCATGGACATTTTTTGTCTTAACTTTATGAAACACCAGATGAAACATTTTCGGGGTGTCTGCGAAAAATATTAAAAACAAAGTTTTGACTGTCAAACCAATTTTTGCAGCAATAATCTGAGGGCCAAAGTCCAACGATGAAATAAACTTCCCTTGAGAAAGGCCTCTTCTGCTCTTTATTTCTGCGGCTTACTAAAAAAAACCGGATTAGCATTAACTCCGATGAACGTTCCGTTGTGGCAACGAGATTCGCAATGTTTTGCCAACCTTCAGCACTCAAGAGTAACAATTTAATAGACAAATTATCACGGTATATACATGTTGGCAACAAAATACAACAAATAACAAAGTTCGTAATGGGATAGTGAGTATTTTCCTTAGACCCATCACACGAAACGATATAACACATCAATTTTCCATTGTTCGGCTGATGCATCAATCCAAATTTCATCAATCGATATATAAGCTGTAACAATCAATCATTGCCAAACTGTCAAAAGTTGAACAGCATTTTTCTCTTCTTATTATTTTTCTCAATAAAAGAATTCATATCTAGAAATAGCTATTATTTCTTATATACCACGGATGTGATGTGTTGTTTTCTTCAACACTGTTACATATCAGGTATAAAAAAAATGAACACTCAAAGAGTCAATGACTGGATAGAACAGATAGACAGCTCAAGTACAAGTTGTTGAAACGTCTGGAAAATCGTATCAATAAGTTTAACAACTTTTTTCACCAGAGTAGAAATTTGAAACGTTTTTTTATGGTAGCAGTGAGTCTTTTGAAAAAAAATTGGAATTATCGTTTGGAACCGAAATAACAAATGTTTACGATCTTCGGGACGTCGAAGATTTCAGTGACAAGGTGTCCAGTTCAATTCAATCCTTATCAGGATAACTATTAGCTATTTCAATGAAATCAAACATCACTATCGTACGTTATTGATTTCTCTTGATAGAAAGTTCCAAATGGTAATTCATACTGGAGTCACTAAAACAATATTTCGAAAGATTGTCATTCTCGAGCTACTCCATCATGAACAGCTTCATTTATTGTGATGTTCAAGAGTGTCAGCGTTTTGGTTAAAAACAATGGGCTCTAAAATATGATATTTTCATACGGAATATGATGAAAGTGCGGATGGCTGAGCCAATAAATACATAAAAATGCTTAATAAATTTACAGTGAATAAGTTTTTGTTTTTATAAATACGAGGTCAAAATTCATACCAATGGTTTATACGTAAAGTTTGAGCTTTCGACTCAGCAAATTAATTTTGTTTTTATGATGTATCAAGTTATCAAGGGTGCGACATGATAAAAATCATAAAACTGTTGCCATATGCGTATCCCACTGAAGTTGATTTCCATAAGAACAACAACGAAAGTTATTGAATACTGCAATCAATATCTTTAGAATTCCAACCAGAATTCCCAAAGCTGAATCCCATCAGTGTCCCTCCTGCTCTTCCTCTTGATGCAGGCATATACAAAACAAGAGATCAACGGGTAGGCTGACGGGTGCCCGAAGTTTCCAATAATCAAAGAATCATTTCCTCTTATCTCAGCTACCGAAATAATCATTTTTTACTAATTGAAACAAACGATATGAACTGCAAGCAACACATAGTTGATTATACGAAGGATCGAGGTGTGAGCATAGTTCGCACTGTTCATGTTTTCAAATTCCGTCATGGTCACGACCTTTTTTCATAGTGTATTTTTCATAGACACATTATCAAGCATGAATCAAAAGATTTTGATTCATGCTCGATAGTGTGTCTCGAAGCCTATCAAATTCAAACTAATTTTCTGTAACTCGCCAAAACTTCAACGAGCTTTCACCGCCATTGCTGCAAAACATTTTGTTTAACTATCGCACCAAACATATCTTCAAATTCATCATCATTTTCATTCATCAATACATCAGGCAAAAAAAATTGATCAAGATATGTGCATCACACTTATTGGGTGTGAACTCGCGATGCTTTTGGACTGATACGGACTACGTATCAGTCCAAGTCCAAGTCCAGTGTGGCAGAGATTTTCGCTTTAGTTTGTTTTCAGTCTGATACGTAGTACACACGTGGTCGTTTTTATGATGATAGAAGAGAATCCAGTGACCATGGATTCTCGCCAAAATTTGTACATCGATAGTAAGTGATCTATATTTAGATGAGGCTAAATATTAGATTCGTGGTTGAACTGGGGCATGTCAGATTTATCCTATTCAATATTCCGCTTGATCAGGTTTCCAGGAGAGTAGTCGTCAAATTGTTCTCCATAGGACATATACGGAAAAAGATGACGGAAGAGAGAATATGCCGAAAGGTCGACAGATAACCATTGCAGAGTATCGAAAAGCTGAGGTTTCGAATGTCCATAAAATCTCGGCAATGCTCGATACATGTGACCTATCAGTTTTGTCAGTAAAATTCAATCATTTGGAATGACACACATCTTGAGGTAGACGAATTGAAAGAAAAATTCCGTTCTACGAGGGAACAAAGCTTTCAAAGTCACTTTCAGCAACCAAATCTTGTTTTTCTCCCAGTAACAAAAGTTACAAATGGTGTCATGACGTATCGAAGTGTATACACTAAAAATTCGACGGAAAGCTTCCCAAATACGAGGAATATATTCGTGCATGTGTGAAAAGAAGTTTTTTTCGAGCAACCTTCAAAAGAAAGAGTTCGAACGATTTTGAGATCAACTTCTTTTGCTACGGGTTCCCGTCGCTTCGATCAATATTTATGACCCAAGTGTGAAAAGCTCAGGATTTAACAGTGAGTGTACATTTGACGTTGGTGTTGGTGAAAAAAGTCGTTGATCCAGAGATTTATCTTGGAAGAACGATTTACGGTTGACACGAAAGAGAAACCGTACCAATTCGTGTAAATCGAGACAGTTGGGGAATACAACAAAAGTGACGAAAAGTATATATATTTATACAAACGTGTTCGTGGGGACAAAAAAATGTCTACGTCACTACAGCCGGATATAAACTTTTCGGCTCTTGATTCTCCAGGGATTTTCTTCGATCTTGTTCCCATTTCTTAGAAAATTTTCTTTCAACTTTCCGCCGCTTTTACACGTTGTTCGAAACATGTTCTTCTTCGCTTCTTTTCCACATTCTTTAACTTGCTCCCTCAGAAAATTCCAGGAGTAAAATCACGAGCGCTCTCTCTTTTTTTTTTTTCAAACCTCAATCGTTATAAGATCAAAGAAAATGGTGATATGAATTGTAACGTGCTGCGGAGAAGTTCTCAGAAAAAAAATGTATCGAAATGTGTTAAAATCAAATTTCAATACACATTCAAATTATGCAGACGATATCGGAAGATCGAGCTAACGAGAGAATTCGATGTTGTAGGTAAACATGTGTAGTCTCAGGGGTAGAGAGCAATTTGACTCCCTTAGTTCTGAATTGAAATCGGATATGGCCGTGATTAGACCGTCCAACATAATGGAGCGACAGAGATAAAGGAGAGGGAAACAAGCCTGCCAATTGGTCGAATTGGTGAACATGAAACTGCATGCTCAAGCCTCTCTAATACCGAACCGAGAATCTCGCGTTCTCAATGTTTACTGCAAAATGGACTGATTCCAGTAAAGCAATTTTGGAATGTTAGAATCATATCGTAGCATGCCTGTATTTTATATTTTCCAATCATCTAATGTAGTAGCCTACGATTTTTTAAAATTATCATCAGAAAATAATTATACTTCCCGAAGAAAAATTGACTTGAGTATAAAAAAAATAAATATTCGATATTCAATGTAATAAATATTGTTTCTTATCGCTCTATTTGTTTGGCTACATTTTTTTAATTTCTCTAGCATGGTTTGTGTTTATTTAACAACATTTTTCCTGCTCGATTCAGTATGAATAATGGATCTGTATATATGGTAAAAGAAACAGAGAGATAAACGGTAAAGTGATTGGGTCACGAACCCTAAGGTCAATTGACGACGTATCGGTTGCTCTGTATAGACTTTTATACCATTTGTCTTCTAATTGAGTTACCGTCAGGTAAAAAGAGCCGATTACAAAAAATTAAATCATCATGATAATGAACCATGGAAAATCACATTTCCCTCTATCTCGTTGAAGCAAGATTATTTGGTTTTCGTATTTGTTTATTTATTTATTTTTATAAAATCAATCACGGTAACTTTAATGAAGTTACCCTGCTCGGAATCACACAGAGATGTCGGTCTTCTTCTTTCGTCTCCACAATCTTCGCCGTCAGGCAGAGGAAGCGCGAAAAAAGAAAGACAGACGCGGTACTGTACAGGGAGGACAGAGGGGGACCAATTGCGCTGGGGATCAATCCCAGCCAACTGCTGGATCAATGCAATGTTGCAGCAGAGTTCATCGAGGTCCAAGTAAACTCTTTGAACGTGCACCTCTTCAGCCGAGCGATTCTCTCGACGAAATTGCCTTTCAGATACCGAGGTGAGTTTCAACTTTTATAAAGGCATGCTTACGGTTGAAAATTTTCAAATTTATTCAGAATCGACCATTCCATTGTCACAGAATGATACGAGACTATGAACAAAAATATTGAACATAGAATAATTTTGTGTGTGTGTGTGCGTTTTTTTTTAATTAATTGTTTGAGCTTATTTTTTCTTCAGTACAGCTAATGATCGAGATTCGTTATACGAAAGAAATAATTTATCATAGAACTTAATGAACAGTGATGATAAAAGATAATTATTTATGAAACATTCAAGAAACTCTTCGAAGTGAATAAAAGTAGTTCCTTACACCCAGAAAAAGTTTCGTTAAGGAGGGTGGCCACATACGACAATATGATAAAAATTTAATAAAATTTAGTGACAACATTCTTTAGCATCAAATGCAATGACACAATTTTTTTCAAATTTTTCGTCTACATAGTTGTCGAATAATTGGAGTTTACAATATGGAAAATATATACCTATATATATCAGAATCCTATGCTTACGGATGTAAACTCTAGTGTTTAATTACTCGAAAACTATGTAGAAGAAAAATCTTAAAAAAATTGTATATTCATATTTAATCCAAAAGAATTTGCTCACCAAATTTCATTAAATTCTAATCATTTCGAATTTTCCTATGCTTTTAACATGGCAACATTGTTACGTGTAGCCAACCTCCTTAAAATCGTTTACTTGAACGTTTTTTGAACTTGAATCAACAAAATTTGTGCAACGAAAGTTATTGGACGTTTAAGATCGCTTGGACGCATACATTTGAAGTAACCACGAATAGGGACATATTTATATGGTCTGTGCATCACCCCAAAACTTTCACGTCATTTACATAATGATTCATGCGCTACAACTTCGATTCATCGAACTAGTAGCGGAATCAGCTCCGCGTCATATTTGCGATAATCAAGACTGCGCACACTTTCTCTTTCCGTCTCTGCACATCCGACCAAGGGCTGGATTGGACCGGGGTCTTCTCCTTCACCAAGTGGAGACTGATCAATTCGGGTCGTTGCATGGATCGAAAGAGCATGAATGGAGGTTGTAACGCATGATGGGATCAAAATATAACATTTTAAAACTTGAATAAATGAAGAATAATAATTTAAAAAAAAAATAGAGAATATGCAAATAATGAAGAACTCGATAATGAATAATAAATTTGATAAATGAAGAATATATAATTGAACAAATTAGAGACTGATATCAAATTATTCATAGATTAAAGATTATTATTCTCTGTGCAATAAATTGATGAATATTTGAATATTTGAATGAATAATCATTCAAATAGTTTTTGTAAACAGGACTACATCGAGAAAGTTTTTTTTCTTCAACCTGTCGGAAAGCTTTACTCGCAAATCCTTTATTCAAACTTTGTTCAATAGAGTGAAAATATCCTGAGATACAGGGTCGTGACAGAGTGACTGTGTAATTGAGGCAAGACAGGGGTTAGAGTGCAGAAGTGACGGGAGAGTGGAGAAATAGAGGATGGAAAGCTTGGGTCCGGTCGTTGAGTGTGAAAAGTTTCGAGGCACGAAAAGTCCAAGGGTCAAGTAGTGGCTGAAGAGCACATTTTTCTGTTGGGGTTCTATCTTGACTTTTTTAACCACTCGCTTCTTGTGTTCGCTCATAACTTGTCGCGTACCTTGTATGTGACACACTACTTATCTCTTCAAGTGAGCAAGGAAAAAAATCACGAATTCACGTGCAGAGTTCAATGTATTGACAGTTGTAACTATGTGCATGCAATGACTACAGGAAAAAAACAAATTTTGCAATAAGTTTCCTGTACTACGTGCTAAGGCACATTATATATTTTCTGTATTACGCTTCGTAGCTTTAATTTTGTTCTATTTTTGAGTATATTCTAACATTCTTTTTTTCATTTTGATTTGGTTGAAATTTCGTCCTATCCGTGGCGATTTTCAAAGTGTATTCAATATACGTAACATTTCTGTTTAATTTTCAGTTTTATTTCTGTACGCTCTGCTTAAGAGTCATCGAGCTCACGTGACCAATTCAAAATCGACGGTGGCGCCTCTCATAGTAAAATATATCTATATATAGTACAAATATAGTCGCTGACACACGTCGGACGCCTCGTGTGTATTCTACCGGATTTTTCCGTGAGTTTTTATTGAAATCGCAATAAATAAATTTCGTAATGTGCAAGGAAGTGGCTTGAATCCGGCTCTGGTCTCTTCAGTTGTGGCAAATATGTGTACAATTTGTAATAAAATAATTATTGTGACTGGCAAAAAAGCTGTCATGGCGCGAGCAGAGCGCCTTGTATTTTTGTTAATTTATTGTGTTGATAAGAAATATCTGATCTCTGAAAAGGGATCAGAACCGGAACCGGGAAATTAGACCGAATTTTTTGATATTTTTTATATTAACGTAATCATAAAATTCGCGACGAAATCCGGTAGAATAGAATTTTAGTTTGCTTTTTTGGCACCTGGCGCTGCGTATGCCATCGCTCGATGACTCTTAAGTTGGTTAATAAAATGTGTAAAAATTCATAACGTCTGATTATAATTTGTCATTGTATTAAGAACCCTCAAAAGAGTTACAATAGCTCATGAGCGAGTTGACATCCATCAATCAAGTTTTCTCGTTTCTTGCTCCTCAGATAATCACTCCCGACTATGTTTTTCTCTCGGTTATTCTATCGCTTTATTTTTTTTTTTCTTTGGTCCAAGTGTCTTACTCAAGTTAACGAGCAATTGCGCGACACTCTCAAGTCTTCCACGTGCTCAAGAGAATCAAGTTTTCAAGATGTATATAAGTGCCAGCGGGGTTCCGACGAATGACGAAGAGCAAATCCGCGGCAACGGAATCGCGCTTCCTTCCCGGATGAGAAAAGCTTCGCTAACGTTATCTCGTTACTTTTTTTATTATGTGACGTAGAAGACTTTCAAGCCATGCTACACTTAGGTCATTTACCTTCTCGGTCTTTTTTCTCAAGCGTGAAGATAGAAAACTCACGAAGATTGCTTTTTCTCGTTAGTGACCAACCCAACAGCGTCCTCGTAAAAGTTCTACAACCTTTATCTTCGATAAATCCTGGTATAATGCTATGGTTTAAGAGTCTTTCTATTACTTTTGCAGTTATTTCATTGCTCGTGTCACGCAAATTCTGTCGACCCTCTAGACGGAAAAGTAGAAAAAAAAAAGTTGATGGCACACGAGCAGCGAATGACGGTCGGCCAATGTTGGAAATCTAAACACTACATGAACCATGACTATGAATGATTCAGTGCTCATCCGATTCAAACCCTTACGCCGTTTGATAAAATCTCACCAATTAGCGAGAACAAATTACCACTTATTTTCGTTGTAATTTTAGTTCTTGGAGTTTCTACATTATTGCTGTTTGAAACCAGAACGAGTAGAAAGACCAGAATTCGCGATGCTACAGAAACTATGAGTCTCACAAATTCCACATGAAAAATAGTCGATGGCAAATTTGAAATAAAAATCATGTTCGCAAAACGAAGAATAGATAAAAATTTAGTTTTTTTTTTTCAGATTGAGTACTTAATCATTGGAAAAACCTATTTCGATGTGAAAAATATGTCTAGAAGCGAGAATACCCGAATAAATCGTGTTTTTCACATGAAATTATGAAAGTTTATGATGAATTTATTGGAAATTCAAAAGAATTTGTGTGAATTGAGTTCTAAAAAATTGGAATTAGTCTGTACCGAAGTTTTCTTGTTTACGAAATGCGAAGTTTATACATGAGGGAGTAAAACATGGAGGAAAACGTTGGCGACCCATGTTCAAGATTTAATGACAAGCAGTTACGACCAGCTTGTGGTCAACTTATTAAATATTCCCGATGCGAAACGATGCTGGAGACGAAGTTGAGGTCAGAGGTAACATGATGGAACAGTGTTACTGTGGCATTTTCGCATGAATACTTCAAGGTTTTATGAAGCATGGATCTTGTTACCCGCGCTCGTCAGTCAATACTCTCTAGAATATTAAGAAGGCTGGAGCGCGTTGGTCAAAATCCAAGATTTAATAACAAAAAAATATATATATGTTATTTCGGAGATCATACAGCGTCGCTGTGAATTTTTTCAATTTTTTTTGCCTCCGGACACCCAAGAAATAAAATAATTTCATGAGCAGATTTTTCACGGAGCTACAAGGGCAAGATTTTGACAAATGCGAGTAATGATATTTTTTAACAATACTACCCCAAGATAAACGATTGCAAGCGGAGGATATACATAAATCAGGCCTTTGTAAACTTAAAAAAAAAAAAATAACAAGTTGCCCATCAAATACCAGATTTATTCCGAATTGAATAATCAAGATCCGATTAAAAATCATGAATTCTGACCAGCGAGTAAATCGTTGTGGCAACGCCGCGCGCACGCACTCTCAATTGTATTTACGTTGAGATCGCGTCGTATTGTCGTATTGCATGGTATGAAACGAACGATGCTGCCAACTGGAAAGCTTGATGTTGCTACGATATGACTACATTTACCATTAATCTCAGACAACAATAAATTATCTCGTAGCTTATATTAACATGAAAAAAAGTGATAATTGCACTCGAAATTTCATTTTATGACTCGCAAAAAATGCAAAGACCCAGTTTTTTTTTATTTTATTAATCGTCGATGCTGTACTTTCTCAAGGTGGTAGTGACACAATCGTACTTCTGTTATCGGTAATGATTGAATAAAAATGAATCTTTTTTGCTCGCAAAATTTATATTTTATGAGCTAATATTATCTGAAGGATCTACCTATACCTCGTGCACAATTTTTGGAGGCTTCGTAAAAAAAAATTTCGTAAACCGTCATTCGACTCAACTGGACCGCTTTAATCTCCTTAAGAGATTCGGGATCCGAAATTTTCACAATTGTCGTTATTTATGAAGTATCAGAGCGAGTTTTATCTGTGACCCGTGAATAATGCAATTGAGCAGAAAACGCTATTTCGTTGCACCATAGCAAGAAAAAGATTTTAATTATCATCGATGCTGTAGAACAAAAAACTTTCGATTGAATATGTTTCAATATTATTATATTTTAATGCTCAATGGTAGAACGTTAATATTTCAATGAGGCCACATGTATGAAAAAATACGTTTTAATATTTCTAAAGTTTCATTGAATTGATGAAAAAAGATTTCATCGACGGACGCCGAAAAACACGCAATCGATTAATTTCGAAAATCGAATTTTTAATATTTTCAGAAATCCCCATTACGAATATACCTTGATGAACGTCAGAAGTAATTTTTTTTGCTCTTGATCGAAAAATATTGGAGCGAATAAGTATTGAAAAATAAACTATTTTTACCTCGTGCATTTGAAATTTTGAACGACTGCGTATAAATAAAAAAGTATCATTACTTTCCTTCCAATAAAATTCCTCCACCGAGGATCGTTTTATTGAGAGAAAGCATGAACTCGGCAAGTGCTCAGGACAGCGTTCAAGATCTACTGTACCGAGAATCTACCGAGTCTCTTGATAAATGTGTATAAACTTGTGCTTTATCATCTAGAAATGTATACCCCACATTTGACCCAAGATTCATTTTAGAGTGAAATCATACGTGTATGTACTGACATTGTGAAAACTTTTTTGCAAACTCATTTCTCTTAAGGAGTTTCGGTACAAGCGATACAATATTGCCATGCTAAACCATGTTAAAAACACAAAAAATTGCAAAAAGTTAAGAATTTTATAAAATTTGGTGAACATATTCTTTAGTGTCAAATTTGACAATACAAATTTTTTCAGATTTTTCTTCTGCACAGTTATCGAGTAATTGAAGACTAAAGTTCACGTGTATAAGCATAGCGTTTCCATATATATAGGTATACACTTCGGGCATAAGAAATCTGCTTTGATGCATAATTACTCGATAACTAAGTAGAAGAAAACTTTGAAAAAATTTGTGTTTTCGTAATTGATGTTGAAGAACATTATCACCAAATTTGATTAATTTCTTAAAATTTTGCCTTTTGTACCGAAACTCCTTGATGCAGTCATTATTATTTCTTCATCCTATACCGTCCCGATCTACCAACGTGCGTTAATTTTAAATTGATCGTTCCGTATATTGCTATGACCGTTCAGGAAATTGCAATGGCTGACAAGAGTCTCTAACTTCGACGTTGATGGACCACATGAGTTTCTAAAACTTCGGTACTCCACGTAAATCGAAGTTTAAAATCACATGATCACGCAAGCACGAGGTTTGGATCACATTCCCTGCCTAATTGTATTAAATCCGTTTTCAAATCTTTCGCTTTAGGCAACAGCAGATTGATTTCTTTCAAAATAATTCCTTCATTCGTCAGATGTTCATGAAATTTACTACCCGCAAGCGATTAATTCCAGCAGTTACTACTCGAGTTGTTTCACCCGTAGATCGAATGGCAAACAGAGCAAAGTTGATTGAAACCTCGATCAGATAGAATTTTCTCCTGGAAAAATGTAAATATGACTCGTAACAGTGAATGGAATGTTGAACAATTAACCGAAGGTTGAACCACTGTTTTCATTCTGGTTCCCTTTTCTGTTGAACTTCCATATTTGCTAAATTAGAGTGAATTCAAGTGGTAGAAACGATTAAAGAATACATCAATAAAATTTTCAATTCAAATGGGACTGAACTGGTAGAAAGGGGAAGGAAAACCGAGCGAAGGAACTCAATGCAGAAAGGGTATCATAATTCTGTGTGCCTCAACTGTGTTTGACGACTTCTGATTGTTTAATCTTTCCATGAAAGTACTTCAAAGCAACGTCGCTATGAGTGCGCAACTGTACGGTTGTAAAGTAGAATAAACATGATTGTGGTACGCGTGAATAATCATCTTTTTCTCCTTTCAAGAAATAACCTGGAAGAAAACGTTTCTGCCGAGATAAGAAGCGCTTTTCTTCACGAATCCTTTACCCTTTATCACGATTTAAAGCCAACACGTTCTATTTGTATCGCAATTATAGATAAAGAAATAACGAAGAATCTACAACTAACTTTTGGACTAGAAACTTAAGCTTTTCGCGTTGTCTCATCCGAGATTTTGCCACTTGAATTGGAGTTTTTAGTGTTGTTCATACCCACGTTTCTTGCATTCTCCTTGGATTTTGGTTCTTTCCTCAAGTGGCGATTATCGTCAGTACAAGAAAACGCGCGAGGCTTTGCGAGGCATCTCCAGTATTCTCATAGATGGCAGGAGAGGACGGAATGATCAGTACTGCGGGGGAAAATCCCGTAAGGTGCTGCCGCCGGTAGGGGCGAGCCCGAACTCACCACCGCATCACCTTTACTCGAGCTCACATGCTACAAAATTTACAACACCTCTCCGACCACCCGAAATACTAGCCTGAGGGCTGACTCTAGCCTTTCTTCACAGCAGCGCAGATTTATTGGAACGTTACTAATTATTAATCAAGAGACGCGGTAGTGGCTCGACGCTAAGTATTTTATGTTTACAAAAAACCCAAGTCGTTGTTTTTATTTATTTATTATTTTTTAACGTCAAACATCGTTATACAGAATACGATGAAATACACTGAGAAAAGAGTTTAGTTGAATCAACCAAGGCTTCGTAGAATACGTCGAAAGAAATATTTCGTTCATTCAAAAAATCGTTCAGTTGCACGAATTATTAATTTTATTTCACTAAACAAAGATACCAATTGAATCAACCAAATGAGATTTGTTGTCGTGGATTTTGTTGGATCAACGTAAGATATTTTTCATTTAATAAAACTGATATTTAGTATAACAGAATATTACATTGGACGTATTTCACGAAGCTATTTGGTTCATTCAACTATTCACTTTTCTCAGTGTAGTGGGCAATTGTTAAAAAATATATATGTGTATAATTGTAGTCGTCATAAGCGATACTCATGACGCATTTGGCTATAACTTAAATTACAATAAATCATTTATAATTTTTTCGATTTTTTTGCGGATGCTGGAGAACATTTTTCTTTTTTCACATACTTTTTGTCCTGAGAATATTATTCCAGTGGATGCTTTTCGTCCATGATATTTTCTGTACGGGTCGAAAGAGGCGTTATATCGATTAGACGATAATCTGATTTAACAATCTGAATTGAGTTAAAGAAAAGTTTGATGAATTTTCATGTCGCGTGAATTTCGAATTTATATCATTGTAATCGAATCATCAATTTCCATCCGATAAAACAATTTTCTCGCAATCTCTTGGCGTGTTCATTTTGAACCTCGTTCCAACGTTATTTTATAAGGAATCGTGATTTGTTCTCATTTTTTTTTATTTTTTATTTTTTATCGTCACCTTTGCAGTTTTGCCTTTTATTCCGTTGTGATATTTGCGTTCGCATTTCGCGAAAGCTCGAGATATCGAGAAAATTCTAGAGATGAGCGAAGCATGACGGAATTCAATATTTTCATTCCTGTAAATTATTTATCGTGTCTGCCAAACTAAATAAGTTCTGCAGCAAAGTCCTTTCGCTTATTTATATTTTATTTCACTCGTCACTGCCTCATCGTCTGCTTTTACTCTGCCCTACTCATCCCCTATTCCGCTTTCTCTTACGATTTCCATTCCTTTTTCATTCTCCAGAGGAGAATTCACTGAGAAAATTTTACTTACGGCATATGAATTGCAAATCGTGCTAAATAATATTGAATAAATCGTCGCCATGATTACACATCAATGTAATCGCGTTTTTTTAAATTATTATTAATATGATTATTCACTGCTTTCTCGACACGATCGATTGACATTCGTTCGAGGGTTTTTGAGACAACACCGCAATGATCTGATTCTCCTTATCAACCGTCCCTGTTTTCGTAGAATCCAAAGGCTCATCCCACACGATCTATAGCAATTAGGAACCAATTATTTCCAAGAATGTGTAGAAACTCAAGAAGATTTTGAAATCAACACTTAAGAGCTGTTTCGATGTTTAGATAGATGGCACAGCCCGCATTGAACAGAAACACCGACATGAAACTTGATGTGGGACTTTTGTTCTTGCTGGTTTCGAATACCAAAATTGCCGGCTTTGTTTTACGAGTTGATTCCTAGAATTAGCATTGTCAGTACCAGAACTCAATTCCCAACTCAATACACAGGGTGTTCCTTGAATAATGAACTACGATGTAGCTGCAGATATGGGACACGAGGCTGACCCACAAAATAGAATTTCATGTATATTAGAAGTCTAAGTATTTTCAAAAGTATCAAATGTTCACATAAAATTTGTCTTTTTTTCTCGAAAATAGGAACATTCGTCGTTAAAAATTCCTGATAACAATCTGATAATTGCTCTACTCAAGAATACATCAAAAAATTTCTGTAGCTATGGTACTCGAGTGAGAGATCAATGTTGCCAATTCTAGAAAGATTAAAAATAGACGAACTATTTTTAAAAAAAATCATTCGATTCTTACTAAACGTAAAGCCGGTCTGGACGAAAAAGTATTGATTATATCAGACTCGCACCTTGTACAGGTATTGACATAGTAGCTATATAGCATAGTAAGGAAACGTCGTAATTGTGTCTTAGGTTTGAACGAAGAGTATTCTTGCTCCAGGAAATCCAAGTACATCGAAATTGATTGAATCCTCCTGGTATTTACGATGAATGAGCCGAACAAATCCAAGAGGGGTGAAAGATACCAACGTTTTGAAGGAACGAGGGAAGGCCATAGGGAGCGATAGATAAATGAAGAAGTAAAGGAAGCTCCTTAGACGAATCGCAGATTAATCTTGAATTACAGAAAGCTATTGGAATCGTTATATACTTATTGGTGACTTTTAATTAGTATAAAGATGTAACTTTACCGGTTGATGATATCGAAAATGTACAGAGAGAAAAAAAAATGCTTGATTCAATAAAAATTGATGTTATTGGAAGAGTTTTGTCAATTGAAATGCACATTTCTTTGGCAGAATGAACGTGCAGTCTGATAAAAAATTTATGTGTTTGTTCAATGATTTATGACATTATGATGATCATATATTTTATTGGCACTCCGTAATGAGGGATTTTGTTGTTCCAATAACTTTTTTTTCTCAGTGTATAATCGTATTAAAACATTGAATGAAAAAAATGAGAGACTGGAAGCCGATGCACATTGGAGAATCTGTAGACATTCGTGTAGTTTTTACTGGAATAACGCTTTTACAGTTTCATCCTTAAAGACAATAATAAATTTATTCGTCTCACTAGAATCCCCTAATGATCTTGGATCATTAATAATAATAAAAAAAAACAAATGTGAGGCAACACGCTGTTCATAAAAGTTTGGGCAAATGCGTAGAACGTGTTGGGTTGACCGTACTTTTTTTTTTACATTGATATATTGTCCACCGTACGCCCATGCGATGGAGACCCAATTGGAGCCTGAGCGTGGTTCTGTATTGAACTGCGGAAACACATGTTTTTTTCTCCTCATCGTATATTAGGTTGAATCGCAGGGAAAGGAAAAAAGAAACCCGTCAATCTTCGGTGCCACGATTGCTCGATCGCTCAACCACGATGGATATAGTTGTTCGGCAAGCCAAGATTCGATACGGAACATGATCCAAACGAGAAAGACACAGTTTCACTCTTCCCACTTCTCCAGGGCGTCGTTCGATGCAGGAATTCTTAATTGTAATTTCCTAAATAGTTTTTCAATGGCCGAATCTAATCTTTCGATCATTCGGAGATGACAAATTTCGATCAGTTATGGTACACGTGCCTATTTGAAATTTTATTGAACATTTTATTGCAAGTTTCTATCGGCCAATAAAAAACAAATTTCATTAGGAGAAAAAACCGAGCAGCTTCCCCATCAGCAGTTGTGTTCCGGCAGCCGGGGCTAATTTTTGAACTGACTTTATCCAAGCAAATTCATCGCCATATGGTTTTATGATTATTCACGTATGACGCGTACGAACCAAAATATTACATTACAGCTTGTACAATTCCAACCGATTAACCAAATTGCCACGACCTATTTCTTGTATGTACAACTATTTGGACTCGGTAAAACTGGACTGGAAAATCGCTTGTATCTGCGCACTAATCAGTTGAAACAGAGGGCTCATTAGATTCACGTTTATGGCCCTGAACTAACGTAAAATCGTTTACTCTATGTTTTATTTTATTTTATTTTTTTTCTTGGTAAATCAGATAGAAACGAAATGGGCGTAATGTCCAATTCTCTCGGCTATACAGCAGTAATTGTATCAAAGGTAAATACCCACGGCATCTCTGTTGTCGCAACCAGCGCTATTTGATTATGTACGATCAAGGGTTTTCGTAGCGACGGGTTTCAAGATAAACATCATCATCATCATCATTATTTTAGGATTTCTCCAATAAATGATACCATTTTCAACAATGAGCAAATTCCATCGGTGGTTTCCGGTGTTTGGAAATGTGAACCAGACTCCTCGTCATGATATTATGCACACAAGGACTACCTAACCTGCAACTACAGATCCAATTTCGGTTGACGCTCGAGGAAGGTTTATATACCAACGAGGATAATTACTTTCCTCGTCTAGCTGAGCTTGCGAATTAAGGATGCCATATTTAACTTCTTTTTACTTGTATACATATATTTATGTGCGTGTGTATTTGTGCGCGTTTGCTTCTATGTTCATGTGTAAAGTGGGTGATCTATATTTCTAGATATATTTATATGTCTAGTTGGGCTACACAGTATCAGTACTACAAATGGCAGAGATCCTAACTTCCAAAGAGATAAATTGCACAGGTTTAATTGGTGCTGCTGCTGTAATTGCTCAGGGAGTCGTAAACTTTTGGGGAAGTCCTTAGCGAGGTTGATAAACGTATCTTTTTGCCAGTTTCGGCCTTAGAGTTCTTCTTTTTCATTGTGCCCTCCTTGCCTATTCTCCAAGCAGAAAATAATGTGGCTATAGTTATAAGAGAAATAAAATATAACGACGATTTTCACATTCTCCTCTTAGTTTACCCTGATTCTCGTTTTTTTATTCATCACGAAAATTGTTTTTCGCAAGTTTTATTGAAGAATTGTGTCACGAATGCATGAAAATATTTTAAAAACGCTTTTGTAATTTTGAACTCTAGACTTTCGTGCCTAATTCAATTGGAGCAGAGTACCGGTAGTTTTTTTTTGAGTTGGAGAAAAAATAGTGCAGGTTCAATGCGCGTAAAAGTGCGCAAGTTCAAAGAGCTTTTCTCGCGAAGGTAGGAACACTTGGTAGCAAAGGGTTGGTAATTTATGATTTTTCATTCTGTTTACAATCTTCATTCGTTGAGTAGAGCTCTTTCACCCCTTCGGAACGAAGGACGGAAGGGGTGGATTGAAGGAAGAGAATGAGGAAGGGGTGTCGAGAGCTTGCGCGAAGCTTTTTCGCGCATGGAGAACAAGTCAAACGACCGGCAGACGGCGCTGTGCGAAAACGCTGTCTCGCGGGTTGGTAAGCTCCCTTCGGTCTGCCTCACCCGTCGTTTACGGCGCGCAAATGAAAGCGCGCGATACAAGAGCGTACGACGAGGAGGAAGAGACTCCTGGTGAGATCGGGCTTTCGTTGTTCAATCGCGGCGCGTCTCGTACTTGCCGTTCAACCGGCTCCGAAACGCGCCGGTAACGACGACCGCGTGGACACAAAATTGCCAACTTTTTTTTTCTTTTTTTTTTTTTCTTAACACTTCTTCGTCATTGTTTTTTGTTTCCTTAGCCCCACGAAATGCGATTCCTCAAGAGAAAGTGTCGTTGTCTTGTTTTCGAAATAGTGAAAAAAATCGCCTTAACCAGGCGCAAATCGGTGATTTTTGTAATGTGAGAGTGCGATAAAAAAATTTTTTTTTTGTTAAATTGAAAAAAAATAAATAAAAAAGAAAAATTTACGAAGAAAATGCAACGTAGGAATAGAACCTGAAGTAACGAGCAAGGAAACGACCACTGATTAATGAAAAATATTAATAACTCCTTTTCCCAGCTTGACTGAATGAAAAATGTGATATTGAGAAATATTTTAGTGTGAACTGAATGGCCATGCAATGAGGGAGCAGCTTGAAAAAAAAAAAAAAAGAAACAACGACCGTTGCAGAATTTATAAAGGAGTAGTAGTTACAGTCAGTGTGTGATCGGACAAACACGACCAATCCGAGGAGTATGTCAATAGGAAAGTGAAGATAATTTATTTTAATTAAATAAATCGAATTTGATAAAACGTAAATAAATATATTTTTATTATGTTGCAAAGTTTCGATGTTCAATCCAAGTACCACGAGGCAACGCAAAAAATAAATAATTAGAGGAAAGTTATTGTCGATGATAAAGTATATTTATAATACAATTGAACGCTGGTTGGCGGGTCCAAAAACGTAGATTACGGTTGAAAATTTAACAAAAATTACAACAAATATCATAAACTCTCCTGGGATGCTGAATTGAGATAATCAATCAGCGAATAGCACGAGAAAGATTGAGCATTAGAGCTTATTGCGATCTGCAAAGAATGGTCCAAAGATGAAATAGTGTCGTGGTCCAAAAAAAAAATATATATATACATATATATATATATATAAATAAATAATAGAATGTATAAAGTAACAACAAATCGGCAGTATTTTATTTCGAAATATTGAATGACCAACCGTTTCCAGGCTGTATTTTTTATCAGTGTTTATCCGACCAAGAAACTCTAATAATTCGAAACGTTATGACAACAGTGAGAATCAAAAATTGTGCGGAAAAGAGGGTGAATATTAATCATTCGAGGTTCATCTTGGTCGAGTTAATTGTGTGAAAAATAATTAAAGTAGAAGTGCCGATGAGAAAATACAAAGTTCTATTAAAGACGACCTATTCGATTATTTATTTGAAAAGTTTAAGCTACACAAATTTCATGGTGAAGTGAAAAGTTTTCGTGGAAACAAAAGAAAACCGATAAATTTCGAGAGAATTAGATGGTAAATTATTTATTGAATAGAAATATTACGTTGAATATTTGTAAGATCACGAGATACAAACCAAGGAAAGTTCACGAAGTGAGGAGACACGAGAGAGAAGATAAGAAACTATCGGAAAGTCGATGTCCTTTGAATAAATGATAATGATCGATATATAGCGAGAGATACGAGGGTGGAAAAAGAGCGATTGCGGCAATCTAAGTTGTCGAACTAAGGGAAGGGATTGCTTACATTTCTGAGATCCCGAACGTGCCCGATTGACGTTGGGAATGGTAGCGATGGCGACCTCGAGTAGATACAGCAGTTACAATTGTCTCACCAGTTGGGACAGCTACGATCGTATACCAAGGTACATTTTGTGTATACTTATATATGCATGTGTATAGGGTGTGATGTTCCAGGACAATTTCCCTTTGATCCCTATATCGAACAATCTTTATTCACTATCCATGAAAGCAAATCTTCGTAAAGATGGTCTGCTGTTATTGCATATTTTAGAGGTTTCGAACCAAAATTGAAATTTTCCCTTTGATTTATGCAACTGGAACAAAAAAAACACACACACACACAAAAAATTATATTTCTCTTTTCAATATATTAGGTTTTTACAAAACTTCCTACTTCTCCGTGCAAAATTATTCGTATTACTAATGAACCGAAATGATCTTTTTGTTTGACAAAGATTTTTGGCATGACTGTGGCATGTTTGAAAAAATTTGTCTCTAATCAAATCGATATCGTTCGTTCTAATAAATTTTGTAATGAATTTTGACTGAATCATTTTTTGAGAAGTTGTCAAATTAAATTTTTATAATATTTTGTTTACATCTTAATATAAGATAAACTTTTTATTTTCAGTTTCTATTATTCCTGGGTACACTCTTGCGGGTTTTTACGAGCACATTCCATCAATCTAACTTCCTATTCCCCCATTTCACTAGTTTCTATATTCCTATGAGACATCCCCAGAGTATTGCCTACTGCCACTTTCTCCTGATGTACTACTGTGGCTTGCACGAGGGCCAAGGGAAACTGTGATACACATGGCGTTCATCCAACTAAGTATGAGCCTCGCCCGAGGCTGCCTTATTTGGGAGATCGCTGAAGCCATATATTTATATCACGCATCCATCACTGTCAGTCTGTCAATATGCTAGCGAATTGTAATGTAATAAAAATGATTATTTCATTGTTATGAAAGATCAAGAATTTAATTCATTTTCTATGGTAGAAAGCTAAAATTTTTTGTTGTTACGAATATGGATATACTTGTTGAATCAATATCTGGAACTTGAAGGCTTCGTTGAGTCTGGAAAATGGACAAGTTCTCGTTCGAAAATCGTTTGGATAGCAGCAATCCCTGAGGAAATGGCACGAGTGCACTTAGCAACGCCGAATTCGGCGTCTGTTAGCACATGTCTGCTGTTCTTTTTCCAAACTTGATTTTTTTTACTTTATTTAATGACTATAAATAGGAATGATGGCGATAAAGTAATTACACGACGCCTTTGTCCTTCAATACTGTTTATCAAAGCTCTTTTGACGTGTAATTTTTTTTTTTACGATTATTTTTATAAACAGAAGTTATAGGGCAGAATATTGATCGAAAAATCAGCAAATTTATTTTGAAAGTGATATTTTTGAATAAGTTCATTGGTTTGTCTCCAGGTCAAGATTATTATTCTATTTGCAACAATACTTCAATAAAATTTATCGATTATTATACTTGATCAATGTTTAATATTACAATTAAAATTCTATTAACTATTAGGAAATGTATTCTAAAAAAATCGTCATGCACATATGAATCTGATGTGTTCTTCAACTGAATTTTCTCATCTTTAAAAAAGTACACTGAATGTATTGCGTTGTGTAATAAAAATGACGTTTATCAACAATCAATCAATAAATTCAAACACTTTCAAACTGCAACACTATTTTTTCGATGGTAGAAAAAAAATTGGTTGGAAATATAACACACCAATCGTAAACCGAAATCTCGAGAGTACTCAAACTGGTGAATAAGAAGAAGTAGATAGAGGAGTCACGTATTTCAGATACATTTGTACTTTCGGAATGAAACAAATTGCCAAGATTGCTTTCAATCGAAAAGCAATAATATAGGTATTGGCAATCATTCAAAATCAAAGTTCGAAGGAATTCATTATTTCAAGCTTTTCAGATGGAAATCATAAGAAATTCTTGTAGGGCTCGAGGCTTTCATTGAACTGTGGTCGGCATCTTGAGACGGCACCAGGAAATACAAATCTTATTTTTTTTTCCCCGATTCATATAAAAGTCGAGCACGGAAATGGAAAACCACGAGACAATTAGGTAGATTTATAAAGGTTTATAGACGTCTTAGAATTTTGTAAGAGTATAAATTTATCTATTTTCAAGATGATGGAATCTTGAATCTTGTTCTTTCAACTTTTGCACTACGACTGCCACGAAGTTCATTATACGAACCAGTTTACTAGAATACATCGCGATACACTGAGAAAAATTAATTCGTTAATTCAACAAATTTTTTGTTGGTTCGACAAATTTTCTGTTGGTTCAACAAATTTTTTTGTTGGTTCAACGAAACGTAGCGAACAAAATGAAATTTGTTAACCCAAACGAAATTTGGTTCATTCAAATACTTAATTTCTCACCACGACAAAAATATTGTTGAATCAACAAAAGTTTTGTTTAATCAACAAATTTAATTTATTCGTCACAATTTCAAATTTTTTTTCTCAGTGTAACTATAAAATTGTAAGATCTCTGGCAGATGACTGACGAATGAATGGAAACGACGAAAAAAAAAGAATTTTTAATGTTTATATGGAAGCCTAAAATTGAACACAACTTTAACTGTTGGGTTTGCTTAAAAATGCTGATTTCTCGAAATGATGGTAGCTTGGCTTACTCGTACAATTCTCGACACGGATCATTAAATCCTCGTGGCTTTGCAAACTGAGGTGGAAGCGAAACCGGTAATTATCCGGTTCGTGAATCTAATGTTCAATACTCGTGGACTCGATTATCGAACTAATTTCGTTTTCTGCTTTCATGGTACGCGATACACTGCGCTCGCACCAATACCAATTTTTGCACATGCGCATCTTCCCATAAATTCAGAATTCTGTATGAATTAAATAGTATATATAGCTATAGTCAGATGCCCCACTATAATACTAGATATAGAATCCTTCAAAAGTATCAACCACCAAACATCACAATCAGTCTTCCTTTCAATTGATTAATCTACAGTTAATCAGGTTGAAAGTTTTATTTTTATTTTCCTGCACTTTCATTGGTCATTGACAGAATCAAGTGCAATAGCGATTGAGAAAAATTCTTCGTAACTCGAACCAGTTATTATTCGACTTGCAGATGAAATTTTTTTCTGTAATATACCGGACGAAATGGATGTGGTTCATTGGCCTGATATTAATGAGTGTTGTACTATTGCACGAACCTTAAAATTGAGATTCAATAGAGAATCAATTTAAAGAGTTCGAGTCTTTAGAATGAAATGTTTCGGTGCAGCTTACAAGAAAACAAAAATGAACGATTAATTTTTCATCCTTCGAAAACGAGTTTTTACCTGGTTACCAGATAGTTCATGAGTAACTTTAACAATGAAGAGAAACGTTTGCAGAATTCTAACGTTAGAGAAAATGGGACGAAGCTTCTTCGTCTTTGGTATATCATTTCGTCGCGACGAAAAATCGATTCTCGTCGATGTTTCGACGTTGCCGCGAGCTGTCGCACGCGATCATGTAACGCACTAACGTGATAGAGACTTTTCTTCGGGTTCTTGCATCGCAGTTTTTTTTCTGTCTATTCTGCAAAGTCGCACATTGTACGCAAAATAATTTCTAACCGAGTTTCTCTAGTCTACGGTCTTTCTCCTTAGTAGATAGAAAATTCTTTACCAAATTGTCTCGGAGATACAACTTCCTTGAGCAGAAGTAGGCGACATCGTAAACAACTTTTTCCACGTTGGAATAGTCAAAAGAGAATAATGTCTGATAGGCAACAGGTGCCAGTATGTGTGGGTGTACGGACTTGTGTTTATATTTCAGGTTAAAACGGTGGATTGAGCCAATAATCCTGGCCTACCAGTCGTATCTTTCCCTCAATCGATAATGCGGCTGGGTTAAAGTAGAAAGTGTCGGTGTGTGGTCAGACACGATGTGGTTAAAATGGTCATACCTCTCACACGGTCATGGAACAGTGAACGAACGAGAAATAAAGAAAAGTTCGATTGATTTCTAGACTTTTCTCATTTATCAGAGGACTCGAAGCTGAAGTGAATAACTGTCATTCTCCTACCATAAAATTCACTTATATCCAAGTTGTTCTTTTTATTAATGACATTCGAACCAATATTTGATGATGATATCTCAATTGTTCGATACATATTCGATAGTTGTTTCTTCAACTGCTTTATATAATTAGATTTTTCATTGATTTTAACATTCATTGCTGAATTCTTTTTCAAATTACGAGATTTTGAAAATGACGATAAAAACGCTATTCCACTTCAATGATTTCACCAACGTGCACTGAGAAAAAAAATTTGAAATTGTGGCGAACAAATTAAATTTGTTGATTCAACAAAACTTTTGTTGATTCAACGATATTTTTGTCGTGGTGAAAAATTAAGTATTTGAATGAATCAAATTACGTTTGGGTTAACAAATTTTATTTTGTTCGCCACGATTCGTTGAACCAACAAAAAAATTTGTTGAACCAACAGAAAATTTGTCGAACCAACAAAAAATTTGTTGAATTAACGAATTCATTTTTCTCAGTGTGTAAAGCGAACCCGAAGGAATTAGTTTTTATTCGGATTTTGGATATAATTCGGATTGCTATTTCGGATATAAATCGTTTTGTTGTTCGACGATTTATTCTTAAACGATTAATCATTATATTATTTTTTTCATTATATTGTTTTCTCATAAAATCTTCAACTTTTACAAGAAGCTGCCTATTAATTCTATCGGTAAACTGAAATTTTGCTCGTTGCGATGCAAAGAAGAACACAGCTGCGTAGAACACTTTGAGAGCTTCATTGATCAGGCTTTTACCTCATCTACTAGTAGGTATTCCGGGAGACGAGAAGCTGGAGCCTCCGACGTTTATCGCTTACGGGATAACGAAACTTTTATGAACGCAAATAAATTTCATTGAAGCACATCGTCCTCAAGTTTATCCTTTGATACGAATAAAAAATTCCGAGCTTTGTATATAAATCTGCAACCGACACTCTGTAATTCCAAAAGCTTCTGTTGCAGCTTCAGAAATATTGAAACACATAATGCGAATGAGAGAATAAAGACAGCCACAATTATGAAAACTGGTATTATTTATTCCGCTTGGAAAAAAAAAAAAAAAAAAAAAAAATCGCCGAGATTCGGTAATAAACAGTCCTTGTTCACCGACAGCGATGGTTACGCAGTCGGATAGAGAAAAATGCTTTTTCAATTTACGGTTATTTAGAGAATTTCTTTCGTATTGTGCAACATTACTAAAGCAATGCAGTTAACCATACGCAAATTTAACGAATGCGATGTATTTTTTTTTTTTTTTTTTACTCACGAGTGAGTGAATTTCATCAATTGAAAATCCATTTCGTCTGCATAACATCCAGAAAATGTCCACTCGAATTACTGGGAAATTTGTCATTTACTTTCAGTGCAAATCTTTACAAGCCGCTGAGTTGCAGTACAATATCGCAGTCAAAAACCTTTTCTGTGCGATGCAAGTTCATCCAACACAATGGAATCTCATAAGAAATTTTACAAAATATTTTCTTGTTTCATTATTCTGACATTTTTTATGAATAATAGCCAAGCATTTGTCACTGTAAGATTTAAAACCAGCAAAGTTTTAGCTTCGCTCGATCTAGATCTTGAGCTTGAAGGATTTCATTCACCATCGAGGCTCTGAGCATTTTCTCGTTAAATCGATCGCCTCCCGTACTTTTTTTTTAATCCATTTTTCGTCCTGCTTGTGCACGAAAAAGGGACTCAAACCCAGCGAAATATCAGAAAAAAGAGTGAAGGGGAAAAAAATGGTTCAAATCTGTACGCAAACGTGGAGAAATTCAAATTGCGTTTGCGAGACGGCTGCTCGAGCATTGCGCACGACTAAGTAAATTCCCATATTCACCGGTGGATTTCATCGATGGAAAAACGCGAGAGATGTAGCTCGATATTTCGCCTCGTCAATTTTTTTCGCCCAAAAGCTCCCAGCTCCTGGACTTGTGTGTGTCCCTGTGTGTATGTGTATATACGTGTCGCGATATACCAGTTCCATCAACTTTACCAGATCTCTAGTGAAATATTAATTTCGTTGGCAAACACAATCTTGAGCTACATGCCCTCGCAAGCACAATGACATGCTTTTTCCAGGTCACGTTAAAAGATTACGAAAACTTTAACACGAACGAAAATATAAAATTTCCTGGTGCCAAAAAACTTTTGCATTTTTTGCGCAATAGAATTTTTGGAATAGAACATTTTGAGGTTATCAGAAAAGCATAACTTCAAAATTTGTTCTCTTCTTTCGTCACTCTCTGATCTGAGTAGATTTTCATCAGACGTCAACTTATTTTCATTAGGGATTAAACAGCTCTGAATACTATTGACACCCTCGCCTAATCCAATTGAGAACTGGGCCAATTTAATCGGCCAA
This sequence comes from Campoplex capitator, assembly GCA_037576405.1. Taxonomy (NCBI): domain Eukaryota; kingdom Metazoa; phylum Arthropoda; class Insecta; order Hymenoptera; family Ichneumonidae; genus Campoplex; species Campoplex capitator. The sequence continues at coordinate 7,071,046 of JARBWI010000323.1, read as the reverse complement.
CAAATCCACCGTATCAAAACTAAGCCTTTTTTTTTACTGATCGCCTAAATTAATTCGCAATCCTTGATCCTCCTGTGGAAGCAAAATAGGTAGGAATTGAAAAGGAGAAAAAAAAATTGGAGCCGTCCTGTCACTTCTCATTCATTCGGATTTCATTTTTCTCGAGGATTCGTTAAATCCGATGGCGTGTGTGGCACAAAGAGAGCTGGATAAGCTTTAATCTTGGAAATTGTATGCTCACGAAAGGAGCAATAAAAGGGTGAGCTTTGATTAACTTCAATTCAGCGAGTTCAGGATATTATCTTAGCAGCATTCTGCCCTGTTGTCATAATCCAAAAACCTTTCATTTTTTCAAAAGTATACTGTGAAATTTGGATTACCATGGAACCATTTCATGGATAGATCGATGCAGTTCCTCGGCGAAACAAGTTTTATTGCTACAAAAAAGTAAAATGAATGCATTATTTTTCATTGAGAAGATAAATGCCCGTTCACGTAATCAAAATAATTATTCGAACGACATTATTATAGTATCAACTTTTTTCATTGGATTCTGAAAAGACTGAACACTGAAAAAAAACCTTCTAAAAGTGAGTAGAAGTGTGAACTTGAAAATTCGAATAAGTCTGAATATCTCGAAAAACGTGAGACGTTAACTCGACATGAAATACCGCATCGTCTAAACAGATTCAGTGTTCCCTATTCCGCAGTTCATAAGTTATTCCTTACTTACGAAACATCCAAAGATGCAGTCAATTCAATAGAAGTAAAATAACTGATTTTTTTCTCGAGCAAATTTGTTTCGCAGGCTCTAATCAATCTCTTCAATTTTCCCATGAAACTATATTACAGGCAGCACAAATTATTTTGCGTGGATAGATATTTAGTTTACGGGGCCGCAGGCTGTTAACCCTCATTTATCCGTACAGACTAATCCCAAGAATTGATGAACTAGACGATGAATCGAACTTTTTTCATCTTGGTGCGAAAAGAATTTTGCCTCGAGGGAACAAAGGTTCAAAAGGATACACGTGTGCCAGACAATCACACACTGAATCTTTCGTTTTTATTTTAGAACATTATTCATCAATACTTTGATGAAAAAATATTTTATAAACCACGAAACATGAATTATTAGTCGTCAGAGCCAATCTCGATCGAGAAACTAGTCGAAATTTCACTCAGAAGTGTGCTTTCAAGTGTCTTACTGGTAAACGTCACCCGAATTTCTAGTCAAGTCTAACTAATTCTTCATTGATTGATTAATTAATTAAGATTGATTTCCTTATGTCCCAGATTCTGTTACTCATTACTTTACTATTTATTTATTATCAATTTATTTTTTATTCACTAATTATATATAATTAATAACAGAGTTTTTTTTTTTTTGGTGATAAATAGTATCATCGGTGGATGAGAGACGGGAAAGAATAGTTGTTTCCTCTTTTTTTTTCGGAGCCTGAAGCTGCCCGCACTCGTTACTCTTAAGACAGGGAATTTCCTCTGACTTTTAGCCAACGAGACTTGAAAAATAACGTGGCACATTGCTGGCCTTAGGTGACATAGCGAATGGGCGTAAAATAGATAAATTGAGGAAAAGAAAAAGTAAGGGGGAATCGAAGACGTCCGAATCCTCGAGGATAACGAGCTACAGATCTCGGGAGAGTTATACAACGTCTTTTCTCATATTCGAACATTTTGGCAGTGTAAAAAAAAAGAGAAGAAAGCGAGGGAGGAGAATAAAAAGAGAAAAAAAAGGGAAAGATAAGGAAAAGAAAAAAAAGGGGTTAAGAAGAGCGAGGGTGATCTTCGGATCGGAGCGAGGAATAAGATTAAGTGTGCTTCGGTGAGTCTCGCTCCATCGAATCGAATCATAGTACCTATGGGAAATAAGTTTCGGACGATCATACTCGTGATTCTGCTGCGCGGATGTGCGACTCGAAGTATAACCACACAAAACGAGATTCAGCCCTCGTGTATTTTCTTGAGCTTCAAATTCTGGGATGACTATCGATCAACCTGTAAGCTAAAAGGATCAGGAAGAAAAAAAAATAAAGAGTAGAATTGGGTCGAATGAAATGTGATAGTTGGTGGCTGTAATTGCGTATTAAATGTAGTAGATTTTTTTTTTGTTTGTCAAGATGAATTTTCTAGTAGTGATGAATAATGGTTGAATAAGAAGCTTTTTGCTGTCTGCCAACAAGACGCAAAGTTTGAGCAAACCAGTTCGTTTAATTTTCATCCGAAGTGTGTAGAGAGTGGGAATACAAGATTTTTATGAAACGGCGAATTTTACTTCGCGTCATCTTCCCAACACCAGTCTCGCATGAACGAAAATAAACTTGACACCGTTTTTGATGAATCGATAAGAAATTATCAATGGATATTAACGCTCAGTTGTTAGAGCAGTAACGAGCTCCAATTCTTTCGATAAAATCTTCTTACCCAGCACCATCTTAGACTATCAAGTTACTTCGATTAACGGTTTCCGATACCGTTTTAAATCAATTATTGTCACCTACTCCTCGTGGGCTTGAAGATGGAAAATGGAATGTTTATATTCTCTTCTAACATTCATGCTAGCATGCCCTTCTTCTCAGCTTAGGTCTTTTATTCCAAATTTTCTTCAGATAAACTAATCAAAATAAACCATGGGCAACATTATTTTTTACGATTCTGATTTAACAGAACATCAATACTTGACTCCAAAACATAAATGATTTCCATTCAACATTCAGACTTTATGTGGCTGATTTTCTTTACGTGTCAGGAAAATAGAATTTCTTTAGTCATTTGTTTCTCGAGCTTCGTCATTGGTTCATCCAACTCTGGCCTTACGATCACTTCTGATCTCAAATTGTTTTTCATTTGCTCTGATAATAAATGCTTTAATAATCATTGATTAATACTTGTTTCGAATCTATTTTCTTTACAGTCCATCGCTGTAGATACATACTAAACATTGTTATTTTATCTGGTGATTTACTCATTGAATTCTCGAAATTTGTGCCTGCGCTAATTTGCTGCAAGACTCCTCAACTCCCACTACCGGTTCTGTTTTCACTAAACGAGTGCAACGGTCCCTCTACTCTCTCCATGATTCCTGCGACTGATAGGAGCCGCGTGTACGCTTCAATAGCTATGATAACGATTCGCGAGCCCGCTACCGACAGACAACCGTAGATAGGCGCTTGGAGAGAGCAGACCAAGGAGAAGCATGACACTGAACAAAATCAATCTTGACTTATCAACGCTCCCGGGAGGGGTTTTGTTCTAAACAAAATTCAATGCTTCCAATGATTCGAGTTCCCACTGATCTCGAGTCTGTCAGCTCTTCAGCACCGAACGTTACGCACTGATTAACGCTTCTGTTATCTTACTCCCATCTTCAAATGAACCAATTCCTCTTGCATTGCAGATTGTGATGGGATAAAAAACGTAGGAGGTCATCCAAGGATCGTTAGCTTTTATCAAGAGAATATCTATAGAAAGCGCTTCCGGTTTTAACGAGCCTCAGCCCTTTGAATGAAAAATTCATGTAATTAACGTAAAAATAAGAAAAGATTCGAGCGGATTATTCCGTTGCTTGATTTTTATGCAGAAAAATTTTATCCGAGTAAACGATTTGTGTTTTCTTTCTTTTTTCCGTGCAGTTTACATTCGCACCTGATTTTTTTCCTCTCATTTCCCAACCTTTCAGAATCTCGGCTAATATTTTTTTTGTTCGCTTTATTTCGCTTCTCTCGGTCTGTCCGTTTCTTTCTTTTCGTAATTTGCCGGATGGGGAAAGCTCGTGTAAGCGTAAAGCTGAGTACACAATGTCCGCGTTACGTAAAAGAATATCCTTGTCGTTGTCGCTGTAGAGACATTGGGGCCTGTGCGTTCTCGCTGATGATACCTGGCAGATCTACGAGAACGTGCTATGTCGGCCAGACGTTTCTTGAGATACATAAATTCTCACGATAAATGTGCTTCCTGTACCTACATGAAACACATAAAACAAACTCTACTTTCGCGTCCATCTCGATGTAAGCTGAAAAAGAAAAAAAAACAGTAAAACGCTGCAGAGTTCTCAGATTTACAACACGGATTCAAATGCGATATATAAGGACGCTTTTATATTTTTCGTTTACAATGGATCAGTTGGAATACTTTTCTCGTGGAAACATTTCAAAATCTCTTGAATGAAAATTGCTACCGCAATAACACGCTGGATTATTCTTTTACTCTCGGTTCCTACACTAGTTTCACGAATCATTTCGAACCAAGTCGATCCTGCATTGGAACAATTCGCACTTTATGAGCTCATAACTCTCTGTAAAATTGATACTTTCGATGATATTTCATCTAAAATCGATCATACGATCCCCCACTGATCGAATGGTATCGGCCAAAATTTCTTATTTTAATACCCCCATAGGAATTACTCAATACATAGTCGACCGAAAATAATCAGTGAATGGATAATCAATAACGAATAGAATGATGTATGAGAAGTTTAATTTCATGGGAAATTAGTTGACGAAAATTCTTTTAAAAATTAGAGAGGATTCTAAAAATGAAAAATCGACAGAAACTTCATATTTTCGGAATGAATCTGGGGTCAAAGTCGATTGGGTATTAGGGATAAAAATCTCTGTGCAGCAGTTTCTAAATCTTCGAAATATGTCGGATTCTAGGGATATGATTTTGGACGTATAAATAAAAAGTCACATTGGACCGAGGTTAATTGTTTGACGACAAAATACTGCTGGCATAAGGTCTCGTTGGTTCGTGTGCGCATTGCTGGAAGTGTGGGAATATTTTTTTAATTTCACTCTCCCGTATCACTTCATTCGAAAACGTAGAACTTGAAACGCTATGTATAGAATCCGTTGAAAAGAAGAACTTCCCATTTACTTTTCCCATCAACTTTTCTTTATCCCTTACCCAAGATATCCGTGGAAAGTTTGATCGTTAAACAGTTTTTGTGGAGGCTCGTCGCAAATGACCTCAACTATTAACTCCTCCGCTCTTTGTTCGATCGTTTCTGTTTTCGAAAACTGCGAGAATTGAAAATAAAATTTTACTTCATAAGAAACTCCAAACTTTTTGTTATTAGAAAATGCAAAAATTTTTTTTGATAACTTGCATTATCATTCAGGTGCTGGCGCATCCTATAAACTGATTGGAACGTTTTTCATAGTATGCTGGAAGAGATTCTAATGAAAATCGTTTCGAACTGGAAAATAATGCCGATACGGAACTGACTCTTAGTACTTTAAATGCAATAAAATTGTTCAGAACAGACCCTTAACATCCTTAAAAACATGATAGTCCCGATAAATAAAACGGAATAACGTTAATAATCATCGAATCGTTCCACACAATGCGAATTGAAACAAATGAATATGATCAGGAAACTGTTATTCTCATATTTTCCAAAAAGAGATCGGTCTGTATGGTTTTTGCGATTCCGGTCGAGCCTTCCTAACATTTAATCAGTTCTCAATATTTTTTATTTCCACCAAAACGTTTTTACCATTCTAATAATTGATATCAAATGGAACCTTATTTAAAAAAAAAAAAATTCGTTCTTATTTCGTAGCAAGTTGATCTTTTATTTCAAACGTTTTTTTTTTCATTACTGAAAAAAAAATGAGATATAATATGATCTGCATTAAGCAGGTCAGATAAAGAGGGATAATGAAAGCTCAGGGGTTACATACCCGTTGGTTTCATTAAGTTTATGCGTTTCGTTTTATCTTCCCGTCTCACCAGGAGCCAGGAAAAAGCGTCGTGTACCATTATGGACACGCGATTCTCTTTTTTCACGAATTCCTGGGCTATACGTATTCCCCTTCATTGCCCACATTTACTTTGGCAAGCTCTGGGCCTATTCCTGCCATTACTCCATTCCAGTCTTTCACATCAAGTCAAATAGTCCAAATTAATGATACTCAAGAAATGCTCAAAAAAATCATGCCACGAAGCATCGATTCGCAGATTAAGAGTATTATTAATTAATTATTATTAATTAATTATTAATTAATAATTAAAATTAAGATATTATTGCATTCATTCGACCCAAATGGAGTGTACTCAAAATAAATGGAATTGTATGAAAAAAAACGATGGAAACAACAAACTTATCATATTACACTTGTAAATTTTTGTAAAATAAACATTATTCCGTTCATTCGGATTTCGCATTGCTCTTATTGGTTAATCGACCTGATGAAAGCATCACAACAATTATTCCAAAAAGTAACATATGATGACATGCACGGTGCAGCAATAAATTTCCTCATATTTAATTAACGACGCAAATATTTCCTGTTCGTCAACGGTACACATTGCTGATTGAAAAAAAAACGTTCATAACATTCAACTTTTGTAACATTGTGATAGTGGATATGAAAATAAAAAATAAAATTGCCAAAATTCATCAGTGGGACCAAATACGGGGAACCCTTTTTTTAGACTGTTTGATCCGTACATTTCATGCGAATGTCGCAAACTCGAAGCTTTTTTCTGATGCAATCAATGTCGAGTAGGGAGTTATGTATGTCTATATGGATAGAAGCAGATGTTTGCTCACTGATAACTCATGTGCTTCGACATCTCTTTACGTAATTGGATCTGACTCTTCGGACGGTATACGAAACGAGCCGTTTACACACGATGTACAATTTTTAGAGACTTCCACTGACAGAAAATATATTTCACATTATTTTATTACAATTTTACATTATAATGCGATTACACAATGATGAAAGAATCGTAACTCATTTGACGAAATGACAAGAGCGTAGACCAGAGCATGGATGTCATTGATGAACTTCTGACAATGTTAGTTTTGCTATCGACGTATATTAAGGAGTTTCGGTACAAAAGGCAAAATTTTAAGAAATTAATGAAATTCGGTGATAATGTTCTTCAACATCAAGTACGAAAAGACAAATTTTTTCAAAATTTTCTTCTACTTAGTTATCGAGTAATTATGCATTAAAGCAGATTTCTTATGCCCGAAGTGTATACCTATATATATGGAAACGCTATGCTTATAAACGTGAACTTCAGTCTTCAATTACTCGATAACTGTGTAGAAGAAAAATCTGAAAAAATTTGTATTGTCAAATTTGGCACTAAAGAATATGTTCACCAAATTTTCTAAAATTCTTAACTTTTTGAAATGTTTTTTGTTTTTAACATGGTTTAGCATGGCAACATTATATCGCCTGTACCGAAACTCCTTAATCAGATTGGGGATGGTGTTGATTGGTTGTTGTCGAATTTGGATATTTGATGAAAATTTTTATGTCATATAATTAGCGGTTGTGCAACCGGATGTAATGGATTGTTTAGTTAACCGAAGCTCTCGGACGTTAGAGACCTGCGGTTCACATGCCGTGGTACAAGTCGATATCGATCGGGTGTACCGAGGGTTTCCTCATGACAATGTAAATGTACAAGTTGACCATATCATGAACGTGGTTTCTGGCATCGTGCTACGTCATGTTACCGAACAATTATTCCTTCGTCTATTGATTTCTACGAACAAACACATCGGCCATTGATGATTGTGTCCGCTTTGAATACTTACTCCGTAGAAGACTAATCGATAGCTCCGACAACCTCCGTGCAAATGTTTTACCACTTCTTTGGTATTCGCTGCATTATCTATCGGTTTAAAATTTGTAACAAGCGAATTGTCGATTTAGAACACTTTTGCCTTTCCGCAGTGAAGGCTAAATTATCACGAAAAATGGAAATAAGTGGCGGAGAAAATGTCAAGTCTTCCAAATCGTCATAAAATAACTAGCTCAATAATTTTATGATGCAGATAAATATTTGACCGCTCTGATTGCCTCAAGAATCTTCGAGTTGGTTACAAATATTTTTCACTTTTTGGGTCGAATCATGCGACAAGAATGTCTTTTTACATTCAAAAAGTTCTTGATCAAAATTATTGTGTCCCAAATATTAAGTAGACATTCTTTCAGACTTCAGTGCTCCAACTCAATCGGGATTCCGAGCTTTCTCTCTGTTATTTCAATGATCGCTGCGGAATATTTAGAAAACTTGGCTTAGTTGGAATCCGGATGGAAGAGATATGGAATAATTATAATTTCTAATAGCTCGAATCTGCAATTATATCGAATGAGGAGACTGGCCAGAGCTCTTTGATATGTATACATAATACATACGAACTTCAAAGCAAAGAGAAAGTTGGCTTTTGCGGGTACGTATGCAAGTTCGCGTGACAAGCGCGTATGGGGTGGGTTCACCGCGGTAAATTGGCTGCAACCGACGTTGCAGGACGTCGTCATCGTTCTCGTCGTCGAGGCTTTACGGGGCCGTTGATACCGTTAACTTCTCTCTCTCTCTCTCTCTTGCTTTCTTGCTCCTTCGTTCGAAAAGAAGGGAGTATGATGAAATAGGAATGAGGGAAACCATGGAGAGCGAGAAAGACACTCTTCGGGGTTGTATATAAGGACGACGGGAGCTTTCACGTACGGAAGTTGTGATCCGACGAGGCGCGTTAGTATGAAACGTCGCAACGCGACGACCCCACTATGTCTCTCTTTTTCTTTCAGTTGACCTACCCATTCTCCCCTCTGTGCTCCTTTTTAGTCTCTCTCTCTCTCTTACTCACTGATTTTTTCTTTATTTCTCTCCTCCCACCCTTCTCTCTCTACCGACTGCATTCTGGGGCTCCATGAAAGGCTATTCCAATGCGGCAACGTCAGACCTAGCGAGTGAGCTCTTCAAAGCGTTACCAACTGAACCATGTAGTGTCCATCAGGTAATCCTTCCATTGCATATGCTGGCAATATGCCGCAACGACTGCGATGTATCGCCGTCACCACTGAAACAAAATCTTTCACAAGTGAACTTTCCCATGGCCCTACAATTTCACCCACGCCACAGTCCGAATATGGAAGATTAGCATGAAGAAAAAAGAATGTCAGAATTCCTATTAGTGTACTTTTAGGTAGCCTTAAATACGAATTAGTTCTTACTCACCTTTGAATCATTTTATTGAATCGATGAGGATCCAAAATTTTGTTCTACACTTTTGCATGAAGCAGTTGATAATGAAAAAATAAAAAAAAAACTGTCGCGATCGATCGAAACACACACGTGTGGACTTCACTTCCAAACGATGAATCCTCTTTCGTGTGAGAAATAGTCAAATAAAAAGTTGATTTCGTCTTGAACTAATGACTATTTAGAACTTGCCAACTGCAGTCTTGAGACAGTAGAAAAAATGTTCCCTCCCACACCTTTTTCCTCTACTGTCTACTCTTTTCTTCGTCTCGTTTTATCTCGAATTCCACCTCTTTCTCTATCTTTCTTTCTCTTTTTTTTTCGATTTGTGACAATAGATTCAATGAACCTAGATACTTCTATTGCCTCTACCAAGATTCTCTATCGCCAGAGGTTAAAAAAGTGTAAAACCGAAGAGAATTAGAAAGGAAAGATGAAGAGAGACGGAGATGAAGGACTTTTCTATTATTATGGACAGAGAAATGTTGGCTGGAGATGGTTGTCACATCGAATTTTCCACCAGAGAAAAACCAATTTCTATCTATCTCAGAATGGTTTCTCGAACAGATCGAGTGTGATCTCACCGTGTCTTTTTCAAATACGAATCTTAACGATTGATATACCTTTCTTTTAGTCCTTTTTCCCTTGAATTATTTGGAAAACGAATAATGCCTCTTTGTTGGATTCTATCTCTTCAAATTGGACGGATAATTTTGTCGATGATATTTCCACCGCTTGCGAACATTTCATTATCACCTCGACTATTATAATAATATTAATATAACAGTGAATTTCAGTACTTTTCGTCATACGTCAAGCCTTCAATGAGCTCAACGTTTCGTGCTCGGTGAAACGTAAAGTTCGCGAGTACCAACCAGACCTGGGAATCAAGATTGGATATTTCAATTTCCTGGTATATACGATAGAACGTTACTTCGATCGGTCTCGCACCTCGCTGATCATACCTATAGACAGTTTCATGGCTACCTGAATTTAACAGCTTTATTTTATCCGTTTTATATACTTATATACCTCCGTGTATACATACGTAAATGTATATAAATATAGAGCCATGAAATTTGATATAGATCGCCGTTAACGTGAACCAGTAAAATTTACAACAGACCACCCTGCATGAGCTTTTCACAGTCAATCGAGTTCGATAAAATCCGATTAAAGCAGCTCGCTTTGATACATACATAAAGCTTTATCGTGACATGTTCCACTCTAATTAGCTTTGTTCGAACCTCCCAATTACCTACAGGACAAAACCATTGATCATTGTATATGGTAGAATGAAATTGTTATTATCATAGTTAACATGCTTTTTGAAATCGATTTACAAGGATTCGTCAGTGCTCCAACACTCGTCGTGATAACACTATTTATCGCGATACGTTTTATTAGCCAGTGAGACATTAATATTTGATTTGTGAACACGAGTCATGCGAGTGTGCGCTCACAGTAAATGATCCTCTGAAAGATTGAGCTGAATCAATCGTGTGGAAACCGTATGGGCAGGTGAAAGAGAATCGCAAGAAGAATCCAATAAACAGTCATTTCACATAATGTCAGAAATGAAGTTTTGACTTTCAGTGAGAACATTTTCACATATACACTTACACGAAAATAGAAAGATTTGACATTTACAGAATTGAACGCGCTCCTGTCTCATTCTCTTTGCAACGATTAAGAATTTTTTTAATCAATCACAAGTTAAGATATATCTTGAACAAGATTATAACCACCGGGAGCCGTTTTCACGAGATCGTGTGTTCCGAGCGATAAGTTTCTCGTTGGTACCAACTTAAGTCGAAGAAGTTGGAGAAAGAACAAAAGTTTTATCATCGACATATATTGTACGTGTTTCAGGTGCTATATGTACTAGGAAAGCATTTTGTAATTAGTTATTACGAACTTTTTTTCTTTCGTTTTAGAGCTTGATTTTTTTACATGCCTGAATATACGTATCTATATTCGACGAGTTTGTGCATATTAGTATAGATTCTGTATTTGCCATGGATGTTGAAAAAGCATCAAAGGGATGAAAAAAAAAAAAACCGATACTTAAATAAGATTAATTGAACGATAATCGAACGTAGTTTACAAAACATCCTTTAAGGAGTTTCGGTACAAACAGCGAAATGTTGAGAAATTAATGAAATTTGATGATAACGTTCTTCAACATCAAGTACGAAAAGACAAATTTTTTCAAAATTTTCTTCTACTTAGTTATCGAGTAATTATGCATTAAAGCAGATTTCTTATGCCCGAAGTGTATACCTATATATATGGAAACGCTATGCTTATACACGTGAACTTAGCTCTTCAATTACTCGATAACTGTGCAGAAGAAAAATCTGAAAAAATTTGTATTGTCAAATTTGGCACTAAAGAATATGTTGACCAAATTTTATAAAATTCTTAACTTTTTGAATTTTTTTGTGTTTTTAACATTGTATCGCCTGTACCGAAGCTCTTTAATTTTCAAATTCTAAAAAATGAAGCAAACGAAATCGTTCGACAAAACATATAAAAAACGAAAATTTGTTTGAAAAACGACAAGTCTCCGAACTGCGAAATTATATGCTGGAAAAATGAAATAAAAAGAAAGAGTAACAGAGTTAATCGAAAGGGTTAAAGAAAGAGAGCAGAGAGAAGATAAAAATATAATGTCTTGGGTAAAAGTAATTTAGTTTTCGCCAATTTTTTTCGTTTGAAATTTGTACCAAATCTTTTTTTGTCATGAATTTAGGCTATTGACGTATATCTATCTATGAAATTTTCACGAGATAATTGTTTTTAGGCGAAGAAACGATAGAGGGATGAAAAAAACGAGATTACACGGTTGCTCACTAAAAGTACCCGTCCATGACCAGAAAATGGCATGTGACGTCACGCGATTCTATTTCCAGACACGCCAACGCATTTGCAGTTTTCTATAAATAGCACAGATTATATGGGCACATCAGTGGGACTATGAACTTTACCTTTTTCACCTCCCACACAATATTATTGTGCATATGCGCTCACCGTATTTCGAATGAATCGGAACAAACCGTTGTACTTGCTCGGTCAATGAAAATGGCCTACATATCGCTTTCACTAGGTTATGTGTCGCGTGTATGCGGATACAACGTAATACCTATGCTCGAGAGTTTCTCGTATTCTGCTGTCATTTGTATCGCCAGAACTTTACAAACCCGTAAAATGAGCATTTATATTTTTTTCAGACTTACACAGACATGACACGTAAGCTGTGTATAGTAACGGTATAAAAAAATTGAAAAAAAAAAAAAAAAAAAAACATAATTTATTCATTTTGTTGCAGAGTTCGAGTCGAGTACTACGTGAACGAGAACACGTTCAAGGAACGCCTTCAGCTCTATTTCATCAAGAACCAGCGCTCAAGTAAGTTAATTACCGACCTACCGTTCTATCTTTCTCTTTTTGTCTGTCTGCCTCTTTTTTTTTTACCTTTTTTTTTTCGATTCCCATTAAACGGATAGAGTCATGAGCTCAAACTCAACAACCGTATAACTCGTCATTCGACTTGAATTTAAACACAACTTTTCACATTTCTCTCTGTTTTTTCTGTACACGATTCTCAGTGCATACGGCGCGGTGTAAATGCACTTTCGTTTCTACGCTTCGTCCGATTATGGCAAACTCGAGATATCAATGCGATTTTTTTAAAATAGAATATGTTAGTTTTTAAAAAAAATGTCCGTGCGACGAATAGCCGAAGAGGGAAATTAAAATTCGTGTGACATGATTCATCATCCATATGATGCTGGGTGTTATTGAGTTTTCGAAAAACGAGTATTTTCTCTGTTCTGTAGATGAGTTTTTACCAGGAACGCCGTTGCGTTCAGCCGGCAATAGTTCAAACGTCCTCGTATATGGTCACTTCGTCATTCAGAGGTTTTCAAAAGAAAATGAGTCTCACTGTGTATCTCTTTGAGACTCCTCGACTTTTCTCGTTGCATTTCTAAACTCCATTTATCTCACGAGTAATTCCATTAATGCATGGGCCAAATTCGGACTTGCAAACTTTTTGTGGCGTACTTCGGAACTTCAATGTGAAGAAAAGGCAAAAAATCTCTTGACGTAGCTATAAATCGAAAGAAACAAACGAGTCCGCTAGAAATATTGTTGACTAAAAATCAGAATTTTCTGATATAACCATTTTCAGGATCAATTTTCAACTGAATCTATCAATGACAGCTTCGTTCCAACTATAAGAAACTTATCCAACCTTGCAATAATATTTTTTACTTGAGATTGATAAGTTTAAAAAAAAAAGTGTTTCTCTCAAACGTCGCAGAGTTTCTAACAGCGAAAATAAAAAAACAATCAATCTCAGCAACTCCATTCCCGGTGATAAAAAATCTCAATTCGTTAAAGTTACTGATTCTTTAAAATCGGTTTTTATGGAGGAAAAAATGTCTCCCATATAGTTACGAAATTTCCTCTTATTTTTTCGGACCACAAGAGAAACATCGAAGGAAAAAAGTTTTACATAAATGATTCCCTTTCGTAAAATAATATGGTAGCAGTTATATTTTCCCTTTTATTTTTAACTCAGATTTATGTATTCAATTGAAACCCGTATGAAAGGAGGCTACAGGGCGTAAGGCACATCTTTTCACCGGAGGTCATCCTCATAAATTTACGATCAGAATCCTCCTGATCCTGGACGAAAAGCCTCGTCCCTTTTCAAATTAGAACTCTTGTACTAATGTGATGTGTTATAAATGATTCAAGTTGAGAGCATTGTCTAGTTCCACCGCACTGGCTGTGAAAACCGTTAAAGATAGAACAAAAATGAACCGATGCTGCGGTGTATGAAATTTTCGAGAAAAAAAGTCGGAGATGGCTTTTCCTATTTTTTTTATTTTTTTATCCTTCAGTCCTGAATGCGAGGTGAAAACATCGTAAAACCATTCGGCTTACACGTGATTCTCGAAAACCAGGTCATTTTTCAAGATGCTCTCAAGAATGAAGTACTCAGAGTAAAAAAATGAAGTTCATAACTTTCCCGCAAGAGAGTTTAGACTCATCAGGACTGGTCTTATTTATCCCTGAAGATTTATAGAGGCTGTGCGATAAAGTGCTCGACTTTGGTGACTACGATAACAATGAACAATGTTTTCATACTTTCTTTTGCAGCAGCGAAGTAACTAAATATTTGAGCGTTCTTCAGCACTTTTTTAGTGAGGATCAAAATTCATTTGAAGAGTTGTTAATAAATCCTTCAACATCTCGGTTCATGCGAGTCAAAATCTCGCAGAAATCCCGAAAATATTTTCTTTCTTTCTTTGCATAATGAGCAATATGGACCACTGTTAACTTTCCAGCCGATACGAAAAGTAACTTCTCCCAATATTTGTTCCATAAACGTATCAAAGATTTGAGCCATCGGCATTCGTTTTCCAAGGATTTCAAAAACGAAAACTATGAGTTGACGTTTTGAGTTTTTATGAGCGAAAATAACTGAAATACTCATTTATCAACATAACAAATGCTCAATAAATGGCCAAAGGTTCTTTGCAATGAAGCAGAATATTATGAAAAAAATTTTTAAAAAGCCAACCATTGTTCAATTCCATTTTACTGAACGTCGCAAAGCCAATACGTGGATTCAGCCCGTTTGGATAATATTCTTTTGATGTCAGTTGCAGAATTTTTGATCGTGTACTGCCATCGAACCAAAGCCAGAAACGAGTTGCATTTAACGTTTCGCTTGTTCTCTCAACTCGATGTGTACAATAGTATGCGACGTTCCAAGATCTCAGAGGCAACTTTGCACAGTAGGAGGGTGTGCAATCGACGAAATTCTCTTTGTGGCAAACCGTTTTCGCAGCCACTGTTAAAATGGTGGTCTGCATGAACTGAAATCACACGATTTTTCAATACTAAATCCACCGACCTATATTTCTCCCATGACCTTTGAAAAGTGCTAACTTTTCTTGAAAATTTTAAATGACTGTTTAAAAATTCCTATTTCATATGACACTAATTCACAACTGTTTTCCAACTATTTCGAGCGTTACGTATTTCATTAAAACACTTTTTTATGGTGTTCTATCCCGTTTACTCCAGGAATGGTCTAATTTTCTTTTACAGGTTTGAGGATAAGAGTAGCCAATCTTTTCTTCAAGCTGCTAACATGCTTCCTCTACATATTCAGGGTTATCACGGACACTGTTCCTACTCAGGCTTCGTGGTGAGTTTTGATACGTAAATCTGAAAAAAAATACGAAAATAGTATTAAAAAAATCGGGATTCTAATGGTTCAGGAAAGGCTTTCATTTTATGAATCTCAAATTTCGAATATTTTAAACTTTTCGTAATTGGGTTTTCTCGTCATTGGCATTCAAGAAGTTCATTGATAAATTCATTCTGTCGATTTTATTCCCTTTCGACTTTATCGAGTTTACCATTCGTCAATTCATCTCGAAAAATGCATTTATCATTCCACATCGAATGATACAAGTATAATTGAATAGTCGAAACCACTGTACGAATCAGCAGTGGTGAATATTTGAAAAAGCGAAAGAAAGACACAAAAAATTGAATTCAATATTTTTTAAAATTTATTTTATAACCTGTTAAAAGTACTACAATGACTTTCCAGAATACTGATCGGTACAGAAAAAAAAAAAATAGACTCCGCATTACATTCAATGTCACTTTGAATCGATATTATTTCAGCTACGGTTGCCAAGCGGGAAACAAATCAGAGATTTTAGCATCGCAGAGTCTAACGGAGGAGGAATTTCGAGAGAACTCGACCATCAATTGGGACGCTATATTATGGGTGAGGAGACCATTGGAATTATGGGTAGTCCAGGTGATACTGGCGATGGTGTCACTGACCGAAGCTCTTTTGCTCGCCTATCTCGGTTACAAGGTACGCATCTTATTGTTACGATGATATTTTTTCGTGTTTGTATTATATGTATGTCTATAAGTAACTGCGTGGAGAAAATGAAAAAGTGCGCACGCCTCTTGTTCTACATCCTAACACGTCGGTAAACATCATTCGATCGTGAGACGCAGTGGAAGTTTGAGCTTCGAAATGATACGAACGATGATTCAATCGTTGACTCATTCGATCATCGATAGCAATGAATGCAATTATTTCTGTTCATTTTTTCTGCTACCATACGTGTACAGAAGTGTCAAGTTGGTAGGTCGTCAATCCAGTATTCAGTGAATTTAATTTTGCAGATTTTTGATCCTTTATCACGAACTCATTTTAATACGCAATAAATGTCATTGAGTAAAAATAAGGAGCACAAATGCGTCACTCAAACGCGAAGGCCCTCGTTCAGAATCACCGAGAATAACATCAAGGCTTTCAGAGGCGTCATTTTGTCGAGCAATATTTTCCATATTTTGAAGGGAACTTCATTATATCCGGTTATTATCGTACATTCTGTTTACTCGAGTATGTTAAGTGAGGTTCTAGCGTTCATTACGACCCCTGAAGTTCACGGTTCAGTGTACTAGTTTCTTAGTCAAGAGCTTTATTATCGGCGTAATTGAGCAACTCTGAATCACTGGAAAATGCTATCCTGGTTATCCACATACAACCACCCAAACACATAGGTACATATATTAGAGATTTCAGAGAATGGGATGCCATTTTGTCACAGTGAGCGTTGGATATTTTTTTTGTCAGAGCAGAAAAGTTAACGAAGGTCGAAGAAGTCGAATTTCTTTTATGATTTGTGTGATTCGATGGAAATTTTTTGCAAGTGATCGTCGATCGTAAGCGATGCGAAAACACGAATGAAAAAAGAATTTGCCGGATTCCTGAAATTTTTGAACTATTTTGTCAAATTTTTTCTGGTCAATTTGGCACTGGAAAGTGCGATCCAAGTTCGTATTCTCGGAGCGCCATCACTGCACAAAAATCGAAACCAATTCCATGTATCTAAAGAAAGTGAATGCCGCAAGAACATTGGAGTGTATTTTTATCTTTACTAATAATGGGAATAAAAAAAAATCGAATCTGCGCTTGAATAAATACTGGAAGAAAAAGAGAATTAAAAAATCTGATTACGACCTTCCGATACAAAGCTCAGCGTTTGAATGCGAGTTCTGAAAGCTTGAAACATTCTGTTATCAACGTGGCGCTGCAGCTGAATGAAATGAATTCAAAGAAAAAAAAACAAACAAAGACGTTTCCCTTTTAACTAATTCTGACATTCGAAGAGCAACGTGATCAAATTACTTCAAAGGGAGTTCCGAACACAACGATTTTTTTCATGATATCCAGTTTCCTTGGTTGCCAATACATGTTCCTGTAGAAACTTATTTATAAGTAGTTTCAGGAGAAGATGCATTTGAGCTTAAAGACAAAGAAAGAATCGACGAGCAGATGTTGCCCTCCGGATTTGCCCAAAGCAAATCAGTTACGTTTAAAGCAAAACGCTTCATGGAAAGAACCATTATTCGAACGAAGCATTGCGTGGTAGTAATGATGTTTGGCCTGCCGGGAGCGGTTCGGAGATTTTCAATAGAACTTAATATTGCGGTTCACGTATATAAAAATATTAGAAAATCTTATTATTTTATCACGTTTTTAAGATATATCAAGACGACAATTTTTCTTACACGTCCAATAAAAATAGATGTCATTTGAAACAGCACCCATGATCCCAACCGAATCTTATTTTTTGAAAATTCATTAGCTGCATGGATCGCACCCGGTGACCTTTATAAACTCTTCGGTGTCTCTGCTTCTTCTTCTGTTTTTATCTTCAAAAATATTTGACCTAAAAGAAAAAATTTACCAAAATAGCTTTTCCACATTTATTGAAAGAGACAATAATTGTAACAGGTGGAAGGGAATCGCTTTAGAAAAAAAAACCAGCAAAATGAATATTTCAAGAGTTCGGTTTCGAAGATTGTATCGACTCTTTTTCGCTTGATTCAATGATCTTGTCCGCTTTTTCGGTGAATTTCTTTCTCAATTTCATAGACCAAATTATAATGAAATAGGTATCTCGCGTTACAAATTCCAATATAATGTCACAACAAAAATTTAGAAAATTTATATCACAACTTTGAATCTGATACTGGAATCGACTCGAAGCAGACAAGATTGAATATCAGAAGAACAGCAATTCAGTAAATTTTACAGTGGGATTCAGTTTCATTGATTTCTCGCGATGAACAAATCGAGTCTGAAGAATGCTTGAATGGGTGACACCTTAGCCAAGAGTAGTAAATACCCTTAAGCACCGCGTATCAAATTTATGACCCACGACATTTTTATCCCATAAAATCCAGAGGTCAAAACTTATCGCAAACCCTAAAGAGGCTAAATGAGAACACTTTTTTTTTTTTACAAACAACAAGAATGGCTGACGGGAATTTTCAAAATAGTAGACTTATCAAAGTTACGTCATAGCATTATCAATACGTTAGCATTTATCAATGACCCATCAGGAAAGAGTTTGATCAGAGATCAGTTTTTGAGTCTGGACATTAAATTCCAGGAAGATTGTGGCTTCGATGAATCAATACGACACTGCTTGAGAAATAACAACTCATGAGATGAAGGGATCAGAGACGTTGATCTGATTTCCCATGTGCCAATAATACTATGTTGATCGATGTATGAAAAACAACATGAAATCTCGAGGACTAATTCATCTGGAAAAGTTTCAATTCCTCTCTCTCTCTTCCTATTTTCTCCGCTCACACTTACCCTTATCCCTATGCAGGAAGGCCGATTGTCCTTTGCTCGCCACGATCGGAGAGTGATGAAACTTCCTATTCCCTATGCTTCGTCAATCTCTCAACATTATGGGTCGCATCCCTCGAGAAAGCAGCACATAATTGAAGGGTCTTCCCTAGCTTATACACAAGTCCCTTGCGCTCCTCGGCATTGCAAGGGATTCCATCGAAATATCATGACCTGACAGCAACAACTTTACGTTCTCGGTTTACACGAAACCAATTTGATTAGTGATTTGAAGTCCGTTAACCCAAACGATTATTTCAACTCAAATTCGATTCAGAACTGCTACTTGATTCTCTCTTTCATACGAGCAGAATACGTTGAATGGTCCAACGGGATTGATACTGCTGAGACGAATTTGCTCCACGGAATACTTACTGACAGGTTGTAACAATTTTTTGGCAAGTAGAAAAAAAAGCACGAAATTGCATTTTCACTTTAGCTACTGTTAGTTATCGAACTAAAAAAGCTATTGCAGGTTAATATCTCAGAATTATATACGAACTACTGTATCATAAGACAGCAATTAATCATATTACTTCTAATCACATACAGACTTTGTGCCCCCTGACATTATGCCATCAATAAAAAATGGAAAAAAATATATGTATACATACTCGAGAAGGGTTTGTTTGGCAAAACTTGCTCGAAAGTCGAGTGTGTCAGTATCCTTTGTAGTTGACGAGTTTTCCGGAGCACTCTTGAGTTCGTTTATATAAGTACATACACGTTTTTGTCCCTGTACACGTATGACAGGTGAGGTTTTTATTTTGATAGTCTGTGTAACGAGTGATCCAAGAGAGATACTGCAAATAGTTGGGAAACTCTGGAGTTTTCATACATCCATTGAGAATATATTGAGGAAACGTGACAGCGTAGAGAATCCCGGAGAAGAGAGAGAAAGAGAGAAGGAGGCAAAGAAGAAAAGACAAAGAAAGTTGGAGGAAGGGGAGAAGACGAGGGAGATTGAGGTTATGGTAGGTAGGAAGAAGGATGGAAAGGTTACACGACGGTGAACCCTCAAGAAACTTATAGAGCTCATTCAGGCTAGAGGTTACGTTTCTGTGGCACTTGAGCGAAGAAAAGCCAAGTGGGTGAAGCAAAAAGAGAAATATAAAGAAAAGAAGGAAGCTGGGGAGAATGAGCATAAGAAAAAGAGAGAGATGAAGGAAAGAGGAAGGGAAACGAGATACAGAAACCCAAGACGCGAAAAACAAGAAGAAAAGCACTCAGAGAGAGAAGCCAGAACGACGAGAAAATGGAAAGTACAAAAAGTACGCCGAAAAGAAAAAAAGAATTTTCAGTGGCTTCGACAGACGTGCTTGCGTTTATATTTCTTCCTTTATCCGTATCGTATTCACGGTATAATGCTATTTTACTCTACCACAGCCCGTTACTCAGCTCTACGGATAATATGTGTGTATAGAGATTCAACGTCACGACGTCAACCACTGCTTTCTATAACATTTTCATGCAACCCCCGACCAGAATCCCCGACGATCGAAGAGGAATTTTATTTCAGTCCCAGACATAACCAATAGACATACATTTATGAATATCACGTTATTTCTGCATCTGTTCCAGCATCTATTTCTTGTATTTTTTTTTTCAAACCGTGAATTGTCATGGTTTCTTGATACAATACCATGCAATTTTACAGACAAATCAATAAATTTCATTGAGGAAATATTATTTTCATTGACACTGATAATTTTGAGTTGAGCCATCGATTAATATCGCATACAAAAAAAAGTGTGTTCGCAACTAATTCACATAAATTTAGATAACCCATAAATTGACTTCTAGACAGACTTCATTCATACTGCCAATTTGTACTCGAAATTAATTCCCGGATTGCCTGTTTTTTGTTCGCGTGCTCGCAATTCCGTTTACAATTTATTTTGACACGAATTTGGATGAGTTAATTAATGTCGTTATTTTAGTAACGGCTTTTTACTTCTAGAATAAAAAAATAAAAGAAACAAAAAGTTTTATGATTTTTATATAAAACTGGATTTAAATTAAAACCCGTATCAATAAACCTGAACATTTTAAGGGTATTACAATCTTGTACTTATTCATAAACATATATATGTTCGTCCACGAAGAAAGTTGGGTCGATACAGCGAGGGATCAGAACCATTTATCGGAAATGTATAGACGAGCAATGAGAATCGATGCTACGATAGGTATTCGAGTAAAAGTATCGTGCAAATGTTTATTACAAAAAAAAAAAATCGTATACCAATATTGTAGGTTTGAATAAAAAAGAGTGAAAGGGTTACAGAAATTCCCGAGGATGTTTAAGCCACGCTACACGATAAGAGGTTTATCGACAATAATCTTTGTCGATATTCATGGCGACGTATCCAACGGGTGTGAAAGCTTGGAAGAAAAGTGTGAAGAACCCTGAAAGCATCGGAGCTCAGTTCTTCCACGCGAGCGATTACGATAGGGCGTTACAACAAACGTGAAAGTGTTCTATGACATTCGTGTATATCGGGGATATAAAAACTCTCTTATAGTTGTTTTATCCCTCCGGGCTTGCTTCCCTTCACTCGAAGCCCTTTCTTTTATCGACCAATCTACCTTGTTTGCGCGAAATCTGAAAAACAGCTGCGAAGAAATTTCTTTTGGGCTATTGGACCGAAAAAAAAACATACGAAATCGGTCACGGCAAATCGATCTTTACTTAGCTCATCCCTCATGGATAATGAATGACAAAAAATAATCAAATTTCAGCGTTTATCAGTGGTCATGCTGTCACTCTTCCTTACACACTTCTATCAACACGATGATTCCTCCAATTTTCCAGAAGGCATGACACTTCTTCTGTTTTTGCCAAATTCATTTTTTTTTAACATAGAAAAGTTGGAATAATTGTGACAAAATCTTACATATCGAATGAAGTATTTGAAACAATAAATGTACGAAAATCTCTCATCATGCGACCACTGGGGACTCAAATAAATAAATTGAGGGCTTCTGGGAAAGAATATTTTCCAACAACGCTTATATACCCAGCTCATGTTATGATTGTAGGATATTGTATTCGCATATTCATTGATGGAATTCTTCGGAAATCAATACACACGAGAGTCTCATTTAATTGGTCTTGCCACAAGAGTGACAGTAATATTGTTGAAAGCAAAACGCGATATTTTCTTTTTTATTTTGAATATAATTTTTTTTCCCCCTGTTATTCGTCCTTGATCAGAATATTTAGTTGATGGGATACACAAGTTGACGCTATCGAAGTATTCGTCGCGATAATCAAGCTTGTCGAACGTGTATCCTTCACGATCATGTTGTAGATAAGAACGAATAAATTATATCGTGAGCCAAAAATTAAATACATCCTTATCGAATCTTTCCGATCATTTGTCACTAATGAGAAGCACATAAATAAGGTGGGCGAATAAATTATAGTCCCTTGTTCCTGAAGAGAGATTTCGAGTAATTTGAATTTTCGCTTCATAATTATGGAGATTTTTTTTTTTTTTCAACACAAAGTATGCATTTATTGTACCTTGGTACCTTTTTTTTTACGGTACAGCAGTTTGCCAACAATATCAGTCACTTTATAAGACAGCATAAATATACTTTATTCAATAATTTCCAATCCATTTTCAAAGGTTTTTCTTTTGAGACCCAACACAAAAGCGTTTATCCCAGAACTTTTTTCACAAGCTTTTCTACTTCACGATAGAAAATTTCTGCAAGAGTCGTTTTATGAGGAGAAAACAATAGAAAAATGCAAAAATTTTTCTTGGTTTAGCAAAAAATTGTGAATAAATTGTATTTTTATGCGTATGACCACATCCGTAATGTTTCATTGGTTGCTCAACGATCTAAAACAATTTCTCCGTATGTATGCCAACGAGAGATAAGAGTGAATGGATAAAATAACATGTTTTCTCCCTCGTCCGAGGAACACAATATTTTCGATGACACAGAAAGATGTTCATGTTTATCCAACGAAAATTTAGAGGTATAGAAATCGTGAAACAAAAACATTCTGCAATTGTTATCAAGAGGCGAGCGTGCTTTTTCTTATATTTCTATTGTCCCGA
The DNA here is from genome assembly GCA_037576405.1 of Campoplex capitator. NCBI lineage: Eukaryota > Metazoa > Arthropoda > Insecta > Hymenoptera > Ichneumonidae > Campoplex > Campoplex capitator. The sequence continues at coordinate 7,048,180 of JARBWI010000323.1, read as the reverse complement.
TGCTTGCGAGTAACTCGTTTGAATAAACCTTCAGAATTATTGGAATGAGCTTCGCATAATCAATCATTCAAAAGATGATTCGCAAGGTTTGGACTCACAGCGAAAAATGATTTCCGCGTTTACTCCCTTCATTTGCTTGCCGAATATATTTTAATCTTCGTTTTCTAAGCGTAATGCTATATTTATTTCAGTGTTGTCTTATCAACGATAATAACAAAACAAACGTTTACAATTGTTTAACGATTAATCCACGCGCTTAACATTGTTAAGTATGTCACTGGGTATGTTGAGCTGTCTTCCTAATGTCCACAGGGAAACATCTGGCAGCAGCTGTTATCGTTCCACTTCATCCTGGAATTGGTGAACACAATACCATTCACGATTACGGTGAGTATAATCATGAACTCGAGCAAGAAGATAAATTATTTGTTGGCTCTATGTGGCTCTTGTATTATTATGTTGTATCGTGCGTCTTGAGAAAACTAAAAAAATATCACAGCACTTCAAATGAAATTGACATAATGATACAACAAAAATTACAGTACAGTTGATAATTTTCAAAATACAATAATTTACCTTTAAGGAAGTTCTGCTCCTACTTTGAGGGACGCGCGGGGTTCCTATGCTTATATACACGCAGGCTCGCCGCAATGCTGCCAACCTGATTTTTCTATCTTCCTGGCTCTCCCTTTTCTCGCTCAGTCTCTCTCTCTTTTGCTCTGTTCAGTTGCCGCGACAAAGGCTCGTGCGGCTATATCCCAAGGAATTCGACGAATTTTCATAAGTTAATTCATTATATTTCATGGAATACGTGGTTAATCAGGTCCATTTTTTTTCCATGTCACTGTAGTGTATAGATCAATGCTTGATCGCATTTGCGATGAGCCATCACCTTTTTTATTACATGATATTAAATAATTTCTCCCGTCAAAACAGTAATAGCCATAAGACTCTGTGCAATTTGAAGGTAACTTTACGATTTTTTATCTCGGAAAGTAGATGGTCAATTTTATTCAAATTTTACTGGTACAAGCGAAATATGTTCAAGAAGGTGCTATTAAAATTTCAAAGACCTGCCGCTTTTTTGAGATTCGAGCAGAACTTCCTTAATCACTGACGCATCATTATTCGAAGTGATACAGTCGCGTTGCTCCGAGGTATAATTTAATCCGAGTGATATATTAACTGATGTATTTTAAAACTCTCGAGAATCAATCCATTCGGTACTAATAAAGGCAAAAATAAATAAGCAAAAGCCATTACTCCGTCAATTTCATCCGTTGGTGGTAACAAGAAACGCTTGATGCAAGTCGATATCTTTGCTCTTGCTAAGTAGCTTGTAAGGTCGCATTTCTACTCAGAAAGCAAAAAAAACGGAAACGAAACAAAGAAAATAAAATCACACGTTTCATTTTATCGTTTTCTTTTTCTCTTTTTCTTTGTTATAATTTATATCTTCTCGCCCTTGCAATTCCGATACTTCCCTGCACAAAAAAACAACGCCAGCATGTCTTTATACCGGCTCAATGATGATGTAACGCAGACGTAGAATACATAAGTGATCTTTTAAATGTCGTACGTCAGTCTCAATGGACTTGACCTTTATATTTACTCGGGCATCTGCACATTCATGAAGACATACACTTGTGAAGCATTTGACCCCATTTCGAGCCTCGTCAGTTTTATAAATTTGCCGAAATTTTTTGTAAGATATATCCTACCTGATGATCGAATTATGTGCATCGATTTTCGGACGTCTGTTCCACGTTCTTTAATCATAATGAACTTTAATAAAAAAAATAAAAAAATGAAGCTATAAGTCTTGATATCTCCGATGTCGTATTTAGATTTGAAGTAAAAAATACGATTTCTAAATAATTCGTGGTTGCCATTATTTACCATTTTTTTAAATCCAATTATAAACAATTCTACGATTTTCAAGACCAATCCAATCGTGTCCTCTCCTTCAATTATTTCTTCAAACAAACGTTTCCTTCGAATAACTTCGAAGTTCATTTTCACAAAAATATTTTTTTATCAATAAAAGACGAACAGTTTTATACTTTTGTTTGTCATTTTCATCGCGATCAAATATTCAGTTATATATGTTAATGAAACGTATTTTTTTTTTCATGATAATTTATTCTGTCCTCAACAATGTTAACTAGAATCTATTCAAAATTAGTATCAATGAACGTTTATTTATGCACTATCTTGTTAAATAATTTTCAACGAAATGAACAATAAAGGATGCCACGCGCCAGGTGAATTGACGTAGACCAGACCGTATTTACATATTTATATAACCATTTTCAAACACGTTATATAACCTCACTTGTCCACCGTTGTTATTGATCGTCACAAATTAATTTCCCCCAGTTCTTCTTCCGAAAGGTTTTATCATTCATCGAAGAAAAACTTCATTCTTTTGTTACGCTTACCACCGTGAAATGTGAATATTATGGGAGGCTCAAGCACCATTTTAGTCATGATTGATCTTAACACATTTACCAAAAGCATAGAAACGAAAGAAATGAATCCTGAGATTTTTAGCCCTGATAAGAATTTATGCTGAAATTCAATCGTACAATGAATACAGTAAGATTTTCACAACTTCTTTCGGCATAAAATCTTTCACACAGATGTTTTTATAACATGCATATTTGTTCAACACCAAACGCAAGGGTAAAAAACTCAATATTTGACGAGATAAACAGTCGTCAGAGAGGAGCACTTTGTCTTAAAAAATGCATAGCTTGTGATGTTATTATCCTCGATTTTGCGTGGCGTTTGCCTCTCATTCTACCCTCGTTCTTTTGAACTCGGACTTTTTTCATTTGTCCTGAGCTTTCGGTTTGTTAAAAAAAACACCAACTTAATGTCTCTTGGGGATTACAAATATCATCTCCTCGTATCTGACCTAGTTTCACGAAAAACATTCTCATTAAACATTTACGCTTATTTTTTATCTTAAGCTACTTCTAGAAATCTGATTAGCAGCTTGAACTTTCCTGACTAGAATTTTTAAGCACATGGAACGATTTTTTCACACACATATGTTATTTTATGTCTTTTTTTCAAACATTCCAAACGCTAACAAATTAACAGAGTTAGTTATTCATCAATATTGAAAATGTTCATTTGTTGATGAGCCAATAACCCAATTCGGTGTTCGTTTGATCTTGTGAAATAACGTGACGTCCAACCGTGAGTAGAGTAAACTTCATGCTACGAACGGACAAACACGCACACATACATAATTGAGCCAGGATAATACGAGGGAAATCCAACGTCGTTTTGAAAATTCGTATGAAAATCAAGATCTTCTGTGCTATTTACGATTTTGTTTAAATGTCAATCTATAATTAACGAAATATCAAAATTCTCTATGAATCTGAAGTAAAAATTTGAATAAATTATAAATCGCGACAGATTTGAATTCTTCGAATATTTCGATGGCAACAAATTCACGTTAAAATTTCTCCCAAAAAGTTAATAAGCCGATCGATAAAGCCAACAACTCATCAACGTAATGGTAAGTATTGTGCTTAGCATTTCAGGAAATTCAATGTCCGAGCGTAATAAATCTCTCAAAGTACATGGGTTGTAACGATTGCGTAAGCACGAACTGGTCTAAATTACGCCGTATACAAAGCGTTGATCACTCATGCTATTATTTTTGTCCAACGCATCGTTGAATTTAATTTTTTACATCGTTTTGAGCATGTACGGATTGAGGCATTGAAAAAAAAAAATGAAGAGGCATTGAAAAGGAATCATTTGAATGGTTTCCGATAAAATCTTAGAAACGATATCAACGATAATCGCGAAAATAATTGGGGTGAAGATAACTCGATTCTTCTCATCAAGAGACGCGGTAGCGACTTGACGCTAAGTATTTGAAAGAAACAGCCAACGCGAGGCTTGTCACGCTCTTGTGCACCCGAATACGCCGGTTTTCTGATGTCATTGCATCTTTGAATTTTGTATACTCATTCATTTCAGGATATAACAATCATCGAATATTTTGAGAATAAATGATTAATGAGATTATTCAAGATTCATCCGTGCACAAAGATTTTTTTAACACAGTCAAGTTTTCAGGATTTTCAAACGACGAAGAATGTTTGTTCGAATCGATCGCGATTAGTCGATCAATGAATTATTTAGAAGGGTATCGCAAAATAATTTATTGGTGTACTGATACGTCAAATAAAATGATTCATCGGATAATTGGATTTGCGAACTGCTGTTTCAGCTTCTCTATCCTCCGATGCGAAATCTCTTTATACCGGTGTTTCTGAACTGTTGGCTGGCGAAGCATTCTCTGGAGAATATGTTCGTAAGTATATAGAAAATTTTAACGACCATTTTCTCGTTTCCTCATTAAAAGTCTCGATGTTGGGATATTCATGTGTTCACTGATGAATTTCGTATCATTTGCTGTTTCCCTTTGCATAGAACGATCTACACAGAGCAATGCAGAAGTCACAATCAGCTTTGAGTCAACAATTGATGATCCTCAGTGTCACGTTACTGTGCCTTGTCTTTACCAGGTAAGACGAATTTTCCTGTTACACTCGCTGCAAGAGGAGACAAATAAGGAAGAGAGTAAGAGCGTTTGTGTACATTTGAAATTACCAAGAGTAGAGGAATCTTTGATCATTCGTCGAGATTCGAATTTCCTTAGGGAGAAATAATGGCGACATCGTCAATGCCGAGTTTCATTTATTACACAATTTCAAATTACGTTCACAATTTCAACGAACGAAGCTACCATGAACATCGAGTTGCTATAGTGTCCCTTGTACTATCGTCGTTTCTCCCCGTAGAGGGTTCATGTGAAAATTCAGCGTTAGGACGCTCCGATTCGTGTCAATATTAAATATTTTGCTAGATTCCAAATTCAAATGGAAACTCCAAGATATACTAAGCACTACACCTAACCATCCAGTTTTTGGAGTACACCGTAGTGTTTTCTCAAGGGTGAGGGTATATAAATTTCATATCTTCATGAATGTAACAGGACTTCATTCCACCTGGAATTTATACACATCGAAACACAAACAAATAATCGTACCCACAAAGCCATAGAGATTTCTCTCTCTCTCTCTATCTTGACTTTGGGAAGCTAATAGAAAATCATACAAGCGAAATCGTTCACGGAAATAAACAACAGAATAACACGGTTGAACTTCCACGTCGGTCATTGTTATCGTTCCAAGCCCTCAAGCATCGAGATTCTGATGTTGATTCTCGCTGGTACTCCTCTATTGAAGCTTCGCTACAAACTAAATGAGGCTGACGTTCATACGTTGGATAGTCCAACATACTTGCACCGGATTGCCAAAAACTCATTCTCAAACTAACGGCAATAATATAACTTATCTACCGATAAGATTTAATTTTTTATGCATTTTTTCTTCCAATGCACCGATACAATCAGACATTGACTGCATTGGGGAAGGCCTATTCGAAGTAGCTAAGAGAAAAAGTGAATCAGGTTAGGGTGGCAGGAGGTGCTACTGGGCTTGAGATGCTCTTTCACTAGTTCAGGCCCAGTAACAGCTGGAATATGCTCTTTCACTAGTTCAGGACGAGTAACAGTTTCACTAGTTCAGGCTCAGTAGCAACTCCTGGCACCCTAGCCTGATTCACTTTTTTTTCTTAGTTACTTTGAAGCAGCTGAAATGCTCTTTCACTAGTTCAGGCCCAGTAACAGCTGGAATATGCTCTTTCACTAATTCAGGACGAGTAACAGTTTCACTAGTTCAGACTCAGTAGCAACTCCTGCCACCCTAGCCTGATTCACTTTTTTCTCTTAGTTACTTTGAAGCAGCTGAAATGCTCTTCACTAGTTCAGGCCCAGTAGCAACTCCTGCCACCCTAGCCTGATTCACTTTTTTCTCTTAGTTACTTTGAAGCAGCTGAAATGCTCTTTCACTGGTTCAGGCCCAGTAGCAGCTCCTCCAGCAGGAATTTATGGCCTGAGATCTGAGAGTAGCATAAGCTACTGTGCAACTGTGTTAAAAATGGTGGTTCCACGTTAACTATTCCATGCCTCATGAATGATGGATTGGAGGGGAAGAAATAAATGTGGATTAAAAAAAAAAATTCTAGTTGGACGAAATTATGGTGAATTCAACTGTTCTTTTGTTGGGTGAAGTAACTCAATTGCCATTTAAAAAAACAATGTAGCTGAATCCATTATAATTTTGTTAAACTAAATGAATTTTATTCATCGAATAAAATTTATTTCTCACTGTGACTAGTCCCATTTAAAATTGGACCATCAACAGAATTTGAAAATGTTGAGCACAGAGTTTTGATACATTGAGGAGAATATTCAATGGATACCCTTGATACACAAGTCGTACGTATAAGGTAGGAAGCCGCGGGCAACGTTACCACGAATGAACAGTTAATAACTAATTCAATTATAGCGATTGAAGCAGTGGTGGAAACTGCAGCATCGCTAGAAATCTACACAAATAATTATAAATTCTGCGGTAGACCATTTTTTCTCATTTTAACATGCTGGAACATAAGAAAAAGTTGTTTTGTTTCAGCAACGTCAATGTGGAATTTGCTGGTAGTATTTTTGTTTCGAATCACAATGAAACACGAGTTCGTCCGCTCTATGAAGGCATACGCCATTTTCATTTGACTCTGAAATAAAGGTCGATTCGGTTGCATCGATTGTATAAAGCTTTCTCTAGACCGACGTTATTTTAAATTTATTAGAAAATGAATGATCTATACTCGGAAGCAGTCTTTAGAGCTTATACGATTCCGGAAAATGGCAGATTTAGTGAAACGGTTGACCAATCAATTTCTTTTTCTCCGGAATTATTCGATCTCATGTTTTATGTAAATTTTTTCGAAACTCGATATTGCGGAAAATTTTATCGTGATTTCATCCCACCAAAACCATGGACCTGGTGTTTAAGGGGAAAATAGGTGTAGGACGGAGTATTTTCAGTGATTTTCATTAACTTTTTTATCACATAGTGTTAATTACATAAGTGTATATTCTGAAATTTTTTAACATTTTCCTGTAACGACAACGGCGATATCAGCTCTCGCGCACTGTAAGTCGCCATCCAGCTGGGCGATTCGTGTACATCCTGAAGGATCCTGGAGGTCATAATTTTTATCTGAAATCAATTTTTCAAAAAATTTCACACCTATTACCCCCTTAAGAGCTGATCATGAATAATTCCTGTTCAACGTGTTCAACGTGTCCGCGTATCTTGTTTTATTCTGTTCAAAACGTTTTCATTTAAAGACGTGAAGTGTAGCCATGGCCACAACCCATCCACTCGACGGTTTTCAATGTTGTTAGTGTATCTATTTGTGTATATTTGTGCATAAAATTTATGCGTGTTCAAGTGAACTGTACATACACTGCAGTGGTCATCCAACATCGATCGTAACTGGTGTCAGAAGTGCCGCACCCACTTGTTCATGCACTGCAACAAAAACCATGTCTACATATACAGAGTATCCGATATAGAGGAAAAAAAAAGAAGTGAGGGCTATAAGAGGGCCTTGTAAAAAATGGAGAGTCTCAAAAAGTGACTCAAAATAAAACACTCAAAAAGTTGAGTGAACAGAATCGAGAGCCGAACATTAATACCACCCTACAGCTCCGTACGGAACTCTTTTCATAAAGTAGGGTTGTGACGCGCTGCATCTGACGGCTCGAACAATCTTGAGGTTTATTATTAAAGGTAACGCTGGGCAGAGTAATCGCGAGCGTTTAAATAGCTCGGTAATAATAACGCATGAAATTGCAGTTTTGTCACTACTTTACCACGATTCTGATTGGTCGGTTATTACGTTGCCTCTGTAGCTTGTCAATCGTGGTAGAGTTTAAGTCAAATTATGACTGTGAAATTATCTTGTTTGCTCTAGAGTGTCACTACGACAGCTGATACTTCAAAATTCCTATGACAAATTGAATTTGTTTTCGACACGTCGAGAATAGAACGGAACAATAGTGAACTAAAAAGATCCTCGAAAGATCTTGAGAAAAGGCCGATTTTCATCAAAACCTGATTAAGTAAATCATGAATAATTATCTTTCAGGTATAACTGATGTTTGTGAAATTTATTGTAACGGTTCCGATAATATTAAGGTTCATTATATTATTGGTAACAACGCTAAGAAAGAAGTTCCAGTTCACATAAATTAATTTTTTAACAAATTTACATATCTACGTCGGTCAGTGTTTTATCCGAAAATATTTCAGAGTAAACACCTGCAGCATTGAATTCGTTTTGGTATTTTAACCTCGATTTTTGTTTTTTATTTTGTCGAAAATAGAGAGAAAACGAGTTAATCTCGCCAGGACGAGTTTTGTCCTAGTTCATCAATCCCCTACACACTCGTTGAGTTCTTGTATTTAAATTCAAGGCACATATGTGCGGGTACGTTGTACATAAATATGCACAAAGTAGAGCATCACTGCTGTGAAAATACTTCTCGAGAGACGTCGAATAAATTGTTCTTTCGACACGACAAAGACTTTTCACGCTACACCTAACGGAAATTTTTCCCCTGAGATTTTTTTCATCACATAGAATTTTTTTTTACAAAAACGAGATAAACTCAACGCGTGAATTTAATTTTCGTAAGGGGAACTCGTGATGCGTGGTATTTTTAACTCGAGAAAAGCTGTTCGATTAAATGTTTTCTGTAGCGACGATTTTTCTTCATAAATATGCACGTTTATGAAAATATAAACATGTGTACGACACGTTGTACAACTTTCAAAGGAATTAGCACATATGGAATATGCATCAGTTAACAGTTTCATTATGCAGAGTACATATTGAAATATATTCAACTTTTTCGTATATACATCTATGTATGCATCAACTTCTGTTCGTAAATTACTAATATCAACGTGAGTGTGCGTGAAGTGCTTTTATTCGATGATAATAATCTCTATTCGTTTGAAATAGTACGTTTTCATAAACTAAATAATTTGCATAGAGATCGTAAGAGTGAATAGTTTGGTATTCAAATTTTATTCCTGATTGACTGTGGAGCTCAATCGAGTGAAAAAAAAAAGCGCAAAAAATAAAATGAAATCTGTTGAATCTTATATTTCGTTTGCCACTAAAAGTATTGCGTCTAAAAATAAAACTAAAACCAGATTCTCATTCGTTTTCAATTCGATTCATCAAAGAATCCGAGCAGTCTGTAGAAGTTAAATGTTGAGAGAAAAATATTAATGTACTTTACCATTGGAATGTATTTTTCTAATGATTAGAAGTACAGGCCATTTCAATAAATCGTAACTCACTTTTATAACAATTGATCGATTCAGTTCAAGACGATTACGAGCTCATGCGGATGAGCACAAGCAGAACAGGGAGACTGGGCTTGAAAACACGTTGGAATCCACGTTTTAATTTCTCTCTACTAATTCATAATATCTTCAAGCGTGACAACGTCAAACCACAAAATTCAATGAGCCACCATCATCCAAATTCAGATATGTCAATAAGTGATACTAAAAACTCCAATTTCTGAATTTATTCCTTGTTAAAACGTAATGAAGTGTGAACCGGATCTCGCAAAAGAAGAATTCCGTATAAAAATTCTACTTGAATTGCTAAATACAATGAACCGCGTCATCAAGCTCATTTTTCATCGTTAATTACAAATTACTTGAACTCTATAACCGGTGCAATCATCGTGATAGTTTTCTCGACAAAAACTACGAACCTAAAATTCTGGGAAAAAAAAATAGTCTCGGGTCGTTTAGAAAATGCTCTTCCTATAGATACTCCACTGAATACAAAAACTTTTTCTTTTAGTTAAAAACTGTTATATCCACCAGAATATACATGCGGTTGTTCCGGATACTCGCTATTGAAATCGATGCAAGTTAGTGAGCCGAATTCCTGTTCGATACCTTTATTTGGGCCAAAATGACTCGACTATACAACAGCATATATACGAATGGACAATCGAATGATCCCAGAAAGCTTCATTCTTTTCATCAGGGGCACAGAATTCGAGAACGTGGATCAATAATTTTCCAACATTTCACTATTTCGATATCATTTATTTCGAGAATCGAATAGAAAAAAATCAAATATATATTCCAATAGGCGACAGCGTCTTGACGCCGAGTACCGGAACATTCCGGATCAATGCCATTCGAAACCTACCAAGATTCACGGATTCAAGGTTTAGAGGCAGACAACCTCATAAAATGATCGAAAACTCTATAAAACAGAGACAAAATCATTTCATTTTGTAGGATTGATTTATAGCGTGACCCGTACGACTGTCTATTGGAAAAATGGGTAACACAAATGTGCTATAAAACTATTATCTCCTGAATCTGGAAAAAAATAATTTATTACACAAATAACCACGGTTCCTTGAAATTATTACACAGCTCCAAGGAATTTTGAATATTTTTTATCATCATAACAAAGACGAACCGATTCCTAACATTAGTTCATCATAAGCACCGAGGAAAAATTGTAAATTAGCTGTCAGAAATGAAAAAGCTTACATTGAAGAGATTTTCGTTGATTTCATGCTTCAACAATTGTCCGTAAAGCCAAATAATATTCTGTGTTTATAATCAGTGCACGGAGAAAACGGATTCGTTTTGGATAGTAAAAAATAAAAAAAATGTTAAGAATGTCAAAAGAATTTAGGCACCAATTGCAAAAGGCATAGCATTTTTTAGAACTTTCAATTTTTCTCCAACTGATTTATAAACAGTTCTACGTGGATAGGAAAAAGTAATGCGCGTGACAGCGATATTCCGTTTCACTTTCATGTGTTATTTTCCATGTCAGACTGGAACTTAGTAATATGTGGAAATGTATTAAAAATCGCAAATTTTGTATGTCAGCATAGTAAATTCTACAATAAGTATATGAATATACATCGAAAACGTATGAGGTTTTACGACACGTATAGTTTTGTTTCCATGACTGTCGTACCATTCTTTACAATAAACATCTTTCACTATACTTATAGTGAAAGACACTTGCAAGTCCTGTGGATCAAAGGTCCAGGTATTACTATTTTTACTATGGTGGCTAGAACAATTCTCAGTACTACTGTTCGAATTAATACTGTAATGCAGCAAGTATACTGTCCTCAAGATACTATATTCCTAGTAAATTCCTCTAGAATTTTAAGCCTCGTTTTCTCCGTGTGTGATTAGGAAGATGATGTCAAACGATTTCAGAATAAATGGCAATTCGGCAACGATAATACTGCGAGATTGCCCAAAACTGTTGGTCAAAGCTCTATCTAAAAACGTCGCTAAAAACACAGTGCTCCTTGGTAACGATTCAGCGAGGCTTCGCATTAATGTCTAAGTGCAAAGCTCTGTATGTAACTTCATCAACGTTGTCGTCACCATGGGCGCTATTTCCCAATAACAGAGTTAACCTACTCTGAAAGTTCCACTTTCCCGTTCTACTCCGACAACAAAAGACTCACATGCTACTACCACACATAAATGAACAGTTTCGCTTCCTTTCAGACCGTCTTTCCCTTTGATCTAATCAAAAATCTTCTCCAAACTCACTATACCTGAAAGGAAATTCTAACGTTTTTTTGTTACTTTGCAATATTTTTGTGATCAACAGTTTTTACAGAAAATGAAAAAATTCATTTAATTTTATCGATGAATTTGATTGTCCCCTTTTACTCAATGCAGCCCTGGTCACAAAATCACTCCCGACCGATGTCACGTTTCAGTGGAAATAAAGAAATAACTTGTCAGGGAGAGCGTGCAGCATGACTTGAAACTGATCATTCTGATTCCAGGTTTTTTTCATTTTAGTGTTTTTTTTTTTTTTTATTTGGAAAATTTTTATTCACTCGATTTGCTGTTCTTGGCACAGGATGGTCGAGCATAACATCGCGAAAAAAGGCTGGAAAACTAGATCAGGGTCTTCATAACGGTGGTATTTTTTCATGTCGGTACTCCGAACGGATTCTTGGCTGAGAATAAGGGAAAAAAAATGGGAAAAAAGTTATTAGTCGATACGCAGCACAGCAGTATGAAATGGAGAGGAAGAGTCAAATGCTGCGAGTAAAAAATTGATGGTTAAAATAGGACCAACGTGTAAAAAAACAGAGGAGAAGAACAAACTCGATAAACTCGACCGACTCTCGACCGTCCGTTCCGCTATCAGCGATGTAAACTCAATTTTTCCTGTTTCAAAAGTTCCTGAGCGAACTTTGCGGAGCTCTGAAATGCTCAGTCTCGCGTCGTTGTCCAATACACGCCCTTTTCTTTTTATTGCCAGCACATGCCTTTTACACATGCCTTCGTATCAGTGTTTTCTCTTCTATTTAAACTTATTTCAGAAATATCGTTCGTTTCAAAAACGGTTCCAATTATCCGTAAAGAAGTTGCGCGGAGCTTTTCCGCTTTCTCACTTTGCTTCGCCAACAATTTAAAAAAAATCCCGTGGCACTGCAAAACCAGTCGAGACATTGGACGAGTTTTGATCGTTGTTTCTACAGACTTTCGTTTTGAGAAGATGAGACGTAGCGTTGGAAGTTTCTTACCGTATCGCTTTATAAGAAAAATTAGCGAAGCAAAAATTGTGTATTGCTCGGTTATAGCATGTTCCATGATCATTAAATTCAATACATTTCGGCGAATGAATGACGTTCGACCAATCAATTCCTGGTTATGCCAAAAGCAAAAATGAATTTCCTATATTTTAACCCACTTTCAAGTCTGATGCGAAACTTGATCAAAATTGGTAATCGGATTGGAGCCTAGTACGTTTCTTTTTTTTTCTAATCGAACCGCTGCGTGGAAGATTCTTTCTTAATTTTCAATCAGCAAACAAACCCAAAAACATATATATTGTGTGAGGGCACAGATTTTCCACTTTTTTCTCGAGAACTCATCCAAGTACGATGCAACAGTTCATCAGGACGAGTGACTACGGGTCTATAGATCTTGGGCTGCCTTTCAGAAAAAAACGAAATCGTTATACATTAATAGATACGAATAAATCACAGATGAAAGAAAGAATACGAAGAATTGGTAAAACAAATGAAAAATCGGTTCTTAGTAACACGTTCGCTTCAATTCAGTGTGCTACAGTAGTCCGAGAGTCCAGTATTTTTCACTAGAATATTACTAGCACGTAGTAAGATTCCAGTATCGATATAAATGTCCGAGACATGCGAATTATGAGTAAAAGCTATGCAGGGGTAAAAGAATCGTCGTCAGACCGGCGTCGTTCCGGGGTCAAGCGGAGTCTAGAAATAGACATCGATGGACAATAATACACGGAAATACTATAGCCGCGTGTTCTCTATCGGAGTTTTCTCTTGTCCTAACGGTGTCGTGTCCGATCCAAAGTTGCCGGTTAAAATGTATGGTCGGTTTTCCACGTGGTGGCACGTTTTCGAAGGGGTTGGGGGAAAGCAAGCTTATGACTCGTGCAAATGAAGAGACCTTTATCTGGCCTGGTTCGTCTCGCTAATGTAGGCCATTGATAAATACATAATCGCTTTACCACTACATAAAGGCTCGGCGAGCAAGCGATTGTCACCAAGATGTACGAGTGTTACTATCGATCCCATCGTGATTTATTATTTATACGGAGTCAAATAACTGACGTCGTATTCCACGTGATGCGTATTACGAACTTTTTTTTTTTTTTTTTTTTTCTTGTTGACATCCTCAACTCATCAGAGACACTAAAGTCTGATGGACGAATTGAAGTTAAGTGGAACTGCCAGTGACGAAAAGAACATAGAAAAAAATCCCCTTAAAACATTGATAATAAAAACCATGATGATTTTCTACATTGAGAAAAAAAATGGTTGAAGCAACAAAATTTTGTTAAATACGCAGGTCAAAATATTTTGTTAGATGGTCGAAATATTTTTTGGTGCGTACTCAATAAAAATTTCAACAATTTTTTTTTCTTAATGTAATTAATAAAGGCAAGAAAGAATCTTGTTCGTCGCACTGAAAATGAGAAAAGAAGTTCGTTGATTCAACAACATTTTTCTTGGATCAAGAAATCTTGGGGACAACATGGAATTTGTCAAATCAATGAAAATTTTATTGATTCGCACACTTCATTTTCTGGCTGAAATAAATATTGCTTAATATGAAGAAAACGTCGTTGAATCAACAAATTATATTTTGTTTGCCACGATTCGTTGATCTAACAAATTTTTTTGTTGAATCAACAAATTTATTCTCTGACTGAGCATTCACGGTCTGTCTGCGACAATGACCGATAATATTTTTCATATAAGGTTCGATTAATATGTTCTATTCTCTTCGTATACAGAAAAAAATGTTCTTCAACAAATAAATTATCGCGATCGATATCATTCCGTTGCATAAAATACTTCGTTACTTCTGCTGGGACCACGTCGTACATTCCGATACGAGAGCCCTGACCATTTTTTGCAGTTATACAGTGCTGACAAAAGTATCCCAATGTTAATCAGAGTTTTAGCCATGTATGAAAAAGAAAAATAAAGCGAGACAATGGCTCGTAAAGCGAGCCAACCGTTTCTAGCCTGCCATAATTTTCTGCTCTTAAAATATAAAATATATTCGCCACAATTTGATTGCTCGTTAAAATCAGCCAGTGTATATAGAAAAAAAAAATAAATAAATAAAAATGGAATCGTTAATTTTCCACGCATAAATTAAAAAATGATGCACACAAATAGTTTCGACAGTGTGCACGCAGCGCGCGCGTTTTTTGATGGCTAAATTAAATGAAAATATAAAAGTGTTGGGAAATAACGAAGGTAGAAAATGAAAATTATTTGACGGTCAGCCATTTTGACGATAAAAGGGGAATTAATTAATTTTTCCTGTTGCTAACTCGATAGCGCATTTATCAATGTTTTTCATATTGCATCCCCCGGCGAGCGAGCGAATATACGAGTCGGCAGAGATCCAAGGGAGATGCGATATCCATACAAACGAGTTTACGACTGATGGGTGCGGTCACACGTAGAATTTGCAACCCCTTTCCCCGTTCCTCTCCTCTCCCGAGGGACACTCTCGCGGATTCGTGAAATGAAACAAGAACGCACCCGTCGTGTGAAAAGTAATCACACGTGTGGGAGTGTTGTTCTAGCGTTTTTTGTTTTTATCACTTTCATACCGTGTCACCTGAATGGAGAACTAAGCCATGGTGGCAAAGTACAACCTTCATTTATCCAGAGAATTTAAATTGCTTCCCGCGCATTTTGTCCCGTGGTTATCGTCACCATATTTTCCTGCTTTTATCCAGACATGGAAAAATACAAAATAGAAATAATCGTTTTCATGGATTATATTCAGTTTACCGGAGTATTTCATTTATAGAAATATCAGCAAATATTAAAAACAGTGAAACGGAGTCCGGAATGCTACAATTCTCATCTCATATTGTTCGAGGATTGCGAATCGCTTAACCAACAATAACTCGAAACGGACTTGAATTTCGTAATAAATATTCTACATACAGCGTTTCAGGTCAAATGTCCAATGACAGTACTCCAAGGTCGCGTAGGTCCGGTGATGATTTAAGGACGAATAAAACTTCCAGTTGGGTGGCGATCTCTATTAATCGAGAGTCATTTATAGATGTGAACTTGTTCACAATCGCAGAAGTCTTCAGGCTTTTATTCCCGTTTGTCCACGCTATCATCGGACAAAAATCTTTCACCGTCTTTAGCAGAATTTGTACAGTTCTGATCGGATTGTCTCACGAATGCTTCTCTTTTGATATGGATGAGTGTCAGAACTGCGACAAAATGAAACATTTATTTCCTGACATATTTCCCACGTCGAGTCACATTGAGGCGAAATTAAATTTTGATCCCCACAACGTTCAATTTCGAGATTATACGAGCTCGTTTAGGTGTACTTACCAAAAAGGATTCAACTTGAATAATTGCCTGACCAGGGACCCTCGATATCGACGAGATAATGATGCTAGCCGAAAGTCAATTCTAGCTCAGGTCAAATTGTTCCCAAGTAGGAACGTCAGAAGGGTCAGAAATAGAACAGAAATAGACGACTGATTAGGCGATTAATATAAAAGATCGAAGAACGTCATTTAACATTTTGATGTTGGATAAAGAAGACTTTTTTATTTATCGAGTCTGGAATTTTTATTTGAAAACTCTTCAGTTTTTATGAGACCCCAACATCTTATGACCTGTTGATTTACCAGGGCAATCCCTGCTGCTTTTCTTCTGGGTCAATCAATTCATCATACTCAGGTTTTCTTCCTTCTGCGTTTCCTTTCCACTCTATACAAGCCAAATACAAATTAGCCAAATATACATTAGTACCTAGTCTCACACCGTCAAGTTTGTTTATCACCACATTTATAACCGCCTTGAGTATTTGCAGTCCTGTCGTTTCACATTCACCTCACTTCATGGATTTTCCCAGTTTTCGAAAGAGCCCCGAGCAAAACGTCCTCAACCACACTCATTTAAATTGAACTACTGTGTCACGTTTAGTACGACAGTTTCAGCAATCTCCAGAACCCCAACATCGATTCAAACTTGCAAAAAGTCTTCCTGCTCACTAATCGATGCTGATCAAAAGAAACTGGCACGAAGCCCGCACTCTATCTTTCTCGAATAATGATAGTTATGATCCATTGACGTTCCATCCCATCCGTATCTTGTTACGTTTGTATCACAAAATCATAGAACAAAGAAATATCGACCCTGCAGAACGTGATATTATCGTGGAATAGTTGGGTTTGAAGTAAGTTATGAAGCACTTTTCTCGCATGAGCTGGTTAAAGTAAAGTTCTTTGCTCACGATGCTTTTACTCGCTTCAAAGTGCATAAGTGTAATTTTCAAAAATAAATCACTCATGCTGTTTAGCACGAGAAATTATCGGGTGCGAGTAACTCGAAGCATCCATAAAAAGAATCAAATAAAAATTACTTTGCGCACGCTGTACCAACAACCGACAATCGAATCCTCGTGGCAGGCATCACCAAAAATAATCACGAAATAGCAAAGTCTCATTGGAGTCAAGTATTGCGAAGGAACTTTTAAATTAAGACTCGGCATGCTCTCAACTACAGAAAAATTGGCTTTTTCAGTTATTTTTAAAGTTCAACTCGACATCCCGTATCATATACATTTGTTATCGACTCGTGAACACCGCAGTATGATCCGTATGTCCTCTAAACTAAATATTGTGCAAGTCCAAATAATGGCGGCATCTTCTGGCTCTTCAGTTACTCACTTCGATGTATTTACTCGCTCATTTTTTATGCTCAAATTTCTATATATAGATATACTCACCTTAACATTGAATATCGAGAAATCACACAAAAATCACGACAATTAGCAGGAAACGCATGATTTTTTGTTTCATTCGTGCAAATTCACCGATTTCAAAGCAATATCGTAAACGAAAGTTTTTATGGAAACTACCTTAATATTCAGAAACTTGCCTTATCTTCTCGTGGATCCAGACTCGACGTGGAAGTTAATTGTTTTTAATTCCAGTTTATGCACTGTTGAATATTTCGGTGACAGTCTCCCATGTTCTCATAATTGTGGTGATAGTTGAGAGAGTGTGAGAGAGAGAGAGAGAGAGAGGCAGAATGGAAGGAGGAGAGATCTGAAAAACATCCCCGGGCAATCGTCCTCGATAGCCGTTTAGATGGACTAATATTTACTGCTGTTGAAGTTTACCTATCCACTGCGACGTAGACCTAGTAGGGGACACTAGGGCCGGTTTGCTATAGGGGCAGGTCGACAAACGAGCGATAAGTTTGAAATAATCGAATGTAAACATGTACGTGGTTGCTATTGAGAGGTCATATGCTTGGTTGAAATATCGGTTGATAGCTTGAAAATATCGATCTTCCGAATGTTTAATATTTTCTTGAAGTACAGAGAGTATAGAGTACATTGTGTCAATATTGTCTGAGCAATGTTGAGGCTGTTCGACGAGTGGAGCCTTTTTCAGTAACGTGATTATAAATCTCGGATTAATATTCATTGAAGCATCATTAAAGACTGTGTTCAATCAAATTTAAAAAATAGGCCATCAATTTTTTTTCGTTGATGGATTCACTGTAGAAGCGTCTCGTCGAATCGACATCACTTTCCAATCCCTTGAAGATGTCAAAATCGAGATCAAGCCATTGGTAATTCCATCGATGAGGATTAGGATTATTCTATTCAGTTCTTCGAGTCTCTTTATTGATTCAGACCGTCGATGAGAAACTCTTCGTCACGAAACTTGAACTCGTTACCACACAAATATGTATTTTCCAATTTTTATATTCAATACCATTGGAACACTTGATATTCGAAGGAATAATATGGACCGAAGGGTCCTTGACTGAAATCGAGTTGTGACTCATTGAACGTTAGAGATCTTCGATATCTTTTGAGATTTTGCATACCTGGGTATGCAAAATCTTATTCATCAAATATGGGCATGTACAGCAATTCTCGAGATTTCGAATACATCGTCTCCGCACTAACGTTGCTAAATATTAATCAGGGTTGACGAATATGGTACCTGTGAATTGAGGATCGACGTCACTGCTCACGAAGACCTTCCTTAATTTTTAAAGAACCATGACTAATTCATTGGATATTCGTATTTACAGAGAGACTCGCTTATCAATGAAGTGTGATGAGATACATTTTTTATTTCGAATCGAAATTTCCTACGATAACGAACGATACCATTCATAAACCAAGAACGCTGTTTCGCCATTTTTATTTCTCATAACTTGATATTTTCGAAAATTCTTACTTGAATTGAATTTGAACAAAATGACGGTGAAATTAATTTTTGAAAAACAAATTTTTCATTCGACGTCAGAGCTAATAAATTTATTGCAATCGAAAGCAAAGACGCGTCGACTGATTGGAAAAGCCCTCCTTTTTTTTCAATATATATTCACGATTTCTTGGAATTTCAGCGTCGAATAATGAAATAGCGATAGCGTGAATAGAATACATGACCAATATTTGGAAATGGACATACTCAGAGGATATCGCGATTGAATTTTTATCTTCAGCCTTGTAACAAGTGTGTATGTTCGTGTATGTCCATGTGTCTGTAGATTTATGATGTGCGTTGGTACGTGTATGTAAATGAATTTGTCGTGCGTAAACATTTGACGACGATAGTTTCGAATATCCAATGGACTTTTGTTTGTGACACTTTTATTTTGAAGCATTTTCCTGGACTAAACGAAAAAACATTGTGCGCGCTATCGAACTTCGAAATATATGTTATTCTCATTTTATTCATGCGGTGATTGGCCTTTCGTGCGAGTGAAGTTTAATTTATCGTAATACCGTCGGTGGATGACATTGCGTTTCGATTTTTGTGCCTTTCAGCGTCTGCGGGATACAGCACTTTCAAAGAGCGGGGCACAGACACCTGAATTTATTTCAAAGCACATATTTCGTCGTTGTGACATTTTCGACAGTGGGCTACGGGGATTTCGTCCCGGATATTTGGCCCTCGCAGTTGTACATGGTCCTCATGATATGCGTCGCACTTATAGTATTGCCAACGCAGGTGAGTTATTTGCCTTTTTTTTATTTATTATATCGCTGAATTTTTAAGCTACCTAACATCGTTGGAGGTTCGTTCAGAAAAATAACAGGTAGCAAGAAAGCATTCGGCAACCGTGGGCTAGAAACCAATGAAACTTCGCCAATTTTTCATGATATTAGCCTACCAATAAAATGATTTTCAGCTACTTGCTGCAGTTTTCAAGATATTCAATTTCGGATATTTGATTACTGCGCTTCACTCTCCACTGTCGTTACAATGCCAGTAGGTTACCATCAGCCAAAATGTTACGTGAACTAATATTAACCCTTTCTGACTTTTAATCTCTGATTTTCATTTTGAAATGAACCATGAAATCTTCCATTTAAAGATACAGAAAAAAACTTAGAGATGCAGAAGAAATCTCTAAGTTTCGAATATACTTCAAAGGTGATCTTTCGATGATCCCAAAGCAGAAAAAACGCTGCCACGTTCGGTGAATATTTTCACTAAATCAAGTAAAGTTGGAGATTGAAGAAACATTCGATGGAGTGATTTTTTGATTCATCTTCGTTCTCTCGGATATATAAAATTTAACAGTAGCTAAGCTTTTTTAATAATCCTATAAAAAATGATTATTAGCACTAGTCAACTAAGACTTTTTAAATTTTAACTGTACTCATAGTTGCCATCACTCAATCAAAGCTTTTTACATGAAAATATAAAAATTTCAGCTGCATGATTACGTGATTACTTTGACAATTAAATGTCCTTATGGTTGATCGGAATGACATTTGAATAAATTTTAAAACTTCTTCATGAATTTTGGCTTATGAATATTTTCTTCAATTTATGATAAAAACATTTTTAGCGAGTCACGATCTAATGAATCGATTCCATATCATCCATGACATAGCCGCAATACGGTTTTAAATTGCGTATCACGATTTTTCGACAAACATTTTGACAGTCAGGCACTCATCTGGTGCTGACTCAAGTGGTCAAGGGATTAAACGGAATGACCAATGTTTGGTCGAAGGACAGGAGCAGTATTTGGAAAGCAAGAGTTAAGAGGATTTCGAGAGGCTATCGGGTTGTCAGATTGACGGATAGTCCCTATAGTAGTTAGACAGGGAAAAGCAATGATCAAATGCTTCGTACAATTCGTCCATCAGACTAAGAGAGACTCGACAGCAATCTTGTCAGATTCATGAACACGACACGGGTGGTAATTGCTTTTGTGAATCGACTCCTATATCACTCCTACATTTAATTAACAAACTCTGGACTCTCTTGTTAAATTTTGTGCTATTTGCAAATCAAATATTTCAAAATATTTGTAAGTGTCGTTGATCAATCATTATTTCCATTCGCTATGTTCTCGACCTTTGTCACAGATGGTGTACTTTATCAATTGATTAATAATTGAAGCTTTTTCTCTGGTATTAGAATATTGGAAAACACTAGAAAAGTGGGAATTAAATTTCGAATGCAACGTCGTCTAATCAAGCTTTTACGATAGTTCCAATAAACGAATTTTTCAGCAAAAATGAAGAAGAAAATAAATAAAATCATGAATAAACGTTAAAAAGAAATTCAAAATACTACTCCACACCCGGAGTTTTCAGTAGAAATATAACAGATTTGAAATAAATTTGGAACTCATAGTTTTTCGTATCAAATGACGATTTTCCTTTAAAAATGAAGGGGATCACTTTTTATTGTTTTTCTTCGAACAGCTTCAATTTATTGCATTTCACTGTTCAGTTCGAGCAGTTGGCATTCACATGGATGGAACGTCAGAAACTCGGAGGCTCGTACTCGTCGCACAGAGCTCAAAGCGAGAAACACGTGGTGGTATGCAGTACGACCCTTCAAGCGGACACCATAATGGATTTTCTCAACGAGTTTTACGCTCATCCACTTCTGCAGGTTCATTCAACGAATAATTTGAATCTGAGGATTCTTCATAGATTAAAAATTCACGCGATTATTAATATTCAAAGTATTCAAAAGTAATTTAGTTGTTTTACTTTCCATAGGAATCCCATTATTTTACTCCATTTTTAAGAGAATATTCTGAAATGGGAAGTGAATTTTGAAAAGCTTGTAGATTTGGATTCACAACGTTCTCGTGGAGTCGAGTTTTTCAGTAACTGTTCAGAAAAAAAATTCGGCAGCTCAATGAAATCCTTTGACTAATTTTATAGTTTTTTATAAAATTATACCGGAAATTTACTACTCGAAACAAATGAGAAATCGCGCTGCGGCGATCGAATTTTCAATATTTTTTCAATTTCTACATCACCGTGAAAAATGGTCGTTCTTTTTTTTATGCTAAATAGCTTTGGAGTTCGGAATCTGTAGCTTCAAATCGATAAAAGTGTTACATAGAAAATTCATCGTCCGCTGCAATGAAGTTCGTTCTTACAAGAGGCAAAAAAATTATATTGATAACGATTCCCGCGAACGATTTTTTCGACAAAGTTATGAGCTACCGAAGCGAAAACCGTACTTGAAACTTTTAATGCCCGTAACTCAGCAACGAATGCTCCCTCAATATTCGCAAAGATACCGCGTTTGAGAGTAAAAGTTTACGATGTCACTATATAAGTTTTTACATACAATTTTTATACACAGTAAATCAATTTGAAAAAGTATGAAGAGCACAATTATCTATTTTTTTTATTTGGCTTGGAATAATTGCTCTAATTCTTACTGAATTTCTTATGGATTCCACTAATTTTGCCATCCCAGCAAGCTTCCTACAAACATCGTGCCAATATTCAAAATATATTAGATTTTCATTCCTTATTACGTAGAAGCTAAAAGTTTGAACTCCAGGAATAAGCTCTTTATGGGATACGTTAGAGGATCAAAATCTTCCAAGCGAATTTTTAAATCATTCAAGTCCATGAAATTGGCCCCTTTTCTCGTGCAGAATACACTCGTTCAAAAATTGCCGAATTACGTATTATCTTAGCCACATTATTCGACAATGCCCAGTGGATTTTCTCGTGTAATATTGAGTAAATAATAACGAAAATTTATTTATCTTCCTTTGGCATGAAAATTTCAAGCGCTAGCATGAGTCACCACTTTTCTGGTTAATTGCTTTTCACAGCTCCGTTTGGATCGATTGCATGCTCGCGAAGATAATTTAACCTGATTCCACATTTGCTCGTGTATGTTTATCGATCTCGTGGATTTACAGGATTATTACGTTGTTTTATTATCACCAATGGAACTCGATACAACCATGAGAATGATACTCCAGGTGCCTATATGGGCACAAAGAGTCATTTATATCCAGGGATCGTGTCTGAAGGACGGTGACCTCGCTAGAGCGAGGATGAACGAAGCTGAGGCTTGTTTCGTCCTTGCTGCGAGAAATTATGCTGACAAAACTGCCGCTGATGAGCACACTATACTCAGGTAAATCCTGACAAACGATCTCATCGATTAGACCAACTTGGTTTCACACACTTTTTAATCCTGTGAATGATCAATCGATTTCTCGAAAAAATTTTCATGCCCTCGTACTTTATTTTATCATTTTAATACGCCGAAGTTTACGAGAAATCGTTTTAGAAAATTAATTAATTTTTTTAAGGAAAGAAAATTTTTTAAGGAATTTTTTCCGAACTAAGAAGAAAGGAATTAAGGAAAAAAATTAAAAAAATAAATTAAAGGAAAACGGAAATAAAAAAAAGGACATAAATTAAAAAAAAAAATCAATAATTTTAGAATGCAGAAATACAACAGAATTTTATAAATTTTATTCATTCGAAAAATCAGCGACTATAACTGATTGCTACGTTCCTCGATATTGAATGAATTTTTATCTTTTTTAATAATTATTAAAAGATACAGACGCACAAGTATAAAAAAAAAGTCTCCACAATACATTTTATTTTGTAATATTCTTCGATCAATTGAGACATTTTTTTGATATTGAAATTAAAGATCGTGGGCGGTAAAGGATTTTGCTCCAAATGTTCCCCAATACGTGCAAATCTTCCGTCCAGAGAACAAATTACACGTTAAATTCGCCGAGCACGTAGTGTGCGAGGACGAGTTTAAATATGCGATCCTGGCGAACAATTGCACGTGTCCGGGTGTTTCGACTCTCGTCACATTGCTATTGCACACATCGAGAGGACAGTAAGTTTACGAAGAATTTAGAGATTCGAATAATTAGTTTACGAACCGATCTGTTTTTCAATAATAATAATAATTAACACAGAGAAGGCCAACAATCGCAAGAAGAATGGCATCGATTGTATGGCAAATGTTCAGGCAACGAGATATATCATATTATTCTTGGTGATTCTCGTTTCTTTGGTGAATACGAGGGCAAATCTTTCACCTATGCCTCGTTTCACAGTCATCGAAAATACGGGGTTGCATTGGTCGCTGTAAGACCAGCCGAACTCCCTGAATTTTACGAGGACACGATTCTTCTCAATCCAGGTAAAATATAATGCATGCAAATTATACATTTTCTCTTAATTGAATGAAAGAAAAAAAAACGATGTTATTAAAAAAAATATATATATATATATGTAGGTATTTGTTTTTTCTCCTGAAAATTCTCTCGGTTTAATTGATTTTTCAAATAAATGGGATATTCGATATAATGGTGGAATCTATAGAAAAACCGTTCTCTTCAAACGTAATCTGGCACCTTTCTTGATCAAAACTTTTTTAATTTAAAAAAAAAGCAATCGAAGGTACAGTAAAAAAAAAAAAAAATGCAATCAACTACAATCGCGTCAGATGTTGCAATTGATTACTTCGGGAAACAATCATTTCGAAATAGTCGACCAGTTTTTCCATGCATATGAAAATTAAATAAGTTTTAGTTGCCACAACGAAATACGATGAAACGTGTGATCGTCGGGCTACTTTTTATCTACTAAAATATTCAATTCCAAGCTTATTTTCATTATGTCCAATGAAAAACTCCTTCATATCTTGAAACTGAACAGCCCCGAGCTGTTCTTTACTCGAAAAGTTTCGTTCATAACTCTCGAAATATCAGCCTCGCGACTGGGGAGTATCCTTCAGAAGTATCCGTTGGATCATTTCGCGCTGAACACGAATTTTTTCATGAAAGTTGTCATTCACGATTGGTTGTTGAAAAAATTACAGTCAGAGTGGAAAAAAAAATGTATTTCAAATTATTCTTGAGGACTCGAAGCGTTTCAAGGGTGCAAACCGAAGGCAAAAATCGTTCGGGAAGTCTTAAAACGTAACTTAAACTTTGGTACTTTCAAATGCAATTACCATAAAATCCGTCACACGAGCAGCCACTATCGACGCTCTTTTGCAGTGATGCTAACTCGCGCATGCATGGGACCACATATTTTTAATGCGATACTTCATCCTTTGAAAGCGTACGTTAATGTCATTCTCAAAACTGTAGTATATGCACTTTTTCATATTCAACATTATAGCCAAGCTCCATGGCTCGCGAACCTATATGCTAAATTACGTGCTTCGACACAACGGAACATCGGAGGAACCACTCCAACAGCTCGTGTGACGGAATTTATGGTAATTGCACTTAAAAGGACAAAGGTTGAGACTTTGAACTCATTTTTTGTTGCGAAAAATCTGACGCGATAGCTAATTCTGCAGACCGGATTCGCGTTAAATGTAAAAAAGAAAAAAAAATTAATGAAAAGTGCCCAATTAGTTTCCAGTGACAACAAAACGTATATAAATTAATGCCAGTGCTAATTAGGACTAAAATTCAATCATCGCTACGATCGAATACACGATAAATTAGAAGAAATTCGTAACGAGATATAAAAATGGTTAAATCGTAAATTCTGTCAATGATTGAATCCAGGACCTCGACATATAATGAAGAAAACGGATACCTGTTATTACATGAGTATAACGAAAGAAGAAAATTCAGCGTTCGTCGTGGCGAATCATCAGACTGGAATCAGTGGTGATCCAAGCCAAATAGTCGTAGATTCGAAAGCAGAAGGTACAACCATTGGCAGCTCTTCAATCGTAGGGACTGCGACGTCAACGGTTACTTCGATGACGACACCGGCGACGATGCTCACCGCAAACATCGCCGGTCACGGTGGCAACGGTACATCTCCATCATCATCGCCAATTGGCCACGGTCATCATCAGAGATTAACAGAAAACTGTTGTAATGTGACGTGCGATACGATTCGTGGACAGGAGGCAACCGGTGATAGTCGTGGCAAAGTTCGCAACATTTCGGTTAACGTGCCAGCACGATCACCGATGCCTCCTCCGGTCATCTTGCAGGTCCTTCCTAGCACGCCCACACTCCAACATCACAACCTACTCGCATCCGATGTCCACCGTGAGTGTTGCATGAGCCTGGGCTTCTCGTCTTCTCAGCTTCTCTTTTTTATTTCTTTCTCTCTCTCTCTCTCTCTCTCTCTCTCTCTCTCTCTCTCTCTCTCTCTCTCTCTCTCTCTCTTTCTCTCTCTCTCTCTCATTATTTCGCTATTCTCGATTTTATTTTGCCTGATTAAGAGGTGGCATCACACGTCCATGTCAGCGGCGATCTCACACTAACATTGCTGAAAACGACTAAAGTTTTCGCAAAAATTGCGAGCATTTCTGCCATTGTTTCATCTTTTTTGGGCCAAATTACGATCGAGTTTTTTCAATCACGTCTAAAAATATTGTTTTCGACGTCGAGATCGAAGACCCAACATGCGATAGAACGTCTCAATGATGAATAATCAACTACTGAGTACTAACGATCGTCTCATATAAAGTATCAAGAAAATATTTACCAATAATTACAGCACTAGTCAGCCACCAATATCATGTTAATTTCGGTGATTTTGAACTTTTTAATTTTCGTCTCGATTCACACTTCATAGTTCCGGTCGTAGATTTCATAGTGCAAGTTTAAGGGGAGAAATTGAGATTAATTGCAATGATAAAAAATTAATAAATGGGAGGATGTAGAAAATTCTCCCCTTAAATTAAAAGTTTAAGGGGAGAAATTGAGATTAATTGCAATGATAAAAAATTAATAAATGGGAGGATATAGAAAATTCCAAATGAACAAGTTCTTTCAATGAAAAAAGTAAAAGGACTTTCCAACGAAACGAAATTTCATCAAAATTCTTGCATGAAAAAAAGTATGCAGGAGCGTGCTCAAAAAATGTACGAGTCAGAGGAACTTTACTCTCTTTTTTCAGACCGATAAACTGAGCTCTAGTTTCCGAAATTTTCTAATAGCACTACTTAAAGGAATCCTGTTACGTGAATGAACGGTTCTGTCTAATGATTTTGCCAAATATATAGATACATTCAACGAATCGGGGTTTAAAATCAATCACATATATTTTTCCCCTCAAAGCATTTATTATTGGAGAGTCATTACCACGACGTTATAATCGTTTGATGCGCTACTTTAGAAGCATTTTTTTTTTTTTTCAGATAATCAGGACAAATTTGTTCACTCGGAGGAACTTTCAGATTAAATATGCTTAAGGGTTTATAAGGTTTACGACTGGTTTCGTGATACTGACTCGAGAATCGATTTTTCAATATTGCTAATAATGGAGTCTTAGGCGGTTGTACACTTTTATTTTGTGCATAATGACCAAACCGTATCGTTTATCAAGTTTACTCCTTTGTGAAGTTTTATTTCACTTTTCAATTATTTTTTTTTTCTGCTTTGTTGTTCGCTGAAGCTTTTCTGTACCGTTAGTTTTTTCACATAAGCGTCGATCTTTAACAGCTCATACCCAAAGCAATTTTAAAAAACGTTAAATAGCTATGTGCTCGCACGAAACTTCACCTTTTCTAGAATTTATTTCCTGATTGAACAAAACTTTTTACAAAGTGTATGAGAATTCATGCTAATCACTAACACGCTTTTGATGTTCTTGCAAAGTTTCAACAGCATTCTTTACGTACTGAGTTTTCTGTCAGAGCTGCTTTACGTTCGATGTTCGTGAATACAAAAACAAAAAATCCTCTTACCCGATACGATCCTGCCACATAATATCCTTAACACTCTCGTCCTTGTGATATTCCTAAAAAATCAAGAAAAAAGTCTCTGAACTTCGATAACATTCAATTCACTCTCATTATAGTATTTAATCAATCATAGATGTGTACAAGCAGTCAAGTTTAATTCGAACGCAGCATATTGAAACGCAATTGATAGAGATGCGTTTAAATTGGACGTGATTGTAATAAATTTTCTATTCAAGTACTTGAGCAAATTTTCATACAATTTTCAAATCTTTTTTTCGACAATAAATTCAGTTTTTTTTTCAGTGCATTCAAAATTCCTTTTAAAACTTAAGAATTGGGGTTGCAGCGACATATCTTGATCCCGGTAATCTCGGCGATTCAAGACAGTGCCTGAGGGACGGTGGCTCGAGTCCGCAAACACCGATAACCGGTAATCACTTGGATGTGCCTCGATCCATGGACACAAATCCGAATCTACTCAGTCCGGAGATTCTCATGCAGAGAAGAGGTTTGTTGAATAATTTCAAGAGAATATTGACCCGAAATGAAAGGGACTGTGATTAGGTGGAACGAAAAGGACTTTTGAAGATCACGAATGTCTGAAAATCTTGAGGACTGTTAGCGATTGCATTATTGTGGCTCGATCCAGATATTTTTCTGCAGGAATTGGAAACGAATTTTTTAAAATAATTACCAGTATCGTTCAACAGCTGCTAGGAAAATTCCAACATTTATTCGAAAGACTTGTAATTTTCGTGGCTGTTAAAGATTCCAAAATGGTTTTTTTTCAAGTTCGAAATACTTCACGTATTTTTAATTTTCTCCCAATATTTTTTCAAGTAGTTACATGACAGCTGGGAAGCACTTGATGCTACAAAATTCCTCAAGAAATATGAATCCTGACAGAAGTTATTCGCAGTAACGTCGAACGAATTTTTCCAACAGTGCTTTGCACTTCCCACTAATTGAATGTAGTTTTAAATTATTAAAAATAGAGCGAGAAAAGAAAGTTTTTTTCATAGTACATTAAAAGAAAAACACGTTTGAAAATCGAAGATTTTCATTAGTCGCAAACTTTTTAAGTTCAAACATACCGCATACGTTCCATTTCGATAAATTGAGCCGTTTTTTATGAAAAGTGGTAAGCGTCTTCGGAATAATATTTGTAAGTGCAACGCGATCGAAGCTAATCGTAGTTCCTGCGTGCCAACACGATTTTGCTAAAATACTTATCTCAGCAGTTTTAATGACCGGTTAAAACTAGCACAACGGATCAATACATGCCCCATAAATATGGGGAGGCTCCGGATTTGTTTAGGCTGACACTGGTAAAAGGGTCGATTGTTGCTCGATTGCCTGATTTCAAACGAATAAAAAATTTTCGTATCGAAACACACACACTAACTGTTTTTCACAAAGTTTTTTTAGTTTTTATTTTCTGTTCCATAAGCTCTATTCAATTAGGCCATTCACATCGATGATAGCCGTGAAGATTATTTTTTGCTTTATATTGACGAAAAATGAATGAGCAATGGAATGAAACACGAATAATAAAAACCTCGTAATTCTATAACCTGCCTTGTACGTTTCTATTTTCATTATTTTTCCTTTTTATTTTTAGGAAGCAGACGACCCAGTATACTTCCCGTGCCGGACATGTTAACGAGCTCGACACTCCATTTACCGGGACAAGAATCTTTAGATCACGAAGGTGATGAATCCGAGGATGAGATGGATGACGACGTGCCCTGGAGATCGCCGAGCGAGAAAATAGCGTAAGTCGATTAACATTCGTGTTATCCATTATTTATATTCCACACGCTATTTTATTTCACGACGCTTTAAAATCTAGTCAATTGCTACGATGTTTATTCGTCGATTGTCAATAGTCACGATTGTCTTACGTAGTTTTTTTACAATTTCAATTAAACTTATATATTTGTTATGAAATTATTTGAAGAATAACGAGTCACGTGGATTTAATAGTTACGTTTATTTTGTGTACTTTCCATATCTCGTGGAATAAACGTTACATTAGATTATACAACAGTGGAACGTTGTTAATGATAAATAGACAATGAGATATAGCTCGTTAGAAGAAAATTAATAGTGAATGAGTTTGTGTCAAGTAATCGTGATACTCCAGCTTCGTTGTCATGTTAACTAGTCGAGTTAAATGATTCTATTATAACTGAAAAAAAAATTCTCCAGTTCATTAGTCGATTAACAATATCTCGCTAAAGTTACCAGATTTCTTACGGTTCTCGCACTTTTCGTGGCACGATATTTGTCACTCTTTTTTCTTTTTCATTTTTTTTTTTTGCAAACAGCTGAAGATAAATTCTTCGAATTTAATTAACATAATTACTCGAGATTATCGTGCTCATTTCATTAGAAATTAGGAGAGACGACTTTACGTGTTCAACATTACTTTTCGCGAAAGTATACGGACGAAATAATTTACTAATTATACTTGAAACTCTTTTTCTCATTAAGATAATGCCACTCATAACTGTAACGAATAGTAAATCATACTCGATGATGGATTTTAATAAATCGCTCCAGTGATTTGTAATTCACAGTCATTTTACCAATCTATTTTTCATACGTTTTCTCTTCGATTCAACTGTAATCGCGTTGTAAACGAAATACTCGTCCAAAACGTTGAGAGTCTCTCCTACATTTATTTTTCTCATTTATCATCTATCTGTCTGCCTCTATCTTTCTGCTCGTTTTATCCTTTCTTCATTTGGCACAAGAAACTTACTGAAATATCCGACAATCATCGACAATAAAAAACTTGGTATCTATTTACGGTTGCAGCCCTAAAATAACCATGTTCGATTCAGCCCTCTATGAGATGAAAAAAATCATGACCATTATTATCGCTGGGGTTGTTTTTTCGGCGGAACCAAATAATCATTCGAGAAATATAACGATTCAATGAACAACCCCTGAATTATCTACTCGGAATACGTTGGTTCGTTTACAATATTACATATTCGGATAAACTACTGTCTTTAGATTGCTTTGATACCGCTTCCGTGGACGCCAATTGGCACGATGTACGACACGCACCCAGGACAGACCGCATTTATATTCAGCCAGGATCCAATGATGGATAATTAGAAAAGCGATTTGAACTTGTTGCCTAACTTCATGTTCGATTATAAAAAAAAATCTGAACATTGTTAAGACCGTTAGAATGAATTTGAACAAATAATTAACATCATTTTATAAAAAGGGAACAGAACCGGTTAGAAATGGGGATCTGGCCGGAAGCACAATCTCTGGAACATCAAAATAAAAATGTACATCTTTATTGCGATGCTCGGAGGCTTTTATCCCGTTTGTTTTCGAACATGGTTATTCAGGGTGATCGTCCCATTATCATAAAATAGTACAAATCAATAAGCACTGATTGCAAAGAAAAAAGAACAAATTTTGAATTCGCAGTCACTCAAATGCATCATTTTCGTATGTCTATCGTATGAATTGAGTCTCCAGCTCTTTCGTTGGAACCGTGGTCAATTAAATGCATGATGAAATTTTGATGAGTTCATTGAAAGCTGGTATCAGTGGGTTTCAAACAGTATCACAGCATAATTAACATTCCGATTCCATTTAAAAATTAATATCATTGTCACCATCATCACTTCTACCTTCCGTTAATATTTCACAATCTCAATCTATATACATCCGTACACACTCATACTTGATCACTCGAGATACTTGATCGCAAATGAGATTTAAACTTAAATCGGACAAGTCATGATACGTAGGCTCTTTGCGAATATTACTAAGTTCTTATTATTGTCGATTCACACGTTCGTTGATGTGGTATGTTCCTCTCAATGTCTGTCTGATGCGTGTACCACCGTGGTGTCCCGTTGCACTGGTCGTACCATGGCTATGTCTCTCCCGCCTAACACCTTTATAAAAAAAACAAAAAAAAAAAAAACACCAATAAATTTCGTTCGTGGATATGTGTGTTTGATGTCTGCCCTCCTACGCATCACCTTTCTGCACACTACGCCTTGCCGCACGCTACGTCTCGCCCCTCTACGGCGCCCAGCTTCAAGGGGTGAGTTGTTTATATGATGCACCGCGGTGCAGTCACTATGCAACGTTTATTATTATTATTATCAAAATATAATCACTGATATGATCATTTTTACACTAGTGATGACGTCATTAATATCGTTGTAACTGTTATTTTATCAATCCTATTGGCAGTTCAATATTAATCAAGCTTCTATTTTATTCTAATTGATATTCGTAAACTGTACTAACTCACTTTCAACTACTGATTACTATCGGAAATTCGTCCAATTCTACCTGTATCTCGTACAAAGCTTTGCCCTGAGTTTCCGGTAAGAAAATGAGCATAAAAGGTATTCCGAGAGCACCAAAAATAGAGAACGATGCGAATGTCAAGTGATAACCTTTTTCAGCACTCACTGATTCGAAGACAAATTGAATGACCATCGACGAGAAATATACTAATGATATACAGATGCAAAGAGCAATCGTTCTGTAACGAGATGGAAATATTTCGCCGGTCAAAATAGGGATAATCGGTGTAAAACCGAGAATCGAAATAATGTAATAAAGAAACAAAAACGATGCTGGCAGCAGATTCGTCGTGTCATAACATCCGTCATAATTTTCCACTCGGAAACCCGCGAGGGTTAACAGTGCCAAAATTAAACAAGTTATGCTCGAACCAATTATCGAAATTACGAAGAGAAAACTTTTTCGGTTTATCCGATCAATCACGAAGTACCATGCCATCAACGAGACAACGTTCGATGACGATAAAATAATTCTTCGGTATGTCGGTAACTCCAGATTCAAAAATGTCTTTGCATAATCGTTTATACCGTATGCACCAACCATCTGCGTTATACACAAAAATATTATCACCAATATTGCATTTGTACGCTTTCGTGACATCACGGACAAACAACCATTCCTCGATCCGTTTATCGTCGCGACGTCCTGTGATGTATGAAAAAACAGCTCTATCGTCTTATACTCCGGATCGACTTCCAGCACTGTTCTCGCTCCTCGCAACTTTTTTAATGCAACCTTCGCATCCAGTGTCTGCAACGAAAACATCCTTCAGTAGAGCACGTCTATTTTTACTGTTATGATTTTGTTTGATTTTATTTTTAGGGCTTCGTATCAACACAATCAGAATTCTCTGAGAAATCAGAACGAGCAAGGAATTCAAATAAAAATTATTGCAATTTGTGAATAACTGGTATTCAGGAAAACGTAAATGAAACTCGATTTTTTAGTTATCGATCAAGATTTTAAAAATTTCAAAATTAGTAGAGTCGAGATTAAAGACGTTTAATATTTTGACAGAATAAGAGGCTTCAACTCTCAGCGTCAAGGTGTCATTTATTTTTACGTCGAAAAAGCCAATTTTTGGCGATTCGATCATGAGAAGTAAGTGATATTACCTTTCCCTGCAAAAAGAGGAAATAGGGTGACTCGATCATCCACCAACGTAACGAAGCAAGAAAGAACGTTACCAGGCAAATCATAATCAGTGCAATTATCCGAAGAAAAGTAACGAAAATTAAGCAGCTCCCGAAAAGTGCACCGGCATAGATGCCGGCTGCACCAAGAGCACCGGTGGAGCCACGTGTATGGGGCAACGAAATTTCGCTGACGTAAAGTGCGGTCGTCGATACGAAAATGCCCGAGGCAAATCCAGCGATCGCTGAAACTAAAATAAGTTCCTGCAAAGACGACGAAATCAAACTCATGTCAGAATAAATGTCAGCAGTTAATAAAAAAAAAAAAAACTTTTCTTGTTAGAGTGAAAACGAGCTCGACTCAAAAATGATCAGAACCACTTTCTTCATCTGATTCTTACCTTATCTCTTTCAATGGCGAAAAGGATCACCCAGAATACGAGATTCAAGGTACCAGCCAATGCGAATGAAAATTTTCGACCATAGCTATCGGCGAAACAACATGGCAGTAAAGCACCAACAGAACTACCGCAATTCATTATCATCTGGCCGGTTGAACCATCGTCCAATAAAATACTTGAACAGTTCTCTTTACAATGATGCAAGATCAAATAACTCAGAGATGATTCCGGCCAACCCAGGGTCAATCCAATGCAAACAGATCCTAAACAGACTTGAGAAAAATATTCCAGCAATCTCATAGAACTCAGCATCGCGTACGGAGTTTACGAAATGACTCGATTTACTTTTAAGAGCAATATTGATTACGAATAAAATTGGTGAATTCAAATTATTGCATCTGTACAGTTTTGGATGACGTTTAAACCTTCTTCAACTGCGACTACTTTTTGAGAAGCAATTCGTTAGAAATCTCGAAATCACGATTTTTTATTTGTTCTTGTTTTCG
Organism: Campoplex capitator; assembly: GCA_037576405.1. Lineage (NCBI taxonomy): Eukaryota > Metazoa > Arthropoda > Insecta > Hymenoptera > Ichneumonidae > Campoplex > Campoplex capitator. Next base: position 7,014,244 of record JARBWI010000323.1, on the reverse strand, counting down.
GAGACTTAGACTTTTGGATAGAATGGGATGATGCAGAGCAGTGCTCAAAAATACTTACATGATCCGAGGGATAGATTGCGTTTTAGTTTTCCAGTTCGTTGATAGAACGATTCGAAAATCTGCACACTCGAGAATCGTAGAGCCATTTTTTTTTCCTTCAAACTCCACTGAAAATGAGTTAACCTAGCACGGCCAGCACGAATAATATAAGAAACAAGAAACATGGAACACTTTAGACCACAACTGAGAAAGAAAGAGCGAGTGCGAAAAAGAGAGAAAGGAAGAAAGAGAGCGCGTGGAAATACGTCGAAATTGGTTAGCCAGGGGATCTCCTTGGGCGTGAAACAACACATTAAGACTTCTCATCGTATCTTATCGTCACAGCTAAACGGTCAATTGCGCTGAAAGTGTCGCAATTGAAGTTTGACAGTGCATTTAAAACGATCGGTTTGTTTTGTTTCGCGGTATCGAATTACGAAAAACTATCGGACGTTATTCCACGAGGGAAAAAAAAAAAAAAAAAAAAAAAAAAAAAACAACATGCGTTTGACACAACAGTGAGATTTGTTTTACAAAAGATATTTTTTTTACAGAATTGTCAAGGGTTTCCCACCAGTATCACCGTTCATCGGAGTGTCCCCGACTTTGTGCTATCTTCTCAAGGAGAAAAAACCACTCTGTTGTCTCCAGTTGGCACAGGTATGCTTTCAGTATTGTTTCTTCACGTTTTTCCGATGAAAAATATTATTAAAAAAACACAAAAGGGCATGGGGAGAATAAAAAGTACAAAATGACTGTTACATCAATGAAAATGGGAAGGAATTCTGAATACTTGAAGTTTTAACAGAATAAAATGAAAATATTCATGAAAAAAAATGATTCCTCTTTTTCATCATACCAGAGACTTCATTTAATTTTATTCATTTATTATTATTTGATTATTGAATTATTTTTTCAAATTTTATTTTGACGATATAATTAAAACGTAACTAATTAATGATTTTCCGAAATCCTTCTGGTGTGAGGAAATATCAACCGGAAAAATGCACGGGCAAGAAAAATCCCAAAATCAACAATCGCGTCGAAAAAATATGTTTTAAAAAAATTGGTTGATTTACGATAGAATTTTCTTGGAAACTATCGCTAGAAACGGCGACTCGATATTGGAATATCATGACCTCGTATTGTCATATATATTTCCACAAGGTTTATTTAAATTTTCATCGCAGGTATGCGAGCACTGCAGCTATAGGAATGCAAAGGAGTACAATTGGCAGAACAAAACGATAATACTCGCTGCAGATTATGCGAGTAATGGAATTTACAATTTCATCATACCTCTTCGAGCTCACTTCAGGTAAAGAAATGTACCCACTGAAATTGATGCACTCGGAACGATTACAGAAAAGCGACGAAAACGTTTTCTTGCTTTTATTTTCTAAGCTCTGTTTTCTTGATGAAAAAAAAAAAAAAATGCATAAATAATCTTACGCAGATCCAAAACATCATTGAATCCAATAATCTTGCTGCTCGAAAGACGACCGGAAATTGCTTTTCTCGATGCTGTATCGTATTTCCCTCTGGTATATTGGATGCTCGGCTCCATCGACTGCCTCGACGATCTTTTACGTGCTGGTATAACACTTGCCGAGAATGTTGTTGTCGTCAACAAAGAGCTCAGTAATTCCGCTGAAGAGGATACGCTGGCAGACTGCAATACCATCGTCGCCGTTCAAACGATGTTCAAGTAAAATTCTCTTCATCAGCATTACAAATAACTGTTGTTGCTTATCGAGGTTTATTTTTCTGCTTCATACGTTTTTTTATCTGCTTTCAATCAGAATTTAACGTCAATCAGTATTGAGAAATTGGCTGAATCGGAGAAAAATCACCTTCTAATAACATTTACAATGTGTTGAACAAAAAAAACTTTCAGTTATGCAAAATTCAACGAAAATCTGATAGGCTTGCTCTCATTTGTAACGTTATATATTAGCATTGATTACCGTAACTATTACTGCGATGAGTTATTCATTGATTCTATTGGATGAATAATCAGATAACGCTTTTTCGTCATGTTTGATAAGATTGTTGTTTATTTTTTAAGTACTTTTACATTTTCTCAGAATGCCCACTTTTTTGAGAATCTCTTAAGAGATTGATGTGAAAATTCGGCGCCTAATAATGTTGGTGTATATAAAAAAAAATGCTGAAGAAAAATGATCGATTTCCCTAACTGATTGAGAAAATCTAGTCATACGTCTGCTCTTTTTGGATCTTCATTGAATAATTGAGTACGAAATTTCGAAGGAAAAAACATTTTTGACTGAGAATGCATGTTACAAACATCCTTAAAAATGAATGTAAATGAAATGACGAAAAAAAATGTGTCACTGAATCTGTTGAACGTTTTCTCTTCATTCGTTTTTACATATTGGAAATTTCGACAGATTCTTTCCCAGCATAAAGAGCATAACCGAGCTGTCCCAGTCGAGCAACATGAGATTCATGCAATTCCGGGCGCACGACAAGTACGCCCTCCATCTCAGCAAAATGGAAAAGGTACTCCTCAGTGCTACTACCGATGACAGCTACTCGGCCGAGCCTACGATGGGCTCCCCGGTAACACATAACTCACTCACTCTGACCTCTGATTCATGATTAATTGATATCTGACTGACGAGTTTATTGTGACTAGGATCGTTTTTTTCCCTCACCTCAATTAATATTTTTCCAATCACCTGTAGTAATTGCGGGGTAGCATCGAAGCTGTACGTATAAACAAAAAGTTATCGATTCTTCATTACAATTTTCTTTCAAAATGGGTTCGAGCCATTCGAATATTTGACCTAAAATAAAAATTAGTGCAACATCAGTGCCTGATTTTCTGATTCGTCAATTTTTAAAAAATTGACAATTTCGTTGCCTAAAAATTAATATTCAGATTTCTCTTAATGGTATGTGTCTGTTTGGTTGGAAAAAATCATGCTGCACTGGAATTTCTCGTCTCAATTCATTGTGGTGCATTGCACAGGGCACAGGATGACGTCACACGGTTGATTATCCTGTTCCCATGCCCAATGGCAATGTTGAATGAATCTGATGAACTTAAAATTTCAGCGAGATTCTCATCATTTTTCAACAGAAGAATTAACTGAAAAAGCCAATTATGTTGAGTAGAGCGATCTCGTGAAGTTCTGCTGATATAAATCACCAGGAAAGATATTATTCCCTATGAATATTGTTAATGTGACTTGTTTTGATATTTTCATAACGGCAGCCTCGACTCTATCCTTGATTCATAGAAACAACAGCACTTTTTTTTTGCATCAGTTTAGAATTCAAATTTAGACAATAAATCACCAACTTTCTACAGCTTTTTTGGTCAAATTATAATTACCATTTTTAAGACAATTTGCATGAACATTTTTGACCGGTCTACTTATCGATTTGGAACCTTGTAGTTCTTGAATCTCTCATAACCATTGATCCATCAAGGCTATGGCTTTAGTCAACATTTAATCTCTTTTAATATAATAATTCAGTCACTCGGTATGATATAAAAAATGATCTTTCTTTGGTCCTGAATAGCGAGAAAAAGAGAGAGGTTCCCACATATCGTATATGTTCCGTTTACCCTTCGCCGCTGGCAGCGTTTTTAGTGCTTCGATGCTCGATACCTTACTCTATCAAGCGTTCGTCAAGGATTACGTTATAACATTTGTCAGACTGCTACTCGGGGTTGATCAAGCGCCAGGTTCTGGTTTTCTCACATCGGTAAGATTTTTCTTGCCATTATTTTTATTCGTAAATTCTGAATGAGTTTATCAATTATTTATAATTGCAAAAAAAAGTTGTCGTTTCGTTGGAGCATCAATTATCAGATCAGAATCGTAATGACTAATCACGAAAATCAATACGAATCTTTGTAAAATCGTTAAACATCGAAATAAATATGTGAAATCATAAAAACTTCGTGTTATAATGATGCCAATAACTTTTTATTGCTTAAAAAGTCAATTTATTAGCTGACAATGAAGCAGTAGCTTAACATTAACAAGATTCATTATTTTTTAAATCAAAATCAAAAGTTTCATAAGATCTTTATACGTTGGTTGTCGATTACAGATTCGGAATAGTGAAAAATTGCTAATGATTCTGATGATTTCGAAGCCAAGTATCCGAATGACATAATTCAAAAAATATCTAAAATTAATAGTTAAATCGTTTCGAAGCGTTCGCTTAAACAAAATATATTTTCAAACGATCTTTTTGAATAGTGATATGTGTGTTTAAATATTTTGATCAACATTAAAAATGAAATGGCATCATTCTGGCCTCGATTTCATACTCGATGTATATGATTTAAAATCAGATGTGCATAACGAAAGAAGACATGTGGATCAGGACTTACGGAAGACTTTATCAAAAACTCTGCTCGACGACGTACGAGATACCGATAGGAATATACAGGACGCAGGACACAACGGTGACCGATACTTCGAACGTGAGTAACTTTCATCACTTTTAGTCAGCAGAGTGGCTAATGGAAAAAGTGAAAAAAAACTCACTTGACAAAAAAAAAAAAGTAACACGATAGAAATAAAACGCCCTGAGAGCACAGAAATGCCCGATGGAATCTGATAACGTTGAGTGGTGGCTGTGAGTAGCGCATGGCCGTGCTCTCTCGCTCTCCCTCTTAATGTCGCTTTTCCCGTTATTCGTAACCTTCCACCATTATTCCAAATAATCGGAGAACTTTTGTAGTACCATAGCAATTCGATATTCTATTCTTCTTTATTCATTTTTGAATGAAGTTTCTTGTAAAGAAACTGATTGAAGATTTGTTTTATTGAAATTATTCGATGTTTTTATCTATGAAAATAATACTTTTATGCATTTTTTGATATATATCAGGCACCTTTCAACTTGATACAGAAATATTGAATGAAACACTCTGTCTAACAGTCTCAATGTGTTTTTTTTAATCATTCGAATTAATTTAGTTCTTCAAAATCTACGCCCAATGCTCCTCCAATCCCTTCTGATGTTCCCTTAGCGATGAATATTTATTTGTCGAAAAATCTTTGTGATAGTTACATATATTTAGTCTCCCTGAGATTCGTCGTTGCACAAATAAATGTATTTAACGCATATGTACATAGGACTTATTGATGTGTCTCATAGTGGATCAAACATTAGTTTTTTGCATCTTGATACTATATATAGTCATTGAATTGATTTAACTCTAACCGAAATGTTCATACAGGATAAAGCGAAGAGCCATGTTGGAATATGCACTGGTCGATAATTTAATTCTACATTTTATAGATATTACACCCATTTTCATTCATAGGAATCGCATCCGCGTACTTATCTTTAGTTAGAAAAAAACATCGGCCATAGTATCCAACATAGATAAACCTCTCATCGCTGATAATGAATTGTTAAATGATTGCAGAGATTGTTCTCACTTATTTCACGAATAGTCTGTCAAGAATCATAAACTACTCCATTCTATACACTTGGAAAAAACAGTAATGACCAACATTGAGAATAATTAACGAGATAATCATCTGTATTCATTGCCACAAGAGTATACGCGGAATAAAACGAGAGAACGCGTCTGTCATTTGAGAAGATCGAGAAAGATAAAGGAAAAGGAAAATTGGCAGAAAAAGACGGCGCCAGCCTCGTAGTAAGGGTAGTCTTGCTTGTCCTTTTTTGGCAGGGTGACTCCGACGCCGAGAGCGATACGGGCGTTGGGGTGACTTACAAGGTGCGTCGTTCCGCGGCAGCTTCGTGTCTCGCGAACTGCGCCACTCGCGACAAGGGCGCGTCCGCTGTAAGTACAATCATCGATAAGGCATGAAAAATCATTTTTCAATTATAATTCATAATTAATAATTACTTCTATTCCAATGTCGAATTGGCTACAACAAATATATTCTTCAGTCGCTCATTGACACCTGCGCATCAGTTTGACACAAGCGCACTCGTATTCCGTGTTGCTTCCTGGTATACCATTGTCCCAATGGCATGTGGGCCCTTTTTCGTTTTAAGCAGATTGTGCGGTTACGAGAAACGATTTTATCTTCTTGAAATCAATGCAATCATACAATTTTCACCGTGAATACTATTTGGAACAATAAACGTACAGTTTAGAGATCCAATGTTGAGGATAATTCGTAATTATTCATGACTGACCTCGATTTAAGCGATAACGATTCAACACGCAGCGACGAGTTGAATCGCTGGAGCTCAAATCAAGGACGTAAATACGTTAACTCGTGGGAATTACAAAACATTTTCTGATTTTTTCTTTAAAAATGAAGCAATTAATAATTTCGAATTTCGGAGCAGTTGATGAGAATTTTTTCAAAGATTCGTCAAGCGAATTATTCTTGAAACAAAATTTATCTTTGCTGGGGAATCACAGTCACGGAAAATTAGAGAACACCGTTTAAGATTGATCGCGTCGGGCCTGTGCCTCTGTGAGGAAATTTCTAATGTATACATAATGGGCCAGAAAATACGATGTTTCTGGATTAGTAAAACAGCCTAACGTTTCTAATACATTGCATCTGAGGGTCTTGTTCCAAAACTATAAAACACCACCGCAACCTCCTTAAACCACAACTCTCTGAATCTCTTCAGTTCTGACGAGCAGAGTTTGAAATGAGACATGGGCCAGTGGATAAAGTTGGATAAGCAGAGAAAGGGACTTCAAAAAAGAGATTCAGAGGGTTTTTTAAGTATTTAAAATTGCACGTTTTCTGATGTAGCTGATAAAACTGTGGAATTGCATGTTACGTTGTTTCTGAGGAAATAATCCGAGCACAGTGTCCGTTGTAAAGTGCTGCTTGATCAATGTCTTGCCTAGCTTTGTCTCGCTGATTTGAGAGCCACGATACTTCGCTGCCTAATAATAGTAATATTGATTGTGAACATCGGGAAAACCACTACAACGATGATACCGGTGGTAACGATTAGATCGTATTGATTTTGGTATGCCAGGCTGTAAATGTCGATGAATTTATAACGTACGTACGAGAGATTATCGATCTTGATGAAAGGTGGACATGATAAGACGAAGAGTGAATATTTTCTTGTTTCATTGTCTTTTCCATGTGTCATCAAGCAGTACTCGGTGAGCCTGGCTGACGAAGCTCGCGACAACCATGCTCAACAGATCGAGAGGGCTGAGATAGCGAATCTCGTGAGATCACGGATGGAATCGTTGAATCTACCGATCGCCGATTACGACGATGTATCTGAGAAGCGCAACAGCCTCTCGTACGTAATAATAAATCCGAGCTGCGATCTGAAGCTGGAGGAAGGTGACATAGTCTACTTGGTGCGTCCAAGTCCATTCTCCGCGCAGAAAACTTTCGAACGTCACAATTCGCGTCGTAAGAGCAACATAAGTTTTTGCTCGGCTCAATTGGTAGCCCAGATGAGCGCGGCTGTTGCATCGGCCGGTATAACAACGGGTGGAGGAAGTCGTCGGGGCTCGGGTATCGGTCTGGCTAGGGCACCACCTCTCGGTAGCACGAAGTCGAACTCGCTCTCCCTGCCGGACAGTCCCACCGTAGCCGGGAGTCTACGCGGCCGTTCGAATTCGTTGCGGGTTGTCGACGATATACTGCTGAGACGAAGCAACTCGCTCCGTCAGGGATTCACCACGAGGAGGAAGAGCAGCCTCGAGGACATTGGCCTCGGTGCACTCTCCCATCCGTCCAATCACAATCCGATCAAGATTGCGTTGAACGGCTCGATCGGCCTCGAGGTGACTCCACCGGAAGAGGGTACTCCGGCCGGTGGTGCGAGTAACACGGGAATCCTCGACGTTGGACTACCCTCAATGCCCACACTCGGTACTATAGGTCTCGGACCCAGTTTAGGAGCTGGCCTAGGGGGCTCATTGGGTGGCTTGTACGATCCACCCCCGATTATACAGGCCAACAAAAATACCGGCATGCAAAGCCAACAGGGACAAATCGGACAGAATGCTGGACAACAGGATCCGCAACATATACAGGGAACGATAGTATGATACAACCTAATGTGGGGACGCCGACTCTCCAGTGTAGTTCGAAACAAGTGGCTCTAGCGTTCCCACATAGTCTCCCACGCGAGATTAGATCGTAGCGGTCGCGGCAATAACGGCACTCGTCGTACCGGAACTCGTGACGCTTATCAGATTTAGAGACGGTTCGAGATAAAATATGCTTACGGGGTTATGTCACCGGATGTGTACTCAGAAAGACTCGGGTCTTATCCAGCCTCTTCGATCATATTTACACCCCAGTTATATACTGGCTGGTAAATATTTTCATAGGAGCTTGTTTGATCCGTTAATTGGAGGGTAGCGAATAGAACTGTTTTCTGACGAAAGCTACCGCCTTCCTTTGTCTTTTGATCCTCTGGCTCCTGGCTGGCATGGGCGATAAGTCAAATTCCGGACCATTTTTTAATGCGACATGATGAGATTGAAATGCAATCGGTGACGTGTGCATTCGAGGTAACAAAGCGGTGAGATTTTCAACAAATGCTGTCTGGGTACACAGGAAATCGATGAATCAAAGTAACGCTGTAGATAAAGAAAGATGCACAAACGATGATACAGAAGCCGACAGTCCATTTGTCATTGGCAATCGATATAAAGACCCAATAAAGTAAATCATTCGAGATTCAAAAGAAATCACGTCGCAGTAACAATCGGTAAATACGAACGTGATCATATTATCTATGTCGATGAACAAAAATTAAATGAGCGATCGATAGTTCAAGTAGGAGATTCGCGTCAAAATGAAACGCGAAAAAAATCCACTTTATCGACAGTCGGTAAGCATGAACACGTCTAATTTGAACATATTCTTCTTCTTCTTTCTCCTTGACTGGCTATCTCCCCTTGTTGGGGAATGTGCCAAAATTTGAACATATTGAAAACTACTTATTGCGTATTATCAACGGTCAATCGGAGTTAGATTGCGCGGAATGATACTTACAAAATTTCAGATTCATTCGAGTTACGTGTTATCGAATATGAGCAAATTTTTTCAACAATGCTCACTCAATCGCACACACGTGTGTTTTACGTGATCATCCACGGAAACTGATAAATCGCCGTTACAGCCATAGAAACGAGGGACAGTGACAAATTTTTGGCATTTTCACTGAGCAAAGTGTTAATTTTCATGGAAGTCAATTAAAATCCTTTGTAGAATACAGGAAATTTGACTTTCTTTGGATGAAATTAAACGCTTTTTACAGCGAAAACTCCAAACGTTCAAGATCGTTTCACGTTTCTGCTGCTGCAATACTAACTTATGACGATTAATTATCGCCGTGGAAGTGAAATTTGAACGTTTCGATAATACGATATTCTCAGGAATGATTTCATATCGTTCCTCCGTAAATTTACCAAATGTATACAATGAAAAGATTATTATATATATATAACTGTTGGATAAAGAGAGAAATTTATTAATTCGCGAGTTCGAACGGTTCGACCGGCTCGGAGGTCACTCAGCCGGAAGATGGGAGGTCCGGGAGGTGGTGCTCGTAACACCCCGCGTCCTGACCGACGAGGAGCTTCACCCTCGGCCGATGAAACATTTTTTTAACGTTTATTTTTTTTTAAATCGTCTTATAACAAGCGATCTACGGGACCCGCAATGCCACGAGGAAAAGCATGTAAAATATAACATAAAAGTACGACGAGGTAGCGATTACCCGTAGATTCAAGTGCGCAGAGTCACGTGATACACGAAGGGTGTTAACAATTTCATACTTAGATCGAGTAAGAGAAAATTCAAAAAATAATTACAATACCTAAAAGAAAAAGAGAGAATAAAGAATCTCGAGAAGAGGAGAGATGAAGGAGAAAGTATGAAAAGTGAATACTTGACCATTAGAATCGCATATCAAAGCGAGTCACAATACGTCGTGCTCGTTGACAGTTGCTACTGTACACTTACACACCTTATGTCTAGGTGAACACGATGAACGAAGATGAGAACAAACGGCGTTAAAACAAACAAAAAAGTAATGAAAAAAAAAAAAAAAAAAATTAAAAAAACAAAAAATAACAGAAGGAACTAAAAATGTCTTAATTAAGTGTTATCGACAAGTGATTAGTTCGAAGGGCCATTCGATTATTAGGCGAGGACCACACGTGTGGCTAATTTTCATTAAAATTAGTGTTCGATAAATACTGAGAGAACAAAAACAAAAACAAACGATGAAACCAAAACTATTTCGTCGAAAAAAATGGGAACACGTTACGTGTTAAGAAATTAATGAAAAGTCGAAAAATAAATAAACAGAGATAAATACATACTACCGGATGTGTAAACTTAAGAGAGAAAGAGCGAGAGAGAGAGAGAGAGAGAGAGTCCTGAATGTGAAGCGGCCTCGAGCAAAGGCTTAGGACATTTTATTAATGTATTAAATAATTGTACGACGATTGTGTAACTGACTGATCAAAAGTTGATAACTCCCGACAAATCATTCGTTAGTTTATTCCCTAATGTGCAATCGAAATAATACTTTTTAACGTAATTAAACTGCTTCAATAGCTGTCTGATTTATTTGAAAGAATCGATCCGATGCATCATTTCTGAAAAATCGTTTCAATCCAACGATTTTATTACTTTGACAATCCGTTCTATCGTGATGACTCAAACTTTTTCTGCATTCTCGATCCCTATCGAAGATCGAACTTGAGATAATATGTTCATTTAAATTGGCCTGATACGAGCCAAATTCGATAACGTCGAGCGACCAATTTACACACAATATTTTATTATTTTCCCTCCATTCCGAATTGTTATTTTTTTTCGTGCATTATCCTTTAAGAAATTTCGAGATTTGAAGGTGTTCTATTCAGTTGACGCGCTTCACGCGTTAACATCTGCATTTTTCACTCAACAAAAAAATGAGAAGTGTTGCCAATCGTATTTTTAAAAATCGTGCCCTTAGCAAAAAATGCTCCTCAAGAGTTTTTGTACATATCGATGGCTGAGGAGAACAACATCGTATCCCAAAATTTGGTTCAACAACATTCCATCTCAGCATTTAGTTGAACAACATCGTATTCCAGAATTCAGTTCAACAATATCGTATTTCAATATCTAATTCAAAAACATCGTATCTCAAGATTCGCTCCAACAAGATCGTTATTCAAAATTTGATTCAAAAACAACGTATCTCAGATCAAAATTTTATTCACAACATTTTTTAAGTTTACGGCCCTGATAAGCCCATGGTTTTTGGAATTGTTCATCAATCGTCGTAAAAGGAACTGATGATCATTCTATTAAATATGATCAAATCGCGAAAATCCCCTCCTAGGGAAAGAAAACCTGGACAAGTACATTGATGGTCCCTCGTTTCCCGAGGATATCAGAAGAATATTTAAAAAAATCCAAAACCTTACTTGGAAAAATTCAAAAAACCGTCAATCCATTTTTTATTCATATCCCGGAGAGCAACCGTCTCTATAGATCATCAAGTATCCGTCGAAAAAATCTGATTTCATAATAAATGTTACTCTGAATTAATTTCCAACAGAAAATGACAAGAATAATTGAAACATTAAAAAATTAACGTTATTAAGACAAGAACGAAACCACGTATAATTGGTGTTTTGGATGAATTATTTTTCTGAAAAATGAATAGAAAGATTTCCATTCAAGTTACGTGCAGCAGTAAAATTTATTATAACAATACGAAGACGTATTTATTGGTGATTCAGAAGGTATTTATTAACATCGAAGTATTAAAAATCATTTAATTTGAATATTTTGAAATTATATTTAAATACGTGTTAAAATACTTGTCCGGCTCGTAACTTCTTATGGAAAATGCTAATTCGAACAAAAAACAAATTTACCGAAATTTACTTTATTCAGAGATAGTATCGTCTTGGCGAGCCTCGGGCCAGCAGACGACAGAGCTGTCAATGTACTTGTCGACCTCCGATATCAGGTGTATTACATTTTGATGCCCTACTCAGTATTCGATAGGATTAATTACCGATTACTATTTAACACACAACTTTTCAAGGAGCGGCTCATTCCTCACATTAATTTTTTATTCAGTTTAAAATAATTTTTTTAGTTGGACTTTTTAAATAAAAAACTGTGTTAGTATTGAATGCAAACAGTGAACTTCGTTCATTCGAAAAAGTTTTCCCTGGAATATGAAACAGTCTTTCCCGATAAAATATTATCAAAATAATTATAATGAGAAATTTATAGGGATCATAGTTGCATAATTTTTCGTCACGATCATAAATTTAATGTAACATTATCGTTGCTAGTGCAAAATCACGGGTGTCTACAAAGAAATAAGGGGTAAAAGGGTCCGAAGCTTAATTTTGTTGGAACTTTCACTTTATTTTTCATACATAAATGCTTGGAACTAAAATTTGAAAGAGCCGTCAGTCCCCGCCTCCTAAGTTCAATTTACGATGAAATTTAAAAAGAAATGAAAGTTGAAATTTGCGGAGAGACTAGAAAACATTGTACTCATCTGTCACATGAACCAAATTTCACCTTTTACTGACTCGTCTTTATTCGTTCAGTAAATGATATACTCAAGAATTTGAACGTGATAGTATACAGTTATAGAATATCGTGATTATGGATGGAGACTGTAAGTGAATTCAAGAATTTTATTCCATTGATTCCAAAAAAAGCCAAAAAAGGAGTATAGATACGCGGTGGAACATGTCCATCATTCAAAAAATATCTTTGCAATATTTCGCTTTAAGCGAAGCGATGCACTGCCGCGTCTCTAGTTAGCTCTTGTTGTTTTGCATTAACTTCGAATACGAATATTTCCGATTTTTTCCCCCAAGATTTCGAACATTGGCAAGAAAATTATCGCGCTTCATTGGTGCAACATGTTGAAGTTGGTGTTGTCAATATCGATGATAGAAGTTTTTTTGAGCCTGCACCAGGTATGAGACATTTTTTTGATTATAGTAACTGTTCTATTGGTTTATAGATCTTGATGATTTTCAAAAAAATAAAACGTTTCAGATTTATTTTGACATACCAAAAGACTCCTGTCAAAATTTTTTTGCAAGGAGAAATATGTAGGTGGAATATGTGTCTTCTAATTCATAGAAAAATTATTCATTGTTATAGTGAGTTTATCGCAATCACTCCAGCTTGTTGAAAAAGCTTTCCGAAATATCAAAGTTAGAAGTAAATACTCATACCCCTTGTTATGAGGTAAATTTTAGTCGAAAATGAGAAAAAAGTTACGAAAACATTACTTGAGGCAGTAGTTGCAATTTTTTTAGTGTCCGAACTATTAACAAATCATATTTTCATCAAGCACAAACAGTTTCTGCTCCGAAAACAAAAAATAAAAATTTTCCTACCACGAAAAATGAATGTAAATATTTTTTATAACTACCTCAATATTAATTAGTCCCGAAACAGAAAGACCCACTACATAATTCACATGTAAGTGACCGTTTTCCTCATAGATATAATGGAACTGAGGGATTGTAATGAATCTTCATCGTCGGAAAAAAAAAAAGTAATCGAACCTCAAAAAATACCGACTATCCTCATGCTTGGCCATGATGAAGCTATCTGTTCTGTGGACTCCAACGAGAATAATCGTTCGAATGCTCGTAATTCCGCAAATTTAAAAAATGATGGATCGGTCGTCCCGAACAAAAATGTCTGCCCAAAGAATTTATCTGTGAATAATACAGTTGAACCGATGATTGAACAACCTAAAAAATCTCGAAAGCGAGCTTCCAATTCATCGAAATGGAAAAGCAGCACTGCGAAAAGGGCCAAAAATGCTGGTCAAAGTGGGGTTTCACTGAGAGGAAAACAACTATTACCGAAGATAATGGAAAGCGGCTGTGAAAAAAGCTGCCGATTTAAATGCCACGAAAAAATTAACGAAAATGAAAGGAAAATTGTTTTCAATGATTTTTGGGCATTGGCAGATCACACGAGACAGTGGGATTACATCGCTCGATTCATACGGTACGGTACTAAGGAGAGCGAAAAAGACGATGGATCAATATTAAAAAAACGTTTGCACACCGAGTATTTGCTGCCTGTCGACCAAGATGTCGTTAAAGTCTGCAGATCCATGTTCACAGGAACCTTAGGTATATAAATTTTATGAAGTTGAAAGTTGAAATGTTAAGAAGTTGTTTCAGCCAATAAATCGAAAAATTTTCCGCGTAGTATTCAATTTAAAATTCTTCATGATCATTGTTGTTGGATAACAATAAATCTAAAAAGTTATTGACACAATTTTTAATTAAAGTATTCACGGACTAATAATCAGAGTATTTTTTTTAAATGAGTTTGGTGACTTTTTCAAATACATATTATATTCTGATATTTTGTTAATTTTGAAAAAATGTATGCAACATTGCGAATGCCTTTGTAAAAAAAATTCAACATCATTTCTACAAAATTCCTAAGCCTTTTAATAAATAGCGTTTCAATGTTTCAATAAGTGACTACTGGGAAGTAAAAAACACGAAATCCCAAGGATAAATAAAATTGAATATTATTTTAGAGAATCAACAAATAAATATCAAAAGCCGCAGTAGCGGTTCGACACCAAGTATTAAAAATTAAATGCGCACGAGCCGTCCGCACTCTTATGTACTCGAATATAACGGTTTTTGGATTTATTGATTTTTTGTTTTATTTCATACAGCGATAATAATCATTTGACTATTTGCTTAACAATCGTTCAAAATTTTTTCGATCATTCAATTACTGCATATTGAATTTTCAACGTCATAAGGATGACCACATATTTCCTAAATTTTTTATCATCACTAAGTACTATTATTTTCATACAATAAAATTGAAGGCACATGATTTTCCAATATATATTTTGGAACTTTTTACTTGGATAGGTATTACGGAACAATGGGTCCGTACAGTAAAACGAAAACAAATGACATCTTCCAGCGTTTCTATAACGCAAGATCTCCGCGGGCATCATGGGAATCGACCAAACCGCATTTCTGAAACGATTACCCAAAGCGTTAAAGATCACATCGAGCTTTTTCCCCGGGTAGAGTCCCACTATTGTCGGAAAAGTACAGAAGCTCAATATCTCGAACAAGGATTGAACTTGGCTGCGATGTATAGACTGTACAAAGAGTGGATGCAGTTGAAAGACAAAACAGAAATTGCTTCTGAGCATCAATACAGGAATATTTTCAATTACTCCTATAATTTGAGGTTCCATGTTCCGAAGAAGGATCAATGTGATATTTGCACGGAATATGAGCTGTCAACAACGATAGAAAAAGCCAAATTGGAGGAGAATTACAAAATTCATCAAACAAATAAAACAATAGTTAGAAAATTGAAAGAAGTTGACAAAACCAATGCCTCTAAAGATAGCTCGTTATGCATCGCATGTTTCGATTTACAGAAGGTTTTATCTACGCCAAAAGCAGAAACATCGGTACTGTATTACCGCCGCAAACTCGCCGTATACAATTTTACGGTATTCAGCATAGGATCAAAAGAAGGATATTGTTTCGTATGGAACGAAACAATTGCAAAAAGAGGAGCAAATGAAATATCTAGCTGTTTGTGGCAGTTCATCAAAAATGTGTGCGAAAAAGGATGCAAAGAAATAATATTCTATAGTGACAACTGTGGAGGACAAAATCGAAACAGAATGGTTTTTGGAACCTATGCCCTCGCTGAAAAAGTTTTTAATGTCAAAATAACTCATAGATTTTTAGAGAAAGGACACACACAATCAGAGGGCGACGCGATGCACGCGGCCATCGAAACTGCTAGCCGTCACAAAACGGTCTATACGCAACAGCAGTGGTGTGAAATCATGATCGCCGCAAAAAAAAAATCGCCTGTGTACAATGTACATGAAATGACAAATGAAAACTTCTTTGATTTTTCGAATCTCGCCAATCAACAAAATTGGAAAAAGGACGAGTCAGGCCAATCAATGCAGATCTCGAAAGTCAAAGAAATATCCACGATGTTAGGAAGCGATTGCGTCCAATTTAAATATGACTATCTTGAAGCACCGCGGAACATCAATCTGTCGAAATTTTCCAACACTTGGAAAAATCATACGCTCGAGAGAGCTTATTTCGAAAAACGAAAATTGGATCAGGCAAAAAAAGCCGACTTGGCTTATCTTTGTGATAAAAATGTGATTCCGAAAGATGCTCAAGAGTTCTACCGTAGTCTAATGTAGTCAAAAAAACGAAAGATTTTTTCTTCACAAGTAAGGCAACATAGTATCTCCGCATAATATCATCAGTGAGCGCAAAATCATATCATAATTATATTTAAAAACTTTGATTGTTGATATAATTAGTTGTTTTCGAATTCCCCATTATTTATTGTGAGTAAACTCGAACAGAGTTAAAGTTCCGAATGTTATTAATGTGTTTATCAGGGCCGTAGGCTCCAAAAATATTGTGAATAAAATTTTGATCTGAGCTACGATGTTGTTGAATCAAATTTTGAATAACGATCTTGTTGGAGCGAATCTTGAGATACGATGTTTTTGAATTAGATATTGAAATACGATATTGTTAAACTGAATTCTGGAATACGACGTTGTTCAACTGAATGTTGAGATGGAATGTTGTTGAACCAAAATTTGGGATACGATGTTGTTCTCCTCAGCCGTCGATAATATGTCAATTGAGCACGATTTAATTATATAAATAAATGGCTATGAATTTCTTTCTTTTCTACGCTCCAGTCACTAAACGCTGAATTCTTTTTTGAATTGACAAATTTTGAGGAGAAATACAAACAGCACATCTCTTCATTTTTCTTCGCACAAGTTTTTTGCAATTTAAAAATTTCTTTATTCAAATCGCATTTATCCACGATTATAAATTATAAAAAATAAATAAGAATTTATCTTTTAGTCCAGTACGATGAAAAAAAAAAAAAAATAAAAAAAAAATAACTCGATTTAATCCCTCACCTTCGTCTATCATTACAACAAAAATTCAAGGTCACATCAAGGTCCAATTAACATATTGACTGTTCGTCGAAGAAAAAAAAATTATTGTTTTCGTCTCCGTCAGCCCAGTCGAACAAGTTTTCATACGAAACAACAACACGAAATAAGTTACCGGAATATCCTACGAAAATGATCGCCTTACGGGGACAGCATAAACGATTAAGAAACAACTCTGGAAGAAATTTCAAAGTGCTAACTTGCCCATTTGCGTTTAAAAATAACGAAAGAGTATAATAACATGAAAAACAAAATGAACAATCAGTGACTGTGAGGTTGGTGAGTGACTTGGACGGTCTCTGCGTATGAACTTTGATTGGTGGCCAAACCGTCATTCACTGTCTTTCGGGTCGTTCTCAAAGAAAAAATTGGTACTTTTCAAATCTTAATTTTCCGGACATTCAACGTTTTTGCGTGAACGAATTAAAAAGTAGATAGAAATTAAAATGTATTTGAGGTTTTTGAAAACTGTCCTAATATTTGTATTATTATGATTATTATTGAAGAAGACCCGGATTAAAACTGTTCCGAGGTACCAGAAAGCATGTAAGTGAGAATCGTAATAAAGCTCGGTCGTGTGTAAATGTTTGAAAAGAAAAAAAAAACGTTAAAACACTTTGAAATCAAAACGTTTGAGACTTGACTGTATCAATTTTTTCCATGGGATCGAATCACTGAACTCTGTATAATTGGACCGAGGACTTAATGTTTCTAATGTCATTGGCGTGGAAGGAAACTGGATGAAAAATGAATGAAAATAGCTCTTCGTATACGGCAGGTTTTTCAAATTTTTTTCTTGTCATCATGAGCAGTTGTGAAAAAGCCAATAAATTACCAGTTACAGTCCTAATCGGAACTAAATTCAAAGTGAAAAGAACCAGGGGGGACAACGAATCCAAGATGAAAAACAATTTAACAAATCGAACATAATTTTGACTGTATACGTAAATGTATTTATATAAATTATTCTACGACCGATGATCATCCTTGTGGACTCAAATTCGTACTCGAAATCCACATCATAACCGTTAATACCGTGAGTTAATCAAGTTTCTTCCGACAAATGATTTATTATGAAATAAAAAACGGAGCTAAGCACTTTCATCGAACAAGCTGCCAAAACGGTCAGATATAAAGTAAAAATGTACTGAACCAATGATGTAGAGCATCAAATTTCGTACAGAAAAGTTCTTGACGATATTTCGATGTCTTCGGTAGCTCAATCCCGAGAGCTGATTTTCGAGAGTGAGCTACCAAAGATAGAAAATCAACGTCGAGGACTTTTTTGTTGAAAATTTCACGTTGAACAAAAATAGTCCCATGCATTTTTGTTTTATTTTTAAAAATTTTGGAAGCATCTGCGAAGAAAGTGGGTGACTCCAGGGGCTTCGAAAATGAATAACTCGTGGGGAGAAGATCTGATAAAAAAATGGTGTGAATACCGAAGTAACCTGAAAGTAGTAGGTCCACAGGAATGCTTTTCGGTCGACCCTGTATACACGAAATCAGAGAAAAATGAAATTATTTCACTGAGGAAATGACGAGTTCTATTCACAGTCTGTAGTGACTTCAACATTAATTAATAAGACGATCATTGACCACAAGAAAATGAAAGATGAACAAATAATAAACGGCTGTACGTAATATTATATAATGACGAGATGTGATGAAAGAGAAAAAGAGAAAAATAACAGGAGAACTTAAAAAGAACAGAAAAGAATGTACCTATCGTGTGACATGTCTGTGGCTCACAGTCGCGTGAGTACATGGCGTAAATTTATTATGAATAAATTATTATAGAGCATACACTGGTTAATTAATTTTATCTCCTGCCTACACTGATCCGCTAATTTATCATACTAATTGTATAATTTATTATTTACTTTCTACTGTTTTATTGTCGTAGATTTTTTTTTTTTCTAGGCCAGTGGAAGAAAACGGGTATTGGATGAATTAATTCTTCTTTACGTTCTCGCTCATTTAATATTTATGTATATGCATTGGAATGTTTATTCTGTATGCACGTTGTATGCGATATATACATTTTTGTATATGCGTACGCGGTTTAATCGTTAAATTATTATCTATATATATATATATATGTATATATAATATATGGATGTATAAATACAGCAGGTTTTTTCGTAGATACAATTATCGACGTTTCTCGTTGATGAGCCACGGCTGACAGATCATGAAACGCTTTTCAACGGCTTCAATACGTTCTCGGTAAATTGACCGACTATGTTTCCACGTGGATGGTAACAAGCCACGACCACGCAGGCTCCGTCTTTCTTAGCCATTGCTATTCCCATCTCGCTCGTATTTTTCCATACTATCTGCGTGAAATGACCTGAAATTTCATTTAAAACAGCTTGTGATTAGCCTGCATAGAGAAAACGTTTAACAGTTAATGGAACACCAAAGAAGGAATTTTATGAGTCAATAAATCAATGTTTAAACGATTGAATTCAAAATACTTTCACTGAAAAATTGAAAGAGACAAAAAATTGAAGAGCAAGTATTTTTAAGTGACCCATGCAGAATCCCACCATTCAGAAATGGTGAGATCGAGTTTTCTGGATTTTTGTCCACAATGAGACCGGTCTCAAATATCAATATAACTGGTTCAAGTTATATGCCATTTTTTTGAAATAACAAATATCCGACTTCACCAAATGAAACAAGCTAAGAAAATATTTAAAAGACAATTAACATTTATTTTTCGTATTTGTTTTTTTTTTTTTTTTTAACAAAACGATGATAATCCAACATTTCTAAAAAAAAAATGGTGATTCGGTTCATTTTTCTTCGAGGCGAGAAATTTTGAACCGATCAAAAAACGAAAGATTCTAGAGTGACAGATTGGCTATTCTTCATTGAAAGAATATCTGTTACTTGCTGGACCACCTGCACCCACTTTCCTGAATAATTCTGTTATTTCACTCAGTTTTCTTTACTTTATAAACGGTTATTTAGGTGGCAAAACAATGTGGTAAAGAACGAAAAAAAAACTATACAGATGAATCTGTTGAAGGGAACAATTATTTTCCATTTCAAACAAATTGATGATTAAATGTCGCATAAAGAGGTAAATGAGAAAATAGGTACGAGAGTAAAGCAGTAAATCCATGAAAAATAACTAATAAAAGCAAATTGTTGATCGAGTTAGTAGACAAATTAGTATCGAAATAACTGAGGAAATTCATGAGCTCACTAGTCTATTTGGCGAGTGAATTAGTTGAGGGATTGAAATGGTAAAAAATATTCTACCAGATGATGGATTGGGTAATTGATTGACTTACAAGTGTTCAGAACTTTTGGCTCGCAGCCATATTTGTGATCTTTTTTCTCAGAATACCACTTCGATACAACTTCCCGCGCAGATGCAATAAGATTCGGATCGGAGCATTGCATTGAGTAAATGTTTTCTCCGTAAGGCGAGGCCGATTGTGGCACGAGTTTGTTCGTGTTGAGTAACGTAACTGCCCATGCCTGAAAAAAAGGTAGAAATTTTGCGACGTTTTAACGAAGATCTTTCGATTCATTTTAATAAAGCGATTTTCTCAGTTATCCACTTGTGTTCATGATTTTTATTTTTTTTATTTTACGAAAAAGAGTAATTATGTGCCGTTTCATTGATAGATTTTCAATGGCTTACGTTCCACATTTGAATCCTCCTCAGAAACTCGAATACAAAATGCTCAAAGCCATTCTGATTTGTCTCAAATATGCATATTTTTCGTTATTGATGATTCCAATATGCAACAATCGTTGTTAACAATTATGTTGAAAAAAATATGAATTGACGATTAAATTCTCGATGACTTGAGATTCAAAAAGAAGAAAATTTAGATTCGCCGATCGCATCAGCTGTTACGTGCCACCATGCCAAATCTGCCATTGCTACTCAGTCTTTGACCGGAAGTTGAAATTTCTTTGTGATATTACTGCTGTAACTACCCGGTGGGATATGACATTTTACAGTATTTCTAATGTTAAATCTATCAGAATCCAGATTATAAACGGTTAAATCTTGAACTTTGGAAGAGAACAACCGTGTTCATGGCATTTCCGGTCGATAGTCTTCACAAGAAGGCGTATTTCAGTGACTCAAAATACTTGACTTTGCAATTTTATTAAAAAACAATCAGACCATGAAAATAACCTAAATTTTGGTCCATAAGCGCAAAGAATATCTGTCTAAATCATATAAAAATTCAAAAACAGAATGTTCGGTTTGACCTCACGATGTTGCTTCCTCAATCTGACTTGAATATACTTTTAGTGGATCGATTAATAAATAAAGCTTTTTGAAACTTAATAAAACTGTAAAATCACCTTGGCAGCTGCTGTTAATTCGGGATTCAGCCTCAAATCGGGAACCCTGTGACGTCTTCTACACTCGTTGTGAACGTGAAGAGCTTCTTGCTGCCAGGATGTCTCATCGACTGGCGAGCGCAACGGTTTGTTCGTACTTGAAGGCGTTCTTTTGCTCGGTGAACCACCACCGGGCATTAATACATTCTCGGTAAAGCTACCAAGGAAATTTCCGGCTGGATTGTAATTGCACACGACGTAAACTTCGCCGTTCCGATTCCTTGCCATTCCAACACCAAGTTCTGTACTGTCACGCCATACAACTTGTGTAAAATGTCCGGTTTTCAGGGTCGTTGGCTCTTTGGCGTATTGATGCTGTACTTCCTCCGCATACCTTTTCAAATGCAATTTTTTTTATTTATTCAATAGACAGACTCGTTCGTAATAAATTTGAAAATAAGCACGAAAAGAAAATTTCTGAAATTTTTTTCCAATATTTAGTACAGATATCAATGACTTCTGTCTTGGAAAAATCAAGACTCAATTCAAATATTTGTTTCGAATCAATGTTAACTAAATAAGAATTTTATCGTTGAATTTTTATATCAGAAAATTGGACGATATTTTATAACAATGAGAGAAGATGAAATAATTCTATTTGACCCTCTCAATTAAGACGATAATGGACCAAATGGGTTACGATTTTTTGCATACTGCTGATCAGAAACGACGTGTCTTTTCTGTCTGAACTTACCATTCGTTGACGGGCTCGTCACCGCTGACAATGGTCTTGGGATTCGAGCTCCACATACAATAAAGGTTTTCACCATATTCTATGTTCGCTCTATGCTCCAATCGTCCTCTTGTTGCCAGGATATTGGCCCAGTCTTGACTCGTTTTACATAGCTGTATTTGTAAATAAATAAATAGACTGATGTACTCAACGGATTGTATTTTTATTTAAAGTGAAATTCAATGAAATTGTGCTCGAAAACTAAACGACTCTCGAGCAAGCTTCTCTAAAACTTTGCTGCCATCGTGAGAATATCGAGTAAATAGAATCGTTACAAGGCACAAGTTGAATATTAGTAGAATTAATTTTTTAAAATTCTTTTCAACAAAAATTTATTCGCAGAATCAGTTAAATGATTGTTCTTCGAATCTTCATCTGATTTAGATCCAATATTCCTCTGATTACCTGTTTGCTGAGTCTCAAAGGTTGCACTCCGTGTCTCGCGCGATAAAAGTTGTGAGTACCAAGACACAGGTCGATGAATTCTTTGGGAGGTCCCGATCTGCGCACAGACGGTTTACGCGTTTCAGTCTTTGTTATCTATAAAACATGCAACAGAGAAATGTCGGTACAACAACCTTGAAAATTTATTTATCTTTTCGAGACACGATAAAGCTGATTTGAACGGAAGAAAAAGTTAAGGAAGAAGAACAAATCGTTTGCACGCGAACCTTCATTTTATACCTGACCTATAACAACTACAATTACACGTTCAACACATCCAAGTCCTTGTACGTTTGCTATCGCGATATAACGAGAGCGTAACCGCAATTATATATCTATTCGCGATTTATCTAACAAGCCAGAAATCATCATAATATATACACGTAATACATTTATCCACATAAATATATATATATATATTTGATTATAAATGTAGCTCGAGATGAAACTGACCGACAGATATGATTTCCCATCGCACTTGAATTTCACGATCCGTCATATGTTACACGACATTTTATTATTCAAGGATTTCGACGATCGTGTCACGATATCTTCTTCCAACATCCGCTTGTTCGACATGAAATTGCAGCTGACCTTCATTTTTTTCTGATTTTAAAATTTCGATGTTATCTTATGAAATGAAAAATTGTTTATTTAATTAAAGTTTAGTAAGTCTCAATCAGTATAAAAGTGATGATCATTTTTTTTTTTTAGAGAATTTTACATTTTTTTATGAATAGATTTGAGCAAATTATTCGATTTATTTTCAAGGAACATTCAATTGAAATGATCCCGTTTTATAATTAAAAAATGTGTATTGAGAAGCGCAATTCGCGCGTGATGTTGATATCACTGTCATAAAAATGGCTATTCACACTGAGAAAAAAAATTTGAAATTGTGGCGAACAAATTAAATTTGTTGATTCAACAAAACTTTTGTTGATTCAACGATATTTTTGTCGTGGTGAGAAATTAAGTTTTTGAATGAACCAAATTTCGTTTGGGTTAACAAATTTCATTTTGTTCGCTACGATTCGTTGAACCAACAAAAAAATTTGTTGAACCAACAGAAAATTTGTCGAATCAACAAAAAATTTGGTAAATTTACGAATTGCAGACACTTTTTGGATATTAGAATCCGAGAATATTCCAAAATATCGATGATCGAAAACAATCCTCTTCTTCAAACCATCGATATGGTGGAAAATAGAAAAAATTCGAAAAAACAACAACAATATTTCATGCTACAAAAAATTGCATTCATTAAAAAATAAATTGCAACGAAATATTCTGTGTACGTTGATGCGCAATAAATTTTCAACAAATTATCTCGCCTGTAGACACAAAACAGATAGAATAAATTGAAACTTAAAAGTGCAAATTGTGTCGAGACATTGCAAATACGAGAAACGGATTAACGGTCTGCGGTGAAAAAGAAAAAAAAATGATAATATCGCACAGAATCCAAGCGAAGAGACTCTCGCAAATTACTCCAAGTCAATTTCTCGGTAGGAGTCTTCTTCACGCTGGATGACTAATCGAAAACTGTCTGGTCCGTTGCATTAAGTCGTGCCTCGATTTTTCACATACACACACACAAACACTTATACAGAAAAACCCTCGAATGAGAAGTATAAAATGAAGAGAGCGATTTTTTTCGCCTCGTTTAATAAAATGCACGCGTGCCGTCTCGTTCTCATTCACTTTTGGAAATGTATGGGTTCGTCTCACAACTCCCGCGAACATAGTGCTCTCTGTACACACGTAATTCTGTGGGGAAGCATTTATGTACATACATAAACGCTCATTTGCAATAATATACGATTCTACTATTTTCTCCTCTCGCGAACGAGATCGCACGCGTATCCGAGAGAAACTAATATTTTAAGTGCAATCTCGACATAAACACACACACACACACACGAATACATCAACGGATACGTGTAGCCATACGTGTTTCTTCATTTTTTAAATTCAGCTTCGTGAATTTCTAAAATGCAATTTGCATTAACGCTTCTCACCGCGTCCTATCTCTGACGCGTATTCAAATCACGACATTTTTCTTTTCCTCGCTTTTATCAACGTCAAATTATATCGTACGATTAATCGCTGTGCCAAATTTATTCCTTGATTATTAATGAGAGAAAGAGAGAGAGAGAGAGAGAGAGAGAAAAGAATCCGGGTTTATGGTTACTGTTGTGGCAAAAACCTGATCAAGATAAGTTGAGGAGAAATTACAATGACTTTTCGCATCGTTGATGATTTTCATTTTCCTAAGTAAACGAAATCTTTGCTCAGAATATTTTGAGGAAATGAACATTTGAATCGAACTCAAAGAGTATTTATTCTGGGACCAACGTTTACTACATTATTTCATATCAATGCGTTCACCACTTGCGAGACATCGAGACCGAAATGAATTCTTCAAAATAATGCAATTTTTGTTTTTTAACATGAGAAACAACAGGATATTGGGTTTTTTGATCAAAGTCCAAGGATCACGACCGGTGATGAGTAAAAAAGGAAAGAAAAAAAATATTCATGTCTTACCTGTGCGGAGGAATAGCGAGCGGAATCCGGGGACGCTGAGGACGATCTCGCACTACTGCACGACATTCCATCGCTTCCCAAGCTACCATGAAAACTTCCATGAAAAGAGTTGGACAACGGTCCTGGAGATGCCGGTGACGCGGTCAAGGGTGACTTGGATCTGACGGATTCGGCTCTCGATCTAAAACGAATGTTCAGAAATGAAGAGAGCCTCAATGATAACTGAATGAAAAATATGCATAATTTAAAGCACATTTAAATAGAGTGTTCGTAAGCAGAGAGATGTGAATAGCAAGCGCTCGTTCTTGCTCATTATTTGTAATATTTTGTCAGGATTTTGATTCAACTGTTACTGCAAGAATCTCTTAAAAAATAAAAAATAAACAATGTTAGAGACAGAGAAGCTCAATGTGCAAGTATTTTTCATGGGAATGCTTATTATGAAAAAACTTATGAAAGAATTTATCCAATAATTATAATACGTATTCACCTTTGGAGAACTCTCTGACAATAATGTTTAGTATCTTTTTCAATGATTCAAACTTACTTCAATAATTCCACCGATTAAATAGTCTACCAGTAGAAGTGAACGTTTCTTTTAATATTGCTTCATATTTTTTAACTTTCGTATCTTTCCAAACACTTTCTCCATCGAAGATAAAACCCTATTGAAACAATGTCATTGTCGTAAAGTATCTCGTACTTCTTGTGCCCTCGGCCACTAGGAAGTGTCAAGAGAAAGCTGAAAATTTCAGAGTTCAACATGACAGGCTACGATTAAAGTCGTGACGAAGTTACGACAAGAACAAATCGATTCAGGTTATCAACCATTTAAATTCATTGAACGTGCAATGATCTACAAGACTGCTAATGACTAATCGGTTGAGTGAGTTTGGTGATTGTCAGTTTTGATCTAAGACGTAAAAGCAGCGAAACTCATCGATTTTTTAAGCTTGCAATCTTTCGATCCGATCTTCTATCTATTCAGCAACTAAAGCCAACGAAAAATAACGTTATGTTGGAAAAAAAGAAGAAATTAAGTCATGAATGATTTAGTACACACAAAAAAATACGATCGTCCCGAATTTATTTTCGCAATAGGAAAGTTCGTTAAATTGTACTAATGAAACTTGAATGGTAAGAGTCTCCAAACGATTCTCGTTTGATTGCAACGACGATGTTAGTCCTGGATGTTTTTTTTTGTTTTTTTTTTTTTTCAGTATTATTTTTGTGTATAAATTGTACGGAATTGATGAAAGTGGAAACATTGCGAACTAAGCTGCAAAAGTATGCATTTTTCGTGCCAAATAATTTCGAAGAGTTCTCCTCAAATAAAATCTAAAGAACGTTGAATTCTGGTACCTGTCCGGTGACAATTGATCGACAAATCCGACCACCTTCTTTTTCGTCCCACTCGAGCTGAGCGAGGGCATACTACAGGGAAAGGGAGAACAACGTTTCTAATATGTTTTCATGATAATTAAGTTTTTACCATTTCTTAGATAAAAAATTCTTTTCATATTTAAATCTAATCAATCTACTTCGAGCGAATGTCATAAAATACCTTCCTCTCAATCAAATCAATTTTATCATCCTAAATTCCTACATCTAATTACAGCAACAACTCATTATTCAAGGGCTTTCAACAGAGGGTTTTGAAAAAATCAAAAAAATGCAAAAGGGATGAAAGTTATTTTTCCATGGTTCAGATATCGTAGTTCAGCACTTCTGAGTACGAGAAATTTCAAGATCACACTCTTGAAGCTTTTTTTCATGATGGCGTTTACGTTAAAATCAATAATTCAACGAATAAAGATCGCGTTGGATTAAAAAAGCTTTTTCTATCGTCACATACAGTTGCTTCATGATTTTCAAACTGATTCTATTTTATGGCAATCAAAAAGTGAGAAAAATTTCAGGTTTTTCTCATGAATGTTCGCCGTTTCATCAGTCGTATTTTTGTTAAATTCATAGCAACGTTTTTTTAGAGCCGTTCATTCTGAACCCCCAAATCGACTGAATGTTTTCGAATGAATCATTCGATAGTCATGATTTGAGTGTGATAGGACATGCATAAAATCAATATATTACGTTGCTTATTGAGAAAAAAATCTACAAAATATATTCATTTTTTCGGTCTTTCGCCCTGTTCAAAGCCCTGAATAATTGCTATAAAGATAATTAATTCGTATTTACATTTTTAACAAAAACTACATTCACACATTTCAATAAGAAAACGGGTTATTTATCAAAATTCGTATAAATCTTCGATCGATCGAAGCAGAGCTGCATTTTTGTAAGAATATTCGAAATCAGACATTCATAATCTGTACTTTCGAAACGTAAGAGATAATTGAAACTAAATTGAAGAGAAAAAAAAATCGAATGTACTATTACGTGAGCACACGGCACTCCAATAAAACGATCTCACTTACAGTCGAAAGCACAACTCGAAAGATTTTTGTCTCGATTTTCGATTCGAAAGCAATAAGAATTTTTTTTTTTTCTTTCATCACACATTTGTTGTCTCGCAATGATGAAATGATTGAGGAGCCAGATTCACCGGCACGTCAATCGATTTACCATCGGTCAACGCTTATCTTTTCATCGATTTGAACAAACACACCCATCATAATTCTTGATCTTCGTCGAAGACCCAAAGTTAAAACGTAATTCAGAGGATGCAACGACGACGAAATTAGTATACTATTTCTCAGGAAATAACTCGTGATAAAAAAAAAAGAAGAAACAAAAATTCTTGTTTAATCCAAACCTGTTCGACTTCGGAGTTACGATGTCCCTGGTCTCTGAGGTATATTTTCTCTCAGCCCTTCCACCGTTGAATAATTCGACGGTCTCTCGTGTGACAGTTTCGAGCAAGGGCTCACCGCCGCCCCGTCGACCCTTACTGAATGTTCGTTGATCCGTTTTTCGTACCATGACGACCCGTGATAGCGGCTGATTGAACTCGTGGCCGTGCATCGTGGGCGGTATCATAGCCAAAGGCTGCGACAGCGGACCACCGACTCGCGGTGATCTGCAACAGAGAGATTATATTTCGTGTAGCACCGATTCTCAACGGTCGTTATGGTCATTGTAGCTTCGTAACAATAACCGTTAGATTCATTGTTGGAAATTACGAATTTTTTTTTTTTTTATCCATTACTGCGATTTTTTTTGATTAACTTGAATCTCGTTGCGCCTATTCCATAATAGATTGAGTGCAAACTTTCGTGAATGGAAAGAGTCGTTTTTTTTCGCATTTTTATTAATTATTGAAATAATAAGAATTATTATATCAATTTATTTCAATTCATTATAAAATGGGATTTTGATGGATGAACAAACATTTTTTTCTCAGTGCGATCTCTTATAACGTTCCTTTGAAATTCCTATTGAAATAATAAGAATTTTATTAATAATAAGATTTATTATTTCAATAGGAATTTCGATAGGAAGAAATAGAAAATAATAAGAATTATTATTTCAATAGGAAGAGATCGCACTGAGAAAAAAATGTTTGTTCATCCATCAAAATCTCATTTGGTTGGACAAACATATGGTGGATTCAACTGTTCCTTTTTTGAATGAACTAAACCAGCTGCTATTACAAAATAAAAAATAACAAAAAAATATTGTTGAATCCACTATGTTTTCGTCCAACTAAATGGATTTGGTTCGATGAACAAAATTTTTTTTCTCAGTGGAAAAAATTTGTTTTCTCCTGCACGAAATTGTGTCTGTTCGTTTCGATTATGACGAGGGTCAGTAATATGTTCTCGTTCCTTGTTAATTTTTCAGGAAAAACATGTTATACGATTATCGTAATTTCATCAAAATTATTGTCATGAGAAATGCATCCCTGTTATTATTTCTTGCAAGTAATCGTGAAAGATCGTTGTGGTTGATGACATTATTATATTTTTGATATTTTAATGCAGATGAAGCTTTGAACAATTATTATGATCATTGAAACTGCTGTAATTTCCATCGTTGCACGAGCAAAAAAATAATGCACGAAACGTGTATGAAACGCAGAAGATGAGGAAATAAATGATGTCTCTTGTGGTTTGGGCAGACGTCGCGCTCTGTCATTACAGTTATTTTATTACCAAAGTACTGTCAAATTGCGCAACTAATAATGGCGAACTGTTAGCATTCGAAACACCGATTTCTCAGCTATACAATAATCATACGAATACATGTGCATACACATAAATAATACTGGAAACTGTGAGCGTTAAGAAAACCATCAGGCTTAATCGTACAGACTTTGCATTTCAATTGTTCCCATGTTCTACCGGATTGGCTGTTCGTTTATTCTTTCACTACTTTTTATGCATTCAAATTGACGGATTCATAAGAATATTTCAGTGTGATATAGTTGAACAGTTTATTAAATACAACGCTTCTATAAACAAGTCTCTTATCTTGAATAATCATAAACGACTCTCTTTGAAATCCGTTTAAATAAAATTTTCTTCGTTTATTGTATATTGTGAAACAATGGAGATATCGCCACCGTGTCAAAATACCCCTGCGCTGTATAACCCCGTCACCATTGTTTCCTCGCGTGCAAAAGTCTTCAGGGACGTTTAGCCCAGAGCAATCGCTGGTGCGATTATTCTCAATACTGCGGTTTAACCCTCGAGCTCGCAAGAATGATGAGCGTTTATTTGTATTTGCGATCAATCTGAAGTATCGCAACAATGCGCAAGCTTCGAAAAATCAATTTTCCAATGCAGATTTTCTTAATACGCAGTGTTCTACACGAATATTTTACACATTTTTCATCAAATTCTGCGGTAAAACAAAATAATAGTCACAATATCCACTAGTATTCAGAGATAATAAGATCAATTTTCTTAATACTCGTTTTCGAAATTCGAGGCAGTCAAACCCGTCGAGTAATAAGAAATTAATTGAAATGAAAATTAATATTCGAAACAAGTCGAAATGGAACCAAAATTTCAGATCAACTCCGACTGAAATCAAAATTGTTTCCAACTATAATGACTAAACGACCGAAATAAAAACTGAATTGAAAAAAAAAAAAATTTAACTCACTCGGTTTGTTTTTTGATAGGAATTCTTCATATACATTTATCTCAGTACTGAACGCGAATAAATATAATTTTTGTATTATGAAAAATGCGGGTATTCATATAACGCACTAGTGTGATTTTATCTAATAAGCTGACTCCATTTCTAATACTACTTTCCGACACAATGATTCTACTGTAAAGTTTATTGCAAAAGATCGTTTGTTTTTCTCCTCTTTATCGTGCAGGCCAGTTTCATTCAAAGATTGTATTACCGTGTCTGTACCAGAGTGGGGTACATCCGCCGGCATGATTTGCTGAATGAATACTTTATGTTAAATAATTTCGCGTGATCATTGCTCAGCCGGAAAAGTTCTGCTTATGATTTGTTCAATGATAGGTCGATTTTTTGTTTCGTTATTTCATTGATAATCAAGTATATTTAACGATGATCAACGATGGAAAAGAAAATTATATTTTGGAAAGAAATGAAAGTGCAAAAATCTTGGCAAAAGCATCGACGATGCCGATAATTGTGATTCTTCGTTTCATTGATCGAGGAATACCACAATTTTTTGGATCATCGAACGAAGAATGATAGTAACAGAAATACCATGGATGAGAATGATAATAAAAGTTCAATCAGAAGAAATTAATTTCGTTTTCTAAGTCAATTATGATTTCCATTAATTCCCTGACGTCCTTGATCTTTTGATTATAAATACTTCTGAAATTATTGCTCCATTGTTTTTCAAGTGATCAACCGGTAATGAGTCATTTGAAAATCTTTCAAAGTGTAATTTAAGCCATTAAATTGAAAGAGAAATAATTTTTTTTTCACATTATTCGCTATTGCCAATTGATCTTCCCTCAATTATAAGGAAAAGGATGTCTGGGAAACTGAGGGAAAAAAAAAAATTGAGTTAGCGAGCGTCGAATCGTGCCAGTTTTTCCCAGCGAAAAATTCTACAAAACTTTGGCGTGGCTTAAATTATGGCGGCGTTCCTTGATGCTGCCTTTTTTGTCGTTGCTGCGTCCTAGATACATCACAAATGTTCCTACATGTTCTTTTATTGACAATTTCGATGCAGCCTTTGAGCAACAGCTGCAATAAATGAAGTATGTTTTTTTTTTTTTTTTTTCAAGAGCTCTTAGTTAAGATAAAAGAATACGCCAATATAATGGGTAAACCAATAAAAAAAAGAACTCCAGTTAGTACTGAATGTCCAAATGTAGCTAATATAAATCGAGGAAGTGTTTCCAATACGTTCAACAATTGAAAACGTATCCTGGAGCAACGTGGAATCAGTTCCATCCTTCCAATAACAAAATCCCCACCCGAAATTATTGATTCAAACAAAAAATGTTATCAATGATAAATCGAAAGCTATCATACTCCGAGTATGATCGTAAGCATCTCGTGAGACATGAAAATTAATGAAGAATTTTGATCAACTCATTCTCTACGTTGATAAACCCAGTATGTCAATATTTTTGTGTGCTCAACATTTTCATGCTCCATCACATTGAAGGAAATAGAAAATGCTTCGTTCGTACTGTTAGATATTTAAAAAATGTAAAAAAAAAAAAAAAGTTTTCGGGATTCAAATAAGTTTTAACCTCCGTTACGTATAAATATTACGACATAATTCAAACCTACGATTCAGTTAATTAACCGTGTGATAATTGCTGTCCAAAACTGGTTGAATGTCAATCAATATAATTGACTGAATGTCAATTCTCATCTTGTTGTATTCTATGGAATATATATTTATATGTATTTAACAAATTTTCATTCTCAATTACATTTAATTCGAACCAACAGAAGAATCAGGTGGTTTGAAACGTTGCAAATAGTAGCCTCGTAATTTTCAGGTTCTTTTAGCAGTTCGCTCTTCGGTACGTGAAATGAATAAATTCAGGAAAATCGTAACAACTGAGACTTCCAAGACTAAATATTTTAAATCGCCATCTATAGATTAAGTGTCTGATTGAAAAAAAAAAGAAACTTACTCGAAAAATAGGTTTGGGATGAAAATTCCAAGTTTTATCCTATTCTACACGACTCCTCCATCGTATTTTATAATAAATATATGAAAGGAGTTTGGTTGAAAACACTCGCGCTCGGAGGTACAAGGATCTTGGATAGTTTCGCGCCGGTTCGATAAGCACCGGAGGAGCGTATGCAACGTAACGTGTACAACAGACTCGGGCAACGGAACCGTATAAACTGGCACGAGAACGCCGTCTCGTGCATTATACCGAGCGCACTATCATGAAGAGAGAGAATGCTCCTCTTCTTGGGTGAAGAGAGGTGGCCAATTAGCCGTTACTCCGCGTACCATGCCCCTTACAAACCGAGGGCCCAACCGACCACCTCCACGGCCATTCTCTACTTCGTCTGTATCCTCCACGATGGTTTCTCGCATGTCTGCTC
Source organism: Campoplex capitator (assembly GCA_037576405.1). Lineage (NCBI taxonomy): Eukaryota > Metazoa > Arthropoda > Insecta > Hymenoptera > Ichneumonidae > Campoplex > Campoplex capitator. Next base: position 6,981,630 of record JARBWI010000323.1, on the reverse strand, counting down.
GTTGTTGCAGTTTCATCCCGACGTTACGAGAGGATCCTGCCACGATGTATAATCCGAGCGTTTAGTTTACAGAAATTTTGAAAAATTCAAAATCATTCATTCTCTGTCTACGATCGAGTTTTGGCCTCATATCCAGACGGTTAGAGTTTCGTGAATTATATTTCGATCAATTAAAAAAAAAATAGGAAATTTGGAATCTGAAAAACATGCGAGAAATTTTTTTTTTTTTTCTACACTGAGAAAAGAGTTTAGTTGAATTAACCAAGGCTTCGTAGAATACGTCGAAAGAAATATTTCGTTCATTCAAAAAATCGTTCACTTGCACGAATTATTAATTTTATTTCACTAAACAATGATACCAATTGAATCAACCAAATGAGATTTGTTGTCGTGGATTTTGTTGGATCAACGTAAGATATTTTTTATTTAATGAAACTGATATTTTGGTATAACAGAATATTACATTGGACGTATTTCACGAAGCTATTTGGTTGATTCAAAACTATTCTCTTTTCTCGGTGTAACATTATCTAAAAACTGTACTAACGTTTGTCTTGGAAACATCTAAATATCATGAGACGCCTGAGAGTTATCCGTTGGACTTTTCGATCAGTTATCGAAGCATTTCCCCCGGACATTTGTACACTCTTTAGATAAATTTGGAGCAATTTATTAGAAACAGTTACCTGAGATACAACGAGAGAGTTAAAATTATATTCGAATTCAAGAGGGCCAGAAACCGGAGGAGGTAATTGATTTTATTATCATGAGAAATGATTAATTGCTGTACGAACGAACTAGGCTACAACCCAGAGACCGATATAAAAAGAAATGTACAGTTCAATCCACGTATCCTCAATGAACAAGAGACCAAACAATTAAATCTTCTCGATGAAAATAACCTTTCGCTAATTCAGATAAATTTGACCGGCACGTTCGACTATAAATCATACAACTGATAGTAAAAAAGAAAACAGTTAGGCAACATTTATCCGGATCAAGATAATTAAGAGCGTCTAGAAACGATTAAAATTTCGTGCCCATTCGTTTAAAATATATTTCTTCAGATTATTTTTGAAAAAATCGTTAAACTAGTAGCGACGCCTTCGTATTTTCAGGATTATGACGGTATAAAAAATAAACAACTAGCATGTAATAACATCGTTCGTCGCTTGTGGTTAGAAGGGTCCGCTGCCAGTGTCAGGTGTTTATGGACATTTAAAAACATAAACATGAAGACATATGCGTACAAAAAAGATGGATGTATGCGTAGGCATGGTAAACAAGTCGTGTAAAGGATTTCCATTTCGTGGTCAACGCGAGGATCGCGAGCTTGAAAAGATCCGAGTGAAGTCTCCTTCGGAGAGTTCTCGATGTACCGCTATCTCGTCTGACCGGAATCGGTGCTCTGGAACCCACATATACACAAAATCGGAGAGAGAAAGAGGGAGGGAGGGAAGGGAGGGAAGGGGGGGGGGAAGAGAATCGAGGAACTCTTATGAGAATCCTCGGCTTCCATAGTTGAGGCAATCCTCGTCAAATCGACTCGTTTCTGACCCTTTTCATTCCAATTTTTTTTGTCCTCGCGTTACGTTGTGCAGTCTTCCAAAAAATGTCCTACTTCCATTTCCTGCTACTCGGGATACCGGTAGAATTTTTTTTTTTCAATTTTTTTTTTCCTATAGAATATGGAAAGGAGTAAATCAATTTACGCGTCAAATTACTTTGTGATAAAGAAAAAAATGTTGTCAGTAGAACGTCTGACATTGATGAACTCTCGTCATAACTTCCAGTCGCTTCATTTAGTTTTTTCAAAGGTTTTTTTTTCATACGAAAATCATCTTACGAGATGGACCGGTAAAACAATGCGAAAAAAATTGTTGCTCGGAATAACTCTCGAGTCAATTCGACCTGGAATGTTCATCTAGAAACCAACGCATTCACCATCGCGAGTCAGGAAAGAATAACCTGAATCGTTGCCTATGTGACGGACACCTTTTCGATCACTATCAGTTCATATACGTTACACACTCTGTACGTATAGCAATGGTGGCGTGTTTTTGGCGCACATTGAATACCCTGAGCCAGCAGCAGTAGCAGCACGTGCGAGAAAGATTCTTTGTAACGCATATGTATATATGCGGGTTCCCGAATGTGACTATGGAGAAACGTTCGTATGAAATTGGACCACTGTCACAATTTCTGTTAAGTGACACACAAAATATTGGACCAAGAGTCGAAGAATTGATAGTTTCTTTCATCTAACAGTCGAAGGATATCAATTCCTTCGATCATTTAATCAATGACTTGGCATCATTCGAACATGATATCTAATGAGTATGAAATTATCATCATCCTTTCATCTCCCTTCTTTTTATTTCATCATTCAATCTTAATTGTAGCGAGTCTCATACGCGTAGCCCCGAATTATTGAACTCCTGCTGCTGCTGATGATGATGATGATGCGCCATGCAAGACTATAAATGTAATATCAAGCATCGAGTTTGAAGCATGTCCGGTCGCTTATTATACAAGCACACGACGCGAACTAACTCGACTTGCTTTCTACCCTCTTGATAGAACAGGGCCTATGTCTCCGTAAGGAAGCCTTGTGAAACTTTGTGCAACACGAACTCGAGAATTCTCCAAGAATTTCCGGTTCGAGGGCACAAAATACGTAGCTTGATTTGTTTTTTCTTGTTTTTGTTAAATTCTATAAACGATCTAACTTCTTTGATCGTTTATTGATTTATAAAATACTTGAGTTTGTATTTTATCTTACTGAACTACAGTAAATTACTGATTCGATCAGTTTATCCAGAGAATAAATGAGAAAGGAAGTTGAAACTTTGCAGCTTCCTCTTCGCTATTTCTATTTTTGAGTAATTCGACTTCCGTGAAAATCTTTCTTGACCGTTTTTCAGACGAAGTGTTTCCACATCGTCTTCGCGAGGTTCGTTATCGCACAGAATGATTGATTCGCGTCCTCGCGGAACGTATCCGTAACTCAATACGTTGCGAGGTCGTGAAAAATACGTTTTGCCAGTACAATTTATTTCGATATGCAATACACATGGGTGGAGAAACGACACGAGAAGCATATTCGAAGGAGAAATGAGAGGAATAAAAAGACGAGGTGTCGCAGTGCTTTTTCAGCTAGAGTTACGTCCAGCGAACACCACGCTCAATATAATTATGTAATGAGGATATCAGAAAGGACGCATGACATTGGGATGACGTCTGTCATCAAGTAGCCCTGACATTCGAGCGTTCTAACCGCACTCTTTCTGTTTCATTATTTCTACTCGATACTCCATTCCCAATATTCCTTATGAATTGCATCAATTTCTGTATATCCATATTGATTCCTATAATTGAGAGCATTTTCCAAATTTTCGAAATGAAAATTTGGAAATTTTCGAATAATAATTCTTCGGTTCAATTTAGAATCGACTGTTGTGTCATTATGACTTCGAAATGACATTGATCTATTTCCCATCATATATCAATACTCCGTATTAAGGAGTTTCGGTACAAAAGGCAAAATATTAAGAAATTGATGAAATTTGGTGATAATGTTCTTCAACATCAAGTACGAAAACACAAATTTTTTCAAAATTTTCTTCTACTTAGTTATCGAGTAATTATGCATTAAAGCAGATTTCTTATGCCCGAAGTGTATACCTATATATATGGAAACGCTATGCTTATACACGTGAACTTTAGTCTTCAATTACTCGATAACTGTGTAGAAGAAAAATCTGAAAAAATTTGTATTGTCAAATTTGGCACTAAATTTTATAAAATTCTAAACTTTTTGAAATTTTTTGTGTTTTTAGCATGGTTTAGCATGGCAACATTGTATCGCCTGTACCGAAACTCCTAAATATACATTTTTGACAAAATGCAGAGTCTAAAAACGTAAATCCAAAATTCCTCGGAAATAATAATGTCCGACTATCAAAATGAAAGAGATATCTGCTATCTTATTTCTCGAAAGTTCTACTCATTCTTGTATCAAGATATAATAAAAATATATATAAGAAATAATAAATGTGACGATAACGAGTCGTTACCATAAATTTCAGGCGTGCTCTGGCGCGGATGCTTTGTCGTCGTGTATTTTACGATTTATTGACGTGAAACCGAGAACAAAAAGAAGTGAGAAAAGGTTTCATAATATATTCAACTCAACAGCACTGCCTTCAATTTACTTAACAGTATATTACAAATCATATTTTTCTTCAAAAATATTACGTTTCAAAAATTCATTGCCTCCCAAATTCTTAAGTATATTCAGTGCTATGGCTTTGTAATGTTTCGTTTATTCTTTTTTTTTTTTCGAAATGACAAGTAAGATTCTCCATCTGAAGGCTGCGGTTTTAGAACTCGAGGATAATTTATTATAGAATGAAATGAGAAAAAAAAAACAAAATTCTTACGAGAAAAGCAAAATGGAAGGAACTCTTGAATAAACAGGCGGATGTTTTGGGAGTGTCACCTAAATTTGACAACATCACGTCCAAACATTTGAAAAATACGAACTCTAATGAAGTAGACTAACGAGTCAAACCAAAGAACTGTGTCTATAGAGATTCAACTGATTAATATCTCAATATACAATTCTGAGTATGATGATGCATCTCAAATGAATTCTGATTAAATTCTTCGTCATTGAATCAAACCGTTCTAATATCAATCACGCACAATCAGTAAAAAAAAAAAAAAGTCTCGAAATAAAAAATTCTAAAAATCAATTTGATATTGCCACAGTTCTAGAATGATGGTTAACTCCATTCGATCATTCACTTTTTCAAACTGTTTTGAGTTGAGGAAGTTTCAGTAGAGTTCTCATGAAATGTGAACATGAAATAATGATGAAATAGTAGAAAATTGAACATGAAATAATTGAGAAATTTCATATAAATGCAATCTCGAATTCTAGTGATTGTTGATTTTAGAATTTATAAATTGAATCAAATTTATTCTCATCGCGTTAAAAGTCTAATGAAATTGGATTGAAATTGACGCGTAATGTAATTTTGATTGAAATTTCATCAAGGAAGGTGCGGTATTTGATCGATCGAGACTCGAAACGTATTGAGTGAAGACTAAAACTGTCGATTGCTGACGCAATTCATGACGTTATCTATACCAACGTATATTTTACGTATATGTACATACATATACAAATCTATGGGCTACTGGCTATTCTAATGACCGATAATTAGTGAGCGGTACCGTACGCGGGAGTCTCTCTTGAGATTACATAACCTCACGGTTATATGCGCCGAGGCATTGTCGACTAATATATTCTTAGCTCAACAAGGTGCTTCGTAAAGAAATCTCTCGTCTAGAAAACACTCCTCTTTTAAATGCATTCGCTTGTTCCTTTGGTGTATCACGAAAATGAATGGATTCGGTAAAAGGTTTTGTTTTCATACGAAGCACTTCCCATTTCAGCACATTTTCACATACGCCTTAAACTTGTTTTGTGTTAATTCATGTTGTACTCTAAATACGAATAAATAAATGGCTGGATAATAGAATAAAAATGAAAAAAAAAACAAAATGCTTAAGAATTTAATTGAGTGCGAAACAAATTCGAAGATCCGAGACGATGTTTCGTCGGCTGGAAATTTTTTAAATGTTTTTTTGGTTCTTCCAAGCCTATTTCGTCGCTAAATGGACTCTTCTCACCTGTCAGCGAACTACACTTACACCGGTGACCCGATTACGTACGAAATTGTGACACTATACAGTTAAAGTTACAGAAAGTGGAAGTTGGTAGAGTCAAAAAAATTTTTAATGGCATTAAAATAGGTTTATGAATAAAATTGTACATTGATTGTTATCAGTATGATAGAGTTGTCGTGATCATAATAAAGCATTAGTGCAAATATGCTTTCCGTAGATATCAATTTGAAATAAATTTGTGACAAAGAAAAATTCAATATTCATTTCTACAAGCAATTAATTCGTGACGTTTGCATTTTTCGTCATTGATTTCCACAACGATTTCTTCTCACAATAATAAGCCAACGAATGAAACAGAGTAATTAATTTATAATGATTTAATCGTGGAATTTCGATGAGACATTGATAGAAAAATTCGAATTTCAAGAGACTATTTACTTGTTAAGGAGTTTCGGTACAAGAGGCAAAATTTTAAGAAATTAATCAAATTTGGTGATAATGTTCTTCAACATCAAGTACGAAAACACAAATTTTTTCAAAATTTTCTTCTACTTAGTTATCGAGTAATTATGCATTAAAGCAGATTTTTTATGCCCGAAGTGTATACCTATATATATGGAAACGCTATGCTTATACACATGAACTTTAGTCTTCAATTACTCGATAACTGTGTAGAAGAAAAATCTGAAAAAATTTGTATCGTCAAATTTGGCACTAAAGAATATGTTCACCAAATTTTATAAAATTCTTAACTTTTTGAAATTTTTTGTGTTTTTAACATGGCATGGCAAAATTGTATCGCCTGTACCGAAACTCCTTAATTCAACTTAATTTATTTTCTACCATAAGCATATAAAAATGGAAACATTAAAGTGAGTTTCTATCGTCATATTTATGCATACGTCTGTGTAATTTCCGCCAACTTCAGAGCTGTTTATGATCAGACTTAATATACCAAATCCAGAGATTAAGACTTTGCCAACTCTATTTTCAAGACGTCTTTTCCCCAGAAGTTTCCAGCAATAAAAAAAATTAAAAAAAAAAAAAAAAAAAATACCACACAAAACAAGTGACAATGAACGGTTCACGCTTCGCTGAGTGACCGTGGTTGAGAGGAAGTCATGGACACGTTTTATGACTTCTGTTATTTCAACGAACACCGGAGAATGAAACTATACAGTGAATTAAAATTTTGCGATCTCAAGAGAACAAACTGTCGTTACAACAATGATGAACCAACAATTCTCAAAGAAATACTGTTTAAAAACAGGCAACTTCTTGCTAATGACATATATGTTGACCGTTCTTCTCGTCATCATGGACAGTTAACGGAAGACGGATCGTTACTAATTTCGGACAAGATACCAAAAAAGGTAATGAGGATCCTGGTTATGCGTTGACCGAAACCAGGGTCAATAGGACGAGTCTTGACGAATGGCACGTTGTTCTGAGAATAACCAACGTGTATGACAGTGATTTTTAAAATTGTTTTGACAGTAACGATGCTTTTATCTTTCATGAGTCCAGCTTTGACCAATTATTATACTGAGAGTCTCTGGAATGTCAACCGAAAGGATAAAAATCACGATCGTTTTTCACTATAGCAGCACAAAATATCCAACCTTCGTAGCTGATATGATTCTTATCATTATTTTGCGATAAATTTCTAACAATAATGATAATGAAGTGGTCGATGAAATAGAGAAAGGATTGTAGGCAAGCGAGGTTGGTACTTTTGTCTAATCAGTTTGGAAAGTACCAAGATCCAGTTAGCGGAGATAATTAAAATGGAAATAACAACTGCATTGCGACCGCAACATAAATAATTTGGCATTTTATTTGAATTTTTGTGGCTTCATTATCGGTCGTATCACCACGAATACGTTTGTTTTCTTTTCTTTTTTTTTTTTTTTTCTTCGGCCTGACTTCATTTCGCCTCGTACGTTAGTACAATCATTCACGCCAATGACTCAACCATGTTTTAGCTTACCGCAGGTAAATCAAGGGCATAAAATTACGCCGCACACGTAAAATACCGACAAACAAATACCGAGCATTTTTTTCTCTCTGTTTACGGAACTTTTATGCCTCCGCTCCAATCTCGGTGCTCGGCAAACATTTTGCTCTGTTTTAATTCTTTCATTAAATAGCTCTATCAAAAGTTCGTTCTCTTATCTATTTGGAAGGATCATGAAAATTTTTAATCCTTTTATTTTTGGCATTTACATCTCCAGAATCATCAAACTGATCAATATTTTTCGTCTGTGTTTCGAACCAGGTATATTTAGACCAGAAAAAAATGTTTGTTCTCAATCTCTATAAGTCGGTTGCAATATTTTCATTTTTATTTTTGAGTAAAACTTTTTGTGTTTATCCAAAACTATTGAAATCATTAATTTCATGAATAATAAATTGATTCTCCGAAATGGTATCGTTGAAATTGATTTAAATTAATAGAATTACATTGATTACCGTGATCGCATTTGTGTAATTCAGAATCGGACATTGATCAATTTCTTTCAACGAAACTTTGGTGAAACTCCACAGTTTATCGATGTTACTAATATTTTAATTCTGAGTAAACCAAAGGGGGAGCAGGATCTGATATCTCTTCGTAACGATGGTAGAAAGATGTAGTGAAAGGTGTATACAATCGGTGTACACCGAAGTATCGAGTATTTAAGGATGTTCAGCTTTTAGGCTATAAAGAGATAGACAAATCTAAAAGTTGATCGTATTAAAGTTTCGGGACTTGCTCAAATTTTATGATAGTTTTTCATGAGCTGTTAAAATATACGTTCAGAAGCGGAGGTTGATCGAATAATTTATCTCTATGATAAGACCTCAGAAACCTTTTGGCAATTAAACTTTTATTAACAATAAAAATGATCTCTATAATAAAAAAAATATATATATTCCAACTTCTTTCATCAACGTTCGGAGAATTTGATCAAAATCTTTTTTTTTTTATTATGATTATATTTAATTTCAATTTGAAGAGATTATTATTGTTTTTTCAACAACAGAGAAACGACAAATTAAATCGTATTGAAAAAATTTAAATACACGAAGTGGAGTATAATCGCAGTGAAATGAAAGTATAAGAAAAACTCAATTTTTAGCTGAGACTGTACAAACAAGATGTATCCTGAACTGGGGAGCACCTGTTCTTTGCCAGGATCTATGGATCTTGAATCGATTGGAAGCTACAAGTCCGAGTCTATAACGAAAAAGAGAGGGAGAAGAGTAAGAGAAAGGAAACATTATAACCGCGACATTTTTATTTATGGGAATAGGAAAACTACTTTACGAATTTAAAAAAAATCTGTTATCATTCATAGCGAACAAAACTACTTTGAAAAACCGAGTAAAAAACGATGAACGGGTTCATTTTTAATTAATGACAAAAGTTGTAATTTCTCATGAATCAATGTTATTTTTGTTTACTCCAATTTATAAAGGATTTTTACAAAAAAAAAAAGACAGAGCTGTCGTTAATAAATGTTGCTTTTACGAAACCGATCAATACGTATCTTGAATTCGATTAATTTCGAAACTTCTGTCGAATTTGCTCGAAAAAAATTAGCATAGAAGACGACACCGAATGCATATAAGAAGCAGTCAGCAGTGTCACTAATTCGGGTTCTTTTCGAAGCGTATAAGTATAAATCCCCCAGGGAAGCACCTCGGTCAGGTTCAAGTATTTTCCATTGACGACACTGACGGATTACGTAAGATTTTAATACATACGCCACCGAGTCGTGAGAGTTCGAGGTGAATGGTTTTTCTTCTTGGACGATCGAAGACAAAAAAAAATAACTAATGAGGCGATGTTTAGCTCGGTAGTAGAATCGATCGTCCAAAACAAATTTTCGAATTGCTGGGATAATAATTTTCTTGGGAATTTTCCTCATGTCACTGAATAAATTGAATCTCGTGCCAGGAATATATCCGAGAGATCCTGATTCGGTTTTATTTTCAATATTAAAAAAAAAATGTCTATCAAATAACTTTACTGTAATACCGAAGTATGTAACATGCGTATTGCATCGTAAAATCTTTGTACGCTTAGATTCAGTGACTGACGGAAACTTTAATGAAACTAACTCGATCGAAAAGTGCCAAGGTAACGGGAGATTACGAGCGAATCGAATATGTGTTGGCCTCTATAAAAGTGTATGAGAAGAGAGCAGTATCACGATGTTCTACATATTTCCGGCTCCAGAATTGTTCGATGACTCAGCTATGATTTATAATGTTATCGCGTTACAAATCGAGCAAAGTTTACCTCGAAAAATAATGTAAAAATGATTGATTTTTTTTTGTTTTCTTTTTTTTTCTAGCAACGTGTGATTTTAATTAAAAATCGAATTACCCATTGTTACCGCATTTCATTTTCATCGCGTAATAATTATGTGGGTGTCGGGAAAACGTAATTACAAATCATCATCGTGACTGTGTAATTTTATCGCGCGTTTATTCAATGGATAAATGACTCATACGCGATTGTAAAAATGATTTTGTGTACGTAGAAGCGAGATACATATTCAATGCTCGCGATCTTCACTATTTTTGTATCGAGGCTATGAAATTATTGGAATTGGAGAAACTCTTAGATCAGGAAATTTTTCATCGTGACGATTCTTCAACTATTAACCCTTCAACGGCCACACCTATTTCTGAACGGCTTAAAATTATTCCCTCTGGTAGTATAGCTGAAGAAGGGTAGACCATGAATGTTCAACCATAATTTTATCGATAAGGGCCTGGGAAATAGTGTTTTCGAACTGTAGAAAATTTCCTGCATGGACAGTTTTACACTCTTAGTTCGAACTATTATTCCAATTCAATCACGAATCTTCAAAGCTTAGTGTGTCTAGTCAAGCTTCGTTTATCCAATTCCATCAGAAAATATTTCGAGAATGTCCATTTTCTTACTTTTTTGATCGAAAACGGACAGCAGATGCCAAGCATCGTATATTTTCACGGCTACATTATCGCTATATTGAAATAATTCATATGTTTACGTTTGAATTTCAAGCTATCCTGACACCTGCAGCTCTATCTATTAGCATGGATTGATAGCACTGCAAACTAATTCGTCCGCTATAACGTCTTCATATTTTTACAGGCGGGGTGAAAGTGGACGTAGCAAATTTGCTACAATGGCAGCTAAAGGGTTAACAAGCAAACACTGAACGTAAAGAAAAGGTGATTACGAGGTGGTTTAATTTCTCAACAGGCGCAGGAATAATGCTGAATTTATAGTCAGCTATTTTATGAGCTCCTGTAAAGAAAATCGTTTCGCCTACGAAGATTTTACAGGAGATTCGTTAATCAACGTGAGCAGGAGTAAGTAACAAAGCGGCAAAATTGCTGCGTGGAACGTTCTACGTGATTTATCGATTTTGCCTGCCCCTTGAGCACTCCCCCGTGCGAGATTTTCTCTCGTGCGGGGGTGGCTACACGTCGTCGCCACGATGTAACCATCATCCCTATCGATCCTCTCGCGAGAGAACCGCAGGGCGTCGTTCAATGTATACACATTTACATCCCTATTGGAATTTTCTCGGTTCAGTGCCAAGAGAAATTCATAACTCTCCTACAGCTCGGAGACTCTGAGACTACTCGTTACATTGAGAACGAATGTTGACCTGATTCGATAAAAAAAAATCGATATTTTCAAACGGAATCAATACGATCGATACCAATGAACTGTATTCGTTTTACATTACTATGAAAAATATAAGTTATTCAGTTGGAACGTTATGGTCCGGTGAATTTAATAATCTTTTGATATTTAAGAAGAAAATGATGGCATTCAACGTTCACACGAACTCATTTATCGTTTCTTTCAATCGTGTGTTGAAAAATCCTTAATGAAACTCATTTTTCGACTTATATGCGTGAATATTTTTTAAACTAATGAATATTTGTTACTTCCGGTCAGAAGACGATTAAAAATTGAGCATTCGTTAGTAAAAATCAATTGTGAAGTATCCTCAGAAATTTCTTTCCAATTCTCAAATAAAATGAGATTTTTTTCAAAAACTTGCATTACATTTTTTTAATAAAAAAAGTTGCATTTGTTTTTCATCTTTGAGACGAATCAAAGTCTGATGATGAATTATGAATTTATGAAGAATCTCAGAGCTCCAGCGTGTAGTCTTGCTCGTCCATGAGTTTCCCATACGTTTACCTTGAAGGAAACCGATGAAGAAATAGGATAAAATGAGTCAAAGAAGAAAAGAGAAGAAAAGTGAGATGCGGAGAAGTCTGGCAGACGGCGTGTACACACCCGGGCTCGAGAAAAATAAGAATCCGAGTGAGCACACACGCGTCTCCGTGAGACTCGAGTTATTTTCTGTCTGCGAGACTGACACGTCACTCTTTCCCTTTCGCTCACGCACTTCTTACAGATCCCTTCAAATCTCACGTATTTCTCATTCTCTTTCTCTCTTTCTCATTCCAAAACTCTACTATTTTCCTTTCGGCCCTTCCTTCCTGCCTGCGTGACTCGACATATTCAGGCATATCATTAAATTATGTGCTTTAGCGATATTCCCTTTAAAAAACCCTCCCGAACCGTCCATTCTGACATTCCAGTAAAATCTTTTTATTTTTAATAAATAAAACAAATAATAATATTCACGACAAATTCGAGCAATTCACCGTCACTAAAATCGCCGCATATTTCAATTATTTACACCAAGTTTTATCGTTTTTATACGCTCGAAAAAAAAAACCCATTCAACCAATCATAATTTCGTTAATTTCCAACAAAGTATTTAATTATTAAAGTATCCTCAATGAATGATAAAGTTTTTTTTTTTTTTTGACAGGAAGACCGGTGAAATCAAAACTGTTAAGCGAAATCAGGAATCAGAAGCGTTTCCTTTCAGTAGTTAAAACGTTCTCAATATTCTTAAATATAAAAAAAAATATCCAAATTATCCGCAGTTTGCTCGTCGCAGTTCATTTTTAAGGTAAATTAAAAAAATAATGTCAATAAAAATGAGCGTTTCACACGAAATCTCCATGTCAATCTCTCTCTCTCTCTCTCTCTCTCTCTCTCTCTCTCTCTCTCTCTCTCTCTCTCTCTCTCTCTCTCTCTCTCTCTCTCTCTCTCTCTCTCTCTCTCTCTCTCTCTCTTCTTACCTCACTGAGTAAGTTCTTCCTTGAGGTTTGGAGGTCATTGCACTTTTTTCGCGTTGCAGTAGAGCTGAGTACGAGTGATCGATTTTGTTCTTGTCCTCCCCCACTATAATTCTAACTGCGTGACGACGAACAAGACCGTTCGGCGTCTCTGTAATCTTCAACCCTCTTCTTTCCTCGATGCTCACTCGAGCTTGTGTCTACCACCCTTAAGCTGTTACGTGGTCTTCGAAACCCCACCCTCGTTCAAGATGGGGAAATACGAAAGAGAAGAATAACACGATCTACGCGTTACTTTCCGAATAGAACATCCCCTTCAAAAGCTTCCAGTGTCGTATACGTACAGTCGTAGAACACGAAGATCGATGAAATAACGATCGGCCTGGCGCCACTCGCCTACGTTTTCTTTATTTATATATTTTGAATGAATATTATTTATTTTTTTCGTTGTTCGAATCTCTATCGACTTTTCTCTGAGGCCAATTTTTTATTTAAAAAAAGTAATTTTCAAAATTTATACGTCAATTCAAGCTCCGTTAAGAAGTCAGCGTAAAACAAAAACAGTTCGCAGCTCTCTATAGCCGCGTGTTTTACACGTGTGTAATCATAACACTCCGAGGGTTGAATGAAACTTTGCAACCCGCCGAAGAGGGCGCTCGCAATGCAATCTCCCGTGCACCACTATTTTTTTAATTCTTTTCTTTCTCACTCCGTCACGTTGAGCTCGTGTCTTAGGGTCAACGTGAAAGACTCGTGTAACCTCGTGGAGGGCGAAGGAAGCCTCACGAACTCGAGTGCAAACTCCCCAGGCAGAAATTCCTCACGGTCGCGTATCTGACTTCGGGCGCGTCGAAGAAGAGCTACCGGTGTCCGGGCTCAAGATCGAGGTCGTTGGACGAGACTCTGACATCGTCAAGCGATTCTTCTTATTTGTTGAATCGATTCTGTTTTTTTTTTTTTTTTTTTTCTTCAATCAATTCGAAAATTCTTGATTAACCAAGTCTCTCGAAGTATTTCCGTTGTTAATATACTTTTATCAATTTTTTTTCTTTACCTGATTAAATTTTTTTCAAGCTTTTTGTTCGAATCACCGATTAATTTGCATGTTTCATTGTCTCCGATCATTCGAACGTGCTCGTACACATTGTAATTTTTCAATTATCCTCTGTTCCATCGATCATCGATCGAGTCCGCGATCGATATATTCTCTCAATGTGTGTGTGTTCTTCAGCAGTTCTCTGATCCCCTTTGAATTTTTTCTCATCCGATTCCTCTCTAATTGGATTAATCACTGACCCCCGAGAAAAGGAGAGCAATTACTGAGATAATCGAGAGGGCAAAGAGTAAGCGCGCTAGTCATTCTTCACGATCGTTCCATTGATCTCTTCGGGGGGGCACTTTGACTCGTCTCAAGGTTGGATTAAAAAAAATAAAAATAAAAATAATCGATCAAACGATAGCGTTTGATCCAACAAATCGATTGACGGAATAGCCTATTTCTCCCGACGATGTATTTTCACAGGATGAAAAAAAGTAAATAAAAATAAATGAAAAGAAAAGAATCGATCGTATCGTTAAACGATCCACACTGAAAAATCGATCGAACCAAACGGTTTTAACGATCACGATTATTTATCTTGTGTAGTTCATCGATCTCAACTGCTCCTTTCTACATTTTCGAATTAATCAAACTTTTTCAATCGAAACAATTACTCTTTCTTGTTCTCTCTATATTATTGGATCCAAGCACATCCAACTTATCGACGCACTTTTAATACAAACTCGAACGAAGTCGCTTTTTTTTTCACTCCGTTTTACAGTCTTTTGTACACACTAAACCAGGTGTTTCGTCCCCGGAATAACAACGCCTCGGTAAGCACGACGTGGCAATATTTTCTTTCATCGTTTCTCTCTGTTGTCACTCTGTTCTATACGATCGAACGTTCTGTAGCTACCAGTTGTACGGAAAAGAAGAAAAAAAAAAAAAAAAATGCGGTGTAAATATCGATCTGACGAAGATATACCGAAGTCCAAATACACTTTCAACATTTGTAACTCATCGAAATAAATCGTTTCTGTATACCGTTGTTGAGAAAAAAAAAAAAAATAATAAAAATGAGGATAAAAAATTATTCTCCTTAAGTCTGATCGTCGAGAGCTTTATCCACTGTCACGGTTTAATTGAGCTACGATATTTAAAAAAGTCGTACTTAATTCAAAATTTCTGTCTATTCGAATGAAATTGACCATGGATTTTTGACGTTCGTTTTGTTTGAAAAATTTTGCATCGTCGTTGATAACGCGGCTAGAAATTTGTAATAATCTTCGTTAAAATACTTTAGAGTCGATAACATGCAGGGATAAACACACGAAATTCTAATACGCGAAACTGTCTCGTCGCGACGATATCCCAACGAGGAATGAGCGCCGAGCACTAGTGACTGTGAAGGCACACAGGCGAACGAGTGTGCTGTTCAAGCAAATCAACTTGCGAGTCTATGCTATATATCGCTCCCGCGAAAGAGGGTGGCCAGTTTCACCGAATCGTTTGAATGCGCGCGCGTTCTGTACCGGCCGGCCCTTGGGGGATGCCGGTTGAGGTGCATCGCATTCTTAAAGCTGCATTTCCGAAACAAGCGATGTATGAGAATAAGTCGAGGAGAGATGAACATAAATTTTTTACTTCTTTTTTTTTCGGGTGAGAAGAAATCATGCTCGCGACCCTGCATGCTTTTTATTTTTATTTTTTTTATTTTCAAATTAAACTTTTATGAATTCGAAGCGCTCATTTTTCATTCGTAATAAACAAAAAAAAATAATAATTTTGGTGTAAATCTCTTCAGATTATTTGTTGCATTAATCTTTGTTATAAATATTTATGTTTAAAAGTATGAACTCAACATTTTTATCTTTGAGCTAATGCAAAACGTGACTAGAATAAAGAAAATTTTGCCAGCAGTTAAATCGAACGAGGATAACGTTTCCGAAAACTCGAAATGACTTAAAATCTAATTATTGAAATTGAATTCACAAATATAACGAGGTAACGGATCATCATAGAAATTTTCTACTGTTTTCAATATGAAAACTGATAAATATATATTTAAACCTTATTTCCAGGCTTCGAAACGTCGTGAAGTCTCCGGGAAAAAAATAATATATGTCGAGAATGAAAGTAAAATTTTTGACGAGAACTTCCTCTGTTAAGAAAACGAAAATAGACAAGACGAAGAGCGATGAAAGAATGAACGAAGGGTCGATGTGACACTCCCCGGAAGAGGCACGGTATAAAAGACAGAAGAACGTCAAGATGAGCGTGCAGATTTGATGCTTTTACGACGTCAGTTATCGAAGTCAGATACACGAGTGTGTTTTTATTCGTCAAAGATGAAAAAAGTTGAAAAAGTTCATTTCATCAATATTCCAATTGTACTTATAAATATGAAGATCATTAATTTTTTTTTGTTCGCAGTAATCTCTAAAATGGTTAGACACGTTAAGAAAATAGGAGAAAAAAAATGTTGAAAAATAAACCTGAACAATTGAAAGGTTTAAAATGACGAAAATATTTATTTCCCCATTCGCGCACATCCACAAAGATGTTTAAGAACATTCAGAAATTGTGTGTTTCTCAAAATAGGAAAAAAAAAAAAAAAAAAAAAAAAAAATTGTAACAATTTCAAACGAGGAGAAAACGATATTTTTTAACCATGAGAACAAAAAGTATTTTCAAGGAAAGTGGAATAATTGAAATTCTGTCATTTCGTGTGACCCGGCATTCTCAGTCTACTTTGCACGGTATTTTCCGCACGTATCGCGCGCAGCAGAGGAGACTCGACTACTTCGCTATCGACCGTATCGCACTGCGACGACGTAAACTCGGCACACGCGGATATACGTTTGCCTCCCTCGAGTCACCCCCGCCCATCCGCGTGGGCCCGTGGTTCTTCGCGAACGTGACCTCGCGACTCTCGCGACTCTCCCCAATCGGTATATGCCCAAGCAGAGACACACATTATAATTCATTATTAGCGATTAGCGATCGCTCCCGTCTCGATACACGCCCACTTTGCTCATAGACCTGAATGCTGTGGTCCATAGAAACGATCTTACAGGTGTTTCGATCATTTTTATTCTCGTACACGTTCGAGCATGACCGAGACACGATAAAAATATTGACATCGCTGTTACGACAGTTATGTAACAAATTAATCGTGATTTATTTCATTTTTATTCATTAAATAAATCATACAAAATCTTTATTACCATACTTATTCCTAATTTATGTGCACCGATCGGTACTATCGATCATTTTCCGTTACTCGATACATCGCGTCTCTTTTTCACCCTTTAGGAATAAGTGCGAACGAGTCTTTCAAGTAAGAACTATTTTTATTCCATGATGAAATCGACTAGTTGTGTGTTACACAGAGAAAAAAAATGGTTGATTCAATAAAAATTGATGTTATTGAAAGAGTTTTGTCAATTGAAATGCACATTTCTTTGGCAGAATGAACGTGCAGTCTGATAAAAAATTTATGTGTTCGTTCAATGGTTTATGACATTATGATGATCATATATTTTATTGGCACTCCGTAATGAGGGATTTTGTTGTTCCAATAAATTTTTTTTCTTAGTGTTACGTTTCTCAGTTACGGTGTGAAAGAAAAACTAATTATTCTTCAGAGTTACTAGGATTCCAAATTTTTTTTTTTTTCTTTTTTCTACTAACACAGTCAGTGTCAGTGGGAATAACATATTTTCTCTTTACAGCTCTGCTCCGAAACTATTCCGCTCTCATAATCTCGACTCGAAAATTCGTAACGTTTCTATATACTTCCTAACGTTTCTCATTTTCTGACGTTTCTAATATTTCGAATTTCTACTAATTTCAAAATGAAGCCTACAATATTCTCTTTCCTGAGAAAAAAAAAATTTGTCGGTTCAACTAAATTTTGGATGGACCAATAAATTGTGGCGAATGAATAAATTAAATTGGTTGTATCAACAAAAATTTGGTTCATTCCAAACACTTGATTCGCTGGATCAAATGAATATTTGTCAGTAAAAAAACATCGTTGAATCGATAAAAGTTTTGGTGAAACAAGAAATTTAATTTTGCGATCCACAATGTGGTGTTCGAATTAAAAAATTTGTTGGATCGACCAATTTCTTTTCTCAGTGTTCGAAATTCACCGACTCCGAAATATCACTTCTCTATATAAAATCGTGATACGAAATATCTGCTTTTTCATTTTTTTCTCCACTCCATATGATGATTCACTTCGAAAAGTTTCTTCTGAAACTTTTGAGCTTATATCCACTCGCATATTTAAAATAAGTGATGACACAAAAATCAACTATAGTACGAAGAGATTTTGTATACTTTGAAGCAAAGATGTTTGAGACTGGATAAAGTAAAGAAAAGTACTGTCAATGTAGGCAAATCCCTTTTTTTTTTAATTTTTACAATTTGATTCTAATCGTTGGATCAGAAGGTACTAGGAAGGAAGGAAAGTGGAGAAAATTTTTTTGGCAAATTATCGAAGTGTCGATTGTTGTCACAAGTTTGACAGTGCTTATGAGTACATGAAATAATTTGTGCACAGTACCTAGGAAGTAAAGAATAATGAAAGAGTAATCAGCACCCTCTATCAGCAGAGTTTAATGTCCCAATTTTCTTTCTTGCGTGTCTTTCTTCATCCTCTCTCTTCTTCAGCAATCTCTGTCAATCACGATTAATTCCCTCAATCTCTCGTCGAGTGTGTCTTTCACTTCCTTCTAACGAGGGCTGCTGAATTGCCCAATTACTCTACCCCGTTGCAGTAATTATTAAGATTTTCTTCACGAGCAGTTTATCATTCAAGCAATTAAAGTAAAGAGTCAGAGTTTGTATCGTTTGTTCAAGAAATAATGTTGAACGTATCCTACGAGTGATCATGAAAAATGTAACCTCGATGATAAAAGTTTACTCTCAATTATATGGATGATACAAGAAATTGGTATCAGAAAAAATGTCTTCCGAGGATATATCAAGTTATTATTACGATGATTCGTCGCCTCGGATTCCTACAGAGTTCAAAATTCTGTTTTTCCCACTGTTTCTCGCACTGTCTCTGGTATTCAAAAATTTCAGTAATTTCTCCCACCAGTCTCTGCTGTTACACCACCACCACGCAGGCAGACTGTTTGGAGCCTAATGACCGCGAGAAGCTGTGGCCCGACTAATTGCGAGTGCGAACCGATGCAGGGTGCTTTTTCTCTGCTCCATCTCTCTCTCTCTCTCTCTCTCTCTCTCTCTCTCTCTCTTTTCTCTCTATCTCGCTAGTCGCCATGAGCCTTCTGACCATGTCGTCGCGTTACACGTCTTTCTCTTTACATATGTTGAAAACACGTAGAGTGAACAAGTCGCAGTAAGAAGGACAAAGAAAAGCGCGTCGAATTCCTCTCGCGTTCCAGACGCATAAATCCCTCAGCGCTCGGGAAAACACGCACCGGGGTGAAAAGTACACCTATGTGAAAATTCAGTTCACCAACAAATTCTTCATCATCTCCCGGTGACAAATATAGTATCACTCTAGTGTTCCTCATGAATTATATACGACGAGCTCACCATACCGAGGTTCCTCGTCCCAGTTGCAATGAGCGCCATCGTACAAAAGTTACTTCGCATGCAGATCTAATGACACTTGTGCTAAGATATTGTTAGCTACGGATATGACAGTCAGTATTATTCCGAATACGACGATGAAAAAAGTGGAGAGTTTTTGCAGGCTGTCGATTACCGGAGGCCTCCGAAAAAAAATTTTCGATTTTCCCTTTCGCCATATTTTTTCTTCTTCTATCTGCTTAATAACTTGGTATTTATTTTGTACGCGTCTAAATTGGTATATGTATTTCAGAGTCAAGAAAAATTGAGCAAAGTTCCTTCAATAATTCACCGGAGAATAAAATGCGAACTTCGATTAGTTTTTGGCAGGGTCCAGCTCGATGTTTGAGATTAATTTAAGAACTCGCAACGAATGCGCGTTTGAGTAGTTGTCGATATAAGAGTTAATTCTGAAACGTAAATGTGATTTTTGCTCAGCAGATATAATCGCTTCGAATAATAAATTTCTTCCGCACTATTTATCGGACTACTGTTTGCGAAATTTCGTGACCGAACGAGTCCTCTTACTCGTAACTGTCTTCGTGTGTATACAAAAGTTTCGATCTTCGGATTCGCTAGACCACTTTCTCTTGGCCGAAAGAATGTAACAGGAAGAGTTAACACGCACCTTGCAAAAGATAACTCAACGGAGCAGAGGTAAAACATTCTCGTTGGAGCGTGAATCGATAACAGTTGCCTCTAGTGTCCCAATGATTTTTCATTCAAGTCGCGATTTGATCGTCGCTATGGGTTTCTCCATGTTTTTTTTTCTTTCCTTTATTCACTGCATGAAGACCTTACAGGCTGTTTATATCACTGTACAGAGTAAATGCTCCAGTTTCAATGTACCGTACGATTAACAACGGTTTTAGACACGTGCCAATACAGCCTTCATGCATATTGACGCTTCCGTTAAGATATATGCGAATATAAATGCAATATTAGAAGGTGATAAAAATCTTTTCTATGCGAGATGCAATCGCATGAAAATTTTAATACGGTTTTTTTAATTCTAAGCAGATGAAGGCGTTGGTGCTCTCGCGTAACATCTGAAAATGCAAAAATTAATTTCGTTTCCTTTTAAATTTATCAATCATGAAGGTATCAGAAGCATCAAATCGAAATATCAATTATATACACTGAGAAAAGAGTTTAGTTGAATTAACCAAGGCTTCGTAGAATACGTCGAAAGAAATATTTCGTTCATTCAAAAAATCGTTCAGTTGGACGAATTATTAATTTTATTCCACTAAACAAAGATACCAATTGAATCAACCAAATGAGATTTGTTGTCGTGGATTTTGTTGGATCAAGGTAAGATATTTTTCATTCAATGAAACTGATATTTAGTATAACAGAATATTACATTGGACGTATTTCACGAAGCTATTTGGTTGATTCAACAATTCTCTTTTCTCATTGTACTGAATTCGGATCCCAGAGCAGTGATAAGATATCGATGAATCTCATTTCTATCACCCCTTCCCATTTTTTTCTCAACTAGAAAATAAAAACTGTTTTAATTGCCAAAAACATGTATTTCCAAAAGGATGTGGATCAACATTGCCTCGTTCTGTTTTTACAGAAAGATTTTCGTATTAGTCTCATTAGTTCTGTATATTCGAACACAAAAGAGCAGATGTTATTCTGTATCGTTTGGTAATTCGTTGTAATGTGTATCTTGCAAAATAATATTTAAAACCACTTGAACATCGTTGAATCTGGGTTTTTGACGTGATAAATAGTCGCTGTGATGTTAACTCGTGCTTACGCATACGCATCCGTTTAATAGATGGTTTGAAAACATGAAGTAGCAAATCGTGATTAAAAGAGCTTGACTAATAATTCGTTGCGGGGGAGGAGAGAAAGAGGAAAGAGAAGGGATACACGCGGGCATTAATTTCTCTGTTAGTGAATTTATTATATCCTCCTAACGCACCACCATACCACCTTTCACTGAGAGAATATAATACACATTTATCGCTATTCAACGAAACTTCTCTCTTTGCATCTCGTGCAGCAAACATTTTTTTCAGAATCTGACGCTCCTAGATACTACTTGCTTATATATATATTTGAGATCACAAAGCTTTACAGTGCGATAGAGATGATATACGTTTATGTTTGCACGTATTCGTGTATATTGTAAAAGGTTTCGATGCAGATCCTGGAAAGGTTAACTGCTTGATTTCTTTCAAATCATCTCGTGTCCTTTTCTCTCTCTCTCTCTCTCTCTCTCTCTCGAAGGATTGTAGCATTAAGCTAGAGAATATCGAACCATTATACCATGTATGCAAAGACAATATTGCTAAATTATAAATATTTATTTTCTTAAATGTAATCGATTATTTTAATTAATTGAAATATAAATCAAGTGTTTGCAAAAGCGGTAAACTTTAGGGCGAGAGGCCAGAAAAAGCTCATTTTTTAATTCATGTGAATGGAAAGTTCAACCGTAAGGGTGGACTGTGAAAGCCAATTGTCCAGAAAGAAATTATTCGTGCAGCTTAAATGTTGAGCAAATAAATTGTTCAATATTGAACGCAAAATGATTGATCCAATTAACGATGGACTGAGAATATAAAAATGAAGCTTTATGAAAAACTGATATTGTTGAAGATTTCGAAAGTCTCATAGCAAATACTGAAGAGTGTGAGTAAATAAAAAAATGATGAAACTCATAGGTCAAAGTATAGCAATAAATATTCTATCGAAATGCCAACTGAGCGATTCCTTTGGTCGAAATGGACTAGAGCAATTTTTCATCTTTATCATCATTGCTAAAGGCTACCAATCGTGCTGGATAGTACCGGGGTCTATCGGCTGAGAGCAGGGTGTGCCCTTATCTCTTTCGAACTATAGAAATGAGTTTTTATGCTCCATTTTTAATGGAGCATCTCTATCGGTATAAATTCTCGTGTTTGATCCCAAAGTCCCGAATCGATCAATAATTCGCTCATATATATTTTCTCGATATTCGCATCCACTCGACGTTCGTTTTTGAGCGTTCTGAGAGTCGTTCGGGAGAGAAGAAAAAATAGACTTTGACAAGAACGATAGGCCAACAAATTCTCCGTACGTTCTCTCTATTTCCGGACATAACAGGTCGCGTTTAGCTGCTCTAGAAAGTGTATAGAATACGAGAAGAAGTCGATATATCGAGGGCGTGTTCTCCCAGAATGAATTTCACGTTTATATGTGCACCTGGGAAAAAGTTGACTGGGGAATCCCGCTACAAATGCATTTCAATCCCAGGCTCACTGAATTCTCATCGTAATAATGATTCTTTTTTTTTTATTTCTCTTTTATTGTTTCTGATTCTCTTACGCAAATTTGCGATTCATTCATACGTCCACAGTTATACAACGAACGTTACATAAATATGTTTTTGCAGTAAAATATTTATAAAGAACCCCGTGAGAAAATACGTGTGTGCGCACGAAGAGGTCACGAGAGTTCAACGATGACTGCATATAGAAATTCACCATTTTTCGTCTACGACAAAATTTTAAGATATTGATTCAACGAGAAATAGGTCAACCCCGTCGGTAGGACCGAGAGCAGAGCTTATTCATCCACGAACATCTCGTAGGAAAAGTTTCCTTCGTGCAAACACACACCGAGAGAAAGGAATTCGTTGATTCAACAAATTTTTTGTTGGTTCAACAAATCATGGGTAACAAAGTAAAATTCGTTAACCCAAACGAAAGTTTGGTTCATTCGAATACTTAATTTGTTGGCTCAAATGAATATTTCTCACCACGACAAAAACATCGTTGGATCAACATAAATTTTGTTGAATCAACAAATTTCATTTCTCAGTATAATACGCAGAAACATACGATTCTCGATACTTATTCATCGAATCAAGCGGATATTTTTTGAAATATGAAATTTGCACACGCATCAGGCAATCGTTTTGCAATTTTTTCAAAAAATTATTTCTGCCCTATTTATAGAAGCAACTCAGATTTATAAATTCTTTCGACCACCCATGCACCAATTCGAACCACTAGCAAGCTTAACGATGAGTTAAAAAATTTGTACTATTTGATTACCAAAGAAGGTACCAGAGATCGCGATGGGAAACGAATAATTAAAAACTATAAATTTTCAATAATCATCGATTGAAAATGATGTTAAAATGAATCGAATAATTCACAACATTCGATTCAGCGAAAGATCTATGCAAAAAAAAGTTTCGTTCGTCGTACGAAGCAGATATTCGTTCGATGAAGTTTACTAAAGAAAATAATGTTGAAGCGAATCATTCAACAGAAATGATTAAGTGTGGTAAAATGATCGTATAATCGGTGTACCACGCATGAACCAAAAATACAAAAGTATGCAAAGTATAAATTTAGATTCTATAGCCCGATGAAGAAGAAAAGATTACACACACGTAGACGCTTCGTTTCATGTACATAAATATGTCGATATATATATTAACATATTTATTCGTTGACTGGAGACTGTATAAAAGAACTGAATAACTAAAAAAAAAAAAAAGAGTAGGCCCTCGTTGCGCAATTATTTTTCCGTCTTTCATTGTCGAGACAGTTGCTTCGCTGTTACATAACGCTCGTGTACATTACACATATTGTACGTGATGTCGGTGTGTTTCACGGGCTTTTTAACCCGAAGGCATTTCAGGTGCAGCGCGACGCGAAGCAGGTATATTGGCCTGGTCTGAGCACGTATCTTATAAGCAGCAAAAAGGTTACTGGGATAGGCTTGCCTCTGGCCGATCATTATTCTCGATGGCGGAAGAAATATTATTATCGTAATAGACGTTTCTATATGTACATTCTGATATATAAATACGACGTTGAATTAACGATGAACACAAAAGGATATTAGCTCAGGTACACAAAGAATACACAAGCACGTTGGATACAAACGTCGACGATAAGACAGACAGTTGGAAGAATTACCATCATCGATTTTTTCTTTTTTGTTTTCGCTGTACTGGCAAAAAGTTGACGTGTTTCAAACGATAGTTTGCGAAGAAAATAATGAGGCCAAAACGATTAAGAGTGCAATTCGAGTTTGCTTTATGCTTACGGGGACACGTTGCAAATTGAGAAATTTTAGCTGACGTTGAAAAATGAAACTGCTGTCAAACATACGTGTATTAAAATTTCTTTAAAAAACGAAAGAATAAATTCGATAAGACTTTCAACCGAATGGATATTGAATGATGAATCGAATGATTCTGAATGAACGGACAAAACTTGATATTTCGTCGGTTGATATCGATGGATTAACTGATTTCATATCGTTTGAATCACACGATGAATTTTCGCTTATTCAAAAATATTATTATTCTCTGAAAGATAATCACACGAGAATAATATTCATCCGAGATCGTGCAAATGTACAATCGTCTATGACCTATGAGGATAAGGTACGTCGAGGTAAGATCACTTGTACCAAGTCTATGTGCTTTATTCACACGTTGAAATGTGTACGCCTGGCTGCAGGATCCAACGCAATACACATCTCTCATCGTGTTTGAAAGTGCGCTGACAGTCTGCAGTCTCGAGATCACGATGGAAATATCGCTAGTTAACACTCTATTACAGTCCTCATGTTACAATAATATATATGCCCGGTACACGATCATACGTTCGGGACCAGAGAAAGATATTAATACAATTATATAAAGTATGTAAAAGTTATTTCATCGGTTATGAGGAAGTGGGTCATCGTCGTATGATGAAAAACATTGAATCTCGTGAACAATGGATCACGGAGTTTATCGTGGGAACTAATAAACCGAGAGTACAGTGCATTTGATCATCTTACATTTTGATTGGTCGTATGAAATATCGAAATTGTAATGAAAATTTGCAGGATTCATTTCCCTTGAACGTGTTTATGAAGTTCGAGCTAATCGATTGAGCTGTTTATTAGCATCGATACAACATCTTGATAACTAAGGGAAAAAACCAACGAGGCAACATAAGAGTCAATTTCGAGAAAAAATAGTAAGAAATTTTTTTTAATTCGAGAAATCATTCATTCGTTTCAGAAGGTCTAGGATGAAGCTTAATGGTAATCGAGTACAAACTGAACTGGGAAAGAGTTTGGACTGAGAAAAGAGTTTAGTTGAATTAACCAAGGCTTCGTAGAATACGTCGAAAGAAATATTTCGTTCATTCAAAAAATCGTTCAGTTGGACGAATTATTAATTTTATTCCACTAAACAAAGATACCAATTGAATCAACCAAATGAGATTTGTTGTCGTGGATTTTGTTGGATCAAGGTAAGATATTTTTCATTCAATGAAACTGATGTTTAGTATAACAGAATATTACATTGGACGTATTTCACGAAGCCATTTGGTTGATTCAACAATTCTCTTTTCTCAGTGTACTGAATTCGGATCCCAGAGCAGTGATAAGATATCGATGAATCTCATTTCTATCACCCCTTCCCATTTTTTTCTCAACTAGAAAAAAAACTGTTTTAATTGCCAAAAACATGTATTTCCAAAAAGATGTGGATCAACATTGCCTCGTTCAGTTAATATAGAAAATGATGCTTTTTTGATCATTTTTTTTTTAAATCGAAAAATGTCAAATTGATTTTCGATGAGTCCATTCCATTTTCATCACGAATATATCAAAAGCCGCGGTTATAAAAACGATTCTTAATTATTATCAAATATATCAAGGCGTTTTATGAGTTTGGTGAAACTGAGAGAGACAGGTAGGAGGGCTGATTCCCTTTTTCCTCGGAAACGTTTGATATTTCTAGAAAAATAAAATTTAAACATTATCCAATGAAACGAGTATAGCGTATGACTTTTATGTTATCTGAAAACTCAAATGTGCCAGAGAAAAATGTTCAGCAGGATTTTACCTACTGAACGACTGACAAATCACTAGGTTATTAGACGATGAAGCCCACGTTACTCGTACGAAACGTTTTGATCGGTTCGACTGCTCCATCCATATAAAAACTGAAAGACTGCGATATCAAATATTTTTTTTAATCTTCGTTCATGTTGCATCGATCTTCGATCGTTTTAGATGTATCAGCAGAACAAATTTCGTTGGAACGTTTTCGAAACTGTAAGAATCACGATCCGATGATCGACTGACTCGAACAAACGGATTTGAGGGAATTATAAAAATGTATTTTGTAAATACGTTGAATCCAAATTATCAGTATCTATAGGAAGGTAAGAACTCGTGTAAACGTGGAAAGGAATTATGAACGAGACCACGACTCTGCAGCGCTAAAAGTATGTCTTCACGATGTGAATGAAGATGCAGGCCACCGGGGAGTTTGAGAAAAAGACGAACGGGAAAATGCACTTAGAATCTCGACTACTATAATTCTTAGTAACAAAAAAGCTGTAATGCGATGAAAAAAAAAAAAAAAAAAAAAAGAGTAAAATTGACGGTAATAAATGAACTCGCTGCATCCTTGAGATTTGCGATGTAAAAGACAGTGTCTCGCTCGTTGAAAGAGTGTGTCATTCGTCTTTCCGATGTTTCTCACTGTTGGAGCACACTTTCTGGTGGGCTCAATGAGCGAGCAAGCGGAAACGCACTGAGCTATGCCTGCGTTTATATATTTCTTCGCGAACCCATAACCGAAAGAGAGAGAGAGAGAGGCGCTTGGAAAGATTAAAATAGGAAGTTATTTTTACGAGTAAGTGAGTTAGACTTTCCTCGAGAGCCTTGCAAAGGGTGCGTTTCTCCTTTGATGATTATGAGGCGAAAGAAAAATGAACGATTGGTGAAAAACGGAAATGGAATAAACGGCTGATACCAATAACGTTCAGTTTTAAATTGTCATTATGAATTTTCCCATATTTTTGTCGTCAACTTTACTCCGAAGAAAGTTTATTGAGACGCTGAAATATCGATGGAGCTTCGATCTCGGCTTCGATTGCTTTTTTGTTTTCTTTCAAACATTCCATCCGTTCGCCTTATCGAGACTTTTTATGAATACGATATGAGAACTGGAAGTACGACTACGTCGAATCGAAAGTAATTCATGTTGAGCTCGGACAAATCGAGCAGGAAAACGATCGTCACTAGTCTGTTCGTTTTTGATGGGAAGAAGCCCGGGGTAAGCGTATTATAAACAGCATTCAAACGCGGACACTAGTCCCCGCGAACACGTGGAGAAAGTTTTGACTGCTCGTTCGAGCTCGCGAGAGCCACCACAGGGAACCACAACTCTCGGACGATTAATCGCGTCACTGGAATTCTAAATGCACAAACGGTATACACAGAGATGAACGACAGCGAAAGACTTCAAATCGAATAAAGTTGGTCACTATAAATTCAAACTTTCAAACATCCAATCGATCAATTAAGAATCCTTCTTATTGTGCCTTTTGAATTTGTTTTTTTTTCATCATATTTAAGGCCATTAAAAAGAACTTTTACGGTTCAAATTACTGCTTCATATATCAAAGCAATTTATTTGGAATAGTAGCAGAGTATCGACCCCGAGGATTCGATACAATGAAGCTCAAAAGTCACATACCAGTTGAGACCCCCACCAGAGAATGAGCCTGTCCTGTCACTTTTCGATATCATAATGTAGAGCAGTTCTCTGTATGCCAATGATATCGTTACTTTGTTTCTGACAACGTCGACCATGACTTGTCACTGCAATTCGTTATTTTATATTGGCTTTGATTCAAACTTTCCTAAGGTCACTTCTATGTGGTTATTTGAATATCTATAATCCTATAAAGTTTGCTAATTATGGAATAAATTTGTTTGAGAATAAAATATGAATTAGCAGAGTTGTATGGACGATTCAATCATGTTTCAATCATTCGTTTCATTTTTAATATAATTTATGATTACGATCCATGTTTGATGTGTTCATTGCTAACACTTAATGTTGTGCAACTACTTTGCAATAAAAACGTTCAGAAAATCAAAAGGATTTGAACGGAAATATTGATGTGACTATAACATGAAAATTCAAACTGTCTTAACACCCAGAAAATATTATGAACGAGCACAATAGAGCGGGTAACAGTTCGATATTCATGCAAGAATTTTATATTCTGCCATACTATATAATTATGGACCGTTTTTAAGTGCTGGACAACGTTTCATCAAAAGTCTCTTTTATTATGAGAAAAATGTTCAAGTATTCATGCTGGAAGCTTCAAATGACTGGAACAGCGGTTAAAAAAAGGAACAAAGAAATTGTTGTATATTTTGATATACCAGCCACGTCACTCGACGTTCAAAATAACTTCATTTATTATTCAAGAATATTAATACTATACACGATAAACTGGACGTTGTTAACTCGTCGATCGATATTCACGTAACGAATAACGCGTGCCATTTTCGTTGGCAAAATGAGAGGTTCTGCGACGCCACAGATACGTCACTCTTCTTTTTTTCATCAAATTGCAGTCCCAATGAATTTTCCTGGCCAGCGATTTGTAAACGTCAGTGAACTCGAAAAACTCGACGTTTCGAATCCTTTCGCGTTGGCTTTTCATGGATCATTGTGTTCACTTAATTTTGTGCATGTTACACTTTTATTTCTTCGACAATACATTTCTATGGTTCTCATAGATCTACGAGATTATAATAGTGCATTGAAACCATGTTTTAGTCTCGCCTGCAATATTAAATCAAACGAGCACAGGCGAAGAGTCGTAAAAAAAGGTTCAACAAGGACGTTAGAGTCGAGTTGTGTAACTGCATATAATACTTTTTTAGCTACAAGATAATAACCGATAGGTGCAGCAGAAATTGAGTTCGCGTTACGTTCAGAGCGGCATGAATAATTTCTGTTTGTCAAAAACATTTTTTGAAGGATTTACACCCCAGCGATAAATCGATTGTTTTGTACCGATCGAATCATTTGAGCACTTGTTGTTCAAATGCATTTCACGGTGAACGCATACTTGTATTCGAGGAAGTTGAGCTCTGGGAATAGAAGCATTCATTAGCACCAATAAATGTTCACTTTCACGCGATGACCGTGAAAATTCGACCCCGAAGAAAGACGCGATTAGAATAATCTCATCCTCATTAAATATACCGGCCGTCCCGAAAATTGTCGTGACGTTAATCCGATATTAGCGTATATGAGAGTCCGCCAGAAAGCTCGCGCTAGCTTTTTCATTTAATACTTGGCGTCGAGCTGCTGCCGCATCTCTTGATTCATTTTTCCGTAATCCGTAATCCGTTATTTCTAAAGGCAAGCGTATCAAGTTTCTTCAAACTCGAATAAACTAAAATAAATTTCATCTCGAAGGCAAAAAATGAAAAAAAAAATACTTTTAAAGTTGAAACGTTCTACAACCTCCAACATGTCCAGGCTCAGCCCTCAAAGTGGTTGAAAATTTTAGAATTACGACAGCCAAAACATCATATGATATGAATAAATATAAAAAAAAGGTTTTTTTTCAGAATTTTAACATTTTTTAGTTTAGTGTGAATTCAAATTTTTGGACACATTGTATATTGGGCATTATTTGGGTGATAACACATTTGAAAGTGAGAAGATTGAACTTCTCGATGGAATGACCAGCATAAACAATTGGAACACATTTAAATGCATCGAGTTTGAAATCAGCTTCGAAACTGATGGCTCGTGAAGTCGATTTCATTAACAAGGATGAATCCATGCGAGAATTGCCGACCAAGGTATCCGGAAGTTCGGAGGTAGAGGGGAAGCCACTGATGAGTGCGTGTGCACGTTTGAATTATCATGTTACGTATTCCAGCTGCGTCGAGACAATGACCTGATTTGAGGTCGAAACGATCTGGCTCATACATACTCGGATAAGTCCCACTTGCTCCGGAAATTATGCATATATTCTCATTACACATATACACAAAGCGTATATCAGGTATGCGAAGACTTTCGCGAACGAGGAACGTGTAGTAACGAAATAAAAAGTCGTCGAACAACTTTGGGGGAAAAGCTTGTCTCACACCACCTAACGAGAGCCATTTCGCTCTTGCTTTCCTTCAGAGTACTCCAGTACGTTTACCCATCGTCAAAAACCGGTTCTCTCTCGTTAATTATCATTCGTTTTGTTTACTCGAGTAGTTGAATCTGTAAAAATTTAACGACTGACAGGAAACCGTTAATTCACTAAACCGGTAGTGCTAAATGATTTAATATCAAATGCTAGCTTATCATTTTGACATTTTTAAACAATCAAAATGAAGACCCCTTTCGAGAAATATGAATGACACTATTAACATTCATTGATTTATTCAATAATTCCTTTTCGCATTTCCAGTCTCTTGAATATTTTACAAAATTCGACCTACTAATAACCACCCATATATGAGAGTCTGACGGACTGGGTTGAGATGAAAAAAAAAAAAAAAAAAAAAAAAAAAAAAAATGAAAATTTCAAAAAAACTCTGCAGACAAAAGAAACTATATTTTTTACGTGTCACTTGTATAAGTGTTCGATGCACAATAGAATCATTTATGATCCATAAATCTTCAATCATATTTTCCTGTCTCGCAGACTTTCTCGAGCTTCACGTTCGTATGAATTAGTTTCTGTTTGTCCAAAGAGTATACACGACACATTCTCTCACACGCTGGTGTGCACGTTCAACGCTTTGCTGACTTTTCAGGTGCTTATGACCATGGAATCTTTCCTATTCCCTGGAGAAAAATGTTTTAGCATCCCTTGTCACACGGTGGATTCGTTTCATTAACTTTCAACTGAATATCCGAAAAAGGAATGTGTCGAATAAGAAGGAAGTGAGACAAGTAAATGTGCTAGGTCAGGCGCGCGTGCTGAAGTTGCGAAAAAAAAATCAGTCTTACGGGTCATTGAAACGGAATTCAGTGCGAATGTGTAAGATCGACAAAACGAGTTGATTACAAATATTTTCTGAAACAATATCGAAACCGTATTGATAAAAAACCCAATCTTTAATTAAAAATGGAAAAAAGATTTGAATGTTTGAAAATTCACGAGATGTGAATCGTTTCTGTGTATGAAGCGTATCTCAACTAGCATCGGAAAAAGACCAGAAATATCATGAACGATTGCAAACACATTATGGAAGAAGAGGATTCGTTCGTATTTGACGCGGAATATCCTGTACAGATTAATGGCCAAAACGTGAGATAACTGAAGCACCTAAAACTTCGGAAGTCACGTTACACTTCCGTTTTCTTTTACGGTAATACAAATACTACCAGACGTCGCTTCGCGATGCTTATTATGCTTATTATCAGTGAAAGTTGTCAATGCGTGAACGTTATATACATAAACGTGGATACAGTCAAATATAAATTTTTATGTGTGGGATCATGGAACTAATAATCGAATCTTGGAGACGCGTACAGATTTTTTTGATGTAGTCTCTCTGTCGAGTCTCTAGATCGTTCGTTTACAAGCCAATAAATATAGTTTAGAGTTTAAAAAAATCTTTGAAACACTTACTCAAGATCCAAGTTTTCCAGTTCTTCCGAAACATTGCTCAAACTGTCGAAAGATTGGCTGAGATACGAAATTTCTGCGTGATGCATATTGAACTCTTCCCTAGAAAAAAAAAATCATTCGAATTTGAAAATTACGTTAGGATCTCTGAGACAAAATTGTTTTATGCAATTTATGCGATTAATTTTATTCACTTTATTGAGAGTGTACTTCAAATAAATTTGAATATTGTGATCGAAATTTCTTAACGAATCCGGTTTTTTGCCCTTTCACTAAATCGTTACTATTATTATCGGAGTTCGTTCCTTCAATTGTAACCACTCCAACGATTTAAAACGTATACATTTAATTATCCGTTTAAATTTAGAGATTAAGTGGATAATTGAAATTTTGGGTCGACTTCCGGGCTCGGTGATTCGTTCGGATGCTCACTCCTTCCTCTAATTTTCATTACAAATTACCGGCACAGGCGAAAGATCCGGCCGACGGGCAATTAAAAAAAACAAAAAAATAAATAAAACGCCGACGCACGATATAACCGGGATAAAACGTCTATGCTTCTGAGCTCGTACGACTGACAAATGAATGAAACAATTCACGAAATATAACTCCGTAGCAGACATAAAAACTAACGAGACGAACCGGCCATCTACCCCGCACGACGTGATAACTTTGGAACTTGCGCAATGCGTGTTCTTTCTCGGTGCATATAACAACACGTTATACGTATATACGCGGCCTTAATCGAGTTTAATTGGCACATATGGGTTTTCCGACACGAACTATAATACTTTTTATACAGTCTACTATATAGACGAGGTGTTTGGTCCAAGTGTTATTTAACTTTTTACAACCGTTTTTCATCTTTTTTTTTCTTTAAATGATTTATTGCGTAAAGATCGTTGTAAATTTAACCACGTATTCGTCACTACTGACGATTTGTATTATCAATTTTTTGAACGAAACGTGATCCGAATACCGTTTTCGTAATACTAGCTTCATCTCTCTAATTCCATCAGTATTATTTGATATCATTTATTTCTCTGTGTATTTTTGTGAATCAAGTATTTGTGAATGAAGAGTCGCAGTCGATGGTTTTTACTCTATAAACGTCAAATTCAAATGGTTAAAGAAAAATCGTCATCATATTCGTTATGCTGAATTATAAATGCAGTGAAATGGAGCACAACTTATTGGTCAAATAATGGAACACAATTTTGATGAAATGGTTGCATAAATGAACATGGACTGACCGTTATTCGCACAGATATTCGAATTATTGAATATATAATAAAACTGAGTGCTTATTAAGTGTATCGATAATCAATTTCGAGAATGGAAGTTAACACACTGATGATATATCCAGAATCAACAAATAATCGTTGTTCGGAGCACATGACTTCGATTTTAGTTTTCTCATTTAATCTAAATTCTTCGCAACCGCGATATCTCAAGGGCAGTACGTGAAAGTTGCATATACATTTCACAGCCGGAAAAGTGGAGCAGCACTTTGTACACTTTTATTCAAAGAAGGCAAGCAAAAAAAATACTTTGCTACTCTTACATTGTTTTTTTTTTTTTTTGTTGTTTTTCTTTCGTGTCATGCACTTCGGGAACAAGCACTCACTTGACACCTATTTAACATTATGTTGTACACAAGCGACACGGTATGTAAAGTTAAGAGTCGCGGATGGACAGTGAACGACGTGTAAAAGCAACGACGGTATCACCGGAGTATCGAGGTCTTCCGCCTCTAACCCCACCAGGACTGGTAGCTACGATAGATATGAACGACCAACTTTTATATATTCGTGTCCTTGATCCCAAATTTACTAGGGCAAATGTGTGACAGCAGAAATAACAAAGACCGATTTATGTCGTTGGAAAACCCCTTAAACGTCCCTTTATATTTAACTATCACAACTTCAATGACCTAACTTTATAATGATGCTGATTATCGATTTATTGAATCTCTTCTTACAATAAAAATTAATGAAAAATTCATCCTCAATGGAAATCGACGACCAAAGTCATCGGTAGAAAGATTGATGAATGATACTATCAGAAATAACATTTTTGAGCCTCAATCATCGCGATCAACAGCCCGCAACAACGTTTTATTCGGGAGCGAATTGAATTCGTACTCTTAATCCTTTAATTTGTACCGTTCATCCGAGCCTCCCACGTTGAGTGTGATTTTTAGGTGAGCCTGTAGTTGTTGAAACTTCGGTTTCCTGCTTCGCACTAATTTGTTCCCGACGAATCTAGGCAGAAATAAATGGACCTAACGGCACAGAAAATATTTCGTCTTTCGTTGTTTTTGTTTGTTTGTTCTGAGATTCAAAGCTTGCACGAACGGACGAGAAAATAAATAAAAATGAAGAAGAATCAGCTTTTGTTCGTGAGTAAGTATGAACTTTCGTAAAACACACGAGAATTATAAAACGAGGAATACGCAGAGGAAGAGACCGACGAGCTTCAAATCTCTGCTGACTTCCGTGGGACAGAGAATGCTAGCTCGCTCGCTGGGTCTCTAAAACCTCTTTGGAACGCTTGTGAGTTACTTCGTGCCCGATGAAAGACTCGATAACGCTAATTATCCGAGCACCGACAGGCACGTGCACTCGGTTCAATCCAAGAGTATGCTCCGTTGGGCAATTTCTGCAAAAAGACTATTATAGGACCGGTGAACGATAACAGAACGGGTCTCTTCGAAAGTTGCTGCGAAATCGGTGCACGGTTGTCTCCAATTAGATATCAGTAGATTAAACCTATCTAATATCTGAATAACCGGTGGTTTGTTCAATTCTTATGCTACAAAACTGCTGATACTTTTCGAAACTGCCACGAACTTTTAAAAAAACATTTTCCACGATCTTTATGAATCCCATCAACTTCTAGAAACCCAGAAATTCATTTGACATGTTGGATCCAAGGAGCATACCGAAGCCAAAAAAAAATTGATCAATTGAAACGAAAAAAAAAAAACATTAATTGCAATGATATTTTGCGATTGAACGAAATATATGATTTGTTCGATACCAAACTCATCATGATAAATTCGTCTGCGTGTTCCTGTTGTCATATACCAGCATTGTTTCGTATAAAAATAACACACGAGTTGTAAAAAAATGAATCAGCTCTCGCGGAAACACCAAAGATTGGGATTGTCAACACGGAAAATCATTTTTAGCAAATTTTTCTGCACGATAACAAGCTTTATCGAACTCCTTATCAAACTCTACTCACACGAACTGACTGATCAATTCTATTTATCTATACTTTAGCTGGAAAAAAAAAAACAGAAAATCATTACAGTTTCCGGACCATTGTTTAGAAAATTGCATCAATTTCGATACAAATTATTTGCTTGCAAACAATTTTCAAAGCTTTGTACACTTTTCGTTTATAGATCGGCGATAATAGCACATTTATAGCGACAATGTTATCATTTGATATATTTTTCATCATTGAATAATAAGAGAATCACGATAACGGTGTCAAAGTACCTCAGTCAAAATCATAATCACATTTACCCAAGTTCATTTCTCATTAATCAGAACTCATATTCGCTCGCAAAATTGTTAGTAACGCCCATTCTAATCGATCGGTCATTAAACCATTTATTTCTCGTATTTTAGCGAGCATAATTCAACGAACCGAAAACCTATAAGCACTTGTACAAACAGAACAGTCGATATACTATGGAAAAGAAAGAACAGACTGAGAAGAAACGAATCTTTCCACAAATGAACTTCAATTAAAGTGCCAGTTCAATGAATGATTATACTGTTCTTGCTTATCACAACGAAAGTACATTTGTGACGATGATGAACGTCTACACAGAACGGAAAGTAATTTTTCTTTTTTTATATTGGACGTATATATTCGTTCTCCACATTTCAGTACGTAAGTTAATTCAACGGATAAGAGATTCATCGACAAACAGAGAAGTGACTCAAATTATCGGAATAAAGATCCTCACCTATCGCGATGGCACTCTGGATCAGTCGACATGTTCTCAAACCACAAAAAGGCTCGTATCCCGATCTTCGATGTCCGAGAATTTGGTAAGAATGGCGAAAACCCTAACTCACACCTACGCTCGCGACGGACTCAGTGAAGAGACATTTGACGTTCTAGAACAAGCAGGGAATGACAGAGGGTATTGTCAATCCAGCTACTCGTGGAGTTTATCTGTTAGAAGCATTCTCTATCTTTCTCGTCCGTCTCGTTGATACGACAACGGCTCATCGCGATTACACACGCGACCGCGAAACCATTGTATTTTTTCATGATGATGCGACTTAACTCGAATTAAACCATCCGGCCTCGCCCATAAAAAAAAAACTGAAATAATAGAAATAAAAACGAATAGATGGGAAGGTGGGAGTTACTTTGAGAGAAAGAGAAAGAATCAGTAAACGTTTGGAATAGAGAAAATCAAACGTACGAAGAACAACTAACATCTGCGATACCAGTAAAAATAACGAAAGTTGAAAAATTATGAATGAAAGTAAAATTTCTCCCTAACTTCGTAGTTGATCGGATTTCGTGCTTATCCGACCTAAGACCTCGGTATATTTGCCCATAAACGCTATAGATGCAGCTCATATCAACGTTATCAACTATATTTTCTAATCAAGACTTCTTTTGTGTTGTCCAGCCACATAGGAACACCTCTGTTGATTCCGAAACGAGAATTATTGATCTTGAGTCATCCATTCTCGCAACTTTGATTAGGCGCGTTCAAGGACTCATGTGCAATCTTATCATCGTGTTTCTCACAAACTATATTTTGTTAAATGAATACTTTGAGTGTCTTCAGTTTTTGATAGAAAGACTTTACTCCAATTTCAATCTGATGTCAAATGAATTTAATGGAAATGATGTTTGTTATTTGATTGCATGTAGATTTATTCGTATTCGATTTTTTTCAGAGTCAGGACAATGATGTTGTCCGGCCTGGTCTCTGAATTCTCGTTACGTTAATGGTGAGACGAAACTCACGGTTCATAAAATAGTTCAGATTTTTCAATGGTTTGACGCCATATTTTTTGTTCTATTGGCATGAAAATTCAATAGAGATCCAACCACTTTTCGAGTCACGAATCAGAACGCTTAGGGAGTTTCGGTATAAAAGGCAAAATGTTAAGAAATTGATTAAATTTGGTGATAATGTTCTTCAACATCAAGTACGAAAACACAATTTTTCTCAAAATTTTCTTCTACTTAGTTATCGAGTAATTACGCATTAAAGCAGATTTCTTATGCCCGGAATGTATACCTATATATATGGAAACGCTATGCTTATACACGTGAACTTTAGTCTTCAATTACTCGATAACCGTGTAGAAGAAAAATCTGAAAAAATTTGTATTGTCAAATTTGGCACTAAAGAAAATGTTCACCAAGTTTTATAAAATTCTTAACTTTTTGAATTTTTTTATGTTTTTAACATGGTTTAGCATGGCAACATTGTATCGCCTGTACCGAAACTCCTTAATAAGTTCATATCGGAAAATCTGATTTAACAAATTATTCAAAATTGAACGTATAATTTTTTATGTGAAAAATGTTTGAACGAAAAAATAACTTGGCTCCACTTGTTGTTCGATCGAAGTTTGTTTTGCATATAAATCGAAGAACAACAGAAACAAAACAAAATGGATCTCGTCGATACGCAATCAATGCTGATTATTAATATCACTCATAATGTTTGACGTTGTTTATAAAACTGCCAGAAATTTTTTTATTCAAACTGAGCCGGACTTTTGTAAACCGAATTATAGCAGAGTCAAGTGTTTATTCGGTTGTTGCGTGTCTTTTTGATTGCTCAATATTATCGGTGAAATGTGGATTTGTCATTATTTCCATTGGGTTCGATGTTGAAGAAGTTGAACTGACGATGACGTTAGCTAACACTATATTCAAAGTTTCTTCAAAATACGAAACAGTTTTCAAAAAACTGGAATGCTATAAATATGGTTTCATAGTTAACAAAATATTTAACGACAGACAGCGCTGCAGTTGCATTATCGGTGTGTTTTTCCAAGTTCCAACTTAATCGGACTCACGTAAGTTGCTTGATTGGATGACCGTTCAGCACTGGCCGGCACTGGCTTATTGCGTACCGATCACTGAGCGAGAGATATTTTTTTCGAGATTTTGGTGGGGTTCATCAATTGAAACTGGATAAAAATATCTCCGGTATCGATCAGGCTTCTTTCAGTTTGTTCTATTGACTGCCTTACGGTTAAAAAAAAAGTCAGAATAATCGGACACATCAGTTTTCATATATTTGCGATCGATTTTATGAGTTCAGAGTTCGGGGCAGTGGGGGCAATCTGTCTGATTATGATAATGTAATCTGAGGAGCGAAATTCATGAACATTTTTTTTTGTTTGAGAAACAGTTGGAATTTTGGTATCTCCAGTGCACACTAAATCGACCGACATTATTCCCCGTTTGAGGAGAGACTCAATTTTAATCATAACTCGATATTATTAATTGCAATGACCCAAATGATATTTCCCGCTGTTAATTTCACGGTAAAGATAACAAACAGTTGCATTTATCAAATTCGTTCAGGAAAAAATTAAATAACAATAAGATGACCCCCCGAGAGCACGTTCGTTCAACACTAGATAAACGCATTGTGTGATATATTTTGTAAATTTGGAAGGAACGAGAGCGCATATAAAACGTCATCGCGTGTCAAATTTGGATATTCTCGTGCTACAAACCATTGCTTGATCTTCACAAAGCTCGTGCTAAGGCAGGTGAAAAGAAGACGCATTTCACATTTTTTACGGACTGTCAAGTTTTTTCCCGAAAATATGAGACTCAACCTACTGTTGGTTATCGTTGTGCTGGCTGTTACAATCAACGTTGTTGCATCGAAACCTATTATAGGTAATTTTCAACTCTCCAACTACTTGATATTTCTCTTTAAATGTTCTGTGACTAAAAAGTTTATTGAATGTTTCAGTTAAAAATTACTACAAAGTGTTGAAATTTCATGCGAAAACTACCACGGCGAAACCAGCACCTACGTTATGGAGCGTCAAGAAACAGGCGGTCGCGCTTTGGCACACGTTTTTATCACTTATTTGCTGATGCGTACATTCCGGTTTTGATTCAAGGACTATATCGATGATTTTTTTTTGGTCCCGGATTTCCAACGAAATAACATGCGAACTGAGTACAGAAAATTAGTGGAACTCTTATGAATCTGCGGAGATGATTAATCCTGGGAATCAGGGGTACCAGCTATCGGTGAAGTGCTTCAAACTGTCTAAATCTTTTCTTCATCTTATACGACGAATCTTCGGGTCACACCGTTTTATTTTTCACTTGAACTAACAATAGTGTGACAAAACAATCGTGCGAAGAGAACCAAAAGGGAAAAAAAATTTGGTTTCATAAGTAGAAGTAGGAACAGCGTTGAACTTCTAGATTTTTTTATAGTGCAGAGTCTGAATTTTCATGGTAAGACAGTGAAATTTTTTGTTTTATGCAAGAAATTTTTCACTTTTGGTTCTCTTCGTATACCGAACGGATTCAGGATCGATAGAAGCAACGGAGAAGCTCAAACCTCAACCAAACAGGTTTAAGAAATAGGTGTACGATGTGGAAATGACTATTCCAAT
This sequence comes from Campoplex capitator, assembly GCA_037576405.1. Lineage (NCBI taxonomy): Eukaryota > Metazoa > Arthropoda > Insecta > Hymenoptera > Ichneumonidae > Campoplex > Campoplex capitator. The sequence goes on along the minus strand of JARBWI010000323.1, from coordinate 6,942,052 downwards.
AATTACGATTTGAATTTTACATGATATAACGGAACCGTTCAGCGAACACGTCGTTTTTGGTTCCACATTGGTTCGAGCTCGTTCATTTCGGAAAGCGAATCCCGAAGAATGGCGAGTAGAGCGGTTTCGTGTTTAAAAAAATTGAATGGAAATTGTATACTAAAAAAGAAGAATAATTTATTTTTGTACTTGATTTTTAAATAATAAAAAATGATCCATTTACTTATTCCTCGTTCGTTTGATTTATTTTCGACCAGCCTTTGTCGTTTTCATTTTCTATTTGCATACTAAGCACAACTTTTTTTTATTTTTTTGAAACAATGATAGTTTTTCATAAATTTGTCGATTTTTATCGGATTTGTTTATTTGCTGTTTTCAATAAATTATAAAGTCACAATAATAATACCCGATGTCTTTCGACCATGGCGAAATACTATAAACGATGAACCCAAACTAGTCCGTCACTCGAATATGATGATTTAAATAATGGTGTTTCAGTAATGCTTTTACTCACACAATTACTAGTTTTTTATTTTTTCAATAAATGTTCGTAAACTACGTATGTGGTATTGGGTTTACGGTGTAAACAATGGTGTTTCAGTAATGTATGGTGCAGTGATGCTGTATGTGTGATAGTGGCGGATACTTTATTCACAGTTAATTTATCTAAGGTTATTTTGCACTGAGAAAAATGAATTCGTAAATTCAACAAATTTTTTGTTGGTTCGACAAATTTTCTGTTAATTCAACAAATTTTTTTGTTGGTTCAACGAATCGTAGCGAACAAAATGAAATTTGTTAACCCAAACGAAATTTGGTTCATTCAAATACTTAATTTCTCACCACGACAAAAATATTTGTTGAATCAACAAAAGTTTTGTTGAATCAACAAAAGTTTTGTTGAATCAACGAATTTAATTTGTTCGCCACAATTCCCAATTTTTTTTCTCAGTGTGGTTTTTGGTTGAGGTTATTTTGGAAAAAGTTATTTAATGTTCTCTTACATAGAGTTCAAGTTTAATGCATGAAATTGCAATTTTACCACTTTACGATTTTTATTGGTTGCACATTTTTATTGACGTTGCACATAGCTCGCGTCTCGCGTTAAATTTCAAGTCGAATTATGAATCTGGAGTAATCCTTTCTGTCCTAAAATGTCAGAATGGCAGGTACACTGAGAAAAAAAATGGTGGAATCAATAAAAATTTTAGTTGCATACGCACGACAAAATATTTCGATAACGTAACAAAATATTTGACCGTCTAAACAAAGTTTTGTATACTGAAACAAAACTTTGAGCACGCAACAAAATATTTTGTCGTGCGTATATGCAACTAAAATTTTTGTTGATTTCACTATTTTTTTTCTCAGTGTGGTATTTTAAAATTTCTGTAACTGGAATTCGTTTTCAGAAAATCACAATGATGATTAATAAATATTTTGTTGAACTCGTTTCCGCAGTGTTCGGTCAGCGTTTAAGTATTTCGAAAGGATGTCATTAGAGGAATGTCAAGATAACCTCCAGCACTCAAAATTTTGAACGATTACGCACTTGTAGATAAAAACGATAAACGGTAAAACGTGACAAAAGCCGTTGCCCTCAATCTACCGCTTGTTTTCAATCCGCCAATGCGTAATTGCACAAAACTCAATGCGTGCGTTCCCACGCAGTCACGTTCGAAAATTGACTTGCTTCCTCGATAAATCCGCTAATGTTGATCGTTGTAAAGTCATGACAATAATACGGAATTTTAATTTCACAATACGAGTTTTAAAAGCAGCATCGTGTCCAAGACTCTTCCTATTGGGTTGCCTGCAAAATTAAACGACTTTAATTTTTTTTAATTTTTCTCTCTTACAAACGCCATCATTTCAAGTATGAAATCTTTATATTGGGTGACTGTATATGATTTGAAAAAAAGACGAACAAAAAAACGGACATTTTCGAGTTCAAAACGTTAGAAATTTTGTCACTTTCGAGAATTTTCAGCAGATATTTTGTCATTTTCGTGTAGCGAATATTCATTTTGACGCTACGGAAAAGCAAGTTAACTTGCGTATAAAATCGCATCATTTTTCCAATATACAGTGAACGATCTTTTTCGTCACGTTCTTTTCTGTAAACTCAAAATCGAAGCTTTTCCCAGCAGATTCAAGTTTAGTAGATTTTGTGAGGATTTATAGTTTTTTTTTTAAACTTATTTAAGAGCGCTTTTTCATAGCGGTAAACTCAGAATATTATAGTTGATCCTCCGGAGCTCGGTCTAACCTGCAGATTCTTTTCCTACCAAGAGCAGCCAAAATTGCAGGTTTATCCTATACGGACTCTACATAAATGAAGAAAAGATCACCCCCGAGTTGAGTTCTCTTCCCCATAACGACTATCAACTTTTGTCTTTGAAAATCATAGCTCGGTATATTTTTGTCGCAAACGCAACCGTCTCGAAGACGAACGTGTCTCAGGAATTTCGTTGGTTGAACAGACCGATGAACCGGGTTAATGAAGGGTACGTTAAGATACAAAATATTTCACACGTCTACGGTTATGAGTGAATAACGTACTGTTCACATTGAGATTCCAGTCATCCAAATTGATAAAACTGTTTCTTGAATCACTGTCTTATTTGTTGAGATTAATGTTGAAAAATAAAAAACAAAAACACACCTGTAAGCTGAATCTCAATTTTTTTTTGTTTTCTTGCCAGCAAAATTTGATTCGAGTCCGATTGACGCGAGGAATCGTTTAAAAGTGATTAATATAAGAATCAAAATGTTTATCTAATCACAGATTATGTGAAAAAATGAAAAAGATATTTGACGAAATTTCAATTTCGTCAACCTAAAGATTTTGTACGTTACATTTTCGGCACTCATATTCATCAAAAAATATTGTTACTTCATATGTGATTACTCGAGTCCGCAGTCATGGCTCTCAATCCTTCTGCTTCCTCTCTCTCTCTCTCTTCCTGCTCGATGGTCCTCTCCAAGAAACACATTTTTCACACTTTTTCAACACACTCTGGTTCTTGAGTTTCTTCTTGCTTATATTTTTTTTGTATTTATCATCACACTGCTGTATCGTACCGAAAAATCGTTATTGGATTCTTATAGAACATTCATATTATCGCTGATCTCCCTTACGAAGATGAACTTGAGTTTTTTCCGCCAAAACTCAAACTGTACCGGAGCGAGCATGAGCTAAATTAAAAATTCTATTCCACCGACCGAACACGAATATTAACGATTTCTATATAAATGGTGAACGCTGACGTCAAGATTTTTTTAATTTCCGTGACGAACAAACTTCTGCACGAAAAACAGATCTAATATTTCTTTGTTCTTCCAACTCGATTTGTTAATAAACTGGCTTCCCGCCAATGGATAGGCCGATGGCCGATGTTGAGTGACATAAGTGTAGAGACAATCTCTGTACCGAAGTTTCGTGGAGAATCAAGTGTGCCCACGTGGGTGAAACACGTGCCCGTTCGCTCGCATCCTATTGTTAGCATTTGAATTAGTAAAAACTATTCGTAATACTGTACACATAGCTGCGGTTTCTACAGGCGTTGCGTTGCGTGCAGCATTAGCAGCATCCGGGTTATACGAATGGACCTTGCCTGCGCGACTTCGATATGATATGGAAATCTGTATGGGGGTGGCTCGGTTGACAAACTACAGAGTAAAGGTTTATAGCATGTTCTATCATTTTTGCCGACTTTTGATCAATTAAAAAAAAATCATGAAAACTGGAAGAGTCCTAAAACTCGCAACCATGACTGCGCAAGCTTGGAACGGTTACTTTCATCGTGTGCACTAACTTTCATACCTGTAGGAGCCTTAGGATCTTTTGTTAGGTGGTCGATCTAAGAACTAATTCGAAACGGAATTTTCAAGACTCAGACTACTTATTTTTCTATGCTGTATCCCTTCCTTCTCTCTAAACTCCTTGACTGATGGTTCGAAAAAATGTATGCAAATTTTGTTTTTGTTTTTCCATAAGAATAGTTGTTCTGCAAACATTTTTATGGTAATATTCGTATTCTGCAAACGATTCTCCATTGATTTAGGTACAATTAAACTCATAAGTTTTTTTAAATAAAATGGGCGGGCTAGCTTCACGCTGAATTTTATTTCTGATTTTTTCATGATAAACTCATTTTACAAACGTTTATTTTATTCTAACAATACTTAACAAATAAAAACCAAATGATTGAAATTTAAAAGAACTATTAAAACGTCAATTTCGGGGGGGGGGGGGGGGCAAGTTTACACCGCTCTCCCATCCAATGGCATCAGCGATTTCCCTACTCATCTCTGCTCATAGGCTTAACCTGCAATATCGACCGCTGTTAAAAGAAATCAAATCTGCAGGCTTAGCCGAGTTTCGTGTGGGATAAAATTTTATTTCCTGAGTTGACCGCTACGAAAAAGCGCCCTTGCCTACGACTCCTCATGAAAAACCCCGCTCTCGTCTTCGGATATCTCCCTTCTCTTCCCTGACTATACGCTACACAACTAGCAATCAGCACGTGTTTATTTTTAACGTATTTACTACGAAAAATAAATAAATTTATACATCACCTTAAGGTAAGTAAATCTGTTGAAAGAAAGTTTTATATCCTTAACATTGTAAGAGTCTCGGAAATAATTGATTTCTACGAGTAGCTTTATCGTTTTGTTAAGGTTATGCCAATTCTTAAGTTGACATCTCTAACCGTTTATTCTTGTATTAAAATTGAATGGATACAATGCCTCTAAAGGATTGTCCTTCGTAACTAGAAATCTTCATCATTTTAATTATTTTACTATTCACACTTGACACTCAACAGCATATTTTCAAGAATTTTGAGGTTAAAATTAGAATCAGTTGAATTGACACTTTTCCATATATCTGAAATACCTGATAGCTAGAGAATCCAGAGCACACTGATGCAAGAGTGTTCTTTTTCCATAGACTTCAAAAACTCCATGACTTAAATATTTTTTTTTTTTGTCAAACATTTTATTCTCTTGCTACCAAATACTCAAAAATGGAACATGCATTTTTTCAAGCCTTGATATCGATTACTTCCAGCTCGGTAACAGTTTAAAGACAATAATGTTGTAGTCGCGTTGTTGAAGTACCTTCAAGTTATTTTTTATTTTCTTTTCGAGAAAACGCTATAGTAGTTATGACCCTATCCAGTCTTTATGTTTCTACAATAGAATCAAACATTCTTAGATTCATGCAAAAAAATTCGTCCACGTAACACAAGTCCAGTATCAATGTTTTAAAGGCTTTTTTTATTTTTAGGGAAAATGGCAAAATCACTCAGGAGCAAATGGAGGAGGAAATGCAGAGCTGTAAAACGTGAACGCTACGGTGTCAAAGAACTCGCAAAACTGAAAAAGACACTGGGTATTGATGAGAACGCTCAGGGTGATGTGGAAATGCCTGAAATTTCAGAAATTGCAACAGGTAGCAGAAATTACATGACTCCATAATGATAATTATAATATTGAAAAACAACAAACTACATTACTTCAGCTTTCGATCAAATTGCGTTTTTCGAGGCATTTCTTGTGATAATAAACAGAGTAATTTTTTTGTGTTGTGCATGTTCATGTCTAATCAGAAGGTCCAAAACTCTGTATCCGATGTTACGCTATGAACATTATTCATTATTTTACATAAATGATAGGTGAATGATTTTCAAAGAAATGTAAGACTCGAAAAATAGATTTATTCAGCGGGTATCTCTGACCAACGATGATCTTTCATGAAACGTAATTCAAGTGATATTTGACTGCGAATTTAACAGAATTTCTGTGCCTCGATGACTTTCTATTTATATACAAGAATTATGCAAAACCCTATTCTATCGAAATTCATTGATTAATTAATCAGTTTTTTAAAAATTATTGTAGTAACGGATGCAGCCGCAGTTAAGAAGAGTATAAAAAAAAAGGCGGAAGTGAACGCGAATGAAATCGAGAAAATGGATGAGGATGGAAAGAAAGTGTACAATAAGAAAACGTTACTCGATCAGCATGGTAATTATCCAGTTTGGATGAGCAGGAGAAAAATAAACAAACACAAGAAAGGCAGAGCGAAGTCAAAGAAAGCAACGAATACGCAGACCAAAAGGCTCACGAGGAAACAAAAAAAGGCAGCAAAGGCATAGAAGGGAACGATATCACCGACCAATAATTCAGGCCAGACGTTCTTCCTAATTCCTTCTTTCATTATCTATTTTTTTTATTATAATTAGACTCAATAATTATTTATTGAGATACAGTGTTGAACTTATTGATACATAATAAAGATACGAAAGGATTAAAAATATTGAATGGCAGTGTAAGACTCGTCGAACATTCTTCTTTGTTAGATCTTCTAAATATCGATCCACTGTATATTTTTTTGTTATTTTTTCCATGTTCTTCTCTGCGGTTGAAGAATACATTCAACTTCAGCCGCTAATCGAGCTTCTGCAACGAAGCCTCAGGCGGGTTTCGAGATCAGCGACACGATTCGTCAAATGTTGAAGCTTTCGACTCTCCAATTCGAATTGCTTTACTTTTCCTCTCATGTCGTATATCTCTTGTTGCATTAATTGCTGAAACACATGACAAAGACATTACGAAGCCTATCAAAGCATCCAAAACCTACCAAAACATAAAATTGATTCGGTATGGAAGAAAATATGATACGGTTCAATATTTTATTTTTAGTACTTGAACTTTTAATCGAAATGACTTGGAAATTTACTTCATTTACCGATTGCAAAAAATGGTCAATGTGATCAATTTTCTTTATACTGTAAAGATCGATCTATTAAAACAACTTTTTTAATAACTTTGAAAGAGACAGATTTTTGTTAATGAAATAAAAAAATTTCATAAAACGAATGAAGTTGGGTGGTGGGTGGTATCTCGGGAACAGGGGAGTGAGATTGAATCTACTTAAAAATGAAAAATTTTGAACGTTATATTCAAGGTTGAAAACGAAACTAATTGCGACGCCGATGACTCACGACATTGTCGACAGCTCTTCTCATCGCAGCGACACTTTCAATCGCTTGAGTTATCTTCGTGCCCATTTCCGTAGCTTCGATATCACGTTTTCTACCTCGAGCTATTTGTTTCTCCAGCTTAGCGAGTCTCTTCAGTATTATATCGTAATCTTGATTGAGATTTCCTTCGCTCACTTCGTTCTCCGTGTCTACAAAAACAAACAGAGAGAATGACAAATAAATAAACAAACAAAAAACTTCGAGTCAGCCACGGAAAATCACTGCATTTTCGTCAGCCAACAAGAATAATTATAGCTTTGGAAAATTTTGAAGTATCTTATTTAGATTTGTTCTTATTTAATTGTTATAAAGATTTATTCAAGTTATAAAATCCAAAAATGGCTCGAAAAAATTTGAAAAAATTCATACGTGTTCTTTGAATGATTCTGAACACTTTTTGTGATATAACATTATTTCGTCAAGTTGATACTTTTCGAGAAAAAAAAATCAGGGAACTTCACAAAATGCTATTTCACAAATACCGCTATTTTGGAAAAACTAAGAGAGAAAAAAAGTTCATTACCAGGGTTTCGGAAAGGTCAGACATTGGGACCGCCACTGATGGCGATAATATGGTTATTCAAGTTCAGCAACAACAACAAAAATCGATAACAAAAAAAAAAACGTTGAAAAATCTCGATTTATTATTTTAAAACGCAAAATGATGAAGAGTTTGATTTCATTCAACCAAATAAATTCCAGATTCTAAAAGAGCACCCCCGAAAATCCCTTCTATGAGATTTTGAAGATTTTTTTTTGTTTTTCAATTAAAACTGTGTACTTGAAATTGCGTGGCCAAACTTGTCGTTTTGCGCATTAATGGGTTGACAAACATATTTGTTTCTATAAAATCCGGTTATTACACATTCGCATATAATTAAAAAACTGAAATAATCGAAAGTATCAAAACAATGTCTATGCAAAGCCATAGTAAACTCAATGTCGGAAGCTCCATTTAAACTCAATATTACATATAAACTAGGCCTACAATTTTTTTTTTCTTTTTTTTCAGGGACCATCGGATTGATAGAAGCTTGAAGTACATAAATCTAATTTTTGTAAAATATCTTATAGATTTTTGCTAATGTACGTATATATTTTTGTAGCGACCGGAAATAGGGTTTTCCTACCCACCCTGAGAATCCATCACAGAGAACTTCTAATTTTAATATCTTTCCTCTCTAGATTCAGGTTTTTGAAAGAGAAAATTACAATTTTGCTTGAAAAACTATATTTTCGTCAATGGAATTCATAGATATGATGCTTTCCGTTACATTGGTCTTGATACTACTGCATAGCGGTGCTCTTACGTATATGATTCATAAACTACAAATCAAATATAGCGTTGGCACATGACCACCACGGAACCTGTTCTTCTATAAACATCTGAGTTCTTTGACAGAGTATATGCCCTCTGCTGCTTGTTTACTCTATTTTACTATGGTAACTTCATCTTTATATAATTTCTTTGAAGAGAAAAATACTCATTTGAAGCCTTGAAGAATGGCAGCAAATCCGTGACTCGGTCACGAAAACATGAATAAATGAAATTTCAAAAATATCATCATCTTAGAAATAAAAACAAACTTTGAAAATTATAATTATTAATTTATGTTGCCTCTCGTATTGCAGAACCAGGATGCAAAGACCCGACCCGGATGCAGAAGAAAAAACAAAATTTCTCACTAATTTGTGTTATTCTTTTGATTTCAGTGACTAAATGCAAAGTTCCAACGAATATATTGAGCGGATGAGTACAAATGGGAAAAGTGAAATGTATACTAGTACTATAACGACAATATTAAAAGAGAGGAGGCGCGCGTCGAGCTCTCTAAATCCGTCCAGTTGCGGGAGTAAAGATAGTTTTCATGAAATTTCTCTGACCTCCCTCTCAGCCCCTTCCTCTTTCTCGTACGCACCGACTCTTTCTCTGGTGACTGACTCAGACTCGAGAAGCTCAAAGTGTTTTGTACTATTCCAAAAAGCTTGGGACCGTTACTCGTCTCTGTTTTTCGAATATATATATATGTATACGTATAAGTATAAATATATCCATATAATTTTCATGAGAAATATACTAACCATGAGCGACCGGCGTCGTTCTTCGGATCGTCTCGGGCGTCGTACTCGTTGTAAAACCGTAGTCGTTCTCCAGGTCGCGAGCTTCGAGCGCGGTTCCGTCGCTGCCTGTCGAACGACATGAAAAATGATTTAAAAAAAAAAAAAAAATAACGACAAAAATACGAAACGTTTAAACGTAACGGGTGAATTTGACACACGCTCTTCGTCGGATTATTGACAGCGATGAATTTCATCTCATCGATTTATTTTCTCTCGTTCGTGACTCCACCGTACAGTTTCAATACAATTTCCTACTCGAAATTGCCCAGAGGCAAAGAGGAAAAATAATAATAAAACGTTTTTTACCGTTCTTTCGACAAGATTGGCCGTCCGGTAAGAGATGAAATCCGTATCTGCAGTGGCACTCGTAGCTCCCGGGTAAGTTTGTGCAAAGCTGACCGCATGGCTTCTCGGTCACGCACTCGTCCACGTCTGCAGACGTGGAAAAGAAAAATAAACTATTGAATACAAATTTCAAGCTTCACGGTCACGCGAGACTCTTTTTATCTCATTTCTCCTCTTTATACTTCGCTTTTTTATCCTTCTTTCTCACTCGTTTCATATACTTTAACGCCAAAATTAAAATGTTATACAGTGATTGACTCTTCACAAGAAAATTACTGAGCAGCGAGTGATGCCAAAAATTATATGTGTTTGACAAATGTGTAAAAGAGAAAACGAGCGGTTTATTTTACTTCGTTTTATCACATTTGGGTAAGTCCAGCTTTTAGCATTCAATCATCATTTCATATACGTTACCAGCTCATTTGGTGGAACCACAAATTTATAACAAACACCAACATTTTACTTCACGAAAATGCGACAATGATCAAATGACTTCAAACTTCATATTCATTCAAACCAATTGATTGATTCCAAATGTTTAGATACTCTCACCCCTTCCCCCCCCCCTATGAAAATAGAAAATAACATTGTTAAATTATTCCGCAAGTTATGTCCAAATCATTGGCCTGAACATTAATTTGAAATTTTGTTCTTATATTCATAGATTCTTTAGTAAAAAATTGTTTTATTGTTTGGTAAAATTATGTAGTACGGTGCACGAAAAAAAATATTTTCATTGGCGACCAACCTACCGTACGTTGCATGCTTCCGGAATGTAAATACCGAATGAATTCTTAATCTGTACCAATGCTGTGAGAAATTTTACCAGAACTAAACAGAAAACACGATTTTTCACTATATAGAGAAATGAAAAACTTCGATCATCGGTTTTTTCTCCTTCCACTGGTCTTAGAAACAAAAATGACAATTATTTCAATCCAATTCTGGTGCCGATTTCTAAAACACGATCTACTGAGAATGCATACCAAATCGCAACTTCCAACTGATTAGCGAGATATTATCGTTGCCGATTGAAAAAGCATATTTTTCATTAAAAAAAATCTTCCTGAAGTACTTGATAATTTTCGTTTCGTTAGCATTTGTACGTTTCCTTGAAGAATCACTAAATATATCAACAACATTCCAGAATAGAAACTCAAATAGTTTCGGATTAATTTAATCCTGAAAGTCAACTTGGAAAACAGGATCAACGACGACAATGGAGCAATTTCATTATGCACAATCGTTGAGATAAGGACAGCAATGCATGAGATCAGCTGTAAAAACACAATGGGGTGTCCGCCTGATGGAAAAAAAAAAAACCCTGCAACGTCAAAGGTTCTGACAGCTTTTTCCCGCTTGTAGGCCTAAACGTTAATGCTAAGATTTCTCGATTTATTAGCACCATAGCAAGTGTCCTCATTTCCAATAATTGTATGTCGGTCATTTTTCATGTATATCATCTTGCGGGAAAAGAGTTAATTAAAAAAACAGCGGTAGAATATCACTCTAATAGAAATAGGCCAGGCGATCGATTAGATAACGAATATCGACACTTTTGCACTGGACGTTTATGAAGGATTTGCTACACGATTGTAAAATAATCTGTAGGAATTGATCTTTCGAGTTAGATCCCGAGGATCAAGTGAGAGGCGTTATACTCGGTACGGGATCGTTTCCGGTTAGAGATTGAACTAATCGATTACAGACATTTGTGTCAGTCTAGAGAAAAAGAACACAAAACTAACTCTGGTTCTCTAATCCCTTGATCTATAATCTCGAAAGATCTTGTAGCGATATCGAACGTCTGACTCGTCCGATAAACATTTCATTTCTATTGTTACTACACAGTTCCAGTAATACTGACGACGTCGAGTAGTGTTCGTAAAGAAAATATCAATTCCCTCAACGGTTATTCTATTCTTGGAGTTTCGCATATTTCTTTTTTTTTTTTGCTCGTATATTTTCATACCCTTTCATATGCCAGAGTCACGACACGACAAAATATTTCATCCGCAAACAAAAGTATTTACGATTTACACGTTTTATTTATGAGAAATTTCACACGTAAACTAAATCTCACCCGCTGGGATATGAGCCATCATTCCTTCTAATTTACTGTCCTACAGTGTGAGTATGTGGAAAGGAATAAACCTTGGCGAATGCTTGTCTTAAAATGCCGATTTAATTGGCAGGATTCAACAACATCGAGGAAATGGCTAAAAGCTGTTTAAAAAAAAAAATAACGTTCAAGACTTGAGGGAGTTCTGCTCAAATCTCAAAAAGGTGGCAGGTCTGTGAAATTTTAATAGCACCTTCTTGAAAATATTCTACGTGTACCAGCAAAATCTGAATAAGATTGACCATCTACTTTCCGAGATAAAAAATCGTAAAGTTACCTTCAAATTGCACAGAGTCTTATGGCTATTACTGTTTTGACGGGAGAAATTATTTAAGGAGTTTCGGTACAGGCGATACAATGTTGTCATGCTAAACCATGTTGAAAACACAAAAAATTTCAAAAAGTTAAGAATTTTATAAAATTTGGTGAACATATTCTTTAGTGCCAAATTTGACAATACAATTTTTTTCAGATTTTTCTTCTACACAGTTATCGAGTAATTAAACACTAAAGTTCACGTGTATAAGCATAGCGTTTCCGTATATATAGGTATACAATTCGGGCATAAGAAATCTGCTTTAATGCGTAGTTACTCGATAATTAAATAGAAGAAAATTTGGAAAAAATTTGTCTTTTCGTACTTGATGTTGAAGAACATTATCACCAAATTTAATCAATTTCTTAACATTTTGCCTTTTGTACCGAAACTCCTTAATATCATGTAATAAAAAAGGTGGTGGCTCACCGCAAATTCGATCTAGCATTGATTTATACACTACAGTGAAATGGAAAAGAAGATGGACCTGATGTGCCACGTATTTCATGAGATATAACGAATTAACTTATGAAAATTCGTCGAATTCCTTGGGATATGACCGCAGGAGCCTTTGTCGCGGCAACTGAACAGAGCAAAAGAGAGAAACGGAACGAGAAAAGAAAGAGAGGAAGATAGAAAAATCAGGTTGGTAGCATTGCGGCTAGCTTGTGTATGAGCATAGGGACCTCTGGCGCCCCACGCGTCCCTCAAAGTAGGAGCAGAACTTCCTTAAATGAACATCAAAGAAGAATTTTAGGTCGCCGAAAAGAGGAAATGAATAATCCACACTCAGAGTACATTTGAATAATGTTATTGCAAAGTAATTTTTAAGAATTGACTCATTGAAAAGATTTCAAGAAATCGAAAAGACGTTTTTGCCATACGAATGAATGAGTGGTTGATATAACGAAATCAAGACGCCGAGTTACGACTCGTTTTGGGTTTAACGACTCCTTTTATTCTCTCGTCTGACGACTGTTATATTCGGGATAATATGAATGGGGCCACCCACGAGTCCTGGCAGATTACGCTGTTGAAGACTTTGAAGTCAGTGTCAGCGCGAAAAATTCGCTCGAGATAGAAACTGACGGAGACTACAGTAATCCCATTAAAAAATGATAAGCCACTTGAAGAAACTGGATTCATATTTTGTTTTAAACTTCCGAAAACAACATCTTTAGATCGAATTTTTAATTTCTATCAAATCAAGTGACTCTGTATCGAAACTAGCACAAAAATTGAATAGTTTTCTTCCATCACGGCTTCTATCCGAGCAATTACGATTTACTATGGATTCCCGAATGCATAATTCCTGAAAACCTAGAAAATTGCGGAATCTTCAAAAACGACCACAGCTCGATAGCAATTCAATTTATCGAGCTTCGAAGATTCTCCAAAGATTGATGGCGTCAATGTGAAATACCGTTCGGTCAGTCCAGAGATTTCAACTCGATCGAATACGCGAGAAAACATTGCGAAAGCAAAGAAAACAAACGAGGCAAATACAATACAAATCGTGACTTGAACCAGGTGGGAAACGATTTGAATGACAAATAACTATGAGAAAGTAAACTCTCATATCTATGATGAGGTTTCCTTGTTATCATAGAAACTATATCGAAATAAAAAAAAAAAAAAAAACGAAAAGTATAGCAATATTTTTTTATTCTATTGAACATCCTTTTTGTTATTTAAAAATGATTTTTATTCTAAATACTGAAAACTGGAGACTCTGTGTGCTCTGTGTGTATTTTTATTATCGTATTCATATTACCTGTTTGGCACTGTGTCCCTGTGAATGCCTTTGGACAATTGCACTTTCCATGAGGACCGCAAACCCCACCGTTGAGACAGGGAGCCAGGCAGGTGGCTGCGTCAAAGATATTTATTCACTATTCATGGCTCACCCATGACATATTATAATCGAATGATTGTCTTCGTAGCGAACAAGAAAAGAACTGTTTGAACTCACGTCTGTTGCAACCGTAACTTGTTCGCGACACCTGAGACCATCCAGGACAGCAGACAAATGTCGAAGAAGATAATTCCGTGTACATTAGCCTGTGAAATTGTTTTTTTAGGTCCAGGTGAAAACCAGTTATAATTCATGCATAAATTAACGGACTCACAAATCTGAACTTTCGTGGGTTCGAGTTCGTGCAACATTTAATCGGTAAACAATATTTTTTTTAATATGAATCTTTCATAATTCCATTACTCTCATCACCAATAATTTGAGTCTCAATATTATTAATCTATCGATGATATTCATAAGCTGAATATGGGATGATCAAATGATTATTTTCAATATACGAACCACTCATAAATTAAATTGAAAGATGTCCGATCTTAAAAGTTGAATTTCTTATTGAAAGTAAAATTATAACTTGATCCCAATGAAAGATGAACGAAGGCTAATGATAAAGATGACAAATAATCGAACGACGTTAATGTTACGACTTGAAAACTTGTTGATAATGCGATCAACGAAAATGTTTACCTGTACTGTCTCGATCGATGATGATGTGTCATCGACGTTGGTCTGCTGCATACTCTTCGGCTGCAACATAAAAAAAAAATGGAGTATTCAAAGCAAATACGATCCATCGTCTCTCATCTCAATTCGTAGTAATTTTCGTCCGAAATTCGCCAAGTCACGGACTATCGCACCGAGAAATAGCCAGTAAATTTGCTCGACTCCGCGAGAATCCTCCATCTCTGTCACTCTGCATTTCTTGTAAGTGACGCTAAAGCACGAGAACGGTCGCTAGTGCACGTGCCTAAAATAGAATCCCACGATCTTACTACGTACAGCCTCATTTCATATGTATATATATATATATATATATAGATATATAATTGACGGGAAGAAGAACCCAACGAACGAGATGTCGCGTGCTAAAATCAATAAGCAACGCTCTTTTGTTTATCCGAATTTTTTGCGGGGATAGCGATTTTTTTTATTTTTTATTTTTTATAAATACACACAGTCCCTAAAAATATGTAATGCAAAGACGTAGTGTGATGAGTCGTTGGTGGATGATTTATGTTTCATTTTATAACTATTTAATGCCATGCTACTTTCCACTGGAGATACGTTACAATGAAGTTTTCAAATTCTATCACGTTAGTCAGGCTTCGAGGAAAGAAAGAATAAATATGGGTCTGAAGAAATCTCGATTGTAATAGAATACTGGAATAAAAGAAAAAAAAAAGTTTAATGGAAGACAAATGCATTCGTGCAGTGATGTCGTCATCGTTTCACTATAACTCGAGACTTTTGTTTTATACCGGAGGAAAGATATCAACGGATTGGCGATTACATGAAAACGAAATTAGAAAACCTGGAAGTAATAAACCGCGAGAAAAATTCGCGAAAAAAAATTTGAACTCACTCGCTAGTAACGTCGAGGAACTGAGGGATTTGTTTTATTTATTTTATTTAAGAATTACCGTCAGTATGAAGTGCCGGAAAATTTACGAGCATGAATAAAAAGAAACGTGAGATAGAAATTCCACACTTTTTACTGACTGCGAGATAGCTTCGAGATATAAATAAAACGAATACAAAGTTCCAGAGATAACGAATTGTGAGAAAATTTGCAGGATGGCAGAGCTGAGTGAATGGAAGTGGAAAAAGCTGCGCTGCCACAGCCAAAGGATTTTCAAAATTCAATAAATGTCTCGCGATTGTGAGAGAAGCCTCTTCAGTCTTTTAGTATCCATAGGTCGCATAAGAGAATTGTACGAATTGTAATTTTTCTGAAACATGTACAATATTCTCATAGAAAAACGTAACACGTAACATTGCTCTCCTCAAATAATATTTTAACTAGTCCGTTCGGAGTTGACTGTAAGATAAAATTGTATTTTAAAAACCATACTGATTCGCTATTAATTTACAAAGTCACGGGGTATATGGCCTCAGATTTGCAAAAAAATCTTCATTAATTTTGACGTAAAATGATTTCTCACTTTGGATTCTGATTCTCGCAAATATCCAATTACCATGAATACCAAGATTCGATTAACGCCAACACAAAGTTGGTTTTAACCTAACCGATAACATCAAAAAATTATTAATAATTAAAAATTGAATAAATAAAAAATAATTAAGTAATTAAATTAATAAAAGATTATTAAATAATGAAAAGATTATTGATGAAACTACAACAGTTCATATGTTCATGGCATTTGAAGCTCAATTATAATAAACAGCTGTGATCGATGATGGTACCGATAAAATCTCTTGCAATTGTAAGCGTAGCAGCAAACCATGGAGAAAATATTAGTTGAATGTTGAGAGGCTTATGTCGAAAAGATGATTCGAAAGACCGATAAAGACTCGGTGAGTCCGAGTAAAAGGACGAGAAAGCATCGACGAATAAAAAGAGAAAATAAGAAGCGAAGATGGACATACGTATGTGTGGTGTATACACGCCGAAAAAGCAAAATCCATGGCGGAAAGATTGGCAAAGTCTCCCTGGGACAGAACCACTTTATCACCGTCATGGTACTTTTACTTTCTCGTTTCTCGTTGTTGTACACTCGTTGACGTAGATCGAATCGTTCTTGGGAACGGGGAGAAGGCATAGAAAATTGTGTTCCACCCTGTCGCTGTCATGTTCGCGAAACGCGTCTGGACGTTAACTGTCCCAACAACGCAAATCGTCTTGTACGAACAGCCTAAGGCCGGCCCTCGAGGATTTCCAGTCTCTCCTTTTCTCTCTCTCTCTCTCTCTTTCTCTTTTCCAACGTTCGTTCTTCGATGTACGCGCGTGGCAATACCTTAGAGTAAACTGACTCATGATCGACTAAGAGCTAATGTAGTTGGATGCACCACCGACACGAGTATACGAAGAAGAAATGGTGGCGATCTGTCTTTCGTAGATGCTGGACAAGAAAACACGATTATCAGGAACACCGTTCGATACTTTCCTTACTAAAATCATGCACTGCCACATATGAGACATTGTGAATGGAACTCTCATCCCGAAATTTGGTTCAAGCATTTCCGTGCAACAAAAAAAAAAACGAACTCGCACATTGAAACTTGTCGATGCGACTATTTTTCGATTGTTTGGCCAGAAGAATTTGTCAAGTTTTACTCGTCAAACCTTTCGGTGAAGGTTGCACATCTCAAGAACTGTTAGAGTCGCATAAAAATGACTATTTATCTACGATTATTTTCAGGATTATTCGACTCAGCAATGAATTCACATTTTTATCAAAAGAATCAAAATCGATTCGAACACTGCAAACTGTCAGGTCACGGGACCACTTCGCAACTCGTCCATTGATCGATCAAATAATTATCTTCTTTAGTTCAGTGAAGAACAGTTCGATTATGTGTTTAAATTCTCAGAAAGAATTGGCATTGCAAAATATCGTCAGTAACTGTCGTGATTTTCACGGTCGTTTATTCTTGAATTGATTATTTATTTACGCAGCGTTGAATTAATTGACCCAATTAATTGTGTCAATAACATTCCAAGCTTCAAATTCGTTGGGATAAGTGGCACGAAGAAAGATAATTCGAACCAGGAAAATATTTGAAGAGTGAGAAAATTTCTTCTTGAATAATTATTAATTACACGTCATTTATGAACAACTATATAAATCAAGAGAAAAATACATTTGTATTCTATACTTTAATATTCCATGAAATTATTTAAAAACATAATCAAAGTCGATTGATCATTTTCCATGGTTCTGACGTCTGACTCCAAGAAACTTAAAGAAAAAAACTGATATCAAAATCTAAAACTTTGGAATGATTAATGTTTCTAGAATGAAACTAATCTCGCTGCTATTTGTGTCCCCAATATCAGGATTTCGAGATTCTTTCAGGTGATGTCAACGGCCTGGTTATAGTATCACAGTTTGCGAAATGTGCAAGCAATTTTCAATTGATTACCTTTGCTCATGGATGTGTTTCATACATGAGAAATTCAACTTGATCCTAATTAGAGATACGCTTCATAATCGTGACCTTGAAAAACGGAACGAGGTATATTTTATTTATTCTCCTTGACCCCACGTTCTTGAAGTGGATGCAAAAGTTGATGAACACAAATTCAATTCAAGCATATAGAAGAAATGTTTATTCTCTTGAGTGGATGTGAGGGAATTTAACACAGAAAATAAATCGTAGCCGATAAATTTCACGAGCTGTTAAGATAAGGTTAAAAAACAAAACATTTCGTAAGCAACTGAAAGTACTTGTTTCATTTTCCATTGTTCACAGTAATTATGCATTCGTATTGAGAATTCGTCCAATCAAAAACGTTAAAATAACTTTTGAGCAATTGGTGTCAAAGTCATTGCTCTAATCTCGATCGTTTCCAACTCGATTCCTTCCCGAAATTTTACCCTCTCCGTAACGTGTAATCACTCGATGGTTTGCTTCGTTATATTCTGATGATTTCCACTTGATTTGCCCACGAGCAAAATGATCACGAAGCAAAACAAATCAAAGTTGATTTGTGCTCACATGTTTCGCTCCAAATATATTTTGACCCAAAGTAAGAGCAACAGGAATAATGTTGACCATTGTGTTGTATGTCTGTGAATTATATTTTTCAAAAATATAATTTTTCACACGTATAATGTGACTCGGAAGTCGTTCGACTTCCTTCAGATTTCTGAGCTACTGTCGCGACTATATTCGGTTGATGATTCTGCACCGAGAATCCGCTCGCGAGAAAGCGAGGTGAGGACGTGAGACTTTTTCTCGGGGAATCCAAAAATGTATTTGCAAGCAAAATTCATGTCTGCTCCTTGCTCGACGATCTCGAGCAAGGGTGTTGGGATGGGCAGTCTTTTTCGAATAACTAAAGGATGAGACTCTCGAAGAGCGACTCCTCGAACAGTTTTTGCATAGCAACCTTAAAATCTTTTATTGAATCAACGATCTTACAAAACGTATCATTTGGATGGACAGAGATCGAAAGGCGCCTTAAAAGTGTGTCACGTCGCGGATTAAATCTGTTCCCGCTACCTGAGTGTGAGCGTGAAAAGATTGTGAGATCGTAACAGCTGACGACGTGTCAACGACTGTAACCGAAATTGTAAGCAATTTTGTACCTCCCTGTAGCCCAAACACGCCAAGTTCCCTACAAATCGACCTCCCGTTCTCCGGTTACAATTGTCGAAAATCATTACACTTAGTTTACAATAAATTTCCGTCGAACATTAATTTTATCTCAACATTCTCAGTTTAATACTTTATTTATTAACTTTCCCTGATAACCCAAACCCCTTGAATCGCCCTGTAGAGGTCCAGACCCGAACGTATCCGCAATAAAAATAATAATAAACTGCTCGCGCTTCTCGCGAGTAGGTTGACTTTGACGTTCGCACCGTTCCGAACGTAACAGTCGAAAAGGGCTCATCGTCACCTTTGTCTCATGATGGAAAAAAAAGAAATCATCGAAAAGTGTTTTTATCAAAAGGTATATTTATTTAAAAATGTAATTCGAATAATATATAACAGGAATTTTCACACTCCATAATGGAGAGCGAGTGTCATCGTGTATCCTCAAACATCGGAAGAGACTTCGGACAAAGATTTATGCGCATTGGGACAATCTTCATACAGAACACAACGTCCAGTCACTCCGTTCCTCACGTATCCTGTAACGCACCGACAGTCATACTCGCAGTACTGAAAAATGAAAAAAATCAAATGACAATCAATTACGTATTATTTGACGAAATAAAACAATAATTAAGTAATCGATTAAAATTTTTTAAGTGTCATTATTGTAATTAATTTCTTTTGTAACTTTTTTTTAATCGAGCTTCGAATATCGTACTGGAATCCGAGAGACTAGAAAAATGATTAAACTTTTTTTTATATATATCGGTAACAAAAAACGACGTTCAACATCCAAGATTCAGTGGATAATCATATTAACAATATTTCAGTAAACTAACCGCAGGGTCAACACCACAAAGACGATGTCCAGGGTAGCTGCAGCTCGGCTCGCACCATCTTCCGCATAATTTTCTTTCCGAATTCTCTCCGCACGCTTTGACAACGTCCGCGCCACAAAGATCTGCAGTCGATGAAAAGATTGATGAATTAGAAAAAAATAATTGATGCTGCTAACAACGGTCCATGGAATGAGTGGTGCCGAATAAATGGACCAATAATACGTTGAAATAATGTTTCATTATTATTATTATTATTCTTTTATTTTATCATGGACCAAACATCGGGAGTTGCTCGTTTTTTTTAATCTATGGTTTTCTTTACAAGCGTCTAAAACAAATGAAACTTACGTGTGCAAACGAGGGCAATGACAAGGGCTGTAACGAGGTGGGATGACATGTTGAATGTGTTGCGAATTCAATCGGACTGACTATTTCGATCAATGTGGTCAATCTCTTTATATACGAGAATTTAAAAATCACGGTATTAAATAATAGGTCAAGTTATATTTTCACAAGTGTTCGAATTCGTCCAAAAATACCAGCATGCGTTTCTCTTTACTTACCCTCATTTGTGTGATAACGACGATATCTCAACGCGTGAATGGCTAATTTCGTAAAATGTGTTCAATAAGCTTTTGCACTCTCACTAAACATTTGAACAGCCCAATTTTCAGAAATGCCCCCGATAAAAACTGCCAGATTATTTCTACTCCGGTTTGACTCATTAACGGAATAGCATTGACCTTGACCCGGTCGACGTGCTGGATCATTCGTTTCTAGACGATACCAAAGTCTAAAGTAACCTTCCGTTCCAGCGAACATTTTTCCCTTGAGCAGCTTAAATCGCGGAAGGGCACCAGTGATTCACAGTTGCAGGGCATGCGTAACAATCTCCTGTGTGTATTCACCTTCAATACAGTTGAGTTTTCGAGGAACATGAAATTTTCAAGTTATTTTTTTTTTTATCAGCGAATAAGGTGTGATTTTAATTTTTCTTAAAATATTGAGTGTCTTAGAAAAAAAAACATGAGAGTCTATCTTTCTGCTGTCACTCCAGGACTCACGCAACTGATGGAGAGCACTTTTCTACTGTGCCTTTCTAAATTTACTGAAGATTTTTGATACACGAATTTTTAATTGCGTGAAATATCACAATCTGCAAATCACAAAAACAGGTAACAGAAATTGTTGTTAAATCTTCACAGAAACATTTCAAGAAAATCGTTGGAAAATAATTGTAAAGCGTGATGTTTTTGTACATCGGTCTAAGTAGCCGCAAATACTTTTCAAGATTTTTTTCTACCACGCTAATTGGTCGAAAAAAATATAAAACGTCATTTTTTTTACACAAACATAAAAAAATTGTACGAAAATTATTTGATCTTTTTTGCAATGATTCAAATACCAAATCAAAAACAGTCTCTTTTGGAATGCGAGTCCGTTGAAACAGAATTGCACTCGCGATCTGTAATGCATCCATCCTACGAACGCCTCAGGCATTCGATCAACTAAATTCAGAGGGTTCGACTGAAAAGCAGGAACAAAGTGAGAGAAGAAAAATTCAAAAACGTTACACAGCAAGATCGAACAGCAAAACCTCCTTGTTGATTTCATCGAAGGGTTTTTCTTCGAAGTATTTCTTTTAGTGTCTAGACACCCTGGACGCAGGAATAAAATGGAAGATATACCGTCGTCAAGACACTCAACTTGTTTTGCACTTGTCTCCGGAGGCTGATGATGCATACAACAGTCTGGATAATCCGAAGCGTAGCGAGACTGTCACGAATAATTAAAAGCCACAAATAATCTTCCAGTCCCAGAGAAAAAAAAAAAAAAATTTTGTTGCTCATCACGAAAAAGAAAAGGGTCGTATTCGCATAGAGAATAAAAAGTAGGTAGTTTGAGCTTCTTCATTTTGCTTCGTTTCAACTGCGTAAGCATTGTTATTGAGAAATATTTGAACTCATCTCATACGCAGTTCCCGTTCCTTCTCGTGTTAGCCTTACCTCAAAAATAAAAAATGAATTTCCGCCTGCAGGTCCACTGAAAATGGCTTCAATAAAAATGTATCATTCCTCAAGGAAAACTTCATCCTCGATATTTTTACCGTCACTTCTCTCAATACTCCGTACATTATTTATATGTCGTATTAATAAACGAATAATTTGTCTGTAGATGTATGTATATCGTGATCTTGAAGGTGTAAGGGCGCCAGAGATGATTGCGCCTTGAGGCTACGCAATTAAAATGCTCACTCTGAACATACGTACACATCTACCTGCAACATATACACAACATGGTATGGTTGCATCTGGTCCATGGACCCAGGAACATCCACATGATAAATTGTAACACGCATTCTCCTCGGTAGGAACAAACTAGTCGTACGAAGTAATCAGTACGAAGCGGTAAGTGCGAGGCCTTGTGGAGAGGTGTGATATACGTGTAGATAGAAAAATCAAACAAATTGGCGTGATGCAACGAATAGTGATTTTTCTCTTTGATCTCGTACCCATTGATTGTACTTGACCAAAAAGTATTAGTTTTGACAGAATTTGAATGCTTTGAGCAGCATCGTGATTTCATTCGTTCTTGGAATGAGTAAAATCAGTATTTTATGAACGTAATGAATTTTCGGAATGAGAGATCATCATTCGCCTCAATGACTTTATCATTATCGATAGTACGATCAAATCCTGAAATTTTGGAATCTTTGTCGTAATTTTAGTATACTCTTTTTAAATGAATATTAACGTAGAAGATATAGTCAAAATGTCAAATTTTCGGTCGAACAAATTTCGTCTCTTATTCCCGATGAGAAACATTGATATTATCGTAAAAAATTCAATGAAAGTGGAATGAATGGTGAATCTCACTTTAACCCGCCGAGAGCCACCCAGCACCACCCAGTTTTTCGTTTATAATGAAAATATCGACTGCAAACTTGCATATTCCTAATCCTGAGATAATAAAGATTCGATTTTACTGCTTATGAGTTGAACATTTTTGTCTGAAACGTGTTTTATAAGGAAAAGAAGTTGTGGATTTCTGTACACACAGGGTGGACCAGTGCGTGAACGCCAGAAAACGGTAACCCTCAGCGAGTTAATTATGGTTTGAGAAACCTAAAATTAGAGGAAAGATTCAAATTTTTTAAATGTTTATTAAGCATGACTAAATCCGATGAGACGAAGCCAAGTGAAAAAAATATAGAAGAGTTCAACGTAAATTTTAATATACCGATTACTGATTTATGAAACTGAGATTAAATCGCTCGTTGCATCGTCAAGTGAAGTTGCACTAGCGAGTTGTCTGTAGCGCCTGGCGCTAACCGCGTCGGACTTGCGGTTAACCAGAGAGCCTTCGGCAAATGAAGTTCGTACGTACATCGACCCCTTTAAAGTAGAAGAGGCGTATCGAGAGTTCACGAACGCTGACCTCGGAGACTTTTTGGCAAGGAGCCACGGATATAAATATTTCGACTGGTAAATAATGAAAAGGCGTAACTAAGGCAGTACTCGAAGCGATAAAATTCTGAAAGTCACTTCGTTTTTCATCGCCAACTTACGAATTATTATTGAAATCGTAGTGTCCGAGGACAGAAGACGGAGTAGAGATGATGCGGTAGAGTTATGTGAAAGAGGAGCTCCGTCGTTTTTTTTTTCGCGGATTATATATTCTCATGGCCAGGACAACGCATATACAAGGAAAAATAAAAAAAAGAAAGTATATCGAAGAAAAAAAAAAAGACTCCAACAAGTATCGTTTCACGTATAGGACTTAGCAGGTGCGAGTTTACCGAGACCCGCGGTGATCCGCAAAGTCCTGTTTGTCCGGATCCTGATAGCCACTTCATTCCCTCGTGCACCCGTTTTGTCTTTTTGTTTCTCTCGAGATGTCTTTCTTCCCTGCTGCTTATTCGTTTTTATGTACAACTTTACCATGCAGTTCGCGGCAATGTCTCTAATCCTCGGGTTCGAATCCCGCCTGAGAGATTATATTGCATTTAACCTTTTCCCGGCCAAATTCTGTAGCTACGCGAAAAGAAAAAAAAAATTCTTATCAATTTATGCAAGAACTGAATCTTATAGAACAGTGGCTTGATTTTTCAGATTTTTATACAAAAAAAAAATGTTTTTTTTTTTTTTCAAATCTGGGAAAACAACTGTCAATAATCCAGAAGCCGAATTTTCGCTTGACTGGCCATTTTTTCCGACACAGTGTCTTCACATTTATGCATAGAAATTATTTTTTTGATATTTTATGATTCGACTTTGAAAATTGAGATGCTTTGGACCAATAGAACTTTCTATTGGTCTTTTGGACAAAGACCAATAAAAAGAGTAAAATTAGAAAAAAATCGTTACCCGAATTCAAATTTTTTACTCGAGCGGTTTGTCCGCGAGAGCCATTTAAAAACGCTGTGACGTCATAAAACCGGCATATTCGCGTATACAAGAGTGCGGCAGGGCTCGCGCGGTAATTTTTCTTTTAATACTTGGCGTCGAGCCGCTACCGCGTCTTTTGATGTAATGGAGATCAATTACATCTACATGTTCTTAGCTCCAATTGCCTTCTCATTATTAATTTTATTATCGAAAGTTTACGGACCTTGCGAATGAGCAAAAAGTTTTTTTCTGATCAAACGTGTACTCGCAGATATGGTCGTATAGATTTAGACCTCAAAATGATTGTGTTATAAACTCATTAATTGATGATGAAAAAATCATTGCCAATTGATAATCTTCAATGGGATTTTTTTCATTTTGGCAACTTTTTTAGCCGCATAACCGGTCGTTATCGATACATTGATATATAAAAAGGATAAATATAACGAAGCGTATGCGCATTTTGTGTAAGTTATACGGGGTGTAAGAGTCGTTGGTCCGGTTAATAGATAACTGAGAGGGAGATGTGTTGATCTGGTGGCTGCTCTGGGCGCTAAAGTACTGTGAAGAGCCACCGAGAAATGATATAAGTAATTCCCTTTGCACTTATGTACATCCCCAAGTCGAGAAAGAGAGAGAGAGAGAGCTACTGAAGTCTCGATTTCCTACAGGGATATTGAGCTCGGGAATCCGCTCTCACAGCTTAGTCAGCACGAGCTCCGGACATGGGGAGAAAAATGATAAAAAAAAAAAAGGGGGAGACGTAATAAATCGATGGAACGACCGATTGACTGTATGGAGATCTGTATTTTATCCCAAACGATAATTTTATACAGCTGTTTCTGAGGCTCTTATTACAAATGAAAATGTGGAGAAAAAATATCATTGATGAGGAAATAAGAAAAGTTCACTTTAATTCAGTCGATAATAACTGTTAATATCATTTTCACAACTATGAAGACAAATCAGATATCAATGACTCTACACGTGTGATTAACTGAAGAAAAAAACAAACATACCTCAGCGTACAATGGCGCAACGATGAAAGAGCGATTAGAAAAAGAGACGAATGAAACTAATTAAATTGTGCTTGTTTTCATCGTGACCTTTGGCCTTCAGCACTTTATTAATAAACGTCTTGCAGAGATGCTCATCTCTGGATGATCGATCTTTTGCTATCTCCGCTGAGGCATTGATTTTGAAAGGTGAGAGACGATAAAATTTCGAAATAATCGATCCGCAGCATCGAAAGAACTGCTATCAGCCGCGCGCAGTAACCAACGTTTAAAAAGGCTCTGACTGGACCACATTTCACTAGTATCGTTTTCTTCTCCGTAGTCTCGATCTCGTATTAAACGACTCGACGCTATTTAATAATCGTAGAACGAACGATGAGCTTCATTATGATCTCGTCTCTCGTTGAACTTGAGCGAACATTATATTTAGAAGGAGTTACATAAATAAATAAATGAAATGAGATTTTGAGGTCAACTCGAGCGTCTTTGAATCGGCGTCGTTCACTTTAATAAATATACTGACTTTTCATTGCTAAAAACTTCTGTGTCGAAAACCTCTCACGAGTTACAACGTTTTTTGGGTCTCTTTTCGACGCGCTTGTCTCATGCACATGCATTTTTATAAACGTTTGTTTATATAGGTGTATCTGTTGGGAATATAAAGTTGCTCTACATACATATATATGTATCCTTGAACCCTCAACAAAATGCCCATTTACTTGGAGCGAGCCGATCGTAAATCAATCTCTTAACGAGAACTAAGTGTAACAAACGTCCATTCGTGTTAGGTGAACGATGCTGTAAATCCTCCTTGTTACAGTCATTATATAGATATACGAATCGAACTCTTGATACCCTCAACTTGTATCAATATTCTCCGTTCGTCGGGTCAAGACTTCCTGAATTGTAAATTTTAACTGTATTGAGATATATACGTTGCTTTGGAAAAAGTTTAATATTATTCATCTACACTATTATATGAGAAAATGTTACGATGGAGATAGAATTTTGAAGAGCAAAGAATTAACATTGATTTTTGGAGATCGAAAAGATATTTTCAACCAAAATCTTAACAAACGCTTTCATGCACTAAGAAAAGAGTTTAGTTGAATTAACCAAGGCTTCGTAGAATAAGTCGAAAGAAATATTTCGTTCATTCAAAAAATCATTCAGTTGGACGAATTATTAATTTTATTCCACTAAACAAAGATACCAATTGAATCAACCAAATGAGATTTGTTGTCGTGGATTTTGTTGGATCAACGTAAGATATTTTTCATTTAATGAAACTGATATTTAGTATAACAGAATATTACATTGGACGTATTTCACGAAGCTATTTGGTTGATTCAACAATTCTCTTTTCTCAGTGTGCAGTTACATTTTTATTGAGAGATACACGAGCTCGTTTTAATATGAAATAAATTCAGTACTCATTCGGTTAAACTGGAACAAATCGATTTTTCCATAGCAGACGTTAAAAAAAAATACGTTTTTATACGAAAAATGTTACTGCGATTATAAAAAATCTTTAGAAAACTGAAATTCTACTGAATTCTCAACTTTTTATGATTACACTCCACTTGGCGATATTTTTTTTCTGCAGTTCTTCTTTCATTTCTTTTTTTTTATGACAGAGACATAACGCACTCGTTAAGATTTGAATGTCGAGCAGACATAAGGCTTGTTGAATGAAGGAAAAAAATAAAAAGGCCTTCAGGGTTCGTAAAGTGGACAGCTGATTAAGTGCAGTCTTGTGCTTTGTGACACCTCATTCCTCTCGAGGCGCGTTAACGCGAATAAAAAAAGTTATCCTGTATTAAACAGAGCGTTGATATTTATACAAAAGTTACATTTAAATATTTCTTATCTCATTTCCCTAATTAACCTCAATGTTGCTTATAATAAAAGATTTTTTTATGCACTTTAGAGCTCGGATTTAGAATCTATTGTGAGAAAATAGTAAAACGTCGAATCCATCGCACTGAAGAGACATATATATTAACTGATACAATGGAAACAAAATGTATTCGATCCAAATAATTCGTATTTACTGAATGCAAATGAATTTTTCTTTGAAATTGATAACAACGAAAATTGCGCACCACATTTCTTTTGTCATTTTTCTTTTTTTTTTTTTATTTAAATTTTTTGAATTCTGAATAAAATGCAATTTTGAACCAAATAAATTTAATCAAAAATTTTCTTCGAATTAATTACGTTCTAAAACCGAATTATCGATTTACTTGTACGGAATCCATTTTCTTTACGACGCAATACCGATCATTTACTACTTATTATAAAAACGTTGAAAAAAAACAAATTCTAAGTTAATTTCTCGAGTGTAATTACAACAGAGGAATTGGGAGCTATTTTTCGACTCCTGAATAAGTGATTCTGTTGATTGAAACGAAATACCTCTCATACGAAAAATTGCATCGAGGTGAGTGAGAGCGTGAAGTGCAATTGGATGATTATTTTCAAAAAATTCTCGTTATACTCTTCATTTCCTAAGCACGAGCCCATGATAGATGGCAAAAGAGAGCGAGTCGCTCTCATTTTTCTTACTCATTCAGATCCTTCTGCTGATTTATACGTATACGTCCATGTCCATATATACATACATACGTATCCATATAAAAAGTAGTTTTGAAAGAACGTCAAGCGCACGCTTCGCGTGTTTTTCGATCTTAAGATCATTATCGAATCGAGTGGCAGCACTCGTCCCTTTCCACCGATCGTAATTCAATCTGTCCACGAGACATACACCGTGAATGAATAATAATTTGCGCTCGTGGATTAACTTGGTAGTGAACGTAGGACGATAAATATATGATATCATAAAAATGATCCTCGGCTTCGATTCGCAATGTACAGACATGGAGAACGATGCCGGTATAAAAAAGGGCAAGCGCATAACGACTTAGTGGATTATAGAAATTAAATTAATGTCTGATTGTCAAATCATATATTCTTTATGAAGTGCGAATAGTGTAATTTGAATCGTTATGGCTGTACATATAATTACGAGATCGAATTCGATATCTCCCAACAATAGCGTATAGTTCAGAGACTTTGAAAAAAAAACAGCTATGAATAAATAATAACAAGAGATCGATAGACTGGAAATGAAAAAAACTAGATGTTCCCTGTCTGCATTGTTTATTTCTTTTCCCACGAGACTAAAAAGGCACACGCCTCCGAGCCGAAATTTCACGTCAAGTTTTTCTCTCGAGATACGGACGAGTGGTCTGCAAACCCTTCGGACGTGTTTTTTTTTTTTGCGCAGCAAGCGCAAAAAAATTGAGCGGAGAAACCTCGAGTCATAACGAATAGTAAAGAAACAAAAAATTAAAGGGTCCCGAGGCTGAAGATTCGAAAAAGTTGAAAACAAAAATGCCTCCTCCGTGATGCATGTGCGCCTGACTGAGCAAACGAGATGTCCCGATAATCGCACGAGGCAGACCGGCATGCGAATAGACTTCGCGATTTAACGCCGTCAATTAAGGGCCCGATTAAGAGAGCACAGAAATTAACCATATTTCTTTGGCAATATCGTACATGGGGAATTTCACGCTGATTTCATCAACGCTCGGCCATCGTTTAGTGTAAATTCGTGCACGATTTTATTTTTATTATTTCGTATAATACGGGATTATTCTTGATTTTATACATTTATTGCACATCATTTCATCATATAATTGTTGTGGTTCAAGGAAAATGATTTCGATCGTAATGCTTAGCCGTTTGATACAGAAAAAAAAAAAATTTTTATAGTCGCTAGCCAAATGTTTCCGACTGTAGAGAACTATGTCAAACTGTTAGAATTTTTTCTCTAGCTAAGAACTAATTTAAAGTTTTTGATAATTTTTTCTGAAAAATTAGGGGACATAATTGGCTTAATTGGGTCAATTTCATATGGAATTGAGGTGATCTGATTGTATGAAGCGTTCATACTTGTGCATGTATATATCCAAGACGGATAAAACGCTCTTATGACGATGTTGTCGAAAGCAAACAAGCTTAAATGCTATTAAGCCTCCGTTCTTTGAATATATTCTCAAGAAAAAAATTCGGTGAACGCGACAAACGCACTTCTTGATTAATTTACGATAAAAATATGAATAAAGTTTTTCTTTCGTTAATAATTATTGAGCCCATTATTATCGTTTCAAGTGAAAGAAACTAATTTTCTATATTTCGTATCTTATTTTCTTAACAAGCTAAAAATCATCACTGGAAAACTGTAGTGATGGATACGACCTCGAATAACTAAACTCGAAGAAAAATAATAACAAAAAAAAAGTAGAGAATGATTTAGCACGCTTATCTGCAAGAGAGATGACTAACAGTGGTCAAAAACTGCACACGTGGTGATACATAAAGTGAAAGAGAAATTGCAAGCGTGCAAGAGCATCCTCAGAAGTCAGCGAAGGCTCTTCAAAGTCTTTGATGCAGTACGCTGGTAATCGTTTTTTTTTAAACATATTCTCTCGCTGTGCGCAGTGGGGATCATGTTTTTCGATTTCCTTTTTTCTCTTTATATATCACGAGCGGGAACGTTTATGAATCTGTGAACCGGTGATACGTCATGTTTGACATTTGCTCTTCGTTTCAAACATGCTTTTTCTCGAGACTTTTTGGCACACATCGCAGACTCGTACGAGTTTCAAACATTATTTCTTTTTATGTTCTTCGGGTTTCTGTTTACACAGTTAAAAAAGAAGCGTGTGCAGCCTAAATTCACCGATTTAACCAAATTCAATCATGTGTATGTACAGACTTATTCATTTATGGATAAGCGCTCATATTTTTATTCGTCACAAAAAACGTTACTTTTTTCATGTTTATTATTCAATTATCAACGTATCAATGCTGAAAAAGTTCAAAATTCTCAATTGAAAAATTCATCCAAAAAATGTAAGAAACTTTTATCAATAAATTCTTAATCTACATTATTCCCTGTACCATCGAAGTTAATTGACAATAAGTAATCGTTCACAGATGCGGAGTGTCAATCTGGAGTCTAAATATTGGCAAGCTACTTGTTTTATTTGCTATCATAATATTAGTGAACAAAAAAATTGATTGCCATGTGAAAGTGGAAAACGCCTAAGTGATATTACGAGATTCGATAGTCCAATGAGCATTATTTCGTTTTCTCTATAAAAAATGAGAAAAAAAATGAGCTGGAAGAAACTTTTATTCCAGTTTTATTTGCATCTGTGTACGTAACCAAAGAAGCATGTATTTTTACGTTTGAATAAATGAAAATTTTCAAAATGTATTGAAACTTGAGATTAAAAAATGCTCGAAAAGTTCGTAAATGTCGGAATTAATTTTCTAATTGAACAAAAGATCGGCTTTTATCGAAGAATTTATTCTCTGTTAAAGAGTTCAGTTACCCCGAAGAAAAAAGGAAGGATTCCAAAGCGAATTATCAGTGTGTCGAAAGTGTTTATCCAGCGCTCTTCCGCGCTTGGTTTCTTGGGTTGAAAAAGCTAGTGCCCGGGGCCTCCCCGGATCCTTTTCTCAAGCATGCGCATGCGCGATCCGCGCAGATCGCACCGTTTCGCGTCAGAGTTCGTCCCCGAGCGCGCGAAACTTCCAAATTACAAAATTACTTGATTGCTGGTCTGTCGACGTTGTGATCACTGATGCGAAGTAATTACGCGCGCCTACACGGTGCCAATAAGATGCCGAGGCACCACCTCCTCATTACGATGATCTTATCTTTCTCGCACACGTTCGGCAGCTATACTTTTATACGTACGCTCACTCTTCGTGCGAGCGCTACTTCTTTCGTATATTTATAACCCCACAAGCAGCTGAACTTCGGAGAATGTTCTTTGCTACCATATCTCCTCGATATCCACTACGTAAGATATTGCCGTTGGCCAAGCTCCATGCAGATTCGATCTTCAGTCAGCTCGTCCTTTTAAACTTGACTCGGAAAATCTCCATGGTATCGTTGTACAACACTCTCTCATCAAAACATTTATATTTTAGTATTTTTTTTTTTTTTTTTTTAATTTGGGAATTGGTCACATTTTTATAAGCTGAAGACCAAAAATTAATCAGTCAGCAAAATCTACTGTAAAACAAAAAAATATATATATTGGTAAGACGTCATCACCGAAGGAAAATGAAGCTTAATACTTTTATTAATCTCATAGATATGTAAAAAAAGTTTCGAAAAATCCCTATCAAAATGACCGACATTCAATCGTATTCGTGACATATATTTATAAGAAACTTTGTTGAAATATACCTTTTTACTGTATCACAGAAAGGATATAATTGATTTTCCCATTAAGAATTCAAAGAAGGAGAAAAAAATGTTTTGTTTGATACAGAGTGTATTAATATTTATCATTTTATGTCATAAATACGACGATACATAGTATATCAAAGACCTTTTGAATGAGGCACAACCTTAAATGGAATCGGAACATTAGTAGCGTTCTCGTAGATCAATCTTATCGTAGACGCCCGAAAAAAAAAATGAATCAAAGACAAAGGATAATAGTTCAGCTATTAAAAACCGCGGGAGACTCCTTTGTTCATATAGGACCTTGCCCACGGCCTAACCAAACCGATTCATGCTGCACCAATCTCAGCTTTCTGTCTCTGTTTCTGTTTTTCTTTCTCTCTCTCTCTCTCGCTCTTTTACTCCCTGCCTTCCTGACTCCCTCATTGTTTCTGTCTGGTAAGGAATGATAAAACTCGTTTTACCGCGAAGCACGGTCTTGCCGGCTCTGTACAAAGACGTTTGTAAAGGAAAAAAAGAAAATTTGCAACCTTCCCGGACACGCCATGCAAGGCAATCCCGGTATGGTAAGTCTCCAGGGATTTGGTCATGACTGTAATTCTCCTCAGTCAGTTGACTACATATATATATATACTTATATATATTTATTGTATACGCAAATAGATAGGTGTTTGCATAGATACAGGAAAATGTAAACCTTCCGCGAACGACACACTCATCTCGTCAGTTATGTGGATTCAGGACAACGTGAGAAATTTGACCGTGAGTAGCACTTTGTTAAAGCGTTTATTCGACACAATTTTTCATACTTAGACGCTTCAAAATAGAAATTCATACTAAAAAAGTGTCATCGATTCTCATGGAGATCGAATCAAAGTAATTTTGTCACGGTATACTTACCAAATCGAAAATATCTTTCAGCATTAGACCAAATTTACTCGAAGCATTTTCATATATCTATGGATTTATAATAAAAGTATTTACGTAATATTGCTATTCGAAGCACACACACACACACACTCGATGTACCTGTCCCTCTATCTTGAATTTTTGCTTATACCTCTCGACCCGTGTACATCCATGATGATACGCCCACTCTCGTATCGACCTCTACGACCCCGCGATGTTCGCAACAGCACGTGAAACTCTCATATGCGAAAGCTATACGAAGATATGTGTACGTCATACATAACACGTATATACAGAGTGTTCGAAAAGCCTCGATCCCAATACTCTGCTAACGGAAGATGAAATGATCAAAAATAGCCAATTTGATGGACCCATTAGGAGAAATATAGAAGAAAACAATCGTAGAGCAATCACGCGATCTCTTGTTCTACCTATCCGTTGAGTCCCTTCCAGTTCCCTTCCAGCGAACAAGATTGGTCAAAATGTGACGATAAATATCTCGTTGTTAAAGAAAAGATAAAAAATCGATCGAGGACTCTTCTGCTCGGCGTTCTGGAATCTTGTTTGTTTACAGACCCCAAGAATGGTGATTGGGACATCCCGTATGTTGTCGAGGGCAATACTTAATGGATTTGCATGGCTCGGGAAGTGAGCGTGCGACGTTCGGGAGGGTGCACAACCTACTACAGTGCATAATAAACTATATATATATATAGAGAGAGAGATATGCAGATGTAAGTATATGGATATCGGACCAATGGTATCGGAGATCAGAATTACCTTCATCGGTATCCGGTACCGAAGTCTTCTTCACGACAGGTTTCATGCGGGCAAGCTCGACGACGCGAGAATATGCGAAATATATGTATGATGATTCGAAAAGAAAGATTGAGTGTTGACCAGTGTTTCTAACGCCTCTCTCTCCCGCGTTTCATGCCTCTGGGTACAAAAGAAAGAGGGATGAAGATTGAAGAATGTCTCGGAGTAGGCTCAAGTCGTACGTTTCTATCTACGAGAATAATGACCACAATATGCCCAGCAAAACCGACTCAACGTTTGCTCAATGATTTTGTCGATCTTTTAGAAATTTGGTTTCCTATGTATAGGATTTCTCATGAATAAATATACAGCACTATTTATTTCCGATGCGTAATTAATGTTGGATGGCAGAAAAGCTTATAGTCTCTTAGAAGATCAGAAAGAAAAAGAAAACCCCATTATTTCTCACTTCTGTTGACGACCGAAATTCCAAGTCAGTCTTTAGTGGAAGAGAAATTATGATTCTTGAAACTTCTTGTATTTTATAGCCTCAGAAAAATATACAAAACGTTCCATAATCCTTCTATTTCATCCTCCTTGACATTCAGTATCAATTACGCCAACACAGAATCGAGCTTCAACAAATTCGGCTAAAAGATTCTACATCCTTTTAGACGTACCGATATTCACTGCCATTTTTTCTTTTTTTTTCGTGCATATCCGTGGGTGAAATGCCAGGATGAAACAAGGTGCATTTATATCGTGATACCAATATATACATATATAATAATATGTATATACGTATCGCATATTAGTTTCGATATGATCAGAGGGCATCCCTCGAGCTCGTTTGTAACGTAATCCAACGATAGGATCGCACACGAGTGAGCTTGTAGCCTGTTTGGTATAATGATTATTTATTCGATAGAATCATTACTCGCTTGTGCATATAGATATGTGTATATGGTTTGGTATGATAATCAAATCTCTTAACAGGACGAACATTGAATAATTAGTCATGCAGCTGCATGAATACGAAACAGATTGAAGCTATCAAGCTGGTGACGAATCTAATTTGACATCTGCAGGAAACATTGCTTCGAAGTGACCACTTTTAGCGTGAGGCTTTTCCAATAATGTTTCAAACTCAATTATCTCCTATCGAGTCAACGATAATCCATGATATGCTGTCTAACCGGTCTGATACCATGATCAGTGGAATACTTTTTTCTGTCAAAAAATCAAAATTCGTTATACTCTAATCAAATAATTGTGAAGTCAATTTCTCATATCGAGAAGTACTAATTTTCTAAAGTATCGAAGAGAATATGGAAATATAATTCTGCGTCAACATTTGCGATTCCCCATAACTTAGTCCTATTGAGAATTTGTAAATTATGAAATAATGAATCATGAACACTGGAAAGGCTTCTATTAACGAAGCTATTCGAAGATATTTTCATTCATCATGGAGCTATCTTGACGTCATCAGGTATTAGATCAAGAAAAAACTCCTTTTGTTATGCTACTCTTGATCAATTTCATCCTACTTTGCGTCTATCGTAAACTTTGAAGGATTTACTGCAGGCCTTTAAGACCCCAAGATGTCTGATCTAATCAGTCAGCTCTACTCAATTATTTTATGTGCTTCTTCGAGGCACGATCATTTATCATAATCCCTATCGTATCCATTGTATTCATGATCGTAATAGGCACAATTTTTACCTCTACACTGGCTTTTTTATTTTTATTTTTTTTTAAATCTTGAACCTTCTTCATATCGTTTGCCAATTGGTCAGTAATTGAAGGATTGCCAACGACTATTTTCTTCTCTCTGTAGATCCGTCGTTATATCCAATCCTTTTTTGCTCTTCCACCATCCTCCCGGAGATTTTCTCATCCAATTTCTTCGAATTCATTCGTCTTGTGCGCTGCGCTCTCTTTGCCAATCTCTTCGGGCTTGACAGGCAGAATGCTACTGCACACTGTGGCCAAAGATCTCAGGCTGCGTCTTCGAGCCAACGCATATACGAAAGAAAGAGAGGAATAGAAAGGTAAAGGAAGGAGGTTGCTGCGGTGTTCCAAGACCGGATGAGGGCAAAGATACACTCGGTAGCGTGAAGTTACCGGTCCCTTGCGGGGGTGGGGTAGGGGGGGTGCCTCTTTCTTCTTCTCTTAGACTATCACACGGGGTTGAACGCCCCGAAACATTCTCTGGCTATACTTATACGTTGGAACGCTCTGTCTCTCTTATCCTCTGTATACGTTACGATTATCGTGAGACCTGATGGTCTCGAAGAGACCGCGAACGCTCTATTTGCAGACAGGGATCGTATCTGGACCCCGGGACTCTTCCTTCTCTCTCTCTCTTTCGCTCTCTCTATTTCTTCTTCGTCACGGCTCAACTTGTATTTCGTTTGCTCTTATTCCTCTCCTTCTTGGTTTTCTTCTTCATGATTTTTTTTCCCCTTTTTTTCGTTCTCGTTTTATACCTTCTTCTTTTACCAATGAGGCGTGCTACCCTGCTTTGACTTTCTTCGGATTTCTCCTCCCAATACCCGACGAAATAGATCGTCTCGTTGGAGAGCGAAAGATGAAAAACTACTCTCCCGCTTACACCGGATATATCCGTCAGGGTTAACGGCTGCCTCTCGTTTCGACCTCCATCTCTCTCGATCTCGCGTCTCTTCTTTTGTTTGTTTACTTACCGCTATTCTACCCTGAAGACCCTGCTGTTGATTTATCCCATTTGCTGGTACCCCAATTGTGTATTCGAACGTTGTATGTTCGGACCACATATATTAACAAGCTTTGGTACACATTTGACGAGGAAATAAAATCTAAGTGCATTGACCGTTTTCACATAACAAAATTTATGTAGTTGTTCAAACGAAATTTCAACATTGGAAGAGTCTTAAATTCAAATTATGATGCTATCCGCTTCAGTATACCGCTCTTGCACTGGCTTTGAACTATCTTCAAAAAATTTTTTTTTTTTTTTCCCCTTTAATTGAGCGAACAATTTATTTCCCAGACGAGTTTCCTCAGAATCTTTCGGTCAGTAATTTCGTAACTCTTGTTGAGAATATTCACGCAAAAATGGCGAATGATCAATGGATATTGCTGGCAAATAGGAGAAAAAAATGCCTAACAGCCTTTCCTCGCATATTCTCGTCTTATAAACAAAGTGATTGACATTACAGAAATGTTATCTTGTTCTGGCTCCAAGTCTGTTATACAGTCCGATGCACTAAATGTCGTACGTGCCGATGTTTTAATGAATTATCATTCGATCGTTAAACTCTCGTCTCTTTTGCGTATATATATATATATATATATATGCACGTATATAACGCATGGACCAAGTGAAGGGTTCATTCATGCATAAACGATCATCGACGAGACACGATCTATCATTCGACTCATGATCGCGCCTCTCGTTTCATATTGATATAAATAAAGATATATGTGCACGCGATCACTATTCACGTATGTGCCATAAACTATAAACAATCGTGGCGAGACACTGGACTTGAGGCCAGCAAACTGTTATAGATGCATATACACACTTTTATGTACAGGACTCACAGAAACGGTTAATTGCATCCGGGGAAAGTGAACGCGAGAAACATTTCCCTCCAACGTGACCAATTATACTGACCTCACATATATATATATATATATATATATATATATGTGTGTACATTTCTTAACGCAACGTAAGCGAGAAGGGATCCTCGAGATCGTAAGAATTAAATGCCAATTGATCAAATTATCGTTTATACATAATGGAGGTATTTTTCATTTATCAAGCTCTGGCAAAGTGCTCGTAAAAATTGTTATCAATACTTTTTATCGTGGGTAAATGGCAACATAACCATTTGAGGTTCAATCACTCCAATAACCATTTTTTTTTCTTCTTTTCGATCACGTTGAATATCGTGCACCGTTCGAAGTTTTCGGCAATGTGGATGCTCATAATTTTTGTGAATTAAGATATTCTTGCATTTTCGAATCTTGTTTATCCAACTCGATAAATTAGCTTCTCCAGATTAAAGTACTTTCAAACAAATTGATCAAATACTAAGTGCTTGGGTCTCGTCGAACTGTATAGAGCAACATTTTTTTTCCTCAAATTGATCATATGACAATCATTCGCTCGAAAATATACTCTAACAATCGTTCACTCGATAAATATGTTTGGCAATCTATTGAATGTATTATTGTTTTCATATAAAAAATGATATTTGATTATAAAATGTACTCCTTATGGTCATGAATATTTTTCGATGTCAGAGACATTGATTCACTCACTAATATTGTATCAAAAAATATGATGAATATAATTTGATATCCTCCGATCAATTTTTATGTAGTCGTTTAGTTTTCGAAGAATACCGACATTAATACGTTTCCCAATGTTTCGTGAGTTATAAGAAAATAAAAAATGTATGAATTTTCGAAAATAAAAAAAAATGTCCTCCACTGAGTTATCGCTGTGCAGTTACAGGATAAATTTGTTTGGAAACTCACCCAGAGTGATGTTTCGTGTAAATCGGTGTGGCTGCAGTCGCCAAGATAGCATATCCAGGAGTAAGGATGTCGCGTGTTCTCATGGGATTGTAATCGTGATTGTGATGATGGTAACCGGCGTAAGCTACGGCCCTGGTGCCCGCGTACTCGGCGACAGCAACCGCGGTCAGTTTTTCAGACTTGTCGTCTGCGTTGGAATCTTGGTTCGTCCTCGTCGTGGTCGTCGTTGTCGTTGTCGTTGTTGGCCTTAAGGTCTTCGACTCCGAGAGATCGGTAGCTTCGTTCCTTGAATCGTTGAGACCGGAGAAACTTTTCTCGCTGATTTTTCTCGCAAGTATTCCATTTGTCGAATTTTCGTATCGTCGAAAGTGATAAACATTTTTTTCGTTTTTATCCAATCCTCCTAACGTGAGCTCTACGTGATTACGATTACGTAAATTTCTCATGAGAGCATCGTGAAGGGTACGAATACTGGTGTGAGATCGGGAATGCGAAACTCCCTCGTGTCTCGAACGAAAATGATTTGCATCCAATTCTTTCTTATCGGCTGATAAGGAACGATGATCGTTCGTTGACAAATCGTAACGACGCTGAAACCACGATGGCCAGATATCGCGATTCGACAGAGACGAATGATTATGATTTTTATGAGAAATTTCTGATCCTGATGTTTCGACTATCCGATTCACAAGGCCGCTGATTATTATGACTATTAAACTCTTTCGCATTACTTTTTTAAACACCATTTCCGCGATCTTCATTTACTTTATTTTCAATTAATTCACCAGACAATAAAAAATGAATCTTGTTAAACTATATCGAATCGTCGATTCACATGTTAACCGATTTGTCTTAAACTACCGATTGCTAATACCTTCTATTTGCTATTCTCAAAGCTTTTAATTAACAAAATATATATATATATATCCGTACTTTGTCTTTGGCTCAGTGGAGGGTCAATGAAACACGTTCGACCTCCGGTACACGCTCTTCTTTTACTAAACGAGTTATTTCGATGAATCGTTCTACGCCGGCTACCAATGCGAGCGGGGGAACGCGGAATTTTCGATGTGCAAAATTGTCCGAAGGCTGTAGAGGCACTACTGAACGTCCAAGAGGAACACGAGG
The DNA here is from genome assembly GCA_037576405.1 of Campoplex capitator. Classification (NCBI taxonomy): domain Eukaryota; kingdom Metazoa; phylum Arthropoda; class Insecta; order Hymenoptera; family Ichneumonidae; genus Campoplex; species Campoplex capitator. Next base: position 6,903,154 of record JARBWI010000323.1, on the reverse strand, counting down.
CACAAACCCCGAGAGATCTCTCGCTTTAGGTCTCTCTCCACGTGCTTCAGTTGTCCGTGTTTCTCTTCCCCACCCTTTGACGATCTTACAACGCGCTCCACAAGTTCTCGCGAACTCATGCTCAAAGTATCTATACATTCATCCATGTACATGTATATGTGTAGAAAGACCCATATCGTGCTCTCGCTTGCACACATCGTTCGCCCGCTCCTTCTTTTGTTTTCTCTATACATCTCGTACATTCTTCTCAGACTTTCGCTTTTTCTATCGTTTCTTGGACAGTGGTCTATTGTCTCTCGAAGGGCCAGGTAATTCGTATCGGTCTGTCTGAAAATATTTTCTTATTTTACTTTAACTTCAACTTTTTTGTTAAAAATGTCCAAGCGATAGTTTTGTGACAGAAAATAAATAATGATATTTGAAAAAAAAAATTCTTTTATTCATTAACTTCGATGATCATTTACCAGGACTTTAAGCAAAGATTACGATACTAATTGTGTAATTGAAATACTTAAGTGACAAAGAATAATTGCTTGATCAAGAATTGAATTGTTCAGCCGTGTCTCTTATTGCGAAATGATTGTTCGCAATTTGAAATCGAAACTGTCAATCATTGATTAGTGCCTATTGATGATAAGATCTTCGAGAAATCAAGAGTTTCAACGAGACAGGACAATGCTTCGCTCGGTGTTGCGCACTCTGCGTGCTATAAGATGTCCACGTATAGAGTGGATACGGTGGTAGTAAGTGTTCTATATGTCTAACATGATAAAGGTATCACACGTTATTTTCACAGGCGCCCCGGGTTAAATGTATGCATACAAACACCGTTGGATTTGAAAAATAAATAAGTCCTGGCGGGTATACCTGAGCATCGGTTTCGTGCCCTTCTGGTTTTAAGTATCGTATATATATGCTTGAAGAACGTTCCTTGCGAAAGCCAAGAGTCCGAAGCTGTAAAGGACCAACGAACCGAGTGCTGATCGCATAGAACAGGGCTTGTGAGTCACGCAACACACGTTTTCCGTGCCTGTATACTTCAGCCACTGCCACGCTCAGTCTCCAGCTCCTTTTATGCGAGGATTTATACACATTTATGTGTATACAAAGTGTCCTGGGAATCGTGACAGATTTCTTGAAGGAGAATCAGATCGAAGTGATCGAAAGATGAAAGTTTTTACTCGTTTTTAGGGTTAGGATTTACATTATTCGCGACAGAGACCGGTCGATACGAAAAAAGTTCGTTTCAGATACCCAGAGAACCGCCTTTCCAACTTTTTATGAAGCTTCCAAACATTGTTCTCGTAATATTTAATCAATTTTAGAAGTTGCTCATAACGACCCTAAAGAAGTATACCGATTTAGTGTAATTTTCACACCGGACTGTAACATCGATACACAGGATCGTTTGTGTTATTTTCACCACATTAGCGGGATGTAGACAATCACGGGAGTTTCAAGTCCACCTCGTTAATATTTGAAACAAAAAAGTTACGACTCTGCTGTGACAACAGTTGTTTGACGTATCGGTCACATTTTTCGTTACTAAATTATCGATATTGATCTCGGCAGCTATGCGATATTGCTAAGAAACGTGATCGTATTGACGTGGATCATTTGAGCTGAAAAAAATAAGGAAAAATAAAGGAACGATGAATATTAATGCGGGATGGCTTTGAAGGAAATGAACTTCATCAGCCTGGGGAGTTACACTCCCGGTAATTCGGAGCTCTCGGGGTCCAAATGGCAAGCATACACATCCTGGAATTAGTTCCTTGGTTTTATATCTATAATGGCATCAGGCACTTCACCAGGGAGTTTCTCTCTAGAGAAAAACTTTGACAGTGTGTAGTTTTACTAATAGAATATGAAACTACATGGCTCTTGTTGGACCCATCCTCTGTTCTCAGACACTGAAAACGAAATTTTGGAGAAACCTTCAAATATTTTGTACAATAAGTTCAACAGAATATTTCTACTGCGCAACAAAATATTTTATGGTGTCAACAAAGTTTCGTTTAAGAACAAAGAAGTTTTGTTGTCATTTTCGAAATTTTGTTGCCCGAAGATAAAAAATTTTGACGTGCAACTATTTTAATATTTCAACAAAATTTCGTTCTCAGTGCACCCTTCAACAACCTAAACCAATGAAATTAATAAATTGAACAGTTGATTATATTTTAACGCATAATGGCTAATCAGTGAGAAAACGGATAACGGAACCGGATTAAACGTTTATCTTGAGAACGTTCTTTTTCTAATCTATTTACCAATGATTAGCCCGATTCCTGGTACACCTTGTATATTTATGTCTATTCGCAGACACATATTTGCACATACGCATCGCACATTCAGACCGCATTCGATAATACTGCAGTGAGTCTCGGGCTCGTCTAATATACAAGCGAAGGAGCGAGAAAAACGGGTTTTTTGCTCGAACACACTTCTTGCCTACCATCATATCATTTGCCTCCGATACTTTGAGGCAGCCGGATCATCATGCGCGTCACTAATATTACATGAAACAACCACCGGTAGAATATTGAAAATTAGGGGTGAGAAAATTCATCTCAATAAATTGTACAGCACGTGTACGTACCCATATTATATACGTTTCTCTGGTGTATCATTTGTAAAATGCGTATGGTGATTTCAAATACAAAATGGATGGTGTCAATTGTAAGTACACGTTATTTGAATAATCAAGGTTTTACAAAATCTTAAATACATTCAAATCTACTACGTTTTTCATGGATGAATGGATTCAATTGAGATGTGAATAGACTAATCAAACTTGGGCAACTATCGTGCCACGCTGAAAGCACGAGCTTTCGTTCTGTCTCTGGAGTTAAATAGCATGAAGCGCGGTTTTACTTGAATGGATGGCTTATCTAATTTTCCAAAAAGCACTGATCAGACCCTTTGAGCTCGCTGAAGTTGCCATCGCATTAAAACCACGTAATCCTTGGAAAATCATTCTGTTCTTTTTGATACTTGTTCTTGATTAATTACACGTTTGGAAAAATGATCTCAACGCTCTTGTACGTTACGTTATTATCTACGGTTACATTATATCGACGCTGCTTACCAAAAGTAGCATGTTTCCTATCTGTAAAGCATGAAAACTTGCTACTTTTCGTAAGCAGCGTCGATATTATCTTAAGGAGGTTGGCTACACACAACAATGTTGCCATGTTAAAAGCATAGGAAAATTCGAAATGATTAGAATTTAATGGAATTTGGTGAGCATATTCGATTGGATTAAATATGAATATACAAATTTTTTAAGATTTTTCTTCTACATAGTTTTCGAGTAATTTAACACTAGAGTTTACATCCGTAAGCATAGGATTCTGATATATATAGGTATATCTTTTGCATATTGTAAACTCCAATTATTCGACAACTATGTAGACGAACAATTTGAAAAAATTTGTGTCATTGCATTTTATGCTAAAGAATGTTATCACTAAATTTTATCAAGTTCTTATCATATTGTCGTATGTAGCCATCCTCCTTAATCATTTTTTTTTTTTTTTAATTTATTAATCATCATTAATATTATTTATTATTTTTTTTATATTATTGATATATATATATATATTAAATAAATATTAATAATTAAAAAATTAATAAACAACATCAAATACATTAGGTTATTACTGATTGTCACAATGAAATCTTTGAATGCATGACAAATGTATACTCTTAATTCAAACGTATCAAGCTTTGGAGATAATAATAATCATCCAATTTTATTGTTTCAATAAAACTCGAACAGTCTCTCGTGCAGCAGTCACGCGTATATTAACGTCGCTTTTTGAATTATATGAAATGTTTATAACACCCGAGAGTCTTCTGGTACTGTGAATCTCCATTCAACATGAAATATTGATTTTTGACGAAATGCGCTCGTTTGTATTCCTGATATTTCATATTCAAATATTTTTGCCAATATTGCTGGTAAAGAATTTCTCGCTTCTTTTCACCAAAATCCAATAAATTCCAACGAATAAATTCCCCTGATTTCTTTTATGGCAAGATCCTATACTCCGGTATATTTACGTGACTCCCGTTGGACCAAATTTAATTTTGAAAATATATCTACAAAGATAGAAAGACGATTTGACTCGTCTCGAAGAACCGCTTCAGACGTCGACTAGACGTACTTGAAAACGTTGGAGATAAATTGGGAAACGAATGTGAAAAATCGGCTGGTAAAATTTCAAAATAAAATTGAGAAACAGAAGAATTCGATATCGAAATTTTGAACCCACTAAAACTAACTAGCAATATTTTGTTCTTCAATATATAATTATTTTTCTGCATTTTCGATGTTGTTTGTCCAAAATTTCCATAAGATTGACTCATCAATGTTCATTATTCAAATGTGAATTCGATAAAATAGCAAAATTTCCATTAAAATCCAGCAACGATTATAACTGTAATTAAAGTGAATGATCGATTCAATTAACACTGGCAAATTTCGGCTCGATAAGAAAAACCTGTAGCTTAATATAAAAGGTTTGTTTGGGTATGGTAGGGTCATTACTCACGTAAAAATCTACATGGAAACGAAGATTTTTTGTGTCGAAAAGAGTCTGTCCGATTATTTGGACCATTACGACCACTCAGACACGAATACGTTGCGAAAGTTTCACTGAAACAAGGAAGGAAGCAAAAAAAAATGAATAAAAGATGCTCATTGCTCATCCGTTGACGTGTATTGATCCTGAACTTGACGCTGATCTACGCGAGGGTGTCGTTTTATTTTTTTCAATTTTATTTCTCATTCATTTATCACACTGTAATCCATGGAATGGCCAAGGTCATCAAATTTTAACAACATGAAACGAAAGTGGAAAGGTCGGCCAATTTGCCGATGTTGCACGCGATTTCAACCATGAAGGAAATGATAAAATGAGACAGGAATAGTGAAACAGCTGTCTTCAACGATTATTCAACCGCATATACGTATGGGGTGTTCCTCGCCAAATTGGTCGACGTCAGAAACTTTCGTTGGTTGTTTTTGTTTTTTTTTTTTTTCACTTCACCGAAAGTTCTTTTTAAGAAAAAAGTTTGACTCGGTCTCTTTTTCGGAGGATTCAAGTTTGGAAAAGAATCATCTTACAAATTGATGGACAAAGAATCTAAGAAAATTCTGGAGAGCTACTTTCGATGGGTCTCAAAACCCATAAAAATTTCAGCCAAATCAAAAATAAAAAGTGTGACGTGGATCGATTTGGCGTGGAATACCTCACGCATACACAGGATTGCCGAAAATTAGAATTTATTAACGAAGGAAACAAAAGGCTCTCGGAATGCCACAAAAATAGGTTTAAATCTATTTTTTTTTTTTTTTTCATACACTAGCATCCAAATGTCAATCAATTGGGGATGATCGAGGTTTTTCGAACGTTTATAACACACCGCGTGAAATCATGAAAATGATCCATAGAATAATGTCAAAGTAAATAGAACTTTTGTAGCACACTAAAACGTTTCATCCGATTGATTTTATTCTAATCTATTTTTTCTTACGTAACAAATAACAATTTTTCCAGCAACCTTGCCTGAATATTTTTTTTTAAACTTTCCTTGAAATGACCGATATAACTCGTGAGACTAAAAAAAAAGCCCAGATTATTAATAAACTTATACGAGCAATAAGCCTAATGTATTTCAAAGCTAAAAGTCAGAAACACAAAATAGGAAAGGTGTTCGAATTTCAACGGTATCCCTCGTGCTAAAGCGTTTCAATATTTCGTGCAACTATACGCTGGCTGGCTGGCTGGAGAGATTAATGAGGTTTCCTTCATATAAGACTGATAAACGAACACACTAAAGGAACAAGCTTACAGCGAAAGCAAAAGAAAGAGATAAGAAGAGAGAGAGAGAGAGAGAGAGAGAGAGAGAGAGAGAGAAAGAAGAGGGGCGAGGCAACGATGAATGTATAGAAGTGATAAAAAAATATTAAAAAAAAAATAAAAAAAATTGACAAGAATAGTTGATTACTCTGATCTCACCGCGGAACTGACCGGCTCTAAACGTAAGGCCACCTGGTTGCCAATGCACGTATCACCAGGTCTCTGTATACATGTTATATATTTTATAGTATATTTATATATAGATATGTACACATGTAGACTCAACATATATGTATATGTACAGAATCCACGAGTAAGGCCTTACAAGATCCTTTCTCTCGATTATATTCAACGCCGAGACTCCCTCTTGTGTATAAATAGCGACATAAATAACGAGTGACTGTATATATACACATAGGATATAATGCGATTTCAGTATATACCACATTGCATAGGTTGTATTTGACTAATTTTTTATGTTCTTTTCTGTTCGTTTAATGCACTTACTATAAGTGTATTTACCCTAAAGATCTTCATCGAGAACTCTCGTCTTCGATGCTATTGCAATCCTGTCACCAACGGATTGCAATTTCAGTCGCTAATGAGGGACAGAATATCGGTTGTCTTAATTAACGTAAATTGAGAAAAACTTCGATTATCAATCCTCAAATTTATCTTTTGCAAGCTTCAACACATTTTTCTATTTTATTTTTATTTTATTTTTTATCATTTCTTAAAACCCACGAGATTCCACACTGAAATTTGTTCTTCAGCAGTTTCGCAATTATTTTTAATGCCTGCACACACGTGTTGCTTGAATAATGGCGTTGTACACGGAGAGCTTTTATGGTAAAATTCTCATTAGGCAGTTTACTATGTATATTCCATCTTTATTCTTCGGCGCCTGAATACTCGCACTGTGCTTATAACGTTATACACAGCGAAACGCTATTGCGAATGAGATGCTTAAAAAAAGAAAATAAAAAATCGTCCCGTCGCGGTGATCATTCGGCGTGTAAGGTCTCGTGGATGAGGTGCTTCTCGTATACGGTTCCGCGAGTAAGTACCATAAATCATAGGATCGTTAAAGTCGCGCATACCGGCAACGTCACACATACGCCCATCTCATTGAAAAGATAAGTTAAATACATCTCTTAGAAATACACTTATAGATGCGCGAACGCATGTAGCTCATTATAAAAATTCATTTGTAAGTCTCAGGGCTTCAATGAGTGCCGAAATTCCAAAAAAAAAGAAACAGTGCACTCGTTGACTATCCGATTGATCGACTCACAGAAAAATGAGGAACAAATAATTGCAAGAATCCAACGACGCGGATGATTCCCCATGAAATTACGAGAAATATATGCGGAAGTCGAGAAAAAAAAATTTTCTTTTCGAAACGCAGGGTCTCCAATTCTTCAATTCAGGCTCAAATTTTATTCACTGCGATTTTATTATATTTTGAGAAAGAAATTATTCGGTGCAGGCAAAGTTTTGCGATGTTTGTTTTAGGGCTGCAAATATGAATAATTCTTCAAGGTTATCGCCGAAGCGTTGCGATATCTTCTTTAGTTTGTCCATGAATTTTCACCAAGGTCACTGCGACAGTATTCGAGATATCTCAGTGAGAATTGATATGCTGCACTTGGAGTGCTGTGAGACAAGATACAGAGAGAAATGCTTGAAAAATAACATCGAGAAATTCCTCGTGTGCGGGGTAGAATCTACAAAAAGGTGTAGAGAAGAGAGCGAAAGGGAGAAAAATATAGATAGAAAAAAGCAGTTGAACTACAACCATTAAGCGTCAGGTATATGTATCGTTCTAGTTTACAAGGGTGGTTTCTCCTTTTCGGGTCACGTATCCAGGCTCCGACCTACTGGCACGTACCCGTGACGTCTCTGGAATGGGGTTGAATCGAAAGCATAGAGGAGTAGGACACGAAGAAGAAAAATAGAACGGGAGAATGAAGGGATGGAAAAAAAAAAATAAAATGAAGGAAAACATGAGAGAAAGCGTGAACAAGAAAGTGCGAGTGGGTGAAAAAAAGACAGTGGTAAAGGGATGGAAAATGAAAAAAAAAAAAAAAAGTACAGAGTGAGGACAGAGATGAACGCAGAAGTAAATGAGAAAGGGGGAATGAAAACATAAATGGAGGAGAAATGATAGTCGTATCAAGGGACTAGACATACTTTGATCAGTAAAGGTTGGAGAATCAGAAAATGGGAGAAAGGACCAGAGAGAAAAAGAAGCGAAATTGACGATTCCCATCAAGATGGAAGGATCCCTGCTGAAATAGGGAATTCTACAATGGTCTAAAAAAGGATGTATATATATTCCAGATACGACCAATAGGGTTTGTCCTCGGCCAACCCTGGCCAACTCTTCGAATACCAGTTTTACTAGCCACTCGACAAGGCCGAAAAAGTCCTGTACGATGTCGAGGATGAATAAAAAAAAAAAAAACTTGAGACTGCAAGACCAAAAACAAGGTTGACACCGCGTAAGGGATAGAAAACGAGAGAAGAAAAAGTTTTCCTAAAAGTTTAGTCTCACGATGCTACTCGCCCACGAGTTTTGTAATCAGTGCCCACTTCATATACGATGAATTGAAGTTTTTATGTATTTAATTAAATTAAACGTGATTCGACGAGAAAAGTCTGACTTTTCTGTTCTTCGAGAATTTTAATCTCAATGCTTTCTTTTTAATGAACTTTCAAAAGTTGTGTGTAGCCTGAACTCCTGCAATTGCAACATCTTTCCTAACTTAAATCGAACGCTGTTTCGAAACTGTCAGTATTGAACGGATTGACGAAATTCTGCCAAGTTTTACGGAAAAACTTTGATTCCCTTAAGCTTCTCACCAGCCAATGGTTATAAATGATCTCAGATGGAATCAATTTCACGACGAATTCGTCTTCAACAGATCCATGTAGTATCTCCTTCAACACTGCAAATCTAAATATGCTACTTCGATACATTCAAACGTGTCATTCCTCTGCAGTCAATTTTTACGGACTTTCACGTGTATTATCCCATGATAAAATTCACCGTTGAAATAACTGTCGACATTCTTATTCAATCGCCAAGTTTATCAAGAGTACCCCAAATATTAAAAAAAAAAAGCCAGCGCCAGCCCTGCCGCCCTCTTATATACTCGAATATAACGGTTTTTGGAATTTTTATTTTATTTTTTTTCAAATAAGGCTCACGACGTTAGATGTCGAGTAAAAAGTCTGCAGTATCCGATTTTATTGTAATTTTTTTTTTTTCCTTTCTTTATCCTTAGCCGAAGAATAATTATTGTCGGTTTGGGCTATATGCGTGGGGAAAGCATCCTTATAATAAAAGCATCCGTGTCAATATGAAGAGAGTCGCAAGCGTCAGAGATCGAGTATGGAAAATGGGTTAACTTCAGGTGAACGCGACGTGTCAGCAGCTGAACGCAGCGCGGACCGGTCGCGATCCTTTTGTCTAAATTCTTTACGCTTCATATGTTATTTTTTTTTTTTTTTACACAAAATATAATATAATATGTGTATATATTATTATTATTATTAGTTATATATTTTTTATCGGTTTTTTTTCGTAATTATGTGGACAAGTTTTTCGTTTACATGAATATATACGATCGTGACGTAACGGTAAAATTAGCCGGTGTCCCGTGGGGCCGAGGAACAACTAGCCCTACCAAATCATCGGGACTGTGAAACGCGCAAAAAAAGGCTATGAGCTGAGAAAGGCAATTTTTGTCTTTCTCTCTCTCTCTCTCCCTCCCTCTCTCTTCTCCTCGTTTTATTTCGTGAACAGCTGGAGTCAGGATTCTCCGTTGCTCGGTTGAATTTCACGCGGGGATATTTGGTCAGTACGAGTTCTCTTCTCTTAAATTCGTCGGTCAAACGTTTTCATTCGAACTTTTACCCCTTTTTTTTTTGGTTAGACGTCAGTCTCGAGAGACCCGCCAAAAAAAGAAAAAAAAAACGAAATTTGTCTCGTCGTCCAAACTCCACGAAAAAGAAGTGACCGAAAAAGTACCGAGCAATTAAATTTACGTACAGCCGAGTAAATACGAGGCTCAACACAAAATTCCACCAAAGAAAGCGTCAATCGACGAAGAAAAAGACTGATATCCATATTCATGATTACTCGTATGAAATTTTCTGAGACCCCTCTCTGACAGGCTTATTATTCATTTTTATACAACGGATTATCGGATCAATCAACTGGAATAAATTCAAAGTCGAGAGGATTTTGACTGAACGAATGAAATATTTGTCTACAAACTACGTCGTCGTCTCAGTGAGAATTTTTTCATTACCTAATATATTATTTCCTATTGGATTTCTCAAAGCTCACATTTTACAGTCACATTTTCCATCGCGATTGGAAAGAAATATTCATTAATGAGATCTGATTAAATTTTCGTATTGATAAATTAAAGTTTTCCAAAAACTTGATATTCATGAGGGTTTTATGAGCATTGCTTATCACGATTTTGTGAATTCTTGTTCAAATAATAAATATAGTTAATGATAATAGAGTTTCAACAATTTCTCAGATCCCCGTTTATCGTAGTTCCCGTCCACGGCCATTCTATGTTTCGACTAGTCGATCGACCCTTAAGTTTCAGGCAGCGCGCCACCGAGTGGATATATAAGGTCAGTAGAAAATGCCACAACGTAGAAAATCACTATCCCTGAGGGGCAAGGAATTAGAAAAAAAAAAAAAAAAAAAAGTAAGAAAAAGAGGGTGGAAAAGAGACGGAAAACTAACGAAGGTTACGTGCGACCCTGGGCTGTCAGCATGGAGCCATAGAAAAGAGTTGTGAACGCGTCAGTACGATCGCGACATCACCCCTAACGATATTATCCCACTCGACTTTCCCACTCTGAGACTCTACCAATTTTCTCCTTTTTTTTTCTCTCTTTGCCTGTCTTTTTTCACTGCTCTGCCTACGCTTAACGACAAATCTCGACATTCACCTTCTTTCGAATCGGCGGTACATGCACACTCTCAGATCTCATTAACTTTTTTGCTATTGACACTCAACAGTTCAAAGGCAAAATTATGCCTTTGGGGGGCAAAATCCAATAATTCACTGTGAATTGACACTAAATTCAACTGATTTATTTGAGAAATAATCGATGATTGATTAAACACTATTAGCTGCCTCAAAAATATTGATTTACAGCGGTATTGAATAATTTCAAGAAAATTATATCAGACTCATGAAAATTTGTTTGAATCTCGAAAATTTTTCTATAAACTGATTTCGTAACATCAGATTAATACAAAATTATCGACAAATTTGAATTCAAAGTCAAAATTGAATATGAATTAATGAATTGCAAGTAGTGTCGTAATAAAAAAAAAATCTAATTAGCAATTGCATGAAAATAGTTCAAATCAAATATGTAAAATTTTCACACGATTTTTCGGTTGACGAAGTCATGGGATCAGAGAAATGGGAGATATTCTCGGTTCTCTTTACTCCATCTATTTTTCTGACTCGTCGCGAGCGTAATTGAATTTTTTAACGAAGGTGATAACGACGAAACCGAATACTGTCTTTTATTCCCCGAAGGCTTTTAATTATCGTAATGAAATGACGAGAGAGAGAGAGAGAGAGAGGATGAAATTCCCTGACGACATGACTACACGAGTGAATTGCTGTATCGCAACTCTTTCCTGTTGCATTCAACAACCCCTGTGTAGTATTGATCTATTCGCGAACTTTCGCGTTTTCTTTTATGTTCAACTCTTCATATTTGCGCTTGCTAAAAAAAATTTTTTAAATGTTTGGCGTCAGCATTAAAAGCAGATATTTTCATTCTTCGCTATTGAAACTTATAGTTTCCCATCGTAGTAAAAACGCGAGTTCAGACGATCCCTTTACCAACTAATCTGCAATAAGACAGAAAAGATATACAAAAAATACAGACATTTTTGAAGAATGATTCATTTTCAAAAATTCTCCAATCAGCAGAAAAGAAAAATACTTTCAACTGCCTCTCCTGATATTTCTTATTCCAATTTAACTCGACTTCCCTACAGTCAATTGCAACTACATTTTAGTTGAATCTACAATTCACTGTGGTTTATCAGTAAAAAAAAAATATTGTCCCGAAAAAAACGTTTTCTCTGTTCGAACACAAAATTTTAGTGAAACTGCTTGAAACACCCCTGATGGATCAGCAAGTCTCTGGAAAAAGTCCCGAAAAAAGTCCCAATTGGGACTCGGGATTTGGGACTTAAGTGGACAAGTAAGACTCACTTGTGAGTCCCAAATGGGACTTTTTCCCCCTTACTTGGTGCGAGACGGGAATTTTGTCTAAGGCAAAAAAGACCCTGTTTGGGACTCAGACTCCTGATTTGGGATTCATGACGTCACAGAAAAAAAAGTCCTATTAGGGACTTATTTTGGGTCTTACTTGTCCACTTAAGTCCCGAGTCCCAATTGGGACTTTTTTCGATTTTTTTTGGGACTCGCTGATTCGTCAGGGACTCACGAATCACACAGTTTTCAAATGAATTTTCATCTCTACAATCACCAGACTCAATACAGTTACCGGACCAGCATACCAAATTATTGAATTTCGGCGATCGTCAACACATAATATCTATAATCGTTACTTATCAATGAATGCACTGAAAGAATATCGATTACCGATTAATACTTGCACGTCCTCCTACATGTCAGTTTATCAAATTCTTATTATTCGAAAATCATTGTATCACAATCTTTCTTTTAACATAATAATTTAATAAATTTTGATGAAATTATTGTTTAAAAATGAATAAACGCAGATGCTGTTTCTCTGGTCGAGGGAACCTGTGCCTGGTCCACGAGCTGGTCCGTGGCTCGCATGGTTCGCGACAGCTTTCGTGCTTTGGCGTTGCAGACGTCGTATCGCAAAAGCGATACTCGCTGTTTCACCACTGCGTTTATTAAAGCGTCGTTGCGTAGCGCCAGTCCATCCACATGGTATTTATGTGCCAAGAGTATCGAACAGAATTCATCAAACATCGACGAGAACGGCGACAACGACGACAACGAATAATCAGCGTGAGCACAACATCATCGAAAAAGATCCAAAACTCAGTCTCATACTCAGTCCGAAACACACGACGGGCATTAAAACCCGAGTTAAACGTCTGTGCACTGGGGATGGTCCACACGTTTCCGGTTGTGTACAAACAGCCCAACAGGTGAATTATCGAGTAACGAGAAGCGGCAGAGTTTATGGAAAATATCCGAACAAAAGTGCCGCTCAGTCAATGTCATAAATCGATCGAAAATAAAAACATATTTCAAGCACCAACAGAATATTCAACAAATTTCAAATCCAAGCTTCGTACTCCATTAGAATATCAAAATTAGACTTTAATCTCGTAAAACTTTATCGAATTTGTGCTACGATATACATTCGTGCGGAAATCTAATCAGCGTATTTAAGGAGTGTACGAGTTTCTTTTTTAATATACAATTATCGATGATTATGAATATTTGTTGCGTCACGAAATCGTAAAATACTTGTTTTCGTTCACGTTCATTCAATTATTGTCCTGTGAGCCTGTATAAATCGTAAACATACATAAATTTTTATTACCCAAAACGTTTTACCCGCATTTGTATGTCATCGAGATAACCGAATTTTCTTTAGCGATGTGACAAAAAAACTTTTCGATAAAATTTAGATTCGTTATGTCGAATTCTTGGCATGTTATCGAGCATAATGGATCAAAGTTTTCGCTTTGACCGTACAAAGATCATGTCAAAATAGTTAATTTGACATAAAAAGGATTACGAATACTCAGATTTTAATTTGCATCGAAGAAAAATAAAAAGCGAGGACATTCCTTTAAGGAGATTGGCTACAGACAACAATGTTGCCATGTTAAAAGCATAGGAAAATTCGAAATGATTAGAATTTAATGAAATTTGGTGAGCATATTCTTTTGGATTAAATATGAATGTACAAATTTTTTAAAGATTTTTCTTATACATAGTTTTCGAGTAATTTAACACTAGAGTTTACATCCGTAAGCATAGGATTCTGATATATATAGGTATATCTTTTGCATATTGTAAACTCCAATTATTCAACAACTATGTAGACGAAAAATTTGAAAAAATTTGTGTCATTGCATTCGATGCTAAAGAATGTTATCACCAAATTTGATTAAATTCTTATCATACACTGAGAAAAGAGTTTAGTTGAATTAACCAAGGTTTCGTAGAATACGTCGAAAAAAATATTTCGTTCATTAAAAAAATCGTTCAGTTGCACGAATTATTAACTTTATTTCACCAAACAAAGATACCAATTGAATCAACCAAATGAAATTTGTTGTCGTGGATTTTGTTGGATCAACGTAAGATATTTTTCATTTAATGAAACTGATATTTGGTATAACAGAATATTAGATTGGACGTATTTCACGAAGCCATTTGGTTGATTCAACAATTCTCTTTTCTCAGTGTATTGTCGTATGTAGCCACCCTCCTTAATCAGGACTTATCAAACGAAGATAATATCGATTGATTCCTGAGAAATATTATAATGCTCCGTAAGAGATTTCTTGGAAATTTCCAATAGCAGATTAACAATCTATCGTCCTCAACTTTTTCCCCTGGCATGACGAAGACTCCGATGTAGATTTCGACGACTATTCGTGTCCTCAACCCACTTTCCATGACTTGTATATATCTATGTCTATACGTAGCACGTAACGAAGTGCAAAGCCGATTGATAAAGACCTTCGAAGCGGGGTCGTCGAGATGTCATACCGGGTGCACATCATCATCCCTCCTGAATGGATTGACGACGGACGCCTGCTTGCGCGTTCAAATACGTTCTCATATTCATGAAATACATATATGAACGACGCTCGCAAAGCGATTCTTCTATTTTTATGTACTTATGCTCGAATGTAATGTATACGTAACAGCATTTAAGAGGTATTTGACAACAAATTGATTGATATTTAAGGGTTAACGCTTGTGTAAGCGATTGAAAAAGAGACATGTGTTTGGGATTTTTTTTTTCACTTGATCGTGTCATAAGCAATTGAGTTCGATGGCTTCGGAAGTCGAGTAGGTCGATTTTCACTTCTGTAAAGGGTGAATCTGCAGCGTCAGAAAGGAAACGATTGAACGAACGAATAAGTTCGCGGCCAGCAGCATCAGTACCGCCATTTTTTTCTGGCACAAAAGTCCGATTCTCTCAAATTTCCTCATTCCTATATTCGGAGAAATATGGCGTTGTTTTGTGTGATCGAGGAAAAAATGCATTTTTGTTCGTTAAAAGATGAGTAGTATCAGCTGTAATTTAATTTTTTTTATCCATCGATACTGTGAAAATTCATGTAAAATTGTTCGAGTCCTGCTCACAAACTTCAAATCAATTTTGTCTTCCGGACACTTGTTCAGATCGATCATTGTATTGAGTTTAGAACAAATCATTTGTTGTACTCTTCGAATGTCTCACGAAATTTGAAAATGCGTTTTTCAATTCAGATATTTTGAAAAAAACAATCTGGAAAATCGATTTATTTTCAAGTCGACAGCATAAATCAAACTCCTCAAAGCTACGAATCAATAATTCCGATCGATTTTCAATTTATTTCGTGTTTTTGTCGTAAAGAAAATATTTTTTTTAAAGATTTAGTACAGTAATATCGATATTTTTATGATCAGAGAAAGAGCATTTGAGAAAAATCAGTGCAGAGTGGATCGAAGAAGCGATAGTTTGAGGAGACGTTATATTTTTTTCATTCGATTGGAACAGCCATTGTAAAAGTCGAAAACGAAATCCCGAATGATGACGGGTAGACACTTGGATTGAGAGCTGGCGTAGAATATCTTATGTGTGTGTTCTTGAATGTTAAGATATATACATGTATTTTGAGCTCCTCCGTACCCGCTTACTCCTCTCTCGTCTTTCATTTCCTCTTCTTCACCCTGCCAACCATATATATCGCTGCGAACTCCCCCGCCGTTCAGATCAATAAGCGTCGCGTGCGTTCGAAGGGTCTAGGACGTTCCCGCCACGACACTCTCCCTCTCTCTCTCTCTCTCTCTCTTTTTCCTTCTCCACAGATATACATCATTGATATTCATCGATATATAAATATGCACACAGCAGTCTCAGCACATTCGATCAGAGCCTATAGAAATTCGGACGAATTTTCAACCGACCGTTTAGTCTCCGTGTAGTCCACTCTCTCAAAGAGTTTCGCCAACAGCACAAACGCAAACGGTCCATTGCATTCGGGACAAGGTTACCGAAGCCCAGTTCTCTTCGAGCCTGTATATTTTGTGTATACCGATGATTTTTCATCAATTGATATTCGCTTTGGTTCGTTTCTGATTTTCAAAGGCCCAAAAATCAATAGATCACTTGCGTCATTACAACGATCGTTTATTGACTAAACGAGATGATTCTCCATTGTTTTCTTGATCCTGACCAATTATTCGTTGTATCAAGCGAAACAATTATTATTTGTATAAAAATGAACAAAAAAAATAAAAACGTAAAAAATCATCATTGGCAATTGATTTGTAGCGTACAGTTTCAAATTTCTATTCACTTTCTATGGCTTTATTGAACTGCTTGGACAATTGCTCTGTCACTTACGAACAACTATGATTTTTTGGCAAACAAGAACATTTTGACTCTATGAGACGAATAACGTGAAACGAGGATGGTACAATTTTTCGAAAAGGTTTTTCATGTAGTGGAGAAAAATCATGAATTCACGCAGTGTTGAAATCTCAGAGTTTTTTTTTTTGCAACTTCATATTTTTTTGTTTTCTTCTGTTCAATATGTTCCTTATTTTTTTTTTTTTAACTAACTTTCGAATTTCCAGGAGAAGAAAACTTTAGTCGAACGACCATTGAAAATGGTTGACTGGATACGAATCGGACGATAAAATGTAAATTATGACAGTTGGAAAATAAAACGTTTGCATCCATTCATTAAATTATTTCAATCAAATCCTGTCGATCGATCTTTTCATTCGCTTCATTTCATTTTGTTTGATGAATAAAAGAGTAATGTTTTTATCATAAAAATGCTGCTGCTGTTTGAATAAAAATATTTCCTCGATACTCAAAAGAAATTGACTTCTCATACGGAAATAATACGCATCCGGAAATCAATGAATCAAAATAAAGCTCTTATGACGCCTGAAACGAATAAAAGTTTTTTTTTTTTTTTTCCTTTTTATCTCCTCAATGCAATATCGAATAGCAAATTTCAACGGTTTTCCTGGCCAAATATAATATTGGGACTGTGAAAAGGCTCGTTCACGTTGTGAAAATGAAACGCGGTGACAACGTCTGGAACAAGTTTCGTATCAGCGATGTTTCTATTTACATTGGAAATAATAGTTCCGCAAGTTCTAGAAATGTCTCGGGGAGAACCATTTACGTGCTCCTTTTGTACCAAGTATACCGTCTGTGTAACGCGAAGAGTGGCTAATACTTTCGGGGTAAATCATTGTGCTTGGAAGTTTGAAAGTTCGTGTACTCGGAATATATTTGAAAGTTGCGCTTATAATCGAGCGCAGTGAAATATACCAGTATCCCATCGAGTTATCGGTCTCGTTCATTCAGTAACAAAGGTATCGATTAATCGGATAACCTTGTGAATTTCATTCAGTTTTATGTTTGAAACAAGCTGACCTCGTAGCGAAAAATATGAGGCATGGTCGAACATTTAGCCATAGCACGTTTAATGTCTCCGATAAAATCTAACGACCGGACCATATTCGACTATTCTTCAACGGAAAACCAAATAATCGGTCAACCATATAAAAAAATATATGAACGACCGATGTTACCGTAAATAATGAGCTTTTTATGGTTAAAAAAAAGCTTAAGGGGATGTTCTACTTCTTCAGGGGAAATACTGTCTGATTTTGACCGAATTATTGAAAAGAAAAAAATAATGAAGCTCAATTTTAAACGTTCAGGTCGAGTAATGCTTTTTAAAAATCACAAAAATTTTTTGGAAATTGTTTTCGTAGCTTATGCATTTGAATTGTTTCTGGTTGACGGAGGGTCTCTAAAACAAAATCGATGCTCACTAACGTGCGCGGTTGCGGTGATCACAAAAACTCATTATTTTATCGTTTCGTCAGTGAATCCAGTTTCCCTTTGTTTAATGAAATTTTATGCGAACCGAAAAAATCATCTCGTTTCCTGAATAAAAAAAGAGGATAAATCTTTTGTGATAACGCAAACGAGTCTGTTGAATTTCCCTATTAACTATTTATTGAATCATTATTTTGACTTTTTACGTGTTTCAACTCTTCTAATCAATGTAGTTACTCAAGGGAGATTAAAGGGGTCGCCTAGGGCGTTAACTCAGTCGAGAACTTAATCAACTCGATTCCTCTAAGGTGACTCGATGGAAGGAGGCCTATCTGATTTGAATAGAACGGGGTCGGTACGGGGCTTCTTCCACCATATAAGGTCACAATATACTCCGCATCAAGCTAAGAGTTAACGCACTTACGGAGTTCGCGAGAAGCTCGTAATATACGTTATTACATTATAATTCATTGAAATTTCGATGAAAAATCTAGAGCTATCTGTTCCAAATGTTTTGTTTGGAAAATTTTTAATTAAGTTGCTTTTCATGTTTTTTCATTTTATTATTATTTTTTCATTGTACTGTTTGTTCAATTAATATTAAGATAGGAACCCCTCGAAGGTATGGAAATCGTAATGTTTCATGTGAAATGGCCTTTGTAACTTTGTGTAATCACAAAAAGGCTTCTGAGATCGTTTGATCCAGGTATTTGTGTACGTCAAAGGCAATACTTCGTAACGCTAGAGACAGGACTGCTGGAGATTGCCTACCAGAAAGTATCGAATCTCATAAATATTTATCGTATACTGAGTCGTCGAGTCCTCTCTCTCTCTCTCTCTCTCTCCCTCTCTTTCTCTCTTTATTTCTTCCCTATCAGCATCGTCGTTTCTCACACCTCACTTCTCACGAGGGAATATTAACTCTCACAGCGAATGAAAACGAGCATCGCTCACTAGCTATATGTAATCTCGTGATTTCCCAGCAAACTGTGCGATGATGAAAAAAGAAATATAAAAAGGAGAAAGAAGAAAACTATATCCTTCTCGTAACGACTCGGCAAGATCGAGTGTAACGTCGAAAACGAAGCCATTGCGAATGTTGCTGGTTTTAAGCTGAAAATGCGAATCAACTATTTTTTCGAATGCTCCATTCGTTCACAATTTTGAGCCATTTATATTTTTGACATTCGGAACTCGAAATAGCCACGAACTCAATAAAATGTACAATATTTCTCGAACACACTCAAGACAGTGATGAAATATCGAATTACATGAAAAATATTTCATTTACTATAAAAGCTTTTTTATACTCCTTTACTTGAAAAAATTTTATTTTTCATTTTTCAATCGAATAACATACAAATATATTTCTCTTCACCTCTTTCAAAAAATTGGGTGCTCAACATCTTTCTTCGATTCATATTGCATGCACTGAGAAAAAAGATTCGCTGATTCAACAATTTTTTTGTTGAATCAACAAATCGTAGCAAACAAATTAAGTTTGTCGATACAACAACACTTTTGCTGATCCAACGTATTTTCGTTTTTGTGATAAATGTTTATTGGAGCTAACAAATTAGATGTTTGTGTAATCGAAATTATTGTTTGGTTTAACGAATTTCATTTCGTTTCAACATGGAAAAATTTGGTTGAATCAGCAACCAACTTTTCTCAGTGTGCCCTAATAAAAAATGTTATTACGATGCAATGCTAAATTTCTAAACGAAAGCAAACGATAATGGGTTTTCGTGAGGCAAAAGTTACGAGATAACCGATCTTTTGTAAAACAGTTTTGTCGATCGACAAAAGAGTCAGAGAACGGAGCGAACGAAGCACGCTTCTATTCTTGGTAACTGGAGCGAATTTTGTCTCCGAGAGTCTAGTCAGCGTGAAAAAGGGTTGTAGATGAGTCTGTGTTTCAAGTGCTCCAGGGCTTGAAATTGCTTGTCCGCAAGGCATCAAACAAGAAAGACGAAGCAGGAAGGAGATAACGTCAGGGCAGATTTCTGAGAGTGATGCGCGTGTCGATAAATTCATCGACTTAGCATTAAACTCGAATCAGCAAATAGAGATCTGAACCGGTTTCCAAATGTCACACCCTCAGGGCTTCTAATTACTCTTCAGATTATTTTTTTTTTTTTTTTTTTTTCCAAATACTCAATATTCCTGTCAAGAACCTTTCTTCAGTTCGAAAATAAAAGCTGCACAGTGTGAATGCAGACTTGACAATTCAAACACAATAATAATCAATCATATTTCAATCTATTAATTCAAATTAGTTGGAACTTTATTTTACCACCATTCATTTGCTTTGAGCTATTCATATCGATTCAATACACAGAAAGCTTTAAAAACATTACATGATAAAAGTACGTACGAGTAAACTCGATTTCACTTTTTTTTCCATTCGGTCATTTCAATTTTCTCATATTATGACAAACATCTACAAATTTATAAACATATAAGCTCGTTCCGTCATCTCTCTGAACAAACTCTCAATTTTTATACATTTTATTCTTACATAAAAGGCTGCTTTCCTGTTTTAGTTTCGGATTACTCGAGTTGATAAAGAAGCTTTTTATCCGACCGATGAACAGTTTCCTCGCTGTTATCCGGTAGTTACGTAATACGATATCGTTCAGCATGACGTTATGGTCGACATTTTAGTTTCCGGTACACGGGAAAAATAATACCAGTCTCGGGAGCAAATTGTCTCGAATTTACAATTTATTTCAATAGTAAATCAAAACCGTGGAATAATCTCGACGAAAGCATTGCATCATTTTATTATCACGAGCGATTGATGGTCCTTGATTAAAACGAAAAATTGAATAATATTTTGTTCAAAATCCTTCAGAGATTGACGAGTTGTAGAAAAATTTCAAATATTACAAAATCGATGTTATTCTTAATTCAAATAATCGATCGAACATAATTTAAAAGGTTTTTCGCTATGATAGTCGAACTGATAGGCGGATGATTGGAATGTCGCAAAATAAATTATTATTCACAAAATATTCGATCATTGAAATTTTTATGTCCATTAATTGAATCCATAGACACAAATTTCTCGGAACGAGCGTGGTCAGTGGATGAATCAATAGAATTTCATTACCGAACCTATGTGGAATGTTCAATGACATATACGAAGAAGTTCTACTTCGCCCCTGCTGTTGAGCGCGAATAGTTTTCGCTCATTCCACAGCGATTCGGTCCAATTGATCGACTAAATTTCAATTCACTCCACTGAGAATTCGGCGATAAAATTATATCACAACACCAACTTTTTGTTCGTTTCAGACGATTCATGAAGAATCTTTTTTGGATCATATGCGAATAAAGAATTTTTCATATTAATTTTAGACGTTAATAAATCTTACCAAAATACTTGTGACCAAAAAAGAATTTCACCTCTTCGAAATCCTTTACGATACAAAATTTACGATAATAATATCCGATAAAAAAAATTACGTAGCCGAGTGTGAAACAGTAGGTACTTGGCCTTGCCGTATTCGGTGTTATACCTGAAAAAAATTTGGGACAAGAATATCAGCGAGAGCCAACGCTTTAAGAGTATAAAAATGAAAACAATAATCACTACCCTGCTCATTTTTTTTTGTTCTATCACGTTTTTTTAATCAAGTTCCCAAAAAAAAAAATCAATTCGGAAAAACACAGTCGCAAGGAGCAGTTCTGTCCTCGTTGTCCATTAGTCGATCATCCCCGTTGATTGGGTATTCACAGGGATAAGAAGATTAACATTGGGCAAAAAACGAAAAGATACTGACCGAATTTCAGTGCATTCAAATAACCAATGGGTATAATATTCGAAAATGATTCGTTTCGACCTGAAATTGCAAATCCCTAAAATAACCATGGATGATGATCGATCAGCTAATCTTACTTTTTCCCCTCGAAGGAAAGTATCAAATGTCACCGTAAGTCAGAATCCAATTGGAATAATAATTCGGACAAGAAACATAAAAGGAAAAAAAAAATTGAGATTGCTCGAGGTGAGTGCGGGTGCACCCAATGTACTTTGCGACCTCAACGAATTCGTGAATTGAGGGTGGTTGTGTATCCCGACGAGAGGAGAAGAGAAGGAGAGAGAGAGAGAGGGGGGGGGATGAGAAAGAGAGAAAGCAAGAGAGAGAAAGAGAGAGAGATTGTAGTTTGCTAAAAAGGGCGTAAGAGAAAGCGAATTTCCGATAAGGATATGAAGATAGGAGAGAGGGAGAGAGAATATCTGTAGCGATGAATAGGTGGGGGTAGTGAGAAGAGAAAGCTCGCAGGGTGGAAAAAGGTTGTAGGGGTTTGCGCGCAGGCGTTCTGCGCGTAGTATATCGATGCCTGCAAGCGCCCGGGCACTGTCGCGTTCTGCGAATGACTACCAACGAATTTTCTCTCCTCGTCAGTAGTAAACCCCGGGCTGGTCAGCCGTACAGTTCGCGGGCATTTTTTCGACACTCGAGAGGTAACCCCGTTTACGAACAAAGGATTGGAAGTAAATCCAAAGTAAAAACTGAGTTCTTCGTGCACGTTTGCTGTTTTGTTTTGTTTTGTTTTTTTTTTTTCTTTCAGCAAGAATAATCATTATTTCACTCTCAAATCTCTGCGGTGTACAATAATATACTCTCGTCGTAACTACCTTTTTTGCCCTTTTGATCATGTGAGAAAAATCAACGGAATCACCTCGTGTTTTCGTTCATTAAACGAAAAGGAGAAAGAAAAAAAAAAAAAAAAGAAATAGTGTGATCTTTCAGGATGAGGACGATAAGGTACGTGCACGAGAGTCAATTTCATTCCACCTCGAATGAGAAATACCCGAGAGATAAAGAGCTCCGTTAAAGATGGCAGTGTGTTTCTAACATGGACGGCTACGGGGATGCTGCGCGTGGACCTAAACTGAGATAAAATGTCCCCGTTTACATAATATCATCCACTGGGATTAATTACTTTATATTTGGCTCATCATCGGCAGCGATATCTGACGGTGTCGTTTACAAGATTTATGGTATATTATTTATATATATATATATCACTTTCCGTGATGGAAAATTGGACGCAAGTATGGGACGATAAGGGAGGGGGTTGAAAATAAATTATTTTGTGTCGATAATGTATTTCACGAGCCTGTTAATTTCGTTTTTGAGAACAAACGCTGTTCTTTTTTTTTTTAACTTTTCGTAGAAAGTTTTTATTTTCTCGAAAGATTAATCACACTTGCGAAAAGTAGAGAGAAATATTAAAAATCGTATTCGACAAATATTTACGTGCATGTTAGCTTAGCTCGAATGAATTTCAATAGAAACGTCGCTAGAACAATGTCGGTAGTATAGTCGTTACAGTTAATAAACAAAAAGAGTTTTAATTATTCGATCATTTGCCAATACGAATTTTGTTAGATGCATTTTGTGTCAGAAAAAAGAGTATTTTCGTGTCGGAAAGATGCTGCGGAAGGTTACATTCGATCGAATTCTTCATTGATAAAAAATTAATGAAAGGATTAAAAAAAAAAAATTTGAATGCCTAAATAAAAGTCAAGAAAATAGTTCGGTATCACAAAAAAATAGCTCTATAAGTAGGACAGCACGATACACAACTCACAGCCAATTTTGACGTTTCACTGAAAAAAGATACTGAACATCGGTTAGGATTTGTTCATCTTGAAGTGGTTGCTGCATGACATTTCGATAAATTCTGTGTCACAAGGGAGTCGGGGGTAAAATAACGGTATATATCGGCCAGGTCGCATCTCATCTCGGCATGCGCATAGTTGGCCAAATATATATATTTTTTTAGTGTTAAATAAGCAATTGTAGCTGTGTAGGAATGGAAATATGTTTATGGTGAAGGGAATAGAATATCGTCGTATCGACTGATATTAGTATCGCGTTACTCCTGTACGATCAAAAGTACAGGTATATTAAGTGAATTTCATTCATGTATATACGATTTATATGTGTTATACGTTAACATATTTGTCCATAAAGTCGGAAATGTCTGAAGACCTGCCGGAAACGTGTCTTTCCATAAAAATGATTGATCGATGACAGGATGAAAAGATTACATGAAAGAAAATATATTTCTACGAGTTGTCAATTAGTTGTCTTTTTTTTTCTTCGATATTCCGACTCGTAAACAATTGAAGAACAAAAGCTTCAGACTGAACCAATAAATATTTATTGTTAGGATAATTAAAACTTGGAATTGGTACGCCTCGTCACAGGAGAGCTCTGATATCACTCCAAGCTTTGTCATTTCGTGAGTATTCCGGCAGAGTAAGATTGTTGTATCGATATTAAAGCTGAAATAAATTACATCGTCATGGAAACACTGCCGTGTAAAAAAATCATGAATTCACGATGATCAAACTATTGGATATTTGACGCGAAATTTACTGCATTCAATCACCAATTACTCAGAATTGGTTTTGCCAGTTTCGAACCATTTTTTTCTAAGTTTTTTTAAACAATAAATAGTCGTATCCGTCGCTGAGAAATTGTTTGTAAATCGTCATTTTATCTGGAACACGATAAAAGACCATTGATTAGGCCTGAATTATTTATCGTGTATGCATATCAAAAATTCCCGATACTTAATTTTTCTTTGGACGTTTTTAAGCCAAAGTGGGCATAACGAGATTCAAATCAGTTGTTTTAATATTTTTTTATTACACTATTCTGACCTTCGCTCTTTAATTCGTACAACCTTCTGAACAGTGTCGGAGACAACTGATTAGTCTTTTCCACTTATATTGGGTTTGCGTTTGGGTCAATTGGAGGATCACGAGTTCAGGTATTCTCAAGCTTCGAGCGGACATACACGTGCCAAAGGGTTCGCAGACAGGTAGACGCGACGTTGACAATTTTAGAGGCATAAACGACGAGAGGCATAATAATATTTATGTAAGTAGATGAGAATGAAGAGCTAACAAACGAGGAAGAATGCGCTCGAATGCGAAAAGATAGCTGACATATAAAAAGGCGCTGACCCTTCTTTTTTCCTGACCGGTGTAGAGCCAAAGGGACGACACGAGTGTTGGAGCCGCAAAGAAATTGCCTTTTTTTTTTATTTAAATAATGCCGTAGATTAAATCTGTAATACAGCGATGAAGAATCCTTTCCACCGCTTCTCCACTGATTCCATCGGGTGATATCGATGGAAAAAGGCATTTCCCATTGGGACAAAAGAGGAACTACCCTCAGCTTGATTTTTCCACGAAACTTTTTTTTGTGCGCTTTGGACGTTGCAACAAAAACGACTGTGTATAAACACACGAGGCCATCCGGACGTAAATAAATGAAGCGATCGATATTTTGCCAGGAACTTTCAAGGCACTTTCGGTCGACGAGGGTCCGAGGGACGCGAGGCGCAGAGGAACGAGGGTGAAAAAAGAGGAGCGTCGTGTCACGTGTTTCAGTTTTTATCTGTATTGGTTTATATACACGTATCATGTAAAAATGCGGACGTCGATACATAGATATATACGCATATATGTATATATCTCATCGATGTATATCATTCTGCACGGAAACACCGCGCGTAAGCAAAGGAACCCAAGAGGATAGTGAAAACGAGAAAAAAAAAAAAGTTGAAAGAAAAAAAAAATACGTAACTCGCTAATCCAGGGTTACAAAACAGGGGCTTCTTAATCTTCTTTTCATGTAACAGACTTGACTCTCGCGACAGCGGTCGCGTGTCGACGCAGTTCGGTGCTGGATTTACTTTAACGTATCATCTATCGTCGAGCCCTGATCCGATCAGTTTACCGGATATGTCACACCGGTAATGTCACTCACACCTCGCAAATGGACACGCTCGTTACAATCCACAGAAAATTCAGATTATAACTTTTTATCCTCCGATCTTGAAATTATTTTTCATCTTTCTTTGTTTTCCAGAAATTCAATATTAATTTTTCGAAATCTCGTATTTCTCAGATCACTCGGGTTTCCAGAAATTCTTTCGCAATTTTCTTCGCGGATATTCGAACTCTTCGGCGGATATTCGAAATTTACTTTTTTGAAGAACTTTAGTATCCTTGATAAAAAATAATCCAGCATGTTGGATAACAGGTTTAAAAATTTATTTTTCAATATATTATTACAAAGTATTTTTCAATTGGTAACTTGTAAAATTCAAATGCAGCATTAAGTTTTAGGGTGTTGAAGTATTTCGGACAATTATTTAAAAATTTCTGAATCAAATTCTTTTTCGTTTTATTCTAGGCATAGAAAGAAAATATTATTGATTTTTTGCATCAATCTCTCACCTTTACGATGAAATATCCAAGTTCAAACCTCTACCACCTCGTTAAAGTAACAAACGACTTTAGTTCATTAATATTGAAAATTTGAAACTGATGTTGCATCAAAGATACTCGAATCACGAAATTACTTCGAAATTATACGAATTATTATTATTATGTGAATACTAATCACGATGACTAATGATTGATAACATCAGTAATGTGAATCTGACGAGTAACATAAAGGAGGAGCGAATAGTAGAAAGATTTGAGGATTATATAATTTGAGATAAACACGCGATGTTTAAATCACAACGGTTCACACCGAGAATTAGCATGGGGTTTCAAGAGTTGTTCCACTTTCAATCTTTTTTCGAACGAGGGACGGTAAAAAAAGAGCCAAAAAGCGATAAAAACGGTTCTTAAAAACGAGCTTTTCCTGTACGTTTATACAGGCATAGATGTATCTACAAAAAGAGGGTTGAAAAAGAGACACGTAATGTACGTAGCTTCCCCATTGAGTGGAGCAACTAAATTATGAATGGTGGTCGATAACGTTGAGACTCGTGCACCCCCTCGACGAAAGAAGTTACAGCGAGACAATGATTCCTCACAATAAAACGACCCCCAACGAATGGACACCTCCGCAGCGATAAAAAAAAAAAAAGGTCAACGTACAGCATTACTGTCGATAAAAATACATTGAGAACAACACCTGCTGTTCCGTTCGTACCACACGAGGGTGTTATACGTAATGAGATTTTATCGTGACATCGAACAAAAAAAAACATAATTGCTTTTATCGCACGAAGAATCTCTTCACGGTGGTTGACTGCGAAAAAAAAAACATTCGTGTGTAAAAATAAGGCCATAGAACATTTTAGATAGTTAACGACCAAGGAAATATCGTTTTAGTCATTTTTTTTTTTATATCCATAGCCGTGAAGCTTTTACTATCAACACCCAAACAGTTTTGCGATGATTCGTCATACAGATTTTTATTGCTTCCAGTTACATTGATGGAAGAAATTATTGCGGGCAGTTAGAAAGGCGAGGTGCCTGAAAATCTGGAAGGGTAACTACCCTCGGCCGATTGTAAAAAAATCGGACGGAACATTCGTACGGAAGAAGGATTTTTGGGACTTTAATTGCACACACACAATATTCTCGAAGTGTCTTTGAGGCACACGATCGGTGGCCCCTGAAGGGGTCCACTGGCAACGGTGAAGGGTAAAGTGACCTAAGGGCGGGTTTTGGGGGGATGCAGCGCGAAGGGGTAGCGGCATGGAGGAGCCCTCACTGGAGGCTCTCATGCAAGCGGGCCTCATCTTCGTCGTCGGTGTCGCCATCATTCTCTCGAATCTTCTCATCATCGCCACTTACCTTAACTTCCGGGGTAAGAAACGCACTCATTTAACTCATGCTTTAATTGAATTTTTTTAAAAATCAAATTGTTAAAATGTTTCGAGCCCCCTTACGAATCTCTAAACTATTTTTCCTATACGAGCATCCAAAAACGATTGAAAAGGAAACTGTTGAGCTTTTTTCCAGTCATCAAAAGAAAAGCAAAAAACGTGACTAATCCGGAAGATAAAAAGATTCACTCGAAACCCTTTTGAAAACCAGTTTAAAGGTGTCCCATGCCATCCTAACAGCTTTCTGAATATATAGCTTTACTATTTCTGCTCGAATTCTTTAGGAGGTCGTTACTCTATCAAATAAAAAGTTCAGGTTACTAAATCGATGTTGTTTTTTTTTTCCTAACCACACCAACTTCCAGGTCCCTCCGAGGTGATAAACTACTATTTGCTATCGTTGGCGTCGGCGGATCTTCTATGCGGTTTGCTGGTAGTACCACTCTCGGTATATCCGGCGCTCGTTAGAAGATGGGTCTACGGGGACATAGTATGCCGTTTGGTCGGTTACCTCGAGGTCACTCTCTGGGGGGTCTCGGTCTACACCTTCATGTGGATCTCTGTCGATCGCTATCTCGCAATCAGGTAAACCATCTGCCCTCCAACCCTCATGACCTTCACCGCGTAGGTCATACTCATGTCTTTGCTTCTGTAACCTGCGTTGCTTAACACTCGTACGAGAACTTTGATTAACCGGGCAAATATAAGGCTGTGACTCGAACGTCCAACTCGCAAGTGGATATAACTGGAGCAATCCTTGATCAACGAAAGAAAATCCTTTTTCATTATCTCATAATTATGATGTTGCTTCACCGTATCAACCGGAGAAATATATAACGAGTCTTCAGATATTGTAAAATCATGAGATTTTTTATTTACGTTTTTCAGAAAATACAAAAATAGTGGTTGACAGCGTTGTTACGTTGATTCAGTGGTAAAACAAATTCTGTTCAAAACGGTATTCAAAAACTTGCTCAATATTATAAGTTCTATCGATAAAAGACTTTTGGAAAACGGTTCCTTTGGATTCTGTGAATATTTGAAAAAAAAAAAGAACTTCTACACTTTTGTTGATGAATATTACCTAACAGTTTGAAACGGAAACTGACGTATCCGAAAAATGGTGTATTTATGGAGGAAACAAAAGTTGCTCGGGGCCTTGCTATGGGAAATTGACGTTTTTTTTTTCAAGCAACAACATCTAGTCAGAAATGAATCGCATTCGCAACTTACTTCGTCCGTATTAATCCGGAATTTAATGAATTTGTATATTCGCCAGGAAACCACTACGATACGAGACCGTACAGACGAAAACTCGTTGCCAGTGTTGGATGGTCTTCACATGGATAAGCGTGGCAATGATATGCTGCCCACCGTTGCTCGGCTTCAACAAGCCGATCTTCGATCGCGAGGCCTTCATATGCATGCTGGATTGGGGAAACATGGCCGCCTACACAATAACCCTATCAATACTCGTGCTCGGTCCTTCGGTCATAACAATCGTGTACACGTACTTCTACATATTCTCAATGATGCGACGACTCAGATCCGGTGTACCGATACACGACAAAGAGTACGCAACGGCGTTGTCCGAAAATCTCAGCAATCCGAGTCACATCATGTCCTTCGTTCTTGTAATGGCGTTTTGGGTATCCTGGGCACCGTACGCCGGACTCAGGATCTACTCCAGCCTTAACGGACCACCTCAGGTAGTTCACGTTTTCAATACTTCCTAGTTCCTCTTCTTTTTATTCGGTGGATTAACTTTTCTCGATGATCTTTTCTAAATTCACACGAATCCGAAACTCCTGACTCGTTCTTTCGATCACATCCAAGCTGCTGAATCGTTTTTCTTCGAGGAACAACACGGTTTCGGATTAAAGTTGTTAAATAAAAAGAAAAAAACTTGAAATATTTGCAAAGCGTTCCTATTACTGCGGCAGTAAGAGGCATCCCGTTTCGGAGTGTGACTTTTGAAAGAATTTGCGAGATTAATTGGTCCGAAACGTTTAAAACATGAGAAAGATTGATTCCTGAAAGAAGATTTCCATTACATTTTCATTTGCTCGCAACGCAGGTCCCATTCCTGAACTTTGCAGTCGTCTGGTTCGGGGTGACGAACAGTTTCTGGAAGGCTTTGGTGCTGGGCACATTGAGCCCACAGTTTCGTCTAGCAGCGAGGGTTCTTTGTCTGACATTGTGTTGTCGTCAGCGAAGACTACCGCCAGAATTGCTCGGCTTGGACGATGACGATTAGAATTAATCGGCAGGAATAGCCGAACGAGAAAGAGACAAAAAATAATTAACCAACGGAAATAAAATGGTAAACAGAAGCCGGGAAATATCGTTGCAATATGTAGAGCGCCGCGCATTCTTAGAGCATCGCTGTTTATCGACGATTCTTTATCATATAAAAATCCTTTCGGTCACGGACGATGTTTGATTGAGTGATGGGGAAAGGGGCGGAAAAAAAGGGTAGAAAGTGAACTTCGATTGGGAGAAATTGCGGGATGGCCGAGTGATCGAATATCCGGTAGTTATAACCGGACGAAAATCTCGCTTCGCTCAATCTCTCGTTAACGAAAGCAAAATAACAATAACCAGAAAAAAAATTAAAAAAAAAATAAAAATAAAAACATAATTTAGAGTAAGATCGGTGAAATAAAGTTTCTGAATTATTATTATAATGATTACTTACACAAGAATGTGATGGGAGTTCGGGGCGAAAAACGGTCATGTTGAATGTTTTGAAAACAAATAAAACAAATGTTAAATAATCGTTGCCTACGTACGTCTTAAGATCACGCTCAATAAGTGTCGTAGTCGAGCTAAAAATGTGTCGCACGTGTCGACCGAGACGCCCATCGTCGTGTCTGTACTCAATTAACACTGAACAAATCCAAGAAACTGAAACAAAAAAACATTACCAAAAAAAAAACGTCATATATATATTACGAAAAAAGGATTTGATGAAAAAAAAAGAAAAAGAAGAAAATAAGATAAACAAAAAAAACTAGTCAATTAACGGAGATGTCTCTACGAATGTGAAGCGCTGGGATCGGTCAAAATGTGCAGCACGAGGGTTAACAATTCCAGAAATAAAGATAAACGGACGATCAGAGTTGAGAGAATAAAAAAGGTGCGTACGGAGATGAAAACAGAGGTGCTCCTTCATGAAAGCTTCCGCAATATGCGAAGCTGCTCGCAAAAAACGTTCAATGGGCTTACAGAATCGTAGTTCATGAGATTTCGCCAAAATTTTTCGCTTATGAACAAAAAAAATACAACATTTGATCAACACGAATCAAACGGGAAAAAATCATGTTGTTTAGAGCTTCCCTTACGATCGGGATAAAAAAAAAATAGAATGGAACACAGAATCAACGTTAATTCAATATTCCGAGGGTATTGCAAAATCCTTGTATTCTTTAGACGTTACGCGAGCAATTCCAATGTTATTTCATTACGAAAACGAGGAAATTTGACGATTGGTTTAAACGAGCGAGACTCTGACCCGTGAAGGACTGTGAGCTCTGACACTCTTTTCTTTTTTCGTATTCTCTTCGAATTACATAGTTAGTACCAAGCGAGATTGAAAAGACACATTAACGGCAGTTTAAGAAATAAGAGCGTAGCGCAATCAGCGAATGTCGCAAAGATCCAGGCTAAAAACGAGTAAAACAAATTGAATAAAAAAAAAATTTATTGAATTATCAATTATCTTAAAAACTTTATTAATTATTGGCATCTTTTTTTCAAGGGCTTCAATGGGGTAACGCACATTTTACGGCAGAGTTTAATAATTGACTTTTCATTCAGAAAAGTCAGTGGAAAATGACTCATTTATTTTTGTTGTTTTTTTCGTTTCAACCATAAAGAATGGAAAAATAGTTTAACATATCTTTTCATTTGAGTTCAAGAAATTTTAATCATTGTACGATATCCACATGGGATTAATACTCTGGGTAAAATACCGTCACGCGTCGATGAGGCCCCACCAAAAAGTCGCGATGTAAACGAAAATTTCCTCAACGAGAAAAAAAAAAAAAATAACAAAATTTGGCTCAAGTTTGCATCATCTCTACACGATTCGGATATTAAAGATTTTAAAAAATAAACAAAACATAGAGCTTAGCGATAATTAGGCTTATAGACGTGGGCGCGCAGCGGGACTGCCACTTCGTTATCAAAGGTTCGTGATATCACATCTATTCGTCGGTGAAACAAAAAATAATAAAAATGAAAAAAAAAAAAAAAAACGAAGAGAGAACGATAATGTTGCGTGAAATTTGTGAGAGTCACGAAACCGACGAGGAAGGGTGCCATGGGTTAATACAGTAGTAATCATTTTCTATTACCATTATTGTTAAAAATCGTAAATTAATTCGTATTAATTGGACTCTTGATAATCGATTGTTAATTGAATATGAATGATTTATCAACTGTTTATTATCGATAAGTTTTTTTCGATTGGTGCCCATTCTCAGACCGATGGATCCTGGGAAAAACAAAGAAGAGTGAGAAAGAGAGCAAGAGAGAGAGAGAGAGAGAGAGAGAGAGAAGACATTTGTGGGAATAGCATAAAGCGAGAAGTATTAATTAGAACTTAGAACTGGTGAAATGAATTAAATAGCATAACAATGAAGGAGATCGAGAAAAATGCGAGAATATAAATATAATATGCAAAAAGCGAGGAAAAAATAAACTGTTCGAATTAGTTTTTAAAAGAAATGCAAACAAAACGTCGTTTCAACGGAGTGTAAATAGTGTTATAATAATTATAAAATGCTTAAATTATAAGTAACTCGTTTTATGGAGAATATAAAACGCGTAACGATCGATCGCTATTGTTTTCAAATTATACAGATATATTATACACTTATGAGAATTCTCGACACACCAATATAAGATACAAAAAAAAAGGTTTTAAAAAATGAGATGTATAATAATAAAAAAGCTACGAGTTTAATGGTCGTTTTTCAGTCTTCACTTCTCTCTCTCTCTCTCTTTCTCTCTCTCTCTGCCTCTGTTTCTCTCTCTTCCCTTCTCTCTTTCTCTCTCTCTCTCTCTCTCTCTCTCTCTCTCTACCTTTCTTTTCGCCAATCAATGCTCAACGTCTATACTATAATCTTGCCTAGAATCAACCACCGGTCAACTCTTGGTGTCTTTCTTTTTGATCAATTACTCAGCTGTCGATAAGGGATCTCACAAAAAAAAGGATTATTTATAAGCCTATATTCCGACATATTAGATCAAAGGGACTTTTCAATTACTAATTTTTTGAATGCTCGTCCCTTAAGAAAATCTTTGACACGTGTGCTTCACACGAGCAAAAATAAAAATTTTATCAAAAACATAAGTACGTGCCTGTGGAAATAAAAAGAATTAAAAAATGTTTTTTTAATGCTGCGTCAAATACATGACGACTCGCACCACTAATTCGAACAAAGATTTTCTGGAGCAATCACTATGGGATTCTTCATGCGATAATTTCGACAGTCCACGTTTTCAAAATGTTATTAAATATCCGCAATTATACGAAAATCCATCGGATATCCATAGCTCCATAAATGATAAACTTAGCCTCGGTTTAACAACTCGAGATTAACGCTTCGTCACTCGAGTAGTCGAATGGCGTTTTGCGCTTTCGAATGGTAATCCCCATTCATAAATAAGTAACACCAAAAATTTCTGAACTAATAGACACTGAGAGCATCAAATTATTTAAATAAGTTGCTTACTAATTCTTATACATTAATGCAAAATTACAGAGTTCCAATGTTCTCTTTATCTCTATGCTTCAATAAGAGTATAATTTTCGTATTTTCTTCAATGTCCGGGAAAAGAAGCCGCAAGCAGGAAATGTCTTGAAAGTTGGCTGCAAATAGCACGTAGAAAGAAAAACGAATAGTTTCATTGTAGGGGTTCGCCCAACGATCAAGAGAACCGCCAAATTTAGCAGTATTCACGAAAAGAACCGAAGAAAAATAAATTACCAATAAAAGTATAAAGTAATTCATGGAAATAATAATTAATAAGTAATGAACTCGATATTAATGATATATCGGTATGATATGAATGATCGATTGATTTAATTCTTAAAAAATCTAAAGGTTAATAGAGGGAGCGTTAGGCGATCTCGAGAAAAACGGCGAGATCCTTAGTCGTCGTTCTTTTGCATTGAAACTATCGAATAGTAACGAGTCCCAGACGACAATGAATCGTGCCTATTCTCGATTTCGAATAAACGCCAAAAGTAAGGAAAGAAGGAAATAAAGACAGGAAGAAAAAATTGAAGATTCAGCGTTAAAAAAAAGAGAAAGGTGTCAAAAACTACACTGAGAAAAGAGTTTAGTTGAATTAACCAAGGCTTCGTAGAATACGTCGAAAGAAATATTTCGTTCATTCAAAAAATCGTTCAGTTGCACGAATTATTAATTTTATTTCACTAAACAAAGATACCAATTGAATCAACCAAATGAGATTTGTTGTCGTGGATTTTGTTGGATCAACGTAAGATATTTTTCATTTAATAAAACTGATATTTAGTATAACAGAATATTACATTGGACGTATTTCACGAAGCTAGTTGGTTGATTCAACTATTCTCTTTTCTCAGTGTACAAAGGGCAACGTGAAATCTAGACGGAAAGAAAATAACATAAAAAATTACTAGAGCATCGTAGTTTGATAAGAAGTTTCGAAGGAACGACATGGGCCCAGAGAACTATGATACCATAGTGATTTTCCATATTATTTTCTATCTTTCTATCCATGTATATGAAGATATTTATCTGAATCTACAGCTCAGTACAGCAGATGACTCAGTCGTTTGGGTGAAAAAAGAATGCAATGCTAAATTTACTGGACAAGGTGACTTCGATCGTAAAATAACGGGGAAAACGGATCCACGTTAGTTCCTTCAAGTATCTGGAAAAATGGCTGAGTTACTTGTTGTATTAATCCAAGGACATATATGCAAACATTCAGAAATATTTGCTACTCGCGTGAGGAATAATTGAAATTGTTAGTGACGTGGCAGTTTGATAAGTTAAGACGATTGAGATGATTAAACAGGAGAAAATATAAGAGAGGCAAATAATCATAAAATAAAGAGAAAAATGAAAAAGTACAGAAGAGAATAATAAAAGTTGAACGGATATAATGGTCCCTGGCAGTTTCCCGGGCGGCCTTCATTATTAATGATTAATTACAATTTTTGTACCTAGTTGCTAGTTTTGTACTAGTTTTGTAACGTACCTCATCATGGGCGTGCTGTTATTAAATATTTTTAATGGACGTCGAAAAACTGAAACCACAAGGAGATAAAAATTCATGTCTACGGAGATAAATGAGAAAGAATTGATTGACAAAATTGTTCGGTAATTGTATGTACTGATACGTGACAAATTTGTCGAGAACGTAAATGTGAGGGAGGAAAAGAATAATTGCAGATTGAGAAAAGAGAGATTTACCTGGATCCGCATTTGTAACGATCTTTCATGGACTTTCATTATTGTTTATGAAGGGAAAATGAAATTTGATCAAAGTATCTCAAAAAACCTCGAATCAAACGTTTTTATTTCTTCATTTTTTTTCTTTCATTAAACTACGACATTGAGCTTTTAGTTGAAATGATGAAATATTTACTCAAGAAAGGCTGCACTCAACAAGGAGTTGCACGTTAAAAAAGCAAAACGAGACTACTTTGCAAAAATCAAACTGCAAAACATTTATTTGCTTCATTTTACTTTGATTTGAACTTTAATTTTTCTTTCAATTAACACTCTGATATCGAATGATTTTTAGAATTTGAATGAAATATCCTACAAATGATAATTAGTGAGTTTTTATAAAGTATCTGATAATTTTCTAAAAGTCCTGTCAGTGCTGTTGGTAAATAAAAAAAAAAAAATACGAATGGCGTATGCATCAATTTTTGTTTCTCGAACCGAAGGATTCCAGAAAAAAGGAGAGCCTGTAACTGGATATAATATCGAAAAAATTAAATACAGCGAGTATGACAGAACGCTGAACCGTTAGAAAGTGTGATTATATGCGAAAACAAAAGAAAAGAATTTAAAAAGAAAATAATGAAGAAACGACAAAAAAATAAATGAGTGCTGTGACGATAATGTAAAATGGATTAAAATGATGACGGTACGATTAGAATGATTCTTGTCCTAGAGTCTATAGAGTAGGAAAAAAATTCCAATAATAAACAGTGAGAGCGTAGAGTTACTGCAATTTCACTTCGTGATCAACTACTATATTATATGAGTCCATCACTTTTATTCGCTTTCGCTGTCTACATATGTCGTCTTTTATTCCTTTATATACTCCTTCAATTCCAAATTACCATATCGATTAGCCGTATGCAATAAAAATATAAACGTTGTTTTCAAACATGAAAACAAATTCGACCCACTTGTCAAGTGTTGTTGTGTAACTCGCAGTGCTGGTATGTGGGTCGGTGAGTAAATTTCTTTTCTTTGCACACCAAGGGTAAGTATACCAGGTAAAAATGCATCTTAACCGTCCAACATCACGATAACGGCGTAGCTCTCGGTATACAGAGTGCCTCACGAGTCGACTCTGAGCTGCAAAGCCGAAACTTTGACACGAAATTCTGTGGAGATGAATCCCAACGTGAATGGGCTTGTTCTTGAGCTTGGTAAGCGAAATCAAAAGTACAAGAATATTCCAAACCACGTGTAACTGTTGCTCCAATGGGCAGAGAATTTTTCATCGATTGGATGTTACACTGCGCAATTCAATGAACAGCGAACATTGACAACCTTCAGACCGTTTTTAGCTGCAGTTTCGAGACGCGGTGAAATTTGAAATGATGTTATTGGAAGATTAACCGATGAGTATGAATGGCATGAAAAAATAATCAAAATTTTGATGGATCTTAGTGACATGAAGGTTCATTAAATAAAACGATTGTTGAATAAAGATGTGACAGTGAATATTGATGCAGCTCTGGGTAGTGCATTAGCACCTAAAAATGAACAATAATTCTCGAAATATTTCCAACATTTCGGGCTTCTCACCAGTCACAGCATTATTATTATGTTTTTGAAGATAAAATCATCTTCTAACCAGCATTCGAAAGATACAAATCGATTAACGACAACAAATCCGGTGTAGCGACATGAATAAGTGGGCTCGGTGAACGCAGAGCAAAAAACACTAGGTGCAGCTACAGTAGTGGGGTCTTCCTCACTCTGCGTGTTTCGTCTTCCGGTCTATCCTATTGGCAGACATTCATTAATCGATATTCCGTTAATCCTGCCGCAGAAATAAAATCTTAAGAGGATTTTTCTCTTAAGAAATTTTCTCGTCCATTTGTGCTTCTAAAATTTTATACGACTTTTGGGATACTCGATGTATGGAAATTCAGAGAATTCATATGTATATATTCAGGATTGGAGAGATCGAAGAAACGTGCAAGTACGCGAGCGAGGGTAGTTCGCTTAACGATGGCGTGTCTGACCTGTTACAGGCTGGTACTACTTCGAGCCGAAGCGTATCTTTGTCGTCGAACAACGTCTATACATATATATATGAGGGATTTTGTAACGTTTATATATTTATATATGCATATAGTCTTACTCTGGAATTGTTCTCGTCGTCTCGATGTTTTTTTGCAGGCTTTTATGCTCGCACACGCTTCACGTATGCAAAATAAAATAGGAAGCAATCGAGCCAGATTTTTCAGCTGCTAACTTTAAGAAGTTATAATACAATGAGAGCAGCTATGAAAATAGCAAATGGAAAAAAAAAATACAGAACTTGGACGTCAAATCGAATTAATCCGCTTGCATGTTAATATGAATAAATACAACTTCGGAGTAATACCCCTGCAATGTTTTTCTCAAATGCTTTTATTCACGATAACTTTTTTAACACTTGGCTTCTCATACCCAAATTCAATTGTCGCTGGCTCTCATCATTGTTCCTTTTTTCATAATCACTCTGAGAGTTTTATTGCAAACATCAAAGTTTTTATTTTATTTTTTTCAAAATTTCATTAGGGAATATAAATTTGAGCAAATTACGTGTGTATGTTGTTGCATTCAATGTAATTCATAGATTTGGATCGCTGGAACGAAAATTCAGGAATTTCTTCAGAACTGTTATTAAAATTGGGAAAGAAAATGACTGAATTTCGAATTTGTAGTAATTCTTTGGGCGGTATTTGATGCTTGCTAAGAGTATTGCCAAGAAAAGAACTTTCAAAGTATTCGTCCAGGCTTGTTTGAGCTTGATTGAAGATCTCGAGAGTTGGCCACCGTCGAAAGCAGCATTGTTCAGCCGATAATAGCTCAGGACGTAGATTGAGAAAGCCAAGAATGTAACAAGAAAAAGAAGAACAATGGTAAAAGAGTGGGAGTAGATTGAGCTAAGGGTAACTTACCTAAGAAACGAAAGGATCGTTTAGTTATTGTCGCATAACAGTACAAGCTGCGCATGTGAAAGCAGGTCGTATCTTAGAGTATCAGAGACAAAAACAAATATTAAAAAACAAGTAATCTTAAACGAGTGCCATTTTTCAACGTTAACGTAAATCGAGAGAGAGATATTTCACGATGACGGACGAAGAGGAAGCTAAAGTGAGTCGATTATTTGGAAAATTATTATATTCTAAAGATATCGACTCTTGTTTGCGATTGTGTTAGCGAATTTTTCATAACGAATCATTTCAAACGAATCAAAAGATTTTTATCATTTTTCATGTGGTACAATCTTCAACGTAGTCGACGATGTTCACACGAATAAATAATGGGTCTCGTTTCTGGTATACCATTGTGATCGAAATCAGTTGGGCACACGCGACACGTGTTCCAAAACTATAAGGATAAATTTACAGAAAAGTGGTACGAACTTCGATAAAATAAGGCTCTTATAAGCGGTGTTTTATTTTCTGTGACTCATGAAACGTCCCAGAATTAACGTCATACCGTTGCTATATATTTAGATCATTGAATCCAAAAATGATAATTCTTATCGTCCCATATTCTACGATCACTTCGATTCAATAATTTCCAAGCAATGATCCGACAGGGAGATATATAAATGGACTTTTTTTTATAGCAATCGATTATGTTTCTAGACATCGAACTTTTGAATGAAATTTCAGGACACACGGTATACCTCAATTTATTTTATTCACCTACACAAAAGTGGCTTTGTACGTATAACACGTACACAGATATTTGCATAACATGCTTTGAGATATGCAAAGAAGAGTTGTTTTAAAATGGTTTAAGAATCCCGAGTTCCATCGTAAAGTTATACGATATGGCGCCTCCAAGAGTGCTGATGTGTTAGAGGGTGTAAAAATGCAAAGTAGTAACAGCGACGATGAGTCAGACGATTATCAAGCTGATAAACCCACCTTCACACGCCATCCTATTTCCTGGTCCGGTCTCGTTCTAGCTGGCAATAGTTTGCAAATGGGCTTGCAAACAGGAAAAAAAAGATACTCGGCACGATTGTAGTAACTAATTATACGCTAATTGACTTTTTACTGTTTAATTAAGAGAACAAACCGTTTCCGGATTTTATACACACCACCCGTTGACTTCATTTTTATTTGTTGTTTTATTTTCCAACATTCAGGTCAGATGTTCCTACATCTTCTTCTTTTTTATGCAATTTTTTTTTAAGCGTAAATATGTGCGCTGAGTGTGAAATTTTCACTTTTTCACTTCGGTGTTCATGGCACATTTTTATGATTATAAAAACAAAACCTGGAACACAAATAACGATGAATATAGAAGGAATCCAAAGAACGCTACCGGACGAGGACTCGAAATGGAAATTCTGGAGCAATCGATTGTAGAAATGATCCACAAGTCATTGAATCAACTATCAGATATAAAGTAAAAATCGTTACGAATTAGAGCAGCCAATTCAAAGATACTGAATAATTATCTTTCCAAGTGAAAAGGAAAAGGTTAATGCAGAAGCCGCTGTGCCACAGTCGATACTTCACATACTTGTGAAGCAGCTCCTCTATCAGGATGCTCCTTCTAGTCATCATCTCTGAACAGAATTTGAAAGCTCCAAAATTGAGTACGAGATAAACGAAGCTTGTTATCTACTACTATTAATTTTCAGGGACATTATTTTGACCATTTTTACTATCTGTATTTCGATGCTGATAACACGAACGAATAGCGATGACAGGAAAAAAAAATTAACGTACAACAGGAGCTAAACATTTTTTTTCTTGAACTTTCATGTTACCTGAATTCAGTAAAATAAATTTTATTCCATTTTGATATAATCGGTAATAGCAATTAACGTGGTTACTGATAATGAATTTGAAATTTTATATTCATATTTCAGTGCTAATAATTATTGTACTTACTTCACAAATTCTTATCCAGTGAAATGGGTCATGAACCTTCAATCGATGTGTAATATTGATTTATGTTCTTAATAATGTGACCCGTAGCACATTTGTTTCATGAGACGTCGGCTATGATTTGACTAATTCTCTCAACTAACATTCGGTTGATGAAGATGTTTTGACATTAATATCGAAGCATCGAATGCGTTTCGATCTGATCAGGATGATGCGGACTAATCATCTGGAACAAAATGAAAAGAGATTTTCGTATTTGTAAAAATTAATCATATCTCACATCGTCGATTGGGCAAAGTTTTTTTTTTTTTTTTAAATTAGCATTCCCTAATCAGAAAACTGTTTATCATTATGTTGATTGGATTAAGAATAAACGAACTTTCAATTTTTAACTTTGGTATACCGAAATCTATCATGCAGTAACCTTTCGGCTATTATTTTTGGATAAAAATGAGTAACTAATTGAAAATAAAGAATTTGTTCTTAATTCTCGATTAAGAACTTGGATCGTGATGAATTTTTCATTGACTATCACTAAATTTTAACTGATCTGGATTTTTTTTTTATTTATTGTTTTGGATTGAATTCGATACAAAAAAATACAAATGTGACGAAATAAATTGAGTTAAGGACACGACATTGAATTAAATTTCAATATTATTTTCAGCTGCCTCATGATAATGGAAATTTCACATAAAATTTTGAAAACTAAAAAAATCTGATTGGTTCGAAAAAATAGTTTGAAACCAATAGATATTCAGTTTCCATGAATCCATTAGTTGACAGGTTTTCAATAACAATAGATATCGATTGAACAATTTTTTTTTTATATAACAAATATTTATATAAAAATTGATATATTACCGTATGGTATTCCATCGAAAGTGGCTGAATCGTTCGTGTCATGTGAGGCATCGACTGACGTTCGGACGAGACAAGCCTTTCGATTATCCGAGGAAGAAGACCCAACGTGTGTGCAACCAAACAGGATATATTTAGAGGCGTTGATAGTCGGTACCAGACACGAGGTATCCAACGTTTGTAAACCCCTTCCAAAAAAGCCTCACTCCCCCCTTACGTGTGTTTTAACCCTCTCTTGCTTTCGCACACACCTTCCTTCATCACTATATCCTGTTTCTGCGAAATCCGACAATCACCTCGACGCCTTGCGACTCCAGTGAGTCTTGTGACGATCTCTCGCCTCGACACGAAGTATTTTCACAGTTAAGCAAAATTCCCTACCTAACTGTCTTGACTAATTGAGACAGTATGTTCGTTCAGGGACCAAGAGTCGTTTATGAAAAATCTGATAATTCTGACGATCCAAGCGATGAAGATGAACCCAGTGGTGACGTACTTCAGGTCGCTGATCAATCCTTTTTCAATATCCAATAATTAGTAATAAAAAATAAAATTCTTCGGCTTTTCAAATGGAGTGTTTCTTTTAACTCTCATTGGGATTGTATTATATTTTTAAAAATTGTCAAAGTACATCGTACATTTTCGTACGAATCAATCGTCAGATACAAAAAACATTTCAGTTCGGGAGGTCGTCGAGCGATAAACCCGAAAATGATCATTTGTTGAAGCAACAAAAAAAATATGTATATCGAGTTAACGCGTTCTCAAAATTGCCTGAAAATAGTCAGGTCCCGCAAAAAACCAGTTCCTCGGCTGCTCGTGATTCTAAAAATGATGAAATACCGCGCTGACCATTTCGACATGATAAATCCTATTCTCAATGAAGAATAAAAGTACCACAATAGAAGAAGGGAAATCGTGAAATAAAAAAAAAATAGAAACATTTATCAAACCAATGGTGAAGGGATTTAAAGAATTGATTTGACCATTTAAACAGAAAAGGCGAGAAGAATGCGAGCGGAAAGCACGAAGAGGGGAGATGGACCCGAGGCTGGAGTTTGCGTTTCAGTTACTCGTCGACGCGACCGGTTTGCCACGTCACGAAGTAATGGACCACGTATTCGAGGGTGGCATGCTCGACGAGATAAATCAGTTATTTCTACCTCATATGAGAGCGACCCTCGTCTGGTACTACCAGGACGTCGAAGAACCCGAGCCGCAACGTTCAACGGATACGGTATATAAAATTCTTTTTCTCATTTACTCATCCACATATATATACACACAAATACATTACAGGTTAAATGTTTTTTTTGTGTTCTGCTGAATGCTCTCCGTATCATCAATCATCGCTGTATCATTTATTATTATTATTATTATCATTATTATTATGCAGCTCATGGTAAATTTATTTATACATGCGTGTTTATAGATTACGAAGAAAGGATTGACATAACTGATGATGCTAATCCAGATGCATTGAAGATCCTTACACAGTCTCATCTGAGATTCAAATCAAACGTTTTCTCGTAATAATTGTTGCAAAATATGTTGATTAATCTTTTGAACTACCCAAACCGTTTCTGAATTGTTATCAATGCTTTGTTGAATTGTTACAATAACTGTCTATAGTTAAAACGATGAATTATGGAACTTTGTGGAAATCTATTTTGATTTTATGAATATGATTATTGTATAATCTGATATTTTTTTTTTACTGTCGTGATTTTCAATTCCTTTAATCTTCTCGATGAATAGCTATTCACGATGAATACATTCGGTTGACATTTCTGAGTAATAATTCAGATGATATTTTTGACGTTCATTTTCTCAGCCTAATTACGTGAAGGCTGACAAATTTTGAATGATGTTACATAAGGGTCCAGCTACGAAAGGAGGCGGATCAAGAGCAGTTCAAACTACGAATGCACCGAAGGTCAAGGATCCCAAAGAATCGAAGGAGCCACCGAAAAAGAAGCTTTTTCTTACCGATGGCTGGCAAGTTCCTTGCACTGGAGTTTGCATTTATATGTTTCGGTGAGTAATTCTACAAATTTCTTAGACAACATTTATTTGAACGGATTATTATGAGAAGTACATGGAGACCAAAATAAACTTTTTCGAATGTTTATTCACTCAACTTTAATGAAAGCATCTTCA
Organism: Campoplex capitator; assembly: GCA_037576405.1. Lineage (NCBI taxonomy): Eukaryota > Metazoa > Arthropoda > Insecta > Hymenoptera > Ichneumonidae > Campoplex > Campoplex capitator. Next base: position 6,860,119 of record JARBWI010000323.1, on the reverse strand, counting down.
GAAACATTTTGAATTCATATTACATAACATTTTAGATAGAGTAAGAAATAATAAAATAATAAAATATCGAACTGAGAGATTCTTATGCGTGAAATTGAATCTGCGAACTGAAGATTCGTTGCTCATTATTTATAATTTGCAACGACGTCATTTGCTCTTCATCAAATTACATAAATTATTCGATTAAGTCAAATGAAATGTTTTCTAAACCGAAAAAAAAAGCTAAAAGAAACTACTTAATGCGTTGAAAAAAAAAAAACGACGAAATAAATTACAGTCTTTTTCACTGAGAGCAGGATCAACACTGCGAAGCAACTGCCGGAGGAAGGTTTTCATCGAGATCTCTACACGGGTGTTATAGATACCGCGAAAGTGGGTGTTATAGCTTCGATACAGAGGATCGTTGAGCAAGTTTTTATGGACGCACTCGCGCACCCGGGAACCGAAGATGAGGATGATTGCCCGATGATAAAGAGCCTCCTTTTGCCTGGCCTGAGATCGTTCTGCAGTGCTCTCAAAGGTGAATCCTCGTTTTCCACCCTTGCCAATCAACAGTCCGAGGCGTTTATATTTACAATTCATCTGATCAATGTCCGCGATAAAGTCTTTTGATGTTTTTTTTTTTTTTTTTTTTCAAATTTTTTTATTAGTGTGCGAGATGGTGGCGCAGGAAGGTAGCATATTCGATGACGGTGAGTCAATGATGGATGATATTAATAATTTTGAGGATGCAAAAGCTCTCGTAGCGAAAGAAGGCATCGTCGAAAAAATCGAAAATCGTGTCAGAGTCTGGATTAAAAAACTCAAAGATTTTATACTTGAAAGTAAACAAGTGAGAAGGGAAAATGATAATTCAGGACCTCAGCAGGAATTGGAATATTGGAAGAGGCGAGGTGCTCAATTCAGTCAACTCGCTGGACGACTTCAGGTACGAATATTTATGTGGAACTTTGGTTCCACATACGACATTAAATTATGAAATAAATATAACAGTAATAGGCTTTGAAGCAAACAAATGATATTAAATATTGAGCTGCAGGAGACATTTAAACATTGTGCAGATTTTATCGAAAAACGAAAGTTTCCTAAACAACAATTGGAACGAGACTCTATCGAAATCATTGAAACGTAGTAATTGATCAGAGTAGTATATTATAAATTTTAGAATTCATTGAATAATATCGTATTCAATGAAATATTTATTCGCTTTTCTGATTCCCAGAGTCACGAAGTACGAATGTCACTTCTTTGCTTGCAAGTCTCTCGATCGAAATTAATCAAAGATTGGGTCGATGCCGAAGACGAAGTAACGTATTGCTACAACGAGGCTAAAGATAATGCTAAATTTATTCAAGCCTTAGAGAAGTGTTGTCATTGTCTCTATCTCGACGATCCCGTAAGTAAATCGTGCATGAAGTTTTCATTGAGTTTCCACATCGGCAGATAATTTGAGAACACGTTTGAAACTTTTCATTGATTATACAAAAAAAAAGAATTTTTTCTGCTTCAATATTCAAAGGTATTTCATCGGATTTATAAGAACGTAATTTTTCTGCGGATAAGTCATTTGAAATAAAATTTTTTCAAGCCATTCATGAGTTCTAATAAATACCATCATTCTTCAAGGTAAAAATGAGAGATTCTCTGGTATCCCTCCTCCAGACCGTACGTCTGATTTACAGTGTATCGCGTTATTATAATACATCGGAAAGAACATCGTCGCTAATGGTCAAGATCACTAATCAAATGATAGTAGCCTGTCGTGATTACGTGACGAAAAGGGGCCGTGAAACTGTTTGGGATTTGGACAGGGCGGCTGCAAGATCGAGGCTGAAGCATTGCTTGAGACTGAACAAGTAAAAGAAAGAAAAAAAATCAGAAAAGCTCATAATGGTTTTTGACAATCTTGGTAAATTTGATTTTTACAGAGCCTACAGAGAAACATACAGGCTCGTGCGATGCTCTCCAGCGGTAACGGAACAAGAATTTTCATTTTCGGAAACCCACGTGTTCGGAAGATTCGATTCTTTCTGCGCGAGAATACGAAAAATTCTGACCATGTTCGATCTCATCGATGATTATCAAAAATTATTCGAAAGACGAATGGAAGGGCTTCTGTTAGGCGAGGGTAATGATATTGCAGGCATTTTTCTAGCTTCATACTCATCGAATATAATTAATTTCGTATAGTCAGCTCTTCAATTATTTGGTTGTGCAAAAGATTTTCATTATTTTCAGCTCTTGAAGAAGCTACGAAAACTTTTCAAGAAGGCAAAAAAATAGCAACCAGCAAAACGTATGATTATCTGGACCCAAGGAACATTGAATTTGACAAAGACTACGATGTATTTATGACGAAAATGGATACACTCAAAGAAAGCATCGGAAATATAATTGAAAAGAATTACGCTGATGTGTGGGAGACCCCTCAGGGAATTCGATTCCTTACAAGATTCGAAAAAGTACTTAGTACTCCTGTTTTCCATCAAAGATAATGACGAAACTGTGAATGTTTACTTTTATTTCTACTGGAACCATTGATTTCTTTCAAAACTCTTCATTTTTCGTTTTGTCCTTATGATCAGATTTTTTTTAAATTATTGCCTCGTTACAGCATACAAAAAGGATTCATTTTGCAGTGTAAACGTTTACGTGTTCGTAGGTTAGTGAGAAAATTCCTCTAACAAAATTGGACGAAAAATATCAACTAGTGGTGAAATATTGTGACAAAGAAGTCGAAAGAACGCTGAAGCTGTTCAAAAAACAACGAGACGACCCTCCTTTACCCAGACACATGCCACCAATAGCAGGAAGATTGACTTGGGCTCATTCATTGAAGTAATAAATGCATAATTCTGCAAGCTGAAAAAGTTATCGTTTCTTTGAATGAAATTTTTTCAACCTTATTGCACAGAGTACATCTGGACGAATTAGCAGCTTCCGTCTGCACTCATCCCATCCTGAAAACATTGCCTCTAACTTCCGATCTTGTTCGAAGATACAACCATGCAATTGCAGTTTTACTTCAATACCAGACTGACATAGCCGAAGTTTGGACACACCAAAATTCTTGGGTCATCGAAGATGGTCTCAAAAAGTACAAAACTCGATCAATTTGAGTCGTTTGAAGTTTCTCATCACGGATAAAAATGATTTGAACTATATATTTATAATTTTCATTAAAAAATTTGTACCAGCATGTTGATGATTCTTATGAACATTTCGTAGACATTTTGATTTCACTCAAGTCATCGTTCAAATCATTTCGAAATGAATCGTTCTTATGATTTTGTTAAATACATTGAATCTGTATGGAAACGATTGAAGAGCATGTAATTTTTCAGGCCTCTGCTGGCAGTGGATCGAGAGACGAGCCGAGTGAAAGTAAATTTGGAGGGTAGAATATTGTTGCTCTTACGAGAAGCTGATTGTCTTGCAAAATTGAAGCTCGAAGTGCCAGTGGTAGCATTAACGATTCTCGTTAAACGAGATCATTTTACTTTGATAAACGATTCATTGCAATTGGTGATAGAAGAATTCGTATCTACTGCTAGACGAGTGAAGCTGGAAGTAAGACCACTTTTGCTTCCTCATTTGGTGCGTGTCTCTTCGCTGCTTATACCAGCCCTGCAAAACATCACGTGGACGAATCCAGATTGGCGAGATTTTTGCCAAACAACACGAGAAGAGATAAAAACGTTTGACGTATTAATAACCAGAGTTCACGACGTTTATGCCAATAGAATTCTTCAGGTACTCGCGAGCATGCAGAAAATATCTCTTCACGCATTGCCAGAGGATGAGCCATGGGGAATCGAAGAATTTGTAGAAAAAACTGAGGAGGCCTGCAGACTGGCTGCCATTGATTTGCATCGTCGAAGTCTGATGGTTGAAGAAGCCGTCGAGGAAGTTTTGCAGTTGGTCAAAAATGCTGCAGCTCTGTTCAAAACAAATCGGGAAGCAGATCAATTCGATCTGGGCAACGCTGATGGCAAGTTGCATAAATATTCTTCAAATTGTGTACGAGTCTATAAACAACAATTTAATTTCATTGAAAACTAATGACAACCAACTAGGATCTCAAGGGGGAGATGACGAAGCTGCTCAACAGCAACAAGACTGGACTGCTGTTTGGGCTTGTTTCGACGATCCTCATCAGTTACTCACCACGCCCGGAGGTGGTTTATCGAAAAATATGCAGGAGATGGTGAGAAATGCCGTCTCGGAAATGAGACGATATTATTCGAGAAAAGTCGTTGATGTTCTCATCAAAGTAACGAGGAGCTCATTGGATGCCATACGACGTCGATTTGTTCGTGAGAGTGACCCTGGTACGTGAATTCGTGGTTTCTAGCGATTCAATTATCATTGCAGGAAAGTAATAAATGAATAACCCCACTCGTGCGATAATTGTTGATAGAAAAATGAAAAACAAAAAAAGAACAAGAAGTGAAGAACCTCATCGAGCGAAATGTTCGTGGAAAATATTCGTTTTTCTGCGAACACGTTTCAAAGACTCATCGATACTTTTTCATTTACCATTACCATTTCAGGGCTATTTATTTTCTGACGATCATTTTCCGAAGAGAAAAATACAATAGTAAATTGATTAATACAGACGAACCTCCGCTTCCGGTATTCCTTCTGCAAGCGACTCTGATGATTCCATCAGTAGTCGTTAAGCCGAGCCTCGAGGAAGTACAAGAAGCATTGACCGCTGCAGGCAGAGCAATCGCCGGAGTTTCGAAAGGTGTTGCTCAATGGAACGCTGGGACAAAAGTATAGATTATAAATTGACTAAAAAAAAAAAGTACAACAAAGTTTAATGTCGAACTTTCCCATGTTAAATTTGCCCCGAACGCTCATGAAGAATGCTTGGCGCGGCGTTGGATGGGCTCCGAAAAGAAATCTTCTCGACGTCGTGATGAGGGCTCAGGGCAATACCGATCGCCAACTTACTGATGGTGAACCCGAGGATCCCAAAACCCGACGGCGACGACTATACAAAATGGTTTCTGAAGAGAGACCAACTTTTCCGGTACAGCAGCGTAACTTTCAAACTATGGTGATGGAAAACAAAGAAGTAGCCAAAGTTTTATCTATGCTGAGTTCCTGTACGCAAGAACTTCGCCAGGTACAGTAATATATTCCACTTAAATTATTCATTTTTCAATACCCTCTAACATTTTTTTATCTTCATTTTTGCAAAATTCTCATACGCACGTTCCCGTACACAGTTTTTATATTCATGGGGTACTTCACACGAAAAGTATGAAACAACGAAAATATTTAACAATAATCATTATTAACAAGAATTCTTAGTGACCTTCTGATCCTTAGAAACCAAAACAAGACTTCGCAGAAAGTAATATTTATTTTTATTATTTTTTATTGTTTCTGGGTATACCTTTGTGGACTTCTATAAGCTCTTACCGTCACTTCAGTCCCATTTCGCTAATTTCCCATGCTCCTGAAAGAGCCCTGAAGAGTTTTGGCCATGGCTACTCTTTCCCAATGAGCTACTACTGTGTCGCATTTTCACGAGAGTCAAAGCAAAATGTGGTAAACTATAAATGATTATTTTCGGAAGGTGAAATAATATTTTTTTAGGATCTGCTCGACTTCATGGATCGCTGGAAGCCGTACAAATTTTTGTGGAAGAACGAGCGAAGCGTTCGCGAGTTGTTGTTGATATCATTGACGGAATTCGAGAGTACACTTCGGAAACACGGAGAGCTGGAAGATCGTTTAGCAACCGAACCAGACATGATATTATTCGCTAAATCGATAGCTCTTTCGACGGAAAAATTGAAATACGGTTTGTGCACGGAGATAAAAGCATCAACTCACAAAATAGGTCAAGCGATGAAGAAAAAATATCGTCGAGAAATGGAATACGTTTATGCGGTCATGAACGAGATGGAACGCAAGTTGGATCGTCAGATTCGTGATCTCGACGATGTCAGGCTGATAATGGACACTCTAAAAAAAATTCGGGAACAAGAGGTCGATATGGAGCTACGAATCGATCCGATCGAGGAAGCTTTCAATATCGTCACGAGATACGAAGTACCGGTCGATCGAGAGTGTCTCGAACAAGTCGATAATTTACGGTACACTTGGCAACAACTTCTGGGTCGAGCTCAAGACAGTCACGTACTTTTATTAAAACTTCAGCCACAGTTCGAAGAAGAGCTGAGAAACAATTTGGAAAAATTTCGTATCGACAACGAAGCATATTGCGAAGAATATCGATGCACCGGACCTATGCAGCCAGGTCTCACACCCAGAGAAGCATCCGACAGACAAATCCTCTTTCAAAATCGCTTCGATGGCATGTGGCGAAAGTTACAAACATATCAAAGTGGCGAAGAACTGTTTGGTCTTCCTACTACCGATTATCCCGAGTTGTCCCAGATTCGAAAGGAATTGAATTTGTTGCAAAAATTGTACAAGCTTTATAACGATGTTATCGACAGGGTCAGCAGTTACTACGACATACCTTGGGGCGAGGTAAGAGTTTTGATTCGAAGGTTATACGCTTTATTGGAATATTGAGAATTCTTTGAATTAATTACGAAAAAAAGTTGTAAAATTATTTTTTTTTGCTCGAGTCCCATTCAATAGCGCTTCATTATTGACGAATTCGGTTGAACAAATGATGGAACGAAATATTGATGAATCTTTTCAAAGGTTAACATCGAAGAGATAAACAACGAACTCATGGAATTCCAAAATCGTTGTCGCAAGCTTCCAAAAGGTTTGAAAGAATGGCCAGCATTTTTTGCACTGAAAAAAACGATCGATGATTTCAACGACATGTGTCCACTTCTCGAGTTGATGGCGAACAAAGCAATGAAGCCCAGACATTGGCAAAGGATCGTTGAAGTAACCGGCTACACTTTTGATCTTGAGAGCGAAGGTTTTTGTTTGAAAAATATTCTCGAAGCTCCTCTTCTAAAATACAAAGAGGATATCGAGGACATTTGTATATCTGCGATGAAGGAGAAAGATATCGAAGCTAAATTGCGTCAGGTCGTCAACGAATGGACATCCCACGAGTTGACCTTTATGACTTTCAATAATCGTGGTGAATTGTTGCTCAGAGGTGACACTACCGCTGAAACGATTGGACAACTCGAAGACAGTCTTATGATTCTTGGCTCACTAATGTCCAATCGTTACAATGCACCATTTCGCAAACAAATACAACAATGGCTCTCTGATCTTTCCAATACCAATGAAATACTGGAGCGATGGCTCTTGGTGCAAAACATGTGGGTTTATCTCGAAGCAGTTTTCGTTGGTGGTGACATTGCTAAACAATTACCTAAAGAAGCCAAAAGGTTCAGCAAGATCGATAAAAGTTGGCAAAAAATCATGCAACGAGCTCACGAAACTCCCGGTGTCGTTCCATGCTGCGTTGGTGATGACTTACTCAAACAATTGTTACCACATCTTCAGGAACAGTTGGAATTGTGCCAGAAATCGTTGAGTGGGTACGTAATATCAAATTTTAATGGCACGATAACTAATCGACAAGTGCCTATTCTTCATGCCAGTCCAACACGAGAGACAAGTGGCCTTATAGAAATTGCTACATTTTTTTTGAGATGCTTCTGAATGCCAAAGTATTTCAGTTCAGAAACTGAGACTTTTCTCTTTCCTGTGTCCAGATATCTGGAAAAAAAGCGAATGATGTTTCCACGATTTTTTTTCGTCTCTGATCCAGCGTTACTGGAAATTCTGGGACAGGCTTCAGATTCTCATACGATACAAAATCATCTTCTCTCAATATTCGACAATACGCGATATGTCAAGTTTCACGATATCGAGTACAATAAAATGATGGCAATCGTGTCTTCCGAAGGTGAAACCATCGTGGTACGTTGAAAATAATCAAACCATGCACTTCATTGATTGATTTGTGGAATTCTAATATTTCTTAGTCTCATGAAAAATGGAGGTGATATGAAGATGAATTGGATACTTGCCTGTAAAACATATTAACAGCAAAATTCATTCTCTGATAAAATGATTCATTTTCTGATAAAACATTAGCTCGAGAGAGCGGTACGAGCCGAAGGATCGGTGGAAACTTGGTTGATGCAATTGCTCCAAACATCACAACAATCGCTCCACGCGATAATACGCCAATCTCACACGATGATCAATGATCAAAATTTCAATATACTCAGTTTTTTGGACAAAATGCCTGCTCAAGTGGGCATCTTGGGTATTCAAATGATTTGGACGAGAGATGCTGAATTGGCACTTATGCAAGCACGAGCGGACAAAAAAATAATGGGAGAAACGAACAATCGATTCCTTGAACTCTTGAACACCCTTATTGATCAAACAACTAGAGATTTGACGAAAATTGATCGCATCAAATTTGAAACACTGATCACTATTCATGTTCATCAACGTGATATTTTCGATATTCTCGTAAGTTTGGTTTATTTATTTTCCAATTTAATTTGTGCCTGATGTTTCTAACATAACTTTTCACCGGACTTTTTCGAGGTCAAAGCTTGAACGGAATCATCACGATTTTCCAGTTCAAATTCGATCTCGAATTTACCGACAAGGAAAACAATGATCGTAGATCCATTCTGTTACAGCCTTAAAGGCATTAACATGACTTTTTGAAGATGAAAAGCTTTTTCCAAATTCTGGTAAATAAAAAGTGAAAATGCTCTTATTCCAGTGTCGCTTAAACGTCCGGACGGTGTCGGACTTCGAGTGGTTGAAGCAATGTCGTTTTTACTTCAAAGAAGATTTGGACAAGACAGCAATTTCCATCACGGACGTGCAGTTCACTTATCAGAACGAATATCTCGGATGTACAGAGCGATTGGTGATAACACCACTGACGGACAGATGCTACATAACACTTGCTCAAGCGTTGTCAATGTCAATGGGTGGATCACCTTGTGGACCAGCTGGGACCGGTAAGACCGAAACAGTCAAGGACATGGGAAAGACGTTGGCAAAATACGTGGTCGTTTTCAATTGTTCCGATCAAATGGATTATCGCGGATTGGGAAGAATTTACAAAGGATTGGCACAGAGTGGCTCGTGGGGTTGTTTCGACGAATTTAACAGGATCGAGCTTCCAGTTCTTTCAGTAGCAGCTCAACAAGTCGCCGTTGTTCTCGCCGCTAAGAAGGAAAAGAAAAAACAATTTGTCTTCACCGACGGCGATCAAATCGAAATGTGTCCTGAGCTCGGAATTTTTATAACCATGAATCCTGGTTATGCGGGCAGAAAGGAACTTCCGGAAAATTTGAAAATACAATTTCGCACGGTTGCCATGATGGTGCCTGACAGACAAATAATCATTAGGGTCAAACTTGCCAGTTGTGGCTTCCTCGAAAATATAACACTTGCAAGAAAATTTTACACTCTTTACAAATTGTGCGAGGAACAATTGACCAAACAAGTTCATTACGATTTTGGTCTGCGAAACATTCTTTCCGTCCTGAGAACTCTCGGAGCTTCCAAAAGAGTCAACTCGAAAGATTCTGAAAGCACAATCGTCATGAGGGTTCTCAGAGACATGAATTTGTCGAAACTCATTGGTGAGATCATTTTAAAAAAACTTTTTTTTTCATTTCTACAAATTAATTGCCCGAATAGAATCAAAATTAGACTATCAAATTCACGTGACATACAGATTCACTATCGCACAACAACCAGCACCTTCCCACCGGAAAATCTTCAAGTTCTTACATTCAAAATTTGATATTCCAAGAATGCAATTAATATTTTTGTCCACATAATTTGAATGTTTGAGATAAATTTTGTTTCGAAATCAAACCAACTACTGACAAAACTCAACCACGCGAAGTGAATAATTAAATTTTTTTTATTTCTCTTGTGCATCATATGAAATTTAATTGAGTCTTTCAATCGACATCAGATCAAATTTGTTACAAAAGTGGACATTAATTTTCAGACGAGGACGAGCCACTTTTTATATCACTCGTAGCAGATTTATTCCCGAATCAGGCTCTCGAAAAAACATCGTACCCAGAATTGGAGGCCGCTATTGATCAACAAGTACAAGAAGCTGGTTTGGTATACCATCCACCTTGGGTTTTGAAATTAATACAGCTTTACGAAACTCAAAGAGTGCGACATGGAATAATGACTCTGGGACCAACCGGAGCTGGAAAAACAGCTTGCATTCATGTCTTGATGAAAGCTCTGTCACAGTGCGGTGATTTTCATCGGTGAGATGCGAGCGAAACTTATTTATTGACTTAAACCTGACGATTATTGATTTTTTCAAAAACGGTCGGCGTGACTAATCAGTCAGCGGTAAATGGATCGAATAAAATCAAAAAGGCTCACAGCATACACTGCTACATACACTTTGTCAAACCGATTTTTTTCATTAAAAAAAATGTAAGCACATTATGACGTTGCCAAATTGGTTCTTCTCGAATTTCGAGGAGAACGCGTTGCTTGCACGTTGTCCTCAGAGTGAGCTCAGCTGTTGTTTGAGCGATATTAACGGATGGAATTTGTGCACAAAATATTTTTTTTTCCTCAGTTTCAAAGACTTGAAAAACGATAAGCAGGAAAAATGTATTTCTTGAAAATTGGAGACATAATTAATTCAATTAATTCGACAGGGAAATGCGAATGAATCCAAAGAGCATAACAGCAGCTCAAATGTTTGGTCGTTTGGACGTGGCGACGAACGACTGGACCGATGGTATATTTTCGGCACTGTGGCGTAAAACATTGAAAATTAAACCAGAAGAGCATGTCTGGTTGGTACTCGATGGACCTGTCGATAGTATTTGGATCGAGAATTTGAATTCCGTACTAGATGACAACAAAACCTTGACTCTGGCCAATGGTGATCGTCTGTCAATGGCTCCAACTTGCAAAATTATTTTCGAACCGCATAATATTGATAACGCTAGTCCAGCCACGGTTTCGCGTAACGGTATGGTTTATATGAGCTCGTCAGGACTTGATTGGAAACCAGTCGTAACTGCGTGGTTGAAAAGTCGAACAGTCCTCGAACAAGAAGTTTTGGAACAGGGTTTTGACGAATCATTTGCACAGGTAGACACCATCGATATCAGAAACTATTTTTAATACGAAAAAGTTCATTCAAATTAGCAAATTCAATCGGAACCAAAATACAGAAATAATGATAATTAAATATAAGCCCATGTTATAAACCAATGTAGGATCGGAAAGAAGTGAAGGAGAAGCAGCGTCAGATTGAACGTTATCGCCTTTATTCCTTCCAGATATATGGTTGGAGTACACAAACTCTCACCCTAGCGATGAAAGTATTGCAGTGCAACGTGATCCGTCAAATGTTGTGTCTTCTGGAGGGACTTGTTCCACCAGAAGTACCCCTCGAAGAGGTTGAGGATGAGGACGATCTCGAGAGAGACAAGCCGCAGCCAATGACGGCTGAACATTTGAAGAGACTTTACATATTTTCGCTCGTGTGGGGAATCGGTGCATTGCTCGAGACTGCCGATCGTTTCAAATACGACGAATATATTCGCACGAATTTCGAAAGTCTCGATCTTCCAATCTCAGACAAATATCCGGATGCTAAAGTTTTTGATTTTATGGTAAACGATAAAGGGAAATGGGACACTTGGACGACTATGGTTACAAATTACATTTATCCGGATTATGCTACTCCCGATTATAACAGCATATTGGTGCCTATAGTGGACAATGTTAGAATTCAATATCTAATCGATTTAATTGGCCGTCAAGATCGTGCTGTCTTATTGACCGGTGAACAGGGTTCGGCCAAAACGATCATGATGAAGTCATACATGAAAAAGACGAACCCGGACACGACCCTCGGAAGATCGTTCAATTTCAGTTCGGCCACAACACCCTTTCAGTTCCAGAAGACCATTGAAAGTTATGTAGAAAAACGGCTGGGCAATACTTTTGGTCCACCGGGGGGCAAAAAAATGTTAGTATTCATAGACGACGTGAATTTGCCACAGATTAATGAGTGGGGCGATCAAATAACCAACGAGATCGTACGCCAGACGATGGACATGAAAGGTTTTTATTCTCTCGAGAAACCAGGTGACTTCACGACAATAGTCGATGTGACATTTCTCGCTGCAATGGGTCAACCAGGTGGTGGAAGAAACGACATACCATCCAGACTCAAACGACAGTTTTGCATCTTTAACTGTACACTCCCAAACGATGCCTCGATTGACAAAATATTCAGTGTCCTTGGGGAGGGTCACTACAACACGAAAAGAGGATTTTCTCAAGAAATAAGGAGCCTCGTGAAGAAAATGGTACCTATGACGAGAATTCTTTGGCTACGTACCAGAGCCAAACTCTTGCCAACTCCTGCTAAATTTCACTATGTCTTTAGTCTTCGCGACTTATCGAGAATCTGGCAAGGTATGGTAGGTACATTGTGTACTGTTATCGAGAAGGAAAACTCTCTCATGCTGCTGTGGAAACACGAATGTTCGAGAGTTTTCAGTGACAGACTGACCCTTCAATCGGATAAAGATTGGTTCGATCGAGAACTTATCACTGTCGTCCATGAAACACTCGGGCAAGCATACATCGAAATGATTGGTAAAGAAGAGCCAGCCTTCGTTGATTTTATGAGGTGCGTTTTTAAGGCTGCATTTTATTTTTAAAGTTGCATGAAGCATTGAGAAAGAAACAATAAACTTTGGACCACATCCGAGATTAGTGTTTGTTTGAATCCTCTTTTATTCACACGTCGTTAAATTTTTTTTCAGGGACGCTCCCGAGCCCACTGGGGAAGAAGGCGAAGACGCAGACATGGAATTGCCAAAAGTTTACGAGCCAGTTTACGATCATCAAATTCTGCGTGATCGGCTGGAAATGTTTCTTGCGCAGTTCAACGAAATGCAGAGAGGAGCTGGAATGGATCTCGTATTTTTCCCAGACGCTATGCTGCATCTGGTCAAAATATCACGAGTTATAAGACATCCACGTGGTAACGTGATGCTCGTGGGTGTGGGAGGTTCGGGGAAGCAGAGTCTGACCAAGCTCTCTTCTTTTATAGCTGGCTATAAAACATTCCAAATAACTCTGACGAGATCGTACAACGTTGCTAATTTCTTGGAAGATCTCAAATTCCTGTATCGTTCGTGCGGAGGTCAAGGTAAAGGGACGACCTTCATCTTCACCGATCTGGACATCAAAGAAGAGGGTTTTCTCGAGTACTTAAATAACATACTGAGTTCCGGCGTAATAAGCAATCTCTTTACACGAGACGAACAAGCGGAAATAATATCCGAGCTAACACCAACGATGAAACGGGAGAATCCAAAAAAGACGCTCAACAATGAACTCGTGATGGAATATTTCTTACAGCGAACTTGCCAGAACCTTCACGTAGTCTTTTGTTTTTCACCTGTCGGTGAAAAATTTCGTAATCGTGCTCAACGCTTTCCAGCTCTGATATCCGGCTGTACGATCGATTGGTTCCAACCCTGGCCTCGTGACGCTCTGGTCCTTGTGGCTCACCACTTTCTTCACGACTTCGAAATTGCTTGCAGCCCAGAAGTGAAAAGCCACCTGGTTAACGCTCTTGGCTCGATACAGGATGTCGTAGCTGAAACGTCTGCGGAATATTTCCAAAGATTCCGTCGAGCTACTCACGTAACCCCGAAATCTTATCTCAACTTTATCGGTGGTTACAAAAACATCTACCGCAACAAGCAGCACGAATTGGGTGAAGGAGCAAGACGAATGGACACGGGGCTTGCTAAGCTCGAGGAAGCCTCGATATCTGTAGAATTATTGAAAAGGGATTTGGCAGCGATGGAACAAGAGCTGGTGCAGGCTTCGGAAAAAGCTGAAAAGGTTTTGCTCGAAGTTACGGAGCGTGCTATGCAGGCTGAGACCTTCAAGAATCAAGTGCAAAAGGTGAAGGAAAAAGCAGAAGTGTTGGTCGGTTGTATCGCCGAGGAAAAAGCAGTGGCGGAGGAAAAATTGGAAGCTGCGAAGCCGGCTCTCGAAGAAGCTGAAGCTGCTCTGAACACGATAAAACCAGCGCATATAGCAACCGTAAGAAAACTTGGTAGACCACCTCATCTGATCATGAGAATCATGGATTGCGTGCTGATACTTTTCCAGCGTAAGATTGGTCCAGTTGTGCCAGACCCTACGGCTCTTTGTCCCAAGCCTTCTTGGGGCGAGTCTCTCAAAATGATGGCAAGCACAACGTTTCTGCTTCAGCTCCAAAATTACCCGAAGGATATCATCAACAACGAGATGGTGGAGCTGTTACAGCCGTATTTCAAGATGGAAGATTATAACATGGAAACTGCGCGGAGAGTTTGCGGCGATGTTGCAGGCCTGTTGTCATGGACGAAAGCAATGGCATTCTTTCATTCCGTCAATAAAGAAGTTTTACCATTGAAGGCTAATCTCACTCTACAAGAAGCAAGATTAAAACTCGCGATGGAGGATCTCGCAGATGCCGAGAGAGAACTTTCCGAGAGAGAAATGGCACTTCAAGGAGTAAAGGAACAATACGACAATGCTGTCTCGGAGAAACAACGATTAACGGACGCAGCCAACGTTTGCTTACGTAAAATGACTGCCGCAACTGCTCTTATCAATGGTCTAGGTGGAGAGAAGATTCGTTGGACTGAACAGAGCGGAGAATTTAAAGTACAATTGGGCAAATTAGTCGGTGATGTTCTGTTAGCTACGGGCTTTTTGTCCTACTGCGGTCCTTACAATCAACATTTTAGATCTGGTCTGGTAACGGCGTGGATGAGTATCCTAACAAGCCGAACTATACCCTTCACTAAAGATCTTAATATAATCAATATGCTGGTCGATTCCGCTACGGTTTCAGAATGGACTCTGCAGGGCTTACCGAACGACGATCTTTCCGTCCAAAATGCTCTAATTGTCACCAAGTCCTCGTCTTATCCGCTTCTCGTTGATCCACAGAATCAGGGCAAAATGTGGATAAAAAACAAAGAGGGTTGCAATGAGTTGCAAATCACATCGTTGAATCACAAGTACTTCAGATCACACCTGGAAGACAGTTTGTCGTTGGGCAGACCGTTGCTCATAGAAGACGTTGCTGAAGAACTCGATCCTGTCATTGACAACGTTTTAGAAAAGAATTTCATTAAATCCGGTTCAATCGAGAAGGTGGTAGTTGGCGACAAAGAGTGCGATGTTATGCCGGGTTTCATGCTTTACATTACGACCAAGCTGCCCAATCCAGCCTACAGCCCTGAAATATCGGCGAAAACATCGATCATCGATTTTACTGTGACGATGCAAGGTCTTGAGGACCAATTACTCGGTCGGGTAATTCTCATGGAAAAATCTGATTTAGAGGCTGAACGAGTCGCACTCTTCGAGTCCGTTATGACCAATCAAAGATCAATGAAGGAACTCGAGAGTACTTTGCTTCACCGACTAACTTCTTCCGAAGGATCACTCGTCGACGACGAGGCTTTGATCGGTGTTTTACGAGAGACCAAATCAACTGCTGAATCCGTCAACGAGAAGCTACAAGTTTCAGCTCTGACCGAAAAGAAAATAACGATTGCTCGAGAAGAATTTCGAGCTGTTGCCGGACGTGGATCCATTCTTTATTTCCTCATTGTTGAAATGAGCAATGTCAATACCATGTATCAAAATTCACTCAGACAATTTTTAACTATATTCGACAATTCTATCACTAAATCAACCAAAAGTTCTGTCACCAGCGAAAGGATCGAGATCATACTGAACCATCTGACTTACGAAGTTTGGGGCTTCACTTTACGGAGTCTTTACGAAAGGCACAAATCACTATTCACTCTGATGCTCGCTATGAAAATCGATTGTCATCGTGGCACGATAACGCACACAGAATTCATGGCTTTCATCAAAGGTGGAGCTTCTCTGGATCTCAACGCCGTTGCTCCAAAACCTTTCAGGTGGATTCTCGATATAACTTGGTTGAATCTTGTGGAAATCAGTAAACTCGAGGTTTTCGGTGAAATACTTACAAAAATTGAATTCACCGAAAGAGAATGGAGACTTTGGTACGAAAAGGAGAAACCCGAGGAAGAAGAACTACCCTGCGGTTATCAAAAAAGTCTCGATGTCTTTAGAAAACTTTTGCTCATACGTTCCTGGAGTCCTGACAGAACTTTGTCTCAAGCTAAAAAATATATAATCGACTCACTTGGCAAGGAATATGGTGAAGCTAAGATTTTGGATCTCGAAGCAACCTGGCTCGAATCCGAACCCAGAACACCTCTTGTATGTATCCTCTCAATTGGTTCGGATCCCAGTCCTCAAATCACTGCTTTGGCGAAACAAAAAGCCACTCGTAAGTCAATCAATCGATCTTCCTGTTCCATACGTAAAAAAAAACTCTGAAACCGTAATTTCAACGTCACTAGAAAATCATATTCAAAAATTATAAATCCCTGTGAGCAAAAAGTTGAATTACGATTAAATTTTTTATTATTGAAATAGAGTTTCTTTTGACTAACTAAAAGAATCATTGAAAATATAATATTTGTTGTACAACGATGACTCGAGCATTTCACTGAATAGCAAAAATGATGAATCGTTAAATCTTCAATTTCAAGCACTCAAATCAGTGTCAATGGGTCAAGGTCAAGAATTTCATGCGCGTCGTATGATTGCGGACGCGATGAACGCCGGATGTTGGGTCCTTCTGCAAAACATCCACCTCTCACTACCTTTCTGTACCGAAGCTATGGATGCATTGGTCGAAACAGATAACATCCATGAATCTTTTAGGCTTTGGATGACGACGGAAGTGCATCCGCAATTTCCCATCGGATTGTTGCAGGTTGGAAAATAACTCGTTCGAGCCACAACCGCAGCGGATGCAAACACCGAAGTTTAGACTCCGTCTGGCTTTTGTGATCCTGAAAAAGACGTGTGGCAATATTTTTTCGGTGTCATCGAAGCCAAACGTAATCCAAACTTCGGTGTTCACACCTGCCGAGTGAAGGCATAGAAAACGACAGTGAATTAATGTGGATAAATTTCTCAGATGGCGATCAAGTTCACGAACGAGCCTCCTCAAGGTATAAGGGCGAGTTTGAAGAGAACGTATCAAGGTGTTACCCAGGACATTTTAGATTATAGTACACAAGGCCAATGGCCACCGTTACTCTATGCCGTTGCATTTCTGCACACGGTTGTTCAAGAGAGACGAAAGTTTGGTCCTCTCGGTTGGAACGTACCTTACGAATTCAATCAAGCAGATTTTGCTGCCTCTGTTCAATTCATTCAAAATCATTTGGATGACATGGACCCGAAAAAAGGAGTATCGTGGCCAACAGTTTGCTACATGCTTGGAGAGGTAAGTTCGGTAATTCATTGGAAACGGCATTCAAGTGCTCGATTCTCAATTCATTCAAGTATCGATTCTTGAAAGGTGATTCAAAATGTTTGAAAAGTCAACGTGTTAATGAACAAATTAATTAAATAGATTGAAATAATAAATTAATGAACGAATCAATGTCGTAAATGAACTTTGCAACAACGTGAAACTGAAGCTGTGTTTCCTCAAGAAATAATTCTATTTTTTATTAATATTTTCAGGTTCAGTATGGTGGCCGAGTGACGGATGACTTCGATAAACGTTTATTAACAACATTTACTCATGTCTGGTTCTGTGACGTTCTACTAAGGCCAGGTTTTGAGTTTTATCGTGGCTACAGAGTTCCTCAGACTCGCAACATCCACGGATACGTTGATTACATCAACGGCTTACCAGCAAACGATACACCAGAAGTTTTTGGACTGCACTCAAACGCCGATATCACCTATCAAATAAATACGGCAAAAGCTATTTTGGACACGATTCTGAACGTTCAACCGAAAGAAGGAGGTTCGCAGGGCGGTGAAACGAGAGAAAGCGTTGTTTATAGACTCGCTGATGATATGCTGGCCAAATTGCCAAAACAGTATAACGCTTTTGAGGTCCGCGATGCTTTACAACGAATGGGAGCTTTGCTACCTATGAACATTTTTCTACGACAAGAAATCGACAGGCAAGTCGCTTCTATAATCAATTCTGGAATGATGCATACGTAAATTGCTCCCGTTTCTTGTAAACTTCGATATACTAAATTTAAGGATCACGTAAATTTCCACGTGTGGGATCATTTGCAATGGCTTTACCTAAGCTTGAATCTCCTAGTTTTAAAATAACGTCTCAAAAAAAAAATTGGTGTTTGCAATTTTTGCCCAGGAAGTGTGATTTCCGTTTGATGGATCGATTCACGAGTGTATATCTTTTTATATTTTCGACCCTTGCAAAAAATGGTGAAATATTTTTTAAAAACGAAAACTTCATTGTCTTCATTTTTTGATAGAACATTGTCCCATCCGTTTTTTCATCTTGTGAGTAATTTTTTGTTTTTAAACGCAGAAACTAATTCTTCTTTTTATCACTCCAATCAAATTTTGGTGAGGACGTTACTTGATAAACGAAACTGTACTTTTGACAACTTTTCCTACAGCCGTTCTACTGTTGTTTTTAAAACATATAAGCCTAAATTAAGTTTATAATTTTAAAAAATTACATATTAAAAAAAGTACGAACTATTGAAAATGAAAGAGTGTATTTTCGACTAATTGAATTTTGTCTTCTCAGGATTACTCGTGTAATCGGGGAAGTTCAATCAACCCTAACGGATCTCAGACTAGCTATAGACGGGACGATCGTAATGAGCCAAGGTCTGAGAAAGTCGCTCGACGCAATGTACGACGCTCGAATACCCGACAAGTGGCAAAAAATATCGTGGGAATCAGCTACTCTGGGATTTTGGTACACCGAACTTTTGGAGAGAGACGCACAGTTTAGGCATTGGTGCATTAATGGCAGACCCAATGTTTTCTGGATGACAGGATTCTTCAATCCGCAAGGATTTTTAACAGCCATGAGACAGGTGAACAATGAAAAATTAATCTCACAAAAGTGGAATTTCGTAATTAGTTCCATCGGATCTGAAACAATAATGAGGATCGAACTCATAAAATTAAAACGAACTTAGATAAATGTAATACGGAATATTTCGCTGATTAAAAAAATGACAATAAACCGAATAATAATCGATGAACTTTAATTTTTTTTATTAGGAAGTCACGCGTGCCCACAAAGGCTGGGCTCTGGATTCCGTCGTTCTTCAAAACCTGATAACGCGTCACAACAAAGAGGACATAAAGGAACCAGTGCAAGAGGGTGTATACGTGCATGGCCTGTTTCTCGAAGGTGCATCGCTCGATCGTAAATTTTCCAAACTCGTGGAGAGCAAGCCAAAAGTACTTTACGAACAAATGCCTGTTATTTACATCTATGCGATCAACACAACGGCTGGCAAAGATCCGAAATTGTACGAATGTCCTATATACAGAAAACCACAGAGAACCGATCAAAAATACGTCGGTTCGATCGATTTTGAAACCGATCATAATCCACGCCATTGGACATTGCGCGGTGTCGCTCTGTTGTGTGATATCAAATAAACAATAAATTATCTGTATTTGTTTAAATCTGATTTTTGTAAAATATCTTATGAATTTTCACCAAGATATTATATGTATTTTTAGTGACCGGAAATCGGATTTTTCTATTCCGCCCTGAGTATCCGTCACGGAGAACACCTACCATAATTGATCTATGAAGAACGGCATTAAATTTTTTCACACTAATCCTATGACCTGTAGGCACCGCGATAGAATTACCTCAAAATGGTGGTGATAAGGAAGCTTTTGAAAGGATTATGTAAATTACTTGAATGATTCTAAATTAGAAAAAAAAAAAGAAATTCGATTTGGTTCTGTTCATTTAACAAATGTATTAACAAAATTCATTTCCAACTAAAGAGAGAATAATCTTGATTAATAATACAAAGTCTTAGAAAAATGATCGTAACCGCCCTTATTTTAAATTAATGTGAAAAATAAAGATATATATTAGGGTGTGTCAAAAAAAATTGATTTTTCTTTTTCAAAGAACACTTTTCAACAGTTTCAGTATCATAAGATGTGATGCCTGATAGAAAATCACGATGTGCCACATCTAAAAAAATTTTTAAACGGCTCAAATTTGGACAGGCATCATATTTTATGATAATGAAACTATTGATAAGTGTTCTTCGAAAAAAAAAATCGATTTTTTTTTGGCACACCCTAATATACATACATATATATATATATGTATTTATAATTCGACATACGATTTATCGGATTGATATCACATGTCATCAGCAAGTTCCCTGTCAAAGGGCAATATTTATCTCTCTCCCTTTATCTGTCTTTTTTTAATGCAACAAATTCATTGAAAAAAAAGTTGAAAACTCTTTAACACTTTCGATATAGCTTTGAGTTCCATCGCAATGACATCTTGACCGATTTCAATTTCGACGATGTCCGGTATAGAGTTTACTTTAAGGATCAATAACTTGTCAACTCCGTCGTGACACTCCTCGAGGACATAGCACATTTCCATATTTATGAAATTAAGAAATTCTGTCAGTTTCGACTGAACACTATCAAGATAGTCTGGACTACACTCCACTTCGTTATCGCGAACGTATTCAACGAGAGATTCAAGACTACTGAGAACTTCGCTTCTCTTTGGTACAGATTCCTCGTTGAAGGATTTATTTAGTTTTAAATGATACTCCGCTAATTTAACACCAAGATTCACTTTTTTTGGGTGGACCTTGGTGACCTCCGGATATATTGACTTTGCCAATATGGCCGAAGAACTCGGGTCTACTTCATTTCGATCTTTCTTCAAGCTTGCATAAATACCCTCCTTGTTTGTAAGATCAGATACCACTTCGATGAGTCTTTCGAGCATTTTTCTTGAGGCTTCGTGTTTCGCTTGCTTCTTTGTCATTGCTCGTCCTTCCTCTTTGAAAGTCGAAACTACGCACTGATAAGTAAATATCCTAGCGTGCGGGGGTCCAACATCACTTATCATATTGTATTCAGGATCTTGGAGTTCGTTCTCCGCACAAAGATCTTTGAGCTCACCAATCGCATTAAGAAATGGCTCGTTGGGTGAAATTTTTGGCGAAGCTGGTAGTTTCTCAGGCAATGGTGTTCTTACCGGCGAATCTACCGGCGTTCCTGGCAATTGAGGGAGACTTCTCGCAGCTGCTATCGTCTCTAACATATTTTTTGCAGCAATGTGCTTCGCATCTTTTTTGCATCGGCCTGTTCCTGTTGCCATAAAACCATCGCACGTTACTCTGTATGTGAACGTATTTATGTGCGTTCCACCTCCGTCGTGTATCAAATCATAATTTGGTACTGTCCCTTTCTTTACCATCATCTCCTGCAGTATCGAAACGTTCGTTTTTACATTCATTTTTGCGACATCACAGGTTCTCTTTTATGTGCTTGTTAATTGGATTTCCCTAAGCTTCTTTGGCTCCAACATAAATCAGAGATTCCTGCAAAACAAAGGGTTTTCTTACTCATACAGACATCAAATAGGTTTTTTTGCTAATTAAATTTTTTGTTGAACATTGGACTAAATTTTTTTCATTGACATTGCCGAACAAGATTTTTGGAAAAAACCATTTGATCCAATGTGACTTCTATTGAGTTGTAAAAATGTGACGCAACGAACCAACAATTGAAATCCTAAGGAAAAATAATATTAATTTTTAGTTGCTGTTTCAAACATCTGTGAACACAATCAAGTTTTCATTCGATATTACATATTTTCTTTGTCGTTTTAATCAAGCTGATTTTTCATAGATTTAAAAAATTTTCTAATACTCTAGTCATACAATGAAAATGACACATTACTTGCAACCAAAACATTTTCAAATTGAAAAAATATACGATTAGAAGTTTAACTTATTTTTTTTATTTTTAGAATATTTTCTTCATAAATGTTCACTTTTAGTTATTTGGCTGATGCTATATCCTTTTTCCTTCATTAAATACTCCAAAATACGGAATTTATAACCTCAAAACTTTCCTACATTTTTAAGATTTCAGTTTTTATCGTATGATTTTTAGTAAATCATTAATATTATTCGTCAACATTCCTGCAGTTTTTGTTTTTTGAATAAATTGCAGTTCCAACCTGTTTTAAAACTTATCAAATAATATGCTGTACCGTCTTCGTATGTTTTGAAACCTCATTATCCACGATCAGAAAAAAATATTTTCAATTTATCCTTGCTGGTAATTTTATCTTTGGATCGTCTTACCATTTATGAATACGACATAAACACTGTTCAATCTCCCAGTCGATAATTGTTACTCTGAGAATTATTAATTTCTCTGTTTATATATATAAGCTGTGAATGACATGTTCTCATATAGGTCCAAAAAGTTTTGATACAATTTGAATTTTATTTCATCATATTACATACTTGTCCCGAGACTCTACCGAGTCTCTTGATATTATGAGCATTTCTTTTTTCTTTTTGTGTTTGCGATTTTCATGCGTAACAATCGAGATTTAATTATCGAAAAAAAGTATAAATATTTACAATATGATCTGATAAACTTTAATGGCGAATTTGATTTTTATCGAGTTTTACAAAATAAGTTATAATTATGTTATATAATATTTGTTTTTCTCACCTGCAATGTCATACTTTTAATTAATCCAACGGAACAACTCAAAAAGCCGGTACTGCAAATTTATGAATCATGAACGATGTGATGTTTTTTTTTATTCGTATATCGACATCTCTATCTCTTTTCTGTGCCAAAAGGTTGGCGCTCATGTTGATGAACGCACATGGTTACCAGCCGCATGTACGCAAAAGAACAATTCTAACCTCTAAAATCGTGCGGTTCCATTTCACCGTGGTTTGTTGAAAAACAATTTTCAAAAATTGAAAGAATTAAAGAAAAATATGGTTATTGATTGCGATTTGATAAAAACTATTGAAGATGACGAGGAAGTGCCAAATTATTCGGAAAATTCAGACGAAGAGGACGACGTAAGTTATTTACGATTTATTGACTCGACAACGTCTCGTGTATTGTAAATAATTTAAATCATTACATAGAATTAAAAATCTTTGAACAAAAACGAATAGTTCAAATCAAAATATATAATTTTTTGAATTTTCCTTTAATTGTACATGCAATAAGAATTTTTTTATATTTCCTATCAAATTTTGATGCAGATGTGAGAACATTATTATCTGGATTTTTCTCCATGTTTTATATTTATCCTTCTGTTACCTACACAAATATGAACAAAAATATTTACTCACGATAAAGAGAGAGGTTCAATTCCATGTGGTTTATGTGCTAAAACAAATCCCAGACTGAATTTCTGAAATATGAGCGATTTGTATATTTTCAATACTTTTGTCGACAAAAAATCGTTTGGTTCTTCCACCTTTTTATCGAAAAAATATTCATTTTATAGTTTCAGCCTCGCAAACAAAAAAAGCAAGAAAAAAAAGATTTTGACAGTAATTTTCGATTTGTGAGCGACGCGTCGGAGTACAATCAAGATACGTGGAACGATTTGAGCAAGTACATAAAAAGAAAAGCCAAGACAAAGCTGGATGATAAAATTAAAAAAATTCGAGGTGCAACAGATAAGGTAAGTTCTAAGTGCATGTTTAGAAATTTAAAAGAGGCTTTTTAGAAATACTTTTTATCGTGTATTCTTCACAGATGAGATAAAAAAAAATTTAACTTCAACTCGAAACATCATCATTCGATTACTGCGATATCTAAAGAAAATACTTGTTTGAAGAAACAACCTCACTCTAGCATTCGAAATTTTTTTTTGTTTTTTTTTTTTTTTCATTTTACTTTAATTCCGAACTTTATGAGACATTTTTTCAAAAAGTTTTTAGATTCCTCTGAGATGTATCCCATTATTAGCTCATTTTACAAGTCACATTCAAGTCTTCATAAATTGACTCGACAGATAACTTTTGAATGCAGCTGGTAGGACTAGTACCTCAACCATGAAAGCCGATACCTGCAATTCTGAATCATCAGAACATGATTAGTCTATTTTCATTTTCCTTCAATATAGTTTGCATTAAAATAATGAGGGAAATAAATTAATAAGAATGATAGAGAAGATATACGAAAGAAATTTCCCTGAGTTATAGCTAATAAATGATTACTTTGTCACCATGAAAAGAAGATAACTTTAGATTTGAACTTCAGTAAAGAATTAAGTTGAAAGTTGAGTTGAATAGTGTTTTTCCTCAATAATCCTTGTTGAAAAAAAAAAAAAAATTACGAGAATTAAATCTTTCGTTTTTATGCAGTCGGGCTCCATGGAAGATTCCATTACGTTGGAAACTGATGAGATCAAGGAGGAAGAAGGTATCGATCTGTCTGACGACGATTTGAGAAAGGGTGAGTATTGATCTTGAGCCAATTTTTTGAACTCGAGAAACAAATTTGAGACCTTTTTTTTTTAGATAGAAATAAAATCTATTTGCTAAATATCATGTGAAATCAATAGATATCTCTATATGTTGAAACAAAAAGTTTTTTTGATCATTATATGAAAGGTGACGGCATGCGTTGTAGTGTATTTTCATTGATGTTTCAGTTGGTAATTTTTCGTTCATAATTGATTCAACAATTAGTAGATGGTTCTCGTGTTTCTCCATAATTTTTTATGCAATAACACCATACAAGCAGCTAATTTTTCTGTAGTAGGCAAAAAATCTTGATCGCTGCGTAACTGAAAATTTTGGTAACTCTTATTCCAGACGCTTTTAAAACAAAAGAAAGAAAAGGCAAAAGGAAAAAGACCTCGAAAGAAAACGAGGAACTTATGGATTTTGAGGAATCTGAAGTTCCTGACGCTTACGCATCTTTTTATCAGATGAATTTATCCAGACCCTTGCTTAAGGTATTGTTGAACAATTATTTTTCAAATTTCTATTCCGAACGATAAGGTTTCTTCGATGTTAATTGTTTTATTAAAGGAAATGGTAATTAGAGAAAATAAAAATTGATGATCTTCAGGCATTTTGTTAACGTATAAAGTTCTAAAAAAAATTGTTCAACAAAGAAAATCCAAGAATACAGAAAAAAAAACGCAATACGAAGTCAAATTTCGGAAACACTTGTAATTCCAATTTGTATGTAAATTGCGTTTATAAAAATTCACTATAACAACAGACGTCGTCCTCGATTTCATCGATATTTTATTAATCCCGCAGTTAGTTCGTAATATTCAAAACTAAGCTGGAACAATTTTAATGTAGGCCATAGGAGCAATGAATTTTGTCCATCCAACACCAATTCAAGCAGCAACGATTCCAGTCGCACTGATGGGACGCGATATTTGTGGATGCGCCGCAACTGGAACCGGAAAAACAGCAGCGTACATGTTACCGACACTTGAACGGTTATTGTACAGGCCTATGGATGGTGCAGCGGTTACGAGAGTTCTCGTCCTAGTACCAACGAGAGAATTGGGCGTTCAGGTTTATCAGGTTGCCAAACAATTGGCACAATTCACGTCCGTTGAAATAGGCTTGTCTGTCGGTGGTCTCGACGTCAAAGTGCAAGTGAGTATTGAACTGAGGCAGTTAAAACTGGAATCTGAATTTGTATGCTTTTTCCATTGAGGCTTTGTTTTTAGTTTGAGTGAAATTATATTTCCAAGTTTTGGAGAATTGTTTATATAATCTTTTGTATTTTTTAAAAAGGAAAGTGTGCTGAGAAAAAATCCTGACATTGTGATAGCCACACCAGGACGTTTGATCGACCATCTTACGAATACACCTACATTTTCATTGGACAGCATCGAAGTATTAATTTTGGATGAAGCCGATCGGTAAATTTCTATAGTTTACTTAAATACGGATCGATCCTTGCAGCCATTTATTAACGATTCTCAATTTTTGCCAAAAATCTTTTACTTTTGTGTTTTTAACAATTGACAAATGTGTAACAGTTCAATTATTAACAGAAATTAATTTAAATGGTCGAAAATATACTTCTGACTATTATTTCAGTATTTTTTTTTCTTCAATTTTCTCTGATTTACAAAATTTCCAAAAAGTAGAAGTTTTTTGCTTGAGTATTTTAAAATATTCATGCAATTCAGAAAATTTTAATTGAGCAAGTGCATCAATGTTTACGCAAAAAACAATTTCACCGACTCGTCATCAACCATTAAAGTTTTCATGATAAATATAGAATTCGAATCCAGTCAATAGTATAAGTATAAGTACCGGTTTTCTGGAATTTATAAAGCAGTGAAAACTTATGATCGATGAGCTTCGTTAAACCTTAAAGTGTGCTTGGGGTGTAAAATACTCGAGGAAAAGTTTGAGCCTAATTTAAAAAACCTGAGTTTTTGAAAATTGATTATTTTATCTAATATGTTAGAATTTTTTAATTCAAAGAAAGAAGAATTTAATATTTTTAGAATAAAAACATAGTATTTATAAACAACGGCAATAAATTGGGATAATTGAAATAATTTTTTATTTTTAAAGAATGTTGGATGAATATTTTGCGGAGCAAATGAAACATATTGTGAAGCAATGTGCGAGAAGCCGACAAACGATCCTGTTCTCAGCGACGATGACGGAGGAAGTAAAAGATCTGGCTGCAGTTTCATTGGACAAGCCTGTAAAAGTTTTCGTCGACAGTAATCACGACGTGGCGTTTAACCTGCGACAAGAATTTGTCCGGTAATTGAAAACTTTTTTTTTGTCTCATAAACAGCCTTATTTCATCGATTCCGTTTATCTCTGATTTTCTTTCGTTGTGTAGAATTCGAAAAGAACGAGAAGGCGATCGGGAAGGAATTTTGGCGGCTCTTATATGCAGAACTTTTCACGATCACACAATGGTGTTCGTTCAAACGAAGAAACAAGCGCATAGATTGCACATATTGTTGGGTCTTTTGGGAGTCAAAGTCGGCGAGCTTCATGGGAATTTAACGCAACCGCAACGTCTGGAAAATTTAAGAAAGTTCAAAGACGAAGAAATTGATGTTTTGTTAGCTACTGATGTAGCAGCTCGAGGTTTGGATATCAGTGGAGTTAAAACTGTTATCAATTTCGTAATGCCGGCGACGATGCAACATTATATTCATAGGTAAGATTTTGTAAAGAAATTTACATCGATTCGATTGATTTTATTTCTTTAAATTCGTTTGGACCGGGACTTCTGATCCAGTTATTGTTATTTACACATAGCAATTGAACAATCATGCGGTTTTTTCAAAAAACATTTCCGCTTTCAGTTCGAAGCCTTTTTTATTCATAATTTTTTTTCCCTTTGCATGTTGAATTGAATCTTACCAGGGATCATTCCATTCCAGAATATCTGTTTCATTAAAAAAAAAACGACTTACCAAATGTTCGAACCCCATTTTTTTAATCCTGATCACGCAAATTTTGTCTTTTAAACTGTCGCCCTTGTTCATACCTAGAAAAACGTTAATAATGTGCAGCTAATAACTTGCAGCTTGAAGCAAAACCTTTGTTTACGTTTATTTTCGTACTTTTTTTTCGTTCCTTTTTTGATATAGAAATCTCTCAACTTAAAATATCTATATCTCTTAAAAAATCTCTATCTTAAAATATGTTTTTGATTTACAGAGTAGGAAGAACAGCCCGTGCCGGGCGTGTCGGAGTATCAGTTTCTTTAGCCGGTGAACAAGAACGTTTATTAGTCAAGGAGATCATAAAACAAGCGAGAAATCCCGTAAAAAATCGTATAATACCACCCGACATTGTTGAAAAGTACAACAACAAATTGAAATCTCTCGAGCCTGACGTGGAGAATATTCTGCAAGAAGAGAAAAACGAAAAAGAACTCGCGAAAATAGAGAATCAGGCTAATCGAGCTGAACATCTTCTCAAAGAAGAAGACACGAAGAACAATAGAAGTTGGTTCCAAACATCTAAAGAGAGAAAAATCGAAAAAGGTTCTTAGCGATTTCAATTGATATATTTGTAAAAAAAAAAAAAAAACGAAAAATCTGGTGAATGATCGTGCAATAATAACATTGCTCATATTTATTATTTTTATAGACAAATTGTCGTTAACGGAGAAGAAAAAAGCAACGGGCCAAAATTCAAAACGTAAAGCGGAGCAGCCAATTTCCAATCTTGTCGAAGAGAACGCTAAAAAAGGAAAGAAAAAGAAGAAACTTACTGAAGCAGAATCGGCGGAGGATCGCGCTAACAAAGAATTGGAAAAAGTTGCAGCTTTTCAGGCAAGAATGCTGAAAAAGAAGAGTAAACTGAAAAAAATTCGAACCATGGTGGACGATGATCATCGTTCGTCTGCGAAAAAAGGTGAAATAATCAAGTTTCCCATGAACTATACCGAAGCGTGATAGACAGACCAATTTTCTTTATGATGACGAAAAAAATTATGAATGATTTTCCCTTATGGGAAGCGAAATAACGGAGAAAACTCTGATTTAATTATTGCAGGAGCAGTGAAGCGTAACAAGTCCTCGTTTGCCGCGGATCTTACCGATACGAGCAAAAAAGGAGTTAAAAAACTTCGTTATGAGTAAGCAACAATAATTTTAATCTTTATCACTTAGTTCGTTTCAAAACAAAATTACGAGGCATTTTACATTTTCATTTTTCTTTTTCAAAAATTAAATAAATTTACAGGATCTTTTAGCGCATGTTGGAGATTTATTCATTTTTATAGTAATACAGTACTTCCGAGTTATCTGACTTTTTGCATGAACACGATCACGAACATGAATTGGAAAAGGGCAGGGTGGAATGCTTTATATATCTGAACTCATTACTCCAAATAACACTGTTAAAAATTGTATTACAGTGCCAACGTGAAACAGAAACAAAAATCCAGCAAAAGTTTTCATAAACCTCAAACTAGGGGCAAGCCATCAAAAGGTAAAGGATCACAGAGACCGAGGCAAAGAAAATAATTGTGGAAAGAGCGAGGAGGGGAATAATCCATTTACCACGAAATAAACATGTTACATATGTTACTTGAAATGAAATATTTCAATCGATTTGTGTTTTATTATAGAACCAATACAATACTTCGCTTACGTCACAGACTTGACAGATTTATAGCACTGACTATCATAATCTGAATTTCTTTTTTTTTTTCTTCCTTTTCGTCATATTTGTTTTATTTTTATTTATATTTTTTTCCCTCATTTCCTTCCTTGAATAATTGATATTATTCTATACACACCCGTCCGCAGAAATTACAGAAAGTCGCAGCGACGTGACAACTTTGTCGATGGGTGATTTTTTTTTTTTTTTTTTTCAACTAATGAAAAATCTAGAATTTCGATTTTTGACGCACAAGACGATTAATGTAATTTACAAAACAATGATGGATCAGCGATTTCGTGCTCGGTCATTGCATCTACGATTATTATGATGTTTCGCGAAAAATAAAAAAATGCCATCACGAATTTTTGAAAAATCAACTAATGGCAGGTCCATGTATTACCTTTTGTTCTTCATTGGCTGAATTTTCGAACTTTCTTTATACCAAGGTGTACAAAAGTTATTATCGATATATCTCGAAAATTTTACAGAATCAATTGGTTTGAAAACTTTTTATTTTCAACGGTACTGTAATTTTCGTGGACAGGCGCCAAGTCGAATAATCTTGTATGTTTATTTTTCCTTTTTTTTTTCTTTTATAAAGTTAATCTCAAACTATCTCTCACGGGTCATCTCATCCAAAATTCATTCACACTACTTGCGCAACTTTCTTATCTAGTTTTTACCTAATCATCGTATTGTTGTAATAGTTGGAAAAAAAAAAAAAAAACAAAACAAGAATGTAGAAAGTGGAAAGGAAAAAGATGTAGAGAGAAACATCTGAACTGTGCCAGTGCAAAGCTTTGATAAAAATTATGTCACAAATTCGTCACTAACGTTTCTACTACTTCAATGTTCGATATTATCTTGAAACGAAATTCGCGAAAAGTACTAAGAAAATACGATTGATTACCCTTGTGTTATTCTAGCAAGTTTTGTCGTCGCTAAAAGTGATTTTTTTGTGCTGTAAATTTTTTTTTTTAAGCAAATTTAAACCGGAATCATAGTATTTCGACATCCTTCACTAATGGTAGTAAATCAACGTACACCATTTAAACAACGATCCAAATATTGCGTGAAAATTGAAAAAAAAAAAAACGAGAGGATTAAACTCAAAAATTCTATTGGCTTTTCGCGAAATAAACTTTTCAAATTTTGTTCTTTCAAATAAAATTCACCATAAAATCAGAGACATTCTCAGCGTGAAGATATTATCGATGTTTGGAAAATGACGATTTTGTTGGATAATTTATAATATGCAATACAGCAGACAGACCTGAATTTCCGGTGATTCAAATTCTTCAAATTTCTGTAAAAGTACTTTCGATGATAAATGAATTATTTTTTATCGTAGGTTCCCTCAGTATCGAAAAACATTGAAGTTAGAAAATATTGTTCGTCTCTAGGCGAATATTGAAACAAAAGCCACGTAAATTTCTATGAGCAAATATCAAATTGATTGGTGATAATTTGGATAATCTTGTACACCGAACAGAATAATGTGAGAACGAAATGCCAGACTTTCAAGAGGAGAATGAAAATGACAAATAAAATGGGAGAATAGGGACAATTCAAATTTCGAAATAAGAAGGCGTGAACCACGTAAAACAGGAACGAAGTATGATTATTCTGAGTTGATTGATGAATGAGACAGAGATAGAAACTAGCTGACATACTAACGAAAAATCAATCGTCACCAGATGGATAAGAAATGGATACAAATTAATTTTACAAATAAAATTCTGAATGGCCTCATTCGGATGGATTCATTAGAATAAAACAACACTTGGCGTTCAAATGTTCAGATGTAAACTCTGGTGGAAATATTGGAAGAGAAAAAAAAATGGACAGAAAAAAACAAAAAACATAGATAAGCTCGACAGAAGTCGATGGATTGAAGTTAGTGTATTATAATCTTAACAGCTTATGGTCTAGAAATACGCGAACGACTTAGGTATATTAATTGTTGTACATAACCAAAATATTCTGTTTTCTAATTTGTAAAGAGTTCTTTTGTTTGTTTGTTTCTTTCTTTCATTTAGGTGTTTCATTTTTTGACGGCTTATAGTATCATCGTAGTCCCTAGACTTTTCCTGCACTCCTCGCCGCACCACCTCACCTGTCTGGATAGCATTCATATTCACCTTAATTATTTATTTATTTTATCCGATTCCCGTAATGCCCTCTTTGCCGGAGGTTCGTCAATCTGAAAATTTCAATCGTCATTACTATTAAATTCCTGAAATAATTTGTTCAATAGATTTTTCTTCAATTGAATGGACATATAAGTAACCGTTTGTCGGATTTTGCGAAGTTATTTCTCGTGCGTATTTTATAAAGAAAGTAAATTTTGTAATTCTGAATTGAGCGATTCAAAACTGAATATTAATGTCTCTGTCAGTCCAGACAGTTCAATATCGGATTAATTGATTATTTTCATTTTGTCTTGAGCATTTATCAGTTCGGTATTTCATTATAAACAATTAGTCGTGCTTGCAATGTATTTACGTACCTCGTCCTCTATTCCCGGCAATTGAATCCTGGTCTCTGACGCTTCCGCAGGCTGCAAAAAGGAGAAAAAAAAATAAGAAAAAATGAAATTCAGACGTTTTTGGAAATGTACAGGCCGTTCAGACTTTTTCAGAAAACATATTTAAGTTCTATTTTGTATAACAAATTTTCATTAAATTTATTTCTCAATTTTATATTTCTTGGATTTAAGCAAAACACTTATAGGACAAATTATGATAATAAAAGTTGTAGCCATTTGTCACAATAATTTACTTGGATCAAGGATCAAAATGATTTTAGCTCCCCGAGCTCTCGATAGAAATGAAAACTTGGATATTTTTCTGCGACAATAGCGTGAATGAATGAACTTTAAATTTTCATCAAAATTAATGTCTTGTGAATTTTCTCGAAAAAAATGGGCTCCATGAGTATCGATATATTTTTATTACCTGTGCATCGATACATTCCATTTCCCCAATTTGCAGCTTGAAAGAATAGTTTCATTTGCTTAAGGAATTCAACAATTTTTTCATATTCGATCAGCTATTTCTTTTCATATATAGAAAAAATTTCCATAAGAAAACAGCGCAGAAAAAACTTTCGTCGGTAATAACGTTTCTTTTCTTTATATAAATGATTTTTCGAAAACTTTCGAAATGATCAAGAATCTAAGATCGATTTTTTTTTTTTCATGAAAACAAACTTTGATCACGTTGACCAACTTACCCTTGCGTCGGTCTCGTTGGGCCCGATTCCAACTTCCTTCTGTAACTTAGACTTTGCTTTGCGTTGTGGTCGCTCGGTCAACGAATGTGTATTTATATGAGTTCCTTTTCCCTTGGGGCTCGTCATGCTAATTTGCATTTCGGCTGGTAGATAATTTTTCGAATTTGTCAACAACTCGTCGGCGCGTTTGAAGTACATCGTTGGTATTCGGGTTTCGCTCGGGAATTCTTTCATATCAAAGTTGGTCGTTTTTGTGAAAATTACGTTCATAGCGATGTCACAAACTGCCCAAAGTTTCTAGAAATAAAAATAAAGAATGAACAAATAATATTTGAGGATCCACGATACTGACGTTCCTTGTGAAAACATTCGATTGGAATATCGGCACTTAGCAACTTGACAAATAATCGAATGAAATTCAGTCATTTTCAAACATTCTTTATATATATCAAGATACAAAATCACAATCAGAACAGAAACAGAAACAAAAAGGATATTCAGCTCTCCAGTGGTGGCGCTATGACATTTTTTCTTATTTTTCTTTGCACCAGGAAGGTTAAAAAAAACCATTGTCTTAATGGTTTTCAAGGAATTAAAGTATTCAAGAGCGATGACGAAATGTTTCAATTGTGAATAGCGCGAGCACTGACGAGTTAAAAAGGAACTTACATAATTCACGTTATCGTCGTCGGGCCTGAGAGCATCCTTGTGGCTCTTCATTCTTTCGACGAGGTTTTTATAAAAGCCGTAACAGTAGTATTCATTTTTGGTAATTAGAGGTTCGAGAATGAACCACAGACACTGCTGAATAACTTTCAACTGGCTGACGTCCATGTGACTGGTGAATTCAGGATCATGAGCGAGTATCGGTACCGCGAAAACGAGCATGTAATCGGGCAGAATGTGAGGCAATTGTCCTGTTGAATATTCGAATGAAAAGATTGAAATTTAATTGAGTTTTTTTTTTTAATTACACAGTTTCAGTTCGGAGTGGTTCGACTATCTCTCTTGCACTCACGCGTGTCGTTACCGACCGATAGATGACTTTAAAAGGTTAACGAACAGTTGTAACTTGATACTAACCCATAGCACGTTCCACGGTGCCGAGGGATACAGTTTTGACGTAATCTCTTCTTTTGTTGATATCCGTTTGCATATACGTTTTTAATACGCATTTGAGTCTTTTGTCTTGTTCTTTACCGGCGAGCGCGTAGTAACCCATAAAATCAAGTGGTAAACACTTATTAGGAATTCCGCGGCCAAGTCCTTTGTGCAACTTTGTGCCGAAAGATTCTCTGACTTGAGTCACTTCGTCCTGTATTGAAGAACAAAAAAAACAAATTGATTATTATCTACTTTTAGCGTGTATTCTACTGTGAAATAAATTTGAAAATCATTTTGGTATTATACTTTATTACATGAATTACGGATGTCTCAAAGAATTAAAATTTTTCGAGCCTATTTGGACCTTATTTCATTTTTGCATACGCGCGCTTCGTCATTTTTCGCTTCGATAGAATTTTCGAAAATTCCACGCGGGGAACACAAATGATGTTAATAAAGGAAGGAAAAAAATGGATCCAAATCGAAAAAGAAGAAAAATATACGAAATCGTTCTTTTTTTCCTGTTTTTGAATGACTTAATAACAAGTTAGTTTCGAAACGATTGCAATAATCACCTCAAAACTCAAGATAAACATTTCTTGACTCTCACATATTTTAATTCGGTACCGGATATTTCTGGCTCCAAAAGAAATTGGACGTTTAACAAAAATTACTAACCACCATGAGTTGCGACAAGTTGTAAAATTGTTCAGCCGTGAATTGATCGCCGACGCCTTTTTGCTCGCAAATTTTAAGCATTGAACAGCCAGCCTGCAAACGGAGCCAACTCATTTCGGCTCTGCTCAAACGTCCCTGTTGCAGAAGATCTCCCTTGTTGACGACGAAAGCGTTCAACATACGGAAAGTCTTTTGTGCCGATAAAACGTCCGTTTTAAGACCCAGTAACCATCGGGCCATACACTTGAGACCTTCTAGACGGCAACGCGTTTCTTCCGGCAATTGATCCTCTCGACACCAATCGCCTTCGATGGCGTCGGTCGTTTGCTCGCTGTTCTCCTTTACCAAGAGTTCTTTTACTATCTGTAATTATGGAAAACATAAAATGAATATTTTAATACACATAATGACTCAGCAATTTTTTAAGTTACTGCACGATCAAATTTTCGTTAGGCCAGCAATCGTTAACAGAATTTTATTTTCCACTGGTTAAAAGAGTAGTCTCACGCTTTGTTAAGGAAATCGAGAAGGTACATCGTTTCGAGACTTCGAAATTGAAAAACGTTCAGCATTCAAAATTGTCTCTAATGGATGCTCAACTAAGAAAAACGTTTATAAGTTATCTATTTTAGTTTTTTTTTTGTCCAAAACTTCTACATCGTACCTTTCTTGACACCATATTCTTGATTTGTATGTGATACTTGTCCGGCAAATTGTACGCTATGTGTCCAAGCGTGACGATCGAGGTACGATAATATTCCGAAGTCGGAGTCAGAGTAGTCTTGATTCTCTCGATTATTTCCGGAAATATAGTGTCGTGTATATTCGTCATGTTTACAAAGAGACACCTTATAGCTTGCTTCGCTTGTTTGGGTGTTCCCGTTTCAGCGAAATTCTTGCATATCGGTACCATAAGATCCATTATTTCAGGAGCAACGTCGCACAGCGGTTTGTACTTTCCGAGGAACGTGAATATCGATAGTACAAGAGGACCAACCATTTCATCCTCCAGCTCCAAAAGATGGACCAGTTGCGTTAGGATATCATTGTGAAGAAAGTGAGGTCCGAATACAAACGACAGCATCTACGGAAAATCAAGATATTTGATTATTAGGACAATCAATTTTCCAAATCGCCACTCTAGAATCGTGAGTTAGTGCATTTTTCTAGAAACATATAGACATTTTTCCAAGTCAACGGGCTTTATGGTAAAACATTTTATTTATATTTCGCATAAGAAATGTTGAAACAATGAAAATTGTTTCATTCTCAAGACTAAGTCGAAAAATTGGAGAAAAAAAATGTTGAAATGTGAATCTTACCACAAGAAGTCTGAGTCCTTTTTCACCAGCGTTATTAGGATTGAGGCCAACTTCTTCAATGACGTTACCGCCTTTCAAACAATCGAGAACATATCCGATCAAGACTCGTATCGCTTCTTCGTCGATCATGACGGAGCTTACACGTTCGAGTAACATTTTGATGGTATTGTAATAAAGGTTAGTCATGACGGGTTGACCGAGTTTTTTGAGGACAGAGCTGATCATTTCAGCGCATTCTTTGCAGGAAACGTTTGGCTGTACAATAGTTTCCATGCCTTGTAAAAGGGACGGATCCCTTTTCATGTGAGCGCTGAATTTTT
Source organism: Campoplex capitator (assembly GCA_037576405.1). Taxonomy (NCBI): domain Eukaryota; kingdom Metazoa; phylum Arthropoda; class Insecta; order Hymenoptera; family Ichneumonidae; genus Campoplex; species Campoplex capitator. Next base: position 6,824,404 of record JARBWI010000323.1, on the reverse strand, counting down.
GCAAAAATTCCATGACTTTCATGGGGTCAGGTAAAAACCGCGATATCTGTGATATTTTCGGCATGAGTTCGTTGGCGGAATCAGGTTTTTTCACTATTTCAAGCCACTCGACGACAGCGCGTCTCACGGCCAATTGATGTTTTTGCAGCTCGACGAAAGCTTTTGAAGCATGATCATCTATCGTACCGAGAAGATGGTACAATTTTTTCATTCTTTCTTCGGCCGCTAATTGATAAGGTACGAGACATGTATTCAACAATCTCTCGACCAACAAACGATCTTCCATTCCAGCCATGTAATAACCGTGCAATATTTTGTTTTTTATCCATGTGACTGCTTTTTTAGTGGCTTGTGGAACATCCACGTCGTTCAAATGCTTTTTGTAAATCATCGCCAATCCCGCCATAGCTTCTTTGCGTATTTTGAACTTTTTATCCAACGTTCGTTCCTTAACGAATTCTAATAAATCTTCGCTGTCCGAGACGACCTCGAAATCTCTCCGAGCTGTTGTAACTATCGCCATAACAACCTCGTAACGTACGTTCTCGTCAGCATCGTGCTGTCGAAGTTTCAGAGTGTCCGTTATGTCCTTCCTCAGTTCAGGATGATTCAATAGAAAATGCATCGAGTATTGTACGCATTTGATACGTATCGCAACACTTATGTCGTTAAAACGCCCGAGAAAAGCTCGCCACAATTGTGTATGCTGCATCGCCAGACCCGAGCCCTTTTCCGAAAACATTCTTGCCAACAAAGCCACTGCTCCGAGACGCTCCGTCTCCTGGGATGATTTTAACTTGCACTCCAATTGAGGAAGAACGGAGAGCAATACGCTCGGACATATGTGATTCAATTCGTAAATTAAATCGTACACCTTCTTGCAGATTTGCAGACCTCTCTCCTCACGGCCCACGATAAGGAAATGATTGAAGAACTGCATCAAATTATTATTCGTCATTGTAAAATTATTATATACAATATTATTCAATATAATTAATAATAATTGTACATTTTTTTCAGAAGCAAACAATTTTTGCTTTCAAATTTGTTGCCTTTAAACGCAGTAGGTTTTATGTGTCAACATTTGAGACTAAAAACGCTGGAATATTTTTCTTGTTCTTAGCAGAAATTCAATAAATGTTCTCTTGTAAATTAATTTTTTGGGGAAAAATTGTCTAATTTGTTCAAAGCATATGTTTTTAACCACGAAAAAACCCCGTCCAACGATACCAATCATTTTCGAATGAAAAATTGTTTTTATTATACAAATTTTCCACAATCTGTAAAAATCATCTACGCGTTTTCCACTGACGCGTTCGAAATTTCCAAAATATCAAACATCACATTTTACTTTTATTCCACCACAGAATAAATTGGGACCTTCATTTTTATATGTTTGAACGCAAATTGAAGATATGCTTCCACAAACAATAAATCATGAAATTCGAACGATAAACAAATGTAACAGTATTATTTCAATACATTAACGTTGCAGTGCATCTAAAAATAACATTTTTTTGAATGTGCAATAATTCTACTAGAGATTGAACAGTTATAGCCAACCAATTGCAGCAATAATCACGATGATATTTGAAAAAGTGTGTCCGACAAAAGTAATTTTTTAACACTATTTTCAATAATAAGAATATTTTTTCATCTCAACGTTATTTCGGTTCAAAAATCTATTGACAAATAATGATTTTATTTGTCAAGTCATTGCAAGAACAAGTATTGACTACTTTTCGATTGTTTTCACTTACGAACTGTCGGTCGAGTGTTCTTTGATTTGTTTTATAAACCGGGTAATTGTCGTGTCATACAAAAATGATGGAAAAATCATGAAAACTTTTATCGATAACATTATTGAAATTATTCCTTACAAGGGAATTCGGGAAACAGTACTCACTTTCGATTTTTAGTCATTTTGAAATATGTTATTCCGGGCATCTTGTTCAGTAACGTCATGAGTTCTTATACATAAATTTTTAAATATTCATCTTTATAAGTTATTGTTTTCTTACCGCTTGAAGATACGGCTCGAGAGTTTCGCTGCACTTGATGACCAGCTCTTTTGCAAGCAAATAAGCGTTCTTCTTTTGTGTCTTGTTTGGTTCAACGATATTCATGAGAATGATGTCCAGTAATTCGTTGCTCACAATGTCGGACTCGGTTATCAAAGGGCAGAGAACATCGAGCATGAAACTTTTCACTTTGCCCGAATGTTCGTCGCTGTAAAAATATGATAATATTTATATCTAAATAATCACTTCGCACGTTTTTTTAAAAGTATTTTTCTTGTAATTCATTTTTTCGCATAATAAATCATATGTTTGAAAATTTATCATTTCAGGAACAAAATTTTTTTTTACTCACTTGACAATTTTGAACATTAGGGAAAACAGCGCGCCGAATATTTCTTGGCAGTCTTCAAGCTCGAAGCACATGTTGAAAGATTTGACGTAAGCCAAATTTTCGAGTAGATAAAAGTATCTCTTGAACGCTGGATCTTTCGGATCTTTCAGACCCGCCAATTGTTTGATCAGGAAGAGGAATATAGTTTTTACCTGCAATAATATTCGTTGATCGCGATAATGAAGAGGAATTTAGAGAACGTTTTGGGGAATAATAATTCGTAATGAGAAGGAAAATGTTTAATAAAAAGTTCTCAGTACAGGAATATAAAGAATTGATAGAATGATGGATCTGAATAGTTTAGTAAAGTAAAACGTGTACGATTGTATGATCTTATTGCAGTGAAAACACGAGAAAAATATGTTATCAACTCTATTTCCGACCTCGTTTTTAAATTGTTATTTTTTTTTTTATGAAGCCGAATCGTAATTTCTTATCCATTCAAACAGAAATTCTTAAGGAATTAAATTTCAATTGACTCAAAAATCAATTTTGATCACTACTTCTAATTACTTGATATTATGAATAAGAAAAGAAAGTTTATGTCATGAAAATTTATACATGGAATTGAAGTGCTGATTAGAAAATTTCGAAAATATTCTTATTCTTATTTTATGTTCATGCTCTTTGGTGTGTCAATAAAAATGTTGATCTAATTCGCTAAATAATTCTTCCATAATGAGAATTTCAATTTTCGGTCAATTCAATCGTATTTCTTTCTCAAGAAGAAACGATTTTCGTCAATTATGCGCTATTATTTGCATTTTTGTTACATATTATTTATATCAAGTTCCAGCAAATATAGAAATTTTTTTTCTCCAATGAAAATTATTCAAAATTGCTCTTAATAGCCAATAAAAAGTTGCAAAGTCTTCAAAACATGTTATTGTATTTATTATTGCAAAAAACCCCCAAAAATCTCTAATTTCTAAAGTTCACGAATGAAATGAATCCTCGTTAAACCACATAAAAAAGAATGAAAATATTTTGAGTTGATAAATTACCTGATCTGCATCTTTGTATGGAGCTTCTGGAGCATAAACTCTGAGCACATCGGCGATGCAGCATGCGATCAAGAGTTGTACATCCTTGCTGGGATGCATCAAAAAATGTTCCTCCGCGAGGTGCAGAGCCAATGGAATATACTGTTGGTACGCTCCTTCATCCTGGCCCATAGCTTGCAAAGTATGAGCCAGAGTCTGTAAACATTAGAAGAAATAAGTATTTTTAAGAAAGAGGACAAAACCCTGATATTTTGCTTCTTTTTTTTCACAATACCTTAAGTCTCCTGATGAGCTCGTCTGGACCCAAGTCTTCCGTGACGACCCGACACCCATTAGGGTAAATTATTTCTGACATTGTGCCTGATTATCGGACCGTGGTAGATTAAACACTTTATCCCAAAATTTGACCTAGAACACGGTCCAAATTCTGTAACACAAAAATATATTCGTCTCCTAAATGACAGTATCCGAAGGATGTGTCAAAAAGGTTGATTTACTGCCTAAAAACAGATAAATGTTTGGATCGACTCACGACTGAACCATAAATATTATCTATGGAATATCGAGGCTATCGGGTTATTTCTAAAAAGTGTCGAGTTCCATATTTATTACAGTGTTGGAGTTTACATGGTTGCGATACAACAAAATTCATTTTTTTTTTTGGTCACTGGAAACTTACACATATTTGCATCATGAGACCGATCGATGTGAAGTATTTTAATCACTTTCTATGAAATGTTGAATTGATTTCCATGTTTTCATTCAAATTTCAGTGGTTTCATTTTAAAAAGAAATTCTCATAACATTTTGAAGAAAAAAAAAAGGTGTTATGCTTGCACCATGATTAAGAAGTGATTTTTAATTTGAAAAACTATGAGTTATTTCGAAAGGATCTAACAGAATGAAAAAAAATAAAAAAATAAATTCTGGAGTACAAATCTAGAGTAAGTTACTGCTTTATTCAATCACAACGGTTATAATAATGTTTGGAACGTTTGAATGCTCAAGAAAAATGATGCGTCAGAAAATGTTATTTCAAGATTTGAAAAAATATATAGAATTTTTAAATATAATAGTATTTTTCAGGTTGCTGCAATAAATGAATAGATGGCTTTTTGCAATTTCACCGAGTGCCCGATGTATGTCATGAAATTTCAAAAAAGATGCACCGCAATCTATTTAATCTAAAAATAATTTTGATTTTGGGGAAAGGACACTTGTTAGATCGGTACAATTGACATAACGTTTTGTTAAACACGAGTACAAAAAAATATCATCAATCATGCATGAAATCTTATTCAAAGGTGGCATGAAATTAATAAAATGAAGTTTTTGGCAATATCTATTGAAGCAAAAAATAATTTTCAGTTCGATAAAAAATGGTTGTTTTACTTCAAAATATTGATAACATATTTCAATAAACTCGAAAATGTATAATAACACGATGAAACGTGGATGAGAAAAAAATTAATTAGAAGGGATGCTTGAGGAACGGCGCGGATGCATCATATTTCAGCCGACAAATAATTTGCAGGTTATGTTGAGCGCGGTGTGTTAACGTAGATACACACGGAACGATGTAACGTAAACAAAATTTCGTCAAAGGAAAATTATATTGAGGAAACAGGACAGATGGAGACTAAAAACATTGAAATATTGTGATAAGTAAAAGATGGAAACGAGTGTAATATAAAGATAGAAAATCACCTCAGGATATGCATAGACACCGCCAAGGACTGTGACACTCGAAATATCAATAAATCAAATAGTATATCTGTCGTGTACACCGCTCTCGATACACTCCACTACGGTTTTTGTAACAAACGCTACCTTCTTAAACACTGCCACTTTCTTCACCGCTCTTTTCCTCTTCCCTCAAACCCGCGAGCCTCTCGAATCCCGAAATATACGCGTTTTTCCACAATTACTGAGCATTTTTAATGACCAACGATGTCTCAAAACATAATCTCAGACGAAGGAAAGAAAGTGACGACGGTAAAATTCGGAGTTTTCGGTTAAACGGTTATAACCGCATTAAAGGACGCGACGACGACGGTCTGACTAAACTGGAAGAGCTGAAGTTGTCTGTGCATCGGTGAGACATTTTTGAAGGGAGTAGCGAGAGAGAAAGTAAGCGTTTTCGAGGAAAATGTCGTCCACCTGTCGGATGAACGACGACAGACGGGTTTCGCTATGTATTTTTGCGTTATCCGTATATAACTGTGCGGCGATTACAGGGATCACAGAAAGTTCAATGAACTCGTGTAAAATGTGTAGTATCACTTTCGTTTAATTATATTTATAGTATACTTATAATTTTTCCGTAAAACGACGTATGTCGTCTAACAAAACGCGAACCGGCGTCGATCAAACGGTGGCGTCCTCTAAGAATCGATTATCAAAGCTTGGTCGCGCGCGCGCCCGCTATCTCGCTTTAGCCAATGGCTTGCAACACCATCTTGCTGATTACTTCGAGGGTGCGACTCCAAATGGGCGCGAAGCCTTTTTTATGCTTGTGGAGGACAGATACGTGGCATTTTATGGTGTATTCACAACGTAAGAAAAATAATTGAAACGAAGTTATGCAAATACTCCATTTTGTAGAACAAATCTGAAACAAAAGGGGCAAGTAGTGACGCTTCGAGCGGGACAATTCGTGGTTTCTAAATTTTTCTCAGGTGGATTTCGATTGATAAAGAGCCGAAGCTCGCCTCGCGAAATTTCCAAGCAATTCAAGTACAAATTGAATTATAAAAATCCAATACTTTTTATTTTTGTAGCTTATAAATGATCAGTTTCATTATAAAAAACAAGTATTCTTCCCCAAAATTGTCAAAGTACTAATTAATGATTTTTCCGCCTTTCCGTTCGATTCACAATCTTCCAGTCTCCGTGACACCCTCGCGCATTATTGAGTCTCGTATTGACGCATAACGCATAACCAATCACGCCGCTTATACATCTCTCATTCTTCCCCGACCCTATCCAAAGACCACGTCATCTACGATTCGTGTAAGATCGAATCGAAAATCAAAAATATCATATAAAAAAACGAAAGACAATAAGAATGAAATTAAATTTTTTCATCGCGTTCGATCCGTTTTATTTTTTTAATTTTACACGCTCTTTCCTTTCTCTTTTTTCTGTTTTGCTGAATTATGAACACGCCTTTACGATTACGGGTTGTTTGCGAACCACAACGGAGTAGAGGTAAATTCGAAGCATACCCGTTTACTCTCTTGTATTTCGTGTATTTTAAGGTTGTTATTGCGCTTGGAGCGTTCGGACTCGGACGGTTCCGACAACAAAAAAGTGGCGGGAAAGTATTGCGCTTTACGGCTTTATCGAGACATCGAGAAAGCATGCTTGTTTGATGGTTCCTCTGCTGTACGACCTGTACGACAAATTCGATTAGAGCTATTTTTTTTCACCCGTAAAATTTCATACTAATTGATAAGGTGCAAGTTTCGAAAGATGGGTATTCTCGGTTTATCAAAAATCATTGCCGATCTGGCCCCGGGTGCGATCAAAGAAAAAGAGCTCAAACATTATTTCGGTAAGTTCACCGGTTTTTAACGTTCAACGAATCTTCCAATAAGATCTTAAAAATCCAATTTTCATAAATTTGTTTTTTTTTTTCACAGGTCGAAAAATAGCTATAGATGCTTCCATGTGTCTCTATCAATTTCTCATCGCTGTGCGCTCCGAAGGTGCTCAACTCACATCCGCAGATGGTGAAACAACCAGGTGAATTGCTATTCTTATTTTAATTCTTTACTTGTATTTTTTCTTCTAAATTCAAATTTTCTTGAGTTTTTGTCTTAGTTTTCAATTGAATAAATAATCTTGGTCATTTTTTTTTGACTGCTCCAAAACTGCAGAACAGTCGATGACCAAATGATTCCATTTCGAGAGACTATTTGCAGAAACCGCCAACATTTGCAAGGTTTTTGAAGATCTTAGATGATTTTCAGAAAGAAATAATGAAAAAAACGTATTTTTTTTTTGGTTGGTTTATTAATAGTGATAATTCAATGTATGAATAAATATAAATCTTAATCATAGAACTTATTAAATTTGTTAATAATTACTTCGATCTTTGACAAATATTTGCAGTCATCTCATGGGTACTTTCTACAGAACTATAAGACTGGTGGAAAATGGAATAAAGCCAGTTTATGTTTTCGACGGCAAACCACCGAATTTGAAAGGTGGAGAGTTAGCTAAACGAGCTGAAAGAAGGGATGAAGCTCAGAAAGCTCTGCAGGTTGCTGAGGAAGCTGGTAAGAGCGTATGAGCGGACATACTTTGTATGTGTAATGGCAGTGTAACCCTAACGCTCATAAATCCTCTCATACCAACACCTGAAACCTATTCCTATTCCTACATCAACTCTTTCGCATGCTCAACCCTATTAACTTGCACTCTCCCGATACAGTAACAAGGTCATTACAATAAATCGATAATTAACTTCAAACCCTTTTTCTGTTTTGCAATTTTGATAAAATATTTTCAATTCTTCGATCCCCAATAAATATCAAGATTCAACTCTATGCAAATGATATAAAGAAATTTTAGTTCAATGTATCTAGATTCGATTTGAAATTATGATTGTAATTATCTTCATACGATTTCACGATTTGGTGTCCGATTGCAGGCAATGTCGAAGATATTGAAAAATTTAACAGACGGTTGGTGAAAGTAACCAGCACCCATGCGGATGAGGCCAAACAGCTTTTGACTCTCATGGGCATACCTTTTGTAAACGTAAATAAAAAGTTAATTCTGCTACAATCATTAAAATAAAAGTGCGAATATGTTCAGAAAAAATGACATTATATTGTTTTGCGCGATTTTCTAGGCACCTTGCGAAGCAGAAGCTCAATGTGCAGCTCTCGTCAAAGCGGGTAAAGTTTATGGAGTAGCTACGGAGGATATGGACGCTTTAACTTTTGGAAGTAATGTCTTGTTGAGGCATCTTACTTTCAGTGAGGCAAGAAAAATGCCTGTTCAAGAATTCCACTACGACAAAGTCCTTCAAGATATGGAACTCAGTAAGAACGAAGTATGTATGAGAAAAAAGAAAAAAATCATTATTTTAATTTTCAAACGCTCGTAGCATATCTCACTTTAAAACTCATTGGTGGTATTTATTTTGACCTCAGATGAATGTCGAGACTATGAGGTTTTGCCAATTTCCTGAATTTGTCAATTTTCAAATAATTTTTTCTTGAACTTGCATCTCATCCAGTAAAAATAATCGTGGATCATTCTATTCGTTGTTGAAAAAAGAATAGATCGTTAGGGTGGCAAATTTGTCTTTAACAAATATTTTAGGACCAAAAACAATCTCGGTAATGCGTTAGAATGGGCATGATGGACAAATGTGGTACAATTTCATATTTTGTTATAGTTTATAGATTTTTGCATCATGCTCGGATGTGATTACACAAACACAATAAAGGGTATAGGCCCGAAGAGAGCAATAGAATTGATCAAAGCTCATAGATCATTAGAAAAAATAATAGAAAATTTGGACACAAAAAAGTATCCCATACCAGAAGATTGGAATTACAAGCAAGCCAGAGAACTGTTCACTAACCCGGAAATAATGGATCCTGAAGAGATTGAGGTACGAGTCTAGGATTACAAAAAATAACTGAAAACTCGTCTAATCTTTTGCAATTTTAAGCAGAACCCTTGAATCTCTGTTTATACTGAATATTTTTGTCGAATTCATTCTATAGTTGAAATGGACCGAGCCAGATGAGGAAGGTTTGGTCAAATATTTATGCGGAGACAAACAATTCGCTGAAGAAAGGATAAGGAACGGAGCGAAAAAATTACTCAAGGCGCGCAATACATCGACGCAAGGTCGTCTCGACACGTTTTTCAAAGTTCTCCCGAGTACGACACCGACGAAACGCAAAGTGAGCTTCTTTTTTAGCATTCTTTTAATCCTTTGACTGCACACGCACATTTTTTAGATCCATGGACACTCGGTTTTTTTTTTTTTGACGAATGATCCGCGAACAATAAAACAAAATAGTGCAGTCGAATGGTCGAGTTAAAACGCGAAGTAATTGGCATTTTAATTATGATAATGTATTCAATAAATTAGGCGGACGAACCAAAGAAGGGTCAAGCCAAAAGAGGAAAAGCGACTGGGAAATCGCGCGGAAAACCAAGGAAATAATTATTTAGGCGTCCTGATTATTCCTAATTCGAGTTTTTCTGTCGTCATGAAGTGTCAAACATGCTTCAATCAAATGTCCATTATGTCACGAGGTTTTATACTTTTCTTTGACAAATCGATCATTTTTTCCATGTATTTATTCGATAAAATATAGATTATAAACATTTTTGTTTGTTTCATGATTTGTGTGTATGTGCTTTTTTTAACAAACTTAACAACCCCCATTAATATCGGAGACCCGTCGACTAATTATAATATAACTAAGGGCACTTTTCCCGATCGGTCTTCACGAGAAACATTACGGCCATTATTTAAATTGTATTTTACATATTTTACATACTAAGCGCGTTGAGCGTCGTGGCCGGAAAAATCAGGCCGGATATTAAATATATTTTTGTTTCGCCTTGTATAAGTTTTTCATTTTACTGACTCGACGAAATTCTTTCAACTGTGCCGAGCTCAAGTGCGCAATTTTATTTAAACCTGAGTTCTTTAATGGACCGAGAAAAATCGTCATTTTTCTAGTGGAAAATTAGAAATTTATGATCAGTGACCATTATCTAAACTCGAATTTACAATCTGAATCCGAGTCAATTAAACATGGAACAAATATTCTACTTTAAGAAAATATATTCGATTGTACGTTTTCGAAGTATTTGATTTATTACTAAACGACAAAACAGAAAAATGTCGTCAACGGCTTTTTCTAAGAGATTTTATGTTCTGCAATCGAGTCCAAAATAGATTTCAATTGTTCCAATAATTAATAACTCGAAAAGGAGCTTTTTACGAAAACATTGCTGGACATTCCGACTCTGATTTAGATCCCAAACTTAAGTTCAGATTTATAAACATTGCTTTGGGAAACCCTGTATAATGTCGAATTCTCTTTTGTTTTTTGTACGTTTCGAAGAAAAAAAAAGAGTAAAGTCGTAGTTGTAGAAAATCGTGACAGTGTCAGTCTTCATTTCGGCACCAATTGTTTCTTTTTTTTTTTACGTCACGTTAAAAGTTGTGTGACTCCGTACGCGACTGTACAAAATACAAAGTTTCGTCATTGAAACTTTATTATTGTACCACCTATTGCATCGGTACTGAGTACGTGATGAAGCGCTTGCTCGATGTGATTCGGACGAAAAGCAGCTCCGACTAAGCTTTGTAATTGATCAGCGTCAACGAGCTCGCGCAATATTTCAAGATAATTGCTGTTTATTCTTGAACCTTCGATCCACTGATAACCGTTCCGACCGAACATGTACTGTAAAGTCAGACAAAGAGAACATTCAGAAAAGTTTAACTCGGAGTGAAAATCAACTATTGATAATCATGTCGAAAATTAAAGTTATCCTCCTTAAGTAAAAACGAGTATCAATATCCGTAAATTAAGTAAAAAACGCTCATAAAAGAATATTTAACCAAATTTGATTAATGGAGAATAGTTGGCAGAAAAGTATACATAGATATAAAAAAATGTGTTTGATACTTTAAAATACTGCGGTGTAGATATTTGAAACTGAGAAGTGAAAAAACTGAATTTAACCATTGATAAAATACGTACTTGCAATAAAAGTCTGATACGAACGCAACCCGAAAAAATACTACCGAGTACAAAACCCAGTGAATCGGAAGTCAGATATTCGGGCATAGTCGATACGAAAGAACCATGAGGCAATAAATGTCGCTTGAGTATTAAGTCGCTACTCAAATAACCTCCAGTGTAAAAAATAGCATGATATCTGAAAAAGATAAAAAAATATTGTGATTTTGAGTTGATTTGGAAACAGTACAATCGGTACAATTATATGACATCGAAGTTAACATTTTTGCTCCGAAATTGCGACATTAGTTTTATGAAAGGTGCTTGAAGAAATATAGCTTTAAAAGTTTTTTTTTTTTTTCCAAACATGTTCAATATGTAAAGTAATCGAACATAGATGTTTTTCTTTCGAAGTCAATAAATGTTTTTTTTTTACAATGCGAGCAATGTTTATTCCTTCCATGTCACGTAATTTTCAAAAAATTATAACAAAATACTTGTCGTAAAGAGCAAGCTCTTTCTCAATGTTCGATTCTTCCAGTGAGATTATATCGTCAGCGCCCAATGCTTTTACTACTCTGGAAAGTTCTAATTTACAAATAGTCGTGACATGAGCTCCCCATAGTTTAGCCAGTTGAATGAGGATACAGCCAACCGGAGAACAACCGCCGTAGACCAAAATCCTAAAACACAAAAATTAATCATTGAGAATTTTTCATGAAATTTACATTTATCAAAATTATTGTAATTTTCAACCGGGTATAAGAGTCTCATACGATTATCGGGACTTTATCATTAAATTTCCATTCAAAAACGATTTACATATTCAATTGAACAAAAAACAAGTTTTTTTAGTCAAAATACCGATTTTATGATTCGAGCTCCTGTCACTTTGACAAAAACACATTCAAAAAATCGGCTGTGAAAAAGTCTAGTTTTCATTTATTGTCAATGTGATGAAAATAAAAATTGTTTTTTTATTGTTCAGTTGAAGTTTAGTCGGAATCGTAGTTACCACAAATAAAGTTTTGCGAAAATCTTTTTAGAAAAACCACAACCACGGCTCAACTGTTTTTTTTTTTTTATTTTTTTATTTATATATGAGCCACTGGGACTAATATTTCATTCAACCCTCGAGGGTTAAATGAAATATTTACAAAATACTCGAAATTCATCATATTTGAAGAAATATTTTTAGTTCATTGAAAGGCCCTACTTATTTCGCACTAATATGCTGTTTAGTAGGTTTTAATGTGTTGTTTAGAATTCGACAATTTAAGGAGGCTCGGGAAAATGCATTTTGTACCTAATTTTTGGTCGTACCGTTTTCCCTTAGCATTTCCTTCTGCGATAACAGATCTGTTGACAATAGCGTCCCATGCCAGACAACCGCTATAAGGTAAACTGGCGCAAGCTTCGAAGTTAATGTTTTTTGGTCGTTTGGCAACTTGGCTTTCCGCAACAACTATGTATTCAGCCATAGTACCGGAAGCCCAAGAAGGCAGCGCCAGGAAGACTTCGTCACCGACATCAAAGTTCAGAACACTTTGACCAATTTCAGCTACGATGCCAGAACAATCTCTGCCCAGTACAACCGGCAATTCTTTTTGTTGCTGAATGGTTGTGAAATAATTAATCAGAAGAGCATTAAAAAATTGATCAGAAATCAGAATATTTTTTAAGTGACGTCTTTTTCGCATTTTTCTTAAACTCTCTTTCGATTTATAGAGTTCTCATTGGTAGATATGATAGAATAATCGATTTTCAACAATGTGGAATTTTCATCCCATTTATCCAATAGTTCCTGATATTTTTTTTTTTTCTTCAATACTGTTTTGTCTAGATGAGAATGCCTTTTCAAAGTGGATTTTATGAATAATTTTGATACTCACTGTAGAGTTCAGGAGTTTTCTGTAAACTCGAGAATAACCGGTAGATATTTTGGCATCTACGATATTCAGTGAAGCTGCTTTTACTTGAATCAATAACTCGTTCGGTCTCTGGATTGTTGGGACTTCTGCATCGTCTACCATGGAAACACCCTGACAGTAATACGTTTCCTTTTAATTTTCAATTAGAAATTTTAAATTGCTTGATCCTTTAATGGTGATACTGTGACTTTTTCTCACACTACATCTCCAATTAAAACGATTACTCCAAAATTTTTAACAGCATAATCGTTTTTTCTAACAACTTCTAATTGATTTTTTTTGTATAATGAATAAGTGAGAAAATTTTTAAAAAATTTCTTTTTTTAGTCGCAATTATTGTTGTTCTCATTGGTTCAAAAAAGAAATTTTGAACGACATAGTTGAACTGAAATTTGTGAGAAAATTTCTGATTGCATAACTAACTTTCAAGCCGTAAGTAACGCAACCAATGATGGATTAAATTCATACAAAAACTTTCCACTTGTCTAGTGAATATTTTTGATTGTTTGATGCAGATCAACTAATTTGGTGAAGAATTTGTAAATGTAATGGAATGATAACTGATCAGAATTTATAGCATTAATCTTTCGATACCTCAATGCCTATGTAATGATGACACATAACGGCTCTCATATACTGTACTCGACTTGGCTTTTGTCTCCAGTGCAGTCCAATATTATATCCCAATAATGTACCAATACCCAACCCAGCAATACAAAATGCGATCTCTCTTCGTGATACTGAAATATTAATAGAAATTCTTGTTTTATTGAAATTGTGCAATCTTATTGGAACATTTTTTATTTGACAATTTTCTAGATATTGAATAACAACTGTTCTGTATTATATTGCAATTCTTTTATTGTTTTTTTAATTGATAATCCCAGATAGTTTATAATATGTATATAGTACTTTTGATGGTGTAGATTAATAATGTTGTATAAAAAGTGTTTCAGAGCATTTCTTAAGCGACTTAAATGTTTTTCTTAATTATTTTCAAATATGATATGTATGATTCAAAAAATAGCCTGAACAATTTTTTATTGGAAATTTCAATTACGACTATAATGTAAAAAATTCAATCTTTTTATTGATATCATAAATATTGAGTTAAAATCTAAAGTTTAAATTGCTAAGACTTTTAATATCATATTTATGAAAAAATAACATACCATTACTGAAACAAAGATTGCCCATGTGGTGATACAGAGCTCTGGAGTTAAACTGTACAGAGTAATATTGGAATTGTGCCTGTTCCCAAAGTTTTTGAACCCAATACATAAGATGACGAGCTAAATCGGCGAATTGTCTGGTGTATTCTTCGCTGCAAGCACTCTTTAAAAATTGGTGAATTTTTTCGAAAAGAGTAGAAATCCATTGTTGTCCTTGCTGTAAAGCCACAGATCCTTCGACCTGCAAATCATTTGGGACAATTCCTTGTTTTCGTTAAAATGTCAATGTCGATGTCAATGTTTTTGCATTTGTGTCTAATTATTCTTTTTCAATGTTACATAAAAGCACACTCGACAATGTCATCAACAGTTGACCTCAAAAACTCAAAAGTGTATTATTGAAACCAACGAAAAATATAAACAAATACCTGAAGTACTTCCAGCTGATTGGTTAGCCGGAACCAAATTTCGTCCATGATTCGTCAGTTTCGAGAATAGGCGCGGTGACAGTGAGCCCTTAACAATTGCATTAATTCCACATTGTACTTTTAAAATGATGAAAAATATATTCTCGAGTATGCGAAGATTGTTGGGAAGTACAGCGCCGATGAATACAGCTGGAAGAACAGCACACTCGATGTTATAAATAAACCGATTAACACATCGCGTTACAGCCCGCAAATAGATATCAACCCTAAACCTTCCTACCACGTCCCTAACGACACTAATAAATTTTGTATTATTGACATTTTTCATGAACCATATTCAACAAAAATGGAAAAATTTATTTAAAAAGGCGAATTATCAAGGCCTCGGCCGGTGTTTTGTTTTTAGTTGATACTCAATTATGTCTCAACATCACAGACCCGAGATTTTGAGGTTAGTTCGTGCCGAAATACGGCACAAACTTGTTTGATTCCTCGCTGGGTGTGACGTAACGTTTTCTCTACTGCCGATATATAGTTCATCTTATGTTGAATCGAATAATTACAACAAAAGTATTGTCTATAATCACCATTCATACTAAATTGATTAAGATGAATGAGACCTTTTTCATAATATTTGCTATTTTTTCAATACAAGTTCTGTCGATGGAAGGAAATTGAAATTTTAGACGTTATTATACATTTTTTTTTTTTCACATTTCTGTTAAAATACCTGTCATCTGTTTTTTATTCTTTCATTCGTAATTTTATTTCTCAAAAATACTTCGAGTAATGCCTTTTTTGGGCAATATACAAAAAAATCATAACGAATATTAGAAATTTAAAAAATGTCGTTTTTGCTGGTGCATATAAATAAATGTTTTTTCATGTTATGTTATGAAGTAATACTGTTACTAAACAGAGAACATAGATTTACATGGAACAACAGGGCCCATGTAAGCTTTTGGCACAAAAAAGTTAGTTTCATGTACCAGGGAACATGTAACTCGTCGGTAACGTCGGATGCTGTTTATCGACGGTCAACACACGAAGAGACAGCATCGGTAACCAGAAGCGTTTATCATGGTTTATCACAATGCATCGTGGCGCTGTGCAAAGTTCGAAACTCAGAACCACAGAACAGCTGAGTTCGTTTGTTTCGTCACACGGTAATCATTTCCCATCCCACGTTTTTTATGTTTCCCAAGAAACGATTGATTCCCACACGCATAACCGTTCTCTACGCATCCCGGTTAGATGGCGACACATATACCTTCGCTGTTTTCGGGCTGCATGAGATATAAATATACTCAAAGCCTTTTTATTTTTCCAATAAAACAAAAGAGATTTTGGTTAGGTGGTTAATTCACTCTGAGTTGTAAAGTACGTCGGATGTCTCGTGGTTAGTAAGGTAGGATGGTTGGTTAGGCATTCAGTAAAGAAGATCACCACGCGTAGCGTGGTGATGAAGACGTATAGGGAAATGAAAAGAAACCGAAAAAATTGAAAAGTATTCTTTCTGCATTTTATACGATCAAAGTATCATCGATTATTCGTAGGACTCTTTCATCTTAATCGAATCGTAAAGAAGTGTTTTTTTTTGCATTTTTTTTATTTATTAATAATTATCACTATTCGTAACGCCCCAAAGATGGCTAAATTTTTCAAGACTTTCTGCGAACCGCTGAACCGATATTTGTACATCGACTGGCTCGATTTTTTAATGTTTCGCGACTTGGATTTCTTCTGCGGATAATGAAATAATTGGAAACAGTCATTCTTGGAAGAGCGATTGTGCACACCTCCAAAGACATTGCTGCTTGGCAATATTGTTAAAAAACAAAAAAAGATTAGATAATCTTCCTCCACGAACGTATACAAATTTCGAGCATTTCTGCAACAACTCTCAAAGACTTTTGTATTCAGAAGTAAAAAAAAAATCATGTTCAATCCACCAAGATCGAGCTTGCGGCCATAATGATAGACTGAGATTCCCCGTACGCTGTATAGTATGGTTGTATGCTAATGAGAGGGTATACGAAATGAAGTCCTCTTGGTTGTGTCGAGGGAATTGAGGCCGGATCGTATATGCATACACAGAGGGAGTTTTATGCTGATTTTATAGGGATCAGTTTTGATCGATTCCTTACTGAAGAAATACTTAGCCTCCGGACACCCAAAGAGAAGAATCTGCTTTAAAATCTTCATCCCTTTAAATTGTTGGTTTTTTTATTTTTCCTAATTGTGATATTTTATCGTGAAAGCAACATATTCATTATTTGCTAAAACTATTTGTAAAATTTTGTGCTCAAACTTATTCGTGTTTTTGACACGTACCAAATCTCGAATAAATATCGTAAAGTCGGTAATGACCACGGAAAATATTAAAATTATCCCTTGAATGCTTGAGAAATTATATTTTACACGTTACTTCATAATCGATCATTGATAACTGATTTTTAGTTATGTATACCTGGAACATTCCATATGTTCATTAAAATGACGATGTATCTACATTCGTCACATAGTTTCACGTAACCGAAATTTTTTTTTCTCAAGTTTTTTTTGTTTGTAATTTTTTTGTCAACATTATAATCTGACGTACTTGACCACATCCATATTTATTTGACAACTTTTTGTTATCTTTTAATTCAACTCTTTGCGAGAATTGAATTTAACGATTTCATGACTTTATTCATAAATTTCATTCAAGATAGTTTTTCAAAACTTTTCATGATAAATTATTTTTTAAGGTTACTTTTAAAGGAAAGATTCGAACTGCTTTCTAATAGTGGATTTTTGGGAAAATCTGGTTTCTCGAATGGTGTTTTTTGTTGGGAGAAATTTTTCTAAAGATGTTTTATTACGAGGTTCTAATTATTTAGAGGGAAGGATCCTTTTACGGGCTTTTTTACATTCGTCTCATAGTTTCACGTAATTTTGAAATTACATTTCACAAGATATTCGATAATTGAATAATTGGGTTGGGAAAAATCGAGAAACATATAAAAGCATCGAAATGCAAGGGGTTCAAAACGTTTAAGGGTTTTGGGTGGAATGTCCTATACACACGTATGAGGGAGTCTCGTATGGTACATAGACATGCTTATGGATAATACAGAAGAAGGGAGACGGAGCGAGAGAGTGTGAGAGAGAAGGGATCGTACAGGACATTAGCGAGTTGGTATCCCTCCAGACAGGTCTTTCCGGATTTGGCCCGGCTCCATCCCAAATGCGAAACTCGCCCTTGTCGGGTGGTATTATTGCGCTTAGCACCCCTTTCCTTCGTCCTCTGAACCACCGACAGTATCCACAACAGTGAATAGTTAGGCTCCATATCGAGAGGCGTAAGTTCCTCTTTTCTGCTTCTCTCTCTCTCTCTCTCTCTCTCTCCCGTCTTCGTATATCGTTGGAATATAACTGCGGGAAATCATATAACCCGTGTATAATGTTCGTCGCCGTAAAATTGCTTCGCTCGCTCCGCGTTTCTCAGTGTACCATTGTATCCACAGAGCAATTTTATAATACGAATGTCGAGAAGCACACAACTTTAAGTTTATCGCCAGATGCATTCAACCACCAAAGATTTTTTTTTCTTCTCTTTTACAGTGAAACTCGACGAGGTCGACGAAAAACAGAGAAATATACAAATTGCTGTCGTTCGCGTCTGCCAAAATCTCGCGACATCGAAAGCGGCGGTCTTTGTAAGCACCTTATATACAGCCAGTATTTCAACTGGTAATCATGAAATTATCGAATTTCAATTTCAATGTTAATGATTTGTAGGAAGCTGCTTAATTTTCAGAAAATTCAGAAAAAATTTCCCATTTTTAAGATACCCGTTTTGGGATTATATTTTCAGTAAAACATTTCTGCTTTATTTTTTATCTATTTTCTTCAATAGCTTTTAAATTGTCAGATATAGAAAGTATGCTTTTGAAAAACGTTCGATTACATTTAGAAATAAAACGAAATTGTAGAAAGAATAATTTCACTTTAGGAACATCAATCAATGCTTTTGCTTTGGGAACGATTAGATTTTTCGACGACTTTATAGAACTTTTTTTAGCTGAACAATTCCATTACCAAAAGAAACTTGAAAAAACAATTAAAGTACAGGTTTTTGTTGGGTCTCAAGTGAGTAACAATTCAAATATATTCTCAATGATAGCTCGTTACTACTATTTTATTTGAGGGAATAAAAAAAAAAAAGCAGTTATAAGAATTTCGATAATTTGGAAAGAAAATGTAATTTTTTTCACACTTCTTTTGGTTTTATTTTAGTGGGACGGGAGAAATGAATCAATGGAAAAAAAAAGAACTGTTTGTGTAAATTTGTGAAAAAATCATGAGTCGCATCGGTATTATGAACGGAGAACGATGTCGAATAGATTTTCCTCAATGTTTTATCGGATATAAAAATACAATTTTATTCAAACTCTTCTACAACTCGTTCCACTGTGGTGGATATCTGATATCTGATATCGGGTTTTGCGCCGGGAAACACCCAGTAATTAACAGGATGATGTGGGAAAAGCATTGTAGAGTGCAGAGCTATCGGTGTTAAATATCGACGATGTCATTCGACTACTATTTCAATAAAACATGAATTGTCAATTTCATGACTGGAGCTTATTTTTTAATATTATTTTCCTTTCGTAAAAGATTTATTCAAATTATTTTATTTTGATTATTAAATTCGGATAAAAAACGCACACGTTTGTAGTACAAGAGTTATGAACGCCATGAGAGGGAACATGGCAGCTTAATTTCTTTTTCATTATAGTCAAAATAACGATAATATCAACTGTTTTTTGATTGGTCGATATATATTGCTGCAACGTATGTCAAAAAGTCTATTGTTATTTGTAGTAGACTGGTTCGAGCGCAGTTCATGGTTATAGTTCAGGTGACCTCACCTTGGAATGGATTTTCACCTTTACCCTTTTAACCCTTTTTACGCAGGCTTCGTAGCTTTCGAATTCCTATTTATGTCTGCATACGGAATGCTATCTGCAAATGACAGTCTCGGTGGCTCAAGATTCACCCCATTTACATGAGCTATTCTTCGATGTCGTAGCAATCCTTCGTCGAATCGATTGCTTGTTCTGTACAGTTCGGACGTGCGAAGAAGTGGCTCAAACTCGACTATAGATACGCTGCATTGCACGTTCTTGCCTTTGCTGTTTGGAAACTATCTTTTCAATGCTTGGCGTCCAGACGCTGCCTCGTCTCTAGATAATATGCGGATTGTTTTTGTCGTGTGTACTCCATTTTTTCGCTCGCTATCCTCAGATAATACTTCTCTTATCATTCAATAATACTCTGTTAGCTTTGTTCACAATTTGAATTAACAGCCATGAATTTGCTGATGATCAGGAACAAAGAGACCATCTCTGTGCTTCTCCAACTTGGCTGATTGGCTTTGTTCTTGCTCGCTATGTTTACCTTAGTTTTTCATACTGCTTTTTGAAATGCAGGCTTTTTCTGAAAACCTTATTTCAGATGACGGATCAGAATCTACGGGTTAATGGTTTTTCTCTGATGTGTATTGTTAACGTGCAGCGCAAATAAAGCTTTGTGCGGGCTTGAATTTGCACTGGCTTTTTCTTTTAATACCTGACATCGAGCCGCTACCGCGTCTCTTGATACAAATTTTGAATTTTTCGAAAATTTTCTCATTTTCGTATTTTCGAACATTCAAAACATTGTTTATAGTCACAAAGTTTCTTAGCATTGGTAGAGCTGATTCAGCTTCCTATGCACTCGTAAAATTCGATAAACCAAACCATTGGAAATAAAAAGAAAATAAAGAAAATCTGGCAAGCCAGGCTCCCAGGAACTCGGGGAAATTAATGCAACGCGATACACGCGAAATATATATGCGAATAAAAAATACGAAGCTCCGGTGTGTTATTATTCTTATTTAAATGGAGCTTGTCCCGGAGTTTATCGAAATCAAATAAATTTTTTACTAGGTAGAATCGCGCATATAACAATGAAACTCATAATGTGTACTATATACGCGTAGATACGCATGTTAATATCGGGTGTCCCATTACTAATGGGTGCCATCTCGTGGAGGCTATTCGTTGTGTAGATGGTGCCGTTGTAGTGTTTGAGTCCCCTTGCGCTGCGACCAGTAGGGGCGATTAGATAGGCACCAACCGTATCGGCAGTGGTAGTGGAAGTATCTTCAGATTCCTGTCACCTTCGTTAGTTGCTGTACGGTGAGAATTAGGCGTTTATTGCGGAATGGAAAAGACGGGTGAAAATCTAGAAGAGTGGGGAAATGATTGCAATAAATTGGAGAACACTGCAGGAAGAATAAAAGAAGGAAGCAAAAAATAATGATCGTAAAATCTGTATAAGGAAACCCCTTTCGAAGGTCCCTTACATGTGTTAAGTTCGAGTTCTGAAGATTGTCATATGTGCGGGTCAGTGAGGTTCACTTAGGCCGAATTTCATACTGAGAAAAGAAATGTACTGACCTGACGAATTTTTTTGGGCTAACGAATTAAATTCTGTTCACCAGGATTTGTTTAACTAACTACAATTTTGTAGGATCGGCCAATTTCTTTTCTCAGTGTAGTTTGATGCCTTGGTTCAATCTATTCGTATAACATTCGATTCGCTGAGGCTTCCGATATTTGTTCTGGAGTACCAAGTCCGGAAAAAAAAGTACACATTCCGTTGTTTCGTTAGTGCAAAGTGTCGGGGAATGAAAAAAACAAATGAAAATGTAAAAAGCTCGAGTCAGATTGATTTGACATGCCGTTCTTTGTATATACAATGAAATTTGACGATATTTGCTAACGTTGTTGCAAGGGAAATTCGATTTTTACAATCCAAGAGGAACAATAAGCGTGTATTTGGATACCTTCGTATCGGGTTATGTGCATACGCGTGCGTGTGTGTGTGTGTGTGTGTGTGTGTATGTGCGGTAGATTCGTGAGTTGGTCTGGTACGGAAGGCTCAATGTTTTATACGTTATGTACTTTGCCAGAATCTCGGCATACAGTAGGGAAGATTTTTTATACTCTTCTCGAGAGGGTGTTTCACCCTCTCGTTCCTATCAAACGTCCCGATGGTAGAGTCTCTGAACGAAGAGTCTTCACTGCCGGAAGAAAGGGAGAGATATATTATTCATGGAGTTAGGAAAAAAAATATGATAGACGCTTAGTGAAGTACAGAATTATAAAACTGGGAGAAACGACGGATGTTAACAGAACAAATATTCCAATGTTTGATTCACTCTGGAACTTATTGAAAAAAAAAGTAAGAACAGAGAAAGATATTTCATGCAATATTTTATAGGATGGATCTATGGAAGGTTTTAACGAGGGCACAACGATTTTTTGATATTGGTAAATAAAAATAAGTGTTATTGGAGTTCAAACTACACGAGCTGTGAGCAATGATTTTTCTTTTCTTTTTTACTTCCTGACGGATCAGCGAGTCCCAAAAAAAGTTGAAAAAAGTCCCAATTGGGAATCGGGACTTAAGTGAACAAGTGAGACCTAAATTAAGTCCCAAGTGGGACTTTCTCCTGTGACGTCATGAGTCCCAAGTATCTTTTTGCGACTGCCCCCTGCCAAAAGTCCCGGTTCGATCCGAGTGAGAGGAAAAAGTCCCACTTGGGACTCACAAGTGGGTCTCACTTGTCCACTCAAGTCCCAAATCCCGAGTTCCATTTGGGACTTTTTTCGAGACTTTTTCCAGAGACTCGCTGATCCACCAGGGCTGAAATAAAATAAAAAAAAGCATTGAAACTAAAAAACCAGCTTTGCAACCTTCACAGCTATTTCTCCAACGCATACGAGTATAGATATGGCAATGCACGTGCAATCATCCATCTTCTGGTATTACATACATATCAGCATAATGCTAGAGACGATTCATGACGAGTACGAGATTTGGCAAGCGCGTTCGTCCCGTTTATGACACATATGCTCGGCTCTCGAGCTCACTCGAAACCCGCCGAGTATACCCGCAGCTTTTACACATACCTAGATACACATAAATGAACACATATGGGGATGAACATACGGATTTTCGTGAAACGCCGTCCCATGAATGCATCGCCCGCGTTAATGTGCCGCTGTGGAGGCAATGCTTAATTGCTTTAATTAAAATTCACGCTGCGTGTCGAGTTGGCCGGCCACTGGCGCTGTACCCTGTTGGTTTCAACCCCGAGTCTGCGTTTTCCATTCGCATTATATATCCGCATACAACACATGCGCGTGATATATGTGTGAGTTGACGTGAATCCATATATATCTATACGGTTATTTCATTTCATTCAAAAGATGAGGAGAGAGGGAGAAAGAGAGAGTGCGAGAAGGGTGGTTGGAACCACCCTCGTCTCTTGTTGAATGCTGATGGGAAGCTTGAGACCTGGGAAGGCCTGTACCATTAGCATCACTCGGAATAATTATTCATTTTATTTAAGCTTGATTTTATGCACGTATAGAATTTCGTGATCGTACATGGTATACATTCCACCTAAGGCCATATTCGTACAAATGGATCAACAAAACGATGCGTGGTAACTTTGATTACATTCGATTACTCCAGCATTCATTAGCGTGTTTTCGATGTTTCACAGTTGAGGGCTTTCATCAGGTTGAAAAGTCGATGCGTGTGCTATCACAATATTCACATTTCCAATCGTACGAAAACAGCTGCTGATGTGTTTCTTTCTTAATTGCTTTTTGGTCCTTAAAGTTCAGATAACGTGTTAACTGTCAACTGCGCGGCAGCGTTTCTTCAGTTGCGGCTGTTTCGACCTCGTTTACACATCATCACAACGACTCTAATTTCCCTGTTTTGTTATTTCAAAGTTATAGTTTACATGTCATAAAACAGAAAATTAACATCTGATATTGTTTACTTTTAAAAAATCACAAAATTATCCATGTTTTTCGATCTCTTCCTCTGGAGAAATTCTTTAAGCAATGTAATGCTAAATTCTACTTTTTCTGAGGTCTCAATTATAGCATAATAAAGAGTGGTTGACTAGAAAGAGGCATATCCGATCTTTACATTCTTGGCATTGCGAGTTTTTTTTTTTTTTTTTTTTTTAATATTGTGTTCGTACAACAGTTTCACAATGTGTTGTACGCGAAGTGGCCAATCACTGATTCGTGTGGTCGCCAATCGGTCAAACAGCTTAAATACCCTAAAGGCATAAAGTTTCGACGCTCAGGGGGAAATGTTTTATTTCTCGCAGGGTATATGGCCGATACTGACGAGCGAGAAAACATGTCAAGAGGGAACTACTGAGCGGGAGGCTACAACGACCAGCCGAGGGTGGATTGAGAGGGTGGAGGGTGCGCGCTAGCCACAAGTGTCTGCCCGAGCGCCCTCTCTCATTAATTCTCCACCCTTGTTGCTTGTTAAAGGAGAGGCTAAGAGGGGCGCGTTTCTCTCGCTTTCCCGTGTCGATGGTTTCTCCACACTGAATATATCCTTTACGAAATCATTCGTTCTATATGCCTCTCCTTCTGTCTTTTTTTTTTTTTTAATTC
Source organism: Campoplex capitator (assembly GCA_037576405.1). Taxonomy (NCBI): domain Eukaryota; kingdom Metazoa; phylum Arthropoda; class Insecta; order Hymenoptera; family Ichneumonidae; genus Campoplex; species Campoplex capitator. The sequence goes on along the minus strand of JARBWI010000323.1, from coordinate 6,800,197 downwards.
TCACTTTCCCTTCTTCCTTACGCTTTTATCCTTTGAAGAGCCAAACTATTCTGCCCTTAGGAGATTATATGTATGTGTTTCGTGTTTCCGACCCTCGTCACCGATTTTCTTTCGTGGCATTCATAAAGCGAGGTTAAAATCATATAGGGATGAAGTAGAGATTAATTGGTAATTGTTAGTGATCTTCACTATGCATCGTTTAAATGCTATTGAATCAACAATTAATTTAATAAAATACATTATATACTTAGAACGAGCAACTACGAAATGGGACGTGATCAAAGGGAAAAAACGTGCCCAAAGCAGTGTATTGCTTATTTGATTTTTTGGTCGAACTTCCAACAGTGTAAAAAGTTTTGAAGCCGAAGTTATCACATAACTGAAAAGAAATGCAAATAATGTAAAATTTATATTTATTTTTGGTACAAACCAAAAATTGTTTCACGGTATCATACCATAACCAAACCTCTCCATGCACTGATATATCTGAGACCTATGCACTCCCTCAATCCGAACTCCGTCGTCAACATCCTTGACTCTTTTCCCGTTAATAACTAATCCGTCAGCAGCTTTAGAGTTCACGATTCTCCTCTATGGATGCAGCAACCTTTCTACATCAAATTACTTGAACTTTATTTTGTTTCTCATCCACAGTTTACCGTCAACTATTAAACTGTGAAGTTCAAACCTTCGAGTGTACTCCATCATATTTAATTCAACAACGAACTGCGTATCATTCATACTCCGTCTTACCTTTTCGTCAATCATTCTTCACGACGCTACATTCTACACTGAGAAAAGAGTTTAGTTGAATTAACCAAGGCTTCGTAGAATACGTCGAAGGAAATATTTCGCTCATTCAAAAAATCGTTCAGTTGCACGAATTATTAATTTTATTTCACTAAACAAAGATACCAATTGAATCAACCAAATGAGATTTGTTGTCGTGGATTTTGTTGGATCAACGTAAGATATTTTTCATTTAATAAAACTGATATTTGGTATAACAGAATATATTACATTGGACGTATTTCACGAAGCTATTTGGTTGATTCAACTATTCTCTTTTCTCAGTGTATACTTTGATGAATATTTTGTATCCATGGATACCAATGTATTTAGATTTTGCTGTAGTAACAAGGCGTTGGATTTGTAAGTAACGAAAAGTTGAACAATCAAAAGGACAGTGATTTTTTCAAGAGCTAATTTCAAAGAGCAGAGCTATGACATTTACAATTTTGTCGATGAACCCTCGTAAAAAATAGTAAAAATAGCGATTCACTTTAATTCTAGTTTCGGGTAATGGTGACAGTTAGAAAAAGCCACATTTACACAAATTAGATACCATTAACAGCACGTGTAATTGTAGGTATACTAAGATATACACTGATAAGTATGGTCCCAATATCCGAGGCAAATACTTGACCTCACATACGGGCCCTTACACCGAGACTACGTCGTACTCCTCTCTATATAGCTCGGACCACCGATCACCCTTAAGCCCACGGAGCGCCCTTAATAGCGTCTAATAGTCACTAGACCCGGAAATCAGACGCGAACCACCTGCACGCAATGGGACCGTTAAGCTAGTAGCCGTCTCTCGTCCTTGGCTACATACATGTGTAGATAATCATGTCCTCGTACGTCTGTGCGCGATATCCCTGCTGTAGTTCCTCGCTAATCCTTGTTCCTGTATTTTGTACAAAGCTCCATATCAATATAGGTGTAAGATATTTCGGAGGTCAAAAGATTTTGGGCTTGGTTGCAAGAGTTTGGGAATTTCAGTGGATTTCACTTATTTTTCTCATCTAAACGAAAGCTCCAGTTATAGGATCGAATGACAAATTTAACTTGGTTTTAATTTCGATGAAGTTCGAAACTCTAGATAAAAGCAGCTGATGTAACATTGGAAAGAGACCCTTTTTCTAACCTAAAATAAAAAGTAGCCGGAAAAAATGAGAGCTGGCTTACACTCGGAATCAACCCTCAACTCTTTTAGCGAAGGGTACTTGGAGTTATGTGGACCAGAGTGTACGAATACACTCGGATGTCATGACCCGATGTGCTCTCTCCTCTCGCGCAGATATCGCGCTGGTATATTTCTCACCCGGCATTGTTAATCGATGTTTGATGAAAGAAAGAGAAAGAGAGTGTTGCGCTATGGTGGCGCGATTAACCTTCAAAATTCTTCATTTTGAGGAAGTTGAGTGGGGGACGGATCTGCACAGTTCTTTCATATAATCTACTAGGGTTCACTTCACTCATGCTAGCTTATAAGCAATGTTGCAAGAAGAAGAAGAAATTGCGAGTTGTGAAAAATTCCACTGTAGATTATACATGGTTGTACGTGCCTCCACAGAGAATCCGTAGTGTCTCCTTCACTTCTCGCATACTCATACACCATCCTGCCTACCCTTCACTCTCTTCAAAGCAACTTTAAGTTCGCATCTGCCCCGTAGTCAACCTCCCCTTGATATTCACTCCCCGGACTTGCCGAGCTTCGCCGGTGAAGTTTCCAAGAAAGCTTATATTTCTCCGCTTTTTCTTCTTTTCTTCTTTTTCAACTCCTCCCTTAAACAAAAAGAGAGAATGAGAGAGAGAGAGAGAGAGAGAGAGAGAATCTTTTACTATCTTGCTCTTCATTCTATTTTTTGCGTTCACTTCCGTTTTCCTTTCTCTTTTCCTCCTCATTCCCTGTAAAAGGTTTTCGCATCGGTATGTTGTATCCTACGATGGTGTGTGTATGTCAGAGGTACTCCGGAGGCTCCCCTTTTCGTTGTCTCTACTGCCCTCTCTCTCTCTATTTCTCGCTCTTTCTTTTTCTCTTTCTCTCCATATCTCTCCGAACCCTCGACCGTGTTGGCTTTTCCGAGGCCAAATCCATGCGAAGAGGGTAAAAAAATGTGTGTGTAAGGGGAAAAGAGGGAGACTGAGAAAGATGGCGAGCGAACTGGGTGCGCTGAATTAATTCGCGTTTCGTCGAACGCCTCCCCATTCCAGTATCTGTATTTTTCACGCGCTCGGACTCTCTTACTCTCCTTTCTCTTCCTATATTCACCCGCATTTTTTTCGACGCTTTCCTCTTGCATGACGAGGTGCGAAGCTTTTTCTCGTTGCCCTCCATCGCCTTCTCCTCGTTAAGTATTCGCTCGCGCGTTTCTCTCGTTCTTGATAGAAGTTATTTCTTTTGCCTTCTGTACATGCACGCATAATATATATATATATATATATATATATATATATATATATATATATATATATATATATGTGTGTGTAGGTACGTGTGCCGAAAGAAAGAGAAGGCCTCTCGATTCTAACGCGTATCGAACTTTCGTAGCTCTGACTCCTTTTTTTCCTCTGCTGGTCGCAGCGTATTACACCCGAGGGTATGCTTACAAATACGTTCCTCAACACAAATTCGTCATCGAGCCAGAAAGAAGCGAAATTCCATAGTTCGATAGTAGCATTTTAACTAAATATTATTTATTTATCCGTAAATGTTACTAAATGTTAATAAATATCCATCATTCTATCGGCACAGCAATAGAAGTGTAAAACTCTGTTGGGTCATTCCAGTTTGAAGGATTTCACTGCCATCATTGTTACAAAAAATCATCGGAACTGAGAGCTCCGATACCGAAGCTCCCTGGATTCAGGTAGTCCTATACGCGTGGTCATCGTTCGAAATACCGCATCAGTCAATCAGAGTTTTTGATTAATCAGTCGATCAATACTCCAAAAATGTATACTTTCTGAAAATAATAGTTTTCCCATGCTCTGAACTTTGACGAACGATAGACATCAAGTCTACTCTGCTGCTTCATCAGCTTCGAATCGTTTTTTTATTAACTCTTGTAGGATCGGTATTGACTACGTTATTTGCAGTCGAAGCAAGAAATGCCATTTTCTCTTTGATCTTCTATAGTTTGGTAACTAGTGGTAATACAGAAAACTTAAGAGAAGTTTTCAATGACTGAGGTTATGCTTTTCAACGACCTTCAGTCGTTTATTAAATGAATTTTTTTTTTATTATGATTAATCAATTAAGAAAAGCGTATGTCCAGTTTTTTATAATACCTCATTGTACGCTGCGAGAAACATGGAAGCATTTACGTCATCTCTGTGCTTTTTTCATCTCAATTTCAAAGTATCCATAAAAGGAACATAAAGCGAATGACCCTTAGATTTTTTTTTTTTTACTACGGGCCCTCAAATGTCAAAAATAGCACTTCTGTGGAAAACTATAAAAAATTACCGGTTTTACGTCTAGATCATTTTTCTTTATCTCTCCTAGTTTTCCAGTTAAGGTTGCATCAGCAGAAGCGTCTTGAAAAATACTTTGAATATAATATGAAATAGATTTTTACTCGGAAACGAGGATCGCAAAGAAAGAAAAACAGAGAGGCGAAAATGTGTGATGGCCAACAAGCACAGATTCTAGTTTACAATGCATCTCGAATGCGTGTAGTGTCAAGCAGATGTTTTACAACATGCACATTTTTTGCATAGACATTTTTGACCAGAAGAAATTGTTATCGACGTTAATTCAATTTCAAATAAATTCTTTTCCATATGTCGAGTGAAGCTGGAATTTGAAGAATTCAAATTTTGCATGCCATCATCGGGTACCGAAGTTCACGATGGGGTTGTGAATATCCCTCGACGATCCCTTCGAATTTCAGTTGAAGCAGATTTCGATAGATTTTTCTACGCTGCATCCGTAGGGCGAAAAAATATTTACCCTGTGCGTTCTATATCGCAGCAGTTCAGGGTTCGTGACGAACGAATTCCCGGGCAAATGAATCTAGATGAACGGTTACAGGCGTGTGTAGGGTTTTTTTTTTTGGACTTAATTGATTTTTCGGTGAGAAACCCCGTCGTCGAGGGGAACTCCTGCTGAGCTCCTAAATGGATAATTGTTCCATGGGTGGGAATTTCGATCTTATCGAGTGCATACGTCTGTGTTCATCAACCCAGAAAACACGTGTGGAGGCTTTTGTACGTAAAGTGGTGTGTTATACTTTGTCTCCGTGCGTATATATTTTCTAAGATAAAGAATCAAGCTCGTTAATTTACCCTTCTGGATTCTTTGGTAATAAAATATACATAGAATGGTGTATTCGCATGAAAAATATCACTATTCTAGATTTTTTGAAACATATCGTTTGAAATTCCAAAATTTTGATTGCGGATAAATAAAATGACTTGACTTGAGAGATAGATATTTGTTTCTATGTACTTGACGACAAAAATAAAGCAACTGGCTTGTCTAAGGAATTAATAAAAAAAAGTGTTCGTTTTAATGCTCTCTGGTAAAATCGTTTGAACTTACAAATAAAATGCGTCTGTATAATAAACTAGAAGCAACACTCGTCGTCGAATTAAACATTTTTCGTTGCTCGAGCTGAAAAATCTTGATACGCTCGAGTATTTCTTGCTTGCGGTTTATCTAACTCATTAAATATATCTGGTTGTGTATCAGAGGAGCCACTCGAACAAGTTTCTCTATGGCTTCGCGGTTTTCGCCCACCGGGTTTCGCGCAATTAGTTGAATAAATAATGCCCAAGTCTTCCCTTGGACGTCGAGACAAGCCCGAGAGATGCTTGTTCGAAGGGAGAGAATTCGTCGAAAAGAGCAACGGGTTTCGTAAAATTGGAGAAACAGATCAATGATTAAAAAAAAAAAAAAAAAGAACCAACGCAGACAGTTTTGAGCTCTCAGAACATTGAAAAGTGTGCATATGCGAATTATTGCTACTCCTTCAGGAAATAGTTTTTAGTAAAAGATCGTTTTTGAAGAATCATTCAATAAATCTCTGAGAATGAGACAAGAGAATCGACTTTTTTGCATGAAAATTACCATATAAGTTATGGGGCAACTCCCCGTATACAGATGTGGGTTTTCTAGCCCAAAGTAAAGTCATTAATTCTCTAATATGTCTGATTAATTTATTCCCAATTTTACAGAAAAATAGTAATAGAAAGGAGTAGCTGAAACATGCTGAAAAACAAATTTATAATGTGTGTTAATTTTTGTTCAAATATTGAAATATTTTGTTGCGGGTATTAAACAAAATCTGTTTGCTCAGGCGACAAAATTTCGAATATTACAAAAAAGCTCCTTTATACTGTAACAAAACTTTGTTGAAATCATGAAGCATTTTTTTGGGTGAACGAAATATTTCGTTGAATGTATCCAACAAAATATATTAAAATCCCGAAAACAAATTATTTTCAGTGAAGCGTTAATTTTTGTGAAATTTGCTTCTAATTTCTGAAACTTTGTTTTTTCTTCGAAAGTCTGTTCGATTCTAATACAAAAGTTTTTATAATATATGTAGAAACGAGTCAGAGAAATCTCTTCAAACTTCTGTCTGATACGGGCATATAAGGTCTTACAATATATATATAGAGAAACGAGCCAGGAAAATCTCTGAGAAAGGAGAGAACGGCTGAGCTTCAAATATCGTAGAAAGTGAGGATAGGGAACGAGAGTAGGTTGAGAGAGATATTCGGGAGGCTATCCTCGTGAGCTCGCATAGTATAGCATGGTTACAGACAAAAGCGAAACGAGCCGCATGAGTGTAGGATTCGAGAGGTCCCGGCATCGACATTCAAAATTCAACAGGCTTTTCCTGGTCGCGAACACATCTCGATATATATCTCTAGCTTCCAGTCAGGCACTGACATTTTTCGGTCTCCAAAACTCATACGATATCCACCCTCTTTTCATCCCTTCCTTCTGTGGGATTCTGGCTGGAAAAGCAGCTGATACTTCAAGCGTTTTTTTTCCTTATCTTATTATTTTCGCGCGAGATATTTTGTAGGTATGATAATTCTTCGAGCTGAGCCATTCGTGGCTACATAATAGCATCACTCGTACACGAGATGATTTATCATAACATATACTCTCGAAGTCGATGGGGACAATTCCAAATCGATGATTTCTATATATTTAGCGAAGGTTGTATTATAGATATAGATGTATGTCTGCGTGTGTGCTTAAATAGTTGAGTCGTTTCACATATGTTGTGGAATAAATAAATTCCTAACGATGATCGTGAAATTCACGGTATACATATTTATGTATAGAGGTACGAGATAACCGTCTCGAAAGTTCGTTAGTGACCTCGCGCCCTTTGGACCCCAGTCCACATAGAGACTGAGATTCCGTTGCATATCTTATGCGAGTATATAAATCTATAGATATATATGCGTGGACTTTGAGTATATTCACGTTTAGGCTGGATGATGCTGGACCACAGCATCCCTCTGAACTGGACAGGTTGGTTAGCACGAAAGGTGAAAAGACCACGGGAACTTGGCTTTGTAAACATACCGGGCGGTTCAAAATTCACAGTGGATAATATTTAATGATTCTGCATATTCTGTATGCAATGGGAAAAGTTGAATATGATAATTTCGTGTGAATTTTTTTTTTTTTCAATTGATCGTGTTAAGGGTTGTTTAATTTCTATGTGACGATGAGATTTTTTTTCTCATGAGAATACGCTTCTTCGCAAGTGTCTTAATGAGGCATTATTGCTTCGGAATTTCATTGGTTTCCAACGAGCTTCCTGAAAACGAGAAGAACTTTTGTCAAAAAAACAATGTGTGTTTGAAATATTATTAATAAGCTATTTTTTGGGACTCACAGGAAGTACATGCTTTGATTTGGACACCCGGTATATACTTAAGGGAGAATAAATTATGTGATTCTCTTCCTAACGTGTTGGCTATCACCCCTAAACTAAGAATCACCAGGGGGGAAAGATTCTTAGCTTTTATAATTTGTGTTGAGAAAACGGATTTTTTTTTTTTTTTTTTTTTTATTAAATAAAAACTACCGGAGGATGTGCGAGAGATTTTATTTTTCAATATCATACTTGAAATGAGATGAGCAAATGATTTCGTTTCACTGTATTTTACACAACGCTAATTTTGAGTTTGAACAAAATGGCTTCCTCGTTTAACTATTATTAATCAATACATTATGGGTCTGATAGGTGAAAATAAGAAAAGTGGTTGGATTTTGCACGACCATGCCTAGATTGCGAGAGCTTGAGGCCAAAAGCCAATCGCACACGTTTGATATAATACATATATAGGTATAGATACACGCATAAAGTCAGAATTTCGGTTCGAACCCTGTTATAACGCTAGCAAAGTGGGAGGTAGTGATGGCACACTGTCGCCTGGCTTATACATAATACATCCGCGTAATTGTGTACTTTCGTATATCCGTGAGGGTGAATCCGACGGGATTGGATGGCAGTACCCAAACCCGCTATGTGTTCTATCCGCCTGGACCGCTGTATACATATCTATGTATACATAAAGAGGAAAGGGGATCCTACAGGCGTAGGAGCAGAAACAGCATCGGCAGCAACGAGCGTAGAACGTTCGGTAGTATAATCCCGTTAGGGGCTTGAATCACCGAAAGCACGTTACACATATAGCTTGGCACACGACAGTCTCTCTCTCTCTCTCTCTCTCTCTCTCTCTCTCTCTCTCTCTCTCTCTCTGACTCCTCTTCAACCTCTGTCTCTAGCCAGAATCAGGGATAGTTGGCCTTAACTGTTCTAATTAATATAACGGTTTCTAGCTGCTCAATGAGAGAGAAAGCGATAGAGAAAGAGGAAAATAGGGAGAGAATGGGAGAGAGCCCTGCGAAAACCGAGTTTCCCTGCAGTGAAACACCACGCCACATTGAACGTATAACCGGATAGTCCTATCGGCCATGAAGCTTTCACTATTCATCGGATGATATATGGATATTTATGTATATTATATACATTAATATACGTATGTGTGGGCATGCATTTGATACAAACGCAGTATACGTACAGGCTTAGGCCAATGTATCTTGTAGCTTTACAACTGTTTACAAATTATACAACGCAAGACGATAAGACTACTCAAATCACAGCTTAACGATCCCTGAGCATCCGTTTGAGTGTAAAATCCATTTAGTCAAATGTTCGAGGAATAATTATTTTCGTGAGGTATTCAGCATTATGTCAAATCGATGGGATTGATGATAAATTGTTGAAAAATGATAGGTATTAGTAATTTGTAACGAATTCAATGTTTCTAGTCGACTAGAAGATTAATTTCGATTTCGCAAAGGATTTGAATGAAAAACTTCCTAGAATACTTCACAAAATGAAGACATAAATCGTACACGCTTGGAAGCCGTTTGATAACGGACTTTTAGAGATTCAATTTTCGATAATAGCGTCACGTCACAGTTAGATTATTTTATATTGGGCTCGCTTTAATCTATTGATCCCCCAAACGAAAGTCTTGACATCGAAACTCTACAACTGAATATGTATATTTTTATCCGGCTAACGTCACCATAATATTCTGCTTATCACTCACCATTTTTTCGATCTCTATAGCTTTGAAAGTTGATAAAATAAAGTATGCTGTGAATGGCTATGAATTAGAGGAACTTGTAGATAGAAGAGCAACTCATGAAATAAAATAACAAGTGACAACCGAAAATGATTATAATTGAATCGTGAATGCGTAACATAATACCGAACAAATATATAATACGCTTTATTGACAGCCAAGTGATATAATCCATTCTCTAACGAGTGATTACTACTTGTCTTCAAGTTGTCACTACGTTGTCTTACTCTGCCTTGGCTGCAACAGACAACAGGCAACGAGAGACAACAGCAAGCTGGCAAAGGAGGTTATGATGATTCGTCACGTAACAAATTCCATTCATGGTCTACTTCAGCTTGAATGACCAACTTCAATTTTGAAGAATCCGGCCAGCTGAGTATTGAACACAACTACTGTAACACAACACCAAAACGTATTGCTCAAATTATTTGATATTCTCTTCGTTTTTCCAATAATTCACGGTTTCCATTTTCGGGTTGCATGATTATGGAAAATTTTGACGTAGATTAGTTACGAGGTAGGACACCACCACACCCTTGCATTTCGTTTATCATAAACAAATGTCCAATCCTCCGGGCCATTTGGAGCATTATTCCTCGACAGCATATTCCGATCACGCGATCGCACTTAATAATGCAGCCAATAATGTATCGCAATGTGCCTACCTTCCCCGGGGTCGTATGGAGAACAGAAGAGATGGGTATAATGGAAGAGAAGGAAAAGAGAGACGAGAGAATCGCTGATTCCGGCGTCGAAACAGCCGTAATTACATCTTCATTAAAATGATGGCTGCTCGTATGGTGTATACGTGCAAATAACGCGTGGCGACCAAAACGCTATGTACGAATCCTCTTTCCTTCAACAAACTTTATCTCTCTTGAGGATTCAAAAGATATGTTCGAACACGTTCGACCATATATCGAATGTTACATGAAGTAAAAAGCCGTACTTTTTATCCTTTTGAGCACCAAATTTAGTTCTTCACACCTTCCATAATCAAAATGTATAAAATTTACTCCGAGATATTTGGCCACTCTAGTCCAGATCCTCGACCAGCGTCCTCCCGACCGGACGCGTCTTCTCAACGACGTAGTCGATCAGTTATTTCTGAATGGGGAAGACGCAGGCAGTGATAGGGAGGGTGACCGGACAGCTCAATTTTCGGACTCTTATACGCACATTTAAATAAAAATACAGTGTACAAATCTAGACACCAACATTTCTCAAATTTGGCATTCAGCATTTTATCGTTTTTATTTTTTAATAAATGTTTTCAACTGTCCAAAAATTAAAGTCTCGAGCATGATCGGCAGTCCATTATTACTACCTGCCTCTCCCCTAATCAGCATTCGATGAACGGTCCAATGTCCGTCATAAACATCAACACGGAAACTTTTCTTCTTCACATCTTTGCGATTTTTTTATTCTGCCAGTTGTTGGTTCGACTTCTAGGACATCCTGTGTAGAAAATACAATGTGAATAGTGCAACCGTGATACCGTGGATCTCTCGGCATGGATGCGAGTATTTGCGGTAGTCTGTATCCTACCACCCCCATCCCCGGTTTCTACATCACGCTGGTTTTCGCTGTCGTACGTTACTGGAGTCAACCGAGAGGACAGAGGATGGGGTGAAAAGGCACATAAATGCCTGGCTGTGCGACCATGCCAAAACATGGCCTGGATAGAGAGACGCCATATGTATATATATATATATATACGTAGGATGCTCTATCCAGATCCTCGGATAGAGCAACTCTACGATGTACTAGTACACCGTGTCGAGAGCCCACGGATCCAGTAATTGTGTATAATGGAGAGAACGCGATATCCAGGGTCAGAGAGGGTGAGATACAGAGAAAAAATACAATAACGAGATAGAGGCAAATATCTTTTGTTCTTTTTATTGGATGCGACGAAGCTTTTTTGTCCTAATGCAAAAGTCACTGAACATATGCACGGAGATCCTATTAACACACTTTCAAAAATCGATGGTTTCGTCGTTAAATGATTACGCTATCTGGAATGAAGGATGATAGCATTTCAATACTAATTTGAGTTCGAGTAAAAAAGGAATTGCTCTACTTTTAGGGTATTTCAAATATATATATGGAGACTTCGTATTACTCTGGTTCATCCTTCAATCGATCTTGCGTTGCTATACGAGTATATCGTCAATTAAAAAAATAAGTATATAATTATGGAAGACTTAATATCAATAAATATTCTATTGAAAATGTAATAGGGAAACAATAAAAATGACTTTTCCCCTTTCTGCATGATTCTCAGCCATGTTTCAAATATGCCTATTAAAAAGTCCTTTCTGCCTTCGCTCATTGAGAAACGTTTCTTTCTTGACAGTCATACGAATACCTCTATTAGTATGCACGCCATTTCGCTGTTCTCCCCCTGTACGAAGGAACAGAGACTCGGCAGGGAGCGTTGGTTTCGGGGAGCTATGTCGTTAATAGATAGGGGATGTATGCCCGACTAAAATATGTCGACACAGTACCAGCGATCGATGTTTCACACCTCGCAGCAGTCCTCTTGCCCCCCTGCAAGGTCCTGGTTTTAACTTTACGTTTTCTAGATGAGAGAAAAAATATTTCGTTAAGAATGAGAATTACCACTCTTATTTGACTTTTCTTACACGTTTAAAAATAAATTGAAAAATAAAACATAAACGAATATTTTTATCGAAATAACGTTTGGCATTCAAAAAAATGGAGTTTCGCATCAACTTTTGAAATAAACGCTCCATCAATTTTATATTACCCGATTGTACATCGTTTATGAATTCAATAAGTTGTGAGAAATGTCATAACGAAACAGCTTCTCTATCATAGAGGATGACCACTTGTTGTTTGTGTCCTGAATCTCAGGATCTTGCAGAAACAAAAATATCGATAGGACACAAATATTCTGTTTCTACGCCCTTTCCCTCACTTGATCCCACTGAGAGGCTGACACGTCCACGTTCGGGGGTGAGCTGTAAAGTACACGTATAATATATAATAACGTACCGTCATACATATATATATATATAGATGAAATATCGGAGGGTATGTGCGGAATACACACTCCAGGAGTTCGCAGAGAGTCAGCTGGTACAACGTAAATCCGTCCGTTGGGTATAAGCGGGTACGAGTGCTTATCCTTCTACACCATATGTATATACACATATGAGGGTATGTACATATGTGCAGTGCCATCCCCGTAACACTCTGGGAAATATATGCTAGTACATCTATACAAATATATGTATTCATGTGTGAGGTCAAATTATGTTCCAACCGGGCTCTCGTTCGAATTTCCGACGAGCGAGAAATTTCCTGAAATTTCTCTGCCACCGGATATGACAAGAGAGAGGCAATATGGAGTGAGATGCATACGAGAGAATCCTGTTCATAGCTGTATACACAAATTCATACACACGTGCGTCTATGAATTTGTGTGTTTGTATATTCGTATATGTATGTTTATACAAGTGCATACGTTAACAATGATGTGCTTTGAATCCGTTGTCGGTGAATTTTAGTCTGCTCCTCATTTGTCTCCGAGTCTCAAAAGTTTCCTGAAGGAAAATATTAAAGAGTAGGGAAAAACAAAAAATAGCACTTTGAGTTTCCGGATTTACTATTTCTGGCTCCGAATGACTTCATTTTCAGATTTGTGGTTATTGTTTGAAAGCATTGTTCTGTTTATTGAACATTTATTTTCATCGGTATTGATTCGTGTGTTTATGCTTCTCAGAAATTACGCAGAGCGATTTTCATCAGTAAAATAAAAATCGTGTCAAGTGTCTGGTTTGGTTTTTTGTTTTAAAGCAAAATAATTCGAGTCTTTTTAACATTAATATTGGATGTAGAGCATCGAAATAATAACTATCTAAATCATACCAAAGTTGATGAAAAGCAAGTAGTCTAAGCTATACAATTATTGCAACGAAATTTTATAGACAGGAATTAGTTCAGAGTAATTAGAAATTTTCGAAAGAATCATCCTAACCGTTTACATTATTATTTGAAAAAGACAATTGTCGCTTATTGCCGATAACCCGCGGGCGATTTTCTGCTAGGATTGCGGTCAACTGTGACGCATATAAACACATGTACAGAGTATACATCTATATATGATATATTGATAGAAAACTGAGTTTATATCCCGAGGAAGCCACGAGGGTTCGAACGCAGTAGTAAGCCAAAGCCGTCGAGTGCGAGAACGAGGGTTCGAAGTCAATCACTGAAACAGAGATTGGGGGAACGATTCGATAAGGGTTGAAACCCCTTGCGAACCTTTCTCACCGCGACTCTTGCTCCGCTGCCACAGTTGGCTGGCTTCTGGTCAATCTTCAACTTTCAGATTGATTCTCTAGTTCAATCGCTTTGCCTTGGGCAACTGCGTTATTATTATTATTATTATTATTATTGATCTGAAAATTTTTCAAGCGATTTTTTTAAATCACCCATCAAAGATACCTTCTTAGTGTTTTTGAGGGTAGAAATATTGAGACTACCATCTCAGAAGCTTTGAAATGAGACTCAAACGATTAGACTCTACCGTCAAAAACTATTGCTAAGCGATAGGTTATTATTTAACGTAAAATATATCGGTTCTGCGAAATCAAATGTTCAGCATCTAATTAACAAGACATTTATGACGGATAAAAAGTAATATTTAAGTTAGAAAACGCATGAAAGTTGATTGATAACTGATAGCCAGTTCATGAGTGACAATTTCGGGCTCCTGAAAAAAATGTCAATAACGCAACGCATAATTATGATGTTGTAGCTAATTCATTGACAAGTTTTCGATTTCCACTGGAGCCCTAGGATATCCAAGCGCTGTTGGATTCTTTTCGGTAATGTCTCGTAAAATGGCACACTGAATTGAGGAGTTGGCTAATTCAATAGTTCAGAACGAAAGGGTAGCTGGAAATCACACAGAAAGGCTCGAAGAACGAGAAATCAAGGGAGAATAGAAGATGGGAAGAGGGAAAGAGTAGTGCCAGGGGGTAGCGTGGTAAAAGATAGAGAATACCTGAAGAGAGAAAGAGAAAAGGTGAACCAAGAGGCGAGATTGCAGACACTATGTAGTATCGTATAGCGGAGGCTGGAGTAATGAAATCAAGGGTGTAATGGCCCTAGCAGGGACGAGTCTCCGCGGGAGTGTAGCGAAACTTATATATAATATATATGGGTATGTGTGGGCAGGCTCGATTGTCGAGACAGAGAGAACACGAGAGACCGCCCTTTTCGCGCAGGCAAGCAAGTAGAGCTTCTTTCGCAGACATACATGTATACGATGAGCCTTTGACGCATCATATAAAAACCATTAGACTTTGACGCCTCATCTATAGAGTTATCAGTTCATGCACTTCTCATGCAAGTACGTGAAATAAAGAGCAAAAAAGAGGGTTCGTATCTAGCTGTGGAATCGAAGACTTCTATCCTCGTCATTTTTGGCTCTTTGGCTTTAATTCGTCCAACTAACTTCTATTTTTTCCCCACACGGTAGCTATCAACGTTGCAAAGAGTGTTCATGGTGTGCCTATTAAAAAAAAAATCTGTTTCTGGTATGCTTTTGTTCACTTGCTACGTTACAGTTTCGCGATGATGATATTTCCTGGTGGTTTTTTGTCGGGACAAGTGTTGTAGGGATCATGTATACAGATCTTGTTGATGCAATCAACGCAAATGGAAACGTCACATTCTTGGCTATTTTTTAACGGGATTTTCCCTGAATACGATATTTTATTTCATCACAATTTTTGAGTCATACACATTATGAACTCAACTTGAGATAAAACAATTCAGGAGTCAAAATGGAAATAGATAATCGTGTTCCAGTTACGTATTTTTGCAATGTAAGTAAATAAGTAGATTCATAAGTTGGGATGAAAAATAATGGTTAGCAAGGTAAATGTTCGTTAAATCAGTAAGTGTATTATTTTATCGGCGCCTAAACATTGTTTAGTTGTTTGTTTCGGTATTTTATTTTATTACGGATCAAATGAATCGGGTTTGGTCATCGAAAGCATTACAAATGAATCTGGCCTGAGGTTTGAGGTGACAATTTGAACGAAAAGAAAAACAATAACCAACATGGAAGCGGTAGAAAAAAAGTCGTTTGATGTTCGAATAATCTATCCATTAAAATTGACGTATCCATATAATATCAGAACATCGACATCAAAGCAAGTATTTTCCCTTTTTCTAATATTTCTACTGCTTCCACGGTTAATCATACAAACTCAACGTATTCGTAGCTCAAGCTTGCACCAAACGACGTCAAACTTACGTAATTCGCTAAAAAGCTTTGATCAAAGACGGAGAAATCGATATCGCAGATATTTACATGGATAAATAATTGTTTGGATTTATGGCTGTTCGAAGCTGATGAAAATATCTTGGAAAACGTGGGATATATGTATATTGGTTCCTGCAATATCATTTCTCTTATCCTCCGTTTCTCAATGACTACTAATTAATCTCAAATTATTCCCTAATATTATAGAAAAGTAGAGCTTATAACTATATTTATTTTGTTTCTACCTTTTACTATTCACTCTTGATTCAGCATCCATTATAAATCATTATTCAGTATATTTTCATTGTCAGTATTATACCCTAAATAATGACAGAAAAATAAAGACGAACATAGCTAGAGAAAAATTGATTTACTTTGCACCGTGAAGCTAGATTTGTAAGAGGGTTGCAGTAGAGGAAAATGAGGAAAGGCGATAGTTCCTGCTTTATTACCTTTATGAAAAATTTTAGTAGATTTTTACCAACTAGATTTGTTTGTTCATCCCTGGTAAGAGCGAAAAAAAATGTGTCACAGGTACTTTGAGGTAACTGGCTCGAGTGAATGAAAATAAAAAAACGAGCGAGATAGATTAATAAAAAAAGGTCCGGAAAAAAGGGAGATAAAGTCAAGAAACAAGAGTCTATATGAGAGCAAAATAGTAATAGGGCAGAGTGAAGATAATGGAAAGAGGGATACTTCAGTAGAGGATAGAAAGGATGGAAGCATCGTCGGAATTTCATGACTTACAATTTCGTAATGCATCCGGTGAAGCGCTCTCATTATCGTGACCAAGCGCTAACCACGAAAAGCTGTGAAAGACAGAGAGAAAGAGAGGGAGGGAGACATACTGTGGAGAAAGGGAAGAAGCAAAGATGAGAGAGAACGAAAGCGGCAGAGGAAGAGAGGAATGTACGAGGCAGAAGGTGGTTGCCTAAGTTGGGTCGAGTTGCTCGCTTTTCCTGGGCCACTCCGCGATGTCGGATAATTAAATTGTGAATTTTTTTTACCTTCCATCCAGGCACCACAGAAACAGGGGGACGTTGCTATTTTTTATCCGTCAATCTCCTCTTCACAACCACGATTTAGTGCTGTGTCGAAGTCGATGACAACAATAATGTTCCAGAGAGAAAAAAAGATTTATTGGTAGATACTGTATCGACATTTAAATTTCACTCTTCTTCTCACCCTCCTACCGCTCTCTTTCTCTCTCTCTCTCTCTCTCTCTCTCTCATTCACCCTCATGCCCTCGGCTGATGATATCACCCGTGTTGATTCGAGCACAACCTGCTTCCATAGCGAAAAAAATCGTCGTTCGTTAACAAAATGAAAAGTGTCGGATGATGAAGTTATCAATTTTTACTATCGCAGTTCCGATTAGTTAGTGAGTGTTTAAATGAATGCAAACAAGAAATAATTTGTGATTTCTCAATACGATTGAATCACGTATGAGTTTTCACAGCACTGTTGGAATAATAGTTTCGCCACTCGTGATATAAAACCTGGATAGAAAATCCTGGAAGCACATAATTTCCTGTGGAATTCCATAACAGGTTAATCGGATTTGGCTAAGTAAGCTATGATGATTTTATTTTTTTTTTTTTTTTTAGAAATCGAGGACAAATACTTTTTCCAGAGTACTTTTTTCTTCTATCTAAAGTAAGTTCTAGTATATAACCAAAACAAAATGAAATTTTATTTGAATGTAATATCATTAATAAAATGGCCATTTTCTAGATTATATGCTAGTATATAACTTACTTTTTGAAAACTTTTGCTTGGGATTATAATCGCAATATTTTAGTTCTGTTAAAAATATAAATACGGTCTTTATATTGGAACCAGTTAATATTTATAATAATATTGAGTAATAATCGCTTTTTATAGCTTCTCTTCTCTGTGGTCTCATGAAAAAACGTATTGTATATGCGCTGCATACATTTCTCCGGTATACTATCAGCTTTAACACACTGCATAAGCGAGAAGCTTTCCGTTTTCCTCGATTTTCTGTCTCAGCCTTTCCTTCTCACCCTCTTCCGTTGGCCTCGGGAACCTACCACGTCGTCCGTTTACAGGTTGCGTGGGCCACCCCGCATCGGAGTGAGCACGTTATGGTTATCGTCTCTTCACCAGCTCGTAAGCAGCCCGCAAGCTTCCACTCTATACATACATATCATGACGTGAACCGCTTCTCTCGCACCGGCCACTTTGCGGGCTTCCTTTACACCGGTTAGCAACACACCGAACCCTTTCACACCGCCCTCTCTTGCATTGAACTGCGATCCATGTAATATGCTTTAGATTTTTTTTCTTAATCGAGTAGTACAAGCTATGAAGAACACAAAACGAGGCGGGACAACTCAATGCAGGACAACTCATTTTTTCAAGATTTACGCACATTTATTGAATAACGATACAGGAAAACGTCACCGCAACATATAAATGCTCTGATTTTTACATTTTTCTTCTTCTTTTATGTGTGTAAGTGTCCGAAAAATTGAGCCATCTGCCATGACCCGTTGTACGGTGCCACCCACTTATTCCCCAAGAACAATTACGACGTTTTAGCACCAAATAAAATAGAAAGCGTTATCTCGTTTCAGACTTCCCTGTAGTTTCTTTCGATGAAGCTACAGTACAGATACAGATGAAGCTAAGTACGGATAAGCAGAATTTTTGTGTCATTCTTCTCTTTTCGCAATCGTAAAGCTTCGCACGATTTGCCATCGGGCGACAGTAGCAGCAGCGCAATCGTTGAGGGGCGCGATGTAGAGAACGAGGACAGGGCGTGTAACGTGAAGGGTGAAAAAGAGTATACGGTAGAGGGAGAGGGAGAGAGAGAAAGGGATGAAACGACGCGGAGGGTCTGCGAAATATAGTGCGGCCTACACACGGAGCAAACGCTGAGCACACGGTAGAATTGAGGGGTAAGAGTCGAGGACCCGATATTCCCTGGGGGCTTACAGCTGTCGCGTATCCGACACCATCCCTGTTCAAAGAACGAGACACTGAGCACGCACGCACGCACTCTCTACATATGTGTATATACATACATTCTCTCTCTCTCTCTCACACACACATACATACGCGCGAGGGCGCACACACGGACGCGCTAAAATATGTAGATACGTTTGCGGTTATGGCGGCGCTCCTCTTCTTCATTCAATTGCTGTCTAATGGGAATTAATGAAATATAGTATAAGGTGGCCTTTCGATAACGATAGGGATGTCTCTGAATCATCGACACGTCCTGTTTGTCCGAAGGGGAGAAACCATACTCAAGTAATTTATATGCTTTATTTCGCTTTAAGTACATAACCGGTCTTCAAATCGCATTCATTTTTTTAACGATGTGAAAATGATTAACATTCTTTCGAATATTTACACTTTTTTCCAAACTTTTATCCGCAATTGGATCAAATTTAAATGATAGAAAATAGTGCTCAAAGGATCATTCACTGTAATGCAATTTTAATTTTTGATCTTCCAATGTTCTTCGGTACATACTCAGCCATCGAAACTTCAGGTGACGAAAATTTTTTCATAACAATTCATCGCTTAACATAAAGCGTTGTGCGTATCGGACCGGTGAGGGCTTTTAAACTTTTTAATTAAAGTGTCTCGCGTGACGAGACGGCGATGGATATCCGGTTGAGCTGGAAATATCGACGAAGAGGATTCGTTCGCGTCTCCTATGTAATTGGCAAGGAGGACGTGACTAACGATTGGCCGATAAGATATATGTTTGCATACGTACGATATACAAAAACGTTTTAATTTCACAAGAGTAAGAAAGATTAAAAATTGATACGAATAGACGACGAAGTATTATAAATCTATGAGGAACTGGACGTAACGAAAGAAAACACAAAATTGCTGCCCTAGAGACTCGATAAAAGTTTTTCTCAAGGGAGTACAGATTTTATTTACATGATATTTATGCAACAGTTTATACGGATTTTTATTTTAACGCGAATTCTCTTTTAAATAGTGCGATTGAACGTGATTATTATGTATTTTGTATATTCTGGATACATCTATGTATGTGTATTACCTACACGGATCATACTATAGATAAGTCATCACTCGGCATTTAAATACTTCGAGCGCTCACGAAGCAGAGAGTCGCGTTCCAGTTCTCGTCTCGTCTCGGTATAGAGTAGATACAATAAAGCGACCGGGGGGTAGTAGCTATGTCCATCGTGAACTCAGCGGTAGGGGGTGGTGTTCGCGAATTGAGATTCTCTTTCATTCCATCTCTTTCTTGTCGTGCAGTTGTAGGATTTGTGAGACGGTACGGTGAAAATACGCGCAATTGAACTTTTCAACCCCCCCTATACTTACACATATTCACAAACATGCACATTCACAAGCGCGTTCCATCTACATTTTCGCTGTCGTTGGCGTCGTTGGCCAAAAACTCCGTCCTGTCGCTGTGTTCTCCTCAACATTCTTCCCTTTCCCTCTCTCTCTCTCTCTCGCTCGTTCTCGCATCCCCTAGTGCCATTAATCCCTCTTTCAACCCCTCCACCCTCTGGCCTGCCGCAGCCGGATCCTTCGGGTCTTTTGTCACGGCCACCCTTGTTCGCGCTATCTCACTCTATTTGCCAGACGCCCCGTGCTTACTCCAGCCCCTCTCTCATTCGCCATTCCACCCACGCGACGTCATACCCCGCCAACTCATCCCCATACCCTATATCTTTCCCAGGCGGCTCTTGCTATGCTTTTCCCGTTGTGCTGTTACTGCATCGCCGAGCTCACCATCCCCCCTGTGTCGCTCCATCATCCCCCGCGAAAAGCCGAAGGAACACCCGAAGGCTTATACCAGTCTCTCGCTCGAGCAAGAAGCTTTCTATACAGCTATACAGCCGAACCCCCCTCTCCCTTGCCCCCCTCTCGCCTTCCGTCTCTTTCCCCTTTATATAGTCAATCCCGCCCTTTCGTCTCTCTTTTTATCGTAGGCTCTCATATCATATGACGAGCTAACTCGAATAGCCTCGACGGGACGCCAATTTCCTCATTCCGCCTGTATATAAGCTCTTATAGGTGTTTTTCATACACAGACAGATGCCTACCCCTACCTATGCACGCGCGAGCACACACACATGGATATTTATTTGGTCTTGTTACCAGGATTAAAAGAGTACATCTTTTTTCTCTTTTAGTCTCTCGTGGCGAAGAATATGCCAAGGACAGAAAAACAGAGAGTGATAGAATACTGTGACAGCATCCTGCGCTATCCTCTACGGACAGTTCCTGGGTTAATTGGGTTTGGATGCTGTGTATTTGCATCACGGTCAGGATAGATTGACTTGAAAAACATATGCTTTATCCTTCTCTGTCGCATCGCTCGACCTGCTTTCATTCTCTGAAGAAATCTTGTTAAGGACATTTAGAATCATCTGTGATCTGTGACAGAAGAGATTCGAAACAGTGCAGGTTTGAGCGAATTTGATCTACCCAGAGGACCAAAGGACATTCAAACTCACTGTTGTTTTCTGGCATCATTGAATTTTATATTTCAAAACTTTTCCGTACAAGGTTATGCTACGTAATCTATTTCGTTAAGGTATATGTCCAAGGAGATGAAACGAAGACTGTGAGCATTCATACATCACTCTGCCGTTCTCTAGAATGAAAAAATACTTTTTCTCCCCTGGTATATACTGATTAAAAAACGTTGTGTATCGAATCTCTCTGGGTTGCCTCTCATGCGCACGAGCTCGCATCGAGTCTCGTTGACGCTCGAAATATGCCAGTTCGTTCATAACCACGAAATTTTTTATTTGCGATTGACATTTATGGTGCAACGACAATTTTATTCGCCCACGAGCAACACGTGCGCACCCTCGAATCTCTCTGCCTGTCTCTCTTGTTTTTTCTCACTCTCTTTTGCTCTCTGTACATCAATATTGGATGCACATACATTCGGCGAAGCGAGCATAAGATAATTTTGGTGGTCCATTGGTATACCGAACGTTAACACGTGTCACCAGTAATTATGATTTTTATTTATATATTCATGGATTAAGTGGGTACTTCTGTTTCGATAGCGACACGGCTATTCTTCCCACGAATACACATTACATTCACGCAGTACATTCATGGATCTATCTTTAACGATACATCGTCATATCTATACAGATGAAAGCTCGATATGTTGTTAAATTCCGTTGCACTACCGAGGAGACAGAGCAGTTTCGCGGATGCTGCACACGCGACAGTCTATACATTTTTCGCAACCTCTTTTTCCTCCTTCCTCAACGAGACCCGAGAATCCCGGTTATATAGAAGCAATTCCCTTGTGGTAGCGAAAAGATGTTCCGGAAGGATATAGCAGTTCCAGAACGAAAAAGCAGTTTCTTCCTTGCGAGGAAGAAGAAAGCAAAGAAATAAAAACATAAGCGTACATAAAACATATATGTATAGATATATATGTGTGTATATATGTCCAAATAAATATAATAGTCGAGTCGCGGGTCGAATCTGACAGCCCTTTCTCACGCGATCGCCAAACATACATACACACGCACACACATACGTATGCACGCACACATAAAGCATGCTCTTCGCACTTGCGATCAAACCAGAATTGAACGACGTCGGACCCCTTCCCATCTCCGAAGATTCAACCCCTACAATTCTTCTCGACGAGATCGTCTCGCGGGACCAGATCATAGGCATGTAGCTTGACCGTTGTCCAGTTCTCAGAGCGACAGCATCCCGTTTTCCCGCTCTCCTCTCCGCCCTTGTTTCACTTCACCCCGTAGCTTTCTCGTGTCGTTCACGACCTCAGCCAGAAACGTAGCTATCACTCTTCCTATTTTCTCTCTTCTCCCTTCCTCTCGGCATTCCACTCGTTCTTCCCGTGAGAATGAACTGAGGAATCACAAACTGGTCCAGCGCGCGCGAATAATTTGATGTTGGAGGGGATAAAATCTCATCTCCTTAGTACTTTTTATTCAAGCTCACAGGAACACCAAAGCGCTCCTGGTGGCAAATTATTTTCAGTTTCTGACGAGATTTTCTATGATTCAGTAGTCAACGAGAAGTCGATTGGACGAAAAGATACTTTCGTGCTCCCCGAGCTTTTTGCGTCGTTTATTTTTTTGTCCACATTAATAAACTTTCACGGTCAACCATCTCCACGATTTTCATTCATGTTTTTCTATAGAAAATCGTTTGTTTGACAATTGTTGTGCGATGGTGTTGATCGAATAACGGATATTTTTTTATTGAACATTTAGTTGTCTTAAATGAACAGATCCACTTCGAGTTTTTAGTGCGATTCTTTGACGAGTGCAGTTTGTGAAACGGATAGTGTTCGGGTCATTTAGAGTGACGACGTGCTTCGAGTCTTACGGAGTGGCTTATAACGCTCCCAACATTATTCGTATCCTTGAGTTCGCACCGACTTTGATCGCGTGCCTTCTCAAGGATTTGAATATATTTTTTCAGCAACCCAAAAATTGAAATCTCCATGCAAAATATTCTATTAGAAAATTCAACAATTCTCATAGTAGTGTTTACGGGAGTTGATCGTTTTCAAAAGGCTTTCATCAATTTTCGTTGGGTGAAACGTGAACGATTTTTATTAAAATTCGTCCAATAACTTTGAAAGTTTTCACAAGTTTGAATAGTCACCATCTTTCGACATATTTGAATACGTTCCTGGGATATTTCGTCTTAGAACAATTTATGTCGTTATTTGGTTCCGAATTTCCAGTCATGAAAAAGAGCGTGGACATCAGAGGGCAGTGGCTTCTAATTTTGAATCATTTGAAAACTTCTGTGTTCACTGTTTCTAAGTTGAATGTTCTCATGATCGTGCATTGTTAGTATACTAGTCGAATCTATGAAATGACCCTCTTCTATTTTCAATATCAGATTTTTCTACCTCAATTGCTTTAGAAGTTGGGAGTTCAGGAAAATTATAATCAGTACAGCGAAGATTGTCATACAATTAAAAAAATTTATTTATATATCCAATACATTTTTACCAGTAGGTTTGCCTTGAAGTAGTTGGCATATTATGTATTTTTATTCATGATTCACTTCTCTTATTTCCAATGTCCTATTCTTCGATGTTTAGAGAAGTCTTCAATCAGAGCACCTATAAAAAATTTTCCATGATAAATAAAGAATTTCATGATAGTCGATCACTTTAGAACATTGGAGAAAAATTTTTCTGAAGCTCGAGCATAGAGTCCCGTTGTCATTTGCCGAGATAGGAAAAGAAGCGAGAGATGGGACGAGCAAACCGATCTCACGTGCTTTCCCACCTCCGTGATTTAGATCGACTCCCAATATTCCCGATTCTGGAATAACGTTTTTACCTGACCAATCAAAAACCCCCTTTCCGAGCTTGTGACCGAAAGCGCATTATTTCATTCCTGCCACCCTTCGACTTTTTTTCTTGCATCTTTCTCACACTTGCGGTGAATCTATCTATACAAGTTTGCCATATTCCCTTCTCGGTGTGGTGAGTCTATCTCTTTTTTGGTCCTCTTATTCTCGCTGTTTTCCCCACCGGCGGTGAATCCCGGAAGCCCAGTTACTCCCCGACAATTTCCTGGGGGGTCGTTCGCTTCGCTTCTCCGGTTCAGTGTATGCGAATGCGTGTGTATGTGTGCATGTGTATGCATGTTAGTGCGATAGTGTGTGAATGTGTTCGAAGAGCCCTCTGGGCGGTGGGTGAGCCCACCAGTGACGGTCTGTGGTACGTGACAACGGCGCCGAGCAGTTCACCTATATTATGTAGGTAACGTGTGCGGTGGCCTCTGAGCCATAAAGTGTTCGGGAGCGTTCCAGTGTTTCAGGTTTTAGGGAAGAGCCGAGCGAGGCGGAAAAAAGCAAGGGGAATGAAGAGCGAGAGAGCAAGAGAGAAAGACAGTTCGAAAATGTGGCAGAAAAGAGAAAAGCAAGAGGTATAGAAGAAAAGGGAAGGTGGAGAAGGGGAAAACCCGGTGGGGTCTTTGTATATCCGTGTACGAGGTCACTTGTCGGTGAGGGTAATTCAAGCGACGTTGCTCCTTCAACCTCCAACCTCGACTCTTTCTCTCTCTCTCTCTCTCATACTTAGCTACCCTACCGACACACATACCCACTCGCCACCGGGACACGACGTGGAAGCTTCTCGTCTCGTTGTTCGTGAACGAAAAGCTATACGGGACTATCCGGAATAGCGGGTGGAGATACACAGAGGGTAAAAAGTCCTTAAAGTGGGCTATCCAGAAGACAGAAAGAGAGGAAGAGGAATATAGAGAGTCGAGCATCTTCAACGACGACATTGCGTGTCCGCGATTGTCTCTCACAGGCTCGACGAGAAGGAGTTAGAGAAACGGAAGAAGATTCACCTCGACAAGTTGAGAGTTCGAGGGGGTTCCAACCAAAAGCCAAGAAGCTTTTAATCCCACGAGTGTTGGACCTTAGCCAAGAAAGAAAGGTAAGACACGAATCTTCCTAGTATTTCTCTCTTTAGATAATACAACCAGTGTGCATCTCTTATCTTGATAGTAACCCTTGTTCTTGCTTGGTCATTGGTATTTTCTTTTTCAATGTTTCAAATTCTTCCTTCATTTCTAACTTCTTAAGGCTTTCCGTCAACGGAAATTCCGTGCAGGTATTCTGCACGGAATATAGTTGGTCTCACGAATTCATATTTGGAAAAAAATCTTTTGATATTTGATCTTATATCAAAACATTAAAAATATTTCCAGTAGTACGATTGATTAGGCACCGAAAGTTACAATTAACTACCCCGAGAAATTGAACCGCTTCTTTAACGATTTTGATAATGATATATTTGCAAAAAACGTATTGCATACGCCAAGGTATTGTATGCAACTCATAGATAAACCTAGGAGTCAATAGAAACGGATGTAAAATAGTAGAAAAAATGCACGCTTCCTGTGCCGGAAGGTTTACCGAATGTTAAAAACTGTGAAATGCGAAAAAAACGAATAACGAAGAAAAAGCAAAAATGAAGCTTACATGATGCTTCTGAGGACGCGGTTTCACAGAGCTCATTTTCCCATTGCGGGAGCGTATCCCTTTGTATTCGGGCGACCTCGTAACTTGACTTCTTCGAGGTCTCTGTCTCTCTGTGTGCTAAAAGAGGGCTCTCGCCAAGTCACTATCAAAGAATGAGTGGGCGACGAGAGGAAACCTATCCTCGTCTTTTTACTCTCTCTCTTTACGCTTGTACTTTCTTTTTGCTCATTTTGCTCCGTCGCAATGTTACGTGCTACCCGCGAACCTCCCACAATGAATGTGCCAGTGTCCATTTTTTTCCACGTCTCTTTTAACGGATGTGCTCTCCTCTTCGCTGAAACCTTATTGCGCGCTTTCTATTTCTTCCACACTTTGCTGTTGCGCTTTTCTAGGAAAGCTTCTAGACCTAGCAGGACGTGAACATTGAATCGATGTTGAAAGCAAAAAAAAAGTAACGATGAACCCTCATATGGATTACAATCATTTGGATTTCACTACTTGAATCTATGACCATTCAAGAAAAACTCAGTTCTTCATGAATCATGCCGCTGTAAATTAGTCACCGAAACGAGTTAACGCAACTTTTGCGACGCTTGTCCCACATGAATCTATATATTTAAATTGAAAAAATCTTTTGCTTGACTTTTCCATATTCTCTGACAAATCGATCCATCTTCCAAACATCGATGAGTGTTTCTGTTGCATTGTTAAACCACTCAGAACATTTTAATTTTTCTATGGACTTCTGAGCCATAAAACTGGCAAATGTTTGTTGCGATTATAGGAGGAAGTTCGATACAGTAACGAGATTACTTTGGGAAAACCAGGTTCTCGATACATATCATGTGTATATGTTTGTTGTATTTACGTTAACTGGCATACTCTTGGAAGAAGTTAGCGAAGCTCGCGAGCGAGCTCTAACGAGAAACTTTGGCATCTAAGTCATACAGCTCAAAGTACTGTATATACAATAACAATATTATACATACTTAGCGGGCATTTATTATATGCATACACAGATATCCAACATAACTATAGAATCTAAGAATCGAGCTTGCCTCGATTAACATTGAGTGGATGTTACAAGTGCTTATAGCAGTCTACAAGGCGAGAGCTTACACGAGCAAAAAGAGGCGTGATACTAAAACCACTGAGACGCGACTCGAAGGTGTAGGAGCAAAGTAACGGATTAACGCTCGTTGACGTCGTAAAGGGTGTCTTAGTCTCGTACCCACGTAACTGCGCATACGAGAGAGGCTCTAAGGCCTTTAACCGACAGGTTACTCGGTCTTGTCTCCGCCTCGCATCTCGAGGATTATGCCTTGAGAAAAAAAGGATATTTTAAATCTCAAATTAAGGTCCTACTGACTTTTTAATGGTGCGAAAAGTTTTTGAGGATTTATCTACAGATATGATGATACCGTGATTGTCTTTTGTTAGACGAAATGCTTCTGGCTTAATTTAGCTTTCAAGATTTTTCTGAACTGCTCATAGTTAAGGAATCTAAAAAAATAAGGCGCTACTAGCAAGAGCCTCATTATCAGATCGAAATATATACGCAGAAAAGCTGCAGTCAGTACACATATATATCCGTTTGTGAAGTTTGTACACAACTGCAGGCTAACTGCATAAAATGAGAAACCCGTGACGAGAGACGACGAGGTGCGGACGTTTAGAAGAGTATGCAGCGTGAACGAGAAAGCCGTTGTCGTTGTCGTCGTCGTCTTCGCCGTCGCGGTCCTGAACACGAAACCCAACGGAAGTTCGCGAAAGTCTCCGGCACACCGAGTAAGTTGGAAGTCGCCGCTGGATTCCAAACTCCGCCGTGTCTCGTGCTCCGTCTTCGTATTTTCTTCGTGCTTGCTCGCTTCCTCTTACGATTTTCTCGCTTCTCACACCCTCATGCTTCTCGGGTTCTCTTCGCCAGTCTTCCTGGTATAAAGTTCCTCCATGAAGCCAGATATATAGGATGTACAGAAAGAGAAAGAGTGAGGTGGAGTATTCCTATCCTTCTCGTCTCTCGTGGGATCCACATCGATCTTACTTCCTTGCTCGCGGCACAAATTTTGCTCGTTCATATATAGCCTCGACTCTTCGAGTTCTACCTTCCAAAGTGAGCGCCTGCGTCTTCACCGGTTAGTCGCAATATATATTCTGTATACACATCCGTTGCTTCTTCTCATAGAGTTTTGGTGTTTTCTTCATAACAATATGCAACTCGACGAGACTTCACATCTTATATGGTAGTAAACTATCTAAAACGACGACGTGTTGATTCTTTGAATAATGACGTTGGAGTTATCGTATGTTTGAAGAAAAGGTAACGGATCAGGTAGAGACACTCACTTTGGAATGTCCCTGCTTCTGAAGCAGTCGACTTCACTGGTTGCTTACGATTCTATTTCTGCTACCCGCCCACTTGGAAGATCATAACGCGAAGAATAATCCGGTGCGAAATCGGTTTGGACCACAACTTTGTAGACCGATATAAACATTTTAGTGGTCACATTATGGAGGTTTAGGGAAAAACGATAGATGACTGTGGGCGAAAGGCATTCATTCGTATTTGGGCCGTATGATGTTCTTCTCGATGTACACACTCAGATTTTAATTGAGCGATTTCATTTCTGATCTTCACGATGATCAACATTTTAGCAATAGCTCTTAATTCTGAAAACTGTCATTCAACTGGATAAATAACTCATAGAAGCATCATTGATAAACAAGTGGTATATTACATAGTTCACGATTGCACAAGGATTGTTTGGAAATGAGAGGATCCATAGCAGTATCGTTTCAGGGTGGCGTAAATGTGTTGTAACCAGGGAAACAAGTTGAACGATCAACGAGACAGAAGCTATCGGCGATATAGCTGGTCGAGTGGACTGGGGTAGGGGTAGACGAAAAAGAAGATACCGCTATCGCAACGAGCTCTCGAGCGAGGGGGCTATAGAGGCCATAAAAGTGAAACAGAAAGCAGGGAAAAAGAGAGACAGAGTAAAAATAGGGAACCTCTGGGTGGCGGGTTTGCGGAAGAGAGCATCGCCCATGGGCGCGAGAAGAGAATATAGAGCGGGAAGTTCGAGAGTGAACGGGAAGAGGAAGATATACGTAATGAAACAAGAGCTAGGGAGAAGGATGCCGAGCATGGCAATGCGATGGGGTGAACGACGAGGGCTGAGAAAGAAGAGGGGAAATTCTGTGTTCGAAAGCCCCTCCATGGGAGAGAGACAAGGTAGAGGAGTGTGTCTGACGGAGCGTAGGAGTAAGCGAGAAGGGTACCCCGAATTGAGCCGAGAAAGCAGCGGGTGGCAGAGAAGCACACAATCATCCACGACACATACACGCACTCTTGGCAATATACTGAGGCCTGTTGGTGTAGTAACGTTCCTGTGGTGTTCTCTGCGCTCGTGAAGCTTTACCCAACGAGACCATTGCTTTTGGCCGCCCTCGTAGCTGCTTCCTCGTTTCACGCACGCATTGTACTCATACAAAGTCATGCCAATAGCGAATGTACTATATATATCATAAACACATATAGAGAGGGAGAGAGAAAGAAAGCACACATATATACACAAGCTCACTCGGATTCTCTATCCAGCGTGAACAGCCGCTTCAACACACCGCACACGACCCCGATGCATATTATATACACACCGTCTCTTTCTCTCCCTCGCTCTTGTCCCTTTGTATTTGATAGTGTGCGTGCGTGCGTGCTCGCTTGTTCATTCGCGATGGCAGTGAGCAGTGTACACACATACACCCGCCTATACATAGAGTATGGTACTACTATAATCTCTCGTCGTCGATGGGTCTGTGCGCGCGACGGCGGCTGCAAGTTATATAGACGTGGAAACCCCGGCGCCGCTTTGGGTTCCCCTGGCTCGGCACTGGCCCGTCCCGCGTCGGTATATCGTGAAAGAGAGTAGTATCGCACCGCTCTCGCGCCACCCGCTATCCTACAGCAGTTTCAGCCAGTCAGCCAGCCCGTTTGCTTCTCTTCTGGCCTCTGAGCTGGTTCTCCGCTTTGCCTGCCAGTGTCCCACCGCACGCCGAACCGTTTACACTCAGAAACGATCACTGTTCGCCCAGAGAGCCGAATAGGGAAAGAGAACAAAAGTATATATAGAATTTTGCCGAGGTTAAATCTCGTACATATAGACTGACCTACGCTGCCAAATTACACATAATTCTATATACATATAAACAGGTACATATATTATGTACTTATACGTAACATATAATATAAATATACAAATACGTTTATACATATAAATCGTGCGCGTTAATGCTGCAGCTCTTTACTCGGGTCGTCTGCTCCGTTTAATCGGAAAATCTACTCCAACAGTCCCTACGTCCAGTCCCTAAACGTTGCATATCTTTCTCTCCAACGTGTCCATATCCTTCAACTTGGCCTTATTTGTGCGGAATGTGTAGCTACAGACATTTTGTACCTCAATACCCAAAATGCTCTATATTGCACTATTTTCGTGACATAAATACGAATATCACCTACGATATTCCCTCTTCCGTTGCTACCATCATCTGCCTCAACCTCTACATCAGCTCTCCTTTTTCTCTCCTTTTCCGCAACATTAAATCTATACATATATACACGTGCTACTTTTTTTTCTCCGTGCCTCCGCAGCCACTACCACGTTCTTTACTATTCTTTCATTCCCTCGTTCACTTCTCTCTCTTCCTCTTCATATTTCGCCTCTTCTCTTCTTCCCTCGTCGGTACTACTGCCGTATAGTCTCACACTCTGCTCTCTGACTACTGCCGACTCGCGCGTCAGCGGTCTCACTTACGCGGCTCCCTCTCTCTTTATCCAGCGCGTGCTCGCCTTCACCTCCCCCGCTCTTTCTCAGCCATTCCCCCCCTCTCCCTCCAGCCTTCCGTCGCGCTCGCTTCATGCCTCCTTCTCCACCTTCACTCCACACAGTCGCCACCTCTCCACCTTGACTGCTGCTGTTGCTGCTTCTGCCGTCGCTGCTACCGCTGATGGTGCACGGCTTGGGATCTTTTCTCATACTATTTCGCAGCCGCGACTGCCGTCGTTGCCACCGTACTGCGCTACGCGCTCTACCTCCACCACTACCACCACCACCACCACCACCACTAACACCATCACCACGCCAAAAGCCGCGCACTCCGTCACGATCCGTAAGTCTCCTCCTACTACCAGCATGAATACACGATTGCTGCTACTGTGACGCGCGCGCTTTTAATATTTTGTGTCTCTACGTAGAATCGTTGAGTGTACGTTTCTCCTATGTGTCTGTGTATCTATCCGCTTCGTGTAAGTGTCACCTGATCGCGAAACAGCGCGGGATACTCTTCGCGGGTGAGATACCACTCGACCACCACCAAGTCAACTGTGTGAATCGCTCTTCCGCCTATTTGTACTCGCGCAATCACTCGCTTTCTTTCTATATAGCCTTTACGCCGGCTGTGTTTTCAGCGACGTTTCTCACTGGCAACGGCAATTTAACGGTTTCGTAAGTGGCCCACCCACCTAGTGTGACCACGCAGTCCAGACTATAAAGTTTGTCCGGACTAAATCAGTGTTTTGTAGCTCGATACATGAAAATGTCCAACGAGAAACACAAAGGATAGTACAAGTTTCTTTGGGACAACCGATCGCTCAGTTAAAGGTAAACAGTGTTCATGCTTTTAAGTGACGCGACAACTTCTAACAAGTGTCATCGAGTTAGTTGGATGTTTATCTATGTTTCCCTGTTTTGACTGAACGGAACTTCGTACTACCGTGGTTTCACTCACTCGGATTATCGCCTCGCACGATCTTTACGACCGATACACGAAACGATACGAAAGGGGCGGTTTTCTCTCTTTCTTTGGATTCATGCTTGTTGCACTTTTTTCCCCGTCTCTCCTATTCGCGCTCTGCTGCTAGGATAGATAATGGACACTTCGGGGAACTATTGTGGGTGCGGAAAAGGCGTCATAGTTGGAACGATATGAAAAAATATTTGTCCGTATTTGCCCAAGTCATACTTAGTGTACCTGAGCAAAGTATAAGTACTTTATATTTACCCCTCATGTTCATTTATCGCTCGTGCATTATAGTCTTCCATTTCATCACTTTAGATAACAGTATGCACTTTTAAGTCCATACATGCTCTTTCATATTCACCTTCGTTGAATAGTCATCTTCCCTTATGTGTAGAAATGAGGGAGTATAAAATTAATCGTGACGGCAGTTGGAGGATTGCAAAGAATACGATCGATTTATGACCAATTTTTGCTACCTTATCGAAAACCCTGCGGTAAAAGAAATAAAAAAGATAGATGACACGCTATATAAACGTTGGATATTGCGTGCCTCACTTCATTGAATTATCTAGATCTACGTTTTGCTTTAAGATTTTACGATTTAATGCCTTTATCGTCGATTCAATTTTTGAACCGGAAAAAGTTTACATTTTGCATGCATCTTCCCGTAGAAATTGTCGGGTAACTGTACTCTGCCGAATTGTGAGCTCAGCCTAACCGTAACGGACGTCCTTTTTCAACAACAAAATTGGGCTGGGGCGAAGGGTTCGAAGATAAAAAAGAACATAAATAAACAAAAAAATCTTATGGGCTGGATTAACACAGAGCAGAGTGTAAAGGCGGAACAATAGAGTGAGAGAGAAAAACGCAAGGTATATATAGAGGCGTTCTCGACAGCATCACACAGGCGCGTTCCGGTGGCTGGCGCGGGCCGCTCTCGCCACACCCGCCCGTTTGGGAATTCAATTTACTACTGGCTTGGTCCACGAGCAATCGTGTACATCATTGCCACAATGTTCGATCTCTTCTTGGTCTTTGCTACTGGAATCCGACGATCTGTATTTCTCGAAAGTGTTAATCTTCTAATAGCGAAATCACCGATATTCTGAGTTATTAATAAGCCTAGAAACTCAATTTCATCAACTTTCGGGTTGACATTGAAAACTCATTAAACTTAAGAATTGTATCGGAAGTGCACTGACTCATGGTTGAGTAATGCAGAGCGATGTAAGAGTCGGTGATCGGAATGTCTATAAGTGTTTACTTAAGATAATTTTGCTACTGAAAACTTCAGGAGATCCAGTTTTCATATCGGCATAACTAACTAAACAAATAATTTTCATCGGTATTATCAACATCACCTCTGTCATTAGATGTAGAGATGGACAGCCCCTATCTAGCCTGTTTGATAGCTCGGTTAAACCCTTGAACCAGTTGATGGCCACATACTTATATAATAAACGTATATGCGTATATGTGCACATATTTGCAACGTGTTTCAATGCACAAGAGTGGTATAATACAACAGTGGTAGCCACGAGCCTGGGTATAGAGAAGACTAGGCACAGGCGCGAGCTTGATTACACATTGCGATCACGAGTGTGTCCCACGAGTAGAGGGTGGGCATGGAGGCGGTCGGACATAGGGCCTTTTGTCGCCTGACGAACCTTGCGGCAGGAAGCACGTAGCGTGACACCACCACGTTGGAAAAGGTGCGGCGTAAGGGAGGTATGGTTGTGCAGTGTACTGTTGGTTGTTAGCTTGTGCTTGCTGTATTCGCTATACGGCTATATTATATTGCTGCAAGCGAAAGAGGGAGAGAGAGCGAGGCATCCGTGATATGTGGGAGGGGGGGGGGGGGGCAATGCTCGGAAGGATAAATATGTATATGTCATGAGCTTGGTGGCACTATGTGATGCGAGGAACAGAGAAACAGGGACAGGATTGTGTGGTATTATGTAGACGAGATGACAGAGAATACATAGACGACGAGAGCTCAGCACATGCAGCTTGCGCACGTGAGCAATACGCAGAGATATAGAAGGAAAGACAGGAGGAAGACTGGTAGCTATGGAGGGAGAAAGAGAGAGAAGAAATGAGAGTGAAACATAGACAGTGTGGCGTAATACGCGGTGGCCCTGTACCGCTGCTCGTACGTGACTTTTGATGCAATCCGCACCGGAGACTCACTATACCGCGTTGTGTTCCGGAGTCCTGAGAATATTCTCTGTACACGCTGTATCATGAATTGGCATGGCTGTTGTTGGGAAGGACCTAAGGTATTGCGCGGAATCCATTATATACCCGCATAGCCAGCCACGATTCGATCGGAATTATTGAATTAAATTCAACCCCACAAGCTCAATTCCTTCACTTTCTCCTTGGTTGGACCTTCAGAGTTTGCTTTCCTTCTATACCATACGTGCGTTGTTAATCCAAGTTGAATTACGCAACCTATACGATGTAATAGCAATCGGTGAACTCCGCCTTATCTCGGGAACTATCTGGAAAAAGCTCAAGGATCATGATATACCACACCTGCATGACTTGCGGGTGTGGTATAAACCAGGCGTAATGAGGCAACAAATTTGATACTTGCTGTCGACCCTGTGACCTCGGTCACTAATAATTAGAATTCAACACCTCTTTTGGGGATATATGTATTGGAAAATTGGTGGTTATTGAATGGGATCATTTGAGGGACACCTCAAGTCAATCTTTGGACCAAGAAATATCTGTTGAATCAGCAAGGGAGTACAATATACATGGCCGAATTGCGAAGGGTTACGATGTCTCGAGTTCTTCACTCGTTTGGAGGGTTTGGCGCGCCCGCCAAACTCCACACCCCTGTTTCACCGCGTTGTGTCCTACAAGGGAATGAATTATATGCCACGTTGTGTAGACTCTCGTGTGCCTGCGCGTTAGCGAGTGCCAGAGGAGCGAGAAGCTTGCGCCTGACAGAGAATACAAGGGGGTCGCAAACAGGGATGAATCGGGTTGAAGGAGGGAGAGGGGGTGGAAACACAAACGCCCAAGCACACCTATGTCATTAGGCCGATGACTCGAACAGGATAGCCGAGAGATACCGAGGGTCGGTCTATCCAAGCGTACAGGAGCAGCAGTCGGGTAGGGTATATGATGCGGCGACGTAGGGTGGCAAGAGAGTGAAGGGGGCGCGAAAATGTAGCATGTACAGAACGAGAGGATAAAGCGAGAACAGAAGGAACTCAGGGTGTATAGCCATGAATCTATACGTATACATATATGTGTATACGTGTATTCACGAGGTGTCCTATCACACATGGTCGTGACCGAAACTCAGTTTTGAAAATGAATTTCGAGTTGAAAAGCTTTTGTTTGATCCGTTCCTCTAATCGTTTACTTGATCACAACAACTGATGTACTAACGTGCATCTATTCCGAGTGTGTCAATGTCGACATTAGTGTGTAAAGCACTTTTTGTCACCACATGAGTTAGAAAAATTAGGAAAAATCAACACAGCTAGATTGGTCTTTACGCTCGGATATTTTTGAAATTAGATAGGGTGCTGTTCAAAGTGAGGGGAGAAGTTTTGTAGTATTCATAGTATCATAGTAGTTCCACTACGATGAAAATGTTCCATGTTCACTTTACAGAGGCTTAATGGTCAAAAATGGGCGAAAAAGTTATGCCGTTATCTACAAAAATAGTTCTTTGAACGTTTCCTGTTAATTAATTGAAATTATTTCTAGATATATCAAAAAAAATTTTACCGAAAAACGGCATTAGAATTACCAACCCTAAATGAAATCCGGAACTGGAATTCACGGCTGCTTTCAATGTGCTAAAAGCTATACATTTTCGAACACCCCGTATCTGCGTCCTGCCGCGTGTTATTCTTCTGTCGGCAACGAATCTGGAAATCCGTCAGCTAGAAGGCAGAACGTCGAGCTTCATTTTTATGTCGTTATATTCCATTACTTCTTTTTTCATGAAACCTTGCCTTTTTTACCATCACTAGCGTACTGACGTTGTGTCACTGGCATTTCCGTTTTTTTTTCCTTTTTTGCGTTTTCGTTCATTCCTGAATCTCCTACGGCTACCGCAATGATAGTGATGGACGGAGCAAAAAAAGAGAAGTGAGGGACCATCACCGAGTTTTTTCCATTCTATTCGAATTTCCAAGGGTTGCCCGGTACAGTGCAACCGAGGGAGGTGCAAATGACACACGCCTCGTTTGCTTGAATCTCATTTTATTATTTGTGCTGAACTGCATCGTGAAATAAGAGGAAAGAGAGAGAAAGGAGGGGAGAGAAATGGCAGTCTAGCACAAGAGAAGGATGCAAAAGCTAGTCCTACTTTTAAAACATAAGCTCGAATATAGCTACTCAACTTCTACATAAATGGCAAGTATATGACTGAGTGTTCGGGGGATGTGGAATGAAACGACCGACTGCCGTTTCTGTGTTGGTCAACCGGTTTCCTAATTTGGCAAACCACCTGGGTATTGCAGAATATCTATGGTGCAGTTTCCAGAGACCTCTTTGATCCTTTGGATGCAAAGAACGTTCACAGCACTACTTTGTACACACTTCTCAAGAAAGCCCACGACTACTCCAATGTCTCAGTGTATATAAACCCATATATGTGTTTATAATCGTTCGTTTCAAACATGTGTTGGTTCAAAGAATCTGAAGTAAAAGGTGGTCTGCCCGCAGGCATATGTCGTGGTACAGGGAATGATCGGAAGTGCTAGAAGTTCGAGTTTCCAATAATTGAAAGCCAATTTCCAACGGATTAATTTCATACACCGCACTTTGTATTAAACATATACGTGTCCCCTAAGCGTTTATAATCCCTAGATCGCGAGCGCGAAATCTCATCCGTGGCTGGTACTCCCCTTTTGGTTTTAGTCGGTTGAATAGGAGCCCGAAGGGAGCGAGACTGACAAAGATAAAGATATAATGACAGGGAGAAAACAACCCCTATCTACTCATATACCCACATCGTATCCATGACGGCGTTTCTTTGCCGAAAAAGCATCAAGTCTATTAGCACGCAAGTCCCAGTTGTTAGATCTTCTCTCTTGCTTTCTTTCTCACTATCTGTTTTTCTTTTTCTTCCTACTACAGACTGGCATATAAGCACACCCTAACAATTAAATATTTCCGACTTGTAATCGTGCTTGGTTAATTTTCTTGTCACCTCGACTCGTCTTCTCCTGTTTCAGATACGGACAAGACACAGCTGAGGTTTCCTTCGAGGTTCTTCACTCTATTTCCCACCAAGGTCAACAGGATAAAATAGAAGAGAGCTGTATGAAAGGAACACTTGGATGGTTTCATGTTGTTATGAACGCAGCAGCTCTTACGAAACCGACGATTAAGATCAATTTGGATTCAGAAAAAACTTGTGAGATTGCACGAGGAACTAAGAAATTAAAAGGAAAAAACAGTTTGTTTCGGGCATTATCGATAATCTAAATAGTGCTGCCTGAGTAAAAAAATGGTGTGCTAATGAATTTGAGTGCCAACTAGCTCATTGATGTTTGGCATAGTCGTGAAAATATCCAGCCATCTAGTGGAGTGTTTTTTATTAGTGAGTCAAAACGCAAGTAAGGAAGCGGCAGTAAAAGGCCGTGTTGATTAAGGTCATCAAACAAGTGGTAGAGGGACCGACTCAATGATGTTGTCTCGTTATAGTACGTGACTGATCGCTCTATAGTTTACAGATATCGCATGCAACCGATATCAACGTCCTATTGACTATTAAAGACCTTGTGAATTCCTACGAAGTTCTTGCTCTACAGGACTTAGTAACGATGGCGACCGCGACTATGGGTCTACGACGTCGAGTGACCGTGAACAATTCACCGTCTCCGACTAATCAACAAAGCTCAGCATCGACATCAAACTCTACGTCCGTTAGTGGAACTAATAAACGCACGAGAACCGAGAATAACAATAGCTTGTCTCACGGCAATCTCAATTCCTTGAGCAGTGGGACAACGGGCCATCGGGAAGAGCCACCGAATAAAAAGTCGCGGGCTGGTGGGATGGGAAATTCGGTGAAAACTCGTGCCAACTCACCTGCTGTTACAGAAAGCACGTTGGAACGTGGCAATAACGTACATCACGCGGGTTCAGGTAGGGGTAGAAATGCCGGTGGAAAGTTGAGTTCAAGAACGAAGAGCCCATCAATATTGACAGCAACGAGCACAATAGCCACTACATCGTCCACATCCACACCAACATCTTCCAATCCAACTATCTCGACTGTGACGCCAATTTCCGTACCAGCAAACATTTCCATCGCTCAGCAAGTTCAGTCGGACATCTCATCTGGATTCAACGTTCTAGGCTCTAACGCTTGGCCGACATCCACTGCGTTGCCAGAAGCCCAGAATTACACTCCCATGTCTGGTTTGAACATGCCCGGACCCGTACAAACAAGCTTATGTGCCGTGGCAGGCCTCGGACTCCCAACGAGTATTCCCTATATGGCAACATCCATGGCAACGTTCGTTGGTAATGCTACGAATCTTGGAAAAAATTCATCGGTATCTTATCTTGATATTTCCAATATGACCGGAGGCTCGATGAATACGAATTCACTGGGTAACATAGGTACTAGCTACCCATGCAAATCCAACCCATCTGCTATTCCTGTACAAGAAAACAATAGTAGTAGTGTCC
This sequence comes from Campoplex capitator, assembly GCA_037576405.1. NCBI lineage: Eukaryota > Metazoa > Arthropoda > Insecta > Hymenoptera > Ichneumonidae > Campoplex > Campoplex capitator. The sequence goes on along the minus strand of JARBWI010000323.1, from coordinate 6,762,009 downwards.
CTCTACCCTTTTCCGGTGTTGTACCAGCGAGTAGTGCTTCTTCCGGTGCTTATGGAGCTTCGTCTACGGTTCACATGACACAACAGGCTACTAATGAAAATAATTCAGTCTCAGCAAAAACATTTCAAAATGACGCCATGTTTAACGCTTATCAACCGTGGGTCATCAAAACGTACGGTGATTTAGCAAAAACAAAAACAATCACGATCAAGAAGTACGCGAGAATATTAAGAACTCTAAAAGGTGAAGAAGTGAACAGTGCGGAAAATAGTAAATTTCGCTTTTGGGTCAAGAGCAAAGGTTTTCACATTGGACAACCATCTGGATATGACGCAAAACCTGCTGATAGAATTGTTGGTCGTCATGCAGTCACGAGCCCTGGCTTGGATCCACCGCTGTATGTACCAACGCAGTTGCCTCATAATAAGGTAAGATTCAGCAGGTGCTGGCAATCGAATTTTTTGTAGAAAATAGAGGAGAAACCCTAAGAACTCCTAAGAATCCATCGTGAACGTTGGTTTTGATGATGCCCTGTATATAATTTTAGGTGATAAAATAATCCTTTTATTGAGCTATCTGCCTGACAGTGAGAGTATAATTGTTACAAGCGTAAATTGCAATGCCATGTTCCATTACATGGGTTTAAAGACACTGGTTTTGCAGTTCATGAGTTCATGAGTTCATGAAATGGACAAATTTAGAAACGTCCTCTACGTATATAGAATACTTTCAAGTAAAACTACGAACTTCATCTTGAAACTGCATGTTCGAAGGCGGTGGACAAAGTGTCGTGAAAACTACGGTGGTATGCACGTACTTAAAATTTAGTAATTTTTTTTCCCTGGAGATTTGAACATCCCCAAAGGAAAAAATGTTGTTTTTTACGCAAGCTTTGGTATTATTGACGAAAAATCAGCATCGATGAATTCAAAGTTCATAGCTTTTTATTTTGGACATACTTTGATTTGATTCTGCTGTACATTTTGCAAAATCCTCAATCCAGATGCTGTAAAAACCGTTCCCAATTTTATGGGTTATATGATGACGAATTTTCATTATTTTCATATTTCTGTTAATTCTTGAAACGTGAATTTTTGATTTGTAATGGTGTCTCAAGATTGGAGGAACGCTGTGTGTTTATGAAGTGTAGAAAGATGTACGACCAGGGAGAGAGACTAGAAATGGTCCGATTTGACGAATGAACTTCGAGATAATGCATCGTATGGTACGATGAAAGATTCGCCGTAAGTGTTCCCAACGGATGACGAGGCTGGTGCTCAATTACCACTAATTATACGAGCAGTCACGGTGTACTCTACTGCGTGCGGAAAATAGAAAAAAAGAATGGTTACAAAGTAGACGACGAAGAGTTTAATACTGTTTCAATCCAGTTGATCCGTATTGGTTCAACGCGAATTATTAATAAGAACATAGTAGAGAGAACATCCCCTTGGTAAGAAAAAAAGATCTTTTGGGATTTTTACTCTGTATTCACAGCATCTTGAAAAATGTTGAGTACAATATTTTTCGTCACGCATCGACATTTCTTTCACGGTCCACTATCGGCTTCTTTCTCTTTCTCTCTTTTCTTTTTACACTCTCTCTTTCGAGTTTTGCCGCGCTTGAGATAACGACGAGGCTCCTCTATATAGCATACATAACGTTCCGTCTCAGTGCGGGATCTCCGATATCTCGGTGTCGGCCGCCCCGAGGCCGGTTGTAAGAGACCGGTGGCGGCTGGTTGCTCGCTCCTCTGGGTTGGGCTTCTCTCTACTCCTTCACTCTCTTTTCTCTTCGCCTCTCACTCTTGAGAGTCTGTAGCTGTCCCGATCCCTCTGACTCGTTCTTGCTCTCTCCATCTTTCTTTGTGGCTTGGCTCGGTCGTCGGTGTTCATCGTTCTCCTACTTGCTCGTTCACTGAGACTGCTCTCTCGCTCGTGCTGGGTGGCAGAGCAGGAGTACTAGGTCCGGCCGGCTAGTCATTAGTCACTTTCCGAAGCAGAGGCACGGACAGACCTCTCTGCCGGTATTTGCCTCTCTATCTCTCTCTCTCTCTCTCTCTCTCTCTCGCTCTTTCCCTCGTCTCGTTCGCATCCTCGTTTTTCGCGGTGTCGCATCATTTCAGCTCTTCCAAGACTCTTTCCCTCTCTCTCTGTCTCTATATACATATATATATATCCCTCTTCTACAGTATATGGGCCGTTTGACGGTAAATTCACGCGGCTGGAATTGTAACCGTTCTCATTTCCTTCTTTTAGTATATTGTAAAAGAGCAAGAAAAAGTTGCTGTACAAATTTTTAGGATGACTTGATTATTGATGTGTAATTTAAGGGATCGAGATTGCAGGATTCAGAGAACAAGTGAACCCTCCACAAAAAGAATGAATAATTATAAAAGTTTGGCTTTATAATGTTCGAGAATGGACATTCACCCTGATGAGTATTCGCTCCGTGCAGACCCATACCCACTCACCAAAGTGAGAAAGTGTAGTCGTGTATATGCATGCTGGTGGCGATGCCAATAGCCGGGAAAGGCATTTTTCCGGAAAAAAACGTATGTATGTACACGACTACACATTCTCACTCTTGTGAGAGTGTATAGGTATGCACGGTCCCAATAAGCTGATAAGTACCTGAGTTGAAAATCTCACAGAAATTTAAATATATCTTGCTCAATATAACCCTTTAAACTGTTATATCCCTTTGTATTGGTCAAACAATAAATATCTCAGAAAAAGTTTTATTCCGGTTGAATTCGGTTGTTTATTACAATAATCGACCTTAACCAACAAAAATAGCAAGCTGTTCCATCGTGAAAAGTCCAGTACACATATATATATATTCATATAATATATATATAATCTTTTCCTTCTCGGAGACGCTCACGAATCTTCACTCGTTCAACACTCTCACCGATTCGCGGTTTTCATCTTTTATCTCACTCTCTGTCTCAGTCGCTTCTTTTCCATTGGTTACATTCCCTTGTCTACTCTTTCCATCCTTTTCTCGCTCGGCTTCGTTCGTTGACTTTAAGAGTTCAGGAGCTATCTAAGAGAGAGGAAGAGAACTGGTGAGAAGAGTGAGAGAAAGTGGGATGCGAGAACGAGATAGAGAAAGAGAGAGGGAGAAAGACCGATAGAGAGAGAGAGAGAAAGAGCGAAGGCAAACCCGAGATCAGAGCACATCATACGTCTCTCTACCTAGCATTCTGCTCTCTCCTCCATTTCCATGCTCCACGCTCACCCACCAGCATCGGTAGAGCTCAAATGTTGGCTCTTGCTCGCTCGCATACACGTTCGATCGCTCGTTCACTCGGAAATCCAAGCTTCTCGTCCTTGTCCCCCGGCCTCTTTCGTTCTCTCTGCCTCTCTCCCTTTATGTATGTATAGTACGTATATGTACTGAAATCCTCAGCGGCTCGTGTTCGCTTCACGGTGCTAAGCCTCGCTCGCGCGTCTATCTTGATTGAGAGGGAGCGAGCTCTCGTGATTCCCGTGCTGCTTCTGCTCCGGCTTTGCTGAGAGCTGTGCCGGCTGAATGGGATGGCTCGTTGGCTTGGCCTGTAGGCGTGAGGGAATGAGAGGGCCCTAGCGGAGTTGCCGAGAATGAGAGAGTTCGTGTTGGCTCCGTATCGGCCTCTGGTGCGGCAACGAGAGAGAACCACACCGAGCTTGTCATTGATCGTCCCGACTAGAGACTCCACAAGCCGCTAAAGGTCCCGTACCAGTACGTGGCTGCTGTTGCTGGCCCCACAGAGTGATGTGCGCGCAACTCCGTACATGGTTACACACAGCTTTACACGTACAAACATAATATGGCACACGATAGGACCACACTGCTAGAGTGGTACTTTATGTATATATCGTGGTGTGTATTATACACTAGGCCTTGCCGTATCATTGTTCGTACAGTATCAGCTACCAGTGTATACGTGCAGGAACAATACTTCTTAAGGGGGGAAACCAGTTTAGGAGGCCGAAATTTTGTTTGTTTTTCGTGAATTTTTTACATATGGAATAAATAAACAGAATTTTTTTTAAATTTGAGAATATTTTATTCATGGTTTGAAATAGACTTGAGAATTTTTTGAAGCGATTTCCGCCGGAAACAGTGTCGCTAGATCATGGACGATTACCATCGGAGTATTTTGCTGGTGGGCATTCCTGTGGTTTCAATTTTCATCTGTAATCATCACAATTTTTTTTTTTCGTTAACAACATATTTCCTAAGAATATGAACCTAATTCTGGAATTATATGATTATTAAAAATATGTTTTTTTATGCGAAAAAGGTGAAAAAATATGGTATAAAAACATAACATTGTCTTCAAACACCTCAAAAAAATGCAATTTTCAATTTTTTTTTACACAATCAGGTTCATATTCTTGGGAAATATGTTGTTAACGAAAAAAAAAAATTGTGATGATTACAGATGAAAATTGAAACCACAGGAATGCCCACCAGCAAAATACTCCGATGGTAATCGTCCATGATCTAGCGACACTGTTTCCGGCGGAAATCGCTTCAAAAAATTCTCAAGTCTATTTCAAACCATGAATAAAATATTCTCAAATTTAAAAAAAATTCTGTTTATTTATTCCATATGTAAAAAATTCACGAAAAACAAACAAAATTTCGGCCTCCTAAACTGGTTTCCCCCCTTAAAGTGAGAGACAATATCTGATTACGAAAGGTACCGGTACTGTTGGAACATCGCGTGTTCGAAATATTCGGTATTCAATTGAGATGCTGTCATTCGCATGATTATCACTGGTACACATTACTGCAAACTTATGGTTGAAATGGATATGGAATAGGAATCTTGTGTTCTTCTGAATAGAAGATTTTATTCTGTTGAATGATTTGAATGATATCCCACAGGTCCAGTGGACGTCAATGAGAAATCTATACACAGTATTAGGTGCGTCCGTTCAGCATAGGATTCGGTATTTTGAAAAAGCAATTAGTGAAAAATAATGAAACTAGTTTTATAGCTGAAACAGGAATTATAATCTAAATTAATTATCATTTTTCTCAAATATGACATGCCAATTTCAAATTCTGAATTCTTAAACTCGTTTTAGTTAATTCAAACATATCATGTGAAAGATTTTACCGAATTTTCGTTTCGGACCTTATGAAGCAAAACACCCGTAGAAAGTGATTTCTATGTTCGCTTTGATTTTTTATTCTTGGAATTCTGATGCGGATATGATTATGGTCTTGCCGTATTTGAAGTACGAACGAAGCTCCTATATATGGTAAACTGAAGGAGAATGAGAGAGGCGAGAGTTTGTTGGGTTATAACGTGGAGGAAGAGAAGCTTTTATAGGGAGTAGTCCTCTCAGCGAAGCTGAGAACGTTCTGGAGACCCCTGGCTTCTCTTCTCTTTTCTCTGCTTGTTTCTTTTATTTTTTATTTTTTGTAATTCTCCTCCGTCCAATCGGCTAATCGGCTGGGACGCTGGCTCTCGCGCGCGAGAGACCGCGGCTTCCTTTGCCTCTTTCTGCGGATTGCCGCGGCTGCGAGGCCGTTTGGCGTCCCAACTGGGGCTCTTTCGCAGGTATACCACTGCCTCGCACATACACGGTGCAGGATTTTTTTTATCGGTATGTATTACTGCTTATATACAGATACTTTGCTCCTGGTAGTGTATGTGTTTGTGTACATATAACTGCTTAGCAATCTCAACGAAAGCGATGGACCACCATCAGAGGCACTTCCGCGTAACAGGTAGACATGGTAGCGTTTTTCGCGGCTGCCGATGACAGTTGAATTTCAGCGTCGAGGTAACTTTACTCTTGGAAATTTACATGGTAAAAGTATATGAACTGGAGCTGAATCGAAAAAGAACTATGCTTCTTATAATTTGTTTATTACTAACTAAAAGAGAAGCCAAAAACATCTCTAAATGAGGATGATTAAAAAATTCATTGCGTTTTTACGGTGATTTCATTCGGAAATGAATATATCCGACTGTTTTCACGTTCAACATTTCTTCTTCTCACGATTTTCTAGGTGCCCATCTCATTCCTTCACCTCTGTTTTTCACCCTATTTCACTAACGTTTTGTGCCTGTTCCTGAGAACCTCCAAAGAGTTTTGCTCACAGCCACTCTTTCGTAATGCATTATTGTAACGCACTTGTACGAGAGCCAACGAAAACTGTAAAAAAGCCAGATGGTACTGATGGCTCAATATATCTTAACTGGGTTCCTCTTAGTCAGTACTTTACATTAGGAACTCTAAAAAATTACCTCCAGCTCAACGATCAATTTGTGGGTCGATGTAGGGCTACATTGTCGCCCGACCAAGTACTGATTTTGCCGGAAGCCACTCAACTTGGGAGGCTCCTAAATCCATACACCGACCACGAAACCATTGTTGACGGTTTTTGTTCCGAATATATCTGTAAAAACACGTATCATTGTAAATGCAGAAAAGGCGAAGGGTATAACGTCTCGGACCCGATACAGCGAACGGTTTCATTTGAGTTTTCCGTGACGGAAATTTCAGCCCTACCGCACTCCCTCTTCCATATTCTGTTTCCCTGCCCTTGATGTTCGTTCCAGGAGCAGGCTGGGCTCTTGATGATTATCACCAACCGGACTTCAATTACGAAAGTGCATGAAGATAACGGGAGCAGTAAGAGGACTCCTGATTGTAACGGTCTGATACGTATGAATATGGAAAAATATAGGTATACAAAACTCGATGGTAATATAGTGACATCACATAACAGTAGCAGCTCTCTGATATATAAAAAAAAGAGTCTCTGCGAGAAACAAAGACAGTGTCGGTGGAAAAGTAACAGCCGCAAGAAGGAAAGAGAAGCATAGATAAATAATATAAATGTATATATGTAGGAGCAAAGTCCGACGAGTGGAGTAGATTCGAGTCTTCAGGGTCGGATAAGTGGCACGTTCCGGACACGATCGGGCTAGCAAGAAAACGACGATGAGGGTGGCTCTCTTCGCGCGGGCGGTTTTAGAGCTGTCTAACCTCCACCTTTGTATCTTTTCTATATACCTCCTTGTATATATGCAACTCTACATGGGATGGAGACACATACTGATATATCGGCCGATACAGAGGAAAAGGGTGTAACGATTATCGCGTTACCCATCGAATGATCCAAGGTTGAGCCTTTTCGTTTCTGAGGAGTCGTTACGTGTAGCCATAAACGAATACATGTACGTGAGTGGGTCGAAGTGTGTGTTTAGTTTAATGGTGGTGGTACGCCCTGTGCGCTTTCGGTCTCGCTGAGTCACGCACTAAAGAGAACCCGGTGGTGGCGGCATCGCAGTGGACTCGGAGCTGCTACGAGAGGAGGAGGGATGGGGGGGGGGGGAAGAGGAGGGTAAAGTGCCGGCTGGTAGCGGCATGAGGATATCGCAGCTAGTAGCAGCTCGGTTATATAGCTTGGAGAGAAGAGAGCAGAGAGTACAGAAACGAGCGAAGCACTGTGGATGAGAACGAGTGGAGAGTGGAAGGAATGGTGGAGAAATGCCAACGAGAGCTCTGTATGAGTGAGAGAAAAGTTCGAGAGAGTGTGCATATGCGTGTGTTCGGGTGTGCTTGAACGAAAGAGAGGAAGAACGAAACGGGACAAGAGGAGAACGGCGGAAAGAAGAGGCGGGAAAAAAGAGGCAGAGAGCGAGTGAGGAAAAAGTATGAGGGAGAAAGAAAGAGGGGTCGACTTGGGTCGAACCCCTCAGCATATATTTCTTCCATGACCGAGAAAGAGGAGAAAAAAAAGAGAGCGGAGGGGAGAGTGAGAAGGAGAGGCTGAGGTAGAAGAGCCTCTTCCCGTATCCCGATCTGCCTCGGGATAATTCCGCGACGCTCTTTCGTTGCTTTCCTCGTACATAGGCATACACATATACTATATTTATATGTATATATCAATGTAGTATATATATGTGCACAGGCACATAGTATTTATATACATGTATATACAGTGGTAATACTGGAGGAGAGTCGACACGAGAGCAAAAACGGGCCGCTGCCGCTATTGCCGTTATTGCAGAGTGAACTCTCTAACGAGGTCCCATCGATTTTCGCGCCTCCGGAAAGACCAACGGGGCGGGTACGAGTAAATTCGCTCGCGACGGGAGATAGAGAGGGAAAATCCGCGGATATCCCGTGAATGTGTCAGAGTATCCCGTTCGTTCATATCCCAACACGAATGTATTTTCTAGTGGCTCTCTTTCTTCATGTGAATATGTGTACATATACGTGTATATAAATATATACATCGACATATGTATTTAGTGTTTAATCTACGAGATATGTATCCTATGTACAATGCACACCGATATTTTCAGCCTGTATCGTCATTGCTGATGCTGTTGCTGCTTTATAAATTAATATAGTTTATCTTGGGGTACTAGATCGCCCAGGCTCTAGGCCTGTGGCCGCGAACACAAAAAGCCTGCGGTAACTCTTTGCCATGTTTCATAAATGTGGCATCTAGGAATCAGTGACTTGGACAAATGAAGAGCGAACGCGTCGGCTCATAGAGATTGGCCACTGTCCGGTTAGAAAAATCACGCAATTAATTGTTGCATATAGAAATAATGGACTGATATTATTTATACAACTTGATGCTTTGCAGGATTGAAAATTCCTTTATAATCTTTATAGTACTGTTTTAATTCTGTCTTCATTGAGAGAACTAGTTTCGCTGTTCACGATATCGATATTTTCTTCCACTAGATCATACGAATCAAAGAATAAATTCTTTGATTCGTATGATCTAGTGGAGTTACATAATTACTCATGAAAAGATAGTGGCTTTGTAATTGCCATAGTAAAAAAATGTTTTTTCGATTAAATAATGTCAACATGTGTCTTGAATCAGAATTCAAAAGAAAATTCAAGACTCAACGCGTTCTCATACGTGGGGGGACAGAGTGCCTTCGGTTGTTTTGTCGATCCAACTTCAACTCGAAGTCATGCAAAAACGTGAATTGATTTGTCATTGGATGATATTATTTGGGTGATAAGTAATAAAGGACTCGAGAATGTAAAATGCTTCGAAAAGCTTCGACAAGCGCATTAGCGTTGACTCTGAATATTGAAATGACTAGCTTCCAAGGACCAAGTGAACCTTTGTTATCCTGTCCAAGATGTGTAATTGAACATTCGGTAGATCAAGTTCTTGTTTCCAGTGGAGAGTTTGTCTTTTTAAATTTCCAGTTAAGCTTTGAAGTTTGTACTTCCACTAAGAAAATCATATCACTTGAGAATCTTGGCAATGAAGCTGTCCGGTAAACGTAGAATTTAAGTATTCCTACATGACGGGAAGAGCCGCTAAAATTACCGAAATAAATTTTTTCTCTCATTAAATTTATGTTCATATGTAAGTATTCCGCGAACCGACGTGTACGACTCTCTGAATTTGAATTTGTCCGTCAACCTGCTTCAATGTGAATTAAAATATATTCTAGCACTATAAATTCTCGATGGAATTCAAAAGAACATTGTACAAACTAAGGTGGTTTCAAAATTCCCATATTCTTACCTGAAATCGAAGATAAGTTTGTTGAATGTTTATATTTGTGCCAGTACGAGTACACCTGTATTACTATCCACATGATTTTCACAAGAATCCCAGGAGTGACTACCAAGTCTACATTCTTTCTTTATCTCTTTTTCACTCTCCATCCCCGAGGCGACATTTGTCGCTTAGCGGTTACGCACCAGTTCTCATTTATCGTTCCATAGCTCGGCGTGTGCTCGCACCCGAGACGTACTGATCTCCCGGTAGTCGGAAAGCGAGAGGGCGAGCGTGAAAAGGAGAGAAGGCCAGAGCTGGAGACTAATGCTTCGCCAATTAGCGAACCCGCGTGTGCTCCCAACATCATATCCAGTCGAGCTTTGCTGTTACTTAACTACATACACATATGCACACACGAATTGGATTGCTACCGCCGATGCTCAAGCACACGGCGTTTCCTTCTCCTCTTTCTACAAGCATTCATTCACGGTAACTCGATAGGCATCGATGCCCACGCTCCTAGTCATTACTAGTCGCTAGTGCTAATATGATTCCTCTTACGACAAAAAATTTCCAGTTTGTGAAATAGTACCTACTATGACATATATTATCGATACCTATTTCGTATTTATACATTAATTTATTGAATTTATCGTATAAAATATAAATATTATATATATTTTAACAGCGATACAATGTGTGACATGATACGTTATGTATTGTCTTACATCAGTCTTATTCACAAGATACGCAACCTTCATTTTTATTGTTAAAAGGAATTACATGAATCGGATCCCGAATTCCCCAATATCATAAAACGGGTATGTCTTTCGATTTGTTGTAAAACCGAGAAACTTCAGTAAGCACAATCTACGCAATCTAAGAGTAGTGACCAAGCAATTGTAGTGGCGATCCCAATGTACAATAGTACGTGCCGTTAAATCTCTTTTCATAAGGACACAACAACTTTTGCTGAAACATCTAAAAATTAAAAAAATTAGGCTGCAAAACATTATTTTGCTCGCTAAAAATAAATGTACTGGTTTAATTTTTTGCCTAATTTAAAAAAATTCATCGCTTTATGAGATTAATAATCTTTTTGAAGTCATCAATAAGCGGTAAATATTAGAAACTGAATATATATGAATGTTTATACACTTTTTTTTTAAATTTTTTGTTTTCATTGTTCTTGGATCAAAAACCTCGTTGGAACAAGTGACTGTATTTTTTGTTGGTTTCGTTAGTTAGTACTTCCAGAAACCCAAAAAAATGTTTTTTGCTCAACGACTGATGCTCGCAACGGTGCAGGGCTAAACGGTCAGTAAACCAAGTATCGGCTTAACCAGTGGCTACTTAATTCGAGAGATCACCAAAGTCACTCATCGATCGCACAACCGACTCTGCCGATTAGTGGTTAAAATTCAATTGCATCGTGTCTTCAACGTATCTTCGTTTATATTTTTTTTTGTAACGCAACGTTCACCCAAACGAATGTAAATGCATTAAGACGCAAGAATTAATAATACTCAGGTACAAACACAATCCTCAGATATTTTCGATACGATAAGTTATATCAGAGGTAATCAACGTAGTTTTCTAAAAGTACAGGCGGCTCAATGTGACCCCGGAGTCTAAATTCAAGCTATAGTTTTACTCATACCTATTGATTATTCACGCTATACGTCTACTTACGGGCCTATGTGGATACATGTATGCATATCATAAAATATATATAGTTGGTACGTGTATTATCCCCATATCATATATAGCTTCTGCAGTGGAACTACGATACATACATGAAGTGAAAATACATATATAACTTGTGTAACGAATCGCTGGACAGTGTGGCGTGGATGTTCATCGAGCAAACGGTTCGGATTGGTCTCTGCCTTTGCCCAGTTCTATACAGGCTTCTGTATATGGAGCATGGGCGATATTGTGTAGAGCCTGGCGTACACTCTAGTTAGAAATGAAAAGGCGTAACATTCATTGTTTTACGTACTGGAGGCTGGAATCATCTTCCATTATGTGTTAAAATGTGTTTTCTATGTATAAAGATTCTATACAATATCATATGCATATGTGAATACCGTGTGTTCCAAAAGCTGATACTCGAAAAAGATGGCCAAATTGTGAGAAAACTATGAAGTTCATCTCTGATGCATCATTTTGGAATATTTTAATGAATCAAATAACAACGAATCCAAAAACGTGCTCTATCATTAGAGCAACAGCCTAAGTGTTATGCACTTGTAGCTCAAACTTCTTATTGCCACATCATATTATCTATTTCTAATGAATTACTACTTTTTCAGCACGGCAATAGAAATTTAAATGGTATAAGGGCTGGTCTCATCAAGATTTGTCAACTTTACTATCTATTAAACCTTGTCTGCGGGCCTTTGGTTCGACCTGTATATGTGTGTAAAGCCAGTTACGGAGCTGTAACCCCTAGTATATAACCGTGGTGGGTTGCTGTGCGTGGCGCGATGCTCACCGGCCCGTAGCCAGGAGCGGCCGGCGGCAATTAGTAGCGGGCCGCCCAAGGGAGAGGAGAGAGCCCACACGGCTTGAAAGAACCTCTCCCGAGCGAGGCGCGCGCACACAACAGCCTCCAGTTAGTCTCAGGGAAGCGAGATCCTCTCTATCTCTTTTTTCCTTGAACTCTTCTTTTTCTTCGGACTGTGTAGTAGTATGTATGTGTATATTGTCATGATTCTCCTTGATCCTTCTGTTCGCCAACTCTCCCTTACTTTACTCTTTCCTACTTCAGATCTTCCGCTATCTGCTCCTCACCAAACTCTTTCTCCTCGGCGAGTTTCGTTCTTTGGGCTTTCTTGCTCTATGGCGGCTCTTGACTCTTGACGACCCCCTCACCGCCTGTTTCATTTTAACTCCCGTCTCGTTCTCGGTCTTCTCACTAAAACATTGAGGGAGCAACAGAAAGAATGATGCAAAATATCGTCGCGTTGGCCGTGCCGTCGTCGCCACCGCCACCGCTCATCATTTTTTCTTTTATACAATATATATTTATATACACCCGCAGCGTGTACAGCATTTCTCATTTTATTCTATTTCCTTTTCTATTTTGTTTTTCTTTTTTTTCATTCTCGCGTTACAGCGTGGTGGTCCCCGAGGAAAAATGAGCTAAAGACGGAATCAGTGATATATATTATAATGCATATACTTAAATACATAATGTAATACGTATGTATGTATGGAGGCCAGTGTAAAGATATTGAGAAATGGAACGGTCGACCTGCGGTAGCGTAAAAAGTGTTGCATAGAGTTGAAAAGAGAGTAAAGGAAAAAAGTCAGAGCAAAGATCCTCTTTCTTTTCCTCTTTCAGCTTCTCCTTCTTGTCGTCGTCATCAACGTCGACGGTGTCGTACTCTTCTTTCTCATTCTCTTTCTCCCTCACGTTTTTCCTCTTTCATTTTATCTCACTCCTTCATTCTCTCTTGCTTTCTCCACTCTATACGGTTATTCAAGCGCTCTCTGAGAGTGGAGTTCGCGCGCGCGGCAGAGCAGTGATGAGAGAGCTCCGGAAGAGAGAAGCCGCAAGGCTTTTTGTTCTGCCACCGCAGCACCAGTGGCAGCAACCACGACTGTGCCGCCTTGTCGCACCCAACACAAAAATAGAGTCACCTCACCCTCTGTTTCTCTCTTCCTCTCTTTTCTGCCTTCCTTTTCTCTCTCTCTCTCTCATGCTTTTTCCCTCTATCTCTCTGGCTGTCTTCTGTACTTCTTCTCGTATACATTGCGATAGTATGCTCGCTGAGGTATATATATATATATATATAAGGTCGTGGTTACGGTACGCCATCATCGTTCGTGGACCAGCGTGTAAATCGTTTGCTTTCTCTCTCTCTCTCTCTCTCTCTCCCTCCCTTGCACGCTCCCGTTCCCTCTCATACCCTTTTTCTCTCTTAGTTCCCTGGTCTTTTAACGTCCCTCGAGAGTACACTACGTGTCTCCGTTGTCGTCCTCGACCACGTTCTACGTCGTTAACGATGGAGCCTTCAGTACACAGCATAGAGAACGTGTGTGTTGAGAATTTATGATGTATAAGGGTCATCATTTGCTTGCCCGATGGTCTTACAAATTGTGTACTAATGATTTCCCGATTTTCTTCGGTAGATGTATCAATCCAATTTTGAAGTGTGGTGGTGACTCGGTAGTGAAATTCACAAAGTAATTGGCGATAATGATGATCCATACTGATGAATGCTCTATCAATTTTGGGCGAAATCCATTCCCAGCTCATTTATCGTTGTCCGAGGCTCTGGAAATTTGAAAAAAAGACCGATTCGAATATTTGCAACTGATAAATAGAATTTCTTGCAGAGCTTTCATATGAAATAATTTTCTCTTGCCAACGCCCATCTTTTCGACTGTTTTCTTGATCTTTCATCCAAAATTGTGAAACATTGCCGCTAGAATTTTTTTCATCCACGTCGTTTACGCGTCTCTTTGTTGATTCCTTTGAAGGACGGGTGAGAGACGTCCACTTGGACTCTGTCACCCTCGCTCTTTTCACCCTTTCATTTCCACTATACGGTTCTACTGGGTGAACCTCGAATACGATCATTTCCCCTCTTGTGGATGATATATATCCATATAGATATATACGTATCTCTTGCGTAGATAGGTATGTTACCATCGATCTCCTAACAATATATACGTATACGAATAGAGATACGTATATGTTTCATGTCGAAACTCCATTTCAACCCTACATGTGCCCAGAAAATAGAGCATACTCGTTGACGTCTCCAGAACTTGAGTACGAGGTTGTTAGGAGTGGCGCGTGGGTTCATCGAGATGAGAACGATAGAGCATGCCTCGACGATTCGTATCTACCAGTACTTCGGGACTGACGTTTTTATACTGCTGGCAGTGTGCCTGAACACGCCTATCTCACACATGCTAACCGAATACACCATAAACCATTCCTCGGTGATATTTCCTAGCTAACCGCAGTACTGGAATTTATACTTATCATGAAATATCCGGTATTTTATCGAGGACAGATCCAAAGTCGAAAAGAAATCGATTTAACGTACCGGTATGGTACAGATATTTGTAACTTTCGATACTTATGGACTTCACGTTATTAGGACCATGATGGAGCCAGCCAAAGAATTGATTTTTCATGAAAAGTTTAACAAGCCATCATCCTTGTACCATCTAAGTCCGTGGGACACTTCTATAGATCATCCGGTATGTAGATTCTTTCATAGACGCTTTAAACAACTTTCAACTTTCCACAGACATATAATGGCTTGCACTGTTCATGCTATAAAACGAACACAGCCAACGCTTCACATGATACATATACCAAACTGTAATTATGACTAGATTTATTTTGATGAAAAAAGAGCTGATCGATATTCTGAAGGCAATAAAATAGAGATGATCCACCGGAGATACCGGAACTTAACCTAATCCAAGATAGTTATAGAGCAATATTATTTCAACATTTCATGCATCGGCGTAGCGTCTTCACCACTAAGGATATCACATCCGAAGACGTTAGTGGTCTTTCCAGTCGGTAAGTTTCTGTTCGTGTTTGAACGGAGAGTCTCGATACGATTATCACTGAAATGCCTTAACCGAGGTTACGTACGTGCGCGTTTGCTGGTGAGCGAACGGCGCGGAAACACGATCTTCGAGGAAGGGGGACCTCCCTTTTAAGGATCCTTCGGGATATAACCAAGGAGCGTGGCAAATCGCGATACGTATCGACCCCTTTCACTCTCTCGCACAAAATCCACCCTCGACTCTCTAAACCACTCTCTGTATCGTCTAGGACCGATGAGTTTTCAGACTCTCTTTCTTCCTCTCTTTTTCTCCTTCTCTCTCTCTCTCTCTCTCTCTCTCGCTCTCTCCACTGTCCTTTTTCGCTGTATATATACGCTGCTCTCCCCAACTCCCACGGTCCAATTATCCCGTTTCGGTAACCCGGCTGTTTCCCAGCTTGGCTCGTCGACAAGTCCCGGACTCACGGGAGAGTATTCTTCTTCGTACCGAAATTTTCTACTACTGCCAAACGTCTTCGATGAACTCAACTTGTTCACTTTCTTTAGCTCATTCCTTCGTAATTGAGATATCAAACCCTAGAATTTCTCGACGACGTGTAATCACTTTGCATAATATTTCCTCATTAACGATCTTTTTATTACTCTGACAGTAGTGCTCACGCACATCCAAAAAGTTCCACGATTTTAATATTTAATAAAATTATATAATTCGGCCTAATAAATATAATGTACAATCAAAGTTGCGCCATTAATCGTGAGCTCTTTCTTGCTGTGGAAAAAGTTCCCTTTTAAAAATCAAATGTAGGATCATTTTATTACCTAGAAGCAATGAAATGGTTATACACGTGACCAACGCAAATTAGGGTCTCACCCATGAAGCAAATATTGATCGCGGAACAGCTAGTCGTAGGGACAGTGTACGTTCCTCTTTCCGTTTGTTGTTTGGGCAAGTGCGAGCAGTCCTTATGGTGACACAGGTCGTTTCCCACGCGAATACCTTTACGGAGAGCTGAAAGAAGCGCTCAGCAACCCCTTTGTTCTTTTTTTCTCCATCACCTTGACAAAGGTTTCGACCTCTTTACACCTGCTCACCTGCCCGATTACACGAGGTTTGCCTCAGGTTTGTATGGAGCGTGTTACCGGCGCATACTACAGCTCATTCGTATCTTTAGATGCTATAACTTTTCAAATATAATAAACAATTGTAAACACATTCTGCAATAACTGTAAATTCATGCTTTGATAACTTCTATTTCTACCATTTTGCATGAATGGGGACAATTTGATAAGTGATTAAATAATTTAGATGTTCTGTGAGTTGGTGTACTTTCACGAATCTATGTGCTTGTAAATTATAAACTGCCAAATCAATCTCCTTATCAATCTAATTGACTTTGATTTACAAATTTGTTCGATCGCTGGGTAGTTTATTTTCATACAAGCAAGAACTCGTTTCTTCACTGCTTTCGAGATTTCAACAGCTCTCATAATCTGTGTCCCTATAGCAGAGCAATTAATAAAATATTCAGAGATGGAGTTTTTCCACGTCTCATTTCTCATCCCTGTCTTGTGCAATTCGCTTTTGATTAAGATCTGATCCCTGCGGATCAAGCTACACAGCTGCAGTAAGTTTATCCTTCTGGTATCAAAATGTCGATTTCTTTTATTATTTTAATATAAATATCCAACAGTTACCGCGGCTGTAAGAGTCCCAAACGGGGCAATGAAGGAAATGGTAGGGAGAATTAAAGAGAGAGAAAGAGAGAGGAATTGCTCGAGAGGCAAAGAGGGAGGTAAAAAAAGAGATTGGGACGGTACGGAGCGACGGCATTTAAATCTAAAAACGAGAAGTACACCGGCAGGAACGGTGGCAAACTCCCGGTCCCCGTGGGTAATTGGAGGGTCGGGGAATTTGCTCCGCTGAGGCGCGGAGGGACGGCGGGTGGGTTGGGATGGAGGAAAGCAAAAGAGGCTAAAATACGAGCCAACAGTTACTTCGCTCTGATGTAGCATACATATATATGAATCCACTCAAACTTAACTCCGCACATGTATATTATATATATATATATATATATATATATATATATACATGTATACGTATATAAGTAACTATAAAAGTGTATGTATTTGGATGGAATGGGACGGCAGCCGAGCGGTGGAATATGGCTCGGCAGCATTGGCGTCGAAAACAGAGCGAGAAAGCATGTATACCAGCTCGTGGAGAAAGCCGCGAGAGAAATAAAGACGGGGCAAACAGAAAGCAGAGCAGAAGAGGGTGGCGGTAGAACGTGTAGCCAGATAGCAACCTGGATGGAGAAGGGTGGGACGGGAAGAGGGGAACATACACAAGAGCTAACGCAACAGAGAGGGAGAGAAAGTCGAATAATCGTGTACACCGCAAATCCATGGGCACCCGAGGGAGAGACGGAGTTATCGCAGGATGGAGTGTGCGGTGTACAGTAGGGTTTATTCTATATATATATATATATATATAGGCACTGTATACGTTCATGCATACGAGTATGTGTTCTGATGGGTATATAGGTAGACTCACACACAGATTGTAACTTGCGCTCGCCAGATCCAATGAAATGAGTCTCCACATTTTGCGCGAGAGAGCAACAACTGGCCAGTATCAAGTTGACAAAAAACGAGAGAGGGAGAGAGAGAGAAAGAGAGAGAGAGAGAGAGAGAGTGAGATCGGATGCTTTGATTATTCTCTAGATTACTATGGAGTGAAAAGAAAAATAAATCATGGCACATTTTGAAAAATAACTCAACTGTTAATCGTTGATAACGCAATATGAAAAACCATCTATCGAGGCAAGTTGATGAAAAAAATACAAAATCAAATGAAAATGTACTGCTAATACCAGTTAATACGAAATACAAAAAAAAAGTGTTCTCTGATTTATAAAGCAAATCGTTCCACACAAACAATCCAAAACCAACTGCCGTTGAATGTTGATTCAGATACGTCAAAGTACTCCCAAAGTCACGTGTATATCACACGTGAATCTTGCAATTATCTGAAGACAACATACGAAATCTGAAGCCAGAAAGCACAAAAACCATGAGAAAATTATTTCAACTCTGGATGGCAGAAACTTTTGATCGAACTGAAGATTATGTATAAGGTGTCAGTGACCCTTTCGAAAGTTAATCAATATAAGTTTGCTCTATATAAGATCGCTTGAAAGAGGAACATATTTGAAGAGATCAAATGGTTCATGGTGCACATGAACGTGCGTGTAAGTCGCGGAGATCGTATGATTAGAATAATGAAATCCGGATGTAATATAGTTTATAAATGAGGAAAATAGCATCGACTCTTGTATTGAAATTGGCAGTTCGCCCATACTGTTATTCTTTACCGTTTAAAAAACTTTCATCGGTCTCCCGATCGATTTCGGAGAGAAAATGAAACATATTTTTTATTTTTTGAGACAAAACCCTATTCCGCTAGCAGGCCTCAATGATGTAGAAAGGGTTTGGAATACAGCGTAAGATGCCCCACTGCATCTTTCGTCGGGGAAAGTTCTACGGTGCTAGAGAACTTCAAATATCGTCATTAACGTATGACGTAACTAATGTACGTTCATTACATTCCTTCTAAAAATGATTTATTAAATTATTTCTGTGCGTTGCAAATTGTATCCTATTTATAATTATTTTATTGAGAGATACTCCTGTCAAAAAGGCTTCAAGAATTTTTTCAAAAATTTCCAAATGTCGAAATCTCGTTTCCGCAATATGTAGGTACTATGTGTCCTATCTTCTGTAGTACTATTTATTTTCTCGAATCAAACTGCTGGTAGGTTATAGTGGGAAAGTGTGGCACTGTGACGTAATGGACCGAGGGTGCGAGGTTTGTTTTGTAATTGGATTCATCCCCTTGCAGTACTTACCCTCGAAAGCATACCTTATACGTTTCATTCGCTCAATAATCATTCTCTAGCTCCCTGTCTACGGGCTTTATCTATCTCTCTTTATCTCTCTTCCTCTTGTGTATATCAGCAGTGCGGTAATAGTACAGAAGCCTCTCGCGGTTGGTTAAATCGTCACTTGGCAGAGTCCTCGCACAGGACCCTCTAAGTACTTTTCCATCCCCTGCTTATACATCCTGCAGCAACTTCCGAAGCTTCGTATAGTGGGCAATATACATATACAAATGACATTTTTCTGGCTGTGTGGCTAGGTATTTATAATTCATATCACTGATTTTACCTTCACTTGTACTACATCCTACGCATTTTTTGCGAAACGAATTAACTTCTCCGGCATCATACGACTCTCGTGTTCTTTGTTTCTCGCTTTATTATCTTACCACAAATTTTTTTGTACATTAAATAAAATCTGTATCGCCATTTTTTTTTAGTATTTTCATACACAACCCTTTTTCTGCATTCTGCTGTGTAGATACCTTGATTTTGGTCTCTTCATACATTATTGATGGGTAGTGTAGTACATTCATTATACCGGGGTGTCAATGCTCTGTAATTGAATGATGATCGTACAAATTTTTCGACGATCCCTGTGTATATTACGTTTCACTGTACACGATTCGCTTATAGTTGCTTCTTAATAATTCAATTCATGAAATCAGACATCAGTCCACAGTTGCACGAAATAGTTTTGCACTGATGCGTTGGTCATCAAATACGGCATTTTACCTACATTTAAAGCTTAAATATAAAATAAAATGTACAAGAAGCCTTGAATATGTGATCGCAGATGATAAAGGATATTATCATTATTATGTACGTGAATCGAGGTCGTAAAATTTTATGCCTCGCCTAATTTGACTACTTCCGAATAAAATATGAAGAGCCAATATATAAATATAATTTATATGAATAGTTGACTGTATTCAAACGAGTTGTTAAAATACCTTACCAGACGCTTTAAATACTTCATACTTCGGAATATCAAAGGATCAATGATTCATACATGAGATTTGATGAATTAAATAATCAGTTAGACATCTCCCACATTCGAGATTGGAAATATGTATATAATATCTCATCGACCCAATACCATCATTATCCCAGTATTCATGTATAGTGTATACACACACGGATGAAGCTGCGAGCAATCGAGAATCTGTCTGCGAGCTGAACGTACATAGATGTTCAATGTACGCTCTCTATGCTGTGAGCAGCTCTCTCTCTCTCTCTCTCTCTCTCTCTCTCTCTCTCTCTCTCTCTCTCTCTCTCTGTCGATCAATCGATTATTCGTGACTCCGACGACGACGCGTCTCTCTTGTCTCCTCGTCGAATAGCCGACCATTCTATCCATCCCCCTTTCACCTTCATACATATGGCATATAGTGCTATCTTTCTATAGGTAGTGAACAAGGCAGTGATACCATGTCGATCGAGTATACATATATAGTATAAGGATACATGCATATAGATATAGTCAGTGATTCGTCGTCGATGAATATATACATCCATGTATAACTGAACATAGCCGGCGTTCCAGTAAAAACCATCTAATCTACGATACTAGAAACATCTTTGTCATCGTTGTTACAACCTTGGATGACTTTTTTTCCTGTTATATGAACTATTTACATCAAATTGAAAAATTTTCTCAAATCAATCGAAAACAGCTCATCAATATAGAAACATTTTTACCGATTCTATTGAAAAACTTTGTTTTTAGAGATTTTGACCAGGTCCCAGTAAGAAATTCGAAATTTGAAGTTGTTGAGTATAAATTAAGATACTCATTAAAACGTTAATGTAATTTTTTTCGAACTATCACGCAACCACGATTGTTTAGTTGCTCGATTATATCTCTAGGGAAGACTACAAGAAAGTTGGGAAAAAGGTCTTTGCACGTCCAGCTATCGGATTGAAAATGAATATGATTTTGGAAGCACCAGCATCAAGGATCGCTTTGACGTGAAATGTCCTATGTATATTGAGCTCGCGATGGCGGGATATGCCTCGGGGTCGACCGGTATAAGCATCTACGGACCGTCGTTTGTGCACGGGGATATATCGTGGCTTGGGGCGTTTAGCAAGCCGCAATCGCCCTGACTGGCGTGTTGATTCCCTGCTCGCGCGCGCGGCATGTTCAACGCCGTCGACGCTGCCGCAGTTCTGTACAATATACAAGCGAGATGGAGCATCAAACTCCCCCGTCTCCTCCGGACTGGATTCGAACGATGCGAGAGAGTCGCCTGCTCTCTACTGCCTCTACGGTAATCCCGCTCACTCGTGCTTCATCGTCGCCCTCCGCTTTTTCACCTCGAACCGTGTCTCGATCGTTTTGTCCCGAAAGAGCGACAGAGAGAACTTGTGTCGGCTGAAATATCCAAGAGTGACGAAGACCAGCATGCATATTTCTGCACATTGACTCCTCAAACCCAGACAAAAAAAGTCGTGGCATTAAAAAATGTTCTGATTAATCACAGCCTCATGAAGTTCTATTGCATTTCATTGAATACATTTTTGCTTTGGCTTAATCCTCGACAGTTGTATCAGATTAGGTCCGGAAATATTTATCGAGTTTGTGATGATCATAAACTGTTGATTCGATCATTTTATTTCGTTGTGCTCGTAGTGTATATTCCAAGATATATGAAATCAAATCTACATCCACTCCGTATTGCTGATACAAAATACTCAAAATCTCGAGCCTCCAAATCCACAGATATTTCGTCGAATTTTTTCTAATGTGTATTTTTAACATTCGTTAATTCTCTGATTCCTAAAATCTTACATACTACATAGACATTAATTTAATGAAGTGACTTTGGTGTCTTTTTACCAGTAGAATTTTTTTTACGTCCAGCTCGTCCATGAGAGTCGATGAGAACTGAAGTTACGCGTTCATATGTGCTAGTATCTTGCTCAGTTGTAACGAAACATAGTAAATTTAAAAAAAATAATAATAATTAGTGTGGATGAAAGTTATTCAATGTAAATTACCAGTTATAAGCGCTATGAAAGGATCGTTTGGAAATTTATTCCGTTTGTTTTCTTTACAAATACACGATTAATGACGCAGATACACACTGCTACATGCGGGTCTTATCCATATTCTCCCTCAAGCAAAACTCGTCCTGACTGCACAATAACTAAGTCAGAGAACAGCCCTTACTCATCTTTACATCATAGCAACACAGCACCACCGCGATAGGGTGACAACTTATACTTATCATTACATCCATGTGTAATCAGAGATGCTCAGTCGTCGAGATTTTATTGTAATTTCGTCTGAACCACAGACATAGAAGATCTATCATACATTAGATTTTTAGTCGAGTCATCTCATCTATTGATCTCGTCTTTGACGCTCCTAGAAAATTGGTGATAGAATATACTTTTTCGGTAAGCTTTTAACTAATATATTTTCTTCAATATTATGTAAATTTCATCTGCTTGATCAGAATTCGACTGTTTTTTTTTATTTCGCCATATTCACGCTCATTCCAAAGCAAGTTGATGAGACCAGATCAATAGTTGCATGTCAATTAAAACTAATTCGGCCATTGAACCTCAACAATCTGAGGTATTCTCGATAGAACTTGCGTTAAAACCTGTGTTATGGTCGATCATCGATAATTTTCTTCTATTCGTTTCAATACTGTTTGAGTTGAATAAATCATAATTCTAGACCAGTAAATTTATCAGCTAGATATTATAAAAAGGGCGTTCCTAGGCTTGACTGGTTATAGAAATAATGGCACTGTCCCAAGTTCTCTGCCGTATCATGCCTGCAAGAGTATTCGTGTAGAGTCTGTAGGGATCAATGTAAACAGAAAAGGAGACAGAGAGAAGGAGAGAAAGGAAATAAGAGAGAATGGCGTTTCTGGAGGGTGCTGACGCCGCCGCTGTTCTTCTTGTTGCCGCGGTATACCCCTATCACAAGCTACACTACTGCAATCTATAGTCATAGTACACCAAAGCCCGCCTTATCGAATACAATACCATCGTACATACGGACCATCTCCCTTCCCAAGTACCGCAGTAATGACATACTCCCATATACCACTTTGCTTGATCTGGCTTCCAGCGATATACATTCAGGAGAAGAAGTAGTACACCGAAGAGCCATGATTGCCTAGTCTTTACAAATGGTTCGCTGTGTCACGAAAAAAAAAAAAAAAAAAAAAAAACTACAATAACAGCGGGGTAGTTTTAACGGGAAAATAAAAGCCTTCTGATATTTCGTTAAATCATCGACAGCATATTTTAGACAAGGTATTGAAGCTTGACTAAGCATGCGGAGTAGACTTTTCTCACTTGTTGACTCACTTTTTTCTCGTGCAATCTACATTTTCACAGTTTTATATCAAGGTAGTTGTTGTCCTTAACTTCGCTGGGGTGGCATGAAAAATTGAATTGTATTTAATATTTCGATAAAAAAGAAAATCAATAATCGCTCCAATTCCGTCACACTTACTATAGGTGGCCCAATCTAGTAATGGTTTGTTCATTTTTTGCAATGCTAACAATCGAATAAAAAAATCAGTTTTGAAATATTAGTTAAGATAGGATTATAATTATGTGGAATATGGTTTTTTGGAAACAAAACCGTGATGCTTCAACGGTTTGATTTGTACTTC
Source organism: Campoplex capitator (assembly GCA_037576405.1). Lineage (NCBI taxonomy): Eukaryota > Metazoa > Arthropoda > Insecta > Hymenoptera > Ichneumonidae > Campoplex > Campoplex capitator. Next base: position 6,738,381 of record JARBWI010000323.1, on the reverse strand, counting down.
GTTACATGGTTGAATCGATATCCAAAAACAGTCTCTTAACTGCATTATATCAGGGCTTTGGCGGATCCTGTCAATATTCAAAACTTCGGAATGGATAAATCATTAAGAGACCCCGTTACGTGATTTTCTGTAGCAACCCTACAGTATTGCGATGTCTGCTCCTCGCCATGGAAATTTAATACATGAGAAAATCCATCGACGATATTATTCGTGTTAAGAGGAGGTTAACGGGGTCTCGGAACTCACTCTATGTGGCGTCTGCAGAAGGCCCTCTTCAGACAGCGATTCGCATTCTCCCGGAGTGAAATTCGATATTTCCAACAGTCACGGTGGTTCAAGACGTATAAGACGGGTACAAGAAAGCGCTCTCCAACCTCTCGGAAGATAGTGCCGTCAATGGAATAGAAGTAAGGGATGAGAAAGATATGTGCAAGCTGGATGGAGGATTGATCTCTCTATTGGTAAACTATGTCCTCGACGATCTGTCAGAGCTACGGGCAATCTCTATTTCCACTATTTTTTAACTGACATGTCGTGAATCCGATTACGTTGATCGATGTTTACGTCTTGGACAATGTCATATTTCTCGGTAATCAAAAACCATTGGCTAGAACTCGTCACTGCAAAAGCATGATAGAAGACTATCAAAACTCATGCGTAGATTCAACGTTAACTTAGATTTCAGTATTAAATTTTCGATTCGTGAATTCCCTCACTTGCTAACAGGACAGTAGTAAAATGAAACTCAAGACTCAAGAGTATTCTCTCATACGTCTTTAATCAGGATTGGAAAATAGATTGATTATGATGTATTAATTATTCTTCTTCATGTTTCAAGTTACATTCTAGCAAACACACTTGAATCATTTTCATAACTTTTATGCAAATTTTACATGAACTCGTTATTTTAACATCAAAGTTACGAAAATTATCCAAGTTGGGTTTGCTGGGATATTTATATATGTTACGGTGCTTCCATCTGTAGTGGTCGTATTTTTTTTTGTTCAAGTACTTTTAGATCTTAAAGTTTTTTCTAACTATTGTTATATAAAAATCCTCGCCAAAACAAAACCTTGCACGGGACATCCCACTTACAGACAGTATATCTCTCTCTCTCTCTCTCTCTCTCTCTCTCTCTTTCTGTCTTTCTCCTATGCCTCTCTCGCCTTGATACAAGGGTCGCCATACTATACCAATTCTCATGTTTCCATCAATCTTTTCGGAGAGCAACAGCTCGACGGTGGTGTCTTTCTCTCTTCACGGAAACAAGTCGGGAGCCGTCAAGATCCATCACTTGGTTCGCCACACGGGAGACGAGTGGTGGAGAAACGTAAAGCGAAGAGAGTCGAGAATGGACCGCAGTATCTTCTAACACACAAGTATACATCCTTACACCGGAACATTTTAACTCTTTCCACCTCGATGCTTTGATACTCTCTCCGCCGTTCTCGGTTCAAGCTGTTTCAAACGACCGTCGGGTATCCCGCACACGGACGAACCTTCCTCTGTTATTTCTCTTACCATCTCATATTCACGTCTCTCTGTCCTGCTAGCAGGGCTATCTGCAAAGAATGCCGAAATGTTCGGTTCGGAATTCTGCAGTATCTACGGGACTCTTGCTTTACTTTTCTTTGTCTTTTTTCTTCCTGAAGTTATTCGCCAGAGAAGATCTTCATGCATGTATATTGGAGAGAGGCTTCAGATCAAAGGTTGCTACAAACGGGCACATAGGCAAGAAAGATGGTCCTAAACATGTGAAAAACCTTTCGAGGTTCAAGGCTTAATTCGTCTATTACAAGTGTGTCACAATCCAGCATCAGACTATAGTACCTAAAATTAATTTCCATCTAGTGCTCGAAATGATTTCCATAGATGTCGGTGTAAAAGTCGTGACGTGATCCATGCAGACTTTGGACTTCTCCATTTGCTAGATTTCCACCCGCTTATCTCTCCCCTAGTCATTGTGTGTACGGGACGTGGTGCCAACAATCCGTGCAGGGGAAACGTTAGCCTGGTGATTTCGTCGTTCCCTCACGATCGCCCATCTCTGTCAGCCCGTGTGTATATATCGAGGAAATACGAGACACACGGACAAGGTACGATACGAACGAGTGAGAAAACAAAAGAAGAGGACAAAGAGAAAATATCGTGGAGGGCAGAGTTCTCCGTGCGCCAAAATCCAAATGGGCGCGGCTCGATGCGTGACGCGGCAAAGCAAACAGAAATCCGACACGCTAAGCGCGCACAGGGTCGTCTCTCTATACCTACTACTACACCAAAGGCAACAGACAGACAAGAGAGACATACGAACGGTAGAGGCGCCCGTCTGCCAGTTCTCTCTTTTTCTCTCTACTGTCCTCCTGGTGTCCCTGTCTATCGCTCTGGAATACGTATGGTCCCCGTCATAATCCGGCAAGGGCACGAGCATTCGTGTTGACTGCAGATCACTGACTCGTTCTCTCCTTCGCTTGGTGGACCTGCGCGAGACAGAATGAGTGAGAACCACTCGTTCTATCTCTCTCCCTTCTCTCTCTCTCTCTTTCTCTCTCTACTCTGGGATACTCTGTTCGCGCATCTTGCTCTTGCTCCGTTTGCCGATTGTATGACAGCCAGCGGCCACTGAGGTCTCTGCTTCTATCTCTCTCTCCTGTTCTCTCATACTACCACTAGGCTGCAGTGCGAATTGGCAAACGAACGAGCACCAACGATGAAAAAAAGAGCCATTCGCCCTTTCACAATGGAAGCCTTTTTGTGCTCTATACTCTACTCATGCCGATAGCAGAGTGACGAGTGAGAGCAAATGAAGGTTGCCGAATATCCGAGTGAGAACGAACGAATACTATCCACTGGGACCGCTTGACGGTTTAGCGAGTTAAAGGTCCCCAATGGGCACGACTCAGGCTTTTGATTTTTACTGATATCGCTAGAGGATGGTGTTTAGGCGTGCTTTTAAGCATTTCCGTTTCAATGTTTTGTTTCGTGATCTAGACTTCATTCGAGTATATTTTTTTATCTGCTAATAAAAAAACAGGACAGGAGGTTCCACTCTTCTTTGGCTACTAAAATGGTGTAATGATTCCTATAAACATGTTTTACAAGTTTTTTTTTTTTTATTTGACGCAAACACCTTGCAACTTCGATAATCATTTCTCTTCATTTTTAATGGTAGCTATTTTCATCCGCACATATTCTCACGACATTCCATCAACGAGAACGCAAAATATCTTGAGCCTGATACATCCCTCCTATTCTATATTGGCCTTCGCAGTAGTATTGAGTTTCTCGTGTTATTTCCTGAGGCTTTTGAAGGATTCCATACAGAAACAGCCATGATCACCCGCTCCGGCGAAATACGCATTTTCAAGATTCCTTAGTAGAAGGACCAAGTTTCACGATATCATCGAACCACCCAGCAACTTGCTGTAGGCGATTGGGTCAAACATACAAGGGTTCCGGGGTCTAAGCACACTAGCTCGTCAGTCGCGATATAGTACTCCGTTACATCCTTATCCGTCCCTATCCCTCAATTTCGGACGAATAATGGTTCGACTCCTGAGATTCCACAAGGATTATTCTCTGAACTTCTCGCACATCACTGCTGACAAAATCCCCTTGATACGTAGGTGCTCATGTTTACGGTTCAAACATCCGAAGACCTACAACGATTTTTAAACGTCCCAGAATCCATCGATCTAACCATCAGTACCATGTGACAAGCTTCCCTCAAAGAACCGTAATTCCAAGTGACAAATGGACATCCAGCGTGCAATGTCGACTTGCAGTCAGAATTTTTTTATGTACTACTATTATTGGTCTCAATAGTCTTACATTGACAATATGTGGAGGCTTGCCTTGAACACGCTTTTTAACATCCTTTTCAAGCTGAGAATGGATAAATTGCGATCTGTTAAGTTCGTATTGATAGTTTTTGATGTATGAAAGAGAAGTAGAAACCAATTCTAGGTGTGATTCCTTTTCCTGAATAGCATCATGATTGTGCATAGTTTCAACAATTATCGCAGAGTCGAATCAGTTTATTAGAAGCTATGCCGCGGACTTTACTAAGATGATTTTTTGACGCCTTCTAGTGTTTTCTCAATCCATGGAGAACGCATACGCACTCACACGAATCAGCCAGCATCAACTACATTCAAAAAAACTATTCATGACAAAAAAGATCACAGGGATTCAGTAATAGGTTTCATAAGTAGCATCAGCCCTTTTCCCTCCTCGTATTCTAGTGAACATCGTTCTTCATATCTTTAGAGACTTTTCAGCTCCCTGCGACATCCTTACGGGACATGTTTTTCTCGTCTCTCTTTTTCCGCTGCTTCTCAATTCTACCAAGCTCCTTCAGCAGCTTCCAGAGATTCTCAGTTCTCTCCTTCCCTGGCTTTCTAGTCTGTGGTATATAATGATACTGCACTGGTAGAGAATGTGGACGAGAAGCGTCAGTGGTGTAGAGTATGATGGTGGGTGCTGCCGGCGGCAGTAGCAGTCGTGGTAAGCCGGCTGGCAGCTGCCTTCCGTGCGACCAACAAGCTTGGCGGTCTGGTATGGCCCGTTCCATGGCACTCCATGCGTGGAATCTCCGGAGATTCCCACTGCCCTCCCCTAAATCCCCGCGTGTCTTACCTCGGTCCGGGAACCGCACCGTCACCACATACAACACACGGGACCTGCTGTCGACTACTCTCCGCTTCTTACTCCCACCACTCTCGGTTACGCTCAAACCTGCTCTCTCGGTTTGGCTATGCTGCCGAGCGTTCAGCAGCGCAACTCGCGCCAGCAAACTCTATCCGTCTGGTTCTCCACCCTCTTCTGTTCTCTCGCTTCGCATCTCCCTTTTCGGAATACTCCTTCTCTCTTCCGATCTCTCACGACCCCGAGATCACCCTCTGTCCGCGCACTCCGTCGCCTCGCTCCGTGGCTTCACGTTCTCGCCCTTCCTTTCTCACTCACTTTCTGCTTGTCTCGTTTCTCTTCAGCTTTGGCAGAGAAGGATGGAAAATGTAGTTACAGTAAAGCCCAGCGAGAGTTTCGCAAGGCTTCCGACGCCCACTCTACCCTCGCTTTTTGCCATGCCTCCCTTCCTTGCTTCCAGTCTTCTCTCTGCCTCGTTCACTAACGGCTCTCCCTATCGCGTTATACCTATCTTCTTTTTTTGCTTCTCTTTAGCTGCCTCTTCTCTTCCTTAGCCGTTTTTTTTTCTTTCTGAATATCTTTCCACTCACCGAGACACCGCGGTGGCTGTCTCCCTCTTACTTATTTGCCTTTACTCTCTGAGATCTCTCTTTATCCTTGTCTCTTCGCTTGCCTTTCTTTTTTACTCTTCTCGTTTCTTACCATATCTCGCCCGTAGGCGGTAGAGGGTACCCGCAGCACGAGGACCGCCTACGAACTGGCATCGCTCGCGCTGAGAATCTACAGTGCTAAGATGCCGAAGTATTGTCGTATCGCTTTCGATGAGCCCGTGATCGTAGCTCCAACTCCACGAAGAAGTATATCTTGTGTCCCTACCCTGCATAAATATTGTCATAAGAGAAAGAGAGAGAGAGAGAGAGAGAGAGGAAGAGCTCTCGTCCCGCTTCGGGCTTAGGGGTCCCGTTCGAAGCTGAGTTGAGCTCTTCTCGCGCCTGGCCCACTGAGCACTATCTGTACTGATGATGCTACGAGGGCCTGCGTTGGATATGAATCTTTGTAGTGCGAAGCACACGAACGAGGGAATACACTTCACTAACCTCTACCAGAGTACTGCTCTTTTTTGTTCTCTAACTTCTTATCCTACGGCAAGGAGCACTTGGAACAAGGCCTTTTTTCATCTTCCTTGGTAGTTCCGGATGTGGAATACACAAATATATCCATACGAAGATGTGCACGCAAGGTCCTTATAAGCGTTTGACATCATAGTTCAAATAAGTCATGCAATAATTTATTCAGATTCGCCGCGATATCATATCTTTGGTCCCATAGTTTTCTGGTAGATTGTCTCGTCAAAGATCATATACGTAAAATAAATTCATAATACCATATTCTGATTTTAAGGGCGATACATCACGAGATGGGTCCTTCAAACATTCATTATCATCAGGCTCGTCATGGTATTTGTATTCGTAATGAATAACAGTAAAATATTTACACCGGCTCTTATGCAGAAATCGATCTTATAATTTGCCGAAGTATTCTCTAAAGCGAAGCAAATTTTTCGAAGACTCGTGCCAAATAGCAGGCCTTACCCATGCTACATAGTTAACTTGGAATAAACTACAGATGTGTTGGCATTGCGGATAAAGGGCTGTTCCTCTTTTCCGGAATGAGGATGAGGGATCGTTGTAACCTCTCCGCGTCAGCTCGTTCGACCGGACGTGGCTTTTGGTACGATTGGCTTTTCGTCGACCCTATACGTCGGCCCGCTACCAGAACGATCGGCTTCCGGTCAGGGGTTTCGCTTCGCGCGCCTACTACATGTATTAGGTGTCTATATATGTAGCATATACGACTGTGTAGTATATATGTTTGTGCATGTATATAAAGAGTGTATATAGCTTCCCATGTGCGCAACCCTCTCGACTCGATTCGCTCTCCGCGTATCGATTCGAGCGCGACCTCGGAGCGCCACGGCAGCGAGCTATGTTGCTCCCGTAACGTCCGTCCCCTCTTCTCTTCAGCGTGAAGAAGGGAGTCGACCGAGAGCCACTTTACCGCGTAGCGCCAGCGCTCCAAGTATTTGCGAAAGAGGAAGAGAGGGCGAGAAAGAGAAAGATAGACCCTGCTGGAGACTTTGATCGTGAGCACTGGATAGACAACGGCGTTTGCCCCCCACTAGGATCTCTACTAGTTTTAGTTTCCCTCAATCGAACGAGGATCGAGCGATGTCTAAAGGATGAAGTGTCTTTCGCTAAGAGATAGTGGTAGAAGAGTCGCAGAGATTGCCAAGATAATGGAGTAAGCAGGACGTCCATTCAGATCAGATTTGTGTGTATGGAATAGTTCATGATATCGGCGATTAAATTGGTATCTTACCCAAAGTTCGATTCAACTCCGTCAGAGTCAGATCGGAAGATATAATCTTCCCATGTTCTTTTTCTTCGTGCTTCATCGACCTCAACCGGTTAAGTTGGAACATTATGTGAACCCGTAAAAGGCACCTGTAAAGAGCGGTTCTGACCATCTTGGAAATTAGAGTTTGCCAGTTGAAATTAAAGCGACATCAAGAATACCAAGAAAAGGGTGTGTTCGAATCCTATTTGAATTGGTCCCATCAAGGATTTCAAGTTTAGCTGTAACTTTATACGCTAGAGAATCGATAGTGGATGGAAGAGACTTTGTGTACGAAGGGTGTTCCGAAGTGGCACTTGAAAGGCAAAACCTCGAGATCTCCTTCTTCCAACGCATCTGTTCTCGGTAAACCTCTTGAGAAAGCAAACTCTATATGTATATATAGAGAGTATTTATGTAGGATGTTCTCGTCATCGAGCTAATCGCTATTCGCATGCTTTTGTTAAATCAAAATACACCATTTAACGTTTTCGGGGGATAGCGGAATAAGGTAGTAAAGAGATCTACGTTTCTTTTTTTTTCATTCTGGAGTACTAAAATGTAATGAGCTTGCTGTAACCCAAGTATTTTTATATCACATTGGCTGAACATGTTCATACATAATAAACATATGAAACAAAGCTGGCACAGACTACATGTTTGTTTACGTTCTTTTTGCATACAGAATCTTATGAAGGGGCTCTCCAACGTGGACTTGTTTTTTCCCCATCTGTTCTTGACGTTTTCTGATAGAAGCTATAGCGTTATTGGCAAGCCCCTCGCGTCGAGTTGGAAAACGTTTTGTAAAAAAGAGAAAGGGAGAAACCGCATCATCGATTCCCGTTGTTGATCGATGACTTTGGATTCTTCAAATAAATCCATCGCGAGGATGGCTTGGCCTCGGCCATGGTCAAACCGAGACTTATGTTTGTTCGACCGAACACTTTTTATCTTCCCTCAATATGAAAAGCATACTTCGTTCTAGTCTACTTCCTTCTCCCACTCGTTTTTGTCTTTCTCCATTCGTACGCTCTGCATTTCATCGTTCTTTTCCTCAGTCCCCAAACTTGCGTCCTATTGCCCACACCTGTGTAAAATATATACAATAGTATTTTCGTATCTACATGGTCTTGGTTATGGTCTGGATAGATATATATATCTATACATGTGAGTTCGTATATATTTGTACATCTATTTCTCTCTGCGGCTTCTGGCAACCCGTGCGCGGCACTCAACAGGGGCTCCGGTCGTTTGTCTAAATGGCTACTGGGTGGCCAGGTATGGCTCAGTTTACAGCCTCGATTCTCATTCCAACAAACCAAAACTAACCGAATCACATGCTCTTTCTTCTCTATTTTTTTCTCTCTCTTTCTCTGGACTTTTCCGTTACATTACTTCAGAAGACCTTGATCGTTTGACTCATCATCCTAAGAAACAGGTGTTCGAGCCCTCTGAAAAAGAGTTCTTCGTCATCTGTCGACAGATTAACACAGATTTGTTATTTTACATGCATCATGATCTTCCTCATCATCGCGAGTACCTTTTTTATTCTTCTTTTTTAAGTTACTTCTCAAATGAAGATAAACAAACTAAAATCACAATGATAAAAGGGTTCCAAATTCCAAATTCTAAAGGGTTGTATTAGAAAACGAACACCGAAGGATGTTTTTGGAAAAAATTGACCTTTATCATTTATTTTTCATCCGTCCTGATGTCTCTTGTTATAAAGACAAATTATTATTAATTCTAACTCTTGGTGCGATTTTTTTTAGTCTTTTCATTTCCATTATTACATTTTTCCGCTAATCTTCGATCTACGTCGTGAAAAATAATGTTGTCCATTCTTTCTTATCTCAACATTTGGTATATGTACAGCGATAATGGTGTTCGGAAGAGCGGAGTTAAGCCAGGAACATTGTACGATAAAACGAGCAACTATCGAAATTCGTTACGATTAACTTAAGTCTCGTGATATTTGGTAGCCCTGAAGTTCTGTGTGACTATTAGCGTACGTGTGAATATGCTTGTATGTAGTTTTCGTACTGAGAGAAGGGGAAAGAGTTGTCTCGAGCGTGGGCCAGGTATAAATGGCCATGGGGCCGCTTTGTGAACGCGAAATGAATTTATATTGCCGACGGGACAAGCCCCTTCCCCGCTTCGCCGTCGCGACGCGACACAATTTAATATATATAACATGTGCAATGCTACCAATGCAAGTACGGGTATACAACAAGCACACATCTAGTGTCCCAACACCCAACGCTATTATAGAATACACGCGCATTCGTGTGTCTACCTCTATATATATATATATATATGTTATGTGGCCCCTTAAACCTCCCGTTCTAACTAAAGGTCGTATACACTCTGTAGCTCCAAACTACCCTTGGCTATGGAGGTATATATATATAAGCAGAGGCGGGGTCTGCTACAAACCCGCTGGGTTCTCCGTCCTGTTACGAGCCCAGCGAGTGAACAGTACACCGGCGCCAGAGTACAGAAACGAGCAATGGTATCAGCCCGACCAACTCTTTTCATCTCTCTCTCTCCCTCTCTCTTTCTGTTTCTCTTTCCCCTTTTCTCTCTTCACCCTTACGGTATATACGGGCACGTGGAATTTTTTTAATCCGATTCGGTGGCGCGAGCGCTCGCGTCTAACGGCCCTCGGGAAAGGGTGCTATTGTATGTATTTTTTTTCCATACTATAGCAAACACACGTGGGTGAGTAGCGATTTGCTCGTTTAAAATGCAAACGTCGAGTGACGCGCCGCTGTACGGACCCATTGACGTTGTTTAAAAACACTCTCTGCGTGATGTATATAAATATACATAAATATCCGGTTTTTTATTGATAACATTGAGAAGGACTCAGAAAATGTCCCGCAAAGAATAGAAAATATAGTTAAAACTTTACATACTTCTATGGTGAAACTGATGGAGCTACGAGAAAATCTAATGGGAATCATGTTTACTATGGAGAAATTTGAGATATCACTAGGTTTATATATATCTTTATTTCAGCGTAATTTTCAATACAGAGCTGCTTTTCTCAAGAGTAGTTAGCCGAATATAATAGCCTCGGAAATTCAGTTAACTAATACACGTCAACATTATTCGGTAACGTCGAAATTTTTCAAGATTGTGTTGAAAAAGGTAGATAGCTTGACTGCATTTTCCGGTTCAAAGTATCTCTTGCATGATTGAGAGTCTCTTGGACTTTTATCTTCCTCAGAGATATCCGGAACTGTTCCCGGATACTCGAGATGCCATGGAATGGGACCACTCTCTCTAGAAAGAGGTCCGAAGAGCTCTTCCGTTTTTTCCGGAATTTTCAGATTTCCGATTCGTCTTCTCGTCAAAATACGTGCGAAAGTTCCCATTCAGACAGCCAACAATAGGAGTAGAGCCGAAAGGGAGAACAGAAATGAAAAAAAATTGGCTCGCTGCCCTCTATATAGCGAGGTAACGCGTTATTCGGACGATCTATATACGCCGATTATATTTCGTACGATTGAAGTGCGGGCTGTTACCTAATCGCGGCGCCTCCTAGAACCCTCGAATTAACCCCACTCGGTTCTGTCAGCCTCGGCTCTGTTGGCGGACTCTCCTTCTGTCCCAGCGCTACGAGCGAGACAGAGACAAACATTCGAGGGGAAGAATCTCGTATGAGAGAAAAGAGTGAGAATGTCGCTGGTAGAAACCCTCGCGTGCTCTGTCGCCCGGCAAAGCTCTTGAATCGGGAATGGCTTTTTGTCGCGTCGATAAATCTCGATGGCGCGAAAGAAAGGATGGGATAGAAGAAAAGAACTAAAAAATGAGGGTAAAGAACGAAAATGAGAGAAAGAGATAGAGTGACATCAGGCTACGAGGAAAATATAACTCCGTAAAAGAAAAACGACAGATATAAAAAGTTAGAGAGATAGGGTGGTTCGCACTTAAGCACATTTTCTTTAACGATACGCGCAGTTACATACTGGAATATCATTGCTTTTCACGTGTTTATACCAAATACTCCTGTATTTACATATTCCAGTTCTAAAGACTGATACTGGAACATCATTAGCCACGTGTGTATACCAAATACTCCTCAGCTTGATGTGTGTAAAGAATACGTGGCGTCAGTTTCCGGCCTTGCAGATTTCAGTTTGAAAACCAATACTTCTGGCTCTCTACTTTTCCCTTCCTGCTTTGCTTGCTTTTCTCATAAAAACCGATCATTCGGGACAAATTCTGTTTCAACAGCTCCTGGTCTTCAGCTCATGTGAAAACGTCGAAATATCAGCGATCTAGGCCACAAACACTTTTTTAACAACGTGTTTAATTTCAGTCTGGTTAAGTCCATGACAGCCCCAATTAAAGAGAGTGGGTGGTACGTAGTATCATACATGAATCATTTAATACGAACATGTTCTTTTTTTACTATTTTACTCGAGTCCATGCTTGAATGATCATTCGGCCATTCGCTCACTGCAAATTGTTAAAAAGACTTCATCAATACTGTTTGTTTAACTGTAATCCATTTCTTGTTAGCTTGTGAACATTCATATTTCTGCATTTGTTATTTTTTCTTAATTTTTCTATGATTATTGGTCGAGTAGAATCGATTTGAGGAAATATGAAATACAACAAATTTTATGTTCACTACAGAAAAAGGATTTTTCCATTTTACCAGCATATGGAGGGAATACCAAAAGCAAGTGAACGCGATGCGCTTCAATGCTTTGAAAAAAATATCACGATACCTCATATTCCACAGCGATCCATTTTACCATAGTTTTATGTGTGCAAGCCGTATAGAACGCAGTATTAAAACCCGAAGGAATTTTCGTCCGCAGTAGAATAAATAAAAACTCTCTGATACGGTTATGCTTTGGCATGGGTATAGCAGTGTCAATGAATCGTTCATACATTCATTGAACCCTTCGATTGCAATTCACTTGCATACATAGAAGAATCATTTCATGATGGAAGATGTAGCTATATTTCATTGTACACGCACCGTGTAAACGCACCGTGTGCCAACTGTGGATGGAACAAAATACTCTGATATTGGCCACTCCTGGACAAATGACCGCGTCCGTAGCAATCCTGCAATTCTGTGTTAGGACACATTGTTTTTTTTTTTTTTTTTTTTATTCTATCAATTTGAACTGAAATTCACCATGTATACGCAAAGCTGAACAGAGGTAGATGGAGAATCGAAGGCTGGATTTCAAGGCATCGCTTGTGATGAATCCAACCTTCGAACTGTATGATAACTCGTCCCAGTTCAATTTTCTTCCTTCATGTCCTACCCTTTCTACTTGTTCTCTTTTTTTAAATTCTCTTTCTCTTTTTACCACGTTCTCTCTACCCTTTTCTCTCTTTCTCATGGCGATCACACACCTGAAACGTGAACATTCAACCGTCACGGCTTCAAAAACAGTGAGACCGGGAATAGCCAGAGAACAGTATCGATAGTTCAAACCATTCGTCGATTCGTATCGAATTTCGGGATTGCACTACGCTTCGATCACAATCGTAATACTCGGTATACGCGGTCGATTCGATATGTACAAGAACGTCAGCCTGGTTGAAGAACACAAGCGCAGAAACTGCATCAGCTTCCATCGCTCTCGAGCGTTTCTCTCTGTTTCTCTTTTTCTCTTCATTCCTCTGTCTCTTTCCGTACTATCTCGTTACCAATACGCTCGGCATTTACGTTCCGACCCTTCCAACGACATTCCTCGAAATTCATCCACCTGAAGTGCCTTCTGGAAAAGCGGAATTTTGTCACGATTGGTTTATTTCCAAAGCGTATGGCTAGAACGTTGATTTTCATTTGTAACCTTTACCTTTGAGTCCATTTCTCTCCGATGCTAAAGGCATGTTCCAAAGTACAATCTTACAAAGATTCGGTACTTCAAAATATGTCTGCTAGAAGCAAAGCTATTTTAATAGTTTAACAATTAAGTAAATAGTAAAGTCAACTGGTCCTGAAAATTTGGGAATTCGGAAACGTCTCGAATTAAATCGCACTTTCATCAACGCAAATTTCACCGATTTAATGTATTTCCAAAATGAGCCCACGACGCCTCATTAATATACAATATAAATTATGATACCACAACTTTATATCATTGCAATGCCATGCTGAAAAACTTCTTTTTAAACCGGTTGACCATAAAATTGAAAGAAAAAAAACCTAGACCGAATTAAGATGAAATTGGGTTACACACGTGGTAAACGTCTCGAGTGGACGACATGTAGCGGAACGAAATTCGCGAAAGTCACCGATATTTATAGCGATAGTATGCATATTAGGAGATCGTTCCGATTTTTCGTACACATAGAACATTCTCCACGTATGCAAACACATAAGCCCGGTTAAATATACATATAAACATGCAGAGGAACACTTACGTATACGTGTGGTACGTGTTCCGGGTTTGTTGGGTAGCGATTAACCCGGTATACACCCTACATATATTTATGTATATATATATCGTTATAGTAAATCGAAGGCTTTACTGGTTACGCATGCTGGGCTTCGGTTCGACGCATTCGACCTCGCACATTCACCACACGCTCGTTATAGCCGTCCGATACGCGCATTGCGTGACGCAGTCCGCCGGCAGGCGACAGGATGCCGAACACACGCTTCGTGCGTTCAGCTGTGAAACTCACCCCCCTGTTCGATTCAGCGCACGACCCTCTAATGGTTGTATATATCTGCACATAGTATACGCATCTATGTACATATACATATATATACAAAAAGTTTTATATATAAACAAGGCAGGCCTCGGTGACATCAACTTTCTCTGTTTAAAATTGCTCTCTTTTCATCCCACACCATATTCCGTTCGGGTATCCGAGAACGGAATGGAGCTTCAATTCGTACACGTGCACGATTCGTCCATCCATACGTTATCGTTTTTATACCCCGGACTCAAAAACGCCGAAGGGGTTTATAGACACTTCTGTCTGTTATCCCAACGGGTCTTCATGCGTGCATATCGATAAATGACGAACTCATGAATAAAACGTTGGTGTTTTTCGCACGCTCGAAAGCGTACACAATATATCTGCGGTCATATATATATATATTTTTTTCTATATGCTTTTCTGGGATACATAGATGCGGTACATTGGTTTATGCCGATGAGCGATATAATATACTTTATTAGGTCAGTTGGTCGTATTAATTACCATTGTCATTTGAAAATGGCTGCGTTGCACAAGAAATGGTTTTCGGACGTTATACACTGAATAAAGAGTGGATCTAGAATAGATATTCTTATGAACATGCTCTTTTATCCTGAAAAATCGCTACCAAAGTTTTTGAATGAAACATCACCTATAGAATAAAATAAAACGATAGGATTTAATTATTTTTTAATCTCCCGCACTGTTTTTCAAATGTGTTGTAGGCTTTCGTCCGGACAACATTTATTTTTTAACATGCGTTAACTACATATTGTATGTTTCAATCTGTAATACAATTCAAACTAATCAGCCTTTTATGATTGATCCGATGATGCAACTCGTTATATCGTAATAAGTTTTAGAGAGCTTTATTTCATAGAAAAAAAACGTCGACTTTTATGGATTGAAAGACTGCCTTCTGTTTCACCCCCTTCGGAAAGTTACAGATTTCAAAGCGGCTTAGAGTGCCTTGATCCAGCAACCCGCGAGTATCGGACATTGTTATACATGCTGACCGCAACCCCTTAGCATAGACGCCACCGCCGCTGTATAAGCTCCACGAGTTTGGCTCTTTCAGCCCTTCAACAGGTGTTTAGGGAAATACAATAATGTCGCGCACGCGCCCTAAACTTCTCAACTCGTGAAGTTTCACCCCATAAATGGTGTGAGGAGATCTGTCTCGTGTCGAAGAGGATTTCTCGCTGACCTTATCATTGACGTCTTCCGTACCGTCAATTAACATTTGCATGATTATTTATCCGCTTCGTCGGGCCAATAATGGGGACGGAAATCCCTCGGGCAAGCTATTTTGTCTCTGGGTTTAACAAACGTAGAGAACGTTGTCCTTAAGTAAATTATACGGAAATTTTGTGAGTACCGTTTATGTAGAATTTCTGTTGCTTCATGCCGCAAAATTTATGCTGTTTTATAAAAAAAAAAAAAAATGAAAATCTTTCGAAGCTTTGTCGGGAGTGATCTTTTTACTCTTCATCTACACAACGCCACCTCATTCGCATCTGAGCTAGTCGTCGGTTTGGTAGATCGCTGTTGTAACATTGCATTACCGATGTATGGTTCCGTTGAAATACAAGAAACCTCCATGGATGATCGTCGATAAAAAAGTACGCTTGTACCAAGGATGGTAACGCTTCGACTTACGGATCCCAAGCGCCCTACTGAATCGTAAACCACCCTTGGTTCGAAACCCTCACATACCCTTGTTGAACTTGAACAACCCTCCGCTAGAGTTCGCCATCTCGTTTCAGGCATTTTTCTACTTAGTTTTTGCTTATGACCGTAACAGCCAAAAGAGGCTACTTGGTCATTTTTTTTGTTTTGAAAAATTACTCAGCGGTTGGGTGAAGATTAATCGTACGTACAAAACTAGCTTTTGAAAATCTTTGAGAAATTTTTGTCAAACTGTAGAAAATGAATACTGAAATATTCAGAGAATCCAGATACTAAACTTAATTCCATTTTACGTGCATAAACTCAATCAATATGAGCATTGAGCAAGCCTTTTTTTCTGATTGCAGGCTTTGAATGGTGCGGAAGGAACTGTGCCACCAGGCAGAGTCTACAAAAAAGTTGCTATAGTCGAAAATTTTTTCGACATCATACATGCAGTTCATGTTGATCTTGAGGGCCGACCCGGAAAACATGCTGGACAAAAACGTACCTATAGGACGGTAAGTGAAGATAAAAGCTAACAAACTATTCCTTCATTTGTTTATCTGCTATGCGCAATCTTTCGTTCGTCAAAAGCCGTATTTGGTTGCACATTGATGCGAATGAGCACCGCCAATTTTTTTTTTTTTTTTCGACGAAAAGTTAAAAATCGAAAAGTTAAAGACATCCGTTGAAAATATAATATTCAATAGAACAACCAATTTTGTCGAAAAATGAAATTTTTTTCGAAATTGAAAAATTTGCTCATTTAACTGCAAATAAGCGTTGGAGAAGTGATATTCATTATAAAATTGTTTATTTCTAACAGAAAAATGAAAACTAGGTTTTTTCTTGTTGAAAAAGTAAAAATTCGATGATGTAGTTTTGAACATGCGATCACACACTATTCAATAAAACGATACATTTTTTGAACATGGAAAATGAAAGATGTTTATTAATTAAAAGAACAAATATTTAACGAAAAGTGCCTATTTTACCATGATCTTACAAAAATCGCAGATCTAATAAAGATCGTCTAGATAAATATTGCAGTTTACTTCGTTGAAATGTCGAATAATACTTCCATTTTTTCCTTTATTAATATTCAGAATTTTGATTCGTGTGCCGTGTTTGGTTATATAATTGACTTTGTAATAATGGGGCAATGTCAAAATGAAAAAGAATGAGAAGAATATTTTTGTCATGTTCAAACGACGCAAATCTCGACATGATCGCCAAATTCCAACGATACAGAAATTATGTTGAAGTGTGCATCGTTGAAGTATGCAACGGAATGTTTTTTTTTCCATTTAACCCCAAAGTATACGTAGGAAAAAGAAAATTCGAAGTTCGATTATGTACTCGTTTTTAGCCGAAATTAAAGAAAAAATGGATTGCGCGCCCTTCAAAATGTTAATCAAACAAGCAATTCGTAAGAAAATCATGTTTTTATGACAATCATCCACGTATGTGAGCAATCACCCAAGTGTTTACTCAATATTGCCATATTTAGTTGACAAGCTATAAATTCCGTACAAAAAGTCTACAAATCACTTTGAAAAACAGCATGAATGCTGTAAAAAAAGTTGAGACGAGTTCATTTACTCCCGCCAAATAAAAGTTTTCATGGTTTTGAAAACCAGAATCAGTTTCAAAAGAATTGTTTCAGTTTCAAGAATCATTAATGATATCAAATTGAAGAATTCAATTCCAATAACGTTTGGATTCAAATTAAAAAATATATAAATTGCATTCATACTTCCGTGATATTTCCCTGAAAGTATTAGTATCTGATAATATTATATGACAAGCCATATTTTCTGACTTTCAATGAGATGTAATCTCTCGAGAGTTGTGAACGGCACGGGAGATCGAGGCATTCAAGCATCAAAAACTCGATACTATATGTCATCTCATGTGTTTGGGGAGTATGTACTCGCGTAAACCTCTCTCCAGGGTATCATACCAGTATATTCTATATTCTATGTTTCTCTCTTTTCTCTTTCCCTCTCGTTTTTATCTATTTCACTTCATCTTTTTTCTTCTCTTTGACTCTTGCTCACGTTCTCTTTTATATAAATCTCATCATCTCTCTCGTACTATCGGTACTTTGTCCATCTCTTTCACTTTCTTTCCTTCTCGCTCTCTCTCTCTCTCTCTCTTGCTCATTGACTCTTCCGTCTCTGTGCCATCCATCAAACTCCCTTCCTCTGCCTCATCTAGTCTTCCATCTCTCTTTCTCTTTCATTTCTCTTACTCTTTCTCTTCTTCCGTGCTTCTCTTTCTCTCGTTTCAGCTATTTATCTCCCTTGCTCTCTCGCTCCACACCGCGATCTGCTTGTGATTCAAAACCTCAGGACACTTGTTGCATAGCCTGCTTATTCTACAAGCGGTCACACACGTCTACATTTATATTATCTATACTACACTGAATACTATGCGTGTTGTATTTTCCTAAAGTACGCGTATATTACCACGAAAAGCGCCATCGTGTACACAAGCGGCTTAATATCGTGGAAACTTTCACACCAAGTAACCATCTCATTCATGCAATGTATTCCAATTATAAACTCTCACTAGTGGATGAAGCGAAGGACTCAAATTGTTCCGTCTCATACACTATCAAGGTCTCATTTATACGCCATACAATTTATCGAGCATCGCAAATCCTCCGGTATTAAATAGCTCCGAGTCATTTTGCTTCTCAAGCCTTTTCAGCTTAAGAACCGCCGGTTTTTTGAATAATAACAAATGAAATGAATGATTATCCAACTTGTTTTCTGATCTCAAAACGATCGATACGATGACTGTACTAGAATTTATTTTGAATAAGAAACTTAATACACGAATTGACGAAGATTCACATGAATAGAAATTTACACAAAAAAATTACTTCAAGTTAACAACGTATTACTCTGTTGGTCCAGCAAATTTTCCTCAAATGTGACAATGTGGTTCCATGCTGCTATGTCTTCATCTCGATTATTGGTATCAAATTTTTTCTGAATACGAATAATCATTCGTATCCAGAAAAAATTTGGATTCATTGGAAAACACTTTTATGGGTACATTCTGTCGCAATTTTTGACCAATAGGAAAAATCCTGGTTATATAATATACGTGTAAAGCGTCGAAACGTATACGAAATTTTATTTCGCATATATTCGTGTGAGTATATTTGCTGGCTTGTTCCAAGGCAACGGATGGTGTAGAGGGAGCCTTGCTGGGAGGAGATTTTCTAAAACACTGGGGCCTTGTCGGTATCAAGCTAGATAAAGATACGTGCTGGGGAGGAAAATGGCAATTCGCACTATTACACGCTAAATTCTTCGTGAGCGCTGTAATTTAATAGTACTTTGTATGAACCAACGGTGTTAAATAAAACTATAATACAGAAAATAGTAGTGTCATGATACAGAAGCATTTTGTACCAACAAAAATTTCGATTGTAGATGCAAAAGTATCATATCTAAATAATAAAATAATGTTGTTGAATATGTATAGCGCTATCAAAAAATATGTCGTGAGAGATCGATCTGTACTATGACTTGAAAATTGCAGACATTGTTTTTTTTTTTTAATTAACCAGCCTGGAGCTAGTGGTGTCACATTCTTATGGTGATCAAAAAATTGATGGAATGTTGCTATACCATGTGGCAAAATGATGTTTGAAAAATTAAATTTCAGTATCAATGTTTCCATGTTGGTCAGAAGTGAATAATGTCCGAATCTCATAGGTCTCAAGAAATAACGTTCGACAGTAAAAAATGTAGCTACCACATTGTGAATTCGATTGAGGGAAGTTAGCTTCGCGGGTTCGAAGGAGAGTTTTATTCTCGTAGCAGTAAAGGCGGCGTGACTTTGAGACTCCGTCTCGTGTCGAATCGAGTGACGTCTTCATTCGCAAAGGAACCGGGAGAAAGAGAGAAGGAAAGCTTGTACTATTCTGAAACAGTCTACAATGCCGCTCTTCGTTTCACGTTCGCAGGCGCACAAGCCTGGAGTAAATCTTATCGAATTACCTTCTCCAGAGCGTTATATACATAGTTATATTACAGACGTAACCTTTGCCTTTCTCGGATCCCACAGGCTCTCATTCTTGATTGAGTTACGCCACCCAACTCTCTATCCCTCGACGACTCCTTAGAGGGAAACGTTTCCTATTAAGAACTGAGGAACATGCCTCCGGCAGCATACCACCCTTCCCAACACGGAGACATCAAAGTTTCGTTCCCGCACTCGACAATTCAACCGTTCTCTCGCATCCACCAAATCCTTATCCCGTCTACGTTCACGATTCGTTCGGTAAAGCTAGCTCACGTTTAACATTTCGTTGACAAAAATGTCCTTAAATAAAAAATAAAAAAACACAGATATCTGTAAACAGGGAATCTATCCAATCCTTCCGGAGATAAGGAGGTTCAGCAGAGTCTGTATGGTTCGGATGTAGTTAGATTCAAATGAAAGAATGCCTTAGTGCCTTAGAAAGAACTTCAGTCATTAAGAATTACTCAAAAATCAAAATCTCCATTGATAGTATGGCCCAGTTAGTATTTTAACAAAACCGCAAAATGATCACTGATCTCTCAAACATTTTATGTCTTTTGTGAATAGTTATCTGAGCCAACGGATAAGCAGGAGCTTATAGACGTGGTACTGAACATTCCAAATAGATGTCTGAAATTCCATAACATGATTTATATGCTCCCTGCATTTTTTCGAATGTCCGATTAAAGAGTTGCGCCTATGATCGATCACAGCTCATACATATAACCGCACTTTTCTGGTTTGTTGTTTCAGATCACAGAGACGTATGCTTTTTTACCAAGAGAAGCGGTAACACGATTTCTTCTTGGTTGTACGGAATGCCAACGTCGCCCGAGAACACCGAGTCCCAGTAATCTCTCGAATCAATCGCAAGCTCCCATCTCATCAGGGTCCGTGTCAGTGACGTCGACGATTGGAGTTACGGGTACAACGACGACAGCAACGACAAGAACGAGGACACCAACACCAACGGTTCCAGCTCCAAGTGCAACTACGACGACTCCTTTGAGCCCGACTCCAGCAGCGACAGCACTCTCGGCGTCACAGCCACGGCAAAGCAGTCCAAAGCCACGCGAAGCGAGTCATCCACCTGAGAGCAAAAGTTTATTTAGCTACAGACATCAGAAGCACCAGCAGCGAAATTGCAACGTGGAAAAGCTAGAGAAGGATCAAGACGTCGAGAGAACAGAAAAGGATAAAGAGAGAGAAGCTAAATACAATCCGTTGAGCATTACGAATTTACTGAAGAAAGAGCCAGTGGTTGTAACAAGTAATCCATTCACGGTCAATGAGGCCATTGCCGAATCACGCAGAACTCCGGAATCGGATCGTGCCAGTTCACGAAGTTCGGTATCTTCAAAAAGAAAGAGAATGCTTCCCGAGGGTCGTACGCCATCGCCACCACCATCTCTACCATTGCCAACACCTTGGAGTCCTGGACTTGATCCGAAAAATACACCGATTGATTATAGTCTTCCAATAACTACGGCGTACCTGAAGCATCAACAAAAAATACTAGCCGAAAAGAACAAGGCCATTGAGGCTGCCTCGTTCGAAGAGGAGCGTGAACGAGAGGCTAGAGAATCATCACCGATTGATGTTGGGTACGAAGGAGAAGATTACGCGTATGAGAGAGATCGTTTTTCCCCGGCTGCTGGTCTCATCGATACCAACCTTAATCTACTTGCAACCATTCAACATTTGCACTGTCAAGTTATGTTGGCTCTTACCGAAAGGCTCAGACCCTCGGTATTACCAGCGTCGTTGATGCTACCACCAGCAACCGGAATTCTCCCCAACATTCTCATGGGCTCCGAATTCGCTATTTCCACTTCTGTTGCACAGCGATATTCGTGAGTTTTGAGACAGGACCGATCGGCTATCAAGGTTCAGTCGACATGTGCCGCTGCTTTGGACTATTCCACTGGCAAGTCTGCAAGCTCTGCCGATAAATCCCTTCGTCTTATCACCATGTCTGGGCAAACGAAATAGCTGTAAAACTTTCTGTTCGCACACATGTACTAAATTTGCCACGAATATGTTGCTCCGATGTCACTCCAATTCAGTCTGCTGTGACACTCTCTTTTTTTTCTTCACATGAACATTCTTCGCCAGAGTACGAAAAAGATTCCATGCAACTTAGCGTTCATAGGCAGTGCGAATATTAGACGCAACAAACACGGAGTCCACGTATCAAGCATTCTGGGTCAGGTAAGCCACTTTTTTTGACAGCCCACTCTGATATTTTTCGTGGTCACGTATGGTGTACAGCAAGCTTGTCTGGCTGAGAGAAAAATGAGGACTGTGATGCTGTTTCATCCTTCACTTCTGTAGGAGAATTCATTTTTTCATGAACAATTATATGAACCTTATTTCTCTCTATATTTGTATCATATCAATAATTTTTCTCATCGAACTATGAAAAAAGTCTTCAATTCGAATACTCAATCGATATAATTTTTTTGAACCTATTATTGTGGTAAGTGATCATTCCGAATACACTACTAAGAAAACCACTTTTACTACGGTTATTTCGAAGTGTTACAACGAAAGAATATCACAATATTTTCGATCATTATTTTTTCAATAGAAACGGAGTAGATACGAATATTTGTTCATTGCTAACATTTATTTAATGAAATATTGTCGAAACGGTGTTGTTCGTTTGAATAGTGCTGTTCACATACGATCTCAGACGCAAAAAAATTTCATAAACTGACAATAATTCATACATTTGACGAAATGACTACGACGAATTTGGGAGATGGTCCGTTGAATGAATATGGCTCACACAGATGAGAATGCTCTTTACACACAAAAAAACTAGTCCACCGCATGAAACTTTCGTAAAAGATTCATCAAACCGTACACCACGTTTTTCCCCGATGTACTTTTGCCAATTACACACAAATTTTCGTTCCCTTAGGAATTGTTATTCCTTCCAACCAATGTATCGGTGTAATTTCGTTGCTTATTCATTCGAGTGAAAATCGCGCGATGAAAGGTCTGAGCTTCACGCAATATTGACCAAAGCTTTACATATGTGAGAGGAAATCTCGGAATGGACGTGAACCGAACTATTGATAAGCTTTCTACGGTATAAGTGATAAGCTATCTACGTACGTTGTTCCACTTGCGATTTCTCACTACCTATTAATTGAAAAATTTCGTTATCCGAAATACAGTTTTCTTAGGACGAAAGCGAACACGTACAAGCTGGTCCAATTAAAATACTTGTCTAATTGACGCAACATTGAAGCATCGTGTCACAGTTTATTTAACAACAGATAAAGCCGTAACGATTTTATCGTAATGTGCCCATGAAAATGCATATAAAGTAAAGGTGCCTATGAAGAGATATTTTTATATAGAGCCCAGAAATATGTAAATTTAAATTAAAAAATGCACAAAAATAGCACACTTTCGGTCACAATCAACGCATAAGAAAGTCATTCGAATCTCCTCATAATCAAAATGTTTACAAGGAGACATGAGCTTTTTTGTTTTTTCTGAATTTAGTTATTCCAGTAATATTCTTACAAAAAATGTAAGTGCATTTCGATTTTATCTAACTTCATTGAACGAGATGAAGTGATGCTTTTCTTCCCTTTTGCAATTCATAAATTTTTAAGTATACGATTACTTGAAACTTCTGCGAACAACGCTACTTAATATGTGAATGAAAAAACAGTCATAGCGGAGCTCGGACATGCGTCATAGAGATCGAAAGTACGCTATGGATTCAAATTTCTGAATCGAGCTTGCGACAATAAGTAATGCCAGCAAAAGTGAAGACATTATCTCTGATGACGTCACGAAATTATTGTTTTTCATTTGAAATATACGTGCGATCGAACATTATTTTATTTTCTAAATCAGTAACCTATCTCTTAATAGGCAACTCGACTTCTGTATGTTGTAGAATACACAAAAAATGTATTGTGTCATATTTTTATCGCATCGTGTAACGATGTGTCGTAAACGTATCCAAAAAGCTTCCACCGTCAGAGATAAAAATGACAAATGTATCCAGAAAAAGAATAAACGAAGAAATATTCGCTTCTAGTGAATGTGGTAAACGTGGTGAGGTTGGCCAATAAATAATTCGATAAATTCGATGCTTTCCGTGATCGTGTTTCACACTGATTATGTGCTAATTATACGTTACAGAAAAATGACAGAAAAGAGGTTGAGAGATGAAGCCGTGAATTCGATTATTTTTGTACAGAGAATTTCACTAAATGAATACGTACTACTTATAATATTTACCAACAAAAATGGTCTTTGTTTCGAAGGTTTCGATCCTTCTGGTTTTTATATCGCGCGGATATATGAAAAATATTCATCGCAAAAACAATGTGTTGAAACGCACAGAGAAAATAAAATAATTACGGGTATAGATTTGATAGCTTTGCTGTATAAACTTTGGAGTTACAATTCTTTCGGCTTTCTTGCCTTTTATCACGTAGTTGCAAGTGCAGACAACTCAACATGCACACAGACGAATTATGAAGACGAGGCAATGATGCGTGAAAATTGAGAAACATGAAAATAAGAAAGGAACATAAATGGTTAATTGTGTAAATGCGCGGGGCGCTTGCTTGCTGAAAAGGCCAACTTCACTTGGAGATCAGAATTGATTATCTTCTCTTAAAGAATCTGGACGTTGTGTAGCCCTTAGGCTTCGTGTGTATAATTACTATTTACCAACGTAGCATATAGTAGGCAGTATTCGGTAAATGTACATTATTCGGTAGATGTGGGTAGTATGGTTGAAATAAGAATAACAACTTTGAAAAGTCTCGTGGATACACAAGTACCGCGATATCTTGTATACTCCGAATGATTTCAGCGACTTGAAGATAAAAGGGAAAATAATTGAATTTTTGATCAAATAAAGGTTCGATAACTGTCGTGAAAGTAGTAGACTCTTCTTTATATAAATGAATTCTATATAATTTTGTACATAATGGTAGTGAAGTAAAATAACGTGGGAGTATGAGAAGCGTAACAACTATTTTCAATAGTAAATGCGAGGATGTTAAACCGTTGGATTACTTAGTGTTCGGATAACCGTGTCATTTGTTCTACGAAATATGTAAATCCAAAAACTTTTCAATTATCAATATTAAACATATATCATCATTGTTAATATTATTAATAAAAATATTATTATTATAAGTATTATTATTATCATCATTAGTGTTATCATTATCATTACTAGTATGATTATTATTATTATTATTATTATTATTATTATTATTTCTATTATAATTATATATCTACATTGCACAGCAATCAATTGAAAAAATATAAAGAACCTCATTGCCAGTATAAATTTCAATTGTTTTTTTCTTATATGTTCAGAACCTGGTCCACCTTGCATAGGTTTTATTCATTAAAACAACACTCACATCGAGAAGATGCGGAAATTCCTCGATCGATTCGAGTAGTCTGCATCATAATGTTGAGGTAAAAATAAATTGTTCCGAAGTGTTGGAAGAACGATCGTGGAGTTTTCGTTGCTGGCACTCGCAGGTAACACTTAAAGATCTTTTCCACCCCATCTGGGTGTCGACAGGATTGTGTTCTCGGCTCCAGTTCCATCAACTATACTATACCCCCTGCCTAGGCACTTTTTCCAGTCCCCCCAATTTTCCTTCTTCGTTTCCATCTTCATACCATTCGCTTTATCCACGCTTTTCAGCTTTTCTTTCCCACTCCTGCAATACCTCCGACCGTTTCTCCCTTCCTCTTTTCTCTTTTCGCCCTCGATTTCGCCCTAAAATTTTCCGACCCTTAGGAAAACTCGAGCCTTGCTATCCCTACAATCCCAATAAGGCTCTGGCACTACCACCCCGACATCTCCACCCTTGAGCTACCCTCTTATATCCCTCCGCCCCACGTTGCCTATCTCGCTATACTACAGCACAGTACGAATGAGTTTGTGGCAATTTGGACCGTCGTTTTCATTGCGGTATATTTTTACTACATCGAAAAAGTCGACCACAAGTAGTTTAATTAAGTGCTTGTTCAACTCAGAGTGATGGAGAGAAATGTTGGGCCTTCCGAATATTATGCCAAATAAAGGCAATCTTTTTTTTTCAGAATATCCGTTCTCCGATAATTGTATTAGGTGTAATCGGTCAATTGACTCTCTACATTCTACCGACCTAAATACTTCTTGTTTCGAATTAATTCAAACCGTGTATCAATTTGCATGGAACCATGTTGAAAATTTGATGGCATTCGTTTTTCGGCTTCACGTTGATTTTAAAAATCCCTGAAATTAATTATGAATCGTGTTCACAACAATGATGGATTTCTCCCGAAAAAAAAAAAAAAAACAATCACATCGCATTTTTTTATGCGTTAGTTGATCAATCACAAACAGATTTCGAATTGATGCGTGAAGAAGGTTTAAATCAATCAGTACACGAGTAATAAGCGTTTGAATAACTCTTCGTAAACTACAGATCTCAAATCACTGCGTTAATCCATCTTGGATCGTAAGAAATGAAAGTAGCCTAAATCGACTACCTGGTCCACATTAATACCAATTCTATTGTGTGCATTGTTAACGGAACCCTACAGTCGCTCATTGTTATTATCGATTGGACCATCCAGGCCCCATCAGTGTCATGACGAGGCTAGACAGAGACTGCTTGACGTAGAAGTTACTTGACACAATGGAGACGGTCTCATTGTTTTGATAGATACAAATTTAGAAGGACTAACGAATTTTTCCATGAAAATTTCTTCAATATGGTAAGACAGAGAAAAAAACTCTGTCTTTTATTTCTGTGAGGGAAAACATGATAATTCTTCGTTTAAGCCATAACAAATAATCCTCGAAAGGTAAAATAACGAACCGATATAGAATCCAAGCATCGCTTTTCGTAAGATTCTTCCATTCAAAGCTGCTATTACATGCGTTTTTAAAACAAGGATTTTAATAAAATAATCAAGATAGATGCATACCAGTGCGAAAAATCTGATTGAATTCCGTTATCGCTAACGCTCATTTGCAACCGTGAACTAAAGCAGAAATTACTAGTGAGAATACGTGCTGGAATAACATACTAGCGACTAAGCTTACCACGAAGGCATCTAGTTGGACAATTGAAAAAAAATATTTTTCCGATATTCGCAAATTCAATTCTCGTTTGTATGTGACGCGTGAGGTACTGACCACGTTATAGGAGAGCTTAACTGACAAAATTCTCTTTCTCCGTTCGTCCGTTTCTCTCCTTGTCGCACATTCTATTGAATTGGGATTCCGACGTATTTTTTTTTTTTCATCACTACAGTTACCGTCTATTCAGACTGAAATCCATTGTTCTTTGGGGAATAACCCATGAAATCTGTCATACTTCCCACACAAGTTGCTCTAGTTTTTTCTCCGTAATACGCGTGTACTTTATTGTGCTTCGGAAAGGCATAGCGTGGCCTAAATATCGGATTACGTGGACAATTTACAGGCTCAATATATCTAAAACATGACCAAAAACTCACTTTATTAAATCATCGATTATTCATGCATGAATAGAAATTAGAGTCAAGTAATATCCGGGAGTTTCGACATCTCAAAGTCACAGATGCAAAACTATACAAGGTGTGGCATTAGATAGTTTTTTGTCGAGCATACAAACAATGGCATACAAATTTTGAGAAAGCAAAATAATATTCATATTTTTCCGCAACTTTGCCCTTACATATCATCGAGATGAGTGACGATTGCTAAATCTTCACGAAATCATGAGTTAAATACAAGGACGAAGTTTGTCGTCACGAATTGTAGCAAGCTCGAGATACTTGCCTCTTATTTTCTCGTTATGTTCTGTCTTGAAGTACGGGGAGTAAGAGTTAGGTCACCCTATCCTAGCTGTAGAAAGGAGACGGTAATATCGGACGCGTCCGAGCTCGAGGGTAGAGCTTGGGCTCCAGAATGTGAGGGATGATTTTGGAGATAGCTCGAGGGTCACTTTATTGCATGCCCTCTCTCTCTTTCTCTTCTTCCTCTCCTGTGTCTATCTCCTTCACTCGTAAAGCTCCATCCCTTGAGCTACGTAGGAGTTGTCGAGGTGGAGTGAGGCAGTAGTGCTGTAGGGTTTCGGATGGAAGAGGCGGAGCTGAAGAAGGGTGCGGGAGGGCGCGGGGTATACATACAGCTTCTGCTGCTACCACTCGGTCGGAGGGATGCTAGAGGGTTTGCTAGATGGTTCTCGTAGATGGGTGGGTGGCTGGGTTTGCGAAATGGAAGCTCGTTGCTGGAGTAGTGGGCGAATGAGGACCAGGGGTTGTTGTATGTTGGTGCGAGCGAGAAAATAGGAGGGTTTCGGTGAGAGACGGCAGAGGAGATGGAGGTGAGTCTGCAGAGTCTCAGGAGGGTGAGTCTGGCGCCAAGGTGTCGGTCTTCCTATCCATTTATGGCGTTTCGAGCACAACTCGATTCGGTGCGTATCTACGCGCAAATTCTCTCAACGCTTCCCACTATTATCTTTCTTTTGTGTCTATTCGAAATGGTACACTTTTTTTTTTCTATCTTTATTTGATGCTCAATTCCGGCTCAAATTTAACTAAATAACCTTACTAACGTTATCAGACCCGTGGCAATGAATGAAAAACATCGTTCGAGGTTCATGTTTTCAGAATGAAAACCATTCTTTTTCACTTCCAGATGAATTCATACCATCTTCATATTCATGTACTTATTTATATATATATGTGGAATGCTGAAAAACAAGATTTCGTATTTCTCGATCGGTCGAGAAAAAGACGAGAAACTCGTAGGTTCTTGAATTAAATTGAGCATCGGACTCGGTATTCTGGTGATCCTCGAATTTCTCGTTTAAGAGCGGAAAAACTTGGAAAATGTAGAATCAGAAGCGGGATTTAGTCTCATGGGGCTGGTGGCGAAGGGTATAAGAGGTTTCTAGGTGTTGAAAAAGAGACGAAACTTTGTTCTCGTGAAAGGGCGGGGTGAAAAACGGATGGAAGGAATGAGGTTACTAATTCTCGAATAATGAAGGGACCGTTCACCCTTCTTCCGATCTCCTTCTGCACAGCTCTTCGTATGTATAACGTAGGTATATATATATATACATGAAACCGCCCTCTCAACAACTTTGTTTGGGATTTACTTTTCAACTCGGTTCGTATCGCTGTGAGCCCCTGAAAAAACAAAGACTGCGGCCCACAATTCTGATGAGAAGTTTCGCGCGCTAAGATAAATAAGTGAAAAGAATTTATTCAATGTCAATATCCAAAAACAATGGACATTGACCCATATATTTCATCGCAGACAAGTTCACGCAGAGTGAACATTTTTTCTGTCGTTCATTTTTAAAAGTCATCGCTATTGATTTTACCTCATGATTTTGTACGGATATTTAATTCCATATTTCACTCACTCTAGAATGAGTTCATCTTACGAAATAATGAAACTATTCATCATTTGAAGAATAGTACAGTAATCGATAACCATGAACATGATATAACTCTCTTACTGGAAGTCCGTGTAAGATTTCACGAACTCCTACGTAATTTTGAATATTAAGATGAAATAGAAAAAGTCAGTCTATTTTCCAAGCAGTTTGATGGGTTGCCAGGAACTCCAAATTTATTATTATGCAATTTATCTCAGCACCCCTCATTCCCGGTACGAAAAAAAAATTTCTCGTGCACCCGGCCATTAGCGACGACACCCTGGTTCTCCTCGCAAGGGTGTGTCTTTACTTTTCACTTTTACTAATTTCACCTCCAATAAGGAGTGGTCTCGTGCGGTGGCTGTTCACGCGGGCTCGCACCCCTGCGCGAAGCTCATCCGGCAAATAAACCTGTCTAGTATAATGTAGCTACACACTTACCTGACACAACTATATACTCGAACACATGTATACAACGATCTCTAATGTACAGATATGTACCTTGAGCTTTAATTCAACGTTATTGTATGTGAAAAAGAATTTCCCACGTAAATTTAACACGCCCTGTGGTTCTACCCCTGTCCTGAACCACCACCCCGCTCACACGTAAGAATGTCACGTTATTCACTTGCGTTTTCCTTTCTACGAAGAAACCATATATTTATTAAGAAGCGAAGCCCTACCTTTGCACGACGAGCCGGCTGAAGAAACTTTGGACACGGCAATATGAAGCTCATATGTATGCTACCCTGTGAATGTATTAGCACATGTGGATTCTTCGATAGAAATGTACAGAACAAGTTCTTATACTGCCAATGTGTAAATGCATTTTGTTTCAATAAAAAATAAGATGCTGAGAGCTTGACTGCGCGAGTCGAAGAGAAATAATGGGTCGTTAGTTTATTAGGATGAAAGAGGAACAAGGAGGAGAAGAGGATCAAAAGGAGAGAAGCGTAGCAAGTTAAAGACCCTCTTTTGCTTTACCGTGTACACCTGGAGAAAAGTCTGTGAAGGAAACAAGATGCTCCTTATCCCCTTGCCGAGTTTTTTTCTTTCCGGTGTTCACTTTCTACTTCTTATATTCTGTCCTTGTGTTACTCTCTTCTTTTTTTTCTAGTTTCTGTTGACTCGCTACTGGCAAGCGTCGTTACACGGTTTTATCAGTGAAGAGGACTTTTAGTTGTATTACTTAGCCTCTCTTGCAATCGCTGCTTGCTTCCAGCAGAACAGTATAGTGAGAAATAACTTTTTTGTGTCCTATCCAGCAGATATTTTTGACCACGATGTCTTTCAGTGAATACGAAATTGACTATAAACAATACAAGCTGCAGTCACATGTAGGATTCTGCTGCATCTTTCCTGAAGCTATGCGACTAGTTAGGCTGCAGAAATAAGAACGAAAGTGTTGATAGCGGTTTTTCTTAATATTTAATATCTTTGTTGGTAATACTAAGTAGAAACAGCAGTTTTACATGGTGGATCGAAAGGTACGGTAGGCTTCTTCCATTGTGTGCTACCTCTAGATGCCTCATCCGATTGGCTCTCGCTTTAGCTTGGACATTTTGCAAGGAGCTCCGTATATAAAATTACTGATGATATTTTTGTCGAACTTCACCATCATTTTACGACGTAACTTTTGGACGCAGCTTTTGAGAATCCCTGTATGCAGTTTAAATGAAGCAGTGAATGCATGGAGAAGGAAGCAAGCTGACTACGAGAGAGCTTCTATCCTTAACGCCACCTGCGCACCCTACAATGTGACGACCCGAGTGTGTTTCGCACTTCCCTATGTATAACTTAGCACCCTGTGATGCGTCTAGAGGGATTCGGGGTAGCCAATGTGTTGTATAAAGACTCATTGGATTTCGCTATTTTCCAGGGTTATTGTATGAATAGCGACTAATAATTTGAAACCAGAAACAAAAATATATTCTGAAGTTGAAAAACCATATGACACATGTAAAGATCCATGGTTATGTATCGAATTTAACACGTTTTTAATTGTTGGACAAAAGTTCATAAGTTTTTATAAACGAGTCAAACTGTTCTTGAAGTCCTCATTCTGGATCGATTTTTTCAAGGGCGTAATGAAGACGAAATATAATAATATCGTTCTGCTCTTGCTTCATATAGCATTTTTGCAAGAGTCGACTTAATTGTAGAAAACAATTCAGCAGGAGTTCAATGCCTATTTGTCGCATCATTAAATTGTTTCATATAATTTCTCCGAGTTCTCGACAAAGATTATGCTATGCAGATATATATTCTCAATAAGATTGAGAACAGAAATATATTGAATAAGATTCAAGATTAAACTCAATAGATCAAAACTAGTATTTTCATGGTACCTATACCCAGCGAATTTTCTGTAGCAATTGCTCGTTTGGAAATAGGGAGTACTTTGCTTAGTTAAGTTGAAGCTCTGCGATACACCGTTGCCGTAACTGAATGGTTGGGTGATCTGCGTTCTCTGCATCGTCTTTGCCAAGACCCTTCATCGTGGCCTCCGTCCTGCCTCGCAAACCTTTCGCAGCTTGAAGGCAGCAGAGCAAAGTCCCCGACACACTCTGTTTCCCCCAATTCCATCCTCGCCTCTTGCCCTCTGCACCGTTGGTAATACCCTCTCATTCCTCGAACCCCAAGCCATCGTACCGACTATACCTCTCCCTTGCGTTCCATCCTTCGCCATTTCGCCCGTATGCCCCGACCCCTTGTGAAGGTGGGTGCGTCCTACCGGCGCCTGAATCATCCCGCCCGAGGCCGTCGAGGGGGTGGTTGACTGAGCTAGGGTTTTGGCCGTGTGGAATGGGGCCGCTCTACTCTGGCTTGGTTCACGGAGGATGGGTGGTATATAAGCGCACGAGAAAGCTGTGTGAAAGAGGGTGTGAGGAAGGGAGAAAGGGAGGCAGAGAGAAAGAAAGATGTATAAGGGAGAGAAATGAAAGCAGGGGCATCAGTGCTGGAATAGCGAGTAGAAAGCAGAGCGCTGTCTACCCGTTAGGCGAGTGGAAAAGGGTGCGAGGGATTCGAGGAAAAGCTAGTGAGCGAGTGAGAAAACGACTACGACGACTACGACGACTACGACGACGACGACGACGACGACGACGACGACGGCGACGACGACGAGAGGTTGTGAGGGACTCGGAGCCTTGCTAGTCGAGAAAGAGGATTGCGGATGGTAGCAAAAGGAGAAAGAGGAGGAGGTGGAGGAGGAGAAGGAGGTAGTAGAACCGACAAGGGCGGGGAACGAGAAAGAGCTTGCAAGAGTGGATGGGCGAAAAGGGCACAGGGTGGGTAGGCAGCCTGAGGGTGAATCAAGGGTGGTTGGCTGGGTAACGTCGGGGGTCGCTTGGTAAGAGAAGGAAGCGTGCTAGGCGAGTGAACAAGCAAGGTTTGCGAAAGAGGAAAAGAGAACAAAATGGGGTGGTAGAGTGAGTCAGTGAAGAAAGAAGCGGACAAAGAGAGAAAGTGAAAGAGAAAGAAGGACAGAGAGAGAGAGAGAGAGAGAGAGATAGAAAATTGAAGCATAAGGTATAAGCGTAGCCGTCGAGCGCACAGGGTTGAAAGGGGACGTTGCTTCTCTGGTTTGGGGCCATCACAGGAGAGCAGCGGGAATATATAGAACGCCCGCAGGGGTATAAGGCTTCACTAATTATTTTTTGTCGGCCACACGACAGGGGTGCGCGTTCGCTGGGACTGACTGAAATTGAATGAATGAGTATCTCTGTGCGCGCGAGCGCGAGCTAATGCTTTGCCATACACGTATACACATATATGTAGACATATATATCAATGCATAGTTACCGTGCGAATACGAAGGAAGAACGAATTGAAAACGTGAGGTGAGACGCGGTGAAGCATGGAAAACGAAGAGAACGATGGGTTGGCTGTGAATACGGAGATGGACTTGAGTGAGACGAACGCGTCAGATAGAAGAATGCCTGGAACGATTCCCCAGTTCCACAAAAACGAGGTAAAATTCACAGCAAAGGATTATATGAATAGACATGAAGAATAGATATGAAAGGATTATATGTTCATTTTGTTCTCTTTTTTCTCTATTTATATTATCCATAATAGTAAAGCGTAAAATTATCTAAGACGAGAGTGACGAACAAGTGATTACACCGTGCATTTTCCTCCCTATTTATCTCAATTGATGTCTTTATGTATAAATTTCTTGAACACCTGAAATTATGTTTTCCTGCTAAAGTCTCATCGAAATGTCGAATGCGTCTGTTATTTATTTTTCATTAGTAGATTACCGATTTTATAATGTCAGGCGATATGGTCATGTTGAAATAATAAAATGTTCCATCGGTTAATTGTACTTGTTCAATAGACGCTTCCGGAAGAAACTTTATTGATGGTCTTCAAGAATCCTTAAATTGAAAATTCGGTTAGGCCACAACTGATATGGATGTGTATGCTCATAAGACTTTCAGGGTATATGGAGTACCCGATTGATGCTCTTCATAAGTAAACATTCTCGTACATCCATTCGAATTGTATGCATACCGATATACTCGAGCTACATAATACCGTCTCCCGAGATATATGCTGTTAATAAACCTTTTATACGGGAAAATGAACGGCAGCTCAATAGTTACTTCAAGCCATTGTTTCGTTTTTCGATATCAACGGCTTATCAGACTACAGAATAGAATTTCGGTTGGATAACATTAATCGTAAATACGCACACATCGATCTTGAGTGACTCACTGGGTCACACCGTAATGTTTACTTGAAGGGAAGCAAACTTCTATTTTCTTGACAGAGAGTTGCGGATGCCCTACAAGTAAAATGCATACTTTATCCTATAGTGTATTCTATTTGTATGTACTATACCCATATGTTTTTCATATATACATGTTTCTCATTCCCTCGGTTGATGTGCCCTCCGCACATAACATACACCCTTCGTATACCGGAAGATGGTTACGTCCCTTGAACGTTCTCGGTCTCTCGCTGGAGGTTCCACCTTCGATGTTCTCTTGCTTCAAACCCCCTTTCTGTTCACATAGACGACGATCTATACAGATGACTATCTCTCTCTCTCTCTCTCTCTCTCTTTGACTCTCTTTCTCTGTCCCTCTTTATCTCTTGCACGCTTATATGTCTCTTTCCTTTAGCCCACCACAGAGATATGAGCTTGACACACAGGCCCTAGCTCTTTCTATTCGGTTCGCCCTCTGTTACACACGTACCAACACAGAAGCCAGTGCGATCTATATACGGAGTTTCACGGAGGTAACGTTGACGTCGAGGGTGGCAGAGCGCGCAGGAAGCAGAGAGAGAAAGAGAGAGACAGAGACAGACCGAGAGAGTGGAGGTTGAAGGGGTGCATCGGGGGTGTTTGTTCGGGACGATAGCGTAAGACGGTGACGTGCAGCCCCTGCCAGGCTGCCAGGCAGCCTGCCTAGATGCCTGCCTGCCTGTCTGCCTGCCACTGGAATCAGAGGAAGAGAGGGTGGTTACAACCCTTGGCTCTCGGTGAGAATGCCGCGTACGTTAAGGATATACATGTATATATTTCTCTCCAATTCTCTTTCTCTCTCTCTCTCTCTCTCTCTCTTTCTGTCTCACTCTCTTCTTACATAGCTGTGTTGGTAAATGATGGAACGAGGAGAACCGTGGTGGGCGCCGGCGGGAAAACCGAGTTCAGGCGTTGGGCCTTCAATATATATACATACATTTGAGCACCCCCGATGACGTCGTGTTCTCTCCGCTCTCATTCTCTTGCGTAACTGAGGGAGAACCCATCTTGTTGGGTGAGATGGGCTAAGGGAGTAACGAAAACCGAGAGAGAACGAAAATTCCGAATCGTCTTTCGCACCAGCGAACTCTTTACCCCTCGTAACCGCTCCTGTCTCCTCATCCCATCTTCATGGTAGCCAAGGGCCGAGAGAAGTTTCGAGGTCGCAGGGCTGTCTTAATTATCATCGCTTTTTTACTGGAAGAAGTGTTCCAGCTTTCTGTCACTGCATGCTACACGTCTCTTCGCTTTTCGGCTTTGTTTGCTGAATTCAGCGAAAAAAAACTGCTATGCTTCAATACATCCATTGTTTCAGTGGATACTGAACATTGCTAAACTAAGTGAGGGAGTAAACTGGTCATAGAATTGAAGCAGAGAACGAATTAAGCCATCCTATTACTCTCAGTTTCATTGCACCACGGAACAGACAACAACTCTGGGTGGAAAAAATGAATCACACGAAGAATAGCAGGAAAACGAGTGGCAAAAGGAGAGAATTGAAGATATTTTGGGATTCGTGTATACTTTGAGGAAATGTGTACGTCCCTGGAGATAATGGAAAGGGAAGTGAAGGAAAACATGGTAGAGAAGCTACGATGTTGGATGAGCCGGGAGAGTTTGGACTTTGGTGGGGAGCCATGGGGTTTAGGATATTCGTCAGACGAGAGAAGGGGTGGCTTGGATGGTTGCCTCGTGGGAGATGAAAGATGATAAAGCGAGAGTTTCGACGATGCAA
Source organism: Campoplex capitator (assembly GCA_037576405.1). Lineage (NCBI taxonomy): Eukaryota > Metazoa > Arthropoda > Insecta > Hymenoptera > Ichneumonidae > Campoplex > Campoplex capitator. The sequence continues at coordinate 6,703,022 of JARBWI010000323.1, read as the reverse complement.
CTCGTTGGTCTGAGAGTTATACCGGAAGGCTTACGGGCTGAGGGCTTCGCAACCATCTTTTTTGGATTCACACCCCTTGCCTATCTCCGTTCTTTATCTGTCCCTGCAGTACATTACTGGCTACTGTCTCTTTTCCACTTCTACACTCAATCTCAAAAGGGACAGGTTACCTATTGCGGGAAGGTTGTATTGCTGTGCAGACGGCCACGTTCAATTTTCCACAACAAAACTACATGTGCTATATTTGTGTACACATGAGTTTGTATAAATATGTAAATATTGGTCCTGATTTGTAGACTCAACACGTGATATGAGTGGTATAAAAAATTGTGCTTTACATTTTCAATGCTACGGCAACACTTCTACCGAATCGATTTTCCTACTCTAATTTTTACCAGTATTTTGTCATTCTCTTCTCATTCTATTGCCAGTTAAACACTCAGTATCCATTCCAAATATGACAGGAGATATTCAAGAATTATATTTCGTCCATGACATATGTAAGTCAATATTTCCTTCGTTTTATTTCAATGGAGTATTGCGCTAAACAAAAATCTGCTCGTGCCATTTGTAAAGACCGTTGGAAAATTGAGAAATTTATAACGCTAGATTGCACGCACCTCAATCTATTAGAACCTCGAAAATCCTGTGATACTGTCATCGTCCACTCTCTTATTTTTGTCGAATGTAAATCCATTTAACATTGCTAATGACTACCATCGTGACAACACTCTATGCTGTCTTCACTAGTGCTAGTCTAGACGACGTGCAGACTATTATTATCATTATGATTTTCGTTGTCAACTCGAGCATCGATTGTTTTTCTAGAAATCTCAGTGAAACTAGAGATAAAAATCGTGAGGCGAACGAAGAATCTTTAGTGAAAACATATTTCAACGTTGTTTGAATCTAATGTTACATACGCCTTGAGAAAATATGAAATTAGGGCATCATTTCCAATTTCTTCTTTACCGGCTCATGATACTAAAAATTATTAATAAATAGACTAAAACCAATTACATACGATGCGTATCTAATTGTGGCGCCGCCGCTTTTTGTTAATATGACGTGATTATTATTTTTATGTACAAATTTATTGAGTAATAGGAATTAGAGTTGAAAATTGCTGCACTTTAAGGAGTGCTACTGATGAGTAGCAAAATCATGGATCAGCAGTAGCATCGGTATCAAGTATCAATTATCGGTCGATACAATTTTCGAACATTTTTGGATGTAATTTGTTCATTTTGATTACATACGTAGAAATAACAAAACCTCCAAATGATGTGTTTCTGCCTCTGTGATAGGGATAACTGCCATCAAAGAAGTACGGCACCCTTCGAGAATCCATCGCAATCCACGATCCAGCCATTGAGTCCAGCGAAGATATAATCGCCCAGGTAAATCCTAGTGAAACCCAACGGACTTGTCAGTCGACATCAGCATGCAAGATCCCTTGTGCGTGCTTGCCGAAACCCAATGGCTTATACATTCGTGTCCAGCTCCACAGTGTTTTCACTCTTGGCACGAAATGAGGAGGCCGAAAACCGAGGAGGGGACATGCCGATTGGGCTGCTGCGAAATCGCTTCGGTACTGTCCCTCTTCGACGTCCCTACACCCCCTTTTGCTTTACATCGTATCAACCCCACCTATCCATCCCGCACTCGTCTCTTCGTCTCTTCCCACTGCACTTCAAGTAGTGCTATATTCACGTTACTGAAGTGTGTGTGGATTCCGGTATGCCTAAATGCCGACTGTTACCCCCCAGCATCCCCTATACCCTGACCCATCGGTATATGGTTCTCGTCTCCTGCTGCTTGCATTGCTTCCCTTCACCATTGCCGCTGAAACGTGTGGCCTCCTCATGGCATAGTGTCGTGTGCCTCACAAACGCAGTGTGGAGGGTCTTCTGACAGCAAATCGATTGAACGGTATAATTTATACCACCCCGTTTTGCCCGCCGTTAACGTAACCAAGCACTCCAATACGAGAGAGAGAGAGAGAGAAATAGAGAGCGAGAGAAAGACAAAGAGAACGGCAGAATGAGATTGGGAGAGAGTAGTGAGAGAGAGGGAGACCAAATATACGTGTATGTGTGTGAAAGAGACAGAGAGAGAGAGAGAGTCTTCCCATTCTCCCATTTTCCACCTCGTATCTACCTCTCCCTCGGAATAGGCATCGCAGGGATGAGGGCTATTCCAAGAGCATAGTGCAGGACTATGTAGTGTGTCACATACTATCCTGTGTGGTAGTTTGAAACCCGTCTGAACCACTGGCTTGAATCTACCCCACCTCCCTTACCATAACAGTGTATAGATGTGCACAGAAGTCAGTATAGATTGGTATAATAGGGGTCGACCTTGCCACAACCGAAGTAGTGGACTTTAAATATTATAAGGACCAAAAATGAAGATGTGATCAGTTTCTTTTGTGTGTAGTTAATTCTCTTCGAAATACCATTTTATTACTTCCTTCCTTGTTGTGATCATATTCAAAATCATGTGTATCAAATCATATATACTTCGATAGTTTGAACTAATATCGAACCGACGCTGTATTAGCTAATAACTGAAGATGAAGTATTTACTTATCCAAGTTATCCAATGTTATCGGTCAGAGTGAACGTGCACTATGATGTGAAATAAGTGCATATAACAGTTTATAAGATTTTGATGCTCAACTATCTTATTGGCATCGCAGCCCGTGATGAAATATTCTTTTCATTTATTTTTCTATGTACTCATCAAGATAAACCTCTTAGTAAACATACAACTGCTGCTTTATTCTCGTACTTAATGAGGCGAATCAACAGCTAAACACAAGAGAATAACTATGCAGGTCACATTTCAAAATGTGAACAATGGAAGTGACTAATACTTTGAACAATAAGGCTCTAAAGATGAAAACCTATGGATATTCCATGTTTTTTATGGACATTTCAAATTCAAGAAAATTCAGATACTTACATAGTCTCCTATTTTCTTTTACAGTATATTGACATAGAATGAAACATTGAGAACGTGAAATTTTTAGTACTTTTTCAATAAGGTCTTCTTCGAAAGAATGGTCCTTTCCATTAAGTATAAGAACGTGAAGAGCTTTAAGAAAGATCTTCACATCTCTTCAAGACTATCTCTTAGATTTTTATTTGGAAATTAATTTCCAATTTTTAGGCAGACCATGAATGAAAAAACCTCGGTATTCCAGCTGGTTGCGAAAAAAAAATATATTCCAGGATCACTTTTCATCAATATGTAGCCACTAAGATGAAGACATAATATTTGTAAAAGTTTTAGTGATTTTTGTACTTTTGTGCACCCTTGTAATTATTGGTACCATACATTGACAAATGCTTTTACGAGCGCATTCGTATCAGCCAATGGGCGTTAAATTGGTGATGGTAGGATTTCTGTAAAGGCATCAATACAGTGCAGTGCGTTGGTGGTAATGCTGCCGTATATATTCCAGAGGGTGGTCCGAATCGATGTAGCCCTGTCTCTCTCTCTCTCTCTCTCTCTCTCTCTCTCTCTCTCTCTCTCTCTCTGCCTCTATTACTATTACTACTACTATCATCAGCATTTTTGCTCAAATGATGACTAAAATACAGCTTCACAAGACACTGTAGTTAAATCATTAAAGTCGCTTGAAAATAATTGTCAAAAACCAAACCTATAACTCATCCCATTAGAAATTATCTCAGGGTGTTTTCTGCGAGACATCGTTCCTCTCTGTATGAGAGTTATCATCCGAATTATCTATCATGGCAAACTTTCGAATTATCGTGATTCTGTTGGTTATGTCGCGATCGACCGTCACTGAACTGATCGAATCCGAATTTCAATCGAAAATAAAGGCATGTCTAGATGTGTATTAAGGTGGTCCTAATAACGGGTGGACATTTATTGACGAATTCACCGCCCATGTTGGCTGTAAATCAATGATACTAAGTCACGAAAATCTATGCTCTCTTACAGTTGCCGAGAAAGTGCGTATAAACAAGCTTGATCTGCATTTCAATTTTGATTAAGTTCATGTTCGCTTTATTTCCGTTAATTTCATACTTCATTTATCTAGAAAACGCTTCAGATACTTCAAGCTTTGCTTAAAAAACTGCTATAATAATAAATGGCATAACTTTATACAGTATAGGCATATTCGTATTGGTTGCCATTAATCTTCCATGAATTTTTCGAAATTAACAATTTTTTTTTAGTGGTTCCGAAGCGAAAGGTGCAAGTATACATAGCTATATACAAAGGTGGTATTCAAGAGAAAAATACAATACTGTCAATTCAATGGTATTGAAATTGATATCGTTTGAACGGGAAAAACATATATTTTTCTCATTAGATTTTTGGATTTAAAAAATTTCTAGAGGACCCCATGCTTCTCGAGTATAATTGTTTTGGTATCAGAGAATAATTGTCCAATTATTTGAACAAATCCCAAATATCGTCGTTTTGACAGCACCAATGACATCAATTCTTTTGTGGAACAAACTTCGAAGATTCACCCGGAGACGATTACAACGAACTTTTGGAATCAATGCAGATATCTGAAGACTTCATTTCATCAAAATTTTTCTCTTATATGTTACAGCGCTCTATTATGACGCAACACAAGGCTTGTAGAGCGAAGGGTTTCACTTGAAAAAGGGCAGATTTTTCAGGATTTTTGAAAAATCAATTTGAAGTTGATCTAGGCGTGAATGGGTAAAAATAAATCGTTTATACCGAACACCCTAATGTACTATGCACACATGCCAGAGGTACCATTGGTACGTGCAGTAATGGTTGAGGAAGGGGGCAGCTTGTCACTCTCAAACGGCTTTCCTATGTATTTATGACCATATTTGCGTCGCCAAAGCGATGTATATATGCTCACAGAACACGCTTCAGGTCTGCACGTATTTTCCATTTTCCACAAGGACGAATATGTGCACGTTGGTGACGTTATACATGTACCCATATAAGCAAAAGATTATAGTATGAGAGCTATCGCACTGCATAAACCGTCTATCTCTAGTGGAGTCCACTCTGTTCACGATAGCGGTACACGGATGAAACATATATATCTGGCCACACATACACAGTTGGATGTGCTACACACATTGTTGTGTGCGTGGATGATGTTGGTCTCGTGTTGCACTTTAGTGTAGTTCTCTCTGTTGTACCGCAGTATACGGATGTGTGACACACAGGAGAGCCACGATGCGTACTGTTGATTGTGGTCGGTGGGCCAGAAAGACCAATGCCAGACGTCTAAATTATTCAGCGAACTTTCCGATGTTTCGAGTGAACTACCTCACTAGCTTAGCTGTTCCGTCATGGAGCCAGTAGCATAGGATTTTCTGGCTTCTGATGGGTGCAGCAACAAACGAACACTTTTTGCTACAATCAGGTCATGCTATTTGGCAAGAGTAACTGATTATTTAGTGTTGCAGTATACTTCTTAAAATTGATTGATGTAGAGCTGGAATCTTTGAATAGTATTTCGGTCGAGGTTGGATGAGTTTCATTTTTATGGGATTTTATTGACATCTGTATGGGCACACGTCGCAGCATCGTCAGTGATAAAGTGTGCTAACAAGCCAGTCAATATCTCTCCTTCTCCCTTCCTAATGCGTATAATTTAATGCTCAATCAATAATATCGTTATCCTTTACAGGTAATTAGGGAATTATGTTCTGATTGCGTAATGTAGCTCCCAATATGTACAGCGCTGTATCAATTGTACCTAGGTTTAAACGTGGGTAGTGAGAGAGATGACTCGAATCAATCACAGTAGACGGTTATTTGTAATATTAGTATCGCTACTGAAGATCATTAGATAACCAGAACTATCGCCGAAACGTGGCATACTTCTTGCTATGGTATCGTGGACGATTCTGCGCGCGGGAATTCTTGACTACATCCAATTTCATCGATTCGCACATGGAGGTATTGAAAAAATGGGATAACTCTGGTCCGTCAAGGAATCATCAACTCGTGTTTGTATCACAATATATTTTTCATAATTATTCGCCGCATGTCATCCTCCGTTCGTCATTTGTCCTAGTACCGTATAGCAGGTGTTCTTGTACGCAAAACAGAAAACTAATGTTCGCGCATGATTTAGATAATCTTTTACGTAAATACGAAGTGGGCAGAGGTTGTGATGCCCAGCATGAGTGCTGTATAGATGACCCTGCGGTTGATGTTACACAGGGGCTTGATAGAATATTCCAAGTCAGGTTTCGTGGAATGTAAGGGGACGCTGGCATAGTTAAGGGAAAATTTTCAAGGTTCTCCATTTATTAAAATAGATAGTTAGTGAGGTTCGAGAAATTTGCACAAGTGTTTCACAATTGAATTATAATAATCAGTTATTAGCTATTGCGCAAGACTGAATGAACCGAGGTTGGAAGCGTTCGTTGCCCAGAAACTTAATCGAAATGTAAAAAGGGTTACGAAATCTGCAAGTCTGTTAAATTTGATGTAATGATTTTGAAGTGTTGGAAATCATCAATTCTAATCGTCATTCTAATCACCTGAATGGTATACGAAGAGAAAAAAGTTCTTCTTTGTCATAAAGTTCTATTCCATTCTAAAGTAAAAAACTTGGAGCCAATTTTCTCTAATTGAGAATTATATTTATACGTGGAAAATGGCTGGCATTTAGTGACCAAATGAATTATATAAACAGGAACCACAAGGCATCTAGTAGTGGCAGGGAAAAGTAAATGAGAATCCCTCATCAATGTATTTACGGTTGATGAAATTTTCCATTCGATCATACCGTATCTCGTTCTCCCCTCATACACATATTCAATCACAGTACGAGAGGAGTGCTCTCGGGTTCTCTTAAGAACTTCATTGTTTTCCAGCCATTTTCTAATAGCCTGATTGAGTAACGATCCTCCAGTATTCTCTACCTCTCTATTGCTTCCTCTTTTGCCTACTCTCCTTTATCACATAGCTCTAGCACACGATCCTCCGCGCAAAGTGGGTATTATGGTCTGACCTTTAACGGCATAATCTACTGCGCGACGACGACATCGACAACGAGAATAGGGGGAGGGACCACAATGTACACTATATACGCACTTAACGAGCGAAGGACAAAGAACCGTGAAGAAAGGGAAGAAATGGAAGGGCGTTAATTGAATAAAATGGGTTGCTTGAGTTTTCTTTTGCCTTACTTTATTCCTTCTTTCTTTTTTATCATCAACGTCGTTCGTGTTTTTGCTAGACAACTAATAATCCCTCGAACGAAAAAGAAGAGCATAGGGGAAAAAGCCAGGTAAAATCGAAATCGCCAGCGTTCGAGTTTGTCGACCATGAAACAGATTTCTTCCCATTATTTTCTCGCTGCTGATTTTTCCCAATCCTTTTTTTTTGGTGGCACATCCGCACTTATGGACATTAATCGATTCACTATAAACGAAATTATTTTGAAATATTAAAATGTTTTGTTGCTTGTATAGAACAAAATTTTTCAGTTTAGCCAACAAAATTTCAAACATCACATCAAAGCTTGCTAGAGAGCACAGTTGGATGTGCATTACAACAAAGCTTCGTTGTAGTGCAACGAAAATTTATTGGATTGATAAAACATTTGGTTGCGTAGACGAAATATTTTGTTGAACGTATTTAACAAAATATTCTAAGATTTCAACAAAATTTCGTTTCCATTATTGTAGGAACTCGACGAAAAGTTAAAAATATTCAGATCCATGAGAGGTGAGAATTTTTCATTTTGAAGTACACAGAGAAGTTCACATCAAGATAAACAAACTTTTCGTCAATTGTGTTTTCATCGTTTCAAATAAAGTACTGCTGGAAACCACTTAAATTGTGTCCGTGAAAATTCGTAGCGAGTTTCAGATATGAGTTCTTAGATCGAAACTCTATAGAGCGTTATGCGTCTTGAGCAAAAAACTGGACAACAACGAACTCGCAAAATGTTGCATATAGAAAGGCAGAGGGAATCCAGAAACCGTCATAACTGAAACATCTGCTCCAGTAGCGGATCCGAACTTAGTTGCTTCACTCATATTTCTGGCTAATCCCCTTTTTTCCTTCATCTCACTATTTGCCACCTTGTTCATCACCACCGAGCGTTTTGGTTTTTTTTTCTTTTTATTGCCAACCTCACAGGGGTAGTACGAGTGCACAGGTGAGTCGGCTCAGTTTTGCGGGCCGACGGTGTTAAACCTCTCGTCCCGAGCGAGAGAAACTCGCCGGAAAAATGGGATTAATTATTTCACGAGAGGCAGAGTTAGCGTGATGTGAGGTGTGAGAGAAATGTATGTGTATCTCGCATTCTCTTTCGCGGTGGCAAGCCAAAAGAGCCTTGTAAATGTTTCACGTCAAGCCCCCTCACACACAAATAACTAACGCTTTTTTGTTGAGGTTTCCCTCTCCGTAATGAGCTCCAGTGAGAGAGCAAAAGAGACAGAAAGACGTACGCGTGGATGCATATTTGCTACCGAGATATAATTTTTATTTTTCAATTATTTTCTCACCCGACAGCGAAGCGCTCTTTGCGGTACAAGCACTGTTTTTACAGGACTAACTCTTTAATCATCCGGTACATCCCCTCAACATGCTCGACGTACGGACACCACGTGCATTAAAATGGTAGCGTGCCTGTAAAGCCTACGAGGGTAGATATGTTTTTGGGTTAAAGCGAAGTCTGTCACTAAAACACGATGGCAACAATACCACTTTAGAAACGTTCCCGTACATATATATTTTATAGGATCATAATATAATGCATTTCTCGGAGTTAAACTATACACCCTCTCTCCTTCTCTCTCTCTCGCTCTCTCTCTCTCTCTCTCTTATTCATAGCTCATGCTATCTGGTCAATGTTATCCAAGCCTCGAACTTCCATTTTTACTCCTGTCCGTTGCCACCAAAGGGGGTGGAAGAGAGGAGATCGGTGGCTGCACCCCTCGCATTCACGCACCCCATCGCAGTCACCCCGTAGCTCACGTTTGCAGGTCGATATGCAGGGTCTCGGGAACATACAAGAACTCAGGGACTTTCACACATCAATGTAGATACGTTGTGCATTATATTGTGCACAAAATATATGTGCTCCCCGAGGACTTAATCGTAAGAACGGTAATTCGCAATTCACCAATTGAAGAATTAACAATTGCAAACTTGTTTGAAAATAATAAACAACGTTATTGGAAATCATGGGTAAATCATATTATCATTCAAAAGTTATGATACCAATTAAAACATTATTTGAGATGTTTAGAAATATTGCGGAGAAGATGGGTTTCGGTTTCATAGTGATGGTAATACTAACTTACTTATCTTACTTTGATATTCAGTTATACTCTTAGAGGAATTGTGATAACCTCTTATATTTTTAATGAAACGTAACAATGAAGTATTTCATAAGTGAAATACCCTATTTAGCCAACGCGTCAATTTGCAGTGGTGGAGAGTGTTAATGGTTTACCCATTTTTTTTCTTCATTTCGGGAGAACTCCACAGCTTTTTTGATAAAAGACAATTCGCCACCCCACATTCTCGGTGGTAGTTGCTTTATTTGTTTTTGTCTTCCACGCCATTTTATTGTGAGTGGCGATTGGTTAGTCGAATGTGATTTTGGGACAGTCATGCACCGAAAATCGTTGAATTGAGGATCCCACAATGCGACATCTACCATAGAAAGAGAAAATCAAGAGAAAAAATCTATGGACACGGAAAACATTGAAAAACTAAAAATAAATTAGACTAGTACCGCTTTGAGTTATGGATATTTTGAAAAAGTGTCTAAATATTACATTGTTAAACAATTTCGGTAATTCCGATATATTTCAGTGACGAAAAGAAAACTGTGATCTTGGATTTTTTCCCCTGACCCATAGCCACAATTTCCGGGTATACTGTATACATTCTATTCGCAAGGGTGATGGAGAATCCCTTTGTATATAGGCTCTGATCACTGAGGGACAGTAGAGTAATACCGAAGAGAGACGATGGACGGGGGCAGAAGGGTCTTCCATTCCCTATAATACATACTCAAGCGCCCTTTGCTCGTGGCCAGCACGATGTAGACGCAAACAGTCAACGGACTTACCCTCTCGTGTATGCCAGCATAGTCACCCCCAATCATTCGCCCCCACCGGTTCGCGTGAGAGAAGTCCTGTTGGATCTGGGGGGAACAACGGCCATAAGGGGAGAGGAAGCAGCATCGATGCCAGCAGCAAGGCAGCTCAAGCTTGCTATAGCAAAAGCAGAGTAGCGCTATTGCGGACCCTCCCAACTTCGACCTCGGGGGTTTTCGCCAAACGTAGGCTGAGACCCGTGAGGCTTGCAAAGCACACACACAGAAGAACGCCAAGGATATTGCGGATAGCACTCCAGGATATCCAGCAGTCCAACCCCCGTACACCCAACACGACCACTATCGCCACCCGCCTTAAGAAGAGGGTGGTAGTAGCAGAGGGTTGGAAAAGAGAAGAAAGGCGCCTGAAAGACTCGGCACCGTAACTACAATGCCACGAGAGGTAGCGACAGATATAACCGTTACGCGCAGACGTTCAAGCATTAGACGAATCTTTTTCGCTGACTTGAATTCCGAATGACGCGAATGCGGAGTCACGTATCAGAGGGAGGAGACAGAATCATCTCTTTCGATGTGGTATTTCTCGGATCATGAGAACGTGTTAGAGCCGTAAACGAGAATACTTATGGCACACTTTTTTCATTTTGTAGAAATGATCAATTTGTTAGTTGAATGATGCGCATTCGGTTTCCGTGTACGTTTTGTGAGTAAATTCTGAGAAAAAACTTTCCGTACTTTACACCAAAGTCAGAAGATTCCGAAAACTGAATTTTTCCTTCTACCATGATGGTGAAATGTGGTTGGGCGTTGGCAGTATCAATGAAGACAATGCTTTCGTCGTTTGACTTTGCACTGCTTATCCCTCACGAATATTATCGTCATGACATTTTTTTTCAATCCTCAATTATTTGTTATGTAATTTACCTAGTCTTCAAGTTACCTCATATGTTTTATATTATAAAGAAAGATATTTCTGCATTATTGATCGATGAAGATTAACGAACCCGTCCTGTTTTGGTTTCTAGGAACGTTCATCATTTTATAAAGAGTGTTCGTAAACTTGTAGTTGATCAGAAGACCGCTTAATTGTGGAGTATCGGTGAGGATTTTTGTTGTTATAATCTTCCTCGATGTAAGAAGATCCGAAGGGAGTATACGCAGTGACAGATAATTCCTGCCTCTCTAAGAAACTGTTGCGGATACTCACATTACAGTGAGAAAGAAATGGTCGCCATGTGTACATATTAACTACAGTAGAAGAAAAGGGCGTCCAATCTAATCACCTCTCGCGAGGAATTATATGAGTTTCGCCCTTTCGTACGGTTTCATATATATCTGGAATATATGAGTGTATATGTGTATTGTGTATATATATTTTGCAAAGTCGTATCGAGGTGGGCTGGCATAACTCGAGAATGAATCAGTGCTTCTTGGACCGCACTGGACCGAGTAGTGGGAAAAGCGAGAGGGAGCGAGGCAGAGAGAAGGATAGAAAAGGGAGAAATAGGAAGAACCATCAGAGGCCTCGACCATCCACTCGGCTTCCAGAGGCAAAGCTATATAGTGAGAGAGCTCAGAGTAAAGTAACCCCCGTGCGCGTTCCACCCCCGCTAAAGCCATCAGAGTAGAAGAGCGAAGTAACCCTCTAGCCTGAACCTTCATCAACGGGTCCGCCGACCCCACCTTTATCAAGAACACCCCCTAGCCCTGTGGGAGCTCCTTTCACCCCTCCTCCAGACTCTCTATCACGCGCTCACCCTCTCGAGAACCCCTCTTACCCCTTGACTCCCGCCAGGTCTCTACGAACTCTTTCCATTTCTGCCTCATCTCCCTTCGTACGTTCTCTAGGTCTCGTCCGCTTTTATACCCCTCATACTCCATCTCATCTTCCCACTCGTATTCTCGTACCATATCCCTCGGACCCTAGATTAACGGAACCCTTCCTGACGGAGAAAAGAGAGCTGCTTCAACTCACCTAGCTTCAAGGTGCCTTCACACCACGAACACTTTGATGATTTGAAATATCGATTATGGTTCTGAACGGTACAATAGCTAGCTAAACAAAACAATGCAGAGAATGCGTGGTCGAGTTTCGCTCGACTGTGAGTCTAACCATCTTGTTTTGTCACCAACAGGATGCCAAATGGGTAATAAATAGATACTATGAAAAAGTTTGCACAAAAGATGGTGCTCATAAGACAGAGTAGTAGTACATCGTTGGCGATAGTTGCGGGTGATTTACATTAACGCCCCGAAGCGCGTTGGCCGTTTCATCCCCATTAGGAAGCGACCCATGCGACAGCCGCCTAAATTCATGGCAATTTGTCTCTCGTCGCGAATGTTGTACATCGCATCCAAACTCTAGATCCTATATTTGAATATATATAGATACATACGTTATGTGCACCCATGTTATATATATTCGTATCGTGATGTGCGAACAGAGACCCGAAATGCGCGATGATGCGTTAGAACTCTGTCGTTGTGCATGGATAGAGGTCAGAGCTCGTACGGAATCCTGCAAACGAGAAAGAGGGAGAGAGTGAGAGTGAGAGAGAGAGAGAGAGAGAGAGAGAGAGAGAGAGAGAGAGAGAGAGAAGGAGAGGAGAAGAGAGATATCTCTGTTGGCCGTATTTCAGTTGTAACCTTTCAGAGTCCTATGCAGTAGCCTAGCCCAAACAGCTCCCTAATTTCATAGGGATGCATCGCGGCGTGAGATTATCAGCGCACATCGTGCAGGACAACGCAAAACCTAATCCATGCTCTCCTACAGTGGCACAAGCCTCCTAGTGGTATTACAACTGGTGTATATCTTTCTCGCTCTTGGACGTATACTATTTTGGGGTGGTTCATGTCGCACACTTGGTGACATCGCAATGCTTTACCTAGTCATCTCACACAACTGAATATTGTATATACATGCATACACCATTATATCAATGCCTCTTGGTATCGGTGAGATACGTACATATAGAGAGTTGTAGACTGTGGATGCACGAATACGCATTAGGTCGAGCACTCGGCTCTATCCAGTCATAGATTACGTCCAATTTGATACCATATACTGGCTGTGCTAATGTACATGCGTTTACGTATATGTACCCTGGTATCTATACGGTTACATGGCATTTTTCCGCTGTCATCTATACATATATATATATATACACATATATACCTACAGTCTGATACACGTGCACATAACAGGGTGTTGGCACGTCCGCTTCTATACAACATTCAATGTGTATGGTTCGTAGTACATAGAGCATGTATGGTGTATGGTAACACATAACCAGCGGGCGATCAGGGGTAGAAAAGCAGAGGGGTAGCACGCCCCAGCCACACAGAGAACACCGAGTAAATGTTTCTAGGGGGTAGGAAGGTGTGGTTGCTTTAGAGGTGCGTTGAACCCAACACAGGTAGGTTGACATCGTCGTGCCTAGTTCCATTGAAACGTGCGAAATCCATGCGTAATCCACTGAGGGTGGGGGCGTAATCTCCCTGGAAAGTGTACAGGCCGAGGAACGCGGGTTACGATCACGAGCAGAGGGTATGAGAGGAGGTCTCATACTAGTCTATAGAGGCTGTTACCGCTATTTGTACTTCCTGTTCCCGATGCCCATCAACAAAGTTCTCCGCGCGCTCGTTTGTGCGTTGGGCACAACCTCTCACTAGCATACCGAACAGGATTTTCGATACTTGTTTCTATTCGCATACGCATTGAAAATCCCAACGAGTCGTTTATCCTTTCCATTCTATTATACCGTGATACGATTTAATATCGTGTTATTTATCATATCTTTTTTCGTGCTAAAAAACATATTTGCAGAACACAAGTCGAGGAACAAAAAAAAATGATTGAATTCGTGTACAAGTAAAGGGATGCATCAGATATTTGTACGCATACAAGCTTGTTGAAAAAGTTGTCGAATATTTATCAACTAAGGTATACACTGCAAAGCATTGTGTACACTCTTTACCCAATTTTGCCTGACTTGCCTGACTCACCTCCGGCGTAGTGATGGTCCCGTAACAATCCAACATTCGGCGTACACCGGAGTGCGTAATTCAGTGGTACGTAACGCTACTATTGGTTCGGGGATGAGCCTCGGGGTGGCTTGCGGATGAACGAAGCAACATGATTATGTACATATATACGTATACATACGTATATACCATAAAAGGGTATTTTGGGTAGGTTTTGCGAATGTGAGAGGGAGGCTGTGGATAGTCGCATAGAGGTTCGTGTGGCACTGTGGACCGCCGGAGGTTTGAAACGGGTGCGGGGGCAAAGGGGAGTGGTAGTCGCAGAAGAGTGGGCACCGAAGGGTGAGTGGAACCGAGGGTTGTGGAAAACGATGCGAACTCGGTGATGGAGAGGAAGCAGAAGCGGAGGAATAGGAGGAGCAGGAGGTGGAGGAGGACGCGGCACGGTTGTTTGTGTGTCAGCCGCGCTGGGACCCTCTGCCCATCCTCTCGTCCTGAGTCCTATTTCGCTCGCCCCTTTCCTCTACCCACTACACCACCCTGCAGACTCCCTCTGGTCTTCGTTCTATGCGCTCCCCGTATACTCGACCCTCCATTTCCCACTCAACTACCCCAAGGTATGCGGGGACTGGCAGGACTATACTATGCCACGAACTCTTCTTCTGTAGCGTATCTACGCTTAATACCGTATATGTATGTAGCGTGTTTCACCAGCGTGCGTGCCACGAAGCTTGTCTGTGTGTTCTGTGCGAAGCCTAGCAAATCTCTCTACCCTTTCCTCTCTGTGCTTCTAGTAAAGCCGCTGTCTAGCCATATTCGTGTGAGGTAATCCACGTGTGTTGCAGTTCAGTCATTCTGTCTGTGTGTATATACGTGCATGTGTATACGTGGACATCTAGTTCATGATACAAACGTGTCCGTACCTATCTACCTTATACTCTAGCTGAAATTGGTGGCAACAGTAACTGTGTTCGTTAGACTCATGTCAGTGTATGCCGCACCTTGCAAACATCCCTTTGGTTTTCACCCTTCTCCATATCTACGAACCTCGGCTGTATTTCTCTTGGTTTCCTTGGTGTCTGCAGGTTGTGGAGCCATTGCATAGCCTCCACCGGAAGCGAAAGGAAGACAAGCATCGTAGATATTCTCAAAACTTCTAGCTGTATCTATACATGCCCTTAGCATGCGTGAGCTAGAAGTTTTGAAATCTATTGAATATGCGTGTGTACAAGCTCTGACGCTCACATTATTGGCATCTTGCGTTGTTGTAAGTATGAGGCAGATTTTCGATGTATGTGTAAGTAGGGCTACAGGGACAGACGATGACAATTGAACTATTAGCGGTTCAGTTCGCCTCCAAAAAGGTCGATTAAGGGAAGTGGATCGGGACTCGGGGGTTGTAGGCTACTGTTTTTCACTGTAAGATGAGTAATCCTTGTTAACGCTCTTGTACAGTATAGTGCCCTCGATGTTTTCATCATTGGAAACCCTTCTTCTCTCCCACATTACCCTTTGTTGATAGTATCTTTGTCGGTCTACTCTTATATTACATTAAAGCAAAAGAATGAAACCAGGTATAACGAGATATAAAAGTGGAATATCGCTAAGAGGAATGCACATCGTACACATCCAATTTCCTTGGCCCTATAACATCAAAGTTTTCAATGGCAAGATTTCTTCAGAATGTGTGTATTCGTTTAGGAGTCGGGGAAAACTATAGTCAGAAAATGCAGTATTAAAAAGTTGTTCTAACCCATCACTTAGTGTTGCAAATTCACGCAAGAAAAAGCGTGTCACGGTTCATGATAATAATTACTAGGTTTCAAAATATAGCTTATATAATTTGACGACTGATTTTTGCATTGCTCTGAACATGTACTTGAACCTCATTTGATCTATAGATACAATAACGGAGATTACAGTAATGGTTTTTTAACTTGCTCTTCAGAAGAAATATTTGATATTTTGAAGGAAACTAAAAGCTTTACCGGTACTTTGTAGCTTTGTATTGTTGTGTCAGTACTGTAGACTTGCATTCAACGACTCATTCATCACACAAAGGTATTAAGAGGAGAGTATGGAGTTAACTTGATAGCACCTGGTTTAGATTATTGGGTAATGTCACGTATCAATATCATACCTGAACTATCAAGGAGAGCAAAAAAAACGGCTTGGTTCAAAAACTGCTATTCATTTAATAGATTATACTACTTACATATTTTCCTTGTAATATCGCTATGGGCTTGGCTCAGGCGATCTTTGTCTTTCTCCTGTCTATCTCCCCATTACTTCACTCTGCTCTTCCTCTGCATGGCTAGAGGTAGAAGGTATTGCAGCCGAGTTAGAGCATCAGAGCCGAGCGTTGGCTCAGCTGTGTTTTCCGTTCGTAGGATGGTTGCGGTATGGCGCAAGGTCTCTCACTGTATGTGTGTACGTGTTCGTAAGTATGTGTGTGTTGAGAGGTTGGGATTGGGGTTGGGGTTTCGGGCTGCCTCACTACCTCTCTGTTTCTGCCACAGAGGGTGGTTGGATTGCGCGAGGTGGTTCAGGGGGGTCGAATGGTTGGCAGGCTGGCAGGCACGCAAGGGTACCTCAGGCCAGAAGAGGATAAGGGTGGGTGGTTGGTTGGGTGAGCTCGGTCGCCCAGGGGGTGCAGGGAATAGTAGTGAGCTTCTACTACTACTACAACAACTACTGTGGTAACCAGAGAGAGAGAGAGAGAGAAAGCGAAGTAGAAGGGTGCATGGAAGGGTAGGTTGCTTTGAACTAAGCTGGCTAGAGGTGGAGTATGGTCGGAGGTTTCTGGCGAAGGGCAAAGGGGTGCTAACGCCACTGCTGCCGCTGCTGGTGTTCAACGTGGTTGGGGGTTTGCAGGGTTCTCGTTTTCACCAGTATAGCACTACCGTTGCTGTTGCTACACCCCTATATTCCTCTTCTCTATACAACTACGACGGTGGCACGAATATAGTAGTAGTTGTGGTATAGGGCTTGTGCTATGGCTGTTGATGCGGGAAGAGGGGAGAGTAGTGGGTGTGGGACGAAGGGGCTGCTATGGACGCGGAAGGGTAGATATGGAAGCAGCAGCAGTCCTCTGGACACCGCAGGCCCACCTATAACTACTACACGAGTCTCCTCTACTACTGTACTATACCAGTACTGTGTATACGCAACCCTACGCTTCCCTCTGTCTCTTTCCCTCTCCCTATTTCTATGTGTACCCATTGCTGAATCCATTGCTCTAAATAATTCTGTAGCGATACGATTGCGCCTCTGCGGCTACCGACAGAGCGGTTTCGGTCACAGCTCAACGTACCACATCTCGTCTCTGTCTCATCATACTTTCTCCCTTTGGCTGGACCCTATGTCTTCTCTACTCGGCGTAGGAGAATAGTAAAGGAACGAGGTTGTACTGTCCGGCTGAATGTCAAATAGCTCTGCTAGAAATACCTGAACCTCTCCTATTCTGAAGTGCTGTGGTAGGATTATGTGGATGCTCTGTACAGAAATACACGTTCGATCGACTATATATGTAGTCATCCTTTGAAGTGAACAGTCCCCGTTGTGAAACGAAACTGTGATGGTATTCATTACACTATGCCTACTTCATCATAATACTAACGACCAGAGGTACATCAAGTACTCAATATGTAACTATAAGTCACGTATAGTAGTATATACCGTTTGGCAAGGGCTCAACGTTCGATCGAAAAACGGAATATTTTAACGGAAGGACCCGAAAACCCAATAACCCGTAAACTCTTACCCACCCGTGTCGACCCGTCACTACCTGCTAGCAATGTCGACGACGTCGGCATCGACCTTTGCATAAATTCGTGTAACGAACCACGACACGATTTGCGTATCCTCACCTGTTTACAGTACTATTCACTGCCTCACACTCGTACTTTGGCGTATTCATTCAACCACACTTGCTAATCGAATTTCAATTTGAATCCTTCCTATCAATAGGAAGGTGGAAGAATCGGTTATTAAAGTAACTGACAACGAGGTCAGTGTGTTACGTACATACCGCTCAATAGCATAGCTAAGGTCGGTTAAAAAATATCATAACAGAAAAAGGCGTCGATTATACAATCGATTTCCATTGCACGACTTCCTCATCATGCAGTGAAAGTCGAAGAGTTTTGTCGTACGGTGGCTTATGATTTCAGATTATGAAGCTCATAACTGATTCAGTCGTCTAAAGCAATCCTACGGACAAATCGGTGGTTGCGTCCAGTCACATATTTCTCCAAAGGGTCGTCACGTGCAGGTCGATTCCCTTAGGTTGAGGGTGATGTTTTTCCTTCTCGTTCTTGTCACGCATGAAAACTCTGTAGAGCCAAAAAGTGCGAAGGCTGAAGAAAGTACTCTGGTCTCGAATTCGAAGTTTGGAAAAAAACAGCTTTTGTCGAAACTTATTAACCTTGGTGATTGTTAAGTTTTGTTGTTGGTTTTTTAAAGCCGAAATCATTAAAATAATCTTGGATATATGGGCAGATGATAATTATCATCAACTCCCAGAGACGAGTAGAAATTGTATTTATCTCTATCAATTATTCAACCGGATTCGAATATAAATTTCTTAATTTTTTGAAAATTCAATGCTGTGGATGAACATTTTTGAAGAATTACCCTGCGTATCTTGATAATTTACAAATCTCTATCATGTTTATTAATTTCATCCTCAAAGAAACTATAGTTTAATCGAGTAGCGTTTAGTTATATAATTCTGAATGATCGAAAACGCATTTTGAACAAATTTTTCATCGAGGTTTCGTACATAAGATTGTTTGAGGCCGGATCACATCGAATTATTTACTTCGGTCGCTTTTTTCGAGTCCAAAAAATCGCCATTGCTGCCTGTATCGGATAAAACATTTGAAACTCAGCAAATAACTAATAAAAGCAGTTCGCTATAGATTCTTCAAAATACGAGTAAATAACTGAGCATCGCTAAGTTCCAGTTCTAGGTAAAACGTTCAATAGTTTTTCTGTTAGCGTCATCCTATATTTTCTCTGCAAACTTTCTCTTCATAGAGCCTCCGTCAGCGCTGCTACCCGTTTCTGGTGCTGCTTTTACTACTTTCCGTATCAGAGGTGAAAAGTAACACTCTTCGGCTCATAGAGCCCAAACACTAATCCACGGACCATTCCTACCGTATATATATCCACCTACTCTATCCGTCCATCCATCCGCCAATCTTCGTTTTAAGATAGAAGTGGGAAAGGCAAGAGGAGGAGTCTTGGCTGGATGAACATAGCTAACAGTCGCTATCCTAGGGCCGTATCTATAGATATAGGTGCTCGCTTCGAGAAGAGATTCTCTTGATAACGGTACAGGTATTCTCTTCCAAGCTGGCCGGATGTTCCAGCGAACAATCAAGTGCAGGTTTCGGCCAGTTCTCTTCTGCACAGCCTATTTCTTTTAGTTCTGTCATAATAATTATTTCTTGCATTTACATCGCACAGTTTGCATTTTTCAAGAAACATTTGATTTATTCGAGTCAAGTTGACTCGTTGGACGATTGAAACGAGAATCAATTCAATATCCACAATTATTGAATCAGATTGGTAGCAAAATGTCAAGATTTGTTATAACTATTTCCACAATTCAATGTTGTTGGCAAAATTTAGCATTTCGTTTTTCACGTAGACGTAAAAAAGTCGATGCAGTAACATAACTCTAGAAAATATGTGTGACGGCCAACGACGATATGCACGAGGATACTCGTTTGGCCCGAAGGGAATCGCTGTAGTGATTCTCTCATGACAGCTCTTGCGAGAGAAGGATTATCGTAGCGGAGTATGCGAAGAGAAAAAAATAAACACTTTGGCGAGTAGGAAGGGATGAGCATGGAAAGGGATCGTTAGAGCCCTGAAGGGATATGCTCGTCACACCCACATATGGCGTGTGCCTTATGTTAGTATAGTACCTTTTCGACCCCGTGGTTATCGTATGAATATACATACATAACAAGTTGTACACATGAAGTGTGAGAGAACACCTACAGTACATTTTCCTTAATATAATATATCAATTGCGTATACATTGCGAGTCAAATGAAAATCGACAAAATTTCATGACAATAGTGCTGAACTCCGACATACAAGTCCTTACCTCTCTGTGTGATCATGAAATCTTTTATATACAAGTGCACTAAATGAAAAATTGGAAACTTGAGGAGAATGATCGAATATAATGAATATACATGAGATTACTATTGAATTTTGAATTGCTGAAAGGAACGGTTAGCTTTGGGAAATATGAGCACCACTGCATTCGCCATGTTCTGCTACCATGGGTTGGCTGAGCTTTTGCTCGGAACGTGGCAGTTTCCGGTACTGGTGAGAGAGCGCACCCGGTGGGGCCGAAAGGGTGAGAGACGGGGGGCTTGCAGAGCAGGTACATCTAGATAGTATATATGTAGCATGGCTTCGCAAGCCCTCACCCTTGTTCACCTCATCCCCTTCGTGAGGTCTGTGGGGGACGAGCTTTGTGAGCAGGGGAAAGGGAGAAAGGGACCATAGGACGAGGTTGGCGCTGGCATGCGGAGTAGTGGAGGATGAGAGAGGGGTTGCGGAGCCCCAGAACTTCTCTCTGTCGGTGCGGGCAAAATGGCCGCTCGACGAGACCTGGTGCTGGTAGATCGTTGTGCTAGCACCATAGCTGTCGGGTTTGCTGGTATCACGAAACCTACCTTCTCTCGTCGCAACCCCTCTGTGTACTCTTTCCTCTGCGCTTCCACTTTATCTTTCTCCAGCTCCCTCTCTCTCTCTCTCTCTCTCTGTCTCTCTTTCTCCGTCATGAACGAACCAGAGAACCCAGCAACTTCCTCTCAAGGAGAACTCAAGGACATTCGATATCCTCCGCGCATTTCATGGGGTCTCTCACACACCCGTTTCCCCTTGATCCTCTGCACAAGACTCTGCCCGAAGAGTTTCCTTGGGTTTTTTCACAAATAATGATTATAGCACTGAGTCACCAAAAAATCGCTATTTTTTTCGCTTCTCGCTGCTTTCTCCTGATTAGCCATTTTTTATCAGTATTTAACGTTCTATTTCATCATTAGATCAACTTCCTCTGACTCAACCTATAACAATATGACAAGTAAAAAAGACCGGAATACGACGATTGGTAAAATATACTCAGATTTTAATCGACCTTTACATTTGTACTGATATATAAATCAATACTACACATATCGATACAGAGTATGAAACCTGGGGAATTAACATTTCAAAAGGGGTTTTTGTATTTGAACTACGAGCATTTCTAAAAACTATTTTGTACTAATGCACGTTTACCCGTATGAATTAAGTATTTTGAACACGGTCCTACTAATCATGAAAAAACAGCATCGTGTGTAATAAACTCTTAGTATCTTGAAACTTAGTTAGGTTGCATCTCAATAGAACTTTTTCTGGTTATGTTTATTACTCACGTGAGTACTGTGAATATTTATTCAGCTCACACTCATCTGTATCGATGTTCACAGTGATCTGTTTTGAAAAACATTCATCACTTCCTGTCTGTTGAAATTATAGATATTCTTCTTCAACAGATCTTTCATTCCTAATACGATCACTCATGTCAGAATTTTTACAATCTCCAAGGAATCCAATGACTCACTGTCGTTTCATCGTGTCACTTAATTTTTGCAATTCACGTCGCTAATTTAATAGGATTAAGATTATTGTTGAATCGATTTTACCATTTCTGTTCAATTGATGACTTTTTGTGTGAATTATTTCAGCATTAGTTTGAATCTATCCGGGTAGTACACCAATGGCATTTCCAACGTACGTTGGTGTGTAGACGATTCTCCTTGGTAGGAGGCTTACAGTGACGGGCTGTTCGTGGGGCTAACAAAAACACTTTTTAAAAGGTCTACCAACGGATCCGTTTCATTTTATCTATGCATAATTTATTTTTAACCACTCGAAGATCAACAGCTTCGTAGTTCACTCTTTAAATAATTTTTGTGCTTTTGTCATGAAGCATGATTTTCAACTGATATGGAAACAAAGCGATTGGCATAAAAAACACCTTTTTCCGATGTTTGACAATTGATTACATGTGCGATCACACTCACAATCAGAAAATGAATTTGTGGTTTTAATAATTGGTGGTAAGTCGTTAAATTTTTATAATCAGTCTCGTTGTGATCTTGCGTACTTGAAGATTTTCAGTTACCGGTAAAATCTTCATTATACTTTGTCTTTCTAACAAAAATATTCAAGTGCCGACATGCCGCGACTTTTATCACGGTTTCCCCCGTTGTGTATCTTTTAGCGCTGATGTAGCGTCGAAGAATCGTGCATTTTTTTTCATACATTATCTTTGCACCTACTTGTTAGTTGTATAACTTCATAGATATTTAAAAAAATAATAAAGATTACTATGGATGGTTGAAAGTTTCCACCAAATGTGATAAAAAATACACATTTCTAGTTTTAGTAAAATTTTATAGATTTGTTTAATGTAATAATGTTTTTCGTCAGAAAATGCAGGTTATACAAATATCAATTTATGATTCAAGGTCATCATGTCATGCCGATACGGTACTGTCATCTGTTTTCGAATCGTTGCTTGAAAACAATAAATTCGAAGTGATGTATTATCCATTCTGCAGTCAGATAATGTTTTATTTGTTGAATAAACCGACCTTGTAATATCGATATGTTAGCGCATCACAACGCTGGAAGGTAATCTCATTCACAAAACTGATGGTTGGCACCCACCCTCGTGATGATGCATTCTCGTGCTTTGTATAATTGCGAGCTTTTCTAGCGAATACATAAAGCGTTTTCATATGCTCGAGGCATCGATATCGGGGCGAGTGATTTGATTGCTTTGTAAAAAAAAATGGTAGGTCCGTCGATGACCAGCAACGACCACACGTTTTCATAAAATTCCAGGCAACCAGGGACTCGATGAGACCAACAATATTGGAACATTGGAGAATCACCTGCGACAAAGACATTCTCGTTGAAAAACTGAGAAAAAAATGAACTTTAAGGATGTAAAGCGCTGGGCTTTATTTCAGATAAAATTCTGATTTTTTTTATATGCTGTAGTACAATTGTGATATTTGATGGCTGTGAAATTTCAAGGCAGCTTAACGACTTTTTGATCGAGATATTATTGATTGAATAATACAGAATTTTACACGTCGCATATGATGCGTATGTCTTTCTGGTCACTAGAACAGGAAAATTAATATATTTCCGTATCAGATGCTCTAGAAGAGAAACGTTAATTATGCTCGTTTTAAATATCCTAGATTCTGATAGTGCATTAAAAAAGGGGGGTTAATGAACATTCGAATTAGAAATATTGAGTTACAGATCACAAATCGTCGTGAGTCTTTACGATTTTCTAACCCTGTAAAATTGTGTGTATATGTATACATATTGTACGTAACCTATTCCTGCTGTCAAAGATGGTGGCGTTTTTTGGGGATTATGTTTACCTCTAAAATCAGCTGTGAATTGATTATGGGCGAGCCACGTTGTCAAAAGTAATGTTCCGCTATATACCACCGAGTCAATTTGAAAACTCAGAACTCTCCAGATTCCTTAACGAAATAAATTTAACAAATTGTAAAAATTATCATTTCATTTCTTAACGATATTGGGTCCAGTCACCTGGGATAGCTTCTTTTCAAAATTGCCGTGAAAAACTGTCTATTGACTAGTACGACCGTTTGTATATCCTTAATAGTGCTATTTGAATTTAAGAACTTCATCGCTTCTTTTTCTCAGGATGTCAATTTCGTAGACACAAACAAATTAGAAGTAGTTCTATATAATTTTTTATTGACCCCGAAATTAGGGTTATTTAACGCCAGTAAGTGATAATCGTTATTAGTGATTGTAATGTAATAAATGGAATAACATGGTAAAGTTTGTATTAATTGTATCCTCGATACGAATGACCACACTTTCTCTCATTCGAACCGATTAATACTAAATTCCGCTGAAAAAATATCAATAAAACAAAGTCTATTATAAAGAGCATAATTAAAAATTGATTCATGATTTTTAGTGCACGAGGATGCGTTATAAGGGCATGTTGTTGATAAAAAAGAATTCTCAATTCAGTTTCATCCATTTTGCTATGTACAGATTTATCTTTTGTGATCCACATTGAAATTGTAACGAAATTCCTTTTATCCGTATATAATTTTTAGGATTTCAATGCAACTTTTTTGTGATTATAGTGTTTTCAATGCCAGTCGTCCTGCTCGACGATGTTGCCTGTTCCGTCTAGTTGGCTCGTTAGCCTTGGCTTCCTGCTAGTTAAATAATTAACATTTTGGTCAGAGTGTACTTCGCTTTCTACCGCTGATGTCGCTCTCGCTCTCATCTCGTGCTCCTCTTCATGGTTTGTGCGCATAGGTATAAGAGCTCCAACGAATAGCCGAGCTAGCGTTGTGAACCCGTAACACGAGCTCGAGTTAGTCCACCTCTGCCATTGCCGCATGCTGTCCACTATACCTGACTAACTCTTGCACCCCTTTTAGCCCCTTACCCTTCTTCTATGCCTACATATATATATATATAGAGCCCACGTACATGCACGTTCTATGTACACTGAGAATACGTACATGGTCATTTCCATGGGGTGTCCTATGTAGAGTGAGTGAGTGTTGTCATCAAAAAATAATACTATCTATACGCCATGAGCATTCGATGCCGATCGTTATTCAAAGAAGCTATCAACGATCAATTCAGTACAATTATATAGGGTTCATACGAACAAAACCATTTTTTTTGTATTTTTTAGTGTTATTAATTGGTACTATGGAAGATCATTTTATACGATTCGCTGTATTTTCTTCACAACTGAAGAGGCATGAGTGCAAAATTGATCCACAAAGTGTTTTATATTTTTTTAAATACAGAATGCTATATTATACCTCAAATGAAATAACCATGCTTATCAGCTTGTGGATTAATAACGAATCACAGTGGACGTTTTGCCCGTTATTTCCTAATCACAAAGTGTAACACTAACTTCAAATCACTTCATGAGCTTTTGTAGATGATTATGAAAATGAAGTTTTTGCGTGATGCTAGAAACAACTTTGATCTATATTTTATATGATTACTTGCATTCTAAGAGCGACTAAACTCAAGAATGACATGATTTTACTCGAATTGGAATAACCAATACGTGTTATATACTAGATAGGAGCTGTGCACCCTTACAGAGAGCGAACCTCATGTACACGAACAGCGAGAGATATATGCAGTTGGTGGTCTGGTACTGCACCGCGGCTTGCATATTGCACCCCCTTTCTGGAAGGGACTGCATAGAGCCCCAGCTCTATATAGAACCGTGTGGAATGGACTACGGTCGGGGCCAAAGCCCGGACGCTGAAATATACACCCGCAACTCGAATACGCGCTGGGTGAACGTTGCGTACACGTTGCGATAGAGCTGCATGACAGAGCGAGGGTACTGTTCATCCCCAACAACCACCACACCACATTGCTATCCCCATACTCCCTTTCCGCTATACTTTCCGCTTAAAATGCCTCCCCGTGCAGCCCCGAGGAGAGACAAAGAGAACTTTATTCTCTATTCCTCTATGATTATTGTTGAATGTAGTGTATGCGCTTTATTTATGCATCGAAAGCAATGGTTTGTGTTCGAATTCGAATATTTAAAAGGGCAAAAAGATACATAAGTTTCCTGGCAAAGTATCGTGTAGAATTATTTGTTTTATGCATAAGCGTATAAAAAAATAGTAAGTGAAATACTTGGTCCTCCGCTTCAAGTTTCCAAACACGCCTCTCATCATCGGGGGATATTCATTTTCGATATCGTTACGTTTATTATTCATTGACAAATACTTTAACTGCTGAACCAGTTTATCGACCGCCTGCTAAGTGGCTACAAAATTGCTGGATTTCGATTAAGTGTGGTTCTGCTGACACACGTAATGGGTGAGCGTTACAATGGATAGAAGAAACAGTGGTGAAGGCATTGGCTATATTGAAAAAAAAAAAAAATTGTCCTTTTCTATACTGATAATGATGAAACGCATCATAAAACAGCGACAAATTAGAAATAAGTTGAATTAAACGTAAACGCAAACGCTTATAGAGCGAAGAACGATCGCATTCCGGGTGAGCCTCGCCCTTTTTTTTAGTAAACCTGCATGTGAATTGTTGTATTTATCTTTGTCTCGTCATTAGTACAATGGCTCAATTCTTTTCGTCGTTAAAGTGTAAAAAAAAATGTGTGATAATCGGTAACATCGACGAGTTGTCTCTTTTCTACTGCCTTCATTTTTCATTTTATTGAACACAGAGATCAAATAAATGGTATGATACATTCGAGCATTTAGCGGCTGAAACCTTGCATTTCGAGCAATATTCAACAACATGAGCTAATGTGCGATTTCTCCCTTCGAAAATGCCACGACAAGAATCTAAATCCTTACTACATACATATATGCGAGTATGTACACATAGTGGAGAGTTTCGAGAGATCAGTCCAGTGAGATTCGCATGGTTGCCTAAGTTCGTGGTGGCCTCATCGTCGTCATTGTCATTGACCCTCTGGCCCGTACGAAGACCTCAATTCGGAGATTAGGTGGAAACAATTACAGGACAACAAGAAGCAAGAGATAGAGAGAGAGAGGGGAATATAGAGAAAGAGATAGAGATAGAGAGAACGAGGGAGGAAGATAGAGCAAGAGATACGTTCCTAAATGTACATCTCTTGGATGACGACTCTCAGATCAGCTCCTACAGACGCAAGGCTATGCCGCATCACAAGATCTAACAGAACAGTTATATACCATCGAAAACCTGGCTACGCAAGTTCCATAGCTGCTCCGGTATATCCTTCGATCGACTTAAACCGCGGTCGAACATCCAAAGCCAACATCAGCAAGACCAGCATTTCGAACCCTCGAGAGTTTCAACTCTGAATGAAACTCAGTGATACGATGGAGATCCGAGTGATAGAAAGAGACGAAGAGGGTGAAATAAGGACCGATAGGCATGTCTAGTAAACGCTGAGGCGCCATCATGTCTGGACCCTAACAAGAAACTTAGCTCGTGCGCGCACAATCCTCTTCTTCCTACAAACTCCAATTCCTGCTATACACATATACACGCACTCCCATTCGCACATATACATATACATCTATGTGGATCTGTAGAGCGTCATTTCTCTCTATTTCTGCACCCCATCGATGTTGCACTCTGCCCGTGGAACGTCACGTTCTTCTCTTCATCCCAGCTTCAACCCTTGCATTCTACACGCCCTTATCGATGGCGTTTTCATGGGACTGCAATCGAACCTGCTGAATTTCGTCGTAGTAATCGAAATACATGATGTTTTCATATCTATATGGAGACATGCATATATGTATGTATAACATATACATGGTTTGTTATATAAGTGAATAGAGGAGAGAAATGATGACACACAGGCGAAGTATTCCTACCAAAATTGTAAAGGACAAAACTTGTCCCCCAATCCACAATCCCCCGTGAGGATACAGCGACGCTGGTACTAGGTACCCAGGAGTTCGAAAGAGAGTTGACAAAACTCCCCACAGCGTTCTTCAATAATATATATCGTGTCGTGCGAAACTTACAATAAGGGAAAGTCCTATCTACTTTCTCTTTTCTTGAGTTTTTTCTACTTTCATTCATTTGTGTACACTTTCTCGTGTGTGATGTTAACAGAAATAGTTGGGTGGCAAAAGACATCGCTGGGCACAGTATGAACGATGTGAAGATGGTGTAACATTTTTTCTTAAACCAAACACAACTTACGTATTACCCGAGTATTATTAACGCAACATCAATGCCTCGAGGGTGTTTTGGTTCAGAGCGTAATTCCGGATATTACCTCTATTATTGACGTTTGTGGTTTGCTCATACTTTTCATAAAGCGAGACATTAAATTAATGCGTGAACTCTCAATAAAACACTTAATGGTTCGTCGTCCGATTTTGAGATTCTTAATGATCGTTTATTCCGGTCAATATTGCGGAATCCATGCAGTGAAGAATTTCATTACTCCCAAGACATCGTCTTTAACAGAGGTTCAGTACCTCAAGTAAACCTCAGTATGTAAAGGTTTTGAAGAGATTCGATTCAGGAATCAAAATCGATGTTTCAGCGCTGTTGGAATAAAAACCAAAAGGTGCAGCAAGAGGGTTATATATAAATGTATATATATAGGCATATACTTGTCCTACAAACCCTCCGTAACATATATATTTTTATTCGGTTTTTCGAATCATGGCTGCGGGAGCCTGAAAAAAAATCTTTTTATGTCAAACCGCCCTCTACCGGTCGTTCTTACGTATTTTCTCCCTGACGTGACCCTCAAAGCTCCCTTTGCTTTGGAAGCCTTTCTTGGCTCTCCTCATCCACTTTTTTTCCTCCCGTCAAGCAACCCTCCCAGTGTCCTCGTTCATCTTTCCCACTCCACTCGGCCCCACTTTGCTGCTGGAGACGGTCGCTTCGTATTATTCCAGCTTTTCGCGATTGCAAGAGACGCGACAGCACCAAGGAAATGTATAGTTAGGCGAGGGTCTGAGAAGACCCTGAGTCTCGGGTGTGGCAAAGCATAAGATGGAAGGGACACTCTGTATATCATCGATACAAGCAGAAAGAGCTCGAGATAGTGAAAGAGAGAAATATCAGCTATGTACTGAAGGTTTCAAGTCCTCGATCTCTGTAAATCTCGTCCGAGTAGTTCTCGTCCCCTTCATCAGAGAGCTCTTATGTGTGATCGATCTGAAGAAATAATATCTTTGAACGACATGGTTTAATAAAACATTACAGGATTAATAAACACCCAAATGACAATACAGATCTTTTGAGTAAAAGGTATATCTCTTTTCAACAGTTGGAAAATGATTCGAAATCCTTCGATATTGCCGTTAATAGATTCGTCGGATTTCGATCAATCCTCGAATGCCGTAAAGTATTAGCGAATTAGAATGATTGAATAAAACGTGTGGCAATCGTTGGATTAAATTTTGAGAAATAACCCACGCCTACATTTCCGAGAGTAGTCTTTGGATATATAACTGTGAGTTGGTCGGTTGGTTCAGCCGCCCACAGGGAGCAACCACCCTCGGACGCTATTACCTTCGTCCAGTAAGCGAGAGATAGAAAGAGTAAAACGGAGAGGGAGGATGAGAGAGAGAGAGAGAGAGAAAGTGATAGAGCCGGAGAGGCGGAGAACGAAAGAAATTGAGGGGTTGAGAAAGCGGCTGGTGGGTTTTTACTCTGGACGATCTAGGGGCGGAGGGAAGGAGAGAGAAATGGGAGAACCTGGCCGACAACGAAAGAGGGTGCGAGGCATAGTGCTTGGGTGAGTGACTACGGGTGCAAGAAGAGAGACGGGAAATCACAAGAGAGAACGAAATGGCGAGCCAGTAGGGTTGGAAAACCCAACCTAAGAGACTTGGTCGGCATCAGCACGGAATCGAGACACTCGGGGCAAGCAAAGGCTGAAGGAGAATAAGGACGGTCCGAGGGTTCGCTGACAGGGAGATAGGTTGGGGAGGCTAGAGGAGGAAGAGAAGAAAGAGGAGGAGGATGAACGTGGATTCTATGGGAGAGGAAGATACGAAAGACGAGCACGATGGAGCGCGGCGGTGGTCGTCAGAGAACAGCACGAAGCTAGGAGATCCAAAAGGGGCCAAGCTCTCAGGGTATAAAAGAAGTAGAGGGAGGGTGCCTGGTATTTTCATCCAACTTCCCTTCTCTTGGTGGTATCTAACCACCCCGCTCTTTCTTTGGTCTCTCGTAACCCGTGGTCGCTCGTCCGTATACCATAGTGGCGCGTCCTCCGAGTTACCCCTACGGTCCTTTATACCTTTCCATTTCTCTCCTCCTTCGTCTTTTTGGCGCACACACACACACCTATACCCGTAAACACACACGTACACATTTACTCCAACATCCGCATATACTCTTAAACTCGAAGAAAATGGTCTGCAGAACCATGAAACGGCCAGACACTCACCCAGATCCTGCTACACATTCATGTAACCCAACTCGTATATTACCCTATATTAGATCTGTAGCTGCATTCTCTCGCATTCACGTATACATGTATCTCAAGGTCTTGTAGATGAAAAAAATACAGCTATAGGGAGTATTGTCAGGTGTATAGTGTGTCGAATATAGTAGTTGGTAAATCGAGGTTCTCGACAGCTGCCCTTTTTCCTTTCTCACCCGACTTGCTTGCCGTTTTGCAGTCTTGGAAAGATCACACTCCGGCAGTATACATTGGCGCGAATTCGTATATTACAGGAAAGATAATATTGTGACTTATACGATACAACGTCAAACCCAGCAAGCTCCAGAACCGGAGTGAAGATAAAAAGCTAAACATCGCATGTAGCAATGAACTCAATGCAATCAATAGCAACGTCGAAGTTGTAGGACCTTATAATAACTGCAATTATGTAACATTTAGTATAAAAACTGGCCAGCTGACAAACATAATAATCGAAAATCTTTTCCACTCATTTCACCAGTAAATATTGTTCTATTGACACGAAAGAGTGATTATATAACGGATCAATGTAACCCGAAGCTTGTGATCATTACTTTGGGAAAACACAGTTAGAGTTGCATTTTGATAACTGGTTGAGAGACTGCTCAAGTTTGAAATAAAACCTACTCATGTCGGTAAAGATATTATCTTTGGTACGTGCATCAAAATCATAATACAGGGTGTCCTATCACCTATGGCTAAAACCATAGTGTAGAGCTTTACTATGAACTACTTCTACTTCACTATAAACTTACTGTAGTTACTCAGTATGATTGTACTCTATATTCAAACTTAAACATTACTTTAGCTTACGTGGATAACCAATAATTATCTAAATCCGTAGAGTTTAGAATCAAACAAAGAGTTGAAAAGTAGTTCACCATTTTTCGATTTGATTCTTTACTGATGGGTTTAAAATTAAAGTACTATTGTCCAGCATACACGTTAGCAGGAGTTGATTAATTCATGTACTTTTGAGGCGAAAGAAAATCTCTATATATATAAATCTGTTCGCTAAAAAATGTTTGTCCGGTTTTCAATCGAAAACGGCTGGACCGATTACAATGAATCTTTTACGGGATTAAAGATCACGATTCAAACTGAGTTTGTGGTGTTGTAAAATTTCGTTATCTCAATTTGTACAGAATTGCAAAAAAAAAAAATTTAATGATTTTGTTCAATCTACAATTTTAAAAACTCGACGGTAGTTAAATACTAACGATAAATAAAAAAAAACGATTTACCAATTTGAAGGGAATTGAAAAACGAACCAAATGAGCGGTGGTTTAATGCTCAATTCGGTATAGAAAAAAAGTTACAGCATTTTTAATGAAATTATGAAAAATTAAAAATACGAAAATCTTTTGTTTGATTATTTTATCCAGAAGAAAACTGAAGAATTATGTCTGAAACTGATTCAACTCTGAACGAAATAATTCATGTATCTAAAAAATTGAATTAAAAACATTAAAATAGGAAAAATTCACCGCTAGAATAGGCTAGATGCGCCTGCTCTATGCAGCGGGCGAGGCCCGCACGCACAGCTAGTAATTAATAAATATATTTTTTATTTTTAGTGATTGAGTCGTGCAACCTAGTGAAAAATTGTTTGATTGCTCGGATTAGGCATTATTCTTGGAAGTCAGCTTACTTCTCGAGTCGCTTCTTAGGAAAAGGCCTACAGATGGAAATTCACACAATTTGATTATTTCCATGATATTCCATACACCTTGATCGTCTTACATAATTTTGCGCAATCCCTAACTGTTTCGACTGCCTGGTTTTGATATCAAAAGAGAGTCAGGTTCAAAACCACAATGGAACTAAAAAATAGATAGCATCAGCTACGAATCTGGTCTTGGTGTCTTGAGTTCGAATAAAGGAGAATCAGCATTAGTGATAGGAAATCCGATATACATGTTACATCCTTGAAGTACAATTGTGACGAAGTACTTCTTCAATTCTTCCCCGCCATCTTATTATCCTCAAATTTTTTCAATTTTCCAGCACACACGTTTCTACGTTCTCTTCCACATTAGCAACGCACCAACGAGTACCCGGGTTTTCTTGAATCTGAAGTTTTTTTCTCCGTTATCACCGTTAAGCTTGGGAGATGTACGAGCCTTTTGCCAGGAGTGACTGGGGGGGTGACATGTGGGTTCCTTTCTTCAACGTACATTTGAAGGCAAGTGTGGGAAGCATAAGGAGGTGAGCTTGTAAGGATCGTGGATATCGGGAGATTCAGAGAAGGACGAAAAGAAGAATATACACTAAGAACATATCCCTGGTGAGAAATTCTCCATGCCACTTTCCGCTTCTATTGTGATTTATACTCGCGATGAGGGTGCTACTATGATCTTATATATATGTGGGGTATAAGGTTGAGTAACAACGTGACCACACGCTATATTATAGTAAACATGTATAGATATAATATATATGAGTGTGTACCATGGTGAAAAGTATAAAGGTTTAGGCTTTTCGACCAAGATCCTAGCTTGCCCAGCTCTTCTGCCTCTTCCTCCATCTTTGCTCCATGACGTCACCAAGCTAAGGCCGCTTCGCAAGATCTCTTCTGAACGAGATTACAAAGGATCGCGGGACCTGGTTCAAAACCCTGGCAAGATCCATACCAAGCCGGGACGTGGAGCGTTTCGAAATGCTCTACTTTACGATTTGTTGCATTCTTGATACATACATGGTTATTATATATTATATAAATATATATATAGGAGAACGGAGAAGTCGAAGAATATTATTGAAGCTCCAATAGAGGACATATTCGTGAAGGTCTAGCTGGATCGCACTTTTCTCGTTAGGAGCGAAGGAGGAATTCGAAATTTAATTTCGGGATAGTGCGTACCACTCCTTAAGTCGCCGCCCTGCGAACTTCCCTTTCTTCTCACAGAGCAGAAAAAATTCATCGTTACACAAAATAAAGAAAAAACAAACACGACGGTAAAATCGTGATTTGAAGCAACGAAAAGTTCGGATGAGTGCGAATCGTTGAACAGCTCGGGAAAAGACTTAGACTCTCGTCTCCGGTCGTTGAGTGTCGTGGAAAAGTATATAGAGATAGGGCGATGGAGAAAAACGGGAGATAGGTTGTGGGAGAGGTACATGGGAGTCAGCAGATAGGGAAAAAGTGTCTTTCCCGGATAGGGCCTCTCTATTCTCTGTGAGCTGGGTTAGAGTTCCGTATCTTTTTCATGGCGGGGGGGAGGGGGGGGGATCGGTGTCACCATCGTAGAACGTAGTCTCTGGTCGCAGGCTCTCTTCTATACGCCCCGAGGTTCCACCGGTATGTCGCACACCCTCTCTCGTACCATTGGACGCTAGAGAGAAGAAAAAACTCCGGTGGCATCGCAGATCCCGCTAGTCGAGCACATCTCCGCTACTATGTAGGTAGGAGTCTAATACAGATAGGATGTACTTGTTTGTGTGTATGTATATATATACGTGCGTGTGGTGCCAGAGGGATATATGCTGTAGAGCAGGCGAAAGCGCCCTTATACGTGCTTCAGTGCGAGTGGGTTTTCGCTGAGAGCGCGCATACGAGCGAGTGCGAGTAAAATTGACGGTGGAAGGAAGAAAGAAGGACAGAGAGATAAGCATAGGAGAGAGGCGAGAGTAGAAGAGTGTTTATGTGTGGAAGGACGAAGGAGGTCGGCTCGGGAGAGCCGTTTCACCGCACGGACTATCCTATATTACGAAAGTCTCACTCATTCCCTTCCTCCTCTTTCTCGTTGCTCCAGCTCCTGCTTTCTCTAGAGCTGTGCTTTCACTCCCTCTGGCTCTATGTTGGTGCTGCTCAGAGAACCCTCTCTCTGGTGCTCTAGTCTTTTCCCTCGCTCATACTCTCATCTCTACTCTCCCTGCTGCTTGTATTCCTCCCTATCCTGCTCTCTCTCTCTCTCTCTCTCTCTCTCTCTCTCTCTCTCTTCCTCTCGTTTCCATTTCGTATCCCTGTTCTTCTCCGTCTCTAGGATGCCCGCGTTATATCCCTCGTCGTTTCTCTCATACCATCCTCTTGCCTCTCGTCGCCCGAACCACGCGAGATGAAACCCAACTTCCCTTCTGTACCCTTCACCCTCCACCCACCTCCGGTATACTCTCTTTCGCTTCTCTACCTCGCCGACTCGCCGTCGCCGAGTCCAGGAGTCCTTTGGGGCCTGAATCGGCGCTGCTAGAGGTTGGGTGAACTCGAAGGGTGGCTACAGGCTTGTAGCAAGCCAGGGGGTTGCGGAGAGTTGAGGGGAAAGGACTACGTTCTACGTTGCCAGAGAAAGCTCTCTACAGGGAGAGGTTCCAGCCATATATAGAGAGTTGGAAAAGCGAGGAGCTGAAAGAGGATGAGGAGACAGAAAGAAAGAGGGAGGGAGAGGGTGAGAGGAAGAGAGAGAAGGTTGGAGGGAAAGCAACGAGATCAGCTCTAGGGCGGATGGGGTGGAAAACGACGGAAGGTGGAAGGATACGAGAAAGAGGAACGTGTCCGAGTGGAGAGTTCTCAGATCCTCGACGTTCATATATATATATATATACATAGAGAAATTCATATATGGTATATCTAACTCGCGCACTGGCGCCGCGGGCAGATATTAATTTTACGAGATCGTCTGCTCTCTCTCCCTCCCTCTTTGTCTATTTCTCTCGTCCACTAAACCCAACCGCCACCTGTACTGACCAAAGAGATGGACATACGGAGTGCTTTAGCTAAGGTATACCGAAAACTCTCATATGTTTGCGGCATGCAATATGCAGCTGAAAAACTTGAAGCTAAATATATATGCGAAGGAAAACAGTTTTAAAATGTGACAAGCGAGCATAATATTTCAAAGCATTTGTTTATTACAAACGTTTTGCTGGAAAAACGCTGTCAGAATATGCATTTTAAAAATACATTTTTGTTTCACATGATTTTAACACTTTCAATGTATTATTATGCATATCATTTTATACTCATTCCTAGCTGATTATTGCTTTATTCTCGATGAAATCTCTCGTAAGCTTTTCAGAACTTTGCCCGAACGTGGTATAATAGTTCAATATATTTTCAACAAACGTGTAGATCAAGAATAATGAATAATCCACGTTTATTTTGAGCATGAGTTGAAAGGACAGGGATTTTTCATAAAAGCTAAAAATTGGGCAAGAGCCACCTCCACTGAAGTTCTGGGGTAGTTGGGCTTTTGGGTCGAATAGCGTGGTGCTCCTTTTGATGACGGG
The DNA here is from genome assembly GCA_037576405.1 of Campoplex capitator. NCBI lineage: Eukaryota > Metazoa > Arthropoda > Insecta > Hymenoptera > Ichneumonidae > Campoplex > Campoplex capitator. The sequence continues at coordinate 6,667,686 of JARBWI010000323.1, read as the reverse complement.
ATCGTCGAGGAGTTACATAGAATCAGATTGAGTATATACATATATATCTATATAAAAGCGAAGGGTGGTTTTGCTGCTTCTTGCGTCTCTCGTTTTTGCCGCACTGCATGAGCAACAAAGATGGCAATATGCACGAAGAAAAAGACCACAGTGGAGGCTATGGTGAACATGGAGGGGTGAAAGGGGGATTGCGCAAGAGAGAAAAGAGGACGCCGAAAGACGTTGGCTCGGTTAAGGGTCGAAGGTAACAGGACCCGGGAAAGAGGGACTACGCTAGTCTTTCCAACGAGATCTACAGCGTAACATCGCTGAAGTTTTTGGATTCTACAGCGCAAGATATTAATTTCACCAAGTCTTCGCCCTTACTTTACCCTTCAACCTTATACCCTTTATTTTTATCCCTGAGAAAGAAAGAGATGATAAGTTTCATTTCATTACTATGTTCATATTACGTTTCTCGCAAGCACCACCGATGTATATATAATTTGAAAACTAACGAATATTTTTAAGAAGCAAAAAATGAGTTTCATCGTTGGAATATATAGTATACAAAACAGCATCATTAAGATTTGCGATAACGAATCAAGACGATTATATGTTTCTTCGAAAACAAAAATGAAGACCCTATGACTGCAACTGCGAATTGTACAGCATATGAAAGCAGTCTTTAAAAACTGTGTTCTCTATTCACAAAACTTCAAATTCGTATTTCACATAAAATTTTGAAGCTTTCAGCAGCTATTAAGTTATCAATTTTCATACGTAGACTTTGGTGAACCTTCAGAATTCTTACATATTAGAATCAAATAAGAATTTGTCATGTAAGAATTCTTTTAATAATGGATTGAAACGTGGTTCAAAATATTATGAAGCTCCTATAAACTATTACAAAACTCTGCACCCTCGGGCATCTACTTCTGGGATGGCTATATTTCTTTAGTGAATATTCCCTTTTGGCAGAGCTTAAATTAAATCGATTATTTCCTTTGTACGGGATGCACTTTACACGATCTCAATTTATTTGGTATTTTTTTTTGTATACATTTACATTTGTAAATTTTTATTTCACTGCATTCTGCTTCCTAGGAGAATAAACACATCATCGGGGATACCCTACAATGCTGTCTCTTTTTCGTGTTGTCTTGGAATGCCTGATTATCCCACGTAGAGATATATATATATATATATATTTATGAGTATGAAAGGTTGGGTCCCTTGCACACGTGTCAATCCAGCCGTGCCTATTCGAAGTCTTTTTCGTTCGAGAAAACTCTTCTCAGAAACTGTATATCTGTTTCGCTTCAACATTTCCAACCTATACACACAAAAAAAAGCGGCACAAGTTCGATTACTGCGAGCGACGTATTTTTGGAAATGAAACTTTTCTATAAGTCTATAATACAACGCAGTTTAGTACATAATAAAAAAATTGATGAGAAACAAAGAAAAAGACAGCGAGAAAAACAGGAGATAAGGGTAATCAAAGAAAGAGTTTCATCATGGCAACTCTATATTTACATTTAAATTATTTGTGTCAAATGAGTAAGAGTCGTGTGTATTCTCATTTCTATAGAATTTTCCGACAAGGCAGATGTGCCTGAAAACTGTATTATAAAATTACAGGATTAATTCTATCAACGCAACTGTTCCTTTTCAAGGTCATTCCAAAAGAGCGCAGTAGGTTCATCGTGATTGCCATGTAGCTGTATTAAAGGGATAGTCAAAGTAGGGGCAAAGGAAATCGAAGGGGTTACGTGGGATAGGCGAGCGGTATGAGGGGGCGCTGTAACGATGGGGTTTCACAGCCACAAGGAATAAACAATCTTCGAGAAAAACAGCCAACGCTCAACGAGAAGGGTGCGTGTGGGGTTGAAACGAGCCAAAAGAGGGAGTCGGGTATGAAAGGAGCGTGTAACCCTCCTTGAAAATTATTTTACGTGAACGAAGCGAACTGTGCGCAAACGAGTATGGAACAGGCACTGGCTTCGGCTGGCACTGCTGGTGACGAGGCAAAGGGAAAGGATAAGAGATGGAGGAGCGTAGTGGTAGAAGGAAGAAAAGGATAAGGATAGAAACTCAGCGAGCTATGTGTCCGGATGGTGGGCGAGACTTTCCTACGAGGGGTGGAAATGGGACCTTCGTGACTGGATTATCATTGGGGAAAGGGGAAGCTCCTTGGAAGCGAAGGGTTTTCGTGGAAAAGCGAAGAGATAAGACCAAGGGACGGCGGATAGAACAGCAGGGACGAAGCGGTGAAATGGGAGGAATAAAAAGAAAAAGAAACCAAGAGGAATAGAGCGACAGAAGGGGAGACACAAAGGAAGATAGAGAAAGAGAGGGAGAGAGAGAGAGACATGTATATAATAAGGACGAAGGGAGAAAAAGAGAAAATAAGGGGTGGGTCGAAAGATTTTTTGTCGGTGGGTTTTATGCCCGGGCAATTGAGGCTTGACAGTATTTCTAACTACAAATTGTAAGCTCAATTGGTGTAGAGAAAGAGGTGCCTGCACCACTACCATCTTCAGCCTCCAAAAAATGTGAAAAAATAAATAGACCTCGAAAATTCCAGTGAAAAGACACGACGAGAAAATGACCGTCCTAAAATATTATTTCTCATGAAGTTCTTTAATATATTTAAATGAAAAATTGACGTTTTCCGATAAATTATCCAAACATAAATGAATTATAGTTAATTTTTGTTCAATCACGACAAATTTCAATATTTTAGTCCGAATATTAGATTCGTCGTGCTATGAAACTATAGAGCGGCTTTCCGTCTCCATTATTAAATGAATTTTCTCGATTTACCATTTCCATTCAAGTTTCTTGATCTGTACGCTATATTTCTTCAATTCGTTCTTTCTCTCCGACCTCCAGTGCCATTGTTCCACTTTCCCTCTCAGTTAAAATCGACCAGCTTAAGTACTATTATATTATTCATTCTCCAGTCAGCAAGTAGCTTGCCCTATGCAAAAAAATTTTCCCTCCGTTCCTCTGATTATCAGAACATACTTTCATCGAGATCCGAAAAGCCTCCCATCTCCGCGTAGCTTCCAACCCTCATTGTGCTCATACCTGCTTGTTTTTCTCATCTGTTACGATGATTTACTGCAGGTGACTCATACCTGCTCAACTAAACTCCTAAATAGATAGATCTCCGCCGACTCCTGCCTATTAAAATACCATCGTTGCCGAATAGCTTGAGTTGCCTGTAGGAAAATTGTGAATATTCATTAAAAAATCGTATATTTGATTGTTATTGAACAATCAATCGAAATCTATGACTGTCAATCATATAAATTCATCAGAACAATCCCAGAAATGGAACGATGATTATTTCATATGAGAATTTTCGTTTACTGCATCTAATTTTATTTGAGAACTATGCGTATCCTCTTTGGACCGGAAGTGGGCGTGAAAGGTAGTCTCATCCTGCTATCTTTTGTACACATATGTGGTGAAACCGCTCGAGCTTTGGTACACTGCGGTAGGTAGAGGTATACTATCGTCCGGTGTTATCACCGGGTCGATAGGGATAGCCAGCAAATCTGTTTGACGATATCACCACCACCCGGACTGGATTTCGAGAATATTTTTTCTCATTGGTAAAAAAAACATGCCATGCGTTCTCTTTTGTTATGCACAGTAGCACTAACAATCTAACGTTCAATCAAAATAATTAAAAACTATTTTCACCATTAGTTCTATATGGTTGATAGACAAGAATACTACCTAGAGTCACGAAAACCCATTATCGAAAGATCCTTCTATTAATTTCAGGTCAGTTGCTCCTCAGTACAATCGTTTTACAGAACAAGAATCAGAATTTAAAAAAAATACTATTACAGATAAAAATTTTGTACGGAAAAAATTTGGTTGAAGAAAAATTCGAACGAAGTACTTGGCGAGCCATGAATTAATTTTTGTAATGTCCGTTATTCACGGTCGTGAATTCGCAAAGTACTTCGATCGAATGATTTCTGTAACCAACATTTTTCCGTATAAATTTTTTTTTTGTGTCGAGATTTGTTTTTTCAGTTCTGATTATTATTGCGTAGAATTACTGCAGTGTGGAACAACTAAACTGAAAATAGACGGATGTTTTGATAGTGGGTTTTAATGTATTTTGCTCTTAGTGTTTTTGAAATTTTTATTTGTTCCACGACTCTTTGTGAAGTTTGGACTCAATTTTTAACCACCCGAAACTCTTGGGGGGGGGGGGGGGGGGGGGGGGGGTAATATACTTGTCTCAACTTTTTTACAGCAATTATCCGGTTTTTTGCGTTTTAAAGTAATGATCAGAGATAAATTAATATTTATATCAGTAACACTGTCGATACTTACTACTTTCATATGTTGTTTATAACACAACGTAAATCTCTATCTGAACGTCCTTATTTTTTTCATGAATATTTATGGGATCCGTTTCGAACTTAACTCGAATAGCAGTCTTAAGACAAAACATTCTCAATAACGGGTGCAACCAGCCTGCCCAACGGCATATGTGTGTTCTTTTCCACTGATGTGAGTACAAAATATACGTGAAAATTAGTGCTTATATGTATATTTATGTACACAGACGCACATTTGTATATAATATATACGTTTACAAGCTGGAAGGGAAGGTGCAACAGCAGGATGTATAAATTGTGCAGGACTATTTTAAGATTTTAGGGCCAGTTTATGCAAGCCATTAGGTTGCCAGGGTGAGTACGTATCGTCAGGGCAAGGCTCTCTACTGTGCCCCGAAGATTTCTTTTTCCTGCATTGTCGCTACTACGTTAGCCTTTTTCTTATTTTCTTTTGCCTCCAATGGCCTATGTATAAGTGCCCGTGTGGATGTGTACGTGTAGCCGGAACAGACCATAAACGCGCCAAGAAAAACGAAGGGTAAGGCAACGAAGGAAAAGGGGAATGGTGGATAGCAGGGACGATATAAATTGTTGGAGTCAAGAGTGGCCACGGCTTCCAAGTCTACTTTACATCTTAAAGACCAGTCCCGAGTTTTAAAAAAATTGCCGAAAACTTTCCCTCAACTAAATATCGCAAACTCTGCTCATTTACTGCAGCAGTACACATCGCCATGACTTTTCGCTCAATTAATGTTCAGATATCATTTTCCTAAAATAAAATAGATGGGGACGAAAGGATGTAAAAGGTCCATTGATTGTCGAGTTTTATGACAGAACCATCAATAATGAATTTTTTTCGATAATTTATTCAATGTCTACGTTGGTTGCTAGTGAACGTAGAGTCTCACAGGACGATATCGGTACAAAAATGATCAATTTGAAAAAAGGATATTTTCTCGATAGTTTGGACAGAGAAAAAATAAAGAGTTTGTTATACCTGAGAGCAAAAGACACACAAGCAAAATCTCATTTATCTTTGCTTACTTCAATCATTATTTTTTCATATGTGTACAATGAGATCAAAATCGTCGTTACAATCTCAGTTCAACATATTGTTTCTCGGAAACTGTCGTTAAAATCATGAGGCCCGAAGAATAACATAGAATTCATAAATAGACTTCAATTTAAATGACAAATACATTAATATAAATTTTCTTACCAGGCACATGAAATTTTTCTAAACTATACACGGTCAATATCTCATCCCGAATGTATCGGACATCAATTTGAAGTTTGCGTGTGACATAATTAGTGTGTCTTCCATGTCAGTATTTTATATTAATAAGTACAAGAGTGGGAATTTGAAAAATGTACATGAAGGCAAGTTACCACTTTAATTACATATGAATGATTTTTTTTTCAACAGCATTTGCTACCCTGGTTATTAAAAATGAATAAAAGTTGTCCAGCTTACCCACAGCAGTTTATTGTAATAATATATCCATACAGAATTGTGTTGAGCGAGCACGAATTTCTGATCGTCCAATCTCACCCTTATCAGCTTCAACCTTCGACCTTAATTCTGGAGCACTGGGTTGGCCACCGATATCGGGGGTGTGTGGATTGTGCTTGGTGACCACCGCTATACCGCGGGAATATCTCAGCGGTTACGAGACTAGACAATCCTCTCTCAGTGGTCTCTAATTACTGTTGTCCTACTGCGGGCTTTGGGAGATCTCCTCGAACCGTCCCTAAAACCAAACGTGTACAATACACGTATTAAGAAAATCGATCAATGTCACTCTTGTAACGCTTATTTCAATTTAAACAAAATAGGGTCTAATAAAATTTGATTTGAAATACTGCTTATTCGATGCAAATACCCAAACACAATTTATTTCACGATTGTTTCCTATTATAATTGAATCACGATTCTTCATGTCAATTATTTATCATTTATGTTTTCATTTTATTATCAACATTTTCATTTCGAAATCTCCGTAGCTTATCTTTTTTTTCCAAAGCAGTTTGGAACCAATAAACTTTTCGTTGCGTTACTTTTGTTATGTTATATTCTTCTGTGATAAAATCCTTCCTGTAGTTTCTAATTAAAAGTACAACGGTTCAAGACAAAATTACGAACATTCTGTAGAATCCGAACGACATGTCAAAGCTCTTCATATCCAAACTTAAACCCAACGTTATTCTCATAGTAAGATAGTCAGTGGATAGTGAAAATCGTTTGAACTTTTGTTGCGTATTTAACTTTTCTTGGAAAAACTGTGCAAAACGACCGTTCAATGACGTCCAGTTATCAATTTACCTTCTCTTATATGAAAACTGCATTTTTGGCGATTACATTTGACGCTTCAAAGCGAATATATGGGGATGCTAATCATCGTTTATAGTAAATTATTGTTCTTTACGTTAGTAGCAATTTTCAGAATATTTCGGAGTCTTCAAGGCTCGCATGTTCTCAATATCACATATATTTCATCAATTACACCCCGGTATATGGGACTCGTATATAAATATAAATATAATCACGTACACGTATATATGTAAACATATAAGCATGGATTTCAAATCTACTGTGCTCGGAGCTCATACGAACGTGGGTGTATGCGGTAGAGTCGAGGCCACGTGCTATTCATGACGGGAAGCTGGCTGAGGTGGTCTGCGGTTATTTTGGTGATTGGTTTTATCGCGCTGGCAACGGTGCGTGACCTGGACCGTACTCGTGGAGCCGACGAGATGTGCGGCAAGGCACACAACATAGAATTATCTTTCTCTCTTGTTCGTGTTCTTTGTATGTAATTGCAGGTTATATTGTAACAAAATGAACACCTGTAATGGCCATTGTTTTCCGGTATTTCAGTTTGAGAAATAACAATTTGGGAATATTTGTGATAATCCACTTGACTTCGAGTACTTTTGCGAAGTCTGATTATGCCTGTGAAGATCAACTAAAAATATACTCAAATGCAATTTAATTTGCGGAAAAAAAAACATTATACTGGATGATTGAAAAACTACGTTTGTTCGTTAAAATCATATTATATAACCTTGAAATCTTGTTTATTCTTTGTATCATTTTGTACAATCGTATCAAGTTCGAAACCATCGTGTAATGATCGCAAAATGTGTTTTGAGTAGACTCACGCCTCGCTGACAGAAAAAAAAAAGCAATCGCAACAAAAGACTGATTATTCTGCACAATGAATGCGTGGTGGAAAAAAAAAAATTGTTTTTCGAGAAAAGTGAAACAGTCCGGTTATTCGTTGAAAAAACCATTCAAAATTCTTACTATTTCGTTTTAGATTGCGAAATATTTAAAAAATCACGTTTCCAAATATCTTTTCGCAGAATTGTTATTCCGCTATTTTATATTCTCAAGCACTCAAACTTTGTGAAATAAATTTTTGTATTTTTCAATCTTTTTTTCTTTTGTTTCAGTCTTTAACGCGTGCTCTTGGTTAGCCTATATTGATTTTTTCCATTCACTAATTAACAAAGTCGTTATTCTTGGCAATAGCAAATGTTCATCATGTGTCCCCTAATAATTCGCTTAAGATGCCAACCTGTCTAACAAGACCTCCCGACATTTGCACGTGCGTTGGCAATGCAAATGCTCACATCATTCAGGTATTATATTTATGATCAAAATTGTTTACAACTAAATTGGCTATCATTGCACTTAACCGATATGATACTTTCGTTCCGATATGTATTTATGAGGCAAAATGTATTTTTCGGTGATTCTATCCGATGCTTTTATCGGTCAAGCAGTAATTTATGCACAATAAATTAGCGCTGAACTTTCATTGTCACAAATGAAATCATGGGGATGGCTAAATCAAAATAAATAATATGTTTCAGAAATCTGTTAAACATGAGCCCTTCCGGATTGCTCGAGAGAGATTTCAAGTCGACGAGTGATGCATTCACTGCACTGTGCTAATGCAAAAAGCATTTTGTGACGTACGTAAAAATATCGCGTCGCAATATCTATATTCGATTCTTTCGAAATAAAAAGGTGATAGAGATACGAGGAAAGAGGGAGAGAAGAAGAGAAGACTAGAGAATGAGACATAAGGAGGGAAAAGCGTGATAGAATAGAGGCAGAGATAGAGAAGAAGCGTAACGAGAAGCGTTGGATGGAGAAGGCGAGAGTGTTAACTCCGTTGAACGAACCAAATGCGAGAGGGAAACTGCACTCGTACCGATTCCTCTATTCCGAGAGGAAAGTACAAGTTTCACGTTGAGAAGGTTCATAGTGTGGGAGGAGTGGGAAATAAAAGGGGCTGATGTAGGGGGTGAAAATGCGAGGTGTTCTCAACAAAAGGTGAGTCTGTCGCGTATATAGCAGAGAAGCCAGGGCAACGAGGATCTAATAGCAACGAGAGTTCTCTATGGGATACGTAGCTGGAGGCTATGGTACACTCGCTGGTCTCGAAATATGTGCACTCTGTACTGCTTCGTGTGCAAACCTTCTGTGCACTTTTTGTTCGATCTGAAAAGACGAAACGCACCTGAGATACGAAACGAGGGGTGAACCGTTTTGAGAAACGTTGTTACATATATACGTGCGATCTATACGCATTCTGGGTTGGTAAATGTTTGGTATACTGGAATGTTTAAATACCGATAATGTCATTTATTTTGATCTCTCCATCGATGAAACATCATTTGTCAAATTATTTGTAAAATATTACTGAATTGAAAACAAAATTTCCACTTCCACACATTTTTTTCAGAACGTGCCTTTTATACGCTTTCAAAATCAGGTTAGAAATGAAAAAATTAGTTGTCAAACTATAAAAATATATAAATTTTGAAATTGGCGATATTATAAAAAAACTGCGACGAAGGAACAATAGATGTAACGAATAAATAAATACATTTATAATTTAAACAATTTTGCACTTACTGCTCGTACAAAGGAAGCAATCTTCCATGCACATAGGTATACATCGATAAATATATACAGATATGTGTAACAAGGACGGTGTGCGATAAGCGGGATTCCCCGTGGACCGAGAGCCACATCGGTGAAGCGACGACGAGAGTGAGTCTCTGAAAATAGCAAAAAAGATAAGAACGAGCTAAATGTAAGAGCGTAGAGAAACCGTCATTACAGTGGAACCCGTTAACTTGCAATAGATCGCACTGTAGTTATGGCATGTGCAATTATATACGAAGTACCGATTCGGTATACTTATTTATATTGAATAGTCTCAGAAAAATAATGTTTACGACTTTTATTCGGATTAACGAAAAATGAATTAGTTAGCAGTCTAAGTAAAAAAGTTATCGGTATTGTGTGTACGTTAAACTTACACCGTCGTTTTATCGAAAATGGAAATAAATCTCAATTTTTTTATTCTACCAATAAAATTTTTAAGTGAATAAAATTTTCCTTAACCTACACATTTGTGAGAGGATACGAAAATTGGAAGATTATTGACGATTTCAATTATATAATCCCTGAGCTTGAATATCCACCTTTTGATTTAAAATGAACCTAAATGGCTGAATGTTTTATCAAATGGCTGAACGTTTTATCGAAAATGGAAATAAATCTCAATTTTTTTATTCTACCAATAAAATTTTTAAGTGAATAAAATTTTCCTTAACCTACACATTTGTGAGAGGATACAAAAATTGGAAGATTATTGACGATTTCAATTATATAATCCCTGAGCTTGAATATCTACCTTTTGATTTAAAATGAGCCCAAATGGCTGAATGATAAATTTGATGATGTTAGTGCCAGAAAGCCCTGTTGACAGAGTGAAAAATCTCTGCAGCGCACGCAATAACAAAGTTCAATTTTCCATTATCAGACATTTTTCAGTTTCATTTGAATTTAATTATTCTCGACGAAACTTTTTCTTGATTGCTCAATTGAACAATTTTGATAATCAATTTCGTTTTCATTTGAACAATTGCTTTAAAAATCTATCAACTGATGCACCGTAATTTTCGTGTTATCCGCACGATATTTTTTCTGTTTCACCCACGCGTCATTTCACAAGTGATACTTACAGAAGAAATTCAGTGAAATCTGGCAAAGATCTGAGGTTTATCTGGATCGATCCGGTTACATCATGGATCTTTTGTACCGTGCATCATATTCACAAGTACAAGAAGCTGTGTATATTGACTGCTCGTACTGCAATGTTTCGAATGTATCGTTTCTCGTGTCTCTCACTAGCTCTGTGTTTCCAAGTTAACAGCTTGGTTATTCGTCATCTTTTCTGTATGAAAGTTATGTATTACATTTAAAAACTGATGTATACCTGCAACGCGTCCCAGAGTCGTGTATACGTGAAATTGTCCTTGAGGTGCAAAGCGCTGAAGCAAACTCACGACGTTGGCTATGGAGTTTGGTTGAGAAACTTTGGATCTCTTGGGTCTATTACACCACCGATATAGAAACGGTACGAGAGTTTGGCCGTTTACCAAAGGACTCGCGCGTCCTCATTTCAAGTATCGGATATATATGTGCATGTATATACAATTGTATATATACGTATACATATGTAATGCTACATCCAAGTCTCTCCAATCCTCAACGAATTCAACGTATCGAGGCTATTCTGACTTCCCCTCCTACAAACTGGGTCCAATCAGCTCTTGACTGTTAATTAAACGGGAACATGTCCGGAAATACGTACTTATATAATCGCCGATGTAGGACCCACGTACGAGAAAATACGCACATCTAAATGACACGTTCAGGTTTTCGCGTTTATATGTTAATGTCATTCGCTTTGGAAGTTACGATTGAATGGAACAAAATTATACGATTACGGTGATCATTTCGAAGGCCTGAAAATCGCATGATATGCGCAAGCTTTTTCTTTTTTATACTTGGCGTCAAGCCGCTACCGCGTTTCGTGATATTTCGCAATTGTTTGTATCGAGATGAATCTTTTTGATGGGAATAGGCTGCCTCGTAGCAAAATAACGTGATTGCTCAGCTGCGTATTTTAATGTATAGAAAAAGTCTGGTTCTGCTTGAACAGTTGCCGGCGATAGCACTCCGTCTAATCAGCCTTGATTTATTTGTCATTATATTTTAAATGAACTCGTATATTTCAAACTGCGTTGTTAACCAAGCACTCCTTGCTACCGATTTTTCCCATATTTCCTCACCAAGTCTATTCGGAAGAACTTGAATGACGAGGTGATCAATAAAAAGATATTTTTGCGTTGTTTTGCTGCGTAAAATCTATTGCAGCATTAAAAATCTTTTGTAATAACGCATCCAAGTGAAATTTTCATATCTCACTTTGTAGACTAGTAACGTACAAATTTCTAAAGCGAGAAAAGAGTTTAGTGCAGAGATATTTGTTTATCACGGAAGAGGCTGAAGAGACTCTAACTTGTAAGCGACTCTAGATATCGAAATTAAGTTTTGTAGATTTTGCAGGCTATTCGCATTTATTCGAAAAATTCACTCATTCCAATAACCATGGAGCCGAGACCCGATTATTTTCGAGGGCACTGTCAGGTGAAGTTGAGGTAAAAAAAAAAGCCAAGGAGAGAGGTTCCCTGAATTTTATTTATCGTCAAATTTGTAACGTGCCTGCGTGTTCATGTCACTAGCTATAATTGAGTGCACAAATTCTTCCACGCAGCTAAATCGTACAACTCTATAAATCGAGAGTTTTTTTCACGTCCGTCAAAAAACGAAGTAAGTTCGCTCCAATGTATTCATGTATTCAGAAATGACTTCGATGCTGAATTGCATATATCCAAAGATTAGATTGCAATATGTGCACACTTTCATTGATGAATAAAGAATCAATGCCATTGATCGGTGAATACCGTAAAACTAAAATAAAATATGTTATGAAATTGTGCATAATAGAATTTTCAACCACAGTTGAAGAATTTGTGCGAAGGTGCGATTTTTCTATTAACATAGTACAGAGGTCAGCAGCAAACTAATGTAACATGATACGATCAGATCCACCAAAATTCACAGCAATCGGATAAACTGAAGAGTGACCTCGGCGTTCGTGCTGGTCGCTACTCATACCAGAAAAAAATAGATAGGAAAATAACACAGATAGAGCGACGAAGAGAGAGAGAGAGAGAGAGAGAGAGAGAGAGAGAGAGAGAGAGAGAGAGAGAGAGAGAGAGAGAGAGAAAACGAGAAATCGACACATATGCACACACACCAAGAATAGCGGATAAGCGAGAGCTGAGAAGTTCTATCGCTGCGTGCTACGAGCTATACGAAGGAAGATCTACCGCATGCATGCAGCCGCCACCCCCGAGGCCACCGTAGTCATGAGGACCAAGAAAACCTTTATATTCTATCTATACACACATATAATATAAGATAAAATAAAACATTTATATGCACACATCAAAATACGTGAAATACATATGCGAATAGTCGTAATGGTGTTGGGTGTATGTGCTTGTGAAACGATGCGATGCAAAAGAGAAACGTAAGATGAAGAACGGCGCGGAGGAGATTTTGTCTCTTTCTATGCTTTCCACACTTTCCTTCTTCGTGTTCTTATAATACACCTCTCGAATCCCAGACTTGCATTACGGCTGAAGGCTCCGATGGAACCTTTTTCATGCTCGTATTAGCTTGAAGCAACGATGGGAATGCATGAAACGTTAAGGTAGCGTGACAGATGAAAGAGGAGGTGGCAACGTGGCCACCATGTGTGGCTATTGGACAAGGGCACCCAGAGAAACTTTATGACAGTGAAAAAGACAAGAGAACTCGAGAATCAACGACGAGACCAAGGGAGAGATGTTTACTTTGTATTCCAAAGTCTCGTTTAGCCACCAAGATTTTTTATCTGAATTTTCCAAGTTTAAGGTCATTCGAAATTAGACTAAGCAAGCATCTGAATCAATTATTTTCAACTTTATGTTAAAAGATAATACGAAAAATCGTTAAGTTCAAATTATATTGCGAACTAGTTTATTTGCTTTGTATTTGACAGAACGTAATCATTGTGCGTTTTAGTCAGAAATAATAAATGAACGATCTAGAAGAAATGTTCAGAATTTGTTGAATGACATCATTTCCAGAAGGAAGACAGTTATTTGCTATTCAATACAATATTCCAGGTCGCGTTGCAAAATGGCGTGCCAAACATCCTTAAATTAGAAGCTAATTATTCGACTATTCTATGGAAATATATAAAAGAAAAAGAATAAAATTACACGAGCAAAAAATACATGAAAAGTGTCCAATATCGTGATGAAGAAATTTTCGGTTCGAGTGTGTCGGCCGTTGGTTTACAAAGCTTCAGTGTTGTCTCGGACACATAAAAGATTAAGCAAAAAGACTAGAAGACTGAAGAGGGATGGGGGTAAAGGAAACGGAGGGTTTATTAGAAAACGACAAAGGGAAAGGACTTAGCGCCAATTCGTCGTAGAAAGGACAGGAAGGGTCTAAGCTGTGAGAGAAAACGTGATCTCTATGTTTGTGTCTTACGCTTCTTTGCTTATATACTATATATCTGTGTACATATGTACATAGCTATATAGAAAGTCTATCCAATGTCTGTTTTCTGGCGTTTTCTTCGTGGTTCTGTGACAACGGTAGAGAGGTAAGAAATGAAGAAAGGACCATTGGTACTGGACAACCGTACATCCAGGCGCAAAGAAATTCATCCACAACGTACTCAATGTAAACCGAGACAAAAGTAGGCTTGCAAACATCGAGCGATTCGACGACGGAGGGCTGAAATGCATTACGTTTACATCTCGTAATCAACTTGACTAATATATGGAATAAATAACTAACTAAGTAAAATGAATGAAAATTTTTTAGTAATGTGTTATGACGCGATATTCTATGTTGTCAATAAATTAGTGAATCTTGTTCATTACTCAACTGTGAATTCAATATTCATGGATAAAAAAATATGAAAAGCAAAAAACTTGCAAACACGTTTTCGACGTATTCCTCAGTTATTGTTATCTGATTGCATGAGACTGGAAGGACATCTTCGTTCTAAAAATCAACTCGTTCGGTACGACCACTCTGTATTTGAAACCAAATCGTGAATTATGGAAAAATTCACTCTTTCTATACTTATGGGCAGGATGTGGTGACCACGTCCTAGAAGAGTTAATGAATTGCATTTCAAAACCTCAAGATGTGCTTATACGAGGAGGGTGGAAATTTGTACCAGTGTTAGTGACGATAACTTAACAATACATTAGTTATTTTTCTAAACTGCGGAAATCACGATGCCCCTTTTTCGTGTGTAGTACGTGTAACGTGTGTGCGCTTTGAAAATTCGTTTGAAAAAGTATTAAAAAAAAGCTTTACTGCGTGTCTCACAAGTACACTCGCAAGTGTTACAGGTTAGAGGCACATGTGTGTATAAATATTTATATCAGAAGAGAAATGGCAAGAAACATCATTCTGCAATATTTATGCTGTAGGTCTAGAGAATCGCTACGATGTTAGTTATAGTATTTAACGATCATTTACTTTCCATTAAGTTCAGAGGTCAAATTCATGAAGATTTTATACATGACACCGGAAATATTTTTTTTTCTCATTTGCAATAGTGAAGAATTCCTTCGCACATTTCTCCGTGTTATGACGGTGATTTGTATTTTGTAGCGGGTTGTTGGAAGGGCTCGCAATTTCTTTTGACAAATCAATTACGAATAACCGTGGAGAAGCACGTTCGTCTGTACTGACAGTGAACATAATTGTAGAGGTTTAAAAATGAAAGTTTGTTTTGTTTGCTTGTTTCTTTCAGCAAACGGAATGATTACTGCATTGGTTTTGAGTGTCATTTTTCAATGATTTTATTCTGATGTCCGAATGAAACTTGAGTTAATTCATAATGCATCTCGAGGACTCAATTACAAATGATTCTTTGCTTTTAATGGCTCTTTTTTTAAACCGTTATAAAAAAGCAACAGTTGAGAAAATGAAAATTGATAATTGTCGGGTATTGCCATCATATTTCTGCACACCCAAAACATTGCGTTTCGGGCTTATATATTTTTCGTGGGTTTCATAACGTTCTGCAAATTAAATTGAAGAATTACCATTTGAAAAATGTTCAGAAATTATTACCTTTATGTTATCTCTTTTCTTGAAAAAAAAAGAGAAATATTGTCAGTGTCGTTTATAGTCGATTAGTGAAAATAGTGAATTGAAAAAAAGAAACGCAGAATGTAACGATGATATCAAATACCACTGAAGAATTTACAAGCAATGAAGAAATGAATGAACAACGCATAGCACCCGCGTTGGTGCTAGTAACTTTAATCCTTATGAAAATGTGATTGTATCATCCAAGCTATTGTAGCGTTTAAAAGAAATGCTAAATCACATACTAGAGAAATCATTAAATATATTGCAACATTAAAAAAAAAGAGTACAAAAGTTCCATTTACATATAAATCTATACATTTCTTTCCACTATAAGACCTAAAGAAATTCAAGTATAGTCCGTAATTTTTAATGTCAAATTTTACTGTCAAATGTATGGCTTAGTTGTCAAAAATTAAAAGACGGATTGACGAATTCTTGAAAGATACGTCAATTCTTCTTGAAATTTGAATATGCATTTACAAATATAATTAAGTTGGTCAGTTTTTTTAAGTTACCGATGAGCGCTTACGCAGCGTGCTATTAATTTTTTTGTAGATCGCGCAATGACAATCTTGTTGAAATAATCGATCGCTAGTCTAGCATGAGATCCACCCTAAGGAAAATGTCCGTTCGTTGGTATCTAAGAGTGGAGGTTGAGCTTCACTGTACTGAGAAACCGGAGCTAAGGGGAACGATGGAAGGAACGAACGAGCGAACGAACCAACGAACGAACGAACGAACGAACGGTCTCGAGCAAAGGTATATATAGGGGGGCTATAGAGCTCCTCATCGCGATGAGACGAGAGACGACCGGCACATAGAGGGTAGGAAAAGACGGGATAGCGGCAGAGCTGGGGGGGATGGGGGTGGTAAGGCAAGAGAAAGCGTTAGAGTTCTCTTGGCATCGTAGAGTCTCGGATGAGAGGAAAAGAGAATGAGAAAGAGAAAGAGAGAGAGACAGAGAGAGAGAGCGAAAAGAAAAGAGAGAGAACGAGTGGACGTAGGGAGGAAAAGAGGGTGGAAGGAAACCAAGGGAGAGAGCAACCCGCACCCCCGCTTCGCCACCCCTTTTCGTCCGCACTGGACTTGACTTTTTTTTGTGAGCCTCAGAGATAGACGAGGATGGGGTGGTAGAAAAGGGAATAGGGTGGCACAAGGGGGGGTTTTGCTGTGCTTGGATGGTGTGTTCTGTGTGGAACGACGAGAGAAACATAGAGCGGTGAGACGAGAGACGCAAGTCAGAGGGGTTGAAGGAGTGAAGGGTTGGAACATGGGGTGAAGAGGAGAGGGGAAAAGAGCTCCGGTGCCACGGTGCGGAGAGATCCGTATATATAGGGGTGCCAACGGGCAAAGGATATAGGGGAGGGCGAAACGACGCACCATCACCCAGGCAGCAGCAGCAGCAGCAGGAAGAGAGACAAAGAGCGAGAGAGAGAGAGCAAAAGAGATACGAGAACACCGTATAGAGAAAAGAGCCTTCGGAAAAGCCCAGGGGTTTTCTAATGTGCTGGGAGAGAGTGGACTTCGTTCCAGTAACCAGAGATGACATACTCGTATAGGAGGATCTAGCATTTTGTTTTATAGATACACCTCTGTTTTTGTACTACTCGTTAATGGGGCTCGATAGACGAAAGCAGAATTTAATTGAAATTGATGATTACTCTTTTTACATTCGTCATAATCCATCGTATGATGAATATTGAAATTTATTAACGAAAGGTCTAACTAGAGGGTATAAGCCCTGAAAGTTTTTTTATCAGTAATAATTGATTATATGTTGATCATTGTAGAGCTGAAAATCAAACTCAGTGTTTATCATTCGTTCCAAACACAATTAGTGTGCTATCGAACAGTTATTGTTAAACCGTCAATGAGGATGAAGTAATTGATTTCTATTGTTATGGTAAAATCGCTCAACAACTGCTTATTTATACGAAAGCTAGTTCTCATCAGCTATCGTGGACAAGTGCAGGGGGTTAGTAGGTGCTATGTGTGTGTGGAGATCATATATTTCTTTGCGAGGGGCGGAATAAATGCACAATGTAGGTTGGGTGACAAAAAGAATTGCGGTTCTGGTGGCTATGCTCTTTTTGATACCCAATTTATTTTTCAGTCTGGTAATTGACTAATTACGTAATGGAGCGTCAATGATCATACTATTTATCCTCCTTCCATCGTTCTACATGCTCGATTTAATGACAAGGCATTGCGGCCAAACCTAATTACTATTTCTTATACACCATTCTCGTATATATACTCGTATATATATTGATTAAAACGTGCATATAACGGAGAACACGCGGTAGCAAACTGTTGCTCAGATCGTTGTCGCGTTAAGTCGAGAGCGCGATAAAGTTCGCGCGAACCCCCTCCCTCACAAAGTCGCGAAAGATGATGGGGAGGAGGACGGTAGAAATAATTTTCTCCCTACCCCACCCTTCATTTCTGTCACGTAAACCATCTGAGACTTCTTTATTCTTCCTTTCTTTTTCCAAGTCACGCAATTATTCCCGCGCTACTGTAAGTATAAAAAAAAAACCTTTGAGCAGAAAAAGTTCGACTCCAATAGAAATTCTGCCTTATGCCGAAATCATTTGATTCTACAGTAAAATTCTTGTCCAGAGTTCAATAGAGTACGAAATTCATTGAACTTCTTTCATGTCTAATTGTAAGTTATAACACTTTTTCTGAGCCCGAAAGAATCTGTACCTGCTGTTATGGCGTGTTCTGCAAAAACTTTTAAAAAAAAGTGCATCGTACATTTGATTTTAATCATAGATCTGTTTTTTTTTGTGTTCAAGGAGTCATGATACAATGACGATCATTCATTCATTCCCGAAATGATAATTCTTTCATTTTTTGGCATGCACACATCCACACAATACGCACAACTCTGTTGTAGGGATAACAAAGCTGAAACTTCCAGGTTACTCGAATTTTCGTCCTACTCTCAGTTGTTTTGTGTTTATTATTGTTGACAGAACTTAAATAAAGGAGCAAATGGAAAAAGGGGAGTTCGAATATCGCCCGCCATTTGCAGAATTCTCGTTCTATCAAAGGATCTCTTTTTCTCTCTCCCTCTCTCTATTTATCTCTCGTTCCATTACCGAATTACGCAACATATTTCATTCGATCCCTGCGCGTGCGGTTGCTGTTATGCAATTCATTGTATTTGTTGATTTTCTATATTCGTTGCTGTTTTGGACCTGTGCTATTCATTCTTTTTGGCGATTCAGCCAGTGAGCAGCGTCAATGCTCTGTTTTTCATCTGTCAAATTTGACTTTTGTGTGATATGAATCATGTACAGCGTAAAATAATACCTTTTATATGATGACGATTATTATAATCATGATGATACGTAAACACAAACTAAGGGTTCTGTTAATATTCCGAGCGCGTCGATTTCCGAACTTCTACGAAGACTGTTCTGCGGTTCGGCCAGAGATTTAGTCATTATCGTCCTCGCGAACAAACCAAACAAAACTTAAATACGCTGAGTGCTAAAAAATCGGGATAAAAACGAGCGTGACCGTCGAGAGGTCAGAGAAAAGAAAGACTGTGTTAAAATTTTATGAATTTCGTGACAAAACCGTTGAAAAATTATTCATAAAATTTGGAATTTTAATGTATAAGAAATAAATTACGCGAGAATTACATCGAGGATTGATTCGCATTCATGTGCTGCGTACCGAGAAAAGGCTTCGGTTTGTCGACTGGTTATTGCCTGTAACCTGTAACGGTCATAAGGACAATAGGTATTTTCGTGAAAATTGGGACAGTGATATCAGAGACTGCTCGCATAACGAAAAACAATACGCTCATTCGGTACGTGAAAATTTCGGGTGCTGCGTGAATATTCGTTTAAACTTTTTTGATCGTTGTATCAATGGCATTAGCAACAAAATATTAGAAAACAGTATAGAAATAATTTGAAATATGGATCCACGCGAATCAACCGTCCCGACTCTCAAGGAAATTCTTGCAAAAAATAATTTAAAGACAACCGGATCGAAAACTGAATTAGTGAACCGATTAATGGAAACCGATCCTGAGGGTACCTGGTTGGCGAAGCTAGGGGCAGGAAATGGTGGTTTAAGTTTAGAGAAATTATCGGAGGACAACAACGATGAGCCTCATTACGATGCCCAGTCAAATGATTCA
Organism: Campoplex capitator; assembly: GCA_037576405.1. NCBI lineage: Eukaryota > Metazoa > Arthropoda > Insecta > Hymenoptera > Ichneumonidae > Campoplex > Campoplex capitator. The sequence continues at coordinate 6,648,065 of JARBWI010000323.1, read as the reverse complement.
TTTTTGTCAGGAAGACAAAACGAATTTCTTGAAAGAGAGTCACAAATTCCACGTAGAGAAGCTGAGCTCGTGATGCGAGAACTTGACGTTACGAAAAGAGAGAATCAACTTTTGCAAAGGCAATCAAGTCCAGACGAAGTAGCCGATATTTGGGCCGACTTCTAGACCGAGAGCCCAGCACAGCGATAGTCGTTTTGTAGATTTTTGAGGCCTACAGATCATGTCCCAAAATTTTCTACAAAATCCGACCTGTTTTTTGGCAATGAAAAATTATTAAAAATCAAAAAGTCGATTTGTTTACTACATTTTTTGTGGAGAACATTTTATCGAAAACTTCAGGACATAAAAGTTGTGCATCTCGATGTCCTCTACATAAAAGGTCGTATACAAAGATCTCCTAAGATTGTTATTTGAGGAGTTATTTGCAGTTGAAAAAACAATTTCGAATTTTGCATTTTGCATTCGTGAGTGGTAATTAATCAACATATAATTTCAAAACTCATGCATCATCTAGGGCAAATCCTCCCCAAGAGATTCGTGCAAGATTTATTGACCGACGTTACATAATTAACCAACGATCACCGATCTACGAAAATCTGGAGTTTTCAAATTCCCAACTCCGCGGAAGGCCCACAGAGTAGAAAAAAAATGTTTTAAAAAACATCAAAGACTCCTGACTGATGAAATCGTAGAGCTTGATAAAAATTGAATGAAAGCAGAAGTGATTAAAAAAAAAAACAAATATGGATCTGTTAGAGAAAAACAACGGAAAAAAATCTAAAAAATGGATTCATTTCGAAAATTCTTCACCAAAAGTAGATGGAAGTATTAAAAGTGTAAAATAAGAATTGATCAGAAATGATGCAGATAGAGAAGAAATCAGTCAATTGGTAAGTGCCACTTTCTCGAGTTTCAATTAAAATAAAACAATGTAAATGATGAAAAAAATATTTAATTTACACTAACATAACAAATGTTACAATTATAATCGAATTTAATTGAGATCGGGAGAAGACTCTGAGTATGAAAATGATAAATGAAGATTTACATACGAGTATTATGATTATGATTTGATTATAATATATCACTACGAACTAAGATTTTCGTAAATATTTCTAGCGTGACAATCGCCGAACTTCTACGGAGAATTTTCCGTGTTTCGGTCAGAGAGTTAGTCGTTATCGTTTTCGCGAACGAACCAAACAAAATATAATCGAATAATGAATGACGAAAGCTTGAAATTCGAAGACGCGTACCGTTATTATCAGTTTCTATCTTCTTACTATCCATAACAATTACCATTTCTTTCTAACCTTTTACAACGAAATCATGTAAAGATAATACCTGAGCTACCCTCACAATATGCAATCTATAACCAATATATCCTATGTAGTGTATAATGAGCCAGCTTTACGTGAATCGAAAAATATTTCAAGCCTCCTACATGATTAGAAGCGTGGGTTTCGACAGATTAAGTCAATAAATATCGCAAAAATGATGAATTGATTGGTTCTTTCATAACAAAACAAACTATTCTAGTCCACCTATGTTTTGCTCGGCCGAATTATATATATTTGAGGATGATTGTGTAGAAGAGTCATTAATCATCCTTCAAGTACCTAAATAGCGCAGGTATAACCGTGAACGCTGACAGCTGGTGACTTCACCCTATTGTGTTTACGTCATAAAATCACCATCTATATCGGCTTCATAATCTTTATATCACAATTCAGCAAATTTAAAGATGTCACCTCGTGTAAGGATCTTGAAGAAGCCCATCGAGGACTTTGACGGTCGGTGAGTTCATGAATCTTTTGTCAAGATGATCTCATCGGGCACATTCGAGGTGTGTATACCCGAATTTCTTACATAAATACCTGATGTTATGGCCACGGTGTGGCCACCTGAAGTGTCGCCAATTTTCAAGGGATTTTTCGGGAGTAACGTATCAAGTTTATTGCTCGAGCCATCATTAAATTTAGCCCCTGGTGAATCAGCTTTCCAAAATTGGTATCCCAAAAGCAACACGAGCGAAAGATCATTCGGGAACACGGATAATCTTTTGTATATATATATATACGCGTTGGGTGTTAACCTACAGCAAAATAAGAGTAAATGGATGTGAAAAACGAGAGGAGAAGATCTTACAAAGAATGTGCAATAAAGAAAGCAGAGAAGTTTCCACGATCGCATTCCCGTATCGCATTATACTTGCTGGTCGTTTTGAGCGCATAGAGAGTACTTTTGCTCTAAGCAAGCCTAACTCTCGGACTCGTTGAGCGAGGCTGTCGTCCACCTACATACTTTCGTATCTCCACATATATGTATACGTTAGTCCTCGCAGTAAGTTACCAAAGAGCGGACATGCTGGTGTGCAAGAGTAGTCCCCCTTTGGCCGATGAGTGCTTCTAGGCGCCCCTTGGCCCCCTTGCGAGGTTCCTCCGAGGAATCCCCCCCCCCTTCCACCTCAGCCCCTTTGAAATACCGTCCTTAGTGTGTATGCTATGCTACAAGGAGACGTGTGCCCCCTTCTTCCTTCACTCCTCTTTTCAGACCCTCGTCGCCCTCGACGTTGTCGTCGTCGTCGTCGTTGTCGTTCGTCGTATTCGTCGTAGTGGGTGCTCTCTGCCTCTTTCTCCTCTATCTCTCTACGCTCATAGCACTTCACCAGCTATTATAGCTATATAGGTATGTGTGTGTGTGTGTGTGTCTGTGTCTGTGTGTGCGCACTTGAGTGTGTAACTCTGTCATCCTTACTCTCACACCAGCATCGCTTTACCCGATCCCTTTTCACGTCTCCCTGTCGTTCTCGTTTCGTTCGTTCCGTTCTCTCTCGCTCATACTATCTTTCCGGCTAGCTGTCTCTTTCTCTGTCCCAACGATTCCCTTCTCCCTTCTATGTCGTTCCTATGCTGGGTAAACCCACCCCACACACGACCCCTCTGCCTCGTACCGTTCTGACGGTGACAGACCCTACCTTGCCTCATCTCTCTCTCTCTCTCTCTCTCTCTCTCTCTGTCCTCTCTTTTCTATATGGATCTCTGTCTCTCTCCCTCTCTTGCTCTTGGTGAACGACGATGACTACTACTGGCGAGGGGCATCGGAGAAGGGGGAACGGGGTGCACCACAGGACGCGCAGCGGTGTGGAGGCCGAGAGGGGAAGTGGAACGCGCTTGTACATACACCCGATGGGTTGGGGGAGTGCGCCGAGGGACAAAGGGGCAAGAGGCAGAAGAAGAGGAGGAGGGGGAGGAGGATCGCACCAACGGGAGGGGGGCTTTCGCCTTTGCGTCGCCAGTCGCCAGTTCGCCGTGAGCGCTCGTGACGCGAGGACACTCTGCTTTAGTCACGGCGAGTAGACTCTTGTTCTTTCAATTGCGAATAAAGGGCATAAAAACTTTGATTTTTTTTTCTCAATTGCGTAGATTTTCATACTTATTTACGTACGTACTTATTGCCGTTGAGTATAATACGGAAACAACAACGGCGCGCGATTCTCTCAGTGGAAAAAATAACGATTGAAATCATTATTTACCACCCTTCAGTCAAAAAGTAGATATTCGACGATCTCAACCAAACAACTGTCAACTTCTTGAGATTTTCCATGATATCTCGATCTTTTCAATATCGATTAATAAACCGCGCGAGAATTCGAATCGCTGAAAACACATCGAGGATCGTCGAGTTTTCTTTGCCAAGACAACAAAATACTGAGCAGGAATATTGTGCAAAAACATTCTTCGAGTGATCGTACAACCTAGACGGAGTTACAGCTTTTGGTTTTGTGAGAACAATTGTTTGATAGAATATAGACAGACATATTTGATTCGATCAAATCTTAACTGACGAAACGTACATCGTCGCGACCGACGTATTTTTAAATACGCCAACCTGCGACGACGACGACGATCTACCTTGATCTTTGACCTCCCCACCATCCGAGTTACCACTACTACCATCACCATCGACAATTGCGTGTGTGTCAGTTTCGAATACGTGCGGCATTCTGAGAGATACTTTTGAAAAGTGGTTTCTTTACTCTCACATTTCAGTTCCCGTTGTGATTTATCGGTTTCCTGAATTTTTTCGAGTCGCAACATTCGATCGATTCAATGATAACATTTTCAAAATAATCCAGCGAAACAAACAAAGGGAAATAATAGACAAAGAAAATTGGTTGCAAGAAACGAAAATTTGATCATACCGTATGTAGGCGTCAAAGTTTGCCGCAACGAGACTTACCAGAGTCACTACAGAACGGAAGTGGGACAGAGCGTGAACCGGAAGCCACTGCGAGAGAGAAAGAGAAAGAGAGAGAGTGAGACAGAGACAGAGCGAAACCGCCAAACGCTCAAGCCGGTGCTCGCCGAAGTCTGAGAAACTTTGCACGACAACGTGCTGTACGAATTCAACTGACGTTGGAACTCGGTAGATATATATTATATATATATTTCTATGAAAGTCTGAGAAAATATATATAGAGCAAGAGGATTCCGTTATCATCCTTGCGCCATGTATTAAGCTCCGGAAACTCCGAAGAGCCCGCTGTCATCCGTTTTCCTGGTCCTTCATTGACGCTGGTGGAATTCATCCAATATTCATCTTCTTCGTATATATAAATCATCTATCAATACGTCTGTGTATAACCAAACTTACTGGTTTTCGAACTATACTGTTTTGACCTTTCATCAGTGAAAAACGTAAGCTTACACTGATCTGAGCGTAATAAATATTTGCAAAAAAGAAACGTCAGAGGTAGAAAAAGAAGCATTTTCCACGAGGGACCAAACACACAAAAGGCAAATATGTCTGGAAAGCGAAAGGCCACTGCCATCATGCAGCACCACAAGGTGAGTCTCTTTGAAAACCCATTACGTCCATTTTTTTTCTTCATATTTTACAAAATAACACTTATTTTCAACTTTTTCTCAATGCTCGCTCAGACATTTCATCCATTATAATCTTCTCTTGATTTTTCCAACTCCGCTCTTACCCTGAGTTTTGTCATAAGAAGTTCAAAATTTCTACGAAGTTCATGTATTAACGAATTCTCTCATAATGCGGATGCCAATGAGTTGTATTATCATCGCAATATTACAAACTATTAAATAAACACATACTAATTTCAAATCGGAATGTATAAAGATTTTGACCGAGAACACCAGAGTTAAACCAACGAAATCCTACAAAAAATATAATTTAATTATGTCACATTGCGTGATTAAGATCACGCAATGAGACATAATTAATTGAATTCATTAATCTTAATTAATGAATTAAAATTTGTTTATAAAGGAATTTTTCGATCAGGGAATAGCTCATCAGTATTATTGGTTTCTTAATTGTATCCGAATTTTTATTTCCATGAAAATTTGCTCGCAATTAGCTCGTTTGTCCAACATTTTTTTAACTTTATCTTTGGCGTGACGAAGAAAAAACTTTGCATAAATATATATACGTAGCGTCCATTGGCCCAATATTGTTGGCACGTGCTGCGCTGTTGTCGACCCTATTTTTTCCTTCCCACGAATCGCACGCGCAACTGTCTCCCACTCTCCCTAGGAAAGCACATGCCCCTGGAGGGAGGTTTTTATTTTTATTTTTTTTATTCCACCCTACTGGCGTATACATGTATACAGATCGACATTATCCGGAGTAGGTGACGCGTTTGTTAATCGTATTTTTTTCGTCACTTTCCCTCTTTAATAGCGGATGCTGGCCATAGAAAAAAAAATTATTACATAAAGGTAAACAAGTAAAAAGGCAGAAAAATATACAGCGAGTCGAAATACTCTTGATAATATCAATCGAAATCAAAATAATAGAGTTAAATGTATTAAAGCGAGAAAGAATAAACTAGTTTGTAGTGCGAGCAACAACCATATACGCACCTGCTTCATCAAATAAAATTTGTCATTTTATGCCAGATTTGAATGGAAATGTAAACGAAATTCTATTTTGAAATCAGAGTACCGTAAACCGGTATCGGAATTCGGCAGATCTAACGATGAACAAACCAAAAAGGCAACGATCAATATTAATAAATGACTTAACTTTTATCTTAGATACGAAATTATTATTATTATTATATTATGCCACTTTGGTGTAAAGGTGCGATTTCCGATCTTATCAGTTTTGATGCCGATTCTTCCTTAACGAATAATAATGAAATGTGAAGTGGTCTAGACATAAGACACCATCATAATCGATGCATCTATACCCACGTATAAACGTGACCATTGGTCTGAGCAACTGAATGATTAATTTCCGAATCAACAGTACACAAAGACTGTCGTTTTTCGGAAGATCTGTTTTAACGGAAATTGGCGAATTCTTTGTAATTCGAGTAATATTAAAAATTCACAACTGCCACGATGATTCGATCATCAGAATAAACGTAATGCATCCGATGGTTTATCTTTTTTTATAAATAAATTAATGATAATGCGCATGTATACTTGGAGCACATAAACATACAGAGATATAATTTTATAAGTATTTGACGAAGTGTGCGTTGATGTGGCCGTTTCAATCGATCAAATCAGAATTGAACCGCGGAAGTTGAGTTAGAGTTGAGGTAGGTTCTGGTCGTCTGCATCGTTCTTTCTCACTCTTTCTCTTTCTCTCTTCTGTTCTTTCTCCATGTACACGCGCGCGCGTTCGTGTCGACCCTCGTGGCTCGGGGTAATCTGGCCCCGTCTCCTTATTCTCTTTCTTTCTCTTTTTCTCGCTGTTTCGCATCTCCATCATCCATCTTTGTCGCTCTTTCTCTCTCTCTCTCCTCCTCCCTACCTATTTCTTTCTCGTACTCTCTCTTTTTTCCCCTTTTCTCAGCTCATCTCTTTTCCTTCCTCTTTCGTGCACCTCCCCCCCCCCCCTCCCCTCCGCCTCTTCTATCTTCCTTTCATTCTTCCTCCATCATACAAAATCTCTCGGTTGCTCTCGTGGTAGTTGCCTCTTTGGCGGTCCAACAGGTTATATTTTTCCAACGAGTCTCACTCTTCTCCCCTTCTGCCTCCTCCTTCTCCTCTCCTCCTCCTCATCTCTCGCCATTCTCATTCTCCTGGTTTCTCTTCCTCTTTCTCTCTTTTTCCCATCTCTTTTCCACACCCTCTTCTCTCTTTCTCAACTCCGTCTAGCAGCTTTTATACTTTATTCACTTCCGCTCGTGCTCATTTGCACAAAGGTCAATGTCCCAACCGCATTCAATATTATTTTCAAAATTGTGGGTCAACGTCATTGCTTAACATTTTCGAATGAGTTTCTCTTCATTAAAAAAATTAATGTGCATGGCTATTCAAAAAAAGAATAGAAATAGTGAAATTAATAATTATTCGATTGTCATTTTTCATGAATGAAAAATAGTTACATAATACTTGAGAAATTAATTGTATTGTACAGCCCATATAAAAAATAGTGTGTCAATGAATTTGAGAGATTTTTTTCTGTAAGATAAAACTACCTATGCTTATGAACGTAATCATAATTACAAAACCGAGTGCTCATTTATGGTAGCTTTCCTTCAAATTTTTATCGATTTACATTCCAACATTGAACTTACTAGAATTATTGGCACGGTGCCCTGTCAAATTATTTGTTATTTGAATCTTGATCTTAGAGTCAGCTTTAAAACTGTCGTTTTGTACTTTTAGCAAAACCAGAATTTACAAGGCTTTTTTTGTCGAAAATTCTATATTCAAGCAGGGATTTTTCGTTACATTGTGTAAATCATTCGCTCATCATAAGATAAATCTGCAACGGTTGAGGGAAGCTCTTAGATTTGCAAAGATAAGAAATATGCACGTGGTCAGCAGATATATAAATTATAGATGTTAAAATAGCGAAGAAATATAAAATCCTCATTCATTATTAGTCAGTCAAAAATGACATGGTTTTCATTGATTTTCAAATATACCAATTGTACCTAACTGCATCAGAGTTAAAAAAAATCTTTCGTGCTCGACTGTTTGCAAAAACTACTTTCCTGAAAATAGCTCAAAAAAAAAACAATCAACAAAGAGATATTACCAACTCCATACAATAATTAATTTTGAAATTCGAATAGCTGTTCCTTCCTCGACTGAATAAAACGTAATAAAAAGAGAATCTTAGCGTCGTGTATATACAGAATTACCCCTTGAGTATGGATTTCCCATAAGATCAGGTAGGCATCGAGGGCTGCATGGAAACCCTCATCGTAATAAGGGTGCGCCTGGGCTTTGTGCCTACACATACACATTTACACAAACCACTACGTAAAGAGGAATCTTACACCAATATTTCCCGACTGCACTTTGCCATCCAAACATCTCCTTGATCAGGAACGTAGAGAGAATATAAAGTACGGGTTTTCAACAAAACGAGTCTAATGCATGGAATCTCTGGTAGTTTCGTACTGGATAAAGTCAAGGGAAACATTCATTGACTCTCTTTTTCTTTCTCCTTTCGTTTTCTCTATTTATTCCCCATAGCTTCACAATGCGAACACCTACGCACGAGGCTAAACTATATTGTCTGCTTCGTGGTGAGTGGAATGCGAAGTAATTCCTCTTGAATATAAAGAGACGGAGCTGTGCCAATAGCTGTTTTCTTTGTTAGCTCCGATCGCCAATTACTCTCTTTTTGGACATCTCTCTATCCATTGTTGCGAGAGAGAGAGAGAGAGAGAGAGAAGGGTGTAAATTTGTAGAATTCAATACGTGAATAAGGTTTTTGGTTCGATAGCAATCAATACTGAGATGCAGTGACTGTGTAGTATGGAGCGATGAAGAAGGACAGTGAGGGATGAAAATGTAGTACTATGGATGTGCAAACCACCCCCTGGCGATCGCTGCAAGCGCATTTGACCACGATACTCTTACACAACTAAACAAATATACGTATCATATATATATATATACATCGAAATGAGAACGCGAGTGGGTGCGTATGCGTGTCGCAGGATGAAGGGCGTCGAATAAATCTGTGCCCCCAATATAAACGATAAAGAACACAGTCATTGGCTCATTCTCCAATATTTGACACTCTTCATAGGACATTGCTTTTTGGAGGAAGGTAGAGCCATGACGACTACTGCCACCTCGAGCTGCCGATGACTGCACATATTATTTTATCGTACGTGTGCATGTCTGTTTTTGTAAAATCGTATACGTATGTACGTGTAGGGTCGACATTTTGCAACCGCACAGTGTACGCGCTACCCCCGCGTACTAGGGGTAGAAACAGCCATTGGGGAGGTGGATGGGGACAGGAGGATCGCAGGGATAGGACTGTGGAGTGGAAAGGGGGTGAGCATAGAATCCGTGTGTAGGTAGAGCTACGAACAAGGTAGAGAGCACGAAATGGAAAGCTGGTTGAAAGCTTAACGTATATACGTTTATATATATATCGCGCGTATATGTGGATATACATGTACCTAAATATATAACGTAGCGTGTCGACCACCCTCTCGGGGAACGAGGGTGGACTAGTAGAGGTAGCACGAGTGAAGCACCCTTTCTTCACCTCTCTGTGCACCTGGTGTTCCGAAGCCATCCCCCTGTTTTAAAATTAACGTTTCACCCCCTGCTATTTCAATCCAATCTCAATTCACATTTTGGTCCAATGAAATTTTTCTTTTGTCTTCTCTTTTTTTTTTAGCTAATCTTTCTTCGACATACTTCTTATCTTTCTTTGTTTAGCATTTCAAAATTTCACAACGAGTCTCAGTTCAAATGATAAATCGGAATTCTCAGCATCTTCATAATAACGATTCGTATAACAAATATCGATTTGTTCCTCACCATCATTTTACACATTTCATCCGATGGCGTATCGTTCCAAAAAAAAAAAAATGGTTTCTTTTCGTTATACTCAGAGCCCGAGCGTTGAGAGGATTGAAAACACGATACGAAATTTTCTGCAAATTTTTCCTATCGTATATGTCCTATGGAGAGACATGATGTTATAAAACGTATGAAGATACAAATACCTATAAAATATGTATATTCATATATACCCCAAAGAAAGAGGCTTTTGCCACGATCCAATGCCACTCTCTGACTATGACTCTCTGATTCGGCTCGGCTTATCGACACGCTTGTGCTCCATTCCTGTCCTTTACATTCATATACACATATCCATAGGAACCTACACTATACATACACTCCGTATGCCTGCATATATCTATCTGCTTTGTTCGTATGTCTGCGAGTGCCTGGACGGTCGACAACCGTGCGATGTCACGACGACGAATCGTGCATCGCACACCGATCCCCCGAGTCATCATACACCCGATAGTACCCAGCACCTATGTATGCATATACAGGGTGTCTACCACCAATCGCCACCAATCGCCATCCCCGTTTCCGACCGAGTTCCCAGTCCAAACGTTTCAAATCGTCTTTGAATCTCATCCACCATTGCTGTCAACTGTCACCCACGCCCGCAATAGCCACGATTCAAGATATCACAAAAATGCATGGGACCAATTTTGTCAGGCATAATATTTATCATGCGAAAGACATTAACTGCGTTTTCCGATTTTCTGAGATCTTGTCTCTTGAAAAAACCCATAAAACTACTTACACATCGTTACTTCACCGCTAAATAATAAATGATTCAATTTATTTCAATATGAAATAGCTCGCGAAGGAGTTAGTTGGAAAAATGGTATGAAAAATTTCCTCTCAAATTTGATATCGAACACAAGCTAACGGGGATAACCCCCGATGATTGGACACCCCGTATGTAACACGGAGATACGAGAACGTATAGATGTGACGCACTCTCGACCGTCCGATGTCCAACACGCGAAACGCACTCGCGTATTTGTCCGCAGTAGGCGTGTGTTGATAGCGAGACGATCATATTGTATATTCTACGTGGCTCACATACATATATATACGTTAGTTACTAGCCTGTCCCGGGTGATTCAGGGAGCCATCCGTGTCAAGGTACACCGCATCGGGAGACTCGACACTCGCGTCTGCAAGCATATTATATATAACATATATGTAGCTACTTCCATCATCCATTCAACGCCCCTTACCTCGCGTTTTTCGTTGCTTATGCAGTCCCACAGTTTCATCAGTTAACCTCTCTTTATTTCGTCTCTCGCGCACTCGGACGAACGTCTCTCTCAAGTTTTCGGAAGAAAGAATATCGTAACCAAGAATACATCTGTATCAGTGTAGAGAACTCGGAGGAGAATGGTGAAATAGATGCTGGCAATATATGAAAGTGAGGTTAGGTTGTACGGAATGGATCCAGCACCAGATTTGTTGCGAGATATCACCCTGATTGGAGCAGTTATTGTTAGCATTTTTAAAGATTCATGAAAAATAAATGATTGACCAGGCTGGTGAAAAATGCACCGGTGATCGATGCTTGTGTGAAATTATTTTCATAAAATACACTCACGTATTACTAACCGTAATACGATGATCTTCGCCAGGAAGATCCCTGTTTTTTAGAGAGCATTATGATTTGTCAGAGATCGGAACGAGAGCGCTCTTCCTTAATAATAATAAAATCATAATATGATTAATAGTTTGTTTTTTATTAATAAGCTGAGTACTAATCGCAAAAGAGCGTCGTATGGGCAACGCGAATCGAGACTCGTACTTCTTCATCGTTGGTTCGTACAAATGCAACAACGCTATCGATTCACTAGGGCGTAATCGATGTTCGTGGTACCTCTTCGAACTTGAGGCTTTCTCAATAGCAGAATAATATTTGTCTACGATATTTGTATTTGAGCTATACAGACCTCAGTCACTCCTATAATACTCACATCGGTCCTCACACCGGCTTAAATACCTACGTTATTGGTACCAGTCTACATACTGTCCGCAAACACAAATCCTTAGGAAGATTGAACAAGAACGTTTTCAGGATAACGATCCCTCGACCCATGAATCATTTGAGCCTGCCGTCAAATTTTACCCGGAATTATAAACCACCGTGTGATTTACGCTTCGAAGCAATCGAATTATACAGAGACATGCATTGCTGAGTACACTACTTAGATATATCTATGCAAAAGTAACGACACCCGACCTACGTCAAGCGACCGAATTTTCATATCAAATCTTCCGACGATGCGAACATGTGATTTTCAAGATTTTCAAAATTTCGAGAGAAATATCTTTGAGACCGAGAAATTTACCCAGTTGATAAATCGTATTATCCAATCATTCCGAGCTCGCTTGAAATTGATTTAACCGTGTGTCTGTGAATGTATGACCGCGGGATGTAAGTTAATTTTGGGAAATAGCAGGATGATCGATGGGCTTAATATTTTAATATTTCAAATTAGTAATCAAATTATTTTCAAATTCTCAGGAACGTGAACGTATATATATTTTGTGAACCCGGACCTACGACTACGTCGATCTCAGGGACGGTTCTTCTCTTAACTAATCCCTGCGCAGCTCTTTCTCACTGTTAGTGTTCTCTCTCCCTCTGTCTGTCTCCTTCTCGCACTCCTTAATTCAGGCTAATCGACATAGAAGCTCTCTCGGGATGAATCCACAATTAGGCAGATTCTCTAGTCGCTTTCCGTGCACCACCTTCCAACCGAACAACTGATTCTCATTCCATAGTCACTGATACCTTCTTCGCTATAGATTTTCTCTCCTTGCTCCTGCCATACTCGATCACACTCGCTACGTTACCTCGGTCGAATCGTTCCCTGAAACATACACCTTCAAATTTTTCATGAACCTCTATATCTAGAAACGTCGGATAATATAGGCGGAAAAATCTTATTTGATAAAAACCTTTAATCTGTTTCAATTTAGTTTGTTCCTGAACGTTAAAAACATCGACATGGTTTTTCAACAAAAATGTTCGTCATACTTTGTCGCGCAGAAATTTCAATACACCCATAATTAATGCTTTTTAATTTCTTCATTGTCCCAAGTCGCTTTCGTGTTTTCCACTTCTTTGATAAATTCAACTTGGTTCGAATCTATAGATTCCCTTTTATTTATTAGTCCCTTTTAATCAGACATATATGACTGATTAAAAGGGACTAATTTTTTTGAGACAACATTGACCGATGAATGACACGGCTGCACGCGAAAATAGAGGATCTTCAATGAAGTACGAGGGTCCAAGACAAAAATAAAAATAAGAGGGCACGAGACAATAAGAGTAGGGGTTATGCCGCTACACGGTGAGGCCGGATGCAACGCTCGGTAGGTGGGTAATTATACGAGACCGTGGAACTTAATTACGTAGGCATATATATGTGTATATATGGATGTATGCGTAAATACGGAGCCGAGGTCAGTCGCACCTTAAGAACTAACAGTGTGCTCTCTCCTGCTCACATATACCCTCGATTGCTTTTCTCCTCTTTCACATTTTCTCTTATTCGGACTTTCTAGCTGACTCGCTCTATCTTGCCAGCTTACATTCATGTCTGTTTATACATGTATGAATAGGTGTATATGTATATAAGAACGTAAGTACGTTGGGTAGAAATGGTCGATCGTCGCGACGCCCGAAGGCGCTGAATTGCTCGTGAAACTGCAAGGCCGAACGTGGGTTGAAGACGTACGGGAGAGAAAAAGATAGCGGTGCATTCGGGATAGATGGAGAGAAAAATAGGATGAGAAAATCATGGAATAAGACGAAGAAGTAGAGCCAAGAAGAAGTATACGAGAGGTATATTCTCGATATATAGATATGCGTTGAAAGAAGAAAGTATGCGAAGAAAAGGGATGGGGTCATGTTGGGCATCAGGGGCGCCGTCTGCAATTTCGCTTTTATTGGTCGTTATGCACCTGAAATTCCTTTCGTTCTCGTCCCCGCATTCGCATTCACTCTTTCCCGATGGACGTAATCGTCCACGAGCTCACGATACTTGTGGGAATATAGGGTCGTTGCGGAAGGGTTGTTTCTATGAGAGTGCGAAGAGGAATGGAAAAAAAAACAAAGAAAAGAGAAGGAAAATGAATGTACAGATGTAGATATCCAGAGATCGAATGAATGAGAGAAAAAGAGCGCAAACGAAAGAGGAAGAGCTGAAGACAGTGGGGAAAAAAAAAAGAGTGAGAGCATTGGGGATTGAAACGAAGAGTTCGCCAAAGGGGTTGAAGCATCATTTCACCGGAGCCAAATGGAGAAAGCAAAGGAGAAGTTAGGACGAAGAATGAAAAATGAATGTGGAAGAATGTTGTTGGATTTTCCAAGCAAGCTAGGGAGCCTCCGTGGCGGGAATGTTTGTAAAAGAAAAGCAAACGACGACGATGACGGTGAAGCAGCTCGATACATACAGTTTTGGCGTGCCACTCGGTCTGCTCCCATCAACGACCGATGCTTTGTCTGTAAGGGCGAAAAGTACTCGATGCAGAAAAACATCGTGTTTCGCATGTGTTGCTGGTTTCTCGTGGCATTATATTGAGAACTATTCTAAAGATTCACACGTTCCACGCAACGTTACCGCTCAGTTTTGCAATACCTGTATATGCTTTATTATTTAATTCATTTATTTTCAATCTTTTTTTATTGATAGATATATCTGGGAATCAAAAGCTTCAAAGATGGAACAATCGAGTAATCTCACTGGGGACGAGCGCGTGTTTTTTAGGCAAATGTTGATGATTTTTTAGGCGAATGATGAAGATTAAAACAATTTTTCATGACTATCCAAATTCTTTATGTCATTAATTAATTTTTTTAAATTTAAAGCATATTTCATCTCTGCCGATTAACGCACAAAAAGTCGTGTTGTATTCTTTTCGAAGAAGCCGAATTGATAATTAATTCGATCTTCGATCAACGACGTCTCGAATGTCTCGAAAAAAAAATTCATAAAAGTTCAGTTGTCATTCACGTCTCAGTATTTATGAAAAAAAAAAACTACGTATCCATTATTACTTTGTTTTTGCCAAATAAAGCTCATCCCAACGAATTAACAATGAAAATATTCGGCCCTCGAAAACTCGTGAGAATCGTTAAAGAATTTTGAATACTACATCTATGATTTTTACTGTGTCAGCGAAGATCATTGCATTTCCCCTAGAAAATGTAAAGTTTTTCAAGCCTGCTAAAAATGAAAAAAAAAAAAGCAGTAGGGAAAAAGCATGGACAACGAAATACCACTGTATGCATTAATTTTAGTGTGGCTATCAATACCAGTGCACGTATTATACATATACTTATATTTTGTACTGTCGGTGGATGAGCGTAGAGAATCGAGGGGGTGAAGCAGTGTGTCAGTGGACGGTGAGTGGGTGGTTGCGTGGGTGGTTCCTGAGCGATTGTTTATTCAGTGGATTATTGACGAGTGGTGTGTATTCCGATATTCACCCTTCCCATCTCTTTCTTCTGCACCTGGAGTTTTTGAAGTGCGAGGGCAAGCGTATACTCAAAATAGTCGATGGTATACTAGTTCTAGCGTTGGTTCGCCATATTCATGGTTCCATAAAGCTCCACCGTTTCAACCATTGTTTTTTCACAGTCGATATATACAGAAAAAAGGTCCATATTCATAAATATAAGGCAGTACGGACCGAGTGAAGTACCTGAAAAACTTGGTGAGAATTTCTAGTTCTCTTTTTTTATGCAGGGGCACATGAGTCATGGGCTCACCTTTTGCGAGTTTGATACCAAATGAAATATCCAAGTTGATTCTTAATTCTAGAGCTTTATGAGCTCATCACGATCCGCTGAACTCGTGGGGATCCCGGTTTTGTCAGAATCGCTATACGCTTCATTTGTTGAATATTTTTCTCAACTGATGACTGACTTATCAATAATTAACGAATAAATGAAAAGATTTAATGATGAGAAGACATCTCGCTTTCGAGTAGAAACGAGTGGACAACGTTTATCAAAATTAATTTAGGTATACGATATTTCCTTAGATACTTCGATTCGCCTCGTTCTCTCCTCTACGAATATGGATGTCCTCATACGAATAGAAGTCCACGATTTTTATTAGTATACAGAATAGCCCAATACTAATGCAGAAGATTTTTCGAAAATCCCTTAAATTTGGAAAACGATCCTATTTGAAAAATAGAAAAGGAAACTCAATCAAAATTCTTCTCCTCCTAATAAAACTATCTATTTGGAATCTACCGTGAAAATTCAACGTCCAGGACACCCTGTACACTTCCATGTCCCTTTTTATACAGCATATAATACATATCCACTGTACTCTGGTTCGAAATTCAGAAATTTTTTTTTAACCACGACGTCCGCAGCCCATACATTCTAAACCAACAGAGCTTTTGCTTTCGAAATACATATCAAGCGCGGCTGCATGTATTCGGGAAATTCGATAGTCTCTGGTTTATCCTGCTCGCATTCCCTTCTGCGGTTTTCTCTCTATTCACATGAGCCTGTGTGCATGATTTCGTGTTATCCGTATAGTGATTAATTCGAATTGGTTAGGTCCACTCGCATTGGTTGTACGCGTCTATCACCGTCACTTTTCTTGACTTATACCGTTCGCATTTCCATCTCACTTTTGAAATCCCTATGAAAAGAACTTTATTACTAATAATAAGAATATATTAGCAGAATCGGTTACATCGGGACGGACTAATTTTTCATTTTTTTTCTCGTCAAAATCGAAATTGTGGTAAAAAACATTACTTTTACTGATACTGACATAAACTACAATGTTGAGCTGATTTACAGGATTGAAACGTACTAATCTCGATTAAAGTTTTTGGACGACCGATACTTTTAGCTGCCTTTTAAATCCCAATGTTCATTCCAGAAAGATGGTCATCGATGTTCCTTTTTTTTTCAAATTCCTGCCAAATGAGCATTATTTTAATACACATGTCCCAAGCCCTTGCTCCCCCCCCCCCCCCCGCACCTCTTGTTCCGAGTTTCTGTGAAAACCGGCATATTCGAGTATATAAAAGTGCGAGAGGTCTCGCGCTGGCTTTTTCTTTTCTTTGAATACTTGGCGTCGAGCCGCTGCCGCGTCTCTTGATGAAGACAAATTATCCCACAAACTTATCCTTCTCATATGATGAATTTTTCATCAAGCTGCAGTCAAAAATTCATTAGAATAATTTTCTCCTCTCGTATTTCCAAGATATGTAAATTGACTTGTAAAATCAAATCCAAACTTGAGTTTAGGTGATTGTGTATACAAAAGTCCCGCATACAGTGTACCACCGAACCAGCAAAAGATTCCTTCCAAGTTGATAGTGGAACGAGCCCCGCAATGGTGCGGCAGCCGCAGTTCCAACATCGCGGGCGTTTGCCATATATATACATGAAACGTAATTGCTGGCAGCAAAGAGGTGCGGTGTACCCGCGCGCCAAGTCAGAGCCAGTACAGACGACCGCTTCCGGTTCGCGTATCCGCATCCTGCGCTTGCTGTATAACGTTCAACCACGTACATATGTATACGTATGAACTGCACAGAAACATGCACGCAAACGTTTTTTCACCATTTAGTTTGCTTTGAGCGATGAGCTACAAAAAAGAATTGACGTGAGAAGCGAAGAGTGATTAACGGTTAGAGGTGATCAATGAAAATCATAAGTCTTGAAAAAAATATTGAAAAATTGTAGTTCAAGGCAATGCTTGATAGTTAAAAATAACATGAAAGAAACGCAACGTACTCCGAAACTTTGACTATTCGAATTTATACACCGGAAAACAACCGTTCACTCGTCTCTTTTTTTTCTTGCGCTCTCTTCTTTTTCTGCGTTTTCCGCTTTTTTGCCAGTGCGTTTTTTCATTCTGAAGAATTGTACAATATTGAAAAGACTATTTTTGGAATGTTGAAGTAGATCGGCGCATGGAAAATTGACAAAAACGACGAGGATTTATCAGTGATGGAGATTGTTCTATTTCTCAGAAAATTAATATATATATATATAGATCGGAATTTTACATGTATGTCTATTATCCGTTGAAAAGTTTCTACCGTTCGTGGAAAAGTATAAAATGAAAGAAAATGGACAGGACGAGAAAATTGATAGCGATCCAGAAACGCTTTTAGAAGTTTCATGAGGTTTCGCGTGAGACCGAAACACCGTTAAGTGACGTTTTTCGCTAAAATATTTTGCTCATTCTTAATATTTATACGTGCGGCGATCGTTGACCAATCGATGTATGATAGGGCTAAAGAAAAAATATTCACATACCGTGGAAAACACATTTCATACACTCATTTTTATATCCAATAATGAGAGTGTACGTATGCACGAGTGCACAGAAATTGTTTTCCTTGAAGATAGGTGTGATAGAATAATGCATTATCCACGTGATGCCAATCGCTCATAGGACAATCTCTGACGATGTTTTATTCATGACGTTTTATTCAGGCGTTGTCGAAAAAATATTTGTCCCTTTCTCTCTGTCTCTCTCTCTTTCCGTTTCTCATCCCATCCCTACGATTCTTCCCCCAGTTATAAATTATGATGGGATTCGTGAATGCGCTTTGCAAGCTCGTTCCGCGATCGAGGACAGCGAATGCCGTGCGAATGAGTGGAATATGAGAGAGGGATGAAAAAAAAAAACTCATACATTCGCTGGTTCGGCCGGTGTGGGTCGCCGCCCGTACATTAAATCCCTAGCGTTTTGGTACACAGAAAACGAGAGTAAAAAAAAAGTGGTTACTCGTTAAATTCCAATTAGCTAACGTGCAAGAAACATAAGTACCCGCTAGAACGCTTAATTTACATGCTTCGCCCTCCACGTATTTAACACTCTCTGGTGCATGGATCCAAGAAAAAATAAAGCGAGAACAAATGCATTAACTCTCACACAACAAATTTTCACTATACGGCGGCATCATTTGCAGTATTTGGATAGTTCGAAATTTTTTTTTTTTTTGCTTCTCAAATATCAACTTTACAAGAATCTTTTCGAGATAGGAAAATCGAAATTTCTTTTGGAAGTTTAAATAGCTTTTTCGTTGAATTATTTAAAGTGAACAAAATGCGTCGAAATCTTCACTGCGATGTAACGTCAATTACTTCAGTCTCCTGTCTTGTCATGTTTTAAAATTATACATAGACTATTCGCTTCTGGTTAACACAAGAATGATTAAACGACAATGTATATACACAATCGATGATGAATCGTTCGGTCTAGGGTCACCAGAAATTTTATTTAAGGTAACTTTAAGGGTTGAAAATGAAAAAAATCGGAGCATTTATATAAATAGCGCTATCGAGTTTCCTACAAAATACTTCTCGCAGAAAATCGATGGAAGTTCCTAAATTAACTCGAGTTCATCGTCACATTCCATGTAAGTGTATGTGCTCGTGAGTTTTCATTGTGATGAGAATAACTGATTTGGATTAGGATGTATGCTATAGAGACAAGTAGTTTTAAATGGCTCGATGCGCGACGAAGAATCATAGAGAGGAAAAAAGATAGGAATATATATGTATGCAGAATGAGAAAATACGAGATAGAATATGGAGAAAGAAGATAGGAATAGAGGAGGAACGGAAAGAGTGAAAGACAAAGAGAACGAGAAGAGAGAAAGGGAAAAAGGGGAAGGAGGCAAACATATAGAAGCAAATCGATGGCTAATAGCCTCCCTGCTGTAATTAATGCAACAAGTTGATACCTAACACTTATCTACGACGTTGCCACCGTTGAGCTTTAAACGGGACGATTCGCCACGGGCCATGAAACGCTTTCTGTCCTACTTCTCTCTCTTCCTCTCTCTCTCTCTCTCTCTCTCTCTCTCTCTTCACTTTCCGCACAACTGAGAGCCAAACAACTATATACGCAAACATAATATAGACGTGATGCATACATTTGTATACACATATATAATGCGATTTCATTTATTATATATGACTATATATTTGTACCAGATACACACCGAGACCAAGATCCCCCTCGTCGATTATACTCTTTCCTAACCATTCGACAAAATTATTCAACATGGACTTTTATTCGCTATTACACTCACAAAAATTACGCCCCTTCGTCAACCAGTTGATTCCCTGAACACGTGACCTTTAACATAAGAATAATAATCGTTTTAGGCCCAAAACGTAAATACTTCGGTTTTCCTTGCTCATTTTGTGAAAAAAGTATCGTTCAATCACCTCCAATTGCATTCATTTTCATTACAATTATCGCGGTAGATAACCCGTTTCTTTTTTTTTCTACGGCTCTTTGCGTGCGATTAATATCCTATACGATAACAGATGCCTGTATTTCTTGAGACTATTTGTAATAGTCTTGAAAGAAAGAGAACAAAAATTCCTGTAGGGAAAACTCGCGAGTTTGTAGAGGGTTGTGATCGTAATAAAAATGTAGGCAATTTGATGAAATTTACGGAAATAGTTTACCGAAATATGAGATTTCCTTCTTACATAATATATCATCAGTTTTATTTTTAACGTTTATCGATTTGGGGATTATTTTTATAGATGATTAAACGATATTTCAAGGTGGATTTTCATTCATCACCTTTCTTAAGGTATTTTTAGAAGCATTTTTAGAAGCACCGTAATCCCAGATTTTGCAGAAATCTCGGAGTCGAATCGTACCCGAAAATGAAAAAAAAATCCTCGCAAACAATACGTTTTGTTTGAAACGATTTACATATTATTGTAGCAAGACAGTCTTATATTGAATTTCTGGTGCGGCAGAAATCCGCTAGAGGGCAACGAGCGGAACGCTCTTGCCTAAGCGTTGCACCACCCATCAGCCTATAACACTGAAGTTGAATCGTAACCAATCGATCACTCTCAATCATTATTATTGAGGTGATCAGAATATTTATTTTTATATTACTAAATGAAGTAAGACTTCATCGTACTATTTGAAAACGCCGATATAAAATGATTTTCATACCAAATTATATCAACACGAGCGATTTTCTCTTTCATTAAATGTCACCAACAATACCATTAAAAATATCACATAAAATATATATAAATCAAAATCAATGAAAAAAAATTCCCATTAGTGTACGTTTTGAATAAACAATCCAATTTGTTTGATACAAACATGACATAATAGTTTGCATCAACTACGCCATTGGTTTCGCCGTATCCAACCTCAGGGCGTAGTTGACTCAACTACGTCGCCGTTATCAACACTATGCCTTTTTTCAGTGTGCGGATAATGGCATACGAGCGGGTAAAGGGGTCGAGAAAAAGCTTGGTGTATTGGTGTATAAAAAGAGGCCTGCTCCACCAGCCAAAAGAGTCTGCCAATTCTTAAGAGGTTTCCGGTTTGGGTATTAAACATGAGTCCTTTAGAATGCGCTCTCAAATACTTGCTAAGAGTACAGGATTTTCCGTGTTTAAGTAGATATCGGTAATTTGAATGCATCGTGAAATAACAGACTCGCAACAATTCCGGCCTTGCCTTGCTAATTTTTTATCTCAGCGCCTTGAAAAACTGAAGCTGAACTGACAAATTAATTCGAGAAATATGGAAGCCTCATTCTTGTTGGGTCTACGTGTGCTCATTTATCGGGGAAAGGATATAAAAAGGAGTGACAGTCAGCACGATAAGAAAAATGATGAACCGATGTAAGTTCAATCGATTCATTGTCTTTCGCTGGATTTTGATTGTTAACTAAATTTGATAAAGTAGGATTAATGTGAGAGCCCCCCAATTGCGAAATCATTAATCATTAAATATTCCTTTTCAATATTTCGCGTTATAAATATGCGTTTGCAAGCATAAAAAGTCAATCGAAAATTATTCAATTTCACAAAATAAATCGACGAATCTCACAAACCCACAAACGTTTGAGCTTCTTTAACAGAAATCAAAAACAGTCGTTATTTTATTGAGTTCTTTATTAGCCCTGAAATGTCCCATGTAAACGACCAGCGTCTTTCTTTCGTCAAGAGATTGGTTGATGCTACAATTCATCCACAATCCCTATCAACTACGCCATGTCCCCGTGGACATTTTTGAAAGGGGTTTCGCAGGTTCTTGTACAAAAAGAGAAAAGCTCGAGGTTGGTCGGTTTTAGCTTCCAAATGGGACTTTGGCGAAACTTTCTGGCACACTCATCTACACGGCGTCTCTGGAACGATGTCGCGACGCGCGAGCCTGCGTCTTACGGTGTACTTTTCTGGAAGCTTGAAGTCCTATATAGTGTCTTTCGAAGCTTTTTCTCTTTTACTCGCGATACAGAGGGAGAGAAAGGTTTTGAGAAACTGTTTTCGGAAGGTTGAGAAGTTGAGGTAGTTCTACCACGAGAGAAGAAGACCTTTCGCTGTGTCTGTGCTCCTTCGAGAAAATTGAAGGTATGTATAACGTCCAAAGCTTTCAATATATACGTATAGCTACTCCGAAGCTGCTTCTTACTTTGAGCCAAAGTCTCAGAAGTACCGGAGCACTGAAGACAAGAATGAGTAGCAAAGAGAGAGAGAGAGAGAAAGAGTTCGGGAGCCGAACCGAAAAGACGAAGTGAGCAGAAGTGTACAGAAGATAAAAGCTCTGCAGCTGGGACGAGGGATACCAGCATCTTCTCCTGAATTTCGTAGTCTCGCTCACGATCATAGCCAGCCCAAACATTCTTTCTCTCACTTTTCGCCTTTCCTTTCTCCCTTTTATTGTCTGGAAAACCTGTATAGACACCGCGTGGCCTCTCGCAATGTAATTACGGTTAATTGAAATTCTTAGTGGCACTCGTCCAACTCGGAGTTACGCTACCACCGATGGCACTTATGGCTCAAAACTTCCTTGATACATAAATATGTGCACGGTTTAGAGAAGTGTCTCAGTTATCAAAAAGCTCAGGCGTATAATCACAGATGTGGAAGACTGTTATAGTTTAGAAGAATAACCGAGATTGTTTCCTCGTTTCGGTTGGATGCAATTAACTATTTCTCACATTTTCACGCATATTTTTCTTCGAGCACGAGATAACTTGATGAAAAAAAAAAAAATAATATCGATCTCTTGAAACTTACGAAACTCGAAGCTCTTTTTACGCTCTTCGGTAAGTAATTTCTTTGTGCATGAATATGCATACGAGAACAAAATCACATTGCATCGATTTTTAGAAGAATTACATACACGTGTCACCCTTGTCATGCAAGGGTTTTTTACACGCGAGTTTAATTGCACTCATTAAAAAAAAAAATTGCGTATTTACATAGAATGAAAAACGTACCAAAATGATATCTTTTTCGTTTTAAACCGCTTATCAATATTTATCGATAAATATAATTCAAGTTTACAAAATTCTCTGAAATACGTGTCTCGTTCCAACAAACACCTTCACTACTGTGTTATTCCTTCGTCTCTTTTCCTCTTGCTCCAACTCTTCTCGTTTCTGTCACGAGCACAGTGGAATCTTTGTGTCTGTAAACCCGCTTCTCTCTCTCTCTCTCTCGTCGGGGCTCTTAACTCGAAGGCCCTCTCGTCGCTGCTGCTCTGCTGTCGTCGTTCTTCTCGTATCTCTCTGCGTTATCGAGTTACAACTGCGTACTCAACCGTACTCGAGTGCTCCTCACTTGGCCTGTATCGAAGAGAAAAGGCTCAACCGCATGAACATTTCAAATGTTTTTCATCGATCGTGCTCCAAATGTGGGCACTGAGAAATCCTTCAACTTTATATCGAATTGGTGCCGTGAAATCTGTAGTTTAATTTTTTATTGTACTCTCTCTCTGTTTTATAATATGATAATTAACTTCGGATTCGAAGTGCCCAGATAAATCGGGGGTGAGAAGTTTTAATTGATGTATCTGACGATGTTTTTGGTGTAAGCTTCCTTGTCACATTATAACAATTCATCTTAAATCATGTTCAACGTCTCACTGAAGTCCAAAAGTAAACTTTAGTATGCTGTGAATAAAATGACACGAGTATCCTCAAAAAAATAACGTATTACCAACGAGTTCAAGTTCTCATTCATTTTCCATTTTTTTTTTTCGTTGCAAAAACCTGAAAAAGCTCTGAGCTTCCGAATCACACTGGCGTATGGCAATACGCGATGACTGAAAGTTTTTAAACCGACAGCGTAATGCTTCATGCTCGTTAAAGTGAGAGAGAGAGAGAGAGAGGGGGGGGGGGGATACATCGTGGTAAATTCTGAAAAGTCCGCTGGCGCGTTAAAGCGTTATCGCAGAGTCCGTATGGTCAAATACGTTGGTGCGAGATCGCAAATGCATCCGCGATACTTCCATATACAAGCCGCAGGCTTGGCTCTTGTTGATGCACATTGCAGATGCGCTCGCGTGTGCGTTGCACTCTACGCCGCCGGCAGTCGCGCTCATCACCGTAAAAATGTACGTTTATGTGTGTATAAATGGACGAGTATATATATATATAAACCACAGTGACCGTAGAGATCGTTCATGTGTCTGCAACGCGAGAATCGCCTAATTGAAATCTACGATTTCGAGCGCGAGCTGATGCATTGAGAGTGGAAGGGAAAGAAAGAGAGGAATAAAGTGCGTGGTATATATATGCCTCGGCGAATGATCGCGCGCACGCACTTTTCATTAAAATACACAAATACACATACCCGGGAGATTCAGATGATTCAGGCCTCTGTCGATCCGCATAACCCCATCACGATCATTCACCCGATAACCGCATATCCATTTTCTTTTCTTAACGCACTTTACGCTTCCCACGAATTATTTTATTAGTCGTGAAATTCAAATACTAATTTATCCTTAAATGAGGAATTACCGTTTATTCGGTTACAATTCAAAAATCATCTAATATACATAAAAGCTCAGTATTCATCATTTGGCGACATTGTTCGATTTAGGAGAGCGAATAATTGATCGTTGGAGGCAATGATAATGACAGGTGGCATGGAACTGTTGTTAGAGGCGCACGATATTTATTGAAAGTAATAAAGAGAAAACGTAAGATTTTCCGAATTCAATATCCCACACACACACAATTTGACAGTAAAGACAACGGAATAGCGTTAAATGCATCGAAATTAAATTACTTCATTTAATCATAATGCTTATATGCGTAATGGGATTAAAACGAATTTAAAAAATTACTGTTATGTAAGGAAGATAATACTTCGATTGTAGTTTGAAGTCGAAAAGTTTCGATCCGAATGAAATTGATCATAGACTCACAAAAATCCTGAAACTGCCATCGCAAGGTGCTAATTTTCGTAAATTTTTTGTGCAGACGATACCTCAAGCATTCAGCCCTTCTCTCTCTCTCCCCCCCCCCCCCTTTCTCCCTTTCTCGCTCTCTCGTAAAATGCCTCGCGAGTGCCCATAGCACCGGTATACAGTGTGGGTAGTCAGTGGGTGCAACACACAGCAATGGCTGCCTGTCATCATTCAGCGTTGATTCTCTGTTCGTGCTGGGGTTTGGATTGGGCGTGGGTGCTGTTGTAAGCGGAGAACGTCGAGGCACTCGAGAGAAGAGACATTATACGTGAACGGGAAATATACAAAAGGGAGAAAGAGAGAGAGAGAGAGAAAGCTAGCGAGCATATGAATTTTGCGAAACACCGGTGTGTCACGTCCACCGGATGGATGAGAATTCCCTTTTTCATCCTTTTTTATGACTGCTAGGAGTCTCTACTTTCCCCCCTTCCCGTACTCTCTTTTTTATTTTTCCGTCGGAGCCCATACACGGATTCAACTTTACCTTTTAATCTGCGTGAAACAACCTGTACATGATTTTTTCATCAAGCTTTCCCGACCATATGTGAGCCCGAGGGAGAAGCGAGAATACGTGACGATGTGTGTTGGCATTATAATACTCGAAAGCACACGTGCCAGAGTGAAAAGGGGAGAGGATAGAGAGAAAGACAGAAAACTGGGGAGAGAAACAGGCCGAGAGAGGGAAAGATCGATATAATGAAGGTGGGGGGTTTATATCGGCCGCTACAAGAAGCCCAAAGCCAAACCATCATCGCTGTTTAAAATGACATACATCCGCACACATTTGTGCGTTTTTATATTTATAGAAACATCTTTGTATTCGAGAAAACTTTTAAAAAAGGCGTATCTCCTCGATTTCGAACTCTGGAAGCTTGTCCTTTTAGATATTCAATACAATTATTTGGTCGCCAAAATTTGGAATATTTGCAACTAAAAACTTTGTTTTAGAGCGACACTATATTGTTGGAACAATCAAAAATTTATTGCCAGGACGAAGTAATACTGTTGGACGCGTATACAACGAGATATTTTCTTGTGTTTCTACAAAATTGACGTTCCAGTGCCTTAAATATTTTATGCATATGGGATATCGACATATGCATAACCTTTAAATATACTGCATATAAAACGATGCAATGACAGGAGACACGACACACCACTTATTCACACGTTCTACACCTACAATAATACACGTTCGTGTCAAAGCACGGCTGACCATCACACGCCACCTCCTTAGATCCCTTTGCAAAATAGTATACTTTCACAGTTGTGAGCAGACTAAATTGATCCTCAAAATTTAAAACGAACTCAACACTAGAAATTTACTGTTTTCGACGTTGTTTCGGGCTTCTGCATGCGATTTTTCAATACGATCATCGAGACATTCAAATATTCACCATACTTGAATTATCGAATCGAAAATGCTCTGATTTGCCCATGCCGAAGGTCCAGTCTCCTTTAATCCCGAACTTTGAGATCAACAAAAGTCGCTTTGCCAAGTTTATCGCTGATAAAAGTATGTAAAAATACATTTATTCGTGTGAAAAATGAATATCAGGCCTAAATGTTTTCAAATTAATGATAATTGTTGGAAATATTTATAACATAAATTTATTACACCTTTTTGATGATTCTCAGCAAACGACAGCGTTCGTATTTTTACATACATATACCTAAATTTTATTTTTTCTTCACGAATAGCGATCATACCCAAGCGCGTAAATGTATGTATGAGTAAATGTCTGGCCAAGTAGCATGGGAGAAAGATCGAGGTTGAGGTATAAGCAAGGAAGAACGATGTGGCAAAATGACACAGGGAGCGAGTGAGAAGAAACAGCCCGAGGGAAGCCAAACCGAGAAGAGTCGACGCTTAGTCTACGTGACAGTCGCGTAACAACGACGTAAACCAACCACGACTACATATCCATTCTCTCTATTCCCCAATTTCAACATTTTTTCCACGTTGTCCGTATAACCTTATTTTTTATTATTGCACCGAGGACAATCTATTTTTTGTCCTCCTGATTTGTAACTTAAACTTCGTTTGATCCTTTTAATGCATTTTTTGCAGCGAATTTTGATCATGAAAGTATGACATTTGTCTCGAAGGGATGAGCGTTATTGGAATAAGTTTTGCTTATAAATTCAAAGAAAACAGTCAATTCGACGATTGAACACTGATCTCCTGATCGAGAGATTTCACCAGAAGCCTCCAATTGAAGCTTCTACATCGTCAATCGACTCGGTTCCGTAAAGAAATTAAATTTCAGTATAGAAGTTGTATGTGCTCGAAAATGTCGGATATTTCTAGAAAAGAGACAAAAACTGTTCTACCAATTCGAGTTCAATTCAATATCGATAAAACATTGTCGCATATATAAGAAAAAAAATATGTAAGTTTCGTACTTTTATATTCCCAGAGAAAGCGTAGCTCGTGACGAAAATACACGAGTTTTCCCTTGGATGACTTCCATTCACCCCTTCTCTCATTCGTACAGGGTCCCGTCATAAAATTCGGGTACAAAGAGGCGTAGGTTTTGTTCGTGAACGATATAAATTCGTTCGAGTACGCGCAAGTTCTCTCTCCGTCTTGTAATACCCAAGAACATACACACGCAAGTAGATTCTGGTGCCAGTGAAACGCCCACTCTTGCACCAAGTTTGCCAAAACTCGACTGACAATGAGTTTTCTTGCAAATAAACTGCTGGGGGTTCTCAACTCCGAATATGAAAAGGAGAGGGGGGGGGGGGTGGATAAAAACGAAAACAAAACAAAGATATCGGGTAGAAAGTGGAAATCGGGATTTTTGCCAAATTACACGCATAAGAATAGGTAAAAGTCGTGCAACATACAATGTTAGTACATATGTATATATATGCACATGTGTCCTCGCTTCCGCGTTGTAATTTCATGTATCTACGCGAGATTCTCGCGACTCGATGCCCGTTCATCTTTCTGTATCGCATACATGACGTTCCCGCGTTCAACACACGAGCCTGTCGCGTGATATATAATACTTGCTCTGGCGCAAAAGCCTCGTTTGGCCCTCTCGACATCGAGTTTCTCTACGTGTATTATATATATGTGATAAACGCTCCAGACGATAAGATCGCGAACGAGAGTCCGATCGAGGTGACACGATTTCTCCCTCTCTTTCTCTCTCCCGCGATTCTGTCTTTTATCCGCGGCCAGACACACTGAAGGAACAAAAAAAAATCTTCAATAATCTTGAGGCACGTGCGTAATGCGTCTCTCGTTGATAATCAGATGGTTCGATGAAAAGTTATCGTTGTTATGATTTTGTTGATTCTTATCGAGTATAGTTCAAGATAAGACGAGTATCCTTTTGATTTTTATTCACGCATCCTATTCCTGCAATTCAATTGAGTGTTGGATTTTTTTATTTCATTTTTTTTTTAGTAAGTTCATCGTTGAAGGGACATTAATATTAACTGAGATCATGGAATCACTTTTATTCCATTCCCGAATAATCTCATCACTAATGTCGAAGAGCTCGAGCAATCATTGAAAAATTGAGAAGCATAAGAAAGACAATGCAAATGAAGGCACCGCGGATTAGTTCGTTAATTATTCTGAAATGGCCTGAATAATGTCTTCCAAATAGCCGCCGAAAGCAAATTTTTTCCAAGCCCGAGGGCTTCTATACACGCGTCCAGACATCTATTCTAAATTTTTCTTCACCGGTAATAAAAACGAAAATAAAAGGCGATTCGAGGGGGAAAAAACAACAGAATCTGGAGAAAGATAACTGAACGGTAGACGAGAAAATTTCGGCACACGTGTTCGTGTTTTTCGGCACAGACGAGAGACGATACAGTTTTGAAATTTCGGAGCCAGAGTGCTGCCAGGAGGAGAAGTTTTCTCTGTCGATCCCTCTACAGCGACATGCGCAAATACACAGGCACACACACACACACAAGTTCTTCGTGCCTTTCTAATTATATCTTACTTTGTTTGAGTACAACGCACCTTTCGACGCGCTCCAAACGCGGGGCTAAAGTCAACTCTTGCTTTTTCTTTCTCGCTATCGCTGAACTCGAGAGTCTAAAATCTCCTGCTCCACCTGTCGTTCACAGATTACCCTCTCATGTAAAAACGTACGCGTGGGTACGTATACGTAAATATATATTTATAGGCATTTCAATATCTTTCGTATGTAATAAAAAAAAAATCTTAAATGAGAAAACAAAATCTCTTGAGAATCAGCAAATCCGCGGACAGTTGCGCTGCTCAGTTTCCTTCAATTTATTTTCATCATCAGTTTATATTACCTGTGAAAATTCTTCTGTCGAGGAACATTACGAATTGAAATGGAACGACGTGTACGTATATACTTACGTATCTGCGATTTCAACGTGTCTTAAAGAGCTTGAGAATTATTGGCACCCTGCCAAATCGACAAATTGTTCGTTAAATCGAGCATTGAATTAGGGAAATCCCCTTCTTCCCATTCTCTAATCTGCGCCCTTCTTGGCATGGGTACACGTGACACGAGGCACGAGCGCTCACCGATTTTCCCAACTCGATGGTCCGGAAGGTATCGACATTCATTTTTTTTCTCTCCGTATGTCCGATGGTACCTAAAAAAACTGGTTCATAGTTTCACCATTTTTTAAATTTCTGGTAGTAGCCATCCTTTCCAAAAAATTCACATTAATTTACAACTCAGCGAACGCTCGCAAGCAACGATCCTGAAATTTCTTAGTCTCAAGAAAGTCAGGCTTCGATCCCGTTGCAATGAGTTTTAAAAGTTCGTGATTCGTGAAACGCAATGAAGAGATCCGAAAATAAAGTACGTACCCATCTTGCGAGTCGAGATTATCGCGTTGGAAGAGTGAATTCCTTAGCCTGAGGTCGTCTCGCCCATTCTTCTTACGAGAAACGGTTTTACGTGGTTTATTATACGCGATGGTCATTCTCAAGGTTCGCGCGATTACCCCGTCCCTCCACCCACACAAAACATCTTCTGACGATTCTCTCTTTATTTCGTTGGCTCGTATGCATGAAAAATTCTCACGATTGACCCACTACTCCTGTGACCAAGAGACCATTTCAATATATACGTGTAGAAATATAAAGTAATGGCTATGTACTAAAATATATGTGCGGGGAGTAAATGGACAACTTTTCATCACTTCAGGGATTTATCCATGACGGAGTAGAGTCTCGCGGTCTCTCGTGAATGCGTATAAAAATTCGCGAAAGTGCCCAACCAAACAGGGAAACAAAGATACATATATTTATGTATATAGAAACGAGAGTAAAGGGGGATGCGGATGGAGAGCGAGGGTGAATGCGAGAATAAACGACGAGGCTGAATAGCCCCGTTGAGCACGTGCAGCTTGTGCGAATAAACCGAGCTAATCGATATCGTCCAGAGTTGAGTGAGGTTTGGGTTCTGCTTCTCGTATACCCACCGAGCAGAATTGATTTATTCGACTCGCCGACGAGTCTCGTTGGAATAATAATAAAAAATAAATAAAAAAAAATCGAATGAATAAAAATAAAAAATAATTGTGTTTCAATCTGACTCTGTTTTTTTATCGAATTAAAGCAAATAAACCAGTGCGTGTTAATAGCTCTCCATTAACGATGTGATCAAATAGATTTCACGCGAATCAAAGCAAACGAGGAAATTAAGGCAGTTAATTAAACGACACTCTTGTCTTGCAAGAAAATCGATTTTTTTTTTTTACCATCAGCTCTTCGCATGTCGACGTCAGTTTAGTCTCGGCTAATTTGGCGATTAGCCTTTTAAGGAACTAGTGCCATTAAGTGCATGGATTTGCGCAACGAATCCACCGATACACGTGTTCGTCTAAATATACTATATAGTTGGGTACATATTCAACAGGTGAATATAATAAGGAGCCTTACAAAAGTGAGTTACTGACCCTTGGACTTGATAAATAGCCAACAGCCCTGTAATATCTTATTGAAATTTCTCTATGCACTCATCATTCAGATTTTCGAATGTCTTCTTATCATGCAAATGCTTGATTTTCATGGTTTGCTCGATTATGAAAATAAATTGGCTGAATCAATCAATAATGGATTCTCGATAACCGAAAATGTATAAATCTCGTTGTGAATTGATATCGAAGACCGAAGCACTGAATTTCTAAAAGACGTAAAAAATTTTGCATCGATATGACCGAACTCGATTTTGGAAAATTTCTTTAAAATGGCATCCCCGATTTAGTGATTTTTTCAACGTGTGACGATGTGCCATCATCCGCGTTGGAGTACGTGCGTATCGAGTCATCGTCGTCTCGATCGTCTTCTCGTTCGTCGTGCCAACGTCAGACTTTCCTTCGCTAGGAGGATGACGTCTGTGACGTCGTGGTGTCAGATTCTCGAAAAACAACGCCGACAACGAACGTGCAAGGTATCCAACATCCCTGGATATACATGTGAGACCAAAGGTTGACACACACGTGTGCATCCTTCCCCCGAACTGCTAAATGTTTCACATATTATACCTAGACGTACTGCATGACATGTAATCGCGTCATAGTGGCACGTCCAAGCAGCCATGAGCGTGACACGATATTGTGTGTATAAATAATCGAACGATTTAAAGCTAACCTGAAACGGTGGATTAGGATGACGTAGGTTGACTAGAACAAATAGTCTTATCAATGAAGATAAAGGATGATGAAGCTTTTTTTTAAACAAAAGAAAATTCTGAAATTGTTAAGTTTTTCATAATTAATAAAAGTCGATTAAATCAATGGCTATTGAATTTTAGTGCAAGAAGGCTGTATATGGGGCGTTGATGATTATGGATAATGAAGATTCATTCGATTAGCGTACTGATGAAGATTTGGAAAAATCTAGTAGTTGCCTGTCGGTGTAGATACAAGTGTGAAAATTAATTTTTCAATTGATGATTTTTCTGAACATCGATTCACCATATTTGGACGATTGTTAATTCATGTCGAGTTCGTTATCGAATGGTGCAAAGTTGTATGGAAAAGAAACATGTGCAAAACGAAAAAAAAATTTTCAGAGAAAGACAACTGTTCAATTCATGGGTTGAAATTGCGAATTGAATGAACTTGGTATGCAAATATCTGTTTTCGATATGTATAGAATTTGTATTTGACTTATGTGGTGGAGCTGAGAGTTAGAATATGACTATCCAATATCGTGACGCGATTCAAAAGGCAGACACCTCGACCCGTCGGGTGTATTGGGCTAAACAATGCATGTCGTCGTTCCCGACGTTGTCGTCGTTGTCGTCGAGCTCAATCCATATAAGCGAATAGGATACGAGGTTCGTGAACCGTTAATGAGCTCTAAAATCCAGTAG
Source organism: Campoplex capitator (assembly GCA_037576405.1). NCBI lineage: Eukaryota > Metazoa > Arthropoda > Insecta > Hymenoptera > Ichneumonidae > Campoplex > Campoplex capitator. The sequence goes on along the minus strand of JARBWI010000323.1, from coordinate 6,615,671 downwards.
CTCTGAGAGCTAGACAGCGAAGAAAGATACATAGTGCTAGGAACGATGGTAAAAAGGGGTTGCCGTTATTGAATATTACGATCGATACATAGTTTATTTTACGGGCTCACCGAGCCCTGTCGTTTCCGTTCCAGTTTTCGCCGGACCGATCACTGGTTGCGTTCATTTTTCACTCTGTAAATTCTTTCTTTTTCGTAACGCCTGTCTGGCAAATTCGATTTTCAATTGCTGTGTAGTTTCCAAAATATGTTTTATATTCCCAATGGTTCAATTCGGAATTCCATTAATGCCTGGACCGCCTTGATTGTAGCAGTGTTCCAGTGTTCAGAGCGGTCCAGGCATTAACGAAGTTTACCATACCATACTTCACCAATATCGTAGATGATCAACCACAAAAGTGCTGAATAAAAAATGATCCTTTGTCCAGTCGTTCCAGTGACGAGAAAACAGTCGCTTGTGGAATTGACAGTTTTTTGTTTGACGATCTTAGATTAAAGTCTTTAAACGTCAAAACGAATATCGTCCAAAACGAATTGTCAGATCTTTACACATGTCATCATTGAAGCAATTCAAAATGATATTCATCGATTTATCCACCTTACTCGTGAAGCTTCTGAGGTATTACTAAAATTATTTTATAAACATGCCATTTGCAAAAAAGAACGAATTACCTCCCAGATTTATCATACAACATGCTATTTTCTTTCGAACTATTTGTTTTAAACGTTCACTTTGTTAAAGTTTATGATATTGAAATGCAACTCATATAATACACTATTCAACGGGTTACGACAAATTTTGACAAGGAGAAGGACAAAGAATATCAATTTGTTGTTGGCTCAATCATTACTTTCATCCACAGTGCCAGATTTGCTGTTCTTGCATTTCCGAATTAAATCATGAACAATACCTATTTGAACTATTGGGAAAAAACATTTACATAGTGTGTGTCAACCAGCATCGATAATAGCTGGGGAAATAATCGATAATTTAATTTCTGGATTAGTGTATATTTCTGTGTCTTTTTCTCTAAGCTACAAATATTCATCACTTGGATGTTCCGACGATTTTCCGCCCGAAAAAACGAGAGGATTTTAACCTATCTGAACATACCCGTTGATCCGTCGAGTGTAGAATTTCCCATCGCTGGGAGATGAACTCCTATAAAATCTGGATGTTCTGGACGGTTTTAAGAGCCCTCTTCGAAACATCGTCTTTCAGCTCTAGCTCGGTCAACGTCAAAAGTACTAAACTATACAGTACGTATACAGTATAGTGCACAATCCCTTTTAGGAAAAGGGGCTGGAGGGGGAGGAAGTACAGGTCGGTAGTTTCAGCAGGAAGACTCCAACCCCAAAAGCCACCCCATCCCTTTGTCCGTCGTCCTGTTTCCTCATCTAAACGCTCCTCCTATCTCCATCACCGTCACGACTAGGTTTTCTCGGGGCTGTATGCTATAGAGAGATATATTCTGTGGAAAGATTACGGCTGTGCAACCAACCCTAGACCTGTACCGGGACCAGCCAAAGAGAAGAACGAGGGAGATAGAAGGGAAGAGAAGAGAAAAGGGGATGAAGAGGAGAACTAAAAGAGAGATAGAAAGAGGGGGAGGTAGATGAGAAAGAGGTTTTGCTATATATATGTGCCGAGAGGTTGGAATCTGGTCTTTGGCAAGAAAAAGAGGAAAAGAGGAATAAGGGTGGTTGGACGAGAGAGAACCTCGTCCGAGGCTAGTAGTGTGCTGTGAAACGAGGTTGGTTCGTTATATATACGATGGATCCTTGCAAGTTGAAACGACGAGGAGGTCGTCGTGGGGTGGTGGTGGAGGAGGAGGAGGAGGAGGAGAAGAAGAAGAAGAGGGAAAATGAAGCTCGGGGATGGGTTTGTTGGACGAGAGAGGATGAGAGTTGGAAGGTTGCTCTTTGGCTACGGCCAAGGCAAAAACGAGCCAGACGCTGACGCGCTCCTGAACCAGTAAAAGTTTAAGCCTCTGTCGTAACTTCTCTCTTTCTCTCACTCTCTACTTCTCTAACCAATTCTCTACCCTTCTCTTCCCTCTTCTCCCTTTTCTCCTCCTCTCCCTGTTATACTTCCGCGACACTGATCATCCCTCTCGCAAACTGTCGGAGCTCGCGTCTTTATGCGTCAGTTACTTTGGGCAGCCCTCTCTCGGCCTTGTCAAGGTTCTGTGAGAGCTTCGGATATGGAAAACCCTGCTTGTACTCTAGTCCTCCAAAGATACTCTCTCGTGAACAGGGTTGAAGGGTCCCCTGGTAGTTCTCTCGTTCACTAGAGCTCGTACACTACTGTGTATAACTCCTTTCCGGCGTCTCTCATCAGAAACGATGTCAGGCGTATGAAAACAAAATGGTCTTTACGGGGTGCGTGTAAAATCTATTCAATGAACTTTCGATTGTATAATTCGAAAGTGAATTTACTGTACTAACAAGCTTTATAAATGCTTTTCATATTTTATTTAAACATTGCAGTAATCGATAAAATGGTTTCAACCAGATAATCAAAAGTATATTACCAATGAACGCTAATACCTGATGAAAATATTCATCTAAAATGGTTTTTTCAGTGAGAATGCTACCAGCAGATATTTTTAGAGACAAGAAAACTATCGTACAATTTGTCGCAATAAATAATCCTGAATGATTGATGAAATGAGAACCCTGATGAGTGTGACATCCCGTCATCCATCGAGGTAATTCGGTACCCGCATGGCTACAACGAATTAGTCCACTTGATTGGTATTCCAAAGATTCCCCGGGGTGCCCTCAGTTCGACGTCTGAGACACGAAAGTCTACTGAAGGGAGTTTTAGAAAACGTATATAATCGGACTAAAAGAAATAAAGAAAGCGAAGAAGGAATAATAATGGACACAGAGGATAATACGTGCTCGAAATGTGGTGAGTTTTATGTTCTTTAGCACTAGAAAAAAGCTGCTTAAAAATATTCTCTTTTTGACCGATCCGAATAATCTTACAATTCTTCATAAAGCTCTTAACTCTTTTTACGTTTATTCTCCGTCTTCGATTATGTTTATACATTTATCTTAGGCATTTATTCCTCTTTTTCTAGGTATATACGCATTCGATTAAATACGTGAAACGAACTATACATATATTTGTAGAAAGATTCACAACCTGAATTAGGGGTAGCACTTGTTTTCGTTCGACATGATATGTTAGTAAAAAAAATTGGAATGTCGTTGGATGTAAAAATGTCAATGCAAGACGTGTGGGTAGAAGACACGGAATATAATAGTGCTATATTTATCTGAATGGAAGAGTGCATACAGGAGGAGTATGAGAATGTAAAAGAGATAAAGAGAAGAAAAGACGAGCAGGCGAATTCCAAGAGGCCGGTTAGGTTCGAGTTAGCGTTGGCGTTGGTCAAAAGGGGCAAGCAGTGAGATATGGGTATATTTGATGAGAAGGACAGGAGGGGATGAGAATAGTGAGCGTCCGCGTTTCTACCCCAAGCGTCCCTCTTTGCTGGCGTCGTCGAGCCGCCTCTGGTAGAGCTTCGAGCTCTCGAAAAAAAAAAAAGAAAAAAAAAGCATAAAAAGCGAACGCTACCGTTGAGATCCCTCTACCAATGTCAGAGAAAACGGGGCCAGAAATGGCGCTGTGACTCTACTCTACTACGGATGATGAGAGAGAAGCTTGAAGCTCGAGAAAAGTGAGAAAAAGGGTCTCTCGCCTTCACCCTGGAAAAAAAAAAGAAAAAAAAAGTACGAGCAGAAAGAGAAGCGAAAAGAGAAGAAAAATACAAAAAGGGAAAGAAGTAAGCCCCACAGCATCCACCGCCCATCTCTTATACTTCACCCACACTTGTCGACGTTTTTTTCTCTCCTATATCCACCCTCAGGTTTTCCTTTCTCTATATAACGATTGATATGTATATATCTATACGTATTATATACACTTTTATACACATCTACTTCTTCGACCCTCTTTTTTTATCTTCTTCTTTATCCCACCTTTCTTCCTTTTCTCCCTATCCTTCGTTTTTCTGGTGCCCTCTTTTTTACCTTCGACTTTTTCTTCCTTTCTCTCTTTTTTCTCTCTACGGATGGCTGCACTCCGGTGAATTTCTCCTTCTGGCGAGCTCACCAACATCCACGACTCACCTCACTCACTCTATAGCCAGAACTGCTCTTCCTTTTCGCCCACGGCAGTACTTCGGTTTGCCTGTCTGGCCCATATAGCGCAGCCCATATAGCTCCATGCCCGTTGGCTGCCGTTTCCTTAGAGCACCTCTAGCTTTCGTATATATATTCTATTCCTGGAACATATCGATCGCTCCTAGAGAAAAAGGCGTAACCTTCCGAATTTAGCACATAACTTGATGTGGGTTGCGTCCTTCGGTCCACCAGGAATCGTAGAAAACATGTATGTGAATGCATATATATAGTATATGAATGTACATATACGAGCATCAGCAGGAATATCCCATAGAGAATATATATTCCTTCAAACGACCAGCAAGGGAGTACGAGCCTGGAGGAAAACCCATGAGAATGAGAGGAATGGAAAAAGGTTTGCTCTCTTGGTTCTTTTCTCGAGTCCTTCTCAACGTAAAACGGTCCTACGTGCTCGCTCGTCCTCGTCCTCCAATTCCATGGCCTCTAGCAGCGTGTACATGCCGTTGGGTAGAAGGATACAGCGAGAGGCTCTAAGGAACTGAAAGATAAAAAGAAACCTGGACGAAAAAAAGAACACTCACAGTACGCTCTATATACAACCCGTATATATCGCTGTACATGGTTTGTGTATGTATGCAATGAACCGCTGAGAGGCTTCGTTAGACCCTCTGCGAAACCGATATCCCCCAGGAGCAATTAGGAGGACACGGAAAGTAGGACGATGAGAAAATCTTCCACTCTACCTCTTTCTCTCGTTCAATTCGTACGTTCTTGTGCGTATGCGAGGGTGCTACAAAAAAAAATGCTGATGAAGGGTTGGAACAGTAAGGGAAGGTGGACTTGTTTCCTACCATATACCTAAACCCTTTCGACTTTCGTTGCGTTGCTAGAATTCTCCCGAGTGAAAAGGTCCAGGAGCATCCGGACTTTGAACATTATTTTCATTGATTTGCTACAAGCAAAATCCACAAACGTCGTAATTTTTTTTTTTTTACAACACATTTTAAATTAACATGTGCCAAACGTTTAGTGTTCATGTGGAATAATCCAGAACGTTCTGTTTTTTTGGAATCCTTTTGAAACAGAACAATCACCGCGATGAAGATGCATTTCTTGTAATAAGGATTTAAATCCTTATTATTAAACCATTTGGCCGTTTTTGTTCATCGAGTAAATTGTAGCCAAGGCCAGCAGGATGTATATACAATCGAGAAAGATAAAGCTGTGAATATAGATAAATATAAATGCTCTATACATACATATATATTCAGAACCGCTATGTATCGCGACTAACGGTAAAAGCTCTGTGGACGCTGGTACTGCGAAATTCCGCAGGATATTTTGCGTCGAGGTCCCAAGACGATCTCTTGTATATGGCGACATTGGTGAACTTTGCCAATGTGCTGCTATGCAAGAAAATGAGGAAGGAGGAGAGTCAGCAGAGATAGAGGTCCAACTAGCATTACGACGAGTATCATCATCATCATCATCATGATCATCATCATCATCTTGATCGTCATGTTGCATTGGAATATAGCGGATCGCGAGACTCTCGCGTGGCCTTGTCTGTAGAAATGCTCAAGCAGTACCGTTCGAATCTCCCGGAGTAATCATTTTTCGAAGGACGCACGTTCCTTAACTCTGTCTGAGCTCATCAACAGGTTTCTGCGATAAACGCGTTATAACTCCTTGTGCCCGGTCATTCAGTTCAAAAAAGTATTATCAACGCCCAGTCCTTCTATCATATTGAGCGGGTATAGTAACGTTTTTAGGTTGCCAATCGATAGGTATATGAAACTGATCTGTGAATGCAAGTGCTTGCCAGGGTGTGGTATTTTCGCTTCAATGTTTCGAAAAATCCTCGAGAATTCTTCGTCTCTTGAAGACAAATCGTTGTGTTCGTTCTTCACTTTTTCTTGGCTTCACGGTAACGTACTGAAAAAATATGTGTAGGTAGAGATATTCGACGGCGAGATTCCTTGAAATGAGACCAGGCGGTATGGATTTTGTTTTATAATAAAAAGAGGAAGAATTTAAGAAAGATTTCATGAGCCAATATTGCAAATAGTAAACACGTATATATATCGATGTACTTCAAAGTTCAAAGAGAGATGATCGAAGCTGATTAAGTCTTCGACGCCAATGCTCTTTTCGATCTTCCCGATCTTTCCAAGTTTCTGGCTTTTTTTATTCTCATTCTTTCCTCCATGGCTTATTTTCTTTCACTCGACGGTTACGTATTTGGCGTTGCTGCGCTCTTCAGGCACTCACGATGTTTTTTTTTCCTTTTCTCTCGTTGCTCTCGCGTCTTTGCGTGTGCTCTTTTAGAGCTCTCAGGGTTCTCTGCCATGCTGCCTCTCTTTTTCTCGATATGTTCTTTCCCTCTCTCTCTCTCTCTCTTTCTTGTATAAGAGAGTGCAAAGTCTCTTCGGGAGCTCGGGATATCCGTGAGTTCTCGACAAGACTAACAGCCAGAGCAGCAGCATACACCGGCTCCTTTTTACTTCGTCTTTTACGCTCTCCTTGTTCTTGCGCCTGGACGCCCCGTTGTATTACGCGCCCGCGTCATCGCCAAGTATAATATTCTCTGCTGGCAACAACTCTGGATAAAGACCTCTCTGCCGTAGATCTGTTCTCTTATATGCTGAATCTCGCTTAATTCAGAAAGAGAAGAAGATTTTTAGGAAGATAGAAGAAGGAGAACATTAAGGGAGAAGTAGAGGAACGGATATGTTGAGTGACATTGAGAACGACAGATCCAAGACCAGCGTGAGCATCCCGATCATTCCTCGTTCTTGTGAGAGAGAGAGAGAGAGTTGCTAACAAAAGATAATGAAAAATGCAAGCAAAGGAGACAATCAGATGAAAAAGACGAAGCAGAGGCCGAAAGTACCTGTGATACGAAATAATAAGAAGATTGCGAAGACAAAAGGGAAAAAGAACATGAAAAAGTTAGAAAAAGAAGCTGCCGGTGTGTCTGTAGAGATGAGTGCCCCATATCGATACCACTCTTTGTATTTTTACTTTCTTTCCTCTCCATATCACCCTTTTTTACCCTTTTCTTTATCGCTCTTACTCTTCGTCTCCTTCGAACTTCAACAACACTTGAATCCTCCTCCTCCTCTCCCCCTCCCCCCCCCCCCTCGTCTTTCTCTTCACTCTTTCTTCTTAGCGGGCGAGTGTGTGACTCACGAAAGAATTCCCTTCAACGACCTCGCACCGCGTATCTCGTCAATTACTGGTTGATCGATGTAAAACGTGCGGGGCTGTAACCACCGAGACGAAGAGAGAGAAAAAAAGAAACAGATAAAGGAAGAAGAAGAAGAAGAGAGAGAGAGGGAGGAAGAAGAAGAGAGAGGGAGAGAACATACTGTTCACGTCTGTGTTTATTGTATATCTATATATATATATATATATATACAGTATAAACTAGCCTCTTGGTCGGCGAGGCCAAGCTGTTGAGAGAACCCCCCTGTTCCTCCTCGCTCGGCATTTCTGAAGCGCGATCTCTCCTCTCTCATCTGAGGCCTCCTTTCATTTCCAGGAAGGCATAACGAACGAAACGGTCTTCGAGAGGTATTAGTTAAAGTGGAGGAGGAGGAAAAGAAAGAGCAAAAGGAAAACAGAGGATGCGAGAGAAGGAGAGAGAGAGAGAGAGAGAAAACGAAAAATAATGTTACGCATCGTCTCTGGAAATGATTCCCCTTCGGTGGGCTGATAAAGAACATCATAAGAGTCCCCAGATAAGAAACAGTCGCAAAAAAAATTTGGACGTGAAGAGGAAGGAAAAAAACACGTATGCCCATATAGAGCTGACTAGTATTAAACCGAGGCACTTCTTTCAGAGACTTTTTTTGCTGTTTGAATGGAATTTTTTATATGAAAATACTTTCAATATATGTAACAGAAATTGCAAACGAACATGTCAATCATTCTCAAGCTATTTTATACTTAAATTGCCTCAGTTGTAACGTTTATGATATTGTATTCTATTATCGATTAATTTGCGGTAAAAATCGAATGTATCCGGTTACGTGAGATTTTTCCGCAATGAGGATTGAGCACGTGTTTTTTTTTTTTTTTTTTTTTTTTTCCAAATCGCAACATTGAATGACGTATAACCGGAGATTCAGTAGAGGAACATGTAGAGGGAGAGATAGAATGGACAGACGAATGGGAGACTGTTACACCCAATTGTCCCTCGTTGCTCAGGGGTCAAGTAAGGTAGCGCGAGAGCCTGTGATACATACAGAGAGGGAACAAGAGCGGATAGTCGAGCCATGCACGGCAGACACCGTCACTCGTACCTCGTGCCCCAAGCTACCACATTCAATGTAACCACTAGTTTATACACATATACATATAAATAATCAGGCAGTAGAGACATAGCGAACGTTATACAGACTTGCCTGCTCCAAAATGCGTGAGAAGAGTTTCACGCTCATGATGATTGTTATTTTGAAGCACAAACGTATATAGTCAGTTTATATGTATATATATATATATACAATATACATACGAATGCATGTATACATGGTAAACCGGATGAGAGGTGGTCGTCAATCGAATGTTGTAACCTCCTATGCCGTAACTTACTGATCCCCTTCGATATTGATCAAAGGATGCGATTATAAATCATCGATACCATGATTCATATTCAAAATTGCATTCCGCCATCATTGAGGAATTTTTTTCCCACACGTTGCTTTAATAACGATTTTGGCATGTTTACCCTTGGTTGTGGTTATTCGCTGGATTTCGCTGGAAACTTTTATTGAATCTTTATCCGAACTGTACTGGTTTTTAGTGACCGGATATGATCCGAACTCGTGGTATTCCATACCCGTCAACGAGTAGTAAAAATGGCTTATATATCTGTATATATGTGTGTGTATTTGACCTTTCCTGAAAGAAAGGTTTTTCTCCTTCGGTTTTTTATTAAACGATGCTTCATCGTTCTAATTCGGGGTGGTAGAGAGAATTGGAATGATACACGTCTTGGTGAGGGGCAAAATAAGCGGGTCCGAGGTCGATATGCGACGGTTGTCCCGAGACTCTGACGAGGGGAGAACCGAGAGAGGAAAGAAGAGAGAAAAAAGGGGAAAAAGCCTGAACGCCCGTAGTTTACGCTCCTCTTCTGTGTATCTCTCCCCTGTCGCACATACAAGAAAGAAAAAGAAGAAGGAGAAGAAGGAGGAAAAGAAGAGCCGAGCGAACCACCGACGCCACTGCTTTTTTTTGGCCGCACACGTGTGAGGTTATCCCGCTGACGGTGACCCCATCATCCTCCTCCTCCTCCTTCTCCTCCCCCTCCTACTTCGTTTTTTTTATTCTTTTTTCCATCCGTCGAGAAACCGCCGCCGCTTTGGTTCTCTCTACGCGTTTCTCTCCCCTTTTGCCTTTGCACGTCACTATAATACGCCTCTCACTTCGAAGATAGAGGACTGGGACACAGACCCGTATCCTACAGCATCCAAGAGCTCTTTCTCCCGTTTTCCCATCTCGGATCACCCATAGCGTCGCCCCTCTTCGGCGTTAGGCTCGAGCGATTTCTATTTCTTTTTTTTCCTTGTACAAGTTCTTTTTTTTTTTTGGTTCTCTAACGTAGCCCAAAAAGATCAGGCGAACTGTCCTGTAGTATTCGATTCACTACACTCATATACTGCAGTCAAAAATTTTTATCGTACAGATCGTAAATCATCTGGATTCATATCACAATTATTTAATCTTTTCGTTACTTAAAATGCACTATCTTCTGTGGAACGTATCCAAAAGCACCAAAGAAAAACTATACTGCCATCCCAACACACTATCAGAACATATGACGAAAGGAATTGAAGGCATTTTTATACCACACGTGCTGTCTTTTTAAATCAACAACTTAGAAGAAACGACCAACAAATTATCTCAGTAAAAACTCTAATTTTCGTGGCAATCGTCTCTGCCCATTAATTGAATATTTTTTTTTGAAATTCGAAACTTTCACTACTCTTGATTCAACTTGCAATTCGAAAACGTTTTCGAACAATCAATCATCACACTTCGGTCAATTAAAAAATCATTGAATACATTGGTTACATCAATCTCTAGACTCGTCAGCGAAACCTCTTTTCCGACTACACGCCACGCACTTCTTAACTGCAATAAATTGTTTAAAACAGCATAAATAGCTACGAGTCTTTTCGAATAAGAAAATTTCCGATTCCGGAGTTCTAGATTTCCGCATCAACTTGAAATAAAGCGTAAAAAGTTCAAATTAAATATCGGTTTCTTCATCAAATGTGCGCAGCCACATAGATTCAGATACTCGTATGTATACTGATGTCATCGATCCGCTCTTCTGTCTCGCTTAAATCGCACCGTCATCGTCATGGTCGGTCGCAAAACGCTGAAACTTGTGGCGATTCGTAGTGACGTTGTCGCTATATAAAACGCATCAACATAACGTATACGGATATATATGAAAATGTATATTCTACACGAAGAGATGCGTACAATATACTTATACCTATAAGTACATATAGTGATAGATGCTCTGGTGGTACGTTACGGTTTTATATACGTGTAGAAGAGGCTGAGCATAAGCACCCGCGGCTCCTGGAGCAGCTTGACCCGTTGACCCCTCGCCAACTCGTTTGCCTTTATCGCTCTGGTACATTGCTCTTAACGTATATATATATACATATACATATATCTCCCTCTTTTTCCTCGTATATTACATACATAAAGTTCCTATCTGTATATGAGCACGAATGCGTGTAAAACGCATTTTAGTTTGCGTCGCGTTAGCGTACATGTATATGAAACGCAACCAGCTCAATGCTTATGAAATTCCCCTCCACAGGTTCATGTATCCTTGCTCACAGAGGCTACGTGTCCACGGCAAGCCCTCCTCGCGCCCCTTACAGAGAATCGTGCCAACGACACACGATGCCCACCGTCGACGTCGTCGTCGTGGACATCGCCGACAACGACGACGACGACGACAAAGCGGTGGGAGCGGAATTCTCTGCTGAGCGACAAACAATTGCCGCCAAGTGGCTTAATTACAGCCAACTAAACAAATGTTCTCCACATTTTCTCGCTCTCTTTCTCACTTTATATGATTCTATATGGAGGTATGATATGTGTATGTAGATATTGATATGTTTACGTATGAGACCGAGTATAAGGCAAACTGTCCAGCCTCATATACAGAGATCCCCCCCCCCCCCCTCCCACTGATCATTCCCTGCTTCTTTTCTTCCCTCTTTCATCTCTCTCATTCTTTATGACTTCTCTTTTTGAGCTTCTTTTTCCACTTCTCATTTCTATTATCTTTCTTGCTCGCCATTGCAGGACAAACTGTCGTCTCGCTACTACGTATCTGTCAGAGCACATCGTCTTTAGAGAAAGAGGAAGAGAGAGAGAGAGGGATGGAAGATTGAGGGGAGTAATGGGAGAGCCCCGGTTGGACAGGTCCACGCCAGCGAATATCGTCATCGTCATTATCATTCCCGTAGCCCCGGCTGTGGCTCTTCGCGAACCTCGTTTAATCCCCCTCACCCTTTTTCCTCCTCTCCTTCTCTTCACTCGTACAGTGTCGCACTCTCCGATTCTACTTTTTTTTTGCTATCTCTTTTTCTCACTTTTTGTCTTTCTCTATATCTTTTGCCACGAGAGAACTTCTCTCGAACGTGTGTCTTCTTGTGTCCCCTTAAGCCACGATCTTACTGCATCAGTGTGTTTGTGTGTGTGTGTGTGAGCGTGTATGCTCTGCAGCTTCTGATGCCGATGCTCCGGTCCAGAAGAAAAAAGACAGAACGAGAGAGTCGGCCACTCTTCTCTACCGCCCGGTTCCCACACACACCGCATAAACTCACTCTCTCCATCCCTCCCCCCCTCCCCCTTTGGCCCCTCTTGTCACTCCTCTCTTGGGCTTCTCTCAACGGTACATATAAGCTCGTGTGAAAAAACCACGTGACTTCTGCTCTTGGGATATCTTCTCCGCGTGAGTTTCTTCCCCAATACCCCTTGCTCCTCCTTCTCCTCTTCTGGATAGCACATTGAAAGGTTCCGAGAGACTCTCTCAGTCCCTCGTCGAGCTTGAGAGTCACATGGAAGATGTTCCTTTTCACTCGTACGTGATATACATGTACTACGTATCACATATATATCCACATACATGGATATATGTATAGCCAATGTTATACAGAACTCGGATAAGTACGTTGGCTCCACGCCATCATGGGATTCCCTTCTGGCAATGGGATCTTTTAGATCTCTGTCTCTCACTTCTCCGTATAAAAATATATGTGCTTGCATGTGTTTGTGTGCCTCCTCCGAAGCTTATAGTCTGCCAAGAAAACCAAGTTTCTTTACTCGCCAACGCCGTAACGGCCCACGTATGCAGATCTATATATGTATATTTACATCACGCACATATACATTTATCGATAGTTTCGAGTTTCGTCGAAGGATTCGAAACGTTTTCAGCTTGAACTTGGTACACTCGCGTTGGTTCTAATCGATAGAATTGTTTCAACAAATTTTACGGCTACTCCGAGTCACTCGAGTCTTCCATCATATCCAACTCCCAATCAATAAGGAGACCGAACCCTGATTATTCGTTCAATTTATATAATTCCACTATATGGGTCGGGTCATTTGAATTTCAAGCGAATTGAAGTGGCCAATAGGTAAATTTTTCGAAATTTTTTTCGCACCACCTTCATATCAGATAATCATCAATTAGAATTATAAATGTTTTATTTACTCTGGCAAGGTTTCGCTCCGTAGGAGTGTGACCCCGGATTGTCCAGTCAGGCTCGGACTGGGATTCTCATTAATATGAGGGCGCATCCGGCGGAAGTGGGGCGGCCCCCGCGTCCGCGTAGGTGAGAGAATCACCAAGTATGTATATATGTATATGTCGTAGCTACTGCATAAAATGGTAGGACATACAGCAGTCTCGGGCAAACGTTTAACATTTTAACGCCGGATCTATAAACAGAAACTCTCTGACCCTTCACGTGTAAACGCTGCTGAAGAAAAGAGACAAAGAGGGGGATTGAGGCGAGTACGGGCGAGTAGGTGAATATTCGTTCGGTAGGTTTGCGGTATAATCAGTTTTAAAAAAAAATCCTCAAAAGCGTGACCAACGATGAATTCTTCTCGTATCGATCCATCCCACTTTATCTCTGGACGTATGAAAATCTTGGTTTATTATATACAATTTGAAGCAACGTGGACATTTTAAATTTACAGATCGTATTCACATTTATTTTTTTTTTTTTTCAAACTGATACCAAAATGAAAATTATTCGAAGAGCTTGAATTAGTGGGAAAAACCAATCATCAATGAGCAAAAAAGTTATTGAATTCCCAATTCACGGAGGTGAATTTAATGAAATTTTTTCTGACACATTGTCAATTTCTTAAATAACCTAATAGTGATTTTCCATCTTTTTTACAAAACGATTGAAGTGAACGAGTGATTATAAAAATTATTGAAGTTTATGAGTTCGCTGAATACTAAAATTTGTTGTTTAATATGTCCGAATAAATATTTTGATATTTCGATAAAATTGAGTTTTCAGTGTATCGATCGTCATGGAGCTTCCAGGTTTTAATACAAATATGGGTCTTCTCTTCTGACGATAACCTCTTTATTTTTACTTTTGTTTCAACTAAATGCTGCAATATCCGAACTACTATTATCGTACCCCAAGAGGTCATTTGAAATTATCCGTCCTTTTTTCATTCTACCTTTTCTCATTTCTCGGCGAAAATCTTTGCGGAAACATCGAAAGAGGTGCCAGTGCAGGTACGAGTAGTATGAAGGCAAATCGGGTTATATTGAATTCTTAATGAAAGATTCTTAAAATAACCTTCTGCGAAGGTTTTGCTTCGAATCTTTGCCATGTATAGTCGCTTTTCTCTCCCTGCTCTTCTCCCTTTTCTTCTCTTTCGTTCAGCCCACTGATGGATCACTCTGTTCGAAGCTCACTTCTACCGTACGCGGCTTTGCCGAGAATTTAGCCAATAAATTCCAACGTTTATTAAGCAGAGAGAAAAGATCTTCGATCGACTACATCCCCGTTGTACATATATATAAATTTACCTCTCAGTTTTCTTACTTGTTGTCTGCCTTGAGGGCGACCCTTCTATACAACTTTTCCGTTATTGAATAATCAGATTTTCTTATAGTCGAACGCTTGTCTATTATCTATAGACATATACCGTTATTAAATTATTCTAAGAATGGGCTTAAATAATTTTTTTTATCGAAGCTACTGGAAAATACTCTCATAGAAGAACGTCGAAGAACTTCTTTGTGCGTTAAGAGTTCCGGGAGACAATACCGGAAAAGAGGAAAGATTAAAGTTTGACATCTATCTTTAAATTTCCGGTTCAATTGACAGTCTAGTTGGGAATATTGCCTAGAGATATTGATGCTCTACAGTTATTGAACGTTAAGCTTAAGAGTGAACTTCACTTTTCATCGATCACCGAAGAACAAATTGCTCGAAAGGTTCCAAAAAATGATTTAATTCCCGATAATTTAGTGATATTTTTATTCAAAATCAGATTGCAACTGAATTCTGTGAATTTACGGGATGATACTTTTTCTAGAAACGGAAATAGCCGTTTGTCGCATTCTGGTTAATTAAGAGGGTCACCAGGTTCGATAAATCTCATGCATTCCCGCAGTACTCATTGATTTTATGGTCCACATCAACATAGGTTCCGAGATGCACTTTAGAGTATCTGAGAAAATAAAAATGATAAAATTAAAATGAATCAGTTTAATTTTCTTATACGAAATCAGTGAAACCCGCGGAGCAGTTATAGAATTCAAATTTCGTGAAATGTAAGATCCTCGTTTACAATAAGAAACATTTGGAATCGACAAGAAAACTGCAATTAGTAAGAATGTGAAACGAGTACCAAAGGGATTGAAATTGAACCGCTTTGGTAATATGGCTCAATGAATCCATTATTGTCATTCGTAAAGTGGTCATACGTGAGTGTATTTTCAGTGACCCTATCTTACGAACTCTAACAAGTAAAATCCGGGATTATGTAGAGGATCAAGGATAAAAAAGTGTCCTTATGGAGAATGTTGATGCTGAAAAAAGTGGCTGCTGAATTAGGAGCTGGCCTAGGTCAATAACTAACGGGAAAGAAATATTACTGGAGAGTTAGAGAGAAAAGAAGAAAGAGAAAATGACATGAACCGAAAACTTGAGAGAGAGAAAGAGAGAGAAAAGGAGAGAAGGGGGTCACCGTCCGAAAGCCGGACTTGGTTGGACGCAGCGTATACCTCTCCAGTCTGTTTTTTTGGGTCGCTCGAGATAATCGCAAGAATTTTCTTCCGTAATAGAATAGAACAAAAGCGATTCTCTATTTAGTTTATTCTCAAAAAATCTGAACGGAGATGCTACTTATTAGAGGCGATGCTGGGTGAGCGAGGTTGCTTTACTATTGCCTGTTGACGTGAGCCTTTGAACAGGGACGTAAAGTTGCGGGATATCCCAGATTGGACAACGGGTTGCGGTGTATAAGGCCGCGGGGCCAAAGCGAAATGCATATAAAAGCCCCCTCATGCCTCTCTCTCCTCTCTCGCTTCTTGCACGAGAATGGGCGCGAATCGCAACGCGACGGGGATACTGGTCGACCTTCTGGATGGTGCAACTCTTGGAGAGAGAGAAAGAGAGAGAGAGAGAGACCTGGCACAGATAAAACGAGAGAGGCTGGGTTTCATATCTTCTGTATTTATATACACATGCGAGAGCGCAAGAGACTCTCCCTCTCCCCCGCCTCCTTCGCCTCGTATGCCGATTCTTAAAAGTATATATATATAAATATATATATATATATATAATACCCACATTGCAAACTTCGTTCGTTCCCTCTTCTTGTCATGGATTTTGCCAACGAACACATGCTGCAGGCCACGATAGAGTATAGAAGCTTACGAAACCGGCATGCGCGTCCCTGCGGCATGAACAAAACGTGAACCGAAGCCGCGGGCTTGAGATCGCTCGTAGTTTTTTAATGCGATAGAAAGAGATCGACTGTCAGACGGACAGGACGATAAAAAAGAAAAAGAAAAAGAGAGAGAGAGAGACCCGTTAATTTTATAGCGCGCGGAATCAATCAGCGTCGTTCAGGGAGAGACCTCGCTCGTTTGGAATCGATTATCACACGAGAGAATCACGCGCCGTGAGGTCGCGCGACTCTGTTTTATCTTTTCGCTCTCCCTGCTTCTCTTTCTATCTCTCTTTTTTTTTTTTCCTTGCTGTAGATACATGTATATTTTGCGAACATATATAGTGAGAACGTAAAGTCCCCCCAGGGATGTTAGCTGCTCGTCCCCGTTAGCTTGAAAAATGATCCCATCCTCCATCTCACGGCATCAACATACCTCCAAACCCCATCGTTGTGTAATACCATATAACCATAAAACCCTTCAGATTTATGACTTCTTCTCATCAGCGTATCTTCAAAAAACTGGTCCATCAGTTGTTTTTACCATTTTTTCTTCAATTTCGAACATTTGATATTTATCTTTTCGTAAACAAGAAATGGTTTCCGATTGGTTTTATGTTTAAAAAGTTCATAATCTCGCTTAATCGTACTGCATATCACAATTAAATAATTTTCTTATATTTTGAATCAAACTTACACTTTTACTCTTTGGATCAAACTTACACACGAACGAATTAATAAAAGTAATCTTATCTTTCATTTTTATAATCAATGATTCTTAGACATTCAACTCGACATGAACTTCTTACGATTGATTTTTTGTGCGATTTTTCGTAATCCAGAATAACAGTGTAATAGTTTCTTGATTTATTCGTATCATCGTATGCGTTTTCTTGAAAAAAAAAAAACAAACAGTTATGGATGCCTCTGAATACACATATATGAACATCGATCGCTTCATCGCAAAGGCTATTGGCGGATGCAGGTGTAGATCTCTCCACAAAAATCTACGTAGTAGTGATTACAGCGACTTACGGACTTCACTCATCCGCAATTATGGTCTTGCTACATTTATCGGCGGATACCTCAGAATTAGGGGTCAATAACATACACTAGTCCGCTACGCATACAGGACGAAACTTTGATTTAGAAAAGTTTTCAATCATTTCGAATCCAATGAATCCTGAGGGATTTCCCAATCGTTTAAGCCGACTTAATGGTACGACGAGTGACCTGACCACTTTGACTCGTGTGATTGGTTCTCGAAACGCTCGGTTAGCAGGCAGAAAAGTTTCAACAAACTTTTCGACCGACTGTTTTTGTTCTGTATGGTTCGCCACGCTACTGACCCCCAGTTTTGCGACTCCCTGTATTCGTAAACGTAAATATGTATGGATGTATTGCGAGGACGTTCACATAAGTGTGTGCATACGCGTTACATATCTGTATAAGCAAAGAGGCGAATGGTTAAAGCCGAGGACTAGGGATTTGCATGTGAATAGCTCGAGATCGTCACGGTCGGAACGCGTGCTTTGGTCTCGCTTATCTCGTACCTACTATACCATGGTGTCTACGTAGAGATGAGAAACTTAAACTGAACGTCGAACGGGCTCGCTTGCTCGCTCGCCGCGCTCTTTGCCATCGTACATTGGATAACGGTTTTGCTTCTTGGATCTGTTGCAGGAGAACATTTCGACCCCGGAGCCCGCCGACATTTCAGAGGACGACCACTATTCGAGTGAGCAAAAAAAAATCACCAAAAAAAAATATACAACTAATCTACCCTGTGTTTTACATATTCAAAAGAGAATAAACGCTACCGTACAGCACTGAGTTATACTCTTGTTCATTTCTCGTCGGACTATTGCTTCGCTCTGTAAACACTTTTTTTATTTTTTTTTTTTTATTTCATCCAGTTGTTTTTGCACTTTTACCAGAAAAATTGGATAGATGTTTGCGTTCATGCGGGACTGTACATTTTTATATCGCTTCTTTGATGTCTGAGAATTGTTTTCAAACTCCTCTTTTGGAAACTTTACATTTTGGGATTGATCAATTTCGAGAGGAGTTTTTTATTTTTATTTTTACTCGAAAGAGAAACGAGCAATTAATACATTTTCATGGTCAAGATTACTATGATACACTGGAACGTGGGAACAAGTGTAAATATTGTTGTTATTACTGATTATGATTTCTTAAAAGTTTAAAATACATAACGATTCAAGAACAATGATTTACATTTTGCTCGAGCATAGCTGTAAATTCCACGGTGCAGCAGAAGTTCATTTCGGTTTGGTAAAGATTTTGTGATGTATTTAAATTCTTGGCAAATATGGGAATTTTCTTCAAATCTTTTGCTGGACATCAAAATTGTTCACGAATTGTTTTCGTAGTAAAAAGTAAATTTCAGATTAAAAATTTCATTTTGTTATCCTGTGACGATTAGTAAAATGATTTTTCAAATCCTGATGTTTCGGTGTAGGAAACAATATCGAGATTCTTGTTATCAGTGTAAAGAAATTCCCGGAAGTCTATCGCTAACGGTTCTTAATTATTCACACATTAATTACTTCGAGCCAATAATGCTTGCTGTTAATTTAAAAAATAGTCTCAAAATTCTGCCAGAATAAAGATTGAAATGAATTTCCCCGAGCGGAATCATACGTGACTAAAAATTTTCCAATAATTATAAAATCATTATCCTCTCGTTTTGCTATTCTCTTTTCTGCGATGACCCAAATTCAAATGTAACGCGGACTCGTGATTGTCCATTACTAAAACGCTCGGCTGTCACAGCTAGAGTATTATCGAGCGTATCCTTAATCATTCAAAAGTTGTCTGTGCAGTCGATCACATTAACGGATAACGCATTTTTAGCCCTTTAGAAATTAACTAATTTATCATCCTGCCTTCGATCGCCCGAGCCATCTATTTTCTCTGGTTCCGTCGAGCTGTAGAATTCCTGAAAATTTTCAATTCTCAACATTGACGAGATGTTTTTAAACCCAAAAATATTCGACAGTGTGCTATAATTTTCGAAATCGATACCAATTTGACCGAGTTTTTTTAAATCTCAATTCGAAGGATTCGGATGAGGAGTCGGGACTATAGCTATGAACACATAAAAATGTCGGAGCTCGTTTATTACGATGAGCATTTTTGATATTCGAACGGAAATCGATAATTGAACTTTCACTGATCCCTTTTGAGAGTGGTACAATGTTAATGTTGTAAATACTAGAAAAATGTTTAATACTCTATTGAATATCTACACATAATTTGTTGCAATACTTTTCAAGTACGATGATAATGTATAGTTTTTCAGTCGGTTCGAGTCATATCCAATAACGCTAAAATAAAACAAAATAAATCGCTGTCCGCTTCGGTGTAGTTACTATGGCTGGAAATAGGACAGAGTATTTAATAATTAATAGTTAGTAATTAATTATCATCACGTCACAGCTCGGAGACTCAAAATGGCATGGTCGTGTGCATTCTATGGACGAACTATAATTTCAATTAATTCAATTTTAATCAGTTAGCAATACGCAATTTCGTTCTCCAAATGTGAAAATGTATCGTTGGCAAAGCTCAGGCAGTTGGACGATATCGCGAGCCGAACTAATTTGAACGTTTTACTCTCTATCTCTTTCTCTCTCTTTCTCTCTCTCTCTCTCTCTCTCTCTCTCTCTCTCTTTATGTAGCTATTTTTCTGTATCTGCCGTTCGCATACTAACGTTCTCAAAAATCGTAATCTGGTCCACACATATACACACACCATTGCGTAAAACACGTGCGAATGGCGGCCTGTGCACATCAGCCTCTCGCTCGAAAAGCCTTCAGCACCGAGTGCCGAATCTCAATGAGCTTGCCTGCATCGAAATTCGATAGATTTTCCATATTATTTTCATTCACAGCTCGACGATCTACCTCAATAAAGTATAAAAGGGAAAAATAAAGAATATCAATTTTTTTATCATAAATATTTATGTAAGACAAACGATATTGATTACGAACATCTTGTACAGAACTGTAAAAAATTTAAATTCATTTGGTGTCACATAGTATTTCTCTTCTTCCCTCTCTTTTCGTGTTTTTCGTAGCCTGATGAGATCCGATTGAATAAATCCTATTTTGTTTTTTTTTTTTTCTATTTTTATTCCTTTTTTACGTTATTTATGGAAAAATATATTTTTTTTATTCAACCTGTTTTGTCAACGTTCGTCAACTGACAAACTTTGGCGAGGCAAAACGACAAATAAATGTTTATAAATACGAAAATCGTTTGGTTAAATAAACTAATTTAAATCTTTCCATTAGTTTATCACTCCAGCGAAATTACCTGCAATGCATCATCCTTTGAATTGATTGATTCTAAGAAAAGCATTTTAGTAGCGAATCTAAATGAGAAAAAAAAATGAATTGGCACGTTTTAATTTCGGCAGGCGCGCTCATGAAAGACGCGGATAAACTGAAGCTGATGCTGCTAGCGTGGAATTATAATCTTCAGCAGCAGGCACAAGCACAAGCACAGGCGCAGGCTGCCACGGCTGCGCTATCGCCCAATAATTCGTCTACATCGACCACGGCAACCACTATTGGCACAACTGTCACCAGCCAATGTGTTACTTCTACGGCAAACAACACCATTAACAACTCCACACTTACAGGTAACACATTTTATTTGCACGGGTTGTATTGTTCATTCACCAGATCATCATCATTTACTGCTTCCCAACTCTCTTTTTTCCCAGAATATATAACCTGAAGCGAGTACTGTGAAAAAATTAAATCTTTCATTTGATTAAACTATGAAAATCCTACTAATATCGTAATGAAATTTAACATAAATTATATGGGAAGAATAGAAGTGCTGCATTCGCAATTGTTCACAGAATTTAAAGCATTACCAGTATGCCAAATACGGAGTGACCCTTTCCCTTAACTTTCGATTCTAGATCTTAGAAATTGTTATTTACACTGGCCAAGAGAGACGAGCTTTGAAGTACTTTTATTGAATAATCAAGCATGCCAAGCTTTTGTGATTTGGTCGAAGCTATCCAATTTATTTCGTAAACGTAGACAACATTGCAAAGTTTGTTTTTATGATTTATTAAAAAAATGTTATTTGAATTTTCATTAATTTCAATGGTATTCATGGTGTGGAACTAGGAATTCACGAGCGGATAATATATGTTCGATAGTTTTAACCATCCGAGGGTAGAAGCGTGCCGAATGATAAAAAAAATGATGAATCATTTTCACCATTCGACTCAAAACTACTTCACATATATTTCTTGATATACGATGTTAAATAATGCATGAAATCAATGGGTGGTTATGACCGAATATTGAAATTATCACTGTCAAATGAGATTCGTTTAAGGTATTTTATCGATTGAAATAAAAAAATAGAAGTTTATGACATTACGATCAGACTCGTCGTACACTCCATAATTACCTCAAACGTTTTTGTGATCCTTTTCTCTTACACCCTTTGTATACCCAACCATCTTTTCGTTTTTCTCTTGCACCCTGCTTCCTGCTGGATTCACCGTCAAGTTGCCTCAGTTTGTATTTGCGACGAAAGAACTCGAGAGAAAACAGGCAGTTGAACACGTCGGCGATCCAACGGGTTCGAGATTTTACACCTGGTCACTTTTTTCCTGATGAAACGAAAATAAGGAGGCCGGGAGCGTGTCCTGCGGCACACACCTCGAAAATGTTCTTGCTCCCCTCTGTCCCACGACCTGGAGTTGGTCACCCTGACCATTTTTGTAATCTCAAAGCTCCATCTCCATTTCTTCTTTTGGGCACACTCTTTTCTCAACCTCCTTTCAACTCGTTTTTTTTTCTCTGTCGTTCCTTTTCTTTTCGTGCCATCTTTCGATCGTTAGAAAATACTTTATTCGATCGAATCAATGCTTACTAAGGGGGTTACCGGTGCATGGCTTCATCGATTCGTACAACAACGCATTCTCGACTATATACATCGCTTGGGAACGTCTTATCCGATAATAATCTCTGAGCCAGTTCGCGTCAAAGATAAACACGCGTTTTTAAAGTTTATTTTGTAGCTGTGTTAAATTCCTGCGCATACGTTTCTACAGCCACAAAAATACGTTTATCCGTTGACGTATGGTACTGAATGAATTTATTTTTCCGGTCCATCGGAATAATTATTCCTCATCAGCATCATGCATGTGCAAGCCGTTAGGTTTCATAAAAGTTATAAAATTCAACGTCTCTTAATAATTTTATACCGCGGATGCTAAAACAGGAAACGGCTGAGTATAGTTATGAGATGATTTGTCTTATCATCGAAAAATAACTATTTTTTTTTGGTTAATACGATTTAAACATTGAATGATTGAATTTCGAAAAATGTGTACTGTCAACTAAAAAACAAATGCATCGCAACAAGAAATGCAATTTTAGCAATATGAAGAGATAAGAATCTCAATAGATCTTCGTCCGTGCAATAGTGAAGTCTGCAGATTAGTCAAGACCGAAGCAAGACGAAAACATTAACTTGGATAAAAAAAAAAAAAAAATTAATACTCATCCAAACCCAAGGATTGAGCGTACCTCGTCGTATTTCGTTCGGAGCATTTCATACAGTTTCTGGAATGGAGATAAAATGAGATAGGCATTTTCAAGTTTTGGACTGTCTACGCGGTGAGACGAGACAGTGGCGGATGAGTCCGGACTCTGTAGCGTCATTAGCATCGGTGTTTCGTGTGTTTATCTCGTTTCTACATCTCTTTCTCTCTCTCTCTCGCATCACAGCGTGGATTATATATGTATATAAATTCTCGCGAACGACGTTGCGGAAGGATAATTCACTAACTCTGGTCGCGGAGTGCGGCGTCGGCGTTGCTCCGCTCGCGAGACTCTTCCCTCTCGCTTTCCCCTCTAACCCGCCCTGATGGCTCTCACATCGCAAAACCGCGGATCGGCCTTCCTTTTCCTCGATCCTCATGCGGCTACGGTGCGAGTTAAACTGGTTCCGTGGGTCACTTCTCCATCTGTCTCACTCTTCTCTCTCTCTCTCTCTCCCTGTCTTTATCTTTTTGGACATACACGACGCATACGTCGCGGTAGATATTTACGCGCGAAAGAGACCGAGAGAAAAAAGGAGCAAGAGAGAGAGAGAGAGAGAGAAAGAGAGGAGCAGGCTAAAGCAAGATTGCGTAACTATATAACCAGCTTTTGGTGTCGTATCGTGGGGAAGAGAGGGTGATAGAGGGTAAAAGATGAGACTCGTCGAACTCGATGCCATTTTTTTCGTCTTCTTCTGCTTCATCCACTCTCATCCTTTGGGTTTTTTTTTTTTTTCTTCACCGTCCAGTCTGCAACTACGTTTTTTTCTTCTTTTTTTCATTACTCTTCATCGTACTTTCTGCAAGTTGGTTTTGTTTTTGTAAATTGTTTATTTTTCCAACATTTTTTTTCTTCCATTCGCTTTCCTCATATCTCTTCATCGTCTTCTCTTTTGTCGGGCGTTTTCATGCTTTCATTTGGACTCTTCAGCTTCGCTAGATTTCTCTTCCGCCGGAGCTGCTGCTCTGTCTTCTTCTTCTTCTTCTCCTCCTCCTTGTTCTCCATCATCTTTATTTTCTTCCTTTTTTGATCTGGTGCTGCACTTCTTTTGCGCCGCACCCTTCGTCCATGAGCACTCTTAACGTCCTCCTGTACTCTCACACGACCCATCCACGTACAACCCGTCTCCTACTGCTGGTAGTCATATAAAGAGAGGGCGAGATGGAGAAGGGCAAGAGTACACGCTTGAACACTTTTCTGCCAGGACCCGTTCCGGAATATCTCGGGAATCGATTGAACCTCCTAAGGGTGAGCCGAAGCGAGAGAGAGAGAGAGAGAGAGAGAGAGAGAAAAGTAATCTTGTATGGAGGACACCGTTGGAAAGGGAATGCACTTTTCTGCACCGAGAGTCTCTCGAAGACTCACGAGTTTCGCCTCATCCAACACCTATCCCTTTCCGAAGGTTCTTTTTGTCATTACCTCTTTTCCATGACAAGAAAAACCCCGAGATCCTCAAAGTGGTTTAACGTCTTCTCGCTCTCCCTTCTCCTTCAATGCCATTTGAAATTTCCCTTTCCTATCTCCAATCTCTATCCGCTACTCTTATTTCTCCGTCTAATCAGGCCTTCATGTGATGGAGAATCAAAGCGAAATGATTTTGATTTTTCAAGGCATCTCTATTCGCTTATGATATTATTTAGCTTCAGGATTCGTGTAAAATCGAAAGTGTTAACATTTGTTAACAAAATTAGCTTTCGGCATCAAGACATCATAGGGTGGCGTTACGATAGAATATTCCAAATTCATGTCCTAAAATTCGAAGTTTCGAGCTGATCTTCAGATGGCAAGAGATTTTCGATTGTTGATGAGCTATTTTCAAGCATCACACCACAGACATCGATACGAATTTAAAATGCTACTTCTCTTTTGGCATGTTTACATCCAAACCGTCTACCAGAATACCGGAATTCGTTGAGCTTGTTTTTTCCAGCCATTTTTTTTCAGTAGTCAAATTTTTCCAATCAGCGCTCAATATGATTAACTCAAGCGTGTTCACCTTCGAAAGTCCAGGAAAATTACGTTAAAAATCTAATTACCTGATTGAACGCTGACCCAACTGTAAAGGTTGTGGCTTCCTTAACTCATCGAGATTGGTAGCTGGCTTTCTAGCCACAACTATTCAGCCTCCTTGTACCGGCTCGATTCGACGTGGTGCTGTAGGATTCTCTCGGTCTCTATACATACAAGAATCTTGCGTTTCATACACATGTGTATACGGATACATATATATATATATATATATACTTATATGTACTTGTGCGTGCGCTCGTCCTCCTCCGCTCCCGGACCCCGTTTCAGCGAGACATCGACGAGGAGAACGACAAGACACGCTCGTTCGCCTTCTCTCTATCTCTCGCTTTCGTCCCGGCGCATATCGTGAAGCCGGTCGCCCCGGGTGGTACACGTTCAAGTATTATACATACCGGGTGACGCATTAATCGTGCCTATGATGAAGTCGACTAAATTGAAACGAGAAAAGTCGTTGGACGTTTCATTCCTACGAACCACCGCGTTGATGAAATGTCAATTATTCGAATTCGTCAATCTGATAGAGTGCAATGAAAAAAAAAAAAAAAAATCGTATAATATGAAAAACGGGGAGAGCTTTTAAGCACGCCTCCACTAGATTTTTCTAAAGAAGCGACGGATTGACAGCTCCTCGCTAATTAAAACCTCATCAGCGGAGTATATACCGAAAGAAGGAAATATATCGAATGAAAGTTCACCTCATGGGTTTGTTTCTAACCGAAATACCTCGCGATTCATGCACAATTTTTGCCTCACCCTGTATCGCCGCATGTATAGACCCATCGGGTAACTCAGCCCGTTGCGTGCGTGCAAAAGCAGCTACGTAGCAGCTCTGATCGTACCGAGACGAGGCTCTCTACGAAAGAAATAAAGAAGTCACATATCGTCGGGTGCGAACAACCTTCGGTGGACCTCATGGTGACCACGAGGAAACTGGACGCGCCTCTTCATGGAGAACTCGCCTCCCCAGCAGATCCAGCCCTGTCCGGTCTAGCTTGCAGGATCATTGAAACCAGCAACACGACCAGGACTCTTGGCAAGGGTTCACTGACTTCTATCTTGGATCGAACTTCTCGCGACTTTGAGAACACACTTCAGAAATGCTTATTCATACAGAAATATCGATATTCTGTTCCTCCTCGCACTTTCTTCTCACCTCAAAGATGATAAAACGAGCTAAGAAATTTGGTTTTTCCAACACTCGTTTCAAAATATGTCACACCACACAGATTTTAATCAGCATCCTGGTTTATTCTCTGTTCAAATTCATACACATTCGAGTTGAATGATCGGAGCATAATCAAACTGGCAAAAAAAATCATCAAGACTTTTGACATGCAAAAAATAGAAGAAAACTGAGTTTAGATTTTCTTTCGTTACGAATGGCGTTGGAAGGATATATAGCCTCGTCAGGTACACGACCTAGAAAAAGGAGCGTCGTTTCTTCAGAGGCTGGGAGGTACATAGAGAGAACCCCCCTTTATGGTTTCGCCACGTCGCAAGCCTGTTTTACTATCTTTCTCTTTTCTCGTGTCGAGGATACAGAATCGAGACTAGAGTTTATGTTTATATACATATACATATACGTAATTAAAGGCTACGCAGAGTGTATATGTTGAGAGCTGCTGCGAGATCTAGCCCATCGAGAACCGCGACCGCACACCTAGGTCCATGGTCGACGTGGTCGTCGACGATTTATTCCCTCCTTTGTGAAAGCATCGCTGAGTCGCAAAAAAATCGCGAAATAATGTTCTCCTTGGAAGCGAGCATAAAGTTGAGAGAGGCTGTGAGAGGGGGGGAGGAGGAGTCGCGTGCACATTCGCGTAGTACAGGATACATCGTCAGAAAATTAAGGGATGAGCACTGAACAATTCTCAAGCGTTCATTAACTTGAACTTGGAAACATATCAATTACGTGACCATTGGAAAAGGTTTAGGAAAAGTAATTATGAATAGTAGATCGATCAACTCAGGACTAAAAATTTATTTTTAATGTATTTCTCGAGCGTTTTCGCATCGATTTTTCAACGTATGTAAATTTTATGTGGATTAAAAGTGAGTCCGCGTCTTAAGGGAATTATAGTATAACCACGGAAGTGGAAATAAATATACGAAAAGGACAAAATTAATATAATATTACACGAATGCTTGACCACTTTTTCATCCCTTTAATCAGCTCTCGCAAAAGAGTCACTCGTCACGCGAGATCCCTCCATGTGAGGCTCGTGGCACTCATCGCTCCCTCATACCTTATTCATTATTCATTTGAAAATAAATATACCACCTACGTTTACTCTATACCAAGAGCCTCTATCTGACCCTCATCCCTTTTTTGCAGCTTGTTAAACCTTTTAAAGTCTACTGTATTCGAACTGTTGAAAATATCATAATGTACTCAGTAAACACGCTTGTTCAATCGACCATCCAAAAATGTTCTCTTGAATTAAGTATCCCACTGAAACAAACGAAACTTTCGATAGATTGCCCGCTTAGTTTTATTCCTACTTAATTATTTTTAGCCATACGTAAATTATGCGATATAGCAGCATTCACAAGTCGCAAATACTCATTCGAAAAGTCTGACGTCATTCGAAATAAAATATTATTTGTTTGTTTTTTTTTTTTTTTTCATTTATTCCATTCTTCGTCCTCGATTACCATTGATTTTTTCTCATTTTTCGCATCATATCGTGCCACCATAGAAATTTCGTTACACTGTATAAATTTCAGAGTCAATTTAAAATGCTGTTCTGAAAAATGTTGTTAAAGAATTGCTAATTATTCACGGTATTCAAATGAATGTAAAATTTATACGTGAGTCGATGAATAAAACGTTGATAAGGGAAAACAGGATTATTCGGAATATAAAAATCACGTGAAATTTCAATATGCTCGTTATCCATCTCTTTTTTGTATAGGATTCTGTTGAATTATTTCTCGAGTCAGAAAGAGCTCTCAATGGGAAAAAAAATCCTGTGATGTTTATCGATAAAAAAAAAAATCGCAAAAATCAGTAAATTAAAATATTTTGATAATGTTTTTTTTTTTTTTGTAGATTCCCGAAACGGAACATCAGATATGGCGGACCTTTCGACGAGTGGAGTACAAAGTTTAGCTTCAGTCGCGGGTAGCGAGGACATGGCAACACTTTGGGCATCTTATGCAATGGGACTGAAAAAGACACCCCCACCTCCATCATCGTGCACACCATCGCGTTCCGATCGCGACAGAGAATCGAGTCCCACAGGTGGCGAAGGTACCGGAAGTGCTCATGACGAGACGAGCAGCAGTGGTAACAAAGAAGACGAGGATGACGATGACGAGGATGCCGACGAGAGACTCGATCCAAGACACCACGATCCTGAACGTCTAAAAGCATTCAACGTGAGTCACAATATCTCTATCGAATATTCTATCATCGTATCTGAAGTTACAATAGATAAGAAATCGTTTCGAAGTGCTGCCGAATAGCAACTCTGATAAATTTGAAAAATTGCATTTCAAACGACTCCGATAGAATGAAAACATTATTTCACCGTTTTTTTTTTTTTTTTTTTCAATAATTCGAGTGATCGATTTCATTCTATCAATGTTGGCAAAAAGTAAAATATTTCATTGAAATAAAAACTGTCATTGAATGCCGTAAATACTGTGAATTTTTTGGGATGAAATCATTTTTTTATTGGATCGTCGAAATGTAGCAATAATTTAATGGAGAGTTGATATCATACTCCGGACCATAAATCCATGTTTGCTTCAACGTGAGTTTGTTCTTTTATTCGCATCTATTTGACGAAAATACGAGAGCGCTTGGATCAACTGGTTTCGTTTCCTTTGTTGCTTTGGCATTGCCGGCAATGGCCGTGGCTTCTTAATTAATTACAATTAGTTTAATGGAAGAAGACGCGATGAGGACTACGAACGAAAAGAAGCCACGACACAAATAATCTCCCTCCCTCCACTCGTACGTTTTCTTTACTCTTTATCTACCGAGCTGAATTCTTAATTAATCTATTGCAAGACCATCTTGGATCCCCCTTCCCAGTTCGCTGTTACGACGAAAAATCTTTTCCCCTTCTTATCTCTTCTGGTTTTGTTTTTTTTTTCTAACGTGCCCGCTTCTCGAATCGGCAGATGTTCGTGAGACTCTTCGTCGACGAGAACCTAGACCGCATCGTACCAATCTCCAAACAACCCAAGGAAAAGATACAAGCAATAATCGACAGCTGTACAAGACAATTTCCGGAATTCGCTGAAAGAGCGAGAAAAAGAATCAGGACGTATCTCAAGAGCTGCAGAAGGAACAAGCGTGGCCGAGAGGGTGCACCTTGGGACGCGGTAATTATTCATTTGTATACTTATCGAGTCCCCATTCCTCATTTCAACTTTTCATCTGTTTTCCAAGGAAAGCATTCCGGAAGTTAATATTTTTCAAAATGTTTTAATAGCTGCAAAAAATGTTGTTAAGTAACCTTTGCATCGAGCTGTGATAAATGCGGAGCTACTCTGATTTAGATGACTGAGAAATGAGTTTACAGCAAAAGATAAAACGATTGCGATCTTGCAATAATTAATCATTTTTAATAAATTCGATGGTATAATTGTAAATGCGATGTTAATTTTTGTTGTTACCAAAGGCGAGACCAACACCAGCCCACTTGACCTCGGTACAGGCAGAACAAATTTTGGCAACTGCCTGCGAGAACGAGAGCGACAATGCGAAACGCATGAGGCTCGGACTGGAGCCAGTTTCACAGCCTATGCCTACACTCCCGGCAGCGACGGTGAGTAATCTTGAATATAAGTTCAAACACACTCTCGACACGTGTATGTGTACGCAGAGAAGTATTAAAATGGGAACCGAATGGCGGCACCAAGACAGATT
The DNA here is from genome assembly GCA_037576405.1 of Campoplex capitator. Classification (NCBI taxonomy): domain Eukaryota; kingdom Metazoa; phylum Arthropoda; class Insecta; order Hymenoptera; family Ichneumonidae; genus Campoplex; species Campoplex capitator. Next base: position 6,586,025 of record JARBWI010000323.1, on the reverse strand, counting down.
CCCATTTCAAATCGTGGCCATTGCATTGTTTTTTTTTTTGTTTTCCAATTATCAATAGAGATCGTTGAAAATGTGAGACAAAAAGTTGTGGAAAAACGACGCAAGACGATCGTTCGCAAGACAAAGAGTCCTATGAATTTTCGATTCAACGTTTCCTCCATAAACTAATAATAATTTTATGATGAGGGGAAAAGGGCTGACGCATTTTCGGTTAGCGTACCACCCTCACAGATATTTTACCGTGTGAGAAATGTGAGAGAAATGCACAAACGGACACGGCCGTCTCGTTCTAATTTCGTCTGATGAAAAATTGCTGCGGCTAGACGCTCGCGACGCGACGCGTCTTCTGTTGAGCGACCGCAGCCCCCGAATAATCAGACGACCCTCCTCCTATGTGGTTGTGTGTGTCAGAAAAAATGTCCATTTGTATTTTTCTGTCCCAGCTCCTCGTCGTGCCTACCGTTATCTCCTGAAATTATACCGATTCTATGAGAACGCATTACGGATAATGTATGATACCTCAACGAGCGATGGGGGTTGAACAACTTCCTACCCTTATTGCCGATCTCGTTTTACATCGATCCTTGGGTTCGACTCTTCAACACTTCTTATATGCAGTCAGAGCGAAGAGTTTACGGATAAATCGATTGTTTATTTCCTCCGGTGCATTTAGTCCGAATCGATTAAGTTTTTGTTCATACAAACGTGAATGTGGGACTTTGACGATTCTGAAGTGGGGAAAAATTTAATGTCTCTGAAAACGAAAATATTTCAATGACATTTTCGTCTATTGGAAACACGTTTTATCTCTTAATAAGTCATTCATAATGTGAAAAGAATTTTGATCAAATTACTTGAACATCAGCCAACATGCAATCGAATTAAGAATCACAAAACTATTGTAATCTGGCATGAATCTTTATTTTTGAAAAGACCACTGATATCATCGAATTCTTCAATCTCTTTGGCTGCTACAGAAATCATTACGATAATGAAGAATAATTTTGTATCGCGAAGCTCTCTTGCCTAATAAATTATTATGAATTATGGAAAATATAAAAGAAATTCGACAAAATAAGACATTTATTTTGACGTTTTTTAAGCACAGTCACGAATAGAATATTTTTTGATTGCATAATAACTACGTTTGATAACAATTCTACTTTGAGAGAAGTGAGTATACGAATTTTGAAGTTTAGGAGTAAATTTTATGAGAATCACGATTCAGTACCATTTTTTAACATCATTTTCAAGCTGATTTCATTCATTTCCATCAGCTTTGAGAATAGTAGAGACGCAGTACAAATTAATTTAAAAAAAATAGAATTTCATCGAGTTGCGATCTGGTTCAATATACCAATCGTTCGGTTTTTTTTTATTTTCATTTTTTTTTAAATGTAAGTAATAAAAAGCGTAGAAGAGAAAATTAGTCTGAAAGAGCAGAAGACCCGTGCATAAAAGTAAAAAGAAAACGCACGAGTCGGATGCTTCATCGCACTAGTGATGATAACCTATGGGTCACGCACCTCTCCCACTATCGTGCGACTAAATGGCAGCAACGCCAGAATGGTCACACACGCAAAAAGTGAATGGAGACTGCACTCTACCCTCTTTACCATATGAAAATACGTTCACGTTTTAAAATTCGTGCAAGTATTTAAAAAAAAAACGATCCAAAAACAGCTGGGATCTTGCCATAGATGATCAAGATACTTTTTACGATTTTATCGAACCGAAATGATCATCCGAAAAATCAATCAGAATTTTAAAAGTCGTTAGGTATCAGGAGAAAATAGACAAATTAATATAAATTTGTTTTTCTCTGATATTTTTCGTGATTAGAAAACTTTTTTGCGTATAAATCTAATTAAAAAATTTCATGTGTCGTTGTGGCGAATCGACAGCTCGGTAGACCATAATGCCACTATATATTTGATGGAAGGTCAGAGGGCATGCTGTTTTTGTTCATTAGACAGGTACCATTCTATACAGAAAAATGATAATTGCCGAGAGTCTTTGTGCTCGTCGTAGACCGCTCGAAATTTCAGGATTCAAGCACGCTTCTACCTCATTGGAGAATATATATTTTTGGACGCTGAATTTTCCTGGAACGTCGAAGAGACAATACGCATACATTTTGTCTGTACAAAAAAGTGAATTTGGATTCGTGTAAAACATTTTTTAAGTAGATGAAACCTCAATTGTAACGAGCAGATGGGTTCAATGATCTTTTTTTAAATGTAATTGTACAAAGTTAGATAAAAAATGTTAATAACTCAGCATATTAGAATCGCTGTGATTCGGATCAAATTATTCCTCAAAAAAAAGTTCAGTTTCCAAGGGTCATATTCGTAGTAATAAATATTCATCGAGGTCCCTTGATGTCTCATAGGCTGATGCCAAATGAGCTGAATATTTTTTTTCGTCCCTGTGATCTGTGACAAGACACGCGAGTTTTAAATTCCTAATCAAAAACAGATTTCATCAGTTTATTAAGTGCAGATCGTGATATACTCGTTTTCACGGTTTCTGGAAACATTTTCATCTCCCTGTAGCAGCAGCGTGTGAAAAAAAAAACTATACACTTTCGCATTTAAAAAAATGACGATGACGAAGAAAAGAACTATTTATCGCCTATAAGTTTCCACAGGCCCGAAGGTATTTGAGGTGAAAGGAATTATTACTTCACCCCTGTATGAAAAGAATATCGAAAATGTTGAATTGTCATGGGTTATCATGTTGCGTCATAAGCAAATGGTAAAAGATTCACGAGAAAATGTGTACGTCAGGGCATATCCAACGGTCAATAACTACACAATCTGGTTTATTATTCGGCGTGGGTTGTCTCCTCGATGCAGACAAGAGACGATTACTGCTTGTCCCAACCAGACGCGCTAGTCTTGGCCAAAGGAAAATTATATTAAACCGTATTTATGGTACAAAACGAGTGTATATGAGCGACCATTTTAGGTGTAGACTAAACCTTTGACCTTTACTCGAAGTCTTGGTTATTTAACTGTCTTCAGCTCTTTCAACCAATAAATGACATTAATGTTACCGATGGTTTGAACGATAAATAACGCGTGCTACAAAAATTCCTCTATTCCAATAGTTTCATATTGAAATGTTTTATCAAAAAAAAAAAAAATGGATGAAATTTCATGTCCAAAAATGACCATTTATTTCTTGACTCAAAGCATTTTTGATCGTGTTGAAAGTCAAAATATTTGAGATCAATTTTGACGAATCGTTGTTCGAAATGAATCCTCGTTTCCAAATCATTGTCTCATTACAAAAATCGTGCAGAAAAAAAGAAATATTAATACCAACGATTCACCTAGGCGCCACTGATTCAATCTCATTTTTAAATATAACAAAAGTGACAACGGAGCAAAGCTGTTTGCGGCTATTCGTTTCGAGTCTGTCATCACTTCCAGTCTCAATGTTCACGTAACCATTGAATCTCTTATCTATTCATCTTCCATCAAAACCGTTAAGGGCCGTTAAGAGCAGATATTGAGACTAGATTTTAGCCCGAAAATTTAAGTATCACAGGAAAAATGCAATTTGTATTTGGCTCGTTGATTTGCATGCACGTGGCCGGATATATAGATACGAGGGTGGATAGGCTCGATATTGTGCGATAGACGCTGGTGAACGAGGCAGAAAAACACTAGCAGTGGCACCGCACCGCCGTTCACGTCGGACCGTGCTCGCTATCTCCACTGAAAATCCCTCTGGGAGACGATAACCCCTTGGCGACCTAAAGCCTAACCCATTAAACCTCACGATGCTCGAATCTCTATATGCTATGCATATATACAGAAATATATTCATTTATAAAGCGTGTATGTATATAGATATATATATATATATATATATATATATATATATATATACATATCATGTGTAACGTCCATGTCTCTGCACACTAAAGAGCTGTTGGTCGTCCATTGTGGCTATCTCCCGTGCCACCTCTGTATACTTGACGTCAACGCAATACGCGCTATGTGTGCTCGCCTTTCATAAAAACACCTCCCAACATCCGCCCCAAGATTTCACCACTCTTTAGCTCTTCTTCTTTTTTGTTGCTGCCTGCTCGTCGCTCTCTTAATCTCTCGCTCTTTTTTTCCCGCATTTTCTGGGTCTCACGTGTCTGATGCTCGCATCTCTAGATGATGATGATGATCATGATGATGATGATGATGATGATGATGATGATGAGGAGGAGGAGAATGATGATGAGATCATCACGATATAAGCTACAAGGGACACGTGCGTGTCTGACCGATAATCAGCGTTATTCGTTTCATTTATATCATTAATATTAACATTTTTATGTGTATGTAATTAGTATATCGCAGTTCAAGTGTCTCATTAAAATATCAAGACAAAGTGTCTTTTGGGCAATGTTCTTTACGGAAATTGAATTCTTTTCGTTTTAAAAGATCAGCTATTTATTGATAATTGAATCTCCTGCACCCAATGATACAGCAAATTTTTATCAGTTCGAACAGCAACAGATTTTTTTCACTCTGTCATGATCGTCGTTGACGTTTATTAGTCTACATTTTTTACACACATTTCCCGACTTTTCTGGAATAATTATAAAACCATTAAACACTTTTCTGCTTGTACGAGATATCCGAAGCTGGCATTTCGTCTCGATATTATATTCGCTTTGCGAGGAGGGGGGGGGGGGGGGCTGACAACTGTCATGCATAATTCTTTCACCTCTCTGGCACATTTGAAGGAGCGGCTCATGAGCAATTAAATGTTCTTCCATGACGCAGCCTCCACATTTTATTCTGGCTTCGAGTTACCCGGAGAAGTAAAAAAAAAAGAAAAGAAACGTAAAAAAAAGAACGGCAGAAAAAAGACGATAAAGCTCCTCGCGTTACCCGACGCGAGAAGCTTCCTTCTTTTTTTTTTCAAATTCCTCGAGAACTTATTCACTCATCCCCGTTCTACAAAACACTATATACATATATACAGTCCAGTATGCGATCCTCGGCATCTGCCAGATAGATTTCACAAGCCTAATCGCATCTTTGTACTTCTCGCATTATAACTAAAACCTCATCCCATTACAATTTTTCATCCCCCAAATTGCAAGCGAAAAATAAAGTCGCAAACGAAAAACAAAAAAAAAAAAACAAAAAATAAATAACAACACTGTCACTAGATTTTGCGAGTCGCCGGAACGAGGAGCGTTGGAAGAATGAATAATAAATGAGCCTAAGAGAATTTGTCATGAGAGACGAAACGAGCACGTCGGGGAAAAAAAAGTATACAACGATACATAAATATATATTATATTTATGTGTGAACGACAAACGGGGGAAACTTGCGTTACTGAAGCATACTATCGAGGAGAAATGAACGAGAGTGTGAGCGATAAAGAAAAGATCTATAGCTCGAAACGGCGTGAGAAATACTAGTACGAGTACGCAGCGAGACGCGCGTGGTGTTTGCGGATGTTTCGAAAAGCTCGACGAGGCTACTTTCGGTCCAATATTTTTCACCACTTAATTTGTGTTATCGGTCCTCAATTTTTTTTTTTTTTTTTTTTTTTTTGATTGTGTACTTTCGCGAAGGAACTGGACCAATGTGTAAAGAGAGAATGTGAAGATTTTGGGGACAATAACTTGAACATTTTCATTTCCAATTTCAACGTGTCCGTTAGGGAGTCACACGAAACGAAGATTTTGAGTATTTGCAAACGAAGTGTTTAATTAAATCGATTAAAAGTATGTTCTTTTTGGTAAATTAATGTTATGACGAATAAATGTGCGTGGAATTATCAGTGTCTGAATACATTGACCCAATAAATACGAGTTCAATCATGAGGAAGAAAAATTTAAGGGTTGTTCATAAACAACAGGTGTACGAATGCCTCACTAATCAACAGGTATTGTGTTCAACACGTGTCCCCGAAAGATGCAGCATTTTCTTGACTCAAATAATAATAGCAAAGAACAATGTTAACCTGTAAAAATGTTTCTTGTGAGAAAGTCTTCGTAGCTAACTCCAATTTCGAATTAAAATTTCCGATAAAATTTAATGAATTGAATATTGAACAGGTATCAATGAATCCGATATCAAATCTTTCGTTTTTCAATAAAATTTATTTTATACGCTACGATTTAAATCTTAGTCAGAGTATCATAAATTATTCTGTAAATTCTCAATTTTTCATGTCGAATAAAGTTGCTTGTAAATTTAGAAAAAATAACGACATTTTTGAGAATCGATCAATCATTCGAGAGTATAAAAACTGTGGTTGAAATTACGTTTCTATCGTTAATGGGTACAGAGTCGTTGAGCATATGTATAGTTAGTCAATACTGTGGTTAACTAGAACGGGCCACAAAAAATTGGGAATAAGAGATAATGTTCTACGTCGTTGTCACGTCCATAACGATATAAAGTATGGGTATAAATGTAGAATGAATAATTGCGACAGTGCACCACTCTTAAATATCGGTATATTAGAAGAGCCACAAAAACTATTATTGAATAATTATTTTAATCATTTTGGTGAATTTTAATTTTTAAAAATAATCTCTTCTACGATACATATTCAAAAACTATTTTACCTACCCGATTTGTCAAGTAAACAAAAATATTTCGGAGAGAAACAATTTGAAAAAAAAAAAAACAACGGTCGTATCTTGTGATCGCGCCAAAGTTACAATGATAATGTTTCAATCGTTTCTAATGAGCTTAGAGAAAGAAAATTATGAAATGAAATATAAAATGCAAAAGTGGATATTACTTAATCTTTTTCGACCTGATTAATTATTTATCGGTTTTTATTTTTACAGCAAACAGACGTACGATCGAGCTTGGACCATTTCTCCAGTACACCGGTAAAATCACTTCCGGGAAAGAGAGAAGACACACCACCAACGTCGTTAACGTCGATGACACCCTTGACGAGTTTGGCCAGTTTGCCGAGCAGCACGCTAACCTCGACGCCTCTGTCACTGGCACCTTCATCGAAATTAATGGTTCACTCACCTTCGGACAATAAAAATCTTATGAGGTGAATTTGAGAAGAACGATTTACAAATGATTTCGCAATATCGTTTTATCGAAATACGCGCTTTCTAGCTTATTCATCAAAATGTTCTAACAACGGAATGGATTGAGTCAAAAAATGAAAACATTAACGTGTGCGCAAAAAAAAGTGTTGCTTTCAACTGATACTTCAATCGATGTCAATAAAAATCAGGGAAATATTGAAAAGTTGGAAATTAATCGTATATTTTGAAATGATCGTAGCCAAGCAACGATCGTGAGTTCATCTGCAGTAAACGGAGTTGCGAGTGGCGGCGCACCAACCGCAATGTACCGACCGAATTTCAGTCAGGCTTTTCAGCGCGCTGGACCAACGACGGTACCACCGACCTTATCAGCCGGGCTTTATCCGACCCAAAGTTTCACCTCAGGACTTCTGAGCAACGGTACACAAAGTAATACTGATTATTGGTGTCTTTTATTTTACTTTCATTCTTATTATTTTCACTTCAATTCTTATTACCTACATTTTCCCATTTCCACTCGAAATTTCGTTAAAACTTTATGATCGTTACTCGAACTTATTTTTTAAACTTAACATTTTTTTTAATTTTTTTATTTTTTTTTTATTTTAAGAATTTGATATCGGAAATTTCTCTCGATTATGAAAGTTTTTTTTTTTTTCCTCTTTTTAATAGACTTACGTGTCTATTAATATCTCGTTCGAGGCATAAATAAATTACAAATCGTAGAAATCATGATGCCAAATTTCAATGAGAAACTCCATTTTTCGTGCCTTTTATTCCGCTTTATTCAGCAGCTAAACGTTCATCCGAACGAATGTTCTGAAGCATGCATTCTTAGTCTGAGACATAAAATTGACATTCCAAGGTTTCGAAAGATATTTTAAAAAATATAAAATTGATTGCAGGACCGACAGATCTCAGCATGAAGAATACGAAGCCGTTGTTGAGCCACAAGTTGAACGCAACGGAAATGACAGCAGTTAGGCAACTCATAACCGGATATCGGGAATCTGCGGCATTTTTGCTGAGGTCAGCCGATGAGCTTGAGCAACTGTTGCTTCAGCAGCCATAGACCAATTGCTACGCTCTACCCGTGGAATCCCCATCGGGCTCGTTCCTCTCGGAGCATCAGTAAATTCGCGTTGTCGACGAGACAAAGATGAAAAAAGTTAAGGAAAGAAGTAAAAAAAAAAAAAAACTGGAGGCGAGTGTCAAACGAGAAAAAAAAATGTATTCGAGCGTAAGATACATCGTTGAAATTCTTCTTGAAAGAAGAACAAATACTACGAATCTCAACATGGAGAAACAGCGTCGCCGAAAAGCCACAAAAGTACGAAAAAAAAAAAAAAAACAAAAACAACATGGAGAAAAAAATATCGCGTATAGTCAGCGACGAATTATATTGAATAAACAAAATAAAATGGTGCGACCTCGCTTTACGCAGCAAGATTATAATTTACTTATAAGCGACTTTCGATTTAAGAAAAAAGAAGCGAAAAAAAAAGAAATAAAAAAAAAATATTAAAACAGGGTGTATATAGAGAGGAATTACAAATATTTACTTAATTATCGTTAAGACACACGCAGACGTGAGGAACGAGCGAGAAAAATAAGTTTTAAATGTTTCAACGAGTTGTACGTGTGTTGACGAGAATTTTTGCGAAAGTACGAATGCCTCGACGACTGAAAAACAAACCTTACATAGAATGGATTCATTTTTTTTTTTTTTTAAATACACTCGAATTTTGTAATTTTTAATTTTATATTATATTCAGACTTTTACAAAATGTTTTCTGGTTCATTACGTTTTTTGTTTTTTGTTTTCTTTGCGATGTTACAACCTATTTGCAGCTCCGGGCTCGATCGGTAATTCAGTGCACAAGAATAAATATTAAAAAAAAAAAAAATAATCATTAAATTGCTGTTAAATTTCCGTGTGTATATATCTATAATATAATATTGAAATATGTAATATGCGTATATGTAATAAGCGTATTCCGTGCGTAATGTGTTGTAATATACCGATATGTACATGACGGACCACTCTGATAACATTTATATCGATCGCTCGTACAGCGTGGAGATTTTTTTCTCTCTCTCTCTTTCTCTTTCGCTGTATCTCTCCCTCTCTATTTTTCATCTCCAAAAGAGGGTTGATTCACTTGAAAAATACGAAAATGAAACTGAGATATAATTCGTTATAAGAAATCTTTGTTCCCCGTAAAATTCACTGTTCAACGAAAATCGCAGGGATTATATTTCAATTTTTTCATTCATCGTTTTTCAACTCGTCCCTGTAAATATTTGACCCCTTTGAATTTCATCTCGAATCGATTTTTTTTGGAAAAACACTTTTTCTGCGTGAAGAAAATTGCCTCATTCGTAAAAAAACGATCTTTCATTTACGTGCCCTGCTTCCCTGTTGAGGGTTAACAGGTTCGTGATAGAACAGCTTAAAACTTGAACGTTTTTTTTTCTTCTGACGAACCAAGGTACTCAAAAATTCTTTAATTATGGATATTTATCGTTGCCTCATTGTTTCTCGATTAATATCAACAAAAATATTCAACGAGAAAAATAATTTCTCATCGTAAATTATGCCGCAGTATCATTATCGTAACTTCAACGTGAAACTACTCTGTAAGGATGCTTTAGGTGCAAACACTTAACGAAAAATTCGATTCGATCAGAATATGATATCCTCGTACGAGGGGAATAATGAGAAAAAAAAAACAAACAAACATCAGCCGTACTGCAGATGCTAAGAATAAATATGTGTACGCATAAAACAACGAATTTGACTCAACTGTAGTAAAAATCCAAAGTTTCCGATGATTCACAAGTCTTTTCTAAGCCAATTTATTTTTTTACATTCGTCGTTTTATTAATGTTATTACGAAATATGAATTTCCTTAGCATCTTCGATAGGGTTGTTTCTGAAAATTGAAAATCAATTAAATTCTCATGGAATCCCACTTTAGTCTGGGAATGCATGCTAAAAGTATCTTTTATTCTCAACTCACGATATGTACATACAGCCACATCTATAAATACGAGAATATATTATAAATAAAGTTAAAAAAAAAAGTGAATAAACGACTGGATCATCGCGGAATAAAGCGCGAGAGTTGTTTAATTAAGAGTAATAATAATTGAAGAAAAACGTCAACGAGTCGATGACGGAGAAAATTAATAGATAAAAAAAAAAAAGAAAACAAAACAAAACGAATTAATTTTTTGGGCGATTGGGACCATCTGTCACGATCGGACAATACGTACGCGAATTTATATATGCTCGTATGGATTCACGTATATGACACATACACAGATACACCGTGCTACCAAAGAACACAATATATTAACTGAATAAAAACAATTATGAAAGGGAAAGATTTAAAAAAGCGTAGTTGGTAGATTGAATCGTTGAATTGAAAATATTTTCTTTTTCGAATATTTTTATTATTTTTATTATTATTATTATTATTATTATTATTATTATTATTATTAATGCGATGTCAAAGTCATTCATAATTTTCATCCGATGCCAAGCGGAAACGAGCGATGACGTTAATGTACAGTGTGGAAAACCAACCATTTTAATTGATTTTATTTTTTCTTGTCGCTCTTTGTCTAACGCGCCAAAATTTTCAGCTATCGTCGAACGAGTATTGTACACTGGTTCGCATGTTGATTTTATTCTTTAGTTCATTTTATTTTCTGTAAATAGTTCTTTCGTCGGAGGAGTGCATATAATAATGATAGGTATATATATATAAATATATATATATATATATATATATGTATATATGAGATATTCCACGTTAATTCAAACACCTGATCGTTGCTGTTTTTTTAAATCCCTTCAAAGCTTTGATGGAATTCGCGAATTTGATTTTTTCTACTCGAATTTATCCCATAATTCTATTTAATATCTCATTATTCCATTTAATAAACTGAAAACGAGAAAATTCAGTTTCATTTCTTTCATTATACTATCACGAATCTGACAAAAAAAAAGTACAAAAGCATCGTACAGCAAATCATTTGTGATTAAATTTTTTGTTCCATCGATTTAATGACTTTCAGAACATTGGAATGATCGTGCTCCAAATTGCTGAATTGATACTGGTTAGTTTCGGTCGACTGAAATTCACTCAAAGATTGAGAATAAACTCGCTTTCATATATATTGGAACAAATTGATGAACTCTCACAAAAGATTTTCGACAATTCAGTGAATGAGTTTACTTGGAATTCGACGTATATATGAATAATAAAATATATGTTATATATATAAGTATATGTTACATTCGATATGATTATTGTTGCTCTTTGCGAGGCACACGGAGAGAGTATATTGTAAAGTGTATATTCACAAAAATGATGGTAATGATTATATTTCAGACTCTGAATGCAGTTGGCACACATTCCACCATTTGGAAGATTATGAGAGCGATTGTTTCTTTTTTTTTTTTATTATTTCCTTTTGTTAAGACGCAACTTAAAACGCGACTGTACTTCGTTATTTTGTAATCCATTCGGGAAATCGTCAACTCTTGTTTCTTTTGTTTTTTATTTTTTTTTTTTTTTTACCACGAGCACGAAAGCTTTGTATTGTTTATTGATAATACGTAAAAAACGTAAGAAGAAAAAAACTTTTAATATTATCGCATTCGCACAGGGTGCAACGCGAGTATATGAAAAACCGTGTTAAAAATATTATAACTATATTATTTTTAACGCGTCCTTCCGATCTAGCCATTTATTTAAGTCATTTACGATAATTTTTTTTTGTTTCTTTCTGTATGAAATAATTAAACAAATGAATAATTCACGATCATGAAAAATTTCGTGAAGCGTTATTTTTTGTTTTTTTTTTGTTTTTTTTTTTGTTTTTTTTTTTTTTCAATTTCCGTACCTATTGTTATAAGAGATTGATAAAATGATTTACAAGAATAATACAATTCGAAATGAACACGCACACACGGAACACTTATGTAAACGCCAAACAACGGAAACACGAGAGAGACTCTCCGATGCTGCGAGCACGTCGAAAATTTATCATTCTGACAAATGTTTTTCATCGTCTCGTTCGTCAAATGCAACGATCAATATAACCGAAACTCCGCTTACGTTTCCATTAACCAACAAGCTTCCGAGCTTGAAGAGAAAATAAAAGAAAAAAAAAGAAATACCGAGCTAGTCAATCGTATCGATGAAACGATTTAATTCGCGAAATCGAAGAAGAAGGAACTAGGAGAAAAGACAAACGAAATAAAAACAACTCGAATTATTATCTTCTCAGTTCGATTGACCGGTCCATCGATATTATCCAACAACAGCCTCTATAGTCGATACTTTTTAATCCGATAAACATAAAGAATAATAAAGTCATTGCAGTTTTTCGCGCAATCCACAAAAGCCACAAAGCTTCAATTCCTTCCGCTCCTCATCCCCCGTTTTACTATCTCTGCTGATAGAAACAGCCAATAGCGACTACGGATTAGCGACACGGACGAATTACCAATAAAAAAAAAAAAAATTAAAAAAAAAAAAATTCGAAAATAAAACTAAAATAAAAAGACAAACGAAAGCTCTCATAAGTCGTCATCGATGAAGAAGAGATTTTATTCTCCTGGACTCGAGTGTCGACGTATAAGTTTTATTGCAAAAATAATAATAATAATAACGAGGCCATTAGTGGCCAGCCGATGACATTGATGAGCAGAAACTAATTTTTTTTCTAATTAATTAACGAGAATATCAGTTCATCAGAACAGCCTTCGTTATTGAACGACATTTTTTTCTAGAATTTCTCTATAACGCATCACACGTACAAAGTTCTTATCCAATTTATTTCAAATCCCATCTAATGGTGTTCAGCCACATTAATTAGAAAAACAATTAGACATTGTTCGTCACTGGCTGCTGGAGGTTTTCTCTGTGATATAACCGATGAATTCAAGGGGTATATCTAACTCAATGCGTTGAAAGAGAATAATGAAATTTCATAAAAGACTCTGGACATTTGAAAGAGTGAAAAAAAAAAAAATAATAATTTTCGTATACTCAAAAAATCGTGGCCTATGGATCGATGATCACACTGTGCCCTATTAAAAAGAAATTTCTCTTCGAACACACTATCTTCAAGTTCCTCGGAATATCTTTTTTTCTCTTCCATTACCAGACCGAGGTAGGTATACCCCTTTAAAAACTACGACGGATATGTATACATATGTATACACACACACACAACAAAATATAGATATATATATATATCGGTCTTACGTACACAAAAATGTGCCAGTGCACTCGACGTTCGAGAATGAAAATTACGTTAACTTTCCATTACGAAAAAACAAATGGAATGAAATGAAACAAATAAAAGTGACTTTACGGTAGGGAAAAAAAAAAATCTGTGAGACGAGAAAGAATTAACGAAAAAATAACAATTACGTGCGAGAGTCAAATCGGCGAACTTCTAGGTATCCTGAACAAATTTTAGACCTCATGAAAGTGTCCGTTCCTTAATCCATACGGGTTACAGTTCTACAGTTCATATAATCGCGAATTGATGTATATTAATAAATAAACGAAGGGAAAAAAAAAATAAGTAAATCAATTATGATAATACTAATAATATTGATGAATATGTATTTGTTCCTGAGAAAATAATGTTCGTAGTGGAAAAAATGAAGAAAAAAAAAAAACAAAGAAAAAAATGTTTATTGAGACATTGATAATAACGATAAATCGATGGTAAATACTTTCTTATAAGTAAACACTACACATTATTTACGACGATTACCGTAGAGTTGGTACAGTCTATGAGGATGCCTTGCCTGTAAATGTAACACGCGTTGAATGAAACAAACAAACAAACAAATCTTATTACCTTGTAAATGTTTTACCAAATATAATCGATTATTCAACTTAATAAAAAAAAAAAAAAATAAAAACAATTAGTCTCGTTTAAATCTCATTGAAAGTTTTTTTTTTTCACAAATACACATTTCCCTGATCCTTGTTTAATTGGAGATATTTAGTTATGGCATATCACTGCTCTTATCTACTTTATACTTTACAATACTGATCGGGTCTACTTTTAGTTATTTATTATACGCCGACGCATTAAAAAATTTCCTTATCGATCCGGCAGATTTTTCTTTCATGAAACGATACTGCAGTTTACTTTATCGGTTTTATTGATAACTCAATATTTCCAATCGTTCTATAGTCGATATTACAGATTCAGACTTAGTTAATAAAACAGTACACAAGATCTTGATATTCAAGCATCGTTATAAGTAAGATCGATTTGCAAAGATTTGTGAACAATAATTTCGTTAATATGAAATTTGATCAGTACGGTGACTCAATCAGTTGACAATTTACATCACCCGCAATATAGGGGGAAAAAAAACAATAAAAATATACTTTTTACAAACTCCGTAAGAATAATAATGTTTTTACTTATCGTGACGTATATGTGCATGTAAATTCTCAGCATCCAGGTCTCGTTGGACCGGATAACATCTATTAGAAATCAATCTTACCATCCATTGCTATGACACTATATGAATTTGATACGATGACTTTTGGATTTTTCAGAAGATAACAGCATTTTCCTAAAAACATTTTCATGCATTTTGATGTTCATCATATTCAATGTGGCTGTTAGCTTTCTCTCTCTCTCTCTCTGTCTCTTGCTCTCAACGTAGCAGTGCCATCAATATAATCATTGTCTGTTTTTAATGTTATTTCGAGACCAAAACGAAAATCAAACGAAACGTAATGTTCGTATTTCGTTTATATATCGGTTATCGTATCGAACGAAAAGGAAAGTTCGAGTGTTCTCTCGGGAGATCACGATCATGTCGGGATTGCGAAAGCTCTTGGAAACTCTTGTGGTTTTACACGCGACGCTGAACGTTGCCCGCGTTTGTTTGATACTCAATGAGTATCATCGAAAAAAAGTTTGAAATGCTGGTCAATTCATAGAATTCTTTTCCTAATTTAAATTTTCAAATTTACGCGCCCATCTTCAATATGTTTTCGGCCTCCAACGAGCAACGTTGAAAAATCCAATCGTACTTTAAATTTGATTGCTCATAATGTGTATATTTACATGAAAAATGCAACGAATATCTGTGTGTGTGTGTCTCGTGATTATTGCTCGAACAACGTGAGTCATTCACTATTCAAAAAGATCTCTTTCATTGTTCGATATGAATGAATGACTTTTCATTAATGAAGAATAATCATTTCCGTCTTAGAAAATACCACAATTGGTTGATGTCTTGTTTGATTGATAAATGCCGAATCGCATATGAAAATATATAATCTTTTATCGTGATGAGAACAATAATAAAAAGACGAAAGGTGCTTTTTCAATAGCTATAATGTAAGACAAAAGATTTTTTAGCACGAAATAAAATGTTGCCTCGAACTTAATATAGACGTGCGGATATGCGTTTCGCGATGGGATCGCTCACTCGGTAATGTGGATCATGAGCTCGATTGAACATTGATAAAGTCGATACTTTTCTATCACTTGTATTAAATCTGCACAGGTGGAGAAGAGATCTCGTTAGAGAGACAACGATGGGAGAAGAGAGACCACAAATGAGCGTACCATGACGAGATCGGATGCCGCAGCAATGCGCACTGTGGAATCTTGGAGCGATCGAATGATTATTGCCAAGTGAAAAGCAAAGTGATTTATTTTCCTGAAGCCATATAGATATATATCTATATACTTTTTTGTGGTCGAACGATCCTCGCGATGGGTGGATGATATCCGATACAGGAAGTGTAAGTATATACGTGTTCGTATAATAAACTGTGAAAAGATGGAAGTTGCGAACACACGATAACGACCAAACGAGTCTGCTATCCTCTCGCTATTTCTTTTCAAAAGTATTTCCGCATTTTCGTAACATTGATAATTTTTCTTTCGTTCTAAACAGTCGATAAAATTGTTTAGTGCCAAATCGTACCAAATCAAATTCGGTGAACTCATGCCTGAAAGAATTAGTATACAGAAGACATTAGAATCACTTGAATCTTCATACAACGCCATATTTTCCAACCAATGAATATGGGCAAATATGATGGAACTCGTTTGAAATTTTTATAATATGTATATAGAACCAATTACATTATAGGAGTCTCGTTCCCCAGATTACTTTTTGCAGTCCCGTTACAGTTTGCTTTTTGATCACAAATTTCAGTGCTTTTTTTTTTAACTGCCTCTCGCCTAGTGTTTGTCTCTAGCGTTCTGTCTTTGTTTGGTCATAACGTTATTTGACGTGGTCACATCACATAAGAGTCGTAAATATTCAAAAAAAAAAAGTAATAAAGAATCAAGAAAGAATAATGGGAAAGTGGACTTACAGCGATATAGTGAAAGCTGACTTTAATTCCAGGCAGGTTATCGGAAAGCCTACAGAAGAAAGAGATTTTCACAATCAGCTGTGCAGACACTGATTTGTTCAATCACAGAAAGCACCGTAAAACAATACAGCCGTCCGCTTCAACTATGTTAATTCAATTTGTTAACAAAAATAATGTTAACCCATAAAGTCCTGACACTAAGGCGGTGATTGATTTTTCAGCAGAATGCTACGACACCACTAAGCGTCATATGGAACGCTGAATACGAACGCTGAATAGAAAACGAAGAAGAACTGGAAATCAGAATAACAGATTTAGTAAAAACATCAAGGACCTGAAGCATATGGGCCGTTGTTGATTATACCGTATTTTCATGAAAAACCGGAACTCTGCATAGCGAGTACACTTAAAGCATATAAATAGAATTGACCAAGACGAGCAGAAAACAGAACCATCTCTTTTCAAATCCGTGGATACATAATATCATTTTTATTTTCATATATATTTTTATTTTATTTTTTATTTTTCAATCAGAGCTCTAAAAGATATGACAAAACAAAGATACAACGCTATAGACAAACGAAGGGCGAAAGGCAGTTTTTAAAAACAAAAAAGGCTCTGGAATTGGTGAGCGAACTGTAGCGGTACTACGAAAAGTAATCATCTCGAACGAGACTCTAAATATAATTTCGATCGAGCATCGCTTACAGGTAAGTTTGTTCGAACGTTCAATAAATATGCTTTCGCAACATCAACTGTTTCCTAGAGAAGAAATAATTTGTTCACCATCGGTGAACAAAGAGAAAAACTCATAACTTCCGGTCAGTCGAAAAAGCTTTGGTGTCAGTGTGTATTCGACACGTCCTGACTCTGGTGTCAGACTTGATCAATGTAACGCGAAACACACTGTTTTCTTATAGTTAGCTAAACATATATAGCTTTGATTAAACGAAACGAGATAAGAGAAAAAAAAACACGAAGGCAGGTACATTTAATCTAAATACAGGAGCGAATGTAGAGCAGCGTGGTGTTTGTACTGCACGCAAAAGAAAATCGCGTACGGCAGCGAAGGTGAAAAAAGAAACGGTTGGCAAATAATTGAGAAATCATTGTGGTGACCGACCGCTTTTGTGTAAAAATTGCAAAAGTACCGCGATTTTGCGTATTTTATCGGAAATGAATTTTTACCACTCAAAGATCGTGCTCACCCGTTACTCAATTCTTTGTCAATGTTTCACGGCTGTTTACCATATTACGCATACACACTCACACACACAAACTTAGAATTTACTGAAATTTATACACGCGTGCGTGAGGCTTGTGATTATTTTGCATACGAATGCAGGCGTAATAGTCTTATCTGTTCGTTCGTTAGAATGCGATAAACTCGAAAATTGCTTAACTGATCTCGTTGCGATTTTCACGAGAGCTCGATGGAAAGATCTGGGAAGACACAAAGCTATATATCAATCCGTTATTACAGAATGCAGCCTATATACCGGACGTGTTGCCATGTTTGTTTTAACGAGAAAAGCAATCACTTGAAATTTCGAGAAATTCCGCAAAAGCGGTGAAGGGGTGAATGATGGCAAAAATTACGGCGATTTTCAAGCGATAAAAGAGAGAATTTCCGAGTCAAAAAAATTGAAAGAAATCGACAAGAAAGATCGTAAAAACCTGTGGGATACAGAGAGAGAGAGAGAGAGAGAGAGAATAAAAAATTGGTATAGATTACGGGTCATCAAGTGATTGTTGGCGTAATGAGCGTTTGCAATTGTTATTCCGTTTATTTACAACTAAAAATTCAGTAAATAAATAATATATCACAGATATATCGAGTTATATCTGTGAACTTTAAAGTTCGTCTCAATTTAAATCACGACTATTAAATCATCGATACAATTGTGTGATGTACAAGTCCCATTCGCGTTGATGAAATGACATTAAGCTCATTTCATAAGCGTTGATCAAATCGTACCTCATCAATCCAGCGATTGCGATTATGGTGAGTGACTGGGCAATTAAAAAAAATCAAGATAGAACCCGTCAACGTCAGAGTTGACAGAGTCGTAATAGTAGGAAGCGAATTTTGTAACGTATGACGTGAATTTTCAGTAGAAAAAGTTGAGCTTGGTCAGCCATGCGAGAAGTTTGACCCTCCGGGCGACGAACGGTCTGGAGCATGCAATAAAAAAATTAAAAAAGATAAAAAAAAATAGGATGGAAGAGAGGGGCAAAAGGTAGGCTGTTATACGTATATATAGTAAAAAGAGCACAAGACCTCTTAAGCCATGGCGTGACGTTCCTCCTATCGGCGTGCCACCTCCGGGTGAATTATCGTCGCTTATTAAGCCCTACGTTCTAGGAAAGGACCTCGGGGTTATGTACTTATACTCTTTTCTTTCCCTCCCTCCCTCTCTCTCTCTCTCTTTCTCTTTTCTATACTCTTTGCTTCTATACATCTGAACTCTGCAGTGCATCTCGACGCTGGAGCATTCGTGGATCGTGCGCTCTTCGGTCCGAGTGCACCGGCTACGGGACCGAGGGTCTCTGTACCTCGCAGTATCTCATTTCCCCTCAAAGTCCCTCCCGTTCTCGTGTTCCTTGGCTCATCCTTGGACACACAAACACACATAAGTATTTATCGATGTGTAAGCACGAGCCACAGACACTTTTGCAATCGCATCTAGAGGACGCGCATCCTACGGAGTTCATGCAAACGTTGCTTCATTTATTCTAGAAGAGCATCAATGTGTAGCGAGCACTTTGGTTCGGGAACCAGCGAGTTTGGAAAAAAAACTGCATCTATGAAAGCAGGCACGTGAACAAGGACTCTGCTTCGAAACGAAATTAGAAACGAGAATAAAAAAAAATAGGCACATCGCTGCGACCGAATCTCAATACACTTTTTTCATTTTTCGCTTGAAACAACTTTCAAAAGAAGATGAATAGTGCATTATTTTTCACCAAAATGAAGCTTTTGTCTTCAATGTACGACGAACAATTCTCACATACTTCAAGCGCATCATGAATAAAATTCTGCACAATGTCGAGTCTAGATTCGTCGTTAAATTGAGCCTCATTACCCGGGATCTCCTGTATCTTCGCTTCAAGATATATAAAATCGGTGCACCGACTGGATCAGGTGAAGAAAAAGTGACTAACTCTGGTTTACCGAGATTTATATATTTATACTCTGTACTCGGTAACACGAAACGTGTACCGAAGGCTAAACCTAGGGATTCCTCACCTGATGTCGGTCTCTCGACCTTCTCGAATAAGTTCGAGCATGTTTCTGACCGCAAGGAGCTCAACAGACCAGACGCAACAAAATAAAACCGCGAGATGCCTGTACGAGAGCTTGTCATCGTGTCTTTTATTTTCTCGGGCACTGAGAGTCTTTCTCGTATGGAATATGGTATATATATATATATAAATTGTACAGAATGTTGCGGCACGATTTTATGCTCGCGGAGTGTTACAGTCAGTATTCAAGTATACATATATTTATATTTATATACATATATATATATATATATATATAAATGAGCGCGTACATGAAGAAGCTAAACGCGGACCCTTGGGCGGGGTGATCCAAGCTCACCAGGCATTGTACAGTTAGAATTTCCAAAGAGAAAAGGCGAAGAGCATAATGAGAGGAACGTGCTGGCCTCTGGCCTTCAATCTACACTGGTGGGGGCTCGAGGTCTTTTCTCCATGTGTCTCTCACTGAGAATATACCCTCTGAGAATATCTGCAGTGAACACACCACTGATGCAACATCATGTATAAGCAACGAGATCTCAAAACTTTGTTGCAACTGACAGCCAATCATACTGGATCTAATTTTGATACACAGCTGTCAGAAATGCGTCGAGCAACATAGTTTTCTTATTTATTTCTTATTGAGACAACTATTTTCTATAAACATTACACGACTGTATGGGATTGTTTTTAGGTTTTAATTCAAGCATCAGATCGGACGAAAAGTTAGGGTTGGATGATCGCAGCAGCATTTATTTTAATACAACAAAAATTGAACTCTTTTTCTCTGTTGAGATGGTGAGATGATGAAAAATATTAACGAAAATACCGAGAGTCATTTTTTATTCCGCATACGCAATATTTTTCATAATGAGAAATGAGACGAAAGAAAAATTCTTACCGAGTACCAGTTGAAGAGATGAAAGATTTTTTCGAAACTTTCAGAATAAGCATGGTGTGACTAGAGATTGCGAAAGTTTTGCTTTTGCTAGAGTATAGTGCGTAAAAGTCTTACAGTTCTCGTCGTCGTAAATCTAGGTTTAAGATAAGGAGGTACGTAATGACAGGCGGAGAAGGCAAAAGGATGGGCTGAAAACGGTCTCACAAGTACTCGTAATACTACATTACATATCATACATTTCATTTATATATAAATACATGCCTGCGTACAAGTTTTGTGTCGACTATTGAGTGCCACCATAACCGAGGACGAAAGTTAATCCCACGGCTCAATGACCGACTCCCTTACTGACTGACTTGTGAGTGACTGACTGTTGTACCATTATAAACGCTATTGTATAGAATTTTTTTTTTTTTCGCTATTCTCCGCCATGACAATATACTCGTAAAAACTACCGCGTCAGTTAAAATAGTAGCGGATTTTACAACGCGTACGACAATTATGAAATTCCTTAGTCCGAGACAACGCAACGGCGATTATTCTCTTTCGACGGTAAAGTTCTTAACCGGTATAGCCAGTACAATTATGCAAACAAGGCCCAATAAAAATTCTTATGCATTGCAGAAGTTGACTGAACCGATCTGCCCTGATTCAGGAGCACAGAAGTCTTGTTCATTCATTCACTTACGAATGTTTATCTATTTAATATATTGTAATGAAATCGCGCACCGTCTGCAGATAGCTTTTCGATGTTTAGAATATCAATAATGATAAGGAATTGTTTTTGTGACTGCGAACTGCAGTCGTTTTTGTGCCGATCTTTCAAAATTGCTTCCGGTAAAATGTATTTTTATTGAGAATCTCTTAACGATTGAAAATATACATTTTTCTTGATACTACGTGTCTACCTGTATTTATGGACTTTTCTTAATTGTCTGAATAACGTTTTAAAGAATCTGTAGATGAAAATCGTTTGGATTTTTGTCTGAAACGTTCTCACTATGATTTCCATGCTTAATGTCTTTTCTCGGATCACATCCACGACTTGCTTCCGCGTGAAATACTTTCAAAAATTTCCCACACCTCCCCGAAACACTCGTGACGGAATAAAGGAACGAGTTTCTGACATTACTGTCATTCGTTCATGGCTACTTTATACTTGGCTCTACCTGTCATTAAAAACTAATTAATACAATTTCAACCATATTTTAGCTGTTCAGGTGTATTCAACGATTTAGCACTGAAGCAGTAAGCTCCATAGGATTGTCTGAATCTCCGAGAACTCATGCAATAGTTTCGAAATCTGTTGTAGCTTTTCTAGAGTAACGTAAATGAATTACCATTCGTGTCATTCCGTTTCCACTATCTTTTCCAGTTTCGAAAATCGGAAGTGAAAAGTTTTCTGGTACGATTCAAATCTTAGCTCAGAGAAACCTTCACATATACTAAAGGATGTTTTGATCTTATGTAAGTTTAGAATTTCGATTAGACACTCATATCCACATAAGATTCGTGTTATTACGAAATGTATAAAGCGTACGTAAGAAAATGGCATAATAGCGAGGTTTTCCATTGAAAATATCGTTGCAAACGATTTAAGAATCGATAATGGAGAACGTTTTTCTCATCTAATGTTCGAATATTTTCTCTAATTTGAGCACGTGACCGAGATACCGTTTACGATAATTTAAGCAACGTGAATATCTACACAGGCTGCATTTTCCAGAGGAACAACCCGTGGAATATATGGAGCACATAATCCCTTCTTCTCCGTTGCACTGTTCGGAGTAACGACTCAGCACTTACCTCGTGTAACGACCGCACCGTCAACGACCTAGCCCCCGTCATGAGTCTCTCTTTTTCTTTCTCTCTCTCTCTTCCTATTTTTATCGCTTTCTCTCATTCTCTCGCGACAAGATGATGCAGCACAAAACCACGAGTAAGCACCTCACCAATGGCAAGAACCACAGATCGCCTGTACCACTGTCTTACGCGAGAATCTCGCGGTTGGTGACCTTTGCCCATGACCAACCTCTTTCTCGATCATCCACAAGAATACCCTGGGATTCCATTTACGTAGTAAATCCATCCAGTTTCCATGCACTAACAAGGAGACATAAAGAAACAGAGAAAAAAAAAAAAGACAAAAAAATCTTCAAGACTCCTTCGCAATGGTTAATCGTGATTAATTGTTCGAGCAACTCTATTAAAATTGAACTTATTTTGTATACTACTTCTTATAGGCAGGAACCAAAGTCAGCTGTGATCATGCGTTGTTTTTATTTAATAAAAACCTTGAAATATTTTCTATGCGGAAATCTACAAGTTCAAATAATAAATCAATGAATCATCATAGCTCGGAGATGCAATTTTTTAAGATGAAAAAGTAGTCAGTGAACAAATTATTCCTATAAATAAAATTAGATCTTGAATATCATCAGCATCGTTCCAATTGTTTTTCAATATTTTAACCAGCGCCATTCTATACACAATGTATTTCTGTTTTACAATAGATTTGAATCCTTATCAATATACTGTTTGAGAATGTCGTGATGTAGTCTTTGATCAACCCAACTTCGATGCGATGTTTGTACGGTGTAATCTGGTTCAGATCGCATGAGTTTTCTCCTTGACCTCCCTCGGGATCACTACGAAGTGGAGAGATCGAACAGAGCAAGAGAATGCTTATCTGAGCGATGTAAATCGCTCGTTCTACACAGCACTAACAATTTTATACATTTACATGCATACACATTCGTGTATAAGTATATCTCATCGTGTGGATCGATCGATATCGTGGGAAATGAATATAAAGTCGAGACGATCCGCTACATAAATTTATCTCTTTCCAGGCTATGTCAATACAAGATTAGTCGAAAATTGAAACGGCTTTCGATGAAATTTTGATGATCAAACGCGTCAAATATAGTTACGTTTTAGGGAAATATTAAAAAAAAAAAACCGTTCATTTCATTCTGTGCCTTCCACACCTTAACCTGCTTTGACCATTCGTTTTGATACTAAACAATCCATAACGATGAACAGCTTCAAAAATCAGTACAAAGTTACTTGATTAGAAGAAATAATGTACTCGGAAGGTCGAGCCAACAGTATACTGTTGAAGGTAACATACCACTTGAGCAACTGAACAAATGATGATGATGATGATGATGATGATGTTGCTTTCCGGTCATTTTCGCTTTCTCAGCATTTTTCACCGTTCTCCTGATCCCGATTGAGTGGAGAAATACCAGTTGGCCTTCGCACGCTTAGAGCAGTTGTCATAGAAATAGAAATGCATTTGTGCATCCATACAGCCCGGTAAAGTCTCGGTAATTTTCTTGAACTACTATACTTACCTAGTGTAGTTTCATTTAACACCATTGGTTCAGACAAGGTACTGTACAATTTTAGAATTTACGAATACTTTAGCACGCAATAGCGCGAATCACACCGTTCGGCTATCGTAACGTTATCAACTGCCTGATGTCGAAGAGGCACCATTGTTTTGGAAACGACACCATTGGTTTTGTAAGCGAAATAAAAATTTCGCATTTATTTCGAGAAATCGGTTTTTATTCGATAAATATTCGCTCAGAAATACACAGCAAAGGATCACCATAGGTCTCATTTTCTTAAGTATACAATTCGACGGTTTTCTCAAAGCTAAGAATGAGGATAAAACTTCTAATGATTTCTATGTACTAAAAAAATATGAAAACATTTTTTTTTAAAGAATCCCTAAAAACAAAACTGTCGCTCGAAATAATCAGTTCCTTTGTAACCTTGAATGGCGCTGATCAAATATCAAAACCAGAAATATGTTTTTGCTTTGATTGAACAATACTCATGGAACTCGACTGCATAAATTTCTGAAGCGAATGATACGTGTCTTCGAATACGAGTATCCAATATCGCCAGACATTGAAAAACAATCGAACCATTTCGAACGAAACTTCTCATGGTTCATACGTTGCCCAGGTATATAAAATTGGAGCCAACGAAATAGGATTCAATCCCAAAAACAATTCAGTTTCATTGGTTTCCCTTTCTAAAGTGTTCGATTCCAACGGAATCATCATAAAGAGAAAAAAAGATTTCGTGCGGGTTTAATATATTTATGGGTCGATTTCTCTAAAACGTCACATATGCCATCCGTGTGTGCAAAGATCGTGCTACGTTAAGTCTGAGAAGCACGCATAACATTTGTTAAAGTGACGGATATGAGTGGATATCGTGTGGTATCATTGTAACGCGTGTAACGAGCCTGATCGCAAATAGCCGAGCAATTTGATAGGCTTGTCAACTGGCTTCACGGCTCGTGCCCTCAGAGAATAGAAAGATTACAGTTACTTCCCAGCATCATACATATTGGTGCATACAAATATACACATATATTTTTAGAAACATTTATACCGCATATGGACGAAAAGATGCACTGAACCGTTATTGTTGACTATTAGTTCATATACAAATGAATCATCCTTTAAAAATGAATCATTTTTTTTAAAATGCAATACAAATTGACGCCAATAAAAACGAGAATCGAAGCACCAACAGTCTCATCGTTTTATTGAAGTTACTGAAAAAAAAATTCAGCTTTTCACATATTGATAAATATATTTTTTTAAATTACAATTTCAAATCGAAACCAACATTTCGAGAGACACAAAAAAACAGTATACGATTTTTCATTTCAGAAAAAAAAATCTCAAATGACAAATAACCGATGATAACGCTCTCGAAGTCGAAGAATTAGTAAATATTCATCGAGTTGAAGCGATTTATTGAAGGTACAGTCAGAAAAAAGGGATGCAACGGATCGAGCATTCCATGACTAAATGAAAGATTCCGCGATCATCGTGTATTTATCCAATGAGTGAGCAAGTGTGCCGAGAGGACTGTTTAAAGAGGTCCACGGTAGCAAATTGAAGACGAGCGATGATAAGACGCAGCACAGTACATCCTTCCATACACGAAGCAACATCAGGCAAAGTATGTCACCTCTAACACCGCATTTATTTACTTGCGCTGAGTTCTACAGTCGAGAAAGCGTAACAAGCGTCGTTCTCCTCCTTGAGTAACCCGAGTTACGCCTTTTTAAAATCAATCACTCGCTATACAGGAACGCAGCTAGCTCCAAGCTGAAGAGATACGTGAAAAGCAATGCGAAGGAGTGAATAAGTAACAGAGGATATACCGGTAAGTCTGGGTGTGTGCATTTAGTTTCTCGAGTATCTACGGATAGAACGAGGTAGAGAGAGAGAGAGAGAGAGAGAGAGAGAGAGAGAGAGGGAAAGCTGCCAACAAGAACGTTCTAATCTCCATTCCATAGCGGTACAAAGCCAAGCGTTAATTACGGTGATTGATTTAAGCCTCGTTCTTGTGAATTTAAAAGCCTCGCCCAATCTCAAAGAGACACCACCTTCGTTCATATGTGTGCAGATGTGTGTAAATCGCCTTGTAAGATTAAAGGGTATGCATAAGTGTGCCTTGGACTTGAACGTGTACGATACCGTCGTACTAAATAAATACCTGATACTCGATATATGCACTAATACAAACGTATTAAACGTGCTCTAAGTGTGCGCTCTGGTATTGACTCGCGTGGACCAATCGCCTACTAGGTTGTATCCATGAAAATATATTTCTATACGTATGGACTATGAATATACATGTATATTGCAAGTATCCAAGTGGAGTTGTCTCTTGGTACGAGTCGTTTGAGTTTTCCTGCTGCGATTAGAGTGTCTTGCCTCGCGACGGCGAAAGACTTCATCCGATGTGGAAAGAGACTGTTAGGGAGTCGTGCGTTTAACCGTAACTTCTCGTTAAAAATTCGAAGCCTCACTTACGAGGCTTCTCTACTCAGTTGAAAAATTTTGATGGTTCGTTTATTTTTTGAGATTAATAAAAATGAGCTTGAGAAAAGTCAAAATCTCGTGTATAGATACACGCGTGCTCTTCTTGCCTTGCTTGCTCGAACATTTTCTTTTCAATACTCGGCGTCAAGACGCTACCGTCTCTCTAGATAAACGAGAATCTTAATTAATTGAATGATTGAGTTTTTAGTAAATAATAAAACGTAGCTTATTATTTTTTCACTTTTTTGCCTTTTATTTTTTCGACAGCTCATATACGATGATACGGACACTATTCAATCGGTCAAACAAAATTTCAAATGAGTTGAACACCCAATATTTGCGGAGTAGCTTATTTTGAGAGAAATGGGTCTATTGAAATGAAAACTTGTCTTTCTTCAAGTGCAAATCGAACAGACGGAATATTGATCGGCTACTCGATGCAGCATGGAACTTTCGATAGAAATTGAAAAATGTGCTTACATTGAACGGTGTATAAGTGGATTACGTCGATAATTAACAATCCAATAATTTAAATCCTTATTATAGAGTGTGCGAACATTACGCTGATCCGTTCGATGAAAAGTAAATATATAAGATTGTTAGCTCAATTGTGATAATCAAACAATCTAAGGAAACGCGTTTTACCGCTCTTGAATAAATAGTAATGAAGAAAGAAAAAAGGAGCGTTTATGATCAGACAATTAATTAAACCGATTCGTATATACGTCTTGATGAAAATGAAGAATTTCTCGTGCTGTCCGTAACTCTAGTCCGGAGACTTGGCGGGCGCGTCTCCGGTTTGTGCTACCATGGATCTATAAGGATTCCCATAGCTTAACGAGAGAGTTGGTTATACAGGAGTATGCGCCAGGTAAGGAAAAAGTCACGCGAACCCATACGGCCACTTCTTTCTCCGATACATGCCCGTAGATAATTGTCGGCTCTGATGGTATGTATAGCTCTCGTTCCGGTAACGAGCACTTATATCGTGTATACGTACAGTAAACGATGAGGATTTTTCTTCATGTGTGCTGAGAGACCGATCATAGTCGTCGTTAGAGGGCGAATCTCTTGGAGAGAGAGAGAGAGAGATGCTAACATTTAGAACGAAAGAAAAAAAAAGAGAAAAATAGAGAGAAGGAGAATAAAGAGGAAGGAGTCACGGGATTCCTCCGATGAGAACGCGTATACGAATATATAGAGACAGATCAGAGAGTAACGCACGCGGAAGAGATGAGAAAGGCTCTCTGAGGCTACTACGGAGAGAAGAGTCGCGCGTAAAACGATTGAGGTGAAGGAGCAAAACTCGCAAGTTGATTCGAGGCGGATACTAACGTTTATTAACGTTTTACGTTACACGCAGTCTTCTCAACGTACACACTTTATTTATATAGATATTCTACATATCGATGCATATACATGGCTCCTTTTACGTTGTATTAACAACAGTCGGCTATATTCAGCTGTTGGCGTCGGCACGCGAGGCTGTAACAGTACACTCCCCATTTTTTACGTAACAGTGGCATACTCGGAGCATAAAGGCTTGGCCCGTGCTCGGCGGTGCGAAGGCGAGTGGATACACATAGTTATTCACCGCAAGGCAGCCCTGGTCAGTAAGCTCACTGGCATTTTAAACCAATGGACCACGAGAATAAATGGAAAGAGATGGAGAGAAAGAAAGAGCGAGGGAGAGAAAGCGATGTTCTCCAATTATGCATATAAGCATAACCTCTTCGACCATGGGAATTTCATCTCGTGTTTTTTTTTTTTTTTTCAATAAAAATGGCACATGATAATCTTCCAATACCCAGAATGGCGAATTGATTAATAGCGATGAATTATGGAACAGGGTATGGTCCCATTTCAGTATTATAGTTAAAAATTTCCGTGTGGATCTGTAACCTTTATGAAATTATTCTATAATTATATCAGTGGATATTTAATCGAAAAAAATAGCTCTCGCAGCTGTGAATGTTTAATTCACGGGTTGGCAAAATAATAAAAAAAACAGGTGCACTTTGAAAATGATGGGTTCAGAGAGATTTAGTTTATTAATTGAGTATCATTTTTTCACCAAGTTGAAAAGTAATAATTTTTCCCATTTTCTTTGCAGGATTCAATGAGCAAACGGATCAACGATGAGCGCAGATACAAAAAAGATTCCGATATGATGACTCTACACCAAGTGGAATCAACCCATACGAGGTAATTTCGTGAAGAAAAATAAAATAGTTTTTACCCAGCTTGTTGTTAAGGATGAAACGTTAAAAATATTAATCGTCAGATGTTAGCTTGCACATGCTGGATGGCCCATATCGAGTCCTTGGGCCATACCGACTGAGTCTCTAGAGTTTTCTGGTGTTGTAGTTCTTTCAAAACACAGATGGTATCATGGAAGATTGTTTGCAATCACTACTCTCGAGACTTGACGAAGCTAGAAAAGTGGTCATTAGAATAATATTTGTGGAAGCTTAGTTTCATGTAGTACTTTGTATCTTCCACTAATTCGGCAGTGTGGGCTATAAAGAAGAGGATATTTTCGAGCTTCAATAATAACTCAAACCATTTAGAATTTCACCTGGAACAGCCTGTACCAATGGGCCATAAATAGTTTGGAGGAAAGACGTCGATAGGTGCAAAACGGATTCTGGTCAAGCGATTCGAAGTTATGCGCGTTAAAGGGATCCGGGGTGGTGTACTACAATGGACACCCGTTTATATGCACTCTATCCACCATAAATACGAGCATATATGTCTATTGCCAAAGTGCCAAGACGACTATTTGGTCGATCGAGGGCGCGCGATTGCACGTGCTTGCGAACTCGTTTGTCCGTGGATATTGTAGGCGCGTCGAGCACGCGGAACACACGCGGTTACCGGGACGTGTAGAGCGCTCCCCGTGTGCACCACCTCTATTATAAAGGTGTCAACGGCCGTGCGATTAACGATCGACACCGTGACAATGCAATTTGCCAGCGGCGTGCTTGCACATATACATATGCGAGAATTTATATGTGCGTTGCATATATTTATTTTTATATATACGTAGATTCCCTGCAATCAAAAGGGCTCGGTCCCTGCATCTACTCTTCAGATCTATCGCCATTTTATTTGCCGACGCTGGATATCCATGCTCATTCGTGTAAATAGCACTTATACAAGAAGTCTCCGAACGAGTAAGGGCTCGAAAAACATACTTTGCCTCGTTGATTTTCGGTGTACTAGAGCCTTTATGAATACTAGCATCGTGATTCGCGCAAATCAAATGATCATTTTTCAAAACTAGAAATCATCCCGCAGGACACTGCCATCGAGTGATATCTTGAGTGGTGTTGGAATTCACGAAGCCGAGCCCTTTGGGAAAAACCCTCGAGCTTGCGTCGAGGCATTTTGATGCCGCAGCCAGGAGGGCAAGATAACTCTTGAAACGTGTGCACGACACCATTCTCGAGGGTTAGAAAATGCGGTTCCATAATGTTGTCACCTTGTACCTGCGTGACGGGGCTTTTTCTCTCGATTCCATGAAAGAAAATGGGCGTGAAGAAATAAAAAATTATTATATATTCCCCCGCCGGCGATTTATAGCCAGTTGCTCCACAACTGGGGCCTGAAAAAAAATGCAAATCGGAAACTCTACGAAAAGGCTAAATACACTTGGAAAATACGATCGAGCTGATGGAAGAAGAAACAGCATGTAGTAAGAACAATTAATACAGAAACCACGCATGTATTACAGAGTGACATTAAAATCCAATGAATCAATTATTCAAAACACCTACGACGGAGTGTCTAATAGCTCGCGATAAATGTGTGAAACTTTGAAATGACATATATCCTAAACGCTATTTATTACAGGAACGTAGATCTCAACCGTCTTCCCTTTAATTATCCATAAGCGGCATAAACGCAGTTCAATCTGGGAATGGTCAAGTCCCGTCGAATCTGCGAGCGAAACGGTACAAAATAAACGCCCATTCAATATGTATCCAGTCTCTCGGTATCCCTAACTATAGTTATCACGTATAGTGCTTGTGAGTTGAATTCTCAAATGGAAGATGCGGCTAGCAGCGTGATCGATGATCTCAAATATTGATAGAGTAGTTGTAACCGCAATTGCGTTCAATTGCGTGGGCCTAACATTAATCACTCTCGCACCTCGTATATAGACGTTCACCTATGTCTATGTATAATATAAATATTCCTTGGTCTTGAGTCGTGCCGGACGATTTTGCATGTGAAAGATTTATAGCGGCATTCAGTGCCAAAAGAATCAAAGACGCTCAAATGGCGCTTCGACTTGAGTGCATATTTACACACGTGCGCACTTGTACTCATACATATATTTATATTGTTGATATTCGATAGGAGCAGGGATATATAAAAGAAATTGCGTCGATATGATAATCAATGGACCATCGATGAGTCTCATCTACCTGCGTCGAAAGTTGAGCGTACATGGTGGTGTATATATAGATATATATATACAGAACATCAGTCCACGACCTCTTCATCTTGCCGAACATGAAAAAGCCCCCGAAGATACACCGCATATACATGCATTTATATGCAAGCTTGCGAAACTACAGAACCCCATCGAATGCGGTAAGAGTATAGTAAAAAAAATAAAAAAATATAATCTTGTTGGCGAATCTCTCGACGAGATATTATGTTGCACGCGTTATTTTTTTCATACCCAAAGCCCAATTTGGCCTGTAGTCTCGAATCCGTTTCGTAATGCAAAAGATTTGACCCTGACAATATACGTATATGGTGCGGGATTTCTTCGACAAGCGCGTTGTCATCAAGGAAATCCCGGCTATGCTAATATAATACCTGAATTATATGTGTTTTCATTTAATAGCCTATTTATACGAGACGATTCATCAGACGGTGTCGAAAACAAACTTGACTCCGTTTTATTTGCTGATGATGAAAGAAAAGAAAAAAAAAAAACAAGCGAATGAAATTCGATGGGCCCCTTTTAAGGACTATTTGTAGCCGGCATAAGGACGACGAAGAATCATAAATTATGGATTATGAATTCGATTGACTTTTACCCTCTGAATTATTTTTATAGCTATTACAACAGTTGAATAAAAATGAAGAAATCAATTTCCGTAAATCATTTAATGCGTTCGAACATTATTTTTTAGTTTCACGATTAACTGTTTTAAAACGAAAATATGTGATCAAACTGATTCCAGGTAATAAGACAGAATGATAATTTTTTTTTTATTTTCGTTCTTCGTGCTCGAATGAATTGAAAACAAAAACAAAAAACGAGTGCAGTTATACACGCGGAAGGTTTTTGGCCTCAACAATGCTTAGGAAGCAAAATTCGACTCGGTGATTCAAATTTACACAATTTTCTTCATAATTACGCTGCGCACGGGAAAACGAAAATATACGACTTTGTAATTGCTGTTCAACAACGCTCTCGGAGCATTCACTGACAATCTTGGCTCACACATATATGACATAACATAAAAATTCCTCAGTCCTCTCCTCGTAGCGTACAATATTAAGTTACTCATTTGCATAAGACATTCGGAGTCTTTAACTCCCTCAAGGAATCGTCGTAAAGTCGACCGAGTTTCCTTATTAGTGATTAACAGTATATACACGAGAGATTGGGAGGTTGGAGGAAGAGGTCAATAAGGGTTACAGCTGTATGGGTGTGTTGCATAATCGTCGTGAAAAAGCTTGGGAGATCGCGTGGATGAAGCGTCTCGGCAGCATAACAGCTATGAGAATACCTGAACGAAGAATCGAGCTCCTCGGCCGTTCGAGTAATGACTCTGCGTGTACACGGAACCTATACCTAGATTTAGTTTATACTGTGAAGCATAATATATAAATTTATATAGATGCATTCGAAATGGTCATTTATCTTTTATTTACGAACAGTAACGGATCACTTAATACTTTTCGCACCGTCGTCAGCAGCATAAGAAATAAATCGACTATATATCGATAAAAACTTCGAGACGAATCTGTCTCGTTAAAGGATCATCAACCCTCAAAAAAACTCAATAACATCCAATTCTTTTTTTATTTCTGTAAAATTCAAAAAAGTGAAAAACAGAAAAAAGATTTCAGGCAAAACTTAAAAATTAACAGAATGGAACGTGGAATGAAAATAATTTGTACAGCAGTGATAAGATAACTCGTATTTTTCGAAATTTCTGCCACGAATACGAAGGAGCATCGGTGCAAATGAAAAAAAAAAAAAAACAAAAAAGTAGTAAGAAGTAGTTTCAGAAGCCCATCAGAAGCCTGCTGAGGGATCGAAGGATATAACCTATATGAAATGAAGTTGCGGAAGGTGCAAAAGGCGCGCGACCTTCGGAAGGTTACCCTTCCTGATGTAACCACGCGATCATCTTATACTTATATGTTAACCCTTGAGTAAAACTTTTATACCTTGAATACGCTTCCGTGTAGGGAGAGACCGCTCATTATAATTATTTATGTAATGATAATATTCGACCTCTCGCGGCCTCGATCCTCTCACCCGTCCGCCTATCTCTCTTACCGCACGGAACAGTCCTATATGAACGTGATGCACACATACATTTATGTATATATTTATATATATATGTCTGAAGAAAAATATGTGTGTAGACGTCGGTCATGATATAATAAATTATAGAATGCTATGGCAAATAAGATTCTCTTGGTAGCATACGAGCGATGCATCTCTCGCGTTCACACGCATGTCTCATATACTCTCACAATTCCAATACATATACGAAATTTTCAAAAGCTCAATGCACATGAGCGAGCTATGCTTCTACTTACAATGAAAAATCACATTGCATACATTCTCGTATTCCAATTTCTTTACTTTGTTATCCATGACTTCGCGTTTCCCATTTACCAACCAATTTCTTACCTCTAATAACACTTCGAAGACATAATCATACTTCACACTAATAAATACCATCATTCAACGCATACTTTTTTCATTTTAATTGTGAGAAGAGAAAAAAATTGGACCTTGCTTGTAACTACCACGTTATTTCATTCGGCATATGTATTTGCATTGAGAAAAGTCGGACAAAAGTCGTTTTCATAATACTTTTCGCGTGTTATTTCATTAAATAACTTAACATCGTATTTGAAAATATCACAAGATATAATTCGAAAACGTTTTTTACTCGAGTATTACTGCAATTTGTTATGTAATTCTTACATATTATAACTATTTCTCATCGAAGTGGATTTTTACGGTGTCATTTGGAAATAAATCATAATCTGCACCTGATTCAGTACTTTTTTTTTTTTTTTTCTTCAATGGTCAGACAATCAATAGCTTTTAACGAATATTCTTACTGCTAAAATCGAACTAACAATGAGATCGGAAATAATCTTCATTCAAATGACATATTTGAAAGGATTTAGAATTTACGCGAGTATATACGAGAACAGAGAGTTTGAATCATGAATCTGACGGCTAATTAAATCCATAAATCAGTTTACAACAGCTGTTACTGCAATCATTTTTCGAATCGAGTGATGAAATTCGACGACAGCTTACATTGGCACACATCTTTCTACACATGTATGCAGTTTTTCAATCGACGGTAGAGTATTTACAGAACGACGGAAACAAAATTACAACTCAGAGACAATTAGATGAAATGATAATTTAGCCGATCATTGAATCAAAGAAATTCTCATCGCAACGAGAAAATATTACTTTTTGAACTTTTACCAGAAATTTCAATTTGGTCATATACTCTTTAATGCACTTTTTAATTTCGATTTTTCATGTTTTTTTTCCGCGCTTTTATGCTTTTTTTTTAACCCCACTTTTGAAATGTACTTGTCATTAAATGTGAAATGATAATAATTGCGAGCTCTGGTCACTCGAAACATTAAAAAAATAATTGTTTTTTGACACATCTAAATTCCTAGTGACCAGCTCATATATGCACTAAAGACGCAATTTATGAGCAAAAAGACAAAAGAGACAAGACACTTAAAAACCAACAGTTAAAAAAAAAAAAAGTTTAACTTTAGCCTATTCAGGGTTAGGCCGTTTTTGCAAGCGCGTCGTGAAATTTCCAGTCTCCATGAAAGTGCCTGGCGCCGCCACAGAACGTATATTAATATAATGCTGTATAGTAATTTACCGTTGGTACGAAGGAAGCTGGAGATAATATCTCAGTTCGATCGTCGTCACTCTCATCCCTCGTGTTGTTTCTCGAACTGGTTTTCACGATCATCACTAGAGAGAAACAAGATGGAGATAAAGAAATAGAAAAACAAAAAAATGAAGAAAAGATTTTCTTAAGAACTGGTGCGATCGAGATGCTGGACCAATGAGTGACAGAGTCATTGGCCGTGATGCTGCTTTTTTGCTTCACCGCTCCTCCGATCTACTATCACCATACAGATTTTAATGTTCACCTTCAATTCGCAAATTTTATGGTTACAACATTTTCTACTCCTCTCATAATTTATATTTTCAGTTATTCATTCGACACCGTGAAACAGAGAAAAGTATAGCGAGTAGTCCAGTCTCAAAAGAATATGATGAGCAATACAAGATTTATATTGAAAAAGCGTTGTGTAATTCCTGTAATAAGGAACGATTTTCTAGCATAAAGTTAGTCCAAAGTTCGAATGTAATCAATGCAGGTCCAAATGATTGTACGAAACCGAGAAAGATTGACGTTCTCAGGATCTAGAAAATGTATTTTTATTTTTTATTTTTATTTTTTTAATTACACGATACAGCTCAATACAGCGTACGTAGTATACAGTGATATTCCAATCCTTTGGCTATTCGACCTGCATGCGACTCCGCGTTACAAACACGAATCCAGTTTTTTAGTACACGCAAACACGCGGATCGCTACGAGTATGCTTTCCGGGAAACTGGTATAGGGAGAATCCTATGCCGATCATGAGAGGGACAGAAAAAAAGATAAAGAAATATAGAGGCTCGTTAATTCTTGGCGAACTCACGTGGACGATGAGGAGAGATACTTGCTCGATGTGTATACGGTTCTTCTTCCATAGAGATTCATTGCCACTTACTGGAATTATTACTGACGGTGAAATTAATCGCATAGTGATGATATTTAAGATTAGGCAAATTTTATTCAACGAGATCGAGATTAAAATATCATATCGATATACGAGAAGAGAAACAAAAAAAATATCTTTCCGCGTGCATATTTTATTTATCGATAGGTAATTAATAATCGTAGGGAAAATTATCGAATACGTTATATCGTACGACATTTTTAAGAAAAATTCATTGCACACGTAATACAAAGTTATGTGACCAAAGTATGGTTACATCTTCCTCGTAATTAATCGAGATGCAATAAAAATTAATTGGAGAAATTGAATTTTTTTTCGTTTTAATGATGAAATACCGAAAAGTGTATCTATTTATAAATACGAAACAAATATATTCACGTGCTCGTAATTGCGTGGCTTTTTCACCGACAGCCGTCAGATACTCCAAAAAATATTATTTTGATACCGATATATAATCGATGAGGTAAAACGAAATTTGAATAATTCCGAAACGATGAAGCATAATTAAAAAAAATTTTCAAACTATTTCACAAGAAATTTAGTTTTCACCGTCAGTTATTCAACTCTCGTTGAGATAAAAGATCTATTTTATCAAATAATTATGCGATTTCGAATGAAATTGCGATTGGAATAGTTCCCAGTAGCTCTGCTTTTATGTCGTTCATTATAATATACGAAAAAAATACGTTATGGAATCGATAAATAAATAAATAATGTTGAAAGTGATGTGAATAGTAGGAAAATGAAACCGGAGAAATTTGCTCTGACCTATCCCACACTATACCGTTGAGAAATCGAAGAGACCCTACCCTACCCAACGTATGCCGCGTTGATATTCTCGGACGTTTTATTGGTACGGCGACGATGACGACGAATAGTCGTCCGCAGGCGTTGCAGGAACAATTACCCATGCGATCTTCTCTCGTCGTCTACGTCTTTTTTCGTTATCATCTTCGTCGTCGTAATAATCGTCTCAGAGGTCGATAATCCGCTCGGCTGTACCGCAATCACGCGGGACAATGACACGAACACGCGCTCTCTCAACTCGTATCCCCCCTTCTCGCTAAACACTGACATTAATATTCTCTACGTTCCAGCCTAATTATTGGATATATCCCGTGAGTCGCTGCAGCCTGCACGGCGCGATCGTCGAGAACCCGACTCGGAATGTGAAAGTATCTAACGACTTTACCGACCGTAAGAAATCATTGTGCCCGCGGTACCGAGAGCGGCTAGATCCTTTGCGCTCTATCGCGAGCACGGGTGTGTCGCCCACACAAACCACTGGACACATTGTGCGTCTATGCAAAATTTTTTTTCTTCTTTTTTTTTTCTCCCTGAATAATCATATTTGCCTCTCGTCGCGGAGAAAGTGTCCTCTGTAAGAAAGACAATAAAAAAAAGACTAGAAAAAAACGAAAATACAATTTTATACTTTGATGTTTGACACTCCAGCGCGATTTATCCTTGCGCCGATGACCCTATTCGCAGACTCAATAGGCCTGATTACAGAATAATGATGAACGAGCTATTGAAAATTTTCATTTTATCGATCTTAGTCATCTGCATTTTTTATTTATCAATCTCAGTTGTTCAACGTTATCGAATATTTTTGGCCCCTGAATTGAATTTTAAAAAAATGCAAAATAATCATGAAGAACGTTTTACCGAGCAATTACGAAGATAAAAAAAAAGTACAAATCTTTACTTATTCTTGATCAAAATATTGGCAAAAGTCGATGTATATGAGATCAGATGTTTTTTTTTTTTTTTTTTTTTTCCGGTGGAGAAATAAATTGGAGCAGATATATTGACATTTTTGAGAAACTCATCAATCACAATTGACAGTTGTATG
The DNA here is from genome assembly GCA_037576405.1 of Campoplex capitator. Lineage (NCBI taxonomy): Eukaryota > Metazoa > Arthropoda > Insecta > Hymenoptera > Ichneumonidae > Campoplex > Campoplex capitator. The sequence continues at coordinate 6,548,640 of JARBWI010000323.1, read as the reverse complement.
CTGAGACTGACTAAATACATTTCTGGTCGATAAATTCTATGCGATACCATAACTGTGTCTACGATGTTGTATAGCGGAGATCCCGAGAGGACTTCTTCTTGCAGAAGTGGTACATGCCATATGCTCACTGCGTAAGCATATGGTTGACATGATCTATGCAAGTATTTATATACCATACTCAGATGTATACGCGCAAGGAGAAGAAGCAAACTTTGTTTAACTGTTCAACACTGGAGTCCGCTACGAAATGTGTACTTTTCAAATGATTTAAGTGTCAAACATTCGTAAAATATTTTGAAAATTTACACATTATATCGAGTACACTATTTACTCGGATGCGAGTCCAAAAATCGATATTTCTTTGCATTTTCTCTGAGTGAACGTATATTCGAGAAATGTGTGAAAAAATCTTCAAGGTTGATACATTGAAAACTTGTGAAGTTACGGACGATTCAGTGAAAGCGAGTAGCGCAACCGAATCCGACTGACGTTGCTGCCCTAACGCGATTTTTTCAAAACGATTTTCCACGAACTGTCTTCAATCTTAACTTCAGCAGCTATAATTGTCCGATTTTCATTTTAAAAAAATTGAAATTCTCGTATTTACAAAAGCTATCGTTTTGCTTCGTAAACGATTTTTTTTTTTTTTTTTTTTTTTTTTCATTTCGAGTTGGTTCATTTAAACTTCTTTTTTGAGCATCCGCGGGATTTCGCAAAATCTTCTTCTCTCGCCTGGCGGCGACGATAATTAGGTTTATCGTCGTAAAATTTTGTGGCGGTAAATTTCGATTTTTTTTTTTTCAAATAAACATTTTACATGAAACGAGTTTAATGTTTGATTAATAACACACTCTTCGCAAATCTCAAGTGAATAATCTCGTGGAAAACCAAAATTCCGCAAAAAAAATTTAAAAAACTCTCCCGTTACGTCGTTTTGCAACGTAATAGCAATGTTTAAGCATCTTGAGAAAATCGTTTTTTAAAAAGAGACTGCAAAAGCGATTGAACTATGATTTCGAGAACCACGTAAACTAATATTCCCGTAAATCGCCACGGTAAATTATAACCGAAAAAACAGGAGGTATTCGTTACGTGCGAATCGATGGAACGTGTAAATATCAATACCGTTTCCAGTTAGTGTGTAATAAAAATGAACGGAAAAATATATAAGCCTTATGGGGGGTTCGAGGCTCTTTACGAACACTCGCAAGGTTAGATCCTATTCATATTATCCAATAAGATGACGATTTTTAAATACTTTTATTATGGTTCGTCGATGCGGATACGAAAACCTAATTCTCCGGCCTTCGAATTCCTTCGGCTCGGTCGAAAAATTATTTTCCTCAATAAAATGTATTTTCGTAAGAAATCTTCTGACGCTTTTCTCAATTTTCTAACTGATCTCAGTATCTAAGAAAATTTGACAAAAATTTTAACGCGAATTGAAACGCGAACCGAAATCATTGGCATAGCGCCCCATTTATGGCTTCAAATTTTTTTTCCACAGGAAACATGACATTTTCACGTACACTGCGAAAAGAGTTTAGTTGAATTAACCAAGGCTTCGTAGAATACGTCGAAAGAAATATTTCGTTCATTCAAAAAATCGTTCAGTTGCACGAATTATTAATTTTATTTCACTAAACAAAGATACCAATTGAATCAACCAAATGAGATTTGTTGTCGTGGACTTTGTTGGATCAACGTAAGATATTTTTCATTTGATGAAACTGATATTTAGTATAACAGAATATTACATTGGACGTATTTCACGAAGCTATTTGGTTGATTCAACAATTCTCTATTCTCAGTGTAAGCCTCAGTTTAATCGTTCAAGAATTTTGCGTTATGGAGAACACAAAATTAGAGGCTAAAATCATTTCTCGTAATGAAATTGAATAAAAGCGTAGCTGTAAAAGTCCATTGATTAAAAAAACCTCACGCTCTTTCGTGCATGAATATTGATGGGATTAGGATACCAGTTGATTTCCGGGTGAAAAAAAATGAGAGCGAAACAATGAGATATTTAATGCTCATTCAGGCCGTTACCGAGGAAATCCTCCGGAAGTGGAAGTTGGGGCTGTGGAAAACAATGTATAAAACGACTGCGTAAAAACATGTTCGAAATACTATGATAACCGAGCTCAATGAGTTTCCATACGTTGTCACTTGGTCCACTGTGATTTGAATAAAAATGAAATAAAAAAAATTTAAAAAAAAAACAGATTGCTATAAAACCTTTTATACATATGAATTAAATGCTTGAGTTCGTGTACTACGGCGGCGCACCGCGGCAAAGCAAAGAGAAGGTGAGCGTGATGTAGTTTATTCGGTGATGTCGGGTGGGGAGTAGCTCTTGGATTGTCGGAAAGGTAAGTTCGACGTTCCAGCAAGCGGTTTGCGGGAGTTAGTCGCACGATCTCGTTCGGAGCGTCCTGACGTCCGGGACGTCGCGCGATTGACAGCACGCAGCTTGTCTTCGCCTACGCTCGTGTTTCCACGATCACGTCCCTATCGAACATACTCAAATAGTTACTATTTCCGGTTCGCGTAAACATCGCTTCTTCTCGAATGAGAACACAATAATTATATCCGGTTTTTTACACCTTACGAGACAAAATTTCATCGGTACCTGAATCGTGATCTCTAGTAGCTAGTAACTCGGAATAACTGATTGTGCTTCTTCATTTTTTATGTTCTCTGGAATTCGTGATTTTTTATAGAATCTATATCTTCGCTATTTACGAGGATTAAATAAACTTCGCAGCCAGAACCTGTCAGTCGGTATGTGCCAGAAATTTGGAGCAATTATTTTGTTTTTTTTTCTTTTTTTTTTTCTTTTTCGACCGCCTGTTAATTTCGACGAGTGATTTAGTTCTCGAAAAATTGTTAAAATTTCGGTGAGAGCTGTAACGAACATAAATTTTTTTTTAAGTTGTCGATCGGTACTCAATTCTGCGTGTTTTATTGAATTTTCGTCATTTTTTTTTTTCACCGAAAGTTTTCATTGTACGGATGTGCATTGTTATTTTTTTTTTTTTTTTTCTGAGCGTGGATTGTTTTAGAAATCTTCGCTCACGAGTATTAAGTATTCCGAGTGTATGTTTCGGTATGCAAATTTTCCATAATTTCACCGTTCTTCTTTACACATATATTCGCAAGTATATTTGCACGCGAGCTACTAAAAAAAATGTGTGAACCCGCTGCCGCGCTCTCCCTTCAACTGTCACGAATCATATTTCACGACTGTCGAATATTAAGTCCCTTAATCATTGGTATGCGTCGGTCGTATGATAGACATGCTATATACAAGTATATGAACACACGTGACTTAACGTTTGAAGCTTCTCACAAAGTTTTTTCATCGCACGGTACACGCACAGAGGCTCTTTTGAGATAGAGATTAATGATGATCCGAGTGGTCAGTAGTATGCACTGATGAGCTTGAACCTGGACCTTCAATTATTCCAGCCAAATCCTAAGAATTTGAAAAAAAAAAGACGCTGCCGCCTCAGGAACATTTCACACTCATGATATACAAATTAAGAATAAAATAATTTTTTCAACCTCCATAAATAATGATTTTCGATCTGATACAAGAATAATCCTCGATTAGAGAAAATTCACCGTTATACATTCAAATATCGCATCGAACCAAATTTCAAATCCTCCATGAATACAAAAACTTTATTACACTCTGAAAAACGAATGATATTTCATCAAACGAGAAAGTATTTCTCTCCTAAACAGAATTTCAGGATATCTCGATCCATGTCCAATCCAGTAAAAAGTAATTGAGTCTGAGGAAATCATAGATAACTGTACAATTTGTAAGGATACATGAATAATATGACATGGTATGACTGTATAATACGCCCACGTATCTCCGTGTATACTAGACATAACGAAAGAACGTGTATTATGTGCATAAAACGAAACGGATTAAGTAGATTTTATCCCTTCGGGTGAGTTTTGTATGAAGACCGGTGGCGACATCGCGGTACGCCACGCGCTAATCGTCGTCATAAATTCATCATCATGATCACCAACGTCAAAAGCCTCGAGCATAATCGCTGTTAACTAAGGCACATTCTCTTGCGCGCACGTGTATATATACGACCAGCACGGACTTTACACCTATCATCTGTCTTACCTCATCTTTCTCTGATATAATATATTTGACATGTATTTTTCCATCTGCGTTTAAAACTTAGGTGGACTTGTCCAATTTTATTTCAAGCTACATTCAACCTCATTTTACCTTTTTTTTTTCATTTCTGCTTCCTATTGACATCGAATGAATGCTCGGACGAAAGAATGAACCGCTTCTATTCCGATCTTATATACACCGCGCTGAGACACCATTCGCATACGCGTAAAGAACATTCGAGAACACTTTCTACGAAAGCTATCATCGTGAAAAGAATTTATTCTGAATGAAACAGTAATGTTCATTTTACAAGATTGATGCTCAACGAAAAAAACCTTCCTCGTATAACTCGACTCGATAAGAGAATATAACAATAAATTTTATAAATACGATTTCGTTTGCACACTTTTTTTTTACCCTAAACAATTTGTATACTTATCTGTATCTTTTTTTTTTTTTTTTTTTTTTTTTTTTTTTTTTCAGATTTCTCAAAAGTCTTCTTCGTTTGTGTCCAATTCACAAAAGAAAACGAAGGATCGTTGCACAATCGGCGAACGAAGTATAAAATAGAAGAATCAGTAAGAATGAAGTTTCATAGTGCAAACGTGTATAAATAAATGTTAAAAATTGCAGAGATAATAATTTAATGAAACAAGTGGTGAGTTGTAAAATACGGGTATCGGTGAAATCGGAGAAAAAATCGTGATGTCGTCGAGTGGTGAATTCTCGACACTGTCGAGCGGTGAAGCGACCGGTACGGGTGACGATTCTCTGCCGAGTTCGCGAGAAGCAACAGCTGAGGCTGCCGGTTCCGGTGGTTCGTTCGTACCACTTCGCGAGTTCTTGGACAGATTTTCGTTACCGCGAGTCGTTCGGGTCGAAGGAGGCGGTGGAAGACCCATTTTATTGTACAAACAACAGCAAAAATCGTTAAGGGTTACGGCTACCTTGCTCATGCACCGTTATCGACACGACGTCAAAGTCGGACCAGAAATAGTCATCCCCGAAGGATATCCTGGTGAGTTTCTTATTAAATAATATCATCAACTGTTACCAATATTTAAAATATATTAAAACGGTCTCGGTTATCCCTTTCGATGAAACCTCAAGCATCGCTCTGGAAATTATAAATGGTACCAGGATTTTCTAGATGCTCTTAACATGTTTGAATGCAAAATAACAAATCTGTCCCTGAATCACGGGAAGTAGTCGTTCCCCTTATTCAACACTCCGTTATTGTTCATTATGTATTTAGAAAACAATGCAAAAACTATAACAACATTTTCCCAGAGTCAATACATTCATCGTTGATTGATTTTTAATTTCAATTAATCTTAATGAATTTAAATTAATCTTAGAATTCAACTCCAGAAAGCAACGATGTCACGTTCAACACATGAGAATATTGAAAAAATATGTTTCTACTAATATATAGTTCCCAAGTAAAATAAAATATCCGAGTTAACCGATGGTTATCATACTAGTGGGAATCCGCACGTCCGAAATAGTATTTTTTGGAAATGTTCGTTTCAATTATAACGTGATTTCACTACAAAAGTATCATTTTTCGTATTGGAAACAACTACTGTTGAATTCCTGGATATTTTTACTCCAAGAAACTCTGATTAACAAATATTTTCGAATAAAATCGTCTTTTTCGGACAGTGTCCCTATATAATAGAAAAAAAATAACGAAGCCATGAAAATCGGGGTCACTCGAATAAAATGTTGGGACGTGTGACCCCCGGACCAGGGTTTTTGTGGCAAGCAAAAAATAGTTCCGGGGTATCTTGTTTGCGTTAATTGTTTTCCGCATTGATGAAAAATATGTCTCGAAGAGTCCGAAATATTCTTAACAGTGTGAATATAACGTTGAGGTAGTTGAAATTTCATCGAAGCAACGGAAACTGATTTTGAAAAATCACTCGGTTCACAAAACGCTGATAAAGTTCGGATGTCACCTATTTGTGACAAATACTGGCAAAGAAAATGAGATTTTGAGTAAACTAGAATAAATTTGTGCAAAAGGCACTTGCAACTGGCAAATTGATTATTATATGAAAGGTTGGAAAAGTTCATTCAACGGCGTTGCGCCGTCTACGTAATGAACGTTCGACGATATGATCCATAGAAAGAAAAATTCCGCATGCCAAATGCGTGGAAATAGGGAGCTACAAAATTTTCGTAGACTTTGGCGTCGGTGTGTGTGCCTGTGTGTGCGTACATTGCGTACATTCGTGGTGCAATTTATCTTGCGGTTCGATGATATGTCCGACTTTCTCCCAATCGCAATTACGACTTGCATCGTCAAGTCGCGATTTTTATCAGCTGTTACGCGTGTATATCACATTTTATATTTTCATGTGAATATATCTATATATGTATACATATATATTTTGTATGAATGTGCGTTTGCACATGTGTGTATGCGTTCCACTTCGCCGCGCTGTATTACGCCTGCGTTTCCAGCCGGTCCGAGATTCGGTCTAGCGGGTGATTTTCACACGGGTGGATGCATCGGTAGCCCGAGCGTGTTCCAGTACACCGCAAAGTGCACACAAACCATGTGCAATCTAAAAAAAAAACTTTAGATTATACATGATCGCCGGTGCGGGTACTTATGTGCCCGGTAGTTATATTGAGACCGTTTCAAATTGCAGCTTTGGTAATTTTGTTGCAGTCCTGTTTTAGGCTCACTCACTCTGCTGTACTTAAAAAAAAAAAATGAATGATCGTTCCGAATTGCTGACGTACGCGATGTGTTCCTGTTATAGACTCGTTGAGTATCATTTAACGCATTGCTTAGTTTTGAAATTCTCAATAGATTTGATCCTTGGTTTATGAGAGCTGAAGTCTCCTTTATCCTGTAATATCCACGTTGGTGAGTTTGAGTCTGATGAAAAAAAAGGTCTTAGGGAATCACGATACTGTTAGCTCTGCTGACAGCGGTATAGAGATTAATTAGTGTCCTAAATGCTACTCTAGAAAAGTCTCAGGTTTCTGTTAAGGGGGAAGGTATAGTTGAAACGTTAAAAAAAGGCCTTTTTTCCGATTTTTTTTTTGGCCAAACGATGGAATGATTTACAAAAAAGTTCTTCCGTTCAAAAGATATATATTTAATGGAAACATTGCAATTTTTTTAAAGAAATATTTTTCAATAAGCCGATAATCATCAATGGCCGAGGACGCTGCAAAAAAAAAAGAGGTTTTCCGGTGATCAGTCTCGCGCTGCAACGGATTATCTGAAACCAAAAAATCAGGGGGGGAAACTTTACTTAATGATACAATGCTCCGGTCAAACGAAGGGTTTCGAAAAATTTCCATTTTTCACAAAATGGTGGACGTTGAAAGTCAAAAGTGTTGTTTTGACCAAAATTTTACTTACATTTTTGAGTATAAAACAAATAAACAATTCTTCAATAAAAAATCGTTCGTTCATCCGGAGGGCAACTATATACAGAAGACGTGATATAAATTTCAACCCGATCGGTAAAGCCGTTCTCGAGTTACAGTGATCACCGACTTCGAAAACATGGTTTAGAGAAAAACGAGTTTAAAGTTTTGAGTACGATTTGCATGCAGACAAAAGTTTTTTTCGTAACTTACATAGAGTCGTCTATTCCTGGGTCATATAGTTCGCCTTCCTGCGCTTTATTAGCTGCATCTGAAGCCATTTTCAGCTGCCGCCGAGCTACCCTCGCCTCTCGAGTGTTTTCCAGGGATCGTCGGTTAGTGTTCTCGACTCGAATACATGTATTTCGGCGAATAATGGTCCGATTTACATTCAATTGGTCGGAAAATACTCGTAAGATATTATACTTTTAGAAAATGAAGAAAAAAAAATTGGTTTTTTGCAAATTCTAACTAAACCTATCCCCTTAATCAGGAGAACTAAAAAATCAATGAATCCCTTCTAACGCAGTCAGGAGAATGACTTTCGTTCTGCTCTGATCTGATTTTTTGTTCGCATCTCTCTCTGACGTCGTGTACGGTAATAAATTGGAAACTTCGTGCATACTAATCCATGAATAGAAGAGAATATAAGGGCCCTTCAGCTCCTGCTCTATTCTAGGGATGCAGGCCATTGTTCTTATTAGAATATGCGTACGGGGTCGCAGGTTGAGCTCGGTACTTCTATGTTATGCTGAAAAAAAAGCTCATAAATGGAAAATATTGGCGTGTTTCGTATTATACAGCGTGGAGGAGGTTACGAAAGTGCAACTATGTACATTTATATAAAGGAACTCGTACGCGCTGGGCGGGGGGTTATAACAAGAGATCGAACAAGGCAGGCGGGTGCAAACGGGGGAGAGAACATTCCCCTGATCATCGTATATAGCTCTCGCGCTATGTAGCTCTCTACGTACGCACATCGATCACGTCCAGGCACGATGATCGATTGCGCTCTTGCGAATCTTATCGGAAATTCGATCTCGAGGTACTATATTTAGTATATAAATGTGCACATATACATAGTTGCATGCGTATGAAGAATTTCACATCGTAGCCACGACTCAACGAGGTGACGTGCTGAACGTACTACACTCGATCTCACGAGAGAATAACAGCTCCGTAAATAAATTCTTTATTCATCCGAACTCGATATAACACACATATTTTTCTTTATTTTCTCACATGCTACTTCACTTATAGTTTGTAAGAAGAGGATTGGATAGGCCAAGCGATCTCGGACTTTTCTCTTTGCTTTCTGCCTATTCATTGGTCCTCGTTGATTGGCATCGAGACACTCTCAATGCAGCGCTCAGACTGCAGCTTAATTTAAAAATTTCTTGAACAAGCTTCTTTCATCGTCACGAACTACTTCGAAATCTTTGACGAGTCTCTCTGATAAAATGAAACGTTGACGGAACTATTTCAATTCAAATATACATCAATGATAAAAAAAAATTGCTGTTTCTTTCGAGTTGTCTTCTGCTTTCTGTTGTAACAAACGAGAAGTATTTGAAGTGTACGGAGAGAATTAAAAAATGAAAACTACCGGTACAGCAATAGAAACCGGAAACAAGCTCGAATCTTTGGAAATGTTCACACAGTGCAAAAGTGTAAATTTTCATAAAAATGAAAACCTCTTAATCCTCTCCGAGGGAACTGGCAGAAAATTGAAAAAAAAAATTACTTTGGTAAAAAATTATCATTTTTTTTTTCGAATACAAAAATTCAACGGTGTTTACTTAACAAAATTATTCTGAAAAATGCTGGCGCATTAGACTCACGAACTTTTACCAACTCCCACACTTCTGGCACACGATCGTTATGCCATCGGAGAAATCTCTCCATCTTTTTGCTCCTGTTTTTACATATAAATTTAATAACCACGTAACAGCAGGTTGTTCCGGCGAGTATATATATAGAAAAAAAATTATGCGACAAAAACGAGCTTGCTGCTTGTTTTTCTCTCCCTCTACCATCTCGATGGGAACACTGCCTTATTTATTTAAGCGTATAGCGCGTCGCACTCGATTCTTCGCAGCGAGAGAGTTTCTCTCACGAGATAGGGCTCTCGGAGTTTCTTCGGTGAGAGCGAGTGTACAAGCCTCGTGTACGATTGTCTAAGCTGACGGAAAATGGAAGGGGATTAACATGTGTTAAAGTATTGTAGCACGCACAACTTGCACCTTGCATCACCGTATAGTGACTCCACCACGCACAAACATGTTATGTTTTCCCTTTTTAGACTCGTCTCGTGCTTCGCTGCTTCTCGAAATGTACAGGGTAACTTGTTAATGAAACCATGGTCGAAAGTATCGAGTTATTTTTGTGGAAAAGTAAAAAAAAAAAAAAGAAATCAGCGTTCAACGTAACATCAAAAATGTATTATTCATCAATTTTCTTTTTTTCTTACCGCCAGTTTATCAGTAAAAAAAAAAGCTTGACACAGACTATACACAGAGCGCTTCGGGTTACGTTCTTTTTATTCGGCCCAGGCAATGAATTTATGAGTATAGGTGTGTGGATACATGTTCGTAATATTTCATCTAGTCTCGGTACATGTATTACAACTTGACGCGCGTACTTGTAAAGCAAGTATTCCACTCTACCCGATGTACTACGTAAAGTCTTCTCTGATGCAAGAGCACCGAAGTTACGCGAGCAGACCCGAGGTTCGGCAGAGTGCTTGCTCCTGAGTAACAACGGACTACAGCACTCCGGCTCTTCTTATCGCACTCATAAAATTATGAAGATACAGGACAGACACACACTCGCGATGAAATTGGTGGAATGTTGAAGGGCCGTGTCAGTTTCAGTGTTTCATTGCCCTCCAAAAATTCAACGAGGAAAAAGTTGATGCAGGATTTTTGTCGTAGCATGTCTTCAGACTTCAGAAAAATTCGGATGAATACATTTCATTGATCGCTTCTGGCAGGAATCAGTTTAATATCGAACGTTAGTTCTCCGTTGCTGAATGTCTCCCCGCATCGTTATACATCTGGGAACTAAAAAATCTGCTGATTTGTTTTGCCAGATTGCATGAATTTGTCTCAAATTACATTCAGATATATCAAACGTACTCGGATGGTAGTTACGGTTTTAGAAAGTCATCAATCGTACGCGTATTTAATGTAGAACAGAGATGAGAATCTGCAGATCAAAAAGTTGTGAATCCACAGAACTATAAACTAATCCATATTAGCATCGACTCCTCTGTATATTGCTGGGATAAATATCAGTGTACTCGTGAAAAGGCAGAGAAGGCGTAGAACCGGTCAACGATATTGCTGGTAGGTGGTCAGTGACATACAGCTAGGATAATATTCTAATCATATTAGCATAACCCTTCATGATATTATGTATGAAAATTCATGTATATACAGGCTGTTCCAGGTTGAATAGAAAAAAATTATAATTTAGAGTTTCAAACAGAACTTAGAGCGAAAAATTTTCTCATCGTTTTTGTTTATTCACGAAACTTGCTCCTGATGAATAATAACTAATTAAAATCCGAGAGGTTAAAGCTTCTCTTTTATCGTGCATTCTACCAAAACAGTTCTAAACGAATCAACAATGAATGGAACATAAATCAAGTGACATAAAATTGATAACATAAATTCTTTATTTCCATTTTCATAGACTTTTTATTTCAAAAAATGTTATCATCCACAGCAGTAAACCATTGCATTTTTTATCTATCGCCATTCCCATTGCACATGAAAAAGAACACGTATTTATCAATTTTTTCAACCAATGAGTCATCAGAACGGAGCCTGTTGATCTCTTCTAATTATACACTCGTACAATGATAATTCGGTCTGAGATTTGAGGTCATAGAATTCGGGATACAGTCTCAGACAGCCCATAGGTTTAACCGTTGCGAATGAAAAGGAAGGAATTATGAATAGTACGCGATCTTGTCAAAAGTTTTGCGCGTGGGACGGAATTACGTATTTCCTCGTGTATATAACAACAGCACAGCGAGAGTATATTGCCCTAACAAGTTCGATATGAGACTTTCATCGTGTTCTTTATACTGATCATTTACTTTATACAGTTTGTCGTGAGAGCAAAATTATTTTTGTTTTCTTTCAATCATCTACTCCATCCATCTCTTTCTCTCTCTCTCTCTCTCTCCTCCTCCTCCTCTCTCTCAGTATCTTTATTTCTCGTCATTCTGCAATACACAGTCTCGTCTTTAGATTCGTTCGTACAATGGATCCTTAACGAGACCGCGCAATGAGTTTCTCACCTGCGTCAGCAATCTGACGTATTTAGCAGAATAGATTGAGAAGCATGATCCTTGAGCCTTTTTTTCATATTGCATAACCACTTATTAATAATTTCTTCTGAGCTGATTGATCTAACGGGGGTGTCTAGAGTCGATCGAGCAAAGTTTTCATGCACTCAAAGTCATAACATCGTTAGTTGTATACGATGAAAAATAATTTACGTTCAATTTTATCTATTTTTCATTGAAAAGAAAAAAAATCGATTTTCTTTTAATAAGAGTATGAACTGATAGTTAAGAAACATGAATCGTATTTCCAAAAATGAAAAAAACCCTCAAAGCCCGAGATCCTCTGCCCCCTGCTTCTGTTTCTCTTTGATCGGTGAAGATATGAGAATATAAGAGAAAACGAGGAAAAAAAGAGGAAAGAAAGTGTAAAAGAAAAGATACCTCTGGCTCGGTAAATTTTTATGTAGCTCGTCCAAGGCGAGAAGAAAGAAGAGAGAAACAGAGAAAGGCAAACGTTCGCAATTGCAAGACGATGCTGGGAATTTCGGAAAAAAAATCTGGTTAATTGCTCCGATCGCGAGTTCTCCACGTCTCCTATATTCTCACCACCTTTACTTCTCGTCTCGGAACAAAAATCTACACGTTTGCCTTTGATCTTTTCTTATTTTCAAGACTTTTTTCAAAACCTCTTTTTTTTATATCTCGTTTTACTTTTTTTCCCGTTTCTCCCCTCATGAAATCGTGGGTTCTCCTCACCTTCTGTACAGAAACTGAGTGTATAGAATCGGATCTCGTATACCCTTGCCTTAAACGTATCCGTACAGCGAAACATACACACATAAACGTGCACGTGTGTTTGCTAGCGAGACCATAGTAGACGATAAATTCCGCGAGCAAATTCTCCGCGGGGTACACGTCGCGCTGGCTCTTACAGAAGAGAGGCTAAAGACGGAGGAAAAATATGGGCCGGCAGACCCGCGCTATGCACCCCGCTACAATAATATATATGTAACACACCGAGACACACACACACACACACACATCCACAAACATTATTTATCGTACATATTTATATGCGTTCATACATGTGTACGCGCACGGTCTCCATTTCCAGTTCGTTGACTCCGTCTTAATGGAGGACCTTGCCAGGCTTTTCATTACGTTTTTTTTTCTTTTTTTTTCGTTAATTACCTTGGTTCTATCTATACGTCGGTAGCGTCCTTTGTAGACACCTTAACCTTCCAACTGATATGTAAGCCAATTCACGAGACATTGACTTGAGCCTTATGAACAGGGGAACAAACGAATGTATAAATATTGTCACCTGTTTAATTGTTTAAAAATCATCGCAGACGCAAAGAAAAATGCTTTTGAAAAACGTATCCGCATGATATTAATGTAAATCTGAATTTTCCATTTCGGCAGAAGATGGGTGAGGATCACTCGTCTGCATCCGTCTATCTTGCGTTCATGCCTCCGCCATTTCATACTTTTCTTGCTTCCAAAAAAAAAAAAGTTAAAAACATTGGTTAAGCCTACACTTTTTTGGAAACTCATCGGACGAGCAAAATTTTTATTTCTAAATTTTGCAGCTATATCTGGTTGACATGATGGTTAAACAATTTTATTGAGCTTTTTGATACGGTGTGATGAAACAAAAATTTATCAATTTGAAATATCGAACAATATTGAATCATCGGTAAATCTTATGAAAGATTAAAATCTCTTAAGTTTCTCATAAATTATTCGTTTCTCTTCAATAGATTAATTAAAATCAACGATAAATTTATTATCGTTGCTAAGGCAATACAGGGTCTCGACACGAATATCAGGGCATAGATGCACTTATCCTCAACGTTTTTATGCGTCGTTATAATAAACCAAAAGAGTTAGGCGCAGTAGCGCCCAGGTAAAACGGAATGAAAAAAAAAAAAAAAAAAAAAAAAACAAACAAACAAACAAAAACACCTGCATGACGCTCTTATCTTCATAGCTGCGCGAACGAGATACGTTGTGAAAGCGCACTGGTTCCCGACCTTCATACTTGTTTATCGCACTGTTTTACGTTTGTTCGTTACTTGCTGGAGGGTTGCGGAGAATCTTGCTCCTTTACCTTGCAGAAACATAAATTGATGTATGCACGAGAAAGCCTGCTCCAATATAATTTTTTTTTTCTTATTAATATTTATATATATATATATATATATATATATATATATATATTCATATACGTATATTAATAAAATACGTAAAAAATATATGCGCCCTTAAGAGTATCTGTACGTATTATAGATGAATAATGGTAGCGCATACATGAAAGAACTTCCATCTTGAATTATCTCCACTTATCGCGTGACCCGCAACGCTCTCCGATACACACTGTCAATTAGGCAATCGTATATTTAATCGTTAATTAATTGATCGAAAGCCTCATATACATCCCCGAGCCCGACGAATGATCTACGTTAGATATGACCACGGTTAATAGCTTCGCATAAAGTATGCTATTATAGCATATATACACGTTGTTGTATATACAAATCGTATTACAGCTTCATAATATGATACGGCCGTTTTATTGGCTTTATGGATCCAGTGAGATCGAAAAAAAGTGCGGAACAGAGTCACCGCCATCTCGATAGCTCCGAAATGACGTTTTTCCAAAAATTTTTATCGATTTCAACGAAACAAAAAAGTCATTTGTAGCAAATTTCTTTAACTCTTGACAAAAGTTCTTTTGGACTTGAATGCGGCTGAGATTTAAGATTTTTCGCGTAATCGAAAAGAAACTCAGCGTTACTCGAGCTGCGTACTCGAATATCTAATTTAACCGAACGTAACGAGGACTCCGTGCAAGGTAAATCGTCGTATCGAGGCTAACTAAGATGAGGTCAGATATTTTCACGGTATCAGGAACAGTAACATTGACACGTTTGGGATCAGGCCATGGAGGTTTTATCAAAGGCTAAGCGAGTGCGATATAATCAAAAAAAGGAAAAAAACCGAATTTGCCCACAACCCTGTGCGTTCGTGATTGCAGTTCACTTTCATCGATCACACTCGAAAACATTATCAAATAAAAATGTTAATCGATCACTCAAACTGTAGTGAAACTCGTGCGTAGTTCTAAATGAGCGAGTCAAAGAATATTTATTCAAACAAAAAACTTTTATTTACCACTGTAAATGGTTACCGAGTCAGTCTTTATGGACAGCATTTATAGTTTTTGAAGAAATATTTTTGCTCGCCTTCCAAGAAATAGCCACAAATGCGTACATCATCGAATTCTATGTATAAATGAACTTTTGCATACGTGGCTAACGCGCGTGTTCTCATCAGTAGAAAAAAAAAACTCGAATATTCCAAGTACAAGTACTACAACGACTTCGAAATACTCCGAGAGTACTTCACTGTACAAACAACTCACGCAGATGCAATAGCAGAGGCTTCGGGTGAAAAATTGGCAGAAATATACAGCGTGAATGGTTGCGAGCCGAATCGTGGGTGGAATAGAGTACAAAGGTTGGAATATCTCGTACTAGGAAGGTGCTTTCTCACAGGGGGCGGAAGTGAGTTCTTCCCTCGCAACTTCGCCAAGAGAGTGATGTGCTCCCTTCTGTGGATAACACGTTGATTTACAGCGAAAAAAAGGCAACTCTCGTACTTGCGTATTTCAGTACGACTGGACCATCAACTACAGATACAAATATATGTATACAAATGAATAAATATTCGCGTAAAACCGACACAGGCCATCGCTGGTACAGGTCTTATATATTTCGCGATTATTTTTTGCCTTCGAAGACATAACGTCTGAGATCGTATAGCTCGAGGAAAAGCCTCGAAGGCAAAAAAAAACATAAAAAAAGAAAAAAGGAAAAGTCTTTCGAAGCTCCCCGACAAAGGTGTACTCTCGCTCTCTTTTACTCGAAAGATGATACCCGCGAATGCGTTTCTCCTTATTTTTAAGAGATTTGCATAAATCTGGGAGAAAGATGCGGGAGGTGCAAAATCGAAAGTCTAACTTTACTGGCTCGACAATGCGCGTTTATATGGTATACGCATGGCTGAGCGAAATTCAAGATGCTGGCTATCGTAAGGGCGTGAAAAAACTTGCTTATTCTCGTTCAACAGTGAATCTTAACGTCTTTTGTTCCCAGGGAATCGATGAATATATATATGCCTATTTAAAGTACTTTTGCACTTTTGTAGCTACGCATATTTATATACATGTGCGTTTCCTTTCGTATCTTATAGCGAGTGCAATGGAATAGGGAACAAACAAAAGTTTTGCAACAGCCTTACACACATGCAGGTATACGCGTTACATGCTACAACGCCCGTTTTACGATCGCCATGGGGATTTGTTCGTAAAGTGCTATCGGCCCTTTACTTCGCTCACATATATGCTGCGTGAATGCTGGTCAATGGCCCGGCACATCCGCACAATCCCATTCGTACAATTCTCTCCGTATATACTATTTGTTTATTTTTATTTTTTTATTTTTATTATTATTATTCTTCTCCAGAGTCAAGTTTCTTGCTCTCTCATGGTGAGTGTCTGGAGGGAATAATATGCTTAACGAACGCGTCTCTTTCGTAGATCCGGAGTGTTTTTCAGGTATGGTCTGATTATGCGCATATCCGTAATGATTGGAATTTTTATACTCGACTTCTATAGACGAATTCTTAAGAGGAATTCCTATGGAGAGCTACTTAGATTGAAAGAGCCTGATCCTGGAGCAAGAAATTCTGATCCTTTTCTTATCAGACTCGTCGTTTCCGAAATTGCTTGAGTTTGTTCACAAGCAACACGCTGAAAAAAAAAATAATAAAAGTGTTGCCAACTACGCAATGAGGTTGAGCGCTTTTCGTTCTATGAACAGTCATATTACGTACAATTAATCACCCGGTAGTTGATCCATGAAAAGTCATGTCGTTGAGAAAATTACGGGACGAATTTGCCACTAAATTTTTATTTACTCAATTTGAGCTTAATTCATATGATGCATTTTCTTATTCATCATAAAATGTTACAAACAATACCATTAAAAATATCAAATAGAATATATATGAATGAAAATCAATCAAAAAATTCCAATAATTGTACGCTTTCAATAAGCAATGCAATTTGTTTAATTCAAGCATGTTTGTAACAATTGACCAAAATACCTTTCGCCAATTACCCGAGCAATGCGATGATACTATTTCAAATATTTATTAAATTTTATTACGTCAACTACGCCATTGGTTTCGCCGTATCCAATCTCAAGGCGTAGTTGAGTCAACTACGCCTTTTTTTTTAGTCCACGACTTTTCTCTGTTATATAATGCGATTGTAACATTACCAAAATGAATATAATGGTCTATCGAAATTACAAACTGTCTTATTAATTATATATGTGACAGTCACTTGACGCAGTAATCGAAATTGTTCAACTATTTAACTTCAACGTCACCCTGCAGCTTGACAAGTTCCGTTTTTACAGTCACAAATAGTATTATATATATTTATTGCGCATATCATATCCATGGTTTTATCCCAATTTGTATGCTCAACTAGAATATAAAATCGTGAAAATTTCTACGGGAATGCACCTGTAATTCTTAGATTACGAGCATATTTATAGATATTCCGCTTTTTCACGGCTTCATGAAGGTTTAAGTTTCTGGAATAAACACGCCTTATCATTTTTTTTTATTTCCCGGGACGTAAAGTTTTCAAGCTCATATCGTGTTCTTTCTGTGTGTAAAAGCAAGAGTAACCACAAAAGACGTGATACCGCGACGCTAAACTATTTGCCCGGCATATCCAGCAGAAGAGCATCAACGCCATAATGGCGATGGAGCATGCACGTATTGATCTATCGAAGGTCGCGTGTATAGACCCGTAGCAGCATCGGAACAAAAAAAAACAAACGAACAAGCGATAAGAACACGCAGAGATCGCCTCCACGAGAAAGAAACCTCAGGTTTTTGTCGCCATCCTGCTTCGCTTATTCACTCTCCTCGAAGGCTATACTCGACTCTCGCTGTTCCGATTCTTCACGTTCTTCCTTTTATTTTTTTCTACTCGCCTTTTTTTCCTCTACTTCGATTCGATCTATTCCGCCTGAGACGATGGTGAATTAAAACGTGACTGTCAACTAGACGCTTTCGTCAGCCCCGATTCGGACGAAGCATTTTTTTTTATCTTTATACGCAAATATAAAAACTCAATTTGATCCTTCTGTACTAATGAAAAAATAATCACATCCCTGTAACCTTAGCAGGAATTTCCGCTTATCCTGCCGAATCATTAGATTTTTCGCGAAAAAAAATGACTCGATACACGATACGCATGGATCAAAGACTCATCGAAATGAAAGAAAAATGATTTATTAGACAAATGTGACGACTTACATTGACATTTGAAAGAAACGAAAGTATTTTGGAATTTAAGTCTCAATTTTTCATTCATTTTTCCTAAATATTAGAGTTCGCGTGTATTAAATGTAGTTTCGTCATAAAAACTTTGTTCTCGTACCACCAACTCCTGTCTCGCTCGTTGCTGGCCTTGGGCGGACGCCCATCACGATTCGCAGTTGTTTTTTTTTTTTTTGCACTTCACACGTGATCGACTGCGCAGCACAAAAGTATTCGATTGCATGTGTGTCTGAGTTCGTATATAACGAGAAGCGCATCAATAGCATGGATGACAGTGCGTTAGAATATGCGACAAGAGATATGAGGAACATAAAAAAAATAAGGTGCGGCGAAAACGAGTTAATTTATGGATGAGACGACGCGCATCGGCTGGTGCCTCTATGCTTCTGTGATGCTTTTGCACTCAGCCGCCTATTCATGCTGATCAAAGATCTTGATCCATACACGTGTTCAAGCGCATGCATCCACTTATATTCATAAAGTGATAAGAACCAAAAA
The DNA here is from genome assembly GCA_037576405.1 of Campoplex capitator. Taxonomy (NCBI): domain Eukaryota; kingdom Metazoa; phylum Arthropoda; class Insecta; order Hymenoptera; family Ichneumonidae; genus Campoplex; species Campoplex capitator. The sequence goes on along the minus strand of JARBWI010000323.1, from coordinate 6,529,876 downwards.
AATCTCGATGTTTTAGTTTTAAAATTCTATGGATTGATACGCGGATTTTTACACGGTCACAATGCGTATACAGATCGAGAGATATAGAGACAACAAAATCGAACTCCGAGTCGAATCCAGTCTATATGCAATGTACCCTGTTCATAGTTGCGAAATGGTGATACGCGTTTTTCCGACGAAGAATATATATCCAATGGCCAATCCAAGAGAGGTAGGTTTCTCGGTTGCGGATCGCATCGTCAACTCGAATGCCATCACGTCAACGATACGTGATTGTATGTTCTTTCTTTACACTGTTCATATATACCTTTTCACTCCTTTCTTCATCACATCCTCTTATCATCCTGTTTGAAACGATAATTTTCGACCCTCGGTTAAATAATAAAAGCAACAATCATTCTGAGCTTGGAGATGAACAACGAATTTTTTTTAACACGATTCATATTTATTCCCTCCAAGAAATCGATAACGGAATTAAGAATCAAATTTTTTGGTGTTCACTCCGTTATCATGCGGAAGAATAAATTTAGTGTAAAAGAGAAAAGAATTTCACTGAAAATGTCTCCGATGACTTGACCGGTGGAGATTTTAAATATTTTCTCGTTGTCAAATTTTGTATTCGCTTCATCAGGTTTTTTTTAATCTTTCAAGAAAAACTCAATCGTCTCATCTCAATGGGTGTTCGGATTTTCATTCAGCCAAATTTCTATTCTATAAATTTCAAGTTTCATTTACACTGAGCTGTCTGTTGAAATTTAGTTAATCTCGACGCTTTTATCTCGATGTCCGTTCAATTAAGCACTCTGGTGTCGATGAGATCGCGTTGAATACATGCTGAATTATTTTCTATTCGCGTCGATAGATTTAACGTGACATTTGGAAATGTATTAAAGTAACGAAATAAAAACAAAAGTCAATATAACTTTTGCAGGTTACACGATTCGTTTGTTGATGAAGGGAAAGAGGTGTAGTCAGGATAAGAGCTTATCGACGAGTTCCCACATACCAAAGTTCGATAAAACGCATCGACCAGACACCGTGTCAAATCTTTCGTAAATATACATGCATTAAAAGCAGACACTATGTAACCATAGACCCTAGTTATTTGCGGTGATTCGTTAAATGAATTATTATGTTGAACGCGCGAGCGCGTCAGGGTGCGCCGAGCGATATCTCTCTAAAAGTCACACGGCACTTCTTTCCCCTATCCCTATACTTTCGTGAGACCATTGGCAAAACGTCACACAAAAAATATCGATTTAACATGAGTCTGAAGATTTTACAAGAATGGGAGGGGAAAGAGAATCAAAGTTCAATGAAAACAGATTAAAATATTCTGAGAACTGATAAAAAAAATTCTTGCTATAAGAATGTAGTCAGTTTTACCTGATCACATATCTGGTAGCTTCGAACAGACTCAAACATCAATTTCGAACTTATAAAATTATAAAAATAGTGCAAAAAATTGGGGATGGTTTTTTTTTTTTTTGGTATTTCGAAACGTTTTTCACTAAAATCATTCACTGGATGGTTTCGAAACCACAGCCCTGTAATCGTGGATTCTTATTTCTAGATTTTCCATCATAAATATTGTTGAAATGATAAAAAAAATGATCATTTCAAATATTGCAGTAAATTTTCAAATGAAAAATATCCCTCGATGGAGCATCGATCGAAATCTGTCATAAGTTATTCAGACCTCTCGATATTCGCTTCGGTGAAAATGCCCCCATCTCTCCCTGTCTCTCTTACGCCATTCGAAAGAAAAAAAAAAAAAAAATATGTATAAATACTCCAGACGTATACATAAGTGCTCTGGAGATGCTCGAGGGCTTCGTGAAATTGAATGTAGCATAACGCGAGAGTACACCTGAGTACACCCTTGCGCGATAGTCATATACGCATCGAGACGCCCACCACCAGACTTTCTTTTTATTCTTCCTTTGCTCTCTTTCTCTTTTCCTCTCCCAGTCACATTTCTTCTGTCGCTCGCTCTTGCATCTTTGAGATATATCTCTTCTAGCATCAAGTCTTTTACCTAGCCAGGTGAAAAAGGAATGAATAAAGAGAGAGGGATAAGAAGAGATATAGAGAAAAGAGAGAAAAGGAGGATCATAACGCGGAGAAAACCGAGAAGATATCCAACGACGAGAGAAACATATATGCAAGATTGCTTCAAGCGCTAGAATCGTTAAACCGTGGAGAGCGAAGGAACGAGCGGGGTCCTTGATATTCCTGACTTAATATCAAGCTCCGATTGATGATACACCTGCACATCAGACCTATATATCTTTCTGTCTCACTCCGAAAGTCGTACACGAACAGGAGTTGTACTATAGCCATGCTTTTGCTATCGCATTCACTGGCCAGTCGAGCAACATATATTCTGAAAATTGAAAAATTTCATGGCATATGAAAACTCAACATTAATCGTTTCTAACTATACAATTATTGTGGTTTTTTTTTCTCGATGAAATATTAAAAGAGGAATTCTGTCCTTGGAACCACGGAATCAATCCGTTTATTTTTCATATGCTCATGCACGAGAACGACGAGACAGTAAGAAATGTAAGGAAAAAAAACAAGAGGAGCATCCCAAGGGATTGAGAATACAGATATGAGAAAGTGAGTTTTCCACAATCGCGCGGTTGTATACGTAGTTTTGCAGAGTTTGTGTTAATCCTTTTCTCATAAGCCCCTACATCAGCAAGGCAAACCCGGCAGCAACCATACACCAGAGATCTTTTCCTTCCTCTCTTATAAATCTTATACGTATATACATCTCTGCCGCATATTCCGTAAGATCCAGATATTCGCATTGAATTCTTGGACGAATAATCGTTGCGAATCATCGCCAGCCTCGGTTACTCTGTAATTTCAGAATTATTCTTCATGAGATATCTCATCTATATATACATGCTTGAGAATTTCCTGCGTGCATTTTTCATTTTTCATTCCTTTTTTTGTTGTTATTGTCGTTAATTCTGGTTAATTAAAGAATCTTAAAAAAAAAAAATAAACAAAAATCTTCAACCGAAGATTCCCGCCGGATTTTTACGTTCGAGAGCTAAAGAAAAATGGCACGTATATGGTATTATTATCGATAGGATAGACGAAGCTTTAACTATCATGAGTATAGAATTGACTTTATTACAAAGTTGTAAAAAATAGTTGAATTGAAATCGTTGAAACACTATTTATTAATGTTTTGTATCTATTTACCTGTTCTCTTGAAATCATAAAAATCATGGATATAAGTCGAAGTTTTTCGAATCAACTCGTCGTATGAATTTTTTTAATCCAAGAAAATTTGCCATCAGAAAATTCGCCCCGCGGAAATGAAAAACCGATCATAACCCTTTCAGATTTGGTTACAAGAAGAATAATGGCCTAATATTCCAGTAATGAATTCATCGGGCGGCGAGTTTTCCGGGACGAATTTTCCGATGGCGAATCTTCCTGTTGACGATTTTTTTTTGTTTTTTTTTTGGGACCAATACGATAAGGTCTTTCCATATTTTTTCTTGGTATTGACCAGCAGGTGCTGGGTTTGTGTTTAAAACAGATGGTTGATAAATTTGAAAAATGATATAAAAATTGTGCGATGCTGAAGCGACCCTGATCTCCTTGCAGAAGCCGCAGAAGGATAAAGTGCTTTACGATGTTTACTATATATACACTCACATATCTCTACGTTTCTTTATTTATACACATATTATATGAATTTTTATATGCGTTACATATTTTTATAAGTATAGTACCTGTCGTTGCAGTACATTCCGTAAATCCCACAGGTGGATATATATTCGCCAACAGATGCAAATAGCCGGTATGGTTTTACCATATAGAAGCTCGGACTCGTCCTCACGAGGGTATTCTTCTCTCTCTCTCTCTCTTTATGTCCCTGAGCGCATTAAATGCTCCCCGTGTACGCTAAGCGTGATTCTGCGTGGCCGACAAATTGCTCCCATGAACTAGAATAATTAGCATCGTGAGCTCGCGGAACTTCTCAACGCGGCCTTCCTCCACACCGTTTCATTGCTACGCATCTTATATATGTACGAAATGTATACAGTGTATGTGTCTGTTTCTAGCATCGAACTAAGCTTATGTAAATGAGCGAAGTGGAGCTGCGTGGCTGAAAAGATTCGTTTTAAATCCTCGAATCAAGGCTACTTTTTTTTTTAATTTTAAATTGTATCCAAGTCAAAGTCGAATCAAGATCCAAGCGATAGCAGTTCGATGAAGAAGGCGGAGAAAACGAGATCAGGTTTTCCGGGTTTTTGTGTTAAACCGTACAATGTGCTCTTTTTTATCGAGTAGATGTAAGTAAATAGCAAGTAAATCAGGTCAAAACTCACATTTTATTGGTAATTTAGCTGAGTAAAGCAGTGTACGTCGAAAACGATGAATAATTCTACGCGCTAAATACGCATCTCTTGCCAACCTTTGAACGATTTATCTTACTATTTTGTTCTCTTCGTTCCCTATTCGCATTTCCAGGCTCGAGGTATACATATATTTAGAGATAGAATACTCCTCGTGACGTATCCGATCGTAAGTCTCTTGCCAAGTTTTCCCTTTCACTCTCAACTCCTATCTTCTCTTTCCTCATCCCTCTTCTCTATACTATTTTTCTTTCCCTCTTCTCCTTCTTTTTCTATGCAGTTTTATTAGTTTTATTAAACTTTGCGCCACGTTACATCGAACTGCAGCAAAAAGCTCACATTGTACGCCACATTATGCGATAGAGAATTCCTCGTTGGAGAGCGTCGGACATATACGTTTAATCAACGCTCGTTTCACGTACTCTCGAGACTCTGCGGCTTGCTAAGCCGAACATTGCCTGTTTAAGAATGTAATTTAATATGCAGCCTTGCGCCTTGTCGCACACCACCGGAGACTCATATTTATAGATATTTATGCATGTTCTCTCGCAAAGCGAACGTTCCACAGAGCGAGAGAAAGAAAAAGAGCTGGAGAGGCCTGCTTTCTCACGTGCATAACGTGGACATTTAGTATACATGCTCGAATGATCTCTATCACATACATAATATGCCAAAAATTAGCTCCCATTTCTTAATAATATTAGATTGCGTATAAAATTCCGAAGAAAGAAAACAGGGCTGAACCATTTTTTTATACTCAATACAGAGTTCAGGTAGATAACTTAGTGCGTGAATAATAAATGAAGCTATTTTAAATTCTCGACATAATATTAAATGAATTTTCAATGAGAAATAATCCGATCTATAGAGATAATATTCTTATTAAAGATGTTTTTTTTTTTTTCCCCAAGACAAAAGACTATAAAACGTTAAGGACTCTCGTATCATAATGGCCGATAATTTCAATCTAAGAGCAGCGTTTCAACGTCGAACGATCGTGTGAGAACTAGCCATAATCAATGTCTCGTGAAATTTTATTGGAAAAACATGAGCTTTGTGTGATGTCAGACATTTTCTTGTTTCACGCCGATTTATATTAACAACGTATACATATATATTGATAGATAAATATAATGGCAACCTGATCCACTTGGAGATACACGGAGAGTGTGATCATGACACGATTGTGACATGCGATATAGCCTCGCAGGGAAGATCGGCTCCTCCTCTCAATATCGATCTTCCAGGATCTTCGAAGTGTATGGAAATTCTCTCGTAAATGATCCTCGAATATCCTTCCTATATATACAGGTATACACCGCCGTTCGAAAGATATGTACTTTTGATACGAATGTGTAGGAGACCTCCCACCTCAAAATCTGCTAACACGTACGTACCTTCATTGCTTAAGTTAAAGGCAAAAATCGACGATTCTACACGTTCGGGATATTATGACACGAGTCATACATTCAAATGCGTATATGTATAGGTATTTGTGAAAGAGAATATTTATAGGTATGTTAATGTGTATATGGACCTCCTGGACGGACATGAACGTCCAGTTTATGCGCATAAAACACACGAGAGCTTTAACAGCGTCTCAGCATTGCGATAATGCCCCGTGTTTATGTTAATATCTCTCTGCACCCAGCATGCTCATTGGTCAACGGATGTAGAAATCTTTCATCCCCGCCTGCCCCTCTTCAATATTCAGCTTCGAGTCAAACGCCTTCATTTTCTATTGTGCTCTGGAAAAAAAGTACTTTTGTTTTAATAGAAATATTCTTGCAAAATTTGTTACAATTTAAAAAAAATAATTTATCGGAATTGGAATGATGGCCGCTTTTCAGGGAGGAGAATAGCGAATGGACACCATTCATCCGCCAGCCGTTTCCATTACTTCAAGCAAATTTTGCTAGTCCCAAATGTTCATTGTGCCAAGATTGTTGACGTTGCAGAATTGACACCAGGAGTGATTATAATTCATTTGAGCACGCGCTGTTTAATCTCGAAACAAGAAGTTTTCTACTGTAGCAGTTTTATAACGTTTCATACTAAGTTCTTCAGTGAAGTAAAAGCATTATATCGCACTTTCTCAGCATAGCCAGAGTATTCTGTTAGTTACCTCGTCAATTTAAGAATCCTTAAGTCGTAGATAAAATAAAAGAGACTTGGTTTACAACTTTGCTGTTGTACTTACTAAGAGTTCTTTTATTCCTTTTGTTTTTTCCTGTCATTCAATTTTTTGTTTTGGGCTATTCACTCGTTGAAGCCGTAACAGAGAATAAAAAGGCGACACCGTTACAGAAATGATTTCCGGGCAAAGGGGAAGAACGCATCTCACATTGTACGAGTCTACATGAGCGTACACATACACGTGTAATACGTACATTAACGAAAGAATCTCTTGTGGCTAAACGTTTTACGGTAGATCGAGGGGAAAAACTGTAAGTTATTGCCACGGTCTTTTGCCCCATGAGTGCATACGCCACTTTTAGCTCTTCGGGACTTCTGCACCTTTTCTCTTGGATGCAATCTCTTTCTCTCTTCCTCTTAAGCGCATCTGTAACGCTAAAAGAGACTTGATCTTACACGATTCTCCATGTAATTCTTAAGTTAACGTTCTATCAGCTCTCGAGAGCGCCCATACATACGGCAGATCATGGAAACGGCACCGCGCCTTTAGCCCCGAGGTGAAATCGAGCTCGCAAGGTACTCGTCGTATAACAGAAAAGCTGGATGGCATCTGCGAAGACTTTCTTATGTACGTGATAGCCCGCAATGAAAGAAGAACAAAAAAATGCAATGAGGAAAAAATGAGAGAGACAGTGAATGAAAAAAATTGTTTCCTCATTTGAAACAACACTGAGAAAAGAGAATTGTTGAATCAACCAAATGGCTTCGTGAAATACGTCCAATGTAAATATTCTGTGATACTAAATATCAGTTTCATTAAATGAAAAATATCTTACGTTGATCCAACAAAATCCACGACAACAAATTTCATTTGGTTGATTCAATTGGTATCTTTGTTTAGTGAAATAAAATGAATAATTCGTGCAACTGAACGATTTTTCGAATGAACGAAATGTTTTTTTCGACGTATTCTATAAAGCCTTGGTTAATTCAACTAAACTCTTTTCTCAGTGAACGTTAAATAAAAATAGAATAGCAACGGTCGATTCAAGCTGAGTCTCTGAATTTGTTCATTATTAGCATCAGCTTTTTTTTGAAGCCCCCACATGAATACGAATTGATTTATATTCTTCGCGTAAGGCCCGATCCTCGGAACTTTTATTCTCGTTACGTTGTTAACATAGAAAATCTTTGGTCAATCTTCTAGGAGACTCCAGAAAATGGAATAAATTATCGATTAGACTTGTTTGTAGCTAAGTTCGACGATGACACTGCGCGCGGAGTCGAAAGTTTGTAAATCAGTAATCATGGTTAGCGGTGGTTCGAGCTTTCATCATTTTTCTTCAATCAAAAATATCCTCTCCTCCATCACATGAAAACAAAACGAAATGCCATAGTACGAGAATTGAAATCATTGTGAGTGAAAAATTCGAAAAACTGCGCTGTTTTTCTAGCGAAAGAAGAGAAAAGACCAAAGCAAACATGAAAAAATGAACATGATCCCGAAGATGAAGAGCAACAGAGTAATAAAAGGATGGAGAAGCATGAAGAATGAAAATTCAGAGGAAGACCGAACCAGAAAGAAAGAGAGAGAGAGAGAGGAGATTTCAGAAAGGGAGAATCTTCCACACTCGAACCCAACGGTGCTCTTGCACGGTGCTTCTTTTCTCGATCGCGTAATCTCTCTAATAGTTTCCGGTATCGATCGCGGCTGCTTTAAACGTTTCCAGTATCACAGGAAAGGGTAAAGCCGCGAGGAAAACCGGTGCATCTTAGAAGATTCATATTACTATATAGTATACAGAGTTTGCCCCGCAGATACGAATATACTCCCGAATAAAATCGCCTGGAGATCATCGTCGCGGGAGCAAAACCTTTTACCGCCTTTCCTAAGCTCCAAATGCACACACGCTCATAAACAATTTATATGTTACACATATATAAAAGATTACAAGGAGTTCCCTTACCTAAGTGGCTACTTATTGAAATTCACTATTGATACGAACTTCCTGCTTCTTCAATAAACTCTATACATAGCATCCACAGAGAACGTCCTGGTGCCTGAAGAAATTACTAGGCGAGAGATAGTGAGAGCTCTAAATAATCTGATATAAATATATTACAGAACGATTAATTATAAACGCACGATTTTATTGGGAAATACGAATGAGTAACGAGATCTCCGATGCGTATAATCGTTTATTTTTTTTATTCTGACGTAAGATTTTCAGGTCGAACATTAATTATCTCTAACAAATTATCAAAGGTTTGGACGAGTGTCTACAATAAATGCGGTGATTTTCATGTTTCATGTTTCACGCGGATAAAAATCATGGATCTCGAAAAATATGTACGTTCATTTATATCGGTTGATTGAGCAAAAAAAATTATGGGCACTTGATTATCCGTGTCACGAGTGACTTCCGTACGAATAAATCGAAAATATCTTGAATCATGAAATATCCAATCGATATTCGGATAAAAAATCATCAATCATGATTCTATAACCACCCGGAAAAATAATATTTCTGTCAATCAATACTGAAGTGCAGACGCGACTATCGACGATTTAAAATAAAAAAAGTATCCAAGTATTCACGAAGATATTAATCCATTGATCGCTCTAATACCCTTGCCCCAAGGTATCTCTATTCACGTGCCGCAGCTCTGAGCAAATCGTTAGTGAGATGTAATCAATATCTTATTAAACGTCCGGAGAACTGCAAGAGTAGAAAAACTACACGCGAGGAATAAGTGTGAAAAAAATGTGCAATATGAAACCAGAAATGTATCAATCCTGAAAGCAAATCGTCGCTTTCAGTTTGGCTCGTGCTCTCGTGCAAGTATTCGCGTATTTATTACACGATAGATTGAAGAGACAAGTCGATGAGAGGTATACACACATCGTTCGAGTGAGTATGTATACAACGTGAGCGTGTGTCAAAGGCTGTAACGTGAATAATACGATATAATAAATTGCTAATTTCACGTTCAACGAAAAGTTTTCTATTCCTCGTGCAATAACGTACGTGTAACTAAAAAGATTTATACACAATCATGTATATTGATAAATAGAAAGATTTATATATTTTCATACGTGTTAATATATGTAGAAATATATACGTGTATGAATAGTCCGTGCTGGTTACTTCTGGTCATTAGGTAATAACGGTAAACCGTTCGCTATTCGCCGAGTAATGAACGCGTTGTGTTGGCGTATCTATAGCTTCGTGGCGTGGCAAAATTCTCTCGATCGGAAGCTCCTGATCCTTAAGAGCATACGCGTTTTATGCTAATTGCGCGAACGACTAAGTACTCGAGTTTGCACGTATCCAAGCAATTCGTTACGAGGTTTCTGATTTTTTAACAATCTTCGAGCTAATAATCTACTGACAGAAGGACTGCAAAATACAATAACTGCCCTCATATTCGCCTTTTTCTTTTTACGCCTCTCTTCTTTTTACATTTTGCACCCCCTTTATCGTAATATTATTCCCCATTGTTTCATTTTCCATAACAAACAAAAAAAAAACAAAATCAGTCATCGTAACTTGCTCGAATTTTTCCATCCGAATCGCTTCCGTTATAACCGTACGACAATGTCTTCGTGTCCATAAGTTTTCCCTCTCAGTTTTATACGAAGGATATTTTATGTGTGTATCCTAGATTTCGCATAAGCCGCCTCAGCGTCGAGAGTGACGGGATACGATTTTTCGCTCGTAACGGTTCTTTAAGGTCAATCTCGACGGACTAATTATATGCGTGTAATCGAAAGCACCATTTCTCGATAATATCTCATTATCTATATATATATACGTATAGAGTAGTGCTCCAGGGTATTTGTGTTTTCGAATGCATATAACCATATAGATTTTTCGATATGTATGTACGCAGCAAACTCGAGCACGATTTAGCAACGAATACGATAAGTATGAAATATAGCCGATGTGTAATATTCATTCTGCGAACATATCATGTAATGTTACACGTCGTTAAACAATATTTTAGAAAGTTTTACCGATAAAAAGAAGGGTACGAATGCCGATGTTTATCGCGACCGAGAGAGCCACTGTGCTATGACAGCGTCTTAAAACTGATCGACTTGTTACGGAGCTACGAGATTCATAATCTTTGTTCGAGAGAAAGGAATTTTTTTTTTGTATAAAAAAAAAGATCGATATTTCCTGAGACTCGAATCGAGACGAGAATTATTCAATTATATTTCTGACTTGCCTGATTCATAATTGAAGATCATAAAAATCGTCTGAAATTGGAGTTGCACCGATTTCGTACAGATAACTTTGTAGATTTATCAACTAAGAAAGGGGATGGAGCTAGAGTCGCTGGTAGAAAATTCCTGGAGTGATCGGACATGAAACTTCTTATGGCTTTTGCACGAAACTCAATAATACGAAGAAGGACGTTGCGTGACGGACGTTCGACGATATATTTCGTTCCAGCAATATTTCTTCTCCGTTTTTTCAAGCCTCTGGTACGAACGAAGGTGAGAGGACACGATGAGAAGAGAGGAAGAGAGCCAGCACACAGCGAGAGATATATATGTATATTCGATGGCCACGCGATGTCGTAGGGTTTTGTGGCTGAGAAGAACTTGCATGAATTTCCAACAGTATAAGAGACAAAAGGCAAATAACAACTTGCTGTTAGGAAAGAAAAAGGGCTCAGATCTCTTCTTGTGAAACTCTTTCATCGTTTTTCTTTCGCGCTCTTTTCCGATTCGATTCTACTGTTGTGTTTCTACCTCAACGAGTTCTGAGAATCTTAAAGCCTTTCTGCATATGCACTACGTGACACTTGACTAGGTGGAAACGGGTAAGTTTAATTTCACAGCAGATTAATATTTCTCTGGGTCGAGAAGATGTACAAAAGGTCTGCTTTCGGCTTCACGATTTTTACAATATAAAATAACTGTTTTTCGCTGTACCGAAATTGATATAATTTAAATATTATTCATTTAGACATTATATTTAGAGGGATTCATTCCCAGGAAATTTCATTTGTCCTGATATTATTATTTTCATTCGATGTAGATTGGACACTGCTCATGTTATAATAGCATTTATTCTATGCTGAGCAATATCCATACGTTCAGCTGTTCTCGTGGACCGTAAGCCAGCTAACCAGTCACGAGGACTCTGCTTTCAGATCCTGCATTGTAAAAACGTGTGTGGAGTCGCGCTCACGAGGCTTGCTGGTCCGCAGTAACATGCCGCTGTCGCTTCTCCGTACACAATATACACCCTGACTCTCAGGAGCTCTCTACCATGGTGGTACGTCGCATTTCTATATACAAAAGCGAACAAAGTGCATCCAGAGACGGTTAGGCGCTAACAATGCTCCTCGGACATTCGATGTACTATCAGCTCTCGTATACTATTACGTAAAGAAAGAGGGTAAGAAAGTTTATCGAGAAATAGATGATCACTTAGGTATTCGTGGATCCACCGATTTTACTGTGCAACCAGCAATAATTTATAATAATCAAAAGTTCATTTTTGTCCTTACGTTATGAAAAGTCCTAGTTTAAAATGTCACTTAGAACTTTATGATGCATCGAAAAGTTTTTCTCCTCAAATCTAAGTCGATTTTTAATATTTCAAGCCAAAGAATTCTTTGCCGACAGATGTTAATTACGTTAAAACGACGTTTTTCAAGTAGTTCGTTATTTTCCTGTATATCTAATTTTTTATGGCTTCTTCTCATTATTCTGCGTACTTGCACAAGAATGTATAATTTTTATGTGAAACAGAAATTCTTATTGCGTTTTTTTTTTGTCTACGACAACGGCAGTAATGATCGTAATGATAATAATAACGTTTATGCGTGGGATTTCTCGAAGGCGCTCCTCGAAAGCTGCTACGGTTACTTCACTGTTTCGTTAGATTCTTTGGACAGCAAACATACAAGGTATCTCGTTTGCTCTCTCGCTAATCAGCTCGTTGATTGGTGGTTCGTCTTGTTCTCCGGTGTTCGGTGCTAAACTCGAGTAGCCCCGAGGATCTTCGGAAACTTAGCGGTAACGCGTACACGCTCTGCTGTGCTCGGCCTTGTCGTCGAGGACCTACATCCTTATATATGTAACGGATATATATAGACATTCTGTGTATTATTATTATATACGGTTTCTCGTTAATGCGACTCGTTACTCCGCTGAACAAAATGATTGCTAGTTGACGCTGCTCACGAAAGCCCATGGCTGATGCATGTGCCAGTATACATCATGAACGTGCAATTTTCTATCGTTTCCACACCCAGTTTCGATTGATCCTAGTCCAAATATTATGAAAATTAATTTAACTTTCATTGAAATGAAAAAAAAAAATGACCTGGTTATTGTTGACTTTCATTTAATTGACTTCTCTGTGACTGTCCCATCGTTCAGTCGATCAATTTTCTTTCAAGCTCCACTCTAACTCTAATTATTATTGTGATATAAAATCACGGAACTAGTTGAAAAATATATATGGATTCCAACATATGATATGCGCTGACTCATGTATCTGATGTCTCATCACAAAGGGAACTTCAATTGGCGTTAATTTCGCTCTTTCAAGATAAGATTTATTCGTAATTCTAGCAAATGAAGTATTCGCTCACGCATCTCTCGTTGATGACAACAAACAGTTGCGATTGTACGGAACTCATACGTGCATCGCATGAAACAGTCGCGTAGGGTTCGATTCTCAACGTCATAATGAAAAAATTAATAATTCAAATGAATTCAATATGAATATTTTTCTTTGTAAATAATGGTTGGAATGAAATCCTATCGAATAAATGAACTCTAAACCAGTCTATAATCATTATCAACTTGAATGTAAAACGAAAGGACAGGGGCAACGGAACTCGTTACCAGGTATAGATATATATGTTATGTTCCAAGAGTTGACGAGTATACGTTGAAGATGAGAGACGTCGAGAGTGCAATGAGGAAAAAGGGGAATCCCCTCGCGGACTTTCTAAGTGGTCACGTTAGATATCGTTGAAAAGTCCACTTACGGTATTTACGGCCGAATATAAATCAGGCTTAAACACGGGTTCCGTTTGAAAATAGCTATACTCGAGATTTAGATACATCAACGTATATATCTATAACATATTGCGCGTGTATTTATAAGCTACGAGAAGCCTGGACGTTCTTGGTGGACGATATTTATGAGTGAATAAATTGTCTATAAATGGTAATGATCCAGTTTCTTATTAGGGGTTATAGAAGCCCTCCGGGCATTGGCTACGTCATGTGCAATACAGAGCTTTTATATTTTTAACACAGAAAAAAAAAATAATAATAAGATGTGTCTAAAAATTTATCGATTTATGTACACAGTCCGACAGAAATGAGAAGTAAGTTTTGAAAGTCAAATTAGCCAATGATCCGTTCTGCCATTTCGCACCATTCAACCTTTCTTCCACGCGATCGTGTTCTGTACACGCATATATGAAATTCATCAAAAAATATATGCTTGTATCATCAATGCACACGTGTGTTCATGAGCGTTTGGTGTGACGGCTTAAAAAATGATTGTTATTATAGGACGAGCAGCGATCCAGTTTGTCTAGTTTTCGTCTGTCTTATTATTTTTGGCTCCAGGGTAATATTTAGTGTCCAAAAACGAACGCGGTTGACTGATGAACGAAGTTTAACGAATGGAGAAGCGCGATTCTCCACCTGGTTCAATATTTTTTATCATTAACTAGTGAGAAAATAATTATACTCGAACATTGGTACGTCTGGACCTTACGAAACCATGGCGTTCGAAAGAAGCAAAGAAAAAATATACACATATATATATCTTTTCTGATCTCTCGTTTGTGGCACTCTTGCTAATTACACTCATTCGAAGTGACTAACTGATGCTCATTCTGATATTTCGGTATTTTTATTCATTCTTTCGGAGAACTCTCACTATTAATAACCGATTATCCGGAAGAAATTGAGAGTAGCGTATATGTTGCTAGAGTCTCTCTGCTACGAGACAAGGTCACAACTGCCTCGAGCAGCTGTTTCAAGTCCTGCTCCGCCATAATTTGTTACTCGGCGTGTACACCTTTATTTTGCGTCTCTAGATATATGTATATATATTTAGTACGTATGTGCACATATTCTGTACCATCTAGAGGAGAAAGTATTTGCCTCAATTCTCAGTAAAGCCAGAAACGATTGCGCGCGACTCTCTCGAAAGATCAACGTGCTCCGATCTTCGAGCTACATCGATCGTTATATCACAGCTAAGGAATATATTTCAGAATTTACATCGAGAAACGGAGTAACGAGGCCAACCCTCGTTTCAGGCTGATCCGTGGTAAAAGAATAAAAAACAACATTTTTTTCTCGCATGTTATTTTGGAATAGCACATAATTCATGTGAAATATCCCTGTATTTGCGGCAGAAGGCTGTTGCGAATTATTCGAGATCCGCATCGAGGAACACGAAAAAAAAAGAAAATTTTACACGAGGTTTTCAAGTCCATTTTGTATACAATCGATTTTCTCTCGAATATTGTTTCAATCGACATACGAATTGAATCGTTTTGAGCTAAGATCTAACGATCAACGATTGATAGAAATTCATTTTTTTTTTTTTAATATGGAAAAAGAAAAAAATTTTTAGTTTCACTGTAATCATTTTTTTGAAGCCCAAAATTTCGACTTGTTTCTCACGTTTAATAATAAGTATAACCATTTACCTACAATAATAGATAAAATCAACATGAATGTGTGAAGATTATTCAATGAAATTGGATCGATACAAAATTGGAAGCTCTCAATCTACGGATGATCTTGTACGATAGATATTTATCTCATTGCCTATAAAACACAAATAAATAAATAAATAAATTAACGTAACACAAATAAAAATATAGATTGACAGTGAAAATGGGGTTGAGATGAGGTTAACTAGGAAGCTGCCACTATGATTTCTGTGCATATAACGAGCGAAAATGTTTGCTCACGCGTGCGATGTAATTAACTTACTCGATTCTTCGGCTTACGCAACCCCATTCGAATGATTCCTGTCGTGGCTGTCGTTACGCCCACGTTTGACATATACGATTGTACGTATGGATCTATGGATGCAATATATGATACTATTACTATACTAGATGGAGGCGAGGACATTTATGTTTAACTGTAGCGTCGTCAAATTGGGCTGTAATCACGTAATATTTATTTACTTTGCGTCATCAAGAATTTTTGCTTTCGATTTCGATTTTTTTTTTTATAAATGTCAAAATTACGGTAAAATAAATAATTAACATTACACTTGTCTCATTTTATCTTCGATGTTTCGGAACTATTACCATATTTACTTAATCCTAATTGATGATTTTTAATCTTCATAATTACAGGATAAAAAGCGATATTTTAAAAGCTCTTAACATTTTTAAACATGATTATAACTATTTTGCAATTAAATGTAATTAGATTAAGTACATTAATGAGCAGTCGCGTCTGGTTTTCTTCACCAGCGTGCAACTGTATGAATATTAATAACGAATAAAATCGTAAATAAAGTCAAGTAATATGAGATTTTCAACAGACGTTCTGTAAATTTTTGTATTTTACTATTTTTTTTTCTACTCATCTTTGATGTACTACATTCTCAATTGCATAACGGTTCTCGATAGCAAGAAGGGAAACAGTGCGGTTCTTGTTAGATTATTCTCCTAAACCTACCGGAACAGAACTAACCGTTGGCAGAAAACGCGGACTCCTTTCATGAAAAGCTTTCTGCATGGAGCTCCCTGACTCTCGGTGCTGTACACGGTGCAATACGTGCTGCTGTCTGTACAATCGCAGTAAAATGGAAGCAAAAAAATAAGGTGGGGAGAGGGAGAGAGAGAGAGAGAGAGAGAAGTTAAGGTCGTATCTGATTCACGATCGTTTGCCATTGTTTTATATCCGACGCAAAGAGGCAATCCCCCAATCGTACGTGACTCGCAGAAAGTGGAGGTAACGTTTTCTACGAAATTCGTCGCTATTTAACACTTCTGCATAACCTTGTGCGAACACCGTTGACAATATTATTTCGTGTATGTGAGACACCTGCTTTTTCAAGATTTTATAACGCATACATCCGAAATATATTTCATCACATTCCGATCATTTATCCCTCAAGACCTATTTTCTGCTGTCTATTTTGAGTACAAATAAATTCAATTGATCGTTAGGCTGAACAGGCTTTAATCTGAGATAGCGGAATCGCTTTTAAAAAGAAACTTTAAATTGGCGTTCACAATAATAAAATCTCGTGAAAGGTTAAATATTTTTCAGAACAACGGCGCTGATAAACTTTTTTTTTTTTTTCAAATTTACCATCCATTAGTCTTGTTTTTAAAACATTTCAAGTGAATGTACATTTTTATTTCTATTGTAGTTTCATTATCTTACCTGCTTTTGTCCTACTTTATGTTTTTTTTTTACGATCCGGTAAATCGGCGAAAATTTTTCGGAACACAATGTGATTCCTTTGTTCCTCGTTTCAATCGCTTCCTGGCCATGGTTCCATATTTGGGACGAGAGTTAGAAAAAATTTTAGCGCACGTATATGAAAAGAAGAAAGTGTTCTTGATCGGTGTTTCCTATACTTAAATGCTATGATAACAGAAAAATATGGAGCCATTCGTGCACGCGTTTTACTACTTCGTTCCGTTGTTATTCAGTTCTATTCCGCGCGAAGTGGTCGGCGCCGTTTTTAGACGTAATTCCAGCGGATTTCAATTTTCAAACTCAAATCATATAATTACAAAAAAATTATTCTCGCGTATAGAAAAAATACCAGTCGAGTGAAAACTCGGCTTCTGGAGTATCAACGGTCCTTTTTCCAGATTTGAAAGAAAAAAAATTTTGTGTATAATGATTTTGAAAAAATTGAGCGACTATTACATGAGATCTTCCTTCAGTTTTTTTCATAAATTCATGAGAAAAACAAAATTCCCGTCCAGCTGCAGAATTTGGCCCGGAAGCGGTTAAATCGTTTTTCTTGAACAGTATTAAAAAAAAAAAAAACAAGAAAAAACCCCAAATGGTTAGTACAAAATATCACTCAACACGTAAATAAGAAAATGAAGCTGTACAGTACCTTAGGCACGTGCCAAAGACATCAAAAATTTCATGTGGCAACATTTCTCAATCAATCTTCAAGCAATCATTAATACCAGCCACCGAAAATGTACCCTCGGGTCACAAACGTATGAAGATATTGTCTATAACGGGCACATGACACTTGGGACTGTTTTCGTGCAGCCTTCATATCTTTTGACATTGAGATTGACTCGTCCTGTCTCGTATTAGGAATTTGTCCACGAATAGGCAGGTGTGTTCATTTTAAGTTAAAATTTCGCGATCATTTATATTTTATATACCGTTTGATAGTGGCACACGATTGTGAAGATTTTACAATCATGCGAGAGTTTTGTTGCAGTGTAATCTTGAAATGAAAATCCCTTCGAAATCTTGTCGAGATTCCCTTCTGTGTGTGTGTGTAACTTTTCTATTTTACTGATTGATGATGTTTATGGTGGTGTTCTCCCATTTGCTTTTTTGTTTAACGATTCATGCGGCAAGTTCAGGTCTGTCGCTTCAAATCTCTGAACACCCTCGTCATCGCGCTGTCAAAGTTTTTTTTAAAATTATTATTCCATAGCTGTTAGTTAATTTTTCAAATTCAGTAGAATAAATCGAAGCTAAAAGAATTTATGAGATGTCGAGTCCGAGTGATAGCTCTAATTCGAGTGGTTTCGAGCTCAGCGATGACGGATTTAACGGTTTCACGCGTCATCAGATCGGACGATCGAAGTGTCGTACCTGTCCGGAAATCAATTCGATCAAAACTATCTTGCGCGAAAAAAATCGTTCAGGTAAGTTCGAAGACTGATGAGTTTGTAGAAAATTGATTGCACCAATTTGATTGTTCTTGGATTCTTTTTTTTTTTAATTGTATGGGACAAAAGAATCGTAGCAAAAAGTTAATTTGTTGAAGAATAATTCAAAATTTTGTATCATATTTGTGCATCGTTAAAGAAAATCGTTTCCAGCCAAACTGACCAGACAGAAGTGTCTTAGGACGAGGCAAAATTCTTCGAAAATTTCGGAATCATCGAACAAGAACTTTCGCCATACACGTCTCACTCCATTTCTTCATTTTCGAAAGCGACAAAGGAACAACGACTCAGTTCATTTTATCGCGACAAGAAAGACTATAAAGCTAATGATGGTGAACAAAAGTAGTCAGACAACAGAATTGTCCTCGTCCTCGTCCTCATCCTCATCCTCGTCCTTCGAAAAAGATACGACGCGGCTCGAGTGTCCCGTCTGGCTTGCGAGACATTGCGAAAACGTTGAGACTAATCCCGTTCCGTCTGATCCGATTGGCCCGATCGCTTCGACGAGAAGCCTACCGTCAAAAGATCGAAACCATTCTGTTGATCCAACGAAAAAACCGGTCCCAACTAAACCAATCAACACCCCGAATATCCCAAAAATTCTCTCAAGCAAAAAAAAAAACGATTATTTTTTCTCCGCAACGAAAAAAGGCTTATCAATGTCAGACTCCATTCTGGCGATCCCGAAATACGACTGCCCGAGATCGTTAACTATCTTGCGGCCAAGAAGACCTCGTCACGAAGCCGAGCGTTCCGAAAAGGACGCAGAAAATTCGCGCTGTCGAAGATTCACGTCCAATCATCGGATTAAAAATCTGGGCAATGAAGTCCATCAAATATTGACGAGAAAACGTAGCGCAAAAGTAGCGCTCGAAAATTTAACTGTTTTACCAGACAGTAAGAGGAAGTATGATGATGCCGATGCGAAAGTTGAGTTTTTGTTGCAACCAAAACATTCAGAAATCATTAACAGTGGTGATGTAATTGACACGAATATTTCTGGTGAACGATCGATAAATATTTCTGAACCTCCAGTTCCTACCAACGATAAAAATACTCAGCAAATTCCATCCATCCACGATCACGAAAAATCTCAACCTCATATACCTTTCGATTGTTTATCGCCGAGTGAATCTCAGGAGAGTATCCAAATTATAGAGATTCGAAAAGGCAATTTGACCAGCGTTTCAGACAAAAATAGTATCCCAAAAGAAGACACAACGATAGGAAGTTTTTCATGCTCAAATATCAATTACGCTGTTGATGGAAAAATGGTAACAGTGAAAAAAGAGCGACCATACGTCATTGATCAGGAACAAATCCATTCATCGAGAGCTGTCAATGAAACGAGACTGGAAGGAGGGCCAAGAAATATCTCATCTCCGTCGTCGGACGATAACGATGACTATCATTTTCTCATGTCACTGCACTGTCAGTTGAAAAATATGCCACTTTCGAAGAAACTCAAAATGAGACTAAGAATTCAAACAATGTTCTACGAGGATATGGAATTTGCCGGCGATTTTGTTCAATCTTCTGGATTTTTATGAATAGTTCGAACCAATCATCAAACAATAACTATATTCTGTGAAATTCCGAATATATTATGACAAAATCAGTTTACAGTATCATTATTTTTTTAAGGTTACTTATTCTCAAGCATCATTTTCCTCCAAGGAGCTCAGATATTGGTCTTTTTTTTTTCAAAATGGAAGAAATCAATTCCGAATCAAACGAACGGAATCAATCTCAAACTTTATTGGTACATTTCAATAGACCTCGTAAACTCATAGGATTTCTATATCGCATGAAAGGCGACACCTGTCAGCATAGACTGGAAAACAGGTTGATGAAATAAGTTTACACAATCTGGTGAATTCAAACTGCAACGACAATTTTATTATGCAGAAATTTATGCATACCAGATAGATTCGAATGTTAATATATACAATACATCTAATATAAATACGAAGACTTATCGACGAGTCTAGGAGACACTTGGTTTACCCAACAGTATGGCCCAGGAGCGTAATCGTTATTTATAGTAATCCTTTTGCATTTTGCGGAGAAAATTTACATGGGAAATTGATGGTGGTAGCGGGCGCGCGTGGAGCTACCGCGAGACATACGAGCTTGAAACCAGTGAGTCAATATACACGTACATGAAATACGAACCACTGTATAGATGCGAGAAAAAATATGAAAAATTTTATTTTTAATACGAGCCGAAGTGCTGCAGCACGCATCGAAAAATCGAGCGATTTTTTTTCATCTTTCTCTCTTGCTTTCTATGCGTGGCAAAGTATGATCGTCTTGACATGTTGACACGTACCATTTACACCTGATCGCGAACGTCGAGATTCCGTGCCACGGAACATCACCGACCGAACATTTTTTTCTCTCTCTTTTTTTAATCGCCCTCCGTCTCTCACCATCCCAAAGAATTATAAAAGAAAATGTAAAACTTTGAAGAGTTTTGCAAAAAAGAAAAAAAGAAGAGATTAAATAAAAAGAAAAAGATCGATAGGTGCTTCATTTACATGCCGGCCACCTGGAGAGTCGCTCTCGGTGTTCGCCTCGAGCGTGCGGCTGTGCCAGAGCACCTTCGCTCCTGATCGAGACACCGCACGATCTTAAAACCCACGGATACAATATATACACATATACTTTTATACCCATATACATCTACGTGTAGTTATGAAGGTATGTGCGAAGCAACACGTCCCTGAAAGTGAAATTCCTCGTCGTTGAGAGTTTCCGAGAATGACACTCTACACCACAGAGATACGTGTCCCTTGGGACGATGACAGGCTAAAATATACATGTAAATCCATTTTTTTTCCGATTTGCGAATGTGCATAAGAGAGGCAGCGCAAAGCGGGGGGTATCTAACAGGATGCTACATTTTTTATGCGATGATAATTAGTTTTATCTACTTCTTTCTAGCCAGTCTTGAAAAAGCTACTATCAAGATTTTATCTATTTTCTTTTGAATTCGTTTTTATCCTGACTGATGTATGATCATTTTCGTAGAACGGGATTCCAGTGAAGAAGTTTACTCGTACTTCTAAGTCTGTGATCGTAAAGATCGAAGTTCTGAATCATAAAAAATAAAATAAGCTCATTCGGAGTTTTTTTATTCTTCGAAACTCTTTTGTTCTGATTTTCGAGTCAAGGGCTCTGCTGCATCTGCTAATCTGCTGCAAAATTCATCAACATCGTAGATGTTGGTGAAGACCTCGATGTTGATTTCGCAATGAGCTATATTCAGAATCAACCGATTGCTGGATGCAGTGTCAACTCTGATATCCAGGGTGGACCCATGAATCATGTGCTATAGCATTCCCATGAATAGTGTGATTTAAAAATTTAACAAATTCTTCAAGTAATGATATCTACCGGATATCACGGTAGAACACTCATCCGCATGACGAAATTTTGGTAAATTTATCAGAATCGTCATACATTTGGGATTATTTCAGATTCCGTTGGAATTCCAAGAACTTGTTGGTTGCGAGAATATTTTTCTGGTGTCAAAAAAAATGTGCGGAATATCAATTATATTTGAAGGTCACTAATCATACTGAGTTCGTAGCACAGTAATTTATCTATGAGTGTATTGCTGATCGAATGAGACATAAAAAAAGCATCTAATTGAGAGATAACCCGAAAGGTAATAAATTTAGCATTTTAAAGTCAACATTTATGTTCGGGAGTCTGGGCGCCTGGGTGCGAGATCTGAAGAAAATTTTAAACGCTTCAAAATACACGATCGAGCAGACCCTATCGATCGCTACGAAAAAAGAATTTTTTCACGAATTATATTCTCACCTCGTGGGCTGCATAGAGAGCCAAGTTAAATGTGGATAATTTTTCTTGAAACCGTATAGCTATCGAGTTATTTAAATTTTAACGAAAATTAAATAATTACGCTAGAGAAATCGCAATGAAATTGTGAAAAAACGAAAATAGAACTTTTGTCTCACCCTCGTGCGAAGAAAACTGGCAAAATTTATTTTCATAAGCTAGACGCATGACATATTGAAACTGAATTTCAAAGCTATCAAATTTTTCTTAACGAACAAAGATTTCGACTGGTGTAATCATACTTTTGGTCGGGAGTGTAAATATACTCATGCGTGTGTACCGTTGCGCAACTGTGAAAGCCGAGGTAAGAGCCAACGGGCATTACATCGAGCATAGCAGAAATTCACTCTTACTTCCACCGGGAACCTGCCCTGACCTCCGCGCGATAATGAGAGAGTGATCCGGGTTGATCTCGATTTGGTAATGGAGGTCGGGGATAATGGGATCTCAGCGCTGCAGTGTAACAGCATCGATTGCACGTGCTCCGATACTTGATCGACGAGATGATGAGAACAATTTACATTTTTTTTCGTAACATTCACATGCGAGAGGCCAAAATCGCAGTTGCAAATTATTCGCCGAGTTTCGATTGTTGAATATACAGAGATAAAGTCCAATTGTTCAAATAGAAATAGAATAAATGAAAATTTATCGAATTTTATATTATATAATATCGAGAAATTAGTAGAAAAGAGTATTTTTTTCGTTTAATCTATTTTCAGAAAAGAGCAACGTTGTACGTACTGCTCAATTATTTGAATTCTTTCAATTGAACGTGACACATTGTATTTATGGCCAACATAGTTTCTATGAATGCTAGATAAAGAAACAATTCGTTATAGGAGTGATTTATTGGGTGAATTCGAAAAATATTATGTCTATACCGTTCTGTTATTATTATTTCATCGTGCTGCGCTAAAAACTGGGAACATTTATTATCAATAGGTGAAATAATTGTTTTTTCTCTGTACGTTATTGTTACGAGAGTTGGCTCGAAGCACAAGAAACAAAGGAATTCGTGGCGCTGTACGCACGTTTTCAACGACGAATGGAATATCATTCTTATCGGTAGTAAAGCGTTTTCTCGATCTCCCGAGCTCGATGCAATTTTAGTCTGCACGCAGTCAATTGCTCGTTGTTAAATATCTCGGCGATATAACGAGAATCGATGGCTCGTTTCCGAGAGGCTATTTATCAAACTCTGTACAACTATTGACTCATGTTTTGTAATGGAGTCGAATGATAAAATTCTTCGTGATAGTCGAAGGAGCAACTAAATGTGTTGGATAGTAAAAGTTTTCTAAGCACATACGTGCTCACAAGAGAATTAGAAATTTCTAATGTCTCGGGAGGTTTCCTCGTTTATCAATGACATTTTCTTCTCTTCGTACGCTTAATTTCCCAGAGATGCAACTAATATTTACAAAAATAAATTCTTAATCATATGCAGTCGTTTTCTATGACATTTAGAAACATATCTGTGGAGTTTTGCTTCCTCGTTTGTCTCTCATATTCGAGAAGCTTTGAATTATTGGTTTTCCGGTTACTCCATTTACTTAAACACTAATATCATTTATTTCCATTGAAATATACTTCATTTTTAGTAATAAGGCATCTTTGTTAAAAAAAAAAACATGAATTAGTTGCAATATTATAACACTTCTTATAGAAATACAATCCAGAACGCAAGGAGTGTACATTTTTTATATAAAAACACACTCGCACCTTTCTGTGAAATAAAAAGAAATGATATATGGAAATATGACGAGAATTATCATAATAACTTATCATTCATTTTCTTTCTTTGACGCCTTCACAACACACATTGTTCGAATGCGTTCTAGAAGGGATATTTCCCTTCTACTGATCGTAATCTCTCAATTCATATTACTCTACAATCTTAATCACAACGAGCTTAACGTAATTAATCATAATTAATGACAAAACTGCCTCATATTTCACACCACGTTGAACAACTATTCCGGACCAATAATCTTCATGAGTTCAGCCTTTTTAATCTTTCGATCTATCGTTTTTTGGCCTTCGTCAATGTACAATATCATAGATTTTTCCGCCGAGAAAATAAACATCTTTTCTCATTCGTTTGCGGTTTCAACTACCAGCAATCCTGAAATAAAATGAACAATGCTGCTTCTCTTTCTCTTTCTCAAAGTTTCTTCCAGACATCTCGTTACCTCGTGATGTACATTCGTCGCGTAAGGGTATGCATTTGCCTTTTTTTTTCTTCAAATTCACCTTACACGAGTTATGCACTGGTAGAATGTCTTAATTGAAAGCACGGAAGTTCAATGATTTGGGAGCAACCGCAGCAGATCTTTCCGAGACAATGTTTGGATAAGAACTTGAAACATCTGCAACCACTTTGCTCATGTATTATATCAGCCTCAATCATACGTATTTATATGTACACAAGCGTTGTTCGTGTACCGCATACATGTAAACCGATACATAGGTGCTAGTAAACTTGGCGAGGAACTCAACGGTGCGTGACAAGGAAATAATTCTAGATCGTAAGCGTCGATAGATCGTTAGATGACTCGAGAAGCCCGTTAGCCGCGTCTCTGCGCGATCTCTTTGCCCGATGCCCCGCTACAAACGCATCCCTTTTGCCGGCCCAACATCTTCCATGTCTCGATCCGATTCTACATTGTCGATTCCCATGAAAACTGGAAAAGCTAGTGGCGTAAACTTCATGTATTATAATAGCACGCGTATAAAGAATCGTGTTATTTAGTATCCCGAACGATTAAACGCTTTACTTCCTACGGCGGATAGACCAGACGTATTCTTGACCGCTAATGTCACGCGATTTTTACGTCGTAACCTTATCCGGCATGGAGTCTCTTCATTCATTCTTCCCACAAGAGAAACATAAAGGATCCACGGTAAATTCTATGAGCCATAATATTCGCGATGCTGTCCTACGCGTCTGATGTACTACTGTACTAAATGTATATTAGTATCTTGAACGTACTGTTCCGGGGGGCAGAGAGGGAGAAGGAATTAAAAAATTGAGTACCAAAGAAAACAAAAAGGAATTTTACTATCGTCCTCAAATGAGAGATCCTACAAGAAAGGTGTAATATATTGTAGCAACAGTCACGACTTTCTTAATAATATATTGGAATTCGATGGCCTTCCGGCATAGAACTCTGCGAACATTTTAATGTTTGGCATAATACGAAACTGATTGAAGATAAGTAACCGGTCGATGTTGAGTTTGGGATAAGATTTCTCAACTCGTAGAATCATCGGTATTGAATATCCTTGTGATTTTAATACAATAACTCGTTCATGCTGAATGCCGAGGAATATACGTGAATATGAATTTTCATGACTTGAAAATGAAACTTTTTTTTCGATGGAATAAACTTTCAGTTTCACTTCACAACTTTTAGTTATTATCAAGAGACTCGGTAGAGTCTCGGGACAAATACATTGACAGCTCTGTCGTCTGCTGGCCCGAGACTCGCCGAGTTCAATATTCTCACGAAAAAAAGTAGCTATTTCCTGAGAAGTTTGGCACAAGATCCAATTTCGTTTGATGATTCCAGTAGTTTCGAAACTAGTTTACATCTTGTCATATTATATTTTCTCGTAGATTCAGTTTTCAATAATAGTTTTCAAGAATATAGCAACGAATGATGCATGTCAAGATAACTGCACAATCTTTCGATCAATCAATGCCTTGAGTTCCACAATTGTTGATTGTTGTCGAAAAACAATATTTTTATTTGTATACAAAAACTTAGAAGGAAATAGTGAAGAAATATTTCAACGACGATTATTCTGGAATTGAACGTTTCTTTCCATTTATTGAAAAAAAAAAAATATATATATATATATAAGCTGCGTGTATCGATTGTGAAATGAAATATAGGAACATTCTTTGCAACATGGAAAAAAATTTTTATCATCATTTCTCCAAATCAGAAATGGAAAAGAAGAAGACAGTGTATGCACAGGCCCCGTGCATTGGGGCACTCGATATAAATTCTATTGACACAGCGATATATTTTATTGTCTAACTCTCGGGAATTACGAGCCCGAGCGAAAGCACGTGGATTTAACTTTGTCTTTATTATTTTCTCTCTTTTTATCACGGCCTCCTGGGGGCGATCGGCATCGAAATCCTTAGGGCTTCCGTCGTTTTTACAAGTGATTATAAGGCAGTTTAAAATCGACGTATTTGCGAACGATCTGCGAGCAGCGATCAGAGGGTGATGGCGGAAAAAAGGCAAATTTATTTCTGAGCTCGAGGGCGTGGTTCATTTGTATAGATCGAATGTCGACGAACAAAAGGTCGTAACGATTGTGCCACATTGGCAGCCCAGTCTCGTGAGATACGTCCTTTTTTTGCTGGATCGTGATGTACCTATTTTACGGGGGCATCGATACGATGAACGTATTTGAAGAAGTCCGGAGCACTCTCTGGACTTCTTGAAAAAAAAAAAAAAAAAAAAAAAAAAAAAAAAAAAAAAAATGAGTCGATATCCCACTGGATATCCACTCATTCGCAAAGAGAACAGTCAAGGACGAATTTATCGTTCGCCTTTCCCGGGTTAACCCACCCCAGGGGACCGGAGAAGAGGATATGCACTTCGGTCCAATGGTGCAGTCTGGACTCGGCGATCCTCCAGCTTCTTTTAACATAACATCACATTGTAATGGAGCATGGTTAAAGGGGTGGGGTGGAGGGTTGAACAAGGCGGATTTCCAATAAATTTTCTCATCGGTGATAAAAGTATCATCGGGCCAAAGCAGAACGAACCTCTCTTTTCGCTCTTTCTCCCTCTTTCCTTTCTCCTGGCTCGCCAGCGCACTCTCGTTGTAAATCAATCTAAGATGGCTGCAGATAGCAAGAGAAAAGTATGTCTATACTCGTTCAGCCCAGCTGGTTACTCTTTGTGCTTTCCTTCCCAAGCCTCACTATTATTTTTCTCGACTTGATTTTACTCGCGGTTTGGCATCTACGAAGACGTGCATATGCATTTATAAATACAGGCAGATATACACACGTATTCATATTCATGTATACACAAGTCCCAATCGCTCCAGCTCTCGAATTATCTTCCTCCTTCCGAGCCAATAACGTTGACAACGAGTTGTTGCATTTACATATCATGTTTAAATTATATATGCCGATTATATTTACCCATCATTTATACATCACCCATAAAATCATCGTAAATTTTGCATAAAACTAAATCGTGTTCTATATATTGTCATATTTTTTCACATTATACGATACTTTTCGAGTGCTCAGGTATTTTTGCATTTTCCTGAAACACAGCACTGACATATTATTGCAAAACGAGAGCCTGTACAAAAAAAAATCGTCAAAAAAATCGAAAAATTGATTCGTACAAACGCGTGACCCCGTCCGTATTCCAGGGCCTTATACATCGAATGCTTGAAAAAAAAAAAGAAAAAAAAGAGAGAAGAAAAATCTCACACTTCGAGAGTGACTCGAGTTGTAACTCGATAAAATACGAGAATGGTATCTCGCACCTTTCCTGACCCAGATTTTCATGGTAAGCGGTAAAACACGAAGCATATATTTAGAGATCGGAGAGTGAGAAAGCGAAAAGTGTTGTATTCGGAGCAACCGATCGACAAACGCACTCTCACTCTTCGTGGCAATCTCGATCGACGTGTGCCGTACCGTAGGAGGATTATTTGAAATTCGAGAGAGCTTGGCGCGTGGACCGTTCACCTGTTTTATTTGTCTCCCACGTATTTGCTCAACGTCCGGCAAGAACGCAGTAATCGACGAAACAGAGCTAATTTCGTATTGTATTTTTTTTTATTTTTTTCTTTTTTCATTGCAGGCTGGTTCTCTGTCGTATCGAACAATAGTGGGACCGGAAGTGCCAGGGTTTACAGAAGAATTGGGGCTCTCGTGAGAGCTGGAGTGCCTGCGTTTCTTCTCGCCAAACCACTTCGAGCATACACCTTGACACACTCGAAAATGGGTAAGTAATGTAACTTAAATAAAAACCGCACTCCTCAATGAATACCATTCATTAAGTAAGACAACGACAATATGACATCATGATATAATTGTGTGTAAAAATTAAATTTGATAAAAACACATTTCGCATTAGGTTCTTTCTTACGTTTTTTTTTTGTCAAACAAACACAAAATTCAGATCAGAGATTAAACAACATTTGTAATTATGAGTGTTCTGAAAACGTTCGATCTATCATAATTACTAGAAATATCTTGTCCTATATCTTAAATTCGATTTTCTGCGCTGCATTCGCTTTCAGAGATATTAAAAATGTCCAGGTACAAATTCTCATTAAATTGAAATCACAGAAAATTGGGAATGAGTATAAAAGTAAAATGGGCATGAAATAATATTGCTTTTATGATTAATTTTTTTGGCCTGTCCTTTACTCATGCTTCCGTAAGCTTCATGACAAATTTATTCGGTCATTATCGAAGAATAAACAGAGCGTAGACATCGACGAGAGAAACGTATCTCCAAAGTGTAAATATTTGATTGACAAAAGGTTATAAAATGAAGAAAAAAAAAATTAACTGCGAATGAAGGGTAGTTATTTGCACGATCATGTAGTTTTTAAATCTGTCAAAATTTATGGCGATAAATAATTTGTAATGGTTCGTAGTCGAACTTCGCGGTCATCGCTAATTTAGTATCGAGCAAATTGCATGTTTTAAGACACGAATGGTAGCGTTTTATCTTTCCCACGAAGAAGCAGATCCTCATCGTGTTATATATGCGTGTCATTTCAAGGGAACTCGAGCGAAAGAGCTGAAGAATCGAAAGATTTTGCAAGTTTTATGCATATTTATGTTTAAATATATTTTATATGGGGAGTTTCTCGGACCGCAAAAACCGCAAGATTCATGATGCGCGTAAATCCCAATGACGTTCGTAGAGTATTCAGCGAGATTTCAGTACCCTGGAATCACTGAATCTTGAGAAAAAAAGGAGCTTTAACACAGTGCGCATTTGGTTCGTGTGTATGATAATAGTTTTACCTGTTTATACAACGACCAGGCTGCGAAGAGCAGAAGCGTCGTAAACGAAGCAGTTAAATGTTTAAATGAGAGGCGCACGCAATTACATGTACAAAGAGCGAAAGCAGTTTCGAAATAGTACATGGTGGTTGCCACGCTTTATGTATACGAGCTCTTTTTTTTTCCTATATTTCTCAATCGACATTGAATTTTCCAAGAATTTATAAAATAAGAATTCCCAGATTTACCAAAGATTCACTCATCGTTTACATTTTTTATCATGTGCAGCATACAACTTTAATATGTGAATTGATATTATTTTATTTATTGAAACAAATCATTGAATCAATCGAAATTTGAAAAAATTTGATTGATTCAAACTGAAGAATTGATTCGAATTGATACAGTAATCGTGTGTAAGCAATTTTCAACTTTGATTATGTTTTTTGGATTATCATCCACAATTTTTCAGATGTTTCGTCCCATTTTCTAGATTCGAATTATCATGTTATTGGGTATTCTATAAATCATATTATTGTCACAGAGTATTCGACACACAGAACGATCATTCAGCTGCTTCGTTTCTTTATAATAACTCTCGGTATATAAATCTCATTACAGAAGAATAAATTTAAATATCAGGATTGCGAAAGTTTTACTCAGACAGAAAAAATTGTTTATGGCGACGAAGGGATTGCGTATAACGTGTGACAAACCTAACAATGCAGCACGTAACAATGTAACGACCCACTGACCGTAGAAACATTTTATATCTATATTTAAATGTTACGAGCTTTTGTGCTCTATTGCAATGAGTCTTGCGATATTACAGTGACACGGATGCCAATAAATCTCGTTATGCACACGAAATACAAGAGCGTTATCTCGATATGTTTCTAAAGCTTTTGTTCTATTCCAATGGAGATTGAAAACTGTCATTTCCTAGAGAAATTGACATTTTTTTCAACAAATAGTTATTCATTACCTGTAGAATGAGGAATTAGCACGTGATAAGCCACTTTAGTCAGGATTCATCCTTATTTCTGGAAATATCGTTAAGCAAAGTACTGCTCGAAATAAAGAAAAATTCCTAACATGTTGACTTAAGGAGTTTCGGTACAAAAGGCAAAATGTTAAGAAATTAATGAAATTTGGTAATAATGTTCTTCAACATCAAGTACGAAAACACAAATTTTTTCAAAATTTTCTTCTACTTAGTTATCGAGTAATTATGCATTAAAGCAGATTTCTTATGCCCGAAGTGTATACCTATATATATGGAAACGCTATGCTTATACACGTGAACTTTAGTCTTCAATTACTCGATAACTGTGTAGCAGAAAAATCTGGAAAAATTTGTACTGTCAAATTTGGCACTTAAGAATATGTTCACCAAATTTTATAAAATTCTAAACTTTTTGAAATTTTTTGTGTTTTTAACATGGTTTAGCATGGCAACATTGTATCGCCTGTACCGAAACTCCTTAACAAATACGTTTATTTGCATGTGAAGAATATTATTAATATGAGTAATTGCAATAATATATCTCAATTCATCGTTTGATTTGACAGAAAATACTCATTCGATGCGAGAAACGCTGTAGGCTGGTAGAGTATTATATTTGAAAAATATATAGGATGAAAGATCCTTGGCAAAAGCATATTCTAAGGGATCACAAAATAATGATTTGTAAAACGCAGACACGTATTTCAAACGTTTCTCATCCCTTCCCACGTTAGAATAATGCGCTTCAAAGTGTGTTAAAATTGGCTACAATATAAGAGATAGCGAATAACACGGTTGGTAATACACTCTGTCAAAAGTGTGTGTGCAGCTGTAAGGACTAAAGTTCTCGTGTTATCATGGCGAATCGCTCGTAACTCCGTCATCGAGAGATCCGGAGATAGACAAGAAGATGGAAGAATAGAAAAGAGGAAGAGAGAGAGAGGGAGAGAGTGAGGAGAAGAGTAAAAGAGATTGCCTCGGGAGATACTTTTCCTGCGTATATATATTTTATACATGTAGCACAAACAATCGGATATATCATGTCTCTATATGCCTGGCGTATAATATTCTTCGGCGTATAAGAGCCACACGCGAAGATAAGGAGTATCGATGCTCGCCAATATATCGCCAATCACTTCTCTTCGTCACTCTCTCTCTCTCTCTCTCTCTCTCTCTCTCCCCCGCTCTGTCTCACCCTCTTGGTTTCTTTCTCCATCGTTCTCTTTTCCTCTCTTCCTCGAATTATTTACGGTGAAAATATAGTGTTGTTGTAATGATCGCGGAGGTTTTACGGATGAACTATCCCAAGATTTCCGAGGCGCGATGCGAGAGGTACACACAAGATGCGAACCATCATATTCTCGTCTCTGTGCGCGCAACGGGGTCTTCTCCCCCTTTCCTTTTCTAGCTCGATCGTAAAAGTGAGGAAAGTGATTCTCGGTCTATGGTCAATTGATATTGAAAGTGTTCGAAGTGTTGTTATTTTCTTCCATGTAGCTTTCGCCACGAGGCAGCACGTCAAAAGATATTGCCAGACTGGAAAATTTATATTCTGTAAAGTGGATAACGCAAATATTAAAATGTGAGGAGTGAAATAAACAATACAAGAGATTTGAAGAAAAAAAAATCATATTAAAATATTGTGATTTATTCGTCATGCAATCTTACACCTACCACTCAACGTTTTATTATTTATCATCCCTCGAATGTTCATACAAATTTTGAATCAAGATATTTTGTACATTCAAAGAAAAATAATCAATTTCATTTTCCCAACGAGATATTATATTTTATCTGAAAAGGACGAAAATATCTTAACTCATCGGTGCAAAAGCCATCACGACGAACGGGCACAAACTCTTTTTTAGATTATTATTGAGACAATATATCATTTTATTGATTTACACGTTTTCTAATTAATCTCTGTACTCATATACTCTTGAAATTCGCTGTATAACCTGCATGATTATTTCTCTAATTAATCGTATTATTTTGTGATCATTAAAAAGTAAATCGTTGATAAATAAATTTTAATGCAAGCTATTTTTGCTGCACGTTTCAGAAAATGGAAATCTCCGAGCTCACTATACAAAAACAACGGTACGAGCTGGCGAAGTCTTGCGACTAGCTGCGGTTTTTCAAGATACACGAAGATCTCCAGTCTCAACAGGGATCACGGGTGTAACAAGTGGACCACAAGATGGTAAAAATTCTCGTGCCTCTGAGCGTGATCAGTATGCGCAATGCCTCGATTCTCAGGGTCACGAGCTATTCGCACCTCTCTCGTCACGAGGTGAATTTTATGCCACCTGTCAAAGTGGTAGCTTAGATACCGGAAGTGATGCTGTGCTTTACAGAGTTCACCAACTCGCGAGAAGGGATCTTCCTATTAGGGTAAGTCGAACATCGATCACCATCTTGTACAGCAATCGAATTGCATACAAAACTCGATTGCTTTTCATCGATTCGTAAAACTCCATGTAACTTCTCGCTATCGAGATATTATTTATATTTGATCTGAAAATATAATTATATATTTTAACATCGTTATCCATAAATTAGAGCTGTTTAGCCATCATCAGAAATGATGTTTCCAAAATGATTCCAAATGCTGTGGCATACAAAGAAAAATGGATGTTTTTATCTGCATGTAAAGGTACGTCTAGTTGCGGGACCTTTGCCAATTCCACTACCACGAGATTATAGTGGTCTCATGCAGCTTGAGGGTGCGACCCGAGGACCAATAGTTCTTGGTTGTGCCGTACCATTGATGCCCGAAAGACCATTGCCAAATGCAACCGTGCCGGAACTTCTGGAGCTAGTCGCCACTGGTCCTGGTGCACCAAGGGTTAAAAGAGCGAGGCTGGGTTGTCCATCGGAAGCACGTCTACTAGCATCCCCTAAGATGCAACGACTTCTCTCCGCTTGCAGGTAAATGTCGCACGACTTTAATATCTGCTCAAGATCATTACGAGTGTATCGCTGGGACGTCAACTTTCTACTATAATTTGCATGCCTTACGAAACTTCTTAGCTCAGGTAATTCTGTATTTCGTCGCAATTAGCCCGATCTCCAACCGTCGACTTCACATCTTCGAAAAGCTGCAACTCGAGTCCGTGACATCGTTTTTCTACACGGAATTTTACAAAACAATTCACCTGTCTTAATAACTTTTTTTTTTCTCATAGCCTCGTTCTCTCGTGAAGGCTACTTCACTCAACTCGAAACTTGTGTAATCCTGAGAAGCTAATTTTTCGAAAATCATAAAACAAACGAATCATATGTTTCATAGTAAAATATTATAATTATTTTAATTCACTGTTCTACTTTCATGAAGTTTTGAAAAAATAGCCAGGTTATCAGAATAACTTGATTAGTTTACTTCACTCACCATTACTTTACTGCTGCTCTGGACCTAAAAATAATACTTATGTCAATCATAGTCTCTGGAGTGGCTATATACAATCCCATCGATTTTTGACTGACATCAACAAAAGTCAACTCTTTTAACTTCTGTCCGACGAGCCACGACCACTTTCTACTAAAAAATCTGGCTCAGCTAATAACGTCGGGTTTATTTCACTATTTCAGTTCGAAATAACGTTTGTGATTGCAGAAGAGCTCTCGATCAGAGAGCGACGGAGCCAAGGGTAGCACCACCGAAGCCAGTGACAGGTGGTAATTCTCAGTCGAAAGAGTTGCATCTGAAAGAGATCAAATCGAAGCCTGAGACGAAGCCAATATTACAGAGTCTGAAGGAGGGTCTGGAGCATATTAAAAGGACTACGATACGTGATCGAAGTCATTCGAGAAGTGGTGCTACGAGTAACAACGGTTTTCTAGAAAGAATAACAAGGATAGCGCACGGTGGTAGAAGTCGCAACCCAGCGAAAAAATCGGCATCGTTTACGTTCGCGGTTAGACCGGAAATCGGTATGAGGACACCGGAAAGGTACGCGAGTTTAGAGTCCGAAGCGAATGCTTTAGCTGCCGGGGGTTGTTCCTCCAGACAACTGGTGCAACGATCGGTATCGACAAGCGTTCTCGAAGTTCAAGTTCGTACCGATCTCGACCCACCCTATTCCAAGGTCAGGGATAGTTTAACCCCGTTGCCACCGACACCACCTCCAAGACCCGAAGATATTTACGCCGAAATATGCGAACCACCCTGCAATTCCGATATTTCGAACAGAAGAATGAGCCGATCTACCCAGCAAGCTCATAAACCTCTGCCTCCTGAAAAAACCGGTACTCGCGACAAAGATCGAGGCTACGTTAGACTTGCTTCCCATTCTGAGATCTCAGACGTTTCTGGAAGCACCGAAGACGAGGAAGGCATTTACAACACGGTCTGTTGAAGCTCACACCTTTATGTTACCCATATTTTGCCGGATTAGACGTTGACACTTTTTGTGAGTCGACGATTTAAGCTCAAAATCAAACGAAGCAAGTTCGAGAAATACTCAAATGTTTGAGAAGAAGATCAAAATACGGTTCAACTCGACTTATATTTCAAAACTACTTCTTTCGAATGCGAACAAACACTTTCTTTTTTTTCTTGTGAATTTTCCAAAAACTTTGAAGATTTTCGTTTTTCCATTTTTATTTTTAAATATTCTCCGGTGATTTCCGAATGGTTATCTCGAAATAGAATTCACCAAAATCATAGAAAAATCAGATCTTTCTCGTTTGAGTTAATAGTTTCTTTCTCCTGGTCATTGCAATAAGAAGTTGATTCGTTCGAAATAAATGTGTTAAACATAATAATACTGCGATAAATGAAAAACCTTCCAACACTGTTGCGAATGGGCCCTCAATCTGAAATTCCAATTATCAATGAATTTTTCATCTTCCAATGTTTTCGACACAATCATCGACCAGCAGAAAATTTAACAAATATTTTAGCTTCCATTCGTATAAATGCAGATTGGAGAAAAATGGAATTTTCGACAACAATTCAATTTGGATATGATTAAAAATATGCGAAAAATAATCAAGTCGCACATGTAACAAAAATCGTTGTGGAAAAAGGTGCATGAGAAAAGGGGAAAAAAAACTGACGTTAAGCTCGATGTGATATTGTACGTAAGTCTCATTTAAGTGAAGCGGGCGAGGAAGTGACGAGCACAAAAATGAAAAAAAAAAAAAAAAAAAAAAAAAAAAACATCGTGTAATAGGAGTAGAAGAGAGGAAGTATAAGTACCAACTAAAAATAAAAAGGGCGAATACTGCTTCGGACTTCCGTGATTCGATAAAAGTCAAGGTCGAAGAGATAATATCAGGAAGTCGATAGGATTGGCGTTATAAGCGGCTCGTACCTCGTTATATTGCCCACTCCCGATCTCGGGAAGCGCGGGGTTGTGGACCGATCTGTACTTTGAAACGATTTATCAATTAAATCGTCACGGTCGATGGGCTCTCGGCAGCCCAGAAGCAACGAATACACACACACACACACATCACACATACCGATACATACGAGCAAAAACATCGTGCTCTGCGTGTTCGTCGACCCTAAGTTTACGCGCACCGTGTCGGGCGCGTCTGTGCCCAACACGCGGTGCGTGACGCTCACGATCGGTGCTAGACATGTGATTATTCCACGTTTAAATCAAGTATGTACTACGTTGCGCCAAGAAATTGGTGCAAATTTGGACCAGATCATAAATTCACACGGATTTTTCACGATTTTACCTTCATAGCTGTGTCTCTACAGACTTCATTTTGGAAGAGAAATTATCGCCATTAATGAATAACATTTGTGTGTGGCCGTTCGTTAAAAATGATTTTCTCGGCTCCATGATTTTTTGAAGGGTTTTTCAACGCTGTTTGTGTAGAGCACGGGAGGAAAACGATATAAATATCTTTTAAATTCCTACAGCCCATTGTTTTTAGGAAAAACTTATTTTTCGTACGTTGAAACAGTGGAGCAAAAATACTGGAAATTTTTTTTTATGATGATCCAAATTCGCACCAACTTTTCTTGCATAATATGTACGTATGTCAAATGATTGTTTTATAGTAAATGCTACGAATAAATGTGACCAACGAAGAAAAAAAAAGCGAATCTGTGCGCAGAAATTGACCGAATCAACATATCAAACGAATAGATTTATCTCGCAAATGACCAGGTGAGATGACACGAAAAGTTTTTAATTTTCGAGCAGCCGTTTTCGTCTCTTCCTTGTTTTATTATTTTTTTTTTTTTCTTATGAAATTCGTCAAAATTATAGTACCAAGAAAGAGAGGAAGAGAGAAAGGGACGAACGGACGAGCAATAAATTGTATTATAGTGTATCATGTGTACATTGCAGCCTCGAAATAAGAAAAAAAGATAATGATAATAACAGTAATAAAGTTACTTTGTAATTTGTAAAATGGTTTATTTATTTTTTATTTTTTCATTGAAATTCTAATGAAGAATCGATTGAATCATGGTTTCTAGGTTTAATGATGCAATTGGTGAGTTGTCGTCGTTCGGACACATCGATGTCTCCATATTTTTTGTCCTAAAGTTCCTTAAAGCTACTACTAATTAAAAGTACCTATAGATTTACCTCGGGCTATTGAAAACACTTGGAGAAATATTATCATTCGTATTTATGTGTCTATAACTTCTTAGTTGGAGGTCTATTCCCGAGAAGCAAGTCTTTCAGTAACAGTGAAAAATTATTGGCGAGTCGTGAGTCGAACGACGAGAAATAGTGGGCCGTTAATTTTTTACGACACCGGGGTGTGTACGCACAGCTGTTTCTATTCAATTACAGAGAAACTGAAGGCTGCACTGAGCCATGTATAAAGAATTTGTTCATACATATCGTCGTTTATGCCATTCACCGGGTATATGCTTTCACGGTAACCGCAGCTTTCCTTTAATTAACAATTAAAAACAATTTAAAAATTACGAATCATGACGAATATTGGAAAAATGGTCCAATGATCTTGGAAGCAGCTTCATTCCATCTTTATTCTCGTTTGTATTTGTAAAATGTTTTATCTTGAAAGTCGAGTTTAGACACGGTGCCATTTTGTGTCAATCACACATGTAACGTAAAAGACTTATTTTTCTTTACGGGCTTTTTATATGTTTTTTTTTTTTTTTTTTATGGTTTTTTTTTTTCGTACTCGACCGTGCACGAAAACTCTTCTCCAAGGAGAACCGACCTAGAAGCCCCGGTACGAAACATCCTGTTGTATTCATTTTTTTCTTTCGACTCGAGATAATGTCCGCTGCTTGGCAAGTCTCGAGGCCGAAATACTCGGAATAGCAATTTTCACATACCACGCGGACAGCAGTAGATTTTTGCCAGCACAATCAACGAAACTTGAAATCACCGACGAATTTAAAAAGGCTTTTTTTTCTCGTTTTAGTGAATTCGAAGATTTGATCGTTCTTGGGCGGCTAAAAATTGTTCTACCAGGTATAAGTATAGCCGCAGGGAACGGAAGTAATATTGATTAGGAATGGCTTAAAATTAAATCTTTCAACTCGTATACATCGCGAACACGGACCATCAGATTTTTTACTATTTTAAATATTCGTTTATTTTTATCGAATAATCGTATATCCACTCGAACATTAAAACCCTTTTTATTTTCAACACTAAAGCAATCGAGTGCTAATTGAGTATAACTTGTCCATTCGAATATCCATGGTTCTTAAAACCTGCAAGTCATCGATAATTTCAGTGTCATCAGTTCCATCTCCTCGAGCTGATATTCAATGAAATACTGATAAAGGAAGAGAATTATCGTCAAATCAAAAAATTGAATGAGTGTTGAAATCGATGAAAATATAAAGATTCAATAAAATGTTGGAAAATCTTTCGTTCAATCGTTTGTAAATTTCTAAAAGATATGAAGCTCGAGCACACATCAAATGAGCGCATGAAAACAATGCAGGACGGTGTTCGATGCAAAAAAAAAAAAAAAAAAAAATTGCCTCGCGAAACGAGGTTTCGATAATCTTCGCTCACGTTAACAGTAGAGTAATTTTAAAATAGCAAAAATGTTTACGATGCATTCCTGGCAATATGAGAGAATGAGAGACGGGTGAGGAGGAGGAGGAGGCAGAGGATCTTCGAGAAGAATTGAGGGATAGGTAAGTAAAATGCAGATACATGCTATTGATTCTCGATTCACTTTACCACATAATACAGCTGCTCTTGGATAGTTACGTTAAAGTTATAAGATATGAATAAAAGTGCAAAAGCTAAAGGCCGATGGATGGGGGGGGGGGGGGAGGTTCTTAAGCGATAAAACGCATTTACGATCATGAGATAGACAAAGAGCAGAAGGAGAAGAAGGGAAATAAGAAAAATGGTATGCAAGGGAAAAAGCCGGTGAAAGAGCGAGAGGGAGAGATTGGGAGAGAAGGTTTTTCTCTTCCCTTTTATATCGTGGTTAGTAATCTTGGTCCACGGGTGCATATTTCAAGATCGGCATGCGTGAACGATTTCATGGCCGTCGGGTTGCCTTGCGGTCGTGTAACTCACCTTTGCAACGTTAATGCGACGGGTCCTGTGTGTGCCCCGTGCGCGAACTCCCTCCTTCAGTCAACTCTCCCTGTTTACAGTACGTATATAAATATACATGCAGTATCATATTTCGCGCGGTGCGCACCTCTATACTCCTCCTTCTATTCCTCCATAGTCACTTTACCCCATTCGTCCAACTCTGATCGACGAGCTGTGCTTTAGTATGTAAATTAAAATGCAAATAATCCCCTGCCACCCCTTAACGCCTTGAGGATCCTTTTCTTCTACGTATGAAAATTCTTCGATGCGTATATACGGATGTCATCTTGTTCTCTAAGCCTTACGAATCGCCAAGGGCACGCCATACTTCACCGCAGCGACGCTACACGTTCCAGGGGATGCTGTATTAAGAAAGAAAAAAAAAAAATTTGATGCACTGATATGGTGATTCGATTCATCATTTTTTCGATATCGTTAATGTTTGGTTTTTTAATTATAAGAAAAAAATTGCGAATTCCTGATACTCGGGTTTAATATTCACAAACTACAAGTGAGCTGTTTACTGGGAAACCTCCTGCGACTTGCTTCACTTTCCAATGGATTGCTCGATGGAATTTGCAAGGATAAAAAGATCTTTCTTGGGAAAATTCTCTCGCACTCGGCAATATCCGAAAAGAGGCATCTTTTTTAATTATCATAATTCTCACTCCATCGTGGAACACATCACCATTGTACAATGGAGTGGAGCTAAGAAAATAATCAACACGTTACAACAGAATCTGAATTTCAAATATCGTTGTTCGGATTACGTAAATTTGGAAAAGTTGTTTTATGAAGTTAACAAAAAGCCTTGAATGTTTTCATCTTCATCGCTTACGTAGACACGTTTTTGTTACCGGTTCAGCACCTCGAGATGTTTCGTTTGCGACGATGCTTGAGTAGGGCTTGATTTAATTTTTAACGAATATCAGTTTTTGGTATACTTTTCAATTCGATAGTGCCAAGTCATTATTCCAGAGGCAAAAATAACAACTTGATATTTTTGTAGCACTTTTTACTTCATTGGTTCGCATAGTTGCAGTGGTCTCATGTTCCAATTTTCGTCGCGTTATATCAATATTTGTTGTTATTGAAAAAACATTAAAAA
Source organism: Campoplex capitator (assembly GCA_037576405.1). Lineage (NCBI taxonomy): Eukaryota > Metazoa > Arthropoda > Insecta > Hymenoptera > Ichneumonidae > Campoplex > Campoplex capitator. Next base: position 6,489,936 of record JARBWI010000323.1, on the reverse strand, counting down.
ATGTCGAAAAAAAATGCGACAAGCAGGTAAATTCAACGTAGACTCGAGACAACATCGATTAATTTGTGCTTGACCGTATATCGGCCACTGAACAATAAGGCAGATCACAAAAAAAATATTTCTCAAGTATATTGGGACTTTTTTTTTCATGTCCCTCGACATTAATCATAGTCGGAGTATCATATTCACTTTCTCTTGAGTTTGCCGCAACGGAGAACCGGGCTGAAAGAAAAAAAGAACACGTTTTATATGCGGGTGTGTAGGACTTTAGTGTAAGGCGGTGGCTTACAACACCGTTATGTTTCACTGACGAAACGACAAACTGGATTAGCTTCAGGGTGTACGAATGTGTAATTCTTCTCAGGATCCGCATTGAATCCACTACGGAGCAGCAAAAATTAATATTTTACCTGTTACGAAATATCAATTCCTTTCGTCGAAAATGATGGTAACTTATTGTGATTTAGACCTGAAGTTCTAGAAGGTTTGTGAAATCGAGGATGATATATTCCGAATTCGAACTCATTTAAAAGGGATTGAGATAAAGTATAATCGAATCGATAAAAAAAAAAAAACAATGTTGTGTCTCCTGCAATACCTACCACGCATTCAAAAATATGTTCAAATTTTAAAAATATATTAATATTTAGAAAATTATCATGTCGACATCGTTACACTGAGACTGTTTTTTATGCTTTTTTTTTTTAACGACCACTCCATTTAGGTTGGTGATTTTATTTTTGTTTTCTCTATCCGATCAACTTGTAATTTAGCCTCGGGGTCCGTACCCAGAAAGTGATGATTATTCGGTATAAATAGAGGGAGACAGAGAGAGAGAGAGAGAGAGAGAGAGAGAGAGAGAGAGAGAGAGAGAGGAAGAAGTACAGCGAGAGGGAAAGGGGCGTATAAGAGAGTAGAAGAGTGAGATCTCCAAGATGATCTCGATCAATTTTTTAAATGCAAATTCAGCAGGGCAGGCAGCTCGTAACTCGTAACTCGAACACAATCGGATGCAGAGAGCTCTCGTAGCATCCGAGAGAGAGAGAGAGAGAGAGCCTTTTTCCTTTTGCTGGGCGGTTTTACATCGGCTTAGCAAAGAGCACCGGGATATCTTGGCTGGTTATCGGAACTGAGTTCTATATATATATATTATGTAGGTACTATATACGTGCGTTATAGTGTCTTCATTCAAGGTTGACTCTTATGGACTGGAGAAGAGCGCAGCAGCTCCTATCATAATCCTCGTATGATGAACGATCAGTGTTTATTCATAAAGCCACGAGATACCGAGGGAGAGAGAAGGAGAGAATAAGTGGAATGGGATTAAACGGTGCCCGGGTAACATCAATGCCCGTATCGTATCCAACGAATGTTCACTATACTATATCACACGCGTATATAGATGTCGAAGTAAGAAACGCGCTCTACCCCACCTCAAAACTTCAGATACCGTAATTAAATCGAATATAGATCGAGCCCATTTATCTCTTGAGCAGTAACACGAATTAAAAAAATATATAAACAAAAAGATCATCATGATGGGTTAACATCTTATTTATAAATTAATGATTTTATGTGCCACGTATTGAAGATGGTATTATTCAATAAATACGGATATTAGCAATTAATTACTATTGTTCATATTGTTTATATAAACATGCGGTTATTTTATTTTTAAAAAAGTCTCGACACATGGATGGTCAAGTTGATAAACAAAACCCTATGAAGCTCATAAGATTTATTTTTTCATACTTATTTATTTCGTCGATTCGTATCATTGTGTCAATTCAGAGCCCAAATTTTCACTCTTTTAATCAATATTATAACAGCGAAGAACTTAGATTGGAAACACATACAATAATTCAATTCAGTACTCAATGGTAACACCTTAGAAACGGAAAGACCAATTTTTTCTTATTCTATGCGACACGATAACACTTCTGCCATATCACGTACAAGTGTCTTCGGATTTTTAAGACGAAAAATCTTTCATATTAATTTTTTAGTTCAAGTATCATTAGAAATTGCGCAGAAATTAAGAAAATTGGCTACTGATGTGAAAAAAAAAAGTACCAGTCAATCTACGAAGTAAACCGAGTGAAAACGAAATGTTTTCGCAACGCGTGTGTATGGGAGAATTACAACATATCGTAATACGAGAATACACTTGTGTAGCAGAGTTAGGGAACACGTACGGTAATAAGTGAACTCATGTATACGTATATAAATGAGTGTATGCACGTGTATGTTGAGTAAATGTGTGCTGGGGTCCATAGAGAGAGCTTCATGGGAGTGATCGGTAGCGAGAAAGCACCATGGTGGGGGTCACGTGAGTGACATAATCGGACGCGGTGTAACACGGTCGATGTAACGCGTATACACCATAGACGTATATACTTAATGTATGTGTGCGTTCAAAAGAGGTCTTGGGGGCTCGACGTGTGCGCTGCCAGTCTCTCCTCTCCTCGAGGCAGAAACTCCACGACGTGTGTTCACTCTCAAGCTACGTAGGATGTGAGGGGATACACGTCACCGTTAGAAGACGTGATGCATACACCATCTATGCATGAGAATTCTTATAAATTGACCGATGCACTATTTGGTTCTGGATATTATATGAAGGAAGTGAAATAAGTAAAGTTAAAAAATTCCATTCTCAAATCATGAAACTTTCTGATTCGTACAAGTTCTCGAAAGAGCAGACCACCATTTTGGATCCATTTCGTATATAGCTTTTATCGATGTTACTACCGAGACTTAAAAGGACCCGAATTCGGGCAATAACTCAAAACCTATCAGCATTAAAAAGGGTATATTCGAACACGTTTCGACAACGGAGGTTATTGTCGTACTATGATAAAAGATAAACAGATTCTCGAACTAGAATGTTTCTTCTTTTAATTTCAACTTAAAAACTATTATCAAAAACTTTATGGATTAACGGTTTTGTGAAAGCAAATTCATGGGAAATGCTCGTACAGATGATTAAAAAAAAAAAAAAAAAAACACCATTGCTTCCGTTCTCTTAGTTCTCTCCGTTAGCTAATCAATTTACGTTTTCCATCCATAATAAGCACGAATACAGTAATTGATTCGGAGGAGCTGAAAAACTTTTAACAGAGAAGAAAGAAACAAGAATCGATCTTTTTGAATAACAGAGAGAAACAGCCTAGCGCTCAAATTTTCATGGATTGTTATTTTTTTAATAAAAATTGGCACCATCATTTAGCTTAGACAGTGAATGCGATTGCTGACAAGGTAGAATGTCATCGTTACAGAAGACATTGCAAAAGAGTAGGGAGGATATAGACAGTGACAGGGTTACACCTACTAGTAGTATACTGTTACTACTATCTTCAAAGAACTGTGCAATGCATACTAAGTAGTTTTGGAGAATCACTTCGCTGGTACAAAGAAAGGGCGAAAGAGAGAGAGAGAGAGGGGGGGGGGGAAGAGAGAGGAGAGGAGAAGATTGAAAAAGACAGCCCTTGAAGATGGCATCAAGAGCACGGAAATGAATGAATCAGGCCAGATTAGTTTTGTCTTGACATGTATACGTTTATACATTTATATATGTTTGCATGCGTCCACGTTTGCGTTAGGCGTGTAAGTGAGCAAAGTCTCTGAATCTGTGGATCGAGCTGACTGGCCTTGCGAGGAGCTCTATACGCTCGACGAAAGCCTGTTCTGTCGGCTTAAGGAGGAGTAAGGGGTTTGTGTGTTCTCCAGCAGCAGGCCGTTGAACAGCCTTCTAGCTTGACCACAACCGTCGCAGCCAGAATCACGACCACGAAACGTCTCCGCCGGCTCTCTAAGACGACGACTGGTGTGGTAACCGCAAAATAAATATATATGCTGAGTATACGTATAAACGATGGATGTATAGATGGAGTCACGTCGTCGAGGGTGTGCGTAATTCAACTGGAACACGGCTGTACTGGTTGTGCTACACAGAGCAGTGCTCTGTAAATTCTGGACCATCCTACACTGGGTTCTTCGTTACGAGAAGAGATTAGGATAATTGGATTTACTTATAGAATATACCGGGTGAAAAATATCGCTTTTACGTTCATTCATCTTGAAAATAATATTTTTTCAATAATTCCTTTACAATTGATCGAAATTTTTTTTTTTCCAGTCATTTCTCAGCATCACTAAAGTACAATTACAGTCCATATTGCGACCATAAAGACCCACTAGGATCCCTATAATATCCCAATACGACTGCTTGGACCACTAGCATCGGCCATTTTTCACCCGCGTGCACTGCTAATGCAACTGTGCGAACAGTAACGTTATATTTCACACAATTTGCGAGTGAAAAAGGACAGAATAAGTGTGCTGAAAGGGGCGATGATGGTGGTTGAATAATCCAGCAATGATAACGACGAGAAAGAGAGAGAGAGAGAGAGAGAGAAAGAGAAAGAGAGTGGGAGAGGTGAACGTTGGCGTCGCCTGGAATGTCCTGCGCCGACCACGAACACGGTTGTACTGCCGGACTCTTGCGGTCTTATATATACACAGTTATACATATAAACGTATATATATATATAGATACACGACAGGTTTACCTCTCTTACCGATTCAGCCACGTTACAGGCTGTTTCAATCCCACATCGAATCTTCCGCTGTATAATATATCTACATACATATAGGCACTGTATGTTATCGACAAACGAAAGCGAAAGTACTTTTATTCCAAATAACATCGAACATCTTAACAATATATCGTTTGTGTCATTACAATTCGAGTTCATCCTTTCATCTTAATAAGTTTCCAAGGCACGCACACACGCGAAGTAAAACTACCTCGAATTTTTCCAATGAAACATAATCAAAATGTCACGTGACTCTTTCCATGTGTGTATACATCCGTCAAGAATAGGTGAATGTATGTGAATAGAAAACGACCCGAGGCACCGTTGACGCGCAAAAACGTTGCCGACTTAAAAATTTACCATTCGCATTGTATCCTGTACGAATGTTTGATGTTTGTATATAGAGGGTGCGTAGACAAAGCGAACCGCATGTATGTGACTGCAAATTTTATTTTTTATACACATAACACCGTTATAATACGTGGAAGATAAAACCTGGCATAGAAAATGGCGACCCCAAGGGCAATTCATGATGCAACAATTATTTTAATTGATAGTCCTATGCTTGACGAACTCCAATCCTAGGGCCATGTTTCTCTTCAACTTGCCTAACCTTTTATTAATATACATATACGTGTGTGTACGAATATTTATTTATTTATGACTATGCTATAATCTCTACGTGTATATACGTTACTGCGAAGAGAAACAAGCGTGCAGCACAATATCGCTCTTTTGTACCCTTCGTGCATGCTCCTACAATGAAATTTAGACACACAACAACTCGAGAGTGCATTGCGTTTCTTCTTGTATTTCTACTGCGTGCGTGTATCACTCCTCCGAGACTATGTATATAAATAAATGAATATGTGTGCGTACACATGCTTGTATTCATGTATGATGCACATACACGTGCTTCAGCAGAGGATCCAGTCGTGCGTTGATATATGCTTAACGCACCGTTGATAAATAGACCCGACTATTGTTATACCACGGAGGAAAGTGAGCTAAGCGCCCCAGGATTTCCTGATTCTATCCCCCTCTTTATTTTTCATTTCTCAAACTATTCTCTCACTCCAATTCATATACGTACTTCAGTACCGTCTTCGGGATGACCCAGGCTGTGGGAAAATTCAGAAACGCTCAGCTATTGCCTGATCTCCGATCTTATACAAAGGGATTGGATCAAATGAAATTGAATTCAATTATATGTTTTTACGATTAATGCACATAGTTGTAAAGTCTTGTGTGTGTTCGCGTGTGGATTTACGAAACTGGCGTAAAATCTGGTATTGAAAGCAACGAAGTAGTAGATTTAACGATTCATTTTGTTTTAAGAGATCTTTTTTTCCGTAATATAATTGACTGCCTATTACGGAGTGATTACGTCAGTCATTTGTTTTGTCCGATAGTTATGACCTGTAAGATAAAAAGTAAACGCTGTGAGTTTTGTACTTTTATTCAACTCCCGTCAGCTCTATGTTACAACTGTCAGCAACGGATGATGAGTGCAAGCACAGAAAAATTACAATCGGTGAAATCGATATCCGTGAGAATAAAATATTAATTTAACCTCAAAAATTCTTGTAATAAAACTTACTAATGTTCCGAAAAAAAAATTCGTATTTCTAGCATCGTTTTTTTCCGAGATATCACTGGACATGTCTTGATTTTCATAAGAAATGAACGCGTTATTTAGTCTACATTGTTATTGATTTTTCTCAGCAACAAGGTTTCTAAACTCTCTGAAAACTTGACCGATTTTTTTTTTTACACTTAACCCTAGAAGATGCAATCGTTTGAAAAGGGATGACATCATTTTTCTTTTAATGCCTCAACTTCCTTAGATTGTCTCTTCGATTGCTCATTAGTTTTGAGTTATCTATGGATTTTGGCATTTTTCTTTGCGATATTAGACTTCAAAAAACGGACAGAAACGTCCAATTGTCAACACACGATTAATTGTTGAATGAATGAGATATTGATACCATCGTAATTATTCTAGCATTTATTTTAACAAAAAATTAGGGTTGAAAGATATTTTGTTCTCATAAAAACAACCAGACCTGTATCTGGCCTTTACGGAGAGTTTTGTCAAGCAAAAATGATGAAGCATATAATTCGGTCGCTTCAAGCACAATACAGAGGTGGTCTTTACCTCGATATCGAAGTGCTTTTAATTAGTCCGATTATTATTGTAATGGGCCACACCAGGCTCTTCCTTTTGATAACACCGGTGCGTCGTCTCGTTGTGTACTCCGAAAGAACGAGTTATAGATAACGTTCCCCATTCCAGTTGGTTATGTAAATGAGAAGTGCGAAGTTTGTCGCGCCATAAAAACGGAACGATTAGCGATTTGACCCATTAGCACAATCACAAATGTCCATAACGTCCGGACTCAGACCTTTTTCGATACCGGCATGCAAATGTATACATATATGTATGAGAAAATACATATCGGGAATCTAACGGAACTCGCTCGCTCGCTATTGCGTACCGGAAGTCAAGGATAAACGCACTCTGAAATAACGAGAATCGTTCGCAACCACGTCACGAGCATTGCATGTCCATATACGTGGACAATACTCTCCTCGACAGTTATTTCGTACGGTGGAAACAAATCCAGAATAAACATTTCTTCAGTGACTGAATAAACTTTACCACGAGTCGTATTTACAAAATGTTGAGAAAGAGCGAAGAATTGATTTTGCGAATAAAAATAATCGATTTCGGGCATTTTGATGTAGATATTCAAAAATGACTCCTGACAATTAATAACAAAAAATGCTTTGACAATAATATATGATCCTTCGATTGTAAGCAACATGTTGACAACATAAGTTCTGAAAAATTCAATGCATCATTATCGAACTACTATATCGTACGACTGATCGTTGTTCTTTTGGCATCATCATTGTTGCATGTTTTGCCACTTTTTTTATGGCTTTGGAGAAGCTGAGAGGAGGTTTAACGAGCCCAAGTTTTCGACCGCTGGAGGCGGAATAATAATAATAAAATAAAAAATAAAAATTGGAGTTGTTCGAAACTGCATGTGCAAAGGACGGAGAACGGCCGAGGTAGGATGCCGAAAACATCCGAACGAGCACGTATATATAACAAATGCTGGGCTACTGTTCGCCATGTCGATGAAAGCGGTTGGTTCCAAGAGGAGAAGCTCAGCCAGCAGAATCGGCAAGTGTGCTCAACGGAGAAGAATCCCATGAAGAATTAAAGAGAAACGCGAGAGGAGATGGGGTTGAACAAGGAGGATAGTAGAAACATACGAACTGGAGGAGTGTCTCGATAACTGGTTGTTGCCAGAAAGAGAGAGAATGAGTAAAAGAAAGAAAAAGATAAATACATGTATGTATATAAATCTATGGGGCATTCTACCCCAATTCGTGCGCCGGTGATTCCGACCAGTTTTCATTTTCCACAAATCTTTTTTTTCATAATATTTTTGCATAATAACCTTCGCAGGTGTATCCATTCATATTCTGAGATTTTCATTTTAAACCATTGAAAAGAAAAACAGATTTGTTTTCCATTTGACAGCAACTCTTTTGGAGATTTTTTTTTAACAAATATAGTGATTAACCATTATTTTTGAAAAAAATTGCTGGCACTTTAAACGAAAAAAAAAAAATAAATGAGAATGATAATCGAGATAGTCTTTTCCATATTAATCATGAAATTATGAATCAGAATGAAAAAAATGTTTTATGTTCCTATTAGATTGTCCACATTCAAAGATTTTAAAAGTTGCACAAATCGATGTATTTCTAGTTTTTTAACCTAAAGGTTTAATGGGGATAAAAATCTAAAAATTGGTGTCGGTGTTACTCTCACGGGGCACTATTCGCCAAAAAACTTTTATCAAAATCAAAAATGGTCGAGAACACAGCTACGCGAAATTACGTGAAATGCCTCATATGTATATGCACTTTTAAAAGAAAAAAGTGAAAGAGAAGGAAAAAGAGAGAGAGATAGAACGACAAGAGGGTACGTGGGCGCGATTACCACTTTACAATGGCTCTAACGATCCGTGAGTTCGTCGTAGCATGGATGCCCTCTCTCCTGATGCACTTTTACTCCGTTCAACACATCATCCTCTCTTTCTCTTCTTTCTTTCCTCAGTTCTATTTCTATCTCTCTTTTTCTTATGTTCTTTCTCCCCTCCTTCTTCTTCTTCTTATGTTTCTTCTTCTCCTTCTTCTTCTTCTTCTTCTCCATCGTCTTTCTTCATACCGTTGTTGACCAACACTACTTGGCAGCGTATGTGCACCTTCTCGTTCTTTTACCTACCTTTTCGTCTCGTCCTCGTTGTCTTCAGCTTTTCTTTTCTCCTTCGTTCTTTCTCGCAACTTGTTCAAGAAATTCTCGCCTCCTTCCACTCTTCCCACCACCAAGCTCGTGAAGGATTTAGGATCGGAGTTTCGCGAGGCCTCGTCGTCGTCGGGTTAACGTACCCTAAAAGAGAGCCTAAAGGGATCTCGCGCGAAAACTCCAAGGAAGCGAGAGGGAGAAAAAGAGAAAGAGAGAAAGAGAGAGAGAGACGGAAAGGGAGAGAGGAAAGAGGACGATGTCCTCACCACCGCCCACGTTACCACGTCTCGACGCCCTGGTAAGCACGACTCCAACTTTTCTCCTGCACTTCGACCGACTTCTTCAATGTTTTGTCGAAGTACGTATCGCTCCTAACTGAAGAGCCTTATCTTTAAGGTCCATTCTGATCCACTAAATAAAATGCAATCGCATTCGTACCGTCCTGTCAGTGCAACACTCTCGTTTTCGTTTTCATGTAATTTATGTGCAAAAAATGTTTATGCCTCAAACAATTTATTACTTCAACTCCAGAATTGTAGGTAATGGATCTTCCGTAATGGAGTTGAATTCGGACAAGTTTTCTTTCAACAGAACAACCGAGAATTAAATAACATTAAGAGAACCAAATTTATATTTGAATTTATGAATTTCACGATTGTTCGAAATTACATTTAAAATCCACCAACACACTAAAAGTATATAATCTTGTTACAAAAGCATTTATAATTATTATTTCTTGACGATGTCAAACTCTTCAAGCGCTCCGACATACAATTGATTTTTCCGCGAAAGCAAAGCTTTGTTTTTTAATCAAAAATAAAAATACGACATGGGACAGTTTTTGAAATTTAATAACAAGTTTCAACGTGAGGAATCATCTATCCAGCTTCTTAGGGATATCATAGCCATTGGTTGAAAGAGAAGCCACAGCGTTGCCCGCACCAAATAAGGTCACTCACCCCGAGAAATCTTGAGGGCACTCGCTCAAAAAAAAGGAGGGATAAAGAGTGAGATAGGTAGAGATGAGTGGATCCTGCAGCAGCTCTCATTCCGTTCATTTCTCCTTGCATTTTCGTTACCAAGAGTCTCGTTGCAGCACTGTCAGAAAACCGCACGTCCCTCTCATGAACACACGCATCACGAATATACGCTGATGCGAGAATGCTTATCCCATCCTTGTTCCAGGACTAATTTGGCAATGCAATGAAGAATCGTGAAAGCCCTTGAGCTGCAGTTCGTGAACAGAGAGCCAGTTTGATAAATTAAAAATCAAAAGCAATAATAACGAATGGAGTGTCGGATTGAACCGGTTGATTACCGAGGGCGATCACAGGTGACAGAAGATGCAGATTGCCTGGGGGTAACTTACGCCTGTTACAAACGAGCCATCCGACTCGTTCCTCATATTATTCCTTTCCTTGAATTGAAAAAAAAAATCCCATGGAGCCGAGAGATAATAAAAAACGATTGGGCAAGGCAATATAAAAATGGAAGGAATGAGATTTTGAAGTTCTGTCTCATATTATGATCTCTCGCAGTAAATCTGAGTTACGCCGTGTTCACTTGACCGAAAAATAAATCGCTGATTCTTAATGTTTTATTATTAGTTGGGCCGTGACAGAATAAATTATGAAACAGACTTTCGAGACATCGTATAAAATTTTTTATTTATTCTTTTTCCTAGAAGGGTTTCATCTTCTCATAGCAACAGTTTGTGCAGTGTTTTTGGTTAAATAACAAAACCGACTCTTCCACTAAGTGGAAGAGTTGAGATTGAAAATGTGCTCTTAATCTCTTCCAATTCCTCGAAATAGAATCCTTAAAAATTCTAATCGGTTTCCCTCTGTTGTGTTAATCAAAAGTCAAGATGAAGAAAAAGCGTTAACTATTCCATATAACGACATATAACATAAATGAATTAGGAACTTTTCTCTATAATATAATGTTGATAGATGTATGGAGCCCCATCGTGATTGGATATTGAGTACTTTTTTTTCTTTCGCTGCAATTTTCAATAACATACCGTAAAGCGAGTAAAATTTCTCAGAAAACTTGAATTCATAATCATCATATGCTGCTAATTATTGTTCCTATTCTTGTTAGAACCATGGAAACACATAATTGCGAGTATTGGAAATTCATCATTAACTGACTGCATTTTTCAATGCAATTTTCATACGAAATTACTGAAATTCATAAACCTCGATATACATCTATAGATCTATATGATCGTAAGAAGTGTTTGCCGGTGTGCGCGAGTACTTGGACGTGTCTAAAGCAATATAAGCCACTAGCTCGGACAACCGTGCATCAAAATGCAACGGTATACCGTTCTCTGAGTGTACCTTCGCTGGGCAGCTTCTATTTTCATGTACACACATTTATTTATATTTCTATGCATGTGTACGTGCGTATAATGTAAAATAATGTAGGTAAGTACGAAAGGCGTATGGAGTACCGATTTTCCCATCGTTATTCACCATATGGCCGGCCAACGGAATTCCGTGAGACATAGTCAGAACCATGGCACGATAGGATAGCACTCTTGCAATGATACATAACGCGTCGGGGCGTAATGGGCCTTACCGCTCGTTCTTCTTTTGCTCTCTATCTTCACGTATCACTAACTGTGATCTGTGCTCGTGTGTGCGTGTATGTATGCACTCGCAGAATGATCCATTACGAGATCGATCGTGTAGCTATGGAAGAAAGAGAGGAAGAGAGTGCAGCACGAGAGATGAAACTTCGCCTGTAGGCAAAGGCTGTTACAAAAATGTGTAACTGACCTTCGATAAATCGAGCCTGTCTCTCGCTTGCTCGTACTACGAGGTACTATCTCCGTAGAATTTATTATTGCTGTATGCTGCTGACCTTGATTTTCAAAAAATACAAAAAATACCCTGCCGTACCGCCGATCCGCAATTGGTTTATCATATTTTTTTAACGATTATTGCAACTCATTCCAGCGATCCAATTTCGGTGTATGCTCGGTTATTCAAATAGTTACTATGACACATTACGCTACCACAATAACGTTTCCAATTGAAATACGGTAAATTTCCCATTAATTTTTCAATGTGAGTGAATTCTTTTCAAATTCCATTGAGCGACCGTTAACTTTTTCAATATATTAAATATTTGGGGACTTCCGCGTTCAGAGAAAGTAAAAATGCATGTTATCACTGCAGCTGGCACAAAAAATCTAGTTGATCAAATAGCATTTTGAATTTTCAATCCAGATATAACGAGGTGGTTTTCGTGGGAAAGCAGGTTTTTTAGGAACTCATCGATAATTTCATGAACATTGCAGATAAAATAGTTTATTTCAAATCAGAGTTGACAGCAATTGAGCAACTAATTAGTTTTGAATCAAAACTCTATCATCAATTATTTCGAATAACAAAGTAGCTGCTGCTTTTTTGCTTCATTCATATGCCAACTACTGTGCGGAAGATGAATTTTTCAGCAGAATCGGATGTGCGATTAGTTAAAGTGACTGTGGCCTAAGGTTGTTTTCACATGTACAACAATTTGAAGTGTCCAAACATGCCTAAAACTTTCGATACCAACTCCTACCTGAGGAAATTTGTACATCACAATAATTTGTACAAAAAGAATAACTTTTATATGCTACAACAGCACGAGAACTTCGTTAAAGTCGAGAAGAAGACCTTCCGCAAAAACGTATGTCATTTTACGACACAGGAGTCTCTCCAGTGTCATTAGAGACCAATGATTTTGTGTCTTTAAAGGTTCTGCGGTATGCCTACCATACTCCCGCTTTCCCTCCTCGTTCTGTCTCTGTGCATGCGTGCATGCGAGTGATTATACCTACGCGTTCCATGGGCTTTTATTAGATAGGAATACGCGTATTTGTGATGATAATATACAGCGATAAATACACCGGTATCGATTCAATGGCCTGCGCTCTAACGCTAGCAAGGGATTAAAACAGGAGTCCTTTGCACACGAGTTAAGTATACATGGACATCGCGGACATACGGCTATTACAACTGTTACGTATGTACCTGAATGGGCAACTAGTCAACATATGTCAGGGCTGGGTATGAGTGCGAATCTCAGCGTTCTGAAGCCAGTATCGTAATAAATATTGATACTCGAGAGTGTTACTTTGGCCGAAAAAGACTGAAACGGACCATTTTACGGTATTATACGGCTTGATCACAGTGCGGATGAGCACGCCTCAGATGGCGTGCGATATTTAACATCAATTTTAGCACAGCCAGGCGCTGAAACTTGCCTGCGAATACTTTTGTTACTGTTACTATATATCACTCAGTACTCTCGTTGATTCCTTTCCTAGTCGTTGATATACAGGGTAGACTAAAAATTACGAATGAAACTTGTCAGTCTGGTCAATCGGGAAGATCCATAGACGAAAGATCGATGATCTCTGTGATTGACTGTTGCTGAGGCATTAAATAACACCGTGTACTAATTGTAAAGATGTCAATCCTTCGACATCAGATATTGGACGAAAAATGCTAAAAAATGGAGTGTTCGTTTTCACTGATATTTAATTGATTAAAAAAATTCCTGAAATGTACTTTGTGGGTTTCTTATGAGATTTTGCTCTTAATAAATCGAGTTGAAAAGAATATTTGTCTCTATAGAGGATTTGTAAAGTTAACGGAGTGATTGGACATTTTATTCAATAGTTTGACAAACGTTATGTCCGAACATATTCACTATTCACTGGAACTTGACGCCCCGTGGGTCAATTCACCAATCTTCACTTCACAGTATATCGCCTTAACTTGATTGATATCTCACCAACATTTTACTGCGGGGAATTAACTACTTTACCAACTATGGAACCAACTTTCAGGACAACCTGTATATACAGTAGGTGGTAGATATCCGTACAGTGTACAGAAGAAAACTTAGTGCGTATGAAGAAAAAAGGTGCAAAAGTGAATCGCGGTCGCCAGCAGTATGGGAACATCCTGTCCGAGAATACCCTTGAGCAGTTACGCATACGGCAGAGTATAATCTACTATGATACGTTCCACAATCCATCAGTGTACAGTTAGCGGTAGCCAGCAGCATCAGCAAAAGATTGAAAGAGTAGAAACAGCAAAAAAACATGGCGGGTGCTGCAAACGCCGATCGATAACGTTTGATAACAAGGCCATTGCCATCATCGTCTGAACGATGCTCGAGGACGGTTACGATCTCGTAGTTGCACCTTTTTCCTCCCTTTTTTGTAAAATCAACCGTAGGAAAATGCAATCCGTCATTTTCTTGTTAGACTGGTGATGATTTCGTTTTTCTGACAGATCGTCCTCGGCTAGAGTCTCGGGAACGGCAATATGAAGGCAATTACATCGATTCAAGTTGTTTATGTCCGACCGAGCAGCGATCCTCGGACGTAAAAACATTGTCACAAGTTGAACGATCCGCTCGTCAGTGCCGACCGTATTATTGAGCGAACGTGAGGTAATTTTTTTTTCGATGACAAGGTCGGTTTTGCGGTTAAACAGTTCTGATTCTTTGTTGAATCAAGATTGACCCTTTTTCAGAGCTAGTTCAAGACTTTGCATGAACAAAAAGGAAGTATCAACTCGTCGTTGGTACCGTGCAGATCGACCGAGTGCAGTATATCTTGCGTGGGTATCTATGTGGAATCATCAGACATTTTCGAATGCAGTTAGTCAAGCAACACTGATAGACGTGCAGCGGGTATAAGAGTAGAGTTCACGCGGTTATAACTCGTTCGTTCATCCTTGCCTTATTTGCATCTTGTATAAGTGACAAAGTCTGGTTATGCTAATTATATTGTGCCACTGTGATATTACGTGGCACGGCGGTGGTATTCACTTCGCTCATAAAATACTCGAAAGTGTTTTAAATAATAACTTTATTTCGTGGCGCTATAAGGTGTTAAGTCCAGAGAACTTGGAGTATGTATGCGTCTTCTACGAGCACAAGATATCGCGTATATATGTATTTACAGAAACGACAGAAGCTTCAAAATTACGAGTGCTGAATTTGCAGAATGATAAGCTGAGTGGCAACCAACTACGACGTAGTGGCTCTTCGTTGTTCATATAGTAGCGGTCATGGCATCGCTGCTTCTTCACACTGGTTGAACTTGCGGTCCTCTTAGTATTTATGCGATTGCCTTGTGTCGTCATGCTCTTGCAAACCAAATGGTCTGAGAAAGGGAAGAGAGCTCCCGATACTGAGGTCTTGGTGTAGGATATAGGGGTGAGGTAGGTTGTAGGTTGCAGTAATCCTTGCAAGGCACGCCATATATCATCGGTTTCTATCGTCGCGGTGGCGGCATCGTCGACAACGACTTAGCAAGGCCGCTCTTCTTTGCTCCTCTTTACCAAGCACACAAAACGAAGCAAGAAGGAAAGGATAAGCGACTGATAGAAAAGAGAAAGGAAGAAAAAGAAAGAGAGAGAGAAAGAGAGAGAGCAAGAGAGGACAACTAGTAAATGGACGTTATTGCATCCAGGGAACGGTGACTATTCGCACGAGGTTATCCTCCGACAGATCCTTCGGCTTCGTAACTCGTTGCTGTACCCAGTGGACCGCAGGACCTCGGCGAACGAATGGAAATTCTCTCGAGACAACTGCGCCCATGCATATTCACACACATACACATGCATCTAAACGGATCTGCGTACACATGATCATATACGCGTATTTATACGACTAGCATTAAAGTGTATATATCCAGTGTACGGTCGCAAATGCAAATAACGGGGCATGGATATTTAATTCGTGTCGCGGAAAGTGGAGCTGCCTTGTTCTTATAGCTGCTAGTCCTCCAAGGATACATCCTACAAAAAACAAAACAACAACATTTAAGCATCGGCAAAGCATCATCTTCTCTCTCACTCAACATACCCTATGTATCTTCGTATTCTTTCCACTACTCCTCACACCATATAGGTAACTTCTTACGGCCTCCTGTACAGGCATTTCAACCGAGATAAGGATGCTTCGAGATATTCGATATATCCCAGATATCGACGATCAGCTACTAAGCCAACGACCAGAATAGAAAACCAGGGTCGAGGCAATCACTATACGCGGACAAACGGTTGCACTCTCTACTCTGGTACTTTACCGAGATCTATACTAATGTACACTAGTCCTCAGAAAAGGGCCTGAGCTATAGTCCAACGTAATCAGATATTGTACGATGCGACAGGTATTATACTGCTAATGTCGCTATCACCTATACCATTTCTCAGATCGTGAGATTATGTTTTGTCTTTTCCTTTGAAGGAATATTAGACTTGTGGACACCAATTGACATCGGTAAACTGGAAAATATATCATTGTATAATGAGGTAAACTCTAAACGCAACTCAATGTCAGTATAAATAACAAGAAACCTGCTAAGTCATGATGAAATTTCAAGTTTTAAAACATGAACTCTGTTTATCTAGTTAGATGCTTTTCGATATGAAAATTGTACTTCTCCGATCCGCGAGAATATGGAAAAACTTAGTGTAATTATAGGGTTTCAAATGCAAAACTGTATGCCCACAGTTCTTCTGATCGGAATCGTTACAATCGAACGCGTTTCATACGTTCGCTTGCAATGCGACTCTTCAGGAGATATCAGAAGAGTTTTCACGATTTGTTAACATTTTTTTAAATCCGATTTCGAAACTCACGCTGATTAACTGCAATTCAGAAAGTCTGCAAAACGGGGGACATTTCATTTCAGAGGATCACTGTCACGATTCCTCTTGAGCTGGCTGTTCCGCATCGTGAAACACTTCTTTTTCTCTGTTTCATTTCTTCATTTGTGATGTCATATTGTCATATCCCAATAAAAGGAGGATCAACAGCGGGTACATTACGAATTCTCATTAAAACTGCGATAGGAGTTTTGTTAAATATTCCTTCGATAGTCTGTATGGGTAAAGTGATATGACTTGTTAGAACAGCAAAACATAACTAATTCCCGGAAGAATCGGATCTTTCTTGGTATTATGTTTTCATTGTATAGCGCATATCCTAGTACTTAGTACTTATATTCCCACGTATATTAGTCAATAATGCATCGGTGAGACCTATTTTAATTTTTACTAAGGTGCATCATGTTTTCTATCCGTAACGCATATCACAATGTTGTAGATTTCACTTATAACGCTAGGCATTGGATCCTGGAGACTCAGCATTACTTTGCATATTGTTCGTTTTCAACGAAACTTGATTAGTTGCGACTTGTGGTGTAACAAGCACCGATAAGCAGAACTGGAAATATTTTCTCGCTGCCGATTACCCAGCAAAGTATCGCGGGAATATTTTATATCTTCCGAAGAGAAGCAGGAGGAAAAGGATTGTGCAACAAAAAATCGGTTCATTCGTTGTAGCCTGTGCGAAGAGGAGGCGTATTGGATACTTGCCTATTTCGTTTCGTTTTTCTTTGAACCTCTCTTTCTCTCTCTCTCTCTCTCTCTCTCTCTCTCTCTCTCTTTCTTCCACTCGCTTCAATTTATACCTCAGTTTCTAGTGGACTTTTACCCTTGTTTCCGTCGCGTTAACCAACCAGCGACTAATTGCCATTGACTCGGGATGATCGTGAAGTAGGAAGTTCATGGAGTCGTCTTTTCCACCGAATAAACTCGATAGTTAGCGAGTCATCGAGACGAGAGAACCGGCTCTCGGTATGAAGGGATTAGTAAGGTATATGTTATGGAGTTATGTTCTCAATCGTGATTATCTATAAACGTCACCTTTCCATTATTTTTATCAGTACAATCTTACTTAGGATGGCAGACATAATAGAAACACAAACGAACTACACAATCGTTACATAATTTTTCGTGATTAATCAACATTTGAAATTTTTATAGTTTTCATTCAAGTTAAGTAGTGCTGAGTAATGTGTACATTCTTTTAAAAAGTAGTATATGAACAATAAATACTATGCGCAAGTGACATATGGTAAATGAATGCATACATTGAAAGTGAGTCTCTTCTGAGTCTTGTACATGCAAACAACGGAGAAAGTCTTAGTTCTACGAGTAAAGCTTTTACAGTAAAAACATATTAGCTAATAATTGCACTTTCTCGTTACCGTGTTTTTTGTAACTACTTTACGTTTCTGAAACTCCAATTCGTTATCCAGTACTGCTGTTGTATCGAAAATTTTGACACTAATTTTCCCCCTTTTTTATGTTCTTGTACACGCACCCATCAGGAGCCCAGTTTAATACTTTATCTTCACTTTTATATACATTCCCAATGTGCTGCACTCTTTTCCAATGTGCTACGACATCATCGCATTTGCGAGAAAAACTGTGCAAAAACCGGTCGATACAGGTGGCTATATTTTCACTAAGTTTTGAAACAATTTGACGCGGAATTGAATTTCAAATGCCTGTAATGCTCGAACTGGAGACTGTACCGGGTTGCTATTCAGTTTCCTACTCAAAAAATATTCAATTTAATTGAGCCGCTCACCGGGAAATTCTGAAATCATAGTAACTCCATTTGACTATGACCAAAATCATAAAATCCACATGAGACTTCGCTGAAGCCACATACCAAACGTGGACTTTCGATAATTTGAAATCTATTTTAGTCTTTTCCTACTTTTACTTTTTAGCAAAAGTCTTCTCACTCGACCGAATACCATGAGAAGATACCGTTTTTTTTTTTAATTTGTGATTTATTACAAGTTAAACAGAGAGGAAGTTCTATGTTTTATTATAAATCATCATATTATAAAGCAAAGTTCGAGTGATCGAAGGACGTTCTTGGGTGCAAGCATAGTGAATTTTGTATGGGCGTGTAATGCCATAAACTTTAAAATACGATAAGCCAGTCGGTAGACAGTTTAATTGCTATGTAGTTACATTGGATGAAAGAAGGTTTGATAAATTGCGTTGTTAATGCAGCACCCCTTTGGTTATACTGTTGTGGACGTACGCGAGCCTCGTGGTCTCTTCATCTCTCTCACTTGCACCCTAATCTTTCGGTATATATACCATATACGTACTGATAAATCGTATATATTGCGAGAAAAGCAGATGGGGAGGTAACAGCCCACATCCCTCGACAGACCCGAGGCGGTGCAGGCGCATACACCCAGCTTAAGTATTATGCGCGAGGAAAAGGATTCACGATTACCCCGAGCAGCGACTCGCGCCAATGAAAGGTTCGCCGCTCGGTGGAAAAATGGACAAACCAAGAGGCTTACTCGCACACTGTTTCCCTATCGAAGATTCACTGGTATTCTGTTATTTACTGGATTCGTTTTTCCCTTCCTTCTACTCGTATATATCAAATATACCACCGCTGGCTAAATCTCAAACTATGAGTAGAAAATCTTCGCTCTTGCGCGGCTGAGAAATCATTCTGAAGAATGGTTGCCGTGGAAAATAATCGAAAGAAACTAAAAATATTGACATGCGAATTTGAAAGAAATTGAAAAATTGGACTTGAAAAAATATCCACTGAGCAGTCTCCGACGAAAGTCAGTAGAACTTGAATTGATTTAAAACGGACAATATACAAACGTCAGGTGAATGCTCATGAGTTGGCTACCAACGCAGAAGTAACGGTACGGTTTCTTTTCTACTGCCTGCGACCCGTCCAAATTTACTGGTACGTCCAGATTTGCACCAACTGCTCGTATACAGGAGAGAAAAACTACAGAATCTCGTGTCCTTCCACAGTCAGTGACACACGTTGAACGCATAAAGTCCATCACAGAAGCTTATCAGATCGAAAACAAGAACGTTTCATGGGTAAAAAGTTTTCTCGAGGCTTAAGAGAAAAAAAAAGAAGATATTTGTATGCCGAGGCCAACTTGTATCAGACAAGATATCTGCAAAACGATGACAACGAAAGAAAAGAGAGGAGTTCTTTTCCTGTCCCAAAACGCCGGCAACGAATGCCAAAAAAGGTTGCCCGAAAAGGTGTACAAGAGGTGAAAGTGTTTGTGTTTTCAGTGCACCGTCGTACAGAAACCATCGCCATGTTCATCTTGGCTTCTAATCAAGAACCGGCTGAGATTTGTTCATTTAATCCATCACTGGATCCAGGATGTTCATGGCAATACATTGCGTCACCTGGTATTTTACCTCATTAAAGCGAGCGATCATCAGCAGCATTGTGAAAGCGTCGCCAGATATAAGAAGATGTAGATAGGAGACAGAGAAAAAAAATTGTTCACGGATAGCAAAGTGGCCGGACGTCATTGCACGCGGATGATGACCGAGAGGACACGACGACAACGAATGGATCGACAATCAAGGAGAGGCACTAGTCATGATGCCTGTAATAACCGTCGCTTATTAACAACGCTCTCTTCTCATCGTCCACGATGTATTTATATATATTTATTTACATGTATATATATAACGATAAATATATATATGTACACATGAATTTAATCTAAAAGAAGGTAAAGGGGGTGACGCATCGCACGAGCGAGGTTAATAACCATTGTATGATGCGGTGAGTGCTCGGTCGTTCTGTACGACGTCCCATCATCGTCACATAAGCTTTCTCGTCCTTGCAACGAACTCTTGATGCTTCCAAGACCATATAGCATATCTGTATATATAGTATATATATATATATGGATGTGTGTGTATATCGTCACGCCATAAATGCTCCATAGCCAACTCTATATAGCCCCCTTGCTTCTCAGCCGCTGCAAAATTCCGATATAATGGAGATGACCTACGACTCGATGACGTAACGACTTCCTAGACTCCTAATAGATCCCGTCTTCGAACGTCCACATAAGCGAACACGCGGGTGTGCATGAGCTTCGACATTGTAGAAGATAACCACAAGAAAATGACGAGAGGAGAATACATTATGCCGACACCTGTGACCATAGACAAAGCTCGCGTCATGCGTGCAACTCTCTGTAGAACTGAGAACAGAAAAAGCAACGCAAGATCTTGCACGTCTTGCTGAGACCCCAAAGTATAAGCTTAAAGACGCTGGCAATGACGTATCGAAGTCAATGTCCACCAACGCAAAAATCAGATGAAGAGAAATTTTTTGCAACCAGGAAAGAGCCAGGAGGAAAGGAACTTTGTCGTTGAACATGAATTATTTTTTTAAATTCAACAATGAAGCCTTACTGATTCAACAGGAATAACTTAGTCCAGTCCTAAGTTTAGTAGTCACGTGGATATAAAGCGTGTAAATATACATGAAAATATATTGAAACGCATTATATTATTGGAACAAAATAACTACACGAATTTCAAAAATATTTTCTAAAATGCCAATGAAATGAAAAAAGCATTGGACAAAAATGACTTGAAACCCATACTTCTGTTCACTTGAATTCATATAGTAGTTGTTTCTTTTTCGTCGTGGGATTAGTTCATTTTTTAATTTCGATTAAACTGCAAATTGGCTTGAGAACGGAAAACCTGCTGCCGTATCAGCGAATGGTAGGACGGTGTGTACACAGCAATGAGCGAAACTGCTTGTGGAATCGGTCGTAATCATAAGTTGCGTTAGCAAATTAGCCACGAAGCGCATAACCTCAGAGGCAAAGCAAACTAGTAGGCATGACCCAGCGGGGTGTCGAGAGGTCCGCGCTTTTACACACAGGTTGGCGTACTGGTAATACGGTTAACTCTTATAAACATGGGAAATAGCAGAGAAAAGAGAAAAAGAGAAAAGTTGGGCTATTATAAGACTACCACTTAAAGTACATTGCGGTGCGCGATATCTGGCGCTGCAAAACGACCTTCTAGTCGTGGGTTTTGCATTGAATCGTTTAACAGGTCGACGGAAATAAGGATTCCGATTCCTCGACACTACCCCATCAGAGATGCGTCTGCTTCAGAAGATTGAAGATAATCACACAGGGAATCGAAGATCCCTTGACTCGGGATCGTGATATTTTGAATTGGAAATCATCTCTATCTCTCTCTTTCTCGTTTTCTCTTGCTATCTATCTTTTTCTGTCTTTCTTTGCGGAGGAGTTAATGTATACCCGTGGGCGCCACTTTATAGAAGTATATACATTTAATCACAAAATTCACTGCTAGCACACCGAGGAGTACTATTTTTTTTATTTATGCTACTGCCTGAATCAAAAACTTCATGCTGCGCCCCTGAATTTCAATCAGGTATTCTTGAACTTCAATTGAAACTACAACGCCAAAAGACATGAATTTTCCTAACCAATGTCCGAGTTAAGAGTAACAGCGACATACTCATATCTCATCAAGCCTTCCGATGTTATGTGGTTCTTATCGGGTCCTTATCAATGCTTATTCCTCCCCGCATGTAAAGTCCTCTCGACATTATATACTTAGGGATTATTCGCTCGGGGATATATTGCTGCTAGCATTTTTGATTCCCTATCAAAACCGGTCATCAGCTAACTACCGAGATAAGAAAAACCGGAGAACATACACAAGCTTTACCTTTCCAAGCAAATATTGTAGCATAAGCATCTCTACAAAGTCACTAATGAGTTACCTTCAACTCAAATCGTACTTGAATGTATTTTGATGTCAGACGCCATATTCCAACTCTATGGTTGGAGGGGAGACGAAAGATGCTGCAAGTCCATTCATCCATTTTGTATCATCAATCTCACTTGACTGCGTTTCTCATCACTTGATCATTTAAGAGAGAGTAATTGATCAAGGTGCGAATCTCACGGATTTCACATTTTGTTTTGATTACTCAGGGCAGGTAAAACGTTTCGAACGAAAACGAAAATTACACACCGTAAATGGGTCTATACCAGGACGCTCAAGTCGCAGTTTCTGCCTACTACATTCTCGAGAGATTTGATAAATTGTGGTGTTGAGAAAGTGGCGCGTAAACGTTTTCTCGATTGAACATTGTCCCAACCTTTGCAACAGCTTGAATCCCGAATCAATCAGTTACAATAGGGTTCTGAATACATCTACAGAACTATACATTCCATGAAACGTATTTGGTCCGGAGATCATAATGTCGTGTTGAGAATTATGTGATCCTGGCTACAAGCGCTCGTTTACACAGCATTATTAACATAAGTTGGATGAGTCACGGCTTCACCATTGGCTGTCAAAGATAGTGAACTCGATCCTTTAAAAAATATGGACGAAAAACTATAAAACTAGTAGATGCTGGAGACAGTTTTCAGGCACCGGATATCTCAAGCCTCACCAAGGAACACCGAGTTTCATATGTCGTTACCTGACCGTTCCACGCCCCAACAAGAAACAAGTGGCCGGAAATTTTTCATAGCAGCTTTTTCAGACATTACGTGACATGAATGTGACAATATAATAAACAACACTTTACCCCGATATACATATAACCCTGATTTTCGTCCTCTCTAGCCGTAAAGTCCTAGATGTCAGTCGTTACGTAGGTTGATCGCAGATTATTCGTAACAACTTTTGAACGGGCTGTCAACGAGCAGTTCCTTATTGTCATTGGAGTGAGGCGAGAGAGAGAGAGAGAGGGAGAGAGAGTATTATAACTTAGATTACGAAGAGGGAGGGAAAGGGGTGCAATACAGCAGCATTCTATGGGCTGATCTGAAAGATTTCATTCTGTGTTGGCGTTTAAAGCTCCCAGACGTATAATATAATCCAAATGTAAGCCCAACTGTGAGATATACACATGCAACGTTAGACTGCCATGAGCAGCAGCAGCAGCAGCAAACGACGACAGGGAGTCGTAAAACGTTTAGTGATAACTGGACCGGGTCCGTGACCGGCTAAGTGGGGACCAAGTAAAGTAACACGTGTTTTCACACGCAACGTTATAAAACCGAGGAGGAAACCCGTTACGCATTAAGTCCCAAGGAACGCTGATGTTACTGTCAAACCATTGGCTTTGAGCAAGTGGAAAAGAACTTTCTATTGATTATGCCCTTTTTTGTGATACAGGGCGTCGAGATACTGAACTGTTTATCTGTGTAGTTCAACCTGTATTTCTACATAGTTTCAACCAGTTTCTAATCACCTTATCTAGTACTCGTCCAATGTTTTCAAGAAGGAACATGTTTTTTTTTTTTCAAATCAATTTGATGTAAACTTACTTCCTCGTTTGGCAAGAGACAAATTGTTAAAAAAAGCCTCGAAATTAAGAACGGTCTCGATCAAATATGCCAAGACAAAGACCACTTTGCAATTCAACGTACCGCTTCTTGACCGTAAATACCACAAAAAATGAACGAATATTCAGCATCACAGAGATGTCGACTTTTAGTACGATATATTCAACATCAAGTTGCGTGTTCGCACGTATTTACAAAAGATGATACGTCGATGAATGAGCATAGCACTAACGACCCTGAGCCACAGTATCACGCCCACAACGAGAACGCCCGTTCTGTACCCTCTTTAATTGAAAAAGTTATAATTAACCAGGCACTTATAAGGCTTCGTAGAAAGTTTTAATGCATCGGCGATATTTCAAAAACGTGTATACGATCGTTCTTTTGCTATGAAGGAAGATATTTCAAAAAGGTTTTTGTACTGAGCCAAGGAAGACAATGATCTCGGATTCGAATAATTCGCTGGATAATAATCTCTGTACTTTTCAACGAGGCAGTCCCGCGTATCCACCCCTTTTCACGCACCTGGTTCGTAGTTACTTTTGCGTGTGTGTATATGTATTTTCCGTAAAAGATATATATTGTTGGTTCTGCAAGAGGCCACATCGTGGCTTCTCGATGAGAGGGATCGATTAATCGTCCGATTAATGAGTCGATACTCTATCATATTTTCTACACTCTCGCTTTCTGATTTGCCCTTGAAGTAACATATACCTTTAAATATGAATATAAACTAACATATTTGTATACACGCATGTATGTTCATACAACATATGTATGTATTCAAGAAGTTTCGATATATATATATAATATTTCATATATTCGTATATATACGTATATATAAATGAACAAAAGGGCGGCGTGAGCGATAAATTATTTAAGAAATTCCATCGTGCCATCGCATAATGGTCGATCGTAAATAACGCAGACGCGCCGCTCGGCAAGAGCCGCGAAATATATCGCCATAGCAAAAATCTTATGATTGCTGCACGTCCAGTATGGCGCGCGTACGCTCCTACCTCGCGAGATCTCTTCACGATCTTTCTGCCCTTGCTGGTTTTTTGCCTAGATCCTTTTTCGCGTCCTCGGCCGAACATTTGCGAGTACTCGCATCCTTCACTTATTTCTCTCTTTTTCTCCCGTTCTTCCTCACTTGCACAATCCGTCATTTATCATCGTGTGCACTAGCACCGAACGTACCCCCGTCTGGATACCAATTACGATTTCGTGTATCTCAACGTGACTCATCGTCCCGCAACCGGTAGCCCGAGAAAAATTACTCGGCTCTTGCTGATGCTTTTTCTTACACTATATACGTACTCTCATACAGGTGTATGTATAAATGTATTGCCGTACAGAGTACTCAAAGGCTCAGAGAAGTCTTACTCAGTTTATAGCCTGGACGATACAAGTCTTCAGGGCATTCAATAGCATTTATATACATATACATATACCGGGTGGCTCATTTAAAAAAAGGAATAAAATAGATCGAAAACTTGGAGTAGATTTGAGGGCAGCGTATTGTCGTGATACAAATTTTTTTTTTTTAAACCTAACGAAAAGGTTTGGTTTTTTCTTCAGAAAAAAAACGGATTCTGAGAAAAAAATTGTCCGGCTTATAAATCTTACGGTTATAGCAGTTATGGGACTTTGAAATTTTTGAAGATACTACATAAAGTTTCCGTATTTCCGGCATCCACTCTTTATGCGATGCTTCGTATGCTACCCACTCGTTCGTTATTGGCGAGCCACTAGACCCATGGTAAGAGCCCACGTAGTACAACACACCTGAGAACCAGCCGTTCCGATTGAAAAAGAGCTTAGTTCGATTATTCAGAAAGGTCCCTCACAAATCGAATCCCTATAGAACTAAACGATGATAAGCTTTCAATGAAATTTTTCATATTCGATTAATACTCGAAAGATTTCGATGGAATCACAGAGCATCAATAATCAACGCTCGCTTAATTTACCCAAATGAACAGCATCCTCATTTTATCCCATCCCATGTCAGCTATCAAACAAAGTGACACCTCAAATACCGCACCGAGTATTGATCGGTTTCCACAAAGTATATACTCGTAGCCTCGCTGTGTAAACAGTACAATATTCGATCGACAAATCAGCCTTAGCCAGAACGTCCTGATCACAAATTTTGGAGACTTCTCGGTACCACCCATATCACATCATACTCGTCTAAAACCTATTTTTGAAAAAGAGCTAGGTATAATAGATCAGGTTACGTTGTGTCAGTGAGAGCTCAGACGTATTCGAGATCAACTTACTCTTGTTTTTTTTTACACAAAATTCTGGAGTAGAGAGCGAACAGATTTTTTATTGTTTCATTCATGAAAGGTTCCATCACAATATATAGATAGATGAATGTATATATTTATATGACATATAATATGTAAGTTGATAGCCGAGTCGTCAGTTATATTCGTCTTGATTAATTATCTCTCCTAATTGCATCTATTTACACTACACCATCAACCATGTCCATTCCACCATTCATTATAATTTCTATTGCACTACAGCCGTGCATACGTGCATACGTGCATACATGCACTCATGCGCATTCTCACCATACAAAATCCACTTAGGATTCGTCAGAGACAGCGTGAATATATATAGCATACTAAGAGTTGAAATTAATTTGATCAAAATACGTGGATAATGGTGACAAACTTTATGTCAGGAATATTGTGAATATAAGGCCACGTGTAAAGAACAGCAAAAAGAGCAGAAAGGAGGAAAGATTTGAAAAGCCTCGGAGAGCATATTTCGCCAAGATTTTACACTCATCTTCATATGTACGTATAAGGGAGTAATATCGTACGGGACGAGAAGGGCGGGTCGAAAGCGATCTCTTCCAGCAGGTGCCGATTAATATACCCCAAGATCCTTATCTTTAGCTAGCGGGCCCGCGCACAGAGCGCGGGCTCTTTCGCAAAGATGGCAATTAATCGTCATTAAGGAATATTACACGCTCGAAAATGCGGGCCTCTCCTTAATCGTGGGATTTGTGGGCGTTTTGATATTGGTCCCTACGACTGGAGATGCGAAAACAGAGATGCATATAGAAAGAGAAGAAGAGAGCGAGAAAAGGAAGAGAAAAAGGCATCAGGTCCAATGTTTATGCTTGCAAAGGACTCTGTTCACCCAATCTTCTCATCATTACTACCCACCTACCTGTGTCTGTTTATACATGTGGTTTGAGAAGCTTGTCAGATAAAAGGCTAAACTGCCTATCAAAAAAAAAAAATACATTGAGTTGATTGTGATCAACTTTTTTCGAGTCGGAACATCGACAACATATTTATTTCGATCTTAAAGCGAATCTTCATCTTCTGCCCCTGTAATTGCTGCCAACCCGACCAAAACATTTTCCTGTTTCGTCGGAAAGCAGCTTCTTCCTTCGCGTGAAATTATCGCTCGAAACAAACCAGATACATGTAGAATGAAAAAAACACGAATCACGAGTACCTATAAACTAAGATTTTGTTTCACGATTTCGCGTCCACGATTCGTGTCTTGTAGCATCCAAATCCACCGGGGCCTATCGCTTACGCTTGTGCCACATGTTTAACTCGAGAGGCTAACAACACATGCAACTAGCCTGTCGCGAGTTCTCCACCGAGACCGAGAAGAGTGTTGGCTAGCATAAAGCGTGTTCCTGAAGAGAGGTAGAAACCTCCGCGCCGATCTATTCGCATCCCTTCAAGAACATTGCTATGCAGATGGTAAGAGAGAATGAAAGTCGCTACTTTGGAGTTCACTTTGTATGTGATGTGAATACATAGATGAATAGTCACATGTGATAAGTTTATACACACATAGATAAGTATATTTGCGTCGCTCGAACACTGGAACTATCAATAAGTTGGTATCTGACAAGGGACGGAATCGGAAGGGGCTTTAGATCAGCGAGGGCCATAAAGCCACCCACGGCGAACAATATTTCAGTTCGGTAGCAATGCTCGAAACCGGCTCTTTCTTACTCTTTCTTTATTCCCTTTCATTCCCCTCAGACAGCCAGTACTGGTATGGTTCTATCTTTTTCTCTTCTACAATACATGTACACTCCTTGGCTCAAGCTCTCTTACTTTCTCATCGCTGTTTCGACGTGCATTGCCTCTCGTTTTATCATTCCCTGGCTGGACGTTGAGGCCCCGCCAGCAGGCTCCACGACCTCCTCTTCTTTCTCTCTTACCTTCATCCCACTCAGCGAGAACAGCTCGATGCAACATATACACATACACTAACACAGAGGCTTCCTTACTGCAGAACTCTGACTTTAGGATTCTGCATGGTTTCATGCTACAGGATGTCTCCTAAGTTACCCTCTGTATTTTCGTCATACGGAAATAGAAAAACTTCGAAATGAAAAATCCTTTCTCATTTTTTTGTGAAGCACCGTTGAAGAGATATTAATCAGTTTGTTGTAAGACGATTCGCTTTCACAATAAGGAAAACATGGTTTATGGTATTCGTACCGAGCTCGGCTAACCCCATCGCAAAGTTTTAACGCTTCTACTTTTAATCATTTTTTTTTTTTAACTTTCGAGGACTTGTATCATCAATGAATTAAATGTCTTATGATCGATTGATCGGGTGGATAATTAATAAAGACTTTTCACTCGTGATAAGTCCAAATATAATTAGGTTTTGCCTGTTGAACAAGATTTTTGCGACACCCCGCTTACGTAGTTTGAGTTCAACGCTGCTGTGGCAGCAGGCTAAAGAATCCCTGAGTAGCTTGAGACCTGCATCAAGCAAACATCATCTGCTGCCAAAAAATGTATTCATTCAAATTCTACATTATGATCTAATTATCATTGTTGTTAATATATCGATGAGTAATGAGAAAAAATTGTTGATCGGATTGTGTCGTTAAGTCTGTTGCGGGTACAATAGTCCACATGTATCCGGGCGAAGTCGTAGGAACAATCATTCGTTGCGGAGATCTACTGGTTGCTACTCCTGGTGCACCGGACTTCATTTCAATATTTATATATATCCTAGTGTAAAGAGAGAGGAAGAGGGAGAGAGAGAGAGAGAAAGAGTTTGCCAAGAAACGAGAGAGCCGGTTCGTAACTCATGCAGGTTGACGTACGGACATTGTCCAGCAGCAGCATCAACAGCAGTTCTTGGAGTGCTATTGCCATCGACTTGCGACCAGCCAGCACTCTCACCGGCAGTTTGTCACTATAGATTCATGTATACATATATATATGTCTTATGTTATATAAATAGATATCTGTATATCTACTTGTAAATTCTAACGGAGCAGTCTTACTCCCTGGCAGGATTTCTGATACGGCGGAAATCTGCTAGAGGGCTACGGCCGGGGCGCTCTCGCGCCTGCGACGCGCCGTCCATGCCTCCATAAGCCTCCTATTATTCCCTTATTCCTAGTCTTGATATAGTATTAGTATATTTTTCTATCAATGATGAGAATACGGTGACACAAACAGGATCCTCCATCCAATTATATCATAATCAGAACTCCTGAGCATAGTCACTTTTTTTTATGTTTGTGCATACTTTCTTAAATCATTCAATCAAGAGTATTCGACTTTGATGTCGAGTCGAATTTTCGGATACGTTTCGGGTGATCAAATATCGGGATGATTCGATGTGCAAGCCGCAATATTTTTGGCTCAAGAAAAAAGCTTAGAATTCTCGTTCTGGCTAAAATTATGGAGCCAGAGAGAAACTACAGAGAGTCTACCAAATCTTGTATTCAACATTTTCTCAAAATCGCTACTACATCAATGAATAAATTTTTTGTTCTAAAGCACGTTTGATATGATCAGGATCGTTTTATCAGGCATAATTGTTAATGGATCGACAAATATAACGTCCAGTATCTAATTACTGGATTGCACGGTCTTGCGTTGTTTCGTTGTCCTCAAATTATTGCTGTGGCGTTTATTTTTCAAATTGATTGCTAGCAAATAAGAATAACAGTCGTGGGTCACTTTTTGCTATTATGCAGTAATTTCGCAACAGACTTTTCAAGTTAGCAATTTATTGACTATCGGATATTATTAGTTGTATCCATACAACGATGAATTCCTCACGCAAACTCCATTGAGAAGTCTACTTTTATTTTTTTCTTTCTCTCTCTCTCTCTCTTCCTCAGATACTCTCTTGGTCTTTCTCCCTAGAGCCTCTGCACTTACGTCTCGTTAAAAACGAACGAAAATTTGCATGTAAATCGCGATGAATCCGATTGGCCTGGATTTCACTGACAATCCACCAAGGGGCGATGGGAGACTTGCTTGAATATGAAATCATCGGTTCCATTGGGAATTATCGTGGGTAGATAGGTACACATGTATTGTGTATACAGGGAGTACAGTAGGGTACGCTACCCACTAACCAACGAGAGAGATGTGCAACGTTCTTAGAGAAGATCCCAACCGTTTTGCCTTGAAGTGTATATACGTTGTACTCACGGCACAACGGAGGAATCATCGAGGGAACTGGTCCGAGATTTTATAACCAGTAGGTATACTAGCCGTAACGTATACTGCAAGACACCCTCGTATACTATTTCTCCTGTACGTATAAATAAATATGTACGCGGGCGTTAGAATGGGTATGTGTGCATAGATGTGTGTACTAACACCGCTACTGTACTCCGAGTTAAACCGATTGCAACGGTCTTATACGAGATCAACGAATGGATTAACTCGCACACTCCTCGACTCGACAAATTGCCACTGCTACCCTATGAAATCGTTGGAATATACTTACAAATAGTCTCTGCTCGTCTCGTTAGTATAATACTAAATATATATTACGTATTTACTCATGTTGCGTCTTGTTTTTATTTACATGATGCATGCTTTTATACGAAATAAATAAATGTCGAAACTCCAAATGTCCATATGCAATCGATTATAAATGCAGCGATATACGAATGATGATCTTAATTGAGAAGTTTCCGACGTAGCGTTTATGTTCCATTTATTAATATCTTAATTATCGAGTAGATCAAGTTTGTCTTTGAGTTATTGAAAATAACCTGAGGAAACGGTCGTAGGTGGAACATTTCGGGACGAACTTGTATAGCCACATTTTGCTATTGCGTGATCAATTCTAATATTGCTGAGACCCTGGAGTGTTTTATTAATTAATTCCTGAATTCAAACCTGGTTCATAAAGACCCCCTCCCCGTGACTTGTATATCCAACGCCGTTTAGATATTGCCTACTTCCACTTTAAGAGACTAAGAAATTGAGGTAGATTCAGATACCTGGCTTATGTGACTGGGATTAAAAATTATCGCATGATTTTTTACAACCATAAAGCCATTGAGTAGTGGACCCGGATGGTTCCGGTCCAGTTGTCTTACGGCAACGATGATCTCCACTCGAATATCCATACAATTCATCGTAACCTCTGAAGCTCAACGAGAAAAGAGTCCTCTTATAGAGAGGACTGTGCAAAATAAGTTCAGCATCGCATCAGAGCGAGAAAAGACAAAAGGGAGAAAGAAAAAATGGTGAACCAAAGGAGAGAGACGCAATGAGAGGCGATAGCAGTACGTCATGGCTCTCAAGAGAACCCGAAGTACTGTTCTTGCTCACGTTGGCTTCTGCCATTTCGCTGGTGTGCCCACACAGAGGTGTATTTCTCGGCCAGGCTCATGGAGCGGGCCATAGTACCGGTAGTTCGACGACCCAGAGGCGTTCAAGGCTCCTTTTTCCTCTACTTTGTCTTCGGGACAGAAAGAGATGGAAACAAAGTCGATGAGAAAGGAGCGAGCAAGACCATGGAGAAAAAGAGAGAGGCAAAGAGAGGAAAGATCGAGTCTGGTGCTCCGGAGAGCGCAGAAAACGTGAGGAGGCTGTGCGCGCGAATCCCGACTCATCTGAATATACCAGAGCTTCGAAGAACGCCGAATCGCAATAGCTCTTCGCTGTCGTTTACGAGTAAAGAAAAAAACGGAACCGGTCGGATCGGCCGTACAGAAAAATTGCTCATGGACCGGTGGACTGTGAACTTCGCCGCGATGAAACATTACGCTCATTAAGAGGCCGCGATGTCATTCGGTTCGCCGGTTTGCTTGAGGGATTACGTATTTTAGTTCACTTCCTTTTCTCTTTCTTTTTTTTTTTATTCTATTTTCTCTTTTATATGCTTCTCTAGAGCATCCATAAATTTTGGTAGGTCACTGACATTTTGCAAACTTGAGACTGTTATAGAATTCCTAAGTCACTAAAGATCTCATTATCACTTACTCTCGATCACTTTTAATCATCATAAACTTGATGGATCATTATTGTTCTCTAAATACCAAATAAAAGCATTCAGCAACAATCCTACCAATGCGCTTCCAAATAAGGATTAAGTTCAATAGCGGGCGTACCAAAAAATATTAAATAACTGCAAACCTTGCGAAAATAAATCGAAACGCGATTAATTGTTGAAGCGTAAAAACTTTTTTCGTGATCGCGTACTCCGATATTCCAAACACTGTAATACATACATAAGTCGGGGGGTACGAATTTATTAAGCCGTCTCTTGGCGTGCGGCTGTATACGTGACGAATGCGAATTATTCACGCCCCGCAATTAAAGTCACCATCGACAGCGATCTTTCCAAGTGCCCGCCAGCTCTATATAGACACGGTAAACCCTGCATGTGAATACAAGCTGTGCTATGGCGTTCAAAACTGTCAAACGGGCGATAATACCGTCGCCATCATGTCGACGTACCAGGGAGATAGAAAATAAACAAAAAGAGTCTGCATTGTTCAACGATGAGAAAAAAATCAATATTGCAACTGCATTATTCAGATGCCAGCAGTGAAACAATTGACTATAACAGGACTGCGTAAGTGTTTGCATTGTGACTCTAAATTCTTAGTCGTTGCTACCTACCTACCGGGTGTCGAGATGGCACTCAATTCTTCGATAAGTCTTTATGATTGCCACGTACAATATTATCGAAAAGAAACATTGTTATGAAAACTTTGCAAGCATCTGAGCATCGATACAATTTTCCCAAGTTAAAACGCCTTCGTATGGTTGTGTGAAACTTGCTTATCAGGGGAAGTAAGTAATTGAACACAAATTATAAAAGCCAAAAGATGTTTGTGACAACTTCTTCTCTGGTCAGTGCACTATCGATCGGCATAAATACCCCGAGTTGTAGGAAATCAATATTTCCCATTCAGTTAACTATAAGTTAAGTTTTGCCATCTGCGTTCATTATCTTAAGAGTGCGTGCTGTATTTTTTGATTTTTTTATTGTGGTTCCCGTATTCAAAATTCAAAGCGCGGACTATATTGGGTAAAAAAAATTAAAAAATGTATAATGATTCATTTTTTCGAGAAGGCTTTGAAAATTTGTTTACATACTCAGGAGCGTAGCATTGAGCAGTGCGCAAAACAAACAAAAGCAAAGCGCATAAAAGGTGTGATGCAAAAAATAGCAAATCCGATGGAAGAATGTGTTACGAATTGTTACAAGTCACAGTGTAACGTATGCAAGAAAGGTAAAGAGAGCAAATTAAGTGAGTGAATAATAGCATAATTAAGAGAGTAATAAAAGAATTAGCGAAATAAGTAGCCAAATCGCGGTGTATAGAGAAAGCTTCGTTAATCTCGTTGTTGGTTGAATACAAAATTGACTTTGTATCTTTTTAAAGGGGTAACTTACACTGTAAAACGTTCTATATCATCATTCGGTCACATTTTACTCTCGCGTTATTCTCGGATGTCTTTCTAACTTGCGAATAGCTGTCTCGCTTTGTTCGGCTACGTTTTCTTCGTCTCTATCTTTTACTAGTAAAAAGTGAGAGTTGGGAATTTCCTGGTACATTGTTGCGGTCTGTATTTTTTCTCGTCGAGATTAATTTCATAAACAAATATGAAACTTAACGGAGCATAGAGAATCCGAAAAACATGGAAAGCTATTGAGTTCTTTCTAATTTTAGGATACAATAATTGCAATCGATGTGACCAGGCATAAATCAAAAGTTGAATTACAACCTTCAACATATATCGCAACAATTGTAGCTCCAAATTTCAATCGCACACGTTTCTGGTCTGTCAGAGGATTATTTCGTTTAGCATCCGGATAATGAGAATTGTTCTGCAATTATGAAAGTTTACCATTTGATTTCAATACATGAAACCAAATTTGTATTTTTTTCGATAGAACACCCCGTCATAGATGTATGTGGACAAGTATCAGTTTCTTACTCAACAATTCTCATTGGGCTTGATGACATGAAATTCAATTTTCACCTTATCCAAGAAAGGTCTCGAGTATCGATTAATCGAGCTACAGATCTGATTGTGAGATTGTGCTTTATACCCAACAATTTCTCACGGACATGGAAACTGTGTAATGCAATTTTTCAATTATGCCGGCTGTGTATCTTGAAAAAACAAGATCCAAAAAGCTAATCACATGACATTTTCCTTATCGACTTTTTGATTGAAGTTGGATAAATTTCTTCATGAATGGAAATTGATGTTCAGCACAAGGAAACTCCATTCATCATATCGTAAATTTGCTTGGTGAAATATATTTTCAAAGTATTTTCACGACATGCAGAGCACGCAAGCGTTCTCGCACGTTGGTAGCTCTGGTTCCTGAATGACGTTACCATCTACAATATTTAATGCAAAGCTAACGCGAGATAGAAAAAGAGAAAGACCGACCGAAAGAAAATAAAATAGTGTTCCCTCTGTGTCCGCATTCACACGCGAGAAATTCCCATATCAGATATTCATCTTTCTCGGCGAAGTTTTGCCATCGAACCCGTACCGTACAAACTCTCCTTGGTATAAGATTTATACAAAAGTTCCTATTGTTTTCCCATTGTTGCAATAAGTCCCGTGAGATTTTTATTATGAAATGGCACCAGATGATCCACGCACGAAACAATTTTTTTCTCCCGCATCATTCATAACAGTGTTCGAACAATTTCACCTGGAGGAAAAATTATAATCGGAGTATTAAATTATATTATGTAGGACGATTTAATGCTTCCGTTGCTTCTTATTTATTTTTTAAATCGTTCTACTAGTTATTCAAATTCCCGATAAAAAATTAAAAACGATATCGAATCGTTGAATCAAAAAACACGACAGTGACACCATTTTAAATATTGGAAGTCAGGAAAAAAACTAATAATGCAAGTTTTACTAAAGAATTATATAAATTGACAAACAATTTATCGGTGGTGAATACTATCCCTCGGGGGGAGCTCAATGAAGGGTAGTTGTACCAATTTGACTGCCTCTCATGAATTATCTAGTTCTGTATCATCGAAGATATAAGATTGAAACAATTGAGTTACACAAATCGTTGGGTTCAATATCTATGTCCCTTTTTTATAAAGTAGAGTCATGACGCGTGAATTAGCTGTTTATTGTCATCGCTTTTCCACGATTCTGATTGGTTCGCTGTCATTTACACACACGCGGTCCAAGAACGACTCTGAAATTATTCTGTTTGCTCTCAAATGTTACGACAGCTGGTTTTTCATATGCCTATGACAACTCAGATTCCTCCTTGATAAATCATGCATCGGCAAGAACAATAACGAAAAAAAAATATTCTAAATAAATTTGGCAAAAGAGAAATTTCATTAAAATTTGAACAATTGATAAAGAATAATCTTATATGTATGATTTTTTTTTTTTAATTCAACTAACCGTTCGAATAATATTGATGTTTGTTTCGTAATTAAAAATAAAATTAGACAAGAGGTTATTGCGCGCGCTTAAATCGTCTAGTGTAAGTATAGAAGTGAGAAATAAAAATTTGCATTATTTCAAGTACAGAATCTTCTGAATCCCCACCTACATTTGTCACCCTTCCTAAGATTACACATAGCACTCGAATGCAATCGATAACAAAATTATCAAAACACTATCCACTAAATTGTTCAGTAGAATGGATTTGATACTCGACGCAGTTGTTACTTTTCATGAGCTCAGAGGTAGAGAGCTGCTGAAATTTCAGAAGGAATAGTTTTTTCGAACACTATTGCATTGCAGTGTATTGAAGCTGTTTTGACCAATTTGACATTATTCTGTTCATCTTTCATTCAATCAAATTAATTTGGTGATGATAGTGTGGATAAATAAAAATTGAACACCCGGTAGACGGAGTATTCATGCCGAGTCCGAGAAAAGAGCTGAACAGGGCTCACGTACGCATTCACGATGTATATAAAACACGTGGGTATGCACGACACATTAAGATCATAATGTTGGGTGACAGTGACATAGCGTAAGGAATTCTGAAACTGCTTACACACCTCTCGGAGAGCGCACACATATGCATCAACAGGAGAGTAATCCATACCCACACAGATACGAATCGTTTGAACATACACGAGTACATTTACTAAATCTGATTTACAGCGAATTTAATGGTTTAAATAAATGTGCACGCGTGTATGTGAACGTAAATATGTCGGTGTTGAATATCGGAGTGCGAAAACCTTATGCCAGTGCCGATATACTTCGTAACTGTCGCCAAACGTCTGTACAACGATGCTGACGGCACGAACGTTCGGAAATAAAGTCCAGCTCGCAAGCTCCGACTGACGTACCGTCAAGAATTCCTCCACATATTTGAGCAAAAGATCTTCACTGTCTTGAGATGCACCAATAGAAATACAGATACATGATTGTACTCATGGAAGTCGAAGAGCTCGCATTTTGAAAAGTTGCTGAAATTTATCGTTGTCAACGCTGATCAGCCGCTTTCTGCGTATAGTTACGCAAATAGACGAAACAAATATCAATTTCATTGAAATCATCGCACAAAAAGATGACAGTCAAACTTTCGCAAAGAATCAATTTGTAAGTAGACGAAAAGTTACCGGGTGTGCTCCGATCAAATGGCCAAATATTTAGAGTTTTTTGAGTTTTACGGAACTTTTTAAAATCTTGAAATACGTTCCAACTGTTTTGTCGCCTGACAGTCAAAACTTTTACGTTTCAAATATTACTCGACAATCCGCAAAATCTCACGATAACCCGTGGAGATTTGGCAGATTATAATTTTTACTCCTGTTTTGAACCAATGAATAAAAATTTTCAAGTTTATTAACGGATAATGCTGTTGATCGCGAATAGATGAAATTCGACGTCATTAAAGAGCACTGCTATCAGAGTGGTTATTAGATAAAAATCTGAAACGGAAATACGCTGTTGATTAGGCAGCAAACTACATTCATTTCAAGATTTATTATGAGTCAAGGTAGTTTTAAAAAATATTTTTAAAGTCATAGGTCACTTTATTTAGCTTTACGAAAATTGCATATCTTTAT
This sequence comes from Campoplex capitator, assembly GCA_037576405.1. Lineage (NCBI taxonomy): Eukaryota > Metazoa > Arthropoda > Insecta > Hymenoptera > Ichneumonidae > Campoplex > Campoplex capitator. Next base: position 6,452,653 of record JARBWI010000323.1, on the reverse strand, counting down.
GGATTGGAAAAAATATTAAAAATACTTAACCATCAGATGAACTGCGTATTAAAAGCTCTATTTACAAATGAAACTCCCAGGATTCCAAATTAATCATATAAAAGTGGGGTTAACGAATATTTGGAGAATATATTAATAGTTTAAATCGGCAGAACAGACGAGACATCGAATTTTTCGTATTTTAAGAACCTTAAAATTGCCAAACGTTTCAAACTAAAAGTGAATCGTCTCTCTTTTGTAGAGATTGTATCATACTTCATGGGCCGTATCCTGCGCCATAGCGTTGAGCCACTGCTGCTATCACTATTGAATAGAGGAAGCAAAATACGTGTATAGGGAATTCGAAAACGATATGAAATCAAATTTCAAATGTTAATTTATGATGTGGAAAAATCCATGCGATAAAATTATCATGGAACAGAGTGCAAAAAGGAATATCGGAAAACATAAATATAAAAGAGCGTACGCGTCTGGTAGGCTTGGTGCCAATAATATAAATATACACAATTTATTCAGCCTCGTTAGAGTGCCGTTTGCTGTATTATTTGACCGATTTGTTCGACGTCGGATCGTAGTTAAAGAGCAAAATGGAGCTAAACGAAATGTAGAGAAATATGACGGAATAATTCATCAGACGTGGGGATTACCAGGCAATCTAGTAAAAAGAAAAAAAGAATAGTATATTATTTGCAGTTTCTCAAGTAATGGAACGATTTCGTGGTACGAGGAAACTCTATATTTCCCCATTGGCCGCGTTTCACTCGCGATATATATTTTCACCGCTCGTTATTCCATACTCGGCGTTCTGTCTTTATAAATACAATATATATATAAATGATTGCGTGTTATTGCTGACTTCGTTACCGAGACACACACCTGGTAGATTTAGAATATACGCCACGTTCAAGCCAATAAAAACTTCATTGCACTTCATTTGGTTCACTAACGCTACTGAACGTGGCTACGCTGCGATACAGAAATCATAAATATATGATTGAACTGCGAGAAACTGACATTTCGTGACTTACACTCCAGACAACTAGTTACCTTGTTCACCTGTTTCGAAAATATAATTACGAAGACAGTATGAGTCCGCAAGTGAAAACGCACAATTTGCTATACTCTTTGGCCCCATTTGTCTTTTTTTTTTTTTAATGACTTTTGCGATTTCACTGACCTTCTATTCATACGAATTCTACATACGCCCTACTTATAATCTTATTTCCTCGTCTCAATGTGCAACATCCTACTTGACTCTCATTATCGTTTACACGAGAAGGCTGTAAAAAAGTACTTAACCAACGAGAGCCACAGTCTTCTTTCATTCGGCTTACCTGGCTTATCTTTCGAAACACCTTCGGCGTGGAAAAAGAAAAATATTGCAGTTTCGGGGTATTGACTGAAAGTAGATTAGACAAAAAGGGCTTCAATTCGACCTCGTTTGAATAGGACGCACGTGACGAGTAACTACAGTTGTTATATATATTTAACTATTCCATTTGATCCTCACTTTATCCATCAATAAAACGGCTATAAAAATATTTTTCAATGCCCATTTTCACGGTAATCAAATTTTAAATCGCGATAATCAATCTAACGATTAGGTAATGTGCTGTGATTTAAAAACACATACTTTTATCTGTATTCTCAAATTCTCTAGCCAAATAGAGCTCGAACGGAAATTGTCGCTGTGTCAACAGCAAGCAGCACACACGGGAATCAATAAATCATCAAATTACGAAACTTCGATTGTATATCAGTCTCACATGAAACGTTTGGATAATATATTACAAAACTTTGGCTGTCGATGGAATGATTTGCCCCACGAGCAAGGTTCGCTCTGTCGTGTGTTTCAAGAGGTCTTGTCTCGATCGGCCGTCTCGTCGAATTCGTGACGGCTTTATAGGATAGGTGAAAGTGGAACGATAAATAATCGATTTGTCTCTCGGTGATTCCGCCGAGCGTTCATCTGTGTCGCCCAGATAGTTTTCTACCTGGGCAAATAAAACGAATGATACAAAAGAGAGAATAAGCGTGTCAATCGTGAAAAGGGAAATTGGGAATGTACTTGGACTTTCTCCTATGTACTTCGCGAAAACAACGAAGAATACACAAACAGATGAGAAATGCTGCGATAAACGTTTGCTACTTTAACATCATAGGAATAAATCTTCGTTCTAATGGATCCTGCCCCTTTGAATACAAATTCCAATCACAAACGGTTTTTGAGCGTGTCGAAATCGAGTCGGAAACCATCAAAAATCTGATACGTCCAAGTTCAATGACCCAAGTTTCCTCTAACTTAGCATCGGCCCGACGAGGTCTGGGTCAAACCAAAGATACGTGTCTAAAATATTAAAATGATCCTTTGGACATCCTGTTTGTTCCTATCACCCCTTCCAGAACAGAATAATATGTTAATATTTATAACAGGGGCCCAAAAGAGGTCACGTAAGCCTTTTAATGCCAGTGGCTCGAGCGTGCTAGTGGGGCAATAAAAATTTGAGTAGAAATCAATGTATTACAGATCCAAGGTTTAACATTTACAGAATCTACTAATCACCATTCAACATATTAAGGCACAACACGAAGCAGCCACAAAGGGTTTATTTTTATGTGAAATAAAATATTATTATTTAGATTGAAAGCGATTGAATTAAACGATTGAAAAAAAATGAGTATTTCTATCAATTGTGAGCTTTTCCTCAAATAGAATAGAATATTCGAAAAACCGCAGGTTCAAAATAAGAAGCGAAACACCTAATCTAATGCTTGAATGACTGAAAATGTAATAGAAGTCGCAATAAGAGAGGCTTTTAATAATTAGAGGAGTGCCTTCTTGAAGTTGACCTCGAACTTCACGCTTGCGAATCACTCTTGATCGATATTCGGAAGCGATAACCTCTTCGGGTGCATGCACCCGAATTGGTAACGATACAAGAATCCATACAAACGAGTATGTATATAAACGCATATATTCACATTTATGTATCCACTTCAATGTCTACAGGCTCTTTCATAAAGAGTAAATCGAACTTTAAGCGATAACAGTTTTTGTCACAACTTATCAGAATATGAGAACATAATCGAAGTGAATATCTGAGCGTTTTCGAGAAACTTGAATTTTTTATTTGATTTTTTGAAAAATCATTTAATATGCTGCTGTAATTTAGATACTTGTTCAGAGTGCTGTTTATTTGAAAGTACAGTAAAATTAGATTTCACGACAAAAGGTTTCAAGTTGAGCCATAAAAATTTGGAAGGATACACATACCGATTTTTTTAGAAGATCCTATTTTTTTTCAAACAATTTTATTGTACGTCGGGTGAGGCAACTAATCGAGAGTGTTGAAGAAAAAAAAAAATCAAAGGTCATCTGTGTAAACGACGACAAAGAAAACTGATGTTCGAAAAATTCAAAAACATCCAAATAACTAGAAAACGGTGAGACTTTGACCGAAGTCATGTTTTTTATATTCTTATTGATCAGTACCCAAGCAATCATCCTCAAAGTTCGATTCACTATTTATGGGGCATCTATACATGTGCGTGAGTATAAGTCGTCTATTGGTGAGAATGAGTTATTGGACAACGGATGACGCCACAGTGGAGGTTAGGTTTTTAGCACTGACCCCGAATGCAAAGCTTTTTCTGTCTTTCTTATTCTCGCTCTCCCATGTATCGAAGTTAACCTCCAAAGGAGTACAACACACATATGTGCCGTTTGCATAACTTCCCATGGTAATGGGACTTTGATCGATATCAGGATGATTTAGCGCCTGACGATGAGATCGACGAAGCGTGGAATCCGCGCGTTACCGAAACCGTATTAACGGCACCTGCAAGCGAATCTAATTCGTTCGTTATATCACACTATAACGAGACATAGAATATAACACGTTAGAAGCCAAATATACATAGCTGCATGCATATACTATGAATCTTCGTGGTTTCGCGTTAACTTATGGGTAAGCTTTGACCTTATAGTGCTACGGACTCGAGGCACCCAGACCAATCTATGGTCCCGATAATCAATGAATATAATAACGCACATTTCGTTTTATATACATAGTTTGAATAATGCCCTGCCAATATTGAATGTATAAAAAAGTATATTTTTAATCGTTAACAAACTAATCGACTAGGTGCAAACACACGACGACCGTCAGCTTTCTGTCGAAAATCAAAACGATCCGAACACACTGGGTAAAAAAGAACATCCAAAAAGGTAGCAGTTTTTTTCAGAATAAAATGAGTGAAATTTTTTATTTCAATAGCTGAATAAAGAAACGAGAAATAACTAAATAAACCGAAGAGATCTGGTCTATACGACTGAACATCATTTCATTATACAATCGATATAGATTTGTGCTCAATTATCTCAATCACCAAATATTTAGACTGAAATCGTTTCAAGCACGCACCGATCTGCACGTTTTTTTTATATATACCGATATTTTAGCATGTGTAATACACACACAAGCATGTAATGTATAAGAGATCTAGATAGGATTCATGCGAAATTCCTTGGTAATGGGGTGCGTGGCCAGTCAGAGTGTACTGGTGGTGGGCAACGAAGTTACGACCTTGACTATCCGCGTGTATCTTATTTCGCTAAACTTTATATTATTCGCCCCGCTTGAGATGCTTGTGGAAGATCTCGAAAGAGAAACGAAAGAAAAAGAATTAGAAGAAGCGAGAGAGAGTGAGAAGTGGTGAGAAAGAGAGAAGAGCAAAACGATACGGTGGCGCTGATAGTGGTTGTGGTGGCGCTGAGGTGTATAGGGAATCGTTAGATCCGCCCTTGAAAGCCATAAATCCCATAGCTCAAGTGCAAGAGAGAAACATAGAGCAACGAAGAGAGCAAGAGCAAGAGAAAAAGAGGGAGAGAGAGAGAGAGCATAAGTAATACGAGAGCTCGCGAGCCTTCTCGTGTGTACGGTTTCACGTATAATTCCCCGCCGGTTGGCAATTAATTTCATTTTGTAAGCGATATTCCGTGCACTCTCCGGCGCGCGCTCGCGGCATTGGGAAAAACACACCACACGCGGTGCTCAAGGATAGTCTAGGGGTGTAAGAATCAAGAAGGGATATCTCGTAGACTCGCTCGCGGTTGGACCAAGAAGAAAATTAAATTCCAGTCTTATTGCAGGACGCCATATTGATAAGGCTCGGTGTTTGCTAGCTGCACTCTGGAGAATAACCATTCGGAAAGGTATGAATAAAAGCTCGTACAAGAAAGAGCGGAGGAGTACAAAAGTGGTATTTTCCGTTGGTATTGGTACTGTGAGAACGAAAGACTGAGAGATGCTTACATACGTCTCCTATGTATAAATGAGAAAAGGATGAAAAAGCACCTTAGAGGACATCACAGTCCATTTCTGTCCCTCTTTCATTCCTTCTCTCTTATAATTTATCGTCACTTCCTGTTTCTTCCTCTATCCTTCTTACCTACACGTTCCTCTTCCGTCTTGCCAGAATCTCTCCGTTATTTCTCTTCTTTATTTTTTCTCTCGTTTCTGCATTCTATCTCGACTGCAGTCTTTCTCGACTAATACCCTCAGCACCTATGGAGACAATTACAGAACCCCATATACGTTCATCCACAGAGTTCATCTCATAGAGACGCTGCCGAAGGTCTCTACGATGTTCGAGAGACAGGCCTTTAGGCCCACAAACATCTTCTGGCTTCGGTCCACCAAGGAGTGTAAAAGCCTATGTGGCGAACTAACCGACCTCGGAGGACCCTGGAGTATCGGGCTGCATAACCGGGACTCCCATAGCGGGCAAACTTAAAGACGTATATGTATATATACATAGATACATAAAAGAGAATGCATATAGAAACTCTATGGAACAACAGCAAAGCTCCGCAAACTAGCAACAGAACATACCATCCTACAACGTTTCCTGTTAGATGTTATATTCCTTTACCTTTTACTGTATATACGTCTTTTAACTTAGCCCCGTCCAAGCAGGGGGCTTCTCGACGTTGTGTTTCATCTTTTCCACCTCAAAGAACAATTTGCTCTCCCCCCCAAGATTTATAACGTTCAACCTAGGTATAAAAGCCAGAAACCTCTCACAGCCGGTACAGTTATATAGCTGGTTCCTCATCTTGATCCTCTCCATGCCATCTTCTTATCATTTAGACAGTCTTTGTTCGCAGGTTTGCCATATTGAGTTAAGGCTACTGGTCGTTTTGATACTGGTCAAGATTGAATAGAAATTCTAAGCTACTATTTGAAAAAATAGTTTCGATAGACGAGAGGAATCAAATAAGGAATGTCTCTTCGAACGACATACATTCAATATTGGCAGAACTCTCATGGTGATAGCTCTTCTGAAAATAATAGAAGCTCCTTCTGAATAACGAAATAAGGACCAATGACCGTGACAGAAACTGTTGTTTTCTCTGTTGTGACAACGCGGAATGAGATCCTGCTCTTCAATGGTTTTTATCATTCACCCGGGGTGTTAAAATGCCACTATGTATCTTAATGATGCCTGTGTAAGAACCTCCAAGATTAATACCGAAGAGGTGGTCGGTTAATGGTTATTAATGTAATAAGACTGAGTGCATAATTTCGGCTAATGACACTTAGCAGAATTTTTCGAATCTCAGAGTGTGCGCAAAGAAGTATTTACCAATATGGCGAGGACCGTGGTAACAGCACAAAGCTCAACGAGATCGAGACATTTTTTCTGTCTCTCCTACATGTATGGTTTATATACACGGCGAATGGCCGTTGTTCCATCAACGCAGGATATTCCGAGAGAAGGATGACGAAAAAAATTGTAATGGCGGAGCTCTTCTCGTCGAAGTGGTTGCATAAATCCGAAAGCGAAAATAACGATGGGGGAACGTTATGGCTGAGTGATAAAACATCGTAAGAGGTATTCGATGGCTCTTGTCTCCCGTTCTCTCTCTCTCTCTCTCTCTCTCTATCTATCTCTCTCACTCTTCCTCTGTGTCTACCAAGACCGAACAGTCTCGAGATATACTACTATGAAGCAGCGAATACGTTTGACCGACGCATTAAAACTGATAGATCCTTGAACTACGGTCCAACTACGGATGTTAGCGATCGTAAGAACGGACCAAAGAACCTGGTGAACCTCTACTGAACAAATCTTTCAGACTTGCTCTATACGAGACTATCAAGATCGATGCATTTCCAAGTAACGGAATTTATTTTGAGTTTTTCTACTCCAATCCTGATAAACATAGAAATTCTAACAAATTTAACTATTTTCTCAGATCCAATTCACACCTGATTATATATGTAACAAGTTCTCTTACACTTTACCACAACTTCAACTTTGTTGACTCATGCTGCTATTTTTGCAAAATAAAACTGATTCGATGATGTTCCTTTCAATTTTTTGCCAACACTGGAATAGTTGTTGGCAATGATTAGTAATAAAATTGATTGAAATAAAATCTTGATAATGACCCAGCACGAAGCATTTCCTCACAATCCACGCTAACCATAGGAAGATTATTACGGTTTTTTCAACTCACATCACATGTTATTTTGGTACTATAAACTTGGGAAATTTTATAAGAATCACAATCTGATTTTTTTCATCACGCGGTTACCAATCATTCGCTGTTGATATACTAAAACCAATTAAAACTCAGATTTTATATCCAATAAAATGGAAATTTCTATTGTTAAACAAATTGAAATTGTCTGTTACCCCGTATATGAAAAATTAAACCAAAGTGGACGATTGTAGCCAATGACTGTAACATCAATTTCTATTTTATACGTGGCTGTGGGCTCTAAGACTGAGTACTATCCGTTCCTGTCCTTCCTGTTTCCTCTCTGGTTCTCTCGCTTTTCTAACTCAACGATTTACTCTGGCCTCAAGATTTATATTGCTCTCGCGAACAGCGTGTACTGTTACTTTCTTTCTGATGCTGCTGTGATGCTACAGCGTCTGAAAGATCTTGCAGAACAGGACTCCACTCGACTCCTCCCTACGGATCATTCAGTCTCTATAGGAATAACTAAGCATAAACGTAGTATACCAGAATGTACAGATATATTTATACATGTATATTTGAACGACTGGATTTTCAATTGTTCACACCGCATTCATACTCCCTACGGGTTCTGTATCGTTATGGTTCTGCAGATTGACTCAACAGCGACTAGTTGACAGAACTCTGTTTTTTCTTATCCTATGACATTCTCCATGTGCAAGAGGCATTTCAGATACAATTTGTTTTTTGAAAACGTCGATTTCTATTGAATTGCACTATATTTTTGACATTTTTACATTCTGTTGCGTCAAGGCAAAGGAGAGCGGGAGGCTAAGAAATCTTGATCATGAGATCATTCCTTCTCAGATAATCAGGTCGAAAAAGACTCATTCCAAAGAGGCTGTGTGAAACAGACCTACTATAGCAATCGCCAAGGAAGTCAGTGAGAATCGCTGTTGGTTTTTGGTTCAATAACAAAATTCCTGACTATTACTATTGTTATTATATCTGACATATATAATTCATATGCGCTTGAAATAATAGATACTCAGAGAATGATCCAAGATAACACCGAAGAGAAAAGGGCCATTCGTGGGATCCACGAACGATAACAAAACGGTAAAATCGTGTCGCATCGTTTTGCACCACGTTCTTCAGCCACATCGAACATAGGGTGACCCGAAAAATTACGTTTCGAACAACTGATTTTATTACGAAAAAAAAAAGATATTGGAGGGGATTAGAATATTGAAATCGATGTGTCATTTTTATTCGTATTTCAGTAAACGCATGTCGAAAAATACAAAAATAGAAACTCATCTCTTCAGAATATTCAGCTTCAGATTTAATAGATTTTGATGTTATTTTTGGGACACCCTGGATATGTATGGTGCACGTGCACCACAGCATCTTACACCAGATGATACGAGACGCAGCTAACATCTCCTATCTCACTTGTCGTCCACTTTTAATCATTCTGCTCCTTCTTTGTGTGCTTTGCGCCTTATTTTCCCCACGTTGTCTTTGGTTTTGCTTTGCTCATCTTCTCATCCCATAAACCGAAGCTTGTCACTTCCGTAGAGTGTACATCCATTACGTTAATAGCGATAATAGCTCGTTTCCATGAAGCGATAGAAAGACAACAGAAAAACTGCCTATGCCTCTCGATCACTCGGTATCTCGCTTCTACGCTGTGGAAACATGTTCAATGACATCCATGGGTTCTTCGACGGTTCCTCGAATGAAAAAAACATCCGCTTCAATCGGCAGAAGGATCATCATGACCAAGCATTCGACAGCAATTCGTTGGATCGTTTATCCATGCGAGCTTATACGAATTCAATCACGTTCAATCAATTTTCATGAATTGTTTGTCTATGATATTTTTTACCCAAACAGTAACAAAATTTGGAACATATGTTCTATTCTAAAGTATAGCGAAATGGAAAAGAAAATGAATAGCAATATAGTCTTTTGCATTTTTTTTCGATTCTCTCTTTATCTGGACCTTGGTAAACTATTTTCATCTTCTTTATTGTTTTTTCTATTTAACTATGTTGATTTTTGGCTCCCATTTTCAAATCATTTTGTTTCCTGCGTTGAATATATTTTTCCTTGCCATGAAAAGATTTTCATTCAGAAAATCTTTAAACAGTTGTTTAAAGTATTCTCGAACATACAACTGTAATTCAATGAAAATTTTATCAATAAAGTAGCTATCTGTTTTACCTCAGTTAATCCCAATTAAACTGAGAAGATTCTCAATTATAAAAGAATTAATTCAACTATCGACATTCCCTGAAATTGAAAGCAAATTTCATTCCAACAAACTCTATTATTTTCACGAAGCCAATTATCATCTCTTGTACCCATACATACGCATCTAATTATTTCATCAAGAGTTTTACGGCGCGATGAAAAGGAAGTGAGGAAAGTGTAATATCCGTGATGTTTCGTAACCGCTGCAAGCATGGAGAAGGTGTGAGCACAACTTCCGATTGTCTCGGTTATCGTCTCCGGGAATCTCACTTGGTTACGTGAGGCACACAGCAGACGAGAGTCTCTGGAGATGGGATGCAAAAGAGCAGAAGACAAATAAAAATAAAATGGAAGAATAATAATTCGCACGGATTGCTTCTCAACGAGAGAATATATGTAATCCTTCCTGGGGCGTATATGAAAACCAGCAACACGTTTCTCGTCCCATCGTCTTCTCATTATTATTCTCTTGCACCAGGGCGGGTGTGAGGATCGTCGCACAATAACTGTATTCCTCTCTTTTTTCTCCTCTCACTCTCCCCCTCTCTATTTTTTTCTCTTTGTCTTTTTTTTTTTCTCGTTCTCTCGTAATCTTCCACCCGCAATACACACCGCACGAGACTATAAACGCCCAGTTACGTGTGAAGTCTCTCGCTTATTGCCGGTGCGCTCTTTATGGGGAATGTGAAAGCTGATGCTGATGCAGAAAGTCGGATGCGAGAGAGGTGGCGATCTCATTGCAAGAGCTCGGAGAAAAAGGGAATAAAAAGTATTTGCATAATTGTGGGTGTCACCGATCTCACGCAAATAAATATATGTATATCTATGAAATAGAATTTATAATACTCGAACTATCTATAAAATATACATGTACATTCGACATAGACTCTACGTAACGTTTCATGTATCACTACAGGATGGACCGTACGCTCCACCCTCGCAAAACCTCTAAAAAGGATACTTCCTCAAGGTGTTTTACGAGACAGATATGAATTGATTGCTCAAAGACATAAAAATCCTGTACAAAACCCGATTGTAAGTATAGGGATGGCGCAGATTCGACAGAGAATAGATCGAACGTACCTGTGGCGCCTCTAGCGTTATAAATGGTAAGTTTTTGTGTGTAATTTACAATATTTAAAGTGTTCGATATATATATTTAATGATAAAACATATGTATACTTCTAACATTAAACGTTTCCTACAAGAAATATTATCTACCGATGTTTTGACAACATGCAGTGAACGCTGACGCGAATTATGATGCATGGAAGTGATAAACTATAGAAAATTCATAGCACAATCAAGTCCTGGGAAATGGTATTTCTTAATGAAGTGGATCACTTGATTATAAATAAAGATTTGTTGGGAATCAATTAATCGACTACATTACAAGAAATTAATAATGAATTCAGATTGTCTCAAATTGAGCTAAATTTGCAGTCAATTAAAAAAAAAAACAATCTGGAGACATAGGTCAGGTCAAGCTGCAGCTCGACCTCATGTCTCAAGAAGGAATGCTAGACCGAAGAAAAAAATACTTATAAGCACCGATGAGAAATATACAACTAATGACAATACAATTTAATGAGAAATACAACTCAGAAAAATTGCATGCTCATAAATTGCACTCGAATTGACATCCACAAATAAGTATCTGATATTGTTTTCTTTCGCCATCTCGTTCATTCGATAAATCCAGTGCTCAGCGTCGAAAATATCTACCATCCATTATTTTTGAGTTAAACGATGTTCGATATGTCCATCTGACTCACAACATCTAACAAGTATGTGAATTAGTACTGCAAGTTGGAACTAGGATTATATATCCCATCTAAAGAACGCCCTCGCAGCCTATCTTTTCCTATTCTCGTCTCTTTCCATTCGCCTTCCTCTTTCTCTCACATTTTTTTTCCGAGTTTATGTCCCGAGAGAGCTTTATTTTAATCTTGTTTCATGAGAGCTCCTCAGCCAGTCTCTTGTTCTCTCTGTTACACATCGTCGGAGGCGAGATTTTGTGCACTGCTCGAGCATTCAACGTTGCAGTTTCCGTGCTGGACATATATTCTGTCACGATGCTAGGCGAGATTCAACGACGTATATGTGTAACTATCGCATATATATATGGATTTATACACACGTGTACCATACTCTCATAGATAAGTGTATATATGCATATACGAAAGTCTACGTGACCAACATAACGAGGAGCAACGTGTCTCTTGGGCTTCTTCTTCTTCTTCGTCTTGGTTCTCTTTTCTACTTCTTCTTCTTCTTCTTCTTCTTCTTCTTATCCCACCTCTGTACATACAAATAAGCGTCGTCGCTCGCGTCTTTCTGCCACCCTAGTATACACACGCGCGCTGGCAGGCGACGTTATTTATCACCAGGAAGTGCAGGACCCCTGATTAATGAAGGTCGACCTCCGTGCGGACCCCACGATCTAGTAACTACTTGCTGTCTCCGGGAGGGGGTGTTTCGGACTCCATCGTGGAATCCCTTCGCACAGCTTGGACTCACGAATAGTTATATACATGTAAGCATATATAAATGAGTATATGTATATATGTATGGTTAAATTGCCTAGAGAAGTGAGCAAAATACAATCCAAGACGAAAAAAAAACTGCGGGCGCGACTTCAACGATCTCGGCAATGACCCTCGTAGTAAGTAAAACGCGTTTCCAGAAAGTCTTACCCATGGGCAAACCCGTTGCATCACCCAACCGATGTAACAGTACAATTTTTCTTTTTCTTATTTTGTTTCCTTTTACATTTTTTTTTTTTTTTTTCGTGAATCGCTTTCGTCGTCATCGTTCAAGCTCGTTGAATAACAACTCGGCAACCGTACGAGACAACCTCGAAAAATGAACGCGCCGAAAAAACCGTCTCAGGAAGTCTGGCACTTCATCAAAACGTTCTTGTCCTAAGGGGTCGTGTTGCAGCTTTTTCAGACATTTAGAAGATTCGGTTGATTGAAAGTGCACAATGTTTGCGAAGAGATGTGCAGAGTCAGTCACATTTGAGACTCGGTCAATCCTAATTGAAATCGTAATTGAAAAAATGAGGCAAGAATTGTAAAAGCGTGTTGAAAAGTATGATTAAGAAAATCTAGATCTTTCAAAGCACCGCATTTCCGATGAAATAATCGTATCTCCTTAACCTCGAGCTATTTTTTGTGTATCGGGCCGATGAATCGTGCGAAACGACGAACCGTTCGTTGAAGAGACCATTTGATCTTTCGCCAAAGAAACGAACGAGGAAGACGACGAAAAGGTCGAACAAGAAAATAAGGAGGAGATGAGAGGCAGAAGTCAAATGGTAAGAGGCAATGAAAGAAAAAGTTTTTAAGACGGAGAAGAAGGATGAGAATGAGAGGAAGAGGAAGAAGAAGAAAGGGAAGGAGAAAAAAAGAGACAGAGGACCGCTGTGGCAATACAGAGAGCAGGAGAGATATTCGCGCACCGGCCATTAAACGAGTCCCAGGGACCCTTTGATCGACCGCTCATGTACCTATGCGCGTACCAATAAGATGCTGACGTAACTCTGCACAATCTTAGCTGCCGATCAACTGGACTCTTTCTCTCTTTTCTTCCTCACTCACTTTTCTTCTTTCTACTTATTCGCTCTTTATATATTCGTCTTCTTTCTTAAGCTTCCTCAAGCCAACAGAGCACCAGTCTTTCTCTCTTTCTGTCTTGTTCTTTTTCTCCTCCATTTCGTCTCTCACTCAGATGTCTCCACATCTTTCTTTTTTTTTTCGTTCGATCATCCTCTTCTCTTTTTGCTGTCACGACACGAGAGAATACCAGATCACAATGTGTATGTGTGTGTGTATGTGTTTGTGTGTATAGAGAACCAAAATCGTCCGAGTGTCCGAATGGCGGAGGACCCAGTGAAGAGATTTCTCGTGGCTGAGGAGACAACGACAACGACGATGCGCGGACGCTCCTGAAGAAAGAAACCTCAAGAGCACAGTCAAGAGTGCCGTTATACTTCCTCAGGGGCCTCCAGGATCGGACATGTAATTTATATATCGCCCGGAACCTACTCGGGTCCTATCTTCTTTTTCTTCTTTTTCACCTCCTCCTTCTTTCCCTTTTTCTTCTCCCTCTCTTATTTTTCGTCTGATCCACAAAGTCTGCAACCCCTTTTTTCTACCACGATGCGGACGTGTAGCACAAGAAAGAGTCGAAGATAAGGTGAACAGCGAAAAAAGAAGCGGTATAAGCAAAAAAACGACGAAATTCTTTGGCTCCCCTGGTCCCGTGTGTAGCATCGCGGCTTCTTCGGGGCCTGGAAAATATTCTCAAGAACTTCTTTCTTTTCAAAATATTTCTCTCGCTTCTTTCTTTGTTGCGTCGTTCCCTAAGGCCCCCAAATCTCTCTCCCTCTCTCTCTCTCTCTCGATGCAATATTTAAAGAGGCTTAACTCACTACAGGTTACTAAATGAATTCTGCCGAGGACAACGTTTAGTGCGATATCCAAAGATATTCAGTACATGATACAAGGACTGTTCCGAGTGATGCGATTGTTCTAAAGTAATTTTATTAAAAAATGCCATGAGAAAGATAAGATCGCGAATATGACATGCAAAATTCTATTTCGCATAGTAGTATAAGTATTTGCTGTTTCGTTCCGAGGCGAGGGGTGCCGTAAAGGGGGAAAACAACCTACCATAGCCTTGCTGGAAGGGGATTTTTTCAAAACATTAGGGCCATGTCGATGTCTGGCAGTTGATGATGACACTTGCTAGGGAGCAGAACTGCGGATTCGTGCTACTACGCGCTAAAGAATTCATGAACACGAAAATTGTACAATAATTGTCAGAACCAACGGTGTTGAATGAAACCACACAAAAAAAAAAATTTCTTCCACAAAAGTAATTTTGATCTCGATTTGACAGTACAAATGCAATATTATGTATAGCTGCAGTGATTTATTGTTACCGCAGTCCAGATGAGCTCACCAATTACGAGATCACATCAGTTACTCAATGACCACGAACTGTTATCTGCAAATACCAATGATTTCGATACTTACAGTTTTATATCGGTACACACCCGAAAAAGTATTTTCCTTACTATCACCTATACATTTGCTCAGCTGTAAGGAGTCATTTTCAAAATATTAAAAAATGTGTCTTCAGGAATCTCGTGACAAGACATTCAATTTTTTATTTATGACTCATCCCCAAGGAAACTTCTAATGAACAAAGAATCCTGCGCTGATCATGCAGTAAAACCTGTTCGTGAACTTTTCAATTCTCTCATCTAATTCGACAGTTGATGATAAAAGTAATAAAAGCGATATAATCGTTGAGAGAAATCAAAAAATCATTATACAAGTGTTTACCAAATAAGTAAGTAAATAATGTTACGATTCAAATATATAATCAACAAGCTAATAAAGTTCGAAGTCATGAAAAAATTAGGGGATGACACGTATATATGTATATACATTTATGTAAAATATCCAAGTCAGCGTATATTCATGACATGTATTTATTCATGAAAGTTGTGTTTGACTGCAGGGAATATTTGACGTGTCTCTTTAGCGTATAAGTGAAGGACGTGAATGACACGTTGCACCACGACGTGTGCCATGTCACGCAAGAGCAAAAGAGAGGGGAGAGAGAGAAATGGAGATTGGCAGACAGATTGATAGAGAGAAAGAGCGAGATGAAGGGGTACATAACGAGCGATTTATAGAACGATCGAATGATGTGTGCGTGTGTGCATGAGCGTAGGTAGTTGGTGCTGCACTTGGCCTCGAGTGATCTAGCCTCTCTGCAAGAGCCCTCTTGCGATCTATGTGCATTTGACACAGAAGATCTCTCATGATGACCTGCGATTTATACTCGTTGTTTTGTGACCTTATACGTATGAAGCTTTTCGCGTACCGTTCATCTCTCTTTGATTTTTTCTCTCTCTCTCTCTCTCTCTCTCTCTCTCTCTCTCTCTCTTTCTCTCTCTGCCTCCTTCGTTTTTTTTTCATTTCTACAAGTCCCGGGGGGTATGCACGCTGTACGATCGTATATGCAAATGCATACAGGCGGTACCGAAAGACCCGATCAACCGCGTCCATTAGGATTGATTGGCAATGGTAATAAACGTTCTCCCTCATTATTCATTCGATAAATGAAAAAAGACGAAGTAAGCAGCTATTCTCTTCGCTATCATTTTTTCATTCTTTCGTACCAGTGTTACGAGTATTATTGATTTTACTATTTTATTTACGATTAATAACAATGGAGACAATAATTTATTCCACCGCATATATCATTTTGATACAGTTCGATAGACTGACGTAATATCCCCGTCACAATTCTCATATCCTTTCCATCCTGTACTGACCCCTTGAACGAATTATTGTTCAAATGTTTTTACAATCGGTAATGGTTTGATATATTAAGCCAAATATTAAAAAAGTCTAAAACAAACATATAGAATTCAGCCAATCCGCATAATTCCGAATAATTACCGAACTTCCGTATTGATGAACAGAAGAATGTTTAAATCGACTAACGGTTTCGTGTTTTCCACTTCATTACTATTTATAGTACATTTTACTCTCACGTTGACTCTTGATCCTCCCAAAGGATACCGCACATAATATACATAAAAACATCCGAAAAAAAAATGTGCAGTATATGTTTTATGAATATACACATATACATATGCAAATGCTCAGTGCAATGCTGATGCAGCCACGTCCATTAGGATTGATCGGCAACATTAATACAAGTTAGTGCCGACATGCCCGCGGTCTCGCGAAGAACTGCGCACGCTCTTCGATCTCCATGATCTCCGATCTCTCCTCGCTTTTCTACCTTCCCATAACGTTTCGAGCTTATCCTTCTCCACCTCCTCCACTCGATGTTCGCATATATATTCTCTCCCAACTCGTATGGTGCCTCTGTGTTTCTGTTCGTCGTGCTGGGTTGTTTCACTGATTGCAGTGTACCGATCACGCTGTACCAGACATTGATCCTTCTGTGCCATCCCCTCATAAAGCAGAGCACATCCAACTCAACGGAGTACATTTCCGGTGTTATCCTATAGCAACATTCGAGCTATGTGTACTAGCATAGATACGAGGAGTTTTCCGCATAGACGCTTGTCAGTGTTGCACGAATATATCCCCATACACGAAGGGTTCTACATGATATGGAAGTGGGGCCAATGAGAGTCAAGTGGTCAAGGGGGATGGACGTTCGATGATGACGTCGCACAAGTCGGATGGATGAATGGCCAGATGGGCAGATGCAGGTCACCAGGCGGAGCATGAAAATCTTGGTAATGAGAGTCGAGCCCGTAGAATTTTGAGATTCCTGTACTGTTTTGGTTTTTTTTTTCGGATTTCGAAATATCTGATTTTTTCGGATTAAAAAAATTACGCTCCTGTGGATTTAAACATAAAAATGAAATTTATTAGTGACCCGTCGTGTAAATTACACGCTACCAGATTATGAGCATGCAATTTTTGAAAAAAAATGTTTGGAAAAAATTGGCTCATCTTATATGCGAAAGGACTTTTATAACCTTAAGAAGAAGTTTAATTGCCAGAAAGACGGTGGAAACAAGGCTTTCGTAATTTGCTCTTAAATCATTGTTGGGTTAAGAGGGAGAGGGAGTTCAAGGGGAGATTTCGCGATACGCGAAACAGCCGAAAATACAATGGTAGAGTGAGTTATAATATACGACGGTAAAGCTCTGTACGTAGCGTATGGATAATGGCATTTTTGTGTTATGCACCAACAGACACCGTTGTTACGCTGCACCAAGGGCATAAACGAGGAACAAAAAATTACGACTTCAGAAGACGAGGCCGTAAAAGCTTCACATCGGGTATATACCTTTTAGCTCGCAAATATATACGCCAAGGGCCACGTATAATGTACCATATTTGTATAGGTAACTTCATACGAATTCGGCCGAAACCAGAACATCAATTTTTTTTTTATCTCATCGATAATAATTTGTTGAGTCATTGAATGGTATCGTTGATGAAAATTCATTGCATTTAAATGTAAAAAATTTCCATGAGAATTCTATATAATCATTCACCCAATATTGTGATAACGAATTCGAATGGAATATTGACTGTAACATTTAGAAAAAAAAAACGCAATAAACAAATGGAAATGACTCATTGAGGAAGCGTTACTCTCTCAAAATTTCATTTTTTTGATTCGTAATTTTTACAAAGGGCTATTCGTCATTTCTCTATTCTTCAATATCACCGTATTTCATTACATCAGTGAATATAGCTGATCTATTATCCTGCTCCAACTTTATTCGTCATTCCTGTATTCTTGAGGATCAATGTAGGGGCACAAATTTTTCAACTGACATATCTGTGTTCCTGAATATGTCTATATTCTTGAATGACTCTGTTGATAATTAATATCTCAATCAATATATATATATATATATATATTTATCTCGGTTAATAATATTTCAATCCTAAAATATCTGTGCTGTAAAACATTCCGTATCGGAATCACTTCGATTCCTGTAAATCTCTTTAATTATTTCCAAAATCTTCGATTACAGATTAAACTTCGACACATTTCAAAAAATTGAAAATAAATTTTGTTCCAGTTGTTTATGCGCAAATAGAGCGCACGATTAAATAGAGAGAGGGAGAGATGGAATAGAGAAATATAGAGAAGAATCAGAAGAGCGATATTTTAAAATAGAAATGTGCCGGAGTTCATATCTGTTCACGATTATTGTCGCGACCGAATTTGTTTGTTATTCTTGAAAATAATGTAACTACTAAATTAGGACTACGAAAGTACCCAGTGATTTGCCATTTTTTATTATATCATTTCAGTTTTAATATACCAGCCTCGCTTCATTTCACAAGACTCTTAAAAGTCATCTCGATGGTTTAATTTATTACCAAATAAAGTTTGAAATGGAGCTCCAAAAGAATAATACAAAGTGTAACAAAAAACATATGGTGGTAAAAACGCCGTGGTAAATCGAGGCTTGATCATTTTTCACGAAGGAAAAAAGGAACATTTTTTAATAGCAAGTACACTCCATGTATAAAAAAAAAATAAAAAGCTCAATATTAAAAAGACGGAGTTTGCTAAATTCAACGCCCAAGGTCACGTATTTTACACCCTTTTGTTTGCCAGCTATCCATAAATATAGTGTAGCCGACTTATTGTGTCTGGGAGAGCACTGCCCAGAAATTTCTTACATCCCCTTAAACCAAGACTCTTTGCTCTTTCTCTCTCTCTCTCTCCTTCGTGCACAGGAAAAAGGCCCTGTCAAAGCTTCAACATTTGCTGCGAAGGACGATCATAAATCATATCATTTTGTTGTTTTTCGTTTATTTTTAAGCCTCGAGGAGCGAAAAAGCAGTAAAGAACAATATTGACGTTTGACGTTAACCAAAACTACCCGTCGATCCCTACACGTGCATCCCCATTAAAAATTATGAGATTCAAAAAATTATTATATATAATTTTTAGAAATTAGTATTATTGGTTTTTCATCAATGAAAAAGCGTTATTATATTATTTTTCCATTGAAAACTCAGTTGAACGGGGGAATGTTGGAAAAATGAACATTATCATAAAGGTACGAATGCATATATAAAGAGAAGATAAATAAGGATTGTGCAACGACTTTCAGAAATAAGATCGAAGCTTATCTATTAACGGATATTCTTTGCTTCCATCTACACAAAGAGGCTCGCACTGCCTATCCACCACCACCCTTGAAGATGCACAGCAATAAGAAAACTGTTCTCTTGGATTGATCGCAAAAGGAGTAGGCGATCTTTCGAGCTCCTGAGGCGCAGTATATAGAAGACCACCCGGCCCGACGTTTCGCACGCGTAAGACGTCGATACACGATGGATGGATGAGATTCCGGCATGCTGTGAAGTCGATATAGACGACGTGGTGCAAATTTGAACCCCCATACTGCTTCCAGCTTCTTAACCAGTTAAAAATATAACTGGTATCAGCTTGAGTTACTATAAAGTTACTAATATATATGTATGAGTCGATGCGTAGTTGTCGAATGATTGGTTACCATGGGGATAACAACCTTAGAGAAGAATAAGAAGAAGAAAAAGGGCAAAGAAACCGGAAGTCAAAATATCACCGAATGATATTTAAATTTAAATTGACTTTTCAAAAAAAGTTAACCGAATAGATTGTTGATCGCGATAAAAGTGATTTAATAATTATTTCTTTGTAATAATTAATTTTTAAATGTCACGTCGGAAAGCTACAAATGCCGGAAGAGTTGGAGTGACTTGAGAAAACGTTCGAGTATCTACATATATTATTGGGGAGCTATCAGATATTCCCCATTATGACAGAAGACGGTATGCGATGTAAGAAGATGGGTTCAAACACGCTTTCCAAAATTCGCCACTGTAATATGTCCGTGGTATGAGACTTTTTGAAAAAACTTTAATCTGCCACAACTTTCTTGATTTTTTAACTAAAACATTATTTCCCCTTGGAGCCGCCTCAAAATCGGATATTTTCCTAACCAGAAAATCCATGCGATTCCATCTGTCTGTGAATCTGAAAACGTATTTTTAAATTTGATAATTCTGTACACATGTTAAGAAGAACCATGGATCTTTCTAGGGAACAATGATCGATCAATTCTTATGCTCTTTTTCGAATAGAGCAACCTGTCTATAAAAGTGAAAGAAAAGCACCTTGTCGTCTGTTGTTTGTCAAAGCTTCCAATAAAAAATCAGGCCTCTCTTTTCTCTCGAGGCATCTAGGTTCGTTGACCCTTATTATATTAATTTTTGTTTTTCTCAAATACTTTACAACCGCAGCCATGCACCGTCTCGTCGCAATAAAATTTTACTGCAATAAATTAGAGTTTGAGAAAGGTACCATACAGATTTAACAGAGGTATGCCAAATGGTGCTGCTGCAATATTCCTGCCACCAGGAAGTCTTCCTGGTTGTAAGTAAAAGAGAAAAAGTGGTAGGGATAGAGGATCGAGAAATCGGGACCTATTCCTGTCGTCGTCGTCGTCATCGTCGTCCTCGTCGTCGCGCGCTGGCGAAACCAGGATATTCAACGCACGACTTTAGCCCGCTCCCTCTTCTGCTCTTTACGTGTATATGTATATATGAAATATATCTGAGATGAAAGAGGCCTTAAGCGTGTTCTAAGACGATGACCGGGTGCGCAGGGCAATCCGATCTTGTTTGCGTGGGTGAACCAGGAAATCTAGTAGGTGTGTATGTGTATTAGTCCATGTTCATCCGTGTATACGATTCGTATGCAAGGACCCACAGTTAAGAAACTGGAGAAGACCAAATCACTGCAAAATCACAAGGTTTCTTGCCCCTACTTTACGTAGGTCGTTATGTACCTCCACTTTTCATTCTTTTTTTTTTTTCAAGTTCCTATAGATACACGTCTCCAATACCGTTAAGTCAAATTGACTTTAAGTAATTGGTATGTTTTTCGAGTCCCATAAGTCCCCAAAAAAATGTATTCTTTTTTCATGGGTTCTCGTCTAAAATATTTGAATTTTCGTATTAGGAACCTCAGAGTAATGTTGTGAGAATATCAATTCATCATGCAGTTGTACAGACGGAAAGATGAGACATGGCTAAATAGTGTCTGCACGTGTATCAGTGAAAATGCTACGGGCACAGGAAGACACAACCATCATGTCTCGTATGTAATGAAGTTTCAATAATTTTATGCAGATATGATTTCGAGCACGGAGCGATATAAGAGTCATTAATTCTAGACTAAATTTGATGGATTACAATCGTTGCATTTTTTCATCCGAATATGCTGATTCGTTTAAGTATCTTGAAAACGATTAGTACAGGAATATTTTGAAAAAAAATTCCAGATTGTCACGATTGTCTATTCACAAAGAATTTTGTATAAAAAAAAGTTCCAGGGACGATGAGTTCAGAAAAAGGTATAAAAGGGACTTGTTTCAAAATGTAATCATTCGAAATGATTAGAGTCAAAGCCTTCTATGATTTTCTAGAATCCTAAAAAACGAATATTACCATGTCCATAAACTTCACAAGGTGTTCAACGACTAAAAAAAAAATAATGCAAAAAAAATTTGTAATTCGATCGAACCATTCAATTTCATTGTTTTCTTGATCATACTGAAACGAGAAGAATGACAAACAATATGCTTTTTTTTTATTTAAAACGCCCCATATAATGTAAGTTCGTGAATAACCTTGCATGCATTCGAATGTCAGGTTGTTTCTGAAGTTAATAACAAACGCTTAGAGCATGCACATATAAGGAAACCGTGCATTAATGCACCCACCATCAATGACGACGACGCGCATGAAATAAAGAACGTATAAAAAGAATCTTGGCGATTGGAAGTGGCTGATAAAATCTGCCCCGGGGCCATTTATTTTTCAAGTCAGCACTTGAGCACAATCGAAATCAACTACAAAGTATAAATACGTGTTGAAATGTACCGAGTCGAATGAAGTGCGGTTCGAGAAACAAATTTAAAAGACACTCGGTCGCTAATTTCGAAAATAAACAAAATTCAAAGTGTCATACTCGCGCTATTCAATTGAAAATATGTCTGCATCATCTCTCATTAATAAAAAATGTGACTTCATTCGTCCTAGATTTATACTATTAACAACTCCGTATAAAAGTCAAACCAACACCCAAATGAAAACGTACAAATATTTTCATTGCAAGGTGTTTCGAGTCGTTTTCTCATACATTTTTTCGTCTTTTTCTCACTTCCACATCGAGGCGTTCTTGTACGATATATACAAAATGAAATTCGTAACATATTCATATAAATATTTACATATATATAATATGTTATATACAATCTTGAGTCTTGACTTGAAAGAAATATCACGAAGAAACTAATTTGCAAACCGAAGCGAGAGACGATGGGGTAAGAAAAGGAATAAGCTGGAGTCGTCGTTGGTCGTTGATGGAATCGAGATTGTTTTCAACGGTCCAACCGAGCCAATCGTCTTTTCGCTTCTTGTCTAAGTGGATATATATACATACATCAATGTTGAGTATTCTTTACTGGGTGCAAAACCTCTCGCGACGCTTGAACAACCCAGGTAAGCCCTGTACTTATACACGCGTGCTTTTCCCTTTGTCCATTTCGATATGGAATTCTTGAGAAGCCCTCGAGTCTCTTCGAGCTCCCTCCACGCGAACGCTACCTACACTTTTCCTCGCAACAGACCTCCGCTCGCCCTTTTCGCGCGCATGCCACCTTAACAGCTCGTTTTTTTCGCCATAAAGGTGAGAACACCAGACAACAATAACATGAGCAGTGTTGCGTGTTCGTTTTCGTTCAAACTCTGTTTCCCTTCCTCTCTTTTCCTCTCTCTCTCTCTCACTCTCTATGTGCTGCTTCTCTATCTCTATTTTTCTCGCTCTTGCTCAACTCTTACTCTCACTATCTTTATCCGAAAGACGTGCATACGCATAAGCTATATGTGCGTTCGTCTGAAGTGGCAATGGTGACGATAAAAATGCCAAGTACCTTGGAATTACATCTTCGCACATATACGGACAAACGCACACACATACCTATACGGGCGCGCGTCCTCCCCTCCCATACTTGGATATGCGTGTAAGAGTGCATGAACGGAGCTCCGAACCTTCTACGGTTACAAACAAATTATTTTGCGTTATTATATTCCAAGTCATCTTCTTTTTACAACTACGTTTTTGGAGCGATAAGTAGTTGAAGACATTTCAAACCAACATACCGAGTCGCAAAATCTAAAAACGACGCAATGCTTCCATATAAATTATTCAACTGATCCTACATTTTTTTTTGTTTTTCATTGAAAATCAATTTTTATTCGAAGATAATATGGATATGCAGAACGTGCGTGAAGCGTCGTTCATTTCTTCAGTGTACGTACATACATCTTTTTTGCTGTGATACTTCATTCGCTTGCATTCGTTCTACTCCATTATCGTAAGTGTTTCACTGGACACGTGAGATTACACGCATGCGTTTTGATGGCTGAGACGTGGAGAGAAATCATTATGAAGTCGTGTAAAGTGTAAAAGCCTAAAACGAAGTGTATTCATGAAAAAGATGAGGCACAGAAACAGTAACAGATCGTAGTCTAAATTGCCGTTTCTGCTTCAACAGCATCTATCTTCCGTTTCATCGCGACTTCTTCCTTTTCGTATACGTTCTATTGTCCTTTCTAAATTGCCTGAATTTTATCAGCTTATCAAAAATTCATCGCTTTTCTGTGAGTTTTTTGTTCATATTTTTTGTAATCTTCTTCTTGGTCCTTGCACCTCTTCATGTTTTTTTCTTCACTTCACTTTCAGTGTCTTATCACTCTTACCATATTCGCTCTGAAACTCATCTTCCAGTCGACACGAGAACTTTCAATGTTGAGAGAATTACGGAGAAGAATAGAAGAAGAAAATGGCAATCAAAACGAAGAATGAAATCTGCAGCTAGAACACTGAAGCGGTGCGATGGAAACAAAAGACTCGTTTTCATTTTCTCATTCAACTTCCAGCTCATCCTTTCTCACCTTCTGGCAAAGAATATCACGATGAAGTGATCCTTTATGTGAAACTTCAGGCGTAACGGCGAAGTTTCTACGACACGAAGGGACGAGGAGAATGGCCTTGAGGTTTCAAAAACATTTATGCGAGATTCAAGTTTTAAACGACAAATATACTTATTTCATTTCAACTGACAACAAGCTTTCGTTTCAAGAGATTATTTATTAATCGATTTTAGCTGAAGTAGGTATGCCTATTCGAGAAAGCGAAAAAAACAAAGAATGTGAAAGAAAAAATTGAAAGGAGTGAAGGTGAGAAGCGAAAAGGAAAATAATTCAGTCCACGATGAAATTTCACGGCATTTTTGATCGTCGTTATTTTCTTCATCTCTATACCTCTCTTATTGAAGCGCTTCTGATTTTTGTTGAGTACAATGTCCAGGAACGGGAAGAATCATGACTTAATACTACTCGACAGACAGTGTTTAAGTACCGACGAAGAAGAAAGAAGAGATTATGAAGAAGAAGAAGAAGAAGAAGAAGTGAGAATGATGAAGCAGATGGAAGAAAAGACGACTGTTAGAATCTTTCTGCAGTTTATTCAACTCCTTTTTCATTTTCTTCTTCTTCTTTCACTTCATCTTCCTCGTCGTGTTTCACGCTCTCTCGTTCGTTCGAGCGATTTTCTCGCTCACTCCTCCCCCTCCCCCCTTCCTCACCATCTCTGCCTTTCTCATAAAGGACGAAGTAGAATATGGGGAAGATATCGAAAAGAAATCGATATGACCTCGTGCAAGATCTAATTAAATCCTGCAGGGATTTCTCGGTAACCCGAACGATGACCATGGCGATGATGATGGGATTCCAGGTACGATCGTACCATAGGCTTGCTGCACACGTACACTGGATACACACACGCACACACACACACACACACACACACACATATATATACACTGTACAGAGTATAGTTTAAGGTACAGCCCTTCAGAAGCTAACGCCTTGCTGATCTCTGCAGGCTTAGCAATTGGGCTCAACCGAGGATCGGGAAGCACCCGGCCAGGTTAACCTACCCGAGATATTTTGATTCTTTTTTTCCACGTTCGTGGATGAAGATGAAGTCTCTTCCCCGGTAATACCGTGTCTCAGGATTAAAGTCTCTTGAGATCCCGGGAAAAAGGTTGGCTTCAAATGGAACGCGTGCGCGCTTCGCACACCTTCTGATGACCCACCCGAGATATCGAATGAGCGCGGAATGAAGATTATACAATTCGTTAGAGACCTCCTATTGAACGAGGGACCAGGTCTTTTCTCACATTTTAATTGGACTGCTACTCCGCGGTTGCTCCTTCGACTTGTTTAATTTATCTTAAAGCTCTGGCGTTCATATTTTTTCGTCTCCTATTTCGCTCTACCTATTTATATAAAGATGTATTAGCTTTTTTTCCTTTTACGAGGAATTCAAGCCTCGTCAATACATGAAGGGAATTCAATTACTTATAAATTTATCCAGTTCCAATATTGGATGTAAGTGTATACAACGGATTAAGGATTAATATCAATACTTTTGTGCTTATCTACAGAAAAAAAAACACATCATAATGAATAAGGCACTTTTTTTTGTTTCTCTGTTATGAAAACCGTCGTAATATTATTAATCTATGCTTCGTGTATCAGTATTGAACATATAGTGAATGCTGCACTTATATAAAGAACAGCTGAGAAATTATTTCTTATTGAAATAATATGTCTGGCTCTATTCAGATCTTTATTACCTTGGATGAATTAAATGGATCGATGAATGCGGCTGCATAATTTTTCATGGCCACTACTGCTCTGAACTACGAAATATATTTTATATACTAAATTTCATATCTTTCATATAAATCTTTTCAATATATCTGCAGTTGTGAAGTGTTTCACTTAAATTTTATCGTAGCTTCCAGTCCATTTGAAATGGATAATTTGATGACGTTGACTAAAAATAACGTAACCGAAGTATGGTGAGAAGGTTGGAAAAAATAATCGACTAAATTGCATTATGCGAAAGTCATAAACCCGTCGATTTGATCTGAAAACTCCCATATATATTGCCATTAGTCGTCGCCAATTAGGAACGTACTCACGTGATTTCTTTTCGTTCAGTCCATCCTTTTCCATATAGCATAAAACACAAATGTGCTAACTAACCAATTACAGAAAGAAGGCGGAGATGCAGTTCGCGAACTGCGGACATATATGTAAATACGTATTTATGTGTGTTGCGAGGGAGAGAGAGAGAGAGAGAGAGAGAGCCGTTATACGATGGCGCTGCATACTACTCGAGATTCTCTCGTCTCGTTTACTCGTTTGTGTGTATGCCTCGTCGATCGCGCAGCATCAGCCATCTCGCATTACCACCCCTCATTAGTGTCGCAGTGAAGTGGCGATTGCACCTTTACGTAACGTCAGAGGAACCCCTGAAAAGATTCTTTTCGTCTCTTTCTATCATTCCCTTTTTTCTGTCGGTTTGGTACATAAACATGCTTTGACATTGAACGACGATTCGAGAAATCGTCGTGAGTCCGATGACTGGACCGATATCCCAAGAAGAAGAAGATGAGTAAGAAGAGGAAGAAGAAAACGCAACAGAAGAAGGAGACTAACCGAAGAAAAAATGTAAGAAAAAAAAGAGGATGAAGACTATGCAGCAACAAAGAAAAAAAAGATTGATGAAGTCAAGATGGATGTAACAAATAATGGGCAGAATATATACGACAGCGATGATTCTTCAGATTTTTGTCACAGATCATAGAACACGAACAGTTGAAGAATTGATTCGTCAGGAGCCCTAAAACCTCTGCGACCATTTAGCTAATAGAGGCTGATTGCGATGATCATCATTTTTTTCGAATTACTCCATCGTGATTAATCTATGGCAGGAATGCTTGATTACCAGACCCAAGAAGCGACTTCAATTTTATAAGTCGCTGAGCCTCATTACTCAACACTCAAACAACAATCGTGTACATTAAATTGTAGCAAGCACATGACGCTTTGATTCAAGATGTCTTATCACGATTTACTGTCAAGATTAAATTGTAGTGACTATAATGACTTTTATGACCTTCCAAAATAGGAAGATGTTCTCGTAATGATTTTTATCGTTCTGTTTTATAATTACGAATCCTTTACGATAAGATCCTTTAACATTAGCTCTACTTTTGAATGACGATACTAATTGCTGAAGGTCTCAAATAATTCATTCATAACAGTTAGAAATTTATAAGATTACGAACTCGCAACGATTTCATACTTTCGTAAGTCGTCACCGCGGCGATTGCAACTAAGCCGATGTTTCGTTTCGCAATGATGGCTTTCGATTTTTATATTTTTAGTTTTTGATCCACATATTGAGAGATTTATTCTCTAAACGTATTTTAGGAAATCAAACGTATAGAGTTCTGTTTAGCATAAGAAACAACGTATTTTCAGCCGAAATATTAACTTAGGGCAGTTCGTTTCGAGTCACGTGAATGTCAACGATTTCATTCAAGAAAGTTTACTATGCCAGAGAGCAATTTTCGAAATCTATTCCTTCGCAATCGACATCGAAATAAATTAGACGAAAATACATAAATATTTAATTGCTGATATTGATCAAATAATTATGAGATGTCTCATTAATTATTGCAGTTTAACGCAACCATGCCTGCATTAATTTCCAAGCTAAGCATTCCCGACATAATTTATTTCAATTTTTATTGAAACACAAAAAAGTGGAAGATCATACATTAGGAACATTCAATTTCGTAAGAAGAAAAATGTTTTCATTGAAAACAAATATGAAAATCAGCATTTAAAGAAAGAAAATAATTAATCAATTGCCTCATGCGTCCTGACCCATGAAATATGAAACGTCTTAAATTAAATTTACGTCTTTCCATACGTGAAAAAGGGGTCGATTTACTGCTCACAAACATTTCATAGTTATAAGTCTTTTTTAAAACAGTTGCGCATACCAAACAATGCTCGATTGTTCTTGTTTGACCTTGGGAAACATTAAGAATATATTATATAAATACGAAATAATTCCAACATTTTTTCGTAATAAAAATCACCTTTGTTATCTTCTGGAGGCCCTTTCCTGATTTTTCTCAATTTTTTATCAGGTAGACAATCTTTTTGAAGTTTCTCAATGGACATGCTTGAGGGGGTCACTGGTCATCCTTAATGACCTTTACGGTAAATATTAACACCAACGCAATACGTAGGTTTCTTATTACTGTGTATATTCTATATTTATTCTTACAGAGCGGCCACGGAGGTATGTAATTTACCTCGTTCTCGTCCGTTCTCGTCGAGTTCAAAGCGAAAAACTCGGATCTTGTCCTTGCAAGGCTTTATTACGCATTCGCAACATTTCATGCTCGTTGTTTTATTTTTCTCTCATTTTTTTTTCCTTTTTCTTGAAAAAATGTTGATACTGACCCAAGACCGTAAGAATAATACATATACACGAGGAGTTAAGAGGAACAGCATTTTGCCGTGGGAAAAGATCGTCATTCGAGTTCTAACTTTTCTATACACATATCACGTGAACTGCGTGACTGAACTCGCGAGCTTTGTAATAACGAGATCTTCACAGGATTACGGGATAACTTCTGGTATTATAAAAAAAAAAGGTGTTATGAAAGCTTGTTACGCGTAGACCGACGCGTAGATTTTCAAGGATCTTGAATACGATTTTTATTTGTTCGATCTAAAATTCCATGTCACTGCGCGCTGCACGGGATTCCAAGTCGGAAACTGAAAATTCAATCAGAGAAATCAGAATTAATGATTTTGTCCACAGTGCGTTAATTTAGCACGATCCTTAACGTGTCGCTTCGTTAATCTGTGCATAATTTGTTCGTTTATATGCAAAGTGTTCGACTGCACATGTTCATAAGTCTCCCACCGATCATCGGATTTAATAAGTTCTCAACATGTTCCATTATTTTCTTCTAGTTTCTAATAGCGATGGTTAGGGCACGTTTTTCAATGATTTAAACCATGCAGATTTGAAAGGTACGGAACATACAATTGCACCAAATTCTACCATCGCAGATCAGAAATAATGAAACCCAAAATCACATCAACATCAGTCAGCAGAAGTTTCGCTTCAACAACCGGATTCACTAACCGGATGATTTCTGTTCCGTTCAATAAAAAATCAATTGCAAAACGTGCCATCAACTTGCAGCGCATACGTAATGAAAAAAAAAAAAAAAGTAATTGTAATTGCCGGCACACGAGATATAAGAGGCAATTTCACATGTCCCTTTAATCACGAACTAAGATCGCTATACTCATGACACAACATGGAATTAAAATTAAATCTCGGAAGTTCGGGATCACCCACGATTTAACGACTTTCGCGTACTAGTAGCGCAAGAAGCCACGAAGAAGTAGAGACGAAGGAGTAGAATAATAAGGCAAAGAAGACACAAGACGAAGAGGATGGAGATGAAGAAGAGTTAAAAGGAGTATAGAGAGGTGTACTCATTCGCTCTCTCGTACGAGTACTCACGTCTTAGTTGTGCGTGAGGACGAGACTCAAGGCCGTTCCATTTTCTCAACAACTGCGTGTGTGCTCATACATATACACCGAGAGTATAAAATGCATACATATGTATATATATATTAATATGCATATAATTCGAGGTAGAAACTGTCGTAAGTGCCAACGCCTCGGGAGAGACCCATAACGTACTATAAAATAGCGCAATTGAATAGAATTTTTAATTCTTACTCCGTGGAGTGTACGGTGCAAAGATTCAGCCAGTTTCATCGTGTGAAAATGCCGCACACATAGAGGCCATATTTTTGAAAACGTGCAATACAACGCGTTAATATTATGGTAAAACGCGCTATCCTCGTGTGAGAGTGTACGACCACGATGGTATGCAGTAGCGAGGGGCATTGATGATTACCCGTGGATTATGCTTTCCTGGTAGCTATTAAGAGCGTGGAAGAGTGTTTTTCTACCGAGCAAAAGCTATTCTGAAACACAATAGAAGTGTGTCTTCTTTACTGTGAGTTTTCTACCTTCTGCCCTTTTCTCCGTTCAATAAAACCTGCACTTCTGTACTATCAAATAAAACTCGAACTACTAGCACTCGGCTGGCCGTTCAAATTGAAATAAAAATCTTCTTGTTGGTTCCACCTCTTCCTGAACGGATCTAAAATCACTTCAACATCTCTCCGAACTCGATTCCAGCGTTAGAAAACTTAGGAGGTTTCAATCGAACTGCTAATCCGGATGATTTTAGTGTCAACTGGACAACCGACTACTGATTTGAGACTAATCAAGCTGCGTATGCAGTATCAGAACAATAATAAACTGACTTTTAATCCAGAATAAGTTCAATTTATTTGAACAGAAGTCAAGCTAAAAACAATCATCAAGCCCGTAGTCAGAACCAAGTTGATTTTATTCAAACTTGACGTCAATAAACGGTAAACATTTTTTAACGCGATTTCATTTTAGTAAATGTCTTTGATCACGATTAAAACGCCTTTAGATCGACAAATACGATTCCATGGAGTTTTTGCTT
Organism: Campoplex capitator; assembly: GCA_037576405.1. Lineage (NCBI taxonomy): Eukaryota > Metazoa > Arthropoda > Insecta > Hymenoptera > Ichneumonidae > Campoplex > Campoplex capitator. The sequence goes on along the minus strand of JARBWI010000323.1, from coordinate 6,421,805 downwards.
TAGTTGGATACCCAAAGTTTCGAGTGTCCAAAGATTGATCCATATCAATGATTCAGTTCAAAAATCAACATTCACTAGTCAAATGCTTACCTTCTGACAATAGAATATTATTTCTTTTTCAAAAATGATGTTCCCTTACATGGACTCGGCGTGCTTTTCAGTCAAGGTGACATTCATTTTTATATCCACGCTATTAGTGATTCATTTGACAATGAACGCATGAAGAATATAATTCAAGGTAGAATTGATTGATGAGCAAATCAACATCTTTATCCGGTGACAGACCCGTGGCAAAAATATTGGTATAGAAGCAAACGAGAGAAGAAACTCTGCGCTTTGGGAGCCTCTTAGTCGCGCCAGAACATCATCGATACTGGGCCGGGTGTGCTAGGTGTAGGTCTGTGTCGATTGGGCCCCACAAAGTGTGAGTATATGATCCCGTGTCGTCAGAAACTTGTGTTAGTGTCTGGGGCCCCGTGCCTACTCGGCTCACCGGCTTCCAGGCGTCAGTGACTTCGCGTCCGCCGGTCCGATCGGATCTCCTCGAAAAAGTACGAAATTCTTCGTCTTCTCGCCGCAAATTTAACCGCAACGAAACCATAACCAGTCTCTTTATATCATGCTTTATTTTATTATATAAATGTTATTGTATCCGTAATTTAGCTGGGTTTCAGGGGCCCAAACCTTTCTCGTTTCTTCAAGAAAACGTCGTCATACTTATCAAGTTACCCAAATTTGGTCTCTTTCTCCAATTGATCGATGAAAAATTCAATTTTAACTGATAGTGCATTCATTTTGATCCATTTCAATGGCGTTCAATTGTGAATTATCGAAATATTTACCAGATATTTTTAGAATACCCCCTCGGAAGAAACGCTTCACGTTTAATCAGAATTATATGACTGACGAGAAATGTTTTATCTATATTTCTAGATTTACAACAACGGTGATGCAGTCCGTGGCGCGAAAGCGAGATTCCTGACCCCTACACTCAACTGTGTCCTTTTGAAAAGAAAGTAAAATTTCTTGAGCAGCAACGTATGACAGTGCAATAAAACTCAAATCTGTGTACCCGATCTCCGATCTTGACGATCGTATAGAAGAAAAAGCACAGTTTCGCAAAGCGTGAAAACCGATGATGCAAATGATTCGTTCGTGACGTTGATACTACGGGAACGAATGGAGCAACACCTACGGAAACGTCTTAAGAGTATAGTGCAACGATAAATCATAAAAGCCGCGAGGAATAAAATTACGAAGACGTGTGCGACAAACGAGATGTAAAAGTGACGTGCGGCGAAATCACGATTCGCACCAGTTGTCTCATGGTTTTATGCGAAATCGGGATTACTCGGATGAAGGTCAAACACTTCAGCGTACTGCTCGATTCTCAACGACCTTCTGTACCAACTTCCCAGTGAGAAGATCATTTTTCACGATTTACGGAAGTGCTGCTGTATTTTTTCCAAAGTGTCATAAACCCAACAGTCACTATTTTCTCATCATGAAAGTTGCCCGAAGATAACGATTATTTCACGCAGTGTAAAGTGTAAGAACGATATCAAATTAGATAACATAAAAGAAAGGGAGTGCATCGGTCCTATGAAAAAGTGTGCTCGATGTCGGATTACGTCAGAGTTTAATGGCTTTCGGGATTTCTTAGTGACATATGATCCTCCGCAGTATCGGATGTTCAGCGAGTGAACCTTCCGGGCTAAAGAAAGATCAGGAAATCATCGCTATTTTCGTCATCGCCGAGTCATCGCCGTTGGTTAATAAAAAATTGAAAAACAAAAATCGTATGAGGAAAAAACTGGAGGCCACGACGATAGTTCTGTACAAAGTTTATTCGCAAGAGTCACAGCATAAATTGATGACGTTGTGCCGACCATAAAATTGGAAAAGCTATGACGCTCGGTTCTCGTCGTCATTGCGAAGCTATCGCGTACTCGTTCGTGCATGAACGAATAATCGGCCTCTGCTACTCCCAGTTCACCCTCAGCGCGCTGATACAAAATCTCAACTGATAAGGATAACCATTGCGAAAAACATAGAACGTGAAAGGCGATAGCAGGGCGAAAAAGCAGGGCGATAGAAAAGGCGACCAAGAACGATAGTAATTGCGTCAACTAATCGCAATCTCGCTGCGTTACGTTGCTCACGGCAACGTTTAGCGATCAGTGAGCAGCATAGCCAAAGGTTGTAAAGAATATTTTCCATTTACCTCGTCTGGAACACCAGCAAATGTGTCCGAGAAACAGCTCGAAACTATATAGTTCTTTGGCGGAGAAACCTTGAGCACAGGGTCAGTCGATGGTGAAGGCCGAAGAAGCACAGCTACGAAGAATAAACACGAAGAGAAGGAAGCGGAGGAAGAATAAGAAGAAGGTTCGGAGTATAATTTGGTATTACGTCCAAGCCGGAGAGCACGCTGAAATTTTTCTGTCCTGACGACTCGCCGAGGTTCGGATTTCTGTTCCAGTGAAATGCTTCGCCTGGATCTCGACAGAACGTGACCGTCAGGATAGTCCTCGTGGTTCAATCAAACCTATACGGATATCTTTTTCGAAATGTGTGTGCATGCTACGACCACTAGCTAGGATCGATTTTGCCGCAGGAAGAGAGCCAGTGTGCTGTGTATCAGAAATAAGAAAAGAAAGGAAGGATCGCCTCCAGTAAGGCTCGGCAACGCGGAACAAATTTACCTTCGTTTTCCGGACGATTTGCGAAGGTACGCGAGCCGTGACAACCGCGGAATCCACGATTCGTCACGGGTGCGCACGCGCTCCCGCGTCGATGAATCTACGCCGCGAATAGTCAAACGTTCACGAGTTGTCTCTGACTCTGGAGACCAATTCGCAAGTATTCTCTCTGAAACTTCCAGTCAGGAGAGGAGCTGAGTTAGAAAAGAAGAAAAAAAAAGCGTGACAACTCGCCAGTGAAATATTTTGCTAGGTGTCGTTCTTGGGATATCGCGCGCGTGGTTAGCCGGAAAAGTGACAGTGACTTTTATCGAGATTGAACAAGCTGTGTACTGTCCCGCTTGCAGCGATCCACACCTGCGGTGACATAATTGAAGAAAGTGCTGATCCAGCTTCAAACCCGTTATTAAGCTGGTGAACATTGCAATTGCATTTCTCCGGGGCTGGATTCCGGGAGAAACGCACGGATATCGAGCAGCCGATCGAAATTCAACTTGTCTCTGCTAGAAAGAATATTTTCGTGTCGGCTTAGATAGAAAAATGTACGCATATTATAAGACAATTTATAGCTCGATTTGCCAGGAAACAGATTTCTGAAAGCCACGAGATAACGCGAGCACGGTCGATAAGTTTTTCATCAAATATCCAAGAAATTACTCTGCTGATATCGTTGACGAATTCCGATTAAACTTTGGTGAAAGAAATTCCAAACAAGTTATCTTGAGGCCTTAAAAAGAAGAGTTCAGCTGGACTGTGATTTATTCGTCTTTGCCATAATCCAGAACGGGTCAATTATACACGAGAATCTAAAAGGAATTAAAATTTAACGGAGTTGTTAGTCTGTAGGAAGAGCTCGAAAAACGAAAGTGCCGGGACATGATTGGAAAAGTCTTCAGTGGCGCGAGAAGACGTTCGAAAAGTTACTGTCGTTGAAGAAATCTAGTATCGCAAAGAAAAGCCTCAAAAGTTTTATATCGTGAATCAACGAAAGATAAAAGAGCAGAAAAAAAATGTCATCGAACGGTGAATTTTCGACAATATCGAGCGGGGAGATGCCGTCTTTGCCAAAATCATTGCCAAGCTCAAGAGAGGCGACTGCTGAAGGTAATTCGAGTTCTTCCGGCGGTTTTATGCCACTCGGAGAATTTCTCGATCGTTTTTCCTTGCCGAGAGTCGTAAGACTCGAGGGTACCGGTGGCAGGCCAGTATTGTTATACAAACAACAACAAAGATCACTAAGAGTTACGGCAACAATGCTGATGCATCGTTATCGCCATGATGTCAAAGTCGGACCGGAAATCGTCATTCCTGAAGGATACCCAGGTAAGTGGATCCGCTTGGGTCTACATATACAGTACCAATATTAATGACGATAATAATACGCATGATTACAATCATACGATCAGGATATACTCTCGTGCAAACCAACTCGACGACTACGACGAGACATAACAGTTCTTGTAGTCGCATTGTTCGATGCATGCCCAGCATAAACTCTGATCGTACCGGAAGTTCCTGTTAGAATCAGTGACCGGACAAAATGGCTGCAGTCAGGATTCATTGAAAAAAAAAAAGCATAAATAACTGAACTTCAAAAGTTTATCGAATCTAATTGGACGCGCACAAGTCTTGCCACTTGATTGCTCGAAGCAACGAATGAATCGTGTGTTTGTTTGTGTGTATGTGTATGTAAAAGAATCAAAAAGTGAAATACAAATTCGAAACTATTTCAAATAGTTGATCGCGTCAATTTAAATCAATGCAAAAAAAATGAAATAGCGTTGTTTAAATTTTTATCCAACATTCCAGAAAATGAACCTTCAATCCTTTATTAAAATTTGGAGAGTCATTTTTTTGTAATATCTCAGTTCAGTTATTACCGAACTGACATTGAATTACACCTGCATAGTGTAGCCTGCCACGTCTCTCGAAATACATACGTGTGTGTATATAAATATATACGCGAAATACTACTCTTCGCTTTTACTCTTCTCCTCTTTTTTTCTCTTCGACTACGACTATAATTCTACTAGACTCCAGAGCCAGTAAACTCGGGTCTGCATGTATTGTGCCACTACTACTGTAACATTGCGAACACATCGTTTCAATGTGCGACTACCTGCTGGAAAAACCGTTGCCCGCAAATTATTTCCGAGGCTCGAGGCACCTGAATGAGATACTCGATGGCTATTATACTTGGCTGTAACATCGACGAGATATATATACCTTAAAAAAACAGTACATATGTATATATCTATATATCCTGGTATGTATACATATGTATCCCTTGATATATAGATATATGAAAACAATTGAGTTAGGGAATAGCAGTGGTTGAATACACAATATCGAAGAGATTAGAGCAAGGTGTGCTACCTGCAATAGAAATGATTTTCCCTATTCCTCACTTTGTAACAGCAAAAAAATGAATCTGAATTGTACAAAAAGTAATTTTCCATTACTTAGATATGAAAAGAAAATGAAATTTAATACATATCTAGTAAAGTAACGAAGTAGCAGATCGAAATAAACTGTTGTAGACAAACATTAATGACTCTTCGCAAAAATGCTATTTTATATTGAACGACTTCGAAGAGGCCTGACACATTTTTATGAAAGGATAACGAGCTCATGCAATTCAATCGGAACCATTTGAATTACACCGTCAACAAACATCAAATCCTATTTCACAAATGATATCTCAATTAGATTTATTCGGAAGTGTATTACTTTCGAATGTTATCATTATTTTATTTTTTTTTTACAAAACGTAATCAACTGCCTCCACTTACTGGGTGAATCCATTGTAAACGATCTAATGAATCTGTTTTTCACAAATTTGCCTGGGCCCCAATGGAAGAAGAACGGAAAACAAATAGATCTCTGATTCTCGTCGTTATTCACAAGATATATAAATAACATAACCGTTCAGTACATAACGTAAATATATGATTTTGCTGAGTGTGTTTTATGCACTGATTTATGATGTACGAGACCGTTAAGTCCCGGACGAATCATCATTGTATCGTTAAGAAGATCCGTGGCCAGTGTCATTGGTTCATAAAACATCCTGCGGATGTAATTTTCTTGAAGCTGAGTCTCGAACAGTAGTGTTATATAGTTGCAGTATATTTGGTTCAGCGTTACCGATTAGCGGTTGTACCGTTGTTACGTTTATCGTTTTCCGGGAACGTGAAAAGTCCATTGCAATTTTTGACTCAGACTTATCTCCATAAAAACGTTTACCACAGACGCACATCGTCCCCTATGTGTATATTACCTGCTGCTCAATGACTAATGCTAATTATGAACAGACCGCGAATTACTGAACGATAAAACGATTCATTGACCGTCGAGCAAAAAGCCAAGATCTTTATGAAGGTAGAAGCCTTTGACCATCTACACTTCCACTTGATAAGAAATGTTTGTTTGCACAGCCTCAGCCCCTGTAAGTTAAAATCCTCCGACAGATATGCTAAAGAGTCCAAATAATCTAAGTAATTCGCATTAACCTGGTACTTCCCAATCGAGAATCCATCAGCAGTCATTTGACTTATGAGACATATAATCAACACGTGCTTTTACAAAGCGCCGGGCAGAACACTGAGAAAAGTTGTAGCTGATAGCTGTAGCTGAAACAGTTGTAGATTGGTTCACTCATATATTTATTTGGTCCGTGAAATCCGTTAAAATATGTTATCAAATTAACAGTGATTGTCTTGGTTCAACAAATAAATAATCGAAATAACACTTTGATTTAATAAAATTAATAAAAAACATCTGTTCAAATTCAATAATTTTTTCTCTCAGTGAAGATGTTTCATGAATATTAGATCCTGTAGATCCTCCCAATATCGGAAGTAAAAGGAAAAGAGTCAGGCAAAGAAGTTGAGAACAAAGAACTGAAATTACCCTCCTTTCTCTCAGATGGTCCATATTTTCGGCATACCGAAAAAAAGATCAACTTCAGATGATGTAACTCGTGGAAGAGTCTCAGATACGTTGAGAAAACATCTGGTGAATGTTCTATAAGTTCTTTATATCAATTCCACTTTTATGCTAACCAGTCGTCAATGGTTTTCAAATACTAGGCATATCCAAAGTTTATTTTTCTATCTGAAAGTAATGATTGTTTTGTCACTTGATGAGATTGAATACAAGTGTCTCATCTTGCACGTATCGCGTGTACATATATACGAGACTACAGGGGCACGCTTAGGATAGCAATATCCTGGGCTCCCAAGCTCTTAAAAGTAATAGCCATCCAAATGCTCATCAAGCTCCGCTCGTCGTAATAATAATGCGCGAAGGTCGAAAAGATGCAGCTATAGGCAAAGTGCTGCGATATTTCCCTTGACTTTCAACGATACGTATGAATGCATATAAAATTAAATAGAGCTGAAGAGTAAAAAATAACCATAACCTGCCTAGATTGTTATGGGGTAGAGAATGAAAAATGGCAAGATTTTTGCAACCATTATATGCATTGCGCTACTGTTGCATTATTTTTTGTTGAAATAACGATCAATAAAATTATGAATTTTTGCCGTCGTTATAGGGCTTGTATGGCTATGCGTTTATTGGGGTTCAAGATTCTTGGACGAGGGCCTCGCTGTTCTATAGCAATTATATATGGATGCTGCAGATTTTTTAATCGGCATCTAAAGTTGTAGAAAAAAAGCTCGTTTTTTATTTACTCCTTTTGTTCACCAATATGATTACAGGCTTGTATAATTATGATGTAAATTTTTACTGCAGATCTGAAGAGTCAAATTACACGGTTCTTATTACTTTTTAATCAAATGAACGCCGATTAAATGAATAGTCCATGCGCTGTTTTTCTCACTGGACAGAAAAATCATCAATTTGTAAACCGGGTGAAGTTATTATTTTCATCCAAGCTCATTTGTAGCGATTTTTTTTTTTTTTGTTCTTTCATTCTGCCTACTTCCATTACCCCTGAATGGACCCCAATGACCCTAAGTACCAAGAAATCGAAAGAACTGGAATTTATGGAAGGGCATTAGGCACCGCAAGCTTTTCATTCCTATAAACAAGCTCATGCCGAATCACACCATGAAAAACGAATCAACGTTTTTTCATCTATGCAAGAAGATTTTCTCGACTCCTAAAACGAAGTGGTAAACAAAAACAAGAGTGAAAAAAAATGTCTACAATCTCAGGAAGGAACTAAATGCTTTTGAACAGGCCACGCTCGAGTATTCTTTCACGCACATGGCGAAAAAAGAAGGAGAATACAAAAGCCCGTTATGTTTTACGTACAAAGAAACACAATCGTGTGATGGCGTGTGTCGGGTGAGCGACCTTAGCCATTAGCATGTTGTTTGCCTACAAGCTACGCTCTTCTCGACTTCATATCGTGATACACACACCCACGAGCATATACAGCCACAAGCACTCACTCGTAAATATACAGATTGAGGGAACCCACCGAGGTACAACGCTTTTTTTCACGCTTTACCGATCGAACCGACAATTTCCGATACACAACGGTACATAATACGAAATTAATGGTTCCCATTAAATCGAATCACAACGACTGTTATTAACTCATTACACTCTAACGTTATATTCAATAATCAACAAACTGAGCATATATTTGCAACCGAAATATGAAAATTTGAATGAAATAAAATCCAACTGAGATTCACAAGACACGAAGATTATAATAAAAGAAGAGAGAAAAGCTCTATAATTATATAACTACGATTTAACGATAACCCAATGGCAGATAGATCCTAATGGGAAAAAAAACTGCTGAGGAAAGAGCCTCTTATGCTCAATGTTATCCTATGAATCTTCTCCCATGAAAATGTGTTTCTTATTTTTTCGAGAATTAGTTTTCTGACAAAATAAATTTTAGCTCGTAAATCTACCGAAGACTCTTACTTTTTAGTATAATAAATCAGAGATAGTTTTCAGCTATCCTATGAAGTTTTATTTTCCCTGTTATAGCTGTTATTATTGTTTTGACATTTCCGAGTGGTCCATTCAAACGAGTATAAGCGTCGATGAGTCAAATGAGTTAAGTAACCTGAAGATGTAAAATGAGAAGAAAAAAAAAAACGAAGGAGTAGAGAAGAAAGAAAGATTGTGTCCGGTGTGGGCGAGAACCTATTAACATCTTCGCATATCGCCGATGAATACATATATATGTATATGGCACAGAGGTATCCCGAGATGACTAACGTGGGCTTGTCAATGAGCCTACACTTTGTTGCACTTCTCTCTTTATTCGTTCACTTAACACCCTCGAGCAGATGGCACGGAGTTAAACGTTGGCCTTTTAATCGAAATGAGAATCGAGTAGTTGCTACAAATATATATGTAGTACATTGACGTGCATATGTATATATTTTACACGTGTACCTTGTCCATTTAACAACTAGCGTATGCAACAGGTTTCAGCAAGAGTCATATTATAGACACGAGATACATCAACACCGACAGTCATTGCCCGTATCATTTAGTAGAGTCCAGCGCACAACAACTGGAAGATCATAAATAACTGGCGTTTGTCAAATAGCTCTTGAATCGCACATTTTTCTGCTCAATTAAGCGGCAAAAAAAATTTGTAAAAATCAGAGTGTATCCTCACGAACTGCTGAACCGTTTAATTAGCAGAAAATCGGACTCTCAACTCATAATCGCATTCTTCATTTCTCCTATTTCTTCCTATGAGACTGCTATCTGATAAAGTGCTAAATAGTCTCAGCAGAAGCGTTAACACGTTTTTTTTTTTTTCAATGATGGTGTCTTATATTTCGTTTGTATGAGGAGAATGTCGCTAATCATCATAATTAAAAGGCGGTAATATACAAACGCGCGAAAAAACGACCTTGGCTTGCGCGACCCACACGAATCTTTCTCGATCTTATACATCTTGTTTAACGTCCTCTTTAGTAAGAATAAGTTTACTTCTTCAAGCTCTCGCACAAACGACCGCGCACTCTTCCTTTCACTGCCTCTACACGCACACACGAACACACTCATAGATCCGCGCCCGTGCACGTACTTTCATCTTGAATCGTCTAATCTTTTCTCTCTCTTACTCTTTCTCGCTTTCATATATACTCCGATTTACTATCGATTTCTAACAGATTATACCGATTCCAAACATGGCTGTCCCAATTCGATGCTGACTACGAGCATGAGAGACGATCCTCTTCAACCGCCCATCACAATTTCCATACTCGGTACATGCATATGTATTTTATGCATTGCCCACATTCCCTTCTATGCCGAACGATTCAAAATTCATCTCGAAACGCGACGCGCTGCACACGCAACAAAATTGCACAATTTCTTTTCGAAGCCGTGACTCGAATACACTCCAAGTAAATTGTTGACATTTTTATGACGTTCTTCAGAAACTGAAACCGCGATCCGATTTTTCATTTACATTTAATTGACATCGTACTAAAAATAAACTCGTCCTTTAGAGGCCACGAAACTCTGAGTCATGAATTTTCGAACGAGTTTCAATTTATCAGATCTTCCTTCATGTTGGTCGATGCAAAGCTGCTGTAACTTTTAAGCAATTTTTTTTTTTTTTTTTCTATTGAAATGTAATTACCGAAAAAAATGAGAAACTAATGAACATTTATACTTTTGTATTTACTTTATTATTGTAAATTAATACAATTTTATGTTCCATTTCAAATTTGATCAGAATTCGATCTTATACCGTCCTGGACGCTTGAACTCTCTTATTTTCATCAAAATCAAAAACTGTTAACTCAATTCATTTTATACCGGAGCATAAATGATAAAAATGCTAATAATTTTTTTCTCAACTGTAATTCATCAATGAATTCATCTATTTTCAGTTATTACCTTTAAATCATCGTTCCCGCTGTGCTCTCATATAGTTTCAATAATAAAATTAAAAAAAAAAAAAAAAAAAGCAATAACTACGATACAGAATTGATAATCGATCCGATTAACTCGATCCATGCAATGCTTCATTCCCAGCGATATAAATCGGTGAGTTATCACCTTGAGTTCCTATACCCTCGTTTTCCCAATATGCAAAAATTATTTGTTTTTATTTTTTGCACAAAACCAGTCCCGGACTTATATGGAAGTTCGGTGCGTGTACGTGATATTCGTAGCCCCTTTTTTTTGTTTCGACTGCGTCATTCAGGTTGCAGTTTCTTTAGGAATTCGATGTTGTATACACACGGACGTGGCTATAAAATAAACGCAAGTCGAGTTCCGTTTCGTTCATACCGCGGACGACTTTGTCTTCGTATATACTATAAGTGCACTACAGAGTCAGACGCGGAGAGCTTCGTCACTCGATTACCTCGCGGTCACGTTTCTTGGACACGCACACGTGCTCTCGTACGTTTAGAGCAAGAAAATCCATGCCGCCATTCACTCGCCATATTCCCGGTCGTATCTCGACACAATTTAATTCAACTTGAAGAAACGTGCGATACATATTATTAGCTATAATCGTTATATTCGAAACTTGTCACAATTTTTCAGAAAGATATCGCTTAAAAATCATTCAATTAATATTCAACTGATGAAGAATAAAGGATATCGAGATTGAATCGTCAATTTTTTTGATTATTCCACGAAATAAAATGATAAAACGGATGATTAATTACTCAAACTATTGTTGACAATGCCACTCTGCACAAAGCCATACATTCAATCTTTTTTTGTTCGAAATCAACGTGAAGGAAGTGAAAAGTCAAATTATGAGTATTTTTACGAGGCATTAGTGATTGTATAAGAAGTCAACTCAGGAGCAACAATTTTAGGTTTTCCCTACGGATTATTAAACTACTTTCGCAATAGCGGGTGCCTGAAAAAATTGTTACGCCACATGGAGCATAATTTTTTCCAAGTTTCCATAGGAGAAAATATCGCGATAACTGGAAAGCTGTTACAAGCACATTAGAAGCACGCTGTTGCGAATTCCACAAGGGTCTGCGTGTGATGAAACGATTATATCGAAGCGAAGATCGTTGCGAATCCCCGTGTTCTGCCTCGGGTGCAGATGAAGAGAGAGAGAGAGAGAGAAGAAAAGATAGAAAAAGAGAAAAATATGCGACGAAAGACTTGAGGCAATGTGGATGGATATAAAAATGATTCAAGGGAGCCCGGAGCTTTGCTTTCTTCATTCTCCGATCTTGACGGACAACGCGAAGAGACCGCGAGTACCACAGAAATATCAGCTATTTCTTCGTGCTATATGCATTATCTTAGTTGTACTACGGTTGCTATAAATTCTATATAAACAAAAGTATAGATGAAGAAAAACTTTGCAGAAAATCTTTCTTTTCATCCCCCTCAATTTGTTCATCCATTCTCCCTCTAATATTTCCGAGAAGATTGCACTCTTGCACGGATATACAACTGAGCAGACTAGAATTAAACGTACAAACAGTAAAAAGGGCTTTTCACCTACGAACGCGCCGATTGAAGTAGGAAAATTTTTACGGGAATTTACCGTGTGTGCTCGAGTCTCGTACCAAATGAAGACATCGGTAATAACGTATGGCCTATTCGCCGCTACGTCATTATCTCGTACACTCTTACATGTCCGAGAGTGTGCTGCAAATTGTGAGAGGCACGTTTTCAAGATGTTTTGCCCATCAGCCTAATAATACGAACGAACAACGACATGTGGAAAACAACATAATACAGTAATCTTCAAGGCTCCGACGTTCATACTTCACAGCTGTAACGCTATTTTGTTAACAATTATTTATCGATAAGAAAACGAGAATAAGAAAATAATTTGACACACAATTATTAGGTGCAAGACTTGCTACAATTACGAAATTCTTCGATAATTTCGTACTACTAAGTGGATTTTTTCGATTTGCAAGATAGTTCTCGACTTGCTTCATTTTTTAGCAACAATAACTTTTATTAGTGGTAGAAGTCGATAGATGCTTCAAAGAAAAAATTCTTGAATTCAGGCGTTCGCCATTTAAGAACCAGAAACGACCCAACAGATTTGTGGTATGAAAAAAAATAGGATTCGACTTTAATCAGTGGAGGTATCTTGAAGACACGGCATCAATCGTAGTTCTCGATCTTGTCATGGCTTCTTCGGGATTGCTGTTAAGTTTCGAAGATCCATTATTACCGTAATTGCATTAACGACGGAGTAATAGTGATATGACGAATAATAATCGTGTGACCTATAAAAACAAAAAGGATGTTTATTCGCGTATAGCTTTCAGTATTACGATAGTTACGTAGACTGAAAATACACCTTATATATTCAAAGTATACGAAATCTTCATAATCGCTTAGGTGATGGCGTGCGAGCCCCGAGAACATGAGGTTCTGCGATCGAACCCTGATGGAAAATGTTTTTTTTTTTTTTTTTTATTCATAATTTTTGACTGAATGTAACATTTCGTGACGTTTTTTCGCGACGATGCCGAAAATAAAAAACCATCGTTATAGAAGTTTCACTTGAAAAATTCATCGGACGATGAAAATTGTACCAAAAGCGATTAAGATTTGGTGATCTATTGACGAAACGCTCGGTTTCTGCAAAACAATTCATATCCGCATAGCAATTCGATCGAGCTAATATACGGGTAGTCAAAGGATATGGGTTTTGTTTGAAAAAATGAATTCTTACGATCCAACGGCCTATCTGCGCGTATATCCAACATTTAATGGCATACCGATAGCGGTAGACTTATCGCTTCGGTATGTACTAAATTCTACGCATATTCTCGATCTCTAAAAGTCTTTGGACCCGTGCAACTAGTTCTGCATCCACCCGCGAGAGACTGTGGCTAAAGCCACATGTGTGCGAGTATTAGTAGCTCTGAGATGAAATGCAGGAAACGGGTCTCGATTGGTTGAGAATGTTAATCCAAAAAAATATATATATATAAACAACGATAAAGTTTGATTAAGTTGAATAAATAATTATTTTATCCGACTACATACATAATTAATTACATATCAATGATTCGATAAAATGCGAAGAAACATGCTTGCACTGAATAATGCATTATGCGAAGTTCATTATCATAAAATTCATTCATCTGTCAATTTGGTAACAAGATCTTCACACAGCTTATCGTCATCGATCAATTCAGAATCAGAGCTACGAAATTCGTCATAGCTGAATTGCGTGAAAACGTGAGAAGACCTCGATACATATATCGTAGCAAAGAAATCATCAATCAAAAAGTCAAAAGACCGAAACGAATTATAATATGCAAATGCGAATATAAAAATTGATTTATTTGAGTAACACATCGGTCAAATACAGATTCGAGTATTTTCAGCGAGCGGTCTGTGCGAGAAAAATTATAATATGAAAGGATGAATAAAATAACACTGAATAGAGAATAATGCCCGGAGGCTACGATTTATTATTATTTTTAAACAATTTCATTCTAGTACAATCGAAATTTTACGAGCTCTTCGGATGCTAGATGTGAGATGAAAGATGAAAGACAGAGAGACATATACAAAGGCACGGAATAAGAAACAGAAACATAGGGACACAAAGACAGGGAAATCGACAGTTTGAATCTTCTCGAAATAACCAGTTAAAAATTCCTTGTAAACCCGATCATCAATTGTCTAAATCATGTGTATCACTGCCTAAGACTCATGAACATGAAATGAATTGCATTTGAATAAAATAATCAAATAAAAAGAAATGATAAATATTAAAACAAAATTAATGAAGGTAAAGGACAAATACGACAGTAAATTGGTCGAATTCTCTTTTATATTTATGAGACTTATAACTTATGAGTATCGAGAAAAATGCTAAAAAAGTAATACGTCAATTTCCATCAGCACCTATCTCATAATTTAAAAGACAAGGCTCAACGTGGAATTCCTCGTATATAATATGCGTGTGTGTGTGTATGTGTCGAGCAAGAAGATACATATAAAATTTATAACGCATATGCATACATATATTTCGCTGAGAGGTGATATTTTATCGAAACAAATTGGTACAGCCTTGATACAAGACTTTCAGATTACCGGGATTATGCCCCGTAAAGATCGTAGTCGCAAAATCCAAGCTACCATATGTAATTCTTTCACCTTGTCTATCTCAATGGATTCCGCTTCGAGCTGTACAAAGTGGACCAGAGGCTTTTCCTTCTTTTTTTTTTCTCTCGAACATTGCATGCAGCTTCTGACAAGATTTGCTATAATATCTACGGTTCTGTCTGCACACAAGAACACAGGAATTCCAGCAAGTATCCTCTCCTGGAAGCCGCGAAGACGAGGAATTCGTGATATCGCTCAATTTCGATTTTATATAATGACGCGCAAAGAAAGCAATGTATATACAGCTTGCTCGTAAAACATAATGGTTCTGCTATTCAGTCATATATCCTCAGCATTATAAATATGAATTCAAAGATGAGCTTATAAAAATGATTCGAAGAATCATTTTATTTTATTTTTTCTCCTGTAAACGTGATTCCTGTGATATAATATTATCGTGATAGTATTATTTCTCGCAACAAAATGAATTCGTCTTTGTATATTACATTATAAAAACAACGAAAAATACATTTGTTTAAAAATTTTTCGACAACTCTTTTGAATTGTGATTCACAACGTAAAAAAAATATCTTTCATATCGTTAGAAAAACAGATTTTTCTGCTGTACTATATATATTCGTTTAAAAAAATCTTTTCAATCATACAGAGATCTGTCACTTCGAGATGGTCTTACAACAAACGATTTTATAATGCGCAGGGGAGGCGTTACTTGAAAACGAGTCTGCGAGTTCAATGTCCTGAGAAACTGGATGATTCAACGGAACAGAAACGAATAGATAATTGTATAGAATAGATACACGTACATATATACATCGCCTAGCACCAATATTGTATATGTATACACAACTATATATGGGGTCGAACCGGAGACCCATCTGTCCATTGAAAAATATGATCCTCATGGATCTTCTCACAGGAGCTTGTTTCATCCGGGCTCACTAGACGACGCAGTAGCATCGGCATTGTCGGAGATATTGGCGTGAAAGGAAGACCGACGCGCTGGGGGCTTTTATCCTTTAGCATCTGGGTGAAAAATACCGAATCACAATTAATCCTCCTTAAGGTATACAAGAATATATAGATATAAGGAGAAAAAAACACCGCCATGTTACGTCCGCATATGCGGGAGAAGAGCACCTGGATGACTCACAGGACCATCTGGTTAGATCCTTCGTCAGGATAGACAAGCTCTTGTTGGGCATCTTGAAAATAGGCTACGGGTACGTTCTATTTCATACACACTTCTGGTCTAGCCTCTGTAGCCCTTTTTCCTAGTTTTTAATGAATTATTATGAAAAATTGCGGTGCAGTGAGAAAAATGAATTCGTAAATTCAACAAATTTTTTGTTGGTTCGACAAATTTTCTGTTGATTCAACAAATTTTTTTGTTGGTTCAACGAATCGTAGCGAACAAAATGATATTTGTTAACCCAAACGAAATTTGGTTAATTCAAATACTTAATTTCTCACCACGACAAAAATATCGTTGAATCAACAAATTTAATTTGTTCGCCACAATCTCAAATTTTTTTTCTCAGTGTGGCTGAAGTATTCAATTACAAAATTTGTTGATACACTGTAAAATACATAGAATTTGAGGAGAAATAATTGTGAGGGCTTTCGGATATTTTGCTTGATGCTACAAAGAGAGATTTTTCCAAACGTGTCAAAATCGACGTGACCAGAATTACGTTTATTCTTAATAAATATAAAAAACTGCTTCGATTGATATTTAGCGATAACTCGATAGCATTGGAAAGGCAGTAAAAATAATCTGGTAGCGAACGTTTTTTATTGCTGAGAAAATTTGTAGCTCGAGAGGAACCAATTATTCAAATTCTTAGGTGAAGAGCATTGTCAGAACGAAGGTTAAAAAGAATAGATCGTGGGCGCGTGTGCCGTAGACTGGTCGTTCGGCCAGGACGGCGTGACATGGCCATCAGATGTTATCCGGATCTCCGTGCTGTTAGAGATGCCCCGTAGATTGAAGATTGAAGAGGGAAAAGAGAGAGGGAGGGATCCCAACAAAGAGAGTAAAAGAATCTCTCGTAGTATGTTTAAATTTTGACGCGTGTCTATGAATACGTTACACCAAGTTCCGTTTGGTAACGGGGTATACGAAAGTATAGAATCATGCTTGAATCTTCAACATAGATATACAAAAAGCTTTATAGATCATCTCTGAGCCTCGTCGCTATCGCGATTATTTTTCTTCTTCCATTCTCTGTCTACTTTTCGAGGGTGTATTTTTTTTTTTCTTTTACATCTTCATCCTACTCGTTTGTGTTGCTGGATGTGACCATAATTTTGTAGAAAGAGCAGTGCGATGAAATCATCGAATGTAAAAAATATTCATCATTATTTAACCAAGAAATATCAATATCAAATTCGAGTATCTCTTAACGAGCTGCTACCGCGTCTCTTGATCACTCTGTTAATTCTTTTATTCGTACGGACCTCACAACCCCAATTATCTTTCATCTGAGCATCAAAAATTAGCAAGAGAAAGACTGAATTTGACGTTCCGAGGGCTCAAAAAAATTCATTAAGGACGTGACACTATTATAAGCTTCGAATAATTCACTGATACGACAACCACAAGGTAGAAGAAGAGTATTTTAATTTTCGTAAATATACTATGTTTATTAATTCTAGAATAATTATAGTCCGATGTTTCCGTATTCATCGATATTGATTTTTACGCAAGCTACGCTAATTATTGTCACGCATTAGACGTATATTAAAATAGAATGTTTATGAAAGTGCAGAAATACGTTTCACGTATTATGGTTATAATCTGGTTTAACGAGCCGGTTGCCACTTTCATGTTTCTCCATGAAAGGAATCATGTGCACTACCGTAGTACGGTGCAAATGCAATTTAATCAATAAGTACTTACTTCAGAATTGAGTAGTAACTTAATTAGTCGCCCCGGAAGCAAGAGGCAAAAGCAAGAGGAATGTACATGCAGAAAATTACATATTTTGTATATGAAAATGAACATACTAGGATATATGAAAAGAAATTTCTTTGCGCTTATCACCAAGTGCATAATGAAAATGTGAGAAGCCACGATTATGTCACTATGCGACTTTACACCAAAACGCAGCTGAACGTTTTCTATCTCTTGACTACACTCTATTTAAGAATGAAAAGAAATCAACCTGCTATATTTTGAATCAAAACTTAGCATGTCTGAACGAGCTTAGTATCGAATATTAAGGGGTTATACGCAGCTGCAAGGTCAAAAACAGTCGTTTGTTTACGGATTTTTTTCTGAAAAGGAATTTTATTTGACAAATACAAGAAATATTGATGAATGTAGTGGTGTAGCTTATAACTTCATATCGGCATCTTTGATTTTCAAAAATATTGATTTACACTGTTCCTGTAGATGGTCTCCTGGAGGTCTTTCAAAAAAAGATGTTTGGCGGTGAGCACGATATCTCCGGTTTGGATCATCTAAAATGAAAAAACCAAAATAATTCTATTAGTAAATAGATGAATCTAGGTATTGATCGAAGGAATATTCGAAATTTTGATTTTTGACATAATGGCGAATCCAAAAAAAAAAATTCCAAATTTTGACAAAATTTTTTTCATTGAATTGTTTGATAAAAATAAAAATAATTATCGAAAATCTTATTCTTTCGATCAATACTTGAAGAATATATCTGAGAAGGTTGTGTCAAAATTGCAGACCGATCGGTTAAGCCGTTTGTGAGAAATCGTGTTCACCGACTTTGAAAACACCGTTTTGAGAAAAACGCGTTCAATTGAAATTGTTTTTTTTTTTTCAACTTACATATGGAGTCATCCTTGCCGGGGCCATAAGATGAACCATCTGCATCATCAACAGCTTCTAATATTCCGATTTGTTGTTGTCTGCGAACCATTCTTTTCCAATAACCTATAACCCCTTGATGAATGTCCACGTTAACTTTCACGCAATTAGTATCTTCGTTGCTGTTCTATCGAAGTTTCCTGACGTTAAAGTCTAAAATTAGATTCCACGTTATACAAATGTGAAACATTCAAATGAGATTCTGAATGAGCGTAGTATTTATTGACTCCATTAATAGATCTCAGCTGAAAAAGTTTAAAAAACACACACTTTTTCATAAAGAGAGAGTTTTTCCTCATAAATATATGGAACCCTCTAATTGACATTAAAAAAAAAAATGATACTTGGGAGTCGAAGCCAAGTTTTTAAGAGGTAGTAAGTCTCATATTGTATCTTCTATCTTACGTTTTACTCTACACTAGATTTTTCATAGAATATATAATGACATGTCTAATTATGCTTCGATGCAGAGCCTCTCCCGACCAAATCGACTCCGCGAGAGCATATGAAAATGTGTACATACGTATTACAGCGCTATAAAGGCGAGCAAGAAGAGAGTACGATTGAAATGGAAAGTAAAGAAAGACGCGAGTAGTAAAAGGATTGCTACCCGCGAGACCTCGTTTTGTACAACTTCTTAACGAGGAGCAGCTTCGTAACACATTTCTTTTAGAACCATAAACGGACGAAGAATGTGGTGGAATAATCGTTACACTCTAATGCTAAGAGTAAACTATGAAACATAAATTCATAGCATGGAATAAAAAAAAATTAAAAAAACGAAATTTTTAAATATTTATTCATTTTTCATTATTCATTTCCGAGAAAAAGCTTGTCAAAAATGATATTTTAAAATAAATTAATAACCGACCGGAAATTTATGCTTGGATCACAAAAAAAAATTAGTAGCTCTTAAAAAATTTTAACAACACCTTCGGAAACACATTTCACCCATACTCGCGTTATTTTTGCAGGATTTATTATGTACTTACCGGCATAAAAACGCTTCTAAACTGCACAGGATTTTGTACAATGTACTAATTCGAAGGCAAAAAAAAAAATTGAATGTCGAGTAATTAAATAAAAAGTGGTGGCGAGAGAATGCCAAAATGTGTCAAGTTCCTCGAAATTGCACAGCACAAACCTGCCGGAATAAATAATGCAGGCAAATTCATCATTCTATAATCGTCGCTTAGAAGGAACACTTGCAATTATAAATATGTTTTATCCTAAAAGAATAAATTGTCGTTTCCGTAGTGTCGCGCCACCCAAATAGCGCTGTACATTCTGCCCGGAGCTTTGTTACGAAACTCATAATCCAAATTTCGAAATATGTATATATTGAAACTACTCAACTAATATAATCCAAAATAAGCAGCAGAATTCATGGTGAGCTGGCCAGAAAGAATGCCAGAAAGTGAAATTTCTCACGACACACCTGAATGTCATAGGGAATATCAAAGATTGTCTCAGTCGTCAACCTGCTGTTATAAAATCTGCCAACTATAATCAAATAAAATTATTTTCAGCACAGAAACTGACGTATACTTGAACAACAATTCCCCCTTCAATTATTAATAACAATAAAATCACTCAGACAGTCGTCATTACAGTCGTTTGTACGTATCAGCGATACGTAAAAATGATTGTGATGAATCAACGCGTATAAATGATTAAATGCATAAATGAATAAACACTTTGGAGGAATAAATAAACACGTGTATGGGTATGAGCAGGAGTGGGATTATTTTCTCTATTTCTCAACGACGTAAAATGACTCTGAAAGCACTCAAGTATTATTTTTTCTCCTAATTTTTGTTCTTCATCGTTCCACGAACGTCCAACTCGAAGCTTAATTGCTTCACAATGGCGATTAAATGGGCAATAACGACGCGCGCGTAGAGATCATTTCATCTTGAGAGCCTACTGGCTACTGCATATTATATGTCTATATATATTTACATTTATATTTATCCATCTATACACACATTTATATATATAACTATACATTTAATATCGTGCTGTTTATTCGATATATAAATACAGGCTGATTATATATATATATATATATATATATGTGTGTGTATTTAGACAGCAACGAAGGAAATGTACACAGATCCCTTTAGGTCCGATTTAAAAACATCTCGTTAAATTTCTTCTCACGTTTCTCCTCACCCTTATATACATGCACGAGGGTAAGTAGAAACGTAAGTTTGCCATTTATTTTCTCTTAACTATACCTGCCTGTATCTTCACTACTTTTTCCTCGCTATGTCGAGTCTCGCACACTCGTATAACTCATTTATTGTGAGTGCGTTAACTATTCTGATTTCTATCTTAATTATCTTATCCCGTATACTTTTTCGAGCTGTAATTACTCTGTTATCTTAAACGGTGCTTACCTTCTGAAGTCGAATTTATGCTAAGCCGGATTGTGCTGATCTAGAGACGCGCGCGGCAACCTCTTGACGCTCCGAGTATTCAAGAGATAGTTCTCGAATGGCAAAGTCATCAAGACGTGCAACTTATCTCTATACACGAGATGCGACGATTTTTATTTTTCTTTAGCTCGATCATTCCTCAACGAAAAAGTCTTGTCATTGTGAATTAAAAAATTCATCAAAATCGTTGCACCTCTCGGATGTCTGAACTAGATTTTTCAATTCAGCAGTTAAATGTGTTTCGATGAATTTAAATTTTTATTTCTAGCTAATTGAGTTATTGATCCGGTTTCAAGATTTCTTTGGTACAAACAAGGGAGCCACGAGTTTTTAAAATAAATGAAGAAAAGATCGAAATTTCTCGCAAATAAGGAAATCGAAAAAATTATTTTTCTCCTCCGCATCAATGTTACATGAACATGCCATTAGATTCTCTAATGATTTTTTTTTTTTTTTTTTTTTTTTTCATAAAATTCTTGAATATAGTAAGGACCAAAGATATCCATGAAAAAAAAAGAACAAGAAGCAACGGTTTCCCCGACGTTTTAGTGTAAATTGCTGTTAACAGAATTTTCTCAGAAAATTCATCCTATAAAATGGAAGTCGAAAGATTTTCCGCTGGTATATAAACTGTGTATATTTAGCCAGGCAGAATCGAGTCTCGCCGAGAAGGATCGAAGAGGAAAAAATGGAAGGGAAAAAGTTGCAGCAAGCTCATGTTCATGCAAATATATGCCGACGCGCGCCGCAGAACTTGCGCCTCTCTCTCTCTCTCTCCCTCTCTCACACTCTTTACTATCTTTTCTGACTGTGTAAAGGGATCCTATGAAGTAACAAATTAACGAGCGTCGCGTGGTCAGAGGTTATTTATTAATTAGAATTTTAAACAACTTTGCTATGCGCGTGTATATTCACTGAAGTTTTAACTTTTTTTTTTTTTTTTTTTCATTCTTCTTTACACTCGACCTTCCCTATCCCTGAACCCAAAACGTTTAGACACATATATTTACGGTCCACGGAACGTCAATTACACTTATATATATAGAACATATTTACAACCTTCTTAAGACCGTTACGTTATATAGATAAAGAGATTACACAGGCGTAACTTGGTCGTTCCCTCGGAGAGGTTGTTCTGGACACGATAATCATCCTTCATTAGCATAATCTTTGTAAATCTTGCGAGATTATATTATTAACCGAATGTGCAAAGCCAGTTCCCACTGTGCAGCATTCTTGATCCTCTCGTTATCGATGATTTTCTCAAGTACAATTTATTCGTGAACTAAATTTCGAGAAAATTTTTTATTGTTGGAGCAATTTGAAAAAATAAAAATAAAAATAAAAACATTTTTCTTGCAGTTGCGAGTAGAGTCATTCGGCCAAACGCATCACTGTCAAGTTCGCTCATTTTGTTATTAACTTAATGGAAAGTGTATCTGTAAAAATAGAATTTTTTTTAAGAAAAATTATGACTTCAGAAAAAGGTATTTTTATCGGTGTCATTTTGTTCGTTCTGCGCAATAAAATCTTAAGACCTAATATCGAATAAATTAGAAATATTTAATTAAGGATCTTCAGCACTCTCGTGAATCGAACGAAAATAATAACGAATAAGGAAACGAGACAATCGCGGTAGCGACTCGTGCAACCCTGGTAAAAGTTCTCTCGTCGACTAGCCCCTCATTGGCCTAATCGTACAATCTAAAAATTCGGAATGTTCGGATATCAAGAAAAACATCTTATCAATAATCAGCGACAAAAATATATGCCTTACGTCTGCGAATGTGTTTTAGTGTTTTGAATTTATGAGAGCAAATGCAATTATCTAACCTATGCGCCATACAGTAGAAAAAACAAAATGTTTGGTACACCATGAGATTAATTGAAAATGATGATTTTCTGATAATACAACGAATCTGAGACGTTCCGTAATAACCAATTTGACTCCCTGTGTATACAAATTTGATTTATGTATTAATTGACAATATTAAGAAATAATAAACTCCTCCATAATCGAAAATTCATTCGATAATGATTGGTGATTATCATTGATGGTAAAATTGATATTAATTTTCTTATTTTTAATTATTTTTCGAAGGATGGTTCTCGGTGGTAACGGGAAACAACGGAATGGGCAGTGCGAGGGTGTATCGAAGAGTGGAAAGTCTCGTCCGTGCCGGAGTACCAGCATTTCTTCTCGCAACACCTCTTCGGGCTTATACCCTGACACATTCAAAGATGGGTACGTTGAATGAAAAAAAAAAAAAAAAAAAACGAATAAAAAACCCATGAATTATCTCATACGACTGACTATTTGTATAGAATACGATTAATCGAGGACTGTCTCGTGTCGTATATTTATAAAACGTGTGGCTCTGCTATCGGATTTGGGAAGATATCGAACCGGTCTGATTACGTCACTTCCTGATTGATATTCGCGAAGAATAAGAGATAAATAGATAACTGCAATATTTCGAGATGAAGGAAGACTCGTTGGAATGCAATCGAACGAGTAACGATAAATAAAAACGGCGTCAAGACTCGCCCCTTCATAATTTTATTATACTGTATACTTGCGATTGCTCGCTTTTGCCTCGTTTTTCCAACACAGCTGAGCTAATCGCGCGAGAATTCTCGTTAAGCAACTATCGTCGACGTTCTTGACCCAAATGCATATTAATAATATCTATTTATATGAAAATATGTTTAATCGTTAAAGCATGAGAGTCATTGCACTCGAAATCAAAAGTGAAAATAATGATCGATCTATTCGCGTTCAATTTTACATAGGTGCATTGCTAAGAAATATATTTATGTAATTGTTTTTTCATCGTTATTCTCCAATAATACGCTTATTCGAATTCACGAATTAAATTAAAGAGATTGGCTACACACAACAATGTTGCCATGTTAAAAACATAGGAAAATTTGAAATAATTAGAATTTAATGAAATTCAGTGAGCATATTCTTTTGGATTAAATATGAATATACAATTTTTTTAAGATTTTTCTTCTACATAGTTTTCGAGTAATTTAACACTGGAGTTTACATCCGTAAGCATAGGATTCTGATATATATAGGTATATCTTTTGCATATTGTAAACTCCAATTATTCGACAACTATGTAGAGGAAAAATTTGAAAAAATTTCTGTCATTGCATTTGATGCTAAAGAATGTTATCACTAAATTTTATTAAATTCTTATCATATTGTCGTATGTAGCCACCCTCCTTAACGAGAAATTTCACGAAAATATGCTTGAAATAAATGTTAATAATCGTCAGAAAAGATTAAAAATCAAGGAAATTCGAAAGAATTTTTTTTTTTTCCTGATGCCTTTATTTAAAAATGTTGTGTTGACATTATATTTCAGAGGATGGCAATCTAAGAGCTCACTATACAAAAACTACTATAAGAGCCGGCGAAGTGCTTCGTCTAGTGGCGGTTTTTCAGGACACCCGAAAGTATAATGGCGGCTTATTCGGAATTTCCGGTGGGGCATCAGAGAAAGATCAGTATGCACAGTGCTTGGATTCACACGGTCACGAGGTTTTCGCGGCCCTATCAGCGCGGGGAGAATTTTATGCGACATGCCAGAGCGGATGTCCCGATACCGGAAGCGATGCTATTCTCTACAGAGTTCATCATCTTGCACGACGAACCTTACCACTACGAGTGAGTATAAATTCATTCGAATATTCGAACAAACATTATATTTCAGCTGAATTTCTCCATTATTTCGTTCGAAATTATTCCGAACTCGATTTATTTGAGCCAATGTAGTAATTCGAGTAGCTCGAATCATATCATCATGAAATGATAAATGATTAATAACGATTTACAATTTTAAATTCCAACTAAATGGAATCGGATCGTTTTCTATTTTTTTTTATTCTTTCCTTTTTTAACCCAAGGTCCGATTAGTGGCCGGCCCCTTGCCGATCCCGTTGCCACGAGAATACGGCGGTCTCATGCAGCTGGAAACTTCAACGAGGGGCTCGATTGTTCTCGGCTGCATAGTTCCCGAACGACCTGTTCACAATCCAGAGATGCTAGAGCTCGTTGTTTCTGGTAACGGTGCACCGAGGGTCAGACGAGCAAGGCTCGGTTATCCATCGGAAGCGAGATTGCTCACGTCACCGAAGATGCAGCGGTTATTGTCAGCCTGCAGGTAACATTTGCTCCATTAACTCTTATACACACACACACATATATATATATATACATATATACAATATACATATTGATTGGTTGCCTTATCGTGATTTTACAACGAAAGATACTCGAATCGGGATCGTTAATCGAGAATACTTAGCGCTATAACTAGCAAACTTTCGTGTGAGGTCTGAAAATAATAGACTTCAAATTACAACATTCCATTTTCTATCATTTTTCGACATGAAAAATTTGGAAATTGTAAAAAGATCTCCAAGTCCGTTTGTAAATCGTGTATCGCGGTATTTATTTTTTTAAATTTTTGCCGATTCATGAATTTCGATGTGTGAAAAAATGAAGGACTTGTATTAATATTATTAATCTAATAAAACCTTTTTTTTCAAAGATCTGTAATAATGTAACTGTCACGCTGATAATTTGTCACATGGATTCCATATCAGAAGTGGCATTCCATTCTCAGTCACCTTATGCCTGACCTTCTCACTATTTATTCATTCAAATCAATATTTTTCTTCTCCTCGTACCTAATAAAAATGAGATCACGTTTAAAGTTTGAATTTTCTAGCTCACGTCTCTTACGAGTAGTAATTTATATGAATTTTCGACTTTGACTGAATACTGATTTTTATATATTTGAGCCTATTTTTTTTTTTTTTATAGATGAAAACAAAAATTATTCATTTTATTTTTCTATCGGTCTAAAATAAAAATTATCGGTATAACTATTTTCAAGTGCTATTATTTTGGACTTGACCGACTCGTTTCAAAACTGTTCCAGAACACATTTTAACGTACTTCGGTAAATCTTTACGTTGAGTTCGATTGACAAAAGTCGACTGACTAACCGGTTATTTATTGATTTTTTTTTTTTTCACAGCCGAGCTGTCGGAGATCGAGCGACCGAGCCTCGAGTAGCGCCGCACAAGCTCCACGGGAATAACGATGATTTGAAAGAGATGCATTTGAAAAAGATAAAACCGAAAGGAGAAGCAACGAAACCGATAATGCAAAGCTTGCGCGAAGGTATCGAACATCTGAAAAAAACGACGGTTCGAGAAAAGAGTCAAACACGACAAACGTCATCGAACGGTTTCCTCGATAGAATCA
This sequence comes from Campoplex capitator, assembly GCA_037576405.1. Lineage (NCBI taxonomy): Eukaryota > Metazoa > Arthropoda > Insecta > Hymenoptera > Ichneumonidae > Campoplex > Campoplex capitator. Next base: position 6,395,483 of record JARBWI010000323.1, on the reverse strand, counting down.
CGAAATTGACGCAAGGTGGAAGAAGCCGAAATCCAGCAAAAAAATCGGCATCGTTTACTTTTGCCTCGAGGCCACAATTGATAGTAAAAGCGGAAGAAAGATACTCGAGCCTGGAGCCTGAAGCGACGTCTCAGAATCACTCGAGCCAGGCGAAACAACCAGTTCAGAGATCTGTTTCGACGAGTGTTTTGGAAAATTCACCACTCGCGTCGACGAAAACGACGACGAAAGTCGAGCTCCAACCGAATTATTCGAGAGTTCGCGACAGTCTCGCACCACTTCCTTCTCCACCGCTTTCCTCGTCACCCGGACGCACGAAAACCGATGACATTTACGCCGAAATCTGCGAAAATACACCAACCAAAATTCACGAATGCTCGGGCAGTCACGTTATCGCGAGAATAAAAATAATCGTTAAAAGTAGTGAGTCTTACAGAGACGATGAAAGAGACAAAAGAATGAGAGACGAATTTAGAAATTCCCTCATATCCGATCAACAACAAATGGACTCGATTATCAGTACCGAGGATGAAGTCATATATAATACGATTTTTTGATCAATTCATCACATACAAATTTATCGATACCTTGCCTAGCTGTGAGCGATGAAAAATTATTTGAAGAATTACTTAATCTCTTTCGATACTACCTCAATGAAATTTTTTTTCCAAAAAATCAATTTGTTGCCACCGAAAAATGTTCCCATTCAACTTGTATTTTATGTACATAGTTTACAAGTCGAATATACTTTTTTCGATTAAATTTTATCAGCCGCAGAGAAAATATACAATGAAATTTCAAACAAACAAAAAACTATGATAGAGCGTCTTCGCATAAACGGAAAAATATCTCATTTCCGAAAACTGTACCATATATAGAATTGTAAAAAAAAATGATTATTTTAATTTGTAAATATTGCGATATCTTCATTAAACCTGTCATAGTAAATTTGTAAGTTTTTTTTTTGTCCTAGACAAAAAAAATGACTCGTTAACTGCGTCTACTTTACTTCGACGCGAAAAAGTCAACGCTAAATTGAATATGAATGAACGTTATAGATGAATTTCCATATGACTAAATGTGGGAATTACGATTGTCCTTCGAATATTGAAGAAAAGTGAAAGCAAAAAGTACCCAATGGACGAATAAAATATTGAGAACTTTATTTGTTTTTATCAGCTTACTTCTCCCAAATGATCCTATTTCTTTCCTTGCTTCCGTTTTTTTTTCTCTTTCCTTATTACATGACTTTTCTTTGATATACCAGGAGTCTTGAATGTACGCGATTTAGGATTATCGACGATTGATTTTTTCATTAATTCCACCGCAGTTTGGCCCATTTGTTGTAATTGAAGTTCCAGAGTACCGTCGAGATATTTGCCCGAAAAACCTTTTGGGAAAAGTGGTCTTGTCATAAGCTTGGAAAGTTGAGTCTTTTTCCCTTTCAATTGTCGCCGCAAGTCTGCCGAATCTTTGTCCTCCATGGTTGTTTCACTGCAATCAAATGTTCATCAAAAACATAAAAATGAGAAAAAAAAAATACTGGATTATCAAAGCGTAAATAAAATTATAATTTCTGAGAATGAAAAAAAAAAAAAAAAAAAAAAAAAAAACGAATGACGCTTTGTCATTCGCGAATCCTTAAAAAACTAATTATAATTTTTGGCTTAGATTACTAAATAGAAATTACATGAACTACTCACACTTGATCTTCGTCCAAAATCAGATCCATTTCTTCAGCTGCTTTTTTCAACCAGCCTTTCTGGACATTATCTCTCCGGCATTTCAACTCGAGCTTGTCAATTTCTCGAGCAAGATTTACTCGTTCTTTAACTGCCACGAGGAGTCTATCCACAACAGGAAAAGTAGGTATATCCTGAGCTGAAAGTAAAAAAACACAGAGATACACTTGCGATTAACGGGAGTACAAGTTATGAGTAAAAAGAATTTAAACGTTTAAGAATCTGGGCAAAACGTGAATTGCACGTTTGTCAACCCGAAAAGTAAAGAAACGTTGTGTGAAGATATTAACTAGATCAAATTTTATGTCGTAATCCGATGGGCAGAAGTTTAAAGGGATGTAATAATACCAATTAAAAATAAATATTTCAATGCAGCTTGAAAACTTACTGCGGCCGAGTGTCTTGCAAAGTGTCGTATAATATTGCATTTCGGAAGGTTCCATCAAAAGTACAGTTATGCCCTCCTTTTGTGCTCTAGCTGTTCTGCCACTTCTATGAACGTAACTCTAAAAAAAAAAAAATGTGTTCGTGAAAAAATGGATCAAATTTTTTCACAATCATTTAAATTTGCATTGACAGACGATTTGAAAAACTAAGAATTTATGTTTGAACACATACCTCCGATGTTCTAGGCACTTGGTAGTGAATAACGTGCTCCACATTAGGTATATCTAAACCTCTCGCTGCTACGTCAGTTGCGATTAAAAGACTGTTGTCATTTTCCTGAAATCTATTTAGAGAACCCAGTTTTACATACGGATATAATTTTATAAACTTCCTTTATCAAAATGTATCGTTACGTTCTGGCCTCACAACCTCGATCATCTTTCCCTTCGTAGCCAAAAAATAGCGTGATCGACGTTCGTCCCATAAGAATATTTATAAATGCATTTTGGCTTGACAAAATACTTGCTTCTGAAGTGCTACATCGACGACCCAGAACGTAATATCATTTCTTTTCATTAAAAGACGAAATTTAGGAACGAAATAAAATCACGAAAACCGCAATTTCTAATCGATAACCAACGAAATATTAATGAATTTCGTAAAATGTTAGAAACAATACAGATGTTTAATGATTTTGAGTAAAACAAAAATTAATCAATAATTCACTTAATTTCAACAGCAACTGAATAAATTTTGTTATTAATGGAAACGTCGTAGATCGTTTATCAAGTCAATTATCAATCAGTTTCTTTTTTTCGCAAATTTATGTAATAAGAATCGAAATCGGAGTTTTTTCTATCTCATACGCATTCGACATACCTCTCCAGATTTTTTAGACGTTGCCTTTGTATCATACTGGCGTGAAGAGGAAGGGGATTGCAATCGAGAATTCCGAAAAGCGTAGCTAGCCTCTTGACACAGCCAATGCTGTTGCAAAATACCAATGTACGTCCTTGATGTCGTTTTAAGAAATAATACAAGTAATAATCTTTGTGATCCATTGTACAGGCGATACGACATTCCGTTAGAGTTCTCGCAGTTCCTAAATATTGTGACATACATTAAGTATTTCCTCTGATAAATAATTATATCATTTCAAATGAATCAAAACGACAATTGCATGCAAAGAAACTCCTTATTCCTCTTTACCTCATTTTCGTTAATAAAATCAGTGCTAACGTATTTGAATTTGTTCAATTATTCGTACAAAATATAAAAAAATGATAAATCTTTTACTATAAAAAAAAATAGATCCTTCGCATGCTCAAAATTATTGAACGTGAGCATACCTGAAGCTTGAGTAACATCGACTATCTTGGGATTTTTAATTTTTAATAAATCTATAACTTTTTGTAGTTTTAGTTCAGGCGTTAGTTTCGATATTTTGCTTCGACTGTTTTTTTGCTTTTTCCTCTGCAAATATTCCGGGATCTCGTGGACGAGCGTGAGCGTAGCGGAGAAAACAAATACTTGACGTTCCTTCATGGTCTCTTCGTCAACATTAATACGCTCCAAAATTTGGTGCAGTTCTTGGAAATGGCCTTTCTCTAACATTCTATCGGTTTCGTCAATCGCCAAATATCTATCGAACAATCAATATTCCTGTATTTTTTTCTTAGCTTCAAAAAATCAAAAAAATATTTTGTTCAAAGCGTTATAATTACTTGATCGACGTTAATTGATTGAGATGAGGATTTCCTTGATCTATCAGTTCCCATAAACGACCTGGCGTTGCTATCACTATTTCAGGTCCTTTGCTTAATATTCTTTCTTGTTTCACAGCAGCCATTCCACCGACCACTACAGCGATCTAAAACGCACAAATTTATACATTTCAGACATCATCAATGTGAACACGAAAGTTGTCTTTGCTGTATAATTGAAACGTTTTATTATAAAATAATGCTTTCACGGGTCTTTTCAATTATATTTAATTGAAATTGAATACGATTTTCGTTATGATTTTTTTAACAACAGCTTTTTGTACAAAAAACAATCTTTCATGTTTTTTTTTTCGATAATTCAATAACATATTCGACACAAAAATATCTATTGTACCTTAATATCTGTATACTTTGCTGCTTTGCAAAGATGATTTTTAATCTGCATAGCCAGTTCTCTTGTGGGCGTCAAAATCAAAGCGTACAAAGGTTTGTCAGATTTTTCACAAATTGTGCCAAAATCTATATTGTCAATGACTCTAACACAACCTATGCCATTCTCATCCAGATTCACTTCATCCTCGAGTTCATCTCCTTCAATTTCAGAGTCCGAGTCTACCGATGCCTCGCGATCATCATCTTCAAACAGGAAATCCATAACGGTATGAAGATTCAATGCTGCACTATTTACCCATCATCGTAACGTTTTCTCAATATTATAATCAATGAATAATGGTTTTCACAACCCGAACACAATTACTAGTCTTTCACAAAAAATGGAAATGTTTGAAAAACCTAACCCCTTGGAACCCAAACAAAAAAAAACATCAACAATGTAACTTTAGATAATAATAATAACAAAAATAATGTACCAGAGTTTGCTGAATCCTCTTCCATTGCATTGACATCTTCTACCAACCACCCGTCGCTTAGTTTTGCCTTTTTCGCCTTATGTCCACTCTTATTGAATTCTTGCGCAGCAGAATGAGTTTCTGGCTTTCGGAGTTTATGATCAAGTATTCCTGCTATAATGGGAATACCAAATGCCAAGGTTTTACCACTGCCTGTTTCTGCCGCTCCCAAAATATCTCTACGTCCCATTAACGCAGGTGGAAGTGTCAACGCCTGAATCGCTGTTGGAGCTTCGAATTTTTGATCCTCCAGAGCTCTTATTATAACCTGCGGTACACCCATCGAATTCCATACTTTCATGTTCAATTTGGAGTCGCAATTTTCTTTTGATATTTGCGAGATTTTCTTGTCAATCGTCATCTTGGTGGATCATTTAGTTGCAAGGTAGATGGATAAATTCATCGAGGGTTTTCGTTTGAGGTTATAAAAATACCGGACAGAACGTGCCAACCCACGTGTGGGTTTACCTCACTTTACTATTCGAGCCGCACGCACCACACGCAGCACGCGACACGCTGCATGCGCAGCTTTTTAATCCCCCACTTCCGAACAACCCAGCTGATGATTATCTAGTCAATTGATCATCTGTTATTAAAATATTTCAACTTTAACATTGAATTTCGTGTTTCAATATTATATATTAACGTAAATCTATGTTCTCTGGTTAAACTTATTGATTAATGATTGAGTATTTTTTTTAATTAATTTATTGTATACGCAATTCGAGTTTCGATACTTTACTTTCCTTGCAATTTCAAACCGACATGAAAATGATTGGAAATTTAGAGGTCACGGAAAAGCAGAGCACCTATGTTCACAGTCAAAATGGATATTTTCAATCAATTTGATTGCTTATCGACATTTTTATTTTGATTTTGAAAATACCCCCAGTTACGCCAATAAAAAGTATAATTGGTTCAGGTTGAATTTCACAAAGCTAAATCTTCAATAAAAAATTGTGCCGGTTGACCACGTGTGTTATACTTTCTTTTCTTGTTTACATAAACGAAACAGACTTCTGAGAATCAATTATTGTTTTGATGTTTTTTTTCCTACGTTTAATATTATATAGCTATAAATAGCTACTGTTCCAGTTTTTCATAACGATATACACGACTATAGTTTTCATTCGCAGCCTGAGTTTCTTTGAATTCAACAATCGATTTGCAGGTTATAGTTCCAAAAATAGTGATTCTTGCGATAAAACTACGTGCGCGATACAACAACCTTATAGTTGCCGGATTTTTCGGACATTATCGGTAAACGTTACTCAACTTTGAAATCGGTTCGAGTTTTTAATGAACTCTGCAGAAGTTTAACAAATTTATTATTTGAAACTTCGTTGTTGTTTTGTTTATTCGAATTTCAATTTTTTTGTACTCACATTTTTTTCATTATAGATACAAACAAACAATTATTTCGCTGAGAAATATGTTTGATAAATGAGAAACAAATACATCAGAGCCAAAAAAAATTTTGAGAATTTCCCCTCCATAATATAAATTGTAAATTATTATAGGAACTCAAACTTTTTTAAAATTTTTAAGTTTAATAATTCGAGAACATGGGACGCGGCGCACTCATTGTTTTGGAAGGATGTGACAGGGCTGGAAAATCCACGCAAGTTAAAATGTTGGCCAAAGCATTGCTGCAACTCGGCATTCCAACAGAAACTCGTCAGTTTCCAAGTGAGTAACATTTATTATTCTTCATTATATCTATGAGTTATACAATCGGAGCTACGTCTCGAATAAAAAATTCCAAAATCCTTAATAGTATCAAATTCACACTGTTAGAAAATATTTTTTCATTCCATGAAATTTTCAACTTGTTAAACTGTTAAAATTGTTCTTACAGATTGCATTTTGGATCACAAATGAAAATATTAGTTTAACCTTATCGTAAATTCTCGGAACACCAATTCAAAAGCTATCAAAACTTTTCATTTCAGCTATCGAAAAAAAAAAAGGAGAAAGAAAATTACCTGCAAGCATTTGCGAGCCTTGGTATTCTTGTATATGGACTGATCAATTACTTATAACATGATCAATTAAGTAAACATTCATGATTGAATCTCATTTTCAGTCTACAAATCTTATTAAAATGTTTTTTGTTTTCGATTATTAAATTCCTCTTTCGTTTTAATATCAAGCAAACCTCAAGGTTTATAGAAATTATAATTATATTTTATCCAGTTGATGGAGCTGGCAAATTTTTAAGAAAACTATATTCAAATTAGTTCAATATAATGAAAAATCTCAATCGAAGAATACTTTAGGCCACACTGATCCTAACCAGTAGAGTTAACTCGTAAATACAGTTCTTATAGGAATATAAAAATCCTGAACTCTATCGAATCGAAGAAATAAAAAAAAAATTTACATTTTTTCTCAGATCGCAATACAGAGATTGGTGGAGTTATCAACGAGTACTTGACTCACATTAAGGAATACCCCCCTGAGACAATTCACCTGCTTTTTGCTGCTAATCGTTGGGAATGCAGTGAGGAGATTGAGAGAATCTTGAAAAAGGGAACGACAGTCATTCTTGACCGGTACATAGAGACTTGATGATCAAGGGTCAGTAATATTATGACTAATGATTATAACACATTGACGAATTTTTGTGTCTCAGGTATGCAGCATCTGGTGCAGCTTACGGGGCAGCAAATACAGGTAAAGATTTGTCATGGTGCAAAAGTCCGGACAAAAGTTTGCCAGCTCCGGACTTGGTCGCTTACCTGAAAATCGACGAGGAATCACAAAAATCACGATGCGGCTGGGCCAATGAGCGTTACGAAAAGGTGGAATTTCAAAAAAAAGTTGCAGAAAATTTTTCCAAGCTTGCTGATGGAACGTGGAAGATTATTGAGAAGGGTGACGTAGAACAAACGCACTCGATTATACTCGAAGCGGTGACACATATTATCGAATCTGTTAGCGATCGTCCTTTGAACAAATTGTACGAGCCATGTTGAAAACTTTTATCGACGAATAGATATAAATTTGAAGCATTTCCATTATAAATTTAACTACTTAACTACTTATTTTCTTTTAATTGATCAATTGTCTTCGTTTCTTAACTTCGTATCTACAACGTTGTTAAGTGACAATTCGACGCAATATCGTGAATTCAACGATTTTTAAACGATTGATAGAAAACTATAAAGTTGTAGAGGAATCAACGAGGTCACATTCGATGAAGTTTATATAACAATTCCGAGTTACTTTCGCATTAGAATCGAACATGCTATTTCAAGAGCAAACTGCAAGATTCTTACACGAGTACAAATCTATACTTATAAGTATCAATTATTGATGTGAAAATGGAGCTGCGATACTCGAATCTAAAATAAAATTTAAACTGTCCTTCGTGTACAAAGTTCGTGAACAAGATCACTAAAAAGTATATCGATGATGTTTGCGATGAGTTTGTTGCACATAAGACACGTTTTCAACAATTCCGATGATATTGTGATCTTTTGAATTTGTTTCATTTAGATTTTAGATATTTCTTGTATTAGTACCAAAATGAGTACTTGACTCAGCGAACTAATGAGAAATGTACAGAGATCTTTTCTAAACTCAAGGATGAACATTATTTTTAAGCAATGAACATGAAATATTAAATTAAAAATGTCATGTCACATGGAAAACGACGAGTTATTTGAATTTGCGTCTTTCGTCTACGAATTGATCGAAGTAAAACGAAAAATCTTGTTACGTTTCTGATCAAACTCCTTCTTTCTCTTTAGTTTTTGAAGTTGGAAAATTCGCGCCTGCCTATTACATGATACTTCCATTTTTTTTTAAATAATAATGAACTGAGATTGTAATTGTCGAGAGCAAGGAACATGATTTCGTGTAGCATGAGTACGAAATCGTGCTAAACGAAAGAAAATCTCATCAATTTTTCAACGGGCACGAAATTGGCGGAAACATACAAGCATATTTTATTGATATATGCACGAATCTATGCACTCGGTTTTCCCATATAGAAATTACATACATAATAGCGAGCGTAAGAAATAGCCTGAATAAAATATAAGTGTTCAGTGACAACCGACTTGTTGCTAAACGTGTGCAACTCCAGATGCGCTGTCGTGATAGTTTCTGACACAAAAACAACGGCATTAAACTTGTAAGAATAGTAATTCGCTGCTACACGCGAGAAATTCGACTTTATTTTGTGACTAAAAGTGAAAAGAATGCAAATCGCGTGCAGCTCGGTCCGTATATCAAAAGAAAGAACACTTTCAGTTTGAGCTGCGAAAACGAGAGTCTTCGATATCGAAAAAATTCTACTTGTAACTGTCTCAATGTATTCCTCGTTAAAATATTTATTGGCATTATCGATTGCAATGACTGCTTGCGTTCAGGGCGATGATTTCGTATACGATTATTTTTTGTATAAAAATGTGCGGCGTATGACAATATTCTCATGCGAAGATCTCGAAAGTAAGTGAATTCAGATTTTGGATCGATATCGAAATCGTAAAATTGTAATTGATAATGTGGTAACATTTTAATTATAGCCAAAATTGTCTAAAATTATAGGTGATTATTCCATAACGAGGAAAATGAACGAATTTAACATTTTTGTTAGCGTTACTCATCCCCAATCATTGTCTTATGATATAACCGATCAGGTAGTGAGAAAAAGCGATTGGGCCATGGGGTTATTACTCGACACACGCTGTCAGACGCCGGAAACAACTGGAAAAGTTATCGCTCAAGTATGTTTGAGAGATAATATACGCGAAAAAAATATTCCATTACTCAGTATCACAGAACCGTGCTCGAAAGCACAACAAAAATCAGTGAATTTTTACAATAGTCAAGAGTAAATCTGCGCTACTTTTAGGTTTTAGAAGTATCAAATATTATGTAAATTTTAATATTATTATTTCGGCACGGGAGTAAAGATTCATTTATGTTTTTTGGGTTTATCAAGAGACGCGGTAGCGACTCGACGCCAAGTATTAAAAGAACAAGATAGCGTGAGCCCTGCTACACTCTTGTTTACGCGAATATCCAGGTTTTATGACGTCATAGCGATTTTTTTATAGATTTCCAGAAGAAGTCAACGCCGGTTAAATAATTCTTGATTTTTGGTGATAGATTTTACACAAATGCGTAGATACTCAGCTTGCAATATCATTTGTAGTGCGTAGTTATGAGATGGTCAGGTAATAAAATCGTGTTGATTTTTCGTTGCATTCTAGTTTTTTTTTTTTTTTTTTCGTTCGTTCATTTGCTTACATTTACTTTTTTTTTCTTCATAATCCAAATTGGTGAGGAACTTCTCTCCTTCAGAGCCTCGCGAAACTCACATTTTGAATATGTTTCGAATAATCGCAATCAGTCCCTTTTATTTCGACGTGTGAGTACTAAATTGCATTCTTAGAACCGGCGCGTCGATAAAAACTTCGGATCGAAGTTGAAATTTGTTTTCAATGATTTTTTCTCATTTAATTTCCGTCCGAGATTTATTCAATCTTGGCTCATCCCTCAATCTGCGATGGGCATGCATTTTTTTTTAACGTTTTCTCTAAATTCATCTCCAAAAATCATGATCCTGGAACATGATTCGTTTTACCAATTTTTTTTGAATAATCAACTCAGGCATCTGAATACCATCTGTACGAGGGAATTCATATCTGGCTCATAATTGCCTCAAACTCCAACGACGTCATATCACTTCTAAACGATACTTCGTACAGCCCGCTCACCGATCTCGTAATCGCCATAGAAAATGATAACGGCTACGATCTCTACGATGTTTATAATCCTTCAAAAACAGCAGGGGGAATGTTGAATGTCACGAAATTGGGTATCTGGGATACGGAAAATGGATTACACATCACGCTTAAGCAGGATAAGTTTTATCGAAGATCAAATTTACACGGAATGAAAATCCGAGTGGGCTGGGTCGTAAGTTATTTATTTTTTAAATTTATGAAAAATTTCTGTGCTGTAATAACGATTCAACAGTCGTTATTTCGAAAATTCGTTCATCACTTTTTTTTTCATTGAATCTAACGATTGGGTCAAATTATTATACGCAGGTTAAATACTTGTCGGTTGGTATGTCAATCGAAGATCATCTACAGGATTATAGAAAAAAGAATGAAGATCCGGTTAGCAAATATGGTTACTCTATAGTTCAACTCCTGGCAGATCTTTATAATTTCACGTAATGTACATTTCATATATATATATATACTGATAGAAAGATTAATTATTTTGTGACGTAAATAATGCAGAATAATATAGCTCGATGAACTCTTTTTAGTCACCCTCTACGTCGTAATTTTGAGCTTGAAAGACATTCGATTAATTATCAAAAACCCATTTAAGGAGGCTGGCTACATACGACAATATGATAAGAATTTAATAAAATTTAGTGATAACATTCTTTAGCATCAAATGCAATGACACAAATTTTTTCAAATTTTTCGTCTACATAGTTGTCGAATAATTGGAGTTTACAATATGCAAAAGATATACCTATATATATCAGAATTCTATGCATACGGATGTAAACTCTAGTGTCAAATTACTCGAAAACTATGTAGAAGAAAAATCTTAAAAAATTTGTATATTCATATTTAATTCAAAAGAATATGCTCACCAAATTTCATTAAATTCTAATCATTTCGAATTTTCCTATGCTTTTAACATGGCAACATTGTTGTGTGTAGCCAACCTCCTTAAAACAAATGATTGAGAACAAATTTTTGACAAAGTCACTTACATTCGCATGTAATTTTTGAATGAAGTTATGTCTGGTGATGAAAATCGAATTGAGATAAGAAATAGAAATGTTATTGAAAAAACTGATTGTACCATCATCGAATGAACAGAATGGATACGTATTTAACGGACGAATGGGCTGCAACAACCAATGGTACGGAAAGGGGAATGATGGTAGAATTATCGAAGGCCAATATTGACATTGGAGGTAGCCCTTGCTCGGCAAATTCAAGATATGCTCCTTACGGACATATATCTGCGCCTGGATATCCATACAGGTGCATCAACCAGATAAATCTAGAAGAAAATTTAAAAAATACATATTTTACTATAGAATTAGTATGAAATACCAATATTTTTATATTCATTGAAATTGGATATTTTTCATGATAAACGTTCGTGAAATTGACATAAATTTAATAATAAGAAAAATTGCAAATAGCTGATGCCAAAATTGTGTAATTTATTGAATATTTATTCTGCAAGAGATTTTATTGCAGACCATATTAAAATTGATCTATGTACATTTTTTTTTTGAAGAACCTTTTTCCTACTGAGATCGAATCTGGTAAAATTGAAGTGGACCGAGCTCTTGACTCCCCTAGCAATCGACTCATGGTATGCGACATTTTGTGCGTCATTTCTCTCCGTTATCATTATCAGTACTATCCAAATGACTGAATATCGTGAAGGTTGGTTGGTCGAATGCGGGCACGCTACTTTTGCCACAATCGGTGTTTTATGCCAACAAGGTATTATATATATCCTAGATTTTGAAATTTAATGATCGATAAGATTTACAAAAATAACTAATCAGTGTCCATAAACTATTCAGCTATTAATTAGTAAGTTTGCTTTCATTTTATGATTAGATATTCCATCTAGTTTTGCTATTTTGATGATGCTGTTGTCCCTTTATATCATCCAGAGACGCAGCAGCGTTTTGACACCAAAGTATTTAAAAAATTGTTTTCAAACAGTCAAAGCAGGACAAGTGCAGCGTGTCTATACTCGAGATTTATCTCATTCCAATATCATGTTTTACTAATATTAGATTTTTGCTGATCTCGTCAGTGTTTTAAAAATTCTAATTCTCTCGAACCTCAGTGGGTTCAAAGACATTCGAAGAACATGCGTAAATCGTTTATTTTCATTTGTTGAATTTATCGATTATCCGATTATAGAATCGTATTCGAAGAATAATTGAAATAATTAAAAAAATCAGGAACATGAAAGTATTTGTAATGACACAATATCACCATAACGTTAAGAGAAAAACTTATTCTTGCATGATTTTAGGCTTAGTCTTCGTCCCCAACAGACTAGCTGGTCGAGTGGCTTTGTTCTTTCTTCTTATTTTCGGAGTGTTACTCTTCAATTATTATGGTGCGAGTGTCGTTTCCGCTCGTCTTAGCGAACCGCCCGATAAGATGAACGATTCTCTCTATTCCCTTGCTAAGAGTCAAATGAAGGTGGCCTCGGAACCATTCTTCGTTGTCGACGATAACTTAAATGCAAGAACAATTTTTCATTATCTCTGTGTTCCTACGAAGATGCGATGAAAATCGAAATAAAGTTTCTTTTTTTCTTTTCTTTCGAATAAAAAAAAAAAAAAATGAAAAAATCCATAAAATTTTAATTTGTATTGAAAACATTTACCTTATACATTCGAGTGTGCTTTAAAATTCGTACTTGAAGTGTCAGTTTAAAAAAAAATTAAGCAAATCAACTTAAAATCCATACGTAGCTCTTTTGAAAAAGCCAAAACGATTTTACTTAAATTTTCATTATTTAGTCTCGAAGTCTGGTCGATTGGGAAGTTCGATACTTCAATGAAAAAGTTTGGAAAAAATTGGGATCTTCAAGATACGAGAAGTTGGAAAAGGGTTTGAGCAAAGTAGCACAAGGCGGTTACGCTTATCATACATCAGCTGAAGTAGCTTACCCTTACGTGGATTCACATTGGGACGATGAGGCAATTTGCGATATGACAGAAATTCACGTTATTACACCGAGGTCCTTGAGTTTTTGGGACCGGGCTGATAGTCCTTTCACTGAAATGATTAAAATTGGGTAAGTTTGAGAATCAGAATCATAAATGTGCTCGAATACTAGAAAAAAAAATACATATTAGTATTTTCTGAAAACATTCACTTTTTATTTTTTAAAGTAAAACTATTCAAATTTTGATGTTTCGATAACCTGTATGAAAAATAAAAATTCGTATATTGTTAATAAATAAAATTTATACAAATTATATCTAAAAAGCAATATTTCAAATTCGCGAAATTCACAATGTAATGATTATACCAATTAATACCATTAACATTTAGCGGATAAACTGATAGAAAAGAAATACTAAAATTCATTTTTCATACATGTAAATTAAGATCCTTCAAGTTGAATGATCAATTATACAATTTCGCATTGAGGACCGAATTCATATTTTTAGAATGCACGCAATAAATGATCAGTTATTGGCTTGAACGATTTTTTTATGTCATAGGAGGAAAAAGTATTTTTTCAAGACGAACAGAATCTAATAGAAAGATTCGAAAGAATTGAGTACGTTGAAGATTATTTACCGAACTGGACGTGCTTTTATTTTACTGCTCGATAAAAATGATGTTACGTTTGCTTGAAAATGAACTAAAAAATTACATACTCTACTTTCAAACTATGCAAAAATCATAATTTGTTATAAAGACAACTTTTATCTGATTTTTTATGGTTTAAATTCAGCATGATAATAATATTCCCATTGATTTTAATAGAGAAATAATATAGTATTTCCTCATGTACAGAAATATAGATTTACTGTCAAGCTATTTGAATAGTTTGAGAGTGAATCATATGATTACAGTCTGAATTACAAAAAACTTGTTCGCCCTTGAATAGATTGATGAAGGCTCTCGACATGGGGCTACAAAAGCGTAACATAAAACGATGGAAACCGAAAATGCCATACTGTTCATCAACCGCGCGATCGTTGCAGAGTATATCATTTTACGACATTGCGCCTGCCATTATGTTGCTGATGACTGGTACAACGATTGCACTAACAATATTTGTATTCGAAATAAAACTATACAAAAAGCATTCGACGACGTCAGCAGGGCTTGAAGCCTCTAAAATCGAGCGTACCGGCGGGAAGAAACCTTTGCTGAGATCTTGAAAAAGATTTTTTGAATGATAGATCCGAGTAACGCAAATGTAGTTCGTTAGGGACAAGATCATCTCGAAGATCGGGATCATCCTACGTAGAACCATCCCCTGGGCTTTATGGATCAATACGATCGTGATTGAGGCGTCGGTAATGTAATAATCTGGAACAATAAAAAATAATTACTCGTATGATGGAGTTTGGGAGACCTTTCGCTTCTTCGTTTTCCCTGCGAGGACTCTGCTTCAGACTCTTCTGCCCTTCCCTGAGTTCGGTTGGTAAGTCTAATTTCAGTATCGACCTTTTTTCTTCTTTCTTTCTCAAACGACCGACATCAAGGAATATGGCACTACGAAGACATTCTTTTTCCTACAAGAATTTATTTTCAACTTTCAACCCTGCAGCTTTTTAAGTAAAAATCCTAGAAAGAATATGAGACAAAGCGTTTTCGATTGTTGAAAGCTCCTTTTTCAAATGCCGTGATCAAATTTAGCTCAGAATATCATTTGGAAAAGTTGCGACCGGCTTTTCCAGAAAAGTAGTTTTTCTACAAATTGGAAGTATACGAAAAAAATCCTAGTCAAGGGATGAAGTGAAGAAATTTCATCTGCACTTCATAATTAATCAGTCACCTTTCTTCATACGACGATACATTTTTTTTATTGCATGTATTGGATAATACTGGAGTCATAATCGATACAGAATCTGAATGAACTTGAAAAGCTCGTCACAATACGAGCAAATGTCGAATTGTATGGTATTGCATTTAAAAAAAAGAAAAAGAAAAAGGTAACTCTTGTTTGGCAGTATGTTAAGTTCAACATTCTCTCTTAACACATGGGAGTCTCTATCGCACGAATTTGTAATTATTCCGTTCACACGAACAAAAAAAAATTAATAAAAAAGAAATTCACACTCTGGATGTTTTAATAATCTGTGAATCAAATGATGAGTTGAAAATACGCCTCCTTCGATTTGTTATCGTGTTGTATCGTCTCCACTTTGAGCAGCGATTCAATCTGTGACTGCCAGACTTTTCGGTACTTTCAACTTTGGTTCACAAACGTGAAATTCTAAATTTGCTATCGCAGCTTTCCTGGAGAATTCTGGGATTTGCCCGCAGAAGCTTGCAAATCAGCCAATTGCTTCTTCAGCTGCAAGAGAATTTTTACTTCCGGTTGCCAAACACTTTTATCTTGCTTGGATTTCAGATCTCTCACGAGTAGACCCTGAATAAAAACAATAAAGATTTTTATTTCATTTTACAGGCTCTTCAAATTTCAGAAAAGGGCTTGTATGTCATGTACAAAATCCACTTGGTTTACTAACCTGTTTTGCAATAGCATCTTCAAGGGCACCGGCGTCTAAGGAGAGGGCGGCAGGTTCTGCAACTTCAGGCTTTCCCGCAGTTCCATTAGAGTCTTGTTTTCCTGCGTATTTCGATCGCAGACATTCAATTTGGCTCTCCTCGATTTTTGTAAACAATGGAGATGGTTTCCCGATTTTATGAC
Source organism: Campoplex capitator (assembly GCA_037576405.1). Taxonomy (NCBI): domain Eukaryota; kingdom Metazoa; phylum Arthropoda; class Insecta; order Hymenoptera; family Ichneumonidae; genus Campoplex; species Campoplex capitator. Next base: position 6,379,292 of record JARBWI010000323.1, on the reverse strand, counting down.
CTGCTGGTAACGCTATCGATACGACGTCAGGTATGTAACCGTAACTGACTTCATCGAGGCCTAATTGCTTCCGCAATCGACGCGAAGTGTTCGGCATGAATGGCCCAAGAAGAGAGGACAATAAGCACGCAATATTCACGCAGATTCCAATAACGGTTCCTGCGATTCTCCTAAAAATGAAAAATGGGTGAAAGATATAATTGGTATTCAGAAAAAAAGTCCATACATTGAGACAATAGTTTTAAAACAGGGAAAATAATCTCATAAATTAAAAAAGTCGACTAGAACTTTTTACGAAATTAAAAAAAAAAAAAATCAGTATCGATCTTATGTTAAGAAAAACAAACAAATTTCAATTTCATGGGGATAAATTTACACCGAAATATGTGTCATTCAATCACATCCATTTTTTCAGCTATAATTTTTTGTGGTAAAACTTTTTCAACGACAAATAACATAATGACCATAGCAACGAGCAATCGTAAGAATGAAGCAATGAGCTGAAATTTACAATGCTTAGTTTCGCATATTTAATGTTTTTCGGCTTGCCATAAGAAGGCCGCAAGTATTGTTGCTTTACAAGTTTAAACTTTCGTATCAAGAGGGCACATTGAAAAGACAATTAATCTACGAATAATATAAATCGAGATTGCCTGATTCTTTAATTTTTTAAATATCACATCGCTTCCAAGCATATGTTACGCGATGAAACTAGAACTACCTGAGAATAATACTCACTTGTCTTCATCGCTGCCTTTGACCTTAACCCATGGTTGCTGCGATTGCATATATTGATTGCCATGTTTCGAAATAGCCAGCAAATACCTTAGGCCATCTCGAAGCTTGGCTTGCTCCAACGCGGCTATGTAAAACGTCAATTCACGTTGTACCAGAGCAAGTAACGTGAGATCTTCTTCTCTTAGAGTCATTGCTGGTACTACGCTATCAAAGTTTTTTTCTGCGAACATCAGAGCTCTGTGGATAATAAATAAATGATTGAATTTTATACTCAAATAATTCAATAAAACTCCTTTTAAATGGATTAAAAAATCTGACTATATATTTTCCATATCGCGGTATTTGTTTGTTGTACATTTATTATGTATGAAAATTTTATTTAAACAATTTATTTTATAAAACTAAGAAAGAAACTGAAGAAATTTTTATCGACAACAAATAAAAATGAATACAAATTGTTCTCACCTGTTAACGAAGTTACCAAAGTTGTTAAGCAACTCGCTGTTGTTTTTGGTCGCGAGATCGACCCAATTGAAATTCGAGTCCTGACTTTCAGGCCTTATGTAAGCCAGATAAAACCTCCAAACATCAGCAGGAATGCCAGTCTCCCGAGCATCCGTTCCGAAAACCCCGATACCACGTGATTTTGAGAATTTCGTATCTTCATAGTTTAGATATTCTGCAGAATAAATAGAGAAGCATATGTACAGAAAAGGTTGTGTTATTTCTTGCTTCTTTTTTTATTGGAAAATGGTAAAATTTTTAGAATAGAAATATCACAGCTTTTCAATTTCGAGAAGAAACATTTTTTTTTGAAATTTTTATGGGAATAGTTTTCACGACTATACATACGGCCGACTCGGTCGGATTGAGTATTATTTTCTCTGTTTTTCCATATCCGATTAAAATAGTTACGGAGTTCATCAGGTTCAACGCAGTCTCGAATTTTTTTTTTTAGAACGATAAATAAAGATTTTTTCTTACCGGTAGCCATAATGTGCTCGACTTTGAGGTGACCCTGATCAGCTGCTATCAGTGAAGCCGGGAACATGATCGCGTGAAACGGCACGTTGTCTTTAGCCATGAACTGATACAAGCTGACATTCGCTTCCTTTGGCTTCCACCACAATTCGTAATCCTTGGTGTAACGCTTCGTAATACTTATATATCCGAGAGGTGCGTCGAACCATACGTAAAAAACTTTCTTGCGATAACCATCTATAGGAACAGGAATTCCCCACTTTAGATCGCGAGTTATGCAACGGGGCTTTAGTCCGTCTCGTAGCCAAGGTTTTGCCACTGCTCTCGCCACCGTCGACCAACCCTTTTCGATTCCTGCTGCCCATTCTCGTAACTTTGGTTCCAGCTACAACAAAGCTTTTATTTCAATTCAACCCGATAGAAAATCTCGAATATTAGATGAAAATTTTACGTTGGATCGAGTTATGAAAAATGCTCAAATGTTGGATGAGTTATGAAAAAGTTTTTTTCTTACCTTAGGTAGATCAAGGAAAAATTGAGTCGAAGCTTTGATCACTGGTTTATTATTGCAGACTTTACATCGAGGCATGATGAGCTCGGTGGCATTAACGAGATGACCGCATCCGTCACATTGATCGCCCCTTGCATCTTCATATTTACACCGTGGACATGTCCCTTCAACAAATCGGTCTGCCAAAAACTTTTGACACGTTTCACAGAGGAGCTGATCGACACTTTCCGTCAAAATATAGCCTTCGGATTTGATGCGCAAAAAGAAGGCTTGAACTATCCTGTATAAAGAAACATAAAAAAAAAAACAGATCATCACCAATGAGCTAGGATGAAAAAAGCTGAAAATTTCCAATTTATCATGACTAATACGACGTAGTCGTGGATTAATTCACGATAAGGCATGTGTAAATATGTCATTGGATTTGGAAAGAGGCCCCTCGTCGAAAAGCATGCAACAAATGCCGAAAGGTGATGATGAATATTTTGTAAATGTTGATTAACTCAACATAATTGATATTTTATTTAATGCTTAAAATTTAGAATATCACTTCATGGCGTGGTAAAAAAAAATATAAAAATTCAGCTATATTGTGAAAAAAATAGCACAATGCTTACATAATTTTTGAGAGATTCCTATCAATGAGTTTTTTTTCATGACAATGTATGCTAGTGATGAGGAAATAAATATTATGGAAAGAAGGGTTTTGTGTACAACATTCATGAAAGCCGTAGTCAGAAAGCAGCTCTTCTTGTTATGATGGAAACTATAAATCAACATTTTTCATACTCAGTTTGTTCTGGAGTTGTAGTTCGACCAAAGTAATCGAATCCAATGGTGAACCAACGGTAAATATCGTTGTGTATGCCAAAGAATTTGTCGCAAATTTCCTGAGGCGTTGTTTTTTCTTCGAGCGCCTTTGCTTCAGTTGCAGTGCCATACTCGTCCGTGCCGCTAAATAAACAAATGAATAAATCATTCCATCTAAACGTTTGAAAATCTTTTAATCATTGAAATTATGGAGCTTACCATATGTAGAGCGTGTTGTAATTCCTTTGCCGACAATACCTGAAGAAAAAACCAAAATTTACAATTTGCTTTCGTTTCAATTTTTTTGTATGATGAAACAAAAAACCAATGCAAGGGGTGAAAAAGTTATGCAGACCTTGCAAAAATATCGGCAGACAGGACGCAACCAATAATATTTCCCAGATGAGGAACGTTGTTGACGTAGGGCAAAGCCGATGTAATAAGAATGTTTCTTTCGCCCTTTTTTGGTAGCCTGTGAGAAAAAAATGATTATTCAAATATTGTTATTTTTGAGTGTAATGCTTGGCATGTTGAACACATAATTGAATTTTCAAGATGTGTTTTTGTTTTTCACCATACACAGGGTACGAAGGTTCCTTCACTGTTACGTCAGAGATAATGGACCAATTTTTATAAGCGCTTTCTAATTCTTCTCTGCTCACTGCTTCACATTCTTTTTCCTTAGTTGGACTGGCGGGCTGAAAAAAACCGGCTTCATTAAAAGAAAAGAATGTGCAGCGCAACACGATGAGAGAGCGTTATATTCTGAATAAATTTTAGGAAACGGGATTCTAGACGAACAGCCTTAAAAAATCTTTGAACGAGTCACATTTCTGTTTCACGTTCATTTTTTAACTCTCGACTGTCCGTAGAGCAAAAAGACGGGAGTTATGAGTTTCACTGCGATCAGTGGATGGGGGGATATTCTTTTGTTGCCAGTTTTTCATATCGCCATATGAAACACTAATTACATCGTCAAGAAGTCAACGATCAACTTTCTTTGTTCAGATAATTAGTATGCTTTTGGGAAACTTATGTACTTACATCCATGGACGGTGCTTGCTTCAAAGAGCCTCCTGTATAAGAATTCAATGGAAACCAAGAGACAGCCTGTATACCGGTGATTGCTTTAAGACCTCGATCTACTTTGAACTCGGCTAGAGATTCCTGTAAAAATGATAAAAGATACTCAATATTCGAAATCTCATTCTATGAATCTCATCACGATGATTGTCGGCTAAGCATTCATAATTTTGAATATTTTTATATGCTTTATACACCGAAAAGAAGTCAGCGTCGTCATGAGTCATGATTAGTTAGAAAAAAAATCCAACCTGTATCACTTGTAAGTTTTCTACATCTTTCAACCACTTTGCAACGACTGGAAATTCCTTGGCTATCTCTTGATTTATTGCGCTTACTGCTATGGTGCACCAGAGGGTTGACCAAATTGAAATATCGACCAATGTCAATTCATCCTTATTCTACAAACATAGATCAAATTTTATTTGATTAGAAAAAATCTTGTAGCTTGCAGCGTGGAGAATATTCAGGACGTACCTTGATTAAGTACTTTTTGTCTTTGAGAGCTGCATTTAGCTCTGACAACAAAGACCATATCCGAGGTTTATGCGAAGTATCCAAAACTCCGGAGCTCCCATACGAGATGAGCGCAGGCTTAAGTAAATATATATTTATGAATGAATAATGAAATCAGCAAATATGGGCTTATAGCTGTCCCCAATGGAGACTATTTTGTTGCAAAGATTTAAGACAATTATCAACTTCGATCTTTGAAAAATTACAAATTAACTATATTTTACAAAATACAAGAATTTTTTTGAGACATTAACATGGAAAAAAAATGATCTCCTAAAAACACAAAAAAGTCTTATTCTGAAAGAGAAAAATCTTAGGGAAAGAAACAATAAAAATATGCTTCATTGAAAAAAGAAAAGTTGAGCAATAAATTTTCCAAGTATAATTTTCTTTACTTGTAATTGGGTCGCATCCCATTCGAGCCACTTGTTCACGGAAACTTCAAACTCTGGCTCCAATGGAATTAGATACTGTAGGGCGGCGCTCCAACTAAATAAACTTGTGCCGCATGGAAGTTCCAATATGGGCAAGCGTTTCAGCACAGTCTCTGGAGACAGACAAATTTGTCACTTCGGTATAAGCTATGTCTCCGAACAAACTACATATATCTCATTAATTCTGATACAATTGTCTGATAATATTTGAAAAACTAATATTGTAAGTAGTCTCATAATCTGTAAACATATTTTTTCATACGAAAAAAATTAAGAAATAAGATTAATGAGCTGTAATAAAATTGAAACAATTATTTATATAACTTCCCATATATTTTACCTTTTAATAACAATACTGATAACTATATAATACAAAAATTTAAGTGAAAAAGATAGTTTATCCACCATGCGGAGTATGATTAACTATTGAAATAATTCACATTTTTTGCAAAGTTTAGTATCAAAGATTTATAAATTATGATTGCTAATTCCTGAAAGGTTTACTGGTGCATCTAATATTAATATATCAAGAATTCAATGACTTTTGCAATATTAGATTCGAAAAGAGACTTCAGGATCAATCTGTTGTTCTTGGTTTGAAAAAAAAAAAATTTAAACTAGACTCGACGAAACGTAGAAATTGTTGCCAAAATCTTAAGATAAATGATTAATGAAACCGGAATAATTGTTGAATAAGCGATATAACAGTTGGAATAATTGAATAAAATGATGAAACTTTTGTAGATATAGGTTACGTCTTACCGTTCGGTGAAACAAACTTCACGTCTACTGTCTCGTTCGCTAATTTAGCAGCGATAATCAGCTTCAAAGTGTTTGGATTGTTATCGTTAGTAGAAACAATCATTTTTACGTTTTTTTGGTCAATAAATATTTGTAATAAATAGAAAAAATATGTTAATCGTACAACCGACACATGTGAGCGACACGTAAATGCACAGGCTTGCAGCGCAGCAGCAACGACTTGCAGGCAACGTTGCAGGCTTGTTCCAGCCGGGAGCCGGGCTGGGGAGAGGTTATCATCACCTATGAATCCATATAGGGAGTTTTTTGTTGCCATTTCTATTCCTCCACCTGAAGTTATAATCAAATAAATAAACTATGAAAATTTAATTTTTGTTCATCTGTTTTTTCTTGATATAACGTTATAGTTATCAACATTCGCAAATTCGTAGAAAATGATACATTTCAAATACTTATGATGTGATGACAGTTATAATAACTTTATTACGATTTTTATCAGATGCTTGTCAGTTTGATTTCGCGTTCCATAGATCTGATTCATTTCAGACGAAAGGAATTGACGGACCGTTGTTTAAAATCTTGGAAATAATGAAGATCCCCCTTTTCATCAACTTCAATGACACAATTGCAATAATCATATAGTCGACGATAACCCCAAAATAGATTCTCCGATTGCACCTTTGAACTCTCACCCTCCGTACATGTGAATAAAAATCCTTTCACTTATTATTCTTCAGGCGCGTGGACAAAGTATCACAGTTTTTGGTTCTGGCAAGTTCAACTACGTATCATGGAGCGTTTATTAAATTTATTACTTCTTGTTTTTTTACATCGAACATTCGCAGCTTATAATGTTGTACTCATTATTGCTGATGATTTGGATTCAGAGCTGGATGGAATGGTGAGCCAAAAAATAGATAGACCAAAACAATCCTCGAAAAAAAAAAAAAAACGAAGATCAGTAAAAATAATTTATTCTATATGTTTTACAGACGCCTCTGCCAATGACACGAGAATTGATTGGAAATCAAGGAGCAACGTATTTCAATAGTGTGAGTTTCTTCAATCAAACAACGAACAAAAAAATCATTGAAAAATTTCCCATTGTTCTTTATCAATGAAATATTTTATAGTTTGTAGCATCGCCGATATGTTGCCCCAACAGAGCCTCAATCCTGACTGGAAAATATCAACACAATCACAAAACAGTCAATAATACAATTGCTGGCGGATGCAGTAGTCCTGTATGGCAACAAACCTTGGAGCCAAATACTTTTGCCGCTTACTTAAAGAGAGAGATGAATTACACAACTTTATATGCTGGGAAGTATTTGAACGGGGTTAGTTTTGACCAATTTGTCAATAATCAAGTAGAGAGTTTATTTTTGTTGTTGATTTTTTTTTCAAAGATGAGTATAACACATTTCTCAACCAAAAATTATTAGATCAGAATTCTTGTTCTCTGTTTTTTTTTTTTAATTTATTTATAGAAATATATGATGTAACATATTTTGCAATTATAGTTGTATAACTTTGAACGCTCTACGAACTCTCACTAATAAGCTTACGAACGAGTTGAGAGTCATATTGAAATGATATGGCATTCTGTGATTTCAGTATGGTTCGAGAGAAGCAGGCGGTGTGAGTCACATTCCTGCAGGCTGGGACAACTGGATAGGATTGGTGGGAAACTCAAAATACTACAGTTACTCATTATCTGTGAACGGAAGGGAGAGAAAATATGGAAATAATCCTGAAACTGACTATCTCACGGATGTTATCGTAAGAGTTTTAATTTTGCTCATATTAGAAGAAAAAGAAATATCCGAAAATACTTTATGAAGCATTCTAAATGTCGAGTTCAGAGAGATTTTGCAGTTAAATTCATCGCTCGCCAGAAAAATAGTCAGAACCCATTCTTAATGGTTTTGGCTCCTCCTGCTCCGCATAGTCCTTTCATTCCTGCAAGCCGACACAATGACAAGTACAAAGGAAAACAAGCTGTAAGAACGCCAAGCTTCAATATAGGCGGACAAAAGGTTGTGAAATTGAATCTCATATTTTTGTACTTTTAATATTCAATCCTCTAGATTTTAATATTTTTTTGAAAAACAAGTTGCCATTTGATATAAAAGTCCATTTAGAATTTTCAGTAATTTATATCGATTTCGGAGAATTAATATTCCTGGGAATCATGAAATTTCTGTCGCGTTATAAAAAGATTTTAAAATGCATATTAAAAACGTAAAGAGGGCAATAATTTGATTGTCTGTACGAATTTGTTCTGAGAATAAACGAATTGGAATTATAAAATGCAAAAATTAAATATATTGTATAGTTGAATTTACAAAATATTTACATTCCTTCACAGAGCAAACATTGGTTGGTGCGCATGGGTCCATCTCCTCTGCCGAAAAACACTCTTCCTACTCTGGACGAGACTTACAGACGTAGATGGGAAACTTTAGCAGCGGTCGATGATTTGGTATCGAAAGTGCACAAAACGTTGAAGAACAACAATTTGTTGGACAATACTTATATTATTTTCACATCAGACAATGGTTACCACATCGGTAAATTCGATTTATTGAAAATTTGGATAATTTCTAAAAATTATATCGTGTTTTAGACCAATTTATAAAATCTATTTAAAGAATCGATCGCATCACTTAGAAACTACGTCTGAAGTTTCTAATTTTTCAACATTAACGTTTTTATCAAGTACGAAAATCCTGTATCGCAGCGCTGGAAAATCGGCATCTCTATAGCGTGATTTTCAGTCAGAATTTATAAAACTACTACTGGTAACAAAAACTCCGGTATCAACGAACAAAATATCGACTATTTTGGCACCACCTTAACGCAGTCGCTCAAAGGATACAAATAATCATTATTATCTCTAAATTACATCATTGTTCATTTTTTTTTCGGCACTGCATAAATAAGCTCCGTTCAAGATTTTCCATAAATTCTTTCCACTCGAAGTAATCATAACTGATCAGTGAAAATATTACAAATTTTCTCTTTTAGGACAATTCGCTATGCCATTAGACAAGCGTCAACCCTACGAAACTGATATAAAAGTACCGCTTCTGATTCGTGGACCCAGAATCTCGCCTACGAGCGTTATTGCACCCGTAAGCAGTGTCGATTTATTTGACACTATTTTAAAAATCGCCGGAGTCGAACACCCCTCAGATGGTGTGTCTATTTTGGGTCCTAAAGTAGCTCTCGATCGTACACTTTTGGTGGAATATAGAGGTGAGAAATCGAAGGCACAACCCAGGACCGGATGCCCATCTGACAGCGATCTCAATTTATCGGTAATTTTTCTTTTTATCAACAAATATGTCTTAAGAGCGTGGCATCAAGCTAATCAAGTGACTTAGATAATATTAGATGATAAAACAAAAATGAAAATAAAGTTTTTGTCATTTCAATTTTAACAGCGTTTTTTAATAATCATTAGTCATGGTTATTATAATTTTTTTTTTTCTGTTTTTACAGTATTGTAGCAAAGATTTAGCCTGCAAATGCGAAGACGTCCGGAACAATACGTACGCGTGCATTCGCCGAGTTTCTCCCCATAACAACAACATTTTTTGCATTTTTGAGGATAATGAGGTACGTTCCGTACATGGCGGAATAGGTCTAATAAATTTTAGTAATGTTTCCTGGAATCAGTTGGTGCGCGAAGTACCCCTCAATGATTAAAAGCAAAATAAAATAAATTAAAGGTTGAGTTGTATGACAGCACTCCTTATCGACCTGAAAATATTAATTAAAAATGAATATTCGAATCGCTATGTTTCTAAAAATAATCCGCAGTTTACGCCATCCGGCGAGAAAAATATTGAATAAATTAAACTTCACTTGAGTCAACAGTCAGTTTTGACGTAAATTAAATGATAATAATGAAAATGATGGAAGTTCGATAGTGCGCACACTCATATTATTTTTATACATGAGATAAGAAGTCTAAGAAACTAAATGCTTTGTTTATCCGCACGTGTTATTCAAAAGCCAAGAATTTCCACATTATATTTTCTAGTTTCATTATTGTATCATGAAATTTTCTAATGAATCGTTATAATTATTCTTCCATAAGTTATTTACTGCTTTACCATGGAATACTTTATGATGGAAAAAAATTGTTGATGGATTTGGTAAAGAATCTACTTATGAAACGAAAAAATAATAATCTTTGGATATTATTTTGTGTAAAATTTTAAAAAACATTTTTGACTTGTGCCCTCGGATTGTTGCAGAAATACATAGAGGCTTATGATTTACACGAGGATCAGTATCAACTAGAAAACATCGCATATACCATGAAAAAGGGTCGAAGATACAGATTTAGAAGACGCCTGAAGGACATGGTGACGTGTGAAGGAACAGATTGCGTTCGTACAGGACCGGACGCGTGATAAAAATGCGATATTCTCGATTCATTTCTCGATTTTGTGCTCTCAATTTAATCATCCAACTCAGACGACTCAACTATATGGTTTTAAAAATAATTTTTTTTATAACTTTTGTATAAGAGTACCATTTTCAAACTGGTCTTTTTTCAAAATCACAAAGATCTGTCAATTGCTCAACAATTTATATTCGATATATTATAAAAAGATATGGATAGAGTTACGATTTTATTTTTATTAGAGAAATATTCAAAGTAAGACACATCGTACCATTTGTACTGATTCATTGCTGCTATCCAATGCGTAAAATGGTGAAAATCAAACAAGTTTAATCGACTGCAAATAAGAATACTGCAAAACGAGACAGATAAAGTAAACATAAGTCAAGAAACTTGGCAGTGGTTTGATGCCTAAAATAGTAAAAACTAAAAACGAAATCGCTGAAAAAGAAATAATTCAAATTATCGAAACGCTTTAACAATCTTGAACACTTTAATATAAAATTATTATTCATTTTTACACAGCGTCATTTCGAAACAGTGATGAGAGTAAAAAAATTACTCTTTCGATTCGAGTCGCTAAAATTAATACAAATCGAAACTTTTTTTTTGTACCTACATGTTTTAGGAGTTTCATAATTTTTTGAATCCGTCGTCATCGTTCGTATGTAATTCCCGGTCATTGTCCGCTCGATATATTTTGCGACTTCTGTAGCCCACCACAGCTAATTGGCTAATGACGATTCAATAATATTTGATCAAGATGTTCACATCGGTGCATGAATAACAATGGAATTCACTGGTATATAAGCTCCGAAAAATGCTTCTTAAAAGTACAATAGAATGAAAATACTTGCCATCTTGTTGTTCAGGTCCGCCTTTTCGGTAAATACAGATTAATCCTAGGAACCGACGAAAGAGTAATGATAAAAATAAATAAATTGTTGAATATTTGCACTGTTATGAGCATTAATGTGAGAATAAGAAGAAAAAATTTTCACTGTCCCAAGAAAACTCGACGAGTTACCTAAATATTAAAATTTCGAAAATCGATCGAGTGCAACTTGAACTGCTTCAATAACGAATGCTTGAGATAATATTTCAATAGTTTCATTGATCTCCGAGTATTATCTAGGAGGACAATTTCAAAAATTGTTCTTTCGAGAGAAACGTGATCAAGTTGTTCGCTGCTTTTTTTCTTCACATAAAGTGAAGAAGTTGAATATTGATTTCAAAATGTTGTCACGAATTGAAACACGCATAATGCAAGAAAATGCGTAAATATAATAAAATAACTTTTTAATGATTATACGAAAAGTTTGTACGATTACGTCGGGAACGACGAGTAGACCGATCAAAGGAAATCGTTTCGTGCCCGAGCAGTCTGTTTTGGAAGAATTGCGATTTTTAATGTTAGTTTTAACTATTGAAAACGAATCCTTTATCCTAATATTCGTTCTTTCCGGCTTCATTGAAATTATGTAACGGACGTCATGTGGCGTTTCAAATAAAACAATCTAATAACTTTTAGGTCGTTCCTGGTTGGTCCGGGCCGACTGATTACTATTTATGTTTCAAATAAAACAATCTAATAACTTTTAGGTCGTTCCTGGTTGGTCCGGGCCGAGATCAAACATCACAGGTGGACTGAACTGGACTCCAGATGACCCGTTTAGAAATAATCGAAATCATGTGGGAACCAGAGACGGCCGTGAAAAATGGGAGATTTGAGAATAACAACAGCCGAGTTATTATTATTTGAGCCACGAATGGCTGGCAAAGTAAAGTGTCAAAAAACAAATTTACACAGTAAAAAATTTTAATAATAATAGTTAGAACTTTTTTACGGTTCACCTTACCTGTCGAGAGATAAAATTGAACGGACCAAATGTCACCCACGTCTGTACTCAGTTATGACGCAAGTAAAATGACAACAACAGTAATAGAAATTCGATATGCCACACTTTTTCATCCAACTGGCTCACGATAATATTTGATCCAGGCCGTATATAAGCTCCGAAAAATGTTCCTACCGACACAAGTAATCGAAAGAACAGCAAAATGGAAAAATTTGTCATCTTATTGTTGTTCGGGTCCGCCCTTATTTCGGTAAGTATAGGGTATAGATTAATCCTAGAAACTGATGGAAGGCTATACAAGTTACTCTACAAAAAAAAATAATTGTTAAACAGTTACATCGTTATGAGCATCCGTATGTGAGAACAAAAAAGAATCTTTATTGTTTCATGAAAATTTAACGGGCTTATTTGTGACAATCGAAGTTAAAAATTTCAATATATACGCGTAGCCTTTTTTTTTTACTCTTGACAAAATAGTAGCGATTTTCGACTTTTTTTGTTTGGTCGGTAATAATAAACCACCGTGAATCGTTTTATTCAGAGAAAGTAGGGCCAGCAGACGACAGAGCTGTCAATGTACTTGTCCCGAGACTCTACCGAGTCTCTTGACACTGGTTATCAAAATGTGAAAATTGATCACGTACATCCTTACTTACTTCAATGACGGATATTTGAGAAAATTCGTTATCCTCTGATCCCCCAATCGTTCTTTCATTATTTCCGGCCTTATGGAAATGATAATAAGTGTTTGTGTTTTTTATAACTTGGCATACGTGACATCATGTTTGTATCGATTTGTTGCTATATATATTTCTAATAACTTTTAGGTCGTTCATGGATTGGCCGATGTCAGATACAACATCACGAGTACTAACTGCGTTAAAAACATTGAAGATATAATAGCTTCATATGATCCCATACCGTCCGATGCTACGGACTTGGACGATGGATGCAGCGGTAAACGAATTCTATTTCTCGAACCAAATAATTTACAGGGCTTCTTATTGATCTGAAAATATGAATAACGATGATTTTCGCGAAATCATTCAATTCATAACTACAAAATTCCATCGAAGAATAATCCTTTTTTTAACCGATTATAATGCAGCATGTCTTGCTTTGTTCTTCGTGAGATTCTCGACAAATTCACTAGGTAGTTTTTGTGAATATATAAAAACAACGATAACGGGCGAACGGGAGTTTTTTGAATAATTTTTGAAGACAGTTAAATAATCGGCTGGCAGAGTAAAGCGATGAAGCTCAGAAAAAAATTTACACGGTAAAAAATTTCAATATAATCATCCAAACGACTCTATGTGTTCAACTTTTTTACGGTTTATTTTACCTGTCAAGAGATAAAATGGTTAATAAACAGGAGTGCGGCTTTTCCGAAAAATATATTAATAGTCCATATTTATGTCGCCTGGAAGCTAATAGGCATGTCTAATAACGATAATCATCCGTAACAAAATTAAATAGACCAAACTTTACCCGCGTCAATAGTCAGTAATGACGCAAATGGAATGACAAAAAAAATTAAGTATGTCAATTCAATAGGCCACACTTTTTCACTCGACTGGCTAATAATAATCAGACACTATTTGATCGAGATTATCAGATCAGTGAATACTGATGGAGTTCGCTCGTATATAAGCTCCGAAAAATTTTTCTACCGACACCAGTAATCGAAAGACCAGCGAAATGGAAAAATTTGTCATTTTATTGTTGTTTGGGTCCGCCTTTATTTCGGTAAGTATAGATTAATCCTAAAAGCTGACGGAAGGCTATACAAGTTACTCTACGAAAAGAAAAAAAAAAAAAAAAAATTGTTAAACAGTTACATCGTTATGAGCATTCGTATGTGAGAACAAAAAAGAATCTTTATCGTTTCATGAAATTTTAATGGGTTCATCTGACAATTGAAATAAAAAATTTCAATAACTACACATAAAAGTATAGTTATCGTTGTACATGGCTGGATTTTTTTTTTTTTTACTCTTTTCGCAAAATAGTAGCGATTTTCCGACTTTTTTTAACCGTTTGAGTGGTCATAATGAATACTGAAAATCAAAATTAAAAAAATTTGTTTTGGACAACTTTATTGGCTCCAATTACGAATATTTGAAAAAATATTTCAATCGATTTATCGATTATTTAAGTTTTCTCTGAGGAGAGAAGTTCGAAAACAGTTGTTTCAAGGAAAATCCAGTCAAATTTTTTGTTGCTTTTTTTCAAAAAAAGGGGTTAAGTCGATCACTAATACTTTTGTCTTGAGAATGTCGTTAACACGATTCGAAACGAACACAATGCAAGAAAATGCAAAAAAATATAGAATTTCTTAAGCCCTTCGTGGCATTCGTCCTTCGAAAAAATAACTTCCTCATGATTTTTTATAACCTTATGCGACACATCATGAACTCATTGATTGCTTTTTTTTTTAATTAAATTGTAATATAATAACTTTTAGGTCGTTCATGGATGGTCCGATGAGAGATGGGAAATCACAAGTGACATTTGCGTTAACAACATTGAAAGATTAGAGAATTCGTACGATCCTACTACACAGGTGGATGATGATGATGAACCAGCACTGGTGAGTCGACATAAATGTTGTATCGAATTGATACAAAACAATTGCAATCGTTTCCCGACCATATCAAATCATGTGTTCCAATTTTCTTGCACAGATAAAATTTGAGGAAATCAGGGATGCCATGAGGCAGAAACTATTAGCACTCATTCCCGCTGCACGGAAACAAAAGACGGTCAAAATGTATCAGCATGAACTCCGATCTTTGCAATACTGGAAAACTCGTATTTTTTGCGATCAAAATGTAAATCTATTTTTCACCATACTCTAATTTATAAATTTACCGTTTCGAGAAAAGCTACAGTAAAACTACAATATCGTTTTTCTTTTTCCACTTTTTTTTCTTCGATATAACCGCTGTGACACGTCCCTTGAAATATTTTCAAACGTATAATTAATACTTAATCAAAAAAAGCCACTATAATTTTTTTACCACTGTCAAAAATCTCATTTTGCAATGTTTATATCTATTGTACAAGATTTTTTTTTACTCCCATTAGACAGCGTATGAAGTAGTTAAAATCTGCATGGATGCCGTCGAAGAAGTGTCGAATTTTTCATACAACAGAAAGCTGGCACAGGTAAGCGTATTAAAAACTCGGAAATTATAGTTATGATCGTTCTTGAATTCATCAATTAATTAATTTACGAAGCGAGAAGTACTGATTTTGATCAGTATTAATATTATCATTCAAATTATAGGATATGAGTATTCGTATTTTTTTCTTGTGCTCAGAGAGAAGCTATTGTAATTATGAGCTTCATTTTTTCTAGGCTACTACAGTCAAGCCCTTCCGCCCATACGGTTCACTTGGAAACGATAGAGTCCGTCCGTTCGTTACGATTGTTTGAAAGTGTGGTGTTTACTGGATCAACGAATTGTACTTATTCAGGTTTATTATTGGGTTAAAAATGTATTCTGTGTATTCTCGAGTTATGTAAAACACATGAGATGAAAAACTGATTTTCAATAAATTTGGTGTTTCCGGCTGATTATCTGAAATCGATTTTTTTTTCGGCTTCTTTATTCCCCCGTTTCATTTCAAATATGTCAATGCAGAGAAAGTGGAATTTTTATTTCTCAGTCGTCCGATTCGTGTTCCTGGATCCTGCTGGATAGAAATTAATGCTTCTGTCGTCGAATAGATATTTTGAAATTATCGGATGGCCCACGACTTTTCGAATACACCTTGTATACCATTCAAAATGCTTTAACTACGGCGCTCCCATAAAAAATTTTATGGGAATTTTTCTATAATAATGCTCGAGTATTGTATTTTAGATTGCACCCGAAATGATTAAATTTCAAGATGGAAAGAATCAAAGAATCCAAAAAAGATACATGTAACGGAAAGGAATCTATGAAAGTCTTGAGAAATATTAAGACATCCTTTTTTTCGTTACTGTTGCTTGCGATTTTTTTAAAAATTACTCACTGTTCAAACCTGATTTTTTCATTTCATTATAAATTGTAAATGTAGGGCTATAGCACGAGATAAGATCGAAAAAAAAACAAAGAAATTACTAAGTTACTCATTTAGGGTAGTTCGAGGCTTTTTTTTTAGTGAGCTTTTAGGTTGATATCAATTGCGAGCACTTTCGAAGCGCTCGAAAAGGCGAGGAAAACGTGGTTGCGTTATATAAAAAACATTATTTTCATTTTCCTGTTACAAATATACAATTTTATAAAGAATATCACTTCTCCAACGCTTTTATTCACAGTTAAATGAGCAAATTTTTCAATTTCGAAATTTTTTTTGATTTTTTGAAAAAATTGATCGCCCTATTGATTATAATATTTTTGATAGATGTCCTAAGAAGAATGATCGAGATTTTCCATCGAAAAAAAAAATTCCACTTTTTCGGAGGGCGGGGTGGGGGGTGCGTTCCACTTTGCTCGGCTCTTTTTTATAGCAGATTATTCCCTTCCGACTTTACTAGACCCGATATAACAAAACCGGAATAAAAGTGTCCTGTAAAAGACGCCTGAAGGATATGGTGACGTGTGAATGAACAGATTGTGTTCATACAGGACCGAACACGTGATAAAAATGTGTTATTTTCGCGATTCCTTTCTTGATTTTACTTTCCCAATTGAACACAACTATATTTTTGTTGAAATCCTTTTTCTGTATATAAACGAGCCGCTACCGCGTCTCTTGATGCATGAAAGTGCCATTTTTAAACTTGTCCTTCGAAAAACGATGAAAATCTGTGGATTGCTAAGACAACTCGTACAATTGAATAATTTTTAAGATCGAGCAGTTGTTGCTAGCCAATCAGTTTGGAAAGCGTAAGAAAGGAGTAGCGGTTTTTTTTTTACCATTTTTTAAAAATAATTCCTCTATTTCTCATAATTGTCCAAATAATACCATTACAATTTTACTCAGTGGTGTTCGTGGAAACCGTAAAAATGTGTGTCTAACATGTGTTATTTCAGTGTTAGAAAAATAGAAGTGAGAGTGAGACTAAAAAAATTACGTTCTGTATTTTTTTTTTTCATTTTTATAAGTCTGGCATCAATATGTGTACATAATTTCGGGCATCGCTGAAATATTTTAAATATCACGTGTCGTATCGTTCATGCAAATTTATTGCTTGCATATACAAAGCGTAAAATTATGAAAATCGAAAAATTTCGATTGACTAAAAACATGGATAATACAAAGCGTAACAGACAAAGTAAACACATAATTACGCATATGCAAAATCGTCAGCTAAAAATGGTATCTCGGAATGTGGCCGTGGTTCAACGCCAAGAACAGAAAATGCTTTAAACGAAAATGCTAATAAAGAAATATTCTAAGAGTAATTGAAATTTTTCGAACGCCTCCACAATCTCATACACTTTAATATAAAATTATTATTTATTTTTATTTCTCCTTATTATATGTAGAATATTACATATAATTTTCGATAATTCCTGAGATGTACACAGCGTGATTTCAAAATAGCGATAATAGTAGTAAAATCTTTGAATTTCTGAAGAGATATCAAGCAGTAAAGCTAGACTTCCGTACCTTAGTTGTAATCCAAAAAAAAAAATACTGTTTCGAATCGAGTTGCTAAAATCTGAACAAGTGTACAAATTGACATGGTTCACTGTACTCGTTACGTTATTGAATTCTCATAATTATTGAAATTCATCGTAATCGTATATAATTCCGGGTCATTGTCCGCTCGATATATGTATAATTTGCAATTTTAGAGGCCACCTGCTAATTGCTCTTGAGTCAATAAAGTCAAATCAACATAATTATTCCCAGACTCTACCGAGTATCTTGATACTTTCTCCTCTTTCATCTAATTGGAGTAAATATTTGATCGAAATTCTTATATCAGTGAATATCAATGAGATGTAACGGTATATAAGCTTGGCAAAACATTTTTCCCGAAACGAGTAATCGAAAGAATAACAGAATGAATAAACTTGCCATCCTCTTGTTGTTTGGGTCTGCCTTCTCGGTGAGTATCAATTTTAGAAACCGACTTTTTGAAATTCTAAATCCCTCATGTAGAAACACAATCAAGGTACCGTTTTGGAAGTTTCGTTTGTTTTTCATTTTTAAGCTGCTTGCTCAGTATTTTTCTAGCTATTTTTTATTTCTAACGTCAACGAGAATGATTTTATCGAAGAATGTCATTGCAGCAGTTTCGGCATTCAAATACCAAAGATAATTCGATATTTTTTTTAGAGCAACTCTCGAATTCCCGAATTTTTATACAAAGAAACCTTTTCTGTTCTGACTGTAGTAAAATCGAAAATTCCATTGGAATATCAATCAATAATACCTATCGGACGAAAAAGTGTCGAAAAGGCGAAATCCAAACGGTTCTTTTCCAAGCCGTGTAGTTATGGAAATTATTCCTAGATAAATCTACAAAAATTCTATTTCGAACCTCACAATGTGCACAATATGTGTCCCAAGTTAAAAATTTTTCCCACCCATATTAAGAGTTTGAGAAATAAATAAACAGCAACTTGGCAAAATACATGCATTTAGCCATTTAAAATTCAAACGCTCACACTGGCACCATTAAAAAACTATTGAACGCTTTCAAACTTTGCACACATTTTTTTTTATAAACCTCGATTGTGTTTTTACATGGGGGATTTGGACTTTCAATAGAGACCCAAAAATTGCGACCACCCTAATACATATATGAATTCTTGAGTATCCTCTGGCACGAGTTCGAAAACCGTTATTTCGAGGAAAATGCCATCAAATTTTTTGTTACTTTTTTTTTTTTTTTTTTTTTTTTTTTTTTTAACAACAAACGGTTCAGTTGATCGTTAATACTATTTGACTTATGAATGCTATAGACTTGAATATATTGTTAGCACGATTTGAAACATGCATAATGCAAGAAAATATAAATTTTTTTAGGTCCTTCCTGCCATTCGCTCTTCGAAAAAATAACTTCCTAATGGTTTTTTGTAACCTTATGAGACATCATGCAGTCATTGATCGATACGCATTGTTTGAATAAAACATCATCTAATAACTCTTATATTAGGTCGTCCATGGATTGTCCGAGTCGAAATGGAACGTCACAAGTGAACTCTGCATTGACAGTATTAGAAGATTAGTGGAATCATATGAACCTATACGGTTGAATGCCGCGGATGAAGAAACACGAGTGAGTCAACACGAATGTTCATCGAATTGATGAGTGAAAATTTTCGAAAATTTTTCGATCATTTTTAAAGGTGCTCCGTCAATTTCGTAAGAGCAAAAGAAACAACTTCAATGATCTGGCGGGTCGTAGCGATCGAAAAAAAAGACCGAATAGTGTTTTAGTCTTTTTAAACGTCTAATTTGTCAAAAAAAAAAAGACTCAACAGAGTTTATTTTATAATTTTTACAAGCTTTTTTTTTTCAATGAGCCGACCAACATCTAGCTGTCAAGTGAAAACCCCGATTTAACTGATTAGCTTCAAACGACCCAAATGGGTCTTTTATCGGCAAATTAGACGTCTAAAAAGACCGAGAACTTTGGTCGCTATGATCTGCCACATTGAAAACAAAATTTGGTTGAAAGAACTAAATTTTCGTTCAACTAAAATGGATTTAGTTCAGTGAACAATTTTTTTTGTTGTATATGGAAAATAAAATCGTTTGCATTCAACGAAAAATTCTTCACTAACCTAAATCTATTTAGTTGAACCAAAATACAGTTGTTCAAAGCAAATTTTGTTTTTAGTCCAGCGTGCAGCTTTACATTATTTCGATAATCAAATTGTGCAGTAAATAAATATGCAGCAGAATTTTTATCGACCATGAAATTGATAGAGCACCTCGCATGTTCATTCTTAATCAAACCCTAAATTAAAATTTGGGCGTATAGAAAAAATTCGTGGAAATCAGGGAAACCATGAAGGGCGAACTATCAGCATTGATTCCCGTTGCAAGAGAACAACCGACGGTGCACATGTATTGGCATGAGTTTCGACGCTTGGCTGACTGGCAAAGTCCTATTTTTTGCCATCAATCGGTAAAAATCTTTTTGTCGTACCTACCCTAATTTATGAATCCGCCGTTTCGAGAAAAACTACATCAATACTATAATATAATTTTTTTACGAAACATCCTTTGAAACACTGTGATTATATTAATATTATTAAAACTCGCGTTCGAAAAGATCAAGAACAAATGTAACAAGGTTTCTTTTGAATTTCATCAGATCGCAAATAATGCAGCGCAAGTCTGCATAAATGCCAGCAACGAAGCTAAAAGATTTGTGAATCTCAGAACTCTGGCAGCACACTTCGCATCGGTAAGCGTAATGCAAACTTGAAAATTGTAGTTATGATACTTTTTTATTAATTCATCAATTGATTCAAACCTTGAGCTGCACTTTGATGCGAATTTTGCAACAATGCATTTTTGTGGATTTTTGGTGAAGCATAAATTAAGATTCGTTTTTTTAATAATGTATAATCGTATGAAAACGTTTAGAGGTTTGAAAAGCATCCTCAGTAACTTCGAATTGGACGAATAAAGCCGCGGAGGAACAGACGATTGAAAATTAGCATAAAAATAGTCGTGCAGCCGAGGGATTAAAAATGGAAAAGAAAAAATCTTAATACTATTACTCGAGTTATTAGTTTTGTAGACTATCAGTATTGATATTTTCGTTTTGAGCTTGAAGAGACACTGATGTGAATATATATATGTTTTACTTTTTCTATAGTTTAATAAACCCATGCAGTTTCTCCCATACCCTGCACTTGGAAATAATCACTATTGATGTCGTCTCGGACATCTTGGAATTCCGAGTGTTTGAAAATATGGTGATTACTGGATCAACGAATTGTACTCGCATTCAGGTTTATTGTTGGGTTAAAAATGTATTTTGTGTATTCTCGAGTTATGTAAAACACATGAGATGAAAAACTGATTTTCAATAAATTTGGTATTTCCGGCTGATTATCTGAAATTGATTTTTTTTTTCGGCTTCTTTATTCCCCCGTTTCATTTCAAATATGTCAATGCAGAGAAAGTGGAATTTTTATTTTTCAGTCATCCGATTCGTGTTCCTGGATCCTGCTGGATAGAAATTAATGCTTCTGTCGTCGAATAGATATATTGAAATAAAAACACTTTCATGTCAAGTAATTGTTTTAGTCCTAAGCGAATTTCTGGAAATTATCGGATGGCCCACGACTTTTCGAATACCTTGTACGACTACACAGAAAAGTTTTCACCCCGCGGCGCTTAAATTTTTATAGGCATTTTGAAAAGCCGATCCACTCACTGTTCGATTTGTGGACAACATTTTTTAATGATGAAAATTTCGATCCACTCGTATCGAATAATAAAAAAAAAAAAAAAAAACAAATTATGAGTGCGCACGTACTTTAACATTCGCTTATTTGCAAAGCTATAGAGTTCGATCCATCTACTAAAACACCACATTCATTTATTGTCTAATTATTAACTCTAAAATAGTTTGTTTCATCCAATAAAATGTTACGCTCTCGATATTCGTAAGAATTTTTTATTTTGTAATTCCCGCAAAAATTGTCAATCCTTCTAAAATTATCCGCACCATAGAAAATTGTCGCTAGCATGCATGAAGACAGTGGGTTTATTTTCCCGCGGATTTCGTTCTATAACGAGGATTACCGGAGTGTTGCGGGAGTGTTAGTTTTCTTATTGAACAAAAATGTCAAATCATTTTGTGAATCGTTGAAAGTTCCGTGAAGTGCGAGGAATCCGAGACATTTGAAATAACTGGTGAAGTACATCGATCACGATAAACTATCGTCGAAACTGTCGGAACTTTTGTCTGGCGTCAAAGCAGGGAGGTTATGTTTGCAAACTCGATCGATCCACAACTTACCTGTTCGGCCCTTTAAACTTTTTCACAACGACGAACTACTCGATTTCAACAGAAAATTTCTTGCTAATTTTGCATAGTAAGTTGTTTTTTCATGTTTCTATCGGTTACCTCGTTAATTTTATATAAGTTTAATCCAAGTTTTCGTGATTTTTCTGTTTGGAATCGATCGAACGAAACAAAAAGTGCTCGAACTACCTGTTGCCCTTCTGTGCATCGATATGTTGTAGTGTCATTGTATTTAAAATTTCGTGAACAAACTAATGAAAGTTAAACCAAGATTCAAGAAACTTCAATCTCTCCGATTCGACCGAATTTCCCAAAAAAGAACTTTTCATAGGACAATTTTCCTTGACATTTTTTTCGTGGAGACAAATCCATAAATTCAAAAAGTAAATAAAATGGCTTGATATTGGCTCGAAGAGCGGCATAGACCTCAAAAGTTTGAAAGTTCATAGTTGTTGAAACCTAATCATAAAAGAAAGTTCTATGCTCAACTAATCCCTGCTATGGATGAATTATTCCTAAGCAAAATATATCCCTATGAAAATGGAACTTAAATATTTTTTTTCTATTGACGAAAAGAATTTTTCCGTTCGTTCAGTCAATTTGACTCCGATCAATTATTTTTCTGCTTTTTTCAGAACTGAGATGAAAGTTATGGACCGACCGATGGATGCTGAAGAATGTGCTATGACCACAACCCCAAAAAAGAAAAAATTGATACAGGGTACTGAGAAAAGGAAATTTATTTTATATTTTTCTCCCCATTCGATACAAAATGTTTGATTTCCCCCGTGTTTCGGTACTTACTCCTAACTGGTACAAGCTACTTTCCATTATATATGATCCACGAGGCACAGAAAAAAGTTAACGAAAGTAATTATTCAATCGAATAAGACTTTTTCTTTATGATTTAACGACAATCATGCCTTTTTCGGTTTTGAATTAAATTTTCACCCTATAACTATAATTTATATCTTGAAGTATGATCAGAGAGAAGAATATCCCAGGAAAAAATTGATTGACTCCAGAAAATGATTCAATTGTTTAGAAATCATGAAAAAAAATTAGTAATGACTTGATCCGATAATCAGTTCCAAAATTATAATTTTTATCAAGAATTTATCGATCTATTTCATCTTTTTAATTTATTACGACTGTCTCCGCTTCAGATTTACAGAGGCTGAGATTTTTATTGAAAAAGTTTGTTGATAACAAAATTTGTTTGGTATTGCAGCACGTTTGCCATTTCAAATGTCTGGTACATCGGCGACTCCTAACTCTTTGTCGAACAAAAAACGTAAACACATGTCACCATCACCTAGCGAAACTCGTAGCCCCAAAATCGTTAAGGTTACAAAAACAGGAAGTTCTGAAGAGAAAAAAAGATTGGAAGTAGGACTCGGCAAGAAGGATTTGATAGAAGAGGACATCATAGATAGTGTAGTTGAGAGTTCTGGGAAAGATCCGGAAAGCGAAACTGTCAACGAGGAAGCTTCGTTGAAAGAGACTAAAGTGGATACTAAAAGTGAAACGAAGGTGGGTGACATAACGCGTTTTTTAGTAAAAGTCAATACACCACAGAAAAAAGAAGCGATGGTCGTACTGACGAGATGCGACACGAGCGAGAACGTAGATGATAATTCAGCAGAAAATAGTACGACCTCGCAGGACGAGAAGAAAGAGAATAAATATGAACCGTTGAAATTCGACGAATCGAGCAACGAGGAACTCGCGAAAGAGCTCGAAAATTCGGAGGACGATACCGAACGAGTTAAATCGGACAGTTCTTCGGACGATAATTCGGACTTGGATTCAGCCTGTGAAATTTCATCGTCGGATGATGATACGGACGACAGAAAGTTGAACAAAGAAAATGAGTCTCAGGATGATAAGAAAAATGTTAATGGCACGAACTTGGACAAAACACCAACTTCTGGTGTTAAATCTGACACTAAGAACGGTGCGAAAAGAAGATTGACACCAAAACAACTCGAGAGAAAAATAGAATCGACCAAGCGTCGTGAGGAACAACGCATCCAGAAACTCGTAAATATTTTCATTTTTAATTCGTTGATTACAAATAATTTCGAGCCAGGAAGTTTAAATTAGCTGAATCGCAGCATTAAAAAAACAGCAAAAAATTTTTATTTCTTAATTAAAAATGTTAAAATATCAAGATGATTCGATATTTATCGAATTCCCAAAAAGCTGTGACATAATTTTTGTGCGTATTAATCAATTTTTTCATTTAGCGTTCGCAAATACTCGATTTTCGAAGTCGGAGTAGCGCCGCATTTTATGTTGTTACGTTGATTCGAAAATAAAGATGTTTTATAATTATTCAGGAAAGAGAAAAGAAACGCGAGGAGGCGCGATTGATACGGAAAAAGGAAAGAGAAGCGAGGCGTCGCGAGAAGAAGGAAAAAGACGAGGCGGAAAAAGAGCAAAAGAAAAAAGAGAAAGAGCAGAAGGAATTGAAGAAACAAATGGAGATCGAGTAGGATTATAATAAACAAAATAGAAAAACCAATAGAATGAAAAAAATTGCTCTTGTAATTCATATTTGTTTTCAATTCCAGACAAAAGCAGAAAGAAAAGGAGCGGAAGGATCGAGCGAAAGAAGAAGACCGAAAAAAGCGTGAAGAGGCGAAAGAGGAAGAGAAGCGTAAGAAAGAAGAGGAAAGACTCGAGGCCGAGAGAAAAAAGCAAAGAGCTGCGTCGACTTTTGTCAGTTTTTTCACACCGAAGAAACCGGAAACGAAGATCGTCGAGGAAAATAAACCTGTACGAATAAGCAATTTCATGCCCTTTCAAGTTAAAGTGGATATGAGAGTAGCACCAGTTTGTCGACGTAGTCTCAGCGATTCCGAAAAGAAAGAATTCGACGTGGTTTGTATCGATAAATTAAACGGGACCGAACGTCTGTACGTCGAAGAAATAAAAAGGAGAGAAAAGAGAAAATACGGAAAAACTTGGCCTTCGGATTCGAACGACGAAGTCGTGATCATTGGTAAATACAAAAAAAAATTTAGGGTTTTTCAATAAGAGACTTGTTTCAAGGCGAATCAATGAATATTTTGCTTCATCATTGCAATTTTTTTCGTTTCAATAGACGAGGATGAGATTGGTGGTTGCGATGTAGTCAATCTCCCCAAACCAACGGTGGAGAAACAACGTGCGAAATATTTGGCCTTTTCTGAAAATCGAAGACCGCCTTATTGGGGCACGTGGAGAAAAAAAAGTGTGACGGTTACTCCCAGGAGACCGTTCTCTCAAGACGCAGTGAGTATTTTTGTTCTCAAACACAACAAATGAAATTAATAATATAAATTTTTCAATCGGGCGAATTATCGTTTAAATACTTTCTCAACGCTTTTTCAAATCGAAAATAATGAAATTTATACCGCGTGTCGCACGACCAATGGTCGACATGCAATCTTCAATTTCGAATTTTCAGTCGGAACATTTAGAAATGTTCCAAGATTCAAATCAGAATTTTTTCCTGATCAGTTAATTTTTTTACTGCTTTTTCGACTATTTCTTGCGCCTACCGTCGGAACTCCGGGTGTCTAAAAACCTGAAAAGTCATGAAAAACCTTCAATCTCGTGAATTTACATTCAGCCCTGAAAATGTCATAAAAAATTTAGAAAAGTGACCATTAAACCCGATTTCTACGAGGTCTCCACAGTTTTCACTATCATTTTTGTCTTTTTATCATTTTTTATGGAAATCTTTGAAAAAATTTCAATCTGTTCAAAATTAAAAATAGCTTTGTTTCTTCCCCTATTTTCTTCTTCCGGAAACTTCGTAATTTCCTAATTATATCAATATATCGACGAGACACATCGATTTTTGTCTACTAGAATTACCTAACTATGAAAAAAAAGGAAAAACAACTCTTCACTCTTCACGTATTATTCTAAATTTGATTGTTCACGAACTGTGTTTTCTTTTTTAAAAATTTCTTAATATTCGTACATATTTTTTGTTATCGTACAACATACACATTTTCCCAAAGAGCAGAATGGAAATATTACAATTACAAAGTCCTTGACAGTCCTGGTCAAAATTAGACACCCTGAAACTGTTGACCATAGAGCAAAGTCAATTGTAATTCACCTACAAAAAAGTCTCTGTCGATACTTTAAGAGCTGACAAAAAATGAATCTGGTTTTGATTGGCATTTCTTTGATGCGCTATAACGACTGAACTACAAGAAATGAAAAAACGTCGAAAAAGACTTTTTTGTGGAAAAATTTAAACGCTTCAAAATTGTTCCTGCGATTTGTGCGAAGTAATACGATTCAATAGTTTTTATGAATATAACCATATTCATAATATTTTATTGTTACTTATTCGTTCAAAAGTTGAAAAAAATTTCTATTTTTATGCACTCAAATGATACATCTGCGGTGAATGTTTCGTATCACGTCTTCACCTTAAAAATTGTTATTTCTTTTTCATGGTGTTAAAAATCATGCATGATACATCATTGTTGAGTCGATATATTCGGGGTGGAGCCGCGATTCAAAACATTTCCTGCGAGCATTTTATAAACCTGCAAATTAAACAAGAGGAGAAAAGAACGAAGCAACATTCTTCATGAATTTTCCGATATATTTTCGCTGTTACTCGGTCGAGACTCAATTGTTTTTTTTTTTTTCTTTGCATCTTCTTGATGATTGGAAGATTTACATTAATTTTATGATAAGTTTTAACTGCCATTTTATGATTAAATCGCTGCAGGATTGCTTGGCCGTTCAACGAAGTATTTCGGAGAGTTTTGCTGCAACGTTTTTTCATTCCTTTCCTCGACACAACTTCGAACGAAAGCCAAAAAATTCACTATTATTATTATTTATGTTTGTTTAAATTTAATATTAACGTATTATTTTATTTCATCGATACTGGAAAAATAGCTCGTCACACACATTATTATCTTTGGCATCTGTCAAGTGTTCTTGACGCAAATATTCGTCAGTCATAGAATCATAGCTCAGACGGCAAAACATTCATTTTGCCCGAACGAAATTGTTTGCCGTTTTGAAACAACGGATACGCATTTTTACGATGAACCTTTCGATGCTTCGCCAAATGATCGCTTCGCGCGAATCTTTTTGTGCACATTTCGCACGGATATGGTTTTACGCCCGAATGAGATCTTCGATGTCGTGCCAACTCGTCGGATCGGCTGAAACGCCATCCGCAATCCGCCCACGTACATGCAAATGGCTTCTCGCCTGTGTGACGTCGTAAATGAGCTTTCAAATGCGAAGCTTTCGCGTATACCTGCAAAGAGGATGAGTTTCATCAATTCCAACGAATGAAC
Organism: Campoplex capitator; assembly: GCA_037576405.1. NCBI lineage: Eukaryota > Metazoa > Arthropoda > Insecta > Hymenoptera > Ichneumonidae > Campoplex > Campoplex capitator. The sequence goes on along the minus strand of JARBWI010000323.1, from coordinate 6,351,908 downwards.
GTTCATTCAAAAATCAACTTTTAATAGCGTGGAGCTACACACTCGTCGTTACCGATGTTAAAACCGATTTTTATCTTACGAATCGATTGAATAAACGTTTCGGAAACGATTGAATGAAATTTTGAGAAAAAAAAAAAAAAAAAAAAAATCATTAAATATCAGAGATTTTGGCTCTGAAAATAATCGGAATAAAAAATTTGAGAAATTCACCTTAAGGCAGCCCTGATAAGTGCACGGGAAGCAACGATCTTCGGCCGCATGAGACAAGTTTCGATTCGTATAATCGTGCGTAGCCAGAGCATCGTTCGCGTTGTTTGACAATAAAAGGTTTTCATCGAGTCGGTTGTTGTTCAAATCTGCAATATCCAAAAATTATTACTCTTCTCCATATGAATTCAGTTTTTATGGTCTTTTTTTCATTGATATATCTTTACGAAACTTTTTTCGCGTATAAATTTTTTCCATGTGTTCACCAAGCCAACGGAACAAGGAGACTCCCAGTGTTCGAAAAAATCAAATGGAACTAAAGAGACACGCTTCGTATCAAAAACAAAAGTCAAATTTTTCACATTAGCTTTTTTATATTATAAATATTCATTTCTTTGTTTATATTATAAATAGAAAGGAGAACGGACGCGTAAATCAATAGGCAAAATAGAGAACTTATTTTCTCGAGTTTTGCACTCAAAAATTGTAAAACTTGGTCAACAATCCCGGTGTAAAAATTCTCATCAAGATAATTTTGATTTACGATCGTACTGCTTCGTTAAATTGTTGAAATAATTATAATACCAGTTCCTAGTGTATCTTCGAGCGCTCTCAGATCAATTCCGAGAACGAGCAACGGCTCATCGTGTTGAAATACTTGTTGAGGCTTGGGGAGTGGTAGATGCAAGAAGCCTTCGCACCCGGGAGTGCAAAGGGGTGTTCTTTCGGGCAAATCCGCGTTCCAACTTCTGTCAAGACACCACTCAAGCTCTGAGTCCAGTTCGCTCAGTTCACTGAAACAACCTGAAAAAAGAGAAGCGTTTTATTTGCTTCATTCTTTATGTAAATTAATATTGAAATAGCTATTAAGGAGTTTCGGTACAGGCGATACAATGTTGCCATGCTAAACCATGTTAAAAACACAAGAAATTTCAAAATGTTAAGAATTTTATAAAATTTGGTGAACATATTCGTTTAGTGCCAAATTTGACAATACAAATTTTTTCAGATTTTTCTTCCACACAGTTATCGAGTAATCGAAGACTAAAGTTCACGTGTATAAGCATAGCGTTTCCATATATATAGGTATACACTTCGGGCATAAGAAATCTGCTTTAATGCATAATTACTCGATAACTAAGTAGAAGAAAATTTTGAAAAAATTTGTCTTTTCGTATTTAATGTTGAAGAACATTATCACCAAATTTCATTAAATTCTTAACATTTTGCCTTTTGTACCGAAACTCCTTAAAATCGTAGTATCAAATTAATCGGAGTAAATTAATTTCATTTCTGAAAAATAATCTTTCGATCGAATTTATCAAAAGAAAACAAAAGAAAAAAAAAACAAAAAATTTGCCAATCGTTCTGACAGGAATTGTTCGATTTCTAATTAAACTTCTTTATAACTTTCGTTAGAAAATCGTGCTTTGATTAAAAGGCTGGTTCCTCGAGCCGTTTCCTCTGTCGAGATTCATAAGATCGAGTATATTCCGAGAAATCATTGAAAAACGAATTTTAGGGTGTGATATTAACAGGATTAACAGGACGATGGAAATTTTTTAGGCCGCCACGAGCTCTCAAATTTATATTCATTGATGAAAAAAAAAAAAAAAACTCGATGGTCTAACGTGAATAAAAAATGAACGATCGTCTCACGTTTGAATAATTTAGAAAAAGAAAATTAAAAAGTCGCCGAATCGCGGGCTCAGAAATCAAAGTTTATATACGCAGAAAATGAGGTTTCGAGTAAAATAGTTAATTACTGGATGAAAGAGATGGGCTCGGTGTCCAATCGCTCCAAGGCACTGGTAATGAACAAGTCAGATCGGTGTAGCACTCGGTCTCGTTGATGCTCGTATTCGTGCCGATATTGTTATCAAAAAATAGTGGATTTTCGTTGCTCGTTGTTCGACATATCGATCCTTCGTAATCGTAGGGCCCTGATGGTAATGCCGGAGGCAATATTTCGGTGGTGTTCGCGGAGTCCATAGTTAGACCGAGGACCGAGAACAATAGTTCGTCGGTCATCTCCTGCTGGAAATAACCAAATAACAAAACATTTGTACATACATGAAACATGAAACGTTATGAAGCATATTTCGTTAACAATGAACGTTTAAAAAGCGTTCATATCTGGTACTACATCATTCCATTCAATGGCGAGAAAGAGGAATAGGAGGCAAAAATAGTTAAGGGGAACGAGAGAAGAAAAAACGAAAATGAATCGATTTAGTTCGTGTTTCTTGGAGCGTATGAAGAATTATTTTATTGAATTATCAACGACAAGTTTATTCGTTGCTCGAAGATGTCAGAGACGTCGACCCCTCGTGGGCGCTCGTCTCTGACATCCTCTGACATTCCCCAGATACTTATCACGAGAATATGCAATTTCACGTGTACAACAACCTTCACGTGTTACGATCGTTATAACAATCATTCCGAAAGATTCATATCCTTCGAACAAGCCAACTTTATCATTTCAATGTTTCTCCTTGCCAATTTTTATTTACTGTCTTTCTTTATTTTTTCTCTTGTTCCGTGACTTCTTCGACTCCGCTCTCTGCAGAGTCATCGTTTTTATACTTCGACATTGCTTCGCATATGGGGCATTTCACGACATCTCTAAATTCCCAAATTCTTTCGAATTCCCCTTTTTTAATTCGTTGAAATTTTATACATCAGCGATCGGGTTATTTACACTTGTTCAATTACGCTTTTTTTTTTTCTTTCGATTCTTCAATATTTCTTGCTAAAATCTCTCCAGATTCAGGCGCGTTAATCCGCCGAAAATATTGAGTTCACGACAAAATCGACTGGGTGCAAGCTCCGACAGTCTCTGAACTTTTTTCACATTTAAACGCCACCGAATCTCGAACGTGGGAGCAACCATTTGACAAGAAAATAAATGAATATTTTTCTTCAGCAACGATTCATTTTCTATTTCAAGTTATTTTCATAGCAACATTCATAATTTCGAGTTATTCGCAGGCAGCCTTACCTCAGCCGGGTAAAACAAAAAGTCGAAAATCTGATGGAGAAGAAAATACGAAATAAATTGCCAGATCAAACAATCCAAAAGCCCGTGGCTGATTATTCGTCGCGTGAAAAAAAAGACTCAACTATTTTTATTAATCGAAAGAATTCTGTATTAAAAAATTTGAATAGTGACATGAAATGCCCCATACATAATTTATCAACGTCGTATTCATTTATATACTCATGAGAATGTCCGTCCGGACGATTTTTCGAGATCACTTTTTTTGCGGTAAGAAGACGATTCATTGCTTCGTAGATCGTGAGAGTTCGATCGTAGAAATCAATAGAAAATCTGAATGATTATTTACTCTCAAGAAGCAGATACACGAAATCAATGAGATTCAAATAATTCATTTTTCGTCGTATTATTCTATTAAAATTTCTTCGTATCAGTGTTAATACGAGCTCATATTTCGGCGATACGGATTATCGTTTTAATCGCGAAAGTTTACAATACCGCGCGGATAATCGTTGGTCGGTATTGAAAAAAGAAAGATAAAAAAAAAGGAAGAAAGAAAAAAAAAATTTTCATTAACACTTGAAATAATCTGCGACCTCGGAGGTCGCCGGATCGTATTTTACTCACGTCGAACATCCCAGCGTCTCCAATCATTTTTTTTGACCGGTGGAATCCAACAAAACTTGTTGATATGAAATGTATGTTTGTCGGTTTAATGAGCGAAGCAGAACACACGTTCTTGATTCTTACTCGCGTAATTCCCAAACGAAATAATTTCAAATTCGAATATTTGTTTAACTCTCCGATTCAGGAAAAGTTTTTTTTTTTTTTTTTCCCTTATTGTATTCGGGATTATAAGTCACAGATGATTTCTCGAAGATCGAGTAGCGCGAAAATCGTTCATTTCAAACGGTCGAAAGAATTTCAAACGTTGATGAAACCGCGACGTTCGATAGAGGTGAAAAATTATCAATTTTCTTCGTATCTTCAATAGAGTTTCAATATTTCTGAGTTAATGACAAATTTTCAAGTTGAGATGCGCGCCGACGAGAGAGTCTCTCGTAAAATCATCACCGAACCGATTGACACGAGTGCCAGAGGTTGTCTGACATGACCAACCACCCGGTAGTTCAAAGTGAGAAAAAGAGATAGAGAGAGAGAGAGAGAGCAAGAGAGGCGCGAAAGCCACTTGTATTCGTCGAATCAAGTGTTTTTTAACCCCCGTCGAGGGAATCTAAATTTTGATGAAAAAGTAGTTTGGAGAGATTGCGATAAGGATGGTCCTTGTCGTTCCTCCTGACGGTAGCAAATGGTACGAGGAACGTTTTGGTACTACCACGAGGATTCCGAGAGGAAACGTTGTACAGAAACACGAAGTAGAAAAAATATAAAGAGCGAGAAAGAGAGAAACGAGAGGAGACGAGAGAGATGGAAGAAAAAAGTGGAGATAGAGAAGGTTCAGTTTGGTGACGAGACTCGCGATATCGTGGTCTCTGTGCCACCCGGTACCGTCACTGCGTAGAGTTCCCCAGGGAGTCTGTACGGGATTTGACGTGGACCATTCCACAACCGTCCAGATCTATCTTTTCCCCCTCCCCTACTCTCTTTTTCTTTTTCTGTGATTCGTCTCTCTCTCTCCTCTCGCTTGAACCAACGTATTTAAATACCGATTATTTTGCATGTGAGATAAAATATATAGACAGAGAGCGATTACGAATTAGAAAAACCTCCGTAAACGTTAGTCGAGAAGCACAAACGAGGACACTATTTGGCTCCGTGAACCTTTGAACTTTCTGAACATAATTTGTATCGCAATAACCAATACCGATCGTTAAGCCATTTTTATCAATCCGCAAGCTTCTTTCATATTTCGTTGTTTCGTTTTTCTGCCAGGAATCAACGCAGAACGTTAACAAATTTAGTGTACGTCATCGAATCTGGTTTGAATATATTTTTTTTTTCTTTTTTCGTACATAAATTTTATACACAATATTCATACTGATAATTTTATCTCATCATAGAATCTCCTCGGTCTGGTACCAAACAGACAGATTCTGATTCAAAATAATATGTATGTCAGTTTTTTTGAAGAAAATCATTTTTGGGCCTAATTTTAATATTATAATTATTATTTTTACCAAACTATAGATCGATTCTTAATGTTGATCTTGAGATAAGAAAACATTGAGAAGATTATCGTCTTGAAAATGATTCTTTTAGTGCTAAAATACGAAAATGAGACCTTTGAAATCGTTCAGATATATTGTGATCTCAGGGCACTCCATCGGTAGGGCTGATAGAGGAGTGCCTCAACTTGACAATTTATCCGAATTTTTATTGATCTTAAAACTGTCAAAGACAAGTTCTGCAGAATTTTCATGTACTGAACGACTGGTTGATCACCTTAGCGAAAAATGCCGTGGTTATAAAACAAACTGTTTGTCAACAGTCGTAATTTCGTTGAATGATTACGTTGGAATATTTAATGATTAAATTTTTCATTATTGAAAGAATTATTATCGGTATCGTACCACGTGTATCGGAAATACACGAAGAACAAATTGATACCGCTAAATGTGGAGAAAAAAAAAAAGCATCACTACGTGAGCTATTCGTGGCTAACGTGATTTATGTGTTGATAAAATTCTGATATTGATACGTTATGCAATTACATTATCATTGGAATAGAAAGACAAGTGAATAAACTTCGGAATTTAACGAATAACGATAATTTTCATGTAACGAGATAAACTATTTTTGAAGTGTTTTATTTTTTTTTTAGTTTCTCAATGCTAACTCAAAAACCGATATTTTTTTTTTTTTAACTTTGTAAAACAAAGTATGATGCTGAATATAACGAGAGAAAAAAATTTCATATTTTCAGCATCACTTTAAACTGCGATATCTTAAAATTTCTTTCGATTCGATGATTTGGACGCATTTGAATGAACGTTAACCATTTTTTTTTTTTTTACTTTTCTATTTCCAATTTTGTGTACATCTCATTTGATTCGACGACAAACAAATCTTTTCGCTTTTTGTTTGGAGACGTATCGAAATATCTCTCAACCTGACAATACCTCTTGAAACTTTGACAAGCCCATGAAAGAATGTTCAATCGTATGGTAATAGTGAAACCCATTAATTTGTAAAACACGATTATTTGGATCCGAAGACAAAAATTTCAGGCTACCTCATTTTTTAAATCTTGAACTATATGAATTTGTGGGAAAGCTGTTGCGTTGTTATTGATTATCGTACAAGTGTATGCATTGCTCATTCCATATTCGGGATTACTAATCGCGCGTACGTACATTTCGGTAAAATGATTATTCGATCATGGATTTACGTCAGAACGTAGTTTCCATATTTACGTTCACTGAGATAATTGAAACTGAAAAATAATGGTCATAGCAACGGAGCCAAAATCAAACTTCAATTATTCTTATTATTATTAAGAAAAATATAAATTATCGTCAAATAATAATGAAAATTTCTATGTCATACAAAACTGGTGACGATTTTTAATTTTCGAAGTCGTTTTACTCCAACTGATTCATCGATGAAGCGATAGTTTTTCAAATTCTATGCTTTTCTTCTTTTAGTACGAAATGTTTAGGAAACACGAATATTCGAATAAATCGTATATAAAAACGATTTTTTATTTAAAAAAATGGTAATCTCGATAATTCGGATTGAAAAAGGCAATTATAAAATTATTATTAAGGGGGTTGGCTACAGACAACAATGTTGCCATGTTAAAAGCATAGAAAAATTCGAAATGATTGGAATTTCATGAAATTTGATGAGCATATTCTTTTGGATTAAATATGAATATACAAATTTTTTAAGATTTTTCTTCTACATACTTTTCGAGTAATTTAACACTAGAGTTTACATTCGTAAGCATAGGGTTCTGATATATATAGGTATATCTTTTGCATATTGTAAACTCCAATTATTCGACAACTATGTAGACGAAAAATTTGAAAAAAATTGTCTCATTGCATTTGATGCTAAAGAATGTTATCACTAAATTTTATTAAATTCTTATCATATTGTCGTATGTAGCCACCCTCCTTAATCTTTTCACTCGCTCCTGTTTTTGCCAAAATTTTCAAATTGTTTCGAATATTAATTATCACAAAATCATATCAGATTCAATGAAATATTTTCCGTTCAATCAGAATGTTTAAAAAAATGCCGAAATTTTTGTATTCGTTGATCTCAAGTAAAATCAATAGAGAGATTGAGATTGATCGAATGAATTTTTCTAACTAAAAAATTCGGAATCATACATATTTGATGGGGAAAAAAAAAAAAAAAAAAAAAATACTGCTCGTTTTCATTATTGCGATTAGAAAACGAAATCGTTACAAATTAATCAGTTGTACAGACGAAATTTGAGACATAGTTGTAAAAGTGATGTGGCAGGGATAGCAATCCCACGTGCTTACTACTGTCGCGTCATGCGATGAATTTATCTTGCGAGAGCGCGTGCTGTCACGTCTCATCTTTCACGCTAATAAATTTAATCACTAACCGATATAATTAATCGTCCTCAATTTATTCTTACGTGTGGAATAACCGGCTCTCCGATGACGTAGACGAAAGAAGTTATACGAAATAGACGATATACTAACTGATTTTACTTTCGAAAAACAAAAAAAACAAAAAAAAAAAAACAAAATCAAATAGAACAAAACTTTTGTCATACGAGAAAAGTGTTCAACGTCATTTCGATTAATCTTACATTTTTATCGAGTCTTGACGATTGGATTACTCCACATATATACATGATTACACGTTTACCTGAACGTTCGCGAATAATACTGGATGAAAATATGTATTCGAACTACGAAGAATGAAATTACTATTGAAAACGATAACAGGCACACGAAAATTAATGGATTAATATTATTTCAATTATATGTCAATTGTTTAACTTTAACGTAGACGCTGTAAATGTATTTCTATATACATTTATACGGTACAATTGTACGTTTTTCGTGGAGATTTATTCCCATGAGCATTACATGGAACGTTCTAATCTGAATGGAGTATAAAACAGCTAATACAGATGGCCTAAAGTGTGACAACATGCTGTAAATAATGTTTGACACTTCTGCCATGATTCTATTTTTTTTTTTTTTTTCCTTTTACTCTTATATCTCTCTTCGTACCATTTGAAATGCGATAAAGCAATAACTACTTTATCTATACGTATATAAACAAACTACGATCGATACGTATCGTGTAAACCTGCATCTTTTCACTAAATTCTATCTTTATCATTCACATTTGAACAGAAATATCACTTTCCACGTTGTTCACTGTCTGTTTTGTCTTTTCAACGATTATTGAAGTATAAAAAAAAAAAAAGAAATAAAGAAAAAAAGAAATGACAATTTTTCACTCGAAAAGATGCGATCGAACGGCTCGAGAACACGAAAAAAATGCGGCTGTTTTCAGAGTTGAGTGGCTGAACTGCCGAAGGCAACGCGTCCTGTCACGTAGAGATAATATTATCGAGAAGAAACACACTCTACCAACGCGCGCTAGTGACAGCGAAATAGTTTAAATATCATGCGTATTCTTATTTTGAATTTTCGTCACTTTGCAAATATTTGGAATTCGTTATAAACGTTTATTGCAATTACTTTCGTGGTTGACATTGAATTAAAAATGATTTTTTTTTGTCCTTGTTAAAAATAAAAGTTTTTTTGTGTATTTTAATCGTAGATATGATAAAATGGACAGGAATGGAATGCTGCCAATTTATCTACCTTGTTTCAATCATTTTTGTGGTGATAATTTTTATTTCTATGGCGGCACGAGTTTTGGAATTAATAAAATTTTTCGTTTTTAACGTGGAACAATATAATTATTGAAAAATATTGACAAATGTAGGGCGGGAAACTTGGTTCATGGTTATTGATTTTACTCGATTTTTCAGGAGTTTTCGAGTCTCGTGAAAAAAAAAAAAATAAATAAATACAAGAAAATATTGCACGCACGGTATCAGTCGATTCAGGTTACAGAAAAGAATGATTTCAGATCATTTTGATGGCAAACGCGGTACGGTAGTTAACGTCGAACGCAAAACCATCGCTATCGCTTCCATTTCTTCATATTAAATAATAAAAAATAAAAAAGAAACAGAACAATTATTAAATTTATTTTGAAGCAAAATATTAATTGAGAAGAATGAATTGGAACTCGATTATTTACCGCCTTCGTCCCAAAAACGCGTCAACTATCGATTGGTCAATACTCTCAATTTCAAAGTACAATAAAAATTTTGAAATATTCAAAATTTTGTTTTCAACAATTGAAAAACGATAGCTGCTTTTACCAAAATTGTTGTTCGATCGAAGCGGATTCCTCTTCTTTTTTTTTTTTTTTTTTTTAATTTATTTTTCGTCTATCGAAGCAGCCAACGACCGAAAATATTTTGAGTATATTTTATTATTGCATTCACCACTTTTAAACATCATTAATCGAGAAATATTAGATCGGAGAACTCAAAATTAAATGTAAAAAAAATCGTAAATAAGAAAAAAGCTACAATCAGCTACCGATTTTAATATTTCATTCGAGAATCACATTATTGCTGTTAAATAAGCTGCAACCACCACTTTTTTCATATCAATTTTTGTTTCTAATCTACTGTCAAAGATAATCAAAATTGAACATTTTAAGCTCTGACGTGGCATAACACGTCGAATATCACGAGTAAAATATTACACGCATTTAGATTTTATAAATACCAAAATCGCGTTTTAGCGGTTGCTTAAATAATCGAAAAACTCTGTCTCGAAAGTAAAACGGTGAATTCACTCGCGCGAGTCTCGACCGACTGCCGTATGATGAATAGTATTTTTATTTTTCGTTGAATGAATGAAAACGTTGAGAGTAAAACTTTTCAGACTGGAATATCGAGGAACGAGGAGCTTCGCGCCATATCGCTAACGAAGGAAGTCGCTTTTGATACGAACGTCCTGCTTATTCATTGTTGATCCGTCAGATGAACAAATTCCTCGTTTCCAAGCGAACAGAAAGAAAAAAAATCCCTCGAAATAATTTTCATGCCCTTGAAGTTTTTTTTTTTTTTCACCCATCCTGAATGTATAGTTAGCATGTTTATTTTTTTACCATTAATACCGACTGTAGAAATGCAAATTTCAGAAGAATTAACATTTTTCCAGAACATACAAATTTTTTCATCAACAAATTTTTATCATATTAATTTTTAATTCTTGTATATGTCGATTATTCAATTGTAACAATAATTTTCAATATTCACATTTATCTGAACTTTAAATTAATACCATTAATTCTTGGGAAATAATGGTGTTTGCTTGAATATTTTTTGAATCAATTCTTTGAATGAATAAAATGTATTCCTATGAACAATGTAGTTGTTGCTGCTACCGTTCCAAGTATCGATCGTTGATTTATACAACAAAAGGTATTGGAACTGTCAACATGCGATTCTAAATGCTCAGTTCTGACTGAAGTTCTCAATGAGACTTTGGTATCGAGCAACGTTCGAATTGGTTTGTGACTCATTTTTCAGAAAGTTCACATTCAGACCAGAACACTTCACAGTGAATTATTTTTTGGAAATGTTTTTTTTTAATAAAAAAAAAAAATAATAAAACAATTAATTTCAGAAATGGTTTGATTACGACGTTGATTCCGACGAGGAATGGGAAGAGGAGGAACCGGGTGAATCTTTACATGGTTCGGATGAAGAGAAAGAAGAAGAGAATCCTGACGACAATGAATACGACGTCGACAACGATTTCATGGTTCCTCATGGGTGAGTTGAAGTTGCGAAGAAAAAAAAAACGATTATCGAAACGAAGTTCAGCCTCTAACTATTTGAATATCATTTCAGATATCTTTCTGAGGAAGAAGCACAGGCTGATGATGACGAGGAGGACATGGTAACTTGACATATCTTTCAAAAAAAAAATGACGCACTGAAAATTTGAATTCGAGAATAATTAAAGAAATTTATTTTTATTACAGTCACCGGAAACGCAAAAGTACAAATTGAAAATTCTTGGTGAGGAATTCGAAGCCGAACGAAAAACTCAGCCTTCCAAGGTCAAACCTAGAGTCATTGGCTGTATTTGGCAAGGCCCTTCCAACGCCTATCCAGAAAACAGTGAGTTGTTGCCAAAATTAATAAACCGAAATCCCGATAGTGTCAGAATCTGATTTATCATCGAGAATCAGATTAACGAAAAGAATAATGGAGCTGCGATTAAAATTAGACTAAAAGACAGTAACTATTGTCCTAGGCGCAAATCTAGTCTCGTATCGCACGACACGATCTCGTATCGACGCACGTTAGACAATAGTAATTATAAATGACAGTAACTATTGTCCTAGGCGCAAATCTAGTCTTGTATCGTGCGATAGTATTTTGAGAGTATGGGTCCGTCGGTATCTCGTCACCGTGAGGCCGAGAGAGATAGTTGCAAATTTTTAAAGTGAAATTTTAACACGGTTTGACTGATTACAAAAAGGCCCTGAAAGCCCATTTTTGCTAGCGCCCTGCGCAGGCTGGTTGAGCCTTTTTGTGATCGGTCAAACTGTGCTGAAGAATTGAAATTTCGAAAATTCGAAGTGAGGTTAAGTGACCGATCCATACTCTTATTAAGTTTCAATATAGCCGACAAAGTTGTTGTTTTCTTGCGATTGAATAAAGTTAAGAATTTCTTCAAGAGTGTATGGTTATCTCAAATTTTTTCAAGAATTTTTACATGTTTTTAAAGAATTGATGAGCGTGTGTATGAAATCAAACAAAATTGTTGAAAAGTTTTTAATTCTTTGTATCCTGGAAATTACCGCTTAAACTAACATTTCACACAGCGAAACTGCCTTGAGAAAGGTTGAAAATATTGAAAACCAAAATAATTCGAATACTAAAAATGACAGCGGAATTGTGACAATTGATTTCTTGATGAGATAAAAATTTATTTGCCCTTTTTACTTTACAGTTTCACAAAAATTGATGGACTTTCTCGCACTTCGACAAGCATGGGTACAAGAAACTCCGATATTATTGGGGCCGGTGAACGAATGCGAAAATGTTGATGGTGATGGGGAAGAAACGGCAGAAACGAGTGAGGAAAGAGAAGCGGTGAAAGAGGAAGCGGAAGAGAGACGAGTAGGATCAAAAAAGAAGCGACTACCAGCGGAGGCATTGCCCGAATTGATAAGACTGATACACGGGAATACTCACGGTTCTGGTTTTCTCGTAAAGGAATTTATGACGTTTTGGAACCGAAAGAAACAGGACGATGGTGGATCGAGTCCACTCTCGAAATCGAGCATTGCCCATAAAATTCGTGAATTGTCGAAGCACATGGCTTGTCCGGAAGAGGGTCCGATGCATTTGAGAGTTTGCTGGTACGTTTCGCCGGAAATAAGGAAGGAGTATCTCGGCGATGAAAGACTGGAATTGCCAAACAGTTGGAATTACGCCTTAGTACCTAAACGAAAAGCTTTTACGGAAACAGAAAAAACAGTAGATAAACCAGTCAAGGAGGAGAAAGAAAAAGAGAAGGAGAAAAAGAGCGCACCTCTGATAACGCAGTATACGAAAAAAATCACGCAAGAAGAAATGAAGAAGCAATTGGACATAAAATCCTCGCCGATTTCAAGCCCAAAAGCTTCGACATCACAAACAAAACCACCTAAACGAGCTCAACTGATATCGGTTGGCAGAGGTCAAGATTTTCCAAAATCTTCCATCATGAGTGCCTTTACAAAAGTTCAAATATCAAATGACCCCGAAACAGTGAATGTTACGCCAATTATCGTTGATGTTTCTGACGCAGAAGCAATCGAGACTGACAAATCAAAAATTGAAGATAAATCTCAAGTGGATGTAGTTGATCTCGATAGCAATCCAGAATTAATTACAAATTGAGCTATATTGCCTCTTGTACTCTAATTTTCTCTCTCTATTCGACATATCGTTCGGAATCGCTAAATATACAGAATTGATTCGTCAATATATAAGTTCGGGATTGAAAAAAAATCGGAGTGCTCGATACCATGTACACCGATTTCCATTGAGATTTTTTCTTCATCGTTCTCAACTGCCCAAATGGAAATGTATTTTACTACGAAAAAAATACGCATATATATATATGAACGAAACTATGAATTTGTGATGGAACCTCTACAATATATTTATGTGTACACACCATTCGTTTCCGTTTGAGATCGATTTCACAAAAAATAAATGGATGCATAAAAATCGAGATAGAAAACATTGCACGGTAATCTGAAGAATGGATCAAATTGTTGTATCACACAGGAGATTCGCAGGACTGTCGAAAATGAAAAAAAAAAAGAAATGTAAAATTTTCACGATTCGAACGAATTTCTCGGGAATTTTCTATCGTATCTTTACTTCGTACAGTTTTTCATTCCAATGATATTGCTAACTCGTTTGGAAGTGCGGAAAGTTCTTCGTTATTCGTTATTTCCTGTCATTTTTTTTTTTTTTCATATTTTATAAGAATATTATTCTCGATATAAGTGTAACTCATTTTTTAAGATATTTTGTACCGTCGATGTCAGTGAATTTATCGGAGAATCGTTACGATGTCGTTTTTATATATAATATAAATATAAAAAAAAAAACAAACAAACAAACAAACGAAAAAATGTTGAGGAAGAAAGAAAAATGGCTTTATATTTTGCAGTCGCTGCAACGCGCGTGAGATACGTGAAAATCTCACATAACTATTTGTGATACGTATTTCTTCGTGGTTGCCTGCTCGTATCGTAAGAGCAGTCAATGAAGCTAGAAAGTAATGAACGAAAAAATCCGGTCGATCGATCGATCACAGACAATAAACTGATAAGCTTATGTCCATTTGGAGTATTTGGACTTAACGAGAAACGAAGTCTTAATTAGAAAAAGAGAAGTTATTATCTTTATGAAATCTGTGTAAAAACGTCAACATTTATATAACGCGAAAGTTTCAATGTTCCCAAGTTTATCTGAGTATAAGCAAATTCAAGTGCCTACATACAATAAAAACAATATTACTTTAAGATACGAAATTACGTCTTTTTCATTCCAATAACCGGGTTCGCGTATTTCGAATCATATAATTGAGCCGAATAACTTTGATTTTATTCTATTCATTTTACTAATTTCTTTCAATTATTCGTGAAGTTTTGGAAAAAGTAAAAAAATTCGAACTCAAGTATTTGGGGTCGTGCCCAAAAACTCTTCAAATTTCAAATCGCATCGCGGTGATTAGGGGGAATTCGAATAACGCCGATTTTCTTTTTGCAGGAATCTGTAATAATCGGTTGAAAATTTGTTGCAAGAAGCGAGGTGAATAAGTTGAAACAATATCGACCCTGCAGGTTGGCACAAAAATGATAGTATTTCGTCGTTTCACTTTATTCATTTCAAATATTATGAACTTACAAAATTGTAAGACTGAAATAAAGTAGGATTCTCGGAAAAAATTTTAATTTGCTTCCATAATCTGTGAGAAGTACTCCAAACTTTTTGAACTTCTTTCGGAGGCACCAAAGTTGAACGAAACATTCTAACAATGGCATTTCCGCTTGCGATTATTGAAGGACCAATTTATTTGAAAACTGAAGAGTTGAATTGCACTGTTATACAAAATTCAACAATATTTCTTTTTATCTTTAAGGGAGTTCATCTGGTACCGAGCAAGTCAAAACCCAAAACTGTCACGACTAGCGTAGTCGGCTCAGTATGTCTAGTGTGTTTAACTTCCTTCTTCGAGACAAATTAATTTATTTCGAACCTCATAAGTATCGAATGGATTTTGTGAAGTGGTAAAAAGATTTTTTAGATATTTTTTAAGCACTTATAAAAGTTTCGTACGAAACTGTTTGTCAATGCTTGCGAATTTAATGTTTACAGACGGGAAAACCACAGAAACGCATAAGGAACCGTGTTAAATTGGGAAATCTGTTTTTATTAATTTCTCTCAAACAAAGTATTCTAAGGACCTGAAATTTTGACAGGTGATCTAGTTGATATTGATAACTGTATTCACATTTTTTAATCAATATCTGTTTGTTAATTCGATTACCAGATGAACTCCCTTAAGTCGAATGACAAGATTTATCTTTGATTAGACTGACACTACACTTGTTATTATTTCGAACAGAAATAATGTGTTTGTCCCTATTCGTCGAATACAATTATCAAATGAATCACTCAAGTTGATAGAATTTTATAAAAATCGAAAAAAAAAATCGATTTTTTTTCATTTCAGGTGAAAATTACGATGAAAATATTTCCAAAAATTTTTCATCGAAAAATCAAGATTTTTCGATGAAAAAATAATCTCTCATGATTGATATTTATAACAAAGCAGAGAAAAAAATCATAAAAATTCATTGAACTCTCTGTGAAAGCATAGTATTTTTCCATAAATCAATAAACAATCATGAGGAATAATGATAATAATATCGAATCGTAAAAATTTTTTGAAAAAACGTTTCGAACCATCCTGACGCTAATTTGCATTCATTCGAGACTGTCCCCACGAAAGTTGAGCAGTTGAAATTCCGACTGTGGAGTATGAAATTGAGGGTTTCAGAAATCTACGACTGCTATAGGCCCCGAGGTACGTTTTAAACTTTCTCGGTTCGGCAATAAAATTCTGTCTCGCGTTTGTGTTTTCCTATTGGAGACATTCTTCGCGTCAAATTGCTCGTGAAGAATCGTTATTCCCGTTACGTTTTACTCGAAGAAACAAATTTATAAGAACCAACAACATGCTGAAACGAGAAATAAAATAATTATTCGTTTTTTTAGTAACGTATTATGTTGAGGCTCTTCTTCATTCATGTCGATAGAAGATAGAACAAACAATTTTGCTTGACCAACGTAGCAGTATCGATTTTAAAAAAAATAATAATAATAACCGTTACTGTAGTCGTAACAGCTAAAAATTCAAATTTTATTCCATAATCGTTTGTTTCATTTCATTTTTTATTATTTTGATAAATATTTTATTCGTAATTAAAATTTTGTTGTTCATGAATAATAAGGATTTCGTATTGTCCCAAATTGACGTATATGTATAGATAGCAAATGTAAAATATTGAAGCTGAAGGCAATAAAAAAAAAAAAAAAGTGATTTTTCACGTTCGCGATTGGGCAGAAATCTGTAGCAGAGTAAACGGAGAGTCCAGTGACCGGAATTTCTATTGCAATTGGTAGAGGTGAAGGGGGTACGAAGCTCCAGGGGTTGAAAAGGGTGGAGTTTCACACGTGATCTTCCGTGCAGGGTTCCGAGTGATACGAAAATCGGTAAGAGTAAAGAACGAGGAGGAAGACGGCGAAACTACTTGGCAGTTTCTATATGTTTTTTTTTTGTCTTTTTTATACCCTCGAGCCTGCATGCAGCAGGGATTCACGGAGGAAAAGAGACGCGTGCGTTGTAATATAGAACATTGAGGAGGGGAAATAAAGAAGATACAGGGTACAAGAGACAGAGAAAGAAAGAGAAAATAAGAGGGTAAGACAAACACAGAACACAAGGGAGAGAGAGAGAGAGAAAAAGAGTCGAGAAGATTGATAAAAGTTGGCGTGGAGGATGAAACGAGTATGAGAGGAAAGAAGAGAAGTAGAGAGCAGGAGTATAGAGAGTTGAAGTATCCTTTGGGTACATAGAGTGTACACGTTGTTCACATTATATACTTAATACATATAAAAATTTATACATATTGTATGTACAAACAAAAGTATATATCAACGTACTCACTCGCATACGAATATATATAAGGATACACGAAGACACGTCCATGTATATATATTTTTCTACGACTCGAAGTAACTATCTAAAAAAAAAAAAAAAAAAGTACCTATATACATGCGTAGCAAGGGTCGTAGAGAAAATGGTAGCCAATAGCAGTGGCTCGTCGCCCTGCTACGGTATTGAACGTCTCTACGCGAGGTCCAGAGATCTTTCTCTCCCTCTCTCTTTCTCCTCTTTCGTTCCTTCGCGTACCTTTTGTAAAAGAACCCACTTTCTGCTCCCCGCTTTCCTCCTCCTCCTCCCCCTCCTATTTCCCTCATCCTGGTGCCTCTCGTCCTTCGCGCCATCTCTCGACCTCATCTCCCTCCTTCATTCTCCTCCTCCTCCTCCTCCTCCTCCTCCTCCTCCTCTGGAGCCGTTTGCTACTCTCTGTGGCCCTCGTGACCCGACTACACGTCCTCCACTCCCTCCGCCATATAGCATCGTCGACCGGAGAGCACCAACCGTCCACCCTCTCTCACTCTCTCCTTCTGTCTCTTAGTCTTTCCCTCTTATTTACTCCCTTCCTCTCTTCGCAGCCTGCCCTCGAGTCCCTCTCACGAGTTCTCTTGTCCCTTTTTGCCAGCATCCTCGCGATCCTTACTAGCACTCGCGGCCAGAGATCGGGGCATTCGTCGAAAAGTACGTCGAAAGAGCTCGAGTAGCATATACACCGCTTTCGCCCTTCCTTTTGATGCGCTTCATCCTCCTCCTTCTCCACCTCCTCCCTCTTTCCTCGCGATTCGCATCTCTCTAGAACTACTACTCGAGATAGCATCCCCTTTGCGTTGTATCTTTTCGACTCTTTATTAACTTGCTCCTTTTTCCTCACTCGCTCCGCATGTTCCAGAGGAAAAACGAGCATCGTACATTAATCAGAAAATCAGAGCTCCGTGCACAACTTCCACTTGGTTTTCATTAATTCACCATTATCATTTGATTTTTTTCATTTCTTTTTTTTATTACATTTATCCTTGAAACTGACCCCGATGGAATCGGCGTTGTCACGAAAACGTTTATGGAACGTCTTGGCCTTCCTCCTCTTGATGATCCCGCCTCATCACGACGGATTTATCCTGCGGATATAAATCGACTCGTAGCATAAATAGAAAGAAATGAAGCTGCGTCCTCGAGTACTTTACATGCTCTGCGATTATAATTCTTATAAATAAGTTCTGAGAATCCACAGGACTTGTCCAATGAGCTTAATTTCTCTCAGCAATGACGCGCGATTAGTGATTAATTGGGGGAGGGGGAGAGAAAAAATGAGTTTGATTTTGCACTCATTAATATTGCGAGGGTCGTACGATTATATTATTATTTTTTTTTCTTCCGTTATTCTCGTATACGTGGGACTTTGCTCCCGCTATGATTCACCAAAGTGGAAGAGAAGACAAACGACGAGGAATAACGAGTGAGAAAGTGATTGCTGCGCTGAAGCACACACATCGGAAGCCGGATAGCCTCGGGCCAAGAAGGTTGCAGGAGATCTACGGGAAAGGGAAGATGTTATTGAGAAGAACAGAAAGAGAGAGGGAGAGGGAGAGGGATTTATAAACCAGAGGATTCACGCCAGGAGGGTGTATAAGATCGAAGTGAGCGCGAGAGGGACACGGAGGGATACTTAATTGAATATACTTGGACTGCGATTGATGCTTCCTGTCGAAACCTTAATTTATACACATCTATATACGTATAATTGTTAATGATTAAAAACAATAGAATCATTTTACTTTCGGGGGCCAATTCAGTGATCAATAATCGTAAACAAACGCAAAATGTAATTATTTTTAAATTATTTTCGACACTGAGAAAAATGAATTCGTAAATTCAACAAATTTTTTTGTTGGTTCAACGAATCGTAGCAAACAAAATGAAATTTGTTAACCCAAACGAAATTTGGTTCAACAAAAGTTTGAATCAACAAAAGTTTTGTTGAATCAACAAATTTAATTTGTTCGCCACCATTTCAAATTTTTTTTCTCAATGGAGGAATTACAAATAAATTCCGGATTCGAATATAATTTGTACCATTGATTTTTCATATTCTCAATCAATGAAGATAGTAACTGAATACGATCTGAAAAAAAACGAACTAAAGTGCATTGAATCTTATTTTGAATATATACCGTGAAATAGTCAAACGTTGAGAGCGAGCAACTTTTACGTTATTTTGCTTCGATATCAATATAGGCCTGAAACAAAAAACAGTAGAACTGATTCCATTCCATATTTGTTGAATATGCATGATGAAATTTGTTTTTTGGATTCCGCGTCATCAGGATTCAAAATAATGAAGGTAGCAATGTAAATGGTATGTATGAAAATATGAGGTTACGAGAAATGTTTTTTGTTGCAGCTGCTGTATCTTATGCTAATCTAACCCCCTCTCGTAGCATGAAAAGCGGCTATCTCATATCTTGCACAAGAAGGCACCGGAAAATACGCATGAAAAAGTTGCTCGTAACAGGATACTCGGCCGTCCATAAATCATTTTTCTAAGCTCAATCTGTTCGCCGACACCGCGAGCTCTCGAGCCGGGCGCGGGGGTTAAAAGTACCCCTCCTACTCGAGTTATCCTCAAAGCGTCTCATACTTGTCCCGGATATACGCACACACCCTCGCGCCACGTCCTCTCACCGCGTTTCCGGCAAGTATAAATATATATATCTCGCGGAGGGAGAAAAGCGAAGCACACAGAGCGCCAGGTGTGCAACCTTTTCGCCAAGCCCTCTCGCTGCGCGAATTTTCATAATTTGCTGTGGCATCCTTTGGCAAATTTAAATTTTTTGAAATACACTTCCTGCTCGCTGAAATCTCGAAGAAACTCGCATTACGAGCCTCGTTACCTATTGATATTTGCATAATTTTTAATTATGCATTCAACCTCCGCGTTCACTGTTATTGCACAATCAATCAATTTTTTTTTCATAATTTCATTTGCGCAATACGTCGCATTCAACCGTAGAGAAAGCTTTTTCATTTGATTTCCTTACATATAACAGACTTAGAATCGCGATTCTGGTACATATTAAAATTATTCCAGCATCTTCTCTTCTTCATGATAAACGTCTCAATATGTATATTATCTTGTCGAAAGAACAATCACAATATTATATTCGCATTTACATCAGAAAACGATTTTGCAACTATTTTTTTTTTTTTTTTTTTTTTTTTTTTTCAATCTTTGAGACAAAACGATGAACTAAAATCGTTATCAGCTATTTTTCAAAACAAGATTCAGTCTACTTTGAAAAATTGAACAAAAAGAAAAAAAGAACATTTATGTAAGTAACACTTAAAAAAAAATATCGCATAAATAGATAAGAATTTTTTGGATAAATTAAGAAACGAAACGTGAAATCCCAAGGGGTCACCAAGAAATGGTGAGGCTGACGCTAAGTTGTTGAGATCGCTCTCATACGGCGTGAGAAATCCAGGGAGAATTCCCTCTGTTAATATCGCGTGGTACCAACCGGACTTCCCGAGAAAGAGAGGGAACAGAGATTCTACCCGCAAAATCGCAAATGTAGATATTACTGGTCTGATGCGGAGACCCTTTTGGCTCCGTTCAGGAGGGACATTTTGTTGAAGGGAACGATTGGTGAAGAGATCTCGAGCCGCGGCACAGGGACTTTATAGAGAGGAGGACAGACATAGTGTGTGTGTGTGTGTGTGTGTGTATGTGAGAAGAAAAGAGAGAGAAAGAGAGAACTCTCTGGAGATGAGTCTGGCACGCCATCGTCTCGAGACACGCCATTGGCCCTTTGGACCTCAGCAATATTCTCCAGCGTCTTCTCGCGATAGTCTCTTATGCCTCTGCTTCCACCCCGTACTCTTTTCTCTTTTTCTCCCTCCTCCTCCTTCTCCTCCTCCCTCACCGTATCGCTGTTTTCTTCTCCTTCTTTTTTTAACCCCGGCGCGTCCGCGGATCACCGAAGAAAATTACGCTGAATCCTCGACGAGAAACTCTCTCGCTGTCAGCGAAGATTATACCGGTGTGTGCCCTCTCGCGTAGAGATGAAGGGAACAACGGGCCGAGGGGAAAAGGGGATTTCGCCTGTTACCGATCTTTCTGCCTTATAAACATCGCGAGCAGACCGGGTTACACACGAATTCGCGTCAGAGTTCTTTTCCCGCGGCTCAACGCGTGAGAACCAGGTGTAGCTCCATTTATTTTTCAGGCTTCATTTTTTTCGCTTCTTCCACATATTAGCCATACGAATTATCGGGAGTTTCGGCCACCTTAAAAACACCAGAAAGTTTGTACGAGACATGCAGGTTCTAAAATGTAAATAAAGAGCACACGCATATTTCGAGTGATGAAAACCTGTTGGTTGTTCGATAGCTCTGAAACTATATTCGTGATTCCAAGAAAATATCATTCTCAAGGGTAGGATTATATATTCGATCAACGAATAATTGCTAGTAAAGCCTATGTAAAAAGTATAGCGCGATGACATTAAATCGTCCAAAATTATAAGGCAAATTCACTTCCATACACCACTCGTTCGATGATTCATGGTCCTAAAAAACCCACTTGTAAAGATTGCGCGTATATTACTATGGGAAATTTTGCCCGTAACATGGCCATTATCGTAAATAATAGAATATAGTTAAGATTGAAAAAGAAAGCTGCTGTAGAATATAATGGAGTCGAGTGCTTTCAAAAATCGCCTAATGGAGGAACTTCTCTATATATGAGATGCGTCCTTCCCATTCCGGATACGTGTAAAAGGAGAAAAAAAAATGTCGAACGTGATAACGTCATCGAAAGATTGAGTTTTCCTGCCACGAAGGTGCGAATAAGTGAGTGCCGAGGGCGTAAATCCCACGAATATATATATCTCAAGCATATACGCATATATACAAATGTTATGTGTTCCTTGATGGGATGGATGGCGTTCTCATTCCTTTAGGGAATAGTGCCAAATCTTTAGTAACTGACATAGAGAGTAGGAAAGACTTGACGTCCTACACACATACGATATATGAGGGTGTGCATAATACACGTGTAACGAGAGAGGGTAGCAGGCCAGCAAGCGGAGGGTGAGATGTTCGTTATATATATATAGAAAATGCAGACATAGCGTGTGGAGAAAGCTCCATAGGGAGAGGACGAAGGGTGGGGAAGGTGAGGGGGTGCCATTATGGAGATGGATCTTCCTCGGAGTAAAGGTAACGTTGCTGTTCTGATGGTGCGCTTTTGGTATAGTACAAACTGACATGTGTATCCCGATGTATGTGTGGGTTGGAGCTGAGGATGGTAGCGGGGGTCGTTTGGAGCAGCGTCGAGGGCAGGGGGGGGGGGGAGGGGGAGAGAAGCGGGCTGGGATAGATAGGAGTAAGAAGAGGGAAAGACCGAGAGAAAGCAAACGAGAAGGGCTTTCACCGAAAGGGAGGAAAAAGGGGGTGGGTGGGTGGGGAGAGAGATATATATGTTTTAGGTAGAATATAGACAAGCAAACTGTGTGGCCCGGGGTTCGTTCGTGGTAATATATCACCTCCTTGTCGTCCTCGAGACGCGAGTAAGCCTGTCGGCCAGTGCCCACCTCCGCGCACGCTGTCTTTCTCTCCCCTTATCCACCCCCACGTTGATTCCAATACCAACCCTTATCCTCCTCATCCGCCTCCTCCTGCTTTACCTCCTCACGTTCTCGTACTCCGGAGGTTACGGCCGAGAATCGATAGCTACGTGTGCCGTGCGCGTCTAGCCTCTTCGAGCAAGATAGAGAAACAAAACTCCCTGATGATAGAAAGGAAACGGTGCTTCCGAGGGTGGGTGCGGATGAAGAAATAGCCGACTCTCTCAACCCCATCCCCTCGGGCCCGATAACAGCAGCCGGACTACGATTACAATTACAAATGTCTTTCACGCTCGAATTTTAGCTTTCAGATCAGTACAAATCTGTGCTACTTGGCACTGTATTTCCTACTTCTTTGGGCTCCCAATAGATTCAACCGATATAACGTGAATCGAAAAATTTTTCACAATTTCTTGTATTTTCAATGAATACTCATTCGCATCTCCACATTCCTATTAATATAATCTTTCTTTTTGTTTATTCATTGTCCATACAGGAAATATACTAATTCCACATTTTTTAATTCTTCAAGAGTTTCAGAGCAAAAGCAGCTCGTAGATGTGCTTTTGCAGTTCTACGAACAATGATGAGCTAAACACGTTTAGAGCGAGTCCCAAATATGTAATTGGTCAATTTTTCCATCAGCAAAGATCGAACCCATTCGATCAATTTCGATATTATGCACGAATTAGTATCGAGATGGTAATGGTACTCCAATGAATTCGCTCCCACTTATTTTTATCGAGAATAAAACCATCTCGTTGGGTGATGCCGACGAGAACTTACGAAAAGGTTGAATCCAAGAAGGAGAAGGAGCAGTGAGAGGCAAAGGAGGAGAAGAACTAGGATACCAAGACAGATAGAAAGAGATAGGGGTTGTAGAACCGCCGATCGATGTGTCGCCGCGGTGTCCAGTGGTCGCAAGAGATGCGCTTGCGCTCAACGCTCCTGAGCTCGGTGTGTCCTCTCTTTTATGTATATATATGTATATAATCTCAATACACCTGGAAACATTTATACATATACACATGTTTATAATGATAACATGGACGTGTAGAATTTCGAGCGGATAGAGCTTTGCTCTGATTCGCTGAAATCATCGCGAACGACCCAGAGGGTATCCTCCTGGTTTATGTCACAGAGAACCACCCTCCGCGTCTCGATGTCGCTCAGACGGCGTGTGTCACCAACCCCGAGGGAGGAGCGACCCTCTTTTTGGTGTATACATATACATATTCTCGTACGTATATAGTTGTAGGACGCTTCCCATCTGACGACACCACCCCTGCGCGTCGTCAAACTGCTTTTCAGAGTCCTCGCGGTCACCGCCCTTTTTCTTTTAGATCCTGGTCGACCTTTGGAGTCAACTCAAGATTCTTCAAATTTATCTCAAACGTTTTCCCGGCGTGCGTTGATGTGATAAGTTCTTCATTGACTTACCTGATGCATACTTTTCCCGGTTTTTAGAGTAACAACGGTCTATTTGAGAAATTTAATGACGCTGCTCATTTTATGGTAGCTAGTTAAACAGCTTTCAAGATATTCTCTCTCTCTCTCTCTCCCTCTAGATTCAGCCAATGACCAAAGTAGTGAAGTGCACTGAAAAAATGGAGCACGTTTCATGGGTGAGATTTCTATCGTACTTGACACTTTTTCACATTCTTTTATTTACAGTCCATTGGATTTCCCAAAAGAAAGAAAGTACACAATTTTTGTATAGTAATTGGTAGTATGTAATTATTTATGTGTGCCATTAAACATTCTTTTTACATTTTCCAATACTAAAAAGTTCTGTTAATTCTATATTTCGTGAACAGTAGGATTCTTCGTTATTATTTGTAATCTCTGCTTTGTCGTTATGCGATGTGGACTCGGAGTTTTTTCTTTACAGTTAAAATCAGTATTTATAATTGTTCAAAATAAAGATATCATATAAATTCATTATTTTTTTATGGAACTTACAGTTTTGGTTTTCATTTTCGGCTTCATTTCAGTCATGTTAAAATTTTAATACATCACTTTTATCGTGATCTGGAATACTCTGTTATTATTCATAACGAAAGAAGGTAACGATTAAAATCATTTTTTTTTATACATTGCAAATTAATTATTACCCTTGCAATGCTCTCGAAAAGTCTCGAATAATAGCGACATTGGGCGAAGTAAAAAATTGCAATTTTTTTCGTCGAAGAATACAATAAAATTATAAACATTTTTTTGTTATAAATATTTAAAAGTTTGCTTTTCATGACTTTCTAAGAATCGAGAAAAAATTGATTTAATCACAAACAATTTGTTAAATTTCTTTAAATACTTGTACGATATTGCTGAACATCTCTCATACACCTCTTCGTGTCTCGCGGTCATCCTCTTTATCTTACATGGGACATTTTCAACGATCCGCCCACATAGAAATGCCTATGTAAGAACACATGTGAATATACATGTATATATAAATGCGTCCTGCTCTTTCCTCTCGAGAAGTACGATTGCTGTCCTCCTCTCGAGCTCGGAATGTCGTTCCCTCTCGTCGTTGAAACCGCGAGGGGAACTATAGCTTTTCTGCGACAGTCACGATTGGTCGTACTCGGGGACATGGGCGTGGTCAACCTCCATCGCTCTTGGATATCTCGATAATTGCTATTCCCGTTTATATATCATCGTGATTTATCGTCCAATATCGTGTTTCACGATATTAATCTTTTTTGCAATTTCTAAGAGTTCATTCATCAGCGTTTTGGAAATAGAACGAAAATTTTTTATCTTTTTTTATGCTTTTTATATATACGTTTTTTGAGTAAATCAGTGAGATCTTTTGGAGCTCAATTCGTTATTTGTGATGTAAAAAAAAAAAAAAAAAAATTGATTTTTTCAAACGGTGATGAAGAAGAAATGAAAAAGCATAAAAATGGAGAAGTCAATTTCTCTTTCTGATGGTTACAAAGTTTATTTGAGTTGGTAGAGTAGCTAATTTTATAGAACGACTCATAGGAAATATTTTTCTTTCGAGCAACGACGCAGAAACGTTCGAAAGACAAAGCAATCAAAAATAGATCGCTCTCGATTTTTTAAGTGGGAATTCTTCAAAGTTGGAGTTAGTCTCCAACGGTAGGTTGCCCAGAAATTTAGTTTCGCTTTACTTTTTTTTTTTTTTAATTATATATGTATTTGCTATACAAGCCGCCGAATGCTGATTTTAACCGCAGTTAAAGAGAGAAAATTATTCCTCTATTTCAGCTGTTAAGAGAAAATGATTAAATGAGGATACAACAAAATAAGTAAAGTAACTTCAGAAAATGCTTGCAATCGCATTCCAAACATTAGTGTGAAATAAGCTTTCTTTATTGAGACTTTTCAATTGGCAAATGATCAAAAAGAAGATAAAATAATCTAAAAAAATGTTTAGCCTCCCTTAATTGATTTGTTCCTATAAATTAGACCGCTAATTAAGTAGTTTAACGCGAAAAAAAATAATCTAGAAACAACGTGGAACAAAATGGCAAAAGAAAATGCAAAGAAAAAAAGTTTATAAATATATCGGAATGACGCAGTGGGTGTCCCGGTCGAATGTCCGGGACGGGTCGAAGAGAAGCAAGCCGAGAACATCACGATATATGACAGTTACCTACACGTATGAAGCATCGAGGAAGACTCGCGAAAGGGAGAAAAAGATCTAGAGAGAAAGAGAGATATAGTAAGAATGAGCGTGATGTTGAGACATCGCGAAAGAGGCAAATAAGAAGACCGTAAAGCGTTTACTGTGGCATCGTGCATATATACATATATATATATAATATAATATAAGACATCCATGTAGCATGTCCATATTAACTGAAGGGAGTACACGGAATATGGACGAGAAAGAAAGCAAGAGAGAGAGAGAGAGAGAGAGAGAGAGAGAGCGAATAAAAGCATAGGGCTCTGGGAGGAGCTGAAAATACTCTCACGCCGTTCTCTCATATCTTCAGTGTGTAAGAGTCCGTACTTTATAACTACATACGTGTGTATATATACAGCTACTCTATGTGCCTGTCGTGTTGGGGGATAATTGGGACACCGTGTATTATCGCTTGCGTGCCATACGCGCGCACCGCGGTTACAGTGTGTGATTGGATAGGCGGAGATGGGTCGCGCGAGATAGCTGACCCTAACTAAGGTGGTAGGAACGATAGGTATATAGATATAAACACATTTATGAATACATATGTAGAGAATTTGATGCCTGATAAGAATAAGGGCTCGAGTTTCATTGCATCTTCGGTTAATCCAGGCTGGTTAAGTCCTTTTGGGTGTTTGAAATCGACATAGATGAGCCAAGGTGAGACAGGAAAGCGAGGAAGGGCAAGTTGGTGCAGCAAGGGGTAGGAAACTGCGTAAACATATGTATATATATATATATATATATATATATCTATTCGTGTGTATATACAGTATACATATAGGTATAGGTATATATCTAAGGAGCATCTTCTCCATCTGCAGCAGCAGGAGCAACACAGAACGCGCGTTTACCTATCTACGTCATGGTTTGATGCATGGCGTGGGCGTTCCCCCGTCCATAGCCCATCCAGGGGTTCTCATTTAATTATAGTGCACCATCTCACGCCGCCGTGTTCTCTCAGCTGCGAATACACTCCAATGTATCCTCCTTGAAATCCCGTACTATCATTCGGCCTGTGTATTATTTCGTCGATCTCTCAATCACCTAAGGTCGCCCTTGATATTTACCCTAATAGGATCATAAGCCCTTTTCACATTATCGATATCCTACGCAGGCCTCGGCTCATGTACGGATATATACGTGTGATATATGGGATAGAACTGTGTTAATACAGCATGGAATTGCATGCAGTTCGATCTTAACTCTCATCCCACCTTAACATGTTCCGCGACCATGGAACTAAGGCCACTTGTCAGATCCAACGCTCAAAATACGTCGCGTGCATTATATCTCCGGCTTTATGGGTGTGTTTCGACCTGTATGCATGTGCTCTTGGGGTGTGGGATTCTTCTCGTTGAAGAATGCGGAAAAAAAAGGACTGAAAAATATGGTATATGATGAACGTTAAAAAAAAAAGGAGTCGTCGTTGCGCTGCTGGCATGAGAAAGAGAAGAAAATTGAGCGCGGGGCAATGGCTTCAATTTAATAGGGGGTTAGCTCTTGACGAGCTTTCCTAACCGTTATTTCGGAATTCTTTTATAATAGAGATCAAAATATTTCTCTTCATATCGAGACACCTTCGCGTTTTGTCTCTTTCATCTGTGCATTTGTCGGAAGGTTCACCTGTTCAAATCGCTCAATCAACAAAGCAATTTCATCGAGTCAACTAATATCATTGGAAATATAAGAATGACGAGCAAATGTACGTTTTACTTTCTGGTACAACAAATTGTGCTGAAGTTAATAAACGGCTTTCAGAAATGGGCCATCGTTTTTAATATATACATATATATTCATTGATTTCTGGTTTGTAGCGTTGTCAATTCTGTACTTGAAAAAAATCCGTGATTATTAAGCGGAATCCAGTTTTTCCGAGTTTTGCCATGTCGTATATCAAAGTATAATAGTCGCTGTTATATGCAGCGTGTAGAAGTTTCAATATTAACTAAAACCGTGGCAAGTTACTGTTGATAGTTGATACCGATGAAGCAGTGCAAATGATTTAATTAGAATTGAAAGCTCGGAAAGTCCTACTGATTCCCGATCAAATAGTATATTATATTCCCTGAATAAAATGTTTCGTGAATACGATGATTGTTCAAAATTCTTAATGAATCAAAAATTTCGTATAACTGAGAACCTCCAAATATGGCAGCCTGATTTTCCGTGGAAAAAAAAAAAAACACTCTGGTATTATCGTTAAGTGACCTAACAGTTTGAAGATTGTAGCGCAGGTATCTCACTGTATAATATCGCTGTAAGAGTGCATCTTTCGAACGACCCTTTTTTTTGTTGACTAATCGATGTGAAGATCGGACATCTAAAGATGAGTTGTGATAAATCTGTGGTAAATATTGCGGTCGCTTAACGATATCCAGTGGCATACAGCAGTGGCATGCCATGTATGTATTTATACATGTATATAACTCCGAAGTCTAATGGGGAAAAAAAAGGCGTAACTCGCGAGATTTAAGACGTGTAATGAGTTGTGACTTACGCCTTTCGAGTCTGTTGGGACTCGATATATATAAGTGCATGTAATATGTGCTTTATACACGCGAGGCCGCGAGATTCTTTCGCTCTCCCTTTAATTTAGAAGGCATTCAGTACGACACAAAGCATTGCCGGTAGCTCATATGTCATCGTCGTTCAAGACTCTTGCCTTATAAGAGAGTCGCCCTGGATGCTGCTTTCGAGCACAGAAAAGCAGAACATATTATATTCCTGAGGAGAGAGAAAGAGCACAAATGACTCGCGGTATACTTGAAACCTATTCCCTCCCTCCCTCCCTCTCTCTCTCTCTCTCTCTCTCTTCCATTTCTTTTATACATATTGCCAGGACAAGCGGAGGCTTAACTGCGGTAAGCGATCGCTAATTGACGTTACCACAAGAGCACAAGATATCTTACCGTTCTTTTCGTATATGCGTGTGGTCCGCGCCGACGTGGTTAACTCTTCGCCGTTCGTCTCTTGATAGTCATTAAGAGAGACCCTGCACGTATAATGTATTTTCCTTACACTCCCTTAGAACGTGTCTACCGATTAGACGATGAATAGATCAAAATCGATTTTATAGTTTGTTTTTTTTTTTCCATAATTTTTGTTCCGTCTCCACGGAATGATACATCGAGATAAGAAATACGGCGTTTCTCTTTCATGGACTTTTCGACGTCTTTTTATTTTACGTTGCAAAGAACCTAATGGCATCCACTTGAATAAACAGTTTTCGAATATACGTTTATATTAAGCTGATTATAAATTATTGGTGGATCGATAATACTCAATTACCATCAGTACAGGATTCTTTGTTTTAGTTACACAGAAAGTCCGAAGAATCCTAATTTTAAAAAATTGGGATTATTGTAGCTCATTTTTTTGCAGCGTCGTTGTCCCAATAGAGATCATGGCGATCTAATGATTGAATTAATAAAACTTTCCAAAAAGTATGGAAAATTTTCGAGCATCGAAACGAAGCAAACTCTTTGAAGTTA
The DNA here is from genome assembly GCA_037576405.1 of Campoplex capitator. Lineage (NCBI taxonomy): Eukaryota > Metazoa > Arthropoda > Insecta > Hymenoptera > Ichneumonidae > Campoplex > Campoplex capitator. The sequence goes on along the minus strand of JARBWI010000323.1, from coordinate 6,322,134 downwards.
CGATTCCATTTCTAAAACGCAACAAAGATTCCAGAAAGCTACAAACCACGCTGTATTAGATGACAGGAAAAAAACACGGAGAGTTCGCAAAACTATGGCTTAATTTTCTTCAACGAAAGAGAGAAATTTAGAAATTTAACGAGAAGCTCGCTTCCCTTGACTCTTTAGGAGTTTTTACGGAAACAATGCACAGCTGGTCTATTTAATCAGTGTATATATATATATATATATATATATATATATATATATATATATTAGGGTCTGTTACAGTTCGAGTCTGCCAAGAGTCTAGCGCGAAACCGAGAGTTATCCGAATCTATGCGGAGGGTGTTATTATATTTTATGACCGGGTGTGTTCCTGAGGTATCATATATATATATACGTATGATATCAATATATATATGTCCACAGAACTAGTATATATAGCGTATTAGGATCGCCTCGAGTAAATCGGCGTTTAGCGAATATAAACGTCGTGATCGCTCGGACGCATCTCCTATAATCTTTTCCTGTTCTCTCATGGCAGCAAAAATTCGTTGTGTTTCTTGAAACATGCAACTGTTGGCCGTAAAAAACGTCGAAAACATCGTCAGTAGAAAAAATGCAGCTGCTAGGCCGAGAACTATTCCCTCGCTCGCACTGATGTACCGATTCTCCGTTTCGGCATGTGTGCAAAAATGGATACATATATGCAGTCTTATGTAACTGTCTATTCATTTTTGTTTCGCTGCCCACGATTTTTCTTCCCCCTGGCAAGAATTCTCATTCAGAACTTTCTTATGCTTCGTTTTAGCTTTTCTTTTTTTTTCTTTTTTTACTTCAGATATTTTTTTTTCTTTCTTCGTGAGATAACCTGTGGGAAGCTCGCTGCAACAAAAACGCCATTAACTTTTTTCTAACTCGTTTTTTTTTCTTTTTCTTTACTTCAGCCTCGCTGAAAGTCACAGCGTAATATTGAGCTGTAGCGTCGAAATGTTCAACGTCGCTGATGAGCCAGATATTTCTCTTCTGCAGACTACTTTTTTGCTCTTCTCTACTTCGTAGATTATTTTATTTATTTATTTTTTTTAAGCCCGTGCTTATTTTTTGCGATACATTGGATTTTAAAATAAATTGTATTATACAAGTAATGCATGTTCATCGCGTCTCTACACTGTTAAAGAAAATTTTTTGACTCAAGTAATTCAAATTATTATTTGAATCGAATTCACTAGAGACAAAGTTATGTATCACACGTTGCGTTTAGTGAGTCGTTTTCTTGGTAGCGATTGATTGATCGTTATAATCGAGATCTTTGAAACTAATTATCGTTATTTGAATTAAATACAGTATTTCTACGAACAACAAATCAAAAATTTTAATTGCACATAATTGATATTTCGGGTCGGAATATTTTATTTAAACAACACGATTTAAAATTATTCACGAGGAATATGTAATATTTTTTACTGAGAAAGCCCAACGCATTGGAAACAAGTAATTTACATTTATTACATCCAGTGTGTTTCTCTTTGGTACAAAAATAAAACCATTAATCGAAATAATAAGTCTTTCGATCGAAATAATAGAAATAATAGTGAATGATCTGTGTAAGTACAAACAGTTATTGAGATCGATAAATCGTTTCAAATTATGGAACTATGTAGTCAAAAGCTTCATACAATTATTCATTTATTTAACTGAATTGAATCGACTGATTGTTTGTAGTAATCGTGCAATCGAATCTATTAAAGGTCCATTGTTTCTAACTATTTGCTTTCATGAAAACATAATATTTGTGTCGAAAACATATTTACTATATACCAATCACGAATCACTGGATAATACACAAGTAATTGATTTATTTGCATCAAATAAATGTTATTTGGTTCAAACATTTTTTTTTTTAAAGTGTACGTTTATGGATAACTGAAATTGAGGACAATTTATCGCATCGAATTTAAGTCAGCTTGTAATATGATTGTCAATCTTTGGAGCTCAATACCGGATAATATACGAAAGGGGAAGCAATAGCAAGTACGATGGAGCTTCGATTCAATCGTACTCGGAATCTCGTAATTTTTTCTTGTTTTCTCACGTAGGATTGTAGTACGTGACTTCCGGTTGATTTTTCCTTCAGCAGCTTATATTCGTAGCAAGGAGAATCTCAATTTTCAACAAGTTCCGGCAAACTTTTACATATTTTTTATTCGAGCGCATCGGATGTCGCTGAAGTCATGCCAAACAAATTGCAGACACTTGGATTAGAACGTTCGGTAGAAAAAAAAAGTATTATTCGGAGTGTCGATTCGATCACGGTAGTATCTCAATACAGCAGGAAACAGCTAATTCGTCGAGCCAATAGATAAAATGGAACTTGAGAATGCCGGAGTTGATGGTTTCCTTTAAAACTGTTCATCCCAGCCCACCAAGGCCTATTGATTTTCCATCATAGAATCTCACTGTTTTCTCATCGTGTTCAAGTAGAAATTCGAAGACACTCGTTACCCACGTTTCTTTTGTAATATTCTCCGGTACCAATAAAGTCCACTCTTCTTCGAGTCGTACACCTTCTTTCTTGATCGCAAAGTATCAACGTGTACCATATACTCAGCTTACCAGTTTGCTGCTGTCGATGCAGTTGCACCCTTCGATCGGGAGAGTGCAACGTGCGCGCACGCCCGTATTCAAGGTAGTTACGTGCGAAAGTATACATGTATAGATATCTGGAGTGTATGAAAGTGTACTATAGGTATTCCCAACCACCTCTGCCCTACCAGAATGGGATGGTGCACACACTGGTCGCGCGCGTAAGTGCAACCGAGGAGACTCGTCTCTTTGTCCTTTTTTGCTTTGGCTTCTGCTGCGCGTGATTACCGGGAATATATCCGCAATGGATGTGAGTGTGTGCTGTTTGTGTGATACGAGCCAAGCGATTGGGAAGCATAAAAGATACAATATTGAGAATGAAGAATAAACGGCCAAAAAAAAAACTAATATGAGATTGATTTCAGAAGTCGGAGCATGATATAGTGCAAAGAAAAAGCGTTGGAAATTAATAGCAATGGAAACGCGAATCTCATCGAGGTATTCCTATTCGGAGAAGAGAAGTGAAAGCGAAAAGACAAATCTTATTCAGGGATCATATATATGCGTTGATATTTTTTAACGTATTAGTTTTTCAATGCATTTGCATTTTCGAATACAAGTTTAGTTACATCAGGCAAATTGAGATTTCTACTTCTACGAGAATTTGTGACGAGATGTTTGATTTTTTGGAATGTTTTTTACTTCTATACTTTAGCCTTTGCTCATTCGTCGTCAATCCTCAATTTTGGTGTACAGCATTCTCCCATCAATATTCACAGTAGCTGACTCTTTCGAATGGTGTTTTTCATAAATTATTGGGAAGTTGGAACTTCCTGAAATTCCTAAACGTTCAGTTTCATCGGTCTTTAGAGAATACAATATTAATTTCCTGATCCCGAAATAGAGAAACTGAATTGAAAATTATCATCTCCCTCTACCAATGTATTTCGTTCTAAGCCAAATATATTTTCCTTCAAAATTATTTTGTTGCCCGATGTATCACAAAGAAAATCATTTTGACACGATCAACAATATTCTTTTCATCGATCGATTCCCCAATAATATCGTTGAACGTCATGAGCCGATAATTCTTTGTTGAACAATTTTCGAGAAAATCATTCTTCACCTGTCCGTTTGGGTGGAGATTAATCCCGAAGTATCATGAAGTGCGGTGAAACGATCGATGGAAGGACGATCGATCCGAGAAGAATTGCTGGATGCGAAGCAGAAGCGGGCGAAAAATGGTTTCTGTCTCGATCTGTGTGCGAACAGATTCCCGAAGCGAAGAGGAAGATGCTACAAAGAGAAAAGAACATGCGAAGGAGGCAAGGGAGAATGAGATTATATGAAGGAAAAAGAAGAAGGATCAAAATGGAAGACTGAGGAAGAGAAGAGAAGAGAAGAGAATAGCACTAGGGATGAGCACGAGGGGGTGCCACGAGAGAGAGCAGAGGTTACTTTTAATGTCTCGCGTCACGCAGCCCAAGGCATCGCGAGGCCTCGCCTCGTCTCCTTACTAATTTGGCACCAATTTCCAAGCAACCTCCCGGCAAAAACTAACCGAACCATATACCCTTCTCTACACCACTCTACACACATATTTTTATATAATGTGCGTGTGTGTACGTGGATATACATATATATATATGCATACATATGTATCATGAATTGGCGTACGTACAACGCGTTTCTTTCTATACAGCGTGCTGAGAGCGAGCGCACGCTGATTAAATACTGCCCCCCGCATGCCCCGCCGCGGACAGCGCGCTGACTCTCTCGATGTTTTCCCACACTCGACCTGGACTCAACTGCTTTTGCTCTGAAGTCGTTTCAGCCTCCCTATTTTACTCTTTCTCCCTCTTTGACGTTCTCTCTCCCTTTCCCTCTTTTTTTTATTCCTCCTTTCTTCCTTTCTCTCTCTCTCTCTCTCCCCCTCAGCCCTCTTGTGATCTTGGTTTCTTCGTACTTGGATTCACATGCATTCAAAACTGAAGTCGACTTGCCAGAAAACGGAACTTTGTATTAATCAAACTTCGTTACACGAGATAAACCTTTTGTACAAAATTGTACGAGTGTACAAACTCTTTAGTTTATGTTTGAGGAGCGACCATTTGTGGAGGTTATGAAATGCCTGGGTCTTACATGAACTGGAAACAAAATTGCACCAAGTTCAGTTGAGTTTCTCAGAATTCGTGACGAGGCCGGTTAACTGTGGATTTATAACTTTTTTTCAAAAAATTCTTCATCCGTTTTTGAAAATCTTGAATCTTTAGCTAAAAACCTAAAAGATGTAACTGTTTTAGTATCAGCAGCTGGACCGCCGGTCTATACGGATTTACTTGAAGATTCTTTCTCAAATATAAATAATTAAGGGAGGCTTAAGAATATAAATAACGAGCCTCGGCTCTTCATATGTTTTTCTTTCCAATGGAGCAGTTATACTGTCCGAGAAAGTGACACATGAATGACTCGTGAGAACACACTTAAATATTGAAATCGAAGATGTAGTGGTGCGGTTGGTATACCTAGATCATCTAACCAGCAAAAATAGTTATGCGTATGTAAAAAAAATGATGCAAGTGTAAAAGAATTATCAACATCACAAGAAATAAAGTAGGAAAGAAAATTACTTAATCTTTGAATGAGTGTTTGTAATGGCTCGAGTAGAGAAGAAAAATAAATTTGTAAACAAATTACTATCTAGCTGCAATTTAAACTAATAATTTTTGCAGGGCAAGGCACTGAAGAACGATGGCAATAGAAAAAAAAATCTCACTATTTTCAATCCCATGAATTCACTGATACTCGCATTTTCATGTCTGCAAAAGACAAATTATCGTGCCCTCAGAAATGATAATGACGGGAATACAGCATAGCAGACTTGTTATACTTGGAGTATTGTTTTGTAACAATTATGTTTTATCATTGAGACAGAGAACTACGTTATTCTTTTCTTCCGATGGAGACGAGCAGTAGAAAAACTCTTTCTACCGTTGGTTGAAAGGAATTTTCTACAGTTGTTCTTGCACTTGTAACTTCTGTATGCCATGTTTTCAAATACCTGTTTAAATCACAAGAAGTGTGCTCAACGATTTTCTTATGTAAATAATGATCCAATTATAGAATCCTTTCCCTACCGGTTGTTATAGTCCGTACTGCAGCAATACTCGATCAATTTGCCGAGTGTATCGAGCATTCTCTCACTCCCACTCTCACTTTGGTGCTTCACAAGTTGCTCAGCAATTTTTTTCCTGCTTTTTTTCGCATTGAATCTGAGAGTAGCTTCTCGTTGTATTTTTCTCTCGCTGGTACTCTTTTTTCTCGTTCTCTCTCCCACGGGGCGCGTTGAACGACTCAATTAATTCACCGAACAGCGAGCCTGAACAGAGTCCGCGAGAGAGCCCGTCGACGGCGCGTCTATTGGATGAAAATCAATGACGCGCCCGAGAGAGGTTTAATTCTGCCCTGATCACTCCCTCGTTGAAACTACGTCGGGTCGATCCAAATAGCATATTATACATATACATTTATATATATAAATATACATAATCAATGACCTAAAGCTAAAAGGGCTGCGAAATATGGTGCTACGAAATCCGATACGCCCTTCGCGTCAAAAAGTCGTCCATATACATACCAATGTTGTACGAAAGCCACAAACAGCGTGGACTAAGTGGTCCTGTCGGGGACCGCCCATTCGACAACATCCTCGATAACATCCACGTGCTTATGCAAATACGCATCGCAGCGGGCGTCACTTTAATGACGATCATCTGCCGCAAGGGCTTTTGCGACTTTTCCAACTTCTCTCACCGAGACCCTCAGATCTCCATCCTCATTTCTTTTTCTTCGATCTTCGTCTAAAGTTCCTCGTATGTAGTGCGTCCAAGTGCGTCCATTTCTCTTTGCGTTCACTTGAGAAACACATCGGCAGTTGGCAAAAGAATGTTAAAAATTAGGTTTCAACAGAAAATGGAGGACACCATATTTACAGAAACACGATGCCAGATAAAAACAGCTAAACTGTCATTTAAGTGGTAACTTCTAACGAGTAAATGAACTGAAGCGAACTGAACATACCAGCACTAGTTGGATTCACTCTAACTTGAGGCATCCGAAGAAAGCGAAAAAAAAACTAACCAAACGGGGCGGTATATCACGGACCACTAAAGATAAGTTTTTGATCGGACGCTCTTTCACGTCCATATAGCTCGAATGACTCCCCGCTGGTTGACCTCATCACGCCACGCTATGGGGGTCTATGTAAAAGGCATATCGACTCCGTAACCAGTAAAGCCGACCGTTCCGCACGGTTCAGCCTAATCAGCTTTTGTCTTAGAATTCCGGGTCTGTCTTGGCTCATGAAGACACATCAAATAGGCTGTTTTATGAATCATTATTTTGGCTAGGTATGCCCTTAACACAATGACACTGAATATTAGTAATGGTTGATGAGGTTCGTCAAAGCAACTGTCACAACATGCACTGAATTAAAACGATTTTTATTGTTCAGTTCATGATTGACTCAGCTAACTTCGGATCGTTTTCGGTATTTACCTCCAGTTCATGACAGTAACTACGAGTTTATTTGCGGTTATGAAAATAGAGTTATTGGATACAGATTTAAAAAAATTACGCAAAGACCGAATTATCCGAAAACATGGCGAATGATGAAGCTTCACGACGGCCCATTTGGGTCCGCGGGGGAAAGATCGAACATGTCACCTGGGTAGGAAAGGACGTATTAGCCTGGTGTTCAGGTATGCACATAGTTTTCTACGACATAGTCCAAAAACACGAGAGTTTCAGATGGTGCTCGAAAATAGAAAATGGCGATGGAGTCTCATGTCTATCGGGACACCCGACGGCTCATGTTCTGGCTTTTGCCGAGAAGTGCCTTAAAAATCCAAAAATATTCGTGCTCTCTTATCCTTCAATGAACACCGTGTCAGAATGTATCCAAGCAAGCGCAAAAGGTTATGTAGCCACTGCTTTTACATCCGGCGAGCATTTGGTATCCTTGGGATCTTGTCCAACTTATGCTTTGATTATATGGCTGTGGAGAACTGGTGAGAAACTGGTGTCTGTTGAGACGCAAATCCATGATCTCAATGAACAAATCATCAGTGTGTCCATCAGCAAACCTTTTTTCATAGCTCAGCTAGGTCGTCGATCAGAAGAAATTCATATCTGGGAATCAAGTCCAGCTGGAAAAACAATTATTTTGACGAGTCATGAAATAATTTTACCAGCTGGAACGAAGCCACACAACATGGACTGGTCTTTAGATTCTCACGAGCCACAGCTCGCCATTGTCGACTCTTCAGCCAACGTTTACATCACTAATCACAACGGTAGTCAAGTACTTCGCGCAGTATTATCTCAACGATGTGGTACTTGTATGGACTTTGAAGCACCTTCCGTTCGTTGGTTCCGTGATGGAATAATCCTCCGGACAACTTTTTGTCAAATCCGTTTTTATAGAAGAGACGATCAAAACTTCTGGCGTAAAGAATGGTACATAAAATCACTCATGAAGCCGTCTGTTTTGAGCGTGCATCCTTCGAAAAATGCCAAACTCTTTTATCATACTCACGAGGGATTCCTAATGGAACTTGCAGTCATAGAAGGGCAGCCGGATCCTGTCATCGAGAGGAGATTGCACTGCGGTGGTATTTATAGTTTTGTCGATATGATTCATCCATGGGGACATCATTTATTGGCGATAGATGACAGTGCATGTTTGTCCATTCTTAATTGTTACGACGGGCGTGAAGTAGCCAAGTTGCATCCTGATTTGGACGGTGAGATAATGCAACTGTTGTCTCATCCTGATTATCCTATGGCTGCTGTAACCAGCAAGCAGGGTGACCTTGCTCTGCTAAGCTTGCATTTGGCTGAAAATCCGATGGTTATTGCAAAATTCCACCTGCAAAGTGAAAGACTCGATCTGCTTAAATTTTCTCAATGTGGTAACTATCTCATAGCTGGCCAAAGAACGAGTGGAGTTTGTTATTGCCTCAGTTTGAAGAAACATCAGCCTTTAAGTGTCATTGCTAGGCTGGAAACTAAATATCGCATGACAGATGTTCTCCTTTACGATGTTCGAGGAAACCTTAAACTTTTCGTTCTTCCGGTTTCTTCGAGAAAGGTCACTGTCGGTCGTTTCCTAATCCTCTACGAACTGTCTATCGGTAGACGAGATTCTGCAGAACCATTGACTTACTTGGAACTTCCTTACGCCTATCAGTTCCTACATTACGCCCCAGAAGGGATTCCTTTTCTGATTGGAACACCGTATCTCTCGAAGCAGCTCCATATTTTGGAAATTAGAGATTGGCAAGATATAAATCTCGTGGACGCTATCTTCTCCGGTCACGAGGTAAGACGTGCAAGATTGCTAACCAATCGTATGTGGATTACAACTGCAGCTTTGGATGGTCAGGTGACCTTAAGAAATGGGAAGTCTCGAAAGCTTGTAGCAGCATTGCAATGTCATCATAGAAAAGATCTAGGAGGAGTAAAAGCTATTGCAAATGTTTCTGGTAATCTAATTGTTTCGTTGGGTCGTGACGGCTCTCTGGTTGGGACAAGATATATGACAAAAGACAACTCTAATAGCCAGGAGTATTCCAACGATTATTATCGAGTTGATTTTGGAGAATACGAAAGAAAGAAAACAGATATACTGGCTGATTACTCGAATTTGGACCCTGCTATTCTAAAACTTTTTTCAGAACGTTTGGAAGAATTCCCACCGATGGAGAATGGCGTAAAAAAGACTTGGGTAGAATGGAGTGAAGAGCAAAAGATTGTGGAAGAGGCGAAATTGTGTTTCGAAGAGAAAATGGCTCTTCGAGCTGATTTTATCAAGCTTCAGACTCGACTTGTAGAGCTGCTGGATCATAATGAAAGTTGTCCAGAAATTGAAAGACTGCCAATCGCTGCATTTGACCTAGACAAAGCAACTCGTGATTCAAAGGTAAAATTAGCTCGCGACGAGCGGGATGACGCGCGGCTGGAATTGGAGACAAGTTGTACTTCTATGGACAAGGTCACCAGTTGGATTAAATCTACTTTTTGGGATCCACAAAAAGTTATTGGCCGTTCGATATTCACAATTTCTGACAACATTGAAGTAACTAATTACTCCAGTACCAATGAGGATCCGGGGATCGAAGGAATGCTTGAACAGGCTCGTTTCTTCAAGGATTGTATACAAACTGTCATGGATAATGAAATTTTCGCTCCATGGAAATTGTACACTCCATCGCAGCTGGATCTCGCTCTACAGCGAAAATCCGGCTTACATCGTCTGGATGAGAAACAACGAATGACCGCTCTTCTTTCCGTAGAAGATGAGGAAGATCGAGATGCAGTTAACGACGAGATTGAAGATCGATTAGCAAGTGAGGGAATAACAACTTATCGTTTTTTGGGGCGATCCGAGAATTATTATTCGCAATTTGAGTGCTACGGTTACGTTCAGTTGCTTCTGAATGGGCGCTTTTTCGTTAATGATTGCAAGATGCTGCGTCAGTACTTCAACGGAATATTTGACGAAACTTTTCTTGCAAAAGAACGCGAAATGAGTGTGATACGTGAGAGACACCAGCGGATTCGTCACATAGATTCCGAACTAAGAAAAATGTTTGATCAATCAGTATCGAATATGCCAGTCGATCCTCACTGGAACGAGAAGGAACATCCTGATACCATAGCAAGGGTCTTGGATCACGAAGTGAAGGTCAAACCGTATGTTTCAGCGTCTCGGCAGGAACTTATTGATAAGGAAGCCTTGGAAGCTGAAAGACTGAGGCAGTTATTATTAACTGATGATTTTAAGGAAAAAGCTTTGATTAGAATGATGGATGGGGTGTTAGAAGTTCGTTGGGAGGATATCATAAAACGAGATATTCCGAAACCAGATTGTATGTTGATGAAGGAACCAGACGAATATAATGCTGAGGATTTATTAGCTATTCGTCAGTATGATAAAGACGTGGAGTTTTTGGAAAATGAGAGAACGCGTTACCATCGAATGCTTGAGACGGAACTTACAAAAATAAGTTCTACACTGCGAGAGGCCTCTGACAAGTTTAACGCCAGGATTCACGATTTGTTTTTGTTGAAGATGCGCGTTGAGTCCTCTATACAACAGCTTAATCTTCGCAATTTGCGTGATACTATTAGACATCTTCATCGAATGAAAGCGTTGTTTGCGGACGATGAAATAAGAGCAAAAATTTTGGCGAAGATGAAAATTCTTAGCCGTTTGAGGGATGAATTTCAGCTTTTGCAAGGTCTTGTGCATGAGTACCGAAATCAATACGAAGCATTAATCACACGTGAGAAGACCATCGAAAAAAAGTTCCGTAGCGAGTTTCCATCTTTAGGAAGGAGCAACGTTGAGCTTCTCGAGAAAGAGTGTAAACGTCGTCCACGAGTGTCCTTAAAAAATGCCACACCCAGTGATCTGATAGAGTTGGGAAGAACCGCTGCGTCTCGTGGCAAAGTCACCTATCTTTCGCACGAGTGTACCGAATATCTGAAAAATTTGGACACTATGGATATCAGACCATCTGGATTGTCAGCAAACATAGAGAGTCATCACTGGGATCATTTAATTCATCTGAGAAGAAACAGGATAGAGCTTGAGATGAAGACGCGGTCGCAAATGGCCACAATTCTTGAGACCGAAAAAACAATCATGAGCCACGAGAAAAAAATGGCCGATGTCACCGCTGACATAGACTCGCTCAAGAATACGTTGCACACAATGAGGCAGGAGAAAATAGAATATGATCTCGACATGGAAATCCAGTTGGTACTAAAAATGGGACAGGTCGAGGTGAGGCCCACTGGACGACGTGATGACATGGCAAATGCTGTGTTTATACCGCGCAATGAAATTGAGTCGGTAAATCAAATGATCGTTAAAGCTGGTCGTGGGAAATTGAAGGCAATGAATCATACGATCAATTTTCGACGTGGTATCATTTTCACGGAATGGGAACACAAGTGTTTGAGAATGAAGATCGAAGATCTCGAGGACGAGCTGCGTACGGTTCAGAACGTTCTGGTGACCAGGGACATGAGGTCGTTTTTGAACACATGGAATGGTGGACCTACGGATGACAAATCTCGTCAGCAACTCGAGAAAGAAATTGAGGAAATAAAGAAAAACTGTTTGAAACAACTCAGCGACTGGATCGATCGGTTGCAATCTGTTGAGGAGAAAATAAAAAATATGAAATACGAGAATAACTCGATGGATCGAAAAATTGAAACAATGAATGTCGACCGGTGGGAACTTGAATGGCAACGAGATATTGATGGTGAAATAAGGCAGACGCAATATCACGAACGTGTTATGTTAGTGTTGACAAAAAGAGCAAAACTCGTTAGAACATTGCACAAAGAGTATACTGAAATTTTAGCACTTCAAACCGAACATGAACTGCTTCGTTTACGCAAATTCCCTATGTTGAATTTTTTCAAGACTTTGGATGACGACGGCGGTGTTTGTTGAAGTGTAAACAAGAATTTTTCTTTACTTCCAAACCGAACAAAAGGTTGATTATTCGATTATTTCAAAAGCATTTATTGACTGTCATGAATCAGACTTATGAAATGTATTTCAAAAGTTATCAATTTATTCTTGTAGTGAACTAATAATCAATACAACTTTATCATGAGATTAATGTTATTCACTGTATACAAACAAGCTTCATAAAGAGTTTCATTAAATCAGTTCCATTATCAAATTAAAAAATCATTTGCATTCGTGCAAATTGAGATGGAAAAATGTAAGAATAAAAAAAAAGAGCCACGCGAACTTTCAATCGATCTGGATACAAATGCAGATGTTATCTACATAGACGAACTGTTAGTTTATCAGTTTTGTTTTCATTGCGTTATGGAATACATGGTCGAGTGAACAAAACAACTATGTAACAGTTGAACGATAGAGAATTAATCAATGACGCCCATTTCATAATTGCAAGCAATACTTGAAAATCAAATAGATCCCTCTCTTCAAAAACTTTTCGTATTAAAAATTTGGCATAAGATTGGTACTCCCTTTTTGCCAAATCATTTTCTAATCCATTTTCGTAAAGCATACTTCGGAATTCACGTAAAAAAAAAAAAAAAAAAACATTCGGTGGTTTCTTTTTTTTTTTTATTCTGATGATAAAGTGCCGACACGTTCACATATCAATTTGAACGACGAGAAAATTCCCAGGTGGCTCGCTGGGGGCTAGTATACCTGAATGAAAAGAAACCGAAATCTCATGCAGCGACGATTAAGTATCAAAAAATGAGTGTCTCCCCAACCTTGTCCCCTTGATGGCGAGAATAATCGTAAAATTCGAGCCTCCACATTAAATCCGATGACTACGGACGTCACCTTCTCGACGATATGATCGTTTAATTAATGACATTCAGATTTTTATTACCCGAATCACGGAGATGTGTGATTTTTAACTAACAGCTTAGATTTTAGGACCGGCAATTTCCTGTGTTGTCACTTCAAGTATCGTCGACTTATTTTCCATCGAAAAGTCGATCAATGATCATATTATTATCGATATTCTCAGGAAGTTTATGACTCGACATTATAAAAAAATCATTACTAAAATAATTTATTGATTTACTTTCGAAAATGATATTCGTTATTCCATTCGCTAATTCTGGAGTTTTCCATATTTTTGTTTTACGTTATTTGATATAATATTTAAAAAATTGAAAACTACATTTTATTATCGTAATATTTGGTGTTAAATGTTATTGTTCAACGGTAAAACCGTGCTATATTTCTTACGCAATTGTGATAATTATGTGCGCATATTTATAACAAAAATTGGAAAGTTGTCTTTATCCCTAGTCAGCCAGCGTAGTTGGTTTGGTTAAAGAACTGTTTATTTTTAATCTAAGTTGTTTTTTTTTTTTTTTTTTTTTTTTTTTTTTTTCATTTCATTGGAATTATGTTTGTTCCTTTGGTTTTTAAGACGCACCGTAACTCTTCGAATTCTCGTCCATCGACTAAAAGGATTCGAGGATATACTTTTCGTGACTACCCCTCGATATGGGCGAGATTTCTGGGCTAGAGTGAATTTTATTAGGACATCGTCGATTCTACACGTTCTACACTATAAAACGATGGTCCGAACGTTATACACACACGAATAGTGCGGCGAGAGGAAAACTTTTTTCGCTTCTAGTTTTCCTGCTATAGCTCGGGTGTTTGCATTTCACCATTTTAGCGGTGTGGAGCTTTTGCTGTTGGAAGGATAAAAAGCTACGGCACTCCAATCAATGCAAATCAAATCGAGAAGCCGTGAATACAGAAAATCGCGTATAGTCAAATCAACCGTATAAAAGCTTCATGAATGTAAATGACTGGTGGTATTCTGTAAATGCCGGATTTTCCCCTCTCATTCCTACGCCATCAGTTTTGGACCGTGGTCGAGTGCCAATCTGTTAATGCGTCTGCGCGATTGCCAGGCAAAAGCCACGTTGAAAACGCTTGTGCTCTCTCTCTCTCTCTCTCTCTCTCTCACACACACACTCACTCGCTATATTTCTCTCACTCTTCCACTTTTTGCCTATCTTTCTCTTTTTCTGTTTTTCCCTCGGCTGAATAAACTTCCTACAAACACGCACTCTTCTAAATCGACAAAATACAGCCCTAAATATATACATATACACGTTTCGCTCGTGAAAGAGAGACCGTCGTTCACTATGCAATTTTCTCGCACCTCTCTCTTCTTCTATATCTCTGTTTTAAACATTTTTAACGTTCTACTTTAGCGAGAAGCACTTGTTGTCGATTACAGAGGTCAAAAACACGCGAGTTATATGAAACTGTAAATTTTCACTGAGAGAATATGGAGAAAAAGATGTTACATTACAGATCGAAAAATATTCAACGGGTTTCACACATGAGAGTAAAAGTAATATTTTCACTTTGAACTCTTGCCTTATTCATAAAGGCGTCGAAGAAATTTTTTTAAGAGAGATTTTTTTTAAAATTATACTAAAAATGACAACATTTCAAATTCAAGATCTAAAGATGTATGCAGATTGTGCAAACATTGAAAAAAATTGTAGTTTGGACCTCTACCGAAATTATGATAGGCCAGAAGACCGGCGATTACGAAATGAATAACGTTGATTTTTGAGCTAGCGGTGAAACTTATGTTCCCCGCTCAATGTAGATAATTTCGAAATTCCTTGCGCTATTATAGAAATGGTTAAAAAAAAATTCGTTTTTTCTTTTTTTTGAAGAATGCCCGGAAATAATGGAAAGAATTTTCGTTACTTTCCAGTGATGCAAACTTCGCATCGTAAAATTCATGGGCGATTATTGTCGATTGAAATATCTTCAAGCCAAAGAATACACGGACCTCAAGGGGGGAAATGATACGTCTCATCTCAAGATCCACCAATGTTTGTTGCTCTTTTTTGTCCCTGTATCGGGAATCTTCACAATAATCAAAGAAAATTGTTTAATTGAGCGGCCTAGAAATGACAGAGTGTCTGGAGTCTTTTCGTATTTCGCGAGTGCTCGCGTAATAAAGAAGGACCGAGGGAGACGCGGGCAGTTATCCCTACTCTCTGACTTTGTATAAAGATATACAATACAAAACACACGCATTCGTACAAAGTATATATGATGGTCCTTCTGGCCCATAATGCATCAGCCAAGTCCGGACAAGGACCTTGCCACATACACACAAATATATGTATACAAATACGCATACATACGTGCATTTGGGATATAAACTGTCTTAAGGATCGTGGACGAAGGCTCTCGAGAATCTCTGGGGCGTTCTCATAAAAATTGACACCGTCTACCATGGTGGTGCTGCGAGCCTCGAGGAAAAAAGATGCAAACGTTCACGCAAAAGAACCTGCGAAGTGGAAGGAGACGGAGTAAAGACAGAGAAAGAGAGACAAAAGCCTAAAAGAAAAGATAAAGAGAAAGGGAAAAAGACGTCAAGAGGGATGGAGTAGACGTAGAATGAAGGGGAAAGATATATAAATGGCAAGAGGGTTGTGAGGGGAGGTGAGAGGGTTAGTTTTACGGCTCGCACGTTGCGTCCAAGCTAAAGGGACGACAGTGAAACTCGTTATTATATCCCCGTGAGCTGTACTTGTTTCGCAGCTCTCGCCTTCTCCCAGAGCCCCCTGATGCCTCTTTTCTGATGGTGCCGTTGCTGCTGCTGCTGCTGCTGCTTCTGCAATCTTGAGATTCCCCGTGTATGCTTGGGTTGCAGCACTTTCGCTCTACTGTCTCGTCGCGGGCCACTTTCAGACCATAAAGAGACAAAGGAGCGTTCTCGCGGCCCGTGCAAGGCAGTAAACTCTCATTTTCGCAAAATAAAGAATTACGCGCGCGCTCGCGACGACGACCATGTCACGGTTCATGCTTCTCTACATGGATGAGACCGGTACACCGATCTTACATAGTACTTGCTTCGTATATGTACGATGTATATGTATACGATGCGGAAACCTGGCAAGTTCTCTTTCTCTCTCTCTCTCTCTCTCTGTCTTTTTTTTTTTCATTCCTTAACCCCTTGATGCTACTTCGCTTGGTGTATACTGGGTCTGTGTATAACGATCATTCAATTCTGAATTAAAACCCAAGAAATTCAAACCATTCGAGACTTTGAAAGTTTTCACATAAAAATCATCTTAATTATTTGTCGATGTAATCTAAAGGCGTTAGAAAATACTGGAATAAATTCTTCTGTTTATGAAGCATCTGATTGCATATGTTTGATACGATAGAAAAATGAATATCTGCTAGTCGTCCAAATTTAAAAGATTCTTAAACGGACTCATGTTGAGCAAATATCGTTTTATCTTCTTGACTATCTCCTGATTCATAGGGCACTGAAAAAAAAATCTTAGAAATTATACACGTCTGAAACAAAACGATCATTTCCTCGACTGCATAATTTGTTTTCAAATTTTGTAGTCAGACGAAAGATATGATTATAAAAATGGTGTCACGAAGATTGTTGAATTCGAGTTTAATGGAAGAAATGCTGTAACGATTGCAGAGAGAAGTTTGCGATTAACATAACCACCGATACTTACAGGCCGAAATGACGTATGATCGTTTCTCATTTTACTCGTAAAGTTGACTGTTGAAAACATGACACTTATCCTAGGTAAGCCGGACGGTATCTCGATATTACGATTGTACGTACAACCATAGTATTCACGTCTGTACGTCTAACATACGTTACATAAATATATACATATGTATACATATATTTGTAACGAATAAGAAAGTAGCATTACGTATGCAAGCTCGAAGGCAAGTGGCCAATATGTTTGAGAGCTCCGCGAGGGGGATGAAAAGCGTCACCGTCTTTGTCTCTCGGAGGATTTCACGAAACGCGATGCGATCAACGATCGTGAATAGTCCGTTGTTCGTAGCCAAACGAAAAAAAGCTTTCCAACTTTCGACCTCGTCTGAATGTTTTTCGTCGAAAGGGAGAAGAGTAATACGTATGCTAAGGGGTGGATGTTATACTCAGTGAAAAGAGCTTGCATGCATATGCTTGAGAATTTTGATCCCTCATGAGAAAGAAAGCTCGAACACAACGTTGCACCTTCTTGCGCTCGTACGGCAAGGCTTGACCCAACTTGAAGTCTCTTCTACTCTGACTCTCGAAAGTAATGCCGCGTGAAAATCACCTCTGACCCGTCACTCACATCTTTCTTCCCGCCTCTTCGAAAATATCTTCTGCAAGCAAAAAGAGGAGTAAAAGAAATTTGCTTCGAAATAAATACACGAATGTGTGTATAAAAATTTGAGAGACTATTCATATATGATTCTACTTTTAGTCCAGGGAAACCGTTGAGTATTGAAACATTGGAGGATTTTTTTGAAATATTGATGTCAGGTCTCGGTGAAACTAAACGTTCAGTTTTTTCAAAACGAATAGTAAGTAATGTTGATAGATTATTTTCATCTCGCTTCAAAACAATGGAGCGGGAAAAATAATTTTGCTGCAACAACAAAAGTCAGGCAACCAGAGAGTGAGAGACAAGCGTGTAAATTATTTGATTCCTATTGCTTTTCAGTGATTTTTATTTCCTCGAAAGCAATGATGAAACTTAGAGGAGGGAGGAACGATAATGGACAAAAGTGATGAAAACATGAGCGCAGTTTTTCTATTGACTGCATATAAACGACGATTTCTTATTTTCAAATTGATTGAGTGTTCCATTACTGCGGAGCAAATTAAATGTAACAATTTCGAAGCTAGCAAGTCACCTCGTTAACGTACGGTGGTCGTTTACCACATGAATATTCTCACTCGAATGCCAAAGAAAAAAAAACAAAAAAAAAATCAGGAAAAAAGATAAAAAGGAGAAGAGAGTGAGAAGCAGAGGGTTCGCTGGTGTGTTCTAAGTCTGAGATGGCCAAGGGAGAGAGGCCGGACCGAAACGAGGACCACGAATATATTCTCGAGACACACATCTCGGGGTCTTTACGATTACGGGACTAATCTCGTTTTAATGACAGGGTCCGAAAGACGGTCAAGCTCTCTTGGCGAATAATGAAGTGTCAAATCGGCTGCGGTGGGCGTGCGCCTCTTTCTCTACTCTTTCTCACTCACAATATTCTTCCTACGTTTCGAAAGACGACTGTGTCGGTAAGTTTCAACCAGAAATTCGTATGCACATACATATTCTATCCATGGGATATTCGAAGTGAAGAGTCGCAGATGGAGTTTTGAAATATTCGAGATTCAAAGGAATGCGTGCAAATGTATATTCGAAGACCAAAAGTCCAATATCGTACCTACCTCTGGTACGAACGATTCATTAGAAAAATGTTTTAAAACGTAAAGGGAGAATTAATGTTTGGCAGAAGGAATAATGGAAACGTTCCTAATGTCTTCGAAAATAAAATAAAAACGTGCGGTTAACGATGATTTATAGACTTTCTCGTGTTGACATTTTTTGGTATTATGATTCTCGTATTCAATAATTCTCTATAACATTCCTTGTCTGATTTTTTTTTTTAGATAGAATATCCCATGCTACGTCTCTGGTTGAACGTCGCGTATATGTATATTTTTGTCGATGGTCCATGGTTCCATTCGTAGGACGTCCCTGCCAAGGCTCATTTCGGCTTATAATGTATTCGAACGGGCAGATTTTAATTAGCAACGGGAGGATCTCGTCCGTTACCACTGCCATGTCCCTCTCTTATACCGCACGGTTCCACTATTATTATCATCTTTTAACTCTCTGCGTTTCAAGATTCGCTCTATATCTCCCTTCCTTGCATATTTTAACAATTTTCTTGTGCATATACCATCTGAAATAGCTTAATTGATGATGTAGTTCGAGTCTGCAGGATTAATATTGTCTGACGAATTACATTTGGTGAATATTCTTATAAAATAGTTGATGAATACGACGGATATGAAATTTAAATTAGTCAATCCCGAGTGCGATTTGCTGATGAACTGTCGACAATTTGTTCGTCGTTAATCTTGCTTGTGCCGCAACTTCCAAAAACAATTTTTTTTCTTCAAATTTTATTTTCTATCCATCTGTGGATTAACATTCGTTCTAATGTTGATTTTCAACGAACGACAGCATTTACTTATTTAATCGTCGTATGCGATTGCACCCGATTTATGCCGTTCCTATTGTATTTCCTGGGGGCAACGGGAACACTGCTGAAACTTTTCCGAGACCGTCGGTATTGAACTAAATTCACGGATGGGCAATGCGAGTATTTTCAGGGGCATGACGATCAAAGGTGTTTGTTGGTAAGAAACTCTCGTCAGCTCTGATGCAATGGATCAGCCTGTGCTCGGCTAGGGAGCCACAATCTGTGTTTAGGATTGTCCACGGGAGGCGCAGATCATCAATTACTCACGTAATACTCGCTGATGTGTCTCGAGCATGGATTTATTAAAGGTGAAGTTCAAGCCACCAAACTCCTCGGTAACAACATGTGAAAATATACTTCATTATTTCGATCAGTGTTGGCCAAGAAACACACGACGGTTTCGTGGGATGCCAGCGTTCTTCTATTTTTAGGGATATCAAGTTTTATATTTTTTAATATTACAAACCAGATGACTGACATCCAGACTTCTGGATGTGTTGTACTTTATTTTACTTCAACCGGGATTTCGATAACGCTTCATTATGAAGCTTGCCTCGGTATTATTTGTATACGAGCTCGTATTTGAAATAATCGTTATCGTGTTATATTCAGAGAATTAGTAAATAGTGAACTTCGCTATTTCGTTTTCGATATCTGATTCGGATATTGGACTTGTCAGGGAATTCAAGGATATCATGTTAATATTAAGTTCTTTAATAATTGCTTTTTTAATATTCATTGACTGACAACATTTTATTTACTTTATTTTTTCTTGCCTACATGGTTTTCTCATATATCACAGGATCCGCTAGGGTCAGCAGCCAGTACTCCCTGAGATTTGGTTTAAACCAGCAGCAACCAGGCACAAGTGTAAGTCACTTCTGACTTACACTTGTGCATTTTTATTGAAAAACGTTGGTTCAAGCTAGGTACTGTTCAGTAGTTTCAGTGTTTATAGAACGAGTCACCGTTCTGCTCTCTAACACGTGTCGTTATCCAAATGCCTGATATCGACAAGGCCCGATTGTTTTGGAAAATCCTCTCCCAGCAGATTGTTCCCTCGTTCGGGTAGCTTATCCCTTCACAGTGCCTCGCGACGCGCCAGCAAATACGCATACCAAAATAGCCGAAATAGAATTTCGCATAAACATCACCTCTGGAGGAAAAGCCAAGGCATTCGATTCGATGGGCCCAGGGTAACTGCGGGAAACCTGTTCCACCAGAGCCGGTGCTTATGCCTCATATAGTACATCTGGAGCTGGTCCGTAGAGAATTCGAACCGATGTCTTCCCGACATTTTAGGTTAGATACAACACGCCAGCCCTTAGACCAGATACTGAAAACGAAATTTTGTTGGAACCCTAAAATATTTTATCGTCTCAACAAATTTTCGTTTCAGTATAAAAAAGTTTTCTTGTTATATTCGGAATTTTATTGGCTGAAGAAAAAAATTTTGTTGAATACGTTCGACAAAATATTTTGATATTTCAACAAAATTTCGTTTTCAGTGGAGCACCGGTTTTTTGCTGACAACGATGATTGTCTTGGAACTTATTTGAAAAAAATTGATTTTCAACGAAATTGTTGAGTTTCTTCTCGGTAATTATTGAATACGAAACGTCAATGAAATTTATAATTGAAACAAGTATATTGGGAAGAAATAGTGTTTTCTCGTTTTTAGGAGAAGGTAGACGATTGCAAACGATTTATGTGACCAAAGTCCCGATGTATTTGAATAATCGACAATAATATGAGACTCAGCGTTGCAAGAAAAGAAAAATCGTGAGACACGAAGTGCGCCTCCCACTTTTTTTTATCACCAATTCGTACCTCCTCGGATATAAATAAATAAATGTACGTAAGTAAATAAATTCATAAGTCCGCATCTATGTTTGTGGGTAGAGGAGGATCCAGCATGCAGAACGTGCGGAATTGTATCCCGTAAGAAAGAAATAAAGAGAGAGGTAGAGGGCTCGATCTCTGCAGTCGAGCAAATTCGTTCGTCCTTCCACGTCGCGTGTACTTCTTATACGCGGTCGCGCGATGAGATTTCTCGCGAAATCTCAGTTGCCATTAATTCAGGCATGGCCGACAGGTCACTCGAGTAGAACACCACCAGAGAGACCCATTATAGATATTACATGCCCGAGAGGAAACGAAGAGAAGCAACGTATACCTGTGCATACACGTACTACAATAAACTCTTGTCGAAGAAAAGGGCTTAAGTTTGAAAATTGGATTGGCAAAATTGCGAGGGTTATGCCTTTTACTTAACTGCGCTTGAGTGTCTAGAAGAAGCCTGTGTATCCACACATATATACATATATATAAATGTATATATAGGTGCATATACTGATTTAAAACTAAAGTTGTATGTGCATTGGTACAGCCTCCTGTGCCTCCTAAGTTATTGCCCGTATCGAATAATTATTATTGTTGTTTGCTTTGAGAATCTCGCAGGTCGCCGGCCTCGCTTCTATATACCTACACGTATATATACGTCTATTACTATACATGTTCATATCCGAGGTGCAATTTATTTCTAAATTTATTACCGATGACCGATAGTCTTGTGCTCGCATCTCCTTCTTTCTCTCCCTCACTTACCCTCCCGTATTTTGCCCTATCCCTCTTGGAGGAAGATATTGAGAGTGCAAGAGAAAGAGATGAAGTGCACTCGGCATAGAATCGAGGGTTACAGAGAGCGCGAGGATAGCTCGCGAAAACGAATATATCGCAAGAGGTCCGATGCTCCAGAGAGGAGCGAGGTCTGCCTGCTGCCACGAGGAGAGGAGACGGGATGAGTATTGATATCAAATAAGGATCGAATTGGTACTGGGCTCGCTGTGCATTACTGGATGTACGAATACATGTATATATGTGTGCATAAACATATTTTATTTTATTTTATAGATATGTATACCGCAGATGTTTATATAAAGATATAGAGATTCACCAAGGCGTTTTTATATAATATTCTACGTGCGAAAGGGTGTGCACGTGCATTCATCATCCCTGCGGTAGTATCAGCCCTTTCTCGCTAGCAAATATAAAGCCTCCTCTTTCACGAATAAAATTCTTGAAAATATAAATCGAACATATCGAAAAGTCACGATCAATTTTGCAACGTATAAGTATATATGTTTACGTGCGCATAGGCATTTTTTTAATTTCTCAACCATATTGAAAAATGAAAGACTAAAAAACCATAAAATCAACCGCAATTCTTGGAGGAGAAGAGCCTGAAGATGCTCAGACATATTTATAATATTGGTTAATGAATGATTGATGCATAATTGTGCTCTCAATTATATTTAATCAATAGCCAAGCTGCTATTCATCAACAAAGTTCACATGTTTTTGTACTAAATACGAGATGATGATACAGTAAAATTGAGAAATTAGCAAATAAGTGTTTTTTTTTCTCTTTTTTTCAGATAAAAATCTCCATTACAATGACCTAACACCGTTGGTTATTCCATAGAAGATCATTTTATGCGAAACATTTTTCTTTCCTATACGTAAAAGGTGGCTTACGAGCAATTTGCAAACTCATTAGTTATACATATATACGTGTCGGTGGTTGATGATGAGAAGAAAAAGAGAGTAGGGAGATGACGAGATGCATGCACGCATATAATATTAGTGCTCTATACTCATCCGTGATCTCAAGGGTCCGAGCTCCAATGAAAGAAGATCACAGGCACATATTTACCTATAACGCACCCCGAATAAGCCACCGAAGAGTTCTCACGCAGTTTGCGTGTGCAACTTTCGCGGGAGGCCTACCACTCCACGGGACTAAGACAGAAAAGATACTCGAAAATAAACGTTAATAAAATCGCTACAGTCATTGGCAATATTTTGGGGGGGCTGGTAGCTCTGCAAAAATTGGTTTGGAATGGACAGATATTAAGGTATGCCAACAACTACGTTTTTCTTCTGTTTAGATGCTCAATTATCGTGTTTTTTAATCCTAAAGTTCACGGGAGTTCTCTCTTTCTCCCGGGCCATTCAGCACGGAAAGAAAGCTTAAAAGATAGAGTAAAAGATTTTTGGTGTGTGCATGTGCGTAAAGATGAATATAAACCTTTGCGCGGTGCATATTCCAAAAGAAGCTTAAATACAGGTCATGGGTCCCTCTTTTACTTCGGTGTGTATGTTTCACTCTATATGTATATACTTTTAGCACTGTATGGTTATGCAGGTGTAGGTTCAACCTACAGTCAGGTTATGCTTGTATGTTTGTAACCCGTGCTTCGCTGTTCGTACAAAAGTCATAGTTAGAAGAATTTGCGGGCGTTGCTTGCGCGAATTCGCTCGCGAAAAATCGCTCGCGCGATCGCGCGCCTCGCTTCTGCTAAGTCAGGCCACTTTTTTCTTGTCTTTTTTTTTTTTTTTCTTTTCCTCGAGACTCATCCTCTCTCTCTCTTTCTTTCTCCTTATCTTCCTTTGGCTTCTCAAACCCACCGAGTATATACGTCTGTACATTTTGTTTTTTCATCTTTACTTCTTCGCGATTCTGAGAAGTCTGCGCGCCTATATACCCGTCAGGATCATCACGAAATTCCCTAGTTATATATTATCGAGAATTGTGATAGCTTCGTAATTGTATCAATTAAGTGAGCCTTCCGAAGAGGCGCCGATATCCTCAAAAAATGTATCACTATTTGAGAACAAATTTGAAATTTATTTAACAATTATTTAATGAGAGCGAAGCAGTTTATCGTTCAATTTTAAAACGCAGACTTTACGATCTGTTTTTTATGCAGGTAAAAACATTTTTTTTACTAACAATTTAGTATTTTTGGATTCAGAAAGATTTGTAGGGGTCGTTTGTAATAATTTTTTGGTTGGATCGAATTCTTTTTCCATCGAAATTTGGGTTCTTGTTAAATTTGAAAAATTAATGTCGCACGCTTTCATTTTTATTTAGCGATAATTCCATTCATGCGGTATCCCATATGGATTGATTATGGATAACCATGTTTATAACCCCGCTCAACTATCACATTAACGTCATATATATATGTATTTTTTGTTTTTTTTTTTGTAAAATTCGCGTGAACATTTTTCTACACGGTGATAAATGCGTGTCTTTTCTATATGATTATTCACCGCACCAACACTTATCGCGCAAACATTTGCCTCGTGAACATTTATGGCACACCAATTGCCTCGCGTAATTGCGTCCGCGCAATGAATATATTGCGGCGGAAAAGTATCGGCCAGTTCAATGGCATGCGTACTGTACTCGTGAAATTAGAATCAGATGATAGTTACAAACAGATCTAACTTC
Organism: Campoplex capitator; assembly: GCA_037576405.1. Classification (NCBI taxonomy): domain Eukaryota; kingdom Metazoa; phylum Arthropoda; class Insecta; order Hymenoptera; family Ichneumonidae; genus Campoplex; species Campoplex capitator. The sequence goes on along the minus strand of JARBWI010000323.1, from coordinate 6,297,610 downwards.
ACGAGTTTCAATTTCATTTATTTATGGTATATATATGATCTTTCATGGAATAAATGGCTGATCATTGAGTCGACGATTTATCGAAGTAAGAACATTTTCGAAAAGCTAAACTCCGCCATTATTTCACAGCTTATGCGTAAAAAAAATCAAAATATTATTCCCAGAGTAAAAAAAAAAAAAAGGTTTGAGACTTCGAGAAAAAAGACTGCAACTAAAAACATTTTGTTTTTTCACCAAAACGATTTTAGTTCCCGCCGTATAGTTTCTAAGCGATCTAACGTTGTAAATGTTGAAAAAAAAAAAAAAAACTAAATTTCGAATGACACATTACGTACACGCAATCGCCAAATTACTACGTTCATTATATAATTATATGTTATTTTCCCGAAATGAAATTGCTCAACTGGCGAAGCTGGGGAGATCGATGCATTTTTATTACGACGCGTCTCCCCCTAAGATCGTAAAATTCAAAGATGGCGCGAGCGTTGAACGAATTACCTATATATGTTACTACACATAGTTTCGGAGATTCACCTGTCAGTGCGACCTTCGCGCGAGTCCACGAGTTCGAGGACACCGATATATATTTATATAGACGTATATATACAGAGATTCTGTTTTCGCTGATGCCAGCACGACTTGCGAAGATCATTGGTACAGAGTACGTTGGTTTCTTCTCGGTTCTCCAGCGACTGCTTTCAGGTAGTAGGGGCAGCCATTACGCAGTAGTAAATATCGTAACGACTGTGTACGAGCCGACCACTTCGCAAGCTCTCGGCAGAATCTCTCTCCCTCTCTCGCTTCAGCTCTCTCTCTCTTTCTCTGTCTTCCTCTCTTCCTCTCTTCCTCTTTCTTCACCTCTGACTATGCACGAGAGAGATAGAGAGAGAAAAAGAGGAGATAGAGAATGGCTCACAAGAGCGCCTTAACCACGAGTAATTATGTAATTGCCGAAGAATTACTTACCGGGGGCCGGCGGTCTCTCGCGGTCCATCATTCAGTGACATTCCCGAGGCTTTTTTACGGCGCCGTGAGTGGCGGGTCGCCCAAGCTGCCGTCTTCTCTTTCTCTCTTTTCCCTCTGCGCCGCCCATCCCCGTCGAGACTAGAGTGAAGAAACCCGAACGCAACGCTAGGAACATGATCCCTGAAACTTGTTAGACTAATGATAATTCCACCACAGTTCTGGTATTGCACCTGCACTCTACAGACCGAGACAGATATAAATTAATAGCGGCGTATATGTTTACCCGAAAAAAAAAAACGTACAGAAATATAGAGGCAGCATTTGCTTTTTTGTCAAATTTATCAAGAATAGCTGACAAATGATCTGCATAAAATTTAGAATTGTTCTCGAAGTGTGAATTGATTAAAAGAATAGGAATTCGTGTGATTTGGGTTCATTAAAAACAAAAATTGAACTTTAGCAGTTTGGTGAACCTATTCCGATGGTAATATATGCGTTCACTGGTTTCCTGCTTGTTGCATGTAGTATCAACCATGTCATACGAGAGCATTGTACAGAAACTTTTGCTCCTCGGTTTTAGGAACAGAAGAGAGTTTGATAGGTTTCGTTGATCCTTATTTTCTCACATGTTATCGGCTCATACGTTTTTTATGCCAAGTGTTTTCCTTTGATTCTGACTATTGTGAAGCTAAGAAAGAACATAGTTGATCAGATGAACAAATGAATCGAATAAAACTATATACAGAAAATTTATGGTCGCTTCGTACATGCAATGCCCAAATTTCGAACTGTGACGACTGTTGTCAAATAATGAATACAAACGAGTAAAAAGTTCATTGTAAATAGAAAATTTCCAGCATGAGGACTAGAGTTTGATGAGCTATTGATAACAAGCTGATGAATGACAGACCATAATTTTCATGCGAGATTTAAACATGCAACGACAGGTGACAGATGGAATTTCGATCCGCAATTATCGCTCGAAAGCTATTCGCATTTGTTCTCGCATGTTCCATGCACTCATGAAACATTCGAGGGCGTCGAGTCGCTAGTAGGCGCATGAGTTTCCAATTAACAACCTTTTTCCTACGTATGGTTCCATGCAGTTGCGTTTGCTAGTTCAAGGAACAGTCTGCTAGTGACCAAAGTTCAAATCATGATCGAAGTATCCCGTTGCTTCTGTTAGACTTTGCTGAAAGTAGCAGTTTCTGTTTTTACATACCGTCTATTTTACTAGCTGCACACACAACATGCCAACGGAATTGATATCGCTTCTAGTAAGTTATACGGAAAAATTGCCGTTTTGTTGGACATTCGAAGCTTCCGAAGGAATTTTTTTAAAGGCGTACAGTCCCAAATGTACAGAAGCAGGTGCGATCAGACTTTTCTTTTTTTTATCAAATGACAGAACTATGAATTTTTTTGTCGTGAGTCAAAGACCTGAAACTCTCGATAGACATATATACACACTGGTTCCAAAAACAATCCTCGGCAAACGTACGTATCCACGTGTATATATGTATACCTAGTGGAGCGAATCGTTGCGTGTCCGTCAATGTCAGCGACGTTTTTCGCCGCAAAGAATAAAAAATTGCGTTTGTTCATCAACGGATCGAATGACCGAGCACAATAGTCAAAAACTTGTCACGTCCTGTCTCGCATACAATCCCAGACGTACGTACAGATGCACAAATCGTTCTGCGGCATTCTACCAGATGGCCACGTGAGTTCTCGTACCCATAAAATATAAAGAATCGCGTGCATTTGTCACTATTTGTGTCCACCTGACGCATTGTGCTCATGTCCACGAGTTTGTTCCAACGGCCGGAAAGCTTTGCGGTTCTTCTTTCATAACCATTCTACTTTTAAATCGATTTATACCAGATTTCGTTGAATCCTCCCGCGCAGAGAAGTTAGTCGCCTGCCGAGAGTTTTGCATGGGCATGTTTCCGGAATTTTCCTTAATGCTTTTCTAAAGCTTCATCAAGATTCTTAATAAAGTTTCGCGAAATCCTAACAAGAGTCTTGACGAGGCGCTTGAAAATAATTCAGGACAATTCCTGTGAGTCTTTGGCAAATGAGTCCAGTGAAATTCTTTTTGGAAAATATCGAAAATAGTCTCTAATATATCGGCGAGACTCTTGAAAAGAATTCACACGAGTCTTCGAAGCCTGAGCATGCGAGACGAGATTTCTTCTGCTCATGCTATGGCTACGATTTTATCACCTCGTTTAAAATTGATTTTACCTATAACCTCCTTTTTTGAAGTAATAATTTTTCATTCCAAGTTTTGTCTGGCTCATTCGAAGAATTAAAGTTTGCGTAAAATTTTGTTATTCTGGTTTAGAAATGATTTATTTTGCAGGACGATGCATTTCATAATGTATGTAAAACCTAGACAGGTATGACGTAAAGAAATAAGTATGGAAGCTCCATTCCTTTAGGTGGTTTTCGTGCATCCTTTTAACTTTATTCATGTGGACAGAGTACCCAACGGATGGAAGAACGAGTGAATAGATTTGAGAACAATCGTACCGATCGAAAGACGAGACAACGATCGCCAAAAGCCGGATGTACAAAACGCGTCGGTCGTAATAACCCGAAGCTAACCAACTGTTGGTATGCCATGAGTTTTTGACGGGATACAATTAAAAATCTGTTGTAGGTATGTATACAGATATATGTATTTATTTATATTTACAATATGGTAGCTTATCTGAGTGACTGTGATGGGACGTGCGCGTAATTGGTAGCGACGATTAATTGGATCATATCGGCAGATATAGCTAGAGATTGACCCACGAAAGATTGGTCTTACGATCTCCAGGCGGTGTATCTCACCTGGCTGATATTCGCAAGATAAAGATCCGTTGATTCGATAAATTTAGGAGAATCGCCAGGGGAAAGAAGAACGAAAAAGAGGGACAGTTTTTTTAAAACTTTTATTTTTCTCAGGATCAGGTTCGTTCCGGCTATAATTCCGTCGCACCGGGGCCTAATTCAACCTCGCAAGTGCTCGAGAAAGCTTCTTTCAATATACGTATATATACAAACGTAAACGTATAATATATATAACTATACCGTGAAGGCGACCCTAACGACATGTGCGCGACGCCTAAATTGCCGTAAGATTTTTATCGCTCGTTCCACCACTCAGAGAGGGAAAACAAGAGAGAAAGAGATACGAGAGTGCGATATTCACGCTTCGACATGAAGATGCGCCCTCAAGTCTTTCCATCTCATACGATGTCGAAGAATGAACGACGAACCCATTATTATACGCTTCTAACTGCTATACTATTACCATCCATAACACACATACACATGCTCAAACATACACATTTGTAGTACATATGTGCCAGATAATATTTCATGGGGTTTATATTTCATCATTGTATTCTCAACCCCAATTGCATCGTATTAATTAATTGTCGAGCAATCGACGTCGAAAAGTGCGCAATCATTTTTGCAGGTGCGAAGCTCATGAACTTGAACCTTAATTCACACATTTTTTTAAAGCTTACTCCCTTTTCTGTCCTGTCAATAATTCTCTATTCTGACCTCTTATCTTCAGGGTTTTTCTCATTATTTGGTTAGAGTTTCCTTGCGTTTCCTTCGACTCAGTTCATCGATATTTCAGTTCTTCAATGACATTTGGTCGTGAGTAGGACACGTTAATTCAATATTTTATCTACATTTCGCTGTCTCGAACGTCACATCTAGTTTTCTTTTTTGTTTTTTTTTTTTATCATTCCTCCAACCTGATTCCCCGATAGTGTAAAAAAAATTAGCATTACACAGACTACAAAATAAAAATCTCTCGATGATGGTGGAGAGAATTGGCGTTGGTTGGGGGTGCACGGAACTACACGATGGGCGGCCAGCAACGCTAACCGGAGACCGCCTTCTCCTCCTTCTTACCATCTTTTTCTCTTCTTTTTGCCTCTCACTTTTTCTCTCCTTCTATCTTTATGTCTCTTCTCGTCTGTGCTTCGTTCTCTCCCACGCTACACCTGTCGTTCTCTCGCGAGCAAAGCCCCCGGAGTTCAATTGACCGACTGCGCAAAGCGCTCTTCATAAAGCAACAAACTTAAACATTATTTATAACTTAAACGAGAGTAAAAAATCTTAAAATCTGACAAGAATCGAATGTTTTTTTTACAAGTTATCAGTTATTAGGAAACCTTCCGATCGTATCCGAGCGTCCTTCCTGATTTCGATGTTCCTTTTTTATTCTTGAGTCTCATCATAGGTGCTAATCTAATCTTCTTATTCCCCTTCGTACACCGGTGGTTGATCATGTGCACTATAAATGAACGTTTCTTCCAATACACGTATTACTACGATACTGTGCTTGTCTCGAGTGTGGGTAAAAGATGAAAAACAGAATAAAATAAAGGTCTGAATACGTGTGTATGAGTGAAAGATAAAAGAAAGAATCGGGAAGAAATGTGTGTAAAAGGGGATCAAATGTAGAATCTGTATAAATAGGTATACACGAGCTCAGAAAAATGGCCAGCCGTGCACTCAGGTACTACGTATATACTTGCTCATCCCCAGGAGAGTTACGTGTAATTAAGTATAGCGAGCAAATTACGTCCAGGACCAATCACGTCCATCGTCTAATTACCATGGAGAGGAAGATGCCCGGGATCACCTCGTTCCTTGGCTCTCGACCCTCCACGTACTTTTTTTTTTGTTTGCAGAAGAATTTAGTAATGATTTGCCTTGTAAACTCGACATGCTTGTCTCTTCTATGATATGTGTATAAGTTTGCTTTTGTGTTTGTGTGCACAGGGCTACATCGGTATAACCCTTTGACTACACCGGTGAGAATATTTATCGTTGATTCTGATTTTTTTTTTTTAATTCTGTGCGACTACCGCGGTTTTATTTTTTTTTACAATTACTGATTCAACCGTCATTTGGAAATTTGCGGAGATTCGGAAATCATTGGTGATAATTTGGAGTTGGAGCATTGAAGTCATAAAAAATCCAATTTTTCAGAAACATTGAAACGGTTTATCGAATAGCTTCAATAAAATTTGACGTTCAGGCACCAACATTTGTATTTTATCCCAAAAAAGTTTCATTTCAGTGTAGTGACGTTTTGTTGTGTTGAAGTAAAATGTTGAGAATTTTGTTGCCTGAATGAAAGAATTCAATTAGACGTAAAAATGAGTGCGGCAGAGAAGTGTAGCAAATGAATAATTGAACGGGTATAAATTAATTTATTGCACAGTATAACGCAGTTACTTGTGAGAATATATTTTTTCATAATGAGAGATCTTTAAGGTAATTTTAGCGAATGAATATTGAATTTGCGTTTATGAATAATTTCAGCCGTGATCGAAATAATATTTGGAAGAGATATAAACTTTCGTAGAAAATTGATATAGATATGTTGGTTGATTTTTTATTTATGAATTTTCACATAGTAGATTTTTCTATGTCAATAAATTTGTTATAGCGGTTGTTAATGACTTCGGGAACGTTTTTGAAAATGATTTAAAAAATTGTATTACTCATTGGAAAGGAATAAGTTGAAACACCGTCACAAATAGTCTGCCGATGTATAATGGTCAAATCATTCCAATAATAATAACAATATGATTGAAAAAGAAAGAAAAATATTATTTTTCGGAATTGTGAATAATTGAGTAAAATTCCAGGGGAAAGAGATCGAGAAAAACGTAAGAATATTCACGACTCTAAAAAAAGACGAATGTTCTGTAAATGAAAAGGCAAGAAAATCAAACAATTCTCTTCTCGGCTGCTACGCGCTATAAACACAAAACGCTCTCAACTGTAGTGAGTACAAAATGTTCGATCTCATTATTTCTCGCTCATCGAGATCGGCGGTAGGCGTGGGCGCGTGGCCTTTTACATTCTCGCACTCAGTCTACGAGTTTGAGAAAACAAAAGAAAAAGAATAGGGACGAAGAAGAAAAAACAGGTCTCTCTCTCTCTCTCTCTCTCGAACAAACGCGAGAAGTGAGATTCACTGATAAACGAGCGGGTGTTTCTCATTTCGTTTGAGATTTCGGTCCATCCTCGTCGTGTCGGAACGAGGACGAAACCCCAGGGCTCGGCAAGCACATGGGCGGGGCAAAACTCGCGCATCGTTCTCTCCAAACCCTCTCGCTTCTTCACCAACATTTCTTTTTTTCTTTACCTCTTTTTGGTCCACTGCGTGGGCGCTTTGATTCTCGAGTGGCCGTCTTCATCTCCGGCCACTTTTAAGTATGAGAGACCGTGTGACGAATGCAGCATTGAAGAGATGAATAAAAATGTTGGGCCTCAAGGTGCGTACGAACATACGAAAATGAAGAATAAACTAATTTTCTAAACTTCTAAACGAATGAAAATCGCGTTGAGATATCTCGAGAACTGGAAAAAAACGTTACAGAAATTTACTATTCAAGGTGCGACTAATTATCGAAATTTTTCATGCGGGAAGGTTCAATTGCGAATGTTATAAAAAAAAAAAAAAGAATTTGGGGAAAATAAATAGTAGACACAGATTATTTTTTCCATTAAGTTTCATATATAGGTACTTTTTATTTTCATTAATGATGAGTGGTGTGATTCTTTATAATCGATTCTATAATATACATCATACCGTCCAGTATTATACATAATTACAGTTGTAAACCTTTTTTCCTTTGTTTATCGTTTTCCTTACTTCTTGTTTATAATTTCTTCACATATAATTTTAGCTCGATTACGATGCACATCCGTTTTAAATACGTCACATTTTTGTTCGTTTTTATTTTTTAACTTATAGGATTACGTGGTCGTATTTCGGTTGATCGTGCTTTCGTGATTCTTTTCGTTGTCGTATGCGAAGCGAGTGTGATCTTTAGCACAGGATATAACGACACATTATGTAGAAAAAGGTTTATTCATTTTTCTCTCCTTGACGAGCATAACGATAGATCGAGTGTTTCCCGTGTGTATGTGGGCTTTTGCGATTTTGTAAATGTGTTCGAAAAAGAGGCTATGTGGCCCAGTGATGTATATAGCCGAATAGTAAAAAAAAAAAAAAAAAAAAAACCATGGAAATGTATGTACAACAATAAAAATAGTGAATTAGACAAAAGCGACTGTTAGGTTGCCGAGTGCGAGAGACGTACTAATATTGTATGATTCCACAGGCCGTAGGGATGTTCATGATGCGCATGATATTACCGAGAATCTTTCATGTATTGAAAAATAATAATAATAGTAATAATAATATCAATAATAATAATAATAATAACATTAATAATAATAGTATCGATAATAAAAATAATAATAGTAATGATAATAATAATAATAATGAGTATCGAGTGAAACAAAGAGAGAGAGAGAGAGAGAGAGACAGATTCTCGATTCGGTCTATGCGCATGAGATATGAAGCACTGCAACATCGAGATTTCGGAGACAAACCAAACGTCGCTCGGCTGCGTCAGAAATCTTGACAATTTATATTTTACGTTATTTTACGATTAATTCTTCATTGAATTTTATTTTTTTCGTTTTTTTCCTTCTTAGTTGACTTACCAAAAACACCTTTAACACTCGATTGCTTTAAGACGTCACACGATTCGTTTAATTCTAGAAAGGAGGAAGTTTTCACACGGCAGTTCCGCTACTGGCCGCCATTACAGAGTAACGTTTATAGGATTCCCTAGGAAACAAATAAATAAAATCTATCTATGCTCCTCCATCCCACATCGCCTTGAATTTCCGTTTATAAATCTACGTCGCAAAGTTTTTTTTTCTTATTTTTTTTACAACGATCAGTGTGATTTGGACAGCGTGGATTTCCAATTCTTCGACAGTGCCCAGTTTAAATTACGGACAGATACGTCGTTTTCTATTGATTCTTTTCAATAAACTCTGCGTTTTTTTTATTGCAATTTTTCTTCTACTAGCTGCCATTTATATTTATTCCTTTGCACCTCTTTCGTTTTTTCTCTCTACTCTGGCTAATTTCTTCTGTTGCCTTCTTTTTTCTCGCTCAATTTTACAAAACGGTCGCGGACTGAGCTAATCAGCGACTTTGCTCGATTATTTTCTCTTCACGATAACCTCGACGTAAAATCGTTTCCAGTCTACATTTCAATTAATTACCCGAATACATCGATAGGTATATACAGCGATACCAGAGAATGATTAATGATTAAATAGTTTTAATGCGTACTCAACTAATCGTACGTAATAATCACAACGACGATAAAATTTCGTTCCGGCCATAATCATTCGTTTTTTTTTTCACCGGTTACGCGAAACACGAGTGCGTAGCAAAACACGAATCATTAGCGCATTTGATATTTTTTTTTTACTTCCTTCGTGTTTCGATTTTAATACTGCCGTATCCAGCACTAATCACGGTTGTCCAACATTATTCACGACGTGACATTCTTATCCGATAACAGAGACGGAGAAAGATAAATTTATCGTCGGAACATTGGCCGTCTCAAGCGAGGATGTCGAGTTAACTGCAGTGAATTTTTCTACTCTTTCATTGCGATAGATTCATCGATTCACTGCAAAATTTTGTAAGTTCACTCATATGACAATTTGGCATCACAGGGTCGGCGTTTCACAGCCGTTCCGAAATAGTGACAATCATTCATCAGATCGTAAAAGATCGGTCACGAGATACTACTCGACATGATTGTCAAGTCTCTATGAGCCTGGGGATCCCGCGAATGTGCATCCCTGACAGTTCTCGACCCGAATATGCGATCGCATCCAGGAATTGTGCATTTAACCTCCTCTTCCTCGTGTCGTTCGTCAAAGGTGTTTGGTGATGGGACCGGCGACACCTCATTGCGACTCAGTTGAGAATCGTCGGTTAAACGCTCGTGACTCATCCTCGTTAAGTGATTCAATTGGCTAAGACGCTGCTGCGTGAGACCATTGAGTCCAACGAGATGACTTGCAAACGAGGATAGTCCTGGAAAGCCTGCACTCAAGTGAGGTGGCATCAGAAGATGGGGAGGTGGAATCCTGGCTGCTAGATCAACTGAACCCATAGAATAATTCAGCCCACTCATGGCAGAATCGGCGTACCATCTGGCTAAAAAATCATTGTGCAATAGAGGGTTAATGCTCGTTGAGTTATCGTCCATTCGAGGTGAAAGACTGGCCGGCAGACTTGACGATAGTGGCGGACTTGAAGTGGTAGACAACAATTTTCTATGGAGATTCAGATTTGCCGAGTGTCGGTCCCGTGATCTTTTTGATGGAAAAGCTGCGTTACAACCTTCCACACTGCAACGATGCATCAACTTGAGATGAACATTTTGATAGTGGGTCTTGACGCCAAAGTGATTCTGAAAAACTTTGCCGCAAGCCGTGCAACGACGTGGATTTTCACGGTCCAACGGAACTTCCTGAGTGCTGACAAAACCACCGTTCTCAAAGCGCGCGTAAGTGATCAGACTATTGTCCGTATCCATAACTGTTGTGGAGGGCGAAACGCTGCATGAGCGAGAGCCACGAGAGTATTTGTTGAGGATGCTGTTGTTGTTGTTGTTGTTGTTGATGCTGCTGCTGTTGTCCTGGATTAAGGTAGGGCTGACGGAGGTGCTGATTGGGCTGATAGAGGTTCTGCCATGCCTCGATGCTGGCCTCGTGTCGATTGTGTGGCTGCTGGGGATGCTGATCAGACCGGCTGACACCCCCGTTGCTGCTGTTACTGCTGCTTCTTCTGCGCCGTCTTCTATGATGTAGCCTCTGTCCGTTCCCACCATGAACGGGATCGATCTCGTTGTCGTCATCGTCATCGTGTGACCCTGCGACAAGGACTCGAGTTGACGCAAAGCATTCGAGGACTCGTGGGACTCGAGTTCGTCTTTAGCGTGAGTTATTATGCCGCCGATCGAGCTCGTAGTTACACGGGAGGGTGATACATCGGGACGCTCACCTTCACGATTTTCAAGACGTCCTTCGTCCTTTCGTCCCAAACGTTCCACCTCATCGTCATCGTCGTCCTCGCCCTCATCCACGATCACCTCTTTCTTCATGATAGCGGCCGACGCTGCCATCAATGCTGATTCCCCAACTGCCATTGCCGTTACCGCTGCCATTGCCGCTGCAGTTTTCCGTACTTCCTCATTCGTCGCCGCTTCCGCCTCCCTTGCCAGTGTCTCCTCCCTTGCCTGTCTCCTAGCCTCATCGTCGTTACTAGATGACAGTCGATCCATTAATTTATCAGCATCAAGTATGTTTTTCGGAGCAGTATCAACCGAACGTCGTGATTTGCGACGTTGCAGAAGTTTTTCACTGTCGCTCAAGGCAAGACACGTCGGTGCCTCAGAACGGTAACATGCATCAGGGTCCGAAGGTGATGAACTATCAACCGTTGAACTCACTTTTTTCGATTCCGGACTATGAGATATTTTGGGTGATCTCGTGGAATTACTTGCGCGTGAACTCAAATCTCGTGGTTCATCTTGATCTTGTTCATCTTTATGATTTTTGCCAGTTTTTTCTTGACATGCACTGGTCGCTGAATTGGTGTCCTTTCTTTCCCGTTCCTTCATCGTAGGTGACCGCGAGACGGAGTCACCCTCGGGATGTAGGCTCCTCGGTGATGGCGTACCGTTTTTTCGTTGCTCAGCTTCAAGTCTCGACATCGACATGTCCTCCGGTTGATCCTGGAACACACCGTCGTTCGATGAATCACCGTCGGTCGAAGACATGTTTGCTTCCGTCGGCATAGCGCATCGCGTTGGGCGTTGTGATTTCCGCTTGTGAACACTACGAGTATTGAACGATGAGTTGGATGCTCTATGCGCGTTGAAAGATACGGATTGTTGATCAACCGTGCTTATCGAGTCGGTATCGTCCATACTGTCTGCATTGCTCATCAGATCCTCATCGGCTCCGTCATGTGATAATTTTGGTCTCTTGGCAAGGCTGTAGGGCACTGTTTGTTCATCATCATCTCGAATTGTACGCCCAATAGTTGAAAGATTCATCTCATCGCCGACTATCACGATACCTTCTTCGTCATCATCCTCATCATCATCGTCGTCATCCTCTTCGCCCTCGAGTATTATCGATGGTGTTTGTGAAGATGGCGATGCACCTGCCGTGCTGGTAGTGCTTGGTGGTCCTTTCATGTGACTGTTCGTAGTTGTAGGGGTCGACGAGGTGTAAAGTGACATCGGAATTGTGCTGTGAGCTGTTGTTGTTGCTGCCGTTGTCGTTATCATTCGTTGATGGATAGCCTCGTCGTAAGACATCGCTTGGCTTTGCGTCGATGATAGGTCAAGATGCTTAAAATCAAGTGCACACAGGGACGCTGGTGAGCGAAGATCCGGTGGTGGAGTAAGAAGTGGAAACGAGCCAAACGGCAGATGATTCAATCCGCTCGGGGGCACCGGCATACCCATCTGTTGCGGCAAGACGAGAGCGTGAGCCATCGATGATCTACCGTCGTGCGGAGATATCTTTCGTCGCAAATGTGGCGAATGCAATTTTGGATTTGGATTAGCGCTGTGACGATTTCTTGACCGCCTTGAGCTAAATTTTGTATTGCAACCTTTAACAGTGCATTGATGCATCTCACGAAGATGAACGGCGCTAAAGTGGATCTTCAATGCTCCTTTGTCACAGAACGTCTTCATGCAAACATTGCATTGAACTCTTTTCTTCCCAGTGGTTGGATTAATGAAAGGCGTGCCCAGATTCGGTGGCAAGGTTGATGTCGTGCCCCACTGGCTACGTTTACCGGGTGAGTGTGATTTCCGTCCTGGCAATCCCGGTGGTCTTCCAAGTGGAGCTGCTGCGCCTTGCAATGACAGTGGACGCAGCCGTTGCTTGTCGGCATGTTGCTGTTGGTGTTGTTGATGATGTACTGGTTGTTGCTGCTGGTTTTTCGCTGAAGAATCCCGGCGACTGAGATTGAGTGCGCTACCGGAGTTTTCATCATCATCATCGTCCTCCTCGCTACCAAACTCGCTACTCTTTTCACCTACACTGTGACCATCTCCAATAGCACCAGCCATACTGGCCAGGCCAGCTGCAGCATTCCCGCTCAGTTTTGCCATTGCTGGGTGAGAAAAATGAGCTGGAAAATTTGGCGGTAAAGCACCCGAGGAACCAGCTACGGCAAGCGGATGTCCGAATGCCAATGCCGAGGCTGATATGGGTGCCACGGGCATCGGCGGCCTCAACTGTGAGGAACCATGATGTGGGGGGCTTTGCGGACTCTGAGGATGATTCCTCATGGATTTTCTCTGACTCTGCATAAATTGATCGAGAGAATGTGGTGGCAACGGAAATCCTGGCAAGCCTAAGCTACCAAGTTCGCGAAAATCAAATGGTTGCATGCTTTGCAGTCGATTGAGTGGTGATACAGTTAAATGTAGATTGTTGGTGTTTTCGAGACTAACGTGCGGCGTAGAGTTCGATGTCACGCAATTCGATGCGGAATTTATCGTGGTCGAAGCGTAATGATGTTTCGAAGCGGACGGTGACATGGAAGGATGCGAAACCGATGACGAGGACGATGACGAAGATTGTGACTGCTGCGACGATAGTGGAGGCGGCGGAGGTGGTAATGGTGGTGGCAATCGCGAACCTGGCAAACGGCAGTGTAGCATATGCAAAGATGGTGGCAAATGGGCAAGCGGCATAGTCGGCGGTGAAGGTCGTCTGCTAGGTGACATAGCATCCGACGCTGGCGCACCGGCAGCCAGCAGCAGTTGCTGCACGAACGGACGCGTCTCGGGGAATCTGAGGAACTGCTGTAACACCAGCGGTTCCTCCTCAGCCGAACATATGCTCCATCGGTCCAGTAGAGGGCCGGGGTTTGGGGCAGCGGGATTCTGCGAGTCCTAGAATCATAAAAAATAAAGAAAAATGTTGGGTAATGAGTCCATTATAAAATTGTGGTAAAAGCGGGCGTGTAACATCAGTGAGATTCATCGCAAGATCAAAATTTTGAAGTACCAAGTCAAAATTGTATAACATGATGTTGGATCATACATTTATCATTATTAATTATCATATTAATAAATAAAAATAATTTCGAAGGAAATAATGCGAGATTCTTAAATCACAAATGTTAGAAAAAACCCGAATATGCCCGACAGTTATAAATGAGAAAAAAGAATGTTTTTCTAAAAGATCACTCGTCGCCCTGAAGTTTATCTCACCACACCTCGTTGATATATAACGTAAACCACGTACAGTTTGTGATCTTAGAGTGTACTTTGTGTTCATGGATAGGGTATAGAAGACACGTGTGTGCGAGGTGGATTAAAATAATCCGCAGGGTCGATCCAGTTTCGAAATTGGGCGAGGGATCTATAGAAGACGAGCGATGGTCTTCCGCGCGTTTTCGCTCAACGAACGAAGAAAGTTAGACACGATTTTGTTATAAATTTAGGGTGACGGCGTATACATTTTCTGTCAGTTTGTCTCTATCTCTTTTGCATTCCGTCTCTCTATCTCTTTCGTTCGTTCCTGTATATCTTTCGACTTTCGATTCTTGGTCGTTCTCTACGTCGTCCCCCTTGCCTTGACTCGCGAGAGAGCTTGCTGTAGAGACTTTTGTATATTTATGCATACCAAACGTAGTCGGACGTAACGCAGGACGCGTGGCCAAGCTCCGCGACGCTTTTCGCGTCCCAGTGTATATTTCCTCAGTGGATTAAGAGAAGACCGCCCGGTGTGGTCGCTCGTTCGACAACGATGCTGCACGACGTTCTTCCAACATATCTATATTTACCCGTATATCGCTACATATATATTCAGCAATGGCAGACACTTTGGTGAATCTTCATAGTTATACGCGCGCATGGCTCTAACGACCCAGCAGCAATTTATAGATGATACTTGACTACTTTGACGTCTTCCTCCACTTTGTTTAATAGTTATCGAAGGGAGCAGAAATGAGGTTAGAAAAGACAAGTCTAAAAAACTGAAATTAAATGTATATACTTTCTTTTGAATGAGGCAATAAAAGTTACCGGATATAACGATGAATTACTTTTTCGTTATTATCCAGTATAATATTTTTGGTTAATAAATGAACGCACATCCGCAGGATTTATAGTACTTTATACACACGGCGATAAACTCTGCTACCTAAGCTACTCCTCCGTCGGCTTCTTCTGTCGCTTGTCCGTCGACACCGTGAAGAAAAAGCAAGGCCGCGGTGAGGTCAGAGTTGCCTCGTAATGCGCTTCCGTGAATGGAATGCAACAAGACTGATAGAAGCACGAAGAAGATGAAAAAGAAGCGAGCGTCGTTGAAAATAAAGAAAAAGATGGAGAGAAAGAAGAAGCAGAACTGTCGAAGCCAAAGGTGATGTTACCGAGCAGGGTCGATATAAGCGGGTCCGTATCTAACCTCCTAGGATCGTAGAAGCGAGAGAATATAACACGGGGGGCGCAAGGAAACAGCAGCAACAGCGGGAGCTGAGAAGAGCGGCTCCCCCTCGATGGATTTAAGTACAGGCCTCGAGTTTAGGTATATACCATACCCGTCATAGAGAGACCCCCGGAGTAACACGGAGTATCATCCATCGTTGGTGGACCCTTGCCACATTATATATACGTATATACGCTATAAAAGCGGAGTAGCCACCGCCGCTACTTGACCGTCCATTAAGTAAATCTTCATTCTTTACCGTTTAATCACCGTCTTTCATGCCTGATTTCGCTCTCTACTCCCAAAAAATTTTTTCTTCTCATTCCTAAAGTTCTCAGAGTGAAAATCTTCCACCAATGGACTTTGGATTCATGTATATGGAGAACAGTTTCACGTAATAGAAAATCGTTCGTTTCGATCGCTCAGAAGTGCGTGACGCTCGAGATCTATGAAGTGTTGTTTCTCAAAACGCAAGATAAAGAAGACGAAGACGAACAAGAAAATAGAAAGAAGTACACGCGGATTCCGCGAACAGCAGCATCCCCGTTAAACACTCTTCTTCTCTCCATCATTTCGTTCCATCTCATTCTCTCGTCATCTCCGTCGTTACATAAAAGAAACGTTGGGACCTAAACTGCCGGGGTCTGAGAACGCAAACGCTACCGGGCTGTCTCGCTCACTAGAATCAGAGAAAGAAGACCACCGTGGGACTCGCATTCTCAATTTCGCACGCGAACATCATCCAGTAAAGCTCCTTCTGCATGCTATAAATATTCTACGCTATTCTGTGCTCGCCCGTTGACACGCATGCATAGATTTTGGTTTATAAGTCTATTTGTTGACTCATCTGATCTTCTTCTAGAAACTCAAATTTGGTCAGTTCCATAAATTCATATTAAACTAGAATTTCAAAATTCCCAAAGATTGATTGTTATTTCAATGAAAGCTCTTCTTATGTGTTTGAAATTGTGCATCTTGAGTCTCCAAAAATGTAACAAAGAAAAAAATACGAAAAAATAAGGTAACGATTTAATATGAGAAGGAGTCACGACGATGTGTCTCCGATGTAGATTGAATCTCCTTTGACGTGGAGACTTTTGATGCCTCTTCTTGGCATTCTTCACGTGCAATGTGGTATTTGTACACTCAGGGCGCGATGGAATTTGGGTCGCGCGCTACCACACATCACCGAGGCACCAACTGTACATAAAACGCAGGGAGATCGAGTGCGGACCGCGTTTGGAGGTTCACGAGGATCGTGAGAGAACTCGAACAAGGTAAAATGACGAAGAAAGGGAGAGATAAACAAAAAGAAAGAAACAAGAGATCGAACAAGGCGAGGAAAGAAGGATGGAGAAACGGCGCCGAGAGCCGGAACGAGAAATATAAAAAAGGGTCGATCTTCTCTCATTCTTGCGGGAGCACACTTCGCTGAGACAAAATTCTCTGGACAGCGGAGTCCGACAAGGGTTTCTCATCTCATCCTCCGCTCTCTCGATTTGTTTCGATGAGAGAGTCACGAAGCCATCGGGAGTCGCGTGTCTCGACTTCATTCCTGGCTCTCCTAACACCCCCTTCAGCTCTGTTTTTTCTTTCTCCTTCGCGATTTTCTCGCGTTTTGCGGAATCCTTCTCTAAAGCCCCGCCTCGCTAATGTATATCTAGCTTATTTAGCTGTTCTTTTCTTCCCTTCTTTCCCATCTCGTGCTCTCGTTTCTCTCTTTTATCTTTCTCTCTCTCCCTATTCTCGTTATTACTGATCTCGGACCGTGCGAACCCTTTTGCCTCGGAGAGGTGAGGCGCACCTGTGACGCCAGGAATCTCTTACTCAACCTTTCGGAATGATGTATAATTGTGATGATTAGAATTCGGACCGGGTGGAAATCCTCAAAATATTACTTTTCGACGTTTAAACCGTTTATTACTATAATATACCGGGAGCTATTTTTTTCTTTTTCACATGGAAACAAAAATTACTCTAATCCCAATTACTTCGATAGCTGCAAATTAAGCGGTTAAAATATACATGGGACTCTCATGATTATTTTAGTTCTCAGAATAACAATCAATATTGAATGAGTAATTATTTATTTTTTACGATTTTTTATACCGAACGTTCACGATGTTTCGTTTCTAAACATGCCAACAATTATTCTCAAAAGTACCGCTAATCGATTCGTTAAAATGATGAATAGACGAGCACTTTAATTCACAAAAGTTGACTAAATCAACAGACTAATTCGAATAATATACGCACCAAGTTTTTTTTTTCCAATATTCACACTATCGATCGCATTTACATGAACTCTGTGAAGAAAATGGAATGCCTATTCGTAATTAGAACCTTTCGCGTCGCACCTTTGATGGAAAACTTCCGGTTTACGGAATGATACGAATATGCCACTCGAAGTGATGAATCTGTGACGAAACGCAGTGCACACTCGCACATTCGTTCGATAATACGAGAAACGCGGGGGTCGTCGCGTGTCTGGCGAACGTTATTCGTGACTCTCCTCGATTTCCTCGCCTTTTCCGGCATCTCTCGTAGAATTCAAGCTCGAATAACTGGAGAACGAGTTATAATACATAGGAAAGCGGATAAACGTGACCTGGCTACATCAATATTTATATGTCCATATGTCTATTTGTGCACATAAATTTATTTACCTACAAATATTGAGGACACTAGAATTAATGTAGATTTCAAGATTTTTAGTACTGAGCCTCAATTGAATTTGATGAGTCGGCAAAAATTCATTTCGAAAGTTTAGACACCGAAAATTGTTGTAAATTTAACCCTTAACGGCCACACGGGGTGACTAGTTACCCCAGGCCCCATGTGACCGCTATGTGGCCTGGCTGAGGTGTGGCCGCTAAGGGTTAAAATTAATTGCAGTGAAAGCAATAAATAGATCGAGAGATCATTTTCTGAAATAATGAACTCTCGAAATACTTCATTTCAATTCGACTCGAAGTCAAACTCATCCACTGCAGATTTTGGTATTCACTGAAAAATGTTTGCAAATTTTTCATTTATATATCGGTCTTTATTCAAAGCTATGAATTGAACAACAATATTGTTGTTTTTTTTTCAATCATATTGACATGCAAACGATCGTTTTTAATCGGGATTCGAAAAGGTTAATTTCGACCATTTTTTCTACATCTACGTCATGAATAACTCATGTATGTATTCCCCACCTCTCCCTCCCACTGCTCATTGTTATGAACACCTGAACGAAGCCGCCTTCACCTGTGCAAGAATCACTCCCTCTTTCATCCCCTCTTTTTCTTTCTTTTCCTAGGCGCACACGCAGGAGCAGAGTAGTAGTGGTTAGAGTAAGTAGCGAGCAGACTTGGAACGTGGAGGATCGTGCCATCACGTAATGTGGCGCCATCGAGCGGTAGCTTCGTCGTTCTTCGTACCCGACTACACATATCTTTCCATTAAGAACGTTCAATATCTTCAAACAATTGGTTATAAAAGTGGTATAAAAAATAGGTTTTTTTTTTTTTCGTTTTGTTAGACGTAAGTTTGGAGCTACAAGCAGCTTCAACTGGGAGCTTCGGTTACAACAATGAAATTTAAAAAAAATTTGATATTTTTATTGAGAATTGCTGCAATTATATTGAGCTTCACGAGTTTTATTTTTTCGAAAAATACTCAAAGTTTTAAAAATGCACAGCCGTAATTTTGGAATTCGAATTCTTCGAGCTAACGAAGAAACTGCTCAGTGAATTCTCACCGTGTGAAAAATTGATCGATGAATGAAATTTAATTGATCGAATTAGTGGAAAAATTTTATGCGGCAAAGATTCGAATTTTGTTTGTCGTTTCGTAAGCGCTGATTATTTGTTATACGAATTTGAGGCGTTGAAAAAAAAAAGAATTCCGGGTAAAATAGCTTGAGAGCTTGGATGAAAAAGAAATAAAACGTAAGAAGAAGGCAATCGAAGGTGCCATCCGTGACTGGACACCGCATATGATTTCACGCTCGGCGTATCTCTCACAGTCTTATTTCTCTCGTGTGTAGAAATCGTGAAGATCTCAAAGTTGGATTGTATCCGCTTTTAAATTGGATTGCAGTCACACACGGGCGTTCTTTCGTTCTGTACATCAGTATACATGTATGTATAAATGTTTCGAGCTCGCGACCTCTTCTAGCATCGCAATTTTTTTCTGCCTCTTCTTTTCTATCCCTCTCACGTGGTACTCTCGGTACAATCTTTTTTCTTCATCGATGGACCTCGTTAACGACCAAACGACTCGTTAAGACGTCCAGATAGAAACGACAGCGAGCGGACGCGCGCGCGCGCTAATATTTATCGGCAATGAGAAAATTTGTCTCGAAAAATAAAAATAAAAAACATGCGTTTATGATTTAAACTGCACATATACGAAGTGGCTATTTTTTTTTCTCGAACTTTCGCGGCTTGTCGTTGAGACTCGGTGGGATCGAGAAATAAATCAAAATTCATTCGAACCGGATGGGACTCTCAGACTTCTCGTTCGGACTCTCGTTTCATCCTGTGCATACACCACTCGCATCCATGAATATGTAACAATTTTTTGTCTCATCCTCGATGAGATAGAAGACCCTCCCTCGAACAAAAATAACGAGAGAACTCAACCTGCTGCTCTTTGCTTCTGTGGCCTACGGTACAAATCTTACAATAAAACAGAAAAAAAAAACCTGCGCACAATTTTCTCACGATCGAATATTAGTTCGTATATTATTACTCTTCATCTTTTTATCATTTTCGAAGTATCAGGAGATGTACGAGTGACAAAAATTGAAAAACAAGTCGGTTTCAATATTCTCAGAATTTTCATTAAATATGTTTTATTCAATCGAGTTTACTGCTATTCGCGAAAGAGGCAGCTTCCCTGGAAACAGTACTTCTAAGAGATGATTGAAAACTATTAAATTATTTTTTGTTGTATAAAAGTTTTGAATTTTGATACAATTTCAAGATAAAATTGAATACTTTTGTCAAAAGTATTGTTCAGTTTGGATTTTTCGAAAACAAGTCAACAGTGGAAATTGAAGAAAAAAAAGTGTCAGTTTACCGACGGAAGAATATCAACCCCGCAGGTCTTCTGTTCTAACGAACAATTTCGAACTGCTATTTATAAATTACTGTACGCAGATATCAAATTCACTTTATGTAGAAATTAATATTTTTTTGTTTATCGATTTTGTCTTCAAGCTTCAGTTCGTATGAATCATGAATGACAGTTCCACCGCGGTTTTTCCTCCTTTTTCCTTTCTACAAAAAAAAAAAAAAACGGTGACAGCAGATTTACATGCAGATCACGTTCTTGTTCGATACAGAAAAAGGGAGAAAAGAGCATCTGTACGCTCGTCTTTTTCACGTCGAGAAATTCTGATAAATTTTCTACAATTGGCTCAAACCCCTCGAGCAAGAACGTCCGTTTTGTCGAGCGAACGCATACACACGCTGATATGTGTATATAAATATATAGCACTGGTTATAATAACGGTCGAAGAGAACGGAAACAAATTTGGTGACATTAGCAAGTCAACGTATGAAATACGAAACATTTAATCTCGAACTTCATGTCGCATTCTATCGTTCCATCGTTGAAAAAATGAGAAAAATCGTTGCAATTCATAAATACTTTTCCCAAAATCTGTCATCGCTCTATTGTTTTTTACTTGTTTTTATTTATCGAGATCGCGAGGAACAATACTCGAATACATATTCATCGCCGAGGCGTTGTTTAATCTCCGTGGTTCTTTTTAAAGATTTAATAATGATGAAAAGATTGTTGAATTCTTTTGGAAAAAAATAACATTTTTTCGGTATTTTCCTTTAGTTTTTTTACATTTAGATACGACATATTTTTTGTTCATCTATAGAAAGATTTAAATCGAAAATATTCATGCATATCGAAAAGGCTTGAAAGATTGTGAGAATTTTGTGAGTCGCGTGTTCAACGATACGAAAAAAAAAAATTGTACGAAGAGAAAAGGTTATTTCCGCAACTTTGTGTTAAGTGCGAGAGAGCCTCGAAAACTGTGTATACATCCAGAGAACCCCCCGTCGCAACGGTTGCACGTAAATCTCTAATTTTAGGCTATCGACGCGCTTTAACTCGGCTGATTTTGTCATGTGTGCGTGAGAGCTCGAAGAAAGAAAAATGGAAAGAATATAAGAGCAGAGTAACGGAAGGAGGCAGAATTCTGTAGTTTGTGCTTGGTAATTCTCGAACAATGACTGATCCTCTGCACATTCTTTTGTATTTTCTTACGTGAGATCCGTAATTGAGTATTTCAGATTATCGCGAATCTGGGAAAGTCGATTTTTTTTTCTCAAATATCTGTAATTTTCATGACTGAAGACACGTCGAAGCTGATAGCGATGCACGGGAACAACATGGAGATACACGAAAATTAGTTGCAAATTAGAGGATGTCATAGAGATTGCTTCGAATGAATTTCGAACGAATGAGCGACCGCTGGAACGAACGACTTATTGAAACAATTGAATCAAGATCACTTTTTAAAAATCGCGACTGCCTATAATCAACAGATTGAAAAGCAAAAATGGAGATAATCAAAAGTTCTAACAGAAGAATCGACTATTTTTATTTCACAATAAGCACGAACTTAATTGACTGTTGGAAAATCGGTTTACGTTTTGAGAGACGATTGAAAAAAATTTGACTTTTAATAAAAGTGGAGATTTCTCAGGCAAGACTATGCCTGATTGATATTCGTGAATCACTCAAACAAGTATTCGTCGCACTTTGTTCACTGATCGTTTTACGCACGTCGTCGACATTTAACTGTTTCCTTTCGGTTTGAAAATTTTATTCCACTCGGCGCGGTTATAATTCTCATGCACAAAGTCGTTGTTTCGGTGACAGATCGGCAGAAATTTTGGTGTGCGAATGTTCAAACTGTACATGGATGCAAAACGCGAGTGAAACTCACCCGATTTAACTGTCGTGAAACTAGGTACGAAGTGTTGCTTATTCCATCGCGTTCTTTCTTTTTAGGCTTATTTTGCATAAACCGTATTATTTGACGTTGAACTTTATAGCGTGGAACGTCTACGCGCGGAAGAGAAACTTCTTTTTCCGACGATTTTTCACGAGATCGCTGCGTGCTCGAGTTCACGTATTTTAATGTACGTTCGAGCGTGAGCATCCGAGGCTCCCATGTGAAAACGTGAAGTGTATTTGACCAAGCGTCAAAAAATTGTTTTTAAATAACAGCCTTCTATTTGCACTCGATTATTTATGACTTTTTACTTTAATTGCTACGCAAAAGTTTTATTTGTATTGAAAAACGTATTGAATCATTGAATATTCGACAATTCGTTGAGAAACTATTGCACAACTGATTCGCTAGAGCGCTGAATAGTTATTAATGATCTTGGACAAAACTATGATGAAAAAAATTGAACATTTTTTACATGTTAAACAAGGCGCCTGGCTGATTGATGTAATCTTCGGTAAAGCGTTTGAAAAATTGGTTTAACCATAAGAGAGGTTGATCTTTGATCGATTGTTAATAATCTTTGACTGGCTATAATGAAAATATTAAATATTTATGTCTTAAGTTGCAAGTGATTCTCATGAACGTTAACTAAATGATTTATTAGTCGTTAAAAATCAATCGGCACTAAACAAAATTCTTTGGATAAAAGCTTCATTCGCTAAGAAGGATTTTAAGTTTTAACAACTCATTTACACCATAAAAAAAATGTTTATCGGATGTTTGAATCGTCAAAGAATCGACACGGATTTTCCCAACCAGCGAAGCAAATATTCAGCATCGCAACTGATGAACTCAACGTATAATTTCTTTGTAGTTCAAGATCCGTCGTCATTGATGAAAAGAAAAAAAAAACGCAAAACTATTTGAGTATACGTCAACTTGTCTCGTGCGTATAAAATAAAAAAAAAAACCCAAAAATTGTTTCATCGATCTCACTCACGGGCCCTCGAGGTCGTGTCAATTATATTTCAACATCCTCGCGTTTGCATCGAATTTAATCGTCGATAACGTAACAGTCTCCTCTGTATGTTCGTGACGAGACCATTTTTTTCTTTTCATTCTCTCTGTCATTCACGGTTCGTGAAAATGAAATATCTTAGATCAACCTAATAAAAACTTTGACATCGGATTTGTGTTCCGATATTTGATCATTGAAGGAAAAAACTTCGAAAACAATTCCAAAAAAACTAAAGCTGTTATGATCGAGAATAAAAACAATGGAAAAAGCTTTTTTTGAAAATATTTGTCGGGCCTCAAAGCGTACATAAAAATGTCAATCTTTTATCGTCACTTTATGAGATTATCGATTGAAGAATCCTGACTACATTTATCCGTAGATGACTGATCTAACCAACTGTCAACGATCAAATGTCATTGCATTAAATTCTCGTATTTACTTTACATATTTCAATCCGTATGCCTCTCATACGTACTATATATATATGCATATCTCAATACACATATATAAGTTGGTTATTCTCTTGATTTGCTCGGAGACTCAAACGCTCACCGAGAGATGAGTCTCTCGTCGCTGATCTGTACGTTCTTTCTTCTCCGTTCCGTTCACTTCTGTCGTTATAGCTGTCCCCAGATCTCTCGTCTTGAAACCGGTTTTCCATACGTTTAATTTCACGCTAACGTCGGCGCAATTCAGTTTACACGGATACTCCCCATTTTCTATGGATTATATACGTATGTATAAAATACACAGACATATGTATATACGATATGCGGGTGATTTTGGTTCCCATAGAGATTGAAACGAACGAACAAGTGAACGAATCAAAAATGTGGATCGTTAAGTCACCGCCGAATACCGCATGATGAACCGGTTGGAAAACTTCGATTTTGTCACGGCACGAAAAGAAAAAAGAAAAAAAAAACTGACGTAACGAAAACGTTGGTGCTCGAGGAAAAAATCTGAGCAGGAACAATTCGTTTCGGTCCCGAAAGACTTTTTATTAGTTTTGTAAATTATTCAGTAGGAAGATATTTGAATTGGAAACTTTTGTTTTCAAGCTTTCTTCTTGTCTTTTCGATTGAAATTTGATAGTTTCATAGAAACACGTTAATGTATGTATTTATGGAGCCAAGAGAAATTAATAATTACGGGCCACCTTCAGCTCGAGTCTTGACTTGCGAAATTCTACAATCTCCCGATATACAAGTAAAACGTATAATACAAGATTGTGGATATCCCACGCACGCGAGCTTTTTTTTTTCTTATCTTTCCACTTGCTCGTCTTCTACGTTCGCTACTTATACTCGTGGTTTTACACTAGACCCGAGATCGGTCCAACTTCTCGCCTAATTTATACCCCTGACAGATTTTACACGCGACGCTCATCGATGAGACTTTTCTTCGGTATTTATATATATGTATATTCGTATATCTCTATATTTGTTAAATAAACCCGCAAGATCTACACTCGTTGTAAACGAGAGAGCACGCGACACGATGCAAAAGGGTTTAACAAGTTCCGGGTTTAGCTCACGCGAGCATACGAGGAAGCGAACACACGTTTCTTCCAACATTCTTTTTGCCCCTTGGTTTATAAATCAGTCAAAAAAATAAAAATAATCATAAAACAGCAATAATCATTCTGCGGAAATCGAAAATTTCACTTTTCCCAGACCCTCTTTTTTCTTGTTTCGATGTTTTTCAATAATACTTTCGTAGCATCGGTGAAATTGTTCATCAAACTTTTGCAAATTTCGACTCACGTGGACGATGATTTTTGAATGTTCATATGTTTTCATCGACCGAAGATATTTTTTTTTTTTAGATCCCGTGACACTTTTTTTTATTGTCAAACATTTCGGAAACTTTTTGTTACGTTTTTTTATCACTTTTCGTTCCGAGTCATATTTTAGCAGTCCGAACACCTCTTCGTTGAATGATTAGAAAATTTTTATTGCATTTCGAAAAATGAAGTTCATCACGAAGTTACTGTGGGATTTGACAGTATTAAAAACATTTTTTATTTTATGTTTTTTCGACGTAACGTATCTTTTTTCTTTTAATCTACGAGTCTTTGTGACACTCTTGTATTTCACTGCAAACTCGATGCACTTGATCGTCGGTTACACTAATGCGACTATTTTTCTCCCTCTCTCTCTCTTTCCTTGACTTTGGTTGTTCCTTATTCTCGTCTTGGTTGGTTCCGCGCGATATTTATTTTTAGTCTTCGACGTCGAGAAGCTTGTTACAAGTCACGAAATACACATAGACACTCGCATACTCATGTTTCACGACGTTGCAGACGCACACATAATTATTTTGGGGGCAGTTAATAATCGCTTTCTCACATTTCCGACGTTGTGTTTCACCAGTCGTCAAAGTTTGTAACACACGAGTGTTGCTGGCTCGATCGATGCAAAAATTATCGATGAAGGCACCACGAGAGAGCACGTGTCAAATGTCAACCGAAATAAAATGTCAAACATTTCCGACGCATTGATATTTATAGTTTTGCGATTACAAGTTTGTTATTTTTCATATTTATTTTAAACGCGGAATTGACCAGTCTATTATTATTAATATTATGATTATTATTTTTTTTTTTTTATTGTCACGTTTTAACTGTTACATATCTAGCGACAGTGAGTTGTTTTTTTTGTTTTTTTTTTTTTTAATTCGGTTCATTCTTCACGCTGGTATAAACCTTCTTGGATTCGTTGTGGCTATCGCGGATGACAATCTATCGCGCACCTGTCATCCGTCGTGCCGCTTCGTTACGCGTCGCCTCGCGACTTCCAACCCCTCGTAAACTCAAGCGTATAACCGGGGATGACACTTTTTATTTCATCATCGAATACAAAAGAAAGAAAAATAAATAAATGATAAAAAATAAAAAATAAAATAAATGAAAATTAACGATAGTTCTTGGTTAATTTTCGAAGTGTGAGAATTTGGAGTGTGAAAGAGAAAAATGTGGATTGTCACTCGACTTGTTCACGATTGACAGTTGTCAAGAGTCCGAATGTGTAAGATGCAAAGAATTTCTTCATAGAGCTAAATATTTTTTCACAATTACACAAATTGTCAACTGGTCAGTCGGTGATAGTCAAGTTGTCATTAAGGAATTTAGCTACGGGCTGCATTTTTTCGGGGACAAATGAATTGTTCCGAAAAATCGAAAATTTCGTGAGAGACCAAGTGCCACGAAATATCAAGAGGTTTAAAGGAAAAAAGATCTTCACCACGATATTGACGTTCGCTGTCAAAATTGATCTGTCAAAAACTGATGTCGGACCTGATGGTGCATTCGTCGTCACACAACACACGGATTCTATACGTTTTGTTTATTCAGACGTGTTTATTCATTGGTATTTTTGTTGTTGTAATTGTTGATGTTGTTATTGTTTATGTTTTTTTGTCGTTTTTGTTGATTCCGAGTAGACTCACCTGCAGTATGTATCCTCTAGTGTAATCCTCGTGGGTCCAGCCGAAAGCGGCTAGTAGACGTGTCACTTTCGCGTGTGGCAACTGATTAAACAACTGATCAAGTAGTATTTTAAGTGTAATGGGTAGCGCGCGTGAGCCGTAAAGGACGAGGGATGCGACGTCAAACACGGCCGTCGGCTCGACAGTCTCTGAAGCCGGTCGCATCTCCTCCTTCTCCGCAGCATCGCCGGCATCTTCCCCACCACTTGGTCGTCCACCTCCACGGCTACCACCAACGCCACCACGCTCGTGTTCAGCTCGATGGTTTACCCTCCCTACGGCGCTTTTCTCCTCCCTACCATGGTACCGTGGGCCGGAGGCGACATCCCCACTACTCTCGCCACGAGATCCACCGATGCCGCCTGTTACGTGCTGATGTTTCTGATGTTGCTGGTGTTGCTGGTTTTGCTGGTGGTGGTGGAGGCTCGACAGTCGTGCGAGAGCTGCAACATACGTAAGAATACGGGGATAAAAGTGAGAGCTCTGGGTTGGAAGCTAAGCCGCTGCGGTGCATGATCGAGAAAGAGAAGGAAAGAAAGAGATAAAGAGTACTGGTAAGGCACGCCGGCGTCACTCGATCTTTTTCAGGAGTAGGGATAGCCATCTCGGACGAAAGGAACAAGGACGAGGCGACGGTGTACGACGATGAGACTCCTGCTGGAGCCCACCGACGCAACCCCCACCGCGAGTGCATCGACAAGAGTAGCCCTACGGTGGATAGGTTCGACCCCTCCCAGTTCACCGATCACTCGTTCCACGCGGATGCGGACGTGTGCGCAATTATGCATTGGCCGAAGGGCTCAAAGTACCGGAACCTACTGGAGATACATTTCTTTTAGGATAAAAAAAAAACGAAAAAAAAAAGAAGCAAAAAACCGACCTGTCTTCCACATGTTCTACGCTGCTTGCCCTCTGCCTTGAGATATACTCTCGCCCTTTGGATGCGCCAAGGGGCGATCTGATACTTATCCCCACCACGATAACACCCCTCCCCAGCAACGCGACGACCTGCGACCACTTTGACTCCCACCCCCGCGGTGAACGCAACGTCGCCGCGGTACTCCCGAGGCGTCGCGCCGCTAAAACTCCCCCCCCCCCCTCCCTCATTTTGTCCTCCTATTTATCCCCTCTCTTTTACCACTTGCAGTTCCACTACCACCCCACCAGCGCGGCACTCGCAGCGCGTCGTCCTCCACTCGTCATCGTCTTCGTCGGCGTCGTTCGTCCTCGTCACCACCGTCCTAGTCGTCACCCCGAGGAAAAATACGATCTTCAACTACCAGTCCCGTACCTCATCAAGCTGCTGCTGCCACCAAACTCTAACACGGGCTTCGACCGTGGCAAGACTTCGTACTATCCGAGCCAATGCTCTATCCTACACCTACCATCATGTTTCAGCAGCTCCTTCGTGCTACTTGGAAACTAGAGCTAGGTGGCTTATTTCAGTCACTGGAACCATGTACCCCGACCTTCTTTCTTTAAATTATCATAGCCAACACCTAATTTATTACTTTTTTTTTTGCATTAACAAAGTTCAAATAGGGCAAGATGTTGAATTTAGAGCCCAGTTTTTCGCATGTGCTTATCAAGCTTTCTGGATACTTTTTTCTCTCATTTAGATTCGTTAAATTTTGCGTCAAATTTTGGCTCTTTTCGAAGAACCTTCGTGCTAGATTACTTCGTCGTTTGGTGAAATTTCGCTCGACAAGACATTAAAAAACCATGTTTTATAAGACAAAGTTGTTATGAAATGATCGTATACACGACCCCAGTTTCATGAATTTGCTTGCAGTGAAAACGTATCATGATTACTTAACATCGTCCTTTTTTTTCATTGCTATTGGGCTATGCGGTTGCCAGGAAAGGGATTAAACATCATAAATCACCTTTGGCGAGTGATGTATGCATTTCGCAGAAGAAAAACACACGCGAAAGCGCTTTCCCTTGTATGATAGATCGTCACGCTTTTTGCATCCACCTTAAACCATTATCTGTGTACTCGAACTATTTCACAGAGCACGAAAATCGACGAACCTCAACGACATTTTTTTCCTCTTCATATAAATTGGATCGAGTGTTGAATCACAGTTAAATTAGAAAACATTTCGTGCCGCAATTAGATAGGTTCTCAACGATTTATGTCGCGTTTCCCGATAAGTAGACAAGAGAAAACTTAAAATTGACTGATTTTTTTTTGTTTTTCCATCTCTGTATAATTTCGGTATAAAGAAATACCAATTTGTCTCTCAAACCCATCGTTCCGATCAGCGACCACAACTTTTGTCCCCGGCGAGTTGAAAATCTTCGAATCGAGGAATAGAACGGATATGAAAATTCGTAAAGAACTCGTTAAACAAAAAAAAACGTATTTTCGATAAATGAGAAAGATAAATAATCCGATGATACTCAGTGGCAAAACTTTCACGTACGACTCATAGATTTTAATCAACGAAAAGAAGAAAAAACGAAGATTTCTTTCGTGGCTGGAAAATGACTGTTATGCCTCGTTCGGATACCAGATCATCCTATGCACTAGATGTTATATATATGCTACGCAAGTTGTTCGTGATACCTATTCATATTTATAATATGTAGATACAAATATATGTAGAGAAGATCTTGGGATGCGATCATCATTCATATCGCTCGGGCGACGATGGGAAAGTTGCCCGACGCGCGTTTCGGTATCCATTACCTCCGAGTACACGTCAGCGTTCGGTACAGCTCGATTTTAATATTATTACTATCATTATTATTATTATTATTATTGTTATTATTATTATTATTATTATTATTATTATTATTATTATTGTTCTCATTATTATTTTGTCCGGGCTTACGGAGTGTCTTTGTGCGGTTCACGGAACGAGGAGCCGTGACTCTTCTCGGTTCGATCGACTCGTACGTTGTTAGATTGTGAGAAGAAAAAAAAGGGCGGTCTTACTGATATATACGAAAGAAAAGAAGAGAGAGCGCGAGATAAAGATGACAATGTGATATTATATCAGTTTCGATTGGTAGTCGATCCGGTATTGTCATTATTCGGAGTACCGACACGGCTTCTCCATGTGATATATACATATAAAACATTTACGAAATGATGATAGTTCGTTATATATATATGTGGACTACGGTATATATGGGTGTAAAGCAGACCATTGCGGCGTCTTTTCCGTCCGAGGGACACGATCTCAAAGACGATCGTAAGGGAGGAGAAGGAAGAGAGCGGTCTCAGCATGCTGCTCAATAAAAATCATGGAGTCATCCCGATCGGGGCGCCACTTGTCATTAGTGACTCTACGATTTTTTCGATTTAATTAAAGCCCGATGACGATCTTGCCACCTAGAATGGTTCATGTTGTCTCTTGCGTTGCCGAGGTACGTCACGAGCTATTCTATATACATATACATGTATTATATATTACGGAATATAAAACGATACTAATGTACCGAGAACAGGGCACATCGACTATATGCTGAGGACGTCGTTCTCATACTCTCCCTTGACGATGATATCTCGTAGCTGCGCGTATCTCATTGAATCTACGTGTAAAGATACCTCACCGATTTTAACCACAAAAAATCGCTATGAGAAAATCCTTTTATCCTTCAAGAGGATATCGTCGCGTCGACTTGTATCCAACCGCAAAACAACGGGATGCATCATTTGATGTCGAATCAACCCATGCACTTACAAGTCTTCGAGAGAAACAATTATTTGCTTCAACTTGGATAGTTTGAATTGCAGTAGTAGCCCGGGGTCCGACGATGGAACGTTGGAATCAAAATCAAACGGAATTAGTCACAGAAACAAAAGAATTTTAAAAAAATGTGTAGCCAATCCGGATTATGACGTTGCTCCGCGAAGAGAATTAGACAGAAGAGAAAAAAAAAATTCTCGAGGGGGTATTAAAAGCGCAGAGAATTAAGAGGACTCAACGACAAAATCGTATTTCTGTCTTTACAGCCCTTTAGCCTCATAATAAACAAACAGGATTAACGAGCAGGATCAGTCATATATATACGTGTATACATATATATGCGTCGGCATGTATGATGATGCTGCTGTGTTAGCGACAGCCGTGCGTTTCACCCTTCCGCCATTTAGCGGATTGGTCAGCACTCAGGAGCACGCAACCTCCCTGCGGCGGTATATACCATACCTTTACATAAATTCACATATATACAAATAAATATATATACGTATAACGTTGGAGGATGTAGTACGATTTATACTATATATACGAGCTTAACCAGGGTCTACAAGCTGGAAATAGGGTTGGATACACACGATATAACATAGATATACAAAGCGATAGGTATTGCGGAGGAACGGACGATGGCGGGACCAGGATTCGCCATGGCATCAGCGAATATCGGGTTAAGCGATTGCTCGCGTCGATGAGGTCGCCGCCGCATCCCCCTTTCTCGATCGATGCAAAAATTTATATGTATATATACTGACACGCCGCAGCGTTACTGCCACGATAGGTATATTCGGTGCTTGCTGTCGTTTCGTGGACATAGATAAAACATCGGTATCCGAAGAGTGTGAGGAAAAAACAATTTTTTTTGTAGGTCGTGTAAATTGAAAAAAAAAAAAATGATCCAATATGTATGGGAGGTTTTTCATGCAAGGGAGAATAATTTTCGGGGAGGGAATAAAGGAAGCCAGGAATTTATGCATCCCGGGAGTTGCTAGGACAATTAAAAATCTCGTAATTAAGATATTTAATTTTTCGTGCTTGTTTCGTTAACGACCAGTGATTCGCTGCGGTACATTTTTTTAAAAAGAAACGCTATGACTGAAAGTTTGAAGGCATCGAAGATTTTTTTTTTTTTTTTCATAATATACTCGTGAGAAACAGTTATTTTTTTTTCAGTACTGGAGAAAAGTTCATCGATCCAAGAAAATTTACGACATTATCCTGCTGGTGCACCAACCTCTGTTTAGTGTGAGGATTGCAGATAGAGAGAAAACTACCTCGTGTCGTTGTGACGCGAAATAATTGATGAGACAAAATTTCAAATCGAGCTACTCAAACTCACCGAATATCACAATGGTCATTTCATATGTTGCAATTTGGCGTTAAAATTTGTACACTGAGAAAAAACATTTGAAATTGTGGCGAACAAATTAAATTTGTTGATTCAACAAAACTTTTGTCGTGGTGAGAAATTAAGTATTTGAATGAACCAAATTTCGTTTGGGTTAACAAATTTCATTTTGTTCGCTACGATTCGTTGAACCAACAAAAAAATTTGTTGAACCAACAGAAAATTTGTCGAACCAACAAAAAATTTGTTGAATTTACGAATTCATTTTTCTCAGTGTAATATATATCTGTGTCTTTTATGAATATGGAGTTAGGTGACTCCGTCATTTTTGGAGAACTATGTCGAATCCGTGCGCTTGATTTTGTTCTGGTTTTTTTTTTTTTTTTTTTACCATTATCGAGTCAGTAGGAAATCAATGTTTTCCGGAATCTAGTAGAATGCTATGAAATGTTTTAAAAAATTGGAAAAGTAACGCGAAACATGTGATGATTTTTTTTTCTGAAGAATTCCTCAAGAATTTTTATTTTGTTTTCATAATCTCTCGGATATCATAAATCGAGGTAAAAATGCACAGCTACGTGGAAAATGGTAGGGGTCTTCGACTACGTAAAATACCGCAAAATTTGCGTCATATATATGTATACCTATAGACACCATCCCCGCGCATACATCCGGTTTGTGTTACAGGTCCGTCTCGCTTAATTACGATCAGGTTCCCGTTGTTTCCTCGTGCCTCTCACCCCTTTATATCGCTATTCTCCCACAACCCTATTTGTACCGTTGCTATTGTACGACGCATTGTATTGCTCGCTTCCCCCTGCCTCACTTCTTTCATTTCTCACTCTCTTCCTCGTTATCTCTTACTAAATTTTCAGCTCACCAATAATCATCGTCTCATATTTTGGGCAGCTACACTGCTAAAATCATTAATGAACTTTCGGCCCGGAATTAAACGTCAAAAAATTCTCTACGAGATTTCTATTTTTGCATTTCGTTCGATCCCAGATATAAAAATCTGAGAACATTGGATATGGTCATATTTGAAAAAAACGATTTGATGGATACTGGAAAAAGTGATTCTGATACAACGAATGACGTTCTAACATTTGGATAAAAGTAAAAATAAAACTCATATTTCATTGATTTAAATATCAAAAATTTATCAAATTTTTTGTATAAACTATAATTATTTTAAACTATACAATATGAAATCAATACTTGAAGATGAAAGTTGCGAATCGTTCTGGGGAAAATAATATTCGTAGGCTGTGTTATCATTGATAATTTTTTATCTCTAGAATCACGAGAAAAAAAAAAATAGTTTCATCGATTCTAATTTAAAAAGCTCTTGATCACGCAAACTTGTGTTTTTATTTACAAGTTGCACATTCGAAGATGAATTCAAACGAGTTTCATGAGCTGGGAACTCGATCGATTTTTGTGAGGAGTAAAAGCGTGACAACAAAGTAGAGATGCTTTGCCAAAAATTTCTAGCAGCACGCGCTCGAAAGGTTTCGAGGGTTAATATCCACGAAGGGAAGACACACTGTATACTTGGCTGTATGTAATTCATCCTTCCACTTTCTTGGCTCCAGGTTATATATTGTAAGTACAAAATAGTCCCCAGGGAACGAGTATCACCTTTTTGCATTGTGTTTCTGAATCCCAAGTTATAAACGGTTTGGTGTTTAATGGGCTTGCACCAAGAAAGAGATAAAGAGAGACGAAAAATTTCGAGTATCGTTGGCGTAACGAAAGGTTTTTGAATCGCTGGATCCGTCATAGATATTCTTTCGGTAGAATGCAAATTTTCTGGTGACGAAGCGAGAAGATCTCAAAGTTTTTCGAGAAAAAAGAATTGGAACCTCGATCTTAAAATCGTAATTCTTTGTCCCTACAAAATATTGCAATTCATTTTTCAGTGGGTCATTAATTATGTTGAATGATTACTGAGAAAAGAAAAAAAAAAACAAAACAAAACAAAACAAAAACAGCAACAATCGGAAATTCGTGTGATTGATTTTGTAGACAAATTTTCGACAAACATTTGGGATGTTAAAAAAATTTTGCTTTCAAGTATGGATAACTTTGAAAATTTCGAGAGTTCATCTAATAAGATTACGAAAATTATGAAATCGGAAAATATTGAAAAAATTTGAATACAAAGAGTTGAAAATTCAATTGATTAACTAAATATGAAACTTCATTGAATCATACAGTTGTCGTATCCTTAAACCGTTCACAATCTGTCTTTTCAATCTTTATTTTCCAGTGTCCATGTGCTTCGAGTACTTGCACAAAATATAACGGTGCATGAGACACGTGAAAGTATCTAATTACTCGTCCCGGTGCTGTCAACGCGTCGTCTTATGACCGAGCTTTTTATTTCTCCTTCGAGAGATTCGGAACAACCAATTCAACTGCAAGACAGTGCGCCATCAACGTCACAGCACATGTTCAAGCACATTCAAACTTACAAGCACGTATATAATTATCCAGTGACGAAACAATAGCTCCAAGAGAGATGTATGATTTTCCCTTCACGAATATGCGTCAAGTTTTTTTTTATGTCAAATCGACCAATTACTGATCTTTACCCTCCCAAATCTGGGTCATCTTTTTTCTTCTTATTTTCCTCAAAGATCAATAAGTAAAATTCTGTCACACATTTTCGCTAGCAATTATTTTCATTTAATAATTGAATAATTCATCAAACTGTAGAATTGGATCGAATCTACGAATAATTGATAATTGAGTCGATCAATTGAAAGATCGATAAAAATCGTGTGGAATATCCAGAGACGCGGTAGCGGGTCTTTACGCCAAGTATCAAAAAAGATAATTTTCAAATGTTTTTATAACACGAAATAAAATAACAAGGTTGTCGTTTTATGATCAACGGAAAAAAAAAGGTTCAAAAATGTTTAAGCTTCTCCAATCGATTAAATACCAGTCGAAATATTGCTGCTTTTTGTTTATTTATTCATCAATATTTTTTTTTATCATTGTTAATTTTACATCAGATATGTGAATGCAAGTTTTTTACTTTTTTTTTTTTTCGTACATCCCATCTTCGTTGTCTAAAACGTCCGTCATTGTATATCCATCGCGACTGACTGTAAGAGAAAATGTAAAATAATAGCTTAACGAGCAAACAAAAAATTACACAGCCTTGGGGGAGGCAGTTTTCTCCTTTTCTCCGTAGGACTCTCAACCAAGAGTTGCAGCAGCAGGCCACGCGAGATATTTTTCTGCTACCCACGTGTTGTGCGCATATATTCTATGTGTATGTGGGTGTGAACTCGGCTGTGTATGTGTGAGTATAGTTGGCGTAACCAAAGCGCCATCGCCGTAAAATGGACGAGCTTCTGTCACCAAAACTCTCACTTCGAACGCCTTGTTCTTTTCCCCCTTTTTCCTATATATACAGAAGAAGACAAATGCAAATTTTGTCCCCGAGTCTTGTCCCTGGAGGTTAATATACAAAACAGCGCCTCGTTTTCGTCTGCGGCACAGCATGCGAGTATCGAATTTCAACCTGCTCGACCCATTCGCCATTGTGTCGAGGTTCCACCCGCGGACTTTTGCGCTCTTTTGTTCGACTATTTATTCAAGAAAAGCCTGGCTTTTGAATTTTCTCTCGTTTCTCTCTGTTTCCTCGTGTATTTTCGAGAATGCATATTCAAAACGAGCCCTTTCTAGACTCTTTTGGGAATTTAATTTCGTGACACTCGATCTCTTTTCTGAGATCGTACGTCGAGCTACAGATGACTTCGTGCAAATGAAGAATGAAAACAAGATTTTGTCGTTTTTCTGTGGAAAAACTTCTGTTCTCTCGATAATCTACTTTTTTTTCAAAGATTTTACCGAAAATACATTGCAAAGTATGATCGGAGCGTCAACAATGTGATTCTGGACGAACCCGGTCATTGATCGATGATTTTGTACCTAATTCGTTTGAAGCAGAACGCGAAAAAATTACAAGTTTCCCTCGAATTTGTACCAACTTCTTCTTATATGTGACTAAATGCCATTTTCTTAGCTTGTCACGGAACGGATCTGTTTTCAATGGGCATGCAATATTTTTGGAAAAATCGTGTTATATATACGTCGGTGGCCATTGTTCATTGTACATTATAGACAATGCCACAGGCACCTGTTGTATGCGCATCAGCGACCTAAAACTACGAGAGGTCGACTACACGAAGGGTGTCGAAATTTCAGACCGAGGTGTGCGTACGAAAGATCGTTTCTTTCGTGTTTTCTCGTGTCTTGTGCGACGGTTGCATGGAAAAAGGAACCCGAGGTTTCTGATACGCTCTTTAACGCATGCGAACCCAGCATCAGGCAGAAGATATTAGAATTCCGAATCGTTCGGAAGAGCCGCTAATTATCGAAACTATCATTTATTATAAAAGCTTGATAGATATACCTATACGAGAAGGCATTTCTCATGGCGTGGACTCGGACGCGCGTAGATTTTATAGTCCCATGCTCGATGCCGAAAAAAAAAAGAATTCAAAAGCCCAGACATTCCCGTGACAAATGATTTATGTGAAAATTCGTGTGAAATCATCAGTTTTTTTCCTTACACTGCGCTTTGAAGTTACTTTGTACGGTATTGGTGAAGACATATATGTTACATTCCAAGATTTTTCTACTTTAAAAGAATATACATGACGTGTAAGCGAGGGAACATCGGGAACGAATCCGATTCCCTATTTTATTCTCATTTATAATCGGTATCAATGATTATTTTGTTCAATTGCTTGTATATTCGAAATGAGGACAAATAAAAAACAGATACGGAAGATGCATAGTACTCTGAGACCTGAAGATTCTTATGATAGAAAAAAAGTTGATAAACTTACGCCAAGTTTGAATCACATAAATTAATTGGCTGAATGCAATTTTCTCGATGATTTATATCGAAAAAATGTTAATTTTTACAAAACTTATGAAAACGATTTTACCTCTGGAAGATATTAAAATGCCGAAATTATTTTGAGAATAATTTCGAAATATTTGAGGTAACCACTGTACTGCGTGCTAGTCAAATGAGTGCTAAATTTTTAAAAAGCTTTTAGACCAAGTTCAACGTACCCATTGAACGTATTGTTAGCGGATTTTTATTACAGCATATCTTATTACCGTGGAAAAATATGAAAAACGATAGTTTTGCGAAAATATCAACTGACAAATGAAAATTTACACGATGAAACATTTTCACTGGGATTTTTCAAAGAATAACCTGTATTTTTCAAACGATTTCAATCCACCTCGTCTCATTTTGTTCCACAACTGATCCTCCACGAGCCCACCACGTCATTTTTGTTTTCAAGCTCATTCATTCAGAAATTATTTATGAAAAAGTTTTTACGCTTAATAAAAAATTGGCTGTAACAGTGAAACGATTGAGTTTTAAAAAAAAATTTACATTGTAGATTCGTAGAGGGTCAGTTTTAAGGAACAAAATGAGACGTGGTGCATTGAAAAATCCCAGTGAAAATGTGTCATCATGGAAATTTGCTTTTATCAGTCGATGATTTTGCAGAACTATCGTTTTTAATACTTTCCCACGTTAATAAGACACCCTGTAATACGAATCCATTAACACCACGTTCAATTGGTACGTTAAATTTGGTTTGAAAGCGTTTTTAAAATTTAGCACTCATTTGACTAGCATGCAGTACAGTAGTTACCTTAACAACAACCGTCTGTCGTTTTTTTTTTCGTATAGCAATGGGTTCTCTGATCCAAGAGAGATCCTTTGATTACAGATTCTTCGATTACTCACTAAAATTCATTTCTGTTGAAAATTGAAAAGCTGATGTTCAATGAATATGTGTACCAAAAATGTCGAGTTACACGAGTCAGTCAGGTATTTACAATCGTTCTGAGCTCCCGATCCGATGCGCGATTTTTACGAACTATCTGTAAATTGACAAAAGTATTAATTATTTGCTCTCTGGGCATGTTATTTTTATCGAGCATATACGATAATATGATTTGGCTAAAATTTCGTGCGGAGTTTACGTGAAACGATAAACCAAATGAAATTTCGCCGTAACGAATTCGAATCTCCGTTATAGACTCGTTATAGTATGAATCAATATAATCGAAATTCTATTTTATCATACAACCTTATGGGTTTTCCAATATTCTCGTGGACACGAGCAGCCTGGAAGGGGTAGAATAACCCGATTACGATTTTCCATTGTGTTCATTTAAAGGCGAGTAATTGGGCACATAATTACATTCGTTTAACTGATGGATACAAAAGCCAGGACTGCAGAGGCTTCGAACAGGTGTAACACGTTCAAATTTTGTGGTTATGTGTAAATACTGTATAGATTGTATTACTTTAATAGGAGCAACGGTAGCTCGCAAGCACATTAGTACCCTTTCCCAACGTAGAAAGTCTCGTGCGAAAATCAAGCATTCACAGCAATTTTTTCGATTGTTATTCATCCGTATCTCGTCGTACTCGGTCGGCTCGAATACATTTAAAAAATTGGTCGGACGATTTGACAGAGACGTATAGAGAAGAGGAGATGAAAAGCCGAAGAGAAAAAGAGAATAAACACTTGAAAAAAAAACGACTTTTTGCTCGGGAGATAAGACTCTGTGACTTTTTTCTTACGCCTCATTATATTCTACGTAATTACTGAGACGAATCATCAACGATGTTCCGGTACTTTTATTTTCTCTTTTTTTTTCACAGCAATCCTTGATCTGAATTTCAACCATATTTTTCGATATATATATATAGTTGCTAGATGAAAAGTTGAAGAACGAAATATTTTTGGCTGTAGCGATACTGATCAATGAGAGTCATAAAACTCGAAATATCAAAAGGGGAAATTATAGGATACGGTATAGAGAAAATTGATCGAGCTGGACGAAAAGAGTGTATCTTCGAAATAGTTCTCGGAGTGCTTGACCAACGAATTTTTTTTTTTTAGAACGTAGGTTTTTGCGATAGACCGCTGCGGTAGTCTCATAAATTCATGATGGTCGAAAGGATGATTCGAAAAATAATATGCACGAGTTTGAATAGCCGGGATCGGCAAATGACGAGAGATTCTTGAGATAATGGTAGACATTGGTTAACAGTAGGAGAGTGAAAGGGAATGAGAAAGGGAAAGGGCGATGGATGAAGATGAAGAGAGCGAGAGAGTTATAAGGCATATTCGTAAGTAGCACCGCGAGAGAGCCAGTTTGTACAGCATTGTAAACAGAGTGGGTGGCTGGTTATGTAGGGTAGATGAAGGTTTGGCTTCGTTTGGTTTTGGTGAGGGATTGCAGGGCGAGAGTAAATGGTATGTAAACCATGGCCCTCGCCCTTTGCCCCCGCGGAAGCGAGACCCGCGTGTGCTCGCCTTCACAAACTCCATTAAAACATTATGCACGTCC
This sequence comes from Campoplex capitator, assembly GCA_037576405.1. NCBI lineage: Eukaryota > Metazoa > Arthropoda > Insecta > Hymenoptera > Ichneumonidae > Campoplex > Campoplex capitator. Next base: position 6,258,314 of record JARBWI010000323.1, on the reverse strand, counting down.
CGATGCCCATGGAAAATCAGATGCGACCGTATTCAACTCTAACAACTCTCTATCGGTCATATATATAGTTATAAGACTTAAAGTATTATGAATATATATGAATCCTGTAACGTATTATTGATAATTCGGTGGGCTCTCTTACTCCTGAACAATGCATGCTCTTCATGTAAAGTACTTCTTCACCCTCATAGTAAGAATTATTATCCACTGTTCTGTAATAAGTAAAGCCTCCACTTGACCCTTTCTGTTAAAACCTTTTATGAGGTTCTTTCGAAAAGGTATTGCTCGAATAATATTTCGCAAATGACATTTTCAAGAACAAAAGAAAAATTGTTACTTTATAATGAAATATTGCGATCGGATGTGGCTGAATAGAAAGCTTGAGCAGGAGGATCAATTAAGAAACAAATAGGAGGATGTAATGACAGTTTGTTAGCTATTAACTATTCCTGAACTTTTTATATATTTAGAATATTTAGAAACATTCTTGTCTCAATGAAATAAGCCGCACTTATGCTTGGAACGATCACACGACCTTTTACTGATATTCGTACAATTACAACGATAATGAAATACGAAAGGTATACGCAGGTAATAACGTTTTTTTGGTGCTTCTTTCCAGCGGGAGCTCTCGACAAGGACAAATGTTCGATTGACTCTATTTCGATGGCGATCGACGTCATTAACGCAATGTTTTAAATTAATATACCGATTATCCGACGGATGATTTTAAACTTTGTCTTCTTCTAATATTTGTTCTTCGTTGATATAATTTATGAGAATATGCGTTCGTATGCGAGATGCGAGTTCATTCTCTGGTCATGTATATTAACAAATATATGTATATCGACTTCCTTTCTCTGTCGAAAACAAGAGTGGAACGAGACGATCGGTCCGCGCGGTTTCGAAACGCAATATCGCCGCCGTCACTCGGCCCATTTGTCTTCTCGACTGTGTTTTCTCTCTCTCACTCGTTCTCGCGGTTGAGAGTCTCTCTGCAGGAATCTCTCCCGTTTCCAGAGTGCGAGTCTTGATGCTGCGAAGGGGGCAAGTATAAGGCATGGAACGAGAAGGAAAGGTGGACGCTGAAAAGACGGAATCAGTGAACGTTGCGTGGTGAAGAGAAAGATCGAAAGATAGAAAAAAAAAGGAAGAGAGAGAGAGAGAGAGAGAGAGAAGGGGACAAGGAGGGAGATTGACCGGCAAAATAATTGTTCGGGCCATCTCATTTCGTCGTCGCGTCGTCTCGGGACGGGACCAGGCCCCTGGGACCAACAAAATTCGACGTACACGCTCACTGTTGTTCACTGATCCGCGATTTCGAGCGAGACCTTCCCGTGTTAACGACCCGGCATCAAACGGCGCACGATCTTTTTCGCACCGTCTTTTCGCCTACCGTATGTGCCATACTTTCGCTTCGAAATTCATCGATTTTATGTTCAGTAGCGTTTTCAACCAGCCTTAATTCCTACTTTGTATTTCGTTTCCTCGCAAAAATCCTGTTCCCATTCAACAGAGCTATACGATTAGATTTCTCATTTTGGTTTTCCAGGACTAAGTAAAGAATAAGTCGTTGAGTGATTCGGAGAATTTCATCAAGTGAGATGGTTGGTAAAAAATTTCTCAAAACATCGCTTCTTCGTTCTCTGTTTTCGCATCTGTTTCAATTATCTATTAACATGTCTTCGCTTCATTGACTTTAACAGTAGTGATCCAGTAAACGCAAATGCACGGAGCAGTACCCGGTAATGAGCCAGGAAAAATGTAGAGGCTGCTCTCATAGTTTTAGATCGTTGCGTATTTAAAATAATAATTCGGACATTGAAAATGAAGAAACTAAAACAAACGAAGCAGTATTTCCCCGAAAATGAAAAATTAGCTCAAACTTTTGGCAATTGTAACATTTGCGAGAATCAGATCTTTGTTAATCGTTGCCCGAGGTCCGATGAAGCATATAAACGTTGATTGGACGGGGGGGATAAAAGAGCGTGACATCATTTATGATTGTGCGAGTATTCGAGAAAAGAGGGCCAGGTAGAGAAAAATATCGGCCTGCAGGTATATAGACCTCTGCATATACATATGTATATAAATGTGGGTAGAAAATTTAGGTGCTTTTATAAAAGGGTGGACTCGTGGAGAACGACGACGATGACCGTATCAAGACCCCTGTCGTCTCTTGCTCTCCTCTGTCGCGTGACGTTTGCGGTGACGCCCAGGACACTCTTCGCTACACATACTCAGATAGACAGAGGCACATCGATTTACACATCCATTAACACAGCCATACACGCATGTTGTTATTTCTCTTTGATCGAGGCCGCCAAGGCAGCATCCAGTCTTTAACCTGACCGCTTGTCTCCATCAGCATTCCCGGGATCCCGGAGTCGCGAGAACATCACTTTTGTGACAAGTGACAGAGACACTGGGCCACGGAGGAAGAGAGATGATGAAAAAAAGAGAGGAAAAAAAAAAAATAGCGGGAGAAGAATTGCCGAGAGCGTAAAAGATGCGAAGAAGAGAATTGACGAGCGACACGAGGACGCGAGGTCCACGAAGCATAAACGCTTGACATTTTCACTACGGGATACGAAAAGTATGATATAATGACAGGTTTAACTTCTTCCTGAACCTCCGACCGATCCTCCACGAGTTATAATTTTTAAAAGTCTCTTCTCAAGTGGACTTCGTTGTCTCACCAGTGTAATCTATATATATATGTGTATATGCGCGTGCCTAGGTACTGTCAACCTCAAATTGTCCGGAAACATTTTTTGCTTCGCTATCCCTCAGCTCGTACCTTTTTCGAGAAGATCCCTGGTCCGAACGAGTGCGGAGAAACTTGGTGAAATCTTTACTGGATCAACGAACTCAATCTCTAGAAAATCGTGAAGACTTACTTTCGAAAGGTTCTTCATCCCCAATGGCAAAACCTTATTCCGAGCAAAGAATTTGGAAAATCTACGGATAAGCCTGGCCATGCTCAAAATCGCCACCAAAAGAGAAGAAGAGATAGGAGATTCAGCTTTTGGAACAGAATACTCAAAACAGATTTTTGCCTTTTAGTTTATAAATTCTCGTTTTCTGCTCCAACGGTGGAAAAGTAACTGCAAAAACAAAAGTTACGTTCTTTCACGATGAATCGTTCCGTACAATAGACGAAGCAACATATTTTACCAAAGTTTCATCCCTCCTGAGCAGCATTACAACGTCGAGACCACAAGAGCTCGGCTGACTTGTTGGAATTAGTTTTGAGTGGTTTTTATTTTTTGAGAAGAAAAAAAAATGAAGTATGCATTTTACTAAAGAGGATATATATTGTGCTGGTATTTTTGCAAATCCTATAATTCCGTTGTTCTGTCACGTTGACGTTGAGCCGTAAAGTTTTTCTAGTAAGAAAGTATTTATATAAAATGGTTGAATGATGCACTATGATTCTCTGCCTTTGGCATTAATATTCTAAAAATTATTGCGTCAGCTTCATTAACGAACGAAATCAGGGAATACGAGAATTTTTAGATAATCGAATTTATACTCTCAAACATTAATGAAAAGCATCGTTATACGTTGAAAATATGAACTTCAATCGACTGACTGAATCGTACAATTCTTTCGGTCCAAACAAATCCAGGCCCAATGACGAAAAATATTAGAGATGAAAAAAAAAAAGCATCTTTATTATATCTACGTCGCTCATTCTCTGATGAACCATCAAATATATACGTAGCAGCAGCAGCCTCTAGTTTTCTATTAATATCTATTACCTTAGTCGGAAGTCGAGGATAACGAGAAGGACGCCACCGCCCGTAGGATGACGTCACTGCTGCGCAACTACAAGTATTTCGCATTAGGCGGAGGGGAAAAGTGAAAATGCACCCCATAAACGCACATACGTACACACACACACACATATTATTTTCTCGCTCGTTTGCTGGTGCGCTAATTGATTGGATTAAAAAGACGTTTGGACAAATTGATCGAAGCCCATTTAAAGTACCTCCTATATATTCGTGTGCAGGGGCCGCTTCATTCGTTGGGTTTTTCGTGTAACGATCTTTTCTTTGTATCCTCGTTTTTGTATACATACAATTTTTATAATTCTCGAAAGCGAGATAAAATTAATTGATCGAACGTGGCGCATCAATTTGTTTGATATACGAGAGATACCGAAGCAATGAAACCCTGACGTTGTGAATGGCGTGCTTTAGAACAATGGTTGATCATTCTGCGGGTACCTTCTATAAGATATCTATAATACTCTTAATTTGCTGATAAATTATCAGGAAAAGTCGTCGTCATCGTAAAAATTTTTCATCTTCGTATTTTTGTTTAACGCTGACTATAATATTTTATTTCAATTTGAAAGATTACGGGGTGTGAGGTTGATCGTAATATTTGATGAAAGATTCTCGGTTAAAAAGGATCATTATTGGCTCAGAATTCGTTGGTCCAATTTTTCATTTTGCCCAAATTTTCATCACGTCTCTTGTTTTTTTCTTGTTATTTTCCTCCTTTCGAATTGGTTTTTGACACACAATTTTATTTCACTGTGACTAGTCAGATGGACATGAATTTATAAAAAATTGGAGCATACATGAGAAGTTGTAATATTATACAAAAATATGATACAAACGAGGTGAGTGAGAAAATCTATTTGAATGTTATAAAATGCTACAATTTGCGAAACTGATCAGGAGAAAGGAGACGAAAAAAAAAACGAGAAGGCGAAAGAGAAAAGGATGGAAAAAAGAGAGAAGATTCATCGAGTGTCGGTATGGTTCCTTTGAAAAGTCGCATCCCTCGAACAATCGTTTCCCCGCTGGTATGAATTTTGGAAAACAGTGTGCAACCTCTGGCGAGGATCCCGCAGTGGACCTTTTGTCCACCTGTCACCGAGAATCTGCCAGAAGCCTCCATCTTTCATGTTCTCTCTTTCTCTTGCTCTTCTGCCCTCTCAGAAATGTACTAGGAGCCACTTGAAATATCGAAAAATCACGACTCGTCGACTCGGCCCCGAGCCAACCCTCGTCACATCGCCACCCCTGTTTCACCGTGAAACTATGAAAAATTCGTTTTTTTTCCAAACGGCAAGACGCGGCGCTAAAGGAATAAAGTCAGAGACCTTGTACAGGTATTTGACGCAATTTTCTTTGTAGCCTGTTACTTGATTAATTACTGTTTAGAAAGTTACTACGATTCGTTATATTCAGGCTTCATATGCTCTTGAATCGATTACTGCTGAATATTATATGGTTTATCGCATATGTTTTCTATGCCTGATAATGAAATAAGTGTATTTAAATCTTGGTATCAATTCCAGTCATTTTCAATTTTTGTAAGAATCAAACAAATTTTTATAACGAATATTAACGATGTTTCATGGCTACTTTCGTGCTCAGAGATTTTCATGCGATTAAATTTGAACATTTTTTTATTTAGCATAAGATGATTTCAGATGGAGTCACTCATTCGTGCCTGAGTCTCATTCGAATTCTGCTTCATTTTGAATTAGTGAACGATCTTTCAAAAATTGTTTTTTACTCACGTTTAAATACGACACTTTCCAAAAACTTTTGTTTTTTTTCCAATTTTATTCAGCGTTATAATAATTTGTGGTGAAGCTGATTTTCTTTTTCTAGAAAACAAGTCCGTGCCCTGCTTATGATTGCCGAATGTCAAAACATGGAGTTTTTTTGTTTTTACTCGAAAATAACTTGACACAATTTTGAACTGAGAAAAAAAAAATCTTCAAATCAAGGCACCACTGTGTATGCATTATCTTGAGGATTGTTATTATTGCTATTACTATTATTATTCTTAATGGAGCAGGAGACTTAATCGAGGTCTTGGATCCTTAGGGATGAAAAGGGATACCGTGAAAGGGGATCGGAATCTAGGAAAGGGCATGAGAAGAAACACAACAATGCGCCGAATAGTCTGGTGGATAGCCGCAGCATTGATAGAAAAGAGCCGTGTCATCTTCGAGCGGCGGCGTGATACACCCCATTGTGGCTGTGTGCGAGGGCGATTTGGGAGGAAGGGATGGGGAGGGGAGGGGTTTGTTGGCATCATTCTTTGCGCCCCCATATCTTTTCATTAGAATCCCTTTCAGATATCTCATCAGGGTCGAATCAGAAGAGATTTGCTGTAAAATATGCTATTGAGTAATTATGAATAATCAAGACGTTGCGACTGCAGATACAACGAGTCTATTGTAAACATTGTAACGGCTTTAATTGTGTATATATATTTTTTTTTTTTTCAGTTATCTGCAATGTCTTTACAGCAGATAAATTTAGCAGATTTATTTCTCGATTTTTTTATGGTTATTTTTTTAAAATGCCGCACTACTCTCGTAGACAATAATTGTACTTTGAGGGATCTTGGATTCACCTATGAGAATTTTTGTTCAGTACATTACTGATTTGATCTTCAACCGATTATGTTAAGGAGTTTCGGTACAAAAGGCAAAAGGTTAAGAAATTAATGAAATTTGGTGATAATGTTCTTCAACATCAAGTACGAAAAGACAAATTTTTTCAAAATTTTATTCTACTTAGTTATCGAGTAATTATGCATTAAAGCAGATTCCTTATGCCCGAAGTGTATACCTATATATATATGGAAACGGTATGCTTATACACGTGAACTTTAGTCTTCAATTACTCGATAACTGTGTAGAAGAAAAATCTGAAAAAATTTGTATTGTCAAATTTGGCACTGAAGAATATGTTCACCAAATTTTATAAAATTCTAAACTTTTTGAAATTTTTGTGTTTTTAACATGGTTTAGCATGGCAACATTGTATCGCCTGTACCGAAACTCCTTAAACAAGCGTTGACACTATGGAGATCGTACAAGATCTTTTATTCTTCACGATCTTGCATGTTAGATCGCTGAGGTTCGTCCACTGGACCAAGAAATAACCGAGTCCTCGTTCTTCTTTAGTCCTTTTCTTTCTCTTTTTCTACCTCTCCGTGTCTCACCCTTGTAATTAGAAATTTATACACTAGTTTGAACGTCGTGTTATTCAAATGGGCCAAAGAGGGCTAAGCCCATTAAAACACAAACAACGTTGAAAATATCTCTGCACTCCCGCATTCACGTAGCAACGAAAATATCGTACGATCCCCCGAGCATGTATAACCTAAATATCGCATAAACTGCGTAAGTATGCGCGTCTCGCTATGTGTGTGTACTTCGATGCTCGTTAACTTGTAAGTTTCTTTAGACCGTTAACGGAGCATTGGTTATTTATACATTTTCGGGGATGTGAACCTCTGGCGGCTTTTAACCTACAGCGATATATATTTGTGATTACTGTTCAACATTTGTCAGCGATCAGGCTTGAAGAATAAAAAACATGCAAGACAGAAAGGAATCGAGAGATAATAAACTGGTTCCATACTTTTTCGTTCAATGTTTATGAGTCGAATTAATTTTAATGGACTATATTATGAATTTATATTAATTGAAGAGCTCGATTAAATCAGCAACTATCTCCGTTCTGGTTAATTAAAATCAAATAATTGACTATATTGATATATTAATTTACTTGGATTTATAAAACGTGTTTTTTTATAGAGGAACATTTTCTCTAATTGCTAAAAAAACTGATAGAAAATCTCGGTAATACGTTTTTTTTGAAACTCATTATTTACTCAAAAAGTATATAAAAATGAAAGGTGAACAACGGATACAAATATTTTGAAGAATTTGTCTATTTTTTCCAAACTTACGTCGAACACCCGAATCATTCTTCGAAAATTTGATGAACATTTGTGCTGGATGCTTGCTTACAACAGTAAGCAAAAAAAGCAAAATTTGAGTACATTTGTGTAAAAATAATTCCATTTTCGTGAGTATACTCGTGGAGAAAATATTCAAGGATTTTATAAAAAAAATTATATTTTTTTGTTAAACAGAATGCATAAAATATGGACATGAGGTTAGGAGATTTCTGAGTATTTTACGAATGTATCAAAATTCAGTTTAGAGTATCTATCAATGAGTAATTTTTTGTTGATCGATAATTATATTTTTCGAAAGGTAAATCCTAAGATGATCCGTATCGCTCGCTGTCGAGTACACTTTTTCAGTTGCGCTTAATTGAACACGGAAGAGTGGAAGATAAAAAAAAAAATTAAAAAAGGGTGTAACAATTCATAAGATTAAGCTGGTTACGCCCTTAAGTTTCGCACCTCCCTTTCTGTGTGTAGGAACACGACTCGTGGCGAATGGAAATTTAATTAACACGATTTATGACTCGCGAAAGCCTCGGAGGCCCACGCAACGTGTATAACTCGTCATGTCACGACGACAGAATCGGAGACACACAATCCCGATGTAAATTAACATTGTGTGAACTTCTCGTCGTGCAGTCTCGAGCACAAGATTAGATAACCTACTCGTGAACCCTACAGACAATAATTTTTATATATACATATATGCATATATGTCAGAATTGCAGTTCAAAATTTACGTTATCTGAGCGCTGTAATTTTGTACAAGCACAATTAATTTTCACTCTGGACGACATTACACACTCGTTATCGCCTCTCGAACACTTACACTTGTAATAATTTAGTTTTTTTTCTCTCCCTTCGTTACTTCGTTTTCTCTTTTGCATACATAGAGTGTCCTCAGAATCATTTCGAAATTCAATGAAAAAGTAAATTGTCAAATTATGCGAACGAGATCATCCAAGGAAGCTTTTCTTCGAAAACAAAATTCCATTCATTGAGCAGGCACTAAGAAACGTGTTGCAAGCACATCTAATGGACAATTTTTATCCGCGGTTTACGATGATTTAACATTTGCATATCGTACGCAGGTGAGCAAGTGCACAGAACGACAATTGAGGATCGAAAGAAACGGACAGTGTCGTTCTAACTCTTACTGGGTAAGAAGTATTGGCCTGACGTTCAATGACTATCGTACGGCACCGAACTTGACACGCCTATGGATTGGAACGAGAGTTTCTCATCTCATCAACAATCGCAACCCCTCTTTCCTCGCTGTGTTCATGCTCAACATGCACTGCTGTCAGATATTTTATCGTTTTCTCGCACTCTCTTGATTCTTTAGACGGTACCTCAACACACCGGGTCAGTATGAGGAGATTCGTATCGGCCACGTGACCGTAAACTCGTCGAGGTTCTATTCCATATGCACATACTATATAAATACGTATCCAGTGTAAAGTCTTATAGATATATATACAATTGTAAGCGCACACATTTGAAGTATGAATGTAACGTTGGAAATATATCCGTAGCTTGCATTTCCGTGGTGGAAGAGTCGACAGCTTGACAAATTACCCCTTGATTCGCGTTTTCGCTAAAATCAATCATCGCTAGGGACAGCAGTCACCTATCTCCATCCAACTCCATGTCTTTTTTTTGTGCTCACATTCTTCGTTTTTCTCTCTTTTCTACTAACTGCGTTCTCTATATTTTTTTCACCCTCTTTCTCCGAACCTTGGCTGCGTGCCATGAAGTCTGTCAGAACGCGACTCACGGAAAAAGCCCTTCGAACTCGTTCACCGGTATTCGTTAGCGAAATTCACTGTTTCGTGTGTGAATTCAGTGGCAGAATGAAAAATTTGCCCGAAATTTTGCACGGTCAGGTGATGGTATCGCGTCATTTTTTCGGTGACGCAACATTTTCGGTTTTCGATGTCGACAACTTTTTTTCAATGAATTTCTTTCCACACTGTTAAAAAAATTTTTTTGAACCAAATAAAATTTATTCAAAGCAAATAAATCAATTACTTGTATATTATCCAATAATTCATGATTGGTATATAGCAAATATGTTTTCGATACAAATATATGTTTTCATGAAAGCTAATATCAAATCATTAGACACAATGGACCTTTAGTAGACTCGATTGCACGATTACTACAAACAATCGGTCGATTTAATTCAGTTGAATAAATGAATAATTGGATAAAGATTTTGACTACATCGTTCCATAAATTGAACTGTTTCATCGATCTCAATAACTATTTGAACTGACACAGGTCATTCACTATTATTTTTATTATTTCGATCGAAAGACTAATTATTTCGATTAATAGTTTTATTTTTGTATCAAAGAGAAACACACTGAATGTAATAAATGAAAATTATTTGTTTCCAATGCGTTGGGCTTTTCCAAAAAAAAATATTACAAATTTCTCGCTAATAACTTTTATTCATGTTGTTTAAATAAAATATTCCGACCATAAATATTAATTATCTGCAATTAAAACTTTTGGATTGTTTTTCGTAAGAATACTGTATTTAATTCAAATATCGATAATTAGTTTCAAAGATCTCGATTATAACGACGAATCAATGGCTACCAAGAAAACAACTTACTAAATCCAACGTGCGATTTTATTCAATCCAAATCAATATAGCTTAGTCTCCAGTAAATTCGATTCAAATAATTTGAATTACTTGAGTCGAGAAATTTTTTCTAACAGTGCACTGGTTGGATGTTGAAAGATGAAAAATTTTCGAATGAAATAGAAATGATTTTTCTCGCAAAATCTAACGGTTATAAAAGTACGGGAACGAGAAGAAAGAACGAACTGAGTTAGTGAACACAAGTGAAATTTGTGCTCATAAGAAATGAATGGAAAATCTTTTCTTATTCGTTGAATCTGAATTTGAGGATTGAAAGTAATACTGCAGCCTCGATAGCCGCAACCAGGGAAGGAAACCTTTTCGTTGTCCTTTGGCAATGCTGGTGGCTAAAACCTCAGGTATCAAAACGTGCTGGTCGTTCATGTTACCCGAGAGATTTAGGGAAACAAAATAAATATTTGAGAAAAAGGGCAAAAACGAAGCGGAGATAAAATCGCATTTATGACGCCGATGCCAGAAAAGTAGAGAGAGAGAGAGAGAGAGCAAGATTGCAATATTTCGAGATGACGAGAATCGGATGTGAGCCAGCAGCGCGCGCTCCCTTATTAATACGTATTACGTTTTATGAGGGCGTTTTTTTTTCTTCGTTCGCAGCGATTCCATAAACACGAGGGTCTTATGGCGAGTGAGGAGGTTCCGATGTGGTGGACATGGAAAGCAATAGCAGGACTGATGTCCAAAGAGGAAAAAAAAAAGAAAAACCATCGGTGACACTAAAATCTCGAGTTTACACCCGTAACCAACGTTTACGGGTTTCTTTGTGCGCGACCCCCGAAACCGCCATTGATGTCTCTGTTATCCCAATTAGGGCCCCATAAAAATGCCTTTTCTTTCTCGGTTTTTCTTCGACCGCACCTTTTCGTTCACGTTTTTATTTCCTCCTCCTCCATCTTTTTTTTTTCCTTATATCTTTTTCCTCTTTCATTATATATCTCGTCAGTTTTTGATGCGACAATACACCACACGAAACTTTATTGGCTATGCCGTTGGGATTGCATCACTTAGAAAATGATATCATTGAAAAGTAAAAAAGCGTCTGAACAATCGTTATTTGTCTTCCGTTCCTTTTAACGATAGACAGGAATACGCAGGACGATCCGTTTTTCCCACACTTATCCTGTTCAATAATTGTTTTTTTTTTCGTTGCCTGCAGATGTGACGAACACTAAGAATTTGCTACGGTAGAAAAGTATATTCGTGACAAATTGGAACAGCTCCCCCATGGAGCGTCTTATTTTCATAGCGATAAACGCGTGCACGTATAGTACCGCGTCCAAGTCGGGTCTTAAGAAACAAGATCTCATCTAGATAAGCACCGATATTATGCCCTTCTCGCGCTCGCGACGCTCTCCGATGAGTTCCGGAGAGATCTACGCATCATTAGCCGAAACAGAGTGTGAGAAAGTTAAAGCGCCGAGCAGTATGAAATGAGAAAGAAAAAAAAAAGAATCATAAGAAGAAAGAAAGGTAAAGCGTATGAGCGACGAAGGGCTCGAGTCACTCTGCAACATTCAATTTTTTTTCTGACGCTCCTTCTTTCTTCTAATCCTGTCGATCTTTCGAGTGTGTCCAAGAAGACCGATGATCGATGACGTGAGAACTGTTGCCGCGTTTATATAACTATACGTGTTAAGTCGAAGAAAATCGCTGTACAGCCCTAATTAACCGAAGCAACGATTCCCTCAAAGTTTTGCCAGCCTGTATTTTGGGATTCTTCCCCAAGAATCGTTAATACTCGCATCACTAGCACTTTCTTCTCTTTCAATTTAAAAATGACGACTGGAATCTCATCATGAACAGCTGTGGAATTTATCGTAACGCATATTCTCACCTTTGGAAAACCTTCTGAAAATTTTAACGTCAAAAGTATCTGGTGCTTTTTCATTCCATTCGCACTCAAATTCATTCGATTGATCAATTGTAATCTATAAGTAAGATCAATGAAAATGCAGCGAAGCAAAGGCCTCAAATATAGCAGAACTCTTATAAAGCTATTTGAATACGTTTACATTTACGTAAGATTGAGAAAGTCGTAAATCATATCAGATAATAAAAATTAGTCACGTTTTTACCGTAAACTCTCCATTTATAAAAATGTTGAAAAATTCCTGGAACGCAATAAAATAAGAAAAAATTGTTCACGATGTACAGTTGTCGGTATGTGCATATATACGTGAAAAATAATGTCCACGCGGGTATGTTTATATGCATAAACGCATATAAACCATATGCCTGGTTGCCGCACGTTTGAGATTTTATCCCATTTTGGATTGTAGGCGTTATCCGCGTATGACGTTGCGAGCGAGAGACTCCTCGATATGTTCACAATGCCATACAGTCGAGCGAGAGAATATTACAGCCTTGACAAATTGCCGCTTCGAAGGTTGGAGACTGCTGAGCCAGGAGAGAAAAGGAGCAGAGAATGGGCGAGATAGAGCATGGTAATTACGGGGCAGAGGCTTGGATATGCACGTATATATATGTTATGGTGGATGCTGGATGTACATCTCTCGTATACAGCGAAGTAAAGCTTCTCTTCCGAAGTAAGAACAAAGTAGATATTGGCGCACCTATGCATACACACTTGAATATGTATATATGAAATGTATATGTATACATTTGATTCCTCCCCAGTGTGACTGTGATTGGTCCGATTCCGATAATCGCCAACTTCGGAATATCATCACGAGGAATTCTTCTCACGTTGAACAGATATTGGATTGCGTTTGAGAGGACGCACGAAGCAATAACGTACAGTAGATCCTCTTATAGCTCTCATTTTTTTTTTTTTTATGCCGATAGTGGAAGAACCTGACGTATTGGTTGCGGAAGAGAAAAAGAGGCAGTGGCCTAATGTGACTGGTCCGAGGCTGTTACTTTTTTCAGTTTCATTCAGCCTGAAGTAGGAGAGATTATACTTCTTGTGCAAAAATCATAATTGATAGAGTTATTGGGACGGAAATAAAATAATATATAATGCGTGTACTCAATCACTTTGTCCGAAGAATTGTATGATGCTCTGATGGGTGAAAAAAAAAAAATTAGAGTACGCTTTTTTCCGAATTCAACAATTGAGAGATGTAAGTAGAAAGGCAAGTTGATTTACGATAATTATGGATAGAACTTGATAAAAGAATCACGTTGAAGAGCGTTCGAAATAACTGTGACTTTGTAAAATTCGTGTGCTTCGTACTAAATTGGATTAATTTGAAACTTTTTTTTTTTTTTTTTTTTTTTTTTTTTTCATTATTCCACCCACGATTTAATGTCTCTCGAATGACCACAAAAAAGAGCCTCATTCTTTTATACTTGAGAAAGATTTAGTTAAAGTAATGAATTCATATCTCCACAATATCGTTCTCAATTGCTCCACTTTCTCCGCGTTTATTCTTCATTCTATAAAATGCACTCTCGCGAATTAATCACCAGTTTGCTCTATGGATTAGTATTGAAAGGTTCAAGTTAAGTTCACGCAAATCTCTGCTTTTATTTTACTCTCTTTTTCTACTTATTTCGCTCGAGTTTTGAAAGCTGTGCGCGTCCATAGTCGTTGAAACGATTACAGTCATGCTGCTTCGCGCTCACGGGATACCGTAGCTGCGGATTCGATTAAATCTTCCTGAACAAACGAACGCACACGGATACACATTGACATCAGTTCCCAGTTTTTTTTTTTCTTTATGATTTTTATGACATGTTCTTAGAGGGAGATGTGGTTGAAAAAAAAAAACGGTTCGAATGTTCGTTACTTTTGTTTTTTTTGGAAGATCTGAGTGAGCTTTCCTGCATGAGATGAAAACCTTGGATTCTATTCGTAAAATTTCATAGCCGGTTTGTTACGATAGTTGAATTTGAATTGAATCAAAGATTCACGATCTCATCAATGAAAATAGAAACGTTGCTTCATCTCCAACAGTTTCGACGTCGTGTGTGAAACTGTTGAATGTAATTTTATAAAAAAACTTTTGTCACAGAAGATTCCAGATAAAAAAAAGGCTGATTCTTCGAGTTTAGGGAACGAACCACTTGCACTGGAACACCCAGTACATAATATAGTGCACGAGGTTACATTGAACTGGTAGAATAAGGGAACGAACGAAAGTGAATACGGAACGCAAAACAAAAAAAAAAGGGAAACGAAATTGCTCCCCCTGCTTCTCCCCATGATCACACGGGCATCAGCCCGAGGTAGTGTTCTTCGCGTATCACACACGAGAGTGTGTGTACGTGACCTCGCAAGACGTCGCGGCTACCACACTTGGATTGTTCACAGCATCGAATATGTATTCTCTCTTTCCTGTTGCCTGTTGCTCTTGATCTCTTTTTTTGTCCGAGAACTTATTCTCGAATTCAGTTGAAAATTTGTCGTCCATAACGGTTGATCTGAGCGCGTTGGATTCAATTCTGTTGATCTGAAATTTGTTTCCATTCGGAGCTTTTGAAATTAATGAAATTCAATTACGATAATCATAGCGGTACTCACGATTATTATTTTTTTATGAATACTTCATGTCGTGGTCATGGCGTTCATTGTAGAATCGAGCTGAGAACTTCAAAACTCTGCCAGGTGGCTTCTGCTGACATAACTTATGTCTCGTACGTTAAAAAAGAGGCCCGACATACACAAAAGACTCCTCGATTATTCGCGTTTCATTACGCAATTAATTATCGTGTCATTTATTTGTTTCATCACACATATAATATGGTTCAAACGTTTTTCCAATTTCACGTTATATTTCATAGAATACCACAATCAAGAGCTATTGGCAAACACGATAAAACGAGGTCTTCGCGATCTTGTTCGTAAATTTGTTGTACGTCCTTCTGACGACAACTTTTCTTCCGTCGATTCGTTTCTGCCTGTAAATAAAAAGAATAGTATTAAGTTCATTTATGTTTGAATTATCGAAAATTGTGTTTTTACTTACCTGAAATAACGTAGAGTTCCTCCAGAGAACGATTAACCTGAAAATAATAAAAGAGAGATTATAATTTCTAGAAAATCACCCCCCCCCCCCCTTATGCCACACCGGTGTTGTAAATATCCCCCCCCCCCATACTTACCTTACCTGCAAAAACCTGTAAAAAGAAAAAAGAACAATGATTAATACTCTTAAGAATAATCTAGTTAATTAACGAAATGTATATACGTACCATAAGAACTCGTCCAAAGATACGCGTACCTAAAATAACGAAATAAGAAAAAATATTAGTATTGATATCGTGAAAAAGCTATATATATATACTTACCATAGAATACTTACCGTAGATTAAGTTCGTTCAATCCCCAAACACGAGCTGCAATACGTAAAAATAAGTTAACAGTCATTAACATACTCACATACACCAATTTCAAGTCCGTACGGAGTATTTTCCTACATTATTAAAGTTTTTGAAGTAATTTATTAATAACTTTACATTCCAAACATATTACAAAAACATTAACGTAAAAAACTCAGAATTTACCATTCGTGTAAAAAATCCCACCACTCGATCGGTAATTACCGACCGAGCTCTCACAGATACCCTCGATTCACTCCATGCCCGCTAGTCTCCCGGAGCGCCGGCCCGCGCATGCGCGGTTATTGGTGGGAGAAGCTGCGGCGGTCCCGACGCCGCCGGCTATAAGTAGAGGCGCACGGGAGGATTCTTTGCCACTCTGCTCTGGTCTTCTACGCCGCGAAGGCCGAAGGATCAGAACAAGCTCTGGGCGCAAAGCTGCTAAAGCTAAACGCCTACACGAGCTGGCTAAAGCCTTGATGCCGCTAAGGCTGACCGGCTCACTAGCCTACCCCGTATAAATTCAATGCACATCTTTTTCCTTTTATTTTAAATTTCTTATTTCTCGTTCACTTCGGGGTCTGACGCTGCTAAAGCCAAAGGATCCACGAACCCGCTCAAACTTGAACGCTGTTAAAGCTGAAAAGTCACGAGCCAACTAATACAGCTCTCTCATAGCACACCTTTACACATAATCCGTAATACGTTCGCCTCGTTAATTGTCAGAGTACCGTCTTACCTTCAACTCAATTGATCATTTCGTTCCTCGATAAATCTCGAGCCATTGTCTTACTTCATTACTCAATAACTGCTTGAGTCTAATTTGTATTTCTCATTTTTTGTTTCGTTGTCCGATAATTCTCGGAAGCACTTTATCACTTGGTCAGTTACCGAGACGAGCGTTGCGCATAATCTTTAATCACACGTTTCTTTGTCTTAATCAATACACTTATCATTGGACATTTTAATCAGCTAATAAATGATCCTTTCCTGTTCATTCCTCTGTACTCATTACTTTATTATTTCACACCTTTCCCTTTCAACGCATTTTTTCGTTCGCTCTTTGAATTCGCAAACCGCGCCGAAGGAAGACCGGAAGGAGAGACAGCCCGAGCAGCGCATTAAAAAACAATATGCCAAGACGTCAACAGTACGAGTCCATCATCAGGAAGCTGATCATCGGCGTTGGGTCGTTTCGTTTCCACCGGATCCAGCTCCTTGCTCACTGAAAACTTGTGACGTCAAACACTTATTCAAACGTGGGTCGCTCTTAATTGATAATTTGCGAGCACTGATTAGCTGTTATCAATTTTGGCGCCCAACGTGGGGCCCAGAGATTAAAATCGATTAATTTCGCCCGCACTACCCTGAGCTTCATGGGAGTTAAGCGTACTCCGCCACCGAAACGAACGTCTAGACGATTGGGAGGTTTGTCGCCTACGCCTACTCTCACGACAGGAAGAGCAAGCACTCCTCGTCACAGCAACAGACGCTCCACTCGAACACACCACTTCCAGGAGTGAAAAAACACCTGGTGGCGCCCACTTCTTCTCCAAAAATCAACAATCATGGATAAAGATCATAACTCCGAGATGCCAACAGCGGTGTCCACAACTGATCTACAACTCGGATACGCTTCTTACAGCAAATTGAAGAAATCGCGTAAGAAAACCAGAAGAGAAGACCAAATAATTTTATTTGGCAAACTACCCGAAACTAACGTCAACACCATGTTCATCATCAATATGGCTCCAACAGCAGTTTCTTCAACCGAAGAAGATCGTACTACGAAATCAACACTACTCCTTCGTCCGAACGCATCCTATAGTTCACACGTCGGACTTTCAGATGTACCGGACGAAGAACTCAACTCCAACCGAACGCACATCGCCTGAGAATCACCAGATGGCGAGTCACACAATGATTCCGTTGGATACAACTTATCTTAAGCTTACCGGCCACTATCAAACAAAGGCCAAAGAGAAAGTTATCCTCGAAATCTTAAATCCGACCCCATCAAAGCCTGGGACATCCACTAGCAACACATCCGGAATTTCAACAAACTTCGCTATCTCATCATTAGAAAATTCTTCATCAGCAAGGGTCCAGATTGATGCCTGCTTACTGTTCGCCCGAGCACACGCCGCACCATACGGCTCCTCAAACAGTAACAGACCACTCAATCGATCTCCAGAATCGTCTAGAGAACCCGGCGCCATCACAGCCGCCGATCATCAAACATCAGCAACCAGATCCTGACAGTGATCAGGGCAACATCGAAGAATCTTCAGAATAATGAACGTACGCAGCGCATCAATCAAATCCAACAGAATCAGAAGAAATATCAGAAACGTTACGTGGAAGAAAAAAATGAAACTGCACCACGATTTCAAACAGGAAATTGGGTCTACACTAAAGACCACACTCTATCGAACGCCATCGCTGGCATTCACGCAGGTTTCACTCCAAAATGGGAGGGACCATACGAGATAGAGCGTCATATGGGCAGTGAAATCTATTTGATTAATAAAAACAAAAAATTAATCAAGTACCATGGCAGCCAAATCAAAGCAGCACATCGCCCTCACGGGGAAACGTCTCTCGCACGCACACCCCAGGCAACACCGCTCGCTCCCACAACAGCCTCCATGGTACCGACGGAACCAATGCTGGTTACCGCAACGATCGACGAGACGTACGACTCTCAGAAATCACATGATCATCGGGATCATGAACCACCGCAGCTTCCAACAACGGACGTGCGGCTCGAACCACGCTACAAGAAGATATCCACTGATCAAGAATCATCGACTGTCGGCAAAGAAGAGCGAAGATACAATCTACGCCCACGCCATTTCCACCCAAATTACCGTTGAACAAATCGCTTCCAAAGATTTTGATTTTCATTCATAAACTCTCGACTCCCGGGGGCATTTGTTGTACGTCCTTCTGACGACAACTTTTCTTCCGTCGATTCGTTTCTGCCTGTAAATAAAAAGAATAGTATTAAGTTCATTTATGTTTGAATTATCGAAAATTGTGTTTTTACTTACCTGAAATAACGTAGAGTTCCTCCAGAGAACGATTAACCTGAAAATAATAAAAGAGAGATTATAATTTCTAGAAAATCACCCCCCCCCCCCCTTATGCCACACCGGTGTTGTAAATATCCCCCCCCCCCCATACTTACCTTACCTGCAAAAACCTGTAAAAAGAAAAAAGAACAATGATTAATACTCTTAAGAATAATCTAGTTAATTAACGAAATGTATATACGTACCATAAGAACTCGTCCAAAGATACGCGTACCTAAAATAACGAAATAAGAAAAAATATTAGTATTGATATCGTGAAAAAGCTATATATATATACTTACCATAGAATACTTACCGTAGATTAAGTTCGTTCAATCCCCAAACACGAGCTGCAATACGTAAAAATAAGTTAACAGTCATTAACATACTCACATACACCAATTTCAAGTCCGTACGGAGTATTTTCCTACATTATTAAAGTTTTTGAAGTAATTTATTAATAACTTTACATTCCAAACATATTACAAAAACATTAACGTAAAAAACTCAGAATTTACCATTCGTGTAAAAAATCCCACCACTCGATCGGTAATTACCGACCGAGCTCTCACAGATACCCTCGATTCACTCCATGCCCGCTAGTCTCCCGGAGCGCCGGCCCGCGCATGCGCGGTTATTGGTGGGAGAAGCTGCGGCGGTCCCGACGCCGCCGGCTATAAGTAGAGGCGCACGGGAGGATTCTTTGCCACTCTGCTCTGGTCTTCTACGCCGCGAAGGCCGAAGGATCAGAACAAGCTCTGGGCGCAAAGCTGCTAAAGCTAAACGCCTACACGAGCTGGCTAAAGCCTTGATGCCGCTAAGGCTGACCGGCTCACTAGCCTACCCCGTATAAATTCAATGCACATCTTTTTCCTTTTATTTTAAATTTCTTATTTCTCGTTCACTTCGGGGTCTGACGCTGCTAAAGCCAAAGGATCCACGAACCCGCTCAAACTTGAACGCTGTTAAAGCTGAAAAGTCACGAGCCAACTAATACAGCTCTCTCATAGCACACCTTTACACATAATCCGTAATACGTTCGCCTCGTTAATTGTCAGAGTACCGTCTTACCTTCAACTCAATTGATCATTTCGTTCCTCGATAAATCTCGAGCCATTGTCTTACTTCATTACTCAATAACTGCTTGAGTCTAATTTGTATTTCTCATTTTTTGTTTCGTTGTCCGATAATTCTCGGAAGCACTTTATCACTTGGTCAGTTACCGAGACGAGCGTTGCGCATAATCTTTAATCACACGTTTCTTTGTCTTAATCAATACACTTATCATTGGACATTTTAATCAGCTAATAAATGATCCTTTCCTGTTCATTCCTCTGTACTCATTACTTTATTATTTCACACCTTTCCCTTTCAACGCATTTTTTCGTTCGCTCTTTGAATTCGCAAACCGCGCCGAAGGAAGACCGGAAGGAGAGACAGCCCGAGCAGCGCATTAAAAAACAATATGCCAAGACGTCAACAGTACGAGTCCATCATCAGGAAGCTGATCATCGGCGTTGGGTCGTTTCGTTTCCACCGGATCCAGCTCCTTGCTCACTGAAAACTTGTGACGTCAAACACTTATTCAAACGTGGGTCGCTCTTAATTGATAATTTGCGAGCACTGATTAGCTGTTATCAAATTCCTCATGCTGAAGAATCTGATCACTTTTTGTTACAAGATTTCAATTTATAAATTCGAGTAGCTCTAAAGGCGTATATCTGTGTATAAAGATTCATCTTCGTGCAAAGATATCCCTGCCGGGCCATTAGCAGCCCTAATTTATGCATCAGCCTCCATTGCTTCTGGCGTGAGCTCTGCTTCGTGCAACCCTTCCTCGTACTGTGGCATCTTTTGGTCTGGGTCTGCAAAGTTTTCTAAAGATTTCTTACCCCGACATAGTCGCTGCTGAGCTCGTCTCTCTTGCTTCTTAATTACGTTTCACGTGGAACCTCATTTATGGGAGCCATTTTAGATCAAATTGATCCTCTTTGAAGCTAAATAGTTCGGGGATCCTGATCATTTGGTTCACAAAATTTGTAATAGCTCAGAAAAATATTGTATGCAAATTTTTAAATAATTCAGTAGACATACGACGCTACTGATTATTTTTCTAATCATTAATATCCAGTAAAAGATCTCTAAACCCCTCTCATAAACATCTTCGACTTGTCTTCACATGGGACAAGGTGCTATGAGAGTCATCCTGTTTCATGATTTCAGCCATTTATTCAACATCGTTTTCCAAGTTATTATCCTGAGAATGCTGAAAAACGGTTCAACACTTTTGTGAATATATGGAAAGAGATTATTCAAAAAAATCTTACAACGATCTTTCATGATACTTAAAAATATTAGTTGGCAGGTTTAGAGTCAAAAATGGTAACAAGATTGAAATAAGATTCGGGTTGATCCGGCAAGGACATCAGGTCCAAACGATATATATAACTATATCTATTCTTTATGTATTTATGCATATCTGTAGAAAGATATTCACGAGAGACGAGGCGTTCTTGCCGAGCGTGATATGAAAAGCAATGCTGTATGTCTCTTCCCATCTTTTTCCCGCTCGCTTGCATTTCCTTGAGCGAGAATAATATGCTCCCTCTCCGAGTCTCCTTGTTCAAAACCTTCAAAATTTGTTCCCTCCGAAAACGAATTTCATCTATACCTTCAGAACGGGTCCGCGGTATATAATAAAACGAAAGGTCTCTTTGCGCAAGAGGAAACCGGAGACAAAGAGTGTGTAAATTCATAAACTGCCAAACACGAAGAAACTCTCTCAGAGAATTTGTAGGTGCCCGAACGATTGGTTTTTCGCACGGTAAAGGGCAAAAAAAGCTGTTGCGTCTTTGAATTGTTCGAGAGAGAAGAACGCGCGTCTTAGGTAAACCGGAGGAGTCCCAATTTCGGAAACATTTCGTTTCGGAGAGGCTCGGTGCAAAAGCCCTTCGTGCTACACTCAAATCTTTCTTTTCGGGTCATCTTACAAGATCCTGTCTATACTCTGTATGTATATACATCGTACCTTTCATGTTCTTCCGTCATGAGTCTCGCAGCTCCCAAAAAATGGCGGTTTTTGTGGCCAGATGTCTCGAATTTCGGTGCACAACGAAATAATCCTTGATTTCGTTGCAATTACGTTTAAGCGGTTCATGAAATATGGCCTGTACATGTGTACTAAAATGACCGAGAAGTCATTTTGAAATTGGTTATGAGAGAGAACTTAGTTGGGCGAGAAAATCCCACGAGGAGAGGGGACGAAACTGTGAGGATCGCGTGGTAAAGCAACGTTTGTAGCACACCCAGAAAACAGAGAGAGAGAGAAAGAGAGAGAGAGAGAGAAATAGAGGGGGGGGGGGGGAGAGAAGGGAGAGGAAGGGCTATGTGCATCAGCAATGAAACAAAGCCGTGCTGAAGGGGCACTATCCGTGGGAGAGATAAGACCCTTATTTCAGTGCAGCAGGGATTCCCTCGCGAATCGGCAAAGACTTTGTTGTTTGGACGCGTAGAGAGGTACGAGACTGGCAATCCATGCAACTTTTGCCAAGGGCTATACATATACGTATGTTCACATGTATTCTCACGTACACGTGTGTTATCACAAAAGCTTTATATATGGAGCGAGTGTTAACACTTGGAAGGAAGTTAATATTATATACATAGCATATTTTTCTTGAGGGAGAGCGTTCCGAAGCGTGCACTGGCACGGCTCAAAAACAAGTGAGAATCAAGAGAGAATTGCGAAAGAAAAAAAAACCATATGTAGTACAAGAAAAGCTGAAAAAAAAAAGTAAATAAAAGAGAAACGAACAAGACCGTACACTCGTGGCCTCGATTTAAAAATCCCCGAAAATCACATTATGCAACGGTCTGCAAGCCACCGATATTCCTATTCATGCACTAAGAATAAAAAGAAAAATACCCTAAATAAGGCCAATTATATACTACCGTGTGGGCTTATACTATTTATGCTATTCGCGATAATTCCAAACTTTGCGCTGAGAGCCCTCGAAAGCCATCGCGTATTACGCCGCGTGCTTTTTATGTTCCTCTTTTAAATCCTTCCGAATCTTTTATTCTTTTTACTGCATATTCACTCACAGTGTCGTTGATTAATCAAAATGCAACGGGATAAGTTTTTAAATATATTTCAGGCCAAAAAACGCTGAATAAATTGCATGCGGAGTTAACCTCAGAAAAATGAAAAGTGCTTTGAAAAGTGAATATCCTATCCCCGAAGGATATTCATTACCGATGGAATGCGATTCCAAATAAATAGATCGACTACCCAATTGAGAAAATTACTCAAACGAATAACCTTTTCGTTCAATTTTTGATGTTTTTTTTTTTTTTTTCAATTTTAATTGAACGTTGCTATTATCAACATCGGAAATAAAAATGACTAAAACCCGATCCATCCAACGCGAATTGATAACATAAATATAAAAAACCAAATTGCCTGAAGGAAATGTCCGGAAAATTCCTGAACATTATAACGAACGACAAACCTCGAGGCGTTTGTAAACATTTAATAAATTGGACACAGCAGGAGCCGTTAAAATGAATTTGAAAAAAGGTAACTCATTGAAGCCATTGAATAAAGTTTTTTTTTTTCGTAAATGAAAACAGGCTTTTTGAGAAATTTTAAAGAACATTCTCGAATAAACTGAGGATCGAACTAAATTTTTGTGATCACTAAAAGTCGTGGCGAGCAAAATGAAATTCGTAAATTCAACAAAAATATGATTGTTTCAATCACTCGATTGCCTGGCTCAAATAAACATTGTTCACTATGACGAAAACGTCGTTGAATCAACGAAAGCTTCGTTGAATCAACAAATTTCATTTTGTTCGCCACGATTTGTTGATCCAACATAAACTTCGTTCTATCAACAGAGTTATTTTCTCAGTCTACGCTGCAGATAACATGCGAGCGCCAGATGTATCACCACCACGACATTTTATTATCGATTTCGATATATATATTTACAATGTTCTTTAAGATACTGACATTTCGAAAAGAGTTAAACGATCATAACTTATCGATGAGACTATTCCCAGTATGATATGCACGGGGATATTTTTCCTAAAAAAAGGTCAAGATAGTTTCGTGCCTTTCATATAGCTGCTGTTATTTCGAAGAGTCGAGCAGTTGATAAAAACATGAAAATCACAAAATCGATTAAATCAAATTTGCTCGCTGTGGGTCCTTATTCGAGTACGAAATGAGCGATGGAGCACCATTTTTAGGGGTGTTTTGTAGAATCTCGATTGACATCTATTTCCTGTTGAGTATACATTCGAGAAAGGGAAACAGCTATTGTCGTGCATCGACCAATGACGAATGTCCCACGCCCATAGAAAATGTCGCGTGCGTGTCACCAAGGAAAATAAAAGAATGTAACGAACCAGTCCTGTGTCGTTCGTCGTCGAGGGGAGGATCAACCATTGGCTCTTTTTTGTTCCGTGCATATAGACCTTTACACGTTTGTATGCTCTAGACCTACCTGTGTATTTACGTAGACATCTATACCCAGTACTCCGATGCAAGGAAATATTCGTATCGGACGTACCAGGTGCTCGTCTCTTCTCCTGTCTGACGTCACTAATCCAGCCATCTCTTCCTTTTTTTTCTTCATCGTTTCGCTTTCCATCAAGCGGTCGTACGTCGATGGGGAGTGTAAAAAGCAGGGGACGACGAAAAAGAGACGGAAAGCGGAACGACAGACAGCTATACACGGGAGAAAGTGAGACAGATCTATATAACACGATGGAGAATCGAGGCTGGGCAAAAGCATTGTGTAACGGGCGGGGGATGGATTCCACGCAGCTGCTAACGAGGACGGGTTTGCCAACCTGCGGTTCATCATATACGTGCATATAACATATTACATGGACACGTGTTCACGTCTGTGTCTATGGGTGTATCCATGAGTTTTGTATGTATATGTATATATATATTGTATATGCTCAGACAATACACAATACAGCCGTTCAACCACCCGGATTGATCCTTGTACCAGTGAAGCTCCACCCGAAATGGCAGAACGGGATTTTCGTTACCCATTCTCAACGAAATGAGAAAAAAAAAAACAAAAAACAAAAATGTAACATATCACTACAATCATGATTAAACACACGACCAGATCTGTTCAAATTTCCTTGTTTTCATAGCAGAAACATATTAACCCTATTCATAACATAATTCCATTGTTAGTAATCTTGTTTCTTCAAAAAATAGTCATGTGATATATTTGCTTTTGTATGAGTACATAAATTAAAAGTCCGACAATTAAAGTTCTGATGATTGTCAATTTTAATTGAATTTACTACCGATACCCGTACTCTCTGCTTCTCGTGAATATTATAAATGTTTCGTTCTGCGAAATACAAGATTCTATCAGTTTTTTTATCCTTGCATTGAAGTATAATCTTGTCTCTCACACAATGAGTGCAAGATGATTTCGTCAAATTGGCCGCATTATTTTCAAAGACAGTACACGATAACAATCAACCATTTTTTTTTGTTCAATGAAAGTCAAAATCTTTATAATAAAAATAATAATCTTTCAAAATCACCGTTTGGATCTGGCTGGTCCCGAGTGCTTTGAGATTTACTATACCATTTTACTTAGCTCGAATATGCGCATCGGTTTTCTAGGACTATTCGACGTGAAAGTTTGATAATTGAATCCACGAAGCATATATAGGAAAGCCGTGTGCAATGGCGACTACAGTTTTAACAGAATACATTGGGCTGTCAGTTCTTGTCGTGTGCACCACGAAACACACACACACACACATATATATATATATATACACACATATGTGGGGACTGGAAGAGCGGCTGAGCGGGATTCTCTCAGCGTCATAACGTGCATTCTGTGCTTCCGTCAGTTCGTAGGAGAGAAGCTTTCACCCCTTTATCTCTGTCTCTCTTTGGTATCCCTGTATTGTTTTCCTTTCGGATTTCATAGTCCCGAATTACACGCTCTCTCGTGCTGGATAAGCCCAGGAATATTGGATGTAACGCCGCATCATGACAGGACGATGGGACGTTTCGTGTACTAGAGGGAGTGTTTGCCATATATAAAACCTGCGTTATACAGTATATATGTGTCTTGATGGTATATACACGGGGTTGGTATTGCTATTGCTATGGCAAAATTTGCCAGTGAAACAGGGTGAGCCACGTTCAGGATGACTAGAGGGACATCATCGTTGGAAAAGGAAAGACGAAAGCCAGAGAAAAAACGTACAATAAGGGCTGTTTTTCTCTTCGACTCGTTCTCCCCAATGAAAAAGAGAGGGAGAGCTCTGAGCTCCCACTCAGCTACTTCTCATCTGTCTAGTTTCCCATGCGAAATAAAATATCGCTAATCACTTCGTATACCGGGACGTAAGTACCTTTGGCTATCGACAGCCGGGCGAATGACGATCCCGAGTACGTAAACGTGTATATATACAGTGAGTATCTATATCGATGCATTTTGTGGGCACACATACAAAAATAGACTGCAAAAGTAAAGAAGGGCTTGGCTGGGAATGTTTATCATTAAAAATAGTATTCATCGCGTCCTTCTATTGCATTTTTTTCGATACACGTGTACAGAAAAAAAAAAATAGTTGAACCCCCTGCGCGTTAAGTTGACTCGTCGATATACTAACACGACTGATGCGTATACCACTGTTCTAAAAGATGCCATGGTTGTAGCTACTACTATGGGAGCAAAAAAAGCAAGTTATTGACATATGCTTGTATGTCCTTTTCTTCTACGAATGATTTTACCACGGCCAACACTGCCAAGTGACTAGTAAATGTACCCGATTTATGCGCAAGTAATATGGAGAATTTCATGGGCGAAAAAAGGGTCTGAAAGGGCATATGGATGTGGTATATGTGTATATACAAACCTCTCAGCGATTTCTCTCGGGTTTATTATTTCTCTCTCTCTCTCTCTCTCTCTCTCTCTCTCTCTTCGTATACTTTCTGGCTTCATTTCTGCACCCCTCGCCAATCCGAAACCATCACTACGGGCAGCCAACGGTCGCAATAACTCGACTTTATTAATTCACGCAGGCGACCAGCTCCTGTTCTATATCAACGCTCTATGTAGACTTGTGCGTAGTCGCCACGAGTATTTTCTTTCTTTTTTTTTTTTTTTCAAGAACTCTTATTCGTTCTTTTTCTTTTGTGTTGCCTTTGTTGTGGAGCGTGTGCAACGCAAATAGCAACCTTCCTTTCGTCCCGAAGAGCTCGAGAAAGATAAAGTCGGATTGCAATTTAAATTGCTACTTTTCCTCCCCCCCCCCGCCCCCTTTCTCTTCCACCCTCCTCCTCCCACTCACTCCCCCGATAAAATGGCGCTTCGCTTCTTTTCTGTACACGTGTAGGTTTCAAGTCTTAATTGGATAAAAGTTTTTCAGAAGATTCTTGATGCGCAATTTGTTTCGATATTGTCGAATTGCAATTTACTCCAAGCGCAGAAAAATAAAAATCGAATAATTATTATTGTAAGTACCCAGCACTTTTCAGCGGATAACGATGAGTATCGAGTCTCTCGTTTCATCGATGACTAATCGACTTTAAAAATCACGAGTTTAACTAGAAATTTTATTCGATATTTGTTACTTAAAAAAGTTTTAACAATTGAAGAACTGCTGAATCATTTCATCAACGAGTGTAAGCATTGTCGAAATTTTCGGACATTTTTTGGAAATTGTTAAATAATCTGCAAAAACTAGGCTTCCGTTCTGTTTTCAAATGGCTGTTTGTAATTGTTAAAAAATAGTGTTATACGAGCATTCCGCGTTGCATGAAATAGCAAACTTCAATAGAGGAGCTGCAACCACCATTGTCCTTATATTCCCTGGTATAAACAGTTCCCACATCTCGTAAACCATAATAATAATAATATTTTCAATATCAAGTCAAGATATCAGTTTCATATACGTGCATGCGTTCAAATCTCCCGACAATAATATTCCGCGAGCAGAACACAATCCACGTGTTCGAAGCAACGAAAGAAAAAAAAAAAATATGATATGCAAAAATAACAATATGATAATCCTGTTCTCGGAGCGATCCCGAAGATTTTCAATCATACGAAATTGTATTATAATATATGAGAATTCCAATTGGACTAGAAGTACGATGAGGTTAATGGGAGCGCGTATATTCGCCAAGGACGATTAACATCAAAGTCTCCGTCTCGACCATTCACGTCATCGTATGGATAGGTGCCTCAATCACCGCGAGCGGCAAGGACTCTCGTCCTCATCGTTCTTGTTGTCGTCGTCTTCGTCATCGTCGTCGTCCGCAACGCACAATCAGCCTCGATTTTTCTAATATATAAAATGTATTCCTATGTGATTTCGAGCTCCCAGAGTAAAACAGAAAAGAAAGAATGAGTACTGAAAAGAAAAGGAAGAAAAAAAAAGCCACTAGAATAAAACAACCAAGTCTGTCTCTTTCGTAGTTCTCGATCTCCCTCACCTTCTATGATGGCCGCTTTCCTGTTGGCTCTGTGAGAGAGACCGTTGACTGAATGAAAAATTCAGTTTTAAAACGTCGCTTCGTAATATAGCAGAGTCCAACCCTTTTGTAATGGCAGTAGGGCGCCCTTGCCTAAGGACCCGTGAGCCAGAGTCTCATATAAACGTGTTCATATATACACATTTATACACTTATATGCATACACGTATACGCACCTTCGTATCTACAACGATGATTGTACGCATATATACGTATAGTATAGAGCATGCGATGGACAATAGAGAGGGCGTGTGTCTCTTCGCGTGCCCTATTTACTCAAGCGACAGCCTTTCCCAACCCCCCAAGGGTCGCTCGAGGACTTCTCGAGGCCCACACCCGCCTCTAAATACGAGAATGGTCCCCTTCAGCTCCGAACGAATATTGGCACGGACACAAGACTCGTTGTGCTTTCCTCTGTCCCCCCTCTCAGTGCGATGATGCATTGTGGGACCTCTCCACGTCACCCCTGAACAACGCCCAACCAATCGTCGTGCACGCAACCCAAACGGCGCGACGATTTTTATATTATGAGCTAAAAGACGGAGATCGAAAAGAGAAAGAGAGGGTGAAAGAGACTGCTGTGAAACGAAAGTGAACGAAGAATTAGGGTGCTCGATGAGAGCTTCTGATATTCTCGTCCCCATAGAAGCCGCCCCCGAATACGCACGAACCTCACAAATCCTACCAACAGACTGCACGCACACTGATTTACATTTGTCTTGGATGTCGTACACGCATATCTACTCCTGTGGTGGGCTGGCCGAATATTAGCTGTCCACACCAAATGATGGACGTCGACGAGTACTACATTTTGTATTTCAGACGTATAATACTGTATAGAGCGTGAGAGATAGATTTTTTTTTCAATAAATGCCTGATCAAACGTCATTCCGAAGTTTTTCCAGTTTCGCATCATGAATCGATCCGTTATGGACTCATTTAATTTAATTTGTTTCCGTCAATGCTTCTCGGAGTTGTCATTGAAACATACTTTTTGTATTAGATGACAAATAGCGCTTAATTTATTTCAAACAGAGCATACAATTCTTTGTTGTAACGGGAAGAGACTCGCGTTACGTGCACTCGTAACAGAAATTTTTGATCCATAATGTTGCTAATTTCTATGTGATCTTGAATACGCTAAGGATGCCGCGAAGATCAATATTTAGGAATTAATGGTTTTCAAATTCATAGTATGAACAAATGATGTTTGAAGATGCAACAAATTCATAGGAAATCTTACGTTGAACTCTGATGTATCATCTGCAGGTCGTTTTTTTTTTTGCATATTTGACAATTTGTTATCCTCATCCATTTTGGATTTTGCCATTTTTCTCCGTGCCTTTGTGATCACTAGTTGAAATGCTTAAGATTTTTCATAATTTATCATCAAAATTAGACCCGACTTGAGTCACAATGTAAGTTTAATTAAAAATGTCAAATTTTGTATCACCTTTCTGGGAATCATGTAGCTCGGATTGATACAGAAATGATCAAGTTAAAAATATTTCTATAGATACGAACACCGATTTTCTCCCTTATTTACTTATTGGTATATCTATACGTAAAGGACTGAAACGAAATTACGAGCACCTGCTAGATTAGTGTTACAATGATTGCTCAGTGATAAATACCGTACTCGCGGCTCTATATAATCACAATGCGAGTTATAGTAGGGCACTTGAAAAAAAATTTTACCCGGAACTCGTGCCGGTTTGCAAAAGCCCTTTTTTCGAGGCCCGCTTTCGGGCAATGAGACGAAAAAGAAAGTGAGAGCGCGTTCAGGTTCGATGATCGAAAAGGGGGCTCGCGGAAACGACACCCATAAAAATAATGACCATGACCGCTCGCGCGGTGGACACGTGTCATCTTTCCGGTGGGTTCATCCCGAGCCTCCCCCACCCTTATTTTTCTTTTCGGTTTTTATAATGAGCCTTGGTCTCATCGAAAATCTGCAGTTGTATCGATCCTGGTCAGTGTGTAATAGAGCACGAACAAAATTACCTCGTGATACGTACAGGATGATTCAGAATAGATTTCTAAACGTTATTATAGCTTGTTTGAAAGAATTTTGTGCCTTTTTTGTTCATTCGATCATCACGTTTTTGTATATCGATTTCCTTCAGACGATTTGCTATTAGTTTTATTTTTTTTAAGTTGTATCAAGATATACATTTTAGATTTAAAAGTTTCTTTTTCGGTATAAACGTTCTTAGCAGCAGCTTAAAAAAGAAATCAACTCTTCGGGAACGTGACCGATTTGACAGGTAATCAATTTTGAATCGTTCTGTACGCGGGTTTATAGAAGACCGGAAGTTTATCGAAAGAGCGCAATGTGTGCGCGGTTGCGGCAAACGAGGATAGCTGGAGAAAAAGTTACCACATATATACGGACGAAGAACACGTGAACGAAGCGATCACTGTGGGCCTGTGCCTGTGTGCAGAAGAGAGATAGGAATAACGAAAGAGACTGGTCCAAAAGGTCGGCTATGTAATACAAAAAACGTAGCAGCAACAGGAAAACGATTATCGATAAACGACAGAGACCGCAAGTTGCCTGTCGTCGCCGGACATTATACTTTATAGTAGCATTATATATACAGCATGAAGGTACTACACGCCTGACCATATGCCGACAGACAAAACGGAGAGAAATAGAGGGACTGAGAAAAAGAGAGATAAAAAGTGTAATATTTGACCGAGAAGTTCGATTATGTCAGACTGCAGGGCTCGCTTTTCGTCTCATCATTTCTCTTCGTGGATAAATTTAATATTTATTTTCATTCGATTATTCAAATTGGAAAAAACACGACAATATCAAACCCTTTGGGTAAGAATGTTTTGAATTTGGTGAAAATAAAATTTGGGTTAAGATAATTTGGATCACGAAATAGTTTTCAATCTTTTTTGGGAATTATGATTCCCTGATTGCAGTAAGGCATAAAATATTATTAACCTACGGCGACTTTGAGTTTTTATATGAAATCATAATTTATTGTTTTCTCCTTTCAATAATTACGGGTGGAACAATGTGATACAGGCATATTTATATTTTATATTGCGAACGTCCCAAAAATATATTTTAAACCCTAATATTTCATTATTCTAGACATTTCTATGATAAACTGACCCCACGGGTTCTCGACGCGAAAAAGGGCATCTAATAAGCCCAGACTCCGAATAGCATCACATCTGCGCGCACTCTTTTAAAGTTCAGTGGTGAAGCACGAGCCTCCCGGCTGTGGTGTCCTTAACCCTCGAAAGTCCAAGCAACCCGGACGAAAATTACAGCAGAATAATTACGACAGTCCAACGAGAATAAAGTGTGCCCTCTTCCAAGATAGACTCACTGCCTCGGGACTCTCTGTTCACGTATCTTCTGTCTGTAAAATTTCAAACGTTGTACAAAAAAAAATCTGAGCTCAAAACACACTGGAATTATCCACAGAGAATAAAGTTCTGCGAACTGTCTTTTGGTGTACGAAACACACACGAATCCATCTCGTGAATGTTCACGAGGTTCAACAGACGTCTTGACCCGGTGACAGCAGGTGCGTCCCTTCGTCTATTATATTTTTTTCTTACAGACTTTCATTCCACTTCACCCATGTACCACGGTGGATGAGCCAATGATATTATGAATCATAGAGAAGTTGGTATTAAATTGGTCAATTCTGTCATTTAAGTCACAAATCCGAACGACGAGGAGACAAAAATCAATGGCTACTGGAAATTGATGTCTTTGAAATTCGACACTCTAGCATAGTACATTGAAAAATTACCCGAATTCTTCGTCACATTTTCGTTCAGTCTCTAACAACAAACTTCTTAACTTTCCAATAAAACAGGTATCCCTTCTCCACCCAGAAGCCCATGCAGCATGCAATCAGCGACGTACGGACAAGTTCTTTTTCCTGCAGATAATTAAAAAATAATTTGAATCCAAGCGGAATGATTTAAACTTCAAAAAAGTAGCAATTAATGATTTTAATTATAATTAAGTGAACTGCCGAGTTAATCGGTATAGAGTAAGAGAGAAAAGCTTTTGGAATCGTTTCACGTGACACCCCTTGCACGATGCTTCCAATTCGTTCGGGGTAACTTCTTGACGTCGCGGCTCGTCCAGTTCATGGAAGGACGGAACGACGCATACGTGAAAAGTTGATCATCGGACACCAAGAATATTAACATATTACGTGTTTGTGCATATATACATTTATGTGTGTGTCTGTGTATATATGTGTATTAAGCTGCAACGAGAAATGGTCGTGGTGAACAGGTCGGCAGAGCGTTCCACGTGTTAACATATCGAAACAAACGACGGACAGACGTTTAATGAGTTTTGTTCGGCGATGTGGTTGGGCGTCGTATGGCGCGTTGTGGTAAAGACTAGGAACAGGGGGCAGGCTTTTCCCCTCTCCGTTTCTCGCACAACCACGAGTTATTCGTGATTGCTAATACACGGAGTGGTGATGGCATATATATATGCGGAAGAGCCGAAACCCCACCGAAAACGAAACGGCAATGCGAACAAAATTCAACGGAAGTCTCTGCTAAAGCGTGCGCGTCCTCCACAGTCCGGAAGACACGTTGAACGTGATCGTTCGGGGTCACGAATATACCAAAAAATATATATACATATGCATTTGTGAAGAATCATGGGCACATATGTTGAAACGTTTATATGTTGCATTCTATTGATTTATTCCCCAGAAGAATAAAACTCTAAAGACTACGAAAGGAGGAAAGTAACATCCGTGATTATTAAGGTCGTTATTAAAATATTGGAAATTTGTAAGATTTTGACAGGTCGAAGGGGCCATTTACGATAAAACTTATTAATTTCATTGTATCCTGATTTATTCTGGGAACACATGTAGGTTTCGTGAAGATCGAACTTAACTTTCAATCAGGATTTATTGAATCAGCGTTTTCTGTAAGATATTTTAGTTCATTCGCTACATTTTTGTGGGATTCTGTTATAACTTTTTTCAGGATTTTCAGCGAACAAGACAAATTTTATCTTTACTTTTACCCACATTTTTTTCAAGTAATGCATCGTTAAAAAAGTGAAAAATCATGACCAATCATCGGTTCGCAGTGAAGAGAAATCGTAATCGATGAAACATAAATCGTCATCAGGATCAATATCAACGATAAATTCAGCATTTCGACAAGAGTGATGCTGATATCGAATTCGCTGATGATAAAAGAACACCATTGATCCTTGACGAGTCGAGATAGCCTTCGAACTTGGATAGTCTTTGAAGAGGCCTGCGTTATGGTGTTCTGTCCACCTGGCGACTAATGCCTCGAAGAAGCTATTCCATGAGTGCGCGATCGTGAATAAATCGTACAAATACGTTGCTGAGAATAAAGAGGCAAAAACACGGCAGCCCCAAAATGAGCTGGATCATACGTGTCAGCAGCCTAAATAACGAATACTGGGAACTAATTCACAGGATTTTGGTGGATATTTATGCCTGCCATAAGTACGGGCACCGCCCATATTCCGCAGGCAACTCAGGTGGCCCTGAAACGAAATGACCAAAAGGACATGGGAGAGCAAGAGTGTGTACGTGTGCGAGACAGGGAGCGAGAGAGAGAGAGAGAGACTTTCTTCTCTCTGGTCGTCCTTTATTACCTGTAGCCCTAGAAAGAAAGTGTCTTTCTCGCTCGATGAAGCCCTTCAACCCCCTCGACGAACTTATGGGTCTGGACGAATCGCCCTGGACCACGCGATATATATCCGCTTCACATCTCACCTATATATATCTACATGGAGGTAGAAAAAAAATGAATACATGTATAGCACATCTGGTCACGACTTTCCCAGAGGTTCACCGAATACTCCCTAATAATATATAATACCCGCGAGAGAGCCTCTCAGTTCCCGTACTATACCAGTGTGTCAAGTTGTGAAAAAAGCAACAAAAAAAAAAGGAACAAATTTGAAGCCTCATGCCTAGAATATATCGCGAGATCGCGAACCATTACCTCCGCGAGAACGCGAACACACTCCGAGATTGTGCGAGGCTTCTCTACAGGAAGACCCAAAAGTTTCGCTGTTCGGATCGCAGGTTAAATATTGCGTTATATTTCAAAACAAAATGAATTCATGTATTTTTATATATTTGATGCGCGTGCAGTTTCTCGGATTCCAATTGAATAACAGAGCAATCGACGCTGATAAGGCGAGAAGCCTGAAGCGTTTGCTTATGTTGTGTGAGCATACCTGCCAGACATTTTTCATTGACAATAAGTCAACAGTATAATGAGAAAAAAATTGATGAGCTATTTCCATCTAAACTCGAGCATGACTTTTGCGAACGCCTATATCAGCCTGGTTGGCCGGGCGCATTGTGGATCTTTATATTTCTTTCGAGAGCTGCTAATAACTGTGAGAAAGGAATTAATATGTGCGAGCTACAGAGAAGACGAGAGAGCTAAGGACTCGCCGATGAGATCTTCGAAGCGTAACACACCTATACGGAGAAATATACACGTATTGAAAACGGAGATGCGTGCATCAATCACGAAACGTCACTTGCCGTGTCTTGTATATGCGCACTCTTAGGGCGCGCACGAGTCACGAGATGTATATGTACGTGCGTATAAACCAATGTTCGCGTACAATCTCATCGGCTGACTTTCGTGACGTGTATACATACGCAAATGTATTTACGAGGATCGATCATTATTATCTTCGTTCAATTCGCATCAATCGATGTACGAGATCATGCTTATTTATTGAACGATCTTTCGTTTTAATAGTGCTTAACAATAATTATTATAATTTTTACTCTTCGACTGTGCGTACGTAAGAAAGCCTCAATATTTGAGAAATAAATATGGAGTTTTTGTCACACTAAATGTTTTGACGCGATCAAAGAAAATCTTTGAAACGATTTTTCGAAAAATATTTCCAATTTTAACGTTTCAGACTAAAGGTCAAGTAAAAAGATTTCTCAATCATTCATTTTTACAGTCGAAAACATTTGTTTTGACATCTAAATCATGAAAATGAATGATATTTGTTGAAATATTTTATGAATTCATTTCGACATTCGATTATCATCAGTTTTTCGCTTCAACGTTTTAGAAATATCGAAGGTTTTTTTTTTCTAAATTTTCTCCACGCTTATTCTTGATTATATCGTACATATAAACAATAAATATGTATCGTATACATACTCTCGTATGTTCGCATTTTCATGCACACTTTTATCAAAGCGCGTTGGATTTAAGTAGCTGAGAACATGAGGCTCGAGTCAGCGCGTGTGAGTTCAGCCGTATTCTCGTAATATGCGCGCGCGCGTTTACATTCACGCACTTACGCATTTCATCTTGTCGTACTGGCACATTTTTCCCATAGAATTAATTAAAACGCGACTCAACGTCATCTCTCTCTCTCTTTCTCTTTCATCTCATTCCATCCGCAGCAGGTAATGTGTGCGAAGCTCTCTTACGAGATATAATAATAATAATAATAATGGATAATGAAGCTTTGGCACAAATTAGCTGTGACTCGTCTCTCAACTATCGCTAATCGAGAGATAATGAATGAAAAAGGTCGCATGTCTATGCATTAATATAGTCGTAAAGAAAAACTGGAAATTCTAGTCTTTTTCTAGCTCGTTTGCACACAGATGAAAATACATAAACATACCTGCGTATATTTATTTCTTCATTTATACATATATATACGCACCTGTAATATGCTCGAGACGAAAGTCATTCTCACGGATGTCACTGCGCGCATTGGAAAATAGTGTCTCTAAGAAAGCTCGATTACGTTGAGTATACCATACCAATTATGAAAATTCCGTATGTTATTTTTTTAAATTATTTCTGAATGTTACTCAATTTGTCATTCAATTGAAATTCACATTATTTTGTAATATTATGAAATTCGCACACACTGAGAAAAATGAATTCGTAAATTCACCAAATTTTTTGTTGATTCGACAAATTTTCTGTTGGTTCAACAAATTTTTTTGTTGGTTCAACGAATTGTAGCGAACAAAATGAAATTTGTTGACCCAAACGAAATTTGGTTCATTCAAATACTTAATTTTTTACCACGACAAAAATATCGTTGATTCAACAAAAGTTTTGTTGAATCAACAAATTTAATTTGTTCGCCACAATTTCAAATTTTTTTTCTCAGTGCATGTTGCAGTCGAATTCCAATCAGTTTCAACCGCATTCTGACTGGGTTCGAAGTTCGAAGGGTGCGCTCATGCCTTCAAGAAATGAGCATCATTGGATCAAAATGAAGTTGGTATCGACATCGATATCGGGGGTTTTGCATTTATTCTTCCGATTAGAATTCCATGTTATGAATATTAAGAAGATTTTTTTTCAGTTCAAATAAACAGTTCTCCAATTGGTTCGTCAAGTTGATAAAGTCTGACTTGATGCTTGCCGGTAAATGAAAAAGATATCGCGATATCACGATTGAAGTATGGATGCTGATTCAAACTAATTGATATGAAATTGATTTCCTCGCATCTCTTCATCAGCGTTGAACGAAAATATTTCGTTTCAGAACTTTTCTAGGATCAATTATATTGGAGGGTGATAAGACACTATCAAATTTTTGATAAAGTTATTCGTGCAGGCTGAGCTAATTCATCAAAACATTGTCCGGATCACGTGATCCATTTTTCATACAGTTACGAAACGATTCTTTGCATGTTTGAAACTAAATTCTCACCTGAAAAAAAGAACGTGGAATGACGCTTAGCTCACATATCTGACACATTTTTCAACCTAACAAATCATCAACAGATTTTTCTTTTTTTTTTTTTTTTCACGACGAGTTTGATTGTCCCACAGTCGTATAAATATGTATTTGTGCTTATACGTACGTCGGTACTGTCCTCGAATCCAACAACGTCGTGGCTTCTTCCTGTTTCGTTGGAATATTAAATACTGGATATAAGTACAGCTATAGAAGTAGCGTCGCAGATGGGCGACAAGGATCAGTCGCGTTGCAAAAGTTGTTTCAACGGTCGCGTGCGAAAAAGCCAACATTGCCAATGTAACTCGTAACATCCAGTGGCTCATGGAAATGGCGCTTCACTGACGGTTGCCATTGTATGGAAATTTTTTGACTTTAACACGCGGTGCAAGCGAGACGACACACACACAAGAGCCCCTTCACCACATACACATAGAAGCATAAATTCAAATACAACAAGTTTAAAGAGACTCGGGGACAAGTGTGGCGTCTTCACTCTTTCCTTCTGGAGCTACTGGTCATTTTGTGTAAAGCTGTACTATTTTCAATTCTCGAAAAATTCACATTGTAGTTCGATCAAATGGAATGCTGATCATTTACATTCGCATTTTCATCAATGATATACAGCACCCTTGAAAAATTATCATTTGTAAAAAACATATCAGGAAAGATATGATTCAACCATCGATAATTATTAATAACTAGCGAGCTACTGAGGATCGTTCGAGCAACATCAAATGTATGATTTCATTTAATACGAAATTATTTTTTAATCTCATTATGACTTATTAAGATCTTCCTGGCTTATTATTGTTTTTTTAAAATAAAGATCTGTTTTAAGGGAGTTCATCTGGTACCGAGCAAGTCAAAACCCAAAACTGTCACGACTAGCGTAGTCGGCTCAGTATGTTTAGTGTGTTTAACCTCCAAAGTTTAACCTCCTTCTTCGAGACAAATTAATTTATTCCGAACCTCATAAGTATCGAATGGATTTTGTGAAGTGGTAAAATGATTTTTTAGATATTTTTTAAGCATTTATAAAAGTTTTGTACGAAACTGTTTGTCAATGCTTGCGAATTTAATGTTTACAGACGGGAAAACCACAGAAACGCATAAGGAACCGTGTTAAATTGGGAAATCTGTTTTTATTAATTTCTCTCAAACAAAGTATTCTAAGGAACTGAAATTTTGACAGGTCATCTAGTTGATATTGATAACTGTATTCAAATTTTTTAATCAATATCTGTTTGTTAATTCGATTACCAGATGAACTCCCTTAATCTACAAAGATATTCGATTTGAATGATTCGAAAAGCCACGCAATTATCCTCGATTCTGATGCTGGTTTGAACAAATTAATTGATATATCACTGTAAATCGATATTGTTTCAACAAGCGATATATCGCCAGTTCGTTTAGAATTACCTGTACAAATAACTTGAGCGGATATTTTACAAGGATGAGAGAAAAACTAGGGAGGAGAGGGAATTCGGGGTGAGGGAAGATAAAAAGAAGCACGTCCGACGAGAATCAACCACTGTGACCAACGGAGAGGGCTCTGTCGCGGTGCGTGGCTCGTTCGTGAGTTCTGGGCCTCTCGTTTCTCGCGTTTCCGAGCTCTGCGATGTTTTTTTTTTCTTTTTTTTTTTTCTTCTATATATTATCAACTGTACGGAGTTCTTCTCTCGCGGCCTGCAGGACTCACGAGCCGTGTCTCAACTACACCGAAAGACCCGGTAATGTCCCTGTCAAGAAAGCGGCAAGTCTTGCACTCGCACGAGACGCTCGTAAAATTCGACGAGTACAATTCACATACATAAATATATATACACACGCGTGTATGAGTAAGGCTTCATATATATATAGATATTCTGTATGTAATGTTGCGCACTTTGCGCACTGACTCACTCTCCTGCGTTGCAATATGTACATAATACGACTTCGCTATACACTTAGCACGTGAATATTGAGATCCTTATAACTTTCGCCATTTTTCCTACGT
Source organism: Campoplex capitator (assembly GCA_037576405.1). Lineage (NCBI taxonomy): Eukaryota > Metazoa > Arthropoda > Insecta > Hymenoptera > Ichneumonidae > Campoplex > Campoplex capitator. Next base: position 6,219,257 of record JARBWI010000323.1, on the reverse strand, counting down.
TACCTTCAATTTATCATAAGATTGTTGTTACATTGTTTGAAGCTTCTAATTGAAATCGTGGTTTATATGCACCGAAATTCTCGAATTCAATCTGTTTTATCGGACGATTTCAACGAAGCTGCAGATTGCAATTTTAAAAGCATGCAATGATCTTCAAAATTATATTGATTATCAGGTTTGAGCTTGAAAATTTTTTCTAAATTCGATTGATCCCGTAGATCCATAAAAAAAAAATGAAGCAGATCGAGATCCGATAATTCTGGAAGCAAAGCTAACCTCAATGGCTAATTTCGCAAATAAAAATAACTTTTGTCATGGAAAGGAGTTGAGAAAAAAATTGAAATCGTCTGTGTACATGTTACTTGGAGCAGTTGGAACCGAGGCCTTCTTTTCTGGGATTGAACCGGATGTGAATTTCATGATTCTTGCAAAAGCAGCTAATCTGTCGGTAGGAATCCCGTCTACGAATACGCGTGGTATATCGGTTTTCTGTTTAATGGATTTTCGCGGGATAAGCAAGCACGAGACACCGATGCTCCTTCGTACGTATCAACCGACGTACTCTCGTTGAACGTCAAGTGCGTGCGTGCGTGCGAACTTCACGGTTTTCCAGTTGCGAGAAAATCTTCTTTTCTTGTATGTACGCAATTATATTATATTTTCGCGTGCAACGCTCATTGCAAATATAATATATGCCTCTGCGTACTCATATCGCACAGCGCTATATATATGTTTATGTATTTATAAATAATACAAAGACGCTTGTATTTGATTCGAGTCGGTTAGTGCTCTCCAAGAGCCCAGCAATCGGGTCGTTGCTAAACTCCAATTGCATTATCTCACGCACGCAACCTTGGTACCGACATTCTTACATTGTACATTTGCAAAAAATAAATACGATTTTTAATGGTAACTCTTTGTCAAAAAAAAAAAAAAAAACGAAGAATTTTTCTATTGGTTGCTACGATCATTCGCGATTGCGTTTTTACTTGCCTAATTATACTGGACAAAAAAAATGCTTGTTAGAGTCCAAACGTCTGCCTCGGTGGTAGCTGAATAACATTCGCTCGAATAACCTCAAGTTTGTCAAGATCCATTGTTAGTTGTATACAAAAAGACGGGCGAATATAAAGGAAGTAAAAAAATTAACGGAAGTGTAAGAGGAAAAGGAAGAAATTTCTTAGAGTCTGGGAGAGTCGTAAATTATAGTTGGGCGCGATAAAACCACCGAATAAAATTTATCTGACGTTTACGGAGTCGGAGTTAGATTGGTGTCGGATGGAATCGAACGAGACACCTCGTTGCGAGTGGCGCGAGGTCAGCCAGCAGATACAGCAGCGGCCTCAAGACGACCAAGATTTCTTTGGTTATACATATACATTTATACTTGTACATATACATACGTAAATGTAAAGGGTGTCTCGGAATGATTTTCAATATTCAGAAGATAGTTTCTTCGAACAGATAGAAGCGTAAGCATTCCTTGGTATTTTTCTCCTCGATGCATCATTCATGAGATTTTAAAACATTTGAAAACGACTATGGAGCGTGTATGTGTTCGACTAGAACCTCTCTGGCTGCAGTAGGGAACGTAAAAAACGCCACCACTTCACGTTGTCTCTCCTAGAGGAGAGCGAGATTAGCTTAAATATCTTTCGACGATGGTTCATCGCGCAGAAAGATGACTAACGACGATTTTTTTTTCTTTTTTTTTACAATTCTGTGAGTGCTGGGAATCCGGGAAATTGTATAGATTCGATTTTTAGGACACTCTGTATGATTATGTATATGTTTTTGCTGCTGCTGGTTGAAGCTGCGAGACCTCCTGCGGACGCGACTGAACGTCGGGATGACTGCTCGTCGTAAAAGTCATTTTACACGCTTGGGAGGGACAGGTGACCGGGCGCGCGCTCGCGAGAGTTCTTGCGATGTGCGCCCCGTGTCAGAATGTTCAGATCTTTCCACCTCTACCTCTCTCTCTCTCTCTTTCTACCTCGACGCGCTACATCCCGAGTATCTTGCTATAGTCTCAAAGGAGGCAAAACCCTTTTTGACGTTCGAAAAATAGATATAAAAATCATACGAAAAAAAGGTGCACACGTGCTTTACAACGAGCGCTGTACGATAAGACACGAGGTGAGGCTTGTATATATACGTACGATTATCCGTACGTCACGCCCGCAACTCTTAACAACATCTCTCTCTCTCTCTCTCTCTCTCTCTCTCTTTTTCTCCCTTGGTGGTTCCCAAAGAAATCTCTTGAGATACCACAAGTTTTTCAAATTCCCGTCATGCCACTCACAATCCTAAGAACATCAGGATGTTGTACATAAGAGAGACTAGAACTGGGATGTGTGACAACGAAAATGTAATATGAAGATATGTGTGTACGAAGCTCTTTCGAATCAGGTAACGTATGATAGGTAACATATAATCGCGATAAAGATCGTTTCCTTGGAGTGTCAAGGTAATTCGTAGCATTTTACTGACGTGAATGTGCGTGAAAGATACTTCATGGGTCATTGCCATTGAACATAAGGGGCTCGGAAATGGTACACTCGAGATAAATAAAAGATAGGAATTTCTTACGGTCTTCGTAATTGGTTTTTCGTTGAGTTGAAACCAAAAAAAAAAATCGATTTTTAGGTCTCTTCGATCGTTTAACTTTCTTATTTTTTGTCTACGAAAGTATATACATATACATAGAAGTATTACGATCGTTTATTATTTTACTCGCAGATCTTCGCGGTATTCGAGTTGTGAATAATCGTAGCTAACGTCCAATTACCCTCCAAAACGTGAAATCGCAGATGCGAAAGTGTCAGCTTTTTTTATTCATACAAAATCTAAAAATTTTGCGAATAATCGTGATACTTTAAAGCATGAGACAAACCATGTTGACTGTAATCATTCATGTCCGACTAAAATCGTGTTTTTTTTTTTTCATTCACAAAAACGCTGACCGTCATCAGAGCCACTTACGACTGTTCAATTACCAAAAAACGTTTTGCCTCGATTCGTGCATCGAAGCCAGAGAGACACTTCGATTCCACGGAAACACGCGCTGTTACCAACGGATATGGGCCCAAAAAAAACTCGAAAAAAAAAATATAAAAAAAATATTTAAAAAAACAAAAATTAAAGTCTTTTTTTTCGACGTTGCTTCAACAAGTTTCCTAGAAAGCTGTTCTCGTATATTCGTGAGTGCAAATTCGAAACTTTGGGAATAAGAACTATTCGCGAGTGTGCTCGACCTGATTTTTTTTCTGGTTCACTGCTGCTGCTGCTGTTGCTGCTGCTGCTGCTGCTGCTACTCCGTGACACAGAAAGAAATATTCTAAACTACACGATATGATCCTGTTCGTGTGAAGCTGAAAAAAAAGGATAATATGAAGGTAGATCAGACACGAAAGACACTGGAATATAACCGGTACATATACATGTATGTATATACATGTTGAAATGTACCTGTAAAGGCCACACAGCATCATCTTGACGAGGATCGAAAGAAAACGATAGAAACAGATATGAAGCGAGGGAAAGACAAAGAGAGAATGAGAGAAAAAAAAAAGAAAAAGAGACCCTAATTCCTGAAAAAGACGAGCATTTAATTACGCAGCAAGTTTCGGAGGTACTCGCAGATGGAAGAACGGTCGCATTTGCTCCGGGAATAACTCCGGATCTTCGTGACAGCATGGCAGTAGAAACTAATTCCTCTTCTGGATAGAAATAAAAAAATGAGATGTTCGTGCCAGTAAATATGTTCTTCAGATCATTTAAACATTCACCGCTGTTATACCGGCCGGCGATCGATGGATAAGAAAGTATCCACCGCTCCACCAGCATTGGTGATTTTTGCACATCAATCGTGAAATGAAAATTGGACTGGCGCATGTCCCCGAAATAGGTGCCTGAATGAAAGACTCTCTGTGACTCGTTTTTCCTTCTTGGTGACATCGAATCCTCTGAATCTCTGCGCATCGGTAGTGCTAAAGTTATTACCGAGTAAAACTCTTGCTTGTTCTCATCTCTGTTTCTCTGCTCCTCCTCCTCCTTCTCCTCTCGTTATCTTTTTATTTCTTACTTTTTTGAACTCTTCTTGCTGGCTTACTCGTATCTCATCTACTCGTTGCGTCTCCAAAAGCAACTCGCTGAGAGCCAGAGGCAATAATCTCGATGTGGCCCGGCCAATTACGCTCGTCTCGTGACCATCTGCTCCCCCTAGGGCCCATTCTGAGAGTATATGAGAAAACAGGAGATAAAGAGAGAGCGAAAGAGAAAGAGCCAAGAGCGACCTGTACGATGACCGTTCCGGCTGCCACTCTTTTTCTGTTTTTCTCTCTCTTATCTTCGCCTTATTTTCAATCGCTTATTACTCACTCACGCTTTACTTTCTTCCAATCGATTTAACTTCGAAATCGCAACGATATATTTTAACAAAATTCAAAATCGAGATGATGGGAAAAGGGAAGATCGATACCTTGATGTTTCCATTCATATGATCATGCACGTACACGCGACATTTTTGGGAGGACCAAAAGTCGGGAATCATTATGAGCAAATGGTATACCTACACTGAGAAAAGAGAATTGTTGAATTAACCAAATGGCTTCGTGAAATACGTCCAATGTAATATTCTGTGATACTAAATATCAGTTTCATTAAATGAAAAATATCTTACGTTGATCCAACAAAATCCACGACAACAAATTTCATTTGGTTGATTCAATTGGTATCCTTGTTTAGTGAAATAAAATTAATAATTCGTGCAACTGAACGATTTTTTCAATGAACGAAATATTTCTTTCGACGTATTCTACGAAGCCTTGGTTAATTCAACTAAACTCATTTCTCAGTGTACTCGCGAACTCAACATGACGGTCAGAATATTGTCTCCTACCATAAAAATGGCCGAACTTGACATGGAAAAATAGTCATCTCTCTTCATTTGATTACGCGACATTTTTCCAAATTCTCTATTTTTTTTTCACAAAAACTTAAAAAAAAAAAACAAACCTGAAGCCCAAACTGCCCCTTCGAAATTCCAATAATAGAAACTCTTTGAAAAAATTTCTTGCTAGAACGCCATATCTAACGCGATACAAAGAGTAACGAAAAATTTGCTGTTGGTAAAAAAAAAAAAAATAAAAAAATAGTAGAGAATTCTCGAAACAGTATAATGAAACCGAACGATTTTCCTACAAAATGTCGTATTAGATGTGTGTTATCGTCACTATCGATAAAATGGCATAAAAAATAGCTACTTAACGTATATTGAAAATTTTGTCCAGAAACTTTTCGTCGTTGACGTATATGAATGTCGCAAACAAACCGCAAAATGGACCAAAGTATATGCAACGGGTATTATACAGCAATCGCACGATGTACTTCGATAATATATGTTATAGATACCTTCGGAATACGAAGGCGATGTGTACGGGGTTGCGGACACACCTGTAAATTTTACACTCGGAGAACAAGTGTTTGAGAACGCGAAAGAATACAGTACAAGCATACAGTATATAGATATAGTATTATATTTATAGTAGGGTGAAGCATACATCGTGGCATAAATGAGCATGAGGTTGTATACACTGTACTACATATAAATATGCATACGTATATCAAATCCTATAACAACCTATTCTCAAGTTCTTCAATATTATACAGGCTGATTCAGAATCCATAATTATTAAAAAATATCAATCTGGCATCTTACAACGAAATATATCTCGATTCGGTAACCCCTGAAAAGCAATGTGTCCCGAAATGTTTTTACGTTCGCATTATTATTTTGTTTTTCGAGCAAGTTTATTCGAGTCATCGCAGTAACAGTTCGAGAATTCTGATAAAAAGTGTAAGCCTCTGTATTTTGGTCCCCTCATCCCTCGATTTATGACAAGCTATCTGAATTTTGGGATTCGCTGCGAGACGATTTTTGGCCAACTGACCGTTTTCGCGAAGAATTTCCCCCTTCAAGAGAAACCTGAACATTTCTTCTTTTTTTTTTCATTGTTCCAGCCAATTGATATTTTAAATATCAATAAATTAAGTAGCGAAGATAAGAGAAACAATAATCCGGCACAACTTTCCTAAAAAATAGGGAATATTGAACAGTGACCCGTGTCCTCTGAACGAGCCTGTATCCAAAGTTGGGTTTAATGTTCGAGGGCCGAGTTATAGGATATTCGACTGCGACTGCGGCGTGGTCGCGAGGAAAGGATTTCGCGTCGGGACACAGACCGCGACGTATATAATTATGCCGAAATCGTAGTCAGGTACCAATATACAAGGGAGGTGAGGTGTGTGTAGAGACATGGGGGGAGACACAAGAGGAGGGGAATACCATAAAGCGGAGACTCTGTTTTGGCCGAACGAACGAAGAAACGAACTGGTCTCGTCCAGGACCCCGAAATTGATCACGTACTCCGCGCGCGATTCTGCGTCTCGGTTACTACACAAGACGCCCTCGAATCTTTGCTTGCTTCTTCTCCGCCTTGATCCTCTCTTCTGTCTGTTATTATCAGGAATAAAAGTCACCGCTACCATACGCGAGAAGAAATTTGTGCGGCGACAATTCCACGAGCCAGGCGGCTAATCGAGGCGTATGTGGCCAGAATTTTTGCCACATACTACGTGTGGTCACACACTACGATCGAACGAAAAATTATTTTTTTTTTTATCCTCCGAAAGAGATCGTCATGAGTCTTGGTACGATCTTTTGAGATACATATGAGAACGGTAATGGGGCAGAATAAAGACGAATCTTTTATTTATTTGACAGCTTTAATAGGCACCTAGCATCGGATTGGATTTTAAATTATTGTTTGGGTTTAACACAAGCTGAAATATGTGAATTCTTTTCTGCGTCAAAGTTACGTATCTTTTTTCAAATTTTTTTTTCGGGTGAATGTTTACAAGAATGTCGTAAAGGACCGATAACTCATTGATTCTTGAAATGTTTCTTCTGACCCCAGAAATAATCTTATTTGAAAATAGAATTTTCGGTCTCACGAAACAGGCCAAATATTTCGACTTTTAATGTAACTATAGAGCTGAATCTTTCAGTCAATTTAATCATTCATCACGATACATCAATTGTTTTAATTAGTACAAAAGTATTGTTTCTACTATTTCTTTCGGTAGTGAAGAAGGCGAAAGTTTCACTCTTCATCAGGATAGTCTCCGCGATGTTCGCTGTGCGGTGGAGTGAATGTACGTTGATGACTCAGTGTCTCAAAGATGCTATCCAAGATTGGACTCGAGTCCATCTCTGATGCTTCATTATTGAATATGTGTGTAACCGAATGATGCTCCGTACCACGGAGAGGCAAACAAAGAAGAAAGAGGATTTCGTGCTATCTTTTAGCCGTGTCCTGTCGCCCCACTGTGAATTCGTCAAGCGTATCAGAAAGAAAAAGAAAAAATGGCGATACAGAAGAAAAAAGAAGAGAGAAAACGAGCTAGAATCTAGACTCTCAACGACTCGATCTCTCGCTCCAGCCCTACGCACGGTACATTTGATTCTAAACAAATCACTTCGGACTCTCAAATTTTTACGAAAATTTTCATGAGATGCCCGGTGGTATCAAGCAAATTAATTTTCATGGGTGTTCTCCGTAGACACTGACAACGACCACTAAATTCAGTTCAAAATAACGTTAAAATCAACCGTTTTAGGCTGAATCCTGCGTGAACTGGAAAGTAAAAAAAAAATCATCGATCATTGAATCGAATCAGCATCGAATGTCGAACGAACTGAATCGAATAAAAATACGTTTGGAAGCCGTTTCGATTGTGCGAATTCTTCAATTTTTCTTCTTCTTTCCTTCATGTTAAACATAAATTTCTTCATAATCAAACAAGAATACAATAAAAAAACGTGAACACGAGCCCGTTGCTAGGATAGCACACGGATTAGTACAAGCTCGCTTAATCACCGTCACTCCTCATTCTCCCTTGCTTCTCGTGTAATCAAGAGACTCTGTATAATAATAAATAAAGTCCACCGTATCTCTGTTTTCCCGTTAGTTCGTACACCGATGATCTTGCTTCTATTTGCAGGGCACATAGTGCGAGGATTCAGTAACGATTTACACACGCAGGTGCGTCAGCGAGAGGCATTATAATTCTCTCCCAGTGTCCTATTATTCTACAGCTGATGTACTTACGCTGGGAAAAAAAAACATATCGTTTGTTTAACTAAATCTCAAAATAATAAGAAATGAATAACGAGCTGATGAAAAAATAAAAGCAGTTAAATGATGCTTCGGTACTAATTTCAATTATAATCTGAATAAATTGAAAAATTTACTCTTTCAGATTCTATTTCTTTCAACATTACAATGGATCGAGTAAACAATTTTTGTTTTATCCAGCTAGTACTTTTCGCCAGTCGACGGATACTCATTTTTCACTGTTGTGTGACTCGCTCTAGTATTCCTTTCGTCGACATTGATCATTACGCGTACAACTTTTGTGCAGTTGATGCTCTCGGTTCAACTGTGTACGTATGGCGAGGCTTCCTCAACACGAGATTGTACGGAGGAATACGCAATGTGGTGGGTGACTCGACACGACTGGGTGCAATGTAGCGAGCTCGTTTAATCGCAAGTTTGCCACGCATCTCACTCGCATGCCACGTTTCTCCCCTTGTCCTGTGTCTTGTAGTCGCGATCTCTTAACGCCTGAACACTAGACGTTTCTACAAGCAAATTCTTGCTCATCGGTATTATATGTGCACTCTCGCGTACATTAGTATGCAAATGTATATTTGTGTATACGTGTGTGTACTTGAAAACACCGAGTTACGTATGTGTCTAACGGCAATGCGTACTTTTACTACGATCGAAGCTGCTTACGCGCTTTGCTCTTGAGATGCGAAAATAGCAACATGCAATTTCTTTGCCTGCGTGTACATATAATTACACTTCGAGTCTTCGTTTTCGAGACTTATGGATCGCGTACGTTTAACCTACAGACATTAACGGAGATGATTTTCTCTATTTTCATGCAGATGATACTTCATAGCTAATTAAAAGTTGGTTGTTGATTGATTCCTTTGGTTCCATTGATTCTTCCAGTTGAACCGATTGGAAAAATCAATTTAAATGTATCGATGCAAAGATCCGAGATTCATGCCCGACGTTCATGATCGTTTTACGACAAATAACATGAGCAGAAATACCCAAAATATACTCGCTGCTCCTCCGATACAGCTAGTGAACCATGAAAACACACGAAGATTACGAAAAATGAGAAAAGAAGATGAAATCATTAATTTCGCAGTGGCGATTCTAGATTCGTCTTTTCATCCTCTTACGGTATTATCGCCTTCTCATTAACACAGTGAGTTCCGGCATACGCACGAGAGAGTCAGGTCAGACGTATACGCCTTCTTTCGTCTTCGATTTCCGCTCCGGTGACGAAGCAGTCCGCATCTATCGCCGCAACAATAATTTCGAGAGATCGTTCAGTGCGTGGCCTTATGAGAGTAAGACGAACGATGAATCTTCGAGTCCAAGATCCGTCACGAAAATTCATGAAAAAGTGTCTTAAAACGATGAGTTTGGATTTCAATTTGACCGATAACACTGACCAGGCAGAATGTATGGAAAAATAAGCCACAACAATTAAAAACAGCTTCGTAAAATATGTGAACTTGCTATTTATTGCTATTTGAAGAAAAAAAAAATCTAAAATTCTACTTTAATCCAGGAAAACCGGTGAACATTAATTTACTCATAAAAATATATCATGAATGATGAAGAGAACGTAGAACTGATAAGAAAGTGCGTAAAGAGGTGAGAAAGAGACTTCTTCGCACTTTTTCCTTCGTTAAGCTCTCGCGTTCGCGTGTTCGCGAATCGAGCGGACATCTAGTTGCGTATAGTTTAAGCGTGCGGGTATGATAGCATATCTCGGACGACTTATAACGTAGGAAACTTGGACGCATCGCGACCGCTGTTACCGACAGGAGGGCGTAATTTCATTGTTTCACGATAGCTAAATGAATTTCGTTGCGCCCTTTTTATGACGCGCATGAAAGCGAGTAAGCGCGTGCCCCGCCGAATGTAATATAGAACAGAGATCGCGGATTTGCGCAGCTTGGCGCGCGAAGAGCGTTGCTCTAATGGGTTTTACTACTACGGTCTGTAACTACATGGCTGATATGTTGAGCAGATAAGCGGACAATTAGAGGAACCTGGCATCGGTACCGAATCTTCCTACTCGATTCTATATGTGTATATATTCTGTATGATATTCCTGAATATGTGTGTGTGTGTGCGTGTGTGTTCTTCTGTGCTATATGCATGTACAAGTTTGTACGGATTTGAAGCAATTAGTCGCTTACAACGACGCTCTCTTACTGAAATACTTTATACAGGGTACTTAAAAAAGATTAAAAGGTAGAGAGATATTTCCACGCAAGAGTGCGAACGGTTACGCGCGCAGATATCTAGTAATACGTGGAATTATAAACAGGTCGTCGCGATTTCATCTCTCACTGGATGGCGTGATATCGGAGTTTTCTTTTCATGTTTTTATTATTCAATTATAATAAAAAGCTTTGACAAGAAACTCCTTTTGTGGTGGGTTTTAATTCGTATTTATATATTTGGAACGATGTTATAGTTATTGCACATTTTTCATAGAATTCTTTGTCCGTGATTGAATCCTCTGCGATTGAAATGTGGACTTCAAGTTTTTCCAGGCAAACATTTTTATTTGATTCGAATTCGACCGCTGTTCAGATTTTTTATGCTGTTTAGGGATATTTGATAATTCATTCAAAATTTTGTATCATTCAAAGATTGTGTACAGTTGGTGAAATTTCAAATGATCATAGAAATAAAAAATGGATGGAAATATGAATAGTGGAATGAAATACGAATGATACCTGTGGTAGAGTTTGTTATTAAGGAGAAGTGTGTAGTTATCGATACTATTTTTCAATAAAACCAGCAGAGACGAAAATAGATACGAGCCTGTATTTTGTTTTCTCCTCCACTGTGAGAAAATAAGCGATAAATAAAAATATAAGGGAATTAAGAGATGAGAAGCTGCTGTTCGGTGATTGAGATACCCACTTATAGTCTAACGTGAGTATATCGGAGATCGTGCACATTAATCGAGATTCAAATCAAGAAAATTAGCTCGCCACTACGTCTCTCTACTTCAAGATGCACGTAGATCTTAATGTATCAATAATAAAACGGTGTAAAATGTGTAAAAATATGGTAAAAAAAATGAACAATTTAGCCAATGAATTCTGGTCCATTTATACGTAGCCGAGTCTACGGAAAAGCTGGCGAAAGTTGGATCACGTGGCGAACGTGTCCCCAACAAACTACTCCACGAAAAGATATTCGAAAATCTGTCGACACTGAAAGAAAAGTCACAAATAAAACAACCAGATGCTTTTCTTAATTGAATTTGAATAAATCGATGCTTTAGGAATGCCGAAGAATAAGAAAAAAAAAATATTAAAAAAAAAAAAAACTCGGAGATGGTAAATATCATAAGAAGCAATTTTCAAATTTATTAGCTTTCATCTTCTTTTAATCTTTATAGACTATGTATATGGTTTCTTGATAAAACACCAATATAATCGTTCGCGTGTGGTCACCCGAAGCTTATTAAGCAAGCGCATATATAAAGATATATATTATACGTACAGAATCGCCATTACCGAGTTTTAACATTATAAATTTATCAGCGTGTTTGAGTGGACCAAAGAAACCGTTGATCGAAAAAAGAGCGAGGAAGGCTGACCTACGACCCCGCAGCGTGCGCCGCGCCCGAGTTCCAGCCTTTCAAGTCTATATTTCAATACATTGACTACACACACTTATGTGCTTTAATAAATACACATGAGTTTCAACGGAAGAAGAGAAGAAAGAGAGAGTGAGAGAGAGAGAGAGAGAGCGCGAGAGAGAGAAAAAGAAGGTCGTTCTCGTGCCGCGGAGATATTTATTGAAGATAATTACAAGAGCGCTCATAAAATCTCTCCCTACTTCGATAGCACTCTCTCTCTCTCTCTCTTTCTCGGATGCGAGACACGCGGTTTAGCGGCTGATATCTTACACGGTGTTACTCACCCTTGTATACTTGCGCGCGCCCTCATCCAATAACAACAACCATATAGACTTGTTTCTTTAACGCATATATATACATCTATCATAAACTCTATACGTATATATATAACGACACAGAAATCATGATAATAGTAATATTGATGGTATATATACCTATATGAATTTCTGATAACCATAATAATACCAAAAACAATAATAATAATAATAATAATTCTGTATACAGCATATGTCCTGTGCACTGACCAAAGATCATCAATGATGGAAGCTGGATGATGCACTTCCCACGCCACGATGCACTTCCTCTTTCTCTTAAGAATTTGCAGCTAGGAAGAAAGAGAGAGAGAGAGAGAGAGAGAAGATGGAAAGAGATCCGATGGGGGATTGTATTTTCCTGCGTTCCTCATACATCCATATATATTTTATTCTCCGGTTGTATCTCGTCTGTCGATGAAATCCCGGACTACAAAGCTCCCACCTTCGATCCTTCTGTCGAGATTGTTTCTCAAGATACTGCAGTTATAATGATTTTTTTTTTTTTGTTCTTTTTTTTTCCAATCCGGAAACGAAAGACGATGAAAGGTTCAAAAAGAATGAGGCATGCCGTTTAATATTTTGATTATGAATCACGATTACTTATTCGAGCATCGAATTTTTACGAAAGCGAGAACTATACAGCCAATAGACTGTTCACGTAAAAAGTTTTTTTTTTTTAATTCACAAATTTATCGTCATTATTCTTTACAGAATTTCAATTCAACCGAAGATTTGTTTACAATCCACAAACATGAAGTATTATTAAAAATTTTAATATTCATTTTTGGCGATTTTGTCACACGATTAATAAGAAACGAATTAGTATTTCGATGCAAGAAATATATATATATATATATACTACTCGAACTAAAAGCATACCGTGTATCCAATACCGCGATTGCTAAACTGATAAATAGACTCCGCGATTGCTTGTTTTCTGTCGATACATAACAACGCTTGATTAATAAAATTCTATTGAAATATGACTATGACATCGATACAATAATACTGATGATGAATGATATGAAAATGAAATAAAATGATTTTTCTCTCGCGCTCGCTCTGCATGTTCGACAAAGTGAATTTCAACAAATGAACATGTGTATAGATATACATGTAGAGACATAAATATATATATATATATATACATCCGCTAGTAGTCATCGAGTTTCGCAGTCGCGTGAACCCCGGAGACCGAGAAAAGTACTTGGTCGGAAGATACAGAGATAGGGGAGGCGCGAGCAGCGTTACAACCCGCGGAATGAAAATCGATCGTTCGAGAAGTCCGTGAGGCGCGAGAGAGGATTGAGATGATGCATCGATATCAAAAAGTTGCGGAGTGGCTTCGCCGCGAGCGCGATCGCATTCTTATAGTCCCGAGAGGTTGTGAGTGAGATAGAAAGAGACAGTCCCATTTGTAGCTTTTTCTGTGTGCAACGTGTGAGATCTGATCAGCACACTCACAACTCAGAAATATATGAGGTTATTCTTTTGAAATCGTCCCACGTTTAAGTCTCACTGATTACTCAAAGAAATAAATTCACTCGTGAGTCTATAATATTTAAAAATATAAAATCCATTTCGATTATAATGCCACCAAATTTTCATTTTTTTTTTTTTTCCCATTGACAGAATTTTTCAATCGTGTATGACACACGTATCGACAAAAATTTAAAAAAGCGCAAAATGTTGAGAAATTGATCAAATTTGGTGATAATGTTCTTCCACATCGAGTACGAAGACACAATTTTTTTCAAAATTTTCTTCTACTTAGTTATCGAGTAATTACGCACTAAAGCAGATTTCTTATGCCCGAAGTGTATACCTATATATATGGAAACGCTATGCTTATACACGTGAACTTTAGTCTTCAATTACTCGATAACTGTGTAGCAGAAAAATCTGGAAAAATTTGTACTGTCAAATTTGGCACTAAAAAATATGTTCACCAAATTTCATAAAATTCTAAACTTTTTGAAATTTTTTGTGTCTTTAACATGGTTTAGCATGGCAACATTGTATCGGCTGTACCGAAACTCCTTAATAGAATTAATCAATTTTTTTCAACAATTATTGGTCAAATTGTGACGAAAGGAATTCGTTAGAATTTGTTTTATAAATTCACACGTATGGATACTCTTTTTTCATACAATAGAGTTGATCATCATGCCAGCAAAGCGTAGCATGTGCAATATTTCCGTAGCAATTTCAGATTGAATTATTTTCACCGATTCATTTTATTCCACTTGAGCTTCATCGGTTACAGATATAACATTCTCTATATACGTTTTAACATTATTATCACTCTTTCTGTGAGTGTTCTATTTCTGTCTCCCTTTCTCATTCTCGTTCTCCCTTCGACACTATACGCCCCCTGTTATAACTCGACGTAGAATGACTTCGCGTGCCAAAGTAATCGAAGAGATTGAATATTCGCTAGGTATTCAGAAAAATAATAATTGAAAAAAGCGTTGTGAAGTTTTTTTATCCGCATTTTAAGCGGCTTCAATGCGGTTAAAAAATAGAAGAAAAAAAAAGGTGAATTCAACTTTTTTGTTTGGAGCTTAAGCCTCACTGGACCTTGTTTCATTGACATTTTGAAAGATTCAATAAAAAGCTCTGTTCTAATATACGTCAAGGAAGCTTCGGCTCTTTTTTAAAAATTTTTTATTCATCTCCATAAAAAGAAAGGGCTGGAACTTCATTAGTCAATTTACCATGCTCCCGCGAGACGTTCATTCCTATTTGTGATTGTTTTTTTCCTGACGACTCTCACCCTCAACGAGTTTGCGGCTCTTTCGACTCGACGAAAATGAATTTACAGTGGACGCGTGCAATGTTGGTAGATTAAAAAAAATTATACGTACATCCATCGATGTACTACACCGCGGGGGTAAATTTGTATGTTGAAAATAAGGTGAGACAAGGTGTGTCACCAGGGCGACGAGAAAACGCTCAAGTCCTACGAGTGCGCGATTTTCGAGGCGATATCTCGAATGCAATTTCGGTCGAGGTATATAGAGAAGAAGGAAGGAGGACCCGTGAGAGACGCGTCCGTAATTAAACCCAACGTGGATAGCACGGAACCACGGGGCAATTAGCATGTGCGGCAGGGCCGACTTTTGGAAAGATTTTCGTCGGGGGTTTCACGTCTCTTCGTGACACGCAAAGGCCTTATTTCTCGCTGTTCCCCCTCCCCCTCCCTCCTCTCCTTACTCTCACATCAATCCCTTTTCGTCTCCTCACCTTCGACCGGTAACTTTTGCTTGTCTTGTTTGAGCTTTCCGTTTCCCCTTCAATTTCGCACACACGTTTCTCGTTGTCACAGGAAATACACACGAAACGAGATAGCGGATCAACTAAAATTAACTCGAACGAAACAATAAAATTGTCCGGATTGATTTCAATGAGAAATAATTGAAAAGGCTCGCGTAGGACTCATTTCCAGTTTTATTTTTCATCTGTCATGACATAATGGTAGAAAAAAAAAAGTCGAATCGTCAAAAGTTAAAAGAACGATTTTCTTATAACGTTTTATGCATACTCGAAAATTGCGGAATAACATCATCATGATAATTCAACTCTGTCAAGGATGTCAAGATCAATTTCAACTCGCATGTACAGTTTATATTCGTTAAATTTTTCGAAGAAACGAAATTATTTGAAAAATATAATAATTATATGAACGCCGAATTTTGGTGTGCCCTGCTGTTAGTTCCAGTGGCAAAGGCTAATTGACGGTGATTCGATGTCAAGAAGCTGAGCGATGTGTGTATGTGTGACGAAAAACGAGGATATTAAACGCGCATGAAAAAGTCTCGTTACGGCTAAATTAATCGTTAAATTATAGGAGGGAAGCAGCTGCATCTGCCTCGCCAGCACTGAGTCCTTTGACGACGGTAGAGATGCAACTAATTGCGAATATTGGAGTAAATGATTATTTCCCAATGGCCAATCATCGCCAGCATATAAGATCACGTAACATTGTATATATTTACCGAATTAATTGACTTTTAAAAGTCCATCGAGTGCTAAATAATCATACGTTCCATGTAACGTAATTCCACAAGTTTGTCGCTTTTTTTTTTCAAGGAATAACACTTCACCTGCCGCGGACACTTTGCACTCGCAGATTTTTCGCGCCACCTCAACGCACCGGGGAATCGAGCATCTCGAAATTTTTGGCAAACTTTTGTAGCAGCAAAAACAGGCAATAAAAGATGCCACATGCCTTTTACGTACTCCGTACGAGTGTCCGAGACTAAACTGAGAATGTACGTTACAACGAAAGGACGAAAAGATGCGTGAGAGCCCACGAGGACCACTCAGGATTTCTCCTTGCTCGCATTCATTTATTCGTTGAATATAATTCGAGAACATCGATGAATGGAAGGGTTCGTTCTCATTTTTCTTAACCCTTGAATTGCTGCATGTGTAGATATAGATGCCCCTAATATACCTATATTTATTTTTATATACCTGTGCGATAGGGTTGAGGGACAATTACTTACATACGTAGAGGTGGATAAAAAAAAGGTGTACGCCTTCTAGAACCGCACCCCTCCACGCACAGAGTTAATATACTCCGATGCATACAACCCTTAAGCTCTCCCATATATACTCGTTGTACGAATAAGAAGTAACGGAGGACGGCAAAGGGAAGGGAGAAGGCCGAGTGCAGAAGTCGTTCGAACTCCCGGACGACTCGACACGTACGAATCGCCATTTCACCAAGGGTCGAACGAAATAACCGCTCTCAAGGTAGTAATTTTCGGAGAACCTTGTCACGTCGTAATTTCGACTTGTCGTCGGATCAGAAAAGAGGAAAAAATAAACAATTCAGAGTCTCGGAATTGTATACGATTCAAATGGAATGAACGTTGCCCGACTTTATATATATATATATGACGATCCACGACACGGGAGACAAACATTTTCCCAACTGAAAATTCACCGTCGACGGGAATTAATATCCGGCAAAGAAGGTACAATTTTGTTGAATTTTAGCCTCAATTCTTTCTAGACTAGTACAAATATTATTTGTGATTGTGCCGATATTTGCTGCCCTCAAAATTTTTTTTTCAAACAAAAAAAATGTATTCTGTAAACTCCAAATATGCTTTTTTTTTTTTTTTAATATACTCACTTATAACCGTTTTCTCAATCGCTCCAAACTAAATTATGTTTGGTAAGATAGAAACTATTTGGCTGCAAGATTTATTACTGACTCAAAATATTTTTGAAACTTTTTCTAAAATCACATTTTGATAACGAAGATTAAACATGTCGGTAGGGTCAATATTTAATTTGTGAATTATCTGCTTCATTTGCTTTCTCTGAATTCTGTGCTCTTCGAATTCGTACATTTTTAACATTCGATTCGCGTAATATCAAAATTTAACATATTATTATTACAAGAATTGGCTAAAATTTATTCCACCATTACAAACGATATCAATTTCATTTATCAATTTTGCAGCAATAATAATAAATATAATTGAAAAGGTATATGGTTAGCTGTTATAGAATGCCTCATAAATTGTGAATCCATAGATACGATGCGAAAATGTATATTTTTTTTTTCCCCAATATGGCTATTACAAAACGTTTACGCATTCAAATTCCGCAATAAAGCCTTCGCGATATTTGGTTCCTCCGCATTGATGGGTGGGGGTTGAAGCATTGTTATGTGATCTCTACTGCGGATTGCTCGGTGACTCATTATTTTCGTTTTGGTTCTCTTCATCTCTAGTTCACCCTGAAAATCGAAATACCACGAACGATTATACTATACATGCATAGGAAGCAACAGTGAATTTTCATTGGTCGCGTATCCGCCCCTAACCATTGGAGTAACGAAAATATCCGGCAGAATATTTTTTTCACCTTGTTCAAAGATTCGACAAAAGAGGAGTCCAAAAAAGGCGCTTCAAATTATTATTTCTGTAAACGCCGTAAAAATCTTGCTCGGAGAGAAAAAAAAATGTCGAAAAAATATGTGAGAGATATACTTGGATATACTCCTTTAACAATGAATGTTTCTAGCTCTCCATTGAAAGAATCCCCGCCCTTAATTTCAACAAGACACGAACATCGGTTCCTCTCTTTACCTTCTTCTTCTTCTTTATTAGAGCGAGTAGGAAATAAGCTCTGATAATTGATTGGCAAAAATGTGGATGAGTGAATAACTGAGAGATTGAAATTCAAGCTGGGGAATTCCAATAATAAATCACTACGTATAGCTACTTGAGAATATAAATGAACATATCCGAAGTAGCATATATACGTATGCATTTTCTAAGCTGTACTTTTTATGAAATTGATAAACAGTTGATTAGAATTACATCTCTCTCGAAAGACTGCAGATATTAATGAAATAGTACGAGAATTAACATAACTTTGGTTAATTCAATTGAACAAACACTTCGTAAAACGATGAATGTTTCATGAGGCTTTGTGCCTCATGAACATTGAAATGTGCACTGTAATCGTTCAATAGCAGTACAGTGACCGGAAGTATATTGCTATCGATTTATAAAATCATAAAATAAAATTTGTGGTTACAGATCACGTGTGAATGATGATGATCACGATTGAATCATTCGAATAATTCACATCATACGAAAATATAGAAATTTCTGGGCCGTTTTGTTTTGTAAATCGATTGCATCGAGCTAAATGAGGTCGAAAAATGAAATTACTCTTATCCCTTTATGCCGGTGATGGGTGGCTCGAGTGGGACTTCAAAAGGTTTCGATTCACGGATAACCACAGCCGGAATTGACAATTGACAGAATTCATATCACATATATATATAACATAATGGCGAATTGAACTCAGGGGTTAGAGGGTTGATGGTGGTGTGAGTGTTACGTTCTCTGTGATATGCTAGTGATACGTGTACGCATCGCAAGAGTGTATGATATTTATCGCCCCAGGGCACGCCAGAAAACGATGAATCGCGCCAGTTCCTACCCTCGTGCATTTACCACCGGAGAAAAAAAAAAAGAAAAAAAAAAAGAAATAATCCACGCGAAGGGTGTACGTTGCTACGATCAGCAAAGCGATTCGTTAAGCCCTTCTGTTTTTTTTCTTCACTCCCGTTTAGCTTAGTGATAGAGACAGAAAGAAAGAAAGAGAGACAGAGAGAGAGAGAGAGAGAGAGAGAGAGAGAGAGAGAGAGAGAGAGAGGGAGGGAGAGAGACTTCTTTTCCCTCTCGATCATCCACATTCGACTCTCTCTTTTTTTTTGCACGTATATAAAGAGATTTTGTACCACGGAACACGTATATAATTTGAATTTATGAGATAATAACGAATATTCGATGTGCAAAACATACACGCCTTGTACGATATTCCGTTACGTAAATCTCATATGGGCAGACATGGAATGAAAATGATTCCCGTAAAACATTTCTCTTCCTTCGTAATTTAATAACTTAATTGTTCGATGTTGATCTCGGTGAAGTTTTTTTTTTTCTTCTCCGAATCGTTGAAACTCATCATACCAACCTCAAAGGTTCGTGGACGTATTCGAAATAAGGAGGATCCATGTCCGCGATAAAAATCTGCCGCATGGACAGAAGACACATGCGATTATAATTATCGAATATAATTACGAAGCCTATGTCATCCGGGATGGCCCACCGGTAACACGACATCCGGCCTTAATTTTGTGTATACATATGTATGAAAAAAACTTTTTTTTCGATCAAACTTGATTACCGTTCTTAATTATTAATGTGAGAATGAGACAATTACGTGGAATTTTGTTATCTTCGTCCGGGAATGAATACGGAGAAACTTTTATTCTCTTTATGGGACACAAAAAACGAGACACCAAGAATGATCTCGATCGTTTTAAATTTGCATGTCAGCATTGTAATTTTTTTTTGTCACTCGATTGTTTCAGCCTCACGTTCGTCTATTTTTATACTTTCTGGCGCCTTTTCTTTTGGATGAAATTGATCTGGTTTATTCTGTGCGAAATTTCGATGAAACGAAAAACAATCATATTTTTGTTCTCATCAATCGCTTCATATGTAGATACAATCGAAGCAAACTTTTGACTTTTTAATTTTCACTTTTTTCCGATGTCTGTGATAAGGAGGATTCTCTACCAGTGTCAGTATTAATAACAGAAAAATATGGGAGCTCGTATCGAGTTGAAAAAAAAAAAGATTAAATGCCATACACCGAAGGCAGTGGAAGAAAAAAAGTCGTTAAACGCCATAGAGCAGTGTGTCCAGCGGGGTACACCGAGAGCTCGATGGCAAAGACGAAATTCGATTAGCCAGCCAATTTGGACAGCGACAAAATTTAAATCGCAAAGCGCGAGACTTTTGTATACATTACATGTATGTGTGTCATACATATGTGATGTGACGCTTTACAGGATGGAGAGACATCGGGGAATCGAATATCCTTGTCCCGGACGATGGAGAGCAAAGTGGATGAAGTATAATACGTGGTAAAACGAGCTCGAGGGTGAATTCGGAATTAAGGGCGTCGGTGGAAACTTCTGAGGGAAGTGCTGGTCAGAGAGCGAGAGCGTGTATGTGAGAGAGAAAAAGAGAGAGGGGGGAACTCTCGCTTGCAGGTAATTTCATTTTTCACTTATGTTGACGTCGATTGCTTGCGGTTAACGGGTCCACCTACGCGTCTTTTCTCCGTTGGTGTAATAACCGAGAGTGACAATGCAGACCGAGTTCGCGTCGGCCGTTACAGACTAATTTTCCGATAAAAAAAAATTTTCGAGAAAGACGAAAAAAAACGGAGGTCTGTCCACGGTTTGATTGGCACAGGTAGAATCGATTGTAACGTCGAGCATAAAAGACCGATGTGTGGTTGAAAATTTGAATCCATGTTGAATTCATATTTGTGAGAAAAAAAAAAAAAAAAAAACAACAAATAAAACGATTGATTTTATCAATAAAACATGGGCTCTTTTTTTCAAGACGTAATCATACAAACTGGAATGTATCCAACGCGTGTACTATCGATCAAACCATGACCAATGAATGCTGTGAACGGACGAGCATGGAAACCGATTTATTCGTTGGACAAAAAAACGAGAGCTTTATACGAGCGTGTGAGAAGACCCTTGAGGTAAACCAGATTTGTCCCCCATCGTGCCATTGTCCGGCAGACTCTCGTAGCAATTCAAGAAGCAAAAAAAAAAAAAAAAACAACCCTCCTACTGGGAATCCTATAACATCCCGTCCTTAGTTAAAAATGAGCATGACACTTGTCACTCGATTTTATCACCTCTCGTTAAATCCCCCTTGAGCTTTATCGACATTCGTAAAGACCCTTTAATTGTGTTATTTACAGCTACGACACATTCGGAATGCTTCGTAAAGGTCCGCGCACACCACACACTGACCAGGCGCATGTCGCGTTACATCGTATTGAAAAAAAAAAAAAAAAAGGGAACGATTCTCTTTGGGAAAATCTTTGTTCCAATAAGCGCTGTAAATAGTTCGCGAGCAGGCTATTTTTCAATAGATCGATCCGATGGAAAACTTTTTCATTTCTAAAATAGTGATCGAGAAAAAAAAACCGTGCGATGTGCGATGTTTCACTCAGGATGGATGGAAGCGATTCTGGAAATCCGATGCGATTCGGCTCGTCTCGGTCTAACGTGCAAGCGGACCTTGATATTCCGAGGAATCATAGAGATCCATATATATCTTATTCAGCATGTTTATTATTGTAATTATTAGTATCGATATGCAAAACACTAGTTCTCCGAACTAGACGCATAAAATTTTTTGTGGATATCGAAGATTAAGAAAGATATTTACATCGACAGAGTAATTTTTTTTTATTTTCAATTGTTTATATCTTTCGCAGTAATTTATATATAATTTCGGATATATTTCAATGAAATAGAACTTCAAATTCACAACGGTACGATTTTTTAATAAAAGAAAGTCAATAAAATATTGTTGTATGAGAAAAAAATCGATATGAAAATGACCAAGAATGTTTTTGCTCAATAAATATCTCAGTTTACCATACACAGCAAGCATCTTTGTTCTTTCACTTTTGGAATAGAAGGGTACGAAAATGGCACACGCATGATGCTAAAGAATATTGTCAATTATCGAGATAATTTCTGTTTATTTGCATATCGTCCTTTCTCACCAACATCTTCCAAATGAATTTTATGTTTTACTTTAGTTATTAAAAAAAAAAAAAAAAAAGTGAGAAATCGGAAAGAAACACGCAATTTTACATATTCTTTAAAGTCGTGCAAGATTTTCATGTATTTACGAGTACTCGGAGATAGGAGATTGGGTAAGTTCGCAGAAGGGTTGTTCCCGTTGTCACGAATAGTAAGTAACACCCCCGCCCACCATATTGCTTCCTTCTTTGCACGCTTCGGTTGGTCGTCAACTCGAATAAAAAAAATGGTATGCAGCACGCGACGACGTGCTCGAAGTCCCATAACGCAGCTCTTTCTCCAGTTTTTCCTTCTCATTATATATTTTAACCAGGGTTATTCTTGCTCTCCTGCCACTACTTTTGCACATTGCACTCGTCGGACGATAAACTGATCGTAAAATCGCGACCCGAATCTGTCCTTCGTCTCGCAGCAGTGAGTTCTGCATTCGAGAGCTCGAAATAAGAAAAAAAAAAAAAAATGTTTTCCTCCCTGTTTCTCTTTCTCATTTCCGTTATGCATGATTTTTCTTCGTGCAATCTTCTCTGAGTTGAGACTTGCACGAAATTGCTGCGGAAGTATATTCTGCATATAGTATGTCTTTTGCTTCATTTATTCTGAAAAAATCGTCTTTAGAGTAAACCGGAAAAGAGTTCTTCAAATTAATGGAACTGAAATACAAAAACTAGAACAAACTTTTTTATCTCTTATTATGACAAAGTATTTTTCAATTTAGCAAAAGTTTCAAAATCAATCGGAAACCGATAAATATCGCTTCGAATATCTAAAAATGCAAATATTGTAATAAAACTGATAAAAAAAAAAAAAATCAGCAAATATCCGTTGTTTCCCAAGTTCTTCGATTCTCCTTATGTGTATTTGGAAGAAGCAAATTATATTCATCGAGTAGTTTATTGCCACGGAAGAAAATAGTCGTATAATTCAGTAAAATCCCGTTTCGCACACTCCAAGAAGATGTATCGTGACGCTGTGAAATTATCAAATGCGCAATTTCTCGATATCTAGCAAAACGGGACACGCTTTTCGGGTTTTGTTTTACAAACCATTTGCTTCTATTCATTTTTCTATGTATAATACTCGAGTCTTTTACTTAACGAGCGATGAGTATCTATGAGGAAACGGAGGGAAGGAGCGAGGAAGATAGAGAAGAGAGAGAGAGAGAGAAGAGAGCGTCGCCGGAACGCGTAAGAGTTTATTTGCGGGACAAGCAATGAATTGAAACGCCACATTGGCGTTGGTTAATTAATTGGAGCTAAGTGAAGATCCGAAGGAGGAATCGAATTAGACCAGAATATTCTGTGAAGCTATACGATAAACCCGGATAAATTAATTAACGCTGGCGGATTGGTAGCTTCAGGCTCCTGCAATACGAACAACACGAAGTACTTCGATATACCTGACACTCTTATGGAAGCTTAGGCGCGCAGCACGTTTATACATTTACGTTACAACTACAATGCCGCGGTGATGAGAGTATGTATCGTGGGTTACCTTGGAATTTATATCTCTGTGAAGCTCTGTACACCAGAGATCGTCAATTATACTTATCGATATGCATGTACAAGAGAGCTCGTGAACCAATATAAATGTCGTAGTACGATTCCCGATAATTGTACGTTGACCTGGGCACAACCGGTGTAATATATATATATATGCGGAGAGTCGATATTGCGTCGATTCCATTTGACGCTCAATTGAAAAGATAGCGTTGCAAAATCGTGAAGAGATCGCGCTCTCTACGTGTTAATCGAGAGGCCTTATGTCTCGTTCAATATATATATGTATATGAATTTATTTATGTAGTAGAATGAGAAAGCGTGCAGGTTAAATTACCTGCACGTTAAGTATCACGGATAATAATCGTCTCATATAAACACTTCAAGTAGAAGTTCACCGTACGTATGTATCACTGAATATCGACTTTTTAAAATAAAAAAGTCGCTCATATTCACATTATTCGCGTGAGAAAGGAGATTCAGGATTATTTGTCTTGCAGGATTCAAGGTTTTCGAACAGATTTTTTCATTTGTTTCTTATTCGAAGTTCAAGCAAATTAGTTTTACAGCGAGAATTCATATTTTCATTGAATTTTCACCTACGTATATGGAAAGTTTTCATCCAGTATGTGTGTGTGTGTATGTACTTATGTATGTATATATGAATTAATTCGATATAAATCTGACGATGAGTGATTCAGCTGTAAACGTGCGTACATACGTGACAATGAATATCATTTTTTTTTTTTTTTTCACTTCAACTTTCAAACATTTACGTTCATAGAATACGCATATATACTTGTGCAGGTAGCATGCAATATAATATTTTCATTAAATGGAAAAAGGACATCAAAGAGTAAACGCCGCATTCTTTTGTCGTGATACGCGGTGACCGAACGTGCCTAAAAATTTCATAAGTTTTCGGCACTGGTAACGAAACATCCCAATTCTTTTGGAGAGTATAAAAAAAAAAAAAATCGGCTTTGAAAAAAGTGCAATTTACGTGTTTCATTTTTCCTGGTGGAAAAGCGGCGATATCTAATACCATGAGACGCTGAAGAATATCCGGATGAAAATCCTCTCGAGTCCGTTGTATTTTTTTTTTTCGCCACCATAAACACGCGCATTTTCAACAAAACGTCTTTACACACGGTCTCTTATTTTTCTCCTACCGTTTTCACCTCTGGCCGACTTGGAGTAAACGACAGGTTTTATTCTTCAGGCTAAAAGAAACGGAGAAAAGCTAAGGGGAAAAGATGAAAAATTTCTTCTAAAGAAATATCTATATACAAAGGTTGAAGAAAAAAAAAATAAAAAAAAACAGAGAGCAGAAGATCGCGCGTAACTCTCGTAGCCATCCTGCTCGTTGGCTCATTCTGACACGTAAGTTTTATGGCTTTTCCAGAATTTTAACGACCGCCACTAAACACCGTCGCTGCTGCGAAAGAGTGTGCCCACGATTATGGGGTGTTTAGGGGACAGCCAAAGAGCGCGCTTTTCTCGCTCTGAAATATTCAATGACACTTCGCTGTGATATCTTCGATATTTTTTATAAATTACCAAAAACTTTTTCGTGCTCCTTTCGAGGGCATACTATGCTCTGAGATGTCTGATAAGCGCAGTTATCTGCTGGGCATATCTTTTGATGAAAATGAAAATGGATCATGCACAATTGTAATCGTAAGTGATAATCGTTTCGACGGCAAAATCAGTGGTCTCGATGATATTTTCGAGCAGAAATTTATCCCCATAAAAGTGGATACAAAATTATGTTCTGAATTAGAGGGAAATTCGAGAGGAAGATTCGAAAACCACGAGCGAAAGAGGGCGAAGATATTTACCAGGATTCCCTTAGCCACTGTTGCGAATATCTTTGAAATTTTTTCTTCGTAAATCCTACAGATCAGGAAATAAAATTGTTAGGGACTCGCAATATTATACGTCACTTTTCTGCATTGGCGGAACTCAATTGGTCGCGATCAAACGCACAATTTCCAAATTCCCCTCGCTACCTCCGTGTTTCTATTCAATTTTGCTATCTTAATTATTTATAATATACAAAATGAAGAAGAAAAAAAGAAGCAAATACTTTTGAAAAATGAAAACTGATGGAAGATGGTTAAAACGGAGAATCAAAGATTCTCGATCGGAGGAATGATCTTCCGAATAAGAGAATAGAAAAGACGGAGGGGGTGCGAGTTCAGTTTTAGAGTTTTCCATTGTGCACGGTCATGCTTCGTTTGTCGGTTTCTTCTTCTACCCTCGAGTTACATTTGTCTATTTTCCGAATCCCGTAAGCTCTCTTTCTCTCTTTCTCTCTTATCTGATATTTTCGGTAAGTGACAGTATTCGAGCCCCCGGGCAACATGTAATGGTCGGTCGACAGTTGACACAACTTTGACATTGCAGAAGCGCGTTCTTCCATTGTGCGAGATCGCGCGAGCGTGTTGCGTTGCTCGGCATTGTTGGGGTGTCGGGAAGCGCCACCGCGAGTTATTATGAATACAGATATATTAAAGCGAGTATACCGAGCTCAATTTCTCGTTCCAACCCCCGCGGTTCAACACTCGCTTATGTTTTCAAGAGAAAGACAGACGGAAAGAAGGACAAAGAGAAAATGCGACACGCAGGAATGAATAATTTAGTGACGTGACGAGCGTATACACCGTCATGAAGAAAAAAAGACGGACGGACGGACGTGGCGAGGCCAGCAAGACTTTTAGACCTAAACGTACATTTATTTCTACATAATACAGTATATTCACGGGGTGTCTGGAGAATAACCAATGGAACAAAGTTGTGCTGTTATAGAAAATGTCATTTCTAACCAACAAAATATCATTTACAGCAGGCTAGTTTCGATTCGGTATTTATTCTGTCCTGTGGTTCAATGGATTCATTCAAATATTCGCATTATATCGCTCATTTTTTAAAAATGTTCTTCATTTCTGACTCGGAGATTTTTCGAGTGTTTGCAACTGTGACGTAAAAAAAAAAAAAATTGATTCGTTTGAACAATTATACGATACGATATATCTCTCTGGACCCTGCAAAGACGATGGTTTTTTTTTATTAAGTTATCTCGTACTCTCCGGTACAATACTTTATCACTGACAGTTGGTCGAAGTGTGGATTGAATTCGTAGACTTTAAACCCATGCAAACATGTTCATGTTTCTTATCGAAAACACGGTGCGTGGGAATTTTCTGATATTTTCACAAGTACAGAAAAATATACAACGAACAATTCAAGCATAAAAAACAGCTGTGAAGAAAAACTAATAATGAGTACGCTTTGAGCTGCATGGTTGGTAAGCAGCGAATTGATCATACCTTATTTTCTCAAATAGAGCAAAGCACAAAAAAAATTAAGTCAGCGTCAAAATCCGATAAATTCGAAAAAATGGAAAGTTTTTTATTATCCATCTTTTGGCTGAAACGAGAATTGCGACATTCAAATCGATTTTTATTTTTTCGATGACGTATCACACGAAAGTTTGAATTTAATGGATAATTGTACTGAATTTCCGAAATCTCTTCAAATTTAAATACCTTGATTATTGAAAATGGTAACGGAGACATCGAATCCACGTAATTTCAGAGAAAGAGAGAGAGAGAGAGAGAGGAAGCGGAAGAGACAGAGAAGCAAATGTGAGCGCCTGATCGTATATATCTTTAGTCTCGTTTGATAATGCATTAACGCCGGCGGATCAGTAATATTAGCATAGCATACGCCCATCGCATTTGAATTGAGAGGCGGCAGTGGCGACGTCGACGGCGACGTTGGGGAATCGCCGCAGAAGCAAAACCGCACCAGCAGCCCCTGACATTCGTGGTTACATGTAGTGCATATATATATATGTGTGTGTATTCATATAAGCATCAGGAGCGACGAGAAGGCGTCCCAGCGTCTCTTTGTCATGCTAATATCCAGCATCCATCTACAGCAGTCTTACGAAGGAGAGATGACTCTGCACGGTTTACGCACTCCTCTCATCGAGATGAGAGTGTGTAAGTGGCGCTCCATTGCTTCCTCTATACGATAAAAATGCCTCGATGTCTGTGTTCCTTCTACACCAAAATTATACGAGAATTTTCTCTCCGATGTTCTTCAGGCTTGAAGAAAAATTCCTAGTTCATTCAACGCTACTGCGCGGATGCTCGCGCACTCTAGTGCTCGGAAAAACATAATAAAAAACGTACGTCTTTGGCTTTTGATTTTGATCAATCGAACGACGTCATTAAAGCGGGGATGCTGAGGGGAGATAATTATTTTCGGCAATAATCGGTGATTCAACTCGCACAAATTTGTGTCTAAAGATTTTCAATTTGATCGCCATAATCGATCACCACTTACCACGATACATTTTTACTCTTCGATTTTTTTTGTTTTTTTTTTTTTTTGTTTTCATTCCATGAAATTTTATCGTCACTTTAATTGTTCTTGAGACCAATTATCGTTCATCGCTGTGTTAAAGAATATCGTAAAGTGCACTCTACGATAATCGTAAATTTACACGTTATATTGCAACGCGCGAGGAGGAAAACGGTTAATTAAAAGCCATTCTCCGCGCGATCTTGGGGATCGAACAGAGTCGGAGGATTAAATATAATTTATCGCAACGATGATCGCACTCTCGTGCCGTAGACGCGATAAAAAAAAAGAAAAAAAAAAGAAAAGAAAACGAATAAAAATAGAAAATTCAATGTGACTATGAGGAGAGACAAGACATCCATGAAACGTCGTGTCAGAGTCTTTCGCGATCATTTGTAAGTGAGAATTTGTATATTTCTTGGAATTCAAGTCCAGAGCTTGAGAATCGTCTTTTCCCATCGACTCAGAGTGTGTTTGAAACGAAAAAAAAAGAAAACAACAGAAATGGTGATAATTTGGACCATGTATTTCTCGTTTCGTTGATTTCTGCAGCTGGAAAATATTGAACGATCGATCACTCAAATTGGATTATCGATTCGTGCGTTTAATTTTCGTCGATAACTGAATGTCATTAGTCAAGTTGTTTTCGTCAGTTGATTTAAGTCAGTTTCGTCGTCATCGTATCGACGACGACCGAAGAAAAGGAACGGATATTCATATAAATGACTCCGATTTCTATGCGAGTACATATTAAAAAAAAGAAAATCGTCATTGCCAGGCTTATCGATTAATTAAATGACTGACTAATTGATTCTCTTAGCTCATTATTCATCCTGATGATTCTTTGCGTAACCTACTTCTTAAATCATTCGTGTTTATTAGACAGCCATACACACTACGGCAAAGATTAATAAAATGAGCAATAAGACGATCAAAACAATGAGTTTTGTGAGATGAAGCGGTACAATAATGAGTTTTAAAGGAGAGTAAATCGAAGAAATTAGCAGCTCCAAAGAGAATGAGGTCGACATATTCAAGACAAAAGCAATCAAATGGAAACTGAAATCGTCATCGGGTTCAAATTCGCACCAACCTCTCGATCAACGTTGTATAACATCAGCGGCCGGATCGAGCTGATAGAATTATCGACAAAGATTCGATCGTTGGATAGAATGGGAAAAAAAAAGGTAGAAAACAAAAAGGAAATCTACGACAAAACACAAGCAATTTGCATAATGCTGGGACGTCGAGAGGCATTAACGATATGTGCAGCGACAGAGCTTCGACGACGATAATTCCTCCCGTTTCGTACTCCCAGGGTGCCGCTGTTATTTGCTGCTGGGTATACAATCTTGCAGCATACAATAATTATCGTCAACCATTTAACGATCCGACGGAGTGTGACGCGACACACTCGATGTTCGCTCGCGAGTCCCGTGCACGCGAAAGGCTGTCGTGATCTATAAAAAATGATTGCCTTAGCGTATATGTATATATTGAAATATTTAGACATTATTACACTCAAGTCGCTTTGTTTATATGTGTACATGGCAATAAAGCGAGTATTTATAATGACATTTTTTGAATAATTCAAAATAAATTGTCGTTGGATGTGCAAATTTCGAGCATACGAGCATGTATGTAGATTAAATTTTTCATTCTTTGTAACTCTGTACAAACAACGCAAATTATAAATAGATTTGTGTGAATAGTTATTTTCTGCCCTTCTATTAACGTTTTGCCTCATTATTCAAATCGCTAAGCTTTTTTTTTTTTTTTTTGTTTGTGATTTAACATTTCGTTAACAATAAATAAGACATGCATGCAGAGATTACGAGTCTCGCGACAGGAGACGCAGCGACCTTCGTTTCTCTCGCCTATTCTCTCAGGCTCCCCAGGATCGTCGTGCAAATACGAGATGAACTAATACACGATGACTCGTTAATGGCTTTTAGAGAGCAACAAAGAGAGAGGAATATGTAGAAACGAAAAGAGAAACGCGGTTTTGTTTAAGAGTGAGAAGAAAAAAATGACCGATGAAATATGGCGAAAGGCGATTCTGTTCAATTTATTAGTTTCTAGAATTATACGATCGAGAGCTCATCTCTATGCTGTCTCGTGTTTATATAGAAAATGTGGATGTACGTATAACTTACTCGCATAGATGAGACTATATATAATCCCCGAGACGAGAGTTGATTGTGACTAATTGATTGGAAATACTTTATTCTTACTTATTTATGCTGGGAGGATTTATTTTCCCAAGTGAATACAACTCCGACAGGATTTGCAGTAGCTCAGCTCAAATATATAATATTTTACGCAATTTTCTGCATATGATACTTCTTGGATATTTGTGTTTAAGAATTGACAAATGTAATTGACTGTAATTATAATATTGAATAATTATAGAACGATGATTATCGATGTCAATCATGTTTACCCACTCGACACAAGTCATTTCTCCTTTTCTCAGGAGACAAATTGTTCTGTTTTCTTCCACGTATAAGTTTATTTTATTTCTATTTATGAAAAAACAAAATATGTTAGATTAGTTGAACTAATGAAAACGCATCGATAACTACAGAAATTAATTGTTTCTCAACTATTTAATATCCTTTAAAAGGACATTTTTATGACCGGAAATTATTCATTTTCAATTCGACAATACTTAAATGACCGAAAGCGGAAATCAAATTTTATACCTTACGGAAAAAGAATCGGTTTTATTTTGACCGCTTAGATGGCCTATAAACTTTTCTCATAAATAATAAAACCACATGAATAATTGTGCAGGAAAATCTTGCCTTTCGGTCCTCGAAAAGGAGAGAGAACGAGAATTTTTTTTTCTCATCCTAAGCACGAAATGAACGTAACGGTTGCTGGCAGCATATATCGTTTTATGTGTTTTTCGAAGTCTCGAAAAGGTAAAAAAAAAAATGTGAATAACAAAATTTTGAAAATGGTTTTCACGTGGGTGAAAAGAATTAATCGAAAGAAAGCATTTAAAATTTTCTAACTTTTTTTCTTTTTTTTTCATAGAATACAAGAAATCGAAGATTTTGCAAAAGTTCATGAGAATTTGATAATGTTCATAAGAGTGTTGTTTCCAGATGTTATCGCCATGTTGACATGAAAAAATGATGATTAGCGTTACTATAGTTCCGTCGTAAACAGTAGGCAAAATTGTCGTAAATAAGCCAAATCGTCTCGTAACTTGTGCCTTTTATTGCCAGAAGTATGCAACGACGTGAATCATGAAGAAGATTTTTTGTCCACGACGAGTCCGAAAAGGATTAATGATACCGATGAAAAACTCAGTTATATCCATTACCGCGTCAGATCTTCGGGTAATTTTCTGTGAGAGGCGTAAGAAACACCGCGAAACGAACCATTAAAGAGCGATCAGTGGCTACCATAATTTGATTAGGTTCATCGTCTTCCGTTTTATTCATATGTGTGTGTATATAAAGTCGTAGACCTACTTGATACTCGCATGTGTTATAAAATAATCGAAATATTTTTTCGATCTTCTGAAAAGATAAAAAAAAAAAAAAACAAAACTACTAATTGATTTGAAAAAAACGTTCATAAATAACTGTCTCAGAAATTTTTATCTCTAGACTTATTAAACTTGTCACTGACGCATTAGTATTCAACTCCTCAGAATAATGTCACATGATATTGTAGAATTTTTTAGATCTAGTAAACTAACGATCTCTAATGTCATACTCGCGATGAATATCAAACGTTTCTTTGTTAGATAAAACAAAATCATTAAAATCTAATTGAAGCTACGTCGCATCCGCGTGACCCATTTTTTCGATGTCTTTACGCACAATTTGCATCAGTCTGACGATCGATCGGAATCATTGCAATCAGCTGCAATCGGATAATTATACTTGATTGTTCTCCCATTAAACGATAGAGATTGGATTACTATAGATCGCAAAGATAATGAGAGACCGTGACGATATTTCAACGACGTATATTGCTAGAACAAAAACCATCCGAAGATTTTTTTTGAAAGTGCTGATCTTATTAACAAATTTAATTAAGGCTGTCAACCAACAAGGTTACTGAGAGGAAAAATGAGAAAAGAAAAACATGGAAAATGCAAACGGAGCTCAAAACCTTTTGGATAATTGTTAACAGAAAGACAATAGAGAATCGAGATCCTTAAAAATAAACGTTAAAACAGTACGAATGTATATGCCGCAACATAAATTGTATTTTTTCTTGCAATTGCGTGGCCAAAGAGATTTTCCTTCGACGCGTTTCGGACAGGACGCGTAACCGGAGTCCCTTATTTGTACATACGCGTGTATCTGCATGCATTTAAAAGTGGTAGATCCGATCGAACAGATCTGATAGCAAAGAAGAATAGTTAAGTGGTCGCTCATAGTATGAGCGGATTCTTTCGCAAAAAAAAAGAGAAGAGAAGAAAGAAAGAAATAAAGAAAAAAGAATTCTTCAGAGTCACCGCGGCGGTGTCGAGATTTCCGTCGCCCGAAGCGAGGCGACCATCGTCCCATATATTGAGGAGAATCTCTCCTATGGATTGCGCCACTCTACAGTGATGGACGCGCCTCCCGCAAAAACCTTTTCGAAATGTTCGTAGCCTCCCTCCCGCCCTCTGGAGACCCCGTACCTTAAGGACCATAGGTTTTTACGGGTGTGCAAGAGGAGAGACGGGGTGTCGGATGGTCTTATCTCGATTTCACCGACTGGTCAGTGGCGCGAAGCGACCGAAGCTTATACACGCATCAGGAAGAAAAAGAGGTACGACGAGAATGAGAAGGAAAAGAAGAAGAAGAAAAACGGAGAAGAAAGAGAAGAAAAAGACGATGCGGCAAGACAAGAGAGTGAAAATCAAGATAACTCTCTCGGCGAGCAGATAAAAGAATGCATTAGCCAACGCCGCTAATTACCCGAGGTTGATGCTGCCGTTGCTCTTACGTTTTCAAGCTGGATACAATATAGAAGAGGCGTGACTTTAGCGATCTCTCGTTGAGAGGTGAGGCAGAGCATAGGAAATAAAAGGAGAGAGTAAGAGCGAGAGAGAGAGAGAGAGAGGAAACGAGACGGGAATATGATTTTTTGATTGACAAATGACGTGCGTATAGTGGACCGAAAAGATTCAACTATTGCGTCAAGGTTAGCCAAATGTCGCAACGAATTATTATTAATAGTCCAGGAACAAAATACTCACGTCGCAACGATTGCTCGATCTTTTTTTTTTTTTGCCAAGTTACCAAGATGAAATGACGAGTGTGGCCAATAGTCGAAAGAATGAGGAAAGGAGATTAAAAAAAAGGGACAAAAAAGCAATCGTGTCCAAAAGTCCTTGGAAGGAAGAGCCTTGATGCTTACCTGCAACATAGAAAAAAGGAACAACCTATAATTAAAATAATCGTTCCATTGAGAAATATGAGATTGAATTTTTCTAGCGAAAATCGATGCTTCAAATTGACCCGGCTTTGCTTGTGTACATGCATGTGTGTGTGTGCGTGTGTGTATGTGTTTTTCTGCTCTCGAAATCGTTTTAATGACATCGGGAGACAATCCCATTGGAATTTCTTCGTCATAACTACACGTATTCAGGATGGTGTCACGCGAGATCGACCGTCAACGGGGCGAAGAAGAACGGCTCAACAATAACGGAACAAAATCAAAATCTAAAAAAAAATTGTGAGTCGAAAAATACTCGCTTCTCGTGCGGTCACCCAGGATCACACAATAGTCTTGCGCAGTGGTTTTGCGGTCTTCTACTTCGTCCCCTTGCGGCAAAAGAAACGAAATGTCATCACAATGGATGACGTCCCCGTTTTGCCTCTTTTTTCGTTTCCTTGCGCTTACAGGGTGGCTTAAATTTACACAAGTAAAAAAAAAACTCCATTCAGATTATTAAAGTTCCTCGAAATTGTTTAGGTCACATGCTGCACAAAAACACTAATTATTCCTGTCGATTCAACAGTTCGTAATCAGACTTGAATACAAATACATTATACTGCAGGTTAGGGCAATTTGCATCGTGTTGTAATTGATCAGATCAGATGGACTAACTAATATTTCTATTTAATTGTCAGGAAACTTAAATTTTGAGCCTACCTCATCCAAAACTTTTTAATCGTTTTATATCTTCCATACTTTTCCATTGAATAATTGTGCTAAATGCACGGAATAGTAAAAAAGTATTTCGTTTATTTTTTAAAAATTTTTTCTTATTTCTCTGGATATCACAATTGTAAAATCAATGAATTGTTCGCAATTTGTGGAGTTCAGATCCAGGACACCCTGTATATGGATATAATATAAGGGATGGTTCGTGTTATTGGGGGGTCTAACTCCATAATATCTGCACCTCGATTGTCGAGTGTCAGTCGTAAGAATACACGAGCACTCGAAGGTCGCTTTCAACGATGTCGATCGGGGGCGTTTTCCTTTACCTGCGACAGGTGACAAGCCGTGACATTTTTTTTTGTAGGCACGCACTGCACTTGCCGCTTCTTCTTTCCTCGCCCTGTCTCTCTCTCTCTCTCTCGCACTGCTGAAAACTTTACAAATAAAGGACCTTTTCAAGACCTACTGTCCCATTATAAAGGCTATTTATACTTGAGCCCGTAAAAGTTGCCAAGTCGCTCTAGTTGAACGACCAAAGCTGCTACCGTTCATCCTCCAAAAACCCGCAACAAATCTCGTCCGCACTCTGTGTCCCAATAAGGTAATCGGATTACTTGACGTTTCCACTGTTTAGAGTGACTCTAATGTCAACGTCTAGGCTATTGAGATTGGAGCAAAGAAGCCTAAATTCAATGCACCATGTTCTTTCGTTAGGTCTATTTCAGAACCGACGTTATCTCCAGTGTCAACTTTTTCGAGCCTTCAAAATTCCATTGTGACTTTGAAAATTTCACGTGAATTATATTCACAGTACTAACGATTTTGATAGTTTAATTCATTTATTCAAGAATTATGAACGTAAATGTAACCAGATTCGATGATGCAGACTTGATTTGCTCTTTTTTCACACTCATTTATCAGTAAATTTAATCGTAATATAAATAAAATAAATAATAAAATAATATAATATAAAAATTAATAATAATATAATAAAATAAATCAGTAAAAAATTAATGTTTTTTTTTCAGTAATTCCAGATGTCGCCTATCGATGAGATTTGTTTTTTAATATTCCGGATTTCATTTGTACGATTTGTTCAGTCACTTTAAAACATGAAAATCTCAACGTTCACTCAACTTATTCAATGTTTTTACAAAATATGGTAAAGTTTTCCTTTCTGTAGTTCATATTGTTGAATTGTTACAACAATTTCTGAGGTTCGGTAGTATTATTGCCCGGTAAATTCATCCATCAGTGACCACGGGACAAGCCATACTTCCTGGTTACTGATAATGATCAGTCGTAACGTGTGATGAGACCAGGAAGTTTATGCTAGAAAATTTAAGAGTGAAAACGACAGGATACTTATATTGAAATCTATGCGATTATGTGTGAGTGTACAAATTCCCTGGCCCTATTGCTATCATTATGTAAATAGTACATTATGAATCAGTTGGACAAAGTATTTTTAAGGTAGACAAAGGTAAAGAAATATGCATAAATTGTATTCACAGCATGCGTTCTACGAACTCGTTATTGGATACGTAGACAAAATGTAATATTTACATAAATATATAATTTTAATGGATAAACTGCGATGACAGTACATGCACGTACAAACAAAAATATGTCTAAAAGCAACAGCCAGTAAGCCAGTTACCATGATGTTACCATTTTTTAGAGAGCTCTCTCTCTCTCTCTCTCTCTTAGTAGTTTACAATTGCTAGTGGCAAAAGTATATGCCTGAATATAGCAATAGTATTGTGTGCAGAGGGTCGAATAAGATAAGGAGCGAGAGAGCTGGAAGCTACGGTTGCATGCTCGCAGTTGATGTTCCCGGATATAAGTACCAGTGTTTGTGTAACTATTGTGAAAGTTTCACTTCATCGGCTCATATTCTCAATAACTGTCACGTATTTCACTGTTATTTGGGAATTTTTCAAGAATTACAATGACATTTTCCATTGGTTCGACCACTTTTCAAATTTCTAAAATGCCAAAGACGTTGATCATTGATTCCTAATAATCTAAGACAATTTATCGTTAATTTCTTGATATTTTTTTAGTTTCACGTCATTTTTTTCATTCTTAGGTATGTCTGTAGAAAAATGGCATTCGTGAAAAAATTAGGCCATACATAAAACGGGTTTTTTTTTTTTATATCAACTTCTAAATGCATTAACGCTGTCCAAGCATTTTTGGGTGATTCGTGTTTAGCAGAGAAAAGAACGAAACTCGGGCGACAACAAAATTGAGCGAAAAATTCTGGATGAGTGCCTCATCATCTGTCCGTGTTGCGGGGACACAGACGAGACCGCCAGTCACCAATTAATTCAAACGAAGTGAGAGTGCCGTGACAAGAGCACTTTGTCCCCCACGTACAAAAGTGTCCGACGCCTGGTTGGACGACTTCTGAAGACGAGTAGCGTGTCTCTCTGGTGTACACAAAAATTTCTCATAAAAATAAATGAGAAAAGTAACAACTCGAAGAGTCGAGAAACTTTATAGAGAGAAGACAAGGAAAAAAAAACATTTGATCGTTATTACCTGTCGCTTTCGGCAAAAGGTAATTAGTCTTGAGGAAGCGAGATGGATAGCGTGACAAGGACACTATGAAAGCGCACCCGCTCTTTCAAATAAAGAAAAAAAAAGTAAATATATTTTCATCCGTTGCTCATAAAACAGTTCGGCTTCTGGATACACTTCTGAAGTAGCTACTGGCCTATTTTAATTGCCGTGAAACATCGTTTAATTAACAGCCTAATCTCCCACATAAAATTATTACTCTCGCAAATGTGTATAATACGAAGAAACGGTTCATGACTTTAGCCTTTGCAGAATAATTACTAAATTAATTATGTGTTTCGAGCTTCATCTTAGGTACTTATGAATTTAGGCAATTTTAGACATTTCAGGATATTAAAAAAACCGCACACTTCTATCCGCAAAATAGCTTCAACGGATTGTCAACTGATTTTTGAATCATCTAAAAAATCTAGAAGATTGCTAAAAATTAAGCAACAATCGCACAATTTCATGGAAAGTATATTCACTGTGACTGATCGTCAGAGCTTTCCTTTCAGCGTTTTTGACCTATGTTACTATTGTTATCGAAAATAATCGTTTGATAACGTAAAATATCTGGTTTCTGATGAAAACTTTTGAAAATCGGGACTTGTTTCGTTGATCGATTGTATTAAGTATATTTACGATTGAATTGGTCATTAAAAATTTGGATGATGATGGGTAAGCCATCGAGAGGAACGTGAAAATGGGAAGAGGCGTCTGCTAACAGGGTTGCTGAGGCCACATACGATAGCCATCGAAATCAATAGGGTAGAGCGGGCGCAAAAGCCTCTTTGGCGGTCGTCATCGGGCGCGATACCCCGCGGAGATAGTCAGAATCCCTCTCTCGAGTTCAACTCGAATTTTGTAGCTTGGCTCTCGTCGAGCGGGAGGAGTCGAGACGAGCTCGATCTCGAGTAGAAATCTTACGTCTTCTCTGGCGCTTTTCGCCATTCGAGCTAAGACGGGTCCACCTGACTTCTCATTCCCATACGAAAATCTCATGGCTCGTCATTCTTCCCAACCCTCTATACTCGAAGCCTTAGCTTGATGTTGTAACTGTTCTTACTTTGCGAGGTAGAATTTGTTGCGATCCGATCTCGCGCGGTGAATTTCTCGGACGAACACCTCTTTCGGATCGTCGGACGCGCCAATAACAAAATTCTTCTTTTATACGTGTTCTCGTGATATACTACGTGTTCGAGGAGTCGATAATCTGATAATTCTCGGATTAAATTCTCGCGCGCTAATGTTAAAGGGCCACTTCGATATAGATTAAGACGTTCAGAAATACGATAGAAATATTTCTTAAGACTCGAAGATTCGTGATGATTTTGATCGCACTAAACGAATGAAATAAGCTTTCTGTTGTTTTTTTCTCATTTTGTCCAATTTACGTCGTGATATTGCTTGGTATAGAATAGAATTCATTGAATCACTGAAACGATGTACCTGCAAAAATGAAATTTGGGCAAGTTGTACGTTCCAAATTCTTGAATGGATAGTTTGGTTTTTTATATATTTGAAATAGTAATTGCAGACTTGTTTTAGGTGTGTACAAATTTTTTTTTTTTCTTTATAGAGCAAACAATTTCAATTTTGTATTCAATTGCTTCTACATTTTAAGGTGTTCAAGAAGTGTACGGTAATATATAAAAAAGTTTTTCTATGCGTTGTCTATATAAGAGCGATGTACCCATTGGGAGCAATTCATCTGTGAACGTTTGAAATTCCAATGTCATTGGAGGGAGAAACTATTTAGGTAGAGATGCGAGGCGATGCGAGGTATATGCTCTGAGAGTCAAGTCAGCAATGACGAAGGACGGAGGAACGCGACAATCACGGAAGGAATGTCACGCCGTTCACAATGCGGCAAGCTCGGTGCGTTCTAAATTGCGGCAGCGCCTGAAGCGCGACCTTAATTGATTGACAAAAAACGGTCCAGCTGAAAAAAAAAAAGAAACGCCGTGTTAGTAACGATCGCCTCTTCTGTGACGGAGTACAATCACTCCGGATCGTCATACAATTTTTCTTCACGTGACGAATGACGCGATGAGTTTTATACGGGATGACCGTGTCATTCGACTACACCTATCGAGCTCATCACAGTTGAAAGACATCGAGTCCCTGCATAGTGTAGTTGAACTTTAGCCGACTGAGCGAAATGTCCTTTCTTAGTGACAAATTGGTTTTTGATACGACTCCATCGCTTCCAGAAATTGTCTGAAGAAGTTTCAAGTCGAACAAATTATCAAACGAAACGAGATAAATTGGGGATTGGATCCATTCCAATTTCCGTTCGTTTTCTTTTTCGCGGTCATTTTTTAGCACGCTGTAATTCGAATTGAATTCCCATCAGTAAAATCGCGTAAAGAATCTGAGTATTTGGACGATGATCAGTTTCGGTATGCAAGGATGAGAGCTGACCAAAGAAGTCGAACACCTTGTCACAGTCCCACAGTAATTTAAATCTCATTACACTGGATTGTGGTTTGCGATTTTCATATACGATATTTCGTGTGTTTAAGAGCGTGCGTATGTTGAAGATACAATGTAGTAATGAAAGAAGAGAAAGCGCAGAAGAATTGGCAACAAAGAGTTTAAGTCAGAAATTTGCAACTTCCTCTCGCTGCTATCTCAACTTCACCCTCCGCCATTTCGGGGACGCCAAAGATGTTCGCGATGAGTTTCGACACGAAGTGGAGAGACGCAATTCCTTTCTGGCTCTTCATTCCGAACTACACAAAGTCAAGAGTTCGGTGCGAGCGAAACGGCGGATAATAGAATACAAACGAGTATCATCATTCCGGAGAGTCCACGTTGGCTGACCAGTGGCTGACTTATTCAGCCACCAGGCGTTCTTCCATCATCGAGAACACGACCGCATTGGCATCACATTCGCGTATATTATCCGAGGACTGGTACAGCAGGTCAGAAGGATGAAACCATTTGGATCCCTTCGGGGATCGTTGTTACCGGGGATTGGAATCGAGCACGAATTCACGGCGCTTCTCGAATTTGCGGCAGTCGAAAGAGAAATGATGAGAGGGCGATGAGAATGAGTGGAGGGATTGGTGAAGGATGGAAGAGGATGAAGAGAATGAGATTCGGGATGGACGTGACTACCGTTCGCATATTTCGCGAGCTTCTCTCGTTGCCATTTCTACGTATCTCCGCGCTGTGAGTGCTGTCGATTTTCTCTCTTCCCATTCACTTCCCCCTTCTCTTCACTCTGGCATAATTCTCTGTTATAGAATACTCTACCCCCTCACTCTTCATACGTGGTATTTATCTCGTGAATTGGAGAGCCCTATTCGTCGGTCGTTTCCTTCGGAAATGAACGAAAAATTGTCTCGCGGGTGATTAATTATCATGCGCCTTATGTTCTGTCAATCATCTACTGTCCGCATGATAGATTACATCAACGAGACGCGTGATTTACGATGATAGAATGTTCTACCGACGATACATGCAAATGCGTGTTACATATCCATAGGCGAGGGGGTGTAAAAAAAGTTTCTTAAATAAATAGTTCGAGTCTACGAGTATTCATATCCCGTTTAGTGAGTGAATGTCGAGTAAATGTACAATACATTGTGCGTCATATCAATTTTCATGGAATACTCTGTTCTTCCATCCACCGCTACTGCTTCAACGGTGCAGGGAGAAAAGAAAACACAGAGGGTGCTTTTTCGTTGATACTAAAGTACGGGGGAATCCTCGCCAAGTCACAGCAGCAACAAGTGGACCACACGAAGATGAGAGGGTTCGAAAGGTGCGGGAGAGTGGGGCACAAGAGAAAAAGGATCACGCGGATGTCAAGTCGAGGAAATAAAAAAGTCACCCTCATGTTTTTTTCGTACCCCTAGGCGGGCGGATGAGAAGAAGAAGAAGAAGAAGAAGTCACCCGGGGTGAGGATCGCACAATCCTAATAAAGGCTCGTGACAACAAGCGGCTCTGTAGGGCTTTGTCACGTTCTGGGAGGGAACGAGGGAAACAAGGACCGGCAATTGTTCTGGCGGTGAAAGGAACGAGTAGAGCAACAGAGTGCTCGGGTCGAGAAAATAAAAAGAAACGAGACCTCGATAGGGAGAGTGGTGGAAGAAACGAAAGAAAAGTGAGGGATACAATTACCGGATGAAGGTAGGAGGCAGAGCAGGCCTAAATGTTTTTGCTCTCGGCGACAGAGTAGCTTTTTATCGGCTCACTCTTCCTACCTCTCCCTTTTTTCGCCCCTATTCTTATCTTACGGAAATTCGGCGATGAATTCGGCTCTCATCAACGTCTATGAATGCTGTTATAATACTGATAAGTTCAAGCAAACAATTATATATATTTTCATCCCTGAAATCCCACTAATGATAATGAAAAACGGAGGATTTTTTACACTCAAGTGAAATATTTGTTTCCAACATTTTAAAAGGAATAAAATATGTTGGATATTTTTTCTCTTATCGAATCACCCTCTTCAGAAGTATGTAAAAAATGGGTGTCAATATCTAAATCAAATATAATAAGAGCTGAAATTGGTACGAGTGCGCGTTGGACTTTGCAAAAAACCACGAACAAACAATTCGTGGTCGAAAAAATTGAAAAGCTCGCTAGTTACTTGAAAATGGTTTGATATAAATTTATATAGATTCAAAATAAAAATGAGGTAATAGTATAAAAAATCGTTCGACCGTCTGAATTTGGAATTAGCCTGAAGCTCGTATGGCTTCAATTAATTTTCCGTTCTCTCTTCTAAAGCTTTGAGAGTCTCTCATTCCCCATTCTCCAGAAACTCGCGTCAAATGTATAGACGAAGTACACGAGTTCTGGTACGTAATGGAAAAGCAAATACGTCCGGTATAGGTTGGATGATTCGCTGCTAAACATTACATAAAAACCAATTACTCGGGAATGCTTCTGTTGATTGTGATCACAAATCGAGAAGGATATTTGGTCCAGTCGGGAGACAGAGATGAAAACGGTTTAGATACATATTACGGGACTTGTACGATTGAACTTGATTGCAAAGGCACACTCTGGTTCGTGTGGGTTTAAACGCCGCCAGCGCGGTGCAAGAATCAGAGGGGGTTTGTTATTCTATCGAAATGTATCCGATGTCAAATGGGGCGAGGCGACCAGGGCCACGTGTCATTCTTTGAAGCGTACTCGAATCCTCGGGGAAAGCATATATGTGGAGACAAGATCAGGAAAAAAAAAAAAACTAGGGACAGTAGAGTGAAACACGCATGGCATTCGCATTCGTCAAACGAAAATACTCGCTGCTCTCCTTTACAAATCTCGTTAAGTTTTCATTCCGTAAATGGAAAATAGAAGTCTCCCGTACGGATTCACACGCTTCAATAAATTCGCTATTCCCATATCCAACGTTATCCCGATATCTCGAGACGCGGCGGCAGCGTCTTGACGAGAAGTATTAAAAAGAAAATGTTTGAACAGGCAAGGCAAGACGTGCAGCGTATACATACTCTGATACATTTCTTTCAGAAATATCAGGAAATTATTGCCGAATTCATGACATACGTTTTCAATTGATCACCATCTGGAAAACCTCTGAAACTATTTGTTTAATGTTACAGTTCAATCGGATATATATAAGTGAACGTTTGGGGACAGAAAATGAGGCCTGTGTGGATAGCCGGAACAGTAAATCTATGCTAAATGCCCAGGGCACGATTGGGAAACTGGACTATTCGCGGCAACGATTACCACGCGAAACATATAACAGTTGAAAAATGTAGGTGGATACGTAGTGTGCGTTCAAGGGGGGTGCGTTTATACAGCAAAGTTCGGACGGTTTAATGCCGCAGGGTCGTGTATCGTAAGAGAGATAGAGACGGAGAGAGAAGAAGGAGAAGGAAGAAGCCTCTGTGATCGGCGGTCCGTGT
The DNA here is from genome assembly GCA_037576405.1 of Campoplex capitator. Classification (NCBI taxonomy): domain Eukaryota; kingdom Metazoa; phylum Arthropoda; class Insecta; order Hymenoptera; family Ichneumonidae; genus Campoplex; species Campoplex capitator. The sequence goes on along the minus strand of JARBWI010000323.1, from coordinate 6,176,481 downwards.
AATCGCCAAGTATGCAGATGATTAAATTTGCAACATCATCGCGGCAGCAGCCCCTGAAGCACACAGGACGCGATGGTATGAGAACTTGAACGGGGAAGGGAGGTAGAGGAGTAGTGCCCAAAGCGTCAAGGGGTCCTCGTTCAAGCATCTAGACGCTTATCCCACTCTGTTGGTCTCTTTACTCCGTTCCTCTCGACTAGAGAGACTATCGTATCCAGATCCTCGGTAGTTCTCAGGGTCGTTACATACTCCGAAGCAGTTTGACTCGTGGTCGGCCAAAAGCTGGAAACCCTTGACTCTTTGAGCCATTGCAAGGGTTGGTAGAGCTTATGTACACCGCTCTTGCCCTTTCGGAGCCTTACGTCTGTTCATCTGAGTCTGACGGTGTAGTAAGGCACAACGGATATCATCCCTTCCACATGGAACCGATTAAACGTGCTTTGGTAACAGTTCTTGCGGTGCATTGAAGTGGGAGGGGTGGTGAGTAATGTTGATGTGCACAGTTTCTGTACAAGCAGCATAGGGTTAACAAAGGTTGTTGGCCTACAGATAATTTGATCGTATCAGAACGCAATTTACGGTAAACAGTATCAGTGAGCGTGCATACTTGGATGAAATAAGTCACGTTAATGGATTTATTAAAAAAAAAGTAAATGGAGGATCTCATTCGGGCGACGAAGACCAACGGAAGAAAATCCGAGATTGGCCTTCAAAATTGATGAGAAAAAAAGGACAACAAAGGGGTTGCTCTCTTGCTATATTATACCCGGAGAGTCAGAGTTTTGCGAATGAACCCTTTCAACGCACAGCACTAATATCGTCGGAAGTATACGTGGGAGAGATGCGATTTAAAATTGCGATTTAATGACTCGTCCAGCACAGAGTTTGATAATTTGTTCATGTTTCTTCTTTTTGCTTTTATCGCGTCTCTTTCGTTCCCGTTCTCTTGTTCCTACATGGACGACGAGGGAAGCGACCGAGTAAAAAAAGAGTGACCAGTCCTTGGATTATATACTTGAGCACACCTTCTCTTAAGGCGCGCGCATATACGTAGGACCTCGTGCGCCAAAATAACTCGTACCAATCGAGACGATTGGCCAATTACGCGTAAAGAGCGCGAGAGCAGCGGCCCCGCGGGTAGCAAGATGGAAGGCAATTAAGCCCCGGAGACCTTCGACCCTGATGGCTACGCTCCATACTGGCAGGAGACAACGACGTAATTCATGAGTTTGCAGACCTGCCACTTTTTCCCTAAGCTCCTCAGTCAATGACTCGATGCGATATTTTAACGCATATATCACTTGGCGTTCTCTTGTCTCGCGATTCCCATTTATGATCATGATCAATGTCATATAAGTCAGAGTAACAAAATTGGCCGACAAATAGTTCGAACTGCAACGGTTATTTTCCAATGCGAAATAATGTCTGTAATCAGGGACTGAAATTGGAGAATACATGAGCTCAGAAAATAGGACAGTAGAATATAAAGCAAACATTGTTATATATGGTAAGAACTTTATTTCGGCGAGAGGCATGGCTTAGAGACTCGATATTCTTAACTATTATATTTGAGTGTAGACGTAATACTTCCAGAGGAATTTTCCAAGAAACAACTTGGCTGTTTGAGCTTCATTCTCCCAGACTGGAATATTCCCAAAAAGATGACAGCATCCCATGTGATCTGTCATGAAAATTTAATTTAGAGTTCCCTGTCACAACGGTTCCAAAGTAAAAAAGGAGCTGCACAAATGCTTAGAAAAATATGAAAAGTCCTCAAGGCATGAGTGTTTTTTTTTTTCGGTAATAATCGATATAATGCATACTTCGTTTAGCAAACGTATCGTTTCCTCTCGTTTCACAGTAGCTCATATAGATCCTATTATTCTGGCAATAGAACTCCCGCCGAGATTTACCGGATCTTTTCCATTCTTTCTGGACGCAATGCCAGGTCTTTCGGCTGTTCTCCCATTCTTCTTTATCCTTCATATCGGACTCTTAAGCAGCCAAAAAACTGGAAGTGAGAGGGCCGAAGAAAGAAGGGAAGACTGGGTTCTTCAGGTAACGTCATATTCAATGTCCTCCAATCACAATATTTTTGACGAGTTATGTCAGTATAATGGGGTCGTCGAGAAAGCATAAGCAGAGACGAATATTCGTGGGGTCAGATCTGCCATAAATGTGCATTCAGCTGCACCTAAACACATGCCCTGTGTATCCCTTGTAATTCGACGGGACACAATGGTTTCCCGCGCTGTGGCGTGGTCTTTCCAGGGCTACATTTCTCTTTCCTCTTCTCACTAAACTTTAGCTCGAATAACGTTTCGTGATGCTTCAGTGCCGGGTTGGTCCCGCAGCACACAAAGACACTCGTATCCTGCTTATCCTCTCCCCCCTCCCTCTCGCCTTCTTCTGTGCTCATCCGCCCCGCTACCAAGGTTTTCCCTCGGGATGTAGAGTAGGAAGGCCGTGGAGCGTGCGTAACGCGACCAGCCGTCCGTGAGTTATGAGGGACGCGAGATATTAATATTTTGTATCATCCTTACTACTAGTAGACAGTCAAGCCAACAACAGCAGCTTCCTATGGTCCTTGTTCTTCTTCTCCTCTGCTTTGCTACTACCTACCCCTCTTGTCTACTCGTTCTCTGTCTTTTGTCGTTTGAAGTCGCGGCTCGTTCGCCGCCTGTGGCTCGACACACAAACTGCCATAACCTTCAACCCCATGTACCCGAGGGATAAACAAAAATTGTGATTTCTTTTGAAGGATCATCTTTCGAAATAACGACTAAAGCATGGGTTAGCATGATTTGCTCGGAGCGTGTGGGTATTCAATTTTACCGTGCCGAAACTGTAACAGTCGCCTGAAAGATGGTTCAGCACTCCAATGATCCGAGCAACCGTTTCCGGAACTTGAAGAATACGCAGAAGATGATCGCTTATTGATTCAATTAGATTAAACCATACCGGTTTGGGCATCTTGATGATGTTAGATCAACATGGAATATTGTTTGGTATATTATTTACCCATGGATTGTTTAGACAGCACAAACTTTTTTTGAAACGTAGGTGGATGGTCTAGCTTTTCTTCGCTTGTTGTCTCTGTACGTAGACACGTTTGTCTCTTTAGGTGCCACTGTGCATGCTGGAAGAAAACGAGAAAAAAAGTTGAATCATCATCTCAACTAATTGTTGACAGGGGAACAATGGTGGCCCGCTAATAATAACTCGCCCCGTTGACGAGCAGAACCAGCGAGCGTGACGAACTATGGGACCGACCGAACAGCATCTGTACCTGATGATCAGCCGCTGCGGCAACCTTTCGAGCTGACAGGGAATCTCCGAGAAAAACTGTGCATTTTTGCGTTCCACCAATTCAACCTGCACGCGTTCATAAATACACGCATTCTGAACAATCTTGCACATGATTAGAGATGAAGATTTCTAGCTGAATATATATGATCATTCTGCCAAATTCTATGGGACCATTGTCTCACACTCGACTGTTTGTCAAGTATGTTCACAAAGAATTGTTTAAAATTATACAAACAATAGGATTATTTAGTAATGCTCCATATTCGTATTCTGCTCTCATTGATCGAGTCTGCAGGTTTTCAATTAACACGCCAATATAGAAAACAGCACTGATTTTTTGAAACGTCATTAGTTCACCGTCGAATTCCAATTTTGTCCAATTTTTGTAGAATTCTCAGGTTCATCTGCGTTGATCTGCAGAGACGTACGATGACGAGATTTTCTTGCAGAAACAATACTTAAAAGGAACACCGACCAGTTCCTTTGTTATTATAGACATCGGTCACAAGTTTCACCAGGTAATATTGACCATGAGAACAGATGAAGGAAATCGCGCCTCTTGAACGCTGAAAGTGTGACTACGCCACGCCCCGTTTGCGTTCGCGCTTCGGTTGCGGCCCTTGCAACGAAATTACGTGGGTAAACGAGGCGCGCAGCTTTCATGAGCTCATTTATGTATGGTTGTTCGTACCAGCATCACACCGTGGCATGGACACCCCCGCAGTGGTGTCAATTGTTTCCCGCGACCGCAGGTTTCCCTAACGATACTTCCTTGCTTTTCCTTCGGTCCAATGTAGGCATATCCATGCATACAAGATGTCCTAAAAGTTATGTTCTAACTGCGATGTAGAAAACACTAGATTCATGGTAGTTTCTATAAGTGGATGGTTCAGTTTCTTGGCTTTATCGTTTGGAATGTCGATAATTGTTGAATTTCAATTTATTGTGCCGTTTGTCCAAGATTAGCATTATTGTCTTTTTTGTTCAGAAGGAGCAGACGGACGGTTTTTTTTCTACTGTAGGCTTTTCTCCGTGACTATCTCGGCTCGCCAATCATTCATCAAATTCATTGAATAGTTTATCGACCAGAACACGTGATGAGGATGTTTTTCTTTAGAATTGAACGAAGGTGCATTCTAGAAATTTTTGGCGAAACATCAAAGACACTCTGTATGTGCACTTATACTTCACAGTTTATACTGCAGGAGAAATAATCATGCGAAACGAAGTTTGCCATCTGTACCAGTAAACGAGTGCTATCGTCATTTCATGGCATGCCAGAACAGAGGCTTCCTCACTCCTACTTGTCATTAGTCTTCCGAGCTGGGCCACCTATCCGCTGAACCGAAGCCGGCAGGGACCAAAGACCCGCAACGTCATCGACTACCCAATTTGTATCGATTCGATTTCTTTTTCTTTCGTTCCACTTCTAAAGCATTTGTATTAAAATACCATGCGAGGGCCGATGTTACCGTCTCAACCAGAATTCTAATTACTTTTGTTTCTCTTACCAAAAAGACTAAAAATGGTCGTTGAATACCAAATAATGTTGTTCTAAATGAGACTGCGGAAAAATAGAAAACAAATTTTCTTATAAATTCTATTCAGTATTTATTTTTATAGTGAACTCATCCTCATAAATAAAGGCCCCAATACGTATCACCTGCATCTCAGATAGTTGCGAAATTTACTTGAAATCGAAAAAAATTGAACATGCAAATTTGAACAAAATATCGTTTCGAGCAGGATATTTCATTTTACTTTTTTTTTTCTTTGCCTCAGTGTCGTTATTGTCGAGCTCGCAATGAAGAATAAAATGATAGGTTCAAATGAAAACGAAGAGCAAACAGTTTACATAAGATCGGTTTGGAGGAAGTTATCCCCGGATGAGGTTAAGTGAATGAATGCAAATTGACGGTGATGGCTTTGTTGCACACATACAACATACACGAAAGCGGATGTTAGACAGAACCTACCAATTCCTTCTGCGGATAAAAGAATTTTGAAATTGCGTAACTTCACAATAAAGTTGGAGAGACGGCAAGAGACCAGAGCTATTAGAGTCAATAGCGGTTGAAAATAAAAAAAACATGCCACAAATAATGGTTCATCGTGTACTCTCAATGTCACGCAGTATGACAAAGTGTGTACTATAAACACGTGTGAATAAAGGTGTTGATAATGGGAACGTACAACAAATACAGATGCTACGTGAAATTTCGTAAAGCAACAACGTCTCCCCAGTGCAACACGTCTTGGGGTCGAAAAAAGCGATGAAATGACAAAGCCGGTTCCACATCGTTTCACACTATAGCGACCGCAAAATATATAGGACAGCACGACAAAAGTAACCTGTCGTTTTGCGGCTCTGAAAAATCAACAATAACACGTAAGTCGTGCAAATTCAATTATCTTTTATGTACCGGTATTATTTTCATTTTTTTACATGTTCTTGTAAGGGATACAAAAAGAATTAAGTATTGTTCATATTGCCGTTGTTTGCATCACTACTACGACAAACTTTTAACAAAATTACCCTCCTCGAGTGACACGGACCAAAATAATATCATGTTGTACGATCTTTTCGCTTCTTTCTTCTTGTCCTCACGCGTTGTCGCACATTCTTGCACGCAAGCCCGCCAGGCGACACTTTAGGTAACGATCGGTTACAGAGAGTCCGGATTCCACAGAGTCCAATGTTCCTGGTAAAGTAACTGAGATTCTTCAGCTCCTAATACTATATGTCCAGCTTTAGTATTTTTCCATCACCGATTTTTTTTGTAGTTCCAACGTGTATGAGTTTGAAAATGATGGAAAAAACTCGGAGAGAAAATTTATCAGAGCGACGAATTAGCAAACGAAGAAACTATCAGCGTTTGCTCATTCGTTATATCGTTCGCTCGGTAGTCAGTTAAAAAAATTTTTTATTTTTCTATTTCTTCTTTTCAGCTGAAAATGTCTTTCCATGCCGTATTTTCGATGGGCTTACAAACTTTCACGTTTTCAGCTCGAACAGAGTACAGTCCGAAGTTGGCATTGAATTCAAAAATAGAGACAGGCAACGTTTACATCGTCACCAGCGTGGCTTACCACGACATGTGGCTCTCGTCGAGGATGGCGCTCGTGCCTACGTTTTTGTGGATAAAATGCTCTTATATTTGTTTTACGACGTATAAACAAATGCATGTAGCGATCGTCACCTCCAAAAATAACATTTCTTGGTATATGCACAGCGAGTAAAGTTCTTTGTTACGTGGCTGAGAGAAATAAAAGGCGTAAATAGCGTTTTTCAGAATATCTGTTGATACGAAATACTTTCAAGAAGGATCTTTCATTTCAGACTTTCTGGCCCTCGAATTTGCTGGTCAAAAATTTTCAAGATCCAAATCCCTTGGTTACAAAGTTAGATAAAAGCTCGGGAGAGATGGTGGTCACGATGCCGATGAATTTAACGTTGGTCTAGAGGTTACGCCAGGTCAGATATCAACAAGGACCGCTTTGTAATGTTTTGTCGCCTCGGCTTGGTCTCTGTGGATCGCATAAGCAATGACATGCGATGCTGAAGTGAGAGAAGAACATAATTCCAGAGTGATCTTTGAACACGAGGGTGGGAGCCTGCAGACTATAGAACCCTCTTTGTACTACGGGATCGCTCTGTAGGCACGAGCAAACTGCAGTTGGAAACTTCAGCCATGAATGACGAGATCTCCGAGAGAGGAGAGACAAACATAAACACGTTGTCTCTCGTGTCAGTATAGTGTACGGCATTAAAGCGACTTCTCGAAAAGTTTCCTCAAGGATCTTGTGGGATCTTGCGAGTCTACGATACTGCAACAGCAACCATATCCCGAAGGGATTATACCTCTCGTGACGGCTACCAAAAGACGATTCTTCGTGACTTGTTGGCCACTTGTGTCCATGAAATAACTATAAGATACATTGCTAAGACTACCCAAGAGATATGACCACTTCACGCTTGTTCTGAAAGTTGGGATGAGTGTAAGTCTCTGTCCCTCTGGTTAGGTTACACTCACTTGAATTTTTTTATGCAAAGTGATAGTGTGAAGAACCCTGAAAGACGTAGAATACATAGTCGGTAAAAATCACCAGCATCAGTAGTAATGTAAGGATGACCAGCTTAGATTTTGATGATCTTTGGAAGAAACAGACACGAAGGGAGTCTGGCTAAAGACATTTGATACACCATAATGAGAGCACCGTCTTTGGATCTTCTGAGAATTAAGTCCTCACAAATTACCGATGCTGAGGGTAATAGCATCTCCGGCACCGTATTTGACATTGATTTCAAAATGTGATCCGTACACATTGAATTGATCCTTGGGTTTTGGTGCATTATCGAAATGAGTCAAAAAGGTAAAATGAATGAATAAAGGATCTCGCATGAAATGCTACCAAAGCTGCGATTAGGCCTGAGGCGTCAAGAAAATAAGAGGGATGGACATTCCTCTCATAGTGGCTTCTCCCTTCGCAGAGGGATAAACATGTCGGCAGAGCTTTGCTTCGAAGAGAGACAATACACCTCCTGCGGAGGCGCCGAATAAATTGTTTTACAGGTAGATTGTGCTTAGTGTGGATCCTACAGGATGCACACTTTCGTAAAAGAACTGGCGAATGGCACAACGATCGCGTGATATTATCCTCTATCAGTATGTATGTATAAGTATATACTCCCTTCAATTTTCATGCCCTACGGCGAAGAGTCGTGAGAGTCCATGGCCTCGTCACGCGCGTTCAACGTTCAACGCAGTACTATTAATCAATTCTCATATATATTTCCGTCCTCTGGCAGAGTGAGAAAGAGGAAGAGTGATCTTCACGATCGCAGCACGTCTCTGATGGCTCTTTGATGTTTTCTTTGACTCGGATCACTTTAAAAACGATGTGCGAGGAGTTTCACGTTCACGTTGCCTCGTGAACCGGTCTTTCGAGGGCTCAGCGTGTCTTTGATTGATTTTCACATGATGTACAACGCGTGTAATAACTCTCTAGGAACTCGAATGATCGAATTGTTTCGGCCATTTTTATTCTGAACAGGCGGTGAACTTGAGAAGTAATTTTCAACTTTTTCAAACACATCAAGTTTTACGCATATACTTGACAGAAAAGCATACGCATATTACTCATGTAATTAAAGCAGGTTTAACATATCCTCATAAAGATAATCTGTCACGAGTGTACAAATACGAAACCACGAGGCAATCGCAAGCGATTGTTCTGTTAGATTCGTCGCTCTACGGTGGGTATAATTTTCTGGCACAAAGAACTAATAATCTTCGTTCACCCTAGCTCGTTATTCACCTGCTGCTTCACGCATTCAATGGCGCCTTATCCCCCTTGCGCTTATTTATTGGTTGCTTTGACTTGAGCCTGAGTGCCTTTGCAAGCAACGTATTGAGCAGGTCATTTACCGGGACGCCTGCTCATTTCGCGATCGAATGAGACAAAAGGACTTCGTTCTTTCAACGAGTTCCCCCTCGGGATGCTGCGGCTTTGAACAAATGATAAGCTAAACACGAAGTAACGCGAAATCATTCACTAATATCCTCGTGCCTCATTAGATGAAAAATCACGGAAGTATGAAAAATTTTCCTACTATGTAAATATCTTTACGTACTCTTTGCAGGGTTATTTCAACAGTTTGTAACCATTTCGATGCTCGTAGCTCAACGCAACGATAAATAAGTTGATTTGAAATGATAACTGTAAACATCCGGCTTCGTTGATCTACTACCATATTGATACTCCAATATTGGACAAGATAGGTCGACAGAATCTTCAATCACCCCCCGCTCTGATCACAGCGAACAAGTGAGCAGTAACTCTAAGTTTTCAGTTCTCCGCACCCGCTTTTCCTCTTTTTTTCGTATGCATACTATTGTGTTGTTACTTGGTGTTGTAAATGTGATAATATCTATTATTTCATCTGCGTCTATCCTTTGTACTTATTTTTTTCGCCTGTACGAATCATTCTGGGAGATATGTAGTTCCTAACAAGCAACATTTTGCTTAAAAAGAATGAAAGCGTTTGGTTTTTTTTTATCGTTTATTACAGATACAGAAATCACTTTCAGTATCACTTCCTCTCAGAATTAGACCTCTTGTTGTGAGCTATGGGTTGCTCACCGTTTTTAGTGAGCTTCAAATTAGTAAGTATATTTACGGCAATTCGCATAACTGCAGTGAGTTATTATTATACTGATACGATTTTCAATATTTATCTTTTATAGTGTATATCGTTGTCACTTAACTTACCCATCATCCTCTTTGAAACATATAACTCTCAATTATTCTTATCTGTCATAAATGATATCTTTTTATCCCACAATTGATTGGGGCATAATAAATTCAAAATCAAATGAAACCCGCCCTCTTCCCCTCATCCTCGCTTCTCTGTCTCCTTTTTGCTCTCGGTTTCTTCCCTTTATAGCCCCCGAAGATTGCGAGAAGTCTCTTGTCTTGGTTGGCGGGACCGTAGTACCGACCACCAGACTGAGTTGCCGCTTGGGGGCTCGCTATGGTAATGCGTGCTGTAGTCGATGAAGGACACGGCGAACCGGTGCATATGGTAATGTATATACATTCACACATCGATATACATATATGTGTGCCTATCAGGTTGTATGTATGTATTTCTTGATCATCTTGGTGCCCAAGAAGAGAAGAGATATACTTGGACGCAAAAGTTCGAGGAGATGGCGCCTGCGGCCCGTCAAGAGTACACATGCATTCGGTATAGCATACGTTCTACCTCAAAAGAAACGTGTTCACAGTACCGCACTTTTCTCGGGTCGCCGATGAATTGCGATGATTAACCTTTTTCTGAGGCGATTTCGTATAAATATATATATAGATGTATGCATGTATCATATTCGGTGAGGATATAAACCACTACTTATGTGGACCGGAGATCTACATGAGACTCTAAAACAAAAAAGTTCTACGCAAATTCTATGGTTTCTCGGGTTTATGTCGAATTGTTCAGACTTTGGCAGAACTGACTGTACTATATAATACTTCTGAATTGGTTATGAATTTGTTCATGCTCTACATTCATTACAATTATGTAAATCTGAGAGGGTTGGTACCGGATATATTACAATGTATTAAAATTGAATGGGAATACAGCTAGGTAACAAAGCAAATAGTCTCATCAGAAGAGAAATTTTATCATGATGAATCCTTGGGTAGTAAAAAAAATCCATGGCTATATTTCTGTGCGTGTAATATGGTCTATCGGATCCCGAAGATCTCGTGAAAAGCTTCCAAGTCATGATACTCTAGATGAGAAGGGCAAAAACAGTGAGAGCATCGAGATAGAAAGGGAGTTCTAAGCGGACGGTGCGCATCCAGCAAAATGCATCAGGGTGGTCGTTACTCTTGCCCCTGGCTGTACATCGCAAAGAAGGTGGACAACTTGAGTCTTGGGTCTCTGAAAGCGTGGGCGGGGCGGAGCACGCATAGCTCCCGGCCTCTCCGTCTCCTTCTTCTTCATTTTCTCTTCACTCGGTTGCCGTTGCCTCTTCCTTGTCCGATTCCTCTCTACTCTGCTCTTCTTCTCTTGATTTCTCTTTGCACCCATCGCGTCTCTTCACTTCTCCCCTTCTGACCCTGATGTATATGAACACCCTTCTTTCTTTCCCTTATGCATACTTGTAGAGCTCTTTCTTTTTTCTTTGGTGTTTCACTACCGTTTTTCTCTCTTTATTGTCTTCAAGCGCGTCCAACGCTTTCTCTCCTGTCTGTCTGTTGGTGTATTAGAGCTAGGATCGCATTCGTTCGCGCAAGGATGACGTCGAGACTTTAATGCTTCTAGGGCATACGTGCAGCAGTCGCGAACCAAGGAGATTACACGTTGAGCCCACCCGCGGCTCGTATACGCCCGACTATATCGTTCCGTGACTCACGCGGGGTAAGCGACGTGGAAGGGTAAAACTGTCTTCTTTCCTCCCTTCTCTCTTCCTTTGAGGCTTCACTCAGACACACTCCTGCAATCTGGCTCTTCAGCGAGAAAAGTATCTCTACGTAACTCGTACAAAGGATAATAGAGGCGATAGAGTGATACGACGTCTCGTCGGGCTATATCCTTGGTCGTGTGTCTAGATGCACATGTACATATATGTATATATATGTGCATACTTGAAGAGCAGCCTCTTCTGCTGGCCAACGCAAAGATTATCTACGCTCCCCGTATGGGAAAGTCCAATATACCCAACACATGGAATTCTGCACTCTTCAAAAATCTATCCTCCACATACTGATACTTGCTCACTGCCATATAAACCTATTTATAAAGGCTATGATATTCCTCTCACTTAAGATTAATCCAGTTGCCACGCAAGAGAAAATTACCTTTTATCTTAGGTCTAATATTTGATTTCATTGATAATGGTCTTGGATTTTTGCAAAAAATAAAGTAATCTAATGATTTTGACACTCATGAAATAATCCATTAATTAATCATGCCTTTCTAAGCAGTTAAGTTGATCAATGATTGTATTAAAAAATGTGGCCGTTGCGTTATCTCGTTTTGTATTCGGACTACTCCAACGCAGGGTATATTTCAAACTGTACTTATGCTATTCACATCAGTATTTGTGTTTATGGATAAGTTGACAGCAACCATCGCTTCCTTTTGCAATATCCGTCAAGAGGTGCTGTAAACTAACTTAGATTTCAGTTTACCGGACCGGATTTTTACCACTTTCATCATGAGGAATGTGGCATTATTGTTGCACCCTTCATCGCAAGTACCCGTCACATCGTGACTAAACTTCATCAAAGATCTAAGAGAGCTAGAGTGGAAAAAGTAAAATGGGTTCGGTTCATGGAATGAGTGGGGGTTTTCGGTGGCAGGCACAAATGTCCAAGTTGTTGAGCTCGTGTTTTGTATCAAGCCTCTCATTTCTCGTTATTGCAAATAAAGTATGAAATAATATTGTGAAAATCACGAGATGGCGAAGCAGTTAAGTCAGCTCGGCGTCGATGATCACGGCATGATCATGTTGCCAGCAGCAGCAGAAGGAATACGAAGCGAAACATTGCCGAATGGAGGGGAGCTGCAGAATACCACACCAGGCCAGCCCTCTGGGGTCTGACGTAATCGGCAAACACCGCTGGGGCCGAGCAGGAGCTCTAAGAGCTCGATAGACTCATAGGCTGTCTTTTCGATACCCATCGTGGTGCTAAGCGAATATAGCCACGACGACCGGCAGCAGCAGATCACCAGATTAAACAAGACTCTACCACGTTCAATGGTGGCAGTATTGGGTTCACTTCCAATGCCCCGAGTTCTCGATAATTACCGAGCGCAGTGGCGACCACATTCTCCCTGAAGTAATTGCCGCAATCCGGGGAACGGCTGCACGCAGCTTATATACCAGTTGGGCGAACGCTCCCGCGCGCGGACGATAATTCAGCCAACGGTGATTCCGAGTTGAATTGCCGTGGCATCAGCAGTTACGTTGCAGCGACCCTGGCTTAAACCCTAGCCCGTATACTCTATCATCAGTTCGATGTTGGTTCGCTTACGATCTGGTTTTCGCTTACAAGACAAAGTTGGAATTGCTTTGAGGAGGAACAGACCGAGAAATCTCTGAAATCGGACCTTTCTGGTCGCGCACGTTAGGCAGCCAAACACGAGTTAGCCTGTGCCCCGCTTTTCCGAAGCTGTGATGATATTCTAAACGGTGTTTTAGACGTATATACATATTGGATACGCGTGCACAAAACACTTTTGCAATAGACGCGCTTAGACCGGTGAGAGTTTGTACAAGTCGATTTCACCTGGTACCTTAATCATGGAGGCATGTTCGGCCACGTGTATGCTCTTCTTCAACGGCTATACTACCAAGATCATTTAACGAATTAAAACCAAGCTAATCGCCCAGTTGTGTTTATTAGAGTCGTGATTGTTCGGAAAGTGTTTAGGACGCTCTCAGCTCCAATGCTCTTCCTCTCTCCTATTTTCTTCTAAATTAGATCAATCGTTGTTTCACGATGCAGGTGCGTTCTCGATGTAGCCAAGATCTATTAGGCAAATTCGTGATATCTAGCTGATACGAACCATCAAACCTGTTTAAAATGTATATTGATGAAGCATATTTGTGAGACAGTTAAAAAAATAAGAAGCCATAAAAAGAAGAAAGAAAACACCAAAAAGCAAGGGTTGGACCCGTCATCATCCGCGAAATCGATCCTACGCTCTTTCTCTCTTCCTTCTTAATGCATTCAACTCTCACGGAGACCAAAGCCTACACTGATCCCATTCTCTCTTCTTTTCTCTCTCATTCTTTTTCTTTTTCCCCGTCAGTATGGTCCCGCGCGGAAGACAATATTTTCGGCTTTGGCTCGGTCATCAGTTTGTAATTAAAAGTTCCCCACGATGAGGATGAGACGAAGCGAGTACGGCTGTGTTCTCTTGGGACCAGCAAAAGACGCACCTCTACTGTGCTCGTTGGGGCCCCGGGTGTCATTATTTTGAATCGCGTAGCGGCGCCAGGGACCCAGTATCTCATCCTTCTACTAAAACGCCGCGTTGACCACACTCTACGAGAGGCTTCTATATACCGGGTGGCCGACTGATTAACATGGCTCAAAATTCGGACGTGAAAAAAATAGCGTTCCATACAATCCACCACCGATTGAACAGCGCGAAAGACACCAGCTGTAAATCATGAACGTAATCGCTGTTCGATTTTTCACAGCATAATGATCAAATACTTTTGGTCTTTCGTTTAGGAGTTTGAAGGAAACGCGCATAGCGGGCTGGAGTTTCTTATAAATTCAAGCTCGCGTCCATCCATCCTGATTGTCAAGTAAACTACAAGTTAGTTCAAATGTGTTGTAACTTACGCAATGAATATTCTGATGGTTACGACTTAACAAGACTAGATGTATTTCTCTCACCCGCTAGACATATCTCGTATTAGGTGCGTGTCTAGAGGCCTTTTTCACAAACATAAATGTGAGCGCATAGATGGGCGGAATGCCAGCCAACTTTTTATTTACGGCCGCTGGGACAGTTTTTAATTTGCTTCTGCCTTACAGACTGAAAGAAGGGCGCGCGCGAACGTCGTTCCCTGGTACGCTGTGATGCGATGGTGATGCTTGGACTGAGGGACTGAAGCTATGGTGGATGTGATGTTGATGGCAAGAATGAGCTGAGCTGGGTGCCCCCGGACCCTCACGACGGACTTTAAGCAGTTTTGGTCCTGTTAGTTGTTAGACTTGCCGTGGGAGGATGTTGAGGATGAGGAGGCGGCGGAGAAGGCGTTTCTGTGGTCTTCAGCTGGGGGGATGGCTCGGACCCGCTAATAAATCCTTAATTATAATTGCGCGGCGCGTGACGGGAATAACTCTCTGATTTAATTACCGATCGACGGCTATTATACGGATCTCTTTTACTTTACCCCTCAATGATTATCATCCCCAGAAAATTTGGCATTTCAACTTAGACCAGCGGACCATACAGGTTATGGTATAAAAATAGGCAGCGGAAAGAAGTGAATAAAAATATAACGATGCGAGCATTATGAATAGATCTGCGAGAACAGTAAAACAAGATCTTTGCTTATCAGAATTTCCGATTTTTCTTTTAGGTTCTAGAGGTTCATAAAGTGGTAGAAAATTGAATAATTCAGTGAAGAAGAGCAGAAAAATAGAATCCAATAAAATGCTAGTAACGACTAAGCTTTTCTAACATTACATCACACGAATATGGTCAATGATATTGGTTGGGCCACCATTTTGATCTCTGGAACCTTGAGCGCTTAATTTTACTCGATTTTTTATTATTACATAGAATACGTAGAATTTTGATCTGTCAAAATGTCCTGTGTACGCTTTGGAACACTATGGCTGCATTAATTACGGTCCCGCTTTGCCGTCTACTGCCGCTCATCCAGCATAATTATAATAATTAGAGGATACGCCTCTTTGCTGTGCGAGATAAATGAACGCGCGAGGATTTCTTCCCCTGATTCTCTCTTGTTCTATGGTCTTTTCAACCCGTATAGTACAGTGTTCCTAACAAAACGTTGATTTCAAGGAGATGGACACGGACGAAGAGACTGTGAAGATACATTAGGTGAATCGTCGTACAGGGACGAGAGATGAGCAAGATTAATGAGCGGGGTAAAGAAGAGGACAAGAAAAAATTGTACAAATTCCTGTTTGTTTGTGACTGACCAATAACTGGGAGACAGTTTGTTGAATGTTAATTACTCCAACTAAACTAATCACCGCTTACGTTTAATTATTTATCCGTCATGGCGGAGCCGTTTTATTTCTTCCATTTCAGTTACACTCGCTGTCGAATGCATGGAATATGATACAATTTAACGTCTGGTAAATACTTGTCATTATCGGTCTTTGTGTAAGTTCTGGTAGAATCAAATTCACATAAAGAAAAAATCCAAAGAAGTAACGTGTGAACAAATATTTATGTCCGCCTTGTGGTTTCGCTATAAAAGTTGCCCTTTAGAAAAATAATTCGAAAAAGGAACATTATTAATTTTCTCCAACATGCCGATCTCCATCTTGTGCAACCTTTTCACTTAAACATCTGTGATTCAAACACTTCACGAAGAGGATCCATTCCATTGACATCAATTGGCTGCAGAAGAAAGATTGTCATATTTCTTCTTTTCCCTTCTCTACATTGTGTATTACTCCAAATTTGTGGTCCGAACTGTACACGAAGAGAACCCGTTGTTTTTTCAGAGCAATGTTGTTCCGGCTTATTCGAGAAACTCATTCCAAGCGATCTCCTCCCGAGGACACAACCCATCACAAATGGACATCGTGTGTATGCGTACAGCTGCAAATGCATATACGTATACATGTGTATATATATGCGTTGTGATCTCGCGAGCGGAGTTCTGAAAGAGAGAACGACCTGCGGGGGTCCGAAACCGTCTGTCATCTCTGAACGACTAATGGTCGCTTCACGCTGCTTCATTATATTTTCTAAATGTAAATTCGTACAGGGTGCCCTTCTCTTCGTTTCTTCCCTCTCTTCCGTCTTAAGGAATATGGTCCTTCTTTTTCTCGCGAGGAGTAACGTGCCTCGAGCTATACTTCGCGGCCCTTATAAAACGGAGAAGATCGTTGCGCCAGGGCGGGCAACTTCAAGCTCGCGTGGTCCTCGGCTCTCTCTCTCTCTCTCTCATCCCTTCTCCCTTTTCGTTGTAAACATCTTTCTGGCTCTGCTGTTTGCGTCAAAGAGAGGATATTCCCTTCTCTCACCTTCTCGTTCGCGTGTTCTTCCTTCCCGACCGATATGCCTCGGGCAATATACGTCTCGGGGTCACGGGTTCCCCGATCTCGCGCGGGCGACAGTTTATGATTCCGCGTGTTTCCTTTTATCTCTCACCCAACCAGGTTCTTTTCTTTCTCATCGGATATATATGCTTTCCTCTTGGACCAATTAGCCTTCGGGCTTTCAAGAAGACACTCGTGGACGTCCTCTACTCTCAACGATAGCACTATTATTTCTTCTCTTTTTAGCTTTTCAATTTCGCGCTACTTTTATCGCTTTATCATGACCGTTTCTTTATCATTGGACCGTGCCCCTCTCACCACTTTTTAAATATTTGAACTCCATAAACATCATTCAGGTGTATAGAAAACTAAAAGGGCGATGGAGACAAAAGCCGAATGATTGCGGATTTACGAATCATTGTATCAGTTTTTCTATATTATATAATTGGTCATCAAATCACAGTTAGAAGTTGAATATTAATATCGAGCTACGGGAGTGGTTCAACGAGAAGTATCAACAGAAAAGTCAGCATGAGTCCTGTCGCACTCTTATATACTCGAATATGGAGACTTCCGGTGTATTTTTCTTCTTCAAACCACTCTTACGGAGAAACCGGCTGAGTAAAAAATCTGACTGGGAGAAGAAATTTATGAATACACGATAAAATAGCCCCTTCCTGATTTAAATTCACCTGTCAATCCAAGCATGGAGTCGAAGAAAAACTTGTGTCCCGGGCTAGATGATAAGTCAACATAAATAAGCCGAAAAATACAAGTAGTATGACATGCATGGGATATCAGATAAGTAGTCGATGGTATGGGTACACCCATACGTAAAGTTAAAGGGTCCATACGAGAAATGACAATCAATAAAAAGAATGAAACGTAATGAAGTCTCCGCCAGAAATCGATGCCAACGTTGCGGCCATTATCGACCTCATGATTCCGCTTCCTTTTTCTTTTTTCTCAGTGAAGTCGTGATCACTCTGCTCCTTTTTCATTCCACGTGTTACTTCTGCTTCTATCTCTTCGCTGCTACTGGGATAAAGTCCGCGTTATGGTTCTCGCTTACGTCCCAGCACAGTCGGTGGGGGCGCATTGTCTCGAGAAGATTACAACACGTTCGGATGGCTGCTTATAATATAAGCTGTACCACCAGCAGCATCAGAAGCAGGATCAGAATGCCGCCTATATTCTTCGTTCTTTGCTTCCTCATCCTTTTTCTCGTCCCACCGTTCTTCCCTACCGCTTTTTTTTTTATATTCTCAACTCATTCGCTCTCTTGAAAACTTATCTCTATCTTCCATTCGGAATTACTTGTTCACTTTGCTTCTCGCGTCTTTCATCGTGTAGCGACGGTGGTAATCGACCCACTGCAATCTTGCTAAGATTCGCGAAGTGCAATGAGCTATTCTACTGGAGTACGATCTCCAACATTCGACTAACACCAGTGATGTACTAGCTACGTTGTTAGTGGCTTGTGAAATACTTTTTATGGCAAGTGACGTAACGGCATCGACAAATAAATCTCAAGGGTCTTCCAATGTAACCGATAACTTAATCATTTGGATTGAACTATATAAATTTTTCAGACATGCAGATAAAAAAGAAACCGAGAGTCGAGGGTTATGAATAACGCTACATCGGATATCTGTTGATTCGATTCTAGCCAAACTATTTGAATGCTGCCAGCATTGAGAAGGTCTGTAATTACACTTTCACCATTCATTATTATATTCAAAACTGTTGCAAGGTCTGCAGGGCACACACGCATATTCACATCCGTACCCAAATATGCATCGGTGTTGAAGAAGTCAAATGAATAAAATATAGGTGCACAAGACAAAGGTGTATCTACGAAACATGCGGAGACACAAGCATAAGTTGTTGGCTAGTCCGAAAAGCACGGACCGACGAGCAGGGTTGCAGAGGCGCCTCGGGGGGCCCCCGAAGAAGAACGGGGTCCAGTTAATGGGATCGTGGCGCAGATCAGAGCGCAGTCTCTATCTTTATCTTTCTCCGCGGTCCTTCGTCGTCTCATCCTCCTTCTCCTCCCCTTTTTCTTTTTCCTCTTCTGTCTTTTGCAACCCTTTTTCGTCTTTCACTCCTCGAAGAGTTGTTACCACGAGGGGGAAAGAAGGGTGATATAGCCGTGTGTGTATGCAAGCATCGAGGACGTGTCGGTAGAGTATGAGGAGAAGAAGGATGAGGGAACTCGAGTCCGAACAAGACTTGAAGGAAAAAAAATTGGAAAGAGAGCTGGCTGTAGGGATGCACTCTCTCTTTCTTTCTCTTTCGACGACAACACCCAATGAACGACCGCAGAAAAACTCAAGCAATTTGAGTCCCCGTTGCTTATTACCAATCGCCTCGTCGGTCACAAATTGGTTTTCGGAGACCCACCTCGTGAACATGAGGTCCCACAGCCCCATCGAGAGACCGACTCTCACTGGAATAACGTCCCCGAGGTGGAATACTACACCGTCTCATTCTGTCTATGTGGAACTTTTGCTTCGGTCCTTATGATACGCTAAAACCACTCACCCTCGAATCCTCATATAGCTGTGATGAGAATACACTCCCATGAAATGTTTTGCAAGCAATTTCGCATATCGCTTTTGTCAATTATCGTACATTGGTAGAAATTTGTAAGAATCCTTCGAAAAAATCATGATCATCCCCATGCAAAAACAAACGAGATGCATCGCCTAAAAATTTGGGTAACCGCGATAAGTTACAATACATGTCAGAATAATATATGAGAAATTAAACAATTCGCTTGGAATTTGTGCCATGACATGTATTTGCGTCATTTTAATTACTATTACACTTTATTATGCAGTATTTTCCCAGGCTTCCACCATTTAACGAGATTATTTTTATGGATTTGATCGTGACATGTAGCTTGGCGACTGCAAGGAGTGCACCTGGTAGATGATACTACACACGAGGTACACGCGTGCTTACCAACACGTATAGGCGTATTTATGAATACGCGCTTGTGTTTATGTATGTGTTTGTGTGCGGATGTAATATCGACAGGGGCAGTTTATCAACCGGGTGGTTTGCTAAGATGACAAACCAGCGATTGCCCAACTTATTATTGGTTATTGATCGGTTATTTATTCAAATGAATGCAGATTACCGTGGCGGGCTTTTCAATGCTGGGGCCAGTTAGCGCGCGCAATGAATAAATTGCTACCGGGCAGCATGTGCTCTCGCCTTTATGTACTAAATGTTCACGTATATACACATATATATTCTCTCGCACGCGTGTGCCGGTACTTAGCGCTCTCTCATCTTTTGCTGCCGCATCTCCGTAGCTTTAAGATCCACTTTCTCATTTCGTATGTATCGCGCAATAGATGCGAAAGAGAGAAACAGTGATAGTCGGAAAACAAGAGTGAGAAAACGAGCTCTATCGTTCATTCGCGCGGGCGACGTTAAATTTCAATAATTAATTGAGGACTCAATAGTTTGCTACCATTTTCTTCGAATCTTTGCTGCTCCAGACTTCCTATAATTACCGACCAGGCTAAAAAATAAAAATGAAAATGTCTGTAGCTGGTCAATACAAAGTCCTGCGAGGAATCGCTGAATAGCAATTCGCATCGATCAGTCGAACCGCAGATAATATACGTCCACAGGAATATTTATTCGGTTGTTTTCTCTCGCGTTTTCCGTCACGTAACTTCTTGTTGCGGCTAATTACTCCCGTTAATGTAATTACATACATTCAAGGCGGGCAGTTAACGATTAAACTCGATCGTGAGTGCCAAGCCTTCAGGCCTAAAGCTATAAGTTCACACTCGTAATCTCTTTCTCGATACTCATCTTTTTATTCTTTGTTTGGCTATTATACCGGTTCGTAAGCAGTCAGAAAAAGTCATTTATATTTTGGTTAATGTGGAGAAAAAATGATAGCCCAGCAATTGTTCTCTAAACAGAAATCCAATGGACGTTTCACGTCGAAAAATGTGCTATCGTTAGTTGGAATAGAAGCGAATGACTCTCATAATGGCCGATTGTCGCTGTCACCTGGCAATAAATAATTCGATCCATATAAATCATCATTACCACCGCATCACATGTTGATTTGAGGGAGGAAGAAAAAAAATGGAATCTGTCAAAAAATCACAGTCAGCCCGAATTATCCGTAATCGTATACTGGATGGATGAAAATGACCCTTGAAACTGGTTGGGACCTCGAGGGCCTAAGAACGAGAGGCGCGAACACCTATATATCGAAAGAATATGAACCCTGCGTGGATGATCTCGATCCCTCATTATCAAAGACTCGTCGCTCGCTCGATAGACCCTCATTGTTAGCCCCGAAGGTAAGGGCATATTCGTTGCAAAGGTGTACCATATTCACTCCACGCTACATAACTACACACACGCACACACACACGTACATATATAGATATATTATTATTTAAGAATGGTCAGCTCAAGCATCAAGTCGGAGCGCCGCCGCCGGTAAGATCAGTCCCACGCGTCCGAATTAAAGGCTTCGTGGCTGGTTAGTCTTGATTTATCCTTCTCGCATCGCTCTTCGCGTTCATCTTTTCCTTTTGTTTTTCTCTGCGTCTCGTGTCTATACCAACCACAGCACGTCTCTTTTCTACGCGTTTCATATTCCCGGTTCAGCAATCCCTATCAAAGTCCTTTGGTCGCTCATCCCCAGGCCTCTCTCTTCTTTTTGAATATTCCATCATTTTTCTTTCCATAACAATTCAACCGGCCGTTCCAGACGGTGATTGAAGAAGGAGAAAATTAGATGGACAAGGAATGTAAATATATATATTATAGGTATATGTATAAATAATATATATTCCACTCACCAGGAATTGGTGTGTACCAAATGTGTTGTTTTCATCTTCTCTGCAGTCCAGGGTCGTTTGATGAGCCAATATTAGCTTATGGAACCTTGATAAAAGGTTGTCCTTTGGCAGGACGATAGTTCGAAAAATGATTGTTCAACGGAACGCGGTTTCGTTGAAAATAAAAAGATTTAGGTCCAAGGACGTTATAGTTATACGATGAAGACGTAAGTTTCCATCTCTTTTCTCATTCAGCGGACTCTTGATGAGAAATTTTGAATCTGACCTATCCGATGTTCCAAAGAAGGAAAGCGCCGAACTTATGAGCAAGGCCCCTATAGATTGACCCGGTAAATTGATCAACGTCCCATACATGACTGAGGCACGCATTTTATGACTGCCTATATATATCATAATACAATGTATTCTGAGGACGGGGCCTCAAATCGGTTGAAGTTTCAAGAGAAGAGCTATGCACGAGACAGACGAGAATAGTAGCATGTCTGTTGTGATGTTATGCTGCTGCAGGAGATCTTCTAACAAACATACTGTTGTGACTCTCACGAAGTGAAGTCGAGTATCCGTCATCCAGTGTGTTGTACACCTCGGGCTTCCAGCCAGCCACAATCACCAGTGCATTGTCCACCGTTAAAAAATTACCCTGTTGCGTGAGACGAAAACTCATGTTATTATACGTGCATGTAATAAGGCGAGTATATAAAAGAACGAATCCATGAAGAATTACGTGCATTCGTATCGCCACTGAATAACATTTAGCTCTTTGATTGCCGTAGCACTGCGAGAGTAATTGTCATCTTAGTGAGTAGCAATAAAGAAAGGACTACGAGTTGTCAAATGAAAATGAGGTATGTTTTTTCATAAAACAGCTTCTTTTCGTGGGAAGAAAATGTCTATTCTGCGTACGGAGTCGTGAATTTGGACCATGCCAATCGCTTGACGATACCTTCGTCGCTGTCTCATTGCGCAGTCCTCGAGGCTCTAATTACTAAAAGTCGTTGCAATGACGTGTTCTTGGACTGGTAATGATCTGTAATAAAGCTGGAGGACGCTAATTAGCCAGTCGTAAACGAGAAAACGATGACACGATAGCATACGGTTGACGAGATTCTTGATGCTTTCATCTCTCGCTACGACCACTCTGTCCAAGTATCGTTTTCGCTCTCTCTCTCTCCCTCTCTCTCTCTTTTCTGCACTTGTATCTTCACAAGCCTGTTTGAGCGAATAAGTCTGAGAAGGAGAGAAAGAAAGCAAGAGAGAGCGCAGTTAGTTTTGTCTTGTTGGATAACCTCGGTGATAAACTTGGGCTCGCAAACTGGCTATGGACTGGGACCTCGATATATTAAGTGAAATGAGCACTCTCAGAAGAATGCGGCAGATATCCTATGTAAGCAGATGTATATATATATATTTATATATGTTTCGCTTTATTGTACAAGACCGGGTGTGCACCACGGGAAATGCGTTAAGATTATACACATAGATATGAAGAGTTCAGTTATACCGTATTACGATGATGATGAGGAAATAACGGAGTTCGGTGTCAATGCGCAGAAAGACACAATAGATTACTGTTATCGATGGATGTATTCTAGTGGGTGGAAATGTAGCCTGGACCATTGTTTTGCTTTCAGTGATGACTTCGATGAAATTGATTTTTTTGTTGCATTGATTGGCTATTGAATCTTCTATGTGAAAACAATTTTTATACTAACATGTAAACCGTTCAATACCGTAGCGTCACTTTCGGCGAGAAAACTCAGGATTTTTAAAATACGATGAATTATAATACTGGGAAACGCTAGACTAGTCAAATGACTTGGTTGTCCAACTACTCATCTGTTATTACTGAAATACTGGGGTAGAGTTCCAACTATATTATTCCAAACATTCCATATGATAGCTCAAAATAAACTTGATTTTTGGAGTCACCTAATACGTATTTTAGCTAGCAGAACTGGTTAAAATTTTCCGGCTGGTTCGAGAATTATCACCCATTTCATAGTGGACGTAATAAATATTCATTTTTACTCCCCGCGGGTAACGCAATTTATTGTGGCATATGAAAATGGTCGCTTCTCTGTAATCGTTGTATGCACGTCATCATTGCATTCACGAGGGAACAACGACTAAGACGACCGGAATCAATACACTGTATCCTTTGTACGTTCTTATCGCCGATTTATTACGATGTCGATTTGCTCTGGAAATGGCGACAACGACGACGGTGCGCGACCAGGATAACGAGTTTTATCATGTCGTACGAGCTCTCTGTGTGTTTGACTTCCGTCACTCTGCATGCGCTGTACATAACTGTTCTTCTCAATCATTGTTTCTCCTTTTTTCTCTCATTTTTCTGACTCTGTAGTAGCTTGCAAAGCCACTGCCCCAGGAAACATCGTCGAGAAGGAGTAATAAAACATTGGAGCCCCGAGATATGACGTAACAAACAAAGCAAATAAATTTATGGACGACATGCTGTGCAACTTTTTTCTCTCAGCGGTAATCAGTGATTGACGCACTTAGCGGTCGCATCATCAAAGTAAAGGATGCGACAAAGCAGTTGCAGATTTTATGACACTTCGGTTCACGATAAAAGACCGTACCACTCATCGACTCGGTAGGACTTTCAACACAATAATATATTTTCTTTTCTCTTCAGAAACGTGTAGAAAATATACGCACTCGATATGAACAACCGAGACTTTTCAGTTTAACTTGTTGATTTTTGAAATAAACTCAGACCGATCCGAACCATTAAGTACGAGTGATAAAATCAGAATTTCGCTGATTTTATTGAAAGTCATTAGCATCAGTGATTTGAATTTCATGGAGTCTCTAAATAACGTAAAAATGATTGTCTTATTACGATATAAGTCTTTTTTGGATTCATAATTCACGAATACACTAAAAATCTCTTACTGAGTCAACGTATAGGCTTGGAATTCATCTGGCATGAACAGTCTTCCTTTGAAGTTGTCATACGATTCCAAGGCAGTTTTGAGGGTGCCTAGAACATTTCTCATACACTTATAATAGAAGATCCACCAAGTTATTCGTGTAGCTGGCGCTCGAGAATTCACTCATCAATATGTAGTAGTCTCTCTGTGTCGAATTCCGAGTTTCTCGACGACCGAACGGCAGCAGCCTCCGGGCAGAGCCCTTTTGAAGGTTGCGAGGCGGGTCTCGGGACTGTCATTCTTTGATTGGCTTTTAGAGCTCGACTATATATAAGCGCTTTCGTTCTCGTCTCTTTTCCATTCTTCTCACCTCGTCTTCTTCGCTCTTGTCATACATAGATACACAATCACATACATACACACAGACACACTAGTAAATTTCCATCGCTTTGTTTCTTTCTCCGTGTCGGTATCAACCCACTGGCAATGCTCTACTTTTCGTCTTTTTAGATATTTTTTTTTTTTTGCTACGCCTTTAATCTGCGTCAGGACTTTCTGCTCTTAAAGGATGGAGGTCCTTTCGGAAAGATTTTTATTTTGGATTATGGGCGGTGCTACCTTTTTTCTTTACTCCCGTTCCATTATTTCTATTCGTTGTTGTCTTTATCGATCTTTACGAATAAGGCTGCAAGTCAATTTAGAAAAGACCATCGGCGTTGAAAATTGTTTTGACCGTAAGTTATTAATCTGGAAAATTCTTTATCATGTGAGAAAACAAAGAATCTTGATAAAATAAAAACGTAACTAGTTAATAACGATCATGTAATCGCAGAAATGTTGTCGTCCTCAACTGAAAAGGTATACAGGAAAAAAATAATGGGGGTTAAAAAAAATCATTGCTTGTTGAGAATTTAAAAGAAAGATTCGAGAACACGCCCATCGTGTCTGCGGTTGAAGCATCGATTATTCAAAGTCGATCGTTGGTCACGATCATTTGTCGGGATTTTCTATAGCGAGAGAGAAAGAGAGAGGCCATATCTCCAAGAGTGAATGCGGGGTGTAAGTATGGTGAGATGCTCGAAGT
Organism: Campoplex capitator; assembly: GCA_037576405.1. NCBI lineage: Eukaryota > Metazoa > Arthropoda > Insecta > Hymenoptera > Ichneumonidae > Campoplex > Campoplex capitator. Next base: position 6,151,066 of record JARBWI010000323.1, on the reverse strand, counting down.
CAGAGAGAAAAGACTTCAGAGAGGAGGCTCGATGATGCCGCTCATTGACATGCCGAGACTTTTTACGAGGGTTTCTCAGGGCCGTTACCATCGTCGGAGCCATTAGGAACAACTCCTGGCGAAAACACGAGTTTTCTTCCCTTAGATATGAGAATCTTCTCCTACCCAATGCTTTCTATGTGGTGCTTCGAAATTCAGAGGCGCGTGCTACAAAAGCGATATTGATCTCAAAGGTATATTCATTGCTTCATTCTTTCCCTAGTCCATATTTGATTGTATCATTAACGAATTGAGAATAATAATTGCTGCATGTAAAAATGGTACGTTAAATGTTTATTACCAAGATTTTTTGAACATTTGTTCAAAAGCGATGTTCGTTGAGAAATTTTTGGTTCGTGTATTCGAAATTCAGAATAATATGATTAAGCTGTAGTTTCTTAAATTATATGGACAGTTGTCTGTTTCGTAATTTCTCACTATAATTTAGTGTTTGATTTTTTTAAAATCGAATTCGTCATTGAATCGAAATCGACATTATTAGATGGTAATCAGTTCAAAGGGACGGAAAATATGGAAGAAAAAGGAAACATATTCATTCTGTGATCGTATATGAAAAATTCAAAGGAACAGCGTCGACACAGAGGACTAATGACTCCTGCATGAATGATCCAACCCCATGGGGTGACTTGTATCATAGTATCTTCCTCTCTGTCTCTGTCCCTCTCTCTCTCTTTCTTAAGTTCGCTTTCCGAAAAAGCAAAAGAGATAAAAAAAACGGTGATGAAGAGAAAAAAAAACAGGTTGACTGCGGCGGCGTCTGAGGACGGTGGAGGCGGTTCTGCCGTGCCGTGGGCGCGCGCGCGCGTTCTCAAACCCCCTGGTGACATTTCCCATTCTTCTCGGCACGCCATTACCAGGTCAAAGCGGCCGCCCCCGCGGGACGTCGTGCACTCACGTTTGCCCCGCGAGCTTTGGCCCTTTTGCCACACCACCACAAACCAAAGAATTTTGTAAGGCAATATACACAAGAGCAAAAGGCCACTCTTCGATCCACTTTTCTCGTGCTCTCATTTTTTCCCTCCTCCTCTTTCTTTCTCTATCTCTTTTACTAGTCATCAGTGCATAGGTTCAGATTTTTTCCTCGTTTCGTTTTCTTCCTATTTCTCTTCTCCATGCATCTTCTATGCACGCTCTATTTAATCAGCACAATCGAGAAGGCAAGATAGACGGAGGGAAATCTATTTGAATGACACCTAAATTCCCATCGAATCACTTCGTTTTTTTTTTTTTTTTTTAATTTGTCTTCGTCTCAACTGAAACCCCGTAGATAGCAAATAATACTCGTGAGCGACCACCGTGACTCTGCCTAATTATTTAGGCTCTGACTATCTATTGGAAGAATACTTTATTCGAAAGCAGTTGTTGAAGTTTTATTACAGACTGCCACTTTACTTATTTTGTTTTATTACGTTTTTTGTTTTTTTATGCTGTCACTTTCAAGTAGCCTCAATTAGTCGAAGTTGAAACCCTAAAAATCCAGATCCAAATTAACCAGGGCCAACTGCGTACGCGCGGCTGTGTGTTTACAGATGAACAAGTTCATTGAAATGAGGGTTGTGAGGTACGGAATTATTTTAGTTGTTGATTATTCTCATGAGATGTATTTTTTTTCATATATATTAATGAATTCTCAGGAAAAGTCATAACCGAAGTACATTCCGCAGAACACTCGCAGGTCACTTATAAGTATTAATAAAATTGAGTAAAGAGCTACGCTGCATTACGGATTGTTCTGTTGATAAACCGATTCATAGAAGCGCGGATGAGTGGAAGGCAAAGATATCGGATGGGCCGGTGGTGGTCCGATATGTCGATGCCCACCTGCATATAGTCTGTCTGCATGAAATATAAATATATCGAAAGAACATAATAATACACGAGCGGCACACAGCCGCTGGCTCGAAAAGCGAAAACCGCGATACTCGCGTGAGGACCGCCAACGCCGCGGGAGAAGAGCGCGGTAATGCATGCGATTATGCGGATCAATGAGCTATAGTGCTATTTATGGCTCTATCAAGCTCTCTTTCGAGCTACTTGTTACAATACCGACCGGGCGATCTCGTTCATCGTTCACGTCCTCGGTGTTCTCTCAGTTCGACCCACAATCCCTCACACACTCTTACTTTTTCCACTGGAGCCGTTTATACGGCCATAAATAGATTTGACCATGTTTCCGATCCGTCATAATTTTGAACGTTCAAATATCGGTATTACGCTGGTCTGTTTTATCCCGATACGAAGTCAATCATCGATCAATCGTATTTGTAGGACTCTTTCGAGTTCTGAAAGTTTCGTATCGATGTAAGAAACAAAATGCAATCAGCAAATTTCGTGTATCAAATATCCATCTATCTCCCGAAACGGCTGTGAATGATTTTAAAAGTTGCCAAATATGCACTGAGAAAAAAAATTACTAGAACCAAACAAATCATTCATTTAATTATTCGCCAAAACATATTAGATTGGTTCCCTCGTATATTTATTTGGTCCATGAAATCCGTGAAAATATTTGATCAAATTAACAGTGATTGTCATGGTTCAACAAATAAATAATCCAAATAATACTTTGATTTGATAAATAAATACTTCTTTTCAAATTCGATAATTTTTTCTCTCAGTGTGATTGGCAGAGAATCCATATTTCTATATAACTTCATTGATGAAAATAGCGTTCATCAAGTGGATAGTGACTTCGATAATGGCGAAAAAGTTGAACAGTCGAGATAATCAGTGTGTCTCGATGGCTGTGCTATTTATGATTCGTTACTTATTCCATTAGTTTAGTCGTACCTGTTCTCCTGGGAATGATTTTTTTCCAAAAATTTTTGAATAAGACCAATAGAAAAATCCAAAACTGTTAAAAACATTTTTTAATACACGTAAAACGTTTCTTTGGTGGTTGGAGTATTCAAGTGTCAGGGAACAATCGATATTCAAATAATTAATTACTGCTGAACCCCACAGGTAGTGAATAGCATCTGGATTTAGCACATCCATTCAGTACTTATTCTTTTCTGCCTACGAAAATTTTCAGCTTTTTATCCCGGAAGAAAAATTCACCGCAAACTATCCTAAGAATCTCACATTCCCAATTTTCATCTCTCGGTGCGTAATACAAAAAAAAAATCAGTAACAAGTAACCTGGCCCTCGATTGTTTTCATCCGATGTTCGTTATATCTTTTCACATACGCACATATACTTGGAGTCCCTCGTCGACATGGGGCGCGGGTCTCGGGTTCGCGCGAGAAGAGCGCGTGGGTCGCTCTAATGGTCGACTCAATTAAGACACCATTAGACCGCGGCCACACATTTGCATGTTAACGATAACGACCGTAATGATACGTCCCACCGGAACAACCAAGAGGATAATATACACATATATAAACGATATTATGTATTATGTATAACACAGACGCGTGCTCAAGCTGATACCAGCATGACCGGAAGTTATGGCCAAAACCTTGTTAAATGTCATGAACCTGGATCACGAAGAATTAAATCAGAACGTTTATACACCACGTTATAGAGTTTCCGATGCAAACGTAAAGCCCTTAAAGTGATGAGTGCACATTGCATTACATGGTTGGGCCTGAATTTTTAAAATATTTTTCACCATGTAATTATGCGCATCTCAAATTTATGGTATCGGAATAAAAAATGACAACTGCCGATGTGACCAGATGATTAATTTTATTCTCAAATTCCTAGAAAGATAATTCTTTTATTTTTCTCGAAACATACTCGGTTTTGACTCAATTTTGTTGACCCTTTTTTTTTTAGTATATCTCATCGAATAAACCTGTCCAAGTTTTTTTGAGTATGCATGTGCAATATTCTCTGGACTATTCATCATCGTTATTAATATCGTATGGGAACCATATTTTTTGCGCGACACACAAAACCACAAGCAAATCATTATGTACTGAAGTTAAATCGGAGAACGAGTTTGTATAATAAGACCCCCCGTGAACTCGAACACCGTCTCGAAATCTGGCGACACTCGATTCAATGGGAAAGTGAGAGGAGGGACATTGGAAATGGTGCGAATTTGGACCACCTGGTCCCGATGAATCCCAATCATTATTGTGTATCACGTAGAGCACCAACAACAATCAATATTAACGTACAATTTGGATTGTCATCTACGCGGATACATCAAAACGTTTTTTTTTGTCTCAAACAGAAAATCGGAATCAAAGATAAATGAGCACTAACAGATGCTGAGGATTCGAAAATTTATTACTTTAAACATGTTGAACAATTATTTACGGGAAATAAATTAAAAAAAAAAAAACAAAACAAAACAAAATCAGTACAGCGAATATAAAAAATCGCAATAATGATGCTTCTGAAATCGATGAAGTGGTGGAAATTAAACAACGGTTTCAAGAGAGGTCTATACAAAAGTGGTGTGGAATGCCTCATACGTGGGATGTGAAATATAAATCTGAAACGTTTTTAAGCAATATATCTCAAGCCCAGATGCGGCTCTTGCTCATACTGTTTCGGCGTAAATACGGTGCGACGACATGGCATGTCAATCATGAGAAAAACAATGAATGAGTGAAAGATATTTTACTTTGGAGTAAAAAAAAATCAATTGAAGCCGATGTGCTTTAGAATTGTTTGAAAACAGCGATCGTTTCGTTTTGAAGGCTATTCGTATATGGTTTATTTCGCTTTTGTCGCAATGTAAAACTGGTTCGAGTTGCTAACACGTGCTATGAAGACGATAATCCATTGTCAGGGTTTACAGAACAATATCTTTGTCATTTGAGCGGTGATGTACGATTGAAATACTCGTAGAAACGTCTGCGGTCTCGTTTCTCGCTAATCGGGTCAGCGGCTTGCTAATTATTGAACGCTAATGAGAGAGAGAAAGGTGTAGAAAGAATGGAAAAGAAAGAATCGAGAGTGAAGCACACGCCGTGTTAATTATTACGGTCGATGGTCTTCACTCTTTGTTTCAATCGATCGTTCAATGAATCGAGACCGAATGATTGGATCATTCGAAAAACTTATATTCGAACGATGATATTAATTGAACGCTGAAAATGTTGATATGATCAAAATTTTTTGAATTTCAATGAATAATTTCCGATGAACTTTCCGTAAATTATGAAATTCAGGCGGAGCCTAATTCGGCAAAATCGGTCGATTTTTTTTTTGTTTTTAGTACATTTTTAATAACTCGACCGAATATGATTTTATTTGTCGATAAGCATACTGAGAAAAATAAAAATGAAATTGGGAATTTAATAAAGCCCGTTTAGACCGTTTGTATTATTTCTACATGATAATTTATGTCTTGATTTAATTCTTGTTTGCGTTTGTATACACAAGAGGATGCTTCGATCGCCCACGCATTCAGAAAACACTCTCGTTTGAATATATATATGAAATTCATTCGGTCGGCGTGTCCGACGGTCGTTCCTCGTCAGCTCTTATGCAAAACATAATTTCAGCCTAAGCTATATGTGTACATATAAATATATATTTAGCATGTACAATAGTTGCACCGTTTCAGCAGAGCCCATTCTCATTCTCATTCTCATTCCCATTCTCCTTTATATATCTCTCTTTCTCTCGATGCACTGCAGTGAGTTGCGTCCACCCTCACTGAATAATGCATCGCGTACTCGCGTGCGATTTTCGTGACCACCGAACATGGAAGAGAGAAAGAGACAGATGGCAAAAAGCGAGGGTCCCTAAGACCATTTTGACAGTCTACAGGTGGAACCGCGGGCACCGGTCATTTAGAATGATTTACACGTGAGTTGCTGACTTTGTCAGAGAGAAAGAGAGGAAAAGAGAGAGAGAGAGAGACAGCAAAAAAACAAACCAGACACGTTTTTTGTTTCAACCGAACCTCACTCACTTTTTGTTCTCGACAATGCTTCTTTCTGACTCCTGCTTGTAGTTCGACGTCTTCCATACTTTTTTTGTTTATATGCAAAGCTCTTTTTTAATAAGAAATATAACTTCGTTCACGAAAATGTGTGAATGATAAAACAAACGATGTTCACAACATTGCGGGGAAGAGAAGGTTCCTTTTTGTTTGTAGGATTGTATCAACAGTTTGGAGGATTCGTTATATTGAGAGACGAAATGTTGAATAGAAAAGTTAATTCTGGAATTGAATAAGAATTTTGCTCGGAGTAGTCGTTATTCAGTTTTTCATTTGAAATATGAAAAATTGATTTTATTAGACCAAGTAACATTTTCATTCGGAATCAATCATTTGTTCACAATTGCTTCGTAAATGAAAGAAACTTATTTATGAACGATGAGGGAAGATCGATTCAAGAATCGTCATAAAAAAACATTCTAAGAGATCCTTTCCGTTCTCTCAAATCTGCTACTAACGGCGTAAAGGTTGCTGAGAAACGAATTGATGATTAACCCAGAGATTTTTCTAGTTATATTGTTTTGCCAAAGTTTGGTTTCAACGTTATTGGAGAAGGAACAGGGAAAAAAAGGAAGAGAGCGAGAGAAAAAGAGAAAAAAAAAAACCAAAAGGTAGTAAGAATAAAAAAAGAAGCTCTCGTTGGAAAGTCTGAACGAGCAGACTATTCAAAAGTCGCTCTGCTGAGAAGATCGTTACGAAGTTTTAACGGGTTGGAGATATTTCTCTCTCCATCTTTCTCACTCGACGAAAAGCTCATGAAGGAAAAGAAATCGTTGGTGCTTTCCTGAAACGGGTTTTCTCCCTTGTATCAAAAAGAGGACGATAGGAGAAGAGAAAGAGAGAGAGAGGGCAAGAGAGGGAGAGAGAGAAAGAAAATGTGATCAACTTTCGCGTTGCCTGATTGTGCACAGGTTTCTTAGCGTACTACTAAAGTATTCACCTATTCTTGTACACGCTACTTTGCCTCTTCTTCCACTCATTTCGTTGTGAAAAAAAAAATCTCTGCATCAACTGTTTTCAAGCACAAAGGTCTCACGTACGTCCATTGGAAACTGTGAATAATATTAGTCACGTTCATCATGTCATTTACATTGTTTCCAGCTTGACAAATTTAATTCACCATATTTTGATTCTAACTAAGAAAATAGAGGAAACTAATTGTGGAGCAAATTTTTTTTTTCGAGAATATGCAAATTACGAACCAAAGACTTTTAATGGGGTAGCGTCAGATTCTTTCCGACGAACATTTATTCTATGAACAATTGAAAATATGCTATTCCGTTAAACCAGCGATAATAGCATACTGCATTATTGATCCTGAAATTCGACGTTTTTAAGAGAAAAGTTAAGTTTTCCAAATAGCAGAAGCTTAGAGATTACCTCGTTAATGCTGAAGAGTGATTTATCAGCGAGTATGCTGAGATAATGGTGCTGAGAATATTTTTAATCTGTCTGATTTTCGTCTCGAGAAAATCGCCAGATTTTAATTTTAATCGTTATCGCAAATCCTCTTCTCGCCCGGTGATTTCTGGGCTAAGTCGACTCGCCCTTCTGAGTAAAGAGGCCCTAGGCAGGAGAAATTACCGGGGCTGTTATCAGAATTGCTGAGAGCATTCGACCGACAAAAGTTTCTTGCGGCTGAAAGGAATGGGAGAGGAGAGTATTCTAATCAGATGGAATTTATCACGACGTTTTAGGCGCAAAAAAGATTGAGTTCTAGAGAACACGTGCTATGTCGGCAGTGGATGGTAAAGATAGAGTAGTAAGGAGCGGGAGAGAAAAAACGAGAGACACTCGTTCTTCGTATGAGGGTCATAGTTTGGCAGAATTTTGTGAATCTAGAAAAAAAAAAAAGAGCGAGATAAAAATCTGACGAATATCGAGCATCTTATACCAGCTGGACCCTGGATCATCACGCTATTCGGTTATTTTCAGGTTACACAGAAGAAACGAAATGGGAAAAAAGGATTCAAGAATATTTTTTTACAGCTTTGAATTATTAAAAGTACTCAATTAACAAAATCAATAAGTTATTTTTCAATGCAAAAGGATTGAACAAAAATTTAGAAAAAAAAAGCCGTGGTCTACAAGATGGATTAGAAGATGATCAGGGTCTGATGAAGTCAGCCCGAGGAACACTGCACATCCATTTTTATGAATGTATACACAGACATATGGAAGGAGGGTGGGAACCGTGACGAAGTCTCTGCAAGGAAGGAGGAAGGCGAAACTCTGCAATGTTTTTCGGCTGATATAATTTTCCTTATCTCGTGGTAGCACATGCTCCGAGCTGCGTGCCACGAATTGCTGGTATCCGGTCGTCTCTCTCCCTCTCAATGGCAGCGGAGAACTGGATCGCTACATAAAGCGTTTTTCAGTGTATTTCTTTGATATGTATATGCGCGTAGAATTTTGTATAAGTGTACGTGTATGTTTGTCCGGAGGCAAAGCGTAGAACCGACACTCTCTCTTCAGGCAGTGTTGAAAATATATACACATTGAGTGACCGGCGTACAAAGCGTCAGGAATATTGTTACACTGGATAGTTTCAGCCTTTACGAATCCGAATTCAGCCTCACGCGAATAGAAGAGAGCATACTACTTGATACAATTTTGCGCCCAAAATTTCCTGAGTCAAATTTTTCGTCTTAGCGGTCAACGAACGACCATCAAAGAGAACCCTCGCCAATCCCTTCGTGCTGAACGAAATAAGTATTTACACCGATTGCAGCAGGGAATACAACAGAGCACGGAAACGATATAAAGCCCTGATTAAAATCTCGTCACGATGGAACCAGCCAAACGAGAAAGAGACTTGCTGCACGGTATTTATTGTCAAAAATAATTGCTCGGCTGTCAAATCAGTGAAGGACTCGAAAATGTATGCTTATCTTCATCGATTCGATCTTGGAAGGCTTGGCTATCAGATATGAGGCTTGCATAGCACACGCGAAGGGGCTTTTTAATGGTTTTGGGGGTTTATTACGAGGTAGGCGGACTTAAGTGTACGTTCTTAACGATTGAAGACACACGATTGATACTTGATTTTTTGGAGTCTGAAAAAGTTGTTTATTCCAACAAAATCCAGTTACTTCAAGAGATTTTGCGATCAAGCACAAAGCAACTTTGCATCGAGCAACATGAAATATTGTTGATTTAAGTAAAATATCAAAAACCAGCAATAAACATACGGCGTCGTCATACCGCAAGTCTATGGGACTGAAAAAAAGCATAAAAAAAAAGCGACAAAAAATACGTCCCCAGACCATAAGGCAACAGTCTCGTGCCATCCGGCGGACTTGGTGGATTCCCGAAGACAAACGGCCCACTGTTGGGTCTCTCAGAGAGAGTCCATCATCAGTGGATGTCCCGTCTGGGTCTCGATGAGTCTAAGACAACGGCGTCTTGTGGCAAAGGCTCCAATGTGGCTCTTGTTTTTGTCATCGCTTTTATCTATCTCGCGTGCGGTGGTTGACGTTACCGTGAAGCGTGAAAAGAGTTTTAAATCGGAGTAGAACGTTGCTGAATTTCCGTAAAATGAGTGGAGGCATTGTCGATTTGTTTAGTTAAGTATTTCTTGGATTTCGTGATCTCTGAACGTTTAAGCAATGAATTAACGGTTTTTTCCAGTTACGGGAAAAGCTTGTAGAAACTATAAACATTTGTCTCCTGGACCAGTTTTCTCATCTCTTTTTCTCTCTTTCTTTCTCATGCAATCTCCTTCTCCCTTTTACTCGTCATCTTTCCTCTTTACCACTCTCTTTCTGTTACTTTTACTCTCACTCGTTTTCTCATATGATAACGGACCACGTGCTATATAAACGTGTGTAACCATTGTATATATAAATGTATGGAGAAACGAACGGTTCGTGGTGTATGTTACAGCACGCCAGTGAAAAACCCCTGGGGGCCGAGTGGCAAGCGGTGCGTAACTAACCTCACGCACGCTTCACGCATTCGACGCGATCGCACACTACCTCCATTCATAACTCCAGGCTTGGCGTGTCCGTATTACGCATATCTATATACCCATGTATTGCCTCGTATATACATATATGCCTATATAATGTCATACATCTATACGTATGTGCCTAAATGACGTTTAAACGGGTTGTGCGTGATGGAGCATGTGCGTACGTAGAGTTCTACCTTTTAGTAGATGATTCCTGTACAAGTTGTAACAGTAGTGTATGATACTGTTACAATTGTATGATACCCTGGAAACAGTACCCTGGAACAGCTAAGTTATGTTGTCCGAACTAAAACATTTGATAATCAAGAGATTATTTTACGAATTATTAATAGTCTCAGTTTGATTTTTGATCTCATCTTTTATTTTCACCTCGAACGAATACCACAAACGCCGGATCTCAAATTTCTGCTAAGTTGTGGAAAATTGATACGGTTTTCTTATGTAAATTTCGTTTGATGGACTTCAAGCTTATCAGACAAGGGTCTAAAAAAAATAACTTTTGTAAATCCTGCAAGGTGTGTGTGTGTGTTTTTTTCATGGCTCCTTCATGGTTTGTTTTATAGAAGTTTTCTTTTTATGACTCGTGAGTTGGTGGAGCACTGATTGTTCGATGCGAGTGCTGCTGTCCATGTTTTTACTGTAATTATTATTGTGCAGTTCAAATCAATGCTCAGTCGAATAAAAATTTGTATTTTTCTTTTTACTTTTAAGAATGTGTGGTTGAAATCTTATTCGTCCGGTCGATTTCATTATAACCATGAAAGGTTCGATTAATAAATAAATGCTTATGTACGAAGCTCACAAATTGTACAGAACTGAATAATGAGGAGGCTTATCGAAAGTGACCTGATGGATATGACACCAAAATGTCTCATTTAGAGTCATGAAAAAATGTTGTCTCAATGTGTATACTCAGTGTGTTTATGTACTTCAAAATAAAGTGTCGAAGAAGTAATAATAATTAATGTAGAACGATAACTCGCGATGCTTTCGTACAACGTTCGACGGAGACTGATCGATGTCATAAGCCCCAGAGGTTGTCCTCACGATAACCCCGATCGTGACATCGTCAGTTATTCTCTTCGTCAGTCTTATCGTTTCCACGAAGAGCTCTTTCGATCACCGATTCCTTTTATTACCAATTATTCCTCTCTTTCTCTCTAAATGTATTTCGCTTTCTCTCACTTTGTCTCTCGGCCTTCTCCTCTCTTATTGTCCCTCTCGTTATATATCCTAGCTCGTGAGATGACGAGCGTCGCGGCATTCAAACGAATTTATCACATTACTCACTCTTTCTCTGTCTTTGTGATGCGATTCATCGCAGAATGACATTAAAAGTCGAGCAATCGCTTGCTAATTTAATGCGATGTTCCTGGAATTATCATACGGTTCTAGGATATCTGCAATTTCGAGGCATCATTATTCCAGTGCCCTATGTACGTTAATTATTTATTTGGCACTAAAAACACATCACTGATGAGCCGCTTACCAAATTTAACGAAATTCAAAGTCGTTAGAAAAATGAAATTACTTCAATCGATTCAATGGATCAAAAAGATTGATTGTAAAAACAATTTTATTGGAAATTCAAAGTGAAATTCAAACTTTAAAAGATAAAAATGAAAATTCGCTAAAAGTTCATGTTCATACTAGGAAAATAAAATGCATATTGATCTTTTTGTCAAATTGCGTACAAGCGAAACATCTTTTCATGGCATGTAACCATTTAGAGCATGCACAAAGCTCAAAAGCCAAGCAAGTTATATTCTATTAGCGATGAGCGAGAGTAGCAAATATTATGTATATACATGTATATGTATATTGTCACGACGACGTTTATGTGCAGGATCTTGTGGGTCCCACGAGAATAACAACCCTTTCGCATAGTGCCCTGCATAATCCACGACCCCGTTGAGACCACGTTGAAATTAGAGGCTGCTCTTGCTTTTCCTTCGCCTTCCACCACCGTACAGCACAATGATTTAGTAGAGAATTATCAGGATGAATCCAATAACGGGCACCACGAAATTTGTCCAGCGGCAAATTAAGATCAAGAGTTGAATATTCTTGCTGTACGAAACCTCTCCATACCCCAACAGTTTCTGTTTGTACAGCACATAGATCTATATTTACATTTATACTCTGGTATACTATCTACACGCTTCTACACATTTATTTGGATTCATTTATTTAACGGTTTCACTACACTCATGAATGTAACAATTGACCAAAATACTTTCGCTAATTACCCGAGTAATCCATTGATACTATTCCTGATAATAATTTTATTTTATTCAAATAATACCTTTGATCCTGCCAAGTGATTAATATTTTACTCCAAATTGCGGGCGTATTCCTTTTCATTCCTTTTTATTCAGTGTTTTGATGTTAATATATGTTTTTTTTTTTTCAATCAATAAAACATGAACGTCACGAATCAACCGATGATTCGTCCAACTAGTGCATTAAACTTTGTATAAATGTATTATGGAAATTCATATCACTCAATTGACTACTCTGCATCAGCTATTTTACCTCAAGGAATGTTTGTTATAACAAGTCATAGGCATTCTGCTGAATTGTGATAACGATAACTGATGTAGCACATCGAAAGTTTGCGTATAATTCATAAATTCAATTTAGTCTCTTGGAATCCCGATAGGAAGGATCGATTAGATTCACGAAGACCAAGATGACTTCTTCATCTTTTTCATCTTTATGTTTGCTTCTCCCTCACGATACGGCAGAGTTGTTGGATTGCAGGGTCGAATAATGGTCAGAGATCTCGCGTGAATCTGCTCCTCTTTCGCGACCTCCAGGACCTCGGCACACCAGTTGTTATGACAGTCAGCGGCGGGCAATCCATCACCGAGATTTCGTCCCAGCGGAGAGAGAATACAAGAAAGTGAGAGAAAGAGATGGAGGGCGAGAAGTACAGGCCTCGCACCGGGACTAACTTATCCAATATTTAAGGTTTTGTCCCTCGCGGGTCCAGCCTTCTGATATATCACGGTCGCATTAATATATATTTGTGGGGGAGATAACGTCGTTGCCTTGTTCGCGAAGGGCGAATACTTGGCCACAACACTCCAAAAATATATAAATGTATAAGAAAATCTATACATACATGTATGCGAACGAAAATAAACATGGATATGTATGTGTTTATATTTATTTTTAGGCGTTCACATTCGTATGAATGGTTACAAGAAAGAAAAATACCTTTATAGTCACCACGAAATATAACCCAATGTACTGGAAGTCGACAGCAAAATAGCAGATACGTTTCTACGAGATTCAATATGAATGTGCCTGGAAACTCTTGATCATTCGTTCGATCAGTACAGTATTTCAACAAACACTTTGTTAAAATAGAATAACAGAACATGGAGTAAGCTTTCGATAATGAAGCGTGAGCAACGCTGCTTCTAGAGCCCACGAAACGTTTTGTGAATTTAGTAGCTTGGAGATCCATTATTTGTACTGATTATTTTATTTTTTCAGCAGCTGAATGCAGTCGAACATCATTCGTTCATAGTGGTACAATCAAGTTTTTAATTTGAAGTACACTGAGAAAAAAAATTTATTGGAACAACAAAATCTCTCATTACGAAGTGCCAATAAAATGTACTATACGATCGTCATAATGTTATAAACCATTGAACGAACACCTTAATTTTTTATTGAAGTGTACGTTCATTCTGCCAAAGAAATGCCCATTTTAATTGACAAAACTCTTCCAATAACATCAATTTCTATTGAATCAACAATTTTTTTTTCAGTGTATTTGAACGTTCATTAGCAGGATCGCTGTTTCCGATTTTATGAATAATTTTCAAACATCTGAACTTTACAGTCCTGCTTCGACGTCGGAATTTAAAAGAAGAGTTATCATACCATGTTTCGTACATATACGATTGTGTATTAAACCATAAATAGCTTTCAGATCCAACGAAAGCGCTCTGCGGGACATAATACGACTCGAATTATACGAGTCGTTCTTGTTCATACAGAAAGTCCGTTTTGACTGTCGTAGCTTCTTTTTTTTTTTATGATGTTCATCAAAGAGATTTACCGGTGCGGTTTTAAACTTGTGGTGGCATATGGGTAATTAAAACGTCGTATCAAGTCTCGTATGACGTGTGTGCGGGGGCGAGAGACGGCACAAGGATTCTGGACAGTGTCTCTTAATTCTATCGTCGGTCTGCGGGTTTCTTCAGTTTTCAAGCTATTTCTCATCAACGAAACTCCTTGTCTATTTATATCTCGTCGATTAAATACTCAACACACTATTTATTCTCGCGAATTAACGCTCATTTTGTCTGCACCATTTTACAAGTTGACCCAAATGCTCGATCGAAACAAAAAATTTAAGCAATAATCCGTCAACCGGACAAAAAATCAATGGGACGCTTGTTACCCGGATCGAAATGAACGCAAAAGTAATGCCGTATTTCATTTACAAAATTTGAATGATGACAATTGAAGGAAAAAATTAAATATCATTCCAAACAGAGATGGAGTTTGGAGGTGATAGTTAACCCTTTAACGGCCACACCTATTTCTGAACGGCTTAAAATTATTCCCTCTGGTAGTATAGCTGAAGAAGGGTAGACCATGAATGTTCAACCATAATTTTATCGATAAGGGCCTGGGAAATAGTGTTTTCGAACTGTAGAAAATTGCCTGCATGGACGGTTTTACACTCTTAGTTAGTTCGAACTATTATTCCAATTCAATCACGAATCTTCAAAGCCTAGTGTGTCTAGTCAAGCTTCGTTTATCCAATTCCATCAGAAAATATTTCGAGAATGTCCATTTTCTTACTTTTTTTATCGAAATCAGACAGCAGATGCCAAGCATCGTATATTTTCACGGTTACATTATCGCTGTATTGAAATAATTCATATGTTTACGTTTGAATTTCAAGCCATCCTGACACCTGGAGCTCTATCTAGCATGGATTGATAGCACTGCAAACTAATTCGTCCGCTATAACGTCTTCATGTTTTTACAGGCGGGGTGAAAGTGGACGTAGCAAATTTGCTACAATGGCAGCTAAAGGGTTAATAGATATATATAGTAATAACGGAGCAATGGAGATAGTAATTAGGGAAAAAGAGTTTAAGTGTACCACAATTCAAGTTTTCCCTCTCTTGTATACGTACTTCAATGAAATACACTGTCCACTGAATCCAATCAGGAATCCAATTACGAAATTTTGTAGGGATAAAGTGCATTTTTTTATAGGCCATCGTTTTTCATGATGTCGTACGTTTTTTTTTCTCACAGAGCTCAAATTTTTCAGGGTGTGGTGAGAAAAATGAGAACCTGTAAACGGAATCTTGGACGAGAGTTTGTGAAAAGCTCCACGCGTCCGAAGAAAGAAAGAAAAAAAAAGCCGAGGTTCGCAGACATAATCGTAACGGTTCGCATACAAACGGGCGCTAATGGCGTGGATAGCTTTTGTTGTTTTTAATTAACCCTTTCTTTTAAGATGGCCGGAGGGAGTGGTAAACCGTCACAAAGGGGTTGCTTATTGCGCGGGTCCTTCCGCTTTCACTGCGCTTACTAAGGTACACGATTCTGTCTATATATACAGTATAAATATGTAAATAATACATACATATATAAAAAGTGTGCATGAATTGACTGTCGAGAAGTGAAAGGGCGTAAGCTGGATCTTCTGACATGTTTTATATTGCCGGTTGGGCCTTTCATTGGTTCGACCCTCGGCAACTGTACGTTTGAAAAACTGAATATAAAAACGGCGCACTTGACTTCGTTTTGCTTGATAATTCCTACGAGTTACGTTCGTTTGATCTTCAGCAATTGATATACATCCAGTTCGGCATCTCTTCTCGCTACTCGAATGAACACCCGCTGCATTGGAAACTCTGCCAGCGGGGCAACCCTTTCCTTACTTCCAACTATCCTTCCACCTCTCTCTTTCTTCCGACAAACGACATCTATATACATTACAATGTTCGTGGCCCTTTGTCCATCCCTCGGGAGATGTAAATATCCGCTATGAAAACTGCACCTAAGAGACAAGAAAGACCGAAGCTTTTCTCTCCTCGTTCATACCCTGCGATCTCGTTGATGAGGCCAAGCTGCAATTATAAAGCTTATCTAATTACCGGAGCGACCGTCCGCTTAATTGGAGGACAAGACATTAGTCGAACAACTGAAAATAGAAGGCAGAAAAAAAGCTCGAAAGAAAAACTTGGAGAAAGAGAGAGCACAAAACCTAGAAAAATCATCATTTTTCATCTCTAATCAACCATTTTTATTGTTAATATTCGTAGACTTTGACTCTTATCACGTTCAATGAAGAATTATATCTTCATTAGAGATAATAATCACACCAACTGATATTAATGCCAAGATTATTGAAAAATTGGATCGATCACTGACTATTGTTGAAGTTTCGATAGTTTTCAAATGTTTTTAAGTTTCAGAATGAAAACTTGCACTTTCAAGGCAATTGGGGACAATTTCGGATGCAAGTAATATCATTAACGAGCCAGAGACATACATAAAAGGAAAAAGCTCAAGACCACTTCCTTCATTTTTTTAGAGAGTCGGAAGGAATACAATTTTCACACCCTCCGAAGGGAAGTCCCACCGAGAAAGGCAATCAAAGTTGCACCGCTTCGATACATTTTCTTAATTAATTATAAATTGAATAATGAGTCCACTATCTTCTCTGGTTTGAGTCCAGCTTTCGTGATCGAATCGAATTGAAAGCAAGTAGCTGATTTACGTCTCTGTCAATACTTCGATAAAAAATTATTCTTATTCCAAATAATAATTGTTTGAAAAATGTAACAAATGAAAAGATTCGATTCCATGGAATCATAAAAGTACCAGCTCGCACTAAATAATTTGGAGAATTTAAATTATTTTTATTCTATTAAAATGTTGTATGCGACTGTACCCGCATCCTTGAACCGAATAAATCCATTTTTCGCTCATGCATGACATTATCACTACACTTTGTTGATATTTTTTTTTTTCTTTCATCTGACGAGACAAAGTATATCTGTTTCCGTTGACAACGCGTGTCATCTTGCGTAAGAGGTGAAGTATCCCCGTCGTCGAGAAACAGAGAGTCTTTTCTCTGCCGTTTCGCGCGTTCTCCTCACTCTTTTCCCTTTTTCTCTCCCATTCCCTCTTGGAGTACGGTGACCCGAAGTATATGAAAAAATCAGCGAGGCAAGAAAGACGACAAAAAATACTGTCGCGACGACAAAGACGAGAATTCACATCGCCATGTTGATGAAAATTATATATATATATATATATTTATACATATACATATTAACATTAACATATCGTGTATAAGGAAAAAGATGGATAGTTAGAACGCTTATAAAAGGAAAAAAAAACGTTAAATGGGGGAGGCGAAGCGGTGGAGGGGCGAGTTTACCCGCGTCGGCACTTTGTCGTGGTCACGGCGCTGTCAATCACCGGTGATAGGAGTGCGACACATTAATCTCACCGAGACCCCGTGACCGCATCATCTCTCTCTTGCGGTTAAAACGGATCTCTTTCGCGAGCGTTGTCCTCCCCTTCGCACAATATGCAGAGCGCATTAAACATGCATGCACTATCGTATATATATATATAATATGCACTTGCAAACGGATTGAATATTTTCTTACTCCGAAACTTGACAGTTAGAAAAAGGTCGTTTGAAGAAAAATGCTTACGTGACAGTTCATCAATTGACCTCAGCTTTCTTATATGCCACATAATAAATTACATCTTAATCTTTGAAATTTATATAGATAGAGAATCAATTCTTATTGTTCTCATATAGGTTCTGCGGTCGTGGCTCTCAAAGTATTTTTGAGAATAAATATGGAACATATGATAAAGGATTTGAGCATAAGATCAATGACGTTACATTCGCTAAGCTTGGTAAGCTTTGCAAACCAGTCACGAAGCTCGAAGCTTGCGGAAAATTCTAGAGACAAGAAAAATCGAGAAATAATCCAGTCTGGATGTTCACGGATCGTTGGTCAGTTTCGTGTATCGACGCTGCTCATCAATCCCGCGAGAAATATATGCGTGTACAAAAACAACTTATTCAGGAATGATATCGAATTCAGTCCTTTTTCATCTTCCTATAAATAGCTGCTCGCACTCAAACTGGAACTTCGGAACGAGATTAAAAGTTGCTATAAATTTTTATTAATTGCCCATCCCGTCAAAGAGTTTATTACGAGAGCTTTATAACGTTATTATGGTTAATAAGATGGGACGACGAGAGCGTTTCGCTTCATAAATCCCGTAGGATCTTCTCATCTACGTGTATATAGTTATATACTCAAGTGACCAGTGAATCGTGACCCTCGGACGATTAAAAAAAAAAGAATTCTCTCATATATACGATTATAGAGTAATATACACTGAGAAAGAAGAGAGAAAAAAAATGAGAGAGAAAGAGCGATCATATTCATGGCACCGATCTCGCGAAAAGATTTATCGGCTCGTTGCCTGGTACGTGTCCCTCTTCTCTTCTTTTCTCATGCAGTTTCCTCTCCCAACGGCAGGGACCTCCTTATAGAAGATTCTGCAAACTCTTTTGAGATCGAAGAAGTCGCGCGAGAGGCACTTAAGAAAATAAAATTTGGCCACCCGGACAGCGCTAGAATAAAAAGAGTACGCGATCGTATCCCGATAAAGACAATATTTAATTACGATGAATAATTACTCATTATTATATAGTGGGCACAAATTCATTTCAGCACGAATACACGCGTTTTCACTTTGCCATTGATTATGCACACAATCGGCAGTATTGAAGGTAACGAAATACTTACTACTCTTCTGTATTCATTTTTCTTTATAAGCTTCATCTTTTTTTCAGCGAATACACTGAGAAAAATGAATTCGTAAATTCAACAAATTTTTAGTTGGTTCGACAAATTTTCTGTTGGTTCAATAAATTTTTTTGTTGGTTCAACGAATCGTAGCGAATAAAATGAAATTTGTTATCCCAAACGAAATTTGGTTCATTCAAATACTTAATTTCTCACCACGACAAAAATATCGTTGAATCAACAAACGTTTTGTTGAATCAACAAATTTAATTTGTTCGCCACAATTTCAATTTTTTTTTCTCAGTGTACTTCAAAAATCGAGTCATTTTTTAATTGAGAATATTCGTGTGTTTTATTGAAGGAAATTATAAATAAAAAAACTCGAATCGAAGTTTTTCATCGTTGGAAAACTTTCGAGATGCAAAAAAAAAATTCTGTTAATGCTCATAAGATCTAAACGATTCAGCATTATCACTATTGCATAGTTTCTGAAAAATGCAACGAATGCAAATGATTGAATTTATATTTCACGATTCAATGGAGTCGATGATGTGAAAACGAAAAAAATTGAGATTTCGTGGCTCCGACCTAGAAAGGAAACAATTATATAATGCAGCGTTATTCTGTGGGAGTGATAAAAATCGAAAAAGTAATCGCAAAACAGGAACGTGCAAAGAGAGAGAGAGAGAGAGGGAGAGGGAGGGAGAGAAGGAGAGACAGTATGTGAGACGAGAAATGGATCGAGCGAAGGGTGATTCATAGAGGATCGAAGGAGTAAATAAGCTCACATCCATCCAACCTGATTGAGTGGAGAGGGAGAAAAAAAGAGAAAGAACGAAAAGGATAAATAGATTCTCAGGGGACTTTATCTTGGGATAAATGCTACGAGTAACAGCGACACCGTTTGTCATACAATAACCGACCGGATAAGAGACAGCCAGCAAGGGGATGGTATAAGAGATGGCACGAGGGTGTACATTCCAAAGCATTATCGAGGGTTCAGTCTCAAAGCAGTCGAAAGCCAAAGAAAAAAAGGGAAAAAGTTTTAACACTCGATCGTCAGAACTTATTACGATACAAAATGTTCGGTGATGAAACATGAAGAAA
The DNA here is from genome assembly GCA_037576405.1 of Campoplex capitator. Classification (NCBI taxonomy): domain Eukaryota; kingdom Metazoa; phylum Arthropoda; class Insecta; order Hymenoptera; family Ichneumonidae; genus Campoplex; species Campoplex capitator. Next base: position 6,131,186 of record JARBWI010000323.1, on the reverse strand, counting down.
GTGCCGGATTGTACTTGGCGAAAAAAAATTAAGTTTGACACTGGACGTTGTGGCAATTATTAAAATGAGTTTGTTAGATTAAACAAAGTTCTTGTCAATAGCATCTCTTTACAATTCAGATTTGATTTTGTCAATAAATACACACAACTAGAGAATCATTGATGCAACTTTGAAGTGCTTCCTAAATCTTTTAGTGTAGCAGAAAAAAAGAGTAATCGAAAACGATGAGAAGAAAAAGGAAAATGGAGATGTGAAAAATGAAAGCGACCTTCGGGATGGTGACCGGGAGACAGATAACTCAGAGCGATCTCGGGTCAAGTGTACTCAGACGTGACTCTGGGATGAGAAAGCAGTCGGGAATGGGAAAATCCGGGACGTACATTAATCTATATCAGAGTCGTATGAATGTTTAATTCTCATTGGGAAGCTATATTTTCGGTTGATATTCCAGGAGTCAACTTCTGGTTAAACAAGCAGGGGGCGTAACGGGGCATCACAACATAACCACCGATTCAAAGTTTTGAAACTTCTGTAGCTCCCAAATTATAAAAATGAATTGATGCGTACGATGATTCAGTGTTGGCCTTTACGAATGTCACGAATTCATGGAAATGAAAAACGATTACGAGTTAAGGAATAGTTATTTTAATGATTATTATTCATCAATCATTGTTTCTCCTTATTTTTAATCTTCCGTACAAACTTAGTACTTCGACTGTGAAACGAAACTGTGCGAAAGGAGGGCCCTGTCTAAAAATATTTAGCAGTCGGGCTTTGCTATTGAAAATTTCCATTTAATTAACATGGGAAATTTTTTTATTTCACTATTTCTATTACCCTATTGCAGTTTGCCATACTGTAATATTTTCCAAGTGGCTTCTCATAGCAAATTGGATGCTCTACAGCAATGTTCATCGAACCTAGTCCATAAGTTGAATAATTTCGTAGATACTAACGATTGAAATCAATTTTCCGTGAAAATTTATATTCAAATGGCTCTACCGCCATTTTTTTTTCAATTATTCAATCCCCCAAGGTCAATTTTTTACGCGATTTTATTTATATACTACCATTAATTCAGTGATTAAATAACGACCAAATCTTATACACTGCTTTGAAAAAAATAGGATTTGTTAAATTAAAAAAAAAAATTCTCCAAAAAATCAACTGTAATCGCCCATATCTCTGAAAGAACTGACTCCACGGGTTCGGTTCATAGGACTTTTTTTTAGAATACTTTTTCTTTTACAAAGTTGTCATTTGTATGTTTTCTGCATAATTAATAGTCTAAGCGGTAGAGCCATTTGAATACAAATTTTCACGTAAAATTTAGTTCAATCATTAGTATTTACAAAATTATTCAATTCATAGACTTCTTTCACCGGATGCTATTGTAGAGCATCCAATTTGTTATAAGAAGCCGCTCAGAAAATATTACAGCATGGCAAATCGCAATAGGGTAATAGAAATAGTGAAATAAAAAATTTTCCCATGTCCATTAATTAAATGGAAATGTTCGATAGCAAAGCGTGATCTCTAAATATTTTTGGACACACCCCTTCTTCCGCACAGCTTCATTTTTGGGTGCAAACTGAAGACTTTTGAGGCGCCATCATAAAAAAAAAAAAAAATCGCCCTGAAATGTCACACCCTAATAAATATATCTGTACACACTTGCAATTAAAAATTCTCATTGGTAAGGGATACATGGAAAATTTACACGTTTAGAAATTAGCTAGCACATGGAGGTTTTCGGAGCTCGTGCGAGGAAGCGAATGATATTTTAGTTTGCAGCTTATATATGTGTGAATATATACAGCAACATATGTAATTGTGTATGAGGGAACTTTACGTTTACGGAAGTGAGACTGCGGGCAACGGTTCGTCGCGTAAACTCTTCGAGACACAAGCTCGACGAGAGAAAATATTTTGGCGGGTGTCGCTGCGAGCTTTTCTCGTAGCGAAACTATCGATAGCTGATAACTGTTGCGACGCAACATTCGAAGATTCAAATGGACAGTTGAGCCTTTCCGATGTTAACTTTTCGATTTATATACATATATGCGAGACCAAAATCGTCTGTCGCCGCTTACTTGCATTCGTATATGTATGCATTGTACGCATATAGCGGCGGAAAGTCTCGTGTTAAGTTAAACAAGCCTCGGAGACCCGAGGCGTCGTAAAGCGTCCCGGCGCCTACATGTTTACAGCATCTCGTGACCCCCGTCTCTCAGCCCACCCAGCCTGGATCACGTCGCAAAGGTCTCTCCCATCTCGCCTCTTTCTCCTTCTCATACGAGTCACAAAGAGCGATTTTCTACCGCGGAGACTCGCATGTGACCCCTTTCCTGAATCAGTATTCGCTCAGATGCTATCACAACTGTGAGCTTTCTTCTATTCCTGTAACTTGCTAATATGTAATCTGTGCTCTCGTCTGTTCCTCCTTCTGTCATTATATCTTTACACTGTCAAACCCTAACAAAAACCCTTCGATCAGACCTCTACACTGAGAAAAGAGAATTGTTGAATCAACCAAATGGCTTCGTGAAATACGTCCAATGTAATATTCTGTTATACTAAATATCAGTTTCATTGAATGAAAAATATCTTACGTTGATCCAACAAAATCCACGACAACAAATCTCATTTGGTTGATTCAATTGGTATCTTTGTTTAGTGGAATAAAATTAATAATTCGTCCAACTGAACAATTTTTTTAATGAACGAAATATTTCTTTCGACGTATTCTACGGAGCCTTGGTTAATTCAACTAAACTCTTTTCTCAGTGTATTCCGGAAGAACCGTTTTATCGAATTGGCCCAAAGAATAGATTAAGAATTATTTTATTTAACACGAACATCTTATATTGAAACATGTTAGAGTCTTCCTTAGAGAACTTCAGTATCTTAAACTTTCAAAAATGTGAGCCAGGTGACTCTCAAGATTTAAGAAATAATTGATCTCGTAATAAAATTTCTCATATTTTTTCACACTTCATTTCATTTTCTCATATTTCGTTTCATTATTTCATATTTTTTTTTTCAAATATGGTTATATTTTTTAATACATATACGATGTTTTTTTTTCAGCATTTTACTACTACTATTAGAGCAATGGTCGAGGTCAATGGACCAGAAATGACTTTGTTCGATTGAAAATTTGTCGCAAATTTACTTTGTTTTCTATTTACGTTGCTGCATGCGATGTATCTTTTCTGAAGTGTGGATACTCTTTGATAAGTTTCGAATAATTGTTTGTTAGGGGTTGATTCTGAGATTTTAACTTATTTCAACATTTATTAAAGTATTGTTGATGTTCAAAAAGAAAGAGAAAAATAGTACGTAAAAAATATATTCTTTAAAATTCCATACATTTTTCGATATAGCAGAGAGTTTTGAATTTCTCAAAAACAGTTATAAATATTCTTAAATTCAACATTATATTGGCGCTTAGTTTCTACCTATCAGAAAGAAAGAAAAAACATGTTCAAATTAATCTTCCGTATTTTGAAACCCGTAAGAATAATCCTATAATTTGACCTTTGAGGTTGCATATTTCAAGAATAAAATGTGACTCATCCATGAGAACATCTAGATATGCAATTAATGATAATTAATTTATCAACAAAATGAGGAACCCCTGAGGTTACTAATTTAAAAAAAATTTCTTTTAAATTTAGGTTCCAATAATAAAACTTGGAATGAAGGCCTGACTGGAGAAGTATTCCATCAATAATATTCCACAATCATCATTATCAGTAATTCTTCTTTCTAAAATCATCTCCGAGAGGTCTGTCACTTCCCATTTGTTGTCGTTACGTCGCACGAGAGAGAAAAGTCCGAAAACGATCCGTTAGAATATCAAGTCCTCGGATGAGATTCTTGCGAAGAAGAGTGAGAGAATAGGAACAGAGAGAAAAGAGAAGGAGAAAGAGAGACTGTAGAGCGGAAGATGAATCGATACATTAGTAACTCTCGGCTATGATTCATAGAAGCCCCATCGTAGTGACGTTTCTTTCCAAGTCTCTCGCAGTCAAACTCGAGAGTTTCGAACGTGGCTAAGCGGCTTTTTTTTTTTATTTTAGCTTTTACTCACCAGAGAAACGAATAATAAGTACGGAACAAAAGTGAGAAAGAAATTAGGGAGACGCGAAGAGTGATATATCGCCATTAAGGATCGTTTTCATGTCGCAACAAATATGGGGGTTGTGTGTCAGGCCAGTGTTTCAAGTCTTCAAAAGCAAGAGGGTGAGTTAGAGAGTCGATGGCATTTTGAAATATACATATATATATTTATAGTGGCTAGACAAAAGGATGTAATTGATCTCGTTCCAACCGTTGAACAGTATTCTCGATGCCCTTTTTCTTGCTACCAGATCGACGACCACCTCAAAAAATGCTCCGGATGATGTTGTAAATTTTTACAAACGATTTCATGGATCAAAAAATCAGCCCTTAAGCTGCCTTCGTCCACTGTTACATCGACTCGCCTGGAAACCACCTTGAGCCAAGACGAGCCCGGAGTTTCCGAGTCCTGTGGGCGCGACAGGGGTCGAGTCACCCTCTACCACAGAAAGCTTCGTAATTCACAATGTAGAACCTTCTCGCCCCCGCTCTTTCTCTCACCCCCCCCCCCTCTCTCTCTTTCTCCCGGTTTATTAACGCCGGGAGTGAGGTTGTCACTTTGGGCTACGCCTCTTGTGATTTATAAGCACGCTCGCAAGCCAGCCGCCACAGCACCTCTTACTTTATATGTACAACATCCCATGTGGATGTACATGCATATATGTCTAGATATGCGAACAAGTACACTATATTTTAATACATACACATCTATATAAAGGGAATCTCACGTAAATCGCACCGTTTTTCATCCAATTATGTTTCTACGGTTCAAGTCATGAACCTGCTTGCTGTCTCGAAACATATCAAGATCTTTAATCTGCGAAAAAAAATCCATTTTCGCATATTGTTTCTAAAAGCATGACAATACACTTTTTTATTTTATTTTGTTGGTTGGACGTAATTTTTTAATATCATTCACACGGTTACACAGTCGAAACAGAGCTTCAGATATTGAAGAACTTTGAAATCACGTCATAAAATTGATAGTACACAAAATTTTGGATATATGAGTAAAACATCGGAAAATATTAGATATCTCTAATTGATCAATATTATTTTGACGTATTGGCATTTTCAGGAGAGAGTTTTCCTACGATGAAAACTTCTTTTTCTTTGACTGGAAAATCCTGTATATTTGTAGACAATATATACTCGCCGATTTTGGTCGAACCAACTCCACCCACTTTCTGAGTGTGTTGTACATCGTATGTTACGGTTTTAGGCGAACACACTTAGACGGTTATAAAAATTGGTATATGCATGTAGGGGGTGAACGACGTGTCGTATCGTCTCTCATTCGCCTTATATTTGCCTTCGGGGGTCCTTCTTCCTCTCTCTCTCTCTCTCTCTCTCTCTCTCTCTCTCTCTCTCTCTCTCTTCTGTACCTATCTCTTCTCAATTTTACTTTACAGCTGGCCCTCCGTCTCTTCCGATGCTACGTCCTCGTTGCAGATGGAGGGGCAGATGGTGTGCCCACGTTTTTGACTATAAGTCCTGTGATCGATTATATTTCGAATATGCGTTTAATATATATACGTACGTTTATATTTGGGCTGTGTAAAGCACCCTTTATTTAAAGATTCGTTTCTCATCGATTTGGTGTGTCTGCTGGAAAATTCTCGAGACTCCAATCGTTTGATTTCCTTTTTTCTAAACCGCCGGATGAGATTGTAGTTTGAGAGAAGGCTTCGATTTTTTGAATAGAGTATATTACAGAAAATAGCCTCGAGCCTTTCTTCACAAAAGAAAAACAACGTTCGACACGATATTTTGGACTTGGAATAGCTGTACGAAACGTAAATTCGGATTGCACAAGCAAATCAATATTTACGAACTAAGACACTTCGTAAAAAAATTATATGAAAATCAGATCGTACACGACTTCGATGAAATCGCAGAGAATAGAAAAGCACGATGATCGTTATTCAAATATTGACTTGTGATTTTTGTGGTTCAGCTTGAAAATTAAACAAGAATTGTGCGATTGTTGAATTTTAAAATCAGTACGCCGAAAAAAAAACAACTTCTATTTTCATTCTAATGAGTACAGAAAAAAGTCCTCAATTTGGAGAATCAGACTCGGAGATATTGCGAAACGTGATGAGGGGCTTAAAAATCAAAATCGATTTCGATCGAAAAGAGAAATGATGGCTCGACTCATCCGTCCACAGTTCTCTTGAGTGTGTTTTTATTTTTGCAACATTTTCTTTTCTCTATTATTCTCCCGTATTTTGAAATACTGTCGAGAAAGATGAAAATCGGTGACGGAAAGACGCAGGGTGACTGCGACGTTTTTTATACACTATAAATGAAGTGCTGAAGATGGTTGTACGCGAATTTTTCAATATAGACATACACAAGTACACTCACAAGCAGATATTGACGCAAAAAACATATTGATATATATATGTATATGTGTGGAGTATAGAAAAATTTCGACACGGCACAAGTGACGGACGAGAGAGCCTCCTGCACGCCAAATGAAAAATGCCGAGACGAACCGATCAATGTAAATATATTCATGACGTGCTATGGGGTGATGCACGATTCCCTTTCTCTTTCTCTCTTCGGGCGCCTGCCACTACTCCAACTCCAAATGAATATATATGTATGGGACTTGGTGTACGCGATGAGCTTTTCGGTGGAACGTCGAAAGAGAGAACCGCTATGTGGCAATCGGACCATACGAAACATAATAATTCACTCTTTGGCAGGCTCATTACAATTTAAAAGGGCCAGAGGGAGAGAGTATGCGAGCGTGGCCTTTGTCACGTGGACATCGATGCGACGACTTGCTGAGTTGATATGTGAATGAGAAGAACATTATTCATATATCCTGTCATATTTTTTTTACCGCGGTGTACGATGATGAAAAAAAAGAAAATGTAACGTTTGAATACATTTTTGAGGAGTAAAGCTTTGTGATCGCATTTTTCGTGTCGAAGAGTTTTCTTTTAGAACGAAGCAAGTCACTTTCTCTACGTCGATTCCAAGATTATCTTTCAAATTCATGTTTGTTGCTCATTCATTGTCCGTTGATCGTTTTCACTGCTCTGGATAATTAATTTTTTACTGAAAAAAAAAACAAACATTTAGTTTTCTGTGCGATTCCAAAAATATCCGGAGAGAAATAACTTTCGTTGAAAATCCATCGACTCTACATTTTTTTACATACTCGATGTTGATTCAGAAAAAAAAATCGAAACGAAAACTCCAGAGAAAAGTGGGAAGAACTTGCCATCGGGAATTCCTCGCGGCAACGGAGAAGTGAGAGAGAGAGAGAGAGCGAGAGTGTCCCAAGAGACAAGTCCGCAAAATTGATATGTATTCCATGCCGCGCTAGGTCCAATCTATAGCGGGTCAAGCAGGCGGAATTTTAAGCGTGATACCGAACTACCTAAGCGCACCCTCTCGCCTTCGATACACCCACGCGCACGAACGCGAGCAAAAAAAGTATCAGAAACTGCAGTGTAGAATGTGTAGATGTTCGATTTATATTCGACGTCGTAAAAGATACAAATGTACAATGTTCTTTTCGATGATTTTCAATATACAGTGTGCTCTCGGCTCCTACAGCGTTTGATTAAGAAATTTTTTTACTTGCGACAGCAGAAAAAACTAGTTTTCCTAAGAAAACTTATGAGCTGGATCAAAGAAACCTTCCGATTGGTCTCTTCAATTTGAATTCATTCGCGGTCTTTTTTTATGAGTTTTTGTTTATTTTCTGGAATGTTTTTTCATATTTTACTTTTAATTTAGCGGAAATGCGATGTATCCCAAAAATAAATCTTTATCTAGCAGTTGCACCGGGTCCAGTTACAATTACTGTCAAATTGTAAGGAATCGAACCTCGGGAAAGCCAAAAAGATGAATTTTGAAAAGTTCAAGATTTTCCTGCACAAATTCTTTACGATTGAAGATTTGTAAATGAGTTATTTTCCACCGATAAGAACATAAAAACGTCATTATTGTTCAATGCACCTAAGGGTTTGTTCATGAAACAGGCGAATGCGATGCTGTGAAATCACAAATTCGAAATCCGACAAATTCAAGAAAGCAGCAATCGAAATGAGGCCATTTCGAAGTTCAAGTGTCTGCACGAACCTTGAATCGTTAAGACCCACTGAATTCACGCGCAATCGACAATCGCGTGATTCCGAGTATGCCTTCACTGTTTTTTCATCCCTCAAGTACTTTCGACTGCAGCGTGCGGAATTTAGAGCTGTTTATCTCGAAGAACTCACATAGAATCACATCGATAACTGTAGAAACGAATTCTAGTTGAAAATTTGTAGAGTTTGGTGCAGAGAATTGGAAAAAAATCAATGAAATTGGTTCATTTGGTTTGTACGATCAAGAGTAAGATTCTGAAAAACTTAATTTGATCTAAAGCAGTACGACCCTCTTGTAATATTTCAATTTTCGTTTTATCTCTATATTTAATATATGTTGACAGTTTATTCGATCTCATCTCGTTTTTCGTCGAGTTCTCAGATTCCTTTTCCTTCTGCCTTTATTTGTCCATAGCGGTTGAGCGGTATTCAGGATATAATAGGTAAACCTGTATGGATATAAAATTCAGCTTCTATAACTTACGATGGGCATAAAATGTGTGGGTACAGTTTTATACCCCGTCACAGACGGGGCAAAACGGGACCTGCAAGGGATTTTCGTGTAGGAGAGAAACAGAATAGCCATTTCTGTCTTTCTATATATTTCTTTCTTTTTTTTTCTTGGGGGATTGTTACCTAAAGGCCAGAAGGAGGGATGGCCCTGGTCATCCGCGGAAAATTGAATTTCGTCCCACAGGACCACACGAGGATGAGCTATGCTGACATTTGGAAAATTTTAGTTTTAGACCCAGCCTTCTCGCTCGCAACGCATTGCTGCAACACTTTTTTTTATTACGCGTCCGAGTCTTGGGTTAGTATATTCTTGACCCTAATATCGGCTCTGCTCACAGTTCTGGCCCTTGATGGTCGTTCAACGCGGATCGCTAGGATCCGTGAAGTGAGTTCAGGTCGGATATTCATAGTAGGTCGAGGGCTTGTTTTCTTAAGAGAGATCAACTTTTTGCCTATTTTCATAAAAAATAAAAAAAATAATAATAAAAAACTTACCATGAAGAACCCAACCGTGATGACACTTGTCACAGTAGCGGAGATGACGCTTTCCCGGTGTGAAAGAGTCACAGGAACATCCTGTTACGGTGCATCTGATGGACTGCAAAAATAAACAGTTTGATTTCAATTGATAGTTTTAATTAAAGTTTGACTTCAAACTTTATTTGAAGCCAACATATTTAACTATAAATTCAGAATAATAGTACGAAGTAAGAATTTGAGACACGGATGAGTGTACATCATGACCGATCGATGACCATAAAGTTACGGATCCTGGTTAAAATTTCCAGGTCCATTCAGACGATAAACGATATGAATTCTCATCCAGTCGTGGCAGTCGCGACGAGAGAGAAAGAGATAGTCAAGAATAGATCGCCGTCTCGGCAAGTACAGGATTACAAGATCCTCGCCCCGGGGCCTTGGTTAAGAAGGGGTGTGGTATATTTTGAGTGACCGTTTGGCATAACGCGACCCCAGAGAACCACAGCCCATGGTAGCTGGATTTTAAGGAACCGTGAATACTTCAACCCCAACTCAGCCTCACTAAAATATTTTGTGCATGTATACGTATCGTGTTAGACTCTCCTTTTCTCTCTTTCTCTCTTACCGGAATTGAACCCATGGGAAAGACACGAGGCCACCATTCAATCCGCAACTATACGCTATATGAAACGGAAACGTTACTTCGCTTTTGCATCCGCACTTACACTTCTTATTCTTTGACGATGTTACTACTTTCAACTTTTTACCCATATTGCATTGATCAACTTATTATTTCAGTTTGAAGGAGACCGATGTCCGATGCTCGATAAATTTTATTTGAAATTATCTTGAATCAACGATTTATGGAGTTCAATTTATTCAACACAGCCGATTATAAAACCGTCTCGATCACGTAATTGAACCAAAGAATTTCTGTTGAAAAAATTCACTAAATTCAATTCATTCTCTGGAAACGTCTTCAACTATATTTCTAAAATTCTTTTCGTACTTTCGGAGCTTCGAAGCAATTTAATTAGGCTCTTTCACTCCACGCATGTATTGTTACATCTCATTTTGCAAAAAGATACATATGTTATCGTAAAGAAGGTGCTGTGGTAAAGTCGTGGAAAAAGCCAGAGACTTATCGCAATACAGAATTTTATCTCTGAAACTCGAGACTCGTTTGGCTCGCGGGAGCAGGGGATGAAAATGTTTCTGGGAAAGGTTGAAAATTCTCTTTACCAGGGACTCTATCGTATCTTTGGGTTTTTCGTGCGAGTCGTATACCGCGGGTGGTTGTCGTTATGCGGATCTCGTTGCGGTGTGAAAGCCCGTTACACACCCAGGATTTTCGAGCCAGCCGGGTATACGTAATATTGCTTTGCTAATATAAAGACAAATGAAGCGACGCAAGGCATACGCGGGCGACTTTCCCCCTACGAGCCATGTGTCTTTATATAGAGGAGTATCACGTTGCCAGCTTGCGAAAAATTTTACAGCCCAAAGTGTTACTGTCGTTGTGAAACTTTCCGCGTGCGTTCACGAATATCCGAGAATTTGCCAGCGACAATGAAATTTACTACGAAATTTCATTGAATTTACTAACGTCAACAAAATAACATTGAGAAAACCAGAAATTTCCTTATCTTCCTGTAGCCAGACTCCATTTTATATTTATAAGAATATTGCGAGCAATCCACGAGCTATATTCAACGATAAATCTCCGGATTAAAAAAAAACCTTTGGATCGAGCAAAAATATTATCGAATATTATCGTATCCTTGGATTTCCGGTATTTCTTTACGCACGAAATCTCTCAACTAAACTAATAAACCACCGTAATTTGAATAAAAATCCTACAAAATTGGTCACATCAAGAGATCAGTTTCATCATTTAGCCGAAACTGTTTTTTTTTTTTTTTTTTGTATTTTCTCATTTATACACTGATTTTAGGACTATCCTGAGTGGCTCACAAAAAACTTTAGTTTTTCTCATGAAGAACTCTTAATGTCTACACGTTGCCGAATTATTTCAGACTTTTTAAAGTGTAATACTGTTTTCTTTAAGTGAAGGAGTTTTTCAGTCGGAAGTTTTTATGTTTTTTCAAAACATTTTTTTATTTCACACTTTTTAAAGACAGACGCGACAGACGCGCGTCGGTTCGGATTGAAATTAGCAGCGCACAACGGTGTCAAGTTCGCGATAGTCGAGCATGACCTTATAAGGTCCCCTTTCGATATGGCAAAATGCGTTTGAATGTGAATATTAATGATTCCTAATTATTTCAGCGAGTTTGCAATAGAATTGAACGAACTATGTCTAAGAACACTGTCTGTCACACATGGAAAGTATATGCAAAAATTGGTCAAGACAGTTGTCACTGTTTCGGAGAAAAGTGGTGACAAAGAAATAGCCCGAATCAGCTGATCGCAATGAAACGCATAACTCCCGTCTTTTTGTCCTGCGGGCAGTCGGGAGTTAAAAATGTCGATAATCCTCTTTCGACCGCCCCACCGATTAACAAGGAATTATTTACCTACTTTTTATTACCACATCTCTCTTTTTTTTTTTTTGCAATTCAGATGACTGTAAATAGTGCCTATCTTCATATCTCCGGTTATAATATGATGCAAAGTTGGCTTAAACTCTCATTCTCTCAACGGCTACTTAACGCAGATCCTATATCGTCCCCCTCGACATTTGCGAGCGTATAGAACGAACACTGTCGTTTTATTTTTTATTTTTTTTTTCACATCGCGAGAGTCTTTCGCCCACTATGCATACATATATATAAACAAATACCCACATTGCCGGCAATAACGCTTTTACGAGGCCGCGAAACATTTATTACCGGTTATGACTCTGCACGCGTACCAACGCAGCTTCTTTTATTATCATGTCGCGTAATGCTCTCGGTTTAAAGATGCACGCAGGTGGAGGGCAGAGGACAGCTTAGATTGTAACAAGTGCATTCGCCGTATCGTAGATTATCAGCATACGCATAAATATAAATATCCATTAAATTGAATAATCATAAAAATAATGACTATTATTTTATTACGTGAATATATCATTGTAATTTTATTTAAGTATCATGCATAGTTTAAGTAGTTCCGGGAAGGTGGTGACGCTGCAGAAGAATATACGACTCACTAAATTTTCGAGTTTTTTGATTAATGTCTCTTTTTGGGAATGTGATTTTTTCGTTTTCTCCGGTATATTTTAAATTGCAACGAAGACGAATGGAGAGAGAGAGAGAGAGAGAGAGAGAGAGAGAGAGAAAAATCCAAAAAAAAAAATCGTCACCAATATTCTCAATTCTAAGATGCTATGACATCAGAAAAGCGGCATATTCGCGTATATGAGAGTACGGCAAGGCTCACGCTGGCTTTGCTATTAATATATTTGGCGTCGAGTCGTTACCGCGTCTTTGGACAGCTCAAACAGTCGAATTCGACTCTTAAGGAGTTTCGGTACAAAAGGCAAAATGTTAAGAAATTAATCAAATTTGGTGATAATGTTCTTCAACAACAAGTACGAAAACACAATTTTTTTCAAAATTTTCTTCTACTCAGTTATCGAGTAACTGTGTAGAAGAAAAATCTGAAACAATTTGTATCGTCAGATTTGGCACTGAACGAATATGTTCACCAAATTTTATAAAATTCTTAACTTTTTGAAATTTTTTGTGTTTTTAACATGGTTTAGCATGGCAACATTGTATCGCCTGTACCAAAACTCCTTAAGCCTCATGATTGCAAAAAGTGGGTCCCCAAGTCGAGGTTCTGAACAATTAACGTACAATTATAAGCTTCGATGTATAATAACAGTAACTAACGGAGATGGTGGACGGGTGATGTGCGGCTCTGGCAGTTTTTCAGCTCGAGCAGCGGCAGACAAAGTCAGCACTCGGATGAGTGACCACTTGGAAAATAGCGACTCGGCCATCGATCGCAAATGCGACAGGCATGCAGTTTTCCAGAGTTTTTCGTACTTTTATCCAATCGAAAACTCAACAGAAATACAGCCGACAGACATTTTTTTAAACGTTTACTTCGCCGGCCCTCGTGCCGATACAGTAGCAAATTATAAAATATTGTGGCAATGAGGAACTCTCCCCGTTGAAATCACAGAAATGTGGAAGTCAATAAATTATAGTGTTAATAATAGTTGGATGGGATCGGGAATATTTAAGAAATAATAACAGTTTTTTTTTTTTTTTTTTTAATACACCAAATGGATAGGAAGCAACTATAATTCGGAGCAATACATCGAGAAGTTCTTTCCCGCTTGATAGTTACTTTCGAATGAAAGGTAAAAAAAAAGAGGGCAACATCATCATAAAGAGCAATCACCCACTTGAAGTTTCGTACAATTCCTTTTTTTTTCTTCAAAACTACTTAATGAACGAATCGATAATCACTAAAGTCGTTGTAAGGGAACGAGATTGAAAGAATAAAGATGAAATATATCGTGTAACGTTATGTTTCTTCAATAGTGTCTTTATTATCTTCTTTAATCATTTTTGCACCATGTTCACGTTCATTCTCAAGCCTTTTATTTACCAAACGTATACGTGCTAATATCTAAACTGACCTCTTTTTTTTTCTTTCATTCTTTGGACAGATTTTCTTTGCAGGCGGCTAAGTTCGCGAAATCGCTTGCCGTCTTATAAAGCGGTATAATTATTAGTCCAGAATGAACAAAAAAAAAAAAAAAACAACTCTCTTGTGAGTTAATCGAGTTTATGCGAGTTTACAAAGAGCCGAATTATCGCTGCTCAAGCAACCGCGTTCGGCGCGAATATACGGACATTCGGAACACCAGTCATTTTTGTACAGGGTGTGCTTTTTTTTCCATGGTGGGATTGAGGTGAAAAATTGTCGTATATCACGAGAAAAAGTCTTCCAGGATTTTTCTCTTTCTTGTATGCGGTGTATTTCGAACGTTTTTTCTTGCATCGTCATTAAATTTGATGAGAATTCCTGTGATCTCGTTCAAATAAAAAGTGGAACTGCACTTTATTATCGTATTGAAATATTCGAAAATTCCTGACAACCATGACGATTTCATTATCCGAAAATAATTTCAGTTTTCCTCCGATTTCAGTAGAACCGATATAACGCTTCATGAAAATGTATATTCGGAGTTAACTTTACGTTATTCAGCAATGAACTTGTAGACAACTTTTTTCGTCAATTTTCTGTAGAAAACACTTTGTTTTTTGTATGTGTCATCTCTGTGCAAAAGCTGCTGCAATGAAGCTAAAATGATGGTGTAACGTTACGAATTTTCGACTTCCGATTGTAGTACACCCTGTATAATTCAGAGGGAAGAAATGTTGATTTTTTTTTTCATCAAACATTGTCGTTAAAGATTAAGATGGATCGTCGTTAATATAACTCAACGAAACAGCAATATTTTCGATGAATGGATGCTCGTTATTAGTCCTATATAAAAATGGAGGGAGAAATCGAGTTTTCAAGTTCTTAACTATCCACGATTTCGTGGACACGCCATTAATGAGTTTATTGAAGGACCGGTATGGTGAATGAATTAGAGAAATAAATTTCGGTCACGGTGTTATGTTTTTGTGTATGCGTATGTGTCAAAACTAATAAATTATAAGAGCTATGTGTACGAAAAGATAAAATATTAACTGGAATAAGTTAGTATTTGATTAAAGGCAATGAATTACTCCGAGGAACCTGAAATGAATATTTTTCTCGATCTTCACTCAACGTCCCTGTAAAAGATTTTTCAAACGCTGACAATAAAAATTCACCAAAAAAAAAAGAAGTTTTACAAACGTCAAAATTATTTTGATTCAACTATTGGAAACAGGTATTCGATTTAAACTCGCATTAATCACAATGATTTTACGAACTTTTTTTCATCGAATACTAAGAGCTACGAACTAATGCGAATATTATAAATTTATTACGCGCAGATCCGTATTAGTTGAGCAGCTCTGGTAGAGGTCAGTACTCGGATGGGTGAACGTTCATCCACGAGCAAAAGTTGCTACCGCTGTTTGGTCTTGCAAGAATTTGAAAATTGGTGTAATGTACATATATATAGTGAATATGTATTTCCTGGTCTTTCATTCGCGTTATTTTTACTTATATAACTCGGCTCTGTGTAGCTCAGTCCACCCAGGTAGAATATAATTTGCCAAAAGTATTTTTGTCGTCGCGATCGATAGGATCGGGTCTGCTCGATCGTGTCCCTGCGAAATGCTATCACCGACAGCCCCTGCCCTCGCTCCTCTTCCCCCACCGTTTCATCAATGGCCCTGCTGGCCCCTTTGATTTTATTTTGGAGCGGTCAGAATTCTCTCAAGATCTCTCATCTCGGCGCTCAGGCCTTTGACTCCAAACGTAACGCCAATGATAGTATAAGACCGTAAATAATGAAGTAAGCTAGCGGTGGAACATTAAATTGATTCAAAAAATGCATGCAAGTCATAATAAAACCAAAGATCGAGAACTTATCTATAATTTTGTAATTAATTGGTTCATTTTGTTTGTTTGTTATAATTGTCTGACCAATGAGTACCGAATCGTTTAAAAGACGTTAAATTTTCTCGGCATTTTCTTATCGGCATGCGCGGTACAACGCAAAGGGTTTATTGGCAGTAAATTCATGACTAACTCGTACGAAATCGCTATCTTTTTACCATTTTTAGTGAAAACGGTAAAAAGATGGGGGTCGTTAAATGTGGTTTGAATTCTGAAATCTCAATGAGATCTATCCATGTTGGGAAAAGCTGGGTGAATCCGTAATTTGGGATACGGTAATCATCCATATTCCATAGTTCGTGCACCATAATCAGACCAGGATCAGGAAAAATAAAGATTGACTACGCCGCTCTCGTACATTCGTATCGCGTTTATTAAAACATAAATAGTATTGATAGTGAATATGAGTACAGAGGTAGAGGAAAATCAGAGGCGTAGGGAGCTCAGGCTGCAGGGGTTGGTTCGGCTGTTTGTGTGCCAAACGACGGCTTTTCACTGTATTCGTGTTTAATAAATGGGACTAATCTGTACTCTTGAAACTCGATGATCCCGTTCTACGGTCTCCACTCGCTCGGTGCAGCCAATTTGCCAATCTCCAGCATCCATGGCCACCATTACCTCTTCTCTCTTATTCCTCTTCACCCGTAACGTAAAAGCACTCATTGATATATCATCGCAAATGAAACCAAGAGGGTTGAGTTAAATTCGAGTTTAAAGCACGACCGTTGATGAGTGCGATTCTGGAACCAGTCTATTAGAACTGGCATGTTCAGGCAACCCATCGAGCCTTGTCCATGCTCAAACTTCACTCTGTTCTAGTCCGATATTACAGCGCGTTACGCGAGATTTACGCGAAACCTGTCCTAAAGCTCTGAATACCCGATGACTTTATTAACCTTTTAAGGACGGGTCTGGTCGAAATATCGACCACTGGTTTGGTCAGACACTCCACGTCAATAGTTCATCGACGTTATGCATACATTTCGTATAAAATGAAAAAGGTCGATTTGAACGTAAAAATCCCCGTCCTTAAAAGGTTAATCTCTTGTTACACTCGAAACATCTGCTGTTAGGCTTAACTGGACGGTTCATTGATTGACGAAAATCAGGTCACCTTATTGTTAGAATCCAGTTTTGAAGAATTAGCCATTTTTCATACGTTTTTTCAACAGCTTTTAGTGAAGAGGTGGGGTGGGATTGGAGAAAAAACTCAACAAATGAATTTTGTATAGGAGTTTTTGGTATTCCTGTTACAACACTGAATGCTGCATTAGCTCCAAAAAATTGGACCAGCTATCTTGAACTTTTTTCTTTAACGATACGATCGTCATGAAACAATAGCAAAAATCTTTTTTTACAACAAATTTTTCCTTGATAAAATATTCAATCGGTTCAATAATTATATCAGCAAATTTATATTTATTGATTGAACTTTCGTTGCCAATGTAGTACCATTAAGAATAATAGTATGTCAATACGATTGAAACCGATCACTCTAGTTTAGGAGACTGTATGCACCGATGAACGGGCGTAATTTACGCTGATGAAATTCATATATCGTTAACAAGAGTGATTTGAAAATGATTGATTGTCAATAACTTCATTCGATGTACCGAAATAATTGAGAGGGCCGATATTGATCTAAAATTGTATTCAAATAATAGAAAAGCATAGAAGTCAGTAATTAGAATTGCATCATTGACGAGAAACTAATCGACTATCCTAATAATGATGGCGAAATAAATGATATTTGTTGGAAAAGTGGTGATTTGGTATGGAATTAAAATTTTTCGTAACGTCTTCGGAGTTTGAAGTTAAATTTGGCCCGACAATAGAGTCGACTCACCGCATATTCGATGAAAATATTCAGGGAAGAAATTATGTCGTCCACAGAGAGCTGACAGTTATGTTTAAAATATTCCAACTTCAGAGAGCACGAAAAAGAAATATCACACATAAATATAGACATAACGAGGTGGCTAACAGCCAGCAGACATCGTGCATGCAGCCTGGAAGAGAAAGAAAAAAAACGAGTGCGTGCGTGATAGCACACGCAACTATACGTACGTTTAGCACATTGTCGCGACCGCACAATGGCAATTTTCCATGATGTATTTGCGGCTATTACGAGAAAAGAAGCGTTCAAATGTACCGGAATTAACTTGTCTCGTGAGCACGTTGGCTTCGCGAGCGACCTTTTCCTCGTTTATTTTTCTGCATTCACTTCTGTACATGGATTATGTACAAATATATATATGTATACAAAAGAGAGCGCTCATTTTTTTGGCACTCGAATATTTTTATATTCCTATTTCATTTTCTCTCTCTCTCTCTCTCTCTTTCTTGTGGCATTTTTTGGACTTTACCCATGTCGGGTGAAAAACTGCTTTGTGATAATAACCCCATGGCACGCGGCACTGCTAAGGACCAAGGGTATAAAAAAAACGTGTCAGGATAGCGGGAAAGTTGTAAGAGGCGATAAATATATTCGTGGGCGACAAAATAGCGCAAAATATATATAAGAAAGGTTCCGGGTTTCGAGGAGTAGGGGCTTCGGAGAGGTCTTTGACGGACGACACCCGCAGGACCACTAAGTCACAGGCTTATGCTAACCCGTGGACCCTTTTTCACCCCCTTTCCTTTTTCGACCGCGCACATACAAGCGTGATGAAATAATATCGCTACGACGAAGCGCCAGGAAGCTCTCTCTCTCTCTCAGTCTCTCCCTTTCTCTCACTGGTTCCCACTGCTTTTCTTCTTTCTTTTCCCATAACCCCGCCAGCGATTGCCGAGAAAAACGGTGCTTTCCGGATTACATGTACCGTGAAATTCGTCTGCACAAGCGAAAAGCGAAGGCATTCTTGTTGCCACATATGCGAGCCCTTGCGAAAGATGCGGAAAACGAATTGTCTGCCCTTTGCTCTTTTCCTTTTTGCCTCTCTCTCTCTTTCTCTTGCTCGCTCTTTCCCACTTATATTTCTTCATTTTTTACTTTCTGTCTTGTCGTGTTTGCGAAACATTTTCAGATGAGAATTAAACGAGAAGAAGTAATATGCTCTTGAAAAAGAGCCCTTTGGCCTGACCCTTTTCCACATTGTTTGGCGAAAAATGTGAAGAAACAAAAAAGGGGTCATAAAAAGGACAAAAAATCTTTTGGTAATTTTAATCACGTGAATAGTCGGACGTAGAAGGATGAAAGAAGCAGAAGAAACAGTGATGAACGGGGCTGAGGGTTAAAGCGAGAAAAGAAGGCGAATACGATGCTCGTAATTTTCAATAATTTAGAGAAAAGTTTTTTGAAATCGTGAAATATAGAAAGCAGAAGGGCGGGTTTTCGAGAGACAGCCCCAGTGGGAAACGGCTGGTGGTCAAACGCGGGTTGGGAGAAAGAAAATTGCACTTTTGTCCCTCGTCCTACGCGTTTTTCTTTAGCTCGTTAATTTTCTTCTGTCTTCTTTTCACGATCCGCTGGTCATCATGTTACTTTTCAGGTAGAACTTTCGGCTACTTTCTAAATCTCATTATAATGACGGCTGCTTCCGGATGCGAAAAAGGAAAAATACTGTGGCCATAAGGGTTGAAGCATTGCTCTTCGAGATGAGGCCATCAGACGGTCAGCCAGGCGATATTAGAAATAACCAGGAAATGGGGCAAGAGTCTCAATCTGTGAGGATTAGTCGCAAACCGACGACCACGCATTTACCGATTGAAATTCGTATACGAATCTATAGCAGCGAAACGTGAAAACTCATGGGATCTCACAGTGACAGCTTCAGTCACGTGTCAAATTTGACAGCTATACTTTATTTGTCCATTACAAAAACGTTTTGAAAACAATTTAGATTCCATTGAACGCTTTCATCATATTCTCAGGCTCCATTCAAAAAGTACATAATTAAATTAAGATATTGAAATCTCAGACAAGTTGTGAATGTAAAAAAATAAATCTCGAATTTTGATTACCGTGTTTCAATTCTACGTCTATTTTATTTACATTTGTGTATGTACGAATGATCTCTCTGCCCACTAACCATACTGAACATTCATTTTGTAATGTGACACGCAAATGATCTTGATATAAGTGCTTTTAACGATAACTCATGGGCTTTGGAATTGAAACGCTGAAAGCTTCAGTTCGTTCATCATTATTAAATAATGAAATTATTTGAAATTGAATTTTCATTGAATATTAATGAAATACTGGTTCTGTTACTCGTGACTCCGTCTGCATTGAATTCACCCTCTATTTCACTCTCTCCAGATTTTTTTTTCAGACAAACGATAGTCTATGTCTTTCCTAGTTGCTCAGAACGCAAACCATCTCCATGCCAAACTTTATCGAAATCTATTCAGTGGTTTAGGCATGAAAGAGTAACAAACAAACGGATAGACAGGCATAGTTACTTTTGTATTTATAACATTAGTATATGGACGTATGGATTCAATCAACTTGAAGCAGGTGGCTGTAAAACCCCTGAAATTACGATTTTTATGGTTCTGAATGATGGTGATATCGGAATTTGACTGATCATCATAAGGACGTTTTCGGTCCCTCGTCAAGCAGATATTCCTGTCACCCAAATATTCACGTCATAAAAATTTAATTGAACCTTTATTAACTTGAGCCATGAAGAACAACGATATAAAAAAGGACGTTGGGTGCATGACGACGCAACGACGCTGAGGCCGTTTTTTATCGCTCTGAGCATCAGGAATCGTGGAAATAAATAGAATTAAAAACATCAACAACGATGAAAATAAAAGCAGTGCTCCCCTTAGGGTAGAAACGGCACAGACACTCTCCCCGGAAAATTTCGAGATGTATATTCACCGAAACGAATTTGTGTACCTACTACCCATGCATGTTGAGAGCATTCCGGAAATGAAAAAAGAAAAAAAAACAACAAATAGAAAATGAAAAGTAAGAGAGAGAGAGAGAGAGGCAAGGGACTGAGAACATCGATCGACCTGTGTACATGCATCCATCCTTGGTAACGTGGAAAATGTATGAGGAAAAAGTGACGAGGACCATAAGCCGTTGACAGGACGTTCGTGTTCGGTTATACCAGCAGCCGCTGGGTTACTTTCTTTTTTTTTCTCCCTTACTCTCTCGTTCTTGTTTCTACTTTTCGCGTTACCGGTCCTGGTTTTAATTAACCGAGAGCAGCGCACTGCGTACACGAAAAAACCACGGACATTTCCCTCGCCGAATATCTGGCATTCGCACAGGAACGCGCATTGAACGTACATCGTTAATTCTTTAGCTCCTGTATGGTCTCATCCACCCCAAGCCCGCCTCCAGCAAAAGTCCACATCACCGTTCCACGGAATCACTGCCACAAACTCCCTTCGACATTTAATCTTTGACCAACCGACTGAGAATATACGAAAGACCTTTTTTTGAGGAAGCTCGTATACGGAAATGGGAATTGAAGTCACATTTGTGTGGGAAAATTGACGAAAAATTTGAAGTCATTTTACACATTAATGTCGACTGAACTATTTTCAATGATGAGACACCATTTGATATTCATGAATTATAAAGATTTTTGAAATATACGGTCTTTGATGATTTTTTATTTCCAATGTTTTTAATCGAACAGAATTCAAAAGCCTTTATGAAAAACTTTATTTATTGCACTGAAATGAATCTAGTAAATATTACTCGATATTCACTTGGCAAATCTGACATCATCAATAGAACTTTTATTCAAATATAAGCTCAATGCAAATACGTGAGTTGAGTTCTGTCGATAGAAATCGATGACCCACAGTATCGGAGTCAATTTCCGAGGAGTTCGTCATAGCGACGGTGCTGAAGGCGTATCCATCTGTCGCGTCAAATATACAGGTATACATGGATTCATAAGAACACGAAACAGGAAAGCCATCAGCGGTAGAGCGCCACTACACTGCGGAAGTGTAGAATATATTGTCCGTGTCGTTGTGAATTTTCATCGTCATCGTCGTCGACGTCGTCTCGGACCACACCTTAAAGTCTCGCCCGAAGTTTTGTAAAACTCGTCATGACATCGAGTTGGGGTCGAAAATGAAGCGTAATGGTGTAATAGCATAAGGGAGATCGAAAAAGGGTAAGGAATAAGGAAGTGAGAAATAAAAACAAAGGACAATAACAGGCAGTGACGACAGAGTAAGCTCTATTATTTGTGGAACGTCACGGGCCGGGGAAAATAATTGCAGTGAAAACGGTTTTAGTAAAACCCAAATACAACGAACACGAATGTAGGAACTGCTTGCTTTCCATCTGATTTCATGCACGATCTATAAAGGAAAAAAAAGGGAGTGAGAATAAAAAAGAAAGAAGCTATAGAAAATTTCGTATTATAGTAAAACGACACTCCGCGGCAACACTTCTGCAAATGAAGTGACACACGCGAGGCCCAAGAGCAAATTTCACCCACGGAATAAGGCTCGACACGGTACTGCGTAAAATCGTGAACAGACAAAGAATCCCCTCCATATTTTCATCGCGAAACAGGCTTTTTCGAACCACCCTACGATTTGCCTTTCGAACCGATGAAATTCACAACTCGAGTTCCACCTCTGACTTGATGGCTTCCTGGCACGGGACATTATTTCCGGGTAAATGTTACAAAACTCCTTCCACAAGGGGTGGCTTCGATTTTCCTATCCTTTCTCCTGTCGTGCAAACACACTTGTAGTATCCTCTCTCTCTCCCTCACTCTCTTGCTCTTCATGAAATAAATTATACTACTAATTCTTACTTATTTTGCGTGAAGCTTTAGCTATCATTATCGGTACTAAAAGCTTCAAATAAATTGCACAGCAACAAAGAAACAGAAAGATACAGAAATCCGTGGCAAGCTTTTTTCTTCATCTCGATCCTACAGAAATTGATTTCGAGAACTCGTTGAAATATTTCGGCGAGAAAAACCTTGAGCAAAGAACCAACGTTCGTCACGTTCGAATGAATTTTTAAAAAAACTTGAAAATCGAACGAATTTCGATTGCACTTATTTCTTAAATTTCAACCGAAGGGCTTCTTTTTTTCTCTTATTATCGTTCATCTTTGATATTATGAGTTTCCCTTTTTCGGAGAGAATTGGGGAGTAACACGAAACATTGCTGTCTTAGATTTATTTCCTGAATCGTGTAAGAGCCTTCGTGACACGATATTGCCGTCAAAGACACGATGTTACATCTGTACAGTACATTATAGGCTCTCAGGTTGGCCATCGTAACGACGTTGGCAAAGAGACCCTTAATAAATCGCGAAAGAGAGGGAAAGAGCTTTTGAAAGCGGAAACAGCGGACGTTCTGAGGGAACGCTTAAGGCACATGATGGGAATTTTACGTGTCAGAAGCTCGTGATATCCCGAAGGAGTGTTCGAGGACGTCGATGAAACGCTAATGTCGTCCATCCGATGAGATATTACTGCTTTCTAATCAATCGATCGATATATTCAAGGAGCGCCGCGTCCTAGAGAATGAGTCATTACAATTGTCAAACTCATCGTATTTGGATATTTATGAGTTGTATAAGCGTTCAACAACAATCTGGTTCGATTAAAATCAAACTCTTTACCGAAGAACATTCGAAACATCAATTTTGCTGAAAAGAGAATCAGTAGTAGCCGGTTAGTTTACATTCTGCACAAAAATTCCATGAAAATCGACTGATCGCTGTATAAAACGAAGAATTCATGATTTTCATCCATGAAATTTATTTCCTCGTTGATGAAAAAGCTCCTCCGAGATATGTTATTTGCTATAAAGTGAGTATTTTTTATGATACCAAGGAATGTATAGCTTTTATGAAAAATAAAAAATATAAAATGCATGGTTTTGTAAGTTGGTTCCCTTTAATATAAATATTATTTTCGATGTGCGAGTGAATGTTGGTCATTATTATATGAAGAAAATGGTCCCTTGATCATTGAGTCAATCATTTTGATTTTACATATTTTGAAGAAGGAATCTTTAACCCACTTTCGTTCCACTTCACTTCAATCACGTTCTAAAAAAAAAAAGCGGAGTTTCGGCTCTCGAATTCCCTGGACAGAAACCCTCAAGGTAGAGTCCGACCCTTTTCGGTTGTTAAATGATAAAAAAAATGTCCGATGACTCGTGGAGATGCAGTGGATAGCTAAACATCGCTTGGGGGCGTTGAGGTAGAGTGTGGCTGGGGATATCTCGGCGTGTATATACGTCTTTTGCTGTCTGGTTCACGAAGAGTGAGTTACGAAGTCCAGTAGATGCCGTGGGGCACCGGGAAATATCGGTGAGTTTGTGGCTGTATATGTCGGGTTTTTTATACTCCGGCAAACATATCGCGAACGCGTGTGAACGAAAGCAAAATGACGAGGAGAGAGTAGTGTGGGATGAGGGTGAAGAAGAATCCACCCCCTCTGTGCATTATATCTTTTTGGTACCTCCGTAACGTAAACAGCCGACGAAACTCTTTGCCAAGTTCATCGTCAAGAAGTATAAGTAGAATAAAAAGTAGAAGAAGCAGAGAACGAGGAGAGAAGGAAAAAGCAGGATAGGTATAAGGAGAGAACGTGCCAAAAAAGTTGGTCCTGCGCACACGGAGAGATACAAAGATGAAGTGGAGTTGAGGATGAGAGAGAAGAGATAGAACGAGAGCTCTCTCGCGGTCGATGCATGATATATCGGCTCGTAAAAAAATCTACGGGAATAAAATATCTCCGCAGGATCTCGAGTCAAAGGTCGTGGTCGCCGAAAGGGCCCCCGCAGACGAGGAATGAGAAGTGGACGAGTGTGTATCTGCGAGAGAGAGAGAGAGAGCAGAGGAAAGACTTTTTCTTCTATATATACGCCACTTTTGTTATGCGTGTTTGTGAATCTTGGAACTGTGTGAGCAATTGTGCGTTTGTATGTGTTAAGAGACCGGGGACACGTTTCTCCGCGGGGCTCTCTGCTATGCGTGTTCGCAAGAGGTGCGAACATTGTTAACGAGTTACCTGCGTATTTTATACATCGTTCCTTGTCTCTCGTTGTTCCGGAGACCGTTCCAGATAGCCTACAACGAGAAGATTTTTATCCCCTGTTAAGAAACCCTGAGAGATTCGACTGGAACATCCCAAGAACTTTCAGACCCTAAACTTTTCGCGTCGAAAACCTTCAGACGTTTTCTTTTCGCGTATATAACTCATTCGTTAACTAAAGTATCATATACACGTCGAGAATATTCGTTTTTTTCTTAGTTTAGATATGTTCATTTATAACGAGTTTCATAATATGTGAAAAAGGATCTTGCCAATTATTCCACTCGAAGTTAATCGTTGTAAATTATTAAAAATCATTATGACTCTAACAGCTGTTCTTCCAAGTCGCAAGTATCTACGAAATTTTCGAAAAACTCCGACTGTTTGACTCTGCATCAAGAGTAGCGGCAGCAACTCGATGCAAAGTATCAAAAAATTGGCATCTTGAACCTAGTCAAACTTTTATTAATAATTTAATCATATTTTCAAGGGTATTGCCAAAAACGTGGCTGAGAAATGCTTTCAGCATTCCTTTCAGATACAGCTACAATAATGAAATAATCCGTTTTGATAGTAATCCAAGATGTTTCTCGCGTATAGAACATATGCAACGAAGCAGTTGCATATTAAAGAAGCGAAAAAAAAAAAAATTGCAACATTGCTCGGGATGATGAGAAAAAGAGGCAGTACACTCTTTTTCTTTTTCCCATCTTTTTTCTGTACATATATCCTCTCTATTTATTCAACACGAGTGCTTCCGGAAATTCCAGGCACGTAAAGTCCGAGGTCCAGAAACGTCGGAGAGTCCGAGCTACACAAACATATATACGTATATATGTAAGAATCCTTTCTATTGACGGGAGTGTGCTAGTGAGCCGGAGAGGTTACAGGTATCTTGGTATACAGTAAAATGTACACATATATATGTATACATGTGTACAAAGAATAGAAAAACGCCCTCGACGTGTGCATTTCGTTGAAGGGAATGAAAACAGTTTTTTTTTCTTGCAGTATTGCAGCCAAAACAACAAAAAAAGCAAAGCTGCGTTCTTTTTGTATTGCTACGAACCGTATCGGAGCTTAAACTCCGAAGATTGGCGACCCAACAGTCAAAAATTGAAGTACTACATGGTAAAAAGAGACTGGTCATTTTGATTTGATTGTGCACATGATTGAACTCTTATCATATTCGAAGGGCTGGACTAATTTTTCAACGTGACTAAAAAAAAAGGTTTCGAACGTTTTTTTTTCTTCACGAATATTCAAGAGCCGGAGAGGATTCGTTTTATAGGATAGGGGTAGACACGATGATGTGGAAAAAGACGGATGGAAGGTGGATGATGACGAAAAGGTTAAACGGACGAGAGAGATAGAGACATGATTTTGCCATGGTAGCAAACTATATCCGCGATGAGTGGGGGTGATTGAGGACGAGAAGAGAGAGAGAGAGAGAGAGGGGAAGCTTCTCCCTGGTGCTCATGGGTTCTACTCTGGTGCTACTGCTGCTTCTGCCTCCTACACACTCCGGCCCCGGGGGCGGCGTATTGATCCAGAGGCGGCGGCGGTCATCCGGCCGCTAATTAAATGCCAATCGCCGACCCTCCTCTCCACCTTCTCCTCCACCTCATGCTCCACACGTTCCCGGTGCGCTTCTCTGCTTGCTTTTCTCGTTGATTCTCCACCTCTTCGCTCCTACTTCTTCTTCTCTCTCTCTCTCTCTCTCTCGCACTCCCCCTCGGTGTCTGTCTCTTCATCCTCTCCACTTTTCCACTCAACCCTCTCAAAGCCTCCCTTCCTGTCCCCTCTCCCGCTCTCTGTACACTCAATTCAACCCTCTACCGCTACTTGCCGCCGACGTCCTCTCTTGCCCGCGTCGTCTACTGAATCTGCCTCCAGTGAGAACAAACTCGGAATGAATATATAGACATACGACATTTATTCCGGATCTCGAATCCCTGCGAGCCAGCAAAAAATGTAATAAATACACTAAAAAGTTCAGCTCCGAGTATTTTTTACGGGTATATATTTTTATTTTTTAATTTTTTTATACTACAGACGTTAAAGCTGTATGCTTTATCTTATAAAAATGTAACAAGACTGAATTTGACAGAAACTGTCATGACGAAAACTGTGATGTAATTCTTTTTTAACTCATTTCATTTCGATAATGTAATATCAGATATTCCTTGAAATAATGGAAATTAACGAAAATAATTTTTATCCATGTAGAATTAATAATTTATGCAGGAAAGAAAATTATTTTTCAGTCACAGAATAATATTACATCCATTATCAACAGTTGTAGAGGAATATTCGATTGATTATTTATTAAAGCTGAATATATATCTGATTATACTGTACGACATGTGGCATGAATTTCTGAGCCATGCTTATGAGTAGGATAAACGTTGAAAGGGCTGAATAAAAGGGGTGATGACGTAGGGTTAATATCGATAAATATAGGTACACATATAAACTATAGTATTGCAGAAGTAAGATCGTAGGGATTTATGTGTATTCCATATGAATCATTTCTATTACGAGCTTGATGAAGAATCGGATATTTCTCGTTGTGCCATGGTAAGTAAGCACTTCGTGTGAGAAAGAATGAGAAAAAGCTGTTGAGAAGTGATCGGTCCTCAGCGGGGTAAACCCCTTAAATGCCCGTCGAAAGGGGCGAAGAAAGGCCGGTTGATTGACTTCCCATGGGAGCTCACTTTTACAAGGGCTACAGAGTATTGTATAGACATATATGTTTATACATATAAGCATCAACAACTAGAGGAGCAGCTGATCCCTCATGGCTATCTCCAGTCTCTTTTCGCTCTTTTTCACGAGAAACCCGCGAGGATCCACATCCGAAACTCCGTCGAACGTGACTGTTTTACCTCGACAGTATTTCTTACCACTTTTACCACACACGATCTGGAGAGAGAGAGAGAGAGGGAGAGAGGGAGGGAGAGATATATAAATTTCTGCCGAGTTTTAAAGCTGCGCCAATCATTGTTTCAATGCTGAATATAGTAGGCATAAAGTCAACATCAGTTTATAGACTATTGGTATATATTATATCAATATACTCTTCGTACATAGATTTCATAAATTTATTTGAGTTAGACGTTCGGTAATGAACGAATTTCAGCTTTCTATCTTCAGTTGTTCCTGCCTAGTAACATCTCTGTCTTTATAATATAGAGTCCAAACTTTCGTCAAGATTTTTTTGCTTCACAAATGTTTTTGTTAATCTTTAGGAAATATAGCACTCGTAGCAGCCGATCCAACGAAAGGAGAGTCTTTCATCAGACCTCGTCCATAGCGGTATGTTAGTTGGTGCGGAAGTAATGAAGAGACGAGGAATCCATCCCTTGTCGATGTAAAGGGGTGTATGGGAGAGAGAGGAGAGCCAAAAGCAGAGCCACCCCCCCCCTCCCCACCTCGAAAACGCGTCTCTACGTGACCCCTTCGTTGAAAGAGCACTTTCGCAGACCTGTATATATTGCGGCACACTGTGGTAGATGGCAGCATCGTGATTAATGGAGCTTTCGAAAAATTTTCCAGCCTCGAGTCGACGTGATTATTCTTTTCTTTCAGTTTTCCGTATTTCGTGCCAGAGACTCCATTTTAGTAATATATTTCATAAATTAATTGAGCCATGAAGGATTTGAAAAAAAAATAGTCTCATTGGATAATTCTTAAAAAATCCAATGCCAATGATAACTGTTATTATTTCTAATCATCATCAAGTTTATCGATGACGCATATGGAAAGCGAAAAACCGCGCCATTGTGTCTCTCCATTGGACAGTTGATACAGCCTTTTAGTTTCGCGGCCACGTGGGGTTGGCTTCAACCCTATGTGGAAGGGTGACCCGACACCCTCGTGGGACGTCGCTCTGTCGCTGGTAAAAAGGGTTGAGCATTTCCTTTCAACATTCACAATTGACCAACCCATATACCTATGCGCTCTCGCAACCCGCACAAAGAGTGAATCAAAAGAACTTAAAAGAAAGACAGAGATGAATGAAATGGCAAAGAGAAAAAAATCAAAGGTAACTTCCCACTAGTGGTTATGCACACTACACTTCGCGGCATTCAGAGTGCCATTGTATAATGAACATGCAGGAACCCTCCTCTTGTTTTAATCGTTCTTCTGCTATGATAGCATGAACCCCTCGAATCCAACCAGGGTGTGAAACAAAAATGATCTGATTTTTTAAATCTTGAAAAGAAGAGACGTGATGGGGGTTCAGTGTTTTGAAAGCGTTGATAAATATGGATGAATTTACGTAAAAAAAAAAGTGGTTGCCCCTTTAAAAAATATATCCTTCCGATTACGATTCATATGCGTTGCTTTTTGATCCTAGGGAATTAATGAAGAATATTTACAGTGGGGATCAAGAGAAGGGTTTTAAGGAACTACTCAACCGTCAGTCACAGCGATATTGAAGATGAATGATATCAGCAAAAAACTATCATGGATTTGAACCAGGAAATAAACAAGGAAATTTCCAAATTCAAGAAAGTTTCAATGGAAAATAATTGAAATATAATTGTCACATGTCTCTCCAGGCAAGAAATTCATGTTCATAATCATAACAGAGTGGGGAGCTGATTTATTGGGACATTCCTGTGACTAAATTTTCCGGCATTTTAGGCCGAAGAAAAAAGACAACGTCGGCTGTGCCTTTTATGGTTTTTGTTGTATTATTTTAAATACATAGTAACAGAGAAAAAATGTCGAGGCGTGTTCGAAATCGCACCTGGCCCTTCGGGCAGTTCCACGTATATATTAGTATCTCGGGTCCTCGTGCGCGAGGCATATCCTAGAAAAATAGTTAATGGCGTCGAAAGAGAAAGAGAAAAATATAGCGAGGAAGAGAGGGGTGGAGAGCAGATGCGGAGATCGTGTTCTCGGTTTCTCTCGTCGACAGGGAACGTCCAGACCGCGTTACACACAGCTTTACGAATCTTCATAAATATATCCGCGATCGATCTCCGAACGGGGGGAGGATATCGCGCCCCCTTTGACTATCTTTTCTCTCTGTCTCTCCCTCTCTCTCTCTCTCGTTCTTCTCTGTCTTTCTTTTCTTTTTTTTTTGGTTAGGAAGTAATCATCAAGCGGGAGAAGACTTCTAATGGGAGCTCTACACGGGTGTGCCAGGCGTTTTCGATCCATAGTCTCAGCTAGAGAGGAGCATCGAGGTCAGGATCGAGATTCCAGGTTCTCTGGGCGAAGACGCTTTTCTCAAGCAGCAGCCAGCACGCAATCCACTGCGCGCTCTCTTTCTCTCGGCTCATTCTTCGCCGCGAGTTCGTGATCGATACACCGAGATCACCGGCGTCGAGCGAGAGGAAAAAGCGCGATCGGCCAAGCCAAAGTAACATACATATCCAAGCTCACAATCTCGCAGCCAAGGTGAAGATCGGCGGAAGCGTTTAAACATCGAATGTGTTGCATCTTCGTACTTGAACTTCGCGCTCGTGTTTCGTCGTATCACACGTTCTTATGTGGTTCTAACTTAACATCCATCCATATATACTTGTATGTATTTTCATTCATGTTACATTTATCTCATAACGTAAAGTCATTCGTTTTTATTACTAGTCATTCCGATAAAATCGTAAATTAATTTAAATTGATATAAATAACCGAACTGACACGAGTACATCCGTTCATATTCAATAGTAATGCGAATCCGGATTATCGAACATTTCCAATTGTAAATGCATCAAACTTATGATTACAGATTGGCGGTTTTCGTCGTTTTATAAGCATAAATTATCCGTCATATTTCATGATTAATTTGTTGTTCACATTTTTTATAAGATAAAATAATAGTTTTTTACGAGCCAATTATACGTGAGATGTTTCTAAATACGTCATTTTTTTTCGAAATTAAAAGACTTGCCAAGATAAATTTTTTGTCCAAGGAGCAGCATATTTTAGTCTTGCAATGTCGTATGATTACGTATTCACCTCTCTGAAAGTCTAAAAGGGTCAATCTCCTTCGTTTTCTTTTTCTTCGTGAGGAAATTTCATCAGTGTACGTTTTTTTTTCTCTCTGTATGACGATAATCGTCTCTCTGCGTTCGCGAGGGTTCCGGCGTACGGACATCCGTTTCCTTCTTCTTTCGATAGAACGATGAAACGGCCGAGCATACCTACATACATTTATAAGAATATATATAGACACGCATATATACATGCAGATCGGTATAATACCACATAAGCGCACACGGTTTAGCAGCGCGCTCGATCGATTTACACATCGCGACGGGAAAGCTCTTTCGCGCAATTACCCGTCCCGCTTCTTGGGTCCGCGTGTAGTACTACGCCAACCCCGCTGAATATGTATATCGAGGAAGTGAAACGGCTGTGATAGAAGGAGAGAGCCGTAAGTGCATTGGCCTTGGAAGCTCGCCAATAGATTAATAGACTCGGAGTGATGCTCGAACTTTTCAGATCTCGCTCTTCATATCCTCTTCAGTCTTCAAACGTATAGTTCTCTCGCTTGCTCAGTCTCTCCGTATGTTTCTATCTCTCTGTTTGTCCATAGATTTATTTGTCCCGTTCTTTTTGTTGTTGCTGCTCGTAGTACTCTCTTGCTTCATTCTTCTTCTGTATCGATTTATTTTTTGTTTATTCTTTCTGTGTGCGATTACGTATGCACGAGAGAAAGAAGGGCGAATAGTATCCGTCGATTTCGAACGGGCCAGAGACACATCACATCAGTCACGAAAAGATCGCATTACGGGAAATGACGATGGTAAAAATCACCGGGCCGGGTGACTCTCATCGGAGCGAATGCGCGGCCTCTCGTCCGAAAGGATGATTCGGATGATCTTCCCCATCGACATTACGTAATCATTCTTTTTTTCTGCCTTTTTTTGCGCTCGTTCTTTTCGACCTTCTCTTTTAGATCTTTCAACGTTTCGTCTCTCCGCGTCTCGCCACTACGACACTTTTGTCACAAAAGAGAAATGAATGTGCATGGAACGTTCGACGTCACTTTTTTCCCTACTCTGGACCTTAATTGGATGCATGTTTTTGGGTCAGTAGCTCATTCTCTAACATTAATCACTTTTATGTCAAGTCCGTCAATTTTGCTCCGCTAAAACTCAGTCGCTATGCGAGTAGAAAGTTCGTTCACAGCACTAACTGACCTTGTGCAGTGAGACAAAAAATAATTATCGAATCTTTTGTAATAAAGTCTGAGTGATATTCAGCTCTGTGATTTTTCGTTCACTGGTTATAAGGTCAAGAAAAAATTCACATAGTTGCTTGGATCAACGTAGGGTATTTATTTTTTCTGAAATATTCTTAGCTTTTTCCCAATGACGAAAATATGAAACGTCAAAACATTGGTGAAATATGAGGTCAAGAATTGATAGGGAAAAGGCCATAATGGAATAAGATTAATTCGCCCATGGGACCTTTGATATCAAATGTATTTGTGAGACCTGTGATTTTTCTTTTTCGTATGAGATTACAATGCCACGCACACTGGTAAAAGCGCCTTAATAGATTATGCATTAAACGCGGAGGCAGAATTCCAAACACAGCATAAGCTCACAATGGATCACAATGGAATGGGTTTTCAAGCTCCACTCAGATCCTGCGTCATCAATTCCCAAATTGAAGCTTGTCATTGTCCCGGATTATGTGTCGAATCTTTGATTTCCTGATCGTGTAGCGCGGTGATGGCTATTCATATTCACGTTCTTGTCATTAAACCGGCATCGTCTTCGTTCACGGGCAATTATTTTATCATTTTTTTTTTTCATAGTCACACGATAGGAGGGGATAAACACTGCGTCAGTCATTTTTGGCAGTGAAATAGGTTCGTTTCTCACCTTATATACAAGTAGATTCATTGAATACACCGACCAAATTTTACACCGAAAATTACCATGTTCGTATTGTGGTCGTCGAATCATCTTTTTCCTTTCGAGTTAAATTCACCATGTTTTGAAGAGAAAAATAAAAATATTGGCTGT
This sequence comes from Campoplex capitator, assembly GCA_037576405.1. Taxonomy (NCBI): domain Eukaryota; kingdom Metazoa; phylum Arthropoda; class Insecta; order Hymenoptera; family Ichneumonidae; genus Campoplex; species Campoplex capitator. Next base: position 6,098,447 of record JARBWI010000323.1, on the reverse strand, counting down.
TCCATAAATTGAAGGGAGTTTGACCACCATGAAATGTTTCAAATTAAATTTGTTTTTATTTGCAAAAAGAATTACAGAACAAAACTTGGGCCAAAAAAGCGTAATGGGATATGCCCAGCAAATTGTTGTACTGATATTGACTAGACGATAAAGAAAGATCGAATGAACACAGTTTGCTAGGGGGTCGTTGGCGCAGGGCCACAGCCGGGGAGGACTGCATAAAAAATCGTTCAGAGATATACGAGGTTCGGGGTGATCACACGATTACCGTGTGCATGAAAGGGGCTTCATCGTCATCGTAGACATCGTCGCTGGTGTGTCCGCGCTTCGTGGACGCGATTTCAAGAAGAGCGCAAAGTAATTCATGTAATCTGGGTCTGGAAGAGGCCCTGGTAAAACCGCTTGACCTCTCTCTGGCATAATGCTCTAACCCTAGAATTACCGAAAATCCGTTTTAGGAGGGAGGAAGAAAGAGACCTCGAAAGAACGTAAGGAAGATAGAGAGGAAGAGAAAGGAGAAGAGATACGAAAAGCAAAACATGAATTACCTGTATTACAACGAAAGGTGGAACGCGAACAAGAATGCTTTTGTCGAGAGACGTGACTATCAGCTGAATGCTTTTTTCCCCCATATATGTGTGACCGGAACGTGTAATTTTACTATTACCGGTTAATCTGTTGACATTAGAGCTAGAGGAGACTCAGAATGTTGGAGAATCGAGTTGGTTTCGTGAGCCCTTGGATAGGGCTAGTCTGCACCACAGTGGCGATTATGTTAAACAGTTCGAACTATATTCTAAACGCTTTTTTGCTTTCAAACGCGTCTAGCATTTCAGGCAAATGAAAGAGACCGTCTCCATTATTCTAATTGTGTCTCTTCGCAAAGCAACAAAAATATAAGAGATCTTAAATATAAGAGACCTTTGCCGATGTGTGTATGTATACATTTTGCGTAAAATTTCGAGCGAAAACTTCGGAATAATCCTAAAACTACTACCTGCGTATAAATAGAAGAAGGGAGCCGATACTCCTCTGGTTGTTTCGTGCCTGAAAACGTTCGGTTTTTCGGTGAATATATAAAATGTGATTTTGCCTGAGGCGCAAACATTTCGCAATCATGCTGCGCGGCTAGAATTAATATACGTTTCTTTCGATCTTCTTGTCGGAATGAAAACTTGGAGATGTATCAATAACTCGTGTCCTCGAGCGAGTCATTTTGTTCGTGTGTATTTTTTTTTTTTCTTCATACAATGGACAACGTTCACCTCTCATTGTCGTGTTCGTTACGTCACAATTGTGTCAGCTAGAAATATACGTTGATTGTGTTGGACGGCGTTGGTTGTCACGATCAGCGATAGATTACAGCCGGACGTACGTGTGACGCGATGACCTTCTCGCAATTAAAATCGTTTGAGCTATCTCGGTGTACATCTACACAGATTGGTATGTATCATTGATAAACAAATGGTCTTAAGTCATCTGATATCACGCGGAAACCTAAGTGGGTTACGTCTTTTTGACCACCAGTCTTCGGTGTGTAAACGTAAACTCTTCAGTGATTCTATCATTATTTCGTATGCGGATAGAGGTTATACGAAAGGTCACAATTCAACGATAACCTTCGTCGTCGTGTTACACACGGTTGACACAATGATTCAAGGTGACAGATCACGGGGTTGTCATTTTTTCACAATAACGCTCTTCCAATGGTGATCCAGAGTCACCGAGACCATTTTGAATTTCGTTCACTCTCGAGGATGGATCATTACGACAGTCAGTTTTGATGACTCTTACTTTCAATCCCTTTCCTTTCCTTTTTCTCTCTTTCTTTACGAGCTGAGCTAGTTAATACAACACAATATATAATGCGGTGGACTCTCGGGAGAACATATTTCGACACGGCGAATGATGACTAGCGATTGTCAGTCTTTGAAACGATGACGTTGACTTCCCCCTCTCTTCCCCTGCCTCGCTTTTCATGGGAAAGAAAAGAAATATACGTGTAGTGAGATAATAATTGATGGGTCGGTCCTCGAGTCTCCGATGAGAAACCTTCGGGCCCTGACTCTTGAGACACCTTCATGGCATATTATATACGTATAGACATGTCACACATATACATGAGCCATCGAAATCTCTTGAATATATTCCCCCAAATCGTATCCTGTCATTTTCGAAGGTTTCATGCACGATGACACAGACGTCAAAAGGAAGGGCTATTAAGATTACGAAGACGAAGGGACACAGCTTAGTTATCATATAAAAAGTGCCGCGCATCTATGTTAAAAAAAAAATTGAATAAACCCAAGCTTATGTCGTTTATTCAATAGTCCAAAACGAACTTGGTGTCAATACTTATGTGTACGAAAACAAATTTTTTGAAATAACAATGATGGGCCATTTCTCATTCGATGAATACTCACGTCTGAAATCATAATTTTATACGAAACAAGTAGATGCTTTTAAGGCTGATGAAATTATACTAGTACTTAGAAAAAAAATGTATTGACGTTGAAATATTGGAAAGGCTGAACACGATTCGCATAAGTTTCAATATATTTTCACAATATAATCGCAGTTTTCATGTAAGTCTAAAGATGGTGCCTGTATCCTTGACTTTTGCGTCGATTACGCTCGACAATGATTTGCTTGGAACAAAAACATTTCGTCCGTCATTTATCATGCGGTAACCTTTCCGAATGTTCTCTAATAACTTTTTTGTTCACCATTCAGTTTTACGTAACATAAGATGATAGTAATTACGGCTCCAAATTTTGTTGCCCTTCCAATGGTAATTTTAATGTCGTTGGAAGTCAAAAGTCGCCGATGTCATTAACAAATATCGTTTCTTCAAGGTTATAGTAACACTATTTGGCGTCGCGACATAATAGATCACGAAAGTAAATGGTGATTATATGGCGATAGGTTGTTCTATCGTGCCATGGATTATGGACCATTACACATGTGTTTCTGTTGATTGGTAAACATTGACGGCCTTGTTTCCAAGTGAAAACTGTCCATTAAAACTATGATCATCACTATCATTATTCATCAAATTATTTTTCGAAAACGCGATTGTTAATTGTGGAAATACACGTGACTGTTGCGTTACTCCGAGGACATTCAAACTCTCGATTGTAGAAGAAGATCAAGAGGTCTTTGTAATCAACTCTAAATCGTTTGTAAACCCATCGTTTCTTCACTCATCTTATTGACCTGTGTCAAAATGCTTGATTTTAAAGAATCAATTTATGTTCGTTTTCAAATCAAGTATCAATCGCTAATCACAGAGATGTGTTCCTATCTTTCTCAATGTTTTTTTTTCCACCAAGCAAAGCCCATTCGATTGAGTTTCGATTGAAATGCAAACGATTGAGTTCGCAAGATAAGTATCTGAATTTTATTTTGCATGACTCTTGTAATCCTAGTTTACAAAGAATTTCCATATACTGAAATATTGAGATATTATTCGGAGTCGGAGAGAAAAGTCGAATAAAAAAAGGCTCGATGAAAACAAAAGGGACTGGATGAAAGAGCGAAGACTGCCGCTGCTGCTGGAACTCTCTAAGGATCCGTAAAGTACGTGAAGAAGAGAGAAGGTGCGAGATGGAACAACAATGAGAGTGCCATCAATGAGGGACCGGTATAGTATAAGGAAAAGTATGGCGAGGATGACAACGATGAGGATATCTTTGGTCACCCCGGTGCAGGGCACGAAAAGGTGTTTGTCTGGTGGTGTCGGCACGGAGGCACAAATTACAGGCGATTGCTCGTACCTCTCGAAACCATCGCCGCCAGAGTTCTTTTCTGTCGAGCAGGGTGACAAGACACCTCCACACACCTGACGTATTTTTCAACGATCCTTCACGGCACATTGGCGTGAAACTTTCCACAAATAAATTATACTCTGTCGCACCAACAACATTTTACTTCAACGTTACATCGTTCTCGGACACGAAATTCTTGAGGATCCAACTCCAGCGATGGGAATATGTTGAAACCTTAAGGAAGTGTCATGAGAAGACAAATTTCGTGAATCATTCCTTCGAATTGGCAGCTTCCAACCCACGGGACTTTACGCCTTTGCGTTTTACCAACTCGCCAAGAATAGATGACAGAATGAAGCAGAAGAAGCAGGGGCAAAGGATGAGCGTGTGAAGTGTGAGGACGGGTTAGGATCTCGTTAGCCCGAATGATAAGTCGGAGCAATTTCACTGCTTCAAGCGCCGACTGACACGGAAACCTCTCACGTTGAGACTTTCAGTGTGAGAGGGTTTCACGTTCGTGCCGTTTGCTTCGCGGATTCTTCGCCATTATTTTTTTCTTCAATTTATCACCGAGCTTTCGTATTATTTTTCATCAAGCTGGCCAATCAACATTTCAATCATCAATAAGATTATTGTATAACTGCTGTGGGAAAATATTTCTTCACGGTTCATTTTTTTTACGAATTTTCTGTTATCCAATATGGCGGAGGGTCATAAGCAGCACAGCTAAATGATGGAGAAAGAGAGAGAGAGAGAGAGAGAGGGTGAGAGGTGGGGATGACACGTAAAATCAGAGCAATGTACAAATCACGTACTCAGGGTCACTCAGCAATAGCGGTAGTAGTTGCCAGGCAACACGCTAATTAGCCCACCCAGCCTCTCTTTCAAGTGGATACTTGACTCAGTACTTGGTAGGGTGAGCAGCGCTCAGTGGGTGAGGTCTCGAATCGCTATAGACCTGTCCGAGGTTCGAATTAACCTCCGTACCGTGGGCGTTTTCCATATTTTTGTCCCAGCATCTTTAGGTCCATTGGCATCCATTTTCGTGAAAGATGACATCTATTTTTGAAATTGTGAAAAGTAAAGCCGAAGAATTCTAATTTGAAAAACGACATGATATCGCGCGCCGGCCAGTATGATAATTCGCAGTGACGATTTTTTTGTACTTGATCCTCTTTGCGGCCTAATCATCTCGACTTAAGAATACCGGTTGCAGGAATTGTTTCCCACTTCAACAAGCAGCTAACGCTTGTTCTATGAACTTGTTAAGAATGGACTCATCGTTATGGTGAATTATTTTTATCGTGTTACCATCAAATATGTATAAAAGCCATTAATATAAGTTGACTTTTTCGTAGCTTAGAAGAACGCCTATATTCCTTGCCTCGAAACAGAAAATGATTTTTGCCTTTTTTTCCACTATTCTATAACGGATGCCAAAATACAACCCGTTTGAAACCCAGGTCGTTTCGATGCACTTGATTAACGTCATTGAATTCATGGCAATTAAGTAACCCTAAAAATCTGATCATGTTTGAGTACATATGGTCGTGAATGCGACATAAGATATCAAAACGTTTTTTGGCGAATCTCTTAAAATATCGGAACTCAGGATTTTTAATCTTCTTCTCTCTGCTTAAGAGAGAGATAATACATCAAAACTGAACTTCGAACGCGATCACTTATCGTGAATAAATGATGATGAAGTTGGATAGGGAGAATAACTTCGGAGGATAAAAAAAAAAAGTGGAAAATCCACTTGAATAAATAATAAAGAAATATTTTTCAATATTCTTGTATGTCCGATAATTGAAAGAAAGCGGAAGAATAATTAAGGTACATAAGAACGGAACAATGTTCCAAGAATAAGCTGCTGGTTAATCTATAGCCTGGAGACGGAAGATTGGTTCATAACCGTTTGGAGCGTCTATATGTATTCATGTATCTATATGGATATACGTATAGATATGTTTGGGTAGATTCATGGAGCAGGGGCTGGCAACTCGCTGGTGCACGGGGCTACAGGTGCTCTCGTGGCGGACGCTCGTAAAGATGCAAATATTGAAAGGGGGGAGAGACCGAAAGAGCGAGATGGACTCGTCAGCGACTTGTCAAAGAGTTGGCGATTGCGAGTTTGTTGAGGAAGAGAGAAAGAGAAAGACGTGGAAGAATATAGCCCGAGTGCGGAGAATGTGTTACACTATAATATGAAGAGGGTAACAGGTAGAAGGACGTAACGTAGCGACTCCGCAAGGTTGGCTCTCCCGGTTAAAGACTTTCTCATTTTCTGGCTTTCTGCATGTATATCTATAAGAACGAACAAGAGGATATGCACATACTGAAATGCTAGTGCCCGGCAGCGATGGGTTCTTTGGTCGTGGGCTGGTGGCCCGTGGTTCTCTCACTACGGGGAATATTATGTTGCGGTCGTAAGATAAACAGCGTAAAACTCATACACGCAAACTTTCGTATGTATCAGACTGCTGGCATCCTTTATGGCAACACGGAGTGAACTGAACAACATACAGATACCAATACTTCCATTACATATTCATCGAAAATTGTATTGGAGAGCACTGTATTACACTTTAGATCCCAAAAATAAAGTATGGGATCCTATAACTCAACGGTCCGCAACATCCGTCAGCATCGAATTCGACTGTGAATACAATTTCATACCGTTGATGTTTGTTCGACAAACAGTCACGTAATCTCTAAATTTTCGTGGCCTTTACCTCGAGCACGATTTCATTTCAACGCCATCATTCGTCCTTGTTTTTATTACCGTTTTTCGCAAGTTCACAGACCCCATGAAACTGTTAAGTTGGTTGGCTTGTTATTCTTTACTTCATTCATCGCCTCATACGCACTTTTTCACTTTTGTCACGACTTCAAATACAAAGTCGTAGAGTGGGGAACAGAAAGTAACGAAAGCTGAGAAAAAGTCAACACAGAAATAGGGCTTTTCTTCAGTTTGGCGTTTAATTTGATGTTTCCAACGCGGTTTACTTTCCGATGGCTGGTCCCCGTCAACCTTGTCTTTATTTAGGATTCGCAGAATAACTACGTCCGGAAATCCTTTTAAAAAAACCTCACTTTTAGAGGCTGCGCTTCTGTTTTGGAGTCGTTCCGATTAGTTCGCAGGTTCGCCTGCAATATGTATACACAGTTTTACATGATCGCAGAGCAGGCCTGCTCGAAATGGGACCTTCCCAACCGAAATGACCACAATGTCGAGTGGACCGACCACCAAAAGCTGTGGGTGTCATTTGGCATGGATAAATAAATAAATGAATAGTCGAACTGAAACCAGGTAGGATATTTTGCTTTTTTTACAAGTCACACCTTTTCGAAACTATTGGTATATTAGGATGAGCAAGGTTAACTGGGGTGTGATGATGTGAGATCGAGTGCTCGAAAGCGTGGACAAGTGCGGACCTGAAGATCTTTCGTTCTTAAAGCTATTTTACGGGGGAACTCGACTCGCAGTGACCGAGCAAACTGGCGCTGGTGGAGAGAGAAAAGAGCGAGCGAGAGATAGAGAAAGAGAAACAACGATCTCGTAATCCCGGGTCAAGCCGAAAAAAAAATTTGTTGTTTCAAGAGAGCGTGAAACATGACAGGTGCTGCATGCCACGGGAGGCAAGAGAGCCGCAGGTGCTAAGGCGTTAAATATATTTTGTTAAATATAATGTCGGATAAGTCAGACAGACGTGGTCGAATTGCATTTCTTCACTGCAGGCCTAAAATGTCTCCAAAAAATATTGTAACAATTAGTTATCGTTATATTTTCATTTAAGGCACTTCGAAATTTTATCTGTCTTCAAATAAAAACCAAGAGAATTTTGAAATTTAATCAAAACAAACATGTGAAAAAGTGTTTTCATGGTAACAATTAAATGGGTAGTTAACGAGCCTATTCATGTGAATGTTATAGAAAGAGAGCATTTCAACACCAATTGACTTTTGTATTGCGTGCGTATAATTAAAAATCGATGATCCGAAATGAAAATGATCATTCATCTAGTAAAAAGTTAGTTGTAGTTTAGAATGCAACAACGGTTCGTAGCACAAATTGAGAACGATTTCTCAAGGAAATGGAAAGAATTTTTCTGGGCATATTATAGCAAGACACTTGAAATCATATTTCACGAAGCGTCCGTGGTTTCTGGTAGAGCCGAAGAAATACGACTACACAAAACATGAAAAACAAACGATACGGAAAAATAATATCAATCCGACAAAATCAGAGTAAGTTTACAGCGCAATATGCAATTACAGCTCGTTAATCGAATGGAAAGCGACTTGTTTTTCTCACTGGTTGTAAGCCTGTGATCATTACACTTCTTCGACTATCTATAATACATACATATATATATATGTATAGGGATTTACGCGCATATGGTATAATTCTCAATGACCCGGAGACCGCATGATCGTCGTAAATCGCGACCGCAGAGCGGATCATCATCCTACGTCCTGGGGAATCTCCTACCCTCTTTCTTGCCTTCACTGTCTCTCTTTTGCGTTACCTTTCCATCTCTATCTTGTCCTGGTCGTAGTTTGAAATTGGGTGCAGCGTCTTGGCGTCGGCGTCGTAAATCGACGGATCGGATCTTTCCTCTTCGTGCTTTAGTGTTGCATTATACATCTCCATGGTCGAGAATACAGGTGGTCACAAAAGTGGCGCCTCTCATGAACATTATAATTGAATAGCGACATTATTCTTGAGGGAAACACACTCATGAAACTTTCTTTACGATCCACCTTTGATGAGATGTGAATAAATTAGTAATCTCCAATCGTTCTCTTGCTCATGACTGCATTGATGCTTTTCCAAACGATCGATTAATATTTCCCGTTAATCGTGCACCGAAAAAAAAAAAATGGACAAACGCCGTTCGCATCAGAATTAAAAAATCTGCAAAATCCTTTGGTCTATGCCATGAATTTTGAAATATCCTGTACACTTTTGAATAGATGCTGTTTGAAGCTGGTACGGATATGATGGTGGTGAGGATCGTAAGGTCTGTGCGTGGCGAACGCGGATGCGCAGCGTCTCCTCGGGTAATTGGTATTAAACGACGACGCGGTCCCGTCCATCCGCGATCGCGTGTCTCGTAACGGCCGATAAAATTTCTTTTTTACGATCGAACGAGCTCTCGCCCGGTCTCGCGGTAGGAGGCACTCATCTGTATGTTATATAGAGACGATTCAGGACATCGTCGTCGTGAGCCATACCGTACAATCCAATTGTATTTATAATTTACTCCGTTTTTCGATCACCGATTCAATCGGAATTTGAGCAATCAACGAAGACTGATAACGCTCGGTTTTATTATTTTTTTCAAGTATTTATTGTTTTTTTTTTATTATTAAATTGCATGCAAAAAACGGTTTATGAATTTGGATAGTTATGAGCGTTTCTATATTTAATCAAGAGCTGTTTCAATCAAATTTGCGCCAGATCTTTGGTCTCAATTTTCATCAACTTTGGACGTAACATTCGAACCTATAAGTATGGCAAAAAAACAAAGCTCATTTCGCACACGTCAATATTTTCTGATCATCCGCTATCGCCTTCGATGGGAGTTCGACTGTCGTTCTTTGTATTTTCAGTCACGCTCTCGCTTTTTTCTTTTGGCATCATACTCTTCGTCGTTTCGCGTCATCGAGAATTCAATTTGCAGAACGACCGTACGCTTCTTGTACTCGGTGATGATCTTTCTGCTCCTGATGTTGCTACTTAAGGATATACATGTATACCCATGTACAAAAGTTCATTTACTCTAGCATAGGTTTGTATCTTAGCTGGAAAATAATCGAGTCGATATTACTCTCCATAAAGTTATGAGTGTGTGTATGCGCGTGTGTACCCACATATATTCCAATAGAGAAATGAATCGTATGGTATCTCTCGATAGAAACAGTAAAAAAAAATTGAACGTTAAATCATTCATTTTTCATTTGCTCGCGAAAACCAAATCGATACAGGCGCGGCTTTGAGTTTACTGATAATGAGCTCCAGCTGGTTTTTTTATTTATAATCAAAAACGTAGAAAGACTGCTTCTCGCTAAACGATCGAAGCGCGAGTCAGTGGCCAAGCAAAGAACCCGGAGCTGCTTAACTCGGAAAATCGTCACCGCCATACACCAATCGCGCAAGCTCATCTCTGAGGATCATTATAAAAATAAATTCTTTATTATGCACACCTGAATAAATACATTTTTCATGTAAATATCATGCACGTACTTGTTTATGTATATTGTTGAAAAACACACAAAATATTCCACTTATGAAAAAATTGGCGAATCTTTATGGGAGATCGGAGCAGTTTTCGCTACCCAACTTTTCACGACTCCTGGCGAGAAAGACACTACTTTATCGAATCATTTGATCAGCAACGTTTAACCTAAGGAACTGACGAAAAAAAAAATGAGAAACGCACGTATGCCATGCGAGGATAATTAATCGCGTGCATATTCCGGCTTTTTGAATATATACGAGTTCAACTTTACACGATATATTCAGTGAAATGGGCGAATTCAATTTATATATCCATACTCGTATACTTTTGTACTCATATATATATATATATATATATATATATATATAACGTATTTAATATTATGTAGATGTATATATCTGTGGGTAAGAACGGGTTTGGAGCAACGATAAATGTATGTGACGAGGAGCGGCGGCCACACAAGCGCGCATGCATATATTTAGCGGAAGCAGTAGACTCGCGACTCGTAAAACTCTGTTCGACTAATTATCCGAGACATCGTAACGAGAAAAGTGTGTGCTCGTACGTGAACGATACTTGTGTTTAATACGCAGCAACATACAAGTTAGTGTACGTACAAGAGATCAGAAGATGAAATAAAAATTCTTTAATAGATTTTATTTGGGAGCTCCAATTACAGATATAATATTGATGAAAAAATATGATGACACGATGGAGACTAATTTTCATGATTTTATTCGCTTTTTTACTACCTGGATACAAAGTTTTATTACCTGCTTATAAATAAACGGTATTTCGAGCCTATCTTATCTTCGTTCTGGAAAAGGATGATAGACATTTATCCAATAAAGACAGAGACAACAAGACGCAAATTGATTGGTAAATAAGATAATTAAAATTTGAATTTCGTATCACTTCTGTACATAATTATACGAGTATGCGAATCAAAGTTGCGGAGTGTATAACGACGAGAAAAAATGTGCACGAAATTCCGTAAATGCGATGGAAAAAATAATCTTGATCAATAAGCGCTTCCAGGTATTCGGTCTCTTATATTTTTTTTTGTTTTTTTCCCATAAAAATATTTCATCGCCTTAGTTTTATGTCATTTTCGGGTCGGCATATTGTGGAATCACGGGTTTATACGACTTCGTATAATGACAACCGACTGTCCCATATACATGTACGTTCACTTTTCTATATAGTAGAATATCATAGTCGATTTATTAGCACATCATTTACTCGGACTTAAATGTACACAAAAATTATTCACAATGTATGCACCGTGTGAGGATGAAATGTGCATTGAGAAGTAAGATCGTCGAGTGTGTGCAACCCGCCTTGCAGACCAAGCCTGAGACGTGCGTTTCTCGTGATTGCACAGGCGTCGACAGGCAATTAATATAAATACTACACATGTTCGAAGAGAACCAGCAAGACGCTGAAACAGCAAAGAGAGACAGTTGAACTTGTGAGAAACGTGACGACAACGAGGACATATTAATCGTTACGAAGAAGCGTGCCAAAGAACGTTACAAAAATAATCGATTACGTTATTAAGTTTTTCATAATATATAGTTAATAGCTTATAATCCATGTGACTTTGAATTTTAATTAAATCGAGTTTCAAGACGTTAAAAAGAGCGAAGAGAAGAAAAACTGACGTTTGAAATAGGATTGAAAGTTGACGAGTTCCAGATAATTTAAAATTGAATTGGTCTAATGTAATTTAACGAGAACTGTATGGATGGGCTTTTCATTTATTTTTTTTTTTTTTTTTCATTTTCGAACGCCAAATTTCATTCTACCGGTAAATTTAAATTAAAATTTTTTAATTTCTAGTGAAATGATTTTTTTCAAATAAGATATGCTTCTTCTTTTAATTGAGATAGAAGAAATTTTTTCTCAACTCTACCAACGATTATAAAAAATGGTCTTGAATGCTCGTATCAAAAATAATTTATCGAATGAAACTGTACGTTGATGATGTGCTTCTGTCTTCATTATTTCATTTTTTCTTTTTCTACGGTGTATCAATTTTCATAACGATTAAGGAAGAGTTATTAAAGAGCATAGAAGGCAACAGAGTAAATGACGTTTCCGTAGTGCCCGCTTTGTTCCTACAGTGACAAGAGAAAAGAGACGGGTCTCGCAGGCATTGAATTCATATAGGGAAGCCGTGACTTGAGTTTCACGCCTCGTGTATCTCGAGAGCAGCGAATGACAGGTTTGCAATCTCCACGAGTCCTCCCACACATGAGCGTTTCTCGCCACCGCGTCATCCGCATTGTAGTCATTTTTTTTTCTTTCATTCCTCGCTCTATTATATATGTATGTCCGCATGCTTCATTTTTGGTCAGTTGCCTGGATCGGAGTTATTAATATTTATTTGAAGAAAAAAAAAAAAAGATTTAACGAGCTGAGATGGTTGGTCAAAATTCAGTAATTATAATTTGACAATGGAGTACTCTATAGAAAAAAATCAATATCCCTTGCTTCAATATTCACTTTTATCTTAATCAAAGGATAATGAAGTTTTTATTGAGTTTAAAATGAGTTGAATCCCTTTTAATTCAAATAGCTCAAAATAAAATCGATTTTTCGCGCACAAGAGAAAAAAGGATCTCGTCGAACTGACGAAGCGAATGTTTCTCAACGTTGCCCGTTGCCTGAGTCGCTTTTATCATTGATTTTGACAATCATAACAACAGAAACTATAATCAAACACATTTTTGATGCCTTATTTTCATGACTCTATTTTCCTGGCTGTTTTTCATCCTGCATTTGTGACGAGCTTGTTTTCTGTGGTTCAAATCCAAAGATTTTTATATTGTACATATTTTTTTGTATATTACTACGGTGGCCATATACTTGCGTCACTCGCAAGTGCATTTTACGATGCACTTTGCGACCACTTTCTCCATTGCGACGATCACGGAAGCTGGTAATTGACACATGTGCGTAGATGAGGAACATGCACGCGATCTTTTCATAAACACGTATCGATTTCACACCGGAAGTCTTCAGAAAAATTGATTCGTACGACTCGAAATTAATTTGTCTTGCGAACTGGACCCACTAATTACGGTATATTTGCCACTTGAGGCTCTGACGCAAGTGGATGAATTTAATATAAAAACTCCCGACTGAAAAACTCCTTCACTTAAAGAAAACAGTATTAAACTTTAAAAAGTCTGAAATAAAAAAATAGATGTCGGGATTTTCGTCGGGAGATGTCTCTAATCGAATCATTGAATAAAAAGTAAAGATAAAGACATCTCCCGACGAAAATCCCGACATCTATTTTTGTATTTCAGACTTTTTGAAGTTTAATACTGTTTTCTTTAAGTGAAGGAGTTTTTCAGTCGGGAGTTTTTATGTTTTTTCAAAACATTTTTTTATTTCACACTTTTTAAAGACAGACGCGACAGACGCGCGTCGGTTCGGATTGAAATTAGCAGCGCACAACGGTGTGAAGTTCGCGATAGTCGAGCATGACCTTATTAAGGTCCCCTTTCGATATGGCAAAATGCGTTTGAATGTGAATTCTAATGATTCCTAATTATTTCAGCGAGTTTGCAATAGAATTGAACGAACTATGTCTAAGAACACTGTCTGTCACACATGGAAAGTATATGCAAAAATTGGTCAAGACAGTTGTCACTGTTTCGTAGAAAAGTGGTGACAAAGAAATAGCCCGAATCAGCTGACTCCCGTCTTTTTGCCCTGCGGGCAGTCGGGAGTTAATTAAAAACTCGAAAGAATCAATCCATTTCGAAAATGGATCAAATTATTTCAAACGGTTACAATTAACTGGAATCACGTGCGAGTTAATACTTCGGACGCACCGAACTTTGAGGCTGGACATTTTTCAAACACCGCATTCCAGCTGATAATGGAGTTTTCGTACGAAATTACATGAAACATGAAAAAATGGTTAGATCGAGTGGTAAAGTATATGAAGAGTTTTGAAGGGTGTAAGAGAATTGTAGATAAGATGTCGTTGCAGGGATATTTTATTCATCGCTGTATGCACGTGATGCACTTCTTTGTCTCCGGCTCTCCCTCTCTCTCTCTCTCTCCCTACAATAATATATACGTATGTATATGCGTGCAAGAAGAGTGGAAATTGTAAGGGCGATGGAGAAACCCCGCGAGAATGCAATAATACTATCATGGCGGACAGCTGACTGGTCTCACACGGTCTCAACCCCCGAGAGTCAACGCATAGCTGCTAAACAAAAGTAACACCCGGAGAATTTCAGCGATGCGCTACCAGCACCTTGCGTGTCCGATATTCCCACTTGCCAAAATATAATGCATCCGTGTGTCATGCATGTTAGTACACAATATAAGAATAACATAAAACGAAACAGAGCAATGACTAAAACTAAATTTGTTGCATGCTGAAGTCAGCGTGAAAAAAAAAAGGGTTGAAAAATAATCAGGTGCGAAAAGTTTGTTATTTATTTAGTGAGTGTTCATTGTTCAGTGTACTGAGTCTGGACATAATAAAATCCCAATGTTCGTGTACCGGCACATTACTCAAATGAAATTTCACATTTCCATATGTTTACAGCGAATCATTGAAACAAAATTAATGCCAAAGCAGGGTACTATCTTTGTACATTTTTTTTGTTGATAAGCATCGTTACGTGTAAATTAGAAATTGAAAATTCGTAGGCACTTTGAATGATAACGCGGACATCAAAAATGAGAGAAAGGGAAAAGAATGTTGGATCGAAAAAAAACCATTAGAGTTACCATGGCGTATTCTGTTTGTTCGTGTAGCGTGAAAAGGCCAAAAAACGATCCACCAAACTCAGAAAACGTGTGTTTGCATGTTCGGTGGACAAACATATTCGTTTAGCCTTTCTAGCAATTATCGTAGGAGACAAAGCAAACACGGTGTCGTTTAAGTAGCCGAAAAAACCGACAGGGCGGCACGATGATCGGCTTTTTTCGTTTCATTTCACTACCGAAAATCGTGGAAAAATCCGATTTAGAAAAAAAAAAAATTCAAGAATTTCGTATCTCTTATCTGATCTTTTCCGGTAAAATACATATACATACGTATACAGTGTAATCGGCATTGCAAAGCCCGGGAGCTCCAGAACACGTTAACGTTCGTCAAAGTGTTAATCACCATGGCGCGCCGAGAATGGCTAAGAAAAACGACGCGATGGCCCTTCCTCACAAATGATTCGGTGGACACGGAGTAGCTAACCAGCCGAACAAATAATACCTGCGAGGCTAACGGCGAAAGAAGTATTTACCGAAAAAAAAAAAAAAAAAAACGGTGACGAAGACACTTGGACGACCCTGAATTACGAATTATCTCATTCTCTACAAGTCTCCCGGTTTCTATGGTGAAATCTATTCATCAATCTAATGCCCAATATCTTCGAATTAC
Organism: Campoplex capitator; assembly: GCA_037576405.1. Taxonomy (NCBI): domain Eukaryota; kingdom Metazoa; phylum Arthropoda; class Insecta; order Hymenoptera; family Ichneumonidae; genus Campoplex; species Campoplex capitator. The sequence continues at coordinate 6,083,019 of JARBWI010000323.1, read as the reverse complement.
TACGACGAAAATGTGTGTTTTGTGATTTTCTTTTTGAATCGTTTTTTTTTTTTTTTCATCACTAGAAGATCATAATTTTTTTATGATATGCTTGGAAAATTGTAGAGACAAAAAATTATCGTTTGAGAAATTGTTGAATGTCATTTGGAAAATTGTATTCGATGATGAATTCATTTAGAAATATCGGTATTAAAAATGTTTATTTTATTGTGTGCTGTTAAATAGCAGACACCATTTAGATGTTATTTAAAAAGCGAAGTTTCGTTCAAAGATGCTTTTATCTCACGCGTTTGTCACAGAATTCAAACCGAAATTCCTTTCACCCGTATATATTTGAGATAATGTGTCAATTATGAGATTGAGAATAAAAAAAGTTTTGTATTTATAATTAACACGTAAGGTCAAGAGTTGAGAATAAAGAACAAAATGATGAACATTTATAAAAGTTCGTGACAACAGGGATGAGCAAAGATTAGCGAAAATATAATAAATGCTCGACCTTTGACCTTGAATCAATTTTGATTTTTTCTTCGTCTCGTATAACGAGTGCTTTACGAAGTTCAACTTTGGTTAATCAATCTTTTACCTTCAAGCTGTTTTTCTGCTTTGCACAGCTTACTTCATTTATCTTTCCCTCTCTCTCTCTCTCTTTCTCTCTCTTTGACTCTTCATCGTTGACGTGATGACGAGGTGGCAAAAAAACGTTCAAAGCTTGCTAAATGGACATGCATGCGCTCACGATGCGAGAAGCCGATGCGCAAAGAGGAAGGAAAAAACGAGGACTCCGGAAGAAGGGATGAAGGAAGATAAAAAGATGGAAATGATGAAGAGGCAAGAGAGAAAGATTTTGAGAGAACGAGGCCGAGAGCAGGAGGTAAGGTAACGCAAAACGTATGACGCTCGCTGCTAGCGTGGTCATTATCCTTCGCGAGACCGCGAAGTCGTTTCGAGGTAAAAAAAAAAAAAAGAAAAAAAAAGTAAAGAGACAAAAATAAAGAGACCTGGCTGAAAGAGAGAACTGTGAACTGACCTGAGAAGGGTGGACTGTCCTCTACGCTGTGGAGACCGAGACCAGCCTGCCCAGGTGCTCAAGTGCACCTAATTACGAACGAGAACACTAAACTGCAATTAACGAGCCACTCGTGGCAACCAAAGACTCCGCCATCTTGACTCGATACTTGTTGAGGTCAAGCCTCGTTACACGATTCCTTTGTTTTTTTTTTTTTCATGTTTGTACTTTTTCATTCATCCATCTTATCAGTTGGTTCGAAGAACAATTGAACCTCGTTAAATCAATGCTCAACCATCGTGCTCTGGTTGCTTCATTTTTTTTTCTTTCAATTCTCGAGCATAAGGATTGGATTCGTTTCATGAAATGGTTTACATCTTTGCCACAATTTAAATTGGGATCGTTAATATGAAATGACTCAATATAAATATTTCACATAATATTTATGAAGGAATGATTGGGACGAAATTTCGAAGACTTCGGAAATTCAGCAGCAGCTTATTGACTTTTGAGATAAGTTTCGAGCTGTATAAATTTTTTGAAAAATATTCAGCACTAATCCGATTAGTTCGAGTAATGTTTATAAATCATGGATAATTTTTCACACCTGTATATTTCATTGGGATCGAAAGTCATTAAATATAACGAAATATAAATAGCAGAAAAATGAAACCTCGATATTTTCTTTCTTTCACCCTATCCAATCAACATTAATAGATACAAATCAAATTCTATCTGCCGAGTTTATATTACACGCTGCCAATAACTTGTACAGCTGCAGTAATAATAATTCATTTATATTCGCCTCACGCTTTGGTATTATCTCAGCAACCCTTCAATATTATTTAACCCAGTACACCTATCAAACAGTTTGAATATCATATATACTGGTACGCCGAGAAGAGAATGGTAAAGAATGCTAAACGAATGAGGTCGTGATTTTTTCTATTTTTAACTATTTTTTCATATTTTTATTCAATATTTTAAAAGACGTGTGTACACATATTCGTTGTGTGGCTCGCGTCAATTTCCCACGCGACCAACATCAACAGAACTAGCAATCGGAATCGCTTTTCGAAAGATACTATCGTGAACTACACACCTCATCGTCATCCTGGCAAAATGAATACATGGGCATATACGTCGCTATACACCGGCCACGACTCGCATAGAAATGCAATACACAATAATGCAATATTGCGCAAGATGGCGCGCGAGACAGAGAGTAGGCGTGCAGAAGTGCATCGGGTGCAATGCAGCCGAGTCTCAGCCGCTTATCTTCTGATTTTTTGCTCCTTCCATTTTTTTTTCCACATAATGCACTCACGTATACACGTTACTTTGAGAAATGGATACGTGCTGCGTTTGACACACACTAAGAGTGAGTCTGGTGCGGTAGTTTTGCGATAGAATGATTGGCAATCTAAGAAACAAAAGATCTGTGAGTCACATCATCAGACACACGTCAATGCAGTCCATTTATTATTTAATCAAGTGTCAAAAGCAAAGATCGATACTTTTTAATCGATTCGCAGAATAAACTTCGTATTCCATCGGTATATATTTCCATAATTTATCATTTTCTTCCACATACACTATATTCAAATGAACCAAAATTACTCCATTGATGAGGATGGCTTTTTAAGAACAATCCTTTTTATAGTAAAATTAGAGAAAACGAAATAATTGAAATGGATGGACAATCAATTTGATCGGTTTTGCTCAAGTTCTCGCTTAGATTCCTCATGAGGTGATAAGCGCATCCGTTCGTCAATCAACAAATATTGTTCTTCGAATTCATTTTAAAACTAGTCTAAGTGAAGCGATATTCAAGTTCCAGAATGATGGAGTTTTATTATTGATGAGAATTTTACAAAATTCATGAAACGATGGGAGTTCAAGATTTTCTGAACAAAATTTCACTTCCGTTTTTAAGATCATCAAAAAATGTATATAATGGTATACTATTAAATAAATCGAGGACGTCTCCATAGTGAATTGATTTCTGTCTGTGCAATTATATCAGTAAAAATGTTTGAATATCAGTAAAGTAATAGTGCGATGATTGTGAATTTAGATATAACTCTAATATTTGTTCTGTAAAGATACTTCAAGCCTCATCACTAGAAACGTGATAAAAAGAGATTTTACCTATCATAAAATTATTATTATTATTATTATTATTAATACAGGTATTTCTCCGCTCAGTCGAGGCACCGCAATTTATTTTATTGTTGAAATCCTGTATTGAGTATACTCAGTTGTGCCTATTTTAATGATGTTTCGTTAGAATATTATGTTTAAATAGTCCAGATTAGCTTTGGTATTATTTTAAAAGTTCATTAAATCCAACGGATTTTATTTTCTCGGTCAGTTTTTCATGAGATAAAGTTAGAGCAACGTGGCGGCTTTTTTGCTGCATTAGACGAGCAAATCAACAAAGTTAATAATGAATAAGACTAGAGATATTTTAAGCGAGCACACTTTAACGAATGACTATTTTGTAATGAACCTATTACTCTCATTCGTCATTACTGCGAGTAAAAACAATGCAAAAAAATTAATTACCCCATGGAGTATACGTTGAATCAAAGAGTCTGAGTCAGGCATGCTTTACAATCGTAATAATTAAAATACTTTGAGATAATAAAAACCTTTTGCGATTTCAAAAACTTGGATTTGTAATATCTTTGCCCGGGGCCAGTTTCGACCAACAAAGATTCAAGCAATTCCGGGTCGCTAAACTCGGAAACCAAAAGCCAGCGATAGTCTGTGTATCAATGAGTTTGAACGCAAAACTCACGATTTTTTTCTGTCCCTCCAAATTTTAATGAGTTTATTGTAATGTTTCTTTGAACATTAATATTCTGAGAAATAAATAATACGAAACCTCATATTCGATAGGTCAAAATGACTATGATTATGTAAATCGGCGATGATCAATGACTGTTGATGCAGACAACAAAGGTATCCAGTAATTGGCATGGCTATCGTCGTTCATAAAAAATATAGCAATGTACAAACGAGAAGGTGAGCAGTACTGGATAATGTGCGAAGAAATTTGAACACTTTGAGTACGATGGAGTTGAAGAAACGAAGGGGAGAAGATATGTTACATAGTATGGGGTGTGTTATCTCACGGCGATTTCTCTCTTGATCGAACAAACGATCGAAAAATTGTAGAGCTCCGGCTTTCGCAAAAGGTCTCTTTCACGGTTCCGTAATTTCGTTCTAACGAATGTCCGTTCTATAACGAATAGATGGACCACGCCTCCGACTTGTCTCTATAATGCACCTGCGACGCACCTACATATATATATATATATATATAAATATTATATTTCTATACATATATTCATATCTCTTTCTTTTCTTGAGTGCATATACGAATAGAGTTCACGAAACGCTCGAGGCTTCGTGCAGATCTCTCTTAAGAATTCATGCAACAATCACATGTACTTGATTCGCAGACTCCGAGTATGTTAGAGAGTGCGAATAATCTCTTATTGTCTTTGTACAATGTTCCTTGAAATTCGCCCTTGTTAAATTGGCTCGTAAATTTATTAATTCAGAATGCCATCGTCCAAATCGATGTCGATGTTGTTTGTGAACCTCGGGAAAAGTTGCTCAAGTTATTGGAAGTAAATATCTGAGCTATGGGATGGTTTTGCTTCGACTACCCTCAGTGCTTCGGAGTATTGACAATGCAGAGGCAAAACTCTCAACCGTTCCCACCCTTCAAAGAGGCAGAAATAAAAAAGATCTAAAAACAAGGCGCAATACTCACAGGAATTTAAGCCACGTCCTTTTCATCGCTAAGGATCGATTAAGTGGTACAGAATCTTTCAAGCATGATTCACGCAATCGCAAATATTTCTATAACCCAATCAAAGTTGGAAAACTATGTTTCACTCGTCAACCTTAGCAAAATCATTTTCATCCAACCCTTCATAACCGAATTCTCGTCTCGAGTATCAAGGAAATCACTTGAAAGTTTGGAAAGCATCGAGTAAACTCTTCGGGAGAAGGAGACGAAGAGGCCAACTATGTCATACCCTCTTAAGTCCCCTCCGGAGCTCAACAAATCTTCCACTGATTGTAACAAATTTTCGTTGGTCTCTTCAAAATATTGCCTCATCATTTCAACAATAGATTATTCATCTCTACAATTATTCCTTACCCTCTAAATGCATGTCGATTTATAATCCTGATCGTTTGGAATATGGCTCACGTCGTATTCTGAGCGAAACTCAAGTTGTCGAGAATATACTCAACAATTCTGATTCGATGAGATCAAAGATTACGATTTTAATTTCTTTGAAGGAATTCGAGTAGACTGCCACGAGAGCGAGAATTAATGTTATTCCTGCTATCACCATTACTTGGAATATTCCGTCTCCCTTTATACTAGTATGCATTTACCACCGAGCTTGCTAGCCACCGGTTCAACGCCATCTTATTATGCAATTTTGAAGTACATGCACGCATTTTCTTGATGTCGCAGATCAAGAGAACTTTGCAACAGAAAGAATTGGTCGAGTTGGTTGCGAAGAAGGGACGAGGTCTGGACACGCCATATTTCATGCGAATGCCGTGTAATCGGGGACACGAACCAAGAGAGCGATAACTTCATTACCTCGCCGGAGCTAATTGCAGGGAAATTAGCGGGGCTAATTGCTCCTCGCACTATCTCTCTTTTTCTCTCTTTCTCGTTCTCTTTCTTCGTTGGCTTATCGGGGCTTCTCTTTCATTCTTCTCTCCCTTTTTCTCATTCTCTCTCGAGCTACTTTACTACATTCTCTCGTACAGCATTCGATCGAGATCCAATCGATGTGCGAGCTCTCCAAGGAATGCACGTGTGCCGTCACTTTGCAAGTGAACCTGTGGACCGATGAGCACATTTGTGTTTAAGAGATCCCGCCGTCCTGACTCTTGTTCATGCGTTGAATACATAATTCTTTTTTTTTTTCATTGGAAACAAGAATGACTAACAATGATATTAAACTTTCCTAGGGAACATAGAAAGCGAAGATTCGAAAAATTTGATTGAATTATTTCAGTATCGGCAGCAAATTGCCTCAATTCTGAGTCGATTAAATCGGATGAATTGATATTTAGTCAAGATTATTTTCGATTACATCAACTTATTTTGGATTCTTGCCATTTGTTCCATTAGCCACGAGATAAATTTCATCGATCAATGTGTACTGATTTACTGTGGAGAGTGATCGAATTTTCATTGAGCACACGGTTTCATCTCGATGATAGATTCGATTGAAAAACAAACAATATCAGAGTCGACATGATGCTTCTACAGAATTGCTTTTGAGAAGGATGAAAATATCGAGTCATCTTTTTCTCGCACAGACGGCGTATATCTTCGCAGAACTCTGTGGCTGTACAGTTATATCTATCATGAGTAAGTTTATTAATGTTTTTCGCTGAAAGAATGATGTGGCTAAAATTTTCACAAAAATTTGAATTTCGAATAAACAATTTTGAAATTCAACCGCTGTCGTCGTATCATCGAATGAAAAAGACATAAAATTATCTTTCCATGAGATCGCATTGCTGAGAATAAAGTCGTCATTAAATCGTCTGATTATTCTTACTCTTGAGCCAACTTTTCTCTATTCGGAGCTTCAATATAATTAGAATCACCTATACGATCTATTTTTTCAACTTCCGATAATTACTATTGACTCGACTATATCGGTGAATCCTCTTGAAGCTAGCGGGAGTTTTACGGGGCTCCAGAACGCGATAGGATTCTTCAGCTTTGCTCCAGCAGCATCGACGAGCCAATTACGAAACGCTCATGCACACATACATTTATATCTCGTATAACTCCACCGATGCAACTCACCTTCGAAAGATACTAATACCAAAGGAAGAATCGTTCGCTCGTCGAGCTATATGCAGGCTCGCTTGGCCCAGCACCATCAAAGCTCTCGTGCGATCGTGTGCATCGACGAGAGTGCGCGCATCGAGCTCGCTCGCGCGCGAGTACCGACGCCAAGTCACGACCTATACTAATGAATGATTATGCTACAATTTGCCCCGAGACGGCAGCTATCGCAATTTATTAAATTACAGTGATTCGTGCAACTGCTGGTCGCGCGGCGCATCGACGCGCTATCCGGTAGTCGTGATGTACCTACTACGAGAGCGAACTTGCGTGTGTCCTTTCTCGCGCTTCATCCAAAAATTTCGGCGAAAAAAGTGTTTATCGATAATTTCTCACTGCTTGTCGGTGACTGCAGATCGTACTTTCCAGAAAATATTTTTTTCTTATTTATACCTGTTTGTTTTTGAGGAAGTAAAAAATTCGCTGATCAAAAAGGCATCCAGCAAACCCAACTTGGATAATTTTCGTAACTTTGATGTAAAAGTAACGAGCTCGTGTAAAGTTTGCATAAAAATTACGGAAATAATTCGAGTGTGCTTGCTGGGCTGGTTCGCCTGGGATTTTCGATTTGCATACTCAAAAATTAAGAGCGAAAAATCTTTTTCGTTTACGATTAAAGATAAATGAAGTACAAGATGGTACTGAATCTTTCGAATGTTGAATAAATATCAATTTTTTTAAATATCTTCTATGAGGAATAATAAGAAGCAGTAGAAAATTCATAGAAATTGTAGCTTCTTCGTTCCATCTTCATTGGTATTTGTTAGATATTAAGAGTGAGATAATTTTTGAGAAAATAAAACGATTGAAAAACCGTATTAGCAGTCGAATAAACGGATTGGATTGTAAATAGCAGCGAGTTTTGTTCACTCGATTTGTTTCGAATCTTTTATAAATATGCACGAATAAAAAAGAAAAATTTGCTTTGCTGGGCGATGAATAAAATGTGTAGAAACCAAACAAAAAATAGCCCTGCAAAAGTCAAACTGAACTGATCTCTTATTTCAAAGCTCGGACTCGTACGGTTTGCTTCTGTTACTCGATCAAACTGCAATATAATCATCGTCGTTACCTGATTGCGGAAGGGATTGAAAACTTTTTCGCGAGAGTTTTTTTTTTGTCCAGTTCAGGTAATTAAAAAAAGTATCGTAATTGGTAGATCGAAAAATCTTAAAATAATTTTCAATTTCGCATGTGCGTTAAAGAAAGGAGGCGTGTGGTAGGGTGCGTGAAACCATAAATCGGGATGCAGCCGGCAGTGTTCTTTGGTCGAAGCTGCTTGCAGTTGCAGCTTCTGCTTGGTAGATGAAAAATCAAATCGGGCGTGAAACGAACGAGTAGCTCGCGAACGTTGGGACTTTTATACGCGGCGGACGGTCACGCCGGTCGCTCGTTATATCCCTTACCGGTAGTGATGAAGCCGCTGCTGGATGGCTGCTGGGACTCTCAGATTGGTGAAGAGGAACGACGAGAGAGAGAGAGAGAGAGTAGCGGAGAACGAGAAAGGCTCTTTGGAACTAATAGTCGCGTGAAGAAACCACAAGAGAAAGAAAGAAAATCGCAAACTCAAAGAGAAAGAGACAGAGAATGAAAGAGTGACGAACGACAAATAAAGACAAATAAACTGAAATAAAGAATATGATAATTACGAAAATCGAAAAAATATTGAACTGTAAGCATATATATGAAAACGATAAACTGCTAATATTAAAAGAAAAAGATTAAAACTTATTTTAAAAAGACCGACTCGATTGATTTCATTCCGATAAAGTAGTTGAATAAATATTCACGATAAACAGTCGATTTTTATAACCAGCTATTTTGACTCAGCAACACCGTTGTGTCAGATATTATGATTATCTGCCTGATACCAGTGCTGTAATAGCTTCGAATATCTTTTAAAGTATCATCGGGAGTGTAAAGATTTTGGCGGTTACGGATGCTGTCTAAATGTCTTTAGCATTTTTGTTGAAGTTTTAAGAAATTTTGTAGATTGACTAAAAAACAATTCATTCTGCAGAAGCATAAAATAAAAACAAAAAATCCAGCAAAACGGAATGAAAATTAACTTGTAAAAATGAATGTTCGAAAAAAACAAATAAACAAAATACTGGTATATCAAAACATACCTATAGCAGATTGTGTTATTTACATTTTCAAGTGGTTTTTATCCACAAAAAAAATTTTCTGCTTAGAAAAATGGGTAATAAGGATAATCGACCAAAGCACCTTTCATAGCATCCAATAACATAACTCCTTACATGCCACACTTGGTTCATTGACCCTTTTGTTGAAGAAACGAATTAATGTACAATTGGTGTTATTTTATTGACGTAAATGACTGTTTTTTTTTTTTTTTTTTTTTTTTTTTTTTATAAACACATAACATAAAAGAGCGTATCATTGTTCACACGTGTGCTGAGTGGTTCAAAACGATTGTGATCGTTGTGATTTTCAAAAACCATTTATACTTGCGTTGCTATTAATTGAACGAGGATAAAATATGACTATTTATTATATTGATGGATAATGATGAACCGTCAACTCCAAGTCAGCCATCGGAAAATATCTGACTAACTAAATTCATGTTTGAATTAATGAATCAGATCTTAGGTAGGACAATTTTTTGACAGATGGAACTTGCTGGATTTACTGAATTAATAATATTGATCGAATCGTAATCATTCGAGCGTGTGTTGATTGTATCACATGTTCTGCAATCCACTTAACAATAATATTTATGATTATTTTATGATTCACTCAAAAATTATTTATAAAATCATTAGAACTCAGTTCATCGAAAATTGTATCAATTTAATGAAACAATGACGAAATGAAAAATCGTTCAATCTTGCACAATTTATCTTCTGAACGTGTACTTGAAAAAAAAAAATCTCCGATTCATGTATTTACGTATTCACTTTCAAATAAATTCATTTTAAAAATCATCGTCCAAGATTTTTCTACCTGCACTAATCGAGAGGAACTTGAAAATGGAAAGATTCCAAGCTTCGTCTCTTTGGATCTAAAATTATTGGGTTCTCAATGCAAATATGAAAAACCTGAAAAGCGTTTGAGCTAGAAACGAATTTCGAGCTTGCGAGTAATGTGTTTTGTGCGTAGGAAAGAGTCTAAATTTTCGAAACACGTCGCAGCAAACAGATAGTGAATGTAGAAAAAGAATCTTATTACCTAAAAAGGGTAAGTGAGGGAGAGAGAGAGAGAGAGAGAGAGAGAGGAAAAGGAAGAGGAGAAAGAAGAGAAGGGGTGGGGTTGCCACTTTACGGAAATTCGCGACGGAATCGTGATTGCGTGTTGTCCGCCGGCAAGGCGATGCGCAGTCATAAACAAGCTGCCCATTAATTTAGCACGAAGAATGGATCTGCCCCAATGCCTATAGAGAAAAGCTCAGCCCTTAAGAGAGATGAAGAGAAAATACGACATAAGCACGCACGTATATACCGAGCGACTGTGATGATTCTGCGCGCGAACAGGACCACGAGAGCGATAAGGGGGCAAACGCGAGGATAAAATAAGTTTTAGGGGCGTGAAATTGGCAGTAATTTTACAAGCCATAACGGTCTACTAAATCCGTAAAATAATTAAGGGCGCAGATGTTTTCGTCGGGAGAATACTTCTGCTGTGGCACGATCAATGCGTACTCATCTTTTTATTTTCTTTCTTTGCTCCTGTTTCTTCTGCCTGCTAGTTACACATTGTCTCACAAGTGACAGATGTGTAAAGATAAAAGTCATTCGGTTGTCGAATTTTTTGGTGCTTTATCAGGCCAGCGGTGCGGATATTAAAAATATCGATCGAAATCGAAAGAGAAGGGAATCCCAATTTATTCCCACCGTTCAGACGATGAAAATCGTGTCCCGGACGTAGGATGATCTCGATGCTCTACTTTCCAACCACGAAGAAAAGATCCACATTCATATATTAAGTTCATGTGTGTGCTGCATTATGTACACGTATACGTATATGTCTATATATTTTCTATCGTGTTTTTGTGTCGCAATCTATAATCATCTTGACGCCCGATACACGCGGCGTAACGTCTCTTCGGCTCATTACTGAAGGAGGCTCAATTGATGCATTTTGCAACTTACGTACTTACATATGTAATCAAGCCAAGGAGACACGTGTGACAATTTGAGCCTCCCGTTACACCGTGAGTCACATAACTGCGACTCACCGTTCACCACCGTTTCACTAAGCGAACACGGTATATATCAATTGATGATCCTTTTACCGGTCATTTAAAAAGCAACAAGAATTCACTTCCTCGGTCGCACCTTATAATTTTCGAGAAATTATGTCGTTCGGACAAAAAGTGTCGATTCTTCAAACAAGAACGATTCGCTGCGATCTTGTATCTCTGCAGTTTTTTTTTTCTACGTTTGGGATGTTTGAATATTCTTTTTCGAAGATACCGTTAGATCAAATGTTTCACTTTAGTAAAAAAAAAAAAAAAAAAAAAAAAAAAAAACAAACTTCACTAAAAGAACCGATCAATTATCGTGCAACTGACTGTCTGGTCATCTAGATACATATCAAAAATTGTAAAATGATGATATTCTAATGATTTTTATGAAAAGCTAATAATTTATCAATAAGTGTCTTTGTTTAGTGGAATAAAATTAATAATTCGCCAAACTGAAAGTTTTTTAAATGAATGAAATATTTTTTTAAAGTGTAGACTGAGGTCCGCAGACTTTAAACCACTGGGAGTTTGTGACTCAAATGAGATTGTCGTAAAATTGTTTTTCTCACTTATTTAGATTCACCGGTGGTAGCAAAATTCTTGGCTCGTTTCTTATCGACGTGTTACGGACACTTAGAGGAACTAGTTTGAGTGAAGCAGCCCTGGAAACTTATGTATCGCGAGAAGGACAAAGAGAAAGACCAGTTTTACAGCTCGCAATGAGCCCACACACGCGAGGGTTGTAAAATCTCTGGTCGCGACGCTCGATGAGCATGACGTCGACGACAACGACGATGAAGACGGCTGAAACGACAACAAAAACAAAATACACAAAAGCTCGTAAGAGAGTGAAGTGAACTTTGTTTCAGCCAAGAAAGATCCGCCCGGCAATCACCGCAAGATTCTCTCTGTTCCTGCTGTGCTAGAACGCGTTGAGTAAAAAAGCGAAGCGCCGTAGCGCTAACGATCCGCGACCACCGAGTGATTCCTTCCTCGGGGAGAGATCTTTCTATACAGAGTGGCTCAAAGTTCATGCTCGAAGGCTCGAATAGTTCGCAGAATTCCGAACAGTTGAGCGTTTGTCTATTTGATTTAATCGAATGATTTATTAATTGACTTTTGATTACCAATCTCATGTAATTTGTAGAGAGCGTAATCGGATGGGGCTTAGATGTCATAGAGCTGCATGTACGTTCATTGATTAATGACTCTTCAACGGACACGGACAAATCAACGATGACGTTCCTATTCGGAAAATATAAAGGCGCTGGATTTAAGGGCTGCTGAATGAGGATCTGCAATGGAAATTTCATGAAATTCAAAGTGAAACATTCAATATGGTGGACCGAAAGTCACAATTTGTGAGGATCCGATCAAATTTTGATTGCAATGGTTTTCGGGGCAGCTGAATAAGAATTCGCAATTAAAATTTGAAATTTCAAAATAAATGATGCAATATGGTGGACCGAAAGTCACACTGCAATAAAACAAAAAAGCGGTGAGTCTTTGTGGCCCAGAGTCTTGGAGATGCTGATTGAAGAGGATAATGCCCTTCTGTTTGCTGCCAATCGATATATATATATATATATATATATAGGAGCCACGTAATACGGCAAAATGAAGAATGAAAAAGATCGAAACGGCGACCTGAGATGAACTAAGTTAATTACCAGTCTCGGCGAGAAGTCAGCAAGTCCGAAAAAACTCGTGAAACCAATGAGAAATGATTTGATATACATATATATAGCAAGTGCTCAGAACGAAAAGGACCTAAACTTGATTCTGCAACACGGAAGTTGATAGAACTTAAACCCTTTTTTCGATCTTCAGCTTCGACAAACACCTATATTCACGTACGAATAAATGTAAATCAATTGGCGCTTCCGCGAAGGTTCGCCATTTCGGATTATTTATTCGTTTTTCAGTTATGAATTCGCCCGGTGGAATGAGGAAAAAAAAAGTAGGAGGTGACTTGTCCCGCGGTATCCCATCACGATTTTTCAGTATAATAATGTCGCGCGCTTACGGAACGGAGCTCTTCACGTTTTTGGATCGTTAAAAATCGTTCTCGTCGCGACCCTAAATTCCCGGGACGAGTTGCTGTCTTTCCCAACGTAAATAACAATCAGTCGGGCCGCAAGGACTCGCGTGTCCCCTCGTTAGCATAACGCATTAAAGCGACGATCTCTCCTGGACCGAATGGTCCAGACAAAATAAACGGAAAAAAAAATCAAAGTGTCAGAGTCACGTACTTTGGATATTATTGATGCCGAACAAGCCTTCTGAGAAGATCGAATCTTCTCGTATGTATTCGCACTTGTAATATCGTTTTTGCAAATGAATTCTGCCGTATTAACATTTCAATCGAGTCAGCTTGAAGGAAAAGTGTCGGAGCTTTTTTTGAGTTTCGAGACATATTGACACTCAATAACAAGTATCTCCAAACCTCATTTTTATTTCAATTAGCAAAAAATGAGTGATCCCTCAGTTACTTATGTAAGAATTCGAGTGATTTTTGAATGGGAAATATTGAATTCGTCTGGCAATGGTCACTCGGATCAATAACAGAAATGATCACCATTAAGCTACATCTTCTGTCAACTGTTTCAGATAGAACGTTGAGATCATCATTCCAGACTAATAGAGTTGATAAAAATAACTTTAGAATATTTAATTATTTTTTTTATTAAAAAAGGAAATGCAGATGTCTCTCAGCTCAACAGCGTCAAAGAAAATATATCAAGAGATGCAGCAGCGGCTCTATATATCTACAGTAATGAAATTGTCCATCATTAGACAAATAATCGTAATCGTTTATCAAGAGAAAATACATTATTGAATAATAATCAGATATTTGTAATATTAACAATATTGATCAATATAAAATTAAAAAATTACAAAATCTAAAGTTATAAAAAAAATCAAAAAAGCGTTCCGGATCGGTACTTTGATTGTAACCAAAGATGGAGTAACTCTGGTTAATGCTACATATAAATTGTCTGAAGATACCAGCAAAAAAATGACTTATCGGGTGAGATTTTACACGTGTCTGAGAACTAAAGAAAGAGTTCAGTGACAATTTGATAGATCGTGCCTTTTTGTTCGAGCGAAACCGTTGTTCCTCAGCGTCGTTAAGGATACGCCGACACTCGATAGACAGGTTAAATCAACTTGTTTTTTTGAATAACGTACTATACTTTTTATTCATTCATCTCTTCCTTCAGGCCATCCCTGTACTATTAAGGCCTCTCTCGTTACGAAGATTGTATGCAAGTACAGAATTAGATACTTTACGATCGTGAACGACTAATAACGAGATTACTTGTCTCGTCCACCTGTATACGACAAAACTACACGAATACTTACTGCTATAACAAGAATCTGCTTCTTGAGAGAAAAGATGAGCCGATACATCGAGCTCTACCATGTGTGCTACGGTACGATTATATACTATATTAGTCACGAGCTGCATGACGACTTTTAACTATATATCTGATCTTCCTTTTGATGGGAGTCAATCTACCATCATATATGGAGTCCAAATGAAAATAAAAATATTGTGATTCATTCCCGTAGTCGTGCAATAAATCAAATAATTATAATCATCAATAATAAATGAAATAATCTGAATTTATACGAGAGTCAGGCCACATTAAATCGTTTCGAAAATCCTGTTGATTATCCTGCTCACACTGATGTTACACATTACAAAACTTCAATATTTTAATTAACCCTTCAAGGCATACACTTTTTTGCGTGTACAATTTGCTTGAAAGTTTGTATCAACAGACGATTAAGGCTGCTGACTACAAATCCGAAATAAAATTTTTGAAATAAGGCAAAGTTATCGGTCAATATTATCGCCAATTTGAAATTAGAATAAAAATGGTTATGACTTTATTTTCTGATTTTGAGCCGAGATCAGAAATTTTTATGAAATTCCTATTTAGTTGGAAAAAAATATGACGGGTTCGACTGTTCTTTTATTGAAACTAACTCACTTGCCATTGAAATGGCAATGAATTTTGTTCGATCAACAAAATTTTTTTTCTCACCCCAGTCATTTTTGCGATGAATTTTTGTGGGGGTAGTTGAATATTAGAAAAATTGCGGAATTAAAACGGTGGAATCAACATAAAATCTAGCTCAAAGGAGTAATAACAATGGTATCGCGGAATAAGTAAAATAATGGCGATATATCCGCTTTGATTTCAAGATGTAAAAACAATAATCATCCCCCCGAATAAACATTTTATTAGAACGAAATCAGACCAAATTTTTTCTCTACGTTACCTCAAGAAGTGAAAATATAATAATCAACGTATGGCCATTACAAAAAAGTTACGTTTTGACATTTGAATAGGTTCGTCTCCCACGATTGGTTTCGATATTATTAATTAGTAATTTTTTTTTTTTTCTATATCGTTCAAAGTTCATTCAACTTTGAACCATTGACGCATGAAAATATTTGCGAAAATAATGGCAATATTGTATAGGAAGCTGAATTTTGATTATTTCTTGCCTAGTAACGTAAATATTTAATCTCCTTTTTGTCACGTTATATCGACCACATTTTGTAGGACATGAGGTCATACAAAATTGCAGTGTAGCATCTCGAACAATGTGAATTACGTTGAAGATTCGTCACAAGAATCCGCAAGCGAATTAATGGTCCAAAGAATGTCGAGTGCAACATCATTAGGCTTTCATGACTCGCAATCATCGTATGCTACTTGTGCATTTATCATCGGGCAGTAGAGTTACACGCGCGCTCATTCAACCGGATGTTTTAAAGAAAACGGCTTTTTTTTTTTTGTAGTACAAGTGTTGCTCAATGTTATATACTGGTGAAGATACTTTGTGCCGAACGTACATATATTTAGAGAGACGCGACGCGGAAGGCTTCATGCTTTGAGCAATAAAAGCCTCGGGTCATTCGAAGATGGCAGCAGTTTTCATGCTGAAAGTCAATTATCATTTTAATCTCACCGGACGTAAACAAAGTTTCATGAAAATAAAAAATAACTGTTCAGTTTCTGAAATCGAAAAACTTATTTTCATGAACGTCTGACTTTCGGATTGCACGAGGAATCAGGGTCCTTAACAAAATTGAATTTTTACTCATTGTCCATATTTTTTGGGATGTATCAAAAATAAAAAAAATAAAATAAAGAACGATCAACGAATAAAGCGTGTGAAGAAATTGAAAAATAAAATGAGACGTTATGAATTTCACAGTTGATACATAGGAGAAGATAAAGACAGTAAAAATCCATTGGCAACCTGGAATACCTCGAATACATAAAACTAATTCAGCTCGTCCAATCTACAAGTCAAACGTGCAATTTCGTCGTGTGTGTTAATTCGTTTGACGGAGTAATGAAGAAAACGAATTTTTCGAGAGCCCATACTCGTGTTTGATACAGTACAGAAGTGATGCGAACGCGAAAAGAGACCGTGAAATCAGTCATGAGTCGGTTAATTTCTAGCGTCTAGAAACGCCACGGTCAATTAGACCGTTCGAATGATGAGCACACACGCCAGCTATAAGTGCGGGTGACTGACCAGCATACGTTTGCAATCGGATCATAATTATTTGAATTTATTAATAAACAACAGTGCGAATGAAAATAATCTTACGTCGATTATAATTACTTTGTTAAATTAAAAAGTCGAAGTTATTTGCTACCAACAAAATTGAACGTCTCGATAGTCCAATACAAATACAATGAATCCAGTTTTCTCCAGTCGAAAGTTATTTTCTCTTCGTGCGTGTTTAATGCGCGCGGCATGGACGAGAAAACATAGAGAATTTGCACCTTTGATTCCAGGAAACACAACGCCATCGTGACAAAATTGTAAATTGAATATCGATCCATTGAATCCATTAGGGTCGGAGAAGGTGTCGTGCAACGAACATCCTTCCTTTCTTAGAGACCCTGACCCGAACTACCCCAAGTCGATCGAATTTTGAACTAATTCTATTACGATCCTTGTAGGATAGTTCTCTACCCCGACGTTTATTTTTCTGAGAAAAATTCTATTCGAAATCCCAAAAGGATTTAAATTCTGCCACTGGCTTCAAGCGATGGATTCATTTTTTCCATTATAGAAAGAGAAATCGTTGGATAAATTATTTAGATCTTTTTCTTAAGATAATTTTAGCCTTACGAACATTTAAGGGAGTTCATCTGGTAATCCAATTAACAAACAGATATTGATTAAAAAATTTAAATACAGTTATCAATATCAACTAGATCACCTGTCAAAATTTCAGGTCCTTAAAATACTTTGTTTGAGAGAAATTAATAAAAACAGATTTCCCAATTTAACACGGTTCCTTATGCGTTTCTGTGGTTTTCCCGTCTGTAAACATGAAATTCGCAAGCATTGACAAACAGTTTCGTACGAAACTTTTATAAATGCTCAAAAAATATCTAAAAAATCTTTTTACCACTTCACAAAATCCATTCGATACTTATGAGGTTCGGAATAAATTAATTTGTCTCGAAGAAGGAGGTTAAACTTTGGAGGTTAAACACACTAAACATACTGAGCCGACTACGCTAGTCGTGACAGTTTTGGGTTTTGACTTGCTCGGTACCCGATGAACTCCCTTAATGCTAATCGGTGAAGATTTCGTTTAGCTTTCATTTGACTTGAGTCAAAACGTGCAAAAAAATTTTTTGCAACAATTTGCTTTCCTATCATTTACTGTTCCATCAACGAACTTCACTAGAGGAAAGGAAGCTAATTTGGGATACAAAATAAGCCACTAATTGTTATCCCAAATTAGCTGCCTTTCCTCTACGAATAACATAGAAGTACATAATTACGTAAAACTCAGTTGGAAGATTTTCATCGTTCGGTCAAATCGGAAAAAATGAAACGAAAACGATTAGAATACTGAAAGACAGCTTTCGTTCTCACTTTTTTAAGCAAGCTATGCGCTATAACCGTTTTTACAGCTACCTCTGCCAGTAAAACGTCCCCTAAATCTCCCCTCCATTAAAAATTATCTTCTTCCTTCAGACATATATTACACGAGTCTTATCTATACGTGAAATCCGAATACATGTGTGCGCGAACATTTTGCTGGCTTGTAGTCTTTTGGCTTTCGTGACACGATTTTTTTTATGTCACCTGGTAACATGCTACATCGATAAAACAATATATTGCGATACGAACTTTGTGTCCTCAGAGCTTGGAGTATTGAAACAATAAAGTTAGAGCAAAAAGAAATTATTTCACACGGAAGTATCATGCTCCCTATGAGATTATTGTATTGAAGGGAAAACAAAATTGTCAGTCGCTCACGACCCCTGATTGACATGACCGGTTGGCACTTTCTCACAACGTTAAAGAAGAAGCAGAAAAAATGGTAGCAATGATAATAAAAAAAAATGATTATTTGAACACTACTCACTGTGCAGATCGTTGGCGTTTGTCCGTGAACTTTTTCAATGTCTGTCGAAGGATCATGTACTTCTTTCGTTGATTCGTTACGACTTTTTGGAGAAGTATTCAAAAAAGTGTTTGGATTCGTTAACAGACTATTTACTGGATTAGTCGATGGGATGTCTGGACGCATTAACCATGAGGGAATCTGAAAAAGATAATTATAGATTCTATTAAAACTTGGAACCATTCGAAAAATTAGACAAATGGCTGAATCATTGGTTCATATAGTCATAGGAATCGTTTTTTTTAAAAAGAATTTTTGTGAATTTTTTTTAACAAGAAAATACAATACAATCTTTTTAATCTCTTCATAGGTTATTATTGACATCTTGGACCATACAAGAAAAAAATTTTTCCAAGTCAATTTTACAACAATTAGTCATTGATTTATACAAAGTAGAGCCTTAGAAAAATAAAGACAAGAGTGGCAGGGTAGGTCTAGAGGCTGTTGTAGTGATCTGAAACAAAAAGTTAAAAATTACTATTGTTAAGTAGGCTTGCCGTCCTTACCTGAACTAGAAATCTTTCATTTTTATGCATAATTAACAAAATGGCGGACTTGAAACGAAAACAAAAATCGTGGTTTTAAAAATTTCTTTTTTCAAGTCCACCATTCTGTTAACTATGCATAACAATGAAAGATTCGTTGAGGGGAAGATTTGATGATACTTTGACTAAATTTTATTAGTTTTTGATTTCTGATAATTTTAGACCGAGATATAGAACACCGCAAATTGTTTTTTTTTTCTAAGACGTTCTGGGGCAAGCTCTGTCACCGGCTTGTTTTTCAATATTTCCGCGTGAAAAAATTACAGAATACTGTTAAAAGTATACTTGATAATGTACAAAAGGTTTGAATAAATTTGCTGAATCCATACTTGTAAAAATATTTGCAAAAAAAGTTTTTTTTACGCTGAAACCCTTACGCTCCCTTAAAAAATGTGTCTCGGCGAGTGAATATACCTTCGTGCAGGATAAATTTTGGATTAATGATAACTATATAAGTGAGAGTTGTGTAGTGAGCAGTGCCTTTGATGAAAAAAAAGCTTTGCAATGTGGGTACACAACAACGGAATAGGGCAAAACATTAGTGTCACTATCGAGTCTGAATATGAGAATCGTCAAGATGAATGGTCCAAAGGACTTGAATATTGTAGAGATTCCAGTACGAGAATGGATCGAGGCGCGAGGGAATGAAAAATACCTTTGTATCGAGGTCCTTGTGTGAATATATACACGCACAGATTTTTGTATACATATATATACTTGACGCCCTGCGTGTGGTCCGCGCAACTTGACGGCGTGTTGTTGTCTAACAGGCCTGCTGCAGGCTCTCTTCACTTCAAGAGGTGTCAAGAGAAAGAAAGGGCTAAGACATGAGGAAAAAAAAGCCAAAAAGTTCAATCATGAAGAGAACAAAAAAGGGGAAGAATATAAAGAGCCTTTGATACGTAACGATTCACGATGATGTTTTCTCGTTGTACAGTTTATAAAAGCCAACGACTTATGTCCCTTTGCGATACACGTAGTACATGCAGGAACGTTAATAAGCAACGATCTCATTAATCAGACGTGAATCGAGAAATCATACCGGTAGGAATTGCAATGAGGAGAAGAGAGATTGAATTGATGAGAACATTCTTCGTAGATGATTCGTACTTGGGATTCAAACATTAAAAAAAAAAAAAACAAACAAATTTATAAAAAATGAATTAAACAAAATTACCTACTAATATTTTTTTGCAGGTATAAAAAATTGACAAACGTAAAATTTTCAATTTGCTCGTCCAAAAAGATGATAAAAAATTGATTGAATTGTGGAATTGATATATCAGAATAAGGGATGAAAAAAATGAAAGATCTCTCGAAACATCATTATCCCTCTACAGCATTAATTAATAGAATGAACGAGAAAGAGTTACGGTGCTCACACGCGACATATTTTTTGCTATCAAGATAACGTTTATAACACCAAACAGTGTTTCATCGTGAAACAAGCGATGGTAACGCCTTCCTTTTAATATCGTACACTAATTTTGCGTGAAATAGTGTTTTTTCTTCTTATCACTCATGTCGATCAACTGAAAGCTCGGGCGTCAACTATGCACGCGTATGTGTCAGTGAGATTACACACCAATGAGTGTGCATAACACGCGATAAGGGAACATTTTACAGTGCGACGTCGTCCACTTTTCCTCGTCGCGGTTTCGTGCTCCCTGACGACGTGCGCGTGCGACACGTCATCGTAATATCCACCAGAGAAGCATGGCAAATCTGCCGGTATTATTTGTGTGGACAAGTGTGTGGGAGCGTGCGCTTGTAAGTGTGTTTCTCCACTTGTATTACACGTCTCGCTTCGTGACGGGGCTAATTGCTTGCGACAAAATGCCGGTCACTGGTCTCTCTTTTTCTTTTCTGACCTTAGAATTTTAAATTACCACGAGAAATTGACGATAAACGACGATAATCAACGGCACTGTAAGTGAATGTTAAAAAAAAAAAATTAATCCCCTCATAATTGCGAACGAGATTCAGAACGAAGAAACAAACGAAACGAGAAAGTAAAGCTCGTTTCGAATTGAGGGTTTGAGATTATCAATGGGCGATAATCTTTTCATGATTTATCAGGGATAGAATTGTTTCAACAATAACGTAACTTCTCACGAGGATCCGCGGAAAGTGGTGAGTTTTAGAAACCACGAAAATACGTTCCTGTAGGATTGTTGTATCTAAAATCATCATCGTTAGTCAGATGATCGATTCTATATTTTGGTCGATAATTTGAATTTGTCCACATGGCATCTTGGATAAATATCGTTTCTTGATATTGTGTAAAATGAAGAGTAGCAATTGAAAGAGGTATTGAATCAACTTTCATAGAAATGCGAATCTAACAGTCGATGCCACCCACGAATAAAATTGTTTTATTTTTTGTAAACATCGAAATTTCTTCTGTTCTCACTAGTGAAATCGATTGTGAGTGAAAGGCCGTGAGGTGTTGGCATTTATTTCGTTTGTGACATATTTTTCCTAAAGTATACATTTGTAATGTTATTGGCAATATATAAATGTAAATATGAAGAAAAAAAATTTCAACCACATCGCTAGATTGTACCCGGATAGTGTACTTTTTCAGTGGGAAGTTTGAAAAGTAGAGCTTTCTTCTCGACCACACTCACGCTAACTTATTCCGTAATTTTGGCACCGTGAATGCATTCGCGTGACGTTTGGTACTCACGTTTCAATAAAACTTCGATAATACAGTCTCGCTTACGGCTGATCGAATAACGAATAAATTTATGAATACGTTGTCCCATCGAATGTGCATTTAGTGTGCGTATACAATACTTATCCGGGATCATATAGATGAATGCTTTTTCGCACATAATTCTGGGCTTCAATAGCGGTGGCGCGAAAATGAGTATTTGCAAAGTATAAGCCACAGGAAAGATCGTCGGAGTGTTATTTATCTCATGACGTAACGACATCGTTGCGGTCGTTCAGATGGTCATTCCTCTTCCAGATGCATTGAAATTAAATAATGAAGAGTCAAAGTTATCCGTTATGGGATTGGTGTTTCATTCGAAACAGGATGAGATATGTCTTCAAACGTCTGACTCTGGGAACTGCGATGGCTGTCTAATCTAAAATACTATGATAAACGCCTGTAACAGAAGCGAAATGAGCATCCGATATGCAAAGATTTTTAATTCATTAAAATAAGAACCGAAACTTGATAATGAAAGAAATGGCAGAATGATTTCATTATATCAGTTTATTTCCGGCCTGTGGGAATACCTTAGCAAAACAGGGAAATAGATAATCCCTGTTTTCATTGTTGTTGCGTCTCATTGGTTGCAACTATCTGCGCTGGATCTGGAGATCAGTATAAAAATGATCTCAATAACGATATGCAGAATATTACAATCCATTATTCGTTGTCCGAAATGAACCAGTTGAGGCTAAAACTTCATCAAACGATCAGAATTTTTGAATAGACAAGCGCCGGCAAAGACAAAGAAAGGAGAACCTAAAAGTTGTATGCTGGATAAAATCGACGCCCGGGATTAGAACGTTGCTGCTAACGACCGCCATTGCTTATTACGACTGCTTTTAAACCAGTATTTAAACCAGTCTTCATGGTGTATTGAACGTTGTAGACACTATAAATTGTTTACGTATGTATGTATGCATAATAATCATCTAAAAAGTAATCGACCTCCGGAAGGCTATGAAGGTGCATTTCAAGTACATTCTATATATATATCTGATCTTCGCATGGTGCATGCGGGATTCTATAGTCGTCGTTCGTAGTATGACGTCATGGTTAATTACCGCGAACATCGTAAACGGAATATGAAGCACAGCGGCATATCGCGCATCTTCTCAAGTGATTTCTCACTATCTTTTTTTGGTATTCTTTTTCGTTGGATCTCGGAACATAAAGTCGCGTGTGAGTTTGTCCCCTTGGGATATATGCGTGATTTTTTCTCTCAGCTACTTTCTTTCTTTCTCCATTGATAACGAACTAATTGAATTAATCGAGCCAGAATAGAAAACTCGTCATGAGCTTATGAACAAATCATCGCAATGAAAATTGTGACCTTATGATGGAAGTTAAAATAAACAATAAAATATCGACTACCTGTTAACAGAGTGAGAATTGTGGTTGAGCAGTCACCAAATGTACACAACACGCCTTTATAATACGCATGTATATCAACAAATATGAATTACCCTTTCGACTTCATTTTACATTCATATGGCCATGTTGACTTTATTGAATTCAAAGTCGATTAAAGTTTCGCGTGTGGTCAGTTCAGCCGTATTTACCTCCGGCTCGTTTTGCTGGTGGCTTGGAGCAAGTATTACTCGCAGTCACTATGATCTGCCGTTCGTTGAATTGGGCACATGTGCTCCCGCTTTTAATGCGGTTTACTGTTTCAACGAATCGATCGTTCGGTCAGCGTTACCTCCAACCAAAAGCTGCCACATTCGGAGTAAAAGCAAGCTTTTATATATCTGTATATTATCTATGATTCCCTCGCTCTTCAGACGGTATTACTCTCCGTCCGGGGTGGCTCCATTGAGAGCCACCCCGGAAAAATGTCAGCGCGGCAGAGGGACCGGAGGGTTATTCGACGAGTCAAATTAATAGCGTACACAAATTATTCTCGAACAATGCTATCTGGAATCTCGTTGCCATTCGCCGGAGCTCGCAAAAAGCAAACGAAAAGGAAAGGGAAGCAGGGAGGATCGATTGTAGAGGGGGTGATCCAAGCCTCGAGGGTCTCTCTCTCTCTCTCTCTCTCTCTCTCCGGAATCGCACGCGCTGGACCACACGCATCATATCGCGGGGCAAGCCAGCTTGGGGAGCAACGTCATCGAAAACACTTTTTTACCTCTTCTACCTTACATATTTATGAAAACGTGGATCGTTGCTTCCAATTCTCTCGTTATTCAAGAGCAGGTAGTTATGAATGGAATGAAAACGAAAAATTTCATTATAAATCGTACGTTTTCATATCCACTATTCCCAACATGGGCTACATCAACATTTTGAAAGACTTAATTTTTTCAGTGGCAACGCGAAGTCAATCCGTTTACGGGTTAACGTATCATGATCCTCATAGGTAAGTTAACATTCTTCATTTGCAAATTATCATTGAGAATGTCCTGAATATATCATCAATAAAGGATGCTGGATGTTTTTTTTTTTTTTTTTTTTTTTTTTGAACACATGGTCCCTCCATCATATACTACTAGTGAGCTTATACTGACGTATGTAAAGCGTATTGTACAGAATATTATGAGCTCTGATGGTTTCCACGTTAATTCTCGAATTACCGGCATTGTATCAAAGTTTTGTGGCCACTGTTAGTACGAACAAACAGATATAGCATAACTTCATCATGATGTGTATGCGGAGGACGTGCGTTCGAAATGTGCCCTGACGAGACAGAAGAGGAGAGAGACAGAGAGAGAGTCATCGGACACCCACGCTCGGGTGTTACCGGGTATCGAGCGTCATGCCGCCATTATGAAGTCTCCACTCTCTCAGTTGACTAGATAGCTATTCTTGTATAGGTATAGCTTACGGGTAAACGTGAATGTAGGGGTTTTCGTCTCTCACGAGCAATGTAACGAGCTGTCGTCAGCGATATCTCGAGTTGCTTCGGACCTCTGAGCCCTTTATGTACATGCCTGTACGTACATTCGCATGTGATATACATGTATATAATACGTAAGCGAAGGGATATTCTGGGACAGGAGAGAACTCGTGAGCCATTGCATTAGCATCGTTGAACAGTTTCCGAGACGATATGGTTTCGCCCACCGTAAGCTCAGATGCAGAGAGTGAGAGAGAAAGAGCTTAGGCAAACAGACCTCAAATTAATTTACATGCGTACACATCATCGCACCCACACACGAAGATGTTCTTCAATAATGAATTGAATCGTCAAGGAAAATATCCGGTGAATTGCTTAAATTCTACATTCGTCTAAGATGCTTTATGAAAAAAAACCAATTGGCCATAACTCATGAGAATACGTGGTAAATTATTCTTGGCACAGGCAACATTAACATTGTTCTTTAACAAGTTATAAGATATGTTCTCAATTATATGAGGCAAGAAGGACTTCAGGAGTGAATGATACTGATTTAAGTTGCGCTGAATCTTTCATGGACCAGCAACAACGAATATAATTGTAATGAAAAATCGAAATGCCGTTAACTATTGCAAAGAAGAACGAACCTGAATCGATCAAGGTAATTGCAATTTTATGTCATGGTCAGGACGTTTGCGTCACTTGGAATTCGATATATTAATCGAAATGAAAAAAGTAAAAACATCAAGTAAACAACAACGAGTCTCAAGGTCCCTGTATGTCCGTAATTCGTAATTGAGAGAACTCGAAACTCAATTAAAACGCCAAACGCGTCCTAATTAACTCCTCGATTACACGCGCCCGTTGAGTTTTCATGGAAGTGAGGTAGCACAGAGTCGGCTTCACCGTGATTTCCTGGCAAACAAAGAGAGACGCGAGGGTGAACAAGTTAAGGACAGGAAGAGGGATGTCATGGCGATAGGGGATGGACGCGATGGGGACGAATCTCCGCAAGGGTTCCCTTTATCATTTCGTGGTTGTTGGTGAACCCTCAGTTGGTTTGAGCAAGAAGGAGGAGGGATTTGTAGGAGCCCTGCAGAGTCGGGATATCCTCCAGCTATCTTTCTTCAGTACACATTATAATTGTGCATATTAAAATGGCGCTTTTGCCACGCGAAAGGGTAAGCAGAGAGCACAAGGATCCATCGGTTCTGATGAAAACGAGAGACTAAGAAGAAGCAAAAGCAACCAAACTCATCACCACCACTAGACTAAATGGTTGTATATTTATATATGAATAACACATATATATGAAAGAGAGATTCGAGAACCAGCGTCGTCAGAGACCGAGAACCAGCCATCTTTAATCAATAATGGAGCATCACAGGGACCATGACAACAGATACCCTTTCCCGGAGTTTCCGTCTCACGGACCCTCGGGCAAGGGTTGCTGGGACGCCTTGCTTTTGCCCGGTTTGATGCTCCCGTTTCTCCTCCTTCATTTTCTCCGCTTCAATGTGTGCATGAAATACTTCAAGCCCCTGACAAACGACCTCTCTCATCCTTCATTGTACACATACAGATATATAGCCTTTTTGGGGTCTCTCCTATTCTGGCCTGTCTATCTCTATCTTCTTCGAAATACCCTTTCTCTCTCACTCCCGCTCACTGCACTCACACTCTTCCTTGCCGGTCTCTCTTCACTCCAGATTGTCCCTCAAACTCTTTGCAAACGTGTATAAGTTTATACGTGAGTGTGTACGTTGGAAAGGATACTCCGCTGTGCAACGACCCACCAACCCCATCTCAGGTTACATCCGTAACGACCCGAGAACGGATCCCTCACAACCCCCACCAAAATTCTATCATATTTCTCTCGGTACATGTATTTGATGGAACGTTGGAACGAGATGTGAGAAATACAACCAAAACTGCTAGTCCCTTGCGAAGATGGTTCCTATACAAAAAGTAACCATTTTGTCCCCGATCTGTAGGATTTTAATCGTAAGAGTCTTGGTCTACCAATTGTTTGTTTTTACCGAATCAACTAAAATTAACGATTACTTGAATCAACATCCATCATTACAGTTTGACAAATAAGCCTACTGCCAAGACCTAACAGCAACGGAGGGTTCAAAGAGCCTCTTTACTCGTTAGTGGGTCATCAACAGAATGAATGTTTTGTCGAAAAAAATAAGGGGAAATGTTAAAAAATTGACAAAAAAAAAAAACGGAAGATACTGCCATCGATAAATAATATTGCAAAACCACCAACAAACCTCTCTACAAAATCGTGAACGAAGTATCAACCATGTTTGTTAGTGTCGCGGCAGGAGGTTACCCAACACTTTATTTAAACGAAAAGAAAGGAAGAGTACATTTTAACGGGAGAGTGAAGCTCACGATTATACCAGGGAACGTTTCAATCGGAGAATTCTCTTCAGTTCAGGTACATTCACGGTCACTCGATATTTTCTATATAGCCATAATAATATAATGTTGTAGTTTATCTCTCATACGTGCTCCGTTACAATACGCCCCTGTTTTTCTTATACGTACGTTTATGTGTATATATGTATATGGGTAGACGTATATGGTATACGATAAGTGTTGAGGATATATACAAAATTAATAGTGTGTATGGTCCTGCGCGAGGACGAGAGCTGGGAGACTTCTTCGTTCAGAGTTCTCTTTTAGCCTCCCTTGCTGTGGCTCAAGCCGTAGCAGCATTATCGTCCCTCGTTTGGCCATTGGGAAGCGTGTAAAGTCATGATACAGAGCCATCCGCAAGCGGCACCGGCCCACAAAGCGACGCGTTCCACCATTGCCGGACACGCCGGGGGCGCAACAGCTTGATACATCGTTACACGCTGTTCCTTCCATGAGCCCTTGCCAACCTGTATACATGTTCTTCACCAATGCACTCCAAGTGCACAGCGTACAGCCAACTGTATATTCATACTGCTGAATGTATCTCTCTTTTGCACACACTCTTCTCTCTCTCTCTCTCTCTCTCACTCTCCTCCTTTTCCTTTAACTTTTCTTCTCTCTTTCTCTTTCATTCTCCACGGGAAGAATATCTTGCTTTTATTCTAGCTCTCAGCGCATGGAACAACAGCAACCAGAAGCAGCAGGAGCAACAAACTCATCCTATTGCAGACTAAAACATATCCCGTCGTTTGGAATTCTTGTCATATCGATCTTGACTCGACGTTCAGGGTGTGATGCCATTTCACGTAGTACACGTGCGACAGAAACAGTGATCAGATATTTTTCACAGAAAATCTGCACTATATTTTATATTTTCTTTCAAGAGGCCTGAAATGAAGTTCAATTATTCAGGCCGTTAGGGGTCGGAATAGATTAAATGAAGAAACTTTTGAAAGATTTCATTGTCCGATAGAAAAAGGTTTTTCTCTTCTTATTTACGGATTGGAGCTTTAATATCGGAATTGATTCAGGTCCGGATGAAATCATTGATATAATCTGTGGATTGAAGCTTCAGGAAAAAGTCGAAAAAATTGGCCTCATGGACGATTTACGGTAACACTTTTTAGGAACGTCGTTCACTCTCCAGGTACTACTCGAGGTTCCACTGTATAATCGATAGAGAGGTTTTCTTGTGCAGTAGCTCGATTATCTATCATACGATAAAAATTTGTGAAACTATTTTCAAGCGAGAGAGTAGAAATGAGAATGGTGACATGACAGAGTACAATGTAATGACCATACTTCGCACGATGAAGTCGGTTCTATACCAGCAATGAATATACACATATAAAATATATACGATAGGGCGAGTTGACGTCGGCAAAACGGAAAGCGACTCTTTACTATCCATTCATACATATATATATATATACACACCGAAAGTGACAAATACAAAAAAGCACAAATATACATATATCTATATTTATCTACAAATATACGATCTTTGCAAGCTTTTGCACGCTTTGATCTTCTCATACACGCGAGAATCTCACGAAGTACTATCTAACCACGAACGGAGCGAGCTCGGGAACTATTGAGAGCCTTACTGTGACTGTATATCCCAGGGACATCGAAGAACCGCGATGTTTCACTGTTTTATGGAGGCATCAATTACTTTAATATTCACGGTCGTAATATCGCCTCTCGTGTCCGCCGCGCGGGGCCACTCATGGCTTGTACAGCCATCAGTTTATTTTTATATTTTTCTTTTCAAAAATATGCATTTATGTATATAGAATTGGTCACGAGCACGACCGAAGACTGCAAGAGAAGAAGAGTCTCGGTAGGTGTCATCAACGATCGTAAAGCACACAATGCAGGGAGAAGCTTCATCACAAGAAAAACAAAATACTATATCCGTACCTGTGTATATACAATTCACGTTGATTTGCCCAATCGTTTGGCCTCTGCAGCATAATCTTGTCATAATGTTCAATTTGTTTAAGTATCACTCTTAATTATAAACTCGCACTAAATTGCTGATGATAGCCACGCATCGCTACTAGGAAGTTTGTATAAAATCGAGTCAACTAATTCTCAACTGTTTTCGTGCAAAAATCCTGTATGGAAAAATCATCAAAACACTAATTATAGTGAAACAC
The DNA here is from genome assembly GCA_037576405.1 of Campoplex capitator. Lineage (NCBI taxonomy): Eukaryota > Metazoa > Arthropoda > Insecta > Hymenoptera > Ichneumonidae > Campoplex > Campoplex capitator. The sequence continues at coordinate 6,053,732 of JARBWI010000323.1, read as the reverse complement.
AAAAAATGCATGGCATTATATCACCTAACTGAAATCAAAACGAGCAAGGAGTGCTCGTACTTTTTGTACTAATTCAATACAGAAGTACTTGAAAACTCAACGTGAAGTACGAAACTGATAAGCAAATTAATTTTTATTTATTATTTATTATTAATTAAATAATAAAGAACAAAAAATATCGACGAATGGTAAAATTGACAAACAGCTGAAAAAGTGAATAAAGGTCTGGGGCCTGAATATTGGTATTAGGAATCTGTGTCATCGATGAATCAATGGGGCAGAATATATTATCAGTTGGCGAGTTACGTTTGACAATTTTTCAAGATTGCGTATAGATATTTCGTCGATTATAATAACGTTTAGTGTGCATGCGATTATACAGAGTCGCTCTTCGTTTTAATGGCTCCATAAAGAATCGCCAGGTCGCGAGAGAACCAGTCACCATCTGCTCGTTAGAGAATTCCCGCGCGGTTATGCACATATATATGTATACAAGTATTTACAAGATACGTAATAGACCTTTGCTGTCCAACAGCCACTGAAGAATCAGAGGGGTTCCTCGAGAGACTCTACGATTGATCACTGTTTTGTGGGTTCGCAAGAATTTTTGAAAATAATTGAGATCTCTTTCTTATTTTCTTGACCGAAACCTCGTTATCCTGAATCGCAGGTGAAAAAAGATTTACTAGGAAAGGTTTGAAAAAAAAAAGAACAATTAACTTCCGGTCAGTTGTTGTATTATTTGGTCCTGCCGAGTACAATAACGTTGCACCTCTCACTACAGGAACTAAATAATTAATGTGCGGTCTCGCGGTTGCGTACGAGCACGCGCCTCTTTTCTTCGACCAGTAAGAGCGGTGAGCTTATATATCACGGTCACTGTTGATGTACTCCAATAGTTTTTCCTTTTATAAAGAGCGCTGCAACTCGTGCTATTCTTTTTTCATCACTTTCATCAAATTCGAATAAATTTGATGTAGTTATATTCAATTTATCTAACATCTTTTATATTGGATTCGTGTCATTTTAATTTTTATATATTATACGCTCATTTATTTTTTAACATACATTTGCTTCGATTGACAGATTGTTTGTCGAAGAAAAAAAGTGAGCCAGGCGAGAATCGTGAAATAAAAAACACCACAGAAAAAGTCCATTCTTCTTCTACTTTTCTTTCTCTGTTTTTCGTATTCCCCGCACGCGTATAGAAAAATGATGAGCTGGAATATATATCACCACATTCATAACAGATATATCGTGAAGACTGCAGAATAAAACTTGACCCGTGCTTGTCGACATCTTCGAGCCATTTCTGGTCGACAAAATTTGTCGATTTTATTCTGTTCTACTATTCTTAACGCCGTATCGATCGCGGAATATCAACCATTAGCCGCATACTTTCCGGGAACATAAAAAATTTAGAAATTATGCTCATTTCTGCGTTAAGATAGTTTTGTTAAAATCTTAGGAATCGGCTAAAATTTCAAATCGATCCACTGTTTAATTGCCAAATAAAAATGTTTATTCAAACTATGTATTTACTCGAGTCTATTCGACTTGTCGATATTTAACTAGTGATCGATTCCTTCATCACCAGTAAAATTTGCGTATAGAATTGAATATTTTTTTTTCTATTCACAAACCTCAAAATATTTGAGCTGTGAAAAATGTATTCTTAATCGATAATCAGTTTTTTTTTCTCTGCTTCAATCAATGCTATTCGTTGATTTTTCTAAAAATTATCACAACTTTCATCAAGGACGTATTTGAAAAATTGTGTATGCTACAGAACGCCATCTTGTAATTTATGAGGACGATGGAGCCATAGTGGTAATTTTGCACCATCGCCAGTGGCGATATGCAATAATAATGCGAGATTTCAAAGTCATGACATTATGGTGACAGGTATGTATTACAATTACGAATTCCTCTGTTGCGTGTTAACGTATACATTGGGAAGCACTCGAGAGAATTTTCATTTGAATGAATTTGTATTTTCTATCAAAATATTTTTTGCATCTAACGTAGCGTTGAACAATAAAATAATTAAATAATTAATGTTCGGCTATAACTACCATAAAAATGATTGAAAAATTCCTGAACTATTTACTTTCTTACTGGATCATCTCATACCACAATAAATGCTGCTCAAATATCATCAATCAACGTGAATTGAACGATATTATTTTGCTTATCGGTGCAAAATTGTATAACTTCAGTTTTTATTAACACTATTTATGGGATGAAAAATAGAGGATAGATGTAAATGTTTTTATAGGAAAAATCTCTCGATTAGGGACCACAATGCGATCAACTAAAAAATGCCATGAGATCATAAATTCGTCACGAATGTAACGTGTCGCCGGATCACCTCGTAATTCATTGGGGGTAAGTCGTTAAAAGCAGCTTCAACGAGTATTTCAGACGTTTCGTTAATATAATGTAAAATGAAATATATATAACGTTCGTAACGCTTGATGGCGGAATACAAAAAGAAGAAAAAAAAAAGCACATAACGGAATAGCATATTGGCGTGAAAGTCTCTGGTCTATTAAGGCTATATCGAATAAATTTACGAGGCGGAAAAATTGCTATCGATTTACCGAATCATTGATCGATACAAGAGCACCGACGAATAGACCGCGGTGGGATCCTAGTTTGAGAATATCATGCGAACCAATCGTCAATACGATACGAATAGAAAGTTGGATCCTCCAAGATATTTTCTGCTATTCATTTCATTAAAGAACAAGTTATGACAATGATGACAGGAAAAATACGAATAAAAAACGCTGAGGAAACTTTTGTCCCTTCTAGTCGGAGTTTTTTTCGTTCCAGAATTGCTATTGTCGATCCCATTCTTTTTTTTTCAAAATTTTTTTTTTTTTTTTTTTTTTAATGCAGACAAATGGGCGGCCTTGTTGTCTTGAGTGAAAAAAAAATCATTTCTACCAATGGTATCGTGCAGAACACCGAGGACCGAAGAGTTTTGAGCTGTCTCGTGCGCACCCACGACGAGACGCCATGTGTTTTGTCGATTGGGCGCCCCTCAGGTAGAAAAACCCATGTCCCATTCGACTAAGCACCCATCTGGCGAGCGCACGAGTAATTCTACAATGAAGGTACATATATCTATACGTACTTTCATATGTGTGTACACGCGTGGATGTTTGCATGTCCGTGTATGTGTATTCAGAATGGAGGGCGCGAGAGAGAATTATTCTACTTCTACTCTGCTGATGCCGGGGGCGTGTAAACGTCGTCTCCGTTCTACTCCTCGAACATTTCTCCATTTCGTTCATCTCCTTCAGTTTTTTTTTTTTTTTTTCAAGGGTTTCTATTTATGTTTAGAGTCCCGATGACGTGCTATGAATTATTTTAACCGTGGAATTTTTTGACTCTCCTATTTCTATAATAAAATATACGATAGTAAATTATGGTCAAAGCTGAAACGGTAATTAAAAAGGAACCTTGGAAATTAACAATTTACATGTTTTGTCTTCCGCAGCGTTTTATTTATTTTATTTGCGAAGCTACTCTTTGAAGTAGTAAGTGGGTCCACATTTTAATTTCGTTCTTCGCCGCGGAGAATTGTAAAATGAATTTCCGATAACCGGTGGTGATTTTATTTTTGATCCAGTTCTTGTAGTTCGATCGAATTAATTTGAGGTACAATTTCATTCGTTTATCTGTAAGAGGATAGGAACGGGGAATCAACAAAATTGGCGAGTTGTTAATATAATAATTCGATAAATTTCAGTCCCCTGGATTTTCATTCGATCTAATTTGCTCTGGGAATGCGAAAAACAGCACAAAAAAACTCGAAATCATTTCAACTGCAAGCAGATGCAGCGAACAAATGGTGTACTGAGAATCGTACAACATGCCAAGTGAGTCTTTAATCTACATCAACGTCATATCGAGAGACTAAAGAAAAATTTGAACACAGATGGAATAAGATGCCATGACTAGTGCACATCATTAGTGCAATATCCAAGGTATATAGAAGCGAGAGCGAGAGATGCATGAGATTTTATACGGAAATTGTCGATCAATCCACGCTTAAATTTGGTACATGTGTCAGATGGATTCTCCCATCACGAATTATTCACGTAACTGCATAAAAATTATCAGGATTATTATTAGAGGGTATGGATTTTTCGCTTATTATCATTTTCGAGAATTGAACCATAGCACATTCAGGTCATGAAACAAATTAATGTGCTCGCAAACGATCACAGTGTGGGTTCTGTGTGTCTCGCGAAGTCAGCGTATCGAGGGAATCACAAGAAAATAAATTCAATGAAATTAATCGGGGAGAATACAATCCGTAAATGATTCCGTACAAAAAACGGGGACTCAGACTTGCTCATGCTCGCTTGATAGCGTACAGCGTACAAGATTAAATGCGATGATGCATAGTTTAAAAAAAAAGAATAGATTAGTCAGTGTTGAAATGCTTACAGTTTTCTCAATTGATAGTCGATGATTCCCTAACGATTTTAAAGACGATCTCCAATTTGTAAGGATCCAAGCAGTCAGTCCAAGAGCGCCCATTACATTGATGGGACGTCTGAACCGATGTGAAGGAACGACACACGAACCTCGCTGACTTAAATATATGTTTATATATACTAATCGATCGTCAGCAATCAAAAAATAAGACGGATCCAACCGTTTCAGCTGGTGAAGCGCTGTTAGTCTCTTTCTTTTATCGACTTGCATTGGATATATGCTTACGAAGGATTACACTCGTACGATATACATATAGTTATAATATGCTTGGAAGAGAATAATGGAGGCTGCTCTCCGACGAGGAATAATAATAACCCGTGCGTAGACCTTACTGACTTGGGTCAATGACGGCACCGGCGCAGCACGCGGCGATACTGTGGAATCAGAAATATATAATGGCGTTGACGGCATATACCACGAGAGAGACTGCAAAAGACTCGGAAAGAGAGAGAGAGAGAGAGAGAAAGAGGAGGGACTATTATAGGGAGCACAACGAGAGACGTGTACTTGGTCGTTATGTGCTGTCTTTTCTGGCTCCATCTCACTCTTTTCCTGGTCCACTGGCTCTCTCTTGGAGATGAAATATTATCGCATCTCGGCTGTTTCTGACGAGCATACAGCACACACTCGGTACATTCTCTTCCGTGACGAGAAGTGTTGGGCATTAACAAGAGAATCATCTCGGATACGGTGGCATTCGAAACAGAGAGCGTGAAACAACATTCGAATGGCGAAAAGGTAAACGGTAAAGTGGAATATATAAATATATGTACATTGTAAACTCGTGAGCTTTTATGCTCCCGACGTTTGTTGTTAAACAACTATCCGAACAGTTTGTAATTCCGATACGGAGATTTTTCTTGACTCGGCGCTTCCGCTTGGGGAACATTTGCCGAAGATATTTCAATGGGGTGAGGGCAATTTATAGCAGCGGATTTTCGCTAATTTGAACGAGAATTCGAGAATGGCACAAAGAGGAGAGCACGTGTGAATGGAAGATCGCGGCTAAAGTTTCGACCGCCTGACAAGCCCAAAGAAATAAATACCTTAAGGGGTCGCGAATATAATCGTGAATACGTTTGACCGAGAACGAATGGAGCAAGAAGAGGATCTCGACATCGATTCAATCCCCTTATTCATTGCAGAACCGGGAGATCCGTAGCAACGGAGCATACCGCCGGTACTTTTCTTTTCCCCTCTCTCTTGCTCTCTTTCGTGCTCTTTGCTTCGTGTGACGAGCGCGACGTTATCACATCGCACAGGTGCGTGTACGCTCCGGCCTTCCGAACTGTCCAGGAGATAAACTGCTGCTTGGAAATTGCGAGGAAAGAAGCTCCAGGAGACACTCAAGTGCGAGAAGCTCCGTGGATTAATCAGATCAGAGTTTACCGAGGTGAGAAATACTGGTAGCTGCGAAAGCAACTGCTAATGCCGCGAGAAAATCGAGTAACAAGCAAATATTGCATTCAACGTAACTCGAGCCATATTCAACAAACAATACAACTAGCGCCTTAATCCAGTAAAAAATAATGTCACAATATCATTACGAAGGATCCATCGAACTCCTTATTTATTCTCATGCCGCTAGTTTCAAACAAATTGATATTCGCATCCCCCAGATTTTAGTTGCAACGTGCCAACATTTTTTTATAACTCTTCAGAGAACACAATTTCTACTCGTTCACAACTAGCCCGCAATCCGAGACACGCAGCAGTGTCACGAAGTCCTTACAACCAATTACAATCGAAATGATTTATATATAAGTACGATACCGAACAGTACCGAAGTATGAAGGAAGAGGAAAGCAGAGGTACAGTTGGATAATACGGAAAATGCGACGAGAGTCTTTACACGCCAGTAATGATAATCTTTGAGTAAACCTACGGGCAAAGCAACAGGGTGCGGAGGGCATTTCCATTTTCCCGTTGCGTATGTAATCAGGCCTCGGGCAATGGGAGACAGAACGAAGCCCTTCAGCGGGAGAACAGTGCTATACATACTCACTGGTGTATGTCGTCCTACATGTTGGCATTGGTGTATATATTCATGAGATAAATATGATTCCGTTTAAACATATGAGCATGTGTGCATAGTGTAGAGCTAAGACGTTCCCTCCGTTATATGCTATATGCCTCTGCTGAGTAGCACGATCTCAAGAGAGTGGTTGAGGGGAGTGAAGAGATGGGGATGAGAGTAGAGGTGCCGCGAATATCCCCGAGGGTGGCACAGGCACCGAGAGATTCGTGGTAGGGCACGACGCGCCTATCTCTCGCGCGCGCACTCGCCCAATAACTGTTATTTCAGACTTGCACGTTGATCGCATAATTTTACACTGTGAGAGAGAGAAAGAGATCGCGAGATAGCGAGACGGGAAGAAAGGACAGCGCTTCGTGACGATTCGAGACTCGTCTTCATAGACCATTTATTAATTACGTGTATATAAACATCTGAGTCTATCTATCTATCGATTACATATCTATATATGAAGAAAGAAAATAATGAGAAGGGGATGAAAAAAACGATGAGCATCACATTATCATTTTGAAGGTTTCGCGCTTGAAGATGTGTGTGCGTGGGATTTCTCCTTCCACCGATCTCATAATCGATGTTTGCGGATGACCGAAAATTTTGATTTATCGAACTGAGGAATCACCGAGAGGGCTCGCTCTCTTTCGTTCCGGGGTCGTCATAGGTATTATATCGAGGCTCGTCCTATTATCAAATTATATCCCGATAACCAAAGATCGGAGAATTTGGAGTCACGAGGCTCTGGCCATCCACGCTATCCGAATCGTAAAAAGAAAACCACAAAGAATTGAGGAACCGAGCGGATATACCAGACCCCGGAACAAGGAAAGAGCCCTCGAGGGATCCTCCGCACCAAACAAATAGATAAGTCGCAAAAATTTATGTAACACAAAAGATTTCGGAGAGTGATGTATTGTGAGAGTATGAAAGTATGAGTGTATGTGTGTAGATAACGCGCGATATAGACACGTTGAATATCTAGGAAAATAAAACGAATATTTAAATGATAGCAGCCTGTAACAAATAATAAAATTAATCTGCTTGCCTCACAGAAAAAAGAGTTCTCACATTGGATATACATAAGAGAACTGTGAGGGAGAACTGGAAGCCTACTACAACGTGCTTCTGACTATAGTAGTGCGATGGATTGATTTCACTTTGAATTATTTTCAACTTTGACCAATTACAAACTCAAGCACGTGAAGTTCGTATCGATGAGTCGTGAATTTTCTCGTGTAATAAGCAAATCATGAGATTGTTTTATTGATACTTTAAGGCCTTAAAAAATAGCGAGGATAATATTTCCTGCTCGAATGTACACTGCGTTTCTTTAATGGCTCGAGGATTATTTAACGTAACCGTTGTGTACGATCTAAATATAGAAATTTTATTTCTACTGTACAAGCTTTTAAATGAACCTCGGGTATGTAAACAATTTTATGAGATTGCGCAATTGCATGCGGCAACTGAAAAACTGATAGAGCCTGTCTATCCTTCATCAAGTCAGATGTATTACAGTTTAATTTTATTCCTAATCTATCATTCATTCGTTGCACAAACATAATTGCTCAAAATGCAATTCCGTTGCTGCGAAATGAATGCATAAAACTGCAGCAAAGTCAAGCGTCGAGTGACAATTACCAATTCAACAGTTATGCAATTATTTTACGACGTTAAAATAAGTATGAACCGTACGTCATAAAATCATCGGGCGCCTAACAGCTGGTAGAATGTCAATCGGATATATCGCAATTTATCTGTTCGAGCCCGATGCAGTGCGCCTAATTTTATAAATGAAAATTGACCAGTTAAATGGAAATTCGTGAACGATAAAGCAAAGACCAGTTTTGTCAGCGAAGCATATCCCACAAGCCGATACATATTCACGCTGTGGAATGTGCATTCCAGGGAAGGATGAAGCGAAAATACTTTGGTACAGAATTGAGTACTTTCTGCTGGACAAGCAACACGATCGCAGAAAGGAGGAAGCAAGACAGACAGGTCGTTCGGCAGGTAACGACTTAACGGTCTGAACTTTCCGAACGGCTGCGATCTCGAAACTCTTCTGTCGCGAGTTTTCCCAGCGAGTACCGCATGCAAGTCGTATCATTTTTTAGATACTTCACCGTACCTGATTCTTTCGAAGAGACGCAGAAATCGTCCGACTGCAACCGATGAACATTATGAATTCCGGAATACGTAACGCAGTTCGAAATAGTCTCGCACACACAGGTATATACGCACAGATATGTTCTTCGCAGTTATTCCAACACTGACCGCTCATGACTAAAAGGTTGTGGATCCACGTTGCAACAACTGCTAAATCGCATCCTGGTAAGCCCTTTTGTTTAGAACGATATACCTGCAGCCTAAAGCATCACCTCGAGATGGATAGAATCGTCTGCGTTCTTCGCACAGGTATCCATATCTGTGTTTACGCGTAGTATGATACACCGTAGAACTAAAAGAGTGAAGTGAAAAAAAAAATAAAAAAAAACAAGAAAGAGGGAGAGAAGATCGCAGAGAGACTGTAAAATTCAACGCGAGAAACGCTCGCAATTTGCTCCAGAGTCGCGCTCCGTTCTCCACGTGAGATGCATCTTGTGTGTTTGTACGAGTGCTCCGTTCGCACACTACCAACAAGCCATATAACCACAAGTATCTCCCAGGGAAGAGCGAAAGAACCGAGAAATCTACCGAGAGGAGTGTTCTTTGTGTCTCAATGCGAAAGATCGCGGACAAAGGCGCACAATCGCTCGCTGGAAATACGAGATACACACATATATCCATATTTTTGTGACGGTGTTCGGTCAAAGATACGCGTGATTTTCCACTTTCGAAGTAACGTCGTAGGATTTGATGATGGTGAATCAGGTTTGGAGAATTCTATGGGAAAAACTGAACAATAGATGAAAAAGCTAAACATAGAAAGATTTTAGTCGAATGGCTGTACGGGAAATAACTTTTTTCAAAAAATCTATCCATTTGCAATCACGGATATTTTGTCCATCATTTCAAGTTTTGTGAGTAGGAATTATTTTTATTATTACGCGATGAATGTAAAACAACTTGAGTAGAATATGTCGATAATAAAAAATGATGTTAATATTTTTTGTTTTCGATTCGTTTGAGTGTATATGTTACGCTTTAAAAAATCGTAATAATTTTCTCTAGTGATATTAAAAATTTTCAGCGTTTTTACACACCTCAAGTACTTCTCCAAAATACACAAATACATTTTTCCAAACTTATTCTCCGGTATACTCTCTGAAGCAGCCAGCTTGAAGAGTCGTATTTCATGCTAAGAATCGATATTATTACTTTTATGGTATAACGCCCGCGAGGCTTTTTCGTCGAGCGCCACACCGTCACGCATAGTTAGCCTTCTGTTCAAGCAAAAGCAGCGTATCACACATTATAGCTATAAACAGTCGAGAGAAAGAAAGGAAACGATCGAATAGCGAGGTATTTCTCTATCGACGTGAAATTACTTGAACGAGATCAATCAATCGATTTTTTGAAATCTTTCAAACATAGAAAACGATTGTACTGAACTCATGACGAAAATTCCACATCGGCTAGAAATATTATTAGATCCGTCACAATGTTAAAATTACATTCGAAGTTCACAGTAATGATCTATAAGCATTCTTATAAAGATTCATTCGCTCGGGTAATGTACTCAGTTTCAATTGTCTGGCTAATGATGAGTATTGTGCTTAGAGGACATGGATCACTTCAAGGTGCGGGGTGAACAGATAAGAGTTTCTATCAAAAGGAAAGATGATATTTCAAGAATATATTTATTTCAACACATGGAAGATTTTACAATATTGCTCAATTTTTACTAGCTTAACTCGTTCAGGGAAAGATCTTTGGTTTCAATTAATACAAACCCATTAATCAATCTAAAATTAATGTATTCCGATTGAAACTTACAGATGCATTGTTCTAGCTTGGCCTTTTTAAATAAACGCCGTGCTGAGCGTTTCTTTCGCCAGCCCCTTAAACGTATCATCTTCGATTCAGATTCAAAAGGTAAGTTTTACCTTACGGTATACTTGTAATGTAACCCATCTAAGAGGGAGGAAGACGATTCATGTGTAATACAGTTGAAAAGCGTTACGGTATTTTCCATAAAGGGATAAACCTTCTTCGCATTCAATAAAATCATTCATTTTCAACATTTTTTTCCCAACTCGTGTAAACGTAAACAATGAAAGCTTGATGGTAGATATCTACAAGCGAAGCAACACGAATTCACAATTTTCAAACTCACTGAGTTCGGTGAAGGTCCATGTGGAGGAGGATGGATCGCTCTCCCGATCCCTGAATTACTGTTCCACTTATTTTTATTGTTCTGTCTTACAGCTGTGGAATTACTCGCGGAAAAATATTGGTGTTGTTGATTTATAAACGCGCTATTGTTATTCTGTTGATGATGATGGTGAGCATAAGCCCTGGCAACCGTCGGACGAAAAGTTCCTGCCGTACTGTAGCCCGTAGGAACCGTGAAATTCGTAGGGCACTTCCCGAGATGAAAGTTACTCAATTCGTTCTGATAATCACGGAGAAAAGCTTCGTTAAGCATTCCAACGGCATTCTGTCGATAAGCAGCGGTTGCGTCATTGAAACCACCCGAGTCCTTTCCATCCTTTGAACGTTTTCCAACTCCAAAATGGCGTGCGGGTGAGGATGAAGAATTGGAAAACGGAGCTTGCTGTAGAGGGTTCACGGGATGGCGTGAAACGGGTGGCTGCGGAGGAGCGTAAAAATGTGGAAATCCAAGAGCTCTAGAGTTTGCTGTAGGAATCGTTGGAACAGTGGTGCGACAAGCTGGATTTTGAATTCCCGAATACTGTTGCTGATGCACTGCTATGCGCGAAAAATCTGTATTGTGATTTTCGAAAGGATTATTTTCATGAAAAGGCTTGGTCGGTATGGTAGCTCCAGGAGCAGTTACACTGGATGAGGAGTTTGACGAGTAAGTACGTTCACCACGACAATCACCGTCAATTCGACTTGGATGAGTATCCAATGAACTTTTAGAGCTGGAGTGACACTCATGATATTCTCGATAACTACTAGATAATAATTCAGCCTGTGCGGGAAGCTGTTGCTGAACAGCATCATCTTCTGGACTCTCCTGCTTGATTTTAATCTCATTATCTTTCGCGCATATCTCCGGTATCTGCTCGCTCTCCGTCATCAGTATCTCGCTTTTCACAATCACATCTTTTTTCATGATAATTCTATCTACGTCCTTGACAGGGTCCTCGTGGCGTGATTTCATCGCGAAGGTGCTTTTACCGTTGGAATTTAATCCCAGACTCGCTTGCTGCATGTTAAAACTTAATGATAAAATTGTTTCTTCAATTCGTAGAAGTGGTGAATACCGGATATCGCTCCTGATAGAATTATAGTTCGAACTTGTGATTTATTATAGTCCAGAAATATACCAGCTCTTAAGGTGTAGTGGTTAAATATTGGTTACTGACCTAACGCAATATAAGCAAGTAACACGTCATAGGTATTCAACTGCCACGGTGGCATCCACTTTAGAATAAAACTGATTAGGCTGTTTCATTGAAATGTTTCATAAAGCCATTCTCTTGGATAGTTGTGTAGTCCAAACGCCTATTAGGAGAGAAGGCAGAATAATATCGAAGGCTTATAACAAATCTAATGAATCACTATAAAATAGCATCCATTGTTTCGCGTATCTAACAGGGTGGTCCGCTGCGACAAATTTCTCAATCATGGTCGCCTGTTAATCCGAAGGAGTTTGATAATGTGGCAGGAAAGGGGTGGGCGGATTGGCCGAGATACCAGAGCTTGTTGTCCATGGGACGAATGCGACGGTTGGTGATGCGGCGGCGCTGATGTCTCGCACTTCGGGTTCGGTCGTGTTTTCGGTTGATGATGATGGTGGGGGAAGCTTGGAAGGGGGTCCGGAGGGAAGGGGGTATTACGAAGGTAGGGGAGGCAAGGGCGGCGTGACAAGTTTCCGTGTCACGTGTCCACCAGCCACGGCATCTGAACTAAGCTCCGCCTACGAATCTGATTTTCCCTCGGTTGAAACGTCGCCGTAGCTGCTGTGACTCCAGCAGCGCGTATTTCAACGCCGCTGCTGGTGCTCGCGTATCGTTTCCTTCGTACTCGCTGCTTTTGTCATCAATCCGCTGCCCTTAGTCTCTATTTTCCACGCGTTCCTCATCGTCATTGGATCAAGATCGTCCCATTCGCCTCAGGACCGGCAATCCGCATGGTAATATTTCATCATCACATTCCCGGTGAACTGTCACTTTTCTTAGACAATCATATAACTTTTATCACACTTTATGGACCACTTCACGACACAATAATTATCCACATCTAGAACCGTTGACACAACTGTCCTACACGATGTCAATTATAAAGTTGAATCTCATCATCCAACACTAGAAGAAAAACAGCCCATCACTACAGCTCACGCCCACATCTTATTTCACCATACATCTATTCTTATCGCGCACTCTTTCATGTGAAGCACGACACCATAAAATTATCCACGATTCACATATAGGTCATTGATTTCGAGGAATTGAATTTAAAAAGAAATGAAAAAAAAACTACTTTGCAACAATGAGATGCTGAAGCAAAACGCGAAAGAGAGAGAAGTTTTTTCAGGACGCGTGGTGTGTGCCCATATAACCACGACCGTACCCGCGAACGCACGCCAACCGACTCTCGAGGTTACACGGAGCGCCGCTTCGCGGCTATTCGTGCGTTTTCGTAATTAATCGTGAATACCGAGGAGCAGCAGCAGCAGCAGCAGCTCCGCGCGCGGATTTCTCTCTTTTCTTTCTCGCTTGCTCTTTTGTACCAATAATGCGATCTGTTCACGCGGACAAACGGTTGTTTTTTCTCTGATTAAACAATATGAAACGTTTAACTTCCATTCAGTCGTCACGTTACTGCGGAAAGGACAAAAATTCTTCGCTACGTTCAAAGGTATCACAAAGCTCATATAAAGTGGTACTTAGTTCTTTTATTTTTTTATTTTTCTTTGAGCACGAGATCGGAAGCCCAGGTCGAGCGAATCTACGAGCCAAGAGAGTTTCGTTCCACGTACAGCGTGAAACACTCGCGGGGGTTCTCGCTTGGTGTGTGCAGTGTGTGCGCGCAGTCGGTTATTTTCGCCGAGAAATCACGAGAACCGACGAGCCAACCCGAACGTATGAACTCACTTTGTATACCTATAGGAGCGCTGATGCGCGAAGCACCGATACATTCCGCATATATATATGTAGGTTTACTGGTATCTGCACTACGGTGAGAGGGTGAGACGCAGAAACCTCTCGGCACAGACCACTTCACGTATGGCTCACTTTTTATTGTGGACTCATACACGTAACTACACTTCGCCCTTTCTCTCTTCGACTTCGACTGTGTATACGAGTATGAGTTTATCGTATTTACGCGCATATGCACTTTTGCGAACTGCCACTATCATTCTACATGATACAGGAAAAGATACCTGAGTAAAAATAAATTCGCGTCCAGATCCGAGATGTGAGAGATCCTTGTCATAAATCGATTGGAGTTACGTTTATCTGGCAAGCAACTAATCAACCCTCCGTTAACATCACATTAATTCAAAGAAGATCGTTCGGTCCTTATGAATACTCAAACCTACCCTTTCCCTGACAACTCCTAAAAGTCATCAATCCTGCATTCATGGCCGCCTCACCAAGTTTCAAATCGAAGAACAAATCGGATACAATTGATATAAGTGAGTCACTGTAAGTGAGAAAAGCTGTAAGGCTCAGCACCGCACTGTAGCCGGACCAAGAAGATTTTTATCTCGTTTGGATATCAACAAAATGATTTTTTTTCTTCATTTGGAACACCGTGCATGTGATTAACATAAATGTTACATTGATTCAATACCAAATAGCACGCCGTAATCAGCTCAACTTGCGCGTTTGTCATTCCAAGACGTGGAAGGAGGCTTATAGTTGTAATATTTCTAGTAAAATCAATATGATAAATAGTTCCATATATAGCAAAGCACTTAGTCTAGGTAAAAGAATATTGACTCGATATTGTTCAGATTTAACTCGATCTAAAAATCAAAAAGTATGTTAAATGATTAGTTTGTGGTCGAACGGAACCTATTGATTTTCCTAAAACTTTATACAGCGCAACACAAAATACATTTCGGTTAAAGAAAATGACATTGAAATATCGATTGCCACCTGCATAGTACATTGCAAAAAAAATTTTGATTGTCTGAATCAAAATAGTATAGTCAACATAACTAGACCGGTTCCATTGATCAAACATCGTATCTGGAATATTATCTAATTTCATTTAATTGTAAAAATAATCCGGTGATTACAAATGGTAAGTTTATTTTGAAATCCCTGTTTTCTGTTTAGTGTTCAGATTTGTACTCGGCTAATGCAGTCTTCTATGTGTGTGTGTGTGTGTGTGTCAAAGGTCACAGACGTGTTTTCAATTTTGCATATGTATGCATCGCGTCCATACCTCCCTCTTCTTTGTATCTCTTTCCATCAGCGAGCGAGTGTATATAGCAACCAATGTATAGGTTGTACCATCGATATCCACGGGTCTGTTGATATAGAACAACCGATGCTACGCAATACAGCAGGTAGCAGCAGCAGCAGCAGCAGCAATGGTGCACGGCTCTCGAGACAAAAGGTGAGGGGCAAGACGGCTACCTCGTGAGCTGTTCAAACCACGTACCCATGTATATATAGCAGTTTCTCGCTCTTCTTCCTTTCTCTGGCACATTCCCTTCCTTTGCTCGCACTTCTTGAAGTGCGATATACGATGTGCGCGGACGACGACGCCGACGACGACGTCGTTGAGTCGATACTTGGGACCGGCGCGGTGTTCTGCCACCATCGCAGCTCTTCAACCCCCTGACCCTCTTTGCTGCTTCTGCTGCTGCTGCTGTGGCTACACCAAGTAGATTGGTGCTTTTCTCGTATATAAATGTTACAGCCATGCCTTAGGGTGTATATGTTTAGCTACGATGGATACCATGCATAGTAGATTAAAACGCTACTCCTAGACCAGTTTTTCAATGTGGAAAAGACGGGCTGATTATTTTTTCAAGTAAGAAGACCATTTTGAACCTTCATATTTTTAGTTTTAGGATGCGTATATGTGCGCCTAGATATCGCAAACAGATATTCTCTATAGAATCTACCTCGACAATGACTAGTGAGAGCATTCAATTTCCGTTTCTATTATCGTACCTACACATCTTGAGGAAGATGCCTCATCCATCTTTTCTCATTTCATCATCTCCGATATAATCTTTATGTTGATTTCATGCACTCAGGGTCCCTGACTTCTTGTCACGAATCTTTACGAAAAAGAATTCAAAGGCTTGAAGCAGTTTAACTTATAAAAGATGGTTGTATTTTTAAAAAATGGTCGTCGACTCAATAAACACTGAGAGGAAGCAAGAAAAAATCTTTATACAACTTTTATGGAACAAATGATGACTGTTCTTTGAATGCATCTAGAATTTTACTCTGCCGTTTTTTCAGTTTACATATGAGAGACTATTGCTAATCTCCTTATCGACAGTACGAAAGTCCAGCATGCCAGCTTCACATCTATAATGGACCAATCTTGCTTGCTATCAAGGAAAACCTACGATGTCCAGCCGCAAAGCAATGTTATGTTAATGCCTAATCATCACCAGATTCAATCTTAATCACTGGATTTCCTAAACTCCCAATTGGCAGTTCAAAGATAAATACTGATTAGAAGGACCTATGAGCGAATACTACGCTAGGTCGTCTCACTGGTGGTATTGACTATTGACGATGTCACTTGTGTCATTGCGAGAGATAACTTGTGCAGCGAATCTAGTCTGATTGAGTGCTGCGAAAAAATCGAGTGTTCTCGTTAAATTATACGAGCGGAAATGACATATCGAGACGTAAAAAATATGGACAGCCGACGTTTTAATCTTGCCTTAAGCATTGAACCGACCAATTTTTCTCTCGAAGTAATATGCGTTAATACTCGTTTGTATGAGTGAATTCATGTAAAGTATTTATAGCTATATAGTATTTCGTGTTTACGTGTAGAGCATGAGCGTAATCTATTCTGTTTCTCATTCCTTATCTAACTGTTATATGCTGTCTAGCTGTCTACGAGAGCGAGCTTATGCTGGGGTCATTGATTTTCGGAAATGACCCATAAGTATAATTTTCATGTTCTGTCATTCCAATGTTTACGTTGTTATTTTGAATTCTAGAATTTCTTTCAAGCGATCAATGACGAGTTGATTATATTTCTAGTATACTATATCTAAAAATAGAACATCTGAGTTCCGTAATCAGTTGTAATTTCATCGAGTTAACGTTCCAGATCATTTATCGCATACTTTATTCAATGATTCTTGAAGCTTTCTTGATCGAAATGAACCGTAAAATCATAAAGAACATGCGTTCGCTTCTCCGACTAGAGAAAAGTATTGAATTGGAAAATCAATGTTCATATATCATACTAACAATCCATCGAACATTATTATTTTCAGTAAATATTCTGAAAACGCTATCACTTGATGGGCATGAATAAACTAAAGTTACAAATACGAAAACATCTATTCTGTGAGGTCAATGGATGATAATTTCGTTTTATAACCAGAATGAAGTAGTTAGGTCATAAAGTTCAAATAGGTATTAAAAAATGATAAACTTTCTTTGAAATTACGCATTACGTAAATATGACGTTAACAGTTACCAGACGGTTGTATGTCTGCTCGATCGATATCTTTAACCACGATACGCGACTGTGTACATAATTGAAATCTATTTTCCTCCAGCAATTGGATGTTGCTGGTGATTGATTTTTTTTCCTCTTAATGTCCCTCTTTATACCCTCCGACTATCTCGGTGGTGAAAAATCTTATTAATAATTGGTTGAAGCTAGATTGCAGAACCCGATTTTTCCGGGCTTGAAATGGGCGTGTGACGTTGTTGCACTTACGGGGACAGTTGGTAGCCAATGAGAAAGATCCGAAGGCGTGGAGCGACCTGGCCACGGGGACATCTGAAAGACATGCGATAGAGGAGAGAGAAAGAAAGAGAGACAGTCGACTCTCCCTGCGACGGCGTCGCTCAGAGACCCCTCTGTCGCGTGGAGTCGCCTTTCGACGACTCCTCCGCTGCTTCATGCTAGAGTGGGGGGTCACAGTGGATGGCACGATGGTGGGGAGAAGGAGAAAAGCCCACGCGAAGGGGTTTGAGGGGAAGTGGATGGATAGTGGGGATTCGTTGACACGCCCCTACTAACGGTAGTGGGGTCGCCCGACGACGGTCCGGCGGCGTACAGGCAGGATCGCATCTGGTATGCTGGAGACGGGTGCTGCTACGTTTATCTCGTGCGGATCGTGCGCATCGTCTTATGCTATCTCAGAGTTGATGCTCTGTAAATCCACGGAATCTTGGCAACAAAAAAAATTCAGGCAAAGTGTCACTTAGATCTTCTCTACCAAAGCATAACAATATTCATTGCTGATACAGTTCTCTTATGAATAACTTTAATAAGTAAATGCAATGGAACGTCAGTGAACAACCTTTATGAGAGCATGCGACCGGGTGCTATGATATGAAACAATTTGCTTTTTGAGAAAGAAAAAAATACTGCCACAGTCTGATGTAATACTGCCACATAGGAAGTTTGGATGAACGATTCAATAAGACAATGCAAAACATCGATCAGAAAAGTATTTCTGATTTCCACTGGGATTTCATGCGTTTGTATAAGTGTAGAACGATCGAGTCCTACAAGGGGTACGAGATTTCAGTTAAACCGATAATACCTCTGACCTTACGTAAACGAAGTCGTGCTTGTCCTGATTGACGTTCTTCTTAATTGTGAGGTTTTGTCTCTTATATCTTGACTGTCGTCTTATACTATCCCACACGAGCATCTTACGTTTGGGTTCGAGAAGAGCTGTTTTCCCAAGTTCACGGATTACGCGCAGTTCTATCACTGCCAACCCACGTCTCACATTAATCTTTTCCTTCTACGTTTCCTTCCTCCTCTCTTTCTATTCCTCTCTCTCTCTCTCTCTCTCTTTCTCTTTCTCCCTCACTTCCGTGATGTGGGAAGAATCCCCTTGTTGTATATGTACTTCGCACTCGGCTACTATGGTTCTCTACTCAAGAGGGTCGCACGAAGTTCACTGCGCTATAATACCTATGATCCTTATCCTTCTTATATCATAATTGAAGTCTACTTAGACGTTTCATTGAATCGGTCCAATTCACTTAATGTGCAGGCAGATTTTTTAATAAAAAATAATAAAAAAAAAACAATCTTAAAAACAGTCAGACAGATTACTTCAAACCACATGACAATCTGGCGATTCGTCATGATATAATTTCTACTTTTTTGGAACATCCTCATGCACGTCAAGTAATTTACGCATTATTTAATACTTGGCGGTCAAGAGTCTCAAACTATGTTTATACGGAAAAGTGTTTATCATCAACGCATTTTACATTTTGCTCCGACGAAAAGTTTTACTAAACAAATCATTCCTCATTGCATCAGTTAAGAAAGTTTATCTGCAACCGAGCAAGTTTACCGAGCAAGTCAAAACTAAAAACTGTCACAACTAGCCTAGTCAGCTCAGTATGTTAGGTGTGTTCAACCTCCAAAGTTTAACACACAGTTGAATAGAAAAACACGTTTAAAGTTTTGACAACAGATTTTTTAGAAAAAAATTATACTTACATTGATCAGCTATGTCTGGTGCATATATAGCAATCCTTCCGTTTCCTCAAAGTGATCATTTTCAGCGGTTTTGGGAGCCCTACGTATAATACACCGGACTACTACTTCCTTGAAACATATATTATCATTCTATGTAAATGCATATACCTGTTACCCCGGTTTCTATACTCGCATGGTATATGTAAAATAACGGAATCCGTGATTTGACATCAAGAAACCTATAAATTCTCCTTAAAACAATTTGATTTATAATTTTTATAAGCCCTGTCTCCTACTCCGTTACATGAATTATCATTCATTAATTGATCACAAAATAACGAGATAACGGATGAACCCTACGAATTCATCATATTAGTTGGGATTAGGATTGTAAATAAAATCGAAATCTCATCACGTCTAACCAATTTGGGGAAAATGATCACCGGAAATCATTACTTTGCCCGTTTTGTCGACGTGACTTTAGTGGTCATATAGGTAACTGGTTACCCATATCGTGGATATCAGTGCACAGACGGCCTTCTTTTCGACACTTGACATTAAAAGTCGTGATTCTCGTGCTGAACTACGTCTCCGTCACGTCAAGTTGACGGATCGGCGTGCGCACTCAGGAAATTAGGCAATTTCCGGTCCGTGCCTGCTCGTGTCTGCATTTAATAGGACCTCCGGTTACTTACAGTTTCGGATATGGTATATAACGGTAGCTCACGCTGCTGTTCCGAAGAGCTGAGAGAAACGACGTCTATCGTCGGCTAGTACCCTCGAGTACCTTGACTCACCGAGCTACGTGAAGTACTCTACGTGCTTACTTATAAATCTATATATAGACGTCTTTGTACAGACTTCTGTGTGCATAGAACATTTTTACATAAATTTCATGTACATATGCAAATATGCATAGACAAGAGGATTCCGATACCAGCGTTCGGTATGGTCCTTGCACTAACTTAGCCGTAGCATGTCCTGTCCTTACTCCCGTTTCATCCGTCTTGTCTAATGGCCCTCCTCGTTGCCCGTTCTCTTGCAGTCGCCTACGAGGCTTCCGGGGGTCGTGGCCGACTGACGTGGCGATCGATCGAGGTGGAAAACTCGTTGGCCGCTTCCTTCGCTCTAGTTCTTTTAGAATGTCCTGTGCTCTTCGTAGTGCCCTCAAGATGCATCGTTATCAAATGTAACCCCGAGCTCACATTGGCTGGGGTAAGATCTTGGCTGGAGAAGCCGACAACATTGTTGCTTAACAAGGGTGTGTTGATTGTTACCTTCCCAGGCAATGTAGCCGGACATCAACAAATTACTAGCAGACCCATTTGGTTTTATCCGTGATTTGACTTGAAGCCATAGCCGACTCAGAGATCTTCATTCGAATATGAGGCAACAACCATTTGAATGACACCGCGGACTTTAGCAAAGTCACATCCAAAAAAAAAGTCTTTGAGTTTGAAAAGAATTTGATTACAGATCCTGATAAGCGTGCACATGAAGATTATTGAATAATGAATTGGACCATCCTAGCGAAATCATCCAGACTTGAAACCAACCTCATCGGTCTACCCAAATATTATGTATGATGAAACAAAATTGGATCTAATGACATCAGACAAAAAATGTTCTCATAGTCAGCGCCAAAAAAGTACTGCATGCCCTATACATCACTGTTCAGTGGAACCACGACGAAATAACGAGGCGATAATTTTCTTCGTGATAATAGCAACCCAAAGAGGTCAGAAATCATCAGTTACGATAGAACGCGTCGATCCACGTCATTGGGCTTCTACGTACACCAATTTGTACGTGGTTATTAGTGTAGATATATCGGTCGTATGAGTGAGGTACATGTAGCCAGAGGAAGGTGGTGGATCGTCGATGCAGAAAGTGGCGAACGTAGTGGGAGCGAAACCAAGCACCGACCCTGCGGGGTCACTAATGACACACGTTCCAGTGGTGCAAGCATTGCAATGGAAACGAGAGAAGAGGGACGATATAACCTGTGCGTACAGCGACGTACATTGCTACGTACTTTCTGCATCGATATATATCTCTATATGTAGCACTTGTATTTTTTTTTTTCATCTTTCTCATGTCCTCTCTCGCACGATCTCTCTGTTTCACGATGATCCGCAGCACGGATAAGGCAGAATAGAGGGCGATTCGCGAATAACGTGAATTGGCATCATCAAAGCGAGCAAACAATGCGCCTCGGATGCCGTCGATGGCTCGACAACGTGTGGTTAGCCTAATCGGTGCATACACATACAAACGTGCCATGAAACTCCAGCCTGTACTTGCCGTCTCTCCTTCTCTCTCTCTCTCTCTCTCTTTCTCCCTGTCCCTGGACCCCAGCCCTGTCCACATTCTCCATTGGACATCAACGAATTACTGTGTTGCACATACAGTTCGACGTGTCTCTCTATGTATCGTATATTCACGTGAACACCAAATACCCAAGAATTTCCGAACGATCCACCGTATCATTTGATGAAAAGCAAACGGTCGTAAATCCACACGATTTCACACGTAAAGTGATTTAGTTTACGCCCTTGTGTTGCCTTACTGATTACTGATTATTATATTCTCAGGACCTTTGGGATTCTCTTTATTCCGGCTGACCAATAGGGCTCGAGGGTACCGAATCAACTTGATCTTATTTCGAGTGGAAGGTGCGCGAGATTCCTTCACCCTACGATCGCAGAAAAGTTCACTCGAGCTGACATTCGTCACACTAGGATAGGCTAAGATAATCTGTATTGTATCCGTAGTAATGTTGATCCACTACAAGAAAAAACATGACAATGAAATGAGATGTTAGCTTTGGTTATGCTTAGAAAATAGATTACGACTAGAGCGAGAAGATCGTGAATTATATTTGATAAAAATGCGAACACGAACCTGGAGTTTGTATTTGAAGAACATATATAAAAGCTTAAAAACCATCTTCGATGCTCTTTATCTTTCGCTGAACGAAATATAGTAAATACCTATTATTCATTCTTAAAACAATATTGATGATCGAAAAGGAGATCAGAATCTTGAAAATTTCAAATGTAAATTGTATCCAGCTCTTTGACGTATTGAAAAAAATCGACCAATCGACAGAACCGAGAGAAATAGAACGGATGGGTAATATGAGCGAAAAGTTCGGTCGGATCCATCTAATAAAAATGTTGATTGCCTCGCTCGTTAGAAGGGCCCCCCCTCGAAGCTTCGCCATGAAGTTCAAGCGTAAAGGTTGCATCGTGGGGCGTCTATATGATGTTTAATATACATGTATTTATTTCTTCGTATCGTATTTACCTTCCTTTAGACGCTTCACTCCCTTTACCGCGTCTCCTACTTTTTTTTGTCTCGTCTCACCTCTCATCTTCTTTCCCTCTCTCCCTCTCTCCCCCCCTCTCTCTCTCTCTCTCTCACTCTCAATCTTCGCTGCGTTCGATTATTTATTACCCACGCGAGCGGCCCACACTGCGTGTATGTGCAATACGTGCGAGCACGCGCCTCTTCAATCGCCGTAAGGAAAGCTTCGGGACGGATAATAAAACGACAAGATTAACCGCATAGTGATCAAAGTCAATAACGTTCTTTACTCCCTATATCTCTGTATTCATCACACGAATGTTGTATATTTGTATAGATGGTTTTTCATTTATTAACTTCCATCGTACACTTTTCTGGCTCATCAAATCGCTTCCAATCAATTTACATTTCAATTAATTAGTTCACTCTGTAAGGAAAAAAAATGGAGGATTATTCGAGCCCCAGATATAAAAGCAGGTTCTCGATGAGAGAATTTCTTTGCAGTTCGTGGTTCGGTACATCTCATTCACGAATGACTCTTCCTTCCTCCCTCTTATCGTCTGTCTCCATGATACTCGGGATAAAAAAGAGTCAAACCCGGGACAAGAAGAAGCCACTGCAGTAGGGTCAACGCGTCTAAAGAATCAGACAGAACCCCTCAACATTCATACCCTCATTCGAAACTCTCCTTCCCGTAGCTTCAGCGATCTATCCTATGTAGCGTTTCACGTCAAAAGTCTCTTGGCTTTTTCGGCCCGAGTGAATCGTGGTCCAACATTCGAAGAGGGTGAGGAGCATATCTTGGGGGTGGTTGCAACAAACCGCCCTTGTGCGGTTTAGGTACATTACGCTGCTCCGCTGAATCTCTCGTTCCCGCGGTACATAGAGGATCCTTCTTCTTCCTCGCTCAAACGCTTTTTGTCTGTTTTCACTTTTCGCTGCCTCGGCCCGCGCGCGCATACACCAAAAACCTGCCAGGATTCACCAACCGTCTCTCACAACGACGAGAACACACGTATAAAAATATACGTGAATAATGTTGTGTGTACCGTTCTCACTTTTCGTCTCGCATTCATGCATTGACCAAACCCGAGTCAAACCCCTTGCTCAGAATAACCATCCACCCTACTTCCATCCCTTTGTATCTTCTCTCCGTGTACAAGTACAAACTCGGGGTTGGTTTTAAGCACGGAAAACTAAAAAGCTAATTTACTTTAAAAGTATCCGGTCCGGCGCGCTTTCAGCTCCGTCCTGCTATGTACAAATATGTCTATCCACATATATTTTCGCATACGCGTTGTACGCGCCTATATAAATAAACATTTCGTATGTATCTGTACCGTTAAACGAACACTATCGAAAAACTCGTGGCCAAGGGAAGCACGGGGCGTCGAGAAATTGGGAAAACGAGTGTGTATGCGGGGCAAGAGTTCGATGTGGCGTTTCATCAAACAGAAGCCAATAATGCTTTTGACCCTCCCCATGACCACTGCCACCCTCTATCATACGCTTCTGCGAAAGAGCAATTCGGATCACCGTCCAGAGGCAACAGAGGCCACCGAACTCGAGTATCAAAAGCTGTTCCTGCGCCAGGGCTAATGCAACCAGCGACATATGGATGGTACAGCCCCCTGCTCCAGCTCTTTATGGACAGGGTGCTCCTATCATACTCTCCGAGTTCTCGAATCTATCGGTCTGCATTATCAAGTCTTCTCTCATTTATCATCTGTACACAGTTAAATCTCGATTATCACTGCCTTACGAGAATCAACAATCCATAAAATTATTACTGGCACAATAGTTATGTTTTTTTATCCCGGATTTAATGATCAAGTATCTCAGTCATTTACGAAGTTGTGAAAAACGAGCATCTTCAATAAATATATACATCGATTCATCGATAAATAGTAGAGTTAGCACAAATATCATTTTTGAAAATCAGTTTTTCAAATTAAATGAATATGGGAAAAAAATTCATTATGATTCAAGACATTCAAATCATCAGACTGATCATTATTGAATTATTTTATCGGAGTGATAGAGCCCCCCTCAATTGTCTTCGACATGTACTTTAATTTTTTTTCTTCAATAAAATCGATGAATGGTTCAATTGAAGTGTAATCCAACGAGATATCTTTGTTTCTTCACGTTTTGCGGCTCCATTAAATTGAAGCTGATTCCCAGGACACGCAGAATTCTAAACAGGGTAAGCAAATGAGATGGACATTTGAACCGTTGTTAATCGAGGTTCAACTGTATATGTTATACGAATTATGCACACATGTGTGAAAAATATGTGTTATAGGATGGCCTCGCGCTATCGGAGACCGAGGACCCTGCTAAACGTGTGGCAGAGAGTTCGTCGAATGGTCATTTCGCTGATAGCTTTCTGCATTTCTGTGTGTACAGTGAGCATACGAAAATGTCCAAACGATTCGGCGAGCCGGGCCAGACCGTGCGAGCGACGCCCTCTCTATCATTCGGCAAGCATTGGCATATAAATGCGTTTGCCTTTTGGCGAGTGGTTATATACATAAAAATGTATGTATAGCGATTCATCACTGTGAAATATAAAGCGAGAGAGAGAGAGAGAGAGAGAGAGAGAGAGTCCTTGAATGCCATGCGCTTTCGAAAAAAGTAAAACGTATGCGAGTTGAACTCTCCCAACAGTCCCGCAATTCGTAAAAGTGCAACGTCCTTTCAGAAGGTCCCCAATAGAATATTTTTCGAAATAACCTGGAAAGATGCTCGCTTTCCCTTATTAAGGAATACTCGTATTCGGTACTCGAAAGCAGCATTAACTGTTTTTATAACCATCTAATATTTAATATATTTTGAAACTCGGGAACTCACAAAGGAATGCTTCGTGATAATAAAATGAACGAAAAATTGCTCGGAATTACGATTCTGCAAAACATTTTGCATGCGTTTAATTCCGTGTACAAGTGAACAGTCAGAAAACATAAAGCCTCGCGGTTATATACTTTTGCATATGGCTCCTTCTGTCATTACACAAATTACGCCAATGAAAGTTAAAATAATTGTCGTGTCGACTGAAATGTTCTCACTCCGAGTCCTTCAAAATTGCTCGAATTATTCTGTAATCCACTTAAATCACAAGAAATTTATTGTTTTCTCGGGTGCACCATACACTTTTTTGTTTTTTTTTTTTTTTTTTTTTAACGATCCTGTAATAATAAAAGTAATTAATACGAAGGGAAAAGTCGCAGCTCTCATCGACAAAGTGCACGTATCAAGCGAACGCATTACCTGTGACTCTTCCTGTGACTATTTAAATTCTGGCCAGATATATATACATATATAATTTTTTAATCGTATAAATGGGTACTTTATAGTACAAGTGAAGAACGAGCGACCGCTGCAGAAAGAAACGTTACGGGTCTTACGTAGTCACCGTTTAAGAAGGAGAGACTAGGCACCATTATACTTTTAAATCCGGAACAATTAACCGTAATCAAGCACAGGAAATCATGTGTATGTGTGAGTGGGCGCAAGCGCGTAATGGAGACGACGAGTACGCAATTATTTTTAAATAAGATTCAGTCGTCCTATGGCGTTTGAATCTCTGGTTTCTTTTCATCTCTCTCTCTCTCTCTCTCTCTCTCTCTCTCTCTCTATATATATATATATATATATATATATATATATTTTTTTTTTTTTAAATTTTTTTATACAGGGTGATTTCATGGAAAAAACACAATGTTCAGAAATCTGTTGAGCATCGAAGAGCGAAGGAAAAGGGTTCAAATGAATTCTAGAGGTCTTCATCCGTTTGGAGATTATCCAAAAAATCGGGAGTGAATTCGATTCGTCTATATGTCTGCTTAATCACATTCGTTGATACATGATCTGTCAAAAAACAGCTAAAAAATTTTTGTCGATTTGACCAGGACCGACGAAAATTTGTCAAGGCAATAAATTTTCGTGGATCATCTTCCTTCGTGTAATTTTCATTTTTTATGTGTCATAACTAAATTCATGCAAGAATTTGAATTTTCAGAATTGATTTAAATATTATTTTACAATCTCGATGTTTTGACCTTCAACTTTGAGGCAACCTGTATTTATGTGTTTAAAATGCACATGCTTTGGTATTCTAGAACGCCCCACATACTCTTTAATTCGTAGTATATATGCATTATTGTTAAAGAAGTCTCCGAGCAGGACGCCATCATCAGGGGATTATTAATCCAAGTACGAGATCTACGATCCCTGATAAAACTCCATACACCACGAACCGGACGTTATTTTTATCTCGTGTGAGAGAGGGACGTTATGGAAGTGCGCGCTTTGACATCGTAGCGATCAACTTTATGCTAATTCGACTATGTAACTGTGAGCGTACAATCGGGGTCTAGGATCGAGGAAAAAAGTTAAGATTCACTGACGTATAATCACCGCTTGCCAATTACTTATCCTCTATGTCGCGAATTAAAATATTATGAAAAAGCATAAGAGCAATATTGTTTCTTTTTTTCTTAAGGGTAAAGCAGAATTATGCATGCAGAAAACATTAGTTTATAACATTTGTCGATGACAATAAATTTAGTATTTTAATGGTGTAATAATGGTGTAATTTTGTTTCATTTGCACTTTTTTATTGAATACACGAAAGGGCACGTATTGTATAATGAAAAACGATAAATCGAAATATGGCGAATCATTAATGAATTATTATGACATTCGAAAATCTTTTATTTATTTTAGGCAGTATCGGTGAATATTTCACAGTTGCGAATCTTTTTAGGAATATTTCATAAAAATTGCTGTCAATTTTGAATAAATATCGTCCAAAACATTTATCACGTTATTTTTATGTTTTTAACATTAAATAAATGCGAATGATTTTCAGGACGAAATACTTTCACGTATTCAATAATTCAGTAAGTTCGATAATCTCATCGATTTATTTCTCTAAGACAGAAAATAATGAATCAGTTGACGAAAAAGTTGGGCGCGAGTCTCGTGCGAAAATCGACGCGTTCTATCATCCTTTTTCTGGGCGGAATACTTATGGGATGAAGGATGAGAGGTCGACCTCGGGACGAAGGAAACAAAAGGCGATTACCCGAGTCGCCGGTTCATTCTGTTATCGACGTGGTGCCTTTTTTTTCTTACAAATCCGGAGCAAAAAAAAGACGTGAAGGCTACCTAAAAAGGGAGCTCTTAGCTCCCTTATAACGATGGAAACTCTGTCACTTGGTGTTTGTCGAGCAAACACACGCAAGAGAAGAGAAGCGACCAATCATCCGTTCACGGATTACAAAAGTTTTAATCGGTCTTCAGCCTGAGACGCCTGAGCACAAAGACTGGCGTCTACCAGATTTTTTTTTCTCCTTGATCGAGTGAGAAATAGTCGTATAAAAGCCGAAAACTCAATTCAATTCAGTTAACGAAGGCGAGTGTGGAACTCAATGAATCACCATTCTTTTCATCTACGTTTTGCTCTTAACTACCCCGAAACAACTGAAAATTAAGAGACATGTTTTTTGTCGTCAACTCAGAATTGAGAATACAAATGTTTGCGAAAAATCATTGTCAGCAAAATTCGTCACAAGCATTGATTCTTCATAGTATTAAAATTACTTTTTTTGCCGTGCATAAATTGAAATGTCAAAAAAAAATTACCACCACCACCGCGAATCGCTTCATTAGGAAAAAGTAGAGACTCGGCGAGCCTCGAGCAAGCACACGGCAGAGCTGTCAATGTACTTGTTCCGAGACTCTACCGATTCTCTTCGAATGTCAATCTGTAGTTACGACTATTGTTGTTATCACAATCTTCTGTCATCGCTACATATTTTTATCACATTTTTTTTAAGCATTTATAATCAAGTCGGAAATAGCACCACCTTACTATTCAAATTATGCGAGGAATGTAACAAAGGCTCTGCTTTTAGCCCTACTGCTGAATATCGATCCGAGGGATTCGCTTTCACTCTTTCTCTCTTCCACAATATACGCAAAAATCTCCCCCAATGTATGAAATTCACCCTCCGAAAAGCATATACACAATGACGTCACACAAGATGAGCATGTATTTCACGTCTCTAGGTCAGTGGTCTCTACACCCTCGAAGAAATCAGTTTTGTACGAAGCCCTGAATTCCTTGAAGCCGAAATACGAAGGCCTATATGTCGATATTTAATACCCGTAAATCTTTGTCTTATTCCTAAAAACTTCGAATCAGTTCCAACTTATGATGATCATAAGCAATCATTCACTTTTTCAAAATAGATATCGAAAAATGTGAGGGAATCTGGGAATCTGAACAACTGACTTTCTGATCCTTTTTGTTTTTATTTTTGATCTCTAGAAAATTTGTATTGATCTTGTTTTGAAAATGAGTTAAATAATAGATGACACGCGGTTGCCAAAAGAATTGAGTACAAAGATTTCAAGAAATGATGCACTGCAATGGAATGGGGCTATAAAGAAACGTAAAGATAAAAAATAGCCTTTGATTCGATTATTGCTTCATTGATTTAAGGGCGCGAATAAAATCGATACTAAAGAATCGATAAAAGGTAATGGCGCATATCTATCGAAATATTGAATGATATTATTGATCAAGATCTGTTTAAAGATGATCTGGAAAGTATGGAATCCATGAAGAATTTTTTCATTGAAATTCCCGATCCTGAAAGGAATTCGAGGCCACTTTTTTCTCGCAACACTGGCTCGCTGTATATATTATATACACAGATAGACACACACTCGTTTATAAAACGGTGGAGAACGCGACACGCCTCTAGAGATTGCCGGTATTCCGAGGACACTCTCATCAGTGCTGTGACAAATCCCTTTAAAAAGCCGCGCTGGGACGAGCGCGGCGACATCACTTTACCGTACGTGTACATATTCATGTATATTATTTATGTCGTTACGAAGCGAATATATATGAAGATGAGGCGACGACGAGACCCCGTACCATCGTAACCACATCATTCAAGGTGGTCCGATTCGATTCACCCCTTTTCCCTCTCGGTTTCTTGTTAATGGGTATTTCTTATATGCCTGGCAATATTCTACTATATATTTCCAACTTTTTTGGTTCAGTGTGCAAAAAAATGTCATCGAAAATTTAACGACCCAATATGAGAAAGATTTATTTTCTCTTTAGCCCGAATCAATGGACAGAAAATTACGATTGCTAAATTGTGAATTCTCAATATTAGATTCTCCGAAGAATGTTTTATGAATATTTTAGCATAATCATTTCCGGGGGCTGCCCCGTTTCAAATTTCACGACACAAGTTTGTAGCTGCAACTAAAAGTCACAGGTATACTCATTTGTTTTATCGACGACAGAAGTTTAAACAGTTGTTACTTTTTTAGATAACGAAAAAAACCTTATCTCGAAACATCTACAGTGCTAGTAGCTTATATTTATTGCAATACGTTAGAAACCTTTATTCTAATAGTCATAGTGTATTCTGAATTCAATTCACTGTTCAAAATGAAAAATGTTAATACTTTCTTTTGCATAATAAAATCCACTATAAATAACAGTATCAAATTTCATTGATACCGGTATCAAAAATTTTCTTATAGCGAAAATCTTTCGACTCGATTATCTACCCTGGTAAACCATCAAATAATTCATTTCTATCAACTTTAGTTCGATAAATTTACTCTCTTTCATATTTGAACTTCAGATAGATATTAGTTTTTGAAAAAGAAATTGATTGACTACCGGTGAATTATCACTTCATCACATAGCAATTGTTTCCCAAAAATTTCAGTATTCCGTGTGCAAAAGTGACTCGAGGACGACATCACGAGCGACCCTCTCGGGCGGATAAAAAGGGGATCAAACATATACGCGAGTACGTATATATATATATATATATATATATATATGGCGTGTACTTACCACGAATAGAAGATAGTTCGACGAATAGCCTCGATAATTGCGAATCGATCGGTTCACGAGAGGGAGGGACGTGAAAACCAGTCCGAGTGCAAGGGTGCAGCCACAGCGAGGGGCATTCCTTATCCCGGATATCGATTTCTTGCTTTAACCAACGTGAAACTCCGAGATATATGGCGCCCCATAGCTGCAGGAATTGCAAACTCTTTTTCTAAGAGATATAAAGGGCAAGGCGTCTCTTGGCTTCGACAGTGCGAATACGAGCTGAAAAAATAAAATAAAATAAAATAAAACGAAATAATAAGTAACACTTATAGTTTAGAGCACAGAGTGGAGTCGATTGCGCGCACTATTTTCGTTGATAGCGATTAGTACGAAAATTTTCATAGATAAACGGTATCAATCTTCTAACTATAAAAGTTCATTCCAATATACATCAGATACTTTCTCCATTTTTACCGTCAACGATTTAAAATTGTCGGGTACTTTGAAAAATTACAGTCATATGGATTTCCAGTAAATGCTTCTCCTCTTTCTTGCCATTTAGGATAATAGCGAGACATTGGACTACACCGTATGAGAAGAAAAAAAATCGAAGATTCCTTCCCCATAAACACCGAGAGAAGTTTTTGTTTTCTCGAGGGGATGTTCATGAATTCTGTCAATTTTATTTTACTTTCTGTATTCTTTCATTTTACTCTCAAAAGATTGTATTTCTTCGATGAAACATTTTTTATCAACGTGGCACAAGTTACATCTTATTAAATTGAACCGTTTCAAAATATTTTTCATCGTAATTCGCGTGATAAAAATATGATCGTAAAAGATTTTTATCATCCGAAGAGAGACCAGTCGCATCGTTCGAATTTATATTCTTTTTTTGTGATTCGATTATCGATCGCGAAATGCAAAATAAAGTAGAACACAAGTCATTTTAGGGCGATAAAATAAGAATAAAGAAAAGGAAATAAGAGCAAAGGGAAAAACAGTAGACGGAAAATGAACTGCGGAGAGCGTCAGAGTGGAACGACGTAAGAAGGGTAGGACTTCTTAGGAGGGTCCCGTATCGTTAAGCATTACTTTTATTCCGTGTCATTTGAGCCCACACCCCTGATCCCAACATCATACACGAGCACAAATACACTTGCTATAGATGTATACAACGTTACCGGAAATGCGTGTTCGTTAAAGAGGAAAACAAAAACGGCTAAGAGAAAGAAAACAGAACAAGTTTATCGCACCAGCATTAACCTTGCATTTCATCATGATCTCAAATTCGTTAAAAATAAACATTCTTGGTGAAAAAAATCGAATTAATGAAAACCTTTTCAATTCAGACTTAATCGTGAGACCTCAATGTCAGTGAACTATCAATGTATTCACAGATCTCAATCGCACCGCTGAAAAAAGAATTTAATTGAAATGACTAAAGCACGTTAATATACGTGGAACCTGTTTTGTTGAATTAGAAACGTCACATTGCCGCATCAGAAGAATAATGTTATGCCAAACCTTCTTTCGGTTGGATGTGACTGCAAATTTGATTGGTACACCTAGAACTTCGTTAAG
The DNA here is from genome assembly GCA_037576405.1 of Campoplex capitator. Taxonomy (NCBI): domain Eukaryota; kingdom Metazoa; phylum Arthropoda; class Insecta; order Hymenoptera; family Ichneumonidae; genus Campoplex; species Campoplex capitator. Next base: position 6,021,663 of record JARBWI010000323.1, on the reverse strand, counting down.
CAATCATTTGGCGTTTTTATATCACTGTAATATTACGTTCAACTCAATTTACCGTGACTTGATCAAGTCTTTAAAGCTAATATTTTTGTGGTCGATATCGCATTTGAAAACAAAATCAATTTATCTCAGGGCTAGTACTTTATTCATGCAATCTGATTATTACTATTAAATTTCACGTACCATTGAGATATTAATTCGATTGATATAACAATATTAATTCTTAATTTATTGACTAAGGAATCATTAATGTGATTGCACAACGATGTAAATGAATAATGAATAGATGATTAATTGGTGAGTGTCAGAGTAGGTATAATGAAAAATACTTTTTTTTTTTCTGATTACGCATACATGAGCGCAGCCTCGTACACTTTTATTTGATACGTATATATGTCCGTATATAGAGGTTCACGTTAGTGTAACGTGGAAGACATCATCGTTGCCGGAATTATATAAAAATGAAAAATTAATGCTCAGCTTCGAGATCATCGTCGTATATATATACGTAAGCGATACATATAAACGTATATGCAGGATGTTTGCCCTAACTCTCAATCACGGAGGGCTCTTACGACCCTTGCACGATCCACCGGGGTAAAATTTCGGGCAGCGATCATGCCGAGCATGCGACATCAAATATGCAACGCGGTCGAATCTACGGTTATGTCGTGTGATAGTCTCTCTCGTATATACTTAGTGGACCATACTTTGGATCTCGACGTACAAGGATTTCTACGTAAATTGATAACTCATGAAAATTCAGCCACAGAAATTCTTATAATTGTTTATTCATTCAAAATGGATATTGCACTGTGGCTGTCGGGCTTTTGTCGATCACTTTTTTCTCAAATTCTTCTAGAAAGACGAGTCTCAACAACGTCTTGATGCAGAATTTTTTTTTACGTGAATATTCACTTATATATCGCGAAAAGAGAAAGAAATAAAAGTTCCAATACCTCTCTCTCTCTCTTTCTCTCTCTCTCTCTGGGCTTTTCCTGTTTATGGATGTCGATTTGTCAAGGGGGACATATCATATTAGGCTATATCCATATACATTTTCGAAGTAACGTGCACGATTTGATTCTATCGTCGTATATAAACTGTATATGGTCATAAAAAAGGGGGTGTTACTCCTGCTGGATATCCTTCTAAAAATACCTCTAGAAACTGTTATTTTTGAATATAAATAGCGTTTCATTATTATTCTACACGTTGATTCAGCTGTCGTTTCAAATCATTTGAAATACTCGATATTCCTATTAGTCGCGTAAAAAAATTTTCATTTGTAGGTATTACGTCTTGTTTTGCAAGAGTTAAAAAAAAATGAACGATATTTGGTCGAAGTAAATGATGATCATAGAAACGATGAATTCCGAATAGCTGTTGAACAGATTCGAAAAATCATAAACTCAAGTTGAATCAGTCATCGTGATTCAATTACTTGTCGGAGAGAAATACTTAGAATATTATTATTTTAGAAGCTATTTTTTTCATCGCGAGTTTTTGCTGATAAAAAATAAAAAGGAGTACGAAAAACATTTCAAAAAATGATATGTTACTCGAGATTTTGGGCACGAGTTATGCATGAAGCGTACTCCGTCTTTCCAAATTTTCTCAAAAGAAAACATCGGACGATCTAAGAAAGTCTTAAAAAATCTGCGAAAAAAATTTGAAAAGAAGAAGATTTTTTTGATACTTGAAAAAAAACAAAAAAAATTCCAGTATTCAAGATATTTTTTGAAATGGAAAAAGTTTAGGCAAAATACTGATTTGGATCCCGAGAAAATATGAATAATTAGAAATAGAAAAAAAATCTAACGCATTCTCCGGGTATTCCGTTTTGCCCCGGTTTCCCCTCTATATTTTCACCTATCGGTTGAGTGAATAATAAATATCCTATACAAGGAGAGACGGTCCGTGCTTATGGTCACGCTATTACCGTCATTGAGAATGCACCCAACACGAAATGGTCTTCTCCGCTTGTCACTCGAAATGTCAAACCGTCCATGAATGGTTCAGCTCGTTCGCCCGACGTTTTACCTTATGGCAGAGAAGCTATTAATTGATAACCTCTCCGTGTCGCTGCCATTGTTTTCTCATGAACTGTATTCCCTGGAACACGAGTCGGAAATATATATTTATGGCTATCAGCGATATCCGGCGTCAACAAGAAAATATAAATTGGACTCTGGCTGGTTTTCAATTTTTCTCGTTCCAGCACAGGACACAAATTAGAATTTCGTTCTAAATTTTAACAAACAACGACCATAATAGCAGCGTATTTCGATACATTTTCCTATTGAATTTGCCTGTTTCATAGAATCTAATAAAATTGTAACAAATAATAAAATTGAAGGACACGATCAGCACAAACGTCAGAACACGGGATGAATATATACATGCAGAGTGACAGCTCAACTCATAAAACAAAATACAATAAGTAGCAGGAGAGAAACTGATGACTGCTTGTTTGTCACTCAGAGAGCGCAACGATTTATTTTTCATTTCCACTAGTCAGAGATAATTATATAATTATATAATTAAATTAATTAATAAGATAAAATGTAAAATACAATCACCGAATTAAAAGCGCATACTGGAATAATAAAATTCCTTACTATCTTTCTCTTTAATTTTTTTGTTTATTTTCCATTTTCCCAGATTTTTATTCCGTATTTTTTGCAGTCGGAAAAAAAAAGAACATGTTTTTTGTTTTTATTTTTTCAAATAAATGATATGCCTCGCAAGAATTCAGAAACATGTGCTCTTCTAATAATCTCCGGTTAAACCCCATGCAAATTGCATTTGTATTTACATGCGTTGCTTGCTGCAAAGCAAAGGGCCCAGAACTCGTATCGTTTGAATCACTGAGATAGTGCGAGTTACGCCCGTTTTCTGCTACGAGTTTCATCCACATTTACATTCACCCATCGGTGGACCCAGAGAAATTCTAGTAGCAACGATGCAAAAACCATATGCCATATAGTTACGTACTGGAAGTTATAGCTCTCGAGACTCGCAGGTACACCACACGTATCACCTGCGCGTAGGTGAAGAGAGAGAATGAGCGAGAGAGAGAGAGAGAGACTGAAAGAAATATATATATATATATATATATGTATATACACCGGCTGAATACTTCTGGTGTTGGCGATACCGTACCGCGCGAAACGTTCATGAATGCAGCTAGTATTCAGGTGCAGGAGAACCGAACACATTTACGCTAAATGCGATGCGAAAACTGATGGAGAATACACATAGACGCGAGCACACCGAGAAGATTCCTCCGGAAAACGTTCGAGACGACCGAGCCTCCGGGAGCACGATAATTAGCCTTGATTACGCAATATAATCACCGCGCAGAAGAAGAGGATAGTGTGTGTATGAAAATACACCGAGTCAGGGATCTATCGTCACCGATTTCTAAGTGGGAGCGTGATGGAAGTTCAAAGAACTTTGCTTACGTAAAACTCTTGAAAAAAAAAACGAAGTAGCGAGAGCGAAGGAAAACGTACGAAATTTAACTCGTTAAATTTGACGACATTTTCCATTTTGCAAATAGAGAATCTTAGTTTAGAAGAGATTCTCACAACGATTTATTTTCTTTCATCGTCTCTGTTTTCTCTGCATTCATTTATTTTTCGTTTTCACAAAATTGAGACCGATCAACCAAGCTACGGCTGCAACAATCAACACCTCCTGACACACTGTAAATGTATAGAGATTGATACACAGATATATTCAGAAACGTACATACAACAAAACCCCTGTCTAGCCCTGGGCTAAGTTAAAGTCTTCGAGGGTTAACCGAGGTTGCGAATTGGCCGGAAAATTCGCCATGTGTACAAGACGCTCTCATGTACGTAATGGTCTGAATAAATATGTTGTAACGAGGCTCGAGGAAGTAAGGACAGTTCGCCTAGACTGAGTTGTCTGAAAGCCACAGATTACTTAGGTAATTGGTAAATACGAGAGAGGGTTACGAGCTTTCCTTCTGCTGGTTTCCAAGTCCTTGGATGAAACGAGAAGGGTTCAAGAATTGCGTTGATATACATGCAACGTTGAAGTTTAACCCCTTTTGATGTGGAGGTTACTCTATATGTGGACTGGCTTAAAAGCGATAAGCAAGAAGACTGAACCAAGGCCGGCAGGTTGTAGTTTAATTCGGATGAGTTACGTTCTTTTGTATTTGCGCTTGTTTGTCTATTTATCTAGCCATTACGTTGCAAATGGACAGGTGTAACTCGAAATAATTGAGAGTAAAGTTTACTGGGTTATGCTATTTTGTTTGGTATGGAGAGTATGAATCTGGGCCACCATGTTAAATCGACTTTGGCCTTTATTGTTTTCTTACTTGTTTCAATTAGTCGTTTAATGAATATTACACCCAAGTCAATGTACAAAAAAGTGTCTTCATCGTGCTAAATTCACTCAATTATTGTCAGCATCATCGATTTTCCTGAGAATTTGTGTTTATGGATGTTGGATAATAGAGTTCCTAGCACTAAGAATAGTATATAATTTATAAGACTATGCATTCAAAAACGAATCGACGCGGAGAGTGTCGAAGCAGGGATGATGTAAACATAAACAGTCACCATAGAGAAAGAAAGAACAGAGAGTTCTTTATAATTTGGTGAAGCTGCACAGAGAAAAAAAATGGTTGATTCAATAGAAATTGATGTTATAGGAAGAGTTTTGTCAATTGAAATGCGCAATTCTTTGGCAGAATGATCGTGCGGTCTGATAAAAAATTAATGTGTTCGTTCAATGGTTTATGACATTATGATGATCATATATTTTATTGGCACTCCGTAATGAGAGATTTTGTTGTTCCAATAACTTTTTTTTCTCAGTGTGCTCTGTATGGTTTTGTCCTAAAGGTTTAGTTTCTCGGAGATCTTTAAACAGTAAAGACGGTCCTTCCTTATGCATTAGAATAAAAGAACGAAGTAAAAGTTAATCCATTGCGTTATTACATTATTTATCAACCCATTTCCAGTAATGAAGTGAATATATTTTTTTTTTCAATAGACGGAAATAAATGAAAACGAATAGTACTTCCAACAAATGAATCACGAGAAAGCCACACGATGGCGAACAATCAATCCTCATAAAAGCATAATTTCTATACTCTACCAGAATGTGAATGTTCTTCTTTTCGTTTTTGGAATCTCAAAAATGTTATGTAAATGTCCTATATTTACCTTCATATTCATGACTTTGAGAAGTCAATAAATGTTATTAAAATGTCAAAAGTTAAAACGAATTCAGAAAGGTGCACAAATGCCTAAGAGCTTAGCTCTAAACGGTGTACAAGTGTTTGTAATACTGGAATTTATGAACGTTTGTTCGAGATGCTGGGCTATGCAGCGTAGTGGACAAAAATAATGAAATTTTTATTACCATCTGGGATTTTTTCATGGTGCTGTATGATGCTAAAATGGAATGTTAAGCTCTCAATTATTTAAAGACATGATAGTCAGTGAATCAGAAAAGGAATCAATCAACTTATTTGAGGTGAAAGTGTTTAATATTACGTAAAAATGTTGGCTTACTCCTTTGTGCAATTTTGTCATCGCTTTAAATATATATAAATACATATTCTGGAATTGCCATTTATATATATGTGCTCAAAGAGGGTGAGTGGCCGCAAGGACGCACAGGAATGCCTGCGGCTACTGTTGCCTGTTCACCCTCACAGGATATTCGCTTTAAAAGGGGAAATGAGCCTTAAAATTGTTTAAAGCGGTCGGAAAAGGAGGGTTCCCCACTCCTCAATGCGACCCTTCCTTCAAGGAGCTTCCCATCTAGATATATACACGTTGTCGCGTCTTTCGACTTCCTGTCCTTTCCCAAAAGCTTACTCTCTAGCGTTGGAAAGCATTCGAGTCGTGCGAAGGTTGGCTTGAAAGGAAAATATTTTGCTCTCTCCCCGAAAAAAATCGGAGTATTCCGATTCCAAGTGGCATCGGACGTCATCTTGGTGATTTTCATCCTACAAGTAAATTCTCAGGCATTCCTGAAAATGCTTTTTGAGCGATATAGCAGAGACTTGGTAAAAAATCAAGTTTTTCATTTTTTATTCATTTAAAACACATGAAAAGTGTATAAAAGTTGCGTCGTATCGGGGAAAACAACTTTATTAATACTTTATTTATTATCCGGAAAATACTTCCGTGTCCGCGGACAGGTTCTGTATATTATTGAGCATATGTAAAAGTGCATAAATCATTAACGCTCTGGTGAGGATAGCGTATCGTCGCCATCGCACCATCGCCACGCTTTGTCCATCGCTTAATAGCAGACACGAGAGCACGAGGCTTTTTCTCAGAGATATATATATAACAATAATAACGATGATAATCGAGATACGAATGGTTTGATAGCAGAAGGGCGTATCGAGAACATATAATCACGTTTTCGGAAGCACTTTTGACATTAGAATATACATGGATTCGTGGATGTACGGCTACTGCTTCTTGCGTTTCGTGCGAGGCTCCGCATATCGCTAATTGCAAAGCCAACGAGCGTGTACTTTCACCTGACTAACGTGCGTTTAGGCTTTGTGCGATTAGTGAGGTTCCTCCTCCAACCTTTTCTCTCTCTCTCTCTCTCTCTCTCTCTCTCTCTCTCTCTCTCTCTCTTTATCTCTTTTCTCTTTTCTTCATCAACTTCCCACTCCACCCTCCCCCGTTAGCATCGTCGGTATCCAGTAGAAAACTCTTGGGACGCCCTGACAAAACACACTAGAACTGATAAAAAAAAAATTGGACAAAAATCCTTCAACATGAAATCGTCGTGGACACATTTTCCCCTGATTTATATTTTTCTCTTTTTACCAAAGCGATCTCGTAATTAGCTCGGAGAACATAAAAGCTAATGATTTTGTAGAAAATTTCAAGTTAAATCGCTTTCTGCGAGATAGTATTTGGAAAGGAAATTATGTGTTTGAAATTGGCATATCTGATGCATGCATTTCGAACCTCTGTCATAGATGTTCGAAAATAATTAATGGCAATATTTTAAGTTTAATTTAAGTAGTATTTGAGAAAAAAAAATTTCAAAATAAAAATATAAATGTGGATCGAAAATGTATTTAAACTGTAATGTATGTAAACTGGATTTGTCATGAAATAAAAATATATACATACATCTCCGTGATTTTCTTTTCAGTTCGAGGGAAAAGATTTCTTCAACTTTTTTTATGCTGTAGGAATTCGTGTACATTTGCGCACATACTATGTACACGCTCCCATCATGAAAAAAATTTGCTTCGCTTAGCTCTCGCGGTAATTGCTACAAGGAGGACTTGAAATTCCTTGCTAAACCGGGTGAAAATACCTTCCTGAGTGATCGCTCTTTATACAATGCTGCAAACACTTGTAATTTTTTTCCCCTCAATTCAACAATAACACAATCGATAGCTGAACATCTCGAGGATGCGGAAATAAGGTCCGAGCATTAGATACTCGCTATGTTTTTTCACGAAATTTCCCCTTTAAAAAAAATCCTACGAATAATTTATAAAAAATTTCGTAACGATTGCAATGGAAACTCGACAAAGTACCGATAAGAAAATATCTTTTTGTTTAAAAGGTGAAAACAACGATCTTTCGAAAATATATAAAGAACATTGAAACTCAAACTCTTTTCTGTTATTGTGATGGAACTTTGACTCGATATCGGATATCATTTTATCAATTTAATTTTTGACAATACCACAACTGATGATATTGCATCTCGTCAGAATCGTAACATGCAGAAAAATTAGTAGATTGAGTTCTCTGTTTTTATCTAAGTAGAAACATACTTTCATGCACATAAAAAAAAAAAAAAAAAAAAAAAAACATCGAATCTATGACAAAACGAACTGTGCAGCTTGAGCGTGCTTTTTTTTGTGTACTCAACGAGAAGGCCTTCGATCTGAGGGCGTTAGGAACAAGCATTTACTATTTGCTGGGTGCCAGAGATAATACAAGGGTGGAATTTATATCTTAGCTATACATGTATATAATGTTTGTGTGTGTGTGTGCGATCGTCTTAAGTGTGCGCCCCTTAAATACACGAACAGTAGCTTTGGGATCTCCGGATCGTCGATTTCAGCCTCTCTGTCCCCGTACAATCGACGAAAGGACCCGCCATGCTTCCTCGTCTGGACTTTTCTCTTTGGTATTTTTTTGCACTCACGACACGTATCACCGAGTACGAGCCATTCGAGCCTCGATAATGGTACGTACTGGCTGTTCTCGCTCGTATATACGAAGACGTGTGGAATGCTTTTTTCTCCGCGAACCACCAAGATTTAGGTGGTCTTAGAAATTGCGAAGTTAAAGTGAATTTCATTCGAAACCTGCAAACAATATACAAGAAAGTTATCTATTAATAGATTCAATCTATTTGAATTTAAGAAATTGTTGGAAATAACATCTTCGGTGAAGTTAATGAAAAATTTTGTTTTTCAATCGTATATTCAATCTCGATAAAAATAATATCAAAAAATGAAAGAAACGTTGGCAGTTGCAAGTTTGCCAGAAAAATAGCATAAATATAATTGACCTCGATGAAGCTTGAATCGATCAAATGAATTCTGATTAATTTCAATGAAACATCCAGAAGAGATTGATTGAAATTTTCCATCATTTTCTATGATTCGCAATAATTACGTATATATCTCTCGTTCAGCCTATCGGGCTTTAATTTTGGTAATGTGCAGGTTCGCATCCTTGCGCCGAGCGATCTTCATAAATTCTCGTCGCCCTCTCGGGCTGGATGGGAGGGTTAAGATTCAGAGAGGAAAATAGAGAAAGAGATAAAGAAAGAGGAGGATGAGTGAGGCAATACGATCAAATGCACTGTGTGTCGTATAGTGGATCGAGAATTAATACCCGCAAATGCAGCAGGCACAGGATCATCACCCTAGCTTATGTTATACGTAGTATATACATACATATACAAGTTGTGCAGCTTATAGAAGAATTGTTCCCTTGATCTCTCTTACACGGATAGTTTTCCAGTCGAGCGAACGTTCGACTAATGTTCGCGATCAGGCTGCTCTCCATCGAACTGTCTCTTTCTCTTTATTTCGTTTTTTTTTTTTCTATCTCATCTCTAAATAACGCAAGGGGGTAATAAAAGGATAATGACTACAAAGAGTTTGCTAGAACGGAGTCAGCATCGCGGAACACATCACGAGAGAAAAAGAAAGAATGAAGGGGAGGAAGAAAAATCTTTCTCTCCTGAATCGTGCCATCGAATATCTATCGTTCGTATATATATATGCTTATATTTATATATATATATATTTATATAGATAGAAAATTCATACCTATGTGTACACACCGATAGTTGCGCGATCAACCCCGACAAAATTTATATTACGTCTTTGCACAGTGAAAACGCCGATATTTTACGAGGACGTTCAAACGTCGTTACTTTAGAACGCGCTATAGAATTATCCTTGACCTCACGATTCCTTCACCACTCTGGATGAACCGCCCGATCTTCGTACCAGTCGATTTTATACTACTTGCATTTATCGCCCATGTGTGTATATATGCATGTGCATTACCTCGAGTTTCATTTATGCATATATCTATCTATATTCTGTATAAACACACGTTCACACAAAGATTGAACGACCAGACTGCGTGCGAAAATTCTCGATTCAATCTAGGATCGATTTTTATTATCAACTCCGAGAGATCACATAAATCAGCTGACGTGGACGTTATAAACAAGCTTCCTGCTGAGGTACTATAAAATTTTCGTGATCGATGCTAGTCCATGAGGAATCGATATTTTCTTTCTCAATTTTATGAGTGCATTAGCGATCGGGAACGAAAAAAAAAAACATTTCATTTTTCAAATAACATGATCCCTTCGAAGTGTATTTACTTTGTAATGTTATTAGTCGGATTCCTGAAAGATTCAATGTCTCATGCAGTACTTCGAAAAAGTCGTTACGAATCTTAGTAATTGCATTAAAAATGGAGAACATAGTCTGATTTTCATTTACATTTATTCCGAAGAGATTCTCTTCCGAAGATGATTGATTTTCTTTTTAATGCGCTATAATCCGGAGCACCAGACCTTTATCCTTGATTCCACAATTTCTAGTTTAATCGATGATTCATTTTTAAATTCAAATTATTTTTCTCTAATTTACCGATACGCCGAACATTGTTCAATTTGAATGGCAATTTCATCTAACGGTATTACTAACATAATCAAATTTTTTCAATCTTATTGTATCAGGATTAAAATGTTTTTCGGAGAAACATTTTATTTCTGGATCCTCGAAGCAGAACAATTTTTTTTTTTTTTTTTTTTTTCATTTGCATCAACGAACAACAGGAAAGTATATGACTAGTGTGTTATATATACAAGGTTGGAAAGGCTTATGGCAATTATACGAGACCGGTAGCTATGGCGAGTGTGTAGCTTCCCGAGAGCCCACGATTGTGGTGCACAGGGCGAGAACCCTCCACCTTATGGCCCTGGACTTGCACATCCAACAGCAGTGGCGCGCGATCTATAATTGTTTCGATGATTTCCAGCACTCCGTGCCGGAGTATGAAAGCACGGTCGACGTCAATTGCACCTGCACTTCGATTTAGTTCTCTTTTTGCCAGATCTCTCTTACAAAGACCGTGGTTCTCATTCACATCTCGAAGGGATGAAAAACCTCATTTTTGAGACTCCAACGCGCAGCCTCAACAAAACTTATATATAAACAGCTTCGCCACTCTTATTTTAGTATTTTCTTGAGATATGATTACTCATTGGGAAATCATACTTTCGTTCATACCTTCTACGAAGAACAGGGAAGAACATAACAAATTATCAGAGCGAATAATTTAGATTAGATTTACATATGGGACGAGAAATAATTCATTTGATCAAACCAAAGTACAGTAAATTCATGAATTCATTGGCAACTGATGGCGTTTTCATTTTCAACACCGTTGCAACGACGAATTTCTTGATTTTTATATAACTGGAATTCATTCATTGTTAATTAAAATAATGACATTTTCACTTATTCGTATGCCAAAATGTTTCACTGCTCTTTGAACAATAGTATTTTGGAACTCGTGTGGTATATTTTATCTGCCATCTGGCAATAGCACAAAATATGTATTCGAAGCGTGACCGAAAAAGCTTAAAAAACTATATCACACAGGTTCGTGGGCTCGCTGTTTTTTTTTTTTTTATTCGTCGCAGCTTTTCTCCTCCTGCTCGCGACCCAAATGGATCGTTTCAACACCTCCCAACACGTTTCCATCAAAATGAATTTTGAAATAGAACTGAAAACGTTGATTTTCATTAAGCATCCACGTGTTCATGATAAAAAAAAAAAAAAAAGGATTGAAAGACCGAAAAAGAAAAGCATTTCGAAGCGGCTTGAAAAAACGACGAAAAAAATTATATTAACCTGGAATTCATCTATTTCGGTGATAATGGTAATAAAAGTTGGTTGGTCAGCGACGCAGCGTATATAAAAATAAAGGCATGACGGTATAGAAATGAATTCCCGTTGGACAAAAAGCGTCTTCTACCTCCAGTAAATCTATATATAATGGTAATTGAGTAGAATTTTCCCATCATCATTTTTTGTTTCCTCATTTTTCACTGCAAAAACGTGCGTGTGTGGATGTAATGTGATCTTTTCGAAATAGCTGGAACACTGGATTACAAACACGCGCTCGCTTCGATGCGGAGCCGCAGAAGCGAAACGCGATTTTGCCGTTCTCATCTCACGTATCGGCTCTCGTCGGTGAACGCGAGTGCGTGCTCCTCGATGAGTCGAATAGAGGAGAAAGAGAAGAAATAATGATAATAAGAGTAATAAGGAGAAGAAGACGATCAGAGGAAGGAGGAGGAGGAGGAGGAGGAGGAAGAAGAAAAAACCGTAGTGAAAAAAGGAGAAAAAGAGCTGGTACACTGGACCAACTCTGCTGCTGCTGCTGCTGTTGCTGCTGGATGCTGCATTCGCTGGTACGTAGGAGCGACAATCGTCGGTTCCCAGCAGCTCGAACGACCTCTCGGCCTCTCTCCGGCGAGAGAACCGCGCCCACCGTAAAAGAAATCCCGCGCGCGTTATCCTCTTTTTCTCTCTATTTTTTTTATTCTTTCTCCATTTTTGTGTCTCTCTCCTTATTCCCTCCATCTTCTTCCTTCTTCGTATCAGGAGTACCAAGACGAGTCGAAAGCGTGTGCAATATACTCCGAGGTATAACGACGATCACCCTCTCCCTCGTCGCACACACTACCGCGAAACGCCGATTGCAACGCTTTGCCTTCTCGCCACTACTCGCGATTGCTACGCCAAGAAAGACAGAGAAAAAAAGGACGAATCGAGGGAAAAAGGGAGTGAGTGGAGCAGCAAGATTGCAAGAAAAAGCAGCGAGAAAGAGAGAGAGAGAGGAAAGTAATTTGTTCACTCACACTTACAACTGAGCATTCTTTTCACCTCCCACCATACGATTTCGTTTCGTTTTATCCCCTTCTACGTAAGTATTCCGGTATATAGTTATATCAGTGCGATTCTATCTTTCTTTTTTTCACTGGGTACACGTACTCGATCTCTTCGTACACTCAAGCAAAAGGGGTGGGGACTTGGCCACGTATCTTTCCACCGTCTCTGTCTTTATACGTACACATCGACATGGACTGTTATATGAAAGAAGAACGTTATCGCCAAGTACACGTACTCGTACGTACTTAGCCCATCGTATGTACTTATTATACGCGTCTTAAATACACTACTACTGCTGTTACTTGTCATACGGTGATGAGAAACTACGAAATTATCTTGTATTTCATTAGGAACTGCTTAAATTGACTTCCTCATAACGGCAAAAACGGACTACTGTCCGGAGAAATGTAATCGAATTATTGATCGTTGACAGTAGAAAATTAGTTATGAATCCTGAATTATGAACAGTTATTTATCATTGATACAGCATTGCTATTCGGTGACGATAATCATTTTCAAATTAATTTCGGTAAACTATCATTGTGATTTTATGTATGTCTCGTAGTCCGATGAATAAGTACATCGATTACTCATTCCTCAATCTGGTGTATTCTGAAAATCACTGTAGTATATTAGAGAGCCTGTATAAGACCGATAAATGCACGCTCGAGCAACATCGTAAACGATAAAAATTAATCACTCATTTAGCAGCATTCATACTAATTGCGAAATCAATATTACTGTAAGAGTTGTTATGAACCTGGAAAAATAATAAATCTCATTCGATATTCTGACGTGGTGAAAGATTTTATTATCACAATTATGAAAAAAAGAGTGATATATTTTATTATCCTATACTCTGTTAATATGTTGCTTACACTGGTAACATCCAATATCGTTATAATTGCTGGATTCATTGAAAGTATTAATTATTTTCAATAAAATAAAAGAACTCAGAATTTGTTGCGTCGCGAACATGTTACGGTGAAAAGTATTCACATCACCATTGAGTAATGCCTTCGTACATATAACACGAAAAATTGAAGCTTGAATTATAAATTTTAAGCCCTTTTTTGCATAATTTATTCCACAATTTTTTTTCCCAAAAAATTCGTGTGTCAAACAAGTGAAACACAATTTCGCTATTGTTTTTGAAAAAATGAATGAGAAAATACGGAATCATCGATTGATAGAAAATGAATTCGCAAAAATGTTTTGTTTTATGTTCGAAAGAGAAAAAAAAACGGTTTTAAGCGAGTTAAATGATCATCCAAATACAAGCGTCTTCCATTAACGTATCTCGTCCAACTGCCATAACTCGTCTCGATGATATTTCTACCATCAATTCTTTTTAAAGTCCTCAAGAGGTAGAAAAAATCGCGGGCATCTCGTTACCTCAGCTTCTCAGACGAGAGGATTGATGCACCGATAGCACTCCATAGCTTCGCTATGCACATGCGGCTGAACCGGTATAACGACAGGTAAAATATGGTGCGAAGTCGCGGTACGAAATATCGGCAATTTAAGGGTGCGCAAGAACTCGCGGTAACGACTCTACTCACGACAGATACGACTATGACCTCGCGGCTCGACGATGGACCGGACTGTTCTTACGTTCGTTTATCCATACAAATATGTATATGTATATCTATCTATTTATATTACGTATATACATAGATACGTGTACACGTAAAAAACGTTCGTTTTTTCGTGACGTGAAAAGAGAGAAACTCTCATATGGGCATCCACAAATGCAAAGTTCTACTGACTTGAAAGACGAGGTATCCAACAGCGGCTAATGCCTCGCAATTTTCATACTCTCGATACCTTGCTGAGTAGGTATCGAGTCAGGTTGTGCTGTGGCAAAACGCAACCAGGTGCGAATAACGACCGAGAAAAGTGTAATCTCTCTGTCTCTCGGTTTCTCATTCTTTCTTATATGCTGTGCATGCAAGAGAATATCGAGGTTCGTCGTATTTCATTGGAAGATGATAATTTTAAGAAATTTTTCACGCCATCGATATACACGTTGACCCTATCGGCATCGGAGTCTACAAATTATGAGAATTTTTAACGAAATAATTACGATCGTGCACCCCGACCGATAAATGCTTTTCTTTTATTTGAAACTTTATTTTTTTCTTTTTTTTTCTCCTCTCTGTTATTTTATTTCATTTTATTTTTTCTTTCGCAGCAAGATATTTCTGCTTGTACTCGATTTTCAATCGAGAGGAATGGCGATTACCTCCCGATTCACTAGACAGATGCAAGACTTCACTTACCGCCGCACAAGCTTCTCTCTCTCTCTCTCTCTCCCTCTCCCTCCATCTCTCTTTATTCTTCGCGAACCAATTAATTCGATAATTGGACTCGTTGGCTGGTACCAGTCGAGGCTTAACAAAGAGAACTCGGTGGCTTGTTTTGTACGTTTGGCACGAGATATACTCCGTTGATTCTTCTTCAAAATTTTCTCAGTCTCATCGACATCGGACCAAAGGCAAAAGCTTATTTCAAATCAATCAATAATCGTTTTTATCATAATATTTACTTTGAATCTACTGCAAGACTCCGATTTAAATTGTGATTACTTTTTCGAAACATTTTTCCTTGAATATTATTCACTAGGATGAAAATATTGATGGATACTCAAATTGTATTGATAGGTTCATTCCGATTATTTCGGTTAAGTAATTATCGCTGGAACCATTCGCATCGTATGCACGAATCACGAAAAAATTGAAATTTTTCAATGTATAAAACATTAACGATCAATCAATTATTGTCAATTGCATGAAAAATCTACTTCACTGTATGAAGTATTTCGTGGAAAATGCTTTCGACCCTTCTATCATAACGCACACATTTTTATACTCGATTATGAATTATTTTTTGAGCGTTCTTTATGCCGCGAGCGTAAGGTACAGGAGCAAAAAATATTTCCACGATTTCAATTCGATTTCTGTTTGCTACTGAATAAGTTTCGTAACAATTATTTTATCGTCGAATGAATCAAAAAAATAGCATAAGAAAATCATTTGGTAAAATTATTCTCGTGGCCAATTACGCCATAATATCAATAAAACCACTCCGTCGGTGATTTTGAAGCTTTCCAAGTACAATGCAGAGTCTCAACCGCTACTGTAATAAGCAACAAAAAAAGAAGCATGCTTTTCTCAACATCGTATTTTTTTTTGCTCAATACCGTGACGTCTTTAGGATCGAAGTAATTCTTGTTTACGACACGCAGAAAGAAGTCTTGTACCGATTTTCTTCCACCCCTCTTCACTCCCGTCCTCTCTTCTCTCCAAGATTTTTTCCTCCACGCCCTCTATCAGTCCTTTTCACGGTGCTAAGTCATTTCGACTTTATTGCAAGGGCGTTTTCGTTCTCTATTCTACCAGCATCCCTTCTTTCCCTCTCTTTCTCACGGTGGTCGTGTCTCCGTTCTTGAGAGAAAGAGCAAGAGAGATGAAAAGAAAAAAAAAAAAAAAAGACGAGAAGAACAGTGAAGAGAAAGATCTGGAGAGAACGAGAACAGAAGACAAGTCTCAAAGAAAATAGAGAGTTAGAGAAAGATCTAGTGGCGTGGAGCACTAATGCATCGTGAAGTGCTAATTACAGACTACCCTCGGTTTTCCGGTAATAGCTACGAATTTTATGGACAGCCCGTGTATAGTGCAACTAGAGAATACACCAACCTCAACAATTTGCTCTCCGAGTAGTGTGTGACCTCAGAGAAGCTAGACAACCCTCGAGCGTCTCTGATAAGCTTCGAAAAGACGATAAAGCATTTGTCCTCTTCTATTCATCCTGATGGAATCGTCAACGTCTCGATTACTATTTCGCAAAATAACTTTATCCAGGAACATTCAGAGAAACGTTTCTTCCGGTTATATCCTTAGGGATTTCATTGGTTTTGGACTCGACTGGGGATTCCCATAGGATTGTTTTGTAACACATACGCGTCTTGTTCAAACGCCAAATTGCATCTCACTTCAATGTGTAAATTCGTGTACGTGTCTCGAGGAAGATACTCGAAAGGAGCGCAGTCGTTTCGAAAATCCCTCGCGGTTATTCTCACGCCTCAAGAATTCCAACATGGAGAACTCTATGCCAATTTGACCGACCCTGAAACTGTCCAAATCATTTTCATTCTTGTAAATTATCGCTGTACCGATGTACTCACTTTATTTTCAAGTCTGCGGTTTATGAATTAATGATATTATGAGAAATTGTGGTTATTTCTATGTATTTTCTTCGGAAGTGTGAAAAATATCGAAATTATTCAAATGATCAATTAGAGTTACGCTGCCAACCATTCAGAGCTGATTGACTATCTAAATAAATGAATCTTCAATTGAATATTTCCTTAAAAAAAACTTCTCCATTTTTGACTGTTAACTACTACAGAAATTGCAAAAGATTCTTTCATATTACTCTGTGTCATGCAACTTGTTTCATCTCTCGTGAGAATACTCCCGTTCGATTCACCGAAATCCTCCAGTGGATTTTTTTGTTTCAATTTTTGATGTTCCAAAGTCTGTTGAAAAAATCGCTTTTGAAAAACCACCTCCGATTCGAAATGCCCCATGTATATTCCATAGCTGTCTGAATGTGTCGGTTGGAGTGTTGCGAGAAAGTAAGAGAAAGAGAAAGAGAACGATAGAACTAGCTCGTCTCGACAGAGGCCATACTGACCGTACTTCATTACCCAGGAGCCCTCGGCCCTCACGGGTCATCCGTTATCATTTTTACAACTGCCGCTATTCAACAATGTCGAATAAAGTCTGTTAGATATTGCCAGGGCGTTTGAGCTTTCGCGGCTTGGCCGTATTCGCGAGCACGCCTGGTTCACTCTAGGGATAGAATAAGAGTAGAGGCTGACACTTTGGGTCTGAGCGTATGGTCCGAGGCGCAAGTTCGTAGAAATTTCGTGAACATCCCGCGCAGCATCTGTGGGCATATAAAATAGAGTTACCAGCGAGATCCACCAGAGAATCTTTGAAATCCTATTTCCTCGTCCTTTGGGAATTTTCAATAATTAATCTCGAAATACCATTAAGATCGAGCACAATAAATTGAGCATTGGCAAATTATAAATCGATGATTCCCATGAAACTGATGTCGTTTATATCACTAAAATCATTTGATCGTTCAACTATGCAGTTTCATTCGTTCTTGTTTCAATGAAATTTAAAACACTTCGTTCGATTTGTATTCTTGAAATTTTAATTATATAAGTATACATATAAGAAAATGGATGTAGAAGAAAATTTGTAATTGTATGAAATTGATAAACTTCCTTTACTGAGAAATATGATTTATTCAAGAAAGTGGTCGGTAATAAAAGCGCATTATTATACCAAAATGATTTATGAATTACTCTCGAATAGTCGAATTTCTGTCATATGAAGAGCGCGCGAAGAAAGATTTCAAGTTTTCAACCCAAAACTTATGGACTGAAAAATTCAAGATTTTTCTTCAACAACCCGCGTTAAAATGCTCAATCATGCACTAACACCGAAATCATAGGCCCAAGATAAATAAAAAACGCAATAAAACATTGAAACATATCAAATGTGTCACAATTAAGAGTAATCGAGGGTAAGAGAGAGAGAAAGAGAGAGACAAAGAAGAAGAGAGAGGGGGAAGGAGTAGAAGGATAAAGGGCCAGAAACAGAAACAATGTAACGTCGCGAGGTGGTCGTTTAACAAGGAGAACTCATTACCATTCGTCAATTTGAGGTACATTCGTAGCGAGTGACCAATGGCTCTCTATTCCATGTAATGGGCAACCGCCCGACATCAGTCACGAGGCAGAGAGTCCCTCATGGTGAGTCCGGAAAACGACCTGCTGCTCTTTCTATGTCTCTGTAAATTCTCCTGTGCAAACGAATATCTCGGTGGCAATGGGCAAAGCCGAGGGCCCTCTGTCTCTCTCTCTACTTCTCTATTATGTACGGTGTATATAGAAACACGCAATTTACGGAGTGTTATATAACGAGTGTTGGGCACATTACAAACGAAACGATGAACGGTGCTCTGCTGGAGAATCCCCTCGACTCGGTGACTCCGCGTCGTCCGAATTCTCGACGAGACCGACCCGAATGTATACACACACACACACGCTATTCACGTTAGTTGGGACACCGAATCGCGTGACAAGAGGGTGACCATCCCCGAAACAAACCGATCGTGAACTCCCGTTCAACACGAACCCATTTCGAGTATTTCATTTGCCAAATTGTAACGAGCTCCTTTTCTTTTCAATGTCATCCAACAGAACGATCCCCCATTCCGGCATCAATACTCATCAGATGGTTAATCAACATCCACGTTTATTCATTAACTATTCGTCGAAAGATTACATATATCCATTTAAAAATAAAACAGAAAATCCTATTTGTTTTTTCGTTGGGGGAAAACTCGGTCCTCAGCTTGATCAATAATCTTAGGGTAGACGAGCAAAGGTCAATTTTGTTCACTCCGAATGCGACGCTGTTCGTACCGAAGCCCTTGAAGGAGAGAGATACGCAGAGAAACTGTTTTTGTTCGGGTCAGAGAGCGAGTTCCACGCGACATCATTTTCATCGTAGGGTCAAACGGGTTCCACTAACGAGTTGACAAATCGGGTCTCGCGGGGGCCGTGCCACAGAACACAGCGATAAAACAAAGTAGCCATGGTACTGGATCCTCGGACGAAGATCGAGGAACTCCCTTTGCACGGAACGAACACATACGTGGACGTTGCTGACATATATACGGATGAACTTGTGGATCTTCTGCATGAAACTTCTCGATTTGAACTTGATACGATAAAGTTACAATTATTTTGTCAACAATATACTTTGACGAAACTGTAGCTACAAGACTGACTTTGTTTCTATTTTCAAAATTCCTTCAACAGTAAATTCGGTTAAAATTAATCAAATAAAAAGGAATGTTGTCTTCATTACATAATACATTTTTGATCCCAATGAGATGAGTAACAAAATGAGGTCAAGAAATTGAGACCAAGAAAAAAAATTAAGAAAAAACACTTAATCGATCTGCTCCATTGAATTTTATTTTGAACTACTTTATTTCGTTCTTTCTAACGCCACTGATAACCCAGGTTTTTTCATTCTACAGTTCAGACGCTATCTCCCGTGGTTCAACTATCTTATGTTAGAACAGAGGAAAAATATACATACGCCGTATCACTACTCGGTGTCTTACTCAATTGAGAAAATATACACCGCACCAATAAAATCAGTTACCAAGAACCATAAACAACGCAGCACCGTCGCAAAACAAACCAACACAATTACCAGGATCTCATCACACTTGTTTGATTAATGAAAGCCAAATTGGCATACTCTAAAATGTAACTAGGAAACACTGAATAAAATTATTTTTATCATCATTGGAATATTTTTATCATAATTGGAAAATATTATTGACAGTTGGTATTAGGGCAGCACACCGGTGCCGCCTGGTGGCCCCTTTTTTATGCCCTTTTTGCAGTAAATCATTGGACATCCGCATTGGAATATAAAAATATGCCAATGATCCAGGCGAGAAAAAAGTTCTGTGCGGATACTCATTGGAATTAAAGATATTGGAATGGAAAATAAGATAATAATTTAGTTTTTTTTTTTTTTACAAAAAATTTTAATCCCACTGAGGGAACTATACGTCTGGGCATATGAATAGAAAGCAGTAGATGTTTGAGTTATTTATTTTGATGTTTAGTGTTTAGTTTTCAGTTTATTCTTGAGTCAATCATTTTGACGTACCTTGTAGTAAGGTTGGGCCACTGTAGCCGAAAGTTTCGTGATAAGCAATCACGACAATAGCACAGACGACGATACCAAACTTCATTTTGATATGTAGATTTTTAAATCGCAACAATGATGTGTTTCTCAAGCTTTCGGAAACTAATCTTCTTCTGAAATGAATTCCCATCTTATATACAGCAGTCCCACTCCAGGCCGAATTTTTTTTTACTTCTTTCGTAACTCATTGCACGGGTCAGCGCGGTTCTATGTAATAGCGATAGGCATAAATAAAATTCTCGTTTCGGCATTCGTTTTTTAAATACTCACATTGGACGGTAAAATATTGTTCCACGGTTAACGCGGAAATAAAAAACAAAATCAATCGATTATCACTCGTATTAGCTAGCTCGTCTGTTATTACTACTCGCTCGTCCAATACCTTTAATGATTTCCGCAGTTGTCCTGCAGATTATCGAGAGCTCACAAAAACATTAATTTATAATACCACGTTTTTATTGATTTATTGATTCGGTAAGTGAGTTTCTGCATCAATAGAAAAACTCGTATGAAAATAAGTGTCAGGCATCTGTCTTGAGCAATATTTAAAAAGAATTAGGCAAACTTGAGATTTCGTGCAGAGTATATTTCATAATTATTATCAATCCTCGTTATAACCGGGATTTCGCGGCTGATCTTTTTTGTCATTACTGCGTATCATGTATTGAATTTATAATGCTCCAGATAAATATGAGTTTTTTTTTAACAGATTTTTATGTCGCTGCTTCGTATCAAAGCTAAATATCGAAGAAATGTTCCAACTCGAATTTGAAGGCAAGTTATTATGTTTTATAGATTCATCATATAGGACATCGTCAATGACATCGGTCCGTTGTTGAATATGTGGATATCTTTCGATGACGGAGGTTCGCAGCTCAAAGGTCTTTGTAGAGAACATGATTTTTATGACTAATTCACATTCTCATTATTATTTACTGAAACAAATTTGATTATGAGAAAAACACTCATTTCCTGTCTTATTTTTTGCCCGAATTAAGAAATTCGGCAGAAGCATCGGTTGCTGTAACTTCCCAAATCGACCAACAAGTTTATCACCGCCAAAATTAGGGAAAATAAAAAAAAAATTGAAACTTTTTCTTAAATGAAAACAAGCAGCACATTACAGAATAAAAATGATATTTTTTTATTTAGGGCTTTTCAATTTCAATTCGGTTCTCATCAGTATTGAAGGAGTACATTTATACTCATAAGTCATTATGGAGACGGTACATAAGAAGAAAGAGAACGGTTGAACAAATAGGAGCTTGTATGCAGCACTATAACTTTAAATATTTTGAATTCATTCGCGAAATTCATACGATGAATATGCTGGTGAATATCTTGTGGAGAATTTTCACATTTTATCATATTCAATTGCAATCCATTGGCGGGCAGCAACCGGGATATTTCTTTGTCAGATCGTATGGACCGTTTCCAATTTCTCTTCCATCCTGACATCTAGCAAGCCCGCAACTAAAAATAAAGTGTGAAAATGAAGAAACAATTGGAAATCGTAATTTCCATATGAATTATGTTGATCGCGCGCTGATGGCACTAGTTAAGTTATCATAACACGAAAATAAAATAACGTAAAATAGTATAAAAAACAAAATCACTTTTCGATTGTACGAACTTATTTCACCATTAAAACCTTGTCAAAATTTTTTGTCTTATTCGCTAATTTTTTTTTTTCATTTTCGAATAATTCGAATTCGAACTATTTTTGAATACGCGTTTTACTCACTCGAGGACTGTAAATCCTATTTCTCCTTGTTCTGTCTTACTACACTTGATGCTGACACAACCACCAAGTTCGGCCAATGGAAGATCTTCTGCTGTACAATTACCTGCAAAGAAAGAAAAGTTGGATATGAATGCTTTACATAAATAAAGTTTTGTCATTCATCTCATTAAGGAGGATGGCTACATACGACGATATGATAAGAATTTAATAAAATTCAGTGATAACATTCTTTAGCATCAAATGCAATGACACAATTTTTTTCAAATTTTTTGTCTACATAGTTGTCGAATAATTGGAGTTTACAATATGCAAAAGATATACCTATATATATCAGAATTCTATACTTACGGATGTAAACTCTAGTGTTAAATTACTCGAAAACTATGTAGAAGAAAAATCTTAAAAAATTTGTATATTCATATTTAATCCAAAAGAATATGCTCACCAAATTTCATTAAATTCTAATCATTTCGAATTTTCCTATGCTTTTAATATGGCAACATTGTTGTGTGTAGCCAACCTCCTTAAGATACATGTCTCTAACATCATTATTATAATTAAGAATTACATCTCTCTTATAAATTTACGATTTATAAAACCGATGATTTTTTAAAAATTGCCAACTACTTCATAATAAAATTAGACAAAAATAATACGGTGAGAAATAAATTTGTAGATGCCTCAAAACTTTTGTTGGATCGAAAAAATCGAGATGAAAAAAATGAAATTTTTTGATTAAACAAAATATTCGTCGATTCAATGATGCGTTGCCGTGGCAGTAAGCGAGAGTTTATTGAGCCAGAGCAAATCAAGTGGTTGAATCAACCAAATTTTTGTTGAGTTAACAAATTTCATATTGTTCGCCACGTGATTTGTTGACCCACCAATATCATTGTTGAATCGATTGCTTTATTTTTTGGTGTATTCGACAGATAGATTTGAATTTGGATTAGTTTGCAAAAAATTTGGCAGCAGCTACCAGCCGTGAAAAAAATAATCAGAAAAAAATGCAGCGGATAACGCAGGGCAACGGTCAACCCCACTCGTCTCTCCACTTCATCACTAAAATAAACTCTCAATTTACTTTTAACTTTTTCCACACAATGTATAAACGAATAATTTTATGTTTTGAAAATCTGTACGTTTCTCATTTTTTATATTTCGACGTTTTTCATCCCAATATATTTTTTAGCTTCTTGTGCGAAAAATAGGAACGTTTCCTAAAATATTAACCAATTCAGCTAATGAAAATGAAAAAGTATCTGTAGGATATTGACAAATTTATTAATTCATGAAGCTTACGCTTCGTATGTTTGCACTTCTTGCATTCGGAAAGGGTTATTGATCCGGCGCCACTAATTTATTGAAGGATAAATAAACTGCTGATAATTTGATCAACCAGATAGAAACTATTGAATATTAGGAATCGTTAGAATAGAAAGTTTCTAAAGGCGTCTTTTTCTTTTTCAAGTTACTCCCCTGTTATTTTTAGAATTATTTTTTTATAAATATATATTCTAGGTATTACGTACCATTCAGTAAAGCTGGAAAGCTCGTATAAGAATGGCACGAAACTTCATGATAAGCCAACACAACAAGAATGCAGACGGTGATAAAAAACTTCATTTTAAAATGTTGATTCTGTCAATTCAAGGTTGATCTGATCCTCAAGCTTATTTTCTGACAACTGATCCTTTTTCGAAAGAATCATTCATCTTATATTCACTTTCTTATTCGATGCGTAACTATTCCCACGAGTTAACGTTTTGACACGATAACTGTCTGTGATTTGATTGGACAATACAGACATTGGATGGGAGAAATTTCTCTTGGTCAAACGGGAGATAGCGAAATAAGATCAACTTATCAACATACTATTGAATTTATTTCTATACTACTGTTAGCCAATTCATGCACGAGCGATGATTCGCAATATAATTACGATCGTTGTAATAATATTTTTTTCTTAACCAAATGAAAAATATGTTTTTGTATTATAGTGGCAGAGGGACCGAGAAATCCGAACATTTTTTTTACTTTTTCATTTTCACCGTGCTCTTCTCTGGAAATTGAGGAAAAATGAATTCTGTTTAAAAATGAGCTTGATAGCTCAATATTTAGAGGTAGCTGTCTAAAACTAATCGAGTCCTCAATTTCTCAGAAATATTTTTTATTTGACAACACGATTGTTTTTTACATCCATTGAATTTACTCGTTCTTTTTATCAAATGTTGGACCTCAAACCTCTAAAGTTGGACTGCATTTTCAGGAGAAATTTTTGCAATGATTATTTTTAATCAGAATCGTAAAAAATAGTAGCTGGAGATTAAATTTCGGATTTTGAGAAGTTTAGTGCGATTTTTTTAGAAAGATATTCCGGTTTTGGTATGAGAACCATCAGGTTTTATATATCAAGAGTAGCGGCACTGGCTTGATTCTAATATAAATGAATTTCATTCGTGTCCATGGTCAGTGTTGTAAATACATATGGAAATGATTCATTTCCATAGGCGATTGTGAAATGGTACATGAGAGGACATAACACATTGATAAATATGAACTTTTGGGCAGCAATGCAACACATCATTGTTTATTTAATTATGACATTCACATGAAGAAGATTTTGCAAAGTTTTTACATTTTTGAGTACTTAGTCACATTCACGAGAGCCGCAGCAATCCGGGAATTTTTTTATCAGCTCGAAACTAATTCATGTATGAAAAATGTAAATTAAGAAATTTGAGAATCAAAGTTTGAATGAATATTTAGAATTACGTTTAATCAATTGCCATGCTTTATTAAATAATAAAGAATTTGATTAATGAAAGTGAAGTAATGTCAATGAAAAGAAGACAAGTAATTTAATTGGCAAACCCTACTTTTCATATGCCTGACAAATAACTTGCAATTGAAACATGACAATAATAACTCAGTCGTTATTTTTGAAGGTTGTGATCACAATTACTAAGTATTGGAAGAACTATTCATGGCGGTCAATGAGAAGATAAAACTGCGGCTTCTGTATTGAGGCTGAGACTCAATTTTTTTCAAAATCTACCGTTTGGACTCAATGATGCATTTTATTCGAATCAATTCGTTGTTCTTTGAAACATTTATTGTCCACCAATTTCTCAGTCATTGCGTACCTGTCAGTGAAGCTGGGAAGTGCGCCTCGGTCTGGCCTAAGGCTTCGTGATAAACCATCAAACCCAGAACACAGACGGCGATACAGAATTTCATTTTGAAGAGTTGATTCTAGTAGCACAAGAATCGAATGATGTTCAAGCTTATTTTTCGAAAACTAATTCTCTTCTGCACGAACTTTCGATCTTATATACTCTACGACGCGGTCCGGTTCTACTTCCACGCATGTTCCGTTCATTTCGTAACTGATGTCATAGCACGTGTCAACGTTTTCGCGCAATTACATTGCGGGTTCTATTAGATCCTACTCACTCATAAGGGCATCATAAAAAATATCCTTCAAGCAAACGGGAGGTGACAAAAAGCAAATAGAATTTTGCCGGAAAAGGCAAGGTATTATAGATTATTTTGAAATGAAACCAAACAACACTGTATATGATATATTATAATTTCTAATACATGGTCATCTCATACGCGTTTGTAGTCAGCGTTGTAAATATGCAAAATTGGTTTTTTCTTGTTGGCTATTGAGAGATAGTACACGAATAAAGATAACGAATTGAATTATGAACTTTTGTGAAGCAATACAACTTTATTTGAAGAACACATGAACAACATTTTACACAGAGTTCTTACATTTTAGATTAGAGTTATTAGTCACAAGCATCAAATCCACAGCATTCTGGAAATTTTTTCGTCAGGTCGTATGGACCGGCTCCGACCTGTTTTTTTCCATCTGCACACACCATGAGGCCGCATCTGAAATTAAAGTGAGACAATTTCGAACTATTCTGATATCATAAATTGGACGCCATTTTTGGATATTGATATATCGGGAGCGTTCGAAATTAGTATATGTGATAGATATTTTGGTTAGGGAGTGCTGATGACTAGAGTTATATACGTAGGAAGACAAAAATACATAAGTTACTCTTCGAATGTATGGATTGCGATTCAGTTCGACGTTTCAAAATTGTTTCATCGATCTAATAAATTTATAAATTTGGAATGATTTTGTTGTAAATTGGTCTTGAATACAAGTTTCACTCACGAATTTCCTGCCAGAGAAATTGCTCCATCTTCTGTTTTAGTACAAGTGATGCTCGCACATTGCTGAAGATCCCCAGCCTCTTCTAGCGAGCAATTTCCTACATAAAAAGTAAAATGTAATTGAAACATTAATGATTTCATGCCATTGATTTGATGTGCAGTTCATCAGAAAAACAATCACCAATTTAGATATCCACATTAGGAAGCGATTCAATTTTTTAAATAAATAAAAATAAATAAAATCATCGAGAGTCACGCTCGAAAAAGATGGATATTTTAGCATCACCAAGTTTTCTCCTAAATAACGATTAAACAGATAGAAAGGATAGACTGAATATCTCTATAACAGCACAAAGTGATTAACAAATTTCATAACTTCGGAAATATTTGAAAATTTTTTTTAAATACAGAAAATTCTCAACCTGCTAGAAATTGTATGGCTTCAAAATATAAAAGTGCCAAATATCCTCACAAATAATAACGAATAAATTTAATTAAAGCGAAGAAATATTAATGAGAAAACAAATTTAAATAATTTAATTATGGAATTACCGACTCTTCTTATGTCTGAAAAACAGAGCTTGCAATTGAAACAGGGCAATAGTGACTCAGTTAATAATCATTGAAGTTGTATGCGTGACCTATCATTCATATAACGACAAAAAAAATATTTATTCATACACGATGGCACCATATTTTAATATTGTAAATTAAAACGTGCAGCTAATGATTTAATGAAACATTTTTTATCTCCAACTTCTTCAGTTATTACGTACCACTCAGTAAGGTCGGAAAGTGAGGTTCGGATTGACTCGAAAGTGGGATTCGGTTGCACGAGGCTTCGTGATAAGCCAACAAACCCAGAATACAGACGGCGATACAGAATTTCATTTTGAAGAGTTGATTCTAGTAGCGCAAGAATCGAATGATGCTCAAGCTTATTTTTCGAAAACTAATTCTCTTCTGCACGAATTTTCGGTCTTATATACTCTACGACGCGGTCCGATTCTACTCCCAAGCTTGTCCGGTTGTGTCGCAAATGATGGCATAGCACGTGTCAACATCATTCTACGCAATACCCATTTCTGGCTTTTATACGATAATACAGGCTTTATTAGATTACACTTGTATTGGATGATAAAAAAATGTCCTTCATGCAAACAGGAGATAACGAAAAGCAACTCAAATTCTCGAACCACCATAAGGTGTTCGGTACACGTGCCGCGTTTCGGAATATGAATATAATCGGAGCATTGGTCAGAAGTTTCAAACAGAACTAGAACTATATGAAATTGTACATTAGACTGATGCAAAAAAATTTTTTTTCTCTACCGGCACTTACTCTTGATTTCTTTAGATATTGGTGAAGAAAAAAAAATTCTGTTGAAAAATCAACTCGATTTTTCAATCTTTAGACGTGACTATCTCGACTTTTATACCTTTTTAATGCATTTTTCGATTTTTTACGCAATTTTCCATACACTGGTCAATAATATTTGTTATATTTACATTTACTTATCAAAGACCTTATTCTGAAACATCATTCGACCACATATCACGCACTAAAATTATTATCTAAACGATTGCAATCAAATGATAACATACAAAAGTATGGTATTTACATACGAAAGTATACGCACTAGAAGTTTGATACCTCTTTGGAAAATGATGACATATCGACTTAACAAAGGGCATTTGGAAAAGGACAAATTTACATTCCTATCCCTATTTCCAAATATTGTTTACGGTTATTGTTCGATGCGGTACGCACTTTCGAAAATAGCTGTTTCCCGCCTTTTTTGGGCTGCGTGAAATTGGACCCATGGCCCGGCTTGTGGATATTTTTTCCGTAAATTTCTTTTATAACAACCTTGAAAAGGGGGGAGCAATATCTTTAATTTCGTTTTTGAAAAAGTTTCATGCGATCTTTCTTCATAGGGTTTATTCTATTTTTGCTTGAAAAATACCACTTTTGGAGAATGCAGCTCAACTCGAAAACTCGGAGATTTGAATAAAATTGTCAAGAAGGAAAAAAGTTCGTTCTGAATCGACTTGGTTTTTTTCAGACATTTTTTCCAGTATTTTTTTTTTCATCATTTCCCATTGAAACTGATGACTGGAGTGGCTTGACTCGAAAACCACGGAGCTTGGCCCAAAGTGTCATTTTCGACACATTGGCCCAAGCCAAAAAAAAGAGATTTTCAGGAAGTCTTCTTACTTTTAAATTTTCAATCCATGAGAATTTTCCCAGAATTTTTTGTCGAAATGTTTTTTTCGTAAAAACATGAAAAATCGCCAAAAATATCAAAAGATGTATCTTTAGAAGTATCGAGTTTCAAATAAAGCAGCAAAAGAAGAAGTAGTTGCATGTATGAACTTTGAATATACTGAAATTGTTTTCAATTTTTTTCACCATTATATTTTTATTCCAAATTGGCGAGATATTTTTTTCAACGAGACTAGTTCATGGTCAAATGAATCAGACAATATCGTGACCATTACTGCAATTTATTTAAGCACAGGAACCGTTTTATAGCCGGAATGAAAAGATTTCAAATTCACATTCAAAGTACAAAGCAAGATTCTGAAGATTTTGACAAACTGAATATTCGAATCACCCTGAATAGAAGTGAGTGCTACTGCCTGATATCGGGATATCATTAATCGTATCCAGATTCAACTGCGTCTTTACACATACGGACATCTTTTGGAAATAAGTGTCGGTGAATATGAATATTAATTTGCTACTTCATTTATTCTCGATATCGAAATTCCAAATTCGCCAAAAGCATGGCATTGTTGTTATTGCTCATCAAACTGACAATGAATACAATTTCATGAAGAATGAATTTAGGGAAGACAGCGTATAACAGGAAATTTTATTTTCTGGAACCATGCGATCAACACATATTTGCATGACATATTATGGGTTGAGAGACCCTGCAGTAGCTGATATATAGCTAATAATATAGCTAATATGATGTAATTCCATTTGCATCTGCGGTTGATGTTGTAAATATACGAAAATAATTTCTATTTAAAAGCGATTGTGGACTGGCACACAAAAAAAATATAACACAGTAAAAAATGTGAACTTTTGCGCAGTGATATAACTTTATTTTCGATTCAATTATGACATTCGCATGAAAAACATTTTACAAAGAATTCTTATATTTTTAAGTACTTAGTCACATTCGTAAGAGCCGCAGCAATCCGGGAATTTTTTCGTCAGGTCCATGGGGCCGTGGCCAAGCTCCTTTCCATTTGGACATTGAGCAAGGGGGCATCTGAAATTCAAGTGGAACAATATCGACGTAATCTAATATCATCGAGTGAATACCATTTTTGGATGCCTAAAAATTCATATTGTTCTAAATTGGTGCATATATGTAACCGCCATTCAAATTTTAGACCGCTGATGACTTGAGTTTAATTATTATCTTAGAAAATAATAATTATCTTAGAAATATAGAAATACAAAAATGGCTCTTTAATTATATGGATCGCATTTCTGTTCATCGGTTCAAAATTTATACATCGATCTACCAAGTTTACAAATTTGAAACGATTCGGATTTAAATTGGTCGGATCACAAGTTTTACTTACGGAAGTCCTCCTATATCAATTTTTCCTTGTTCTGTTATTGTACACTCGACTCTCCAACAATCCTCAAGCATGTTTTTGGGAACTTCCGCTGGTGTGCAATTACCTGTATGGGAAGAAAATTGTCATTGAAGTGCTCTACATAAATAATTCAATGTCATGGATTTCATGATAAAATTGATTTAAAAAAATATATTTCAATGAAATTATTCAAGGCTACAAGGGATAGCGATCGAGACGCCATAACTGCAAGAAAGATTGATGCTTTCAGTTACCGAGTTTTCTCTCGAAAAACAAATAATTAGATGGACAGGGAAGAAGTTCTTTCGCTCTGTTGGAAAATGGACAAATTGGTTCTTCTTATCTGCTCGGAACATTTCTACGTGTATAAGAAAATTTGAGTGGAGGATTTTCATCTACTAAAGATCTTTCACCTTGCCAAATGACACAAGATGCATACTCGAAGAATTTCATTACATGAAAATTGTTTTAAGGAACAGACTAATGTCGGACTGCTAGAGTACATAGGTATGAGTGGAAAATATTTTCTAAAATATTAATGAATTGTCTTGATAAATGTGAAATAGAAACAATAAAAAACGGACAAATAATGTTGTCCGTTTCTACTTTATTGGCAGGCAGGCCCTACTTTCGTTATGCCTGACAAATAGCTTGCAATTAAAAAATGACAGTAATAACTCAATCGTTATTGAAGATTGTATAAATTACTGATAATTCATACAGCAAAAGAAATGTATTTGTTCACACAAAATAAAAAAATTTTTAAATCATGATCACAATTACTAAGTGTTAGAAGAAGTCTTCATGGTATTCAATGAGAAGGTAGAACTGCGGCTTCTGTATTGAGACTGAGACTCCAATTTGTTCAAAATCTATCGTTTGGACTCAATGATGCATTTCATTAAAATAAATTCGTTGTTTTTTGAAACATTTATTGTCCACAAATTTCTCAGAGTTATTACGTACCTTCCAGTAAAGCTGGAAAGTGTGGCTCGGTCTGGCCTAAAGCTTCGTGATAAGCCATCAAACCCAGAATACAGACGGCGATACAGAATTTCATTTTGAAGAGTTGATTCTAGTAGCACAATAATCGAATGATGCTCAAGCTTATTTTTCGAAAACTCGTCCTCTTCTGCACGAACTTTCGGTCTTATATACTCTACGACGCGGTCCGGTTCTACTTCCACGCATGTTCCGTTCATTTCGTAACTGATGTCATAGCACGTGTCAACATTTTTGCGCAATAACATTGCGGGTTTTATTAGATCCCACTCACTCATAAGGGCATCATAAAAAATATCCTTCAAGCAAACGGGAGGTGACAAAAAGCAAATAGAATTTTCGAACCACTATTAGTTGTTCTATACACGAGTCGCGTTTCTGAATACGAATATAATCGGTGTATTGGTCAGAAGTTTTAAACAGAACTAAAACTATATGCAATTGTATATATAATTAGCTCTGATATCGAATGTACAAACAGGACCTACTCCATCCGGGTTCATTTTCTACGTTTGCTTCTTATGGTTTTCTTGAGTAAAAAACCCGTAAAAAATGTCTCGATTTCGGCGAAATTTGTTTCACAGATGCACTATTTTTTCTTTATATTTGTTGAATAACTGAAAAAACTTATGACAGCTGATCCCAATATTCTCATTGGAAGAGCCATCACCTACCCAAACTTTAGAGACAATCAACCAGGAGAGTTAAAATTGAGTAGTTATAAAAATTTCCTCTCAAAAAGTGTGATGGTAGGTAATTGTCGGGAGATTTTGTTTCTTTCTTGTGTGGTTAAAATGGGTTATAAACTGCAAAATATTCTGCGTGTCACTTATAGTCTTAGCTTATTTTACAGTTCGATTTGTGACATTTAAGTGAACTTTCAGACAAACAACTAAAAATGTTAAAATCCATTTTTTAAAAGTTTTTTTACGGGTTTCGGCTTGTTGTGCAAAGACAAAAAACTAAGTGTCCTAAAAAAGTTACTATGACCCACGGTATCAAAGATTCGCGATAACAAATCGAGTGAAGCAAAAAAAACATACAAGAACTGAGTTCTAACCACTCTTTTAAATCTGTGAATTAATACTTTGAATGACTTAATACGTCTTGAAGAATTTATACTATATGTTGCTGATAGCGATTTTTTCCTTTTTCATATAAGGTTTTTTTAAACATTAGATAAACCGATTCTTGAGCGTCTTCTGCTACTACTGTTGTTATTTTGAAAATTTGACAATGTCGCATACGTAAACAAAGCATCCGATGTGAGCGCATCAGCAAGTATCAAACAGTGTTCCTAAATTTTATTATTTTTAGTCTATCAATTGTCGGCGATATTGTGATCAATTATACATTGGGAAAATAAGGGTACGCGTGAGGCAATAAAGTATGATAAACAGTTGAAAAAGGCATTTATTTAATTTTTTCTTCATATTAGTAATATTGAATATGTCGGAGTAGAATACATCGTTCTGCCTAGATGACAATAACGCATTTTCTCGCCAGCGATGCACGACTCAGAATGTCCCCAAATATTCTTGTGTTTTCGCAAATCCGAAGGCGACAAGACCGTCGCTGACTCATGACGACATGAGGGCACACAGACAGAATCAATAAAACAATCGCTTTTATCTCAGCGATAGGGCTCCCAAACTTTCGTCTATCACGTGATAAGTATTTATTTCCTCATTTATTTTTCCTCACAATTGAGATTTCGAAATCGTCAGAAGCATCGTTGTTATTTCTTAATGAATTTATCATAATTTCATGATAAGTTCATTCAAGAAAGGCAACGTATTATAGATTTTTGTTAAATGAAACCAAACAACACTGTATATGAAATGTTATAATTCCTACTATGTGGTCATCTCATACGCGGTTGTAGTCAACGTTGTAAATATACAAAAATGGTTTATTCTTGTTGGCTATGGAGAGATAGTACACGAATGAAGATAACGAATTAAATTATGAACTTTTGTGAAGCAATACAACTTTATTTGAAGAACACATGAACAACATTTTACAGAGAGTTCTTACATTTTAGATTAGAGTTATTAGTATTTTAGGCTAGAGTATTCAGTCACAATCAGTAAATTCACAGCATTCTGGATATTTTTTCGTCAGATCGTATGGACCGCCTCCGATCTGTTGTCCATTCGGACACGTTGTAATGCCGCATCTAAAATTAAAGTGCGACATTTTCGAACTATTCTGATATCATAAATTGAACGCAATTTTTGGATATTGATATATCGGGAGCGTTCGAAATTAGTATATGTGACAGATATTTTGGTTAGGGAGTGCTGATGACTAGAGTTATATCATGATCACATGAAAATAACCCTTCCGTAGGGATATAAAAATACATAAATTACTTTTCGAATAATATGGATTGCAATTCAGTTCATCGTTCCAAAATTGTTTCATCGATCTAATAAATTTACAAATTTGATATGATTTTGTTGTAAATTGATCTTGAATACAAGTTTCACTCACGTTTCTCCTATCATCAAGATTACTCCATCATCTCTTTTAGTACAAGTGATCCTCACACATTGCTGAAGATCTCCGGCCTCGTCTAGCGAGCAATTTCCTACATAAAAAGAAAAATGTAAATGAAACATAAATGATTTCGTGCCATTAATTTGATTTGCAGTTCATCAAAAAAACACTGACCTATTTTGATATCCACATTAATCAACAATTGAGATAATGACTCAATTTTTAAAATGATATAAAATGTATTCAAATAAAGTCATTGAGAGTTACATTAAATAAATAGCGATCTAGTCATCAGGAGTGCGATAAAGATGGATGTTTTCCACATAGCCCAACAGCACAAAGTGATTGACAAATTTCATAACTTCAAAACTATTTAAAAAAAATTTTTTAAACACAGAAAATTCTCAACCTGCTAGAAATTGTATGGCTCCAAAATATAAAAGTGTCAAATATCCTCACAAATAGTAACGAATAAATTTAATTAAAGCGAAGAAATATTAATGAGGAAACAAATTTAAATAATTTAATTATGGCGAGACCGACTCTTCTTATGTCTGAAAAAAAGAGCTTACAATTGAAACACGGCAATAATGACTCAGTTAATAATCATTGAAGTTGTATGCGTGACCGATCATTCATATAACGACAAGAAAAATATTTACTCATACACGATGGCACAATATTATAATATTGTAAATTAAAACGTGCAGCTAATGATTCAATGAAACATTTTTTATCTCCAACTTCTTCAGTTATTACGTACCTCTCAGTAAGGCCGGAAAGTGAGGTTCGGATTGACCCGAAAGTGGGATTCGGTTGCACGAGGCTTCGTGATAAGCCAACAAACCCAGAATACAGACGGCGATGCAGAATTTCATTTTAAAGAGTTTATTCTAGTAGCACAAGAATCGAATGATGCTCAAGCTTGTTTCCCGAACACTGATCCTTTTACGCGCAAATCTTTCAAACTTATATACTCTATGACGCGGTCTAGTTCTATTTCCAAAAATTTTTCGTTAGTTTCGTAACTGATAGCATGACACGACCGCGACGTTTGACATATCTATATATCTGTGATGGACGACAGCTGTTAGCCTGAAGGCTCTACTTAATAGCATAGACAAATAAAAATTGGATAAGAATTGTCTTTTTTATTTTATTTTTTTTATTCTCCCATTTATGATCTAAAATTCGTCAGATACAGTCATAATTTCTAACCAGATTTGAAACCTGGCACTTCATTAAGAGCTAACTGTACATACGATAATTATGAATTGTCATTGACAACTGAGGGATGGCACAGGAACACGAAGATCGAGAGTTAATCAATACGATTTCTCATGCAGCAATATAATTTTATTATGTATACAAAGAAAACATTATTATGAATAGTATTTCACGACGAATCCTTCCGTTTTATAGTATTTAGTCGCAGCTTCGAGGATAGCAGCAGTTAGGGTATTTTTGCGACAAATCGTGTGGACCAGTGCCGATTTCTTTTCCATTTGCACAATAAGTATAGGAGCATCTGAAAATTTGATGCGGTAAATTAAAAGTTATTGAGAAAGGCAAATTGCCACTGGAATAAAAGTCACATGACTTTTATGCTATAATATGCAATGAAATGAAAAGAAAAAAATTTATTTTCAGTCATTTAAGTTGCATTTTCATTTGCAAAGTAAATGAAATTTTTTTATTCACTTTACCCAGTTGAATTATTTGAATTTTAACTTTTTATACATTTGTGTATCACTTACCCAACTGCTGACCACGCTAGTGCTCCATTTGGCTGTTTGGTACACTGGACTTTGTTACAACTGTCAATTATCCTAGCGGGAACTTCGTACGGTTTGCAATTACCTAAATCATACGAAAATATGAATACGATTAAAGTGATGCAGATAAATAAATGATCATGAATAATAATCGTGAATCTGAGATTAAATTCAAATGACTATTTGAAACGAAACTTTAAATATCTTGCACTTTAAACTCATCAACTGCGAGATTTTTTCTCCTTTTTCTACATAATTCCAATTAATTGACAAACTATTGTTTACGTTTATATTTTATTTCATTACGTACCTTCTAGTAAGGCTGGATAATGACGGCTCAATCCGTAAATTTCATGATGTGCAAACACAACAAAAATACAAACAAAGATGAGGAATTTCATTTTAGAATGTTGATCGATTTTATTATTGCAAGAATGATGTGCTCTTCAAGCTTTTCTTTCGAAAACTAATTTTCTTCCGCTAAAACTCTTCATCTTATATACTCTGTTAAGCGGTCTTATTCTGCTCCCCGAAATGTTCAACTCCGTCGTAACTTTTGACACGTGTCAGTGTTTTGAAGCCATAACCATGGACGTAAATAAAATTGACATCGTAGTCGTGATTTCATTGACTGATATCCATGCAATCGTAAATAGCTGTCCTTCAGTTGGATTGGAGATAAGAACAGAAAAAACTATTCAATAACATACTATTGGGCTTCTTTACCGCATCATCGATCAAATCAATTCAAGAACCACGTTTCGCAATCGTTGAATTTAAAATATGTTTTGATCCGGATGGAAAATATGATAATTCCCATGTCGTTTTAATATGTTGAAACAGGTTTTATTTCGTTTGTGGTACAATTTTCTCATCATTTAAAGTGGTTTAGAATATTTTACACCAGAAACTGCAAATGATATTCACAGTTTTGTTTTCTAAAAAATTTGTTTTATATGATCAAGATTTTTTTTAACAGTTATCAAAAGGAAGTACTGAGACCAGTACATTAAATGAAATGAACTTGTGACAACCACTCCATGTAATTTTGGGACAATAACCGTGTTTCAGTCGAATTTTAACAATGTTTAATTCATACTACAAAAGAAAAATAGTTTCGTGTCAATATAATGAAGCCTAGCTTTTTGTTTATGTAAAACTTTCCAGAACGATATGATTTAAAATTTTGTAAACCGGGCAAAATTAATGATAACAAATCAAACTTTCGCAAAAATTTACTTTTTTTTGCAATTCGTATTAATTCATCAATTTATTAAGAAGTTTTCTAATCACTTTTAGTGAGGAAGTAAGCTCACTTTTACACAGGTACGCACTACGAAAACGTACTATGCAGTTCTTTCGATAGTTCAGTTTCAACCATAAACATTATTAAATTATTTCGATTCGTCTCGTCCTTGGTGAAATGCTGAAATCGTCGATGGCTGATAATAGGATTTTATTGACTTGATATTCAGTAAAAAAAATGAGAAAAAAGACCCACTTTCTGGTTCAGTAGTAAGATACGAATGAACGTTAAAATTTTGTCATTTGTTTTCGAAAACACGAGAAAAAACATAAGTTAAAGTTCGAAGAATGTTTACTCGTTGTATCTTCCTCCTTCCCATTTTTCTCTCTGTCTCTCTTTTCGGCTCTGCAAAGTAGCCACTCCGAAGCTCGCTCCGAAGGCTTCTGTGACCACGTTCCAAGGAATTCAATGGATTTTCATAATTCACTTCGCTGTATCTCACCATGCCACGTGCGGTACATCAGGTCCATTTTTTACTATGGCTCTGTTATACATGAGTTTGTACTTGACCCAATTTTCGATGACCCACTTTTTTTTCTGTTACATAATATTGAAGCTTCCCTAAGGTCGAGGCAGCACGTGCCATAATGCTCTGTGCAATTTGGAAATAACTCTACGAGTTTTCTTCTCAAAAAGCAAGTTCTCAATTTTGTTTGAATGTTGCAGGTACCCGCGAAATATGTTAAGGAAGGTGCTATAGGAATTTTGAAAACCTTTTATTTTTCTGAGATTCGAGCAGAACTCCCATTTAGGGGTTTCGAGTGAAAACAGTTCATGTGACCAGTTTGAGTACTCAATAATTACATGATATTTTTGTATCATTTTCTATAAGTACGAGTCAATAAACACTTGTGAAAGTTCGCAGGGGAGAGATGGGCAATCGGAACACCCCCCCCCCCCCCCCCCCCCCCCATTCGTCTCAGAACATGCGATAAATATGGACTTTGTCATAAAGTGAACAATTTTTTTGAAAATTTTCTTCAAACCGAAAAAAGTTTCTTTATTTGACTGAGGATGAACGATAGGAACATTATATTCATTGGAAATTGGATATTTAACGGAAATTTGATAATCATACAATTTAATCTTATTTACAAGTTATATGTAATGAGAGTTTTTTGATTAACGGAATTATAATATCCTACTAGCATAAGAACAGCTCTAACGATCGAGAGGGTGTTTGAAAATCATTCCTTATAATTAATAACCATAATTTGTTAATAAATTGGAATTAATGCTTCACATTCGCGTACGATTCTCCTTTTAAAATCGAAATATTTTTTTATTGCAACAATTCGTTTATATCCAATAACATTCTTTACTGTCTACGGAATTTATTGATTTGGTTAAAAAAAAAAATTATATTAGCCCAGGGCTATCGTTCTTGATTACGCCGTTTTTTTAAATCTTCATTAGAGGTAACCATAATTCTGATTGTATGCTTCATCTGAATATTTCTCAAGCAATACGGAGAATCTGGTCTTTGTATATGACAATTTTTATTAAATGCATTTTTCGCAAAATGGCAGTGTTCTGAATCGAAAAATCGGGATTTCGACAACAAATGTGTTCTTTTTTTTTGCGTATAAAATAAAAACTAAAATGTTTAAAAATAAAAGCTTTCCTCAAAGACCTCTTTGGTCGTACAATTACCAAATTTCTACGTGCGCGATTCACCCGAGTCAAATTTAAAAAATAAAAAATGGCAGCTCCAATTTGGCGGACCAGAAATGCAAATGGTAAGTTGCATCCAATTCTTTGAATGACACACGTGAATGGGGTCCAATTTGCGTCAACTAGTGTATCCACGCGAACGCTGTGTTTTAGTTTTAAACGACTCTTTGTTAATAATCGATGCTTATTAGTCCTTATCGATCCGTTCGCCTGTACAAGTGAGATGTTTACACTTACATTCCATTAATTTGAAAATAATATTTTTAATGGAACATGTGATTCTGATTACAAATGCGACTTATGAGTAAGATCAAGTTGTGTAATTATCAAATTTATTTTAAAAATCTGTGTTTTCAATGAATATAACTTTCCTATCGTTCATCCTCGGTCGAATGAGCGATTTTTTTTTTCAGTTTCGAAAAATTTGTTCAATTTCCAAACAATTGTTAATTTTGCTGCATAGTCTATTTTCACTGCATGTTGTGAGTCAAATGATCAAATTTTACTATTTCGCAACAAAAACAAAATCCACTTTTTTGCAGTAACGTTCCGCTTTGCCCGGCCCTCCCCTATAAATGTTATTCATCGAAAAAATTAATCAATTCGTATCATAATCACCGCGTGTCCGTATATGAATGAAGTAATTAGCGTCGTCTTTTGACAAATTTGATTATATAAGTTAACGAGCACGAGCATATGAGAATACGCATCTGCTTTCGCGTTGAACTTAATTAAATCCTCCAGTACGTCATAGGCCTGGGCTCGATGTTTTGAGGAAAAACGAAGAATAATATGACGGAGGATCTCGAATGTAACGACCAAAACGATATGAGCCCACTCGTGTTCATTAATAATGATACTCGTGTACACTCAATCTACTATACACGTGTGTACATTTTATTGTAGTCGAAGCCAGATTAAACGAGAGTCCGTGCTCGACGACGCACGCGTAGATCGAATAATGCGTGTCAATAATCATAATAAGATGAAAAGCCGATTACAGTAGTGGAAAGTAAATTCAAATTCATGCTCGTTACATTTTTTTTTTTCTTTCCTGTTCTTGTACTTGAGACTCAAAGTGCGTCAGAAGCATCGTCGTTATTCGTTGTCGAGGTTGTGAAATACTTCATGATGGGCTTCTTTGGAGAATATGAAATTTAATGATCAATTGTGACGAAATAAAACCATGCGACAAAATCTATAAAAAGTTCTTTGTAGCGTACCGCATTTTTATTTCAACAAGTTCGATACATATTTATGATGATGATGGATGATGATGATGACGATGATGATGATGATGATACATTTTCATAGGCAACTAAAGGAAGGTATAAGAAAACAGAGACAAACAGTCAATGAACATGAAATTTTATGGAACAAACTATTTATTTTCCATTTATATAAAGTTCATGAGTAACGTATATGAAAAAAAAAAAACAATTTTGTCAACGTTCTTTCGCTGTTCCGATTAGTTCATTATCCGCAGGATTTTTTACACGAGAGTTTCCACATTTCGTAGTATTGGTTGGTATTTTAGATCGTAGTATTTAATCGCAATTTTTAGGGAGACAGCATTCAGGGTATTTTTTCGTCAGATCATGTGGACCACTGCCAAGTTCTTTTCCATTTTCACACTGAGAAAGAGAGCATCTGGAAATACAGAACGGTAAATTGAGAATAATGAGGAATCACAATTGCAACAGCATTTTTGTATATCAAACACTAATGAATCGAGCTAGATGACTCTTTCGCAAATATAATCTGCGTTTAGATAAATAAATTGGAAAAAATCAT
Source organism: Campoplex capitator (assembly GCA_037576405.1). Classification (NCBI taxonomy): domain Eukaryota; kingdom Metazoa; phylum Arthropoda; class Insecta; order Hymenoptera; family Ichneumonidae; genus Campoplex; species Campoplex capitator. Next base: position 5,981,750 of record JARBWI010000323.1, on the reverse strand, counting down.
CTCTTACTTAGTTTCAACGTTATTCGAATGGGAAGCTCTTTCGTATGCATTATAGCGTTTCACTTACTCATGTTGTGTAAACGACACTGCTCCATTTCCGTCATTGGTACATTTGATTAGGTTACAGGTGTTGAGCGCACTGCGGGGAATATTCAGTGACCCACAGTCTCCTTCGTTATCCAAAGGGAAATGTGATTTAAGTATTTTACGTGAGTAAACACATATATTTCATTACGATATATTTTTTCATTGAAAAACGATTTGACGTTAGAAGTTCTTATCAATAGACCATCGGATAAAATGTAGTGAATTTTTTGTTCACTCAAAAAAGTGCAAACATTTTTTTACACATATATTTAGACGTGAGTTTCCAATAGATTTCGAGAAATTATGCTTTATAAAACTGTCTGTTACGCGTAGAAAGTATAAGAAACTGTTCATCACAGAACAATCGTTATGCGTTTGGAACTTTGAAACTCCTGGCGTTTTGCTTCGCGTGCCGTTGGAAATAGAATAAAAATTGTAAAATTAAATGATTTTAAGAATGCTTCTGAGAAACTAATAACTCGAGAGTTTTTCGAAAATCTTTTTATTATTTTTGCAGTTCAAATTTATCAATAAAAAAAATAGCTTTAAAAAATAATGACAAGCGAAGTTAATGAAAATAAAAACTAATCAAAATACCATTTAAAATAAAACTTTACGTTTAAAGATCAATTGAATAAATTTGAAAATCATTTTTTATCTGCACATTTAACATTCGTTACGTACCTTCCAGTTTAGCTGGAAATGGTGGCGTGGTCTGGCCTAAGGCTTCGTGATAAGCCAATACAGCAAGAAGACAAACGAAAATACCGAATTTCATTTTGAAATGTTGATTCCCTGTTATCTCAGAAACGATTTCTTCCTCAAGCTTCTTCCTTGAAAACTAAGCCTCTCTAGCTAAACTCTACATCTTATATACTGATGGAGCGACCTTTTCCCACCTCTAGGAATATTTCACTTTATCGAAACTTATGGCCCCTGTCGGTTTTATTAGTGACTCATGACGAGCAAGATAAACACGAATCACATTTTGTAAGAGATTTACTTTGTAAACATCCACATAACATGGTGGAAAATAGTCTTTCTTGGCTAAGAAAAAATAATAAAAATATTATTTCCTTCATTTATTCTTTCTCCCATCGCCTCTCACTGCAATTAATTCATTCATTCGTTCGACAAATTAAGTTAATGAAAAAGTATATTTTTCATAATTTTTTTTAAACAAAATCAAAGTTAATTCATAATATGAATTATTATAATTCTTGATACGACTTGTGCACATTCGTTTAAAAAATTTAAATAAGCTCCATTTATTTTTGGTACTTTCGTTGATTCAAATGGTTTTCGTTACGTAATATCGTACAATTCGATACACGTGTATATCTAATACCGTACAATAACAACGTAGAATAACATGCGTGTGTATCTAATATCATGTAAAACTAAATTCGGTAATCGGTAATGTCGAACAATGTTGTCTCAAATCGTAAACACAGCTGTCAGCTGAAACGTAACTCCTCTCAACTCGAGAGTATGCTAATTTTTATCATCTAATTTCGAAACAAAGTCAACATTTTATTTGCTACAGAGAAAAAGTGTGAATTATCTGATGGCATGAAATTTTTCAAACGTCACTTTTATCCAAGATTAAATATTCTATGCGGAAGCTTTCAACAAAATTGTTCGAATTTTATTTGCTATGGGATTTTCCACGAATTATGCTTGTTGAGTAGTATTTCGTACAAATATATAAAAATCTTGAAAAACATAAGAAAACGGGGAAAAAATTTTCCACGTCGTACAAACTGCCATTTTTTTAACTCATTCTTATTTTCAATCGCCTTGTTATTTAGATTTCTTTGCATACGAAACAATTCACTCAACGAAAACGTGTAGATTTCGAAAACTTCTGTTTAATTTGATAACTAAAAATCAAAAAACGCCTCTCGAGTCATCGATTAATTTATTTTTCGTATTCATGTTAAAATTGCTGCGATATCGCAGAGTTTAACTGGAATCTAGGAATAATATTTTGATTCAGCTGCTATCGGCGAGACTGAAAATAAAAAAAAAACCGGATGTGAACCATCAACACTTTTCACGTCTTCATTTACATTGGATGTTTTGTGAAAAAAAAAAAACGTTTATTCGAATGTCGACTCAAACTCGAGACCTTGTTTTAGAGGCTAAAAAGAAGCTGTTCAATTATAGCTCGCGCGTAAGATATTGATGGTTCGTGTTTTGTCAACGTTTCTCTATACTAGTTGACATTTTTATCGAGGAAGCTTATAATATTAATAAAACTATAATCGAGAATCGCTAGTTCGAGTCATCAAGAAGTTGTTTTGGTAAAACGGGTTAAAAGTCACTCGGAACAAGGCCAATTATGTAATAAAGAGCTTCAAATTTATTTGAACGACTTCATCACATTCTGGAAGGGATAAGCCCACTACGATCAGTAAAAATATGATTCGGTTTTTCGTATTCGTTATGACGTTATAAAAAGAGCGAGAAACGGTAATTCTGGTTTCATTTTTATAAAGATCTTGTTGATAGTCTTCAGAGGATTGAAAGAATTTTGAATAAAAGTTTATCTTGTATTCAATATTTCATACATACTTTTTTAGCTTTTTATAACTGAATGAAAAATTCATTCAATTCGTAATGGTGGACTGCATAATCCTGACGATATTGAAGATGTTTCATCAATAATTTTTTTTTTTTTTTTTTTTTTTTTTCAGAAGAAACGAAGTAACACGTACATTTCCGAAACTTCTAATTTTGTCGAATTTCGATTTTTACGGAACGAGATTGTCCGAGTATAATATAATGGAACGATGAAAAGGTCACTTTACATGAAATGATCTTCCTGCTAAATCATCAAGAGTTGCGGTAGTGACTCGAGACAAGTACATTCACGAAGCACAAGACACTTTTACCGAAAGGACCATGATTTTGCTTGTTCTCGAAAATTGTTTCTTCTATATAAACTGATTGCATTGACAACACAAATAATTATCAGTGTATTCCGATGAAAGGATGCACTAAAAAATAAAGTATTTCATAAAGTATTCAAAGTTTTATTTCTCCCATTATTTAATTGAACGATACAATTCAAAGGCATATCAATTTCGTGCAGCAATCGGGGTGAGTTAGTTCGTAATTTCTCTCGATCTTAAACTTTTTTCCTCCACAACTCTCACCGCTCAAGCCACACCTGAAACACATACCAAGATTATTAATGAGTACGAAAAAATTCGAAGTGTTTGGTCAAATAAAATAATCTTTTTTTTTCATTTATCGATAAATTCTATTATGTAATAAAAATCACGAGTACACATTGATGCTCCTTTTTGTTCTTTTTCCAATATCGTTTCTATTTTCTTCAAACATTTTAGTTTTTGATTTTAATGAAAAAAATGTCCCAATTTTGATCGAATAAACTAATTCTTTCACCAAAATTTAAGGAGTTTCGGTACATGCGATACAATGTTGCCATGCTGAACCATGTTAAAAACACAATAAATTTCAAACAGTTAAGAATTTTATAAAATTTTGTGAACATATTCTTTAGTGCCAAATTTGACAATACAAATTTTTTCACATTTTTCTTCTACACAGTTATCGAGTAATTGAAGACTAAATTTCACGTGTATAAGCATAGCGTTTCCATATATATAGGTATACACTTCGAGCATAAGAAATCTGCTTTAATGCATAATTACTCGATAACTAAGTAGAAGAAAATTTTGAAAAAAATAGTGTTTCCGTACTTGATGTTGGAGAACATTATCACCAAATTTGATTAATTTCTTAATATTTTGTCTTTTGTACCGAAACTCCTTAATATCAAACAATCGTTATTCATTGTTCTTCAATTTTATCGTGTCTTTGATTCTTAATGTTTGTATTTATTATATGTAATAATCTATTATGATTTTACAGAGAAATTTTTTCTGTCGGAAACTGATGTTTGAAAAATCTGTTAGATTTTTTCTTTGCGCTTTTACAGAAACATCATTTGGTGTGTTTATAACTTACTCTATTATCGAGGTATAAAGCTTTCCATTCTCGTCTCTCTGACAATCTATGTACATGCATGACGTACGATCTCCCACTGGCAGATCCTCTAGTGTGCAATTCCCTGTATCAAATGACAATACACTGTTATATAACGATGTTCCATAAATCGATGAACAATTTTCAAAAAAGTCATAGTACGACGATTGAGGCATGCTGCAACAATCCCGTAAAAAATTCTTAAATGTTTTATCCAGTCGACTTAATTTTTCAGCAGAAACGGAGTACTATTAGAATTTTTGTTTTCAGTATTGAAAAATTTTCTGAACCGATCTAAAGATAAAATTTGCATGGTACAGACGAAATGTCAATACGTATTTCCATTTTTGCCAAATGGCATGACCCCGATTCTCCATCCAATCGCGTTACACAGCACTCGAAAAATTGTGTACGAAATCGGATATTTCATACGCACAGCTCTAAGAAATAGAAATAAAAACTCTCCAGCAGATAATAGATATACAAAATAATTGGCTCGATCTAGTTGAATGCTGTGATAAATGCTCTTGAATTCTGCAAATACGTTAATGTAAAATTGTTAATGTATTACCTGATATCTGAGGTACACCACTGCAAATTGTCACGTGGCATATGAGTAGACCAAGAACGCAAACGAAAATTCCAGAATTCATGTTCACGAAGTGTGATGGAGTTCTTTTCACTCGCAAGACTTATGAAATTGTTTCGCCAGACTGATAATTTTTGCAACGAGACATGAATTTTATACAGTCTAATTTCACTACTCCCCACTAACAGCTCTCTTCCCTCTGCGTAATCCAAAGTTCAAGATCGCTTTTAATCACCAATAAAATTCAACCCAATCCCTGATCTCGTTATAATTTGCAATTCAGAACTACAGAGAACTTTTTATTTCGAAAATTTTAACATCCCGACTCCGAGAATGGATTTTTATTTGATTAGCCTCTATATAATCACGAAACAACTGTTGTATTATACTTTTGATGACGGTTTAGATTCGGCCTACAATCTCGAGAGGGGAGGCCACCGACGTCTGCGAAATCATCTTTTCGATATCAATTAGCAATTCAATTTCACAAATCTTTCAACACTTTCTCCATACCAACGTTGATTCAAAGTTTGCATTGATATCTAAAGAAAACGTTTATGTTCAAATTGACCACCATTTCACAAACAATTTTTTATATTTTTAATTTTTTTAAAGTTTAGGTTTTCTTATTTTTTGCTGAACAATATTTCGTCAAAAAGGTCAAATGTATTTTTTATTAAAGAGCGACGCATGAAAACACAATTTAATGACGATTTTTTTCGCCTTCTGTATCTGCTATCAGTCATTTATCAACGTAGTATTCGAAAATTTAAATTTCACCTAAAAGAATCTATCTCCATGAGATATACACGTAAAATTTATCTTACACATAAAGAACTCATAAAACTATGCTCGATCCCCATATTTCTTGAACAAACAAAACGATGACATGGCTGTTGAAATGATTTTTTTCCTAAAATGTGTGTAATTAAATCGATAAATCCACGTCGTTAAATAAGAGATAATAATAATTATTATTATATTGTACGACGATTTAATGTGAAAAATATCCAAAGATAAGTTTATTTTTTTCACTCGAAACTGCGTTGATATGGATTTGAAACTAATATTCCACTTTCAAAGCTTTTATTTCACGAAATTGAACGATGCCATATTCGTATATCGTATTTATACAATCGAGTAGTTCGAAAAAAATGCAGTTTTGTACTCAATTACAATTTACTGGCATATCGTGTGCGCAAGCTATAAAAAGGCACAGCGCAGGTTGGAATGTTTTTTTTTTTGTTACTTTGACATTTTGAATAGTTCGGTGTCTCTACCTCGGTCGTGGTAATCGATGCAAAAATAAAACTATGTAAAAATCAGACGACATTTTTTTAATTTTTCAAGAACTAAAAAAAAAATCCACAAACTCCTAACGTGAAGGTTACATTCCTCACAGAATCTCTCTTACGCGCATACGAATCGAGATAGCTTTATCAAGATCTAAGTGCAGAGTGATTTATTTCGATTATTCGCACGTTGATTTGGCACAACAAGCCGGGTATGTCTTGGTCAAATCTGCTGTTCCCAGTTTAACCTTCTTTCCAGCTGGACATTGGCTCACCCCACATCTGCAAACAGCATGAAAAAAAGCATCGACATCTGTAAATAGTGTTTCAGTTCTTACGTCGTGAAATAGAATTGCCTACACTGAGAAAAAAAAATTTGAAATTGTGGCGAACAAATTAAATTTGTTGATTCAACAAAACTTTTGTTGATTCAACGATTTTTTTGTCGTGGTGAAAAATTAAGTATTTGAATGAACCAAATTTCGTTTGGGTCAACAAATTTTATTTTGTTCGCCACGATTCGTTGAACCAACAAAAAAATTTGTCGAACCAACAGAAAATTTGTCGAACCAACAAAAAATTTGTTGAATTTACGAATTCATTTTTCTCAGTGTATTCTATTTTATTTTGTTTTGTTTTTTCAGAGCGTATGCAATGTAAAAAATTCAGTTCTTTATAAATTATATGAACTTCGATCTTGGTAAAAGATCCTGAAAATTACGATCTACCGAAGAGAAAAATAATTCTACTGACGACCATGAAAGAAGGTTCGAACTTCGAGGTTAATCGTCACAAATGATGATTCTGTGAAGCGAAAGACGAAGAAAGATAGTTTTTGAAGATCAACAAAATACTCACGTCGTTGCGGTTATAGTTATGTTTCCGTCAGTAGTTTTGTTACACGTCACTTTGTTACATCCGCTGGCAACTTGTTTGGGCAGATCATCCAACTTGCAGTTACCTGTGATTCGATTCGAAAGATTCATAATTTTAATAGAATAAAGAAAAAATGTTTTATCATTTTTATACTCGTTCCAGAAACTCAAATTAATCAATATTTAAAAAAAAGCTTTGCTTCATTCAGATTCAGGAGATTCAATGTACTGAATTTTCTTCAAAGTATTTCAGGCCGGATTCGATACGTCGAAATATTTTTTTCGAATGATCTCATTTTCGAAATGATTTTTTGTATACCTGTCAATTGGACAGGGCTACTACCACTGCTCGAGACTTCGTGCCAAGCGAATGCAATGAGCAAAGAAATGAAAATGATGAGTTTCATTTTATTGAGATTATTATTTCCGATTACTGTTTTGAAAACGAAAACCGTCTCTCGTCTTATAACAACAAACTGGCGATCTTCGAAACTAACTCGTCGTCTTCTATTTATACGGACGTTTTTTCTCAGTCAATGCTGATTAGTCGTCCTTTTTGTTACTACACAGTCGACTAGCTATTGTGCAATAAATACGAGCCGGATGACACATGGTATAACGCATAGCCAAAGCGATATTCGCATTCTGTTACGCGGATCGAATTGTCGTGTAGAAGAGCGCACAGCAAGCAATGAACAATAGCTGCAGTCAAAGTAATTAAATGATAAGAGGGCGAATGGTCCTATTAAATTTTAGTGGCCGTCAACTACGATCGATTCGTTCTCCCGTTTTACTTACGATTATTCATTTCGAAATAATAATTTCGTAGTTGTTTTCTACTTCGGGATTCACAATGCCTCATCTTATATCGAAGGAGTCCATTTTGGCCGTGAAATGACACAGGTTTCTACTTGAATTCGTTCCGTTTCATTTTCATTCAGATCACATTGCATCCATATAATTCCAGTCTTCGTTAATGTTTTTCTGCGTTTATTTCCAGCATTCGTCAGATATTTGACCTTGGTTGTAATTTTTTATTTAAACGTAATTGAAGGTATGAAAACATTAATATGCGATAAGAAATTGAATATAGTATAACGCGTTTAAGGAAATAAGTTTTTCTTGATATTACTGGAGACCAGCATGTAACTCGCAATTTACTCGTATCCAAAAAAGAAACAAATATTATGATGAGTCTTCGGTTGTGGTGAGATCATTCATTTTTAACGAGACGGACAACAATCAGTTACTTTTCATCTAAATTTTATATGGAAAATCTAGGCTTGAACAAAACATGTAAAAATTTGTGGCTATTGCGGTTGGAATCAACAGAGAAAATGTTGTCAAACATAACTACAAATGTTCTACATATTGGAGCAGGGTGCAGGCAGCAATGACTATTTCCATTGGATCGACATTGATGAATTTGAATCCAGTCCATTTACAAATTTTGGACAGCTTTTATAATCCTCTTGGTGAATGTCATGTGTGTATTGAGAAAATAATAAAAACAAATTTACAATAAATTCGTAGTCGTAATGGGTCTTCTACTTGGCATTAAAATGATTTACACAGCTTGAGCCAACTTTCATTTTTCGAAAGATGAATTCATTCGATTCTTCTTTTTCTAATTCGGAATTGTATTTTTAAACTTGAATTTCTCGTTGAAAATTTTTGTTACTTTCAAAAGAGGCAATAAAAAGATGCTGACCAGAGTTCAGACTTCGTAAGCACAAAAAGACCTAAATGACAAGGTCGAACAAACAGGGTGTGGGTCTCAGGTTCTATTCTCAGGTTGACCATCGATCTATGGATACGCAGTTTTTTTCATACTTATTCGAAACAAAGTACGTGTAAGTATAGTTTACACTAGATCTCTAGTGTGCAACGCTGCACGAACCACATGGGGAACGGAGCAAGAAAGAGAATTAGAAAGGGATGAAAAAGAAGAATGGAGAGAGAAGCAATAGAAAGAAGAAGAAGAAGAAGAAGAAGAAAGGGAGACAGAAAGACACATGCTGCATAGGTAGTAGAATGAACGCCTCTCGGTCTGTGCAGCTCCTTCTCTCTCTCTCTCTCTTTCTGCTTCTTCCTTCATGTTCCATTCCTTCTTCCACTCACCAAAGGAGCAAACCGACGTTGCACACCCTGTTATTTTCTGTAGGGCAAATTATCTGTGGGTGCATGTTGCTCTCGATGCACTTGCCGCTTGACGGCATGGTGCAACGCATTTGCCAGGCAGCATCGGTAGGAGCTTAACTGAGAGCAGCCACAGTAAGATTTCTCCTTATCCATTTGTCCTCTTTCTTTCTCTTTGCCCATCCTGCTGACTCTCTTTTTTCCTGGCTCGGTCTTCGTTTATCCATCCTTCTTTACCACTTGCGCCGTTTCTGTCTTTCCCTGTCTCTCTTTCTCACTCTTTCTCGATGTGTATTATACACACATACACCGTATGGACCGAGGTAGCTTCTTCGCGCACGTATCTTGAGCCACCACGCCGCATCAAAGCACGTCCTACTGGATTGCGGCTCTCTAGAACGATTCTTTCCTCGGCTACCAGAACGAAAAACCCTGAAGTGCAGAAGCCTGCACCTGATACTCTCTTTTATAATATATCTCACAAATTAAATGCTTTTACAATGACAAATCAACACTTCAAATGCTGTGTAACTTAAAACCATTGGTATTCGTTGAATAGTTGAAAAATTAATGGATATTCGTAATTGTTAATGCTCGCGTGCGTTCAATAATCGACTCTATTGACACGGAAATACCGATAAATTGTATGAAACTGTGATTATTTGAACCTCATCTCACATGTCGCAGTGACCTGTTCAAAAGAATCAAGGGACAAAAAATACTATCGAAAGATGTTAGCGGATCGCTGATACGATAACACGATGATACACTAAGAAAAATGAATTCGTAAATTCAACAAATTTTTTGTTGGTTCGACAAATTTTCTGTTGGTTCAACAAATTTTTTTGTTGGTTCAACGAATCGTAGCGAACAAAATGAAATTTGTTAACCCAAACGAAATTTGGTTCATTCAAATACTTAATTTCTCACCACGACAAAAATATCGTTGAATCAACAAAAGTTTTGTTGAATCAACAAATTTAATTTGTTTGCCACAATTTCAATTTTTTTTTCTCAGTGTACAAAAATCTTAATTGGTCATTGGGAAAAAATGATATTTTTTTTCGATATCAAGACGAAATTGTTTCCTTCCCTGGATCGAATGCAGCAGTATTGCTCCGCGTGCCAAAAGAAAATTGCTCGATTTCACAGGGACACACGTCCTTGAAATCGATCCGCAGTCGTAACTGCAGTTGCCAGCAGTAAAACAGGTAGCTGAAAGGAAAAGCAGAAAAAAAAAAAAAACAGAAAGATCAGGCGAGCTGAGAGATGAGCAGAAATCTCATTCCTCTTCTTTAAGATCTCTTTCGTTGAGCGTGGGACACACGCGATTGAATATGACGACTACCGTTTGCATCTGAAAACTTGCACGATCGTACGTGTGTACACGTGCATTAATACTTTGATAATTGCACATGTATACGTGCACAGAAAGAGCTGAATGAAATTCAGCCGGTATCGCCGTAGCTGGGTGCGAGTTCCGCAAGAGTAGCTCACATAACTCGATGGCGCGGGGAGAAACGCAAAAATTAATTAGCAGCTTGGCGGACTTCTCTCTTTCTTCGAGTAACAGTGAGTGTATGCAGTCTACATGTGTACACTCTCGTTTCAGTGCGTTTTCATCGTCCTCCTCGTATTCTTGCGGCCACAGTGCGCGCAGTTATTCTCATTAGATACGTCAGAGGACTCTATGAGATAGCAAAAGAAGTGGATTGGTTGCATTAACGTCAGGTGGGGAGAAATGAGTAAGGCAAGCGTGGGATAATATGATTCTGTGACTAAAACGTCGGGGTGGATGTGGGGATAGTCGGGCAAAATGTATAGAGACCTCGATTAATCCGTCTTGCTTCAAGAGAACCGTCATTACGGTAAAGACTGCGAAGACTTTGTGCAAGTGAAACTGAAGTTGATGACTTGGGAACTACTGCTTATTCTACAAAATCGTTCGATTCTCAATCATTAAAAAAATACGTTTTATTTTTTTATGTTTTTTTTTTCAAAAAACATATTTATTTGTCAATCTTTCCCATACCATCTGGTACTTCAAAACCTCTCATCATTTCTCAGTAATGACACATTTCTCGTGTACTATTTGGGTACAAATAAAAACTTACGGTCACATATTTATTGTCGCGAACTATCACATGTTTGCCGTTCAATTTTAAGGTATTTCTCTTCCAGCATACTTTTGCTTCTTTCGGTCATTGACATCCAAAACAAGTCGTAGAAGAGAAATAATCAAAAATCTTGTAATTTATAGGTAAAAATGTGTTTTTATCACAATTCGGATGAATACCATCGAAGCGTGGAATCCCGGATCTATGCTATTTTTTCGTGGTCCATATGGATTAAGTGTTGAATAATTCAAAATGTTTGACACACGCTACAACGTTGTGTCGACTTATAATGTCGCTTGCGTTATTTCTTCTATAACCACGTATGCGAAGTTCTATTTCGCGTACGCATTATGAGTGTGAGTGTTGAATAGAGGGGGAAGCTGCCCGGAAAAACGAATAGAAAACGACACGCCGTAGCTTTGCTGAGAGAGAATTTTCCAAAAGAATAGAGCCTGCTTGTGGATATCAGGCAGTTTGATAACGATACCTGTTACGGAGCAGAACAGTGATTCGCGCTATTACGCGCTAAAGTATTCGTGAATGCTCAAATTATACAGTATTATATAGTCTGGACCAATGGTGTCAAGTAAAACTACATATGATACAAAAAACCCAAGTATTCCTATATTTTTGTACAATTTTGTATAATTTTTATTCCACATGAATCAAAGAAATGTATTCAATGAAATTAATCCAATAGTTATTCATCATTGTTGTTGTAAGTCTCAAAATTTCGTCAACTTTGAATATATTCAAACATTTTTTTGGGTTCTTACAGAGAAAACATCACTGCATGAAGACATTGAAGACCAAAAAAAATTTCATTTCAGACAAAAATGAGCCACGTAAAATTATAAACGACCAAAATATTACAGCGGAAAAAGTATTTCAGATATTTCAAGATCTGCAGTACGAAAAAAAAAAAAAATTCTCTTATACGATAACAAATCCAAAGAAATTTGTCAACTCGAGAAAGTTGTTTTTCAATATCGAAGCATGGAATGTAAAATCAATTTTCCATAAAAATTCGTTTTATGAAAAAAAAAAAAAATAAATAAATCGCAGAAGATACACTCTTCGAACGTTCTAATTCGGGCTACCCCTTGATATCCCGATGCGCTATACTACACTAAAGATATATTTATCGAAACTAGAATTAGAAAAAAGACGTTCGGCGACTCTCAAGAGCTCAAAGTTATGTAGCGCCATCGGATGAGGTTTATTTGTACTTTACGTATATGTATGGGTGTTTACCGGTAGCTCAACGACAAGAGGACATCCGGTCCAACTTTACACATTTCATACGCCTTTTAAACAGTAATTCGGCGAGATGCATCGACCTCTAGAAAACGTACGGACGTAACTAGGCTTTGATTTCCATGTCGAAGTGATCGCTTCAGGCTCATCTGGTAGCCAGCTATGGATACGTCTTCGGTAAGAGAAACGTGCTTCAAACTCTGGATATTTCTGGTACGAGCATATGCGAGAGAGTTCGGAAAGCGCACTCTCACGTTATCGCAACTTACGAAGCTCGTGGGGCGTCTGCAAGCTCTCTCTCTCTCTCTCTCTCTCTTCTCGAGTTCGATGTCGCATCCTCGAATTGGTGAGATTGTGACGTCACGGAGTGACGAGATCAGACACCCTCGAGCTCTGATACGTTTCGAGCTTTCTATATTCGCTCGATTCTCTAAATTGAAAAATAAATCGAGCCTCAAATAAAATCGGGCTAGACTGATAAGCCTTTTTGACAACACTTGAGAGTCGTAATCGAAATAGCAAATGTTTGCCTCTCAGGTTTATGACCGGACCTTATTCCGACGAGGCTCGAGATAAAAACTTATTTAAATTTCGAACGACTTTTGAAGAGATAGCAATATTTGTCCATGGGTTTGCTTTTTTTTTCATTACATAATTTCATAATCGTGTTTTTAAAATTCCCATTTTTTTCAAACTCTCGTAATATGCCGAAATACCGCGACTTCGCACTGTGTCTACGGTAACGTGTTTGAAATAAAAGTGTACGCTGAGATTATTGTTACGATCACGGAGTATATCTTATTTACGACACTCCTTTATGCTGATCTCGAAATACCTTGAAAGCTAAGAAAATCGTTATCGAAAGCAGCTTGCCAGAGAGAAAGACATCAGTGAAATGTGCTCTTACATGAGTATTAGTTATAGATACCCCGTAGAACGAAGGCTGATGGATCACTGTTGATAGTAGCCAGAGCACACCGTGCTTACTTGGAAGCGCTTTATCATCTTGACTTAATTCGGGACTTTAAATATTTATACCAAGGCCGGGGGTGACCTCACGACACGATTCTATACACACATTATATACAGATGTAATTTTTCGCTGTGACTTTCCGACTATCCCTTCATCCTCTTCTGTTTCTCATATCCTTTGGCTCTCACTCGAGCTATTTTTTCACGTCGACTTGGCCCCGCTAGAGCATCACGTCCCAAAGACGCTCGAGCGCCCTATACTTCGTCTTCGAGTGTGATTTATGCGAGTAAACCCGAGAATATCCAAATTAATCTACCACCCTCGAGACGCGAGCCACGCTTGCCCGACGCTCACTATGGATTGAATTATTTTTCGTCTCGACGATAATAAAGTATACAGAAAAATAAAAGAAAAACAATAAATAAAAATTAGTCACTGGCTAAATGGAATTGGGCAAAACCTTTCACATCGAATTACTATTTCAGAGTCAATTACTACAAAATTATCAAAAACCTTGATTTTTCTCTCTATATAACTATTGATCAAATAAATTCAACTGATTCAAGAAATCAAAATTAATTGTGCTAAAGATTTTTCTTATTAGATTTAATTATCAATATCCATGAATCACGAGCCAATAATCGTTATCAACGGAGTTGCTTATTTTCAATATTAGAAAAAATATGTTATGAGAAATTACGTCAATGCATCAAAACTAACATTTTCTGAAGTCTTCTCCACTTTATTAAACAGAGCTGTCATTTAGACTTTTTCATGTGTCTTATGTATCAGTAGAATTCGAAGAAAATGAAAGAAACGTACTACTTCGATTATGTTGTCTTACTTTGGGTTCCAATGTTCTTCAACAATGTATTCGCCAAGAACTTCGAGAGTACCCTGTGCTCATGTCATAGAAAGGTAAAGCAAGAAGTATCGAGCAATCTTTTTCAAAAGATTTCGAATGTGTCTACGTCTATTTTTCTAACATACCGATTCAATGATGCATAAATAAATTTCGATGTTATCGTGAAGCCTGCTCATTTGTTATTTTTATATATTTCGTCATAAGAGTTCAGGTTCAAGAGCGATATGCTGTTTGTACAGTACTATGATGAAGGATGTAACGTGTGAGTTTGCTGGTTCAAGCCCTCACGAAATCTTTACGTCGTTTTCCCATTTATTATGTGTGAGGTTTCTACGCAAAAGGTTCTTCATTCCTTGATTCCCGATGGATTTGCCGATGGATGACCAAGTGAGATGAAAACGATGAAATCACCAAGAACAACTACCATTTTAGGGAAAAATATCAGGGGCGATGGGGAGAAAGTGGAGAATAAGGAAACAAACGAATGAAGAAAAAGAGCCAAAGAGAGGTTACTTAAACCTGGAACGACACGGACCCTCGTGAAAGGGTTGAAACACTCCTTCTGTTATCGGTTTCTCCTTCATCGTAAGCGTCAACCCTCCACGACTTTTCCCCTATTGGTTTCCGATATACGAATCCATGTCTCTCTTTTCGCTTCTCTTGCAATTGTACATGAGACGTTCCAGCTTCAATTGAGAAAGATTTATCATTTTTCAAATACTCTACAATTTTTTAACTCCGCAAGTATCAAGTATAGACACATTGTCAAATTGAAATACCACATTGAATTTTTGCATGCACTGTTTGTGCAAAAACGCTCAAATATATTTAGGCAAACTTTGGCAAGAGCGTGTATCCAGCCAACTAGATTTTTCCCCAATCCTGAGATTTCAAATGTTTTTGAAAACGTTTCCCAAATTCATGGACATTTATTTTGAGCTGCGATTGAATGGAACGGTCTTCATTCAGTTTATATTCAGCTGTGATCCTGTTCTCGAGGAATTCCAAATAGAATGTCGAAACATACAGCCACTAACAAATCCAAGGATGTATCGTAACAATCACTAAAAATCAATGCGACGACGCACGATTTTGTACATTGAAAAATGTAGATGGAATGGCCCATACATATATTTTGGCCACATCGAAAACTTGATGCTTGTCTTGAAATGCACGAAAAAGGGTTCTTTTCTCTAACTAGCATTGGGTTCCGGGTGAAGTGGGCGTACGCTTCTTGATTGCCTGACTGTTATTGCCTGTCAATTGTTCCAGCTCTCCGTACATATAGGTTATTAAATTAATATTACGAGAGGAAGAACTTCGTCAAGAGACTCAATGTGTGCTTTTCGCTTTTCGGATCGACCGACAAGCAGGATCTGGGGCCATATGGGCGAAGGGTCATTCTCGTGTGTCCAACAGTTTTATTCTTTTATTTGGAAACGACGGCTTTCCCATGAGGATTTGCCGCAACCCTTTCGCTCTTAATATCTTACTTGTATATATATATACATATATATTTATTTATATGTTGGTCAAACGTTTCGAACGTTTTATCCCTAATACGTGACGATCAAGTCAATGAGCGATATAAAAATATATCCAGCTGACATGGGCGCAACTGTCTTGTTTATGGACCACCTTCAATCAGGAAAAGTTCTGTGACGTCTTCAACAATCAACTTTGTGCTAAGAAAAAAAATATTTATCAATTTGTTTAAATAATTCTATTGAAAATGACAACATCGTAACTTTTTGACGGGAATTTTTTTGTTTTAGTTAAATAATAGAATTTCTAATCTATCGTAACCTTCGTTTTTCGTCCAGGTTTCTGCACCTCGTACGTTTCAGATTAAAAGGATTGTTCGTGCCAGACAAAGATGGTAGCTCAGGGCATAAATAAGGAAAGCTCCGAAGGATAAAGGTAACGCCAAAGGGCAAGGAGACACACGAGAAGCTTCCGTTGTCAAATGCATTTAGCAACTACAAACGGAAACTTGTACACTCGGTATACGAGCCCTGGGGCAGTGTCGTCGAGTCTTAGGGAGTTTAATTACCGTGGAATAACTCAAGGGTGCGACTAGAAACGTATAATAAATATATGCATAGCGCCACGACTGATTCGAAGCAGCAATTCCTTACAAAGAACGAATATGTCTTTAGATTTCTGTGGAATATATAGCTTTGGCTCTGCGCTGAGGATAATCACGATTGTTTAAGTCGAAAAACATCTTTTTTTTTTCAACTTCATATTCATCGTGCTGCTTCGATCAAAGTTGTCTCAATCTTCTCTCTTTCTTTCTTTATCGATGATCGACTTTTATATATATATATATATATATTTTCAGGGATTTCAAAAGTTTGTGTTTTATACGGTATTAAACTAACGTTTACTGTAAAATGCATTAGTAGCTTTGATTTTTAACAAAAATAAAATAATATGCAGTTGAAATATATTCATCTAGCAAGTAGTTTTCTAAAGGTTCTGTGATTAAACAGTCTTCATCATTTCTTCGTTCAGGCGTTTCTTTTCGTTTATTCGAAGCAAGAAATTCCACCGAGTTTTAATTAGGAATTGGCAAAAGGTAATTTCGGAATGGGCAGAGGTAGAGAAGAACGAGGAAAGGTTAAAATGCAAAGGGACAACCGTAGGATAGAAATTTACGAGTATTTTCTCTTCCTCTTTTTCTCTCTACCATTTATCCAGGCAGTTCTAATAAAATATATCCGCAATTAACTCCCTAAATATTCTCACACCGAGGCCAAGTGATCTATGCAAGTTCATGTCTCGCCGAGTATACATGTGTTTGTGTAATATATCTAACTGAACCGAAACAGTATACAAACTGAGAACGTATTAGATTCATCATTGTTTTTCATCTGAAAAATAATATATCAATAGAAATATCTGAGTAATTAGAGCCTGATCCATGGAAAAGTGAAAATAATAAAACGTTTTGCACCATTCACGTTTCATGAGGTTTTTTCTTTAAATAAAAATTTATCCTCTAAATTCGCTTCATTATTACGAAATCGTCTGAGACGATCCAAAATATTTGACGAAGCGTAAACTTTTCCACCAGTTCGCAAACCTCGGAATACGAGACTCGTCCTTCCTAACTAGTTGACTTCTTGCGAGCTAACTCATTTTTCTAATTATCCGATCACTTCTGTCGCTCGTGAGTAGAGGTTGTGGTTGCCCTTGGATTTTTCCTTCCCGAAGAAAAGACCTGCAGAAGAGAAAGGACGACTAAGTTACTGATAAACTTAGTTGCTCGTGGAACGTGCGCTAGTTCGAATCAACTCGCTACATACACATTGTCAGAGTCCAGTGCTTGATGATGATGGTGTTAGAAAAACCTGGACTCTCCGAAAGACTCGTTCTTTCTCTTTCTTCTTGAGTTTCTTAACTCTGCGTTCTCTTTTTGTCTCTCACCTATTCTACTTGGCGTATTTTCTTCACTTCTGCTTCATTGGCCGATGGCCGCAAGTCGAAGCCCTTAGATCAAAGCACAACCCTCGAAAGATCAATACGCTTCTGCACAGACGAAACTTGGTTCTATTGCATCGAGCTGTATCGTACAGGGCGTCCCAAAAAAACTACACTAATGCTTCGAAGAATGAAACTTACCAGTTTCTGAAGATGGGTCTCCATCTACTTTGATCACGTTCTTCCAGATTGCTGGTAGTCGCGAGTTCATCAATATTTCATTATTAAGGTTTAGAGAAAAACAATTGTACCAGCAGCTGTTTTTTTCAGTCCTGCTGTCCACTTACCCTTGAAATTTCAACCGTTTTTCTTGTAACACTCTGTACGATTGTAGGGTGAGAAGAGAACAAAAACTAGCAGAGTCGAGTCCTCATGGGGTGTATGTGAATACATGTCTAAGTGGGAGAAAAGCAAAAGGGATGGTGCCCAGAGCGAGTGTGAAGGGTAAGGAGCAAGCCGGGATGGAGTGCGGTGGCTTGATTGAGGGCATTGGGCATTAGGAAAACGTTTGCTCTCTTTGCCGATGCTCTTTTTCATAAACATGTCACGTAGAATTTTTTTTTCCCTCTCGTTCTGTGCGTAAAGAGGCTGAAGAAAAGAAATATATCTTGATTCTCTCCTTGGCGTTCGATAAGAAAGGGGCATAAATAGAGGCAATTAAGAGTGCACGCTCGATCTTTGGCTTTTCGTGACCTTCATTAGACAAACAACACTTCTAGCTAGCATATAGAAATAAATCTGCTGTGGGAAAAGCTTTTAAATTATTCTAGCTTTTTTTCATGTCAGCTGTCAATGTTAGTTTATGTCTAACGTTCTAAGCGATTTACTGCAAATTAACAACAACGAACACCCTTTTTTTTGTTTTTGCTCCAGACTGTTGCCAAATATTATGGATCAAAAATTAATATAATTTATCTCTCAAACCTATCACCATTAAATGACGGAATTCTATGAAAATATCCATCTTCAATCGCAACGAGCTTTGGTGATATTTCTAGATAATATTGAATTTCTATAACTAAGAAAAATTCTTCGTTTAAATTTACACGCATAGATATTGAAACTCTTTGTGAGCTACGGTTCTCGGATAGAACGGCGCGTAACAAATAAATATGCACTGTTATGAAACTATAAATGAAATGAACGAAGGTAGAATGCAGCGAGAAGCATTGTTCCAAGTATACGAGATTTGTTTTGTCTACGTACTTAAATCTCACAGGACAATTCATTGATTAATTTTGAGTTAATTCTTCTCTCGATACCAAATATTGATCCAAAAATAGTGATCCACATTTACACCAATTTCTCTTTCTCCCTGTTCTGTTCTTTTGCTAGATACATGCACATATGTACCTATATATAGTGTATATAATTGCAAAAGTCGCGAGCACGAATGCCGGAGCGTCCGGATATTTGGTTAAATATTAACGACGTCGTTAAAACAACGCATTTGCGGTTCGTTAAAGCCCCGAGGGGTGCGTAACGGGGTGCCCGTTAAGGCGTCCGTGGTACAAGCAATTCGGACGAAGCACATCTCTCTTTCTCGCTCTCGCTCTTTCTCCTTCTCTTATCGAGCTTTCAGATGAACTACTATAACTATACGTACTCCTTTTTCTCATATAATACACGTATCTCAATGTATATTTTCACCATTGTATACCTCCGGTACCGCCGCAATGTTCAACAAGAGACGGATGGCCCTCGGAAAATCAGCTTGAAACACGAGAGCTTGTTATATACGATTTTTATTCCGTGCACGGTGGCTCACGAAAACTAAACCGTGTGTATCACTGCATATGAGTTCCCGTGAATACGTAGACGTTGGTGCACGAAATGAAAAACGAAATTGTGAAACCAACAATAACCGGGACCGAAATGAAAACTGATACGATGCAATAAAAATGAAACACAAAATTGATTTCCAGTGGTCGATGAAGCTTTTTGGATTGGAAATTGTTATCTCATATTTAATGAATACACAGAGAAAAAAAATGGTTGATTCAATAGAAATTGATGTTATTGGAAGAGTTTTGTCAATTGAAATGCGCATTTCTTTGGCAGAATGATCGTGCAGTCTGATAAAAAATTAATGTGTTCGTTCAATGGTTTATGACATTATGATGATCATATATTTTATTGGCACTCCGTAATGAGAGATTTTGTTGTTCCAATAACTTTTTTTTCTCAGTGTACGATAACTTAATTTTTTTCTAATTTGATGAAAACCTTCTGAAGCATATATTTTTGATGTTTGCTATATCATGAAGTATTCATAAAAAAAAACGCGAGCATCTTCAGCATCTGAGCTCTACGATTTCCGTGTACTTCATGCATAGCTTCTATCTCTACAATTCCTTTTTTTGTGCGAATCCAAAGCTGATGAACGGAAATACATTTATTCTAGTATCTCCATTAGATAAAAAAATAAACTTTGAAAATCCGGGAACCAGTTTTTTCTTCGAATCTTCCAAAGTCCGAAAAATCCTACTCAGCTTTCTAGCTTAGTAGAAACTGGGGCGAATAAAAAAAGGAAAATCCCAAAAAGTCTCTAAACCATGAACAGATTTGCATCTTTTGGCTTGCGGTTGAAAATCCCTCGAGGATGATAATAAATCCATCATGAACGTGCGCGCTCTTACTTCTTTAATCTAAACATCGACACTCTCGTCTTTCATGCACCCAAGTCCTACGTAGATCCATCAACTTGGGGACTGAACCCTTCTTCTTTCGTATCGAATGCTTCGAAATTCTTTCAGATCCTGGAACGAAAGATTTTCCGTTGGATAAAGGGGGCAACGGGATAGTTCGAAGAGTGCCAACAGTCACGCTAACGCGTGACCTTAACAGGTCGTCTCAAATTCTCAAGGTCTCTCCATCTCGATAAAAGTACTAGTCAGTATATGTGAAGTTCCTTCTTACACATAGTTATCAAACTCTCAACCGAAAACTGAGCATCGATCAACACGTTCTCTCTGTAAGAAGAAAAGAGCGAAAAAAATTTGGAATTCTGTTAGTTTTTGAGATGACAAACAAAATGGAATATTAGCTAATTCGTAGGAGCCCATTCCCTTGTTCGATCTTTATCGCAGAATAAATATTATGCAGAAATTAAAAAAAAAGGATAGTGAAACCTTTTTGTTTTACGTTGAGCTGCTTCTCAAAACTCAAACCACCTCCAAAAATCTTGACATCAATTCTGGATTACCTACTTATCTTACAACAGTACTCGCCCATTTTTTTTTCTACGACTTGACACTAATGAAATTTCATTTAATTACGGTGTCTAATTCGAGGAATTGGGAAAAAAATTAAGATGGCAAACCAGCTGCAATGGATTTGTACGGTTCAGATGTAATGAAGTCACTATTTTCGATTAATTTCGCATGGGAGGAAAAAAGAGCTATTAAATACTTATTTCTATGTTATTCTAGTCGCCTTTAGTCCTCTCTGCAGTTCAAACTTTTTTTTGAGAACTCCATATCCACGAATATATAGCGGATCTTGAGAAAACCTTGTGGAAGGTGATATTTTAAAGGAGTGTCCAGTTCACCCTCTCCACGAGACTCTATATAATTCCTTGAACACTTGCCACCGGTGTTCTTCCTGGTACTCGGAACCGAACGTACTATACCACTGTAGAAATAACTGAGAGAAGCAGAGCGGCCTGTTCTTCCAAGTTGGACAACGACTGCATACACACAGTTCTAAGGGTTTGTGAGTACGTAAGTGGCTGGACTAGTTACGATGGTGTGTTAGGGACGACGAACATAAATTCTCGATGCTGGGATGGTGAGACGAGGGATGACCCTGCTGCACGCGAAGTCCCACGATCCTTTTCATCCCTCCACCTTCTCTACTCAATTCTCCAATTGTCTTTCCCGCTCTTACTCGCCTCCTTTCTCTTATTATCCTTCCATCCTCTTCTCTCGTATTTACCCTCTTTTTCGAAACTCTATCGGACAATCTTTTGTTTCTATCCTTTCAAACGTCGTATTCAAGATCGTCTTTTGTCGTTTTTCAACAAGGGCATTCTAGTTTATTCGGTATGGAGAGAATTATTCGATAGAAATACGCCTTCCTATTGGGAACAACATTAGTCGAATGAATCTATCGTTTTTATCTGGTATGGTACGTTAAATAATATTTATGTATACCATGGACAATCTTTTTATTGTAAACTGACTGCAAAAATCCACGATGAAACCATTAATCTGTGCATCCCCATAATAATCATAAGTCTTTCAGTAATTATCATTTTCTTATTTGATGAAGAAACATATTCAGTCAATTAATTTCTGGATTTTTACATTTATAACGAGCTGCAGTGAAATCTGAGTAAAAACGTATTTCAAAATCTTACGAAAAATCTATATAGCAGGATGGATATTAGAAAAATGTTTGAAAATCAGCGATGTACCCAGTATGAGGAACTCAACGGATTGGGGTTATCTATTTGAGTTATATTACATTCAGCAATTCCTCTTAAATTTTTATATATATTTCGTTCTGTTTGACGTGAAGCTAAAATAAAAGCAAATTTTCCAAAGCCCAGATTTCAAACCGTTAGCTGCCCTTTGCGTGAGCGGTGGCGATCAAAGGACCCAGGGCCAATTCGAGAAAGCTTTGGCCAGAGCTTACTCAACTCTGGTGGGGCTCTATACACCCACAGAGCAAAGGTTTTCCATATAATGTGTTTGCTTTTATGCCCACGCTCTCTCCCCTTTCAAACCTTCAAATGTTCGAGTATATGTGTACGTAAATATACTCATACAATTTCCTGATCCACGTTACTTTTTCCTTGTAATACCAAAATCCTGTCAGATACCGCACTCGTACGTGTTATTTTATTTCTCATCACTTAAACTTTGTACTCAACGGAGAGTTTCAGCAGGGTTCTTAAGATTTTCCATCGCCGATGTATGTGAATTGAGGTACTTTCGTGGATTCGCTCATTTGAAATAAAGAAGAACTCTGTAGTTTTTTGATGTTTCAGAAAGAAATACATGTTCAACATTTTCAATGAAACTTCAACCTTCCACAGAACATTTCGATCTTTTTCATCTTCTTTACTTCGAGTCAGAACTCATTTTATTTCTTTCGCATGTTCATTTCAATTAAAATCCTTGATCTTCACCAATTTTATCCACAATTGCCATGTTATAAAAGATAAATAATCGATTAAAAAAATTATGCACGTGTTTCAACTTGGAAGCAATCGATTCATATTATACAAAGAGAATTTCAATGGAAATTACATGGTTAAGCAGGTTCTGTTCTAATTTCCTTCTTTGACGAATTAAAAAAAAAAAATATCCTGAGTTTAGTTTCATTTGACCGCATGGCATCGTAATTCCGTCACGTCTCCTGTGCTCAGACGTCAAACAGTCAGAGAAGGTTGTACGTTTCCAGGAGCAATTTGTCTCAAAGTCGTTACTTCTCGAAGAGAGAACTTTGGATGATGAGCCGAAGCCCGAGGATCGCGAGAAATTCGTTGAAAGACGTCCGAGAGATCTGATGTGCAGGAGAGGGAAGAAGAAGATTCGCGTGTATCGTGAGTCTGGCACGCGCCTATCTCCGAGAACGAAGGGTGAGCACGGACGTTACATGGCGAAGATGCGACAGAGGGCGTCGAAAACGTCACCTTCTGGACATTCCCGTGGCGCATGCCAAACAATCTCAAGATACCATCCGCCACTCTCGCCCACCGATAATACCTATTTCCGGTGTATGTGCCAGCGACTTTCTCTCTCACAACGTCCCACATATTTCGAATTCCAAGATGCTCGCAAACGTGCCACCCACGTGAATTGTCATCCACACTTGGTCCGCGACCGAATCTCGACAGCATTCCAAATCAACTGCTTCAAACCAAATTTTCTTTTTATTATTTATTCAAAATAAACACCTGTGTCTTCCACCATAGAAAATCAAGTAGCACCGAAAAGCGTTCGTTTTTTCAGAAGACTAACAACATCAGGTTTCGATCGAATGCTCGTGAGTTCGGTAAAATTTTCGATAGACCCATCAAAATCAATATTTTTTTAAAATGAATTTTCAAAATAAAACATGCTCCACACCAACAGGAAATATAACCTGGATCGATGATCTCGATTATTCGTTTTTTTCGTTTCTAAGAACTAATAGAGTGATCCGATTCGGAGAAAAAAAAATGATCGGAAATTCTTCCTCGTGTGTTTCGACCGTTCGGCGACCGGGGTTGTTAAACGCCAATTCTGCAAAGAGCGAGGAAGATATGAGACGTGAAAAAGTGCGCCATAGGATAGCGAGTTCAGTCAGGAGTGTTGATCGATGGCCACCCGTCAGTTGGCACCACTTTTAATTAAACCGCCCTCAAGATTAACTCTCCCCTCTCCGCATGGATGGTTCTTCGGCCCAGTACAGCAAACGTTCTGAACCAGACGCGGGAACAAAACCTACCCTTCCTTCCTTTTTCCTTGTAGTAATTGTTTTAAATCTCGCTCTGTTCTGGCACAACAAAAAAGCTTCTCCCTCGAGACGCCACTTTAGACACGTGCTGCTTCGGCAGGTTGAGGGGAAAAAAAAAACCGCAGAACTCGTCTCGCGGCTCAGTGACAGATTTGTCCTGGTTCAGCTGACGTTTATAAGATCTCTTCTCGCACGTTTTCAAAAGGGTTGGCCCAAGATAACTGCCTGCTTTCTTATCATTTCCTAAGATTCATCCTTTCCATTTCATCTTCTGGGGAGATTCATCATCCTCTCGCAAACGTTCCTAAAAATGAGAGATTTGTTTTGTTTCTTTCTAAAAATTTATCTTCTAGGCTCGAATCACTGTTTGAACTGAAAGATTTCGTTTAAAAAAATTGTGTACAATTCAGCAAAATCATATTACACATAAAAGGGCATGAAAAAAACATGTTCAAGAAATTTTCAAATATTTTAGGGATTCGGAAACAATTGTTGATCAGTCAAGCCCATGAACGAAAAAATTCAATCATTTTCTTCAGTTATCGAATGCATTTATAAAGGGATATTAAAGAGGCTGATTCCAATTTCGGTATACCCAAGATGGTCTTGAAACCTGACTAATTATGATTTATATTATTTTTGTTAACATGTGCGATTGGTTCTATACCCAACAATGTTTTGAGCAAATGAATAAACTAACTTTTTCTGTTTTACGTGAATTCTAAGTATTTTCCTATCATTTTCCTAACACCAATTATTATAGCGAGCATTATTGAATTTTACCCTCAATAAACAGTGATAAGACTTCTGGAACGTTTGCCAAATTAACTCGAAGCTAGTAGGGTCGAAGTAACACTAAAATGGATTTGTTTATCTACCGTGCAAAACTATATAACGTTGTATTATTCGATATCCGACGATTTTAGCTTTCCTGGTTGAATAATATGCCAGAGTGAAATGAGCATGCATCGAGAACTAGGATACTTGATAACTATTACCTGCACTATGCTTCTTGTGGGCTAAGTTGTAACAACGGACTTCGTATATATTGCCCAAGGCTGCCCATTTCGGTTGCGTATCATTGGCCCATGGTCTTATCCACATGGCTGGTGTAAACCATTATTATATGACTCGATTCAATTTTGCAAACTTGTAATCAAAATCAAGAATGCTAAGGATTTGAAGCGTTATAAAATAAATAATTATTAGATCAATACGAGAACACAATCCGTTTTTCTGTTTCATTTGATTATCAAAAAAAAATATTATCTAAGGTCTGTCATCTATTCGAGATAGCTTGAATTTTATAAATAAATAAAATGACTATAAATTATTGATCATTGACAAATAAATTATTAAAACAAATTTTCTAAAATTTTACACGCATTCTTGGCCCTGTCGTATTCTGCACAAACGTGTCGTAAAAATGTTTTTTTTTTTCTATCAGATTCTTATCTCTTCTTTTTTATAACTGTCAAATAATTTTTGAGTGTGTTGAAAAAGTTATTTATCAACAGTATAAATCATGTTCATAACAATAATACGATTATCGAAATCTAATCAGAATAATATTTCTCATAATTCTCAATAAATAATTCACAGAAAATACAAATTGCTTTCTAACGAAAATCGGACTCGAAATTCAGACATGAGATACGATTGGAACGTGCAAATAAATTAGAAAAACAAAAACTCAAAGATTTTTAGGCACATGTGTGCAACATTTCATTTCCACAGCAACGAATGAAATTGTACAGTACTTTATCACAGTAATTTTTTGTCAATGAATTTTGGATTCATGATGAAACACAATGTAATGTACGAAAACGAAAAAACTGCTTACATTTGATTATTTTTCTGCTGATGCTGAGAAAACCCACTAATCCAAGGCAAAACGGAGAAGTCAGGAAAAAGTTATATCAGAATGAGATTCGTTTAAACATTTCGTCCAATTCAAGATTCTCATAATCTCAAAAAAAAAAACGTAACTTACAATCGTTTTTTGTAATTCCAATGATTTTTTCCTGCTACTTATTTTTTCAGTACACATGACTAGTGCAGTCGCCAACTGAAACATCAAAGAGTCGTAACAAAGAGCTAGTCCAAAAACCACAGTTATTTTTCGAAGCTGCTATTCTCAGTTCGCGTCTCTAACCACCGCGTGTTTATCGCGCTAGTATAGGTACAAAACCAGAGACATTATCCAGATGGCCGATCGCTGTGGTTTCTTCAGCTCGTTATTTTTGGCCGAGTGTACTCTCCTCTTCCCATTTTATACGTAACTACCTGTCTTCTCGCTGAATCTTTTTCTTATCTCGTTCAATGCTGTGCTTAAATTATTCAAAAATACCTTCATTTACCCAGAACAATTACTCGAAATCATAACCTGTGACGAATTCATTGGTTTTTGGATAGACACAAGTTTTAGTGGTAGGAAAATCAAATTGATTCATAATATTATTGAACCAGTGCGACCGAAATTTACACTTTTTAACGCTGAAAATTCGCCACTTTATTAAAATATCAAACCAGGAAAAAGTTACAAAACTTTTTTTCCTGTAATTCTTCTTAAGAAGTTTCGGTACAAAAGGCAAAATGTTAAGAAATTAATGAAATTTGGTGATAATGTTCTTCAACATCAAGTACGCGAACACAAATTTTTTCAAAATTTTCTTCTACTTAGTTGTCGAGAAATTATGCATTAAAGCAGATTTCTTATGCCCGAAGTGTATACCTATATATATGGAAACGCTATGCTTATACACGTGAACTTTAATCTTCAATTACTCGATAACTGTGTAGAAGAAAAATCTGAAAAAATTTTTATTGTCAAATTTGGCACTAAAGAATATGTTGACCAAATTTTATAAAATTCTTAGCTTTTTGAAATTTTTTGTGTTTTTAACATGGTTTAGCATGGCAACATTGTATTGCCTGTACCGAAACTCCTTAAAGATGAATCTGTATAAGATAATTGTAGTGAAAAAATAAAATAAAAAGTAGACGCCTTCCAGATATGTATTAGAATTGTATTCCACAAGTAACAATTTATAATTAAGCGCCTTCAGGAAGTTACGGCACTGAAAAAAAAAAAATGTTTCACTCCATCAAAGTGTTGGCTTTACCCATGAAACATCCATTGGAACCACTGGCATATCATTTTCTGAAAGCCGTAGCTGAGTAAATAAGACAATAGAGAATTTATCAAACGTTTTACACTGTCATCTTCGTCTCATCCCGTCTGTCAACGCCGATTTGCATTATGAATGTTGGCCAATTTAAAATTCATTACCGCGAGGAGCGGAAACAAGAAATTGTTTCTTCGCCCCTCCACCGCCCTTTATCTTCGAAGGTTGGCTGGCGATGTCGCTTTATCCCCCGTCCGTCACTCAGTCACTCACTTTCGTTCTCAACTGCGGTACACATGCAGGGGATTCGTCCCCCCTTTCTTTAGCTCCGTCTCTCTAGTTTTCTGTCTTACCAACTGTTTTGTATACTCCGACGCGTGCTTGATACAATACTTGGTGGGGATAATTGTTCGTCACTGAAAATATCGAGATGTGAACTCAAGAGAGAAAGACATCTTTCTATCTCCATCTCACCCATGTTGAAAAGGATGGTTTAGGGCTTGAGATGTGCCTGAACGCAACGCCGAAGCAGCCAATCTTTGGATGTACCTCAGTCGCACCCTCCTTCACTCAACCTCTTTCTCGCTCTACCGACTCATCCTTCTGTTTATTTAAATAATGAACGCGGAAGAGGGGGTTTAAGCCCTGGAAATGGATGACTACAAAGCCTCCAAATCCGAGAGACTGTATAATCGCGCCCCTCTCGTGCGTGCCACCCCGTGACAACGAGATACGTTCCACCTGCTCGCCACATTGTATCTCTCTCTCTCTCTCTCTCCCTCTCGTTCTTGCTCTTTTTATTTTCTTTCCTTATTGCTTCTTTTTCTCTGTACGTGGTGTCGGAAAAATGCATATGAACCCGTTCCATTAGCCTTCTGAACACTTCTTCAAATCGTTCCATCCACTTTGACTATCTCACGTTACCAAAACTTCCATTTTTCTCCTTTTTTTTTCCCTCCAGTCACGCGATCAATATATTTCAAAGATTTGGAAAAATAACTCGACCAGCTCAAATTTCACGAACTCATTCGTAGCCATGGAATTTTATGTTTTCCCGAAGGTCGTATGCACAGATAGATTTTCATTTAGATGAACTGGGGTAGCTTCGGAGATATGTGGTCATGCCGAGTCACAAGTGATCGTTTGGAGTTTTTCCATGCTTTATTTTCGGAGAAATAACGTAAGAATTCAGTAAAAGCTTGATTCCAAACGTAAGTAAATACCTTCACGTCTTGCGTCCATGAGATATGAAACGTATGCCGATCAGTTGTTCATTGGTAAAAAAAAACTTAAATTTCGGTTTCACTAATGCGGAAATCATATTTCGATGATTTTTCAGTTTTATATGAGTAACGAGTGAAAATGCGATGTACCATGAAACACTGGGAGAGTAGACGGGGGGATTTTAACCCAATTTTAATTCTTAGGTGTACAAAGATTCGGACGTGTAAAAATTTACGAGAAGAACATTCGAGAAGACAGACTCATCAAGTTGGTTCCATCCCTAAGCCGATTAACGGATATGAGAATCGAAAGAAGGACGAAAGAGCATAAAACGGCGACAGCAGAAGATAGAACAAAAGAGAGAGAAAGAGAGAGAGAGAGAGAGAGAAAAACCTGTTTGCCGAGAACATTGCGGGGTGTCGGAAACATTGCACGATCAATCGCACCGCGTCGACTTGCCAGAGAGTGTGTATCTCTTCTTTATGAATGAGAGAGAAAAAAAATAGTGTTTGAAATGCTCAAGAGCAAGATGGATAAATGCTAGGGAAGAATCGGAGGTTACTTGCTTGTCGAAAGAGCGAGAGACAGCTCCAAAGCAGTTCAGATATTCACCGGTTGATTACCGCGTGCTCCGAAGTCTCTCTGTACTATATATAAATACCCATAGCAACATATTCTGGTACGAGGGTGAGAAGAGTGAATACTGCCAACAACCCCTGCCTCGATGCTTACAGCAACATACACTGTCTCTGTTTTTCTCTCTCATTCTGTTGCCCTTTAGCCTGAACCCCTCTGGGGAATTCCCGCGAGGACTCTAACTCGACAACTGACAAATTAGCCCTGCGTACCGACGACACTTGCAAAATGGGGCGACATGAAGGAGCCCTTAACTCCGTATCCCCAACACTATTTTGGTTTACCAAGAAAGGAACGGTCGCTTGCCGCGAAAGACATCGAAGGAGAGAATGGGAAAGGCAAGGCTATGGGTCGAACGATGAAACGAGGGTCTGTTCTATTGGAACTGAAGTGGATTGTACCGGACTTTGTTTTCATCGAGATCTCTGCATCCGCGAGACAGAGAACGGCCAATCTTGTGTATCTAGGAACAATATGAAGAGGCCTCAGCTGCCTGAGATTCGTCTTCGCCGAAACCTCGTTCGTCTTCGTCGGAAGAAAATTTGCATCCCAATTTTTCTTGCCTGCCCTCCCTCCCTTTCTGGTCTTCTCCAATCGTCGAAAAGTTATCGTTGATTCTCAAAAAGTAGACAAAAACTCGATGAAACACCTACATGCACTTATCCGAATTTGACCGCATAAAAAATTCATCCCTTAGAAATTTAAAAGGTTAATTTCGTGTCTTTCCTAGGGGGTTGATTTTATTTGGATGGCGGATGAACTCTGATAGCTAGTCGACGCTGCTCTAGAACCTTTCGGCTTCTGATCGCTGTACTCCCGAGAGATTTCGTGATAGCCGATTCCAGGTCTAGCCAATAGACGGGTATATCAACCGGCACCGGATAAAAAGGCGGAACTCCATTATTCGAAGCTTGTTACTGCGGTACTCAAAGCTATCGAGGTTACGACCGTTCGTATCGAAACCTCGATACATATAGATACTGTAAAATTTCTTTTTCCTTCGGCAAGTCACACGGGGATATATATCCTGAGTGGATTGAAAATGAAAAAGAAAGAGGTCGTAGGTCGAATAAATGACGTTCCGGTTGGGCCGATCGCTCCGAATAGCACGCTCGAGGTCAATACTTTTTCACTACATTTTCCATATCACTGTACATCGAAGTTTCATTCGTATATATATAAGTATAGAAAACGAATACATACATAATACATAATGTATATAAATATATTCGTAGCGAAGAATCGCGGGCTAGCGCGCGTGTCTTGAAACTCTCGAGTAACCCACGGCATCAACCCCACCGATTGTTATTCCCGGCGCGTACAGCCCTTGGTGTCGCTTTCACTAGACTCGGTTACTGATAAACGAGCGGTTTCTTCCCCTCCCTTGCAAACTATCGCCACCGTTTCCTCACGTGAATGTAAACTCACCACCGATTCACCAAATCCTCGTTCTCACCCCTCATTTTGCAGTGAACTCTTTTTCGCTTGCCCCTTTTCTACTCTCTTTTTTTTCCTCGAGTCTGTGTGTGTGGCGGTAAATCGCTTTTGTTTTTTTTTTTACTTAATCGGCGGTCGTTAATGTTTCACAGTATTCAACTTGTTCGCACTGTTTGAACGAGAAGAGATTTCCAATTTTTTTTTAACAATTACACGTTAAGCTCTTCAACGCGTACGAATCTCATTTGACAAAAGTGTGTGAAATAGCTTCAACAATTTTTCACGGTTGTAAATATGGCAACTTGATAAACATTAAAACTTGGAAACTGACTAGGAACGCCCAATTTCGAAAATAGCTCGGCGGAAACAATGTCGAAGAGAGAGATTCAATACTCATGAAAAAAAAAAAAAAACGATGATATCCTCAGGGAATTCTTTTTCGCGCTTATTCAGAATCATGCCTGGTCCATTACGGGACAAAATGGGCCGTCAAATCTGGCACGCATTGCCATAATGTTTTCACGTGCCACGTAACGATAAATGTCCAGCTTTTTTGCCCATTATTTCCTTCATACGTTTTTCTCGAGCAATAATAGAGACGAACAAACGTTCGCATACGTTTTGCGACAAATCGCCTGGCAGAAAATATCTAGGGTGTCTCAACAGCCAGAGCGAAGGTCAAAATATGGATGCATCGTGAAATTATTGAACGAAAATATTGAGAATTCTCTCACGAATGATGCACATTTTTCAATCAGCTTTTCTTCAAGATAGTTAGTGACTCTTGCACGAGTTTAATACTCTGCGATTGAACTTTAAATTCACAACATTTATACTTTTAACTACTGATCGAATTAATTGCCATTCAATTAATCAATGCGCCTTCAATTATGCATCGAAGGAAAAATAATCAAAAACTATTTACTTTGGAATGTTACTGCCTGAAAATAAATCGTGAATTGTGGGACACCTTGTACTTAATGTAGCACATGAAACGTGTTAGGGGCAAAGGTGGAACGTCACGTTTCTGGGGCTTCTGCGTTCCCGTTGGTCTCGCGGGAACGATGTCTCAAAGCGACCACCGGGGAGTCTCCGCCACGCAAGGAGTCAGCCACGCACCTGCAACCGCGTCTTCCACACCGAGAACCCAGCCACGTTTTCTCTTTTCTTCTCTTCTAGTCGCTCTCTTTATTATTTTCTTCCCCACCTTTTCCTACATCGTCGCTATTTTCTCTGTTGCTTCGCGATACACGTTTTTCTCAACGGGAAAAAAAAAAAAAAAAAAAAAAACTATTGGCCGTGCATCAAACGTCGACTTTTCCCACGTGGTTCGACAAAATATGTTCCTCTCTCGCCTTGTATGCGGGAAGCTTGCGATAAAGACAAGTGGCATGGCCAACCAAAAAGACTCACGAATCCCACAAGGCACGATAAGTTTGTCGTAGCCAATTTATACAATTGGCATAGCACAACCTACTTCCCTACTCTCTCTCTCTCTCTCTGTCTCTCGCTATTCGACACTGGGGACTCACGAATTTATTGCTAATGTCCCGACTTATGACTCCTGACCTGCAGTCTTACGATCTCAGTCCTACTGAAATTTCTCGTCCACAATTATGTTGCAGGCTTCGTACGTACTCATGAAATTATTTATTTTCCTTATCCGTTTGCTTGCAGAATGTTTAAAATCCTTTTGTTTGGTAGACGCGCGGACATGCCATGATCTTTTGAATCATCTTCCATCATGTGTGGTTATCCACATTTTTATTTGTATACGAACTAAAAACATAATCAAGGCGTATAGTCCAAGTGCCGGCTGCACCACACCCTCCCTGATCGAAAGCGCAAACGGAATTCTCCAGTTCTCCAGCTTATCCAGCGGCCAAGAGGGTGTGCCAGACATTTCGAACCTTTTAAATGTACAGATTTTTCGAAAAAGGGCTGCTTCTGGTTTGATTTTTCGGAGTACACACACCTGAATGATCCCGGGAACGAAACTAGTCTTAATCAATAGGGAAGGTCGAGTACTTTGACAAAAAATAAAGGTGCCACTCCTTACCTGCGCAGTTAAGGTGATAGCCACTCTTAAAGATCATTCATGTTCGTAATAAAACTCCCACACATCGAACGTGATTTTTTTTATTGCAGCTGGAATCTCTCTGAATATAAAAAAAAAAAACATGGGTGCCACTGCTACCCTGGTCTGGAAAAGCTGTCAGCCAGCCCAAAGTCACTTGACTCTCAGGGCCCTTTTTCAAAAGCGACCGTACTATATTTTCCTCACGAAACAAACGGTTGCTTTTTTCTTTTCATTTGTGTGAATTAATTACATTTCTTTTTAACGAAAAACCAGAATTACCATCGCCTGCTTCGAGTTAAGAATTTTCTGCCAGCAAATAAACTGGAAAACCGATTTGGTTACACTACCCATCAAAGGTTTCTGGACAAAATTTGCCAAAAAGTCTCGAAACGATTTTTGATGCCATTTCACAGGCAGCAAGATCAGCAGCTTCTCTGCTCAATTTTCTAACGTCTGTGCACTTTTTCAAATTCAGGTTTTTTTCTGTTTTTTTTTATCAGTTTCATAACTAGCTAACGCCGTTAGTTAATTTATTGACTGTTTTTATTTTTGCCACGTATTTTAGGAAAAAAGTCGAATGTGCTGAATGTGCTGTGTATGAAATAATGACGATTTACAAAGATCCTCAAGACTGTAAAAAAAGTATCATAAGCATTTTATAAAGTAAAAATATGTTAGGAATCTATAAAACAAAAATGTTGTGTGTACAAAAGGAATTTGTAATTACTTGGAAGTGTGATCGAAAAGTGGAAAAACATCCGTGATAAATCGAAGCTGAACCACACATGTCGTTCTTCCTTTCTCCCCTTTCCCTGTTAGTATCGATTCGAACGAATATCGCATCGTTTATGTGACGAATAATCTGTCCAAGCCCATAAACATTTATCCCCGTTGAATGAGCGAGCCAAAACGATTGGTATTCCAAACCATCGAGGCACGTTCCAACACGAAAAATAACTGCGATCGCGTGTATAGCTATCCAACCAGGATCGAGGACATGTGTCACACAACCCTCCAAAACGATTGCTCGTCTTTGGCTCTTCTGTTGGGAAAGTGGAATAGCTGTTTAAAATTGTATAGTCGAACTGGCCGTTAGGGACACGTGCGTTTTTTAATGTCCCACGAATCCACCCGATAACGTACTTTAAACTTTTATCAATGGTTATCACGATTACGTGGGACGAATGACCATTGCTATTATTGTGCGTGAGAGTCCGCGTCGTATATTTTCGTTCATAAATATATATATAAGTAAACCATGTGAAAACAGAACGTGTTTACCATCACATAGGAAGTGAATTTTTTTATATTGTAATGGTATCTTCGATAATCAGTCAGCTTTTTTCATTAGGATGATTCAGTATTTGTACATTAAGTATTTTAACATACTTTTTCAATTAGCGATTTTCCGACATTAAAAATGATTAGCATAATAATTGAAAATTGATTTTTATAGTGCCTGTCGAACAAACGTTATTACGATGTTATAATTTAGCAAGCATTCTTCGCATTCAGTTGAATAGAAAAATCTATTTCCGCGTCGTTCGGCTTTTCCATGCACATAAGTGAGCCAAGAATCGATAAATCGTGGGGAGAAAATGTTCGTATACGAAAAGAGAGTTTGCGGAATGTCCATTATGCTATTACCGAATCGTGCGAGGGTTTCGTGGTCTCGAGAGAGCCAAAGTTTTGTCAATGACTAACTGAAGTTGAGCTATCGACGGATGATCAATGCTTTATCTCATTCCCGTTTTTCTATCGAAATTTTCGAATTTGTTTGTTTTTTTTATTATTCTATCAAATTTGCGTTATCATCGTAAACATTGGAAAAAACTTCCTGTGCATTTCGTTTTATGAAACTAAAGCTATTACTCGATGAGAAAACAAAACAAAGAGAGACTCCGAAAAATATGACAATCTACTAACATGACAGGTTGGCAAACCGATCATCA
The DNA here is from genome assembly GCA_037576405.1 of Campoplex capitator. Classification (NCBI taxonomy): domain Eukaryota; kingdom Metazoa; phylum Arthropoda; class Insecta; order Hymenoptera; family Ichneumonidae; genus Campoplex; species Campoplex capitator. Next base: position 5,947,149 of record JARBWI010000323.1, on the reverse strand, counting down.
AATCGGACAGCTGCGAACCCAGAATAATTTTATTGTATTTCTTCCACAATCGCGACTGTTGTCATTCAAAATTTGTACAAGTGAAACATATTAGAATGAATATTATTTCTGCGGCTGTACGATGTCGAATAATTCGGACATATTTCTTGTCAATCATTCGGTGCAGGAACACGTCATATCCAGCGACATGCGGCAACCACATAGTGGGTCAGTATCATCGATATAAAAAAAAAAAATTGTTGTCGTTTATGCGAGCTCTTTTTCCGATACCCGATGGAATTGTCAATTCATTTTCAACATTTTAGCGTGTGTCAGACTTGCCAGCACTGAAACAAAGTCAGGATTATTGTCGAGATTGAAGAACATTTTCATTCGATCTTCGGGTGAGAACAGCAGCACACTTTAAAATGCATAATTTTTGGGCTGTGTCTAGTCGTCCGGACACCGGATGAATACTTAACTGGTATTCGTCCGGACATTTGTCGAGAGTGAGGTTATATTTTTATCCATTTAACTTTTCTACAGCATAATGGTATATTGAAACTCTTTCCAAACAGACAACTCGCAGCTTCAAATGTCCAGACGAATAATCGCATGTGATTTGTCCGGGAAAATGATTCTCATGATTTTTGATGGATGAAAAAATTAATGAAATTTCATAAATACAGCGGGGAATCAATCGGTTCGTCCGGTATCCGGACGACTAGACACTAGACACATTTTTTTTCATATTCAATACCAAAGATACTTTTTATAATGATATACGTTGCATGGATTCGTTGCATCTGTCGAAAAAAAAAATTTGTACAGACCAAGAGATCCCGATGGGCCCCCGGATTGGCAGCGTGATGGACCTTACGTCAAGACAGGCTCAACCTATGATCGAAGAAACACACATAACCTCCGAAAAAGAGAACAAAGACGATGAAAATGGAGAAAAAGATAAAGATCTATTAACCAAAGTTGGCAGTAATGTAAACTGGAAAGACCAAGCGAAAGTTTACAAGTGTCAGTGGGGGGTTAGAGTACCGGTCAACAGTAGCGGTCTCACAGACGATGAAAAATCGCCTAACTATGTAATAACCCAGAAATGGGGGGTCCAAGTACCAAATTCCAAAGAAACGCAGAATTCGATCAACTCGAAGGAGAAGAAAGCAATACCCGTCGAACCCAACCCTGAAAAACCTAATGAGGTGACAATGGAAAAAACGCACAACGTTCCAATTTCTCAAAACTTGGAAAAAGCAACAGAAAAATTGACGTCTAGTATCATAGCTGCGAGGTCATTGGCTCCCAACACATTACTTCCATCGAAAAACGAGGTCAAAACACCTTCGATTGATATCAAATTAACCGTAAAACCAGCCACCGTTTTATCTTCTGATCATTCCATTTACGGAGACGACGATTACAATATCCCGAAAGAAATGCCTCACAACGGTGAAATATTAGCCTGGCAAGATGTCGTGGCCAGATCAAACTCACACGAGAATCAGTTGGCTCGTAGAATACCAACAGCGACTGAGATCGAAATTGATCCGATAGGCAGCGTTTTCATACGGCCTGAGCCCCCGGAACGAAGGGCTGATGTTGAAATCGTTAAATCCCTTGATAAGGTCAGACTCTCCGTAGCAAACGTACAGAAAACATTGAATCTCAGCACGCATATCGTTGGAGTCAATTCTACGGAGTCAAAGAAATTGCACACTTGTGGTATCGTAGAACATGATCATCGAAAATTTGGCAGAAGCTGTCTAAATTGGACACCAGCCAAATCTTTTTCGACTACATCTCCATGTAGAAAAGAGACTTTTCCTTCTGATACAGGAAATTTTGAGAAAGCTGGAACTATCGATAAGAATGAGGTTCAAACTTCAATGGAAAATGCTGGGACTCCAAAGCCTGAAGAAAATTTGGATATTTCGAAAGAATTGTCCCAACGTCAAAAGGAAATTTTACTATCGAATGAGCCACAAAATTCCGATGAGAATGAAACTCCACCGACGCCAGAAGAGATCAAAACTATTTCACACGAATCAGCAACAGATGCTTCAGAAATTGCTAAATCCAATAACTTTGAAAATTCATACCAGCCATCGACCGGAAATGCCGACATAAAAGATTTAGAAAAAACAATATTGAGCTCGAAAGAGAGCGATGACAAGGAAGACGGCAATGAGATCAAAGACAAAAAAAGCATCAAAGATGGCGATTACGTGAGGGTTCCAGGTGACCCTTATCCTTATAGTCGCGAACATTACGAAAAATGGCGAGTCCCACATGGAAAATGTCCAATCGTAAATGACGATGTACCGAAAGTTAAACCTGTCGAAACGAACGATAGTCCACGGTGAGTGTTTACCCCGGGCTGCTTAACACGCTAATCATCAAACATTGTTTATCGAATGATTAACTATTGCTTCAATCGAATTTTAATGTTACGAATATTAAAATTATTGTTTAGCGACGATCAGTATTGCACCCGGAGTAAATGGTCCTATGGAAGTTTTTGGCTCTCTCGAATTCCACCGTGGAAAATTCGACCTTAACTTACATTGAGCATTTGGAAAAATAACGATTATTTTTCACATTTCTTGATGGAAATAATAATAATTCATCATTCCTCGTATACGTTGGCTCAAACTGTCCCAAAGTATTTTTTCGATCGTACGTTACAGACAATAAGTTTCCTCCAAATCGGAATGAAACGGTCGCGAACGAATCGAAGGATTCGTCTGATCGGAAAAACAAACAGAAGAAGTCGTTGGGCTGGTTGAGGGAGGTGGCCGTCGGTGCGGAACAGCCAACGAATCGGATACAGACAATTCATCCGGATATTCAACCACCGAAGCGTGATGTCATCCAAAATTCACTGTCCAAAGAACGTAAGCCCGTTTCGAAATTAATTCAGCTTTTTGCATTGTATTTGCTGACTGAAAAAAAAATTTTATCGTCACCTGAAATATTTGTTAAGCAATATTTCACGTATTTTTTATTCATTTATTTCTCATACGGGTGCCACGAATAAACTTTAACCACATGCGATACACTGAAAATTACTTTGCAATTTTTTCGTTTAATATTTCACAGAAGCCAGTAAACTCGTTCAGAATCCAGAATCAATTGACGTTAAAGCATCAAGTTTGATTGTCTTGAAAGAAGTTTCAAATAATCCAGCAACCATGAAGCAGATCCGACAAAAAGGTAAAAATTTCAAAAAAATATTCACTCTAGTCGAAGACATTGATGCTGATGAAGTTGATTGATTGACGTTGATGTTTCAGCGATTAATAATGAAGTTGAAGCGCAGCGAGTTTACGAAATGAAGAATTACGCTTATATTGCACCGGAAGATAGCAAAAATCCTCAAGAGCTCTTAATAAAACGGTCGACAAAAAATTAGTTGCGTCAATGATTGGGTTTCTTGAGTTTATTTTTTAAAAACATTTTTTAAAGTATTTTATGTGCAATTATAAAATAAAACCAATACAAAAAATGCATGTCTGATTATTGGACGTCTGGATCTCAAACTAATGGAAATATTTCCACTCGTTTGAAAATCCCGAGCAGATTTTTGACGAGTGACAGAATCTACTCTTTTTTGTTTTGCAAAAAAGTCGATATCCTATCAAGCCACAAAAGTGTTGTTCGCCGCAGCCAGCTCATTTCTTCTGATCCAGTGTACACGGAGATGAATATAAACCACAAAAGTCTAGATCGGTTTGACCTCAGAAATGTTAAACCCGAGTCTCTATTCAAGATAAGAATCAGACTGTGACATTTCGACTGGGTTACGGTACGCCGAGTCCAAGTTATAACCTTCATCTTGATCATCATCGATTCGATAACAGGGTGAGGCATCTAAGTTCTTATTATTCAATCATTATCGATTTGAAAAAACGAAAAAAAAATGATCGAAAGCCACGAGTATGTTGCACCTGATTGATGATAGTTCATGGTTCTCGCGGACGATATCTCGTTCGGATTAAAAATTTCTCTTTCCCCTGTACTTGGGTGGATCGATTTCCCTCTACCATATTTGCCTCCTCGATCGTTTAATCGCTCAAACCATGAAGGGTATTTATCGTTCGCTCTTTTCTCTCTTCTGTACGTCGAGGCATCGCAGAATCTCTCTTATTCCTTCTTTCTCTGTTCGAGACTATACGTTTCAAGGGGATATGTGCGTGCCGCGTCTTTCTGGCTCCAGTCACGAACACGCCACAGCTATGGTAGAAGCTGTTATTTGATCGTCATCTTATACACTTATTCACTGCACTTATACATGTATATATATCTCCAGATACGCGATCATCTTCTCGCGGATTTTTCGTATCTCGAGCGTCCAATCATTCAAATCCGCATATAGTAGCTTGATATCAGCCACGGCGTCTAATGCCGTGCGGCAAGCCGCGTAATAATCTCTGCTTTGCTCCGGAACCTCCCAGTTTTCGAACGGGCATCATATTTGTGCCGCATCGTTCTCCCGGGTCTCGCCTATACGCTACGAACATTTGTTCCTACCGCGTTTCTGTATTGCCGACTCTGAAAGGATTTCGGGGTCGAGACTGGACGGTAATAAGCAAACGATAATGAAGCTGGGGTTCCGCTTTTGATTACCCGTACTCTTGCTCCTATCTCTTTCTATCTCGCTCGCTCACTCTGCCTTCCTTTCGCCTGATATGACAGTAAAGGTGCCAATCTTGAGAGAGAGAGAAAGAGAGACGAGACTCGACGGACACAGCTGCAGTCTTCCCTCTCTCCTTTCTTTTTTTCTTTCTTTCTTCCTTTCATCGGTTCATTCTCTTTCGCACTCCCGAGGATCACCGTGCCAATTTTCTCGAGATCAACGAACTAGGATTGGTTTGTTGTTGAGAACAGATTTTTTTTTCTCTTCTTTCTCTTTTTCTTCATCGAGAAAAAAAAACAGCAGCCCAAACGACTGTGCAACACGTGCAATCCGAGAGTTTTAAAAATTGGGAAAGGCGATCGCTCCTATTCGCTCGACCTTCTTTCTTCATACTTTGGTAAATGTACCTATTAGTATTTTAACAAAGCAGCCCGATGGAAATTCTCCGACTTCATCCAAAGCAGATGTAAGTTTAAACACCGTTTTACAGAAACTAAGACTCCTTAGGGAATCATGCACCTCAAGATATCGGCTCTATACTAAAAAAATTGTGAAAATTGAGATTTGATATCGTGAGAAAAAAAAATACCAGAAATCGATCTTTGTAAAAATAGTAGCATTATGAATAAAATCTTTTTACGTCGCAGGAAATTTTAATTTCGTTTCATGAAAATTGACGCTTTGCAGTATTAAAATTGCAAACATTTAGGAAATCCTTGTTTTCAACTGCTGTAACGGTAATGTTTTGTTTTCATTTTTCTCCGTGCATAGGTAAATGTGGTCGACCCTTCGTTTCGGACTCTCCAGTTCCTTTATTGTCGGTGAACCACAAAATACTACTAAAGAAATTCACAAAAATGTTGTCGAATACTATCGACTGTCATTTTCAAAACGAATATTCATCCATGTTAATATTGTTACGTTGAAATATAGAGAATAAACGATCAGGTGAATATAGGGAATACATACGTCAGGACCTCGTAGAGCGCACTAAAGTGCAGCTTAGCAAAAACAGCAGTCACACAGTCCTAACCACCGGTGAATTGGCATTGGGTAGCAGCTAGTTCTTATTTACGACCTGTAGAGGGACTGGAGAGTGCTCCGGGTTCGCTTATCCTTGACCCTCACGGCTCTCTCTTTTTTTCTCTCTCTCTCTCTCTCTCCGGGGTTGCTAACGATACGATCTTCCGACGTTACACATACGTACACACTAATCCTATGTATACGGGGTGTCCGACTAAATACTTAAACTGTGTGATTGCCTTCAACGTGCTAAATTGCTTGAAAAGTCGACTCTCTCGCCAACTAGAGGAGTTTCAACAAATGTTCTCTCTAATCTAGTTTCTTCGTGTACCAAAATCCCTAACAAATCTGTTCCTCATCAATTATCTTCCGAATTCTACTCTTCCAATCCCAATCAAAATATTCTATTTCCTCTCAGGAACGATACTTTAATGTCAGCTTGATGCAAATCAAAGTTTCCCACAATCGTTGGAAAATGATAAACTGCATCAGCCCATTCCTTCATGAACCTCCTTACTCCATGAACCCTCCCAATGAATCCTCTGGAGCTGAATTTATTATATTCGATATTAGCTCGCAGCATCATCCGAATAATTCTGATTCGAACTGAAGAGAAGTAAGCATCATTAAAATCTTCGATGTTAATTGTAAAAATGCTTTGGTTATTTTTATTGAAATAGAAGGAAAGGACACCCTGTATAATGCGATACCAACACTCAGTGGATCATTCCAGCCATTCGCCTAGTGAGAGAAGATCGAGAGTCGCCCCCAAGACACGCCAAGATTCTCTCTCTATCTTTCTCTCTTTCTGGTCCGCTCCATACACAAGTAAAAAGATCACCCCTCGCAGGTTCTATATTACTCACGCCACTGTATTTTCACTTGGCGAGGCGATCGGTGCCGATATCATAACTCTTTGTCGTACGAGAAACCCGGTTCAGAGAGAAGCGAGAGCTTAAACTACCCGCGATATCTACTCTGCTACCCACAACCGAAGAATCTCTCCGGACATTGCGCGGTGGCTGCGCCAGCAACCAGGCGCGATAGTAATTCTGCGATAGAGCAACCACAATCGGCTCTATTGCCTATCTCATGGACACTACACGAGCTTCCTCCCATCCCCGTTTTATAATATGTCTCATGGAATGTTTTTCTAAACGGATCCACTTGGTCAACCATATTCACTAAATCGGCGGTGCATTTGGCCAAGCTTGCCGAGCGTCATCAAGAAAGATAAAGGAAATTGGAACCGAGGAAAATAATTTTTTTTTTGTTAAATTAGCTCTATCTTAGAAACAAAATGATGATTCTTTTGAAATAAGAATTTCCAGAGGTCCTTCCCAGACATGGATTCGGACACAGAAAAAGGTTGACTCTATTACACAGATAATTAGATCTTGATCCTCGTAGTGTCGATGTGCTTCGTTAGTTCATTGCAACATCACGGAATCAATAACGAATCGGGTACTTTGAAATTTCTGTCTTGGCTACTGCGCCATTTCATTTACAAAATTCTAAAAAAAACTCTTAAACTTTAGTTGTTTATCAGAAGAACGAGATTTTGGATGTAAATCCTATTGGAATAACGTGAAACTTTTCGTCAACCACGAAGATGTTATCGAGTCATCAAAGATCAGAACTTTATGATAAGTTTCCGCAATTGTACGTCTTGTTCAAAAGTGGTACCTCGTGTTGCTCCGATCACGACATGTCGCGATGAAAATAGATGGTTTACTGGGCAACCTTAAATACGTCAACGTTTACCCGGACGAGAATTTCCGAAAGTAAATCGACGAGGAATGTTTTCGTAAACGTGGTACAACGCGCGCCTCGTGAAGGTTCCGTGACGAGAAACGCTATAACTCGATGGCGAATAGGTATGAGGAGTAAAGAGGGTTGACGTATACAACGAGACTCAGCGAAGCAGACCCCTCTCTCGATTTTCAAAAGCTATTATTAATAACGCAAAGTGGAAGAGGAGAGAAGAGAAAGAGAGAGAGAGAGAGAGAGCAAGAGCGGAAGAGAGGGGACGAGAGAGAGAGAGAAAGCAAGAGAATAAGCCGTTGTTTATGGTGTCGCGAGCATGTATGTACTTAACGCATCTAGCGCCAGCATAATGGCTCTCGTGAATCAAGACCACAGCCGAAGACGATTAAGCCAATATGTCGGAAGACCTGTTTTTCCTTCAAATTTCGAAACACATTTTTTCCTCGGTTCAAGCTCCTTGTGAACAGCGCTCTCTTCGAAAATGTTCGGTAGATTAAGAGTCTAAGATTTTCAATCAATATTTTTCCAACCAACTAATTAAACGAGTACGAGACAATTTTGTAAACGGAGTCCAATCACCAGGCTTCGATAATGTTCTTCAGGATAAACAGTAATTTTACCACTAAAGTACTCATCGAAATAGCATGAAATCGTTTCCAACAATTTTCCTATTCTCCACAGGGAAATACTATCTTTGTCGTAAAATTTATCTAATTCCCTTGTTTCCCAAATTTCTTGACAGCTGTTTTCGCACGAACAAAATTTAAAAAAATAAAAATAAAAATTCACGAATAATAATTCCATTGAATTTGCCACGTGCCATTATACGTTTTAATGTACAAGTCAAAAGTTTGAAATTCATCGTACAGTTTGGGAATGTGCCTAGGAAAATAATATAATTCTCGGATAGAATTTCTTTCGTGCAGCTTTAGTGCGGCAAGGTCACGTGACCTTTCATATGAACCTATTTACTCACTTTTTCTCATGTACGAAACAATGGAGCGATCAATCATACAATATTTTTACTCGCATAAAAGTTAATTAGTTTTATAGCAATCTTTCTGTTCAGTTCTACAGACTGTCATTTTCGATAATGATTTTTATTTCACCCGAATAATAATAATAATCAATAGAAATTTTAACACTTAAACATATTTACATAAATTTTAAAAAAATAATTATACGAATCAGACTACGGAATACTCAAACTGATCAGTCCATTGGTAAAATTCAATCTTCAAAATAATCGAAGCAGTGAACACTTCGAAATGGGTTTTTCCGCCACTTGGCAATGAGAAAAATCAGTTAAAATTCAGTCAAGTGCATAAGTGCGCGTTACTCGTGTGCAAGTCATTGTAGGATCGTTGACCACAGCAGCTACTTTCAGTCATGATAGCACAGTGACACTACAAAAAAAAGAGAAAAAAAAATACATAATCGAGGGAGCTTTCCAACCGGATATCTTTCAATTATCGCGTTAATATGATAGGCTACGAGAGCTCTGGCGAGTCAGCGTCTCGTCGTTCGCCGCAGCACATGACAGAGACTTTGTACACCCCGTGTGATTAATCGACGTCAACTGCAGACCTTACAAAGACCGCAAAGAATCGTGATTGGTGGCGCTCTCACCAACGCATAAAATCGAAAGGACGCGTCACATTGGTAATCGATCTACAAACAAAATCTTTTCATATTACTACTTTTTAAAGATACTTTGATGTCCGTCTAACTATTCAGAAAATTAATTGAAACGACTGCATGAAAATCTGAAAAATATGAGTTCTGATAAGTCATCAACGACATTCATTGATTAATGACATTCGTTTGACATTATTTTTTTTGAAAACTCGTCTTAATTTCCTCTTTTATAGTTCACTCTTTTTTCTGGAAAAATGATTGACCGAAAATCGATTGTAAAACCAGTATTTTACACTGAGAAAAAAAATTTATTGGAACAACAAAATCTCTCATTACGGAGTGCCAATAAAATATATGATCATCATAATGTCATAAACCATTGAACGAACACATTAATTTTTTATCAGACTGCACGATCATTCTGCCAAAGAAATGCTCATATTAATTGACAAAACTCTTCCAATAACATCAGTTTCTATTGAATCAACCATTTTTTTTTTGCTCTGTGTAACTACTTTTTATATTTGGCTCCTGATTCGGTATTTTTTGTTTTTTTTTATTTTTTATTTCTGAGTAAAAATTTCTAATGTTTACTATGAGTAAAGGAACGTTTCTGTTAAAAAGATTAATCGAAAGGTAGAGGGTAAATTTTCTTTGACATTCACCGAGACAGTCGATAAGCAATAAAAAAAAATATACGAGTATGGTTACAACAGGCCTGCGAAATATCCTCTCTTCCTTTTGCCATAGTTGAGGGTGCATCGCAAAGGGGAAAGACGCGATAAAACGATGAATTGTACAAATAATGGCCGCGCTTTTCGATGACACGTAAATGATGGGGCGTGTGATGAGAATTGCGATAGGTATAAACCATTACTCCCTTGTGCGCGACTACCAATACCAACGTGTGAAGTAATTAACAGCTGATCGACTTTCGTCTTTCCCCAAGAGCGAGAGCATCATCCCTCCTGTTACGAGAACTGTGTGTATGTGTATAGGAGAACTGGATATGCTCGACGAGGGTATACCTCGGTTTAAGTATCGACCTTCACCTTAAGGGAGAAGGATGTCCGGGGTAGTAATTACCGCGTGGGAAAGTGGCCAAGCGTCCTTGTCCTCGTCCTCGTTGTCGCTGATCAATGATTAATTCACAGGGTTGAAATTCACACATTTGTAAAAAAAATCTTTCTTACTCCGTTTCATCGTGCGATGATAGTGATTAACTATCGTCGCCACCGTAGAAAGCTTGACGAAACTAAAGTAGGTTCGAAACGTGTGTTTCATGTTCTTTATGCAATTTATTATCGTCGTACTCATTTTTCTTCATTCACACATGTGTAAATGAGCAAGCGTGTCGAAGGAGAAGGATTGAATTTCGAAAATGTTGCACGTATTCAAATGTCTTTTTATACTTTTATAAAAATATTTTATTGAAAGTATTCAAAAAAATATTTTAAGGTTTCAACAAAATTTCGTTTTCAGTGTCTACTTGCGCAAAATTCTATTTGTTCTTAAATTCAATAAAACAGTTAAAAAGTCCCATAAGTATTTTTTTTCCATCTTGTACACTGAGAAAAGAGTTTAGTTGAATTGACCAAGGCTTCGTAGAATACGTCGAAAGAAATATTTCGTTAATTCAAAAAATCGTTCAGTTGCACGAATTATTAATTTTATTTCACTAAAAAAAGATACCAATTGAATCAACCAAATGAGATTTGTTGTCGTGGATTTTGTTGGATCAACTCAAGATATTTTTCATTTAATGAAACTGATGTTTAGTATAACAGAATATTACATTGGACGTATTTCACGAAGCCATTTGGTTGATTCAACAATTCTCTTTTCTCAGTGTAAACAATTTATTTCTGCGCATTCATTGAATCACGATAATTATTATTCTTTGAACAACAATAATAAGTGAGTACGTTAGAATTATGCAATGTGTCAGATTTAAAAAATTATTAGCAAAAACGTTGAATGTTGGAAGAACAAAAACGACTGCTCGAATAATTACACGATCGATAGTAGATGTGTAATTAAAGATTGAGAAAAGCGAAAGGAAAGATTTAATGAAGCAGAGATCATGGAATATATGGAAGAATATCTGTCGTAAATCGATATGAGCTTGAACACCCACCGTACTCGGTGTAATCGATCGATCAATGATCGTTGGGCAACAATCATCATTTCTTTCTCGTATACGATTCGACGTGAGATCAAAATTACGTGTATATACGATGATGAGAAAATTTTTCTATTCAATTTTTTTTCGAACAGCTTGTATGAGATCCTGATAATTTCAGCGTGTCTTGCAATGAAAGTTTCTACGACAAATGCCCTACGAAATAATCGCTCGATGAATATTTCAGTGTCCTGTTAAACTGGCATCGCAAATTTAAATTCTCCAAAAATCGCAGTAAAAGTGTTATAGTTCACAGAAGCTGGAAGGCTCGAAAAAGAAGAAAGCTTTGATCGATTTTCCGACCAAGAGAACTCTGACATACCGCCCTGTAGCCGCCCAGAAACAAATGACTGTGCGATTTTTTTTCCGCAGCAGCCGAAAATCGTTCTCTCGTTAAGGACGTGAGTCGGTCCGAAAACGCAATAATAACTCGACACACTCGGCGAAGAAAGAAATAAATCGGAGTGTTATAGCAGGCGATAGAAAACCTGCGTATCTGACCCACGCAATCGGGGCGTTATTAATTGTTCCGTGACGAACGTTTGATCGGGTCACGCAACTCATTTCTTTGTAAATCCGTATATAAAAGTTTATATCATAGAAAAATCCTGGCCAAGTACTTCGTTCACAATTTTTTTACAATATAATTTTTTAACGTTTGCAATTTGGTTGGTGACATAGTTGAATTTCCGAACTTTATTATTTTTTCTATCAACATCAAACCGTATTTGAAAATTTATTGAAACGCAGTAAAGCTTCCCGTATTTGGCAACGTATATTTCAACAGATCTTAACTTATTTTGTAACTTTTTGTGTATTCTTCTAAGCGGCGTTTTGGATGTTTTTTTTTTAATATCATAGGGAAACAAGGGACCACCAATGTACTTTTTCCCCGTGATAAAAGTTTATATACAAAAACTATACCGAAATGAATGATCCATACCCAAAAAGGTGCCAATCGCAAAACGTCTCGTATAGACACCAGTTGACGGTCGAAAAAATAAGCGAAGCAATCCGAATTTTTATTCTCGATTTTTCTTTGGCATGAAAAAAAGCATGTAAATTTTATCGACAATTCAACGAGCAAGGCCATCATGAGTTTTTCTTCCATATCATTTATTTGTCCTTCTATATCGATTACCAACGAGCCAAATAGCACAGAAGACGCAAAATCATATTTGTATTTTCCGTCCTTTTATTACTCAGCGGCTGATATATACGCGCTTGCTGTATGCGTGTATACATATTCATGCCTCGGTGTATGCTGGATAAATGATCGAACGTTTCATCTCGGCACTGATTGAACTCTCCCGCGGGAGCAGAGTTCGTTCAGCCTCTCTGTCTCTCTTTCTTTATTGCTCTTTCTCGTTATTGGACACATAGAGCCACGAGCTATCCAACGCTTTGGTCTCTCACGTACCGACGCTTATATCCCGTGAGAAAGATGTCTCTAATGGATGGACTATACGCGATTCCTGTTCGCTTCAAAGACTTACGCACACAAACATCCACACGCACATTTTTTTCCAACACTCCAATCACAGGACACGTAAAGCTTTCGAGTACAGCAAAGCGTTTTCTGCCCTCCTCCTCCTCCTCCTTCTCGCGAGCATCCATTACACGCGAGCTACATAGTTTACCCTTGTTTCTTATGCAACACCGTCACCATCGTATATATACGCCACGCTCAAAACTTTCATACGTACCCGTTCACATAATTTACTCGCAAATCGACATCGCTCGTAGACCGGATGTAATCACGATTTTTCCATTACGATGTCTTTCCATTACGACATTTTAAGATTGTGCTCTATCAGCGACGCTATTTTCAGCGACCTCATTTCCCCCGTTTACACCTTTCTTTTTACAAGAAAAATGTCTTTTTGCTGGCTATTATTGAACCGATTACAGGTCCAATTCCTCTCTTGGTCGTCGTTCATTTGTCAAATTTAACTCCACGATACGTTCTCTGATTCGTTAAACTTCATGAAATTTTTTATGTATTGCAACGTTACAGTATTCTTTCATAATTCTCTGTTCATTTAATTCAAAATAAAATAAGTCGAATTTCTGTTCTGGTTTCGTGAAAAGCTTGCTCATGGACAATTCACTGAATCTTTGAAGAATCAGGCAATTCAACGTCGTATACAAAGAGAAATTTATGAAATTAGAACTGCTTGACACGCATATATTTTTCTTTCATTTTTAGCTCAATTAGAATAAAATTATTGTTTTTTTTTTCAATTGTGCTTCAAATAATATTACATATGTATATAAACGATATTGATGATAGACGAAAGATGATTATGAATGTTGAGCTTTTTGCTATTAAAAAAAATTGTCATCACATCGAGAAAGCGTCGAAAGAAAATCGGTTGGTACGACGTCAAAAGAAAATCATCTCTCTGTCATCATCGAAGATCTTTCTCGTTTTTTCGACGTACGTCTCGTGACTGTTTGTTTTATCGGTGGCTTATACCATCCCCCGTTCTCTAGCGGGGACTCCACACGTTGACAGCCCATAAATGCACCCAAGAATATTAGGTATTTCGTCGTTTCGTTTAGTTTTCAGTTCTTTCTTCCTAAGCCGAACATCCAATGAATTATACTTGAGTCTTCTGACAGTGAAAGAACAGGGTGTCAAACGTAAAACTCTCGCTTCGAAAGATGAAAAGAAAAAAGAGGAAAAAAAAAAAAGCTTTTAGGGGACAAGAAAACGATCTGGGAGACGGTGTGTTTGACGATTCTATGAATTTGTCTCGTGCCTACCGCTGCCTTTTCAAATAAAGCTTCGGAAGGAAGACTACGAGGAAGACGACGTTGTTTAGTTAAATCATACATCGCTGTGGTAATTAGAATCTCTAACGAGAAATACCAAGCGTATAAGCGCATAATAGCTACTCGTCATAACGTGAATCGAAGTGGAATAAGCTCAGGGTATAACCCTTTCTCTGTCAAATCACATCGTCTTTATTCATGCTGTTGAATAAACGTCTTTGATCCTTTCCGACGTAAATTTTCGTAATCCTATGAAAATTACATTACGAACTAATCGTCTTCGTAGCCTGACTCCTTGATGCGAATATATATCTATACTGATTTCTTTTTTGATACAATTTCACGAATATACTCATACGAATAAGTTGATGAAAAACTTTTGAATTAATACTTTGAACTTGGAGCTGTGAAAATCGTTGGTCGAAGCCGTTATTTTCAAGAAAATTCCTTGCAATGTAAGAGCATGGTCATTAACGACCATTAATTGAAAGATTTATTCTAAAGAATATATATATATTCATGATGCTTCGAGTGAGTCTCTAATTCATCTTCGTTTCATGAAATTCATTATAAAAGAATTGATCAATGGTTAGCCGAGTGTCAACATTCCACAGTCTGTCCATTTTCTGATTCGTACAATGGTGTAAAAAATATTCCATTTCATTTCTTTGACAGTTTACTTTATTTTTGTGATTTCGTTTTTTTTTTTTTTTTGATTTTCGTGTGATGAACAAAATCGTGAAATGCTGCGTACACTAAATCCTATTGTAGCTATTTCTTTAAGAAAAGTTTAGGAGATCTTTATTATCAGAACAATGTAGAAACAGAGAGACTGACCAAATTTTCTATAAACTATGAGCTTGCAACTCGTTTACTTTCTGTAAAATAAAACAATTGAAAATGCAGACCTCTATAGTTGTATAAGGTGTATATATATACCGATAGAAATTTAACGAGCCTTTTTAAACAGTGCTATAAAACTCGAGTTTGATTCCCATTAACCTTAGGGGTCGTTGTCGAGAGTCTTGGTATCAAGCTGGTTATAAATAATAGGATGAAAAATAATTTCCATTCATGATTCGATATCAATCCATGTAACGAGGCACTTTGGATGAATTTTTTTTCATCTTCATCGGCCTTCGATATTCGTGAGAGAACGTCAAAGAGTGGGACGTCAGCGTCAAAGTCACGAGGTTAAAGACGCGAGCAGTCGTTAAATATCGAAATAACTGTGCGCAAGCACACCGGCCTGGACCAGCTGTTCGAGTCCAGCCTCTCGATGTTGACACAACTCGAACAAAGTCGTTGACAAACTCGCATCTCGTTCTTGGCATGTCTTCCATTTCTCTCGGGTGCAGTTTGCACTTTTTATGATTTCTCGGATCCATTAAAAGTCCGGATAGATGAATTCGAAAGAATTCTTGGTTACGGTGTGTTGGTCCAGCAGGCCTCAAATGTATAAGCTTATTCGCTCACCGACTGGAGTGGAACAGGGACGGAAGAAGCGAAAAAGAGGGAGAAGAATATCAGGGAACTTCTTTCGGAAGTCTCGACGATGCGTCTATTTTCGGTCGTCTTTTCGTCGTTCTACTGGCCTGTTGGCTCAAATGCCTTGTATTTATGTGTGTTTGCTGGTATGTGCTCCTAAGACGAGTGCGTCAAAAACTTGCGGGAGATCTACAACGATGAGTAACACCCTGTAAAAACATACCACGAGACGATTAACGCGACAGTTTGCCCCTCTGTTGTGCAGTGGGGGTCCACTCCTTTCTCTCACTCTTTCTCCCTCCAACTTCGATTTTTATCCTTTTCGTTTTATCCCAGTCTCTCCAGCTTCACCTCGCATGCTCTTTATGTAATTTTTTTTTTCTTTCTTTTACTCGTCCTCTACTTTCCATCGTTCCTGTCACCCTAACGCGTGTTTGTCAACCGTTTTGCTATCATGTGCCAAACAAAGTCTTCGCAAGAGAGCTGTACGTTAGTAGTGACACGCAGTTATCGTCACTATACTTCTTCTGGAGGCCTCGTGCCGGCTCTTAGCCAGTATTATTAATAGCGAAACGTCGACGAATATTCTCTCTCTCTCTCTCTCTCTCTCCCCCCCCCCCCCCTTCTTTCTCTTTCCAACTATCTTTCTCACTTTTTCTTTCTAGTTCTCTCTCCATTTCTTCTCGTATAGATCCAAATAGGCCTGCTTCATTTATATTTATGTATACGTACGTATACATTGCTCTATCCGTTTATTCTTCGTCGCTTTCTCTCGGAACGACGATGAGAGCCATCGACGGATATCGAGGCGCATACGGCGCCAACAGGACGCGTGCTTTCTGCCCTCCAGACAAAATACACTGCTTTTACTCATACGCTCTCTCTATCTGTATTGGCCAACCAAGTATGCCTAATCTCGTCTCCGAGCCAACCTGCCACGAATTTTTTTCAAGCATCACCACTCGAAAGTTTAAACTTCTCAAAAATATCATCTCTCATAATTGAACATACGTTTTCGCAATTAAAATTGAGTTTCACCAGCATCCTGCTATTCTAATTACACAGAGAAAAAAAAATGGTTGATTCAATAGAAATTGATGTTATTGGAAGAGTTTTGTCAATTGAAATGCGCATTTCTTTGGCAGAATGATCGTATAGTCTGATGAAAAATTAATGTGTTCGTTCAATGATTTATGACATTATGATGATCATATATTTTATTGGCACTCCGTAATGAGAGATTTTGTTGTTCCAATAACTTTTTTTTCTCAGTGTAGCATTCAAAAAATCGATGTGGCAATGTTTTTAACCTACATTGACAACTTGATAAACGTCAATGCGTATCACGAATCTAGACGCAAACGCCTCGTTGAATTTTTAACGACGATGATTTAAGGAATCAAATGAATCATATTTTTTTCTTTTGTATGTCGAATTATTTAATAGTTGTAGAATTTCGAAAGATTTGAGCTTTCATTACTCGTATGTCATTCATAATTTCAGATTCGAAAAACAGAATATTTATTCAAATTGACAATGAGCAAAGATAAAAAGGAAGAAATCGTGACGATTCTGGAATCACCAGAAACGATTACGAAAAGAATTCAAGGACAATTTATTCGGTAAGTCATAAAATGCGAAGTAAATAAAAGAGGTGGATCACAGATAAATGAATAGTCGATTCTCTCTATCCTACAACTTTTCCTAGTTTATGATTTTAGTTAACGTATTTGTTTAGACGCTACGATAAATGTTTTCAACTCAATTGTGTCACCACAGTCATATTTGAAAATTTACTCTCCGTTTGATGTATGAAAGATTTGGTATAACTTGCAGAACTTATTAATAATATTGGTTGAAGTATTCCCTAGAAACAAAAATTTATGAAGCCCACTCAGAAAAATGTCGAACACAAATTTTAGAATTTAAGAGATGACAACGTTCCGTACATTTTCTAATCCTCATTCCTGTTTTCGATCGTCGTACTTCCTAAAGTAACGTTTTTTTTCCTCAAACTCTGTCACATGTTCTGCTACAATAGTTTCCATAGTCGATACTTCTAAAATATTGTAAGAAATAAAATAATGGTGTCCGGCATGTCTCTTCCCAATCAATTGAAAAATGATGGAAATACGCTTCGCCGAGGGCATTGTGAAGTTATATATGTATATATATATATCACTAATCGCAATGAGCTACATTTCCCAAACGAGAACATCATTTATCACAAAAAAATATTCGTTTTCCTTGGGTTAATTAATCGTTTTTCAACTTGAATAAATGTTAGTTTTTTAAGATCGCATAATTTTTCTCGATTCATAATATTCACGAACGCACCTGTTTGCTAAACGTAACTAAGAGCTCTCATATTTTATAAGCGAAAATAGCGATTGCTAGAGATAGAAAGTGAAAGATCCGGATGAACTTGCCTCCGGGTGGATATGGCCGAGCGTGTTCGAGCTGAAAGGGGTAAAAGACTTGACGTGGATGGCCCGAAGGTCTTGTGTCCATTGACCATCATACTCATCGGAACCGAGGAACCCCGCAGGCTCTTATCCGTTGATTACCGAGACTGAGATAGCTCCCGGGGTACCACGGGATTTTAATTAGCATCGTTTGCTCTTCACAAACATCACTGGACCTATGTGTTCGAAGGATCCTCTGCAGTTTTCGACAACTAACTGCGGCATCCGAGCTTTTCGCAAATATACATTATAACTGTACTGTAACATTATCCACGAGTTTTCCTTCGTCTCTCATCCCCATTTATTGCGGAATAAAAATTAGGACTTTCTCATTTTATCCAAACCTCATTCTCAATTACAACTCATTCATTGTAGGTCATTTTTTTTTTTTTTTTAATCATTTACTAAAAATTTGATTTCCATGTATTGCCCTTTAATTCGGATATTTCGAAACGTAATTCTATCCTGCTAGATATCCAAATCTGTTAAATTCCATTCCACGAGTTAATACTCGTTAATGGAATCAATAAAATCACCACTCGCCATGTAAACGACGAAAAATATTATTCATCATGGTAGTAACAAGATTGTTGAAAAATTTTCAAAAATAGCTCAGTTCGAGCTGCCTGTAGTAGCTCATTTTATAAAAGTCTCTGACATTGTCACTTCCGGGTTATTCTTGATGTCAAGGTATAAAAATAAACTCTTTGAAGAAGTTTCCTCGTTATTGTATAATAATGCCTCGTGTTCTCCGTCGAGAGATGAATATTGGTGTGACACATCGTCTGTAAATGAAGAGACAGGGGAAAGGGGAAAGTGTCCATCGACGAACGGATCTGGTATGCGGTAATATACAGCCGTGTCACTCATTAACATCGTCAAGCTCGCGTGACAAATGAGACATGTTGTCGCGCATAGTGTTTGTTGAAATTGCTGCTCATCTGCTCTTTCTGTTGGTTTGGCTACTGATGATGCTACGAAGAGGCACGCGAAACATTCCTCATCATCTCTCTCACACTCTCTGTTTCTCTCTTCTTTCTTTTCTCTTCTCCAAAGTGACCGACGTCACAAAACCCCTTTGAAATATTACACTTACTCGTGTACGTCGACACTTCCGTTTTCACGTGCCTGTGACTCGCGTATATACACAGTAAAATATATACTTGGTCGAAATGAGAAGTCGAAGACAGTTTTCAACTCGACATCGAGTGACCTCTTGCTCGTAAAGTAAAAAATTGCATTTACACACACCCCCTAAGCTTAGAAATTTAATATCCTGTCGCAGAAAATTCAACCCATGAGAGTGAGGAATCTGTGTCTTAAAAAAATGGTAATAAAAGCCTCAGGAATTCGTAAATAAAATGGATGAATTTTTCAGCACCAAAGGTATTTTCGAATACGGATATAAACTCGCTTTTGGCTACGACCATAATCTCTGCCCACTCGCTTTCGAGTGGAAAAAAAATATAAGAACTGTTAATTGTTGGAACGAAATTACGATAAGATGAACCAAAAATACGACTCATTTCATCATACGATTTCCGCATTTCTGTGGTTTTATCAGGATCTCTTCTGATCTGATCGGAAAAAAGATTTCTCAGAATTTGTCTCGATTCCTTGCTTTAAAATGGTGCACGTACTTTTTCAAACTAAGAAAATTAAATGCCATGGCTCTGAGTGCCGTATTGAACGAAGAACTTCATTCCCACATTTGATGAACTAATTTTAATAGCGTTTTGGAAAGAAATTCTCAGTCGTTTTTAGTCTTACATGAAAAGTAAACGAGACGTTTTCAGGGTAAATCATAGAATAAGAAGTAACTTAAACCAACATGGAGCCCTTTCTTGTTTCTCCTTTACGTTTATCTTTCTGTAGCTCTCTTTTGCTAATAAACATCAATCATTGGCTGCTTAACACGAAATTCCCTGGCGCCTACTTTACACCAAAAAGCAAAAAGAAAGAGAAAGAGAAAGGCAAAGCTAGTGGGAACGATACAAAATCGCCTCGTCATTGGAGCTTTTGCTTTGCCGACGAGAGGGTTGTTTTCCTCCGATATTTTTCTGTTCGCGGTTCTTCCAGAAGGGTGTCATGGAACATCAAGGATGTTCATTCAAAATAAAAATGATTAGATCCCATAGAAAAAAACCGGGAATAATTTTACATAAAAAAATCTTTCCAATATACGCTCGTGAATAAGTCCAGAAAAAAAAAATCGGTATGAAGCGTTGCGAAGACTGAAATAACTCAAATGCATTAGCGATTTAGATGAAAGTGAGAACGTGACAAGAAATAGATAGAAAAAAAAACGGGAGGACCAGAGAGCGAGAAAAGGTATGTGTGAAAAAAATGGATGACGAAGAACACGAGGAAAAACAAAACAACGAAAATAGTACAACGCCACCCAAGCGGTTGATGTAACGTGAGCAAAATCGTTTTACGCACATGTTAATCGTAACCGAGCAAAATCTCGAGCATTTTCTTTTCAAGCTACCATATAGCCATGAACTGCATCCACATTCTATAATTAAACCGTGTATTGTGTTACTCGCAAGAGGATTATTGCGCTCGTAAACCACTCATAAAGTTTTTTGGAACGTCGTCAACTATAGCGCTAGGACACCCCAAGATCGTTGTTTCGTTTTTTTTTCTCTCGTTACTTCGGAGATTCTCTTTCTCTCTGCTTATTCATGAGACATTGTGGCTGAACAGATCAACACCCAATCTCCTTGTCAGTGATTCTCCATTTCATTATGATTCATGTTTAAATTGTTGTTGAGTTGTTAAATGGTTGAAAAAAAAAGTCATTGAAATGCCTAGGAACTCTCCAGTGAAAATGAAACTTGAGAAAACATTAGAAGAATACAGCAAACTGAATAATAGCACATTAGAATACAATAGAGTTCTACAATTAGATGCACACGTACGTACGCACGCATCAAAATCGTCTCGATTAATCATGAGTTATTAACATTCCTGATTAAAACTTTGCCAAGAAAATTAATTATCTGTATCAAGATAACAACAGAAACTGTTGTGATCAATCTTTCACATCGGCACAAGTATTTTTTTTTCGTCATCGACATCTTTCTCGAATTCTCTAAATGTGATGTGATTCCATTTTTAAAAAAATCGTTCAAACATTAAATATAGGCTGAGAATATCAAAACACATTTACATAGAACCCGAAGTGTTGGATTACTTTCACATTGTCGTCCACACTGCAGTTTTTTTTCATTTTTACGAATTCGACCTCCATGGGGCCGACATAATAGTTCGAAGTTGGTCTAATTTGCAGTTGAACGTTACAGAAGAGCCTGTAACGTTGCGAGGACCTTTTGAGATTAGCTGTAAGATTTAGAATGTCGCAATACCGATTTCATTCCAGGTTTAACCGTTATGTCATTGCGGAGCTATACGCAGAATGAGTTGTGTATTGAAAAGAGCAAAAGAGCTAGAGGGAGTGAGAGAATGAGCAAAGAATCTGAAGCAACGTTCTTGGGAGGCTGCGCGACTATGTATCATCTGTTATACTCGTGCGGGTCAAATCGGGACCACTGATAGATATTCTGAGCCATGAATACTTCATTACCAAGAGAGAGAGAGAGAGAGAGAGAGAGAGAGAGAGAGAGAGAGAGAGAGAGAGACCGTTCGGGAGATGCACGTACAAGGGACTACAAGATGAAGAGACTTATAAAAAAAAAGCCTTCTATGACGGTGGAGCGTCGTGATACTCTCTCAAGTGTTCGCCTCGCATGTTTCATACACGTTACATTCACTCACGCACACACGAAGCTTCGAAACACCCGAGCGATACGGGTTACAGCTGCGACTAACGATGCATCGATGACTCCTCGGAACTTGCTCTCGCGCGGATCGTTTCTTTTCCTAACTACGTAGAGTACTTTTCTCTCCTTCTCTCTCTTTTTGCTTCTCTTCTTCTTTTTCTTCTTCTTTCCTTTTCTATATCTCTCTTCGGCAGCTCTCATTTCCGAGCGTAAGAGCAAACACCAAGCAATCTTTTGCCACATACCGTTTTCCTAGCAAGCTCGTAACATTCGATACTGACATTCCTCAGAGGCCCACAACGACATTGCGTATGGTGTAAAACATGGCAGAGTATGCACAACACTACCGCGAAGCAAATCATTATTATCAGTTAAATTAATTAAACATTATCGCAACGAAGATCGGTATCGGCACTTGCCCAGTCAAACCGGCTGCTGACTCATACGAGAAATTCCAATCATTTTATGTATTTATATATTTATATATATTGAGTATGAAAGTATATTCTTCCAAGATTTCCCGTGTGTCTGGTCGAGTTGCAGCTATTCGCAGCACCCAGATAGAGCAAAAGTGCGCATCGAAGGCGTGACTCGTTCGTGATGCGCGAGATGCTACTGAGCCGGTTTACTTTTGTAAAAATTCGTACCGGTACGAGGCCGCTGCAGTTCCTCTCTCATTTACTTCGGTAAGAAAACCTATTACCAACTATCTATCCGAATACGACGACAGAATGGTATACTACTTTGAATTATAATTAAAGACATACATTGAAACAGTTTGACAATTGGGGCCCTCTCGATGGACAAATTGATCACTTGTTTCGTTGACATGTTTTTAAAAAATTTTTTTTTGTAGATTTTGCTCTTTCATAGATTTCGTTTTTGTAAATAAGTTGTTTATTCTAGGGATCGTATTAGTATAAAATCTTGCCTATGGGATTATTCACAATTTGCCCTCTTTTCGCTGCCTCTCATGACAAAGCAGCCAACTTATTCAATCTAAAATGATTTTCCAACTAATCCATATCAAACTCTGTGACAGTCTCAAATCATCATATTAGATGCTCAACTAGCTTCTAGAAAGATTCAATTATTGAATGATTTTCAAGCAAATATGAAACTCTCAAAAAAAGATGAGCAAAACTCATTGATGAGATACCAGAAGACTGCGATTCAGAGTTTTCTTTCGATCAATGACAAAGCTTCAGCCATACTCTTTTATTTCTAAATCGTTTTTATCATTCGGATAGCATTCATGGGAGAGACCTCGGACGATAGTTTCGTTGTTCGAGGGCTTCTGTTAACGAGCTTTGGGTCCCTTTGGTTCATTTTCCACCACACATAAATACATATAGTCATATATTTATATACCTATACATTAAGAGAAAAGAAAGATTTAAGGAAACGAATAGCGTGATGGGTGTACGTTCGTGGGTACAATACGTGTGTTCGCGGGTAATAAAGTCGCTTGGACCGGAGGCGAAGTGGGTTTTGTCCCGTGCCAATAATGGCCGCACTTCATCAACGGGAGCTTCTCGCTCCCCTCCCCCTTCCTGTGGGACACTCTCGTTTCGTGTACAATGCTTACGCTCTATATATAATATATATACGTTGCTCGGACGTCACGAGTTTCTTCCGTCTTTTTCTTACTCGCAATGAACCCGGCGCGCCTCTTCTCATCCCGCAAGAGACCATCTGTTTCGTCATTACGACGAGGCAGTAAACCACCTAGCTCTATCATCTATCTTTCTTTATCATGCTCCATACCCATCCTTATTTCCTTCTTCTTCTTCTTCCTCTTCTGCTTCCTTCAAGAGCCCTTCGTTCGTCCTGCGATGCGCACTCTTTCGCTGTTTCTTTCTTCACGCTTTTTGTTTCATCCCAGTCTCTTCTTTCTCGACGAAAGGGAACCGGTAGAAAACTCTCAACGACGGTCCAAAGCCCTCGCTGTCGTCTCCCTGGGGTGATACATCGTGTTTCCTTATTTGTCGGACGTGCGCGCAGGAAAATCGTCCGAGAAAATCGAGTGATTTGTCCGGGCTGAGGTGTTAACGACTACGGACAGACGAATGACTCTGGCGCTACATTCATTCCGATAGTTTCATCTCGTCTTCAACTTTTGCTCTTTCATAAACATTACTCCGAGTTCCTACAGTTCCGGGATGCTGAGATAAAAACAACTCGGTGATCCTTGCGTTAGTTTCGATGATAAAGCATATCCCGGGTCATTGGCGACGCGTAAGAGAACCTCGAGGCATTCAAATATTAAACAGAACTAGAATTTATAGGAATATTTATCGAGATGAAAAACTCAGGTCAACGGAAGATCTATGCTGATCGAAGATACGCATGTTGGGCGTTAAAATTATTAATGACTTCCTACAATTTCCTATTACATTTATTAATCGCGTTTTGACCTCAGTGACTACGAATCCTAGGGTCAAATTGGCGAAGCAATAACATTTATCTGGGAAACTCGTGTTCGGGAGCTCTCGCGGTCGCGAACCACGGACGGTACCTTTGCTGGACCTTCCTCGAGAGTAATCTCTGGTGGTTAACATCCCTAGACGCTTTGGGACACTATATAACACGGTGCATAAAGAAACCGTACAGGGTGTCTCGATAATTACAAAAAGCTTCACTAGATGTAAGTAGATCACGATTGAGCAAAAAAACAACGATTTATACACTATTCTTCTTCAACGGTAATAAAATTAGAACTTGAAAATCGTCTCCATACCCCAATAGAAATGAGCGACAGTCTTGTACTTTTGTGATTTTTATTCGGCAAGAAACAAAATTTTTTGCTCGATAGAAAATTTTTTTATTTTCTTGTCATGAAAAATTTAATTTCGCTTAGTAACAACACAAAATTCGAGGTTATCTACCACTTCACCGTTGAAACGATAGTTTCTCTGTTTATAAGCATCTTTTGTTTCAAATTCGTGAAAAAATTGATAGATATTCAAAGTGTACGATAAAATGTGTCAGTGTTCTTCATCCATCGACCACTGTTTTGTTTCTGTAAATTGGAATCTGAACGTTCTGGACCCCCCTTATATACTTGAGAAGATGGAAGACATTCGAGAGGGGTCGAGGATGAGTTTGGTTGCTGTCGCGGCACTTGGGAAAGCTCTCCCTTGTCTCGGTTGTCTTGGCGGAAACAACGAGACATCGCCGAGGTCCGTCCCTCAGACAGAATGTGGTGGACGGTCGAAAACGCATTGTTCGACCTTCGCCTCTCTCTTTCTCTATCTCTCGACCAAGATCGCTTCCTCTCTCGTCTCTGACCCATCTCTTGGTCTCTGTAATTTTAATAAGCCGTATTACATCGCTGCTTTCCTACATACATTAACGTTTACGAGACTTTCTATTCCCGCCCTAGCATGTCCGTTAAATCCTGATGAAGGAAAAGCTATCCAGGCTATCCGAACCAAGTACACAATTCAACTATCAATTAGCAGTCGTAAGATCGTCGGTTATGATGTCATAAGATGTTACGAGAACTGAGAGGAAGTAGAAATTCGTTACACCAAATTTTTGGCGATAAACTATCTCTCAAGATATAAATGTCTAGTCTACGTCTGATGCTGGTCATTTTCTACTTTGTTCAAGCATCAATTCACAGAAAATATCAACTTGGATTATCCGGATGCACGTCTTATGGAGAATTTTGGTAGCGTGTCCAATGTCTTGTAAGAATACTTCACATCCATTTGTTTGACTCGAAGACACTCGAGTGTCAATCAACGATTAAAAAAAGCATGCTATGGGAAGGGATGAGAAAGGGTGATCGGCGTACACGCGAATCTTACGTTAGTCAAATCTATACGCATCTTCATATATTTACACTACCCGTCAAAAGTTTCCGGACAAAATTGCGAAAAAGTGTAGGAGCCATTTTTGAAGTCATTTTTGGAGCAGTATAGAAATAAACAAATTTAATAAACGGCATTTTGAAGGGAAGGAATTCTTCTTCAGTTCGCTTTTTTTGAAAATGTTGTACGATTTTTTTTACGTCCGCTACATTGTTTTGAACACGACCGTTTTCCACCTTTTTTTTTAAGATTTACAGTTGGACCGCGTTTTGAGAAAAAAAAATTTTTCGAGTTCTTTCCAACCGGAACCTTAACGGAGACAGCGAAAACTTCAATTTCGTTTTTTAAAAAGTTCGGTACGATTTTTTTTCATGTAGTTATCTCATTTTTAGCGAAAAAAAGCAAAATCTGGATAATGCCACATAAAACGAAAACTAGTGAGTTTTTCAAAAAACCTCAAGAGGGTAAAAAAATGAATTTGGTTTGGCCAAATTCATCAGAATTTTTTCCGAATTTTTTCTTAAAATTTTCTTTTCCGACTGATTTCAGTCAAAATTCTGAAAATTTGATCGCTTTTACTTGTTAAATATGGGGTTTTCGATAATATTTCAAGATAGAAAAAAGTTTTGTTTTTCAATTCTGAAGACATCAGAATTTTTTCAAATTTTTTTTTGACATTTTTTTTCCAACTCTTTTTTGCAAGTTGAAAAAAATAATTTCGAAAAAAAATTTGAAAAAATTCTGATGTCTTCAGAATTGAAAAACAAGACTTTTTTTTATCTTGAAATTTTATCAAAAACCCCATATTTAACAAGTAAACGCGATCAAATTTTCAGAATTTCGGCTGAAATCGGACGGAAAAAAAAATTTTAAGAAAAAAATCGGAAAAAATTCTGATGAATTTCGCTAAACCAAACTCATTTTTTTATCCTCTTGAGGTTTTTTGAAAAACTCACTGGTTTTCGTGTTATGTGGCATATTCCAAATTTTGCCTTTTTTCGCTAAAAATGAGATAACTACATGAAAAAAAATCGTACAGAACTTTTTAAAAAATGAAATTGAAGTTTTTACTGTCCCCGTTAAGGTTCCGGTCGGAAAGAACTCGAAAATTTTTTTTTTCTCAAAACGCGGTCCAACTGTAAATCTTTAAAAAAAAGTTGGAAAACGGTCGTGTTCAAAACAATGTAGCGGACGTAAAAAAAATCGTACAACATTTTCAAAAAAAGCAAATTGAAGAAGAATTCCTTCCCTTCAAAACGCCGTTTATTAAATTTGTTTATCTATACTGCTTAAAAAATGACATCAAAAATGGCTCGGACACTTTTTCGCAATTTTGTCCGGAAACTTTTGACGGGTAGTGTATATATATACCTATTTATTTACAAGGCACCGACAAGCAAAGTGGACTAAATCCTATGCTCATAGAAAGGGCTCAGTCCACTCTGTTTCTCATCACCAGATACAAATATATGTGTATATAGATATTATGTCTTGAGCTAAGAGTCGAGCAAGCCTCACTCCAATACACTTTAATTGCTCTGCCCCTTGGGTACATTTGTTACGTTATTTAATTGGAAAATTGGGGAGTGTCGTGAACAAATGCGATAGGCTGCTCAAGCTTTTAATGAATCCCTCTTCTTCTTCTTCCTCTTCTTCTTCTCTGTCGACTGTTCTCGTTCCACTCATTCACGGTGAGTCGAAAACGCGTCACGGAGACGAGAAGGCGTCATGCTCGCCACTCTGCCTCAACTCCACCGGTTCGCGGGGATTAAGAGGGGCAATCTGCGGCTGCATTTTTTTTTTTTTTTTTTTTTTTTTCACGCAAACGAGCTGCCGCGCTCTCACGCACCATCGATCGTCATAATTTCGAGGGTACGTCGAGGATTAGCGTTGAGAGGGAAAAAAAACCAAGCCGGCGAAACAACGGCCACACCCCTCACCCCACAATCTCTCGTATTTTTTATAGCGCTAATCCTCCCAAATTATTCAACTGCGATTGCCGACATTAAAACATAAAAAAATCTCGTACTCTCGCCGCAAAGTGAAAAAAGTCCTGTCACTGATCAAGTTACGTTCAGACTTAGTATTACCAATAAATCTTCAGACAATTTAATGTAAGAACAGAGATTTTTTATGGGTAACGTAAAATTGCCCTATTCTTTCAATACCTCGAAGTATCTTCGATCATTTTATCTCTTTCAGTCGTTGCATCAGTAAAAATCATTCAATCGAAAAATACGGTAGAACTTTTCTATTTTACCAGGGTATCGAGAAAGCGTTTCCACAAAAAAAAATGTTTTCGCTTCTCAGTTCATTCACTGAGAAAAAAAAAGTTATTGGAACAACAAAATCTGTCATTACGGAGTGCCAATGAAATATATGATCATCATAATGTCATAAACCATTGAACGAACACATTAATTTTTTATCGAACTGCGCGTTCATTCTGACTAAGAACCGCGCATTATAATTGACAAAACTCTTCCAATAACATCAATTTTAATTGAATCAACAATTTTGTTTTCTCGGTGTTGCTCCCATCGATGCTACTGACAGGAAACCTTCAACAAAATACGATCAATAATGAATAAGAAATTATCGGTCCACCATGAAAATAAATTCGTCTTTGTGTTATTCCGCAGGAGTGCGTTTGAAATAGACGGAAACTGCAGGTAATTTTGACAAATATTTAAAAATCGTTGTGTATTAACGTTAGAAATAATAGGCTATGATCATTCCTATTATTTTTTTTCCATACTGAAGACAACTTTGAAAGTGCGTGGATTTTTTTTTCACAAATGCACGAGCTTTAATAAATCCACTCACTGACATTGGTATCCCACTACTTCAACTACTGACGCTGCTGTTCTCATTAATTAGCCAAGTCGAAGTTCGTTGAGGTGGAAAAAAAAAGGTTGTAAAGTCGGTCTAGGTAGTTGCGCGTTGAGAGAAGCAACGCTGCAACCATGTAGAAACACGGACTATGTATATGTTCTTGAGTAAGCTCCAGACGCATCGAGCCATTCTTTTCGTATTCGCCAAAAAACATTGCTATGTGCCGTTCCCTTTGCATCCACCCTTGTCCAGACCTCGCTTTATCTCTCTCTCTTCTCCATGCTTTTTCTCTGTATTTGGAAAAGTCTCTTAACATCGAGACAGAACGGCGTTGAGTTCACGAGAGCATGAGAAAAGCTTTTCCAGGTCCTCTCTTCGCCTTCGCTCGCTCTTTCTCTGCTTTTCCCGAGTCTCGACGAGTCACGTTTCATATCCTAACGCTCGCTCTTGAAAACGAGCAGCACCAACATACAACGAAAATCCAAAATGAGAGAGAAAGAAGGAGAGAGGTTTAAAGTTATTCCAAGTTTCGAGTGCGCACAGAGCCAGTTGATTTATCGGACTCATTACTACCACGGGCCTGAGTTTGGATGGGGGTACCAAAAGAACCTTCTCTCTAGCAAAACAGCCAACGAACTACCATCACCGATGCCTCGTCGACATCCACCCTCTCAGCCCCTCTCTCAATCTAACCATCCCCCTGCGCTTCTTTCCTCGGTATGTTTTACAAGACGGCATTAATTGCTCGAATTAAATATGCACCTCTCCTCTCTACTTTCACCCCTAATTTATTTCAGTTCTCACCGGAAGCTTTAAAGTCCTTAGCACTGTACTCTTGTTGCAAATACAGTCTCGAGACGAAGTAAGATCGACACGATTTCGCAGTCGTTGGCACCCATTCATTCTTTGAAAAATGTTAAAACTGTGATAACAATAAAAACCAATGTCGAAAACTTGTCAATCGTTTATTTTTCTGATTTCGTATCGTATCTTTAAGAAGTGAAATGCTTATACAACTTTTTTAAGTATTCATTTGATTTATTTTCAGAAATTTTCGGTCGAAACATCCCGTATGCTAGGAACATTTTATTTTTACTAAATTTTTCGTCTGATTTTAGGTTGTCGAGATAGTGAAAAATAAAATAAGTTTGATCTCGATTAAAAGAATGCTTTCTGATATAAAATGATAACTAATTTAAAAATGTGCTTGTTTTTTAAGTATTTGTGACCATGCATATATCCGGCCATAAAATTTCTATCTTCTCGTTTGATCGTTCGTGATAGTTATATGTAGCGATTCTTTTCATTAAATTGATGATAAATATCATGTTGCTGTAGCACGGCGAGGTCAAGTCACTATTATTCGATAAACTTTTCTCAGTTATCCGATTAAAATAATTTATTATATCGAAAGAGATGTACAAGATCTTAAACTGCACCCTCGATCATTCAGTCACCCCTGCGTTTAATGCATCCGAACCAGCTTCTATTTCCCCTCACGAATTCATTCTGTTTTTTTTTTTTTTTTTTTTTTATTTTTTTTTTTATCCTATAATTATATTTTAAACTTATTAATTAGGGCAACATCAAAATCTCGGTTGGCCTGCACCTTTTGATTTATGAGAGATATAAAATTAGCATGATTGCTATTTCGTTCGTTTTATTTTGCAGTGACGTTCTGGACGAGGAACACAGAGCCCAAAAAGCTCTCTCATTGCTGAAAGCTCGTGATCGCAGAATTGCTTCATTGGAGAAAAAACTCGTTAAATTAAAAAATGGTGCTGGCGATGAGTCGCGTTTAATTTTTCCGGAAGCACCGGTGGACAACGAGAATTTTGATAACAGTTCAAACAAAGAAACTACCTATCTGAGTATCTCGCCATCGAAGGCAAGCGATCCGCAGATATTGAGCGATGAACTGAAATTTGAAAAAAATGGTCATTTCATCAAAGAAATTACTAAACTCTTTGGTGAAAAAGAGAATCTTCTGAAAGAGTCAATCATGTCGTTCAAGTCTATCAAAAATTCGGACACGATGTCAACGCTAAATTCAACATCGGCTTCGACGTGTGTTTCAAATTCCGAGCTCGAGGCTGCTGTTTTGCAAAACGTCGGTTCGGACTCTAACCGAAGTTTGCATTTGACTAGCGACGAATCTGGTCACGACGATAGTTCGGTAAATCTTGTGGTGACGGCTGCATTGGCATTTTCAAAGTTTGACAATATGCAATGCGAGACGAACGATCATGCTGAAGTTTTTCAAAAGAAACGAACGGTTAACGACAACGAGGATAAAAAGCACTCGACGGAAAAGTCGTCGAAGAAAAACCTCATTTCGACGAGGTTTTCGACGAGCCTGCCCGGAATGAAGACCCGACGCTCAAGGAAACATCGGAAACGCGGACTGGGAAGAAAAATCGAAAAAACTTTGGAACACGATTTGTTCAACAGAAATCTGGAAAAAGTTCAAACTGGGTGAGTTTTAATAGATCAATCAGCGTACTTATCTTTCTTACAGAATTTTAAACTACCACAAAATAACGACTCGTTCAACGGACACAAATTTTACTCTCAATTCTCAATCAAAATACATGAATAATCAGTTTATAGAAAATGATCGGTAGTTGCTTTATTTTATTTTTTCCATTCATATTAAAATTATAGTTTTTTCCAACAACAATAGATTTTTATGCATTTTTTCCGCTTGAGTTTTCGAGGTGTACGATCCCAAAACGCGATTTTCGCGGTGGTCGAAGAAAGTATGTTCATTTTTCATATTGCATTCTCTTTCAAATAATCTGTCGTCTCGTTAAGCCAACGTATGCTCGCAAAACCTTGCAATAGCGTCGTCCATATAACAATTTCTATAACCCACATGATTTATGAAACCGCACAAGAAGATTGAGAGTTGTTGATCATTATAATGTGCTTTGAGCATTGCGGACACGTTCCTCGTGCGTAATCGTAGCAATGTACATTGTAAATATTCATATACAAATCAAATAAAAGCTGCTTAACACGAGAAATTCTAAAAAGCGATAAAAATAAATAAAAAAAAACGAGGGGTAGAAGCGAAAAACCAAAACAATAAAGACGGAGAAAAAACTACTGCATACTTAGTTGGTTCAGGTGTAGAGTTCGTCGAAAAGTTACGGCCACCTTAAGCGTCTCGGTTCATCTCGCATGAATGGCAGAAAATGATTACCGGAGTGAGCATCCAGCCAGTGAATATAGTGACTCTCAGGTTCTCGAGGACTGCACTTCTGATGGCTCTGAAAGAGCTGAGAGTGCAGCTAGCCGGGGTCGTCGCTTGTGCACGTACGAGCGATTTTTAATTTTTTTTTTTCATTCTATTCTTCTTTTATTATTATTTTCCTGAAAATGGCTAAGAGAGTCTGGTAAACCACGCATCATCAATAAGATACTGAGAAAATAGGGTTCTCTGTATGAAGGTTAACTACACGAGCACATGAATACATAGATAAACATAATACAGACGACTATGGACGTGAAAATGCATGTAATTAGCTGCAAATTGATGTCCGAAGAGCTACGAACCGAGAGAATCTCAGGCGCATTTTTAATCGGCTGTCGTATGATAATTACCCCACTGCCAGTTAACAGCGACCCACGCTTGATAAATCACCTTTGTACCCCCTCCCAGAGCAACGCTACAGCCCTTCTTCTCATTCTTCTTTAACCCCCCCCCCCCCCACCTCTGCTTTTGCCCTCCTCTATCTCTCTCTATCCGATTGATCGGACGCAAACGATTCTCAGGTATTCATTTACTTCGTATTAATCAATGATCGGATATTGATTACGATCGTTCGAGGTGCGAGAGTTTCCGATTAAAGAATGTCGGAGTCGTTTTGTAAGTGAGATTAAGAACCCGTCTTCGTACGACATCAGATATACGATTATTAATTCGAAGAACCATCGTAACTCGTGCCGTGATATTGAAAAATCGGTCGACGATGATTATTATTATTATTTTTTTTTTTCAATGAATACTTTGAGGCAATTGTATTCCGGGAAAAAGAATGGGGTAAAAAATCATTTTTACAGATCGTGAAATGATGGACAGTGACATAAAGAAATAACATAATTTTTCAATCATTGCTTCGATAAATGCATGTTATTAGTACACTTTTCTCGATCTTTATCCAAACTCTTTCGATGCAGTTTATTTCTCTTACTTCTCAGTCTTTCGTCAGCCACTTTGAATCGATCAAGAACTTTTCAAAATTGATTTTGCTCTCAAGCAATTTTCATGCCAACTGAAGTGAAATAATTGTTCATTTCTTCAAACAATATCTCCGAAATCAATGACGATTTGAATCAAACTTGAGTCAAAATAGTAAAAACAAACTAAACTCAAGAAAAATCCGTAAAAACTTTGGTCTTAGAGAGAATAAAAATCATTTTGTTTTTTCCAGTAGAAAAACCAAAAATTATATTATTCTATCATTTTTTACCGGTAGGTTTGGGACATAAAAAATTGTGACAATTTACTATTAGAAAAATACGTTCGATGTAGAAGGTACGGACGAGCAAAACTCGCTTAGTTGAGCTCGAATGTAACATTATCTGACAGGGAAATGGGAAACCGAAATATGCCTGCATACCGTAACGTTCGAATGTTTCAGAAAGCTTTGTTTCGTACCACACATGTCGCCGCGAGCAAAAGCTCATTGGCTTTTATGTACAGATCGGATAGCAAGTATCGATGCTGATGAAATCAATTAAATGTCGAGCAACCGTAAACAGACTCATTGACTCGGTGATTTTACACGCATTACGTCAGAGAAAAGAGAGGTTTGAATGGACTGAGGATGAGAGTAAACGACACCGACAGGTCAGATGTGTACGATTTGTAATCGTGAACGTATCAGAATCGCCACGTTGTTATCATAGTCCATATTATCTGGACAGACTTGTTACGAGCGTAAACATCAATGACACGAATTATGTATAATATCAGAATTCCAATTACATTGCAGAATGTATTGAAGTGTTAAATATCAGAGACGATCGTTTGCATATTATATTTATTGCTGTCTCATCAATCACTAATTTAAGTCGAAGAGTTAATTAGCTAACGTTGACTCATCGTGTCTATAGAAATATAAACAAAATTCCATTAACTAATCTGAAATCAAAGCGAGGAATTCGACCGAATTATCCGAATGGAAAATATATTATAATTTGCTTGATTGAGTAAAAAATAATGGCAATCCAATTCAGATGAATTGAAAGTATCGATAATTTCGAATATTTCTAAACTCCGAATGTTTAGTTGTCTTCGTGCCAATCGATATTAATATTTAAATCTATATTCCAGATTCGATGTAAGTCCTAATCGAGATTATCGATCATACGTTGATGAGAATTCGTAATTGTCTCATTCATTAGGATACATAACGCAATTGGGATGTTTCATTCGTTCTAAAATATGTCGTTACAATTTTTTTTAAGCTGTATCTCGAGTGATGCGATTTTTTTTTTCCATACTACTAATTTTTTATGAATTTCTAAAAATCATTGATACAGCCTGTACTCTTGAAAATAAAATTATTGAAAAATTTGATTCCCATAGATTATTCGAACGTTGCCGAGTATCCACAACAACTAGAAATCACAATTTCCTATCTCTGCCGATTGGATGAATATTCCATATGTTTCATAAGCACTCTGGGGTCGTATTTATTGATAAATTTATCTTTCTCCATTGGCTGTGAGATATTCGACAAGAGTTCGCACGACACGCGAGCTTGACACCGAGAAAATATACGTATGGTTTATGGGACTCTCGTTTCTCGCGTAACTTGCTATATAGTGACAATCCTAACGGGATTTTTCTCCCTCACTGGGAGAAGTGTCCTCTGCCAAGTTAGACGAAATCTACCGGCAGGTCCGGCATTCCTTCGGTATGTTCAAGAAGAATGAGAGTGTGCAACGAGAAGTGCTTCGGTGTATCTCCTTGATTGCTCTACGGCGCTCGGCAGTCAGTCGCCTTGAGAAATCTCTCCAAACGTCCGATATTGCGTCTATCTAACAACGAAGACCAGAAGACGGTACAGTCCACATCAATCGAATCCCAAGATCATAAAAGATATATTCGCGTTGAAACTTCTCATAAAATCAATTGAAAAAGTAGGGTCTCTGAATCTTTCAAAAGTTCGTAATCTCTGATTAAAAATTTGCTTAGTTTTTCGGTAATGATAAACAAAGTTCCGGTTCGATTCGCTTTTCGTAAAACCAATTGCCTCTTCATCGGGTTATATATTTTTTTTTTTTTTTACGATTACTTTTCGAATTAATTCAACCTGGTCCAAACAGATTCCGAATCAAGATCATTTTCGGTTGTGGCGATGGAATATTTTTTTCGAAAGTGAAACCATTTTTTTTTTCATCAATCTTGATTGACCCGACTGTACCAGATGGATTTTTTTTTTTTTCTTAATCGACAACTCCCCTTGGCGA
Organism: Campoplex capitator; assembly: GCA_037576405.1. Classification (NCBI taxonomy): domain Eukaryota; kingdom Metazoa; phylum Arthropoda; class Insecta; order Hymenoptera; family Ichneumonidae; genus Campoplex; species Campoplex capitator. Next base: position 5,912,260 of record JARBWI010000323.1, on the reverse strand, counting down.
GCACAGTAGAGAGAGGATATGTGACGGCACAACCGTGAAGAAGAGAGACCAATTAAGACGGTGAGCCCGCGAGGTGTAACAGCTCTTAACGTCAGAGAGAAGCATCGACGCGCTGACGCTCTTTCCTTCAACGCAAAGAAGTATCGCGTGCATATATATGTACATAAAGTAGAGCTTGATCGAGAGAAATAAATTTCACTGTGAGTACGTGGCGCAACTAATGTGCTAGAAAATGCAAGACACTTTGGAGAAGTCGAGGGACGGTCTTTCAGGATCGAATCTAATTAGAACAATGATCAACTCTCGCCTGTCCCGATAGTTCGATTGTCCGTTTAAAAAAAATTTTAATCCATTCTGACATCCACTTTATTTATGCTGTTACGAAGTGATTGTACGCTATATGCTAAAGTCCTTCAATGGCTTTCAGTTTCCATTAATTATGCATCGCCTCGAAGAGAACAGTTATTAAAAAATTATGAGAATTGAAAGAACTGTTAATAAATGTTCTCTTGTAGATTTAAATGGATGTCTGCCCTGGGAAAATATCGTTGATTGAACGGAACTGCCTTAGTTTGAACTGAAAACAAATATTGATTTTTTTTCATTTCTGGTTTCAATATTTTACAGAATAGTATGCAGAGAAAATAGTAATAATGAGTTCCGTTGACAATTTTCATTGGATAATTTAATCAATGCAAAATTTTCGTTTTGTGTGAACGAAGATTTTTTGTTACAACACAAAAATTTGTGGTTCTCTTTAGTATATTCTTTGCTGTGGTGCATCGAATTTCTATGAGTCTTGAGGATCCAAAATTTAGCATTTTTGTAGAGAACGTCATGAAACAGTCAGCGATTCTGCAAATTTGTTGCGATTTGTCATTCTACAGAAAACCATATTACCAAGTAGCAATAAAAAGTTAGAGAGCAATGATATAAATTTCATTTATCTTCCATAGACAGGAATTTGACAAAAATTATGGAAACTATTTAAAATATCAAGACTTCCAAAAACAGAAACGAAAAAAAAAGAAAACAGCACCGCAAACTATCAAAAATTTATTTCGGAACCAGCGATGGACTTTCGAAGAATACCCATTGAAGGAGCGTTGAATTCTCTATTGATCAAGAGATTAGAGGCTTTTCGTTATCTCATCGGCGTAACGTCGGCTTCGTTCGGCTTTTCGGCAAGAAAAAAGGAAAATCCCCAAAGTTTTATCGGGACTGTGGGTCTCTTTTTTCGAACGTTCGAAATAAGACCCACATACCGATATACTCGAGCTCGTTCTCGGGGCAAATTTGCATACTCGTCGTCTCGAAAGATGCGAAACCGTACACCGACACACTCCCTGAACAGGGTGGACGTCACGCTGTATAAGGTAAAGAAGAAACGATGGAGGGAAGGAAGAAGACGAAGAAAAGTAAGCAGCAGAAGTTGAAAAAGAAGATGAAGAAGAAGAAAGAGGGAACTTACTAGTAGTAGTATAGTAGTATCGTAATAGTAACGGCTGTGTGGCGAGTCTGCAGTGATTCACCATGCGCCCCGATCGATCTCCTTAATTCCCGATCGCGAGTTAACGAGACATCGCCGCTGGCTGGACAAGTAAATTACGCCTGAGACTATATTGCTCTCTCTTTCTCTCTCTCCATTTCCATTCTATCGCATATAGAGCGAAATGCCAAGTAAAAAGGCATGAGTCTCGTACCTACATGAGTTCAATCGCTAAACTTACGTCCTTTTCCTGGACAGAGTTCGATATATCTAATGTGTTGATGCTCTGCTGTTTCTTTCGCTTCCCCGTCGGTTTCTGCATGCAGATATCTGCAACAAGGCCTGTTATTCTATATATAAATGTATACATATATATTAAGGTATTAAGGTCCTCGAGGCGTGTATGCTCCGTCTGCGCAGCTGTGGCCTAACGGCAAACCGTTATGAAAAAAAAAAAGTACGATAGAAAAAGAGAAAGATGATCGTAGGTTGAAGACTCCGCGTGCTTCAGGCCATTTTCCCCGCTACATACGACCCTCTCGTTAATGCGACGAGGAATAACAACGTCGCGTGCATACGTCAATAACATACATATCCGCGTATGTACATGAACGTGAAGTTTTCAAGGACGTTTCACGTGTACCATCGAGAACTTCTTCAAGGTGTCGGGATGTCGAGTTCTCAGGCACAAAAAGGGCAAAAACTGGACCTGTACTTCGTGTCTGTGGAAGCTTATTGTTAGATGATGTTGAAAACAAATGAATAGGTGGGTTTGTTACCTGAAAAATACTTGGTTTGACTGTTTGATTTGTAAGTTCAACTGAGTTTTGGCCTTTACAGCTGACCAACTTTGTCTCAGATCTATTCCGAGATGGGACAAAAAATAGTTTCTCGTGAGTCAGACATAAATAAACGCCGATTAATCAAACCTGAACTGGAACTTATAAACTCGATCATTTCGTGATTTCATACAAAATGAGTTTTATAGCATTTCGAATTTCCATTTTCATTTTTTAACACAGCTCATGTCGTAACATCACTATTCCGTTGGTAAAGGCAAAGTGGGTTGTCTGTTGGCCTAATCATTTTCATCTGCGAGGTAAAGTAGTAACTGGAGTGGTAAAGTGGTAACTGGAGACTGCTGGAGGTACGCGGGATATTTTAACACAGTGTGTACTATCACAGAGCAGGAACACAAAGACGAATAGATTTTTCACATGTCAACGTACATATGTATGTGGAGCTAGTATGCATGGAAAGACAGTAGTGATATCCCGTGGAGACGCCAACCGTGGCCTGGTAAGCTTAATCACGCCATGTTCTCTCGACGTCTCTTGATAGTTGATCGCTGGTGCTAGAGTGATGCGATCGAGGACGAGGTGATGCTGTAGTCCATCGTGCATACATCACGCACATTATACCACGATCTAACGTTCCTTCCTGCAGAGGCCTCTGCCAAGACGTCCATTTGGACTCAAAATAATGCGAGACTCATATACATTCAACAATATATATATATATTTATTTGCATTTTTACAAGTAAAGAAGAATCAGGAGACTAGAAGCAATAGACAAGCTGGTAATAATGAGACCATATGGTAATGGTACATGAATTTGAAGACATTGGCTTAGGAGCGGTGAGTCGTATGATCAACGACATTATCTACATAGTTTTCCGGAAGTAATAATGATTCTAATAATAAAATAATGAGAATGTCAACAATGTGACAAACCTTGTTATTAGCCTTCAATCTCTGTACTTACAGGTGTACTATTTCTTACTTTTTTCACCGCCTACATTTCATTTATTTTGATTAATTTTTTTGCTTCTCTCTTGTCTCTTGGCTATGTGGTCTCGGCTGACTGTCAAGGACAATGAACGTGGCAGCTCGAGGCGAGAATAAAAGGCTATATAGTATTACACAGCATTGACGATATGAGTATAGTCGCCGATTGTGGGTTAAATAAAGGCCCAGAATAACTTGGCTTGCCATGCATGCTTACGCGAGTTACGTCCTTCAGTTCCTCAAGCTTTGATACCTGATTCGAGTGTATGGTTATGTAGATCCACGCAAGTTTAATGTCCAAGAGGAAAAGAGTGAATAAGGAGCGTAAGGTGAGAGGACCTTCTCGCTTTGAGATCGAGATAGCGGTTATTGTCCAGGAACGGGACGCCGGCAGGTGTGTACGATAACAAATCGAGCCTGCTCGCGGTAGCTCGATGCGGTTCTTCGGAAACTCTCCCCTACACTTATTTCGCTCAGAAATAAAACTAAATAATGAAAAACCCTTTCGAAAGGGCAAGTACCTTTTTCGAAAATGCTGACATTAAGCGAGAGTGCTCCACAAAATTCATATCGATTTATCTACACTGTAAGGCAAGTAATGAGTATCGAGTATCTTCTGATGTGCCGATTGCTTCGTACAAATTACTTTGAATAAAAGTTGCACATGTTTTAAATAAAACCATTCACTAACAGCAATGACATCTTATAAGAAACTGTTATTGTTATATATGTATTACAGTTTGCACTGAGGCCATCTATCGAGCTTTGTGAGATTCTATATATAACTGACAGTTGATTACAAGAACTATGGAATCAATCCATTAGCATATTTTTCGACGCAACCATTTAGTTAATTCTTAAAAAATAACATCGATTCAACTTTAATTATCAAGTTTAAATCAATTCAGAGACGAATAACATAATCCTGTAACGTATAAAAATACAGGCATGACACGTGCCATGCTACTCCACACCCACGTGAGCGGACAAGCAGAACCATAGGGATGACCATTTTATAAAAAAGAAACCAATACTTATTCACGGTTACTCAGCTTTCACGATAACGAACCTGGTTCGATAAATCATATTTCTTCAGCTATGGGAACGTAGCGTAACATCGATATCAATGTATGAGTATGTAGGTGTTTTCGCACATACACGCCTATCCAATATCCGGAATACAGACAAATATATATCGACAACTCTGTACTGAAAGATAGTAACTCGCATAATTTACAACGTGGCCTTACGCGTTAAACTCTGTGTTTCTAAGAGCATTTAAAATTCTTAGTAACGTATATGACAATCGCAGGTTGTCATTGAGTATGATTCCAGTCTGGATCTAGATGGGATCAAAACGCGCTATGGATCCATCGCTTCGCATTTCCGGAATTTTTTCTTCCATCTCGTTTCTCCACCTTCCTCAAAGTAAATTGCATCTTTTATAACAAGATTCCCAAGCTCGTTTCCAGCTAATGGCTCGATCATATAGCGCACATTTTATCCGTATCTCGTGGCATATCTTGGCCGATAAAAATCGCGCGATTTGCGGAAGAATTCGTTTCCGATCTCTCGAGAATATGAAATATTTCTTATCTGATCTCTCGTGTATTACCGTCAAAAGTAATATTGGATATTTTGAACTCGAAATTGCGGCACGCGCACCGTCCTGCCACGTAAATTTGGTGGGAAAAAATAGTCGAATCACACGTTTGGCGCAGCTTTCCTCTCTTTCTCTTACTCTTTCTGTATATTTTTCTTTTTCTGTGGATTGACCAGTGCGTGCGTCTGCACAGTGAAAGTTTTCTAACATTTTTTAAAAGAACATGAAATAGCCACACACGCACACCCGCTACGATAGTCAGGAAAGTTTTTTAAGACCGTCGTCTCACAAACATGTGAGCAATTTAACACCAAGATCACTCGCTCGAGCACCGCTTGAAATGACCGCAAGGAAAAACCGAATTGCAACTACGTGTCTCTATGAAGAAAATTCTCGCATTCAAACGCTCCAAGGAAATTACATGTGTGCAAATAAAAAGGTGTTATACGGAATATCTCTCGGACAATATTATTGCCACGTACGAGAAATTTTTTTTTTTTTCAGACCATTCCAATGACTCGCAATATCTCTTTAAAATAATTAATTTTAGCCCGTTTTATTGCGTGTGTTAAAAATTTCGAAAGATAAATGTTCTCGGTGGAAAAACTCTGTGACAACGGAAATATACAATTTTCATTAAATCACACACACGCACAAAATACAAAACACGATGTAAACAATCAAGAAAAGTTGCAGACCGTACATTGTAGTCTCGTATTAAGAGTATGAATCGGCTACTGAACCTCACCTTGAATTTTCGAAATCGAAATTTTTTGACATGGTTCGGAAAAGTTCTGTCGGCCCACGCATGGCGATGGCAAAAATGGGCTCATGAAGCTGTTTTGTAATCAGCCAAACGTCGAAAAATGTTACTCTCAAAATTTGCAGCTATCTCTTTCGCACCCACAGTGGCGAGATACCGATTGATCCATACTTTTAATGGAAGAATTTATAAGTAAATTGAAGGACAATATTTCAATCTGGCTATACATTGTGAAAGAATACATCAAAAAAGTTAGAAATGCGGCCTGTTTGCGTTCTGTTGAATGAGGCGTCGTTTATTCCTCGCCGAGTTGTCGATGCCATTGTGTGAAGCATAGGGCTTCGTTGTAGTGTACAAATAATCAAGTGATTGTCCACTATATAATCATCTTCGGTATGTTTGTATAAAGTCATATGCACCACCGCTCTTGGGATGTACACAATGAAGAATGTTTTTTTCAATTGCAAACTTCTTTGTTCATCTAGGAAACTATTTTGCTTTTAATGTAGAACAAATGATAACTTTGCTCGATTCTTTGGGATGTAAGTCGGTAGATTTTTATTATTTTTCTCAAACTCAACTCAAATGACATAAATGTTTTATCTGTTTTAAGAAACTTTGAAATGCCAACGAGATATCTTCGATCAAAATTTCAATTAAGGAGGATGGCTACATACGACAATATGATAAGAATTTAATAAAATTTAGTGATAACATTCTCTAGCATCAAATGCAATGACACAAATTTTTTCAAATTTTTCGTCTACATAGTTGTCGAATAATTGGAGTTTACAATATGCAAAAGATATACCTATATATATCAGAATCCTATACTTACGGATGTAAACTCTAGGGTTAAATTACTCGAAAACTATGTAGAAGAAAAATATTTAAAAATTTGTATATTCATATTTAATCCAAAAGAATATGCTCACCAAATTTCATTATATTCTAATCATTTCGAATTTTCCTATGCTTTTAACATGCACTGAGAAAAAAAAGTTATTGGAACAACAAAATCTCTCATTACGGAGTGCCAATAAAATATATGATCATCATAATGTCATAAACCATTGAACGAACACATTAATTTTTGATCAGTCTGCACGATCATTCTGCCAAAGAAATGCGAATTTCAATTGACAAAACTCTTCCAATAACATCAATTTCTATTGAATCAACCATTTTTTTTTCTCTGTGTGGCAACATTGTTGTGTGTAGCCAACCTCCTTAAATACGAATGAACATTACAGACAATTCCTTAATATTTCGCGATTTTTCGCATCGAAATATCAAGAAAGGAGTGGCCGATGAAATTGAGAGATCAGAGCCCACTCTAATGGTAATGTGCGAGGTGGTCAAGTCTCGTCAAATAATTGCCCAAGGGCTAGTATAGTAGTGATGGACAGCAGTGGTCAGACGTGAGATCGAATTAAATCTCGCGCGCGACATTCTGTTGATTGGCGTAATCTTTAAAAGGTCAAACTTGAACTACTTAATACGATATGTCTTTTCTTTCCGATCTTACAATCGAGAGGCCTTTTAAACTTCGATGTAGAATAAGCACGTGTAATTTAATGATCAAGATCTTTCGATGGATTGATCTTTCAATCTTTTGTCTATACAACTTTGAATTTTGGCCCGAACGTATGCACGAATATCTGTTTTTGTAACCACGAATTCATTTCGAAATTTCCTTGTCTCGTATCATTGGCCATCTTCGACAAAAGGCATCGATTAACTTTCAATCCATCGATGCACGCTGCTTCTTTCAAAACACATTTTACGAGCATTAGCTATTCGTAGATATTACTCAACAAATATCAGATTATATAACCTCAAAGGAGCCGAACATTTTCATAGAGATTCACTTTTAGTTGGTACATAAGGAAGATCTTCAAGTGTCGTTCGATTTTCTGCTAAATGATTTTGGTTATCACGTTTAAATGTAAATTTTTGTGGTAATTTGTGAAGCTTCTAAAAATTTCATGTACAAAGTTCTATATGACGTGACGTGCGAATACTTTTATGGAGGGGCTCAATTGCCATGTCATTTTCTGTGAAACTACACTGTTTCTTATGAGTTCTGACGGGTAATTACAAGATTTAACGCTGATGTTCCCGATGAGAAAGATTCGAAAAGTCGCGAGATTTAGTCGTGTGATGAAGCTCGCACACGCGCGAAACAACCAAAGGCGTTTGGTGGCGCACGAACGCACTCTGCTGGCGAGTGACTTGGTCGTTCTTGTTCCGCGGTTACGTCGCGTTGGTAATTGATTCGGTTCGTTTAATTTAACGAAAATTGCGCACCAGCTCGGCAGCAAGCGAAAGCGAAGGGATGGACATTTCGATGATCGTCGTTCTCGGGGCGAAAATAAGTGGCCCCTAATGGTTGTAATTTGCTGAAACGGGACTGCGCTCAGCTCGCGAGAATAAAAGAGAACGAGAGAGAGAGAGAGAGAGAAGCCTAACCGCATAAAGCACCCGGGAAAAGACGCTTCATTAGTCACTGAGAGTGCCGCACACATTTTACAGCAGAAAGAGAGTGAGCCTTTTCTCTCCTTTCTCACTGATCCCTATATTCTTCTCCGTCTTATCTTCCTCGTTGCTTTCTTGACGAAATTATAAGAGAAAGAGTCTTTTCCCTGGAGCGAATCGAAACTCTGTCTTCTTACATTCTTCCTTTTATTCGTCTTTCACATCTCTTTCTCTTCTGCTTCTTCTTCCTTCTTTCGCAAAAGCTTGAATATATATGGCTAGCCTAATTGAGCCACTGATGAAGCTGCTTACTCGCCAGCGGTAAAATAAAAATTTTCCTCTCACAATTTAAACGATCGCCATATCCTGTATACTTAATATTATGGCCATTTTTTACCCCTGCATGAGTAGAATGAAAAATAATTTTCTCATTATTTCGTACAGTTTGCGTCGCGATCCCTTCGTCGTCGGTATATTCTTGGCAGCAATGTTTTTGCCCGAATTCCATCGGTCATTCGTCTAATTTTTAGTCCATGTAATCTCAGATTTCATTTCCATTGAGAATAACTATGCTTATACTTTAATCATAAAATAGAACAGAAGTTCCATCGTGTAGCGGCGATAAGAATCACGATGCGACATTCGTCTCACAATTCTTACTGTCCATATAATTTTGCTTCCTTCGTCTTGTTTTTTATACCTTCATTTTTAACCTCGCACTTTCCTTCCTCCCTTCTTATACTTTTTCGCTCTCTCATTCTCCCTCCTCTCGTTCTAGACACGACGATAAAAGAGTACACATGAATTCAAAACGAGGCAAAACAAAAAGTTCACCTCTTTTCTCTTCACGGTATCGTATTTATCGACAAGAGGGGCAATGCGCCACGTTGTTTTATCGGGGCAAGATCTTCCGCGAAGAAACGGCAGTCACGGCGTTCGGGTGGTACCAATTTGTTGTACGTTTTATCGAGCGTCATCTGATGGCGACCCGACACCACCATACACAAAAACACATACACCAGCTTCGTTTCTTCAGTCGCTTCTGCAATACAGAGTGCTCCTTCCCCCTCTTCGCTGCGACTTGCATTTTATACTATGCACACTTCTGTCGAGTAGTCTTGAGCCCTCTTCAACCGTGATATATTTGTATAGGTAAGAGGACCTGGCATGTTACCACGAATGACACCGAGCACAATGACGGAACAAAGCGTTTCAAGAGACGAAGTCACATATCCTTAAATATGCTATGCGCATGAAAAAACTTTTCGCACATATACACATATACAAATAACAAATAGCTTGTCTTCTGCTTTTTGTTTCATTCAAGCAGCACGACATCCTCTGTTATTTGTCATACGTTTTCACTCTCACCGATTCCATCTCAACCATTTTTTTTTTTGCTCATCTTTTCTTGCCAAACTCGAGAGCAATGTTTTGTTGCCTGCTCGTACAGAATAACCGAGGATGGAATCATTTTGATTCTTTCTCTGCGTAAATGTTAGTAGAAAACCGGATTCTTAAATTTTTTGTCAGGAAGAGAGGTAGCAAAAATGGCAGAGTCAACGGTATGTGAACGTCCCATCCGAAGAATAAGGAAGAGGAGGAAATCCTGTAAAAGACACTTCAATATCAAGATAGCAGAGAACCTTTAGGTGTGTATTGTTCCGAGTTTAAGACGATTACCAACGATATTATGACAGCTGTAATGCAGTGGAGTTTGCCATAGACATCGGCTGACAGAAGCTCTTTAAATCGTGTTCTTGCAATAATTATATGGTGACTAAAGTCCTCTGGCAATAATATAAAAGTAAAAAATTCAACGGATGGTCATTTCTATCGATATATTTCTCGCCGCAGAATGAATGAAACCGCATTGAACAGAATATCGAAGAAAGTAATTTGTCTCGACTTAATACTTGCCATTCCAAAACTGCGGTAATCGCGCAGCTTTTGAAGAACAGTAATTTTGAACACGATGAACGAACTTCGACCCTTCTCGAGAAAAGATTAAATCACGACTCGTGCATTAATTTCCAAAACTTAAGCGATTTGTTCTCTATGATCAAGCACGCGGAAGAGGTTTGAATACATCAAACCGGAATTATGCGATTTTCTTCGGGCACGTAGGATGCATCGTGCGCGAATCTCTGAAAGATGCGGAGATCCGCATTGGTGGTATATGAAATGATCGGCATCGGAGAAAAAGATTCTCTGCTGGGGAGCGTGAGCGAGGACACACGCGAGTTCTCTATACACTGGGGCAATCGTGTGTTTTATCTTCCTACGGAATATTTGTGTATGCAGATGTGTGAGTTATTCGTGTGTGTATTAAACGCAGTATTGAGCGATCTTATTGCGAGGTGCACATACGATCGTGATGCAGAAAGGGTCGTCGATCGTTGCTCGATAATGGAGACTCGACGATTAATTTGCATCGTCGTTGTACTATAGTTGGAATCGCTATGACGTTGCTCAGCTTATCTATAGATGCACCAACATCCATATATTATACATATATGTATAATTGACAAGCGAGTTGGGCGCACGGTGAAGTTGAACCTATTGATACAACTTCTGCTCGAGAGTTCCCGGCACACAAAAAGTAATAAGCCGCTCAATTTCATCGTGGAGAGCCCATGTGTGATATATATGTACGACCAACTCGATGCCTGCGAGGTACAAGTGTATGAGACGTATTACACGAACGCTCATACTCTACCTCTCTCTCTCTCTCTCTCTCTCTCTCTTCTGCTTTTGAGTGCATAAGAGGAAATGAGAAGTAGAGAGTACTCGCTCGATGCTCGCGGCTTTCGTCCCGCTTCAGATCGATATCTGTACCGATCCGATGTAAGGAATCTATATGCTTTTACCTATAAATATATATATACATATGTGCACTGGTATAGAACATTGTAATATAGTATATCGAAACGTCCTGCGGTGGCTGCCGGCTCCTCATATAACGACTTTATAATGGACCTCGGGATAGCCGAGTAGTTACGATTTTCGATAAGCCCCATCGAACGTCTTGGAGATTGAATTATATTATTTGTCGTCCTCGGAGAAATAAGGGAGTCTTAGCAATTTTACGCTCCTACGGTAATACTTATCCGTGTACATACCAGAAGCAATCGATTTCTCATAATTGCCAGTCCATCTTCGGAAAATATTTTCATGATTGGATTATACGCATCTTCGTATATGGAGCATTCCCCTCGCCGCTTTCGTTTTATTCGTGACCATCTTTGGCTCGGGCCTCAACATTTGAATTATTTATTTCCATTTGGTATGAATTCTCGATTCAACTAACGTGATCCGGTATTGAAATTATTATTAGGTTAAATGCAATAATTTTCGAGTACTCTTTAATGCCGTAACTATACCTTTGCACTACTCAACTACAGTTTTACTTATTGTAGGCTGTCTTCAGGAATATTAAAACGAATAGAACATATTTTACGAGAGTGTTGAAAAGTATGACAAAAGCCATAGCTGTACTTTTACGAAGTTCAGACTTTATAATTATTGCATACCCATCCAAAGTGTATTCGAAAAAAATGTATCATACGCATGTACGAAGATTGTAAAATGAATGTACATATACAGCTTGTAAAAGAGGCTATTTGTACCTTAATATTACTTCAATAACACGAGGATACAAAGCGCTATAAATCGCGGCTTGTTTGGTGCTTAAGTGAGTGAAAAGCGGGCAAAGCGTTTATTCGCACGGCAACGATCGATTTCGCACTCTGTTCTCGCTGTATCAAAGTGCATATCAGCTCCACAAGAGAACCAGATTTCTGTGTTCGAGTACGTAAAGGGCCCTCGGTGCGCTTTGCTAGTCGAGCTAAAGCGAGAACAGGGCCATCTACCGTGTCATGTATTTTTCGGTAATTACCGTTAACACGCGACGGTTCGAGACGGCAAGGTGTTATTCGACTTTTACGAAAATCAAAGTCTGTTATATTGTGTAATATATACATATATCCGTTAATTATAAAGCATCCAGTAAATGCAGGAAAAGTTAATTCATATATAATCGGATTTGTGACCTTCGAACTCTTACAACTCCACCAGTCAAATTCGAAATGATTTTTCTCGAATAACTAAAATTCCCAAAGAGACTGTCGTGATATCTCTTGTTTTTTGGAATTTTCCTTGCATGGGCATATCTATATTGAACTGCTTCCCCATAAGGACATGGATAGTTGTATATATTTGTTTATTTGTATTGTTCTAGTGTATATACTTACGGATTTCTACAATTTCATCTCATCACTTCAACCCCACTTTTTATCCATTTCGTTAATTTTCATGTTCCTTTGAGACCCTACACTGAGAAGAAAAAAGTTATCAGAACAACAAAATCTCTCATTACGGAGTGCCAATGAAATGTATGATCATGTCATAAACCATTGAATCAACTATTCTTTTTTCTCAGTGTACAGAAGTCTTGCCAATAAACAACGTCACACCCACCGCTGTTGGTGTATACTCTTCACGTAAAATAACTCTGATGAGAAACTTGTTTCTGCTTGTGAATTCTGATCGAAGAATTGACAAGAGAAGAGTTAAAAAATAAAAAAAAAACGTAGACAAATCAAATTGCTTTATTTGTCAACATGATGAACCTGAAGGTTCTATGACCGAGAGAAAATGAAAGGAACATTGATATTGAAATGGCATAATAATGGATGCTGACAGATTTTCCAGCGAATGAAAGAATGTGCGAGTTAATTGCATCCCTTCAAATGCGAGAAACATCGATAAATTTGAAAGAGCACAATCACATGCATGCTGGCTGATAAGAGTGCGTTGAATTTCGCCTTGTGGCCTCGTAACTCGGACTTAAGCATTACAAGCTGCCTCTCTCTTATATATCTTAACGACTGGTTACCTGCTACACTCATTGCTGTTCTCACGACATCTCGCGTCGCTTATTCTTCCTCTTCCTCCTAGACTTTTATTTCACTTTTAATATTATTTTTTTTTTTTGTTTTGCCACATCTTTGATTTCCGTCATCCGCGCTCGTGTTGAACCACGCGCGTAATTTCTCAACCGGGAAACGCCAGGTGTATATACATATGTATGTATTAAGTAGCATAAGGATGAAAAAGGGGCGCACGGATGTGCACCTGGGGAACACTGTGCTGATACGCCGTGAAGAGAGAGATGGAGAAAATCTACGCTTCATCCGGCTGGATCACATTAATTTATACGATTGCTTTTAGTTTGATAAAAAACAAAAAAAAAAAAAATTACATTGACCACGCAGAAAATTCTTCTCTAAGCTATCGTTGGAAAGACGTGGGTTTATCGGTACAATTTATACACACTCTCAGTAAAGTCATCCGGGGTGATATCGGTTTCATTCCTCGTGGTCAACTCCCATGTCTCGTTAATTAAAAATCGATTGGATTAATCAAGATAGTGGGAAAATGAGTAGTATCGAGGAAGAGAGAGACAGAAATTAGCAGAGCAGAACTATAGACAAATAGTTTTATTACCAATATCTTGTTGGATGATTCTGTATGCAAATAGACTCATAAATAAATTGGTTGAGAATGAAACAATAAAGAATACAGGGGTTGAAGTATCCGATGTAGGATTGATCAAAAAGGGACACGAACATCTTGATTGTTTTGCATATTAAAAAGATCATTTGGTCCAAGAAATGAGATCAATGAAATATATTTATTAGTGCAGTAATTTCTATGAGGTTCATTTATTGTGACTCGTAAGTCGGGCACTTGACTATAGCGACGTAAAGTTCACCTCGAATTTAATACGTACTTAAAATCCTGCAAAGTCACGAATACAGTTCACTGTATCTTTTTCCTTCCTTATTCTCACCACTTGTGCTTCAACCCGACGATTATACGGCTTTAATACGCGAATGCAACTTCTGGTAGGAGAGAAAGAGGAAAAGAATCTGTTAGATGTATTTATGAGTGGACACGCTCGGCCGCTTTCGATCCGCGATCGTTCAGTCGTATTAATTTGCTCGACGGAGAAGAGAAACGTTGAACATATCGCTTAGGTGTGTAGAAGTCGAAAAGAAGTGAAAGAAATATGAGCCACAGAGAGTGTAATTAAAAAAAAAAAAAAGAAACGAAGAGACAAAACTGTCGTGAATATGGGTGTTCGATCAAAATCTCATTCTTCTTAATACTCGATCTTTTTTGTACATTGTAGAAAAAATAAATATAAAAAAAAGAACTTTGTAGGAAAAAAACGTATAAAGCTGAAACGTGTTTAACAAGTCTCGTGAGAACGACAGTGCGTAAGATTCAAACTCTTACAAGCTGATGGTCAATATTCTTGTTATCAAGTAGAAACACCTTCAAAAAAATGTGTCTTTTCAAATAAGTTCATATGTTACAGCTTTTCCTTAAATTGGATATTTGATGATCATTCGATCATAGAGTGCCTATCCTGTCACGTGAGATATATTCTTTCAAAACGTCTTCTATGATGCCCACTCTCATGTATCATGCTCGCGAGTGTATGTTATAGATGACTGGAATTTTTTGCTTCTGTTATATTTTTGTTTGGGTTTATTTTTGGGTGTAAGATTCTTGCCGGCATCCGGTCAAAAAACAGTGGCAACTACCGAGGTCCTATCTCATCTGCAGGATCGAGTTTCACGTTTGTATAAAGGTGCAAAGTCAGAAGAATAATTAAATGAGCATGCAGTCGATACATGAATTCTGAGAATGATGCTGACCGCACGATCAACGAGTTCTAGCTTTGCCCGCTCAATAGTTAGTATTGATATTGTTTTCATTACTTGATAATTATGTAAAAACTGAAAACAAAAAACACGTATGTAACCTTGAACAATGTTATCGAACAAATATTGTACTGGCATGTTTGTGAGTATTTGTTTGTATGCAGTAGTTGTTACATGCCTGAAGTACTCCTATTCATCCATCACCTTAGTAATCTTGGTATTCACGAAAGGGAAATTGTTATTATCAACTCTCGAAATGCTGTCATTTGATAAATATTGAATAAACAATTTTTGAAAACAAGAACAAGTAGAAACAGAGCTTCTGGTAAAAGTGTTTTGTAGTCACTCCCCTTGCAGATGTCCTGGTCTTGAGTCACTACTGCGACTCTTAAACATATGAAATAAAATACCCAGTCACCAGCCATGTACCCATAGTCGGCCTCTGTCTGAGTGGAAAGAGTTTAGAAGACATCACGTCTACGATTCAGACTCACACAAAGTACAAGCATAGGCCGCCTATTGCTTCGTGGCTAGTGACTGAGTGTTTCACCCTAACCAACGTTCAAAATGTACAAGAATTTGAGGATACTACATATGTATATCACGTCGAGTCCTTCCATGTAAGTGCGCGTAAAAAAAGTTGTTGGACATCACCGCTTGAAGTTGGACATTGAGATTTAGCTCTCTGGTCTCGGAATGCCGGTGGCTTGGGGATGATCAGCGGCGATTACTGTCGCGTTACCAAGCTTTTTCAGAGTATCACCGTGGCCATTCTCTCGTCTTTCTTCTCTTATGTCAATCTCGTGCCAGTCTTTGCACGCTGGGCGCGAGACACCGTACATATGAAAGAAAAACGTCTATGACCACACCGCAAGAGATTCTTATTGCTAGTAGAAAACTCAAAGCCGTTGGTGCTTCGCGTCGTGTGATGCCACACCGAAGAAAATACGAGGAGAGTAATAACGATCAGAGAATAAAATGGAACCAGGCATCGACTCGAGTAAATTATATATACGAGAGGATAGTCAAGAGTCTTTATACGAAGAAGCCTCTTCTGGCGCGCGAATTACAAGGGGCATCAGAGTCAACGGCAAAGGGGACGATCAAATGGCGGGAGGAAGAGGAGGAGGAGGAGGAGGAGGGCTAATGACCAGGAGAATATAACGGCCAACGTGAATCTACCGCTTTGGAAACAATTTTCCTGTCTGAGTCCTTGCTGCTTAAACACACGTTACATTCGAAGTAAACACCTCTGCGTGAACTTCCTCGCTGTCGTATTTCAATCTTCATCAATTTTTTTTATCCCTCTCACACGAAAGACCCAAATGTCGTAGGATTGACCGATCAATCATGCCGGCTGACTGATTCGCTTGAGTGCGTAACACACGTGATCGTTCTGTAACCGTTGAAGAATTTTTACAAATTTCTTAAGTTACCTCACTAAACAATATTATCTGGAATTTTCTTGTTTTTATTTATTATCAAGCTGCTCTTAAATTCGAATAATGATCGTTAGAACTTCTACGAACGAAACAAATCATTCATTACTCGTGGGAAATTGTTTCATACTCTTTCTTGCTCAAACCCTGGATAAAATGCCTCCGTCAATCGACATGGAAATCGTTACTATCGATCTGTTCTTCTCGGATAAAAACACACCGTACTCGAGTTACTCGATTATTGCAAATATATAAGGACCTCCTTCTTTGGTGACAATTGAAGTATTTCTCAAAGTGGAATGTAATTGACGTTATCGGGTTGAGTCCTTTGAGAAAATCGGTTAGCATTGTGTGCAGAACACGAAATTGCCTGGTAAGATTATAGTTGTCGTGGTCCCAACGTTCTCCGCGACTTTTACCGATCCCGTATCGTGTGTCGCCACAGTCTGTCTCATGCTACGCCAGCAACGAGACAAAAATACCAAGACGCGTTTCGATATAGACCGAGCTCTGAGAGAACTGGGGTCAGATCTCTATCTCCGTGAGAATCAACGAGTCCCTTTTTCTGGCTCTCGGGACTTGTGGGATCAAATGTAAGACCAACTAACTCGTTTCTCCATTTTTCAATCGATTTCACGACGACCTCAGATAATAAACGATCGATTGCTGTGACGCTTGCCTCGTTGATGGTCTTGATCTCTAATTGGGACTAATTGGAATAAATTTCACGTGCTTATCAAAATGATTAGATGAAAACAATTGGTTAAATGATATACAGATGTTCATAAATCATAATTGATTTCGAAAGATTCCCAAAAAAGTTTTTCTAAATGTCGTGTATAAAATTAGTAGAACATTTTTGTCAATAATTTCATCGACCTCCGCAAATAATGAATTTTTCAAATACCAGTTCGAGACCTATTTCACCCTCATATATTTTACTGGATTGCTCAATAACTCATGGAAAATCATGTTACGACATTCTCGAGTCGCACATCATCCTCCGCAGTTTTCTCCCCAACTTTCCGTTGCGTTGGCTTAGTATTAACGACACTCGGTAGATCGTAAGTTTGTCAACTAGAGGAAAAGGGGTTGCCGTAGAGCACGAGACTCTCGTTCGTTGTCCCAAGAAACCACCCTCTTACGCCATAAGAAAAAAGGCTAACGGTCCGCTCTCTTCTGCCAGGCTTTCGAGCGGGTTAATTGCATGCATTTTTAACGTCGAGACGTCTTAATCGGCGTAAGCCCGATGATGGAAAACGGCCGAGTGAAAATACCAGCCAAGTTTCAGGGCTAGCTACTCCTCGATGAAGCTCGATCTTTGGCGAGATAAAAAGCAAAAAAGTTAAAACAAAATGCATGGAAACGAGGGTTTGCTTATTAATTATTATTGCCATGCTCAGAAAAATGAAAAAATTCCTTGAATACATAACAATAATAATATCGTAAAGGGTTATAGAGGATGTTCTGAAAAACGAGGGTGAGCTTAATCCAAATTATGTCAATGCGCTCTAATTGTTCATTTTTATAGCAGACCTTGGCACTTTCATTTTATTAACTCAATTAATCAATGCGTTAGGGTGTCGTCTTTTCATTTTTTTTCCCGAGATATATCCAAAATAATTTTTTATAATCAACTTGAATAAACCTTATGTCATTAGATTCTGGGCTGAATAATTGCCCATAATTAATCCTGTATACTTCGAAAACGAATTTTTATTTAACCAATTTAACGGTTATATCAAAATATTAATCATTTCGAAATATTAATCTGATATATTTCGTTCATTTCCAGTAATGAGAACACAAATTAACGAAATTGAACTTCAAAGAGCCCAACTTATTTGTGCCCTCAGCAGTTATCGATGCATTATCGTTTCTATTACAATTTCTTTTCGTTACTTTATCCCATCTCCATTCGCTTTTTATCAGTACAGTTATATTTCGAATTGCAGTTAGACAGCTATTAAAATAGAATCGAATACGATTAGAACCCTTATATTCCCTCAGTCCTTATCGAATGGTTAATGGACTGTCAACATTAGACGGAATCATTTTGCCCGATAAACCGGTACACGTACTGAACAAATAAAGCCAAAATCGTACGTATGAGACCCGTATATGTCGAGAAAACTGTCTTGTGATGGGCTTCACGTAAATCCGAGTTAAACCTCCTGATCGAAGACAGCAAGAAGCCTGTCATGGGGTGGTGGTTTGTTATCCAGGCGCACGAGGACATCACAGGTTGTGTCACACGACCCGTATAAATCGCGTTTTCTTCAAACGTGAGAGATCTCTGTCTTTCGGTGTCATGTGCACATAAATGTATGTGTGTGCTCTTTCCCTGCAGTCCAGGATTTAATGGACGTTGATACATCGACGTCAACTCTTCTCGCTGTCACTGTTAAGAGCAGTGAGAGAGTGAAAGAGAGAGATAGAAAGGGGGAGAGAAGGAAGAGAGAAAAATCTAGCATGATGAACGTATCTCGTCCGTTTCTTCGTGCTGCAGAACAGAGTATTACTGGGTTATTCAATGTTCGAACAGTTATATCTGATCGTGTCTACCCTCTTTATAACCCTACAAGTATACGAAGTGCAAAGCTGCAAGACTGTCATTTCAGGACTATAGAAAGTCATAAAATCAGCGTACTAAAAGTAAAAAGTATAATTGTTCATTGACACGTTACTGTATTTCATTTAAAAAATTTCGAATATTCTTCAAGCTCGTTTATTCCGGAATGTCTAAAAAATACTACGAAACATTTGAACCCATTTCTAGTCACAAGAATAATATAGTTTGACGTCTTCGTCGCGTGACGACAAGAGTACAAAACTCTGGACTGGATGAACCAGCCTGGGCAGAAAGTCCTTGACACAATCTATCACTTCAGCAAAAAATGAACTTGCATACTCTGCGTGGTTACATACATGTAGCTTGGTGACAACGCGACAATGTCGTGCCTCTCACAAGCAACTACATACAGTGATACAAAGTACGTATACCCGATGCATGTACTAGACCTTCGTCAAGGACAGGGGTCCCGCCAGGGACAAGAGTTCTCGAAGCAGTTCGTTGTAGCACCTTTTTCATTCCCCTTCTTTCCACGTACTTCTTGAGTCCAATTTCCACCAACTACTCTACACGTTGATAGCCGTGACCTCGTTGCAACCGAAGGCAAGTAGGTTGGAAAGGATGATCGATTAGTTCCTGCGTCACTCCGATCAAAGTTCCATGGAACATTTCGACAGTGACAATCACAAATGTCCTCTGATTTTGATGTCAAATACGAAAAAGAAAGACAGCATGAAAAAAATATGAACTCCATCATTGATTATTGTTGCCATGTACCCGAGCCCAACTAGTTCCTGCTTATTACTTCTTATATTCTAAGAATATTTCTCCCAGCACTTTCCAATTTCGCGTTGGCTCGTTAATCTTTGGCAGACTCGTCATTTGTCTCTCTGCTGTTTTGGGCTTCGCTCGTACGAGGATAAACGAGAACTCAAACCGAGTCTTCTCCTGTTCTCTGTGGATACGGCATCACACCCATAAACATACACAAACGCATTACAAAAGACGAGGGTGAAAAATAATCGACGGCAGTCACAAACGCGACTGCCCCAATGAACCGAAGCCTCGCGCAATTTCGCAATCGCTGCGTCATTGCGTCAAAGTAATTCCATTAGTGAATGGTCCTCGATTAAATCGAAGAAAGGAGAGAAGAGATTCGTTTTTTTGCTTTTTCTTAGGCTCACTGTCGTTAATGACAATGATTCATGATACATCGGCAATAAACAGCGTCAATCTTGATAATTTTAGCAAACGGACAAAATTTTCCGAAATTTCTAAAAATACACTTGCCACATCGATAAAAATTCTCTCGATGTCAAAACTGGAGAGTCCTGCTTCTCCGAGCGTAGTGTAAAAGATTCATCAGGCATAAGCGAATCATGTACACTGTTCAGCCGTCACTGCTTGTCAAAGGTAAAGAAAGATTGCCAGCTATTTGTGCATGTGCGCTGGTTGACTTGGTCCGATATCTTGGCTGGCTGAACTATCGTCGAGCGTGCGAGCGATTAAATCTCCACGGTCGGATGTCACCTCGCGGCATGCGTACCTCGCGAAGAACTCCTGACAGGAGGTCGCCGGATCCCGTGCGTCCTCCACGCCCCCGCAGGCCCCCCCGTCGTGCTTGATGGTGGCCTTCTCGCCTTCTTCATCTTTCGCTTTATTCGCTTTCCTCTATACCATTTCTTCCAGTATCTCTTTTATTTTCCTCCTTTCTCCCCCCCCCCTCTCTCTCTCAGTCCCTCTTTCAGTTCTTCAGCTTCTTCCCATACATGCTCTCTCTTGTTCTTCCCCTGAGATACACCCCGCCGCAACGTTGCGCATGAATCACCATGTCCACCGAGTCTTGTCGCCCGCTTGGAAGGTGACAGCTGTCAAGTTGGTTCCGCAGTATATACGACGGAGCAGGACCCTCTTATCGCATATACATGTATAAACGCACACGCATATCTATAGCTGTATAGCCAGTTCGGTAACTCCTTTACTCTTGTACCTGATGTAGGTGGAGGCACACACCTTCTTGTGAAATTGTAGTAAGCGTTCTTACGCGCCTCTTACATCTCCAGGAGTCTTGAGCAAAGATACCACGTATGTATATCTGCATATAGGAAAAGAACATCCCGGGATTCCGCATGAGTCCACAACAAGAGTTAGATCTCGTGAAATTCCAGCTTCTTATTTCTGTCCTTATCTCAAGCTCTCTCTCTCTCTCTCTCTCCCTCTTCTATATTTTTGTTGCTAGTTTCTCAGGCTACAGCGATCGGGAAAACGAGACAGATTCCAATGCTGTAAGAGTGCACACTTGGGAAGTCAGTTTAGCACTAACTGTCAATGTCTTAGCTTCAATTTCCTGGGTAGATGGGTAGAGACTTGATACTCCATTAATAATGACTTCACAAGTGTAGTTAGATCTTGAATTTCCTCATACTCACATGTCCCGCTACGATCTTTAGTCTCGATTTCAGGGTTACACTCGAGAGATTTTATAGTGAGTTATACGTCAAATCATATTGATCCTCACTTCGTACAGCATCGCTGCAGGGTGACACCACCAATACACAACTATTCAGGCTTCATTTCAAAATGACTCTGATCGTATTAATTGTAATTGTTTCATCACAGTTCGCGTAGGTCACACATTTTTTTATTTCCCATAACGGAACATAATTCTATGTTATGCAGAATCTGTAACTGTCATCCTCCGATTTTTTTCCTGGACTGGCATTTCTCCATTTATAATTGTAACCGGGAAACAGTGAAAGAGACTTTTGTAAAAATGCGCGCGTGTTGATAAAGAGATTGAGAAGTAGTAAAGCCTTTCTAAAACGGACGGTGTACATCGAGAATGAAGCGAATCGGTACGTGATTAAAACATGTCACGAACTTGGGCAGTGCAGGTTTAGTCTTTTCGCACGTTTTCTGGTTAATGTTTTCTTACAGTAACAACGAAATATTCGTAACAAAACGCCCAGTTTCCGGCCGGGACTATAGCTAAGAAGGATCACGAGACTCTGTACTGGAAAAGGCTTAAATCTCGGGGACTATTGTATTAGTAGTGGACCGCGGTTATACTCTATTACAAACACAATAGTGACCAAGGTTCAAGCCTTTCCGAGAACAGAGTCTCGTGACCCTTCTTTCGTGCGATGACTGATTACGGTTGTCGTGTCACCAAGAGGAACGATGACCGCTATGGTTAAGAGCGTGTCTCAGCCTCTGAAACTTAGCGCATAACTAGAAAGTTCAACCTCTGAAGTAACCTAACCACCAAGTCGGTAACAACGAAGTTTAGCAGGAACTCGTTGTCACGTCAGGAGAGATGTAGGAAAACTTTATTCGGCATGGTTCTTATGGAGCATAGTATCGTGACCTTGCATGCCCTCATAATGGCCAAGGAGCAAGTGGCTCATAGACCTAGCAGTGATGATTATAACGCTCAACGGCCATGCAAGGCATCCGATGACACTTTCGTGCCATGACCGTTTTCCAGCTCAGCAAAATTCTATCATGACCATGCCATGACGGTGCCGAGCTCAGTAAGATTCTACCAGGAGTCTGTTCTCTGATTATCCCTCTTTGTCTCATGAGGATATAAAAGCATGGTTTCGATATATTACGCAAGGTCTCGTAAGAAAAAAAAATACCCACGATAAATTGAAACAACGTGTGGCTCTGAACCATTCGAACCTTGCCCAATTGTTTTACTGGCAATACTTTCGATAGAATTACATTCACATTTGACAGCTCTTTGTAAATCGTCATCGTTGGTTTTCTCCCTCGGTTTGTATGTGAAAGTGATACTATCGTAGAATCACCGTCAAATAATTGATTTAGTCGTTACAAAGTTGCGTTATCACTCATGAAATAACCACCAGTAAAATTCGTTATTTTCCAAGCATTTGACTTGAAGATTTATGAATTATAACAATTGACCAATTTTAATGTTATAATAAATCAGTCAAAATAGGACACAACGGTTCAAAAACTTTGCGGGTTAGAAAGAAAAATGCAAGTGAGAATTTATCACGTGTTTTACTGGTTACATCAACTCCTTATAGTTTCAAAAAGCTTACTTACTTTATAGTTTCAAAAAACTCAATAACCAGAGGTTTCTTCAACGAAAAAATGTTACATCGATAAACGAAGTAAATCAATATCGATGTTATTACTGTGACCATGTTCTGTTATACTTCTCGTCGAGTTACACATTTCTGAATCTATTAATTCAAACATCAGACGAGTGGTAAATTTGTTACAGGAGACAAGAAGTATGTTGATGACGATATTAAGTATACATATGTATATACATTTACAAATATATGAGACAGATTTGATTTATGTTCTGACATTTAGAAATCTTTCATTCGCTAACCTAAATTAGGACTCGGATACTAAGAAATAATCGGAGGTTCTTGAGAAACCAAATATCGCACTTGGATTCCCTCTCAGGGCAAAAGTATCGATCGATCGTAGCATATCATAAAGAGAGACACAGGAGAGAAGGGCTGCATTCAGCATTCTCCGAGATCTAGAGTCACGATCGAACCGAGAAGTCGAACAAAACGAGCAAAGATCCGTGGATGACCTGAGCACCGAGCGGTCGCATCGATCGCGAGAAAACATGAGAGACGAGCCATCATTGTTGAACCGCGACGACGACAACGACGACGACGACGAGACGATCGTCGAGAACAGAGAAAGTTTATCCTTTCGGCACGGATCAGACACTTCTGCGAGTCTTCCCCTCCTATCCGAGAAAATTCTATTTTACCTTTTTGTATATAATATTCGATCGCTTTTAAAGTCCCGGACGTGAGATCGTGTCGAAGAACAGCGGGAGACAGATCGTAGCGTTGCTAAATCGAGGATTTTGCCATCAAGGGGCTTCTGCATGGTAAAATATTATCTGATCATTTTATCTTCGAAGGAAATATGGATCGTAATATTTTGCAGATGATTTTATAATAGTTTTTTTTTTTTTCTTTTTTAAAAGAAAGAAAATATGAGGAACGTCTTCAGGAAATATGCTTTCACAATTCATTGTATTGCGATAATAAAAACAATGTTGCGCTATTTTTTTATTATTATTTTTTATCCTTTGTTTGCTTCAATCATACGAGCAAAGTTCCAGCCATATGGTGTTTAAAATTTGTGAAATAATTCTATGGTAACAAAAAAACGACGAATAAAGCAGAATGCATCGCGCATTGAAAAGACTAATTTTGTTAGAAATTGTAATGAGCAATTTACTTTGATGAAAATTACTCTTAAAAATATTGAAATCCAAAAGCTTGAGGATAACCGATTTTTTTCGTCAAATTAAAGAGGAGTTGCTGTATAAAAATAGCATGTTCCCGAGCTTCGGAGTTGACCGGCTCCGAAAGCTTATCATTCAACACCACATACGAATCTCCATTGATAACCTTATATACATAAATATTCGAAAGACATTTAGGAACATGGACGAAGCTGAAGCAGTTATATGAAAACGATCGAATGCAAAAACGAAGGCGAACGCACGTAGCCTCGTCGGTTGGTTATAAGGTGACACGGTGTACCGTAAATTTTCTCGTGTGCGTTGGTCGTGGGAACGTGACACTTTCACGGCGCTTATCTAATTTATCCAAAAGCCTAAGGCGCATTTGACTGGCATCTACCTCTATACATAGACTATTCTCACTTAGAATACTTACATTAGATACGATATATGTATAAATATATAAAAGATAAAAAAAAAAAAAGTAACGAAGTCGTCAAAAATCGACGAGAAAAGATACCGGAGCAGATGGAAGTGAAAAGAGGATGGAGAGCGAGAAGGAAACGCCAAGAGAGTAATCGATTTACTCGCAACTCAGGTACATCGTTTGATCGCTCATATAATCAAACCAATAGGTATCAAACCATTGAAAAAAGGAAGCACAAAAATTTTAATCCACTT
Organism: Campoplex capitator; assembly: GCA_037576405.1. Classification (NCBI taxonomy): domain Eukaryota; kingdom Metazoa; phylum Arthropoda; class Insecta; order Hymenoptera; family Ichneumonidae; genus Campoplex; species Campoplex capitator. The sequence goes on along the minus strand of JARBWI010000323.1, from coordinate 5,887,460 downwards.
CATTAATGGAATATCGTCGAGACTTCGCTCGAGACTCATCACGCGTATGCCGCACTTTCTCCAGATCCTCGAAACGCTTAGAGTTTCCTTGTCCATAACGATCGCATTACGTAAATTAAAAAAAAAAAAAAAACAAGTAAAACGATTACGATGAAAAAATATCGGTTACCGTATAAATTTTGCTCATCAACAACAACTTAAGGTACATTGTGATTGAAGAGACATTTATATACCATGAATCTAATGACTATTAAAAAACAACAACACTTTAAAATACAATAAACAAATGTATCAAATGTAATCATGGAATTTATCTTCCTTTCCTACTGTTGTAAAGAAATTGTAAAAAAATTTACTAACCACAGTATTTGTTAGGATTATTTGTCTTCTTTCCAATATTGTATTGATATGCGATAATGATATCAGACCACAATTCAAATGTAGTCTTTTTTCGTATAGAAATCTTTGCATTTAAGATATTGGAAAATAGATTTTTGACTCAAGAATTAAAAATAAATGGTAATCGACTAAACAGGGTTTTGAATACTTTTGAACTGGAATCTGTAGTTGACACTATTCTATCTGCCTACAAAAGTTGTTTTTACTTTTGAGAGAATTCGGAAAAATAATCTTTTGGAGATTCAAAACATCATATACTATCCGATAACGAACTTTCCTATTGATTATGAATCAAAGATTGAAGCTTTTCTGTTTCGAATCAATCAAATTATGAAAAACAATGAATTCTTTCATGCTTTATCGTGATTAGCGTTATTATCTGAATAAAAAATTATCACTATGTTTCTAAATGTTTGTAATTTTTTCAAAATGAAAAACGATTAATAATAAATTTAAATTTATACAAGTGAAATGTTTAAAATTGCTACAAAACAGTTTTCCATTTTGATATGATAAACAAACATAACCTGTTGACTTTCGCTCAACAAAGAATTGTTGTCTTTTTATTTATTACTTAAATTCATTATCTAAATTGATAAATTCGACGTTTATGTTTCACCGATCGGTCGATAACATGATAAATTTTTCTTGTTATTATTCTTAAGACACAAGATAATAAGTGGAGAGTTTGCCTATCGGGCTGAAATCGTGACTGGTGACAAAGATGTCCCGGAAGATGGCTAAGTGTCATGCGAGAATTTTTCGATATGCAAATATGACGCTCATACTATATTCACAATACATGCATGATGCACAAGACAAGGAAAGACCGCTCTCACTTAGCGGTTCATCAGAAGTAGCTAATCTTAATTCGCTTATCGAATTACCCCAACGAGAAACTCTGAGGTGTTTTGCACTGCGCTTTCGATCTTGCAGCACCACGAAGGACTTCTCTCAGCAGGCAGGCACCGTCTCACCTCACGATGGAGATGTTTTGCGCCCGAAAGATAATCCGTCGGGTATGGTAATTCGAGAGTAGCGAAGCGCCGGAACACCGCCACAGATAGAGCAGTGAACGTACGTAAACGAGGGAACGAGATAGATCCGTCGAAGAAAGATGAGATGAAGAGAGAGAGAGAGGAGGTGAGAGTGACAGTGAAAGATATGCTTCACTGGCCCTTTTCAGAGGCACGAATTTTTCCCTTTCAACAAAAAGTATTTTTCATTTCAACCGAATCATCGATAGTATCATCGCTTCGATCTTTGTTTGTATTCGCATCGTTTGAAGTTCTGTTAAAAGCTTCTATTGAAAATAATTTCTAACCACCTTCAAGTATATGATATAGTCTGCATAAAAATTAATTATGAAAAAATGTGTATCAAAATGGTGAAGGATTTTGAAATGTTCCCAAAAAAAAGTTGCCTTTCATTATATACACCTAAATTAATAGTCCTGGTGCCATTGCCGATGCATTGAAATAACAAGAAAAAAATCGTCGTCTCCCCGCACAAAAAGCCCAGTGAGTTGCTAAGCTTCGAGACCACCGAGGAAGGAACAGTGACACGAAAAAACGGATAAAAACAGACAGGTAAAAAAAAAAGTTCTCGAGAATCGCAAAGAAATGATGAGAGAGCTCGCTTAGCGTCACTGCTTCAGACTCTTGCGGCTCTTACGTGTGTCCCTCGAAGACGAGAACACTTCGCATCTCGCACATTATCGTTACACACAAGATGTGTCCCAAGTACAGCAAAACATATTGGTCGCAAAGTAACACACACACACATACACATACATATAGATACAAAAATAGGAGACAGAGAGAAATATGTTTCGCCTTGGTGAACGGTACCGTTCGTTTCTTCTTCTTCTTCTTCTCCTTGCGTTCAACCAAGAGATATTATTATATTCAAGTGGGATATATAAGATGGAAGAGAGAGAGAGAGAGAAAGCGAGTGCGAAAGTTGGTACATAGCAAGAGGGTAAAGAGGTTGTTGACCATCCGGCATCGCGCATTCACCGCTGCGATAGCGGAAGATGTGCGTTTGATAGGACTCTCCCGCCTTATACAACTTTTAGATGTTGGCTTATTTCACCGAGGAGCGGTCTTAACCAACTGCCTCACCCTTTTGCGTCTTGTGTACACGTGAAGCTATTCGATTTTCGCAAAAAAAAAAAAAAATAGAATCAGTTGCTGCATTTTTCTGATGACAATATTATAATTTGCTCCATTTTAGACTCATTTCTCCGTTTCTTATCCATTTCCTTATATTAAATAAAATCGTCTTTCTTCTCAAGCTGGATTAGTTAACTATTGTTCTATGGCAAAATTTTACGATTGAGCCACTTCGACCTTCCTGCGATCATATCGTCCCGATGCTGTACCAATGAACCTTGTTCTTGTGCGTAATTTAGCACGAGTTATTCATAAAAAAAACCATCCGTTATGCCCACTTCCCAAACAAAGATTTTGCCCATTTTTTTCTTTCTTGTAATCGAATTATTATAAAAAAATTGTCAATTTCGTTTAAATTATTTCACAGTTTATGTGTTTCTTCATACGATTTATCCTTTGATAGCAAAATTTTCCTCACGGTACATTCACTTTATTAAGTATTCTCGACACGAAGACTAAGAAGAATAATAAAAATAGTACAAAGTATATGAAGAAGAAAGAAGTTTTCCGGTCGTATGCACTGGCACCTAAGATCCAGTGCCATGCTCGCCCAAAGACTGTTAGAGATTAGATCTGCATACGTACATATATGAATGCCATATGAAAAAAAAAAAAATAAACAAAAAAATTCGATATGCAGATAGTGCTAGACACGAAACATCATTTGAAAACGCCTTCGTACACGATTTATCGTTTACATACGTGATTACATCAACAGTAATATCAATAAATTATAGATCTCTTTCTTCGTAATTTTGCGATAGTGGCACAAGCCTCAGGTATACCAATCGTATGTGTGATCTATCTTTAAGACAAATTATTTGTCGCTTTGGAACATGTTAGAATTTTCCAAAATCCAAACGCGATGATCAATTCTTTCGAGCAATACTTATCGGTTCTTGCACGTGTCCTCTCATAAACTGATACTTCTTTGATTGTTTCAGATATTCAGATATTTTGAATATTATCAAAGCAATCAAATATATTTTTTTATTATTCCAGAAACGTTAGGTATAGCCAGTTTCTATTATAGATCTATAGTCTGTCTTATCGTTGTCAATTTTTATTGGACATGCCACAAGAATGTAAACGATAGCATCGAAAGTTATACGTCGATTCCCAACATGATGGTTTCCTTATTGCAGCCTCGTGAACTGAACACAAGCGAGTACAGATACAGATGAAACAATCTACACCGAAAATAAATAAACAAATGTACTAGTTAAACACGCTTCGTTGAACTTAATCCATTTATTATTCCATTACTTTTACCACTACCAAATGAATTTGTTCGAAACGTGGTAACCAAAGGATTTCGATAAATATTGGCTTTTCACCAAAGTTCCCTCGCATACTGAGAACCATCAGAAACCAGCAGAATAATTTTATGTCCTTTGGGGGCGGGACCATGTGTGTCCATACACGTTCATTAATTAAAAAATCGATTTCAACGAGTGTATTAAGGAACGGGTCGCGTGTGGTTCACACTCTCTTGAATCAGTGCGAACGAAAATTGCGTCACGCCTCGTATACGAGACGTGTTATAGTAAGGTCCGGAGTGTTCAAGAGCCCGCATGCTGGCAGGTATTATAATGCTACATTGGCACGGACGTGAAGGCGATGGAAGAAAAGTAAAACCTGCCTTGGGGCAAGCACGAATGGGTTATATACAAACATGTATGCATATAAGGCAACATGTTCATCAAATGCTACAACGAACGATTAAATTTTATAGAATTGAGTAATAAATACGAGGAAAAAGATAAAGATGCACATTTTCTAATATAAGCAAAACCAAAACTATAAAAGTCGATTTTTTTTTCAAATATTATTTTAACGATTTTTGCTACATCAGTGAAGTTTTGACATTTAAATTCAGAGCACCCTGTGTACACTACGAACGAAGATCGTTAAGTTTGCATCGAAGCCTAGCTTAATTGTCGAGAGATAATTGGGTAGTTGCGTGGTCGCAGAAATATCGCGGTTGCGACGTTTTTCACCAGGAGACTCTCATGGAGAGTCTCGGTGTGTTACATGGAGCCGTCCCCGACTCAGCAGCGATGTCACTTAACGGGTCCGATGCAACGATACGTGTGCGCGGAGGGAACATTTTCTTTCTCCCTTTATCTATCCTTCTGTTTCACTCTCTTTCTCTCGAGGATTCTACGATGCACTCGCCATATGCAGGAATGTGTATGTCTCAGGGCGACCTGGCAAACGATACGCGAGCCATGCGCGCATCTCACCAACTAATTATAAAGAGCCCGGCAAGCGAGCGAAGCGCAAAACGAACTAGCCTTTTCTACCGCTCTTCTTCTTCTTCTTCTTAAGGTGTCCCCTCGTGTCCATTCTACCCGCTCACAGGCATAACAGATACACCGGGAAATACAACAGCTGCTTCCACCTGCCAAGGTGACACTCTCTCAACCCGTCTAACCGTATTCTTGGAGCCAGAGATGCATACTTATACGGGAATAACATTACCACAGAACGTTTTGCGCTACGGATATAAGGAAGCTTTAAACACTCTTGAATTTATTACTTCACAAAACCCAAACTAAGTCCAATGTACACAGAAATCATTTTTCGACCCAGTGAGGATTATTCAGAACCGATTGTCATTAAACTAGCGTTTTGTTGGAACTGATGGGAACTTGACCTGCCATGTGTAATCACTTTCACGCATGAAGCATCAAACTAGACACAACCACAAGACCGTCAACCACCACTGATCAAGCTGTTTTTCAATCTTGACGATGATTTTCCATCAATCACCATATGTTCCGAGAAGTGAACAAAATCAAAAATCTCATGATTCACAACATCTAGCGAGTTTGAGTAAGCCCAAGATCCAATACAGTAGTTCGATCTTTCAAAATCTTTTTCGTATCATTCAACCCAGTTATACCAGCTCTGTTTAAACACCCTAGCAATAAACAGTTTCTAATCTGCATGCGTTTTCCTCGAAAACAGGTAAGTAACTGGGATCCAAAAAAAAAACATGAATAGGGCACAATATTAACGGCCCTTCAACTTCAACCGTTTCCCACTGGTTGAAGTTTGAAATTAGATTTAAGAGGCCGCGATGAATAAAATGCTGTCTTACTCTGAAACTAATACAACAATTGATCATAATTACTACAGTAAACAACCAGTTTTCTTGTACCCACTAGAGTTATGACCCATCTCTTCCGTCTATGTATATACCCAGAGTAATAATTCCACTGAAACTTCTTGATATGCTGATACACTAGCACACGTATAGGATTGGCACAATTCGTGACTTAACTTTCGATATGGAATTAACGATACACGTTTGAAGCACGAAGTTTAAACGTGTATATATTTCACAGACAACATATGTATCTGCAATATTGAAGGAATAACTTGTCCCTCGTTGTTATTATATGTGTTCATCGATAAATCGCAACGTCGGTTTGCGTTAGTAGGATCGCCACGAGCATTCCTCAGGGAAGAAATGAAGTGGGAAAGCCAAAAAAAATACATTGTAAATATACTTTATCGCGTAATAGCGCAGTCACATACATGAACGTACAACCCAAGAGCTTACGGTAAAATCTCTGTAAATCCACCATTATCATGTAAATGGTGTCTCGAAAGTCTTAATGCTAACGGAATAAATGAGTTTCAGAATTTCTCAAAAGTACGAATACATTGAATTTATCTTATCGAACCATGATAACTAATCTGATTCGCTGGTGAATATAGAATGGGAGCAGCGAGGCACAGCATGGATATCCTCGAGACTGATCACTCTGGCTGCACATCATCATCTTTGCCGTGGATCAACAGTCACTGATTAATGAATAACTTATATCAGCAATCCGTCGATAAGAAAAGTAGTTTTGAATAAGAGTCTTCTTTTATTTTCAAACTTCGCAAGCAACCTATTTATCTAATATTCTTTGAGACATCGCTCTTTGGACACTCCGTATGTAAGAGGATGGCCATGTTTCACGTACAGGAAGACCAATGCGTCGTTGTCCTAGTCAGGCGCGCTCCTTTCGCCACACCCACGCCCAGGACATTTACGTAGCTCAGAGTGATAAGGCGCGAGTTTCTCGTACGAACTGCGAGCCTCATCGCCCAGCAGAGTTCACGATACGAGAACTAAATCCTCACGGGTTAAGTAGACTCTCTTATTCTCCGCGAAATTGCTGGGTAACTCCTTACAGAGCTTTCTTTCGTCGCCACGACTCACCCATTCTTCGTCCTCTTTCCATCCCTGCGAAAACTATATCCTCTTCCACTTTGCGTACGACCTCTCGCGACCCACGTCTCTTCATAGATATAACATGGGGTCCTCGTAAGTGAAGCTTCAAACGTAACCATTGCACTCGCGCTACAATGACCGCCATGCGGTTTCACGTTTCAGAAATCCATTGGGCGACTTGGGTTCCGTCCCGAGATTAAAATCCTACCGCGATGAAAAAATTTAACTTGGAGAATAACAACAAAGAAAGATTCAACATTGTAACGTGATCGCTCTCGTGTTTCTACAATAACATATTTTCTCGATGAAATAATTACGAAAACTGTTTGAATATTCATCAACATATTTCCTCAAAAATATCATCAACACTTTCAGTATTTTATTCGAGAATAAGAACTGCAATTTTATTCGGATTCTATCAATTACAAATAATTGTTAATACACTTCTTTCCATCAAGATCGATCTACAATTGGCTCACTAGTTTTGCGAATCCACTGCTTATTCACATCCGGCCTTGAGATCGAGGACTTTTTGTTAAAAAAAAATCAATATCTGAGGTCGCAAAAAATTCATTCGTATACCTTTGTGCTGCTTCACGAAAAATCTACGGGAATTTTGTTCATTTGCGCTAAGGATTTTGAAACACATTACAAAAACAATTTTTGGCATGCAAGTCTCAGAGTGTTATTGTTCAAATTAGTAAAAAACAAAAAAAAATTAGTCAAATTAACTATTCGTACTGATTACTAACTAGTATATCATACATTCACATTGAGAATTTCAACGACTTCGAGAAACGAAGTGGGAAGTTGTTTTAAAAAAATTAAGAAGCTTTCCACTCATTTTGAAATGGAGAATTAAACGTGACTTTTTCTTTCGAAGAAAAACGTAGAGCGATTCTTTCTGGTTCGTCGCGTGCCTGACGAAACCGTACGTTACTTTTTTTTTTCAGACGGAAGTGAAACAATGTAAATGCATAATATGGTGTAGTGAATTGGCAGAAATGAGAGCCACAAAAGATTAAAGCATACCCACCTGTAATACACGTCGCTTGGCTATGCGCTCGGATATATATCGCGAGAGAACGCGCATTAAGACGTCGGTTTGTGCACTCGTTAATTAATATCTACAGGCTTCACGATCGTCGGGTGCAGGTGAATTAAAATAAAAATGAAATAAGGGCAGAACGATCGCTCGTCACGGTATTGCATGTAAAATATAATCGTGCGAGAGCATCTTTGAGAGAAAAAAAAATTGTAAGAAAAAAAACAAAAGTATAAATTGACGACAAAAGTCATGAAATATACGAATATTTTGAACGCAGCTATACTCTGGTATGAACAGTTGTGTCGAAAGATCAAAAGATTATCGACCATTCTGAAAAAAGTTCGGAACAAAATGAGATCTTATAATTTAAATTATTTCGATAAAGGTGTAAGATGAAATTTAAAAAATTTTCGCACGACGATGAAAATTCATTTTTGAAGAGAACATTAATGTTGTCACCATTCTTTATTATTGTTTTTTTTTTGTAAGTTAATTTGTCTCTGGAAACGGAATGGATCACACCTTGAAACTCAATTATTATCCTTGCTGTGTTAACGCGATGGGTGGTCGAGATTTACCGAGTCATAATAAATTCACCGTCGTGCGACGACCGCGACAAAGCTTAATGTCAACGATCTAAGCGTGGCCAAAGCTTGTCACGGATTTTAACTCGAGAGATTTCTCTCTCGTGCATGCTTGAAGTAATATAATATTGGAATTTAACAAAATACGAGAAACTCATGATATCCGTACGCTCGAATGTGATCGCGAGAAAAGTTGAGAAAACATTTTTCTTTTTAATTTATTAACTTTTTTATAATTTTTTTTACAAAAGTCATATTCTCTGAACGAGAAACCATAAAATTTATTTCGTTTGACTGCGCTCATTTCACCTATACATAACCACTCCTGATACGCGGAAATTCTGTCTAGCACTAATTTTTCAACGCTCTCGCGGTGGCATATAGGCTCTCGCGGTAGTCTTTGACGCCTTTTCTGGGTCATATGCAATCCACGAAGTGAAAAAATCATTCAATTAAGTGGATTAGCTGTTCCAGATGATTTCATCAAAACGAAATTTCGTTTTGCAATCGTATTTTTTTGACGGAATAGTTTTTTCGACGACTCACAAAGTCTCGTTTCGAAAAAGATAAATTCCAGATATAATTAGGATTTTCAATATTAACGAAACTGGTCTCCAATTTATATAATAACACAATTTAGCATTCGTTACATACAGATATCGAACAAATGGGCAACATTTAAGCTACAAAAATATATGGGATATCATGAAATTTGATCTTAATTAGTGTCGATCGTTTTCGCTAAATTTTTATTGAAAAATGTTCGAACGATCTTAAAAGATTAAATGTCCAAACGAGTGTGCAAGCCTCACGTATACTTGCTTGATATTATGAAAAATACGCATATTTCAGTATCATGTAAATGGTTTTTAATCGATAGATACGTTCGGCGTGACCAATCGAACTGACCCGTTAATTAAACCCTCATAACTCACGAGAAATTCTTACCTACTTTATCCCCCAGCCCCCTTTCGAACTAAAGTTTGTTACAAACTCTCGAATGTCCTGCAGTCAGTGAACGTTCCGGTATAACCGTAGCCCCCACTCACTTTCAAACTGAAGCAGTACGTATGAGGTTTAAAAAAATATGAGCGCTCATTAATTAAATCATATGGGCTCAAGTCTAATGAGAAATGGGTATAACGATTTTTCAACTTTCTGTAATTCACCTCGTCGCATTTTCCCGAGTACCATGTACATTTTCTTAGAATAGGAAACAAAAAAAAAAGAAACCATACTGGGCACGGGTCGTTAATTAACAAGTATATGGTGATGATAAAATTAACACTCATATATTTTATTTTGAAAATAGAAAGAAAAAAAAATGGTGGATGGTCGGACAAGAAATAAGCGTGGGAATGTCCGGGAGAATGGTAAATACCGAAAGAGGTGGTGCGGGGAAACAAAAAAAAAAGGAAAAAATTTCCGGACTCGATGAAAGTCGATTGAAACTCACGCACTCGGAGGATACGCGAGAGAGTGTCGCCCGCTTCGGGGCACGCGGGTGGCCAAGCGTGAAAATCGTTGGCTTAACCTTTGCGTTAATATCTTTTGCGCTCACCTGGATTTATATTATAGATGTATATATATATATATATATATATATATATATATATAATCCAGCTCCGGGCCTGACTCGCGAGTCTTTCGCGTATATATATATATATATACGCGATATATATATATATATATATATATATATACGCGAAAGACTCGCGAGTCAGGCCCGGAGCTGGATTAATGACGCGACGAGAAGGAGAGTGCGTGGGATCGGGCACCGTGGCCTCTGTCTTTTTGTACATAGTCTTCTCGTCGTCTACACAACCTGTGTGTATCTCTGTATCTCTATATACATATGCGATGGAAGGATTCTACGCTCACTTAACTCGACTTATTTGATAGAAGATTCAATTATCAAATGTTCATACACAAAAAAAAAACATACGTTCGGCGAGTTTTTTTTACTGCATTTCAATTTTATTCAGTTGTTTTTCATATTTTTCATTCGTTACCTAAACAAAACCATATAGATATTTGACTAAAATAGGTATCATTCGTGTCAAATTGGTTGAATCTTAAATTCGATTATATTTCATGATTGGAAAAAATTCTTTATCAATCTCGATTCGATAAAGCAACAAAATCGAAGAACCGATCCCTTTCCTTGGATGGAGATTATCAGTCTGATGATTCTTCGTGTCTTTGTAGACCAGAAAATGTGTTTGAATCATGTAACGCTTGTATGTTTGTTGTTTTTTTTTACATCATAAAATACGATGAGTCATAAAGAGAAGCATCAATTTATAGTGGTTATTCACCGTATTCAAGGGCTTTAGTAAAAGTTTAGCATAGAATGTCCCATACTATGTGTTCTGTGTGCAGCGGAATGAAAACGACCAAGAGACGTTTCCTCCGCTCCTGCTGGTGATTGCGATCGGTCGTGCAGACGAGAGATCGGTGCAGGTATACATGCAACTTGGCGGATCTCTGTGTGTCCGTGTGATGATACGGACTTGCTCGATCTCGATGTGGAAGTCCTCTAGCGAGGGCGCAAGGATGAATCAATGTCCTGGGACCAAGAGTATAAGAGAATGAGATATGAAGAGAGAGAGGAGAAATTCTTTCCTTACCGTAAAGCAAGACAAGGACGCCTGAGGAGCGTAGACAAAGCGAATGCTGTCAACTCCTTCCGAGACTTGCCAGCACAACTGATCTTCTACCGGTCCCCCCAGACAGAAGTTGTGAGACAAGGATAACAAAGATAGACAGTCCTACGCTGTTGGTATAAAAGTCCACAAGTATGCGAGTAACCAGATGATAATCTGGAATATTTATTTGCTCAAAGTATCTTTATTGACAGTTTTACATAATTTTTCTCGTCCTTTGTTAAGGAAATACGACAATCAGATGATTATCTCAGTATCTTTAAACAATGTAGATTGCGCGTGATATTGTTTGACATTTAAACAACATATTTTTCTTCACCGCTGAATCGGAGTGATCGCGAGAGTGAAAATTACAAATTGCAATATTTTTATAGTTACGCGAATCGCATTGAGAAATTTATTTAAATTTATACACGCAATCTTTCGATCCAGGACATAATGAAAATATCAATCGCTATCCGATTCGATGTGATTGAAAGAAAAACGACTTATAAATGAATACCGCACATGTGCTGTGACGCTGATAAACCAATTAAGTTTTGTCTTTTTAGTTACTAATAATTTTTAAATAATCTAAATAGGCAACAAAAACGCGAATTATTTTTATTACTCGAAAGAAACAAAAACTGTATAACATTAATGTCGCAGACAATTAAAATACTTTCACAAGTCGTAAATTTTTTATCGAAGATCTTTTTTTTATCATGAGGTTATTTGGAGTATATTTAAGTAAGATAGTTTGCACGATTTCGAGGTGGTGGAATGAAATTGCTCACATTATAACGATTACGTAGAATTTGCATCGCGAAGCGGGAAACAAGGGAGTCCGATTGACTGAGATATCCATAGAAAATGATAGCACTTAATAATCATTAGATAGAGTATTCGATGTTACAATACGACGGTAAATCACGCGAATTATATCATCGTGAATGAACGTATAGAAGAAAGAAAAAAAAAGAAGAAAAAAAAGAAAAAAATACATCACTCGGTAGGTAAATGTGGGTTTTGAGCGGTTGTGGTTCAGCCGAGGGATTGGCCGTGATATTTATCCCTCACGATTTTCATGAATACATAGTATGGACTCTCTCGAGTGAGAACGAGCGATAAATATCGAACGATAACGATATTATCCATATAAGAGGGTAAAGCGAATGTTCTCCTCGCTTTTCGATCTCCGGCTCATTCCGGCTCGCACGTTTCCCTTCGGATTTCTCGAGCTGGTCCAGTCTTGTACCATTGTCCAACGAGGACATCGAGAAACGAACCATTGTCTTTTTCATCCGTGCTCGCACATCGTATTCGAGGAGAACGATGTGTGTAATAATGCTGGGAGCGTGTTAAACTCCACGTGCTTGGCCATGTTGCTTTCACCTTACGTCGAAGCTGGGCGCGAGATCGCGTGTTTTCGCACTTACCATTATTACACCATACCTACACCATACTTTGACCATTTTTACCAATACTCAATCCCTCGTATCTAGTTCATTCATCATAAAAGACGCAAATTTCTGAGAATAACGAATTTATTGAGCTTCGATGCTTATTCTTTATCGTAATGGAGGGTGTATGGATATTCAAGTGTTCTTTTACGTACTGAACGCGCATTAAAATGCCCGGTATGGTGAAATAAAAAGTGAAACATTACGTCCATAAATTAACAATATTACACTTACCCAAATTTATGGCCACTAATTTAAACATAAACGTCTAAATCAGCAAATTGTTTTCTGAATGAACTTTAAACCATCCATTCTTTAAAAACTTTCGTTTGATTTTCTTTTTTTCGTTATTTATATATCCTTCGAGAATAGAATTTCTTATCGCTGTCACCCAATCAATTAATGAAAATCGTCAATTCATTTTGAATCTGAATAAAACTAAAAATTTCGAAGAAATCTCTAATTTCAATTACAGCAATTGGAGTAGTTCGTATATGAAATAAGTTTTTTTCCATTATCATGTTCCGTATTGAGTCGCACTTTTTTCGCGTGGTCTTTTTTAAACGAATTTAGCTAATCTAAAATCAGGAACGTGACTCAATATTTGGTAAAAAATCCTTCAATATCTTGAGTCAAGGGTGCTGCGAGGAACAATTCTTCGAGACGGTCACTCGATTATTTATGAACAAAAAAACGCGAGCAAGTATTTTGGACTCCTTTGAACGGCGAATAATTCAATCCTCATGAAAATCGGTAACTGTAACGTGACATTAGACCACGAAAAGTAAAGAGTGAGGTTTTATTCTGATTGTTCCCTCTGACTCTCCGCTCATCGATTATTGTAAGCCTTCCCCCAAAGTAATGTATCAGCGTATCTTCTGAATCCGAAGAATTTTAAAGCCATGTGACAGACTGACAATCCTACAGGCATTATCGAACCAAAGGGGGATTCTTATTGATTGTTCATGATTCTAAAGATCGAATACGTAAAAATTAGTAGAAGATAAAGAGAAAAGGTGTCAGTAGCGGTGAAGTATACTGATTCGCACTTTCACATTGTTCGAATGAAAATTGAAACATCAAGCGTCATCGAGCTCACGTGACCAACTCAAAATCGATGGTGGCGCCTTTCATAGTAAAGTATATCTATATCTAGTATAAATATAGTCGCTGACACACGTCAGACGCCTCGTGTGTATTTTACCGGATTTTTCCGTGAGTTTTTATTGAAATCGCAATAAATAAATTTCGTAATGTGCAAGAAAGTGGCGTGAATTCGGCTCTGGTCTCTTCAGTTGTGGCAAATGTGTGTACAATTTGTAATAATTAGTATATTACACTACAAGGGCAGAAAGTTGAGATTCCTGCACTGCGCGTCACAATGCCCGAGGCGAAGCCGAGGGCATTTGACGCGCAGTTCAGGGCTCTCAAACTTCTGCCCGTGTGGTGTATACTATTTTTCTTTATAGCCGGTCGAAAGTACGGAGACAAAATATTAAATGTATTACATCAAAAAAAAAATTGATGCCTGCCCCCGACATTTGCGGCACGAGCGAAGCGAGTGCTGCTGGTCGGGGGGGCAGGCATCAAATTAAAAAAAACCTATGTAGACAATTAAACATTCTATCGGAAATTTTTAAAAATTTAACAAACATGAAAATTTTCAAATTCAACAAATGTGAAAATTTGTTAATTCAACTAACATGAAAATTTTTCAAATTAAACAAACAAAATTTGTTTGAATTGAACAAACATAAATTGTTTTAAATTAAACAAATGTAAAATGCAAATTAACAATAATATTAATGCGTACATTAGTTTTTTTTATTAAAATATATATAAATAATTAAAAAAAACCAATGTAGACAATTAAACATTTAATCAGAAAATTTTTTGAATTTATCAAACATGAACATGTTTAAAATTAAACAAGCATCCAAATGAATTAAACAAACATAATTTTTTTAAAATTAAACAAACGTAAAATGCAAATTATCAATAGTATTAATGCGTACATTATTTTTTTTCATTATTACCATGGTCACATGTATAATAAAAATTGTTAATTATGTCACCATGAAATACGCAGTTTTCGAATAAATTATGTGGATTTTCATTGACAGACAGATATTTTGATCTTTGTCCATTTATATGATGCTTCAAATTATGAATAACCAGCGTAAACAAAAGAGCAGCTTTGACGTCAGAGAAAAAAAATGGTTAGGGACAACTGTCACCGGTGACAGTTGCGGGAGCCTCACATACAGCTGTGCGTGAAAAAAGTGTTTGCTCCCGCCGTCATTCAGTTGTTTTACCAATGCAAGAAAGTCGGTCTTTCTGCATCGAAATTGATGCGGAAAGAGCGTACTTTCGACCGAGGTATGAAGAAATAGTATATTACACAACTAGGGCAGGAAAATAAGTAATGTCTCAGATCACATGTAATTGTCGGCCGAGGCGAAGCCGAGGCTGACAAACATGTGGTCTGAGGCTTTACTTTTTCCTGCCCGAGGTGTGTATACGATTTTTCTGTCCGACGTAGCCGGAATGTGGCAACTTCGGCCCGCGCAGCGGGCCGAAAGTAGCCACTTTCGGCACGGAGGACAGAAAAATAATTATTGTGACTGGCGAAAAAGCTGTCATGGCGCGAGTAAAGCGCCTTGTATATTTGTTAATTTATTGTGTTGATAAGAAATATCTGATATCCGAAAAGGGAGCACAGCCGGAACCGGGTAATTAAACCGAATTTTTTGATATTTTTTATATTCGCGTAATCATAAAATTCGCGACGAAATCCGGTAGAATAGAATTTTAGTGTGCTTTTTTGGCACCTGGCTCTGCGTATGCCATCGCTCGATGACTCTTACAGAAGTACGATGAATAGTACGAGTAAATCAAAATTGATCACAAGGTATTTCATCTACGGTAGAGTATAAAATAAGGAAAAGCCTGACACAGCGGCTATCCGCGTATGTAGTTTTTGCACTTAGGGTGTGAAGAATCATGACAGGACAGTGGAGGTGTTAAGGTAAAGCGCAAACAGTGCGCACTGGTGGCGTAATCAGTAAAGAAAATGAAAAAGGAGGAGAAGAGGAAGAAGGAGACGGAGGAGAACTGCCGCTAAACATGGGGAGTCGGGTCGCAAAACCGTGCAAGGAAAACACGGATAAATGAGAAAGAAAAATGGCGGCACTGAAAGCAGAGAAGGTGAGGAAGAGAAGAGTTTAAAAAAATCGTAAAAAGTGATAGAAGCCCGGAATACCAGAGCACTAGAAAACACTATTGAAGGAGAAGGAAAACAAGAACAAGAAGTGGACGGAGGGAGAGGTTTTCGAAATAAAGCAAAAAGCATCGGAGAAAAGAAAAAGGTGGCTACGGGTTAACACCATCGGCGGAATCCAAAGTGCACCCTCGCGAGATTTTATACGTGTGTGCTCGCTGTGTCTTGCACCACTTTGTACAGGTACTATTCCTTTGGTAAAGCGTTACTGCTGCTGGACACCAAGATCAGATCTCTTTCCTTTTTTCCTCTCTCTCTCTCTCTCTCTCTCTCTTTCTCTCTTTTCTTTTCATCCACCATCTCTTTTCTGTCTTACTCTCTGGTTCTTCCTATTTTTCCCTTCTTTCTTCACGCTCTTTCCCCTCGTCTTGCTCCCCTTTCCCCTTTTCTCCTCTTCGTATATTCTTCCTTTTTCTTTTTTCTTACTTCACACTCTGTCTCTCTTCCTTCCTCTTTCGTATGTGGTCTGAATCGGTGTTTAAATCCGCAATTGGTACCCATCCGAGCTCACACCGGTCTGTGAGCTGAGCACGCACGCTCTCTGCGCACTATATATGCTACTTTTCTCTATAGTTCACGACTCCTGCTGATTCTTTCCCTCGGTAACATCTTCTCGCGGTCCTGAGATACTCACTGCATTCTGAATCTTTCTTAGATACTACTACAAACACCTGAGCCCACGATGTACAAATATACATATGTGCAGCTTCCCTGCGATATCACATCCGCTATTGAAATTACACTAGAAAAATATTAGCAAAAAATACACTTAAATGAAAATGAAAAGAAACACTAGATCAAAACTCTGCACTCGAAGCAACAGAAAAATATCATTTTGTTTCGAAAATCACAGCTATAATCATCAGGTTGAGCTTTTTAGGAAAAAGAAAAACATTTCTGTATGTTATTGGTCCCTGTTAAAATCTTAAAAGAAACTCACTGCTTTCTGCACGCGCATTCTCCTCCCAATTAGAGTGATTAAAAAAAATTACAATTTTCCTTCGACGCAATACCAAATTAACTGATTTTTAAACCTGCTTGGTTTTATATCGTGATAAAGAAATGTTCGAAGCGGGCAAAGATCCTCAGGACTTTTGTGGCGTCGTCTCCATTCATTAACGAAGAAATGTGTAACGTTCTTCGTATACATTTGCCAATACGAGCGTTGTTGCAATACCTGACATCGTTGGATCGTTATCCCAGGCCTACGGTCAAATGCAATTTGAACGCGATGGCATAACGAGCGCACAAAATTCCCGCTCCGCGGGAAACGCTAGAAGTGTTTCCTTCTCGCATTTGCATCTACATATGTATAGCAGCAAATAAATATATACACATATATACATCGAAGTATGTAAATTTAAATATTTCACTAGCTTCTGTAACGGTTACCACAGCAGAACACTAGATAGAGGAGTTGTAACATTTCGCAACAGGAGTCCTTCCGAGATTCTCTAATAATAATAAAATTGTTTGTGATCTTGGTGTCGAGAGGTGTTTCGCGCAGAAATGTCAACCGCGATTGCTTCTCGGCGATAAGGACAAATTTTCTCAGACTCTCGTGGTCAGGCTTTAAATATTTCTCTGTTTGGCGAGAGAAAAAAGCGGGCATAATCCCAGTGCAGTTCAGAATCTCTCGCATGTCTACGAGGTATGCAAAGTTTTATACGGCCGATTCTGAGGTTAATTGGAACATGAGATAAAATACGGGAAGAATTTCGTGCCATGTTATTCGAGCTCTTTCTCGCATTTTCTTTTCACTCAACATTTTTGGCAATGGAAAATATCAAAAGATGCGGTAGCGGCTCGACGCAAAGTATTGAAAGAAAAATCTTGCGCCGCACTCTTATTTATTTATATATACTCGAATATGACGGTTTCCGGATTCTGAAATACCGGACATTGAAAATGATGCTGATGGCCGGGTCCTTTGATTTTAAAATTGATTAATTCCAGAGATTTTCCTATCCTCGTACCCGTAATTATTGGATCGGAGATCATCCTAATACGAATAATCGAGTTCCCCAAATTCTGCGAAACATTTATGAGTATGTGCACGTTTCAGTGCCATGCACGATTCAACTCACTTCAGAAACTATTGTCGCCATCACAGTCGAGTTTCGCTCTCGCGGGACCAAGCCAACATTTTTCGAAATAAAATTTGTCAAATAATTCAAATGAACTATCACAAGTTGAAATTGTCTTCCACGTAAATGATCGTTTTAAAAAAATAATCAATTGATAACGAATATCCATTGAAAATTGCACTTTAATAGAACGGAGTCAGATTCTACGATCGACTCTCCCAATTTCACGATCTTATATAAGAAATATCACTCGAAAAGAAAGAATTGTAATTGTCGAGAGAATTTATTTTCGTACATCTAAGGATCAAAAACGAACGTGATAAGCCTAGCTGACTGGTGTGGAGAACATAACAGAATTGCGACGCAGGTTATTCGTGAATCGTGAATTCCATGACGCACACCAAGATCGAGAGGCAACCTCATGCCGAGCTGCGCACAGGACTCTCTACAAACCTCCTAGACATTACGTAAGCTTAGAGCAGACCCAGTGATTGCGTTCACACGGTGACTCTTTGTGGGTGTTATGAAATGGATATCACGTTGCTCCGCTGCCACTATACTGCCATTTCTGCATGTATATATATATGTTTATTCAAATAGAATTTGTGTCCACAAACAGCGCGAATTCACGAATACGGAGGAGTGGTAAAAAAAAAAAAAACACGATTTCTACGTAGGCATATTCTTGAGCCATTGTTATATTTTCTGTATCAAGCGAATCTGATCCGTGGCATAATGCAAAACTAGCATTTACGAATTTATTCAATTTCCAGAGAACCCTTTTCAATTAATAAACCTCAAGCATCGAGCAATTCGTTCTCAAAACTCTTTTCGGGAGTAGAAAAAGAACCGTTTGAATCTGATTGGTATTTGAACGTTTCCTACTACTTTTTTGATTTTCTGAGTTCATCAAAAATTTTCTCAATCAAGAAAATTTTATCAGACTAATAATGAGTTTCACGGTTAAACGCGTGATCAAATTAATGATAATTTTTTAGTACCAAAAATCTAGTAATATTGTAAGTTGGCTTAATTAAGTTTTTTTTTTCACTTGACACAAACACATGTAACTTTATTCCATTAATGTTTTACGTATTCTTTTATACGCTTCTTGTCCCCGCACAATTGCTTTTTTTTTTTCCAGCGTTCTTAAATGGCAATTTTCTTGTCATCAGATCGTCACGGTCACGAAAGAATTAGTCTCGTTGACAAGTAGCATGGTAATTGCACAAACGTATTCCAGCACGCAGGAAATGGAATATACACATGTAAAACTGTAATACCACTAGAGTACCATTAAATATCCTATCGTTTCGAAGCTTCGTGCTCCATTTTTTTATCTCCCTCTCACCTTTCCTGCATCGTGTCAGAAGGCACCCTCCAATACTCGCGTAACCGATATGACAGGTGGCCCATTCGTCACTCCCGGCAATTTCTCTTTCTTCTGCTTCTTTATCACGCCAACTGTACGTTTCATGAAGAAGAAAAACAACACATTATTCCCTGTACATATAATTCCACTCATCTCCAAACTTGGTCTTATACTAAGAAGATTCAAACGAAAACGAAACGGTTTTATGAACATATTCGACTCAAGACGATACTCGATTTTGAAAAAGAAAAATACAAACCAAAAAACGAAACAGTGAACTTTTTGTTCAACAGTCCTTTTTTTTAATCATCGAACGTGGAATTCGTTTTTTTACACGTACGTTTATTGGAAGGAAGAAATTTTACTTTTAAGTGAAAACGGTTGAGTCGTGTAGACAGGTCAATGTTTTTTTTTTTTCTTCTTTTTCGTAGAAAACTAATTTCCTTGGGTGGCAATGAAAAAAATATTGACAAACTTTAATCTTAAGTCCACGAAATGTATTCTATTGATAAAAAAAAATGTATGAAGCGACATAAAGAAACTCGATGGAGAAATTTAAGCAGCTTGCAGCTTCGAACAACTCGGAATAAAAAATAATGAAGCAGATAAAGACGTCGAGAAGCCTTTTTGTTAAAGCGTAGATTTATTGGCGTAGAGTTTATAAAAGCAGAATGCAATTGAGCGTTAAAGATCTAATATTAAAAACAGAAGAATAAATAAACGAATGACGGAGGCTGAAGAGGAGGACGATGATGGCACCTTGTTACCAGATACGCGTGCATACTTTTCGTAGTCGCAAGTTGGACGAGAGAAACGACTCACTTGAGAGAGATCGTCGTTGACGACGACAACAACGAGACGAATAAAGAAGCAAAAGAAAAAGCAGAAGAATCAAAGGAACAAGACGAAGACTAAAGACGATGGTTGGACGTGGTGCACACGCGAGATTTTCTCAGCTCGGTCACGCACGGTCACGCACTCTCTCGCGTATATATCCCCATACATCAAGTCACCCGCGAGTGGTTACATATAAATTGCGCGAGGATCGCAGACCGAAGCGACCAAACGATGTGTATAAGTCGGTATACAGAGTGTCCAAACTATCGCGACCAGGAGAGATTAACGGGATAAACAGATAACAGCATTCTGGAAGTAGAGTTTCATCGTAACATCAACTAAGCCTGAGCGTCACTGCTCTTTACACTTGTAATAGATCGACTTCCTCTCGTCAGCACACCGAATTTGTCGTAATCAATGAAAATCTCATGGACACTCCATGTCAGAAAGAGATTAAGAATCTCTATACTGCTATTTCCTTTTTTTGTTTGACACGACTTCTGTAACACCCTGTACATTCTTCCGCCGTAAAAGAGGGGAATTCACATTTTGCCTTACTCGAGAAAAGTAATTTTCACTGGACGTGCTCTCGCGCGACAGCCTTTCTCTCGCTCTCTCACTCTTTCTCAAATATTTCTATAGATACCGATAATACGTAAATGCATATAAAGCATAATACACTTCGATCGATGCAACGTGTGTCAGAGATAAACAAGATATTGAAGAATTCTCTCGGAGCCTTTCTGACCCAAGCTCACAGCAATTTTCTGATAAATCTATGTACCTACCGTGCATTTAATGTTTGTCATTCACAATAATTTGTCGGGCATTGAGCGGATAACTTGCACGAAAGGTTGGTAACGCGTAACATATGTATGTATATACGGGATGGCGTGATATCATATTGAAAAGATGGAATAAGATGGTAGCAATAAAGTATATAAAGAGCGGCGCGCCCCGCTAGTGTGGAGCTATGGATATATAGGAGAGAGCTTCGGTATACCGACTCACGCGAGACTGTCTTCCGGGATCTCCTCGAGATTCTCACAGCATCTTACACTCTCAAGCCATAAGAAATATATATCGAGCTTCTGGTACAGAAACAGCCCCGGTTTAGCGAGAGTTTAACTATCTCGAGAGAAAGAGAGGGCCCGCGAAGTGAGAAGCGCAGAAAGAGAAACAGAGGAGAGTGCACTGCGGCCTTCGAGGCCTTGGAAGTATGCACTTCTAGAGACTTTCCATGTCCTAGAACAGGCTACTGTCAGCATCAGACTTCATGGGAGAAAATGCTATAAAATACAACTAGCAATGGCCCTTGAAGAAAATCCAAATTACTCTCCCATAGGTTGAATGGCCGTCTCATGATTCAATCGATTCCAGTTGATCCGCACAGGGGAGCAATTTTCTAGGCTAGAAGGTCACATCTCGTTCAGACGTTTTTCTCTGCTGGTTTTAACCTAACTGGAAATAAACCAATAAACGCAGAATAGCATTAAACCTGTGAGTCATTTTAACGACAACGATATGCATTTTATTGGTGATTTGGAAACCTCATATTTAATTAGCCTCTCCGATGAATCTATCGATACGACCTTTCGTGTTACCCTTTAACGACCTTTAGACAGTTATTCAATTTTATTAATGATAGAGACATCTTATCATTAATTAAACCATTTTATTTGAAACTATCAAATGTTTTGTTGACTCGTTGACTAGCCTTCGAATAACTTCCTCCGCGAGATACACCGCACAAATATTTTCTAAATAAGAAACAACATTACTGCAAGATCTTTTCGTTTTCCTAACGGTATATTCGTTGGACTGAAAATTACAGACGTAACAAATTGTGGATTGCAATATTGTCGAACCTTCGAAACGATTTTCAAGATTGGTCAATTCCTGATAAAACAGATACACATATACAGCTAATAAAGATGATAAATCGCTGATAAGATATACGAATGACTCTATCAGATGGTGCAATCACCGATGCGGTGTGGCGATCCCTGATAATGCTGGTAAATCATCGATAAAGTAGCCAACAACATGTGTACCATTTGTCCCATAAGTTGTAGTGTAAGATGAGTCGCGTGGCTTCAAAGACTCTCAGTGTTTTCAGACTCGAGGGGATCTCACATATTACGGTTTTATAGCAGCTTCTGCTGCAACGGTTGAGCCGAGAGATCTTCTCTTTCTTCCTACATAGCAAGGAGTGTCCGTTTTTGCGCCACAATCAGTCCACAATCAGTTCCGTTAGGTTTCCTTTTTAGATCTTTTTTATTTTCTCTGCCTCTCTTTTCTTTCTCCCGAGGCTTGACTAAAACAGCGGACGAATAGGTGGGAGAGAAGGACGAAACGAAAAGAGCTCAAGGCACCAGCCAAGTCCTATTAATATGTATGATCTCTCGAGCAATCGAGGATAGAGAAGTAGATTCCTCTAGGGCATCAGCGCGCCGCATGGACAAAATAAAAAAAAATAAATAAAACGAAGAAAGAAGAAGAGCTGGAACCAAAGAATGAGACGACACGGTTATATACACGCTTGAACCTCGAAGTTTCGCGTCCGGCATGGCAGATGTTGCCTCGCTTGTTTCTCGCATATAAATCCACTATAGGTCCTCCAATTAGTCGAAACCAGCCAATTACTTCTGCCGCTCCGGCCTTGCCCAAACAAAAGCCCTCCAACGATTTTTGATCGAAAGTCTTCGTCCAAGGGCTCAACCCTTTGCCTTATGACCATATATCAAGATGAAATCAAAATTTATTTCCAGTGTCTAAACTCATTTTTCACGAACTATGTCGCGATCTTTTACTATACATTCTTTTCAGAATTATCGTTCACATTTTATGTCCGTACTTAAGACTTCGTACATGATTCAATCGATTGATCGATTCCGTCGATTTTTCCTTACTAAATTTATAACAAGTTCAAAACATTTTTCTATCCACTCATTGATCGATTCAAAAAAGTGAGAAACTGAGGAGGGAGACTGAAATGAGGACGAAAAGCAAAAAAGTTATGTGAATAACAAAAAAATTTTAGGAACCAACGAAAAACGAGAAGAGCATCAGGAGCAGGAAACGAAATGGAGAGAAAGAGAGAGAGAAAGAAAGAGACTCATGTAAGAATCAAATGAAGGGAGAAAAAGAAAAAGAAAGAGTATGAAATAAGAGAAACAGAAAGAATAGAAGGGGGAAAGGAAGAGAGTAAAAGAGATGAGAAAAAGAGAGAGAGAGAGAGAGAGCGCGAAAGTACTTGATCGCGCGCACACGTCCACCTACACACGATATGTGTTGCGCACGGTAACGATATATTACTCGCGCGCCTCGTGACACCTCACCTGCCGGAGCTCCGCTTCCTTGTGGGTGGATCTTGGTGAACCGCTTGCGAGTGCTCTTGGACCTCGCGAAAAGCCCTCCGGGCTCTCTCCTTTCCAGAGAGATCCGAACTTGGAATATACGTATACACGTACCCTCGTGTCGTGTAAAGAAACGAGTAAAACAGCAAGACCCATAAGCTCTGCTCACTCTCAGAATTTAGCTGACGCTTCTGCTTCGTTGTATCCTCACTAAGTATATGTGTATATGCATCTGCACATCTCCTAAGAAGAGAATCGAGCTCATAGAGTCTGTCTCACACGCGAAAGCTTTGAATACCTTCAGCATTTACCATAGATCCACCGTTATCATAATTACTATTATTATGTTTTGCATTGTTGAAATATTTATCACATAGTAAATACGGCGCTCGTATGAATACGGAAGTTTTAAGGAGAATCATGCCAGCTCTTCTGCTGTTAAAAATTTAACATTTTTTTACGGTTTGTGACAATCGTTGATAAGTGCAATGGTTCAAGATTGTCCACCCAATTCGAATAGAAAATGCGGCGAATTAACATAAACGATAATAGCTGATGAACTGTTGGCTTATAAAGATAAAAGAAATGATAAGAGCTGACAAGTATTGGATTGAAATATAAACATTTAAAATATGTGTACGAAAAATTCAACATTTTCTTTAATGATTTAGTTCTTTTCTAAATACTACAAACTATTTCGTTTCAATTTCACGAAAGCGTTGCTGTCAATCTTAATAAGAATGATTGATAAAAGCATTGAAAAGATAAAAATGCATAATTTCATTCAAATTAATTGATGATACAGAAAATGTTGAATCAACATTTTTACACCGAATGATTTCAATATCACTTGATCGATAAATAGTTTCATACGACTGAAAGATTGAGTGAGCCACAACGCTGGCTGTTAGCTTTTGGTTTTAGCAACGAATGAAAATTGAAGTTATTGCTTAATTAGCCCGATTCTGCTCCTAATGGAAACCTCCGCGAAAAAGACATTCATAAATTGAATTTACTTACACGTGTTTCGTGACGAGATTATAGTTGAGTGAGATCAAGAACCGTGTCAGGAGACTCCAATCCATCTTTGGATCAACTGATATTTCAAATATATACATTATATCTATATATATATATAAAGAATGACGTATTCTTGCCATTGGAATAGCAAGAGAGAGTATCGAGGACATCGAATAATTCTCCTTCTCACGAGTTCCTAACGATCCGTGACAGATAGCCGTTCCCCATGTATACAGGTATAAAGTTCTTTGTATATACACTTATTTATATGTATGCAACAACGAGGAAGTAAGTACAGTGTTTTGCATTCTTCGTACTTATTGAGCGTATCTCTCACGCGATATCGAATGGCGATCGATTCAAGCAGTCTATTCGACGATGAGCACAGAGAGATACACATTATGGGTATCATAATTCATAATTGTTAGGATATGCCGGTACATATAACGGAGCGATTCACCCTCACGTGCGTAAACACAATATCATTTACTTTCGAATACCGATATCGATCATTTAAATCAAGGCGAGCCGATATAAAAACAATAAAATTTCAAATATTCGATTACGGAAGCTTTTACGTACACATCGAAATAATAATTTTTCTAAAAGAAAACGTAACGGTTGCAGTCTTACGATATTTTTTTCAAATCCGTTGAGTTTGTGCTACTATCAACATCTAAGTTTCTCATAAATCACAGATGCTGTTCGAAAATCGAAAATGCATGAAGTGTCGAAAAAAAAAATTCGTCCAAAGAAATCGGCGAGTATGAGTGAGAGCAAAATCGTCGTGGTTTATTAAACTTTTCAAAATTACCGATAAAATGATTTTTCTCAGACGCAATCAATGGAATTATCCGTATAATAATGGAGCAATGCACTAGAATACAGAGATTTTTCCAACGAATTTGTATAGTGAGGGAAAAAAATAAAATTTTCCACTACATGTTCATCCGTCTTGCTACGAAACGACGATATTTATCAGGCGTCAATGATCGCGTGAAAATCGAAATCGCACGAGCATGTTACTGCGCCAAGATACCCATACACATGAACCAAGCTGATACGCGGAGGTGCGCATACAGCTCTGGTCCTCGAGGTATGGGAACTCGGCGGCATTTAGCTCAGCAATCGGTAGGACACCTGTGACATTTCATTAAGTGTTCGCCGTTACCGGTTGGCGTTATGGCGAGTCACCTACACAAAGACACATGAAATGCGCATATACGTGTATATGCACATCTGTATATATTTGTGAAAATTATACACCTGCAACGTTAAACCATAGACGCGCAGCACTTTGAAGTGTGTACCTTGGCACGCGGTACAGATTAAAGGAAGAACGTTAAAAAGACCCAAAGAAACGTGTAATAACCATTGCGGGCAAGCCCGTTGAGCGCTTGGAGTAACAGCAGCGCAATAAGTGGATTCATTAAGGTGACTGTACGGAATCTCCGCATTTACATGGCGTCGACTCGCGCAGAGCTCAGTAGCAAACGAATACATATTTTATATACGACGAGTACATACATATCGACTCTGAACAAACTAAAGGGCCTGTCCAAACATCGTTTACCGTGCTACATCGCATAGCTTCGAACAAATTTTTTCTATCCAATGAAACTCTACATTAATTTATTTAAGTAGTCGTGAATAACTACCTCGTAAAATTCGACGAGCATCGAAACATATTGTTAATTTTTCACCAAATTTTTATATACACAACTGATGTTTCTTTGTCTTCCCGAGAAATTACGATATTAATTGATTCCGGGATTGCACATTTATCTCTTAAGATCATCATCGTCTTTCGTTACAAATTCGAACTTTCATCCTGGGCTCACGAGACCCAATTACCACAAAATAGATGGATCATTAGTCAATCCAGTCTTGTGTTTACGTCGCTATATTCCATCGCAGTCAATAAATTATCGAACGTTAACTGTCAATTTTTCATTCTACCAACGTTCTTTATTGCAACTGCTAATAAAATAGTGAATTTAACTGAGATTCTACTGTACCTCTGATGTATTTAACGATGCACCCTTTCGCCATACGCGGACATACAAGTCCACAGATTCACGGCTATAAAACTGGGTGCGATATCAAATGGACTCTGGCAGAGACATACACACGTTAGTGGATTAAGCTCATACAGTTGATTAGCGTGGCTCACATTTGTGCTCGTGTTGTAGCACACAAGCTACAGTAGTAATACATCTTAGCATGTAGTCATACATGTCAGTGGTGGTATACACGCTTGGGTTACACTGTGTACGACCTAATGTCGTATAGCTGTGCTCAAGTATATGTACGACGGATCCTCGGACATTAGTCCGCGTCTCGGTGTACCGTGGGACGCATTTAACATCGGTAACGGGGCTAAAGAGTCGCGTTTCCAGCAGGCTTAACCCTTTTTTTCATTCTCCGACGCCTGCTGCTGCTGCTGCTGCTGCTGCTACACTGCTAGCTCGTGTCACAAGCTAATATATGCATGTGTGTGCGTTGGCGAACCTCACATACGTGTAAATATACCAAGTGTCTCGTACCGGTGAGTTGAAATCGGCAAAAAAACATTACCAATTAAATTTCACGTCGAACAATACTGGGATACTTCTTGATGAGGCAAAACCCTCGTGATGGGTTCATTACAAATCGGGATCCAATCAGCTGGAAGCGTTCAGAGCGATCTTTCATGGAGTAATGATCTCATTGCGAGAACTACACTAGTGTTTGCCCCCATCTCTTACTTGACCAGTAAAAAAAAAAGTCAAATTCTTCGATGTTCAGAAACTGGTAACTCTTCAAGCTCTCGTGCCAACAAACGGCATCCTAATCCTGTTCGTCTCAAAATTTTCTACCAACTCCAATTGTTCCATTTTAATCAGCAAACCCAGGACACCCGGTACGTATATGGTTACGATAGTTGAGTAGTGAAATAATAAAATCGGCAAACGGAGTCAGTGGCCTTAGCCAGCAGCTCAGCGCACCGGCAATTAAAGATATTATCGCCGATGCGTGTCGCCACGGCTAGCGAGTACACCGCGAAAGAGACCAGTGGCTTATAAGTACTCTACTATGTACTGAAGTTATATATAACGCATGTAAGTTATACATACTCATGTGCATAGATATATATATATATATATATATATATTCCTCGCATTTCACGTATATATATAACACAAGTACATGTATACATGGGTGGTATAAGTACTCTGCTATTTGTGGTTACACGTTACAGGATACCACGTAGTTTCGACTTTGCTCACATGGCTTTTAACGCAAAGTCACGAGTATGACTCTCTCGGGATGTTCCGTATTATATATCTGCTACGGATACCCCTGTGTAATAATCGCATAATTTAATGCTAACAAAAAGAAAAGCTGAGAAATCAGATTGAAGAAGTTGCGATAAAAAACCAATTCTGAGTTGGGGATGAAAAAAATATGTTCATACAATAGTATTAAGCATTTTCGTATTCAAGGCAGCAGCAAATTTCCTGTTGTGACATATTGATACAGTCGATCAAGTGTGCATCATCAGTTTCGTTATTCGGCCAACCGCGAGTGTTAGGTTTCCATCTATTTGTTATCGAAACCACAACCGAAATCAAGGTTAAGCACTGAAACAATGTAATTGACGATATTCCAGTTACTTTGTAGAGCTATAAATAGTTACAGTATGGTGTAAAGCTCGAACGATGGGAAATGACGAATGAAATTGTTAGAGGCTTCTGAGACTTGAGCCCAGTATATTCAGTTCGTGAGTTCCATTACACGACTTGTTAACACTTTGATCTTACGTTTCGTCGAAGGAGAAGGTCGGTTCTGTGTACGTTATAAATCGTACCTAGTTAAATATGTAGGTTTTTCCTATGAATGTAACATACGTTCATTGAATAATTATTACGTTCCAAATCATATGTCAACGCCAACATAGTCTCTAGCCTACAAATTCCATCCTCAAAATAATGATTGAATAAATGTATGAGAGTTTTTGAACAGACAGTGCCTCAATATAAATATCATGAAAACATTTAAAAAATCAGCACAATCTGTATGACACCCACAGACATATACCAACAATAATAAATCTCATAAGTTAGTAGAATTGTTATTATAGCTACTGAAGATGCAGCAGGAGGGACAAGAGACGGAAGTGGTAGGCTCTCATAGACTACCTGTGAGCTGCCTTCGTCCAAAAGTCACGAGTCGCCGAGAAGTCTCTCAAGGATTGCTCCGAGAAGGTTCTATAAACGGCTCGGATCGGCATGGTGCACTTACTCCTTGGCATCTTGATGCTCCTACATCATAAAGGCGTCAATTTCTCACAATGAAAAGCACCATAAGCCCTTTTGCTTACGCAGCGATATTGCCATACACATATACATATATAGAAATTCATAGATATATAATATACGGGAAGAGCCACGGCTGGCCGAGCACCACAGCAGCATCCCATAACATCAGATGCTTCCACTTCATCGCATCGCGACGATCGCCCTCTGTACGAGAACGCGCCAGGTCGTATAAAACGAGAGTTTCTCCTCGCCGATTTACAAGAGTCTTTCTCAGTCTACCGCGATCGTGAATATGTACATATATATCGTTTACAAGTTGCTCACTGACGGGTTACGTCTCTTCGGAGCTTATGCGACTGCAATATATTCGATCTCTTTATGCCTACACATATATACTGTGTGTCTGTATGTTGCCAGTGTCCAACAATCTAAGAGCAAGTAGGCTAGTAATAGTAGAGCTACCGGGTCAGACAACGGCGACCAGGAGTCTATCTCTACTTTGAGCTGCCTCTCGCAACAAGGAATATACCAAAAGACATGATATTATATATGAATGTATATACGTATGTGAATCTGTATATAGGCGCGGTGTGGGTGACGTCTCCCGAGCGTGCGAACGCTGTGACATATGCAGTGTCGAGCTTTCTTTAATAGGCCCCTCGAAGCGGCCAGCGCAGACTTCACATCTCGGTGAAGTAAATGTAGCCAGTACGAGAACGCTTCTCTGATTTATGTGTGCAATTAAAATAGAGCCAATTTTGAACATTGAATTGTACTTTCGAGTTGCATCAGTTGCATGTGCGACACGCAATTGATCCTACTTTTATGAACACCGATGTTATGACCGTAATTGTTGCTGTTAAAATTAGTTCTATCGATCTTATTGTTTTTTCAATTAAGCCGATTTTTTGTTATTATTAATTACTACCAATAATACAATCACGGTAAATACTATTACGCCGCTATTACCCTCATTATTATTATTGCTATTAATAAGAAAAATACTGTTATTACTATTATCGTCCTATCGTGCACGCTCGCTCTTAACACCCAAGCATGTACTCGTATACATCCGTACATCCATTCATTTCCTACATGCTAGCCATCACCTTTTCCTTTTTTGTCTCTCTCTCCTTCTGATTAGCCTTGATTTCCCCTGGAGCATCGTTCCATCGCTCCTGTAGTATGCTTTATGAAATACCTACCAAGACCGTATTCCATACGTGCGTGCTCGATATCTCCTCTAGGAAGACTTCATAGACGCAAGAGAAATCGTACTGTGCGTGTATGACTCTTTTGCGTCAATGCTTAATGCAGAACGGTTTTATTCGACAATAATTCATCGAGCGAATGAGTTGTAAACAAAATACCTCTAGGTTGTTCCACATTTTTTTGTTACTTGAGAAATTTTGTGGCTTCGAGAATAAAATGAAATTGACCCCAGTCATGATTCTTCTGACACTAAACTTTATTCTGAACAAATCGATGACGTTTCTGGGAGAAATAATCAGTTCTTATCCGGAATTGTTCATGGAAAAAAAAAGGTTTTGTTCCGAAAATTTCCAAGTACAATCTTCTTCACAGACATCTTTCTACATTCAGTAGCACCTGCTATCCACCAACCGATGACGCACACAGCGGTTTCGAGTTTAGAAGAATTCGATCGTGCACTCAACCAAGAGAATTTAATCGCCTAGTTATCGACTTAGTTCACAACTAAGAGTTGCAAGATTTTTGCAGTAATAAACCTACCTTGAGCGAACCGGTATCCTGGTCGAGAGGTTGGCATGCTTCCTTGCCTATGTAAACCAAATCAGCGGGTGGTCCGGACATCGAATTCCAATGCTGCGGTTTTATCGAAAATAAAAATATCGGGGTGACTAAACAGCTAAAGATCACGATGCTATAACGCTCTTCATTGATCACCATGATTTTAAAAAAGTATCGATGCATCGGTAGCATAAGTGCAGTTAATAGTCGACTCATCACCATCATAGTCAACTCAAATGATAAATACGGTGATCATTTTTTGCAGTTACTCATTTGGATAGATTTTCATTGCGATCTGTCACTCGCAAATAGTATAGACGATCAAATAGGCATTTTTGGGGATTCCAGGAATCCCCGAATCTCCTATCTCTAGAGAAAAAATACTGTTCTTACGTAACTGGATGTTCAGTCTACGCTGACTTTACTGGCCTCTTTCCGTATACTTCTAATCCGCTCTATACTGAAAAACTAAGCTTCAATGTGGATGTAAGATAATGAATGTGTAAATACGGAACTATAATATATATGTATATATTTTAAGTCTCGAAATCCTCGTCAGATTTTCGACGACCGATGACGTGGACTAAACCCTTTCAATCGACACAGAGGCGTCCGCCGTGCCACGTCAAAGTGTAAAAAGGCTCAATTCCTGAAGAGCGAACGCGTTCAGCCCGACCGGTAATAGCCCTTGCATTATGTCAACTGTTGCCGACAACCGTTTATTACCGGTTCAAACGATTAAAAGAAGGAAAAAAAGCTCTCGCATTTTGCATAATGCAAGATAATCGGGCGCCTGAGTGTCAGGAAAAAAGGGGCAGAGAAGAACACACACGCACGAGTCTTCGGTGTCTGAACGCGGTAAAGAGGGCGCTTCTCGGACAGGATTGGGACAGGTGCGAAGAGACTCTTACTCGATCGTGTTCCTCTCCGCGTCCACTTTTCTATCACTCCCTTTCTCTTTTTGTTTTTATTTATCTCTTAGTTACTTAACCTATCCTCCATTCTTAAGCCTCCTCTGCTCTTCTTCTGCTTTCGCTTCTTTTCAACGTTTCGTCTTCGTCAAGCATATCTCGTCCGCACGGCCAATGTGTAAATTAATAATCTGTAACGCGCGAGAGAGCAAGAGAGAGAGAGAGAGGGATGGAATTCTCTCGTGGACCATGCACTCTCAGGATCTTCAGACTCTCCTTAAACCACACCATACGCCGCGGCTTCTCTCGCTCAAACGTAAGTAAACGCGAGCACGAGAGATGAGAGGCCTCGGGCGACGAATTAACTGGCGCACCAAGAAGATAAAGAGGAAGAAGAAAGATACACCTGATCTGGCTCGCCGATACGGATACACTTTCAGTTTATATGAAAATTGATGCCTCTATACGTACGTAGTCAGAATAATATCGAGGGTGCCACTCTGCAGCCTCTTGTACATAACTCATCCGCCTAATTTTCGCGGGCTTCGAGCATCAGTTAAAAATCAATTTCCGTAATGAATCGATCGATAAATGGGCCACACGTCCTTTATCGAAATCTTCAATTTTGTATCCAGTTACGTTACTGCCAACATAAATTATG
Organism: Campoplex capitator; assembly: GCA_037576405.1. Lineage (NCBI taxonomy): Eukaryota > Metazoa > Arthropoda > Insecta > Hymenoptera > Ichneumonidae > Campoplex > Campoplex capitator. The sequence continues at coordinate 5,855,315 of JARBWI010000323.1, read as the reverse complement.
TTGCCGAATAATTCCTTACATTAAATTCACCTTTCTTCGACGACAATTCTGACTGGTAGAATTATACGTCATAACAAAATATTCTACCGGGTAGCTCATACAAATTTGACAAAAAGTCTAATTACCTATCCGAAATTACGATTTGAAGTATAATCATGTTAAAAAACATTTTAAAGATGAATGTATCTTACTGTATTGACCAACGTTTCTCTTTAAATTTGGAAACTTCAACTTGGATGAAGCAGGTTTATCGCTGGAAGTTTTTTTTTATTTTTTTATTTGTAAACTTATCGAAAAACCATATAAAAATTGAATCAACTCTATAAGAAAATTAATTAGATTATAACATAGAATTATTTCATTTTTTTGAGCTCATTCTTCCACTTTCATCAATACCCCAAAAATACAAATGAACGAACTCATTGGTTAGCATTTTTCGTCACAAGGTCTTTGAGAGTTGACGCATCACAACACGAACACAACGATACAGTTCTTCCTGCAAGAAAAATCCGTCAAGAGAGTATAAAAGAGTGAGAAGAGACACATAAGAGGATATATATATATATATATATATATATATATTAAAAGAGGTAAATGGAGAGCAAGAACCAAGAAAAAGCAACAAAAAGAAAAAATGACTAAGAAAGTCCAAGAGAGAAAAAGAGACCGAGTTATTTCAGAAGAGATATTACGAGAGACAGAAAGAGAGTGAGACGAAGAAGCACAAAACAGAGAAAAAGGAAAACAAAGAGAAATTGAAAAAAAAAAAAGAAAAGAAGAAGTGCTGTTTAGCCATTACGGTGTTAAGTCTGCAGCAAGAATACTAAGTGGCTCATCTTCTCGGGAGAGTAGAAGCGCCGCGCTTCTTCTGACTTTGATGGAAAAAGTGAACATTTTACACGCATGCACATATGCATATCTCGGCTTGCGTGGAACAGAAGGGCATAACCCAGGCATGATAAGCCGTCAAGTTAAGTGGGTTAGACTTTTTCACAGCCAAATATATACAAATATGTATGTTACTATATACATATCTACATATACAGCTGCGTGTACTGCACATAAATAAAAACTCAGAAGTGGAATAGAATACGTTAGGTGCAGGACGAACGGGCGACGGCTCGCACGTGAGTGCAACAACCATAGAACATCACAGGAGGACCGTTCTCTGCCCTTGAAACTGCCTGCTTCTATCTTCCCGCATCGTGCTCCTTTTGATCCAACGGTTAAAAGAGGCTGATGCGCCTATCCCGAAGACCTCAGCATCTTCAGCATCAATTTTTTTTTGCTCTTTTTTCTCACTCGATCGAGGCTAACTCATCATCACACCGATTCTCTTACATCCAATGCACCCGATATCGCCTATAGCTTATATATACGTATATGCATTATAAATATCGCTGCACTTGCTCAACATCGTCTACCATGTCCGCCCTGCCTCCCACACACGTTCTAACACCCCACGAAGTTCACCTCCTGTACCCCCATAACGAGGAGATAATGCATCTTCATTATACACATTTTATCGTCTATTACGTCTTCAGTTTCACGGGCACATTCGGTAACTGGAAAAAAAGTGAGAAAGAGTACGATTGATTTCATAAAAGTTAAGAAAAATGACCTGATACACTTTTCACGTTTTTGTTATCACGCTTCTCGTGCTTTTGATAAAAATTGTACTGAAAAACTGGTAGAACAACTATGACAACAGTAGAGGCGATAAGAAGGGGCACTATTATCTTTTATCATTTTCATTATGATTCAAATCATCGCATCACGATTATTGCACACGTTACAATAATACTGTTGTAATATTTATGTCATCAGAAAAATGACATATAAATAGCACGTTCCGACTTTCCACATTGTTGTCAGAGACTTGATTAAATTCGAACGTTTTTCACCACTAGTACAGAGTTCTTGCAAGAAGTTATGTACAATTATTACAGTCACTTGAATTTTTTAACCCTCAATATAAAAAAAAAATTTATATTGCAAAATACCTGTACATTGACATTTTCTCAGGTGTATACAAGTATTTTGTATTTTAGATTTTTCATTGAATCGAAAAACTGAAAAGATCGAAGCATTATTGAATTGAGATAATTTGTTGACAGCATTTCATACTAAGATTCTTATGAATTTCGTGTAAAAATAATTCTACTAATATTACAATCGTTGATATACGAATTATTATTCTTTGTCATTTGATCTACATGTTTCTTTCATTTTTAATATGAAGAGAGATTCCACTGATACTACTAAAAGTTCAAACTCGTACACATATCCAAGATTTTGAAGAAATTGTATTTAAAAAATAATAACAATACTGTTTATCACAATTGCACATTATAATTTCAATATTCGAAATGAGCTGTTGAATGAAATCGTGTATGTATACTTCCGAAGTCATCAAGTAACAAGAAATAATGATTTTTTACGTATATATTTTACGTATAGATTTTCAATGGATAGTATTAAAATCATTTTGCATAAAGTTATCTATTCAGCAACTTTTATCTGTTGCTTTTCCGCTTGTGAGAAATGACTAAGCTGTGCTCTAAACGTTGTAAGTTGCATTATTTTACAAGTATATGTAGGTTTACCACGGAGCATAAATATATATTCCAGAAAAGGATTGATTTAATGAGCCAGTCTTCGCTAAATCGCAGACTCCGGTCTCTCGGCTCTAATTCGTGCGATGACAACTCTCGCTATTGCGAACGAGGATCGTTCCAATGAAATCCGTTTAAGTAACAAATCTTTCGCAATGATCAAGAAACTCAAGAGAACTGTTAACTCGGTAAAATTTTTTTTTTATACTCGAAAAATCTTCGACGAAAATCTTACAGCGTCAATTATAGTTGTTGAAATAATCAAAATTTGAAATCACGAAATTTGAAAACCATTCGAACACATTGATCTCGTCATAAATAAATGAAATGCTATACAAATAGAAAATACTCAGTGAATCAACAAAAGTCTCGAATGATACGTCAGTCACCTTGAAACCTTCACAAATTCGATGAAACTCTCAATCAATATAATTAATCAAGGTTCTTCTCGCCCTCAATTTTTTCCTGATTGTACAGCAGACCAATTACCCTGGTCGCTTTGGTGAAATATTCCGATCCGAACCCATCACAATCAGTATGCATTGCTTTCCTGTTGATGGAACAGTCGCCAACAACGATCATCGATTTTGACACTTCTTTCAGAAAGACCGCACAAATGGATAAAATGAAAATAACAGAATGCAAAAGCGATTTGGTGCTATCAAAGTTATCTGAACTCCATTGATTTTTCTCTAATTTCATTCTCTTCGATCATCTAAAAAATCGATGGAAAAAGCTGAATGCCTTCAAGTTTCTTAGATCTTATTCGATAAAACTTGACTTTAATGCTGTTTGTTGAAATTCTGATGGTTAAATGTTTAAGGATATTCAAACACTTTCAAAAAATTCAGATTCAAAATGTTATTAAAAAGTTTCACTTTCCAATGACCCGGAATACTGATGTTTTCAACATTAAATACGAAATTCAAAAAAAAACAAAAAATTAGTTCAATTAATAACGTTTGTGGTCACGAGCCAAGTGAGATAGTATTCAATCCCTCGCACACAGATTCGGGTAGATACATATTATCTATAGACGTATATATTAAGTTCTAGAGTACGTTACATCGATTACACGCTATATCTCAGTAGTATATAACTACGATTCTATACGCCGGTCCATCATTCACCTCCAAGGGTAATATATTCCTCCACAATCTCGGCACGCGGGGCATTTAGCTCGCGGGGTTTCCGAGCATATACACAAATGTGCATACACCTAATTACCACGTGCGCTTGAGTTTCCTATCGCTGTAATACTATATCGGTGGGTCTAGCTACATTAGGCACGGTGTTATTTTTTTTTTCTTTCACCTCGGAGCCGCGTGTATATAAAGAGATTTCCGGCTGTACGTGACTAGCTATTATAAATTTTGTGGCAAACACACATATGCATTGTATACAGGACACAGGTATCGTGAATACGTGTGAGTATATATATTTGCAATCACCAACCCAAACGACAGATCGTTCAGAAACTCGATGTCTTGTGCTGGGCCTATTCTCACCTCACCTGCTCTATAAAATAGTTTCAGAACTTATATCTTGATACAAGTTCAGTTTTTATAGCAACTATAAGTGTCCAGATCTTGGACATTGAATGCATACATTGTAATTTTGTTGGACCGGGAAATTGTCAGTTCATTACCGGAGTAACTGAGGTAAAATGAAGAGAGAGAGAGAGAGAGAGAGAGAGAGAGAGAGAGAGAGAGAGAGAGAGAGAGAGAGGAGAAAAAATCCATTACAAATATCAATACTAACCCGATAATTTTTTACAAGAATTGTTATTTTGCAATTGATGTGATATTCAGAATCGCGAGGCTTGGGACCATTGTTGATTATTTATGTTGTGATGAAAGAGAATAGAAATCAACAAAATTTTGTTTTTCTCTTCAAACCCAGAGTCGCAGTAGCGTCTCCTAACAAAAATGCTCTGAGTATAATGAACTATTTTCTTTACAATTCTTTTTCATACAAAGTGCGAGTTTCGAGTACACTACAATAATTCTAAAAGAAACCTTTGTGGTCATTTTCAACGAACTTTTTTTCACCACAAATTCATATGTTTCGTTCAACAGAAGTTCGTCGATTCTGCTGAGTGTACTGTTCGATTTATTTCCTCTTGAGAAAACACTGATCATGCGCTTCTTGAAAAACGAAAGTGATATCCATTCGGCAAGACCTCACCCATTTTCCTATGGGCATACCAATCAGCGACTCTGACCAGAATCTTTATAAAAGACCGTGGCAAATATACTGCGTCTTTTCAATGGGACAAAGAGTGAAAAGTATACCCGTAACGTTACAGCATATCGTAGTCACACACATAAGAAAGTATCGACGATGATCGATAGAGCCAATTATAATTCACTAATCGCATTGAACCTGAGGCTGAATACTTAACGAGTATTGACGGGTATGTACGGAAATATAGGCGGAGCAGATTCAATGTCCACACACTAGCAATCGGATAGTAAATTGCATGTACATGAAGAAAAAGTAAAAAAAAAAACGAACTGGTGATAGCTGTGTGCAGGTAGATGCATGTACTATGGAGAGGTGCAGCAGCAGCAGCAGCAGCAGCAGCGAAATACACCCGATGGAGAGAGGCGCAGTACCAGCGATTCAGTTCATCTCTAGATGAACCAAAGGCAGAGGAAGAGTACAGGTGTGCTTTCTCTCTCTCTCTCTCTCTCTCTCTCTCTCTCTCTCTCTCTCTCTCTCTCTCTCTCTCTCTCTCTCTCTCTCTCTCGGTCTCTTCTTATCCTTTCTCCGCGTTCTTTTAACCTGCCTCTTTCGTCTCCGTGCTAAATTCCATGACGAGCCGTAGACAGAGAAAGGCAAAGACTGGGATACATATAGTGTCCACGCGAGAAAGAGACGAGTCTTCGTATCTTCTTGCAGTTCTTCTCCACCTCTTTCTCATCTGGCGGGCAGCAAACAAGTCGGAAAGGGCCCGATGGAGCTCGCCAGGCTCATGAGGCAAATCCACAACAACCCACCGATGTAAGAGCAGCCAAAGAGCTCTGTGTGCCAGTCAGCCCAAGAGAGTAGAATGAGCATTGCCGAGGCAGGCGTGCCCGATGGTTACGGCAATCACCGCACATGCTTCCATCCGAGCTCCCGAGAACGTGCACACAAACAAAAACGTCTTCGCTGCTCTTATTAACGTCTATGTACCCCGTACAAGCATGTAACACATAGAAATCCATGTATGTATGCATCTACACATATTGTGACGCGAGAACGTTCGCCAGAGCGCACCAAGCATCACTCGCTACTCTACTATCCATTATTATGTCCGGCATACAAAATTCTCTCGAGTTCATATCCGCGTTGCTCTGCCATGAGAAGGAATAAGGAATACTGGGACCATTTTGCCGTGGTGGCGAGGACGATGAGCGATCGTTAATCGTCCAACGTCCACGGACTTCCGCTATTTCTCAATTAATGTATGCGTTGAAACGTTGACGATCGATTGAAAGTTTTATCGACTCATGGAACTCTGTATGGTCGCATTTTTTTTATCCTGATTGACTCCGATCTATTAAACTTTCTACAATCATTTTCATCACTAATTTTACCACTCGAAAAGAACTAAGTAGTCTAATACAGTTGGTCCATGTGCTGGGTTAAGCGACCCTCATTTCCCGGTCGCAGAGGAGAAATCGATTTAACATTAACAAAAATTCAATGGAAAACCTATCGAAAGATGAAATGATTCTTATTCGAGCGTAAAATCAGCCAAAGTGTACTCGTACACAAGCAAACTCCGATTGACACGCTATCAGATGATGATAAATCTCGAATTTTTCTGGAAAATTAGTCCCTGGAATTTTTCATTTGTAATTGTAAATTCAGATTGAATTTCCTACCATCATATTTTGATGTGAATATTCATATCGATAAATATGTATCCGTTTCATCCATTTATACCTGCAATCTGCACATAAGGAAGTGGGTGAGTGTTGCAGTCCCAGTGGGCAAGGATCCACCTGCCGGGTGTGTCCAACACCCGTTGCTAGCACCCACGTAATAATTATCGACTGGAAACACATATAAACGAATGCGTACAAGCGGACGCGCGTATATACCGAAGCCTGAAATGTCAAAATATGAATGAAGCATGTTATCTAACATCCATTTTCGATTCCATGAAAACCATATAGTTCATAACAACTTTTACAACGACAAAAGAAATTCTCAAACGTTACGGAGTTACATTATAATTTAATTCTCAAACCGCAAATTTCGATGCACTCAAATTATCGATTCAACAATATCGATTCAGACCTTTAGATCATGGCTGCGTGGCCTATAAAACTTCATTTCATTCGAATCGATCGAAAAAGATGTCCGAAATTTTCACTTCTGAAATCTTAAAGGAAGTGGGTCATTGATCCGCACCCTTAAGAGCAAATTTTAGAGTTCATTGTTTTCACAACCTCTGCAACAAGCAGATAGTTATACACACCAATCATTCAGATCCATTGGATCGCTTATACAGATGCGGAGCGATCCGACGGAGCGATTCGAGGTACTCATCTCCTGAACGTCAAGGATATGCCTCGGGCAATAGACCCCTGTACGAGAGGATTACAATGGGAGCGCCCGCTGCCCATGGCAATTCGGTGAATACGTCACTAACCGGTCTAGTGAGCCCTAGACGTTCATGGGTAATGTCTGTATAACATGAACCTAACGTTGTGTACCAATATTCATTCGTAAAGGCTTCGAATATCTACGTGACACGTTTTTTAAGAGTCATTAAGGGGTTACATTCAGTTGGAATTTTTTTTTTCAATTGATTTCTCGTTTTCGACGGATTCTTGCAGTATATAACCTTTAAAAAATATTCTCTTAAAATTTCAAATCAATGCTTTCAAAATTGAGTGAGTTCCGGCCGTTTTTAGAGTCTTGTACAATCTTTAAACGCGTTTTTCTCGAAACAACTTTTTCAAAATCGCGTTGATCATGATATCTCAAAAACGAGTGGACCGATTTACTTTTTTGAATTAAGGGAAATGAAGTGATTCTTTCACCGAAATTTAGACCTTCACTTTCGGTCGGCGACCATTTTTTTTCAAAAATTAATATTTTATCGAATTGTTCGATCAAGGACTAGATAATGCGAAACAAAAACTAAATTTATTTAGTTTTTCGATTTTGGATGATCACATGAAACGTACTCGAAGATATACTCTTTACCGTGAAAAATAAAGTTCAAAACCTGCAACTATTTTGACAAAAAAAAATCACAAAAACACAACTCATTTCGGTCGCCAACTAAGGCGTAACCCCTTAAGTTTGATACTTTGTAGATTTGTGCGAAATTTTAACATAATTATTTCAAATAAAAAAATAATCGAAAACATATGTTTGGGATTTTCGAATTTTCCATTTTTTTCGTCGAATAATTTCAGCTCCGCAAGACTTATGATGGACTTACATTCGGTGGAAAATACCTGAGCCTCCCGTGTCTCCATCTTAATCGAGTAGATCGAAAACTTCAGTCAGATTATGCATGATTTTTTTTGACGTATCCGCACTGTTTGGTTTTCGAATGTTCTAAAAACTTTAAATTCAGATGCCAAAAAATGAATAATAATTGTCAACATTTTTTGACGACGTTTATAGTCGATCGGATTTGGAATGTTTCATTCTATATATATGCTTGCATGGATTTGTATTGCGATCATTCAGTCTTCGTCGTAATGTTTGGGGAAAAAATACACCGATTCTCAATCAATTTATTTACATCTCTCGATTAATGTTTCTTGAACGAAAAACTTTTTTCCAACAGCCCGCTTTCATTTTAGTCGACGACCGAATAATTTGGAACTGAATTTTACTCGCGCTTTGATATTACGATTGCTCAATATTTTTACTACGTTTGCGTATTGTCAGACGTTTATAAAACTCAAAAACATTAATTGACCCACTCAGAGCAACATTTGTCACAAAGACCGAGACGCAGTTCGGGTTCAAACTATTTTGCACCCGAGCTGCAGCTATGTGCAGCTTTCAAAATGTATTTTCCTTCCAACGACAGCATACCCAATCGAGACAAAAAAAAATATTTCAGTTTATGCCATTTCTGAGCGTGGGTTGAGGCGTTTTTCGCTCTGACCGATTTTATCGTTCGGAGAAACGAAATTTTAGAAATCCGAAGCGCGTTCAATGTGTGTGATACATTGTACAGCGTCACAAGCCAACAGTGGGTACGTGAGCAAGATGTATGCAGAAGGCAAATTGTACTGCGACTCATAAAATTAAAAACTTTTCAAAAAAACAGAGAAACACTCAGTCTTTTCATTCAATTATTAAGACACGTATCGAACTGAATGAAATCCAGAAAAATGAAACGATTTACAAAAACTGAGCATCTAAATTCCGAAAACTAGTAGATCCTCCGATACGTCGCTTCAAGTTTCAAGAGAGTTCCACTTTTAACAAACTCCTTCAAAACACTTTCACACCCACAGTCGCACAAACGTTTCCACACGCATGCATCCACGTATTTATTTCAAATACAAGTGAACGCAGTAACGTATGTGAAAATAGCGTGCAGTGTACAGCATAATACGAAACACACGTGTTATGTTAGCGAGAATCGAAGCTGCAAGTAAGGCCCTCATTTATAAGTATACTTCCTAGACGCACGCAACGCGTGTATTTGAAACCTCACAAATGTCTCTGTACAGTATACAGAAGAATTACACCGTACAGAGTTAGACAGAAAAACAGAGAAAGGGAGAGAGACAGAGAGAGAGAGAGAAGGAGAGAGAGAGAGAGAGAAAGATGTAGAGTTATTTTGTACTTACATACAGGAACTGCTCTACTGACACGTTCCATAGTATTTATGGAATAGCTGAAAACCCATATAGGTTAGTCGATATGAATGTGTTCAGCACTCATATTCATATATATTGATCATATATATACATTCAGTCCATATACGTGTATCGATGTCCCCATATTACCAAATTGTGCAAACAGTTTGCAATCGAAACGGCTTACTTCGAAGTTGCTCAATTTTTTAGGCATCGTGACATGAGCCCTTTTGACTTTTATAAGCGTTTACATGTTTATTGCTCTACCTGCTGAAGCAATATACATGAACATAAAATCACGATGGACCATTGGTTACACGTAGGCTCCCGGTCTGTTTGGACTGATAGGGCAGCCACACGTGTACGAACACTTTCAGTCCGAGCAGATTGCTCTAGCAAAAGTACTCTTGCACGCAAACGCATATTGCATACTTACAGCGATATTTTTCTCTCCTTTTCATTGCTCTCAATAGCCACGTATAATGATGCCTCCGAGCGATTTCCGTCTCCAGCTTCTCCAAACATCGCATATATAATAATTTCACAAGAAACCCATGCACACGAAGGAGATCGAACACGCGCCCTCGCTAACCTGCCCATGTTAATGCTGCACACTCGAGCTGTGTACTCGAGTCTGTCACCACGAGTAAACCATCTAATTTTCACATCAACGAAACTAACAGTTCCCTACGCAAACGTATGTTTCGTGCTCGCACGCAGCATGGAAAAAAGGGTGCGAATTTGGACCCCTTTCAGCAATTTGGCACTCCCCAATGTCTCAGAAACAACTATTTTTTTAAGAATAACCAACATTTTTATTGCAATCAGAATAAAATTTTGTTCACTATTATCGAGGGCGAGAGAAAAACCCTTTCCCTGCAGCCGATCTACCGGGGGCTCCTAATCCGCACATCCAGAATCTTCTTTACTTCGTTTCTCATCTCGCAGCAATCGAGAAAAGTATCCCTAGATATCGGAAATAATTACAAACTATTGAGAAAACAGTTTGATACATTTTCTTTTATAAATTTTTACGCATATCACGATCGAAAATGTCTTATATGATATTGAAAACACTTTTCTCATGCATTTAGTGCGACTATCTAGCTCAAAGAAATGGAGAAAAGTAATAATTGCTTCTCGATCCACGGGTGCATTTGAGCGGCGTGTATATAGACGATATATGGTACACGACGTGTAAGACAAGATGGAGAAAAATGGAAGAGGGAGTGAGAAAAGGGGACTCGTAAATCGGCGTGTCGGATGTACTTTGCTGCGGTGTGAATTCGATCTCGTCGTTGGTACGTGCAAAAATATATGCGTTTCTACCAGGACTTCATACTCATCACGAAGTATATCTACTATATCTTTGTCCAGGCGCATACAATTTAAATATTCTCAGTGTGTGTCGGTTTATCCCTCCGTGTGGCACTCGAGAGAGTATTCTTCATTCTTATATGCAGTTTTACCCATATTCGTGACTTCTAATTCCCTACAAATTCATCCACGACGAGGAATTCAGAAGACGCGTTTCCGAGTCTCCTGTACCTTGTGAATTGTCGTACACTGTAAATTGCAATGTATAGAATTTGTTACGACCCACTGGACTCAAAGCTCATACTGGAATAGGTAAATGCGGGTTAATAAATAACTGTGCAAAACATTGAATCACCGAAAGTAATAAAGATCTATTTATGGAAAAATACGGATTTATAGATTAAGCAATCAATATTATTTAAAAAAAACCACGTATACGATAAAACAATAATAAATTCTCCTACGAACGAACTTCCCGATCTTTTTGGATCAATAAAATCAAAGAATAAGCATTCAAATTATAAATTAATGAACGAATTAATTTGAGAGTTTCAAACTCGTTACTAAATCGCACACGACATTAATTCTCAACCGTATGCAAATAAGATTAGAATGAAAAACCATATAGAAAAGACCAGTGTGCGATAAAATTATGAAATACAGTTGGACACAGCTGACAAGAATCAAGAAAAAATATCAATTTGCATATTCTTGCAGTGAAGCAATTGTTTCTAATCAGAGACGATACACTTGCTCAATTTGGCTCTCTTTAAGCGACCATATCATCGATGGACGTCAAAATGATTCGTGGTTGACCATGAGATTTCCTTGCATAGATGTGACCGTTGCTAGGCCATACGTGCGAATAACCCGAATGTTTCATATTGCGTCTAGCTTGACGTAGTAATCGATAGGTGGCAGGTGGCAACATTTCATTCAGGTAAACAGTCGACTGCTGAAAGGCAGGCGAACAATCTTCGAGTACTTCTGACCATACAAAGTTTTTCCTTGCACGTCGTTTTCTTAAAACAAAATCACGCACTACGTCAGAGACGAGTAAGACGGCATAAGGAGCCCTGTAAAGATCTTGGGATTGATCGCCGGAATGATCTTCTCCACCTTTGACCATTTTCCTCACTGTCAGGACATTCACTGACAGCCGACCAATGTCAAGAGCCTCGAAAACCTTCTTGAGAATAACTTGAGGGGATAGTGCACAATCCGGTGGCACGCCGGAGAGCACCAACTCGTTCGAATGTGAAACATTTCGTCGGTTATTATCGTAGGAAACGACCTTTGCTTCCAGTAATTTGACTTTATTTTGCAGCTGTTCATAGTTCTCCCGTAAAGTTGCGATTAGCGTCGAATAGCTTCTGAGAGTCGTTTGTATTCCGTGAACACACTGTTGAAGGGCCTCGTAATATTCTCTGTTGGCATCCTGACGTTCTCCAAATCCCAAATCATCTTCAAGATCTTTAGCCACCATGTTATCGTTGATGTTCAGCCCAGGCGTTATAATCAACCCTGTTTTGGACGCGGATAACGCTTTCACCTCTGCACTTTACTTCTGAAATAACTGAAGATTTAAAACATCGGATTAGCAAAACAGCCAAACAGCAGTGCGAGAGAGAAAGATAGTTCGTCGTACCGTATGATGTAATACGCCGTTGTTACAATGGCTCATCAGCTGATGTGAGCAAGTACCTCGGCAGTGTTCGTGTGGCAGCTTCGGACAAGATCGTAGAGGCATGCGCGGTACACTTCAGTCTTTTTCAATAGCCTTGAGAACCTCGGCTCACTAAGATTAGAGATCGTCGATGTTGATCAACAAGTCTGTCAATAACATCAATGATACGTAGAGTCGTTATGGGTACACGCACATGATAATGCAGTGTAAGAGCGAATAACAGGAAATTTGGCTTCCATGGTTAAGATTTCGAGTTAGAAACAGTTGCAAATTTTCACTCCGAAGCCCATGGAGGCACACAACTTAATTATTAATATGATGGGTTGAGGAAAACTATGGAAACTTGAGAAAAATATATGGCTGCGGAATAGAATCTTAATAAATATCTTTAACCACGCACGTTTCTGAACGAGAGAACGAAATGTTCAAGGCGCTCAGAGAATTAGCGCGAAGGAGAGGGTCCGCCCACAACACTACACACTGATCGCCAAAAGATTGCAAGCTTTTCGTCTGAATCGTTTAAATTTAATTAATTATGGTATTAAACGAAAAAGGGCCAAAAGAATAGGAAAAGTAGCGGGGGAAACGGTAGAAAATAACAAATAAAGCATGGAAAGAATGCTGGTCAACACGTGACTATGAAAAATTTGGAAAGTACTGCTAAACACTCACCTCCAAACGTTCGGTCACAGCCCAGACAGCCCTAATTCAAAACTTCTCCTCGCTTTTTCTTACTTCGCTTTCCTCTCCTTTTTTTAAATGCTCCTTTCCGTTTGAAAATCAACGCTATTGCCGTAAAATTCGGTTGACGTTTACCTTACTAAATTTATCGATAAATTTTTGAGACTTTTATAGTCACGTGTAGCAGTAGAACGATTCGTCGTTTTCCTAACGACACTTTGGTTTATCGACCGAATTGTAAAGGACGATTCGGGATCCAGTGAAGAAAGGCAGGGGTGGGGGAAGGAGATGAGAAAGTAGGGATCCATGAGCTGTGTGATGAAGATCACCAGAGGGCTGTGGAAACGACAACGCACCGTTTCAGCCTCAACTTATTTGTGGCGGTTATTTTGATTGTTGCTGTGGTTCCAGATCATCGATTTTTCCTCAGGGTGAGGTTCAAGGTGATGATAAACATGACGACGATACCCTGAACTCGATGAATGTATCTTAAGCATTCTTTGAAATAAATCTACAATTTTTTTTTCGAATTCTAGTTCCGTATTATTGCAACAATACTGAATAGCAATAATGACAGTGTTTCTGCTATCAAACAAAAATCCGTGACGTAATCGCAAGGAAAAGCGAAACGATTTTCAACGAAATGCAAGAACTTTCACTAAGAATAATCCCAAAAACAAAAAAAAGAAGATTTGTGGCTCAAATGTTTTCGACGCCCTCAAAGCTTGTCGCAAAATTCATTTTTTTTTACATGCATCAGATATCTACGCTGTTCGTGTGAAGTAGAAGAATGGAAAAGAGAGGGTTAATGTGAGGAGATCGAAGAAGAGATTCCTCCACCGGTGCAGGTGTAATTGTACTGCTGGCTCAGTTGAATGTATGAGTGCATCTTAGTTCTTGGAAGATGAATGTGGGCGAAGGAACGTCCGTTTTATGCGATGCGAAAGACGCCGGCGCGAAAATTCGCCGTGGCAAAAGGCACAATGGAAGTGTCATATTTGTTTATGCAAAACGGACAATTGTTGCTGAACCGCGATTCAACGTATGGTCACAATTGGACATGCATATAAACAAGATTGTATTTAAATGCGTGTGTTTGATGTGCATGTGTGTGACTACTACTGGAACTTGTCGGCGAGAAGCCGTTTGATTTATGTCCACGGATGTCTTTATTATATTGTCTGGCATGGAATCCTTCTCTTGTAACTTACTCTCTGTCTTACACTTTGCCGGTGGTATCCGAACGGATGTGGGGAACAAGATGGAAAAAAGAGAAAAATGACGAATATGGTAATATATGTGGAATGCCATATCATTAGCCTTGTACCCGACGAATACTCGTGTGAGTGTGTGTGTGTGTATGTGTGCACAAAAAAGAAGATGGCCGTGTGAATTCAGGCAGAATGTAATGAAGACCCTAAATATAATGGGAATTAAATATATGCAGAATAAGTTTGGAAGAAATTGGTTGACATACCATCTGATGATCGCTTCTGTCACCTCGAATTCGACTTTTAGGCTTTTTGTCACACAAATTTTAGGTGCTAGATCCTCTGTTAATTATATGCCAATGAAGATTAGTCAAAGGACTCTAGAAGAAAGCTGACATTTTTCGACGAAGAACTAAAAAACAGGATAAGCCGAGGTAAATTGATAATAAAGTAAAACCAGCTCAGGATCGAAATGTGTCAGATGGCCGGCAGCTCTACCGCAGCCGATCGACTCGCAGCTCATGATTATCATTACACAAAATAAGTTTTTATGGCAGATTCATTGAGATGAAATTACTTAATTTTCCCTATCACTGAGGATTACCCATTGATTGGTTCTTGTCGTGATCGACCAAGACAAAAATTGCACACTTCCAAGGGAGATCGAGTCCGATGAGAATTCGAACGATCGACGATGATCTCGGCGACGAGAAATTGGAAGAAAGGTGGAGAGAGAAGGAAAGAAGAGCTCTTGAGTGAAGTGATCTTACTAGATATATAAGCAAACGCCTCGGGATCCCGACAAATAATAAAGAGAGTCGAAGACGTCTCATTAGGGCGTGAGATAAGGCTGATTCGTGGCCCGGGGCCGCTGACAGCCGCCGATCGCTTCTTCTCCCTCTTCATCTTCGTTCTGCTCTTCATATTTTTTTTCCTTTTCGTATTCTTCTCGATGGGCTCGTGCGCGCCTCTTTTCCACCGTCCTCTACCCTGACTATTTCATCGATCTGATCGAATTCGCAACGCATCCACTATCGATGACGCTCTCGATCGCACTTGAATTATGCGGCATAATTCACCCATTTTATGCTCAACCCACATCCGGTTACAATACATACATTTACCAGTGTAAAGTCCTCACAGAATTACTTCATCCTATCATCAATCATTCTAGTTTTATTGAGAAAATCAAGATAATTCTCATGATGGAATCGATCAACCACGACGACAAACTTATTTGAATACAAATCTTCAAGGAAGATGTGGACCTATCCATTTATTTACTCAAGGAATAAAGTCATTTTCTTTGACTTATTACGTAATTCTTACCCCTTTCAACTTGATTTTTTGGAAATGATTACCTGGCAGCCAGAAAAACAGATCCGTTCAGGCACATTTTTCACTTTCCTTAGGCTTTCAAAGTTTTTTTTTTTGTTATTCTCCCCTCTCTCTAAATTCAAACCGCAAAATACAGGTTACACAGAAAATACATAAATTATGTGTACGAATCGAGGTGATTAATTCGTCAGTTAAAGGGGGGAATGGACATAACGTGAATTTCACACGAAATGCTTCATAAACGTTGGTGTACAACAGTGGCTGCTCGGGCTCTTCGTAGCCTTAGGGGAATGTGCCGCACGAAGCCTCTTCTTCGATCTTCATTCAAAAGTATCTCTTTCCTACTCGATCATGAACATCCGTACATCTTCGGGACCGTAGTAGATGCAAAGAAAGAAAAGTGAAGAAAATAGCTTTTTAAAATTATTCAAATTTTAGGCCACCTCGTGAGCGTTAAGTCGACACACAGGTTGATAATGGGTCAGTGCTATGAATGAAGAATGGGAAACGCGGCAGAAAAATAAATTTTGCGAGGATTTTTAATTCCATCATCGCCAAATATTTCGCTTCATGCGTCATGGATAAACTCCATCGAACATACTCATTTTTACTGTTCTTCAAGAGCAAAGCCGAAAGGATTCGGATAACATTTCGAGCCAAGCTCAAAGTGTCCCGTATTGCGATATCCATTTTGCAATATATTCCAATCAAACAGTAATTAATCAAGTTACGTGGCATAAGTAAATGGTCTGCGATCGAAACTTTTTAGTCCCTCCACGCGTATATCTGCTCGGAATATAATAAATTTTCATTCGCCACACAGAATGCAATTATTCATCTACAAGTTCCACTAAATTTAATCAACGAGATGACAAAGCCGATAAAATTCCTGAGTAATATAACGTCTTTGAATTCTAGAAAGGATAAAATCCATTGGACTCTACACCAGCCTCTTTTCTTAACGAGCAATTTCATCATTTTTTACTACCGAGATTAATTAATCGAGAGACTCGCGAGAGTTACGCTAACTGGTGACATACTAGTTGGTTTTATCTGTGAATTATTGTCGCCTTCTATATTCCATTGCTCCGCTGTACATAACCGTACTCTTGCAGCACACATACTGCGCTGCATCGTGTGCTGAGCTAGAATGACTGAAATTTTTACAGGCATATGTACATTTTTTTTAAACTACGAATAGCAGCTTTTTTTACTCAGACAAAATATCACTGCACAAAGGTTCATCTGGAACGTTCGACGAAACATGGATCTCACTTCAGGGTTCGATCAGCTAACGATCATGCTTTCGTTAACGTCGATTAGCTCTCATTCCTTGTAGTTGATGTAAACATAAAACGTCAAACTGCTTCTAATACATGATTTTCGACGTTTTTTGTCCTGTAATGTCAGCGTAAATTGAGAAGATACGAATAATGCGTTCAAGCTTCTATCATAGAAAAATATAGTATTCAACTCTTGTTGCAACCGTATTATTTCTTTAACCATTATGAAACGATGAATTCAAGACAATGTGAACATACATCAACCAATAGGTTAATACAAACGCATCAACATGATTCATCAACGATATTAATATGTCCAGAATGTCCAGATATTTATTGTTGTACATTTGATTCGTAGTGTTTCCATTCCCATAGAACAATCTTGAGAAGATTACAGTCTTCATGTGGCAAGCCACTGAGCCATTATTTGTGCTATTGAAACGCATATTTTTCGGAGTTGATTCCACGAGCTTATTATTATTATTCGGAATCATAATAATCGTGTAATAATTAAAATACCCACTGGTCATATCAAAATTGACTTCAGCTCCTATCCGTGCTGTTTGTGCTCGCAAAATATTTAGACAACAAAACGTCTCTCGAGAGAGGAGAAAACAGTTCGATTTCTTTGAAATCCTAAGGGCTGGCTGGCATCTGAATCTTCCTCTGAAATTCTCAACGATCATCGGTTAAGAGTATGGGTCAGTCGCGGTATCTCACCATCATGAGTGCGTCGACACGTTTTGTCTGATTACAAGGAGGCCCTGTTAGCCCATTTTTGCCATCGTACTGCTCGGGCCTAACAGAGCCTTTTTGTGATCGGTCAAACTGTGCTGAAGAATTTTTATTTCGAAAATTATCCCAAGTGGGATTAGGTAACTGATCCATACTCTTAAAACCGAACATTGAAGCGATTGACTTGAGAATGACTGAGCTTGAATTGTTGCCTTACTTCATATCAAATTCATAAGTTGCGCCCCATACTTGACAACTTTGTACAGAACACAGTTGATGACATTTTTTTATTCTTTCAACCAAAACTGTTTACACTAGTCATTTTGATATCTATTCAACTCTCAGGTTCAATGGGTCAGGTTTAAAAAATTCTAAAACAAACTGAAAAAAAAACAAGATTTATAAATCTGAAATTCTTTGAATATTTTTTTTCGAAAACTTATCAGAAACGAGATAATTTCCGAAAAGTTTTTTACATTCAAGAATATGCCGCCGTATTCTTTCATTTATTCATTTACGAATCAATATCCTTCTTGTGTGTACATAAGACCTCGAATCGCAGGCAAAATCACAACTGCTGCCCGGATAAAGTTGCTAGCATATCGATAGAGCCGGTGTCCCTCACGTTGTAACAATCGTAAGAGTTGCGAGTTTGGTTGTCATAAAACTACGGGTCCGTTGGATAAAACAACGCTGATGTACACGCATCGATGGTCTCGTAAATTCTTGTGGATGAAATATATACATATACATACATGTAGTATATTTAACGTATGTATAAATATAAAGGAGAGTTAATCAGGGTCCCGTCGCGCGACCACCGCCTTGTTATTAATCCGTAATTGAATGTTTCGATTCATTACTCGAAGATAATATTTCAACTTGGAGAGCTCTTCACCCTGCCTGGAATCGTAAGGCTCGGTTCACACTTGAAAACTGCGGGATCGATGATCTCAGTAAAAATCAATTTGACAATAATTTGGCAAAATAATCGTAATGGATCATTATTTATTTTTAATTGATAATAAAACTGATAATAATCATATAAATCATACAACAATGGTATAATTGATTATTAATGACAATAAGTTTAGGGAAAGTATCGTTTTCGACTAATCCTATTCGAGCTAAATACGAGTTTTGTTTTTTTTTTTTACCAGTATTGCGTGTTTGAAGAAAAATTTTCCATTTTCACAAGAATTTATATTTCACAAAAGTAAAAAATAAAAACAAAATCATATCGCGATAAAAGTCATTGCTAAAACATTTTTATACCGAAGATCTTGCAGTCTTCGTGTTGAAATGTGTCATTTTCCCTTACGTCTGTGCTGAACGTAAAAATATGTTAATTAATACCATAAATTCTTGAATTTTGCAATAATAATGTCTCCTTATTTCGTTCGCGTCGAGGCTAATCTACGAGATAATCTAAATGTGTTCCATAAATAAATGAGGAAAAAAAATCATAAATCCATGTCACCCGACGGAGATTTTTCCCGCGTGGAGTGTGCAGTTGTATCGTCGGTGTCTGACTGCAACATTCCCACGAGCTGTCACTACTCGGGCAAGCGTTGGTGCATGCGACGACCACAAATAGCAAGATCAGACGACTCTGAAAAACCTTTCGCCATTCCTGCGCATGAGAGCCCGAGAACCGATGCAAAGTTTGCGCAAAAAAAAATCAAATAATAATAATAAGCAAATTATTAAAATAAAAAACGCTCTTCTAGTCGTATTCGTCGTCACTGTCTTTAAGTCGTGTGCGACCGCGCGTCGAGAGATCGTTCAATTACCCAGTCACGTCAGATTGCATCCTTAAAACCGATAAACTCAATAGTTGAAAGAGCCTGTCGCGAGAGCCAGTCGGGCCCACTGCCTTGCCTTTCTCTAATATCTTTTCTATCCACAGGGTGTACCGATACATACATCCGAACTCCGCAAACCTCTGGATTGAAACGGTAAAGCTCATTAATCTTCCTTATATTCATTGATAATTAACAAAAGAATTGTTCAAAGAATCATTTTTCCCACAAAATATAATCCACGTACTCCTTTCATTGTTTTTCCTTTCAAAAATGTTTGTAAGTCAAAGTTCAAAAAACAAATGACAACGAAAGACAGATTTTAATGTTCCGAAAAAAAAATTTTGATTGATTACTCTGAATATCTATGGATGGGGCCAAAATGAAAAAAGCATAAGAAAAACTTATCATGTTTATCCGAAATACTTAGCGATTGTCCAGCGAATGATAAAATAAACGGATGAATATCGAGAAAATTAATTTTCAATTGATAAAAAAAAATAGATACGATATTTTTGCTATCTCGAATCGAAAAAAGGAAAATCTTCGACCGATTTTTTTCGTGATCGACTAACGATTCAAACGTTTCAAAAGTTTAAATATTTGTGTTCGTAACACCCTGTATACGTGCTGGAAATCGGCAGAGATCATGCAAACATTTGTTATAGATAGTTACTTGTAATAGGTACTATATGGAGATATGCATTTATGTGACCACGCGATATGGGTTTTCCGGAGTTGCACGGGCCACGAAGAGTCGCGTGATATCGCGGGTAATTTTGTAATCGGGCATGTGCATTAGGGTCCAAGATTTCCAACCACCGGAGAGTCTCGATTATACATTTTATATGGGACATTAAGATGGTTGGTGAGATCGAAGTGAAGATTTTTGAGTGATAAGCTTCGAAATAATGTAGTTTTCCCATTCAATTCAGTGCCAGTTTTACTATAATGTTTGTTTTTTTTTTTTTTTGTTTTTTTTTTTCCACTTGATTCAACGGTTAATACCGTTAATCAGCAATCCGAGTGAGGAATTTTTGTCCACCGTATTTGCAAAAGTAATTTGAAATATCTGAAAAGAGCTCATTTTCCTTGACTCGTATAATTTTATTTACTTTTCAATAAACCTTGTTGACTCCACCTCTTTTAATTACGATGCAGTTTTATTTTGATTGGCTTTACAACGTTTGAGTTAAGTGTTGTAATAAAACCTTCAATTTTTTATGCCCTCACTGGCTCGCATGTTAAACCGTAATCGGGCAATAAATAATTGGAGTGAAAATACTGATGAGTCAGCTTTAAGTACAGATCTCACTTTCTTCAACCCATAACGCACAGCAATTTGCATGCTTGCGAATTTGTCATGATTTTTATGGATGCTGTTTGAAATTCACCTCAAGCAAACGAAAATTTATACCTCGAATAATTTTTTTTTTTCCTTCAACATTTGTAAAGTAAGAATATTTGCAGCTACGTGCAGCTTTCACCGATGCTCACTATGAACTCTCATTACATTTTTCACTGCTACATGGAAAAATGACTTATTTATTCGTTGCATTAATCAATCATTGAACTTTTATTCGGATCCACTGTCATTCCTTCAAGCTCGGAGTTTCTATTTTTTGCCAGAAAAATATAAATGATGCACAAGCTCAATCTCTCTTTTTCACCGTTTAGTACCACTAATCCGAGTAAAAGTGAATGCACGGAAGAAAAAAAAAAAAAACATGTGATCGCACGACCACGCAATAACGTCCCTTTTAATCGAATCGATACAAATGTACATTTCCTTATGGCATAAATTTCATAGATTATTGTGACGTGATTCACGAAACGATAATCGCAACTCTTTCTCACTGTCGCGAGATACTCGAGTCCGTTGTGAATGGGGTCTTATATGTCCGCCTTGGTGTGCTTTTGTGCATTGGCAAGCAGAACATGTGCGAGTCAACGGGGTCCCAGAACTGCACCGACGCTCTGATGCACTTCGCTCCAACGATTTCATGAATATTCATGAATTTTTTTTTTTTACTCTTCCTCTCTCTCTCTCTTTCTCCTTATTCTCTCGCACTGTACCGATACGAAGTCGACGCAGGCGAGATCGGTGCACACGTTTAAATAAACCTCACTCATATATAGACATCAATCTTATAATAAAATCACTGCTCCTTCACACTTCAGTCCTTAAACTTTGGCTCGATATACTCACTTCGGAATCTCGAGTACGTACAAACATGCATGACTCAATAAAATCTAATTTTTCACATAACACATTTTTATTCATATAATAAATTTATAAATTAGTGTTTCATTTAAAACACCAAATTCATTCCAAAAAACAACAACGTGAAATAAAAAATTTCGATTTATCAACCTGGCATATTTTTCCCTCGCTAATTGATAGCTGCAGTATTTTTTTTCTTTGTTCCCTTGTCATAGATTAATTTCGAATAATCACGATCAACATCCGTTGTTTTAAAAAAAAAATGCGTGAAAATACTTTTTCAAGGCGCGATCCTCGAATTAGGGAACTTTACGAGCGAAGCTTCCTGAAATGGTCAATCACTGGTGGCGATTGCCTTTGAAATAATTCCATAATGATTCTACAATGTGAGCGCGGAAAGGCTGAGTTTACACCTGGGCATAATGAAACGTACTATTTGGGTACGTTGCTCCCAATTTGTCACACATCGTGGCATTATGCCATTTTCTTTAATAAAGGAACATCGTGTACGAAACAAGTGATCTATATTCGAGAGGAGGAAATGGAAGGGCATGATGAAGGATGGGAACACTATTAATAATTTACGCTCTTTTTTTTTCTTTTTTTTTTTTTTACTTAACCATCATTCGGAAGAAGTACTAGGATGCAATTACCTTGCTTTGTTCATCATAATTACATCATGAGTACAGCATGAGATAAAGATTTTTTTTTTTTTTTTGCAATAATATACATAAATTATTGAGCTCTGCACATTTATATCTTGAGAGGCAGGAACGGATTTTATTTAGTTAATAAAAAAAAAAAATGTTATCGAATCAATAAAGCTCATTAAACGACGTGAAAGCTTCGACAGTTTTAATAAAAGTGGATCTTTCATCGCGTAGTTGTGAATAACTGTACAATAAATCATTATTTTTAACGAAATATTGTGGAAGATTGAAAAAGGAATTTCGATCAAAAAAAAAAAATGGTTTTTTTTCCAAATTTGATTTCCAAATTTCCTGGTCAATTCTGAGACCAGCCGCTATTCTGAATTGTCACATTTTTCATTACTCGTAAAATATAATGACGAAATGTTTGATCTAATCGAAATTATTTTTCATTCACGCAGCGTGATCGAGTCACCGATAAATATGATGCGATTTTCTCGAGACGGTACATCAAAAACCGATGGGGTGAGTGCTCATTGTTAATTTTGTACTGTTATCTCCTAGTTAATTATAATTTGATGTTCAAAGTTTGTACAGTAAATTTCATTAAATTTTTATAGATTTGATGAATTTGAAAATAACAGTTTTTCTCCGTTAATGACAATTGCAATATTTTCATTCCATGCATCTATAACGGATGGCAATGTTTTGAAGATGTTTTCCTCAGTAAATGTTTTTTTTTGTTTTATTATACCGAAAGTTTCTACTATGTTAGCAAAGTAGAAACACTCGGTACTTGTCATGACGAATTATGCTGTCATTCCAGAAGCAATAATCGGGATTTTCGACTATAAATCGTTATGATTTTTTGGTGCTGAAAGTTTTGTCTCATAGTTGAAGGATCAGAACCCCTCTCGGTCACCATCTTCAACATTTTTAAACATTCCACAGAACGTGTATAACTATCTATTCTTGTATGTAAAATGGAGACTACAAACGACTTGTTGGGGTCATTTTCAAAGAAGGGATTGCATATCATGAGAAAAGATTCTTATATCGTCAGAGACATGAAAGAGAAAAAGGAAGGAAAAAGACCGAATGAGAGAGTGAGAGAGAGAGAGAGAAAATTCCACTGCCTTTTTCATGCAAATGTCTCCTCTTACAATCTTATCGTCCTGATGTCGTATGCTCTGCCGGTGCATTCTTATCGGTAAATGTCCTACGATACACGTACCGATTCCTTTTGCTCTTCCGCTTTTTGCCTGCGCCCACTACCGGGTCATTTACGCGACAATTTTTCACTGAGAGAAAGCGACACTCCTTTACCACGGAATGATAATATTTTATCGTCTTCTGCCTCGGAAAATGTTGAATATTTCATCGAAATTTTATTATCAGACATATAAACGTTTTTATCACGCTTATAGTATTTATCAAATCTTGAAAATATATAAAACAAAGTATATTCAAAGATCGAATGAGTATATTTTTTTATTCCTGTAGAGTATACTTACCATTTCGATCAACTGCGGACATTTAGAAATTGCACGTTTAGATCTTTTATCTGGATGTACTTTTGATGGAAAGAAATGGAACGAAATTGGAATATTGTCCATTCCTTTTGTTCTAATAATTTTGAGACTTTTCCATATCAGCACGGAGCAACCGTGCATAGAGCACAGAGCAGTTAGGACTTTGGGCAAAGAAAAATAATATTTTCAAAGATTCTGTTTATACTTCGTGATTTTGCCGATAGCGATCGCAATGGCGCCGTACAGCCGATCGTTTGAGTAGAAATATCGGGAGATCCCCGAGCGGTAAAAAGGACGCGTTTTACACGCGAGAATCTCTCATTCTCGTTTTTTTTTTTCTCTCGCGACGGTTTCTTGCGTATCTTGGTCGCGTCGTACAAACTGCAAACTCTCTCTTTCTCTCTCTCTCTCTCTCTCTCTCACCTTTTCTTCCTTGGTGCAGCATCATCATGGCCTTAGTCCTCTCTTTGCTGCTGTATAGGCCACACGATATCGTCGTCAAGCGATGAACAGAGCGAGGCTTGGGCCAAAGATACCAGCTCGAGGTCTAACACGACTTTGGCTTTCCGCGCGATGGGACACACGAGGTCTCCGGAAGATTCTCTGTTCGTGGTCCATGAGAGCCGCGCGAGGAAAGAAGAAGTCGACGAAGAAGAAGAAGAGGAGAGGTGCGTGTCCTCGCGGACACGGCTTGCCCATTAGGTGGACCCCGAGCTCCATCAGATTAGATTCCGTTTCGTTTCACGCTCCATTCCGTTTCGTATAAACTACGGTGCACTATACAGTACTCACTCTCCTGCTCCCTCTCACCCTCTCTCTCTCTTTTCTTTCTCTCTTTACCGTACACTGTAATGGTGGACCATGGTAGAGTGACCTTGCAAAAAGTGCCGAGTTACGAGACAATATCAAATGCTGTCCAAATCGACAAGAAGCTGCAGCCACTAAGCCACGTAATATCGAGTGTCAATTATGCGAATGCGGATGAGATGGCTGCAAATTTTGTAAATGAACTTTTCCCACCCAGACTGTGGGTTCAATCGAGTTTTGCCATTTTTCTGAAAACTTGAGTCTGCGAAGACCTTTTTTGTTCCCGTCGATCGCTTCGTTTAATGTTCGCATCAAGGCTATAAGAACGAACTCAATAAGTCAAAAAATGATTTTTTACTCAGAACGGCGAGAACTCGAGCTAACGGTTTTGACATAATAGAAAACGTGATAATCTTAACTCGATACGTATGACGCTGCATCTCACTCCCATAAACTCGACTTCATTGAGGTTACAACCGAGTCAATAGCAGTAGTAGATTTCTTTGCGTTCGGTCAAATCAAAGTGTGGGTCAGTTAGTCAACTTGCTCGTTGCTTCAACCCTGTAACAGAAATTTTCATGAATATTGAAACCGAGAAATTCGCAATTAAAAAATGAGGGCTCTTTCATTTCTTTCCAACGACAGAAACTTTGATACCGTCAATTATTATGTCAATTCAATTATTCTTCTTGTCGACTAACTCCATTTTACATTCCGTATTTGTTTTTCAAATTCATGCGACTAACAATTAGAAAAAAAAAAAAAAAAAAAAAGACGACCGTTTTCCTGAATCTCCTTTGATGGAAAAACAAACTCGTGTTTTACGCGGCTTATATACAAGCCACGTCATTTTTTAGGCCTCTCCCCCGTATCTTCTACGTGCTCTTTCGCCCTTCTTTCTTTACTGCTTCTGCTATTGCTGTTACATGCCGTGCACAGAGCAAACCGTATAAGTAATGCGCGAAGGAACGAGACGACAAGGAGCCAAACGTGACATAGCACATGCTCGTTCCGACACTACGGAGCAAATAGTCGCCAAGTGTCCCGAAGACAGAAACCGATATATCACAGGAAAAAGCCAATTGAATTTATTCTCCTAACGAGAGTCTGCATACTTATCCATGCGAGGAGAAAAAGCGGTAAATGTCAAGCCCCGAAAAAAAAAAAAAAATCTTCCCCGATATGCTCGATGAAAAAAAAAACGTTTATAATTTATTTACATTGATTCAACGTTGTTTATTTGTATTATCGTTATCTTTCAAAAGGCTCGTTCTCCGCATGATATAAAAGGAACATCATGAATCTATTTAATTTCGTATTGCATTATCGTCGCAATATTACTAATTCCCTGCAGATCAGAACTTTTTATATTACTAGGTGATTCAAACGCGGGCTTTGCGCGCGCTAACTTCTCCTCTAACGTTATTTTTAATTATGAAACAAACCTCAACATTATTCGAACCGTTGGTTGAATTCGATCAAATAAATTATACATAAAAGGTTATTTCTTATCAATTGCTCAAGTTTTAATAAAATTTCTCTTTTGCGAAATTTATAGAGAATAATTTTTTCCTGATACATAACTTGTCGAAAAGGAATCTGAGTTGTCATAGACGTATGAAAAAGCAGCTGTCATTGTAACATTTGAGAGCAGACAGAATAACTTCAGAGTCGTAATTCGACTTGAGCTGTCTTGAGCAACGTGTAATGACACAGCGAACCAATCAGAATCGCGGAAAAGCGATGACAGTAAACAGTCAATTGACGCGTCACGACTCTACTTTATAAAAAGGGATAGGAAGAGAATATGGAAATCAATTTCATTAATGATTTTTAATTTTTATGGTATATTAATCGTGTACCGACCCGCGATGTGAGCAACACTTGAACAAGGTTTCAGAGATTCGCGAACGTCTTGTAAAAGCTTGAAGAAGGAAGAATAGATCGCGGGGAGGAGGGTAAATAAAGAAAAAAGGAGAATAAGAACTGGACCTGCACGCGAGACTGCCGGTGGCCGCGGTTGTCGGTGCGCTATCTCCTTAGCCCTTTTGCCACCCAGGCTTACCACACATTTTCCCCTCCGCCCGCTCCTCCACTCGGTGAATTCTGTTATTCACAGTCCCCTTTAACATCTTTAAAGCAGTGCCAACGAACGGCAAAATTTCCAAGCTTCGCGGATCTTCTCGTGTCTTTCAGTGATGTATATCGAGAGCTTGGCGACAATCATCGCGGCCCTTGGCCATAGTATATCTACCCATACACATAGCATCGAGATTGCAACCCGCGCGAGCCAATTACATCCACCGTACGCATGCCAACACTTTCGTGACTTCTTTCACGATTTATTTCACACCCTCTCGCCGCCACTTTTCTCACACCAACACCATTTTCTTATTTCAACTCCGATTTGTTTTTTTTTTTCTTTTTTTTTTCATTTCTATGCCCGAGGACCTTGAATCTCGAACTGCATGCTCTCATATCGCGAATACCTGGGTAGAGGGTTAACGTGCATCGAACTTTTGGATCGAGAAGAAAATTGCAGCAGAGGGATGAGGATGAACGCTGGGCATGATCGAAGTAATCCATTATCAGTACCGAAATCGTGTTTGCAAGGTTTTGTATTCGAATGCTATCATATCTTATGATCGAAGCGTCAGGCAATATGTCAGGATTATAAAAAAAAAGAAAAGAAAAAAAGACTGTAATTCAAAAGCAAAAAATCTACATCAGAACTCGAGCTCATATCCTGACAACTGTCAATGATGTCTTTCGTGTGTAAAATATGTGTACGCGATGTACATATTTACACGTTTGCCGCAGTCATGTAGGTATAATTTCCTACGTACCTCGGGATCCCTCGTAGCTCAGAGATAATGCGTTAATAATATACCACATATAAATCGTCCTATCAGACGAATAAGTTACGAGAAATGTTCTTTCGTCGCGCGGGCTCTCGTTTGCGGAAGTTGTTTCAAATTGTTAGGGAAGACTGCACCGAGAGATCGCCAAGATTGGGTATTTTATATGCGTATGGGTTATAACATGTATGTGCATAGGATACTTCACGCCAAATCTATGGAACAGAGTCGCATTCGTTAATTTCATTTATTTGTTTCGACATACAAACAATTTATGGGATGAGTATGTGAACGTCACCGAATTCATCTATGGCTTCATCATGGAAATTGATGAAGCCATAGATTTTTAATCTGAATCATCTCGATGGCATAGAAAACATCATCGAAATAATGCGGAAACGCCTGAAATACTACTCATGCTCGGTGTAATTCGAAATTTGCTGTGGACAAAAATGCAGTGGATTTTCATGAATTTGAGTTTCAATTGAAGATATCATATACATCGAGACTTCTGCTATTCTTTCTCGAGGCAATGGTCGAGAGTTTGACTCATTTGGTATGGAATGACCTTTAGATAAATATATACTGGACATAAATGTATTGTAAAAGTCTGATGAAGTGAGGATACGAGGAAATAGGTGTTTCTCGAGGTTGGATACCGGTGCAAGCACATACACGTGGGCATAAGAAGAGGGCCCCGTGTGCGCACAAGAGTCATTTCGTGTCGTGTCGCGCGGTCATTACCGTAACCAGTTATCACACGGTGTATAAGAACGTTAACGCTTATCACGTGAGAGCCAACACCTCAGCAACCTTCGTAAAAATCGTGAGCTCTTCTCGCACCCTTTTCTCTCTCCCTCCACCAGAGTGTATCACGACTAAAAAGAAATGATAAGAAAATAAGAACAAAAGGCGCCCTGCGCGAGGAGAAAAGAAAAGCATGATACGGTCTCGATCTTTGTGAGCCTTCGGGGGATTCTGGAAACAGTAAAACAGCCACGCGATACGAGAGCAAGTATCCGGCACATGCGAGGAAATCGTTTCCAGCTCTCGAAAATCTCGTTCCAATTTTATTTTTTTATTTTTCTCCTCCTAATCGAGTTCATCGTTTTCGATCAATGTTTTTTTCATGCATCTCTGCGAGATGTTTATTTTATTTGTTTTCAAACATGATTTTTTTCAGCTATCCGGATGTATGTGCTCTTAAAAAATCTCTGGCGCAATATCGTACACGACATAAATTTGAAGAACTTTTAACAAAAGTTGACGTGTGTGGACGTTAGCCATTTTGATCTTGATCGTAAAAGTTCTCTTCTTATCAGTGTTCACTTTATCTCTATCTTCATAATAATTATTCGAACAAAGTTACGTATTTTTGAATATACATTTATATCGAGATTTGATATTAACCAGTTTGAAACAAATGAAACAACACAAAATGTTCCGTGTGAAGGAACCGAGAAGATAAATTGCTTCTAAAAAGATACATTTGGCTACACAGTACATTGGTAAAACTGTACTCTTCCCCTTTAATCATTAAAATCTGATCGTCAGACAACTTTACTCTTTACAATCTCTGAAACTCGACGAAAACAACCCCTTGGAATTTCCCCCTGCAGTGGAAATGCTATTGAAAAGTTAAAAAAAAAATCTGCACATCAGCTTCCCTCAGTACTTATACACGCCATCTCTCTCCTCTCTCTCCCATCGTTTTGACCAGAAAACTTTCAGCTTATCCTACGGAATACATGCCTCAAATGCCCCAGGAACAACTCTTTTTTTACCTTCCAGCAATTCAGAAAAGCGGTGATCGCAAAGAAATTGCGAGAGTTTATTGAATCCAGTATCAATAAACATTGCCTGAAAACAGATACCTACATATGTCATGTAACTCGATAAAAATTTCTCTCCGGACGCCACCGGTTGATAGAACTTGTTAACAAAGCATCCATACAGCATATTTACTACAATTTCATCAAGTAGCACTAATTGCAACTGTTCAATTAAAGTGGATTTTATTTCAAACGAACCAATTATTCAATATCAGACACCGACAGCCCAAACGGACGTAAATTTAATGAATATAAGCAGATTTATATTCATTGCAGATAAGAAATGACTAATTAAATTTAGGAAACAAGATTAATTGAGTTGAAGTAGTAAGCGTAGGATATAGGAGAGCGCTCGAGTCAGACCAGAACGAAAGAATTTTTAATCCGCCTTCGGTGAATGTCAGAATGGAGTCCATTGCCAAAAAGTTTAGTTCAATTTACCTTCAGAACTTTGAAAACGGTTTTAGAGACACTCTATATGTATTCGTCCGGGGCTTCAAGGTTTTACCTAGTTATTTGAGAGAGAAAGAGAGTGATAAAAGAGAATTCACGAGAAGGGCAGTATCGAGAACATCAACGTGCACAGAAGCAGCTAACGTCTTTCTCATCTGTGATCCTACGTTGGCGCACATATACATATATATATATATATATATATATATATGTCGATTGTATATAGAGAGATAGCCAACTCCGAGAGATAGCTACCTCGGAGGTATTTGATATTGACTTCTCGAGGCGCGGCTACGGCTTTGAAGTCCTCTCTTTCCCTTTCCTGAAATACACCGTGTTATTTCATCCCCCCCACAACCCCGTGTGATCACCCTTAGCCAACCCCCTTGTGCCTTTGCATCCTCTCACCTCTCTCTTTGGTTCCTCATCACCAACGCCATGAAACCAGCACTCCCTCCTATGTTTAATTAAAAAGGTTTGAACCTCCGCTTTCTTCCTGGCCTTCTTTCAAATATATACAGATATACGCAACGGTCTATTCGCTTGCAATGTACCTGTGTCCTGTTCAATATTTGTATATATATCCGAACACTCGTTTACTTATATCGCTGTCTTTGAAGCAGTGATTCCTCTATATAATTTCACATTGAGTGGGTAATTCGAAAATATATGTTTTCTCACCCAAATCATTTCGTGGGAATAATAATCGTCGAAAATGTTTTTCCGAATTTCCAGCACCTGCTGGAATCTCCTGTCGTATGGAGAAAAAAAATGTACGAAACCTTGATCGAAAGATAATCGTAACGTATGAAGACACAAACGAGTCAAAATTCTGTGGATATTTGAAACAATTGGTTTAACGTTTTAGAAACTGAAAAACGTAATGAAAAAAAAAAAAAATACCGATCAGCTGCAATTTCGTTTCCAAAATCAAGAGCAATAATCGTGTCTCATTTTGTTCCGTTTATGAGACTGTCAATAATGATGCCAAAGAATTTTCTTTATGTTCAGGAAAAAAAAGAAAATTTATCGCGAATTTTCAACCTGGAAAATACATGCACTTTCGCACTCGAATTGATTGACGAAATGAACGTGCACAGTTTCCTTACCGATTACTATGGAAAGATCAACGTTTTTTTGTGCTCTCAGACTGACTGCATAATTACGAAAGCAGTATTTCCTCGTGAAGATTACTACTTTGGCAGAAATAAAAAGGATATAATACAAAATAAAGTTTATTTTCGAGATGTAACTTTTGATATTAGCAGAGCGAATATAAAAGAAAGAAGAAAAAAAAATCGATGAAAGCTGGATACACGAGTGTATGTGCCTAGATCTATTACTTCGTACTCTAAATGTTGTATAGATATACGTATGAATGTACAAATATTATATAATATTATTTGGATTATGCATGATTCGCCGCGGGAAATCGCAAGATTTGCGCGCGAATGCGCCACGAGGCTTTTTCCAACAATAGCAATTATCCACGAGAGACTTCATTACCCATTCGCCCCGAGCGCAGTTCCTCTATTCTTTATTTATGAACAAGCTCATTATTTCTGTGCAGGTAAGCATATGAAAAATTTTCCAACCTTCTCTCTCTCTCTCTCTCTCTCTCTCTCTCTTTCTCCTCTCGCTCTCTTTCGCTAACTCTTTCTCTTTTTTTCTCTCCTTCGCCATCTCACTTTTTCTCTCTTTTCCTATCTTTTTACCTTCTACTTCTCGTCCTACACGCGAGCCAACTAGAATCTCTCTTCCATGCCGCCCTCCTCGCCGACACCAAACCCGCCCCTTTTTACGGAAATACACCGAGAACTCCTCGCTAGCAATTTTTTTCCATTTACTTTATACTCTTTCTTTTCTCTCTTCTCCTATGCGCCCTATGTTTCTTTTCATTGTGTTTTTATTTTTTTTTCATTATTTTACCATTGTTTTCCATGAATTAGCTGCCCTGTGCCCTCAAACGATCCGGCCAGTTGCTTCGGCAGCAATTGCCCATCCAGCCTCTGTATTTATTTTCGTAATCGTTCCGCATTTCATTCTTCAAGAAAAAAAAAGCGTACAATTTGCAGTTACACACATACGGGATGTACGAATACACAGTCAATTGATAAAGTTCAATGTTTACATCGAAACGATTCAGCGTTTTTTTATCATTTTATTCTTTTTTTTTAGATCGGGCGCTTGCGGAAATATCACTGAATTTGCAGTAAAATAATATATTCGTGATTACGAGATAAACTATCACAATGGATACAAGATCTATAGGAGGGACATTTGAAATTTCTCATCAAAAGTGACTCTGAGCGAGCAAGCTACTGGATGAGAAGCCTGGAACACCAGTTCGCTTTTTTCCAAATTTTGAATTACGATTAAAAATGCAGCAGTGTCCACAGTTCTCCTAAGAACGTATAGCAGTGGGCATCAATAATTGTGGTATTGAGAGCGACGAGAAAATCAGTAAAGTGCTATCAAAATAAAAAAATATCAGAGTTTAAAACAAATTAAATCTGTATTATGAATCGCCAATCGCATCGACGCAGCAATGAACTATTCAAATATGAATAATAATAATCG
This sequence comes from Campoplex capitator, assembly GCA_037576405.1. Taxonomy (NCBI): domain Eukaryota; kingdom Metazoa; phylum Arthropoda; class Insecta; order Hymenoptera; family Ichneumonidae; genus Campoplex; species Campoplex capitator. The sequence goes on along the minus strand of JARBWI010000323.1, from coordinate 5,822,877 downwards.
AATCGTTTTTTTTTTTTTCATGAATATTTTTTAGATATAAAAATTAAAAACTTCAAATTGAATTCGGTTTTTCTTTATTACGAATGCGTCAATATTTTTTTACGCTATTTTCGTAGTTGAGACTTGCTGGAATCCGGGTCATTCGCACGTATCTGACATGGGTTGATACCCTTGACATCTACACGCGGCTGTAACGCACGATTCAGAGGGAAGAGTACGTTCAAAGGGTGCCACCGCCAGTACCACGATGTTACGTGCATATACGCGTATAAGAGCATTTAGATCGGTGATGATAAGAGCAAAAATGTCGTACTAGCTTGTTCAGAAATCCAAGAATCTCTAAATTTCACGATTGTGAACGAAAAAAAAAATTAACGATACCCTTGAAATGATTTTCTCGTGCCGAAAAAAAAAATAGTTGTCTACATCGTTTGAGCTCCGGAGACCTGCGAAACACTCACCTGATAAAAAACGATTGTAGAAAAATAAGAATTATTGGCAAATTCATCAGGAAGAAATTAATCTACTAAGAATCAGTTTTAAAAAATGTGTCTTTTTTCCAACGCTCGTTACTTATTCTCATATTGAATTTTATATTCTCGAAAATGACTGAAGCACACCAAACTAATTGAAAACATACAACAGCTTGAAGAATTTTGAATGAAATAATTTTTTATTCCGTGTTTATATTCTTGACGTAGAAATAAGAGTTTTTATTTTTTTTAATTTTTTTTGTTCTTTCTTCCGCGGCGAGCGAATTCGAGTCTTTGGGGAATACTTTAATCTTCACGAACGAGAGGAGTGCGGAAAGCCGCTTCTTTGCGACGTTACTCTCTCCAGTCGAAAAGTGAAAGAGAGAAAACGTCTACTGTGTGTCCTTTTCTCTATGCCTCAGCACCGTTTTCTCTCGTGTCTCTCGCTTTTCAGTCCCTCTCTCAGTACAACCCTCCCTCATATTCTCATCCCTCTTTTCCGACTTAGTTTTATCCTTTTCCGGACAGAGAAAGAGAAAAAGCAGGAGGTTTCTCAACCTACCGCTGTACGAAACGCTGTTCATAATCCGTACAAACAAAGTGAGCCAACAGGCCCCGAGGCTCTCCGGGAAAGGGCGACAGACTTAAACGAGATTATCAAACGATTAAAAGAATTCTCTTCATCGCATATTCTTCTCTTCCTATTCCTTCATTCACTTAGCTCGGTATAACTTTTTTTTTTCCTGCCAATAATTCCACACAGACAGTGATAGGGGTAGAAGAGCTCGGGACAATCGAGGTCACCAAGAAATCAAATTCAAATCTGCCACGATAAATCGATCGTTCTCGTATACTTGTCTGTGTTAAAAAAACAAAATATTTTAGTGCAAAAAAACTTTTGATGAAGTAATTAAAAATTTTCATATCAGGTTAATAAAAAATAAATCCAAGTATCAAGAGTGGTTAAAATTTTGAAATTGTTATTATTATATAAATCGTACAAACGCTGAGTAATTTATTTTTCAGTGAAAACCAGTCATGAATATGATTGCACAAAAAATGATTTTTTCTCTAACAGTAGATTCACGTTACCTCGGACTTTCCGAAAAATTCAAATCGTGCAGAGAAATAGAAGGGGGAAAACAGAGAAGTACGAAGAAACTGCCAAGATCACGAAATCAGAGATTAGTCAGTTGCGGTTGTAACGTCTGCGCGATTTCTTCTTTGTACACTCGATGAAAGCATTGCTGGTATCAAAGAACCGCGACTGATACATTTTTAATTGCTTCAAATATCGCTCAGCCCCCTTCCAATCCCCCGAACGAAATATCGTTTTTAATTAAATGTCATATTACAGCCCGAGGGAAATAATTTTCTTCAAGACATTTGCTGCACACTTTGGTACAACGTGGAGATCGAAATGAGAAGCTTCGTTAAAAATAATGATAGAAATATTCAAAAAAGCTTGTTAAAGGTAGAGCGAGTCAAAGAATATCAACACTTTTCATATTCAAGATAATAACAATGCCGTGATCGTTTCAATCTGTATAAAATATTTCGGAACAAGTTTAAACACACGTCAGGATACATCGCGCTTGCTCCAATCAAAATTTTTTAAAAATCAGTGTTTGTTATTTTTTTATTCCGCTCGACTGCGATCTGGACTTTCACGCGTTTCTCTCAAAATCAATTTTACAAGCTAGCAGACGTATTACATGAGGGAAAGAATAATCGACCAATCGGTTTAAAATTCCAACGTATTATTCCGTATATCCAAATAATCATTAATCGCTGATCAATACGTTCCTATGATTGTCAGCTTGGAGAGACACACAAATATTCGTTTTTATAATCCGACTTCTCCGTAGTCTGGCATTTTGAAATTTTTCAAGCATTTCTCTCTTTCCGTACTTCGTGCGATAGAAGCATACACGTATGCAAATCAAAATTCCGTTTGCATATTCTTCAATAGATTTCCAACGATTACAATCACGCCGGCCAGCACGCATTGATCTATTGCCGGTACTTCAGCAAACGAGGGAAATTCAAATGAACACGACTGCAAGTACTATTGAAAGAGAAATAGCTCCAGTTTAGAGCTGAAAATTATTTCATGTCAAAGTTGAAAATTACTGCAACGTTATTTTTAAAATAATAAAAACCCGAAAACTATTGAATAGCGACGACATATCTGAGCTAAAAAATTGGAAACTAATATTGAACGAGAGTCATGCGAATGGTTAAAAAAAATAATCGTATACCAAATGTCTTTAATTCGTACAACGTTTCGTCTATCATTGCAGGATATTTGGTCACACTGTAACAAAAAAAAAACGATTAAAAAACGTCATTTCCCTCTCAAATCCTTCAACGTGAGGCTTGATACATAAAACGATCCTTTCTTCGGCAAATTGTGTATCCCTGATCCTTTTATAGAATACCGGAAGTGTCGTCTCATACTGTAAATAACACTGGCTCCCCTTAAAAAAAAAAAAACATCGCAAAGTCCAATAATCGGCAATCTCCTGAGAAGCAGTGCAAGGGTGCAAGAGATAAGTGCTACAGTGAACCGTGTTCTCAGCGATTCTGCAGATGAGAAAACGAAGAGAGGGTCAAGGGCAAGGGAAAAAGAGTCGTGAAACGCACAGCCGGAAAATTTTTATTGAATAGAGGAGTAGGTGATTTCTTATTCCGATCGTGGGATCCTTACTGCTCGCGATGCAACAGAAACAGTAATAGAATTCTTCGGATGAGAGAAAGTGAGAGAAAGATAAAAAGAATGGAGTTTGAAAGAGGAGGAGAGAAGGTAAGATAGAGAAACAAGAGCGTAAGAATATTGGAATATTCGAGCAACGCACAATCATGGACTAGCAAAGTGACCGAATTTGAATATAACAACGGAGAAAAGACTTACCTCTCACCTCTTTCGATCCCACGTAAAACGTACTCATACACACCGTGTATACCGTGAAGGCATAAAGCCGGACGGATACATATCTATGAAGGCAGAAGAGCAGGGCACACTCGAATATTTCGTGCTTCTCTCTCTCTCTCTCTCTTTCTCTCTTTCTCTCTCCCTCCCTCACCCTCGGCTTATATATGTTACGAAATGTACTACGGCTATGGTGTTTCGATTCCTTCTCCGTGTGCATCACATCTTCTGTGCGTGTAGAACACCCGGTCGTCTGTGTAAGTCTCCAAGAGCCCAAGGCGATCCCAGACACGCTCGAGTTGCAAAGGTACTCATTTTTAATATTTACCACGACACGACATGTGCGGGTGGTCTCAGGTCGTCTTACAAAAAAAAAAAACAAAATTGAGAAATATTCGTTCCGCATAACGTTTCAAACACCCTCTATCGTTGGAGAAGGGTGGATACGAACCCGGGGAACTCGCGATGTCTATCTGAAGATGACGATCCAGCAACGATTCACCGAATTTTTGGATTATTTCCATCAAACAGATTGGTCCTATTTTTTGAATAAATTTTTGTCATTATTAATTACGAAAAGTCATTATTTTTGTGTTTAAAAGAAAACGATATTGTTGAGGAAAAAGTTGTTCGTGATTGGGGCAAATGAAAATAATTTAATTCCGTTTTCTGTACGTAACAGTGGTAATTGAAAATACCAAGTGAAAGAGCGTCGTTTACACACGGACCAAACTGCTTGGTTCCGCGTTTCAACATCGGTCATTGATGTTGTGAACGCTTTGAATCCATTCGGTTGTCGTCAATTTAGATCAGTCGCGATAAAAACTAAGTATAGTGTTGAAACTCTCGATCATTTCGTGAATCGCTCTTCTGGCCTCAGTAAGTGCCATGTCATGAATTATTTATGAGAACAAGAATGATGAATTACTATTACAACTGTTCAGTTAACATGGGTGTTCAAAATTCAAATTCCTGGCTTCAGTTTTCAGGCCAAAATGAAATACCGTAAGAATCTTTTTGCAGAAATGCTAAAACGTTTGTTTTTTTTTGACGTTCATTATCGAAGTAGCCACTATACGAGAATAGTAAGTTAACGAATTTTGCCATCCCAAAAATATCAGACTTATCGATTAATCAATCATCGCGTAAAAACAACCGAAATCAAATGATAATAATTGATTTTGTATTTTTAAAAAATGAATAAAAAAAACCATCAAAATTGACTATCTAAAAATAGAGGCGTTGTCATTTTTTATTTATATCTTTTGGCCGACGCAACTTCAAAGCCTGGACAAACGAGAAAAGGCTTTTGTAAATGAATTTGGCAAGAATGGTCCGAGTCGTGCTACCTCAACCGCTTGCTGCTGTAACCTTTAACCAAGGAACTCCTGTTTGCAGGACCTTGTGGTTGTACCTACTTTTCGTTTTCATTCAATGTTCACGTGCGTATCTGTAACCCGACACGATGAGAGCCAAATATGTTCTCTGAATCCTAAAACGACCAGGTGCACACACACACACACACACATACATCCATTCATTTCAGCAGTCGCTATTTCTACTGTGAGCAGGCCGAGGGTAAACGTCAGATTCTGCCCATTTGGTCTGGCAACATCAAATATGAACGCTCGCAATTATATAAACCTGAAAGCTTCGGCGTTAGAGCTTTTGGTTTCTCGCTTTCTCGTATCATCACAGCTCTCTGTTTGGCCCAGTCTAACCACCGGAATGAGGAAAATAGTTGAGGTATATATCTCGGTGATTATACAGACGCACGTTTCGTCGGAAAAGGATTCTAAATCCTTTTAACATCGTCCGCAGCTTATCTGAGGCTAACTTATAGTCCTCTTGATTTATATATTTCCAATAGCTCATTCATTTAATCCAATATATATATATACTTTTGCTACTATTGACATACGTTCGTACCACGTTATAAAGAACGATTCACGAATGAGTTGGGCGAATTTCGAATGAATTTTTCAATTCAGGGAATTTGAAACGAATTTCAATTCATGAAATTAAGGAGGGTGGCTACATACGACAATATGATAAGAATTTAATAAAATTTGGTGATAACATTCTTTAGCATCAAATGCAATGACACAAATTTTTTCAAATTTTTCGTCTACATAGTTATCGAATAATTGGAGTTTACAATGTGCAAAAGATATACCTATATATATCAGAATCCTTTGCTTACGCATGTAAACTCTAGTGTTACATTACTCGAAAACTATGTAGAAAAAAAAATCTTAAAAAATTTGTATATTCATATTTAATCCAAAAGAATATGCTTACCAAATTTCATTAAATTCTAATCATTTCGAATTTTCCTATGCTTTTAGCATGGCAACATTGTTGTGTATAGCCAACCTCCTTAAAATGAGTATTTGCTTCAACGATTAGAATTATTTTTTTTTTCTATTTGATTCACGATTATTGAGTTATTAGAACACCATCGCGAGAGAAAAAATGAATGAGTGATATATATTTTTTAACCAATTCGAACAAACTGTTTCGAATATTGAAAAAAAAAAAAAAAATTTTAAATAAAGTTCCGGTTAAAGTAGATATCGCTTTATGAAAGTTTACGAGGCTGGATTTCTCGAAATCAATATCTATGATAACGGTATATTCGAGTGGGAGTAGGAACAAAACAGGTGGTCGCACATTCGTATATAACTCGATCGTTCTCTGTCAAAACGACATGTCGCAAAAGTCGAGTTCAGCAATCAAATTAAACTTCGGGCCAACGTACTCGGTGATCGATGTGGACGTGAAAATTAGTGACGAAACAAGAAAATTGGACGGAGAATGTCACAAGGGAAGTATTAATTAAAACAAACTGTTACTCAAGTTTGGGATCACAGAAGTCATTTTGAGCGAACAGATACTATTTTTCAAAATTCTATTTTTAAATAATACTATTTTTTTTTTTTTTTTTTAATTCATTTTTTTTTTTCAGCAAACCTCAAGAAACGTTTTGACTTTAATTAAATGATTTTGAAAATTTCAGCAAACATTTTTCAACACAACACAAAAATAGTATTCATCACGAGAGAAATATTATTGCTTGTAACAAGTGGAGAAAACGAGCCGAAGGCTCATGATACGAGTTTCGATTTGCAGCTCGGGCCGAAGGCAAATACAAGGCGATCCTGTTAATCAAATGAAGCAACACAGGAAACTATATTTATATATATATATATATCTGAGAAAATATCTCAACATCCGACCAACGATGTAAGCAGGGTGACCGCGGGCGAGTTAATGACCGAAATCTCGTTTTTCTGAGTTTTTTAGAAATGAAATTCAAGTTTCTTTTTTGTGACCCACAATTGGATAATATAAACGAATTAATCAAATTCCTGAATCGCACATTATGTATAGTAAAATTGAAAAAAAGTAGCCGAACAGTTGAGCGCGGTGTTTTGTATAACGAATGAAACGTTAGCATTGAACATAGAGAAGAAAAACATTTAGAGAATATTTTATAAAAATATAATTAATAGGTGCAAAGATAAAACGAGTAAACCGGGCGTAAATTGTTTTGAATTTGATTTACAGTTGAATAAGGGCAAGGTAAATATCAGAAAGAATATATTCTCAGAGTGACGATGTTAGAATTAAAAACTCATGACAAGCAGAGGAGTATTGTAAAGATGCTGAGAAGGACTGGAGGCAAAAGGAAGGTGAAGCTCTCTTGCTCTCATCTCGTATACATCAGCGAGATGTGAAGCATAACGTAAAAGAACACAGTGAAAAAGAGAGAGAGAGAGAGAGAGAAGAATATAAGAGTATGAGAAAAGCGTGGGAGGAGAAGGTGGGAGAGTAAATGTTACGCAGAGCAGCCAAGAGTTCTACTTCTTGTTCTTCTTCGTGTGTCTCAATGTCTCCCCGAAGGCGCCCCGGCAATTTGTGCTTTCGTTCGCACAAAGCAACGCCGTTGGAAAATGCCGACATAAAAGAGAAGTTAAAACTATGCCGTCGTTCTTATTACTGCCTCGAGCCACCCTCTTCCTGACTCTGTTTCTTCACTCTATATAAACATATATACATACATACTTACGTACACAGACACACACATATATATATATACATATTCGCTTCTCACTTATTCCCATTTTCGCTTTTCCTGCTCTTCGTTCTTACTCTATCTCGCTCTCTTACTTTCGTCTCTTACTCTCTTCAACTGAGCCCCGATTCGGGGCACCGAAAAGCTACTGCACCAACCCCTCCATCCAAGATACAGTATTTTCCTTAGCGTCTACGCGGTCGCTTATAATGGGCCAAATATTTTTCTTTTTCCTTGCTACGTGTATCCTGAAAAGACGCGCGAGCAGCTTGATTAAATAATTTATAATCCGCTCGAACGCGCTTCCTTCTCTCGTCGACCAAGAAAATGACATTCTACCCTCGACAGGGGGGCGGGGGTTGTTTCTCGTTTTCTCAACTACTCGCGGGCACATATACACGCGCAGGAACGTATACGATATTTATATCAGCTGTGTATATTCGTGTCTTTTCGACCAGCACAAAAAATCACGGTCGACCACCATTATTTTCTACCGCGATGGATATACTTTGCCACAATATTCACAAAGCATCTAGAGAATTGTTGAAATTGTATATTTATAGACGATGACGGAGGCAACGAAGTAATTTGAATTTTAGCAAAGCATGGGAGATATTGTATGAGGTAGGACGAAAGGACGTGGTCAAAGCAACCACACACCGAGTAGGAATTTATGTTAATCCGTACAAGTATTTACATATGCATGCAATCATATACGTATACCTTTTTTTTTATAAATACCTTCTGCCTATTTGGATAAACTGCGGAATTCTCATTTCACAAGTACCCGAAATTTGTTGAGATTTTTTTTTCGTCTATTAACCCTCGGAGTTTACTGTCGCACTCATCAAATACTGACTCACTTCGGTGATTTTTTTTTTTTTTCCAAACTAAGTGTTCCGTTTTTCATAAACTGGATCTACATCTTTTGAAAATTCATTAAAAAGTTGACCGAAGCTTACGAAAAATAGACCTTTTTTTTCAAGTTCCTGTCCATATTTAATCGAAAGCAGTATGCTTTACCAAGGAAGTGATCAAAATCAGTATCGACGTTTTGAGCACCCAATAAGTCGTTCACGTTTACGATCAAATCTAAATTGAGAGCAAGAAAAAAAAGCACAAGCACCGAATAGCACGAAGGGAATTTACATAGACAAAAATTGGCCCGCGATACGAGTGTGGAGCGACAGGAAGAATCGTCAAAGGTGCGGAGGAAAGAGGAAGGAAATGTGATGCGTACAGGTAGACCCGCGTGGCGAGCTGTTACTCCCTTTCTCATAGCGCACTTCTCGTGCCCCTTCACTCCCATACATGTATATATATACAAGAATATCAGTATATATTGTACATTAAGGTACGATGGTATAAGTGTTACGTGTATACAGTACGGTACGAGAGATGCGTTATCGAATGTTTTATTCATAAGGGTAGAACAAAGACCGCGTTTATCCTGAGGACATCTCACCACAAAGTCGAGAGCGCACATGCGGCAGCGGCACACAGTAATGTGCGTTTTTCTCTTTTAAATTTATATTTATATACACATGCATACTTGTAAGCGTGTCTCTGTTGCTGTATATGAATACAAATACAGTATTATTGTTATTATTATTATTTTTTTTTGTATAAGTGTGTGTGTGCGAGCTTATTGCACCGGAATATTATACACGCGTCGTGTGCTGCCGGCGACGGGTGTACTCGAATACTCGGCATCTCTCGACATTTCGAATCTCTTTTCATTTTTTTTTTTTTTTTTTTTTTAACCCTCCATCTAATGCACAGTCCACCTCTACTGACTTCCACTGACATTATTATACATCTTTCGTACACGCATACGCGTATATCCTCACGTATCTTGTCGTGCGTGAATTATGCGGCTCTCGAACTTTTAACTTGACTCGTTTCGAGCACGCGAACTGTCGCACTTCCTCGTGTGCGACTCTTTATCGCTGTTTTCACCGAGTACCGAGGACGAGAAAAATGCATAAATTTTTGGAGCAACCAAGAAAAAAGCATATAAGTAGAAGCAGTCGATCGTACCACGGCCCGACGAGTATGAGGACTGCACTCCGTTTCAATCGCGGGGTGAAAGGAAACACTTTCGATCGAATAGTTGATTCGAATTGTACATTAAGGAGGTTGGCTACATACAACAATGTTGCCATGTTAAAAGCATAGGAAAATTCTAAATGATTAGAATTTAATGAAATTTGGTGAGCATATTCTTTTGGATTAAATATGAATATACAAATTTTTTTGTCCACTGGAAAATTTTCTTCACAATTTTATATATCATAGTTCCAAAGAAGATATCAAACGCTGCATTTTCGTTTTTGAAAAAGTATCGAGCGATTTTTTTTCACAAAAATATTCTAATTTTTGACGAAAATTGAGAGTTTTATTAAACTCGGGGTATCTTGAAAACGGCGGGGGATTGGAGAAAATATCAAGAGGGTGAAAAGTTGCATGAGATTATGATGGACCTGGTAGAATTATTTCAGAATTTTTTGTGGACATTTTTTTTTTCTTTTACTTTTGGAGTAAAAATTGTTATAATTTTTTCATGATATTTTTTTTTACAGGGGCGAGGAATTTTTTTATATGAAACTTATACAGAGGCTGAAAATTTCGACGGATGAACCCACACTTTTGAGCGAGAGTGTAATTGTCAGGAAAGAAAATATCTTTTTTTCGACATGACAAGTGAATTTCCGTGCTCCATTTATTTTTTTTTTCAATGCGATACGCCTGTGTGTGAAAATAAAAACGGAAAAGAGAAGCGGTTACGCGTGATCTTTCAAATGGCCGAAAAAACGTGTTGCAGATTAAGACAAGAGGGAGAAAAAAAAAAAAAGAGGCAAAGACGGTCGAGAAACGTATTCAAAGCAGTGTACATAGAAGATATCCCCGCAACCACTTGTGGGTCGACGGAATTGCCCTAATAAAAATGTTACGCAGCCCCTCTCTCTGTGATGGGAGACATACTATACCATGTTTGTACATATATGTATGCACTGGCGGCACGCGGACCCAGAAAGAACCAGAACTAACAGTATAAACCTAAAACCATCTGCATGGGGCGTTTCAGGCCGAATTAGTCAGTTCTCCCAATACCTTCTATTTTTATTATTTACTCCGGAAAAAAAAATTTGTTTAAACAAAACTTTTGTTGAGTCAGCGAATGAGGTTTATTATTTTAACGTAACGAAACTGCGTTGTCGATTTCAGTGATTCCATTAACACAAATTTTAATGATTCAAGACATTTTATTTTGTTCGCCACTATTTGTTGATTCAACAAATTTCTTTTCTTGGGATGTGAATTTTGTTTGGGATAGTTTTATAAAGGAAACAACGGACAATGATTTGCAAGCTTCCGGTCAACTTCGTCACTAATTCACCTTTCCTGAGGTTTCATAGAAACTTAAAATTTTAATAATGAGGTTTAGTCACGTGGAGATTGTGGAGAGTTCCATAATTTTTTAATATTAATTCCGTCTTTAAAAATGATTTTCTTCATTATCAACAATCACAAAAAATATGGCCCGATGGCCGAAAATTTTTTTTCGAAAATATGAAGAATAAAATTATTTCTATACCAGTCGTTGTCCAATACTTTTCAGAGTGAGTGCTGCAGTACTTTTTATGAAAATAAATAATATTCGAAAATTAATTTCATGTCTCGAAAAAAGTTAAAATTATTTCATAATTACGATCCACCTGTTTAAACCTGGAACGTGCTGTATACACATGCACGCATAACTGGAGATTCATCGAAATTGCGGAGGTGGAGAATAAAGTCGGAGGATAGAAAGAAGGGTCGTCGTTTCGGGCGGAGAGTCTCAAGTGAACTGAAAAAAAAAGTAGCCTCTTAACGATCGCAGTCAAAGATATGATTTGGACGACGCGAATACGGTAGCACGGATGCGACGTTTCGTCTGTACGTTTTTTTTTCTCTCTCTCTCTCTCTCTCTCGTCTTTTTTTCTCTTCTTTGTCGTCTTTTGTGGCCTCATTCATCCCGCGGGATTGTTGGTTTTGTATGTCATTCGGGAATAGAGCACCGCGGGGGTTCATATCATGCGAGATACTTCTATCGTTGCCGAGAGGAAAAAAAAATGAATAAAAAGAAGAAAAAAAAAACATAAAATAAAATGACGACGAATGAAAAAATGGGACCGCCGCGCATCGTTGCACCGGTTCGGTGTCTCTCGCTCGACTCACCCTTTCGCAAACGGTTTCGCGTCTCTACTTTCAACTAACTGTGCGCTATATAAAGAATGACGCTCACCGCCTCCGAAATCTGCACGCTAAATCTGACAATTATATTTGAGAATCGACTCTTCCCGACTCCCCCCCTCTTCACCGCACCACTCGGTGAATATACCTACCGCTCATTTTTTGACTTCTTCGTTTTTGTAAATGGAAACGCTTTGCCGACGTAGGCGAGATGATTCGAAATTCTCAAACGTCTTTTCTCGATTGTGGCAATTTATTTCAGTCACTCACGCTTTATGCTAAACAACGCGAGGCAAAAGTCATCGATCTTAACATTCTTTTCTAATTTTCAGAACTTTTCATAAGAAAATAGAAAAAATACTTTTTTTTTGTGAATGAAAAGACGTAAAAATTGTATTTTACGAAAAGTTAATCATAATTTTTCGTAAAGTTTAAAACTGATTAGTAAAATTTTTACCTGAATTTAAGCACAGTTATAATTCATTTTTGTGTCCGTCGCGATATTCGTGTTTCGTTTTCTCTTTCGGTGTATTTAATACACGAGCGTTCGTTCTTATGCATACTTTTCATACGTGAATACAACGAGAATGTCTCAGTAGCTCGAGGGAGTAGAGTCGCGAAACTTTGTAGGCAAACTGAACGGCCGGTCTCGCGACCTCGTTAATTGTCCTATCGCATCCGCGCGGTCTCTCTAGGCTAAAAGACCGAGTAACGAAGAAAGCTATGCGTTTAGGGTGCACGGACGTGGAAGAGTGGGAAAGAAAAAGAGAGAGAGAGAGAGAGAGGGAGAAAGGGAGTAAAGTAGAAGATCGTAAGAGCACGGCGTGGGTGGATCGCAATGATTTACGAGTACCGGCGTCCGGGGCTCAAGCCGGACTCTGCGCAGAGGCCTCGCTGATAGCGTCAGAGCCACATAAGTCATCGAGACTACCGAGCTATTCCTCTTTCTCTCTCTTTTTCTCACTCTTTCTCCCTCCTCTCCCTTTCTTTCTCTTTCTACTAACCCCACGTGAATCTTGTCTTTCTTATTTCTCTCGTTGACTACGCGAAGATTTCCTCCCTCTCTCTCTCTCTCTCTCTCTCTCTCTCTTAGCATCTCTATTTTTCTCTTACAGAATTACTGCATCCTATTCTTAATCTTCTTTGGGACCCCTATTATCGAGCCTCTCTTCGTCGTTCAATTATAACGTCCAACGACGATACACGAGGAATTATAATTGCTTTTCCGCAATCGAAACGACACGAACTTCGCGTACGGTGACCCTTATCGAAATACTTTACACAGCAGCAGAGATTAATGAACTTTTCTTTTGTCTAAGAGCTTCAGAAAAAGCAAAAAAAGCAGAAGAAGCGAATGTTAGAAAATAGAAAATTAAATCGACTCGTAATTGGCCGCACCAGTTATTTTTCTTTACAAAACTGTTTCGAGGAGCTTCACAGTTTTATTTTATTTTTTTCACAATCTTGAATAAACTAGAAAACATTAGCAGATGCGAAATTCTTGAAACACGATAAAAATATATTTTTGTTGGGATTTGTAAGCTTTTAATGAACACGGAAAATCTACTTTACCAGAAATCGCTCAGCTCCCTCGAAACTATAATAAAAAAAAAAGATTACATTGGTTATTGCTAGCGAGACAAGATGAAATGACAGTGCGAGGAGAATCAACTATTTCGTCAATAAATTTGAAAAAAAAAAAAAAAAAACAAAAAGTAATCACGCAACAATGACAGAGCTGAAATAATTCCGGTACAAAAATCAATTTGACACAATATTTTATTAATCGCAAATATGTTAAACTTCTGCCAAATTATTTTTTAAATATTTTCAAATAGAAAGTTTTAACAGGGCATTTGCACCCGAACGACCCATGTATTCCCACGATTCAAGCACGAATGCATCTGCGATCAATCAAGGTATAAGTAATTAGGTTGGTCCAGCATCTGACAGCAGGAGTCTTCCGTCACTGGTTGTCCCCTTCTCCATATGCCTCGAGCAAACTGGTCATACGGTTACGCTCTTATTATCACGATTATTAATGCTATCATTATCGCGGATGCATTACTATTATTCCTTCTGGACACGCCAGTTCACGAGCGACTTCACAATATTCTCTCGTACGTATATATATAGATATATTTTCTCGGAGTAATTGCATTACGCGTCGCAACTATGTACCTATGGCTTGAACCACCGTAATGTATTGAAGTGTGTGCGTGCTCATGTGCGCATATGTCTGTGTGTAAATAAATATATCTACGAAAGATGTAATGCAGCGCAGTAGTGAGATAGGTAAAAGCAAGACGAAGAACCTCTCGGCTTCCTCGTACTCTCATAATGCACGGAGAAAAAAAGAGAGAGAGAGCTAGAGAGAGAGAGAGAGAGAGAGAGATGCTCGAAGACTCGTCCACGTAGTACGACACCCTGCTGTGTTCTCGATTCGATCGTGCTTTACTCGTAACGCGCATTAGCAACGCTCCCGAGAAATGACAACTTATCAATTTATCTCCGTGACAACTTATTAAAATCTTGTTTGAAAATAATGATAAGAAAAAATAAAATAAAAACAAATTCGAGTAGACGTTTATATAAATTTTTCAAGTGTACCACGAAAGCCCGAACGATTTTCCCAGTTATTTATCACCCTGGTACGAACGGTATGATCGAAAGAATAACATCAACCAGCCGTGAGAAGTACAAAGTTGTTTGTCCTTCTTGCGCCTTTCTATTAACGTCGAAACAGTTTATAATCTCTGCTTTCAGATCCGTTGACGACGGACACCCGCGATTATCAAGAGAATAATAAATAGCGCATGATGACTTGTGAAATAGCATTTAAGACGTACAGAATTGAAAGCTGTTGAAAAAGGATTGATTTTCCTCATTATTTTGTTCCGTTTACGAATCGTCTGATCGAAAGCAGACACTACTACTTACGGAAATTTAACATTCAGCTTTTCCCTCGTACGTTCAACCTCACTCGGATATTCCTAACTCATTCGTGTTCCGAACCACTTTGACCGGTAGAAAAAAAAAAAATCCAATTATTAATGCGAGCCACACAGATGTCGAGGCAAAAAATGACGAGGTTGAGAGGTCGCTATCAGTCGCAAAAGACCCACAAAATGAATCGTTTACAAAGTAGCACACATTCGTGTATACATATATATGTATACCGTAATAACCGGAACGAATTAAACGTCGTTACGTCGTTTCGTTGTCCCGTTCCAATTAGCTCGGATTTTCTTCGTTTCCTCCTCGATCCTCCCACCTCGACTGACCCAACACTTCTGGTATTAGTGTCACGGTGAGCGCGCAATCGCTAAAATCTTTCAGGTTGTGTGTATTGTGTATGTTCTTCAAACCGCGTGATCTATGTATTTTATACGTACGATCTCTTGTCTCTCGTACCGGTGACGTCGTGCGGCTTTTGCGTCCACTTTACAACCCAACCTCCATGAATATTACATGCTTCTTTACCCCACCGGAAAGATAATTGTCAAGAGTTCTAACTATGGCCTTAACCGATTGGATGGATAGCTATACAGGGTGATACTACTAACGTTGACAGACCGTACATTTTTTTCCATTCTGAAACGGAAAAGAAAGCGTTCGTTGTCTCTTAATGACAGGATCTGGAATTCGTTTCACCGATTGGCTCGACTGGGTCTTGTGATCTATATCTGTGAAAAATGAATCTGATCCACTGATTATAATTGTACGTTGTTTGTTAAAATGTCTGCGTTTATACTTAACTTGAAAAATTTTCACCAATTATTCTTTCGTTTGAATCTAATAATACCGAAGCTAAATTTTCTGCCTCTTGGACAAAAGACACAGCGCGATGCTTATTATCGAATTGCATTTTTTCAGGATGTCGAGAAATGAGATGAACTATTTCATGTAGAACCCTATTCCGATCAATTGGTGCAACCGAAATGTAATTAGTTTTAGTAGTACGATTAACGATCGTGATCGAATCAAACGATAACGTGTAACCTGGAATTTTCTACAATCAGAGTCAAGAGTCAAGAGTCAACGTATGAATCCATTTGCATATATATATGGGGCATTCCATGCCAAATCAGCCACTTCAGAACCTTACAGTTTTTAAATTAGCTCAAATTTTTTTATAATGTTCTATGTATTGAATGAGCCTTTCTTGATTTTTTTCAAATTTTTCCCTCGATTGGCTAACGAAATATATTTTTTCCAAAAATTCGATGATTTTTTTTTCAAAAGCTCACAACTCTTCGAAAAATGGACGGAATCGAACTTTTTTTTTTTCAAAATTTTGGTTTTTTATTGTACTTTTTGAGTGTGATAACGAAAAAATTATAGTTGAATTTTTTCTCTATTTTTATTCAGGTTGAAGAACAAAATCGACGATTTCAAGATGATTACATATTTTGATTTTTTTCAAAAAATTTTCAAAAAAACATGAACAAAATTGAAGATTTTTAAGACCAGTTACATCGTGGGCACGCTATATCTTCGATTCGATTTCGTATTTCAAAATTTTTTTTTTCGTTTTTTCAGTAAATTAAAATCAAATTCAACAGTCACACAATCCACAATGCTGTTTTCCTAACACTAGAAATTTTCTCCCATCATTAGATTGTGAATCGCATTCGTTTTTTTTTTTTTTTTTTTTTACTAATTTCTTCTTGGAAATGAAAAATTACGCCATGAATGAAAAAGTAGATCAGTACTCCATACATATTGTTCGTTTTCAATGAGAAATGAATGAATTTTTTTGGCGTTTAAACAGTTTGTGCACTCTGAATACTTTTGGAAAAGAATAATCTTTCACAATCAAGGTATTCTCTCCATACTTTTCGTTGTAGTCGTACGTCGATCGACGTGCCAAACCACTACGGTCGATCCATTAGTTTTGTCTCAGCAACACGGTCACTTTTGATGATATCAGAGGAACAGTAAAGAAGATTGTTGCACGAGGAGCGTCCAATTGCTGATCACTAAACAAATAATAACACCATCTGTTCTATACGAATGGGCCTGTAGACCCCTAAACCTCCCTAATATAGCGGTTAATTTTTTTCAGTGGAAGACTACGGTGTTGCTGAGACAGAACTAATCAATCGATTTAAACGTACGACTACAATCAAAGGTACTGAGAGAATCCACAGTATGATCCCAATAAAGATGGTACCACCCATTATGGAAGATTATTCTTTTTAAACAGAATTCAGAGTGCACAAATTGTTAACCATCAAAAGAATAAATTTATTTCTCATTGAATAGGAACAATATGTATAGAGAACTGTTTCACTCCTTCATTCATTGCGTAATTTTTCATTACTAAGAAGAAATTAGTAAAAAAAAAAAAAAAAAAAAAAAAAAAAACAAAAAAAAAACGAATGCGATTCACAATCTAATGATGGGAGAAAATTTCTAGTGTTAGGAAAACAGCATTGTGGATTGTGTGACTGTTGACTTTGATTTTAATTTACTGAAAAAACGAAAAAAAAAATTTTGAAATACGAAATCGAATCGAAGATATAGCGTGCCCACGATGTAACTGGTCTTAAAAATCTTCAATTTTGTCCAAGTTTTTTTGAAAATTTTTTGAAAAAAATCAAAATATGTAATCATCTTGAAATCGTCGATTTTGTTCTTCAACCTGAATAAAAATAGAGAAAAAATTCAACCATAATTTTTTCGTTATCACACTCAAAAAGTACAATAAAAAACCAAAATTTTGAAAAAAAAAAAGTTCGATTCCGTCCATTTTTCGAAGAGTTGTGAGCTTTTGAAAAAAAAATCATCGAATTTTTGGAAAAAATATATCTCGTTAGGCAATCGAGGGAAAAATTTGAAAAAAATCAAGAAAGGCTCATTCAATACATAGAACATTATAAAAAAATTTGAGCCAATTCAAAAACTGTAAGGTTCTGAAGTGGCTGATTTGGCATGGAATGCCCCATATATATATTATATTTTTTTCTTCAATTTTCATAGTGAAAAAAATGGTTTGCCTTATACATTGACATAAAGTGTGTGTTCATAACGAATTTAATGTACAATTTTACGCGAATGCATGCATTATTCATTGGGGCGACGAGAAACTCAAATTTACGACTCCAAGTCGAAGTATATGCAAGTTTGTACCTCTCTCATCCAGCAGATAAAAGTAAAACCCTATTCTATGAAGTAAATAAATGCAAAAATAAACAATAGCCACGATAAATTTGTCGACCATACTTTCCTATGAAGCCGTAAAATCATTTTCTCATGAATAAACGAAAAGAAAAAAAAAAAACTAAGAAAACGAACAAGTTGCTGGCACGAAGGTGAAAGAAGGCTGATGAGACTGCATAGTGACGAGGAATATAAATTGTAAAAAAAAAAAAACAAATGATGAGGCAAACGAGATTCGAGGAATCTGATTTTTCGATAATTTATCGTACGTCGAATGAAGCGCGCATGTATTATTTTTCAAAAATGATCCGATAGCTTCGTAAATTTATAAAGGTGTTCCCTATAAGTGTAAAATTACTCCGAAATATTCGTATATCGTTCCTTATGGTGTGGGCACATTTTCAACCTATAGCTATATTTATATTTGCACGTATATATGTATATAATATAGTCTACCAAGTTTTTTTTTAATAGGTTTCAACGATTTTCTGCGAGAGCTCAGAACTAGGGAGTAAAAGAGAGAAAGAGGAGCGAAGCAGAGCAGACAGTTTAGCCTGGAAGGCACAACCCATTTCCCGGACATAAATCAAGATGACGTGCGCGGTTGTTATAGCATTTCGAAGGTGGCCATTATCGACGACCCCGCGCGTCCTCGTATATGTAATTAAGGCTGGATAGCAGAGCGAGACAATCATCTTGTTCTGATGAGAATTCGAAATTCAATTCTGTGTATGTTATATGTCCACGCGTGTGTGTGTGTATGTGTGTATATATGTATGTGTGTTAGGTACCAATATTATACTCATGTTCATATGTCTAGTAGTGTACGTGTGCATGGCAATGCCAGTGTAAACCCTACTGATCCTAGATGATCTCTATAGACGTCGTTCCTTCTCTGTACGTCTGTCGTATTATCATCTCCTCTATCTGGAAAATTATTCCTTATTCGTTGAGAACATATTCTTGGGATTGGAATCCAGTACGTTTGTGCCTTTAAGCCTGCCACCGGTTACGGTAAACAGTGGCATTTGTTTTCCGGTAATTACATAGGGTTCCGTGTCCCTTTTCGCTTTTCGTAAATGACTTCTATCGATATGAGCGACTCTGTACAGTATCCATCCGCCGGTTGGTGAGAAATCCTCCGACGACGCTTATCTTGAAAATTTATATTTTCACCATTTTATTCTATAGATAAGATGCGGGCGATTGTGATTCTTTTTAAATATTATCAGCATTCGTATTTTAGTTTGTGTATAATGAGCTCATTATTCAATTAGGTGTGACGAGCTCATGCAGGGGTGAATTTGAAACATGAAAACGTTAAGTTCATCGATCATTACAGTTATGGTCACATTTTGTATTCGAGCAATTAACGAAACCGATGAATTTCGATAACTTTGATAGGTAATTTATTTTCTTGAAAATTTTACAAAATTCGAATTCAGTAATCAGCAAAACGATGAATTTTTACGTGATCAATTTATCCGACATAAACACGAAGTTGAAAATTCTCAATTTTCCTCATCGAAAGCCAATTTTGAGTTGATGTTTTTTTTTTTTTTTCTTCAAAATCAGCCATCTCTCCAGCACGTTCTCACTCACCCTTTCTTCTTTCTACATGACAGATGGATTTTAGGGTTGGTCAAAATATATCACGTGCATACGTTTTTATGTATACATATGTATCTACCGCGCTGACCTGTCGAGTAAGAGAGCGAGCCACGCCAACCGCTAATTTACTAGGACAACCGCAAAAACCGCAGGAATAATAACACCCCCGTTAAACTCTCACGGCCGCATTAAAATGCCCCAATAACAATATTTAAGAGAGAATCCTCGGAGCCCTGTGATTATTACCCGGATAAATCTCAGACGCGGTAGCCAACAGAGTCCAGGAGACACGACCCTTTCTCCCTTATGAATCCCCCCTCGTTCTCTAGCCTTAGCTAGAAAATTCCGCCTGTTTAATATTGTATATATTTTTTGCGTAAATCGAGCTGCGGCTACTACTAACTTTACGAGAAAAAAAAAAAAAAAGAAAACATCATTTCAGAATCGTGAGTTGCGTAAATTTTTTTTCTGCGTCTTGATAACATTTTTTTTTTTTTTCGAATCGTGACTCGTCCAGCATCATTTCAGAGTCATTATTTTTACGTCCCATACGTAGCTGAAAACATGACGGGAAAAGAAAATGGGAAATCGATGGTAGCCGATATTAAAATTTAAGGTTTCCAGGTCAAAGCCTCTGCGTTCTCGCGTTCAAGAGACATAAATCATTGGAAAGGGAAAAACCCCGAAGATCTTCAAGTACAATTTAACAACAATTTTTTCAGCCACCATGATCTTGATGGTGATATTAATATTCGTAACGAAAATTGACAATAATACGGTTGTTGTCAGCTCATTTATTTCGCTCAGCAAACCATTATTCGATGTGCTTAATAATTTTGTTACAAACATCACGTATCTTGATGAAAATCGGCAAACTTCAAGTATCAATGCGCGTTTTGCGCGCGATAACTTCTTCTCTAACGTTATTTTTAATTATGAAACAAATCTCAATATTATTCGAACCGTTGGTTGAATCTGAAAAATAAATAATACCTAAAAGGTTATTGCTCATCAATTGCTCAAGTTTTAATAAAATTTTTCTTTTGCGAAATTTATAGAGAATAATTTTTTCCTGGTACATAACTTGTCAAAAAGGAATCTGAGTTGTCATGAACATTTGAAAAACCAGCTGTCATTGTAACATTTGAGAGCAGACAGAATAACTTCAGAGTCGTTCTTGGACTACGAGTAATGACATAGCGAACCAATCAGAATCGCGGAAAAGCGATGACAATAAACAGCCAATTCACGCGTCACGACTCTACTTTAAAAAAAAGGGATTAATCAGTTTTACAAAATAACCATATACCAATATATTGAAATTTTTGGTTATTCTTCCTCAAGCTCTATGCTTTCATTAAATCATTTCCGCCGATCCTCAATCACTTTCATCTTACTTTTTTTAAATCGTTGTTTTTTCTCTTAATTTCATCGTGATATTGAATCGAATTATCGTTCGACATGCTCAAATTTGTGCACAGGCTTTTGAAAAAATGAATATCCTCATATTTCTCATGGTCTCCCTCACATGTTGATATTTCGTTAAATTCTCAGAGCTAATACTTAAAAATTCATGCTAAATAAAAGGAAAATAGAAAAATAAAAATAAAAAATAGTCAGGACCACTAACGTCACGAAGTTTGATAGGATAATGGAAGGAGGGTCAAGCTACACGAGTCGCGATTAGAGAAATGTACTTGCGGATAAACGTGCGATACAAGTTAATGCGATAACGGGAAATGCTCGAGAAACTGTTCGGGGTGAACAGGGAGAAAAATAAAAAGGATAAAAAGGCCTGTATGGCAAACGTGATGGGTCAGTGGAGGAAGGTGCTCATATATGCGGAGATGGAAGGTCCGCGCGCGAGCGAGATGTGTAGACACCTGGCATCAGAGAGACCTTGATAGCCGCATAAATTTCAAGTAATCGCTCGCGCCGCGTGCGGTAGTGCGCGTTTTTTATTTACCGCATGTACGCTTCATTCGGACCCTTAAGAGAGCAAAAATCACATCTTCGAATGCTCGTTTACTTGACGCATGTCCGCATGTCATGGTGATCAATAGAAAATTTATCGATAGCATTATTTCTAATCGATATTTTACAAGAATTTTCCTCTTTCATATCGTTCGCTGTCTTTTTTTGGCTCACGACTAACACTCTCAATAAATATGTCGTATATATTAAATAAATAAATGATGAAACGTTACAAAAAGTTGTCATAGACCTCGCCAAAACATTGTGAAATAAATTAAAATTTCAAAAAAGATGGTAATTGCAGATTGACCTTTAAGGAGGTTGGCTACACACAACAATGTTGCCATGTTAAAAGCATAGGAAAATTCGAAATGATTAGAATTTAATGAAATTTGGTGAGCATATTCTTTTGAATTAAATATGAATATACAAATTTTTTAAGATTTTTCTTCTGCATAGTTTTCGAGTAATTTAACACTACAGTTTACATCCGTAAACATAGGATTCTGATATATATAGGTATATCTTTTGCATATTGTAAACTCCAATTATTCGACAACTATGTAGACGAAAAATTTGAAAAAATTTGTATCATTGCATTTGATGCTAAAGAATGTTATCACTAAATTTTATTAAATTCTTATCATATTGTCGTATGTAGCCAGCCTCCTTAATAATACATAATAATTACTTTGAGGTTCGTTATATCCTCCACGAATCTCCAAAAAATAATTGAATACAATTAATATTTGCAAAAAGTCATACATTCGAATCTTGTATACAGTAAAAGCTCTCAACTGACTCGTAGATGAGTTGTAAACATTTTTATTTTTCACCATGTTCACAACGTGATTAATGATTAATAATAATAATAATAATAATAATAATAATAATAATAATAATAACGCGAGTTGACAACATTATACTCAATAATAAAGAAAATGATTAAAAAAGAAGTATCGAAATTGATGCACTACGCAGAAAATCATTGACGAAGCATGCAATAAAAAAAAATTAATTTTTAATAAGGAAAAAAAAGTTTCAACAGATAGTGATATAAAAAGAAACGATGCTTCATCGAGGATTCTTATATCGAAATATAAAAGTTTATTGCTCGATGTCCCAGCATAGGGCTTCGTGTAATGGGGCGAAAGCTTCGCGCTTCATTTTGCGTTAAAGCGTGACAACTTTAATATCCTCCCCAGGATAGTAAATAACGATATGTATATAAGTACGTTAGACACTGCTCTGTTAGCTGTGGGGGTGTCGACGAGTGAAGAAAAGGGAGAACTCGAGACTACGAATGAAACGAGCTGCTGGTGGCTGTTTCTTCTCTCGGAAGCTGCCTTAGGGTCGAGACCTACGAAGGTGAAACTTTAATACAATTTCATTTGCCTCACTCTTCTTCGCTGACAAAAGTCTGAGCGAACGACCCCACGTCTTCCTACAACCCCTGTTCACTCTTTCTGTTTTCTCGCCCTTTTTCTCTCTCCCTCTCTCTAGCATCCTCATTTCTCCACATCGCACTTTTCTTTATCGTATCCTTCGCGAAATACGAACTATTTATAATC
Source organism: Campoplex capitator (assembly GCA_037576405.1). Lineage (NCBI taxonomy): Eukaryota > Metazoa > Arthropoda > Insecta > Hymenoptera > Ichneumonidae > Campoplex > Campoplex capitator. The sequence continues at coordinate 5,799,837 of JARBWI010000323.1, read as the reverse complement.
ATAAATCCGTGCGCCTGAGCCTGCTGCCCCTGCCTCCAAAATCTTTTGCTTGTCTCTCATCGTGTCTTCCGAGTCATGACATTTTATATCACGAGACTTTTCCTTATAAACTTCTGCGATAATTGAGGAAGACTTGCGTCAGAGCTGTCAACAAAACAGTGAAGAAAAACACGTTAACAAATGCGTATGAAGCTGTGATATATAACGTTTATTTATTATCATTTCTTTAGTGGTCACAAAAAATTTTTGGCCGTTGAAAAAAATGAAGCTTGCAACTTGTTTGAACTTTTTGAGCATCTTCAACAACGCTCATGGAAAGCATGAAGATTTGACGGCAATGTTCATTTATATTGATCATCATTTCCTACAACTTTGACATAATGAACTGTTATACACGTATTTTTATTCTTCGAAGCACGTACACGCACGAACAATTTATTCTAGACGCGAATACTTTGAGTTTTCGAAGTGCTTACGTCGGCACTTTTATAATTTCTTTTTTACTCGCGCATCAGTCGCTATGAGAACGTAATGAAAGACAATTTGGCTTTTTTTTTATTTGTAAATATTCTCACGTAGACCACTTGAAAATAGTATATTACACTACAAGGGCAGAAAGTTGAGATTCCTGCACTGCGCGTCACAATGCCCGAGGCGAAGCCGAGGGCATTTGACGCGCAGTTCAGGGCTCTCAAACTTCTGCCCGTGTGGTGTATACTATTTTTCTTCATAGCCGGTCGAAAGTACGGAGACAAAATATTAAATGTATTACATCAAAAAAAAAATTGATGCCTGCCCCCGACATTTGCGGCACGAGCGAAGCGAGTGCTGCTGGTCGGGGGGGCAGGCATCAAATTAAAAAAAACCTATGTAGACAATTAAACATTCTATCGGAAATTTTTAAAAATTTAACAAACATGAAAATTTTTTAATTCAACAAATGTGAAAATTTGTTAATTCAACTAACATGAAAATTTGTAAAATTAAACAAACAAAATTTGTTTGAATTGAACAAACATAAATTGTTTTAAATTAAACAAACGTAAAATGCAAATTAACAATAATATTAATGCGTACATTAGTTTTTTTTATTAAAATATATATAAATAATAAAAAAAAACCAATGTAGACAATTAAACATTTAATCAGAAAATTTTTTAAATTTATCAAACATGAACATTTTTAAAATTAAACAAGCATCCAAATGAATTAAACAAACATGATTTTTTTCAAATTAAACAAACGTAAAATGCAAATTATCAATAGTATTAATGCGTACATTATTTTTTTTAATTTTTACCATGGTCACATGCATAATAAAAATTGTTAATTATGTCACCATGAAATAAGCAGTTTTCGAATAAATTATGTGGATTTTCATTGACAGACAGATATTTTGATTTTTGTCCATTTATATGATGCTTCAAATTATGAATAACCAGCGTAAACAAAAGAGCAGCTTTGACGTCAGAGAAAAAAAATGGTTAGGGACAACTGTCACCGGTGACAGTTGCGGGAGCCTCACATACAGCTGTGCGTGCAAAAAGTGTTTGCTCCCGCCGTCATTCAGTTGTTTTACCAATGCAAGAAAGTCGGTCTTTCTGCATCGAAATTGATGCGGAAAGAGCGTACTTTCGACCGAGGTATGAAGAAAAAAGTTTTTCTTACTTTTCCTTCCTCAAAGGTTTTTTCGCGCCCTTATGAGTCGAACTATTTCAGAAATTTTCTTCCCGTTGTCTCTTTGAATAAAACGTGAACCACACAGCCGTGTGTTTTTTGTTAATAATTCAAAGAACACGAGGCATTGCAGAGTTTTGTTCGCAGTTGTAGAGCAGCAACGTCACTCGTACCGTTTCCCGAAGGAAATTAGAAACCAACGAGGTACGTAACGTTGGCAGTGGGTGAATACAAAACCTTCTGCTCTGCTTTTCAACCTCTTCCTACTCTGCATATATACGTATATAGCCAACTTGTGTGCCAAGTCACAAATGTAATATTCACGGAATAATACACGGCCACTGGAACGCCACTCGCAGGTATATATAAGTTTCATTTTTTTCTCCCTCTGTGCGTTTTTCACATTTTATTCCCCAACATGCCGAGTTTCCTTATTTGACGCCCTCTATACGTTCGTAACGCACTGCATGTGCGTAAACAATTTCGATTAAAAAATGTTCAAATATATGGCTATTTCAGTTATTCCCGAGGGTTTTTCGGCAGCTGCACTAAAAATACGATTAACAAAAGCAGAAATTAGAAAAGATTGAAAGTTAAAAACATCAAATATTAATCCGAAAGTGCTCCAATCTCACAGTATTCTTCGAATCAAAAACGTTCTTTTGTTGAAGATGTAACATCAATTGCACCTTCGTATAAAACGGAAAGTATAAATCTCATTGTTACACCGATTTATTTGTGATATGAAGAAAAAAACGTATCTGATTACACGATGGAGTCTCGTTTGCCGCATCGCGTTCTCCGTGTGTTTGTTATCTCTGACGATCTTTCGGACAACCTGATGCCACACAGGATCTTGGTCGAGCTCTGTTTTGCGCGATTGTCCAGGCTGCTCTGAAAGCCAAGGGTCGACAGAGTCGATTTTTCTTTAAGCCACGATAAGATTGTCCTGCGCTTCCTATCCCCCGAGATTTGTTTGCGCGTGCTCATCAATTACGCAAACGAGTTATTCGATATTTCTTCTTGTTGCCATCCTTTTCAGAATGAAAATATGCATGAAGCTTGTCGCGCGAGACGGTGCACTATGAACGTGTAGCGAATCTCTTCCGCACCGTCCAGGCATTTAGCAGCTGGTCACTCAAAAACCTTTTCTGCTCAAAAGTAATAACTTTCTAGACATTGCTCTCTCAAGTCTATAAATCAAAAAGCAAATTCATCGATGCACCTGCATGAATACACATCTGGATTTGTATGTTGAGAGCGACAGCGGTCATCAGAAAAATCTACACCGTTCACGTGTGCTACAAAAAGATCCACACCCTTCTGTGCACGCTCGCGCACTCATCATCACCGAGGGATAATAGTGTGGGCGTGTACGCAAAGGATGCAAGACTCTGGTGCGGATCGACTCTCGAAGCTGAGTCCGTAACATCGTCTTCCGAGAGACAACTAAACGGCCGAAGAAAACGAGGCAGCGAAAGAACGCGCCACTCAACGACCCTAGATGTGTTTGAGACTCCAAGACCATAAAATGATCCTAGTTCTGCCTCAGCTCCTCCACACATCTTACACACACTAGTGTATACTTGCAGCTAGAAGCAGATATGTGGTTACTGTTGCCTGTGCGAACAGAACTACGATTCTACTTGTGGCAGTTGGCCGAGCGTGACACCCTAAGAGACATTCCACGCGAGAAACGTACAAGCTGCTACTTTGCCAGCAGCAACCACTGACTGCAGGAATAAAGAGGCTGACCTTTTCCTGGAAGTCAATCATCTGGTACTGACCAACAGTTCGCTTGTACGACTAGCCATGTATGCTGTATTGATCGTAACAACTGCCATCTCGGTTGAGCTGGAATACAGAATGTACAAAGATATATCATAAAACGATCGTACTATGTTGAAGGATATGACCTATGTTGATATTAATGGCATAGTAAAAGAGTTCATTCATAAAGCATATCGAATATTTTCAACCTCTTACTAGAAAAGTTAAGAATTCGTATTGTTTCGACTAGATATTTCATTCCGCAAGGATAATCGAGCTCATTTATCCCATTTATAGAAGAAAAGTACAACCTGCACATTTGATGAATGTAGAATTATGGACGATGACTCGAAGAGGCTCCTCCCTGGAACAACTGCGCAGAGTGCCAGTTGAAACCTCTTTCAATAGTTCTTATTCTCATTGGTTCAAAAGTTTTAATAGCTCGACCACCGATAGGTCATCGAAGTACGCATGTCCGGTGTCGTGAGATGTCACCACGGGGGGAGCGGATAGGTATCGTGGATATATGTATGGATGAATACAGAGACGACGAGGGTTGCGCGACATCGCGACCCGCTGGTGACACGCACTCGTGTCTGGAGGCCCTCCGGCGCGACGAACTTGCGCGGTGTGATTCGGTTCCTCTGGATCCTCCTTTACATCAGAGGTTTCCTATAACTATGTACGAAAAGCTCTTTCAGCAGTTAGTGCGCATGCGTTCACTTCAGGAACATCTGCAACTTGCAACAAGGTTCAATTGCCTCTTCGTAAGATCGGTTCAATCACCTGTTTTTCTGAAATGACCTCCAACTGAAATTAAAAAAAAGAAAATCGCAGTAATTTGCGTCCATTTCTCACGGAAAATCGAGAAAACTTTCTATTCTTCTTTATCATCTCAGATTCGATCGATTCTCCATCAACTATATTAGCCTCCTTTTCCGAAAGCTTGTCTGACGTTACTGGAGTAACCTCAATAAATTATTGTCGAAGCCATAGTGAACTGTACCATCTATTTCCTTACTTATGTATCCAAACGCGATAGGACGAGATCTCCTTCCCTCGAGAAACGAGTCAGAGAGCATCGAAAAACCCAGCAAGATGAATTTCCGGGCAAAGGGTAGTTGGCGCGAGAAAGCGGACGTGCAGAGAGAGAAAGAGAGAGACAGACAGAGAGTGGAAAGGACGAGGACTGGGAGGAAACTTTCAGTGCTAGGCGAGGTCGAGTGACGGCAACGGACAGAGGCGACGGGTGGAGAGTCATGCAGGAGGAATACGGAGGGATTGCGCCGTCGAGACGGAAAAACGAAGACGAAGATTCACATCAGCAGCAGCAGCAGTAGAACCAGCAGCAGCGGCAGCAGCAGCAGCAGCAGCAGCAGGAGCGGTGGTCTGGTCTATAGCTAAAGGACGGATGAGGTGACCCGGGAGGACTTCTCCTCTCTCCACACCAGAAAGCTTGAGACTAGTCGTAGGATCGATACTCGCGCTCTCGCCGGTCCTGGAAGCGCGCGGCTGCACACTGCTTCTACTCTCACTATCTCTCTCAAGCACCGCGTCTCCGTGTGAGACTCTGCCATTGGTCATAGACGGAGCTACATGGACCCGCTGCTTCTCTTTGCCTTGGTAGCCTCTGAGTTTCCTCTTTTCCTCTATAGCTACTCGTAGAATTTATCCTTTGCTCTTCCCCAGTATATTCCGGTGAAGAGCTTCGTTCCGATAGTCAAGCATCGCCTGTTTTGTGCTCTGGGCGAAAGGATCCAGATCTCTTTCTCGCATTCCACCCCACCACCACGTTACCATTCTCTTCCGTTCTTTTTGCAACCCCAGCTGTAGTAACAGGGGTGAATGGAGCAGTGGTTCTTTTCATGCAATTCCTTCTGTGTATGAGAGATTCGTTGTTCGATCTTGTACTCCAGAAATATGGTTTCAGCAAGGCAGTGCGACGAGCTGCTACCCCATCTTACCGTCTGATGTCTGTGAACCTTAATAGTAGACTTGATTATCTCGTCCAAGACCTGGCTCATCAGCTAATCTCGAAGACATGATCCAACGGTCAGACTTACAATTAGAAAATTCCAGTTGCACCAAATTCCCGAGATCCTACCGACGACGTTATAAATTCATCAAGAACAGGGGAACATCGTTACAGAACGTTGACTGCGACAAGCGGTAGATCCGACTACATATACGTATTCCTCGAACGATGCTTAACGATTGCGTGGCGCAAGAGGCGTCTTAAGCACAACCGGATAGAGCACGACGCCTGCATGGATAGATTTGTGGCATAAGTGAAAACTGTTCTGTAGAAAGACAGTACATTGTGAGCTACATTGTCCTCGATCTTTTTATGGAAAAACGCCATGTTTCACGAGACAATCCCACGGTGACTGTCAATGCTTCGCACGATGCGATAACATTGCGACGAAGGCAGACTGACTCTTGACGTTCCCTCAGTTTTATATTAAATCTTTGGCTCGTTGACTTCGTACGCAAGAGAGCAGTGGCATATTTGTGGCAGCTAGAGACCTGGCGTAGTCATATTTTACACAGCAGGTAGACGTTAAACCTATCGAGCAGGCGACTAGAGTGCCCCAGCTCGGAAGTTCCTGTTGAATATGGATGAGCAGAGTCAGCGGACACACTCTCATACTCACGGTGGAGACATAATTGCCTTAATTAACGCTAATATGTTAAATCGCGACGGTTTCCTTTGTCCATCGCCGTACGCAAAGATTCCATTGCAGTTAGGCCCACTACGAGCAATACACCTTGTCTTGTGTGCAATACTGAGTTCCTCACCTGCTAATACCCCCTCTCTTTCATACTTGCATCGATTAAACGACGCGACGATTCGTGAGCTTGTACCTCCCACAGGCATTCTTATAATAAACCTGCCCAAGAAGTCAGGTCATTATTCGTACGTATTATACTATTGTGCAATGATTGATTTCCCCAAATTCCGTTGAAAGTATTTCAACCATACGAACTCTCTGTTATGCGCTACGGAAGACGAGAAGATCACGACCGAGTATTTGTACTTTCTCATGAAAGTCAGGGAGCAGTTTCAATGTTAAATCGTGCAGGCAGCATAGAGAACAGACTTTTTATGACACAGAGTCGTCGTTTCTCAACGAACGAGATGTTGTTGAACTGCGAAGAAAATATATCATTCGGAAAAAGTAATGAAAATGGAAAGTTGAGTATCGCGTTTTGGTTTTACCTCCTGACCTTATGTCTCAAATCTTAATTATCGGATGTTCTCATCCTAAAATTGAGCGATTGCATCCATAAATATTGACGTCATAATGCCACTTGCAGGCTGAACTAAGCTGACTCTATTTTCCGAAATATACTGGGCAGCAGAACTGAATTTGGCGTTCACCCGGTTCTCGGAATACCGTTACTGCAATCAGCAGCTCCAATCATCGTCTCGATCAAGATTATCCCTCGTCGCTCTGGCTAGATTCCACGCCACATTATTAATCGAGAATTAATCTCGAAAATACTTGATCAAATTTTTCGTAAATGATTGAACAGCCTGCGGAGTTTCAAGGCCACAAACTCGGAGTATATCCTGAATTTCTTCAGAGATTTCCCACGAGGAAGTGGTTCCACAGTCTTGATGTATGCGCAAGACACACATACACAGTTGTCTCTATCGACGCAAGAAGAAGTATTACCAGGGTCCCTTAACCGCAACGTTGTACACTACGAAACTGCGTCGAAGTGAATGCAGATACATAAATTCATGAGCGAGTAACAAGCAGTGACGCCACGCTAGCTTCCGTGCCGTCAGAATGCGCTCGCGAGTTCCTCGCGCCGTGTATGTTCTATACGCGAGAGCGCGCGACGGCGATGCCGCGCGGCAGCAATCGTATTCATGAACCGACACGGTAATTAGGGACACTAGCTCGCCTCGCAACCGGAAGTCGCCACAAGAATCCTCCCTTCGGTTGGAAGGAATATCGCCGGAAACACTTATGCATTCCGTTCGTTCGTTCCTTTCGTTTCGTAAGAAACACGAGGATTCCGAATTGTACACATACACGTGTAAACATGTACGCGAAGCACGTGTACGTGTAGCATTGCCAGGGCCGGAATTATTGCCATCCGAGGAATTAAAGTTCGATAAATTCGAATTATCTCGAAACACGAGGATAATCACAACCGAAAAAAAGTTCAGCAATGATCATCTCATTGCGATGTAAGTCTACGCAGAAAATTTGACAAATTTTTTGCAAAAGACTCAATTGATTTTTCTTATTGAGTTCTTCAGTTTCCTTCTGCATTTCAATTAACTTTAACTTCAACAGACTTTTTGGACCTGTTTAATGACCTAATAAAATCGGTCGATACACCCTCACCAATAATATAACCTCTCTTATAAAAAAATTAGTCACTAAATTGAATCATCCGTTAGAAACTTTTCTCAAACGAGTCGAAACCATTAAGTTCCGTCCCTCGTTCCTGAAAACATTTCCCATTGACAATTTCACTTGTTTCATCGGTTCCCACGAGCACGCATTGCCGATAAATCTCATTGTCACACGGCGAGTTAACTACGAGTATTATGAAAAAGAAAAAAAAATACCGCTATATATTACTACACACGTGGTAAGAGAGCAAAAAGTTTAGCGATATTTCCATTAAGTTTAGAGCGTCTCGTCGTTGCTATCTCGGTTTGACAGGGGCGTAGGGTAATTCCAAAGAGTATATTACACGGCTGTGGAAGCCAATTATTTGCACGGTCTGACCCCGCAGGCAATGATACCTCCGAGCGGCGCATAATTTTGTTCACCCACCTCGCGCGCTCGCGCTCGCGCGCGCACGAGCGTTTATATATACGGGATCGCAAAGATCTGGGCATGCAGAACGAGAGAAGTGCGCTCGCTCCTTCTCTCTTTCCCTTCTCTCCATCTCGCTATCTTTCTCGCTTGTCCTTTCTTTTTTTTCTACTTCTCTCTTTAATATTCCTTCTCCCTTTCTCTCTCTCTCTCTCTTTGCTTTCCATGATGGTTCTCGCGCCCATAGTGCAAGCACAGAGTACGTAACTCTGGTCCCGGCATCTTATAATGAAGATATAACCGAGCCGACTCGCCGAGACATCTTTACGTTCGCGCTAGTGCGCTCTCTCGCGCGAACGGCTTGTTACTACGGTTATGGCACACGGGGTTCACTCGCGATATACATACTTGCCGTATACATGCACGTTTTGCGCACCCCAACCGTCGCGTCTGGGCGTCGTTGTTAATCAAAGACCACGGGGCAATAACAACCGCGCGCGCGCGCGCGCATCTCTATGCGGCCGCAATAACGCTGTATCTGTATGAACCGAGCTCACGGGACCATCCAAATACTTTCTTTTCCTCTTCCTCTCGTTCGTCGTGAGCGCTCACGTGGACCTCTCTGGGACTTTGCAGTCTTTTTTCTCGTCCAGGGGAATTCCTCGCTCCGAGCATTTTCCTCTGGAAAAGACTCTGACAACACTCAACGTCTTCTTTCCTGTCCCGAAATTGCTAGCAATCCATCCACAATTATCTCTGACCACCCGCTCATTCTCTTATCCGAATCCACTGTATATAATAAGAAGAAAAAAAAGGAAAGATGGAGCAATACCATGAAACACTCGTGAAACGCTTCACTTCACGCTCCACTCGCTCAATTAGGTTGCTGAGATTAAATTAATCGAGATTCCCTGGCGCGCGTCAAATTCACGATGAAATATAGGCTTCATGTATTCCTCGTTCTCCCGCGGTAAAACGACGTTACGGAGCTGCCTGATGACGCTCTGACAATTTAATTATAGACACGAGCCCGCGACTATACTTTATTTAATTAATCGCTCGTATTTTATCGGAGATCTTTACAGAAAACGTTCTTTTTGAAAGACTCAAAGAGATACCAGCGAAAGTAAATAACTTGATTTTTCAAATGAAAGAAATTATTATGGATATTGCTAAATCGGAATTCACTCAATGCTCAAAAGAGTGAAGAAAATATCATGCAATGATTATCAATTTCGATAACCCTTCTAGCCATAATGCACTGTTTAGCATTTTCCACAAGCCTGCCATGAAATCACGAAAACTTCAGAATCAGTTTAATTATTATTGTACTTTAATAAACGGACTCGATCCGCAATGGAACATGATCGAAGCGCAATGTCATTAATGATCGGATCGATTATACAAATATCACGAATCGGATCGATCATATACAACGCACAATCAACGCATTCTTTTGTACCAATAATTTTACATAGCATTTTTAAGTAAAGTCTCCAATTACACAAACTTTCGATACTGGTGAGAAATCAACGAACGTAAAACAAAAAAGTAAAAAAAAAAATCCGAAATTCTGTACACGTTAATCATTCACGTTTCTATAGAAAACGAGTCCGTCCAAATGATTACTATCAAACGTGCACAACGCTTTCGATCACGTCGTTCGCAATATTGAAAATCCAACGCACGCGATTTCTACCATTATACCCTCATGCATGTGGTCGTAATACATCACAGCAACAATATGAAACCACGATGAATCCCATCCCTCCCTCTCCCTCTCTCTCTCGTTCGCGATCATCAAACCTGCCTCCAAACTCCAACGATTCGGTAAATTCGAGCACATACATATATACATATGTCCACGTCGCGTTTGGAGAATTCCAAAAACTCATCAGTGGATTGACTCCCTTCCCTTTCCCTCTTCCTGTTTAGTGGCCTTTCCTCCATTTTTTTTTTGCCCCATCTCCCATCATGCTGGCGAATCCGTTCGAGATTTTCGAATAGTTCGCAATGCTGATTAATCAATTGCGACCGGGATTGTGGAATTTTTTCAATTATCTACAAAATGCTGTAACAAGCTGGAAAATATTTATGAGCTTTTAAACTTTATTTTCGTTAAAATTGTTACAAAAATTGCATAAATGTGTTATAAATCTTTTTGCGAGGTACGAGTTAAATTCATTTGAAAAACGAAATTTCTATGATGAAGAAAAAATCCTTTTCAATAGTATGTTGAAATCATCGTAGAATATTGCTATTCTGAAAATTCTCCAAAACGAGGGGTGTGAAGGTCTTAGAGCATATGAAAATGTTCTTTTTCGTCTCCGCACACGATGCGCGCTATCCCGGTCAACATGTGCAACTCTCGCTGACGGCTGCATCGTCCGTAAAATTGGCTGGAACGCATTTTTTCCATTAGGGACGCGGTTGTTCGCTCGAGTTACTAAATTATAGGTGTTCACTTATCGTTTGCACCGAGGAGGAACGAATATACGAAAACGAGAGTGCGGCGAGAGGCTCGACAATATGCGCCCGGAGACGAGAAATGAAGGCCGCAGAAAAAGTGCTTTAACGCGCTCGCCACTCTTCCGATCTCTGCAGAGTGATTTCCTTGCGTTAAACGTGAAACGACCAGGGGACCCAAAACGGTTTTGGTTTTGTCGGGAAAAGGCGACCCGAAGACGCGAGGCTCTTTATTGCATTTTCGGCCTCAACAACGCATCCTGCATATCTATACATAGATGCGTGTATGTATATAAAATATGTAATGTATGGTGTATGCGATGGGGTGGACGAAAATTGTCGGCCGTGAATTATCTTGAGACTGGAATTTCATGAAACAAAGAAGTCGTCAACATCATCAGCATTTGAACATTATGGATATGAATGTACAGTGAGTTATTTTTGTCAAGTTAAGATTATGATAATTTAGTAGGGTCATAATTGTCAGACAGCAAGAATACGGATCGACGATTTAATTCAATGTCAACACACACGTCACATTTTCTTTAAAAAAAAATCTTTTTTCCCCTCCTCGTATTTGTTGTACACTTTTTAAATGGGAACATATATGCGATTAACGACTCATCGAAGGTAGCTGTGAGATAATATGTGTGTGCGCGGCGTATGTAAAATCCTGCACTTTGTAATACGAGGAAGTATCCTGTCACTCAACTCGCGTTTATAACTCCGTTACATTCACTTACTCACCTGGATGTAGGCTTACACGCACGCATACACTTATTGCTCCGATCTTAAGATAGAACTCGTTAAAAGTTCTGAGAAAACAAGCCGCTCGTTTCATCGCTCATGTACGCATTGACGATTGAGTCTGTGTGAATATTGATAATTACAGATTGTAAATGGAGGAGCCTGCGAATGTCATATAAAATGTCTCTTGGTCGTCCTTACCGAACTATTAACTCGTTTAATATTCTATCCGTCTATTAAACCGTGGAAAAAATGTATTTATTTGCATTTTTCATTCTTCAAATATAAAATGCATCTGCATCGTGAATATTTTATCCAATTTGCACTGGTTAACGCGCGCGTGCGAATAGAAATTTATTCGTGTTCCATTATTACTCACGAGAATTGCTCATGTCGTGGAATAATCAGCGAAAGGAATGAATATTATACCGAATTGTTTTCATTCTCTGTAGATTTTCACTTGGATAAATCCGCGCTATTGGTGGATTATTGAATATTAATGGACTCCCATGAGTAAAGTTGCGCATTTGAGTGCGAATTTTCATGTATGCGACAAAATTAGTAACTTCAACTGAGGAATTTGTTCGAAATCATCTCTTTTGAACGTTCTTTTCATGCAATCTCGTTATTTCGAATTGTATATAACAAAAAAGAAAAATAATACGTGAGAATTTAGCCCGCAGGGATAGTAAAAGTAACGGAAGAAGGACAAGACTCGTGGATTTCATGGGGTTCCATTAATTTTTTTTTTTCTTCACATCATACCCTTTCGATGGGTGCGAGAGAGAAAAAGAATTTTTACGTAGACATAATTTTTTGCATTAGTCGTTATATCGCTGCTCGCTGGCTAAAAGGATTTTGCAATAAACAACGGTGAGTCTTGAAATTAGGTATTACGTACAAGGGCGTCGCGCAGTCTGCATTAAAAAATCCCCCACGGTGGATGGGCTCTCTTTTTCTGTATCGTTCTCCCTCGTGCTCTCTTTCTTTCTGACTTTACTGGGGACGTCCTGTGGTCGATGGATTAGCGATGTAACTACTAACAGCCAAAAGACGCGAGAGAAAAAGTAACAGCGGGGCTGAAAAATAAAGGACCCGCACGCGGAGACGTATTTTTCCTCGCCCCTTATTCTTTCATCCCTGACGGTGTGCCGCATGTCTTTTAATTTTAATATGCCACCATCGTAAATATCAATGCGATGACTTTTATCGACTTTTTCGTTATACACAACCACGATCTCTCCTTTTCTCTCGTCGCTTTAACTAAGATGATATAAAGCAAATAATGATGCATCGATGTTCTGACCTTGAGTAAACAACAAAAATTAATTAGAGACATTCATTGTTTGTTCATTTTTTTCACCTGATTTTTGTGATTCATCATTCAATGATGTTAACTCAAATTTTTTTTCATTATTTCACGATTTCATTGAAATTGAAATCAATTGAATTCAAACATGATCAATTGGAGAAAAAATGTTTAATGTTATTTTAGAATTGAGGCATCGTGATTCAAAAAAGTTTGAAAATGATTTCAAAAAGTTTCTCTATCGATCGAGTTTCAATCGGAAACAGAGCTATTTATAAAATTCTATCAATTTGCATAATGTTCATTGAAATGAAAACAAAAATAGCGGGATAATATCGTTGAAAAAAATACGAAGCTTCAAAAAAATAAAGGATCTCAAGGATTTGTAGTAATTTTTGCAAAACGTAGGTACACAGGTAAAGTGCGCGAATTGCACGATGTACACGAAGCGATCTCTGAGGCCACCCTTGGTTATATTCACGCTCGTAAAATCGTCCCTCGATGCACCGGCGTGTAACAACAAAACGTGGACGCACAATATGCGTCTTGACTATCTCACTGTTTTTTCCCAGCTCGCTCTCTTAATTTTGCGATCGTTTTTTTTGTTTTTTTTTTTTTTTTTTTTTACGCCTCTTTTATACTTTTTGTGCACAATTTTCTCAGTGTATTCTTTTCTCTGGTCTTTTTGAATAGTCGAGCGCAGCATCCACTGTCCAGAAGCAAAGGGTCGAGGACAAAGTGGTCGGCGAAGACGCGCAAGAAGCTGCCCCTATCCCAGGTAAGTGTATCTAATTACCTTGGCGTTTACGTCAACATTTAGAGTGATTTACGACAAAATTGTAGCATCGACCTTCGCCCAGCTCAGCGTTACTATCTATTACTACTACGATTATCCATATCTATAGGATGTCCCAAAAGTCAGTCCCGAGTTTTGCTCGTCGCTGTCAGAATTATCTCTATATATATAAATCTGTTCGCTAAAAAATGTTTGGCCGCTTTTCAATGAAAAACCACTGAACTGATTCTCCTGAATCTTTCACGAGATTAAATATCATGATTCAAACTGAGTTTGTGGTTTTGTAAAATTTCGTTATCTCAATTTTTACAGAAATGCAAAAAAAAATATTTAACGATTTCGTTGAATCTTCAATTTTCAAAACTCATCGGTAGTTACATACTATCGATAAAGGAAAAAATCGATTTACCAATTTAGAGAAATTGAAAAAGGAACAAAATGAGCGGTGGCTAGATGCTCAGTTCGGTATCGAAAAAAAGTTCGAGCATTTTTAATGAAATGATGAGAAATAAAAAAGTGAAAAATCCTTCTTTCGATTATTTTATTCAGAAAAAACTGCAAATTTATGTCCGAAATTGAAAAAAAATCACTAAAGATAGTCCATGTAACTTCACGATATTTTTTTACATAGATTAAAAAATTCAAACGTTTTTTTCATTCCTCATAAAATATAAAACTGATGAAATTATAAACCGCCACAATGATGCATGTTCAGAAATACTCGGTTGTTGGCAAAGTCGAGAGAACACCTATGTAATTGCTTTCAAATATTTGGATGAAACTGCAATTTTTCAGGACCGTTTGTTTATATACATAAATTTTTTATCAAATTTGTTCTTTGTAAATTTTTGATAATTCAATTTCCCTATGTGTAAAAGAGTGTATAGTCTTCAATGAGTAAGAATCAGACTCCGATGCAGTGCCCGCATCTTCTTTCCTTGTATCTTGTGGAAGATTTTCCAAAATAAGATTGCAGTATATTTTCGTGAATGCACAGCTAGATGCACCTGGTAAATATATTTGCATCCTCAACGTCGGTCCTGCAGTGACACATTTTCTTCCATGAATAGTTCCGAGTCCGCGATTTGATCATTTCTTAATAACCATAAATGAAATGCCTCATGATTCTACGTTCCGATCCGTCCGAGGATGCAAGTACATCACAAGAAAAATGATAAAAAGGCAGAGCCCATTCGGAAGACTCATCGCGTTAACCCGAAAACTCCTCGTTGCTGCTTCTATGCTGTAGAAATGATTCAAGGCTAGAGATAAGAAGAGATTCCGTCCAAGGGTTTATTGGACATTGTTTGACATCAGAATTTCGGGCCAGGAATCAAATGTGCAGAAAAAAAAACCTTAACCATAAACGAATCTCGTAAAGACGTTACGTTTTTTGATATGCTACTGTCAACATACCTACTGAAAGGCTGGGAAACTTTTCATTTGCCCTACATTCGTATCCAAAAAGTCTAAAAGAGCTTCAAGAAAAAAATACTACATTTATGTGCAGGTTTATAAACACTATTGCTTTCCAACCTCATTTTTTGACCAATTTGGAATATCCAACGAGGAAAAAAATCGATCAACGTCGTGGTAGTATTATTCTTCGTAATTATTCCAAACGTATTCAAGTTGGAGAGTTTTTGTTTGAAAAAGGATACGCTCGACCCGAAACATCCAAGGATGTCAAAAGTGCACGAAAAAATTTGAGACGAGGTAAAAACAAGTCTCGCTGATGCTCAATGTGTGTGGTGGGACAACACATAACGCCTGAAAATTATAGAGACCCGGGGTCCATCCATCACCACACACCCGGTATATGTAACGTTCTGGACCCACGCAGTATATGAAGGAAAAAAAAACAAGGAGACACGAGAGAAAGAGAGAGAGAGAGAGAAAGGTTTTGGAAACGCCCCGTCGTTTAAGTCGTTAGCAATTTCCTGCACGGGACCTTTTATCATTTTTTTTATTTTTCGGACCCAAATTCCGTATGGTCCGATAATGCCCGATAATATTGCCCTTCGAGGGCGTCCTTTGCACCCTCCGCAGATGCGATAATTCCCACAAGCTGATCTACCGATCGTGAATCTCTTTCGCCATTAACGCAAAGTCCTTTCGTCTCTAATCGCTTAAATGAAATTTTTTCAACCGATTTTCTCAGTCAATCAAAATTATCCCGACGTTCGATTCACGAATTAACCGACCAACAATTTACTAGAATTCTTTCAACTTCATTACACTTTTGAGTCATTCAACCCCTTTTCAATCGGTCCAGCGTCAGCCTGCGTCAACCGAGATTCATTCACTTCCATTTCTGGCCGCAAGATCGCAGCAACGAATGGAGTTTAAGATTTTCTTGTAAACTGGTGCAATTGTTCTCGCCCTGTTCAGTCACGGATAACTTAGAGTCCTACAATGCTACAACCGCTCTCATCGACGTACAGACTTGACTTAACTCTTGTCGATAAAAAATTGAACATCTGTTTACCGATTAATGGTGTATAAAACGTTCATATCTACAATGAACGAACAAAATTTGTTCATTTTTTTTCTATCAACTGCGAATGATTGAAACTTTTGATATGTTTTTTTTTTTTTTTTTGTTACAGATCTCGTTTTTAAATCACAGAGGAAAATAGAGTTATCGCAAAAGTTCAAAAATTTGAATGGGACACTAAATGATCCTACAAATATGATAGGTTCTGTTGAACCTCACAACCAAATTTCGGATCAAACACAATTTTCAGGAACTTGGTCCACAGAGGATGAACCAGCACCTCAGTGGTTAATTGAAGAAGCTCTCAGGCGGGGAGATGAAGTAAGATAAATAGATTGAATCGTTGGGTAAAATAAATGATTCGTTGTTATTATTATTTGACTCGAAGAATTCAGAAAATCACCGATCAGCCGATGGAAATTGTATAAAAAATTATGTTGAGGACGATAACTCTGCCGGTTCAAAGGCCGAACACATGATATACGATCTCGAGGAACAATTGTGCACGACGAAAACACAACTAACCGAAGCTTTGAACGAACAACTGAATATAAAAAATAAATACAAAAGAGCATTAAAAGATGTTAAAATTGCTGCGGACGAAGAGCGAGATCGTTTGCAACAAAAATTTGTACAGATCTGCACTTCGATGATTGAAAAATTTGGTCCCCAAGCACTAAACAATAAGGCAGTCGAAACGTGTCACAAAAAGCACCAGAGGCCTTTGCAAAATTTTGGAAAAATTTCAAAAAAAATCCACAGAAAAGTAAATGTCACGACATTTTTAGAATAAAAATCATTAATAAATTATAAGCCGAATAATATTCAATATGAAATTTGTTCACGATCTAAACTACTATTTTTAGTTAAAACTCGCCAATCGGATCTCGTCCGAATTGAAACAAGAATTAATATTGACGAAAACAAAATTGGAGAAAAAATCACAACAGTACGATTCAATGATGAAATGTTTTTCCAGCCTGAAAACGGAACTTAAACATGCAGAATCGAGTATGAATGATTTACTGAATGAAAACGTTTTGTTGCGCAAAAAAATTGAAGAAACCCGAGAATGGGTACATACACGAGTGAATAAAGAACGTCATGAGAAAATCAATGCCGCTCAATTTCGAGAGATCCAGCGTAGCCGAGAGTTGACAAATTTGAAGACAAAAAGTGAAGAAGACCTCGCGACGATTAGTCAGTTACGCAGCAAGTAAGTTCGAGTTCAATCTCCTATTTTTATTCAATTTCATTCCTAAAAACAATCTAAATCAAAATAACTTTTAATTCAGACTTTCCCGATTAGAATCTGCTAATGCGAACAAAGGATTCTTGCTCAATAATTATAAGGCACAATTGGCTGATCTGACGAAGAATAAAGCAACGTTATCAAACAGAATAAATGAATTGGAGATCGATAACAGTTCGCTGAGATCCGCCAACGCTCAGATCCGCGCTAACTTCGCATTGATCAATGAGGAAAAGAAAAAACTTAGTACGGAATCAGAAAAATCGGAAATGGATATCAGGGATCAGGTGAACGTACAAATTCTTTTATTTTTCAAACCTTTAAGTTTATTCGAGATTAAAAATCATCAACTGCTGACAGCTTTAATGAATAAACTCTTATTCAGAACATTATAAAACTCCAATCCCGGGAATATTTTTTTCATATATAATCATACATGTTTATTTATGACTGTCTATAAAATTATATTCGATTATACATAGACTTATATATAATAATCATGTATAATAATCCGCTGTGCCACAGATGCAATCCGAATTAGCGATGAAATGCGAGCAATCTGTGCGCCAAAGAGTTGATACGATGAGAGCAGAATACGATAAAACAATTAAAGGAATCGAGATCAAATTGAGCACTTCCGAAAATGCAATCTCCGAATATTGTGAAGCTATCAAAGTAACTATTGACGCATTCTCGTGAATTTATTCGCGTTGTAAAGTTCTCGAAAATGAATTCAAACGGTGTGCAGTTGATCAGAAATTATGATGCAAAAATGATTGTACTTTTGCAGAAATTCTTGAAGAAAATTGACGAGTACAATGAAGAACTCGATGCTGAACGTGATTTCAGCTGCAGCGAAGCGAGTGAACGCGAAGCGCACGAAACAGCCTGCGAAATATTAAACATAACACCGGGAGAACTGACAGGATTCTTGAAGGGACATTCGAATAATAAAGTACGCGAAACACGAGCCCGTATTATCGTACGAACATTTTCATGCGATTTATTATCCATTTCAGATCAATTCTTGGCTTTCCGAAGTGCACAAAATCACAACCAACAAATATTTCGCCGACAATTTGGGACGGTTTTTGTTTGAGAAGGCGATCAGCCACACAAAACATTGATCATTGTGATTTGAGTGTTTCGCTTCATCGTTCTTATTCTATGTAAAAAAAAAAAGAAAAAAGTAACTTTATTTTTCACCATCAGACAAACTTGAAGGAGTTCATGCGATCGAAATAGAACCTGCTGCTGAAGGGTCTCCAAATTGATTGCAATCATTGTCATTGTGTCATGGACTGCTCAGTCCAAGTTTAATTTTTTTTTATTCAGATAATAAAAAGAATCATCTAAATTTTAGTAGTGAAAAAAGAATAATATTTTCATTCAAAAAAAATCACAGTTCTTGATTCAATCGATTGAAAATTTCGTACAGAGTAGCTGAATGAAAAATAGAAGAAAGATACGAATAACTGTACGATAAGGAACTCTATTATTAAAAAAATACAAAATCGTCATTAGTCTAAACTTATGTTCAACCTAATCTCGACCCATTTTGCTACTAAACTGAAATTCTAACCCATTGCCATTCCTACGAAATAGTTAATCCTCAAGATGGCTCTTATCACCGATCCGTTTGATTTGATAAATACCGCGAAACCATTGACTAAACTGGTTTCCCCTCACCAAAAATCCTTTTCCAGAGACCCAAAATATTTTATCTCTCATTGTAAAGCGAAAGAGACATATAAAAATCAAAAATTATAAAAAAGTGAAACCATGTTATGTAAATATCAGTCAAGAAAACATTGCTGCCTTGAATGATTCAATTTTTGTTGAATTTTTACATAAGAAACTTGGTGCAAGTTAACCCAGATAAATAACGGTGACTTATTTCAATTTCTACTCTCTACCGGTGCAGTTTCTTCTCGTCCTCGCTCCATGTGGCCGTTGTTACGAAATCTATTGTAGTCCTCGCGTTGACTGAAGATTTTTCTACCGGTGATTCTCTCGTTTTCCTTGATGCTTACTTCTGCGCCGATCTGTACAGGCCACGGTAGTTTTTCCTGGTCCCGGGAAACTGCGCGTTCAGGCATTTTTCTATCATGGCCTAATTCCAACATAGACTCTTCGTTTCTGGAATTATCCTTCATGCTCGCATGATCCAGGTCTTGTTCTCTTCGTCGCGAATCTTCCATTCTTTCAGGATAAGAAGAGAAGGTACGTTCGGTCCAGGTTGGTCTTTTGGCGAAGCGATCGTAGTTCTCGAAAGTGGTCTGAGGATAGGCGTAATGACGATATCTCAAGGGGTCATTGGTTCCAGAACGTCTCTTGTAATAAGTTTCCGGTGTCATTTGAGGATTCGAAGATCTCGTGAGAGGATCATAAGGGCGTGGATAGTTGCGGAGATCAACAGGTTTTCGAACGATTTCGGGCAACGTGGCGTAATAAATTATTCTCTTTGGCTTCGTAATCGGTCTGCTTCGGCCGTAGAGATCAAAATCCACTTCACGATACCGATCTTTCTGATAAGCTGGTTCGCTCAAGCCACGCACGTAGTAATCTCGCTCGGTTCGATAACGATCTGGATATAAAAGTCCCCGCGTGTAAGGAGCCTCGAAGTCGCGGTCCCTGAGGGTGTTTCGATAAACTGGCATTTCGTCATACGATCGGCTACTAGCAGGCGACAATGGCAAATCTCGGGATTCACGGCTTTCGGTGAAACTCCGCCGGTTCGACGTGACGAAATCAACGTGAGGCGCGTGGATACCGTGCGCGATTGACCTCGCTGATTTTTCGTCTTCTTCGGCAGCTTCTTCCAGTTTTGTTCGATGGCGAAATTCTATTGAGAGCGGTTGCTTCGACCACGATTCCGGGGAGCCGAGACGCGCTTGCCGGACGTTCTTCGACGCCGCGATCTTCTCCATTTCTGGTTCGGTTTCGCGCCGCCTTCTCGACTTTTCTTCCCTCAAATCGAAACTCTCATCGGTACCGGGCTCGTCTATTTCCTCCACTTCCGAACAGTGTCCACCTTGATCTCTTCCCGTACGGCTGTGACTCCGAAGCTTTCGCCACATACTCGGGAACGCCTCGACTTCCGTAGTCTCTTTCGATCTTCTCACGAAATCCTCGATCGTGGGATCGTAAAAATCGATTGCTGGTATGAACATCGTAGACGCTTCGAGATCGTCGAGCTCCTTGGCTTGACGCGCTTTCGAAATTGGCTCGATACTCGTTGCTTCCATTTCTTTCGAACTCGACGACCCTTCATCGTCGACCTTAGCGGCTGGCAATTTCGTCGGATATTCATCCTGGTTCCCAAATCCTGGAGCAAGTCTACCAACGCCACTTACACTTCTCACTTCAAAAGCCGAGGACTCCAAACGCGGTCGCGATGACAATATCGACGGCCTGTCTGTACTTTGAACCTGCGAAACTTCCCAAGCTGTACCGATTCCTCCAGCTCTCGTGATCGTCACCAAACTCGTCATGATAACGAATGACCCAAAAAAGTACATTTTTATGTCTTTTAAGTCCAGTCTGTAAAAATTAATGAAATTTAGTTCCTTAAAACAAAAAAATTGTCATTAAAATTATGAAATTCAGTCACCCGAACTATTTTCCATTAAAACAGCACATTGTGGCTCCGATTACTGTGACTGCTATTACTTCAAAGTATGTACTAAAACATTCATAATACCAGTAGTTGAAATTTCTGATTCGCACACGGAGAAAACAACTTTGTTTTACCAACAACAACAACAACAACAACAACAAAAGTACAAAGGTTGCTAAAGTAACTCGTTTTCCTTTGACTTTTCTTGCTTCGACCAAGATTCTTCGATTTTTTTTAGCATCGACGATGAAGATTCAACGAATATTTCATACGCAGACTGACAAATAATGATCGAATATTTCGAAAAATGACACTTGAGTTTGGGTATATATTTTTTTGGCCTTTCCAAAGCTATGGTAGACTCGGTTAAAACGGTTAGCGAATTCAGCAGTGCGTAAATGTTACGACGAAATAACTTTTTTCCCCCACATTGAAGCGAACAATGCCAAAGGCTTCGTCCGGTAAATCGTTGGATCTGATTGTTCGCCCGAGGTATAGATACAACTATGTAAGTGCGTATCCTATCGGACACACAAATACTGGCCCCGACCGTGACTGACTCTCCATAACAAATATATTATTTCCCTTTTGCGCTTCCGTGGTATTATTCATAGGACCGGCCAGCCTGAGATCCGGCTTACTCGACGATTGTCCACGGTTTTTAAAAACCTCTCGATCTCATCACCCTTCATATACGCGTTCGACAAGTTATCGCACCGGAAAAAAAATATTATTTCATAACAACTGAGCAATTTTTTGCTAATTTTGTGCATAGATCGATCGTGCTACGAACTGTCCGGTGCTTCATGAAACAATTGCCAGATTTTCAGTCCCAGCATTCGAGTTTTCAAGCATTTTATCATTTTTTGTACGAAAAAATCTCATTTGCGCTAAAAATTGAACTGCGGTTCTTGAGCTGGTTCATTAAACAAGAAAATAATTGAAAATTCAAAGAAAAATAAAATCGTTCTTCAAAATACAATATTTTCAATAATAAATTAAATGATAAAAATTCTGACATCGATTGGTGCAATTAAGATGCAAAGAACCCGAGAACGATGATTGAATACTTATCATCGAAAAAGTATAAACATTATCGATCGCACAAATGATAATGCAAACTTTTTTTACCATGAAAATGTGCTGCAAGAAACAGGATGTCAGGTTTTTTTGAGATGTTGAAGAATAAAATAAACATAGATTGTTTCGATTGGATCGGGAGTGATTAATTTCTGGAGCAAGACGACACTTTACGGTCAGTTATTATGTGGTTAGAAACTGAACCAGAGAAGGTTTCGTTGCCAATGGGATTGGCAACGATTTGTGTGAGTGTGTCGCCTCTCTATTGAACCGCGCTCTGTAAATGTTCTCTGCAGCTTCGTCTACGTAAATATATAAGCTTAATTCCTCGCAGGACAGTTCAACGATCGGTCAGAGCATCGAGTTGAATCTCAACGTAAAAGAGGTGTTGTCGTAATGATGAAATAAGAAGAAGAAGAAGAAGAAGAAGAAGAAGAAGAACGACAATTTTATTTACGACGAAATGTCTCATTCGAATAAGGCGGAACAAATAAGGATTCGGATGCCGTATCCTGTCGTTTATACGAGGCTGTTAGCTCCTTTACGCCGGAGTTTGAGGCCACAGTTATCTTCCTGCTTTTGTACAGTTATTAAAGAGAGGACTCTCGTTCAATGCTCTCGGACAACTCGTACTCCAATTTGCAATTATAAAATCCTAATTGCTCTTCGCGTTCTTTCACCGTCGTGCGTCCGAATAACGGTAGCGGCGAATACGCGCGAACCAAATGACATCGCTTTTCTCTCATTCTGTTATATTCAATTTCCGATAATATTATTGCACGAAAATTATTTTTTTTTAAGTAATCAACGAATTCGATCATTTTTGATCCGAAGATACCAAATATCCTAGATTTTCTCCTCAATTATCACGTTATTCCCATGTATCCATTAATCCATTAATTTGTACCAGCGGGTATAACATTGTTCAAATTCAAATGATCGTGGGCATCGGTCTCGCTTCACTCGTTCATGTTTCTGAGTAATAATTACCGAACTGCTTAGAAATCGACTGCCTTCACACGGCATCATAAATATTGAAAATTAAAAGTAAATTATAAAGAAATGATTAAGTGCTTCAATAACTAGTATAAAATTGTCTTTGGAAATTTGTGAAAAATGTCATTATTGAAGCAGTCGATTGATTGCAGTCGATCGAGACGTTTTCAATGTAATATTTTCTATAAAATTTACGAATGATTATTTATGTGATAACGGTGATAACGACGATAGCTTCTTGCCTGAATAAATCGGTGTATAGTTCCACGCGACGTAGTGAAACGATCGAATGTAACGATTTATATTACCCGAAAGGAGTCTTTCAAATTTTACTCGATAATATATCATTAGCAATAAATTTTCTGTTACGATAAAATCAAAAAATTTACCTTTGTAAGTGTAATCTCAGTCGCTAGTTCGCCGCCCCCGCAATGCTGTGTGTTCCAAGTTACGATGATAACTGAAGCGACCGTCCCCGGTGCGCACAGTTCTATACAGTCACATCTACATACCTTTTCAGCACATCTAGGAGCATTGAGCTCACCTCCCTACTACCAGGACTTGCCATACTACCGTTTTAACTAAACGTTCCTTTTTTTTCTTGTTTTCTTAGTAGGCTGCAATGACGAGAGGGAGAGAGAGAGAGAGAGAGAGAGATAGAGAAAGATAGGGATTTGCGAGGCAACAAAAAGCGGTAGAAAGATATAAAAGATTTACTTGCCTCGTTACAATGTAGGAGAGTGAGTGCAGGAATGGAAAAGATAAAGATAAGCAAGACTCGTGCTTATAATCGCTGAATACTAAAGACCGCGGAAATCGGATGAATTTTCATCCGAAAAAGCCTTATTTTTAAATAATTGAATCTCGAATGATATCTGCTTCAACGAGTGAAAAAGTATTACAAAAAAGTCGCGTCTTTTATTGTAAAATGATCGTTCTACATGCGCGTTGTTGTTCTAATTTTTGAATGAATAAATTTATTGAAACTTTTTCATTTTCGAGCCGCCACCGCGTCTCCTCGTATAATACATGAAAGATTAATGAAGATGCTTGTTAGAGAGCTTACATGTGTATATAGCCATTGGGAAATCAACGCGTTTCGAACTTTGGCAATATTTCACAAACGGATCTCTATAAAAATGTTCTTTCATTCATCGAGCTAAGGATTTATTGTTTCGAGGAAATAATGCATTGCGAAATGGTCGTATAACGTCGTTGATTCTAAACGTCTGGGTGCTGGCATCCGTGATGAATTGTATAGTGTGGAAACGAGAAGAGTAATGAAAAAAAAAGTGGGAAAGAAATAATGAGAGCGACAATGAAATTGATAAACGCATCAGTCATTTGAATTTGAATTTTCTGTCATCATCATATTTCACTTTCAAGTTAAGCTGCTTTTCAATCTAAAACTACTGAACTTATTACGATGAATCTTTCACGAAAGTAAAAAATCATTATTCAAACTAACTTGTTACAGAAAATTTCAATTTTTTTTTTTTTTTCTAAAGAGATGAGAAAAAAGTTGAAATATTTCGTACAACTATAAAGTTTGAAGGATTCATCGGCAGATATACTTAAAAAATAAATGAACAATTTAACCCTTTAACGGCCACACCTATTTCTGAACGGATTGAAATTATTTCCTCTGGTAGTATAGCTGAAAAAGGGTTGACCATAAATGTTCAACAATAATTTTATCGATAAGGGCCTGGGAAGTAGTGTTTTCGAGCTGTAGAAAATTTTCTGCATGGACGGTTTTACACTCTCAGTTCGAACTATTATTCCAATTCAATCACGAATCTTCGAAGCCTAGTGTGTCTAGTCAAACTTCGTTTATCCAATTCCATCAGAAAATATTTCGAGAATGTCCATTTTCTTACTTTTTTTTATCGAAAACGGACAGCAGATGCCAAGCATCGTATATTTTCACGGCTACATTATCGATATATTGAAATAATTCATATGTTTACGTTTGAATTTCAAGCTATCCTGGCACCTGGAGCTCTATCTAGCATGGATTGATAGTACTGCAAACTAATTTGTCCACTATAACGTCTTTATATTTTTACAGGCGGGGTAAAAGTAGACGTAGCAAATTTGCTACAATGGCAGCTAAAGTGTTAAAGATCATATACGAAAACTAAAAAAATGAGCGGTAACTGGAGTTCTGATTTTAAATTATCTAATTTGAATATCGAACCGTTAAGAATCACGCTTCTTCTCTGCTTTTTCAATTCGTTCATACAATATAGTCATTATTTAATTCGTAAAAACTACAATAATCTTGATATTTTACAATTTCTAAGCTTTTCCGGCTTGTTTCTAGGAAATTTCATAAAAATTCATTCTTTTTGAAAATTTCAATATTATTCTAAATACTTACGAAATTATAAGGGTCATCGTGATATCGGAACGATAAGAGTAAACAAATCTCGATTCCCACGTGAATGCGGAATCGGGTGAGACGAGAGTTAGGTGGAACGAACGTCTATGTCACATGTCCAAGTTGACATATGAGAAAAAAATTGACTGGAACTGTTGCCGTTACCGAAAGATAACAAGCGCGGGAACTGCATTACCGGCTTCGCGATTTTTCGCACGAAACTTTTACCTTTGCTTTTACTCCGCGCGCGCTAGACTCCGTGCAACTATAACAGACGCAAACACCAAACACGAGAAAACAACATTTCGTTATTTGTTTATGAACTGTCAACAATGGTATTACGATGGATTTGACAAGTTTGCTTCAAAGAAGCATAGCAGCGACGAGAAAAGGTAATAATAATGAATAGTAAAAAAAAGTATAGAAAACGGAATAAGAAAGTGGATGAAATTAAAGTATTCCTCAATTATTTAAGATGAGGTCGACCCTCAGGAAACTGAAAAATACGAAGAAGATCACTTTCAGTCTATTTATAAACAGTGGAAAGGCACGAAAGTACAGGATAGTGATGTGACATATAAAATTATACCGAAATTTTACTTTAAGGTAAGTAAATGAGGTAATATTCATATACGAAGAACAAAAGCGCTCAACAATATAACCTCAAAAATACTGTCGTCGAATTTTCTCGAATATTACACGTAGATACTTGATTCAGATTTTGTATTTCATATTTTCTTTCGCACTTTCAACTCTAGTCTATCAATAAACATTTTGAAGCAATAATACCACAAAATAATTTTTTTATATTAACTCATAGTTATTTGAGAAATATATTCAGTTTCCCTGCACAAATTTCAATGATTATACATTGATCCAAAAAAGTAAAAAATTATTCACAATTGAATAGAAGATTAATTAACAAAACAGTGATTTTAGCATCTAATGATAAGAGAAAGTTTCCATTATTTATTCAAAATTAAGTCAGAATCCAAATGTGACCCTGGTTTGTATCTTTACAATGAAAAGTATTTAATACCTTGCAATGAATTTTGCAATGTTGTGCTGTCTGGTTGGGACATCAACAATAATCATGTATCGTTGATTTCGGTATATCGAAATGATTCAAAGATGATGGTTGTGATACCGATTCATATTCTTTCATCTTACTCGATCACCATAAAATTTAATTTCTTTTTGTATTTTTCTCTTCATAAAATTATTGCAGAAATGTTAAAAATCTATAAATCACAACATCTTTCTCATTATCGTTACAGCTACCCAAAGAAGATGAGATATTACCGCAGAAATTGCGAGAAGAAACTCGTGCCTTATTTCTCCAGAGGAGATCTCGTCAATTATTGGACAACAACGAGTTAAAAGCTCTTTGGTCGTTATTGGACAAACATCACACTCCGCCGTTAATGGGTGATGAGCAACTTATAAATTACGAAGATTTCAAACGTGCTGGAAAACTCGCGGGACCAAAATGCAGTACTTATTTCACAGCAGTTGTTTTTGCCAAATTGCAACAAGGAGATCCTCATGGCCGCATCAGTATAATGGCTCTATTCAATTACGTTATGAGAAAAGTTTGGCTCCATCAAACTAGAATAGGTCTTTCTTTGTACGACGTCACGGGACAAGGATTTCTTAGAGAATCTGTGAGTAACTGGTTGCAAACGATCTACACCCTGCACATCTTTCTTCAAAATTTCTTTTAGAAATGTTGATGGAAGCTAAGAAAAAAACTTTCACATTTTAGTTTCAACTTAACGAATCAAAGTTGTTATTTCATAATTTATTAATATTTATTCACATCTTATAATTCTTTCTTCTTTTCAAAAACAGCTCTCAATGATTGTTTTATTTAAATAAAAAATAAAATGCATAGTTTCCAGATTATTTAATAAAACGGAACGAAAACACTTTTATTCGTACGTAAAACATTCATCTGATGAGGCATAAAAACAAAAACATATTGAAAAAAAAAAAAGGAATTATTGAACCCAGTTATTTCAGTTTTTCTGTGAATAGTGATTTCATTCCATCAGTGAAAATTCCATAACCATGCATTTACTATTTCCTCAAATGAATTGTGAAAAAAAAAACTCTAAGGAACCACGAGCAAAGTTTGATTGCTTTTCGAAACGATAATGTTTTAGAATCATTGATATGAACTCGATTTTTTGAATACTTAACAGGACTTGGAAAATTATATCCTGGAGTTGATACCCTCTCTGCCGCAGTTGGAAGGATTGGAGAAATCCTTTCATTCGTTCTACGTTTGCACAGCAGTGAGAAAATTTTTGTTTTTCTTGGATCCACTGAGAACCGGTCGAGTACGGATCCAGGATATTTTGGCCTGCAGTTTCCTCGACGATTTATTGGAACTTCGAGATGAAGATTTGCCGAAAGTTCTTCAAGAGGCTAACTGGTTCTCAGCGCCTTCGGCACTTAAAGTTTATGGTCAATATTTAAATTTGGATCGCGATCACAACGGAATGCTAAACAAAGAGGAATTGTCCGGATATGGAACTGGCACTCTGACAGGCGTCTTTCTCGAGAGAGTTTTTCAAGAATGTCTCACTTACGAAGGCGAGATGGACTACAAAACTTATTTAGATTTCGTTCTCGCCCTCGAAAATCGACACGAACCTCAGAGTCTTCATTATCTTTTTCGTATACTCGACATAAACAATCAAGGATATTTGGACACGTTTTGCCTCAATTACTTCTTCCGGGTATATAAATTTATAATTTTCCATTGATTATTGTCATTAATCCAAATATTACTGATTATTCAGATATTTTTATGATCACTGATACCCCAAAAATTTGTAGCTTCTCACGAAAAAATTTCACATTAAGATTCAAAAGTTTTATTGCCACCGTCAGCGAATCTATGTTAATGTGAATAAAATATTTTGTGAATGAAAAAAAATGCTTGTATTCCTAACGAAGAAGCAAAAAATATTTCTTCAATGGTTCCAATTCATTACTTCAACGATTTTTTTCAATAAAGATAATGATGAAAAATCCGTTTGTGCTGCACCATTTTATTGTGATAAATTGAATTATTGCAGGCGATCCAGAAAGAAATGACGATACATGGACAAGAGCCGGTAACTTTCGAAGACGTGAAGGATGAAATATTTGATATGGTGAAACCGGCAGACCCATGCAAAATCACGCTGCAGGATCTTCTTTCTTGGTAAGAAATTCAACTAATACAGCATTTTTATAAATCTCTCCGTCTTCAACAAATAAGTAATTAAAGATAAATGCGCTGACAAATTATTGATAGTGCGATATCATTTTTGTTCATATGTAAAGTTTATTCAACAAAAATTTAATATCGTTGCAGCGGTCAAGGCGACACAATGGTCAGTATTCTCATTGAATTTCACGGTTTTTGGGCGTACGAGAATCGTGAAGCAATGGCTGCTGATACCGGAGATGAATCCTCTCACGTGTAAATGAATGAAAATAAATTATTACTTTTTTAAAATCAAACTGTAACTTTTTCTTGTATAACTTCGTTGATGCATTTTGTACGTTCGTTTTAATAATTAAAAAAAAAAACTATGATTTAATAAAAAAAATTGATATAGATTTTTTATGACGGATCAATTTGTACAACATGAAACATGTGACCGGAAACGCGGGTAATTTTTTTTTTCTCTTCGCATAAGATCTGATCACCTCTTATGCATAACCAAAAAATATATAGCAACAACTTTATTCTAGAATCCTAAATAGGAAGGCAAGCTACTCCTAAGTTGAATTTTTAAAAAATTCTATAGAAATCAGAGTCAAGATGACAGAAATTTCAGGCAAGTCAAAACTCGTGCTTCAATCTGATTTAGTAACTGGCGCATTTGAATCTTCTGCCAGACTGTGAAATTTGTCAAATTACTAAAAGAGCACTATAAAATCAATTTCAAGCGAAATATAAGACGTTTTTTCCTAATTCTACACTCTAAACACTGCTCAAAATATATTTTTGTAAACCGAAATTCAAGATTTCCAATATGTTCTGGCCCATAAAACTCTCAAACAAAATGAACTCTTGTTAATTTTCAAATCGTTTGGATATTTGCAATTCAAATATTCAATTCAAAAAAAAAAAATTCAAAAATGCAATTCAAAATAAAGATTATTAGCTTCTGGGTGATGAGCTGGGGATAGGAAAGAGAATAATTATAGGATTTTAGGTATTATTTGAAGCAAAAATCGTATGAAGAAACTCTAGTCTCAGGACAAGTACATTGACAGCTCTGTCAATGTACTTGCTGGCCTGATTTTTTTATGTTCATTTTTTTAGAAGCTTTGAATATATATTTCATGTGTAGAGACGCGTCAGTGTCTTGGAGCCGAGTATTACAATATTGACATTTATGGTTTTTGAATATTGACATTTATGGTTTTTGAAATATTGTGTGATAATTTTTTTTTTAATGCAAACATTTGAAGCTGCGAGGTGTATGTTCGGAGGAAGTTTTAATTATACCATCATACCGTAAAAAAAGTCAATTGAAAAAAATATAGCCTCATTTTCGACATATATCCGGACGAATACCAATCACGTATTCGTCCGGTGTCCGGACGACTACAGACACAGCCGGTTGATTTTGGTCTGATATAGAGTTAAAAATAAAACATATGTAGTACAAACAGTGACTCCCCCCGATCGCGCCTATTTACTACACAGTTGTACCGAATTTGTGACGTCGCGATCCATAACCTCAAAGTCGTAACAACAATAATGTCAATTTTTAACAAAATTAATACGTAATTAAATAGAATGGCATCGAACGAAAACATTGACAAAACTAGTACCAAAAGAAATCGTGCATACCTTGGAAATACACAGACAAACAACCCGTTGAGTAATCCATGTATAAAGGTGCATTAAATGGCGTTTATACCTATAATGTAAAATGTATATAAAAAAATAAATAAAATTTATGAAACATTTAAAACAATGCCATAAAACTTTTAGGAACAAGCTTTATCGTTGAAGTGTGCAGAGGAAAATTATGAGGATAAGGATGTCTGCAAAGCCTACTTTGTCAATTACAGAACTTGCAAAGCATTTTGGGTAATAATTCAATATATTCTTTATTTTATTTAAGCCTTTTCACAGTCCGTTAGAATTTCTAGTTAGCGTATGAAAGCTTGAATTGACTTGCGAGATATCCTATGTCTTTTGGCAATAAAAAGAAAAACTCATGAAATAACAAACAATATGACTACAAAATAAACAATAGTGAATCGAAATGTATTATCGGCAAGAATAAGCTTCCTTTCTGTAAAAAATTCATTTACGGCAATGTGCAAGACATTGACCGAATGAAAATCCTGCATAGAAATTCTCTTCTACGAGGATTAGTTTGAACAAATATCTAGAACCAATCTGTTCATTTTTCATATCATCTGATTCATAGACAGATATTGGTTTATAAATTTATTTAAATTCAATGTAATGAAAGAAGATAAATTCTCAACAGTCCCTGTAGCTCAATGAATGTTTGAGAATTGTGATTTTTTTTTTTTCAGGACACAATAATACGTGAACGCAAAGTCGCTGGCATTCGACCTTACCTTCCGCTTCCTGAGGAGAGAGATGAAATAAAAGCTAAAGCGCTGGGTCGTAAATAATATCATCGATATGTATATTACCGGTAGTTATGCAAATACATAATTTCATATACGTTGTTTAATTTTCTTGAATGAATCTAAAATACTTGAGAAAAACGTGATGTTTCAACAAATTTTCGCCTTTTTTTTCCCCATTTTAATTTGAATCTGTCAGGATTGCCCAATGTTGGATGACTTTGCCCACAAAAGCGATAAAAATAAAATAAACAGTGACCACGCATTAAATAATTTTTATTCAAACTTTTCATTTAATGTTGAATCAGTTGAAATTGTACCGCTGAATTCAAAAAATTGTTTATTTCTTAAATGTTTTGTTTCTTTTAGTAATCGTTTCGAAATCGTATAACTCCTAAGATCCGAGATCAGGAACTACGCGAATTATTTTTGCGCCAACGAACATCGGTTGAATTTTACATTTACAGATTGATTGAAAACAAACAACAAAAAAAAACTGATTTTCTCGTGGACAATTATGTCGTAAAGAATTTATACGTAAATAATTTCATATATCATTTCACAGGTGTTCTAATGAAGTTATCAACATCTTACTTTATTGGAATAATCATAATAGAAAAGAATGAATTTGCTCTACCTCAACGCGGCACAAATTTATTACAAGAAAAATAGGTGATGAAATAAAAAGAAAAAATATCACCTTAAAGTTTACATTTGGTAATATTTTTTTCATAAGATAGGCCTAAATTCAGTTTCCATCATTTTCAATGTACATTATACATCATCTTACGATCTCGACTGTTCAGAAAGATCGAAACATATCGCATTCACGCTTATTAATGATTCCTTGTTATTTTTATAGATTTATATATACACAGTTTGTCTTGAGCCAAACACTTTTTGAGAATATAATACATCGTTTATAGATAGAGATTTTAGTTAGTTTTTTTGAGACTAGTTTGTACATATTCTTCTCAGTTACAATGATACCGTATCACTCCTTTGACGTTGATCGAAGGAAATCTTTCCTCTCTTCTTTCAAACGCGATTAATTGATCGTCAAGAGCTTATTAATTGTTTCAATAATACGAGGTTTTTTTTTCATCGTGTATATATCGATCTAAAAGTGTACGATTTGTGTCAACCTATTTTTCTCACGTTTACAAATCAAAGTTTCATTAAATTTCCGTCGCAATCTTTCTACAACCGATAATAACCGACAAAACAGTACTTAATTCCATTTTTCCATCCAATTCCAATTCAAACAAATTTTTTGTTTTTTTTTTTTGTTTGTTTTTCTTCGAATACACCGGATAAATAAAACAATCGTACAGGAAGCAAATGTTCCAGGACAAATTACTGTGCAATCACACGTTCGCTGGATCATGACAAAAAAAATAATAAAAATGACCATTTCGGTGTTTTTTTTTTTTTATCATTATTTTCAGTTTTTCGTACTGGGAATACGAAAATTTAGTAGGAGTAAAAATTCTATTCTGAAGCTCACAGGAACACGGTCATTTTATCGTCCTTGTAAGATGGAAAAAGTTTAAGTTTAAGGATGAATTATAAAGGTGCTGCCAATAATTTGATTCAATTTTTCCATATATTAAAATATCAAAAAATGCATTAACGAATTGGTCAAAAAATCAGACGATATCTTTTTCGCTGTATGAAAAAATTCAATAATCTTTCTCCAATATTTTCGACTTATTCAGCAATTTTGTATCTATTCTGAAATTCCTTTTATCAACATTCTTTGGAGTCGATATTAAAAAAACCATTCCTTCGAAGGTTCAGAAATTTTACATCCATATAACGTTAGATCTTTTCACATGTGGAAAATTCGTGATATTTGTTTATTTTTTCGAAAGTTTTTGTAAGAAACTCAATTTAAAAAAAAGGAATATCGAAAAAAATATCACATGCATACGATAAAATAAACAAACTCATTGAACGAACAAAAAAAAATGGATTCTCGAAGAATATTTTCTACAAGATTTAGAAAAATTTCTACAGAAAACTATTATTGAAAATCAATACACGTGAAGTTTCAATTATTGTATTTTTTTCTTCTTTTGCATTTCGACCAATTGCTTTCAACAACAGAGCTGTCAATGTACTTGTACCGAGACTCTGCCGAGTCTCTTGATTCATCCCTAAAAACTTCGTAAATTTTACAATATCATTTGTACTCCGTAGTTCGGTCAGGCAGGTGATGAAACCTCATCGCCATTTTATTGTGTTCTATCTTTTGACCGTTCTATCGACCGAGCCGCAATGCGCTACATCGAATAGCGTGTCACGCTGCGAATGGAATAAAAACGCTCGACGTAGTCCACAAATAGAATAACATGGTATTTCTATCGATTTTTTAAGTAAATTTTCATTTTTTTTTTCATTAATTTTATGAAAATCATGTTCAAGCAACTTTTCGAAAAACAATATAACCAAACATTGGAAGAAGATAAATAACTGAAATTATTCAAGAGTTTTTTTTTCGTTTTTACACATCAAATAAATTCGATTCCCCATCAAAACTGTTGATCCTAACAGAAACGTAAACGTACATGTAGATAGCGATAGTGAGCTTAAAATTATTGTCGAAGATAAAAAAAAAAACAAAAAAAAAAAACAATTTTCTTCATTTCGCAGATAATAAAAAACATTTTTTGTTCAGATCTTTCCGGCGTTCAGCCGATATCACCACCGGTCGCTCTTCCAATCATCTCTCATTCGAAATCTCTTTTAAAAATAAACGGTCTAAGGAATCCAAGGCGCACCAATGACGCACTTAATATTCGGCTTACGAGGTTCAACCGCATTTTCTCTACAATTCTCATCCATCATCAACAGCCGCGGGAGTAGCTCGATGCCAAGTATTAAAAAAAAAAAAAAAAAAAAAGCGAACGCGAGCTCTTTTTTTCTTATCATTACACAAATAATATTTCACGGCGATATGCGACTTAGCTGATTCTTTTCTCCGAAGCTTCTTGATTTGCTCACTGTCATGTTAATTTTTTCTTTTTTTTTTCTTCGTGAAACCTCGTTCGTCACTTGTACTCATTCATCACACATTGTTGCGATCGATAAGATCGCGATTCTGTGTCCTAATTAATTCATTTTGCAACATACAACTTAGCGACTAGCTTATTCGAATAAAAAAAAATTGATGCTGCAAGCTCGCCATTTCGGCATCTGAATAGCGATATTCAAAAAACGACAAACTTTCGTTGTGCTATATGTATATAACGGAAATTTGACGTTGTTCAAACGATCATTCGTCTAAATCGGGCCCATACAACGCCGATCTTTATCCTCCATGAAAAAACAGTCGTACGTACATTTGATCACGAGTGAAAATGAGAATAATCAAATGAACAAATAATAAAATAGTTTTCTATAAAAATAATTCGTCCGAGGGACGATGCACGATGAAAACGAAGAGTGTGCTTCAAACTCTAGACATAGTCTAAAAACCAAATTCAAAACTGGCAGTAAGAAAGTCATTGTTACCCGTATGAACAAAGAGAACAGACTAGTAAAAATAGAACAAAAAAAGTAAAGCTCTTATCAATCGAAGGATAAACAAAAAAAAACTGGAAAATATTCTGCTTAAACTTTCGGTCGCAGGTAACGGAAAAAAAACCAGTCGAATACGTAAATTCGACCTGGAGAAACTAAGTGATGTAAAAGAATTTGTGAAGTAAGATACTTTATGGCTTGGAGAACAAATAGCGAGAGTCACAAGTACCCCCAAGTTGTCGTTCATTCGTCGGTAGAGAATTATTCAAATGATAAGGAATTTGTGATACACATATTAGACAAAACGAAATAATGATGAATAATTGTGCGAAAAAATACGCTTTTGAATAATTTTTCAGTCGGAATCAGATTCTTCATCCTCGATTTTCGCAATAATTATTTATGATTATTTTGTCACGATATGGATTTCATTGATTTTTCATTCGAACAATACGCCTGGGTCATGCATCCCTATATTTTTTGTCATTTTTTCTTTTTACTTCGTTATCGAGTAAACGAAAACAAATGATTCGCAGGAACGCTATCAACAATGAAGCGTGTTCTCTACATCAGTTATTCGCCTATACAAATTAATAATGAGCGAACGTCAGGTCTCGTACTCTCCCGTTGTTTTTGTTTCTTTTGTTTTTTCTCACACTCGCTTCCCTTTTGCCATTGGTTGTTGGTTTTCATTCTCTCTTCGTTTTTAGCATGCATCGTCGGCAAGCAGTCATTCGGAGTGCTCCCTTATGCGGAATGTGTGGATTCGAAAGTGATGGCACATTTGGCGGACCTAAAATATTTTTAATTACTTTGAGAATTTTTAAATATTCATCATTTCTTTAATTTCTTCAAACTCTCTTCATTCGTTTCAATATAAATAATAAAATACTTTCATAATTTCCTAACATTGCAGAAGAATTTTTTGTTCGAAAAAAATATAATCTGCACGGTATTGTGAAACATCTTCGAATGAACTGAATTCGAAGCTATTAATACTTCGGTATTGTAGAAATTAAAATCAATCGATCTAGAAATTTCCTCAATTTTTCAAAAAATCGTTCCTGAAGAAAATCTAAAAGATTTTTTTAAATTTAATACAATTTTTCTATGAAAAATTCGTTGAAATTCTAAAACGTATTTTCGAATGTTGTTCAATTTCCATTGGATTTTTATAGATCTTTATAGAAATTATCAGAATTTAAAAAATAATAAATATTTATTAGTTAATTCATTTATTTAACTTTAATTATATTTATTAAACAAATATTACCGTTTCTTTGAATTTCGATCAGAATAAGAATTCAAAAAATATGAAGCATAAACTAAGCAGAATATTTCAGCTTGTATATAATTTTAGTTCTAACATTGAATACATTTTTTTTTTTTAATTTCCAATGTTCTAATGATTTTCTTCTTACTGGATATCGGAGAAAGTTTAAAATTTTTTTATAGAATATCTTACCACACACGTGCCGTAGTGTATATGGGCAGCCAGAGCAAAAATAGCTACAAAGTACATGATTTCAAGGTCATAACTCGGCAAGATGTAGGAAAAGATTGCTGCCGCGACAACCGGCAACAATATCCATGGTAAAACTTCGCATCTGGTGTTACTCATCTGTGATACGATCAATCGACACTGCGGAAAAATTCGATCAAATCGCGAATGAAAATTTTCCTTCTATTTCAAATATTTCATCACTCAATAACAAGAGATTAAACGAAATTCTGATAAAACTCCGAATTTCGAGAAACTTTTATCAAATTTTATCCGATCACTGTTCCGGGATAAGACATCAATTGCGATTGCACGATTCAACACAATATTTATTAACTGCTGATCACTAAAAGTCAATCATTCGTAAAACTGGAAATTTTGATAATTAATCATTAGTCTTAAGCTGCTCTGATGATCTAATAATTTGATAAATTGCTTCACAATCACTGGAACTATTTCTCAATAATTATTGAACGGAAATATTCCAATATTTGCTTCAAAAAAATTTCATCATTACTATTCAATTTTTATGCTCGAATCATTCATTTTAGAATTTTTCTGTCTTATGACTATTGTAACGAAATATGTGATAATAATTTAGAAATATATGAAGTATTAGTCAAATTTTCAAATTATTTCATTATTGTTTGGTAATAAATATTCCGTATTTAACAGCATCAATAAAAAAATGTATGATATTTCACAATAGGGAATCAACTAATTTTATTATTATTGAAATACTTACACATATATTTGAGAATATCGTTCCAATAGCAAAATATATGATTCTCGGATCTTTATCGAGTATGTCGATCTGTGAATGCGTCACCCAAAAAGTAGCAATAGCCATAAGTACAGCTAGGGGCACAAGAGGCCTTACTGCTTCGAGCAGAGTTCTATTTTTGCCAGTTTTGTCTCTGTAAGATCTGATAAACAACGTCAACATCAGCACATTATTTTACCATTTGAAAAAAAAAAATTAAAAGTGTTTTTTTTTTTTTCCCAATATTTCTGGTTAAAATATCGTACTTATAAATATTCCATAGTACAACCGGCAAATTCGAGACTATAGCGCTCACATAGAGCAGCATTTCGAACATGATTCCCGCGGAAATTCCACCGGGCAGCATGAATTTCCATGCTTCGTGTCCGCCTATGCTCGTAAGTATGAACACGATGATAGTCGCCTACGAAATATTAAAAAAAAATGCATCAAATCTCGAAAAACGATATTGCCAATAATTGTTCTCAAGAAAGGGCATTATCGATATTTAATTTGAAATTCTTTTTGAAGAACTGAATGGATTTACCAAATTTTTCAACGCAAACCTTAAAGCATTTGAGTTTTTCGAAAAATCGTTCATTTGGATTTGTATTCCATTGCAGTAATTATCAATTCTCACAGGAACAGCAATTGTAATGTCATTTGCACTTGAAATGCAAATTAGAATTGAAAATGCTCGTATTGAAATATTTACAAAGCTAGCGGTTAATTTTTTTCATGCTTTCCACGATAACAATTCTTTTTTCCTTGTTTCTAATCGGTAATTATTTTGAGATTTTTTTGCTTCGACAAGCACCATGAAAATCAATATATTTTTATAATTCATGAAATTCAAACGATAACGAAACTGTGAATCCCCTGTTAAAATAATAACATTTTGTTTATCAACTCACCAGCATCGAGGCGTCGTAACCCCAAGGCAAAAAAAGTACTCCGGTGTTATATTTTTCCCAATGACTGAGATAAAAATTTACAAAAACGTTCCACAGTATGAAATACATTCGGAGAGGAGAAACGCTGTGATCGGTTCTACCGAATACCGAATACATGCAAACGGTTATCAACATTGCCGTCCAACTATCAAGCCCGTGATCAAATAATTCTCCCAACGGGCCAGAAGTTTGGGTTCTTCTTGCCTGTTTTCCATCGATACCATCTGGAACAAATATTTTTGTTATTTGCAATGAATTTTTTTGTTGAGCAATCGAGTTATTAAAACTTTAGCGATTACACTAAAAATTATAAAATTTGTTGGCCCGGTTTTCAAAGTTTTCCAATCCTGTTGAAAAATCAAATTTACTTGCATTCAGTTTTTCAATGGCAACAATGAATTATTTTCTCTCCAATTGAATTGCAAATCGCTCGACAATTAGTATTATTATTTTTATTATCATTTTCTGCCATTTCAGATTTGTAACATTTATAATTACAAAAAAATTCAATTTATTTTAACCTAAAAATGAGACCGATTAATTTTAATCAAACTGTCATTTAACGAAATATAAATTCGGTGTTGATTCTTCGAATTCGAATACAAAAGGCTTGAATCTTATATCAATATTACAGGTATCGAATATTGATTTATAAAGAAAATGAAATAAATTCTTAAAACTTGGTGCTGTTGATGAAACGAATTCGGAAATACTTACCAAGGGTATAAGCCATGAATATATTAAAGGCGGCTAATGCAAACACCCATTTAGGTATAGGATGATGACCAGGCTGATCGTCGCTGGACGCATAAAAGTAATAATCGTAACTTGCAAACATCAAGAAGTTGACGACGGTGAAGAGAAATCCAGAAAAAGTCAGTACGTTTGGCGCAACCCATTTTGGACAGTACTGTTCAATATTATGCAGAGAAAAACCACTGTGAAATGTAGCATTGAGAAAAACAAAAGAGAAAAAAAATGATGACTTACCTGTACGACTCTGTTCCAAAATGGGTGCATCAAATAAATGCTCAATGGGCTGGTATCCAGTGAACTATACTGTAAACACACGGAGTTTCAAATGCCATATTAGCAAGTTTTTCAAAACTTAACTGCTAGAAAACTAGAAACAATTTAACTATCAACATCGTTTTGGATAAGTGTTTTGTCAATGTCATGCAAATTTCTGGAGGAATAAGTAGATATACGTCATATGCTTAATTGCTGGTGTACAAACATTCAATGGCAATCATAATTGCATAATAGCTTGCTCTTTTGCTTGTCACGAATTTTTATCACACTTTCCAAGGGCAACAAAGTTCTCAATGACAAAACATTTTGTACGCTACCCGACGCTATGAATTCTGGCATAAAACACTGAAAAATGTATATTATTTTTTTGACAATCATAAAAATATGCTTTACTTTTTTGTTCATATATTTTGCATTTCAATCATAATGCAAACAGCAAAGAAGCTGAAAAAATCGTTTAAAAAAATGTTTTAATTTTTTTAATTTGAAAGAAAATCGAATCAGAAGACGTATGATTGGAATTGATTTTTGGGATTGGGATTGATTTTTTTTCCAGAATCCAAACGACTTGAAAATTTCTGACCTTTTTTTTTTGTTTTGATACAACAAATTGAAAAATTCCGACTGTTGGAAAACAAAGTTTTCAAATGATCTATTTTTCCAATAGGATTCGTTCATGTCGAACGTTTGCTAAGAACAAATAACTGTTTTATCGATTACAAGATTCATAAAAGAAAAAAAGAAACGCTGAATATATAGTTTTTCCAGTTGGATTGTAAAATGGTTCACGGGATCAACACAAAACTGCAGACTCGGTCAATAGTCTCCGAGCTCTTAATATTTATCCTTATAGTTTTGAGTATCTTTTTTTAATAGATTTGTATTAATAATTTTCGAAATAATATCGTTGATCAAAATAAGAAATATTGACAGCAAAAATTAAAAAATGAAATCTGGTGTCAGTCAAATTCACCTCATAAAATTAACATGTTCTTTTCAGACATGAAAAAATGTTATTATTATTTTTAATCACCCATGGGAGCAGACTAGAGGTTTCTCAATTTTTATTATTTAGATTTGTCAAGAAATCATAGCTAAAATAATTTGATTTTAATGATTTTGTCTTTACTTGCTTTGAGCAACCAGTATTTACCTGTCATTTTCAAGTTCTTTGGTAATAACCCCTTTATTGGAAAAAAAAATATTTATTTCTAGAAGTTCAGCATAGCAAGTCTTTTGATATTGAAAAAAAATTAATTGTCCTTAATAATATTTTTGAATCAAT
Source organism: Campoplex capitator (assembly GCA_037576405.1). NCBI lineage: Eukaryota > Metazoa > Arthropoda > Insecta > Hymenoptera > Ichneumonidae > Campoplex > Campoplex capitator. Next base: position 5,759,783 of record JARBWI010000323.1, on the reverse strand, counting down.
TTGAAGTGTAATTCAGCCTCTTCAATAATTACACGAAAAAACAATCATAGGGAACGATATTTCGGGATTATCAAGGAATAAATATAGTTAAGCAAAGGTTGATTTAAAATCTAAAAACCTCGTTTTTAATACGTTAACAATTAGTATTTTGTTCTGACAAGCAAACCGTTCTTTTCAATTATGGAATATTTGAAATCGATACACAATTTTTTTCAGGCTTAAATGTCAGTTGGTGTTAACGTGGTAACAGCTTTATTTGTGATAAGACCGAGGTAGTCTCTTTCAGTCATTCGCATCAGCCTCTCGAAAAACAATCAGAGTTAAATGTCATAAGTTTAATGACGTTTTAGTTGGATGAGGAAAAATTTCGTAATCGATAAAAAAAAGTATTATGAATATTCAATACAACGAATATATGTGATAGTATCTACGTTGATCGATATACCTTATAATTCTCGAAGCCTGTGAGGTGCTCCTGTGATAGGTACTTAACATCAATATTAAATTTCGGCATGATTTTGCTTGCCACGATGATCTATATATTTAAAAAAATAATGCTAACCACTACTTCGACTATGTTGATCAAATTGAACTGTTTTATAAACCGGCGGCAACTATTAATTTTTCACGGGATGATTGAGCCTCTCGCGTTGAAGTTAGTGGATTACATTGAGAAGCAGATATGTACAATCCGTTCGCACACGTACATACACGCACGCATACTCATGCAGTTACACGCCGCCGAAGTAGCCTATTTCGAGAAAAAATATATCGGAATATAACTAAACTCGATCTACATTCGTTTATTTAGGTATTTACTAATTAATGCACAAACGCGTTTCACACATTTTTTTTCCAACTCCACGACACGATCTCGTTAACCGGAGTAATTTTTTTCCCTGCGGTATCGTACGCGTGCGCTTGTCTGATACAAGTTTTGATGATATCCAACCAACTACTATACTAATAAAAAAATTGGAATAGCGGCTTGTTATAAGTTATAATATAGCCATGATTGAGCAAAATATCACGAGAGCAGCGAGCGAGTGAAAATTTCGCATCGCAAATTATTTTATCGACCGAGTCTACAGAAAAATAAAGTTTTTTTTTTTCTTGTCATGGAAATCAATGAAGTAATAAGAGAATTAATTTTATTTATCTTAATGTCGTTGCAATAATATGATCACTGTTAGGTGTTTTAGGATACATGTGTTGAAAGTGAAAATAAAATATGTGAACAAATTTATTGATAGAGCATGTGAAATTCCTACAAGTTCACATATCGAACGTCACACACCAACAACACTATTTCGAATGTCGCCAGTGTCGCTTGTAAATTGAACTGTGTCGACCGTGTCCACTGCTGCGTGCTCTGCCTGCTTCCTACGTTTTGTAACCTTGATGCGAAACGTGTATCTGTATTAACTGAATAAATTGCAGTAATTAAAGTCAATTTCGATAGAATGGCGGCCGCTATGCGACAAAACATCGTTGATATGCTGAAAGGCATCGAAAGGTAACAATTATTTGATTATTACGTATCGACCGCCATGAAAAAAAAGTTCCCGACGTTTGTCACTTTTTGAAGGTTAGAAGCGCGCTTATTATGTATAACTAAAAACGACTCATTATTTTGAACTCCAGAACGTGGACTCATTGCATCTTAAGAGAACATAGAAAAGTATTTAAAGTAACTAAAAATTAAAAGTTAGTCGTTCATCGTAATTGTTCGCTACGGTCATGTAGAAACGATAATTCTTTCAATTCCTCATAATGTCAGTACATCGGAAATACTAGATTCTCTTGAAAATCAAACAGTACCTAAAAACGTTTTTTGAATTGAAAAAAAAAAAAAAATTGTGGGGAAATGCTGTCACAAAACAACTACGCTCGAAGGTGCTGAAGATATTTTTAATAATAGTTGGAAAAAAGTAAAAATCTATTTTGTTTTGATCCTGTCAGGTATTCGATTAGATATTTGAACTTACATAATCGTTACATAGTTCCAAATTTTATCATTCCTATATTTAAAAAATATACCTAATGCTATCTATTATTTTATTTACAGATACAACCCGGAGAATCTGGTAACTCTGGAGAAATACGTTGAGATTCAAGCGCGTGAGAATGCTTACGATCTTGAAGCTAATCTAGCTGTCCTCAAGCTTTATCAATTAAATCCGCAGAGATTTAACATCGACATTACTTGCCAGATTTTGCTCAAGGCCCTGACAAATCTGCCGCACACTGACTTTGTTCTGTGTAAATGCTTGCTCAGTGAAAAAATTGTAAGTAAATGAAAAAATATTCTTCCCGATTAATTCAATCGATTTTTTCATTAATAAAATCATGAACAAATTGACATGCCAATTCTACTCCCACCACTGCAAATCGTTTTACTCGGAGATAATATAGTCTCGGTGAGCCTTGGGGGCCGGTAGACTACAGAGCTGTCAATATACTTGTACCGAGACTCTGTCGAGTCTCTTGATATCTGTAGACTTTTTGAATAGAGAAATATATTTTTTGTCCATTGAGTAAATAACATAATTTGAAAATTAATTGTCATACTTTTCTTGAAGCTCAAGACAAAATTTTGCAACATAAAAAAGTACACGATGTTAAAAAACGTTTGTAAATTATAATATAAAAATGTTATAATAATTATATGAGGATTTCAATGAATTATGTTATCTAATGAAAAAATTCGTACTGAAAAACGAACTAAATAATGTTCTATCGTTTTCAGATGCAAGAGGATTCCATCAATCAAATAATGTATCTAGCTGACATACTAGAACAATGCGATTTCCAAATATTTTGGGACAGAGTAGTGACCTTAGGCGATATTTGTGGCAGAATAGTGGGTTTTGAGGATTCTATAAGAAAATTTGTTTGTCACGTTGTTGGCATTACTTTTCAAACGATAGATAAAAATCTGTTGTCTCAACTGCTCGGACGTGTCGATGGTACGTAAAAATTGTAACAATTTCGATACAATTCGTTTTCCGAATAATAACAAATGTAATATATAATGAAAATTGACATATTTTCAGACAATACGCTAAAACACTGGGTTAAAAAATACGGATGGAAAGAGGAAAACAAATCCGTCATTTTCATAGCCAATCAGGACGAGAATATAAAGACGAAAAATATTACAGAAAAAATTGAGTTCGAAAACGTTGCTGGCCTCATGGCTTCGTGCTTGTAATAATCTTCATAATAAAAAATCCAACGATACATTTTTTAAATTTATTCGCTCGTTTTTATTCGAATTTCATTATAACGACACAAAAAAAAGTTTACAAGTTGTTCGTTCGTTCAATTGTTTTAGAATTTTCAAGCATATCCGGGAAAAATAAGTAACTACTTTTTAGCCATATCTCTTTCGCATCGTCAGACATTAAAAAAAGCAGTTCCTATCAATTTTCTCAATTTTTCAGCCACTCAGTGGGTTATTCGTCATTTTAGATTTTTTTCAGAAAAGTGGTGAGTGGAAACAGATGGTCTAACGACTGCGCGCGTCGGTATCAATTCAGAATTTCTCATGGAATTTGTAACCTGTAGAAAAAATCTATTATATTTTACTCGAAAGAAGAAAATTTTCTATGATAAGCATTCTTTTTCAAAGCTACTTGATTATTTGAAATGAATCACTTGAGAATTGTCGTTGAAATTTTATCCTAATTGGCGATAATGAGTTTTGAGGGATCGAGCCCAAGTGCCGCTTTCACCAACGTGGTTTGACGTCTGCTTAATTTCATTTGTGTTTTTTTTTTAGTTTTAACACGTGGAGTTCAAACTCTCATTACCGTTGAAGAAAACTGTCCACAGGTCGTTTCAAGAAATTTTTCAAACTCCAATGCCGTAAAGATTGTGGAGAATACTCAACTTTGAAGTTTTTATTTATTTTGTAGTAATTTTGATATCCATGGAATAATAAAAAAGGAGTGCCGTTAAGGTGATTTCATAGAAGCGAAAATGAATTTCAATAAATGGGGTAATTCTGCCACCTGTTGATTAAAACGCGTACTAAACGCTGTGTTGAGTTTTCCGACTGTATACTCTCTCCCACCGAGTCACAAAGAACATTCTCGTCGAACGTCGAATTTCATGAAGATTCCGAGAGTGCAATGTAGTGCAACGTATGAATCGCGGTGATTTGTACAAAGACCATGTTCCAGTAATACTCGGAGTTATTGCGTAATCATAGAGAAAAGTGCAACAAGATATAAAAAGTAAAGTATAAAAAGAAGCGAATGAAACCGGCTGAGTCAGATTAGTTTGGCTCTAACGGCATCAGGGGAACGAGTCGTAGGTGGGCCACGTTATCAAAAGTGGCAGGAAGCAATGTGATTGGTGGAAATATTAAATCGACGCGTGAAACGTACACATTGGGTGGGGAACGCGTCATCGCGTTAAAACGGGCCAAAAATATTCCCATCTAGACAATATTTCGTGAAGTGAGGTTCACAAAGCTCACAGCGCAACAAAATTGAGCGTAGATTTAATCAAAAACGCATATTCAGTCAAAACCGGGGGAAAAAAAAAAAATAGTACAAAATATAAGAAAATAAAAGATAAATTAAAGTGAAAGAGAGACGGAAGCCGACTTACGTACGTAAGTCAAGCGATTGTGTAGAGAGGAGGCAGAAGGAAAAAGGGGGGTAAAGATACTCAAGCCCGTCGAGCCGTTTCTCGACGGCCCTCGGTGGCTGTTCGTGCCTTGGGAGGGAATACGCGTGGTAAAACCGACGATCGTCGCGGAAGCATTGAAAAGCAGGGGAAAAAATTAAAAAAAAAAAAAAAAAAAAAAAAAAGAAAAAAAAAAACGAAATAATCTCCGACCGGATCGAAAGCAACGAGTCATCAACCACTTCAAGATGGCAGAAGGCCAGGAGGCTTCGAAGAAAATTACGATTTTCGTCAAAACACCAAAGGAAAAACAGAGCATCGAAATCGAGGATGACGCGACAATTAAAGACGTAAGTTTCACCTATTATCGAATTTAATCATTTAAACGCGACAATCGATCGTTCTTTTTATTCTCGGTATCCTTTCTTTGCATATCCTCGCGTGACTCCAGCTCTTGACAATTCGTTTTTCATGGGTTAGGCGTTCATTTTCAATTTTTCTTTTTTTTTTTCTTTCCATTTCTTTTCTGTTTATTTGTTGATGACAAAACTTTGTTTTCTCCATGAAGAACAAATGTACAGTTCTCAAGTTGTCACTCATTAAACGAAAGTCCATGATCTGCCAATGTGGCATAATACGAAAAATGAAAACAAAAAAAGCAAGCTTTAGTTTATTAAGGTAGTTGTTCCGTCAAAACAATTGATTGAAAAATTTCTAAAAAGTTCGAGAACACTATTCAATAAATGACAAATCTTTGAAGGATTCAACATTTTGTATTTTAATTATTTTCTATTAAAATTCCACCGTTTTACATGCATATCTAATTAGGAGCTTCAAAAAATGTTGAATCTCAGAATAACTTGGACAGTTTCTCACAAATTTTCTTCTAGAAAATTCTTGAAATGAAACATTTGACAAAGGTTATAAGAAAACCATGTTTTTGACTATTTAGCTTGAGATAGCGATAGCGAATGAAAGTACGGCTTTTTTCTTTTTTTTTCAACGTGACTGCAGCAAGATAGTGAATAGCGAATGAATTAAAATAGCTTTGAAATTCTAATAGTAGAAATTTTACTGTAAATAAGCAAACTGACAAATCGTATATTTTGCTTCTTACTCTTAATTATTTATGCTTCAGTTCAAAAATGAAGTCGCCAAGAAATTTAATGCCCAACCGGAACAGCTGTGCCTCATATTTGCGGGTAAAATAATGAAGGATCGTGATACCCTCGGTACACACAACGTCAAAGATGGATTAACGGTACATCTTGTGGTTAAAGCTCCACGCAGCGCGTCTCAAGAAACAACCGATTCATCCACAACAAGGCCAGCAGGTAAAAAAGCAAACGCTCATTGAAAATTTGGTGAAACTTTGATCCAATAATTATTGGAACTGCAGCGAAGAATGTCAGTATTTCCTTAACAGGATCATTTCTTCTTTATAATTTAAAATCATTTGAAGAAAATACTTTGAAATACAAAAGTATAAATCTAGAATTGAAAATTTTCAAGCAAAATTTGACGATTCAGCAAATGAATTTCAACCTTTGCGCATATTTCTGTTGGCTATAAAAATAATGCTAATAGTTTTTTGAGAAAAGGTTTTGAGTGGGAGAACAAATAAATGCTGCTCGCTTATCTTGAAATAATAGGTCTCAGCATCTTCAAACTGCTTTATTCATCTGAATCGAAATAAATAAACCGTGAAACTTTTGTACAGTTCTTTGATTGAAATTTTGAAAATAGCTTGTTTATTTTTATTTATATAAGCATATTTTTATAATAAGATTTATTTTTTAAATCAATCCGATGAGTTAATTTAGCAAATAAATAATATTGAGTTAGTTTTAAATTGAAAATATTGACAAGGAGCCCATTTTTCTATTTGCAAAAATACTGTGAGCCATGAATGATCCATTTTTTAAATGCTCGACTGCTGCGACTCTCAATGAATTATTTCGAAACAGAATAAAGAACTTGAATTAGTTTGTGACTGTTTATTAATGGAAAAAACGATTTTCAGCGGATGTAGGGGCAACTCCATTTGGTTTGGGCAGCATAGGAGGCCTAGCTGGTTTAGAAGGTCTTGGTCTAGGATCAACCAACTTTATGGATCTACAACAACAAATGCAGCGAGAGTTGATGACTAATCATGAGACGATGCGTCAATTGTTTGATAATCCTTTGGTACAAAGCTTGATGAACAATCCGGAAAGTGTACGAATGATGGTATCGGCGAATCCACAGATGCAGGAGCTCATGCAACGCAACCCGGAAATAAGTCACATGCTGAACAACCCTGAATTGATGAGGTATAAAATACATTTTGGAAGAATATTTTAGATTTTATTTCTTACTGAAAAAGTGGCTTTCGTCACTACTAAGGTGGTTTTCTCCGTAAAGCTGAGTTCACTAATCAATGCAGAGACGATGACAATGACGAGCTATTAATTATTGGAGTTGGTCGAGTCGCTCAGTTGTCCACACCCACAAAACGCTTAAAAATAGAAGAAAAATGCACCTGAATGAACCAACTTTGTAGAGCAACAAATTTTCTAGAAAAAAGTATTTAAGATTTTTTTCTATCTGAAGTAGTTTGGTCCTGAGAACAGAACCTTGACGATGAATCTATTTTGGGAGGACTGCGGGTATGGTCTTACCAATTTTACTCCTTGATCTACTTCCAGGGCAAATCATGAATTTTTTGTAGGAAATTTTCTGCTATGTACGATAATTCGTGGAAAAAAGCATCCTGCACTTTAATCAAGATCCCTTTAGAAGTGAAGAAGCGGTTCGATATTTTTTGATTCGTGATATAATCCGGAGCTTGGAGTAACGCGAATGATCTTCTGTTTTTATTTTTGACATTAATTTCAACCCCACACATCCTGCGATAGATTTTTCCGACCGTAAACCTTTCAACACTTGACAAAACGACCCCAACATTGTCTTCGATATAAAATGTTTCTCGTACGTGAAAACAAGATTTATTAACAGACCATACTCTTCGATTTTTGTAACTAAGAGAATTGTATAAGATAAAGTCGCATTTAGTGCATATTTGCGAACGGCAACGATATGAAAGAAAAAAAAAAAAAACTTCCTGACATTTGGGTCGTTGCTGACCCATTTCAGTGTGATAAATATTCAATTTTTTATTTTATGATAATTTATTCCACTCTCGTGTTTCATAAATTCATCAATCATAGAATGCGTCATTGCTTATTGACGCATTTTACGAAATATGAGTCGTTTTCGGATTTCCTACATTCAGCGACATTAAAACCTACCTTTTGATGTTATTCCTTTTTTTAATTAATATTTTTATGGTATATTTTGAATATGTTAATTCGTTTCGTTTATATGAAAATATTTTAAACGTTAGTTAAGCTCTTTCAAAGATTAATACTCTAAAAATACCTTTCAAGCTTCCCTCAGGAATTTTACCTCCGGAGTAAACATTGAAAAAAATTACCAATATTAATGTAAGAACGAGAAATAGAAAGTGAATTCGGATTTTTGGGGTTTAAAAAAAAAAAAAGAAACAACGCTTCTTTCCACTGGTTACTTGAACTCTTGCATGTATTCGCGAATAATTAGTAATTTCAAGGTTATTAAAAAAATCGTAAAAATGATTTAAAATTAGGAAATAATGAACGATTTTCTATGTCGAAATCTTACCTCTTTCCGTTTATTTTGACAACTAAAACAATTTGATTAACAATTGGTCGTACGTGTCGTAATTGCAGGCAAACACTGGAGTTAGCCCGCAATCCTTCGATGTTACAAGAGTTGATGCGTACTCACGATCGTGCTCTGTCAAATTTAGAAAGCATTCCCGGTGGTCACAGCGCTCTTCGACGAATGTATCGTGAAATACAAGAGCCAATGCTAGCGGCAGCGGCAAATGAGCGTAATCCGTTTGCGGCCCTCGTGACAAATAGCAACGAGAGCGACGGTGTCCCTAATCCGCAACAAGGTCAAGAAAATCGTGATCCATTGCCAAATCCTTGGAACCCAAATTCAGGCGAAGGAGGACAAACGACGAGAGGACCGACGAGTGTACCTAGCGGCGAAGGCGGCGGTATAATGGACGCGGGCATGCGAAGCTTGGCTACTCAGATGATGGAAAATCCGCAAATGATGCGCGACATGCTCAATGCCCCTTATACGAGATCAATGCTCGAAGCGATGGCCGCCGATCCCTCAGTCGCCAATAGCATTTTAGCTGCTAATCCTTACATCAGATCAAATCCGCAAATGCAAGAACAGATGAGAACCATGCTACCGACCTTCATAAATCAAATGCAAAATCCACAGGTACAAAACGTTATTACGAATCCGGATGCACTTGCGGCAATAATGCAAATACAACAGGGTATGGAACAATTGCGTACTGTTGCTCCCGATTTCGTTGGAAGGTTAGTTTCCATTCGCTATTACGGATCTTACCTACTTACACGATTGTTTATTTAACATTGTTACTTCGTTTACGCTTAAAACTTCGTAACGTTCGTAACTTTTACATATTTTTTTAGACATTAATACATAACTTTTCAGAGGGTCGTGAAAAATTTCAGAACATTCGATATCCCATCTGCAGAATTCGCAGTTTTCCACATTATTTTAGAACGATTGAGAAAAGCAAGAACACGTGTAACAACATTCAGACCATTCGAGAATTAATTCTGTACATTTAAGGAAATTTCTCAGATATTTTTCAGAGATAAATTATCTTCGAAATTGTAGAACACAATTCTTGATTGATGTGTTTCAGAAAGTTCTAAAAAAGTTATTAATACAGGGCAGAATCTAACTTTATAAAGTATCTTTCATAGTTTTGGGTAATTTGAGCGGATTGTTTTTGACATTTTTTTGACGCTCTGGATGTTGGCTAAATTTTATTTGATCGTTTTTTTTTTTTTTTTTTTCATTGTGCACGATTGCATTCAAGTTTTTACCGTTAGAATCCGACGATTAGATTGGTCTGACCAATTACTGAGACTTCGTTTTTTCATACAATGAATCAGCTGCAAAATGCTCGTAAAATAATTTGAAAACAGAGATACAAACAATTTTTTATTAAGTTTAGAGCATATTCTAACGCTGAGCGTGGAGTTTTTAATTATCGTAGAAGATTTTTTGATTCCCATCACAACTCTGACTAATGGAACATCATTTTTATCTGGATTATTCAGGGTTAATTATATTTTGATCGTTTCTCATCCTTTTCACGCTTTTATTGAAATCTCGATATTTTCAGAGAAAATACGAACATTTTTAAAAATTAAAAAAAATTGGGAAATGTATGTTTGACGTGAATAAATAATCAAAAAATATAGTGATTCGAAATGCATTAAGCCAAAGCATAACTCAGTACAAAGTCTTACGGATCTCGAGTTTCTAGAATTTTCGATAGTTTTTGAAAAATTCTACATTTCATACTCACATCAGGTGAGAATAACAGATTTTTTCGTGATTTTGCTTCAGGCAGAATTCTTGGAACCAATTCAATCTTTCATATTAGTACATGATAACCTCGGTCTTTTGTTTGCAAGGCTCTTTTCTTAAGGCGTCTATGTGTTATCAGTTCGTGCCGACCTTCCAAGAATTAATCGGTTACACGGATGTGTGATGAACCGTTCGAAAAACTATGCCTTCAATATGTATAATGTTTAAATATGTTAAACTTAATAATTATGAACGTGCAACTTCTCAATGCTGAATTAGTAGCGTGTTAGTCAGCGATTCCTGATATTGTTCGAAAGAATAGAGACTTGCTCATGGATTTCCATGATTTCTTGTATTGACGTGTCAGCCAACTATCAAACGTTTTATAGATTATTCTTGAAAACAAAGTTACGAGAAAAAAATAAAAATTTCCTCCATAATTCACCAGTTTAGTGTGAACACAGACAGAACTGTTACCTTTTTGAATCATAATTTGATAACTTATATGTCTGAATTTATTCATAGTTGACATAAAAAATGTGCACTAACATTTTCATGCATTCAATTTTTTTTCATATACGATTTTTTCGAAAATTTGCATGCATAGGTTTTTGGGATCACTGATTTTTAATCTGAAGTAAAACTTGAAACATGAGCAAACGTTTTCAGTCGATACTACCGTTAGTTTGTATCTGATACAAAAACGATTGAAGACGTCAAGCGGAAAAATTGAGAACACTTGTTATGCTATTCTTTGAAGTGTAATTTGTTTGTGAAATAATTGCCATCACGATTGTCATAGATGAGTAAAAAAAACGCATTTTTTTGCAGTATGGGACTTACACAACCGCCAACAACGGCGACAACGACGCCCACTACGGGAACAGCAACACCGAACGCACCAGCATCCGGTCAAGCTGACGCAAGCCAACAGAACGCGCTCTCGCAGTTTATGGCCAGAATGGTATTTTTCAAAAAGTTTTTACCCTTCCCAAAGAATTATCCGGGAACCTTCATCTTACGGATAAGCAATAATCCACAAACTATTTGCAGATATCCGCAGTGGCGTTGGGGGGAGGCCAAGAAGATGGTCAACCAGGGCCACCCCCGGAAGAACGTTACCGGGCGCAACTTGAACAATTGACGGCGATGGGTTTCGTAAACAGAGACGCCAATTTACAAGGTTTAATTTCACGTACATTCTTATATTACTTAGAAAAAAATGAGTATTTTGGAAAATTGTAAAAACAAGTTTTTCATATAAAAATTTGAATATCTCAAAATTATAGCATTCCAGCAAACACAACTCTGATGATTTTCGTAACTCTGATATGAAAGTTACGAAATTATGTGAAGTTTGCCTAAAAGTCGAAAAAATAATCCAAATGTGTTTACTGAAATTATTCAGAACAGTTGACATACATTTCATCTTCTATTATAATTGAGTAACAATATCGTTATCGGATTGAAGATTCATCAAAGCTGAAAACGTTAAATGTTTAATAAAAAAAAAAAACACAAAAATAACTAGATAAACTAGAATTATAGGATCTGATTTGCATGATTTATTCCAAGATATATTTCTCGTAGAAATTTTGGATGTTTATTTCAAAATAGAATAAAAATTATAATAAAATTTACTTGGAGTTAATTATTGTACCGAAGAAAAAAGATTTAAAAAAGTACGAAATTTTCTATTTCTCATATTTCCAGTGTAAAACTTGTTATTTTTTCGTTTTCAGCTCTAATCGCAACGTTCGGTGACATAAACGCAGCGATCGAAAGACTACTCGCTAACGGGCAGGTCTCTATGAGCTAACCACCAATCAGCAATGCTCTTATTCCATGATAATCTTTAGTTCGCTCCTCCGTTATTGAATTGGCGCGTTTGATCTTGAATCGACGATTTCCAAGGTGATTTTGACTGTCAATGAAACAAACAAAAAAGATTTAAATAAACGAGGTAGAATCGTAAAAAAACAAAAAAAAAACAAAAAAAAAAAGATAACAAAAACGGCAAGAAAGAATACAACACTGGCTCTTGATATTATAAAAGCTATTGACTCGTTCAACGTGTGCATTTTTCTTTGAATCATCACTGAATTTCGATCGAATACAAAAAAGAATAGATTTGCGACATTCATCGCTCGGCGCGAAACACCACCAGAATTCCGCTCGACCGACGAATTGCCAATGATACGATTGTAAGTGAGATTAACGCTCGTTTTTCAAAGACACATTTATTTATTTTTTTTTTTTTCTCACTTTTTAAATAAGCCTTCGATTGAACAATTTCAAAAGTATTTTCGGAATTTTTAAAATCGATATTTTTCGACCTAACTGAACGAGAGATACGAAAAAAGCTAAAATCTACATTAAAGAATTAACAAAGCGTCGCATTAAACGAAATTATAATTTGTTGAACAAAACTTGATACGACGATTAATAAAATGTGCAAAATTTTACGAGTTGCTAAGTTTTTCAAGAAGGAAGCACCCGTTTTGTTCATCGGATGAGCAGAATGATTTTTGCCGTTGATAATGCAAATACATTTTTTTTTTTTTAAATAGTTAATTACTAAGGCTAACGAAAATCACGATGTTTCTTATATGATAAATTTGTAGATTTCTAGTTCGATAAACGTTTTAAAGAGTCGTAGATTTTCTTTTTCTTGTTTCAGTAAGATCGAGCCTAAAAACATGTCGAATTGAATTTTTTCCGATAAAACAAGAAAAACAAAGCGTCACTCGTAGGTGTCCTCGGAAAAGGCGAAAAGATGAAATTACAGAAAAAAAAAACATTCATTGTCAGGTAGAGTTAAGGAAATGGATAAAATACATTGGAACACACACACACACACACACACACACACACACACACACACACACACACACACACATAGACACGTGGTGAATGTTGTAAATTATCTTTACGAGAGAGGAGGAGGAAAGAGGAAGAATAAGAGAAAAAAAATGTATGATTTTACTATTTTTGATTGACGTGACAGAACGAGATGAAAGAAAAAAGAAAATTGGAAAAAATATATATATATCGCTACGACTTGTGTTATATATATTTCACGTGTACCGCGAATTATCGCAAGGGGAAAAGACATTATGTAAAAGCTATTATATATTTAAATGAATGAAAATAACGAAAAGAAATAAATTGAAGAAAAGAAAAAAATAAAGCACTTAAAAAAATAAAAATAAATAAGAGAAAAACTTGTTAAAATTCGTACTAAAAAGAAATTGCGTCGATGTATAGCGTTCTTCTCTAACTGTGTAGCGATCACAGATGCTCACGTTGCTCTTATGAAATTTCGATTAAACGACTAAGGAACTTGTTTTTTTTATTTTATTTTTTTTTTTTCAAATATCGATACGAGAAGAATAATAAACGTAACTGTTTACAAACAGCAACAAAACATGTGAATGAATCAATGAATTTGTTATCTTTCATTTTTTTTTTTTGTAGGTTTAATACAAATGTTGGGTTTTTTCCGAGATTTCTGTGTGCATTACGAGACTGTTTCTTTACTATATTACCATAAACCGCAATTTTGGCGGAAAGCAAAAGAAAGGAAAAACAAATTTGGTAAAACAAAACCGATGTTTAGGGATAGGGCCGGTTTAGATTGTAAGATTATTAACGAATAATTATTATTCCACTTTCGGAGTGCCCTCAACAGTCAAAGTGACGACCATATTATTCCGAACTTACCATCTATCGTATATAAACTTATATACGTATGTATGTGTGTCCAGATATTTCATATATGCCTATATACAGTTGTATATATACATATATATCGATATTTATACAATACATACAATGGACTTTGTAAATACACGATATAAAGATGAGAAAAAACTTTGTGATGCCTCCGCAACGAGTATCTCCTGTAATAAATATTTCCGTACGATTAGAACGGTCTTCGAATTTAATCATGAGCCCATTAATTTCATCGTGCATTTTTCTCGTAACAAAACTGGCCAAATTTCGAATTTAACCAATAGGAAACCTTCGGTGAAAAAAAAAACCTCATTTTCTTGCACAAAAGTACATATATACAGAGCTTTGAAATGAATCACCTAAATTCAAATCTTTTGTCTATCTCAATTTTTGATACTTGTAAAAATAATAGTTTATCATTTTTAAAATTGGCCCAATCGTAGATCGGTTATAATTATTATAATTATAAAACTGAAATAATAGTTATTTCAGTGACTGACGTAGTACTCGACCGCGCCGATACGCGCGGGTTTAACCACTTCATCTGTAAAGTGTCAAAACACTGTCCGATGCCGGAAGCTCCATTTCAACTCAATATTCCATAAACACTAGATCGACAATAGTTTTTTCTCAGAGACCATTAGATTGCTACAAGCTTGAAGTACTTGAATCTGATTTTGGTATAATATCTTATGGATTTTCACTATAATATAGATTTTTTTAGTGACCGGAAGTCGGATTTTTCTGTCACCCTGGGAATCCACCACCAAGAACACCTACTTTTAATCATTTTTTTCTACTTGTAACGCCAAAAAAAAAAAAACACTTTTTTCGAGTTTTTTTTCAAACAGGTTTTATCATTTAGTGAAAAATGTTTTCCCATATAAATAATCAATATTTCTAGTAGCTTACGTAAAATTTTAATTGAAAAATGATAAATAAGCGAGATGCAGTCAGTCGGGGGAGAAAAAACGATTTGTACACGATCGCACCGGGCTTTAAATTCATAACAACGATAACTACTTTTCATGAAAAGACATAAATGAAATTAAAAGTGGCCGATTTGGCGTGGAATGCCCAATATATATTCTCGTTTTATGTAATGGCACACTTTTCATGCAATAACCGAGTTCCTCTACCATCTTCCACTTATGCTATAACTGTTTCTGGGAAGAGAAACATAAACCAAAGTCCCTCTCTTGGTGATTATTTGTGCGTGACTTTATTGGCTATCATCGTGCAAGGTCTCATTTATAGTCTATTCATATTTGCTCGCTGATTTTGTTATCAATTGTTTGGACGAGGAGCTTTCAATAGGAGCAGAATCGCTGGCTGGTGTTGAGTGTTTCTTTAACTTTCTGTCTGTTTTCCATTAATTTATTTATTCAATTGAATTCAAATTCAAAACGTATCTTTTAAAGTAGTGCAAAAACCTATAGTACGAGGGAGCATCTAGTGAAAATACGGAAGGAATAACACCATTTTTTATTTTTCGCAACAAATAAATCAAAAGTATGATGCCACGCTGTTGAGACACTTGATTGCTAATTAAGTGATGTAAATATTTGGTGAAATTTCAATCGGATAAGGCTCGTTTCGTATTCGGAAAAGGGTGGGAGTGAAAAAATCATGGGTTGGATAAAAAAATTACACGCGTTTCTCGTGATCACGTTGATCGTTCGACACAGTGGAGAAATCGAGACTGCCAGAATTCTTGGCATGTTTCCATTGCCTGTGAGAAGTCATTTCGTAATGTGCGAAAGCCTAATGAGAGGCCTTGCAGCACGGGGTCATCAGGTCGACGTCGTCAGCTCATTTCCCCTGAAAAATCCACCGGCTAATTATCGTGACATAAGTCTGGCCGATGTGCTCCCACCGCATGTTAACGATCTGACACTCGATCAGGCCAAACTATTCACAGCTTCAGGAATAAGGACTATTATGGCTAGAGGATCCATTCAAGTTTGCGATGCTCTTAACTCACCACAGTTACGAAATTTGATTGATAATCCTCCCAACGATCCACCTTACGATCTCGTTATTAATGAGGTAATTAATCAACGAATAAAGCTCATTTTTCACATAGAACATAGAAGAGTCACTTAAGGAGTTTCGGTACAAAAGGCAAAATTTTAAGAAATTAATGAAATTTGGTGATAATGTTCTTCAACATCAAGTACGAAAACACAAATTTTTTCAAAATTTTCTTCTACTTAGCTATCGAGTAATTATGCATTAAGGCAGATTTCTTATGCCCGAAGTGTATACCTATATATATGGAAATGCTATGCTTATACACGTGAACTTTAGTCTTCAATTACTCGATAACTGTGTAGAAGAAAAATCTGAAAAAAATTTGTATTGTCAAATTTGGCACTAAAGAATATGTTCACCAAATTTTATAAAATTCTTAACATTTTGAAATTTTTTGTGTTTTTAACATGGTTTAGCATGGCAAAATTGTATCGCCTGTACCGAAACTCCTTAACACAAATATAGCGCATTTATAGCTGGAATTTTATTGTTTTTAGCGCCTATAAACTGTGGGAGATGTAGCAGATGTGTACATTCTCTTAAATTGTGTACTCATTTTATAGAGCATCAAATTTCCCATAAAAAAGCTTTTGATGGCATTGTAGCTCTGGAACCCGATCGAATGAAAACCCAGTTTCGTTAGAAAGGCGCCAATGCTTTCGACGTATTTTTCGATCCGATCTCAGGACTAAACTACGTCAAATAAAGGAGTGTTATCAGGAGCTTTTTTATAAAAAATTTGATGCTTTACGAGATTGGTCTCATGATATTTAGCGTTATTTCCAACCGTTTCGGTAGTATGCTCGGTAGAAGAAAGCATGACCTCAAAATTCGATGATTGCATAACTCATCAGAAGCGAATCTCATGAAAAAAAAAATATCAAGAGACTTTTTCACTCGAAATTCATCACTGAGCCCAAGTTTTCAAGAATCACATTTTATGGTCGGACACCCTGTACGTGTAAATAATAAAACAATGACTATGCAATTTTGCGTATTCTATTCTGAGAAAATAATCAGTTGTAAAGAAAACGAGTGTTATTATCCATCGATGATTATTTCACACTTCGATAACAGACTCTCATAGCGATGTGTATTTGATATGTGCTGAAATCTTTCATCAGAAATGAAACAATAAATGTGATCAACAATGTGGAATCAAACATGAAATAAAACTTGGCCATTCGAATTCTCATATTATTGCGTTAAATTGAACATAAAAAATGCCTGAAAAGAATTTATTTATTGATATGAAATTTTTGTTTTTAACACGAAATATAAAATGAGAAAAATGAAGAATATTTTTTGAAGGAATTTCAAGGAAATAAATGTTGTATGATTTGAACAATATTCCAGCAAATAGTTGTCGACTGTTTCATGGCTTTCAGTCGACACCTCAAGGTCCCCATGGTTGGAATTGTAACCAGCAAATTGTACGATTGGATGAATTTACCAATGGGAAATCCCGAGAGTGCAGCATTCGTTCCAAACGTTTTTTCAGATTTTAAACAACGAATGAACTTCTTCGAACGCCTCCAAAATACCGTTCTCAATCATTACACCAAACTTTCTTATTGGCTGGACAATGTACCCGTACAACTAAACGAAGTGGAACGACATTTTGGAATGAAAATCAGTAGCATCGATGAGTTGTGGAAAGACGTCGCTGTTCTTTTGGTCAATACACATTTTAGCTTCGATTTCGTAAGGCCCATTGTGCCAGGAATTATCGAAGTTGGTGGCCTCCACATTAATAGCGGTGATGAGGATTTATCCCCGGTAAATATTAACCATTTTATAGTAAAAACAAAAATCTTATTATTTCCTTAACGAATTTTCATTATCGAATATCGTTATTATCGAACTCGTGAAAAATTTTATGACAAAGAGAAAATTTGAATCATTTTCGAGACCGTTGTGAAGTTGGGGTCCCAAAAAACGGTCAGCTATCAAAGTCTGGAAGTACTAAATCAATATGAACTTTGTAACAGGAGGTGAAAAAATGGTTGGACGAGAGTGAAAACGGTTGCGTTTATTTCTCATTCGGCTCGATGGTCAAAATCGAATCGTTTCCTCAACAAACGATCAAAGCTTTTTATCAAAGCTTTGAAAATATAGCACCAGTCCGAGTACTTATGAAAATCGCAAAAAGCAATGAACTTCCAGAAGGATTGCCAAAAAATGTGATGACTTCGCCTTGGCTCCCTCAGACTCGAGTATTGCGTAAGAATTCACGATAATAATCTCGTTTTTGCAATGTTAAAAACAGGCTCCAGCTTATTTATAATTGCTGACTCATATTCATCAATGAATCAATCCCATATTTATTCGTTTCTTCGTTTTATGAGTTACTTTTAGAAATCAATTTTGCAAAAGCTATCGAACCTATCGATATTAAGAAACGTTTCAACTAGTGACACAAACTTTTATAAAATACTTTATTGAAATCTATACAAGTTATGCGCTGTTATGCACGTGCAAACAGAAGAACATTTTTTTTTTTTTAATTATTAATTTTCAATTATTTTATAGATTCAAAATGAGTGGTTCTTTTTATCATCGCATATGACAATATGAAAATACTGAAGTTCAAGTTTTTTTTACTTATTATATGTTTCGTTAAAACATTATTTTATTAGTCTGACCGAGAAGAATATTCTGATCATTAAATGTTGAAAATTTGATGAACATTTACTGGTGAAACGTATTCATCGTTATTTTACTATTCTTTGGCAGAGCACAAAAACGTCAAGTTATTTGTAACCCATGGCGGACTTATGTCGACCCAAGAGGCAGTTACTTATGGTGTGCCCATGGTCGGAGTCCCAATATTCTCCGATCAATACCTCAACGTACGTTTGTGTAAACTTAAAGATATCATCGTTTCCGTTGATTATCGAAACATCACCAGCGAATCCTTCACAAAAGCTGTTACCAGCGTACTGCAAAATTCCTCATACAGGTAACTGAATTGTTCATCCTATATTCTTGAGAACTGGTGTTCCATTTTTTATCTTCGGATCGCCGAGATTTTTCTCGCCTCAATTTAATCAATTCGTTCATTCTTTACTGCTTTGTTTAAAAATCGTTTTTACATTAATTCAACAGATCAATTTGTTTGATTTTCAATAACGAATAAAATGATTTATGCTAGAAATTTGATTTCATCAAGAATGAAAAAAATCATTCGAAATTTAAAGAGTTTCGGTACAGGCGATACAATGTTGCCATGCTAAGCCATGTTAAAAACACAAAAAATTGTCAAAAAGTTAAGAATTTTATCAAATATGGTGAACATATTCTTTAGTGCCAAATTTGACAATACAAATTTTTTCAGATTTTTCTTCTACACAGTTATCGAGTAATTGAAGACTAAAGTTCACGTGTATAAGCATAGCGTTTCCATATATATAGGTATAAACTTCGGGCGTAAGGAATCAGCTTAATGCATAATTACTCGATAACCAAGTAGAAGAAAATTTTGAAAAAATTTGTGTTTTCGTACTTGATGTTGAGGAACGTTATCACCAAATTTGATAAATTTCTTAACATTTTGTCTTTTGTACCGAAACTCCTTAAAGGATTGAGATAATGGACCAATCGATTCTTTTCGTTTAATCGGAAATCAGCGCTAACGAAAATTTACTGTTTATTTATTCGCTCGTCAATCGATTCGTTTGTGGTTTTTTTTTTCATTACTATTTATTAAATTATTTATTGATTTATTCATAATTCATTGAAATTTGAAAATAACTTACATTCTATTTAGCGAGAGCTCGAAAAAATTGGCAAAATTGTTCAACGACCGTCCAATGAAAGCACTGGATACTGCTATTTTCTGGATCGAGTACGTTCTCAGAAATGGAAATGTATTGAGGTCGCCGGCTGATAATTTGACGTGGTGGCAGATTCAATTGCTGGACGTCTATTCTCTTTTTATTGTTTTTTTTTTATTCGTACTTTTCGTGATGAAAAAAATCGTCGAACTGTTTAGCGACTTATTGTTTCCTAAAATAATAGCGAACAAGAGTGCACCGAAAAAACGCACTGCGTTGCGCACGAAAAAAATCAATTGAATACGAAATATTGTAAAATTTATTTTATAAAAACATATTTTAGCATCGGAAACTTGAAATTACTTACATTTTATAAATATTTAAATTCACGCGCAATAAAAATAACGAAAATGTTCGAAGCGAAGTTACGAACGAGGTTTTTAAACTCGAAGAATTTCCCATTCACTGCTCCCATTTCTTATTTACTTCTTCTTCTTTGACTTTTTTTTCTTTCGCATACACCAACGCTCGTAATAACTTCTCCAAAATCTCTGAATTATTCTTGCTGCGCGATTCTTCTTAAAGTTTTCCAAATCCTCCGTGAAAGCTTTCAGTATAGTCAATTCTCGTTCCTCCTTCAATTCGACGTATTGGAGCTCCTGGATCGCAAGCTCTTCCTGTTTTTTTTTCGTTTTTTCAATATATAAACAAAATTTTTTAACATAAACATAAAATTTATCCACTTTTTTTTCATTTTAATACTTTTGCCCCAACCAATAACGGAAACTTTGATCGTAATATAAATTTTTTTTTCGAAATTCGCACTTTTTCATAAAATAATAATTTTTTCAATAATCTACTATGGGAATCGAGTTGGAATTTTTTTTATAGCCTCGCTACGCTCCGATAAACTGTTAAAAAGTTTTTCCCTAATTTTTGGGTCCAGGGATTCCGGAAAAAAAAATAAACAATAGTTTCGGTGCTGAATTCAAATTCATAATGGTTCAGAACGAAAACTTTCGCGATTACCTTCAAATGTTTAGTTTAGATTCGTAATCAGCGAGACCAAAAACCTATGCATACAAACTTTGAAGTAAATTGTGAGGTAAATAAGATTAAAAAACAATAATTGTTTGTGATTAACGAAAATACGATTCTTTTTCAACAATAACAGCTCACTTTGAGAATTGCCCCATTTTATTGCACCTTTTTTAATGCAGTTATAACATTGTTGAACTTACTCGAAAATTTTTGAGTCTTTCGGCCAGTTGATTGCATCGGTCTGTCAAATTTTCCATTCTGTAATGAAGCGCCCCAACATCCAGGTCGTAGTTCGCAAGAGCCGCCAGATAATCCGCCTCGGACTTCAAGCTGAATGAGAGTAATCCAATCAAAAAATATTCGACAGTTCTGAAGTATTGTTTTTTATTTTCTTGGAAAAATAAATTTTGAAATTTGCAAATAAAAAGAGTATCAATGATTTACCGTCTTTTATATAAATCTCGCTCTTTCCTCAAGTTTTTCGATCTCACTGTAACATTGAGATGTTTTTCGCTCGAATCGACCTCAGCTTTCAATGACTCAACGACTTTTTCTTCATCTTCGTGAATTTTAAAAATGTTTTTTTCCGATTTCTCTCTGTACGCGAATGAGGACAAATTGTTAAAAAAAAGTGCGCAATGAATTTTCGAGGAAAAAGTGTTGAGAAGTCGAAGGAACATTTTTTGAATTGTAATTATTCAATAATCCCCATTTTTATGATTATTGTTATTCATTGATGATGCAATTAAGTTTACCATGAATTCTTACATTTGTCAAATCATTTCTACAGCATGACGGGCTTTTATTTTTTCAAGATTCGAATTTTCAATATCGATCTCTGCCAAAATAGCACCAGCGGTAAGTTCGTGCTCCGATCTTGCTTCCTCGAGAGCTGATTTTATAGCTGAGTGATGAAAAGAATTTGATTTTAGAAAAGTTATGAAAATGGAGTCAATAATTTGACTTCTATATATTCTATAAATAATTATTACTTTTATCCAACCGTACTGTCAATTTTAATCGACCAACCAGTTCGTCTCACCTTCCACTTCGGATTGAGCTTCCTTAAGATTCGCCATTGATGATTGGAGCCTTTTACGGGCCTTCCGTTTCTCAGACGGCTTCGCTTTCATACGTATATTTACGATTTCACTGAACAACATTAAATGTTCCTTCAAATCTGCTTCCCATTTCAAAACTCTTTGCTGTGAGTTCGCATCATCAGCAATTGTTCCAACTTTTTCATTTTCAAGTGCAACCTCAACTGCGCTCGTCAAATCTGATAATATTCTACGCATACGATACGTGCAGGCAATTTCAAACTCCATTGTTCAATCGTAATGAAGAAATTTACTGATAAATACGAAATCGAGAGTTGCTCATTTATTTATTTTGACAACACCCTGTACACAGACGTTTGGGACTGATGGTTGCTATGCGAAATACACAGTGTACCAGGATCGATAGACAGCTTTTTGTTAACTTGAATTCCGGATCGAATTTGGAGTCGAAAAGTCTCGAGAAATGCCTTTTTTCAAGCCTGTTCTTTCTGATGAGTTATTGGCCATTAAAACTGATACGTTTTCTTTTATCGCACATACCGGCAAAACTGTTGGAAATAGAGCAAAATTTTATAGGACCAATTTTTCAGAGCATCAAATTTCCAATAAAAAAGTTCCTGGAAACTATTTTCTATCTTGAGCAGTTTAGACTCCAAGGTCAACGGAATAAATTATTTTCTGAGAGTTGCGTGAAGAGCCAAGTTTTTTGGATCCATTCTCAGGGCTAATCTATCGAAGATAGAAAAATTCTGTAAGAAGCTTTTTTGTAAGAAATTTTATACTCTACAACATTGGTTCTATGGTCTTCCGCTCTATTTTCTACGGTTACGCCTGTAGAACGCGTCAACTGCCGTTAAAAAAAAAAATGAAAAAAAAAGAGTCTCGTTATCGACTGACGTCAAATGATCCCGCTTTCAGACGTTCAAACATGTGTATTCATTTTTGCAATAAATATATCGACGAAAAATATTGAGTTTGGAGAACTTTGGTCCTAGAGAACCCGAGGAACGTTTTTTTTCTCGAAATAATTGTCGTTATTCTGAATGGAGAAGGGATTTTTTATCAACGTGACATAACTGAGTCAGAATAGAGGCTAAATCCGAGAGAATCGATTGTTTAACGTATTTTCTCGAAGAACCATCAAATTCGTTAATTTTGAACGGAGCAGTTGAAAAATCAAAAAATTCCTCGACCAACGTAAATCCGAAAAATCAACTTTCGTTCGTTCGTAAGAACGGAAAGGTTATTTTTACTTTTCAGCATTCCGCTGAGCCTGATAAGGTCGTTGAAGATTACATAGCAGCGAATACATACAACAAGTAAATTTATCATTTTTGAAAAATAATTTCGTATGGCGAGAAACAAAAAAAAAAGAAGAAAATCATTTTAATCTTCTTTTTTGAAAATACAGAGCCAGACTCACCAAAATTGGTGAGAAAAATTTTCTCAAGGTTGATCGAAAGGATCTCAAGGATTTTCGAGAAAAGTCCAGACATGCAGAATTCATGAGCGATGGTCTCGAGGTAAATTTGAATTGGTTAAAAGATTTGACTTACGATTAATGATGAAAAAAAAAAATTACGAAATCCCATAGATGAATAAGAGATTCTTGAAACCAAAAATGCGAAAACCGACGGAACGAGTGTCCGCTACAAAAAACATTGTCGTTGAATTTTGTCCCGAGGATAATTGTCCAGAACTCGGCAAGTCGAATAATCGCGAACAATTGTTGGCGGTTCGCGGTGGAATACCGCGGAAAAATTTGGCAAATAAAAAATCACCGACTTTGCCAAAATTGAAGAACGTTGCCTCCTCCACCATCTATGAAACACAAAAATCCGCCAATTTCGAATTTCCAGTGAGCGAGACATTGCCTGGGATAAAGAAAAAAGAAAACTCAAAAGTCGAAGATCGAGAACTCGATCGGAACAAGTCGCAATGGCAACTACTGAAGGAAGACAAAAATTGGCAAGGCCAAAAAAGTAAAATGACCAGTTCTCAGATGAAAAAGCTCCAGGAAACGTTGCAACGCTTGAGCAATAATGAAGAGTACAGAAACTTTACACTTTTCGATTATATATATATATATATATTTTTTTTTTTCTTTAAATATCTCGCGAAAATATAATGGATTTTGTAAAAACATTCGGTTTGTAGATATTTAAGGAGTTTCGGTACAGGCGATACAATGTTGCCGTGCTAAACCATGTTAAAAACACAAAAAATTTCAAAAAGTTAAGAATTTTATAAAATTTGGTGAACATATTCTTTAGAGCCAAATTTGAAAATACAAATTTTTTCAGATTTTTCTTCTACACAGTTATCGAGTAATTGAAGAATTGCCGTGCTAAACCATGTTAAAAACACAAAAAATTGTCAAAAAGTTAAGAATTTTATAAAATTTGGTGAACATATTCTTTAGTGCCAAATTTGACAATACAAATTTTTTCAGATTTTTCTTCTACACAGTTATCGAGTAATCGAAGACTAAAGTTCACGTGTATAAGCATAGTGTTTCCATATATACAGGTATACACTTCGGGCATAAGAAATCTGCTTTAATGCATAATTACTCGATAACTAAGTAGAAAAGAATTTTGAAAAAATTTGTGTTTTCGTACTTGATGTTGAAGAACATTATCACCAAATTTCATTAATTTCTTAAAATTTTGCCTTTTGTACCGAAACTCCTTAAGTAATGAATCGCGCATTCGTGAGGTAATTCATGCAGTAAAGTTGCTCGCTATTATTCTTTCGCTTCTAAGTACCGTCTTCTGTTAATTGAAACGATATTTTTCGACAGAATACAACGTTCCTGTATCGAAAAATCAAAAACCGAGTATTATTCTCCCGGTGGAACGTTGAACGTGGTGAAAAATCCACGAATCGTAAGATTCGAGGAAGAAATTGCGAGGATGAGGGAAGAAATATATCCTCGACGAAAGGTGGGAAAAAGTGGTGGAGACGCGAGTTTAGAAGCTTTGCAGAAGCGGTTGCGGAGGGAGAAAAGCACAGGGATTACAATGAAAACCTCGACGTTGGACATGCTGAAAAAATCTTGGTTAGACGAGAAAAATGCGAAAATACTCGATCGTGGAGGGGATAGTTTCGAAAAAGAACGAATGAAAAATTCGAGAAACCCAACGAGAAGAATGAACGGAAAAAAGTTTCTGAGTAATGAGGAGATTGAAAATTTAATAAATAATTATGACGCGAGAGAGAAGAATCCGAGAAACGGCGAACCGGAAGTGCGAGCCCCGTCGAGTGATCAAGTCGCCGAAATGTTGTCTCGATTAAAAATCGACAACCCCAATTATTGCCATTACGAGGAAGAAGATAATGGAGATTTTTCAACTCCTAGACATGACAATTTGGAGGAACATTCTGTTGTGGATAAAATATTCGAATCTCGAGATTTTGGAACGGAAATGAATGAGAAGAGTTCTGAATGCTTTGACTTTGAGATCTATCAAAGAAAGGCGGAAAAATCGAAAAATATTGCTACTGAAATAAATCAGGAAAATTCCGTTTATGACGCCGGACGAAAATATCAAAATGAATCTCCTGATTTTTGGCCCGATAGCGAAACTCTTTTGAAAATGGGTCTCAACGAATCTAAAACTCAAATTCCGGACTGTTTCGTATCAGGAATTTTGAAATCGGATTATTTGCGGAGTGGCCCTGATCTAAATCCTATTTAGAGATAGAAAATTTCATTCGATTTAATGATTCATTTAATTATTAAATTCATTGAATTATTGTTACAAGATGAATAAAATCAAATATTTAGCTAAGTCAATCAAAAATTACTGTCTTTCTCAAATTAATAGCGAATTAGTAATAAATTTTTCTTAACGAAAGTTAAAATATTACTTTTATTATTTACATTGTAATCTTTTACATAATTTACAATTCGTTGGTACTGACGCTGATGAATTATTTCGTTTTTCATTGAAAATACATTGTTTTTTTTTCATTGCTTCTGATCTCACGTCCACAGTGGTGTATTTTTTTTTTTTTTTAATGAAACAAGCATAGCAAAACAGTCTGAATAAATAATGATATGTTATCAAGTCGCCGTTTCATTCAAGCCCAAATATTTCGGTCTTCCGATACGAGAAAGAAAAACTTAAAATTTTGTTGAATTTTCAACTGCAATAATCAATTTTTTGCTTTCATTGAAAATCCATAAAGAAAATATATTCTTATAAGAGAACGGAAAAACTGATGGGCAACAGGCTAGAAAGAAAATAAGTCATGAGAAAACGAAAATTTCGATTTTCGAAAAGAAAAAATTCATAAAAACGTGATACGGATGAATCGAGAAATCGTTGTTTCAAGAAAATCTTCAACTTTCGAGGATTTCTGTCGGCTTAGCCGTAATAACGAGATCACATGGATTGGATCATAATACCGGAAGTGCCGAGCTGTGACTTTGGTAAATGATTGCTCCGGTAAAATTGATCGCGGCTGCTAATACGAAAACTGGCATCCAACGACCGTGGGACGCAGTGACGAGTTCGGCGGTCAATGGTCCACAAAGTATTCCTGGTATAGTTGCCTGAAAAAATTTCATTACGTTTATGAGTTTTTTTTTCTCTGAAAGGACACGATTTTTTTTAATTTTTAACAAATATCATTTGTTCACATCAATCTCATCGATTTTAGTTGTCTTTTCCCTCATTAATTATATAAAATTGTAAAAATCGAGGAACGCATTAACACTGAATCTCTAAGATTGATTTTTTCGTATAAAAAACCTAAAGAATCTCTGAAATGATCTTCTCTTTGGCATAAAATATTTTCGTTTGTCATGGTAAGGTTCAATTATACGCGATTTTCTCCGTTTTTTATTACGAAAAAAAAATTGTATGATAAAGTCTCTTTTGACGAAAATTTGGTAAGAAAAAGCTATAAAACGAAACAAAATATTTGAAAAGAAATCAAAATTAATTAAATGAAATTGCAATACTTACGATTGTATTTGATATTGCGAAGGTAATTCCTGCATGATTAGGTGCAACTTCGGCGTGATTACTGAGATGTCCTGCCGAGTTACAAGCGCAAAGTCCCATCGAAATTGAAACGAATCTAAAAAAAACAAACGTTAAATATTCGATTAAATTCGAAACATTTTCAATGCGTTTTGTTATCGTTTCTTTCTTTAGTATTTCATTAGTGTAAATTTATAGGGGGTTCTACATACATAACTGCTGCAACTAAATTGTCAACGGCGTAAAACGCTAACAAGAATGCACCTGGTCCAACTAGACCTATATTAGTCATTAATCTTCTTACTGATAAGACTGACCATCGTTTTTGAATAAGATTATCGGCACTGTGACCCGCAACTGTAAAAAAAAAATCAAATCAAACGATTTTTAGTATTTAAGAGACCGATAGAGTCAACGATGATAAAAAAAACTTGAAGAAAACCCCGCAGTTCTCATGTTTGTATTTGTGATTCCAATTGCACACTCTTATACGGAAAACTTCCATCAAATAATTCCAATCGTTTTCCAGAACAAAAATCTCCTTTGATTATTCACATACCCTTCTACATTTTAAATTTGCGCTGTTATGTAATAAAATTGTTGAAATGTATATTGATCAGAATAACAGAGACTCAATAGAAAAAATAATGGCTTACCGATTCCAACGAGAGAATTAACGATGTAAGGAAGTGCGGTGAGGCTAATACTTTCGGTGTTACCAGACAAGTTTCTTGCCAAATAAGTCGGCAGCCATTGCATTATAATATAATTGCTCCAATTCATTGCAAAATGTGCTATGTACAACGCCCAAAGAGGCCAGTGGGCAATGAATTCAGTCCATCTTAAACTTCGATTTTGTATGACCTGTGAAAGAAAAAAAAAAGCTTATTTTTAATTTTATCAATTTTTCAATTAAAACTTTTAAATATTTCAATCTGTTACATGGATTCGCCAGCATTTTCTCCATCATCGGTGATACCTTTTAAAATGATTGGATGTTGTTTATCTATTGTGTTCTTTACCTTTGGTACAAACATTGGAATCTCATCTTGAGAACTGGTCTCCGGATACAGGATCATCCACAGGGAGGTCCAGATTATACCGATTGTCCCAAATATATAGAAACCACTTTGCCATGGTAGATGAGGGCAAATCTGCAGAGCGAAATTTCGTTACTTTTTTCATAAAATAAATTGAACGTTGCCAAAACTAATCAAATGTAGGTATAACATTGACCCCTCTCAAGCACACTAAATCATTTTGACCTGGACTCACTTTTATAGTGAAATATCTCTAGCCCAAAATAAACATTCCAAAATTATTCAAAGCTTTTCATTTTTGTGCAATTAATGATTTTTTGGACGTGTTATAAAACAACTACATATATTTGAAAAGTTCTTCAAGTTAAACTCTAACTTTTTCAAGAGTTAAAGGCTAATGTCACAATTGTTTCAGTGCAGTAGCTAAACTTACGTGTGTTAACAAAAGACTACAAATATATGTAACTAAAGAGATAAAAAGGAATTTACAATGGAAGCGACAACTTGGCCAACAGAACCGGCAGCGACAAGGTAACCAAAAGCTCTAGATCTTTCCTCAACTGGAACGTTGTGTGCGAATAGATGAAAAATTACTGGCAGTCCTGTAAAAATTGAAACGTTTATTTTTGCAATTTATAATTTATTATAGAGTCAGTTCTTTGGTGTTGAAGATAAATAGTAAGCGATCGAAGTAATCATCCCTACCTAGACCTTCACCGAGACCAAGAATAACTCTACAAATAATGAGTAGCGGTATCGAGTGAGCTAGGAACGGCGTTATCACTGTACTTATCGACCATAAAAGTACAGCAGACATTAGGACCGTCTTGCAACCAAATTTGCTAGCTGTGCTTGCTCCGATTATCTATTCAAGAAAATTTAGCTGCCGTTACAAATGTGAACGATTATTTATTAAGCCCCAAATTACTACCATCAGTTCTGAGCTCGGGTCATGCCTACCATGGGTTTTTGAATACAGGAACTTTGCATGCTCATGAGTCTTGTTAAAACTCGTTGGACATATTATTTTTTAGATGATAGAACATCCAACTACGTAAACTGCACAAAGCTCAATGTTGAAAAATAATTTTTTGCTTCATTGCGGTCAAAGTTTAAGAATAAAGTACATGGGATTTTTGTGAAAAATACAATTTTCACTTGGAGTCAATTGACACTGTGGTAGTAATCAAGGGTTAATTTTACAAAATGTATAATGTTTAGAAAATTTTACAATTTAACAAAATATAATATTCATTGAAGTAAGAAAATATCAATGTTAGTTCATAAAGTAATTTTCAGCTAAACTATTGAATAGCGTGATTCTAATTTCTAAAAAGTATAAAAAATTTGATTTGAATTTAAAAAAGAAAAATGAATATCAGTATTAAACAATGACTTTCGAATTTGAAACATGATGTTATCAATTTGAATGTGAAACGTACAAGTAATTTTGCAGCTGACAACAGACAACAATTTTTTTAGATACCAAATAGTTTATAAATATTAAATAATCAAGGAAAATTGTAAACGATATATTTTGAAAATTACCTGACTCGTAAAATACCCGAAAGCAAAAGCGGATAAAATCCATCCCTGCCAATGTAAGTTCCATTTGAACTGATCTGTCATTGGTACAATGGCAATTGGCATAATAACGCGATCAGCTGCATTAATGAAATTGGCAGCTGAGCACAACGCGACGATGCGCGAGGTGCGCGGTAATAACGACAATCTAGGCATTTTCCTGTATTTTTTGAATATTTTCTGTCAAGGTCACTACTTGTTATCTTTTTCAAAATTCACTGTATCTTGAGTTTTTAACATTCATGAACATTCTTCTGGCGAACCTAACCTCCCGTATTTACCGCAGCGCGAACTCTTCCACACATAAAGAACGGAACGACGATTTGATTCTCTCGTACGTTCGTTCCATATTTTTTACTTTGCGTGGACGTGGCTCAATTTTTGTTTAATTCGTTAAATTATCGTGAATTGTTAGTAAACATTATTCCCAGTTACAAGAAATTTCGAGCCAAACAAATATGTAACAGACGAGCCATGTGTGGACGAAAAAAAACGAAATGATTTTGACGTGTCAAATCTGTCAACGTAGCATCTGTTTTAACATCGACCAATAACGAGCCTTGATTCAAATGGCGCGTGATCGGCTCGTTTTTGAATCTTCACTTAGCAAGACATTGTTAAGACTTTTAAATGGATTGCTGAAGCTTGTGAACGAAAATATGAGTTTGTAGTGTCAGCTTCATTATCGTACTTCCTTCAACCCATTTCACAATTTTTTAGAGCAGGTAAGTTTGAGCACGTCATTAATATTTCGAAATTCAAGCTCGCAGACTCAAAATTCGTGTGACATATAATCGCGGGAAACTAGTGTGCAACATCCCCGCGATGGCACACATGTGAATTTATAAATAATGTATTATTGAGCGAAAGAAATTGATAATAAATAAACTAACGCGTGGAAAATAATGTGTCGAAAAGTGTTCAGAAAATATTATGGCAATGGCAGAGATTTTGGTGTGAAAATAATCGAAAATGCATAGGATAGACGCGCCATACTCTTTTATCGACGAAACGAACTAGCGAACCTCTCGTCAAAAACTAAAAAACCTACTATCCACAACGCAGATTGCCAATACGGCCGCTGGGGCAGACGTCTAACAGAAATGCGTAATTATTGAGCTTGTGATTGGTTGTTCAGTTTAGGCGGCATGCACAACGTGCTACAATAGGAATTATTGTGGTCCGAATTACAAAAAAGCATTATTTATTAATAGATAATGTTAAAAAACAAATGAACTTTGAATTTATTATTGAAATAATGCAATAGTAAAACGTTCGAAATGGAAATTTCGAAAAAGCGGAACCTGCGGAAACCGGAAGTTCAGCAGCAGTTCATTCGGTAAACTTTGTTCTCGTAGGTGCCAGAAACCAGAAATTTTGTTTTATTTTTTTTCATCCTTATGACTCTTGAACGAAAAGGAGTAACGACAGTATAAAAACAAAGTTGACAAGGAGATATTATTTGAAAGGATGTCCACCAAGTCCTCGGTGGATTTGAGGGCCGAGCTGGCGGAACTCGTAAAACGCAAAGCAGAAATAGCCGTGAGTTTCGATAATTATCTCGAGAAATTTTCTTATTCCATCGAAACTCTAAATATTCTATTCCAATTTAAATTTTCGTATTCAATCATCTCCAATCGTATTTTTTAATACAATCTCCAAGAATATTAATTAAAACAATCGCTTTTTAATCCTATGCAGCAAGTTTTGCGCGGGAATAATGCTTTGACATAGCTATGTTTTGAGGTTATGTTGTCGGTCATACTAAATATATGAAGTCTCCAATTTTCACCAATTTCAATAGTTTTTCGTATTTTTCATATTAAATCTTATTTTAAGATTTTCCAATTCATAAATTCACAAAAATTTCCAATTACCATTATGGAATTTTACAATTTTTTCCGAAATTCCAAACTCTATCATTTTCATGATGAATTTTGAGAAATTTTTAATGTGGATAGAAATTTTTCATGTTTATGGTATTTCCCATGGTTTTTCGTATTTTCCAGGATACTTTAGCCAATTTAGAGCGTCAAATATACGCGTTCGAAGGAAGTTACCTCGAAGACACGCAACTTTATGGCAACATAATACGCGGCTGGGATCGCTACTTGGCTAGCAATAAAAATACAAATAGCAAAGCCGATAAGAGAAATAGAAAATTCAAGGAAGCGGAAAGACTGTTTTCCAAATCGTCCATCACATCTATGGCTGTAAGATAATTATCGCAAGTTTACTTCAAAATAAAGCCCGTTCTGCTTTTAAAAACATAAAAGAAAAAAATTTAAATAATTAACAAAAAAACAAGAACAGATTATTCGCAGGAATTTAAATGAAACTTTTCTATCGTTAAAGCTTTTTTAGTCGCTATAATTCTTTGCAAGATTGTATCTCTTGTGATGAAGACTGAGAAATAATTGTTACTTTGATGCTTACAGGAAGCAGAAGAAAAATGAAACAGTTCTATTAACCAATGTTGAAATTTTATGTTGCAGGCTGTTAGCGGCTTGGTGGAAAGTACGCAAGAAAAAAGTAAGGACCTGAATGGATATTAGAGAATGTATTTTCTGTTTTTTTTTTCTCAGTTTTTTTTTTTTGTTGTTTCCTTTTAGCGATGAGTTTCATCAATTAAGTTGTATTCTATTCTTTTGTAACTCCTTTTATTGAATTCTTCCGACAATACAATTGTTGTTTACCTTTATGCCTGTTTTTCTCAGCACCCAATTATTATCGTAGATATTCATTTGTTATCTCGTCTCGCATTCATGGTTTTTTTTACTGCATTAGACACGATTTTTGGGGTAGATTAGGCTCTTTTCAGGTAGCGCATGTTTTTTTTTTTTTTTTTCTCTCGTTCAATCGTCTACTCTCTACGCACAATTCATTGGAGTGAAATATTTCGAAATTTCATACCTTCAATTTTTCAAACTTGGGAGTAAAAATAGTCTGGCGGAAAGGGGAATTAGCAGGGTGATTTAAAATTTATTCATTCTACGGTGAATAAATGAGTATTTTGAAAAAGTGTTATTACATTTGATGGTTGTAGGATAAATTTTGTAATTGAGTTTGTAAGATTTGCTTCTTTAACCGAACCATTTGAGAATCGTTTCTCGAACATGGTTTCAATTCAATTGGCATTAATTTGTTAGTAAGAAATAAGTTGACGATGGTTAACGTAGTTTTTTGATTCTTCAATTGTTGTTGTTGTTGTTGTTGTTGCTGTTTTTTTCCACCGTTATTCGTGTTTATAATGGTTGGGGGATGCGTGTTTTCTAGTTGAGCGATACAGTGAATCGGAATCGCAGCTTGGAAACAGCGGGAGCGAGGACAATTGCAATTTCAGCAATTCTAATGTAATGTCGTCGGGTAACAGTAAAGAAGCGACAGGCAAGAATCACACATCCATACAAACTGGTTATTCGCAAAACAACGGTAATATTAGTAGTTCCGAAGGTAACTTACAATTTACGAATGGACCGATATCGAATGGAAATTTGGAGCACGTCGCAGCCACAACACCTGCCAAGGATCCTCACACCAATAGCAAAGAATCAAACAAAAATCGTTCGTCGACTAGCGCTAAGAAAAATAGCAGTAATAAGAGATCGAGAAACAGATAGAAATAATCCATTTCACCATCCATTTCTTCCTTCGATTACCCCTTCATAATTCTCTATCACTTTAATTTTTTTTTTTAATTCTCATCATACGAAACTTACCATTCTTTGTGATTCTTTTAATTATTTTTACGCACACGTCCATACATACGATGTTCATACATCGAGTTAACGTGTTTTCGTTCTCATTCACGAATTTCTCCGAAAAATCCTAACGAAACGGTTTTATTCATCAGGATTCCTGAGCTTTTTTTTTATATTCAAACTATAACGATTGGTCTAAATTTTTTTTTTCTTCATTTTAACGACAAATTGAGAGAAATCAAGAAAATATGATATTTCAGATTTTTCAGTATTTTCCAATGAATTTATATTTTAAAAATAGTACAACAGTCAAATAATTGGCCAAGGAATTTCATTTTGAATGATAAAAATACAAGAAAACAAACAGATACGAACTCGACATAAAAAGTTCTCGGAATATCAATACTTTATTCTCTACGTTATTTTAAAAACTAAACGATTGAAAAAAAAGGTCTATGTTACGATATATCTGCGAAATTTTTTATTTTTACTCTTTAAGTTATTTCTCGACGAGAGTTTAACGATTTTCGTGAAACAACCGAAGTATTATTAACGATATCACAGATCCGAGTCGCAAATGAGAAAAAAACAAATCCTCGATATGAAAATGAAGTATTTTCATGCATAATATCAAATTCGATAGTGCATATTTGTTTTTTTTTTGTTTTTTCACTCGCAACTTAATAGATAAGAATAGAATTTTTTACGATCAGCATTTGTTTTATTTTTTAATGAATAATCATTAATTTATATTAAAAAGAGTAAAAAAAAAAATGATAATAATCCAATTCCTAGACAAGTCCTTCCGTAATTAATAGGAAATATCGAATAGGAACAGAACGATTTTAAAAAAAATTTCAATCATTTTCATAAACATTTATAACGGTTTGAAAAAAAAACAAAACAAAACAAAACAAAAATTGTAGAAACGTCGTCGTTGTGAGATTGAGAGGAAAATTCAAGTTCAACTCTCATCTCGTGGACACGCGACGTCCATAAATCTTCGAAAAACATTGTATTGATCCGTTGGTACGTTTTATATATAAATCAAGTTTGTATAAAACGAGTATTTATTATTATTACATCAATAATAATAATTAATAATAACATTAACATAAATAAACGTCGTTCTTCACATCCGGCATATTAAGTGCGTTCAAATCACGAAATTCATCTCAAGCTGTTATCGTATTTGAAATATTTGCTAGAATAAAATGAATAAGAATTATTTCACGAAAAAAAAGTCTTTTTGTTTTTCAGTCCAAACAATCTGGCGGAATGCGCATCGATCGAGGGGAATTCTGAATTCAGAATATTCAAAAAGTGTCCTTTCGCCTATTTCTTTCTTTCGTCTTCGATGCAACGAAATTTCGTGTGTCCTCGGAATACTGATAGAAAATCGCAAAACTGTCAAAACTCTCATTCTTGTACAGTCTCTCCCTTTGATTTCTGAATGAAATTTTTTTTATTTCTTCAATTTAAGATCAACGTTAATCGTCTTCATGCAAGAAAAACAAAATGACTTCAATGATTTTCTGAAGCGAAATTCCAACTCAAGAGGAGATTCTATCGAGATATTTCATCAAGAAAAAAAAAACTACAGCCTCAAACGATGATTTTCGCCTCTGTAAAGAGTCGAAGGAACGAAAGTTTTAATTGCGGCTTCGGTGGATGGATGTTTCGAAGGTCTGCTCCGTGTAACGACAGCGTTAAAACCACGATGCTCGTCAGCGGTATAAGTAACGGTGCGAATCCATCCGTCAGCTTCCACCACCGAATATTCCCCCTTGACACTATCTCCGTCCCGTTCCTCCCACGCCGATTTCGAATCTCCGGTGTAGCCGTCGATAACACCGTAATTGAATGAATATTTTGGATATGTCTTTGAGCCCGCCCGGGCATATTGCGTGAAAACAAAAAGAAACGAGTATTTTTAGAAAAGAAAATTCTTTCGATTTTGACTCTTGCAATTTTTTTTTTGTGGTTTAAAGAGTTTCGGTACAGGCGATACAATGTTGCCATGCTAAACCATGTTAAAAACACAAAAAATTGTCAAAAATTTAAGAATTTTATAAAATTTGGTCAACATATTCTTTAGTGCCAAATTTGACAATACAAATTTTTTCAGATTTTTCTTCTACACAGTTATCGAGTAATTGAAGACTAAAATTCACGTGTATAAGCATAGCGTTTCCATATATATAGGTATACACTTCGGGCATAAGAAAGCTGCTTTGATGCATAATTACTCGATAACTAAGTAGAAGAAAATTTTGAAAAAATTTGTCTTTTCGTACTTGATGTTGAAGAACATTATCACCAAATTTCATTAATTTCTTAACATTTTGCCTTTTGTACCGAAACTCCTTAAATTTACGAGGCCTTTTTTTTTGAACTTTGAATATAGAAAAGGCCAGAAGAAAATTCAAATGTGGAAGGGGATGATTATTTCTTTCATTTTTGTCGATGTTTTCTCACCGTGTATTCGACGTTTTGTTCGATCGACGGTTTTGGGGTTGCGACGACCGCGGCGGAAGTTCTTATTATCGGAGGTGCGATGAAAACCAAACTCTCAGTTTTTGGCAGCGGCACGTAAGACGCTGTCGCTGATAATTTCACGTACTCCACAGGAGCTTCTTCCCTTTTATCACTTTTTTCCGAACCAAATTTCAGCGCACAAGCTATTGGCGCTCCGAATTCTCCCACGGGAGCTGAGTTTATTTGGGAGCATGGAAAATTGTGTCTGAAGTCTCTTCGTCCGGCACCGTCGTATCTGCGATTCAATTATCCTTCATTTTCCTCAAAATTCGTCCGAAAAAGCTCTTCAAATTCAAAATATAAAGAACAATAATCTCACCGGTGTTGCAGCGCTTGGATCGTACTCAGTACAAAAAACAATGAAAAAATCTGCAATGTTAGAAAAGCTTACAGTTTTTATTATATTATCGGATTGATGCGAATGCAGAAACTCGGATTTGCCAAATTCCAATTGAATCAATATTTCAAATAAACTATTCCAAAAATATTTGGTCAGGAGTCTCTTTTTTCCTACTATTCAGAAGAAAAAAATCATTTTTCGTTCCTTTTTCATGATTTTCATTCTAAGGAGGATGGCTACATACGACAATATGATAAGAATTTAATAAAATTCAGTGATAACACTCTTTAGCATCAAATGCAATGACACAAATTTTTTCAAATTTTTCGTCTACATAGTTGTCGAATAATTGGAGTTTACAATATGCAAAAGATATACCTATATATATCAGAATCCTATGCTTACGGATGTAAACTCTAGTGTTAAATTACTCGAAAACTATGTAGAAGAAAATTTTTTTAAAATTTGTATATTCATATTTAATCCAAAAGAATATGCTCACCAAATTTCATTAAATTCTAATCATTTCGAATTTTCCTATGCTTTTAACATGGCAACATTGTTGTGTGTAGCCAACCTCTTTAAAATTGAATCTCACGAATAATTTTACAATTAGACAATTCGAATGAAGCCCTCGGTAGCATTTTTTCGTTCTCTGCATAATATGGAATAACAATAATCTCTCTCGTATAAATAAGTCTTTGTATTTCTGGTTTTAAGAAATTTCGATATTTTGGTTTTTATAGAAATTAGAAAAAAAAAACAGTTGAACGATTTCATTCAATCTCGAAATTTGAAAACTCATCGGTAATTAAAAACTATTTATGACTAAAAAAATCAAACTACCAATTTGAAGAAATGTGGAAAACGAACAAAATGAGCGATGGCTCAGTGCTTAATTCGGTATAGAAAAAAAATTTACAGCATTTTTAATGAGAAATGATGAAAAATGGAAAAAGTGAAAATCTTTCCATCGATTATTTGATACAGTAGGAAACTAGGATGTTATGTTTAAAATTGAAAAAGAATCGCAGAAGGATACTCCACTTGACAGCTTATTGCTTTTTTTTTAAATAAAGAATAAAAAAAAAAATTATTTCCCAAACAATATTAATATAATAAATACATGTATAAAAATATTCGGTCGTTAGCGAAGTCGAGAGTGCACCGATGTGATGGCGGCTCGTGCAAAATTCCTCAAAATCATTATTTGTACGAGTGAAAATTTGGCGAGTGAATATTTTTATGAGTGAAAACAAAACATTATTCACGGCTAGACTAGGCTAGATGCGCCTGCTAGATGGCGCAAGCACAGCTAGTAATTTATAAGAATAATAATACAATTTTAAACTTCGACGCAGCGAAATCCCAATTGCATAATACATGCAATCATTTCGTACCTTTAAGGAGAGGCCATAACCCGTGCACCTCGGTTTATATATTTGACGATTTGACACGTAACTAATGACACGATTGCAAGAAAATAAAATAGACAAAAATTAAATTCTGGTTATAACTAAAAATTGAAAAAAAAAAAAAAAAAAAAAAAAAAAAAAAAAAAAAAAAAAAACATTTGTCATATAAATTTTTAAAAATTGTTCGATTTTGCGATAAACATACTGATTCCGTACGTATGAGAAGAAGTCATCGTTTAAAACTTCGTTAATTTCATCGAATGTAATTTGAAATTACGAAACGAAAAAAGTAATGAAAAACTACCAATTGAAATTTATATATCGAATCACATTTATTCCCGGCTATATTATCATTTATTATTAATATCGAAAATATAATTATTTGATTTAATTGTTTAATTATTAATACCTGCAGCAATTCCATTGTTATAATAGAGAGGCTGAAGAAGCCGAATGGATCTTTTCACAATTTCACCGACCTCGGTACGAAGATTTCTCACTGAGTATTGCAGCATCCCCGCTGCTTCTCTTCTTTATATACCGCGAACATTCACTTACATTTTTCATGTCCTCTTCCTCGGATAGCGTGTAAAGACTTTTGCTTTACTTCGAGCCAATGTGCAATAGCCCATCCATATACAGCTGCCTAATCCATAGCTATATAAATATCATATAAATATACTATATATGTATATCGTCATTGTGCATCTCATTGCATTTTTTCATACCTTTATTCGTATCTCTGAGACGATATATATATAAATTATTCAGGCAAAAAAGGAAAGACTCTGATTGCGAAATTCCACGATATTAAATTGGAGCGAAAATTCATTAAGGAGATCTGTACAGGGATTTTGATTAGCTCATTTTTTTCGTACGCACCATTCATTCGTTATTTTATATATTTCACGTTGAATTGTTTTTGACCCGTCAGCGGTCCTGCTATGAGACGTTTCGCATACTTTTATTAAGGGGTTAAACCGCTCTAGAGTCACCAAAAAAGGCCTAAAATTGATTTTTTTTTTTAGCATACGCCATTTTAACAAATGCCAGTCTTGAACAACGCCTTTTTTCGATGCCTCCACGAGCGGACGTGTATATAATTCCGAAAGTATAGGAGTCGGAACGAAAAAAAAATATTTTTTTCTCAATCTATATGTCTGGCTAAAGAAGTACATGGGGGGTTTTTTTTTTTTTTTAATAAATTTTTGCCGAAATGGCACAAGTTGGCAACAAAATTTTTAGTAAATTGTTTATAAATAAAAAAGTTTAGATTCAATTGAAAAACGACTATGTACTTTTTTAGATAATATGATTTTGAAGCTAGAGTCGAAA
The DNA here is from genome assembly GCA_037576405.1 of Campoplex capitator. Lineage (NCBI taxonomy): Eukaryota > Metazoa > Arthropoda > Insecta > Hymenoptera > Ichneumonidae > Campoplex > Campoplex capitator. The sequence goes on along the minus strand of JARBWI010000323.1, from coordinate 5,721,100 downwards.
TTTCAAAGCAATTCATCGAACTGTTTTCGCGAGTAGCGTTTCCGTCCAGTTTGAAAAAAGGTATTTCACCGAAAACGCGTTTAAAGTTTTTTAAATTCGTGTACATGTAATATATGTGTATGTATACTATAGTGTTATAGTATTTTTATCGTAGGATCAATTAGATACTGTTCTTACGACTCTGAATTATTATTTGAACTTATAAAGTTGTGTTATCCCTTAAGGAGTTTCGGTACAAAAGGCAAAATGTTAATAAATTAATGAAATTTGGTGATAATGTTATTCAACATCGAGTACGAAAAGACAAATTTTTTCAAAATTTTCTTCTACTTGGTTATCGAGTAATTATGCATTAAAGCAGATTTCTTATGCCCGAAGTGTATACCTATATATATGGAAACGCTATGCTTATACACGTGAACTTTAGTCTTCAATTACTCGATAACTGCGTAGAAGAAAAATCTGAAAAAATTTGTATTGTCAAATTTGGCACTAAACAATATGTTCACCAAATTTTATAAAATTCTTAACTTTTTAAAATTTTTTGTGTTTTTAACATGGTTTAGCATGGCAACATTGTATCGCCTGTACCGAAACTCCTTGAAGCGATGATGACTCGAAAATTCAAATGGTGTACAAACATTAAAATTTTTTTTCTATTTTCGCCAAATTTATTCTTCTATATGATAGACTAAATAAATAATGTTTTCCACAATTTCAGTTTTTAATTATTATTCATTTATTATCGCATCGATGGCTTCCAATAAACAAAAATGTTGCGAAAAAAAAAATCACTGCGACGGAATGATTTTCAAGTTTCAATTTATCGAATTAAGTATTTAAATCTATACCTGTAAGAAAATCTCTCATCGCGCGATTAATGTTTATTGTACAAGTAGCTCGACCGCTGACGGGTCAAAATCGATCGATTTTTCTTTTTCGCCATTTGAAAAATATGATCCATGAATTGTTTACTTTTTTCCATTCTAATTGAAAAAAAAAAAAAAAAAAAAAAAAAAACTAGTCAGAGGAATTGATTAACTTTTTTGTAGTGTTCATTGTTATTTTTTCCAGTTCTCTAGCTGTAACGAGGGTTCTTGGTTCATTTTCTACTCTTCTTTTGTTTCAAGTGTCAAAACGTGCGATTCGGTCGTTTTTTAAATGGTTTTTTTTTGTCAGAGTATCACCATTATTTAAAAAAAAATAAATAAGAAATTCAAACAAAAAAAAAAAAAAACGCATTGCAACGTTCTGATTTTTGTGGTTGTCGAAAAAATTTCTCGTCCACTTCGATTTTTTTTACTATTTGAATATTTATTTGTCGATACGTTGGTATTTCAGGTCAAAGATTTTTAAGAAAAAATAATCTTGATTTCGAGTTTTTCTGTCAATGGTTAAAGCGATGATGAATTAATATTGACAGATTTTTCCAACCAAATAATTCGATCAAGAATGAGATCGAAAGATCGTACAATTGACCTCAGAACGTAGATCGTCAAAATTGACTCGATTTACGATATAATTAACCGTGAATGACGGTATCGAATTCCCTCTTGATAAACGTCAATCCTCGCGTGAATCGTTCGTACAACAGAGACTTGATCGTGCATCGATTACGGGCGAATTTGATCATTGACATTTTCTAGATGTCAATTTTCATCTTCGTCATTTTTATAAATATTCTCACACGAAAATCATTGAATTAAAAAAAAAAAATTTCCGAAGCTGTATCGCATCTCATCAATCAAACTTAATTTCATCGCAAAACACACTAAAAAGTTAACGATCAACAAAAAGTAATTTAAAATATAGCTTTATTATCGATTGATTAATTTTTGTAAGATCATTTTGTGTTCGTGCCGTTTACAAAATACATTTTTTCTCGATTATTTGAAATAATGAAAAAAATAGGTTCACGGAAATGAAAATATTGAGAAAAAATATTCTCGATACAAGAGTTTCCCCATTTTTGTTCTATTCGTCTATAAGTCTAGGTTATCACAAGTTCGTTAATGTCTGGCCCGATGCTCCCGGATTGACGCGATAAATTTTTATTTCATAAACAAACAGTGTTCACGAAGGGAATTCTCGTCGAAACAGACTGAACTTTTCGTGTTAGTTTTTACCAGAATTTTTCTCTAAAAATACATTTTCCATGAAAAAAAGAAGAAAAACAATTACAACACCGATTTCCAATCGGTTTCCGATAGATTTTCAGGACAACGTCGGATCTGTGGAAGTTGAAGAAACTGATTTGCAGGAGGCAGTCTCTCGTAGTAATCCATGTCTCAGTCCGCACCGAGTTACGGAAGAAATTCGTTGTTTGGAGAGTTGAAGGGAGAGCGAATCGTTCGAATCGCAGACTGAGCACGTAGGCGATTGTTCTCGCATTTAAAATTGTATCGAGTTCTTTTATTCAATGCAAATTGTTTTCTGTAAATAATATTTTTCTATCGTCTTTTGGCTTTCGCGAAAGTTGCACTTGAGCGGTGTTGCGGGAACTTTCGAACCACCCCGATTTTCTTTGAATATCAATCCTGCCACGTTTCCAAGACTATAAACTCAATTCGAACAAGCGTCAAATCGGTTTTTCATACCTTCCATGATCCACGGCCTTAATAATGAAAAAAAAAAGAAGAAAATAAGCATTATTTAAAAAGAACACCCTGTATACTCGAAGCTTTCGCGTTTCTCGATTCATTCACATATATATATCGCCTGTGGCTATCAGTGACCATTTGACACTTGACCTACGATGTCCAAGTGTTCTCCGGTGTTCAATGGACCGTTCTGAGATGTTGAGCGCAGTAGCTCGATCGGTGGTTGAGGAGAGACGTATAATCCAGACGTTTTAAGGCCTCGCCGCGATCAATCTCGTTCGTTTTTCCTCGAGACGTTTGCATAATAAACAGAGCCTTCATGCAGGAGTGTCGAAAGAGGAATAATCTTTGAGAGCGATAGGACAGAGTGCTCCGCGCGGTGCAGATTACTTGTCAAAAGGACAGTTTATGGTAGAATAATAATGGAGAGAGATAAAGATAGAATCTGTTTTTAGTATTATTATAAACCTGCAAAGTCATAAGTTTTTTTCTCGGAGTATTCTAATGATAAAAAAGTAGTGAAAAAATATTTTGAAATGTCTGTTATATTTGAGGCCACGGGGATCGCGGGGAGATCGATCGAGCTTTTTTTCAAGAATTGATAAAAGAAGAAATGGTCTTTATCGAGTTGTTTAGTCTCTCAGGGTTTGTATTATCGGAAGAGTAATACATAGAGACACACAAACAACAATTCGACGAAAGTCTCGGATTCGTTAAAAGCACACTGCCGTTATATCGCGTGTGTCTTTTAATTAATTTGTAAATCATAAATAAAACAACGAGAAGTTTAATTCCTTTGGAGTGTTTTTTACTCGAGGCAAGGAGCTGTCACTCGGCAAGTCCATCAAAGTGCCAACGACATGACGATCGACATTGACACTTGTTATTTTTATTCTTATTTACTCCAATCGTACGAGGCCGTATTTAAAATCGATGGAAACGAATGTCCCGCTGGCTAACTCGCGAGTGTTGCGAATCGTCGAAGGATTTTTTGTCTCTGCTTGATCGGTGACCCTGCGCGAGCACCAGCATTTTCGAAACCTCCAAAATTAACCCACAACTTTTTCGTCTCTGAGACTGATTGAATGACGAGCTCTCATCTCCAAAACGGACATTGCACCAACGGAATTAGTGCCTCTCTGCCTCTCTGCTAAAGATATTTCATAATCTTTAGTCGCGAGAGACTACTTATTGTGAGTAACAAAAGCAGCTGCGGGAGGTGTTGAGGTCAAACAATTATTGTGCTCAGGCGATATTGTTGTCGAGCATCAATGCTTTCGAATCCCATCATGCGTTTACATGATCATAATTCTGTTATGATTGTTGGAGGTCAGAACGCGGCGTCGGACGATGCAGCAAAACTTTTTTTTTTGCCATTCAGAAAGCATGAGCAGCTCAATTACTGCTTGTATTCTTTAATATATTCTATACCAACATCATGTTTATTCGTTCGTATCCGATGTCTCAAAATCAACGAAAAGTTTAAAAAAAAAAAAAAAACTCCGGCATTTTCTATTATAAATGAATTGAAATGAATTCCATCGGCTTTTCATAATTAACATTATTTCTCAATTTTCATCGCGTTGGACAAAAAGCTCGCGGGTAAATAGGCTTAAGGAGTTTTGGTACAGGCGATACAATGTTGCCATGCTGAACCATGTTAAAAGCACAAAAAATTTCAAAAAGTTAAGAATTTTATAAAATTTGGTGAATATATTCTTTAGTGCCAAATTTGACAATTCAAATTTTTTCAGATTTTTCTTCTACACAGTTATCGAGTAATTGAAGACTAAAGTTCACGTGTATAAGCATAGCATTTCCATATATATAGGTATACACTTCGGGCATAAGAAATTTGCTTTAATGCATAATTACTCGATAACTAAGTAGAAGAAAATTTTGAAAAAATTTGTGTTTTCGTACTTGATGTTAAAGAACATTATCACCAAATTTGAGTAATTTCTTAACATTTTGCCTTTTGTACCGAAACTCCTTAATGAATATTCTGTCATAGGTGCGCCAAGCAGCAAACTGCACAATTAGGGTAACAATCAGCTCTCAAGAAAGCTCCTTTTCATCATATCCGAGTTTAAAGAGAAGTGAGAAAACTACAGCACACGCATTCTTCGTCTCACTTTCGCACCCTCCATGTCGATTTGTTTGCTTTTGAAAGGAAGAGTTCATGGGGACGAGATTCTGGTGCTGGTTAGTCTTTTATTTCGATGGTCTAGCCACATACGCGCTGTCCTCAAAGTCTTTGGCAACTTTTTCTCCTGATAAATCGTTGCTGAGATACTTTAGAAGAAAAAAATTGAACAGGAAGACTGAAAAGTGAAAACGAACCTCTTCGAAAGTTTCACGCTGCCCAATACGTGTTTTCTCAAGCTTATTTTATTCTTACAACTTACAACGAATGAATAACGAGACTGCAGTTGAGCAGAAAGTCACGATTTTCGACCACAATCAGCTGTAAACTTTTCTCTTATCTCACTTATCGAGGCTACAAATTGCGAGCCCAACTCGTGGCACACTCTGTATACCGAATCATGTGTACAGAACAAAAAAAAAAGAAGAATGTAGCCGTGCGAAGAATCGTAGTCGGATAAGACAAGGTCATCGCTTTAACAAGAATCAAGATTAGAGTTCGATCGTTTCGTACGGGGGACTAGTGTTGTGCTATTTGCAAAAAAAAAAAAAAAAACAATTCTCACTTTTATCTTGATCGTATCTTGCAAGTAGTGTTCGTAGAACGTGTGCAAACTTTTAGGATTAATTAAAATGTAGCAATAATGGGAAACGATGCGGCCTAAATTTGTTCCTCTGTACAAACTTCGTTCAATTATGAATTTTACATGGCTGGAACTTGACACGCCACGAATGATCGAAATTTAGAGAAAAAAAAACTATTAAATTAAACGTCAAACGTTTCTTTCAATTTCAGTTAGTTCGTACTCAATAAATACGATAAAAAGAAAACCAAAAAGCTTTAAGGAGTTTCGGTACAGGCGATACAATGTTGCCATGCTAAACCATGTTAAAAACACAAAAAATTTCAAAAAGTTAAGAATTTTATAAAATTTTGTGAACATATTCTTCAGTGCCAAATTTGACAAAACAATTTTTTTCAGATTTTTCTTCTACACAGTTATCGAGTAATTGAAGACTAAAGTTCACGTGTATAAGCATAGCTTTTCCATTTATATAGGTATACACTTCGAGCATAAGAAATCTGCTTTAATGCATAATTACTCGATAACTAAGTAGAAGAAAATTTTGAAAAAATTTGTCTTTTCGTACTTGATGTTGAGGAACGTTATCACCAAATTTGATCAATTTCTTAACATTTTACATTTTGTATCGAAACTCCTTAAGAACGAACTTTTACGAGCGTTTCGATAATAAAAAAAAAAAACGATCCACGTTCGGGCAAACGTCCTAGACAGACGTTTATTAAGCTCATTGGTCCCCTAGTGCGACGCGAAGACTTATGCGTCAGTCTCTCAAGTCGCAGGACACATGAGACAAAGAGAGAGTCAGTACGAAAGAAAGCTGTCGCAGAGGTGCAACAAGCTTCTCAAGAATGTTCAACGGAACCCTCAATTTCACACGAAAATACAACGAACTCATAAATCTAGTGATACAAACGATCGAAGAAAAATTCGTTTGAAACCATTCAAAAATAAGAAATTAAGAAAAAACAAAAGAAAAATGCAGTACGTATTTACGAATTACGACGTTTTGATACGGACTTTTGGTCCAGCGCTTGATCTCTCGCGGCCTTTTGGACCGTCGATCACTGATAATGAACTTCTCCAGTGTGATTAGTGAATCGATGAATCATCGACACGGTGTGCGATATTTCCACAAATTTTCTGTTCGAAAGCATTGAATCATAAAATAAATTGATTCAAATTCGTGTACGAAAAAATTAACATTAAAGAATTTAAAGTTTACGATTACACAATGACGAGAGATTTTTAAACTTTATAAAATGACCGTGGGCCAAAAAAAAAATGAGTAAGAGAACTTTTGCTCTGAGAATTTTGATCTGAAGTTTTGGGACACCCCGTAAATGGACATAGAAACTTTGATTATTTACTCAACATAGAAGAAGCACTCGGAATGCACGTGTTCGATCTCGTGCTGCTATCATGCTTCGATAATACAAATCAAATATGTATATTATTTATTTGTGATGTAAAGTTTAATTTGATAACGGATTCGTCCGTTGTGCAACGCGGGGGTGACCGGTTTTTATTGTATTAAAACGAAAAAAAAAGTCCGATGCAATCATCGTTGAGTTATTTCATTAAGTTTCGCGCAATTTCCTAATTAAATATTATGATTCGACTCGTCGAATGCAATAATTTCATGAGAAAATTCATATTTTTCGTTTCGTATTTTTAATCAACTGTAATCAAAGCTTTTTTTAATCGTAAAGAATTTTTATCAAGAAAAAAATAAAGTTTCGAAATAAGAAAACGAATAAAAAGTTTGGAGAAATCATAACAAAAATGTGCTTCAACTGACCAAAGGTTGTTTAACGAAAGTTCGGTAAAGTTGTTGAAACGATTGGTCGAAGGTGTTTCTTTCTCTAAGATACAAAGTTCCCGAACGTGTCGGTTTTGTAAAGGATCACTAACAATTTTTTTTTTTTTTTCTTCAATTCGTTCAATCATTCGAGCATCGTTCATTGTAACTTTCGAGGTTTTTTTTTCGGACAAAGTTTCCGAGCTCTCGGAGCTGAAACTTTCCGACTCCTGCACGTTCCTATCATCCAACATTTTCTCAGTTGTTCGCAAAAGTTCGGCTCAGGCATGAGAAAAGTAAATGCATCGAATTAACCTTGCTTATACGTCAAGATGTATCGATTATTGTTATTAGAAAAAGATAAACAAAAATGCTGTTCTCTTTGAAAAGTGTATTTCGAAATATTTTTTATTATTTTTGCTAAAAATCTTGGTTATGAATTTGCTAGAAATTTGGTGAATACTTTTGATTTTCCGGGCATTTTTATTTTTTTATGAAGTCTTGTTCGTTGCTCAATGAGCAATGGTCGTTTGTTACCGATGACCTGCGCGCGGATGCCGGATATCCTCGGCCGGAAAAGATTTTCCGCAGTAATAGAACTTCAGTGTCGTTTCGCACCCCAATCCGTGAGGGCATGAAAGGAAAATTCGCGATTCTTACTATTTTCGAGTCATCATATATTTCCTTGCAGTTTTCGACAATATTCTGTTTTTACTTATTTGTTTGCTGAATTGTTGCTGCATACGTTACTGATTTGATTGAAAAGTGATTAATGTTCTTCTGCAATTGGATTTTTTTGAGTGAAAATTTCTTTCCGAAAATTTAACGCAACTGCTAATCGAAGGTAACGAGAAATTGACTTTATCAAACCGTCGTCAAAACTTCGAGATGACTTTTGTTAATTTTGTGATCGAACTTTTGATAAAAAAAAAAAACATTCAGTTAAATAATGGAGTATATTTTTTAAAGAATATTCATTTTTTTTTTAAATGCGTCATTGTTTTTATTCTTCGAATTTTAGTGCTGATTAGAAGAGGCAAGGGTTGACGATTTTGTTACTGAAAGATCGTTCGTCAATCAATATTTTCATCGAATGAATTATCGTGAATTTAGTTAAACTTAAATTTTTTGAATGAATTAATTTTTATGTAAGAAACCGGGGAATTCAGTGATAGGTTCGATGCTAATGGGTATTTCGAATGAAACGAAAATCACACACGGGATCGATGCATCGTTCGTTATCAACGAGCTTATTTAAATCGTGCCGATATTTCCGGATTTTCCGAGTACACGATTCACGGATTCGTGTGTCCGAATTCCGTACAGTATAAACGCATACACATATATGAACACGCTCATGGGACTTTGGAGTCCTTAAATAAACGTAGGAGAACGTGTAAATATTTATCGCGGAAATGGCATTCACGTATCGCTATTCAATTTCGCTATTTGTCCGTCGATTCACTCGTCTTCGGTTTGGCCAGTGAAGAATTTCGACTATGGAAAAAAAAAGTTCAATAAAAGTTTTGAAATGTCAAAATTTTCTACCTCAACATTGAATTTTTTCATTTTTAATGCTTGACTGTTCGCCTTTTTTTATCGTGTCTTTCGTCATCCTTTTAAATCACTTTCCGATACAAAATGAATATTTTCCGTATACCGCGTTGGAAGAATCTTAAAAAATTATAAACATTTTAATTTATTTTTGTCTTTTAGCACCATGTCCAACGAAACGATAAATATGACAGCTCAAGCTCTCAACGATACAGAGATTTTTGAGACTCCGATCGACATGCGTTTCAACGAAGGCCATTTGGTCAGTATCGTCACATACAGCGTTCTCATGGTTATATCCATCGCCGGGAATACCACGGTTTTAGTCCTCATTTGTAAAAAACGGCGTACCAATCGATCGAGGATCAACACGATGTTGATTCATCTTGCAATAGCAGATTTGATGGTAATTCATTTCGTGATCTGTTCGACCCCTTGACAGACACACTTCGGGCTTCGTCGGTTACATTGATCCAAACGAATTATTCTCAGGTCATTGTGTCGCTCCTAATTAGTGTGAAAAAAGTTTTTTTAGTAAAGACACATAGAAAGTGACCCCACCGTTTGAGGAGAAGGAGGAGGAGAGTTGTATTGATTGTTCGTCTGGGGCTCGTTTGGGGTTGGGGTTTTTTCAAAAGAAACATACACACTAATCCCGCTATGAGTATTTGATTTTTTTAAATGACAAATACAAAAGAAGGAGTGGATGAACGCTGTCATTTCTCGTTGGAGTTATGTTGGGAGATCTTTCACCATTTCCCTTTCTTGGGGGGGTGAGGTCACTTTCTATAACTTTACTTTTTTTGCTGATGATTTTCTGGTATTAACAGGAACAAGAAAATCGATGTTTTATCGTGTCAATTTGGATCAGTCTACCTCTCACGATTTAATTGATGTCATTCGGTCGTGTGTATCATTTGAAATGTTTACAGGTGACATTGCTAACGATGCCTCTAGAAATAGCGTGGGCTGCGACCGTGTCGTGGAGAGCTGGCGATGCCATGTGCCGAATAATGGCATTTTTTCGAATATTTGGAATATTCTTGTCGTCTTTTATCCTCGTTTGCATAAGCGTAGACAGGTAAGAATCTCTAGTGTATCAATTTTTAAGGAAGTTCAAACGAATCTTATGGTGAAATTATTTTCCAACTTTGCACAATAAAATTTTGTAAACAGAAAGCTTAAGACAGTGTCAAACTTCTGGCGGAATATGCCGATGATTCACCGTCTCAAAAGTGAAATATTTATTGTCGAAGTTCGCAATTTTTCGAAAGCTCCCATCAGAGCCCGTGTTAATCTTGTCATTTTCAACAATCAATATCTCGATTACCAGACGGTGAAACCTCTCCAAATTATTCACACATAATAAAGCGCTGTTCAAGAAGCGATTCACGCATATTTTCAATTCATTAACTTGGAATAATCGAATCTAAATGTATTTTTCGTATGGTATCCTATATATATCACTTGAACTTCCTTAATAGCATCTCTGTTGGAAAAAAAAAAATATTTGATCGGTGATAAACATTTGGTGATCTTTTGCTGAATCAAGATATTATGCTGTTCTTCGGCCACTCCATCTAATGGACATTGATCGGAGAGGCAAAGTAATGCTCATTGGGGCCTGGTCCGCCGCTGTGCTCTGTTCGGTTCCTCAAGTGAGTTTTCTCCTTTTTGAATATAAAATTTCAACAAATACGGATCTGTTAGAGTTCCTACTCGATAGATTACAAAATCCTGAGGAAAAATGTTCTTTTCCATTTTTATCTACGATGCACCGTTGACGAGATATTGCGACGACAGGATATCAGGAGCGCGGATCACGGCTCCTCCGCTCCAATCGGGAGTGGAAAGGGCGTGGCTCTCCTCCAGCCCGCGCCGCTCAATCCTTCGCCCGCCGGATTGGTTGAAACCAAATGAATGAATATCTCGTCAGGGGTTCATCGGAGAAAAAAAAAACTAAGGACTTTTTGCTATAGAAATTTGCGATCTATTCGACAGCTGTATTTTAATAGCGATTTTCGCAATATTCCGGATGGAAAAACTTGTTTTTGTCACAGATGGTAGTTTTTCGCGTCCAGGTACATCCGAAAGTACCAACGTACGAACAATGCATCACTTACAACGCCATTGCTAGTGACAGCCACGACCTTATATACTTTCTTTTCGGGATGGTCATGATGTACTGCTTTCCTCTGATTGTCATAATATACACGTATTCGAGCATACTCTTGGAGATTTACAGACGTTCCAGGGAATCAGTTAGTGGTAAAGTGCACAACAAAAATTAGTTAGCAACGATTCTAATATGATAAATTTGTTATTTCAGGTTTTATTATTTATTCAAAAACCTCTTCCGTACATTTTTTTCTGTTTTCAACAATCACGAAAAGTTTTTTAATCATTTGTCCCGATTGCGCAGATAGGATACGTCGTTCTTCACTCGGATTTCTCGGTCGGGCGAAAATACGAACCCTCAAAATGACCATCATCATCGTTGTTGTTTTCTTCGTCTGTTGGACACCTTACTACACCATGAGTGTTTGGTGAGTCATTATTCTATTCTATCAAATTCTAGTCAACACCGCGAACCTGCTGCATAGCTGTTCAGCCTTTGTCGTAGTAGTTTAATCAATGGTTTCGAATTTCAATTCGAATTTAAATTTTCGATTGAAATTAAAACTTTATTATTATCATATTTGCATTACACAAATCAAGATTCAATACTGTTTTTTTTTTTTTTTTTTTAATTATTTCAAATTCAACAAATTAGATTGGCCGTATCAAATTAATTACTCTAATCAAATTTTGTTATGAAATTTGGATTGATTGTGAGATATCATTTAATTGAGATTATATTAATTTCTCTCATGATGTAAAATGATGTGTGATTATTAATAAAAGAATTGTTCAATTTAACGATTTTCGAGAAAGACAATAAATCTTAAATCTTGCTTAAAAAATTTTCAAGGTACTTCATCGATCGTGATACAGCGACGCAGGTGGACCAACGTATCCAAAAAGCTCTACTCCTCTTCGCTTGTACAAATTCATGCATGAATCCCATCGTCTATGGTGCTTTCAATATCCGTCGCAACACTCAGGTGCGTGAGTCAAACTCCATCGAATTACATGATAAATCAAGCCGTTACAAGCCGATGGCGATATTAGAAAAACGTTGGCACCTTTTGATTAACGTCTGATAACCGAAAATTCATTTTGAAAGAGTTTACACCAAATTCAGTCCTGAAACTGCAAATCAATGGAACGAAATCTGTTATAAAATAGTAAAAAAAAACCGTCAATTGTGTTCACTCGAAGATCTGATCTCACCCTTGTAGTTAGAAAAAAATAGTGTAATTTTTCAATTAAATTACTTATATTTATAGTTTTTTTGTACAGATTTTTTATAAACTCTCAATTCAATTAATCAAATGGTTATAGTCACGCTTATTAACGTCAAGGGTGCCTAGGACCTTAAAGTCGTCTGCTATACTTGACTAACCGAGCCGCTATGGCCGCCATTTATAAGAAACTGATTTATCCGACTTGCTAAAATCTATTAAAATATCCAAAACGATCAGTCCCTTTCTGCCATCTTTCTGCGGTACTCAATGATTGTTTCATTCAAACGAATTGTCTGATTTTGGAAAATTTTGCTTTCAAAATCTCGAAGCGGCGAACTTACGCGTGTCACGCTTCGAAGGGAGGTTATGTTCCATATTTATAATGAATATAAGGTCAAGAGGTTACGCGATGGAGGTTTGTCCGAAAGTCAAACCTCGTTAAGCATCATGTTATTGTGATTAGGAAGTGATAGTGAGCACGGAAAATATGTAATCTCGTTTTAGAAACCTGCGCGGGTGCCTACCATTGAGACACGTGTCACTCCCCTTTCTCTATCGGTAAGACTCGTCGAATGATAAGAAGATAAGATTTTATGTGTATGTTCCAATGTCACAGCAACCAAACGCATACTAATCTGAGTGTCAAAATTATTATCTATTCAATTATTTATTTATTAATCTACTAATTATAAACGTGTATGTACCGACTGTAGTTAACGTAGGAATACTCGAAATTACCGACCAAGGAGCATCGTTCTCATGCGTTGCGTTCTGCTTCACCGGACCCGTCGATCTCAAGGAATCCTCCAGATCGCCCAAAAACCCGATCGAACGCGGTCAATTTGAAAAAAAAAATTGCTGATTCGTCGCACGATAATACTCATGAGTTAAAAGGAATATTGTGTACTCAATTTCATTTGTAAACGGTATTTTAGTTCCTATTTATTTAAAAGACAAAAATACGAATTATCATCGTTTTATTAATAATAATTATAATTCGTACCAAATTGTTTTATTTATTCACTTTTTTTTCGTTGCCAAATTAAACTTCAAACATCGTTTCTGAAGTGTCTTGTGTACTATTTACAATAAATTATTATAGTGACTGGAAATATTTGAATTGCATCGACTTTAAAATTTTTGTTCGTTCCAACATATTTATAGTTATAATCCCTATGCTCTTGCAATACACTAAAAAATAATATTAATAATGTATTTTTTTTTAAATTTGATTGTTTAAAGGAAGTTAGACAAAAAAAATCCTCAGGAATGATCTAATCCACCCAGGAAAACAATTGTTGTCATCGTTATATTCTGGGAGTTTTAAAGAGTTTCTAATTTTATTTTCGAGTGCAGGGTTTCACGTATTGTGTGTGCAGAAAACGGGCTCGTCGGAGAGGAGAGGATCTTTCACGAGGGGTAAAAAATTTGTAAAAAATAAAGTCCTTTCTGAAATATCTTTTCATCAATCCTCTGTCGACAACGATTTTCCTCAAAAAAAGCACACTTTGTCGAATGCGATTGAAACTGTCTCGATGTTCGACATGAACGATCGTTTTCCAGACAACGAGAAAAAGTGTAAGCTCTTAAAAAATCAAATTTATCCATTTAAAATTAATCATTTCATTATTATTGATTCAAATTTTGTTTTTTGTTTTCTTTTATTTACAGCTGTAATTCGATGCGAAGGAAGTCAGATGTAAAGAAAGTCTTGCGGGGCAAACTCGGAGCTGTTCGTTCATTTTTTCAATTATTTCGAATGTTTAAAGAAAAATTTTTCAGTAAAGATTTAATTCTTGCGTGTCGTGTGTTTTGAATTATTGCAACTGCAAAAAAGTTTAAAAATAACATTCGTAGCAACATTGCAGTAGCTCAACTCCATTCGTTTCCAATGTAATTCCAATTCGCGTTAATTATTACTCGTGGACAACATATCGACCTGGGACGTGAAAACAGAAAGAAAATTGAGTCGAGAGCAAACCAGAAATTCAATGTTGATGACGCGCAGGCATGTGAGATTGAAAATTCACGGGGTGAGTCGAAAAATTATGTTTCTATGAATATAATTTTCATTTGGAAATATGGGAATAAAAGAAACCCTTCAGTTCCGATCTGAAAAAATGGACTTGAAAAATTTATCCATCGAAAGAAATAATAAAATTAAAATGAAAAAAAAAAAAACAAAATTTCGATAACTCTCAAATAAGATTACAAAATTATTTCGACGTTGAACGTTCTGGTGAATTTGATGACACCGATTCGTGCATGGCACATAAAGATAGTCCACTCTATTTTATTTTTTTGGTATTTCCAAAAAAATGTTTACGAGTTACACACCGTGGGTGTCATTGCTTCTATTCCAATTTTTATCATTTCAACAAGTCTTAAACGTACTACAATTTTTATCATTTCCAATTTTTATCATTTCAACAAGTCCTAAACGTACTACAATAACGATATACAGGGTGTCCGGATAGTGCGAACAGACTCGAAAAAAGAGAAACAAAGGAAGATTAAAAATCTTCCCATTCAAAAGTTCTATTCAATTTGCCCTAAATCTAAAATTATTCACCATTCAAAACTACTAGACCATTTTTCCACTTCACGTCCAATTATCTAGAAAAACAAAACAGTATCAAATTCATCGAGAATGGCAATAAAAAAATTAAAAAAAAACACGTTGTATTTCCTTCCGTGATGAAAAAAAAAGAAACTCGTTGATTCTAATTCTATCTATAATCTAGTGCTGCGTTCCTTGTTCAGCTGTTCCTCAATTTTCCTTTTCATCTCATCTCTACTGATTAAGGAGGTTGGCTACACACAACAATGTTGCCATGTTAAAAGCATAGGAAAATTCGAAATGATTAGAATTTAATGGAATTTGGTGAGCATATTCTTTTGGATTAAATATAAATATACAAATTTTTAAAGATTTTTCTTCTACATAGTTTTCGAGTAATTTAACACTAGAGTTTACATCCGTAAGCATAGTATTCTGATATATATAGGTATATCTTTTGCATATTGTAAACTCCAATTATTCGACAACTATGTAGACGAAAAATTTGAAAAAATTTGTGTCATTGCATTTTATGCTGAAGAATGTTATCACTAAATTTTATCAAGCTCTTATCATATTGTCGTATGTAGCCATCCTCCTTAAAGAACGCGAGAATATCTAGTTTTCGTTTCGTCGATCACTAATTGAATCAAATTTAATAAATGGTGCTTGGGAGAGAAAACTGGTAAGTATTTTTCTCTTCGAGATTATGAAATTTCACGAGTGCGCGAATCTCAGATGCGATTTTTGGGACACCCTGTAAATTGAATCTTGGGACGAGACATGTTGGATTGAATGACACTTTTTCTCTCTCTTTTTCTTTTTCCACGATCTCGCGTACTAGTGTGAGTGTCTGTCTTACTCTGAAAAGTACAAGTCCGTGGGCGACGTATAAAACTGGAGCCTGTGAGTTTCCGCGGTCCAGTGCGGATGCTGATCGTCATCGGGACGGGAGACGATTTCCACCCGATCGGCAATCGACTGTGGTCCAGCAATTCAGTGGTTTTTTTTTCTTCGTTTTTTTATTTTTCAAAAAATCTTTTTTTTTTTCTTATAAATAAAAGATCGTGCGCGATTTTTCCATAAGTTACCTTTTACTCGATCGATCGAGATCGAATCGATCCGTTGTTACTTCGTCTTCGTTAACGTCGACGATGACGAGCTTAAGAGGATTCGCGACGTTCGCGTTTATCGCGGCGTTCGCCATAATCGCTGCGGTTTCGGTCAGCTTCGATGACGGTATGAATTACACGTGGTCATCGTATCAAAAAGCTCATTATTTTTCAGCTCGAAAAGATTCAGAAGTAGAATATTGAAAAAAAATTATCGAAGTATCAACAACGATCGTTGAATCGAGTTTCATAATATTAAAATACTGTTTAACATTAAGGAGGGTGGCTACATACGACAATATGATAAGAATTTAATAAAATTTAGTTATAACATTCTTTAGCATCAAATGCAATGACACAAATTTTTTCAAATTTTTCGTCTACATAGTACTCGAATAATTGGAGTTTACAATATGCAAAAAATATACCTATATATATATCAGAATCCTATGCTTACGGATGTAAACTCTAGTGTTAAATTACTCGAAAACTATGTAGAAGAAAAATCTTAAAAAATTTGTACATTCATATTTAATCCAAAAGAATATGCTTACCAAATTTCATTAAATTCTAATCATTTCGAATTTTTCTATGCTTTTAACATGGCAACATTGTTGTGTGTAGCCAACCTCCTTAATTAGCATTTATTGATAAATTAATTTTCCATTAATTTACTGAAAATTAAATTTTGTCGAACGTATTCAATGAAGTATTTCAAGATTTCGATACTATTTCGTTTCCAGTGTTTGGATAAAACTCAATATTTTCGAAATTTTCAAAAATTTTTTATTCCAGAACCTTTCACATTGTATTTTCCATCAAATTTTCGATTAAAATAAGCCCTTGTGGTTTGTTTGCAAAAAAAAAAAATTGAATTGTTATTCGAAACAGAAGAGGATAAAAAAATCTTCTTTCTCTGTCCAAGATAAAAGCCAAAACGTAATTCCCACACGATCTGACCCAATTTTCACTTATCGATATTCTCATACAGTGTGTGTGTGTGTATTACTGCTTCATTTGCATGGTGGGTTTCCTAAACGAGCTTTCATGTTAATGATATTTCAATGTGAAGAATGAAATCGGAACGATAACTTGGCACACACAGCCGAGGGGTCACGGGGGATAAGATATCTGCCAACGAGAAGCGATCAACGAGTCAGTCACATGTATTATTTTTTGTTTTTTTATTGAAACAACAATCAATGATTCGAGAATCTTCCACATTTCATAATCGTACAATCGTACAATATCTTTACGTTCTACTCCTTTATTTCTGAATATTTTTTTTATTAACAGTTAATTGTTCGCATGCAGCAATGCTAGTATTTCATTTTTTCGATTCATTTGTTTTTTCAAGTTGAATCGCGTGCTCCATGCACCATAATCGTTTATTTTGTTCCTTTTTCATCGCCAATCTTAAGGAGTTTCGGTACAGGCGTTACAATGTTGCCATGCTAAACCATGTTAAAAACACAAAAAATTTCAAAAAGTTAAGAATTTTATAAAATTTGGTGAACATATTCTTTAGTGTCAAATTTGACAATACAATTTTTTTCAGATTTTTCTTCTACACAGTTATCGAGTAATTGAAGACTAAAGTTCACGTGTATAAGCATAGGGTTTCCATATATATAGGTATACACTTCGGGCATAAAAAATCTGCTTTAATGCATAAATACTCGATAACTAAGTAGAAGAAAATTTTGAAAAAATTTGTGTATTCGTACTCGATGTTGAAGAAGATTATCACTAAATTTCATTAATTTCTTAACATTTTATCTTTTGTATCGAAGCTCCTTAATTTTTGTCACAATTCGAAAGTTGCCATTTTCGATTATTTATTAGTTATGCTTCTCTGATAATTCATCAATTATTTTGCCCGAGATCGAAGATGGCAGACACGTGGTATAAAAGTAATGCCCTTTCGTGATCTTCGTAGACTGGAACCAGTCTTGTGTGGAGTTACGGGAGTCCGTAGCAAGAAACCCGGTAGTAAAAGGGCAAACCGGTGCGGTATTCCGTCAGGGTCATTAAACTCTTCGGATTGTTATTGTTGCCTACGATTTCATCTTATCATCCGTTTTTTTTTTCGTTTTTTCCAACATTTGTCGATATTTTATCGAAATTTTTAGTTTACCCATACTTCATATCGATTTTTTGGATAAAAATTGTTTTTTTTTTGTTTTTTTTTTCGACGTTCATAAAAACTCGAAAATACTAAAAACCGAAAACGCATCGTCGCTTATATATGGGACTCGTAAAAAAATAATGTCTCTCGTTTCCTTTTCCTAACACCTGATCAGTGGAAAAGTAGCACAAAAAACGAAACGAAACAAATTATTTTTAAATGCGGAGGGCTGACAGCTTTACTTTTCCATATTTAGAGGCCTGAAAAGATCTACGACTCTCGTTAAAATAGATACGAGTTGCTGCGCTTATTTCCAAAATAAAAACGACGTTTTTGAAAGAAGAAAAAACTTTCGACTGGGATCGAAGCGAATGAAATAGAATAAATAATTTCATTCGTAAAACGATGCAGTGTGCATATTTTTTTGAATTAAAAAAAAATATCCATTTTTAAATAAATCGTCAATTTTAGTGAACATTTGTTCGTGTAAACATTTCGGAATAGATCCGCAAAAAGCCTGCTCCGAACATTATCAACATTTTTTATTTATTTATTTATTTATTTTTATTTTTTTATATCGATCGAATCATTCGTGTGGAATTTTGTGTAAGACTTTGAGAAAAATCATCGCGTGGGCGTTTTCATTTTTTTAATCTGGGTCACGTAACCTTCTGGTAATTCGATTTTTAACGGTAATCTTCGCAGCTTCCGCCCTCGTTTTATTTCTTACTCGAGTGACAAGGACGAACAATTGTATCAGTCAGCATAAAATAACACAATTTGTTTTAAATGGCTCAAGAGTCGAGGGTCTAAACACCCTTGAAAGATTTCACAGGCATTGTTCAAAATATATTTTGCAATCGTGTATACGAAAAATGGAGAATTGAAATGAAAAAGAGAAGATGAAAAAACATTTTTCTGAATTTCTATTCGAAAATACCTTTACACAGATTTTCAAGCTTCGTGGCAATTTTATTTTAAGCCCCGAAGATCATAGTCAATGAGAAGCGATTCCAATTTATTAATCGATTCACAAACGATTATTCAAAAAATTGAATTAATTATGATCATTTGTGTCGTAATGATCCAGTCATTTAATAAACATTTTTTTCCTCATTTCAAGCTCTGTCTGAAAGCTTCGAGCAAGCGATGCACAGTGATGAATTCGCCATCGCGGTAACGCATATCAGACCAAAAAAATCAGGCACAGTTGAGACTTTATTGGCAACTCAATTCCAAAGACCCAAAACTAAGATTGTCTTCATGCTCGATCGGCACACGAAACGAAGTACGTATTAAATATTAAAAAAATATAACATTTATAATAAAATGGAAAAAAAATAATGAATTTATAGTTGATGATTGAATTAGATTCAATGAAAACGAAAAAATATTAATAAATGTGTAATCTACTATTTTCAGTCATGATGGAAACAGTGGAACTTGATGAACATCGCATGGAACATCTTGTAGTTGATACTATGAATGTTTCATTGCCTATAAAAAATATTATTTTTTACGTCCGTCAGGAAGCACCATCGCCACACATTGACGTCTACGTCGACTGTGTCCACGAAGGTTCACTACCACTGAAAATAACATTCCGCGACATCCCTGTATATGAGCTCAAAGATTCACCGTTCGAAGTGGTAAATATAAAAAAAAAAATATTATTTTCGCCAATTTAATGAAATATTATTACAAAACTTGAAATTAATATCGTTTCGATAATTGTAGACTATTCCGAGCACAAAATACCACGCGTTTAAATTCATTTTGAAAAAATTAGAAACAATAACATCAATGAGGATAAAACATGAAAATAATATCGTGAAAATTCATATTTTCTATCGAATGGCGCCAGGCAAAGCGTACGAATGAACGATTGAAAGAAAAAAAAAAAAAAAACTGCAGAATGCATCGATGATGTATAGAAAATAAGATAAAATTCTTCGATGAATATTCCAGTATCGTCATCAATAAAAATGGAATCCCACGTAATGCACCTAGAAATCTAGATTTCACCATTTTTAATTATGATGTAAATATATTTCTCACCCACGCGTACGATGTCGGGACGATCAGAGATACGAGTGCAGTTATTGGCCGCTCGAAGAAATCACTTTTCCGTATTTGATCGTGCATACATCTCTGATGCACCGTTCGAGGGCACCGTTCCACTTTCGTGAATTTCTATTCGATATATTAAATTCTAATTGTTATATCGATATATTCCTGAACGACGAAGATAAAAATATGCAATACTTTGATGACTGATGAGTGAACGATTAGTACGATTACAATTGAGAGCTCGATTAGATTTCTCAAGCATAATTTAATCCGCATAACGATTTCCCTCCGATCTGTTCGATCTCGTTCTCGAAATAAACGCAAACCCGAAGCACACGCATTAAGTGACCGGACGCATTACAATTTTATATGTACACACGAGCAATGACGCCCAGATGCCGTGGGACGATGAAGTCTTTCCGAATATGGCCAGCAAAAAATATAGCATTCGCATCGAAAGACACGCAGCTCGCGGTAGTAAACAGCATTGCCCAACTTCTCTTCTCTCAACGGAATCGGGACTGTGTCATTTAGGACGCCTATACTCGGTCAACGAATGAACTAGCCCACATATTTTGTGTATCGAAGACTGCAGCTCTTGTTGTCCCGGGCAGACATATTTTTTCAAATTTCTTTTTTTCCCATTCGGAATAACGAATGAATTGATCGAAAGAGTCGGAAAATTGGATTCTCGACATCCAAAAACAATTGTTTTATTCAAGTGAATTGAGAATAATCGAATATTTGAAAACAATGGAATGATCGAAAGTGATTAGTGACTTTGAATATCGATGTATTGAAAATAGTCTATCTACGTCCCAGATTCCGTTGTTATTTATTTTTACGAATCGTACTTGCCTCGATTCGCTGCACCACGAATCTTTAACAATTCATGAGAAATCTGCAAGAAGCATCCAACTTTAAAATCACTTTTTAACATGTAATATCGACTAATCGACTGGACGAATTTGCAGTTCAAAGAGAGAAAGTATCGAACAAAAGTTTACAAAACAAGGAGCGTCGACGATGCACTGAGACGAGAGCACTGCCCTTCGGATCAGTTGGACCTCGAAGACACCAATTCCGATCAGACTACTGTGTCGTATACCACGAGAATAAGGAAGAGAGAAGAATATAGAGGCGATCAGGGGCCTATACCTGTTGTCTTGGTACCCGGTAAGTTTGAGCTCGCAACATTTTTAACTGGGCTTTCTAAAAAACGTTGAAGACATTCATTCGTTCAAAGTGATCCAAAAGCTCCACTAACGTAAAACTTGAACAAGAATTTAAAACCACTTACAACGTGGTCATTCAATTGAATCCTACAGATTTACAGTTTTCCAATCTATAGCAAATGCGATTGAGCAACGAGATCCTTAATAAGTAAAGTCTTGTCAAGTCCATAAAAGGTGCAGGAGAGTCGAACAGCAAGCTACGATTCATTTCAACCCGCATTCTCGTTAAACTGTCCAACTCAATTATGTCTTCAACGAGCTAAAACTTTGAACGAAATAACTGTAACTTGAAAAATTCTATAATCATTGATTTTTATTTTTTATTTTGTAGACTGTTTGAGCGAGGCGTCACTCAGTAAAACTTTGAACGAGCTGATAGTCCTTACAAACCGAATTTGGCAAGAGATAGAGCACAATGTAAGTCGCATTTTTTTTTTGCACATCTGAAAATATTTTGAATGAAAACACAAATTGAAATTCCAATTTCAATTTAAATAAAATTGTGGTAGGATTGGAACCGCGAATGAAATTCGGTTTAGTTGAAAAACAAATTTTACGTTCAATCACGAAACAATAAATATTATTTTACTTTCGTTGTTATAATCGACAGAGGAGGGAAACGTCTCTGGTCCGCAAACTGTTGGAAGAGTGCACAGCTTGTCGCGCGGAATGTGCCCCACGTGAGTTGATGATAAATCAGCTTGTTACAAATAATTTCAAGCTTTGAATCTCAAGGATTCAATTCAGAAGGTTTACTATTAATCGAATCATCGTTGATGTTTTTCAGGTTCACCACCACCACCACCGCCACCACCGGTATCCACATGTTCCATGAATTCACCCTGTTTCCCTGGGGCAGATTGTTATGACACTGCCAGTGGTCCACACTGCAGATGCCCTCGAGGTTATACCGGTGATGGACGTCGTTGTGAAAGAATAAATTCGTGTGATCCCAATCCTTGTTTCACCGGTGTAAGATGCCAGAGCATGGGGGAAAACTACAGGTAACGTTTCAAAACCATCCGATGGAAATGTGACTGAAAAAAACAGGATTTCTTGTTCCTGTTATATTTGAATTTCGCGGGTCAACGAGTCCAATATTATTTTGATGATAAAATGTTGAATGATAAAACTGCATTTGGTGAGAACATGATGAAAAATCGATAAAACCAAAAAAGTTTAAATACGAAAGAATTTATTTTTTTTTCCAAATAAATCAAAGCAGTTTTTGTTTGGTCGAAATTGGTTCAACTTTTAAGGTTTTGGATCAAAATGGGGGAAAAAAATGTGTTGATCTTACAGATGCGGCGAGTGTCCACCTGGTTACACTGGTAACGGCGTGAAATGTCGTCCACTGACCCCGTGCGATCGAAACCCCTGCTTCAAGGATGTGCCCTGTTATCCGAAACGAGATTCTCCACAACAATACACGTGCGGTCGTTGTCCCAGCGGATATCACGGTGACGGAGAAAATTGCAGACCCGTCGATGAGTGCGATCTGCATAATCCATGCGGCAATAACTCTCAATGCGTGAATTTGAATCCAGGATACAGGTGCGATGCTGCTGATCGTGATGTAGACAAGTGGTGATTTGTCACTGACTTCATTCGAATGATTCATTTTTCCTCCACATACGAATTATAATGATGATAATATTAATAATATTATTAATATTTCGAACACTGCTCAAAATAATAATAATATTATTACTATTTTGTTAGACGGAAGAATAATTTCATATCGCAAAGTGAGTGGTGTATGAAAAAAAAAAAGAAAAAAAATAGCAACGAGAGAAAAAAGATGAGAACGGTCGAAGATTGATTAATCATTCGGCTGAACCGGCTGCGGAAAATGTTGACTCTTTTTCCATAACGATATATAGTTATTCTTTTTGTTTTGACGTTCTTTTCTAATTTTTTTCAAAATTTTATCAAAACTTGCCCTTTGCTCAACTACGACTTGGCATCAAATCATTCACTTCTATTTTCTCATAATCTCTTTTCCCGTCTGTCTTAATCTCATTCACCCAATCTCAAGTGTACTTAAAACAAATTTTTTTTGTAAAGTTATCGAAATGATTCGAATAATCGAAGACAATATACGAAGACGAAAAAAAAAACCAAAAAACGTGCAAGAAAATTGATGATTCGTATCGCTCTTCCAATCCGGCAAAAGTCCTTCCTTTATGTCCCATTGTTTTTAATTTATAAAAAAAAAAAAAAAAAAAAATACATTTCTGGTTCTCTGCTCATGTTTGAAGAAATGGAGAGCAGGTGAGATACCAAATTTCAGGGACAAATCATTTATTTGCTATTTAATTGGGATGTGGGCGAAAGAAAAGACGAAAAGTCGTTTCGCGAGACAGATTAATGTTGGAAGATCGAATACGTTTTTGTCGGATTTATTCGCCGATGCTTACCCGCCGTTCCGGTAATGCCCGTCACCAGATGCCAGGCCTGCCGTCCTGGACACACCATTGCCATCACCGGTAGCGACAAGGGGAAGTGCGTCGACATCAACGAGTGCGATGACGGCCGGAACGGTGGATGCGTTCCGAACTCCGACTGCATCAACATTCCGGTAATTATTTACACGTTCACCTATTTTATTTTTTCATCAAAATAAGTTATACGCATTTGCATAGTTATTTAAAACAAACAATTTCAGTTGAAACAACATTTACAATACTTTTTTCTATCGTTTTTTATCAATATTTTCAGGGCTCCTTCACTTGTGGCCAATGTAGACTCGGTTATTCCGGAAATCAGACCGTCGGATGTCACCTGTCCCACACTATTTGTCCCGATTCGAAAACAATCTGTGACAAAGAAGCCTCTTGTTCTTGTGAAGTGCAAGATGTATACACATGCAAGGTAATTGTGCTTCGAGCATGTCCAGAGTTTCGCAAATAATCTTTTGAATAACTGTCAGCGCATGTACGAAAACTTTGAAAATACTCCTGCGCATGCGCATGATGCAGAAACATAAAAATATAATTTTTAATGTAAAATTTGTGAAAAATAATTGTACAGTGCAGAGTTGGTTACGCCGGCAATGGATTTGTCTGCGGCATTGATTTCGACCTCGATGGAATACCGGACGAGCCAATCGGTCCTCCGCACAACTATCCGGGAGACAATTGTCCTTTGTTGCCGAACAGCGGTCAAGAGGACGTCGATGGTGATGGGGTTGGTGACGCGTGCGATAACGACGCTGATAACGATGGTGTTCTTAACGAATCGGACAATTGTCCACTCAAGTACAATCCGAGGCAGGAAGACACCGATCGCGATGGCCCGGACAGGGTTGGAGATCTTTGCGACAATTGTCCTACTGTTTCGAACCCGAAGCAGAGAGACACTGATGGCGATGGTGTCGGTGATGACTGCGACAACGACAAGGACAACGATGGTATTTATTGTCTTGAAAAGGTTTTTGTTACGGACAATTGGGAGTCTCGGAAGATGATGAACGTCGTGAACTTCCAAGCTTTTAACTTTGTCGACCCTGAAATATTTCAGGAATTCTCAATCACTTGGACAATTGTCCACTGATAAAGAACGAGTATCAGGAGGACAGAGACGGCGATGGGATCGGCGACGCCTGTGACAATTGTCCTGACATATCGAATCCGAATCAGGCTGATCAAGATCGCGACAGAGTCGGCGATGCTTGTGATACGGACCGGGACAGAGATAAAGATGGAATTCAAGATGATATCGACAATTGTCCGGATCATCCCAATTCCAATCAAAGGGACACCGACGAGGATGGATTTGGAGACCTTTGCGACGACGATATTGATGGCGATTTGGTTCGAAATCATTGTGACAATTGTCCGTATGTACCGAACAGGGATCAAGCCACTCTCAAAGGTAAGCTTGCACCTTTTTTCATTTGAATTTTGTTTCGTATCAAAAAGTCTTTCCAATTTTTGATTTTTCAGATCATAACATTTTTCTCGGATATCCTTCTCGAACTCTGTCATACAAAAAATACAACAGTTTTTGCTTTTGTTCTTTCATCAGATTCCCAATGTCTTTTGTTGTTTCAGGTGGTCGGTTCGGAGACGCTTGCATGGAGGATTACGACAACGACACGATCATAAACAGATACGACAATTGTCCAAACAACAGTTTGGTATGGACGACAGATTTTCGCAACTATGAAATGATCCCGCTTGACCCTGAAGGCAGTGCTCAGATCGATCCGATATGGCAGATTCGTCACAATGGCTCGGAAATGGTTCAAACTGAAAATTGTGATCCTGGTATTGCTGTTGGTACGTAAATCAAATCACGTTGTTTTAAGAAAATAAATTGAAAAACTCGACGATAAATGGAATAAAAAAAATATAATAATATAAAAATTGAACTGAGCCGTAATAGTATATATTTTTACTCGCCCAAATCAGGACAAGTTGCATTCAACGGAGTGAATTTCGAAGGTACATTTTTCGTGAACACGGAAATCGATGACGATTACGTGGGTTTCGTGTTCGGTTATCAAAACATCCGTAAATTTTACGTGGTCATGTGGAAAAAAAATATGCAAACGTATTGGCGAGCAACGCCATTCCGCGCGACCGCTGATCCCGGAATTCAATTGAAGCTCGTAAATTCGATAACGGGACCGGGTAAAATACTGCGAAACAGTCTTTGGAACACTGAGGGCAGAGATCAACAAGTGAAACTATTGTGGAAGGATCCGAAGAACGTTGGCTGGAGGGCTAAAGTTCCTTACAGATGGGAGCTCCTTCATCGACCCGTAATCGGACTAATGAGGCTTTCGATTTACGAAGGACCGCGTTTGGTCGCCGATTCCGGCAACGTTTTTGACTCAACTCACAAGGGAGGAAGACTCGGGCTCTTTGACTTTTCTCAAGAACAAGTCATTTGGTCTGATTTACTCTACAAGTGCACAGGTGAGGCCCAAACGACAATTTTATTCGATCAGAATTTTGATAACTTGCACTATCGAATAAAAATGTTTTGAAAAAATCGATTTTTTGGACTCTTACAGGGGTTCGAGCCTTTATGAAAAATTCTCTAATCCGTTTGTTAAACTTTCAGAAACTGTTCCCGAGTCCGTATATCGTGAATTACCGAGGGACGTGCAGGGCAAGGTTCAAGTCGAAACGGACAAACGTTATCCGGTTTATCAGCCGGTACTTCCGGCCGATTGTTACATCACCGCTGATTCGATACAACGGTACCAATGACGCGTATAGTTTCGTTAATTAAAACAATTATTTAGTTATTATTTTCGTTGTATAAGTTTATGGAATAACGTTGAACGGTCAACAATTGTTTATATATATTTTACGCACAACTAGTTCGTTGTCAGAGATCGTGGAAAAGCCACGTTTATTAATACGACTGGATGAATAAATTACACGACATATTTCGGTGTTGATTAATTCCGCTATCTATGCACGGAGATAATTGCATAAATCTATATTTAACAGTCAAGACGTACGAGGAATCGCGATGAAACTGTATGGAATGGTAAAAGTGGAGCATTACGGAGCGAAAAGTCCTTGGGCATTTTCCTCTCCGATGTACCCTTGAAGGGATATGAACTGTAAGTGAGCGTGGCCAATCCGTTGCGTCGATATGAAGAAGTGGGCGTGGCTAAGACTGATCAATTAATACTTCACGAACGGTGCGTCGGAGGCACAAATGCCTAAGGACTTTTCTCTTCTGAATCACGCCCTCTATTCATTTTTTTGGTCTTAGATTTGAGTTTCGAAAATTGTACAATCGTACAGCGTATAATACCGAAATGATTGTAATAGCGATAAAATAAGGAGACTTTTTCTGGTTGGTATAATATGTATAGTATTAAACTTGAATTTTATTGATGCCATTAATTGAAGAATCATTATTATTATTATTAGTTTATTATGTAACTATCAATCAGTGTAATAACTATCATAATATTTATCTCTCATTCATTCGTGATTTTTCATTCGCGCGTATAATATTTTTCTTATTTCCTTTCTGTTTTTTCTTGCTAACCTAATAATTCTTATTGAAATTGACGTAAGCAGTCTTCTTACAATGCTTGCTCCCTTACAGCTTCGCGATATATGTTATATATATATGAATAATTTCATACACACACACACACACACACACACAACGCATATCATTCATATATTCAAACGAAATACAGAATCAGTCGTTCTACCCATTCAAGGTATTATAATCTGTAATTCGAACATTTTATCTACCTGTTAGTCTCGTTATACTTTATCACATTCTACTGTTCGTGTTTCATGCGTCGTTTTACTTATTTCTTTCCAAATTTCAATTTAATGGCAATACCGCGATGTTTTTTTGTTTTTCTTTTCTGAATTTACATAAATACTAATAAACGCTTCATCCTGTCGACACATTTTTTAGATCCTTTGGTTTAAATTCCGAACAACGTAATATCACCTAACTACAATAAATTATTAGTTGTTTGTTTTTTCTCAAATTATTTATTTATAATATTTATAATAATGTATATTTTTTTCAAATCGCTTAACTATTTACACTAAAATTTCGCTCAAATACTTTTTGGACCGACCGTGTCTACGGTCGTTTTCACTTTTTACTCTTGAATTCTCTCTTCAATCGTTCTTCTTTTTTGTTCCTACGATGAAACACATATATATATATGTATATATATATATGTATTGTTTATACATGTATGTATAATTGAGTATAACTAAAATTCGCGCGTTTGTGGCAGTGGTTGCTCAGAATTTTTGTTTCTTTTTCTGTCTTCATGTGTGTTGTGTGTTTACGTGTATTCGTGTGAGTGTGTTCTCTTTTCCCTAATATTTGTTTTCCTCATTTTGTCCCCTGTCGAGGCAGTTGGGCACCCTTAGACGAGGGATTTTTGAGTTTTTTACTTCACATTATTTTCTTAAGGACAGACTTTTTGTTTCCTTTTAAAAAAATTCTTTTATCCCCATTGTTCCCTATTTCGTAAATAGTCTTTCGCAAAAGCTACTTTCACGAGTACCTCGCGAGCCTCTTTGAGGATTCAACGTTAATAGAACAAACAAGATTATCGTTCAAGTAAAATGTTTAAAAAAAATTCGATCGGGCGACAGTGTTTTTTTTTTGCTTCTCATTGATCTTCGAGAAGATGCGGATTCTTTCAACGAACCCTTTTGCGCCTGTCTTCAATGTTTACTTATCATGTTATAAAATGGAAAAAGGGCATTCGCGAAGCTTCTTTTCTTTTTTCATTTTCCATGCCACATTCTGAGTATCCAACCACCTTAACGTTGCCTCCCGACTCTCACCCTCGTACTCAAAGGTTCGCTGTACCGCTCTGCTCGTGATTATTGGTCGTTGTGGATCTAAGTATTGGCTCGGGTCACCACGCCTCCGTGTAACGAACGTCAAACTCCTGCAACGCTGGCAAACGCTTTTTCAACGACTCAAACGTCTGCGCCGAAAGCTTCGTACTGTTTAGATTCAATTTTCTTAGGCTCGTGAGTGCTGAAAAACAAAAAAACAAAATGATTTTCAATTATCGCGTATTCAGCGATAAAATGAACTGAAACTTTCGACCGGCAAACAAAATGGTTGGGAAATTGCAGAAATTTAAAAAAAATGTCAATTTCATCGAAAATCGAAAAAAAACCAACAATTATTTAAATAAAACTAGTGTAAAAATGATAGAAATCTCAAAAATAAGAACGAAAAAAAACGAAACCGCTTGAAACGATGGTGTGAGAAATTGGAACAAAAAATTTTTCTATTTTTTATGTTAAAATAGATTTTTAAAAAATACTCACAGGCCAAGGTCGAAATGCCTTTATCGGAGACGGGAGTCTCGCACAAATTGAGGACCTGCAATTTTTGAAGATGTTCGCTTATCATTTGCAGGCCCGCATCACCGAATTGTGTTGCCCAAAGATTGAGATATCGGAGAGCCGGCAGTTTTATCAATTGTTCGGCACATGCGGACGTAACCGAGGTAAATGCGAGGGTCAGGCACTCAAGATTACCCAGCGCGCCTCCGCCCAATATCACAGCAACGTCGGCGTCGGTTGCACGTGCTGGTAGCGTCAATTTTTTCGGTCCACCTTTCTGTTGCTGTTGCCCAGTCAAAAATCGAATTACAGTCCGTTCGAAAACATGGAATTGAAAATTTATTGATTTTATCAAAAAAAAAATTCAATGGAAAAAAAAAACATTTTGAAGAGCTGATTTTCAGTTATAAAAACATCGCTACTACGATTTTTCTTTATTTACAGTTTTGTATCGTTAATATTTATGGGATTAAAAATATTACCAATTCCTGCAAATTTTTTTGCCGCTGACAAAGAGTGATGTAACGATTTTTGCCAGTTTGAGTCGATTGAAGAGCAGAAACCACTTGAAGACGGTGTTCCTCGTTTGGCAATAAACGCCACTCGAGCATGAGACACAAGGCCTCCTGGGCAGCTTCACAATCTCGAACACCCAGTAGCATACAAGCTCGCCACGTCTGCTTCACGAGAGAAGCGATGAATCTCTTTCGACGACAACAACAACCGAGCAGGGTTGTCAACTGGCAAATAAAGTTAATGGAAGTTAGTCGACGAAGAATTTTATTTAACATCATTTCGCAAATTTACTTTTCAGTATATTCGCATCATTCTCAATATGAAAAGAGTATACTTGGATGTAATTCGTATATGATAATTTTTCTTGAATTAAAAGAAATAAGAAACAGCGATTTAAATTGGAAATACATGAACTAATTTTCCTCCTACGAAATTAAATCACATTCTATACTTTTCTATAATTTTCATCAATTTTTTATTTTAATTCGAGAATAGCAATCCATTTCAATTGGGAGCAGATAAATGGAAGGTGAATGAAAATGGAAAACTTAAATAATTTGTCCAAAATTACTGAGCGATATATGAATTGAAATTTCGGGTTGATAAATCTGTGTTCAAGTTGGTTGAACTTTTTCGATGAATCGGAAAAATTTTGGCTCTGGTTTCTTGAGCCACAGACACACCTCGAAAATATCCGAGGTCGTATCTTTTTTTTCCCCATTCCTTTTTAAATAGTGATCCAATGGTTTTGAAGTGCGTATAGCGACGAAGATACATGTATTCGAAAAAAAAACATTGTGCTTTATACGATTTCTCGATACATATAGATTCCTACGAAAAACAAAGTCGCAAGCGTACGACGTTTGTCCTTGTCAGGGTTGGTAAAACGTAGTCAATTTGAAAGTCTCATTGTTTGCTTCGATGTTAGGCCGATGACTCCGAAATAACTCGCTCACGTGGCTTCTCCCACGATTTTCCGTCTCAGCCTCGCACGGAATGATTATTTTTAAGTAATCTCAATCCATTTATCTTTTTTTTTTAGCCCGTTTTCTTTTCGATTCTCTTCCTTCTATCTTCACTCAAAATAAATCTTCGAGTGTGTTGTTAAAGAAAAATCTTTCTTACATTTCAAAAATCGTGAATGAATCGTAATTAATTTTATTATTATTATATTTGCTCCAATTTTTTCGACGATCATAATAACAACCGTTACAAAAGTTTTTTCTTCGTAAAAATATAAAAATTCGTACAAACTCGGCAAAAATACTCCGGAACAATATTTGCATTGGCAAAATAAATATTCAAGTCCCTATATTTACGAGGATATTTAAGAATTTTTTTTCGACGAGTCAATAATTCACTCGTCCAAGACTCCGAGAGATAAAAGAAGAAACAAACAAAGAAGCTCCAAGAAGTAACAACAACAAAAAGCGTCGATCCATTTTTAGAAATTATATACAGTTCGCCAATATTTACTCACCATTTCACCGAAAAGTGCACCCTCGTCGGGGCAAGCTCCGTCCACCAAAAGGGTGCATTGCTGCACTTTCTTCGCCGAAGGTGCAGCAATGTGAATCCATCCGGGCCTTTGCTCACGTACCGGCAAAAGAAACCGATGTACCGAACATCTCGAGTCACTGGCCAAACGACGCATCACCGAAAGCATCACGTATTCTTGCACCTCTTTGTCGACGAGTGCACGATCCGGAAATGGCACTGGCTGTAATAGGGAACCAATACCTGGCCTCCAATCCGCATATTCCGATCTGAAACCGGAATAAAAGTAAATTATGAAATAGCTTATTTGCGATGAAGAAAAAAACTTGAATAATAATTTTTGAGATTTTCAAGCTTTTCGTTCATGTCAACGTTCGTACTTTGATAGAAAATCAAAAGTTTTTTTGGCACAGCATTCCGCCAAGTTATGAGCAAGTTTTCAAAATATTTTCTTCAAAAGCTGCCCGTTTTTTCAAGGAACCGACGGATCAAAGTTCGGACAAAAAACTTGAATATTTCAACGTTTATTTCACTTCAAAAATTTGTAAGCTCATTAAAAGCTTGGAAAAATCGTCTGGATTAAAGTTTTTAACACGTTTCGAATCGAGTTTCCCCTTCGATTGAAGTAATTTATTTCAGTGAATCAAAAGTTCTCTTATCAATTATCCAAATTCCATAAGAATTGATGGAATGATAATATTTTTGATGTTGATGAATCAAGCCAGTTAAGCAAATATAGTGAGAGAAAATCATTTTTCTTCTTTACTTCGTAACTTTTTTTTTTTTTTCATAAAAATAAATGGGATGTTTACTTACGCGACTTTTAAAACGAGAAGATAACAACGTAATGGCGGAGGATACTCAGCATCGTCTGAGTTCGATGATTTGCGACTCGCCACTTCGAATCTGTAATTTATGGACAGAAGACACATTCGAGTATAGTGACAAATCATAAGAAAGAAATACTGAGGTATCTACGTATAAAATATGGAGTGTCGATAATCACACGAGACTTTGAGAACCTGAATAAATAAATTTCCTGGTAATTCATTGGTAACAATAAGTACGTGAACGCGAAGGTGAATCAATCGTGAGATTCCAAAGAGAAAAGTCTCTGGGCAGTTGTTTCTCCGACGTACCGTTGATGAGTTATCAGCTAATAAGTAACGGTGAATTGAATTGAATGGTCGAGTGGGGGAAGCACGCGATCTCCCCGCCCAGATCGTTTCGCCAGTGGCGCTGATTGGTCGATGATTATTTGATAAAAATCTCAACAACGGTAGGTCGTAGAGCGAAATTTCCAAAGACTTTTCGCTTTGGAATTTTTTCAACTGTCGATTTATTGAAAT
This sequence comes from Campoplex capitator, assembly GCA_037576405.1. NCBI lineage: Eukaryota > Metazoa > Arthropoda > Insecta > Hymenoptera > Ichneumonidae > Campoplex > Campoplex capitator. Next base: position 5,688,782 of record JARBWI010000323.1, on the reverse strand, counting down.
TAAGATAATGAAAGATGAAAATTATATCGAAAATCATGAATTACCTGTGGAATATCGCGGCTACGCAGATCGATACCAAATTCGGCAAGATTCGAGGATGAGGGCAATCGCTCCCAGGGCCATGGACCGAGGCGATGTAATCTCTGATGGCTTGTTCACCGTCGTTGTTCTCGTAAAGGGCGGCAACGAAGACCTGAATTAATTTTCTCATTTCCGGCGATTTGCCAAAGTCAACGGTATGCTTAAGGCATCTCGTGATTGCTGGACTAAGACCAATGACCAGTGGAGAACGGGGATGACGTTCTGCCAACCTGGAAAGCGCGCGAGCCAACGCCGACGGTGGCGCCACTTTTTCTAACAGAGGAGCAGCCACTGACAGCACAGCTTCCGCCCAACTTCTTCGATCGCTACGTCCACGAGATTCATCCAATTCGATCGACTTTTTATCAACTTTGCCATTCGAATCTGGCACGATCGGATCTTCCAGGAGCTTCGCAACCGCCTCTAACGGTGCACCGTTCACTCTCTCGTCCTGCAGTGGCGTCCACAACGCAAAATCGACCATCGTCTTCAACTCTCGCAATATTATTTCTTCTCTCGTGTGCACCGACACAAGATGCTGATACTTGAAAATACTTTTCTGCGAAATTAATTTTTTGCATATGTATTTTTGCAATACTACGAAGGAAATTATGATTTTTTTTTTCATATTTTTGACATTTTTAGCGTTATTTCAATCGGTTCAACGAGGATCCCGTAATTTTATTCAATATTTTTATGTTTCGATCAAAGACATTTTTAATGGAGTATTCGTTACATCATCTCTTCAAATATATCGAATCATGAATCGAAACTTTCGAATCCAACCACGATAGCACTTATAAGATCTCAGTCTAAAGCTTAGAAACTCTAAGAAATGACTGAACAGCGTAATTTTTTGGTGTCTGTATATTTCGAGTCTGTATACACATTTCTGTAAATAATTCGAATAAATAAGAGGAACGATTTCATCAACAAATAATCTGCTACGGTGTTACAATAATTATTCATCGATTCATTAGTGTATCAGAAAATTTGAGGATCTAATTGAATTGATTGTCTCTCAACAATGTCAGTTATCAAGTACCAATTTTGAAATGAATATTAAAAATATGAGAAACTATGATTCAATTCGAGAGCAATAAATTTTTTGCAGGATATTACTGAAATAACAAACATCATCGATGCTTTTTTGATAATGCTGACTAGATTTGGATGCAAAAAAGTCGTGATTGGCGACGAGAAAAAAATTGGGTTTTGAAGTTTCACCGAGGTCCGCGACCTCAATTATTTAAGCAGATTTTTCCAAGTTCACATAAGCCATAAAAAATGAATCTAACCTTCCAAAGTATGGAATGGTACCACTGGTCACGTGTGTAAGCGTTACCAGCTTGAAGGAGGAGAGATCCATCTGGAAGAACAATTCTCAAGCAGTACTTGTAAGTTGGATCCCATCTAGCGACAGCATAGACTTCGGACATGCTGCTGTAGGGAACTGGTTGTTGAAGAAAGCCTGTGAGCTGAAACGACGATTGAATTTAGGAATAGAAAGAACGTTGATTTTTGGCGTAGAACCAAAATGTTTTATTTTTCTAAATTATTTTTGTATCTTTGCTATTTTTTGTGTAAAAAAAAAAAAGCACACGAAATCAATAGATGAATATTTGATGAGGAGAAAAATTCAATGAACAAATTGATGCAGCATTCGATGATGTAATTGAAAATAAATCCACAATTTCAAAGATAACCGCGCTTGATTACGCCGACTTGGAGAAGGTCAGTTGAGAAGTTTGATAGCGTTCGGTTTCACGATCGATACTTTGCAAAGAGAGAGAGAGAGAAACACGATTGCCAATAAGCCTTATCGCACCTGTAAAACGTAACTCGAAACTCGCGTCGGAGGTCAAGCATTGGAGAACCGTCAGAGCGGGTAGAGAAACGCGTCCATCAAAGTGCAGAACATTATTGCACGATAAAAAATGGTCTGACACAAACAACACTGCATATCGAACTACACAGATCATCGTGAAAACAGAATAAAATAAAAGTGTACATCGATGATTGTACACGAGAAGAAAGATGAGCTATAAAATACGAAGCCAAAAGTTGCTGAGTGAACCTTTTTTTAACGTAGACTCATTCCCGAAATACTTTGTTTATTCTGGTCTATTAACTTTGTTATTCTAGTAAATTATTTCAGATTTTTCAGGATTCAAACACACAGACCATGGCCGTGAATCGAGCACGGAAAATTTAAGGTATTTAAAAATACTTCCGAGCAAAATTTCAACTGATTTTTCGACACCAATAATGAGCTGCGAAGAATTTTTCTTCACAACAGTGAAAAATAGAAAAAATTGTATTTTCAAATTTAAGTTACTTTCTATTTTTCGTGCCCTCGTTTTTACTATTATGAGCCTTTATAACTCTAGCAACTTTCCAAGCACATGACTCTGAAAGGAATTTATATTTTTCAACTTCCTTTTTTCCTGCAATAAAAGAAATAGCTAAGCGAATGGTGCACGATTCGATATTGAAAAATAATTCGTTCCAATACTGTTGGCATGTTCAATTTGAAAAAAATGTTTGCATTTCAATTTGAATCGGAAAGAATTTCCCTTACTTTGATGAATTTCAATCCAGTAAAGATTGAATGATTGTGCACGGCTTTTGTGGAATCCAATATATAAATTTAAAAAAATGCTGCAAATTGAAATTTGAAAATTGCTTTTTCATCAACGTATGGAGTGTTAGCTTTTACAAATCGGGTATTAAAAACGGATTTATATTTGAAAACTGACTATAAATACGGGCTTGTGATGATTATGATGAATCTGTTGGGAATCTTCATATGTTATTTTAAACACCTTTGTTTTCGAGATGCATCACGAAAAGGTAAACCAACATACATCTCATTAAAAAAATTTTTTTAAAAAACTTATTACCTCTTACAACAATAAAAATTAATTTTCGTCTTTTTTGATAAATATTACTGCATAAAGGTATAAATCATTTTTTTTAAATAATTGTTTCGGTTTTTTTAGGGTGCTTGTGTAGTGAGAGGACGATAAAATGAAAAATATAGCACCTCATAGAGTAATCGTTGAGCGTGCATCTTGACCATCTTGAGGAAGCAATTTTCAAATTTCAATTTGCAGCATTTTTTTTTTTTGTATACAAAGAAATAATCTATTTTCTCTACCTTCTTTTACGAAATTAGATTTATCTCTTTGTTTAAATCCATTAAAAAAATGTCTAAAAAAACGTAGAAAAGAAATTAGTAATAAATCTTAAAATTTTTGGAAGTTAGAGCGTCGACACCCTTTTTTTGAAAATTTCAAAACATCGTAGGGTTCGTATTTTTTTTTTAATTCTGATAAAATTATCAGAGAATGAAGAGCTTGCATAGATTAACATCTGTGCAAAACGTTAGCCCTGTATCTCAATACGTTTTCGAGTTGTGAGCGTTTGAATTTTGCAGTGCCATAACATACACACACACACGCACACATCCGGACATTTTTTCTAGATATGATTTTTCGATGTTTTGGGACATGTTGAGCATACTGACATTGAAAATTGGAAACAAAATATTTTCGCCGTCACATAGCTTTCTCTATGAGGAAGCAAAAATGGTACAATTTAAAAATGACGAGCTGCAGTGCAGTTGTCTTCGAACATACGTCTGTTGTCGATGATCAAAGGCTCTGAGCGATATTTCAAGTCGATTAATTGCCTTCGCAGTTGTACGCAATATGATTATTCACGAGCGCGTTGCTACTCGCACAAACTCACTTTATATCAACATTTTCTTGATTATGCTGCTCGGGAGACTCAATACTCGAAGCGTTTTTACAAGAGGAACACAAAGTTGCATAATGTTCATCCACTGAAGCATGTTAATGAATCATAGCCCGAGCAACGAATTGCTGTTACCAAAAAGATTTAATTATCAAGTATAATAGTAAAATAGTAAAAGTAAAATCCAGCGCAGTAAATAACCGAATTATTTACCCTAACAATTTTCCGAACGAGTAAAAAAATTCCTAGGAAAAATCAATTAAAAATAATCTTACGAAAGGTTTCAAGATAAATCGACTGCTTTATCCGAACGCTTCGTTGATAAAGCAGCATATGAAATTCATTAAAGTTTTTGGGTCAACATTAATGACAATAATAAAAAATTGATGGATCGTACGACCGATTGATCGATAAAACCGACGGTGAACTAAAAAGTTCATTCGAGAAGAGTAAATGAAAAGTACATGAATCAAATCGATGATCTCGGGATCAAATTCTAGTGAGAGTTTAATTCAACGTGTTGAATAAGTGGGTCGAGTCTACAGGCCATTAATCTGCCAAGATCAACATCAGCATCAACGAGTAAAGGAAAGAGTAGAGGGAAAGAGGCAAAAGAGAAGCGTTTCACTTCCTCACTTTGTATATAAATCGTAAATTGTATAGGCGCTGCACATCCATTTGGTCAGAGTAAGAGCGGCATAGCATCGACATAGCCGGAAAGAACAGAGGGAGGGAGGGAGGGAGGGAAAGAGAGAAATGCACCAAAAGCCCAAGCCCTAGTTTGTAGAAGATAGGGCGCGCTTGCGTAAGCTTAAAAGAGAAACTGTGAATGACGTCAGTGGAGAATCTAGGCCGCGGGTTGAACGACTGTTCGAGCGAGCTCGCGACCTAATCTACCTCACGGTATCCCTGCTTCTGCTGTTGCTAGTGCTCATGCTGGTGCAACCCTCTCAATGAACGAGGCCGAGACACAGCCAAAATCCACGGAATACTCGGTGTAGTATCAATCGCTCTTACTACTAAGTTATTACGTCATTTCGTCAAGCTCAACTGACCAGTTAGTTATCTGTCACCGATCCAACTGCCAATTGTCCATCAATCGATGAAGTGTTTAACCTGGCAGAGAAGTCAATCACTGTCAACGTGGCGACAGCATTTTAAACGCTTCCTTTCAAACATATCTTCTCTTTGTTCAATCAAACTTCGACTTTGAATGAGGGCCAAGTAGCCTTCTCGAGTTCCAGATTCAGGACAGTCAATCCTGTTTACGAGAACTGAAAGTCAAGCCACGAAAACTGCTTCCAAAAAATTCGGAACCGGACCATGCTCAACGCGAGCATCCTCTAATCCTAAACGAGTTTTCCTTTTTTTCTCGAGCATACAAGATGCAGCGAGAGGATCAACATTGTTTACAGGACTCGCTACGGACTGTTCCAACTGCTAAAGCTGCAAATTAAATAAGGCACACCTAGTGTTGAGCCAATATGAAAAACAATCCTGTTGACGAGCTTCCAATGATGAAACATAGCGTGCAGGACATCTGCATTTTTTGAACTCAGAAAATCAGAGATAAAACAACTCACTTGAGAGGAGGCCAAAAATGATTATCAACTTCCAACATTAGTCTCATGGATCTCACTCTGAAAATATCTGCTCTGGGAACAATTATTTCGTGAGACTCGGAACGAGAGTTGGTGCACCGACCATAGCCATCAATTTGACCTTGGTGATGGTATGCAAAAGAATTCGCGTTATTTTCCACAGCGATCTAGACAAAGTTCATGACATTCAATAAATAATGATCCTTCAATTTCCAACTACACTTCGAATTTTCCAAAGCTCGGATTAGAACGTCATTTGCTTTTGGAAATCTAGATTATGCCTCTAGGTTCTCATGTCCCAGCGATGGGTACACGTTACCAGATGTACCCTCAGACATTCAACAGATGACATTCGCAGAATCCAGATTGAAGTTGGACAGACGCATGAAATATAGTAGAAGTGTATTTCACAGGACTCGAGGAAAGCAGATGGAAAGAGATTAGCTCGCTGGGGAATCGAGCTCGGATTCTCAAATCCCAGAGACAGGGAGGAATTAATTGCATCGAAATCCAGGTAGGATTTGAAGGATCGGATAAGGGAGCAACTCGCATGAACTAATTACACCGACGATGTCACTCAGTTATTTCGAATGAATTCTCATTCCGAATGAATTCGTTATAAGTGATGCAGTTTTAATAAATTCCTATAAAAAATTCAAATTTTTCGAAAAATAAAATATCTAAAAATACGCCTTAACCCCTGATTACGATAGCAGAACCTTTTTCAATGATTTTTCAAACGGTCAACAAGTTTTAAGAAAAGATACGAAATAATTTATTTCAAAATACTCTTCGAATATTTAATGCAGTTGCATAAATTAAATAATGACACCGATGACGCATTATTTGGAAATGACAAAAAACGATAATATGACGCGCTCGAGAGTTGAGAAGGTAAGGGGAGACTTACAATCTGTTTCGAAAAATGACGTACGCGCTACATATATTTTTTATTGCGTGTCTTCATATACGAGCGAAACATATAATTCATGCGTTTAATTAACATATATATACATATATTGAATATTGCCTTATCGCAATTATCAAAATAAGCGGTAAATGCGTCAAATCACTCGTCGAATAGGATTGACGTGAATCGCGTCGATAAAAACGTATGTACTTTCATATTTTTTTTTTTATCAGTCAGATACTACAAACTTGTCACAGTTTTTTGTTTGTTAGACAGTGAGCTTCCTGAAATGGGAATAACGCTTTACAGCTCTTTTGCAAGCTCTTTTATCTCTTTTATAACAAATTTCAATAAAACTGTTTTTTTTTAACGGCTTTGAAAATTTGGATTCCTAGCTCTAAAATTTTGTACTAGAATTTGATCATTCCGTGATCAAGTGCCTAATTTTTTTTCTTTTCTTTTTTTTCGGATCGTGTTTCTGATAATGGATTATTTTGTACTTCAATTTCGAGAACTGATCTTTCTGGGATTTTGCTCGCATATTCTTATTTTCTTGGCAACGTGGGCTTCCTCAATAGGATTCTTTGAAATGGTGTCCCTAAATTGGTTTTTTTGAGTATCATCAATATTCACCTCGTGTTGCCAGTGGTCGCATAAATTGGATGCGGCTTATCGATGCCTTGTTAATCGTTTGGCGTTTCGAAGTAATGGGACAAGGAGAGAAAAGAGAAAATGATGGTGAAAAGGGCTTTGACGTACGGCAGGATTACGTAAATGTGTTACAAAGAGGCCGCAAGAAGAACTGACGAATCACCTTGTCACTCTCATTACGAAACGTAGATACGTCAATGGCCAATTCAAATGAAATTCATGTCCCTGACATAATTTATTGTCAACTATTAAACGAATGATTAAAAATTCACAAAAACCTCAATGAGCGTTAGAAATAATGTTGCGATCGAAACTATTATAAAAGTGATAATAAAAAAGTGTAGTAAAAATCACGGAATCATGAAAAAAGTTTGAATGACGATTGTATTGAATGGAGTCAGAAAATAAATTAAAAAGTAGTAAAGTTATTTTCTGTATTTGATATTCTCTAAAAATTCTTTTTCGAAGGGACATAAGAGATCGAAGTCGATGAACGGGATCTCCGTCTGTCCATAAAAAATAGTGAAAGAATATTTGTTTTTCATATTTAAATCGTTTTTGTTATTTTCCTCGAAATTACCCTTTACATTCTTTTTTTTTTTTTGCTCAAGGACGTGATAATAATGATGAAACGAATTAGAATTAGTCATTTATTTTTAACGATCAAAATGTTTTCGAAAAGATGGCCGACATCGAATTGGTTAATATTTTTGTCGAGACTATATTATAATCATCATATATGTATGGATACGTGCCATGAAGACAATTGGCGTAATTAGTTAAATGAAGTATCCGTGTCTAGAGATCGACGGGATGAGCTTATTAAATTTGATTGATGAATACACTCTCGGGAATCGAATTCATTAGCCTCGGCTAGAGGAACAGAAAAGGAAGAATGGAGTATTAGAACGAAAAAAAAAGAAAGAAATCTGCGTCAGTTGAGGATCAATTATCATCACGAGAGGAGCGCGTGTAGTTGATCAATCGTTATTGAATTTCTCCTTCTGCTTCTTTGTTCCTGAGGCAATAAATCATTCATAAGTCATTTATTGCGCGAGAAAATAGAGCTCTTGAAACTTTTAACTCAAAGTAATTAATGAAAAGTTGAAAATACTACACGAGTATAGAGTCGTCCTTCGAATTGTGTCTACTTCCGGTAGCTATGCGGTCGTCATATCGAGGCCAATTTCAACGCCATCGACGCTCTCGCGAATCGTTCAAAATTATTCCTAAAACACAGCAGCTCTCGCTGATCCTCTTTTTTTTGTAATGCGAGCTGTATTTTTTTTGCCCTCAAGAGCAATGACCAAAGATTAACTGATGATTAACCAGAGACGGTGAAAAGTTATTTCAAAATTAATTAGTGATTATTTTATCACATCAATGCTACCGGCGGAGAGTTATTCCAAGCATAAAATGTTTCAAAAATATTATTAATACCGAACAAAATTTTTATTTTGGGTCAAGTCTCAGAATCGGGTTTATCGCAGTTTCCCTGTACCTTCGAGCGGACACAGTAGTGGGAGATAAACCGCTTCATCCGTGCATATATTGAGAAGAAGTTGAGTGACTTGAGATCAACTTTAATCCGATTTACAAAAATAAGATCGTGAGAAGCCAGAAGATAAATTAGCCAGATTTCGATGTCAATGGGTTTGATACTATTTAAAAAAATGTCACAAAACAGAATTTTAAATGAACGTTGCTGGGTAAAGCAGTCCTTTGACACGGCCTTAAGTGGACACGTAACGGAAGGCCGGTTGATGCATCCGTATGCTTCAATCACAGTGGGATCGTATCAACTCTGGGTTTTGTGGTATATATGTCGAGGCAAATGAAACGTGAAAACGTACGAGGAAAACGAGAGCGAGAACACGTATAAGTGTGAGAGAAGAGCGAGAAAGAGAGAGGGAGGGGGGAGGTAGAGAGAGAGAAAAAGCAAAAAAGAGAGTGAGAGGAAGCGTATGGCATCGGAAGCCAAGCATCGGCGACTCTACCGCTACGGAAACGCGTATCCAGGGTCAGCTTTGACGTCAGTTAGAACACGCAAGGCCCACCAGCTTGTATACAGGCATCGTTCGAATCGCGTGTATTATATTCGTATAACAGCATAATAGTCGAATGTCGATGATACTTACCTCTCTCTCTCTCTCCCATAAACGAGAGCTGGAAACACTATGAACATCGAAAAATTGCAAAAAAAAAAAAAAAAACTATCACATGTTTCGCTAAATTCGACCTAAGCTCCGAGACAGGAATCGGTTCTCTATTTTGGCGAACGATACCTTAATTTAAGATCGAAAATCAGTGTTTGGGCTGAGTAGAACAATGAATACGTTGGTAAAACTCTTCGTTTTTGTTTCGAAATAAGAATTTTAAATTGCCCTTACGTTTGGAGAGAAGATAGATCGTGAAATTCTGAAGAAAAAATTCCCGAGTCATTTTTTTTCTGCACTGCACCCTTGTCTTTATATAAATTAATTTGCATCAACCAACCCGCTGCGCTGACAGTGAAAACCACAGTCGGGGCGCTCGTTTTTGATTGGCAAAAGTGGGCGTGACGCTCTCTCTTCTCCCACGCTTTACCTTACCGCAACATTTCATTAGTCACGACGAATTCAATCGCATGGAAGCAACGGTGCATCCGAGAGCACAATAGTTAAGAAACTTTCTTTTCGGTGCTTCGTGATCTGTCTGGGCTGTCAAGTTATGAAACGATTCTGAGAAACACGGTGTATGTGTTCTATCACTGACGTCATACAGAGGCTCGCAGGAGTTGATCCGCCTCAGTTCTCAACTAAGTTTCACTCGGATTAAGCTTATGACATGATACTATACCCGTGCACTAAACATACGCGTTGTACGTGGGAAGATTATTCGACGCCTACACCGAATTCATAACTGAACTATCGTCAAATCAGTTTCCCGAATCTGCATTAATATACTGCAAATCAATTGAATCGAAAAATCGACGAATTTCAAGAGTAACATCCTACTGTTATTGACAATCATGACATTTAATGGTAACATGTGAATCGTTATTTTGTTAAAAAACATTGCAATGGTCTACTTATTTCATAGAAGCTTCCGAATGTTACTGAAAAAATCGCGTTCAACGAATGAACGAAAAATTACAAAATTTCCTAGCGATTCATGAATACAGAAAATTGCGTGGTGGAGTCAACAAAAGTCGTGGGGTTGCTGGGACAATCCCAATGGCTTCTCTCGTAGTGAGTTACGCTATTTTTAGATTTTATTGTACTCTGAAGTATTACTATGGGTTGCTAGGGTTACAATAATGGAGAATAGGGGAAGAGATGAATTGATATCGATAGTTTTGTTACTCCGAATACTTTCTAGCTGTGATCAATATACTAAATGTAATATGGAAATGCTTCTCGGTACCACCTCAGGCCAATCGAAAGGTCAAACAGAGTCTTCACGTGGGATTTTACAATTTCAGTTATAGGAAAAAGAGAGACCGAGATTTTTCGATTCTATTGCAAAATGAAATTGGTAATTGTAAAAAAAAAAAAAAAAAAAAAAAAAAAAAAAAAAAAAAAAAAAAAAACTTCAACTTTTATTGAGAGTTGCCTCTATTTTGAAGGATTTCGATAGAGACTCGGCCAACTATTCTGCTCCTACGCTTCGTATGAAATGTCATCTGCTGCTCTCGATGTGCGGGAAATCCGAGATAAAGTGATTTTCAGTTGCTCTTCTGCCTACACACGAATATATTTCCAGGCGAAGCAGATCAATGGTGGAACTGCATGCCATATATCCCGGAGATCTCATCAAAGCTTCAGCGGAATAGCGGTTATAACCAATAACCGCAACGAATCGATAAATTCCGACGTATCAGCAATGAAAAATTTCTCCATATAGCGATGGGTTTTGCGTTATCCTGACAAAACGCTATCACTGAGCTTACTGAACGTAATTTATCCTCGCTAACATTCTGGAAACGATATCTACTCTTTTATCATCTATTTTCTATCCTTCTAAACAACAAATTCGAAGTACGCTGAAAAAAATAATTGATAATAAATTCTGATGATGCAAGAAAAGTCCCGTAATTTTGGCACATCTTTTCAAACGGATAACGACAATTGATGAATGTCCAATTAAATTCATGAGGCAAGTTTCTAATAGTCTTCTTGTGCCCTTGGCTATCGCTAATTGTTTAACATCTCGAACAGCTAATAGGACAAAATGTTCTAAATGATTGGTCGCGGGTGTGTGTGTGTGTGTATCCTGTTGCTTCCCTTAGAATGATAAGTTCCCTTCTAGGGCAAGGAGTACCCCACTTTTCGTTGATACCTCCGAGTGCCACTAAAATACTCTTATTTTTATGTCCAATAAAAATCGTCTTCGTTCTCGTAACCGCAAAACTTTTAACCGAGCGTAGCAATACGTAGTGGCTTTTCTCTCTCTCTTTCTCTCTTTTTCTTATTATCGCAACGGTAGAAGCGCTTTCGAAAAAAGATAAGTGCCTTTCATCTTGCTGGGGAAATTACTTTTCGTGAAACCCTCTCTATGATTCCATTATTGATCGACGACGTGCTCGCCGTAGAGTGAAAAAAGGCAAGTATAATGCCAAGCTCTTTCACGCTCGCAAAGGAACCTGATGCAAAGAGCTAAAAGCTATAATATTAAGCTTCACTGCGCAAACAGCAGCGAACTTTATGGATCTGGACTAAAGAGTTGCCCGGAGCAACACGTATATAAAGATATTGCAGCGAAATATGCACGAATGCGAGTGCACTCGTACAATCTTATGAGAAAAAAAATGGAGTGAGACAAACATTTTTTTGTAATTTAATATTCATGTACCCAACGCGAGATTTTCGAATTGTATCAGCAAGTCGTGAGAAATCGTTTTCTAATTAGAAAGTTCAATTCTGTGTGTTTTCAGTTTTTTGCAACAGTTACCTTCCGAACGAAAAAATCGTGCGAGTACCTTTTTCAACTTGAAGAAAATAGAGCAGCGATGAAAATAAATTCTGAGATAAAAGAATTGACAGGTTGAAAAAAGGTTGACAGTCTAAATAACGCAAAATGCATAAAACAACGTATACGTACGTAAGCGCCGCTCACATTATCATTGCACGCAATACTCTAATTATCCTAGACACGCGCGGCTATGTTAATCCGGATGAATCAGTTCATCGAAGTACGCGGTTCAATGCTAAATTCGACTCATTATTTTGCACGACTACAATATAACTGATGAGATATAAAACATGCAGGATTTTGATTGTAGTACGAAACTCCGCGTGAAAGACAGTCAGAGTTCATGAATTCATTAGACTGCCTTGAATTTCAAGCGAAAGATTCGCCTGGGAAGAGATTCCAAATGGAGCAAATGGTCTGTAAGATAGTGTGAACTACTTTTCGTAAAACTAAATTGGCGCTTAACTGAAGATCAATAGAATAAAAAAGAAATAGTAAAAGCTCTAAGCCATTAATTCATATGCCATCTATGATTAGCCTACGGAATAATGGAACCCTACCGTTCTTGATGAGAGGCAGGCGTCATTGAGATAGAGATGATGAGTTTCCCAACGCCGTAGAAATTTGCTGGAGAGAATTTTGCTCACAAGGGTCCTGGTGTGATTGAGATAGCAAACTTGTATGTCGCCTTCTTCGAGAGGTTTGAAGCGAGGTCCAGCAGGTCCAGGACTAGGGCTTGGGCTTGAGGAGCCACTGGTGGACGAGCATCCGGCGCTTTGTTGTTCGAGATTAGGACATGAGCGTGCGGCTGGTAAGCAACTCGAGGCATCAAGGTTATCAGGCTTGAGGTTAATGCCAACATTGACAGGACATTCGCCGATGAGTGATCCTCCAATATCATTATCGAGGGGCAGCGCTTCGGTGGAATCAACGACAGTGCCGGTCGACAATTGTGGGGAACTCGTGCTGGTTGTTTCTTGCCTCATAGCTCCACCGTTGACCGACAAAAATCCGTAATAAGTGGTTCCTGGTTGCGGTTGAGTTCCACCCGCGAGTTTGACGGAAGCCAGTGCGGCCGGGCTCGAAGGTAACGAGGAGCCTTCCTCGGTTTCCGTTTCGGGGTAATTGCAGCGATCCAATTCTTCCTCCTCCTCGTATTCGGGATCACTGAAGCCGTTTTCCAACGAGGGTATGTCGTTTATCGAACACGTGAATATACTGGGTGATTTGTTGACTGGATTGGTAGGATTGGATGTTACCGGATCCACGTCCTCGTCGGCTTCTGGCTGGGCAATCAGAGTTGCTGGTAATTCTCGTCGACGGGAAGCTAACGAGGAAGATGTTCGGGAGCTCGAGATGGTTGTGGTTCCGCCTTCGGTTACAACGTTGACCGATTTATCCTGATTATCCAGCACTTGCTGATAATGATTTTGGTGATTGTTGTATATGTTATTGTGGTGAGTAAAATTCGAATGCCTTGAAGAGGACGATGACCTCGTGCTTGTCGAGTTGTCGGTTATGCTCACGGGTGAGGGTGAGGGCGAGGTCGAGCACGGTTCGCCGTTGCTCGAGTTCGATGAGTCCGAAGAGCGAAGGCGCAGCAGCAGCTTTCTGCGCCACCTTCCACCACCACCGTTGCTTCCGCTGCTTACCACCCCACCTGCACCACCAACGTTACTACCATTACCACCGATACCACCACTAACACCAACACTGCTGTTCATTACGGCAAGAGCACTGTTACTCGTACACTTTGTCATGGAACCCTGTTCGATCGTAGGACTGCTGGACCGGATATCGTTGTCTACCACGCGAATGTTCGCCATCGATGTCAGTCTCGTTGGTGAGCCATAACCCCGTTTCTGGATAGGACGATCTAGATTGTTAATCAGGATTGAATTGTTGGGTGCTAAGCTGGCTTTTCCACCAACCATTTCAGTGCCGGCGTCCGGTGACTTGGTGCCTGGCTCAGGCGACAACGGATCCGCATCCAGATAGTCCGCCCTGATGCCTGGCAAGGTATCTGTGCTACTGCCACCGGATATCGACACCTGATCGATGAACCTTATCGATGACGATCCGGATCCTTCGCTTATGGCTTCGGAACCACGTCTCTTAGGCTCCAATGTAGCCAAGTTCGTTGTCGACGACGACGCAACATTATTCGATGGGGTTGCCGTTGTAGGCGGACTATTATCCTGCTGACTGGCGGCAACCATGACGGCAGACGACGGCGATGTACTGGCGGACGTGGTCGTTTCTGCCGTCATTCTCGATGTTCGCGTAAATGGACTCTGGAAGCAAAACATGACGATCACAAATGTTTCAGCCGGCTTCAATGTCTTCGACACGTGACTCTTCTTATTTCTTTGCCTCTTTCGAAATGGTCCGAAGAAAATTTATGCTGAAATTTATTCTTCTAGTTTTTTCGTCTCTTGTGTCAGTACTAAGCGAACGTACAGCCTTTCGACATCGACGTCCACAGTTTGCCTCGGTTTACGTCGATGCGTCGAGAGATAACAAACACCGAGTCGTATGTGACGTGGTGTGTGCGGTACAGAGATTGGAAGCAGGGAGGAGCGGGGGAAAAGTAAGACAGGTGTTGGCCCGATTGAACGGTATCGAATCGCGTCGACGAGGACGTCAACTTTTTGCTCCTTCTCCCTCTTTCAATCTTTCTCTTGACGATTCTCTAGAATATTTTACTAAGAACAAATTTTTATACAATGTCTTCTTTTCTTTCTTTTCAGAATAATCTCAAACTAATCTTACACACTCTTTTTTCGAGTTTATACCTTCACGTACAATCACAGCTCTGTTTCAAACCCCGTTTCCGGTTTATCCGCAGTTGAAAGATCAAGTCTCGGAACTCTTCAATTAAGAACATTAAATCGAATGTTCTTCGGATCAAATGTAGGAGAACTATCAGGGAGTCGAAACACCGTCCACGGGTCAGATCCTTCTCTCTCTCTTTCTCTCTCTCTCTCTCCCCCTTCTCTTCCTTTATTTCTGTCTGGCCCGGGAAGCGTCTATCTCATCGGAGACAATTCTGCTATCCTCGTCAATCACACCACCGTTATTATTGTATTTGTTTTTTATCAATCTATTCTCCACTTTCTCTCATTTTTTTTCGTGCTCTTCGGAATGAGTCTCGAAACATTTTGGTTTCTCTGGGCTGTTCCACACCTTTCAGTTTTCAAAATTTCTTCCTGTTATCCCAGAGCATCATCGCTGATTCATCCTCAGAACGTCACCGCGACAAAGCGGCTATGAATTTACTAAATTATTCGTGGATGCCGGTATTCCGGTTACGTTTCAATTATGCCCACAATTTTTTCCGCAGTCACAAATCTTCGGCAGCAGTTACTTTTTGTCAGCAACTAATATGTTCGAAAGAAACAATCATGGACTTGACCACCCTCGAAGCAACGTCACACCCTAAACAACCACGCACTTCTCGGTCATTAATCAATTTTTCAGAGTCTTTATTAATCACTTCCGAAACGAAAAAAATTTAGAGCAAACAACTTTTTAGTCGGTTTTGTAGACTAATAGAAGACACTTCAGAACTCGATTCAATTTCGTCATCCTTGAACGTGATCTTCCCTTCCGGTAGAACATTAGGAGATCATATGGATGAATTATCCACGAGTCTTCGATCACATACGGTAATTAAAAATTCATTTGAACTTCAAAACCTTTGCAAATACTACGCGCACTTGTTTCTCCGTTCGAATGTATTGATCTCGATTAATTTTGTAATTGGTGAATTGAAATAAAAACACGAACAAGTTATCGTTGTCCCGGTCCAAATGAAGCGGCGCTGACAATGAAATGGAAACAGTTCTTTCAAGATTTTTCTTAAGATTCGATAATGAAACGATTTTTCTTTTCTACTCTTCTGTTAAAGGAAGAACTCACGATATTAGTAAGTGGAAATTTGTTTGATGAAGTTTGACGGGAGGATTCTGGTTACACCGGACGCGAAAATAGAGTGGAACGAGAGTGAGAAAGACGTGTGTATTCGGGCGCGAGGCGTAATAGTGTCTCGAAATTCTCGTCGAGGAAAAACGGGCGTCAGGTATTATGGGCAGAGACGAGAGGAGACGCGCGGGCGCATAGAACGTGCGCGCGTGCGGGCTTAGTCGAAAGAGATGAGAAATACCGTGGCGCGCACAGCATTCGTCCGCAAGCTCCACCGGATCGATCCACGCTTCAGCTTCTTTTTACTTTAATTTTGTGTACTTGTCAGATGAATTTTGATGTTGAACCTCGCAAAATGCTCACTTGAATTTTTTTGTGCAATGTTTTCAAACCCCATTACATTTTGGTCGATGGAATATTAACTTTTGTGAAATTAACTTTTTTTCGATTTGCCTTCAGTCAGGTTTGACGTTTTCTACAATGTCATTGGGAGATTGGCTCAGTAGACAAGGTGGTTTTCGAACTTTTCGTTGAAAAAAAACTTCGGCTTCATTTTAGTTCGAACAATTGTGTGAATTTTAATTAATCTATGTTAACTTTTTCAAATATTGACACAGCTGATTCTTTATTCTCCAATTCATATTTTTTTTCATCGATTCAAATCTGGTAGATCATTTTTTTCGAAATTCGTCAGATATCATTGTGCCAGATTATGTGTGGAATTACTTTTTTCTGGATTAATCCGGTTTCGCTTGGAATCATTATTTTACATTTGTACTCGAGTAATTTCTGCTACTTTTGGTTTTCATTCTCTCATAATATTAATGATATTTTATCGTTTGAAATCGGGTATGCCTCTTGGCTACCTGTTTCTTTCACTAATCGAGTACTCGTAAAGTTAATTCGAACTTAAATGTCAATTTTTATTTTCCATCATAATTTTCTTAAATACTTGAAGTTATTTATTCATTACTGTTCCTCACCAATTATTTGTTGTTATTATCACGACTACAATTATTTCAATATTGACACTACTCCAAAATACGGAAAATCGAAACGTTTGTACACAAAGAGATCAAAGGTATTACGTTTGTTTGTAATGTAATACGAGATTCAGAGAGAAAAATCGTGATACGAGTGAGTAAAATTGATAACGAGACTTGTGTACAAACATTCAGTGACCAGACAAACGTGACCCAAACGTACACATAACAAAATGCTGTGCAAAGTTAATCATTTAGTATCGAGATTAAGGAATTTTTATCATTATATCAAAAAATGTTCTTTCAACTCACATAAAATGTTTTGTTAAATTGAAGCATTATTCAAGTTCCAGCGAACGTTTGTAGCGAAGTGATATATTTTTTTTTCAAAAAGCTCCGATTCTAATTGTCAGTGGAAATTTCAAAAACACGATAAATAGTGTTTTTTTGAACCACATCCCATAATTTTGTAACGGAACGTAAGAATCGCGAATTGTGGGACAAAAACTTTGGTGTACTAGAGTGAAATATCTCATGAATGTGAATAAAATATTTAATTTATATACACAGTATTTTCAAGAATTCGTTGAAAACGCACGCACACGGCGGAGATATAAAAAATAGTTTTAGCGTAGTATCCTCAACGTTTATTTGTTATCCACTTTTTGTATCTATACGCTGTAGATTGTAACACCTACGTTTTCAGAGCTCAATGATTAATAGCCAACGAGCGATAAAACTCGAAGCGAAGTTTTTTATATCGGATAAATATGAATCGACACTGTATTTCGTACGATGTAAACTGACGCGTAATTAAAAAAAAAAAATTATAATTTAATGATCATGAACATAGATATAAAATGAACGAATATGAACCATTGAAGAGTATAAAAAATTGACAGCATGTTTTTCTCGATAATTTTTTTTGTTTTTTTCAAATCGATGTGTACAAGGCGAAAAGAAAAGCGTCAGAAAAATTAATTATTCGACAGCACGAGAGCTTGCTCTTGTTCGAAGAGTCACGTATTCGTATCGCACACCTTATTGCACAAAACGCGGCGAGCACACTGATGATCGTAACTGTCTCGGAAGCGGGCGAACCCGCTGCTTGAGGCCTTGCGAGCTATACACTCGCGTCTCAAATATAGCAACATATACACAGGGGGTCCTAGAATTCGTGCTTCGAATTAGTACAGAAACGAGCCCATGAATTTACGAACTGAAAAGTCCTAAGGCACTTTTTTCTCCGAGACATTCTTTCTCGGGATATCAAGAAATTAAGGATCATGACGTAGAGGAATTCTAGTCACGCCCTGCTTTGCTCATCAGCGTTCCGGATTGGATATCACTGATTCATTAATATCTCGTCAACGGTGGAACAAAGAAAAAACTGCCACGAACCTTTTTCTCTTCAGAATCCCACGGCTCAAATTGCTGCTTCGATCTAAGCTCGATTTTTGCGACATCTTATAAACGTTGCTATATGTACACTCATTTCACGACACGCGTTTTCTAGACACGCAAAGAGCAGCCTGAAAGCAATTGACTCTATTTTCTTCCTATGCACTCTTTGCATCTCAATGTCTTTCGTATGCTACTCACCTAATCACAACACATGCGAGTCACGACGTTCCAGTCATTGACATTGAGGTCATACGAAGTGGTCGCGATCCCGCTGATTTTTATACCTTTCCGTTATTATTATTAACATCACTATTTTTACTGTTGTTATCGTTTAACGTGAGAACGTTCATTAGAAATTTCGGGACATTCGTTACGACCCATCTCGAAATACTTTTACAATCGTAATAAATTTTTATTAGTATAGTGCTATTAATTAATTTCATAATTTATCGAATAAAAAGTCTGATTAAAAGTGATTTCTATATTGTAAGAATTTTTCTGTTCGTATGAAGTTTCATCTTTCCATTGAGATAATTTTCACGATAATTTTTCAAATGTTTGCGGACGAAATGCATTTTTGCACTTCAGAAAAGAGATTACTGCCGCAGAAATTGACTCAATCTTGTTCAGCCTACGCAATATCTTTTTAAGTTGTAATATTTCTTGTCAGTTGTAACTTAACACTTATTCGTCCTCGATCTTGAGAGAATCATTGAAATAGCCGTTCACCACGAGATCGTGTACGTAAGCACGTATCTACTGTGACTTTTGTACTTGCGTCAAGAAAACGAAAGGGAAGTTGCAGCAATGGAGCTCTCCGCGAGTTTAAGAGAGTCGGAAATAAGTGCAGTTTTTACGCTGTCGAACATTGAGAGCAAAAAATACCATCAGCTCGCTTCTTATTTCTTTGGAAACACACACCCGCATTTGAGGCATGAATTAGCGACGGATGTATATTCCGTGCAGGAGTGTACGAATCTTGTATTTTTATTGGATCATATAACGCGGCAAATTCAGGAAGTACAAGATTTTTTTCCAATTTTGTTAACAATACGAATGGAACTTTGCTAGTAACTTTTCAGTGACAGGCGTTCAAAATGTTTAAAGGCTTTTTTCGCAATAGCTACGATAACACGGAATTCTTTCAATTTATTATTACTTTCATATATAAATATCTATAATGGCAATAGAAAAAAGGTGAATCCGCAGATTTTAAATATTCCTTGTGCCAGGTCATTTCATTCGAGATGAAATAATTTTTCAGAGGGTGGAATGTAAAGTTTCCAATCATGAGTGGAATTAAAAATGATCACCGTGTTAATATTCCGGCGGTAATTACTGTGCATTACGATAATAGTTGTACCGCAAGAACTGTTTTCATAATGATGTATTAATAGACTGGGAAGTGTGCACCAATTATAATTGCAGCCGAAATAATCTCCTCTGCGCATGAATTTACCGACAGAGAAAAAAATACGCTTCGCAAGAGAAATCCCGGTCTTGTTATCAAGAGACTCGGTAGAGTCTCGGGACAAGTACATTGTCGTCTGCTGGCCCGAAGCAACAAATTTTCTTGACAAAAAGCTACAGGAAAAATTCTTGTGGTCGGACGTCAGCAAACCGATTTCTAAAAAATTGTTATCGCTCCACTTTTTCCGTTTATTCGCCACGTACATGAAACGTTTCCCGGATCGTTGCTATTATTTCATGCGATTCATGGCATTACCTACGTCGGAACCAAATGCATACACTGAGAAAAAAAAGTTATTGGAACAACAAAATCCCTCATTACGGAGTGCCAATAAAATATATGATCATCATAATGTCATAAACCATTGAACGAACACATAAATGTTTTAACAGACTGCACGTTCATTCTGCCAAAGAAATGTGCATTTCAATTGACAAAACTCTTCCAATAACATCAGTTTTTATTGAATCAACCATTTTTTTTCTCTGTGTATGGTTCGGGAACTCTCGCATGTTTCTTTTGATTTTTAGTTCAAATTCGTAATCAGCGACCCCAAAGACCTTCGGGTGTTAAACTTCATTGAAAAAAAAACTATTTACATTTTCTCAGTTAATATGAAATAATTATTCAAAAAACATTTCAAAAAATGATAAATTTCTTTTCGTCTTTGAAATGTGTACACGCATCGTACAATGCATTATAAGTATATATTAATGTATAATATGGAATAAAAAAAATATTTTTCATCGTATTGCATATTTTCATTGCTTGCATAAGTTTGTTCAGGAGGAATGATTAAAAAAAGACAATGATGTGGCCGCTCGTTCCTGGGGCAGTTGCAAGTCGTTTCGACCCTCAGCCATCCACTCCTCGATCTCCTTGACTCTGGACATCATCGAGAAAGAAAAACATAAAAGTTGAGTTTTCGTGACAGAATATAAGATGACATTTAATGCGTTATAGAAAAATTTCAAGAGTTCTGACGATTTCAATTCAAATAATTAACTCTAAGTGCTCACGTGCGTGGTACGAAAGTAAAGTTCTCAACGCCGTCTTCAGTTATTAAGACATCGTCCTCGATCCTGACGCCGCCTGATCCGCGAAACTGTTTTAATCTCTCGGGAACGATGAATATATTTTGATCCGGATTTGCGAGTGCAGAGTCCAAAAGCTGTGACAAATAAAAACACGTGAATTAAAAGATTCAGCCAAAAATCGATCAAGTTCGAATTAACGGATTTGTGGAAAATACTGACGACGTTGATAAAGTAACATCCGGGTTCAATGGTCAGAACCATTCCAGCCTGCAAAGTTCTGGCGGTCCGTAATCTTCTGATACCCGGCATAGCGGAGCGTTCCGGATTCCCAGGCAGATAACCCCCAACATCATGCACATCAAGACCCAAAAAGTGGCCTAAGCCATGGGGCTGAAACACTTCATTAAGACCCGCTTTCACCATGTCATCGACTTCCCCGCGCAAAATACCACCTTCCTTGAGCGATTGAAGCATAACTTTGTTTGCCAGAAGGTGCATGTCGGACCAGTTGACCCCAGGCCTCGCAGCCTTTATCACAGCGTTGCGAGCATTCAATACAGCGTTGTAAACGATCTTTTGGTTCTCTGTGAATTTTCCGTTTGCCGGAAAACTACAAGTTATATCAGCAGCGTAGCCGCAGTAATTGCCACCCATGTCGAAAAGGCTGTTAATATTGAAGAAATTTGTGCCAATTAATTCGATGCAAGAGAATACATAATTAATAGACAGTTAATGAAGTGAAAGTTTCTAATTTTAAATAAAAATTGTCTACTTCTTACCACATATCACCTTCCTTAATAATTTTGTTATTAGGTGCACCAGCGTGTCCATAATGCAGATACGATCCATTGTGTCCACTTCCGCAAATGCACGTGTACGACACATGACGACACCCGCCTATCGAATACACGTAATGTTTGAAGAGCGCTTCAGCTTGAAATTCCGTAAAGTTATGACGGACATTTCGCATCACGACTTTATGAGCGTCGGAACTTACTTTGGCGACGTAACGGAGCACTTCGAGCTCCTCGCTTGTTTTTATAACGCGACTGCGAAAAAAATTATATGCACGACGTGTGAGTAACGTTGAAAAAAATTACAATGTTCAGACATACTTAGAAAAAAAACAAACAAAATATGCGTTCTATGGAATTTGAAAGAAAATGTATAAAATAACAAAAAAGAATACAAAGTGTTTGGTAATTTATAAACTGCCCCAATTTCTGGACCACATAGTCACTTTTTTCAACTCCTTCTGATTCTATATAATTCTAGAAAAGAATATTCGTACAAAAACAATACAAAGTGTTAAAAAAAAACCATAAAAGCCTAAATAATGAAAGCCTAATCAATCGATCTCAATTTCTGAGTCAAGTAATCGCTCATTTCTTGCGGAGAATGTCTGAGTGACAAGATAGTCATGTAGTTAAGCGCAACAATGCGAAAACCCAATTTTTTCAGATGCCGAATTCGCATCTCTTGAGGTCCAATCAAGCTGGTCGTGTTACGGCAATAATGTTCCGGTAGATTAATCAAAACAGCGGTTTTCGTGTTCTCAATATTTTTCGTCATCGGAAAAATGGAGGTATTGATGGATCGCGGATGAATCAAAATGTCGAGGGTGTACAGATCTACCATCGAAAGTTGTCCGATCATGACCGCTCTGCTTAGTTTATCATCGCCACCAACAATCTTCGACAAATGTCCAAACAAAAGTTCGGTAACGCGTTTCAGCCTCGATCTCATAAAGATTCTTTTTTCACAATGAATTTCCGGTATCATTCGACACGAGTAACGTTCGCATTCCATCGCCATGGCTCTGTCAAGGAAACATAATTTTTCTCGCAGATACATAATTGTACTCGTGTCTCGGTTTAGATGTAATTTTTCGAAAAAGTTTGTGGTGAACAATTGATCTACAAGATTGAGAGGTGTCTGCTCGAGGTAAATCAACGACAGTATAATATTCAATGCATCGTTCGTCGCCACCGACGAAAATTTCGATTCCAACGATATTTGAAACGTTTTCAAAAGTTCGTCACTCTTGGAAGTCCGAAAATTCAAATAACCGAATGGTACAAAAATGGGAGCTAGAAGCGAGGCTGGAATGTCCATCGAATGTTTGGTCAGATACTCTGCGCAAGTGTCGAAAATTTCGGTGTTTCTTATGCGATTCTTGCCGCAATAATTCATCACAAGGGCCATCAACGCTGGATCTTTCATGGCGAGTCCTTTTTCTCTCATGAACCTCGCCAATGAACCTTCCAACGATTCTTTCTCCGAAAATTTCAATTTAGTTACAATTTTCATGAAATCAAACAGTTCGCTCTCTTGAGCAGTATTGATGTGCAGTTTCGACCACTTTTGTGCACAAACCAAAGCGTTCTTTGCGTTTCCGTTATTGGAGATAACTTCTAAAATATCAGACATTTGGCTCCCATTCAGCTTCCACCAATTGGTCATTAATTTTCTGTCTAATATAGTTTTGACGATTTTTCGACTTTCCCGAAAAAGCGGAAGTATTTTGAACAGAGAGGCTAAATTTTTCTCATCGATTTCGCACTCTCGCGCTTGAATTCCTATCCAAAGATTGTCTAATGATTCGCGATACATTGAATCTCCGTAAGATGATAAAACTTTCACCAAATCGATCAACTGACTAACATGAAACATGCCTTTTGTTGCGCGTATCAATGCTTCGTCACGAAGACGATCTTTGTGCACGTTTCTCGACGAACTGACCCGATCTTTGCCCAGCAAAGCAAGACCATCAATTATCATTTCGTTGTCACGAGTTTTTGTTATCATGTCTATCAATTGATCCAACACCCTTTCGCGACCGTTCGAATTATTCAACAACGATTGATCTCCAGCGTCCGTTTCTGTCAAGGAGCTTTTTCTTCCATATGAATAATCATCGTCTTCGAATCTCATTATTTCCTTCAGAGCTTCGAGGGCAACTCGACAATTTATTTCATCGGTTATCATATTTTCCATGATAGGACCAACACGCTTCGAAAAATTGAGATTTTCCTCTTTGATGTTTTCGTCGTCATCGCGCTTATTTTCAAAAACGTCGACGTCAGTGCTAAATAAAATAGCTGTTCCCTCATCAGTCTCTATATGAATTTCTTTCTTGTCATCATTGTTCTTTTCCATTTTTGTCCCTTTTTGACCAACGGGTACTTTTAGTTTCGTATCAGTGAAAATGATATCATCGATATCACGAATCTTTTGTACAATTAGTCCAGCTTCGTGTATATTTGGACCATCCTGCATGATAATACTGGTATGCAAAAGTGGCAAGAATTTCGATTTCTTCCTACGATTGGATTTCGTCCATTTGTGACTAAACTTTGAGCAAGCCAGACGAAAGTTGGAAGTGCAACGAAAAAGTATTCTTGGCAACATTCTCTCTCGCGTGAGATTGAAAAAATCCAATCTTTCACATTGATCCCACAGCACAGTCAAGTTCTTAACTCGATCGATTAGGCCTTCAAACTTTTAGGTTTTTCTCAGAGCATCACATAATTCCTGTTAATTTAACCACTCTGAAGATAGTTGTGATTTATCCCAAATAATGAGTATTCATTTTTTTTTTTAACAACAATGAAAAAGAAACTATCATGAAAATGTTTCATTGCAATAAAAAAATGTTCATTTTATATGCTCAGGAGAGTATACTCACCATTCACAAATCACTGGGTACAAGATTTTATTGTTTACTTGAGATCTGAAAATGATAAGAAACTAATTAGTCGTTACATAAATAAAAATCGACAAAAATAGGGTAATGTGAAACATACTCGGTCGGTAAGAAACCTGCAAACAAGTTTTCTCCTATATCTAAGGCCATCTATCAGTTGTTCGATCGGTAAAAATCCTGTTACACGCTTTATTCCGAGTGGCTTGATATTTGAAAGAAAATATGAGTTACACACTATTCTCATTTTATCAGAGAACATAGTGTAACTTTCATTTTTCTTGAAAAATTAAGGATGCCGAGTAAACCGTGTAACGACTTTGCAGCTACCTCTCTCGCACTCAAGCAACTGATATATTACCTTAAATTAGTCAGGGGAATAACAAGATTTGGTCCTGTTCTCGAGAGACCGGAAGAGAATTGAGTCTTACATCTCACTCTAAATATAGTTTAGACGAAAACTTGGATGTGGTAATTTAACCGACAACTGGCATTCATAACATCGATAAAGTGACAATTATTTTTCTGCCAATAAAACTCGTTAACTCGGTCGGTAAGAATTTTCAATATGTTTATAAAAATTCGAATACTACTGTTTCAACTTTTGGAAGGACACGAAATGGTTCTTTTTTCATTAACAAAATGTCGATTAAAACTTGCAACCGCGACAGCATTTCGGCATTCGTGGCGAAAAATAATACGGAAATACATACTGTTTTATGCCCTCGTACGTAGCTTCACGGGAGAAGAGGTTACTATCGCTGTTTTGGCCATGCTTTGAGCGAAAAAAAAAACAAAATTAAGATTGAAGAGCAGCATTAACAATAAATTTATGAGAAAAATTTGCTTCCATCGATGCTATGAAATGATAGTGAAAAAAAATATTTAAAAACTCACCAAAGTCAATATCATCTTTGCACGCAATTGAAGCATGACTGATTCTACATCACAGGTGTAATAAACCTCATCAACGCCATATCTCGCTTTGAAATCATCGAAAGTGTTCAATTTTCCACACCAGATCTCGTACTCTTTGGGCAATTTCGGAATCAGAAGTATGGAATTTCCCGTAGTGACGTCTATCGCTCCCATACAGTCGGGCTCTTCAACCCCGAAGCACCATTGAAAAAAGGATTCCTGTTTTCAATGATTACATTAAATTTCGTAATTTAAATAGTTCAGAGTAATAAAATAAAACAGGTTCATTTAAGACTCCGTGTCACCTGTCGGAATTCGTGATTGATGTCGGTATCGTTGAATGGAACTTCTGAACCCCCCTGCAATAATACAACTGCACCAGAAGCTGGAACGTCCGGTGTCTCCCTCAATCGGGCGACTAACCTATCACGGTTTTTCCGAAATAGCGACATTGGAACTTTCAATGTGTGATCCCCCAGTGAATAATACGACTCCATGATTTTTCTGAAATATTGTGCTTTATGACTTTCATTCGGACTATGGAAATTGACGCGTTATGTGTGTTTGTTTGAAATATATTTATGGTTTTATAATATATATGCAAAGAGTTTTTCACTGAAATTGCACTGTTGTGGAAATTTAAAGATGAATCTTTCAAATTTTTGGCAAAGCTTTTGGAGATATACAGCTTAAAGAAGCTGTATATCTCCATGAAAAAAAGCATATATTGAAGCTTGAGTAATTTCGTTTTCAAACTTACATTGATCAAAATTAAATTATGAAAAAAGCAATTTTTCTATTTTTCTATTTTCTATTTTTCTATCAAATTCAACAAACGAAATTTACATTTAGCGCATCAGATACAAAAATTCATCTTCAATGAAACAATTCCAAATTTGAATAATTAAAGTAGCAGTTTTTCTACAACCAAATGCAAAAAAAAAACGAAATTTACATTTAGTGCATCAACAAATGCACAAATTTATTTTCAATTAAACAATTCCATTACGTTTCTACGCCATCATAAGTTACAAAATAGGATTGTTGAATTAAAATAATTCACTGTTTTGGCTTTCGAACATTTTCCAGAATTATGCTACTTGCAACGTTAAGGAGATTTTCACATTAGTCCTCAAACACACCCTTGTCCTCAAATGTCTTCGAAACTTTTACGAGATCTTTGTATGCACTTTACTGCATAAGAAAACCGTGGCGCCTAAAAATAACCTCCAATGAAAAAAAAAAAAAAATTGCAAAAAACAACAGACAATGAACCATCCGTTCCAATCGATTGGAAACATGGAACGTAGTCGAAAATCAATCAGAAACAAAAGTATCTTCGAGGAACTTGAACATAAACAAAATGAAAGAATCTTGACGACTGGCGCTCCTATTCTTGTGATGATTAATGTGTATAGGTAGAAGAGGCACAAAAATTCGCGAATTTAGTTGAAACGACGAAACGCACCTTATTAAGACCAATGGCTATGAAAAAAATTTGGTGTAATTTTTTGAATAGTGCACTTTAATGCCGAAGCTAAATCACTATTGAAGAACAGAATACAGAATACATATTTTCAAGGGCAGTGACACGTAGAACGCTCAAATATACATACGTTCCCGAAGCTTCAGTTGCGGCCATGTTGGAAAGTTTGACGTTCGAGTTGATTTGCGCCTGCGTGAGAATCCTCCTCGTTCTCGTTTGCGCGTACTTTTACTAGTCGGTTATTTTGATCGCATTATTATTATTTGCTTTGTTGTTGATATTATTTTTATTACCATACACCTCCTGTGCTCAGTATGACGAAGCATATATACGCGGCCTGGGATGCGATAAGTTGTTTCCTTTGATATTTTCTTTTCTTTTTGTTCGCAAAATCACGTATCGTAAGATTTGGGCAAGTGTACGAGCAGCTGTGTGATACAAAATCAACTGCACGTTCAAAATCAGCTTGGATAGCAACATACAATAAAATGACCGCATATTGACCATACTATCGAGCCCTATCTCATTCTTATCAATCACGCGGTGTATATAATAAATATATACATAATGCACGTGTGTTTTATCATGGATGTATGGTAAGTGGTTAAAGCTCTAGTCGATAAAGAACGAGAGTGGAAATACCAGCAGATATTATTGAAGGTTGTCAGCTCTCTCTGAGATTTTCTGCAAAAGTTTTTCGAATTCAAGAACTTTGATTTTTTTTCATATTTAAATGCTATTAAGGAGTTTCGGTACAGGCGATACAATGTTGCCATGCTAAACCATGTTAAAAACACAAAAAATTTCAAAAAGTTAAGAATTTTATAAAATTTGGTGAACATATTCTTTAGTGCCAAATTTGACAATACACATTTTTTCAGATTTTTCTTCTACACAGTTATCGAGTAATTGAAGACTAAAGTTCACGTGTATAAGCATAGGGTTTCCATATATATAGGTATACACTTCGGGCATAAGAAATCTGCTTTAATGCATAAATTACTCGATAACTAAGTAGAAGAAAATTTTGAAAAAATTTGTGTTTTCGTACTTGATGTTGAAGAACATTATCACCAAATTTCATTAATTTCTTAACATTTTGCCTTTCGTACCGAAACTCCTTAAACGTTGATTCGTCGAAATATATCAAGGAGTTTTTGATTTTTTCTTCGGCAGATTATTTTTAACTAATTTCTATTGATTCATGCAGTCGTGTGTACTATAAGGGCTTTGCGAACGTAGAGGCGTTGCGGGAGCACACCCCACGCGTTTTCAATGTCATTGCAACGTTTTGTATTGGTAAACACAGGATTATTATTAATCGCAATGCGAACGAAGAAACGAGCGCGGGGTGTTGAATTTAATTTTTGCACAATAAATGTATGGCCTCGAACCATATTTGTTCCACATTCGTGTTATTGGCTGTATGTACTGCAAGAAAACCGAAGGAGAGACGCTCTCGTGTAGTCCCCCTCCCCCCCCCCCCCCCCCCTTCCCCATCGACGAAGCATTTTCGCCTACGGCTGTTATAACCTTATAATAAGGGACGAGGTCAACGGTTCTCTCGTTTTCGTAGACATCATTCGTAGCACGATATATACGACGGTCATTGCTGATGGCCATAGTCGAAGTTTTGTACAATAGTGACGAACGTACAGGGTGTTCCAAATGTCGCAAACTATAAATGAACAATATTACGGAGATTTTGAAATATTGGAAAGTAAAATACTCCGAAATTTTGCTGATATTGCTATTCACCTTGTTTATGATCGATACTTACTTATACGGCGTCCGAGCTTCTGGCTGGCTGCCACGATAATATAATATCTTATTAAGGACTCGTCAGGGAAAAAAATCGTTCGAAACTTTTTTTTCTCGAATTATTAATCCTTGCAAACAGTATCTCCGACATATGGAACACCCTGCCTGTGGATATAGCATTATCTTTTCTGTTTTTTCTCATCGTATGAAAGGTACAATTTTTCGAACACAAAAAACAAAGCCAAAAAAACCCGAATCGCTAGCAGACAAGGTCAGAAAGAACGGGTAAAATTGATTTTTTTTTTTAAACTGTATAAGGTCTATGTCGGTGGCTAGGTCATAGAATTCGCGTGAAAAAATGTAATGGCGCTCTTCATAGATCAATTATTATTCTCACGAAAATTCAAGGTCGGTTATCGACCAATTAAGAGAGAAAAAAATTATTCAAAGTAGGTATTCTCCGTGACGGATCCCCAGGGTGACATAGGAAAATCCGATTTCCGGTCACTAAAAATATATATATATATATGTCCTAGTGAAAATCCATAAGATATTTTACCAAAACCAGATTTAAGTACGTCAAGCTTGTAGCAATCCAATGGTATCAGAAAAAAACGATTGTCGACTTAGTTTTTATGGAATATTGAGTTAAAATAGAGCTTCCTGCGTCGAACAGTGTTTTGACACTTTAGAGATATGGTCGAGTACTACGCCAGTCACTGAAATAACTATTATTCCAATTTTGTAATTAGATACAGATTGTTATAACCGATCTTCGATTGGGACAAATTTTTAAATTAAAAACTATTATCTTTACAAGTATTGAAAATTAGGATAGGCATAAATTTTGAATTCAGTGATTAGTATGACCAGCTAAGCAGGTAGGATTATTTTAAAGGCACTTTTCTAAGTATTCCTCCTAGTACAGGACACCGGAAACATTCATGAACTCGCTTGGTCAGACGATGTAAACGAGTGATTTGCGATTATTTCAAAACTTTCGTCCTATACTCGCAGACGAGTTTGTTAACCTCTCCCACGTAATACGACACCGAAGAATTTCTTAAACAATTGAATATTCGTGTGACTTTTTGCGAACACTGCTGACCACGCGCCGCTACAGTTTTCAAAATATCACTTGTATGTTTGTGTACGTTGCCGGAGCTTTACTATTAATACGCACGGTAATAATAAAAACGTGAGATTTCTTCGAATCGTGTTGAAACACAAGGTATGTACGACAATAATAATAAAACATGCAATCTTATCGCTAAATATTTTATTCAGTCTGCGATTGTTACATGTAAACAACCGATAATGAATAAATAAAAATAAAAAAATACTTTCATTATGAGTGTGACATGGAATTTCAAATACTATATAAACAAAAAAATTAGTCCTTACTAGAAACTTAAAAAATTCCCAAGTGCATTTGGACCGAGAATTTATTTTGTTCAACTCCAATGATTATATAGTATAATTTTTGAGATTATGGAGAGAATCGTAGCCCCCATGGCGAGAGATATAGATCGGCGTCGATCTCAATTACGATATATTTCGATAATTCAAGCAGGCAGTTTCGTAAAAATTTGATATTTCATCAATGTTAATAACCGCTTCAGTTTTCTTGCAGCTTCAAATACAAATCATTATATAGAAAGTTGAAAACAACAGATTTGTTCAGGCAATTATATCCTCGTCTTTTTAGGCGTATTATTTTGAGACATTGCTTACAACCATTAGGAGCTCATTTGAGATCCTTCTGAGCCGCCAGCAATGAAGACAACTTACGTTTTTCCACGGTTATATTTAAGTGAACGTCATTGAACGAGCGAAGAACCGGCATCTTCTGGGACTTACATAATTTGCTCGTGTTCCCGAAATAAGTTCTTTCATCGGTGTCACGCTTGAGGACTTGTGCCATATACTTACTGATATATATAATAAATGAACACGTGACCTGGGACGATTGTGCCATAACCTCTCAGTTGTCAACGTTTACGAATAATGTGAATATAAATAAGTACAGAATGAATAAAACATAACGAAATTTCGAAAAATCTGTTTGTGTAGCATTACGGTGGTAAATTTTGTTCAATAAAGAACAATGTATCTGCCACGAAGGTTCCAACACATGGAATTACACATTATCTCGCTAATTTATTAGTCGTAAAAATGCAACAAGCGACGGTTACGTAATGATGAAAAAAATATCCAAAAATAAGATGACGGTCATAAAGAAATTTATGAGGAACAGTATTCGTGTATCGACGAGATAAATCGGCAAAATTCGAGGTCGAGAGGAGATAATGATTTACGTAAGCAAAGCCGTTGGCATTCGTAAGTTTTCTTTGTTGCAGGTGCCATCGCTCGACGGTAGATCATCAAGTGCTGTTGTTGATTCGTTTTAGTAAATAAGGGCTGCATCCTTAAGCCGGAAAGGCACATTAAAATTCTTCTGTTTCTCTGAATTCATTTGATACCTGGGTAAATACTCCGATAAATACTTCTCCAAGGGAGTTTTTCTCGAATCTCAATTAAGAAGCTGTCTGAAATTTTGATAGCACTTTCTTGAACATATTCCGCGTGTACCAGCAAAATTTGAACAAGATCGACCACCTACTTTCTGAGATAAAAAATCGTAAAGTTACCTGCAAATTGCCGAGAGTCTTATGGCAAATACCGTTTTGACTGGAGAAATAATTCAATATCATGTAGTAAAAAAAAAGTGGTAGCTTCCCTAACCAGTGGAGAAACCGAAATTTTTGGTGTCGCTTGGCTGTCGCTTTTTTGAGTGTCAAGTATCCGATTAAAGAACGAATTTAAGAGTGTCAACATTTAAACCAGGTGTCGACCACCCTCAGTTCGGGAATCAAAACCAGATGACTCTTAACGGACACCACCAAAGATACTGGAATTTTCAGTGTCTAAAATGCACGAAGTCACGAAAATGCAATTTTAAACAAGGTGAGTGTCAACGCTCATAAATTCGTTTTTAAATCGGACAGTTGACACCCATCTAACGGTGTCACGATTTGTCGAGATCACCGTAAACTTGAACAAGTACTGAACCATACATTATACAGTGACATGGAAAAAAATGGACCTGATTTACCACGTTTTGCATGAAATATAACGAATTAACTTATGAAAATTCGTCGAATTCCTTGGGATATGGCCACACGACGCACGAGACTACCAGACTGAACAGAGCAAGAGAGAGAGAGAGAGAGAGAGGAAGATAGAAAAACCAGGTTGGCAGCATTGCGGCTACCCTGTGTATAAGCATAGGGACCCCTGGCGCCCCGCGCGTTCCTCAAAGTAGGAGCAGAACTTCCTTAATGTACGCATATATATATACAACAGATGCTAGAAAGAGGAAATGGCGTGTTATATTTATAAGCAGATGAGAGCGTCTGGACATCACAAAGATGAATTCTATTCCCGCGTACGCTTTAGACTGACAGACCCAACATTTAGATATGCGATCAAAAATTTTGAAGAGATACAAAAGTTATCTGACATTCTAAAAAATAGAAAAGAGCGACAAAAATAACAAACGTATCCTTCTTTCCATTTCGAGGGAGTTGTTGCGGTGTAAATTTATTTATTCCGATCTCGAATAATTTATTGATCGAAGAATTACAAGTTTAACGCGGCGTGCGATCGAATATTTAGGCTGCGACTGCGTCACTATTTTAGGGACTTGTTTTCAGCGAGAAAAAAAAGAAAGGAATAATCGTTGAAACAACACGGTATATGTGTTATGTATAGTCAGGTAGACTGCCGGCGCCACAATGGTACTCAAAACCCTCGTTATTTCGAGTTGCATGCCGTTCAGGAATCAACAGATCGACGAATCCGAGAATTGTTCAAACATAAAAAAGAAGTAATAACATATCGAAATAAACAATCGCGTGACGAAAGGAATCGAGCTAACCAGAAAGTCGATCTGCATTATTTATGATGCTTTACGGGACCTCGACGCTAGCGACACCGGATATCAACGAAATCGAAGCTACTAACCAAAGCCAACTTTCGCCTTACTTTTGACTCTTTTTGTCGGAGCTCATCACACTATAAGGACACTTTTATTGTGACGTATTAAAACCTCTCGAAATCTACCAAAATTTCAAGGGCCCATATTTTCTCCTACATATTCGTGAATACCTAATTACGTAACTGTTCGTGTAAGTACTGAAGTACTTGCCCGTCAAGTGGCTAACTGTTCATAATTGCCAGTCCGCATTCGTAAGTGTTGCCGAGTGTTATAAGATGAGTGCTTGAGCGATCGATCGACATCTGCTACGTTATTATGCAAATACCATGTCGAAGCTTTCGCAAAATTTCGAAGAATATATGAAAACTACATCAACCGTTAGACATTACTATGAATGCACAATAGTTTCTTGTATGCCAAGTATCGGCTCGATATTTGAAGTACAGCATGAGTCAAAAGTTCCGTTCAAGAGTGAAAAGGATTGATGAAATAAAGGAAAGAAACATCTGTGGCAATTTTTCTTACTAAACAATTTCCATTGTTTTTTTTTCTTTTTTCCACAAAACTCTGCGTGCTCACATAACTGTTGAAGAAATTGATATTTTTTAATTTTTTCTTTCGACCGATATACCAACTCTTGACTAAGAGTTGGTATATCGGTCAATTCAAAGTCAAACAAATGACTCGTTATAAAAGCAGCCGAAGTTCAATGGTCGAAAATGACGGTTTTTTCCGGTGTAAAAATCACCCGATTGAGCGTTTAAATAGTGGAACTTTTTTTCTACCCAACAGCGTGTATTTACTTTGACCGCAAAAAATTGGTTAATGCTAATTTAGGAATTTCTCATCAACGCTAGAGAATGAAAAGAGATAAGATTGGAGATTTTGTTCTCGACTTTTGAGACGCTCAATATATTTGATCGAGGCCCTTGATAACGGACCGTTCGATATTTACGACGAGGAGAGGCAAGGCATTTGTGTTTGAGGTCGTAGACGAATGTAACGGTGTGACGAAAGTTACGACAGTCGCCGCGCATCGCCAATTCCTCGGATAGATCATTGAGGACAGTGGAAACGTTATAGTTCTGCAGTAAATAAAGTACAAGAAAACACAGACAAGCGTAGTTTGAACTTTGAATATTTTTTTTAATCTATAATTAGACATGTCGAACAAGCTTTGGCAGGAGCAAGTTCGACGATCACAACAAGATATAGTTTTCCTTAATTTTTCTATAACGATGAAAACTAATGTATATAAAAAAAAAGGGAAAAAATTAAACACTTTTGCCTCATAGAAAAAAAAGGTTTGATACCCATCGTCGCATTCATTCTTGCACAGATCGCGAATCAAAAATAAATCGTTGAACATTCTCATCGCACGCGCACACAAACACTTCGATTTTAAGCGTATTCACGCACATTTCAAGGTACACAATGAATGGAATCGAAAGACAAATAATATAATTGTCACATATTTTAGAGTGTACAATAGTTTCGATTTGTAATCACATGTAAAATTTTAAAATCTTTCATCTCTTCGCTATATTCGTATTGTTTAAAAATTTTTTCTTTTATTTTTTAACATTATTTACCACAAATATTGATCATCGCGACAATAGCTAGGCGTCTCGAATGTGAAGTTTCCATGATCCAGCACAAATCTTCATGCTCGTATGTATCGTCATCCTATGTATTTACGATTTCATTGTGAATCATCATCAATTCCCGCATACACAATTGGCAATAACATCATGACGGGAGTGAGATTCCACTCTTTTTGTTGGTTTTTTTTTCTTTCATCAAATGAAGCGCATACTCAAAAAATGCACACATCATTCATACGCGGAAACATGTATACAAAAACGCAAAGAAAAAAAAGGATTATTTCACATTATCAGAATAAAGAAATTCATTGAATCCAACGTATCGAAGAAATCGATACTCAATAATATTTATAGGTTAACTATGCACTAAAACATGCACAGTGATTTTGTAAAGCTACAGCGCTCAAGAACGAGAGTCGAAGGGTCTAAAAGGCCCCTGTGAACCCATTTCAATAAATCATCATTTTCTTCAATCTATTATCCACGCGCGTTACTAATCAACATTTCACATTTCATCATTTTTCTCGGATACATTTCTCGCTGTTTGTTCTTCTTTTTTTCCATTTTTTCATTCAATACTCAGTTCAGTTAATTCGGGCATATGGAGAATGATGCAAGCAAAGAAAAATGCGTCGATAGATATTATTAAATTACAGAGTCAATAGCCGCGTAAAAAATTGTGGCCGGCGCACGTTGAAGATAAGCAACTTGGTGTGTTCACACGTTTGGGAGAACAGAACAAAAAAAAATTAAATGAGATCACCGTCTTCCTCGCCCCTAGAAATATCTACTACTCTTATGTAACGAACGTTTTAACGTTTTGTTTATCTCTCGTGGCGGGAAAGTTTGAGCGTTGACGGAAAAATTCTAGCAGGCTGCTTGTGAACAAGAACACGCGTTAAGTTGAGAAAAAGAAAAAAAAACGTCCGCGCAACGCTTATCAACTATCTATCGATATATCGTTCCGCCTCTTCTATTTGTTGAATAATAAATTCGTACGATCAAAAATATCAAGCGTAGGCCGTAAAACTTGACGATTACTCTCAGCCCTCCCTCTTCGTTTGATTTGACATCAGGAATTACATGTTTATGTACACGTAGGATCGTTTCCCTTTAGTTTTCTTTTATTGAGCGTGATCTCGCACGTGGTTATGTACTCGGTACACGCCGCCGAGAACTTTGTGTTCGCATTCCCACAGTGATAAACTAAACTCCCGAATTAACATCGCTTATATCACAAAATAAACCTCCCGCCATGCTTCTTTTCCCTGAAGCTCTCGACAATCATTCGTTTACTCCTTCGAAACGGAATATCGGAAAGAAAAAATTTACAAACAGTGTATTCGATACAAAAATATAGACATGCATCTGAAACAATTTTTTGGAAAAAAAAACACTTCTTTTTAATTCCAACGGAAATATGAATGAAACATTTTTTAAAAATTGTTTGTTGTTGCCCGGTTCTGCACAAATGTTTGTAAATACTGAAAAAACAAGGTCCAATAACAGAGCAAAGAAAGTGGATCGGCGCTGTATTTAATTTGTTATTTTTTCTTTTTCCTTTCGCACGCTTCAAGTGTTCTAGATTCGCTCGATTAGTGGATTTTATTATTGACGTGTACGCGGCCCCACGTAACGAAGTGTTGACGCCACATCAAATGGTATTGGATAATAGATACATTGGACGGTAAGTCCACACACCCAACTCCACGCGTACACTTTTGAACGTATCTCTCGACCGGGAGGTCTCTTCAACATCTACCTCCCACCATGCTCTCCATCTATACGGTGGAAGAAAGAGATGGGACATAATAGATGCTTCTCTATTCTAAAGACGAATTCTCATAATCGTCCCGGCTGCGAGCTAGCAAAGGGGCGTATCAAAACAAAGCCGATCGTAGTCGAAGTTCGACGAGACGGATACTCACGAAACTCATTGTCGGTTACAATAGAGTTTCGCTTCGAACGGATCTCTTCATTCATTTACAAATATAGATGACTTTCTCGAAGAAGAAAAAAACCCCGATGCCCGGTTAACTACAATGCATGTATTTGTATTACGGGTGCTCCGAGCTCTCTCATTCGTCCACGTTTCTTTCAAGTTCTCTATGCAGAAGCATACGAACTCATCATTGCCTTGAGTTTATACGTGTTAAACACGAAACAGATCACCGAGAGACCAACGTACGAGACTCGCAATTTTCTCTCACCGATCGTTTTTACTGTGTTGCCATTCCGCTGCCCCGTACCCATGCATAATCCACGTACTGGAATGTACGTGTAAAAATAATACGTTTTCCCGAAACACGGATACATATTTACTGACTATTGCCAGAGGTATTCTCCGTTAAAGTTTTAACCACTTATTTTAATTTCGTGTTTATGGTCCACTGGTAACAACGAAATGGAGAAAACGATCGAGCGAAAAAGAAAATATTTCACCGAAAGAAGCAATATTGCGATATATTTTGTAAACTCATGAGAAAATTATCGTCGCGTACTAACAATCCAATGAAAAACAAAAAAAACAGCAATTGTCGATCATTCAAAAAGCAATGATGATTTTTTGTTTTTCGATAATAGTCATCCGTTTTCATATCGTCAAAGAGAAAGACCTGTTCGTTCGATACGAACAAAAATATCGAGCCGCGTCAAGTTCGTAGTGGTGTGTTGTTTGAGACACCAATTTGCGAGTGAAATGGATAGAGAAGGATATACCGACACATACACATGCAGGCACGGATACAAACGCGATTGCCGGTAATATGAGAAAAAAAGCGCTTCGCCGAGACCCCTCGTCCCTGTGCCGGCCGAGGGATTCGCGAGGTATTTCGTCAGCATTATTTTTCAAACGCCGGGTCCAAAGTAAGAGTTTCGCGGCACGTACACCAACCGGACGAGCGTGAGATACAACACGACAGCGTCTCGATCGTGTACATATACGTATACGTTTTCCATACACGCGCGCTATCGCGAATGAGAACACGTCGAACTATGTTGAGTGTACAAACACGTCACGAGAGAAACTCTTTAACGGCGATTTCATCAATCTCGACCGCGTTAATGAGACTCAACATGTTTGTCAATCAGTGGAGTCGACCATTGTTTGCAAGTGCCATTTGGTTTTCGAACTATTTTGCTTTTTATTTTGTTTTTCAAAGCTCATTTCGTTCAAATAGTTCTACATCCGACTGTACTCTTATGAAACAACGGTCGTTCTACCGCTTGTTGACATTTGTGCCCTTTTTTCACACGCTATAACCGAACGCTGGCAACTAAAGATTAACAGTATAACTATCTACCTAAAACTACCAATATACATAGCTTGTATACTTATAACTACGAATTCCAGTTCTTTGGGGGCTCGGGAGTAAGGCCGAAGGTTTCGAGCCAAGGGACGGAGGACTGGGCTTTTACGAGATGAATACCTCACCGCAGTCCTCCTCACAGATCGAGGGGTTCGTATACAGGCGGCAACGGTTCATCCTCAGAATCATAGAAATAAGGCTTTCTCCTGTATCCCGTAGTGACTCGGTGTTGTTGTTGGAGCTCCCGTCTTCGTAGCCGTTCCTCGTTGCTCTCGTCGACGTCATCGTCGTCGTCGTCTTCCTCTTCGTCGACCGTTTCATCCCCGGAGTTGTCGTAGTCATTGAGATTCGTCTGGAGCCTTTTGACCGCTTCTTTGATAAGTCCACCTTCTCGCAGAAGTTCTTGCAACAATTCGTAAGGATCGTCGTCCCTCGTGGCTGTATTTCTTTTGTGATTATGAAGATGATGGTGATGGTGATGCCTGTGCTCGTGTGCGGTACCGTTGTTGTTCTTCGTCACGCATATCTCGCAGTTGCCGGGTTCGGCCCACGAGCGTGATGGTACGTGATAAGGCGATGGCCTATTCTTGTGGCTAATGCTGGATTTCGCCTTGAAGCCGGACAGCCTCAGGTTCTCCTTAATCTGTGATACGAGCAGATCAACGTCACGCGTTATAAACTCCTGTGTCGTTTCCGGCATTACTTTAAATAGATAAGTTGTTTCTTCGGCACTCGGCATTTTACCACTTGCTTAACGTTGTGTTTTGCTCGAGAAAGTAGATAATTTATTGTTTTAACAAATTTACGACAACGCAAACGTACGTTAACTTTCGTCGATTTTCTCACTGCACTCCTTTCTCTCGACAAAGAGATAGAGAGAGAGAAAAAAAACACAACAAAAGCTTCGGTTCAACGTTTCCTGCTCTTCTTATCTGTCTCTCTCCTCTTTCACGACTAGCTGGAAGCCGAAGCAGGTGCTCGCTTCATCCAACTGTCTTAACTTCATATAAATATATCGTGCTGCTCGGTAACGAAGCTTTCGACCGAATATAAATTCCTGCTCCTCTTATTTTTTCTTTTTTTTTTTGTAGTTCAGTCCAACGGAAAAATTTTACCAAAATCCCCACTCACTTTATTCTCTGGGTTTTATCTTTGTTTATCAACACACTGTTTTACGATCACTCAAGGCTTCCTCTTGTGATATTTACCTCGATATTGCATCACCGCACCAGCAGCAAACACTAAACACAATAAAACCCCTTGACGAAAACTTGAGGAAGAAAAATAAGGATATAAAAAAATTATACAGCCGCAAGAGATGGTCGAGGATGCTTGGCTGAACAAACCGTTTATTTCGACGAGGTTTCTCCACCGATTCTCTCAC
This sequence comes from Campoplex capitator, assembly GCA_037576405.1. Taxonomy (NCBI): domain Eukaryota; kingdom Metazoa; phylum Arthropoda; class Insecta; order Hymenoptera; family Ichneumonidae; genus Campoplex; species Campoplex capitator. Next base: position 5,649,844 of record JARBWI010000323.1, on the reverse strand, counting down.
AGAGCCGACAAAACCCGTCACAACGAGTCAACTCCCGCGAACGAAGCACTAAACCCAAACACGGCCACTCACACCGACGCGTTGTGCTCCCGTGGGTACGTAACCAGTGTGGCAGTGTCTACAGGAAAATACATATGTGCATATACACAAAGCTGAGTGAGAGCAATGCGTAATCAACGAAGCGCGTGATTCACCCGGCGAAACCGTTGATATAGATATATATGTTATTTATAAACATACATTTGTATCACGAATTTGATGAGTAATTCGAGTTTTTTCCGTTCAACTTGTTTCTTCTTCGATCTTTTAAAAATTAATTGTTTTATTATTATCACGTTATTATTATCACGATACGACGATGTACCTTGTGTCGTTTCAGGTTGTCGGCGCGGTTGTAATTATTGAGAACAAAGTCCGTTGATGTAACCGAGAACGAACTTTTTTAAGCAGCGTGAAATGCTTGCTTAGCGAGGAAGTAGCGAGGAGAGAAAGCGAGACAGAAACGTGTATAAATATGTATGTGTGTGTCTATATATGCGGATCTCGAAAACGACGGCGTGTCTTGTTGCCACAGGGAGTTAGGATCGTGCAAAAGAGAAGGCTCTCTTGCAACGAACTTTACTGTGTGAATGAGCACTGCTGAGGCCCCTCTTGCCTGCTCGTCGCGATGTCTCTCACTACTACCACTAACTAACCGAGTTTCACTCGATTGGCACGCACACCGGCATTGTTATTGTTTTGATGCCTATCGCTCACCCGACTCTCGACCGTTTGCCCCACCACAACACCGTTTGTCCTCTTTACTAAGTTTTGTTGTGGTTCGCCGATCTTCGACAATTACGCCAATATTTCAACGCTCTCTTCAAAACGATCGTTACTATATTTTGTTTTTCGTTAAATTCGAAATACTCTCCAAGAATCTATGTATAGCCGAAATTTTCTGCTGATATACAGCCACACGCACGCGCGCTCAGACACTCGAAAACACACAATGGAAAACCCACGTTGAGAATGTTCTACGATGTTTTCTACGAAGTCGAGCCGAAAATACACTTTCGAATTTATTGACCAGGAATTATCGTTAAATTATTACTATTCAATATTTTATAAATACATCGAATTTAGTCGTGTATAACCCCGCTTTTGAGAGAGAGAAAGAGAGAGGTCGCGAAGCTTTGTGGAATGTCGTGCGACAACGACGGTCACTGAGCAAGCGGATACAACACACTGAACAACACACACTCTCGCTGCTCTGTTGTGCCGAGCAGACTCCACTGTGTATAAAACGAAGAGTCTCGGCGCACACTACAAATTCACAGCTCACAGATACACGAACACGTAGATAGACACACGGAGGAACGATGGATGATGAAACGCTTTTTTTGAATTAATACAAGTTCATTTGCCCCTTCATTTGGCTAGAACACAACGAGACTGCGATGATATTTTTATTAAAACACCACGCTGCTAAGGAATTGAGCGAGTATTGCGAACTAACGTGGATCTTTGCCTGCTGCTGTTGCTGGCAGCCATGAACCTTCTCTTTCTCTCTGTCTTTCTCTCACTCTCCTCGCCACTCTTATTATTGTTTTGGTTATGCGGCGCATGCGCACAGCGTCATCTGCCTCCTTCGCCCTCGTGTAAACAAACCGTTAACTCAACCAACCCACCGGACGAATCGATACACGAGTCCGCGAGGCATATATCTCTCCGTATTTATATATATATATATATATATATATGTACTGAACGTGAGAGCTCCGTGTTTTTTATTCTGTGTATGTCCCCGTGTATGTCCTCGTGTCGTTTCTTCGAATATGTAGAAAGATTGGGCCAAAAAAACCAAGACATCCGATAAAAGTTTTAGCCCGCTGATAGCAAATGAAACGTTCTCGTCTCGTACATGCTTCTTATGTCATACATTTTTTTATCGCGTGTTTACACGTGCATACATTATATGATGATCCTATACATCAACAATGAATTATGTATACGTTTGCAATTTTTTGATAAATTGTTTTTATTTCACTGATAAAAAAAAACCGTCGGCTTTCGTACTGACAGATTTCACACATATGAAACTTCAAAGGTCATTTCGATATTGTCATCTCTTATTTTCATGCACAATGAGCGCGCCAGCAGTATTATTGGAAACGCTGGTATACATTTAAGTGGCACAATTTCACGGGCCTTCGAAAAATCTTATCCTAATCTCAGTCAATTTTGATCTTGAATCTACAAATTGGAATGTTCGTCGTTTGATAATAATTCGACAACCAACCAAGGAATCTTTACCAAATTTTGCATGGGTTGCAGAAATGTTAAAAATCAAACAAACTTGTTTTTTTTTTCGCTGCGTGTGGGAAGCGACAGATAAAAGCCATTACTCTCTATGATTCTGAAGGAACCACGTAATGGAAATAAACATTTGGGTGTGTTTCTATAGAAATTTTGTCGTCATCGTAAAAGTGATACATATTGCTCGCTCGATCGTGTCAGACTGCACGATTTCTCGACGAGGAAGCGAGTAGACTAGATGTTATGACTAGAGATTCCGAATAGAAAAAAGAACAATGTCGCATAGCTGTACGTCGACGCGGAAAAACGACAAAGTCGTCCCCGTAAATTGACTTATTGCGCTGTTCAGATACTATTGAATTAAAACTAGAACTATCTAACATTGTTTTCAACATGAGTCAACATTAAATATATGAAACGTGGGCTTCAGTTGCTTGTTGGGCTGTGTTATTGTGCTCGAAATTATTTATAAAAATTCATCGGTCTTCTTCAGACTCTCAGCAACGAGACAAAATTTTGCAAAGGTTTCATACATTTATAGGAATCAAGAGACTCGGTAGAGTCTCGGGACAAGTACATTGCCCGAGGCTCGCCGAGACTATACTTTCTCTGAATAAAACGATTCGCGGTGGTTTTTATTTCCAAGCTCAATTGGTATATTAAGAAAAATTCCTAGTTCAAGACTAAAATATCGAAGACGTGATTTAAGCTTGCTGCTTGCCGCTTCGGATATATTTTGCTTTAGCTTCGTTTTTGACATGGTGGTCGAAATGAAAAATTCTAAACCTTTGTTATTTATAAATCCCGGGTAATATAGCAAGTGGAACGAGGAATTATCGGTGGAAACGAACCTGCGTGTTCGGCAGAGGTGAAGGACGATGGCTTCGAGTATATATAGAGGTTAAAAAACTATGAGCCCGGTTGTGAGGCATTACGTCATCAAAAGATTTACTAAGCGATTCTCACGTATTTTAAGGCTATTTCCTGAAATATTACAAGCCTAGCGACGCGTGAAGATGAATATCCCTCCTTCGTAATAGCGGAAGATAACATAGAAACGAAAATAAGTGCACCCGAGCTGCTTGCAGCCTGGAGTACAGAATTATAAATCTTTTTTCAATTTGAACCGCGGGCTATATTCGATATTCCCTCTTTCGATTCTATTTTTAATTTCGTTAACTCGTCAAAAAAAGTGTGAAACGAGAATTCTAAAGAGACGGGGCTCTCGTTATAGACAAATAACGACGATTGGTACGTTTTTAACTGACTGAAAATCAATCGTGTTAGCATCATTGATTCGGAGAACATTGAACGGAGAAGCCGAATGCTTGAAAAATTCGCTCTATAAAATATGTGCTGAAAAAACAGCAGTTATTTTTTAGATGACATTTCTTGGGTCACTACGATTTTTTCAGCCTTGATCATTACTACACTGGTTCTTAATGAGCCAGGCAATTTCGCGAGCTCGTTATTCTTCAAGAAACGTATTATTCCCTGAATAATTTCTTCCAAAACCGCATTATACTGAGTTGTCCAAGAGAAAATGAAGGTCAAACAATAAGCTCACGATTGAAGCTTAACTTTTACTGATAAAAGCAGTCTTCAGGACAATTTTTAACGACCTTACTGCTGCTGTTGCTGCTGCCAGCATCTAGACTTTCAAAATGAATATTAAGCATGGGTTTAATAAAAAGAGGAGCAGTGGAGAGAAGAAGGAGGGGGGGAGGGATTTGTTTGGCCGTTGTTATCGCACACCTTCAATGCGCTCGCTTCACGAGCAGCGATACAGGCTTGCGGTTATTTTGTTGCCCGAACGTAAAGGTGCTTGAGGGGTGGGGGCGAAATGGCTGCTTTTTGAGGGAGGCGTGGGGAAAGAAGTGTATGAAAGGGCAGAGGTAGAGTGGGAGAAATGTATATAATGTACAGCAACGTACTGTACACGGATCAAGGTTACACTCCGGGCTCTCTACGTCATCGTAATGCGGGAAGAGTTTTGCCATGCGCACTACAAAACAATAACACGTTCTGCTCGTCTTTGTGTGTTTATGATCAATCCCCTATGAACTACTGTTTTCTTTTTTTTCCTACGTATGGGCTACGGGCGTGTGGGCTCGTCAAATATTTTTTGACTATAACGCTCGCGGTGGTCAATTGAGAAAGCTACTGCAACCCTCGTTCGAATGTTTACACTCTGCTTCTCTCCCCATTTTGGTAAATATAAATATCACATGATATAGTAGTAAATCCTTTTTTTTTCAACTAGATTTACCAGTTTCTGACATTTTTTGACGGGTATCTTGATCACTAAAAATTTAGGTTAGTACAGGGAAGTTAAAATTTTGCGTCTATTTAGGGTACGTTCGGGTTGCACGCTGTAAGCGCTTAATCAAAGTGCATTTTGGATTGGACGCTGTTAGCTGTCAAGGATGAGCTGCTCAAAGCGCAATCTACAGTAATACTGCTCCATAGCCGAGCGACGCTTTGAGCGCGAAAGCGTCCGAGTCGAACGCATCCATAGTAGTACTTAGCATGGCGTGCAAGTCGAACGGATCCTTTGAGTGTTGAGAGCGAAATTCAAAACTTATATCTATCCTAATTTTCGATACTTGTGAAAATAATAGTTTTTGATGAAAAAAAAAAATTTGTCTCAATCGAAGATCGGTTATAACAATTTGTATAATAATACTGTTTAATACAATTTGTTTAATAATGCAATTACAAAACTGAAATAATAGTTATTCCAGTGACTGGGACAGTATTCGATCGCGCCTTTAACTTCTTATTCATATCTCTAGTGACAAAACAATGTCCGAACCTCTCTATTTCAACTCAATATTCCATAAAAATTAGGTCAACAATTATTTTTTTTCCGAGACCATTGGATTGTTACAAGCTTGAAGTACTTAAATCTTACTTAGCACTTTTTGTAAAATATCTTATGGATTTTCATTAAGTATGTATATTTTTAGTGACCGGAAATCAGATTTTTCTATGTGGGCCTGGGAATCCGTCACGGAGAACACCTACTTTTAATAATTTCTTTCTCTCTCAACTGATTGATCACGACTCTGAATTTTAGTGAGAACATTAATAATTGATTTACGAAGAACGACATTAAATTTATTCACGCAAATCCTATGACGACCTCAGTACCACGATAGAATTACCTAGGACTGCAAATCAATGCCTTTAACCATTAGATTGGCTACCTAGAAAGTTGAAACAAGTTGCACTTATTTAATAAAATCTTATTGACACTGTATAAGCAGACGAATGTTTTCAAAAATGGCCACTTCGTGGCCACAACGTGGTAAATATTAAGAACAATAGTTCTGCTAAACCATCGACTGATAAATGCAAATTTCCATGATAACACATTTTCACTGGAATTTTTCAAAGAATTATCTGTATTTTTCAACCGATTTCAATGCATCGCGTCTCATTTTGATCCTTAACTGATCATTTACGAATTCACAACATAGATTTTTTCTAAAGCTTAATCTTTCCACTTTTGCTGCCAATTGTTTATTGAGAGAAAAAAAACTCTTTCATCAATAGTTTTCGAATGAATGACCTTCAAAAAAAATCTACGTGGTGGGTTCGTAGAGGATCAGTTGAGAAACAATATCTATATCTCAAACGGGAGTTTGAGATTAGGGGTTTTTTTTTTAATTTTAATTTTCAATCCATTTTGAATGAATTACCAACTAAATTAACAACGTAGCAAGGACGGCAAAGAAAAGTTCTAAGGCTCGCGTAAACATTTTCGGCCTTGATTTTCAATAGATGAGGATAAAAATGTTTATAAATTATTTCGTCATTTACTCTAAGATTTCTCATTTCTAGTTTATTCGTTTATTTTGTATTTATACCGACGAGATCGAGTTTTTCGATCCTTCGTTATAATGAAAAAATATTAATTTTTTTAAATATTATCTATACGAAAGAAAATAAATTTTTAATTATTTACATGTCGGAAGTAACCGAAAAATGTGAACTCTCAATTTTTCTCTTCGCCTCGTCGTATTTTGATTGCAATTCCTCGGGATCTGTTAGGAAACGTTGCCACATTATTGTTGTGTCACGCTCAAAGGAATTGTCCAGAGTCTTTCTCTGTGGACAAAAATGTTATAAATTCATTAAAGAAAAATTTGAAAAAATGTGTTTTTTCTTTAGAAATTTTAGCAATGTATCTTTGTCTTACGCTCATGTCTTTGATTTTTGCTCGAACTTCTGTGACTCGTTCCTGCATACCACGAACACGTTTTGTACTTTCATCGAGGCGTTCCAATAATTCGTAAGAAGTTGGTTTCAAACTGTTTGTCGGACCTTTTACTTCCTCATCATAAATCGACATTATTTCCTCTTCCCTGAAAAAATTTAATGTTTTCATAGTTTTGTGAATTATTTTCATACTCAATAAATGTAATTGCATATGCGAAAAACTGTGAACTTAAGACAATTCTTTAACTGTTTTTTTTTTTAAACTGTGTAGGAAAGAAAAACTCACAGTTGCTTTAATTTAGCGATTCTCGAATCGTGTTGAATGCCCAGAAGAACTTTTTTCCGTTTCTCATTTTCCTGTACCAATTCATCGTACTGTTTTGTTGCTATGTTCAAGTCTTCAGGGTTGCTGTCCGCACCAAGGATCAACGATATCAATACTTTGTTGAAAACATTTTGTTCCTTCGGTGGAGATTTTAAAATGGCCTCATATTTCGTTTGTTCTTCTTTCATACTTTCCTGTTCAATAAAATCACATTTTTTTTTAATCGAAATTAATTTTAATGACATTTTCCTTAACTTTTGTTTCCAATAGAATAAAAAATTTTTAACGTTGTAAATTGTTTCATCAATCAGAGTTATTGTTAATAAATTACACAAGTGCTCAAGACGATAATCTCATCCTATAAAAATTTCAGTTTCTGGCCGGTTGTGAAAAGTTTTTAGATTGTTCTAATTAAAATAAATAAAAGAAAATCATTCATCGAATAATTTTTTGAAAAAATATGTTTATAACACTAGAATTATTGAAAATTTTGTGACAAAAATATATTGAAAAACGATATTTTTCCTTCAATTCTCTATCAATCGTTTCGGATTACATTTACAAGTACTTACAGATCGCATTGACGAGAGACTGTATTCAGTGGCAAGATAATAACGACCATCAGCAATAAATATAACAATTTCTTTGAGTCGACGAAGCTGAAGTTGCATCAACATACAAAGTAGATCCGAATGTCCGTGTCCTCGTTCGCGAGCGAGAGTCCGCAAATTTTGTAATTTTGCCAAACGGTGTTTCCGCCTCTCAGCTCTCACGTAACCATCATCCACGAGCATTTTTGTTAAGACCAGCCTCGCGTATTGTCTCACGAGTTCCAACAATTGCTGCTCACGCATCAATTCTTCATTCTCCTCAAGAAACTCTCGTCTGCTTGTTAGCGTTGCGATTTCCATTCTTATTCCCGAAACAAAACGTGAAAATTACACTATTCAAATTGAAACACACTCACAAGTGCTCCAAAAGTTGGTAATTTTGAATCAGCCAATTTTATTTCACTTAAGAATTTGACCATTAAGAATTATTTTTATTTCAATAAACTATTTCATTTTTTTAAATGTACGAACGTCTTCAAGGTGTCTAATTTTGATCAGGTCTAAAATTTTATGACTTTTAAGAATTTTTAGGCCAAGGTATATGGATTTTTTCATGACATTGTGGATGAGTTGCTGGTACGATAATATGAAAATTGTCAGAATTGTAATATTTCCATTCTGCTCTTTGAAAAAATGTGTATATTGTACGCTAACAAAAATTATACGAATATTAAGAAATTTTTAGAAAAGAAATCCCAGTTCGGGAACAATGGGATTTGGAATAATCTGTAAGGAGTGAAAAGTTCTAATATTTCATTTCTTTTGTATTCACTTGAATTTTCTCTCTTTTTTTTTCATAGTTTGGTATTTCTAGTCGACATAAATTGATTTGTCTCGTCGATCTATTGATATAATTAGGAAATTACGAAGTTTTCAGAAAAAAAAATCACCGAAAGAAACAAACCTATTTTTGATTTTGAAAGGATTGGAATTTTTTCAAAATTTCGAACATTTCCAATAAAAATGATGAAAACACAAAAATGATCATTTATTGATTATTATTTGTAAAATGATTATTTGTAAAATGATGTGTAATGATTATTTGTAAAATGATGAATAAATAATGTTATTATTGAATTCTCACCGAATCTCAGCCTCGGATTGAGGAATAATCGTACCACTGTTGTTATAAATATCAGCTGCATGGGCAGCCATCGCAACACCTGCAGCTTCTTCAATTTTGGCATTTATTTCGTCCATTTTTGACGATATGAGACTGCAATAAAGGAAAAAACTAAAGAATCCTTTAAACCAAAGCAATTTTGAAGTAAATTTAAAATTAAAATAAATTTCTTGACAGTATTGTCCGCTGGAATTCACGAAAATTTCCCATGTTTCATTTCATTTTTTAGTTTTTCATTCCTTTCCGAATTTTCGTTAGTTTTTCCAAACTTACTTCGTTTGACAATTCAACAATTCATGAATTTTCTCATCGTCGCGCTGATATTTCACGTCTTCAACGAGCGAATTATAATCGGAATCAACGACTTGTTCAACTTTGCCACCGAAATGGCGTTTAACGTAAATTCCAAGATATTCGTTGTGCATTTCCATCTGTTTTATAAAACTGTCGAGAGGCACTTGCGTCCATACAACGGGCGAAGATTTCTGGGCAAACAAATAAATTCTTCATTTTATCACAGCAAAAGCATAGACTAATTTAACCTGAAATTGAATTTCACCAGTGACAGAATTGTGATTTTTTTTTTCAAAATTATTAAAAGTATTGCGAATGTTGAAAAATCAATGAAATCTTGGAATACAAATTTTTTCAAAGTTTTTACCTTTTCAGTAGCATCCGCATAAACTTGAAGCAGAGATTCGAGGTCATGAAATAATTGACGATGGCACGAGTCGAATTCTTCAAGAGCGCTGAGGCAGTCTACATACATCTTGTTACATTTTATTTGATCTTTTTCCAGCTGTAATTCTTCCATTTCCGTATTATCATCGAGTGTCAGTTCCAATTTCCTGAAATCATGATACTCGATCGAATAAAATTTTTATTACAAAATTAATCAACGTTTATTATTTTTAATATTCCGTGAATTTAATATTGGAATTAAAGAATAATCTATTCGAGAATTAATGAATAATTTGGAGATAGTTGAAAAGTTTTGAATCAAAATGGAATAGAATAATAATTGAGTTTCAATAACAAAAATAAAAATCGTTCAACTATAAAATATTCTGAAAAATGTCTATCTCTTGAAAATAAAATCATCAGAGTCCGAGATCAAATTGTTTTCACTATCGTATCGTATTTTTACTTCAAATTCCTCAGACTTTCTTCCAGAGTTTGAACATAGTCAGCATCTTCTTTGTAAGCATCTTTCTCAGCTTCTAGCTTCTCAGAGAGTCGTGTATATGTAGTAGAATCTGCGTCCAAGAGTTGCATTAATTCTGGACAATCTTTGGTGGCTTGTGCGAGCTCCGAATCCAATTCTTCTCCATCCAACCATTCTCCTTGCTTTTTTATGTGCTTTTCCCTATTTTTTTAACATATTCATTTTCATTAAAGATTATCATTATTATTCTTATAAAGATGGTTATCCGAAAGAATTAAACAGAAAAGATGTTTTACGAAAAATCTATTTTATCAATCCGCTCGACTAAAAGTTTTGTTGTGGACATTTGGGAAAAGTATTTGTGTTGTGAGAATTAAAAAAATCTGTTTGTTCCATTCAAGTGGCAAGAAAAAACGTAACATTAATACTTTTTTAGCATTTTGATTCAAGTCGCTTTAATAAGAGCCGGGTTCAGTTTAATAACTCGAAATGTTGTTGGTAACCAGCTTGCGGGAAAAGCCCGCAAGTACAAACATTGTTCAGCCAAAAGATTTATGTTTATAGAGATGAGGAATAATTTTTTTTTCATTTTCTATATCAAAAAGAGGATTAGGCTGTTACATGGACTATCTTTCTGCAATTCGTTTTCAATTTCAAAGATAATCTTTCATCATTTCATTCAAAATTCTGTAATTCTTTTTCTATACGAATTTGAACACTCAGCCACCATCCATTATGTTCGTAAACTTGGAGATTGAATGAAATCGTTTTTTTTCCTTAGATTTCGGTAAAAATCAAAATATCGAAATTTCCTAAAACCACAAACATAATTTGAATCATGATCTTTCATCTCGTTCAGTGGTTTTTGATTGAAGAACGTACAAATATTTTTGAGCTAACAGATTTATACAAATTGAGATAGTAATGCCAATTATAGAGTTGTTTGATAAATAGAAATGTTGCAACATGAATAAATACTTACAGTCTTGCATCTTCGAGCGAAAGATAATTGTCTCGTCCAACATTGGAACAGAACCACTTGAAGAACGGTAGAGCAACAGAATCGTCACAAGTTTTGTTCAATACTTCGGGTGTTATACGCGATGGAAGTCCAGGCAATATTTCTCGCACTTTGGTGTGAAGAATTGTACCGGTAACACTCATTTCCGAGCGAATAAATAATAAATAAAAAAAGGCTTGCTACACTGTTGCAGATTAATTTGATCCAGGGAATTTGGTTATTTTTCCCTAATATTAAGAATGATTGTGCTTATTATAAACTTGCAGACGGTTGATTGAAAAAAATTGGATTAAAATGACTGATAATATAGAATCATTAATTAAAAAAAAAAATGCCAGAATTAACCTCAAAATGTTTCGTTCACACCGCGGATTTTTCAAATCGAAGCCACTAGGCACTGACAGCTGTAATAATAAGACTCGAGCGAAGAGTCACGAAAAGGCGATGGTAGCGCCAGATGGTCGCAGACACTAGAGAATTTAAAAAATGGCGGTCAAACCAGCGCGATAATGAAAGGCTGCTTATTTTAAAAATCATATGATTATGAGTACTGCATTTCTTGACATAATATATTTACATAAACAAAAATTCCAACTTTTTCAAGAATATCTATATTTACATGAAGATAAAGACGTAGATTAGTGAGATTGTTCAAGAATGAGGGAGTGTTGGGGTCGCTAATTTTTGTTTTTTTTTTTTTTGGTTTGTTTTTTAAAGCTATTTTACAAAGTTCTTAAGGCCTGGGGATTCCTGTCTCTATACGAATCCCATGCATATCTTTGATTTCGTCCTTCAGAGTCTGCAAACAAAATTGAAACTTTATTTTATATATTCCTTTCAAAGTGTATAAAATTTTGAAATGAAGAGAATAGTAGTTTTAGACGTCTAATTTGCTGAAAGAAAAGAGTCAATTGAATCTTTTTTGTAATTTTTTCCAAGTTTTTTTTTTTCAAGGAACAGACCAAAATCTGGCTGTCAAGTTAACACTCCGATTTAACTGAGTAATTTTGAAACGACCCGAATGGGTCTTTTTTGGCAAATTGGATGTCTAAAAAGACCAAGAACTTTGGTCTTGGATGTCTAAAAAGACCAAGAACTTTGGTCTTGGATGTCTAAAAAGACCAAGAACTTTGGTCACTATGATCCTCCAGGGATCCACTAAACATGTTTTGTTGTCAAATTTTTGTCAATTTCTTTTGCCTCCTTTCCAATCTGAAGCTATATTTTCCAGTACATTTCAATATTCATGCATGAAACATCAGTATATTTTTTTCCTTTGATAGGTTTTCAAACCCAGGCAACTTTGCATGCTTATTCTAGACCAAATTAATGTTGATTGATGCATTTTTCTTTTATTTTTAGTTTGATGATGCTTAGAAGATCAAAATGACCCAATTATAGCAGTTTGGATTGAATTGATTCTGGTTTACTCACATCGTTAATCATTCGGTGTTGTTTAACGGTATTGAGACCCTCGAATTCAGGGGCAACAACATTGATATGAAACATTGCACCACAGCCTCCTGGATTTATATGATAAAATGAGATTCATAGAAATTAACAAAATAAAGCTGCGTTAAGGCTGCTTAGAAAATTCGTGTAAATTTTCTAGGTTAAAATGATAAAGTAAAGTTTCGTAGCACAAATTTTCTGAACAGCCTTATCATTTTCAGGAGCTGAATTAGAGCTTAATGAAAAAATACCGGAGACATCGGTGACTTCGATGACTTGGGCCTTTGGAAATTTATTTCTTAGGATATCGATCATTTTCTGTTCAGCCTGTTTGCCAGCAAGAGCACCGTTTGGTCCGCTCCAGACTCTGGAAAGAAGCTGCAAAACTTTTGGTTTACCAATCCTGCTCATTTTTTTAAATTTCGATCGAAAGTTCCACAGAAAATCATCAGACGATTTTTCATTTGCCAATAATTTTTTTATGATTTTGGAAAAATTAATCCGCGAAGTGCTTGAAAAGCTTTTCCGTTTATGAAAAATCTTGTATTGTGGTATTTCATATGCATTACGCGATTCATCAACGAACCGGTTGATTTTTTACTTACCGATATATTACGAAAATTTGTATTGAATGCACGACTAAACATAGTAGCTGTGGTAGCTGTCGAAATTCGACGTCCGAAATGTCAGTGTAATATTCGATGAGATAATAATAAAAACGCCGAAATTTTTGGTTAAAAACAGAAACGATCGAGGAGGCGGAGAAGGAGGAGGCATGTGAGAAGAAGAGCAAAAATTAAAGGTTATGTTATATTCTAGAACTTCGATTATTGCACCACCGGCGCCACCTCTCAGAAAGTAACTCCAAATTGCTCACTCGAATTTGGTCGTCGTTTTTTCAAATGATCAATCGCTCTATGTACCGTCAACATCGAATCTTTGTTGCAATTTTTCTTATATATTTATCAATTATCCAATGCTTCATGGAGAACAATCGGATACATTTTTTTTATCTTGGCGGGCTTCACGGCTGGAGGATATGAGAGACTGATGAGAGACAAGAATCTCCGATAAAACGATACGAATTCATGAAAACTTGCACGTTTTTGCTATCTTTGGAATTATCTAATCTAAAACCAGAATTTTTGGAATTTTATTGATACGATAATTATAACTATTCAGCTATTATTGATTTGAAACTGTTAAAAAATATGTTTTTTATAAGAAAAAGCCCACTTTTTTCTCAAAAATATAACTCAAATTTTGACGATTCGCATCGTAATTTCATACATTTTTTAAAATCCTTTACTTTGTTTAATTCATATATATATCAATATATATACACGCTCATACGTGGCAATGCGCAAACGAAAAACCGGTTATAAAATATGTGTAAAGGAAATTGGAAAAACAATTGAATGGAACAAGGTGAGGCTGCTCAGCGAATCGCATTACGATACGTTGAAATATAATGATTACTAGATATTCTATTATTCAAAAACGATTTTTGTATTTTTCACAATGTTAATAATAATTAGGATTATGATAAAAAACAATTTGTAGACGAAGCTCCGACGAAATAGGAATGAATAGTAAAAAAAAAAAAGATTATGCTTTCAATATTTAGGTAGTATTAATAATTATTATAATTAGCATATTCATATATATAGTTATTTTTTTTTTTATATTAAACTAATTGTTTTTCATAGGTTTTTCTTGATTTATAATATTCCTCTGATTTCCGGTACAGTTGTTGGAACAAAGGTATACATTTTTCTTTTTTAATATGGGGAATTGTCTAGAATTACATTTTTTTTATGACGATTACACCGTGCGTCGTTGCGAGTACATGATAAAAGATAACCAACAGAAGAAGTTTCGGTAAACGTCGGAATATGGCCTATAAAATGTTTACGAGCTCCGAAAAACTGACGTCACTACTGTATCAAACTGTATCAATGTTTGATGACATCATGCAAATAAAAAATGACAATAACTTTGGTTAAAAAAAATCATCAATGACGTCGTGTGTGACACGATATTTTAGCTGTTGATCGAGGAGTGGCGCTGCGATCGACTAGGGGCCTGCCACGTAATGTTCCGTGCCGTTTACGAATTACACTCGCGCGATACAATTCCGGACGTTTAACCAGTTCGCGAGTGCGATGCTCAATTCCGTGACGATTAAAACGTAACGCAGGATTAATAGGCTTTGCGAAAATAATTCGCAAACGAAAAACAGGGTGAGTACAAGAGGAAATAAAAAAAAATTGTGATACGCCGAAAGTGTGCAAGCGAGAGAAAAAAAAATGAAATATCACGAGTTCGGTACGACGTTTGCAGGCTCGGTGTCGCGAACTGTCGTTTCTACCGATGACGTTTTAACCTTTTGATCGCGTGTTTGATGTGACTTATGTTTCATGCTTTTTATTTTCCTTTTTTTTGGCTTCGCTATATTTCACGAAATTACGATTTCGCCGTTTATACTTGCGGGTTTTTTTTACGTGAATTTCTGCGAATTACAAGTGTGTAAAAAATCGTCTGTGATTTGCTCGCTCTGTACTTCGAGCCGACCTTGTCATGTATTTATAGTCTCGTGGCCCTGCTTTCCACAAAATTCTTGTTTGGTTACTTTCTTTTTTGCGGAAAATTCCGACGTTTCCTCGGGATCCAGTGGCGACAGTTTTTCTCCTCAAACTCCAATGGGGAATTGAGTTTTCACCGAAAAAATTTCTCGACCCTCCCCCCCTTCAATGTCCCAATTTCCCGTATGAGAATGAACTCGAAATAATTAAAGGGGTCTGGTTCAATGTACATCCCGTAAGGTCAGTGATTAATATTCTGACAAATTTCAACTCGTAATCAACCTTGTTTTTTGATTTTTCAACATCGAAAAATTTTCCTTTGATTCCACGAATAGGATCGTGGTTAACCTTAGTTCTTTTCATAAGAACTTTTTTCAATTTGCAAAACATCTTTGAACTGAAATATTATGTGTTGGTTTGGAAATTATTCAAAAAAGGGTAAAAAATGATTTTTTAAAATTTCACATCAATTTTAAATCTCCCATTTTTAAGCCAGAACTGGAAAAACTGAAAAGATTCTCTGATATATATACATATATATCACAGAGCTGTCAATGTACTTGTTCCGAGACTCACCAAATCTTTCTTCAATACAGTTTGAAAAGCTTCAAAAGTGCCATTTGCATTTTGTATTCCGCTATGTTTTGTTATTTAGTTATTTTTCAAGATAAAGTTGATACTCGTACCTTTATAATTTCAGAAGTTGCAATGAGTTTTTCTACTACCTTTTGTATTCAAAAAGTCTTGATTCTTCAGTTGCATATCTTATCGTACAGCTTTATTTTTCTTACCTAATTTTGTATTGATTGTAAATGGGAGCTTTTGCGTCGTAATTGCTGCATTGAAAATACAAAGTTCATGGAACACTACGTAACAATAATTAATGACAACAAAAAGTTTAAACGACGGGAGTGGTTAGTCGCTTAGCCAAATATTGTCTGAAGTATTAACCACTGATTATTGGGAGGCAGTTTTGGAAACAATGAGTCAATTGTTACAACACGTCTACCATAAGAAAATCGTAATGGCTCTACTCGTGTTAATCGAGCAAATTTATGTCAGGTTCATTGGGAAAAAAATAATGAACCAAATTTTTCATGATGTCTAAAATGATTTTCTTTGCCTTTCGGATTAAGATGTGAGATAAATTCACAAGGGATTATGTGAAATACGGAGTAATCTAAACGATAATCGAAACATTAAAGTTTTAAAAAGTCCTTTTTCATTATTGGTACAGCCAAAGCGATGTCTCAACCTGGTAATTATCGGTACCAAACGTACGACCAAAGTAACTCATTAAAGGGTGGAATACCACCGATGGTGAATGGCCAACCGAATACCATGCATCTCACTCAAAATGGGATGCCACCTGCGAGTTTCAATTCAGCTGGTAAGTAGCAAATCAGCGAATTGACGACTCAGTTACGAATTTCATTTCACTTTTAGTAAGTTCTTATGAATCGTGCCATAAGTTTTCTGAGAGCACTTATTTTTATAAAATTATAAAATATTTTAAGCCTGTAATTGACGTGAAATTTTGGTACAAGAATTGAGGCAAACATTTTTTTTCTTCGACGGTCTTTCAGTGGTATTGAGAAAAAATCAGTTTTTAATACTAATCACAGCTACGTCAACTATTTAAGATTACAAAGTATGCCAAGTGGATTTTGTTCAACCATTGCAGGTACTCCATCGTCACAATCGTCGCGAGATCCTTCTCGAGAAACATCACGAGATCCCTCGCCCACTCAATACCTTCACAATCAATACAGGCCACAATTGACACGACCGCCGATGCCACCGATAAACGGTCAGCAGACACCGTTGTCCCACTTGCCATCGATGTCTCAACAAGCTCCAATGTCCCAGCAGCCTCCGTCATCGCATTTACCAGCTATGTCCCAGCAGCAAACATCATCGTATTTACCACCGATGTCACAGCAGCAAGTATCGTCTCTTTTACCATCGATGAATCAGCAGCAGCGTTCGACACAGCTGCCCCAATCAAGTCCCTCATCTGCTCCCCAAAACCCGAGTAATCAATTAACCAACGTGCAAACGTCAAACACCGCAGTGTTCCCGCCTCAGACGAAAACATTGACATTTCCAAGCTCGATTCAATCGGCACCGCTTGGTTCGCAAGTTGGCGGTGTGAACCAGGTTCAAAAATCCGTTGGACCAACGACCTACGATCTTCTCAATCCCCATCAAAATACACCACAAAATCCAAGCTCCCAAACAAGCGGGGATGGTCAAGGGAGGCCAAGCCCGACGTCGCAACCGGGCCAACCGCCCTCTCAAATCAGCCAAACACAAGCTCAACCGTTCAATTCCCAAGCCAACTGGAACAAAGAGCAAGCGCAATCCGTTTCAAATGCCACAAATCAACTGTCGGATCCAACAAGACCAAAGTGGAACCCCACGACTCAACAGGATTTGACAAAACCCAACAATTCTCAGACGATATCGCAGGTGTATCCAGCTCAGGGCACGATACAGTCGCAACCTGGAGTAACTTCCAACAGATTGAACACAGACTCTTCTTCGACCATGCTCAATTCCACCCATATGTCGGTTCCCAATCTCGTTGCTCCTAGCCAAACATGGAAAAATCCAGTCGGGGATTCCAACAATTCTCAGAGGATGCCTCAATCGTTCGTTCCTTCGTCACAGCCGGGTGCTCCGCCCCGAACTCAACCGCCACCGGTTCAAAATTCTGGATTTACTCGACCCCCTGTATCAACAATAGCAGCAGCAGCAGCAGCAACAGCAGCGCCTCCTACAGCGTCGTATTTGCAACAGTTAGGGACCAGGCCGCCCCTCGTTAATCCCGGTGTCCGAGGCCCTCCGACGATCGGTGCTCAAGCGACGCCACCAATACCCGGAATGAACACGAGCATGCAAAACGTATTCGGCAATCCACAGACGAATCAAAATCCTGGTTTAACGAATCAAGGCCTGAATCAAAAGCTTCCAGGACCTCCGCCACCGCAACATTCGTCTCTGACATCACCCGAACAGCAACGGTCGATTTTTGGAGGTAATCAAGCTAATCAAACTTTGTACGGTAGTCAACAAAACGTAGCTAGTCAATGGAATCATCCGCAATCAGGATATTCAGCCCAAACCGGAAGTCCGCGTATTCTCGCGCCCCCGGTAAGCGCCGTTTCAAATCCCGGGGTTCCACTCGCCGCAACGGGACAACAACCGATGAATGCGCCACCGACGAACCTCGGCGCACCGCCGCCGCTTCCGGGACAACAACCGATGAATGCGCCACCGACGAACCTCGGCGCACCGCCGCCGCTTCCGGGACAACAACCCGAAACACCCTACGACTTCAGATCACCGTATTACGGCCAAATGAGAAACGTACCCCTCGACAACATGAACAAGAGATATCCAACGACGGCTTATCCCGAACCAACGAATCAGCTAAATACTCAAATGGCCAATCTCAATGTAACACAATCAGGATTCAACGATTTGTGGGGTCAACAATCGATCGATCTTTTGCAATGTAGAAACATATTACCCGCTGAAAGAGTGGAACCCCCTAGAATAAAATTGCAGCAGGAATTCTTGGACAGCATCAATTGCAGTCCCGAAATATTCCGATGTACATTGACTAGAATACCCGAATCCAATTCGTTATTGCAAAAGTGCAGGTTACCGCTTGGTGTCCTAATTCATCCGTTCAAAGACTTGAATCACTTGCCGGTGATACAGTGCAGCACCATTGTCCGTTGTCGAGCCTGTCGAACGTACATAAATCCCTTCATTTATTTCGTTGATTCCAAGAGGTGGAAGTGTAATTTGTGTTATCGCGTTAACGAATTACCGGACGAGTTTCAATTCGATCCGGTTACTAAATCTTACGGCGATCCTTCTCGGCGGCCAGAAGTTAAAACGAGTACGATAGAGTTCATCGCACCGGGTGAATACATGCTCCGTCCGCCACAACCGGCGGTCTATCTCTTTATCATCGATGTCTCCAGGCTCGCCGTAGATTCTGGATATTTGAGCGTCGTTTGCGAGACGATCGGTGACGAGTTGACCAAATTGCCCGGCGACGGAAGGACCCAGGTCGGATTTATGGCGATCGATTCCGCGATACATTTCTTCAGCATGCCCGAGAACGTTTCTCAGCCTCACGAGCTCATAATGCTCGACGTGGACGACGTTTTTTTACCCTGTCCCGACAATCTCATCGTTAATCTCAAAGAACGCGAAGAACTAATCCGGGATTTGCTGGAACAGCTTCCCGTAAAGTTTAACGGGACTCACGACACCAACAGCGCCCTCGGCGCTGGACTCCAAGCTGCCTACAAACTCATGTCACCGACCGGTGGACGGATCTCTGTTTTTCAAACCTGTTTACCCAACTTGGGCCCGGGAGCTTTACAAGCCAGAGAAGATCCGAATACACGGGCGAGCAAAGACGTGCCGCACTTGAATCCAGCTACGGATTTCTACAAGCGCCTCGCCCTTGACTGCAGCGGACAACAAATCGCCGTCGATCTTTTCCTGCTCAACAGCCAGTACAGCGATCTCGCAACCCTCTCAGGAATGTGCAAATTTTCCGGCGGTTGCATATATCACATTCCTCTTTTTAGAAGAAATAAACCGCAACACAGCGAGACCCTTGAGAAAATGTTGCGTCGTTACCTAACTCGTAAAATTGGTTTCGAGGCTGTCATGAGGATACGTTGCACCCGAGGCTTGTCCATTCACACTTTTCACGGTAATTTCTTCGTCAGATCAACCGATTTGCTCAGTTTACCTAACGTCAATCCCGACGCTGGTTTCGGCATGCAAGTTTCCATCGAAGAGAATTTGTCCGACGTCCAAAGCGTCTGTTTTCAAGCTGCTTTGCTCTACACCTCGAGCAAGGGCGAACGTCGCATCAGGGTCCACACTATGTGTCTGCCCGTATCTTCCAGCATGTCGGACATCCTTTATTCCGCCGATCAGCAAGCCATCATCGGACTCCTCTCGAAAATGGCAGTCGACAGATCCCAGCAGTCGTCTTTGTCCGACGCTCGCGACGCTCTCATCAATGTTGCCATCGATGTTTTATCCGCTTACAAACTCTCTCAGTCGTCCTTGAGCGGTGGTCTCATGGCACCTGCTAATCTCAAACTTTTGCCACTCTACATAATCGCCCTCATCAAATCCGTCGCTTATCGTACCGGGACGAGCACTCGACTCGATGATCGTGTTTTTGCCATGTGTCAAATGAAAACTTTACCCCTCGTACAGCTCATGCAAACTGTCTATCCGGATTTGTACCCTGTTCACGCCCTCGACGATCTCAATGCCAAAGACATCGAAGGCAAAGTTTGCCCCCAGCCACCGCGGCTACATTTGTCCGCTGAAAAACTCGACTTCCGGGGTGTTTTCCTCATGGATGCTGGTGACAAAATTTTTCTCTACGTCGGAAAATCCGCCGATCCTATTTTCTGCTCCAATGTACTCGGCGTACCGGCTTACACGTCGATTCCTGAAGAAATGGTAAGTCGCTCGCATCTGAATCAACTTTGTTTCCACCGTTGCAAGTTTAGTTTTTCATTTATTGTGACTAAATGTTTGTTTTTTTTTTTTTTTTTAATTGCAGTACGACTTGCCTGAGTTGGAAACCGTCGAGAGTGAAAGACTCCGAAATTTCGTATTCAGTCTTCAAGAGGAGAAGCCTTATTACGCTTCGTTACAGATAATAAGGTGAGCTACTCACTGTCAATCCTAATCAATCGATACGCCAGTTGCTCTCGACAGAAATCAATTTTCCGAAAACTTTTTACTGTGGTCGATGTAAAAATATATATTTTGAAAAATAGGATTGTTTCGAGTTATTTATAAATGAAGGGTCGATAAGAGTTTATTGGTTCTCCTGAATTCTGTAATTAAAATACCTCTGAGAATAAGATAGCTGGGAAAATCAGTTTTATTTTCCAAAGTTTTATTTTCAAAGATTTTTGGAAAGGGATAATGTTTTTTGAAAAAACGATGACCAAATTGTGAAAAAATTGTTCAATGAATAATCGGAGGATTTTTTTTACAGGGACGACAGCCATTTCAGGAGTCTTTTTACTGAGCGCCTGATCGAGGATCGTTTCGAGAACGCATTGAGCTACTTCGAATTCTTGCAACATTTGAAGACTCAGGTGAAATAGTATAGAAATTAAAGATAAATTTGAGAAAAAAAAAAAAAACAATTTGACTAAATGAGACGTGGATAAATGAGGAAGAAGGAATTCGAGTGATAGCATAACATCTCACCGTGAATAGGTGCGTGTAGTCTAACGTAAACGAATTTGAAAACAAAAGAAAAAGACACGAGTATATAAAGACATCAGCGATGATCTACGTACAGTGATATAAAATATTTAATAAACAAAAGAAATTAAAAATACAACAACAAAAACGAGCGATCGTTTATGTATGGAATGGCCGTTGGCGATTGTGTCGAACGCTATTGAGAGCTTGGTGTTTAGAGCCTGAGTGATTGGAGTTAGGCGAATAAGACATATTAACCATCCACGTCATAATTTCCGGAATATCACGATTTCATACACATCCACACCGAAGAAAAACCTGTCGGATGACTGATATGCCATATATAAAAAAAAAACACGATAACGGTACGAAAGTTAACAGAAAAAAAATGGAGACTAGCCTTTATGGAATAAAACACTGAATTCAACGACTGTTATTTCGACCCAGAATAATCGTGCGAGTGATGCTGATTTATTTTCGTAAAAATCTCGATTTTGTTCGATCAATTGGATTTAAATTCCGAATTGGAAGATTTTAAACCGAATTATTCGTTCGTTCGGTTAATAAAAATCGTCCGAATAGTCCGACTATAATTATATATCCATTGAATGACGTAGGAACCGAAGTAATTTGAGTAATTTGTAATAAAATTGATAACGAACTAATCGATCAGAATTCGATTGGGTCGATTGTGTGGAAAAAAGAATTGTCGATTGTACAGGAAAGTACAACTGGTTGTGTCAGAAATTTGATATTGTATTACCAGTATCAACAGATAATATTCATAATTCAACTCGAAATTGAATTTTTGTTTTTTTTTTTTTTCTGAAAAAAAAAACGCGCGATATTGTGAAACATGAAGGAAAAAACGAATTAGGTGAACCTATCATTTTGTTACACACTGTTCTGAACTCTGCTGCTCACATATCGCCCGAAATTTGACGAAAATGTGTCCGAATTATTCTCAAATGAGGAGAATTAATGTGAGCTGTAAAGAGGCTGCGAAAAACCAGTACCGGTAACGTAATAATTGTAATATTGTTATAACGTGATGGATACACTGAAAAAAAATCTTCCCGCGATGCAACGGAGGCTGCCTTAGAAATACATCAACATATGCCTTGATCCTCCATTCGTTATTGGCATTATAATGTCAACGATTTGTGGAGAGAAAAAAAAACCATACATTGACAACGGCCGAAAGCACGATTCATAAATTTTCAATAATTTGCCCGATTTTATCTTCTAAAGTAAAAAAAGTTCTACCGCAACGCTGCGGTGGGTAGAAAGATGACGAAATCCCGAAGAGAAAAGTCCTTGCAAATTTTTTCCTGTGATGAACCGTTCGTGCGGTATCACGTGAATTGGCTATAGCCAATAGGGTGGCATGGTAAGAAGGAACAGGCGTGGCCAGCGCTCAGCCCGGATTGGTCTATTTTTTTCGAGTGAATAATTTCTCCACGGAACATCGGAGAGAAAAATGGCTGAGGACTTTTCTCTTCAGGATCACGTGATCTGTATACACTTAAAACTTGAATACATATATATATACATAAATACTGTACTTTGTTTGAATATCATCAACGAAAAACAATTCCCCGAATTGTAAAATATTGAGAAAAACATTGTGGGAACTGTCTGATGAAAGGAGAACGCGTTAAGAGTTGTAGGAATATGAATGTTGTGCGTATAAGAAAGAAAAAAAGAAAAAGAAAAATAAATAAAATAATGAAAATACCGAGACGAATGATGCAGAAAGAGAGCAAAAGAAAATTGAACCTTTTGCGAAATTTATTCATTTATAAAATAAACAATGATGTAACGCTAAAATCTCAACGAATTCAAGACGTTTTGAGATTTGAAGCAGAAACGTAAATACAAATATAAAAAAAAAACGAAGTTATTCTTAGGTCATACGTGTTATAAGTTTGTTTGTTACGTTGAGATGTAACGTCCGTCGCATGTTATGTACCACGACTGACCTTTTTTTTTTCTTACGTTCATCGTTTTCGTTTTTTTTTTTTCATATGTTATTTTATTATTTATCGATTTACTATTAGGTTTCGGTTATATTTTTAGTCTGTCAGGCAATATGTATGTACATTATATACACAATATATAAATGGGACGAACGAATGGTGGGAGTACTTTTTTGGTTTTTCTCTTTCGAAATTTCGAAGATAATTCGGTTAATATAAAACATCATATTTTATTACATCTTTGTGATTGTTATGACGAGTAACGAAAATGAACATCAAAAAACATATGTAACAATTGAATATTCATTATTCCAATAATTACACTTATAACGGAGTAGCAATGATATTAATAATAATAATTGTGAATTGCAGAGATGAAACAGATGTTTGTTTATGAAGAATTTAACATCATAATAGTTACGCAGATTGAAAACTAACGTTAGATATTCAAAGGTATGATCTTGTTCATCAGTGTCCAAGTGGCGCAGATGATAGAGTGTCAACCTCATAAGGCACGAGAATCTGCGATCAAATCGCGGTAAGAAGTGTTTTTTTTTTGCGAACAATTTTAGCTGTTAGCTCTGTTCGCAGACAGGATTTCAGAATTTCATGACGCTTTTCGTGACATTTCAAAACGGATTTACCCTCGCTATAGAAGTTTCACTCAAAAAGTTTTCTTTATTATTACGAGGGTATATAATATTCAATTTATTTCATCTACTCGGTATATCAATTTATAATTATTCTATGTTTCCTAAACAAATTTAATATTTATTTGTTTAAATACTTTAGAAAAATGCGTAAAAATTGGAGTTTGATTTGACATACTTCGAACACTGATTTTGATTGGTTATTCAGCACATGGAGCTGTTGGGATCTGACATGGAGGCGTGGCTGAGTGAAAAGAGCAGGGTGTAGTGATACACGTGTGTGTCACATCTATAAGCGACATACGTGTTACGTTCACGGAAAACGTCCTGCAAACTACCGTAGTGAGGGTAGTTCGCTTATTGATGCCAGACGTGTAGTTCATATTTTGTCCTCTATGATCGCTGCGATCTAAACTCCGGCGCGATGACGATGACGATGACGAAAACGGAAATTCTTATTTTTTTACATTAGAAGAAGGGTTGTATTTTGTATCAAATAAACCGTAAACCTCTGACCCCATCTCTCTGATCCCAAGATTTGGGATTCATGACGTCACAGAAAAAAGTTCTATCAGGGACTTATTTTGGGTCTTACTTGTCCACTTAAGTCCCGAGTCCCAATTGGGACTTTTTTCGAATTTTTTTGGGACTCGCTGATTCGTCAGGGAGACTCAACGGAGGCCTTGCGACCGTTCCAACTTGATGACACCTGGAATTGCGTTGTCATTAGGCATGCGGAAAAATGACACCTTCGTATCATCGGCTTTGCGGCCGGTATTGCAATAAGGAACCACGCATCGTCTTGGCATTTTTGCCAATTTTTCAAAAATCTTTTCTTTTTTTTTAATTTAATATAATTTTGAGCACAACCGAAGCACAACGACACAACGTATGACAGCACAATATTCCAGATTCCGACACGGGGGTTTTGAGGTTGGGTTTGAGAATGCACAGTAGGCGGATAGATCGGAGAGACGAGTAGTGACGGAATTGAAAACTACTCCAGTGCTTCCTAAACGTCCTACCCCCACCACTTGATTCTGGCATGGTAGAAGAGGAGAGTATATCATAACGATTGTAACGAATTGGAGTGCAATTAGTATGTAACAATATTTGCAATATTATATCGAAAAACAACGAACTGTTACTCATCGGGAAATAAAAATAGAAGTCGACAGGTTATGTTGACTGTTGACGTTACGACAGCACGCTTATGGAGGATTCGAATTGTTAGTACTGCAAACAGACGTTAGTGCGCTTACTCAAATCGGACCAATCGTGAGCAATGTGAGCATGTAAGCACTGTTCGCACAATTCGGACCGCGGCCCTATGAACACAGCATCCAGTCCTCGTTGCAACGCACTAGGATAACAGTCTTCGAATCGACGACTGTCGTCGTATACATAAGGAGAGACTCAACAAACAATATTTACGATCGTATTACCGGGTAAGTAATAACAAATAAAAATAACATTCTCGGAACCTGCTCCAATTTTGTAATGGAATAATTAGTCCAGTGAGTTTATCAAGTTATTTAAATTACCGATAAAACTGAAAAATGTTATCTTTTTACAATCTTTGTTAATTAATTCATTTGTTTATCAAGTATAATGTTGTTTCGATTAATTGACTTTTGAATCATTTTCATCCAGTTGAATGGTTTCGTGCTCGGAAAAAATACGGAAAAAAGTGACTTTTTTTTCTTCTTAATATCAGATTTGCGTGCTTTTATAATAAGTACACGAAACGACATAATTAATTCTGGAAAAAAAGTGAGAAAGTTTCACAGGCAATTTTTCGGGTTTTCGGTATTTTTTTAATTTATACAAAGATACAAACCACGCGTTATTTTTAATTTTTAAATTCGGTGTATATTTATCAAGTTCAAAAGAGTGAAAATAACAACGTTAAAAAAAAAATGATAATTAAAATTTTTTACCCGATTTTAATGAGAAAAATGTTTTTTCTTTTTCTCGTTATTAAGGCACGTTGATAAACTAAAAATAAGATTAACTCGATTCCTTTCTTCGAGTCGAATATCCGATCCCTACGAGATCAAAAACAAAAATTGACTTTGAAAGTAAAAAAAATTTATGAAATCGCGTTAGAAATGGAATAATTAATTTTAATCGTTAAATGGTAATCGAAGATTACTTCATCGTAACGCCAGTCTCTTCGGTATCAAAAAACAAAGAGAATTGTCTAGCATCGAATCTTATTATCGCATAAGCTGCTGAACGTTTCGTGCCTAGCATCGGGATCATTTTCGAGCTCGTTTTGACACTCCGAAAAGTAGATTAAACAAATTTATGAATTAGAATAAGAAATTTGACTTAATTTTTTATTATTTTTTTTTAAATATATTTATTTGTTAGAATTTCTGTTGAAAAATTTGTTTATTTATTGTGACAAAAAATGGTGTAATTATTGAAGAAATTAAATCAATCGAGTGACATTAAGAGAATGAACCGTTTTTTTTAAGGCCATTGGATGAAAATTATGCAAAATTTTTGTAATCCAGTTTCTTTTTTTTTTCCATCATTTTTTGCGATTTCAAAACGTGGATTATGGCATAGTGATAGAAACAACGATTAGATTTCACCGTTGGAATATAAATTTGAAAAAATGTTGAAGATAATGAAAATTTGAGCTTTCGTAAACTCGACAAGATCGAAAAACACGTCGTGGGCTTTCGCTTAGTTCAGTTTCGTTGATTTTTTCTTCCATATTACGAGACGCTCTCGTGCCACCGAGAACCGAGATGAACCGATTCATTCCTCAAGTCTTGAGTTTTTGTTGATATTTTCACAAATGTCTATTCCCAATCGAGTGATATGTAAGCTCTGTGCAAGAGTGCGCGCAAACTACAAAAGCATCTTTATTGAAGCTCTATTAATAGATTCTCTCGTCTTCATGGCTATGTAATGCCAGAGTGCAATCAATTTCATCAGCACTGGAATAGCATTAAATACTTATATGGTCTTTGGAGTAATTTATATAATTAACTATAACTATATATATATATATATATATATGAAAGAAGACAGAAGTGAATATTCCTCTTGAATGGCAACAACTAGTATAATTGAAGAGTATAATATTGATTACGATCCTCAATCTTCATTTATTCTCCTCACTATAATGTGCATCTGGTAGTTTCGATATAAATTGACTGAACGTTCAGTAATTTTGCATTTCCGCTGGTTAATGATACGATGAAGCTTTCATTAGAGCTTGCAACGATTTAGAATTTAAAAGAAAAGTGAATAAAAATTTTATTCAAGTTTTGAATCAGAAATTTTCTCGTTGGAGAAGAAACGATAATAATGAGAAAAAAAATGGTTAAAAAATGATTAAAAAAAAGAAGAAATGTACATAAATTTACGAGACATGTTTCGAACGAAATTGGGATGATATATTTAGAGTGAAAATACTTCGAACCGAGATGCATTAGCTGTCAGTTCTCCTTTGAGTCTAGTCCGGTAATTCCTGGTAACGAATTTTCCGAAGAGACGATGATCGCGCGTGGTTCATTTGGAGCTTGGCAAAAGGAGGCAAACCGCCCAAATATAAAGATATATAACTGAAAGTCTCAACGCGTTTAATGCGTTTGAAGCAATTCCCTCACTTCCTTCTTGAGAAAAGTACGAATCGTTTTATTTAATTGGTCCGGCGTACAAACGTATATAGTGGCTTCAGAGAAAATCAGTTTGAAGCAATCTCTACGTTTATATATATATATACACACACACACGTATAAAACGTACATTTATGTGAAGATATGCTGGAAGAAGATGATGGTGATTTTACAGAACTACATCAATTCTAATATATATTTCTACCCTCTCCACGATCAACATAAACATGTCAGTCTCGATTTACGTACTTTAGCCTCATGACCCAAAGCACTTACTCTTTGAAGACAGAAACAAATATTACCACTGAGAGAACGTTACGGTACAAATATTAGTTGTTATACCACTGGAGGAAACTTCTAATTAAAGATTCATGTTCCCCTGCTATTGAAAGGCGATTGAGGAAATGGTGTTAAATTGTGTCATTTTTTCTCTTCGTCTCTCAAAGTCTTCATTCTATTATTTATTTAATAATTTATTTAAATAGCAATGCAGTTAACAACTCGAAGCTATATATTATATGAAAATCTTCTCTGTGCCGATAGTATTCAATTGTACAATTTTTTTTTGTGCTTCGAATTGCAAAAGTTATCAGTGTTAAATCTCGATCGTAAGATTTTAATCTGCTGTGAAAATTAGAAACTGAATGAATATTCGCTACGTTAACTTTTCAAAGCCACTTGGAGTCAATAAGTAAATGCAGTTTTAATCAAATAATTTTTAATTAATAAATTCATTGAATAAATTTTAATTATTAAATGAATGAATTGATTGAATAAATTTTAATTATTAAATGAATGAATTGATTGAATAAATTTTAATTAAATAAAATGAATGAATTGATTGAATAAATTTTAATTAAATAAAATGCAGTTCATGAAGCAAAATAAACGTCACTGTTCGAATGAACTTTGATGATAAAAATGATTGAAATCTGGTGAATGAACTCACCATGATAAATACGAATAATATATTTCAGCACTTTTTCTGATGTATACAATTTGCTTGAAGTTTTGCTCGAAATGATGGATCAAGAAACAAATTGTTTGGTTCGAGTCTGCTGCATTAGTTATCGAATCGTTATTTTTTTTCCAACGAAAACAACATGACGAAAACGTTTGAAAAAAAAAAAAAAAAAAAATCTGTCGTTACTTCGGAGTGTACGAGATTTGAACAAAAATTGCCAACTCGATTTTTCTAACAGATTATTATAAAATGCATTTATTATTATAAATGCACTGAGCAATGTTTCCGAGATCATTGTGAAACATTGAAAAAAACTCGATATTTGTCCTCAAAAGAGTAGTTTCTAGTCAATAAAAACTGAACAAAAAGTGTGAAACGATCAGCTTCCAATGTAAAGCCTCCAGAGTCGAGTCATAAAAAAAAAAAAAAATCTTTAAAACCGATCATATCAGATAAATCAGATAAAAATCAGATGAATGTGAAATCAGGTATGAAAAACAAGAGTGCAAGATTTGAATCTCAAACTATTCACGTTAACTGGAATCCTCAGTGTTGCGAGGCCTAGTGCAATGTACAAAAACAGATGGCTTTTTAGCCAGAGGCCACATGGCTTGTACTAAGAAACCCTCGGAAAGCATCTCAACTCACACATCGTAATGTACATACGTATATTTATGGATGCACATATATCCAAGTATATAATGTGTTACATGGAATATTACATGGTATGTTTTATGTACTTTTTTTTTGTTTTTTTTTTTTCAACATACGTGATTCTTCTGCTACTGAAAAGGCTCTGACGTTTTATAAAGTCAAGAACCACACAAGGGCGATCTCTGATTTAAACAGCTTCTGCTCGACCGAGCCAGACGCATTTAGATGCACTCTCTCCTCTTGTCTCAGTTCTGTTCTCTCGTTCCATCATCTCCTCGATCCTCGTTGAACTTGGAAGACTTCAGGGCAAAGACCTTGACACATTGTGTAGAAAAAGATGGAAAAATAATGAGAGAGAGAGAGGGGACGAGAGAGAAAATAATGCGTTGAAAAAGGAGCTAAAGAGAAAAGACGATAAAGCAAAGAATTCCACAGAAAGCAAGTGGAGCTCGGAGCACAATTTTTCTTTCATCGTATATGAGCATTTTCCGAAGAAATTTTCAGGCCATAAAATCACTGTGATTATTGTATATAGGAAGGAATAAAATGAACGAAGCGATAGTTAGATAGCAATGGACTAATTTCGCAGAATATATTCAGGTCTAGATAATTTTTTTCTTCTTCTTCTTCTTCTTCTTCTTCTTCTCCTTCATCTTCCCATACTTCTCTCGTTCTATCTTCGCTAGAGTGCAGAGTGCAAAGACCTTTGATACGATGAATCCTAGAAGAGAAATATAAAAATATGAAAATAATGAAGTAACGAATTTGTAAAAAGTCTGAATTGAAAGAGAGAGAAAATTTGCGAAAAACTTTTAAGTCAATAATTCTTCTTCATTCGCTTCTGTTTTTTTATCTTATACGACTAATATTCACCGATGGAATACATTTGAAACACTCTTAACGAATGTCTCACATTCGTATGAAGTCTTCTCGTTCTCTCCTATTAGAGAAAAATCGTAGTGGCGATAATAAATTTAATTGGCAAATGTGCGCTCGAGGAGAAAGAAAAAAAAAAGAACGCTCTCTTCTTTCAAACGGGTCATCTTCAACGACCCCCGTAACTTCTTATCTCCAACACTGTGGGTTATTGAATATATATTGTATATGTAAATCAACTACACAAACTTTCTCACATACTCGTATTACTTTGAGTGATTTTTTTTGTTTTTTTTTGTCTTTTTTTTTGCAGGGGCGTGTACGCGTGTGTTTGTGAAATGTACTCGAAAGAGGCATTACACTCGTGGCTCTCTCTGACGCATGTTCTTCTTCTTCTTCCTCTTCTTCTTATTTATTCTCGAAACATTTTTTATACGTATCGAAGCAACGTTTTTATTCAAATTTTCTAATCTTCTTAAATCATATATTTTTACGTTGAATCAATTATATTTTTCTTTTTCTCTCGTCGTTCGTCAACGGTAATAGGGTTTAAGCAATTAATTTTGATCGTGAATTCATGATCGTTGCAACGATACGCGGTGATCGAATTTCGAAATATTTGATTTCAGGATTATCAGTGTGTTTTTATTTTCCGAGTGATTTTCAACAAAGAAAAATTCTTTTTTTTCTTTTTTTAGATAACTTTTTCCATAAACACTTCGCGAAGGAGGCTCGTCTCATTCTTTTATTAAAAAAATGAGGCTCTGTGCTGTAATTGTCCTGATACTTGCAATATGTTGCAGTTTTTCTTACTCGAGAGAAATCACGTAAGTTTAATGAATCATCGTTAAGAGCATCGACAGTTTTTCATTTATTTATCAATCATTCGCATCCGCTTTTGAATATTCTTCGTTATACAATTTTTTTTTGTTTTTTTTTTTTTGTTTTTCCTTATTATTATTTTTATTTTGGTTTTTTTTTATTTCGAAGACACGAAGATATAAAAGATGCAATGCTGAGTCTCGTTCACATGATGCGAGAGAACACGGAGAAGCTCGAGAGACACGAAGTTCGCGAACGTCAGCTCGGCGAACAAATGAAAAAAGCTATTGGTTTATTGTCCAAGAGAATATCATCGATCGACACGTTAAAATCTCATGTCAATAAACTCGACGAAAAAATCGATGGAATCGAACAATTCATATCGCAGGTCAATATTCTTTTAATTCAAAAATTTTTCTGCAATAAACAACTTTTGTACATTTTTTGAATAATTTCTTTTTTGAGCAAAAAAATAATAATGCACGAGTTCGAAAAATCAAAATTCTTTGAAGCAAAAAAAAAAGTGTGAAAATTGTCGTGATTAAATTCTATCGAAAAATCGACGATGAAAAAATTCGATGATTTTGCGTCGTAGAAAAACCATTGGAAATGGTTTGGTGTAAAGAAAAAAAAAGCATGAAACTGCGTCGAGGATGAGAAAATAAAGATTTTCTCCAACGTCATAAACTACCACGAAGATTATTGATGGAATAATATTTGCAGAGAGACGAGCGGGAGAGAATACAAATACAAAAGACTACTGATACGTTGGAAAATTTGGAAAATCGTTTGGACGGTTGGTTGGCCGATATCAGGACACAATTATCCGAAGTTCATAGTCGTCCGGTGTCTGTGATACAGCCGACATCTCAAAACGACAAAACTTCCGATATGATAATCGCCAAATTGAATAAAACTGAAACATCGATAAGCGGCCAAGTGGCGAGATTGGAATTCGATCTGGACTCTATATCCGTCAAACTGAAGGACGATTCAGAATCGCAGAAAGACAAAATTCAAGTCGTTTCCAATGAAGTATAAATATTATAATTATCAGATAAAAATAATAAAAATTTTTTTGTTTTTTTTTTCCAACTATTTTTTAAAGAATAAAAACCATTTGCTCTCGTGACTGTTTCTAAAAAGAGAATTATTTTTATTTTTTTCGACACTCGAAGTGATGCTGTCATTTTTTCAAAAATTCAGATACAGAGTTTCAACAAGTTGTTCCGAGAACCTGACAGATCATAAAATAAACTTGTTTTTTTTTTTTTTTCCAATAAAAATATTCCGAATAAACATATTTTTGAAAATTTGACAGGCTCGAAAGAATGACTGGAATTTTGTTTTTTATTCCGATCGATGATCAATTTTTGCAAACATTAAATTATAAATTTTTGATCCACGATGAATCTTCAATGACGATTACCGTTTCAATGATCATTGTTTCTGGAAAAAAAAAAGATATTTACGAAGAAGAAAAAAATGAAAGTGAGAAAAAAATTGTGATGGATTTTTTGTAACATCTTAGATAAACAAAATTGGAGCACGACTCGGTGACATCGAAAATACTTTGAGAGTTTTGAACGAGGCTAATAAACGTGCGAAGGAAATTCCTGAAAAAGTTATACCAGATCCGAGACCTGCGATCGAAGAGCAGAATCGAATGTTGAAGAATCTCAAGGAATTGCTGGAAGACACTACCGATCGTATTCATCAAATACCCATGTATAAATATATTTTTGAAAAGAAAAAAAACAAAAAAAAACATGAAATTTAACGAAAATACTCGAAAAATTTAAATTATTCTGTGTATAATTGTCTTTCCATAGTGGCAATGAATTGAAGAGTATGCACAACGAGTCACAAGCTGCTCTGCAAGAAGCAAAACACTTCATAAAAGACATTCTAACTCGCGGTATCGTTGATATCGAGGACAAAGTAATGCAATCCAAAGACGAGACGAAAGACACCGTCAGTGAACTGCGGTAACAAATTTTCACAATTTATAACAATTTTTTAAATCATCATCAATTTTGTTTTTTCAAACGTTTTTTTTTTCCTAGTTTGGATTTGGCGAATAACGCTGAGCGTGTGAATCAAGAGTTGCATGATCTCGAAAAGGGACAATCGGTCATGGTTTCAATGGCCGATCACGTACTTGATACGAAAAAACGTGTCGAGTACGGAGTTCATCAGATTCTACTAGAAGT
The DNA here is from genome assembly GCA_037576405.1 of Campoplex capitator. Lineage (NCBI taxonomy): Eukaryota > Metazoa > Arthropoda > Insecta > Hymenoptera > Ichneumonidae > Campoplex > Campoplex capitator. The sequence goes on along the minus strand of JARBWI010000323.1, from coordinate 5,616,968 downwards.
TGGTGATCTCGTTAAAGCACAAGGAAACAATATAAATGATACGTTGAATCTACGTTTCGATGGCATATCGAACGATATTATGGACAATCAAAATGGTGCAGTGGCGAATCTTACCACTAAAATGGAGCAAGAAATGAATCAGGTAAAAGTGCAGACTCGTTATTTCGACGAGAATTATGTAAAAATTAACAAATTTATCAATTTTAATCAGGATTCTTCAGTTTCAATGACTTTTATCAAGTTTTTCATTGATCGATCGATAACATCCTCAAATATTTTAATTGATTTGAAATTGCATCGAACATTTTTATCCATTTGTAACAGGTGTGGCGACAAATAAATGTGATGTATCAGCAAATGACAGAAAGTGCAAAAGCCCTCGATAAACTTCACAAACAGAACGAGGCTTATGTGAATGGTACAACGTCGACGATGGGTGGAATGGAAAGCAAGGTAACAAACTATTTTTTTTTTTTTCTGACTTATCGAATGAAATTGTGATTCGATCGAATCGAAAAAAGTCATTTGATCAAAAATTGCAATGAATGAACGAGGGGACGAATGAATTAAAAAGTGCGAACAATTGAAAAACGTATAATTCAAAATTAAGATAAATTATTAATTTTCGATAAAAAAAATTAATAAATTTGTATATTTAAGGAGTTTCGGTACAGGCGATACAATGTTGCCATGCTAAACCATGTTAAAACCACAAAAAATTGTCAAAAAGTTAAGAATTTTATAAAATTTGGTGAACATATTCTTTAGTGCCAAATTTGACAATACAAATTTTTTCAGATTTTTCTTCTACACAGTTATCGAGTAATTGAAGACCAAAGTTCACGTGTATAAGCATAGCGTTTCCATATATATAGGTATACACTCCGGGCATAAGAAAGCTGCTTTGATGCATAATTACTCGATAACTAAGTAGAAGAAAATTTTGAAAAAATTTGTCTTTTCGTACTTGATGTTGAAGAACATTATCACCAAATTTCATTAATTTCTTAACATTTTGCCTTTTGTACCGAAACTCCTTAAGAAGCAAATTATCTGAACGAATTTGAAAAAATAAAAATGAAATAAACTTTGAAATTGAAATAAAAAAATGATTTTCGAAAAAAATTTCTCAATAAATCGCGAATCAATTGAGTGAAAATAGTATTTTTATTTTCTTGAATTTAAACACCATATAAGTGTTTTTCTTCTGAAAACGGAAGTCAGTTAACGAATCGAATGTATTTGACCAAAATGAAAAACTGATAATGTCTCGTGAATGAATAATCATAATATTGTAATTCATCGACTATTTAAGGTGGGCGAAATAACGAAACGTATGACCGAAGTCGACGAGAATTTGAATTTCCTTTTGGGAAGATTATCGCTGGTTACCCAAGAGTTTAATCAAATAAAGAGCGGACTTGGAGCTGCGCTTGACAACATAAGAGAATCGTTCAAAGAGGTTCAAGAAAAAGCGAACGATTTGCGTAACCCAGGCCCGCATCCAGTGCCAGAAAATTATAGAGAACTTGAAGCAGCTCAACCTAAGCCAAAGCCTAAAACGGAAGGTAAAAAGGCACGTGAAGTGATGAGTGACATTAAGTCGTATTAAAAGAAAGTATTTTTGTTCTTTCTTCATTCATTATTGTCACGATTTTAGTTATAAAAAAGTTGACGGAGTAGCTCTCGAAAAAAGAAAATACACGAATGAAATTTTTACTGCACAAAAAAATTCAAAAATATGTGTTAAAACATCAATAAAAAGTACGATTTTTCGAAACGACCAACAACAAAAAATACTCAAGACTGCTAATAATAATTTTGATAAATTTAATTTCGAAATCGAATTAATCAATTGTTTTTTTGTTTCTACTTCATTAATTTAGAGAGCTTCAGTTCACAACAAAAAATCATTCAACGTTTTTTTTTTCAATATTGTCGAAGAATTTGAGTCGCATAAAAATCGTATAATACGAAACGATATTTGCAGATGATGATTGAATTTTTCTCACTTACCAACAAATGCATCTTCATCACGATCATAAAGAATAGGAAAATGAAAGATTAAAAAAAAAAAAAAAATGAATACGATAATGTTCAGTTATTTATGATGTTGGAATCAGTGTTTTATTTTTTTTGCTCCATTTTCAAAACGTCCTGTTTTCTGTGATCTTTGAATTGAGTCCAAAATACTTTTCGAAAAGTCCAAATTTTTGTTTGATGTACTTTTAGATTTGAAAGGGAAGTGAAATTTTTCACTGCGATTATAAAATATTAAAATTTAAAAATGAGTGTGAAAAAATGTGTATTTTCTTAAACTTTATGGGATCGAGATGCCTCTGGGTCATTCAGACCCACAGAAGTAACGACCAGGGACTCAATAAAGATAAATTGATAAATGAATAGAAATCGATTATTAATTAAATGTTGACTGAGCTGAATGATTATTTGATGATCGAATCCCAATAGAAAAAAAAGTAATTTCAAAAATGATGAAAGAAAAAAAAAGACACCATCGAAACAACGGACGAGCGTCACGAAAAAGGCATTTTTCCGGAATTCGTGATTCCGACGTTTCTAAGCGTTTTTCTCATTGAAATCATTAGCCATAAACAATCTTTTATCATGACAACTTATCGGAAATATAGAAGAAAAAAAAAGTGCAGAGAAAAAAGAGCATAAAAAATTGTACTCGCGTCGCTAATTATAAATTTAATGTTTAGAAAAAATAAAAGTATCGATAAATCACGAGATAAAAAATAAAACAAAATAATTTACTCCATTAGTATAATTTCATCCGCGAATCGCTCATAACTTTTTTTTTTTTTAAGTATTTTTGTTGTTGTTACGATTGAAGAATATGCACAAATATTGATCAAATTATTAACATAAGCGTATTATATTTGAAAATGGAAATAAAATTTTGATGAATTTTCGTAGTGTTTCAAAAATAATGTTTTTTTCAACATCGAAATAAATATTTTAGTTCTTTTTTTTTCTGTATCCGTACGACCACAATTTCTTATCCCACTCACGATTTAATCGAAATTCTCGAAATTTAGGAATTTTTTACACCATGAGCAATCCACGAAACAATTTTTATAAAATATTGACAATTATCTTCTTTTTACTTTCAAAAATGACATTTTTTTTTCTTCAATCTTTCTTCAATGTCTCGAAAAGTCAATTTTCAATGAAATTTGTTTTCTCCTGTAGATTATGAGGGAACGATACCCACAAATTCGAAATAATTCAGAAAAAAAAGAGCGATCTACGTAACGTAAAAATGAATGAAGAAAAAAATAGCCACGATCGAGGACGAAAATGATTCGATGGTATTCCTAATTAATCAGGCGTATTTACGATCATTTTCATTTTTTTTCTTTTTCTTTAATTATATTAGTGTTTATCCCTTACACCTTGCATTTTTACGTCGATTGTAAATTAATATTAATATTATTATTATTATTATTATTATTATTATTATTATTAATATTATTTATTAAATAACAACGTGCTTTCCGTTAACTATTCACAGGTATACGACAGAGTTCGGATATTCGGCTCTCCATTTCGCATTGTTCCATTATTTAATTCTCCAATCTCTCATTTTTATTTTCCATGATTATGGAAACTCGTATATTATTTCAAATGATCGATTTATTTCAATAATCTTACGATATTTGAGAGAGAACAATGTGGGGGGAAGAAAGAGGAACGTCCGAACTCGATCTTATCTGGTAATCAAAAATTCATCTAAATCCTCTATATTGTCATGTTTCAACAATGTGTGTGTGTCTCTCTTTTTTTGTTCTTTCTTTTCTCAATCCGCTGTGACTCATTAGATTCTTTTTTTTTTTCTCCCAATGTTCGTTTTACACTCGTGTTGGATATTATATCAATATATATATATATATATTTTGAAATTTTTTTTTTACCTATATACTTCTTTTTTATCATTCTCTCATATTCTCGCTCTCTCTCTCACTTTCTCTCATACGACCAGCACGCAAGCATACAATCGTGTGATAAACACAATCGGCGTAACTACAATTTTACATGGATTTAATATGTCTCACTATCGACTTATACAACCAGCCCCTCGTGCTCTTTCAATTATCTTTTTTTTTTTCATTTTATTTTATTTTTTTTACTGTTTCCTTTCTTCTCCTCGTACCTCTACAGTTTCTTAATTATTCCCTCATTTTTATATTTATTTTAATGTTGTTGTTGCTCTTTAATTTAATTAATTATTATTAATTCTCCTTCTATATTAATAACAATTAATTATAATTAAAAATTGAATATTTATTTTAATCGGTATTAACGATTCTAACTATTTCGTTATACACACGTACAAATATACAGAGCAATATATTTGTACGCATGTATTGTTTTTATTTTTATTAAATGTTTTGTGGTTTTTTTTTCTTGTTGTTGTTGCTTTTTTTTTTTGTTTTTTTTTTTTTTTTGTATAGATGTGTATTTATATTATTTATTTTATTATGCGGAACATCGTACAAAAAGTTATTACTCTGTTGCCAGAAAAATTCATGTAGCAGCAAGCGAATATCAAATATCTATGGTCATGGTTAGAAAAGAACACCTTTCAGAATAATTATTTCTTCATTTTTTGTTATCTCCTGTTTATCTTTTGTTATCCCCTTAATTTTTTTCGTTATTTTTTTCTTCTTATCTCGTTTAAATGAATGTTCGATGGATTTTCACATGATCCACGATCTCTATGGGCTTTTGCGTGTGAACCATTTTTGCTGATGGGAATATATATCGTCGGTGTCGACTTTTTTTTGGGTCTTCGTGTCTGTGTACATATATATATGAATTTTTTTTTTTTTTCATTTATACATATATATATATATTTTATTTTTCTTTTTTGCTTTTGTTTTATCATTATAAAGAAGAGAGCTGATGTACGTGTGAGAGAACGTTTAACAATGGTTTAAATTTCTTTTTTCTTCACTTCGTTTTTGTTTTTGCTTTTTTGTTATTTCTTTATTACTTGTATACTCGAAGACGGCACGTAGTTCTAAGTGGAAGGCAGCTTTTTTTTTAAATCTGTTTATTGGCGCACGCAGTTTGATTTAGCCACCGTGGGGAAAAGATCAAATAATAATATTTCTGTAGAAAAAAAAAAAAAAAAGTATTAAACGAATAAATCACTCAAATTTACCCACGGAACTTTTCGAGCTCGCGTCGAATTTTCAGTAATCGGATGTCCGGTAACGAATCATTCATTCTTTTTTTTTCCCTTCTCGTATTCATGATTCATTTCGTTTTGTTTCGTTTTGTTTTTTTTGTTTTTTCGTTTTTCGTGAATAGATTATTTCTTCAAGTGCGCAGATAAAATTATTTTTCGTCGTATTTCGTTTTGTCTCATTTCCGCATTCGCTCAATCTACTAATTTTGTATTATCGGTCGTTGATTCTCGAATTAATATTTCACATCGATCAAATTTACAGTAATTTTTTTTTCTTTCTTTTTTCCTTTCTTTCTGTTGTTGTCGCTGTTGTTATTTTTGTATTTGTGGATTTCTTTCTTTTCCGCACAATGACAGGGGGTTGACTACCGAAACGCGAAGCTTTTGCCTGCAAACGATACTTTTCGAAGCTTTCCATCTTCTCTGCACGGATTTCATTTTTTTTTTTTTTTTTTTTGTTTTTCATTTTATATTTTATTTTATTTTTCTTTTAAACTGTTATAATTAACGATCCTAAGGTGTTATGATACAATAATCTGCGTATTCGAAAAGTGTCCACGTTTTCGTATTTTCTTCTTTGGGTCTTTTTTTTCTTATTATTATTATTATTATTTTTTTTTTTTTTTATTGATTTTTCATTAATTCAATATGCATTCGACTTATCCGTAAGACTATTGCCAAATTCCAATGAAATACAAATATGCTACGTGTACTTAGTTTGCAATTATTAGAGAACACACATGTGCATGAGTTTCGGTGTATGTGTGTTTGTTACTTCTTTTCCTTGCTGAACAAAGTGTTCGTGAGAATTTTTTTTTTTGTTTTTCATTTAGGGAGGCACGATCGAAGCCAAGATACAAAAAACTTCCTTCGTTATATATATATATATATATTTTTTTTTTAATATTCTTTATTTAATAAAAATCATGATGTCACATCATTTGTACGCAGTGTTGTGGCTTGGTAATGTTTCAATTTTTTTTTTTTTTTTTTTTCCTCAAGGAGAACGAGACACACAACTGTCAACTAGTCTCTTTTTTTCGTGTTTTTGTTGCGCTCTCATTCTCTCTTTCTATATTATTTGAAATTAATAAATTAAGCGATTTCGAATTTTCATGTTTTTTTTTTTTTTCATTTTTTATTTCTAAAAATAAACGATGAAAAACATCTCTAATATTCTCAAATACGAAGCAATTAAATCCTGATCAGCCATCCTAATTTTATTCGACTTGCTGGATCAAGAGATTTTGAAAATTCAATTCGAATATTCAATATTATTTTTTTTAGTTACAAAAGAAATTCTGAAAATAATTTAAATATATATATATTTTTTTTTCAAATCGTGTTCAATTTTCAATAAACATCGAAAATATTGATTGCATGTTTTGGTTGATTTTTCAAAATATCTCTAAAACATTGAAAGCCTTCATATTTATCTGATTTACTTTGAAACACTTTTTCTACTAAGGAAAATTATATTAATTAAGTCAAAACAATTGGAGAAATAATTCATGTGTTATATACGCAAAATTTTCCAATCTCCGAACGAGTATGAGAGAAGAATTTCGGAAAATTTGGATGGCCGACAAAACGTTAAAATCGTTGAAACATTGGAAAAATGAACGAAAAAATGAAGAATCATTCGAAATATTTGAAAACGACGTTTTAATAAGTTTCAATGGATTGGGCCTAATTCGAGATTAACAAATATAAATAGAGCAACATTAGATTGAACGTTGCAAAGATCGCAGATAGAGTATGCCTCTTGTATATTTTGTTTTGTAATGTTTTTTTTTTTTTTTCAATTTTAATTTTTCAATCTTCTATGTTTTTTTTTTTTCGCTTCATTCGGTGTGATTAAACGAGAAGAATTACAACGTATTTAAAGATTAATATTCGATTAATCAAATATGATATTGCGATAAAATTATTATCGTGAAATTCTCCACTAAGTAGTATTCTTATTTCGGTTGCATATAATATTTTTTTTTTTTTCTTCTTTTTCATTTGTTTTTTCTTGCATTTTCCTTCACCCTGTATTTACATTCTATACGCTACTCGATGCCGAAAATAAAAAATAGCAAATATTAAACGCTACGAGAAATCTGGAAAAGGACAAATGACACTCGAACGAGAAAGTTCAAGTTGTTATTCATCCCTCCTCTGTACCCTTTTTGCACCTTCATCGCGTAAAAGGACAATTTTTTATAAAAACGAAATATTTCGAATTCGGTGACTCAACAAAATGTCAACACGTCTGTTGTTTTTTTTTTTTTTTTTTTTTTTTTTCCAATTTATTTCTCATTTCGTTCTGGAGACCTGGGGGTCTTAAAATTAGACTGTCAAATCATTCGTGATGAACTTTACGTATTCAATAATTATACGTAACGTACGAGTTCAATAAGTTTGATTTGCATTTCTTTCTTTTTTTTTTCATGCCATTTAAATGGACTAATTTTTACACACTCAAGATTATTGGATGTTGCTCAACGCATAGCTCATTCTCTCTTTCTTTCTCTCTCTCTCTCGCTCTCTCAACATACGATATACATTTTACGATGTAATAAATCAGAAATGCAAAGTTGGTCACATATATCGAAAAAAATGGGAACTAGAGAGTGTTTGTGTCTGTGTGTGTGTGTGTTTTTGTGATCCGTAATCCGAATTGGCGATTATTTACATACATACAATGGCGCGATTCAAATTTTCGAAAATTATTTTTCGGTAGAAATGTTTCTGTGTATCGTGTCTTATCGTTTGTTGTTTTTGTTTTAATATTTTCATCGTGTATGTGTGATTTATCATTATTATTATTATTATTATTATTATTAGTATTATTATTTTACGAATCTGGATGCCATCGTTATGCTTATCTAAACAATTTTAATCGGGCGTGGGTTGTTAATAACGCGATTGCCTTTGTGCATGAATTAATCGAGCTTTTCAATATTTGATCACCTCCTGCCATTATTTCCTCTTGATTTTTACCTATTTTTATATATTTTTTCTTGCGCTTGGCTTTTTCTTTTTTTTTTTTTTTTTTTTTTTTCGAAACCATATCTCACAATTCTAATCAGCTTTTTGGACCAAGGACCTTTTGTTTTCGTGTTGTTTTTTTCTTTTGTTTCTCTTGCTAATCCTTAACAATTTGTTGTTCCATTTAATATTCGTAGCCATATCATAGTTTGAGCTCCGTTAATATGTAAGTTATAGTGAAGTTGTTTATTCATTAGCGTACTTAAACGTAGAAGCTTACGTTTTCGTATATGTATATACTTTTTTTTTCTTATTATTCTTTTGCTTTTAAATTCAGTAGTTTTTTTTTTTTTTTTCTTTTTGTAGCGGACGACAATGTTTTTATTCTTCTCTGTTTGTTTTTTCGTTTATCTATACACGAGAGGGATATACGTTGCTAACATCGACTGCTCGCTTAACATTACATATGGTTGGTTGGCTTTATGTGTGTGTGTGTGTGTGTGTTTTTTTTTGTTTATTTATTCATTGAAAGCTCGCCACAAGCTTCGAAGGTGCTAAACTTCGCTTTTTCGTAGTTCTTGATCTTCTTTGTAAATTACCCCTTTTGCTTCCCATTTAATTTTAATTTCATCGATTTCTTTGCAATGCTCGTTGTTCTCTGTCGTGTTACAGAAAACTTGTGAGATTCAAGCATTTCCGCTCCTCGTACTTTTGTTTCATACAAATTCATCGATTCAAATATTCCGATGATGCGAAGCTTCAATGCTTGCGTTCAATCGAGACTATTTTTCGCACACCTTCACGCTTTTACAGAATTTTTTTTTTTTTTTTTTTTTTTTCTCCATACCAGCCAGCAATAGTGGAAATAAAAAGATCAATATCGACGAACACGTTTCAGAAACATCCCTTTTTAATCGCCTTGACATTTTTATGTGTATACAAGAATGCACTAAAAATCATTAACGTTTTTACAACCGCTATTTTACCTCCGTAGATACAACGAAAATTTTTTTGATAAATAAATTCAATGACTCCGTTATAAGATGAGAGGCTTGTCAAATTCCATTATTTCTGCTTCAATAACAATTCATGGTTTTCTACCAAGCAAACTTGAGCATATTTCGAGACAGAATAATGGAAATGACTCAATAAAATGAAACGTGAGACTCTGTTATGGCAAATTTGGAACAAGAAGAAACAGGTGTTGAATCAACGTGTACCAGATTTTTTTTTGTTGGAGTTTATTCCTCGGCTCGTAACGAATCAATCGAGAAACAATTCGAGTCTAATTGGAATGAAATCATTCGTTTCTCGCTGATTCCAACGGGCCGAATCGAATCTGGAATAACGTTCGTTCAAACATTCACGAATAAATTCATTAATTTGATTTAATTTAAAAAAGGAAACATTTTCCAAGCGTGGCCTGAATTTTTTGTTAAAATGGATAAATCGAGACGAATTTTTAACGAGAATTTCGTTTCATCTGTACATACACAGAAAAAAGTGGCTACGTGAAAAAAAAAAACGAAAAGTTTTTTAGTATCTATCCGTTGCACACGTATGACGCAGTCTCGTCGTTTATTACGTTAGAAGATCCAACAGTTTATCCCCCAAAATCCAACGATTTCTTGGTCTGTTATAGTTATTGGTTTTTTTCTTCTCGTCAATAAGAAATTTCCAATTTAGAGGCACATGAAAAAAAGAGCTCGGAAGATTCAGCCAAGATAATTCGGCAATTTCTCGAGACAAAGACGCGACGCGTTGAGCGGAAATGTTTGTTATTAACAAAGCAAAGAAACATTACGTTTTTTTCATTATTTTTATATATATATATATATGTGTTTATTATGTAGTGGTTTTTTTTTGTTCGATTTGTTTTCAAATATTTCTTACGTATGTATACTCTATATACACCCCCGATGCAAATGGAAACGTCATTGAAAACGACTAGCCTATAACAAGCAGTGATTCTGAATGCGCCGTGTCGTATTTTTCTTATTTTTTTTTTTTTTTTTATCTCTTTTTATTTTTTTTTGTGTACCCGATGGGTTTCGAACGATGATATTCAAGCCCGTCGTCGTTATAATGTACAAAAGTAGGATACACGATTTTCGTCATTGTTTTGCATTTCTCTTCACTTTCTTTCGACTTTAGTCTATAGCCGAGCCGCTCTTGCCAAATCTCTGTACTTTTCTATCATTTTTATTCGTCCCTTTCGCTCTCTTCGCCCAATAATTCCCTCCTCTTTCTCCTTATCATTATTCGCTAATTTTTTTTGTCGTTTTTCATTTTCTCTCGAGGATTTCTCAAATAAAGCTATGATAATTAAATTCGGTGTTTTGGACGCGTTTTATCAGGATGCGATAGTCTTTGTTCATTCTTCATCTTGCTTTTTTCTCTTCGACACATGCTTTTTTTTTTGTTTTTTGATTTTTTTTTCTATGGAGAAAAAGTGCGCTGGATAGTACAGTGGATTTTTTTTTTTTTTTTTTTTTAAATTTTTCATCACTTTCCGGATATCAAATTATTCCAACTCGAAAACTTTTGCGTTGCAACTTTTATTTTCACGCGATAAGTCTTTGTTGTATACCGAGTTACGCTGCCCCGCGATTTTTACCTCCCGACACTCGCTCGATTGAATACCAAAAATTCACCAGCTCGTTAACTACGGAATGTTTGTATTAAAAATGACGAAAAAGCCCTGCTTTTTGCTTGTTTTGCCTGTCTAGCTACGTCGAGGGACTTGGCATTTTTTTTTTTATGTTCTCTTCACTCTGGATTATCGCGGTGTACATAAAAGAATATACACGACGATTAGACGATCGTATTCGTGATTATAAGGTTTTTTCTCTCTTTTTACTTTTTTAGTTATCAATTTCTTTCTTCGAAAATAATTTTATCAATGATTCGAGGCAAGCAGAAAAAGTAAAAAATGGATATGTATATCAAAGAATCGCGTGACCTATCCATCTTTCAAATTTATCTCTCTTAATAAATGCCCTCTTTTGTCTCTTTCGCTCTCTCTCTCTCTCTTTTTTCTTCTGCCCTTTTCTCCACGTTTCTCTCATTTAAATATTATATTTTCTTCATCGATCGAACGATAATTCCCACAAACATTTACAGTTTCAAAACGCCTAATTATCGAGATTCGAAAGTTTCGGTACTATTATTTCCTGGTTTCAGCTCTGTTTCTTTAATTCCAATCCCTCCACATTCAACGGAATTCCGCGGCTCAGTTGTTCGATTTATTCTAACCGGAATTATCCCGACACTCGTTTCTTATCAACAGGTTTTTTGCTTCGATCACAAATCGTGAAAATGTTGTTTTTTTTTTTTCGTTTTCTTTTCGTTTCCGCTTATTTTCTTTCTTTCTTTCTTTCTTTCTTTCTTAACTCTTAGGTTTTTCGGCTAATGTGTGTCTGCTTAGGCGGCTGCTAGCTCGAAAAGCTAGAAGTTGATAAACGCAGCTGACGTTTGCCGCGTCTTCGGGGGTGAGAGTGGTCCTAGCTGCTGGTCGATGCTATAGGACTCACAGGACTAAGAGGACTACGCGCCGAATCTCTTAAACAGCCGGTCAACGTTATCACCAACTTTCGGCTACCAGCGTTATTTCGATGTTCGCAAAACCATACTCCCTGCCACGTTCCAAGTGCCAATTTACCATCTGTTATTGCAATGCTCATGGAAGAACCAAGAAAACAGGCTTTCACGTGAGCCGGCTGAAAAATAATTCAGACAAGAAAAAATACAATTTTTCATCTATTTTTTATCATCTTTATATCTCACGTAACGTTTGTACAGTTATTGCAAATTTATCGGATTCAAATTACTCGTCCATAGTATTTTCATTGAAAATATCTCAACGATTTTCCATTATTTTGATAAATCCTCTTTTCTAAATTATTACATTTCAACTGAACTCGTCATTCATTCGTATTAGTGCAAATCAGTGAGTAAAAATTGAAAACTTTTCTATTCTGCCAGTGCGTAAGACAATATTTTTTTATTAATTTACAATATTCAGAATCAAATTCTCCCGAATATGTATCAGCACAAATTCTTTGAATAAAAATGATTGATTACTTGAAAATTTGTCCAGAGCACAACACGACATAATCGAATGAAAAAGATGGAATTTCTCTAAAACGTTGGTGCAAAATTATTTTCTATGATATGAGGAAGTTCCTTTCAGGAAATTTAGTTTCAAACTCACCATATCATCGGGTCCTTCGCAACTGTGTCTGTACGGTATATCCTCAGGTATTATTTTGTTAAGCATCATTTCCATGTCGTCTCTGACATCAGGATCCCAACTTTCGTTCAACGCCAGACTAGCTGACGTGTGTAGAACTGAAAATTGATAATTCAATATTTGTCACCCGTTGTTTTGTGTATGGAATGCGATTCTGATTTTGCAAACCAATGAAAAAAACTCTTAGAAAAATAGAATTCTTATGCTTGTGTAAATCTTGTACAGCGGCTTAGACAAATATTCTGCGAATTGAATGTTTCGAACAAAATACAATATACACAAAAAATGAACAGTTGAATTCAATAAAACAAATTTTCTATAGAGAAAGTACAAAAATGCTTAAAATTTATTAAAGATGATTAAAATATGTAACGTTTGTGATGATCAAATTATATAATACTTAGAAAACCATGGTCGATGGATTTTCTATGGATATTATAAGAATAATGGAACCAGAAGTTTTCTCGGTTCATGGAAAATTAGTAAATAGAAAGGAAACCAAATTTTTTAATAGGGAAAAGGAAAAACGTTTGAAATTGATTAAAAATAAATTAAGAGAATAGTAGTGCTCATGTAGACTCGACTGTAGACTATCATGAAGCGCATGGTCAAAAGTTTTTCTCTAATAGAAATCAAAAATCATTGTATAGCTCTAACGATCCAACGTAGAACCAAGATTTTGGAACTATCAATAAAAAATAATTGACACACATAATGAATTAACTGGAAATAACTTTATCAGACATAAAATCCAAATTATGGTGCATAAGAAATAATTATGCGAATTAAAACCGAGTTATGGAGCCCTAAACATTGTATCGCCAGTCATTTTTCCATAAAATTTGACAAAATCAATTTTTTTGACAATGATATTCGAAAAGAATGACGAGTGTGAATTGTGTAAATGAAGAAAATTGCGGTGATAATGTGAATAAGAGTGGAAAGTGCCGAAAAACATATCACTGTTGAAACAATTCTGTAAAGTGCAACAAAATCAAATGTTTTAAAACAAAGATAGAAAAGATGAGGATCAGAAGAAAAAATGAAATAACAAGTGCAACGACGTTTGATAACGGAGTACTAACTTTGTAGATGACAAAGACCAACGGAGAATTGACAGAGTTCAGGTATTTGTCCAAGTATTTCTTCGGTGACGAGATGAACCCCACGACGTTGGGGTCTGAGATTGATTTTTCTTTGTAGCCAAGCAGAGCCGATTTGTATACCCAAATGTGAGGATGCCATGTTCGAATATTGGTAAATAATACCGGGAAATCGGTAAAACCAGCTGAGCGTGACACGAACGAAACCGCACGTTGCAGTGTGATTTTTTTTGCTTCTTTAACGAGACCGACGAGGAGAGATGGGGAGAGAAAAAACAAATGATAAAAAATTACGAAAGCACACTAACACTCGCGAAAAAAAGAAAGAATAATGAGGATTATGAATGGAGAAGATTGGAGGGGGAGAACGATAAATCGGACTTGTGTGTGCGCGCGTGTGTGCAAGTGTCAAACGACACGTTTAATTGTAAAAAAAAAAACGAGGTTTCGCTGTACGAAGATATACAAATATATAAGAGAGAAAGAAAGAGAGAGAGAGAGAGAGAGAGAGAAAGAGATCCGTGCCCAAGAGAATCACGAGAGCACGGATAACAGCAGCTCCATTATTATTGGGCGGCACCGTCAACTCTCTTCTCTCAAACACTTTTCGGATCTCTCCTCGTTATAAGCCTGGGCTACGATCGTAATTTATCGTGCCACATTGTATAAGTATGCGTGTGGTCTATGTATAACAATTTTTACTCTCTTTTTTTTTTTTTTTCTTTACTTTATCCGTCTTGTATATACGTTTTGTCGATGAAAAAACAATAAGTTTTTATACAACGTTATTTTCTCACACGACACACTTGTCAACGAAATAACGTTTCTCGTGGTAGGTATCTCTCTCGCGGTTTATCGCGACGATATCGCGCGAAAAGGTTAGGAGAGAGATAACGATTGACTTGACGTGCGGCAACCCAGGAACACCAACGGAACCACCTACACACCCCTTAAACTCATAACTGACGCTCTTATAGTTTCTTAGACCTCCACCTTTCTTCCATACAAACTCGGTGTTGTTTTACAGCGCTAGCATCGTCTGGCGTCCTACTCAAATCAGGTTTGTTCGCGCGGTTCGCGCTAATTCTACACCTTCGTGGAGAGTGGAAGAAATTTGCACTACTGCTTACCAAACGTGACATCAGAAAGCGCTGCTCGTTCCTCAACTCCTCAAGTGCAGTTGAACTCCGTTCAAAACCGAGTACAGCTCCACTCAAGAAACTTGAAAATGCACTGACAAATATGTATGGAGGCAAGGGCAATTTGCCCGCAAATTACTTTTGTTTCGCTATCCAGATCCATTTTATTTTTTAATTATTCATTCGTTATCACTTGTGCTTTTATACTTATTTTTTTATTGTTCAATTATATTCGATGTTTAGTTCGAATAAACGCGATCGTCTTGTTACAGTCCCTAACAGATCGGAGAAATACAATTTCAAATATTTTTCTTGGAAGATATTGGATTCCTTGAAAACTACCAATTGAAAATTTATAACGATAATTGGTGAGGCTTGAATATTCCAAAAAAAATGACACAAATATATATATTGAAGAGTATATACTATGTCGATATAACAGTTTCTCGAGCCTGCAGGGATCGAAAAAATCAGCGGTGTAAATTTGGCTCCCTGCCATGAATTTTTCGAAAGGTTTCTGATTTCAATCGTTTGTGTGTCGTTTGTAGAGTATTGTGAGAACAAAATAAACGGTTGTGAGATGAGTTTATCGCGAAAAAATCAAAAATAAAAATTAGCGTGAAGTTAGCGCGCCCATTCTACTTTTTGAATTATATATGAGTCTAATTGTATGTAAATCAATGCGAAATCGTTTGTAGAACACGAATATTACAATAAAAATGTTTGTAGGACGCATATTTTTATGAAAAAGCAAAAACAAAATTTGCAGAAATTTTTAAGGAGTGGACACAGGAAAATAAATAGTCGAAATCTTAAAAATCCCGTCATGAATTAGTTCTTAGATCTGCCACCGGAATTAGAAACCCTACATGTATGGAATCGGTGGAAGTGACTGATCCACGCTTGCGCAGTATGATTGCCAGTTTTTGGGATCGTCCAGTTTTATGAATTTTCTTTTTTTCATTAATCGAAATTAATTTTTCTTACTAAACAGGTTTTACTGTTTCAACGTATCGTTCGAATGTTGATCTTTATGAACCTGGATAGTTCTAGGTCCCAAGATGTGATTCAAAAATTTTTTCGAGTTTAATCTTCGATTTAATACATTTTTAACTTTCCTACCATGATCTGCTGACAATGAGACTCGAGCATAGGTTCTAGGCACTTTAAAAGTTCCGATGCGGACTTTTCTGGGAACGGATCTTCCTAGATTCAAAAAAACTGAATGAAATTCGATTGACGGTTTTTTTTTTGCTACCGGCATTTTCATGCGTTGGCAAAACGAAAGAATAAAACGTTGTTGAATTTTTATAAAATATTACTGAACGAATATTCATACGGTAACAAAAATGTGATCGCTAAATATTGGCGAATGAATGTCCCTAGCTTGTTTGGTTTGTTTACATTCGTGGAGACTCGACTCTGTGTTTACGTTTACGCGCTCTCGCGCTTGGCCTGCTAAGCCGTTCCGTAGCGGGGATGGTGGGGAGAGTTCACACCGGTGCGACTGGAAGGGACAGGCGCGAGAACTGGATCATGCGCGTGCGCGGGGCAACGAAGGAGCGAGTAAACACTCGCGTTCATTCAGTCGCCCGCGGGATGCGGGGCGGGGCGGCGAGTAGCGCGCGGAGAGAGTTGCATTAGCATCGGTCGGCTAGTGCAATACCGCGCATTATCGTTCATTGATTGCAACGAAATTGATAAAACAGAGTGCGGAATAAAAGTCGGTGTTAATGACGAAAATCTTTATATAAAATATTTTAAACGGTCTGAATTGTCGTTAAACCAAATAAAAATACAACGTTGGATAATAAAAAAACGGAAAATCGTGATAAAATTTTTTATTATTAAAACCATCCAAATCTATAATTTTTTATCGCAATTTCCGTTAATTAGAGCTTGAAAATATGCGCGATTTCTCGAAAACGAACCATGCACGAAAACGCTATGAAAAGAATATTAGGGTCGTAAAACACAATTCGCTCGTTTGTCAATCGTAATGAATTTTCAATTATTTCTCTTTCGTCAACGAGTTTTCTTCTCGCAACGTGATAAGCGATAAGCCGGTAGGGAAGCCTCTTATGCCCACGATATTATTTTTCGTGCTAAATTAAAGGACGAATTACTTTGAATATTTGATCGAATCACGATAAATGGCAGCGTGAGCAAGGGTCTTGAGTGACAGACAGTCTAGTGACGGCTGTGTTATAGCTTCGAAAATCGTGTGTATGCTCGCACGCACGCGTGTTCGCAAGCGAAGCTAAGATGCAACCATACATGCGAGTCGCGCAACGCAACGCAAAGCACCAAACGCACGCAAGCCGTAAAGCCATGGGATTGTCGGCAAGAATGACGGAACGAAAGCTATAAATCTACTCTGTAGTTTGCTGTTTCCGAACGCGATACAGTTTCTGTATCGCATATCGAAGTCGCGCAGGCAAGGTCCATGCATATAACCCGGATGCTGCAAACGGTGCACGCAACGCAATGCATGCAAGGCATGTATAACCGCAGCTATTGTACAGCATTGCGAATAGTTTTTACTATCGCAATTGCTAGAGTACAATAGAACGCAAGCGCCCGTGCACGCGTGCACCCACGTGAGCACGCACGATTTTCCACGAAACTGTGGCACAAGTTGCCATTACACTTTCTGTCACTCGTCGTCAACCTTATTCGGTTGCTAAAAGACAATTTATTGACCCAAGAGAAAAACATTTTTTGAGTTAGCGGAACAAAGAAACATTGAATGGATTTTTTAATTTCGTGCATGAGTTCGTTGACGTGGAAATTAAAAAAAATCTTGACGACTTAATCACGCGTTTACTCTATCTCGGAAGTGTAAAAAGTTAATATTGGTTTTGAATTAGTGCATTTGAATTTTGAACTACGATGAACTATCGTTTTCAACGTTGGAAAAACGACGCTGCTGCTGCTGCTCGTCTGAATTCAAAATCATGGATTTGGAAAAAATCGAGTGGAAAGTAATCAACTGCAATGAGTGTCCTGCAACGGAAGTGGATATTAACTGTGCGGACTGTTCGGTTTTGCCAAAGGTAGGTTCATTATTGAGGAGGGGAACAAGACATCGACGAGTGAGTACATAATTCCATCATTTTTATTGGTTTCATTTCTGTGCATAGCAATTTTCAGTATCAAACTGTTGGGCTTTCTTTGTTTTCAATTATTATTTTTAAAAGAATTCGATTTCCATTTCAATCGTTAACCTTTGAAGGATAAAACGTTTTTTCTCTTACTGACCATGGATTGATTGATGAAATGAGGAATGAATCCTGTATTTTTTTTGGTTTGTAGAATTATTCCATTTTAACATTCCAAAATATTTTTATATAATTTTTTCATAAAGTAGAATTTAGGAATAGACCAGCAGTGGTAACATCTGAATCAGTTCAACAGACTATCCATATAATTTCGCATTTATGAATCAGTCTTATCGTTTTTAGCATTTCAAAACCTTCAAGATACATTTATTTCTAATCAGTTGACCCGTATGGTACACACAAGTCTCCCTGACTGGTTCGGAAAAATTTATGCAATTTTTGTTTTTGCTTTTTCATAAAAATATGCGTCCTACAAACGTTTTTATTGTAATATTCGTGTTCTACAAACGATTTCGCATTGATTTACTTACAATTAGACTCATATAGTTTAAAAAGTAGAATAGGCGGGCTAACTTCACGCTAATTTTTATTATTTGATTTTTTCGCGATAAACTCATCTCACAAGCGTTTATTTTGTTCTCACAATACTCTACAAACGACACACAAAAACGATTGAAATCAGAAAAAATTCGAAAAGTTCATGTCAGGGGGCCAAGTTCACGTCCATGAAAAAATCGACGAACACTTAATTGTACTAGTTTTTTTGCATCCTCTTGAAAAATTCCGGTACGTGTGTCTCTTTATCTCAGTAATGGCGATTCGGTCGGTATGGAAGGGCTATTAAATAAAAAAAAAAAAAAAAAGAAAGAGGAACCGGAAATAGCGTGAGGAACACTCAAGTACGAAATTGTAACTTTGACAACCCTTATCTCCGGCGGAAATTATGATTTTATTTATTACTATATATAAGACAGAGATTGAGAGAACCTTTAGAATTATTTTGAGATATCCTACAATTTCATGATGGATACTTTGGAATACATGCGAAATATCAATGTAATCGAAAATATCCAAAAATATGTTCAAGTAGAATTTTAATAGTCTTTCCAAGAAAAGAAGTATTGTTTTTTCGAATTTTTAAAAAAAATTCAAGAAAAGTTCGTATTCTTTTCGTATCCGTTGGTTTTTTCCATAATTCCATCTGGCATATGTTGAAAACTGTGCTGAAATTGGGAGGGAAAAAAAATGAAACTCCGAACAGTTTGACAATCAGCTCATTTACATTGTCGTCCACTTAAAATGATATTTTGTTTTTATCATTGCTTTAACGATTGATCGTGAAACAATTTCGATAGTTTTATATAATTGTTGATATACAAAAACATACAAACGTAAAGAGCGCTTTCACACTTTCATACCCTTTACACGTACTGCTGCTATTTACAGTAAAGTCTTTTAAACAGGTATCCTTTTTTTCTCTATTACATTCTACTAAAACGATGGATGAGAATAAATTACTACAGCCATTATCTTGAACTCCACGCAGTGTTTATGTTTTTGTTTTTTTTTTTTGCATTTTTCACTCTATTCTCTGTGTTTTCGAATTCTCGTCCTTGCGAGAAAAGAGACGAATCACGACGAAACTATCCAGTATCATTTTTTATTTTTCGTAATATTTGTAATTCTGCATTGGTAAGACGCAACGGCAGTAAAATTTATTACAATTTATCATGAGAATTGAATTATCGTTCTTTATTTGTTTATTTATTTTTTTCAACATCCTTTTTTTTCGGGCCTGTAAACGTTCGGAGTTAAAGGTCAGGGGACTTTTGTTTTGATTCGACAAATCTGCGCTTCAGCTATTGTTTTGCACAGACGATGTAGGCACTTATCAATAATTAATAAAGAATAGCACATGTAACTTCGTCGTTTTAACATAGTACGAGAAAAAAAACTGACAGCGATGAGTTCGTGCTTGGATGGGTGACTCTATAGCGATGCAACGGCTCGCGTCCCGATGATCGAGAAGGTTTAGTCATTTTTTTTGTTTTTTTTTTACGACTAATAGCCAATAAAAACTGAGTAGAAAAGTCCCAGCGACTGTATCGATAGAAGTTTACCGCAGTTTTTCTGGGCCCTCGTGGAAAATACGATACGGCAGGGCAATCAGGAAGGAGGAGTCGCTTCGGACAGCACTCTTGGAAGTTTTCGCAGAGAGATAGAAATAAATGAAGCAATAGAGGATCAAAACCATGGGACGAGATCGTGAAAGCCGAAAGTGTATGCGCGGGAACATTGAACGATAACAGTTCTAACAATTATTATTTTCTATTGAACGCAAATGAATATTTTGGGATTTGTTTTCAGTACAACTCTTATTTGAGTATTTGAATAAAATCAAATTAATTAATTGAATTACATTTTTCGTTTTGTTTTTATTTTTTTAATTCCGTACGATTTAACGATCAGCAATGGTTTATTCGTACTTGAATTTGTTACTTTCTCGTTGTATTTTCGCCCCTTTCTTCCCTCCTTCCTTCCTTTCTACCTTCCTACCTTCCTTCCTTTCTCCTTCGTGCTTCGAAATTATTTTCATAACATGAATTCATCGCACGTAAATATCCAAAATGATTTTCATTTCTTCATTATCATTTTTTGACTTATCAATTTACCAAATTTGGCAACCGATTCGATCATTTGTTTCTCTAATACTAGATTTTCCGATGTGTTTCCTCGTGATTTTCTTTCTTTCGTTATTTTTTTTTATTATTTTTTATTAATGCGACATTCATTTCTTGATTTTAACCGATCGGATAACATCGCACTCCTCAAGCGTTCTCATATATCACTTTTTTCTGCTCCAGTACCGTTCTTTCCATTTTACTATAATCTCCCAGGCTACAATTCATTATTACGAGTGCCGCGAGATTCTTGATTCTATTGTAGGGCCTTGAATCCGTGAGCAGATTGTTGAGCTTCTCGATTCCACCTTCTGCCTCCACCAACGAGCAATATTTCAATGCTGGTTAAAACACAATTTTGATGTTAAAAGATTTCATTCAGAAGCACAAAAACGATGGATAACACGAGTTAAAAAATTTAGGAGCAGTTTCTTTTGATCTATAAAAACGTTTGTTGTTTCATTTTATTTCTCAAATTTGCCTGAATAACTGAGTATTTTTTAATTATTCATCAATTTCCATTCACTTTTTTTTGCTTGTTCAAATCCTGAATTCGAAACCGTCTGAGCATAAATAATTAATGAAATTGTTTTAAAATATCTATATTTGTGATAAACAAATATATCTAAAAACGATATTACCAATTTTTTGACTATCGTTCAAATGTCAAGTGCGATTATAAAACGAAAATGATTTCTATCAAGAGTTCGAATTTACTGCAAATATATCTGAATTGAAATTGTTACTTCGAAATTTTTTTCGTTTCTAGAATACGACTTTATTTTTCAGTCATTACTCACGATATACTTTGGTGAGATTGGCAAGTGCCCAAACTGCCCAGTGTTGGCATTGCGGAGTGTGATAAACGTCCAACAGCCGTAAAAGTGGTAAAAACGAACGATAGTTTATATTTCGAGATGCTGATAAATCCCAACTTTCAATAGCCGTGACCATTCCTTCGAGAACTTCGTCTCTCGTGGGACTTTCTACTTTCCAAGCTTCGACACCGTCCGATGCTAAATGGGCCAAAATCCCGGCGGCATTGTAGGAAACCTGAGGCAAAAAAAAAAAATTTCAACACGATAAGAAAATATTTTATATCATTTTTTTCGATTTATCTTCCAAAAACATCCACTGATTGATGTACCGTTGACTTTAAACGGTAATTATGAACTTTGAACACTTTCTTGGAAGCCACGAGAACAATGATAACTTCTACAAAATAAAATAAAAATATCTTCAAACGGTTTTTAATTTTGTCATCATACGACAAAATAAGTTTCAAGTCATCAGGGAAAATTTTCAACGACATAAGCTACTGAAATTCTTCGAGTAATAATTGTTCTGATAGAAGTGTGAAAAATTCTCATAGCGCGACCGTTGACGGGTTGAAAATCGCACACTCAGTGTGTTTTGTTTTTTCTTCTGTAAAAAAGAGAAGAAATTTATTGATACCTCGATAAAACCGCTACCATAAGCCAGCAATTTGGCGAAAACGCTGACGTATTGATCCTGCATCAATTGAGCCCGAAGAGTATCGACTTCAGCAACATTTCCAATCAAGCCCATCATGTTTCGCAAAAGTTCCTCTTTGAGTGGAAAATGCTACGTTCACGGCAGAATCGGGAAAATATAAAATGGTGAAAATTCATTTTTCAAATGTAAAGAATTTTTCAAATATTTTGAATGAAAACTTTCTTATTTATTTATCTTTCATTTAAATAAAAAAAAAGAAGGAACATGAAAATGTAATTTTTTGATGATAAAAAAAATTACCTTTACGCATCGAAGAAACAAACCCATTCCCATATCGTCCAAAAATCTTTGACAATTGCTTGGCGTTTCGTCGGTCATGTTCCACATCGTTGACCAAGCGACTTCGAGCACGTCATCGAACATGGCATATTTGACACGATATTTTACAAGATTCAACATCGTCCTTACGCAACCTAATCTTCCCAATAAACGTTTTTTCTCTCCTTCGACCTGGCATGCCAATGAATTTAACAAATATATACCGATTCGTTGAACAAAACCTTCCGACTCTGCGTATCTCGCTGAATGCAACAATACTTTGACCAGAGGTTCGTAATTCCACATCTGTATGAATTCAAAAAAATATTCATTAATGGAAAACAAAAACTTGAAAAAAATTAAGCTTTTTTGGGCTATAAGAAAATTTGCAAAATAATTTTCACACGAAACTTACAACATCCTGAGGTATGTGGAATTGGCAAAGTGCCAAACAGCCGTTTCTCATCATTGTTTCTTCGTCTTTGTGGGCATTCATTCCCGCCAAAAGAGTACCTATTATTTTTCGTCGCAGTGGAACGGGCAAACCACATTTTTCCTTCATTTTTACTATGTAAAAGAGCGTCGCGCTGTAATCAATGTATTTTTTGATCAATCAATATAATCAATTATTGTAAGTTTTTTTTTAATTTCAATCATACGATTTCAATTATTGTTTCGTGAGCTTTCATTAATATTTCTACTGAGACCTGAAGAGACAATTTTATCGATCAAAATAGAAGTATTCTTTTCCATTGGATTGAAAAATATTCGAACAATTTGGACTCCATTGTTGTCATTTGACATATTATATGATAAATTGAATAAATCACTGATGTATACAAAGAAATGTTTCCGGTTACTTGTCGAAGATTTTATACCTTCCAGATATCTGTATGTGCCTTTCAGGTAGATATTTATCCATAGCTTCGAGCACCATGTACAGAGCTTGATCCATCCTTTTGCAATAGTCATACCTGAACACGTGATAAAGATCGTTCAGGATTTTTTGCAGCAGCTCTTTTTTGTTGTCCATGCAAATTCTTAGTGCTACCAATATTTGTTCTTCAGTAGCATCGCCTGCGATCTGTGAAATGTATAAATTTAATTATTAGGAAAATCAAAAAAATAGGTACTATTCATTTTTATAATAGAATGAAGTGGAAATTTATTTTCCTTTCATTTATATGTATTTTATTCAAGGAATGGAAAACTATAACATGGAAATAATGTGTAGGAATTTTTTTTTTATCGAAAAAAGTGCACACATCAGTTTCCAGTGAAGAAAGATTTTGAAAACTTGCAATGTAGGGATAGAAATGAATGCTATTCGAAAAATATACGACAAATTCATTTTTGCCATTCATCATTTTTCTTATTTTTGGATTCGTTCTTCTTTTGCAAATTCAGATGTTGAGTTCGAAATAAATACTGCAGCTTTGCGAATCAAATTTGAGTTGTATAATATAACTCCCGTCTTTTTTACTGCCATCCCGGCAGTCGGGAGTAAAAATGAGGAATATCGTTGTATTCCAATGATGCAAATTTTGAAATCATGAAAGTTTCATTTTGAATCATTATGAAAGTTTCAAAAAGATAAATAGGCAAACAAAAATTTGTGCACAAATACTTTACGTTCTCGGATGGGAGACGAAAAAGGGTGAAAATAACTCACCACTTCTGCTGGTATGTCATGTCTCTTGCAAGCACTGTGATGAGTACCATACAAGCCAAGAAATTGCAGTGGTTTTCGCACTCTTGATGAGAGACCCTGTATGTCACACAACTCAAGTTCATTGAGCGATTCTTCAAGCGGATGTTCGGTGACTCCTGTACCAGCAAGATTAGTACCACCGATATCCAGAGAGACAAGTTCTGGCAAGCCTCTCATTAATTTGCAGAGAAATTGATTGGGACTCTTGAAGTATCCGTACTTGTGATTGAACTGCGATATGTCGAGATGTTTCAATTTTTTCAATTGACATATTTCAGCGACGAACGTTTTGCAACTGCTAATGCTTTTTACATTGTAGAGACAAAGCGACATGAGCTGCGGCAGCTCTTCCAAAAAAGTGAAACTCTTTATGTCCGTCGCCCCGGATATATCCAGGTGCGTCAAGTTTGTCAAAGTACCAAGTAATATGCGATAATCCAATGATGGAATATTTATATTGTGCACAGCAAGACGCCGCAGATTCGGAGTGTTGAATATGTATCCTCTGTTGGCATAATCTTCGAGAAATCTTAAATCTGTTTGCAAAAAACATTGTATCGATTTGATTAACATTCTTTTTCTTTTCGGTATTCAAATATCAGGAGGAATTTGGATATACGATGAGGAGGATTGTCGACGGAATGAACTAATAAAGATTGAAACTTATGAAAAAAGAATTTTCTGTGCCTTTGCCATAAATGTGTAATTTAAGTTAGGAATTGAAGAAAACACAGAAAAGTATTTGTGTTTTGATTGTCGAATGCACAATTCAAATCATCATAATAGATTTCACAAATTCTACCAATTGTAATAACTATGATTCACATTTAGCTGTTTTCTGTGGCTCAATGGAACGGCGAATGACGAGGTTGAATGATGCTTCGCCGTCATAAACACCGGAAGTACTCATCATTCATTTTTGTTTTTTTTTTTTTCAAAAATTTAATTTTTCGTTTGTAAATTTACTTTTATATAGGACCATTATCATAACATTTTCTTCAACTAGATTTCTTTCTAGGAGAAGAAATCTGCAAGCGAGTTACAAACCAAAAGTTTTTACTTGTGTGTTCAGACTCTGTGCTTTGATGAATGGTTGAACAAAAGGGAAGAAAACAAGAAAAACTTACTTTCAGTCGTTGAGATAGGTTGTCGAAGAACAGTTTGAGGTCCTCGAAAAGCAAGGCTATGAAGATTGGGGTGACACATGGCGTTGATATATTCAATGGAGAGTCTGGTCAAATTTCTGCATTCCCCAAAATCGAGATGTGAAACTTCAGGCGTAGCGATAACCATGACAGCCCAATCGGTGATAAAATTCGAAGCGATAGCAACGCGTTTGAGTCGGGTAGCTTTGGTGCTACGAAACATAGCAAAGAATGAGTTGTCTGCATTGGAAACGGTGCTGCGTTGTACAAACTCGATTATTTTGTCGCATATTTCACTGGGCAATGTAATGTCATCTCTGAGAGTACGATTTCCATGCCAGTCTTTGATCGATATAATATCGAGATTGTCGCAAATAGTTTTGCAGCATAGATCGGCGAGGCTGTCAGGCCCAGATTGTTGTTTGGAATCGAACAAAAGATCGAGGAGCGCCATTGTGCACAGAAAACTATTATTTTTCGTGTCACCGCGTAAATGTCACTTAATTGACGAAATTATGAAAAAAAGAAAAAAACTAAAAAAAAAAAAAAAAATGAAATGAAGTGATTTTTCGGATGAAATTCGTTCACTCGATTTTTACAATTGCGTTAATGACTCGTAGTTTTGACACTATAATTACGCAATTGATAATCATTGCCAACAACGAATAACAACACAACTGTCACTCGCGAATATGTCAGTTTGAGGTGCATCAGCTGTGTGATGATCCCACACCGATATCCTACCACCACGGCTGTTCCTATTTATTTATTTCGTTCACTTTTCTATATTCCCAAACCTGTTTGCGCTATTTTTCAGGGTTGCGAAAAGTTGCAAAATAATCTTGAATTTACGATAAAAATAAAAGTGTCACGACGCTTGTCAATGAACCACCAGTCCATTTTTTCGTGAAAATGTTCGATCGCAAGATCTGTCTCCGCTAATCCGCCATTCGTGGTTGATTTTTTATCTTTTCCTTTTGCGTTTTGCTTTTTCTTAACTATCCCCACGAAATTTCGTTCGTTTTCTCATAGTTCAAACGTTTTTTTTTTCTTTTCACGTCGAAACTTGTTCGCGAAAGTCTTCTGCGTCACTGTCGTACTTGATGGATTAAAAAAAAAATAACTGTTTCATGATCCCGTCTCGTTTTTTTCGTTCTCGGCGCTATCGCGTCCCCTATAACTGAACTGAAAACCGTCCCTCGATTTGTGCACCAGTGTGAATTGCTTTCTTTTGTTTTCTTTGCAACACCGAGCGAACTGTTGCTTTTCGATGGTGGGCTTGGAATCGATCAATCGTTGAATTGACTTGAGTTGTGTTTCGTCACGTAACTGCGGTCTTTTTGATATTATAGCGATTTTTGAAACTAAATATATATTCTATATTGTTGTTATACAAATGTAATCTGCATGGTTATCTGGGTAACTGATGATTCGCTCCGTGCACACCCATACACACTCACCAAAGTGAGAAAGTGTAGTCGTGTATATGCATACTGGTGGCGACGCCAATAGCCGGAAAAGGCATTTTCCCAGTAAAAAACGTATGTATGTACACGACTACACATTCTCACTCTGGTGAGAGTATTAAGCATGCACGGTTCCAATACTTGTAATGTGATTCGTAATCTATTTTATCGGCCGAATTCTCTGCTCAACTCCAATTATTCGACACTTGAGGGCATTATGAACAAATTCTCTCGTTCAATTATTTTCAAAACTTCAAAAACTGTCACTGATATCAATATCATTTTATAACTATTGTTTTTGCTATTTTCATTTTTCTTCAAAATTCTTAAAAACATTTGTGATAAATATGCAGAAAACTAATTATACAGAAAATATACAAAAACTACATTCAAATTTCGATGAGATTTTCCAAATTTATTTTTCATTTTTATGTAATTACTGTTACAAACTAATCGACATTGTTGAAACTGATAGAGAAAAAAAATCATTCCTACGAAATTTCCATAAAATGGGGACCAGGAACCGGATTTTGGACGGTGCTGTGTCGAATTGAGATAAAAACTGAGGAAAAATGAAAAAAAAAAAAAAAAGAAAGTTTTTGAACTCTGTACAATATTTATTTCTTCGATTATGATAAATTGTGAGAATCCTTTCAAAATACTTTACAAGGTGCAAGGTTTTTTGCATAAATTAGTCATTAGTTCTACAAATTAACTTAATAGTGTAGCTTTTTTTTTTCTAATTATAAGATTGAACTATGAGAATGAGTTAATCACTGTGATGATGGTTTCGCTGGCAATGCAGTGTTCGAAGAGGAAAATTTGGTACAGTTTTTGCATTTCTACTAATTTCACATTTTCAACATTATTTTCAATATATTTTGACGATCAATATACGAACAAGACGGAGTAAAAGATGAAAATGATCGGAATTTTTTTACTGGTAGCAAATAGTAGGCAATTTTTTCCTCACTTCTTCGTATTATTTCGGTCGAAAATAATTGTCATACCCTCATGAAAGAAACGTATTCACAATTGATATTTCATGTAAAAAAATGTATAAAAATGAGGAATTTCGTTAATTGTTTCAAATGATTTTTGTTATTTTTCACTGATGGCCTTCAATAGTTTGAATGAGGTCACGGCCACTGCGTTAAATTTGCTATAACTAAATCATAAATAAATTTGCAAGCGATATGAATGGAAAAACTTGTTTCATGCTTTTTTTTTTACTCGCAATGTTCGCATATTTATGTAATAAACTTAACAACAAATAGAAGAATTTCGATCTTTGTATTAGCCAGTAATTTTTTTTATATCTATTTTTTTTTCAACGAGCAGTTATCGGGATCAGAAAAAAATTGCGATGAAAAATGATAACGATTCGTCAATTGCCGTGTGATACGGAGAGATCTGGTATCGGCCAAATCTAAGATTAGAGAAAGGAGAACAATAATTTTCATGTTTTTTTTTTCTGCAGTAAAGAAACCGAGAAAAAAAAACATCGAGGAGACTTTTTATTTTCCCAATGCATTGTCGAACTTGAAGCGTAGAAAATAATGATCCTTTTCAACTTTCTTGAACGACGAATACTTCGTTTTATTCGTTTATTCTTTAAACGTTCGTAACTTACGGAAATTGAGCACCATTGTCCTTGTAACTTATTCATTGAAAATCCGTTAATCCTTAATACGTAATCAATACATTTCACGTTCAATCGTCACCGAGCTCTTGAATCGATAAATATATTTATATATTTACAGCTGTTTCGATGCAGCCATGCTCATCGAAAATTATTGAATAAACGCCTATACACGTTGGTATCTACAATTCGGATTCTACAACTGCACGTTCGAGCAGTGACTCGGGATGCACGTTTTCTGAAATAATACAAATTTTCGATGCTCATCATTTCCAATGCGTGGCGATGAATTATAAATTTCTTCGGTACACATATACAAGAACTTTTGACAGAATTGGAATTTTTTATCAATATTTTATGTTCTTTTTTTATCAAAATATTTGAAATACCGTCTTACTTTCTTTTGGACTAATACGGCATGCTCCGCTTCTCTCTCCTGTGTCAAGATACCACAATGTAATGGCATATCGAGCTTTGTAAGCGGGTTGAACTTCGTGAGGATTTCTTCGATCTGACCAGAAAAATAACAATCGATCGAACAGAGGCTCGATGTTGGCGACCATGTCTCGACGCCAACCTTCTGGAAAAATCCTCAGCAAACCGCCGTTTTTCTATGACATACAAACAAAAATTGGTTGACGATAAAAGTGCCCGAATCGAATAACTGAATTTTGAAGAAAACGTAAGGACAGTTTGAGTTAAATACTTGATCGAATTTCGGGTATATTTGAAACGATGAAAAAAATCATTTTAGGACCTACCTCAACGTCCCAATTTTTATTCAGGTAATAAATTGCCGTGATACATCGACCATCGTGATTCGGATTGTCAACGTGCTTAACGAAGTGGGAACCATCGCCAGGATAACAAGCAACCATCGCCTGAAAAACAAACAACATTTTATGAATTAATTATTTTTTTTTTTTTTTCTACAGGAATTAAAATTCTTATTGAACATCATTATCACAATTTGCAGAACTGCATTTGAAAAACTACAAAATTATGAAAATAGTAGTATATCGAAGACAGATGTCAATTTCTTAATATTTATTATTAATCTGTTCAATATTTTATAGTTAAAAAAATCTCAGATGTACTTCAAACGTGTCCCAATGCATTGTGAAAATATCAAACAAATGGATACGTTATTTTTTTCCATATTGATCCCTAAATACAGCTCGAAATGTTTGTACTCTGAAGAAGGATTTTTTCGTCATTAAAAATTGGATAACTTTTTTGCAATTTTAATTTTGATAGAATCTCATAAAGTTGACTAATTTTTTTCGCATATTTTCAAGGACAATTTTTCTTCTGAAATTAAGAAACATGAGCAGCCTCATTTTTGTTGTTTTCTCGAATAATGAAAGCCTCGATGCCATATGTCGAAAACTTAATTTTTTTATACAGTAATGAAAATATTACGCATAGAAAATTTCAAGGGCTTTCACGAGTTGCGACGCGTGCATATAGAATCGGTGTAGGGATTTGGCGGCCGTGATTATCGTCACGTAGGTTTGTAGACTACGTGTTTTTTTTTTTTTTTTTAAGTCTCATTATTAAAAAAGCGTTTTATATGTTTGGGAACACGAACGACTAGAAGATTTTCGCCAAATTATTACATTTTTTTTGTCGATCTTGAACTTGTTATGAAAATTCAATAGTAATGTGAATTTCAAGACTTTCCTCCTGCATTTTATTTCCCGTGAGACTAGAATAGACAGTCGAATTTTTTGGATAGAAAAATTGAAGTGGGGAGAGTTGGTTGTTCATATGGCGTATGTGCATCAAGGCACACACGAAATTTCTTTTTTTTTTTGTAAACCTGTTCCGTTATAGCTATACGTTTAAATCTCATTGCTTTTTCAAAGATCGAAATTCAAAAATGACGTGTGAAAATATAGAAAGATTATTTAATGATGCTTGCTGATTACAGATTTAAGATTTTTTTTCTTCCAATTTTCAACGTTTTTGTCTCCGGTCACAATGAAAAAATCTTTATTTTAGGGCCAATATTATGGAAACTTTTGATTGATTAAAAAAAAAAAAAAAATATTCTTCGTTTTGTCACAAAGAGAATGACTCTGTTGCTTCATGGACAAAGCAATTTAT
This sequence comes from Campoplex capitator, assembly GCA_037576405.1. Classification (NCBI taxonomy): domain Eukaryota; kingdom Metazoa; phylum Arthropoda; class Insecta; order Hymenoptera; family Ichneumonidae; genus Campoplex; species Campoplex capitator. The sequence continues at coordinate 5,586,610 of JARBWI010000323.1, read as the reverse complement.
ATTTATTGGTCTATCCGGTGGGCTAATCACTCGTGGTACTTATTTCAAGCCTCTAAATTCGGGGAAGACTAAAAAAATGATGTCATAAAGCTTCAAATAATGTGAGGCTGAAAATTGGGAAATTTATAGATGGAACCCAATTTTGAATAAATGTGGATAGAAAAATTTAATTTGCATTGAAGGAAAAAAAATGAAACAAGCCCGAGCGTTAAATATTCTATCAGGGAATACAATTTAGTGGAGATTTTTCAAAATCTTCAGTTCTGTGAGTTGCATAAATCATGAGATACGTCATTTTGAATCTATTCGCATATTTTTCAAACTTGTAACACCTTTTTTTTTCTGTTTTGCTATTCAGGAAAAATGAACAAAAATTTTTTTGAAACATCTAAGATAAAAAATAGGAACTTTGTGCCGTGATACTAAAAAATTTTCTTCTTTTTCATAAGATAACAAAAAATTCAGTTGCTCGATTATTTTTTGTGATTTTTTTAGTTTGAAAATTTTATTTTTTTGAAAAACACAATTTCAGAAGCAGTTACTTGACTATAGTTTTTAGGATTTCCATGTCCGTTCAAAACAAGACTTGAAATTATACTAGAATGACAATATTTTAAAAAATTACCTCAGTTCTCCCATGAATCGTCAAATTTGCCATTTTCCCTTTATTTGGCATTCTTATAGCTCTAGCAATGATTTCATCCACCTTAGAGACAAGAGTACCGATATTTCTGCATCCTTTTTGCTTGCCATCGACCCATGTAGTCTGATCACTTCTTATTCTTTTTAAGCTGTTAGTGCCAGCTTTATTGGACACCAATTGTCCGTCTTTAAACATTCCGGCTCTGTGAATATTCTGCACTTCTTTGAGAATGGCCATGCCCAATTCAGGACCCACAAAATCGTCAAAAATACAAACACCGTATTCGTTCATGTCTCTTATAAAACTGACGCATCTCTCGTTGAGTTTGGATTCTCCAGAATTTCCAGAATTCGTGTGAACAAATTCATGCGAATAATCCTCCTCGTCGCTGAGGGAAACTTCTGAATAATCCATTCCTTTTGCTGGATAATTTCGATTCACGTTTTTCTTCAATTTCCGAGGCTGTTGTTTATCTATCTCTACGAAGCGTTAGGCAAGATAATGTTCGATTCAGCTTTAAGGTCTCCGAAAATTCTTTTGACTTTTAATAGCAAGTCTTTCCGATTGAATCACTCCTCGAACAACAATTTTTTTCAACAATCACAGAGCACTTCTGATTCTAATGTTCCGATTTTTTTTCCCTGAAGTGACAACCTGAGAAATGAATTGAGAAATAATTGAATGGTCCCTCGTAATATAAAGCTTTAGGCACCTGACGCTTGTTTTTGTGGTAGAAAGCATGCGTGATATACTTTGGTAAAGCACATGCATGCTATCTAGCATGAAAAATAGCGTCATGTCTAATGGGTTTAAAAATATAATCTTTTATTTATTCACGCAATAATTTTATTCTGAATATTTTTTTGAACGTGTTTTATAATTTTCTAAAATTTATAGCAAACGATTTAAAATGAAATTTACATCAAATAGTTTTTATTTACACATACAACTTGTGTAAATAAATGTAAACAGAAAGGTATTGAAAACAACACGAAAAATTTTACTTCGATAATTTTACATTGCCAGAAAAAGAAATGTCGTCTCTGAACCAAAACTGGTAAATATTTTCGTCAAAAATAAAAGCGTTTAAAGAAAATCGAATAAGAACAAAGCTTGAAAAGCGCGAGAGATAACGCGATATTAATTTGATTTTTTAAGCTAGTTTTGTATTCGCACAGATGCCTTGAGTTCGCAAATTTTAAGGGTTAAAATCGCGATTGGGGGATATCGAGAAATATCTTCACTGATCTACCCGATGGTTCTCGGTGAAATATCAAGCAATCTCGTATTTTCACACACTTAAACAAATAAGTTCTAAACACTTTTTTTGACGAATTACCTTGAATATTTGTATCACTGCGGTTGATTTTGTTCGACTGACTGCCGATGTTCAGGTTTAGCGTTGACATGTTTTCTTCTTGTTTTTCTCTTTCCCTCTCTACTCCCTCACTTTTTTTTACATCGCGGACCTTTTCGTCAAGTCGGTAATATAAAAAGGTACATTGCCGATCGATGATCACATGATTGTGAGCAATTCTTGATGCGCAGAAATCGCGCAGTTTTTCCCTATGCAAAATACTCTTCTTGATCTTTCATGATCCGTGATTGAACAATTAATGACAAATGACAGTTACATGACGACAGTATCACGTGCAATTTATTGTAAAATAACCGTAGTAATTTCCAATCTCCGGATAGTTGTTTTTTATGAATATTATTAGGTTATGTTGAATGTTGAATGTTCATCGCGCGCGCATACAGGCGAAAAAGTGACAGAAGCAAAACGAGAAATAGCATATAGCAATAGTAAACCGTAACATATCGTGAAACGTGAGCACATATGGGGGAGATAAGAGCTGGGTTCTTTGAAAAGCGTAAAGATAAATTGCACGATCGAATAGTTCGACACGAGATAAATAAGCCCATAGAGACCAGCAGGACTTTCTTACAAAGAAACATTTAAAATGGCGCTCGATATCCATGTTAATTTCTCATAGGAACATAATTAATCTGTTTTGTTAGAACAAGTGTTGTGCACGAGGTGTCATCTGTACATCCATAGAGATATATATGTGCTTTGTGTAATCCAGGCCATACGCCTACCGTATATCGACGAGACGAATTCGTTACAAAGACACATTTTACATATTATTTTATTTTTCAATTTTCCGCTCCGACACAAGTGTCAGTTATCAAATGCGCCAGCCATTCACGATATGAGTATCTTAAAAAAACGGTTCGTACTTTAGGACTACAAAAAATATGTTTGTTTTTTTTTCTTAAATAAAACTCAAGTAATACACGATGAAGATGAAGATTTTTTAAAGAAGTTTTGTTTATTATAATAACTACAACTTTTCTTTCGATATTAATTGAATTTGTTTATAAAAATTATTGCTGCAGATTGATCGACTTTGAGGAAGTCCTGAATGAGGAGGAAATTAACATTGCGAACTTGAAAAGGATATGTTTCCATGGTAAAAGTTTTTTCAAGTATTTGTTCATTATAATTGAATTAAAAATTGAGTAACGATAACCACTGTCAAAAGTATAATCGATTGATTAAAATAATTGAAATGATTGATAAAGTTTGAGGAGTTTAAAATAATTGTGAAATCCATTTTTAACCCCTCAACCTTTCATAGGAATTAAATTGAAGAATAATTTTTTATTGTAATCTTAGGAAAAAAAAAAATTGTGAAATCTATATATGCCTCCTATCTTATTTGAAATTGATAATTGATATTGTGCTATTTGTCTAAAAAAATAATAACATTGAATATCTCAACTTGAAGAAATTTTAAATTGATTATGTATGAAGAATAATAACAGTGAAGACTTTATATTAAACTGATTTTCAATAGATCAATTGGAAAATGAGTATTTTTGGATATTTTCCATTGTTCTTTCGTCAATTATTAATTTTATAGCCTCAAATCTAAGCAATGAAAATCGTTTCAGGAATACCGGATGAAGGAGGACTGCGGTCTCTATGTTGGAAATTATTGTTGAATTATTTACCCCTTACCAGGGCCAGCTGGTCCGAAACTTTGTCCCGCAAGCGTGAACTTTACAAGCAATTTATAGGTAATCAAGAATAGAGGGGATTCAAACGTTTTTCATTCAAGATTGAAGTTATGTATGGCTGAACATTTATTCATCGTCTTTTCTTCTCTCATCACAGAAGACTTAATTGTAATGCCCGGAGAATCCACGGAAGACGGAGAAAGAGTCGATGTTACTTTGCACGATCATCCTTTGAATTCGAATCCAGGTAGCAAGTGGCAGACTTTCTTCAAGGACAACGAAGTCTTATTACAAATAGACAAAGATGTTAGGTAAATAAAAATAAAAGCTTCATAAACTATTCCTATAAATTTATGTAGATACTTCTGTAAATTTTTTAATTCAAATTCGAATTCATAAAAAAATTGAGTTTTCTTATTTTTCTAGTGCAATATTTCGAGTATAAATGACAAAAAAACATGGTATTTTTGATAACTGCTTGGAACTTGGAATTTCCTACCAACAGATTGTATTAAAAAAAGCAAAAGAAATATCGAAGTTTTGATATTCATTAGATTTCATAGAAACATTTCCATTTTCTAAATTGCATCGAGCTGCAAGACAACCGATTCTCTAGCATTGTTAATTGATAATGTAATAAATTATTGGTGTCAATCACGGGTCAAGTGTGACCGACAACAGCAGAGTTGAACTTCAACGTATCTCCATTCATTCATTTTTTACTACTATTTGTTTTTTTATCCAATGATGAAACAGTTGATGTTTTCTGTGCGCACGTCAATGGAATTTAAAAGCACGTATCTTTGAATTATTACAAGATATCCATTTCTGTCAACTGATTCTCGTTATCGCAGTGACCTCAGACGACGAGGGTTAACGTGATAGCAGTGTGGATTGTTGTGGTTTTAAATTTGTTTGAAAATAATGCACATTCTGTTCAAACAACCACGAGCTCGCACATTGCAAAATAAAAAATCTAAATATTCATAAAATGGATTGTATGAACAAACAATTTTTATATCTTATCAAAATCTACACACTTTGTATTTAAATTCTTGTGCAATTACATTGAAACAATCCCCAAAAAAATCGAAAAGAATAAAAAAAAAATAAAAAAAAAAAAGACAATTGTTGGTCCAACAAAAAATTACACCATTCGGAATTGTAAAATTCTACTGTCAAATTATGTTATCAAGTCACACAAAACGTGATCAAATTCATATGAAATCTCATTGAAAATAGTAAAAAGTCGTGATTGTTTCCGTCGTTTGGAGGTTTCGAATTTTTTTTTTCCAATCTTGATTTCGTCTTCTTTTTTTTTTTTCAGGCGACTCTGCCCGGACATATCATTTTTTCAACAAGGCACGGATTACCCTTGCCAGGCTGTGGTCGGCGCCCATGGGCCGAAGCGTTTGCACTGTCGAGTCCAACATACGGTGCTGAGAAGTGCAAACGTTGAGAGAAAAGGGCTGGGCGTCACGAAGGTAAAAAGAATATAATTTTATTTCATTTTAGAAAAAATGTATGGTGACAATTGGACTAAATTTTGCTTCTTTTTCAATGTAAATCTTAATGGAGTACAGCAGGTATGGGTATCGCATAAATTCCTCACGACCCAAAGGTCCATTTTTTTTCTCGTTTGCTCGTGATTTCGTAGTTCTTAAGGTAGTTGTCTCGCCAAAGCGTTTTTCTCTACAATTTTTTTCGTTTTTTTTTTTCTTCAAATTTTTTATATTCCGAAACTTTTCTGCAAACTTTTTTTTTTTTTCGTCATTTACAAAGGAGCGTGTGACGGAATTTGTAAAAAAAAAATTATAAAAATTTACAAATACGACTTGTTTATATTGGGTATAAAAATTTTATTTCGGTAACTCAATTTTTTATTAGACATTTTATTCTAAAATTGAAAAGCAAAAATTGGAACGTGACCGGTGAGACTACTACCTTCCTCAAATGTTGAAATTCATATTTTTATTTTCGTTCCAGATAGCTGTTTCGGTTAGAAAAGCAACGGAAGATTATGCACCGTTGACCGAAGGAGGCGAGGCTCATTGGGAAGTACTTGAAAGAATTTTGTTTCTCTACGCTAAATTGAATCCTGGCCAAGGTTATGTGCAGGGAATGAACGAAATCGTGGGTCCGATTTATCACGCGTTCGCCTGCGATCCCGATCTTTCCTGGCGAAGTAAGTCTTTCTTAACTTCTAATGTCATTATTCAATTCAATTATGGAAATAACGAAGACGATTTTTTTTAAGTATAATCGTGTAAATTATTTCGATGAACTTTTAATTTTTAATTTTAGAACACGCTGAAGCTGACACTTTTTTCTGTTTTACTAATCTCATGGCCGAGATACGCGATTTTTTTATAAAATCTCTTGACGAGGCAGAATTCGGTATAAACGCAATGATGTGCAAGTTGACTCAACAAGTTAAAACAAACGATCATGAAGTGTGGATGCGTTTACAGCAGCAGGACTTGTGTCCGCAGTACTACAGTTTTAGGTATGAAAAATCAAAATATGTTGCTTGAATTTTCGATTTTCGGATATAAAATACAATCATGGAATTCAGAAACAACGTAAGTGAAAGTTTATTCAATAAATAAGTCGAACTTCCAGTTCTATGGACATGGAAAAATGCGTTGATAACGTTTTTACCGACTGTTGAAAAATTCGACACCCGAACGGAAAGATAGTTGATGAATTTATTTAAAAAATCCATTTTTTTTATAGATGGCTGACTCTTTTACTTTCGCAAGAATTTCCATTACCCGATGTCATGAGAATCTGGGATTCTCTTTTCGCGGACGAGAAGAGATTCAGTTTTCTTACTCACATATGCTGTGCAATGATTTTGTGAGTAATTGTATCAATTTCGAGAACAGAAAAAGAAACTGTAAAATTAACTGACTGAGAGATTGATTGATAAAAATGATAAATATATTTCAGATTATTGAGAGATCAATTATTGGACAACGATTTTGCAAGCAACGTCAAACTCTTGCAAAATTTTCCATCGATGGACATACAAATCGTGTTGTCTAAAGCTGCAAATTTGGCTGGCAAATCTCTCAATACCCCTTAACGTCGTGACTGAGAAAATGAAAAAATATCGAATTGAAACTTACCATTGTAAAGTATCGTCGGAAGCGATTGGCTTTATTGAGAATGTTTTACACACTCGCAGCCAAAAATTTCATTTCTTTCAAATTCAAGCATCTATCGATTTGGCAGGAATCTTTAAAAAAAAACTCGTTTCTTTTTAAAATGTTTCAAATATTGATTAACAGTAACGACAACGTCGAAATTTTATTGAAAAATTGTTCGAGCAATCATTTTTTCAACGAATTTTATCACGATTTAATTTATTTTTCATCGGATTTGACTTACTACTTGATTTTTTGTAATTTTTTTATATGAATTATGCGCGGCCATCAAAGAAAACATTCGTCAGATCCTCGGAAACTTACCGAGTGCGATGCCAAATGTTTCTACAAAAAAACATATCGAAAAAGCGTAATTTGACATTCGATGAGTAACTTTTTAGCACTGCAAAAATCTTTTACATTTTTTTTTCTAATCTCGCAAATTTTTCAACTTTTTCGCTCTTTTTCAAATCGCTAATCACTGAAATTTTGATGAAACAGAATGTTTATTCGCGAATGAAAGTGTAGAACAAGCTCAATGATAAAAAAGAGCGATAGAAAAAAGGAAAAAGCACATGAGTTACAAACTCTAAAGTTTTGGAAACATAAATCCTGGCGAATCCCTGTTTCTATCGTTTTTTTATAATCGTAAATAACGACAAAAAACGTCCAGAGCACGGATCAGCTCGTAACATAAACGCAATAAAATCCAAGATCTTCTCTATCGACTTTCGCGTAAAAAGACGATTTTTTATATCAGATCATCGGTCGGACTGACATTTATAATAACTCTTACGTATACTCAAAATAGCTTTTAATAAATAAATAAAAATATATATATATACATATAAATATATCGAGAAGAATGAAGCTGCGAGGGTGATTGAGGAGGAACGAAAAAATGATTCAACAATGATCTTATTTTTCTAATGATCTTCGTTACTTCACTTACGTTTATAAATAAACTGTTATATATGTATACACGATTGTTAATGTACACTTTGCATACTGTTTGCATGTTTATTTAACACTATTTTGGTTCCCTCGTCTCTTGTCCTCGGCTCCTATCATATATTTTCTTTTCGTGAGTATTTGTCTTTTCAATAAAAAAAAAAAGAGATTTTTAGTTCCTTCTGCAGTTATCATTCGAAGAGCAGTCTCGTCGAAGCATTTCATATAGAATTTCATTGAATTGTCCAAAACGAAATGAGGGAACTGTTGTGTCATTATGTGTATATTTTCAAATTGCCGGAAAATTCCACATTTTTCGCAATAACCAAGAATCTTAAGGAGTTTCGGTACAGGCGATACAATGTTGCCATGCTAAACCGCGTTAAAAATACAAAAAATTTCAAAAAGTTAAGAATTTTATAAAATTTGGTGAACATTTTCTTAAGTGCCAAATTTGACAATACAAATTTTTTCAGATTTTTCTTCTACACAGTTATCGAGTAATTGAAGACTAAAGTTCATGTGTATAAGCATGACGTTTCCATATATATAGGTATACACTTCGGGCATAAGAAATCTGCTTTAATGCATAATTACTCGATAACTAAGTAGAAGGAAATTTTGAAAAAATTTGTCTTTTCGTATTTGATGTTGAAGAACATTATCACCAAATTTCATTAATTTCTTAACATTTTGCCTTTTGTACCGAAACTCCTCAAATACAAATTTAATTAATCTTTCATTGACACTAACGAAGAAACATGTGACGAAATTAAAAGAAAAATGAGACGAAATTTGACCACTTTATCCAGTAAAATAAAACACCGTCCATTATAAAAACTTGCCAAAAAAATACTCGAGAAAAATTGAAGTTCGGCGGAATAAAATGTTTCAGTGTCCGCTTTAAAATTTTCCATGTAATTAGTAGAAGAAAAAAAATCGCCCGAGCCAGAGGCAGAGTCACATAAAAACGAAATTATGATTCTCGTTGTTGATTTACGGTCTCATTGTTGCTTCAAACTTTCGTTGAAATGAGATTAGCGCACAATAAAGTATGAGAGTACGAAAAATATTATCTGACACTATTCCGCATTGGCGGCGTTCATTTATTTGTGCATCGTTCTTTTCACTTTTTATTTTTTCTTTTTTTTTTTTTTTTTTCTCCAGCAATCGTCACGATCAGAGGGAGAGGGATTTGGTTGGCCCAACACAGAGGATATCGGTCGGAGCGTGGCGAAGCGAGAGTCATGACATGGGCAAGGCTCGTGGTCCAGAAAAAAAGAGCTCGTCCAGGATATTGTCGTCGTCAGGGATTCTTTGCTACAGTTGAAACGAGGATGAGCAATGTGGAGAAAGAGAAGAAAAAACGAAGAAAGGATGAAGGAGAAAAAAAAGAAGAGAAGGAAGGAAGAAAAATGAAGGGAGAGGCGAGCCAGTAGGATAGAGTGTGACGGAGAATGGGAGAAGAGAGAAAAGAAAAAAGAAGAAGAAAACGAGAAGGGAAAAGAAAAATAGATAGGAGATCGAGGATGAAATTCAGCGGAGAAAGAACGAGCAAAAAGAAGAAAATAGAAAAGGAAAGCTGGGGAAAAGTGAGCTGAGAAATAAAGGAAGAAGAGAGACGAGGGGGAATATAAAAAGAAGAAAAAAAGTGGAAAGAAGCCAAGAGAATAAACAATGAGGATAGAAAAGTCAGGAAAAAACTGTGGCCGAGTATTGAAAAAAAAGAACGAAGGGAAAGGGAAGATCGAGCCAAAAAAATGAGGCGGGCATAAGAAATATAAAAATGTATGTTTCCGAGGAGAATATAAAAGGGCAGTCCGACGAATTCGCTCGCACCCTTTTGGGTTCCTGAGCCTCATACACGTTACGTATTTTTATATTAAAGTGATTTTTTGCTGGCTGCCGTTGATATCCAAAAAGCGTAATCTACGTGGGTGGACGTTTATGGCGGTTGATTGCTTGATTTACGATCTCGGGAGGTCTTCCAGGTGCCCTGAGGACTCGCCCTTAGGCGCCCGAGGGACCGCAGCCACTGCAACAGACGACTCGACTTCGTTTTCTTCTTAGATTCTACTTCATTTTTAGTTTTTTTTTCTCTCCTTTTTAATTTTATTTCTCTTGCAAATAGGAGACTTTAGCAACGAAGCCTGGTGGCTATCAAAGACTGATTGAAGACTCGAGAATCCTCGGTCCCTCAGTTCTGCCCTTTTCAAGACAAAAAATCACCGCTGTGCATCGTACTTTTCCAAGAGGAACGACGAAACTGGACAAAAACTGAACAACTTTCTCCCTTCTCGACCATACTCCAGAGTCGTTAAATTCGAAAAACCTTCGGACTCTGAGAGAAGTGTTTATTATTATTAACTTTTATTGTTTATAGTCTACCCTTCCGAATACACTGACGCAAAATCAACCTTTGATGCTTCGCCGGCCCTTCGATTATTTTATGTACGACATTTTGATTTCCTCTTTTCCAACCACTAATCAGAGTGACATGGAGCCTTGAAATTTTACGATCTTCCTGTCTTTTTTTTTTTTATACTATACGAGAGAAACGTTTTGAGAGCTTCCGACCTTCCAGTTCGTTAAGTCAGAAGTTTTTATCATCCGATATGAAATTCTTATCGAAATACTCGCTCCTCGAACTTCGTTTTTGTCTACCAAGTTTCATACAATTATTGGCAAACTATTCTATTTCATGTTTATTCGATCTCGCATTAACGAAGTTTCTTTGCAAACCTCATTTCAACAGCTTCGAATTGCAACAGTTTTTCGAAAACCTTCTGATGACGTTTCGAGCATTATTATTCAATAGTTATTCTTGCAGTTTCGAAAAAAAAACAAAGTTATTTTGAGTTTTCACAATGTTCCAGTATCAAGTGGAGGCAAATGAGACGAGAATCCGGTTCTGTTTTTTTTTTTTTTTTTAAACCTTTGTTAACCGAAATCTGAAAGTATTTTCGAAAGGAAATTCTTCAGTTTTCTGTGATTGATAAGCGAATTTGAAATTCATATTCGATTTAAACTTTCGTAATAGAGTAGAAAATAATTGTGAAAAATTGTCAAAAAGGCTCATAAATAAAGTTGAGAACTCGAGTACGTACGATGATGGAACAGTGTGTTATATAACTTTCCAGTGTCTACGGTACTTTATCCAGACTGGTAACGGACTACATGGAATACTCTTTGTGAATTCCGGTAAAATTACGAATGCATATCGCATTTCGCTTCGAACTGACGAAAATGAAATTTCTCCAGTAGGCCACTCCACCTTCCCGTTATTTAATGTGCAAAAGGGATAAATTGAATTCTAACTCAGAGCCCTCCTCATACCCGAGTGTGAAAATTCATTCTCGAATTCGAGAAACGTGGCCGATCTTATATTTCTCAAAAAGGCTTTCTCACGATTTTACAACCGGCTCGCTTTAATTATCAGACAACATTTTTCAAGGCAATCGAAAAAATAAAACTATTATTTTCAGTACTCGTATATATTTATTCAAAATTACACGAAATTCGTGTCATTTTATTTGGCTTTTATCTCGATCAAACGAACTCATTGACATTCGGTCTGGTACAGAAATCGATTCTGCTGTTTCCTTTTCGATGGCTCGGTGTTTCCAGCACTATTTCTATAAACTGTTCGAAAAGCTTAATTTCGAGACTGTTTCAAAAATTTAAAACCTTCAAAATTTAAGGAGTTTCGGTACAAAAAGCAAAATGTTAAGAAATTAATCAAATTTGGTGATGATGTTCTTCAACATCAAGTATGAAAACACAAATTTTTTCAAATGTTTCTTCTACTTAGTTATCGAGTAATTATGCATTAAAGCAGATTTCTTATGCCCGAAGTGTAAACCTATATATATGGAAACGGTATGCTTATACACGTGAACTTTGGTCTTCAATTACTCGATAACTGTGTAGAAGAAAAATCTGAAAAAATTTGTATTGTCAAATTTGGCACTAAAGAATATGTTGACCAAATTTTATAAAATTCTTAACTTTTTGACAATTTTTTGTGTTTTTAACATGGTCTAGGATGGCAACATTGTATCGCCTGTACCGAAACTCCTTAATGACAAGAAGAAAAAATTCATTCAGATATTAGACTCAAAGAATTTGATTAAAAACTGTTTTTCTTTAAAAATAATTATCATTGATTTTGACGAGATTCGGTAACTTCGTATTTGTTTGATGACATTTCACAATTTTTGTCCACTTTATACGAAACTTTTGAACGATTTAAAGTATTTTTAAAAAATTGCGAAATCTCACTTTGAAAAACATAAAATTCACGAAATGCAGTTACGTTAAGAATTTTGATTTTTTTTTATATTTTCAGTAAAATAAACAAAATAAAAAAAAAAAGATTGTATGAGATTTAAAAAAAAATTATTTATCATTTTACTTAGTTTCGTCATAATTTTGACAAGGATAAAGTAACGTACGACATTATAATCGGAGTTAGGCGCGTTCTGTACATTAGGTCGGATGACCTTTGAACTCTTGGACATTAAAGAACGTGACATCCGTTACTCATAGGCTGGGAGTACAGATATACCATATTATATAGGATATATGTATCGTAAGAAGTTGACGAATGTGCTAAGATCACGATGGGGAATCGAGAGGTGACTGGCACATTTTCTTCGTACAATATATACACACACACATGTGTGCGCGCTTTTTTTTTTCGATTTATCACCGCGGTGGTCCAAAGGTGGCACGCTCTTGAGCGTGACGTTGGACGCCTCTATTTCGATTGATCGATGCTGCCGAGATTCGTTGTTATTTCTCAAACGAAAATACTCGATCGATTTGGTACCAACGAAATACAAAAAATCCTCGTCTACATTTTTTGTTACGCTTGCCAAATGAATCATGCTTTTTTTTTCTGTTTTTTTCATCCCTTCTCCGGTTATTTTAAAGTTTTGTACGTAAATTTTATGATTTCTCGATGAGAAAACCTTTCTCGTTTCATTCGTCTGTCGTTCGTCAAGAATCTTAGTAAGTCTGAAGAAATCGAGGAAAAATTTCGACAGTTGACGAAAAAAAAAAATCGAAATATCACGATAAAATTGAAAAACTGGAAAAAAAAAGTTTGCACGTGACCAAAAATCTATGGAAATTCGTAGAGACGATTGAAACTCTGGTTTACTTATTTTCTAGTCGGATATTGAAGTCGAATGTGTTAATTAATGTATCCGAACGAATATATAGTAGCAATTAAAGAATAAAAATATATCATTATCGGTGACTCGTTGACCATTAAAAAAAAAAAAAAAAACTTTCATTTTTTTTCCATAAACTCCGTAACAAATAATCATGAAATTCTATTTTTTCGAGGTCTGATCCGTGCGCGTCGATATTTTTCTATTCCAATGGACTATGCAGGGCTGATGCGAAAGAAGAAAAGATCGTGACGAGAAATGAATTCCCGTTTAAAAGGGAAATTTTCGCGAAAGAACGTTCGCAGGCGGCGCTCAATTAGTGCCATTTTTTTTGTTCCCTCTATCGTAAACAAAGAAAATTCATGATCATCGTAACTCCCAAACAAAGAAACGTATCTGTGTATAGATATATTTTTACGTAAAGAAGGAATGAGAAAAGATGGTAATGGGAGAGAGAGAGAGAGTCACATTTCCCGGTGGTCCATCTTGCCGTGAGACTTCCTTTGCGGTGTCACATCAAAGATCGTAATCATTTATTTGTATCTGTCAATGGTACCTCGGAGGTTTTTTTTAACCCGAAGGCTACTTCGGGTTCGTCATTGTATATGAGCGAGCATTTTATATAACACACGCGTGTGATTCACCCCAGTACAACATCGGATTACACGATCGTTTATGGTTTCTTCATATGTAACAAATTTTCACTGAAACAACGTCATTCGACGTTGCATCGAACCCTTTCAAATTCCACTATTTCTAAAACGAAAAAAAAATAAAGATTTGCACTACTTTCGACAAACGTGGCGTCAAAAGCCAAAGTTCGAAGGTCACGATGCGAATATACTGACAATGAGACAAAAAAAAAACTTTTCACAAGAGTCAAGAGCTTGAGATATCGTTTTATATTCGAGTATATGCAGGATCGTTTATAGGTGATCTATCGCGAAACGAATTCTCGAAGCCGGCGGATCCGGAAGCTCTTTACGATACGAGATTGCGGACATAGTTTCCTGAGAAAAGTATCGACGCTCGTGTCCACGTATAAAGACTAACGTCCAAAAGTTTAGAAGAGCTCGAAATTTTTTCTTTCGTAATACATAAAAGTATTATTTATCGATCCAACAAAATGTCGATGAAAACGTTCCCATTTTTATTGTTCATCGAATTTTCGTTGTTTTTTTTTCGTTCATCGAAGCAACCTAAAAGCTTCGGTCATTCGGTTGATTCGTCAATGAGAAATTTGTCACGATTTACTTCGATTGAATCGAATAATTCGTCACTAAACCGATGATTTTTCGAATCCACCAAATTTTCGTCCAACAAAAAATGAATCTAAAATCGAATGAAGAATTTTCTTTTTTTAAATCGTTATACAAAATTCTGTAAAAGAAATAAATAAAAATCATTTATAAAATATTTGTAAATTTTAAACGGTAGTGTATCCGAATGTCTCATGTATATACAAAGCTTACAGTACGCGTGCATTATACAACGGTCATGTATAATATAAATGCAGTTTGAACGATGGAAGAGATAAATAAGGAGAGTGAATGGTATGTACAATATGGAGAATGTATCATGAGAGTATGAGGTGAGTATAGATCATGCGTGAGCACTCGTAATAAAGTGTAATGTAATCTCCGAGCTTGTAGTACGAGAAGAACGTAAGAAAATGATAGGAAGATAGAAGCAGAGAGAAATACAGGAAGAATAATCATAAGAAGATGGAAAAAAATAAAACGAAAAGGGTTGACAATAGAGAGATAGAGGGGGGAGGCGAGAAAAATATAAAGAAAACCGAAGAGAATGAGAAGAAAGAAAGATTGTCGAGTAGACACGTCCATTAAAGGCTGCATGTATACGTTCTCCGTTGGATCTTTTTCTTATCGATTAATCGCGGTAGATTTTTATCGCATTGTCCGATGAACGTTTACATTTTCACAACTAGCCAATGGCTCGAAATCACACGGGAGTCATCGAGCACGTAAAACAACGAATGAAACAAGCAGCCACAGCCAACGTACGAAGAATATTTTGTGAAAGCCTCGAAGCATGGACCAGCAGCATCCAACGAACGTGCGTGCAATATCACTCGGGCATATATAATGTCCGAGAAACATAAAAGCTCTTAGTCATCTTTCGCTGCTGATCCGAGTATCGGGAATTATGCCCTTATCATTCTCAGCATTCGATATATACAGAACTTGTTCGTCGCATAATTCAGGACCGAGAATATTCATCCCCACGTCCTCAACGATTATTCTATGCTCGTTGTCCGTTGCCGCCGCACCAAGATATTAATCTTCCACGCACTTTCCATGATCCTCGACGCACAACATTACATTCGTTTCTATCGTACGCTGGTTTAACTATTATATATATATATATATCTCTATATATGTAAACAGTTAGTTATAGCATTCTCGCGGCTCTCCACGGGCCACACGCGACTCACCGTATCTAATGATCACCACTCGACTCCCGAGTGTATCTCGAGAATGCGAGGATCCTTGTAAATTCATAGGGATCAATCGTGATAAAGATTTTCGGGTTTACAAATGAATTTTTTCAGAGTCTTGATCATACCTGGGTAGGAAGAATCTTGGAAATCATTAACGCGCGATTATAAAGTATTATATATATAACAGAAGATAGCGGAAGACTGACGATCAGGCAGAAAGATCAATCATCAATGAGAGATCAAGGGGGTCTCGAGGTTTTTGGTTCGAATTGTTCGAGTTGAGCTTTCCAAATTGCGTTTTGTTTTCTCTGCCATTATAGCAACGAAAAGTAGAACAAGTTTTCGAAGCTTTCGAGTAATAGAAATGTAAAATTGATAGAAGCAATTGCGAGGGAAGCTTTTGGTGTGAAGAAACGACGACATATGCACCCAAATCCCCCAGCACGTTCAATTTCATAGTTTCTCTCTCTATCTCTTTTTCGAATAATGCTGCGTACCGCTTGTGAGCTCGGGCCATCAGGACCCAAAGGATTCATACAAATCCCGTTAGGTGTATTAGAGAGCCTTCGAAATGCGCACATTTTGTTGGACAGAAATTAGAGTGCGCGCTGCAAAACTTTGATCGACATTTGACAAACGAAAGGGCTTCACTAACGAAAATTCAACATCGTTGATGATCGTCATAACCTCATTTTGCTCTCGGTAGAGATCCCGATGCGTATGTACATTGATGAGATCGAGGCAAAATGGAACCAGGGGGTAAGATGAGACACCTGAAAAGCTTAAGATCCAGCTGCGAGTGATCGATGCTCGATACAACCGCGATCACCGCGGATCAAGTATTTACCTCATTGAGTCTGCCGAACTTGGGAGATCAGCAAAATCATACAGGCCAGCCTGGCATCCAAGGCCATTGGTTTCGGAGTATTAATAATTTGGATACCTTGGATGAGGCAGCCACGAAGGAGTAGAGACTTGATGAATTTTGTGGATCAGAAATGTCCAGGCAGAATATCGAGCTGCCGAACTGCATGTAGCTCCGGTTACATCCGTTAATGATCATAGTTTTTTTCTTTTTTTCTGGCATCTATACCCGAATGATGATACACGAAGAATTCTAGTTGTAACAAGGCACATGAGTAATGGATTAAATTGAATTAAAGGGTTTATCCGAGCGACTAAACCATTTGCCGTACTTCTTCCAAGTGGTGAGCGGTGGCTCATTTTGCCCCAGTCTCCTGTACACACGCAGTACGTTAGTTTTCTCTCTGACATCTGTGAGTATTTGCTCGTTCTGCTGGCTATTACATCCCCGGTAGAGTTTCGTAGCATTGGCAAAAGTTCTAATTCGAAGCGTCCACAGACTCCCTGCTCGTAAATTTACTCTCTCACACAGCGAGGCATGCAGACACGCACACGAAGATCCGCACATACCGTATAGATAAATGAATAACTATGCTTGTTGAATATCAAGCATTCGTTTCTACGTTTTCTACGAATCGAGCGTGTAAGCGCGGGTTGGCGGGGGGGGGGCTCTAGTGAATTTACATTTTTACGGGATTACACGGGTCCGTACGAAGATCAGGGTTGTAAAGGCTATGAGTGTGCATAGTAAAAATGTATACCCAATTGTTAAGCTCTCGTACGTTGCAATTTTACGCTTGGGGATTAACGCCGATAGTTACAACTGTAATAATAAACGGGGGAGCCAAGACCTCGTGCGGAGATGAATCTCAATTTCGAGGATTGAGGGTTGCAGCTTCTTTTTTTTTCATTCTTCGTCTTTATTTCGTGTTTTTTTATTTTATTTTTATTTCAAGCTTTCTGTAGTATTCGCCATGTTTTTGTTATCAATGCTTATCGCGTTATATTACTTATGAAATAACGAATTTCCAGCCAGCTGCGATAATACTCTGGCCAATACGAAGTAATTAATATTCTAAAGAAATAAATATTTTTGACGTTTTTACGTTTGAACGGAATTATTTGATGTATCAATTTATAGCGTATGAATTTCTCATCTCAGAGGAGTATATTAGGCGCAGTATATATGTCTGGTATCTGTTTACATGAAAATTCTCCGGGGGATCGTCGAGAAGGGGGAGAGGGGGGGGGGGTATTAGCCAGTTCGCCAGATCGTATATAATCCACCCTAAACTTTCATCCCCTTTCAACACCAGGAACGTGTTACCGTTCATGTATATACTAGCCGATTCGGTATTCGTATATATATTTGCTTGTACTACATGTGGGGCACATGTCGTGACATACGAGCATCGTTTCTTCGTACTTAACGCCTCGTATTTACAGGATATAATTGATACGCCCAGCATGCTCACGAGAGGTGTTTGAACTCGAAAGATCAAACCAAATGTGCACTGCCGATCAAAAGTTTCGAGCATCCTTGTTATGCGAATGAGTGTCGCTTGGTTCGTCATACGGTCAGACCAGAATGCTCTAACATTGGCTCCAGCTTTTGTTTATTGTCGAAAATACAACGTTTTTGAACCGATAAGGTAACCGATGAATCAATATTTTCTTTTGACGCGATTAAAGAATCTTATCAATTATGATGAAACGCGACGATTTATTTTCAAACTTACCAGAGTCGATTAATCGTTGTTTCTACTTTTGCGATCGGATCGTTTTCGTTAAATTTTCATTTATTTATTCGATTTTAGCTGATGCTCTGTCAACTGTCACTTTCTTATTTAAACTTTGATTATCGAAGATGAATTCAAATAATTGCTTATCCCGAGAGATATTTTTCGTTAAGAATTTATTTGTAAATGATTTTAATCTGTTTTTTTTGTTGTTTTTTTAATAATGTTGAAATGAGAGGAATTTTTTAGTAGATAATGAGAATGAAATTGGATTGTTTTGAAACTTTTGAAGAATAGTGTATCGTCGATAAAAATGATTCGTGATTCATTCTTTTTTTTGTGCACCAGATGTACTACACGAACGAAAATGTATTGCTGCATTTTTTTTTTTCGTGCATGTACAGATACGTGTGTCTATGTATATGATTTATCGATTTGTACAGTTGGAGAGCGTAAATGAAGTTTCGTTAATCAACAAGACGGATTCGAAGATCAAAGAGCAGTTGAACCGCAGCATCATCGAACTCGTAAATTCTATGCAAATTGAGGCAAAGAATAAAAACGAAGAATTTTTACTGCTTTTATCACGTTCTCCCTCCCCCCTCCTCGCTTTTTTTTTTTAATCTCGTTTGCTTTTCCCATTCTTTACCGTGGTTTCTCACTCGTCCACGTTTTGAGGCACAATAATCTTCTTCTTTTCCGTCAAACCGAGACACGTTTCATTGCCAAATGAGAGGCAGGACGATTCGAAAGAAAAAGTTAAAGGGCCTCGTCGAGAGACCGGTGGGGTCTTTGTAATACCTTCGAACCCCTTCGCACTTTTTTACCCTTGGGAATAAACGAGACTGGTCGCGAATTTACGCTCGATTAGCCTTTTACCAGCGTCGGCATTTTTTTTTCAGACTCCAGTTTGAGTCAAATGTCGTAGGTCAATTGCTCAATGCAATTGTCAGCTTTTTTATTTATTTTTTATTCTTAAAGGAACAAAAACAATTGGCAGTCACGAATCCATAATTTTTCATTTTTAATTTTGTGAATTTTGAATTATTATTGTAATTTCGATGTCGGTGCACCCCCTTTTAATTCTCTCGTTTCAACTCCGATCTAGCTCAAAGCTTTTGAAACTTTTATTCAAAGGACTCTTGAATGACGACAAATCCTCATTGGACATAGTTAAAAAACTCTGTACATTTTATTCACTGTATTATTTCACGAGAGATCTAAACCTCTCTTGGTGTATTATTTTTTGTCTTTGACAAGCCATCCGGAAAAGCCGTCTACGAGGTTTCCATTTGCGGATTATATACTGCTCGAACGAGAGACTGTCTCCGGTGGTGTTCTTATTGTCTCGGGGGTCAGGGAGTGGAAGAGAATAAAAAGCAGGAGAAATCACTAACCGTACAGAAAGTCTGGACCACCAGCTCCGTCGCATTCAGTTTCATTTACTACTCCGATTTTATGTAAATATTTCAAACACATATACATTAAATCGTAATGGCACAGGGCATTATCAAGATTTTCGAAATCCACCAAGAAGCATTGAAATCGTATGAATCAATAAAGAATGGACAAATTTTTGTTTTGTAATAAAATTTCAATTCTTGTCCTCAATCAACATCCATTACGGTTGAAGTTAATTTGCAGACTTCGATAAAGATGCTATAAAATTCATAAAATAAATACATTTTTTCAGATCCCATCGATTAATAATCGAAGAAAAAAAAATCCAATTTTTTTATGAATCATTCGATGATTCTTCGAATAAAAAATTAACTCGTTTGTTAATCGATGAATCAGCTCCGTTTCAGTCACTCGTATCCTCCATAAAAACGAATCATCGAATCTGGTTTATTCGATCAAACATAATTTCTTCTCATTGTTTAACGTCTTTGCTTTGCGGATGTCTACCTCTGTGTGTGTTTTTTTCACACGTACAGAACATTTTTCAGGCTCTTCTGAAAAGTAAGGTGTACCCAAAGACCGTATGGATAACAGGATTAAGGGTGAGGCTGAGCTGGCGAAACTTCGTAGCAAGATATAGGGGTTGATTCGTGAGAAGGGGGGCGCCCCACGGAACAAGTGGTCCAGATAATCTTGTTCGATGCTGTTTCTACTTTTCTATTGTGTCTATACGTATGGATATATCGAAGCGAAAAATCTTCGTACTCTGTGCTCACAAATTCCCAATCGCTGTTCTGTAATCAACCTTTCCAAACAATACAGTGTACAAATAATTTTAAAAAAAATGACAATTGTTTAAACGACGTTTCAGGAAATCTCATACAATGTATAAAAACAATAATTCTTTATCGTAATCAAGGCCTAGATTTTTCGAAAATTCAGACTTTTAGAAATTTCATATCATGGTCATCGGACAAAGTTTCATTGATTCTCATTTTTCTTTTAAAATGTACGAGAATTTTTAGTGAAAATATGACAAAAAAAATGGAGAAGAAACTAGACCAGGAGTTCAAAATAAAAAATCGTTACAAGGCACCCCCCCCCCCTTCCCCTTAAACTTGACGAGGTATTATTTTTATTCGGCAACAAAAATAGAACGCCCTCTCGAGCAACATGAATGATCGAATGATGTACCATTTGTCAATTCTTATTGGTATACGCGGGGTGTACGAAATGTCGATGTACGAATGAAGCTTTAACCGTTGGCCCTTTGACCGGGTATTTTGTATATAACGCGATTCATAAATCGATCGTATATATGTGTAACGTGAGAGAAGAAGAGAGCGTGTAATCACTAGAATTACGCTGGTTGAGGAAAATTTGGGGCCTTGCCTATAGGCGTTTCGGCGTTTTCCTTTGACCGAATCTCCCACATTGTTGGGCTGCACACGGAGGGTGCATATTTAGCACTTGTCTGTTTACCATATCCATACCTTACCCTGACCCTCGTCCCTTGTTCGCCATTTTATTTTTTATCTTCTTACTACTTTTCTAATGAATAATTCAAAGTCATTATTTCTATTTATTCATACACACTCAATATGGATTTTGACTTTTATTTTTGACTTTTTTTTGTTTTTTTTTTTTTCATTTATTTAATTATCGTTAATTCTGCAAATCTTAACTCGATTTAAAAACAATGCTGACTTAAAAGTATGGATCAGTCACCTAACCTCACTTCGAATTTTCGAAATTGAAATTCTTCAGCATAGTTTGACCGATCACAAAACGGCTCTCTGTCAGCCCACGCAGGGCGATGGCAAAAATGGACTGACAGGGCCATTTTCTAATCAGTCAAACTGTATCGAAGAATTTCAATTTCGAAATTTGCAGCTTTCTCTCTCGCATTCACGGTGGCGAGATACGGACTGATCCATCCTCTTAAAAAATACGGCGAAGTTACGTTTTCAATGATTCGAGAGAGAAAAAGATCATTTGACACTTTCTCGATCGAATTATCCAGCCAAATCCAGTTTTTGCTCAACAAAAATCCATTCTATTCGTTAAACATTCATACTCGAAAAGAGATTTCAGCGGAATATGTACTGAAGATGTGTGTCGAGATGCGGTAGAGTCTCGTAAGGTGGTCTTAGGAATTTAGATATCGCAGAATTTCATCAGCAGCCTTCTAAGATGTTCTGGAGACTCGAGCTGTATACAGGCTGGATCAACATCTCGATACACGTATCTTATACTCTGGCTATCGTGCATCATTGCACAAAAGTTGAAAGTTTCGTAATCGAGCAGGAAAAATCGAGCACCTTGTATCATGAGAATAATAAAATGAATGAGAATGCATACAATGGTGTCGATATTTTGAAAAGAAAATTCGATAACTTGAGCTGAAATATTGAGCTCGATCTGGGTGATTGAGCTGAAGAATGAAAATCAGAATTGACCAATCGAAATGTCTTTACTCATTGAAACAAGAACTCGAAAAAAATGTAATTCGTGAAAACGATTTTAACAAATGTAGCTTAAAAAACAAAATCGAGGTAAAACTTTTGTACAGTAGTATATGTGTCGTACGTAATTTAAACAGTGTTGAGTAAACTGGGAGTCTACGTATTCTGGTCTTGATGCCACGGCATCCCTCACTGAGATAATAGTGTGTTAGCAGAGGGTAGAGAACGGTAAAAGAGCTCTGCACGAGATTGGTGCAGAAACTGGGAGTTTCGGAGGGGCATACGAAGAGGATGAGGAGGGAGCTTGTTTGCGATTTAGGATTCACAATTTCGGGAGCCCGTGTGTGCCGGAGGGCGAGGATTCACGATGCGGAGGGTTGACAAAAGGAGAGAAGAGAAAAAAGAGGGGTAAACCGAGATGGGAATTGAGAGAAAGAGCGACGGAGGATAACTCATCCTGGAGAAAGACAGAACTATGGAGAGAGAGTTTCACGAAAACACACACACAGCATTGGCACGAACTATTACCACCTTGAGTTCACGAGACATGGCGCGAATTTTCATTGCGTTGTATCGTCGAGGTTCGTAAAAAAAAATTCATTCTCTCACGTGTTTATTGAAAAATCTTTCGGTGTCGTTTCTCATGTCGAAAAAATTATATTTTTGTTTTCATAAAGAATTTCTTTCAATTAAAAATCAATACATCAATTTTTTCGATGATTTCTCGCAGGTTTCTCTTGTCAAGTATTTTTTTTTATTTTTACGAAATTGATATCGTGATTCTTGTTCTGCTTTGACTCGGAAAACGAAAAATGGAAGGATGAAAAAAGAAAAATAAAACGGTTGGAAGTTGATCACAACCTCAGACCTTTCTTATCGTAGAATATGATATTTCTGTTTTTAATACTTCCAACATAATGCGGATAAAAGAATATTCCTCTTTTTTTCTCTCTCTCTCTCTTTCAATATTTCACTTCTCTCAGAGGTCTTTTGTTTTAGACTGTTCTTTGATTTTAGATAAAGAAAATAGAGTAAAAAAAGAAGATAAGAAAACGACAAGGAGGCTACAATTTTTACTTCTTCTTGTATAAAGTTCTCTTGGATTTTCACAACAGTGAGTTTATCTTTTTGTTGACAACGTTCTGTTTCTCTTTCAGTTTGTCTCCGTGTGTGTCATACTTTTCTTTGATTTTTGTCTCTCTAGCCTCGATTCTCTCAAGTTTTTTTTTTTTTTTTTTTTTTTTTTTCTCGTATTTACGTGTCCCTTTCTCATCTCAATTCTTCGCTTCTCCGCTTTTCTTTGCACAGGGTGTGTTGAGCTTTTTCTCTGTGCTTGTATCAGCTTAGAGACGTTGTCGATCGAGAGGAGGGATTTTCATCGGGGAGAAGAGTGCTCGAGAGAGAGAGAGAGAGAGAGAGAGGGAGAGAGAGAAAAAAAGGGTGAGAGTGAGATGGTTCAAGGGAGGATAGAGAAAAAGTCGACGCTAACCTCGCGGGGTTGAGGGAGTAGATCCACGCAGGCAGAAGAATGAAATGATCGAGTTATGCCTGATTGCCGCTTGTTGTTCCAGCTCGATAAACCGGACTCGGTGTACGCCGTTTGGATCCCCACACAGCATCACACAACGACAGAGAGAAACCATCCATGGGACGCATCTCGAATTCGTTGCTCTCCCCCAATTTTACGAATACTGCCAAGTCGGCCCGTTTCATTCCCTCTGTATATCCTCTGTCCTTCCCTTCACTTTCTCGCCTTTTCCAATTGTTTTTTTTTTCTATTTTTATTTTTTCATTTTTCATTTTTTTTTTGATTTTTCATTCTCGACGTCTTCTCGCTTCTTATCAAATTCGCTAAATTTTATTCCGACCAAGTCTCATTTTATCATTTACGAAATCCTCTATTCGAACTGATATATTCAATGAGCTTAAGCGAGCATATATATACGGAAGCTCCTATATATTTTCATCATTTTTCGACCAGAACGAGAGGGATCGAAAAATCAAGAGACGCCATTACGAAAACATTTTTTCCGCGCCCAAAAATAATGATTTTAAATATTTTCGATCAGCTTAAATTGTTCGGTTTATCAATCTGGAATGAAGGGATAAATCGATGATAATATTGACAAGGACAATTGTGCATCTCGCGGAAGTAATTAACGATGAAAGAATAGCATTGAAAAAAACAATTGTTACAAGGACGATTATCCTTAGCTCGCGATCTTCGATCTCGTGGAAGCGAATAACAAAGTGTCACGCGCCCGCATCGAACGTGGGATATGAATTTTCGAGTGATTATTTTAACCCGCTAATGTTCGATTGTTCGCAGATCTTTGTCGAAATGCAAAGCAAGATTTTTTGCGAAATAATTCATCAACTAAATCAGCAGAAAAAATTTCGGAAGTTTTCTTCAAAAAAAGGATCGAATCAATTGAAGATTATGTTTTTTTTATTTTTATTTATTTTTTTTTCGTTTGAATATACCGCTCTTTCACAAACATTTCGCGACCTTTGGCAAGTGATCGATCGCCGTTAACAATATTCAAGAGTGGATTCGCGGTGCGATACGAATAACGAATGAATATGAGAAAGAATAAAAAAAATAAAAAAAAAACCAGATAAATGTGAGAGAAATATGCCGCACGGATCTGCGAGAACGGTCTCCGCGGGGCCAATCATCTCTGCTGACACAACATTTTTTATTCAAGCTCCACTTGTACATCTTTCTTATTCTCGTCTCTGCTCTCGCTCGCACGTTTTTTTTTTTAATTTTTCTTTTTTTTTTCTCTCGTAACACTTCTTTGGATTTGTTAAACGTCCTTTTTTTTATGGGAAATTAACTGCTCAATTAGGATGGACAGGAGTGTTACTTCGGTGTATCGCAAAGAAGGATTAATCGTGGTTTACTACACGAAACAACCTATTTTACGTAAGATTCTAATTAATTTTCTTCTCCGTCATAGCCATAATAATGAAACGTGTGTGTAAATAATTATGAAAGTTTGAGCTCACTGAATTTTTATTCGTAAATATTACAACAGATGTTATCAATCATATTTGTACAAAAAAATAAACCTCAAGATCGTATTTCAGTCCTGATCGTTCGAGAAGTCGATTTTCACCTAACTTTTTTAATGACTAATAACAATTTCGAAAACATTAATATGAAAACGCGCGAAACTCTTGGACCCCTCGAGCTCTCTTGAACGCGTTTTTCTCAACAAAATATTTTCCAGATCAGGTGCACGCTGTTCTCGGAATTAACGAATCATTTTAGCACTCAAACTTGAAGGATTTTATCTCCCGAAAAACTTCGGTGCCAAAAAAATTTCATTGAATCCAGGTAAGTAAGAAAAAAAATTTCGCTAGATTAAAATCTTCCGATATTTTGCTTCAAACGTCTGTCAATTTTAGTAGTTAAAAAAGCAACAAAAAAAAACTTGGAGCACGTGCCTGAAACATGAAGCGAACGAAGAATTTTTTCTCAGCAACGTTCTTTAGAAAAATCGATGCGAGAATAAATCCTCAAATCTTCCAATTTTCAAGCATTTTATAAGGGTAAATCGGGCAAATGGACCGAAAATTAAAAAAAAAAAAATGAAGAATATTTCAGAGTAATATGCATGCGTAAAAAATTTATTCAACTCTAGATTTCTGTAAAAGAAGAAAAAAATTTTTACAGACTTTTGACGATGCTCGGGGAAAAAAAAAGAACAAAAATTCGCAATATTTAGAAGAACTTTTTAAGGGAGAATGAGAGAATTCGGTGCTGGGAGAGTTCTAATGGTCCTTGTGCCAGGACACCGGTTAATTCAGCGTGTAACCGTACGCACGAGGATCGAGTTAACGTTAAGATCAAATTGGATTTGGTCTCGGGACTGCTGTTGCTCGGTCTTATGCAGTACAAGTTCTACTGGCCTCACTCGAAAACTTAGTCATCCGACAGAACCCTCCTAATTCACTTAGCCGCGCGCGCGCGCGCGCGCCTTTCTATCCGAAAAACTTGGGTCCGTGAGTTGGTTTCTCTTGCCTCTTCAAAAATCTCGTGCTTTTCTCGCATTCGCGAATACGAGATTCGCGTATTAAAGAAAATCTCAAAAAAAAATAGGAATCAAGAAATTCTGAACCAGGAGCAGAGCACGAGCAAAGAAATTGTTCTACGAATACTCTAAACCAATTTATTTTCGTTGTATTTTTTCAAAATTTTGAAAGAAAATATTCATGAAAAATTTAATTCGTATTTTCGCACGGACGATGCACCAGAATTTATCCGACAAACATTCCTTGTATATGGCGGAAAGAACGCTTATAGTTCCGAGGGCGGAATGACGCGGACACGCCCAGCAAGTAGAGCGGCGTCGCGACGGTTTTATCGATCAAAAGCACAAGCCGCGGCGTCCTCCACCGCGGATTCCGCTCGCCTCGTTCTTTCCCTGTCTCTTCGGGCTCCATTTTATTTTTCCTATAAGCAGCTAACCTCCTCCTCCTCAAAGTTCTTGTACGAATAGTACGAAAAGTTTTTTTCTTCGAAAAAAATAAAATTAAACAAAAAAAACCGAGCTTTTCTACATAATCATGCATGGCGCATGAATTTGCAATGAATTATTAATTATTTATTTACTTTTCATTGTACGTAAACTGCGATTCGATAATCGTCATTTCTGAGCCTGTGAAACTTTATATATTTGATGAAGCTTTTTTTTCTCAAAATCACACATTACTGACTTCTTTCAATGATGAATTATATAAATTACGAATACTATTGAGTCTTCTTCGAGCAGGTTCATTTTTTCGATTTCTATTCATGATCATTTTCCATATCGACATGAATTCATTGATAAAACCGACACGCAGGCGAGTAGCAGCTCCATAAATAACGAGAATCCAACAATTACCAACATGACCAGCGATGCAATCGACGATGATACTGTGATAAGAATTTTGAATGAATGAAGTATCGTTCGAGCGTATAGAAGCTCTGCGATGACAGAGGGATCAATGCAATAATCTGTCGATCCAAGATTTCCTTGGGTCCAATGATTCGATCATTAAATTAAAGAAAAAAAATAAACAAAACACATTAAGAAAGATTTCAGTACAGTAATAATCGTTTTCAAACTCCATTATTTATTATTATTATTATTATTGTTGCAGAGAAGCAAACAAAATGAGAATCTAATGTATTTCAAACATTTTTCAACTCTCTCGTCATACGGAAGGATCAATTTGAAAAAAAAATTAAAGAGCTTACATCATTCGTATATTTCTACTAATAATCATTTGAATGGAAGTGTCAGAAAATGTCTCACACCTCTGAGAGATCAAGTGGATCGAAAGACATCGGATCTAATAACCAAAACTCGTGATAGAACATATCTCACGGTTTGGTTTTCTTGTAAGGTGCACCTTGGTGACTATACGAAGCTGAGAAAAAAAAACGAGGTATTTTTGCTTCTCGCTTTTGTCCAAGGTGTTAACAGTTAAAAAATAAATAAATAATGATAAATAGCGAATAAAAATAAATTTCAAACGACACAATGATTCAGAACGAGTATATCTTTCAATAAATGTATATTGGATTCGTTTGTAAGATCGATACGCAATCGGACAAAAGGTCGTAACGGTTATTTCTACAGTTTTAAAATGCCTCGAGTTGAGTCGTTTCGTATGTGAGGAGCGATTGCCCGTGAGAGTGAACGCGGTAGGTGGAAGAGACGGCTTCTTATAGACTCGTATATCTCTCAATAGTCCCTTATCATATTTATGGGATGCACTGAAAGCGCACGACATGAAAACCGCATCTGTCGTCGCGCATATTTTTAAATACCAATTCGCTAAGATTGCGTTTCTGCGTGTGGTTTCTATCGCTCTCTCTCTCTCTCTCTCTTCTTCCTTTCACGTATTTATCTGTTTTTGTCTCGTGGACCATCGGCATCAGCTACAGTAGCAGAGAAATGCTCGATTTCTTGCTGTCTCTCCGCAACTCTTCGTGTGGTTTATATATACGTATATGTGTGTGTATATATATTTCTTGTATCTTTTTAGTTACCTTCATCCTCTCTTTGCCACTGTTCGGTTTGTACAAGCCTTGATAAGAGTATGTTCCGCTGCCCGCAATTATTCACTCCCTCCTTTTCTCTTTTCCTTGTTTTTTATTTTTTATTTTTATTTACCATTTTTGTTGCTATTTCCAATCGTTTCTTCGCTTCAGAGATCCTGGTCGTTTCATACACATTCATATATACAGGGCAAAATAAAGAGAGCAAATGTAAACTCATTTATTTTCATAGGATTCCTCGAATAACGTGAAATCGATGGTGATATCGATGAAAAATCGTTATTCGTTCATAGGATTACACGTGGCAGGATATGTACTGTCATCGGTGAAGAGTTTCAACGAGTTTATTAGATGAATCAATCACATCTATTTTTCAAATTATATCACACTTTGAAAAATCTATTGGAATAAGCTTTTGAAGAAAAAATCGACTGATCGTAATAAAATCTCATAAATTTCTCTACAAAATTCAATTCTCCAGGTACGTTCTTACGCTGAGAACCAAATTTTGTTGAAACCTTAAAATAATTGTCTCAATAAAAAGTTTCGTTCCGGTACAAAGAAGTTTTGTTGTAATATTCGAAATTTTGTTGCGTGAAGAGAAAAAAAAAATTTGTTGAATACGCGCAACAAAATATTTGAATATTTCAACAAAATATCGTTTTCGGTGGAATATTTGTAATAAATCGTTGAGAATTCGTGTCACTTTTGATGTTCGTTGGCTTCGTTGGTGAAACAATTGCAGTTATTTTTCGAATCAAGTTTTCTTTCGACAGCAATAATTTTTGTTTTGACGTTTCAAAATAAAATGACAAAATTTCGAAACTTTCGACGGCTGGTAAATAATGTACAGAAAAGTTGATAGAATTTACGACTAATTCGAGCTTACGTGAGCTTGATGAAATTAGTTGACAAAATGTAGTGCTCTGTGAAGGAGAAATCAAAATAGGAGGTGCACGCACGTGTGTCTTCAAATCCGATGACTCAATGTACTATTCTCCGTTGGACGATGCTACTGTTCGTCGTTTGACTATGTACTTCTATATGTGTACATGTGGAAAGAAGAGAAAAAAAAGAGCGACAGAGAGGGAGTGATGGTCGCACGACGTTACGTCGAGTGTGCGTTGATTCGAAAGAAATAATCGGATTACAGCGTTTAATACTCGCGCTGTTCCTGCTCGAATCACACACACACACACGCACACACTTTATAGATCGTCCTTTGCGCACCGCCACCATATGTAGGGTGCAAGTTCATTGTGAGCTTCGTCTGACTCCAAAGGGATGATGCCCACAGTTTTATTCGCTATAGTTATACCAATCGGCTCGAACGAAGTCGTGTCACACACACACACACATTTATAAAAGTTCTCTGTACGTTAAAGCGTTATAATACAGTCGAATAAAATGCCGAATAAAGTCTCACCTTAAAGCCATGCACGACGAAGCTTCAATGGATCCTTTCCAGTACCTAAGGAAATGCAAGAGAGAATGCAGGCCAAAGTTGTTCCGGAGCTAACCCACACGATTGTCTTTCAAGCCATCAGAATTGTTTTCCTTCTTCTATATTCGCTTGCTGGATTCATCGTTCGAGATTTGTCTTACATTTGTAGTTAATCGCTTTTTAAAACTGATCCTAGTAGCGTCGTTTTGATATCGATTGACAATGAAATTCATTTCGTTTCTCGTATCATTTGAATTTATTCAATCCAGCAGGAATGAATATATCTCGATGAATACGTTTATCATTAATGATCCTTCGAGTGTCAAAATATAGCTAATTTTCTGACATCGGTAAAGAATAATAGAAAGAGAGCCCCGGGGCAGTCAATATTTCTGTGCATCTTCTACCAGACTATAGAAAAAAAAAAAGAGAAAAAAAATTGTTCTCTGCTCTGATTAAACTACAGAAAAGTTGGTCAAGCTGAATCGGGGTTCTTGGCAAAGCCACGTGTCGCCTATTACACGACATTACAGAAGTATTATATGCGTCTGATTCTGGGCCCATGCTCATTCGTAAATATCGCCTCACCCCTATGTACGCGTGCATGCGTTCATCGGGCATCGATTTCTGTGGCATTCTCTATTCTCTCGGCCGAGAATCTCGGCGTTGAACCAACATACGCGTATACATACTTTTATATATCTGTTAGATCCCCCCCCCCCCTGCACCCCGCGATCTCCTTCATTTCCGATTCGACGATCGAGAGAGACTTTGCTGAAAATCTCACGCAGGCTGTTGGAGCGTGATTATTATCCAATGCAACGGAATCATGAGTATTCTTTCGTGTTCGATCAATGACGGAGAAAAAAAAAGGTGTTTCCAGGTAAATATTGGTTTCGGAAGTTTGTAATCGTCGTTAAAAAAAAAAACAACAACAATATTTTTCTATTTCGTAAAAATAAAACGAAAAATCGTAGAACAAGTTTTAATGAGAACGAATAATCTTTGAAATTTTGTCTTCGAAATATTTGACGATGGGAAATAGAAAAGTGACTCAAAAATAAATGATTGCATCGAGCTTAAAATTAAATTTTCTTTTTATGACGAATTTCCTATGATTTTCATGGTAATTATTCAAAATAATGAATCCTTGTGATGGAGAAAGCTGTGAAAACGTTTCTATGCATGATTCGTAATTGATCATCATTTTTTCACAGTACTTGTCCACACAGATCCGATGATTCTATCGATAACTCAATGGCGATAAAAAAAAAGTTTATTTTCATGCACAGTAAATGGTCGATTCGAATGTGCGATAGGTTTCTGTTGTTTTTTTTTTTGTTTTCAGATCGTTCTATCTAATAAATAGGCGTAATAAAATTGTCAATATAAACGAAACTGATGCTTGGCGTTAGCGAATCACGATTTATCGACGTTTCTTTCATCGACATTTGAATATCGAGAGCTCCGATGTATTTGCACGTGTTCGTGCACCTGTGTAGCAAAAAAAATGGAGCGATGAAAGCTTTTGATTGATTTTTTTTTTTTTTTTTACTCTCTTTGCGTTATTTTTTTTTTTTTTTGCAGATTGAGGGTGAGGTGGACAGAATATTTGGACCGAAGTCTATTGGTCTCACGTTCGTCAGTCCGTAATCCCTGGACCGTTACTTTTTCGCACGCTTTTGTCCTTCATCTTTTTGCCCCGAATCTCCTATCTCCACCCTCATCTTTCTCCTTCTCTCTCTCTCTCTCTCTCTCTCGGTCTTTTTTGTCATCTCGCTAATACTAATGATATCCTGTAAATTCTTTGGTACGGAAAATGTGTGGGAACAGGTAATTTTTATGTAACCCACAGGTGCACGAGACGCGCGTGTACGCGTATGCACGAATAGAGGGAACTTAATAAATCCACCTCACGGCAATTCATGGTTTAACGATCCGACTCGCCCTTTTGCTCGTCCCATTCGCTCCTGATTTTCTATGTACGCGTGTATGTGTTTTCTATGTTCTCCTTTATCTCTCTCTCTCTTCTTCTCTCTTTCTCACTCTCTATGTACACGTCACTGGAGACACGTATAATATCCATACGTTGGTTTAATTATTCAAGAGGCTAATTGTGTTGCAGCCCGGGACCAGGGTAATTACTAATAATATACAAGAGATTGTAATTTTAATCAACGCTCCAGCAATCAAACACGCCCTATTATTACAAGGACGTATAAAGAGCGATACGGAGAACAAAATGAGTTCAAACTACATTTTTTTTTATAGTTTATTAAGCAAACGAGAATTTCTTCGAAACATCTTTCCAATCGCACTCACAAAAATTACTTGCTTATACACGTTTTATTTTTTTTTATCACACACCGCAGAGTTCTGGGGATTCAACGGTAATTGCATTTGAGTGGAAAAAATTCAGCCACGAACGGTTAATCGCAACGTCATTTTTGATACCAGTATTTGTACCTATCTGTATCGTCGATAAAAAAATGTTGCGTAAACACTAAAAAAAAAAGAAACAATTATCACAGTATCGTTAGATTATAAATTTGAAAAATTTGAATTATTATATTTAATGATAAAAAATAAAAATAAAAATATATAATAAACAAAAAAAATGAAAAAAAAAGTGTCATGCTCCATGCAGAACCGAAATTTTGGAAATCTAGAGAATTTGAACCATCGTGGTCCTCGGATAAACCAGAGTTTTTTGAGATGTGATAAATCGAGCATTTTTCTTAAAAAGTTGGAAGGATTCGGAGCAAAAATGACGTAAGTCATCTCCTCTCACTATTTGAGTCAAATCGGATTCATGTCAAGCCCTTTTATCCGGCAACGATCGATATAGAACGCATGTGTACACATATATACATACAAGACATATTGTAGTTTCGATGAGAAGCGGGCGTTAGCAAAGCCTATGAAAACAGAGTCGAACAGCACGAGATCTCTTCTGCTGGAATACGAGCTTTCTACACCGGTGTTCTTTACCGGTGAGTTATGGGCATCCGCACCAAGATCGTCGTCGATTGTTCGCTGCAGTCCGAACGACGCTGACGTCTCAGAACTTTCTCTGTCATGCATTTTCTATCGATATATATACATATATATATATATGCGTATATTTCGTATACATATACAATGTTAAATGTGAATATGAATATGTGAACCGTTTAAGAAAGCGCATCGCAGCATTCTCGCTCGATGACGGCATTTCATTTGTGCTCTTCTCGTCTTATATATATATATATATATATACATTATAGATCTACGTATTATTTGTACATATGAGATTATGCATGTATTTATAATGTGCTGGTTCATATATATTTCAATATTTATATATATATATATATATATATATATGTGTGTGTATGTATTTTAATAAAAGAACTGGCTGGCATGCGCTATCAAAACTTGTCACTCGTTACTTTGAAACTCCGGACACCTGTTTACCTTCTCTTCTTATTCGTCGATTTCATTTCATCCTTTTTCTATAGCATAATACAAAGAAATTTGAATGGTGTATCGATGCTAGATACAGTGAGAGTTGACGGCCTCCAACATTTCACTGTTTGTTTCCTCACGACTCTTGCCTAGTGATTGATATAATAATGATAATATAATAATAAAATTTTAATAAAAACGAATGAATTGTCACTTTAATATTGTTTTTAGCAGAAGTGGAGTCGATTTTTTTTTTTCTTCTATTTTCAGATGTAACCGAGAAAAGATCGTGTTTTCGGAGAATGAAACACGACTACGGTGCGATTCGTGCTGTCATTTTCGCCTTTTTTTTTTCTTTCTTATCCTCTTCATCGATTCCTGGATACCCTTCGACGAAACTTTGAAACTTGCGGAGCCCTTCGAGCGTCACGAGAGTTATGAACGATAACGAGCGGATTTGCAATCACGTCAGCATTGTGCCAACATCATCCCTCTCTCGTTCTCTATCCTGAGTGTGTCGAACGAACCGACTCTCTTGGCAAAAGAGGGATGAAACTTGTGGCGATGAGAGACGAGAGAGGAGACGCGTCTCGCGGCATGAAGCAATGAGAACAGATCACAGAGCAAGAAACTCTACTCCAATCTTCTATGAGATACTCGTATATCTCTATATACTACAGTCAAAACGCACAGTCGAATGAATCGTTCGGGATCCGAGACAATATATATATATATACCTTTATATAGGTACATATATAGGTTATATATATACCTTTATATAGGTATATAATGGATTTGTAGTTGACGAGATTGCGAGCAAAGTGGAAATTTCTAAATTACAGGACTACTGCGCTGAGATATAACATCCGTATCCGGTACGCCAGCGAGAATATGATGAGCAAGATATCTTCTCAATATCTTGATTCAGCATTATTTCGAGCTTTATTTCCATTGTTTATTTATTTATTGAATTATTCTTTTTTTTTTTAATTTTCGATATACGCTTAAATATTTGAATCTACCCCGTTCAACTGGTTACAATTTACTTGTTTACTTTCTCTTGTTTTACAATTATAGTAGGAAAAAAAAAACAAATAAAAAAAATGGAAAATTGGAACCTCCTATGACGTTTTTGGAATGTTTCTTCGTCGCATCTAATTTATTCTCGATCTTTCGTTGAATTATCCATTGCATTTTTTACTCATTATGTTTTGCATTTCAATTTATTTCTCGGGTTTCAAAATTCCTCGATCTTTTCATGAGAAATAATAGTCACTCGTTTTACACCGAAAACATATTTATCGATTGATTCGTTGCCCCTTTTCATGACGATTAATATTCGGAATAAAAAAAAAAAAAAAAAAGGCTCGCATTGTCAATGACAGTTATCAAAGGGATTGAAGAACGAAACAATTCCAAAGGATTGTCTGCTTAAAAAGTTAATCGTTTCACCGGATTTCCCGTTTATCTTTACACAGCAGGTGATCACGTGTATTTTTTTTTTTTTTTTTTTTTTTATTTCATCGTGCAGGTGACATGTGTCACGTCGTATTCTCGAATTTTTTTTTGTTTATTTTTCATTCTTTCGATACTCGAAATAGCTATTTATTCCACCTATTTTTCGAACAATAAAGCTGTGAGCGCGGGGGCGCCTTTTTCGGTGGATCAGAAAAAAAAAGAAGCAGTCAAGTCGACGCTTGAAATAAGAGAGAGAGAGAGCGAAAAAAAAGAAACGGAGGTTCCTTTTTTTTCGAGCGTTTCGAATCCGTTTACGAAACTGCAGTTTCATTGAGTCCGCGTTACGAACTCTTATACTTTTATCATGCTAATTATTAAGGGTACGAGTGTCTCGATAGGCTGTGCATTGAATATGCAAGAATTTCGTTTTTTCCTCACTCCACGAAACCCGACTCTGTGTAGTCGCCTCGAAGCAAAGATCTCACGGAGTGCAAGATACCAGATGAGGATTGAAGAAGATTCGGATGAAAATCGTCACTGTGGAAGTTCGTTCGAGCGTAAAATATTCCGCGTTAGTTCACACATGGATCTGTGTATAACATCCATTTCGTATAGCGATATTCGACTTACGATCTTTTTACTTTTAAATTTGTTATACCATAAAAAAATAAAAATAAAAAATAAAAAAAAATAATTCTTTTGAAGATTTTCTTGCGGTCCAGGAACCTCTTGACGAAATTCTCGAACTCGCGCAAAGTAAACGTGCCCGGTGACTGTGCAAGTTGTAAGTTGAAGAAAATTTTCATTTCCCACGCGTCGAATGGATCTAAGCTCTTCTTATGTTACGTCGTCGAACTCTTTTCAGGCCCCCTCTTTCGCGCCGCCTTGAAACTTTTCACGCCAGACTTTTGCTCCACGAGTCAGTTTTAAAATGTCTTTTTGTAACGTTCAGGTGCGAGAATTATTAATCCTATACGACGTTGCCGAGCTCGAATAAAAAAAATAAAAAAAATAAAAAAATCTCATGTGTATACAGTTCGTTTTCGATGGATTACAGACCGAGTTTTTCAAATTGTGTTTATACACGATGTCTCCTACTCTTTTTTTTTTTTTCTTTTTTGCTCTATGACAGAATGACTGCTCGTTCAATCATTATCAACCCACGAATCGTACAACTTTTACTTCGACACCTACTTAGTAATTCGTCTTTCGATATATTGTTCGTTATCATCGCACGAATTTTTTTCGTTGTAAGTAAAATCATCAAAAAATTTATTTTTTCATATAAAAAACATCGATACGGTACAATTTTCATTTATTTCTTCATTTAAGAACTCTCGCACGTTTCAAGCATAAATTCTCTTTCGAATATATTAGTATTCGTGTCCGTATAAACTGTTTTCAAAGAAACGAATATTCGCTTGAAATTATAGTGAATGAGAATAAATAATTAATTTTAAATAAACAATAATAATAAATTTAATAAATAAATAAGCGAATGAACTTTCAATGATGATCTCTGATAGAAAATTGGATCGAAAGTAGTACAAGATGTGTGTGATTATTTCCATTGAATTTTTGTTTGTTAAATAATTGGAGAATTAATGAAAAATATAGCGCCATAATTGAGCTCAATTATCGAACGAAACTGGAGAAAATACATTTTGTATAATTTTGTGTTTCTCTAAGGACGAGAAGAAATAATGCCGGAGCGAAGGTAAAATTGTGAAACTTGAATTCGAATCGTCCCACATGCATTTCAAGATGTGTGTTTTTGTGTGCGTGTGTGTGTGTGTGTATCTGCATATTTTTATATATTCAAATACATAAGCAAGAGGCTTCTTTGCCCTGTGCCTACACTTTTGTCCCTTCATCCGTGGAGGCTGGTGCTCCACCACCGGAATAACTCGACCGCAATTTTTCCTCGCATTATACCGGGGTAAGCGTTACTAATGGTCAAGAGCAGAAGCGACAACACCAGCGATAGGAATAGCAATGGATTTTGCTGCTGTGATCACCAGCAACAAAAAAATTCACGGAGTACTTTCATTTTATCTTTTATGCGGACTGACGATTAATATAAAAAAAAAATTGAAAAAGAACAACAAGAAATGAAAATAATAAAAATCGAGAAGCAACAAAACGAAGGCTCATCGTCGATTTTTAATTTCATGTTACAAGCGACTGAAAAAAAAACTTTAATCCATTCGGAGAATGAATTTTTTGTTTTTCGTTCGGTAACACCTGCTCGCTTTCGAAAAAAAAGCGACCTGAAATAAAAATTGGTAAAAAAAAAATGTTACAGATGTCACTTAGAATTTTTTTTCATCAACGTCTCGTTCGAGCTTTTGTGTCGATTCAATCGATTGTCTGTTTTTACACAAAATCATATTTCGCAACGTATTCCTAAAGAATAGACACACCTTTCTAGCCTTTCCTGGATGTTATTTTTTTCTTTGCTTCAGGGAATTCTATTTCGTGGCGCCATTTAGATTTTTTTCTTCGTCATATCGATTCCAACGATCCGGAGGTTCGAATTTCTCTTTTGCGGAAGCTCCGCTCACTGCTCGTGTTATCGTGCAGAAAAAAAAAAAACGAATCAATGCTTCCAATCAAGGGGATCATTGTCAGAAGGTGTCGCATCGCGAGACTGAAACACACACACACATAACCGATGAGACGACAAACGTTACATTTTTTTTTTAGCGATACAAACAATGAAAAAATGTGTGTAAAAACGATGAAAAAAAAAACAATGTTATTACTTCATAAATCTCGGGAAGAGCAGAGATGTGCCTGAGAATTTTGGACTTTAGAGTCTGGAGAAGAGAGAAAGCGAAAGGAACAAAGGTCCTTAAAATGAGACCACGAGGAAAATACATAACGAAATGCAGAAGAGCAAGGGCTTGGATTCACTCGAATTTGTAAAACGAGAGAGTTTTTTTTTTTCTTTCTGTTCAAAAGAAAGGGAATAAGCGTAGTGGAGTAAGTTCGAAGAGACACCCCAGGAGTTTAGTCCAACTCCCTGTGGCGCTATGAGATCCAGCGAAACTCGGGGAAAGTTTGGAGCATTTTTTTTTTTGCGGTTTGGTACCGAGCTAACCCGGAAAAGGTGAGAGAACGTTGGAGGGAAAAAGAGTGAGAGATTTCTCGAGGCTTCGAAGTTTTTGCGACGAGGAGAGCAATCAAATGTTCAGCCAAATTTTATGCATCTATTCCTCTTTCAAGAGTGGACAAAATTATTATTAATGGTGTTTTCCATAAAATTCAACCGTAGAATGTTGATTCGATCGTTATTTCGTTACCCAACGAAAACACTAGAAATAACGAACGACAATTACGGGATCGCACTTACCTTTCTGTAAATTATTGTTATTTTTTTTTTCTCAACTCATTTGTTTCCCCATTAAAATACTCGATAACAGCAATTTTCGAGAAACAAACATTTTTAACAACGATTTATCAAATTTATCCAATATTATTATCATCGTTATCGATCATTTTGAAGCAATTATCATTATTTTGACATCACTCGAGTGGCACCTGGCAAAACTTTTACGAATAAATTAGCATTACATTTTACAGACAGCTTTTATTTTATTTATTTTTTTTTGTTTCGTTCATCAATCGTAATCGCGGATATGACATGCAACTCTGACACTGTGAGAACCGCGATACATTAGTACGTACGAGTAACACACCGCGCGATGCCATCTCTATCTCGGTATTATATGCATGGCACCTATATACCCGTACATAATATCCATGCTGATAATATATAAATGCCATGTCACAGGATGACTCCACCAACGAATACACGTTGATCGTATATACGTACACACATTCAGCGAACTTCGCGCCTTTATGTACACGGCTCCATTTATCATCGAATTGTTCTTATAATTAAGAATTGCTGAGCGATTCGTTATTGAGATGTGAATGCGCGACGGGATAAAAACGAAATGAATATTTAACGAATAATGGCTTGATTTTCATATTTCTAAATGATAGTAAATTGAGGGATAAATGGACCGATCTTGAGGCTTCTGAGGAAGCTTGAAATTTCTGTAGACACTTAGCAAAGTTTTGAGTCTGAATTTGAGCTTCCGTGGACCAGTGAAAATTGACTGACTTTAGGTATTCGATACCATCAACGTTTAGAGATGTTGAGATCGAGGCTGGAGGCTCGAAAACGTTGATCGAAGGTACTCTTGCATGTGCCGATTGAAAATATTTATTGGATTCATATATATCAGTCGGTGTCGTGAATATATTTCCAGTCAGATCTAACTGAGCTCGGAAGACATCAAGATCGGAGCATATATTTCGATCGAAGTCGACAATAAATTCAGACTCCTCGAAACGGTCGTTTTCAAAGTTTCGTGTACTAAACATAACCGAGGAAAAAGGAAGCGACAGGGAGAAAAAGAGATGAGGAAAGGATCGTATGTGATAGAAGGCGTTGGTCCATTCCCAAAATGATTTATGTGTCGGCGAGCGGTAGAAATGTACAAACAGGTGTTTCAACCTATTCCTCTCTGCGG
This sequence comes from Campoplex capitator, assembly GCA_037576405.1. Taxonomy (NCBI): domain Eukaryota; kingdom Metazoa; phylum Arthropoda; class Insecta; order Hymenoptera; family Ichneumonidae; genus Campoplex; species Campoplex capitator. Next base: position 5,547,782 of record JARBWI010000323.1, on the reverse strand, counting down.
TCCTCGTATACGGTATATAAACATACGAGTGTGAGAGAAAGAGAGAAATAATATCGAGCCAGTCCGAAAAATCATTCGAATAGAAAGGGACGAATGATATATATATATATATACACAGAGACAGGTACGCACATCTACACCTGATATGAAGTATTTTAGTAGTGGTTTGCTTGTATGAAAAGGGGTGGGTGGATCTGTGTCCGAGACCGCGTGGTCACGCTCGGTCCATTTGGTTTTCCTCTCCAACGCACCAGTATTTCAATCTTTTTTTTATTTCTTCCTCTTCTCGAACGCACCTTTTTCTCTCGCTTTCTTATTTCTCTCGATATTTTGTCGTTAAAATTCTTGTTCCATTGTGCCTCTGACCTGATGCTTGGTTTACAGCACAATGGCATTTATACGCTCATCGAAAAAGTTTTGGAATAATTCTCTCGGTCTGTTACGCGCATCGCGGTGCATCCAGAAACTTGAAAATTCTCATGATACTCTTGTCGACGGAATCGATGAATTGTCTAAACACTTTGTGCCCATAGAATTTATAAAATAGTCGTAAAAAAATCATGGACGCTAGATCGATCCTCCAATTTCAATGGACATGGGCACTCGTACATTGACGATGTTTAGATCGCCCGTTTTTCATGCAAATTTATTATTCATTTTTGTTCTCTCACGCGCTTCTTATTATCCGGAAATTCATGGAGGGTTCGTGAGAAAATTAAAAAATAAAAAGTAATAAAAAGTATCAGATAATGAATAGAAAAGAAGAGATTAATTTGAAAATTTGTTGAATCGCTTGAAATAAGAATTTTTTCATCGAATCTCAAAATAGTGTAAATTTTTGTTTTATTTCTTATGTATTCGGAAATAAAAATTTTGATATTCGTAGAATATAAATCGTCTTGGTTATTAAAAAAAAAAAACTTGCATCGAGCGTTAAATATTGTTCGCCATTCGCCACTTTTTTTTTGCCACGCTCATTTCGTCGGGACATTCGGGATAAATATATATGTTTGATATTTATACGCTTCGATATATTATAATCGAGTCTTATAGTGTATGACAACGATTCGAGTATCGCGAAAGAGTTTATATATATATATATACGTGTACAAATGTGTACACGAAAACGATAATCAATCATCTCTTTCAACGAAACGCTAAGCCTTTCCATTGTGGACCCTCATCGTTCGATCCCTCATACCGTTTCTATGTTTCTTACTTCACTCTATCTCGTTCTCGCAACGATTCCACTTTTTTCCCTTTTTTTTCTTCTTCTTCTTCTTCTTTTTATTCCTGTGCTTCTTTTTTTTTAATCGTCACCATGGCACGTTCCCTGTCTCATTCGAGCTCTTTAAATCAAGGTGCTAAACGCAATCTAATCGAAATTAATTTGAAACGAAAATATATATATGCGCGATCGAGTAGCTTTAAAAAAAGCTACTCGAGTTGTTTAAAAAAATTAATGTTTCGTCATTTAAGCTGCTCGTTTTTTTTGGGTCTTTGATTCTGGGGCACGTTAGCTTAATGGTGGTTGAATATGTTTAACGATTCATTTATCAATAAGTTGGAGGATTTTTGATCCCTCTTTTTTATTAAAAAAAAAAAAGCAGAAGCAAATATGACTCTTTGTAAGAATTTTATCAATTTCATTATTCCTTGACGAAATGATCATCAACTTTAAGGAGGAAAATAACCGAATACGTAAGACAATAAGTAATCTTATTGTGAATTGTTTTTTCTTCCTTTCTGAAAATAAAATTTTGTTGAAATATTAAAATATTTTGTTGCACGTATTGAACAAATTTTTTTTCTTCAGGCAACAAAATTTCTAATGTTACAACAAAACTTCTTTATACTGAAACGAAACTTGGTGCCTAGTCAAAATATTTTGTTTGTATTTTTGAAGTTTTCGATAAAATTTCCTTTTCAATGAACCTGAATCAAATTTCCATTACCATTGAAGAAAAAAAAAATCTCCGTACAGAAAAATGTTGACATTAATGAGAAAGAAAATTAGCGAATTCTGTTGACAATGAAATTTTGTTGAATAAGTTCAACCGAGTTTCGTTTCAGTATAAATAACATTTGTTGTAATATTCAAAATTATCTTGCCTGAAGAAAAATTTTTTCTCCAATACGTGCAATAAAATATTTGAATATTTCAACAAAATTTCGTTTTCAATGGCAAGGTTTTTTTTTGAATTCCTAAAAAACTACATATTTGATGTAGAGAATGAACGAAAACATGCACACAGAAAAATGCTACGAAACATATAAAAGTCTTCTGAACTCACACAAACAAGAATTGAGTCTCGTAAAACGAAGGTGGGATTTGTGATTGGGGCGTGAACCAGAGGCGGAGCGTACTCGGTTTATTTGATCCCCCTAAGAGAGTCGCTGCAGCCTCGGTTACACGAGGGAAGCTAGCAGCTTTATATATATATATATTCGTATATACACACGTAAATAAGTTTATCTGTATATAGGCGTGTGTGTACAGATGCAAAGATCAAAGTATAAAAATGATGTCGAGCAAGTAAGGTCGTAAGTCCAATGATTTTGTGTTCGAAGGATTAGTAATAATGGCTTTCTGTGTGTTTTTGAAACTCTCGTCGCGAGGGAATCCCTTTCCCCTGAAACCAGAGGGGATGGACCAACGTAGGATCCTCATCCCCAATGGACTTTTTCGATCCAGCCTCCAATTCCTCATCCCTGCTGCGGCAAGTTCGAGTAGCCACACCAAAAACGTCAGGGGCGATCGAGGGACGCTCATAAGGGTATTTCCCTGCTCCCTTCTCTCTCTCTCTCCCTCTCTCTCTCTCTCTCTGTTTCTCTGTCTCCCACCCCCTAGAATAGAAACTTTGGATCGCTCAGCGAGTGGAAAATTCTGCACTGTATATCGGTATAGCGTGTGCGGGTGTCGGGGACTGAATGTCAAAAGACTTGCGAGTTGTGTGAGAAAGACAGAGAGAACACTTCGAACGTGTGGGTTCGTGGTAGGGGCAAGAATCGTGGTCTCCAGTCTCATCCGGGCCACGAACCGGACGGCATATTACTCTCCGTCGCTCCAACGTTTAAACGTTTATTTGTTATCGTGATTTTTCATCTATCGAAATCAGCAAAACTCGAAGAATTATTGATTTTTTTTTCTCTCTAAAATCGTTATTAAATATTTGAATTTTTATTTTATTTTATTTTTTTCATTGAATATACGTTTGGGTGAATCTGTATTCGAGATCGAATTCGACACTAGTGTAAAGATCGGTGTGACACCCCCTCCCCCCTCCCCCTCATCACCAAGGATCTTTACAAACTGGTACTGGATTCGTCATAAATTTTTGATCGACTATACACGTGTGGTTTTTATTCTGGTGTTTGGATATTTGGTTCGTGACTTTATCGACAAACGTCGGGAAGAGGATATGGATCGTGAAAGATTTTTCGTGACAGATATCTGATCAGACTTTGTGGATATTCAAAATGAAGGTGAGCTTTACCTTTTTTCTCTGAGCATATATAAAGTTATGAATTTTCGAAGTGTCCTCGAAAAGCTGCAGGAGGATACGATTTTTTTGAATGATTTTTTCGATTCCTCGATGAGTAAGAAATTAGATTTTTTTTTAACCGACGGATTGAACGGAAAATCGAGTCGTGCGAATCGTGTCCGAAGCTCTCGCTCATTCAAAATTCAATTCTTTTATTGAAAACGCGACTCGCATCGGAGGATAACTCGGTCCAGGATTTAATCAACGCGCGTGATTCTCGGGTCAAATATTTTCAACGGTCATTAGTTGGGGCAATCGGTTTCGAAGCAAAATAAACGAATCACAAAGGATACGCTGACAGGGAAAAAAATAGTATCGTATGTATCTTCCAGCTCGAGTATGATGCATCTGATGGGAGATGTCAGAGACGAGAGGAGCAATAGTTCTTCATCCAAGATGACCGGTAGTCTTCGTGCGTGCGAGATCGTTTGACCCTTTCTCGCTATCGTTATTTTTCACCCTGTCAGAGCTCACTCACGCGAGTATCGTTTTTCTTCTTCATCTCCTTTCCTCTTCGATATCCCCACGTGCTGCCTCTCATCCGATCCTCCCTTTTTCATATTCCATCTTATTATTCGGACCGAAAAACTCGACGAATAAGGGATCACCGTCATTATACTCGTTCTTAAAACACGTTGATCGCATCACGAAATGAGATTCAGATCGCTGGCTCGCGCGATGACAACAAAATTTGGTTGGAACAACTAAATTTTCGTTCAACCAAATGGATTTAGTCAAGTGAACAATTTTTTTTGTTGTATGGAAAATAAAATCATTTGCATTCAATAAAAAATTGTTCACTGAACTGAATTCGTTTAGTTGAACAAAAATTTAGTTGTTCCAACCAAATTTTGTTTTCAGTGCGGTCAAAATCATTTCTTTCGGATTCGATGTTCAATGTTTAAACTCCTGATTTCCAAGTTTGTAAACTTTTTCATCAAATAAACCACTCTTTCGATCCATTGGATAGTGTTGAAAAATTTTGTCTCGTTCTAAGAGCTTTTTTGCTCAAAACCACTGTTGCAAAGAGAACACGATTTCGATAATTGAATAAAACGTTGAGTAAAATTCCATCGATAAAGGAAATAATAAAAACAAAAATAAATTTGAAACTAAAACGATCGAATTTTTATTTTTCATCAATTAATATACACCACGAACGAATCAATTTAGAAACGTGAATTCGGACTAATATTCGATCGTTTGATACGATGAGAATACATATTTTTAGATATTATTCCGTTACACAACTCGTCGATGATTCATTTTCAAATGTGTTTGAGATTTTATTTCATTTTGTGAAACTCATTATTCAACTTTATCGAATATCTTCCTTGAAACTTTATCATTAGCATCGTTACCGATGATATTTCCGAATGAAAGGTGGTTCCCACTGTGGCTATATTTTCGGGAACGTTCCGCCCAGCTGTGATCCAAAGAAAATATCGTGCTGGTTATTTGCACACTTTTCGAAGATTCGAAGATTAATTCGTGCGCAGGTGTAGTTTAGTATGTACAGAATGTGTTACGTTTTACACGTTACATAAAAATCATAAGGATCAAGTGTTTCGAGCGAATTCATAATTTCTCATTCAGCACCTGAATATTACGCGATGTACTGTAATTTTTCGTTGAGCTAATTATCTCCCATAGAACTTACACCAAAATGACGAATCATTAATTTCAGATTAATAATAATTCAATAGAATGTCTACTTTTTAGACATTTTCTTGTTTCTTTTTTTTATTTTTAAACCGTTTTTTTTTTCAGTTCTTATTTTCATTCTGATTTCTAGTTAATCGGTTCAGTAAAAATGAATTGAACATTCGATACGATCTGTCAATTGTTTAATTAACAAGGAATCATTGCTTCTCGATACGAACGAAAAATATAACCAACTTATTCATTTTTTTGTTTCATTTTTTGGTTGATCATTGTTCAACTTAATAGAATTATTGACGTAAAACTGAATACTGATTTTAAAAAGTTTGAACGTTTCATTCTGGATTCCGATGCTCTTCGAGGGAAAGAAATAATTTGGGCACAATTTTGCCAGAGCTCCACACTCCTGTACCTGTCGCAAACAAAAAATCTTCGACTGTTCAGTAATCCCGACAAAGTTTTCTTCTCGATTATTCTCTATCTTGACTATACTAAAAAAAATTCTAATTCATGTGTAAATATACGTAAGAGCAAAAAATCATTGGGAAGAACGAAAAAATGAAGAATGGTATCATTCGTCTTCACCTGCCACTGATTAAGAATGATAAGATTTTGAAGGCCGATTATCGCCAAGTTTTCATAGCGTTATTTCATTTTCGATTGATAAAATCTACGTTTTCATTCACGATATGACTGAAAAATGTAAAAACTTTCTGGATTCTTATGTTTTTCGTCAATCGATTATGAATCATTCATTCATTGGCCTTACCTGTATGGACGATATAGAAAATATCATTTTTCGAGAAAAGTGGCCTCGAAACACTGTAATCGCGTGTCAGTTACTGGCAAACTTCTCAAAAGTTATGATCCCAGAAATTCCTTCCTGGTGAACCGGTGTTTCATGAAGGACCAGAGAAACTATGGGAAGCCTGTGCGGATCCACTAAATGTTTTGCTAAATTCGAGTTATTTAAATAATAAGAAACTCAAAAAAATTGCTCTACATTATTGAGAATTGTAATCAGAGTCAGTGTACAGCTAAATATTTACCGATTCAAGCATTGTCTTTCTCCGAAGGTGTTTAACCTCGAAGATCCCCAAAGCCACAGATCGACCATGCTCTCATCGCTGTCAATTCAAATTGGCAATTATATATTTTTGAACAAATATCAAAATTAATCTCAGTCCTGAAAACCGCGATAACATTTTATAAACGATACAAATTAATTTGTTGGAGTATGTATCAGGACAGCTTGAGCCGCTATAAAACTTAAAAATCACATAGCGTTCGTCATGAAACGTCAAAATGACGATTTAGGTTGAACGAACGATGTTTGCCTTCTCCAAAATCACCGAAGTACGTAAGAAACGATAAAAAAAAAAAAAAAAATTGTCTATGAACCATAAACCATTGGAATTTATGTTAACTATTGCAAACGCGTGCGAACGAGCAAAATTTATTATTCGTTATCAATATTTTCTGCATGACAATCGCCTCGATTTCCTGACGTTATTATGTTTCAACAAGTGTCCGAAGACATTGAGCTTCTTTCGAAATCGGATAAATTGATAAGGAACTCTGCTATACAGAAATTTTTTTTTTTTTTTTTTTTTTTTTTTTTCCCTCTCGTTTCGTATCTTTTTAGCACACGTACACACCCACAATTATATAATACATAAGATCTATGAGCCATTCAGAAACGAATGAAATGAACGGTAGGAACAATTCATTTACAGATATTTCGTTAATTTTCTGTCTTCATTCAACTGTTTTAGCAGGTGTCGTGAATAGTAATCGGACTCTCAAAAAGTATTAATTTTCAGAATTACCCTTGAGAATATCGTAACGTCAAAAGATTTCATAGCATTAGATTATAAATTAAGCAGTTCATAAGAGTTTTATTTTTACTTATACCGTTTTCACTGTTGGTTCGATTTTCGATTTCTTTCGCTATTCGACTGTACAAATTGTTTAATAAGTATTGATTTTATAAGCGAATGATGTTAATTGATGTTGAATTTTTATTTTTTGTTTTATCGTTATTTTTCAGACGGAAATCGAGACCGAGACGGAATCGAGTGACGTTTTGCTCTGTCCGAATAACAACAATATCGCGAGCATCAAAAAAAATATCATCGTTAATAACAATAATAATAGTATAAGCAGTGGGCACAGTGATCAGAGCAATGACGGAATGGATATGGATTGCGGGGGTTGCGGTGAGAGTATACGGGAACGAACTGTTTTGTGCGTCGGTGGACGAAGTTGGCACTCGAGTTGTCTCAAATGTTGCGCGTGCTCTCGACCACTTCACGATCAACATTCGTGTTTTCTCAGGGGCATGAGACTCTATTGCAGGCACGACTATGCGTTGTGAGTTTTTAATATTTTTTATACTATTTTTATTACTTATTTCTAACTCACTGCATGTAAATTGGCGAATTCGCGAGCAGATATTTCATTTATCTTTCGAATTTATTCGGCACTATCATTAAGTGTCCATAATTGTTAATGAGAATAAAAAAAAAATAAAAATAAAACATGTCATCGAACGAGATTACTTACGGAACGTTCTTGCCGTTCAATCTTATTAATAAACACGAATATTCTCATTATTTGATTCATAACGATGATAAAACTATAGATTTCGTAGAAATTTTTTTTTACAACTTTCCAGAAACTCGGGTCAAGTAGTTATCACTTTGTGAGAAAATACTTTTCTCTCTACTGTTATTAAACTATAGCTGCACAATCCCGATTGCTACGAGTAGATGATGACAATTGATTCAACATATTCGATGATGACTGCGGATTCTTAAGGAGGTGGCTACATACGACAATATGATAAGAATTTAATAAAATTTAGTGATAACATTCTTTAGCATCAAATGCAATGATACAAATTTTTTCAAATTTTTCGTCTACATAGTTGTCGAATAACTGGAGTTTACAATATTCAAAAGATATACCTATATATATCAGAATCCTATGCTTACGGATGTAAACTCTAGTGTTAAATTACTCGAATAAACTATGTAGAAGAAAAATCTTAAAAAATTTGTATATTCATATTTAATCCAAAATAATATGCTCATCAAATTTCATTAAATTCTAATCATTTCGAATTTTCCTATGCTTTTAACATGGCAACATTGTTGTGTGTAGCCAACCCCCTTAATACGAGAGCAACCGAATTTCTGATAAGAAATTTCAGTTTTTCCTTAGACCGGAGTCGTTGAAAAGATCTTAAGGAGTTTCGGTACAGGCGATACAATGTTACCATGCTAAATCATGTTAAAAACATAAAAAATTTCAAAAAGTTTAGAATTTCATAAAATTTGGTCAACATATTCTTTAGTGCCGAATTTGAAAATACAATTTTTTTTCAGATTTTTTTTCTGCACAGTTATCGAGTAATTGAAGACTAAAGTTCACGTGTATAAGCATAGCGTTTCCATATATATATAGGTATACACTTCGGGCATAAGAAATCTGTTTTAATGCATAATTACTCGATAACTAAGTAGAAGAAAATTTGTCTTTTCGTACTTGATGTTGAAGAACATTATCACCAAATTTCATTAATTTCTTAACATTTTGCCTTTTGTACCGAAACTCCTTAAATTTGTATCCATCGCTCTGAATGCTCGGATCCTGCGTACTGTCAGAAGTCCTGCGTTTCTTTTTTTCGTGGTATTTTCGAGTGGGTAATAATCGACAGAGAATTTAATCCACTTTCGTGATCCGTCGGCACCCCACAGGGCAAAGTCGCGAGTCCGAAACAATATTTGACGTTAAGTAGAGTATCTTTGAATATATCAGACAATGCTACAACGCGGTACTCACTAAAACGTCTAAAGAGCTTAAAACGACGTTTTCGAGCTACTGCCGCTGTAGGGGGCGACGGATTTTTGTTTGGATCCTTCCTTTTCATCTTCGGAGCCACCTCTGTCGTGCGAGACTTGTACGACCAGAAGAAATCATTTGTTCGACTTTTAGAGGTTCAATCGGATCCTGCGTAACGGGTGACAGCGCTGATCATACTGATATATCTCTCCTGGCTTTGGCTACTTGATGCTTCCTCGGATTTACTATGAATTTTTACTACCCCATCTCTACTCTACTATATACAAAATAGCCAGAAAGCTTAGAAGCCTCGTTACTGAATAAATAATGTTTATTTTATATCTCGGACAAGGGTAGGGCAATCTTTTTGGATGTTTGTTAACGTATTTTGTTTCCACAAGCTTCGATACTCGGGAGATGGATGAAGATTGCTCAATTTTAATAGAACGAAGGAAAACATTGAAAATCATTCGGTTGTGAATGAATCAAGGTCGTATGGAGTTATCGGCTAATCATCGATTCAATTTACTGCTTTTTTTTTCTTAGTACGAAATGATCGTTCAATTTCTTGATCGAAAAATCGATCGTTCTCTTCATTAATTGATCGATCCTTTTTTCTGTTGAATTCTGTTGAAAATCTGTTGAATCTTTTGAATCTAATTCATCGATGATTTTACTTGATTTATTCGTATATTCAGTCATTTTTTGAATATTTTTTTATTAATTTCATGGCGAAATTGTGTCGTGTAAAAACTTTCGAATGATAAGGAAAGGTGCTGGCGAGGACTTTTCGGAGATTCAATCGATTCTGCTCTCTTTTAAGATTTCTGAATGAAACGAGAGGATTAGAGAACAAGATGTAGCTCGGAAGTTGGGTGACTTGCGAAAAAAAAAACAAATCCACGAACACAAAGTTTTGAGGATTTGAAAGACACGACGTTTTCGAAAATCATGATTATAACGACATTGTTATTTTTCTTTGAATGAAATATCTTCGGTTGAAATATTCTCATACTTTTGTGAATGGATTTCGAGAAAATTTGAATCTTTGTGCATCACTCGGGTCTCAAGAGTGTAATAAAGCTTTGGCAAAAAACGAATTCACTTTTTTTTAACGAATCATGGAGAAATGTCAAATTATTTTGGAATCGATTTTATGCGGAAAAGATTCATAAGTGCTGCGCTTCGCTCGTCGCACGCAATGTGCACTCTGTTTATGAGTGCACATGCGGGTGGATTTATTGTACGGATAAGTCATGTTGCACGTCGATATACACGTGGGTGCCGAGTCACGAGAGACAAAACGAGAAGGAGAGAGAAAAAAAAATGAAATCAAAGAGTGTGTACGAGTGTCAGTGACGCTGGGTATATGAGCCGAGCTAACCCAAGGAATTTGCCTCGTAATAAGGGATCGTATATATAGACCTTCGACACAGCTGTGATATTATTCCCTCGTGTTCTCTATACGAACCCCCTGTGGGCATTTATTTATCTATGCACTTTTCCATTCACTCGATATCAAGGCTCTGATAGAAAGATCATAAAGTCAAGAAAAACAATCCATTTTCATGGTGAAATAGAATCAATAAAAAAAATAATAAGGTCATTCGAAAAATCTTCAAATCGAATCTCTTACAAGACCCAATTATTTCGATAACATTCGTTGCGAAAAACGCTAAAGGAAACGAGCTAAATCTGAGTAAATTTCAATCGTATTATCTCGCTATTATCTATAGAGATATTTCATTACAAGTTTATGCGATGAATTCAGTTCATAAAATATGATACGGTCGAACAAGATAATTATTGAGTATTTCAATCGTTTTATGCATAGTAACTCAAAGTGTTTCATTTTTTTCCAATATATGTACTCAATAAATTGATGAATCCGATTAGAGTCTGTCTCGTAGTCAGATAACAACGAATCTCGAAATGAAAATCTCTATTTTCTTTCTTCCTTTCTTCTCATTATAATCGATTCGTTGAATTTTCAAACCAACAGAATTATTCATTAAGGAATCAAGTATGAAAAATAAAATATTGGCTATCGAACATCGATACGTGTACTTCGCTCTCGTTATCATCGGTCATTTGAATCAAAAATTCAACTGGATTCTCCTTATTTTAAATAAACTTATAAATAAATACAAAAATATTTATGAATATATGTGCTATTCGTTGCTATTTTAAAAGTACATTCTGAAAAATCGTCGCACATATTTATGTTCGGTTCTGTGAATTATCCGATACCAAGAGAAATACCGATACACGAATACACGTTATCGATATATTAATGTGTGTGTGTGTGTGTGTATGTGCGTACGTATAATACGAAATCGAGTCCGGTATTCTATAATAGCCGCAGCGATCCTCTAACAGCTGGACGATCCTCTACGTTCGACTTAATCCTCGAGTGACTTATAGAGGAGACTCCTCGCGGTGCTTCTGCTCTCTCTCTCTCTCTTTCTCTCTCGCCGAAGCCTCCGAAAGAGATTCTCGACTCTCTCGTGAAAGAACAAATGAATAAATTAGGGCGGGGCGGGCTTGGTCGCGGCGCGATCTTCGAAGAGCTCAACTCCACGATGAGCTTCCCTCTTGTATTTTCCCCCTTTCAAGATTTATCGATACTATATACCACACTGCACACGATCTGTCGTGTTTCGAGTGCATGTGCATACCGAATGCATTTAACTACGTCTAACTCTCACAGTATCTTTATATTCGTTTTTTTAATTTTTTTTTTATCTTCCGTAGCTTCAAGCTCGCTGGTGTTTCGAATTACACAATGTTCGAGATTTTTGTTTTTTTTTTTTTTTTTTCAATTTTTTTTTGCAATTTTTCTGTATTATATTGCTTGGATCCTGCGTGCTGACAGTATTTTTCATCTCCGTACCTTGTTCAATTCATTTCCTCTGGATTGGACGATTTTTTTTTGTTTTTTTTTTTTTGCGAATTTGACAATCAAATGAAATTGTGTAAAAAAATGTGCTTGAATTTTCAATTTTCATAAAGTGAATGTTTAAACAAATTTATTTGTATATTAAAAAAATATTTTGTCTTTTCTTTATTTAATATATTTAGTTTATATTCGATGATAATTAGTTTTGTATATCTATTAACTCATCTTCATTACGCTCCCATCAAACGAGACAAACCAAGGTGTATCTTTTTCTCCAATCTTTGTATATCTTCCTCTCTCTCTCTCTCTCTCCCTTTTGGTGTACAAGTCCCGAGGCGTATCTTTGAATCTGAAGCCACGAGACCTCGGCTCCTCGACGAGGCTTGCAGCAGCGAACGCCTGAAGGGTGGCGCCAAACGATTTATGCAAACGAATTTTACACAAACATACATATACTCTCGATACAAAATCTGAAAGTCGCAGGCAGACGAATACCAGGAGCGTCTTATGAAGGAAAACATTTTTGAGGCTAAAAAAAAAAGCCTCAATAATATTTTTAAAATCTTTTTGAACATACTACCTTAAAGTCTAACAGACATTAACGCGTCATTGGAATACAATTCAATCTGAAATCGGATATAAATGTATCTCGATCTACTTCGAGAAAAATATTTCTAAGCACTCCAGTTTTTTTGTCCAACTAGCTTTATCATCGGTAAATGGAGACATCGAATCTGAAATACGAAAAGGCTTCTGGATTCCTTTCAAGATTTAACTGCTTATGCAAACTAATCTCAGAGATACCGTGTAGATAGTACGAAAGATCGAAGAAGACTCGGAAGCAGAGTTGTTTATGGACTGCCTCTTAACGATTTATAAACAATCCAAAAATAAACGTTACGAATTTCATTAATTTATTAATCAATTATATTCAGCACCATAAAACTACAAGGATGCAGATAATTAAAAGTTTTCTGCTTATTCTGAAACAGTTTTCTAAACTACGTCAAAAACACTCAATCCACTCATTCGATAAAACGATTTTTGGGCACCATTTCAAGAAGAATTCATTATTTAATTTCATAACTAATCGGATCTCTATTCGAGTATTTAAATCGTATTGAAAACGTGAAAAATTTATCTACTGTAAGGTAAATCACAGATGAGGTTTAAATGTTCCCAATTTTTAGCTTCATTTCTCGAACATTATTCAAGTGCTCGTCAAGCCCAAGAAAGAATTACGTGACAGTATAAATAAAAAATAAATATTATTAATTCAATAACGTAGCGTCTGAACTTTGGAGCTGTAGTCTGTATATGTAAATATGGATAAATATATTTAGAGGATGGAGAGAATGATCCGGATGAGCACCAGTCATATTTTGCAGCAGCAAAATCCACATTGGTATTCCAGGTGTAGGGTGCAGGAACGACTGACATTTTTCTCTTTTTTTCTTTCTTTTTTATTCTGTATCAGAAGTATTGAGAATCTGAGGACACGCGAGGATGTGTCTTCGTACCAGGGGCAGGCTCCTAGGCGTGTCCTCGACGAACGATTACCATAATTGATATAGTCGAGATCCATATATATGTCCATCAAGACTTTTCTAACATCGGAAAGGGCTTATTCTCTATAGTTTTGCTTATCGAAACGTATCGACCGCGCTCTTTCTATCGAAGAAAGTCAACGCAATAACGTTCGGTTTTATCGATCGAGATCGATGCAAAGATGCAAGGGCAGCAATGACGTCGCACTGATCCTTCACATGCGATACTCGAGGTAGACCCACCCGGCGTAGAGTTATATCGAAACCCGATAACATCGATTCTCTTCTGATACTTCTCCCATGTTTATTGGTTCCTAAGTCGTTGATCCTTGGCTGCTCACTTCCTTTTTATTTTTCGACTATATTAATTGCTTTTTCATCAAGTTTTTCCTGTTTTATCGAGCTTCGGAATTTAAATGTCGAAGCTGCTAGTTGGACAGATGAAAGTTCTATTATTCGTCATTGAATTTTAACCCGAATAACTTCATTCCTGATACGAATCATTTATAACGCCAAGCTTGTATGAATTCGATCTCCAAACACCATGGGGAAATCACAAATTCGCTGCTACGAAAAATACTCGATTCGAATATATTTAAGGTTCAAACTTATCGCTGGCCCAAATTAAATGATCGAAAACGTTCAACACGAATGTTAGCAATTTTCTTGAACAGCTTATTCGGATGCATTTTGATATCACTGTCATATTCATTATCATTCAGAGAGAAAAGTTGATAAAAATTTGTCAATTTGACGATAAAATCTTCCAGATTTCAAGTGAGAATCAATCCAATATGAAATTTAAAAGTTTTGTCTTTGATCGAAAATATTGATTTTTCAAACTATCAAAAGTATGTGAAAAAAAAGAGTATTTTCCTACTTCAATCGACAGGGACAAAAAAATTTATTTCGTATTTGCTGTGAACGATAGAATATAGCAACCGTGTTCGTGAGACTGAAGACGTTGAGAATAATCCGAGAAACGATCTGCTTCCGAACGACGATAGGGATCCGTGAAAAGAAAAGAAGAAGAAGAAAAAAAAAGAGAAAAAAATACATGCTCGAAAGGTGCCTCGAGGTTGTCCACACTTTTTCTCTTTAATGTTATTTCCACTCTGGACCGAACAACACTGTGTTCCCTATACTTTAGTGTTCACGTTTCAGCCAACTACTCTTTCCCGTGCGCTTATATATACACAACCTTACGATTCTCTCGATATTCTAACAGCCTGCCACACGGTTGGTCCAGTAGTAATGTAGTATGTTAATGAAGCCAACGTGTCGAGATTCGTTCTCGTGTTCAGAGTTCATGAATGAATCGAATCGGGACATTGTCTACTGGCGTTTCTGTTTCTACTTTTCCTCCCAGTCATATTGTACAGAATCAATTTCTTTTTTCTTCGCTCTTATGCAGGAAATAAAAGAATAATTGCTATTTTTCTGAGCAAAGTATTCAAATGATTTTGTCATTAATTTTTTGCAAGAATCAAGGATAAATCAAAATATTTATCGGAGATTCATTAGATTAATTTTAAATCGATTGCATTGGAAAAAATAGAAACTGAAAACATTTTTTAATTCGTCGAAATTTTTCGAATCGTTAACAATTGCGTTTTTAATTGATAGTCATGAAAATCTTTGTTTCAGAACATTTGGGGCAAAATGTGCAAAATGTGGTAGAAGCGTGGGCGCCGGTGACTGGGTGAGAAGAGCTCGAGAACGTGTTTATCATTTGGCTTGTTTCGCGTGCGACGCTTGTTCCCGGCAATTATCAACGGGCGAACAATTTGCCCTTTTGGATGCGAGATTATTGTGCAAAGCTCATTACCTCGATGTCGTAGAAGGTAACAACACATCCTCGTCCGAGGATTGTGACTCCGAACACGGTGGGAAAGGAAGCAAAACGAAAAGAGTCAGAACTACCTTCACGGAAGAACAGTTATCGGTTCTACAAGCGAACTTTCAACTTGACAGCAATCCTGATGGACAGGATCTCGAGAGGATAGCACACGTAACTGGCCTCAGTAAACGCGTTACTCAAGTTTGGTTTCAAAATTCACGTGCCAGGCAAAAGAAGCACAGTGGAAAAATCAAAACGCAGAGTGAGTTCATTCCCATCAATTTTATTTCTTTTTTTTTCGCAATTGTGCTTTTATTTTCAAATATTAGTCAATTCACGTTTAGCGAGCTGTCAAACTTCCGTTGAAGAAACGAACGATTATTTCAGAAAAAAAAATTCTGTTTTACAAAAAAAAAAACAAACCAAAAAAATGAAAAGTGCCACAGATTGTGTTTTCAATCGCGTGCCTTTTCATCAGTCCGAATCCAATGAGATTTCGATAAATTTTGTATTTACGATCGATTTCCTGTCGTCTTTGTTTACAGTGCACCATTCACCTCCGCTTCAACATCATCCGGGTGAGCAGTTGTATACCGGGGGAGTGAGCATGGTTGGTTCGTACTTGGGTGGTTATCAGGGTGCGGGTAGTGCGGGCAGTGAGAGTCCTGGAAGTCCAATGACGCCATTGACGCCTCTAACGCCGATGACTCCAACGACCCCAACGCACCACCTTCAGGCTCAGTTTTGTCATCAAGGAACATAATTCATAAGTGCCGAAATTATTTCAACCGGAATCTAAAGTTTAAGGGAGAGGAAAATCCGGTCGAAAGCTGTCCTTGAGCTGAACTTTGCTCCAAAATTTGGCGACTAAAGCGTGGCGTGTGGACGTTTAGTGAACGAGATCGTTGATCAGATCAAAACCCGTGAAAACGTTGTGGATAAAAGTGTGAAAAAATCGTACAAAAATCCCAGTGAGTGTTCTCTTTCGAAGGATCACGAAAAAACTCGAGTAAAAAATCTGAGAAACGTGGATAATGTGAAGGAGCTTGAAACATTATTTCTCGAGGATCATCGATGATTTTATTTTCTTTTTGTTCCTTCGATTATTGTGTAAATAATGCAAATTTTCAGAGACCTTTGATGAAAAAGAATTTGAGTGAGTTAGATAAACGGCAGTTCTTGGTAATATGATTCCTCGAGTATTACGAAAAATATAGTACTTATGAGTAAATAAAACAAGAAAATCGAGACGTTTATTGAAAGAAGAAAGATTGGAGGGTTGAGTGAACTGTAAATATAGATTAATTCAAGGTATCGCTGCGAACTTACCTTTATTTATTTTCAGGTACTTAATAATATTATTATTATTATTATTATTATTATTATTTTATGTGATAATTTTTATCAATTTTGACGTCAATGTGATTGACAACTGATGAGACCCGATGGTATCGAGTGGAATTAGAAGAGAAGCAAAATATGTGAAGAGTACGAATGGAAAGGTTTTATTTTATTTTTCTTTCATTTAGTGACAAAAATTGATAAAACAATTGCAATGACGAATGAATGAAATGAGTCTGTGAATGTCAATGGTTGGTTTGTATGAAAAATAATGTTTTCCCTGTGAATAGTGGCGACAAATACCGTACTGTTATTATTATTATTAATAAAACAAAACAATCTTTTACTGTTAATCGATGAGTTATTGATTTTTCAAACCTTTTCTACGTAATCCGGATGTTTTTCACTGCAAACGGGACAACGGGAATGAAAAGAGGTTTTTTTTCTATTCAATTAACACAAGGTACGTGTATTCTTTGTATTTTTCTTCAAATTCTGTTATATAACTAATTAGTTTACAATATTTACACGTTGAAATATAATATATGTCAATTTTTTTTTTTTATATTTAAGGAATTTTTAATCAGTCCAGCTATATTTTCTTTCATTCAAAAAATGAGCTTTAATTGACAATTTTTCAAATTATCATTTTGAGAAAAAATGACTTTTCGTTGATTTCGTAATATTGCATCGTCAAAAAATAATTGTGTCTTTGGCTCGAAGGCGAATGAAATTTTTTCAAATATCTTATCGAACATTAAGAAAAATAGTTGGATTGAAAAAAAAAAAAAAAAAAAAAAAAAAAATTCCTTTTACATTCAACATTTGCTTTAAATCCTCGCACCATTTTTCTAATAGGGAACTTTCTACAAATACTGTAAAAGTTCAATTTATTATTTATAAATAATTTCAGTTTTACATACATATACAAATATATGTAAAACGAAAAAGCTAATTAGCCGGAGTATACGCTCGATTGAATCGAGTTAAATTTGAATACTACTTCGGTGCTAAAAAATTACAGAATATCTTCTCTCCTTTGAATATACTTTTCGTTTGCCAACTTTCAATTTATTTTCAGATTATATTGTCACGAAAAAAGGAACAATTGGCGTTTTCGAAACGTTTAAAAATTCATAATTTTTGTTTGTTATTTTTTTTTTTTCGTCAAGTCCAAATGTTTTCTTCGAAATTTTTTTTGTCGTGAAGTTACGAAAATTTTATAGGGAATTGGGAACCTCGATTTGAGAGGGATTCAAATAAATTATTGATTCTCGTCGTGACCCAAGAACGACCGTTGATAATTACATAGCCTCATTGAGGAAGAGAGAACCAGAGAGAAGAATAAAGTTTTCTGACACTTTGGTACTCGAATAAAATTCGAGTGATTTATGTGCTTATTACAGACGAGTAGGGAATCACCGGTTTTGCGAATTCCGGGATCAATAACCAATGCCTTTTTTCACTTATGTCTTATAACTACAATTTACTATTTAATTATTATTTACAGCAAGACGTGATTGAAAGAGACGGAGGCGAATAGTGGCGCGTTATAAACACTCGATGGTTTATCATTTTTCAGACTTCGTTCGACATTGTTAGCATCACTGAATCTTGCGACAGCTCGTCCATCGATTGCTCGGACCCTAAACATTCATTCGAATTTATTTATTATTTCAAATTATATGAGCTCAAAACGAATGGCAAGAAAACACAGAGGATCGGATCTATAATTACGTTCCAAGAACTCATCAGCAGAGAAAGTGATTTTTTTTAAAATACTGTGAATTCAAAATGAACTCAAATGAAATGGATATTGATTCAAAATGAAAGTAATTCATACGGAAATTAGTTAAAAGTTGTATTTACCGTGAGTGTGGTACATGGACGGTGTTGGACTTTTGCAAACTGCAGGACTGAGTTGCGTTTGATGTTGTCCCTGCTGATGTTGTTGTTGATGTTGAAAAGAATATGTGAGATGAAGGTTTATGTGCCTTCCAAAATCGGCTGGCGATGCAGAAGAATTCGGTGGCGATTGATGAACTAAATTGACACGAGAGAATCATATTTATTTGGTAAATATTTTAGAGCTTAAAATGATCTGGAATTTTGAATATTTGTAGAAAATTACCGTGCTGTCCCTTCATTTTTCCAGTATGCAAATGCTTCTTCTGTCTCGCCCTCGAATTTTGAAACCAAACTTGAGTGACCCTTTTACTAAGCCCCGTAACGTGTGCTATCCTCTCAAGATCCTGACCATCGGGATTGCTGTCCAGTTGAAAATTCGCTTGAAGTACCGACAACTGTTCCTCGGTAAATGTTGTCCTTACTCTTTTAGCCTTGTTGCCACCTTTGTGACCGCTTTCCGAATCGCCACCTTCTGGGGGTAAAGAGCCGAGCATCGATCGATCGTCATCAGTTCTTTGCTAATAATCAAATCCAGCACACCCAGAAAGGAAAAAATCTCTAAAGTGCAGTACTACAAGAACTTTCGATCTTTAATAACAAATGACTTTAATTTATTTTCCTAATGTGTCTTCGTTAAATCTTTCAACTCGTAATCAATTGATTTTATTTTTTTGACTTGGAAAAATCCAATTATCGAAAGATGTTTTTCAATATTCAGAAGAGTTTCATCTACTAGTGTTTCAGTAACTGAATCGATTGTTTCATCGAATAAAGATGATTTATTGCTGAATATATCAAAAAACCAAATTGTTTGAATGCAAACATCGATGCTGAAATCTCAGATTGTTCTTTTTTTTTTTAATGTCATTTTTCAAATATAATTATTTCAGTGTAGATCGAGTCAGCTGTTGGTATTTCGACTGAGAAAATCATTCGAATGGAATTTTTGATAGAAGATTATTCCTATAATCGGCAATCTTCGTAGATTTGCTGTTTTATAGAGGATTTAATGAAATTAGCGTGCGAGAATCTGATGGACTTTTCGATCGTCTGTTACGTGGCTACTTAGAAATTCCCGTACGGATATATCGCACGATTAATCAACGTTCCGGTAAACGTGATATCTCACCATCGGACGAAGTGTTGTTTCCCTCGACGACGTCCAGATAGTGAGCCTTGCATAACAATCGAGCATCGAGCAGGGCGAATTGCTCACCCGTTGACAGTTGTCTCGAGCAGGCGTCGCAGGCGAAACATGCCAAGTGGTAGACCCTTTCCCTCGCACGTCTCACCCAGTCACCGGCGCTAACGCTTCGTCCACATTTCGCGCATTTGGCACCAAATGCACTGGTCAAATCAATTAAATATTTAATGACTTTATAACTCCGTTGAAGATTTAATAAAAATCTATCAAGAATCAAGGATTGAACGGATAACCAAGCTATTCGCAGTCTTGAGACAAAATTAATTAAAATAAAAAAAAAAAAAAAAAAAAAATACAACGATTTTGCTCCGAGATGTCAAAAAAGTAATTATCGATGATTAACTCTTCAGTCGAAGAATTGTTTCTTCGGACTCCCATCAGATACACTGATTCAAGCAAATTCCAAGTACGATTGTAGCCCCTTTATTTTACCCTTTTCGAGGGTAAAACAATTGAAAACTCTATTCTATTCGATGATTAAACTTTCTGTATAGCAAAAGTCCGAAATTCCTGACTCAAGAGTCAATAAATTTATCGGATGGGAATAACTCAAGGCACAAAAAAGCGTAACTACTGACACCAACTTGTAATTAGATAGAAATTTCATTCGAAAAAAATAATGATTGTGAAAAAAAGTCGTGTCAGTAAATGGATCTTAGATTTTTCAATGCACGTGATATCTTTTTACAAAGATCAAGTCGACTAATTGTTTCATATGGAGAGAAAATTTTTTAACGTTGGAGTGTATGCATATCCGAGTGAACGAGAGCACGGTGTGTACGTATGTAAAGTTGTAATCAAGCGGTTAATAAATTCTCGACCAGGTGGAAATCTATCTCCGGAGCGTTGATTAACGAGATACATATTTGATTGGGTACTCTAATAGATTTTTCTCGTGTCAAAGCCAGGCAAATATTCGTGCATAAAGTATTAAATTGAAATATTGCAAGAGCAAGAGGTCGAAGGTTGTGAATAGAAAGAGAATTGCGTTTGAATAATGTTTGCCTCGATTCGTTTTTCTTCGTAAATGTTAATATCGTCGAGCAGCATTATGATCAAAGGGCGAAGAGGGGAAGAGCAATAAAACAGGAAGGATGAAAGATCGTAAGGGATCTGAGAGAATGCATCAGCAAAAGTTGCAGCAAAACATAATGGCAAAAGTAAAAAATAGAGAGAGAGAGAGAGAGAGGGAGAGAGGATGAAAGAAAGAAGAGATAAAAATGAAAAAGAGAACAGTGGACAGTGCTCGTGGTGGGCCGGGGTTGGAAAGACTCGCGGCTCCAGTAATTAAACAACGACTAGCCGACCATTAGCCCATTATCATATTCATGAACACGGAAAGTGCATCCCGATTTCTCGATCGACCGAAGCTCTCCCCTTCATCGACGAGAGAGATTCGCGATTCTTATTTTCCTTTCGCTAATACAGTCGACTTCGTGCCTTTTTTTTTTTATTTTTTTTTTATTTCATCCTTCTCCTCGTTTCTCTTATTTTTCTTCATTCTTTTTTGTTTAATCGGTTTGCTCTTTGTTTCTTTTCTCGTTCGAGGCACCCGCGAACCGCTAGTTTTGCATCTTTTGCCAGGACGTTTGTTTGCGATTTAATATGTTTCTCGTGCTCACGAGAGGAGTGAGGGAAGCTTCTGATATTATCGGTTCCAACGACAGATATAGTGCATCAAATATAAATACCTATCGATACATTCATCCACAGATACTATATATATATATATATATATTGAATTTTTAATGATCTACTTTTGTTGCACTTGTTCTTCTCTCCCCTCAATTTTATCACTTAGAACGCTGCTTCTCATTTCCTTTTTACAATTTTTCTTCTTCCCCGATACCTTTACTCGCTCTTTTTTATCCGCGTTATCACTGCGATTCAAGGCTTCCTCCAACAACACGAGTAAGCACGTGCGAACCAAGTTCTCTGACTCTCTCTCTCTCTCTCTCTCTCTCTCTCTCTCTCTCTGTTGCTTCTTTCGCAACTATTCTCTTTTCAATCGAAATCTTTCTCGTTTTCTTTGGAGATTCCAAACGCCTCCGCGCATTCATGATTATATATATATATATATATCCAAAGGAGAGCCAAAGGATATGTCGTGTTCGCAGCCACGCGACGACCCTGGTGGGCCCAATCCATGCTTTTTCGCTACCGAGAAATTCTCTCCATTCTTTAATCTCATTTGACGCATTCCCCGCGAAATAATAGTCGAATTAAAAGACGTTTCGAGCGGGTAATCGGGCGATGCAACCTCTTAATTCAAGAATTTCTTCATTGCTCACTGCTTGTTTGTTTGTTTGTTTTTTTTTCACATTTTCTAGCTGCTAAGAAATTATCTCTGTTATACAATCTGTTTCGATGCATTCCTCACGAAATCAGGATACCGAATCAGAAATGAATTCAAACCATTTGATTTATTTACCATAAATAATCATACACTGCTTTCCAATCGCTCGATCTTATTGATTACTCACAATGAATTCTAGAGCTTCTTATTGTTTTGTAGGCTTTTAGGATACTTAGCAGAAGGTTGTTAGATTATGCTAAGCAAATGGTAGTTTGCAGCAAGACTACAACCATGCTGGAATATATAGATATATAAATGTATAAATATACGTATGTCATAAAATATGCTGGCAATGGTCACACCCATCTCGAGAGTACGAGGATTATGCTTAAAATCTTCTGTTTCGTTTTCTCCATACCGGATGGATTTCGAAGGGATTTGAATGTCATCAAAATCAAGGATATACATGCATTCATTCGGGGCCTTTTTGGTGGATTAAAAATTTTTGCTACTGTTATGATAATTTGAAGAAGACAAATAAAAAATAGTGTCTCGAATGCAACTATTAGAATCGTAATCAATCAACATCGTCGTAATGAGGCGAATATCATTTTCTATATATATATCATTCGATATCAGCCCCCTGCATCTTATTCGATTCAAATAAGTTCGCCTCGATGAAACAATATTTTTTGCAATCATATATATATATATATACGATTTCATTCTCGTTTAAAGAAGTAATAGACGATATTAAAAAAAAAAAAAATCTTGGTCTTGGGATCAATGTATCGATTTCATATCGGCAGACATTATCATAATATAACGCTATGCACATACTCGATCGCCGAGAAGAGAAAAAAATAAAAATAAATAAGTCAAAGAAATATAAAACGGTAAGGAAAGAGAAAGAGAGAAGGATCGCGGGAGGGAGCATGACTATAAAAATTACGTAGCAGATTTCTGAGGACCTCCCGCATAGACGATCAATACGATCATCGATACACGTGACGTATTATTATTTATCGTAGCCTGCGCAGCTGAGCGTAAAAAAAATATTTCTATATCTGTACCTGTACGCGTATGTATGAATCTGATATTATGGATAATTCGCGTACCAGATTAATCTTTAAATCGTGATTAAGTTTTCAGCAACATTTACCAAAAGAAATACTTTTTTCAAACCCCGTGCGATAACGTTTTTAACGAGTTTCGAATTCAGGCTGAACGCATCTCGGTATTTCTGGCACGTGGGATCGATGTCTGGATAAGAATATCGAAAAATCTTGACAGCGATATGAATAATTATTTTGTAATATCTTTCGATCGTTAATTATTGAATTTGCTGATAGATTTAGTTGGAATTTGGAGTGTTCTATTTTCTGCAATTTCATTGAGAATTTATGGCAAGTTTCAAATTTACTGGCCAGTCCAAATTCACACCAATTGTACGAATGATATGTATATACGAGGAGTCTCGTGATCGGATGTTAAGATACGTGACTTATTAGGTGGGTTGGTATCCGCAGTCGAAGCCACCATGGAGAGAACACCGTCTCGGCTATATATATACGTATATTGTGTGAGTGAGATCCGCCGACTCGGCCAATCTGATTGACAGTTGGATAAACACGTTGAACGCGGTACAGCGTCTTTCTCATTTCCATTTCTCTCCCTCTTTCTCCTTCTCTTTCTCCCTTTTTTTTTTTATTTTATTTGATCTGTTCATTTTCTCTTTCTCAATCTTTTCGCTATGCTCTCGAAACCGCCCGGTGCAGCGAAATATCGACGAGTCACTTTTCGTGCCGGTTGGACAACCGTAAAAATAAAAATCGCGACAGCGATTGCTATATCTTCGTCTGAGAAGAACAGGGCCCTAACTCTTGTATCCTCGAATCACGATTCACGTTCTTACGAATGGACTGATTTTTACTGTTGATAGATTGAATAAAAATGAGAAAAATGACAGACGACGTGCAGAGAGAGAGAGAGAGAGTGAAATTTGAAATTGAAAATATTCAAGAAACTTGAAAATGGCTACGAATATTCATTTTGTCAATGTTAAATAGTGATTACCGTGCAAATGAATCAATGTTTGAAAAATGTGCATTCACCAAAATCAGCCTTAAATAAAGTATAACAACGAGAGATGGATTCAAAGGTGTCAGGAGGTCGAGAGAGAAAGAGAGAGAGAGAGAGAGATGAGGTAACCGAGAACAATTGAAATATCGTGTTTCATCCTCACACTCTATTTGTAAGTATTACTCAGTATCCATTATAGATCGAACAAGGGAATCATTGTTCCTATCATTAATAACCGTTTCATTGATCGATCGACCAAATAATTGATGTGAAATAATTATAATAATAACAACAATACGTCTGTCGAAAGTGTGTGAATAGTTTAAATAATATAGTTGTGAATTTCGAATTAAAATTTTCGCTTCAAATTGTAATTCGAATAATACTTGTGAAGAATGATTGATGAATATTTTCATTGCACGTTATTATATTTTTATCTTCGAATTTATTTCACTTTTAACTACAAGTTTGTAGAATTATGAAAGTAAATTTTAAAAAATCTGATTACAAATGAGAGTTTTACGAAAAATTGATCGAATTAGCTCGGGACAAAATGACTTCATTTTATTTCTAAGTACTTATCTAAAGAAAAAAAAAACATTTTTTTTTTGCTTTTCTTTTTTTTTTAGCTTTGTGGGATCATATATTGAAGGAGAGTTCGTTGAAAAAAATAATTCGACAGCGAGAAAGAGAAAGACGACGAGAATTAGTAAATGAAAAGTTATTGATAAAATCAGTAGAACAAATGGAATTAGTTTGAGAAGGAAATGAAGAAAAAACAAAAACAAAAAACTCACAGAGCGTAGTCATGCCTGCAGTAAAGTCTCATGCCCCGTAGAAAACACGAATGTTGATCGTGAAGTGGTCGAGCGCAAGCGCAACATCTGAGACATCTCGAGTGCCAACTTCTACCACCTACGCAAAGTACAGTTCGTTCCCTAACTCGTTCACCACAACCACCACATTCCATGATCCCCGTAGTAACGTTGGTAACGATTCCAGTCGTTGCACCGGCCACAGGGGTCGTTTGGACGCTTCCCTCGCAGACGCCATCGGCCGGCATGTCCTCCACTTCCGTCTTTTCATATAGAATTTTAGCAAAAAAATCATTCAAATTAATCATCAGGAATTCCACCCATTTTGCACTTATCTCGGGAACAAGAAAAAAAAAACTGAATTGGTGAATTCGAGTTTTACCATTTTCGAGGGATTCTGATTAAAAAAAAAAATTTATCCCGATTACGAGGAACGTTACCGAAATTTCATTTCGAGCTAGATACTTGAAAACTGAACTTTTAATCGTGAGGTCAGATTTCGTTCGTCTTTAGGCTGTTCCACTTCACTCTTCCAAGGTGAAATTATACATTTAAAAAAAATGCTGATTCAAGGCTCGTAACTAAGCAAAGTAATTGAAATTCATCTCAAAGGGTTGAAAAAGAAACAAAATATGAATTCGAAGTATAAAAGGAATGAGTGATCGGTGGAATGAAAGAAATTGGCTTTTCTTTGACTCAAATATTATTTGATATGGAGGATAGTTGAAATTCTGCGGATAAAGCTTTAGGGATTAATCTTAAATTGCAACCGGTCTTTCCTGAATCCCCAATTGTACAATGAACTGTGCAACGTATCTAATGACGTGGAACGTTAAACCCGCACACCCCCTGCCTGCGGTATTATCAATCCTCTTGGGGTGTAGATGCGGTTTTCCACCCTCAGAACGAATGAACATCATCGACTAGAACGACAATAACTTGTGCGTGAAAGGAAGTGAGATCGATGCTCGGAGAAACGCTTCTGTGCAACCCTTCTTGGTACAACTGTCTGTAAACCGAGGAGGAGAGAATTTGATCGATGTGTTCATGTGTACTCTGTAAGCTTTCAACGATCCGTTACGATTTGCTGGATGTTCTGTCGTATATCGAACGTGCTAAAGTGATTTTCAGTTTATTTTGTAAACCACAATCACTGCTCAAACCCTTAGAGAATCGATATTGAACATAGAAGATCGGTATTAAATAAATTATCTTCGTTTATTGTTTACATTGTGGCGCTAGATTCGTTCTCGTCGATTTCAACAATTGAAAAAATAGGAATTCATTTCATTCGGGTATTCAAACACGAGTTATTATCGTTAATGAATCGATCCAATGTTTCAAACGACAATTTCATTTGTCATTTTTCGATAAATTGATTAGTTATCTTCACTATTTTTCAGTCACAGACCATTCGGATCAAACGAATCAATCGATGGATAATCATGAGATTACAGGACGTTGTCATTATTTGTAAATTCATTGACCATTTATTTATTTATGTTTTATTCCAAGTTCGAACACTTCCAAATTTTTGATCGACAGCCGAAACGGTTTCTACTATCAGGGAACAAGAATTTGTTCCCTGATTGGATTTGCAGATTTGTACTCTTGAGGGCCGCAGCATGAACGTTTATAATTTAACGACGAATTCATTTACCCACGCCTCGCTCAATGGCAACAAGAACTTTTTTTACTTGTGATCCGAATAATAACTTTTCGAATACGATTACAGGAGTGACAAAATTTTTTGACTCTTTTCAAAGAATGGCTGCCTCTCTGTAGAAAATATCAGGATAATTGCATAAAATGGATACAGATGTACAAAACGATATAAATATTCTCATAAATACGTAAAGTATCGTGAAATAATGAAGCGTATGAAAGCAGGAGGCTCGTGTAACGAAAATCCAAGGGCACGAGGGTTTTTCGAGAGCGTCCCATAAATCTAAATTCGTGTCGGATACGTTAGAGTGTGTCTGAGGAAATGTAGTATACGTGGACAATAAAAACTCATGAGAAGTCGAAAGTACATACAAGGAGGAAAGAAAAAAAAATATAAAGGGAATAGGATTTTAATGCAGTCTCACAGGATGATGAAAAAGATCGTATTTTTCGAAGAGTCCATGACGATTTTTCGTTGGAGTGTTGAACGAAAGTTTCGAGTACCGTTTATGGGTTTCCTCTTTTTCAATGGTTTGTTCGACTCGATGGTTTATATGGAGTGAAGGATTTTTGAGGTTTACACCTTTTTCGTGTGTCCAATCGTATTTGAACGAGGCGAGACGACTCGTTATTTCGTGGATTCTATCGTTTCGGTGCAAGCAGCTGGTCAAGCGAATATCCAGAGGTGAGAAACAGCGAGAGAAAGAGAGAAAGCAGCAGAGAGGGAATCCCGCTGAGAGGTACCCGGCTGCCGACACAACCGCATATAGAGAGAGAGGAGATGTCTCGTCGCGGTTTCTCTATACGGTGTAAGAGACACCACAGAAAAAATGTGCATACACACACTCATATAGAAACGTGTACGCGTGACATTCTTTAGATCGACCCCTTCAAACTTGCCCACCCCTCGATTGTCCTTCCAAGCCCCTTTTTATTTTATTGTGTGTGTGTGTGTGTATATGTCTATACGCAAGTTACATCGGTCCAGGAGTATATATTACAAGGATATATTACCAGTGTACAAAAGTACACGCCCGTGCCAGGAACCAATATGGCTCGTCAAAATCATTGACGAAATTCATTCCACGATTTTTATTTTATTTTTTTTCCAATCTCACGAAAACATGGCGTCGCGATTGTGAATCCGTAGAAAAAGTCGACGGCTGAATCGATTTTGTGAAGAATTTTCGCGGTTTTCCATATCATTGTTTTGTGGATTGAAATTTCATCGTTTATTCGTTGATTTATTTGATGTCATTGCTGGGATTTTGGTGATCCGTGGGAAACGTTGTTATCCCAGCTTGAAAAACGAATTATTTTTTAATATACGAGATTTTTTCTTGAATATTTGAACTAGTTGCTGTGTTATTGGTCGAGAAAACTCGTGGTTCTGGAAAAAAAAAAGAAAGAAAAAAAAGATGTACAAATAAGTTAAATTTCACGGGTGTTGCATTCGCCAACGTGTCTATCGACTGTTACAAAGATCGTTGTTCCTGCCCATCGTGTTAGCGGTCTTGTTACATCAAATTGTGGCAGTCACACCCTGCTGGATCTGCACGGCTTCATCCATACACATAAGTCTTTCTCTTTTTCTCAGTACATAGACCTCTATGTATTATCCATATACATATACATATATAACATGTATATTGTTCAACGTACCGCAACCACCGGATCGTTGTACCCCTATTTGGAGACCCGCGCGCGCAGACGTCGATCGTAGGGGCGTGTTCGCGGTAAATAAATATCAAGGGTGGCAAGCCCCAGCGGGAGAAAGAGGGAGAGAGAGAGAGAGGGCTTTTTAGTAAGAGGAAATGATGAGAGAAGATGAGCAACTCTAGTATTTCAGGAAGGAAATCCAGAGTGTTGGAAGTAATTGTTTTTTAATTGATTATTTGCTAGTTTTTAATCGATTGGGAACGAGTTTGATGACTGTATTGAAACCCTCGAGTTAAATGGATTATTTTAAAAGAAATAATAGAAAATTTATACAAATGATTTTGATACCGGTAACTGTTATAACAATGATACGAATGGTACTGAGGTGCGGTGCAATTTCTCATAGAATTTTACTTTTATCATTAACGATGAATCTACCCTATTGCAAGATCGCCTCTGAATTGGTAGAGGAAATTCGATAGAACTTATCAGAACGAAAAAATCTAACGAAATGACTCGACGTTTTCCATCTCTCGTTACGTGTATAAAGCCAATAAAAAATATGAAAAATGATCGACGTGCAAACTCTCCTTTTTCTCCCCTCAACGTCACAGAATCACGGCTGCTGTCTATTGTTACAGGCTCGAGATGTTTCTGCCTACAATCGCGACCGTAAACGTCTGGTATGTTTCAGATCCTCTCTCTCCCTCTGTGCATTTCCATCGCGGAAGAACGAGCGTTAAATGTTATCGTAGTCGACAGGTTTGAAATTTTTTCAACGAATTTGTCTTCCATCGAGGATAAACGAAAAATGTTATTCCACAACAATAATCTTGGAATTGAGCAATGAAGTTTTTATTGGAAAAATGACAAAAGTTCGTGTAGAAATTATCGATAATTTGGTGCAGACGTTGATCTCGATTGGTTAATGTACTTTTTTCGATCGAAATTATTGATTAAATAATTATAAATAAAATATATTTTTTTTTCCTGCTGCTCGATCTCTCGATACAATACCGAAACATGATCTGATTTGGTTTGACGTTGAAATTGAATTGGAGGTGTACCAGGCACGAGACATAGACAGGGAGCTTGGAGCTTCCGGTAGACTATAATGGCAGCTATATGGGATGTGGAGACCGAAACTCGTGGATTCTGAGGTTGGGGTTAGAAAGACCCCTGTACATATGTGTGTTAAATTCGCGCACATCCATATGCATGTATGTACATGTATCCGTGAACATCGGCTCCTATTATGTTACCAATGCTACATTATGTAACTCCCTTTTACCCCATAGCCCTATTGTTGAATACGAAGGTGACGTATGTGGTTAACCACCGACCATAACCAGTAGCAACCAAATGTTCGCACATGGTATCCAATATGTATATGTCAGGATCTTTCATACCGGGCCAAGACTTTTTCGTGGATATATATTTGTTTTGTAAACCAGTCACCCCCTCTTCGTATCGTCATATTCATTGGATATACGTATGAATGACTTTGGTTATATTTTTAGTCTGATAATTGTAAAAAATTATTACAATTTGGATTATTGGGATAGTTCATCTTGAATCGATATCTAGAGACACGTGGCAGCAGCGTCTTGACGCCAACCGACCAAGACAAAACTTGCAGCGTATCTATACTCGAGATTTCATACTTACATTCTCGAGAATGACTTCAACGTTGTGGTCGTTAATTCAAAGTGTGGATAAAACGTCATTCGCTCGAATGTGTTTTCCTAACGGTTTTTCGAAAATATCGATTCAAATGAAGCAGCAAATGTTCAAGAAAGTAGTGAAGCTGATAAGGTAGCTCGTCTCTTGTCCTTGTTATTGTAAATTCATTTGGTTTGCAAATCATTTTGATAAGAAAATCAATGAAACGCTATCATTTTCTTATCGAAATAAACTTTTCGAAGAATCTTTCGAAAATTGATATATTTGTAAGGGACGAAGACCGCGAATTCTCAATTTCCATCTTCCGAATTCGAATCAATTTGCTTCCATTTATTTTTATCCAAAGTCATTTGGAATTAATTCTTTATAAATATTATTAAGCAACATGGATTCGCGATCAAAGCTACAGAAACATTGGATACTTTTTTTGGGAAATTGACATTCCGTAAACGCAAAATTGTAGCCAGTACCACGCGTCTGTCAAGTACAAATTTTATTTGATTTCAAACTTCGTCTCTCTGTTATGCCTATTATTTGAAAATACACGTGTTTTCAGGTAAACAAAAATCTCGAGTAGAGAAACAGCGAGAAATGCTGTTGAAGTAAAAAATGAAAAAAAAAAAAAAATTGAAAAGCCAAAGAAACGAATCATAGGTGACAATAGTAAGCAGGCCGACTGTGTTCGCGCGTATGCGAAGCCGCGAGTCGTAAAACGCCGGATTAGGACGGTTTCGGTTATTAGTATAAAATATGGGTTTCGATATGAAAAGTACCACAGTGACCGAGAACTCTCTCTCTCTCTATCTCTCTTCTCTCGTTTCTCTCTTACTTCATATGCATATACTTAAGAATAGCTCATAACAGGTTACCCCGTGGTGATCCGGACGCGCGTGTTCACCCGAAAATATCCCTCCGAAAATATATTATCGGGAAGGCGAGACCAATCGATCCGGTTCTATTATATCAATTTCTTTATGAAAAACTTATCAACTTCTCTCAGGAATTTGAGCCTATAAAGAGAGCCTAAAGAAGAGGATAAACAGAGGAAAAAATTTCAAAATTTGGAAAAAAAAAAAGAATGCGATTCATCGATGCGAACCGAAAACTTAGTGGAGTCACATGTTCTTGAGAACGCAAACATTGCTTTTGGAAATAATATTTATAAGCAAATTCAGAACTATTTTTTATTTATTTATCAAACTCAAAACATAAGTTCCTTAATAAAAAAAAAAGATGATAGAACATCGTCTCGATGTCGAAACTTGATACAAAAAACGTTTTGTTTTTTCTATTTAAAAAAAACCCTGAAAGCTCGAAGAGAGGAAACAAAAATGATGTCAATATCGGTAGAAACGTTGAAATTTTTCGTAAAATCAAATATTCAAGAAAATCGAAATATCCAATTTCTTATGTTTATTCTTATGTTTATTCTTTCATATTCTAGAGAACGAGAAAATTAATTATACTGCGTCAATAGCTGTATACGAATATAACTCGAATTCTGAATCTAGAAAATAATTGCTGAGTCGTATCGGGCATGAATTAGGCCTTTAGGCAATTCTGGAATGGACGGTTGGGTCAGCAAAGTCGGCCATTTCTAGTAACACCGAAATCCCTTCCGTTTTTTATTTTTTATTTATTTTTTTTCACCTTTTTTGTCAGCCTCTTTGCTGCCCCTAACTATGTATCGCTATTGAGAACTGTATATATAAAGAATGTATCTTTTTCGAGTGGTTTCAGTATCGGTTTTTCGTGTCCTCGCCCCGTTGTGTGTATATGTATTCTCTCATTCTCTCTTTCACACCATATTCTTGACTCTTGAGAAAAGGGTCCGGAGGTATGACTTACAAAGCCGAATAGCCGAGACAACGGGGGGTCTTATGGGACTATATATATCAATATACATATATATATATATATACCTGTGAAACATCGCCTTCTTGTTTCTCTGTGCTTCACTCATACCTTCTGCTCCTTCTGTATATATGTAGATTTATATATAGCTGTGAAGGGCGTGCGCCCAAACGTTTGGAGAGTCTCGTGGGGCCTCACGGTCCCGGTGTCACTCTCCGGTAAATCCACGGTCATGCCTTCCATTGAAATCGATACTTGCTTTCTTTTACCATCTTCTCTCTGTCACTTCTACTTTATATACATATATATTTAATCGTGTATATAAAAGAGATGCACATTTTTTTTTCGCTTGCTGCCATCTCTACCGGAGGATTTCTCAGTCAGGGGGTTTCAGCAGGTAAAGCTTTTCATCGGTGTCACTGAACCAGGTATCCACTTTCGCATAATACACGGTAATACGCACCGCTGGAGGAAACCAAATGGCCGAAATAGAGGAAGCGCAAAGTGGATTATAACGAAATTCAAGTTTAAGGGATGAGAGGCGAAGAGATTAATTGATCTTACTGGGTTAGCCCGACAATTGTCTCGTCTTGTTTATTCATTGAGAAAAAATAATTTTCTGAATTTTTCATGAGAACGTTCGACCGTTGGTCGATGAGCTAAAATATTTTTTTATGACGTATCAGCAATGAATTTTCATGGGATTTTCGATGGGCTGAATTAGTTTATTAGGAATTTCGATCGATTGGAACGAAATCAAATTTTGTTTTTTATTTGTTGTTTTTTTTTCATGAATATCTCTTAATCTTGAAAATTTTTCTTGCTCGATGCATTCTGATTGGAAGTACGAATAGCCTATAGTAGTCATATACAAGACGAAAGCCGTTCTTCTCAAGAGTTCAAAAGATTTTTCATGAGAAATTCTCTTTCTCGGGTCGGCAAAAATACTGAAATACAAAAAAGATGGCACCCCCGTAAAGAGAAGAAGCGTGTGCGGACTTTTGGTCCAGGGAAGAGGGTTTCCTTTGGGTATTTACCGATATTCCTTAGTGCCTGCTGGCAGAGTCAGGGGTTCGCACAAACCCAGGTGACAACTTGACAAAGTGGTCCACTACGTTTCAGGCGATGCGAACGTCTCGGAAAAGGAGAGAGAGAGGCAGAGATCGAGAAAGAAAAAGAGTGAGAAAGAAGTTTGTAAAAGGTGTGGGGCAAGGGCAAAAAGGGAATCTCTCTTCTTGGGATATAGGAGGCATCCGCTGCTCGAAGAAGAAATATATGTATGAGAGGTTAGAGAAGCGATTGCTGCGTAAGAAAGAGAAGAGAATATAAAGCGTCAAATGCTTTGAAACTGTGAAAAATGCGACGACAAAATAATGGAGGCAGTTTGTAAGTCGACTGGTAACGGATGAAATGGCGAGCTCTTTACGTTTTGACGCTGTAAATAAGGAAGGTTGCGCCCTTTTATTTGCCACTTGTCGATAGCGACTTACACACATACATAGACATTTAACAAATACCTCTCGGAAGCACTTTTCTCGAGTGGAACAGAGCTCATCGGTTACCTTAGACGATGAGAGGGGCACGAGCCTTTTTTTCACGCCTTCGTAGAAAATTTACCAAATTATATACAGACTTCGTGTATATACATATGCACATAAATATATGGGAATAGAGGATAGAACAGAAATATACACCAGGGACACTTCTATCTACAATGAGGAGAAAAAAAAAAAACCCCCCCGTCGCGACAAACGAATACACTCGAGATCCATTTAAATCGCTATCCGATTTTGGTTTTACGTCCCTCAACGTATCCTGATCTTAACGCCACAGAACTTTTTTTTTCTCTTTCCAAGACATAGCTGTTCCTTGTTCCCTCTTGGGGACTAGTGTATGGATTTTTTTTTTTTTCGTTTCTTTTTGTGCGCCAAAACTGAATGAGTCGAAGGCCCTGCTGCGTTAACATTTGAAAGGAACATGTATATCGATACACGATTTACATTGTATCCCTTGCAATAATGACAGTCCAGAGGTTTACATTCTATGCGTTTATAACACACCGTAGAATTTGTGTATACATGTGTCGCGATGAGATGCGGGAAACGTCGTCGAACACATGCGGTTCCAGTCTTTTTTCACTCCTGCCAATCGACTTAGATCCATAAGCTGCTGAACAACTTCTATCTTCAATAAATATCTGTGTATTGATTGTTCTGTATTGAGGTGACGTGATTCCTTCTCGCATCTTCCCAATCGACGTATATCCTCAATCCACTTCTGTGTAAAGAGATTTAATTGGAGCTACTTGTTTTACGTTTTTAGTATACACAGAGAGAAAGAATCTTTCGATCAATTATTTCCACTGCGCTCTTGCGGGGTGCCAATGATATTATAGGATCATCAGGATATTATAAAAGTCTTCAAGTTTAGATTTTGATCCACACATTTGATCGGCACATTTATTCTGACCAAGAACACTGCAGTCGAATCAAAGAAATCTTCCAACAGAGTATCAGATGCTATTGAATCAGTGATTTTTTTTTCTCAGTGTACTTGAAGGGAGTTGAGATGCATACTATACCAGTGAAATGAGCATGTCGAAAATAGAACAGAAATGAGCTTTTTCTCGTTTCTTTGCAATGTCTTTTATCATGAAAAATAAAAAATTTATCATCTGAAGAAATTATTCGATAAAATTTGATGGCATCCGAAATCCGCGAGAAGTTACACAAAAAAGTTACGTAAAGTCCAACAAAATGTGGAAGCTGTTACGAATACACTGCATGAGGAATGTATACGAGACACTTTTTCGAAGGAGGATGTCTGAAAATCGTGTTCCCGTCTATACGGAAGCTGGATATATAGGCTCTTGGAAGACATGTTCTCCCTTGCTGCTGGGCGTTCATTTTTACTTTTTTTTTTGCCTCTTGACAAAAAGAAGGGACGTGTGCTGAAGACCATTATGGTCGTTTCTCGACACGATCCTGCGGCGAACGGGGCGCGTGGGTGTTGGCAACGCGGATAGAGAACTTGGGCAAAAGGAGAAGAGATCTTCGAGGAGATCTGCTTGAGAAGTTTTCTTCCTTTCTTAAGACCCTTTTTTTTCTTCTTTTTTTCGTATACGACTTTTTTTCTCTTCTCTTTTATACGCTATTTGGGCTTGTCCATGGCGCTGTACATGCGCAGGTATTCATCCCATACGTGTATGAAAATACATACGTAAAAACGTGCACGTATAAAAATAAACGTATATGTATGCTGCTCTGCCACCACTTGATCAGGGTGGGGAAACCTTTTTTTTCTGCAGCACGTGGGTGAGCGTGTGCGGGGATTGGTGGCTAATTGGAATGGACATGGACCGCGACCAGAGAGATCCCCAAATGCTCATCTATACCGTTCTGTAGACTTTTGTATATATTTATATTTATGTGTGTGTGAGAAGGCATATATACTCAGTCAGTTTAGTGAATACTTTTCTCTTGCTCTTGGAACCTTCAACACCCGTGAAGCTTGGATACACGTAGATCTTTTAGAATCTCAATTAATTAACGTGTTTGTTAAAAGCATCAATTTTTTTTTGACGAGACCAGCACGAATGAGGAGGCTCGATCATTGAGCTGTCTCGTTGCTTCTTGTGTTCGGGAAGGATCTCGCACTTTTTTTTTTTTTAATCTCTGCATTCTCGAGAATCTCTTCAAATGGTTTCTCATTGGGAAGAACAATGACGTTAGTTTCTCAAAACGTTGATCAAATGATGTTTGAACTCATAAAACTTGGAAAACTTTTCATCATTACTTTTAGATCGCTCAGACAGATTTTACATGTATTTTACAATGATTCGCTTCTTCGCGTAACTCGTTAATCGGATCATCCGAATTTACGATCTCTCGTATCACGCAGAATTCTTCGATTTTTTTTTATACTACCGGGACAAAAGCTTTGGATGGAAAACTGTGAAAATCTTTTTCAATATTCATGTCAAAAAGAAAAATTATATATATATGCGTTGAATCGATAAGGAATGAAAATAATTACGGTGAAAAAACATAAAACAAAAACAAACGATGGACAAGTGCAGTGAGAAGCACACGTGCCCGCAGCAAAACCTTTAATCCGATCTCTTCGGTGACCCGTGCGAAATCGTAAATCCGTGTAAGATCCATTTGAAATACTTTACACCTCCCACGCGCAAAGTTCGGACACGCTGGACCGCAAAACAGCATCCTGACACTCTTCGCTTTGCGCATCAGACGTTCTATCTGCTCCGTTTTTTTCTCCTTTTTTTTTTTTTTTTTTTTTTTTTACTTTTTACAGGCAACACCGCAACGTGTGTGGTCGGTTACGGAGAGTGTGTCGAGGGCGTAAATTGTTTGAGTAAAGCGCAAAATGGCGCATCAAGCCGTTTATACAAAGTTACGATCTCACTATTTTATTTTATTTTATTTTATCTCAATGTTAGGGTGTTGGAATCCTTCCCATTACATTTTTAATCATCGCATTCATCGAGTTTGTTCCTGAATTGATATCGATTCAACGAAATCGAGAAAACAATTAAAATCCTCTTTCTGCTTGAAAATTTTTATACCGCTGTATATTGTTTCTATTTAATTCTATCGAAGGTGTTTCAAGACGTTCTCTCGTATTTCGTC
Source organism: Campoplex capitator (assembly GCA_037576405.1). NCBI lineage: Eukaryota > Metazoa > Arthropoda > Insecta > Hymenoptera > Ichneumonidae > Campoplex > Campoplex capitator. Next base: position 5,511,287 of record JARBWI010000323.1, on the reverse strand, counting down.
ATCTCTCTTATCTTATTTCATTTGCATTTTGCCATGAAATATTGACAATTTTTTTTTTCTCCCTTATCTTCAAAAAACACACTTTTTATATTTCAAATATATGGCAATGGTATTGTTTCTATTCATACTAAATTCTCGATCGAGTAGTATTGTAATCGAAACAGAAAATAATCGTGAAATCGAACTTTTCGCACGATTCCCAAAGCTTTCAAAAAAAAAATGTAGTATTTTCTTTTTCGAGACGAAAAAAATCTAATAAAATTTCAAAGATCTCGTCATACGCAAAATGGATATCACAAACGCATCTCTCGTTCGCGAGGCTGCGTACATCGCGTGATATTGAGTATAATACACCATAAATCGAGCTCGGGGCGAGACAAACCCCAGGAATATATAACAGCGGTAATATAATTTATACGGTCCAGTTTAGATATTTATGTTGTTTCGAATGTATTTTTACATTTAAGGATATATGAGAGCGTGAAGTAGACGAAGTGAATAAAGTGACAGACGCAGCCCCCGCTCGCGAGACAATAATTATCAATAAATTTGCGAGAATATTTTTATTCGTTACTTATTCGCGACCCTCGCCTATCCGCATTGTCGTTTTCACTTCCTCGAACAATAGAGACGGGAAAAAGAAAAAGAAGAAAAGAAGAATAAAAAATGAAAACAGGTAATAGCAACAATGGAAGCTCTTCCTCGGAGGACGAGAAACGATGACGGATCTCGGCGTTTCCTACAATCCCACGCTTTTATACACCAAACAAACGTCATATTTCACATTCAAGTTTCAAAAACATATATGACATTTTTGGGACGCGAGAAAATATGGAGGATTATGAAGAGAGAGAGAGAGAGAGACAGGGGAAAAAAATGCTCACCTTCATATCTCCAACGCGAGTGGACACAAATTCCGGACTCGAAAGATCCGGCGTGAGTGTTCCTCCGCAAATGGGCAAATATACAAAGCGCGATTCCGAATAGGCGCGCACTATTATTACATTGTTTTTCTCCTTTCCATTATAATCTACGATCGTTTTCGTTTATTTACGAAACTTGAATCTCTTCATCGCGCACATAACGAATGAATCTTACGAGCAAACGATCCAATACCCAGCAATGAATTTTTGGCGCAGTTCAGAGTCAAACGAAGTCGAATTATCTTCATGAAACTGACGTTCGCTGGCGCCTGGCCAACGAGACGGCATATAATCAGAGACAAATTAATATGAAAAAAACAAAAACAAAAAAAAATCAAAGTCAGCTGCGTCTCGATCAGTTTCAATAACGAAGCACCCGAATAAACGTTTCTCCAGCCGGCGTTAAAAACACCATGGCTCGCGGTAGCCCACACGGCCCTTCTGATCACTAAGGATTTCGCTCCTTTTAGCGGCTACGTTTATACGTATTGCGCGTTAGTGATGGTTCGCGAAGTGGCGGAGCCCCGCTTGGAGAGAAACTTGGCGTTAACTCTATACCATCGATGGGCAGGATTCGGGGTTAAATTTACAATATGGGCGGTTACCTTTCATCGAGACTTTCATTGGTGATTGTTCAGACGTTTAGTCACGCCCAGCTTTCTCATATTGGCCTATCAACGATCAGCCAGAACGAGAGCCTTGAGAGAGGGGCATTTAGGCATGTATATATGAGAATATACGTATATATATATACAGTTACGTAGAGAAATGCATCCTCCATGTGCATGCATACACACATGAAAATAACTATGTATAAGGGAGGATCATAATCGTATGGGACATTCCATGTAGAATTGTCTCTTCATCGATGATTAAAAATTTTTCAAAAATTCGTCATTTCCTCAATTCTTCATTTACCTTACACAAAAATCTTGAAATTGATTCTTCGTACTTTGTAACTTTTTTTTTAACGATTGAAATACAATTTTACGTTGATAATGTGTATTCGGATACTTATGAATTGTATTTTCTTTTGATGAAATGTTCGTGAAAATTTGACGTTATAAATTTCTCGTCAATTTTATTTATTTAAAGGGCATTTGGATTAAGATTCACGACTCGTCACTGCAGTTTCGAAAAAAAATGATCTTTTCTCTTCTTCCGAGGCAAAGCAAATGCACTTGAATGTAAATCTTAGCAAAGACTCGTTTCGTTTGTTCGGAAAAAATGTGTATATAATTATAACTTTATCGTACAATTTTTTTTCGAAAATAAAGCAAATTTTGTAAACGAGATTTCGATCAAATTGTTCACATTGGAATGTTAAAGTTTAAATTGAACGACTCGTATAAAAAGTACACAGAATCTTGTTGACAGAAGACCAACACACTCTGCAACCCCATGTGTATACACCGGAAACCCACACACACACGAGAACCGTATTCGTCACACATACGGAATTTAGTAACGGTATTTGTCCTCATAGCAGGGATGATTCTAGTAGAAAATTCAGGAATTGAACCGACGCGAGTTATCCGTACAAATAAACAGGACGATGAATACAGTATCAATATTTTTTCATCTTGTTGTTGCTCTATTTATTTTTGTTATTTGTTGTTATTGTTTTGTTTTTTTTTTTTTCTATCCGATATCACAAATTTCGGTGAAGGATTATTTGCGTGCAATCCACAAAATCGAGGATGAAATTTTGATTGATTTTTATTAATAAACGAGATACGGATAGCAGACATCGAATCAATCGAATTAATCAATCAATGGGAAACACAGAAAAAAAGTAGAAAAAAAAGACACACACACGTAACTGATATCTTTCGTGGGTGTATGCCAAGTAAATTGGATGGAGGCAATTTTTTTGTGCTAAATCTTCGAATGTTGACTGCTGACGAGAGAGCTATTTTTTTTTTTATTTTTTTTTTCAATTCTATGAGACCCGGTGACAGTGAGAAAGAGCTCGATTGATGAATTCAACATTTTCTTTCTTCGGGTAATGGGATTTAAGTGTTTTAACTTGAATTATTTGTCAGGTGAACGTAAATGCCGACACATTTGCAGGAAAGAGATGAGATGGAGAATGAGAAAAGCGTGTACGTGTACAGTGGCGTCATAAATAACGTTACAAGGCTGCCTAAAGGTAGACTCGAAGCTCAGGGTTAAAAGTATACCCATGTGTGTACCTGTATTTAAATGTTATCCGTACACGAACTGAACACCGTATAGAACCTTCGTTTTAGTGTGACGTCGTACGTGAGCGGCTTCCAGTACTTTATCCCCCAAGCTGCCGTAGCGAGTCATTAAAATTATTTATGGTGAAATAAGAATGTTCGAAGGCTCCTCGAATCACTGTTGAAAACCAGCCGAGGGCGCTAAATTTCCAAGCGAAACCCTTTCGGATCTTTTGCATCTGTACATTAGTACCGCCACTGTAGCCGTATTAAAAAGTACCTTTTTTTTTTCAAGTCGAACTTTTTCCTTTCACTATTACACTGTTGTTGCTGATAATTATTATTTGTTTAATATAAATTGAGCAAAAATGTTTTGTCCTGAAAGGAAAATTCGAAAAATAATAAATTTTTATAATAATCATCTTATTAATTCGTTTCAACATTTTACGACGCAGGAAGAACAATCTCTAATTATTATTTATTGGAAACAACGATTCTGTACTCGGTGACCGACTTCCGAATAAATTCCATTCAAAAACCCAAATTTTCAGAGCAGTTTGACTACTCGATTCATTGCCAAATGGTTAAAGATTCATTTGGATCGATCTCAGACGTTCGAAAACTAGAAGACAGTTGGTTGCGTGAATTGATCGCTTTGCCACGTTAATTCAGCAGCAGTCGAGCAGTCGTTATTGAAATCTTCATAAAATTGATCATTTGGATCGAGTTAATAAGTTTCAAGTTGTCAGCAATCATAAATCATATATTTTTTTCAAAGGTTCCAAAATAGATATTGATCGTGGTCGCGTTCACGCAGATAGATGACATCGATCGTTGTACAATTAGTCTGCTTTTCGCTTTCTCAAGCTTTTCAATACATATTTCGTTTCTGCAGTTCACTTCTTATGGTTCTTGACACTGTTTAAGCAGACGTAGCTCGTTGAAAAAAAAAGAAGAAGAATAAAAAAAAAGAGCAACGGGAACGTAAAAGTACACGTGGTAGGTGCCGCAGGTTCACGATGAGGTGAAACGAAAAAGAGAGGGTGTAAAGAGAAATGAGAAAAGAAATGCGGCAGTACTCGTATAAACAGGATAAAAAATATGTGTAGAGAAACGAAGATAGAAGGAAAGAGCAACGGAGAAGAAGAGAGGGAGAGATGAAGAGGTAACGCCATAGGGGGTCGCGTGAAAAAAATAAGAAACCAAGGAAATTCCCCAGCTGGGGGTCTCTTTTCTGACGGAACATTCTCCTCCCCATATCTCTCCTTTACACTTCTGTTTCTTATTTCATCTTTGCCACTTGCAGTGATCTTTTCTTTTTTTCTATCTTTCTCTTTTACGAATGAGCAAGATCCGATAGCGTGTAAAACATCATGTGTGCTGCTGGAATCACGCTGTGGCCGCTAACTCTCGACGATTGACCACCATTGACCACCTGGCACCTCTCGCTATACTATCATACATTATAAATTATAACTACACCCAGCCCTTATACATATTGTATATTATAGCATTGAATAATATAATTCAACAAGTATATATGCTAGTGTATATACAGGATGTCCTGAAATCTGTTATTAAGTTGCAGAACTTAATGAGTCGCTGAATTCTGAGAAGAAAAATAATCGCTAAACATTTTTTTCTTCTCAGAATTAGTTGCAATCGAATCGTTGATAAATCCTGTTCGGTGTGTTGCAAGAAATAGTGTTTTACACGCTTTTTCTATCGATTTATCGATCATTTGTTTGCAACGAATTCTGGGACGCCTCCACGAGTGGGATTGGCGAGTGTGGAACGCACCGGATCAGCATGATTTTTGAGACACTGCGTATATGCTCGTGAACGATTCCTCATCATCGTTTCTCGCATATAAAATGATTGTAGACGCGTTTACAGGCTACATTGTATATAGATATGCTCAGGTATGTGTATATTCTCTCTCTTTCTCTCTCATCCCGCTGAGGAACTTTTGGTTCTTCGAAGCCTTCTGGACTCCAGAGGCCACTTCGAAAGAGCTGAGATTAATCGATGCAGATTTGTCACGGCGATCGGTACGTTTAACACCGATCCATACACTCGTACACACACACACACACACACGCACACGTGCACATTTCACCCACATTCACGCGTACAGATTCGTCGGATCTTGTTAAAGATACACCGCAACGACCGTTAGCAAACAAAAAAAGGTTCGAGCCGCATCGTTTTACGTGTTAAATCGTTCCGATTTACAGTCTTTTGTTTCTCGGCAATTGTCTATTTCTTTTTTTTTTCTTTCTTTCTTTCTTTCTTGACAAGGATAAACGAAAATCGAACATTCACAAATGCCTCACACAACTCTCGGGCATAACGCTTACTATTTATTTTCTAATTTATCGTCGAGGCTATCCCTCTTCCTTTTAACGACGTCAAAAGATCTTTGGGCATGGAAGAAAAAAGAAAAAAAATACTGCATTGTTACATCCGACGTTTCATGAAGTAAATCGATCACGAAATAAGAAGGTTTCCTTGTTTTTAAGTGGATCGCTACAAATAATAATCCCTATCATTAATTAACTCTTCAGATTTTAATTTGGTCGATTTTAATTTGGTCCCCTTCCCAAAGGAAGATTTCCAAATGACAAGATTATAGGATCTTCAAACATCGAATATTATTAAGTTGCATTAAGTTTCAAGTTTTTTTTTTTTTTTCAATCCAATGCCATCGGATCCCAGTCCAATTGCTATAAACTCGCTCAATACTCAATTTTCATCATTTTAATTCGTATAATTCGTAATTAAGAAGAAACAGGACGATCAAAAATTCATTTTTCTCACAATCATTGATCCCTAAATCTCGGGGAATCACAGGATTTACAGATGAAAAAGCGTAATCCGAGTTTGTTTAGCATACGCAGTCAGATTATTTCTGATTTTTGTATATTTTTTTTTTTTTTTTCATTCAGCCGAGGAAAGATGAAAATACTGGGGTTGCGTGGGTGATGAAAGAACAGTAGCATAACTACCGCAATTAGAACCCCGCTGGCAGAGCGATCAAGGGTCGCCACACTGATAGGAGCCCTTAGACAGTCATGTCGTGAATAGGGACCTTCATAAAATCTCATAGAGAAACATATATACAGATACACAGATGAATGGAGAAGAAGACAAGCACGCGGTAATAGTAATAGTTGCATATTTCGATAATGTGACTGCTTCAGTGCTCTTTCCACGCCCTAGTTGTGGTCGCCCTCCTGACGCCCTTTAGTTTTTTTTTTCTTTCAGGCAGCGAGCTCAATAGCCTCGCAGTTATTATCGGATGCAGCTCGTCAAGATTGAGATCGGAATCGCCGATTGAGTGGAAAGAAATAAGGGTCCACGAGTCCCTTAACCAACGAATCAATTTCGTCGCCTTTCAGCTCTGCTCGAATCCACTATAAATATCGCGATGGACCCATGTGCAAAACATAACCGGTCAATCGAGCGTGGATTTCGAGCAACTGATTATCGTTCCTAGATCGAAAAGTGTCAATAAACAATATCCGTTGTATAAACCCATAACGGATGCGACACTTATGGGGCCCCAAAATTTGAATGAATCATCTGACAAGTGCGATCGGAAAGTTTTGTTTTTTTTAGAAAAATTTCAATTATCATCAGCGAATAACCATTTTCATGCCTCTTTATTTAGCTGATTGAAATCACTTTTCGACTCTTTGAAACCATTTCAAAAAACCATTGAACAAGCTTTTGCCTCCAAAAACGACGTTTAATTCGAAAGAATAATGGCAGGAAATTTCGAGCTCGACAATGCGACGAATCCCATCGAATTATCGAAAATTAATATCAACCCTCCAATTATTCGTAATTCGGAAAATCTATTCCAGTTCTCCAGTCTCCCAATCTAAGCCTGTCAACTACTCATCGTCTCAACGAGTTGAAACATTATTAAAACTCATTACGAATGTGCCTCAAGTGATAATCGAAAAGTGCACGAAGAACATGAGATTTTAGTCGAAGAAATCTGTTAAAATGTTCGTGAATCATCCGACAAAGACGCATTCCGATCTCTTGTGAGTCACATATATATATATATACTTTATATATCTACGAGAGAGTCGATTTATTATCGGGTTGCGTATCACACAGTGTAAGAAGGACCGCTTAATGGTCCGCATGTGGGTGATGGATACGCCCACTTTTGATATTTCGGTGATCAATAACCGATGCGAGTTAAGCTCAGACACGATCTATAGTAATAATATGCACAACGCATTTGTATATCTGTATATGTATCAATGCATATATATATATATACAGTGTTTATTGCCGATACTTTCACTCTTTTTACTCGGTGCTGGCCACTCGACGAAGAAACGTAAAGGGCCATTACTCACAGTCGACGCCGGTGAATAAATAATTTACAGATAGTCGCTTACATCCAACAACGATCATCGTATACATATAATACGCGCATACGTATGTTTTATATACATTCATACGAGTGCCCGCTGATCAAAAACATCGTGGGATTGACTGAATCTCTGTTCATGAGCTGTCAAACAAACTTTTGGTAGCTCCAAATACAAGCATTTTATAATTCATATGAAAAGGGGCCTTGGAACAAATGTACGGTTACGAATATTGTTTTCATATTTTGTTCAACTTTTATTGAAATTCCTGATGCTATATTGCGCATAGAACTGATTAAAAATTTGTTGAATTCAGTTCGAAAGAGAGTTTCGATCAAAATCGATTTTTCTTTAGACTGAACTGAATTTTTCTACGATCGATTCCAATGACTCTCATAAAAACAGATTACGATTACGATGATGTTTGATTGCTCGATCAATTGGTGATAAAAAATCAATTGATCTACATCTCATTCGTTCGTTCGTTACATTTTTGCGACGAAACACGTTTTTTCATTCTTTTACAAGAAAAAGTTGAATCTTCGGAGGCGCGCTTAACGGTAACACTGAAAATAAAATAGAAATGAATTCTGTTATATGGGGGGGGGGGGGGGAAACAACAATAAATCAGGTTGGAATGATCGAAGGAATAAAATCAAATTCCGTGCATGCATTTATGGCTATCGTTTATAGATATATATTGTCCGCAGTCGTATTCACGATGAAAGCAGAATGTAAGGGAGTCCGGCACCGAGAAATCTATAAAACTAAGCTCATAAAACAGTGAGTTTCACTATATGCCAGACCGACTTCGAGGTGGCCTTGTCCCGGTTCGTAGATTTACGCGTATTAAAAGGATATTACAATATTAATAAGGGACCGTTTAATGGGGCATCCGGTGCTTCGCGGTAGACACGATTGTTTCAAATAGATACACCGAAGAAGAAGCAGCATTTGTATTTTTATATATATACATCTAGTTTCCAGTTTTGGCATTAAAAGTCATGTGCCAAAACTATTGTAGGAACAGCGTCTATGAATTTAATCAGACGTCTCTTTTTTACGAACGAGAGAAGCAGACTGTCGACGTGAACAATTAATGGCTCGTTATCATTGACTGATGACTACTTTTTTATAAAAAATTAATAAAAAAAAAAAATACGTTCGTGAAGAAACAACGAGTTTAAAAGATTATGAATATTTTATTGAGTAAACATCATCGATTTGATCACAAATCGGATTGTCATTGGGACTTGATCTTGGAATCATTGGGATCCACCCATTCTCTGTATCCATTCGAGTTACCACTGAGCTGTACGAATACGAGACTTTCTGTAGGATTGGAAAAGAATTTGGTTACAAATTTATTAGTTTTTTCTCTCTCGAATTGCAACGAATGAATAATAATTATTATTTCATCGTTATTCCACTGGTTTCATGTCGTTTTAGATTGTTCGAACGAATCAATTATTAGGGTACGAGCCTTTTCGTTGTAGTCGAAAGAGAATCTAGCAAAAATGATATTTTTTTTTAATTTTCTGAGTTTATTCAAAAGGAGAAGAAAATAAAGATATTGTAAACGCTGACAAAACGAATCTTTTGATATATGAATACCAATAAAACAAATATCTTTCTTTTGTTTTATTATCTCCTCTTTTATTATTTAGCTTCGTACACGCGAAATTTGTCTCTCGCGACGATAATTTGAATTTTAATGCGGCAATTAAAATATGTTAAACAGCTACTTAATATCTGGTGGTGAAGGTCTTGAAGCGCGACGTGGGGGTCGCAGTATTTTATATTTAACGTGAAACCGTAACTCTCGTAACGCGCGCGCGCTCGCGATAGAAAGAGGAAGAAAGAAAGGAAGAGAGAGAGAGGGAGAGAGATGGAACAGGGACCAGGACGAGATCTCATACGCGGCCGTTGTTTTTTCGATTTATAATTTATGAGAGTCCGACGCTGCCGGTCCACTGACAACGAATTCTATATGTATGCATATCTCTGCGCTACCTTTTTCTCTTCCCGTTTCTTGTCTCCTTTTCACTCGATTGCGATTGCGTGACTCCAGCTAAGGATTGAACTCGCAGAAAGAAAAAAAAAAAAAAATTCTAACGTAGCAAAATCGAACAGTCTCCAGGTATTTTCAACCCCCCACCAGCTAAGAACAACAAAGAAATTGCCAACAGTTTTGCATCATTTTTTCAGCCAATACTTCAAAAACCAAGCAACAGCAAATGTCAGTATATCATCTGAAAATAATTTTAAACCATTTCGAATATATGGTCCCCCATTTCTAGAGCCCTCGATCTTAACTTCTACAAAAATAGCAAACTAATATCTTGGACGCACGGATCATTGGACCAGTTGCTGACTAACATGTTTTCTAACAGTTCCAGCTTCGAGCCTGTCGCTTCGTTTTTTCAATCCTGATCAACAGGGGAACAACAAATATCTGCAAATCATCGCTATTTACACGTTGAAAAATCGTGATCGAGGTTAATCGATGAAAAAAATCGTATCCGCATATGTGAGCAGCTGAAAAAAAAATGATATTAATCCTAATTAATAAACGTGAAAGCGCATGAAAATGTAATCCTGCGCACACTTGGTTCTTCGATATTCTGTTACTTCCGGTTCACATGAACCTTCTCAGACTCATAAACTATTCATAGTATTATTATTATTATTATTGTTGTTGTTGTATGTATACACAAAATGGAACGTAAACCGTAATTATCATTAGCGAGGTACTAACCGGAGGGTTAGTACTTCGTAATAACCGGGTTTTCCATGGAAGCTTGATCACGTAAGCCGAGGAATGGCAAATGCAAGAACGACAACGATCGTCGGTATCCCTCGCTATATTTACACCTGACTACGTAAGGTAAATTCTACGGTCTCTCGCTTGTCGTCGTCGCTCGAACTGACTTGGCGGATCAAAAGTAAGTAACTCGGCATATATACGAAGCAGATGAAAAGGGGAAAACAAAAAAAAATGAAGAAATAAGAAACGTGTACATAGCAAGAAAAGCAACGGTAACATTGTTGCTGCGTTATTAGAGCACGTATTTCACGTTGAACATTTACGAGCAAAAAGCATCACGTACGTGCGTATAAATCGCAATTTTTTAAACCGGCGAGAATTAACTACAGGCACATTAAAATTCGTCTCTGTTTTCTTTAACATCGTGGAATAAACGTTTGCATACTTGATTGCGATAACCTTGAGATATTATTTCACTTTATTGCGTCGTTCTTGACAGTTCCGGATTGAGGTATCATTCGAATCATTATATATTCGGGAGAATCGAAAAGTTCACGATACGTTTTTCGTCAATTTTTCACATTTAAACGCTTCGGTTATTAGGTATTGGATAACAAATTGTTAACACAAGTTTCACGACTTTTCAAATAATTTAGTAGATGAAGAATAAATTAGGTCATTCATCGGCAAACTTAGAAATTGAACGAGCAAAAGAAAAATCTGCAAAATTGAAGACAAAAAAAAATGTATATTCCTTCGTTCATTCCGATTGGAAATAAGAGTTTAGTATGAAAATTTCTAAGCTTCGTTGCTAAAAAATTGTTAAATGTTATCAACTTACCTCATAAGATTCCCTATTTTTGATGAAAAGCATCGAGGAACAGCAGCGTACAGAAATTTCGATTCATTCGTATCATATTTCTTCAGAGCTGTTTGTAAGCATATATTTATATATTTTTACAAAGCTGCCGCATTTTTCTTCTTTTCTCTTTGTATCTCTCTCGGTCAAGAAGCAGTGAAATAGCAAAGGAGTCACAAACGGCAATCACGGGGGCTAAGTGGCTAACCCAATCAAGGCTGGAGGAACAGTTGGCAGAGGATCCACTACGAACACCCTCGTTTTCGCTCGCCCTTGCAGATTCTTCTCACAGACGAGAAAGTTTGCAGGAAAATCCTCCCCTTTACACGAGATATCAACAATCACCCTTAACTTTACCCTCCGTGCTCTTTTGGTCCTACTTTCTTCCACGAAAAAAAAAAAAAGTAATTTTACTCACAAACCTTATCATTATCGTTTTTTTTTGCGCTCGGAGACTCGACTCCAAGAATCTGAACAGATATAAATAAGAGCGATGTTCGGTAAGCAGAGAATCGAAAATATTTCTGATTCAGCAGTTTTTTTTTTTGCAATAATTTCCTGTGAATTTGTTCGTCTCATTGATCGTTTTGTAATATAATTTTATTGAAAATAATGGATTCGATAATAGTGAATTATGTCAAATGATTGAACTTTTGTTTTTCAATCAATTCATCATTTCTTTGTTCGAATTGATGAATTGATTTGTCGAAAGGTTAAAAATGAACAAATTGATGAAATGCACAAAAGTATTTGACGTAAAGATGGATAAAAATTTGAGAACATTTTCTATTCAATTTTTCCTTTTTTTTTTTCTTATTTATCTTTTTTCAAATCTGTACTCTATTTGTTTGAGTAATTAATCGTTTTTTGAATATTTCTGACGAGGAAAAAAAGTGAGAGAAAGATCGAGGGAGAGGGAGAAAGAAAAATGGTAATTCTTTCATTCGTCTGATCGTGCTACGGATCCGCATTTCTCCTTCATAGTTCATATATCAAACGCTTAGGCGAGGCGGCGACACATAAATACCGTACGCGGTGTATAAAAGCTGCGAGAGAAAGAGAACCATAAGAACTTTCCAGCACCGCAAGAACATATATACATATATATATAGATATATAGAATGAAGATAAAAAAAGAAGTGAGTTTATAAAAAAAGAAGAAGCAGAATAAAAAGATACGAAAAAATTGAACGAGTGAGAAGAGTGGATAAAATATATTAACTCAGACGAGTCCTCCGCGTGGGTTTCACGATTTTCGGGGGACACTTCTTCTCGTGGCTTTCGTCTCTTTCTTCCCCTCGTTCATTCACTCTCCTTATTTCCTCTCTCGCGTTTATCTCCCAAGTATTTATTATTATTATTATTATTATTATTATTATTATTATTATTTCTTTTTTTCATTCAACTTCTCGCCTCGGAGACTGTGCGACCAGAAATGACTTATGGCGGGCGGCATTTTGCTTTGGGTCCCATCTCGTAAGACTCTGACTCTCTCATTCTCTGACGTTCTCTCTCTCTCTCTCTCTCTCTCTCTCTTCCTATTCATTTCCAGGATTCTCTCACCCTTGCGCGTAATCATTTTACTCCATCGTTGATTTTATAGCTGATATCATCCGAATGACCTTTAACCTTGCGACTGTGACATCAAATAGATCAGCTTAGGATTCCCCATGAATTTTATATCACTGGAAGAATCATATTTGAGAAATAACCATTCAAATCACAGCAACTAATCGACAAAATACTTCTCGATATAACTGAACTATTGGAATTCCGATGGAAATGAAATGCAAGTTCTGGTCACAATTTCAGTCTCCCGATTGCACTCTTTTTCGATCCGAAACAAATGTATTCATTCAAGCTTTTCTACTCTCTGAGGGATCTCAATCTGTTTACATGTTTAATAAAGAAAAAAAAAGAAAAAAAAGAAAAAAAAAGACCTCTCGTTATTCGTATTCGCGTCAATCAATCGATTCTTTTCACGCCCTTAATTCAGCAGCCCCATATATACCCCACTGTTTTCGTACTGTTACAACGAAGCTGCAGGGTTAAATCGAATTGTGAAGGAGGGGTAGAAAATCGAGGCAGGAAATCCTACAAACTGGAAATACACAGCAAGAATCATGTATATATGTATATAGATGTATGTTCATCTGCACCTACGTGTGCACATACTTTTATATATATTTTATGTTCCTGGTTGTGTGTATTTGGTGAAACGATAGTATACATGAAATTCCCAGGAGGATATACAAGACAGAAGGTCTAAGAGTTTGAGGGTTGCTTGTACGTGCACGGTTGAAGGAAACAAACTTAGCGAGAATCTCTGATATGCTCCAACATCAAGGATGCTGCAGAAGCTTCTCATCCCTCCTACCTCCTCTCTACCTCTCTCTCTCTCTCTCCCTCTTCTCACGTTTACTCTAACTCCCTGTCTCTATATCTTTAGATTCAAGAGTTCCGCTACTGCTTTTGGGCTTTTGGTTGTTACCTCTAGGTCTGAATCAGCTTCTCTTCCTCTTTGCTTTCACGCTACTCTTCCTGATGCCATACAACCGGAGCTAACAGCCTGGCGTTTGATCCGCGCAAGAGAATATAACGGCTTTGCTCTCACAGCACGGACATGACTCCACCTCGGGCAAAGGAATTATGCACCAACAAACACCCTTATCCCTGGAGATACAAAGTCGTGTACATTCTCTCGTTATAACCAGTGGCTTTGTTTTTTTCTTTCTCTTTCTCTCTACGAATACAGTCTCTTTTTCGTGGTTCATCAAAAGTGCAAATGATGAAATTGGTATTACTCTTGTAGTCGTGGGATTACTTCAATTTTGTCAACAAGCAAATGTGTAGATGCAAGAAACAATACTTTTTTCGTTTTGTTAATTTTCCAACGAATCGAGAATAAAGAAAACTCGTCAACACTTAAGATATATCATTAATCGAAAGATTTCTAGAGATCCGTGGACCCGTTCACGTGTATCGTCTCGGCGTTCAATTGAATCAAGCGATGCAGTGTTCGAACCGAAAAAAAAAAAGATTGAGTTCTCCCCAGAGAATTTATTACATCACACTGTGCCAAATAGCATTTCGTGCTGATTTTTCATGACGACGTGAACTCCAACTCGGCTCCAGTACAATTTATTTCGCATCGCTATTCCCTGAAGTATTCCAAATTATGCGCATATAGCTTCTTCTACGAGCGATTGAGCCGAAAATTTAATTTTTGGATTTCTCTATCAAATTCGAGATCTCGATGATGTTTCAATGATTCCAAGAACATATTCTTTTTTTAAAAAATGAAAGTAAAACGAAATAAACTTATACCTGACGCTGATTCATCAGGATTCGTTTACTTCGATTTCTTATAAGAAGAAACAAAATCGCTGCAATACAAATATACGCTTCGATTATTGTAATTAAAAATTACAATAAAATATACACAATGATAATTAATATTTATATAAAAATGTGTTTATAGTATTATACAAAAGTGCGAGTCGTTCGAGCAGAAAATAAAAATGATACTCGCAGCGCAGCGATATTGTGTATCGACACGAGCATGATACATAAACCGCGATATACTTTTCGGAGTGCCCGAGATCCCCCCCGATATCTTTAGTTATACAGAAGATATTCTCTCCCGTTGCCCGGAGCCGCAATTAAAACCGTTTGTCGTTACCATACCGGAAGATAAATTCGTGGTAGGCGTTGATGATCGTGTGTTGAAATTTTATACATGTATACGCGTTACGTATGAATGCATATATATACGTACACGGTATAAGAAGAGAACAAAAAAAATTTCCCCGATTCGAATGGAAGCACGAAATGCATACTCTCAGGAAGCCTCTCAAAGTTAACTCGACTTCAAGATCGTATGAATTGTTGTGTGCGTACAACGCGCGCGAAGGTGAATTCGCGAGAACAAGATCGCCTGGACCAGCATCGATGTGCGTATATAAATTGAATTTTTTTTCGAACGCGCTTATGTATTCGTGCGAACGTACGTGCGGCAAGGAACAAAAAAAAAGTCGGAGAAGAATATCCTCGAAGGCGTTGCATTCGACTGAAATAAAGAAAAGGGAGTGAGTAAAAAGAAAATAAAATGAAAAATAAAAAAATAAAATGAAAAATAAAATAAAATAAATAAAAAATAAGCCAAGAGATACGAAACCTGATTTACATACCCATATAAACGCGATACTACCAAAGAGAAATCACTATAAATATGCCGAGGGTGGTTTTTAATATGCGGTAGCCCTTTAATTTATAACAACTTATTAAATAAGAGCCCACGGCAGTACTCGCGAAACCAGCGCCCTCGTATATACCAGCTACATTTTTTTCTTTCTCTCTCTCTCTCTCTCTCTCTCTCTCCATCTTTTCCTCGATCTTTCTTCCTCTATGTAAGATTGTACTAATATCCACCGTTCCATTTCGAGTTCCAAGTCTCATATCCAGCCTCGAATATGATACACTATAAACAAACAAGTCCGACATTGCCTTATTTCTTTGCAATTTGTGTGTCTTCTTTTCTCCGTAATTCGTCGCTTAAGAACATTCTTCCTGCCGCATATACGATCCCATTTTGTTATCGATAAAATGTAGAAAAATTTCTCAAATTCAATTTGATAATAGAATATCAAATTTTCTATGTTTTTAACTTTTTTTTTTTCATTTGTATTTGAAGTATTATTCCGCTTCGTTTCGATCAAAGATGTCCATCTCAGCTGATCTCATTTCGCAATCGATTAAGAAGAAGAATTAATTAGAGAATTTCGGTTAAAAATTATCACGAATATAATTACAGATTTTTTTCGTTTTTTCTTTTTTCATTTTTATTCATTGCTCACGTTCATCGAACTCTGACACAATTATCGACGCCGCAATATGCTTCGATCGGTGCGTTACGCTATTTTTATCTGACAAATCGTTCGCACCTTCCATCGAGCCAACCGAGGTCAAAAAACATCACGATCAATTTCGTATCCCACGCGAGAGTTACGAATTTAAAAAAAAAAAAACTGAAAAAAATTTTAAAAAAAATCTCATAGATCGACCAACTGCAAGTAACGTGAGAAAGGAGAGAAAGAAGATGGGGGAGAGAATTTGTTCGGGATGTGCGGGCTCGTGTTCTAAGCAACGTCTCTCGTCACTTGTCGGTTCAATGAACAATTGCCTCGTGGGCCTTGCGGCCATATAGGAAACCATTTAATCCCAGCGGGAGAGATCCTTTTAAACGTGTGGCGCGCGAGAGGAACGAGAGCGTGTGCTCCTCGCTCATCTTTCATATATTGCTCTCAACATATATGTTATATGTCCTTTTGAACGAGTGCACTCGTTTCGCGAATATAGACTGCACCGGTTTACGCATGAAACGTGTCACGAATTTTCATCATTATCCAACGAATTTCTTTGTTTTTTCAATTCTAGCTAAACCGAACGAAAAACATTTTTTTTTTCTCGTAATACTAAACGAATCGATCAATTTTTCCGAATATATTTATCAAGATTTTTTTAGTCCCTATGCTTTACGATTAAATTGATCTGTAAGACTGCTCGAGTCTCAGACTTACTTGGATCCAATATTCTAAACAAAAGTTCCTAAAAAGAGTGCTGCGATCACCGGTATCATGCGAAAATCAAAAATGTTATGAAAAATTTAAAAAAAAACACAACAAAATGTATACGAACCAAATACTGCTTAATCAAAAAAACTGCTACACAGAGTCTACGGAGAGAAAACTTTTCGGAATATTATTTATAAATAATTGGCGTATATACAAAAATAAAAACTGCAATTTTAGATGAAATTTCACTGTTATTTCGTTGATAAAAAAGAAGCTGCTTCATTGTGGACATAATAATCCTGCAATAATGAAAATGTCTGTAAACATATTTTATAAAGCCAACGATAGGTCTTCTGATCCTAGCTGCTGATATAGCCCGATCGATAAGGCTAATCGGTGGCAAAGATCATTATCATTGAAATATTGATTCTGGGTTACGCAAAGTGTAACACACGTGTCTGTAGCAAAGATGCTTAAAAGACACGTATTCATAACGCGACACGTTTTCTATGTAACTCGTACGTAAACGCCTCCCCCCGCACGCGTCTCAAGAGTACAAATTTAGGGATAAGAGAGGATAGCCAGGGTCAATCGAGACTCAATCTCAATGGTCCAGAGGAGATGTAACAACCCTTAGGCAAGAGGGATGAGAGAGAACTGGGGGGGATGGGGAAAGAAGAAGGAGAAGGAGATGAAGGAAGAGAGAGAGAGAGAGAGAGAGACCTAATATACACGGCCTACCGACAGGGTTGCACAATCGTGGCCTGATTGATAATTTATACGGTGCGTGCAGGTTATTTGATTATCTCTCCTGCTCTTCTCTCCCAACCCTCTCTTTCGGGCTATACGCGTGGGCGACAATTCTCACTAGCTTTTTCGTTCCCCCCTCCCTCCTTCCTTCTCACACTTACAGTCTCCCAACATTTTTTATCTCCTTCTTGGCCTCTCAAATAACCTCTTTTTATCAGCTATTTTTTTTTCTCTCCATACGCCCACGACCCCTGCGAACTCAATTCGAGCCTTTTTTTTTTACGACACTTTGCAATAAAATCATATATTTTTGTGTATAATTCTCATAAATAAAGTAAAACTCATGAATTAGACGAGTATAAAAACCGAGGAAAATATATTTTCCAGCAGCTGGGAACATGTGACAAAAAAAACGAAATCTTTTTACACACACAGATGAGCTCTCAGATCGAATAATGATTCTGATGAAAAAAATTGGTCTCTGTATGCAATCGATTAATCCGAACGTCGTATTCATTGGAATTTTTCCCGTCTGCATAGCTCAAGGCTCAAAATATCGGAGTAACGCGAAAAGAAAAATTGTTATGCATTTATCAGAGAAACCTTTTCCAAATCCCGATAAAAAAAGAAGAAGAAAAAAAAACAGAATTTTTCTTCGCTATCACTGTTCCGCACAGCTCGAGATTCTACGAGGCCATTACGCTCAAGGGTTAATGCCCACACAGACCGATCCGTCAGAGTTTTGTGTCTGCATATATATTATCAACCGAGACAAGGGGCTGGTTGCCGAAACGTGAAAAGGAGTGAGAGAGATATAAATAACACTGGAAAATAGAGAGAGAGAGAGAGAGAGAGAGAGAGAGAGAGAGAGAAAGTATTTTGTTCAAAGGGTCGTGACATGCGGGCTAAATTTCGCGTCGGATGGCATGGACGAAACGGAAATGTGTCTGCGAATAAAGAATAAGGGGTGGGTAAAACGGGACTGAATTTCGTGGATATACGTATCGAATATAATTCTAAATCTTTTCATATGCTACATCTTAAGAGTTACGACTTATCGTTATTTATCATGTTTGCCATTTTACGTGGCATTTTCATTCCCGATCCTGAGCATTTTTCATTTGGAACGAATTTTTATTTCTATGATCTTCCGTACAAGAACGAAGTTGACTCGTGTCAGACCTTTCTTCGATTCCCACCAACCAATCAAATTTACTAACTCTCTTTTCATGTCACTGAATTTAGAACTTCCAACGGATTAGCATTACAAAAAAAAATCGAGCAATAGCTTGTTTACTCAGTTTTAACCTACTTGAAAAAATCAGCCCAACGTTCAAAACAACCTCTAAGTGTGTATCTTTATCAGTATTTCGTGGAATGAAAAATTTTTTTAATTCGTAAAAAAAAATAATCAATTTTATGTTGATGTTCCATTTTTTTCAATAATAAAACTACAATATTTTGAAGAACCGTTATATGTTTTTGGTAGAAAAACATTAATATATCCGTGGTTGTCAATGATAACGAGGTTTCGATATGAGGATTTTCGAATAAAAAAATAGATACGAAAACTATGACTTTTGTTGGTGATGATTTGAAATTTAATCGATGTCATGTTATTTCTCGATTTCTAATTTATTGCAAAATAGTGATTAAGTGTATATGCTGAAAAAAAACTTGTTGTTTATTCGAAAAACATATTGATATCGATGAAATTAGAAAATTCAATTTAAAAAAAAAATGATGATTCGACCCAAAAATAAAAGAATTCATTCGTTTGAGCCTTCACATTGACATGAATTTTCTGCTTACACCCGCAAGCTGTAAGAGAAAACAAAATCATTCGAAGTTATAAATTGTCATTTCGAATGAATCTTCGCGTGAAACACCTTATATATATTCGTAAATTGGTTATACGAACGTACCACGACGATGATGACATAATTGATATCATTCGGGATCTTCTTTTGAGGTGAACCATCCGGCAATTCCTCTTCTCTCTTTATCTATCATCTCTTTTGTTACCGTTCTCCCAAAGATTTTGCCACCCTCGGTCGACAAAACCGAACTGTGTTACGTGTCCTGTATACATTATACCACGTGAAATTGTAGACACTTCTCGAACGCCTTCTATTTATGTATTTACTATTGGTTGTTCACTCAAACGATTCTATTATTCTGTTCGATTCTGTGCACCCTCTTGCGTCCCATACCACCCTTCGTTCTTTCGATATTTCATTATTTTCACTCCCTCGCTGCCATTGTGCAATACTTGTTTGTGCTTCCGAACCCTATGAAAAGGGCCACCAAATTATTGTTGATAAAATATTAGATTCGGAATAAAAACTTTTGCTGGTAATTTGAATGTCATTTGTATACTGTTAAAGCACTTTCGGAAAAGTCGCTCTGAATCAATGACTTAGATTGTGGTATTCGTTATTGATGCTTTTTGATGGATCATTGGGTCTCGACACATCTGTAATAACATTTTTTTTCTGTTCATAAAAACTTTCCAGTTTTACGGCGATTGCAAACGATTGACTATAGCAGTCGCTCTATTTTTTGTTTGCCGATTAAATAATCTTTGAGCATGCATTCGAGCGCCATCTAAAGCACTCAAATGCAACTAAATTTAAACAATCGATAACAAAGTGAATTTTGAGACCGAACAGCCTCCGTTTTGCAGCAGAATTCTACACCGTTAATGTGATCTTGTATCGACCGTCGACAAAGCAGTGAACACTGAAAAGCTCAATGATTTGCTAAAAGTCAAAGGAAACGTGCATTTACCGAAAGTCGGTTAAATGCGAAAGCGTCGGAATCGGTAACAAATATATTTTTGCTTGCCATCAGTCGAAACGGCTGATTTATGAGATAATTCAAATCCTAAATAGAAGATTTTTTTTTTTTTAATAACCAATTGAGAATGATTGGCAGCAAAAAAACGTTTTGGGTATTAAAATATTTTCGGAATTTTTCGTGAGAGATGACACGTCAGAAATATTGGAAATTCAAATTGATCGGTATCACCGATGATACAAATTTTTTCTCATTTTTTGAATGTTCTATCCTGCCCCCGTCGGGGGGTTTGGAGAGCCGATCCCATTTCTCTTTCCTCCCCACTTCATTACCCTCCACGATCCTTTGAGATCATCTCTGAAAGGAAACTGTGAAGTACCCGATCGCTGCCGACGGCTATGTATCTATATATTTGTATTGAGTTCCAGTTGACTTCCACCGACAGAAATTTGCTGCTGGTAAGAATGTGAGTATTTGTTTTCGTTTTACTTTATTTCGATGACGAAAAAAGATCAATTTTTTTGATGAATTTCTAAAGAGTTGCTTCAACGAATGAAAACAGTTTTGTCATTGAATAATTCTACCAACTTAAATGGGCATCGGGACTAAAATAAAATGTCGACATTCGTAAACAAAATCTTCTCTAACCGCTTCGATCATCGACTGGGTTGAGAAAAATGGAAAAAAAAAAAAAAAAAAAACAACTTTTAAGCTATATACATACCAAAATCTCTCCGCCATTCTGGAGTCGTCGATTTAGATCCACGTAGTTCCATTGCATATCATTATGATTTCAATCTAAATCAAATGATCTGTTCTACTCATCGTTCACCTTCATTTTATTCTATGTATACTGCTATTTTAATTTGAAACGTATATTATATTCTCGACTGTAAATCTCCTTGAGACGATAAAATATACGACAGACGAATGAATTTTCGAAATCTATGATAGTCCCAATTGCGTAACAATAGGAATCGTTTAATCATTTGAAACATTTTGTTGTTCGTCGCTCAAATGGAAAATCTTGAGTCGTTCTATTTGGAAGCTTTTGCATCGCGACAATAGTGTTTCTCGGTCAGATTTTCGATAGGCAAATACGTCATAATATTCGTTTACAAAGAGAAAATTAAAAGAAACAAAAAAAAACAAAACAAAAAACAAATAAATGGTGAAGGACAATGCGCAAAATACATAGGATAATCATCAACCATCAAGCATCCTGCCAAATTTTACGAGTAAAACCGACAGCGTCGATATTTCATTTCCTATTAAATTATTCAACCTCGAGATCCCAGTCAACGATAGTAACGCTCATTTGTATAAAATTTATATGTATATATGATATTTTTCTTGATATCAATCAGCCTGCCCGAATTATCGGTCGGGAGCTCCAAACGTTTATCTGCTGTCGTATTTCTTTCTATTCTATACACTTTGACCTCGAACATGCGACTTTACATCGAGATTAGTTCATTAGTGATAATCCTATTCCTTAACCTGGCATAATTAACGAGGACGGTCCAGCTCGACTGACACGAATTACGTCTAAGAAGACTACCCACGCAAATTCGAGTACATCCTTAATGAGACCACCGAACCTGAAAATTCCGCACCAGTAACTGAACCTCATTTTTTTGCCTTGAAGAAAAAAATATATATATATATGTAGATGCATATATACAAATATACTTTATAAATCAGATCCCAAGTTGTGATCGAATCCACTCAATTTTTTTCATTAAAATACGAATTAAAAGTTTGTCATCGAATTCCGACCCTTGAATCGAACCCCAATCGCAGTAAAAACTCATTAATCAAATTCGTTGGGAGTATAACATTTTATGGATACCACTGAGAATCAAAAAAAAAATATTTTTTTATTTAAAATAAAAAATTTAAACAAAAAACATGTCTATTTGATGCATTAAGTTATTGAATCATTTTGGTTCACATTGCAATATCTTTCTTCTCGAACGCGTGTAATAAATTTTTTTTTTTTCCCAAAATGTTAATTTTCGAATTTGAAAATTCGACAGACACGAAACTGAATCTCATCGAATATTATCACGGTACAAAGATTATCATTTGAACCATCGATTTAAGCATGCACAACCTTCATATTGAGAATTCAATGAATTTATGTAGGTTTTTTTTTTTCATCAGACAAAAAGCATTCGGTATTTCACGTTTATCATTGGCTAGTCAAAGCCAACTGCTGACAGAAGATACGTACCTCGTCGACGCTTTCAGGATCTCCCAGTTTTTTTGTATTCCCTTCGGATTAATCGGACAAGGCAACTCGCAAAAACTTTTCACCCCATTTTTTCCATCGCTTTTTGTTATCGCACAAAGACCAAAACGTGCCTTTCATAATATAACGCGCGACAAAGAACGTTGTCTGAAATGTGAAAAGATATTAATATTAATAATAATAATAATAATAATAATAACAATGATAATATTTTAATAATAAAAATGTCAACTGGATATGATATAATATTGGATAATAAAAAAATTGGTGTACAAATAAAGTATTCATTTTATTCATCACTTCGACGAAAAATGCTTTGAGAAACCTTTCGAATAAATTTTTTATTTCGTAAATTATATGAATTCCATTTTTTATCATCTTGCAGAAAAATGCAGGGAAAAAGCGGAATGAGACGAAGGTAGTGGAGCAAACGCACAACCTGCATTTTACTTCGATTCAGATAGCGAAGTGCATTTTTTATAATTTATCGAAACCTTTGAAGACTCAAGATGTATTTTTCCATCCAATACACAATTCTAATAATATGAAATATTATAAAAGATTGAAAATTTGCAGAAAAATTTTGTCTTTCAACTGGGACGATTTAAAGCCATAAAACTGTTTGATCTTCGCATCGTAAAGTTCAGTTCTTTTCTTAAAAGATTAGTTGATAGTGACGAGAAGAAAAAGAACTTTTGGTATGGACGATTCACTCAAGAGCCATTGAATGAAACGACTGGTTGATGGTTAACGGACAAAATCAACAGGAGCTCGAAGAATTTTTACTGTTTGTCGGACAGAACATAAAGAGTGGATTGCGTTCTGAAGGGGAACTCTCCGTCTCAACATCGAACGCGTTTGTCAACCTGACGAGCTTTCTGCTTTTATTCGATGTCAATGGCCCTATTATCGACCAATTTTATCAACGGAATCAGCCTTTTTACCTCCCGGGTCCTTTGCCACTTCGAATAAAAACAGAAGGCAAAGAAGACAAACAGCATCTTGAAGAATCACAGGAAAAAAAAATGATAAACGATACTCTCCAAAGATATTTCGCACCCTCGTTCCCAATAAAAAAAATAATAAAAAAAAAGCTGAATTTTCACAAAGCTTCATCTTTTCGTACGATATTTGTTTTCAACTTTTTTCAATTTTCTCGGCATACGCTTCAAGAAAATTCGCATATATGATTATTTATTCGTTGGTATTTATATTTCATCGACGTTCATCTTTTTATATTAGAATTTTAACGCTTGAAAATTCAACGATGATCTGACCAGCTCGGTTACAACGTTATTGGATAATCGTGATGACAGCTTGATATATTGCTAACATCAAATATCAACGATAATAATTCCAAAAAATGATTAACGAATTGCTTGAAGAAAAAATTAGTAAAGAGGCAATTGAAAATTTATCGGTTTGTTGCGTCGTATGAATTAAAAAATTTTTTTTTCCGAAAGAACATGTTGCTTTTTAAGATTTTTCAAAATTGTTTTCAAAATACCGAAGATGCAAAAAACAAGGCGTGTATTTGCGAAGATATCATAAAAATGAAGAAGTTCATATAAAAAAACGAAGAACCGTGTTCTTGTTTGTCGGAAACGTTTTTTTTTTTTTTTTTTTTTTTTTTAATGAACTTTTTGGTTGTTTGCCTTCATTGATATTATTGAAAACGAATTTCCGGATCATCTCGAGAATTGCTGAATGTTTTCATATGTTTGGTGAACCAATCAGTAGCGAAATCCCCATCGAAGAAGATTCAGCGACTGGGAATTGCACGTGTACATTATTCGCCGACTGATTAAAGCTGAGCTACCGAGAAGAAGAAAAACGCACCTGTGATAAATGTAAGGGAAAAAAAGAAAAAAAAAAAACAAGTAGAAAATTGAAGAAAGCCGAAAAAATTGCATGAGTTAAAAGGTCTGGAAGAAGGGATGGTATAAGCGTTGCATTTAGAAAGCATTGCCCGGATAAAGTACCAACCAATTAAAAATTCGTCGAGATACGGAGGTAACTGTTTGGAGTTGGAGAATCTAGATCCAAAGGTTTGTTTGGAAAAGTAGCTTTCTCAGGGATGAATGTAATCTGAACGCAAAGGGATATGTACTTACGCGAGTTCTTGACTGGTTTAAGGAATAACGCAGGCGGAAAACTTTTCCAAACTTTTTCCCCCCGGTTGAAATTAATTGCTCTCGAAATAAATTGCGCGCTTACGGTGACGATTACAAGTCTATGATCAGTTCAGAATATCAGTTCGTACTTTTAAAGCGCATGATCTCATAACAAAAGAAATGGTGAAATTAGAGTTACACAAAAAAGTTCTGGAACACCATCGGAATGGATATAAAAGAGATAAAATCAGGATTTAATCCTTGTATTAAGATGGATACGATTTTTGAGCTCATTATCTCAAGACGATCTTATCTGACATTTCAATCGTATTGTCTGTAGAGAAAAAAAAAAGAAAAAGAAGAATGTATATTACAAAATTCCCAATATCTCGCCCTCCCCTCAATGAAAAACCTTCAATGACAAAGTTATGCGGAAACAATTAAGAAACAAATAGAGTCTTCATGATTTCATTTTAGATAAGAGACTAAAGTTTGTCCCAAGCGTGTTGTTCGTCAGCGTGCATCTATTAATATTTATGATAAATATTCGTTGGGAGTTTTTTGTCGCAGGCAAGGAGAACCATAAAGTGAGATCTTTTTGACAATATCGGTCAGCGAAGACCGGGAAAATTAAGTTCGCGACACTAACCTGGTGCAGGAGGGCACTCCAGAAATAGTAGTTTTTTCTTTTTTTTTTTTTTGTATCAGCATTTTTCCAAGGAAATTTTATTTTTAAGCAGCTCAAATAACTTTAACGAAATTGCTTAATCTAATTAAATGCATCTTGGACGAACTTCGCTTGCCTAATCTACGGGACGTTTTATCTGTGCAAGAAGAGAAGATGGAAAAACCAACATGATTGCGATCAATCACTGAGACTTTCTCATTTGAATGATCGTCGATAGGATCGTTTGGGGGGGGAAAAAAAAAAAAACATTTCTAGTCTTCAGCCACCTTAATGTTTCCAGTGTGCCAAAAATCTCAAGAATAATAATTTGTCGTGAACGAAAAAAAAAATGACAAGTGAACCAAAATCCACTGACTGTCTTGCGATAACGGATACTTTCGTACGGATCATTTATTTTAGAGTTATTCTGCGAATAGACAGCGCTTGGGAAAAAAAAGAAAAAAAAACACTCACGTCTAAACTGACGAACGAAATACATTTGTCAAGCTTATATTTCAATAAATTCTTAAAGTAGCACTGCGACGAGACTTCGCACAATTGAGTCCTAAGGCACATTGACTCGGTGAACTCGTCTCCATAATTTTGGCAAATATTCAATAATTATCTTTAGATCCAGCGAACAATGATTGTAACCCATTTCGTCCCAAGCGTCCAAAAATCTTGATACAGCTTCCTGCGATGTAACTTTGAACTCAAAAGTCGTTAAATAAACATTAAATATACCTAAATCGATAGGTTTTGACCTCCTCTTTCGAACCTCGTGATCAGAGTCAGCTTAAGGAGTTTAAGTACAGGCGATACAATGTTGCCATGCTAAACCATGTTAGAAACACAAAAAATTTCAAAAAGTTAAGAATTTTATAAAATTTGGTGATATTCTTTAGTGCCAAATTTGACAATACAAATTTTTTCAGATTTTTCTTCTACACAGTTATCGAATAATTGAAGACTAAAGTTGACGTGTATAAGCATAGCGTTTCCATATATAATGGTATACACTTCGGGCATAAGAAATCTGCTTTAATGCATAATTACTAGATAACTAAGTAGAAGAAAATTTTGAAAAAATTTGTGTTTTCGTACTTGATGTTGAAGAACATTATCACCAAATATTATTAATTTCTTAACATTTTGCCTTTTGTACCGAAACTCCTTAAGATTTCGTGGAAAAAAGTTATAATCATTTTTTTCGAAATAAATTCTGATTTTTTCTGATCCTAAATCTATCGATCTGAGTATATATTTCATTTTTTTTTCAGCGACGTTCGGGTTCAGAGTTACATCTCAGAAAGCTGTGTTAAGATTTTTGGGCATTCGGGACAAAATGGGTTTTTTTAATTAGAAATTTTGTATTTTCTGGAATTCAAATGATACTGAAATGATTTAAAGTAGAATTAGCACGTGTAGTGATCTGAAAAAAATGTGACGTAATTTATGAGCACGAACTCACCCGAGTTAAGGATTATTAACTACACTCTGTTTCGCACTCTGAACATCACTTCTCGTTTTCCAACAACTTTCACAGAGAATGAACCACTGGTATTGACAAAAAAATCAAAAAGTTTTTCTCAAGTATTTCCACGTTAGTTCTAACGGAAGCTTTTCCATATCCGGCATTTTACTCATCCAATGAAACGTCCTTATTCTCTGCTTTTATCCTGTATACAGCAGAGTTGCGAAACACGCATCGCGTGTTTCATGACATTTTATCAAATTATAATGGATTAATTTCCATTAACCATTGATCCGTTTAATCGGTAATGAACATATCCTCGATACTCGTGACTTCTCTCAATGCGCTATGGATTGGCATCGACTACTCATCAACATTTTAAATGCGTAATGGTTTTCGACCCACTATACTCATTAATCATTACACTTCAAGATCCTCCATCTCGATAAATGGAATAGAAAAGAAATCGATCGAATATACAAATAATTTTGGTTTGTACGATTTCCATACATCTCTTCTTCTCTATTTATATAAATCTGTTCGCTAAAAAATGTTTGGCCGCTTTTCAATCGAAAACCACTGAATCGATTACGATGAATCTTTCACGAGATTAAAGATCATGATTCGAACTGAGTTTGTTGGCTTTGCAAAATTTCGTTATCTCAATTTTTACAGGAGAGCAAAAAAAAAGTTCAACGATTTCGTTCAATCTAAAATTTTCAAAACTCATCGGTAATTAAATATTATCGATAAACGAAAAAATCGATTTACCAATTTGAAAGAAATTGGAAAACGAACAAAATGAGCTGTGACTGTATGCTGGATTCGGTATAGAAAAAAAGTTACAGCATTTTTAATGAAATGATGAAAAATTAAAAAAAAAATTAAATCTTTTAAAAAATTATATTGATAAAAGAGCTACTATATTTTCGTGAATACGCAGCTAAATGCTTCTGCCAGATGCCACGGGCGGAGCCCGTAAGCACAGCTAGTTTCATATAATAATGAATGATCAATATTTTATCGGCTTATAAATTCATTGAATCAGAACTTTGAGAATATCTGTAGTTGCTCAAAAATGGACCATTTAAAATAATCGAAAAAACCAGTTGTATGTTGATTTAGACATTTTTTCATGCAACAAATTTTCTTTATTCATGAAGTAATTAATGCTTTTCGAGGTTGATAATTCCAAGTGTATTCAATTTAAATCTGACCGAAAGAAAATAATTCGTATTATGATTACCGTTTATAATAAGTATCGAATGGTTTTTTTTTTTTTATGAGTATTCAATTTTACTCGATCACTCATAAAAAAATGAATGCTTGCTGGATTATTTTTTTCACTCATACTCTTGCAAGCCTGATGGTATACAGACCTATATCGCCATCATATTCCAGAACGAACGGCAGCTTACGCGAAATTTCCGACACGATTTGAATTTACTGGAAAAACTTCAGCGGCCCGGATGTATATCCAGGCAAACAAGAGCTTATGACCACATATTAAAACTTTGATATTTAAATTGAAGAATTTTTCACCATTTATTCAAACTCTAACATTGAATATTTTTCGAGCTTCCGTTAACTATCGAGAATACTCATTTTTTCGTTTCGATACGTTTTTACTCTCTGAAGCTTTGAAGTTTTTTATTTTGTGTAAGAAAAACGCAATTTTGGTATTTTATTTCTACGGTTCGTGTGTGACTCCAGCAAACTTTGATTTTTCAATATTTTCTCTGTGTCCACAACTCTGCTTAAAAATCCAATATACACAAATGCAAACTTTGATTCGATGAAGCGAATAATGGAGACTCATAGAGCTGAGCCATACGCGAGAAACATAAAATTCCCAATTTTTATAAAAAACATTAACATTAACTAATGCTCTTGCTGTTCTTCAACATCATAAATGTATATGGACGCTCACGGAAACTTTTCTTTCACGTCTCACTAAATCAACTGCATAAAAGTACAAACATATATTCTTAGTGAGTGTTTCGCCACAATTAGGGAGTTAGAAAAAGTTGTAACGAATTAGATTTCTTATTGCGAATCGAGGTCGATTATTATCGTTTACATTGACACGTGGATCATGGTCATAACTTCAATCACAGGAAAAAATTGACGAAATTCATTATTGCCAAAAACAATCGTACATTGACAGATATCAAATTATATTTAATCAGGAGATAAATTTTCCGAAAATGTTCTGTGTCTATGTCGATCATAAGAATTTTCGCTAGGGCCACGAACCACGTGAATTATCATTCCGGTCAACATTTGATATAAGAGAAAAAAAGAAACTTTCAGAATTTAGTTTGAGTGAGCTTGATTGCGTTAAAAAGTTTATTATTCACGACCTTTGGGATTATCGAGGAATACATCATTGTTGACCCTCCTAACAGAGCTTGAGGTAAATCATTCTTGACCGTTAATTAATGTTAATCGAATATCCTCTTAATGAGCAGCTTCATGTGAGCTCAAGACGTAGATTGTCGGACAAGGATTTATTACTACGCGAAGAGGCAAATGGGTCGGACTATTCATATGTTTACACAGGGTGCCCATTCACGTATGCCGATCATTTGAGAACGTAATACGAGTAGGCATTCATCAAAAATGACTAAAATGGAGGTCGAGCTTTCGCCTTTTGTCAAACAAACGTTTCAAAAAGTCAAAACATATTAGAAACTAGCTGTGCTTACGGGCTTCGCCCCTGGCATCGGGCAGATGCATTTAGCTGTGAATTCACTAAAATATAGCTCTTTTATCAATATAATTTTTTAAAAGATTTAAATTTTTTTTTAATTTTTCCATCATTTCATTAAAAATGCTGTAACTTTTTTTCTATACCGAATCCAGCATTCAGTCACCGCTCATTTTGTTCGTTTTCCAATTTCCTTCAAATTGGTAAATCGATTTTTTCGTTTATCGATAGTATTTAATTACCGATGAGTTTCGAAAATTATAAATTGAACGAAATCGTTGAACTTTTTTTATGCTCTTCTGTAAAAATTGAGATAACGAAATTTTGCAAAGCCAACAAACTCAGTTCGAATCATGATCTTTAATCTCATGAAAGATTAATCGTAATCGATTCAGTGATTTTCGATTGAAAAGCGGCCAAACATTTTTTAGCGAACAGATTTATATATTTAGAGATTATCTACATTTTCCAATTCAAGATCAATCTCTATAACTTCGTACTCTGCTTTAGAAAATCGGATCTTTTGGATGTGATATGAAAAATTGTATTTAAATTTATTCATTCTATAAGTTAGTCGTAAATGAAAATAAAATTGTCCATAAATTGAAAGTATATATTTTGAATTATTTTTTCTCGACTTTGTCTCATTGTCAAACGATATTAGGTTGTCCAATAAAGCATGAGACAAGTTTCTTAAACCTTAAAATTTATAATCTAAACCTTACAAATTTATGTTCAAATAGAGATATTGATTTCTCAAGCTACGGTTTTCGACGACACGATTTTATTTGTTACTTATCTGCAGGTTTTTATGATTAAACGGTCCATCAAATTCATGGGAAAATCATGGAATATTTAATGAAACTTTAGCATTTTAATGGAAAAAAAGCCCTCGAAAAAGGCGACCCAATAAATCTAATAGTCCCCGATATCGGAAATTGGTATTTCAGAGTACATCGACCGTTTCAAGATCATATATTCAAAACGATCGAATTTTGATTTCATGTCTCCGGGTGATTTTTTTTTTCTCGTAAAATATTATACTCTATCACGCCCTAAAATATTCGAGAGAAGTAGAGAGAGAGAGAGAGAGGACACCGATCACCCCATATGTATTATCATCTTTAGAGGCAAATATCGATTGAACAAATATCCATAGCAAGCAATAATTCAGCTCGAGCGTATATGCCAATAATTTTGTTTCTCTTTACTGAAATATGACGACTTTGAATATTTTTTAAAAAATTAACAAAACCATGAATACATGGATTCTATTATCCTTCACTAATTTGTTTTGATTGTTTGGACTAACGAACACATTTTGGTTGGATAGAGCGTAAGATAAGTCAAGATAAAATTCAATTCGTTTCTGAGAAAAAAACAATGAAAAATGCCAACTTCCAGAAGGTTCGAGCGTTGCTCAGAATCCAAGAATGCATCTTGAAAAGATAAAAATATCTCATTCTGTAAATGATTTCGCGACTTTTTCAATTCTGCTCATTTCTTCGCCACCAAAAATACCAGGAGATATGAAACAACTTCATCGAGTGATTTTTCATGGGATTAGTTCGGAAAGGCTGTAACATATAAGCCAAAATGTAATTTTTCCATAATCCATCATCCAAGGTCAACGTTGGAAGATGGTAGGTAAACGTGAATCCCCCTCTGATCTATGCAAAGGAGAACAAAAACAAAAAACAAGTAGCCTATCGTATACCAGTATACTATTTCGAGTTTAGAACAATCAATATCCGATCGACGATCACGAATTCTGAGTAGAGACTGTTTTGATGTAGCAATACCTTATGCATAAACTCTCAGCGATGTTTACGTTAAACGCAAATCGTACGCCACATATTTCGTGATCGAAAATAAACATCACAACCAGCCTGAATGCTCGATCTTCACACGGTGCAACAACATTTAACATTACAATCAGTTAAAAGCTGACGTGCTTGTTTATTTTAATCATTGACGTGGTTGTTTATTATGATGATCACTCAGGATGTACGAGTCGGTAGCAGCACAAATCTGTTTTCGATTAAGGAGTTTCGGTACAAAAGGCAAAATGTTAAGAAGTTAATGAAATTTGGTGATAATGTTCTTCAACATCAAGTACGAAAAGACAAATTTTTTCAAAATTTTCTTCTACTCAGTTATCGAGTAATTATGCATTAAAGCAGATTTCTTATGCCCGAAGTGTATACCTATATATATGGAAACGCTATGCTTATACACGTGAACTTTAGTCTTCGATTACTCGATAACTGTGTAGAAGAAAAATCTGAAAAAATTTGTATCGTCAAATTTGGCACTAAAGAATATGTTCACCAAATTTTATAAAATTCTTAACTTTTTGACAATTTTTTGTGTTTTTAACATGGTTTAGCATGGCAACATTGTATCGGCTGTACCGAAACTCCTTAAGATGTTAACAAGATGAAAATAATTTATTTAGCACCGAAATGAAACTTTTGCTAGAAGTATATGCGGCTCTGATATAATAAACTGAAATCGCAGATCCATTTTTGATGATTCTAATATCATGATCCAATAATATTATTCTAATGAATTTAGAATGTATTGATTGACTTCAATACGGTAGGTCTTATGCGCTGGATCATCTAACGCACACAAACAGCACAAGTTCAACGACATAACCATCGATTAGAGTAGTAACGACGAAGGAATAAATTTTTTTTTTTGTTTTTTTTTTAACGAAAATAGAACTTTACCATGTGCCAAAAGGGCAATCGTGATTTACACGTCTTGGGCTGTTCCCGGTCATGCAATAAATTACACTCGAATTACAGGAAAAAGTTTTGTGACCCCACGGGCTAACTTTACGCAGTGATTGATCGCAATACATCGACGAAAAAAAGGCAACGGGAAAGAAGAACTATTATCAAATGATTCAGCTGCGTTTTTCGTTCGATACAGAATACGATATCGATCAATCGAAGATTGTCGATTATGATCTCCCTGCACGAGTTATTTCATTCAATTCCGTTCCGTAACATACTCGAATTAGGATCTTTCCCAATTCTAATTCTCTATCGAATTCTCTCGAAACCTCTATTTTCAGAAAATTCAATTAAACCGACCAGAATCCCCGCCGGATAGATATCGTCTTACAAGTTAACACTCAAGCCACCCTGAAGACCAACACATTCTCGGAATACCAACTTATTTATTCACAATGATAAATCAGGCGCAGGACATTGACAGCCCAACAGAATTGAATCTCTACCGGACATTGATCGATTGGAATCGAATACCGGTATGTTGGGATTTTGTCGAATCACGTATGAATATGAAACAAGTTTTTCGCTAAAATTGTATTTATCTCCTATGAAATGATTATTGAAATCAGATAACTTAGTCCCAAATTTTCGGATGATGTTCATTTTTATTAAAGTAATATAAAATTTCTCTGGATCACTAATATTTCTCTATACGTTTGGCAACTGCCAACCTCGTTGCGTCAACCTCACGATCTTCCGTTTCAAAATCCCTTGATTTTTTACACTAAAATCAAACGAGTTGATCTGAACCACGAAATTTCAAGAATCATAAGAGTCAAAGACCTCTCAATTCTCCTGAATAAATTAAGTTTGGCGAGGTCAATTGATCAATGTACTTTGGAGGAATCGGTAATCAAGAAAAGGGGTTTCGACGCTAGAAGCCAACGATGGAGATTCACCATCTTCGAGTAGCTCTGCAAAGCACGTCCCGTTCATTGCTGAAGTACTACTTATCAAAATTGTATAATTCAAGAACAGAAAAAAATTTCGATATCGCAATGTTAAAACTGCTCGATCTTCGTCTGTTTGTCGATCCGCGAAATTCGAATTTGTTTGTTGAACGTTTTATCTCTGAAATCAAAGTACTACACAACAGATTCCTCGATCTTTTTGTACCGCTTGACATATTCATTAGATTACAATATTCTTTAATAATAAATACTTGGATGCACGACGTAAATCTATGAATAAACGAGATGGATAAGTTCATAAACGAAGTCGATGTCGTCTCCTCCCCCTAATGAGAGTGCAAATCTCCAATGTCGATCTCGAGTCACTCCACAACAGATTCTATATACGAATGTGCGGTTCTTTCGTTGGGTAATAAGCCCTTCTTGGCACGACGATTTGTCTCAAATACGAAAAGATTTCATCGTTTCGTTCTCAGCGACCTTCTTTTTCACCCCACGTTGCACACCCTCGTATTCGAAGAATTCTCGAGGGTCAAGAACTGATGGGAAACAGACATTTTCGTACACCTCTGCGTATCGCGATTGCAATAACAGTAAGAGGGTATTCGTGTATTGTCAACGATCCCGATCGTATAATAAGTTTGTAAATTAACCAACATGCAGTCACAGAATTTTTTAACCCAGCAAACTATCTTTTTCCATCAGAATGCAACTTTACTTCGCTTCACCGAACGCACTTGTATAGAGCTGTAAAAAAATATAAATACGACTTGTCAATGATTCGTACTGCGAAAAAAAGTTTCTTGACTCATACAAATTTGGTTTTCTCAACCAAAACATTCAGTTCGATATGGGAAACGAAATAATTTTGAAATGTTAATACTTAACAAAGTTATCAGCCGAATTAACAAACTTTCGTGGAGGCCAGTAAATCATTTTAAGTGATCAACGACGGCTAGGGTGTCGTCGATTTCATAATTGAGATTTAAGCAAATATTTTATCGAAGAAATAAAAAATGATGCGTAAGTAAATGAATGATGCCAGTTGTTCGAACAGAATCGTATTCAGAAATATTGCACTTTATTCGATTGCAATTAATTGGATCGATTACTTTTTACTCGTACAGCTGAAACAAATTGCAACGTTATTTTCGGAAATTTGATAAAAAAAACGTCATTTTTTCCTGCTGCTAAAACTATGATCCTTGTTTCACATACTACTGAGCTCATCAGAGACGAAAACAAATTCAATTGTTCAATTTTATTGCTTGAAAAAAAAAAACAAAAAAATTTTGTTGAATACGTGCGACAAAATATTTTAATACGTCAACAAAATTTTGTTTTGAAGAAAAAAATAAAACCGAAAGCGAAGATCGACCTTCTGCAAACCTTTATCAACGTGTATAATGGTGAAAAGAAACTCAAGTTTCGTTCTGCTATCCGCTGTAGGATTTTAGGATCAACCGAATTTCGGATTCATCCACATGATCCATTCACTAGAATTAAACCCGTCGCTACGAAAAAATTTTTGTCCCCTATGCGATAACACGCTTTTTCGCAGCGAAAGGGTTAACAAAAAAATTCACCAGATTCTTCATACAGACTTTGTCGCAGATACCCAGCAGCTTCGTCTCGTATACCAACATATACATCGAACGAATTCATAGCGTTGTTCAATATACCGAAAACGCAAATGACAGTATCAAAATTCACGTTTCAAATTGAACAAAACCAACGAAGTTTTTAATTTCTCTAAATCCTAAACGCGATACAATCATATGAAATGATTTGCAACGATATAAAGAACGAATGCTTTGTAAATTAGAATAGAAAGAGAGAGAATTAAGATTAGAAGAGAAAGCTAATTATCGTCATTTGAATTGAATACAGTTTTTCTACGAACAACAAACTAAAAATATTAATTACAGATAATTAATATTTGTGGTTGAAATATTTTATTTAAACAACACGAACTAAAATTATTCACGTGAAATTTGTAATTTTTTAATTTTTATCGGAAAAGCCCAACCCATTGGAAACAAGTAATTTACATTTATCACATCCAGCGTGTTTCTCTTTGCTACAAAAATAAAAACATCAATGGAAATAATTAGTCTATCGATATAAATAATAGAAAAAATAGTGAATGACCTGTGTCAGTACAAACAGTTTTTGAGATCAATAAAACAGTTCAATTTATGAAATTATGTAGTCAAAACTTTATCCAATTATTCGTTTATTTAACTGAATTAAATCAACCGATTGTAACCGATATATAGTAATCGTGCAATCGAGTCTATCAAAGGTCCACTGTCTCTAATGATTTGATATAAGCGTTCATGAAAACATATTTACTGTATACCAATCATGAATCACTGGATAATATACAAGCAATTGATTTATTTGCATTAAATAAATTTTATTTGGTTGAAAATTTTTTTTTTTTCTTCAACCGTACAGTTGAGTATTTGATGTAAGCCTGTAAGCAGTTCAGTATTTGATATAAGCCTTCATGAAAACGTATTTACTGTATACCAATCATGAATTACTGGATAATATACAAGCAATTGATTTATTTGCATTAAATAAATTTCATTTGGTTGAAAAAATTTTTTTTTTCTTTCAATCGTAAACAGTTGAGTATTTGATGTTAAATTGGAATGATGCGGTAGAAAAGTATCGCGAAAAATGATGAGTGAAAAAATATAATGGTTGAATTCCGACTAATAAGCAGAGTGTAACGTCTCCACAATTACGTACATATATTTATCTTCATATCTCGTATATGTGATAACAGAAATCGAGATTTCGTTGAAAGGATCAAGGATGGAAATCCGAGCGTTTAATTCCAGCAGAATCCGATCATGGAAATGGACATGTGCGAACTCTGCGAAGTAGAGTAAATGTGGAACTCGGCTGTCCTGTGGCTGTATCAGAGAGTAAGAGAGATAAAGAGTCAGGGGGACGGAGAACGAGAGTCCGTGAGGGCATAGGAGAGTAAGACCGCGCTTGAGCGTGCCAGTCGTCTCGACAACTTTCGTCGAGCCGGTTCGAGAAAGAAGTTAACCGATAAAGTAATATTAAACGTCAAGAAAATTGCAAAATTCATAGACATTTTGAAGTTCGTGACTCGACGAGCCATTTATAAAAACAAATTTAAATCGCCAATTATAAATACAGATTGAATGAAAAATTTAATCATGATAATAAATCATTGACTCGAATGATTGGAGAATTTTTTGACAACGGAACATTTTTTTTTGGTGTTATTCGATTGACTATTATTTGAAGAAACGTTCGGATGAAACTAATTGGAAAAATTCGATATACTAGAAAATATTTAATTTCTGATAGCGTCGAAGAAAGTTTCAATAACACGAATAAAATACGTTGATATAAAAATGATTGAATAAAATTCGTGGTGACCAACGATCTATCGATGTAACTGTCGTAAAATAATGTTCAGTCGGTACTGAAGACTGTTTCGTTTACAAAATTAAAAAAAAACACGTGAGTGGTAACCAACTGGAAAGACGAGATGAAAATATTGCCGTTCGTTCTTCATTGTGTGACGGTTTAGTTCGCACTTCCAGAGAAATTGCAGTCACAGACGTGAAGACATGGATCTGAGGTTTGTCATATGGTTATAGAACAAAAAAAAAACGAGAGAGAGAGAGAGTCAGGAAAAGAGAAAACGTAGAATATCCAACAACGTCGAGGAGTAGAGTATCCAACAAAAGTCGAGGGCTTTTGAAGTCTCACGATTTAGTTTCCTTGTCACAATATAACGTAAAGAGGGTGGATAACCTCGTTATCGAATCTCCTGCAAAGAGACCAACTGCATAAACGTGTGAGTCCAAAACAAGATTATCTTTTCCACAAAGAGTTCAATGCATTCAACTTTCTGAAAGAAACATACTTTTGTCCGATTTTTTTTTTCTCAACTTCCTTTCATTTCTGCGTTTGGACTTATTTCCTCATTCGATACTGCTTATCGAGTTTTAAATGAAAAATTTACGAAATATATAAATCTTTTACCAAAACAAATGTTGACCGTTGATTTTTCTCGATTAGTTTCTTTTAAATAACCAAAACATTCAATATATGAAAATTAATCGATTCGAAAAAAGATGAAAAGCTTTAGCGTTCAAGTTTTGGAAAATGGGTTGCAATTTAAACTGTTTCACAATAATGTTGATCGAATTTTCGCCTATAAATGAAAAGACACAATGGCCATTCGGCTATTCGTCTTACTCTGTGTTCATGCCATAACGTGCGAGTCAAATTGGTTGAAATTGTCGAACGAAGTTCAGGACGAGGGTTAACTGGGAAAGCTGTCACACAGGTGTACGAGAGAGATAGCGCGCCATTCGATTACACGAAAGCAACAAGAATCTCTCAATTTAGGGGTGTTCCCTGATCCATTATCACACCGATGAAATCGTATCTACGAGCAAGTCATTTAACACGCTTATCACACGTACTGATTTACATACGTCTTATAATCTTGCAATCTATTATTGAGGCTTGCACTCTGTCAATTTCACAAAGGAAATTAGATCTTGTACCTCGCACAGAATATATACAGATATACGTATAAATACAGCAGGCATTTATTCAACGGTATCAATTGAAGGATGTTTCCAGATGACATCACATCGATAGTCAGCTATTTTATTCAGTCAAAATTTGGCTAATAATTGATAGGTCGAAAATAACAAATTATTTTTCACGTTCTATTGATATTAATGATTTCAAAAAACTGTTATCCAATAAAATTGCTAATTAATCGATTAACCAAACGAAAATTTATAAGAATAATTTTATTATATACACTACCGTCGGAAAGTTTCCGGACAAAAGTCGGAAAAAGTTGCCACACTCTTTTTCATGTTATTCCGTCGATAACGTGGATAAATTAATTTAATAAACGGCATTTTAAAGGGGAGAAATCCCATTTCATTTTGCTTTTTTTGAAAAATTTTTGCGATTTTTTTTACGACTAGGACGTCATTTTGAAAACGACCATTTTTCGTCTTTTTTTTTCCTTTTTACAGAGCGACCGCGTTTTCAGTAGAATTTTTTTTTTTTCAATTTCTTTGATCGGATCTTGAAAAGGCAAAACTCAAGCTTCAATTTCGTTTCTTATAAAATGCGTTACGATTTTTTTTGAAAAAGTTATCATGTTTTTGGCGAAAAAAGACGGAATTCAGAAATTCCTGCGTAACACGAAAACTATCACATTTAGAAAAAAATCTCAAAGGAGTGAAAAGTTGCCTTTGAGATTGTTCTGGTCACTCGATTTTTTTCAGATTTTTTTTCCGAAATTTTTTTTTTTTCATTGATTTTAGTCGAACTCCAGGTCTATCAATTTCCGTAATTTAAAAACTATGGGTTTTTTCACTCAAAGTCCAAGGACAAAAAAGTTTTATTTCTTCATTTTAAAAGTTTTGGAATTTTTTCAGATTTTTTTTCGAATTTTTTTATCCGACGATGTTGACGATGATGATGAACATCATCGGAGAAAAAAAATCTGAAAAAATTCCAAAATGTTTAAAATGAAGAAATAAAACTTTTTTGTACTTGGACTTTTGGTCAAAAAACCCATAGTTTTGAAATTACGGAAATTTATAGACCTGGAGATCGACTAAAATCGACGGAAAAAAAAAAATTTCGGAAAAAAAATCTGGAAAAAATCGAATGACTAGACCAATCTCAGAGGCAACTTTTCACTCCAATAAGATTTTTTTCTAAATGGGATAGTTTTCATGTTACGCAGGAATT
The DNA here is from genome assembly GCA_037576405.1 of Campoplex capitator. Classification (NCBI taxonomy): domain Eukaryota; kingdom Metazoa; phylum Arthropoda; class Insecta; order Hymenoptera; family Ichneumonidae; genus Campoplex; species Campoplex capitator. The sequence goes on along the minus strand of JARBWI010000323.1, from coordinate 5,472,321 downwards.
TCTGAATTCCGTCTTTTTTCGCCAAAAACATGATAACTTTTTCAAAAAAAATCGTAACGCATTTTATAAAAAACGAAATTGAAGCTTGAGTTTTGCCTTTTCAAGATCCGGTCAAAGAAATTTGAAAAAAAAATGTCTACTGAAAACGCGGTCGCTCTGTAAAAAGAAAAAAAAAAGACGAAAAATGGTCGTTTTCAAAATGACGTCCTAGTCGTAAAAAAAATCGCAAAAATTTTTCAAAAAAAGCAAAATAAAATGGGATTTCTCCCCTTTGAAATGCCGTTTATTAAATTAATTTATCTACGTTATCGACGGAATAACATGAAAAAGAGTGTGGCAACTTTTTCCGACTTTTGTCCGGAAACTTTCCGACGGTAGTGTATATATTTTTTTTTATTACATGCACGAGAAAAATTCGACTTTGACAAAATGAAAAACTGGACTTACCAAGGAGATATGATGAAAAACATTTTTTTTTTTTTACAAGATCCACTGGATCTTTTGATCTGGAGATTTTTACATCGGTTCACTGGATTCTTTGAATATGCTACCATTTTTTTTTTTTACTATTTTTTCTCTCTTTCTCTCTCTACGAAATTTTTCATTGCACGTGAAACTCGAAATGAAGGTGATCGGTGAGCTGATATTCCTTGGTACCTGGGATCGATTCATGCGTTGAAACGTTGGAAAATTAAACTCAATTAAAAAGTGCATGGCATATAACTCTTAAACATCGTGAGATAAAATCCTGAATACTGGTCCGGATATTACTTTTATTAGATATATTCATACGTGAACTATTTTTTAGTAGGAAAAGGTGAAATCCTAAAGGGTCGAGGCCACGATCTGGTGAAATAGCGAGGAATTAACGTAGGCACACAAAAATCTATGGATACAAAGTAGATTGTCGGAACAGAAAGAATAGGAGAAGGTGAAAATACAAGAATTTCATTGGGTTCAGGAAACGTGACTCGATTAACCATCCGGAAACCGTAAAATACAAGGTCCTGTAATCTCATCTGGCGAAATCACTTCATCACGATTACTTGTTCTTCTACGAATCCAGTATCAACTGATGTTGCTCTGTACAGTCAATAGACTATTTGCACTGATAGCTCGCTCTGTGGATGGATCTTGCTGAGAAAATTTATTTTTCCTGAATAGAACGTGATTGTTTGGGTGAAAGTGCGATTTTCACTGTTTCTGCAAACGCTGCGAAATCAATTCGGTTAATCCCTCTCGGGTTAAAAGACTCGAGTGCACGCACCCATACGATAGAGTATTGGTTTCTTGTTTCTGGGAAGAGTCAACAATCGTCTTATCCCATCTGTAAATGGATTACAATCGTTCGTGGCCGTCTCTTCTTTGCTGAACATTTCATTATCCTCCGTAGACTTTTGTTATATGCAACAGGAAGAATTCTAATCGAGAAAATAAGAATCTCACGATACGTAATTGAACTCATTCCTCAACGCCAATATCTATGAGATTAAAAGTAGATTCGCGTTCTTCGTTAATAAAGAGAAGATTGTCCATTGGAATCCCAGATGTTAGCCAACTTTTGTATACACACCGTTTGATCGTTTCTAATTGAAAATTTATGCTTTTATCAAACTACACTGAAAACAAACATTTTGATGGAAAATTCGAAATTTTGTTGCCTGAATCAAATAAAATAGTCGAATAAGTCGGACAAAATATTATGGATGAATGCCAAATGGAGGTGCACAGAACCAAAGATCTGTGCACCTCAACAGTGGCATAAAAACTAGAAATAATCAATGGTTGAATCAACAAAATAAATTTTGACCAAATGAATTTTGTTGGATCAACAAAATTCCGTTTTCAGTATACTGACCTCGTGATTCGACTCGCGACTCCGAAATAACCATCGTAACATCGTTTTCAAGGTCATTTTTCAAAAAGTAAAATTTCGCCAAATTTTGTATCGATTGTTTTTTTATTTTTCAATTTCTTATCATGATTCATCATTACATTTTGAGAAGAATGTGAAAATAAATATTGTCAATTTAGCGAATTGTTTTTAATTGCTCGCTCTATATAGATTGTCTGCATTTATTCGACTCTATTGATTTTAAAATTAGTCAATTGGACTTGAAGTGCATATTTTCCAGTCGGTATTACCAATAATTATCGTAAATTCGAAAAGAAAAAAAAAAATAATGTTTAGAGTTTATAACGGCTACTTCTTTAATTTTCGCTTTTTCGTCTGTTGATTCAAATATTCCGCAATGTTTGAGAGCATTAAAAACCTGTTAAAAACCCGTTCTTCTTCACTCGCGTACATTTACATATAGAATATTGTTTTCAGCATGCGATATTCCTGTGTTGAAAAACATTTGTATCGAAGAGCAAGCAATTCTGTTTTGTTGCCACCTCATATTCGCGGCTCTCCCGTTGTTCTGTGAATAAGAAAAAAGATATAAAAAGTATCACGCGTAACACGGTCAAATCGTCCAATCTACGTCAGGAGGGTGTAGATGCAAATCGCGATCGTACCGAACGCTACCGATAGAATTATTGAGGAACTAGTCTCGTAACGTTCACCAACTGAACTGTTTTTTTCACAGGAGATTCCCATTTTAGAGAAAATAATAAGAACAGCGAAAGTTGAGAGAAATAAAAAATACAGCAACGAATATCACTTTCATGGTTTTAGCACAGCTAAGCCCTGAGACTTTCACCATTATTTGAGTCACTTTATTTTCCTGTATACTGTATCAGACTTTTTATCGGAAGCTCAAGAAACCCCTTCAACGGATATCTACCACTTAGAGCCACAGTATCTTCGGTTAACTCACGAAATATAGATATTCTTAGAGAAAAATGAACACCGAGTCGATTGCCTGTTAAATAATTCGTTGAAGTTTATGTTTTCATGGATCTGGAGAAAAAAGTGATGATTTTTTGTTTTCATTTTATTCTGAGACAATTGAAACATTTTTAATGGGGTGAATGGGAATTTTTTGGTGGATTTAATTTTCATGATATAGGAATGCCAGAAAGCTGTGGATAAGTTTTCATATTAATGATGCTAAAATGCTGCGGATAAATTCTCTAAAGAACTACGAATTCTGGACACTTTTTTGTTAACCCATTGAATATTAAACATTCGAAAAGGTATCGAAATCTATTTAAAAATACGTAAATTTGTATTAATGAGTTGATGATTTCCGAAGTTTATCGTTGTTGATATTTTTAAGAAAACATCCACCAAAAAAAAAATCCTTCCATGACACGTTCAGCAGTTTAGTTAAAAGCATCCTGAAAATCGAACACTCGCTCGAGGAAATATCTGACAATTAATCAACTGAATGTGTTAAAGGTTTTCAAATATTCGTAATAAAAAAAAAAAGGAACTCCAGAGAAGAGGCGTGTAGAGTAAAAGTATGCGACATCCTAAATGAAAAGATTCCAAAGGAGTCATTGAGAGAAAAATTTGCTTCGAGACATCAGGGTTGTATTCCCGAAAAGCGAAGTATATGCGAAATGTTGAAACACGATTAGAATGAAGAATGTCCGTTTTATAGAGCTTGAAAATCGAGTTGGCGACCCTCGTATATGTCGAAAAAAAACTGCGTCACGAAATTTTTCATAGTGAAGTCTCGTCACGCTGTGTGCGACGAAACGATAACACCCCGAGAGAGAAAAACATTTCGTCGAATGGCACGTATAAGCCACTTGTTGCTGCCCCCGGAGATGTCGAATTCATTTCCCGCGAATAATATTAATCGCTACCAATTTTTAACTTCTATATTAAAAAAAAAAAAAAAAAAAAACAGAAACAACAGAGAGAATTAGTAAAGCTGACGGTTCGAGTTAATTGCGTCATCGGGACCCGTTCTCCACGGACCTAAATTTCGGTCCATCGATTGTGACTGGTTTACGTCACGAGAAAACGAGCCACCAAGCACCTTTTTTTTTATTCTTTCATCGATACGATTTCTCTCGTTTCTTCAGTATTTCTTGCACAAAAGTAATGACGGATCACAAAAGCTTATTTCGCCAGCACCCTTCGGAAGCAGGTCGATCCTTAAATTTGACCGGATTCCCAGTTCATTCGGCTGTATCCATACGAATGACCAATTCTCCCCTAAGTTGTAACAATAGATTTTGTGCGAGATTCTTATTCTCATTTTCGTGGATAATTCCTTGAGAAGATAAATGTTCAAGCTTTTTTTCTTCATAGTGGTTCATTGAAAATGCCATCAACCTTTTTGTCGTGCGACAACAAACAAGATAATCTTTGATCTTTTTTTGTCTAAAGGTCCACAAAAGCCTCGATTGACTTTTGGACCATCATATGTTACTGCTTCCGCAACATTGATAAAAATACACGTGGAATCGAGAACACTATGAAGGACTTAGAAGCGTCGATATATCACCATCGACGCTACCGAAAACGCTACCGAGTGACAAAAATAATGGCTCCGTTAAGAGCAAATCCCAAAGTAATTTATCGCAGAACACGTTTTACTCTTCTCTATAGAAAATAAGGAAGCTGAGATGGATAGTTATACCCAGGAACCGCAAAATGGACAACGACACTGATCAGTAACTGTTTTTTTTTTTTTTTTTTTACATTTTGTTCCCAGATACTCATTAGAATCGAGTGAATATTTAGAAATAAATTCAAAAGTTTGATAACATGAAAAATTTCACAATAAAAATTATCCTGATACACTGGAACGTAAGAACAAAAATGCGAACGTAATATTTATTACTGATCGTCAATTTTTTTTGGTTCGATGAATATAAAAACTGGAGCTCAAACATACCATTTTAGGTGACACTTTTCTATCATTACGTTCGACAAAGAATTATGTGAGCCGGGTAAATACGAATAAAGATTTTCTTCAATTTTTATAGTCTTTTAATTTTATATTTTTTAAATTTCGTTTTCGGTGTATTTAACTGATATCAAAATTGATTAATTGGACTAGAATAATGTCTGTAATTTCATGAAAAATGTTATTAAATTTTGAAAAAGCTTTTGAAAACGATCTTCGTACACTTGGCTCCTTCAAATGTCAGTCTAATTTTCCAAATGCAATAATGCCTCAATCTCTTAGCGACTCCCCGTTTTAACCGGGTTTAAGTGAAAATGAAATTACGATTGACGTTTCAATGAAGTAAAAGTTTCAATTGCGCAACAATTTTCAACCGCTGTCAATCCGAATATCTCAACTGCCTCTCGTCACGTTTTCCAATATCTCGATGCGGGCGGTTGGCTCTCTATTTCTCGCTCAGTTGTCGACGAATATTAAAGGTATTACTCGCAATCCAGCCACTTTTAATTGCTGAACGCGACTGTTTGTTGGTGTTTGTTTTTTTTTTTTTTTTTGCCACTTCAATTCTTAATAATGGTTAATATTATTTGAACTTTACGAGTAACATTTTCATGCACTATCGAAGCGACTTCAATATTTCCAAAGTAAAAATCAATTGTTTGAAGATTTTTCACAAATACAAAGACCACAGAATGAATTTGATCTCAATGACAATTTCAAAAACGTTTTTTCGACCGATCAATTTAATGATCTCACTGCCTCGATGAAAATTCCACTCTGCAAAAAACACTTCGCTCTCTCCATATGGCCGTTCTTTTTTTTCTGTTTTTAAAAAACGATTTAATCAATTTTATTAAACTTTCCGTACTCTTTTTTTCGTATGCTTGTCGCTTTGCCACTGTAAAAAAAATTTGATTCCTCGATCGTACAACGGTGAATATTCATTTGTTGTTTTTTTTTTTTTTTTTTTTTTCAATTGTTTCACTTTTTCAATAGCACATTACTTTTAACACGAATTTAAATAGAACTTTAAATATAATATTTCAATAAAAATGTTGAAATATTCTTCAACAATTACTAAAGTATGTTTACAAAAATATTGTCGGTATTAAAATAAAGTTATTTTCCCTTTGAGCAAAGAGTCGATAAAAGCAAAATTGCTTCTGATCAATTCTGCAAGCGAGCATTTTTTCAAGCCCTTATCTTTTGGCCCATGGAGTAAGCATGAATATCATTTTTCACGTATCATATCCAATTTGTATTGAGCCCGATGCAAAACCAAAAAAATTATAACCCATATTGTGTGTGTTTTTCATTGATCCGTTCCCGAGGCTAAGACTCACCCGAGATTTGACAGTTCCAAAGAGGAACGTTATAAACGATGGTAAATCTGTAGGAGCAATTTTAACTCTAAAATCTGTCTGCACGCGTGTACAAAAAACCATATTTTTCATTTTCAACGAACCATGAAATAACGTTTTATCATATCATATGAATATGACTCCATAAATCGAAAGCCAGAAACATAATGAATCCTCAGAATACAAAAATAAAGAATACAAAAGTAATCTACAAAATAAAACGATTTTTAAAAGCATTCATATTTCCAGCAATTTGTAAACTCGAACGAAACGTTCGAGAACATCAGGTTCAAACGTATTCAATTTTACTACGAGAAGGTTAGAGGCAAAAATAATTAAAACATCATGATAAAGCAAAGGGACAAAGGCGTTCGTGGATTAGACGATGCGAATGGAGTGGTTCGAGTACGGTGCATAACAAAATGTCAGTTATGACTCGCATTTGCTAGTTATTTGAAGAAAAAAAAAAAAAAAAAAAACAAAACAAAACACACAGAGATCTGCTGTCGCGCTTTAATTTTCCTACAACGAGATCACAATTAATTTCGTTGCCTTGACAGTTGAAATTTGAAAGAAAGAGGTGTCCAGGGAGCGAGGCATTGTCGAAAAGAACTGCGGGTACATTGAATCACAGATTATTATGATTCTTTCATATTCTGAAATGAAAACACAACAGGAAATTAAAAACGTAAAATACCCTTGTTTTAAGGAAACATCAAAACTTCCAGTGAAAACCTCCATTTCCTCGCTGCTTTTCAAATGGAATTTTTACTTCGGTGAATATAAAATTTAAATCATTGATTTGATCGATTTAAAAAAATTGATTGAATAAAAATCATACGATTTATATTTCGTATGATTTCAATGGCATAAATTTTGCAATCTTTTGGATTTTGTCTCAAGCGAAGACTAGGATCGCAACTGAACAGGTGACCTATGAGCTTGGAACATGTACGAAAGGTCATATTACCACCTTCACGGTCACACCCTGACGAATCTCAACAAAAAACCGACGAAATATCTCGACACATTCCGGTTGACAGGCTTCCCCATGTATCTTACCACTTTGAATCAAATTTCTTGTTTCTCCAAAGACGTTGTTATGGAAATTGGAGAAGAAATTTGGAAATTGACATGGAGATAAAAGTGGATCTTGAAGGCTCGGTAATGTGTTGCAGCAATCTGATCTCGAAGTAATGTCCTCAGGAAATTAGGATCATTCCGTAAAAACTTACAGATGACACGTGCATAAAAGCCATGATTCGCTCGCTCGCGCAATTACCAGAGATATCAAATTCAATGCTTGAAAAAAGCTTTCATCCGGAGGCTTATCCACGTGTGTTATATTCGTAAAAGCCGATGTTTCAAGCTGCCCGAATTAATTGCGTGATAAACTTTTTTAGCACTTTAGTTTTCTGGGTAAAAAAAAAAAAAGAAGATGAAAATAATAATAATCATGAAAGGTCTCTTGATTGAGTGATATATTCCGACGAACTGTAGACCGGTAGAAAAGTTTCATGAATCATCGTAGCGGGGAGAGCAGAAAGAGATTTTATATATAATGATCACATCCAAGACTTTTTTTTCTTAATTTTTCTTGCCTCGAGCTTCCGATTTAATTTCCTCACAAATGAAAAAGTAAAAAAGCTCCTCCGCAGGTCACTCGAGAATGTTGGAGGTTGAGCTATGTGGATTTAGCCCCGGCCTGTTAAACTACTCGGTTCAAACATTCGCCAAGATCATCCTTGATTTTACGAGCTTCCACAAACTTACCTGCGACACCCACTTTGAAATTCCTCTTGTCTTGAGCTTTCTTCAAGCATCACAACTTTAGAATTGTTTGCTCGATCCAGGCGTTAACGTATCAATTCTCTTTCTCTCTCTCTCTCTCTCGGTATTATGTCTATTTTCAATATTATTTTACTCTCCGCTCTACCATTCCTGTTGTTCAGTTCAATTAAATTGATTCAATATTTATTTGTCGAATTGACTGTTGTTATTAGCCAAAAAAACAAAATTTGATCGTTAACTTGACAGCTGATTGTCATTGCAAGAGTTGTATCTCCTTGCGTTTTAGAGTCGATTTTCTCATCCCTCTCTCTCTCTCTTTCCCAGAAAAATTGTATTATTTCTTATTAACTACAGAAATGTCAATTTTTTCGTACACTTCTTTAGCCAATCTAATCTTCTTCCGATTTATAAATATAAATCTAAACTTTAATCCAATAAAATGATATTTTAATAAAAAATCGTATGTTTTATAAAGGTGTTGAACCAGAGAGAAGATTGGGAAGGCTGTGAAGAATTGATGAAAATGTGGAGAGCGTATCAGCGATTGGATTCGTGGAAACCGATAATGACGAAGAAATTTCTTCGAAGGTTTCGAGTGATGAAAAAGTTAGGCTCAACCGAGTGTAGCGAATAAAAGTTGAAAATGGGAGGATCGAATATAATGAACGTAACAAGTACGAGCGCAACGTCGATGCTGTTGCCTCCATGCGACAACGCGACATTGGATTGGAGTACGAACGATCTAGGCACTCAACAGCCATTATCAACGATCGTAACCATCAGCGATGTATTGACCAATGTAAATTGTCTTCAACATGCTCCAAAATTGACCCACGGTGCATATTTGAAAGCCATTATTCTGGGGGTCATGGCGATATTGAGTCTCATTGGAAACGCTGCAACTATTTGGTCGATAACGAAAAATCGTCGCAAACGACACGGATGTTCAGCCATTTATATACTCATTCTGCATCTATCGATTGCGGATTTACTCGTAACAGTTTTTTGCATCGGCGGTGAGGCTATTTGGAGCTACACGGTTGCTTGGCTACTTGACAACGTCGCTTGCAAACTTTTCAAATTTCTCCAAATGTTCAGCCTTTATCTAAGCACGTTTGTACTCGTCCTCATCGGTATTGATCGATTCATCGCGGTTCGCTATCCTATGAAAAGTCTCAATACTTCTCAACGATGCAATCGGCTCATCTCTTACACCTGGATATTATCCTTTATTCTTAGTATACCGCAGGTGAGTTTCACGCTTATTTCATTACTTTCATAAACCAAATATTTTTTTCAATTTTTTTTTTTTTTTTTCCAACTATGTTTTCGTTTATCGAAAAAAAACAAATTTTTTTTTCAACTTTTTCACAATAATCGAGTTAGCTTTACGAAAATTAAAAAAAAAAAAAAACTGATATAAAAAACGGAATTGAAATTCGCGCTGCTCCCATGAAGATTTCAATCGGAGGAATTGTTTGGAAGAAAATTTTTTCTCGAAATGCGATCAAAGTTTAAGGAAAAAGAAAAAAAAAATTCTCAAAACGCATATTAAGAGTATCAAATGCAATTTCTTACGGTTAAGAATTTTTATTCGAGTGTATTCGTTCGCGAGCTTTTTTAATCGCTCTACCGAACCGTTAAAAATCCCATTTCCGTAACCGATCCCACATGACCGCTTAATCAATTAAATAATAATTGAGAAAATACGACAAAAAAAAAGTGAGTAGATAGTAACGAAAAACTATGAAGCGAGAAGCCGTTATATAGATGCAGCTTCCACGCAGAGCCCTTATGACTCCCATTATGGTAATTTTATAGCTGCTATGTCGATACGAGAGAACGACGAAAAAAAAACACACACACACTTTTCTTGTTCATGCCACGTGAAATGATTAATCTTTATTGAGAACGAGACACAGACTACGGACTGTGTGACGGTGACGACCGATAACGCGTTCGTCGATACTCACGGATTAAATGCCCGTTTATACCTCTTAATTCACTGTCGCGTCATTCATTCGTGTTCCAAATCACTTGTAGAATTCTACAAAAACTTTCAAACGTCTGAAATCGTAGAATTATACGCGTTTCAGGTATCTCCAAGCAACAAAAGCATTACGAAGTCAAATTTGAGCTTAAATTACCATAACACTGTGTATCTGCACACACTGTTTATTCATTTTAAGTTGTGAATTACAAATTGCGATACATATTGTCTCCAGGAATTCTTTTTTTTTTCAAAAGCAAAAAATAACCGTTTTTTTTATATCCATTGAAAGCATTTCAATGGTCTGCAAGAATTACGTTTTCTAAGCAGGCAATTTCATTGAAAATTTCATTAAGGAGTTTCGGTACAGGCGATACAATGTTGCCATACTAAACCATATTAAAAACACAAAAAATTGTCAAAAAGTTAAGAATTTTATAAAATTTGGTCAACATATTCTTTAGTGCCAAATTTGACGATACAAATTTTTTCAGATTTTTCTTCTACACAGTTATCGAGTAATTGAAGACTAAAGTTCATGTGTATAAGCATAGCGTTTCCATATATATAGGTATACACTTCGGGCATAAGAAATCAGCTTCAATGCATAATTACTCGATAACTAAGTAGACGAAAATTTTGAAAAAATTTGTCTTTTCGTACTTGATGTTGAAGAACATTATCACCAAATTTCATTAATTTCTTAACATTTTGCCTTTTGTACCGAAACTCCTTAATTTACAAAAATTTGTTCCACTGCTCCGTTCCACGCGTTTGTACGATAAATTTTTTCGGCTTAGGTACGTAACGAATTAGCTCGTTAGGTACGTGAGAAAAATAAGTCTGTACTCTCGCGAGGGAATAATATTGTGGGCACAATCCGCAAGAAGACATATCGCCGGTTAAACCTATGGTGATATAACGACACCGAAGAGACCATGAATATAATCGGATAATAAAAACAACTTAATTCCCTTTGGGAAGTCTCGTAAAAATTATTCATCCGAATACAGTGATCCGCGTCGAAAGAATTTTGAAGAAAGTATCAGTTGCTTTCTTCTATCTTTATTCGAATTTTCCTTTTTTTTTCGACTCGAATTATGATGCCACGCGGTAAACATCGAGTCATCGATATTGGTGCCGAATAAAACCAGCTTTCCTGAGATGCATCGTTGAAGTTTTATCTGACACAATATCCGGTATGAAACAATGCCCTTCGTAAAATTCGTGAAAACGCGTCATCGAACTTTCCTCCTTGTTTGTTTACCTTATTGATTCTTTATGGCGAGGTAACTCATCGTCGAAATCGATGAAACGAGAGTATATTGGTTTCATCGTATTCCCGATGCGAAATATTCGGGGGGAGCTATATAGTCATACCTAGCCAGAGAGGTTAATAAAATGGATTTTTGGCTCTGTTAAGGAGTTGCCGTACAAAAGGCAAAATGTTAAGAAATGAATCAAATTTGGTGATAATGTTCTTTAACATCGAGTACGAAAACACAAATTTTTTCAAAATTTTCTTCTACTTAGTTATCGAGTAATTATGCATTAAAGCTGATTTCTTATGCCCGAAGTGTATACCTATATATATGGAAACGCTATGCTTATACACGTCAACTTTAGTCTTCGATTACTCGATAACTGTGTAGAAGAAAAATCTGAAAAAATTTGTATTGTCAAATTTGGCACTAAAGAAAATGTTCACCAAATTTTATAAAATTCTTAACTTTTTGAAATTTTTTGTGTTTTTAACACGGTTTAGCATGGCAACATTGTATCGCCTGTACCGAAACTCCTTAATTAAGAATTATTTGTAAAAAATTGGGCGATTTTCTTAAACCTGCGTTGCCGAAATCAATGACCCGGATAGATCGAGAACTGGTGGATTCGATTCAATCCTAATTTTACAAGCTTCTTATCGTGCATCAGAATTACTATCACGGAATATCTGATTTACTGAATCATGAAACTTATTTCCTGGAATATCATTCGCCGAGTGACTACTTAATGCAACATTTGACTCGAACAAAAGTGCTATCTCCAACTCGATTATCGCGTAACGATCTTCCGCGGTAAACGTCTTGTTTGCTGCTCTCGACTCGGGTCATCGTTACGCGAGCCTTTTAGTTATTACGGGTATTTGATAATCGCAACAAGAATGTGCCCTGACATCACCCTAAAATCAATTTTCACCAGCTCCTCGCCCTGTTGAATCCCAAGCTCCAATAATACGGGCTCATTGTTAAATTTTTCTCGCGAGCCCTCGCCCTCGAATAATTTCGTAATCAACGACGAGAGATTCGATCCGTCACATTCCGGGGCTTCCGGGGTCGAGCGCTTGGATTTTAAATAAGAAGCCGGTCATTATCCTTCATCTTACAATGAGAATCCTACTGAAACAGAACTTGAATTCCAGTCAGACGTAAAATAAATTTGGTGAATGGATCTCGTGCAAAAACTTAATGAAAACTTGATAAGTAATCGCAATTGTTAAAGAGTTTTCTATTCGATGAAGAACTGCTTTAATCGCGTTGATTTTCTTAATCGAATATCCCTTGAGTGATTGAGCAATCGCATATGAATGCGAATGAAAAATAAAGTTTCCTTTGAGATTGATTACGAAAACGTAAATTGTGTACGGATGCTCGATAGTGATTGATCGAAAAGGAATAATCGTGGAAAAAGCACATGAAACGAAAATTAATCGTGCGATGAAAGCGGTGGTTTGACATTTCAACATACGACTTTTGTAATCACACGGGAAATCAGATAGAACCCTTCACAACAATACACACCGCATCAACTATTCTTGAGAGTAGTGAAAACCTCGATTTCCCTGACGTCAAAGACGTTTCGCTGCACTTTTTCTTCATTCGAGCACAATCTCCAGGCTCTATATATTTTTCCAATATTTCTCATGACATTTCAAGCACTGCGAGACTATCAATGTCAGCTGAATATCCCGATGTAGTAAGAATAGCTTGTGCCAAAGAAAACAAGTAACCAGACCATTTTATAATAAATAACAAAAATAAAAAGAATAATAAAAGAAAACAAAAAGAATAAAGTTGTCTTGCGATGAATATTTTTTTGCAATTTAACGAATGCACTTAAAAAAATTGATGAAAACTATAGTCGAATCGTATATCTTCATCGAAAATATAAAATTTCGATAATTCTCAAACAATTTACAGACGTTCTAAGGATACTCAAAAGGGTCTGCAAAAGTGTCACATTTTTCGAGATTGCATCGATACAGTAAAAGTTGATAAAAACACGAATGAATGAACAAATAATGATACAATTTAAAATACTCAATAATCTTCGTACAGATTTTTCATCAAATGATATGCACGCCTGTTAAATACAGCGTTTTAAAAGTTAACGAGTAATAATAAAAATAAAAATAAAAACGAAGACGTTTACGAGCAAACGAAGATTCGCTTTATTATGTAAGCGTTGTCTCGCGCGAACGGTGACTATACAAATATATAAATGAAGCGATAAAACTTCTTTTTTTTTCTGAAGATTCTTGACATCGGTGACCGATCATAGAACGTGCGTTTTTCAATCGGTACAATTAACGCGCTACGTCACGTTTCTCTTTTACTCGCTCGCGGTGTAAAAACTTCGTAACGTAATAAGACATTTGCTAATTAGCTTGCCACAAAAATAAATATTCATGATATCATTATTTCATCATCATTATCATCATCATTTACGTTCTCGTTGCTGATGATTTTCGGCTGGTAAATTTCTTTTTCATTCTTCAACCAAATCCATTGGATATGAGTAGAATAATATCAACGGATATTACCGAAGTCACGCGAGTCTTCGATTTTCAACCGCGCAGCCAAATTGCATTGTCCGCGGTAGAATTTCACGACCAAACATTCTTTCCTTTATTTTCCATTTTTTAGTTTTTTTTTTTTATTTTTATTTTCTTTATAACTTATTATCCAGCAGGTTTTTTAGCTCGAACTCGTATATCGTATTGTTGAATGAATAAGAGTTTAAAGAGGCATTTTCTTCTCGAAGAATTTTTACAACGAACGGGCTATAAAATTTTTATATAAAATTTCATGGTTCAACGCTCCCGCATGCTGATAAGAGGACAAGATTTTTCATATTAATTGAAGAAAAAAATACTGGCAAAAAACATGATGGAGTATCGTAACAATCCGGAGGAGTATTTCTCGTCGCGACCGGGTCACCGGTCTCTCGTGTTTTTCTGTTCTTCTTTCTTTTTTTTTTTTTTTTTTGCACTTTATCGACGAATCACTCGCTCCATTAGTAGTATACAGTCGGATTCAAAGGAGATATTCCATTCGAGTGAGGTACAAAGTCGAGTTCTTTTTTCAAACTTTTCATTCCGATCGATCGCTATTGAAATTGAAAAAAAAACAAAAACAAAAACAAAAAACAAAATCGATTCTGAATAAATGATGAAAGGCTGGCCAAACAATCTCCAGGATTTCTATACTTAATTGAAATATTATACAAATTTGCAAAAAGCGTATAAAGACGTTTCAACGAAAAACGTATCGAATTTCATTATTCTTCGCGGTACGGCCCGTTGCGGGGCAACAGTATTCGGACAAGTACGCAAATTTTTATGTAAATTAATATGAATAAATTAAATGCTACAGCAGGATTGAAGGAATCGATGCGCGCTTTTGTTCGTGGCTAGCCTCGAACAATGAAAATTTTATTCAAAAAATAATGATAGGAAAAGAAAAAGAGTTGTTTCCAATCGTGATATATATATATATATATATATATAACGAAACGACTCTAGCCACAGGTGTATCGAAAGACTCGGATACAGGATTTTTTGTTCGTCTTCAAAAACTCGATGAGAAGCGCGTCGTTCCTTTAAAACGGTTGATCCAATTTTGAAAACACATTTCCAGATTATCGGTGAGCACTAATTGCTTGATCGCGATGTTTCAAACATGATCGTGACCGATCTGGTACCGATGAAAGTACTTTTTAATCGCGTTCATTATGCGGCTCATTAATAAAAACATTAATTAATTCGATGAAATTGCTGACGACGAGAGTCTGTCTATTTTTAAACTTTTATCCATTTCGCATTTCAAATAGAATCGACTACAGAAATCATTGTAAAGAAAAAAAAAAAAACAAAAATTGTAAATTTAGAAGCGAATGAATAAATATTAAAGAAAAAAAAACACGTCGAACACGACACGAGCAGTAAGACAAGAAAGGAGATAAAAAAAAAATCCCTATTCGAAGCATCGTACGCTCATCGTGCAAGACTGGCTCAATACTAAATCCGTATATTCATCAAAGCTATCAAGATCTATTGAGGTCAGGCGTACGAAGATACAATCAGTGGAACACTATTTCTGTCACATCGAGATAAGGTTCACCGTACCATTTATTTTTGTTTTTTTTTTTTGAAACCCTTAACGAGAAACTATCACCGATCACACCATTACAGATTTTGTAACTTGTTAGTCGTCACGCTGTAACGATATTGAGATACGATATTCGTTGGTCCCTCGTTCGGGGAAGGGTAGATTGGATCAATGATCCAAGATTCTTGGCAACCGGAAATGAGCTTTTACATACACAAAGTACTGCCATTGAAATAAGAAAACAACGAAAAATAACGATTCAATATATTGTTTCATCTTTGATTTCGAAGTATTTTATTCTCGTTTATTACAACGACTTTACCATTGATTCGATTGATTTAAAATTGCCTCGGACATCATAAAATTTCCACTGACTCTATATATCGATCCGTGTCGAGTGTTGTTTCGAACTCGAGAAATCTCATAAAATTCGTTTTTTATGAGATTTCTCGATTCTCGATTTCTCGAGATTTTTCATTCCTAATGTATTTGGCATACATTACGATCAAATAGATTTTAGTGCAAGATCCTATAAAAATACAATTTGAGATGTTTGCATTCAGCCCATGAACGATAGCGAAGCAGATCGAGTCTTTTCGAACTTGACCAACAACATATCAAGTCCAACTCCGCTTGACCTTTTGGCACGAGGTTCCCTTCCAACGATACTCCGGTGTCTCACAACGTTTGTTTCTACTAGTTCTCTTCGCTGCTATAAAAGTTTCACATTTGCAATTCAAAAGGAATAATCGTGAAAAAAAAAAAGAAAAAAGGAGTCGATTACACGTGAAAAACGATTGGCTGACCGCGGCGACTTCTGGAGCTCGGAGAATTTCCATTCATTCGCGTTTTTTTATACGATACAACGTATTTGAGCTTTGCAATCGACCCACTCTGGAACAAAACATGAATCGATTCGAAGTTGAAAGAGCAAACGGCCTGATTTTTCAGTCATTATTTTACATTCATTAGTATGGTATTGTCGCTGTACGTATATAATATTCTGAGCATCCGGATAAATCCTGAAGAAACGAAAACTTTTTTTCCAAAAGACTGATAACTTTCATTCCGACACTTTGATTCGTGCACTGAGAAAAGAGTTTAGTTGAATTAACCAAGGCTTCGTAGAATAGGTCGAAAGAAATATTTCGTTCATTCAAAAAATCGTTCATTTGCACGAATTATTAATTTTATTTCACTAAACAAAGATACCAATTGAATCAACCAAATGAGATTTGTTGTCGTGGATTTTGTTGGATCAATGTAAGATATTTTTTTCATTTAATGAAACTGGTATTTAGTACAACAGAATATTACATTGGACGTATTTCACGAAGCTATTTAGTTGATTCAACGATTCTTTTTTCTCAGTGTGTCTTTAAAATTTTGTTAAAAGCTTGAAACTTTTTTGTTGAATATATGTACATCCAACAAAATATTTCTATCACGAAACAAAGTTTCGTTTCGGTATAAAAAAGTTTCGTTGTAATATTCGAAATTTCGTTGCTCGAATGCAAAAAAAAAAAAAAATTGTTCTGCAACAAAATATTTAAATTTTTCAACGAAATATCGTTTTCAGTGTGTGCTGGAGGCCCAGTTAAAAACGTGTAATTACAAAGAGACGAACGAACATAGTCGTAGGAGGTTCTGAATAGACCCAAATATATATGAATCAATTATTTTGTTACATTTATTTTTTACTTATTGAACATATAAATATTTGGAAATAAATTTGATAAATTTCTAAACCAATTTTCGAAGACAATAAATACGAATGTCTCACGCAGCGTGTACCGCTGTTTCTCGTCAAAAATGTATCGATCAAAAACTCGCCCAGCGGTTCGTCGCCAAATTACAATTTCAAATTTGTTACGAAGCGTTCTGTGACATCGCTAAATGAATTATCTTTCCAGTTGAAATGTATCACGTTCACAGTTCACTGAAATTTGCGCGTGTGCAACGTGAGCACACGCTGGGCTCTTCATATATATATATATATTACGAAAATAAAGCTATGAGCTAAATAAACTTAAGGATTTATTCTCAAATTTCTTACTCAACGATTATAATTAACGTTTTATTTGAAATTCTCAAACAGAAAATTATATTGTCATTAAAAAAAAAATTTTTTAATTAAAAATTTTTTTTTTTTTAAACGACGAATTGACAACGATGACTAATGAGTGAACGATGTTCATTCGTTCGATATTCGTTGAAAAATATTTTCAGATCAGAAAAACCAAGTGCTTGCTACGAGGGAGTTGTTTCGAAGCCAATTCGTTTTTTGCTGTGTCTATTCGATGGTCATACCTTCGTTCTATTCATTTCATATCATGTTGGGAATTTTTTTTTTGTGTTTTCGAAGCGAGTTTTATTATTATTATTGAGGTATTCTCTCGTGCATGCAACGTTCGAACAACGCTGACGAATTTTTTTTTCTCTTTCAAATACGCTTTGAACGTGAGTGAAAAAAATTCATGACTGATATCATATTATCCGGAGAGAAGAGAAAATGTATAAACTCACTGAAGCCAATAGAGCGACATCGCCTGGTATTCTAATGGGTGAAACGATACGATAGAACAGATTTTTTTGTGGAATGTTATAATAAATATTTTTATCTAATATCCAACCGTTTGGATTAACTTGCAGCCTGAAACGTGGTCCATCAGCGAAAGAAAATATTTTCAAAATTTAGGGAAGACACTTCCTGTCGTTTTTGCAAACATTCGTCGATCTCGGTGGAAGGATTTTGTTTTTTTTTTCGACAAATAATCCGAGAGTATTTTGCTTCAAGAGATTTCAGCTGATTTTTTGAGTTCTCAACAATTTTTTGATCGATTCAGAAAAATGATTGATAACACAGCAATAAGAATGATGCGAGAGTAAGAAAAAGAGGGCAGAGACTTCGAAGTCACGAAGGTCATCAACGGTGCTGAGAGACTATTTTAGATTTGTCATAGAACACGAACGTAACTTTTCAACATTGGATGGATGTAATATGGACTTATTTATAGATCACTCTCTTTCGTCCCAATGAACACCATGTTTTCTTTTATCCACGGAGTTTTCGAGAACTATCGTTTCGTCAAATGTTCCAACGGTTGAAAAAACAAAAATCCTAATCGCTTCATAAAATGAAATCTTTGTAAACGGTTTTATCGGATCGAAAAATACGTAAAAACGTTATTTTCACTTGAAAAAAAAAAAATAAGTAACAAGTAAAAATCAAACACCCATAAACCTTCGTGACTAAATTTCTGAAAAGAAACTTTCCAGTACCGTTATACCATGATCATTCGAATGAAATTTCCACTTTCAAGTGTACAAATCCTTTTCACTAAACCATCGTTTTTTTTTTTTCCAGTAGCAGTTGATTTTTGGAAAACGCGATATGATCGATGATCGTGTTTTCAAAGTACCGATCTCCCCAATCAAAATATTTTTTCTTCTCCAATCCTTTTCGAGCCTAAGAAGCTCCTGCAATTACTTTTGTCATGGGCTTGCAAAATACAAGACCTTAATGTTCATGCATATGAGCGATTTTCTCCGGAATGCCATTTACATGGAAACGCTTTTATTTTCCCAAGTCTACGCGGCGGATTTGCTTCACACGAAACGTTTTTTTTGTTTTTTCTTTTTTTTTTTTTTACCACCCGGGGTATTAAATTCTGTCATAATTCGTCACAAAAATATGTATATACATAATACTGCGCGGGCTATGAAAGAAGTGAGGCTCGGCAGTGTGTCAAACGTTATCGATATTGGCGTGTTTAATATTTATAATGCATGCATGAATGATTCAACAGAGTTGAAAAGATAATATTCGATGAGTTCATTCATTCGCTTTTTGTAAATATATTAGATATTATAAATTTGAATTCATTTGATTAGAATAGTTAAGAGTTGTGCTAAATTACACTGAGAAAAATGAATTCGTAAATTCAACAAATTTTTTGTTGATTCGACAAATTTTCTGTTGGTTCAACAAATTTTTTTGTTGGTTCAAAGAATCGTGGCGAACAAAATAAAATTCGTTAACCCAAACGAAATTTGGTTCATTCAAATACTTAATTTTTCACCACGACAAAAATATCGTTGAATCAACAAAAGTTTTGTTGAATCAACAAATTTAATTTGTTCGCTACAATTTCAAATTTTTTTTCTCAGTGTATGAAATATTTCGTGAATGAAACAACGAAATATTTTTGAAATGTTCAGTATTTAAATAATCTTTTATAAAAATGAAGATTCGCCATTCGTTGTATGTATTTTGTATTTTTCTTCTTTTTTTTTTGTTTCTTATATTTTATAATCTTTCTGAAGTGTAGCCTGGAAAATTTCGATAACAGGTTTGTAGTATTCAGGAAAATATTTGAAGGAAAAACTCTCCGCAGTTATGAGAGAGAACAATCATAAAAATTTTCAATTGTATCGTATTCAACAAAACGATATACCCTTTGAGCAGAATGAAACGTGCTGTTTTCATTATGCGGAGTTTCCTTGAACTTGCCTTTACGGAGAGCAGCAACAGCAATTGTTGAATAATTGACATTTGCAATCAGAAAATTAATCACTGCTGGTTAAGCAGTGTCGAATGTTACCTAACGATTTTGTGCGAAAAAAATTGTATCCAAGTCTGTGACTTTTCTTTCATTCATTCATTTTTAATGATCTCTTTGGCAATGTGTCTCGACTGTAAGAAAGATGCATTACTTGTGCGAGAGCATTTATTATTTTTTAACGAGAGCCATTCCAGTCCTGATTTTATTTACGACTAACTGACGAATTGAAGCGAAATTCTCTCTCTCTCTCTCTCTCTCTCTCTCTCTCTCTCTCTCTCTCTCTCTCTCTCTCTTTGTTATCATCCGCTTTTTCTGAATACAAGTTTTTCTTCTCTGTAGATACCGTTCATGCAAATTTCTTTCATTATTATTGAAGGAACGTGGCGGGGGAGGCAGCATCCCTGCGTCTCGACCAGACTGGCCAGTGATTAGCGAGATAATATTTTTTCTCCCCTCGGAGACTACAAAAAATGTTTCTCCATATATATCTAGCGCCATTCGAGTACGAGAATAAAAATTTCAGTCTCTCAATTACAGCTGACAACTTTAGGTCGGACGATTTTTTTTTTATTTATTATTTTTTCTCATTACTTTTTCACTACGAATACGAAACTTTCTGGCTTTATTTATTTTTAGAATGAAAATCGTGAAAATATTTGTCCTGGTCAAAAATTCGATCGAAACTCAATCGCGGCCTCGTTCAATTCAATTGCAGATTGGATAGCGAGTCAATAGTAGTGGAAAGAATACCATTATGACGAATGTGTTTAAATTTATTGACCAAATAATTTTTATAAGAGAACAATTACTCATTGATGTTACTTTTTTTTTCTTTTTTTTCTAGTTGGAAACGATAATTGTTTTCTCTCCTCTGGTGAAAAAAAAAAAAAAAAAAAGTCTGTTCATGTCCAGCGACATTGAAGAGAGATTGAATCAATGCTTCTACCCTCTAACTTCCAATTAATTCGCTCAACTTCACGCGTCTTATATTCCACAGAAAATCAATTTGAGCTCTCCCAATGAACGAATTCAATGAAATATTAATCCAAACTTTTTTTTTGTTTTTTTTTTTTTTTTGTTTTTTTTTTTTCCATGACAACTCATCTAAAGTTGCTGATTACTTATTGAAGAGAGCTTTGCTAAAATTTCTCAAACTTCGATATAGAAAAAATGTATTTGAAGGGAAAGTTCATAATTGATGAATCATCAAAAAACGCTCGACGAGACGTCACTTCGGGTAAAAGTTTTTTCGTGTTAAGAAATTGAATCGCTTCGTATCGAGCAACGAGACGCGAAAATTGTGTCAATTTTCATTATCTTCTTTATAATTATAATAAGTTTTGTATCAAATGTGGGCGAACAGAAATGAAAAAAAAAATGAAAAAAAAAAAACGTAACTCGTACAACGAAACAGTTGAAGTTCAACGCCATTCAATTTCCATATGTCTAATTTTTCCATCGTAGTCTTTTCAGCCTGGCGAAGAAATAAGTGAGCAAAACAAAATAAACAAGAAACAGAAACAACAATTAAAAGATAATTTATGCATTGTGCTTTCTAGCCTCCATTTTACAAATTGATATCTATCAAGGACGTATAGAAAAAAAGTAAAAAAATGATAGACAAATTGATGGCAGTACGTTACAAAGGATTATACAAAAATTAAGTCTACATGAAATATTTATCTTTCCTTTTGTCCGTTGACGTCGTTGGCTCCGGTGTTGTTTTTATTTCCCTTCCCAATTCGTGAATAAAAATAATAAAAATCGATATCCCGACGATATCCCTGCTATTTTCTTTTATATCGAACTGACGATTCTCGAAGCGTGAACAGGTTTTCGATACTTTTTTTTTTTCTTTCAAATCAAATACGCATGGGATGCGATAGAAAAAAATTCAGAATCATTTGCATCGTCGAATAGCAACGAAAAGTATTGTTTGTTTTGCTCTTTTTTTTTTTTTCTCGTCTTGTTTGCAAAATTTTTTGTTTCCTGCACCTCTTTCATGAAACCACAAACGTAGTTAAGAAAATTTGAAAATAATCACATTTTAGCTCCATCACGATTGTTATTTTAATCGATGTTTCGTGGTTCAATCAAAAAGCAAATTTAAACCGAGACTGCATAGAACTACGAAAAAAAAGTGGGATTTTTTTCTTTTTTTTTCAAACATAAAGTTGATTTTTGTTGCATTTCGAGGACGCGATATTGAGAACAACGGTGTTGAGGATTTTTTTTGTTTTTTTCACGCTGTCGGAACTACGCTACGATTTCGTGAGCACGAGCGTGATCTGCTCCGAGTTCTACACCTGAATGAACGTCTATTGAGAAAATCCATTTCTTTGTTTTGTCGAATTTCACCGTTGAGATAATCCGTTTTGAGTTTGAGACTCTCGACGCATTCGGTTTTGCTCTTCTTGGGTTTTCGTTTAGGTTTGCATCGACTTTTGCCAGCCATACGTTTACTACGCTTGGCACGTCCTTTTCGAGATTTTGTCTTGCAACCGCATCCACCTCCTCCAGCTCCTCCTCCACCTCCCTTTCTACTCTTTCCTCTCCGTTTCGTACGACTTCGACCCAACGATTTACAACCCTTAGATTTTGATTTACGAGATTTTCGTGATTTAGTAGATTTTTTTCGTCTCGTACCCGATGCACTTTTACATCCCTTTTTGCTTCGTTTCTCACGCTTTTTTCGCCGACAACACAGATCCAAAAGACCCAACTCTTGTGCCGCAACTTCCAAACATTCGGTTTCCGTGTCCGTTGGAAGGCTGTAATAACCATCGGCTTTACGCAAAATCCCGTGAGCTACTCCTCTCTTCAGGGCAGCGACCATCTGCAATTTTTTTTTTTTTCTTTATTTTTTTTTTTTATTCGTTTCTTTCATCAAAGAATAATACGCTCGAAAACACAACGAGCGAGTATCATTTCCGACTCTTTTTTATCAACCTTAATTCCATTATCGAGCAAACATGTGTTCAGAAAAGTTTCAATTCGAGCTTCATTTACAGACTACGAATTCGTTTCAAAGATAAATTTAAAGATAAAAGGAATGAAGCCTCGGCACGATTCACCCTCTTATATTGAATCTCCTTTTTTTATCACTTCCTCTCAGGGATCACCGACGTTTTTTGACGTATTTTAAGGCAGAGAATCGAAAAAAAAAAGAAGACTTGCGATGGAACAGGATTCGAGGGCAACAAATTCATTCGCATGCTAATCGAAAATCAAAGTTTGATTTTCATTGTGCTTCTGCAAACGCTTCTGCCTTTATTGTCACGTACAATAGTTTCGATTTTTTTCTTTTCAAGGGTATTTCGAACGTTTTGTTTTTCTTTTACAATTTTAAGGAACCGAGAGATCGTACCAACATTTGTGACAGAGAGCTTTCGTTGAATCCAGTAATAAATTGAATTGTGAAATAATTATCGATCATAAATGTGCTTTGATTGGAATCTATGAAAAAAAAAGTTGAAATAAACTATTTCACGAAGCATTTTGAGGTTGTATTTGATTTACTTTTTTTTATTAAGAAGGGTATTTTGGAGCTCGATTGAAGAGAGTTTAATAACGACGAGAAATAAGTGGATCTTAAAAATGAAGTGAAAATGACACTCGATGGATTGAAACTTTTGTACAGACTCGTGAAAAATTTTTCTTGTGATCCGATTAAATGTTATTTTATTTATTTATTTATTTATTTTCATTGAATGACAAACCTGACGTTTCGCTTGATCCTGAGGTAAATCGTATACGGATGAGATATAATTGAGAATGTCCCGAGATCTCGAACCCTTGGATTCTCGCATATTTTTAATAGCTGCTATGACAAGAGCCAACGTTTTCGGTGAAGATTTAACCATTTTTGTATTTAGTTTTCAATTATTTCAATTTTTTAAATCATTTCTTTGCTATTGTCGTTTAATTTTATTTTATTTTTTATTTTTTACCACCGAAAATACACCCAAAAACTTTCGAAATTGTACTAAAATAATTTCAAACCAATTTGCCAAACATTTCGTTGGTCCGTCAGTTGAAAAAACGTCCAAACGAATGAAAGTTTGTTATCCGGCTCTTCGAATGTTTTTTACCGAGCGATTAATCGCAAAGTTTTGAATTACAACCCGAAACAAGATAAAATCGTAGAAAGAACAGAGTATCACCGGACTTTTGTACACTTCCACAATGAGGGGAAGAAGCTTGCAACGAATTTCTTTATCACATCGAAATAGAAAATTGCCAAAGTTACGGCTTCCCTACGAAGAGAGCATTCTGAAAAATAATTATCAACTTAATCCGTTTCGTTCATTGTATTTTCTTGATATTACGTTCAAAGTTCTATAAATCCCTTCAACTTCTCATCGTCCGATAGAGTCGCCGGTCTGTCACGAGAGCTCACAGTTCCAACAATATTTTCAAGATATTGAAAACTAAAATTTAATCGGATACTCAAATATGTCTGTTCGTTGAACCCAAAGACAGATGCAACAAGGAAAATTAATAAAAAATAATAAAAAAAAAACACTAGAAAGAAAATATTTTCAAAATTCGGCTGACACAAACGCTTTCTCCAAACCTGATATTCCGATTCTATTATTTATAGAATTGTAAGTCGATAGGTTTGATCATTTTTTCGTGAAAATCAAAATGATTGAATGGAAATGATTGAAATATTGATTTTTAAAGACTTGGCAGGTGAATAAAGATGCTGGAAATTAGTGAGCGATCCCATAAGCCAATCGATGTCATCCGAGAAGGAACTTGATATCCTAGCGAAACTGCCTGTTTCCATTATTCGATCGAACGGGCTTTCGGCACTCATCGATGACTTCCGTTTACTACTAGAAAATTGACCAACATCAATAGATAGGCGTCGCTCTGGTGATTGTCCGAGTTAAACAGCCTGAGGGAAGGTGAACCGTTGATTGTGTTACCGCATAGCCAAGGGCTAACTTAGGCATTGATCGTTCAGCGAAACCAAGTTTCTCCGAGTTCCTCATGCCACTAATCAACCAAGACTAGGTCTAAATATAGCTGCCTGTCATCGACCAATATTATCAGTTTATTTTTTTTTTTTTCTTAACGTTGGTACGGAATTGATATGGTGGAACTTTGGGAAAAAATTGCTTCAGGCTTTTGGGGGAGTCTCACAAGAATATTCAGCGTGGAAGCAGTTTCGTAGGGACTCTATTACTTTTGTCAGATATCAACGATGCTTGTTAAAATCTTAAGATATTGAGTGGGCGATACATGAAAAACGTATCGAACGTAGTTCAAACAAATCACTGGACACACGTCGACAAAGATGTGTCCATTGAGATACTCATTGAGGGATTCCACGAATCCTTAGACTAGAAAACAAATTGATCGGTAATTGGAGCTTATACGCTGTAAATTAATCGTCCAACGAGAGCAAAAAGAAGTCTTCCGGTGTAATTACATCTCTGCGTGATATTATTTCATCATAATTTCATTTAGTTTTTTTTTCTTCTACTTCCACAGCAATTAATCTTAATCTATTTGAGACAGGAGAAAATTGTGAGCGTTTGTGAGTTCATCATCGATGCATCTCTAAGAGAAACATTAATTTCGTCATGTTATTTCGACGATGAAATTTGAAAGGTCAATGAAATATTTGTAGGTTTAACCTCGTAGCACCCTTTCGATTGAATATAACACTTTTTGTTTCGTAGGCGTTTGACCAAAAGCCAATAAGAGATATGAAAATTTAAATATAATTTCGTTCGTATCGTTGACATTTGATACTACGAGCCATTCATTTAAACGGTCCACTCAATCTCAATTAAATATCACGTGATTCATGCTTCATTTTATTAGTCTCGTTTCTCTTGCTTGCAGCTCGTCATTTTTCACGTTGCTAAAGGACCATTCTACGAGGAGTTCTCACAATGCGTAACACACGGTTTTTATACCGAGGCATGGCAGGAACAGCTCTACACTACTTTGAGCCTAGTTTTTATGTTCGTACTGCCACTCTTGATTCTCATAACTACTTATGTCTCTACAGTTATCACCATAGCACGTGAGTACAAAAATTTATCTCGCTCATTATGCATGTCAAATTAAATCATTTAATTATTTAGACATTTTTGTTGAATGAAATTTTAAACGTTCGATTTTGGTGCTCATTCGGACTGTCAAAGTTCATAGAACTCTTCTTAGACTATTCTAAGAATAGTATTACGGCAGAGCTGTCAATGTACTCGTCTCGAGACCGTAACGAGTCTATTGATATTATTATTCAGCAATAGATTC
Organism: Campoplex capitator; assembly: GCA_037576405.1. Classification (NCBI taxonomy): domain Eukaryota; kingdom Metazoa; phylum Arthropoda; class Insecta; order Hymenoptera; family Ichneumonidae; genus Campoplex; species Campoplex capitator. Next base: position 5,446,140 of record JARBWI010000323.1, on the reverse strand, counting down.
ATCGCTTTTCCCACTCGAATGGCATTGAGAGACGCGGAAACGTCGCTTGGCTCTTGATATTAAAAATTCATCATCGCGTATGTTTCTTCCGATTCTCCTTAAATTTCAAGTCCTCCGATGCAGCAACTAGAGGAGTAAACAAAAAAAAATACAATTAAACAATGATTCAATAAATAACTGCACAGTTTATCGTTATCGGTATCAGGCCGAACAGGCGCGATTAGAGTTTTACAAAAATTGATAAAAACAACCCTCTTAAGATCGATCGTCGACGAGATATTTTCTAAAATTCGTCGTTTCGAGTATTTCTCACGATAAACATTAAATTCAAAATTCCTTGGCTCCAATAATTGTGAATTCAAGTGACATTTATCCGTTAAAAATCATTAAAATAACGACGATCAATATAACGAAGGAATTGAAAAAATTAATTGAATTCTTAAATGTTTTTCAACAGCACGGATAACGACTAATTTGAAAAGAAATTTTGAAACAAAAAAAAACAAAAATCGAGTATGCTCTTGTGCCATTTAAAAAATTTTCAGTAATTATCGTTTCGATAAAAGTCCCAGAGAGAGAGAGAGAGTCGAGTACAGACAGACCATTGACCAGTTGAAACCTATTTATACACGAGTCAAGCGTTTCTCAATTTGACGTTATTCTTTACAGAAAGTGAAAAAGCATTTAAATCGGAGCTGGCAAATTACAACATCAGTCAATTATCCGGTGACGTGAATCGTCGAAGATTGATAAATCGTGCAAAAACCAAATCGTTGAGGCTGAGCATCGTAATTGTTGCTGCATTCGTAATATGGTGGACGCCCTATTACACGATGATGATAATATTCATGTTTCTCAATCCGGACGAGCACGTAGGTGGTTTTAAATAATAGAGCTTCGTTATTTATAATTGAACTATGATCGATAATACATATTTGGCTTATTAAATATATACGAAATGTATGTATGACGTACGAATAGTACAGCTGACTGCTGTGATAACTGAAACCAGATTATAGTAAATGAAAGGTTATAAAAATAATATATACGTCTTGGTTCGGTGAACTCCGTTCGCCTCATCTGGACGAAGAAACTGGGCTAAGAGATAAAATTATTGAGCAAACGTCACAGGCATTGGGAAACGTCACCGCATTTACTCTCTGTGGTGCATATCGAGTTTCTCGCCACTGATGGTGCACATTTGACGCTGTTGCCTTCAAAGCTTCGCAGTCTCAATTGAAGTATATTCATGACCTCTCGCCAATCTATCGAACGAACGAAATTACCGACCGGTATACAAATATTTTCTCCCCTTGTACAGTTTTATCATTCTGATTTGTTATTCATGTTTTTTTTTTTTTCCATTTTTTTCATTTTTTTTTCTTCCCTTTCAAATAAAACAATCTCGTTCAGCCAAAGTTAGATCGAAGCAAAATTGCTCAATGTTTCTTTACAAACGCAACCGTATGGAAAATACAATGTCGATTTATTCTCTTTTTTTCTCTCTCTCTCTCTTACTTTATATAAAAAATGAGGTAATTAATTCAGACGGAAAACACGAGCGGATTATTCGTAACCCACTTTTGTGCATATAGATGTAACATTTTTTTCGTGCTATGATTTAATTTTCTGGGTGAACGACGAGAACCCTTCGATCCTGAAATCTTTTTAGGCATTCCACTGAATATTTTTCATTCTCAGAAACGAGGGGAATTATCATAACAAATTTCTTCGACTTGTTAAAACTTCGAGTTGTTGTAAAAATTCGCGACTTTATATTTTGACATTTATATTCCATTGCTTCGCCGAGGATCTACGAATTTAATCTCCCGAATCCTAAATGCTTTCGACTCATTTATTCATTCGCACCAATTTCCATTCAATTTACTTTGCCAGTAAGATTGCAAACAGCCCCGAATAACATCACGCCAACTTTTCGCGCGGCATCCACCCATTTTCAATTACATATTACTAACAACCAACGACATCCTCCGACCTTCTTCGAGTTTAGATATGAAAAGCAGAAGCCATTATTCATCAAAATCATCAATTATTTTTACGTATTTAGTTGCGACGTCAAATAACTCAGCTGGAAAAGCGTTCTCCGACTAATTCATGCGCCCTCCAAACACCTTGCGACAGGATTAACGGTCCCTCGTGTTTTTCTCTTCTTCCTCTTTTTTAATGCTCCATTGATTTTTCATTAAAACAGAGTCACGTTAACGTCAAAAATATAACGAGACAAATGCTTTACAGAGAAAACCGTACGCGACAAGAGTTTGAACAAACATTTTGCGCTGAAACTCCAGATAAACATTATCTCGTTTCATTGAAACGAAGGAGAACGAGCTTCGGAGCTGTATATATATATATATTTTTTTTTCTGGCATCACGATGTTTTTCTTGAGTTCGACCGTCTACAAATTTACGTGAAAAAGCTTCGGTTTACCGCGAATGTGAAAAAGCTGTACGGAAGTTACCATCGAGAGGCTTCATCAAAATTTCAATTGACAGTTTTATTGGAGGGAAAAAAGCCCCATTTTTTTCTTTTACCCACGAGAACATTCGATCCTTTTAATTGTATCAAGTTTCGAGGCTTTCGCTGCCACTATTGTTTCAAAAGTTTGAGGCTTCCGGATATGGAGACTTGGAACATTTGGATGCAGCTTAGAAGTAGATTTTGATACGCAGTCGATTAGAAATATTCGATACTTCCATCCATCATGCCTGTCATCAGCTGCATATCGAGTAGTCTATGATCCAATGTCTCGGTTTAAATATTTCGCTGGCTCAAAACGTTCTGGTCAAGTGTCAGCATTTTATGCTGAAAAATAAATTGAATTATTCATTTAAATTATTATTGATTCATTCGTTCGATTTATTGATTGTTTTTTTAAATTTATTTCATTCGTTTCGTTATTTATTGAAATACTTTTGTTCATTCGAAATTAAAAACGTTTTTTTATTTATTTATTTTTTTACAAATTTACATTTTTGTTAGGGCTGAAGTTTTTTCGAACGATTATCTCAAATTGCAGAATAAGAAACGAGAATATTCGAACTTCCAAGCACTTTGTGTGCACCAACGAAATTTTTAAAATCGACTGAATACACCACCTCTGAAGAAACGTTCACGGAGATAAATTTCACCTTGCGGAATTGCCTTCGAACACGCGCTCCATTCGCTCTAGAGGGTTCATATCCTCGTATTACTCGATAGGAAACGACCCTTCGTTAGCTCTCGACTCCCCGAGACATGATATTTGTTGTACTCGATGTACTCTGCTTCCACTCCGCAGATTTCGAAATCAGCTCACAATTTTTCTTATCTACTTCATACCCATCGCTTGCTTCAGATTCTGTCGAAAAGAGAAAAAAAAAATGATTACATACCTTCGAATGAAAATGAGTGCGAATCAATAAAAATCGATTGAAACAATACTGTGCCAAAACGTTTGAGCATGAATGAGACTAATGAGAATAAAAATATAAATATCGAAGAGTATCAAGCTGTTTTAGAAATTCTGCTCAGTCTTTGGTAAACGTGTTTTTTTTTTCTTTTTACACTTTATTTGAAAAATTTTGCGTGTTCGATGATGCGAAATTTGTCAAGATTTGAAAAGTGTCAAAAAAAATTGTAATCAAAATTTCATTTAAAAAGTTCTTCGGATCTGTCGATCTTTGGCGTGTCGAAAACAATGAAAAATATCTGAAAAAAAAAAATGGATTAAATGGATTTTAAATAGGCGATAAAAAAACTGCCTGAAATGGAATGAGTTTTTTGAAAAATTCGGGAGTTTATTAATGTAAAAACGTGCCAAGATTGAACGGGGATTGAATTTCTTTTTCGCGAATTCGTGCAAACGAGTTTTTCCCTGGTTCGTTTTAAAACAAAAATCAAACGCACGAAACGCCAGCCCCCGAACGATAATGTAATCGAAATCACTCTCATATATCATGTCCCAGCCACAATCGAGCTTTTTTTTTTCCTTTATCTTTTTTTTTTTCAACTTTACCAAAGACTCTATAATCGGAAAACGGCCGTGGCCCAACTTTGTCCCACTTTCATGCAACAATGGGACAAAGTCCTTAGTGCTTCTCTCACTATATTTTTATCTCGAGTTTGTTGCTTGATCGCTCTTTGTTTTGCACACGCGAACAGCTGAGCGAGGAAATGCAGAGAGGAATATTCTTTTTTGGGATGAGCAACAGTCTGGTCAATCCACTTATCTACGGGGCATTTCATTTGTGGCCTCGAAAGAGAAAAAATGGAGAAAGTCATTACAGGTAAACTTTTCAAATGTATACCTATTTCCTATTTTCTTTCTTACTTTTTTTTTTTTTTCTTATGTTCCTGAACTGCGAGAAATCCTGGTTTTCCTTGATTTCACGACTCTCTTTTCATCGAGGTGTTTTTCAATATTCGTGAATGACCGGAGCAACAATAAAAACTCACTAATCCGTGAAATATTTCCTTCGTGTACTCTGAACGTGCGTGCCTGTTTTTCTTTCTTTTTTTTTTATTCTTCGGGAGTTCAGCCTTTTGAAAAAAAAAAAAAAAAAGCAGCAGCAACAGCCAACGGTGAAAAATAGGTCAAAAAAAAAACTGTGAGACGCTGAAAAAAAGGACTTTCACAAAATTTGCATAAAATATCGAGGAACCGAACGACTGAACGAAATTTTCTGTAAACTTTGACTTTACCGGACAAATGTTCCAACGTTACCCTCAAAATTATAGTCCTGCAACAAATTTTTATTTGTACAATCATACAATCAATGAATTTGTGACGCTCGAGAAGAAAAACTCGAGGTAATTTTTAGTGAAAAATTTCATTGAAATTTCAATTTTTTAAGGAGTTTCGGCACAGGCGATACAATGTTGCCATGCTAAAACATGTTAAAAACACAAAAAATTTCAAAAAGTTAAGAACTTTATAAAATTTGGTGAACACATTCTTTAGTGCCAAATTTGACAATACAAATTTTTTCAGATTTTTCTTCTACACAGCTTATCGAGTAATTGAAGACTAAAGTTCACGCGTATAAGCATAGCGTTTTCATATATATAGGTATACACTTCGGGCATAAGAAATCTGCTTAAATGCATAATTACTCGATGACTAAGGAGAAGAAAATTTTGAAAAAATTTGTGTTTTCGTACTCGATGTTGAACAACATTATCACCAAATTTGATTAATTTCTTAAGGGGGGAAACCAGTTTAGGAGGCCGAAATTTTGTTTGTTTTTCGTGAATTTTTTACATATGGAATAAATAAACAGAATTTTTTTTTAATTTGAGAATATTTTATTCATGGTTTGAAATAGACTTGAGAATTTTTTGAAGCGATTTCCGCCGGAAACAGTGTCACTAGATCATGGACGATTACCATCGGAGTATTTTGCTGGTGGGCATTCCTGTGGTTTTAATTTTCATCTGTAATCATCACAATTTTTTTTTTTCGTTAACAACATATTTCCTAAGAATATGAACCTAATTCTGGAATTATATGATTATTAAAAATATGTTTTTTTATGCGAAAAAGGTGAAAAAATATGGTATAAAAACATAACATTGTCTTCAAACACCTCAAAAAAATGCAATTTTCAATTTTTTTTTACACAATCAGGTTCATATTCTTAGGAAATATGTTGTTAACGAAAAAAAAAAATTGTGATGATTACAGATGAAAATTGAAACCACAGGAATGCCCACCAGCAAAATACTCCGATGGTAATCGTCCATGATCTAGCGACACTGTTTCCGGCGGAAATCGCTTCAAAAAATTCTCAAGTCTATTTCAAACCATGAATAAAATATTCTCAAATTAAAAAAAAATTCTGTTTATTTATTCCATATGTAAAAAATTCACGAAAAACAAACAAAATTTCGGCCTCCTAAACTGGTTTCCCCCCTTAACATTTTGCCTTTTGTACCGAAACTCCTTAACAGACGTCAGATAATTTTTGGCAAAGTTCTCTCATTCGGTCGATAACCGAGCCCGAATTTTCGTCAGAACAATAATCGATCTATGAAGAACGGAATTAATTTTTTCTTTTTCACCTCGAATCCTAAATGACTCAGGCACAGCGATCAGGCTTATCTCGAGATCAAAAATTGCATCTTGCACCTCGTATTTGTTTTTGTTTTTTTTTTTTCCACCTTTTAAGAATACGATAAAAATGTAAATTTGTATATAATTACAGAGAAGGTTCAACGATGCATCATCGGAGTACAGCGACGAACGCGAGTTTCGTTGGAGCCACAAGAAACAACAGTGTGCGTTACGTTCGAACGCAGAGCAAGTGTTCCAGTGCGAATTTACTTCGAGCTTCAAATCCAACCGACGAAACGGTTCTGGTGCAGTTGATAAACGAGCACAAAAGTAACAACGATAAAAAAAATGGTTCGAGACCAACGAGAATAATACTGCGTTACAATTCTGACGAAAATCCTGACATCGAGAGCAAGCTTATACTCGATCATCAAAATTGAGGATTGACCGATGCACATTCGCGTTTGCCAATTAGTATCTTGTTAACATCAACATCGTCGAATGCTCAAACCTTTTTGTTTTTCGTTTCATCAAAATTTTTAATTTTCTAAAATACTTTGAATTTTTATTCGATTTATTATTTCATAATATTCGGTTAAAATCCAATGCTCGTGCTTGTTAAAAAATAAGCATTTGCATCTTTGTTGAGAAACTTTTAGCTTCAACGATGTGAGAATAATTGGCAGAATCATCTTTTTTTCTTTTTTTTTTTTTTTTGTCAACGACTACATTTCATCGCTGTGAAAATGCGTCGGAAATTCTTTTTAGTGCTAGATATTGAGTTTCCGGAATTGTGACGAGACGAAATTACAGGCTACGAAACGATCTCCGATTCTCGCACTAAAATCCTCAAACAAATCGATGAACGAGAAAAAAAAAACTGTTTAAATTATAATTATTCGGATAATGATGTGTCTCTTGATTATGCAGTATTAGAAAAAGCGAAACGATCAAAGTTTCGCGTGTTAAACTCTCAATAGAGAAATTTCGATTATCGGAATTTCGATGTATTTAATCGCCGCGTGGTTCCCCGCGATCGCGCACCGTTTAACCATGAATTTCACGTGAAAAATTTATTCGCGAGAGCCCGTTGAAAATTCACAATTATTTTACTATTTTTGTTTTTTCAATTTTTTTTAAATTGACATAACTAACGTTTACGAGAAAAAAGCTTTCTAAAACTGGGCCTAAAATTGATGTAATTTTATCGAATTTTTGATAAAAATGAAAGAAAATAAAAATCTATAAATCAATCGTTTCTTTGTTCACTCACGATCGAAGTATTTCTCACGAAAGTAATTCAACAGCCGAGTTAAAACGCTAATAATCATGTTTTTCAGCAACACTTTTTATTACCGCGCGATATCGAAGTCTGAATCCAGAGCGATAGACAGAAAAAAGTGCTAAATTTTAATCAGCTAAGAACTAACGAAAAAACGACGTGACTAAAATTGTAAAATGTAAAATTACGTATACGCAATGTTTTTTTTTTTTTGTTTATTCTTCGTAGAAGAGACATAAAAAAAAATCCATACATTTTGGGTGATTTAGAACGAAGCTTTGACGCGGTTGCCGCGTTACATATTTATAAATATGAATATAGATCTGATGGTTTACGTATATATTCATGAATCGTGGAAAAAAACAAATGTTATACGTCGAAATGAATTTTGGATGAAGATATATATTCGTGGTAAAAACAATCTCGAGAAATTGTAAAAAAAAAATGACGAGAGGAGGAGGAAAACCTTGCCGGAATACGGATCATAATATTGAGTTCCTTGTTTCAGGCTGACCTCTACATAACCTCTCCCCAAATGTGGCTAAATTTTAATGCTATTTGGGTACGCTTGAACGCACGATTCGAGTGTGTTCGGTTAGCGTGTAAAACTTTTATATAGAATAATAAAAAAGAAGCAAAATAAATGCAACGGTAAACGAGGCTCGATCGATCAAAAGATGTTTTAAAATGGATAAGAAAATATATATAATTTCATAGGAATACAAATTATGTTTTGTAAAACAATATGACAGATGATGGAAAAAAAAAAAAAAAAGAAAGAAAAAAATTATTTTTAATTCGTTGTGAAATTGAAATTTTACAATACAATTCATTGACGTACGAACGAAATTTTATTTTTGTAAGACCAAAATCATTAATGTACGTAGAATGTATTAATTGTTTTATTATTATTTTTATTTGAATACAGGCGCAATGTACGGGAATCATGAGACATTTTTGTCAAGCAACGTTGTACGTTTGTGTTTTTTTGTCAATGTCCAATGACTCATTTTACAGTTGCTATTTATATCGTGAAGAGTTTATTACGGGTTTAGCTGTTAGCAGTTCAGCATGATACGAAAGATTTTTCGTAGTTATACACATTTTGCAATATTGTTAAACGTGATGATGAAGCGAATTCGTATTTTTTTTCGTTTTTTTTTTTTTCTTCTTTCATTTAGTTTTTCTATAATTGCGTCAATGGATATTCAATTATTCAGAATATTCATCTCTCGTTTATAAAAGTCGTACACTGCTTACACTGCATCGTTGTTTTGTGTGTGTGTGTGTGTGTGTGTGTTTGTGTGATAAAAACCTACCTCCTATAGCTGTATACAAAAAAATGTGCAAGACAAAAAAAAAATACAGATATTTCATGCCAAATCGACGAGCATTAATTGCACGTTTTTTTTCGAGCGGTCGATTATACATTTGAGCTTTAACCTCAAAAATTAAAAAGTGATTTACTTTTGTGCAACAAATTCGTCTGATCGTGTACTATATTTTTCTAGAATTTTTAGCACTAGAAAATGTCACGCTAGAAAGTCGATATTCGTATCACAAAATATACGGAATAAAAGTATTCCGATGATTCAACAATTTTTTTATAATTCAAATATGTTTTATAACTTTTAATAAAAAGCCACTGTGAAATTGAAAAAAAAAAAAAAAAAAAAAAAAAAAGAGTAATTTATCTGCACTGCGATACTGCACGAGACTCGCGAGATGAAATAGGAAAAGCTCTGATTATACTCGAACAACACACACAGTCCACCAAAAATCCTGGGCATGATGAAAAAAAAATACTAAAAAGAAATAGTGTCGATGAAAATACTGGTTGATTTGAACTGGAATGCCTCGTGTGTAATAAAATATCTACGTAAGACGTCCCATATATATTTATATTTGACAACACGATGAGCTATTCAATATAATTATTTTCCATAAAGGCTGTGTGTCGCAAGCGTGTGATATTATTGTCATAAAGTTGATTACTCGAGATCCTCATAGCAGATAATATTAGCAACGAGTCAAATCGTTCCACTAGTTTTTTGGAATATTTTATGTTTTTTTTTTTCTCAAATCTCCGAGTGACTTCCTTTTTTACTTCTCATGAATAGCATCGTCTACCCTTATCTGAATCTTATTACAGTTATCCCTCGCTTATGGGCCGGGCGATGAAGTGAAAACTTTATGAAAAATACATGAGACGAAGACCCCGCAGTTGATCTCTCGAAATTGCTCTTCCCTTCCCTCCTCCTTTCTCGGTGTAAATCGCCCGAATAATCGTAAATGTGTGCTCGCGCTACGATGGCTCTTTTTATATAAAAACAAAAACAAAACAAAAAAAAACGGAAAAAAGCGACACGGAATCACGTCAAAACGGAAAGAAAATAATCTACTTATACGCGGTTTGAAAGTATCGGATTCTCGATAGACAGAAATGTAGAGCAATTTATTATTCATTGGCTGTTTCGATGTAATATGAAGCTTGTCACTACTTCATAAACTCTGTATTTAGATAAATTTCAAAACGTCGATAAACTTGAAAACTTTTATGGTAGCAGATGATCATCGCTTGAATCGAATTCAACAATCAAAATTACACCAAAACACCACCTCGATCATTATAACTTTCCGAAGTAAATAATAATGATAGAAAATAAACAATAAGTTTCTGCGTATAAGAAGTGTAGAAAAATATTTGTAAAAAATTTAAGTTAATAAATATATGGACTGCTTTATATATACGGGGTACGAGATTTGCATTTATTTTTATTTTCAATAAAAACTTCATATCTATATACATGATGGACGTGAACTTGGCCGCCCGACATGAACTTTTCGAAAATTTTCTGATTTCAATCGTTTGTGTGTCGGTTGTAGAGTATTGTGAGAACAAAATAAACACTTGTGAAATGAGTTTATCGCGAAAAAATCAAAAATAAAAATTAGCGTGAAGTTAGCCCGCCCATTCTACTTTTTTAAACTAAATGAGTCGAATTGTACGTAAATCAATGAAAAATCGTTTGTAGAACACGAATATTACAATAAAAATGTTTGTAGGACGCATATTTTTATTGAAAAGCAAAAACAAAAATTGCATAAATTTTTCCGACCCGCAGTCAGGGAGACTGGTGTGTACCATACGGGTCAACTGATTAGAAATAAATGAATCTTGAAGGTTTTGAAATGCTAAAAACGATAAGACTGATTCATAAATGCGAAATTATATGGATGGTCTGTTGAACTGATTCAGATGTTACCACTGCTGGTCTATTCCTAAATTTTATTTTATGTAAAGATTATATAACAATATTTTGGAATGTAAAAATGGAAAAATTCTACCGACAAAAAAAATACAGTATTCATTCCTCATTTCATCAATCAATCCACGGTCAGTAAGAGAAAAAACGTTTTATCCTTTAAAGATTAACGATTGAAACGGAAATCGAATTCTTTCAAAAATAATAGTGAAAATCAAACAAAGCCCAACATTGTAATTCTGAAAATTGCTATGCACAGAAATAAAACCAATAAAAATGATGGAATTATGTACTCACTCGTCGATGTCTTGTTCCCCTCCTCAATAATGAACCTACCTTTGGCAAAACCGTTCGAGAATTTGGCAGCTGAGATCCATTTCCGATGTAGATCAACACTAGATGTTTTTCGGTCAAATGAGTTTGAATACATTTTGCACTCGCGACTCGTACCATTATTCAGAATACAATAGCACTGATTTTAAATAAATATTATTGTTCACGTTTCCGAAATAGTCAGCACAGTTAATATCCACTTCCGTGACAGGACACTCATTGCAGTTGATTACTTTCCACTCGATTTTTTCCAGATCCATGATTTTGAATTCAGACGAGCAGCAGCAGCAGCATCGTTTTTCCAACGTTGAAAACGATAGTAGTTCATCGTAGTTCAAAATTCAAATGCACTAATTTAGAACCAATATAAATTTTTTATGCTTCCGAGATAGTAAACGAGTGATTAAGACGTTAAGATTTTTTTAATTTTCGCGTCAACGAACTCATGCACGAAATTAAAAAATCCATTCAATGTTTCTTTGTTCCGCTAACTCAAAAAATGTTTTTCTCTTGGGTCAATAAATTGTCTTTTAGCAACCGAATAAGGTTGACGACGAGTGACAGAAAGTGTAATGGCAACTTGTGCCATAGTTTCGTGGAAAATCGTGCGTGCTCACGTGGGTGCACGCGTGCACGGGCGCTTGCGTTCTATTGTACTCTAGCAATTGCGATAGTAAAAACTATTCGCAATGCTGTACAATAGCTGCGGTTATACATGCCTTGCATGCATTGCGTTGCGTGCACCGTTTGCAGCATCCGGGTTATATGCATGGACCTTGCCTGCGCGACTTCGATATGCGATACAGAAACTGTATCGCGTTCGGAAACAGCAAACTACAGAGTAGATTTATAGCTTTCTTTCCGTCATTCTTGCCGACAATCCCATGGCTTTACGGCCTGCGTGCGTTTGGTGCTTTGCGTTGCGTTGCGCGACTCGCATGTATGGTTGCATCTTAGCTCCGCTTGCGAACACGCGTGCGTGCGAGCATACACACGATTTTCGAAGCTATAACACAGCCGTCACTAGACTGTCTGTCACTCAAGACCCTTGCTCACGCTGCCATTTATCGTAATTCGGTCAAGAATTCAAAGTAATTTGTCCTTTAATTTAGCACGAAAAATAATATCGTGGGCAAGAGGCTTCCCTACCGGCTTATCGCTTATCACGTTGCGAGAAGAAAACTCATTGACAAAAGAAAAAAAAAAAACATTGAAAATTCATTACGATTGACAAACGAGAGAATTGTGTTTTACGACCCTAATATTCTTTTCATAGCGTTTTCGTGCATGGTTCGTTTTCGAGAAATCGCGCATATTTTTAAGCTCTTTTATTTTCGTGCATTTTTTATTTTCGAAAAATCGCGCATATTTTCAAGCTCTAATTAACGGAAATCGCGATAAAAAATTATTTAAATATTATTGATTTTTGATTTGGATGGTTTTGATAATAAAAAAATAAAAAATTTTATCATAATTTTCCGTTTCTTCATTACCCATCGTTGTATTTTTATTTGGTTTAATCGACAATTCAGACCGTTTTAAAGTATTTTATAGAAATATTTTCGTCATTAACTGACGATCAAATAGAATTTCGCCACTCTTATTCCGCACTCTGTTTTTTATCAATTTCGTTGCAATCAACGAACGATAATGCGCGGTATTGCACTAACCGACCGATGCTTATGCAACTCTATACGCGCGCTACTCGCCGCTCCGCCCCGCGTCCCGCGGGCGACTGATTCGCTCGCTCCCTCGTTGCCCCGCGCATGATCCAGTTCTCGCGCCTGCCCCTTCCAGTCGCCCCGGCGTGAGCTCTCCCCACCATCCCCGCTACGGAACGACTTAGCAGGCCAAGCGCGAGAGCTCGTAAACGTAAACGCAGAATGTAAACAAACCAAACAAGCTAGGGACATTCATTCGCCAATATTTAGCGATCACATTTTTGTGCACCGCATGAATATTCGTTCAGTAATATTTACCGGTAGCATGGTAGCAAAAAAAAAAGACCGTCAGTCGAATTGCATTCAGTTTTTTTGAATCTAGGAAGATTCGTTCCCAGAAAAGTCCGCACCGGAACTTTTAAATGCCCGAGTCCCAGCATATCCGTATATGCAGCAACCGTATAAAGTTTAAAAAATAGAATCGATAGGCTAACTTCGCGCTAATTTTTATTTTTTATTTTTTCGCGACAAACTCATTTCACAAACGTTTTATTTTATTCTCACAATACTCTAAAAACGACACACAAACGATTGAAATCAGAAACCTTTCGAAAAATTCATGGTGGGGAGCCAAATTTACACCGCCGCTATATACATGCAGTGCGTGGAATTACCGACCGTAGAGAAAAAAAACACGGATATTGTCGGCGAGCGTTTCATGTCACCGCGGCGAATGGCGGAATTTCAACTGAACTGTTTACGCTGTAACAAAATGGTACAGCACATGAGCACAGCAGTGTTCGAACAATTCCCGATCAACACGTGCTCGTCACCGAGAAATATCTGAATATATTTTCCGGAAAATTATTCATTCGAATAATCTCCGGAAGAAAGTTGAATGGCGACATGCGAAGAGGATGATATCTGTTGAAGCATAAATCGATTGTTATAAATTTTATAAATAAACAACGAAGTCATGTATTTTTGAATTCCGAATAAAAAGTGCATGATCGAATAAAATTTTCGCGAATACAACATGAAACCGTGATGAAAGGGATTAGTTTTAAAAGAAAAAATACATGATCGGTGAGGCCGCGATCAGAATTTCGATAGTTGACTAATAAAATCTACGATTTTCAATATCACATGATGAAATCGAATGAATTTAACCTCAGCGTATTGGAGAACGCGATGGAATTGACGAGCCCTTTAAAAAATGGCAGTGATTATGAGGCTATATTGGACTTAATTCACCACGAATTCGAAATGACAGCAGAGAACGAGACAGATTTTCATAAAGTAGCAAATCCCGATATTCATGGGGATAGTGAGAAACATAAATGTTCGGATTTCAACGATGCCGAAAATTTATTGAAATCCCCTGACAGTGCAAAATTTTCGAAAATGAAAAATCGAATAAGTTTGTTGAAACATTGTCGAAGCCATGAAAAGAATAAGAGCCAAACGAGAGATAAATTTCTTTCGCGAAATGGTCGATCTTTGGGTACTGCTAAGCCTCGCAGAAGTTTCTATTCAAGTTCAAAAATAACAAAAGATTCTATTTCACGGTCGTTCGAAACACCGGAAAATGTTAAGATGATCGCTGCTCCTCAGACTGACAATGAAATTTTGGAAAACAGAGACCTTGAAGAAAATAATCTCATTGACAGCGATTTTCAAGCGATTCAAAACTTTCTTGGAGCACCATTTGTCACTACTAATGTCAAAGATCAGAGGCTGCTTCAGGAAGAAACAAAAAGAAGTGAAAAATCTTGCAAAACTGTATCCGAATTTCCTGAATCGATAGATTCAAATCAGGTAATTAAAAACTTACTATTTTTTCTTGAACAAGCCAACGAATATCAAAATTTCAACTTCGAGTCGTCGAGTCAATGGCTGAACAAAAATAATAAATATACAAATTCCTCATTCGGATTTATTCACTTCGTTGTACTCTATCGTGCGAATTTATCGCATAATTGGATAATTCTTCTGTTGACTTTCAGGTTGAACTCGTCCCTTCCAAATGTCACGATCCTTACACCCCTGAGAAATCTCAGGATGAGGATTTTGTAGAGAGTTCCCAAAACTCAAAGAATTCGCGGTTGAGACAAAAATTGGATGACGTTCGAAGATCATCCGCTAATAAATTGGTGGTGATTGAAACACAAATGAATGAAAATCAGGAGAGTGGCTTTGTAACGTCTGAGAACGAGGACCAGAATTGTTCCTCAACTTTTGTACCAGAGATTAAATCTGAGATTGGCAATGTATTAAAGAGCGTGACTCCACCAGGACCTGCGAAAAGAAAACTTTCGCCATTGGAGTGGTACGCGACTGTCTCAGAAAAGCAACAAAAGTTGGACTCATCGGAAGAGCAAGAAATGGACTCGTCGAAAGAGCAAGAAAACAACTCGATGGAGGGACTGGAAAATGAGCTTCCAAGAGTGCAGGAACAGGTTGCTTCATCAAAACGTCAAAACGCCGAATCACCCGAAAAGCAGAAAAGAAATTCTTCCAGACAGCGGACGATCGATTCATGCAAGAAATCACTTTTAGAATCATTGCAACCGAACCGAAATGAACTGACCTCGCCCAGTCCTTTGAAGGGTTTGTCTCAGGAATTGAATCGCTGCATCGCTCACTGTGATTACGAACAAATGTCTGAAGATTTGAAAGCAGAAATGTTCGACGTGACGACTTTCACCTTCGAAACAATTGAATTATTGAACAATTACGATGAATCGAACGAATTGACGAATAATAAAATATTGTCAAGAATTTTTTCATCTTCGTTTTTAGAAATCAAGGACGAACCTCTGGACGATTCAGATCCGAATAGTTTTCACGAACAGCCCGAAGAAGATCCGCTTCACTTTGAAGCAAAGCTGGTTTCTTCGCCGCTAAAAAAGAACCGGAAAACCTCAATAGTTGGCAAAAGATCGATGAAAAAAAGTCCACGAGTTTCTAACAAATTCTTGATGAAGCAAGTCGAAGGTATCGCAAACATCGCTCTATCGAGTTCAGAGATTAATAAAAACGTGAGTAAATCGACCAAGACAGCAACAAAGAAACCCAACGGGATCGAAAAATATATGATTCGTTCAAGACGATCTCCCTGCAAATCTTTATCGAAAAATACCACAGAAAACGAGCCGAGCCCTTCAAAGCGGGTGCCAGAAAGTAAGAAAATGCCCAACGACATTGAAAACGAGAAAAAAGATAATAAAAACCAACGAAGCTGTAGGAAGTCAAAAATTCAAACACCAACATTATTTAAGCCGCCGAAGCTGGAGCGTGACGTAGATTTCGCTATGGAAGCTGCTGAAATCTCAAAGAAAATCGAAGAAGCTGAAAAAAATACGAAACTCTCGGAAGAGACTGTCGAAGTAAGAATTTCTTCATAAAAATTGAGGCTTTGAAACTCTGTGTATCTTTTTATGCTTTTTGCAACTGTTTCAATATTCCGGTCGAGTGTTTCTACTGCCTGAAAAGTGAGATATAATTGCGACAAACGCTTTCCTCAACTCTGATCGCCATTTCAATCGTATTGCAAAAATTCAAACACAATGATTCAGTCGTTTCAGTGTTTGTCGTTGCCAATTGATTGATGAAACTAATGTTTGCAATAAAGTTCTGTGGCGCAGCAGTTCTTACAACGAATTTTCAGGTTTCAGAGACAACAGAAACGCTCACCCATAGTAGTATCATACTTGAAAAAGACTCACGACTATTTTTTCAAAGGTCACTGAGGTCTCTCTTCTTGAAGAAGATTTAAAAAACAAACCTTTATGAACTGAATTCATTCACAAATATATATTTATATTTCGTTTCAGATACTAAAAAATCTCGTAATCGAACTGAGGCACGACGTTTTACCTCAACACAACATAGAAAAAAAAGCGACATCGAAACACCTCACGTTCGAAGAAAGGAAAAAATTCCTGCAATTCGCACCTCTTGACAAAGATTCTTACACTGCTGCAGAAGACGAAACGATCAAGTCAAATTGGGAAGCTTTCTGTGAAGTAAAATATTTTTTTCCCATACGGCCACTCTAAAATTCATCTGAAATTCAAATAACGAAATGAACGAAGAGAACATTTGTTCATAATTGTCTAAAGAAAAAATAATTATCGAGTAACCGTTTTTTTTTTCTTTCTATCTTCGAGGATCACGATTGGGACCCTACGAATTACGAACCATTTCTACATTTCAAGCATGGTGATGAGTTCGTAATGTGTTTAAAAGAAAGACGAAAATTCGCACAATATTTAGCTGATGGTTTACCGAATCGACCATTGTACAGCGTTTACAGCAGATTTAAGCGGCTCTTTCAAAATACTTCTTCAGCCGGATTCAGGTGAAATATCGTTTTTCGATTGTGTTAGTAATGTCAATAGTAATTAATTCTGGCGAGGTTCATTTTGATGTTTTTTAGATACACGTCGGATGAAGATACGAAAATTCTGGCATACATGTTGCACGGTTCGGCTAAAGATTCGGACAAAAAATGTTTCAATCTCTCCAAAGTACTGGGGAGAAAAAGACAGTCCATTTGCACGCGTTATAAAAGGTTGAAGGAAAAATGTTTTCCGACAAAAAATGAAGACGGTAAAGTAGGAATTTTTAAACATTGTAAACGAATTCTCATCACACATATCAGTATTTTTTTAAATTAGTTCAGAAAATGAATGAGAATGATGTATTCTCATTCGTAACAATTTCTTTCACGTTTTCAGCAAAATCGAAAACTTAGAAAAATTGTCAATCTTGTTTTAAATTAGATTAGAAGCGTGTATTTCCTCATGTCTTCTTTTCAGTACTGAGCAAAGTTGATTGGGATTTATGTCTGGTTGAAAAATACATAACGACTCTTCTCGATGTGACCCTAAGCGAAGATTTGATGGAACTGAAAGACGCCTTTGTGCCAAAAGTCGTGTGGATAAAAATGGAACAAAAAATGAAAATTCGATGGCAATTACTTTCGCGTTTCTGGGAACAACAATTGCATTTACAATTGTTTGCTACGCAGCCTATTTATTTGAATGAAATTAAAATAAAGCTGATAGAGCAGTAAGTACTTGTTTTAACCTGAGCTAAGAATCTCTTTCAATTACTACACCAAACACGTTTTTAGTATCCATTCATCGAAAATTGCACATTCCATGGATATAAAGTGGCAACATGTACTAACATACTTCGATGGATTGACGACATATTTTCTACGAAAAACTTTCAATCATTTGACAGTTCAAACCTCCAAGACATTACAAACTCGTAATTTTAAAAGTGAGTATAAAATACAATTTGAATTTACACAACATTGTAAATTTGTCAAACTTTGTGAATTAGGAAGATTTTTACTGCATTCTACTCTTATCTTTGATTTAATCGTTACAAAATTCCAGAAATTTGTCTCACATTCGAAAGACTAAAAACCACGGTCCCTTATACATATCACTCTCATCCTGACATTTTTTTTTTTGCTCTAAAATCGTACTCTGTAGATATTTTAGCACGAGAACAAAAATAATTGTGCAGGAAAGTGTTGAGGATAGTATTGTAATATATATATATATTTTTTTCACAAAAACAACTTCAATTGACAGGAATTATGGATTGGCTGCGCACAGTAAAAGTCAAGCGATTGGCAAGCTTACCGAGGGACAAATGTCTCCCACGAATTTTGTACTGTAACAAAAAGGCTGAATTCTCGAGGGAAGACACCGAGACGATTAAATCGTATTCGAGGGATTTGAACATCGATTAAATTGTTCTGTAATAAATAAGGACCACATCTGACTTTTGTATTATTTAGATAATATCAAGTGTAAAAAAAGTTCTTGATATTAAAACGACACTTTCCAATATGTGAAAGTAAATTTATTAAAAAAATTATGGACAATTTATTTGCCAACGCGAAAAGAGTTTTACGCCATATTCCAACGAAATATTCCTTAATCAATGAAATTCTCCTTTACAAAATCAGGAAAAGCTTTGGATTAAACTTTGTTCTTTCTCGCTTCTTTTTCAATCGCACGTTCTTTTGCTTTTTGAAAGAGTGGCACGAGTTTACCCTCTTTCGCTAAAACATTGAGCAATTCCATTATCAATGGTAGATAATTGTGTTTTCTACGAATGTTCTCAATTTTATAACGTTTCGACTTGTTGATTTCCTCCTCTATCAAAGACTCCAGTCGCGCAACTTCCAACGGCTCACAAACGTTAGCTTTTTGTCGCTCATAAAGCATTTTACGATCGGAAACAATGGCCATTAAATTGAAATGGATTTCCCCCTCGTTGTATCTAGAGCAATCAAATAAAAATATATATTACTTTACGACAGATTAATTTTATAATTTACAAAACATTTAATTCCGCAGCTCATAAAAGATTTGTCTCACATTTTACAACAGAATCAATGGTATACCGAGGCGATTGAATTTTTCTAAGTTTGATTCTTACTTGTTTATTCTTTTTTGTATGATTGGCTTTGCGGCTTGTACCCATTGATCACCGGGTGGACACGGGCCTAGATCCATTGGACCCTCTTTAAGGCCATCAAGCTCGTAAAGGCGACCGTCGATTGGAAGATAACTAACGAAGTGAAAAACATCCTCGTCTTTGGACGACTTGGAACAGTCCCATTCGAAGAGAGTTTGCCTGTGAATAATTGAATTCACATGAAGATATTTGATCAGTTATTTAGATGAATGTATCATTGTCAATGTTGCAAAATATTTTTTTGGAACATTTGAAACGCCGTCGATGAAAAATTCAACTTTAAAAAAAAAATCTGATTACTTGTTTGTTAAATTATTAATCAAAATTAATTATTTCATTCATTGAACTCAATCATGAAATTTGTAGGTATTTTAAAAACGTTTAAAGAATTTTTAATCATTTTTAAACTAACAAAATATGTTTCTATCCATGTTGTTGAAAATTAACAGTTTCAAAAAGCATTGAAAGAAATTAGACAGTTTTTCAATGTAGATGAGAAGGAAATACCAATTTTTTATTGCCATTAAAAAAATAAAATACCTTGAAAAGGAATTGTGAACTTTTCTTATCACATTGGAGTTACTTAGAGCCAAACCACTGATTCCAGCATCAAAACCCTGACAGAAATTCTTGAGCGCCTGGAGATTGGGACCGAGTGATATGTCCGGATGTTTGCAATTCAACAAAACACTGACTATTGCTTGTGTTGCGCAAGCGTTGTTTATTACCTAGATAATAGAATTTCACTTATTTTTTCACCAGTATAGTATCTTTAGCTCAAATATAATTTCATAAGATCATAGGAATTTTTTTCAATGTTTTTTCTTATGTAAGAAACTCCTCACCTGCTTGGCAAAAAATATTTTATCTAATCTGTTGTCCTGGACTAGAGTTCCAGCAGGTTCATCATCCTGGACCCACTTGAATAGGAATATTAGACCGTGAATTGGCCTGAAAGCAATGAAATCTTTTGTTGTCGGGTATGGAAAAAATGTTGATCGTTTAAAAATTCAAAAAATAATTTATTATATATTTACACATACGGAACCGGTTAAAGCTTTTTTTTGGTTATGAAATGTGCGTTGATTGCAATCATCTTCATAAATTCTTGTGTGGTTGTAATAGGTTTTAAAGAATTCATATTTGTTTATCATTGCTGGGAATTTAATTTTTGAAATTTTAAATAGAGCGATAAGTGTTTTTTTTTTTCAGTGCGTCGTTTAATTTATAACCTATGCAACTTATGCAGTAGAGGGCAAATAATGTGCAAATAGAAGAGATGCTTACTTTAAATTATCAAATTGGTCATCATCCAGGGACCATAATTCTTCGACTTGGGCTCCTGTCGCCCCTGAAATAACAATAAATATATTGTGTTTAAAAACGGAGAATCAACAATAAAACGCTCGAATTTCAAGCCTTTAAAAAATTCGTGATTTTATTGATTTTTATTCATTGCAATTAAACAGAATTAAACAAACAGCGCTTTACTAACCAAATTCTCGAATTAATTCCGTAAAAACACCAGGATCACTCTCAATAAGACACCAATTTTCACCGGAGCCAGCCATGATTCAACACAATTGAAAATCTTCGTGTGTTTAACAAGAGAAGTTTCACACGATTTTATATTACACACGACTCGATACACAAGTTTACTAATTTTTATACATTCGATATTTTTTTTGGTATAGTTGATATCGGTTCTCAACTCAAAATCCTCAATCACAATGATCAAATCAAAAATCGCTTTGCTTCGACAAATATCAGGAAGAAATAAAAATGGTGTATTAGCGCCAGGGGTTTTGTACTGATAGGAAACACGACAGCAATAGGTATCGAATTTTTCATTTAGGTAAAAAAGCAATTTTCGTGGCAATTCCGATAAAGTTCGCACAGCCGCAGAGTATAAACGAAGAAAAAGTTTGGCCGTATTATTTCGAAAAATATAATGATGGTGTATTTATTTTTTCCAATGAAAACTGAAAATATATAGGTTGAATTTTCTTAAACCAATTTTCCGAGAATTATTTACCGACTGTAAGCAAATATTACTTTTGCTTGATTGTTTATTTCATGAACCATAAATTATTAAATCGCTTGAAAAATTCGAAGTTTATTTCCATTTAAAAATAAAAATTGTTCGAAATGGAAAAAAAAACTAATCCACTAAAAAAATCTGAAAAAATGGGTTGATTTTCGAGCACGATCGTTTACGTTCTATCGAAATAGTGAAATTTGCAGTTATCTCTCTGACACACGGTCGATAACCATGACGTACCTTCAGTTACTTAGATATATATAAACCTTATACACATATACAATACAACACACATCGACTTTTCTAACATTTTCGATGATTTAAAAAATTTTCAACACTTTTTTGGGAATTCATTTTCAAGGTGTATGTTTTGGTACAATAACAAAAGAAATCGAGTCTTCAGAATGCAAAGTAGTCAATATTTACTCACATGTTTTTTTTTCAATTTATTTGTATCAAGACAAAAAACGCAGAAACCTGCTGAAAGTAAAGTTTAAACTTTGATCACTCGAATAATTCGTCGAAATATGTGATTTCTGCATCAGCCACATTTGTTATACGTGACTTGACCGAATGTCAAGACTATCTCGTACTGTTATTAAATACTTCAGGAACATTTTCAACACAGGTGATGTATTAATCATTCATCATTACAATACGAACTGTGCGGGGGATCAAAAATAAATTTTACCGATTTTTTATGACCTTCAACATAATTTCTATGAAGGTTATCTATAAAAATGTCGATGTATTGAAGTAGCTTTTTTGCATGTACTATCCCAGATATAAATTCATGCAGTCTGCATTAAGAATACTGTGGCGTGCAGTCACCGTGCCGTCACTGTGCCGCAAACTGGCTATCAGGGATATTTGTCTTGAATTATTTACCACGTCATTATCGAATACAAAAAAGAACGCGTCAAGTCCTCTCGTTGATTTGCATGATGAAAAACATGTTAAAATGTCATTGGAAGTCGTAAATAATTGCACAAAAAAATTTTCCAAAATGAAAAATCGGTTTTCATTCCCATGTTTATTTTTGCATATTAAAAAAAATCATTTAAGGAATGGACAGTAATTAACTTACAATTTAATTCATAGAAACGTTGTTTGATAAAACATTCAATAACTTTTCTTTTTTATGTTTTATAGAGCGAGTGAAATATATTTGAAAAGCATGGAAATGAATTCACCCAAATATTTACGAGACATTAAATTGAAAGTTCCATGGGGACACATAGCTGCAAAAACATGGGGTACAGAGAATGAAAAACATGTTTTGGTTGTTCACGGAACATTGGACAATGCAGGAGCTTTTGACAGGCTGCTTCTCCTCTTGCCGAATAATTTTTATTACGTAGTTATTGATTTACCGGGTCATGGATATTCCTCTTCGTTTCAATCAGGAACGGTGCTTAATTTCTTCGATTATGTGTTGACGATACGACTTGTACTCGATGAACTCCGGTGGCAGAATTGTATTTACTTGGGTCACAGCTTTGGAGCGCAATTAGGACTTTTCACAAGTGTATTGTATCCTGAAAGGATAACTAAAATAGTTTGTTTGGATGGAATCATACCAGTACCCATAAAACCCAACAACGTGGCAAAAAGGATTAAAGTTTTTCACGATATAGCGATGCGATCTACCAATAGCAATAAAGCGCCGCTTTATACGGAAGAGGAAATGTTGTACGCTCTCAAGTTCAGAAGAAATTTTGCACTGACTAGCGAAGCGGCGCAAGCTCTCTTGGAAAGAGGAAGAACCAAAGTTGGGAATCTCTACAAGTTCAATCGTGATTATCGACTGAGAGAATTTGTCAATCCTCTTTTTGATTTGCCGCACTACGAGGAATTTTTAAAAAATATTAAAATACCTATGCTCTTTGTCTATGCCGAATGGTCCTGGCTCGACAGATCATACAGCATCGAGGATGTTGATCGTTCAAAAAAAATGTTGCATGCTTATTCTACATTCGTCAAAGTCAGCGGTAATCACGATGTACACAATAATAATCCTGAAATCGTTGCACCTCATGTGAGAAAATTTCTGGATGAGACACCAAAGAGTAAATTGTAGATTTTGGTTGGATATTATGGTTGATGGAATGGGAGTGACAATGAAAGTGCGACAAAATATTTTTTTTTAAGTCAAGTGACATTCGTACTCATGACAATTATTCTATTCCATGAATATTTCAGTACTTGTAAATTCGCAAAAAATCTCGAAAAATTCAGTCATCTTCAGGATATTAAGAATACTGATAAGCATTAATAAGATTATTGAAAAATTATTCACAAGTTTTTAAATAAAACTGTTCAACAAAAGACTAGAACATTCGTTTAAAGCTCTTTTCGATGAGGACGAAATCTTGTACACGTGAGGTGTTGCCATATTATTATAGAAACATTCGCCAAATCCACAAACTTTTTTCGAATTTTCTGATCAGATCTAGAACAGGAATATTATTGAAGTATAATCAAACTAATTTTACATAAAACATACGTTCCTTATCATTATTATTGAAAATCAACATTCGCAAGATTTTTTAAATGCCTGAATTTTTTCCACATTTTTGTCCACATACGAAATTTCATAATTCTGATTCAATGAAAATTTCAGATAAAAGCGTAAATTTTTATCGGAATCTATCCGTCCGGAATTTTATTGACTATTGTCCGTTTTTCGATCTAAAAACACTCAACCGAATACGATGAATCTTTCACGAGATTAAAGATCAAATTGTGTTTGTGGTTTTAAGAAATTTCGATATTTTGATTTTTACAGAAATGCAAAAAAAAAGTATAACGATTTCGTTCAATCTCCAAATTAAAAAAACACATCGGTAATGAAATCCTGTTAATGAATGAAAAAATTGCATTACCAATTCAAAGAAAACTGGAAAACGAACGAAATGAGCGATTGCTGAGTTCTCGATTCGGTATAGAAAAAAAAAAAAAATTACAGCGATTTTCATGAAATTATGAAAAATAAAAAAAATTGAAATCTTTCGTCTGATTATTTGTATTGAGAAAAAAACTGGTAAATTATGTGTGAAATTGATGAAAAAAATCGCATGAAGATACTCCATATAACAGCCTAATGTCTAATGCAAGATTCCTTAAAATCATTATTTGGATGAGTGAAAATTGGAGCTTTTTTGAATTTTTTATATAGTAGCAAAATTTATTAACAAATGAAATGAATATTCAAGTGCTCGATTAAGTGGCCGTTTAAAAATATTTATGGAAAGTCCTTGATACACTTTTTCCTATAATTATTTGGACAATAAGAATATCGCGTCCAAGGAAATTTGATGATAAAAAAAATATTTCGCTTCAAACATTCTGTCCTCGGTAATGGCGGTCCTCGAAAAATATTTTCTATAGAAATTCACAAATTAAGTATAAGTAAAACTGGTGATTAGGGAATTAAAGTGTGAATTTTCGAATTTCACGAGTCTTACAAATGGAATGTTGGAGAATTGTGATGAATTATCGGGAAAAATATTTTTTCTTCAGAAAAGAAAAACAAAAAACATAAGTTTAGGGAGGTATATCCGGTCGGTATTTTTGTACGTTTGCCTTTTTCAAGTTAAAAAAAAAATAGATTACTTGCCACGTTAGCGCGTGAATCAAGAATTTTGGGCTCAATATAGGTATATATTTTTTTTTTTTTTAATTGCACCGCAGTATTATAGAAATGTCTGTAATTCAAATAAAATATTTTATGTAACTTTGCACAAATGTTGTTGGGCATAATAAAAATAAATGTACTCTTGTATATTGATGTAACGAATGGTGTTTTGAAAAATTTGAAATAAAAAATAGGAAATATGCGAGTATTTTACGGACTAACAGAAGACAAGGATTCACGATAATAATTTACTTGTTTACAAATATCAGCATTAATTTTTTTTTTTTTTTTTTTCAGTTGGAATTTCATTAAGTTTAAGAATAGATACAATAATTTAAAAATAATATATAAGCGAATGGCTTCATGATACGAACGTTCAACATTAACAGTGTTTTACTACTATAATTAAATGAATAGAAAAAAAAGCAATACATTATTACATAAACGTTTTTATAGACAAATAGCTCTTGCAGCTTTCTTTATGCTTTTCTATTCTTCTCTCAGTGAAATTTATTACTGTCTTCCACTGGTCAAAGTTTTATTGATACGTGAGATTTTTCGTAATTGACTACTCCCGAAATCGTAGATTTTGGGATGGTAACTTAAGAAAGATCCCACAAATCATCGTAATATTCGTCGTCGTCGGATTCTGACTCCGAGTCCGAAAACGGTAGAAATACAATTTCGACGTCGTCTTCGTCTTCCTCGTCGTCCACCAACCCGTGAAATAACATATTGAAACATCTGGAATTGGGATCTTTGTAATGCGTGTAAGGCATTTCAGGATTGAGCCGAACTCCGCAAGTCCAACAAAAGTACGTTTTGCAACGGCCACAGGTCATTTTATTGCATCCTCCCGATTTCTGAAAATAAATTTGAAAAATCATTGAAACAGGTAGGTGATCACAATATGAAATAAAATAACATTGAATAATAGATGATTTTTTACGATTGTTTTTTTTTAATTAAAATTTTTTGGTCGTTCAAAAAGTAATTCAATTAGAAATCAATATTACGTAATGGAATTGAGATTTTTTTTTCTTAATTGAAATTTGTTGCAGAACACACGTTCATTTTGTTTCAGTGTATAAATATATTTTAATTTTTTGAACGTAGCTTTTTTCAAAAATATTTTACGATCGAAAGAAAGCATGAAAGTGAATCTAAAAATAAAAAATCATTTCCAACCTCGATCGTTGCATTGCAGTGAGGGCAATGACGACTGTTGTTTGTGATCCAATTTTGGGTCATTGCGTTATCGACCAACGATTGCAGTTGTTTCTTTCCATACAATTGTTCCATTTCCATTTTTTTCTCAGCCGATGCTTCTTGATATTCAGCAAGGATTTTCTGTTTCTCGGCTACAATTATTCGCGAATACATAATATTGAAAATGATGAAATAATGTAAAACGATGTAGAAAATAAAAATTTGTTTTTTATATTACCTGAATTAACTTTGCACGGCTCAATTCCATGATAAACCATTTTACAGTCGACACAAAAAGCGTATCGACATGCAGGACAATTCGCTAGTTTCTCATCGGGTTCCCGACTAACAGGATATTGGCAATGTCGTCGCGGACAATAAACAATGTCGTTCATCGTTTCTAACGTTACACTCAGGAGTATCGAATCGTATCTGGCAAATAATTCCGCACTTACAAGATCCTTAACCTGGAAATGATTGAACAAAAAAAAAAAATTTTTCTCGTAACAAACACCTAAAATATTCCAAGATTTCTACGAATATGGAAAAAGCAATCAGATCTTATGATACGAAGATATGAGCAAAAATACATTATTTCGATACAAATTTTCATCGATCATTACTTTTAAAGTAATTGATCAACATTGAATATCATTTATCCAATCGAATGGATCATTTCATTGTTATTATGCAAATTTACAAGAAAAATATATTCTCTGAATCAATTTTTTGTTTGTCCAATTTTCAATTCAAATTGTTACAAAAACTTGTATAATTTTTAGAATTTACGCATTATATCTGTATATAATGAAAATAGTTATCCTAAACACTATTTTTGATTTCAAAGATTTAAAAATAATAATTCAGAAAATGTCTCGGGATTCTGCAACATATGATCTGAAACGCACTTGAATTGTTAACTTAATTTTATCTTGTTCTAGAAATTTATGATTTTTTCATAAATACATTTCAAAATATATCAAGATTTATGTCGTGACATTCCTGGTCGATTTGATCAATAGTCATTATGAAAAGATCCAATTAAAAGTTTGTTTTCAAAATTCGTTTTTTGTTTTACTTTTATTATGAATTTGCTTGGAATAATTACCTGGCCAGGGGTAGCTTCGGAAGTGCATTTTTCTTCAGGACAACAAATATTTTTAACGTTCCCGTCCGTAATTTTTGATGCCAAATAGCCATTAATGCATTCCTTGCAGAAAACATGTTTGCACGGTGTGAATTCAGTGCTCTGTTCACCGGATTTCTCGTTGAAACAAATATTGCATTTGTAAAAGCTTTTCTTGAATTCAATACGAATTCGTTTTTCATTATAATCGACCAGCAATTGTATGGGATTTGTATTTATAGATCTGTCAACAACGGCTCTTGAATCAATGGGTTTTCTGTTATTTTGTTTGCGCCAACGTTTTTTTTGCATTGTCTTTCTTGTAGTTTGAGGTTTTTGATATTTCCCTGATCCAGCATTTCCTTCTGATCTGATTTTACTTTCTTCCTTGTTCTCTGCAGCTTCGTTCCCTTTTTCCAAACTCGCCAAATATGAAGTGTACGCGTGACTAACGTCCAAGCGATCTTGTATATTGAGATAATTCAGCGTTTCGTCTTGCAAAAAAGCTATCCAAGTAAATATTATCTCTTGCTCCTCGTTCTCTTTCCATAATTCATCCAATTTTCTGCACAATTTTGACAGCGTCGAGTGTTGCAACCATGAACAGCAGAGAGTGAATTTTGGCGGTGATTTGGATGGATAATCCACCGGCATAGAAATATAAAGCTCCAAAGGTGGCAAATGCGATATGGGAACTTTTGTCATCGGTTGCTCTTGCACTTTGATGTCTTTGTAATATAAGTGATAGCTATCTGGCAAGCGTATAAATATTTTCAATGTACATTCGTATCTTTCCTCCACCTCACGATAAGAAAATTCTTCCTCGTTGTATATACTTTCCAACGCAACGATTTCATCTTTTTGCTTCTCATTATCCATTTGACGTAATACTGAAAAATTCGATTATTAATAATCTGTAATTGGAATATTTATAATCAGTAATACTAAGGTAATTGATTCTGATAAAACTTCTCACATTTTTGCTGCAATGCTTTAGAAAAAATCAATTATCTATGAAATTAATTGAATTAACTAATTCTGAAGGATCCGAGTTAAGATTGGCACACGTCCTTTTAAGGTTATGATCGTGCGCGCAGATTTTCGTTCAGAAATAAGATTGGCATAGTTGATTAGTATTGTTTATTCGAAAAAAAATTAAGTGAGGCGAATGATTAAAACCGTTAATTAAAATATCAGAAATCTAGCAAATCATGGATCGTAAGAAAATACTCACCAAGCAAAAGATGCAGAATGTTACCGCATATAAGGAATTTTTTTTCCCCAATTTAAGAATACATATGACAATTATCGAAGAATTACGGATACTTGATGTAAAATTAACTTCTGAGGTAGAATTTTTGTGATATCGTTACGTGATGTAAAATATCGCAAGCGTGTTCACTCCGTGTGGAAAACCTGCGCGAATAAGTTTCCGCGTGCAACTGCAAGTGACGATGTGACAATTGCAATCAGCTGATATTTCGACACATGCACGTTACAGCTTATAACGTGTGTGAATGTGTGGTTGCGTCGTTGAGTTTCGCATTGACTCGTTCGTCGATGTTTTGTTTTGTTTTAAATCACTTTACTGTTTTTTGTTTGATTTTTTTCCAAATTCAATCTCAACTAAAACTGCATGTGGAAAATTAATATCGTATACGATGAATTTTATCATTAACTCTGCACAATTGTGTGGAATTCACTGAGAAATTAAATAACATAACGTGGATTCAGCCACGTCAAGCTTTACATCACGTAGTTTCATCACATATGTGGGAAAAGCCGGTGTTTCTTTCTTTAGTTTTTTAAAACAGGTTTTAAACGGTTTCATATTGTTGTGAAGTGTTTTGAAAAAATGGAAGTACACGACGATATTTGGAAAATTGTTTTTCCCATCGGTGTGAATATTTTAATGTCCGTTTTTTCATTTTTTGTGACCGTCCGACTGATACCAAAACTTCGAGATATGTTTATTAAAGCTAACCTTTTCGGAGTCGATATGAATAAGAGAGAAAGCGACAAAATGTGAGTAATTATGTGTTCTTTTTTCTACATTACCTAAAGCAATCGGGAATTGTTTATTGACTAAGTAGTCGCTTCCATATCTGTCGTCAAATATTTTCGAGGTTACAATTATAACTCTAACCTTAAAAGTTATTTGAGAATGCCGATTGCTTTTGGATTAAACTTTAGAAAAATCGGAATGTTTAAGATTTTTTATTTTAACGAGGGAAACTCAATGATGATATAAAGAATTGATAAAAAATCCACAATTCCCAGCTTTTGCCTGTGTGGGCAGTGGGGAGTTGGAAGTCGAATTATTAATGATTGAACTTGAATAAATAATATGTCTGGGTTTTTCTCTTGCAGCCCCGAAGGTTTGGGAGTTGTCAGTGGTTGTATATTCCTAATAACATTATTCCTCTTCATTCCCATACCATTCACTGACTACATCTTCAAAAATGCAAATTTTCCACACAACGAGGTAAACACAATTTGATCCAAATTTTTACATAGAAGATATTAATGATTATTTTTTTTTTTAATGCCGTAATATCGATTTTTCAGTTTGTAGAACTTTTGGCTGCTCTTCTTTCGATTTGTTGTATGTTGCTACTGGGTTTCGCCGATGATGTACTAGATCTCAGGTGGAGACACAAACTTTTATTACCCAGCGTGGCTTCGTTGCCTCTTTTGATGGTTTATTATGTGAACTTCAATTCTACGCTAATAATAGTGCCAAAACCTTTGAGAGCATGGTTCGGTTTTTCTGTGGATCTGTGGCTTCTTTACTACGTTTACATGGGAATGCTCGCGGTGTTCTGCACAAATGCTATCAATATTCTTGCCGGGATAAATGGCCTGGAAGTTGGACAGAGCTTGATCATTGCAATCAGCATATTGATTTTCAACGTTGGCGAACTCGGAGGAGCTGCTTGGAAGGCTCATCAGTTTTCCTTGTATTTCATTATTCCTTATATTACCACTTCGCTCGCTCTCTTCAGACACAACTGGTAAGTAAAAAAAATTGCATTCAATTTACAGCTGCTATCGATGATTGAGCTGTTTGTAATTATTTTAATTCATTGATCCAATAAACACCCAATTTTTTTTTTTTTTACTCTAATAAAATATTCCAGTTTGTAACTACCGAATGGTATCAAATGAAAAGAAATATTGTGTTTGTTAATCTTTGCTCATAGTGAAAAAAAAAAGGTTACTTTCAACTGCAAGTCTTTGACCTTTATATAAATCATTTGAATAATGAGCAGAAAACGAAACGAGAGATTGAAATTTCAGGTATTGAATTTGTAAATGGAAATAAAATGAAATTTTATGCTTAACAACAATTGTATGCTCAACAGCTGCTACAAAAATTAGATCAATCAGCCATTTTTAATGCGAATTTTTGGCGAAAAATTAAAAAAATGTGGAAACTTTCATTCATGGATTTTAGAATAAAAAATAAAAAATTTTCAAAAGACTTCAAACTTTGGGCTCAGTCTAGAGTATTCAGGATGGCAATTAGATCCGGAGGGTCGAATACGAAGGATGTTACGATTTATAGAATAGTATTACAAACAGAAAATAGAAGATGAAAACAATTTAGAGAAATATTGGAAAAAGAAAGAAATTTGAGTGTTCTGAATCGAGTAAAGGAAAGTGAGACGAATGAGAAGTCTTGTATTTACGTTATACGTGTATAAATTATTCAACATTTATACTTTTAATTCAACATATGAATTCGGTGTATATAAATTCGTTATACAATGATTTCCAGTAATCGATATATAATAATAATATGAATAATTACAATAACGATACATAACTAATAGTGTACATCGAAATATAAGGAGAGTACAAATTAATATCACAGTTTGTCGATAGTCAGGAGATTCAGTAATAATCCAACTTGGCATAAAAATTATCAACGAGCCAGTCGTATTTCCACGTGTTCGTTAAAACAGTCTCAGGGGCGAAATAAGAATCCCGTGATTTGTAAGCTCTCAAAAGATTAGTTTTACCATCGTGCCACAAACCGGTGCCAATCAATTCTTCGACGTAAGGAACATCAACATTTTTATCGTACTTGGCTATTTTCGATTTAACATTATCTTGACAAATTCCAATAATGATGTTCGCAGGTGCTTGACAATAGTGGCAGTACCAGCCACCGTAATGATTCAAATCACCGATAACAAGACCCAAAACATCTCTCTCGCTGTCTTCACCAGCTATATCGTGCTGTATTAACATGGAATTTGTTCGAAAATATTCTCTCGTCAGTCCAATTGTACTGGCACCTACGCTGATCATTGTTTTCGCTGGATGTTGCCAGTAAAAGCCATAAACCGACCAACGAAGACGAAAACCAATGGGCTGGGGCCAACCGTCGTAAATCTTGAGAAACATCAGTGCCCGGGAATTCAATATTTCTTCAGGCTGCGTTGTAACGTAAATGTCGTCGTCACGAATATTCTTCACTATTGAATTGACTCGATCCCAGATATATTTGAACAAAACTCGCGATGGTTTTTTCGCTTTCGCCGCCACGTTTACGTATATTATCTTGTTTTGTTGAGGACCTATCAATCCCTTGCTCAATTTGTGACGAAAATTATCTTCGGCGTTACTCAAATCGCAAATCACAAAGAAATCAACGACGTGATACAATTCTTCCACTATAACTTCCGCTATCGCTGAATTATAATCGTTCACGTTGAACGTGTATATCAATCTTCGCGCTGCACGACGACGCGACAGTTTGATCGTTTGCTTCGATGCCATTATCGCACGCCATACCACTTCCGGTTGACCACAATCCGCACCGTGCCAACCCAGCTTACACAAACATCTGTCCATCGTCTTCTCGTCACGCATTCTCACTTCGTCCAAACCCGATTTCCAACATAACGTTGCGTTGTATACCTCGAAGAGATCCGACGTTCTCACATATTGTAATCGCGCTTCTCCCGTTATCGTTTGATATATCGGCGTCGATTTATGATTCACTTTCGTATTTGGAAGCACCTGAAATTCAATTACAATTCCTTTTCATTCAATTTACATTTTTTATTCCAAAATATTTCTCTCAATTTCTATTTTTTGGCTTCATATTTTTCCAACAATTTTACTTTAAGCTGTATACAAAAAAAAAAAAAAAATGATTCTATTCTTCAAGAATTCATCAATGAATTTGTCTCCGTTAAATTGAGATTTTTCACGGACTATTTTAATGAAATTGCTTCCATTATTAGGCCCGATTTTATCAAAATTTAAGCTTGCAAAAATAGTTTAAAGATATTCAGTCGCAGATTTTTATTAAACTTGAATTCGAATTTAAACTGGATTTCGAAAAATCTGTCGTTCCGAAAAATCTCGTTATAATTTAATTGATTTGTTTCATGTTTTTCTTCATGGTATTTTAATTATATTTGATCTACGATATTGAACCACCATGAAAAGTTTTTTTAGGAGCCAGGAGTCTCGAGCCAGTAGACGACAGGGCTGTCAATGTACTTGTCCTGAGACTCTTATCGAAGTCTCTTGACACAATCGAAAAAAAATGATCATAAATTAGCATAAATCTCATGAGATTTATATCGAATCCCATTCGTCTCGAAAAATTAGGTTTGGAAGATCCAACTGTTACAAAAATGCTGTTGCTGAGATTGAGAAAAATTGATGATCAATATTCAACTGAAAATGTGAATAGAAGGACGAGAGGTAAAAAAAACAAAAAATTACCTGGTTAGTTTCTATGTTAACGAAGCTGACGGGAGTTCCCGTGGTCGTTGCAACGAATTCGGAAGTTGGTGTCGAAGCGACGTATATCATAACAATTAGGACTTGAAGCACGAGTAATGTGTAGAGGACAAGGAGTTTTCCATCGATGCGGGTCTGCATCGCACCACAATTTTGCTTTCTACAGATTGTATTCTCTATTTCTCTCTGTCTTTTGAGATCGTTCTTCGTTATATTATTTCTCGAGAGTTTCGTCCTTAATTTTCGAGCGTATTTCACGTTTCATGATTCTCGACTTTTTTTTTTCACGAAAATTTTTTCCAAATTTTTCGTAATATTCAGGCTTTTCAGACTGCCTTATTCTTTCTCCTTTCTCGATAATTTTTCTTTTCAATGCTTCAACTACTTCGATTAAAATTTTCGAATATTTTCTCTGTCATGATTGTTCAGAATTCACTTATTTCTGGTCGATAATCGCTTTTACAATTATTCATCAATTTGGTCCAAGATTTAGGGATATTTCACGTTTAATCCCACAATTGTCACGACCATTTTGGTCCACGTGTCTCCCGGTTCTTGCCATACGAAAATCTGTAAATATAAAAAAAAAAGTGTTGAAACGAGAGAAATTCAAATACCATCGGATTCAAAGCTCTTCTCAACAGCATTTAAAAACAAAATTAAAATGATGAACGACGAAGGCGAACTTCATCCAGCGTCGAGAGTCTCGTATCGATTTTTCAAGTGTACTTCGGGCGTACTACGTTAGAGGGACCAAAGATGAAGTACAATTTTAAGGAGCAGAAGAGGCATGGGAGAAAGAAGGAAAAATATTTGAAGCCGGTGCGCGGTTCCGACTACGTCATCGAGTCTCGTTAGGGACCAAAATAGAATGACGTCATCGGTTAACCGTTTTGCTCGTCGATGAAAGAGAGAATAGAATTGTTGGAGAAAATTTTAAAACACATTTGACTTACCGAATATTTTCACGTTTTCAAAAGTCCCTGGGACTTTTTTCAGCAGCGTGACCATCCGTTTCATCACAACGCATGTTTACAACTCTTTTTTTTTGTTCATTCGATCACGAGATTATTCGCTCGCAAACATTGAAAAATGATTTTTTGCCAAAAATTACAGTTTCTCAATGTCTTTTTTCACTTCTATAATTCAGGCAAAATTTTGATTCGTACTTTTTTTTTTTTAGTTCTCAGAAGATGTTATATATTTTTTTCTTTCAACTTGCAAATCTTAAAAGACTTTTATCAAATGTTGGCTGACGATTTTTTCCAAAAATCAACTCTGTTTTTTTGCTTGTTTTTCATTCGTTCACTCTGAGCTCAGGAAAAATGTTAATTCGTTAATTTTCTAGTTTTTTTTTTCGTTGATTTTAGAATTTGTTTTTTCAACGTCTGGGTAGTAACGAGAAAAAACGTGAAATACCACACCCGTGAGGAGCTCACCTTGCCCCGCAGTGGTACTTCGTCTCGCGACGAAATGCGACCGGAATTGTTCGCGTTATAGGACCACGGGACGACAGGCGCGTTTGTGGTTATCACTAAAAGCGCATGCGTTCCTATCCAGACACAGTGGGGAATAAGAATACTTTTTTTTTATTGTCTTTATGGGTGTGTGTGTGTGACTCTTCTCTTCGTGAGTCACGGAAAAGGCCTGCCAGGGAACACGTTCGAGTTGAACGAACCGACTATCTTTCGTAGCTTATCACGTTTTTCTTTTTTTTTTTTATTATCTCGCACGTTTCGTGACTTCCGATTGATAGGAAATTTGCAATTATCGAGAGTCAATCGCAGACTTTCCATTCACCGATTTAAATTCGAATCGTTTTACTTGTGTGGACGATCCATCAATTGTTTTATTCACAAACATATTTTTCGTTTTTGTACTCGTTTAGACGAAAATTATTTAATTGCCACAAATATGTAGATTTTTTTTTTAAATTTAAATCTTTCTTTATTGAAACTTTTTATTGAAATTTATTCACATTACTTAAATCCCACGAAAAGATTAATTTTTTGTACAATTAAATAGAATTGAAGAGCAGAAACAAAAAATTAAATTTCACAAAATTTATCAAAACGACAATTCGATTACCGTTATCACTTTTTGTCTTGACGTAAGTTTTGGAATTTCGTATGAGACGAAACGAGATTCGAAGATATTGACAACGAACCGTGAAGCTTTTACGAATTATCCTTCGACCCCTTAATTTTTTTTTACTCAATAAATAAATTCATTGGAAAAAATTCTGATTTTGAAACCTTTTTTTCATCGAGTTGAATCAATGAAAAATGTCACATAACAATTTAATCGAAACTTCAATCACGCGAAAACGATAATTATGTTTACCTATATTAGCAGGAATTATCAGCCAGGGAAAAATACTGTTACCAAAGTTACTCGATTTTTATGAATAGTGCCTTAAAAATATAAGAAAAATTATATTTTACACTGATTTCTTGAAATTCGTACGATTTTAAATGCAGCTGGGTTATTGCTGGATACACTTCTCAAGTTATTCTCGAATCCACACAATCTTTTCTCTCTCTCTTTAACGAATCTTTGTTATTGCAACTTCCCTCCTTTTCTTACCTTTTTCCTTTTCTCCCTCCCTTTCACTCTTATTTTCTTCCTTTCTCTCCCTCTCTGTCATTTTTTCTTTTTTCACCATTTCTCAGCCTCTTCGAGGGCGTTTCGTACCATCTGCTCGTCCTTCACAATGCGATTTTCTATATCTATACGAAATCGTCTCTGAGAAGGCCTCAGGTATGGGTCTATCCATCTTCACGGTATTGACCTGATCCTGGATTGGTCCACCCTTACATTCTCAGATTCGAGTTGCCAATATCGAGCCCCGAAAAGTATCTGGGACAACTTTTTTTTAGTATCCAGTTATCCAACGTCAAATTCTTTAATATCTACTACTTTTTCTCTGCACTTTTTTTTTTTTACTATAAAATCAAATGCGGTATTTACAATGAATATGAAACGATAAAATAACTTGTAAAGAATTTTGATTTACCCAGAAAAAAATGAATTTCTCGAATATATCATTTCAAATTGGAAAAAAAGGGTTTTGTTTTACTTTCTTGAGGCTGAAATTAAAAACGAGACTGTTTGAATGGAAAAAAAAAAAAGTAGATCGTCAAGTAAAATTTATGAAAAAATGATTACTTTTTTTTTCTTCTTGTTTTCATCACGATCGAATAGAATTTTATTTTAATACTCGGATGTAATGAAATTATGAAATTATTTGCGGATAATCAAATCGTTGATTAGTGCACAAATTCTAAAAACTGTGAATCCATTGTATTTTTTTTTCTTTTTTTTTACAGGTATCCTTCTCGGGTTTTTGTTGGTGACACATTTTGTTATTTGTCAGGAATGACTTTTGCAGTTGTCGGTATTATAGGACATTTCAGTAAAACGACACTGTTGTTCTTCATACCGCAAATATTGAATTTCTTGTACAGCGTTCCACAATTATTTCATCTCGTACCGTGCCCAAGACACAGACTACCGAAGTAAGTTTCTTTTCAGTGAGTTGAAAAAGTGCCTTTTTCATAAAAATTCATGTACGACAAAGAACAATTTGAAGAATTTTCAATGTAATTGGACTCGTCATGACTTTTGGAAATCTTCAACTTAAATTTTATAATAATTTATGACGGTCAAAATAATTATTTATGGATACAACAAGCTATAAGGGAAAACAAAAATATTTTTTCAAACGTCAAAATTTCTTCAATTTGAAATTTTTTGTGTAGATATAACAAGGAAAGTGACAAACTCGATCCTAGCACAACAACCTTTAGGAAATCAGATTTGAATATTTTTGGTACGTATAAAAAATATCCGACATTTGTCATCAGAATTATTGTGTAATATAAATATAATGTAAATCCACGTTTGCACAAATTTTGTATTAATTCAATTATCGTTGAGTCAATATTGATGAAATAGAATCTTTATTTTTCAAACTAATTCTCATGTTTATGATTCACGTAAATTTTCATGATTTTTATTTTCACGTAACAGCTAAGTTCATAATGTGGATATTCAGGACTCTGAGAATAGTGAACTGGAACGAGGACGAAAGCGGTGTCATAAAGTGCAATAATTTGACGTTGATTAATTTTGTGCTAATAAAGATCGGTCCAACGAGGGAACCGGATCTGACGAAAATTCTTCTGCTTATACAGGTAAAATTAAGAAAAAAAAAAAAAATACATGATAAAACATTTGTTCAAGTTTTACAATATCTGCAATAAGTTTCAAGAAAATGACAAAAAAAAATGAACTTTTTTCAGGCCTCTTGCAGTTTATTGGCTTTTGTCATAAGATATCCACTGGCATCGTTATTTTATGACGTTTGAGAATTTCCTATCGAGAAACGAATTCATTGCCGCCATAATTGAGAATGCAACCGCGATGCATCTCTATATTTACGGTGCTTCAAAAAAAAGCTCACGAAAAAAAAAAAAAAAAAAAAAAAACAATCGCAAACACCAAATGATGATGTCTAGTCGAACAAATAAAAATGAGAAGCAACGCCGAAGTCTGAAAGGCTTCCAAAACTGACTCCGGAGTGAAAAATTAAAAAATATTAATAGTAATAAAAAAAAACACAGATACATAAAGTGCATTATTTTGTATAAGAATTTATCATTTATTACATTGATGAATAAACGCTCAATGGAATTGAATTTGGTGAACATTATCAAGGGAATGGAACTAACAAACCACGTTTGTCTCTCTCTCTCTCTTTCTCTCTGTCTTTCTCTGTAATTTGCAAAGTCTCAACAAATAATAATATAAAAGACAATAACAAATATATAGATTATTATAAATGCCGCCATTGTCGTCTGAAATACAATTTCGAGCTTTCACGATTTTTGTAAAGAAACAAACATAATGAAAAAATATCAATTTTTCTGACTCTGATACAGCTGTAAAAAAAAAAAAACCAGAAGAATATATTTTTGCATGCAGTTTCTTATTTTTTGAGCATAACAGATGTAAATTTAACGAATAAATCACAAAATTTTGAGTTTTGATTTTGTCCTAATCTGTTGAAAACGCGTTAATATAGACGTCAATCGCGACATTTATTTTAGAGTGTTACATTTTATATTTTTTCTTATTCCCAACCTTTAAAAGTTCAAATTTCGAGGAAATTCATTCTTTAAACCATTTCCAGCATTATATTTTGACTGTGGATGAAAATTTGCGTTTACTAAGAATAAGAATTGTGCAAAAATGAAAAAAAAAAAAAAAAAAAAAACAAAAAATTAACACTCATTTAGGGTATCGCATACGCAACCGGGTCAAAGGTTTTTCGTTCCTTTCTCGCTTTTAGGCATTTTCATTAAATGCGATACACAAGCAACGTTACACTCACGAATGTGTTGTTTCAATGTACAACTCTACAATTTAGTAATCTACAATCGAAAAAAAAAACGGATATTCTCTTGACATAAGCGTGAAGATGAAGGATTTTCAATGCCAGAGCACACGTTGCAATTCAGCGGAATAGGCACACGAAAATTGAGAATTGTGATTGAGGACGATTTTCAATTCATTGCTATTCCGGCTTTTAGTAGCTTTTCGACGAAATTGTTGTCGGAATTTTGATGTAACTGCGCGTCTGCGTTCTGTCTCAATGACTCTCCATTTCATCCTCATTTAATTCGGTACAACTTTAATTTATCTCAGCGAATTCGATCGAAATTTTAGGGTTTCTTTGCCTTTTTTACGCCATCCCTTGCGGCATCCATGTCAATTCAGCCCCCAGTCTTTCCATTACTTTCAACTGGGCCTTCGCGGCATCCTGAAGGCTGAATATGTGTGTCAATTCCATTGCTGAACGACCAAGTGCCAATGCTTTGTCGAAAAGTTCTATGGCTTCTTTCAGATTTCCCCTGTTTAACAAGTTTTTTATTTCAATGTAATTTCTCCAATCCTCAGCTTTCCATGAATCATGAGGGGTGTGAATAAAAACGATTGAATTTTGAAAATTTTTACTAACTATCAAATTATAAATAATTTTTGATAGAAAAATCGTAATAGGAGTAGAAAAGTTTGCTGGTGCTTTTGTATCTAGCTAGTCTATCAATTTTCTGACGAAAAATTGACCGGCCGCACTCTTTTATCCTTAGTAGTTTAGTCCCGAAGACAGGCGAAAAATCCTTCAGAATCGTTTGCTTGAAATTCGAGTATTTTTTCGAATCGCTTACGAAACTAAACTACTGAAGATAGAAAGTGCCACTATAGACTTTTTTTTCGAGATTTTTATGCGCTATAAGATTGGTCCTATGGAGTTTTGCTCTCCCTCTCGTCGTAGTGGTAATATGAGCAACGAAATAATAATTATCCTTCAAATACGATGATTAATCAATTGAATAATTTTTCAAAAAATACTACTAGACTCTTCAATTCGGATTTCAGTCGTGAACTTCTGGTTTAAGTAGTGGAATAAATGAAGAGATTATGGAATCAGTTATTTAGAAATTTATGTCAATAATATCTCACCTTTGAACTTCAATGGTGGCGAGTGTCTCGTAGCCGAATGCACTTTTTTCATCAATTTCTAACGCTTTCCTGATGAAATCGATTCCTTTTGCTATATCGCCTTTCCACTGGAATTGCAGAAGTCCTCGATGCACGAGGATGGTAGAATTTTCAGGATCCATTTTCATTGCTTTCGCGAAATGTTCGTCAGCTTCGTCGAATTTTTGAGAATCTGCTAATACCTGGAGAAAAAAAAAAAAAAATCAATAATTCAATATCGATGAGCAAAAAATTGAGATGCAAAAATGAATTGAAAGTTATTTTACTTGAGCGTAAAGCGTGTGACACTCGCTGGCCTCTGGGAATTTTTCGAAACTCTTTTCGAAGGTTTGCATAGCCTCGTTTTGCAGTTCGACCGATCGTTTTGTCATCGCGTAACGATAATTTACATAACACATTTGGGCGTATCCGACACCGAAATCGGGATTCAGACTCAAGGCTTTCGACGAGTCTTCTTTAGCTTCTTCTATTCGGTCCAGCAGAAGATTCATCTTGAAAAAAAATAAAATTTTGTCAAGTTCAATTTCCATAAATGTTTAGTTTCCTAAAAATGTGGATGTTCAAATTTATAAAGCGACGAAAGTATTTAACTATCATTCAATTTTGTCATTTTTTTTCCAATTACTTTTACGACGAAATGTCAAAGTTTATGAATTCATCATTTGAGAAATGTGGCGAGTTTTTTTCAAATAAACGAACTGTCAAAAAATCGTAAAAATAATAATTCACAAAAACGATTTTTGTTCATCTAAATAATCGTTAATCATTAAAATAGCAGTCTTTCCAAGTAAAATATGATAACGAATAACGATACTTGTAGAGTTGATGATTTGAGATAAAAATCGAGAATGATTTTAAAGGTTTTGAGACACAAATTCACTGCCATTTTCCTACAAAGTCGCGAGCCCGGTTTATCTGCGATAAATTAAGTAATGTACAGAGAAAATAAAAAATGTAATTCACCTGTCCTCTATGATGATAAATGTCGCTGCAATCAGCATCAATTTCAATAGCTTTTTTGTAATCATCGAAGCACTCGTCATGTTTTTCTAGTTGCATAAAGAGACTGGCACGATTAATGAGCGCATTGACTTTAACAGCATTGCTCGAGTCCTCGCTGTCAATAACAATCCCAAGATCCGTCATCGCGAGTTCGTGCTGGCCAAGAAGTGAGTAAAAAGTAGCACGCAAAAGTCTCAGTTGCATTTCGATTGACAAATCTTTGTTTTCGGCGCGCTCAATTTCTTCCGTGCATATTGGAATAATATCATCGTATCTTTGTTCCTTCAGGGCTTGTCTAGCTTTTTTCAATGCTTTTGTCGCAATCTCGTCGAGTATTGTGGATTCAGTCTTATCCGAAATGAGAGGATCCCTTTTGAAGGAACCGAAATACGTTTTTACGAAATGCTTGCCCGGCATTACAGGCACTTTGTTTTCCATGTGCTCCTGCGCGTGTTGCTTTCCTGTACGATTAATAAGTATTCGAAATTGCATTAATCGCAGCAAGGAAAAATTTCGGTCAATAATTCATATGATATGAATACGAAAACATTTTTTGATCCAGTTAAAAATTTGAAGCTCTATTTTATTCGTTGATATTTTCTCGTATGATAAACAATGAAGTTATCCGACAATTAAAATCTTTGTAATCCCGATTTTGTTGTGCTCAACAAATTGCAAAAACATTGGAACTGTACTGTAATAAGTTCCCGCAAACATCAGGGTAATCGGCAGTTTCATTGCCTTCAACCTGTAATACTAAAATACAGATTTTGTTGATTATTATTTCATTTACCAAGTGTCTTAAGAACTCGATCTGCCATTTGAAGAGTTGATTGGTTTTGAAATTGTTCCAAAATGCACGCAGCCGTCACATCTTCCAGAACCAATTCCAATTCGTTCATTCGCTCCATAGCTCGAGCTCTTCGAAGCAAAGCTTTAGTATATTTAGGATTCAATTCCAATGCTCTTGTACAATCTTCCTTAACCGCTGTGTATTTTTTCTGTAATAAATTTTTGAAAAATCACATTCAAGGAACAGTACACGAGAATCTAATAAAATTATTTGACACAACAATAAAGATAAATCGAATGAAAATAAATTGACTGTTCTTGCTTTTATTTTATGAAATTATAAGAAATTTGATTTACCAGTTGCTCATAAGCTGCAGCTCGATTTTGATAAAACGTAGCAAGGTCTGATTCGTTGTCCTTGGGACAAGCTTCGATAGCCATATTGTAGTGAGCTATTGCCTCGTCATATTTTCCAGCTTTAAATACAATATTTCCTAGATTCTTGTATCGTTGGGCTCGTTCTGTAGGTGTCTAAAATCAAAAAAATTTTCAAATGTCAAAATCGCGAGTGCAATTCAATGATACGATTGTTTGAGAAATTTGATATATTGAAAAACATTTTTCATCGATAAACAAATTATTCGACCCAAACTTTACCAAGTCCGAATACAAACGCTACATTCATAATGGAATTGAGATAATTGAAGAGCCCGCCATTCCCAGCGAAATAAAAAAAAAAAAAAAAAAATCTCACTGTCTGATTAGAGCGCTCGCGGTAAAAAAAGGTGTCAACAAAAAATCATAAAAGAACGATTGCCAAATTGACGACTAACCTCATCAACCGACGGTGGAGCTCCCCCGGCAAATCCACCATCAATTGAGATCTGTTTTTCGGTGCCGATACCATTAGATTTGCCAGTGTCCTTGGAAGTTTCACGATCTGATTTTGTCGATGTATTTCTGTAGTACATATAACCGAGACCAAGGGCAACCGGTGCACCGACTGCCAGGGCGAGTTGCCATTTCGACACTGGACTACCGACTACGCCGGCAGCTCCGTTTGCCATCGGCATTAAACACGTGCTCTCAACCCGATGTTGACAACGGCTAAACAATCTTCCCAATCCTTTTTTTCTTTCTTTCCCACTTTAGTACGTGTTTTACCTAACCGTTTAACCCTTCAACCAAATATAAGTTCATAAAAAAAATAATCGCACTTAATCCAACGAAATGCAGCACCACACTGCTGCGATACCGTAACTTATTTCGCGATATGGTCATGCGACACCGTGTGTCGTTTTTTTGTACGCGATAATAACGACATCAGCGCCGCCATTCCAAAGATCGTGTGGAGCGGCTATAAGAATTCTGCATCCAAAATAATGATTTTACAAATTTTCGTGACTATAACTGAAATAGAATAATTATTGCAAAAGTTGAAAAAAAATTTGTAAATCCAAAGAATTCTATCACGAATGTTTTATTCATATGAGTAATTCGCTGCCTTATAGACAAAAGTTATTATAATTTTTTTTAAACCCAAAATGAAAAACAATCGTTATTTCATTTTCAATGATTTTCAGCTATTGCTCCAAAAATATGGAAAAAATACTAGAAAAAAATATATTTGTGATGATACATTTATTTACCGTTGTTATCTCGTCGCGTTTATCAAAATGAGAGTCGATTCGATTATTGATTCGTGACAGGGATCGTCCAAAGCTAGAGCGTATTAGTTTGGTAAAAAACCGTACTGAATTATAAGTTCAAAGGTGAGGCTATCGATCTTTTGTTTTTCACATCGAGCTAGTCTGCGCTTTCTTTATGAAAAATTAAACTCTGTTTCCTTCCGATATATATATTTGACACTTGTAATAAACCAAATACAAAATTAAAGGTATTACAACTGCTTGAAAATCGATACCCTCGAGAGTTGAATTTGTGTGCATGTATATTGCATTTAACAATTCGTTAGATAAACGACGATAATTAGCTGGCATACATTTAATATGTGTAGTTCTCGTGTGCACGCATGTAAACAAACGCGCGTTATGTTGCGTCTCTCAAAAATAGTGTTATGTTTATATATACGTGAGCGATAATTGATAAGGAATCGTTCGTAATAAAGATCGCAATAATCATATACCTTGAAAAATTTTTGATACATAAAATGAAAAGTCGAATTTGACTAAACTTCTACATCCCGGTTGATGAATCGCCTTAATTGCGTTTATTTTGTAATTGTTTTTATTTTATAATGAAAATTTTTTCATTCGACTCAATTAGATAAATCGAAAATCTCGATATATCATTGAAAAATCGAAGTTATAGATATTAGAAATATTCAATGTTAATAAATATTAAATATTTATTATTTAATAAAATTCAATGATAATCCTGAATAACAATGCAATATTAAAATTAATGTTTTCTGGATATATCATCAAAGGCTGAAATTATCGCGGCAATTCGATTAAAAAGTCTGTTTTTTTAAATTCGTAGTATATATGGGACACAGAGAGCACAGTCTGTTATATACACTACACAATACACACCAACAGAAAAATAGTATTTGTGCAAGTTCGTGCGCGGGACGATCTTGATTTGATATCGTCGTATATTTGGATTACATTTTCGTATTATTTGAGAAAATGAAGCTTCTAACACACAATATGTTGACTTCAAAATGTTTAAAAGGAGTGA
The DNA here is from genome assembly GCA_037576405.1 of Campoplex capitator. Classification (NCBI taxonomy): domain Eukaryota; kingdom Metazoa; phylum Arthropoda; class Insecta; order Hymenoptera; family Ichneumonidae; genus Campoplex; species Campoplex capitator. Next base: position 5,402,198 of record JARBWI010000323.1, on the reverse strand, counting down.
CCGTTGGTTATCCCCTCGGGATCGTTGTAAGTACATAAATAAAGAAATTCGTAAAAGTATTTAAAATTACGAGAATTTTTGAGGTTAGGTCTTTAGATACCGCAGCTGAAAACTGTCGTCATGTAGCACGTGTTATGGCAATTCGCCACTTTTTCGTATTGTTTTTTTCGTTTTTCGAATAACTGATGTCTCCAGAAATGTCAAGTTTTTTTTTTTTTTCGATTTTTTATAGGCAAAGGACATAAAAGTTTCGGAGGTAGATTTCAATTCGGAACTCATTGTTAGGATAATACCAAAATTGGATTGGGCTACATTGTGGAAAGCTGCGGAAAGTGTAAGTAAAAGTTTTTTGTATTACCGTAGCTGTTCTGTTGAAGCGATTTGAAAAAAATTAATTTAGCAGTCACATTTGGGATGTTGCTCTCGGTGATTACGTGCCAACTTTGAAAAGGATTTACTGTTTCAGAGCTGAGACTTTTCCTATGAAAAATATAGATTCACATGCGATTTCTCGGTGAACTATGCAAAATTCAAAGAAAATTATCTCGTGGCAACTCTGGAACTTTTTTGCATAGATTTTTTAAGGAATTTTTCAATCACACAGAAACACGACAGTTTATCTGAATAAAAATAAGCATTTCTACTATTTAGTTTTGGAGTTCTAGCCATAAAAAATGAACGTAAACATGTAAAACTATATCAGAAATAAAAGTGAAAATGAACATAATTTTAAAAAATTACCCATTTTTATCAGATTCTTTTCCATCGATTGATTGAATAAATTATTTGTGAGTTATTGATGAAAAATTTGAGGAAACTGGAATTTCAAATGCGAATATGGAGGAACAGTAAATTATCATCGATGCATCATAGATACATTAATATCATATTAGATCTACAATAGGAAAAAGAGTGAATTTCTAAATGCTACTCAGCAAAAAATCTATTTTCCATTAAAACAACGTTTGGTTTGAGGATTTAATGAATAGTCTAGAAAGAGTAGAAAAATTACTGATATTTGTCATGATTTTTTAAATTTGTTTACGGCAAATTGAAGGCGTTCAATAAATCGTTTTTCGAATTGCAGATTGGTCATGTTGGTGAATTGCCGCAAACTTTGATTCAAGATTTTGAAACGAATGAGGATTTCTTGAAAAAGGTACACCACGTTCTGCTGGAAGTGGAAGTGATAAATGGGGATTTGTTGTGTCCTGAATCTGGTAGAAAATTCCCAATAAATGATGGGATACCAAATATGTTATTGAACGAAGATGAAGTTTAAGGCTTTTCGGCACAAATCTACACTTTATGCATCATCGTTTCATCTCTATAATTTTTCAATTATTTCTTATTCTAGACAAAAATAGCGCACTATCTCATAGGTTCGTTAGAACGTTCATAAAAGATCTTTGTAATTTAGCTCTCCGAAAACATTGACTTTCTATCGACCATTCTCTGGTCTTTGATTAACAAAAATAGAGAATATTAAATCAGGAACGATGTTTGTGAATCGAGAACAATTTATAATAATTGACCGACAATTGTATTAAACGAAATTTAGAATCGACCAATTAACTCTCCCGCATTTGGCATGATATTTCTAAACAAAAATTCAAAGTTCATTGCAAGAATAATTTATTTCTGAACAGTGTTCAGAAGTGTTCTCGTTTGGAAGTTTTTGAAACACTTGCAACGAATTAAACGTGATTAATGATAATGATGACATGATTTTCATAAATAAAGATAAAATAATTTTTTCCAGCAGATTAATTCAGTAAAGCTTTTATAACTGAAACGTAAAATATATTCCGATAAAAAACCGATGCAAGAGTGAACACTATTGAAAAAAAAAAATTGTATATCTAAGAAAAATTTCAACGGAAAATTCCGTAATGCATGTCTTCGACATCTCAATTCAGTGACATTTTTAATCTAGCCTCAAGTCTGAACCGAAATGAATAACCGAAATTGATTCTTGAGGCTTATGTATCAAGAGACGAATATACCGACCTTGTCGTAGAATACCTGACGATAATTTTTTTTTCTTTGACAATCCTAGTTCTTTCGTCAGCATTCAAACGTTCCAAAAAATACCGGCTGTAGATTTCATACTTCGCTGTTGTAGATTCTAGCAAATACATTTCTATAAATCTATCAAAGATTTAGCATTAAAATGTGATATTATTAAGTTATTGACTACCGAGTCGAGCTCTTGTTATGATTGTACAAAATCGGACAAATTAGGTGTCCATTTTTTGCACTGTACGAAAAATATTCTTGTTCTCAATTTTCAATTTCCAAGGAGTCGAATTGTTCGAAAATTTTCTTCAATTTCTATCAGAGATGTGCAAAAATTGTGTTATCCAATGTGAAAATTTGAAAATTCAAATTACAATGTCAGATTGAAGTTGAATTTTTTAACGGATAAGAAAAAAAATATGTAATTTTGCCAATCTCTGATTTCAATAAATAGTTGACGAGAATAAATGTGTGGCTACAGATGTATTTATTGCACAGATATGTATGGGTAAAGAGGGATACATTGTTTGTCTGTTTGAACGTCTACCATATACACAATTACTCGTTTGTATTGTTGTTGTTTTCAACCATCGTCCATTCTGTTTTTTTTTTTTTTTTTTTTTTTTTTTTCGTCGTGTATTGGCTATTTTTTCACATGTAGTTGCGTCGTTTAGTTAACGTGATTTTATTATTTCTCTAATTTTCCTAATTTGCAAAGCATTTTCAATTTTCTAGGAACGAAAATTCGTTCTGTTCGTTTCGTTCTTGGGACGAATGGTAAAGCGTTATAATGAGGGACGTTAATTCGGAACGTAATTATTGACTGTGCTAAAAATTGGCAATAGCTTGGCAAATATCTAAATATATATTTTATATGTATAATATATATATTTTGGTTCTTCGATCCTTTCTAGCAAGTACGCTAGCAATTGTTAAAAATAGTTTTCATTTCTATTATTTACGAGTACATTGCATAAAGTGATTGAGTTGCATTGAGTCTTTATGTTGAAAAAAATGTTTCTTTTTTCTTAATACCTTTTTCTTTATAGATATAATACTAATGGCACAAACTCGCGAGTTTGTATCATTGGACGAAACCACCTTTTCATATTAACAATGAAAAAAAAAAAACGCTGCCTTTTATGTTCTTCGAACAAGAGAGTTCACAACGAAAATGAAACATTTACGTTACAAGTTCAATGACAAATATCTAACGCACACAAAAATTGTCACGTATATTATTATCTTCATTCTTCTCTCGATCTTCACGACGAATGTACACGATTCTTGAGAGAAAAACATTCTAAAAATCTTATTTGGCAAATGGTGTTTTTTCTCTTCTCCTTTCTCTCTCTCTTTTTTTTTTTTACATTTTTGGCAAAGTATTTTTATTTTAGCGTTAGCCATCGGATGGAAGAAGCGTGTATGTGGGTCAGGAAATTGTACGAGGCTGATTTCTATAGCTACAAGATGACAGTTCCAACTGTGTATCTCGAAAAAATGTTGCTAATGTCTGTTTAAGTTTTTGATAAAAATCTTCTTCATTGGAAAATTGTTGCTGCGAAAAACGCGAGGCTGAAACACTTTTACGTTCTGAATATTCGAAAAGACGATTGAATTTCGTGCTCACAAAATTTTTTTTTCTGATTTCAACAATTTTACTTAGGATAATGCGAGATATACGTCGACAACTATGAATTTGTAGAAATTTCTAGAGAATTATAAAACGCAGTGACAAATTCAAGAACGTTCGAGTTCATATTGCATAATTCCAAAAAATATTCGAAATTATTTTAAAACCTTGTAAAATAGAAATGAATAATGATTGAAAATATGAAATTATTTGTCAATATAATCCTCAAATTCGAAGGATTCTCTAAGACTTTTTCAGAAAAAAATTAATTTTCTGGAAACTTGGAGAACCTTCTAGATTGGACCTAGAAATGTTCAGAAAAGTAAATAATTCATCGTATCCAGGATATTCCGGAATCTCAATGAATTTTTCTATTTTCATTTCAAACGTGAAACAACGTTTCAAAATATAAAGAAGTTATAGATTCGATTTGAAAAATGGAACAGCCTCCATCCAAACCATCGAATTCGAGCATGTAATATTGCGGTAGGACTAATCAAGCTTTCTATTCAAAACTATCGCCTCTCTTGATTTTAGATTCAAATTCATCGAAACATTCTTTCGGATACACAGGGTGGAACGTCGAAAAGAGGGATTTTTTTTTCTACATTTATATCTTGTTTATGCACACTCGGCGGCGATACGTAAAATATAGTCAAAATAGATTATTTCATCCACCTTTAGTATCTCCAAGAGTCAAAAAGCTATAAAAATAGCTCCCAACTAACTTTTCAGCCACAGCCCGTCTTATTTATTTTTTTTTTTGTTTCATTACTTCTGTATTCACATATTAGGTTTTTTTTAAAGGCAGGATTATTGATTTATTTTTCTTTTTCTTTGTTTTCTCTTTTTTTTCTCTCTTTGGATGAAGCTATGAAAATACCTTTGTATATCAATTTAATTATGGCACATTCAAGTACTAGTAATATAGTCTTAGTTTTGCCACTAATTCACACTTTTCCCCTATGTAGTCCCGAATTGACCTTGCCTTCGTTTTTTTTTCCAGGCTTCCCGTTCATTTTTTTCATCTGTCAGTTCTTTCTTCTTGTCCCTCTCTCGCCAAGATATGAGCAATATTTCTTTTTTTTTGCTCATACAATCCTTAAGCTATTCGACATACATCTTTACAGGACTCAAACAAATCTCCCGCTTCATTGCTCAATGAATGAAAACAAACGAATTTTACAATGAGACGAGCCACTATTTAAAAACTAATATGAACATTTGTTGAGTTAATACTGATGCTTACAATGGCTTCGTTCTCGTTTTCATTTTAATTAAGACAACTGATGTTTTGCAGTTTGTAAGATTCCATTCATTATTCCGTGGAGTTGTACCATTTAAATATCAAGGATCGGACGTACCGGTGATTCATTCCTTTTTTTTTCACATGTAAACTTTCTCATCGCTCTGTTTCATCCTTTTTCTTTTTCTTTCTTCTCGCTCCATTTCACACTTTTTTTTTTGTTTTACTGATGTAATTTAACGATAATATCGTAATGAGTTTTTGCGATTACGTACACCGAAATCCTTGAATACACACAGAATAAATCGAAGTTTGTGTTGACAAAACCTTTTGTTTTAACTAGACAATTTCATTCGCACAGACAACATATAACTCGACATTTGTTAGCAATGAGATAAATAAAGGAGTTTCTTCAACGAACCGATGGACATTTCATCATCGTTTATAAATTTCTAGCAATCCAAGATATGTTTGAATAAGTTTTTGAGCAGTGCTGCATTTGGATGGAGTACTCTATCCGCGATTGTTAGCAAAACGAAACAATTAATTAATACGATTCATATACTATTAAGATGCAGTATTTTATCCATTTCAACCACTTCATATTTGAAAAATAACAATACTTTTTGAGATTCTACATTATTAAAAAAATTGTCATTTGAAAATAGCTGAAGGATATTTCATCAAATTCCACGGATTGAGTATCGGAATTCGCATCGATCTGTTCAAGAATAATCCGCATATTTAGTAAATGCTCATGCGCACAATCTGTCGAATGTATAAAACATCAACATTTTTTTTTTTTTGGATATGTGATAGACAAAAATATTCAATAATAGGAAAGGAGAGACCGATTTGAAATCTTGTGCTGCACTGGAATACGTGCTAAAAGGTCTCTCAATCTTTGATACAATAATCAAAAATAGCAAAATCAACAACTCAACTTTAAAGTTTAGCAAATGTAAATAGTCGAAAAAAGAAACGAAAAAAGAAGAACGGGGAAAAAATCTGTAAAATCTAATAAATCATCTATAAGTGATAAACAATTGAACGAATGAAATAACAATGAAATAAAAAATATCGAAGGATAAGCATAATTACAGATTTGAAACAAGGAACGATAAAAAATCTGTCGTGATAAACTCCCTCAATCGACGCACTCACTTGGTACAAGCATTTTTTTTCAAGAAATTTTTTCTTTTTTAGAAGAAACAATTGCACATGTCTCATTTTCCACGACTTTCAAGGTTCGCTGCGTTTCTCTGCGAATATATCGAACCCTGAGCTAAACCCCTTAATGGACCTTTGCGCAATTCTGAGTTTGCACCCTTTGCCAAGCTTCGACCACCGGACACGAGCGATGAATCCTTCCCCAGAGCCATGGATTTTATGTAAGACTCTGACGTCAATAAATTCGGATCCGGTCCGGCCCAAGGCGCGTAATCAGGTCTGGAATTTTGTTTTTCAATGCAAATTTAATAATGCAGTTTAGAAGCGTGAATTCCAAAATTGATTTCTTTTTCCGTATTGCAAATAAGTTTGTTTATTTTTTCTCGAATCGACATTCCGTGAAATATTTTTATGAGAAAAGTGGAAAAACGATCTACAAATGTTTCATTATTTGGATTATTCTTCGTAAGATTTTTTTCCCAGCTGGTTTTCGTTTTTAGTAGAATTTCGTGGTGCAGAAGCCGATTAATTTGACTTGATTTTTAGTCTTTTTTTTTTAACAATTATCTAACTTTGAGAATTCAGCTTATTGGAAAAAAAAACAGTTGTTTTTGAAAAATTACGTGTTGAAATGGATTTTTTTTTGTTTTTTACAATACTTACAGCAGTAAATCGTTGTTTGGTCCTTTTGGCAAATCGGAATTTGCACCAGTTGCTTTGGTGAGATAAGGAGATTTATACTTGTTGTCTTCAGTGGTGCTTGTTCCACGTGATACCCTAAAAAAAAGATCAATCACGTACAGAACCCTTGAAGTGTATGAAAAAGGAAAAGAGTGAAAAAATCTTGAACCGCTTTTCGTGCAAGAGGTAAAGCCTGTACTAACTTTGGCGCTTCATTTTTATTTTTTGATCTTTTCGCTTTATCTGCATCGGCATCCTTGATGATTTTTTTAATGGGTGAAGCTGTCAGTTTTATAGCTTCGGTGACGGGCGGACTGTCCTTCCGATCATCGCTTTTGCTGCTGCAAAAATAACCATGAAATTTCATCTTTGCTTTCAATATTTCCAATCCAAATTATTATCATATTCATTTTATTAAATTTGTTTCAATTCTAAAATATAAAATATTTTCAAAGAATAACGCCGCAAATTTTTAGTTCGATAATAAGAGTCAATTTTCAAGTCAGCACTAATCTCGAAACCGGTCGAGTTTGGTGATTGCCGGTGACCTTTCCTTGATCTTTCAATAATTATTTATTTCTGGGCAAAAAAAAAACTCCCTAAAAATGACAAATTTTTTTATTTGAATACCTCTGACTGCTACAAGTTCGTGTTGGCTGAATCGCATCCTCGGCTACCATTATATTGAGAATGTGGATCGCTCGTTCTTCATCGTAGTCGACGCTGTCCATTGCCAGCGTAATTACTCTTTCCGGCACGGTTTTGAATTTTTCCATCAAACGGTTTTTCACTGTAAAAAAAGATGCGAACGTTGAGCAAAGAATCGAAATTAAATAAAAACTAATTATTCAATCGAATAAATTCATAATGAGGATAAATCCATTGTAAATTCTTGTACTTTTGTTCTTTTCTTCTAAACTCTTCATGCGAGGTGGCGGCGTTGGTGCGACTTGTACAGGCTTGGCCTAGAAAAAATTACATAAAAAATTATAAAAACGTTATTCCGGAATCGCTCGATTTTTCTTATCAATACAAGAATGACATTGAAAATTTAAATACGAAATTCGAAACGGTTGAACATTTAAAATCATTTTTAGCATTTTAAGAATTAAATAAAAAAAATGATTCTCCTTATAATTACGAGGATTTGAATAAACAAAGTGACTTTTTCCTCGCGTTTACTTAAATTGCGTAATTTTATTATCTCAATGCGAAAACTACATAGAAAATCAATTGTTTCAAATCATCATGCGATTAATAATGAAAACATTGATGTTTTTGTCATCAATTGTGACAATAACGTGGTAAATGAATTTTTAAGTTATTATCAAGAGGATTGAGTTTAAGAAACTTTTATAATTTTAACGAGAATAATGAAAAAAGTATTTCAATTTTAAAACAATAAATCTGCATTTATTTTACCATCGCTTCTTCTTTGACACGAGCTACAGATTTGCTGGGTCCAGTAGGATTTCGTTTTTCGAATCCACGCTCGATAAGTTTTTCCGATGCTTTATGAACGTTGTTGTCGCTCTGTTCCAGAATGTCGAGCAACAGTGTCTCGTCGACTTTTGGAAAAACATTTTTCAGGTACCTGAGATCAAACACGTTAAAAAGATAATTTAATTAAGGCGAGCAGCTTACGAGCTTTTTTCTAAACATTAAAAAGGTGCATACACATTACAATTAGACAAAACGATTACTGCGATTCGGACGATATTAAAACGAAAACAAAAATATTCTATTACGATAATAATGATTCTATGATAGCGACATCATCAACGTTGTTTTTTTTTTGTTTTCAGCGAATTTTCGACACGCATTCGCATCGAAGAAAACGCTTCTATTTTTTTTTGTTCTCGTTGCATTTATAGTACAATTTTTTTTTCGTTTAAGGAAATCAGGCAATGAAATGGAATTTGGTTTTGTTATGATTTTTTTTTACATATACGCAGAAAATGAAGAAAATTCAATAATTCGATTACACTGAAAAAAATATCTTCAACCTTTTGAAGAAATTCAATTTCGTCAATTTTTTGAATAAAATTATAATGGCTGGTAAATATTTAGCATGTTTTTTTTTTTATTTTTTGAAATATATTCGAAAATAAAATTTCAAATGCTTTCAGAATAGATAATAAAGTTACAGATTAATCATAGTGTCACGATTTGCAGGTCCCAGAACAATACACTTGAATCATTTGTTCCGAATAATGTTCGGTTCATACGATAGTTTTTACCGGGTAGAATATTTTCGTGGTGGCGTGCTTAGTTTTTCTTTCATAGCCATTCATATTTTGCACTAATAGAGCATTCCTTTTGTTTACATGGTTGAATAATTACATTAATTATCATTGTTACGAATATTGTTAGTGTCCGATGCACATGCATTGAAAAACTCATGCTACTGGGTATATTCAGGGTATACCACGACAAAATATGAACTCAAGTTAAGAACTGATCCTGGTAAAAAAATTCAGTGATGTATTTTAATCAAGCTCTTTCCTAAATGTTTCTAATTTTTTTTTTTTTTTTTCAATTTCAACAATACGTGTTCTTTTATTGCTCATAATATCACAACCATTTTTATAGCTTCAGTACTTTAGTCTTGAGAGCGGAAAGAAACTGATTTCCCGAATTCTAACGGGATTTTTCCATTCATACTCAGCACTAAACTATTGAATGTAGAGAATCGCTGCGAGGAACTTTTGTGTTCAACAAGATAGTCAGGAAAAGCCTGATCAAGGAACATTGCTGAATTTTTCGACTTGGATTTTAGCCCAGAACTTTAGGTTCAGGAGCTCTGTCAATGTCCCTGTAGATAAATATCGATATTTCTCTCATTCGTTGAAAAAATAAAACTCGTTTAAATTTATTACCTGATAGAAAAATAAAAACACAGAACAAAATCAAAATGAAATGTCGAACAAGAAAAAAATGATAATATAACGTTGATAAACGAAAACTGACCTATCTATTATTCGAGTATTTTTTATTAATTTCCTCAGTTAATGAACGGATTATTGATGACGAAACTGAAATGAAAAGGAAAGAAAAAAAAACATATAAATTGAAAAAAATAATACAAGCGTAGAAAAAAAATGAATGAAAATTCGTGTAATATCTAAACAGTAGCATGGCTGCCGATATTCCAAAAAGGATCTGTAAATGGCAAAGTAATTTACGTATGCCTTGATTTTTATTGAATTTTTTTTTTTTTTGACAAGCTTTAAGAGGGGATTTAGCGCAGATTATTTTTGCTGCTGCAGAAAAAAAAAAAATGTTTTCAAAGTTTTTCGGTCTACGCTCTCCTTTTCCTAAGAAATTCGCATATCAAAACGCATATATTGGATAATTAAGAATTTTCCTTGAGAAATCAATGTGCTTGAGTGTAACTTGCGAGCAACAGATATTGCATGAATTTCGATTTTTATTCTTCCTCGAGGAAAATCCTTAATTCTACATGAAATACCGTCAAAAGAATTCGAAGAAATTCACAATATCGAACTAACAGTCGGGCAGAGAATCTCGACGCATGCTACTTCTACACAGCGCTGAAACAAATTCTGTACATTTTCAGTATTACGAGGTGTACGGTAATTAATGGATTCGCAAAATTCTCAAATCTATTGCAAGAAACAGCAAATTCAATTTTTTTATTTAATCTGCAATTGCTTACCGAAAGTACTTGAATATAATATTTAGAATTATATCGATCGTCAAATCTCTCGACTCAATAACATTTTTCAAATTTTTGCAAATCTATTTTTTACCCTTTGAACAATGTTACAAGATGCAGGGTTGTAGACAAACGATTCGATATTATAAAACTAGAATAGAAGTTAAAGCCTCAAAACTAGAATCGATATTATAAGCTTGGAATAAAAAGATGATGAAAGAAAAAAAAATGATAGAATTAATCGAAAAATCGGATATAAATTTGTAAAATTTTACAACAATTGTTCAAATCTTTAATGGAATTCAGTCGTTTGTTTATCAGTGCTATTTTGAAATATTCAAATATAAAGTAAATGCAGCGAATTTTATAAAAATTCAACACGTTTTGGCACAAGCTACTCGACTAAATATCAGAATGAAACATACTGCATCGGGTAATCATATTCGATCTATCTATATGACGATGTACAAATTTATATGTAAATAAAATGTCGAGGTATCAACATCTAGCATCCAGGATTTGGGTGTGACTGAAAGAAACAATGAAATTTGCATAAACCTAAGTTTCATTTTTGGGGAGTTTGGGGTTGGTCTTGCCCCGCGTGGTGGACTCAGAGTTAGCGCTGCGTGTATGGCATGAACCGGAAGTCGCCATCGTGATACAGCGTAGTTGGAATGCACCCCGACCGGAGTGCAAGGTCCTGGTTCGCAGAGTGGATTCTTTTCGACTTGGAGAGCACTCACGACCAAAGCCGCACGATTATGGTACCTGAAATACATCGGCTAGAAACTTAAACTCTAATCCTGAAAGATGACAAAAAATAAGAGGTATTTATATAACAATAGTTAGATTATTATTGAACGATTCGAATTTGATAAGAAATGAGCAATGTGACAAGTTAGTTTTAGCCGAACGAAGCCACCCAAATTAGAGCGAGAATAGATTTTAATCAAGAATATTTAAGGCATAAGTTTCCAGATAAAAACTATCGATTTCTATGAATCGAAATTTTTGGCTGGAAAAATAAGCGTAAAAAATTTTTAATGCAGTATTAGTCAAAGAAAATAATTGTCGTGTTATTTGTATTAAGAAATATAGAAAGCTTATTTTTCAGTGGATAGAAAAGGCAAAAGAATGAGCCACGATTAAAAATTGTAACTGTTTCATCTCACTTTTTCAATAACAGACGAATATGAGTGTCAGAGACTGTCGGAAACATAGCGTTGATTTTCGAAACTTGTACTTCAGTATCTCCGTTCTGTGTCAAACTGGTTTCCATATTTTTAATTGGCGTAGGAGATCCTATAGTCATATCGCCGAATCGATTTGTCATCCCACTGATGGAGCGTGTGGACATCGGGGTTTTTAGATCCTACGCACGCATAGAAAAATTGGTGTGAATTTCAATTGCGCGCCGCATGTTACATTCAACAGTTGAACAATTACTTAATTGTAATAAACATTTAGTGGTCAAGGGCTACAAGAAGTAGGTGAAAATTTTTGCAGTAATTACAAGTTAGACGTTCGTTTAAAAAAGATTTGAATTTTATGGTTTTTATGGGTTTTCGATGAACCTACCTGAATGCTTGGTGGTAAAAATGCAAGCTGCGGGTTGCTATACGGCGATGGAGTCGGATATACTTGCAAGGCTCTATGCCCGCCGGTATAAACGAAATTACCACCACCTCCACCCGTCTTTGATGCGTTAAAAGATTGGAAAAAAAACCCAAATCGAGAAAAACAAAAGGTCCGTGTGCAGCGTGCGTACATAATAGTTGGTTTGATTAAGCATCGATCGAAGGGTGAAGAGAAGAAATCAGTGCGAAAAGTGATAAAATTGAACATCAATTTGTTTGTCCAAGGAATGCAGTCTTTCAATGTACCAAATTCCTTCCGGCAATAAATACTGCGTTCTCTTTGTGACCAATTCTAATGATTTTCACTCTTGCAATCCGAAACAATCTTGAATTAAAGTAATCGTATGGTTTCTTTTCTGTGGCTGCATTGTGGTTCTCAAGGTCAAAAAGTACTGCAGCGATAAATACAGACGCTACAAACTCGAAATTGCCGTGTCTTGGAATGCCACTTTTTGGGTTATTCCAATTTGGCAATCAAGATAGTAAAAGACTATTCGATGATTAGATACCCTCAAGGTAGCAATCTTAAGACAGTGTTTTTCTAGAAAATATTGTCAACTTGGACGCAAAATTTCAAAAGTATTTGTCATTACAGATTTTTGTAAAAGACCTTGCAGTTTTACATGTTTTTAAAAATTTTTTGCAACAAGTTTAACGCTTCTCTACAGATTTGTTTTTCAAAAAAATTCTCAATTATGAAAGAAGATATAACAATGATAGTGAAGAAACAGAAGTATGAGGAGCTTGAAACTAGCATATTTTATCTATCATTTGAGGAGTTTCCAAGCTCCTATAAATTTTTATCATTATTACGGTATTCAAAAAAATATTTTCAAGTTCAATACAGCGATTGGAGGATTAGCTTTCGAGGACCACTCTGGCAAGAGTATACCATTAACTAATATTTTACTTTTGAGTAATTAGATTTTATTACAGTAGTCAAATACAAGGTAATTCTCAAACGAAATGATAAAAAGTTATTTCAATCGCATAAAGATTGAATTTGCTGTTTCTATTTCTTTGATTTTTTTCTTTGATTTATTTCTTTGATTTGAAATTGTTGCTGGTGTTAGTTGCGAAAAACATAATAATTATGTACAAAAACTAGCATGAAAACCAGGGCAATTCATTTTTGTTCATCTCTGGTAATCTGCCATTTTTCCATAGTTGTGCGTCAAGGTCTGACGTTTCTTAAATTATGATAAACATTTGAAAAGTTTATGAAAAAATAATGAAATGGATAAAAAAAAACTGACCTGCAAGGGTATGGATTCCGGTGGATTCATAGACGAGGATGAGCTTGCCGGAATATGAGAACTTTGGGCCTGTACGTATTGAGCGTACTGCCAATATCGGACCCTTGGGTCTTCCCATGATGTTGTTCTGTTGAAATGATTGATGAAGTACCTGATAAAAAAAACAGTAAAATTCGACAAAAATGAGGGATGATACAATGAATTTCTACTGTCCCATGCGATTCTACCATTATTTCACAGGAAAAAATCTAAAGATTCGCATTCATCGAATAAAATTCTCGTTTATTTTATTTATGTTATTGTTTTGAATTTTACAAAAATCATAATATGATAATCATGATTGGAAAATTCATGAATTTTGGATCAATGATGATTCACTATTGTTTCAGTTTTTCAAATTAACAAGTATAAGTTTGATTGTTTACTGTCAGTTTCACTTTTTTCGAAACAAAATCGTTAAGAAAAAAAATACATAAGAAAATAAGGTGAGCAATGTAAAATTCTTCTTCATTTAATTTGACGTAAGGTCAAAAAGCCATACAAATTGACATTCGAACGAGAAAAAAGTGACACTCGCAGGGAGTTTGAGATACGAATGTTGACATATGAAATTGTGAGGGAATGTTATTATCTATTGTTTCTGTTGATAATTAATGAAAAGTATTGTTATTTTTATGTTTTTTTACGTACGGTCGACCGCTACGCATGTCATATCTGCATTCCCAACCGGGAGGCAACTGCGTTCTATCGTCCTGATCCGCCATTTTTTTCCCTCGTCTGACACTCGTTGGCATGGAGACTGGAGTGAAGAAAGAAGCTGCTAGCTGCTAAATACAACATGCAATGTATATAGAGATTCTCTTGAAAACTTGCTTTAATAATGATAGTTTCGCCGTGGCGCTCGTATCGCACACGCTCTCAAAAAATTTATATATAAATCGTTTTTCCAAGTTTGCCCACACAAGTTCAGTGGTATAATAATTTTCGTCGAGTCTTTTTTATTTACGCAATAGGCGATAAAAAAAATGTAATATATGATATCGTTGAATATTTACTAACGTAACTTTAATTGTTATCTATGATTATTGGAATGAAAACTTCACTACCCGTTTCATATTTTCGTATTTGAATTCTTTTTTTCAAATGCAGTTGATTTGTATATTCTGCTTGATGGAGGGTTCGGATAAGTTGATTAATTTTCGTCAATTCTTCAGTAAGTTTTTCAGATAAAACAGGTATATCGAGAGATAATAAGATAAATCGATTCATTCGTCGGACAGTTTACGAAAAAAGTTGTTTTTTCAAACGATACGATACGATGTTCGAATAAAGAAAAAGAGGCTAAAATCGGTCCGAAAAACGTTGCTGTTTCAAGGGTAAAAAATAATTAACATCGATTTTTTGTTAGGAATTCAAGTTCCTGATTGTTTTTTATTCCACTCATATAATATGCCATTCATGATGTTCATCTTTTATGTAAATTTATTAAAGACTCTACCGAGTCTCTTGAATAACAATTTACCATCTTGTTAATTATTATAATTCATAGCCTAGACTCGTGTCTTCAATAAACATCCAAAATGTTTTTTTTTTATCAGTTCATGGTTTGATAAATAATTATTCGTTAACTTATTCCAAAATATCTATGTTCCATATCTATTGCTTTCACGAAGAGTATTTCTTTTACTCATCTATTGCCAACCTATTTTCTATCAGCTAAATGATTCGAATACAAAGGTTTCTATGAATATATACAAATACATTTACACGAAAATATATTTATATACAGATGAGAAGCATCAATTCAAATTGCCTTATTTCTCTGATGAAACGAATTTTGTAGAAACAGCCAAAAGTTTGCAACATGAAAGTTGTTTCGAAAAAATATCACACAATGATATTTTCAATAAATTCATGTTTAAAAAATGGGTAATGAACGAAAAGTGGTGGAGAAATTATTTTCGATCGTTATAAAAATTATTTTCGTACCAAACAAAAATAAGACAATCTGAAATGACACTTGCTAGGAACGTTGAAAAATGAATGTGTAATATTTTGTGAAAGGGAAAACGGAATGATGAAAAAATCAAATATTGTTTCAGAAATAAATAAATAATTGAAATGAGAATATTAAAAATCAAGTTTCAATGAAAAATATGTATGAAGGAGAGTAAAAAATAAGAGTTTGCTCGCGTTAGAGAATTCATCGAAGATCAGAGATTGAAAATATTGAAGTCTGTGTCGTTTGGATCGAAGCAAAGTTTTTTTTTTCCAAGTATTTTAGACTTTTAAGGTTCAATGATTATTGTGATCTTTAGTAAAACTCACTCAGAAAATGTACAAAAAAAACGGGGGATGAATGAAAAAAAAGAAAAAAAAAAAAAAAAATCTACAATTGCATTTCGATGGAGCAAATTTTAACATCGTATAAACTAAATTTTAAATGATGAAAAATCGTTCGAATATCTCATTTCGTAATACATTCTTAATAGCTGAATATAAATTTTTCTTTTAATTTTAATGTAGTAGCAATCATCGAATCACGAGTTTAATTTCCTATAGGCTTCATTGGACTTTTTTTTTCTTTCAAAACATACTCGTTGAGCATATTGTAAACCATGCCAACTGTGATGGTGCCAATAACGACGGACTGAGCGGCTACTCGAAGTTGAATGAAGTAAAGAGACATTGGGAATTTCCTGTCTCTGGTCTTGAAACGATAAGCGCCAATTCCGACCGCTGTTAAAAATCCAGCAATTCCTGTAACATAAAACGAAAAATTAGATGTTTTTATTGGGGTTTGAAACGTCGAATGACGATCAGGCTTCATTTACGCACCAACTGCGAGGAAGGGATTGTCCTGCGCTTTTCTGGCAAGCTTCGATCCCAATCCCTCATCTTCCAGGTCTATGTCATGCGTCGCAGCAGCCATTTTATTTTGATTCATGATGAAATGTTTTTCTTGCTCACCTGAAATTTAAATAAATACATTTTTCAGCTTTACAGATAATAATCCTTTCGATATTACTTGATTGCATACTTTACTTCTCCCAAGAGAATTTTGATCAAACGCAATCAAAGGGATAAAAATATCAAATGAAATAATTGTTTCGCTACGATAGAAAAATATATGACATTTTTGCATTTTTCAACTCTCCCTTTTATTATATCTCAATTCATAAAATATTGAACATATAAAATGAATAAAAATTGAAGGATTGATGATGCGCTTGAAAACTATTTCAGCGATAACACAATTCAATTTGATTTGTAATTCATATTATACACCGGAGTCAAAAGTACTGCTAAATTTAAGACCACTCCGCAGAACCACTCCGCATTTGCTTCATCACAATTTACCAATTAATATTATATTTGATAACATGTTACGTCGAAATTATTTTCGAGTTTGAATATTTAGGAATGGAAATTTACGTGCAGATGTTCAATGACTCCGAAAACTCAGAAACCATCTGATTTATGTCTATATCGTGTCGACCTACGCCACCTACGCGTATATCAAAAGTGCGTTTGACTCGGACGCTTTCGCGCTCAAAGCGTGGCTCGACTATGGAGCAGTATTACTATATTCATTGCGCTTTAAGGAGTATGGATCAGTCGGTATTTTGCCACTGTGAGTGCGAGAGAGAGATAGCTGCAAATTTCGAAAGTGAAATTCATCGATACGGTTTGGACTGATTAAAAAAAGGCCCTGTCAGCGGATTTTTACCATTGTCCTGCGTTCGTTGACAGCGCCTTTTTGTGATCGGTAAAATCGTGTCGAAGAATTTCAAGTTCGAAAATTCGAGGTGAGGTTAGGTCACTGATCCATTCTCTTAAGGGCTGAAAGCGTTCAAATCGAACACGCCCAATATATGCAAGAAAACCTAACCTCTTTATCTTAATTTTTCCATACACGCGGGCACAACCATGAGATGACTCAAGGTATTAAATAATAATTGTTTGATCAGCTGGAAATCTATTTTTATTCAATTTTTGAGTGTCCCATGATTTTTTGTTCGAATTCAGACAAATCCTGGGGATATTAAACTGTTTTTGAATAATTGACTCATTACGCAGCGAGCTTGTATTGAATCACGAGTCGTAACGCGAAGATTGAATTTTTACATAACTGTTATTATTCCTGAAATACCAAGAATCGAAAAGAAAAAGTAATGATTTTTCTGGTACGCCCAATTTACATCGCGAATCGTTAAAAATAATTTTAATCGCACCCTCTAATTATCTAATTTATAAACGAGTGTTGTGTTTGGACTCAATTTACATTTATACGAATATATATATATGCATATCGAAAAAAGCACGTCATTGATCGTGGATGAGCGCGTGTGTTGTAGCACGTATACATCTATGTTCTCTGGTTCAAGGTCACACTCGCGAATTCCTCTAATGGTTTATTCATTTTTTGTTTTCTCTGTCAATCCAATATATCGTAAAAGTAAAATACATAGATGAAATATAATTAGGATAAAATGTGTTTCGAAAAAATTCGGAGATTATGATGGCGATTTGAAGACCTTTCGGCTAGAGGAACTTTTTCGGTAACATCGTGACTTGTGACAGCTGGCGCGTGGATGGTATAAATATATATATATTGTAAACGTATAGACGTATTCTATACAAATATAATAATAGAGATATAATTAGCAATATTTCTATATACATATATATATCCAAGAGAAATCAAAGAACGTGAGGGACAGATTCAAGAAAGTAAAATAGTCCTAACGTCATATGATGAAATCTTAGGAAAAATTGTCGACGTCGCGTGCTATTGCAATGAATTTTATAATTTTTATGAGTACCAAATTTCGCATTCGTCTAACAAATGTGACATTTATCAATTTCAAATTTGTGTTCTGAGCATTTGAACTCTTATGTCATTCTCACGGTCATATATCAAATAATAAATTTTTACTTTCGTCCGTGTTGATTTTGGAACGTAGAAACGAAAAACTTACCTCAATTTTTCGAGCAGAGCACAAGTTATAACTTGTTCAGTAGGTTTTTGATCAAGTCGAACGTTTTATTTCGAATTTATATGATAGGAAAAATTATAATCACTCTGCTATAGCAACAAAAACACTATTACGATTCTACCGCAAAGACCCTTCTTCCTCGAAGTTTCTCCTCGTTCTGTTACGAATTCGGGAAGGAATAACGACATAGCCAGATCGCGCGTAGAAGTTACCCCCTCTCTAGTCTCTTACGCGCCCATACACAATCATAGTAGCGCGTGTCCGTGAGCGAGCGACGCTCGTACATCTTCGGAAAGAACCGCTTCACACGACGCTTGTTTTCGTGCGTGATATGATTTTGTATATCTATATATACGTGTATATAGATATACAAAAGTACATCACGCACAAAATTCAGCCCGAAAACAAGCGTCGTGTGAAGCGAGCTTTATGGCCGGCGGGGTGTTCGGGACGTTCGGGTGCACAAGCGCGGAAGCATGCCAGCGCCGCGCAGTGCGAACTATTTACGGCGCATAGAACGGAAGAAAGGTCGCCGATTGGCAGATTGGCACATACATTGTGGCTCGTGCGGTAACAACTTTACGATCACGAACGTAGCGTCATTTATAAACCTCAAGATTAGAGTAAAAGAAAACCTAAAGAGAGTTAATGGTGGGCGTGAACTAATTGTAATATAAAACAAACTTTTGAATATATAATAACGAAATCGTAGAAATTTCATCAACGATGGACGACAAGTTGCGGCAAATGGAGGACGAAATGAACAGGTTAGGAAAACGTTTTGTTTGGTGTAAACAAGTACATATTTTTTCACCATATATCTGCGAGTAATATTATCAATTTAGCAGAAGGGTACAAAAAGATAAAGGTTCGTTTTGTTTGACATTTTAATTGTGTTTCAAGATTTGAGGCGGAAATCGGAGGTCAATTAGTAACACCGATGATAAGACCGGTGATAGGAGCAAATACCTACAGTCAAGTTGCCAGACAATTGGAACAGCATGAAATGCCAGGACCGGTTGTAGCAGCTGGGGCAGCTGCAACTATGGCTTTTCCACCAATCATGGGCTTTCCTCCGCCGCCGCCGCCGCCACCTCCACCGCCACCGATGCTAATACCGCCTCAAGTCGCTCGACAAGGTTCCTTTTTACAGCTCTTAAAGTTGCTACAATTTCTGAATTGCCAATTTTTATCCATCTTCGCTGCCTGCCCGGTTTATAAAGAATTGATAGTACTCCGGCTGTCACTTTCTTCCTTCGTATCTAAACTCAACAGATTGGTTGTACTTTTTTCCTGTTCTGGTCATGTCACTCAGAGGACTAAAATAAATTTTATATTCTTTTCGGTTGTAAAAATCCAATGTTTTCTGTAGTCAAAAATGAAACGAAAAAAAAATATGTAATGTCCTGATGATAAATGAACTTGGGTAAAAAAAAAAATGGCGTTCGGAAATTATAGCTGTACTAAGACGAAAAGAACTTGAATACATTTCAGTAACGCAACAGTGTATGCGTGTTTACTTGATTTCATGAAGGTCGTCTCGTTGATCCTCAGGGAGCGTACCAATCACGACGTATTCTTCACCGGCACAACTCAGCAATCCTTACGCATCTAACATGGATCACGGCTCAACTCCTAAAACGTATGATTCTCCTTCGTCTGGATCTATTATTCACCCCGAAATCATTGAACAGATAATAAACACGAAAATACCGGAAGAGGAATCCAAAAGGAAACTCAAACCGAAAGGGGTCAGTACAGCTGCGGAATTGGCTATTAGCCAAGGAAAAGCCAGTTCCATAATGGCAAATGCTAGCGCCGAAGAAACACATCCAAAAGGAAAAGGAAAAAAGAATAAAAAAATTATCAGAATGGCTGGTGGGCAGACGTGGGAAGATCAATCGTTGCTTGAGTGGGACGATGGTAAGATAGCTTTTCCATCCATTTTTTTCTCTGGCTAAAAGATTTTGAATTTTTAGTTTTCTCTTTTATCTTACAATTGTACAACCAACTTTATTATTTGTATTCAGTCTTTGTTTTATCCCATGTTTTCTTTTAAATTGGTACGGATCAATTTTTTGAAAGGATGTTTGTATTCATTTCCCTAAGTTTTGATGCGAAGTGATTAACTATTTTACATTTTCGAATCTAAACAATCGTTATTTATTAACGTATAAACATTAATTTTTGGTTATTCTCTTACAATTCATGATTTTTTGAACATTGAATATTACTTCGCAAAACTGTAGAGTGTAGAAGAGTGAACTCATTGATCAGCTAGAATAAAAAATCTATTAAAAATTTCCTTCACTTGTCGTTTTCATATAGGATTAACAAAATGTAGTTGAAAAAGTGGTACGTAAGCTAAATTAGTCGTTACATTACTTGTCACTAAACGTAATTTGTAAATAATCTCATTTAGGGATGTTGTTGAAAAATATGTATACCAGTGGTTTGACCCACTTTACAGCAGTTCCGTTACAAAAAAAAGTTTCAATGAGAAATCTGAAAAATTTGTATTATTTAAATGGATTAATAATAATTGAAGTATGAGGAAACATATCGGAAAACTTCTTCAGTCTATGAAAAAATACCGCAAAAATTTTATTTATTTCCGGAAATAATTGAGAAAATTTCTCGAATGTACAGAGTATATTCTCGAAAAATCCAGAGTGGTTCTATGAATGATTTTTCATTTATAAAACGTTCTAGGATAGTGCTTTTTCTTTTAATACTTGGAAAATCATTTTGAACGCTCTTAAATTTTCCACTCCGTTATCTAGAAATTGATCATGTCCGGATATGTTAATCATGATTCCAAACAAGTACCTCATCACTCAAATTTAAGAACAAAAATATATTTTTTTTTAGCTCTGTTATAATGATAAACTGTCGTCTCATTGCTTCTATTCAGTTAAAAATAGAAAAATCGAAATATAAGATAGTTAAAATCTAATCCCAGGAATAATAAAGAGAAATAAACATTGCAGATGATTTCCGGATATTTTGCGGTGATTTGGGTAACGACGTGACGGATGAGATGTTGGTTCGTGTATTTGGGAAATACCCGAGTTTCCAAAAAGCAAAGGTAGTGCGTGACAAGCGGACGAACAAGACGAAGGGTTTCGGTTTCGTCTCGTTTAAGGATCCACAAGACTTTATTAAAGCAATGAAAGAGATGAACGGTAAGCTACAACGTTCTTATATGCTTTTTTTATCGCATTTTTTTTTTCTCGCATACACAATTCTAATAGAATTTTCGTTGAAAATTCGCCATTAATTAACAATTCAACATTTAGTTTTTTCGCTTTTGATACCGTGTAACAACAGTGCAGCGTATATTTTGTGATAGGAAAACTG
This sequence comes from Campoplex capitator, assembly GCA_037576405.1. Lineage (NCBI taxonomy): Eukaryota > Metazoa > Arthropoda > Insecta > Hymenoptera > Ichneumonidae > Campoplex > Campoplex capitator. The sequence goes on along the minus strand of JARBWI010000323.1, from coordinate 5,380,517 downwards.
TAGACCAGGACAAGTGTCGAGTCCTAAATTTTTAATTAATTCTTATTATTATTCATCACGCAGAAATGATTCGTTCGTTTGGATTTTTTTGACAATTTTTCTACAGTCTTAACATTTTTTCATTGGGAAAAGAAGAGAGAAGTAAGAAAAATAAACATCAATCAAGTTGGGTATTACCCAAGTCGGGTCAGTATTTACACACTGAGAAAATGGCACACTGAATTCGTTGGTTCAAATTAACATTCAACACTTGCAACCTTCTTGTTTCGTTTGTTTTAATATGTCGTTGTCGTTCGCTTGAGAACATAAAATCGAATTTATTCGTTGTTCGGAGGTCGTTAGCGGTTTTACATAAGTACTATTATTTTAAATGTAGATAACGCATAGGGGTCGGTAGAAGAGAAACATGACAGTAAAACTTTCACTTCCACAATTAGCATTATGTCCTTAAGAATAGAACGAGTGGTGAGTAACTTCGTTTTTCGATTTGTTGGTTTGGTTTTTTTGTCGACCGTACTTTTCGACCATCTTTGAGATATTTCTCGGATATCAGAGAAAATGAGAGTTTGTATCGCGCTTGTTACCGGTCCGTATTGTACGTTTTCATTTTATGAAACAATTCGTTTTCTTGCCTTTTTCCTATTTGCCCAACGGTCCCCAACCGTATGATATGAAAAGTTGCGGTATTATCGAGTATTGTCTTCTTGGCTGTCCAGCTGATCCGTTTCGCACTGCGACTCGATAATTCGGATGCTTCGTTGGATTCATAGCGGTAGGCACACCTTCAAAAGTTCGTCGTGCTTCGGATTCTGGCATTGCTTTCGTCGGTACAACTTCGGGAAATCCTGTAATTAGCCAAATTTTCATTTTTCACTAAATTATTCATCGTTTTATCAGTCTTCACATCAAATCTTTCAATCGTAACTTTCGCGTGTCGCCATCTAGTAGTGAGATCTTGAAACGACATTTATAGAGCGCGGATCTAAGGACCGTGGGTGTGTTATGAAGGCAGCATTATCGCCGATTTATGCGTTCTAATTAAAAAAAAAAAAAAAAAAAAAAATCTTCACAGAATCAACTGTAATGGCCTGGATCTCTGAAATGACTGACTCTACGAGTTCGATTCATAGCACTTTTTTTCAGAATACCTGTTCTTCTACAAAGTTGTCATTTATTTCGTATTCAATTGGTAACGTTGTTCAAGGAGCATTTTTTGAGGGCGCAATCACTTTTTGCAGGATTGAACATTTCTGGGTGAAGTAAATAAGTAAATGAGATCATTATTTTCAAGGATTATAAAAACGGACTTGTCTCAACTTTCCTAAAGTACGCAGACGTGCTGTTTTTCGAATTTTTTTTCTTCAAATTTTTCATTTAAACCATATATGTGCAGTGGTAACATTTTTCAATTTTCGCTTAAGGAGGGTGGCTACATACGACAATATGATAAGAATTTAATAAAATTTAGTGATAACATTCTTTAGCATCAAATGCAATGACAAATTTTTTCAAATTTCTCGTCTACATAGTTGTCGAATAATTGGAGTTTACAATATGCAAAAGATATACCTATATATATCAGAATCCTATGCTTACGGATGTAAACTCTAGTGTTAAATTACTCGAAAACTATGTAGAAGAAAAATCTTAAAAAATTTGTATATTCATATTTAATCCAAAAGAATATGCTCACCAAATTTCATTAAATTCTAATCATTTCGAATTTTCCTATGCTTTTAACATGGCAATATTGTTGTGTGTAGCCAACCTCCTTAATGTACACGATTCCGAAAGAAAATTTAAATTTCTTCATTAGTGCCGTCGAAAAATTAAAATATTTAAAACTCAGGCGATGCGAAAGCTTAACTGTGCACTTCGAATAAGCTGAAATTGTGAGAATAATAATACATTTGTAGGTTTAGTAAATACGGAGAGTATCATTCACTGCGTTTCAGCAATACAAACCTTGATAACATGAAACGTCAACGCTTAATGCTCGACACGATACAAGTTTCTTAAAGAGCTTACCGATGAATAATATTAGATGCGTGGGCAAATGACTTCAATCAAATGAGCAGGCAAATATTGAGATAATTGCATTGAAACTCATTTGAATTTGAATTGAATTTCGTGAATAACTCTCACGCAATCGTTTTACCCATTGACTCATATCGATTGATCTCCACTTGAATTAGTTCACGATGAATAATATGGCAATGGATGGAATGCATGCTACATATCTACTTCAATACGATCAAGCTCAATTCCAATTCTTATTATTATTATCATGGTTTAATGCAGATACAGTTTTTCAACAGTATTGAACTTCCGTATTATTGATCACTTTCTTTTCAGAAAGATTTCATCAAATAATCCGCCAATTTTTTTTTTTTGTGAAATCGTTTGATTGTGTGAAAAATCGTTTTTTCTATCCACCTTTCGAATTCAACCTTCAAAGGGTACACTGTATTAACACCTGTCTTGCGTATTTCCGATTCGACTTGATTGTTTTGGGTACCCAAGTTACTGGATACTAAACTTTTTCTATTTCGTTCTTTTATCTTCTTTCTCGACCGTCGGGACCGTCTAAAGCACGTGTGCACTTCGTGGGTTAACGAAAATTGAATTAAAAAGTTTTCAAATAAAATATATAAAATGTAAAAGCTTGGAAAAAATTTGTGAACGGCGCTAGGTCAAAATATTCCAAAAATAATAACCCAAACAAAAATAACCCGGAAAATAATATCCCACGTAAAAATAACCTGAGGTAAAAATATCCAATGTATAAAATGACTCTTACAAAAATAACCAGTCCATAAATATCCCATGGTAAAATAATCACATCCAACACTGAACGAACATCGACACAACCCTCAATATATGAAGTTAGAAAAAAAGTATTCAAATTTTCAATTGAAAAGAGGTTAAATGATTTCACATAAGAATCTTCCTTCATAAAAATTCCATTACATAAATTAGCATCCCTCGGTTCTAACAAACGCGTGGAAATAGTCTATTTATTTTATTTTAGTAATCATTTAGTTGAGGGTGATTTCATATAGTCCAAAAGAATAGTCTAAGAGCTAGCCACGGTTAAAGAGTTGCAATTTATAGAGCAACGAAGCTCCTCTAATCAGTGTGCCATACCATCACTATCAATTGATTTGGGAGAAATTCGAAAGTTCAAACATCGAGGACACGATTCATGTACTTTATTGTTGGAAATTAGTATGGTAAGACTTCCGGAATGTGGAATGAAAAAAAAAACAGATCTTGAGGAGTGCTACTGTTTTACTTAATTTCGCAAAAATATGATGATAAAAAGGATTTTAGCGAATTTTAAATTGCACCATTGAAAAGAGCGCCCTCAAAAAAGGCGGCAAGGTAGTATACGAATTTTTCCATCAACTTTTTCATGGTGAATAATTCCCTAGAGAAAGGTACATGCGAAACATGTCTTTGTGACCTTTAAAGGTTAATATCCTTTCCAAATATTCGTTGACCCTACTTTTTTATGATCAATTTGGAATCCTTGAAGTTTCATTCATAAATGGAGCTTTTAATGCGCAACTCATCTCATTGTCAAGTACTTTTAATATTTTTTTTTTCCAATCTACAATGGTAAGAAATTTCCATGCAGCCCACGTTAAATGAGTCTTAAAGGGAATATAGCTTGCTGCCTAATCCACAGCACATTCCGGTTTCAAATTTTTATCTAATAGTCGCTCCAACAGCGAAATACCCTTAACGAATGGTTTTCGAATGCCCGTAGGCACAGATCGAAGACCCTAATGTTCATTTACTCGACAGACCTTTGTCCAGTTTGTCTGATATGGCGCAGCTAGTAGCGAGTTTTGAGCAAAAACAGTTGAAAAAAAAACAAAATATAAATGTAAAAAAAGGCGCAAAACGATCGTGTTCAAAATAATATACCGGATGTAAAAAAAATCGTAAAATATTAAGGGAGTTCATCTGGTAATCGAATTAATAAACAGATATTGATTTAAAAAATTTGAATACAGTTATCAATATCAACTATATCACCTGTCAAAATTTCAGGTCCTTAGAATACTTTGTTTCAGAGAAATTAATAAAAACAGATTTCCCAATTTAACACGGTTCCTTATGCGTTTCTGTGGTTTTCCCGTCTGTAAACATTAAATTCGCAAGCATTGACAAACAGTTTCGTACGTAACTTTTATAAATGCTTAAAAAATATCTAAAAAATCTTTTTACCACTTCACAAAATCCATTCGATACTTATGAGGTTCGGAATAAATTCATTTGTCTCGAAGAAGGAGGTTTAACTTTGGAGGTTAAACACACTAAACATTTGCTCGGACTTGCTCGGTACCAGATGAACTCCCTTAAGAAAAAAAAAAAAAACAAATTGAAGTGGAGTTCCTCCCCTTTAAAATACCGTTTATTATACCAGTTTATCTATACTGCCGGTGAGATGGTATAAAAAATGACTCCGAGACTTTTTTTATAATTTTATCCGGAAACTTTTAACGGGTCGTGTATAAAATAACACAATTAATTTTGACCCACAATTCTTAGCCATATTACCATATTTAGGAAAATGAAGTATCATTCAGAATAAATGAAGCAGTGATTTCGATACACTAGAGCGTATCTTCCTCGTTCAAAGAAACCGTAGACCTTTTGTGGCGAAGGAACGACTTATATAAGTTATCAAAGAAATCGATCTTATCATATTTATTTCATACCTGTACTAGGGCGGTAGCTGTTTGATCGGGCACCATGAGGATTCATGTAAAGTACTGAAAAAGGCAATCCACCGGGACCCCAGCTACGAGACATGAAAACATCTTTCTTCACTGGTCTTGGTGATATTTGTCGAACGATCGACGGTGATAATTTTGCTCGTGGAACAAAAATGGCTGAATTTGATTTCCAAGGATATGTCGGTGAATTGCTTTCTCCGGCCGTTTGCGCTTGATCTTCTAGTCTGAAAGAAAAATAACAATCATTAATGGTGTCGTTATTGATTAAATAATCATGTGTCGAGACGCGAAATTTTATTTCATGCACGGGTACACCGAGAAATTAATTTACTATAAATTACAGAAATAATCTATAAAAATGACCGTTTTGAAAATTTTTATCGGACTTATCAAGTGTTGAAACGTATCAAATCAATTTAAATCTTTTTTAACGACAGTGCTCCCGGATTATGAGCGAATCCAATTATCTTACGGTAGATGAAACGAACCTGTCTAACTAAGTCGCTCAGTAAAAGTTATATTGTCAAATTCAGAAATTCAATTTTCACAACGGAAAATTACTGTGTGCAACCTTAAAAAAATACAAAAAAAACTTATCCTTTTTGCCGTTTTGTTTTACACAATCCCACGAAAGTGTGGTAACACGGTAATGTGTCAGTTTATTTTGTCAGTATATTGCGTTTTCATTTACATCATGGGAATAAACACGTTTGACTATTTGAAACACGCGAAGACAAGACTCAATGAATCTCCCGTATATTCATATAATTGTGATATACGCAGGTTGATACTATTTTCAGTATTTTTCCGTATCCCAGTTTAGTACGAATTAATTTACCTAAAAGGTTATTACGTCGATTGAAAATTTCACTGTCTATTTGTAGCACCGATTTACTCGTTGTTTGTTACATTGTTTGGATACATTTTTCTAGCCTTATTTATATTTAACGTAAATTAATGAAAATTACTGAGTTTGTAATAATGAGAACATTAGTAATCAAAGGGTTCCTGATAGCAATGTAATGGAGTATTATTTTTAACAGTTACCGTTGTTAACTTCGAAGGTCTTATTAGATTGCTTTAACGACCATTAAATATGGATGATATTGACTTATAATTGAGGCACAATTGTCTGTTTCTCGAATAACCGCACTGTTATTTTAACGAAACTATTGATTCAATTTTTCATGTTAATTGAGGCGTTCGATATTTAAATTTTTTCTTTCATGAAATTGAAAGATTCTGCAATTAATCGATTTTTTGTACAATAAAATATAAATATTTTGAGCCAAGTTACCACGTGACAATTTAGTCATTTTTATGGATACCAAGTTTTCTGAAGATCCCACAGCAACAATTGAAACAGGGAATCACAGAAGATTTATAAAAAAAATATTAACAATCGAACTTGGGAAAATGCGAATGACAGACGTCTGTCATAACTATGACTGCCAAGCGGTTATGTTTTCATCTGCAGTTTTTATAACATTTTGAATGCTATGCTTCTGTGACGAGATATTTATACATATTTTCAATCAGGTTTCACTATCTTTTTTATCGGAATACAATAATTATAGTTTCTCACTCCGACAGTATTGGATGCTGCACTTTTAGCTCGGAAAAAAATGAAAATTTTTATCTACTATTGAAAGTATTAATAATAATTAATGAACCACTGCAGATGGCTCTGCACAGGCACCCAAAAATACGGCCCCACGTAAGAGGAATACCTATAGATGTGTCCAGTTTCAAATTTTCTTACTTTGCGTCGTTGGATTTTTCTCGAAGAATTTCATTATTGACTCTGTTGATTGGAAGTGGGGATAACCATCCCCAGCAACCGTTGCTCGAACATGGTCCCGATAAAATTGGAGTTAATGAATTATCCTGCCAAGAGGATGGTTTTATCTCGAGTTGAGGATCGTAAGCAGATGGTGCACCAAGACTGGTATTTATCGAGAGTGCATTAATCGTCAGAATAATGAAAATACTCGTTCTCGTCATTCTCACAGCTTCTTTTCTTCCTAGCTGCATTGTTATCTTCTCCTTCGAACGTTGTTTTCTTTCGCTCTATTCGTTACCGTCGGAATTTCCCAAGAGATTTTTTTTCTCGATCAATCACTTATGGAAAATCTGCAAAGCATTGAAATATTTCATTACCCATGATTTTAATAGGCCTCGAAATGTTTTTATCTTTTGCGGAAGCAACGACATTTTCAAACATTTTTTCCAAATTTCAATCCAATATTTGATACTGTCCGACACATTAGTAAGATCACACGCTGTTTACGATCTAAAGGAATGTCTGCAATGCGCACTATTTTTAACAAAATCTCACTTATTTTTAGCCAGCTATGCTGTGTTCTTGTTGCCGATCAGCGTAGGCGTTTTGGCTACGCGCGGGTATAATAAGAACGTATTAAAAGAGGGAAAGTTGGAGAAAAAAAAAAAAAAAAAACATGGTTTGATTTGGAGACACAAAATACGAATTTGATCGCGTCATTGCCACATATATTCTTACACACATATGTTCTCAATAAAGGTTGAGTTGATGCCCAAATGATAACGAATGATTTTAAAAATAAGTTTTTTTCATCAGTTATCTCTTGTTGTTCTAGTTGATATTATTTGATAGTCCAGCTCCATTAATTCATGAAGTGCCAATGATCTCTCGCGATAACGCTTTTCACGAAAATGATAAGAGATTCACATACTAATGTACAATGTATTAGTACATTGTTTAACCGCATTCGTCGTGCTTAATTGATCGCTTTATTCGGAACATACTTTTTTCGGTACGCTCAAATTTTGTGATCGGAGAGTGGGTGAGATATTGATGAATTATTGATTTAGTTATCAAAGAGCCGACAAAATTTTTCCGCTGTAAGATTCCGAGATGATGGAACGAGGTTTTGATACTTCGTCAAACTTCCCGATAGCCGTGGGTTTTTTTTTCTCGAAAATTCTTCTGGGATCTGCTGATGTTTTTGGAATCTTTTTGTTCTTGGATTATTTCATATTGGGAAATTTTTAAAAACGCAAATTTGACTAAAAGTTCAGGGGACGATGTTTTTATTGCGATAAACGACAACTGTCAACGTAATTTGAGAAAAAAGTTTTCGACTCTTCGAGTCAGAAGTTGATTATTATTATCTGAGTGCTGGGCCTTGCCCAAACTCTCAGATGGGTATAAACTACGAGATAATTTATTGTTTTTATATTGAAACGTAAACACAACTGAGAGTGTACGCGTGCGGCGTTGCCACGACGATTCACTCGCTAGTCAGGACTCGTGATTTTTCATCAGATCTTGATTATTGAATTCGGAATAAATCTGGAAGGTATTTGATGGGCAACAGGTTTTTTTTTTTTTTCTAACTTCACAAAGGTCTGATTTATGTATATTCTCCATTTGCAATCGTTTAGCTGTAGTGGCACGGGTTTTCCGCAGTTTCCCTGTGCCCATGAAATCGAGTGCCATGGCGAATGCGCTACAGAGGGGGAAGTCGGATGCGGCCGCATAAGGGCCTGGTTACTGACCCGGACCAGACCCCCAGGGGGGACTGGCTACTGACCTGGGCCGACCCTGTAATAGGCGAAAGCCTCTACACGGGGGGGAAAATGAATGATATAAAAAAAAAAATTTGCCTCCGTTTATCTTGGAGTTATATTATCAAAAAATATCATTATTCGCGTGTGTCAACATCTTGCCCGTGTAACTCCGTGAAAAATCTGCACATGAAATTATTTTATTTCTTAGTTGTCCGGTGGCAAAAAAAAAATTGAAAAAATTCATAGAGATGCCGTATGATCTCCGGAATAACATATATTTTTTTCGTTATTTAATCTTGGATTGTGACTAACGTTCCAAACTCCTTAATATGCTTGCGATATGATAAAGGATTATTTCTGATCGCACCCAGAAATATTCTCTTGAAAATTATTCACATTATGGAGCATCTAAAACTCCGCGTCTGCCTGAGATATGCCAAAATTCTTTTACTTTTCCAAAGAGACTTTTTTTTTTTTTTTTTTCTCAACAGATTGTTGGATTCTAGGGGAAAAAACACTTTCAGGATTTTTTTTAAACGTATGTTCGATTTTTTTTTCGAATTCTGATAAAAGTTATGGGTTTATGATAAAGAACAGTAACATGTAAACTGTCGGTATTATACTTAGAAAAAATGAACTAGAATTTTTCACGTTTCCTGTTGACGGAATTGAAATAAAATAGCAGCAGTAATTACATGAACGTAATATAGATCAGAGAGAGAGAATAGTCTCGGCGAGCCTCTGGTTAGCAGACGATAGAGCTGTCAATGTACATGTCGCGAGACTCAACCTTGATATTAGTTATGAAGATTAGATAAGACTTATTATTATTGTTTGCTTCGAGCTAAGTAGGATCACTGATCCTTTGCTTCATCACGTTCGAACACTAAGCAATCTCTATATCTGTCAGTTTTTTCAGGAGGTCGTGGTTGATTAATGCGGAGTAGAATATAGTGTAAACCACCATAGATTCCCGTCAGAGGATGCACTGTCGAGTATTTATTCGTCATGACAAACTGGTGTCTAAATCATTTCTATTACTTTCAATAAACATGTTGCTTACCGATGAAAAAAAAAAACTTATTCCTCAAAATATACGACTGTATAACCAAAGAATCAATGTCAAATGGGTACATTTTTCAGCTTGTCATTGCCCGGCTACATTTAATTTCATGTATTTAATGGGAGCAGTGCATGTTAGTATATGATTTCAGCAAATTTACTTGAAGAAATATAAATCTGATCCCACCGCGACTCTAGAGGTGGCATTTGCATTTCACAGAAGAAATATCTGCTTTCATCGGTATTATATGGACAAATGGAACACAGAACTTGTATCAAGATTTCCAGATTGTTGCACAACTCTTTTTTCGACTCAAAGATACATTTTAGTCTAATTTCTTTCATTGCAGTGTTCCTAAAATATATGATATGCTAATATTCGCTAGGTGCACGAAAATACTAACACCATTCAATTATCAGTGTGTTACGTATTCATGCATACTGTCAGCGCCACCAAAAATAAGGCTCCGCATTTTTTCATGCTTAACGTATACACAATACACACTTATTTTTATAGTAGTATATGTACGTGCACCCAGCGAATAGCACGTCGTTCAGTACTTTATATCAGTACATATTTCTTCTTATCAAAGATTAAGTGAGAGATCGTAAAAGACTGAAATTCCAGAAACGTCCAGTATTCAAGTAATTTGGGATAAACACGTTCGAGTCGTCTGATTTTTCTAAAATTTGGCCTTAGTTCTAGTTATATTTTCAAGAACAGTTTATTGACTCTAGACGACGATGACTCATGTTTCCCTGGTACTGCATCCGACATCGCTTATATATTGTTGAATAAATAAATTCGACAGTTCTAAAAAATTACTACATTTTTCACTACAAAAACCTTAATACATTTTTTTTAAGAATGAATTTATTATTTATTATCGTTCTCATTAATTTTTTCAGTGTGAACAATAAACATTCACCCGTTCGTGTAATTTTATGCAAACTCATAATGTTAATCATAGCTACTTGAAAATATCTTTGTTGCATCAGTACCGAATGTCAATAAGATGAGATGTGCCGCCTATGAAATTGCCGTGTTTTCACAGCCTGCCATTTTGTATGCTTGATTTTCGACTACAATCACGGAGAATACATTAATAATTTTAGAATCGTGCTGTGAATCCTGAATTTCATCATATGACGACATAGTCCGATATTCATTCTACGAGCTTCAAGGTAGCATTTTTCTAGCAGATATAACTGATATACCAAAAATGATCGGGAGTTCTTCATAAGGGTGATATTATTCTATGAAACATGACAAATACTCGATTTATTCCTCTAGGAAACGGTACTGTGAATCGTGCTCAAATCGTACAGAATTATGAACAAAAGACAGAATGATGATGAAAATACTTGAAAAAAAAAAAAAAAAAAAATCAGCTCGATGGTACCATTTCAAGTTGGCACCATATCAACCTCTTAAGCACACACTTCTAGAATCTTATCATTTTTCAACATAGCCAAGAACCATAAGTGCGCACAATGTATGTGCTACGCAAATTGACAGTAAAAATCTGTATATGGTTAAAAAATGCCTCAAAAGATACAAAGTTGATTGGGCATATTGCCGGAATAAGGATTTTTTGAAGATTACAGGTAGAACTGACTTATTTTTAATTTCCCCAAAAATCAAGTGACTACTGCTGATTCATTTGCTGAATGCTTGTTCCTATAACTATCATTGAGATGTTTCCATAATGACGAATCAATCTGAAACGCAAAATAATTTATTCTCGGTTTCTCTGAACACGATTGCAAACCTGACGAGCACGTCTGAAGTTCAGCTTATCCGTTTTTCCGCGGAACAACGCGAATCGATTGGTTGAATCAATTTCCAAGTATGTTATACGCACTAAGTTTAAAGTTAGATATACAAATTTATTAAAACGAAGAAGTCGAACTCAATTCGAATCACAGACCTAGAGTAGAAAAAGACATAGCTTCTTAAAAAAAGTTCAAACGCCAACAGTCAACTCTCTTCCTCTCTCTTTCCTCTTTTCTCGCTTTTCAATTTTCTCTCTCTTGGTTTTTATCCTAAAGTCATCGGTCTGATCTTCACCTCTACTTCAATCGTCTTTGTATCTTTAAGGAGGTTGGCTACATACAACAATGTTGCCATGTTAGAAGCATAGGAAAATTCGAAATGATTAGAATTTAATGAAATTTGGTGAGCATATTCTTTTGGATTAAATATGAATATACAAAATGTTTTAAGATTTTTCTTCTACATAGTTTTCGAGTAATTTAACACTAGAGTTTACATCCGTAAGCATAGGATTCTGATATCTATAGGTATATCTTTTGCATATTGTAAACTCCAATTATTCGACAACTATGTAGACGAAAAATTTGAAATAAATTGTGTCATTGCATTTAATGCTAAAGAATGTTATCACTAAATATTATTAAATTATTATCATATTGTCGTATGTAGCCACCCTCCTTAAAAAATTGAATCTCTGAAAAATGTCTAAAGTGGCCAACAAACGCCAGTTGAAGAAAAGAAATCTTCACTAGTAAGGTGCGATTAGATATGTGTTTACTCCACGCGTTACAGTGTTTGAAAATTTTTAATGATCCAAATTTGCTTAATATAACGAGCTGCTAGCGGCTCTTGATAAGCGTGCAGCAGTGCCCTCTTTCCCTTTCAGGTTTCATGCTAGCCTCGAATTTCAACATCTTGACCCTCACCTTGATTCAAACTTTCATCTTGATCTTTATTTGCATCTTGATCTTCGAAATCTTCGAAAAAGGGGAACACATACAAATGAAGAATCTTGCCACAAAGGATGTATCTCCAATGGAAACAAAAATAATTTACGTCCTTCGGTCCCTCAGAAATGACATCTTGATGAAATGTCCCGAAGTAGCAAATTTTGCATAGCGTATAGTGAATCAAACGACTTCTAACAAAATTCACTTGATAGAAAGAAAAAAACACTTGCTTTGGTGAACTCTTCTCAGTTTTACTCACTCACATTCCCATAAAACCTCAATTTTCTGTACAAAAAATGCTGAAGCGCACGACGAAAATCTAGGCTTGTCTTGAAATATTTTTCTTTTAAACACTTTGCATTAAGAGTCATCGAGCTCACGTGACCAACTCAAAATCGACGGTGGCGCCTCTCATAGTAAAATATATCTATATATAGTATAAATAGTCGATGACACACGTCAGACGCCTCGTGTGTATTCTACCGGATTTTCCCGTGAGTTTTTATTGAAATCGCGATAAATAAATTTCTTAATATGCAAGGAAGTGGCGTGAATCCGGCTCTGGTCTCTTCAGTTGTAGCAAATGTGTGTACAATTTGTAATAAAATAATTATTGTGACTGGCGGAAAAGCTGTCATGGCGCGAGCAAAGCGCCTTGTATTTTTGTTAATTTACTGTGTTGATTAGAGATATCTGATCTCTGAAAAGGGAGCACAGCCGGAACCGGCTAATTAAACCGAATTTTTCGATATTTTTTATATTCACGTAATCATAAAAATTGGCGACGAAATCCGGTAGAATAGAATTTTAGTTTGCTTTTTTGGCACCTGGCGCTGCGTATGTCATCGCTCGATGACTCTTAAGCTGCTACCGCGTCTTTCGATTACATGATTTTTCATACTTTTGTAAAATAAATTTGAATTTTGTTTATTAAAATGTTGTTACTTGATCATATTTTCGTTTTCATCATTTTCAAACTTCTGTCGATCGTAATAAAATAATTTGAAATTCAGCAGTTTTTGTAAAAAAAGAACTACCGTTCATTCCGCTTCAATGTTTCTTCTTTCGTCTAAAAATTTTGCCTAATATTCCCAATTGAACAATTTTCAATCAGAATTAATCGTTAAAAGGCTGCATACACGAATTTTTTAAAATGATTTTTCAAACTATTCAAACAGAAGTAATGTCGACGACTGAAGTTTTAAAAAATCTATCGCCATTATTGTTGATGAGAAAAAAATTAGACCGAACAAGAAAAATGATTTATTTACATAAAGTTCAGAATTTTCGTCAAATTTGACTACGATCAGAACACGCGTAAAAATGATGAAATCGGTAACATCAGCAATTAGAATTTTGTTAGCTACAAAAACTCATCTCCATCCGAAAGGGGCAGATATCAACTCGAAAATATATATGAGAAGTAGATAAAAAATCATGTATGAGACTATACTTAATTTAAGAATTTTTCGGCTAAAATAAAAAATGGTAATGAAGTATGAAAAAAAAAAACGGCAGTTGAATTTCTAATTCAATTCTCATTTCATTGAATCTCATTTTTCCAGACAAGTACACAACGAAATGAAGTCGATATATCAATGTTTATCGTTATTGGTATAACATTGACCAAGTTGCAGAAAGCGAATTAGAAAAAAAAATTTTTAAAAACTGTAACCCTTGAAAGACCTACGATGAAAACCTAAAAATTCGTTCAGATATTTCTGTCATCGATCGTTACTCATCGAAGAAACTTCACCAAGCAAAAAAAATGATTGGGAATACGAAATATGGAATGCCTCGTATACATTTGTCAGCCTGATTGCAATACACAAAAAAGAACTTGCTCTTTATCCCATGTTTAAAACTAATTGAATTTCAATTGTGCCCTCTACAAGCTTAAATTTGGTTTGCAATGTCTCGCAAACTATAAGTACCGTAATGACATGTGACCGATACCCATTTGACTCAATTTTCAAAGAATTTCGGGTAAAGAAATAGACGAAGTTTATTGAAAAAAATTGAACTTTTCTTCAAAAATTTGAAATTTTTCAAACTGCTCAATTTTATTTGTTCTCCACATTGCGAGATTTCTGAACGCCAATCTTCAGGGATTATAAGACGTTTGGAAAAAATCAATTTATTGTCAAAACTGATGAAGAGTTGAATGAAAAAATACAAAATTACTTGTTAAAGAGGTCAGGATTTTGGAGTTTGAGAGGCCCTAGTGCCACAGTTCCATTTCAATTTGATTATGATTGAAGAAATGCAGGACAATTTCGAAATCGAGGAAAAGGAATGAAAGCTTAACATTTCAACGCTCACCCCTTCAATACTCGTTCGTCCTTTCCGTGCTTGTTACCCTCGCGCGATTCAGGCCAAATAATAATATGTTCGTTTTTAAGAAATCAACGAAATAACCGAAAAAGATAATATCACTGATAATGTTAGAAATAATATTTAAATTTAAATTCGTCGTTAATTCGTAGTAGAACTAGTCGATTATTTTAATTTTTACAAATGCAACGCGTATTTGAGTTGTCGCGTGGGTAAAAACGGCGGTAACGGTTGAACTTTACCGCCGAAAGCTCGGGGATTCGGGTCGTTTTCCGTTAACCGTTGGGGTTACTGAGTCGGAATGCGTCGCAAGTCGCAATGTTTCTCTGGGTGATCATTCAACCCCCTACCCCGTTAACCGCGGTGCTTCACGGAGTTTGTCCCTTCTTCCCTCTCTTCTCGATCCTCGTACGCTAAAACATTGGACCAATCGGCTTGCTGTTTCTTCCTTCCACCTGATTTTTATTTTTATTTTTTCCAATTTTATTTTATTTTTCTTTATGGCATCCTTTTTATTCTATTCTCCCACATTTTTGCGTCATATGTTTACGTAAGTCCATCACACTTTCAAACATCGAACGGAAATTCATGTTCAATTCTTATCGTATTCATATGCGTTATGACATTTTTATTCACCTATTTATTTTAAGGGTTTACTTGTTTATTTATTCATTAATCCACCGTAAACTCTCACCGAGGGAAGCAAAATTTGACTGTTACTACGGGTATGCGGTTTAATAAAAAACATTTTTACTGCAGCGAGTTTGAGAATAACGCGATTTCTACAAGTCGGTTTACACACGCGATAAATAGTGAATATCAGAATGTTGGAAAAATGTTGGTATGACTCCACTTTCAAAATTTTTACCGTTCAATTTCGGCCCGTAAAATCGTTACCAAGGGTTACACAAAGCCAAAAATTGGAACCTTCCGCGGCTGGGGATTATTGGGATGGAAAAAAATGTGAAGCATCTTGTACCAAATTTTTTTTTTTTTGTTTTCGGGTAATTAGAGAGTACATAAGGAATCACGAAACGACGTTAAGAAGGTCGCGAAGCCCGTTACATCGACCTGGAATGCCCTATATTTATCTCCCCCCCCCCTCCCTCCCCATAGCTATCTCTCTCTCTCGCTTCCACTCGCTCCTCCCTAATTCTATGCCTTTTCTCTTTTCCAATTCTTCTTGGCCTCCTTTGCCTGTCTATCAGTGCCTCGTGCAACTTAGCTACCTCGTCATCGTGATCATCATATCACTTTTACTTTTGATCGTGTGAATCAGAAGTGGAACATTTCCTCGTGGGCGAAGACGAAAAAGCAGCGGCGTGCGAAATAGCCCGTGGGACCTCGGCTGTAAGGTTTACTGGTACGATGACACGCGACAGAGAAAACAGTATAAGAGTGAAAAGAGAGAGAGGCAGAAAAAAAGGAAAAGCGACAGGCAGAGAGGAAGAGAAGAAACGGTGCTTTTTGAATAGGTGTGTTTGGTTGGAGACCAAGAATTTTCTGAAAGGTACTGGGAAGTCAGAATCCTACATATGTTTATTATGCCATTTTATCAACACCTTCACATCGAGACCTTCCATGTTGATGACTTGTTCTTGTCTTTGATTGCAATATTTTTTCAATTTATATACCTATGACCATTTTTCTCTTGCAACAAATTTCCATCGCGTGCACCTCGTCAAAGATGACAAGATTTTGTATTAGGAGAAACAATTCCCGCTGTATAATTCAATAGAGCCCTGTGTGAGAGATCTGTCATGAGATGCAAAAGTAAAAGGAGTCGGAAATGAGTGCACAAATAAGTTCATCGGGCCATCAGTTATTTCAATCATAGAAAAAGGAAATCCATCGTAATTCTGGAGGAAAACTCAAGACCGAATTCAACATGTCGCTCGGTTGAAATTTTTATCACGGTTAAATTCTTATATTTTTATTTTTTAATTTACATTTGAATTTATTTCAATTCGAAGCTATGGAATTAAAGAATCCTAAATCGAGATTGGATCAAAGATATGGCAGGATCACCATCAGCCAGGTACACATTGGCCTATCCATAACACAATAATTGATCACGCATCATTACGAAATGAATTCTGTAAATATATACCGTGTACATTCACATGAATATATTTATAGTTTTAAATATTTTTATTTATTCATATTATATTATATATTGTTATTGTATTATATATTATATATATATTTGATATTCTTATTTCTTTGGTAGTTTCGCAGTAAAAGCGAACGAACTCGCACTAACTGTAATTAACATCGAGACAATTTACGATAACAACATGGTTTTTGAGAGTCCTAATGGATTTTGGTGTTTGAGCCACTTTGCTGCTAAGCGACGTAATCGCAAACAGCAATATTTTAGCAAGGTTACTGACTCGTATTGAGGCGGAATCAAGACAAGCTTCCGCGATACACTTTTTGCACATTTTTTTACTGTTCTGAAAACTCTCATAATTCGAAAGTGATATTACATGTTTTTTTCATCGTTACATTAAGCTCATGTAAATAAGCCTCTACGCATTCGTCCCCGCCTGCTTCTTTTACTTATTTCACTTGCCGTGATAAGCACTCCTGAATATAAGGATTGGTGACGGACATTTAATTCTCCATAGGAAACGTATTCCATCATCGTCACGTTTTCTACTGCGTGTACTTTGTATCAGTTTTCCTCTTAATCTTCAGCGATTACTCAAAATGAAACAATATTGAAAATATAGTGAGAAAGTAAATTTGTTTCAAGATATCTAACGAATTGAAGGAAATTACCCGTTGATCTCTGCTTGAAAATAGAAAAGACAACCTGTTGAGCAGTGTGCCATCGATTTTCATAGTCAACATTATAAAAAAAAATGGTCGGAGCACATTGCGAATCGTTTACAATGGACACTAAAAAAAAAACTAAATCGGAGAGACTGGCAGACATGATGAAACATTGAACGGATATATGAGTAGCGTTCGAGGTATTTGGTCGACAATTCTAAGAATTTGTCCCGGATGCAACCTTGCGCCGCTCTGACTAAAATTACACTGCTGATCTGCTCGTCCACGATTTTGGTAAATGAGAAAAAAAAAAGAAAGTTATCAAAAACATCAATTATTTCGTTAAAAAGTACTTTTGTGCGCATATGTATATGTTATTTGGACAGCACTCTTCTGTAAACGATTGGAACTGAAATAATTTTCGATAAGCTCGAGATATTTAAATGTTAAAATGTTTGTTTACAGGAAGGTACGTCGGATCAAGACCAATAAAGTTGCGGAAGAGCTCGTGGAAGCAGAGAAATCTTGAAACTGTAAGGAAAAAGGAAAAAGAAAAGCAAGCTCTAATCGGCCTGTTGACCGGTCGGTGATCTGATATGACCTACACATTTATGCTATGGAAGAATGAAGATGCTTCAGGAATTTGGATTCCAACAAGATGTTCTGCAATAATGTGCTGTTACTGTGACATTCATTTTTCGTTTGAACGGTGTCGCTCAGGAAAATATATGAATTTGTATTGTGTATGACGATGGCCATTATCAATTGTAACGAAAATCTTTGGGTCTTTGTTTCCGGGCACTTCGTTCAATGGTGTAAAAAACGGAATATCAATATATTTATCAACTATGCCGTCAACTAAGATTCCAATCGTTTGATTTCTACGCTCTATTCAAGTCCCATAAAAATACCCTAAACAATATCATAAAATTCAGTGTGTCACATTCAAAATAGTTCTTCACATAAATTTTCTCCATTGGTTTCTGTTCAAAAGATCCTGCTTTATACTACAAGCGCGAACTTCAATTTCGGTCACTGTGAAACCATATTGTTTGGCAAGTATAAATAATAAAACCTGTAAAATATCGTTGAATTAATGTACAGACATTAAGGTGGTCCTTAATTAGGGTATCCTCGAATTTGACATTACCTTCTCTCTAGAGCGATTAGAAATGAATTTTAAAAAGATATGCTAAAGGTTTTTTTTAATCTATAGGGAATATTCGAAGCTCATATTCGAAGCCCCACTCATACATCTATGAAAAACCTACCTCCGTGAAATGGTACCATAACCATTTAGCTGCCATTGTAGCAAATTTGCTACGTCTACTTTTATCCCGCCTGTAAAAATATAAAGACGTTATAGTGGACAAATTAGTTTGCAGTACTATCAATCCATGCTAGATAGAGCTCTAGGTGCCAGGATAGCTTGAAATTCAAACCTAAACATATGAATTTTTTCAATATAGCGAAAATGTTGTTGTGAAAATGTACGATGCTTGGTAACTGCTGTCCGTTTTCGTTCAAAAAAGTAAGAAAATGGACATTCTTGAAATATTTTTTGATTTAATTGGATAAACGAAACTTGACTAAACGCACTAGGCTTTGAAGATTCGTGATTGAATTGGAATAATAGTTCGAACTAAGGGTGTAAAACCGTCCATGCAGAAAATTTTCTACAGCTCGAAAACACTACTTCCCAGGCCCTTATCGATAAAATTATGATTGAAAATTTATGGTCAACCCTTTTTCAGCTATACTACCAGAGGAAATAATTTTAATCCGTTCAGAAATAGGTGTGGCCGTTAAAGGGTTGAGTCTCTAAGTACGACCAATTAGGTTTAGTTGTTCGAAGATATATTCATGCAGGACATGTTTGCAAATGAAAGTGCCAAAAATATATCAATAACGGGAGGACTCTATGCTTACTTCGTTGTTCTATTGAACAAACTATTTTCATTCATTATCACATTTGATGCTGTTTAATACTTCCATTTCGGAAAATAATACGGTTGAACAGTGGTGAAAGAGCACCAAGTATTTGTCGAAGGAATCTAGGCTAGATTCATTAACAGCAAACGCAAAATATTCCAAAACCATATTCAAAGACGAGAAATAAGTCTAAAGCATTTTGAGTTGTATAAAAAAAAATAGATTTAAAAGATAGTGATTTTCCTAAAAAGGGTCTGCAGAATCCGAGATGTCAAACAAATGAAAAACAAGAGTATGAAAACTGGTGATATTGGAAGACAGGATCTCTGGTTTCTTTCCTATTGAATCCTTAGAACAAGCAATTTATACGTCTTGTCTGCTTTTTGAAAGCGTAAGCAAATGGCAGAAATAGCTGGTGAGGGTAGAGAAACCGGTGAGACCGAGACAAATCCTCTTGGGGTAAGTATTTGAGACTTGACTTTGCCCCCTCCCCTCTTTTAGGCTATATGTCTATCGCAACAAATCTCATCGATTACATTTCGCACACTTCGTGATCTCTCGTCAAAGATATATTGTACCGATGAAAATTTATTAAAAATTCAGGAAAATATGAAAATTCAGTGAATAATTATTTTTGTATCAGAACAGACTTACGAAGGTGAGAGGAATAAAATTGGCGAAAGACACGGTAACGGGAGAAGTCTTCTACCAAATGGTGACATGTACATGGGTGGTTATTGCAAAGGCTTGAGGCATGGTAGGGGCCTCTATGTTCTGAAAAACGGTGCGAGATATGAAGGTGATTGGCGTCTTGGCTTGAAACACGGTCAGGGCACTTTTTGGTATCCCGATGGGACTCGCTACGAAGGTATCAATGAGAAAATAAATAAGAAAATGAGTCATCAAAATTTTTCCGATAGTATTTTTCTATCAGATTGGATTCTAATGTTTCATAAAAAACATTCTTCCTTAACCTGAAACCCGGCTTATTAATATCCACCACAATATTCAACTGTTAAATTGTGAAAAAAAAAAAATTATCGATCATAACGCCTGTTGAGAGTCACGAAAATGAGATTTCTGAGACACCTATTCTATTTACACTCTATGGTGGTTGGTGTTCTTTCTCGAAAAAAGCTGCTTGATCGCAAAACGTTCTAATTGTTTGCTGAATAGTCGATACATTGAGTATTTGATACGGTGATAGAATAAAATAAAAGATACTTTTAAGAGTCATCGAGCGATGGCATACGCAGCGCCAGGTGCCAAAAAAGCTAACTAAAATTCTATTCTACCGGATTTCGTCGCCAATTTTATGATTACGTGAATATAAAAAATATCGAAAAATTCGGTTTAATTAGCAGGTTCCGGCTGTGCTCCCTTTTCAGAGATCAGATATCTCTAATCAACACAGTAAATTAACAAAAATACAAGGCGCTTTGCTCGCGCCATGACAGCTTTTCCGCCAGTCACAATAATTATTTTATTACAAATTGTACACACATTTGCTACAACTGAAGAGACCAGAGCCGGATTCACGCCACTCCCTTGCACATTACGAAATTTATTTATCGCGATTTCAATAAAAACTCACGGAAAAATCCGGTAGAATACACACGAGGCGTCTGACGTGTGTCAGCGACTATTTATACTATATATAGATATATTTTACTATGAGAGGCGCCACCGTCGATTTTGAGCTCGATGACTCTTAAGGAATGAGCCATAGAGCCATGAAGCTACTTCGAAGAATGCCATCCTAAAAAAATATAGCCATCTTCAATCTGCGAAATATTGATTGGTAGTTATTTAACCGGATCGTCATCGTTATTCCATGTACACTGTAAATATACATGTTGGCACACTAAAGGTGACTGGAAACGTGACACAAAGTGTGGCTTTGGTGCTTATCACTACGCGAACCGTGACATTTACGAGGGTGGTTGGAAGAAAAATCTTCGTCACGGTCTTGGTACGTATCTCTACGAAGCGACTGGCACAAAATTCATGGGTACATGGATAAACGATCGCATGCAAGGTCCGGGCCAGTTGGTTCATCCACGTCATCGTTTTCACGGTTGTTGGGAACTCAATTTGGTAACAAACCACGTATTTATTACATAGGCTCCACCACATTCTCTTCACATTCTTATTTATATTCGAAGGTATGCCCTCATATATAAGGCACTACACGACATTTCAAATGCTCATGATATCGACCATTTCTCATTTTTTTAGAAGATACGGTGAAAAAAAAACTTTCTAAAAAAATTCTCGTTAGCTCCTCAACCAAAAACGGTAAAAATTGATGATGATGACTAGTATCTTGAAGTTTTCCTTGAAACCTCATTGTCTTTAAGATGCACGGTATTTTCCAAATTGTTTCGTTATCCACAAAAAAACGTAATAAATTTGGAGTAAAAAATCGTACAAAGATTTATAAAAAACATAATTGAAGCTCAAGCTCCTCCTTCATGATTCCGGTTGGAGGAATCCATGAAAAATCTCCCCTGAAAACGTGGTCCACTTGAAAAGGAAAAAAAAAAAGAAAAAATTGTCATTTTCAAAATTGAATAAAGTTCGTAAAAAATCGCAAATAATTACAAATGAAAAAAGGAATGAATTCTCCCCTTGAAAATTTCGTTCATTGAGTTTATTACAGTATATTTATTGAGTTTATTATTAACAGCGAAATGATATTGAAAACCGCTTCGGTACTTCTTTGAACTTTCGTCCGAAAGCTCTTGGTCGGTAGTGTAAAAATGTACCCGATTGGAGAATGATCATTACCGATATGATTAATAAAATTATTAGAAGTCTCTTGATTTATGTAATATTTGGTAAATATTCTCTAGAGTAACTTTCCCGAAAAATGAGAACATTTTTCAGAAATTTCTACCGGTGTTAACTGAATGACAAATCTCATTGTCTCATTCGACCTAACAATCGCGTTGTAAATGAAACGAGTTTTGATAAGTTTTCGGTTCTCCGTACTAATTATGTATTTTCATTGACGAAATCGGTTTCGTTGATGAGAAACTGACCTTTCAGATTTAAACTTTTTCGGCATCAGAACTGTAGTGGCCTAAAATTTATAGGCAGTAAAAATAAATGATTTCTTTTTGAATAGATCGTCGAATGCGAAATATCTTCAATGGAAAATGTTTTAGAAATATTTTTTTTATTTTGAAAATTGCTTCTTAGCACTCCATACATGTTTTCACAAGTAACCAATAGATAAAATAACATTCAATCATAAAAAAAATGTATAATATAATAAGTTCAAGACGATAATGAATATTCCTTTGAAATTTTCAAACATTTTTCGTTTTCTGATGCAGCCCTACGGACGTGGTTGTTTCGTCTTCGAAAATGGCACAATGCAACACGGTCTCTATGTTCACCAGAAAGATCCAAATTACCAGCAAAACGATATTCAACCCGCACCAGTAATTATGATAAAACTCGAGTATTTCATTTAAATATCAAAGGGAGGGTGTATCACTGCTGCTCAGGATCAATAATTATTATGAAAAAAAATAATTTATAATGTTTTCAAAACAACGCCGGGTATCATAATGTCGATTATACAATGAACATGTTGGTAAAATGTCAAATCCTCGGGGGCACGTGTTGAAATTTTTTGAACGTCTTTAAACTTTGTAGAACTTTATGTTTATATACCTTAATTGTGTTTTTGAGCTTTAATTGAAAAATGAAAAATATGACCCTACTTGCGGCCACTTTAACACTCATGCGTAACTAACCTTCAGCTCATGTGGCAACTCCATGTGCGATAATATTCCGACACTGTTCGTACTTATTGAATGATTGAAAATATTTTACCTAATATTTCTAATTTTTCAGGTTATTAGAAATATATATTTTTTTAATTTTCCATTTTTCCTGTAGTTAGAAATATTTTTTCTACAATTTGTAATTTTTCGTGTAATCGAGCTTTTACAATAAAATTTAAGTAATTTTTTGGAAA
This sequence comes from Campoplex capitator, assembly GCA_037576405.1. NCBI lineage: Eukaryota > Metazoa > Arthropoda > Insecta > Hymenoptera > Ichneumonidae > Campoplex > Campoplex capitator. The sequence goes on along the minus strand of JARBWI010000323.1, from coordinate 5,357,393 downwards.
ATTAGTTATTGTACTGGAAAATGATCATGAAAAAAATATTTTTGCTGATTCCCGGACGGATTATCGTGGCTAGAAAAGGTTCCAGTAATGCCAGCTATAAAAAAAATCCCCCCCCCCCCCCCCCCAACTCGAATGAAAATTATGGATAATCGAAGTTATCGTGTCCTCTGAATTTTCATTAAAAAATTGTCGTTCGTCAAAAATAGCAATGATGCACATTTTTCAAACCTTCGAAAGCCGAAATACTCCCTCCCCCCGTAATGGGAAATTTTTTCACATTACAGAATAGAAAAGGGGAAACCAATTAACACGGATGGCAGTTAAATACATTGCTCTATAATTCTCGTAGGAAGTAAATCCCAACGACGAGCTATTGAATGACGGAAATGAGAGGGGTGACAAGGAGGTTCCTCCTTCCATGCCTGTACCGAAACCGCTAAAGCAAGGAATTCGTTCTATCTGGCGAGCCCGTTACGTCACTCCTTACAACTCGGAATTACTACCACAGGCGCCAATCCTTGTGAAAGAAAAAGTGAGTGTGCATTTTAGGAAAGTTCGTTATTGCTGGAAAATCTGCAGATAATTTTTTTGTTTTCTTTCAATCTGCAATATTTGGTCATTAGTAATTAAATACATACGTTTTGAGATATTTTGTTAAATTTCGGATTGAATATATCAATAATTTAACGTTTCATTTTATTTATTAGTGAGATATTATACAACTAAAATTTTGATGTTATAAGTGAACAATTTTATTGTCGCTTATCGATTAAATTGACTACTGATAGACTTTTAATTTCAATAGAATATTGAAAGATGAAAATTAACAAAATATCTGACTTTGTCATAAAGGTAATTAAATAGTACTATTTATTGTTTCATTATTTTCATGTATTTCTTTCATAAAGCCAAACCAACTGTCTTATTAAAATCGCAAAACACAGCGAAAATGCTGTAAAAAAGTTGAGACAGTACATTTATTCCCTCCAAATAGTAGTTTCGAGTAATCAAATATCGAGTCTAAATTTCACAAAAAGTCGTGAAATGATTGAAACTTTTAAAAGCATAAGCAGTCAATTACATTAAGACCGATCATCGAAAAATTTTTCAATTCATTCTCAGCACAGTTGTTTTGCACAAGAAGAACCACAATTACATAAAAACCCTAGGATAGAAAAAAATTTCATACGAAAAAAATGTAGTTGGAAACAAAATTCGGACAAAGTATAGTCGACATCGAAATTATTTACAGAATTCATTATTTACACTTATACGCAAAGTTTTAGATTTTTACTGTGTATATCCACCGATTATAGAAACTGTTATGTACTGAATTCCCTATAAAAAAAAAAATTCTATGCAAAGAAAAAATTACATTAAAAGTCAAAATTGCAATATTTTATGATTTGCAAGAAAATGGGTTGCATGACAATTTACAAGCGGCTTTTTTTGGGATCGTCAAATCAGTAGTCGTATTATACTTATGTTCCTGTAAAAAATGTTTGTGCTTATTCTTTAATAGGAGAGTGCGAGTGAGCCAAATCTTGGTTTAATTATTTCGTAGCTTTCACGGTACTTCCCCCCTCTCTCCTGTTCCCGAGGTTCATTGATTCCGTCGAGATATTCGGGCCGGAATCGAGACACCGGAAGTTATCGTGACTTTTTGCGCCACAGACAATCAACCTGCTTAATTTGACATGAAAGCTTCTCCCTCAGTTCCGTTTCTGGCTATGTTTCACCATAATCATTAACCAGTCCTCTTTAATTCAATGACGTAAATCCAATAAACCAACTTCTTTCATTCGAACGTCGCTTAGATTAACCCCCATTGATTGAATTCTCTATGAGTGCTTCCGCTTGTTACAACTGTCCTTGGATAATTTCGTACTTTGGAATTTTTATTAATATACATCATATCCGGTGTCTGCAATCCCACTGATGCTAATAAAGACGAATCAAAATACAGTTATAGCATATTTCAAAATAATTATTCGTCTCGTGTTTATGGTGGAATATTATGAATAACTGTTCTGTAAAAATGCATTCAATTTTTTTTGGCATAATATTATTGGTATTGTAACAGCATTATCGTAAAGTTTTAATAATCCGTCTACAAGGTCATATACGGAAAGGCCGAAGCTGAGTGATAAAGTGCCAACCCGCTGTCGCTATAGAATAGTGTACTGAGAAAAAAAATTTGTTGATCGGAAAGAATATTGTTGAAGAGATGAGACAAATAAAATTCAGGCTTTCCAACTGACAAAAAACTGTGAAGCGAACTGAATATTTTTATACCCCTTACTAAATATTCATTCGAATCAAATAATTACATAATTGAGTCAAATTATTGTTCATTTCATTTATTGGTCTGATACCTAAATATATAGCTTATAACTTTTACAATTCAAAATGTCTATTCTACTAGTCTTACCAAAGCATTTTTCTTTAACTGTTTTTTTTTTTTAAATTATAAAAACTCATTCAGCACACTATTATATAGTTACATGCGAAATTTTAAAGGGATTTTACTATTCATGGAATATTCAAACTCAAAGATTGCTCAGTTTTACGTGTTTTTTTTTTTTTTTTGTGAGAGCGGTGAAAACTTTTCACGTTTTCGCAATAACTCCTTTTTTATAATGGATTTTTTAATCTATGATATGTGCATTAGATGGGAACACGCGGTTATTTTGGAAACTCTAATTTTTATATTCAAAATTTTGCCTTCAAATTTGTACGTTCTTGGGTTTCGGTATAATGTAACAAGTAGATGCATGATTATGGATTCGGGGAGTAAACTGTTGAACGTAACTGTGGCAAAACAATCACGTTAAAATAGAAATCAAGAGAAGTCTATAAATTCGTTGTCGAGTTGTACCACCCGAGAAGATTAATTGAATATCTGCTGTATCGGCGAAATTTTTTTTTTTTGCCGCCACATAAAATGGATATTAGGGGAAGGGAACGGGAAAAACTCAGAGCTTCGGAGGACGAGACGATTGCTAGAAAACACAAATGATAGTTTTTCGGTTTTCATTTGCAGGCCTCAACGGAGTCGTTGGCGGATGAGTGTCACACGAGTGAAGTCTGGAGTGAAAAGGAAGAGTATTCGGAACATCCAGAAATAGAACAAAGTGAAGAGTTTGAGGATAATTTTTATGGGAAGGATTCTCCTTACGAGTCAGTTACGCCAGACTTCGGTGAATAAGTCAGGGAAAAAGATTTCTCATTATTTTTCAAGCTCTGTCCATTCAGAAGATTGTATTGAAAATAAAGGCCTGTACGCGATGACTTTACATTTGAACTACTGAACATTATTGTGTTAGTATATAAGACGGGCTAGAATACCAGCCCCAAAGGCGTCCTCTCGGGTCAAGACGTCAATTTTGGGTCCGAGGAGTATCCTGAGAGATACAAGGGCTATCATGTGGACGCAGCGGAATATCCGATGCTCAGCGACCACAGTAGTAAGGCTAGACCAGCTCTGGACCACATTTCTGGAAAGGGGAAGAGTAAGGCTAGTTTTAGCTAATAGAGGAGGGGGAAGTGGAGGGTCAAACGGTATCTGCAAAGGATTTGTTTGATTGATCTTATGCGACAAGAAAAGTGCTAATGTCACTCTTTCTAAGAGAAAAGAATAAAAATGATATTTATCATCTGAATTTTTTACAGAAGATGTATAAACGTCACATCTCCTAATGATAGATTTATGTGTCCTGTTACACATTTTTGTAATCAGCAGAGACAGATATTTTTACCAGATTGCGTAAGAATGGAATTTTTTTTTGAAAAGTCACCTGCCATTGTCCGGCTTTTTATCTCAAGTTCCGATCTGGGGAACTGCATAAAAATTATATTTTGCTCTATAGATACTAACTACACGAATGGTTAATGGAGCACTTTCATCTCGCACACCTGTCTTTGAAAAAGTCAAACCAAATTTTAGGTGGGAAACTTACAATATTAAGATGTGCAAGCTTGTATGCAATCCACCCGTCGAAAGACCTGTGGACATTGATGAAAAACGAACTTGGATCAATTCCCAAGGCTTTGCTTTTGAAATATTATAGTAGAAGTATAACTTTATTGTGGGATCGTTTACCAGAGCATTTGCAGTCTGATAGTGAGATACAATCATATAATCATTTTATCATGGAGTAATATTTTATATAATTTAATAAGGAAAGGAAAGATAGTGAACCAGAGTTGCAAATAATGTATTACTTTTTCAAATGCATTACTGTTTTCATCATATCATTAAATTCAATGATTAATGGAAATTATTTTCATTGAATCATCTGATTTAAAGTAACTACGTTAGGAGCTTTTGGGATTTTTTTTATGAAACTGCAATTCACGATGAAAAAATAATCAACGATTTTATTTCCGTATTTCTGTTAAAAAAGTTATGAACATAAACAAAAATTTTGTTTGAAATTCTGAAAAGTTTGTACTTTTTTTACAGTTTGAGGCGAAAGGCTTAAAAAATCGTACAAGCTTCTTACGTAGTTACTTGAAAATGAACATTTTTTCGACAAAATTGAAAATGGCTGGGATTTCAGACTGGTCGATTCACTATGGAATATGCCGCATGATCTGGAGGAAGAGTCTTTATTATTAGACGCTTTTTGTTCGGCTCTAAATTTTTCGATTACATTGAATAACGCACATATCCAAATTATTCTATACGATGATGTATTTTGCAACTAGACACTTCTTTTCTTCTATTTTTTTCGTAAATTGATATTTTCTGTTGAATGATTGATTAGTTATTCGAAAAATGTTTTTTGTACGATATCCACCCATTTTAAGAGCTACCGTAGTTAATCACAGTAGCAATACAAATTTTTTTCAAAAGAAAAATCAGTGTTTTCTGTATTTTTTTTTTTTTTTTTTTTTTTTTTTTTTTTTTTTTTTCAATTTCCGTTGACATATTACATATTTGAGTATTATCGATACAAAAAATGCAAACGAATACGCATCTGCGATAATAGTTTTACCACATTTTTCGTGGCTCCATTAGGGGTGAATTGTTCATTTTTTTATTTTTATGTTAATATTTTTTCTTTTTCAATTCTCACGTACACTGCTTGCATATTACATACAGCATGACTGTTGTCTTCATAATCGCCGCATCAAATACCATTCTTCGTAGTATATTCGGTTCTCGAGCGTCAACAATTTGTTGTTTCAAACCTATATCACATTGAGTCATCTCATGTTATGGACATTAACAACTTTGTTGCAAAGTAGAGAAAAATTTTACGCAGTGATATGGTTAAACCAATTTTTTATGACAAAATATATATATATTTTTTTTTATAAATGATTGTTCAATATTTCAGCGAAGAATGTTTTTCGAAAGAAAGAAATAAGGCAGGAAACAAAAAAAATTTCCAGCAAAGGGTAAAATACGTTTGAAAATATTGTTTTTCATGACTGCGTGACACTAGTATTGCTCAATTTGTAGCCACTCTAAGATATTACCATATCTCATGAATAGTAGATACATGTTTCATAATTATCAATTTCCCTTTGTACGTGCATAAACATTTATTCTTCATAGTTTACGAGGGATTTCAAAGCACGAATTCGTGATCAATCATAAAAATAAATCTGTATCAGTGCAACTATGAAATCATGAAATTTCGTAGCAATTTTTGGTAATTATCCGCCAGTACTTGTAAAAAAAAATACTTAAGAATAGTTATTTTTCAAAATAGTTTATCGCTCCGATATTTTGACACTGAAAAACCAACAAAAGCGAGTTCAAAAAGAATAAGTACATACAGCAGTAGTTATGTACTGAATGTGACTTTTGTTTAGCCGTTTTTTTAAATAAACGAAACGTTATGAATATGTCGGTATTCAGCAATACCAATTGTTCGAAACAAACTTCACGAAATTCGAAAATTTTTTATCTGTTATAAAAAAAAGTATCAATATTTTTTATCGACCATTTTTCGAAAAAACGATTTAAGAGTGAAAAATTGATTTATTTCTTAGTTTACGACAAAAGACTCATCATACGAAAAAATTTTAAACCCGGATAAAGTGCAATTAGGAAAAATTTGTCTAGGGTATAAAAGACACGAGACATTCAATTGAGAGTGTATATTTTATAGGCACATATATATATATATATATATATGTGTATGAGTTTGTTGGAAGGACGGAATTAAAATGGATGAAAATAACGCGGAGGCAAAATTGAAAATAACTATACAGTCTTATAACGGCAAATATTTCGGCGCGAGGAGAACTGTACTTGTTTCTTTTTTCATGTTCTTTAGTTTTTGGTCTTTTTGTTCTTGTCGAAAACACATGCGTCGATGAACAATTTATAAAACCGCACTCGTCCGAAATGGAACCTATTACTCAAAAAATAAAGGGCGCTTCTGATCTGTCTTGTTCGCGACGATCACCTGGTGGCACTCTTTTTGTGGCCAGGGACCTGTACATTTATTTACAACGTGCTGAAAAGATTCGATAACTTTCACATGATAAAAAAAAACCGCACTTGATTAATAATCTTCTAAAAATTATACCAGATTATTTGCTCAGAATTATCAATCTTTTAAAATTTTAACTATAAAAAGATACATAAAGTTGCTGCTATAAGTTTTGTGCGCCGAATTACCCTCGGATTGACGAATTTTTCGTTTTTTTTTTTTTTTTTTTTTTTTTTACAACTATTGGCTCAACGTTGATTCCCTTTCATTTTTACACGTTATCTAGTACACACCGTACGCATTATCAACTATAATTCAATGTTCGTTGGAATGAGCTTATTGCACCCGTTCCATCTTGGCACAATTAGTAAAGTTTGTCGTCACGTTTTTTTTTTTCGAGCGAATTAAAATCGCGATTAAAAAAAAACCATAATTACACAGCCGTCGATCCGATTCTTGTGTTTATTGGTCATGCTGCAATCGTCGGTGGGTAGGATCTTTCCCATTTTATTTTAATCGTCGAATTTTCATATTTTTAAGGCCTTGCCACAGAACAACCAGCTTATTCCCAGAATAGTTTATTATCGTCGCAACGGATCTTCATAAAAGCTCACTCGTGCAATTCGAGTCAATTCGATATTTAGCATTTGATATAGGCGAGCGTTACTTCATTCGAGTACTACGAATAATCGACAATTCGAGATCACTGATTTTTTCTTGTTCTTTATCCTCGTTTATCTTTCGATCCTTCACTTTCGCCAACAGAAATACGATATTATTCAGGTTCATCGCACAATGTTTTCTGTGACTCACGCGTGGACGCGAGGGCTTAAGACTTTGTTTGTTGTAAAAGCGCGAATGATGATTTCACTTTTCAAGGCCCGTACCGATCCTGAGGTAACGAAACCATGGCTCACATGAGATCCGGTGGTCTTCGTTGAAAAGCAATACTCGCTACGGATATGCTGCACAGCCCTGCTGTTATCAAACCAAGCACAATATAAACGCAAGTTATCAACCAGAACGCAAAAAGGTAAAGCGTCTTGTTGCAATATTTCCCCCGTGATGGATCATAATTCGGCTCGTATTCCTTGTACACCCACATTGAACCTGTTCGTTAAAACAAATATACATTTAGAAATAAGATCTGGAATCGCTTTGTGGTATTTTTTTTTTTTTTTTTTCATTGACGTATCGTCGGGACAAAAACCTTAATCAAAAGTATAATTCATTATTTCTACAGAAAACTTTCGTTTTTTTTTTTTAAGTTGTCACAAAAGCTCGTCAATGAAGATTCTTATCAAAAGAACAATCAAGTTCTTATCAAAAAATTGATAAGATGTCCGATTATAATTTTTCGTTAATTATATCACTTCGAATCAGTTTCAAAGTTCAAAACGTTACAATCGTACTTCGATCTATCGAAACATTCAGATATAAATTCAGTAGTTATTATATGTAATGTAATTAGTTCAATAAAAAATTAGCACATACCGATTATGAACCAACCGAGTATGAAACAATTGATCAATGTCTGAGTCGGAGTTTGTCTCATTCTTTCCTCATCCCTTTCCTCCTGACGTTTTCGGACCCTCGCTGAGAGATGCAGAAGTTGCTTGAAAACACCGAAACCTCCTCCGACGAGGAGATAAACCGGTATATACTCACCCTGAGGACAATCGTACAAATAGATTCCCCCTATTACCATCATGCATACTGGTATTACTATTGTCACGCCTATGATGATCGTACAGCCGACTGAAAAAAGTTTTAAAATAATTGTCAATTCATCCACCAAAAAGTATCACTTTTGCGCATGGAGAAGCTCCCATTTTTGTTTACTGAAGATATCTAATTAAAAAATGATCGTGACGTGAAAGTTTCGCGAGAAAAATTTTCAATATCAATTTTGTATGATTGCGCTTTTCATATAATGATTCAAATTATAACAATAATGTATTGATTTTCGTAATGTCATAACAGCAGAACGACATTTCTAGATAAAAATACACAGCTCAACAAAGTTCAAGTCATTCGCTGTGGTAGGGGTAATTTTTTATTTTTTAAGTTTTAGCATTTCTCTAGGAATAGATATAATTCAGATACAATATAATGCAAAGATGTACATATATCAGAATAGCCATGTTTAAGAGTCATCGAGCTCACGTGACCAACTTGAAATCGACGGTGGCGCCTCTCATAGTAAAGTATATCTATATCTAGTATAAATATAGTCGCTGACACACATCAGACGCCTCGTGTATATTCTACCGGATTTTTCCGTGGGTTTTTATTGAAATTGCGATAAATAAATTTCGTAATATGCAGGGAAGTGGCGTGCATCCGGCTCTGGTCTCTTCAGTTGTGGCAAATGTGTGTACAATTTGTAATAAAATAATTATTGTGACTGGCGGAAAAGCTGTCATGGTGCGAGCAAAGCGCCTTGTATTTTTGTTAATTTACTGTGTTGATTAGAGATATCTGATCTCTGAAAAGGGAGCACAGCCGGAACCGGCTAATTAAACCGAATTTTTCGATATTTTTTATGATCACGTAATCATAAAATTGGCGACGAAATCCGGTAGAATAGAATTTTAGTTAGCTTTTTTGGCACCTGGCGCTGCGTATGCCATCGCTCGATGACTCTTAAAGGGTATGGATAAGAGTAGCCTAACGCACCTCCAATTTTCGAATTTAAAATCTTTCGATACGATTTAACACGATGGACTGAAATTTTTTCATGTCAATCTGACTGAGTGAAAAAATGTCACTTTCAAAATTTGCAGCTATCTTTCTCGCACCAACAAAAGTGAGAGGAAAAAAATTCATCTCAGCAACTCTTAACTTATGAATTTATTCATCGGACATGATGGAATGACTTGACAAAGTTCGATTTTTAAATAATTAAAAACTTTGATTTGTTGTCTAATGTTGTACAAATTTTTAAACTTTATTTTAGAGGTTGATATAACTGAAATGTACGATGTTGAATTATCCAGTTCAATTATAATATCAAAAGTTATGGGAAATCGCCCAATTTCGAGTACAGATACGCTGCATGTCTTGCCTCGGCCGGTTCTATTTTTCTTTTCAATATTTAGCGTCAAGACGCTGTCGCGTCTCCAGATTTATTTCGGACTATTACGTTTAGCGCAAACCTTCGACAATCATGTATTATGCACAAATATTTTGTTTTCTTTTTTCCTTAATGAGACTTGAATAAATAAGTTTTTCTTAAAGGAGCCCGATTTTTCCGACAAGAAACGAAAAAACGTTGCGGTGTCTCTAAATACAAAAAATATGGTTTCGCCATTGGTGTTGAAAAGAATTATATATTGAGAAGAAAAAAAAAATGAGTGATGCATGTTTTCTTTAATGGCTCCAACTTACTTGTGCCTAATAGCAGAACTATAATATTTAAGAGGAAATCGAAAACTCCTTTCGATGCTTTGTGGGCTTCTCTCATGCGTCCAAATAGAGAATCGTATGACGGTGGAGGGGCTGAAATTAGAAAAGATTTTCTTAATGTTTCTTATATCCGAATGACGAACCCTCTCAGAATATCGACAGTTTAAAACGATTGTTAATTTCGCCTGAAAGAAAACAAACGTTGGAACTTTATTCCAATAAAATAATCAAAAATTAATTCGTCAAGATTGTACAACTTTTGTTTCGATTGGTATTTTGAAAAAAAAAAATGTATCTGCGCTTCAAATTTTATGGAAATGTAAAAAAATTGTTTCATAAAAATTCAACTGACATTTCCAAACAATTTTTCAAAAAAATCTGTTCGCAACATTGAAATTATTAGAGGCATGAAAATGGAATTTTAGCATCGGTGGTCTCTCAATCAAATTTAAAAAATGTATCAATCGTACGCAACTTGCAAATCTATCCAAAATGGTCAAAATCCCTCAAGATTTTTTTACAACTTAGAACAGATTAGAATTTTTTCAAAATTTCCATACAAAATTATGAAAACAAGAATGATCATGAAAACTGCGTAGATCTCGTACAAATCAATTGATGACATTCCATGACTTTTTCAAGGCGGAGTATAATTTCTGATATTTAAGGTTTTTCATGACTTTTCAGATAATTAGACACCGTGTTGTTACAGCAGCGTACAGTGAAAATAGCAATTTTGTACCATAACTGGCTTGGAAAATGCGTATGAAAATATATTTCTCACCGTTGGGATCAATGACATCTTCGTAGGATGGAGGAGCTCCGCGATCGTTGATCAAAACAGCTGGATGACCCGGTGGAAGATTGATATTGTGATAAGAGGGTGGCGGGGTACAACTTATAGCGGTAATGTGATGGTTACTTCCTGGATTAACACCACCCATACTCTCGTTGGAGAGACCGTTTATACTTGTAGAATTTTGCGACATTATCTTCTTTTATCTCACACACGATATTATCCTCTCAAATGTAATGTGATCTGCAAAAATGTTGTATCATCAAAATGCCACTCATGAAATCGTGGTCTCGCTGCTGCTTGTTTCGATTTTTTTTCAATGAATCGAGAAAAAAAAAAACAAACAAACCTATTTCCAAACCATTTTTTCAAGTTTCTTTGTATCACGCGGATTATATTACATCGGAAACTCCTAATTTTTCGACACTCAAACGCTGTATCGCGTGAATGTAAACGCCAAATGGAAAGCGAGAGTAGAAAGTGCCGGCTTGGTGCGGTAAAGTGTTATCTTTTTTCTTTTTTTCGGCCAATCTTTCTATTGCTTCTCCGTTCAAACACGCGGGTCCAAACAGTGGTCGTAAACGACTTGGTGAGGAACTGTCACACCCCCGCTCCTAAAAAGACGACACTCTCTGTTGCAACACGCACCGCACACTAACAACGCTCGCAATGTGCTGTCGCAACGTTGCTGCTTTTTTTTTTCTCTTTGTGCGTTATTTTTTTTGTCTATTTACCGAATTCTCACACAATAACTAGACACTCGCTGATGATGTTCCTCGTCGGCATCGATAATACAAATGTCAATATTCAGCTTCTGCTATAGAAGTAAAGTTTTTTGTCAGACTTTTATCGATGAACTTCGTAAACGGAAAGAATTTGAATGGAATTCGAGAGGACGTTTACCATTACGAAATTTCATGACAAGACGAAAAAAGTACGAGAAAAAACGTGTGCACCACACCAAGTCGATTATAATTTGACATATTTTGTCCTGTTGTTGAATGTTGTTCTATGGAACCCTGAACGTTACGTTACGATATATGCTACATGAGTCGTACACGAACATCGAATTGGAGTGTGAGAGTGAGAGTAAGAGTGGCGAGTGGCGAGTGGCGAGCGAGCGGTGAAAGCGAGAGTGCGAGGAGATGAAAGAGAAGAAAAAAAAAAAAAGATCGCCGCGACGCTAGCGCCGAAAAATTCTTTGTGGCTTGAAGGGCAAACTATTGCAGTCGAGATGCGCCGCGATACTTTTGTTCGTTGAAAACACCCGCGAACATTCGAATTCGAGAGTTTCGAATAATGACATTGATGTTTTAGAGGAGGTTTTGTATCGGCGTCATAAAAATATCTTTTTTTTCTCGTTATCGTGTTTGTCAACGCAAGCCAAAGGAATGCCAAATCGATCCGAAAATTTCGATGCACACGCTTTCGTCATTATTAACTAAGATCATGCTGATCATAATTGTAGTTTAGTCACCTTGGTACATAAAAAAAAACAAACAGCCGACGTTTCAATGAATCTTTTTCCTCGTTTAAGGCCTCCGAGGCTGTAGAATGACAAATCGTGAAACACACACCGCCAAATTCAAAGAGTGGGATAAGTAAATGCTACACAGCATATACAATCGTGCCTGACGAATATATACTAAAAGAGCATTTGTTAACAGCGAGTTTGCTAAAGATTGTGCTTGAAGAAACTTTACAACGGGGTTTAGCAGAGCTCGTTAAATATGTTTCTTGCTTTTGACATTTTCAACCAAGTTTTCATGGAACCGGGTATAACCGCATCGGTGTTCAAAGAAAATACGTTCTGTCACCTCGATTTGAATCGTTGCTGCTACTTCTCAGATCGGGGTCGCGGTCCAATTAGAATTGGGATTTTATATAGGGGAGGGCCGGCCAAAGCGCCCCCCCCTCTCCCCGAAAAAGTGGAAATTTTTTTTTTTCGACAGAAAGATGATCATCTTGATCATTGGTCTTAGGACATCCGTTGAAAACATAATATTCAATAAAACGACTAATTTTTTCGAAAAAAATGTACATTTTTTCGAAATTTAAAAATTTGCTGATTCAAGTGCGGATAAGCAAGCTTGGAGAAGTGATATATGTGATATAATATGTTTTTTCTTGTTGAAAATGTGAAAAATTCGATCATGCAGTTTTGAACATGCGTTAATAACATACTTTTATTAGTTTAAAAAAAAAACAAATGTTTAACGAAAAGTGCTCATTTTGCCATGGTCTTATTTACAAAAATACCAGATATACAACTCCGGCACAATTTCATTTCATGGAGAATTCGAAATTTTGGCATTGAAAAAAAAACAATTCAATTTTCTCTTTCCCTCTCCGAAAATTGAATTTTTTTTTGTTGGAAAATTGAATTCAAAATTTTTGAAGGTTCCGTTTTGCCCGGCCCTCCCCTACAATTTAATTCAACTATGTAAATCAACCAAACAATCGTCGTATTTAACTTTGCTTTTTTTCTTCGATTTATAGAATTTTGGAAAATGTTTATAATTTCTATTACCGGAATTTGGGGTGTTTTATGGTACACGAAGGAGTGGCGTGAATGCAGATCACGTTTTTCAAAATTGGCTAAACGTCTTCCGGGACCATCGACCCTCCCACTCGTTGGGAACGCCTTGAGCTTCGCTTTTTGTCGACAGGAAAGTGAGTCTTCATTGCTAAACCGAATTTGTAAAAATAGAGGCCCTCCACGCTTTGTGAACATTTCGAATGTCAATTTTGAATTAAACTTATTGAACAACTATCATTATTTCAGATATTTTTTGTTACCAGTATGGGAATTTCATTTATGGTGTTCTGCGAATGGAAATAGTAGATTCGCATTGCATTCTGAAATTGCATCATTTGAATTTTCGGATCGCATTTGCATTTTCCAATTTGATGTTTCGATATTGATAGGCAATCATCTTCTTGATCATGAACTCTGGATTCAAATTCGGAGTTCCCGGAAACTAACTAGTCATTGCAACGAAAATAACCATCATTGTTGGTACTCAATTGTTATTGTAATCGTTAACAGAGTTTCAGAAAATTCAACTCAAGTTTGAAGTCAAGTTTTTACAAACGTACAAAAATATTCCCTTCAAAAAGCAGAGACTCTTTTATCCTTTATTTTTGTTTTGTAATAAATGGAATAAAAGAGCAAAGTTTTTAAGGAGAATCACAGAATAAGCTGATTTTTCATTTGTCCAAATTGAATGAGTGGCCCATTTGACATTTGCCAAGACACGTGTCTCTGCTATTTTCTTTAATAGAAAAAAAAGGATAGAAAAAAATGCATGGAAAAAAATCGTCATCAGAATTTTGAAATGGGATTGCGTCAGATGCTCCGGTGTCCAGCTGAGATCTCGGACGCAAACTGACCAGTTCAGAACCAACAGTTACATAATAGTTCTTGGGATATTTTATCAACTTTCGAATGAGCTCGGTCTCGCTTTAATCGGAAGCAACGTGTGACAGATTTGGCTCACTTTGTGCCCAGATTTTGCGCGTTTTTTTCGAGAAGCTAAATCAAAATTTTCTTCGAGCTGACCGGGATGATAGGGAGTGCTTGTTCTCTAAAACTTGAGGGGTGTAAAACAAAGGGGCATGAATGAGCCTAGAATAGTATACAGTCAATTATGGGGATTTTTTTATGACAAAGGATAATCGCGATGTTGTGTTTCTTGACAATCCTCAGGGAAGAATACGAGGACGTGGAAATAGTTTTCCGTCAAGACTTGATTTTAATTCTTCTTATTATCTCAAATGAAAATGTTAATACATTATCATTCAACTGTACGTCATAGAAATTGCAGGACTAAAGTTGATTAATCCGCAAAATAATGAAGTAAATTAATTTGGTGATGGGACATCAATTGAATTCGGGGAATGAGATTTATCTTGCGACAGAATGGATTTTCAAAGTGAAATGAAATACCACATCTAGATAATTAGCTTCTGCCCATGACTTTGCCGGCGTGAAAAAATTTTTCACGCGGACAACGCCATCTGTTGATAAGTTAACGATTCAAGATCAAGTGTTTTTAAAATAATATTAGAATTGAATAGACATGGTTTATCTGTGTGCCAAGTTACATTCAAATTCTTCCAATTCTTCCAACGATTTAAGCGTGATTGAATAATAAACATCCAAATATGTTCATCAACTTTCACATTTATCATATCAGTAGGATTCTAATTTAAATATTCAAATTACGTATATACATAATGAGATAGATGTTTGTTATTACTCATGCACGCGCAAATTGTTCTGGGCCATGACTGGGTTAACCCATACGATACTGTTTATCCTGGTGATATGCGTTCCCGTGGGATAATGGTTCAACTTTCAGGTTATTTTTAGCATAATTTTAATTCGGTCGAATTTTATTTCGTTCGAATTTCAATTTATTCGTATTTTTTTCCTTTAATTACAATTCGAATGTATTAATAGTTGTAAATTCAAATTCATTCAATTCATGGTTTCAAGTTGAAATTCGAACGAATTATAATTGGGGGTGTATTTAGTTTAAATTGCTCCAAATTTTGATTACGTACATAAGCCGACAACGATGGTTGCACGGTCGGTCTGTGGTTCTGGCGCTTATGAAAGTTAAAGCAGCCTCGGACGAGTCCTATATTTGGTTGTGTAACCGCTTAATCATGCACTGGCAGGCGCATCAATTTTGAGCGGGGGGCAGTTTTTCCAAGTCTCCGATAATATACCAATCAACTGTAACTGAGTAAAAACTATAGCCGTCAATATCGGCCGGATTTTCCACAGTTTCCGTTAGACCTTGAGCGAAAATCCTTGAGGGCTTTCTCAGGAATATGAAAGAAAAATAATCGCGTGTACATAATTTTTATTTAAATAGCAATTTGTGGTATTAAAAATTATGCAAATAATCATAAATATTCACAAAAATTATTTCATCTTGACATAAAATAAAATTCAGAAATAAATTTGCGTTTAGATATAAATATATAATAAGTATATTTAATTAAGCAACAGTAGAATAAAATTTCAATGAATTAATGTTATTTCTAGACGCGGTGAGAAATCCTTCAAAATTCAAAATTTGCATGAAGCTGATAAGGAGAAAATGACGTGCCATAAAAAAAACTGCGCTTCAATTTGATGTAAATACATATGCATGCTTCGTGTCAATAATCTATTTATTTTTGCAGAAATGTTGGAACGTATTGTAAGTGTCCTAGCACCTCACAAAGATGTTTCACCAATTAGAATTTGGATGGGGCCTGCACTATATATTGTGGTCACTGCTCCACGTGACATAGAGGTGAGCACGTTAAAGACGATACACTTGTGGATATGAGAAAGTTGTAACAATCGATTATCCTTGCAGAAATTTACAGGCCATTTCCTCACACAGCTTCTCTTTTTTAAGGAGGGTGGCTACATACGTCAATATGATAAGAATTCAATAAAATTTAGTGATAACATTCTTTAGCATCAAATGCAGTGACACAAATTTTTTCAAATTTTCCGTCTACATAGTTGTCGAATAATTGGAGTTTACAATATGCAAAAGATATACCTATATATATCAGAATCCTATGCTTACGGATGTAAACTCTAGTGTTAAATTACTCGAAAACTATGTAGAAGAAAAATCTTAAAAAATTTGTATATTCATATTAAATCCAAAAGAATATGCTCACCAAATTTCATTAAATACTAATCATTTCGAATTTTTCTATGCTTTTAGTTTCAATTGATCAACATCATAAGAATAAACAGTTCAACCATAAATAACGATTCACTGTAAAAATATTCGCGATAAAATAACTTTAAGTAATAAATAAAATAACCGGAGTCAAAATAACAGACCAGTGAATTTATTTTGAACATATATATATTCAATACAATATCCATGCTGAATTTAATGTCTTTAAACTAAGACGTATCAATTCACGATTCAAAATATCAATCAAATTGCTGCTCACGTAATCGTTATGTACCGACTTTTTGCCGCTGTCGCGAATCGCAATCGGCTGATTATCTTTTAATATACAGGCTATTCCAAGCAACATGATCAGGCGATTCCGCGAAACTTCTTTTGTTTTCACATTTTCTAACGAGATAAAATATTTTTTTTCTAGTTCGTTACACATTTGTTAGAAGAGGAATGAATCGAAGGCAGTTCATGGAATCTTGAAGAAAGCGAACTATTGCGAATTAAGGAGTTTCGGTACAAAAGGCAAAATGTTAAGAAATTAAACAAATTTGGTGATAATGTTCTTCAACATCAAGTACGAAAACACAAATTTTTTCAAAATTTTCTTCTACTTAGTTATCGAGTAATTATGCATTAAAGCAGATTTCTTATGCCCGACGTGTATACCTATATATATGGAAACGCTATGCTTATACACGTCAACTTTAGTCTTCAATTACTCGATAACTGTGCAAAAGAAAAATCTGAATAAAAATTGTATTGTCAAATTCGGCACTAAAGAATATGTTCACCAAATTTTATAAAATTCTTAACTTTTTGACAATTTTTTGTGTTTTTAACATGGTTTAGCATGGGAACATTGTATCGCCTGTACCGAAATTCTTCAAGAAAAAAAGCGAAATTGATTGCAATCGGAATGGAACAAGTTTTTCTTTAGTTTCGATCAGACCTCGAAATAAATTGGCGAATATAGAAAAACAAGCGGGATTCACTCTGGTAATGTAGTTTGAAATGACCGGCGTACGCGCTCATACGATACGATTGATACCGTGAATATAAATTAGCTTCATATCACCCATATGCGATCGTCGAAGGACTCCCACGAAGCACATGTATAAATCGAAAATCTTTTTTCTTTTTATTGCATTTTTCCAAGTACTAGACGGACTTGGCATTGTCTGTCTCGTCAAATTTTCATGATAACATGGAATAATTATGCATTTTATTTTCTCGCATTGGTATTGTACAGATCGTACTAAATAGTCAGCAGGCAACGAAGAAGGGAATGGTCTATAAATTTTTATATCCGTTTATCGGCGAAGGACTTATAAGTGGTTCCGGTAAAGTATATTTTTATTTATACCGAAAAACAAAGTGTTTGAATTTTATTTTTAGTTTTAACGCGGCCAATAAAATTTTTATAATATCCATTGAATTGCTCGTTGGACAACTCTTTTACATTTCGCTATAAAAAATTGTGATGAATTGGGAGGAGCGGACAAAGCAAACACCACCCAGAGAAAAAAGATTAAATTCCTTTGTTCGGTAAAACTGAAACATCAATATCCAATTGACATCGAAACACTATCAACAACATTTTATGTCCGTTTGATAAGTCCTTTAGATGTTTCTTGCAATATTCTTATTAATATTAACTCTAAATTGTAAAATTTGGTTATTTTTAAATGTGCCGATATGTTTGACATTCTGTTTATTTTGTGATGATTTTTTTAAAAACGCTTATCATTATTCAACGTGCCAAAAAATCCCGAAGAAAATTAACAAAACTCGATTCTAATCGAATTGGCACTTCCCAGTATTTATTTAATTGTTATTTTATTTAATTAAATTATTCATTATATTTATATAAAATAAAATAAATTTAATTAAATAATTATTTAATTAAAAAAATTAAGTACATATTTACGTAATAAAAAAACAGTACTCTCAATCGTCTTGAAACTTGTGTCCATAGTGAATGATTTTGTGACAATATTAAAGTGATCAGATAACGTTTCATGCTTTTCGGGTCGATCTTATTTCGGCTTGGGCCAACCAATTTGCCCGCCCTTTCCCTATTTCACTATTCATTTAACCGACTAGTAATTAAGAAATTTTCGGACGTAGAAATCCATGTAGATCATGGATTAATTTACGATGAATCTGCTCGATACGTAATTTTTTTTGTAACTTATCCTAAGATTGCGTTAGTTGCTGCTTCAGTTTTTTTTTCAAATTCGTTTTCAATTATCTATATAGGTCATCTTGAATGTATATCTCGATGCTAAACGTAATTTTTCAGGCGACTATTGGAAATCGCACAGAAAAATATTCTTGCATACGCTGAATCAACGAATAATTCGTGGATACGTGAATATATTCGACAAGAGGAGTCGAATTTTGACAAAAAAATTAATAAATTTTGCTGACGGAACAATATTCGATATTCATGATTTCTACGAAGGTTGTACGATCGACATTGTCAGCGGTAAGAGCTTTTTCTTCAATTTACGTTTTTAGACCTTAGTCACACTACTCTGAGAAAAAAAAATCGTGAAATCAACAAAAATTTAAGTTGCATATGCACGACAAAATATTTCGAGCACCCAAAAAAATACTTGTCGTCTCAATAAAGTTTCGTTTCAGCATACAAAACTTTGTTTAGACATTAAAATATTTTGTTACGTTATCGAAACATTTTGTCGTGCGTATCCAACTAAAATTTTTGTTCATTCCACCATTTTTTTTCTTAGTCTGATTTATTCAGGCTCTTATTAATGGCCGCATTAATTCCTAGAAACCATATTGGGATGCGGTGATATTAACGCACTGGAAAATCCTGATCACGCATTCTCTCGGAGCACAGTAGAGTAAGTGAATATCAATGAGAATATGTCACGAAGCAGGATATATTAATAGTGTAGCTTAGTAAAAAGAAAGACGAAGCAATTTCAATGACATACAAATATGTGCAAGTACAGAGAGCAATTCAAGTAAAAAATGACATTTTTAATTGAAATACCGACATACCCTGATTCACATGATTTTTCAATCGACGTCTCTATCTGTCCTGTTACAAACATTTTCTTCAACCAAATCTATTTCATATGTACTCCATATGAAATAAATTTAATCTCGCTGTACTCCGAAACCTATGTAATTTCTATGTTTTACATATCTATTTTATATTTGATTTTTTTTTTTCACTTGTATCTCATATTTGCATAAATCTATTATTATCAAATGCGCCCTACAGCAAGGCTTGGGCAGAAATAAATCTCAGTCAATCAATCTTTATCTCTCTCTCTCTCTTTCTTTTTTTCCATGCAAAGAATGTTACTCGAAAACTATTAAAAACGAATATCACCGGAATCGCTAATTGCATTTCTGCTCTATTTTGTTTTCGAACAGATCTTCGATGTCTCTGATTTTTTAGTTGAATTGCCTTCGAAAAGCGACATATTACGGCTCTTTCAGCACGACTCAAGTGTTGACCGTTTTTTGTGCATGAATTATAATTATCAAAATTTTTAAGTTTGCATTTTTTGTACTGGTGTTCAAAATATTTGTGATTTCGGAAAATTTTTGAAACAATAAAGATGGAAAATGGTTAAGGGAATTGTATATTCATTGGAAGTTTGCTTGTGAAAATAAAAATAATATATCACTGAATTAATAAGGGCCATTTTTTTTTGTAAAATTTCAAGAATGTACGAAATCGTTTATACTCGGATGTTCAGGGTATGGATGCACCCAGATTGCATATTCCGCTTGACCTCGAGCTACGAGAAACAATGCAACGTTAAAAATATTATTCATCGTTTCACGGAGAAAGTAAGACGATTCTTTGCAATTTGTCAGCGACGATTTTCTAATAGCTGACCGATATAAAACTTATCATTTGGGTATATGAAAATAATTACTTACGAATTTTGCTATACGCGCAGTGTATTGCCGCCAAGAGGAAGGAATTGTTAATTAAGAATAATTCATCCGACGTTAAAGAAATTTCGATGCTGGAACGGATCCTCGAGGCTAACGACGTCACTCACGAATTAACGAACGATGAAATCAGAGATGAGATTTATACCGTCTTCCTAGCTGTAAGATGACAAACCCGAATACAACCAATAATAATGATAGTATAAATAATAATAATGACATTTAAAAAAATATATTAAATAAGTAATAAAAAGAAAGAACAGAGTTTACAATTTTTAATGGAATTGGTAAATCAAATTGAAGGTTTTTGACCGTTTGCGTATTTGTTTAGGCACAGGACACTCTTGCCCATGTCAGTAGTTTTGCTAGCTTGATGTTTGCAATACACCCGGAGATTCAAGACAAAGCGAGGAAAGAAATTCAGGAAATATGGAACAAAGATGAATTGATTACTCTGGAACATTTGAATCGGATGAAATACTTGGAATGCTGTATCAAAGAAACTTTGAGACTTTTTCCGATTGCTCCTCTAATGATAAGGCATCTTAAATCGGAGCTTGCGCTTGGTGAGTTATCATTGACAGAGTAAATGATTCACTGATCCATTAATGATAAAAATACGTTTTAATAAATGATGAAAATGCTTATTAACTAATTTTTAATTTCTATTTATTTTTCCAGATATGTGTACGTTGCCAGAAAATTGTCAGGTTGTAATCGCAGCCTACATTACTCATCGAAGTGATAAATACTGGACAAATGCAGAGCAATTTGTACCTGAAAGATTTATGAACGAGGAAACTTCAAAAAGGCATCCGTACGTTTTTATTCCGTTTAGCGGTGGTCCGATGGGTTGTATTGGTTCGTATAACGTCAATATTTTGTTACAATATAATACGATAAAGTTAATAGTGAAGTTATATAATGACGATGGAATAATTTCTATTTAGGTCAGAAGTATGCCCTGTTGAGTCTCAAAACAATCTTGGCTCATGTATTACAGCATTATAGAATGACAACAAACATGAAAATGCCAGATATCAAACTGAAATCCGATATATCAATTCGCTCGATTAATGGATACAAAGTTTGTCTCGAGGCCCTAATCGATCGGTGAAGGATAATTCGATTGGTGCAAATAAAAATAAATGCGATTGAATAAAACTAACTTTTTTATTTGTAAATAATTTTATGAATCTAAGTTCTTTGAGTTTGAGAATAAGCTTCTGGCTTATCTTTCAGATGATGCATAAAAACGGAATTATGGTTACCGCTGATGAAGATTTGGGAACGAAATTTTCCTATTCCGTAGACATCAGAGAGTGTTATTGAATTTAAAAAAAGTGTTGGAATAAAAAAAAATATTTCGATTGGAAAAATATGATCAAGCGTGATTCTGATTTTAGTCGTTTTCGGTGCATGTAAAGCTCTAATTATGATTAATTAACGAATCATTGTTATTAATTATAATGCACGATCCCACTAGCATTCTAATGCTAGTGGGATATTTACATTCCCGCTGTAAATTCCGTTCATTTAAAAATAATCGTTTTCGTGGTGAGTATGATTCTGATTATAGATGTGACTTTTGTGAATAAGATGAAACTGTATAATTATCAAATATGCGTTAAACATCCACCTTTCCAATAAATATAATTTTCCTATCGTTTATCCTCAGTCAAATGAGCGAATTTTTCTCCTGTTTATTGAATTCTTTGTTTTCAATGCATATCCTGAGTCAAATTGTCAAATTCTGCAGTTTTTCATTTAAAAAATCGACTCCTTTGAGGGGTGTTCGGCTTTGCCCGGCTTTTCCTCACATTCCTCGCTTCGAATGGAGAGTTCCTTAATCATTTGCCACATTTAACAAAACTTCACGAATTATATAATCGCTGTTTCGTGATCATATTCATTCCATCATGAAGCAATTAGCTTCTCGATTATCATCTTTTATCCTATTATGATCAATAAAATGATTTAACACGTCACGACATGGAAACTTTTGTTTAAAACCGGAGTGTTATCGGATTAAATATAGTGGCCATCTCTAACGTGATCGGATGTCGTATTTCCCGTTTCGTTTTATGAATACTCACGCAATTTTACTGCCGAATCAATTCGAAGGGGGTTGATGAAAAAAATTGTATAAAACGCACGATCCGAATCAGAATCGTCGAGTTATTCATTGAACGTCACTGGCATCATGTTCGTCTCTAACGTTTTGGGTGTTATACTCTCCGGCGTTGCGTTAAGTACGCTTGTAGCTGGTGATGTAAGATTTTTATCTCATATGCGGTTATTAAGCCGATTATCGTTAATTCTCGTTTATAAATATTCATTACAACGAAAGTGCAATTTAATTGACAAATTTGCGAATATTTTTAGCGAATATCTACATATAGCTAAAAAATAATATATTTTTCTATTTAAAATCGGATATATTTTTATTTTAATTTAAAATAAATAGTACTCGAAAGGTTGAAAATAAAAAGAAAAATCATTTTGATTCCATAGCCGGCATCAATTCTCACTATTACCAGTTACAAACTTACGAATAGGCCTAGTGATTACTTCGACCCGTGGTCCATTGAAGTTTTCAAGGGGAAAAGGTCTTCTCAATTGAATGCAAAAATGCCCGTGAAAAAGGAAATACCGGAAAACATGCAGGTATGCTCGTTATCATTAACCGTCGTAATTATGATACGTTGCTTCGAAATAGGTGGATTTATTTTTCTGTCAATAGTTATTCAATAATTCTTGTAAAAATGTAAACAGGAGTCTGTAATTTGGAACATTGAAATGTTGCTGTGAATACTGCACCTATTCCGTGAGGTTTTGGAATGGATTCAAAGGTCATTCATACAAAGACTGCGACATAATCCCTCGGAGAGTGAATTTAATGCTTTGATTTGTTATTCAGATTTTCGAATATTTCAGTATTGGATCATTTTTTTCGACCAGGCTTATTTGCTTTTGTTAAAGCAAGATGTGCAGCGTATATATTCTCGAGATTGGGCCATTTTTCCTTTCTTTGATTATCTCTTTAACGGCCACACCTCTATTTCTGAACAGCTTAAAATTATTCCCTCTGGTAATATAGCTGAAGAAAGGTAGACCATGAATGTTCAACCATAATTTTATCGATAAGGGCCTGGGAAATAGTGTTTTCGAACTGTAGAAAATTTCCTGCATGGACGGTTTTACACTCTTAGTTCGAACTATTATTCCAATTCAATCACGAATCTTCAAAGCCTAGTGTGTCTAGTCAAGCTTCGTTTATCCAATTCTATCAGAAAATATTTCGAGAATTTCCATTTTCGTACTTTTTTGATCGAAAACGGACAGCAGATGCCAAGCATCGTATATTTTCACGGCTACATTATCGCTATATTGAAATAATTCATATGTTTACGTTTGAATTTCAAGCTTTCCTGACACCTGGAGCTCTATCTAGCATGGATTGATAGCACTGCAAACTAATTTGTCCGCTATAACGTTTTTATGTTTTTACAGGCGGGGTGAAAGTAGACGTAGCAAATTTGCTACAATGGCAGCTAAAGGGTTATACATTATATTATTTAAAAAAAAATTTATATTTTTTTTGGGTCAAACTAACTGGTTGAGAAGTTACTTTGGTGCAGAAAAAGAGAGTTTACGAAAGGAGAGCTTGAAATAAAAATATCTAGGAGTGACCCACGTTTATTGTAATTTTTCCTTTAAATAACATGGGAAATACTACTCTGCGTATTTAGAAGTGTATACCTCCTTAACGACAATTGCAATCACTTATTTCAAAGCATGTCTCTGGTCCAAATTTGACGCTCTACAAAAAAAATCCTAAATCTAACAACTTATAAATGAAAAAAAAACTTTTTCTGAAATTGGTGTTTTTTTTAAATTTCTTCTTTCAGTTGAAAGTAGTATTACAGCTGAGCGATGACGATCCCATCGAATATGTTGCGGATGTATGCGAAGCTATGACCGACGAGATGGTTGGAAAGAGTTTTATCAGAGCTGGTATCCCCAAAGGCGAATATCCAACGGAATGTCCCTTCATTGCAGTGAGTTACAATCATCTTCGGCATGAGAATGATGTTTCTGATAATGCTTTTTTAAACTACTCATTGGCTGTATATGTATCCTGAATATGAAGAAAAAGACTTATCGAAGGCAATCAATTGATGTACAAATTCAACCGAACTACATTGGCTTACGTTTTTTTTTTTTCATGGACTCCAAAGGGTGATTGGGGTATTTTAAATTGGGATCCACCAGTACAAGCTATACCACCCGGGATCCCGGATGGCCCTGTCTCAGGTTACGTCCAGATCTTGGAAGAAGGCAAGGAACCATACATTCACGTCGATTATGAGGGTGAATTGTCACATGATTTCATGGGACGTTGAGGTCATGTCAAGAGTAAACGAATAAACGATGACCGGCCGATTGTGAAAATATTAACTAGGACGATTCGGGGACACTTAAATATATTTGAAGGCACGTGTAAATCTTTCTGAGTAATAATAAATAGAGAAAGCACCGTTTTTACGGTATTCAGTTGTTCAACGTTAAATCGTTCATTTTTCGAAAATTTATTATTGACCATTTTTTCTTTGTCTCCTGTAAAATCGACATGTTGGTAGGTCGCAGGGAAACGATCATCATAAAATTTGAGCCTGCTGGACGATTAGTCAGAGGCTACCCCAGCAATTTGGCACTATTTTTCGATCTTTTTTTTAGCTGAAAATCATGATAAAACTTCTGTTTTCTTTTCAATCCCGCAAGAGAAGATATTGATGCATTACACAACGGTGATTCTTCCGCGAAATTCGATGATGCTCAGGAGAGTATTCAGGCAATACGGAATTGGGGAAAAAAATATCGAAAACTCGCTTATTCGTAGACTTCCAACAATGTTTATCGCAATACCCTATTTTTCGTCGATATTTATACATTATGATTTCCAATCGAAACTGCTTAAGATATCTAGAAATTGCTAGAGCGATCATCGATTCTTATTTTTAACGCTTAAGTTTGAAGAGAGTTGCTTAGTTTTATGGAATACTATGAAACACTATGGAATATATTTTATGGAATACTAACGCATTTATTTCCCATGTCATCAAGAAATAAAAGTTGATTTGTTTATTCCCCTTAGCACCTATTCATGCTCGTATTTTTACTTTAGATATTAGAAATAAGACGGGAATCGGATATGCTTAAAACCGTGTACCGGGTGTGAAAAAGTAGAGAAATTCACGATTTTTGAAGTTTAGATTTTTATAAACATTTCTTATTGGAAAAAACGCCTCGTTTTAAAAATTTGAAATAATTGCCAAAAGTCCGTGATTGTATGTATAACATTTTAAGCTATCATCCGTACTGGAAGTATGTTTTTTTTCTGTGTTTTACGAGCTATCAACGGTAAAAAAAATTCTGAATAATTCGTGAATTGTTTACTGTGGGCTGATGTGTAAATATTTTCACATCAGTCCACAGTATTTTTATTCCCCCTCTTTCATTTTCTCACGCTGAATTTTCTTTCGTTTCAATCTGAGTCGAAGCGAAACTGTTGTTGAGAATGAATATTTACAAGTTCGAGAACAGTGGTCGATCTGTCACCACCTTATTTATAAATAGATCAACCAAACTCACGTCTCCGTATTATTCAACTGCTATCATTTGAATTAGTCGTTGTAATTGATGTATTGATAACGAGAATAGTTTCCAGCGAGAACATCACTTCTGTGGCTGCTAGACACCGAACTGGATTGTTTCTGCTCGATTTTTCCTCGACGTCGTCTACGGCAAGTTTTCACATTTTCATCAGTAAAATAAACAGTTTAGAAATTACGCTTCGACTGATCATAAATAAATAAGAAATAAAAATTCTTTTGCGCGACTTTCACTCGGCGTCATCTCGGACAAGGTTTTACTTTTTCGTTTATCAAATAAATCATTGAGAAATAACGCTCTGACTGATCAAAAGTCAAAAAAATTCTTCATGAGAAAATATTCGTACAAAAAGTGCATGTATTCGAAGAAATTATTGTTTCATCAATATTTACTTATTGCTTTATAATATAACGCTGCTATATAAAAATCTCATCAAATGTAAAATAATTAATGATTTGGATTTTTTTAGATGACGTCATGGCCATGCATCATATTCATCTGCACGGGATTGATAATCGTAGCCAGTGTATCGTCACATGATGGTGAGACAACAAACAATTGTCGATTAGATCCAAGAATATTTTTTTTGCATTCAATGACAACTTTTACATAAATTTTATATTTTATGAAAATTCAGAAAAAAGTACAGAAAAAAACCAGGTCAAGCTGCGATAAAAATTATGATAATATCATTGAAACCCCTTTATCAAAAAATTTCTGGCAGTGGTAGAACTTATTCACCTCTTTACGTATCGATCCTTGAAAAACTGAATTTTTTCTTTTGACTTGTCTTCTCATTAGGAATCATTTCTCTTTCAGAAAGAAAACAAATCAACTGAAGTTTTCATCTCATTTACTTCTATTTCATTTCTTTCAAATTTCATTTCTTTGAATATAACAAAGAAATTTTATTTATTTGAATAGAAAAGAAATATGAAATGAATGTTTATGACTTGGGCTATTTGTTTTTGGAATTTGAATTAAAAGGTTCACATGTAAAGATTTCTAAGTTTTTTGTTGTTGTTCGAATCTAAATAGTTAATTCCATATGAAAACGTTTAAAAAATGCGGATGTAAAGAAATGTTCAGAGACTTGAAATTAAAATTTAAAAGGAAAACGCTTTTCGTGTATTCATTGCTTTCCAATAAATACTATGTCTGAGATCTAAAATGAAGATCCAGTATTGTATACGAATGTTATTAACTAATTCATTGATTTAGAAACAGAAGAAGAAGATTGTGTTGAGCCCGACTGGTTCCGGTGTGGTAATGGGCTATGTTTGAATCGAAGGTTCGTGTGCGATGGCGACGACGATTGCGATAATAATACCGACGAAGAAAATTGTCCCGATAACCCGGTAATTACATTGATTGGATACCGTTTGAAAGGGATGTAATGAAAATCGTTAATATTTTTTCATTGATTCAGTAAATCGACCGAACCTCTTAGAGAGCCTCAAAAATTCTTACTTCCGCTTTCAGTTTCTGGAAGTGTAATGCTGTTCTAATTATTATGATGTAATACTATTCTAATTTTTATCATATCAATAAATATCATGATTGATTATAATCATATCAATCAATTATATCATATGCATCTCAAAAAAGAACGCAGATTATTGAAAAATTTATGGATCATTATCATCATCATGCTGACTTTGTACATACATTTACCCAGTTACTGCATATTATTCCATAGATTTGTTTATGTTATTTATCGAACATTCGTCGAAATAATTTCAATCTATTTGCCATTTTTTCAGAATGAAATAAAAAATATTACCTGTTCCACGGATCAGTATCAATGTGCAGACAATCATTGTATTTGGCTGGAGGATTTTTGTGACAGAAAATTTGATTGTCCAGATGAGAGTGACGAGTATGCTGGTTGTACAGACCAGGTAAATGTTGTGTTATAACTAAAGACAAAATAATCATCATAATTTGAAATGAAATGCATCAGTATTAATATCTTGTCGTTTTACTTATACCACAAAAATCTCTTTTTTTTCGTGTGGCAGAAAAATTGCTCCGAATTCCGATGTAAAAATGGGTACTGCATAAGGCATCAATGGATTTGCGACGGGTTCAATGATTGTGATGACTTCAGCGATGAAAATGATTGCGGTAAGCATAAATGCAATCAATATTTATCTTTTTATTTACAAGTATTCAAACGATTCATATTTTTTGTTCAATCTATATGTATTTCCTACGAATTTTCATATACCAGGACATTTTTTTTATCACATTTTACGGGACTTGTATCGATTGTGGACATGGGGATAAAATCTCATAGCCTAGAAACAACGCGAATTTGTTTCAAGCTTGAAATCAAACCAAAAATTTGTGTATATTGTTTATCATAACTTATTCAATTAGCAAAAGAACGCTGCTAACTTATCATTTCATTTTTTAATTCCGTTGATCTTCTCACTAGGCAGTCATCCTATAGTACCAGAAAAATGTAATA
Source organism: Campoplex capitator (assembly GCA_037576405.1). Lineage (NCBI taxonomy): Eukaryota > Metazoa > Arthropoda > Insecta > Hymenoptera > Ichneumonidae > Campoplex > Campoplex capitator. The sequence goes on along the minus strand of JARBWI010000323.1, from coordinate 5,328,935 downwards.
ACCGTATAAACCGATTCCTCTGCGATCACGGTAGATGCATCTCATTGAACAACACATGCAACGGATACGATGACTGCGGTGATAACTCGGACGAGAACGAGGTTTCATGCAGACATGGTAAATCCGAACTCAACAAAAGATAAAATGAACATTTCGAACTATCGAAATGGTAAATGGTGCGGGGAATTGAAAGACTTAATTACCTGTTTTTAAACAGCTGAAGAACTATGTAGTACAGAGGGCATCGGCTGCAGTCATTATTGCAAAACAACCCCAAGAGGACCAATGTGCTCTTGTCCGTCTGGTTACGAATTGACGAATAATCAAACTTGTACAGGTACAATGGAACGAAAAATTAAAATAAATGGAAGGATAATGAATTGAAAATCTTCTTCAACGTTTTAGATATTAACGAGTGTTCGGAAAATGTGGAAATGTGCGATCAAACCTGTATCAATAATGCTGGCTCATACTCTTGTATCTGCGAAGTTGGTTATCAGCTGCAAGGGGACAAGAAAACTTGCAAAGTCAATGGTAAGTTGAACATTTTTTTTTCAACTCAATTAACTTGGTTTATGCATTTTCACGAATGAAATCACGTGACGCGATGGACTGACATCTTTGTCTTGTCCGTCATTATTTTCATATTTTATTTCACAAGTATGAAATCATGGAAAGGATTCACGAAAATTCACATAAATGTTATAGGGGGAGTGGAAGCATTGTTGGTATTCACCACGAAAAACGAAATTCGAGGTCTTTATTTAGAGAGTGAGGAATACTTTCCGATAGCACAGAATTTGCAGCATGCCTTCGGAGTATCAATAGATGCCGATTATGTTTACTGGTCCGATATAAAAAGCGGTGATGGGGCATCAATAATACGAAGCCGTAATGATGGCAAGAAACCGGAAGTTATCGTTATGGCAGGTACTCCGAGTAGAAAATATTCGCAATGCATATATTAATTTCTTTTTTTTTTAACGATGCAATGCCGCTGAATGGCTATCCCCGAATGAACATTTATATTTATCAGGCAAAAAAACGATTAACAGATTTTTTTTATTTACCCACAATTTTGCGATGTACCGTCCACGTTGATTTTGGCAGTGACCTTATGACAACTACCCTGACGGATCAGCGAGTCCCAAGAAAATTTTTAAAAAAGTCCCAATTGGGACTCGGGACTTGAGTGGACAAGTGAGACCCGAAATAAGTCCCTAATGGGATTTTTTCTTGTGACGTCATGAGTCCCAAACAGGGTCTTTTTTTGCAACTGACCTTTTGACCGAAAAAGTCCCATTCGAGACTCACAAGTGAGTCGTACTTGTCCACTTAAGTCCCAAATCCGGAGTCCCAATTGGGACTTTTTTCGGGACTTTTTCCAGAGACTCGCTGATCCGTTTAGGCAAAATGGCAATTAAAAAAATATGCCTAAACCGTAGGTCTGGGCTTACCGGAGAACATAGCGGTCGATTGGATAACCGGTAACGTCTACTTTACGGACAGTATTTGGAAGCGTATAGCCGTCTGCAAAAATGACGGTGAATATTGTACAGTAATAATAAGCGAGTCTCCGGACATGCCGGGTGGTTTGGCCCTATATCCATTGAACGGTGAAATGTATTGGAGTGGTTTTGGAGAAAAATCGCATATATCACGAGCCGAAATGAATGGAAAAGATATAAAGCCACTTGTCACGGAAAATTTAGAGTGGCCGAACAGTCTGGCGATCGATTATCCGAATAATCGTTTATACTGGGTCGACGCAAAACGTCAAATCGTTGAATCGATTAATTTGGACGGTACAGATCGTCGTCCAGTTTTAAGAACATTTGCGTTCCATCCCTCCGCCATTGCTATCTTTGAGGACAAATTATACTGGAGCGATTGGAAATCGAAGACGATTCAATCGGCGCAAAAATACAGCGGTAAAAATCGAACGACTCTTATCCGAGAAGTCGACGTAATCTACGGTATTCACATCTATCATCCGATCCTGAAACCATATGTACCAAATCCCTGCAATACGCGGCCTTGCTCTCAGCTTTGTCTTCTTGGTTTCAACCGGACATATTCTTGCGCTTGCACGCTCGACAAAGAACTAAGCGACGATGAGCGAACGTGCAGATCGGTGAAGAAACGGCAGCATCTCGTAATCGCATTCGATCATACATTTCTCGAATACTATCATGAGATTCTTGGTAATCCTCGGATGACCGGAAGCACTATGTTGAAACGAATAACCCAGATTGCTTATGATCCTATTACTGGAAGTATTATCGCCAATGATCGAACTTCAAATGATCTATTTCGTTATGATCTTAGAACCGGAGACGTTCAACAGATCGTCAGCACGAGCACCCAGTTTATTGGTGGTATGGATTTCGATTACTATGGAAATAATATCTATTGGTCGGATACTCAACGCCGTAGAATCAAAATTTATAGCCTTATGACAGGAGAAACAACAATTCTACACTTTATGGAAGAACCTTTCGATATATTGGCCATACCCGAACACTCTATTATATTCGTCGTTTTCAAATCATTGGGAAAATATCGTATCGATAAAATACAAATGAGCGGAGTTGGTGAGAGTGAACGTGTGATCGAAAATCTGCGAGGTCCTAAAATTTCTCTCGCTTACGACGCAGAATTTGATCGGATATTCTGGTGCGACGAAGGCACTGGAAACATTGAAATACTTACTATTAATACCAACAATCGATCGCATTTACGGACCGGTCTTCGAGGACCTGTTAGTCTCGCTGTTATTGATCAAGAAGTATTTTGGACCCTCCGCAGCTCGAAACATTTACAGTGGGCTGACAAGAACAATCGAGTGCCTGGTATTAAAGGCATGAAACTTCGAGTTGAGGGTGATTCTGAAATAATGTATCTCACTGGTACTGGTCGTCTTCACACCGAAGAAAAGCCACACATATGCCGCATCAATAACGGCGGATGTTCGCACGTTTGCCTAGTTGATCTTACCAATCTGCACATTTGTGCTTGTCCACCCGGAATTAAGCTCAATGCTGATAAACGTACCTGCGACCTTCAAATTCCATGTGCACCCGATGAAATACGATGCTCCGACACCAATGAGTGCATCAATGAAATCCGAAGGTATAGAGATACTATTTACTTTTCATTTAGCTCCCTAATTACACGGTGACGAGACTCAAACAATCGACAAGTATTGAGCAAAGAGTGTCTAAAAAGTATGCTTCAAATCTGAATGAACTTTGAAACTTTTTTTTCTTTTCATGTCCACATATGAACGTTCGAACGATTCGAAATAACAAATATAGTCAATCGATATAGTTTTAAACTGTCTGGCCCGCGCTTTAGTAGTGCAGTCATGTTGAACATTTTCAAATCAAATGAGTGATTCCGACATATTTTTTGGTAGGACCAATTTTTATCGGAAAAGCACATAGAAAAAACTTCTCGGAAGAACACTTGTCTCATACATAATCCTCGAATACCACGTTATTATGATGACCCATTTGTCAACAACATAATCAATAATTCGTTAGAAAAGAATCCTTTCGGACTGTAGTACGAGGTACATACTAGACTTTCTGACTTTCAATTGAATATAAAACTCGAGCGTACAATGTTGATCATGATCCTGTGTTTTTTTTTTTGTATAACTCATTTAAAAAATCTAACAAAACTGTTAGGGTTATGATGATTTTAATGCATGGACAAGAGAATTGATTGATTATGATAATTTCTTACAGATGTAATGGTATAAAAGATTGTCCAAACGGCGAAGATGAAGACGAAGTGAATTGCGACAAGAAGGACTGTAAACACGGTGAGGGCCTTTTATTACACTGAATATGATTTGAACAATTTTTACATAAATGGCGAGACCGACGACATGCAAAAGAAAATTTTCACGAAATTCTCATTATAATTATCATTATCGATAGGAAACGAACGTAATGGATGACAATGATAATGACGCAATATTATGGGCTTTCAATATTATAATTTTCATTCGCGTAATGTTTCGCGAGCTTTGCATAAATCGTAGTTTTTGCGTTATTTGTGATTTTTAGTCCACAAGAATTACCAAATAAATACTCTTTTTATAGTCATTTTGTGACTTGATTGATTTTCGCTGCCCGATTATTACCCGGCCGATGCAATATCAAATGTTCATGGCTTTTGGGAAGTAATTTAATATTGTAGATCATTACTTTCATGTGTCACGTTTAAATAAAAAGTTTCTCGAAATATTTGATGTAAAATATTTTTTTCGTTTTAAGGAGGTTGGCTACACACAAAAATGTTGCCATGTTAGAAGCATAGAAAAATTCGAAATGATTAGAATTTAATGAAATTTGGTGAGCATATTCTTTTGGATTAAATATGAATGTACAAATTTTTTAAAGATTTTTCTTCTACATAGTTTTCGAGTAATTTAACACTAGAGTTTACATCCGTAAGCATAGGATTCTGATATATATAGGTATATCTTTTGCATATTGTAAACTCCAATTATTCGACAACTATGTAGACGAAAAATTTGAAAAAATTTGTGTCATTGCATTTGATGCTAAAGAATGTTGTCACTAAATTTTATTAAATTCTTATCATATTGTCGTATGTAGTCACTCTCCTTAATTGAATAGAAGAAGTATTATTTAACTATTGTCCGTTGTTTTATGAGAAATTCTTTGTAAATACACGCAGAAGAATTTCAATGCTTGGATGGTCAATGCATTACAAAATCTCACGTTTGCGATGGTCACAACGATTGCGACGATTTCTCTGATGAGACCGATTGTCGGACACACATTTGCGACGAAAAGAGTTTCCGATGCAATTCGGGAAATTGCATCCCAATGAGTTGGAAATGCGATGGCGATAACGATTGTCAGGATAACTCGGATGAGGTGGGCGAACTTTGCAACGTCCCCAAGTGTCCAATAAACATGTTCCAATGCGTAAACAAACATTGCTTGGATAAAACTCTTGTATGCGATAGCGTCGATGATTGTGGGGATAATAGCGATGAGGTAAAGTGCAGTAAGAACATGCCAAATGCGGGTGGTCAGTGCACTGATAATGAGTACAAATGCCGTGGAACGGAAAAATGCATTCCCATCAAATTAAGGTGTGTTTCGTCACTTACTAATTATTAATGTGATTCTTTCATTTTATTTTTTTGAAAGTCCTATGATAAGCCAATCGAAGATGTTCGCGATTGAAACGAGCTATTTTATTTCAATTACGTTTTTCAAAGTTCAACGTAATCCAAACTCGATTAATTTTCAGATGACTTCTATATTCATTCATCGTTATCTTCCGATATCTATTGGAATAACATTAAAAAAAATTGAAGAGTGACTTATCGATCATTGCTCTAAATCGCATTTTTGAAATGTTTCATTCTCAAATATTTCGTTTTAATTATCATCATTGTTTAATATATTTCTCAAAGATGTAACGGAGAGCAAGATTGTCCAAAGAATGACGATGAGCATCATTGTGCTCAGTGCGAAGCGAACGAGTTTGTATGCGATAACAAAAAGTGCATTGATCCTTTTTGGGTATGCGATCATGTCGACGACTGTGGTGATGAATCGGATGAAATTAACTGCGATTATATCACTCATAAGAAAAATAATAACGTTACCTTTGCTGAATCGGTCAATTGCGAAGATTTCGCATGCAAGAATGGTGCTTGTCTTACGTACGAAAAAGTTTGTGACGGCAACCACGACTGTTTCGATGGCAGCGATGAGGATGGGGAATGCTGTAAGAATACTGGTCTCTTAACGTATATTTTTGTTTGTTTTATTTTTCGATCATTCATCATCAGGCAGATCAATCACTAATCGTACTTTGTTCAGATAGCTGAAATTACGTCAGTACTGCTCCTACTTTTCTGTTTTCTATTTGCGTTAAAAAAAAAATTTGATTAATCGTTGGAAATGTGCTGGTTTTTCATTTTTTTTTTGCGCAGCGACTGCCTGCCAAGACGTCGATGCGTGCGAGCAATTCTGTCAGAAAACGCCTACTGGGCCTGTGTGCCTGTGTCAAAGGGGCTACGTCTTGGACAGTGACGGATATTCCTGTGTCGATATCGACGAGTGCAAATCACAAGTTTGCCAACAAATATGCCATAACCAACCTGGTTCTTTCACCTGCTCGTGCTTTGAAGATTTCATTTTACGAAGCAACAGAATATCGTGCAAAGTTTCCGGTAAGCGTTTTTAATTTTTGTTTTTTTCACAAATGCTCTAATTAATTTACTTAATAGTAATACAATAGATGCTGCTACATGCCACCTTTCCTCGTGCCAACCGTTCATTGACGAAACGGAGTCTGCCAACTTCTTGCATTTCCATTCTCGATTTCTCTAACCCCGACACTCTCACATGTGATATTTACTGTCTTGAATTTTTTGAGTTTTTCCTGGGTCCAGACTCACCAGGGGTCATATCCATTTGATTGAAAAGGCCATAAACAGCCAGTCGAATGGTAGATTACTGCCATTGAGTAATTTTGACCCAAACCAGAACCGCAACCGTAATAAATAAACCAGCGAGCAATTCATATCAAATTGTAACAATTTAACATTGATTCTGTTTTTTATTTTGCATTTATTTTTCACTTTTCCGACTAGCAGTTAAAAATCTATTCGTAAACCTTGTCGCTCTATTATTGGAAAGATTCAAATTTTCCAAATCTGGATAAACCTCATAGTCATTGATTTCTTGAAATACTTTTTCATGTTATTCAAATATCCTGTCTATTAATATTTGCCGTGCTTATACAATAAAAACTTAAAAAATTTTCTAATCGAAGAACAGTAATTCTTACGCTGTTTCCCGTTTAGGGGAAGCCATGGAAATAATAACCGCTACGAAGTCGGACATTAGAAAAATATCACCGAGTCTTAGTTCAATCGCAGTTATCTTTCGCCAGCCAAACGTTGACGTCACCGGACTCGATATTAACATGAAAAGAAAAACGATCTATTGGAGCAACGGTTATATCCTAAAATTATTCCGTAACATAAACGATTTTAATTTTCTCAAACTAACAGTATTTAGCTAAAAACGATTCTTTTTTTTTCTATTCAGAACTACTTGGTACCATTAATCGATTGAACATTGAAACGAATGAATTTAAATTGGTGAGCGGTCTTGGTAGACCTGGAGCTCTTGCGCTCGATTGGGCAACCGATAATGTTTATTTCCATGATGGTGAGAAACTCGCAGCAATTAAAGCCTGTAATATCGAGGCACAAAAGTGTACTCGAATTGTACAGATCGAGGGCTCGGCAAAGCCTATGGCAATCGCGGTTGATCCGATAAATGGGTTGGTATCAACTGGTTCCGAATTTTTTTTGAAAGATTTGGGGCCTGGCTAGGAAAATTATATCTGTGAAATATAATTTCGAGTCTAAAAAATTTTGATTAACCATTTTACAATCATTTGGGGCTTCCAACTATATTATTTGGGGCGTGAATAACGGATCTATTTATTTTTCGAAGCTTTCTATTCTGGGGTCAAGCAACATTCGAAATTTTTGAGCAGCCCGAGGGTGAAATTTATCGCACGGACCTGACTGGCTCAAATCTAACTAGCATTGCTCACGAAAGAATCGGAGTTGTGAGTGGAATTACGATTGATCATAGAAGATTGCATCTTTATTGGACAGATGCGAATCTCCAAGTCATTGAACGCTCGGATCTTGATGGGAATCATCGGCAGATATTCCTCAAACAACGAGTGAGTTTCAATTTCATACCTATTTTGACAACGTAAGCTTGTTACTCACATATACGTACACACATACATGTCCTGTTTATGTTTTCTACTTTATCGTTAAGGTTAATCAACCATTGGGTATCAATTTTTACGAAGATTCCATTTATTGGCTGGTGGGGACCTCAGGAGTACTTGAAAAGTGCTCACTTAACGAGAGCAGAGTTTGCGAATCGATTAATCTCAAATCGTCGAATGTTAACCAACTTTTTGTCATTTCGCAACAATCACGTCAGCCAAACGGTAAGTTTTATAGATAATTTGATTCGAATAATTTTTGCTTTAAAGATGATCTATTGAACTTTCATTTTCATACCTTTCACTCAAAACTTATGTTAATTTATTTTTGGGTTTAAAGAGTATTACGCAACTAGGGATGAAAAGTAGACTATTTTGAATTGATATGAGGGTGGCAAGCCCACGATTCAACCTCCAGGCGGCTGGCATATGGATTAGCAATATGGCTCGTCCTTGAGGTGATGCCTCAACCGCCTAGAGGTTGACGTAAGACTTGTTCACTTCATCCCCGTGTATGTATGTATTCCGTTGGATTTCCGCGGAGGTATGGTGAAAAAAAGAATTTTTGTACAATACTTGTTCGAATGAAGATGATTGAAAATGCTCATATCGAGAAACTTCTTTGCCGAACTCCTTTTCGTTGGTTCGTTGGCTTTTAAAAATGGTTTTTAAAACTCGATAAAAAAAAAGTTTCATGCGTTTATTTCTTTCGAGTACTATGGTTCGACTCGAAGCGTAATTCATAAATGAATAGTTTTTATTTTCGATGAAATTTTAATTTTCGATGAAATTTTAATTTTCGGTGTATACTGTGACTCTGTTAATTTCTCAATATTTTCACAGTGGAAAATGCTTGTCGAGATCACAAGTGTGAATACATGTGCGTGATGAAGAACCATGGATATGCATGTATCTGTTCGAACGGATTTCTTCTAAATTCGAATAGTACGTGTGATAGCAATGCGATCACTATCAAGCCCGTAGAACTAGAAACTACCATGGTTGGTATGGAACGTACGAACGTTCGTTTCTATGGTGGATTATTTACCGGTATTTTTATAACGATTGCTGTGGGCATTGTCGTAGGAGCAATATACCATTTTTATAAGAAGAAAAAATCAAGTGTCCGTAACACGCGAGATATAAGGTCGGTTCTTTCGCCAATCAATCAATATTTCATTGCTTTTACTTTTAATGAGACGATTATTCAATATGATTTTATGACATACTGAAAACGCACTTGGTACTCTTACGTTGGTATTAATGACCATGAAAATGAAAATTACAACCTTATACTAATCACGAATGTCCGTCAGGGGATAACTATTTTTTTCCCCCCGAGAGGACAAGATTACAATTTTGAAAGGAATTCTTTCCTAGAAAAGTAAAATAAAAAATGCAACAAAGAAAACCCATAGACCTAGATTCAAATTTACATGATGCGGGCGGACGATTAACCAGGGCTGCTTAATCGTCCGGACACGCTTGCATATGCGATTTTCATGATGAACGGACGATTAATTAATTATTTTTCGTCCGAAGGCTTTCTCAGGCAGCTCCAGAACGGATGTTCGGACGAGTAAGGGCTCCTTATGATATTATTATAAAGGGCTTTTCTGAACTTTATCTATTTGTCGTTTTTGAAGGACGAATTTTCCTAGATCCATTTTTTTCAACCCCAAGTTTCTGTAATCTTCCTGTTATTCTTATCAACTTCATATTACGTTCTTCAATTCGAGCGAACTTTTGTGATCAGTCGAGTATACTTTGATTCGTATCCAGTCAAATATTTACTTAGCGTTTATGATAGATTCATTGTCAGTTAAACATATCGTGGTTATTATATAATTTTTGTTTATCAACTTCATAGTTGAAGCATTAAGGTAGTGTATAGTTGTGAAAAGGAAAGAATTTTAAACCCAACTAAAACACCACCAGTCGTTATTCGAGTAATCCTTTCAACCAAAACATAATCACGATTTGTAGAAAGTTTTTAATTTGATGGATAAATCATATATTAATTAATAATATGAATAAATGATAATAATAATAATAAAATAATAATTCAACTAAAAATATATTAATTAATAATAATTAGAAAATGGTTTGCAGTATTTCTTTTCAAAATCCATCGTTCGGAAGAAGTTCTGGAACGGTTCTTACGAACGATTTCATAAATCCAGTTTTATCACCGGGTGAACATGAGTACACTAATCCAATGATCGAAGCTCCGAAAACTAAGGTATTTGATATGATATTGAAATGTAGTTCACAACAAATTTCGTCGTAGTTGTTTATTTTTAATATTATTATGAGTTTTTTGCCAACGCTCTGTAAAAAACAACAAAAATTATTCCTCATTTTCTTTATTGTTTCAATATTCCTCCGTATGAGCACTTTGAGTATCAAAAATCCGATCGAATTTTGTTTTCCATACTCCACTATAATTCGAATGATAAACTCTGATCTATTATCGAAAAAGAACTCTTTATCGCGGTCGAATCAGATACAAATGGTTCATATTCACAGTTCAACCTATTGGTGAACGATACAAATAGTTGTTTACTGCATTTTTGATAGGCCTGATAAAGTAATTGATAATTTCCAACAGGTTGAGAAATCAACAATCGCGGGCCTAAGAGTTTTTGAGGTGAGTTCCGATCATTCGGACAATGAGCTACAGGAAGATTCATGCAGTCACTCATCACTCATCTCGTAAAGAAAAATCTTTCCGAGCAACAAAATAATCAGCATGAAAAAAATTCAACAGGGAGACCTTTGGTCTAACCTTTTTACATATTATTATTGTAAATATTTATAAAAAAAATTTTATAACTGCTTTAGATCTCAACGCAATTGTGATATTTGTTAACTGTATTTATTTTTTTATTCAATTTTCTAAAATCGTTGAGATCAACGGAAAGATAGCTCATCTAGCCTATGGTTAAATGCTGTTTTTTGTTTATTTATATATATAAATACATATTTTGTTTTGGTGTGTAAAGAAAAATTGGGTAGCCTCGTATGGCGGGTAATACTGGACCCGTTCATGTCAAGACATTTAAACTTAATTAGATTTTTAAAAATGTGAATGTTTCGGCTGGTCACATGTTCCAGTTTTTTTTTGTTGTTGAATGAAAATGTGCGCAAATGTCGAAACGGGAAAAAACTTCGGTTCCCATCATTGGGTCATTTTGACCTAGGATAAAACTATTCCTGCTTCCAGTAAATGTGACAACCTCGGTTGCTACCATTGGATCACTCTGACCCAGACCAAAACCGCTACGAATAAGTTACTATCGTTTATTTATTTCTATCAAATTCATTTTCATTGTTTATTCAATAAATGTGTGTAAATCTTGTAGAAAAACTTTTTTGTTCAAATATATTCGATTTTTCTCGCCACGATCACTTTCTTCCAGATTCATTGTTTCTGTCAACGCATTTTCTTGTATTTATCTGCGAGTATGTGAACGCAAGGAGGAAAAAAGCGTAAATAGTTAATACTAAATTGGGATTTACGTTAGCATTTATAACTAATATTATAGTTATATATTTTCATCATAATTATTGTTATTTGTAGACGTCTGGAGACGGGCAACTGTCAAATATTTCGGCATAACGGTGACTTTTGGCAAATGAAAGATAATAAGTCAGTAAAAAATGTATATACAACAGTAACACACTGATTTTACTGACTGTTCTCAGGGTATCGATTTGTTCTCTCGTTCTTTCATCCCTTCGAGTATTTTCTCCGGACAATCTCGCTGGGTAAGTATTCTTCCTTTCTATTGCATTCGATGAATTCTACACACACAAACAAATATATGAGTTCATTCGTGACAGTTCTTCACTTGTTTTCTTATAAAATAAAGAATATGAATACAACAGGGTTGCGGTTCTGGAGTGTAAAAAATGGGGTTTGGATATCGCGCCAAGCAAACAAGCGTTACTGAAAATTTTCATACATTCTCGGAGTTTCAAATCGGTGGAAAAAGTGATGGAACTTAACGTTCCCCTTGGTTAAAATCAAGGGGAACGCTTAATCTACTGTACATTCTACTATAAAACTCACTTTGTAATTAATGCCGCTGCCCAGTCTCGAACCGCTCAAACGACCCGGACATTTGTCTGGATTTCATAAAAAGTACTTTTAGTTAAAGCAAGGCACAGAAAAGCTTGAAAACTGACGCTGTCAATAATAATGATACGTTAGCAGAATGAGTTTGAATCGTTATCCTATTAGCGCATGCCTTTCAATATTTGCAGGAGCAGAGAAAACTCACACTGTATAGCACCCGATTAATGTCGCATATACATGACAAATCCAAGAGGCCAATCCCCTTAACGAGGGCTTATAAAGGTCGAGAGATAATCAGTAGTTCCTAAGAAGATCGATCAGCCACATCGTTAGAGCGGATTACGGATCACAATTGAAAGTATATAATATGTTTGATAACTGCAGCACAGCAGAATGGAGAAAAATAGCTCCGATAAAGCAAATGCTCTTTTTATAATTGAAATTATTTATTATTTAAATGCGTTTGAAATTTGTGTATCGACACAGATTTTATTTTCTATCAGAAGATATGCCACACTATGATAGAGAGGATTTCAACGGAATAGTTTGCCCACACCCCGTGAAACAGCGAGTTCATACAAAAATTCCAAAAATCAAGCACCATTTGAGACTTCAGCTGAGAGCACTACGGAGGGTCCCCATGGGAAGTGACCGTAGAACTTTTTCCCCTCAACCAGTAAAAACGGAAGTGATGCAAGAACCCCATATCCAGATCTCGGAGTCCCGAATCCGGATATTTTCTTTCTGGGAATCCGAGACTCGTTCCAAATCGAATTTGGAGCTTTTTTAGCAAGGGAGATGGATTGAGCGGATTATAAATTTGGGGCTGTAAGTGCCAAATTGAGAACTCGCTAGCTCAAAAAGGGTTTTCAAATTCAGGACCCGCCGAAGGGGTGACGTCATTCAAAAAGTATCTAATTGTCTATGGATTCGGCGTTCAATTTTGAGTGTTGGATTCATAAAAAAAAGTCTCGTATTTAGGACTTCACGACCCGGATTTGAGGGTCATGACGTCATTTTCTGTTGACACACATTCTTTGCCATTAATCAGGGAAACTTATTCGCTGGAAAAGCGTACGCATACTGACAAGCTTGTAAAATAACGAGTTGTCCATATCCTGATGAGCAAATAAAACACAAAAAAGTTAATGCAATGAACAATTCTACAGCCAGAAACAAAGATCGATCTTCTCCAAAATCTATCAAAGTAAATTTTTCCTTCAAGAACAATCTCATTGAAGAATAAGTGTCTCTTCCATTTGATTTAATTTAATTTACGCGTTTATCGCGTTAATTTTTTAGAACCCTACGCTGCTTCAAGTATCCTGCTAATTTTGAAAGGCCTCCTTTACATGTATGAATGCATCTTATAATGAAGCGTATGGGAGTTGGATATTTTTCAATCTTACATGAAATTTTGCAACCAAATCCAATATTGTCTCGGGGTAATATGGGTTTTCGGGGTTTAGTGGGATCGTTTTTAGGCCGTCTCACGTTACTTATACCGATGTCTTCTTGCTAAAGAGAAACCAAACGTATTCCAGCATTTATTATTCCTTCCTTTATCCTCTACTCGCATCTAACTATATTCATTCGTTTAATACGTACAGATTTCTGATTCGACGTTTTCAATTCGTATTTATCGATAGCTGCTTCGATACCAGTTTCTTCCCGAAGCAGTCCGATCGTGTCCGGTCGTTTACACGAACGACTACGCTCGAAAATGGTATTTGTTTTGGTGATCAGTTCACTCTCGTTGCTTGATGTCTTTGAAATGGAATGTAATGCATTAATCTCAATCAATGATCCGCAGTCTCCGAAGGGAAATCGCATCTGTACTGCGATTAAGCGACCTTCGTAACTCGAAGATTTACCGAAGCTCGATCATTTAATATTTTAACATTTCTTTAAAACCTCTTCGACCAAAAACGGATTTTTCAAAATGACTGACAGGACTGATTGAAGAAATTAAAAGCCGAGTTGAACGTCGAGACTTACCGTTGACTGATCTGATTCGATGACTCCGCCTCGCAACCGATTCGTTCCCACCATTTTCGATTGAGGTGATGGAGATTGCCGAGAGTGCGATGACTTCACGGGTAATTTTTATAAATTATTCGAAAATGTTAGTAAAAAAAAAAACAAAATCATTTGCTTGTAGAGTTTTCATGTATAACTCTATCTCAATACAATTTCTCTGTAACTTTGTTTATTTCTATTCTACTAAACGCTCGAGAAAATTGGCAACATCAATGTTATAATTAATAATTGTTGTCAATTTTCAAAATGATAGATCAATGAAATTCTGTATTCAATCCATTTTAAATTCTAATCAAATTTCAAATACATGAAATTTTGATAATCAACATAAAAATATTTAGTCATACTTATTCGTTTAAATTTTAACCTGTTCATTAGTTTCGTCTCCTGTCGTTTCGTATTCCGTAAGTTCGACAATATTATCAAGTTTATCGGCTGCTGGCAGACAAGCAATCCCGATATTGTCTTTCGGTACAACTAGTACTCTTCTTCGACCTCTTAATTTTTTTTCCTCGAAGCTAATGCCTTTAAAATCCACAACGAAAAAGTACGGGATCGTGAATAACTTTAAGCTTGCATCCTTCACAAATGTCTCACATTTCATTTGTATGCTTTAACATATTTTACTTTGAACTGTGCAGGAAGCATCGATATTGTCTTGTGGATGAGATTGCGAGTGACGTCCTCTTGGTTTCATCTCAGGTTCAATCTCCCCGGAAAGTGAACTCACGTGATGACGTACCATGTTTTCTCGTTTTGTTTGCAAATGGACGTTAATTCGTCGAGTCGTCGAGAATCAAGTCGCAAGTCGCAACTAATTCAGCAGACTGTTTTTTGTTCTCACATTTCTTTTAAATTTATCTTGTGCTACCCGTCTGTAATCTATAATTTAATTGCCATACTTTCGTCGATATTATCAGTACTGGTAATATTTATATTTTCATTTTCAAGATGTTCTTGATTTGGTACTTGAACGATCATTTGTGATATTCTATGCCTACAAAAATTTACTTAAACCGAGTTTATTTTGAGCATCATCCTCAGATGCAGGTCGTACATCTTTTCGTTTGCAATGGTTGTTCAAACGGAAATGATTGCAACAACGATCCTGCCAGATTGGAACTGCCGCGATAGTTTTCATCTCATCAATATTATAATTGATTAATCTTCTCGCGAACTTCAATTAGACTTCGATTGTAGTCGAATTGAACCTATAGGAATTCCAAATGATATAGGATGAATAAAACATCATTTTTGGTTTCATTTCAAGGCCTGAAACTGAGACTCTATATTGGTGAGGTTTTCGTAACGCTGTTTGCCCCGAGTCAAAATGACCCAATGGTAGTAACGACGTGTTATTCAGCCACCAGTAGGTGCAACACTGTTTGCTTCTGGTCAAAATGACCCGATGGTGGTAACCAAGTCCACATAGTTGCATAAGGTCGGTAACGGAATAGTAGATAGCAACGATAGTAGGTACACGTTTTTCTCGGACACGCTTGATATTCGGAGAAAACGGAGAGTTGTCCACGTTGTTCTTTTTTTTTTTTTTTATCAGAGAACAACGCGTGATTCTTAGTTTTCTTCAAAATATCAAGCGTGTTCGAGAAAAACGTGTATCTGCTATTCAGTTACCGAGACCCCCCACTAATGCAAACTGATCGATCACTTGAAATGCAAAAAATGATATTCGCATGTGGTAAAATCACGTTATAATTTAGACGACCTCTGTTAAGCGAGCAGAGCAAAGTCCTGAAAATGAATTTAGTGCGGATCAAAATTAAGGAGATTGGATATACTCAGACAAAAATAGTTAAAAATTGATGAAATTTTTTGAGGACATTCTCTAGGACACGTAGATGTCTGTGGAATTAAAAAAAAAAATTCTTCTACTTAGTTATCGAGTAATTAAGCATTAAAGCAGATTTCTCATGCCCGGAATGTATACCTATGTATATGGAAACGCTATGCTTATACACGTGAACTTTAGTGTTCAATTACTCGATAACTGTGCAGAAGAAAAATCTGAAAAAATTTGTATTGTCAAATTTGGCACTAAAGAATATGTTGACCAAATTTTATAAAATTCTTAACTTTTTGAAATTTTTTGTGTTTTTAACATGGTTTAACATGGCAACATTGTATCGCCTGTACCCGCAACCTCCTTGAGTGCTTTTTGTGTGCTAATTATGTTCTGCAATTGAAATTTTTGTGCTCGCTTGTGGATTCGGCGCCGGCAAATGAAAATTGAAAGTGCTCGGGTAGCTTATCATCGAGCCAGCAAAGCATCGGTTGTTTTTGCGATATTCGTATTCAAATGGATATAATATATTTATGTGATTTACAAACGTCGAAGAGACAAATCCCTTAATTTTTCATATCCCCAAAAATAACCTTTTGGGCGTTGGGAGCCCAATAAGCGTTTGTTACGCGATAACGACGACAGCGAATAATATCAATATATTTATATATATAAAATAAAATAAATCGATGTATCGTTCTTCGAACAATGAGCTATGTTCAGGAGGATTCTTCGTTCTTTCTTTCAAGATGGCCGTGCGTGTTCGAGAGCTAAGTTAACCTAAAAAAATCTTCGTGACCACAAAAATTCGATAGTTTTTTTGTAAAAATCAACAAAAATGTTACTTGTCAGAGTAAAATCCGATATTTTCGGAAAAATTCGAAGTTCAGCGGTGAGAATTAAACGACGGGAATACAGTGTTCCAGCGGTAACAGCAAACCAAAGTGAAACTGAGCCCCAATATCCACCGATTGTCGATGTTTCTTTCAAAGCATATTTTAAAAGACAACGCGAAGAATTGGCTCAAGGTATCGCAGACGCAAGATCGGTTGAAGAAAAAATGATTAAACTGAATATGCCACGTTATTATGGCTTTAAATCGGTTATGTTGACCGAAACAAACTTTCAATATAACGCCATCGATCAAATCCAATACATTACGCGAACCCATGTACCGAAAGAGCCGGGTCTTCCTTCTCATTATGACCACGTAATTACGCCGGAAAAACTTCAAGTAAATATCCAAAAAATCAAGGGGTCGATCGAAGATTCTCTCGTTTTCGAATATAGCAGCAGAAAGTAAGTTTTTGGTTTTTCATTGTATTGTGACATAACCTCACTTTAACCTGTATCTCTCAGATCACAATTAATTGTACAAATCATCGAATGATTTTGGATAAAAAATTTGTTGAATTTCAAAAGCCACGATTGTATTTTCTGAATTTATTTCTACACGATTTATTAAACAAGCTGTCATTTGACCTTGATATGCCAAGGTTTGTTTCACGTGTACTGAAACCATTGAAAAATGTTTTTTTTTGGATCCCGATGGGGCAAAAATCATGGCAAGTCTCCAAAAATACTGCTATATCAATTTGACCCCACATAACTTTCATCGGATTAAAGAAAAATCAGATTACGATGGTTAATCGGTGACCGTGTCGGTTCATCGTGTGACAATTGATGTTTTTTGTTGTTGCAGACATACGGAAGAGTTGGAGAATGAGCTCCGGGACAATCCAGCAGTGATCAGTGATATACTGAGCAAAGCAATAAGCAAACAAGTGCATAGATCGCTCGTTTCGGAATTAGCCTCAGAAAATCCACATTTATTGGAAACGGAAATAGATTACGACCCACGAATAGAAGCATTTTGGTTCACAGGTGGAATCATTCCTCATAGATGCGTTCAAATTTGGAGACGCCAAGCAGCATATAAATTACGCAAAAATCGGAATAAAAGACCTGTGGATTATCCAACTTATCCATGCGACAGAGGCATCCAGTTCATTGGGAAACCAAACTTCCAATTGAGGCACAATTTACCTTTGCCCGAAATAATACCTATGTCAGATTCGGAAAATCCAGCCTTCGATGTGCCAGTATCCAAATATGATCCAGGGGTTTTCAATTATTCGGAAGAAAGAAGACATGGCACAAATATTCCTGGCTTTTGGCCTGGGGATAAAAGTGAATACGGCTTTGTTTCTTATCACAAGTCCGGGTATTTGAAAAATAGAAAATTCGATGATATTCCCGATGCTCTCAGAGCTCAAGCTATTCTGGGCTCGTGGGGATGGCTCTCGGCTCAAGCTTGCAATTTAGGTAATTATTACTTGATGAAATAATATGTTTTTAGATACAATTATTGTCTTTTGGGGAAATGAGAAAAAATTGTTGGTAGAAAACTTTATAAACACTCTTTTTAATCATAAGCAAACGTGAAAACTCATTTTCTTGTCCTAGGTTGAGCCATTGAATTTTGACGCATTTGTGAAAATGTTCCATCATGTCCACAATAGTTCCTTGTCATGTTACAAATTTTTTTTAAAAACCATGTTTATCCGTCTCTGAATTATGAAGTTGTTGTTGAATGACTATAAATTTTTAAGAATCGAAAACGTGCCAGCGGCGAACAAATCGTTTAAAATGATTTCATCAAAATTTGTCTAAAGTTGCGAACTATTGTTGGAGTTTTTGGAATGAAGAATGTGTCTATATTATTTCATTAAAAATCTCGTAAACTAGTGGACTTCTTAAAAGTTATTATTTTTTTATAATTATCATCACACTTTCTTTAATAGGAATATTCAATACTTTCATTTTCTAACTGACCGTATAATTTTTATTAAGGATTCTCCACTTTCAACGAGATCACGTATCCTCTGACGAACCAGATGATAATCACCAACGGGAAATGGTGGACTTTTTGCGTCTATCAGCTGAACACCATGCTTATGCACACTTGGCACAACGACGAAAATCCTCGACGAAATATCTGTTGGATGTCTGAACCGATGAAATTGTTTGATAAAATTGAAAACGACCAAGTGCACGGGCTCAACGAAAAAGTTCTCGAGCATCTTGTCAAATTTTACGTCAATCAACCACGCGAAAGAGAAGGCGTGGAAATGAAGCCGTATCTACAGAATGGTGACGGACTCGTTGCCAATGTTGTTGGTAACATGAAAAGAGTCTGGCTCGAAGAACGTTTCAAAGTTTTGCAGTCTAATCGACCCCGTCAACGGTTCGTTCTACTTTTTTCCTTTTCAACAAGTAATGTTTTACATAAAAGTATTGAACAATTACGTGAAAGAATAAAATATTGTTTCCCGGAAAACAATATTTTCGAACAGATGGTCAAAAATTTATAAAAATTAAGCCATTTTTGAAACTTTATAGACATTTAATAATTACAACTCAAATCCTACCATAAATAATCGAACAGTTTTTGTTTTTTACGGCAAAAAATGTGTTGGTCGATTTTTTAATTAGATTTTATTGACTTTGATGAATTCTAATCAATATTCTTTTTAAATAAAGCCTTCCGGCGGAGGTTCACCAGTGGCAGGACATTTACATGCGAAAACACAAAACAAGACCGATCGATAAGAAACGTTATCCATGGGAGTTTGGTATCCGACCTCATGCGCGACAACTCGATGACCACTGTCTGAAGTATATTCCTAGAGCTGTGCGGGAATCCAAGAAAAATCCGAAATTTGTGAAGGTGTATTATCCGTGATGAACGAAGACATACAAATGTAGATATCAAACACTTTATAAATCATTGAATGATTTTTCACGTCATTTTGTTTTTATTTTTCACACTTAGTAATGAAAAAAGAATTATCCAATCCCCAATCGTAATCTTAATCTTGAAGGAAGTTCATCTGGTACCGACGAGTACCAGACGGGAAAATCATAGTATCGCATAAGGGATCGTGTCAAATTGAGAAATCTGTTTTTATTAATTTTGCTGATATTAATAACTGTATTCAATTGAATTTTTTTTTTTTTTATTGATATCTGTTTGTTAATTCGATTACCAGATGAGCCTCCTTAATTTAATCATTCAAACATTTTCTTCCGGCAAACATATTTTTTAAGAAAGTGCAGCAACATACAATTCTAATAACTTCACAATCTTCCACCTTCATCCGAATAATTAAAAATCCAGGAAATTTGCGTTGATTTCATTGACAAGCTAAGCAGAGATATTGTTTATGAAAGATGTTTCGTTCGTTCATCTTCTGTAAATGATCGTTTGTATCGAACGCGGCGATAAATCCATTAAAATATTTCCTTGCTCAGGATCTATTACTGCAACCGTCTGGTTGTGCTGGGCCCTGTAAAATTATTATAATATATTATCCCTTCAAAATTGTTTCCTTTCTAATACTTAGCGTCGAGTCGCCAGCGCGTTTCTTGATTTACGTTAAAAAAAACCAATAATCGTGGGAAAGATTCATTTTTCTTCAATGTCACTTGGATAATTTCAAAATTTTCTTGTTTTCTTTCATACTTTCTTAGAAATGAAGTTGATTTTTTTAGCTCGTTTTGTTTTTTGCAATTTCGAGACAACAAACTTTCTTCATTTCTTAAAGAACAGCGGACAATAATGGAATTTTTAACGTTAGTTTCCAGCTTCGTCGTTTCTTCGTAATTAAATTTTTTTACTTCGATAATATTGATTTGTATATTTGTAAAAATTCGATTTTTTTTTTTTCAGAAATTTGTAGCTTGATGCTTTCGACGTTGGTATTTCAGAATTCTGAATATTTTTGTACTCACCCGTTGTAAATAACGACGACGATCTCATTGTCAGGAGTCAAGAAGGCCACATTTTGAACGCAACAACTTGGCACTGCTCCAATTCTTATCGATCCGGGAGGGATAAATTTACTAAAATGTGCAAGAGCATAGTAACTCGGTTGTTTGAAAAATTCGTCGGTCTCTGGATTTATGATAATTGGGGAATCGACGAAATTTTTAGCCCAATTGGGGCCTCCTTGTCTGTCGAGAACCAAATTCCAATCGATGAATCCTGTCGCCCAGTGATTATAGTTTTGTATTAAATCTGTTATGTAAGCTTCGGCTCGTGCCCAGTCGCCCAACTCAACTGGCGTCGTCCAAAACGGCTTGTTTCCTGTTTGAATTTAAATGTTGATTGATCGATTTATTTATTTCTTGTTTTTTCCGAAAAACTTTTTATTCCTAACTGTGCATTTTTTTTCCTATAAATTCCATTGGTTTCGCGATACGTCAGTATGAGATTTCCTTTGTTCTCCTATTTGAACGATAATTACTCGAAAATTTCAAAGGGCATAAGCTATTGAGATTTTTTCATTTAATTTATTTTTGCTATCTTATCGTATGCGTGAAAGTAAAAAACGCATATTACTCAGCATTACTTTCGATATAGCCAAAGAATTTACCCATCATTGCTGAAAATTCAATTTTTTAGCGATAAGAAATAGTAAGGCTCGAAAAAAGATCGACTTCGTTGAAGTTCGCCATGGCAAATATTCTCTTCATGTATGGTCAAATTAGACCCGAAAATAATTCGAGTTTGAATGTTTATTTCTATTTTTTTTTTTTAGTGATTTGCCAATCAAATGTTTGGCAGAAGGGCAGATGGAGTATGATTGACAGGAAGGAAATTGAAAAACGATAAAAAATTGCTGATTTCTTACCGACACAGCCTTCCGTAATGAGGATGAATCTTTCGGGATACAATGCGTTCGTTACATCGAGGACTTCCGGCACAATGGCAAAGTCAAAGTACCAGTGAACGGCGATTCCAACAGTGGCATTGTATGCTTCGATATTTTGGTAAACGTCGATGACGCTCCATGGAAGAGTGTATCGTTGATCGTCTATAATTAAGATGACTGTGTTGTTCGATGACGATCTCGCGATCGTGGGTGCCAAATTTTTGGATACGAAGGTGCTCATCTTTTGGGCTGTCCAGCCCATCGAATTGAAACCATTCTTCGTCGAATCGACCGCGCTCGGCTCATTTCCAGTCGTTATAGCCCAGATGTCCAATCCTGCATTGTTGTACTCTTCAAGAAATCTAGTCAGATACTCGGCATACGTTTGGTAATACGATGTGTCCAAAAATCCTATAGAAAAATTCATTTTAACATTTGATTTCGTACAATTAAGGTTAACAATTTGATCGTGAAATTTAACTCAAGGGCAATTCATTTTCGACTCGAATTATATGATATTTTGTTTTTTTTTTTCGTTTTCTCTCATTTACGAAATTTCGAAATGCTCATTCATTCATAAAACTTTTCACTTTCCATTATGACACAAAATTTTTCTTTTTTTTTTCCCCGTTTAATTCTGTTAATTTTACCAAATCCGCTGATATTCAAATTCGTCTTCATCCACACAGGTGCTGACCACGAAGCGGAAATGAATCTCAAGTTTGGGGACAAATTACGGGCCATTTTCATTAAGGGCATTTTGTACCGATAATCATCCATTGTTAACGCGAATCTGGTTAAACCAACATCGCCGGGATGATCGTCGTACGTATATGGTCTCGTGGAAAAATCGGTACCGGCGATCGGGACGCGTCCAAGTGTGTATCGACTTCCATCAGTCGCGAAGTACGATCTGAAATTCATTATTCATTTATTTTCCCATTGAATTTAAAAAAAAAATCGTTTTTTCTTTTCAATTCACTATCGAAATGACTGAATTTTTCTTCTTACTCGCCTCATTATGTTGTTCTGAGAACCTTGACTCATTCTCAAAAAATTGAGACCCGTTGAATCCGTAAAAGCTCCGCCAAATCCTTGCATTTTTTGATATCTCTCATTGGGCTCGAGAGTTATCGTAACCGTATCAGTGTTATTAATAGCGTGCGTATTGTTTTGAAAATTACCGGTTCGTTGATTCATCCGTAGTCCGTTTCGGTTGGATTCGTAATACGTGTATTGTCCTCTATTCGGTACGTTTCTCGGAACGAAGTCACAGAAGGTCGAGTTGCACACGCACACTATAGAATCGAAGCCAAAACTCCGTGGGATGCAAGCCGAGTTGCCTGAATGAAAATTAAGCCTCTAAATGTCATTGTGGCAGAGAAAAACTGATCATCTTTATTTCACTATCTTTTATCTTCATCAATTTTATGCTCATAGCATTGAAATAAAGTGAATTAATGAGTGTAATAATATTGTTGCACCCAGTTGTATTGTTTGAAATTTTCGCTCTGTTCGACAGCAAATGTTTCAACAAAAATTCATACTTTGGCAGGAATATTTCGACTCCAATCGAACTTATAGATCGAATTGTTTCATTGAAATTCTTTTCCTAACCACAAATATTTTTTTTACAATTCTGCAAGTCTCGTCAACAACATCGAAGCTTGGTTTTATCACAATATAACTTTTCTCAGGAACACCATGAATTTTCTGTACAAAATTACAACCGAAAAATGAATTAAACCAATAAAGAGACGAAAAAAAAAAGATATTTGTGCGGAAAATTGTTAATTGATCAGATCATCGTTTTGTCGATAAAACTTGAAGAAATGTGCTAAAAAATTTGCGATTTTTCTCTTATTAGTTCTTTTATTCATAAATTTTTAAATGATTACAATGTTCAATTTTTCCAAATTGCAACATTTTTCCATGAACACTGTAAAAAGAAAATCGAGCTCCACTGAAATTTGTTAAATTGGTTATCTTAGAGAGCAAAGATTTCTCATAATTTGATTTCGATCTAATAAATCCGGAGGACTTTTCATCAGCCAATTTACTTGCCCAATGGAAAAAGGCTGAGGATCAGGCTGACGATAAGAGTCGATGTCACTGATGACATGTTCGGGCTTTTTTGTATCTGAAAAAAAAAAAATTAAGATTTCTGATAAACATTTACCGGATTAGGATAATATTTCTTTCCACAAATTTCATTTCAACAATGAAATGGAATAAAATAGCTTAGTTTACACAAGAAAGGATTGAATGTTGTTCACGTCATATTCATGTTGAAATATTGATCATGTACGAAATGGTGTTTTCCATCGAGTCAGTAAAAAATAGTCGCCACAGGCATACGAATGAGCAATTAGTCGACACAACAGATAAATTATATTAATTACATTAATTGGATTACGGATTTCATTGCAAATGCAATTAGTACCCTTAACTGCGGAATACAAAAGCTGGAGTGAACATATATACGTTCGAAAAATAAGTCGCCTCGTATTACGAGATCTCTCACAATTGTGGTGGTCGAAAAAAAAAAAAAAAAAAAAAAATAACAATTGCATGGGAAAGAAAAAAATCACATTAATTGGTCAAAGCAAAGCGTATTAGATTTTCGGATGTTGATTCTGTTTTTTTTTTTTTAATCTATATTCGGCATAAAGACTGTTAGAAAATGTAAAAAAACAGAGTTTTCCTCTCGAATGAGACAAAATCTGTAGAAAAGTTTCAGAGTTATCGGATGAAATGTGAAACTTTCAATGAAATGTCAATTATTGTGGAGAATAACGATGATAAAATAGAAACGAAAATATATGAAAAAGATCCTGAACGAGTTGTGTTCGACTGGGATGATTTCATAGCGAGATAAAAGTATCGATGATCGAAGTAATTTCGACTTACTTTATGGAATGAGAGTTCAAAGCAGAATCTTTTTGACGGTCGAACGTCGAGTGACGGAGACAGTTTAACATTGGCCTCAGTTTTCTTGGCTTGTTCGAAAGAAATATCGATATTCAAATTAATCCCTTATCAATTTCAAACGGAAGAGTGAACTATCTTTAATTGTATTCGAGTCGTAGGAGACAGATAACATTCGAGTTTCGTCGCAGCATAAGCGTAACGCGATTTACCAAGATTCGTTTTCATTACTTGATTTTATTCGATTTTTATTGTTTTTTATTTTTATTTTTATTTTTATCCTTCGATTCGACTAAATTTCTATTAATTCAATAAAATTAATTTATTGATGATTCGGATGATCAGTTTTGAGGATATTTTTATTCTTCATACCTTCACCAAAAATCGATTGTCGAAAAAAATGAAAAAAAATTCCACGAACCATGATAGATGCTTGAAGAACGACTATGAAAAAATTTTGAAATAATCGCTCGAGTCCTTTCCAGAATTCAGCTATTAACAGCTTCAAAGATTTTGTTATTTGATCATGTTATGTGTCATGTTATTTGAGAACTGTTATTGAGAAAAAAAAAAAATATCAATTTTTTTTTAAGCACTCACTCATGTTCATGTCACTTTTATTACTCTTTCGAAGAGTATGAAGCGTTATAAAGATTTACAAATGTAAATATCTCCAAAAATTCGTTACAATCACATAAGTCTGATTCAAGTGCAATCGAGTTGCAAACATCTTTCCCAATATGACTTCTCCTCGGACTCATAATTGTTGATTCTTCAAAAAAGCGTGTAGATAAAAAAAAAAGTACTTCAGATGGTTTTTTTTTGAATATGCTTTTTAGATCAGCGAACACATTGTCTCGTTTTTCAGTTTATTACAATAGTTTCGAACGACCACTTTGACCAGCGGAGTAGAAACGTGGTACGCATCTTTGGTAGATTGATTTTGAGCAATTGGTATAACAGTATTGAGTCGGGATAGTCGTAACTTTTGTCTCTAAGACGAGTAGAAGAGGAAATAACATTAAAAAATTTATCACGTCGCTGTTTTATGGAAAATTTAAAAAAAATTTTTTTAAATGTTTTCTTTCTAGTTCCGGGCTTCTATATTCCGGATTCATACAACGTCCGGGACCGAGTCCGGGACCCTGCATATGGTCAGAAATCAGAAATTTTTCTCTTCATCAAAATATGTTGAATATCGTTGCATACGCAGTCGAGATAAGTTATACTTGGAGCGTAAACCTAAAGGTTTTTAGATACGAGAGTGACTGACGAGCGAAATGCACGCTATGAAAATACTTTTATTTTTAGGATATTTCGTAAATTTCAACAATTTTAGTAACTCTCGTCGATATCGTCGTTAAGCTAATCAATTATATTAATCGTCGAGTTCAATAAATAGGCAAAGATTTCATTTTTTATTTGATTCATCTTCTGTAAATTATCGTTTGTATCGACTTTGGTGATAGGTTCCTCGATATGTATCCGAGCTCAGGATCTTTTATCGTGATAGGTTTGGTGTCATTGTTACTGGAAAGCGAACAGTTTGATGTTATTTCAAAAAAAATTTGGCGCTGAATCGTTACTGCATTGTTGTATTTTTTTTTTTTTTTTTTTTTTTTTTTTTTTTTCAACTTACGAATTGTAGATGACTATGACAATTTCCTGGTCGGGAGTGAAAAAACTGATGTGGTCGATATCACCGCTCGCCGTTGTTCCGATTCTCGTAGATCCTTCAGTCACAAATTTACTGAAATGAGCAAGAGCGTAGTAAGTTGGTTGTTTGTAAAATTCGTCGCTTTCGGGATCGACGATTATTGACGCGTCGACGTTGTTATTGATCCAATTTGGACCTCCCGTTTTGTCCAGAGCCAAATTCCATTCGATCCAACCGGTCACCCAGTGATTAAGGTTTTGCATTATGTTCGAAACATATTTTTCTCCACGTTCCCAATCACCCAGGCGAACTTTTTGAACGGAGGTTGTTCCTGTTATCACGTTGAACACACGATAATAACTGTCAATTCATTTTCATTATGATATTCCCTGTTAAAATTACCGCAAAATGCTGCATTTTTTTTTTTTTTTTCACTTAAGCAGGGTGGCTACATACGACAATATGATAAGAATTTAATAAAATTTAGTGATAACATTCGTTAGCATCAAATGCAATGACACAAATTTTTTCAAATTTTTCGTCTGCATAGTTGTCGAATAATTGGAGTTTACAATATCCAAAAGATATACCTATATATATCAGAATCCTATGCTTACGGATGTAAACTCTAGTGTTAAATTACTCGAAAACTATGTAGAAGAAAAATCTTAAAAAATTTCTATATTCATATTTAATCCAAAAGAATATGCTCACCAAATTTCATTAAATTCTAATCATTTCGAATTTTCTTATGCTTTTAACATAGCAACATTGTTGTCTGTAGCCAACCTCCTTAAACGTGAAACATTTTCGGCTAAATATGCAAAGATTCGAGTGCCGGAATTTCATTTTTATGACAAAACGTTGAATATCCGCGTTGAATACTTTTTTTTTTTTCGTTAAGCTTATTCAAAATTATGTGAAAAATTGGAATTTTTATCAAAAATTTTACACTCTATATCTGTCATTTATCATTTACAATAAATAAGTATGTGCATGAAACATTGTACGTGAAACGAGTCAGCCTTCGAAATTTGAACTGAACATGATGATGTTCCAGACAGTATACGGAAAATATTGATAATCAAATTTAATTTCTTGATCTCATTGAAAATTGAATTGATACCGGAAGTAACAAGATTTTCATCATGTTTTCTGATGTTTTTTTTTTTTTTTTTTTTTTTTTTTTTTTTTTTTTTTTTTTTTTTTCAGCAAGAAAAGTACGATTGCAGTCATTTCATTGAGGCGAATGAGAGGAGATTCAGTAACGGATCGGTGAAAATACAATGAACATTCGAACGATAGGAGGGCGAAGAAAAAAGATTCGCGGATAAAAAAAGATTGGCAAATTCTTCAAATCGATGACTTATTTTTTTTTCACAAATAACTCACCAACGCAGGCCTCAGTCATGAGAATAAATTTGTCAGGATACTCGTCATGAGTGAAATCGTCCACTTTCGGGTTCGTGAAATCGTCCCAGTAAAAATGTACAGCGATTCCGCTCGTATAATTTTTAGCGAGAGCATTTTTAAATATGCCATCGACGTACCAGGATAGATTGATTCTCTGATCGTCGATGATGAGAATCATAGTATCGTTCGATTCGGAAGCAGCGATCGCTGGGCCTAAATTATCAGCGATCCAAACCGCTACTTGATCCGGTGTCCAACCCATTGAGTTTATACGGAAAAATGGAAACAGAACATCCAGGGGCTCGTTTCCTGTCGATATGCCCCATATTTTTAATCCTCGTTTTTTATACTCGAGTAGAAATTTCACCAAATAATCCGCATACGTTTGGTAATATTCTTTTTTAAGGAAACCTGCGTTAAAAGAAATAGACCAAGGATAAACATTGTATTCATAATTAATTACCAACAATAAGTTTTTTTAAGTTTACGAGTCGTTAAAGTTCAATTGCGGTACATCAATTTTACAGCTTCACTTGAAACAATTTCATGTTTATTTTTATCGCGAGGTTCAGTAAACATGGATATAGAAACTAGCGGAGCAGAGTAGAGAATATATAAAAAAAATGTATTGCATGCACCAAAGTTGTTTTAATTATTTATTAAACAATGAATTCTCCTGTCAATTGAGCTGGAATTTTTGAAATATTCGTTGTTAGGTTTGACCAAACTCCTTTTCAAAAATAATCAAACTTCTTTTATTTTATGAAAATTCTATTCATTTTCAAAATTTCTTTCCTGGAAAAATTTTTTTTACTGTGAATTTCAGTTTGTTAGAACCGTCGAAAACTCAGATAATTTCGAAACTAAAAAAAAATTAGAACTTATCGCTGTCAATGAATGTAAGATTGTTTCTCATTTTCATGCAAATTTATGTTCCAGGTCATGCTGTTTTTTAGACTGTAATTTTCGTCGAGCATTTTCACAAAACTGTTAAACTGCGTTTGAGTTTTTTTTTTTTTACTTTGAAATTTCGTTCACGTTTTCGTGAATTTTTCAAGAATGTGTAGAAATTGCGGGTCCCTGACTCAGCGGTCATCGAATACGGTATTCGCTTCATTCTGAGCTGTCGAATTTACTAAAAGAGGATTTGGAATCTTTATCATTAAATGAAAACTCAAATTCATTACCGAAACCATTGTATTGGTTGTTGGTTTTCATCCACGGTGGTGCGGTCCAAGGTGCCGACACAAATCGAAGCTTAGAATTCAGCTGAAGCGCTTTTTGCATCATAGGAATTTTGTACTTAAAGTCCTCTGGAGCAAGGGCAAAGCTTTCCAATGTTTCGTCCTTTTTATCGGCGTAGGTATAAGGTCTGGTTGAAAAATCTGTACCCGCGACTGGCACACGGCCAAAATTGTATCTGCTGCCATTTTCACCAAAATAGGCTCTGCGATCGTACGAAACGATTAAAAAATTAGTTAAAAAAAAACAATAGTCAAATGATTTAGTTCTGAATGTTTGGAAACTTTCAGATGTCTGTAATTACGAATAAGAAGTGAATGAAACGAGGGAAAAATGTGAGTGTATTTAACTGAAATTACAATTTGATGTTCATCGAAAATGGCGATTTGTCGAATAATGAAAAAAAAATGATGATCCAAAATAAAGATAATTACATATTCTACTCACTCCAGAATACGATTTTGAGATTGTTCGCTCAATTTCAAAATATTTATACCCGCTGAATCGGTGAAAGCTCCCCCGAATCCAAAAATCTTTTGATATTTCTTATCGGGATTAAGATTTATCGTAATTGCATCCACCTCGTTACTGTCAGTACCGTTCGAATCGAAATTACCGATTTCTTGACTCAATCTTTTACCAGCCTTGGTAGATTCGTAGCTTCGATATTGTCCCTTTTCAGGCACATCCCGGGTAACTGAATCGCAATAAGTCGAATTGCAAACGCACACTGTACTTCCATATCCAAAATCACGTGGCACGCAGTCGTCAGCTTTTCCTAATTAATAACATTTTTTAAAGTGTTGTTAGAAAAAACAAAAAAAAAAAAAAAAAACAAAAAGTACAATAACATTTTTCGTACCTACCGATTTCGCCACTCACTGTCCAAAGATTGACGATGAAAAAAATTGTCCTCAAAGTAACCATTCTTCGTTGATTCAACTTATCGTTTAATCTGAAAATCATTTTTTTTCATCTATTTACATGGATAAAGATTATTGCTTCGAGGGCAATCCGTGCAAAGACTTTTTCAATCTCATTGTTTTGTTGTCAAATAAAAAAAAAAGTTGGTCTATGCACGAAATGCGAAGACGTTCGAAACTTTTGAGACGATAGAAAATCTTGAGATGAAACAAAAAATCAAATTTTCTGGCCCGATCTTAGAAGATTTAAGAGTAACAATTCGCTCGTTCCCATTTTCCTGTAAAAAAAGGTAATTCTTTTTTGTTTGTTTTTTTTTTTTTTTTTTTTTTTTTTTTCAAATTAAATAAATTAAATAAAGTTTTGATTTTGAATTCACTTCTGAAATACGTCGAAAATAGATCAACGATGGACAAGAAAAAAATATCGTTTCAAATCGTCCAGGATCGACCCGCATGAGAAATAGCTAAATTTGTTGGCCTCGGGTCCCTCGATCGTTGAAAGTTTCGAGCGTCTCTGCAACAGTCAGAGTCATAATAATTATTATATTCGTGTACTATTCCGACTGAGTATTTTGCCGATAATTCTCAACGAAATAACATAAAAATATGACAGTAAAAAATATATCTCGAAGCACTGTTGATCGGTACATTTACGATCTTGACCGCGATTTATGAGAGTCCGTCGGTCACTGTGTTGCCTCCTTCTAAAACATTGTACTTTATTCGAACATTGGATAATGCCAAAGTCGAGGATTGGACGAGGAAAAAAAAAAACAGCTACCATATAGCTCTTTGGTCTTATCAAGAGTATCTATTCTCAAATATATTCTGTGTGTTTGTATCAACAAAGCTCTTAGGCATTGATTATCGTTCGTGTGAATCATCGTAAATCAATTTCCATACTGAACAATGGAAATTTATTTTCTTCGAATAGGATTTAGTATATTTGAATACTTTTTTTTTTTACTAAGCCCGTGATTGAATAAAACAACCATAAATCTAACACGATCGAATACGATTTATGCTTATTTTAACACTTTCACGATTGTTTGTGGACACGATAATTTCAGAAATTCTTTTTTCACGCAGTGAACTTGGAAAAAAAAACGCAGCAACGAGAGCAGGAAAAGAATTCGTGGCGATGACAGAACTGTAGCAACGATTACTGAACTTGATTGCTGTGATCACGAAACACATTCGCCGGATCACTGTACACATATATTTTGACGTATATTCGTCATGGAGCATTCCAGTGGGAAGAGACGAGACGTCATTATTAACAGATAGCGGAGCATTGTACGGTCAAATTAAAATGCTACAAAGTCACAAAAAAAGAGTTAGTTCTGAGTCGCTGAATTGAATTTTATTAAGGAAGATAAGAAAGAAAGGTAAAAAGAAAAATTGAACTTCGATATTTCTCAAATTCGATCAATTTTCCTTCAGATTCTTCGTAATTTTTTACAACGCTTATAAATACACCAGATTATTTTCGTTGTTGTTATCTGTCAATAGCGGATAAGCACGTAACATATTTGCTCGGCAAATAATTATAACGCTCGACGAGTTTGAAACCAACGAACATTACGCTCGAGCATATTTACAGTTTTTTTTTTTTTTTTCTCGTTTCAACAGCACGTGGCGATGAGGTTTCGATAATCATTTCATTATTCCGGACTAACAAGTTCATGTAGGCTGGTTCGGTAACGAATTGAACATTTTTAAATGTTTACCCTCTTCCAGCGAAGCTTGACAAACTGGAAAAATATTTTGATGCTCTCTCTCTCTCTCTCTCTCTCTCTCTCTCTCTCTCTCTCTCTCTCTCTCTACTGCTCGTTAAAACGTCCAAACGATTCTCACACTCACGTGAATATACATATTTATGCGATTCTCTTTAGATATAGATGTTTCTCGATTTAGTGAATACTTAGATAAACTGATAGATGGATAGGTAGAGAAATAATGTTGCATGAAATCTTCATGAGAGATAAAACTTTCAACGCTATAAAGAATATAAAAAACCGACAATGATAAAAAATACATATGACAAGTATATGTATATCGAGACTGATTCTGAGCTGCAGTCCTGATTCGTGCGAGAAACTCTAAGTGATTAATATATTCCCTTTAAAATCGTGTCTCAAGTACTTCTCAAGTTGCTCCAAGAACGAAGGTCGAGAAAGAGAACGTTTATCGGCACTTTTGTTTGTTTGGATCTGTGGGTGAGCGCGAAAATCTTTTTTCCTTCTCAATATTATATGGGATTTAATTTTTTAATAATAACAAATGGTAAAAAAAAAAAAGTTTAGAGAAGATTTGAGCTGCAGTCCTGATTCAACACTTGAATCCTTTTGTATTTTTCATTATTGTCGATTATTAATATTCTTCATGGAGTTTTAAGTCTTAATCCTCCTTCATATTACATGGGATACTATTTTTCAATGATTGAAAAGAAATTTTTCATTTCTGTAAATGTTAAAAATTTGATTCTTTCGAACGTTTAAGGAGTTTCGGTACAAAAGGCAAAACGTTAAGAAATTAATGAAATTTGGTGATAATGTTCTTCAACATCAAGTACGAAAACACAAATTATTTCAAAATTTTCTTCTACTTAGTTATCGAGTAATTATGCATTAAAGCAGATTTCTTATGCCCGAAGTGTATACCTATGTATATGGAAACGCTATGCTTATACACGTGAACTTTAGTCTTCAATTACTCGATAACTGTGTAGAAGAAAAATCTGAAAAAATTTGTATTGTCAAATTTGGCACTAATGAATATGTTCACCAAATTTTATAAAATTCTTGACTTTTTGACAATTTTTTGTGTTTTTAACACGGTTTAGCATGGCAACATTGTATCGCCTGTACCGAAACTCCTTAATTCGTTTGTTGCGAACAATTTTATATAATAATTCATCAGTTTTCATAAAACAAATGACATTTGAGTTACACTTTCGTCATGCGATCCTGTACTTCGGTTTACACGATTAGTAATTAATTTTAATACATTCCAAAAACATGCGATGTATCCATGAAAATGTTGATTATTAATGTTATTCGATGTTTGTTAATTTACCTAGATATTCCGAAGTTAAGAGATCAAAAGCACGTAAATTCGTATGCACGTGCCGGTGAAATAGCAAAACGTATATGTACACGGACGAGACCCAACGGAATGATAAAACTGTACGTTTCCTCGAGAAGTAACAGTTGCAGCGAGTGGCTGGTTGCATTGCGGTATGACCGACTTGTTCGTTTGACCTAAATCCCAGATTCTGAGATGAATTTTCGCTCGCGTATATGTACGTGATTATGGATCATACAAAATCGAAAACATTCATTTATTTTCATGGAAAATAGAATAAACGTTTTTTTTTATTCGTTTCAAATTTTGACTGAGAATTAAATCACTGTCCATTTAACGCGGAGAATAAAACGTTGCAGGCTCTATACGAAATGCAGCAAGTGCTTGATTTCTTGTTTAGGAATAAATAAAAAACCAGAATAAAAAAGAATTCAAACAAATGATGAATAAAGAGTCTTTATTTGTTATATTTTCATGTAATTTTCAAACAAGTGCGTTAGTGCTGAAATGATAGCTTATTCGCTGAAGTCAATTTAATCCTCAACGAACTTAAATCGGAAATTGAATTATTTAGTATTTGCTTATGTGTTGTAGATTATCGTTTGTATCGAACGTGATGGAATGTTCGTGAGTATATATCCTTCGGTAGGATCATCGATAACGAACGTCCTGTCATTGGGTCCCCTGAAAAATGGCCAAATTTCGTTGTTCATTGAGTGCTCGTCGTCGTAAAAAAAATAAGAGGTTTCATCAAATAATTCACGAAATTTTTTTCTCACCTGTTGTAAACAACGATCACGATTTCCTTGTCAGGAGTTATAAAAGCCACGTGGAGCAAATCACCACTCGTTTTTGTACCGATTCTTACTGATCCTCGGCTGATAAATTTGCTGAAATGGGCAAGAGCGTAGTAAATCGGCTGTTTGTAAAATTCATTACTTTTGGGATCGACGATTATCGCAGCATCGGCATGAATATTGGCGTCACTATTGTCATGACTGGGCCTTCCTGTTCTCTCGAGTACCAAATTCGAATCTATGTATCCGCTCGTATGATGATTCAAATTATCAATTATATTCAAAATGTATTTTTCTCCTCGAATCCAATTGCCTAGCTGAACCGGTTGTTTCCAAGGGAGGGTACCTGGTCGGTTGTCAAATCGTTTTATTCATTGCATCAACGATAGAATTTAATAAAACAAAATTTAAAAAGACACTCACCTACGGACATTTCCGTTACGATTAGAAATTTCTCAGGATACGTCTCGGAAAAAGTGTTGAGTGATTCGGGTGATACCAAGTGGTCCATATTAGCGTGTATCGCGATGCCTGCTGTATAGTTAAGAGCTGAAGAATCCAGGAATATATCACGAACAAATTTGGCAATGTACATCCTCGCATCGTCCCCGGCTAATATAAGAGTGTCGCTCGATTCCGAAGCTGAGATACTCGGTCCCAAATTATTCGCGATCCAATCAGCCATAGATTCTGCTGACCAACTCATCGTTGATTTATACGGAGTCATATCACCAAGATCAACAGGCTCATTACCTGCCGATATTGCCCATATTTTCAAATCACTACTTTTGTACGCTTCGAGAAATTTCACCAAGTAGTCCGCATACGTCTGATAATAATTCTTTTTCAGAAAACCTGTATGGAAATAATTGAGAGATTAATAATCATAGGTAAAATCAGCAGTGTGAAGTGGAACGTCAAAATTGTGAGTCAAATTGTGCGTGACCCTGATTAGAGGGTGATTCGATCGTCACGTAAGAATGATTGTTAATTTTTTAAATTATTACATACTACAAAATATGATAAGAATTTAATAAAATTTAGTGATAACATTCTTTAGCATCAAATGCAGTGACACAAATTTTTTCAAATTTTCCGTCTACATAGTTGTCGAATAATTGGAGTTTACAATATCCAAAAGATATACCTATATATATCAGAATCCTATGCTTACGGATGTAAACTCTAGTGTTAAATTACTCGAAAACTATGTAGAAGAAAAATCTTTAAAAATTTCTATATTCATATTTAATCCAAAAGAATATGCTCACCAAATTTCATTAAATTCTAATCATTTCGAATTTTCCTATGCTTTTAACATGGCAACATTGTTGTGTGTAGCCAACCTCCTTAATATAAATATCGTTGATTCATTATTTTGGGGAAATTTCGACTGTGATCCTCGGTAAATGTTGAAGTAGGAAAGATTTTGGTTTTTTGACTTTGGACCATAGTCGAATCATCATTGAAGGTACTTTGTTTTCTTTCATTCCTCAAAAAACCTTTTTTATTGTTGGAACAAATGATCATTGAGTAGATCTGATCGATGTCAACGATTGTTTTCGTCATAAAAATGTGTTACTTTGCACAGGAACTTCGTTTCGAAGCACCTTTCCATTTCTAGTGAAGAATTTCATTCGATACAGTCGATTAGGAATTCGGAGGAATTTGTATCGCTGCTTCATTTCGAACGTTTATCTATCTAACACAATTCATACCTATCAGATCATGATAAAAGGATAAATATAATTACCGCAATGGTATTCATCGTGTTCTGTTTTCATCCATTCTGGTGCAGACGAAGCTGCCGATGTAAATATAAGCTCGGGATTCACGTGGAGGGCTTTTTGCATCACAGGAATTTTGAACTTGCGGTCCTCACGCTGGAGGGCGAATTCTTTTAAATTGATGTCTTTCTTGTCGGCGTAAGTGTAGGTTCTCGTCGAAAAATCTGCACTGCCAATCGGTACGTGGCCAAGATTGTATCTGCTGCCATTCTCGCCGAAATAGGCTCTGAAAAAATCATAAAGATGGTAAATTGAATTGTCTTGAAGTTAAGTTTTTGTTTTTATTCGAATGTTGTTCAGCGCACTCACTCGAACAAACGCTGCTGAGTTTTTTCGCCCAATTCTTGTATAAACTCTGATGCAGAATCCGTGAAAGCTCCGCCAAATCCGATAATCGATTGGTATCGAGTACCAGGAAAGAGAGTCAACGTAACAGCATCATTGTGATTCGACAAAATCGTAGATTTTCCAAAAGTATCGAGTTTGCTGGCCATTCGTTTTCCATTCTCGCCGGATTCGTAAATTCGATAATAACCTTTTTTCGGAACATCTCTCGGTACGGAGTCGCAATAAGTTGAATTGCAAACGCAGACTGTACTACCGAAGCCATAATTACGGGGCACGCACACGTCGGCTTTTCCTGTATCGAGAAAATTTATTTGGAATTCAGGCAATCGCAGTTGAAAATCGTTCTATTTTTATGATCAACTTGGTCGAGAGTCTTTATTCACTCACCCACTGTCACCATGGCGACAATAAGAATTGCCACGACGTTCGTCCACGAAAGAATCATTGCGGATCGGTTGGGCTTTGCTGAATATTTCTGAAAATGTCACAATATTCACTGAGCAAATGTCAAATCAAGGGCACATCTAAGAGGAAAATGAATGGACAAGGAGCTTTTTCTTCAGAATTCGATGATCTATCGATACACGATGAAGATGCTTGTCATTTTCCAACAAATTTTCGGTATTAAGGAGTTTAGGTACAAAAGGCAAAATGTTAAGAAATTAATCAAATTTGGTGATAATGTTCTTCAACGTCAAGTACGAAAACACAAATTTTTTCAAAATTTTCTTCTACTTAGTTATCGAGTAATTATGCATTAAAGCAGATTTCTTATGCCCGAAGTGTATACCTATTTGTATGGAAACGTTATGTTTATACACGTGAACTTTAGTCTTCAATTACTCGATAACTGTGTAGAAGAAAAATCTGAAAAAATTTGTATTGTCAAATTTGGCACTAAAGAATATGTTCACCAAATTTTATAAAATTCTTAACTTTTTGACAATTTTTTGTGTTTTTAACACGGTTTAGCATGGCAACATTGTATCACCTGTACCGAAACTCCTTAATCCATAATTCTGTAAAGATTATTTAGATTTTGAGTTTTATCATCATTATTCCAAGTACGAAAACGCCTGAAGGCTCAAGTTTCCTAGTTTTTAAGAGGTGAACGAATCGATATAAATTTTTGGATGTGATAAACGTGATGTTTCTTGGAGCATGATCAGAGATGGGCGTCGGTACTAATTTTCGTGGAAACTCAACGTCGTTGAGCTCTGCTACTACCGCTGTTTTCCCCCACAAATCCTGTAGGCAGCTTGTATGGAGATCAGTATCCGGCTATGTTTGCAGTTTATTTGTCTGACCTATTGTCTCTCCCAGATACGCGCATATACGTACAGACCATTGTACATATATTTGCTCTTTACCGGAGCTTCATCGTGTATACACACAAACTCAAATACTCGTTCTAGCAAGGGAGCTTGGCTTCGCTGACTCGGCTCAAACTCATCCACGCGTATTTGACAATGTTAAAACACAACCTTCGACAATTTGTGATTCACCCTCTTTTATTTGTCCTTTTTTTTTCGTTTTTTTCGTTAACGTTTACTCCGAGAAGGGGTTTACGTTCCAATTGGTACGTAAATATTGATGCTTGTTCACGAAATACTCCATTCTGACAATAACCATTATGACATGTTGAATTTAGAAACAGATGGAGCAAATTAGTTAATTTTTTTAACGATTTATCGACATGGATTTTCGTTGTTAGAAGGCATCGAAATTTTTCTTATCCGCTTGCTTTTCATATTTATCTTTCGTGTCTTAAAACAAATGACTGCGATTTATTGGATTTTTTAAACGAGGATCGAAACTGTGATAATTCGCACCTGCTTTTATAAACTTTTTATCCAACACGCTCGGCGAAAATTATGAGACGTTTTAAAAATGACGAAAAGCATCGTGTGATTTTTATTGATCGCTATCCCGGGAGGCTATTAAAGAAAACTTTTTGTCCCACAAATGTGATGGAAAACAATTGAATTGTTTCAAAAAAAGCTGAATCCAATTACGATCTTAACGAGAACACAACAGTCATTTTATTTTGCCGTCATAAAAATTTGCAGTCATTTTTTCCAGTTGCATTTCACTACTTTCGCGCTGCGAGGGTCATTCGCAAAGCCGTCAAATTCTACGAACGAACGCGAAAATCTCATAATATGATTTTTTTTTTAATTTAAGGGAGTTCATCTGGTACCGAGCAAGTCAAAACCCAAAACTGTCACGACTAGCGTAGTCGGCTCAGTATGTTTAGTGTGTTTAACCTCCAAAGTTTAACCTCCTTCTTCGAGACAAATTCATTTATTCCGAACCTCATAAGTATCGAATGGATTTTGTGAAGTGGTAAAAAGATTTTTTAGATATTTTTTAAGCATTTATAAAAGTTTCGTACGAAACTGTTTGTCAATGCTTGCGAATTTAATGTTTACAGACGGGAAAACCACAGAAACGCATAAGGAACCGTGTTAAATTGGGAAATCTGTTTTTATTAATTTCTCTCAAACAAAGTATTCTAAGGACCTGAAATTTTGACAGGTGATATAGTTGATATTGATAACTGTATTCAAATTTTTTAATCAATATCTGTTTGTTAATTCGATTACCAGATGAACTCCCTTAAGCTGAAAAACTAACGAGAAATTTAGCTTCTACGAATTTTCAATGGATCCCGAAAATATTTATTTTTCCATCCACATACAGAGATCTCTATTTTTCGATACTTTTGTGATTCCACAAGACGCGAAATATCCTGAGAGTTTAATATCGCTAAGTGTGCTCAGAGGGGGTGTACTCGCGAAATCAAAAAGATATAATGGATTTCGATGACTCGTCGAATGTTTCATAACGCGGGGATCCTGATCGAGGCTTAAAATATTCAAAATGTCGATATTGACGTATAAACACACGCAATAGAAAGAGGAGTATCCCATAATATTTCGTATAAATCCATTCGTGCGAGAAAGGAGTAAAGCGAAAGCTCGAACGAATGTTTGATGAAACTTGAAATTTTCGTGTTATTGCAGATTTTAATATCAATATATATATATATTGTTTCAGCGATATCGAATCGTACGGAAAAGAAAGAAGCAGTTACAAATTCCAGAATTTTTGCACTCTCGAGAAACGGGAAGAAAAATTAATTCTGCGAAGAGAAAAAACAGATTGTAATCGACAAAAAAAAATGATGACAGTCCGTTGATTTCGAGATTTGGGTCAAAAGTTCATTATATATCTTTTGTTAATACGCGTAATCATAAAGTATTGTTTGAAAAAAAAAAAAAAAACAAAAACAAAACAAAAGTGCAGAATGAATATGGAAAAAAAAAAGTTCTTCTCTTCTGCAAAAGGAACGCGAGAACCGTCATTGAAAATGCAATTAGATCTCTCTACGAACTTATTGGATGTTGAAAAATTCGTTAAAGCATAAAGTTCGACGCAGCAAAACGAATTCGAGAGGATTTGTACCATTTTCTGAATAACAAGTATCCCCTTTATCACGTATTTTAGTTGGATTCAAAGAAAAGTCGTTTAAATGTTTCCGACTGGACACACTCGATCAGTTTTATCCTTTCTACCTTTCGGTCTCTCTATTTCGTGAAAATAAACACCCAAGTGCTCGGACATCCGGAACGGGAAGTGCAGCTATTCTCTCGTCCTTTAGTTATATCCAGAGTGTTCAGTCATGGTTCTTCGTGCATATCCTATCGAGATACCCTCCAGTATGAATCTAACACGGTCAGATATATTACTGCGCCGATGTGTGTGCATCGAGCATTATATAAAAATAAATAGTCACGTTCAATTGAAACGCAACACTCGGAGGTTTTAAATTGATCTCGGTTGGAGATCGATCGATTTGAAAACAGCGAGACAGAAATATTTAGCAATTTTTTTGAGCTTCCAAATGAGCCTAGTTTCCTTTCGATCGGACGAGAGTTGAACTCGAGCAAACTCGATGTTTGCAAAACAATTGGCACACTTAGCGACTCCGGATGAAAAAGATTGTTCCTCGACAGGAAAAAAAAAAAACGATTCTGATAATTGTGCGACGATTATATAAACCGACGATGTCCGGGAAGTTGATCGTTTGGTTCCGGTCAGAAATTTCATTTTTATTCCGTTTTTATATCAATTTTTCAAAGCTCTATACCGATTGAAAACGTAATTCGAAAAGTTTTTTTTGCTCGCTTTGTTAGTAATTTGTCAATAAATTTTCGCCATGTTTTTGTATCGAAATTTACCCGAATAGAGCTTTATCGTCGAACGTTTATGTTGTCTTAAAAGCAGAGGCTGTGAGACAAAAAAATAACAAAGTATTTTGTTACCAGCTGATACGAGTTGCTGCATAATTTAAAAGCGAATCAATTTCTGTACGTGATTTCGGCCCGATGAGCGTGTTACCACGTTAATTTACATTGTTACGGAAAACACTGTGTTCGAGTCCGTTCTACATCTATGAACATATATATGCGCATGTTTGTACACTTGGCTACATGCTATTGCGGATATACCGCCAAGCCAAATGCTCTCACATTTAGCTCAGAGCAATATCGAGTTTATGCAGACGCTGACTAAATACGTGAACGTTCGATCGTAATGGACAGAGCATTTAAATGTCATCTACGAATATCGTTCTGGTCTACGAATCAAATATACACTTCGTAGTTTATAATTCGGTGAATCGATCGAAGAAGAATCAAAGTTTCAAGATCAGATTGAGACTGAAAAACTTTTGAATTTGGCAGAATGAAAAAATAAAAAATCATTGAAGTTTTATTATGTCAATGTACTTTCATCGCGAAGAAGAGGATTCGATGAAAAATTCAATTTCCAACAATGTATACCGAGAAACGAAAAACTCAATCGATGGTTTTCGAGAGGCAGCACGATGTGCAAGATGCGTCTTCGACTTTGTAGAGAAAATGAAATTCTTATTATATCATGTGAATCGAAAGAGTCTCCGCGAGCTTGAGTTTACCGGACGGGCAAAGTCTGTACCGGATTTTTCATAGTGCCAGGCTTTTCCTCGATGGTATCAAACAGCCTCGGAAGGACGATAGGAACTCTTATCATTTCGTCTGTTTTTCCTCGTTCTTTTCCTTCGCTTATCACGATGCTGCTCACAACAATGG
This sequence comes from Campoplex capitator, assembly GCA_037576405.1. NCBI lineage: Eukaryota > Metazoa > Arthropoda > Insecta > Hymenoptera > Ichneumonidae > Campoplex > Campoplex capitator. Next base: position 5,288,161 of record JARBWI010000323.1, on the reverse strand, counting down.
GGATATTTATCTATTGACTTTGGTCTCACTTTTCTCAGCCTCGAAGGAATAAGTGAGAGAGAAAGAGAGAGAGAGAGAGGAGAGGAGAAGAAAATCGGAAAAGACGTAAAGCGAAAATAAAAAAACATTATCCATTGAAGTCGATCAGGTCGCTAAGCCCTCTCGCCATTTCTTCCTCTCAATTTTATCTTCTTTCTCACGCTTTTTCATCTTCTGTCGCCATCGATTCGATACAGTTACATCAACTCTCCGTTATCATTGAGAACAGCTGGATTTTCAACGTTTGTTTCGAAAAGCCCGGAAAAGCTTTTTAGATCTTTGTCATTCGGTTGAGAATGAAGAAGAATTCAATTGACCATCAACTTTTTTTTCCAATGATTATATTTTTATATCGTACGTTTGTTATCACTAAATCATAAATCTATATTATTCTTTCATCATTGTTCATTTGTTCGAAGCGTTAAGCCACCCGATTTTTCCATAACAATCAACTCTTTTCTTCAATTTACATTCGTAAATGTGAATTTTTTTGTCTAAAATTCGCTAGTTTATCGAGAATTTTCAACGTTTTCTAAAATTCGTACGGTTCTCCGATCGTTATTTGTTCGTAAATATTGAGATTTTCTGGATTTTTCGACGGGTCAAACCATATGCAAACGAAAAGTGTACGATCTACAAAAAAAATATGATACGAGAGAGCTGAGCGTTTTATCCATAAAAAATAATTGAAATACAGCGATGTATTCTGTACAACGTGAATATAGAAAAATATTCTTAAAATAGATTTTAAACAAAGCGATTTTTGTTTACCCGAAATAAATGTTAAATAATAGTCAAACTGCGTTTCGTTCCAGGGCCTCAGGGCTGGCTCAAGGCCTTCAGGGATACCTGATTCCGAGGCTTGGCGTTATATATGCGCTTTTCATGAAGTACGAGTCGAGAGTAAACGAGGCGTAAATTTGGCCAGAATATGAAAGGGTTCCATTATATTATTTTCATTTTTTCCTTTATTTATACTGGAAAAAATGCGGCATTTTTCCAACCACCACTTCAACTGTTTTTCAAGTCGTGCCAACCTCTCACTCTTGCTCTCCTTACCCATGTGCTAGTTTTTTTTTTTTTTTTTTTTTTTTTTTTTTTCCCCAAACGTACACCTCTACTCGCTGAGGCTTGGCTCTATTACGACGGGGTGGTTTTCAACCCCTTTCCTCATCGCTTCAACGTTCCCACGATAATTGGCTCTCTTCATTCTCCAAACTGCATTGTATATTTTGGCTGAAATCTCATCAGTTGATATTTCAACACAAATCTGTGATCCACCCAATCGGTATTGCCAATTTTTAATCAGATTTTATTACGACAGTTGTTTTTTTCTTCGATAAAGCTCCCATTAATAAAATTTTCTTTTTTTTTTTTCGTTATTTGTAATTTTCATCATTTATTGAATTTTATATCCTTCGATAATCCCTCAATTTCAATTATCCTTGTCATGCTTTTGTTTTTGGAAATAATTGAATATCAGTTATCACTGATGGAGCATTAAATAATTTGTATTACAAATAATATTTAAATAATCAGACTTTTGAATTTTGTTTTCAACATGAAAACGCAAATATCGAAGTGAAAAAGTATTTTACCAGCGTTGAAGTCATTACGAAGATTTTTATTTGAAATAAATTTTGTATTGTGTTTTCAAATGTTTTTATATTTATGTTTTCGTTCGTATTATTATCACGACTGTTATTATTCGAGCAAATGTTTCTGGCGAAATTTCGAAAATGAGTAACAGAAATTTTGAACGTAGTTGAAATTCAAAAAGCACGTACGTATATATCGTTGAAATGGGTCATGGGTTCAACGGATTCGCTGTAAGGGGAGGAGACAGCTGGCACCCTCCGCTATTGCCCGATAAATGGTCGAGATATCGGTGTACAACAGCCCTAGTGGAAATTTAAACCTTTCGTTGGCTTTGAATTCATCCAAATTTAAGGGGCACGAAACGTTAACCCTTGATTTCCAACCCTCCGAGGGTTCTCCAAAGTGGTAAGTCCGCTTAGAGTTAACGGGAGAAATTGTGTGATAGGATTTGTAATTTGATCTTGAAAATGAGCTCAAGGGTTTGCGTGGGGAAACGAAAATTTTTTTTTTTCGCATGTACACAATTTTCGACCAATTTCGAATGAACTCAAACGTTGTTCAGAAGTCATTTTTTGATCCATAAATTATCCGATGAGATTTTATTGAAAGAAAGTTACAAGGAAAACTTTATCGAAGAAATGGCCACACGACTTTTTTTTTCTTTCGAAAAAGTGCGATTCGAATAACAATCAGATTTTAGAGAAAAGTTGGTTCGATTCCGAAGAGTCCTTTTCACGTTAATTATAAAATTCAACCAGCTAATGCGACCCATCGAGTTTATTTGCCAGCGAAAAACACGACTATGTTTTATTTATACAAATACAGCGGTGAATTTTCAGAACAAGTGAGCTGTGCGAAATTTACTTTATTTTTGTAGGAACCATGTAGGAACAACAAGAGCGAAGATCGACAGGTGCAACAACGAGTTACTGTAACACGAGCACGACTCTATATGTAGGCGATATAACTCGGAACGAAAACGGAATATTCAACGGGATAATGTTCGGTGCACGGAGAAAATTCGAAGCAAGAAAATATTCATTTCATATACACACCATCGCTCAAAAGTTTGCAAGCACTATCAGTAAACAATTGATGTTTGTTTTGCATCAGTTAACAAGAAATTAAAAAAACATCGTTGAATGAATAATAAATAATCAGATTATTTGAATAATATTTCGAACAGCATTATCCCTTTGGGCAAAATCAGAATTGCATTTGAAAAATAGACTCCTTCAACTGCTGTTTAATTTTCGATATCATTAGATTATCAGGTATCATTTGGTTCGATGCTATTCGAATGTTCGTTGTCGTTGTTTATGACTTTCCAATTGATCCATCGATCAATTATCTGCATTCTTATAAATTTAATTTGTGACGAGAATACCGGTGGTTTCTTCTACTCGCTGAGAAAAAATGAGACTAACAAAAAAACTTTTGAAGCATAGTGTATATATATTTTTGTTCGACACACGCAATTTTCATTCATGGACGAGCTAGAGAGTGTGTGCGATATGCAGGGAGATAGAGAAGTAGTAGTAATAGCTCGTTGCAGACATGCGACGAGTGCTTGACAACCAATAACACTTCACCGAGGGATTTTCCGTTATTCGTTTTGACGTTCCATTACGATGGGAGTAGGAAGTGGTGTGTTGGGAGAGAAAAAACACGACGGAGATTCAATTCGTATTGGCAATTCGAGTACCAAAGGTGTAGCGGGATAGGCTTCGAATCGAACCATCAGAAGCAAACACGTTGATTCGTCTGTTTTACGATGGGTTTGCTTGTGCGAAAAGGTCTCTCAACAAAATCCTGCAATTCTCTATTATCGATGAGATATGTAGAAGGGTCTGTACTTCAGTGAAGCCGAGATACAGAAAAGATATCTTATCTTTATTAAAAAAAAAAATAATCCCTGACGAATCAGCGAGTCCCAAAAAAATTCGAAAAAAAGTCCCAATTGGGACTCGGGACTTGAGTGGACAAGTAAGACCCCAAATAAGTCCCTAATGGGACTTTTTCCTGTGACGTCATGAGTCCCAAATTAGGAGTCAGGGTCCCAAACAGGGACCTTTTTTGCGACTGACCTTTGACGAAATTCCCGTCTCGCACCGAGTGAGGGAAAAAACGTCCCATTTGGGACTCACAAGTGAGTCTAACTTGTCCAATAAAGTCCCAAATACCGAGTCCCAATTGGGACTTTTTTCAGGACTTTTTCCAGAGACTTGCTGATCCGCCAGGGATATGAGTTTATATTAAAAGTGGGACAAAGTTGAAGAGATGAGAGGTTCTGTACTTTCGTTCGGAGAATGCGATTCGAAGACAGATATATATGTGAGCTGTCGTCCGAAGGAAATAACTAACTGCATCGGCAAGATGTCTCGAAGGAGTCGAACGAGGGCTCGTAGACACGATCACCGAGAGCTACCAGTTCATAGAGAAATTCTCTGAGAGCACAGCCACACGTTTTCCTTACCAGCGAAGCCCTCGGAGTTTCAACATGGGCCAGTGCTTCCGTCTCTACTCGTGATTCTCCAAGAGGTCTTGTACAAGGTACTCCCTCAATCTTTGCAGCTTGCCTTCGTCTCAAACCCTCTCTCGGTAACGAGGATGATGTTTGACTTATGGCACATCCTCGTGTCTCACACGTATTTGTGAGATTGTGACATCTGCATGGATGTATTCTGTCATTGACAGGTATAACGCGACCTCTATCCTGTACCTAGAGAATCTGGTCCATCTCATGTTTGTTGGAGTATACTCGAGGGGTAGCAAGCTTGATTAATGGACTTGATTCCTCTTTCCATTCCAAGACATTCCTGGTGACACGCCCGTACCTATTTCCCCCATTTCTCACCAATGTTTCCTTCCATATTTACTTGATCCCTTTGATTTTAGGCTCATGCACACATTGATTATCCAATCTGCCATATATAATGACTTTTGCGAATAGTTCGAACCGGGTGAATAGGGAGCAGCGGGGAAAGATCGGGTCAAAATGGCACACCGCGATACTGCTTAGGACAATTAAAGATCAGCAGGCCTGAAGTGATGCAAAGAGAAAAAACTACTAGGATCCTAATTTTCAATTTGGCATTGCGGTGAAATAATAATTACGGTGTCATCGAAACTGTTGATATGATTGCCTTTTCGTGCGATCTGTCAAATGTTCACGTTGCTCGTATCTCATTTTTCAGGCGAGACATTCCGTAGGTATGTTACAAACAATAATCAATGAGACTAGCAAAATTGAATAAGGAAATTAAAAACAAAATTTCCACTCCATCGAAAATGGTGTCCCATTTTAACCCCTTTATCCCTTTGCCCCCCCCCCCCCCCCTCCCCAATGCTTATCGAATCGTCCAGGGTCGTTAGGCTAGACGCCGAGCAAAACCAGACCCGGAAAACGGGTCATTAACTCGATCAGTAGGTCGTTTAATCATCTATCGTAAATCGCTTGATTATCGCAACATCGCCATAGTATGAAAATGGAGATAGCGTTTGGCTGACACAGTTGGTCGTGTAACGATAACGAGGATACGATAAGTATCGTTTAGTTGTCTGAGTCACTGGGTCATGGTGACATTCATCATTTTACTTAGGCTCAACAAAAGACTTTATGATTAAAGCTCAACACTGGAGTTTGCCCTCATCCGATGAAGTCAATTCTCATTCGATTTTGTAGTTTCACTCAGAAACAGCAAGGATTCTATCGAAAAAGTAAGAGCAAGTACTTCGCGGTGTCATGCGGTGTAGATGATAAATAATCATTGTTGATATTCCAGAGCTCCTTTGATGAGCTTCTTCTTCAAGAATCTTTTGAACCACATCAGCGCATGAATTCCATCCACTGACACGTCCTCTACAACGGGTTCAGTCGAATCTGACCGATCAAACGCCAACTCAGACAATCATACAACTCCACATCGAGCATAATAATTTGGCCTAAACATACTGTCTCGCCTCGGTACAGTTGCAAGGAACGTACGAGTGAAGGTGAATTCCTGAATTCTATATACGTAGCCGTGTAGATGTCTCGGTATATCTCCGGCCACGAGACAGGTTACGCTGATCCTCATTCTCATCGTGTAGCCCACTTGTTAGTGGTTTGATTATCGAGTATATATGGCATGATTGAAGATCGAAGAGCGTTTAACTCATCGAGTACCGAAGTGATGCAGAGGTCGTGAATAGAACGGGGCTTGATAATTATCTATTCAGGAACGACTATCGACTTCGTATAGCGGTAGTACCTCTGTGGCATATGGAAATAGGCCGATATAGGGCTGGTGGTCTTTGTACAGTTCAGGCATCTCTTCAGCCGTCCACGTGTTTCGTCCTTTCTCGATCCTCCCACACCCCCCCCCCCCTCCCTCATCCTACACTTCTCTCTCCCTTTCCTTCTATTTATCTCTCACTCTCTCAGAACGTGATATACCGTCACGCGGAACTATATGGCAGCAAGGTCTGCATATTCAATGTTTGCCTTCATGCCGACTGGTTGAGAGATGCGCGAATGCGGTTTCGACCTGAAATGTAAATACCGAAAATCTATCCCACCTTGACGTGGGAGAGAGAGCAGGAGAGAGAGTATGAAACGTAGCGAGATGCGAGGGATACAGAGCTGGTTTATTTCTCTCTCCTTTTACATCGCTGTATTTGCACCGCCGCGATTTTAGCTTTTGCCAAATGTCTACCGATGCCAGTACCATCGCTCTCGATCGTTTGCTTTAGGTTGATACAAAATCATATAAATATATGAATAATCTTCTACATACGCTTTGTGGGCTCTCTTCAAAAGCACATTATTATGAAAAATAAAATGTGCATAGCTTCGAGGACATTTTATTATTTCACGCGTTATTTATTTTCGAACATTTTTATTTGCACAAAATCACGGAATTAACGTACGTCATCGGTTTGTCAATGAATTCATACTCTCGTAATTCTTAATCAAAACTCATAACTAACGAGCATGCAAAAAACACATAAATGATGATTTATTTGATTTGATACTTACTAACTGACTATTCGAATCGGGGTCAAAACGCTGTAATTAATTGAATATCGTCGAAACAATTTTCGGGAATTTTGAATAACTGTTTGAACCACCCTGCTTGCTGTCAAGAGTGGCGACCTGTCTTCACCGTTGTAGTATATGTAAATGTATTTTTCTCTGGGACTTTCCATAAATGTGTTTGCGAACTTTTTTCTTATAACAAATGAGCGTGGTATATACGAATAAATGCATTAAAAAAAAAAAAAAAAAAAAAAAACAGAAAACTAGATACAAAAGTGAGACGTTGCTGAATGGAGTCCTGGTGTGTTGAGTGAAGTGTGAGTGAGGACGAGAGAAAGTGGAAGGTATAGGGACGTTTTGGTATAGGATTGCCCGGAGCAGTGTTTCAGACAACAGGCGAGAAGTTATGCAAATCGGAACGTCGAAAGTTTTTAATGAAAATTTGTAATCTTGGGCTTGGACCCAAGGACACAAGGAAACTCTGAGTTAGGCAAAGGGAAAGGGAGACAGAGAGAGAGAGAGAGAGAGGAAAGTTTTCATGCGGAATATTAAAGAAAATGTTAATCAAATAGAGCAGGGCGCGGCTGGTTTCTACTCCTTCATCTGTGACCAAAAGTACAAGCAACGAGTTGAGGAAATTGTAAGTGTGTGTGTGTGTTCGTGTGTATGTCAGTGAAAACCTCGCAATACAAGCGCTCTTTCCAAAAGCCTCGAAATGTCGTTTGCATTTAAATTATTCACTTTGGTTCTCTTGCAGTCTCAGATTCTTCATCTTTTATTTGAAAATCTATCGCTCTTCTCCTGCTATTCACGTTTTCTTAAACCGAATTGTCAAAGCGGAATATTTATGCGAGTTTATACTTTTACGATAAAATTTTTCGCTGTACACAGACCGATGTATACTTTTTTTTTCCTGATCCCATATTTTTTCTAAGTGTTTCCCAACCGAGGCAAAACGAATAAGCTGTACTCAACACGCGATCGTTGGGACTTTCGATCTTATCAGTCATCCGTATACCGTGCATAAAAATTTGTGAGGATACGTCAACTTCGGAATTACATTTGTACGATGACAAAACTGTATTTTGTCAACTATAGAAAAACTCTCGAATCGAACTCGCTCGATTGTAATGAATTTCCACCACACACACACACACATATTTATAAGATTATTGGACTTACGATTTCGACAGGTAGCTCCTCAAGAAGATATTTCGCGGGTTGAGTAGAGCAATGAGCTTGCACGAGACTCTCAAAAAAAACTGTGAAATGGAGCTTGGTTCGATCGGTATTTATAGTCAGGGATCGATACGAATTTTCTAATCTAATGTGATCGGGAAGTAAACATTTAATTCTATTCAGTTTTAGACGTCAAAAGTGGGGATCGCGATAGAAATTCGGTTTTCGTAACGGAAAAATTTGTAAACTAAACAAACACAGGTGGTTCAAAGATAATAACAACGATTCTTCGAGTTATTTAAAAGTGAAATACGCAGTTTTTTTTTAATTCTACTGCAAGGAAGAAGTGAACGTCTTTTTTTAAAATTATTGCAATTAAAGACTATCGACGAATTTATTGAAGACACAATTATTGATAAAGTAAAAAGGCGACTTTTTTTTTGTCGGATGAAACCGAATTCGTCGTTTTTCTTCTATGTTTTTGCAGTTTTTCTTTTTGTTTTTTATTCCTCTTGTTACCCGTTTTTTGAACACTGTTCATACTATTTTTCAAGATCGCACATACATCTATAGAAATCATCAGTTCGAATGATTTTTAGTGAATTAGCCTTGAAATAATTCGAAACGATGATTATAATTTCGAAAATAGCTGAAATTGTTCGGAGTCAACAAAACTATAAAAATGTGTTATTCGTATACTTAGCTGGAAAGGAAAAACACACCAGACATGTTTCTAAGCATCGAAGAACTTCATATTTGTTGTCGACACTTGCCGTCTTACAGTTTGCATACGAGAAAATACTCCAGTCCGAAAAATTTGTAATTTTAAGACGAAATTAATCGAAACATCGACAAACGTCGGTATATCGCTTTTCTAATTTTTTAAATTTTCGTTCATCATTCTATGAAAGAGAACGGAAAGGCATCGACCAATCAACGATGATCAATATTATTTTTCTTTTCTATCTGCATAAAGAAAAATGAAAAAAAAAAAAAATTGCTATTTCGGAATAATAAATAAAATGAAAAATAATCATAGATTTCTTCTAATTTGTTCGACCAATTGAAAGCAGCGAGGAGAGTTGAAAGTAACAAACAGTGGTAAAATGGAAAGAGAATGAAAAAAAAAAAAAAAAAAAAAAAAAATACATAAATAGGAATAATGTGTATGAACGCATCTGCACTAAATAAGTACAGCAACAAGGGCAAGGGAGAAAGAAGCTCGCGAGTAAAAAATGTCCTGAGGATTTTATATAGTGCTCTTTGAAAGTACACCGTCCTGGCGTACGTAAGAATAAGTGCCACTTTACTCGGAGCGTAGTGAAATTAAATTCAACCAAGATGGATGGTCGAGGCTCTAAGCCAACCGGGTGCGAACATGTGAAATGTAAATTAGTTTGAATTAAAGCTCGAAAATGGTTAGGCTCCGAGGGCTCAGGATGAGGCGTAGGAAAATACCTATTTAATTTATATAAATTCACCTTTACGTATACGCAGCTCACGTTACATAAGCGGTGAACTCTTCCTCGACGTTTCAGACCGAGATATTGTAACTACAATAATCATTCATCATCGTTTTATTGCTTTTAGCAGAATCAGCAGGAGCAACGATTCACCCACATTTCGTGGCATGCTTTTATTACAATTATTTTGTTCCACCATCGACAACAGCTTTGTTTTCATTAGGCCCGTTCTTTCAACGAAACCGTGAAAACGTACAAGATTTTCTATCTTTTTTTTTTCTCATCTAAACCCACGATAAATCTCTGAAAAAAAAATAAAAACTTCCAACCGAAAGTTTCAATCGAAATTTTCAACTGAATACCTCATACGTTTTTTAGTTTTCAAGCATATTTTCAAGTGTCCAATACTTATTAAAATTTGAGTTTTTTTTTTCCTACGCGATCATTATCGCTTGAAGATAAAATCGAACAATTGAATATTTAGTCGAACAGTTGCGCAATGGTACCAGGAATATTTTACGAAAATAAAAGTCTAGAAATAATCCTATACGCACAATTGTATATTCATTCGAGACGATTTATTCATTCGAATGTTTTGTTTCATAACTACGCAGCCTTTATTGTCTGAGGCTTTCCACTAGATTAGTCCGGTAAAACTTGAGAATTTTTTAACCGAGTAAACGCTGTCGTATCATACGATAATCCAAACTTTACAGTTTCATTTGAAAACGCTTTCGATCCATTGAATTTATCAACACACAGGTTAATATTAAAAATGAAGCGAAATTATGAAATTGAAAAATGAATAAATAATACTGTCATTTGCAATAATAATCGATAGAATTATTAAACGTAATGATTAATATTGAAAAATCGATGGGTGAGTATATTTAAAAAATGAATAAACGCTCATCGTATATGTATGAGACGAACAAGCATTTCCCTGGATGAGGGACAATTAAGCATGAAAAATATGTTTATTTTTATCATATATATATATATATATATATATATATATATATATATCTTGGGATTATTTTTGGCACGTGCATATAGAAGAGACGAATGGAATTAAGGGAGTTACTATTTTTTTCTCGCCTCGCATCCACCCTCCTTTCCCATTCATTTTCCCTTCGCCCTCTTCATCGTCCTTCTCCATTTGGCCTTCTATTTTTTTCTTCTTCCCCTGCAACACTTCTCCCGGGTCTAATATTCGCGTACCAACTTTAGTCTCTCTCTCGCTCTCTCCTCTTTCTCGCTTCGTTTCCGGTGCCGCGAGCCAGTCGACTTCGGAGCTCTCGCTTTACAAGGCTTTTGTAATATTTTCTGGTCACGTCTCGGATATGCATGAACTTTAAAAAGTGGCGGGTTCGTGCTTACGGAATATTAAAGCCATTCATATTTACCGGATTGTGAGAGCGAGTGGGGAAAGCGACCAGATATACCATAGGCACGTAATAACGCATTCCTTTTTTTTTCTTTTTTATTTTTTTTTATTTATTTTTTCACCCTCAGCCCTTTCGGTACTCAGACTCCTCGTTTTTACTTATTCTCCCCGCCCTTTTTCTACCGTTCGAAATAATAGTTCTCGACCATTTACACGCGTATGTGCTTCCGTCCAACGCTTCTGGCCGTTTCAGAGAGAACCATTTCTCGTCGTGTCAAAACGTTACGATATACGCGAATCTTCTTCCGGTACAATATACTTTTGGACTCGCGTGAAGAGAGTCAGACGAAATCAATTTTTTTTTGCTCCTTCGTCACTCGTTTTATGCAACGAGAATCAAAGCTTCATTCAACTTTTTTTAGAGCAATTCATTCGAAACGGTATTTCTATACTTTGAAAACAACAAAAAACGTCGTTACAGATCGCTCTAGTCTTATTTTTTATAACGAGAAAAACGATTATGCGTGAACGAATCTGATTTTGCTTGGATCGTGATCGAAATCGAACTAACATTTTATTGTTTTTCAATATTTCTGGATCCACGAGGTGCTGTGGCTGTTACGAAGACTTTGAAAGACTAAATCGATAGTTGAAAATCTTATTCGCCAAATATTGACGAATAATAATAGGCTTTCAAAGGTTTTCGAAGGTCCAGTTATATTATCGTTCTAACATTTCTAAAAATAGCTATTTCACGTATATTAAGACGACAAAAAGGTGTATTGTCAACGATCTGACTAATGATGGTACTTCGCTCGTCTCTTTCCTCTTCTCCTCATCTCGCTCTCGATCTTCGTACATTAGACTTTTTGCCCCTGAGCACGCATTAGCGCTCCTTTGCGGGTTCTCCTAGCCATCACACGTTTTCAATAGATCTATTCAGTAGATTTGCGATAGTTGGTTCAAAGACGAGAAACCACAAACAGAACGATGACAAAAACATGAGGAAAGCACTCAGAGCTTCTTATATTCCTCCATCTTGGAACTCACTTAAGAATTTTTTGTTGAATGGCTTTCTCTTAGATTCATAGAAAATTTAGCCTCAATTCATCTGTCTGTTTAAAACAATAATTTTTGTTATTTTGAAAGAAAAACAAAAAAAAAAACAGTTTTTGTTGATCATTTTTGTTACCATTTTGATCACTGTTTCCGGAGTCAATGATGCTGTGATACTCTTTCATTAAAGTAACGAGCTTCACTAACGATGGGGAGAGATTAAAAGTAAAAGTAAAATCGACGAAAATACGAAGCAAGAATTATTCTGGTTCTATTAATTCACGCTTGAATAGTTGAGAGTGGATTGATGAATAAATTATAAAATTTTCGTGCTACCGAAGCTCGTTTAATGAAAAACATTGGATTATTAAAACAAGAAAGAATGTAAAAAGGAATCGGAAAATGATTTTTGCAAAAATTTTGTTCATTTGCTTTTTTTTTTTTTTATCATGAAAAGAATTTTCTCTTTAATCGAGAGGGAATTTTTTCAGTAGCAGTATGCAGGTGCTGCGTTGAGAAAACCTCGATGTTTTACGTTTCATTCGGTTGCTGATTATACGCTGTGGCTTGTTGTCGTATTTTTGTTTCAGCTTACTACTATTTCGTGAGTCGGGGAGCTGGATAGTTGCGAGAAGGCGTTTCAGCCGTGGGTGCACAACCATGGGAACACGTAAATGTATAATCTGCCTCATAGGAGGCGGTGGCGTGAAAGAGCACACGTTGTAATGGGAAGGAAAAAAAAAAGGGTGAATCTTTTTTTTCGTTGGACATAGCTCTCGCATTCTCGCGTGGCTCGCGGCCTCGTAAAAAGTTAGAGTTTCTTTAATGATGGTAGTGTTTCACAACCTCTGTCGTACGCGCCCAAGAGTTGAATAATAGTTTTTTCTCTTGCCATTTTTCCCTCTCCCTCTCTCTCTTTTTCTCTCTTTTTCTTTCGATTTTTTACTAGTATGTTTATGACAATTCAGAAGAAACGAAAAGTTAGAGAGAGAGAGAGAGAAGAGGTAAAATAAGCAGAAATCCCATGGTTTTATCCAATTACCCATTTTCAACTACAACTTGTAAACTTTAGGGATATTCTGGTCCACCAATGACGAGAAAACTTATGACGAACAGACGTTAAAATGAAGAAAGTTTATGGTGAATGTAAATTTTATACGTTTTTTTTTCTTCGAACCTTTCTCTCTCGCTTTCTCTCCCTCTGCATTTATCCGGTTCCTTGTTTCATCCTAGAATTCGTGAAAGCTGCAAGTTTCCTTCAACTTTTTTCTTATTATTCTCCCCCTCAGCGAGGGTGAGAATGCGATAAGTGCATTTTACTGTACTTCTCGTACGTCAACTGGGGCGCAACGATTCACGACTTGATTTACAGAAGAAAATTCAAAAAAAAAAAAAAACATCGTTCAACATCTTTTATCAATCCGAAACAAGAGAAATGTGTGAAACAGTTTTTGTAAAATGAATTTTTTTTACGTAGTAATGATACGAGATAGTAATGATCTAAATTGAAATAGTTTCGATGAAAATATTACAAACTTTTAGCACGGATGATCGATCGAAGTAACCGAGACCTTTTAATTCTTGACTTTTGAAGAATCGATATTCAAACTTTCTTATGTTCGCGACGATCGAATATTTCGATCTTAGATGAGATATCCATAAACTACAACTTGTTTAGTTCCAATCGTTCCAATCGTTCGACCCAAATTTGTAAGCCTGGATAAATAAGAAAAAGAAGAAGAAGAAGAAAACCGGCTGTCTTCCTTTTTTTGGACCTTCTTCCTTGAAGTCTTGAATGTTTTAACCAGCATTGATGAAAGTTCCAAGAGGTTGGTGTTTGTTCTCGATATGTCCATATATTTATGTACATACAGCCTTCTGCAAGAGTATTAGGCACCCTGTGGCTGTTTGACTCATTCAAAAAGTCAAATATCTCAATTAAAAAAAAATCTCACATAAATTATTGAAAGAAATAAAATAAAGTTGAAATCGTCTGCTTCAAAATGGCGTTTATTGAATTAAGTTACGATTTTTATTGCTCGAGATATTTGACTTTTTGTATATGGGTCCAACACTCGCAGGGTGCCTAATACTTTTGCACATAGCTGTATATTTTTTTAAGGGATTCGTCAGTAAAAGTTGAGACTATAGATCAGCGCTCGAGCGTTCCCACTTTGGAGTCAAAGGTTCCGGAAATATTTACCCTCTGACATCTCACGAATTTCGATGTTTAGATGTGCATGTACATTTGTATGTACAGAGATATGTATAAGTCAAAAGAAAAGAGGTGAAAGGCAGCGAGAGAAAGAGAAAGAGAGAGAGAGAGAAATGGAGATCGTGGAAGACATAAAGGGTTCGCCGGGTTGAAAGAGTGAAGAGGGAGGAAAATTGAAACGAGAAACTCTGTAGTGACTCGTCTATAGCCACTTTTCATTATTTGTTAACGAGAAGCGCGTACAATAGTCCGTCAACTTTCGTCATTAATGCCGAGTTTCGATAGTCACAAATCGTTGACGCGAATCCTCTATAACCCCTGGTAATAATACACGTCGATTCAAATTTAATCTTCGGTGAACACGCCTGACGAGGCATATGATTCTGCCTTTTTCTCTGATCCGGAATTTTTCTCGTTGATGCATAACTCTGGACATGAATGCGATCGTGATTTTTTGAAATCAATATTTTTTAAGACTGATTATTTTATCGTGAATGTTACCGGCGAAGTACCGATTCCTGATTTATTTCGACAGTTATTCGTTATCATTAGTCCGACGAAATAACGACATAAAAAGAAATCCTCTTTCATGATCAAGACGATAGTAATTTTACTTAGAAAATCGACGAAACGAGCCTCCGAAAAAAGTCTCTCTATTCTGGGTGAATCACATTTTTGTTTTTTGATTGATCTTTTTTTAACGAATGTTAATCCGTTCTTCTCTGAATAAAATTCTTCTTCCCTACTATCGATGGCGATCGATTATTTGTAGAACTCATCAATTAAGAGTCATCGAGCTCACGTGACCAACTCGAAATCGACGGTGGCGCCTCTCATAGTAAAGTATATCTATATCTAGTATTAATATAGTCGCTGACACACATCAGACGCCTCGTGTATATTCTACCGGATTTTTCCGTGAGTTTTTATTGAAATTGCGATAAATAAATTTCGTAATATGCAGGGAAGTGGCGTGCATCCGGCTCTGGTCTCTTCAGTTGTGGCAAATGTGTGTACAATTTGTAATAAAATAATTATTGTGACTAGCGGAAAAGCTGTCATGGCGCGAGCAAAGCGCCTTGTATTTTTGTTAATTTACTGTGTTGATTAGAGATATCTGATCTCTGAAAAGGGAGCACAGCCGGAACCGGCTAATTAAACCGAATTTTTCGATATTTTTTATATTCACGTAATCATAAAATTGGCGACGAAATCCGGTAGAATAGAATTTTAGTTAGCTTTTTTGGCACCTGGCGCTGTGTATGCCATCGCTCGATGACTCTTAATTGATCGGATGAATCGACCGCTGTTCTTCCGTTGAATAAAATACGGTGTTGCAAGAAAAAAAGTAAGAAAAAACTGAATTGAAACTCGAAAATGAAAAATGTCTAATTCCTGGTCCAAAACGTTCTATAAAGCTGTAAACTTTTAATGAATATGTGTATAGATATTGGAAGGGAAAGAGTTGATGACCTCATGAGAGCATACTCTTGTCGTGGCTAGGCGAGGAGGACACAGGAAGCAGCAGGATTGTTGTGAAAAGGCGGAAGAAATAGGAGGAGGAGGAGGAGGAGGAGGAGCTGAGGGGAGAAGGATGTGCAAGCACTAGAAAACTTTTCATCGGATTTCCTATTGCGAGGAGTCGTTAAATAAGCTTGAGTGCGTTACGCTGTATGTGAAACGTGTTTACGTACCTTCTGATCACCGTGCGTCGGATGCATTAAATTTCTTTACGATATTGCGAGTGTTCTCCGAGTATAGAGTGCGGAATATTGCAGAATCGTAGAGAAGAAAAAAAATAAATAAAATAAAAAAGACTAAGAAAATAAAAATAACGAGTATAACCATACCGGCAAATCGTAAAGGCTTCTCATATCTGTTTCGTATATTGTTCCATAACTTAACGATATTTATATTTGATGAGGGCTCTTGTAATATTGCTGATATGCACTTACGACATCGTCAATGTTGATGTTCTTGCTCGCGTTAAATCGTCTTTACTTCTCTTTTTTTCTTCGAACATTTGAAATTTTTTTTTTCAATACTTTTCGACCACAAAGAAAATGAAAGAAAATCACCATTCTGCTCTTCATATCAAATGTCAGAATTTCGAATAAGCAATTGAAGAGAGGCCACTTTTTAAATTGAAAAAGTTTTCTTGTTTGGTAAATATCGTTTGAAATATATATATATTTTTTTTATTGTAATTGTATTTGCTGCAAATTATGTGTGAAAATATCTTTCCTTTCAAAAATAATTCGAATGACTGATCTTTGTGATATATTCTTCATGACACAGTGCCACTGTGATACTATGATGGTTCGATCGACCATTTCGAAACAGCAATCATGGTAGGTTGACGTTACCGAATGCTCTCTGTTATAAAAAAGGTTGGGCTGATTTACGAAAAAAAAAAACTAATACTGAAAACGAAAATCACTCGAATACGCGAAATTGTTATCAGATTTGAAACTTCGTTTTGAAAAACCATGGTCCATGGCCTGAAAAGGGATGTTTGAAAGCTGTGTTTACGATAAATTCATTCAACAACGGTTTGAATAAAATAAAAATAAAAGGTATTCATCGTCTCTGTTCCCGTTGCGTTTCTCTCACGTTCTCTTTATCTGTCTCTTTCTTTTCTGGTCCCTCCTCCCTTGTTACTGTAGGGGTTGATAAAACACGGGACTTCCTATATATCTGTTATTCTATTCCAGTTTCGTTGAATGGCGTTTGATTGCCCCTCCTGCCCTTCCTTTGAATCTGCCGTGTTTGGCACCGCAGATTCTTTTGAAATTGCTCGCAAAGCGCATTATCATGTTCATCGAATATTCAACCTCGACAGTCGAAAGCCAACGAAAACTATGAATCCGAAAAAAAATATTTTTCTCTCATATTTGTTAACGTTGTGAAAAGAAAAACAAATAAAAACAAAACAATACATATGCTTCGAACGAATATTTTTTGTTTTCTGTACGTTTTAGAAAAATTATATTTCTTTTGAATAATTCGATACGTCATAAACCACGAAACAAGAGTAAAAAAAAAAAAAAACTCTTTGAAAACGAGAAAAAACCGAAAAAGCATTGTTCGCTTAGCAAACATTTTTCTTGTTATAGAAATTTTGTTTAACTGTGGCAAACACTTAGCTACGGAACGACGAGTGACTCGAAAACTGAAGAATAATTGGGTGACGTAAAATTCAAAGATTAAATTCTTTTCTTTTTGATTTTTACGACATTTCAATGAATTTTTTATGTACGCGACAAAAAAAAAAAGCTCGGTGAGAGCAAGGGGTTGAAGTAAAAATGTTGAAAGGGGTGCACGATTCATTATCAGTACTTTTCCACTAGAAGATTTCAATAGAATATTTGTGTGAATTGTATCATCTTGAAGAGGCTTTGGAGACATAAAAAAATTGTCAATTTAATGAGTCTTATCTGATCACATTTATGCTCGTTGAAACGCTTCTCATAAATCAAAAGAAAATTTAATGACACGGGTTAAAAGTATCACGTTTTATTCTGTAAAAACCGTGTCAGTGGTCTAATGAGAAACCTCCGCAATCTTGAAAAAATAAAATATAATGACTGGATTAAAAAAAAAAATCATCAAACTTCGATCAGGATCTTTTACGTTGATTTACTTCTCTATTTCCAAACTGAATAAATTTAAAAAAACAAGAATTTACATATTCTCTGGATGAAAAACATTGATAAAAAATAGTAGAAAAAAAATGTGTTTTCGATGCATTGTTTTTCCTCCGAGATTTATTAGTCATATTTTCTATGACTAAGAACATACCCGTAGTCGACATACCGTGAGTATATAGACTGAAACGTAAATTTTTGTCATCCATATAGTATACGTGCGAGCATGTTCTCTCAGCGACCATTGGATTCGTCCTACTCTGTGAAAGAGTATAAAAAAAGAGTATATACAAAACCACGAACTAGAGTGAAGTAAAGCGACCGTGAGCCGTGGCTTTAACTGTTTTTATGTTCTCGCCGTACGTGAAGCTCCGCTTGTCGAGGGTTTTAAAATCGGGAACGAGATTTCTCGAGTAGTATCGATACTCGACGAAATATCGGAGCTTTTCCACGCTGCTTGTTCCTCTGGATACACATTTATCTATGGGTTATTCCATATTAAAAGGCACTGAGTTTGTCCCTCATAATTTATTTTTTTATCATTATAAATTGCTGAATTATGAATCTGTTACGATATTTTTTATAAGTTTATTCATTTTTTTATAGCCATGATTTCACTATTTAATCTAAACGATGCTTTTGTGGAGCTATCGAGCTTGAGCAATCAAATTATCAAATGATTGACGGCGTTGGGTGATCGGGGCGCCATTTATTGGCTGGAGAATCAATCACTGAGCGAGAGACCATTTTTCTGAGTTTCTGATGATGCTGAGCAATTGGAACTCAGTAAAAAGTATAGCTGCCTGTATCGTTTCAATTTCCCACGGTTTCCTTGGAGCTTTATGCAGATTCAATGGCGTAGTAGCTTTTGACAACCGTGCAGGAAGCCCCAGAAACAGTGACAGGGAGTTGGTGAGGTGGAGGAAAAATGAGGCTCATTTAAAAAATATCCATGAATACTGGATAAAGAATTATTTTTTAAGGGAGTTCATCTGGTACCGAGCAAGTCAAAACCCAAAACTGTCACGACTAGCGTAGTCGGCTCAGTATGTTTAGTGTGTTTAACCTCCAAAGTTAAACCTCCTTCTTCGAGACAAATTAATTTATTTCGAACCTCATAAGTATCGAATGGATTTTGTGAAGTGATTAAAAGATTTTTTAGATATTTTTTAAGCATTTATAAAAGTTTTGTACGAAACTGTTTGTCAATGCTTGCGAATTTCATGTTTACAGACGGGAAAACCACAGAAACGCATAAGGAACCGTGTTAAATTGGGAAATCTGTTTTTATTAATTTCTCTCAAACAAAGTATTCTAAGAACCTGAAATTTTGACAGGTGATATAGTTGATATTGATAACTGTATTTAAATTTTTTAATCAATATCTGTTTGTTAATTCGATTACCAGATGAACTCCCTTAATAACAAAGAATGATCTGGAATTTTAGGAAATACAGAAAAGTCATGAGCCATTTTTATTTGCAGTTTATTATAATTTTATCGAATTGATATCCATCAGAAGGATGAATGCAAATTTAATTGCTGTCGAGTCGTTTGCTGACGCGTTTGAAATTGATATAAACTTTCTCGTGGGAATACTCAACAATATTATAACACGGATTCAGTAATGGCGACACAATCTCTCGAGTTTAAGTATATCCGCTCTAAAATGTCTCATATATGAGTTCCTTTTTTATCCACATACACAGAGGAAATATATGAACACAGTTAAATCGTAAAAAACGTATGGTCGTGGCACCAGTCCATTTGTACGAGAATTGCTGTCTGGGGATGTATTCTATCGCCCCCCCCCCCCCCCCTATTCCATTCAAAGTTTTCTCATTCGAGGGACGTCGAACAATTCTCCGATGCTGTGGACTTTAGACGAAAAAGGGAGATCTCCGTGAGTGAAGTCGTGAACGTTTAGCACGCTCAATCACATTACTCTTTCCTTGAAAGAGAGAACAATAACTATTTTACATTCAAATGTTTTCATATGTGACTTGAAAAAATCGCTACGATTATGATCGTCATCTCTCTGGGGACGTATAAAAAAAAAAAATGATTTTATAAAAACATTACTCCATATTTCAAGGTTTTCAGATTTCCCCGACTATTTCCAAAAAATGATTCTAATATCGATTCCCGTTGAAATATTACGAGGTGGATGATCATTGAATCTTCGATAGTTCAAAAATTTTATTCAAAGGTTTGTATAGCCATTCGAAAACTCAACATTCCACAAATTCGATCATCCTGACGCTTTTGAAATATTTTTGTTTTCATCGTTCCGGCTTACATTCTTGCTGCCAGCCTATGCCAACACTTCGATGCCACTGCTCTCCCACTTACTCTAATTTTCATGTTTCTGCGTGAAATCCCTCGAGAAAGTTGCCTGCTGCTACGCTCTTCCGATGCAGTAAGTCATCACATCTGCACAAGGGCCACAGGAAACTGCGAGAAACCCGGCCGATAGAGACGGCTGCATTCTCACCGTGTTGCAATGCAGTCGGTCGCCATAGTCCGAAACTCATAAAAACGTGTTTCGCTCAACGATTAATGGACCAGCCGGTTCATGGCCAGGCGATCATCCGACAAACTATTGGCCTCGGCCGGGGCTACCCAACTTGGAACATCGCCGGAGCCGTACCAGGACCATGCACCAATCTCTATTAGGAACATGGCATTAAAAAAGGAATGAACGAGTTTTCCATTACCGTAATACCTAAAAGATGTCACGAAAAGGATCGGGGAGACATTGAGTACTCTCTTTGTCGACGTGTACATTTAAAAGAGTGGATTCGGTGTGTGTGTGTGCGTAAAAATTTATCACATACAAGTTAAGACAGTATTTCGCGGTACATAAACCAGAAGTGGGCGAGCCAGAAAAGACTCTGCGCTTGATTTATGAGTAAAGTATTTCCGTTGTGGTGTTTGAGAGAATGGCAGAGTGAGATGAAAAGGAGGCTAAGAGACGGAATGCTGAAGAGCAAAAGAAGCGACATCGTATCTCGTTTTCTCCAAGTTTAGTGAACCGGAAGCTCCGACCAAAGTGTGTACAGGAGTAGGAAAAGGGGAACAGAAAAAGCAGCCTGGCTTTTGGCTCCCAAAGCGAATGAAATAAGCTTTTCTCTATATAGGTGCTTACGTAATACATATATATTTGGAGAATTGTATTATTTGGAAAACATAGATATAGATACGAGGAAGGTCGGGGTAAAACGGGACAGGAGGGCAAAATGTTGATTGTTTTGAAAAAAATAAAATAAAAATGTTCTTGCTCCTTTATATCCTCGGAATGTGATCGTTCCAACTAAGGTTCGAAGATAACGGAAAAAAAAAAGTTTTTTTTTCGGAATACATTTAATAGTGTCTGTCATCGAGATACCGGCAACGTCTTATTTGGCAACGACACCTTGACGCAGTTTGGGGGACACTCGAATGCTATCGAGTGGAGAATTTTTTCGCAGTCTTCTTTCCTCGCTGAGCCCTCGCTCCAAGAAATGTTATTCGAGTGGACCATTTTGCCTCCGTGTCCCATATTGCCCTGATCTCATCTATAGAAATTGTATACGCTTTGTCTTAAAGTAGGAGGAAACGTTTTACCGAGAGTAGTATTTCTTGCAAGTACGAGGATCAAATGATTGCCACTGTTATTATTACGACTTTTTGTGCTCAACGAAAAGCGACAGCTCCAACCAAACCCAGAACGTTTGAAACTGGAAAACGCATTTTTTTACGTTCACTTTCATCATCTCACTTTACCTTCGTCTATCTTTTTCTCTCTTATCTTTTACTCTGAAGACGTATATATATTTTGTTGCATTTAATTTGGCAGCTTGCGGAGCAATGTCTTCGTTCATTTCCTCAAGAATTTTCCAAGTTAACGACATAAATCAAGGCCGGAACTGTCGTCTTTATTTCTTCATCCGCAACAAAAATCCCCATTTCGTCAAGATTCAAAACGGCTAACGTACAATCAAGACTCTCGTTAACTATCGCGTAATGAAGTTTACGACTTTTTCTTTTGTCATAGATTTTTCTTGCTTTGGAGCAACGCGATAGTTTGAAAGAGCTTCGCAGCCTTAACAAGTCTTAATTAACATTGAATTTGATTCTAAAATTTTGCATATTACGAAATTACCATATTTCGAGGGATTTTCAGATTTTTTCAAACAACAATATTTTCATATGCACGCAATGCAAAACAAAATGCGAAGATTATTTCAATGAGAGAAAAAAACGTTCATCATATTTGTGTTCGTCAATGCTCCTTAAACTAGAGTCCAACGATCCGCGGAATCGCTCGATCGAACATATACGAGAAAGAAATTATAATTAATTGGGCATAAATTTAAATTTTTATTTTAATTATTTTAATTAATTAATTGGGCATAAATTTAAATTTTTATTTTAATTATTTTAATTAATTAATTGGGCATAAATTTAAATTTTTATTTCAATTATTTTTATTTTTAAAAAGTCACGACAAACCGAAAATCGGCAGTCTTTGACATCGACTCTTTAATCTTTTCTCAATAAACTTATTGTGTAACTTGTTTTAAAAGTATTGAGTTGAAGTACAACTCAATTTGGTCTTAATCCCTGAAAGATTCGTTTTTTATAACTCGTCCATAAGTGATGGTCTTCGCGGACACAAAACAAGGATTATTATTCATTCGGGTATCGTCGATTGGTTCGCCTCGTTTATAGATTAGATCCGTGAATATTCCGACGCATTAACCGCAGGTTGATACAAGTGGCAGAAATTACGTCAACAAATTGTGGATGCCAACAAAATATATTTAGAGCTGTTAAAACAGATAAGAATTATTATACTCTTTCTGACGTATTGGAATGCGCAAGTTGGCCGGTTGACGACATCGAGATAACTTGTTGGTCGTAAAGAAACAGTTGAATAACTCAGATGACAAAGAGAAAGAGAGAGAGAGAGAGAAAGGGGAAGAAGGAGATCGATTGTTCTCTATTATCGATGTTTTCGTGAAAAACGTCAAACATAAGTATGAGTATGTAAATTTGTAATAATGATAGCCGAAAATAGGAACGAATTTCAGAACATGAGATGATGCAGACAAAATTATAATGGAATCAATAAAATTCAGAAAAATAACATATGATAAGGTTAAAACTGTACTCTATGGGAATAGAAAGAAATATTGCGCGTGTATGAAGGGAAGGGAAAGAGTTAGAGGGACAGGAGAAGGGAGAGAGGGAGAGAGAGAGGGGGGGTGATAAGGAAAAATGACAATGAGTAAGTTTTTGATTGCCTTTGGAATTTTTTTGTCCTTCGTGTACTCATGAATCCGGTCACTGAATGTTTCTGGTCATATGTGCACGTGCATTTGAAGTTAGAACTATACAGCTGCGTTTGTACCGACTCTATACAAATACGTGGTCGTTATAAAAATAATTATAAAATAATAAACATGGAAAAAAGCAAACTGAAAAAATAGTATTAGAGAAAAAAAATGAGAGAAAGAGAGAGAGAGAGAGAGGGAGAAGAAAAGAGAAACGAAATAACGAAAAGGGGCGAAGAAATGTAAGAGAAAATGCGATGATAACGAGTCTCATTCTGAATGCAGTAGAATGTGCAATGCAAGCCACATACTTAACGCCCTACCAGCAAGCATATAACGAGGTCATTCGTTAAAATAATTATGTAAACTGAGAAACACAAAGAGGAATCGCTTTTTCTCTACTATATATGGCCACACAGCCTTACTTTTGCTATACACACACCCATATGTATACATGAGATCCATGTTTAATGAGTAGTGGTGACCGCAAATGCGTTTGAAAAAAATTTCTCGTTTGAAAGGACACTTTGAGTTAGACCTTGTTACTTTTCGCATTATTATTTTGTTTTCTCTCTCGCTCTCCTTTAGCGAACAACCCACATCGTAGATTTCTTTTCTCTTCTACTTTGTGAAGATTTAATAAATTAGAGTTATGCTCTATTCTTTCGAAAGGAATAAGGATGAGACTCGAAGTGGAACATTTCGCATATCTTCTCTCTTAATTTTTGTTCCTTTGACTGCTGCATCAGCAAAACTATGAAAGAGGAAGAGGGGAAACGAGAGAGAAGTGAAAAAAGTTCGAGTAACTTGTATTTTTCATATATCTGAATAGATGGAACTTTACGTTCCATCCAGTTCGAGGGTGAATGCTATAAAATGAAAAAAAAAATAATAATAATAATAATATACAGCTTTGGACCTCTTCTGCTCAATAAGCCGTTTCATTTTAATACCAGTGGAATGCGGTATTGTTTAAATCTGAGATAGCGAGAAAGGAAAAAGGCAGCAAAAAAGTTTTCTATTCAACGGAAAAACAAAGATCCTGCTGTCAACGAAAATGTGTGTTTTTTTTTTTTTTTTTTTTTCTACATTTTTTGCTCAACTCTTCTTTCTCCGTTATGAACCGGTTATAGTGAAAGTTTGGCGAAACTTTTGTGGCTACGAAAAGATTATATTTTTGTATATTTATATAGAGATCGCATTTGAATTAATCCGCAGGAGTTAGGTAAGCAAACTTATTTCTTTCTTTTTTTTAATTCTGGACTCAGCAATATTGTAATTAATTTAAAAACATGCAGTGTATTTTTAATCATTTTTCAAAGCTCAAGTTTTCGTTAATTCACCCCTTTATCTCGGTCCCATAGTAATTTGTATTCTAAAGCCATTTTTTATTTATGACGAACGAGGCTTCTTGATCTTGTGTATTTTTTTTCTTATCCTGGCTTCCAGTGATATTTTTTGTCAAGATAATAAATCGTTTTTTTGTTGTTGTTGTTTGAAAATATGTTTACAAGGAAGTAATAAATCGCTGTTGAAAAGATGAGAAAAGGGCAGAAAAGGATAGAAAAAAAATTTGAAAGATTTGCTCACCACAAGGGCGAACGCTTAACTCTGCTTATAAACGCATAAAACGTTGAATTTTTATATCACCGGAGATTCCCCAAGTTGAGAACAAAAAATCGGCCCAACGGTAGCACAGTTTGAGAATAAAGTCTGGCATTAAGGAGCCACGTGACACGGCCACAGGACACCCTTGGGAATTATCTCCCTGCTAGAAAATCTTCTCATGCTTTTTCTCTCGCGGAGCATTTTTCGACTCGAATCGCATTCGCTTCGTTCGCTAGCCAAGATTATCCGCGGAAAGGGTTATACCCCAGACTCTCCTGGGTATTTTGTACAACACTGAAATTAGGTCAATTAAGCTGAAACTCTAATTTATGCGGTTGGAGATAAAAAATTTTTAAAAATTGTGAAAGATCGAAAAAATTGTCTGTTGAGATTCGTCACTCTTTAACATTTTCAATCAGTTTATTTTTTTCTACTTGATTAAACTTTGCTCGCCGAACAAATCATCGGTAAAACCGCGAGCTTTTTATTGTATTTCCATGTTTATACCGCAACTGCACAAGGGAGTTTTCAAATGTTTACTCTTGAACGCGTTCGTTTCACATATGGATAGCTAAAATCACACTATTTGATCAAAGTTGCAGCTTCAGGAACCACTCGTTCTCTACCTTTTGACGTTGGTAATGAAGAGATGTTTGATTCGTGTGTATTCGTTTTTATTTATCAATGTTTCGCACTTTTTTAAGTTTTAATATCTCAGAAATTTTTCTCTTTGCTTTATTTTTTCTATCGGTCTAAAACCAATTGAAATATCGAGATGAACTGAATCGTGTTCTCCGAATGTATTCAAGTCTCCCTTAAAACATTCCCATTGTATTCGCTGAATATTATGATATGTGTATTCAGGATTGTTGTCGGTTCGGAAATCGGGTTCAAAGAGATCTGACGCAGAGAAAGCAACAAAGTGGATGAATGGAATTCATATATTGAAATGCTTTTGTCAAAATTTTAGTGAAGGTGGGATTTTTCATATTTTTATGAGATATTCAGTAGAATTTTGCACAACGGTATTCGTGTTTCAAGAAAAATTTTATGTTTCTGTAGAAAAAGATATTCTGTAGGAATCGGAATTTCAATATTTACCGTATTCTCATTGATTTATACAAATTTGAGCTCTGAAGAAATACGATGGATGTTTTCATCCTTATTACATAATATCAAAAATTCGATATCGATGAACAAAACGTCGTTGAGTTTAAGAATGTGAGATGAAAAGATCAAGAGAGACAAGTACTAAAGTAAGAAGAAGAAAATTAAAACGAATCGTGGAAAAATATTTATGAACCAAGGAAGAGAAGACGTGTCTTTAGATCACTTATTTCTTTTCCGTTTCTGTACCATCCTGAATCTCTTTCCTAAGAAATTGTATTTTAAAAGCGTATACTTCCACTCACATGAACACACATTCGGTACCTTCGTTTCATTGTCGTTTTTCATATTTCTCTCGATCTTCTTTCTCTTCCGGACAGCAATAAAAAGACTAGTGCACCTTATCAACGACGATACATCATTTTTTCTATTATTTCGAGCATTATTTCAGCGAGAACATCGAGTTGAAAGATATATATATATATATAAAATGACACGAGAAAAAGAGAAAGAAAATTAACGAGAAATAAAATCTGTAGTCGCCTTTTTCATAGACTATATTCACAGATTTATTACAATCTTTCGTTAATGTAGTTAGTTTTTTGTCAAAAGTTATGTGAACCGATGCAACTTTTTTTAAATTCAAATATTGACTTTGTATAATCTCGAGTGCAAAGCGTTTTGAACACGGATCACATCTTTCTATCAATGAGAAGTTCATTTTCGAGCAAATTTACAATGTTCGCCCGAGATCATTAGTTTCTGTCTCGACATTTCTCACTATTTTTATTTTTTTTTTTTTTACTTCCACATCATTTCGCCAGATTTTCTTCAGCGCGGGACAAAGAAGCGTGACGCGAATTTTTGAACCTATAAATCTTTCGATTAATGTATTTTTAAATATCTCTTTGACAAGGAACGTTCATACACATTTTTCTAAAGAAAAAAAAAAAAAATATCTTCGCCTGAGTCATGATCGGGCTTCTTATGCCATTTTTATTCCTTTACAAATGTGTGGAAAAGCGTTTGGAGCTTCGATACAAAATCAATCAGGAAAAGTTATCCAACTGCGTCGAAGATTCTGGCTCTGCTGGCTTTTCTTTCGATATATAATAACTTTGCTCCCTGTAGGCAAACTGTCTTCTGCTCAAGGAAAAATGACGATACATTTATAGCTGTAAGAAAAACTAGCTCCTACAGTTACTCTTTTACTCCCTTTGGGCATTCGGTGATTGGCTGGATAAAAGAATGAAAGATATATTGATTCCAGTTTCGATGCGCTCGTCAAATCCGTTTTTGTCGATTATAAAAACCAAATTTTGTATCGAAAATGTTGTATTTGAGTGTAAGTTCTTGAATGATCGTTGATTCTTGATCAAAGTGAAACGACGCACTAACGAAGCCCCGCGATTGGGTGCAAGAGAAATAGCTCTCTTTTGGCATTCATAAATTATTTTCCGGAATCACATTCAGTAATTAAAATGATAAATCGACGATTCTGCTGGCTTTCATCAGTCCGGATTTAACCTCTGATCCGTATAAAAATTGTCCTCTGTCTCTGTATTTAGTTCTCGTTTTGTCTGGATGTGATTTCAGTGGAACGAACCTGTGTACAGTTCCAATGGTGGCCACACATTAACTTAATTTTTATAAGGAATTGTACATTAAAATATTTGTGTATACGCATATAAAAAATTGGATGAACATTCAAGAGCGCATGATTTTTTATTTCAGTCGATGAACTCTCTTCCTGCCTTGACAGTCAACACGATCAATTATTTTCGAAAAGTTGGTGACTTTTCTCGATAGAGGGCTTTTTCTTCTGCTTCGGTCTTCCGGGTTCTCTCTTGCTCATTCTCATTTTATCTCTTCCTTTCTGTCTCACTATTCTTCATTTTCTCACTTCCATACTTTTCGTTATTTCGGAAGTCACGTTCATGTTCACTCGTTTTCCGGTTTTACTTCGAAGCATCTCTCTCGTCTGTGAATTCAAGCTTCACGCCATCTCTCTTTACGTTTTCCCTTTATACCGTCGTATTAGCCGCTACCGATTCTCGCCCACTCCAATAATCCGATGGCCCGAATTTAATCTCGTTGATCTTTCTCTCTCTCTCTCTCTCTCTCTTTCTCTCTAGTCGAACTTCCCGATGGTAGAAACTACGTATAATATATCTGAAACTTGTATCAGATTTGAAGGGCATCCAGGAGTCTGTTTCAGTTAGATTAATCACACGAATCGAAGACAAACTCGTTTGGCCTCGTTTGGAATTACAACGATATTGAAAAAGCTTCCATAGTTCTGCTGGATTTTCAGGTTTGTTTCGTTTTCGATCTTCCTTCGTTCTCATTTCTTTCGTTTTCTAGAGGTTTCTTCATGATGTAAATATTTCGTTGAAATATCGATGGAAGAACTGGATCCATCATTTCGTCGTAGAGGAAACGAGATAGTTCGAATAAGTTCAAAAAGTACGATAGGATCATTCGTGATCAAACATCATTCGAAAATTATTTTTTTAAATTCATTTCTTTCCACTTTTATATAACCGTAATTATAACCGTAACGGAGACTCGAAACTGTCGCGATCACTATTTACTTCGATCACACTAGGATTGAGAAACATTATGACAAAGAGCGATATATAACGACGGCCATTCCGATGTGAGGGTGCCATTGTATTATTTCCTGACCATTAAACTCATCTCAACTCGAATTATATGTACAGCATATCGATAGACTTCAAGGATATTCGCAGAATAATAATATCGTAAATACGATACTCATTCGAACGCGACAAATTCCAGTGTTCGATCTACTTTTTTTCTCATTTTATTATCGCGTTATCGATCAGCATTTTATTACAACCGCAAGAAATTTTATTTTGCCAACAGATATTGAAACGTGCAATTGGAATATCTATTACCCGTTTTTATTTTTCTTCATATCTACAGAACCAATGGCACATAAAATGTAACTCTCAATTAGGGTGATCATCAATAAATTCTGATAAATATTACGGTATGCTCAATCATCGTTAATATTAATGATGCGTCAGTTGAATACTGTGCCTGGAATAAACTCTGTACCGGCATGATGAAATCACGATTGAAATGTCTGTGAATAGATACAACTTGAAATTTTTTATATCGTGCATAAATTTATTGTATTCGTAAAAGTATAAGTTTATTGGAAAAATATATATGATTATTGTCTTAGATTCAGAAATTACGAAATTCGAAGGATTGGTTAAGTGTAATGAAAGTTTGGATTCTTGTTTCTCTTGTTTTGGAGTCTCAAAGCTCGTTTCAGCTGAAACGAGCGTCCCTCAAATTATACTACCTTGCCTATCGAAAATCTCATTCCCCGGTTTCTACACTGTCTACGTCCCCACATATCATCACGATAAAGCTTAGATTAGGTACAGTGACACTGGAGTTTGGAGCTGAGAAGGGAAATGACGTGGTGCCTTCAATGAAATATTATTCCCCATTGTCAGTAAATTGTATTGTCCAAATATAACAGGGTGTGTGTACACGGTATATTACAAAGCAAGATGACAAAAAATTTGAGCGTGACTGAGAGAGAGAGAGAGAGAGGGAGAGAAGTTCGTACATCGTAAATACAGAAAAGTGCTAAATCCTTTCTCGCCTATTCTCTTTTTCCTTTCTCATCCTCATCCAAGCGAGGCAAGGGTTGAAATGTTCTTTTACGTGAAATTATTTCAAGCGGACGAGAACGAGGCTCTACCCTCTGATATATCGGTCGCCATATATTATGTTGCATAATACTTTTTCGTCTCGTGGACTTCGCGTGGAATTCGACCAAATGAGTAAGATAGAGCGAAGGTAGAAAAATCGTGATGGATAAAGAAGAGTGAGAAGGGAGATAGGGGATGAGGAAAGGGCTCAGCCGATACTTCGCTTTCGTCTTGGCAAAGAGAAACGACTCGAAATTATCCTTAAGCTCTTCTTATCTTCGTTCTTGAAACAAGACCTTCTTATATTTCATTGTGTTCCTCTCGATCGCATTTTAAAAAAGCTGTCACATCGTTGCTCGTTAAAAAAAGATAACGACGATTATTTTCATTCTGTTTTATTCCATTTACGGATCAAGCGTTGAAATCTTTTTTATAAAGCGATTTTAGTGGATTAAGTTACGTCTCTTTATTGTTCAGCTATTGAAGAAAAAGCATACTAATTCTGTCGACTAAATTGAACAGGTGCGAGCCAAAAGAATTCAACCATCAAGATCTTCTTCATTCGTTGAAAAAGAAATCAAAGTAAAAACTAATTAACAAGGACTTTAGAAAATGAATGATCAACGAATCTGGCAGCATTTACAAAAGTGTTAAGAGAATAAATAAATTTGATACGGCATGAAGCTGTCAAGTGATTTTGAGATTATTATTAATGTACAGTCCAGAGGTCTGTCGATGATTTTATGAAAATGATTTACCTGCTGTTCGTACAATGTGAATATTGTCAGGGTTAGTTTCACTTCGCGACCTACATTACAAGAGGGTTCGATCAGTATCACTTGTTTGTCGAATATCCAACGAGCACGGCTGATATGGGTGTGCTGGTAGTGGTGGTGGTCATCCAACGACAAACATATATTGTGTTACGTATGTATACAGCGAGATGGTGGAGTAAGAGGAGATATACACGATACATCCGTTGCTGTATCGTTGTTAGTGTTGCTAGTGGTTCTACGTTGAGCTTCCACACGAGGGATAAGCCTCCGCAAATAGTGACATTAATTGCCTACACTGTGTCCTATTTGCATGTCATTATTCAGAATAATTGATGACTATTGGTAGCCTACGTGTCGAAACTCATTACCATATTTAACGTTCTACCGAATGTGCCTATCGACTCTCAACCCTTTTTCTCTTTTTCTCTGCTGCTTCTCTTTCACCACTCATATCCACCGATGTCGATCTACCCTCGGCGTTCACCAGCGACTCGATCTTTTATTTTCGTTTTTCGGCCATTCAAATGGTTCCTCTGGCTTTTTTATCAGACGAAAATTCGTACAGTTCACTAAAAGCTTCAATTTTAATATCGAATTTTCATCAAGTTCCGAGACAATGGCAACATCAAATGAGATGCTTCATTCGCTTTAGTCGTTAGACAATAAAGAGAGACGAAGATACGCGACGAAGAGATTCGACAGAAAGTTTAATTTGGGGAGTTGCGAAACGATCCCTTCGGTATAGAAGTGCTTGGAATTCTGAGTAACTCGTTACAAATCCCTGGTGGTGTGAAACGCGATTAGCGTTTATGGCATATGTACATAGAGCTCCGTCAAGGATGATATTAAAAGCCACACGCTGTCACCGCTTTTCATCCATGTGTTTTGACAAACGTGGAATATCTATATACGGGCTTGTTTAGAGAGTCTCCGGGTGATGCTAGGATAGGGGTTGGAGAAAGTTTGAGATATTGTGTGGAACTCTAGAGTTTAGGAATCTATGGAACAAGAGATAACTGTACAGAGTGTTCGAACAGTCGGCTTAGCTTCGAAAGGGATAAAAAATGGATTCGAAATCTCTTTGCGATCGACGCACCCGGACAATTGAATTTTTTTATTTATGCAACAAACTGTAAAAGGTGAATTTGTGTTTCGTGCTGCTCTCGAACTTTCTCCTACACTCTCATCCTTATCCCGGAATCTCTTTTGTTCCACCTTCGTCTCCGGATGCGGTACCATCGCCCCGGCGGAGATACACGTTTTCAAAGCCCCTGGTCACTAACTTTCACGGTCCCCTGTTTGGATTGGAAACTTTACCAATGACGTATAGTCGTGGATCAGCCGCTTGTGGCTCAGAAAGTTTAATGAGCTCCCAAAACCTCTTGACTCAATCACCAAAAATTTTTCACTCGGATAATCCTAACTATTGAAATCCTTCAGACACACCTTTCCATCAAATATGGGCAACTTTTTCGCTCTCGTGACAATTCTAAGAGTTACGAATTCAGTTTTAATCTTTATGAGCGATAAATCGATATTGCATCATTTATGTACAGAACATTATCGTGCTAATTCTGAAATTGTATCTAGATTTACAAATTTCAATGAATTTCTCAATTCTCAACCATTTTATACAAAAAATTGGTACACTACAGTTTTTCGAGATGCTCCATCCCAAAAAAAAATGGATTGATATTTTGGGTCTGAAAGCTCGGCCTCGAGATGACGTCTTTTATGATCATTTCTGAGAAACTGCGATGAAATTATTTTTGGATTACAAAGTAAAAACTAAGTTCGGGAATAGAATCAGCAAACTCGGAAACCCCCAGAAAAGGATTTATGTGTATTTTGGCAAATAATTTGCTTCCACGAGTTTTGGCACGAAAATTAAAAAAAAAAAAGCTTACAGTTAACCGTTTAAGCTTCGTGTTCTCGTGGAGATTTTTGTTATCACGAGAAATGTGCTATACCTTTGTATTCAAATGCCAATTAATTTGTATCGATGTAATTATTTCTTATATTTTGAAAACAAATTAAGGGCAGGTGAGTACTAATGTTCAGATATTTTTCACGCCTTTTAGTTTCGCATTCGTTTTCATTGAGAGCGCTTTGTATTTCTGGGTTGTTTGAAGAAGAAAAAAATACGTGGGGTAGAGCCGAAGAAGAATTTCAAGCGTAAAATTTCAGTAGTTCTCATTACAATTATTCAGGATTTTTGTAATTAAAATAAAATGGTAAAAAGAGTCATTTCAATGGTACTTGAAGTATATAGAAAGGTAATACTCGAGGTTTTGTAAAGTATCTGGTATTTTCAGTGGGGAACATTGAATGCGGCTCTGCCCTCCCGTGGGATTCTTCCAACTGTGAGCAACGGAGGTTGAATGTTTTCTTTCTTATGGCAGAAATTTCCTCGTTTCTTTCTTTTTTTTTTTTTTTTATCTTTTTGAAGGACTAGGTGAATCCATACAGTTGCGTGCCAACGAACAAGGGTGCTTTGCAGAGTGAAACGGTGGAAAAAAAAGGAGAGGGATCAAGAGAGTGGATTTGAGGGAAAAATCAAGTGCGAAGGTGGAGCACGTACAAGGCGTGAGTTGTAGTTTTCCATAGAATGGTTTTCATTCTAGCATGATACCGTGGGATATATCTGATGGTATTCACTGCATGTTGATTTACTTTTTCACTATTGAAATTGAACGAGAGTTTTCGCCTCTTTTACTATCCGCCTTCTCGTTCTAAAGGAACGAATAATATAGTAAAACCGAACCAAATGCACTGGATGTGAGCACTCGAACAGTTCTTCCCTCATGCGTCCCTCAGGTATTCACGCAAACAAGTTCTTCAATCCTCAGCTCGAGTCCCACGCAACTGTCAGAACTTACGATTAATACCACTGGTCCAACTGGAATCATAAGGGGAAACGGAAACTTGTAGGTCCCAGGGTATAACAGTGTCACCGTATTAACAGCTGACTAGCCTGGAGAAAAACTTCAACGTCGTATCGTTGTCTAATATAAACAAAGCGTCTATTTCCACTCCCTTCAAGTATGACGTGGACGAAGAAAAAAACTTTAATTCACGTGGAATAAACAAGTGAAGATAAAAACAATTCATGAATATGAAAGTGTAAAAGTGGAGAAGAAAAATATTTGAAATAAATTCAAGGTAACACAATTAGTTCAGCTCTTAGCCGCACAAAGACGTTGAAATCGGATACCGATGACCTCGTAACGGATATCGCATTTTTTTTCCCCCCGCTATTTTAATGAAAAAACTTTCATTTTTTTTGTTACCCTAGAGACAAATCAGGAAGCTTCGACGAAAGTGCCAGAGGCAAAATGTTGGACGAGCCAGGGAGAGATGAATTTATTCCGTCGTCATGTATGTTGCATGAAATTCGGTGTACCTCACTATGTGTAACTCGTTGGGTAGGTTACACGTATAGCCCCGAGTTTATCATTATAGTCTTGATGATGAGGGGAAGTAACCCTGCCGAGGGCGTACTACGTATATCCTCGCTAGTTTTAATATTTCGTCAGTCCGTTAGTTAGAGACTTCGAGATGGGATATGTGCCCCGGTTGGTAAACCGCCATTTTCATTAGAAGCCTCTGGAGGCATGTATCATGAAGAGTTTCGGGGATTTCTGGCAGCGAGTGAAAAAAAAAGAAAAAACAACATGCACAAACATATACGCACGCAAATACACATATGAACATGAGCAGGTGGACGCGAACATATGTGGAATAGGACCACACTTCTGCATTTCACATTGACTGATATACCGGTAAAATTAGTGGCAGAGAAGAAGTGGCAAAAGGAAATGTTGAAAACGAGGTCGGTCCTCTTTCTCTGATTAGTAATTAGCGGGGGAAGGGGAGGGGGGGGGGCAGAAGACAGAGAGGCAAAGCTTTAAGCGGTGAACGAGCATGCGATTTCTGATGTCCGCAGATATTTAGTTAGCAGCAGAGATTCCAAGCAAAGCAAATTTCAGAAACGTTAGTCATCGTTGGTCCATTGGTTCAGAGATTGTGGTAAAATAAAGGTTAAAAGTACGAAGAGCTTTAATAGAGCATACACAGACCGTGTGCTTGAAGTGTATGAGTGCATGTGTATGTGGATGTGGTGAGATTCGAGCTGTCTATACATCCTATTTAATCACATCTCTTGGTTGAGAGTATCGTACAACTATGGGATGTGAGCAACCTAAATTTATTCCATCCAATGCGCGTCACCGCAGCCGCAACGAAAAGTCGAGTGGTTTGGAGTAAATTAATCTGACCTGCTGGAGCTCTCGTACAATTTCTCTCCTCCCTCTTGCTCTCTGTTTTTCATCTTCTTCTGCTTCTCCTTCTTCTTCTTCTTTCTCTGTTCTGTCCCATGTGTGTATTTCTCTCTCTCTCTCTCTCTCTTGTTCATGCTGAAAATGTATATTGTCGTTGGGGTTGCAGGTAGTTTCAACAGGGTTTAGATGCTCTCAAGCACAGTGTGCATTTTCAGTCGAGAGGGGTTTGCCATGTAAAAGTGGTGGTGGTGGAGTAAGAGGACGGAGATGGGCTTGCATCCCCTATCCTAGACACCCATCTACTTCGTTCTCTCGTTTACTATCTCATACACACGTATAGGCATCCTTTTCACCAACTACATAGTCCGAACTGTGGGTATATAGTGTATATATATTTAATGTTGTCTTCTTCCTTCGCTCCTCTTTTCCTCCGTGTCCCCGAGATTCTCGGTGAGTTTCTCCTGGTCTCTCTCTGCAATCACTCTCGGCGTTTGCTCGCCTTCAACCTTCTTCGAGTAGTTATGTATGCGTGGAATAAGCAAAGAGACCAGAGGACTATAGCTATATACACATGAATCTATATATAATTCTATATGCATAAGAGAACCTAGAAACAGACTGAAATTCCGTTGTCACGTTTGATGTCTAGCTTTCTACACTTCCTTTCTCTTTCCCTCGCTCTTTCTCTCATGGACGACCGGCAGGCCAAGACTCAGTTAATACGACTCAACGAGTCGGCAACACCAGGCTATAGGTGTATGAAATCTTCACGCCAATCTAGAAATTTCCTTTGTATCGTAACTCATCCGTGCGGTTGAGCTAAATTTGAAGTTCAACCTTTTCTTTTTTATCCACTGGTGCAGAATTCACCCTTGCGCGTATTTCTCGTCAACTGTGCCTTGATATCGCTATAGAAATAGGTGACTATCGTTGTAAGATCCTCTTCGAGGATTCCAAGTATCTCCTGGAGATGCTTTCCAAAAAGTCTCGCACGCACCCTTCTGCCTGTCTCTGCTGCCACTTACAACCTTCTCCGGTCGGCGCTCTCTAATTGGACGTGTATGTTGATGTCTGACACCTCATTCTTCTCAGCATCTTCTCTCGAGCACGCTCTCAAGCATCATTGAATATTATTCTCTTGTCCCTCATTCACGAGGATCAAACTACTCTTGACTTTCAGCACATTTCAGACTGTTGCTTTTCCTTGCACGCACCGCTGGATTTTTCAGTGCTTTGGTCATAAAGAATTGCTGTTTTTTGTGGCTACGGCACTGCCAGGTTGTAACGTAGTTTATGCGAAAAGAAATATCAATGTTTTCTCCATTGCGTTTGAGTCCGGAATGCTTCTCTAACTTCTCAATCGTTCACGATGTTTTTTTTTCAATGTTTTATCCATTTCAGCTATTATTTTAAATTACGGATATAATGATATTGACAAAAGGCAGAGAGAAATGATCCGAGTGCTCTTTGAAGCAATTGGAATAGTCCTACGTACTCATTTCTGCTCGTTTGAATGCATTCTTCATATCTCTGTGACAAATGAGTTTCGTTTTAATGAACAAAAACTTGTGGAGGACTTATACCTCTCGACAATAGAGGAGAACTCGTCAAGCTGAACAGTGTACGAGATTTTTGAGTGTGATAATTTCTGTGCGACAGTACCAACCACTACCACGAAAATTCTACTTCTAATATCCTTGAACCTCGCTGCACTGGGACAAATATTCGTTCAGTGTGTATATACGTACGACCTTTCACTATAATAACTCTCGACTAACGCGATAATCGAGGGTGAGTTATGTATGAATTAATTTAGAGCGCCTCCACGGTTCCTCCTGGTATCACGAGAGCGTTACCAACTGCGACGACTTATTAACGACCCAACGGTCTAGGGCTTTAAACGCCCCGTTAAAGTATTAAAAGCCTCACGAAAACCGGAAGGCTTTATGGGGACACTGTATTTTAGGTAACTCTCGTTACTTTTGCTCGCATGGTTAAATAGAAAAGTATTAGGAGAGACTTCGTCATTGAAAAAATGTCAGACAATTCGTGCCTTCGAAATCATTGAATAAATTCATTATTTTCTTCTCATCGTTATACAGAAAACTTCTATTAATTAAATATTCATCAAATTTGTACAATCAACCGTAATCTTTAACCTAAATAAATACTCCAATGTTCGCGAAATAATTGCCAAGGATTCGAAAGTACACTTGGGAAACGAAATCCCTATAATTTCTTTTCTTTTGGCTATTCTTTGAAATTCCGATAAAGCGAATACATTGGCGACGATAACGAGAGCCCGCATTTTCGCTTCTTTTACCCTCATTATTCTTTTCACTGTCCGGGCAATCTTTATTCTTGCTCCAGAGCGTAAAGATCGATTCGAAATAAAGAAGCAAGTCAAAGACATCGTGAGACAGAGTGAGATTCATTTGTTCTCTGATCCAGGGATTTCAGCAGACCATCCGAATTATCAGCAGTTTCAATGAATTCGTCGTTACAAAAACTTCATATTTTTATCTTTTAATGTACTATTTATTCTTTGAATTTCTTACGGATAGCAGAAACTCGAACAATTTCGTCTTGTCCATTCGCCAGTTTATCAGAGGATCATATTTTTTGCTGTTTCCGAGGTCATGAAATGAAACCAGATATAAGAATACTTCTTCTTCGAACATGGACGTAATACAAAAATGAAACGTATTTTTCGAGATGCCATCTTCTCAATTTTTTAGGGGCAAAGTAATCTTTCATATACCCCTGTGGAATGGATGTCATTTGGGAGAGGAGTCCAAACCATCCAACATATTTCTGGTTTCCAAAGACGTCCACTATAAATTTAAAACTCTTGAATCTAAATCTGGAACAATTCGACTTGATATATCTTTACTGAATCTTGAAATTGAATCATGATCATTAGCGATTAATAGCTTTTGTTTAAATGATGCAACAAAAACTCTACTTCGAGTTTCTGCGACTTGACCACTTTTTTTTATTATCTTCCTTCCTTGATCGGAAATAAACGGAAATAATTTGTTTTTTGTTTTAATTTGAAAAAATTCGCTACGCAAAGGGATTAGAGGTTTTGTTTTATTTTGTTTTTGTTTTTTTTTTTGTAGCACGTGAAGTATCCCTGGGGAGTTTCATATCCTCCGAGTTCAGAAGGAGGTTGTCGAGTGCGAGTGTGCTCGCCAGCTGTTTTACTCTTTCTCGAGGTTGGCGTGTTGCAGTATCTTGGTTTTCCGGAAGTCTGTTAAATTCGTTATTTTTCTTTTTCACTCTCTTTTTCCTCGTACATAACGCGCGACGAGAAAAAAGAAAATTCTTTCACGTGTCTAACCTCCTCCGCGTTATTCTCTTTTTCTCGCCCTGTTTTCTTTCGGTTTTTTTTTTTTTATTCTTTATTTGTTCATTCATTTTTTATTTTCGTAAACTCGTTTCTGGTTTTGGCGCGTTGCGGTCGTGTCCGTTTCCTACTTCAATGCAGAAACTCCCATATGTATATTTATACATATCTATACACGTGCATACATATTATGTTACAGTAATATGCAAAGATGGTGCGCCTCGTTAGAAATTCACCAGGGTGAGGCAAGGGGGTCGTTTGCTCGAGTAGCGTCAGCGACAGTAGCAACAGCTGCTCACAGGGAAGGTCACGAAAATCAGAGATTGGTGCTCCCGTGAGACCGTAGAAATACGACAAAGTCCCCAACTATTTTCTTCTCTCATTCCGTCAGTTTGCTGTTTCATACACTTTTTAATTGTAAAAACCAACGAAAAAAGTCAGAACGATAATTAAAGAACTGATAGAGCTGTGTGTTTTTCAAAACGTGTTGGGTTGTTTGAAAAATTTCATCGTTCATAAGGTTTTCATAATTCTGTTTGTATTCAAAGTTACGGATTGTCCATCAGAAACAGTCATCAATATTTTTCATTTTCCTGGTGCTCAGTTCTCGCTTCTGGTTAGCTCTTGCTTCCATAATTATAATAAATTTGATGAACTTTTTGGACTGTCAAAGTCTCGAAACTAAAATAATTATAGAGTATCTGTGAATAGATTGGACTTGTATGATCAAGAGACTCGGTAGGGTCTCGGGACAAGTACATTTCTGTCATTTGCTGCCCCGAGGCTCGCCGAGATTTTTACTTTTTCCTGATGAATCTTTTTGCTGTGATGGGGGTAAAATTGATACGTCAATTTGTTCAATCACGAAGTTCAGGAGTCGTTCTAAACAACGAAAATTGGACCGAAAACTAATTGAGAAATTCTCTTTCGATTAAGATCAAAATTAGGAAAAATTAAAGGTTGAAAAAAAAAAAAAAAAATGAGTGAACGTTGTTCGAGCGAATGAAAGCTGTTTTGATTATTTGCAAAATTTGAAAGAAGCTCTCGTCAGAAGAGAGGTTTTTATCAATATTTTTCATTTCACCAGAAGACTTTATTTTGAGAAAGAAGAAAATCGTGAGATAAATTAACTCGTAAAATACATAGGTATACGATTTCGTTCGTATCTCATTTATTTTACCTCGTTAGAGAAGAATGAATGCAATGGAAGACTCACTACAATGATGAAACGTCAGGGAATGTGGTTGTTCTCAGTTGAAGCCCTGTACTGGCGTACCTCTCAAATTCTGAATTACATCCAAGCCCTCAGCGTCAACAATTTCCGTCTACGTTTCAACTTTTTAATTACAATAGAGCGAACCGTAGAACGTCGGTTGTAGAGAAGAGGCATTCATGTTGACGACGACGACGACGACGACGACGGCGACAACGTCGACGACGAACCGGGCTCTTTTCTCTCTTTCTTCCTTCGTACATATTTTTCTCTCAGCGTGTATACCATATTCTCGAAAATTCATGTCGTTTTTTTGCGGTTTTTTACAACAACAAAAAATACCATTACCGAGATTGTGTGTGCCTTTTGCTTATTCTGCCTTCGTTAACGTGTCCTCTTTTGCTCTCTTTCCCTTTCCCTTTCTCTCTCTCTCTCTCCCTTTGTTACACTCTTTTTATTTCTCGCCTCGTTTCCATCCAAGTCATCTGCAGGTCTTCCTTAAGCGTGAGCTCACACTAACGAAGCGAATGGTGAGAAGGGCTAAGGGAGAATTTCCGGTTTTTCGAACATTCACGTTTTGTTCAGACCGTTTCCAGAACATGCTATCAAAAATTACAATCATTATACGAATTGCACATCAGCATAAAATAAGAAAAAACAAAAAATCTCCATGGCAGCAATTTGATAAAACGAAATGTCGCATTACGAGGCCACGATTTATTTTGTTTAACTTGCATCTGCACGGGAATAGTTGAAAACTCATTTTTACCTCAAATTTCACATTTGAAATCATCGAAATGCATTAAAACGTCGAAAGAAATCTCATTCTACTTGTCACTCATTAAAAAAATTCATTTTCTTTACGGTGTGTTAAATTTTGAGTGCATTAAGTAACGCATATACCCTGAGGCGTGAAATGTATGCAGAGAAATTATCGCCGTGACGCTTGATAAAAATTACCCGACTCAGTAAAATAATGAAAGGTAAAGACTGAGGCTGAAAACGAATAGTCAAAAAGCCGGGTGCTAAAGGAGCATTGAAAATACGATATTTTAATTGAAATTATTCGTTTACGAAAGTAAAATGAAGGGTCGTCACATAACACGGGGAGTACATATTTTTATTTTTCATATTTCGACGAAAATAACGTTTCTGCTCTGGCCCAAAATTGTTTACGGTGAGAAAAAAAAAAAAATGTTTTCATAAAATTTGATTTTTGTTATATTTGGGAAGATCGTGTTCTCTTTCTCTCTCTCTCTCGTCATTCTCATGATTTTCAGGATAATTTTTCAAACGTTATTCTTTGGGGGATAGAATTTCGTGAACCTTGGCATTATCGACACATGTCCCAAAATCCCGGTAGCGAGTTTGAAATCTCCCTGGAATATATGAGATATCTGTACTTTTGGAGAATTCGTAGCCACCGAAGGAGGAGGATTTTGATGCCGTCAACGTTATATCTTTCGCTTGGTTGAATCGTATCCTCCGTTTCCGGTTTCCTTTCATTCTCCGTTCGGAAATGGAGCTGTGATATAACTATAGATATTACTTAAAACGCAGGAGGATTGGTAGAAATATATCTGACGCGTGAGATTCGGGAGAATCTCAAGCCACGTAAGTAACACCGGTGGCTGTTAAGTTTGGATCGAAGCTTTGAAAGGGGGGAAGGGGAGAGAGGGGGGCTCTAACTTTCGCAGCAGTTTTATAAAATGAGGAAGACAAGAGAGACGATCCGTGACAATGACGAGGCGTCGAGGGTTTTTTCCTTTTTTTTAACTTTTACCCTAACTTTCTTCCGTTGCAGTCTATTTCTCTTTTCATCTTTGACGTCTTTATCGTTTTTCTACGCTCCCTTTCTCATCCTTATAACTCTCGAAGTTCTTTAACGCTCGAACGAAGCCACGGAAGAAGCTGGATTCGTCTTGGCTGCACTGCAGAAAAAACCTATAGCATGCTTAGCCTTCTCTTTGGTTTTGCTTTTCACCCCTCCCCTCGACGACTCTGTTTTCATCGTAATGCCGAGAAGTTAAACGGTCTGAAGGTGGATGCTCGCTCCGTTGGAAAATTTAACCCATTCTCACTATGTTTTATCAGCGTATATATATAACGTAGCTTGTCCTCGACCATGCTACTTTTTATACGCGCTGATCTTCTCTTATTTTCTTTCACCTCTTGATCGTCGTCGTGACTTTGTATTTCCACTCGTTTTACTTCTTCTCCTCCTTATTCTCCTCAAGGATCTACTTGCATCCAGCTGCACAAAGGCTCTCTCAATAAGTGATTCCATGATCAGCTGGGATTATCGTTGGCCTCGATTGAACTTTGCGTGTCTTAAATCTACAAGCCTCTCGTATCTATTCTTAAAGTAATGCCGAGGGGATATATTCGTTTGCACGAACTTCCGCGGACCATCGATGCGGAAGGAAATCTCGTAATGGGTCAGGCACATTTGGGATACCACTGGAACGAATTGTTTTTTTTTTTTCTCAAGAAAAGAGGAGGAGTAATCATCCGTAGATAGGCAATGAGAGACTGCGAGAGTTTCTGCAAAAAAAAAAAACGGAGAACCGTTGCAGAATCTCTAAAAAAAACTATTGAAAGAAACGAAAGAAAGGAACATTTACCATCCCTGGGCGCAGTAATCCACGAACCTGTTCTTTTCTCCTCCCAGATACGAGAATCACATTCCCTCGGGCCAGAGTTGCGCAGTGATGCAGTTACTTATCTTCCTCGATGGATTCAATACTCGATGTAATGTTGAGCTACAACCTTCCAAACTCGGAACTATTGAGCTTAGAAACAACTGACGTTGTCACTATCGCAAGATTTCAAATGCGAATGTTCCACATTCGCTGGTGAACGTGCCGGTCCAATGTCGCACAAGCATTCCCGACGTCAATGTCAGTTTTATACCTTTGCACTCGATTCTCAACATAATCATTGAATAAAGATCGCACATGAATGGAGTTGAAGTATTACATGTTTGGTATTTCACAGAAATTTTACGTTACTGGCTGGTAAGTTTATGCTTGTTTAACATTTATTATTCGTCCAATTCTCTGAGAGTCATTGCTGTGCAAGCTGTGAAAATACGATGTGAAATTTCAATTTTTCTAAATGATAAGTTTAAATAGTTTATTCACGTTCCGGTGCATAATCGTAAGGTTTGCCGATATTTCCATGTTATTTTTATCCTAGAATGGATATATTCATTTCCATTAGATTAGAATATACGCCGCGTAGTTCGAAGGTTTGATTTATAAACTTTTCGTTCGTGTTTTATTACGAAACGAGTGGTGTTGACGAGATAAAAAAAGCCTCTCGAGTGATGCAATATTGGAACGACCTTAAAACACGAATTCAGGTCGAGTTTTGAAGGGACATATAGGGGTGAAGGCACGTATTCTTCAACGGATATTTGCTCGCGCATATATACGTGTTTCGAGACTGGGTTTGGCAGATGGAAAAATTGTTTTGAGAATATGATGGAAGTGTTGAGAAACGTCCATCGTAAAAACGTTAAACTTTTATCGAGTTATGAGTGTCCTCGACGGATATATCAGTCGGTTTGATCAATCATGGATATACACGTGTGCGCAGAGCAAGAATTTTTCTTTTTACCCGTTGCTCGAAGCGTTCAAGGGAATCTCTCGCTGCGACTATGCATAGTTGATGTTGGTTTATTCCTCGGGCTGACATCGTTTTTATACGGTTCGAACTTCACGGGTTCGATACGTTTATGGATTCTCTGTTTACCTCTCGCTTGCCCTGTTAGCATGGAAGTGCGTTTTTTTTTTCTGACAAAGTATACACACTACTCTGTAGAGAGCTAACTCGAACGAGGGCCTGGATTCAAAAGGGCTGTCGTTTTCGTTGGACCATGAGCCAAAAACGGAATGCGTTCCTGGCCAAAGCCAGTTACCGGCTTATCCGAGTTGGGTCACGGTGATATCCGAGTGACATAGTTATAGCAGCGTATTCGTCGTAGTCGGGCTCGTAGTCGGCAGACAGGAAAAAAAAAAAAAAAAAGAAAAAAGAAGAGAGAAAATGAGGGGAAGAGATGGAGAGAAGGGCACGAAAGTGTACGTCAGAGGATGAGAGGCAAGGATCGTAGAGAGGTTGTCTCAACGAGGAATGTATGTGAAGCGTTCCTGGAAAACGAGAGCCCAGAGAGGACACGTCAGCGCGACAGGGACATGAAGCTTTTCCTGTCTTTTGCTACACGAGAGAGGATCTCAGCTATATAGGACTGATGTTATATCACTGCGTAGCCATGCTACACTTCGGATACGGGCTATCTCAAAAATTGTAGAACGTTTTCATTGTTGGACTGGAACGTTGAATTTATAGATGAAAGTTCATTCGCGGATTTTCCTCTTCAGAATTCTCATATTTTCTTGGAAAACAACGTCGTGGAATACTCTTTGAAAGACTCTGTATATCTTGACATCCTATATCCCATCCTGGGTGTGCTACCAGGAGGGCGATGATGGTGCTGTGGTACCTACACCCGTGGGATTCTTGAGCGATTCGCGAAATGCTTTAATCCTCTGCCCATTCCCTCTCTCCCACTCGCTCTTTTTCCACTCACTTTCCACACTGCCCTCTCTTCGTACTTTGACTTTCGTTCGTCGAGCTAAAAGAAAAGGGCGGGTAAGCGGGTCTCTTTATACCGATTTAGAAATCGCAATTTCCGCTCTCACGAGTCTCCTCCTCGGTGTGATGTTCAAGCTCGAGTATTATCTTCACTGCTTAGAGAAACATTTCCTGTATTACGTTTTTTCGCTACTTTTCCTTTTTCACTGCAATTATCAACTTTTGTTGAAGAAATTTCCAGCAAGTAGATTGGGCATTGTGTTGAAAATTCAAACAAACAGAAAATTTATTTTATTCTGTACAATATTTTGGAAAG
Organism: Campoplex capitator; assembly: GCA_037576405.1. NCBI lineage: Eukaryota > Metazoa > Arthropoda > Insecta > Hymenoptera > Ichneumonidae > Campoplex > Campoplex capitator. The sequence goes on along the minus strand of JARBWI010000323.1, from coordinate 5,244,298 downwards.
CTCATGCCGAGTTTGTTGGTTTTGCGGTTCGATTGATTTTCTTTTCGTAATTAAGTTACTCCAAAAACAGTTGTTCAAAGGCTGCTGATGAAATTTTTTTATCATTGTCATCGCACCTTTTTGACGTTCTCGAAAGATCTCAGGGTATGTCGACACAAAGCTCAGTAGAATTCCAAGAAGCTCGAAGCAAAGCTCGAACTTTTTATGGATGACAGGAAGTTTTATTTTGAAAATCCGGTTTTCCTTAAGCCGGTTTGTTACTTAGTTCCCTTTCAAAGACATACTATCCGAGACTGCTGTTTCATCCTGACCGAGAGACCACTCTATGCTTGTTGGGTATGGAATGGCCAGGAAGATAGCTGATTTTCAATTCCGTCATAGTGTGGAGGACAAGATCCAAGTCCTCGGTAAAATAGTAAGTAAAGAAACTGAGTTGAATGATTTACGTGATTCCTTCTGTAATGGATGTTGAACAAAGCGAATGGAAGCCACTTTGACCTGGGAACCTTTTACCTTTTTGTGTAAAGTTTGTTGCTCGATCCCTATGTTAGTAGAGGAAAGGAAGCTAATTTGGGATACAAAATAACCCACTAATTGCTATCCCAAATTAGCTGCCTTTCCTCTACATTTGTTGAACGTGAAAGCAATAATGTACACTTTTAAAGCCCTATGATAAAAAAGGAATAGAATTAAACATAGGATGAATGAAGAACACGAAATCGAAAATGTCTCAATATATTCACGAAGTTGAATCAATGTTGCATCGACACACGTATTTCTGACTATTTCTGACTGAAGAACTCGAAGGCATTCAGGTTTTTCCTGTTCCACCCTTCTGCGATTCTCTCGCATTTGATGCTTTGATTCTTCTTTCGTCGTCTTTTTCTTGGAAACTTTGACATACCGGTTTTCGATTGTACCGTGTCGCCATCAAGTCACATCCGTTATAATGTCGGTAAATATTCACGTATGCGCTGCTCGGGATCCAACGACATCTAGAATTACCCACTTTCGTCAAAACTCTCTGTCCGTTTCTCTTCTTCTCTATTTTTACACACGTACATACACACATACACAAACACATACATCCATAAACGTATACACGCTAATTGACCTCATTTTTTGTTCGTTATCAACCATGCCTGAGCAGCATTCGTATAGTCCATCATCCCAGTATATTATTGCACTCGACATTGTCTCTGAATGTCCAAGTGAAATGACCAGAGAGACTCGGACCATTATCCTTTTTTCCCCGGACGATTAACGGGTCTTGATTGCAATATGACTGAGCACTGACGTCTCTCCTGAGTGGCATACCCTTTTCTACCTATTTTCATGCAAAGAGGATTGAAGTAAAATGAGATATTGGAGAACGTTGGAATGCCTTAAAAAGAGCAAGATCGAAGGATACAATTATATAAGATTGCCAATAAATATTTTCAATTTGTCAGCGCACTTAAAAACATTCAAATTGACAGGCTCACATCGAGCTTTGATTTTCTATTGTCAGTGGCTCGTTCGAGCATGTTGCCAAATGCCCAGGCAAAAAATGACTCATTCCGGTTTTTTATCGCAGCTTTAATCGAAATAACAATTGCCGGAGCAGGCCAGATAGAGGATTCTCAGAAAATAATATGATTCGATCGAGATCTATTCATCGAGTATTGAAAAGAGTTTTTATTTTATCAAAAGTATTTTTGATTTTTGTATTTTGGCTCATATTTCCTCGACCTTTTGTACATGACTTTGACGGGTTCAATTGAACGTGTATTCGGCCTCGACGTGTTTGAGAATCATCCTAAATAAATACACACATATATGTCTCGTTAGCGATCTACATATATCTATGTAACTCAGATTAGTGACAAGGTCTGCATTCGCGTATACATATAGTGCGTGTGCGGGGGGTGCTGAGAGAGCCATGACAGGAGAACGATGTCGGTGATAATCCGGTCCCGTAGCCGCTGGGTTCTCACCAGTTGTGACGGTCCCAGCCTTGCGGCCACTCCACACCTCAATTACACACTCCGACACGAACGACGTTGAAGTCCGCCAAGATTAGGTTATAATCTTTCACCGGGATCATCCCTCGGCTGTCCTCAAGGGAAAAATTACTTTTTCTTTCTTTCTTTTTGTTTTTTTTTTAGTAACATTTTATTTCTGCACGAAATCTCCACAAAAGCTCGAGTATGTCTCCGAGGAGAATAAATTTATGAACGTTTTACGCCCGAAATTAACGCTTAATATACGAACCTTTTGATAATACCGTGAAATAAACACAAGAGTAATTCTGTCCGGTGATCGGTAATGGGTATATCTCGTGGCTAGAAAGCCTCGAGGACTAATTAACCGATACACTCCGTGCTCTCTCACTTATTTGATCTCTCTCTCTCTCTCTTGTACTTTCTCTCGAAATGATTCAAACGCTTGTCACTCGAATATCATGCTCTAACGGTTCATGATCTCGATGACATAATGATTATTAACATGCGCACAGACGAACGCATATATATGTATATATAGATTCTCGCGAAAGTACATCCCGCAAGAGATCCCGGATAGGTTAGGCTCGGATATAATGTTATACGATGATGCACCCGTCGCAGTAATTTGCATTATCGTTGAAAATTATGGAGACAGAGCCACGGTGTACCCGCATAGGGTGACATTATGTATATCGTCATATCCATTACACACAAATGCAACTGGCGAAAATGATCCTCACGAGTATACCCTAGTCACCGTGTTGGACCTGTTACCTATCAAGAAATCCACCAGGTGTACTAAACTTGATGGGCCCTTTATCGAATTACTTAATTAGCATAATTGTTCCAATTCATTCTGATGAACTTTACCATTTCGACAGAGTGGGCAGGAGAATATATTCTCTTTATTACGTTGCTAGAGATTTGAAAAAATAAAAACGTCTGCCTCCCTGTGTGGCAAATAGCCTCAGAGGCTGTTATATTTATCATACTGACAGGAGTTTCAAATGTTATCATTCTGATGCATCGTGTGCCATTTGGGCACTGCGTGGAAAATAGTACGAAGACCCTTACCGGCTTACTGGTAATATCGTCTCACGTTTTGATCAATTAATTGAGTCGTAAGAGCAATAAATTTGCATATTACTTAATTTACGTTTAAACCATTTCACTAGCGCTGAATCTCAATCTTTAAACGCTCTTTTTGCTTCGTACAAAATCTTCATATTCAAGCGAGAAATGATATAATTATATTTCACGGGGCTTTGAAATTCGCGCGAAGCTCAAGCACTCTATTATTCAATGTACCTCGAAGCTCTCAACCAAAATTCAAGCCTTAAAACTATCTGCATACATTTATTTACATATACCGCGGCGCGTTTAAATTTATTCTAACGAACCATGTGTAGGAATGTTGGCACATGCACGTGTACACATTGAAGACGATATACAAGACGACGTACTCGCGAAGCCTCGGAGATTATGCAAATGCATTAACGTAAACCGAGGCAGGTGATGCGGTCACGAGGATTACTCCAACTATCTGTTACAGAGAGAAAAGAGAGCATGGAAGCATTAGAAAAAGAGAAGGGTAAATAGAGAGGGAAGAAGAAAAAACAGGGGAAGAATGAAAGATTGAGAAAGTGGAAGGCAGAGAGAGAGTGAGAGATTGACGTGGTCGTAGCTATGGTTTCCAGAGATAATTCCCACTATTCAACGAACCTTTGTCGATCTCGAGTTTTTCCGGACAAAAGATTATTGCTCCTTCTATGATTCTCTTTCGCAAAATGTTAATATTTGATTTCTTACCAGCTACTTCCAACGGAAAACAAATAACTTTGGCGGTGAAATTAAAAAGGTGCAATTTGAAACGCGTTTATTGACTCCGTGTAATTTTCCATCTCTCGATCCTGAGTTTCTCATCAAAAGATCTTTGTGAATATCGTAAAATTGCCAGGCAGCGATATGAAACTCTGAACTTTCATCCTTTCGCCTGACCTTTTTGGATACGTAGTTCGAGATTTGTTAATAAGAAATTTGGCAGCATCCGATGAGAGAAAATGTCTGCGCGTTAACTTAACCGACGTCGGAGAGGTTCAGTTTGAGTTTCCAGTTTCCTGCCAGTGACGGGGAGCTCTGCCAAGATCCATCAAATCTCGACAGCTTTCGAAAAATAACCAAATTTTCTTACATCACAACTTTCGGATTATTTGCTCACACACACACACACCAGTTTATCGTAAAATCCACTGAAATAATTTTTCAAGGAATGAAAAACCGCAACCATTTCTGAAATCCTCCTGAAAATACTCACCAAATTATCATCATCTTTTATATTCAACATATCTTCTGAGAATTTATCTCCCTCATCAAAATAGTCAGCGTTTAAAAAAACTCGTGGATCGGTATTGTCGGAAAGAACTTGAGAAAAAAGTTTTTCATAAATTTCTTTTCGGTTAAATCGTACAGCGTCTCTGTTGTTGTGATTTTTTAAAAATGAACGACATTGCGTACATTGGCCATTTTGACCGAGATATTTTGTTCCAAAGATATTTTTTCTCAGAATAAAGAGACCGAACACCCTGAGCCACTCTTCCCTGATGCGTTACTGCGTCGCATTTGCACGAGGGCCAAGGGAAACTGTGGAAAACCCGATCGATACAAGCTGCTATATTTTACTGAGTTTCAGCTGGTTGGGGCTATCAGAAAAACAGAAAAACTGTCTTCCGTTCAGGATTTAAGGCACGAGCCAGTGCATAGACAAGTTCATACTGTTCCAAGTATTGTCCTGGTCCGTGGCCGCTTAACCCAGAAGATCACCGAAGTCATAAGCCGACCGTACGACCATCACTGTCGGTTCTGAGCAGGAATGAAGATTGTGAAAAATATATCATATGTTAACGAGGGAGAGTTTTATTTTTTCGTCTTCAGGGATGTTCGAAAGTACGGTTCAAGGTATATATGAGGTTTGTATAAGTACTCGACTGGTGGTTTTTCTCTCTTGCAGTCACTGAATATCTATACAAAGGGGATCGAATATTTACCCGATAATCGGGCAAGGGAGTTTCCACCTAGATCGCATCGGACTCCCCTTCATGAGCGCGGAAAGCTCGTTCATCATCGTGAGTTGAAGAAGCGAAGGAGGAGGATCCTCTTAAGCTTTCTCTCTCTCATTCTCGCGTTCTCTCCTGCGCTTGGTATGAACGGATCTCGCTAAAACCGCGAGAACATAGCCCCTCGGGGTTTGCCGATTTTGCGATTACACCGACATGAACGCAAGAAGTTGAAACCGCATACCGCGACTATACGGGTTTGTTAATTAAGAATCCGTTTGCCGAATTCAATCATCATTAAGACAACGCAAGTTCTCGCGATTGCTGTGTTTTTTCCTCTTTTGTTTACTGCACAGTTTATAATACCATCGACTCGGTTAATTATGCAATGTAATTCATTCGCGATTGAGGTCATGGGATCGATAGTTTTTTTTCTTTTTAACGCGAATAAACAGTCAACTTATGGACTCTATGCACGGCGTTCTAAGAATTGTGCTGCGAAAATCCGAAGAAAAATTATCCGTCGAATGGAACTTTTGAACAGGAAGCTGTGGGGGAAGAAGAGACTCGAATTTAAAACTGTATATAAGGCTGCGTTGGCGGTTTTTTTTTCCACCACCCTCTCAATACCCTATTAATCAATTATACTGTCCGGATTTTTTTTATTCTTCTGCACAAAACCCCTTTTCACGATGGAAAATGAAAAAAAAAGAAAAACAAAAATATATTTACAATCATTTAACCGTAGACCGAAGTGGTGAATTTTAGTGGCGGTAAAAAGTGGCTAAACACGGCGGCAATTCGAGGGGGAAACGAAGCGAAAGTTTAACAGTTGGAGTTGGTGAAATTGCTCAAAACCACGATATTCCGTATAACGAGACAGAATAGGGAAGCTTCATTCGCGTGTGGCGAAAAGGGGTTTTTTTTTTTTTTTTTTCATTCGCGAGAAAAATTACCTCGGATTGATCCTCTTTGCATGTCTGAGTTTGCACGAAGCTTCGTGCGAGAGAAAAAAAAAATTAAAAAAAGGGCGAGAGCGAAAAAAAGAGAGAAGGAGAAAGATGGGTCATTGCGATAAGTAACGAATACGATAAGTAACGAAGATAGTAAACGAGAAGAACGGAACGGAGGAATGAGAGCATGGACGATGGAAGAAGAAGAAGAAGGCCAAGAGGGAGGAAGCTTCACGGATTGAGTCGAAAACGAAATTGAGGATTTACCCGGGTAGTTTGCGTAGTCAGCAATGGTAAAGCTTTTGATATACCTATACGTGTCTACGCTCTCAACGCTTTCGACTCTTTCGACGTCGTTTCTCCAGCTTCCGTTAGAAACTTTCCCATCTCTCGTTTTCGCAGCATCTCAATGCACAATCCTTATATACACATACATATATATATATATATATATATATATATCTGTATTACAGGAACTCACCACTTTTCTCGGTAGCATTGTCATAGACGTTTTTTCTAGGTTAAAAATGCGAGAATCACGAAAATGCTACCGCACTTTTAATTTTTTTTTATTTTCACTCCCTCGTCGCAGAAATGAAGTCTTTGCTGAAAGAATTTGAGAAGAAATTCCAGAAGGATTAACATTTACGATGAATTTTCAATCATCGAAGAGCGTGTTCGATTTCATTTCTCGATAAAGCGATTCCCTCAACTTATCTTTAATTTTTGAAAATTGTCGTGAAGTTTAATCTCGAAATTTGAAAATTCGTCCCTAGAAAATGTTCAATGTTTCTGCATTGTTTTTCTGTAACTGTGAATTGACATACCATCATCAAAAATCCGAGAGTTTGTTAGCTCAGCCAGTAATATTTGATGAACGAATCATTGTCCCAACAGAGTATGAGTCAAATGCGAGCGAGAATATATATCGCTAGCTCTATTCTGTTCGGTTATATACACGCTTGGGATCAAATGAAGCTTCCTTTATCGGACACGAAACGTGTTACTTCCGTAGAGTCATCACGTCGATACAATCCACGTTGGGATCTCCCTTTGGCTCTTGATGGTTTTCCTTGTGCCACTCCTACGAATACATGGACAATATACATCATGAATTCGAGCAAATTCGTGTCACTATATCTCTGGTGATGGGCCAAAGTTAACTGTGTTCACAGTACGAACGTAATATGGAGGATATCCATCTGTATGGGGTAGCTTACGTAGAAGCTGCACATTTGTAAACAGAGAATTCATGAAAAAATATTCCATTTATTTATTTTTGGTTCAGAGTCTCACTGCAATTTTTTGTTCTTCTCATGCTTTGCCAATTTATCAAAATTTCTTTAATACACGTCGTTATATTTATCATCATCTCGGAGGATCAAAAGGAGCACTCTTCGTGGCGTCACTGTACGAAATCAGTTATGTAACAGAAATATTTAATGGGAAATGTGGATTATTTGAGAAGTAAATATTTTGCTTCCCTATCTGAATAAATGTACATTTGTGATGACGGAGACGGTGGTACGAGGTTAGGTACACTTAAAACAAGGAATGACCCGCCGATAAAGCGTGGCCCACTTCGAAACTACTGTGAACAGCGGCCCGCTTCAGAGAGGACAGTTATGCCAAGTTGTTGAAGGATGAGCTGTCTATGTATTTTTGTATGTATACGAGTGGTATATGACGGTGCAGTGTGTTCGGTATATTACATAACCAGGGCCACATTACGGAAGGAAAATGCGCGGGAGTATCAAGGGAAGTGTAGAGTGGTGATATTACTGCGAAGAAAAGTATAGAGAAGCATGAGGATGCACCGATGGAGGGATATTTGTTAGACATGCACAGAAGTTCATACACATTGGCTCAGAACAAGTGATTATGCCCTTGGCAACTCATTTAAAGTTCTCAAGGGGAAAAGGGGCGAGGAGGGGAGGGGGGGGGGGGGGGTAGATGAGAGGCTTCTGGTTAAGGGAAGCTTTACAGGGGTCCTGTTGTCGTCACGCCATGTTGTGACTTTGGCTCGTGTTATATTCGGACGTACTCGTTCTCATGTTAAGCCCAAAACTTTGCATAATTATCGAACAAAAGTCTAGAAGCTAATCGTGTTTGGAGTCCACTGAAGTAGGTCAACGAGTATCATTAAAAATGTGTTTCCATCACTCGTATATATTCAAAACGCTTTTTTTTTTCTTCATAATCTTGAAAACGTTATTCCTCGTTCAGAACTAAGATTTAGTTCAGTCGAAGATCTCGTTACCTAGAAAATCAATATTTTTTTTTTCTATTTCGTCGAATCGAGAAAATTACCGAATCATTTTCTTTTTTTTTAACAAAAAAACAAAATATATAATGAGTCTGAAACCAACTTGTTGCTAAGTAATGTCGAGATTATGAACGCTCATGGATAATCCTGCCCAGAGAATAACCGGGCGAATCTCCGCTGGATTAACTTTAACTTAGGCACGAAATATGCGCGCTTGTCTCAAATCCTTCGTAACAAACTTTTCGACGTGTAACCTACTGCTATTAACATTTTTTTACCGACTCAACTTATCAACTTAATTTTGGAAAAAAAAACACTTTAACCTACTTGTACGCCACTTTGTACCGATCCGAGAAATCATTGTTTTCATTATGGTTATTAAAAAATCAATGAAATCGAATGTTTCAATATAATATTTGAATGAATACGTGGGTAGAAATTTTATTCAAAAAGGCAACGTTAGCAATGTATTTTGATAGGAGACGATTCGAATTCGTTTACGTGACAGGGTTAATAGGAACGAAGAAAGTAAAAATAATTGTCATAACAACAATGTCCATTGAAAATTATCGAAATTTCGATGACTCAATGAAAATTGAACTAAATTCATTCACAGTTATAAGACCATCGAAAATTTCTTCGTTCCGGTTTAATCAGCAGGTGTATTATAACGTTTTAATAGAAATTTGTCCAACGCACTTTTTGTTACGAGGACACGTGTAAGTAGTCTTCAACGAAGTAGTCACGTGACGTTATAGTCGAACGTGTCGGAGTTTAAGTAGTCAAACTCGTTGCAACGAACTGGCTGGTAGTTACAGCCGCTGCATCTTGTGTTTTCTCTATGCATATATCGATCAGTGATGATGTTTGCTCAAGCAACGATGTCAGTAGATAAAGTCGCTCTTTCCCTCTCTCTCTCTCTTTCTCTCTCATTCCCTTCTCATCCTCCCTAACATTGTGCGGTCTTGAAGTCTCAACTCGAGAGAGCTTGCGTGCTTCCGCGGAACATTCTCTCTGAACCCTTCGTGAATAATGTCTGCGTCATCTTGCGCAGCATGTGATTTTCTTGTGCCTGAGTAACAGCTCTCTCTCTCTCTCTCTCTCTCTCTCTACATATAGATTTATATGTATGCAATATCCATATGAGGCGTTCTACGCCATTTTCCGTAGAGTTGACTTCGACCATGTTTTATTATCTCAAAATTTTTCACCGAAATGTTACTTGGTGACAAAAATAGTCAGGCCAGTTTTTAGATTTTTATCTTCAAATCATCAAGCATTTTTTCAACAAAAATATTAAATGCTACCACATTTTTGATGGATTGCTTTGACTTAAGATCGAAAAAATTTGTTGGTCAAGATAGGCCATAATTTTCTCGTATTTTATCATCAAAATATGTTTCAAAGTGAAGAATAATTGGAGTCGATGTTGGCACGTTTCTTTTTTGTAGAAAATTGTCAAGTTTCTAAGGACTCAAGATCAAAGTCTAATAATTGGTGTAGAAATTTTCTTCATGAAATTTGTTTTGACATAAAGATATTCAGGAAAAATGAAAATTATTCGGATCACTGCTGCTGGCCGAATGGCGTGGAACGCCTCATATGCACGATATGATGCATGCATACAGAGCTGCGTTTTGGGTTATAGATATCTATATATCGAAGAACCAGTCCAACTTTGTTCGCCAAATATTACTCAGTTTGAGCGTTCAGGCAACGGTGTAATTGCGGTTACACTGTTGTGCTGCACTATGCAAGAAAATTTGTCGATTTGTTACCGACTTCCCCAAATCAAGAGCGCAGTAGTTATGGGGGGGATTCACGATGATAAATTTTATTCGAAAATCACGATGGTTCCATCGTGACCGAATACTTTCTCGTCGCGTTCGAAAACTCTTGCGGAAAAACAATTTTTTTTTGTCTCAATGACACGAAATTATTCAACTCTCCGAAGTCGATGATACGGTAACGCGCTCCTATGGCAGAACAGTAATTGTTTCAGGGTTTTTTTCTTCCTTGTAATACTCTTTGGACAGTCAAAAAAAATGTTGGTTCTTTAAAGTGTAGAATGTAACGATGGTTAAAAAATAGATCCGAATACATGCATTATTTACGATTTTTTAAAATAATTATTTTTTTAAAAGCATCCTCATAACGTAATGACCTTTTAGTCGAAATTGAAGTTTACGAATAACGATAATCCTTCACACGTTTAACGATTATAGAATATATCGTTGATATAATTTCAGTCTCACCGCAAGGCATAAATAAATTATCGTCACTTTCATGGAAAGTTCACACGCTTAGGCCTGTATATATTCTTCCATTTTCCCCACTCGTGCATTTATTAATAGCATCAATTTCGTAACAGGTGAGGAACGTTAAAGTTTTAATACTGCAAAGTTAATATCGTATCAAATTATTCCGAGGAGTGTTTCGTCTTTATAGTTATTCTCAGTTACGTTGCTGGATTATTCTTCCTAATGTCATTGTTACAGTTATTGTTTTTCTGGTTTTGTTATTTCTCATTCCTTTTTAGTCGAGGTATCATTTTTGTAAATAATCTCAAAGATCATTTTTTGACCACTTTTATTCGAATGATTCGTGAAATTGGGATTCGCTCAATATTTTCGATCAGCCATTGTATTTCGTCGTAAGGAACTCCCGAAACATGACTCGATCAAACGTCTTTATAAAACAATGTTGAAGTGCAGCGAAATACGATTTAACGGTGCAGTTTCATCGGCAGTTTCGACCGAGACAATCATTTTCGGGGCATTTATGATCTTCAGATGCAGCGAAGTCTTGACTGGAAGTATCGACAAGAGTTTATGTATTCAGATAATCTGAGTAGCATAAACGATAGAAAAATTGATAAATTTCATATTTTCAGACGATAAAAATTTTTCTTAGAGCAGTGACCAACTTTGTCTCTCTGTTCCATTCTGATCCAACTGCCTCCGAAATGTATTCTTTTGTATTAAAAAAAAAAAATTATAAATTCTTCGGAAGGTAAAGCTGCGAGGCAAACATCAGAGAACAGAGTCACTCTCTCTTTTTCTTGATAATGAAATTTCCAAGTTTACGAAGCAAAACGTGACCCAAAGGGAGAGAGGAAGGTGGTATACGCGAAGCTCGCCAGCCTGGATTCACTCGAGACTTCGAACTGCGCAAAGTTTCGTTCCCGAGGAGAGTAACGTTAGAAGATCCACACGGTTCTCTGTACGAGGTGAATTGCCGACGGGAATCACAGCACGTAGAAACAAGTTTCGAACTGGGAGAATAAAATTTCACGAGAGACAAACGTCTGTTCCCTCCGTCGCTGTCTTTAGCTTTGCCTTTCTATTTCGTTATATCGCTCGTCGCATTTGCCTGTCTCACACTTTTCTACGGTTTGTTTTTCCATTTCGAAAAGCTATAATTCACCAGATATTGCGTTACCTTTAGTATTTTACATAACAGAGCGAGTTGTTTTATGCAGATATTTATGTATATCGTTAAGATATTAATGTTAACTTTTCAGACACTTGTTTAGCAACCACGCAATTCTTGTAACAGCGAAGTTCGTTACAATGGGTTTGGATTATTTGAAATTCAAATATGCAAATAAACGCGAAAGGGCAAAGCTTCTATCGAAGGTTCTTGGCTGCGTGGTTTTATTTTAAAAACATTTTGAACTTCAAAATATCGTAAAAGTTATCATAATAAAACATTTTTAACTTTCGTTATTATTTCCTTTTTTCGTGTTGAAAAATTCTCGATTTTTCCAGCAGCTTTTAATTAAATCGATGATAAAATTAAACGATAGTCGAGACGAAACGTTGAATGGAACATCCGAAGAAAATAATGATGTGTTGCGCATCGAAAATTAATGGGTAATGGAAATACGAAGAGAAAGGAGGATCTCTGAAATGAACGTGGGACAGCTTCGAACAGCTGCGAATTTGCATTTTGCGTCAGAGATCTCTTCCTCTCTAGAGAGCAAGACTTTTTCCTTTTTAGGCTCTATCTTCCCTCGCGTCTTTGCCTTTGAAGCGAAAGAATGTCCCGACACTTTATCTTCCTGCCAAGTTTTCCCTTTTCTCGCTATTTCTCTCTCTCTCTCTCTCGCTCTCTTTCTCTCCTTCTTGTTTTCTCTTGCAATGCTTCTTTTTTACTCGATATACCTTTACCGGATTAGGACCTCGGCTCGTGGACTAAAGCGTGAGATAGGTAATACAGAGGTTATATATATACGCATTTGCTCCCGCGTATACCGAAGAGCTTTCGTAGAAACACGTCGAGAATAAAAATCTACCGAAGGGATCGAGAAAAAATTATTTATTGTTCTTGAGACAAACGACTTCGTATAAAATACTCACTGCGTATTCCGCAATACTCTATTTTTATATCGAGACAATACGCTTCAAAGTAATCTTTCAGATTTTTATATCATATCAGGCGAAATAACGAACTGTGAAAAATGGACAGCATATATATTTTTTTCAATGTAACACGTCGACGATAAATAAGTCTGTCCAAAATCCGTTCTTTACAACCTTTATTCGACAAATTTTTCGCAGCAGCTATACGAAGAGAAAAAGAGTATGAAAAATTTCGTAATAATTTATGATTTTTCTTCCTTCAGGTTTCGGCTGTGGAGGAAACAATTTTTTTCAAATAATTCTGCAGCTATAAATTGTTGACGAAAAAATTGGAGGTTGTTTTTTTTTTAAATTAAAACAGATAGAAAGTCTACGAAAAACTTTAATAGTTGAGCTCGATAAAGAAGTTTTTCATCGATCCTCGCAGTGCTTCCGCGATGTTTTTCTTTTCTTCATTTTTTAATCTATTCGAGGTAGACGCGGTAACCAATAGATCAGAAGGAAATGGGTCAAAGTGCCGAAAAAGAATGGGTTATCGAGCGTGTCCTTGTCTACCCCTTTCCTTTTCTTCGTTTTCCACGTCGTCGTCGTCGCGAGAGCCTCGAGGCACAAGCTGCTTTTCGCGTAGTCGATAGATCGTCTTAAGTGCCTCTAGACGTCATACCACCCTTCTTCTTGTTCCTGCTCCTCTATCTCTTTCTTTGCCCTTTTCTTCGCCTTCTGCTTCTTCGTTTACCTCTACGCCTCGAGGTTATTATGCGGCAAATACTGCAGTCGTGAGCTGCAAGCCACTCTTCTCCACCAGTTGAAATCGCCTGCAGTTCTTCTTCTTACTCTTCTTATTTTCCTCTTTCTCACTTTCTTACACTTCTTTTTTTCTTCGTTGATATCACGCTCCCATATTTTGGGTAAATCTTCAGAAGGCCTGGTGTACCGAGCTTTTCCATTTTATACAGCGGACAGGTAAAAGCGACTCGTCTTTATTTTCTGCCTGAAAACAACTGCGATTTTCGTGAAAACGTTTCATCGAAATGATAACATGAAAATTTCAAACTTTCAGAGAAAATTGCAAGCATGAAATAGCATGGCAAAAATACTTTTTTTCTTTTTTTTTCTCATCTCTGTAAGTAACGTTTTTTCAAGGAAAAACTCAGCAATTTAAACATTCGAAATGGTGAATTCCTACCGTCAACGAATAAAAATTAACAGTGTATTCAAGTTGGTGAGTCGAAGAGGTCAAATGGTCACTGAGGCTGACAGCTATCGAACTAGCGGAGCAAACTTTCCCTGGTTGAAAATAAAATTCTAAAAATCTATGAATTGGGCATAGCAATAAAAAAAAAAAATACTAATTAGATAAGAACAATAAATGTGTTGGCAGCAATGAAAATTGAACAGATTTTATCATTCGAAAAGTCCTCAACCAATGTTTGACTATGGCTGACTCGTACTACTTGCAGGAAAAAAAGTATTCTCCTGTTGTGGCCATTCTCGTCTTGTACCCATTACGCGCGTACCATACACGTTCTTCCGTTTCCTACGATCTGTTATATTCCTTCCTTTTTTTTAAATTTATTTCGCTTCCCAGATATACCGTATGTATACATATCAGAGCTTTTCTCTCCTTATTTTATGACACACACACTCGTTTTCCTCGTTTTTTTTGTTTCTATCCGACCTCTGGGCTGTTGCAGCAGCTTCACTCTCTCCTCGTAGCTTTTGCTCAGACTGACTGCCAGCATTCACCGCTCTACCATTTGTACAAGTGAGTCATGCAAATGTGCCGTTTTATCTTAGGTATACGTAGGTGGAACATCGTGTCCGCCCTCTATACTTTACCCTGGCTGAAGCTGCTTCTCTCGAGTTTCATCATGTGGACACGAAAAAAATTTATCCTTCGAGCATTTTCAACCTTTATAGCCCACCTTATGTTATACAAGCGAAAAATTGTATATAAAAAAAAAAAAGTTCGACGCATAAAGTGTATTATATCAGTCGTAAAATAGCAGGTTGACAAAAGATGTTACTGCGAGATGAACAGCGAGAAAAATATGTTCAGGATTTGACGAAATACTTAAAATACATTTATCAGCTTTGTTTTGGACACGAAATAAAGGATTGTAAGCTCAATAGGAAGTTTGAAAGAGTTGAAGATTAATAATAAATGGTCAATTGTATCTTCAATTTTTGAAGATTCGGACCATTGATATTTTATTAGAAAATTTTTTTAATTTCACTTTTATTGGATATTTCGAAGGGCTTTAACGCAGGTGAAAAATATAATTTCGTCGTGATATAAGTTTTCTCATTTTCAATCTCTATATGTTTGTCCAAGTAGCGATACACCCTTCGTCGAGTACTTTTGAAAAGAGATTGTTTATACAGTGTATATGGGAAACACTCTCGAGTCTCTAAAGGCTCCAAGGGGCTCTTGGCTCAGCGATCAAGAATCTTCAAGTTGTTTGAAAGCAACACTGCGGTATAATGCGAAGGTTCGTATCATTCCGGGTTCTCAGGGAAAGTGTGTATGTGTGTGTGTTTGTGTGTGCCAGAGAGAAACAAGAAGAACGTGGGAGTCAAAAGAGGAAAGAGAAAAGCTCTCTCATCGCGAGAATATCTCTTCTCGCTACTCCTTAATGTCGACATTTTATTGCTGCTCCATACGCCTCCCTTTTTTGCCATTTACCTTCCCTTTCTACTCGGATGCTCCCTTCGGGACAACCGATTTTTCCTTATACCCACACTTTTTCAGAAATCATGCGTTTTTTTTTTCTTCATCGAATCGACGTATAGATTCTCTGTCACACCGTATATGGTCGTGAAGTCTTTGACAAATTTGAGGCGTTCCAAGAAGAACAGAAAACCTTCCATCATGAGGAAAAATGACGTTTTTATTTCCTAATGTTACTTCCACTTGAAAGATTTCAGACTGACTCTCAAATTCTGTATTTTCACACCTATGAAAATAAAGAATAAAAAATAAATAATAAATAAATAAAAAAAAATTATTTATTTATTAAATAAATAAAATTTATTTATTTCTGTTGAATATTTCCAAATTTCTGGAGCTGTTTCTACGCTCGCTTTTGTTCTCTCGAAGATTAAAACGATTGAGGAATTCTCGTTTGTTCTTTAACCACTTTGCGCAGATATAAAGAAACGAGATAGTTTTTGTATTGCGATAAAATGACGAGAAGCAACAACAATAGTTTGAATCGTGTATATATATAGGATTAATAATAGTTTTTGTGAAAAGTGCCGTTTCGCAGTCAACATAATGAGAACGTGTGCGGTGCTTGGTCACGGGTAAAAACCTAACATAATACGAGGAAGAAGCATCGACAAGGTAGAAAGGCAAGCTCGGAGATTAATCGTTGCACGCTTGAGAGATTCTCGTTGGTTGAGACGATCACGTTCCATTGTACAGCAGCATGCACGAGAGGGTAGTTAGTGTTTATCCATATATCTATAGTTCATATATATTGTTCAAGACGGTAATTAAGAGGAGGAAGGAATTGACGTGCGATCTGGAATGAGAATGTGCTCGTCGAGCTTGAGACACGATGAAGTTTAACCGGAAGAACAGAAGACTGTGTGGCTCGAGGCTTCTCAGCTCTAAGAGTCGTGAACTTACCGGAGAAGCTCTTTTCTCTTTCATCGATTCTCTGCTATCTCGAAACTTTCACAACCAAGTATTTTGTAGTTTCTTATTGTACTCTCTTCTCGTTATAATGACAAATTCTTGGCGATGCTCAAAGTGAATACCCACAGTAATTTCAATCGTGACGAAAGATTCGAGGCAATTAAAATCTCGAATAATGATAGATCGAAATATTTTTCATTCGAGCATCTGCTGAAAATATTTTGCACAATTCAGTTTCACTTTGGATCGATTTTCCAACAAGTTCTTAAAGTTTAATTCAGTATGCGAAAATTAATGATCGACAAAATTTTGTCCACGATCATGGATTTTCGATTGGAACAAAGAATATTTAATTAACCTTAAAAAACATGATTTTTCGTGGTTCAAAATGATAAGCACTGTTTGACTCGCAACGATCAGTTACCCAAATTAATCTTTGGCAAAAATATAAAATAGCAAAAATTCTCAAATTTTTGGTCTCACTTTTGAGCCGCGTTTGACTTCGATCGGGTGTGTAAAGTACGAAGGAGCGAAAGAAAAAGAAAAAAAAAAAAAACAAACAGTTCGTATGTCTCCTCACTCGATTTCACATCGTGACAATGAACTCATCGAGGTTGTGCCTTTGCACGTCAGGGAGGAGATTTTACCAGCGGCGTCGTACCTTTCCGAAGACGTGACTCCAATGCAAAGTTCACCTTAATGTACGAACTTTCGACAACGCAAATCCCGTTGTCCGCTTTCTCACCACTTCGTCTCTTTTTTCTTTTTTCTTTCTCCTTTTACTGCTTCTACTTTTCCTTCGGAGAAACCTGTCGCCCGTTGCCTTGAAAAAAAGAAGAGAGAGAGGGAGAGAGGAAAAAAAATGTATTCACGTGCTTCGAGTGTAAAATAAAAGTGCATTTATCCGAGTGGCCTATGTAGAATTTTCACACGAGCTTTTGCCTCTGAAAACTTATCAATCCGTTTCACGTGTATACAAAACATATATTCGCTTCTAGCAACCCCTAAAAATTCGGGACTGCGAGAGAAGCCCCTGAACGAATAAACATCGAAAGTGTTTTTGCATCCGATGCTTCTCAAAAGAATTTACGAATTATTTCACTTCTTTTTTTTGTCCCCCTCTCCGATTCGCAAAGCTCTGATATATGGAGTTTTCTCTCCTCCATCATCCGTTGTATATTCCCCGTTGCCCATTTATATGCTGCGAAAAAAAAAAGAAAGTGTCTTTATTTGATGTTTGTTGACGCAAAAATTCTGTCGCGATGCAACGTTTTTTATCGCTTCAACAAATACGATTAAACGAAACGTTCTAAGACTGTGAGTTAGCTAAAAGAGGAAAAAAACTCCGAGAAAAAAGAGAATCGTTGGAATAAAAAAAGAGTGAGAGAACAACGTCGAAGGCGCGAGAAGTCTGTCCCGTTGTGTCGTGTGCCATTGGCACGTGAGTAGCCTACATGACGTCTAGAATCCGGAGTTATCCCGCTTTCTCGTTTCTTTGCAATCTCTCCACCAGGAACACACAATGTCTCAACTAGTTTGATCGTGCACACAAACACAGAGACACACACACACACAGTGTTCGAGAACTTCTTCCACGTTGGATTTATAGGTACGAGCGAGCAGCGTTTAACCGCTTTCGCGTCTTTCCTCCGGTCTTAAGTTCACACTGCGATATTTGAATACTCGCTTAATTTTGTGTTAAATCTCTCGTGGAAATCGCTTTGGTTGTCGGAGTGACGAGAAACCGCCGAGACCAAAATTTACCCCGTTGGTGGGCTGCTGGGGGCTCACCCAGTTTCGGGCGTGTATGCTCGGCGGTCCAGATAATTTAATATCGTTATCCTTTCAACACATCTCCGGGCTTTAAGCTCTCCCGACACACACGCGTTAACACATATATGTATATACCTACAGATGTGTATGATTTATATAAATGCATTTGCAAATTCTCCGACAATGGTAACGCGAGTAATTTACCGGACTGGGTAATCGTAAGCTTTCAAAGATAGTCTGGATCACTTGCGGCTATTTTCGTTCAAATCCAAGCTACGACTCAACGCTTCATATTTTTCTTGTTTCGGATTTAATTATTTTTGTTTTCAGCTACTGTGTCATTCGATGTTACCATTTTGACAAATATTTTTTACACGAGCACCATCTTTTTTCCACTTCAATGAATTTCATGTTCCTGTCAGACCTCCCAAAGTCTTGCCACCAGCAGTCACTCTCGTTTTAGAATGTGTGATGCACTATCGCTTTTCCACACGGACCAAGGGAAAATTGAGCATCATTTTTTAAAACTCGTTTCATTTCTTAAGAGTCATCGAGCGATGGCATACGCAGCGCCAGGTGCCAAAAAAGCTAAATAAAATTCTATTCTACCGGATTTCGTCACCAATTTTATGATTACGTGAATATAAAAAATATCGAAAAATTCGGTTTAATTAGCCGGTTCCGGCTGTGCTCCCTTTTCAGAGATCAGATATCTCTAATCAACACAGTAAATTAACAAAAATACAAGGCGCTTTGCTCGCGCCATGACAGCTTTTCCGCTAGTCACAATAATTATTTTATTACAAATTGTACACACATTTGCCACAACTGAAGAGACCAGAGCCGGATGCACGCCACTTCCCTGCATATTACGAAATTTATTTATCGCAATTTCAATAAAAACTCACGGAAAAATCCGGTAGAATATACACGAGGCGTCTGATGTGTGTCAGCGACTATATTTATACTAGATATAGATATACTTTACTATGAGAGGCGCCACCGTCGATTTCGAGTTGGTCACGTGAGCTCGATGACTCTTAAATCACTGATTCTGTGATCTACTGATACAATGATGGGCCAAGGATTTTAGATGATTCGTGAAAAAAATGACACTCAGAACATCGCTGAGTTTAAATTCGTTTATTTTTTGATTTTCGTTTATCAATTTTGTGATTGTTATTTTTTTCTTCTCTATTCACTGTAATTGTGAACACGAGTGAGATTCTCGGGCTGACTCGTGTTAATTCATGAGAGGACTGACAGAAAAATGGAAGGCAGAAAATAAAAATGGTAAATACGATTATAAATGTTGCAGAGAATATTCAGATCAATCGTATCGAGAGTTTTCCTGTTAACGAAACGATAAGAAATACTGAATCAGAGCAAAGCAGCTCGATAGAGTTGGTGTACAATAGAGATGCAATTATACACTTGGTATAGATACTTTTGCATACGGTGAGTGTGGCAAAGTAGAGAGCGTTGTTTCCAATGGGCTTAGAAATCGCTCGGCAACCGATGTGGTTATTTCGTTGCCACCGAGCGACTTGCAAATTGCCTTTATGCAGTTTCTAGTTAAACGGTTATAGTGGATAAGCAAGGCTTGGTGAGAACAATTAGTAGCATTTCTAGTTTCCAGTACTTCGGCATATAACATTCTCAGAGAGGATCGAAGCGCTGAGATCCCTGATTGTTGGTATCCTATGGATGAGCTTTTCGTTCTGTTCGTCCTCGTTTCATGAGATTTTACCACGATATCCTTTCGAGAAGTCAGATACAAAGATATAAGCTGATAATTCCATTATGGAGTATTATTTCCCCATAAAGTTTGCCCTCAAGGCACGTAACATGCGCTGTTTGTGTGAATACCAAACATTGTTTCTCTTCCCTAAGTTCTTCCTTCCTTGATTACATAAGATTTGAGCTTACTGATCCAGCAGCTTAGACAGAATTTGTTGAGGACAATTCTACCGACCAATTAGTCTCTCGTTTTCTATATCTTCATTATTATTTCGAATAATTATATTATTCGTTATTCAAACAACTATATTCCTATGTATAATCATGTTTCTGTAAATTTATATGTAACTAGCTGTGCCCGCGGGCTTCACCCGTCGCATATCTAGCAGGAAAAATAATCAAACGAAAGATTTTAATTTTTTTTTTTAATTTTTCATCATTTCCATTGAAAATGCTGCAATTTTTTTTCTATACCGAATTGAGCATTCAGTCACCGCTCGTTTTGGTCGTTTTCTGATTTCCTTCAAATTGAACGAAATTGGAAATTGAACGAAATCGTTAAACTTTTTTTTTGCATATCTGTTGAAATTAAGATAACGAAATTTTACAAAACCACAAACTCAGTTTGAATCGTGATCTTTAATCTCGTGAAAGATTCATTGTAATCGGTTCAGCCGTTTTCGATTGAAAAGCGGACAAACATTTTTTAGCGAACAGATTTATATATATAGAGATTATACTCAAAAAGTAAGGAGGATAATTAAATGTTTTATTGACGAAAAAAAATTCGATCGAAAAAACGTTAAAAGTAGCTCTGGATCGGAGCGACTTGAAATTCGTGCGGAATAAATGAATCGATCGATGTGTCGATATCGATCTGGTGCTAATCTGTCAGTCATTCTTCTTTTGGAGTTTAGCAGTCAACGACGTTTTTCCTCTTCTTTCGATTACCAATTTCCAAATTATCACGTGTTTTTTTAAAAAACATATTCGAATTAAAATTCTATTCTTCCGAAGTGATGACAAATTTTTAGAGTGACAAGCCGATCGAGTCAATTTTGAAAACCGTTTAAATCGAAAGATTTTCCAAATGAAGAAACACAACAATGGAAAGTCCGAACGTTCGGGACGTATTTCTTCGCAAAATATCTCACTGGATTCCTCTTCGAAGATCAACGGCCACGTACGTCAGAGGAAGCATCCGTCAAGAAAAATTTCACGCAGAATCATGGGGTACGTCGGACTTGAAATCAGTCGCTTTCAAAGTATCGTGCAAATTATAAAAACTCTCGGCTCTTTGATTATTTTGGTTGCTTAAAAAAAAAGTCTCGCTGGAAACATAAGCTTTGTAAGGTTTTTTTTTGTTCCCTCACGCGGGAAGCTTTGTGACCGAGTTAAATTAACGAGGAAAGCCAGTTTGTGCGTCTTTATTTTCATGAGCTCGATCTGCATAATTCAAACTTTTTCAATTCTCGTTGAAAATTGCTGATAAAAAGCGTTGAGCCTTTGATACAGATGGAAGTTTGAATTTTTGCAAGTTTAAAGAAAAAACTTCGTTCCTCGGTCAGCAGGATGTTCGGAAAATAAAATTTTTCTATCGTTTACCATCGAAGACTCGAAACGCTCAATTATTTTTTTGATTCTCCGAAAATAATCGCGAAATTGCATCGCGAATTTATGCATTGGAAAAATGAGTTTTTTCTTCTGTAGCTCTGATTCGTTCGCCGATATCGCTCATCCGTGAAAACTGATCGCGTTGAAAAAATAAATTCACCTAAAAGTCTAATACGAAAGCAACATGAACGAACGAATTCGCTATTTCCGTTTTAACTTTTCTTCATCCGCGTGACAATTCATCGTCAAGTTTAAATAAATTTATTTATTCATTTGTAATACGTAAAAGTCTAACGTAAGAAAAATATGAAAACTTTTGGTCTAATTGATTGTTAATTCAGAGAGAGCTCGGAAGCGTTGGAAAATCCGGAAAGCTCCATTCCGGGGCTGAGCAAAATGAGAGTTGAAGACAAAGGAGAATTTAAAAAATCGTCTATCGAGGAAGAAAAAATGGAGAATGACACCGATGAAAAAATCATTTCCGATAGACCCGAGAGTCCACCTAATCCTTACAACAAATCTGAGTATCAATATCCTGGTCAATTGCGTGACGTTGAAAATCAAGAAAATTCGGTGATAAACGGCGTCGAATTTCTTGAATGCGGTGCCATGGAAAAATCGTTGACCGAAAATTGTTCCTGTTGTCCGACGGAAAAACACGATGATGGCTGCTGCAAAACAGAAGCAGTTAGAAAAAAGCTGTACTTCGAAATAAAATCTCGGGTCGAAAAGGCAGTGAAGGTTCGAACTGGTTTCTCGATCAATAAATCAAAATATTTGTATTCATTTTATCGATCTTTCTCCGATCGATATTCAAAATTTTGGTAATCAGTTCATCGTTTTCATTTGAATGTTTTTTTTTTTTTTTTTTTTTTTTTTTTTTTTCAAACGACGATCATAACTTACAGAGGCACAAAATATTTTTGATTCGCGGTGATCTCCCGAAGTTGTCGAAAGCATTGGAAGAAAGAGGCTGGATACAAAAATACGAATCCGTAAAAACACGAATGGTTCCGTACGGTAAATTCATGATTGTTGAACGTCTTTTCGTTTCATAAACCAAATGAATTATGAGAAATATCACTTCTGACGGTACAGAATAATTCAAAGATCGTCGGACTTTTCTTCTTCTTATCATTTTCTTTTTATCATTCCACCAGGAAGTGTGGCCAGTCTCGAATCAAAGTCAATGGCAAATATTAAAAATGCTGATGGTACAATTAACGAAAAAGCCCTTATTTTTGCACTCTTACGTCACAAACAGCCCGATTTCATTTGGGATTGTCGCAACGATTTTATCGAGTGGGATTCTTCTGTCAGGAGTCAAGTTTTACTCAATCGATTGCAAAGATCGTACATTTACACTTCTAAGGTATTTGAACGTATAAATCCCCATAATTTATATGTTTCATGGTCAAAAATGAAATAATTAAAATCAATTGAAACCTGTAAAGACGAAATATAATTTGTATTTTTTTTTATCCCCGTTACGAAAAAAAAACAAACAAACAAACGTTTGCAAAAAAATTTATAAGCAAAATTGATGAATAACGAAATGGAAAGTAAAATAGTAAAAAAAGTAAATAATTATTGATTTTCGTTCTGAGAACAAGATGTTTCGCTTTTCCTCAGCTCGGTATGGCTCAAATTCTTCGTGATTCTCATTGGTTATGCGAAGCGAATGTCGCGAACGTCCAATATCCACGGAGCTACAACGTGAGTCGTGAAACAGAAGCTTTTCTAACGGATTATCGTACAAACGCTTGTACAGGATTATTGAAATGGTACGTCGGGAGAGTTGATAAGGGTGAGGCTTTTGTGGATCTTGGAATCGAGCCGATTCCAATAAGTCAGTTAGAATTTGCTCTGGAACGATGCGACGAATTTTTGGCCGAAGCGAAAGATGAGAATATCGATATTGAGAACGAAAGAAAAAAAAGTATAAACGAGGATGAGTGGAACGGCTTCCTGGACGATTACTCACGAGTATTACATCGAGGAAATGGAATAGCCAGTCTAGGAAATCTCGATGCACAGCTCCGTCTCGAGGTCACTTTAAATTCATTATCACATGCACTTTACTTTTTACTTTTTTTCTTTTACTTTGCCTCTCACGAGCTCCGAATCACACTTTCAAGTTTCGTTGAGAACTCTTCAACTTCGGGCGGTCGCGTTTTCATTCGCGACTCACCGCACCCGATTTATTCAAAGTACACATCTTCTCCTGTAAAATCTTCGTGAAATTCGAATTTCTGTGCAAACTGCCAGTTACAAAAGTCTCGACGAGATTACGCCCACGAGATGAAATTCCGGTTGAAGAAATATCGCCGTTTTTTTTTTTTTTTTTTTTTTCATGCAAAAATATTCTGATCTCTGTTTATAAATTTTTTTTTCAATAATTTTGCAATCACTGAAGTTGAAGTCAAAGTCGATAATGTTTTTGTTGTTCAAACGAACGTCAAACGAAGTTTATTCGTTTCTTCGTCAATATTCTCTCACTCGGTATTAATATTCATTCGAATCATTGATGTGTGTGTTTTTTTTCCTCAGAAATGTTATCTCGCAGCGACTGAGACGTTGAAAAAATTAAAGTCCGTTGATTCTCAATACGAGCTTAACGGTATGAGAAATATTTGGATTTTAAAACCCAGTGATCTTTGCTGTGGCACAGGCATCAGTATTTCGCACAATTTCAAGGATATTATGCGACGCGTAGAAAGTAAACCGAAGGATTATTTCGTCGTTCAAAAATATATAGGTTCGATCAAATTTTCCAAAATTTATGATTTTTCAATGCAAATCAATCGACCCAATGATCTTATTCGTAATTCATTACAGAAAGGCCTCTCTTGACCAAAGAAACGAAATTCGACATTCGATTGTGGTATCTCGTAACCGATACTTTTCCCCTGACCATTTGGATCTTTGAGTAATCATTTTTTCGTCTCAATTATATATGGAATAAGGGTAACATCGAAAGAAATGAAATTCGATTCTGATTCAGCATCATTTTTAGCACTAAAGTGTTTCGACTCACAGAAACAATCAACTCGAAACAAATAATAGCAATTTAGAAGTTTGAATTTTTATGCTTTTCTACCAAAATCGAAAAAGCTCAAGGTCCTTCAAAAATATTATGAAACTTCATAGACAATTCAGAGTAAAATGAGCAATAACAATTTTGACCCGTCGGTAGTCGCGTTACGAAACTTTCTCTCACCCTTCGATCCTAACAATAATTACTCGATTATTCCGAAAGGCGTAGACAGTCGAGATAATCAATCAATAAAGTAAACTCTTCTGTCTGACTGAAAATCACAATTTTTGTGACGAAATTAATTTGAAAACTTTATTTATCAAATTGAACATTTGCAACTGTGAGTGTGAAAATAATCTTTATTTTGAAAAAAAAAATTGAGAAAATTTTCCAAAATTTATAAGCACGAAAATTCGTCGTTCAAATTCTCCAGTGGTTACCCAAATTTCTCGTTTTCTTTTCTCTTTCTTTACCACTTTCGAGTGTCCATATCTCCTCAACGAACAGGAAATGGTAATTTTCATACTTCAATCGATCATTCGAGTCACATAGAAATGAGCCGTCACCGTTTACTCGCGAAATGTAAAAATCCATATTTCAACGAGTTCGAAAAAGAAAAAAAGATATACCCGAAATTTTCGAATAGCCATCGAAGTAGATGCACAAATAAAAACGAAGCTTTGAAATAAAAAAAAATAATAATAATAATAAAGGCAGCGTAAAATTCTCACTTGGTAGGAGAATGCGGCCGGGTTGTTTGAAATTCGTTGAATACCAAGAGCTAATCGGCACATGGAGCGGTGCTAGAAACACCGTGAATTTCGTATCTTCGTGCCAGTTAAGGGCAGTTTAGGTTTTCCTTTTTTTTTTCTTTTTTTTTTTTCAAATTTATTTTTTATCACGAGGCACAGGGGCGAAAAAATATTTCATCGGTTTTTTGGTCGTTTTGTGATACTCGTTTGAATCGAGAGGACTGTTCGTCGAATTATTCACGTTTAAAATTGCACGTTGGGAGTGAATTGAACTGGTTCTTTTATTTCTTTTTTGTTTTTTTTTTTTTTTTTTTTTTTCACGAAAAATGTCTTTCCATATAAACGGGGAGCTGTCCTATAGGCGACGATATGAAAGCGAATATTTATTTTTTAAATTCAAATAATATCTCAGCATCGATTCGATCTTCCTTCGATATTCCTACGGATATATTCATATTCCCTATATAAATCGTACTTTTGCAATAAAAGTTTGAGAATATAAAAGTAGATTGAGAAGAAAAAATTTCGAGCGCGCCCGATTGATCTATAATTTAAACATTTTTTTTTCATTTTCTCTCCTCCCCCTCCCCTCTTTTTTTTTTACATCGCAGAGAAGCTTTATTACGATTCAGCTCGAAGCCTTATACGTATTCGACTTATCACGAAGCAATTCACATCTGCAATACGGCGGTTCAACAAAAATACTGTTACGAGAACAGGCGAAGATTACGAAGACGTAATAACCAGATGGAAAATACGGATGAGCGAATGTACACGACACCGATGATCGTGGAATCGATTCGTGATCAGGAATGGGATTGTGCCAAACTGAACGAGTATTTGAAGTAATTTTATCCTCGGCCCTCATTTCATTCGAGCGTAAAGAAAAGTCAGGGAATAAACGAGGATGAATGATAGAAATGTGATCGAAGAGGAGGGTGTTTTTCTTTTCAAATTTTTTTTTTTTTCCCTCTTTGTCGCCCTACATTTTTCTCGTTTCTACCCTCGCCTGTTTGAGGAATGGTTAAATTCACTATTTCCATTTATAAACATTGGAAAATTGAAAGAAAAAAAAAAAAATCAATGAAAATTTCTATTATAAAGCAGTTTTACGTAAGCCTGAGTCCAGAAAAAAAAAAAAAAAAATGGATAAATTGCTGTCAATTTCTCTCGGTCGAAATTCCATCAGCGATTATTCCGGGCTATTTCTGCTATTAATTTCCTTCTACCAAAAAGCTCCAACATTTATTTTCCCGTCGTTCTGACCTTAATCACTTCTACATCGTGGAAATAAAAAATAACATAAAAAAAAAAAAAAAAAATAAAAATAAAATGGTTTTTATATCTACGCTTTACAGGCTCATCTCGTTGATTGGACGAAAGATTATCTTTTTGTGCACGATTAATCACCTTGATTAATTACAGCCATCGAATTCAATTACTTTTTGAATATAACTCGTTAGAAAAATTAAAAAATAATTTTTTAAATTACATTTATGTGAATCAAAATGCCTCCTTTTTGAGCTTCCTAACAGCGACGTTCTCTTTTGTGTTGAATTTTTAGAAGTGTCGGATACAAAGGCGAGCCATATTACGACGAGATTTATCCGAAAATGTCACAGGCCATCGTCCTAACAATGTTGGCATCACAGGAATACATGGATAAACGACGATGCAGTTTCGAGCTTTATGGAGCCGATTTTATGGTCATGGATGATCTCTCAGTATGGCTGATTGAAATAAATACGAATCCACGAATGAATCCACCGAGTTCGCGAATAACTCAACGTCTTTATGACGCTGTTCTCGAGAGTCTCGTCAAAGGTTTGACAAAACTCATTGCTGTCCTTTATTTTTTTATTTTTTACTGTCGAAGTAAAGTGTACTTTCCAGGAGTAAAGATCGAATATTTTATTTTTGTATTTTACTTTTTCTGTTCCTACGAATACACTTTCGAAGTTTTACGACTCGATCGCATCAGTTTAACTGCATTTTCTCTCCACTTCGCTACGTCAAATCCTCTAAGCTGTATTGCTCACAGTGAATTTTACTCGATGTACTTTTGTCTAGTATCAGCACAAGGGCCCAGGGAAACTGTGAAAAAATTTGGCCGATACAGGCGACTGTATTTTTACTGATTTTCGATTGATTATCGCGATAAAAAAATTCAGTGAAACTCATACAGCGATGGGTCAAGTACCCATCACTGTCGGTGGATGAAAAAATATTTGAGAAATAAAAAAGTGAATAGAATGAGAATCGAAGGCAAAAAAAAAGAAGAAGAAATTTGCACGAAGACGTGAATTCAAAATAGAGGGTCGCTGCTATTTTTAAAGTTAGGGGCTAAAGTTCAGGGGGCTGGATAAAAGAAATTCTAGGATTTTTCTTCTCCCTCTATGACCCGAGGGGTTTTCACCTCATTCGAGAGCTATTTGTATTGACGGCACGATTCTGCCACTAATCAAACAGGAGTCCGAGACTTTGGTCCATGAGTTGTGGGCAAGCCTTCTGGGCTCGATTTTCTCTTGCTCCTTCTCTTATCTCTTTCCACATATTTTTTTCGATTTTTAATTTAAACGAATCTATTCGTTTTTATTTTTGTTTGTTTGTTTTTTTTAATGGAGCAGCTTGATGCGGCAAAAAAATATTGATTCGCATAATCGAATAAAAATGAGTAAGCGTTGTGTGGAACGTAATCGATGAAAATCATTTGAATTTATTCTCGAGAAAATGCTATCGAAAATGGTGTTTTATTCATTTTCAATGAAAATTTGATTTCGAATTATTTAATTTAGTCGATGGAGTCTCTATTCAATCTTCGTAATCAGTTAATTCGATCGAACGAATTGTAATCGATCGACAAATTCAATACAAATTGAATGTTTTCGAGGCTCAATATCTTTCGTAATTAATTGAAAAAAAAGAAGAGCTATTTTTCAGCCGGTTGATTGCTCATTTAATTTGCAAAATTGACACGTTAAATTGTGAGATTTTCGGAAATATTTGAATCCAACGAAAATACAAACTTACCTTCTCGTTCGAGTTGGAAAAAAAACTTGTTTAATTATCGGGGAATAAAAAAATAAATGTTACAATTGTGAGAAAAAAAAATACATGAATTTGCTGATATTTTCGTTTTCAGTGACGATGGATTTGCCGTTGAATCCGGAAGCGAATACCGGTGGTTTTCGTCTGGCGTATAAGCAGAACATACCACCAAGTTTTCAGCCCTATTTGGGCCCTTGTCTTTTCGTGTTCGGTAAACGAATGACATTGCACGAGCAGTCTCGTGAGAAGCGTGAGAAAATTGACAAAGATAGCGAGGCAAACATTTGCAGCCCTTGGAAGAGACACGATCGTGCCTGGACGGCGCCACCCTCGATGCCGCGTTCCCGAGACCCTAAGGTCGTTGACTTCATCGAATATCTTGAGAGGTCGCGTTGCACCGTGGCTCGTTGAGGTAAGTAATCGTTCCAATATTTTGTGATGATAAAAAAATTTTTCTTTTATTTGTGCATTCAAAACTCTTGAATATATTTCGAAATATCAACATTTTTGATGAATTGTTTTTTTACGCTCTCCGCAAACGAGAATAACGTTTTTACCGAACAGTTCGACTGATGTGAACGTACCAACGATTTGAATATCTGACGAACCCGTATTTTTGTTCGTTCCACTTTTATTTTCTTTTCATATCTATACGCTGCTTTTTCATAAGAGAATTTCATAAATATTAAATACGTTGAAACAATGGTTTAAATCATTTTTTTTTTGTTTTTTTTTTTTGTTTTTTTATCTGCAATCACGAGATTTGCATCAAAGACAATCGATTTATTGATATGTACATACAATAAGTTTTATTTACAATTTACTCAAACATTCCGATGGCTTATTTCGCTCGTTGTAATCGTTTGTTTTTTAAGTTTCATATCATTCAATTTATTTTTTCTTAATCATTCTGTTTTCTCCTTTTTTTTTTTCATTTCGTAGTTAAATTTTTCGTAATTAGAGTCACAATTCAATTCGACGTCCCAACGGACTTTAACAAAATATTTAATCTTATCGATTATCATGTCGTGTCTAATGTTTCGTGTGCATGTGTGTGTGTGTGTGTGTGTTTTGAAAATGAATTGGTCACGTTGGTACAATGTAAACGGTAATATCGGAATTTACCCTGGACAAAATTTTTTTTCCGAATTCGATTCAATCGTGTTACTTATATTGTTCGTTGAACTGTCTCGCATTAGTTCAGAGTGAAAAAATTTGTTCGTAAATTCGATACTTTTTTTTTTTTTTTTTTTTTTAAGATTTCGATTCGTTCGTTTCGTAAAATAGAAGGGCAATAAGAACGGTCCGTTATCAATCTGTTTTTTTTTTTTTTGGTTTGTTTTTCTTGGAGTCAAATTTTTTGTTTTCTTTTTTTCATCGTTTTATAGAAATATTACATTAGTTAATATTAAAATTACAAAACAAATGGAATGCTTGTCAGCGTAGGACGTACTTCCGTCGCCGTGATGCATCGCTGCAGGATGTTCCTCTGCAACATACGTCACCTCTTTGAATGTCAACGAGATCGAAATTATTTCATATTCTTTTACACAACTTTTCTATTTTTTGTTTTTTTTTTCATTGCTCTCCTCTCTTTTGCTCCCAAAATTCGTTCTTATTCGAATAAAACTAGAGAAAATGTCATTAGCCAAAGCAAACTTAACAACTCTAGCTTCAATCTCTCTTCGCATATATTATTATGACTGCGACGATATTCAACCTCGCTCTCTCTCTCTCTCTCTCTCTCTCCCTCCATCTCTTTTTTTCTCTTACATCATCTCTTTCTTTGTCGCACTCGACTCGTAGCGAGATTATCCAGATTAAATGTAAACATCATAGTGAGCTCTAAAATTAATCTACTTTCCCGTCGAGCAATTTTGAAGACTCGATGCAGAGAGTCATGGATAAACATATGAACGGAAATGAGAGACTCGTGATTATGGTCAATTTTACTTCGTCTGGTTTCGCAAATTTCATCCATTCGTTTCGAGTATTGTTGATTTTTTTTTGCACAAAATATTCGAGCTGATTTTTATTCGACAATCTCGAGAATTTCAGGCTCGAAATTTTTCGTGAGTTCGAAATATAATTCGACTTTATCGAAGCTCTTGAATGACGGAGTTGGAGGAAAGGTGTTTTTGGTCTTTGAAAGATTCATATTTCAGGTTGTTTCAAACGTGATTCTATTTTGGAAAACAACGAGTTTATAAACGATGAAGTAAAAGTGTCGAAAATTTGTTTGATTCGTTGTAATTAATAATAAATAACGAAGAATCGTTTTTCCAAGCGAATTAATTTCGAGAGAATAATCATTTTTCGATAATTTTTCAATGTTTTATCTCAATCGAAGTTGGAATCTATAATAAGGATCGATAGAAGCGTGAAATAAAATAGTATTGCGATAAAAGAGCATAAAACAACGAAATAATCGATTACCTTTGACGACGTGAACTCTTATACTGCTCGGATTGGCGTTGCTAGGTCCGCAGGTGTATTCACCGGAGTCGCTTGGCACTGCTTTCTGTATCATCAGACGACTTGACGTTTCGCGTCCTTTCTCGGTGACGAGGCTTATGCCACCGCGTGGAGAGTCGAAGTTAATGTCCTGCGGAGCAGAAGAAAAGTAGATGTTGCGGATTCAAAAGGAAAAGGAGCAGAGCACCGAGCTAGTGAAGGAGAGAAAAAAATAAAAAATAAAAAAAAAAAAATAATAAGAAAAGGGAAAAGGAGACAGAAAGAGAGAGAACGACGAAGTAGGAGAAAAGAGATACAGTCGCGGAATCGCAAGTGCTTACGAAGAACGTTTGCTTCTACAAGGAGTGTGCAATTTCACTCAAGATGCGCATTTCCAAGGAGTAATGTACGTGGACCAGTACGAGGAGGAAGACGACGACGACGACGACGACGACGACGACAACGAGAACTGAAAGTAGAAAGAGAGGAGAGGAGACGAGTCAAGAGAACTTCGCATGCCCTCCCAAACCTTCTCTCGTTTCTTCAAAGCTGCTACTCGTCTTATACGCGAGGTAAATTTATTTCCATGGCACGAAGCTCCGTCTCAACTTTTTTCCTTTTCTTTCTTTCTCTGTTTATCTCACTCTTACCTCCTCCGGTACTCCTTTCTCAAGTATCCTCGAAGAGAAATGTCTAAATCGCTATTTTACCACAGTCTACTACGTCTTCGCTCTTTCTCCGTCGTTCTCGTAACGCAATCTCTTATTTCTCGAGACTCTCGAGCACTATTCTCATTCTCTCGTTAGTGCATTGTAATTTTAAATAAAAATTTAGTAAATTCGGACTCCGAAAGCGGTGAAATGAAGCCTTTTTCTTTTAATATTTATTCATTTTTCGTCTAATTTCAATCTCCCAAGTTTAATTACGCTTATTTTTTTACTTTCTGGACAGAAGAAACTCGAATGAAGCATTCGTTGCCAAATAAAACAAAAGTATCATTGAAAACAGAATTTTTTTTTATGATCAGAATTACAACGATTACTGCCACCGGATGTTCGAATAATATTTTAAGTTATTTTATGCGGAAAAAATTATTCGAATGATCGGTTCAATCAACAGAGAAGTTCTTTAAAAATTGAGGTTGTGCTTGAGTCGACGAAACTGTGAAAAAGAACAATGAAAGTAATAGTACAACAAAGCAAAATTTTGCCGCGTCAGAATGAAAAGAGGAGAAAAAAAAAAATTCGGCAAAAAAATTTGATTTTCTTCCAACAAAGAAGCATTTGAAAGCTCCGATTTTGCCGTTGTTTTATTTTTTTTATTTTTATTTTTTATTACAGTCAGGCATCATTGAGTGCTATAGAACGGATAAAAAATGAAATAAACAAAAGATCTTTTCAAACGTACATTTGAATTGTTTCGAATCACCCGTTTTCGTCTCTTGCGTCACGATACAGTCGAAATGAAAAGGGTTGAAGGTGAAAGAAAGAAAAGGATCACTGGCGCAGGATATTTGAGATTACATCGCTGGAATTTTTCACTTTTTTTTTTTTTTAATTCGAATATGCGATTTTCAAAATTACTTTTCCATAAATTTGCTCCATATTCGTATTATCGATTGCTCACGCTCTCGATCGACGAACTTGGATCTTTTCCAACGATGCAAACGTCAGTATCGTGAAAAAAATTGGGGTGAAAAGTTTAGGGGAAAGTTGAAAAAAGTAAAAAAAAATTCTAATATCGTTAAAATTGGAAAATAATTTAGTCAACTCACAACACTGTTGTGTCGCCAGATCATCGTGGGTGGCGGATCCGGTACATTTTTCACGAGACAAGTCAGATTGATGGTGCTTCCTTTATTCACAAATAAATCCGGTGCACCGACGATAATGGTGACTGGTTCTGGGAACACAGAACGACCAGGTTGGCATCTCCATCTCTTCGTACTTGTACAATTAAAAATCATTCATTTTTTTTTCCACACAATTGCATCGAGCCTCTGAAACATCGGATTTTCTCAACCGGTGACTACAATTTTTTGATTCCTCGAAAAATTTGCGTTCAAAAGTGATTAAAAAAACATTTTTTTCTCACAACCATTATTCGAAAATCGATACGAACGATTTGACGAAAATCATTAAATTGCATCGATTAATCTAGGTACAGAATGTTTGTTGCAATATCAATTCAGCTCTTTAGTAGATTTTGAGAGCTTCTGCAGAATTAAAATACCAAAAAACCGTTTTTTCTTGCTGTGTTTTTAAACTTTTTTTGAGTTTGGGCGATTTTATCGGTTTTTCGAATTCAATGTGAAGGAAGGGCTCGTTTTAATTATTAATTTGAAAAATTCGCTCGCTCCTCATGCAAGTACGAAAAAATAATTATTTCTAGAACGAGAACGCTGAGACATTTTGGCCATCAATTTTCGGCACGCTGTAGAAAACAAATAGTGAGAGATAAAATTGAAAAAAAAAGTCATATACAAACGTAGTTCGAGCATCAAATTAACATATGAAAATAGCTGTAAACTGGGAGCAGTCGAAAAAATTGAATAATAAAAATATATAAAAATGTGCTCATTACGAACGATTGTGATGAAAATTTGCTGCTCGATAGAATGTGCAAACAAAAACAGGTAAACATCTCTTCGTTCGAGAGGATAAAAAAAAAAAAATTGTACACGTGAACAAACGAAACATCCTGTATAAACAACATAAAACTTGAGAAAAATGCTGCGACACGACTGGTACACGTCTATGAGAACAATCGTCAATGTGGGAATAAAATAATGAGGAAAAATAGCTATTCGAGTTCTTATCAGTAACAACTGAATATTCTGGTGCTCGACAAATATTTTTCTCATTCCTGTCCTTCGTAATTTCATTCGACTCATGCTTTTCATGAGTTTCGAACCAATTAACAAGTACAGTCAATGCTTTTTTTTTTTTTTTCATCCGTCAGACTCCAACAGATGAATGAGCCAAATTTTGAGCACGTATTAAGCGATAAAAAAAAAAGGGCATCGAATGACACTCACCCACTATAGTCAAGAATACGGCGTGCCCAATCGGAGGAGTTGTGGATATTTGGCACTCGTAATATCCCGAGTCCTTGAGCTGAGGGTAACGTATCTTCAACGTCCACTCTTCCGTGTAGGGCGAGTGTAACGCCTCGAAGCGTTGATCGCTCGTATAAGTATAACGACCGACAGTCAACAAGTGTATGTCCCGATGTCTCACCCAAGAAACCTGAATTTGTTTATTTTTTATTTTTATTTTTATAATCAACAGTAAAAACTAAATGACTCGGTTATGAAATATAAATGCTGCACGAATATGATGGTCTGACGGTAAAAAAAGGGACGAGGAGACGTAAAAAACAAGTCTGCAATACGTATATATGAAGCTACAGAGTTGGAGTGTGGAGGAGCAAAAGACACTTGGTTAAAAGTATTTTTTTGTTTTTATCGTTGTCAGATTTAGCTCATCTGAAAATGTGAATGAGTCGATAATTGGTCCTGGTTGTAACTGCCGAGTGGCACGAGATATTGGAGAGTTATTTTTTTGCTTGCTGTCAAATAGTGGATTGTTAGACTCTCGAAATACTTGACATTCAATGATTTGTTCAATTTTTGACAAAATGCTCAACTGATTGTATGATCAGGAATCTTAGATCCCAGAAGGTGAGCTAATTCGTCAGAATATTTGGAAGGATTGATCTCGTAGATCGTCAAAAGATTCAAAATTCTTGATACTCTTGTCGATACACCGGAAGTCGAAATTCTGATCGAATCAGAATCGTTACTAATTCGCATTCCCAAGTACTTGTTAAGGTAGTTCGATCGAGAAGGTTCCCTTCTTAAGAAAATCTTCTTCAAGCTTCCACGATGAGCAATAATTTTGAAAAATTTGACATTTTTTTGGATAGTTTTGTTGTCTGCGCTCGAAAACTTTTAGCTGGGCCTGTACCGCTCGGTTTCTCCTAACGGTTATGCATTGTAAGATAGACTCAGCTGAACAAATTTTATGACGTATGTATTTCGTATTTTAAACACCCATTACCTGGAAAGTTTACGGTGAAAAATGATCATTTTTTTTCGACAATAATCGTATGATACTTGTTTATCATTCTAAAGTTTTTTTTTTTTATCGATTTCTGTCTCCCCATTTTTTTTTTTATATTAACGTAAGTATGATAAGGGTTCCACCCAATGCAACGCGTTTTAAAATGATAATTTCAAAAGCAAATATTTCGATAACGAGAGGATCGATATGTTAGTGAAATTTCATCAAAGTTTGCAGAATAACCTAAACAGTATTAGTTTCAAATATAAAAACTTTCTGTCTCGGACCATTTTTCATCTGCCTTCAGGAAAATTTGCGAATCGAAAAAAGTTCTGAAGAATGCATAAAATGGCAGACGGATGAGTGTTTTCGGTTCAATTGCCTACTAAATTTGTTTTCCGTTACGAGAGGATACGAGCGATTTTTCTAAGTCAACTGTTGTTGATTTTTTCGTTATCCCCTAAGAAAACTCGTGGTGCCATTAATTTTTATAAAGTTTTGTATTTCGATCGAAACTTTTATCTTAATACTAAATCGTACGGTGCATCGTAATTGGGTCTAAGATCTTCTTGTTTATACGTACGATATAATGAGGTCACCCAAATAAGTGTATTGCTGACGATAGACGAAAGAGGGAATTTCAGCACCCAAAACGTTGTCTCAAACAGCTCTCAAACGATAAATCGATTCTAACGACGACAAATGGGAACGGTGTACACGCCCCTTGTATTCGAGGAATCTTGTATCCCGCGTGCATTCTCAGAGAATCTTTTGGTTTTAATACCCACGCGGATCGATAAAGCATCCTGTTAGCCGACTAAATTCATTTTTAATTTTTCTTGATCGTGCAGAAAATATCCAATTCATTTCGCATTCAAGCTTTCTTCATCGAAAGCCAATATTCGCTAATAAAAATACGATCAACTTATGATTCTCGTTACACAATGACTTCTCGTTATAATTCGAAACCATATGGAGCTACTTTACCATCGATAAATCCTCAAACCTGTTTT
Organism: Campoplex capitator; assembly: GCA_037576405.1. Taxonomy (NCBI): domain Eukaryota; kingdom Metazoa; phylum Arthropoda; class Insecta; order Hymenoptera; family Ichneumonidae; genus Campoplex; species Campoplex capitator. The sequence goes on along the minus strand of JARBWI010000323.1, from coordinate 5,208,539 downwards.
GTTTTGAAGAAATTTTACAAAATTAAGGAGGGTGGCTACATACGACAATATGATAAGAATTTAATAAAATTTAGTGATAACATTCTTTAGCATCAAATGCAATGACACAATTTTTTGCAAATTTTTCGTCTACATAGTTGTCGAATAATTGGAGTTTACAATATGCAAAATATATACCTATATATATATCAGAATCCTATGCTTACGGATGTAAACTCTAGTGTTAAATTACTCGAAAACTATGTAGAAGAAAAATCTTAAAAAATTTGTATATTCATATTGAATCCAAAAGAAAATGCTCACCAAATTTCATTAAATTCTAATCATTTCGAATTTTCCTATGCTTTTAACATGGCAACATTGTTGTGTGTAGCCAATCTCCTTAATAAAAAACTCCGATAATCTGAACAAAAATAATAATAATTGACAAAGTCGAACGAGAAATCAGTTCATAACTCATTCAATAATAATAGCAAAAATAAATACTGTCAGAGGAGCACGAGATCTTATCGTTTTTGATAAATAATTCAAGTTCTCTGTGACGCGAGGACACAAAAGTTTTCGATAAAGCTTATCGAAAATCTATATTGATGAAATACTTGGTAGCTCAGAAATTCGAGTGACTGGTGTACCGGCGACTAGAATTTCGTTAGGCATTCCGAGCGTGTTAACCTACGGAATATGGAATATTTCTTGCCGACAATGGCAAAATGTACTCGATCTATCGTACTTTGATCCTCCTGCTACTTCTTCTTTACTTTCTGGTCCACGTTACGAAATATCGAGAACGTAAAAGGAATGCGCCTATGTACATATAAATAGGTGGGTGTGCTCGTGTGAAAACTGACATAACTGTATGCATGTATGGATATAATCTGTTACAAAGATCGATAGGGGGCTGTAAACTCGTGAATTCAAATTTATCGGTCTCATCCTCTCGACTCTGCTCTACGAGAACTTCGTCCTTCTCTTTCTCTTGCCCTCTCTCTCTCTCTCTCTCTCTCTCTCTCTACATCTCACTACACAGACCCAGATATATCTATATCTATATATATATCTTTTCTGTTCGCTTATTGCGATCGTTATATCACACCTGGAATTTATGCGTATGACGTACACACGAGCATACCCGTGTGCAATATCTCTTGAACACAAATAATACGTCCACGTGAAACGGAATCTCGAAAATAAATACAGAGGAAATTTAACGTAAAAAGGGCTGTTGTTCTCAATGGAGCGATGCTTTGGCAAGCTCTTTTGAGACGGCATCGGTACGATGCTCGGGTCAATTGAGCTATAAACATTGAAACAAAATGTTGGTAGAGCATTTGAAAGTGCTGTTACGTCGTAGAAAGATGATTCTTGAAGTAAGCACATTTGTATCGAGCCACCACGATACCAACCACGCTGGTGTGATTTGGGACTTGGCAATCTCAAAATCTTCTATATAAGTAACTCAAATTAGTTTCATAATCTGAGTTTCTTGGAGAAAAAATCTTCAGGAATTCAATGATAATAGTTCCGAATGCAAAAAATGATATTTGTGTTAAGTTTTCGAAAAAAAATAAATATATAATTTCGGTGGTGCGAATTCGCACTGTTGTGGTAACCACCGGTTAATCGAGGCCGTTGCATGATAATTCTGATAGGTTTCAAAGCACGTCCACTGAAAACGAAATTTTGTTGAAACCTTAAAATATTTCGTTGAACTACGTTGAACAAAATATTCCGATTACGCAACTAAATATTTTATCGTTTCAAAATAAGCTTTTTTGTAATATTCGAAATTTTGTTGGCTGAAGAAAAAAAAAATTTGTTCAATACGTTCAACAAAATATTGTAATATTTCAACGAAATTTCGTTTTCGGTGTCGTTACTGAAAGTTTTACAATATTTAACTGCCATTTGTTTACTTATTTATTTATTTTTTTAAATTGTTTTTATCCAATTTTGATTCTGCTCGTGAAGAAGCCTGTATATTCAATATCGAGCACACGAAAAAGTGTTGTTGGTGGTTTTCATCGCTGTGTGAGTGGCAGACATAAATATTCGGGAATATTGAAGCTTTTTCACGGCTTTTCTCATTCCCGTGTCGGATTCGCGTGCATAAACAATCGATAGATGGTCGCCAATAACGTCATGAAATAAAATTAAAAAAAAAAAAAAAAAAAAAAAGAAAAAAAAAACTAAAATGTTGTGCAGCGACGCTGAAACCAGAGAAAATAATTACAGCGATCTGTATTTCTATCTTTTTATAAAAACGAATGTGTACCGACAGGTTGAATTTACCCTCGTGTACAAAGATCAGTCATATCGCACGTGAATATATATTTTCTCGGATAATATTTCCGTGTCCGAGTGAAACAAATGCGAGGATTAAATTCGCGTGTTCCGTCAAATCCAAACGTTTCGTTTCGCCACATTATTTTTCAGTCGATGCGATTAGAAATTTTATATTTTTATTAAAAAATTTACTTTTTGTATTTCGTGAATCACTCTTACGATCAGTATTCACTGGAGTAATTGTTTGAATGAAATTTTTTTTCTTCTCACCTTCCAATACTAATTCGTCGATTGCTTAAATTTAATTTTCAAACTGTTTCAAATACTTTTATTCGCTTCATTCGGCAGACTAAACTTAAAATCAATTAAGTTTAGTCTGCTGAATTTTGAATCTTGAATTGAAAATTGAAAATTAAAAAAAATCTAAAAAAAAAACAAAGAAAAATCTGCTGAAATTTGAATGAATAAAAAAATATTCGTACATCAGTACGAATATTTAGTTACTTAAGTTTATGCATCGGCTATATAACTCTACAAACAATCAACGAATTCTTCACAAATATAGCATGTGTATCGTTCTGATGCCGGAGTGGCACAGAATAAATAGAATATTAAAGAAAAATATTGGACGATATGAGAAAAATCGAATGGAATAAAAAAAAAAGTTTTCGATCCGTGTGAAGCCGCGAGTATCACTTGATGGGTAAATAATAAAAGTTGTTTTCTGTTATCATACGAAATGACTGGAGAAAAAAAAAAATTTGTTCCACTTTGGAGTTGATAAAACCGAACGAGAGCATCATCGTTCGATCGAATCCACAATTATGTTATGAAAATATGGCTCGGATCATTTTCATCAGCAAGTTTAGTTTGTTTTTCAATGAAATTTCATCGAGTATTTACTCATAAAAATTTTCTTCGAAATTTTTTCATTTTTGGGGTAAAAATACACCATTTTTTTTCCTCTGTTTGCTGTATAGTAGAGAAAATCATGGTTTTTCTTTGAGGTTTTTAACACCCTATGAATTCGTAAGACTCAAAGATGCGTAGGAGGAAAATGGAAGATGTAAACCATCAATTTTAAATCCGTTTGCATAGAGGCACTGGATATTCTGTGTGAAATTTTTTTCACATATATCGGTACACGGTTGGAACAATCCATAGTTATTTCGTTGAAACCACACATTTAAAATAAATTGACAGAAAATTTCAGGCATCACAGAACTGGTACTATCGAAATGGAGGATTTTTCGTTTTCCATGAATAACCGTAGATTCATGTTCGTTTGTATTATTCGGCATGGTTTTATTTCGTGATTTGTGAATAATTTTCGATGAAATCGTGGCTGCTGAAAGAGTTTACAGACGTTAATACACGTGAAGTTGTGTTGATAAGGTCGCATTCGTGTGCCAAAAATTTGCAGAAAAAAGATGCGAGAGGAGGCTCAAGTCCGGTGTAATGTTCTATTTATTTATGTGTATCCATAGAGCTTGTCGTATGTAAAGCGATTTGGCACGTTGTGACAGAATGGCGAATACACTTGAGGCATAACTGTCGTTGTAGTCTGCGAGTCCAAGTTGGAGTGATTCGGTCGAGTTCCCCTGCTTCGCTTTACCCTCTGTTTCTGCTCGATCTCGATGTCATTTCCCCTTTGCTCTCAAGGAGGTTGGCTACACACAACAATGTTGCCATGTTAAAAGCATAGGAAAATTCGAAATGATTAGAATTTAATGAAATTTGGTGAGCATATTCTTTTGGATTAAATATGAATATAGAAATTTTTTAAGATTTTTCTTCTACATAGTTTTCGAGTAATTTAACACTAGAGTTTACATCCGTAAGCATAGGATTCTGATATATATAGGTATATCTTTTGCATATTGTAAACTCCAATTATTCGACAACTATGTAGACGAAAAATTTGAAAAAATTTGTGTCACTGCATTTGATGCTAAAGAATGTTATCACTAAATTTTATTAAATTCTTATCATATTGTCGTATGTAGCCACCCTCCTTAATCAACCTTCAATCAAGCCTGTGAATCTCTTGCGGAATAAAAGTAATCTGTTCCGATGCATTTACGTTTGTAAATGAGTTCTTCACTCTTCAACCGAAGACGGACTATTTTATCCTCGTAAAACTTGACATCGAAATATTTTTTTCTTAATGAAACAAATTTTAGAAATTCCTTGATCCGATAATCCGAGGAATTCACCGAATTGGTCACGTTTTTTGAAAAATAATTCATAAAATATGAATCATGCGGATGACAGTCGAAAAATGATTCGATCAAAATTAATACCAAATTGACAGAAATATTTTCATTGTTTTTCAACGTTTTATTTCGAGAGCAGCATTTACAGTGTTGTTGAACTAATGAGACAGGTCAAAGGTTGACTTTTGGTTGAGTTGGCGTGGAGAGCCTTATCCGAAATAACGTTGAGTACGATGGAGGCGTTTTGGTGGCTAACATGGCTGTGTGTCATTGGCATTAGCTGGTCCGTGCTATTGTTTGCCGGGGAAACCCAACCGAAATCTATGTGCTCTTGGGCTTTCCCCTCTCTCCTCTCGCTGCCTCACTTCGATTCACACACTCCCTCTCTCTCGCTCTCTCTCTCTCTCTGTGAGTGAGCTGTACTGCAGTTACAGCTGCATTTGCCCTCTTTACCCCCTCCCTCTATTTATCCTCATCCTGTCGCACACACGTCACATATCCACCCTCTTGATCCGGTGTGTTGCTCCCGAGAATCTCTCGTTCTCGTATACGGAAACAGGCAAACATAAACACGCATACATAAATGTGTGTACATTTATAAACATATATACAATTTATGGAAATATATATGCGCATGTATCTATATATACATGGACCGTAACAAAAATGTGACTGCTGTGTAGATCTTCGGCCTCCCTCTCACCCTCTCTCTCTCTCTTTCTCTTTCTCTTTTCCGTTTATACAGTTGTAATCTGGGTCGGACGTACACGAGATGAGGTACGCGAAGGCATCTCTTTTTCTCTATCTCCTATTTTCCCATTTCCGCCATCTTCCAAACTCTTTCACTCACGTCCTTTATTTTTCTCCTTTTTTCATTTTTTTTTCTCTCCTTTCTCTTACGATCTTTCTCCTGATTCTTGAGCAGTAGTTCAATCTTTCTCAAGCAGACATTTCGTTTCTTCGTTTTTCAGCTCTCTTTCTCTTGATTTCTGTATTTTTTCCCCTTACATCCTTAATGCTTCACATTCGAAACAACGTATAAAGGATGGGATGATCCGTGCGCCTGTACGGATACAAAAGAAAATGGATGCATGTATGACTCCCAGTTTTCTTTTTGCGGCAATCACTCTCTTGACTGCTGACAAATATTTTCTTTCAAATTTTCTCAAAGATCGATTTCTTCTTTTTGTACATACGTAACTTCAAAGCTGTTTACACCTGATTTTTTTATTTTTTTTATTAGTTCCGAGCTACCTAAGTCTGGCAGTCAGTAAAAGCAGAAGAAAATTTCTCAAAGCCGATGGTTTCAAGTGTATTCGATAAAATCTTGAAAAGTGAATATCGAACAATGCTCTGTACGTAAAAGTGTGTCGGAGAAGTCAATTTTAGTGATTCGGAAAACAAATTTCAAATCTGCAGATGTCCATTCCTTCCACGCAAAAAAAAAGAAACAAATTTTATTCGATTTAACGAAATCTACATTTTTTGTTTTACATCACAAGCGAGATGAAGATTTTTCATCGATTGAAATAAATTTCAATTAAATTTGAATTTCATCCAGATTCAATGATTCTTAGAGCAATTGCCAACAATTCGTTGATTTTATCGACTTTTTCGAAGCAGAAAATATAACATACATATAGATATATCTATATGAAGGAAAAATAAAATGCAGCAGTAATAGATTCGCTCAAATAAATCCGATGCATTCAATTAGATTTGAGTTTAATATAGATTCCGATATTCCTATAATATATTTTTCGTAATATCGAAAGTCAGGTCACATGCTATAAAACACGAATGCGACCACTGGGACGAGAGTCACTCACTACTTCCGGCGGAGTAGAACAGGCACCGGCCTTGCTGGTCCACTACTACTTGAACCTCACGTATTATATTACAACCGCAAATACTAGTACGAATGTCAACCGGCGGAAACGCGCTCGAGATACAGATTACAAACTCTCTCCATTTCTTTTTTCTCCAACTCTTTTCCTCCTCGTTTTTTCCCTTCTTTCTCCCTCCCCCCTCCCTCCCCACCCCTTTCTCTGCCGTGCTTGTAGCAGGGATGTGAGTAAGACCGGAGAATGCTGTATTTCGTTTACAGCCTCCAGTTCCTCGTGCGTCTGAGAGTCGGAGAGAAAAATAGGAGTTTGCTCCGCAGTTGAAAGGGGCGAGAGAGAGAGAGAGAGAGAGGGAGAGAGGACGCGAGGATTTCCGATGATCGTGAGAGTCGAGGGTAACACAGGACTTTTACCTCGTCTTTCGTAAAGCTGACCGGAACATATCGCATAAAACTATCCGAATGGATCATAAAAGTAAAAATATAACCTTAAAAAAAAGAGAGAAAAGAATATATAAATTCGAATGTACCATAAAATTATGAATAAAAACAAGTTAAATCGTGGCTTAAAAAGAAAGGGATGAGAAAACGAAATTTGATGTGACATGAAACTAGAAAACGTATCTGTAATCGAAAAAGGAACGTTTCCAATATTTCTCGCTGGTGACAATCGAATAACAATCGATACATCGTGTCAATAATTCGAAGTGTTTTAATTAGTTTTGGTAAGCTCGTGATTCGAAAATAGCTATGTTTTTTCGACGTATAATTAAATAAACTTGCATAATTCGTGACTGCAGTAATGAATCGCCATATAATCGAGGAGAGAGAGGGAGAGAGAGAGAGAGAGAGAGAGGTGGATAATTATTCGAGAAGCAATTTAATCCGAGCGATGAATCTGATTTATTAATTATTGTCGAGACGAGTGAGATTAGCCGTGTGAAAATCGGTGGATATAATCCAAAGATATATATTCAACGTTGGAATGTGAAGAAATTTGTTCGTATTGAGAAAGAGGAAGGAAAAGGGACAAGGATTCTCGCGAGCTTTTCACGTAATCAGTAAGTTTGAGGGGCCAATTGAAAGAGACTTTCTCTTCCTATCTTCCCTTTTCTCCAGTTCCTCGTCGCTCTAGAGTACTCTTACGAATAACCGACTGGGAAGACATTACACATAATTAACTGCCACGAAAGATAGAGAGAAATATAATGTTCGTGGAGCAGAGTGAGAACGAAAGAGTGAGAGTCAGAACTGACGATGAGAAACAGGGAATAAGAAGGATAAAAGAGAGTGAGAGTTTTAAACGATTCAGAAAGGTTTAATCTCGGGATTGGGAACGCTGAGACGCCTTCGGCTCGATAGAGAATATAGACGAGAAAATATACGAACGAGGAAAACGAGCAAGACTCCTCTCCGATTCAACTCTTCCTCTTTCTCTCTCTCTCTCTCTCTCTCTCTCTCTCTCTCTCTCTCTCTCTCTCTCTCTCTCTCTCTCTCTTCTTGCTATTCTCTCAATTTCACTCGACTGTCTTTTACAACCTTTTATAAAAAGGATAAATTGCCTGCGAGTGTAAAAAACCGAAAGAATTTTCAACACTCTCATTTTCCCTGCTTTCCGGTTATGCTTATATTTCTTTTCCACTTCCGTACCAACTGGAGTTCAAAATGTATATAATTGAGCAACATCGATAGAGCTAATGATCACACGAATATCGTGAGCAAAAATACTGCAAACATGTGTCCATAAATATAACGCTGAACGTATCAAACGATATTTACATTTCCCTGAAAATGTTTGAACCGCCGAAGCTATTTGGACTCTTCATTGAAGTGTTGAACGGTTCGTTTGAAGAAAAAAGTATTAAAAAACACGATATTCCCGGGGGCGTTCTATTGCTACGTGTGTTTTCTTCATTATTCTCAATATTTAATCGTATTTATTATTATTCCACATTTCACGAACCATTTTTCATATTTATTATGACGTTTGAGCTACTTTTTATTTGAATGAAATTACAAAACAAATAAATCTTGCGTTGCCTCAAACGTTTATTGTATCTTTGACGTGTCGGAATGACTTTTGTTTCACGTCACGTTTCTATACATAAATAAATCTCGACGATCAAATCCAGTTTTTAGGACGAAACGAAATAATTCGTAAATGCTGCTACAACGAGCTACTGGTCTGACCAAAAAAACTGCCAAGCAGCGTAACAATTTGATGTTAATTTTTAAATGTTCAGCTTTTCGAAAAATCCTATTTTCTGCTGTCGGTAGTCATTGACTCGAAACTTACCGTTCGATTGCCCAAGTTCTTGACTTTACAAACGAGATGAACGGTGCTGCCAACGAGTCCGGTAAAGTTCGATGATATCGTTGTGTCAAAATGAGGCCCTGTACCTGGCGTTGGCCATTCCTCCAAAAAATCCGTCCGGAAATTACGTAGGCAGGTTACAGCGCCACCTGAAATTATTTTCGAGTTATACGACCATAAAAAAAATCTATTTAAATAAAAAAAAAAAACCCAAAAAATTGAAATTTATAAAACTGCGCCATTGCGATCAAACTGTAGGAGTAGATTCCGCATGGAATGCTCTATACACATGATTATATTCGTGTTACGATACGTATAATATATTCTTTTCGCCTCAACGACTACGGGGACCAGGGAGCACGCCTGACATTTGAAATATTACTCGTGACATGAATGACTAAATCTGCCAGTGCGATGGAGGAAGACCGATAGTGTGAGTTAGACGAGGAATAAGACGCAAGAGAGTTCCTGTGGTTTACATTACTTGGATTCGCGTTTCACTCGATGGAAAGGAAATTGCGAAAAGAGCCACGGGGGAGCGAGATCTGATGGAAAATTTCTTCGCTTGGAACGAAAAAATTTCAATATATATATATATATATATATATATATACATCAAGTTTTCATTAATCCTAAGCCGAGAGAACAGATCTTATACGAATAACGAAGAAAAACGTTTTTCAAATTTCTATTACAGGTGCAGAACATTTTTTTATTACTCCATCTCTCCATGGGTCGCGAATAAGCTTTTTATGCATGGCAAAAGTAACGCGATAGAACATTCGTGCATTTTTACTCCATTCATCGAATTTTTTGCTACTATTTTCTGAATGACCGATGTAAGAACAGAGGTCGTGATTAGAAGCTCTGATTTGGAATCTTCGATATTTTCAGGCAAACATAAAACAGCAGAAATTCTGACAGAAGTAATATCAACGAGGCTGGATAAAGTACGAACGAATGGGAAGCTCCTGAGGAAAGAACAAAGGGTCGAAATGAGCCTAAATCGATACCACGAAGGCTCGTGCACGACGAAAATTTTCCTGATCAACCAGGTGATTAATTCAACCTTAAATGCTCACAGCCTAAACTTTATTTCGTTAAAATAATCCTGAACTATTGTATTCTTTACAGTTCAACTAGACTAATTCCTTGCTTCATAAAAACGTAGAATTTTGATCTAACCACGTTATTTCTCGACATAATCGATTGACTATCATTGATTAAATAAATGCACGATGAAAGGAACTCGCGAAATAGAAACGTACTCCTTAACTGTTTAATTGAAAATAGAAGAATTTATGATTTCGTATCTCGCGTTGATATATTTGTCGTCGAAGTATACGCAGATTTGTACCCCATCGTTTTCCGAACGAATATATATGTAAGAATCGTTACAAACAGCTCTTACGACTTCTTGCTCGTTGCGCCATGATGCACAAACGAGAGACCAGAAAATGGAACGATCACGGATATACAGTTATATATTCTCTGTGTATATATGTAGAGCGGATCCGTGACAAAGCAAAATGGAGGAAAAAAGAATGGATAAAAGGGAAGAGAGAAGTATTTTTCCAGAGTTAACGAGGTCCTGTGCACGAAGTTCACGCGTATATATAGAGAAAACGTGTAACTGTGTCATGTACATAAAGGAACGTGGATATACAGAGGTAAAAAGCGTTAGAGAGCACGAGAGAGTTTGGAGGAAAAGCTCACGAGATGAGCCAGTAGCCGCAAACGAGACAGCCGACTGTCCGCAGAAATGAAAGACGTTAATTTCAACGAGTGACATTCGCTCTTGAAACGAGAGTGGAGACATATCTAACAAGCTACGCTTCAAACCTCGATTCTGGTTAGCCACCCGAGTCTTTTTACGCTCGTCATAAAGAGTGAACAGCCACAATATACACCTTGCGAGTCCTATTTCTAGATGTTCGTATTTAAATAAATATATTTTCTTCAAGTGCTATCGCATGCTTCTTCGTCTTATCACAACCCTTTTTTGATCATCAGCAACGCTGAGAAGTTTGCAACGGTCGAAATGGTCAATGAGGATATTCGATTTTGTGCAGATTGAACTCAAGAATTTCTTTGGTTCTGAAAATTTTTCAATCTTTTCATTCTGCAGGTAACTTTATTCATCTACGTATTAGCTTTTTGTTGAGCAAATTTTTTATCACGGAATGTAGAACCTACAGGAGCTTGAAAAAATTCGATTTTTCTTCAATTGTTTTTTGTTTCCTATATTTTGTCTTATTTTAGAAACTAAATGAAATTTTAGAATCAGTTTCCTCTACGACTGGCACAACGATCCTCGTGATAATATTCCGACTTCGTAGCTGGAATTTGGACGGAATGCCCCAGTGTACTACAACGGACGTCATAATTATTACAAGCCCAAAAAAGCAGTGCTCGCAAGCCAAATTCGTTCTAAAGTAAGCACTCGTCTATGCACTGCTGACCAAAAGTTTGGGAGTAATTTGGAGCCTGAATAAAAGGAAAAAAAAGCTAAATTTTGTGACAGTTTCATCATTGGGAAGGAAGATTTGACGAAAGAATCGAAAAACATCGATCATTTCTTTCATTCACCGAACATTCGACGACAGAAGATAAAATAGAAATTCTAACAATTTTTTTTTACTTAAAAACACTAAAAAAAATAATGAAAAAAAGAATCATCCAATGACCACTAGCTGTCAACTTTTCAATTTCATTTCTCCATGATTGCAAAACATATGAACGGTGACACACATCGAGGGTAATAAATGAACATAATTTATCCAATAACCATCCTTTGATACCTTTGAGCACTAATGTATTCGCCCAAAGTCCGTCGATACTGGTTTTCTACCATGGAAAATCCTTCTCACCGGTAGCATTATGTGCATCCTCTCGGACATTGAAGGACGAAGCGGTTCGCCCAGAGGTAACCACGAAAACCTACACCCTTCACAGAGTAATGCCTCTGTACAAAGTGGGCTGGGACTGGTCAGTCCTTTTGCCAATGGTTTTCGTTAGCATACGGTTCTCATACAGACGTAGCAAAAATTCATGTGTCTAGAAATAGCGAGGGTTGCTAATTCCACTGGTACCAGTGGAGTTAACTTCGTTTCGTGCCATTGCGAATTCTTTCGTGAAATACTCGTTGTGGTTAGGGTAATTGGGAGCTCGTGTGTGTATCGGTTATTTTCCATGTGAGAATGTAAATGCGTATGGGGCGTGTGTGCGTCAAAGTGCGAGAACGTGAAAATATCGTAGCCCGTGGATGAATATCGAAAGTTGGCAATTAAAAGGTCGTAAATTGCTTGATTTAAAGCACGATGGAACGAGGCTCGAAACTTTTCGTTCAGCAGCGTTCGATCCACCGGCCATTAGAACACGAGCTCGCATATATAACACTCGCGCGTTCAAACAGTATCAACGCGGTTTAGTGGATTCGCGAGGCCCTGCACATCGATTCTATTCCACTGATCCATTTTCGGGGGATTTGCTCACATTGATATCACTTGGGATTTTCATTACGGTCATTAAATCTATAACTGTTAAGAGGATTTATGGTTTTCAACATTTTTAAGCGATTCACGATTTCTCATGTAAATATCTCACATCGCGTGTTCCTCGATTCGTTGATGAACGAGGTTTTTTTTTCTTCCTTTTTTTTTTTTATAAAACTCGGTGAATTCGAATTAAAAGATATAGAAATATTCATGGAAGCTCGATGGAAAAAGAGAAGGTTTTTGAATATTTTAATACTGTCCGAAATTAATATTTGACATTCATCGCGAGTCCATCATTCTGTAATCAAAAAGAATTCGCGGATTGTCCTCGAACGAATGCATTTCATTCGGTTTGACGCTTTTTTATGCCTCATATTTTTCAATCTCGACGATTCGTATATCGCTGCGATTTTCAGTGAAAAATTGTTCAATGTATTGCTGCTGTTGTCAATATTCGAGAATTTTATAAAAGCTCGTTTTTCGTTGACATATTTCTGTTAACTTTTTTTTTTTTTTACACAAAGGTGCTACGATTGACGTTATTTTTGAAAAATTATTTTGTAAAATTGAAAAAGAGATTGAAAAAAAAGGATTCAATTAAATATTCTCACTGGAATATGCATTTCTAAATTATGTTGAATGCGAGGGTAAACAAAAATATGTAACAAAATAAACACACGTGAAAGATTTGTTTTTTTTTTTAACATTTTTCAAAGCATGCACCGCGCTTCATGCAGTACGAATGCTGTTTTAAAGGAACGAAAATCGTCATAAAAGCCTCAGGATTTATGTTGGAAGCACTCTAAAAAATGCTACGCATTTTGGCTCAAAAAGCGATTCTTTTTTTTATTTTTTTGTGTGCAACGGGTCGCACGTTCTTTTGCTGTACAACACACATTAGTAATCCACTCCATATCTCTAGGTCAGACACATGACCTAGTACTTTTTGGTCGACTACTAAAAGTGAGAAAAAAAAAAAAAGAAAAAAAAGCAAAAGTGATAATCTTTGGTATGAATTTCGTAGTGACGACAATTTCAGTTATGACAAACAATTCATTTGAAAAAGTAAACGGGCTAAATAAAATGATAAGGAATTTCTGGACTTTTGAAAACATTTTATTTCACTGTTTATCACGTACTTTTCATTCGGCAATTAAACCAATTTTTCTACCCGTAGAATATATTTGTGATAAATATTCAAATTTTAAACAGGAGTATATAGAAATATATTAAAATTGTCGGTTTCCATTAAAAGATAATTACGTCATCCTTTCAAAAGCCTCATCGCGTTCCATTTTTCGTAATCATCGGAGAGAACGAAACATTTCATTTTGTGTTGATAAAAAGAGATGTATATATGTGCTTTCACATTAGTGCGAATCGTTGTTACCCAATAACGGTGAAGAAATGTGGACATGTCATTTGTGGTACGAACCCCTATCATTGCAGCAATTAGCATTAAAATTTACATTCTGTATTGCTGTTTAATGCGAGTACACGTGAATCGTGTTGTTAGATTCTTCCTCGATTTTACCCTCATTGTACGTGCTTTTCGTTAATTGACCATTTTATTTAATGAACGGATGATCATTGGATGGATAAGAACGAAATGTGCGTATGATCATTTCGGCAATGTAAATATCATCGTAATCCTGACCATATAAATCCTATTTTATTATTTTCGAGTGCAAAGCAGGTGTAAAAATTTTGTTATCAATGGGTGTCGTTATTGTCGATACAATTCTAGAGTTTTTCTGCAATTTTTCATAGTGAAAAAGGGTGAAAAACTGACAACGATCTATCGGGGAACGATGTTTATTCATATTTGCATGAAAATGGTTTGAGAAGTAACAAGAAAAACTTTGCGAAGAAATTAAATTCTGAATTTTCATGACACGCGTCGATCCACCAACAAAATTTTTAATCGAACCCTTTGTCGAAACGACGCGGAGCATAGAGTGGAAGAAAAAACGTGTCAAAGCTTCAATCTCGACAACGAAACCCGTTCAAAGCCAAAGGAAACTAGAAATAAAATAATTCTCGTCATATTTTCACGAACGTTATTTCATATTTATTTTTATGCTCGAATTTTTTATCCTACACAATTCCCGCATAAGTTATACTTGTTTTCAAGTCTGAGTTATTTCAATAATGCTCTTTCATGCATGGCTTGATGGTGAGTTGAACAAAAATTCCAATAAAAATATAATGTCTCGGTAAAGTCTCATCACACCGGTAAGTCTCAATTGCGACAAAATAATATAGAAAAAATTTTTCATTCTTCCATGAACATATTTTCTCATTTCTAGCTGCGTTGCTATGGCATCAGCTATTTGTATATGAGAGAACATGGGTTCTTGAAATTTCATCGGACTTTAAAGTGTGCTACTCAGTTTTCAATTCAAAGCGACTGAAATATATTTTCAGTTATTAAAACTATATTCTCGCCTTCTGTATGAATAAACGGTATGAAAGAAAATTTCACATTTTCATACAGTTTCATCAGTTTATAAATAACTTTGACTGATAAATCATAGAAATGACTTTTCTATGATTTAGAATCCACTGAGTGAGTGTCACGATTTATTGTTTTTTTTTTTCTTTTTTTTTCTGTCAATGAATCGAAAAACAACATCAGAACCAGCCTACACAACGTATCCTTCCCACAAATACTGGAAAAAAAAATAAAAATAAAAAAATTCGCACAGCATTTGTTACGATGTAGAAGAAAACGTAAGAAACGAAATTGCGAACGAATAGAAATGAGTTTTGGAAATATATATTTCTTGTATCAACCGCCCACCTATTCAGCATATATTCGTACAAAAGCGTTGATAAAACTAAGTGAAACAGCGATTAGTTACTCACCAAAATAAATGATAAACCATACGAACATGGGAAGAGAGGTAGACATCGCTTACTCGGGCGATTTCTTTTCACATGCTTTTTCTACTATCTCTCTCGGGGCATTTCGCAATTTTGCCGACCGCTGACTTGGCGTATCTCGTCGTTATACAATCAGCCAGTGTATTCACAGGCCGCGTTATCGGACCTTTCCACTTTTGGCTCTTGACGTTATTCGCACGGCGCGCTTTGACAATTTTTCTCCCGAGAGGACACATCGAACAATCAAAATATATTTCCTGTTCTCGTACACAAATATTCAAGGCTCACGATCGCTCGAATCTCAATTTTCTTTCATATTTTATTCGCCTACTTTGCGCGACGAACATATAAAACGTGCTCGAAACCAGATGTTAATATTTTTCTCAACACTCGACACACATTGTCAGATGTAAATAAAAATTTGTCTCATTTCCATAAACTAAAAATCATTTCTTAAAGAAGAATTCACTAAAAACGCATGATCGTTGAAAGGGAGACTTTTTGTTCGGGATAGAAGAAAAACGTATGAAAAGTGAAAATCGAGAAAGAATTCACTTCCCCGTCAAAAATATTCGGACGGATTATTATTCCTTTTATCCTGGAGTCACGAGTCGTTAAAACCTCGTGAATCACCCTTTTTTTATTCTCACTGTTTTATATCACATCTCCCCGAAAACCCCTCACCGCTGTAACATCCCATACGGATATTCGGTTCCGACGAAATCATGAAAAAGCCTCGGTTTCTGTAGCGGTAAGGCCGAGTCATAATACTCTTCTTCGCGCACACCCCCGATAATCCCAAGTGTGCTATTCAAAGCAGCGAAGAAATAAAGAATGAGCGAGTTTCGTTTCCAATTCCGTCAACCTTACAAATTCCTCAATCATTCGTGGATTCTTTTGAAAATAAAAAATATAATCTCAGCACTGACACACACGAAGAAGAAAAAAAAGTCGAGTACATTCACCCGCGAGACTCGTCCATCGAGTTATATTGTTTCAAACTTCAGCGATTTTCTTTCCAATAATCACTCTCGATAGAAACTAAATTAAAAAAATAAACGAATAAACAAATATCGTAGATTGCACTTTTAAGAACTTTTCATTCAGACGCCCAACATCGTCGAGCTCGGATAGAGGCCGAATAAAATGTGAAAAAAAAAATAAAAAACTGTCCCGATTCACCGGAGTCAAGAACGATCGCGGATTGATCGATACAAAGATACTCGCAGATTTTTTTCTCACTCCCACTTTCCTTTCGATGTTGATCGATCACGGCAACGGCTATAACTGTATACGAAGTCTGTACGGGCAGGAAGAAACGATGAGATAGGAAGAAAGAACAAAAAAAAAAAAAAGTAACCAGAAAGTCGAGTGTATGTGTGAAGCGCGAGTAAGGGTCACGGGGTGTTAAAACATTGGCAACAAGGAGCGGGATATTTAACGCGAAGCAACCCTCCAGGAGCAGGAGAAGCGCGAGAACACCGCGCGCGGAGCTCTTTCGAAACGAGATGCTCCCGCGTCAAGGATTGCCGGGGGACTACATTGCGCGAGCGCGTCGGTACGTCGTTGAGCACGCAGCCGCTTCGGGTACAAACGCTAATAACATATATATACATCTATATAATACGTCTACATGTAGACATAACCGGGTATATATATGTGTATGTAGATAGCATCGAAACCACCCCCGTCAGAGGCGATATTCGTGGCGAAACGCGGCAGCACCACGACGACGAGGACGACGACAGCAAGAGGTAAGTTGAGGACGTCCATGTCGAAGGAAGTACAACCCCATAGGGGGCCACAGATAAAGGCTCTATGAGTCTTTCGATAACGAGAAACCGATGTGGAAAAAAGATGGAGAAGACTCTTTTTTTAATCTAATTTTAGATAGAGAGAAGAATTATTACGTTCGCGAGATTACTGCTGTTGAGGGGTGAATAAAATGTGATACATTCGTTTTTATTAATTTTTATTCCAATCTTTACGGGCTGAAAAAGTTTTTGGATGGGGTACGATTCGAGCAAGACCGATTGAATCTTGGTATTGGCACCTCTTTTTTGACGTTCGGTTTATGAATTTTATTGCTGTTTTCGGTATTTAGTTGATTCGGTGTTAATTTGATTTTTGTGGATTATGCTCTTGTTGGATTTGAAGGCGAAATTTTTATGCCTGAAAAGATCGAGTCGAAGAAGGTTGAACTAAGTTGAAGCTTTCGAAACCAAGTATATAATGCTCTGGGAAGGTATCAAAGATTTTTCTTCGTTTCTCTCTTCTCTGGTAAAAAAATGAATGAAGTATGACTTAAACATGACAGGAGTTTTTCCGACAAAGTAAATCCAGCAAATAATATTAAACCGAGTAGCATCATTTTTTTTACTTTTTTAATATTTTTATTCGTATTATAGTTGAAAAGTTATGTAATCTCGTGGTTGTAATTAACCGCAAACTTGGAAAAGTTCGGGTTGGAAAGAAATCGATCTTCAGGTACCGAGCAAACAAACTTCTGTGCGCGCTTACGTTGAACGTTGAACACGTTGAAAGGTTTCTGGTAAAAGTGCCAGAGTAGAGAGAGAGAGAGAGAACGTAAAGCTATATTTTATGACAGATCGCACCGTGAGAAAAGGCTAAAAGAGAGAGAGAGAGAGAGAGAGAGGGAGACAGAGAGAGAACACGGAGGGCTAAAAAAAGGCTCTCGTGCAAAGTCTGCCGTCATCAGGCCGAGCGTAGAGTAAAAGACGTATTATATATAAAGCTCACTTTCTAAGCGCGTGTGCTCCGATTACCATATCGAACGATATCGGCTATGCTCTTAGCCTCAGACGAGTCGTAAAACCGACCCTACCGGAGCAAAAAATCTCACTTTAAATTCTTGACACTTGCAAACTCTTGCAAAACGTTGCTTAAATCGACAGTTTGCTGAGCGGTCTAAGTAATACACAATACCTGCGAGTTATGTGTTCCTTTCCCATATTTCATCGAACAAGTTTGATCGACAGAATAAAAAAAAAACCGTTTTTAAATACCGGCTGCCATTAACGTGTGCTGTTTGTATGTGGCTTCAGCGATCTCCTAATACTTGGTTGGCCAATTGCTACGCCATCTACCAGCTGGTGCCTGGATCAATGAGAATGAGACAGGATTTTTAGTGATTCTGCTACTTTTAACCAACTATAACTTAGTAGAAACGCAGCCACCTGCGTTCGCCAGGTTTCTGACAGTTTCCATTTGCCCTTGTGAAGATTTGATGCAGCAATGGATTAGGAAAGACCGGTCGTGGATAAAACGTCTTTTGGGAGTCTTACCGAAAACTAGGAAGTCAGCAAAGCAGAGATAAAGTGATGCAGGAAGTCGTGAAAAATTCACGAGAAGGTGCAGGAACATCGAAGCTAGGAATGGAACTCTCAACTCTGTGTAAATTATCTACCATCGAAAGATTTTTGTTTTATAAACATGAGTTATTAAGGGAGTTCATCTGGTAATCGAATTAACAAACAGATATTGATTAAAAAATTTGAATACAGTTATCAATATCAACTAGATCACCTGTCAAAATTTCAGGTTCTTAGAATACTTTGTTTGAGAGAAATTAATAAAAACAGATTTCCCAATTTAACACGGTTCCTTATGCGTTTCTGTGATTTTCCCGTCTGTAAACATGAAATTCGCGAGCATTGACAAACAGTTTCGTACGAAATTTTTATAAATGCTTAAAAAATATCTAAAAAATCTTTTTACCACTTCACAAAATCCATTCGATACTTATGAGGTTCGGAATAAATGAATTTGTCTCGAAGAAGGAGGTTAAACTTTGGAGGTTAAACACACTAAACATACTGAGCCGACTACGCTAGTCGTGACAGTTTTGGGTTTTGACTTACTCGGTACCAGATGAACTCCCTTAATCGTCATCACGAAGGCGACACGAGTCATCGATTCAAAAAACCATTGCGGAATTTTAATTACCCTACACTCTGCCATATTTATTACATTTTTTTTTTTACAAATTTCTTCTTTTTGTTTTTATTAAAATGTTGATTACTCCGTTTTTTATGATCAAAGGTTCGTTGATGACGAGCACCCCGATGAATTTGCATTCGGTTATTGGATCATATAGTATTCCAGTCGCGCGTGCTACTCTCCGGTGATAATTATCCCTCGCAAAGTTTAATTGAATTTGGCAGTGACACACGCCGCTTTGAAAGGGGAGAAGATCGGGCAAACGATGGATCGATCGGAACTAATATTATAAAATTGGAAATGCGGGACATTCGGAGAAAAAAAGAGAAAAAAAAAAAAAATAGATGAGAGAACGAGGAGCAGGGAACATATTGGTAATGGCGTGAAATACCGGGGAAACATACGTTTTTCGTGTACACTACAAAGCGAGTAGTGGATCGAGCTGAATTAGTGGTAGTTTTTGATTGAATTTCAACTACACCGGGGTGTATAATCGTTTTTGTGGCGTGTCAATCAAATACAAGAATGCTAGAAAAATGTTGAGGGACATCGGGTGTCCTGCCGTTAATACCGCTAACAAAGGACAGAATATAATTGCTCGATTTTATTGTAAATTAAAAGTCACGTTAAGTGGCTGTGAATCGGTTTTAATCGAATAAATATAAATCATTTGAAAATCATTTCTATTCACTCGATCAACGAGATTTCAACGATAAAACGTTTACAACGATTGGCAATTTCTCGAATATATTAACACTCATGTTCAATTGAAATTTTGGAAAAAATGTATTTTTGGTAAAAGATTTTTAAATTAAAAGCTAAATATTTTGTGCCTGAAAATGCGTCGAAAAATATTTCAAAAAGCCAAATTCATCGTTATGAAATCGCATCCAGTTTGCCTTTTCAGGATGCGATACTTTTCTTATTTCTTCACTACAACCGGTCTTCCTAGAGCAAATTTATATACATATACCCGTAAGAGAGATCGATCAATCAGACGGGGTGAAAAAAAGTTGCGAGAGCCTCGAGGTATCGGT
Organism: Campoplex capitator; assembly: GCA_037576405.1. Taxonomy (NCBI): domain Eukaryota; kingdom Metazoa; phylum Arthropoda; class Insecta; order Hymenoptera; family Ichneumonidae; genus Campoplex; species Campoplex capitator. The sequence goes on along the minus strand of JARBWI010000323.1, from coordinate 5,188,503 downwards.
GGTGCTTCGCTACTTAACAAGGTTAATACATACCTTTGAAAACTCTTCTCGTAACTTCCCTCACAAAATCCACCCTTAATAGAGCTTTGAAACACAGCAAAAAGGTTTGCGAGCAAGCTTTTCGGGTTCTTTCATTAATTTTCATCAAATATTTATCCTCGCGTTACGAAAGTATAAAAAGGTAAGGATCAACGAGTCCGGACCAAAGGCCCTTTTAATCGCATTATCCTTATCACCGATTCGTCTATACTTTTTTATATTAAAAGCTTCAGCTTGATCACAGATCAAACAAGTATACGATATTCTTTGAAGTTTGATTGTCCCTTTGATGAAGTTCGTCGATTTGGAAATTCGATTCCACATTAATTTTCATATTTTAGAATTTTGATAAATTTTAAAAACTCGAGAAACCCTCAAATTTTCTGTTATTAATATACGAATATTCATAATTATTAATATTATCGATACAAAAGAAAATGGAAAAAATTGTGAAAAATTCACGTTGAAAAATCGTAATATTAAAAAAAATTATTCGAATGTACGAAGAAAATGTACGAGAAATTCTAGAAATATTTCATTATTATGCAATTTTGAGATCTTAACCTTTGTACATGTATTTAGATGTACAGAGAAACTCATTCCTGTCAAGTTTACGTTTATGACATCAAAGTATTTCTCATGAGTTTCAAGAATAATGTTAACATTGTCTGTTTCAATAAGCAAGATTTTGTTTTCGGATGAGAAGTGAAGTAAGTATTTGACGTCCAGGATCCCGAGTTCGTGGAACTCATGTGAACAAATTGTCATACCGAACGCTTTCGTATTCAGCGTGTTTTGTAGTCGATGCAATATGCGTTTCGAGATTTCATAATACGCAGAGAATTTTGTGATAAAATGAAATGTAGCTACCAAGTCGCTTGACTTTCCCTGAAATATGATTAAAATTAGAGAGAAAATTAGAATGTCCGAGAATTCTGAATAAAATAGCGAAAATATGGCTAGTCGAATGGTAACCATTAAATCGAGTGAGAGTACTACTTGCGACGTAACTTTAAATACGAACAATTTCTTCTTTCTTTTTAGAAACCTGTATACATGACAAAATCAAGTGATGTTAGGTTAGAACGTATGAAAACGGCAAAGACCGTATAGAATTTCATTTTCTAAGGGATCTTATGGGAAATGAAATTATTAAAGTAAGATTATTTGCTCTTAAAATCGATCCTCATTTTTAATAAATTCTATTATCCTTTAATTCACTTTAACTATGTTCTTCCAAGAGCTTTTCGCTCCATCATAGTCAACTGGTTTTTCATCGATTGTAATTTAGGCTAGTAAAATTCCTGAAGTGATACACGTTGAGGCTTGAATTGGAACTTTACTGCTCGCTGCGAAGCTTCCAACCGTGTCTCTAGATTTCACGAGCAATAAAAACGAAATAAAAATGATTTAACCAACGGAGGATCCTTTTTCAAAATTTTACGATGAATAATTCGTTCAAGTTTGATAGTTATTTCTTTTTTTTTTTTTGCTTTTTTTTAAGGAAGTAATGAAATTTAATTGTCTCTTCATTAAGTTCCTTCCACGAGGACCCTTTTCTTACAAAGCTTCGACGCTTTTAATGCTTCATAAAAAGAATTGGTTAATGCTTACTTCTCACATAGTGTGACGAGTGGAGCCGTGATGGATCCCTCGAGCTCTCATAATCCTTTGCGGTACAACTTTCACTATTACCATGTATAATTAATGGCTATTATAAATGGAATACGTTAATATTCTTAACTCGGCTACGTAATGTTATACACGAAGCGGAGGGATTAAAGCACGTTCGACAATGTTGAACTTTCACGGTGGCTTTAATTCCTAAGAATTTTAGAGCTGCGGCTGATCAACTAATTTAGGCTTAAACGTTTTTTCTTACGAACAGAAAAAATAATTGCTACACTTTTTAAAATAAATTAACAGATTTAATGGCTTTGGAATGAGTGAAAAAAAAAGTTTTTATTCGCGAGCAAGAAAAGCTGAAGAAGTCAATTCTGAATGAAATACTGGAGAATGATTTTTAGGTATTATTTTGTCATACGAAAAATTGAAATACTTTAGCTTCGCGTGTCCACTGCCTAACTGATTAAAAATAAGTGGTTTAATATATACTTTGTTGTAAGTAGAAATTGGCATTCTTGGTTTTCATGCTTCATAAAAACAAGCAACCGTTTGGCTTAAATATATCTACGGTAAAGATTACACCGGATGTTCTCTGTGCGGCTGGTAATGGAGAGCTCAAAGCCAAGCTCGTTACAGCAGAGGGTCGACGACGAGGCGAATGGGCTAGGATTCGCCTCTCTGCTAATAGAAATTATAGTTACCAAAGGGATGAGCTCTGAATACTCAATGACCGAAAATTTAATCCCACGCAGCGTGTGTATACACCGGCAAAGTTGTTGCTCACGTTCTTATGCGATCTCGGAACGAAGCTTCCTTGTCGTCTCACATATTCTCCACGTTTATCAGTGAACAGAAAGAAAAAAAGGAACAGAAAATTCAAGTATAACTGATAAGCTTTGATGTAGATCTTTGATGAACATCTCGCTTTTCCTGAAAGTCTCCTCTGAATTTTAAAGCTTCGAGAAAAAAGGATCCTTTCAAGTAAATTAATCAAAATGGTGCTGAAATAATAGACGAAATAAAATTGAGATCATATTCTTATAGAATTGGACTTCGAACGTTATTTTCATGTCGTTATTATCCGTATTATTATTTTCATTCTAATGTTCCATTATTATTGTTGCAATTGATAACAATTATAGTGACAAAATCGTAGAGAAATTCGATCTCTCAATAGAGATCTCATTACTCGGTTCCTTTGATATGTACGAGATTAAATACGAACAAATGTCTAGTCGAGTGAAATTTTAAGAGCTGATCGTATCTGTCGAAGGAATTGGAGGTTTTGGGTCGCGACCTCCTTCTCGTTTTATTCAGACTGCTTCAAAATCCTGCAGCAACGAATCACTTTTTTATGTAAAACCTATAAAATCTGCTGAATTTTGCAACGATTGTTGATAATTTGGAGAGCTTCGGTGTACCGCAGATGGATTGATTAAACCTTGTTAATATGGATGTACGTAAAACATTATTGTTTACCCCAGCTAAGATTCATACAAAATCCACCAACCATTTGTCTCTCAGCATAAATGTAATGAAAAATGTTTGGTTCGTGGCAGGATTTGCTTTCGTGCTTACTGCTATTTTACGAGATTGCTATTCTGTAAAAATTCGAAATTTTCGTTAACTTTTCCTTCATCCTGGGCCAATTCGATTTACTAATGATCCCCGTTAATTTTTTCGGTTTCGGATGATCCAGTGATGGAGGAGCGGTGATCACCGCGAAACACCTTTTTTTTTTGGATTCCTCGCAGACTGTGACTGCATCTCGCTTGTTTATCGTTATTTTTTCACTAAAAATTTTCCTGGAGCTACTAGAAACATTGATTATTCATACGAGAAAAAAATTTTCCACTAAACGATGAAACCTGTTCGACAAAAAAAAGTCTCGAAAAAAGCATTTTTTTCGGCGTTACAAGCAGCCCTCATTCCTCGAGGATAGCGAAAGAACGAATGAAGTTGAAGGGTTGCTGAAAATCCAGGAGGTGCTTCGAAATAGACGCAAAGATCTCTTCAGAGGCAATGAATAAACATTTTCCAAAAAAAAAACGAGACGCAACCTGGAAGCTTCGACGAATGTAGCTGCATGTGGTAGGCATAGTAAAACTCCATTGAATGGATGGATAATTAACTGATGAATTAGTTATAAATGCGTTGATAGGAGTGCATCGCGAATGTCTTCCATCATAGTAGCTCGTACATTCTCTGAGAAATGTTTCATCGGTTTTGAGTGAGACGGAAAACTTGCTTTCAAGAAATGAGTAAAATTGGCTGACGAAAATTCTTGTTCTATTTAGCGGTATTTCAGCTCATTGCACATGGTTCATTTCATGGTCAATAAACATTGTCACGAGCTCATTGCCGGTGATAAAAAAATAAAAAAAAATGAGTAAGAGGGAGACAGCTTTTGTCTCGACGGTGCGAGTATGCTTTTTGTAAAACGGCCGGATTTTCGCGATCGTGTCGAAACTCTCGGATAAGTAAATAATCCAGCAATTAAAGCGAGCTACGAGTTCGTAGAATAGAAGGTCTAATCGATACTGGAAAGGGGCCATGTGTGGTGAGAAACGAATTTAAAGCTGGAGAGAAGAGGGCGTGGAATGGGAGAGGGGAGAGCGAGAAGCGGGGGGGGGGGGAGAAGAGAGAAGGAGAAGATATAGAAAGTTCGTTAAATGGAACGTATCTTCGCGTGTTCACTGAACGTCTGATGCATCGAAGAGAACGAGGCGAGCTTCGCAAGTTGTCAAATTTATCGTGGAAAAAGAAAAAAAAAAAAAAAAGATCATTGCATAACACATTGAATAGCCTGTGAAATTCGCATTCACGCGAGATTCTCTTCGTGGCTTCCTATCTTTATAATTCATTTTTGTTTTTCCACTCGGATATAAATTTTTTTTTTTTTTTTTCCTCCAAGTACCTCCAATACCAGCAATCCTTTGTTTGGCGTGAGTGAATGAAATTACCGAAATTAATGTGCATTATCATTCGTTACGCTATTCTCTTTTCTTTTGTACCTTTTTTTATTCGTTATACAGATCACTGTAACGTGAAAAAAATGTCTGCACGCGAGTTTCAGCAGTTCTTTGGTTAATTTTTATCGAATCTCGGGAATGTGAGAGACAGAAAAAAAAAAACGTGATGGATTATAACTTGGGCAACTGTTTTAATTACAGCATTACAATCATCTTCTTCTCAACGTATTTCACAACTTTGAACAAATTAAATTAAAAGATTGTTTAATGGATAGTTCACAATGTTGAATCTGCATGTTTTCACAAGAGTCTGATGTTCTTAATCAAAAAATCGATTGTTTGATAAAACATGGGTTTTGTTGCCTGCAGCAAAGTTCTTAATTCTTTTTCCATTGATATAATGCTTCATGCAAAGTTTTTCTTCAAGGCTGAATGACGTATACATTCAACGTTTGAAAGAAAAACTGAATGCTTTTCATGAATAAAAACTTGAATGAAAAAATAAATTGTTTCCTCAAGTTGAATATTTCTCAGGGAAAATTAATTTATAAAGTTGCAAGAGAAAATTCGAGGCTCCATTCTTTTCACTTTGTCATTCTACCTCCTTCCATTGTTTTTGTTTTCTGTTTGTTTTTTTGTCGAATTATTTCGTGGCTGTCCATGTTTGTTGAAGTGAACGGGAGAAAATGTTGCTCAACGAAACGTGAACTGGTGGCAAATTAAAGGAAGTGAATGGTCCGAGAAAAAAAAAATGAAAAGAAAGAGAAAAAAAAGGCCTGTACCGAGAGGCCAAAGTGGACACAATCGTGCGGGTACGAATGTAAAGCTCCAACACGTTTTTCTCTGAGGAAAAGTTTCGTACGATGCCTTGCACGTTCAATTCCTTTCGAAATGTCGACTGTCTGGCTTCATGTGTGCAAAAAGAAACCAACGTTGCGTTCTGGACAGCCAGAGTATTCGCTTAACTTCCGATTAGGTGTCCACACTGAAATTTGCGGACCATTTTGGTGTCCAACTCTTTCGAGGAAGTTGAACATTTTTCTCAAGTAGTATTACCTGAAAACGTGCCGGAATTTTTCGTTTAAAAGGTTCGAGAGTTGATTTTCTTGTATTTCTTTCCTACATTCTTTTTTTATTTTTTTTGTTTTGGACGTCCTGAATGGAAAAAAGTTTGCCAAAAACTTTCGATAAAGTTAACGCAGACATGCGAGATTTATTTTGGGTAATAACCTGTAAAATTAAACCTTTCATACGAGTTGAAACCTTTTTCTGATCATTACTCCACAGCATTCTTCGTTGTACAAAAAAAAATGTATAAATTCTTAACACTAAGCTTTATTGTTATGTATAATTCTGACAATCACGAATTATTCAATAATTTATTGCATGAGCATGATTATCATTTATCTTTATAAGGAATAGTGAGCAATATCAATGGTTTTTTGTTTTAAGACAAATGCTTACAGGTTATTTTCATTGAAAAATTATTTAGAACAATTTCAACTTATTCCGGATTTAAAACATCGCAAGAGGGAGGAAAAATGCTTTCTCTCCTTTCTAAGATCGAGGGCATATTACTTGCCCACGAATTCTACGCACTCTGTGAAGCGTCCCTTAAATTCCTAGCGTTTCTGGAGAGATGATGAAGATAAGAAGAAAAAAAAAAAAGATTGAAGATTGCGAAGGCTGACTCCATCCATTTGAAAAAAAAAAAAAAAAACAAAAAAAAACAAAAAAAAACTTTCTTGAGTTTAAATCTTGGTCCATTTTTCTGAACGTTTCTCAACGGCGTTCGTCTCTTCTGGGTATACTTTTATATTTTTACACAAGTTGTCGCGACCCCTCATCTTACTTCTCCATTTTTTTCTCCTTTGGCTTCAAGTTTATTTTTTCCTCTTTTTTTTTTTTTTTAAATATAGCTCCATATTTACTATGTATACCATTTAATAGTGCAGCTGAGCCACCCTCTGCTTCTACATCCGCCTTCCCTGATTCTTATATTCTTGCCTCGAACACATTTTGCACAGCACGTCGCTCATAGGATGATTAATGTACACGATGAAACGAAGCGAGTGCCCGAGAGGTTTTCTCGTCATTACGTCTTTTCGATTCTTATTCCCAAATTCTCTTTTGCCTATCACGTCTTTTTATCTAATGAATTTCTTCATTCACCTCCACCTAATATTTCTCGCCCCAATTGTGGGGTAACGAATTTTATCCATTGAATATTATCCGTTTTTCATCATTCGTTCACTTCGTTGAATTTTCATTTGAAAATTTTTAAATTCTATTAGACAAGATTCTCACCAGCTACTCCGATACTATTTCCTTTCAACCGTTTCTTCGCTCTATTTAAAGCTAAGAACAATGTAGAAAAAGAAGAAAAAAACATTCAGTCCTCCTTGACCCTTATCAGAAGCTCTTAGCTAATGACTTTTTTTTTATTCCTTCGTAAGTGATCTTTTCGTGACTCGATTACGAAATCGATACTTTTCTTGATCGATATATATTTTTTTTCATCATTTTTTACTCTTTTTCCTTTCGTAAAAATTGTAGTTTTGTCATCATTTATTTTTCACTACAATCAAACATTCTACACTGTATTATAATGATCATAATATTTCAATCACTAAATGTTCGTTTTCAATTATTGGGTCAATTCATTTTTATTTTATATTATGAATGACAGATAATATTCATTGTGCCTATTGAATTCCTGCTTATTTTTAGATCATCTAATATCTTCGGAGCATTTCGATAGGGTTTTGTTTTGTAATGTTCGAGTTGATTTTATTCTCTTTTGAAAGTTTCGATGAGCAGACTTTTAGTCTTTACATGTAATTCGACGTAACATAAAAACAAATATATCGGCGTGTTTTTTACAGATAGGAATTTCTTTTTGCATATGAGATTGTTACAAACAAAAAAAATACGTATCCATTTGAGTTCAGGTCTCGTTCGTGTCGCTTTTCGGTGAGTCCGGAGAATCCTTCCTGTTCCACGAACGAGTGAATGTGATCGTTGACCGGATATCGTATTTTTTTTTAATAATCGAAGAAAATTCAGATATTGACTCTCGTCGATAAACTTATTTATGAGATACAAATAGATATAGAGAGATATAGGTCTTGATCTGACCACGTCAACGATTTAATTCCTACTGAATCGTCGACGCTCTCTTCCACAGCCCCTCCTACATGAAATTTTGGACAATATGAGAGTTGGGCGTGGTAGATTTTGGAGAGCGTCAACCGAGCGGGTAATACAAATAAATACGAGATAACACACATATGACTCATTACATTATCCCCCTTCTTTTGCTGATAACATGATAATTGTGAATGGCAAAAGACAACAAATGACATTGTAATGACTCCATCCCACTAAGGATCTCGTCCTAACTTAACTACTGTCAAATATATGTATCAGTGTAGTGACTCCATCCCACTAAGGATCTCGTCTTAACGTAAGGTTAATTTCGCGAGTTTGAATTGGTCGAAGATTACATATACGAAATACATTCACAATCAATCATTACAAAATAATTATTTCACATTACTTAACATAATACATATTATGAGGAGGGTAATTAGAAACGACTGGCAAAATTTAAACCATGAATCAATAGCGTCTCGAGAAATCTATTCTCCGAAATTTTGTCAATAACATAAATATAATGAAGCAACTGTCGAGATAAACGAAACCGATGACAGAGCTAATCCTGAGCCAACTGGTAATACTTTCGCAAGCTCATCCGATTATATGTACCTTTTATTTTAGTTGGTTCATTGACATTACCAAGAATAAATGCATTACGCCCCAGGACACGTACAATAACGTACGGGCCTTCGTATAAATGAAAAAATTTGTGCGTAACCCGATCGGAATTACTAGAAATATGAGGAACTCGCAATAATACTAAATCATCCACTCGAAATTCTATTGAAGATCGAGATTTTTGTTGATTTTTTCGTCTTTCGAAATTTTCAAGAAGTCGTTCTTTCGCCAAGATGATTTTATGATTATACGACTCTTCATGGCTTTGAGGAAAATTGATTAATTTTTTGATTTTATCATCGGGTTTTTTACCAAATTGTAGTTCATACGGAGTATAACCCGTGCTACAATGCGTCGTATAATTGAGCAGCATTTCAATTTTATGTATATATTTAGCCCAACGAGTATGTTGATCCGCACATAAAGTTCGAAATAGCCTTCCTAATTCTCTCATCACCCTTTCGGTCGGGTTTGACTGAGGGTGACGAATGGAAGAGTGAACAACTTTAATACCTGATTGTTCTAATTTATGACTCCATGCAGCAGAGGTAAATTGAGAACCATTGTCAGATAAGATGCGTTTTGGAGTACCAAATTTCACGATAAAATGATCAAATATCTTTTTCAGCACGATATGAGTGGTGGCTTTTTTGATAGGGTATAAAGAGACCATTTTTGAAAAAGCATCAATTACGACAAATATATACTGAACGCCACCGATCGATCGGGGCAAAGGACCATAAAAATCAACCGTGACAAGATCATTTGGATGGTCGGATTTAACGAAACAATATTCGCCTTCAACCGCGCGCGACAGATACTTCACTCTTTGGCACAAATCGCATGCAAGAACATATCGCTTTACGTCCTTGGTCATTCCTCTCCAGTAAAAAAACTGTTTCAAATGGCCAAGAGTTTTATACACACCCATATGACCAAAACGATCATGTTCCGATGCGATTACCAATCTTTGAAGTTTTGCCGGTACGACTAAACTCCAATTTTCCTTAACTGAATTCCTATGAAACCATATATCATTGTAGCGACAGAATTCTTGACTACCACCACCGGTATTTCCCTGAGTACACAATCGTTGTAAATCCAAATCAACTTGTTGCAATGCGATTAAATTTCTTAGCTGTGTTTTTAGCAATGGATCAAGTTCTAATTGACAAACTATTGCGAGTGCATCGACCCCAATATTGTACGTTTCATCGACGGTTTGAGAGACGATTGCAGAAACAATAATTTTTTCACTTGAATCTTCTTGAAATACTTTGTTCGGATTTCTACTTAGAAAATCAGCCACGATATTGTCTTTGCCACTGCAATGAATGACAGTGAACGTGTATTCTTGCAATAACAAATTCCATCTCGATAGTCTGGCTGTCTGAAATTGTGTTGTGTTTAAAAATGTTAATGCTTGATGATCTGTTATTATGTCAAAAGGATTGCCAATGAGATAAATCCTGAATTTTGTAACCGAGTATACTATCGCGAGCAATTCCTTTTCCGTTGTGTTGTAATTAATTTCTGCGGACGTAAGGCAACGGCTAACTACAGAGATAAGACGATGATCTCCATTGGATTCTGTTTGAAATAAGATACCACTTATACCGGCATCAGACGCATCCGTCTGAACTTTAAATTTTTTAGAGGGATCATAATGTGCTAACTCGACTACACTCAGGAAATTATTTTTGAGAGCACCGAAGGCTTTTGAGTGTTCTTGAGTCCATATCCATGGATTATTCTTTTTTAGTAGTACTCTAAACGGTTCAAGATAACGCGAATGACATAGGCTAAATTGCCGATAATAATTGCATACGCCTAAAAACTTTTGCAGTTGCAATTGATTATGCGGTTCAGCAAATTCTTTAATTATATCTAATTTGTTTGGATCAGGTCTAATTCCACGAGTTGAAAGTACGTAGCCAAGAAACGGAATTTCAGATTGACACACCATTGCTTTACTTAGCCGTAACGTGAAATTCGATTCTTGCAATTTTTTAAATATCAATTCTAAATGATGGAGGTGCTGTTCGAAACTATTCGATGCTACAAGCACGTCATCTATATAAAATGTGACAAATTCGTGAAAATCAGTACCCATAGCGAGATCCAGAGCACGAATAAACCCACTCCCCGCGGTTTTCAAGCCAAACGGAATACGTCGGAATTGGTACAAAGTAGAGCCATGTAAGAAGGCAGTATATTGACGCGATTCTTCTGCTAATGGAATCTGCCAATAACCGTGTGTGAGGTCGAGCGATGAAAAAATCTTTTTGCCATAATGTTTTTGCATAATTTCGTTAATCGGTGGAGGTGTTTCATTGTCACCCTCTATCGCGTCATTAAGAAATCGTGCGTCTAGACATACACGTACGCTACCGTCTTTCTTCTTAACAATGCGCAACGGATTGCAATATTGGCTCGACGATCTCTCGATTATCCCCCCTCTAAGCATGGAATCTATCTCCTTTTCTACTGCAGAACGATGTGACAATGGAATTGGATATGAACGCCGTATATAAGGTTTCACTTTAGTCAACTTTATGTGATGTTCATAGGCTGTTGTACATCCTGGTTTATCCGAGAATAATGGGCGATACTTTTGTATTAGATCTAACACGGTGCTCGATTGAGTCGGGGTCAGTGACGTGAGCATACGCGCGACAGAGCCGAGATCTGAAGAGAATGATTCATTGCGATCAATACATTTTTTAATATTTATATCGTTCGGAACGTCGTGGTTTACACCTACGACTCCAATCGTAACATTATTACATTGAAAATATTGTTCATGGAATATATCATGATTAACATGTTTAGTTATTTTCTCATAATCTTGTTCAAAAATACGTTGAAAGTCGTTTGACAAATCATCATTATCTATATTCATATCCCCTTTTTCACACGGGGTAATAACTTTTCCGAGATCAATTGACATATTATCGTCTGTCTTGTTGACATGAATCGACATATTTTCTGAGAAATTCTCACTGTTTCGAATGATCCTAATGTTCATTTCGCTATTATTACGCGTAGTTTGAATCCTCTCTACCGATCCCCGCTCAAACGAAACGGCCCCAGAACTCAATCGAACGCTTCGAATTTCGATCATATTTTCTTTATAATTTATTATCGCCTCATTTATTTTCAACCAATCATTTCCAAAAATTACCTCGGAGGTAAGATATGGCACGACTAAAAATACGGTTTTTATTTTCAAATAATCAACTAAAGTTTCTATCCAAATCTGTCGTTTTACTGATGTTTTCTTTTCACCGACAGCGGTTGTGACAAATATATTCGTCACAGGCAATTCTTTCATTTTTTCATTTTTTATCTTGTTATAAAAATTTTCGGAGACACAGGTAATTTGACTGCCAGTATCCACGAGCGCATTTGTGCAATTATCATTTAATTTTACTTTAATTTGCGGGCATATTCCGATTGGTATATCTGAGTCATGTGAGTATGCTCCGTCTATATCTGATTGTAAGTCCTTAACCAAATCATCATAACTATGGCACGGAACTGGACTTTGTTGGACCGCGCCTATATTTAGTTTAAATGCTCTGTATTCTTCGCCGAAGTTTGTTGAGGTTGACTAACAATATTTGGCGGAGGAAAACGAGTGTCAGGTAAATTGTGTGAGAATCCATAATTATAAGGCATTCCAGGTATTACTGGCAAATTTTGTTGTGGTTGAAATGCATAAGGAGGATACCCTATATTTGGATTTACGTAAGGGTTATAATGACTCGTATTAACGTGTTGGAGATTATTGGAGCACGCATTATTTCGCTTATTATTGCCAGCGCGACGTTTGTTCCGACCATCTTTTTCATGACTGTCATGTGCTTCATACTCCAGCTGCATGCTGTTGACTTTAGTATCACGTCTACCGTTATTAGCGTACATATTACTGCCGTCACTCGATGCTCTCCAATTGCGCGAATCTACATTATTTTGTTCACCTTGCACTCTATCAAGCTGAGAAAGAGCCTGTGCGACCATATTCGTGTCTGCAAAATCTACTATTGCCAAGGCAGTTTGAACTTTATGTGAGAATTGCTGTACGATTGTGAAATTTATTTCGTATGGGCTTAATTGTGGCTCAAAATACTTTGTCTCTTTCAACTGTTTGTAAAAGTATGAATGCATGCTACCTTCATTTGCTCTATAACGACGGATTGACCACTGATTTTTTACACGCACTCTTGTTTGAACCGAATAAAATTCATCTTTGAACGCCTTTTTGAAATCATCAAAAGTTGTTATATCATGTTTGACGACCTCATACCATATTTTCAATCGTCCCTCCATTAAACTTTCCGCGACCAATATTTTGTGCTCTTCTCGCACGTTTTTAAATTTGAAATATCGCTCGAGTTCCTCAATAAATTCCATCGGGTTATTTTCTTCTACAAATTTAGGTACCTTAATATTTATATGGAGATATTGCAAATGGTTTACCAGTCCGCTCACCAACTGCTCATTTGCCGTGCCATCCTCTCGATTACGTTCCGATGGTGTAGGCGTATGTGCTATACGAGTACGTAACTGAGATACAATCTCGGATTGTCTATCTTGTTGTTGCCTCAATATTTCGGCCTGAATTGTCTCCAATTCCGCTCTCTGTTCCGTAATGCTTTTTTGCATGTCTCTTAAACGTTGCCACTCAGTTTCTATATCCTCGCGTGTTAGCGCTGTTTCCTTCTCTTTCGTCATGTTTGTTTCGTTTAATATTTCTGTTGAGGAATTCGATTTACTATTATTATTCTTATTAGATAGATTATTCTTATTATGAGCAACACTTTTCAAAATTTTGTCTATATTTTCATTTCGAATTATTTCTTGATCACGTATATTAATATTCACTTTGGACTTCGATCTTGTTATTCGATCACACGTTACTTTTTCATTTGTATACATCTATTGTACCGTATGATTGAAAAACTCAAGGCCAAACTTCGTGTTCACGTTCGGGCGCCAATGTAATGTTCGAGTTGATTTTATTCTCTTTTGAAAGTTTCGATGAGCAGACTTTTAGTCTTTACATGTAATTCGACGTAACATAAAAACAAATATATCGGCGTGTTTTTTACAGATAGGAATTTCTTTTTGCATATGAGATTGTTACAAACAAAAAAAATACGTATCCATTTGAGTTCAGGTCTCGTTCGTGTCGCTTTTCGGTGAGTCCGGAGAATCCTTCCTGTTCCACGAACGAGTGAATGTGATCGTTGACCGGATATCGTATTTTTTTTTAATAATCGAAGAAAATTCAGATATTGACTCTCGTCGATAAACTTATTTATGAGATACAAATAGATATAGAGAGATATAGGTCTTGATCTGACCACGTCAACGATTTAATTCCTACTGAATCGTCGACGCTCTCTTCCACAGCCCCTCCTACATGAAATTTTGGACAATATGAGAGTTGGGCGTGGTAGATTTTGGAGAGCGTCAACCGAGCGGGTAATACAAATAAATACGAGATAACACACATATGACTCATTACAGTTTCAGACAAAATAATAAATATCTTTTCCAAATGTATAACTACGTTAATCACCTTTCAATTTGATGTTCGTTGACAATGCCATGATTACCTATTCGTGCCAAAAAAATTGATGAATCACCTTTTCCTGGATGAAGCATCAAAAACGTACACAAAACTTTGGATATTCGAGAAAAAAAAGGGCTTAATGCTCTTCATATTTGTTATTTTTTGCTCAGTGAACCGGGCTCTTTTCACGGAAGTGTACAATTCTCTTGGGTACTATAAGATCGATCGTTTTATGGAGTAGAAACATGAGCAGAGAGGCTCGTTATCTCCAGCTCCACGAGTCTGTGAAGGAAGGGTTCGATATATATACGATTCGGTCTCAGGATTCACTGAGCCAGTGAAGCAAGCTTTTGACTTACTCACAACCTCCTCGCTGCAGCCTTCTGGACCTTCAGTCGAGACGAACGACCATTAACGAGCATTTACACTAGTCTTCTTGATGTACTTATGTTGAAACAATTACCCGCATACGTATATACGCAAACCCATTTATACCGGATGAAAGCCATTAATCCAACACTATTAGAAACTATAGCTACCGGTGGATTATTAGATTTTCTGGATTACTTCGGTGTAGGAAATGCGGTAGGAAGTTGAGTGAAGGTATTATGAATTTCAGGAACGTAATTACGTCGAACGAAAGTCAACATTCTTGGTTGAGCTTAATTGAGAATGCTTTATAGACATTTATCTTGGACCGAAAAATTTCGACGCCGTAGGAATTCTGTTACTTCTCGGGACTCGAAAAAAAAGGATTGATTTAAAATGTTTATAATGCCCACGAGCTATTGAGAAATCGATGAAACATGAAAACATAATTTTTTAAAATTGATCCCCGAGTTATTCGATTCGAATACGTTCGTTGCATGTTTTTTTCGAAACCTCGAAGCTCAGAACGTTTTTTCGAAATTCCAATTTAGATTTTTTTTTTTTTTTTTTTGCAAAATCATTTGAAGAAATTCGCGATTTTCGAATTTTTTTGTTTGTTTTTTGAAAATCTTTTTAAAAAACAAACAAAATATTTTATACGACGACAAAAAGGAAATTTGATTTTCTTCCGAGAAATGCTTGATTAATTAGTTTAGGAAATTAATGAAAAATGATTTATTGATTACGAAATCTAGTTTATAAAAAATCTCTAGTAAGTTGCTGAATTGTTTGATTTCTTGGTGAATTATCAGGCATCAACACACTTTTGAATCGTTGACGTGAATTTTGGTACGAGCTGTATAACAATACCAAAACTGAGAAACCGTTGAATTCGAATTAACCAATTCCGTTTTCAATTCTGCTTCAACCCAACGAGCTCCGAACTTTGAATGACGCATTAAGGCACGCGGTTACGCGTGGTCGAAACATTCAAGAGGTTGGAGAGGATGTTTCTGCGCGTCGATCGATCCATCCACGGTGGGACTGATTAAATTGAGGGATTTGTAGAAGACTGATTGAAGACTCCTGAGACACATTCTCAGATGCTCTTTGTTAACGAGCTTTAACCAGAAGCTTTCGCCAGATTTATAATACGATGATCAAAGGATATCCCTCGACAGGAAAATAATCTTTGTTTGCTGAGGCAAAAAGTGTTTCTCGCAGTCGAAAAAATCTTTCAACAAGAAGTCAGACGATGAAAAATGGTCCAAGCAAAATAATTATTATTAAACTAAAAAATTGAAAAAAAAATTGATCACACTGTTGTTCATTTTTCTATATTGAAATTGTTAAATTGAATTTTGAAATAACCTATCCCCTCATATTATATACCGTTTCAATGGAAATAACCAACGAATTAGTTCCAATTAACTATTGCTCGCAATTATCCAGAAAATGTTCAATTATCCAATCCAGCGTGCAGAAGCCGAAGCCAACTTATTTGTTCGTTGTGTTTCAACAGAATTTTGTTCGAAGCAAAGCTTCGGTTATATGTGCAGAGTGTTATGGTGAATATTTGATACCGTTGAATACGTAACCTTTTAAAGTACAATATAACTGCGGCGTTAACGTAACTGGCATTGTTATCTAACAACGAATAATTGGAAATACGTTTCTCGACTAGACAGGAATGGCGTTGCAAGGCAAAACACGGTTCAATTAAAGTTCTTTTTCATCAAAAATTTCATTTTTTCTCTCTCTTTCTCCCTCTCTCTTTCCAAAAAAATAATCCAAGTTTCCCTCTGCGTTGAGGACCTTTCGTTTAATTAAAACCTCAGTTTTTTTTTTTTTAACCGAAGCACTAATCCAATTTTCTCCGTTCCATATATTTGGGACTTTTCACGTAAAATTTCGTGTGATTAGAGCCTCGTCTTTTGATTAAAAACAAAATGATTTTCTTTCATTCCAATTACAGCCCCATTTCTTCCCTCCGAGTAACCAGGGCAGTATTTCCTCCGCAATATCATCCGGAGGACGTTAGACCTGAAAAAAAAATTGTAGTCTCCAAGGTCAATCTGTATTTTTAAGCGGACAGAGAATCCCGGAACCGGTAGTAACTGCTGTACAGAAGTTGAGCCAAGTTTCAGCCTCATATGTCTCATATCGCTTCAGAGACTAAGTCCGTTCTGTACGTTTTACTTTCAAGGGGCCACTTAGCGAATGAACGAAGTTACTTCAGCCTCTGTACATGTACTTTCTCCATCCAACTAGTAAGCTCTCGCTTTTTCACATTCAAGTAACGTTACACGAGTTATTTCCCGGAATTAAACTAGTTCTGGATGTACAGTTGAGAAACATACGACGCACGAGTCTGTAAGAAAAGTCTCCGAACTTGTGATCGCGTTGCCCCGTTTTACTCGAAATCGATTGCACCTCTTTTTCAACATTCGACAAACTTTTGCGTTTACTATTTTTTTTTTTTTATTTATATTTTGCACTTATGTTTACTATGGCGTAAAGGCGCAGTAACAGGGCGTAACGAACGTTTGTACGCGTATTGATCTCCTGTTAGCCTGCCTTTTTATTGGCCGGTAAAGCTGCATTGTCGACTCGCCCTGTACAGCGAAAATCAACGTTTCTTCTTTTTTTTTCCTGATCATTTTCGACTCCTCTCACTATTCTATGCTCATCGATAACTCCAGTCTCAACTTCTTCCACGGTCTTGATGGAATCTACGAGTTTCAGGTGAGCAAGAAAAAAAAACTGATGGGATAATCTTATCTTTTTCAGGCACACCGTCTCATAACTTCGTGTCTCTACTTCGGGCACCTTGGGACACGGTGATTATTGGCGGTGAAATTGTGGCGAACAAATTAAATTTGTTGATTCAACAAAACTTTTGTTGATTCAACGATATTTTTGTCGTGGTAAGAAATCGAGTATTTGAATGAACCAAATTTCGTTTGGGTTAAAAAATTTCATTTTATTCGCTACGATTCGTTGAACCAACAAAAAAATTTGTTGAATCAACAGAAAATTTGTCGGACCAACAAAAAATTTGTTGAATTTACGAATTCATTTTTTTCAGTGTAGTATGTATTTTGCTTGACAATCTGAATGTGAACTCAAGGAAACAAACGCCAGTGTTTATTATTCTCGTGATAGAATCGGAGACTCAAAAATATTAGGAGATTTGAGTACCCATGAAAAATTCATTCCAAAGTTTCTTTACGAAACTCTATTAGTGGGTGATTCCAAGTTTGTGTCGCAGCGATTCCTTGCTTGGAAAATACGTTCCAAGGCTATAGTTACGTCTCTCGTTTCGCTATTCATTATCGCGAGACTCAGGAGAGTTAACGATCGCGTTAAGCGATCAAGAGGAATGCGAAATTCCAAGCACGTACTAATGCCTCGCCTAAGATCTTGTGAACCATCTCTCTCTCTCTCTCTCTCTTTCTCTCTGTTTCTCTCTCCCCTTTAGAGCATATATCGACAAGAATTGCTCCGCAGTGTGCAGCATACGCGTTTTGGATGGATGGCGTAGCGTTTCTCATCGCCAAAATTGAGGACGACGAAGGAAATTCAACAGCATCGGGTTGCATTGTGGTCTCGAATCATCTATTAGCTTGAATTTCGTGTATATGGAAAGGAATAGTAGAACGAGAGCCTCCTCGAGCCCGACCCCATATAAATTGTGATATCAATAATTCGTTAAGATTCCTCAATGGCACATAATACTCCCGTTCGTCTTCCCAAGACTCTGAAATTCCTCATCCATTATACTCCCCCCCCCCCCCCCCCCCCCCCCCCCTCGTTATCGTATTATTTGCTAAATTTGAGTAATCAATACACAATTTTCTACTCCCGCGGTGTATTACCGAACAATGAGAATTCGATTTTCTTAGTTAATATTTCACGGTTTTTGCGCTGAAGCATCAAAGATCTCGCAGACAAATGTCGGCCTCTTATGCTTCATGAAATTTTCTTTATCTCATATTTTTCTTCATCTTCGCTAATGATACCAACTTCTTCAATCATGATCCATCCTCGCTGAATCATCTGGCGGGATTCTTCCCCCTTTTTTTTCTCTTTTTTTCATCAATGTCTGCACATTCGAAATGATTGATCTCTTTTATCAAAAGTTATCTCTTTCGTGTCGACCACTTTTATATAATCATCAATTCTTTTCAGTTGCTCAATATTTTTTTTTAAAACTTTCTTCAACTATGTGTTTATTCAACTTCATTTTTATTTCCACAATCCTGCCTACAACCGTTGATGCTTATTACTACTCAAACAATTCTATTTTTATCTTTATTTCTGTATTTGTTTGTACGATATCTTGTGATTTTTGGCAATGTTTCTCTTTTTCATTGGTCATACGTTACCAATCCTGTGTACTATAAACGTTCTGAGTTTGTTCAGAACCCACGCAATGTTTGTACCCCTGGTTAGAAGAACCAAACGGCTTACAGGACAAATAAACTGCGATGAAGACGTGATAGACAGGATGTGGTGGAATTGTTCTGGAAGGTAAACCTTAGTGTACGTTCACGTACATCCATCGATGGTGCGCACACGGCGAGAGAGCCTGTTCCCTAGAAGTTGAGCCACTCCTGCGTACCTTTCAATTTGGCAATTCGATTTGTCGAGTGACTGGATGAAATCGAAGAGGTTTAGAGTTTCGAATCTAGTAAGGTTGGGTGAAAATAGAGGGAGCCAGACAGATAAACAGACAAATAGACAGAAGTGAAAAGCAAAAAAAAAAAAAAAAAGAAAAGAAAAAGAAGAAAAAAGAAAACGAACGAAGGAAAACGTGTGGTCATGACCCTTTTAACCGAAGAAACCTACGAATAAAGTCGTTCTTTTGGAGTCTTGTTTTCTATTCGTCGTTTTCACGGTGGAAACGTTTCAGACGATAAAACTAAAACGACACAGCTGATAATAATAGTTTCGGGGTCGAAGTATTCATCGGAAACGGTCCCGATAGTTTTTCCTCATGATTCTAATATTTTTCTACAACAACGAGCGATGGTTGTTCGAATACATTTTTATTGTAATCGACTTTTCACGAGGCTGCGAATTTTTTTTTTTGATTGGCAGAAGAATATCATTGGAGTATTTTGCAGTACGATGGCAGTACCTTCGTTCGTTGAAAGTTGAAGGCTCAACGATTTGTAAACACGGGAAGAGTTTTCAAGGGAGCGATGACGACGTCGTGAAAATTTTCATGAACCTGAGGGAAAGTCGCAACTCCGAAGGCAAATAAGAACCAAGTCTGGTGCTTCTCAATAACCTGCTCCTCTGCTAAACTTTGACAATTTATCTAATGCTAAGAGCTTGCACTTGCAAAGGTCTGTTTAGATACTTTAACGGCTTCTCCAACACCCGTTGTAACGTGCACAAACTCACTGACAGCTTGGGAGTTCCATTAATAAATTTAATTAACTCCCGGATCGTTGCTTCGGCTTGATGCTTTGAACACATCATAAGTAAGCTCTAATTTCTGTGCCCAAAAACGTCTCACCACACGCTGCTCTTATGTAAGTAAATTTTATCATGCCCTGAATCCAAGATCCATCTCAATTAAATGCGGTTTGAAACTTGTTAACGATTTCTGGCATCTTTTAATAACACGTTCGAGTTACAGTTCTCAGTCGACGTTTTTTTATTTCAGTTTATTTTCAAATTAAACAATTAAAATTTATGTCAATAGGTCGAATGCAAATATTTCGAATAAATTTTGTCTCCATTTCTATTTATATTTTTCAACTGATACAAACGAACTTGGCAATTTGCAGGAGAATGTCAAATTCTCCGATATTTCAATCGAATCCTCAATATGTTCAATCGAAATCAGATTTGTACAACGATCAAAAGTAACGTTTGTCACAAACGAATTATTCATTCGTCATAATCGACTAAAGAAATATTTTCATTACTGTATCCACGAATTAACGTGTCCGCAATTATTATATACGTCACTAATATTCAATCAATCTCACGATATTATTTGATCGGCCTCTACGAATATGTATAAGCTCTATATATCTTTCATTTGATCGACAAAGTACGAGTTACTCGTTAACCGAGGGGGATGTAATCAATTCGATGAATCAAAGGAAAGCTCTCGATTCCACTCGTTTCACAGTCCTTTATGGTGGCCTGCATTCAAACACGATACACTTCAATCAATCATTTCAATTTTTCTTTGTTAGCCGGTAGATAATAATTTTTTTAATGAAAAATTCTGTGCTTTTCAGATTTAAGTCTCGAAGTAGATTTTTACAGGTCAACTGCATAGAACTGTGAGTTTTTTTTTTTTTTTGTAAAGAAGCAGTTTTACGTGAATTTTTAATTTGGAATTTTTGAAATACTGATTTTTGAAGATTTAGATCGATAAAAATAGCTTCTTTGAACTCATTAATTGACTCCAAACAAGATAGCCTTACACGGAATAAAAGAGAAAAAGTGTAGGAGATTAAAT
The DNA here is from genome assembly GCA_037576405.1 of Campoplex capitator. Classification (NCBI taxonomy): domain Eukaryota; kingdom Metazoa; phylum Arthropoda; class Insecta; order Hymenoptera; family Ichneumonidae; genus Campoplex; species Campoplex capitator. The sequence goes on along the minus strand of JARBWI010000323.1, from coordinate 5,167,652 downwards.
GGGATTTTCAGTTGAGCGAACAACCTACGATATATATGCTGGTACAGACAGAATAGATATGGGTACGTGTATATAGTTTATATTATAACACCTTTGGTGGTTTGTGAAACACGCCCAATGTTGGTGAATTATACTGGTTGCATGTCGTCAACTCACTCGCGCGAACATCCCCCTTGCACGTTCATGGGGTGTGTATACAATGCGAGAAATATTCGAGGTTGGTGACATCTGTGAGTGGAGCGAGAGAGAGAGGAAGAAAGATGAAGAGAGCGAGTGAATCTCTGCGCTGGATTTGGGGGTAGTAACATATCGACAACATTAACGAGGGGTGCAAATTTTGCGTAGATTAATGCAGATTTCCTGTTGTGCAGTTAATTGTACGCCTGTATCTACAGAAAAGGTATTTCAAATAAAATGGAAGCTAAGCCAGCAAACAGTTTTCTGAAGCTATCGAGTTTCACGTATGCATTCTGTTTCATCCCTTAAAAATCAATTTCCTCACAAATCCTAGTTTCAAGATTTGTTTGTTTTATTTTTTTTTTTCTTTTGAAAAAAGGATTTGTTTCGGGAGGTCAAGAAGTTCAAGGGTCTAGAAAAATGTCCTCGTTCAAAAGCCCTTTTCTTTTGCAACGAATATCGTATAAATGCTAAAGGGATGGAAAACACACACTGTGTTTTTGTCTGCTAACTTTTCACTGCCCCGTTGTGTTATGTTATAATAATAAAAATATATACAGCGACATTGGGATGGAAGAATGAGATACGTAATGGAGATAGAAGTGAGAATAAGGGGTGCTGCAGCCACGATATGTTTATGAATGCATCTACTCCATTATTACGTGGTTTCTGGCCTTCCTAAATTTTCCCCCTTGGACGACTGTTCATCGTTCCCTCGTACACGGTATTTATTTCACACGCAACCACTGCACCCCCATCGTGCATTTCACTCGCCCTGTAGCACTAATTTTCAACAGATATTTTATACCATAATACTCTCTTATATGAAAGCTATAAAGATCTGTTATGACTTCCTTCATGCCACGTGCCATAAAATTCTCATTTTTCTGATAATTGTTCACCGTCGATGGGTAAAAAATACTTAACAGATTCTTCATTGAATTGTATCTCGTAGAAATGTTCTTTGATGTTGTTGCATGAAATTAGTTTACTTCTATTATTATTATGCAAGTAATTAAGTGATTTTTTTTTAAATTTCGTTCTCATTTTCAAAAAGTTTTGGGAATTTTTTCAAAAGCCTTTTTTCAGACGAAACAAAAGTTGTTTGGTTATTCTTAATATCTCTCAGTTTTCGAAAAATCGTAGCCATTCGAATAACTGCTACTCGTAACTTTAAACTTTACGAATTTTTTTTAACAGCCACCCTGAATAGCCCTCTAAAAATCTTTTATTATTCTTACCACATTTTTTCGATTTATATACATTTATATACATGGATATGTATATATGTATAATTCACAATACTTGATTCTACTATTTTACCGAATCACCGTGTGCCTCAGGCGTAACGTACATATTTTTTGCGACAAAAAAAAATCAGCTGCTGCTTCACATTTTTATGCTCGAAAGTTTTTGCCAAGTAGAAGGGGATGAGAGATAACAAGACAAGGACTTTCGTTCTACCGTATTTTGTTCGTTTCACGAAAAAAAAAGGAAAAAGTTGTCTCCCTCGTTTCTCCTCTCTTTCTTTTCGTTGGAGTTTTCGTCTTAAATATCGTCCAGAGAAAGTTGCATGCTCTACGCAACAAGAGAAAGGAAGGAAGGAGAAGAAAAATGTCATGAAAGGCTCTATCTTCATCGTACCGGAACCTTCTTCAAGATACTCGCGTGTTTTCACGGCAATATCCCTTGATTATTCTTTTCAGGAAAACTGAGATTTTGCCTGATTTTTTTTTTGCATATTGCCCGCAAACAGAAAAACTCCGATGAAATAAATTATCAACCTATAAGCGGAATGAAATTCACATTTTTTTCAATATCAATCCTATATCGATTGTCCCTCAGGCCCAAAACGCTTATTGGTTAAATAAAATGAATATCGAATGTGTTTTTTGTTGGTTTTTTTTTTCTAGAGACATGAGATCCTAATGACAAAAACCAATTTTCAAAATAATCGAAATAATGGAAAGACAGTTCCCAAATTACTAGTAACAACAGTCACTTACAAGCAGCTCAGGAAATTACAAGAAATCCACTTCCATAAGCCATCAATTCTATGTGAAAAAAGGATGAAAAGTTGCGATGACAGGTATGCTTATAATGAAATTTGCAGAAAGAAAATGGATGAAGAAAAAATTCCATTTAAGTTGTACGAGCAATTCCAATTGTCTCATGGTTTATGCTCGAGATGTCCAAGAGAGAGAGAGAGAGAGAGAGAGCAGAAAGAGAGGGTGAAGAGATTACGTCCATCACTCAATTTCTCGAGGGATAAACTCTCAGCGGTAGAGACCACGCGTGTTGATAGTTTCAGTACAAATCCATCCTCCTTACTCTCGATCTAGATGAGAATTCAATTAATCTGTAACCCAGGACAGGCTGGTAGAGCGAACAGGAAGCTGTAAAGAGGGCCATACGAGGTAGACGGAGATTATATATGGCAGGTATAGGTGTTCGCTTGGTAATCAAGTACCAGTTTCGATGCGTATAATTAGAATTCTAGGCAAACTACATCACTTGTCGTATCCTTACGTTTAGTATTGATTGGTGTGTTTGGTACAGCCGACCGTTGCACACTCAGCCTCAGAAACACTTGTCATTAAGAGACTCGTTGATTAGGCACTGAACAAGAATCAAGATTCCTTTGAAAACACCTGATTCCGTAATGAATTTATATAGATTGAAATTGGTTATTATTTTGAATATTTGTTTCGGTATTTTTCATTAGGATCATTATTGTTTTTTGTATATTACTTTGTTGAACGTGATGCTTGCTGTGGAATTTTCTAACTTTCAATTAATTTCGAACTAACGCAATACCATTCTGTACATCAATTTTTGGTGGACCTCTGAGAGTCGAAAATAATTCATCAATTGGCTCTTCGCGTTTGTACTTCGAACAAAAATTATTTGAATCGGCAAACAGGACGATTTTGGAAATGCCTTGATAATAACAAGGCTTTGGTTCGGATTCGGATTTCTAACGGATCATTCATCCGTTTCATTTCTTTTATGAAGGTTTTCAAATCTTATCTCATCTACTGTAATTTTTATAAATGAACGCCATTGAAGTAGAGAAAACTTTGTTGAAATAGCATCAATTCTGTTGCTCTGCAAAATATAATATTTTTCGTCACGTTAGCCACAGGGAAAAAAAATCATAAAGATCAGCAAATTCTCATCGACATGATGTTCGTTGCATGGCTCGCGACCTTCCGGTGTTCCGGGAGCCTCAAAATCGTACATTTTTTCACATTTCTCTTTGATCTCAGTACTTTTCACTGCTGGATGGTCAGAGCAATAAAAATGAAGTGAAGAGACGCAGTTTCGATTGCGGATGTGTTTTTTTTTTTTTTTTGGAATCGTTCAACCACTTGAACAGCAATGACTGTTAAACGATATTTTTGAACGATCAAGAGGGAAAAACCGTTTTGCCTTTATTGCTCACTTCGATTTTATGCTACGTCCTCGAACTTCGGACACATAAACCCGCGTGCCATGTATTTTCGTTTTTTTTTTCTGTCCACAATGTTGTATCGTTTTTATGTATATATACAAACAGCAATGACGTTGACGACGATGCTAAAGCGTTCAAGAGTGCGACGTCGAAAGCGATCCTTACTTTTGTATCTCTTGTTCTCCGATTTTCATTTCTTATTTCTCTCTCTCTCTCTCTCTCTCATTTATGATACGAAAAGCATTATAAGATCGCTCTACGGAGTTTGAAATCACCGAAAAAAATAGCCTCTCAAGGATAATAGCATGCGCCAAGTAAGTTTCCAGACGATGATGTCGTTCTCACGGGGATTCAGGTACAATCTGCACATTCAATGTGTTCCGATCGGAGCCTTGTCTTTGGGCATCAACGAAGCGTTCAAAAAAATAACACAACAAAAATACGATCGTCAGTACTTTCCGCACCAAAGATCATAAAAAAAAGGAGAGAATCGAACACAAATAACTAAAAAAAAAAGTTATTGGAACCCTGCAATTGTATGAGTGTCGAAAAAAAAATGGAGGCCAGTGTCTGTACCCGCATTTTTGACAGATTCACAAATGAAGATTCGTTTCAGTATCGGCATCATCGAGATTTCACTATTTTTAATCCACACAAAAAATGCAACAGAACTTTACGTTAGTTTTATAATAGTTTGAAAGTGATCCGAGGCGTCGGTATAGTAGATCGAAGAACGCGATAACTGTGTCATCCGAATATGCAATGTAAATGATGAGAAAGTGTTGGATTTAAAAAAGCAATAGAAAAACCCTTTGGCATACATGAGAAGTAAACGCGGTGATATACGAAAAAAAAAAGTAGTTTTTTTGATGTTGTCTGCACGAGGCTAGTAAAAAGGTTAACGAGTACTCTTATCCGTAAACTTTTCATTGCGAGGTTATCATGTATTCGTAATGTGAAGTGCACAGGTTCAGTATATAAAAAGGGAACACCTACTCGAAATATTCGTAAGTTGGATATATATCTATATATATTTGGAGTCCTTTTGGTTGAAAAGTATCTTCGAGATGGATGAGCAGAAGGGCTAGAGAACTTTGAGACATAACAGATATACAGGAACATATCGATGTGGTAAACTGAAAAACGCATATGCATGCACATATATCTGTATATGTGAGTGTATTTACGCATGTATAGACGCAGTTACATATATATAGCTGGGCTTCAGCGATTTACATGAGCGTATGATTTATTTATGTCGCTTGTACGGGCAAACAAGTAGAATTTTATAGTAGCAAAACTTTACGACCCTTATACTCTTCTTTACTTCCTTGCAACCGACTTTTTAGTTTTTTTAACTTCATTTTTTTCCACTTTTTTTTTTTTTTTTTTGCAACTCACGGGAAAATCCTTGCTCACTTGCTCTTACTCTCTCTCTCTCCCTCTCGTTCATCTATATCCTATATCCCTTCCCAGCGAAACATCCACTCCACCGAGCCAAACTTTCTGCTTTTCTATACCTCGTTCGAGGTCTATTAGGGAAAGAGTTTTCCTTGGATCGCGTGTATTGCTCGCTTTCGAAATTCAATTTCTTCTAGTACGAAGCTAGTTCGATATATAAAAATTCTCCCAATCCTCTATTTCACTCATGAAATTATTGTAAATATTATTATTATTTTATTTTTTCTTTACAAATATGGTCTCATCGGCGTGTAACAATTTATGTCACTTGAGCTAACAGAATTTGATTTTTTTTTCTCTGCCTTTCTCGGCAAAGTACACCGAATGATTTCACGCATGAAAGATTATTCATACGAGAACATTTTTTCTTTCTTCTACCCATCCCGGTTGACAAACGTGAATTGCAACCAGGAAGTGTCAAAAGTTACGCGAAAAGTAAGAGACAGAGGGAGAGAGAGAGAGCGAGAGAGGAAAACAGAGACGTCTGTCGTGTTATGGGAAACTTCATGGGGGCTCGTAAGAAGGGATGAACGAAAAGATCCGGACTTTCGTAGTCATGTTTACCACACTAGCTCACGACCAACTTCTGTAATTTGTTCGGTTCATGTCGCAAGTGTACACGCAAACTTTTCTCTAAGTTAATAAAATATATATTTATTGCATATACTCGTGTGAGCAACATATTTCAAGCTCTTGTGTACTCGATAAAACAAAAAAAGTTACGAGTACTCTGCTACTCGTACGATCAATAATTTACATCGTAATTCGTATGACATAAATTTTGAGAACTAAAATCCTCTTTTTTGGTGCTTTTCCTGTTAGCTTTATATTTCTTTTTTTTTTCAATGTTTTTATCAACAGCTTTTACCAGATTTTGGTATGCAGTTGGTTATCTCGAATACAAACAATAATAATCTGAATAGTTAAAGCTCAAAATCGTTAATCGTTGTGGATATCGAAGAATTTGAAAGAAAAAAAAATCATAATTCAGTAGATTTCATCGTGACGAGGTCTGTGAATTATTGAATTTGTAGTTTGTCAATGTGTAAAGTCAACATGAGTTAGGATTTATATTGAATTTGATGAAAGTTTAGGGAAAGGTTTCTCACCAGACACTTCGTCAGGATCAAAAGTTGCGTGGCTTGTCAGTGGTTTGTTCTTTTTTATTTTTATTTTTTTATACTTCCATCATAAACTATCTCGTAGAAAATCGTATAATAACAGTCTCACTTTTTCATTAACCATCTTAAATATTAATGAAGAAATCAGGAATAAAGCAGAATGAAAAGAATTGAAATTCTTTTCAACCAAGGCAAAGTCGTATTAATACACCCTATCACATTTCATACAAGAATGTAACCTTGATATTCGTAAAAATTAAGATTCACCCCGGTAGATCGCTTTTCCTCATTCTCCTTGGTCGACTTTTCTCATCCTCTTAATTTTTTTTCCTCCTCCTCCTCCTCCTTCTTCTTCTTCTCTGTCTCTTGCACCGTTCTTATGAAGTACGTAATACATACCGGATACCACGGTGTAAAGTTTAATCCAATGAATTAATTATAAACTTATATACGCTTGAAATTTCGTACCCGCTTGCCCCAGCAATGCAAATTACCATGAATATGAACTACCGCCCCCTTTTCCCCTATTCGCTTTTCCCCACTCACCATTCCACTTTATCTCTCTCTCTCTCTCTCTCTCTCTCATTCCTTTTTACTGTTTCTGTATGTATATACGTTATTTCATTCTTGCCCCCGACACCACACAATATATTTTCCACCACGGTACAATGAAAGCTTCCACTTTCATCACGGGGTAGGGAGAAACCGATAATATCGGTAATTTAGTTCCCGAAGCTTTTTTTCCCCACGGGCATATTCGGCTGCTTTCACAGAGGGCTTCCCGCTTACCACGCCAGATGGAGCGGGGCAAGCGGTGTGTACAGCAAGTTCAAATAAAATGTTTAAAATCAACTTCTCATTTCTCGATTCTCGCGATGCTTTTCCATTACAGGGGAGTGACTTAAATATGTTTCTGATAAAATGTATATTTTTTTTGGCTCATTCGATTCGAAAGTCGATAGTCTTTTCAGCTGGATCAAGATTCGGCTGATGGCGTTTAAATATAATTTTTTTTTCATTGATAAATACAGAGAGAGAGAAAATCTCGAAACATTGTTGATTATTGAATTTTCTACTGGTTTTTATTCAATAAATTTCATTCTGCTTGGTCGTTCTGTTGAGTTAATTGAAGAAGTAATTTAAATAATGAAAATTTTGATTTTTATTTGACTCGAACGATGAGTTTCGTGTATTATATATTGATAAAATGAAGAAATCAGTTTTGTACGTTGCTCGTATCTATGAGCAATAACCATGACTGAATTCCGGATAACGAAGTACACTTTGTACGTATTCAGGCCGGATCGATCTTCTATTTTCAACGAAATTGATTGATATTCAATGGCGTAGAAGCTCATAACGCAGCTAGAATTGACATTCACGCAGTGTTTTGCGAGTTCCTGAAGCTACGTGCGTTATAAAAATCCAATTAAACTGTCAAAATGAATATTTTCAAAAGCATTCGTGAATTGGTTAAATGAAAAAAAAAAATGAAAAATCGGGTCAAATCCTTTATTTCGACTTTGATACTTTTTTTTTCAATTTATTTTTATTTGTATTAAACGTATATGAACTGTCGAAACGCGTGTCGATCAATTAACGCATCGCGCTCGTCGATTTGGCAATAACCCCGAATACACATCAACAACCGACACAAAGGCCAGTAATAAAATATTTCTCGACAGGTCAGAGTTGCGCATGGCTTTCAATCCATAGAACATATCTGAAAACGAAAAAAAAAAAAAAAAAATCATTAATAATGTCGTTACCAGTCGGTGAGCGATGTGAGAGTTTGGAAAATAAAATATGAAAATTTTCAATGATTTCGAACTAGATGATCTACTGAACATTCAATTTTCAGCAATAAAATGATGAGCAGCGTTGAGCACTAGATTTCGAATGATCGTTGCAGACATTTGTCGTAGTATGTTGAAAAAATAATTGAAAAAAAAAAAAACGATAAAATAGCCACGAAAGACGCGAAGAGTCAATGCGAAATGTTTATGGTTTGACACTTTCAATATCATGTGTCTAAAAGACGATAACGATCCTCATCAAATCTGTTGGATTCAAATACAATTATATCTTTCTAAGTCATTAAAAAAAAAAAAACCAAGCTTTACACATTTTGACGAAAACGAAACTTGATACTTCTCGGATTATTTATTTTTTACTCATCTTCGTCGTTCTATCAGCGTTGCTTGGTAGATTTTCCTGCTTTCTTTTTTTTTTATAAAATGAAGATAATTTACCGTTTCGTTGGTATCACCAGGTAAAAGCTCGGGCTTGGTACTGACATAGCACTGTCATTTTGGCAAAGAGAGAGAGAGAGAAGAAGGAAGAGATAGGAAGAATGAAAGAAGGAGAAAGCAAAAAAAAAAAAAACAAACGAAACGAGGTTGAAGCAAAGCCGAGCTTGCGCTCTCGCTCGCAAGCGACTTGCTCGACGTGTTGGGTCAGCACAGAATTCCAATGAGCGTTTGACCATGTTTTCCCAACGAAACCTCGTCGTTGGCTGTAGCTTTCTATGCGGCTCTTCGCTTCTCTATGTGCTTATATATGTATTTATATGGTTATTTTGATATACATATGTATACATATATATATGTATACATTTTAGCGTTAGTGTCGGTGTTTGTATTGTGCAGTGAAGCTCGGACTTCGAACTGGACTGTTCCCCTTATAGTCGAATGTACTGATATATATAAATATAGATGGTAACACTCGCAACATACACTCATAATATAAAAACAGTGCAAAAAGTTTACTACCGGTGAATTTTTCTTTTTACTTGCATTCCAGTTTCGTATGATACTCGAATATATCAAGAATCATTTTCTTTTATATCACGTCAGTACTGCTCTTTAGGATAATGTCCAAGTTCTTTAAACATCTGTAAATTATTTGTTTTTTTTTCTACACTGAGAAAAATGAATTCGTAAATTCAACAAATTTTTTGTTGGTTCGACAAATTTTCTGTTGGTTCAACAAATTTTTTTGTTGATTCAACGAATCGTAGCGAACAAAATGAAATTTGTTAACCCAAACGAAATTTGGTTCATTCAAATACTTAATTTCTCACCACGACAAAAATATCGTTGAATCAACAAAAGTTTTGTTGAATCAAAAAATTTAATTTGTTCACCACAATTTCAAATTTTTTTTCTCAGTGTACTCTCTTTGAAAAAGTGCAGTCAAACATTTTTTTAGAATGCATTCATTCGTATCCAGGGGTTTTACCAAAAGGATACTTCAATATTTTCTAAATTTAAATTTAGAAAAAATAAAAATAATATAAAATAAATAAATAAATAAAAAATCGAATTTAATTTCTAACGAATATGAAGTTTTTCAGCAACAATGATATAGCCAACGATAATGTTTTATTCTTATTAATAATATTTTGGTTTATTCAACGACGATCATTCGGACTGACCTCAAAATTCAGTGATGCCTTGAACAGAAATGCCTGATCGATATCCAGCGATTCAGGCGCTCGCCTTGCGCCTTTTTTTCTCAATCAATTTACGACAAGCGTGTTAGAAAGTATCGGGTTGAAGATGTGACTCAATCATTGGCAATAATCCCAAAAATATCGGTTCTCGACAGCTCGTGCCTACATAACGGTCTTCCGTGGACACAACACGGTACAACGAGAGAGTATTTCAACAAAAATATGTTGAATTTATGTGCAAAAAAAATGTGCCTCTCCCAATGGAATTTCACCGGTACAAAGACTAATGGCAATCGATAAGCATGATCAGAATCATCGCAAGCGCGTTAATTTTGTTTTTATTTATCGAAAATTGTGGCAACGTTTTTTTTTTTTTTTTATAATTGCCTTTATAATAATGGGAGTGAACGTGAAAGAATACAACTGTTGAAATATTTAATGGTAAAATGATAGGTGAGCTCGGATTATGAGGGTATTATAATGCGTTATTCAGTGTGTTCACGTGACCAGCTAACGATGTGGACATGAGGGAGAAAGACAAAGAGACGAGGGGTCCGAGCAGTGGCCATGTATGGATGTTATATAATCACGGCGCATATGAATATTAATCTGCTACCGAAGCTTCGATCAAAATATTCAACATATTGACCGGATATATATTCTCTCAATACCTTTTCAAGATAGTAATTGACGAACCGTATATTATATATACCCTCGAAATAACCCAGGGTGGTTCGTTCAATCTCGAAAAGCTTTCCAGTGCATCAACCGTATTATCAAACTTCACGTATTCTACCTTAAAATATATGTTACGTGGCTGTAATACAGAGTTGATGAGCACGTGCAATACCCTGGGAGGCAAAATTCTGGAACAGACACCTTGATCTATTTTCTCCGGGCGATTTTCACTCTCGAATTTAATGTGGCGACGGAGATGGCGAATCTTCGTGAGCGAAGAATTTCAGTGTAGATTGAGTTACACGCGTTTCTAATTCGCCCAGTTTCATTCACATTGAATGAGGGTATTTAAATATTTATATAAATATTCATTTGAATTTAATCAAAGAGAAGGACTTCGTGCGACTGATGATCGTCTTCGCTGTAGTAAACACCATTTTCATTGTAATATCAGTTTGATTTTTTTATTTTTTTTAAATTCAGGTAACAGTAACTTCTGTTACAAAATTTATTAGGATAGAATGAAAAAAAAAAAAAGTAAAGATTATAAAGCAATGAAACGGGATTTCTGGAGTCAATAAAAAGTTACGATTCTCGTTGTGGTTGATTTTATTGTCGCATTTCTCTCTTTACGAGCACGAAATAATCAATTGAATCTCTCGAGGGTGTACGCAACAAATTCACAACGGTAAACACACTCTCGTACAGATGCATACCGGTAAAGTTTGACATTTGCTTGTTTGCTCTTGGGCATTTGAACGTTGCGGTCAAAGTGCTCGACATTTTTGTATCTCTCTCGATATATTCCAGTGTTCACAGCACCGATTCGATTACGATTCTGATGCTGTTTATCTTTTTTTGTTTCGTAATTGCACGGTGTTAAAAGACTACGATTAGGTTTTAGTCGAAAAAAAAATCACTGCTCTTGGGAAATATTTCTGATTCGAGTAATCTCAGAGGATTTTTTTGATTCAATCGTGATTGGTATTACAGAGGTTAGTTTGTTGAACAATAAATGTTGAACAAAAAAAAAAAAATTTCGGAGACAAACGATACATTTTTTAGCCAGTAATAGCCAGTTTGAAAAGGAGGAAATTCACTCACAGAAATATCTTTTTAAAATAAAAAAAAATATATATAATTTCGTAATTTATTCGCACTGTGCTCCCGATCATTAAAACGTCGATGTAATACGATGATGGAGAATTTCATACAAAATTGATTGACATTCATTCGCACGAATCGACAGCACAAGAGTATAAATTACAACGATTATATCGTCCATCGATAATTTTATGTATTCCGTTCGGTAATTGACAAACGAATTTTGTAGGCGAGGCATAATTACGAAGCTGGAGATATAAGTATACACGTTAAACGAGAAAATCGGAATTTTCATTATCAGTAAATTCGTTCGGATTTTCCAACACATGTGCTACGAAATTATATTCCGATTTAATGAACACGCTATTACGTTAACGACTTTTCATTGAGCGGCGCGAATATCGATTTGCATCTCCATTGGCGTAACCCGACACGCGAGAATTGTGAAATTTGATCTTTTTTTTTTCTTCCATAAAATAACACGAGACTGAGATGACTTTTTTCGAACCGAGCACGCTTGGAACAAAAAAAAAAAAGCTTAATTACGTATGCTGTTTTTGTTGGATATTCAATTTTAGAAGTGACGATAGTTGTACGAAACTCCTGTTAGCAGAGTGGAAAGAAACTTAATTAATTTGTCAAGTGTCGGGGGCGAACGCTCTGTTCGAAGAAAATGAAGAATAAATATGAAACGACGAAGAACAATATTTCATTTGCGTACGTGGCACACCGAGGGGAAAACGTTGCCCTTTTTCAGTCGATTCCTTCGTCGTGACAAGGAAACTTCTATACCGTCTCGACGTTTTGTCAAAAAAATAAACAAATGAAAGCTATAATATAATTGCATAATAAGAGTGAAAGTATTATTGTATGTTGATGAAAAAGGGTGTAGCATAGAGATTGAAGTTGTAAGATGAAAGAACGATTTATCCTCGAGGTTAGAAAATAATTTATATATCGTTATGTATATACATAAAGGCTGGACAAATGTGAAACTGTACGAGGAGAAAATGCCTGAGCCAAACTCGGGGCAAGGGTTGTAAAACGTGTTAGAGATAGCTCATGGCGCAGGTTAGAGGAGACAGGGAGAAAACGAGAGGAATAAGAACGAGAAAGGGAAAGGAAAAAGAAGAGGCTGTTAAGAGAGAGGGTGTCAGATCTTCAATTTATCAAGGACCTGCGAACAGCGACGACGACACATTTTTCTATACAGTTTTCTGCTTGTAACTTTGCTCAGATGAATGGAAGTGAAACCGTTCGAGAGACAGTGCCTTTCTGTCGTAACCCAGCGCGCACACACACACGAGACTCTGTATTTCTGTCGGGAAAAGAGCTATGGACGTGTTAATGGAAACTGCCTAGACAATCATTCACTATTCTCTCTTTATACGAACAAAATTCTATCAAAAACTCTTCTATCAACTCTACAAGTCTACTACCAATCTTTATCACTTTTTATGGTCTATTCTCGCATCGTCGAATGAACGATAAAGTAGAATCAATTACGGATTCATTGTAATATTGGTCTCTCTAACGTAATTTTTTTAAGCAACACCAGGGTTAATCGAGCCTTATCAATTTTTTTTTTTTAATGTCATTTTTGCGTTTAAATATGTCTGTTAAAAAATTCAGAATTCAAGAGAATACTCGATAAAATGATTCTCGTAAAAATGGTTAAGGAGGTTGGCTACACACAACAATGTTGCCATGTTAAAAGCATAGGAAAATTCGAAATGATTAGAATTCAATGAAATTTGGTGAGCATATTCTTTTAAATTAAATATGAATATACAAATTTTTTAAGATTTTTCTTCTACATAGTTTTCGAGTAATTTAACACTAGAGTTTACATCCGTAAGCATAGGATTCTGATATATATAGGTATATCTTTTGCATATTGTAAACTCCAATTATTCGACAACTATGTAGACGAAAAATTTGAAATAATTTGTGTCATTGCATTTGTTGCTAAAGAATGTTATCACTAAATTTTATTAAATTCTTATCATATTGTCGTATGTAGCCACCCTCCTTAAATCCAAAAAAAACTATAAGACACTTGATCGAAGCAAAGAATCGTCGTTGAATCGATGCCATTTTGCTAGAAACGTATAAATACATAAATATATATTCACGAGTAATAAGTGTCAGAATGAGCAATGATCTCGACACTCGTTTTGTAGTTATGAATCAGTTTTGCGTCTCTGGCAAAGGTCCTGAGACCGCGTTCTTACAAGGGATGAACCCCGAGAATGGCTGTTCTCTCTTTCGCATTTACGCGGGCTCGAGAAATCATGCATGAATGAGCTATAGAAAAGAGCGAGAGAAACGAATACCGAGAAGCAACAAAAGGAACAGGATGAATATAAAAAATGAAAAAAAGAAAAGAAAAATATAGGAATAAAGAGAGCAGTTCGAAGAGGAAAGTTGGAAATTCTGGGAGCAGCGAGTATTTTCTACTCACCCGGAATATATAACCTGACGTAAATCTCGAAAGAACCCCTCTCTCCCGTGCGATGCTTTGTACTCTTTCTTTTATACGTCCGTATATACATCTACCGGTAAACATTTATATGTATTACATGCAGTTGCTCAACTCATGTATGCAATGCTGAGGTAGGCAGAGTTACACCCTCTTAAAACGGATTTTCCACTACTCATTCCGATAGCTTCTTATCGGATAATCGAAGGATGTGTGCGCGTTTCGGAACCCACAAGAAAGGCTTACATCAGCTCTTTCTTTTCTTATCTATTTTGTTTTACTTCAGAATATATCAGGAAGTTTGAGTACCGGGTATATAACGAACATTAGTTACAGTTCGATGAAAGCCTCGCACTATTCGATGTAACGATGACTGACCTATATTATTCCAAGGAGGATTGATGCGATAAAAATATTGATGAAATTTCTATTTATAATCGCGAAGAAACATATTCTGATGAAATTATTTTGGATTCTCTTGGCTTTGGCCAAATGGAATTAAACAACGAGACGTCGTAGCTTTGATTTGTTTTCAGGAAGAAACATTGGACTGATTATTTGCATTTTTAATTTCAGTCATGCAATAATTATTTGATAAAATTTGTGCTGATTACTAAATGAATTTTTATTCTTATTTGGATCGAGGATATTCAGCGACGAGCAAACGTGACGTATAAAATAATTTCTTACAACGTGACTCGGCTCTTTTCATTTGTAAATCACGCAGGTTTCTTGTTAAATGGAAATACAAACCTGGTCGGACTAGCTAATGGTAAAAGCAAGAAACGAAATGTTTAATTGGGCTACAATTATCGTTCGTCCAGCAGTTCTGTATAGCTTGATAATTTTGTATAATTAAATGAAACGTAGTTACAATTGTTTCGACGAAACTAGGCGGCAAATATTTTCTCACTCTCGTTCGAGTGTCCTCGGTGCGGTGACGTGACGAGAAGACGTTAAGATGTTTCCCCCTTTTTTCCTTGCCCCTTTTTCTCTTTTCCTGGACGACGACGACGACCAAGAACTCTCCCGGAGGAAAATTAAATTTATGTTCTTCCCTCGGTTCCTATCGCACGTCATTCCAAGACTCGTATATAGTTATTACGTATGCTAACTTTTACGAAGAAACTCAATGCTTATTATCATAGTTATTATATCCATGGGGGTTTTCATACGAACCGGACCAGACCCAGATCCCAATCAAGTTTTTTTTTTTCAATTATCCAGTAGTTTCTTGCATTTTTCTCTCATTTTCCTCCATTTCCATTACAATAAAAAATAATTCCGAAAAAAAAAATTGTAAACCAATTCTCTGACCAGTAATATCCATCAAAATAGTATGCAAATTACAAAAAAATAATCATCGAATCTACGCTAATAGAGTTTCTCAAAAAAAAAAAGAAAAAATGACAGTCAAACCGACGTAAGAAGACGAGAACAGTCCTCCGAGAAGAAATATTTCGAAAATATTTGACACATAAACAAAGCAAAAGAGCAGAAGATCTTGAAAAAGCTGCAAACCTGACAAACTATATATCCAGACTGTAGC
This sequence comes from Campoplex capitator, assembly GCA_037576405.1. Taxonomy (NCBI): domain Eukaryota; kingdom Metazoa; phylum Arthropoda; class Insecta; order Hymenoptera; family Ichneumonidae; genus Campoplex; species Campoplex capitator. Next base: position 5,152,172 of record JARBWI010000323.1, on the reverse strand, counting down.
AAACTCGATTTCTCAACGACAGCAGGAGAATTTCTCGAACGTAAGAATCGTTGGCGAATTAAGGGGCTTGCCAAAATTTCTCTTCGCCAAAAATCGCTTTTCCTCAAAGTACCTCGTATACGAAATACACATTTCTATATACATGTATATGGAAATATAACACTGAGCGAGAGAGAAATATGGTTTGTATGTAAATTACCGGAAGCCTGGTAGAGGGCGCTGGCAGCTTTCGTGAATACGAGTTTGGTGTCTGTATATATAACATCGACGCCGGGTATTCCCCGCTGCGGAGATTTTGCGGCTACGTTCCATACGCTATACGTACCACAGTGGCAACAATACTTGCTACCAAACTCATAATACGCGCCACATACACCACTGTCTGTGTTACGTAAACACTCGAATGCATACCTGTACGTGCATTCCCAAACATACAAGCATTCGAATACACCTATACGGATTAATATGTAGAAGCAAAAGGTCATAAGGGCGTTTATTTTATGACTTAACAATGTGAATTCCGCCTTTCGGGTGTCTTCTCTTCGACCATGTGCCTCGGAAGACCACGAGATATTGCCATTACCGCGTGGTCCACCGAGATTTAGGACCAAAATCACACCGAAGCTTGTCCATTTTCAGGAAATCAGCGTCACTCATTTTGCCACAGTATTTTATTTATAAACTGATGTATTAACGACTCTCATTTCCACCATTCGACGAGCCGAAAACATTTTTGTTTTCAGATTTTCATATTTTTTTTTTTTTTCAAAATTTTCTATCGGTATATCCGGGAATAAAATTTTTGTCACTCACTCAGAATATCGAGCAACGTTGTCGGTGTTCACCGGCACGCATTGCTCGGGACTGCATTTTTCAAAAATCGTGACTGAAATATATCGTAAAATACCGCATCCAGGGAAACTCCATTATGGAGTATATATATTCTAGGAAAATCACAGTTTCACCCCGAAGCCATTTTCTCTGTAATTGCTATTTCTGGAAGATTCGCATTCGTTCAAAGTTTCCTGATCCATAATCAATTTCTTTTTTGTGATTTTTCGTCGACCGATGATCCGATTTAAAGTGACACCAAGTTGCTTCGAAACATATTTTTCGTGCAGAGACTTTTGTAAATTCCTCGTAACGATGGTAGAAAATCTGGAAATTCGTCGTTTTATTACTGACGCAAAAAGCTTAGGATTTCATGGCACAACTGACGAAAAAAATTGAGAATAGAAAAACTTCCGTGAGCACACAAAAGAGTTTGGGTGTTCGGATGAAAATGACGAGGCACGTGTGTGCACTTATAAATTTCGACTTTGTTTTAATGAATAATAAGAAAGGAAACTATTGTTATTCATTGTTCACATTCATTGTTCGAGTGAAAGGACATTAATAAAGAATAGTGTGCGCTCACGAAAATGCTTGAAAAGTGTTTCTTGGTGTGATTCTGACAGAAGATAGACGCGCGAGTGTGTGTGTGTGTGTGTAAAGAAAAAGTCAAGACACTCGAGATCTCGTTTATATCGTCGCGGAGTTTTTTTCCCTCGTGTAAGAAGGTATAAAGTATATCTCGTGGTACAAAAAATGTGGCGAACTTAGCACTGCTGGTGAAAGAGCATCGAGGAGAGAAAATGAGATAGAGATAAAAAAAAGAGAGAGAGAGAGAGAGAGAGAGAGAGAAGATAAAAAATGAGAGAGAAAAAGTGAGAAGTAGAGAATGAGGAAGCAAGAGATGCGACGCTTTTGCCGAGGAGACGAAAGAGCCTCTGGGTTTAGCGGAGTTGGCAATAAAAGATTTAATAACCTCGTGGGAGTGTAAGCCACTGCGAGCCTCCGAGGACAATATATATATGTGTATATATACATATATACGTGGATAAGAACGATGTACACGCGACCATGATGTAACGTGCTAGGAAAGTGTAAAGGCACACACCGTCAGGCCCTTTACGAGCACTTTGAAAGCTCTCTCTTTTGGGATTGTGTATTCGAGAAGTAATATCTACACCACAGTGGCCCGCAAGGAAGTCACACGAAGACTGTATGGATATAAAAATGTCTATATACGTATAATAGCTCAACGCACTCGTGTCCGTATTCTCACCTACTTTTTCTCACACTCTTTCACGTAAACTCATCCTCTAAATTGAATAAAATCTCCACATACCTCACGTATTAATACCAAATGTGTGTAAATGCTCGACAACAAAAAAGTTAACCGGCGAGATTTGAGAGAGGACGCAAAAATTTCATTCAGACGTTTAGAGACCTTATTTGGTGATAGCATTTTTAAGACTTGTTCTGTATACACGAGGACGAAATAAAAAAACAGGAACGAGCATGGCTTATGCAAATTCACACAGTATCATTCACGAGAACAGTAAAATCCCTGAATTTCTTGGTAAATTTTTCAAATTCATTTTTTCGGTGGGTTCAAAAGTCAGCATGAATGAAGTAAAGTTGAGTAGTTGGCAATAAGAGGAATTGTGTGAAAATAGTGAACAGAATTGAATGAAAATTAATATACCTGAAGGATTTATATTCAAATGAGAAGAATGTTTTACGATTCGAGTCACGTTGCAATTGAAATTGAGAGTTGGAAGTTCTAAAACAATTGTAGAAAATAAGGCAACGTATTTCTGTCACTCGACTAAAAATAATGTCACATTGTCATGCCAATCAAAAGTTAACAACTTCTCAACGTAGCAGCGCGCGTCACGCTTTTTCGTCGTTTAGCCTAAAGGGCTGGAAAATCCGTGACCACATTGTATATATGTGTGCTTGAATTTCGTAGCTTCAGCTTAATTACTCGGAATGCTTAAATACCCAGATGTATTACACGCCAACGGCACCGTCTGTCGTGGTTTCCCAAGCAGCGATAGTTCTCATCCATTTTCCCCTTTCCCATATTCCACATTCATCCCCTTACTCATTCTCACTCAGGCAATTTACCTTTAACAGGATGTAATTAACCAAGATTTCAAACTAATTGTAGGCTCGATTGTACGGAAGGTCGAGACAACTACTTGGCAAACTTTTCTTATTGTAATTTGTAAATAGCACTAAAAAGCAAAATCTGTACTTAAATCAATTGCTGAAAAGCAAAATCTGTACTTAAATCAATTGCTTCATATTCATTACTTTCAATAGATGATGCTTAAAGAAATTAGCCATTGAATTAACATTACTAGATACAATGAGTCAATAATCTTTTCATCGGAATTTTGAATCAAGAAAAAACGTTTTTTTTTTTTTTTTTCAGGTTTTGGGTAAGTTGAATCCTCGTCAATTACTTATTCAAAGCAGCCCCAACGTCATGGGAAATGTGGGACTTTTGGAAACTTTGAAACTTCTAAATGACAGCTGTAAACCAAAGCTGTGAGATGAATGCAGACAAGTTTCGCCCCTTCAAAGAGCATGCAACGAAAAACCCATCGTATTTTATCATACATTCGGTTGTTATTTTTATAGTTTTGTTAACATTGGAGTTAGCTCAGGTGAAGGTACAATACACGGTGTACGGTACAATTTGCAAATACATGTGCAAAAAATGAATGAACCCAATTCGTTTCTGTTGAATGATTATATATGGGACTGGCTGTGCGTGCGGGCTTTGCCCGCTGCATAGAGCAGGCGCATCTAGCCTATTCTAGCTGTGAATTTTTCCTATTTTAATTTTTTTAATTTAATTTTTTAGATACATGAATTATTTCGTTGAGAGTTGAATTGTTTCTGAATCTACATAAAAAAGAAATTTAAAAAAAGTATTTTGATGTTACCTGGGCCATCTTTTTGCGTTTTCTTTTCAATTTCAGACATAATTCTTCAGTTTTATTCTGGATAAAATAATCAAACGAAAGATTTTCGTATTTTTAATTTTTCATAATTTCATTAAAAATGATGTAACTTTTTTTCTATACCGAATTGAGTATTCAACCACCGCTCATTTTGTTCGTTTTCTGATTCCCTTCAAATTGGTAAATCGTTTTTTTTATTTATCGTTAGTATTTAACTACCGTCGAGTTTTGAAAATTGGAGAATGAACGAAATCACGAAACTTTTTTTTTGCATTTCTGTAAAAATTGAGATAACGAAATTTTACAAAACCACAAACTCAGTTTGAATCGTGATCTTTAATCTCGTGAAAGATTCATTGTAATCGGTTCAGCCGTTTTCGATTGAAAAGCGGACAAACATTTTTTAGCGAATAGATTTATATATATAGAGATATTCGTAATTATTTTAAAACTACTGGACTTCATCAGTCCTTTACAACACGAGCCCTTCGTCAAGGACTTCACCGGCGTGAACTCAAATTCGTCTTTTTTTTCCACTTTTATTGGGTATCTCCCTCCGACGTGTGTCAGCGACTATATATGTATTATTTTTAACCCCATACTCGCAGCTTATTCCCAATGTTACAGTTGGTTTCATGAATTCTGTTTATAAGATAAGAGTGCGGCAGGGCTCGCGCTGGCTTTTCCTTTTACGCGGTAGTTTTCTTTCTTTTAATACTTGGCGTCGAGCCGCTACCGCGTCTCTTGATTCGCATATTTCTAGTATGAGACATATATTTTGTATTAAGAAATGTCAGATTATGGTACATATTTTGTATTACATACATTTTGAATAATACTTAAATTTTCTTATACAGAAAAATCTACGAATTCTTATATTGTCCCATATAAAATTTTATATATCGACATAATACGGTATGTTGTAATATTATAAAACGATCACGACATAAAAATGAATATGAGGCACGGACAGATACGATATTTTTAATAACGAAACTTCTCGATGACACTTATACAAACAAAGAGACGATAACAACTGTCCTTGACAACGAACAGTTGTTACCAACAGTTTGAGATAAAAAAATAAATACGAAAAGACGTAGTTCTTTCGAATAACAAATAAATTTATCGGCGTTATTAATACATTAAAAAGTTTTCTCATTGAAAACGTTAAAAAATATTGAAAAATTCATAAAATTATGCTGCTATGTATTCTCTCATATCTTTCTTATATTTCTTGAAGAATTTTTTTAGTATATGGCTTTTCATACCCGAAATTATTATCGCGTTTTTAAACATAATAAGTAAACTATATTGGAGGAATATGTGCGCATGTGATAAGGGCCCAACTGAAGTTCTATTCAATGATGCCAGAACAGTGACCATTTTTTTGTTATTTATATGGATCTCCAGGGATGTACCCTGAAAAATTCTAGAGATTATCCGTTTTCTGGTTTCGAGAGTAACTGAAAAAAATCAATAATTCGATGTTATTTTCGTTTTATAATGAAAATGAATTTTCACAATTTTCCTCATCGACTGCACGTAAGGGAAAATGTATCCGTAATTGTTCCCTTTCCCAAACGGGCTATTGGTCCAGTTGGAATAGACGTGGGAAAATGGAATGCGTACCTGATATTCGTCCGGATATTTGTCGGGAGTGAGGTTATATATTTTTTTTTATTAACTTTTCTACCGTATAATGGTATATTGAAAAACTCTCTCCAAACAGACAACTCGCAGCTTCAAATGTCCAGACGAATAATCGCACGTAATTTGTCCGGGTAAACGATTCTCAATGATTTTTGATGAATTTTTCATGAATACTCGAAGTTTTTTTTCAACTATAGCGGGAAATACTTTAATTTTTTTTCCAACTATAGCGGGAAATATTCCAAGTTTTTTCAAATGTAGCGGAAAACTTTTTCGACATGTTCAACTATAGCGGGTAGTAACGTAACCTATACGCTGTTCGGACGAATAAATTCTATCAATTCGTCCGGACACACTCCGTAAATAAATTAAATATTACGTGTTCTAGCCGCCCAAGATTGATTGGAAGAAATTTTTTTTTCATATCCTCTTTTGGAATAGCATTTATCAAAAATAACTAGTCCCAAAATTTGTGCGTCGTAATATCAGCATTTACAAAAAAGTGCCATGAAAAAATCGCGAGTTGAACGGTAAATCGCAATTCGATGTCGATCATTTTTGTTTATTGTGTATTTACCACCGACTATTTAGCACCGTACTTTTCTGAAACTTGCATATCATTTGAAGAATATATTCCCAAGAGATATATGTAAATTTGATTACCCCATAGGTTTTAGCAATAACAACCGATTCGTGAAAATCCGCCGTTTCCCTATAGAATCTCCTAGAAAAGGTGCACACAGAAGAAAAAATTTAGCGTGACTCTTTGAAGTACGCGCATCCGGGATTCGAATAACAAAAAAAAAATAACAATTCCGACACAAAAATTGTTGTAAGAATAATTTTTTATTATCCCATTAAAAAAAAAATATTGAAATTTTTTTTTTTTTTTGTTTTCAAGTAAATTTTGGCAGTTAAAAAAACATGCACTATATCGTAATGATTTCATAGGTACAGCCCTGGAGATCTGCGGAGGAACTCAAATATTGGGGATATCAGTCATCGGGCCAGGTATATAAACTCTCGATTCGATTCAGAGAGCATTTATTTTCGTTTATCAATGACAACTTCAACTATAATTTTGATCGTTCTATCAGTTTTCGCGGTTTCGACTGGGTCGCACGTTATCAACACAGGTATGGCAACATATTAAATACTATTTAAATTTTTCTTTTATTTTTGTTCATAAAATATAAGAATAATGATTGTTTCACATGTTTTCAACCAGAAGTATTATAAATAAAAACACCAGAATTTGGGTGTCCGAAGAGTACAATATTATGATACTCAATAATGATAAAAAAATTTTTTTTTTTTCCAAAAGCATGATGGTTTTGATGAAAAAGATTTCAATAATTTGGTCATTTGGTTCCAACTAATAGTTCATAATATCGCCGTATGATAAAATTCATATTATATTGAGTTGTAATATCATGCTTAATTTCAAAGAAGGGACAATGTATATTCCCATGACGAGTGAGTGCTGTGTCGTTCGTTCGCCATGTAAAGAATATATAGAACCAGGTGAAATCAAATATGGCCTGCAAAATCCGGATCTGCGTTTCCGACGGCGTCTTTGTGACTGCGAGAAAGAGTTCTATAACTGTGTGACAAAGCATTTGAATCCTGCCCAGAAAAGTTTCGTCAGGAACCATGATTTCACAAAAGTAACGTGCTTCCGCAGACGTTACACTTACGAAAACGGATTGTTAGTATGAACAAATTTTTGGTTGTTATATGATTCAAATGTATATTTTTATGTGTATTTCAAGATAATCGACCGTTGTCATTTCTTTTTTTTTTTTTTTTTTCTAGTAAAGTTTACACGAGTGGATACGAATTCGTTTCCTTTCTGAGCACACTTGTGAATAACCCGAATGAAAACGAACGTGGATTCGTCAAGGACTAGAAGCGTAGGTGAAGCCCCATTTGCGAATGATGTCCGATTTTTAAAATTAAATCGATATTATGTTAATCAACTTGCAATCTATCAACTATTTCATTCTAACGATTAATTTTTTATGCGTTTGTCTATTCGCGTGTTTTAGTGCGTGAAGATCGAGAAATGTTATTGATACTGTCAAATGTGATTGAGGAGGAGCAAAATAAACTAGGCAGACACGTTTTTTGCATTGTTTTGTGTAGAAGGGTTGTGTGAATTCAAATAAACTTGTATTGAAAAAAAACATATATACTTTTATTATATAAAAAGTAAGTCGTGTAACGACTTTGCAGCTATCTCTCTCGCACTCACGCAACTGATAGATCACCTTAATACACAAAATTATGATATCTCGAGATTGGCTGAACGGATTTACTTGCAACAAGGACCAATGGAAAGAGAAAAATCGGGAAAAAAAGTCGTCACCGACATTCAGAATTTTTACGTAAACGGTTCAACCGTGAGAGCGATTCGAAAACTTTATGACGTCATAAAACCGGCATATTCGAGTATATAAGAGTGCGGCAGAGCTCGCGCTGGCATTTTTTCTTTTAATACTTGGCGTCGAGCCGCTACCGCGTCTCTTGATCTTCGATGCTACGAAACATTTTTCAAAAGAAGAATTCTTAATATTTTAATTTCGTATTTTTTTGTTGCACAGAAGTTAATTTTTTGTCTCAATTTAAAAAAGAATTTGGGTTTGATCGGTTGTTCTCGTTTTCGTTTAACGAGCAAAGATTCAGAAAAAAAGCTGCGAATGTAACTGTACGAAAGACCGAGACAACTCGGCCTTCGAATCTTTTGGTTTTCTTTTTTTCTTTCATTTGAGCACAAAAAAAAAGAATGAGAAAGCTCGAATCAAAAGATTCAATTATTTTTTATTGGATTCAAGAGAAATCAATTTCCTTCCATGCGGTGAAACTCTTTCAGGGTCGAATAAATTGTTTTTTTTTCTTCTTCTTATATATTTATTTCGGAGGGTGAATCGCGTGAGAATTATAAGGGACGACCTTTATTTCACTTTGGTTGAGAGGATCTTTGGTGGGATTGAGAAGAGCAGAGCTAGCGAGGGATCAAAAGGGGAATGGTCTCGCCACTTCTGGACATAAACCCGGAGCTTCTGTCCACGTTCTGCTTAGAAACTTGTACGTTTGTCAGCCGCCTGCTTCCTTTGAAACTCTATCTGTGAATCCATCTGTCTATATCAAACTGCGTCTACGTTAAACATCGATATAACTGTGTACAGTTAAGGTTTATATATATGTAGCCAACAGTATCGTCTTTCCACTTTTACAAGGGCTCTGCCGCAGATTAACGCCAACGTCTTCAAATACCAAGATTCTTCCAGTCCGTTCCGTCAAGGGTGTCCATGCCCGATATTTAATCCTAAATCGAATAGCCCTTCGACCCTAATATTATTTCATCTAACCAATAAATCTTAATATCATCGATAAGAATGACTGAGTGACGTTCCCTCGATATCTACGTCATTTGTGGCGATACATTTTTTATTTCAATAATTTAGTTGATTATTTAATTTTCATTTTTATTGCTCCTGCGAATATAGTCTTTCGGGGTTTTTGAAAGCACTTCCCATCGCTTTAACCTCACTTTCCCCCCATTCCAGCGTTCCTGTTTCTGTTCCTGCAAGATTCCCTGGAGTGTTGCCCACAGCCAATCTTATCTGCTGTATCACATTTGCACAAGGGCCGAGGGAAACTGTAGAAAACCCAGCCGATACAGGCTGGCTATATTTTAACAGAGTTTTCCCTGGTTGGAGCCGCCATTAAAGACTCAGAAAAACTGTCTTCTGCTCAGTGATCGATGCGCAAGCTTGGCTGAGCAGTCATCCATCCAAATATTGGTCCTTTCCATTATTTAGTACGCGTTAAAAATATTTTTTTAACATTTCAAACTACGAATGGTTCAGAAATACTACGAAATGGTTGAAAGAAAAGTCAAATTTACGGTTCGATTATTATTTTTTTCCAAATATAGTCGGAACAAGAAAACTGCTGATCGTAAAAAATTTTTGTTCAGGAAAATCCCAATTGATTTGGGGATCTTGACAATTTTTGGATTCTTTTTTCCTCAATCGCCACAATCACTTTTTTTTTCATTGTTCAGTATGCTCTCAAAAACACAAATATTTTTTTCAGAAAATGGTTTATTTCGGAAACTCATTATTGACGTTAAAATATTAGATGAATGTTTAGTTTCAGGTAGAATGTCCTATGTATATCCATGCAGATGCGGAGGTAATACGTCGAGCTGACGATTACCGTAGATCGTAGATGTAGCATATACGAGCAGTATATCCGAGCAGCGACGCGCTCTGCGTGCTTTCTGAGTAGTACAAACGTATGTAATGGCATACACGTTCGAGGTGGTACAAACTACGTTTTCCTGGTGCCCCGACGAAGTACGAGGTTGTCTGCTGATTTATGCGTTGAATTATACCCACCAGGTTGTAGTTACGCATACGTGAATAGTGCGCATAAACAAAATTGTACGTATGCATAAATATATATGTATTTTGAAAATTTATGTCATTCGAGAATGTCCATGAAAATTTATTGAGCAAAAGAATGTTACTTTTATCTGCAATTGTTTTCAGCTGCATGATTGTGATATACATGCAAATATTTCTCGAGAATGATTGTCACTTGCTTATTTTTTCACTGATTGCGTGTTACTTTAGTTTTGTGTTTTAACGATAACCTCGAGAGCCAGAAAACGACAGAGCTGTCAATCTACTGGTCTCGAGACTCTACCGAGTCTCTTGATGAAAAAAAAAGTTAAAAAAAAAAAAAAAAAAACGAACTCGACAGATCGATGTAAAGTGCTTTTTTAAGGTACTACCCCTGTGCTCAATGAATGGATCAAAAGGTCTTAGCAGCTTCACCTAAAATGCTCTATTATCAATAAACGCTAAAAATTCTTTACACGATTTTTTTGATGATGAAAAAATGCTCATTCCGAAAGCCAGGCCACCTTCTGCCCCAGTCCTCTTCGTTGCTTTGACATCTCAGCTGGCTACCAAAAACAAATGATTGTAAGAAGGCATCGCCTCGATCGTGCACGGATAACTTTGCTCCTCGGTGGTGTGAAATTAATTATAATTGTTCGTTAATTAGTTCGTGGCAAACTATGCGAGAGTTTAGATATATGATGGAGGCTACCAATGACGGAGAAGCTAAGAGAAGCACATATTCACACACGAGAGTTCCCGGTAATCGTTGAGAAGGAAAAACATCCGGGCGAAGTGATGAAGTTGGCCCTTAAGGATCCAAACTCCTGCGACAAGGGAAATGATTAATTTTCTACTTCTCGAATGTTCGAACGCTCCTTACACCACGTCGTGATCGTAGATTTTGAGTCCGAGATACGATTCCATCATGAAAATACTCGAAATTTCATCGCATTTTTTTTTTCGTTTGAGTAAATTCATTATAAAAAAAAAATTCCATTTTTCGTGTTTCCGAACCCGAAACAAATTTCTACGAGTAACGTATTATACACAGAAAATATTTTAACTAAATCTTGCCCCAGAATGCATTACGCTGGAAATGATGAGGCTTTGCTGGAACGTGAGAACAAGCACAAATATTGTATTCCATGTTAATTAACGATAATACGAAGCCTTTTCAACCGTTGTAAAAATGAAACCAACATGTTTAGAAAAAATATAAATAAAAATGGGTTTTTCTCATGGTGAAAACCGAGCTTCGTTTATGAATTAAAAAAATTAAAAATTAGCTGTTTTCTCGTCTCTATTTCTATAGAGAAAATATGTTCGAACGAAACTCGACATTTCAGAGTTTCTGCTACAGAATAATGAATTTTGTCTTTTTCATTTTCGTCCAGATTCGAGCGATTCAACAATTTCGTGGCATCTCTTGATTCGAAGATTCTATAGAAATTTTAAATTACAAATATTTCCGTCGCAGAAGAAAATCAGGGTGAAATTAACGTTGGACAATGTCGTGTTATTGCTATCGCAAAATAATAGATCCCTGCTTAAATCGAGTTTGCTAAGTTATGATTTTGCGGGTACAGAATATTCGTGATTGAGTCAGGACAAAGGGACGATTTACCAGTAGAAAATCTATAGGGGCCCATGAGAATGCGTCGTATTTGCCCGCTAGCTGTATCAACCATTTACTTATGGAACACTTGAGGCTGGAGGATTGTTGCTTCGTCGGGATCCCCCCCCCCCCCCCTGCATCGCGAAAGCTCTCAATATTCGCGTATCGATGCTACTCGACTGGCGCTTCTCGGTACGCCACACCGTCGCGTCGTTAGTCGATTAAATATTCATGTGTAAAGCATAGAGTCTCGAAATGCCAGGGTAGATCGAGTATTTACTCGATATAATAGTATCGAACGATTTTTGAGGACAACGCTGTTAAACTATGTCTTGCAATCTCGTAGGAAACATGGATTGTACGACAAAAACAAACAAGTCTTCTGGATTTCAAAAATGATAGATGTTCGATAAAAAATAGATGTTTTTTTTAAGAGAAGACTTTCGATTCGAATTTATCGTGGATAAAAAAAAAAAAAAAGTAATAAATAGAAATAAATAATTGGTAGAAATGAAGCAGTGAATTTTATTGATTGATGAAATTCTCTAGTGGGTTCACTGAGAATAATGAATTCGTAAATTCAACAAATTTTTTGTTGGTTCGACAAATTTTCTGTTGGTTCAACAAATTTTTTTGTTGGTTCAACGAATTGTAGCGAACAAAATGAAATTTGTTAACCCAAACGAAATTTGGTTTATTCAAATACTTAATTTCTCACCACGACAAAAATATCGTTGAATCAACAAAAGTTTTGTTGAATCAACAAATTTATTTTGTTCGCCACAATTTCAAATTTTTTTTCTCAGTGTTCTTCCAACATAACAAAAATTGAATTCATTATTTTTGGGATATTTTTTTTTCCGATATTTTTATAGACAAAGAAGATCGATCCGGATGAAAGGAATAAGGGCGCAAGTGGTATGATTTAACACGCGAATTTATACGTCATACTCGTTTTTTTGTGTGCTGAAACAGTCGACGTATAAATATATACATGGTACGCGACAAAATTCGGGAAATAAATCGTGCGCGATGGAAAATCGAGAAGCATATTTCTTTCGCACCGCACCTCGATTGTTACCATGGAGGGAAGGAGGTTTAGCTGCGAAGGAAAAAAAAAAAGAAAAGTCGATCGTTCCAGCACAGATTGCTGATTGATTTCAAGCAATTTGAAACTCGTGGCATCGCTTCTCTTCGAGAATGACCGATATTAATTTTTGATGACAGAAATATGAGATGCTCGTCAGAAAACAAAAAAACGGAAAGATAGAGAAAGACAGAGAAAAGGAAAAAGTGGGAAAGCCATGGGCAATATTTAAAGCGAAAACGAGGAAGTAAAAATAATCTTGTTACTCGATCTCACGGTATGAGAAGCTCGAATTAATTGGAGAATGGATTATTTGTTAGAAAAAAAAACATTCGATATCTATTTTCCGGATTCAAAATTAAACATGAAAAAATTTTCTAATCTAAAAATTTGTTAGTTACATTCCGAGATATAAATATAAGCGAACGAAGAATTTCAGTTCATACGCGAATCGACGTGAGCTGGTATTCGATTCCAAAAAATGAAGTTCAAAGGTTAAATGACTATTTGTTCTACCGATGCTGAAATCACGTTAATTTTTTTTCTGTTTCTCGGACAAACTCCGTACATTCGTGTGTATAAGGGCACAGGAGAAACTGTATACAGATTTGGCCTAAAATAAGAAGAAAAAAAAAAGAATAGAAGTGTGAGATAGAGGCAACGACAGGAGGACACACAGAGCCTCATCTGTATTCGACAAGGGTGATTTATGCGTTTTAATTCCGTGGCGAGGAGTCGTCCTTTATTTATTGGCTTTCGTTACAGGATATTGCGACAAGCCTCGACAGCCCGCTAGAGGGCGCTCTCGATACGTACAGTTTTTAGGAACTTTGTATGAGTGAGTACGTACGGATGTGTGTGGATGGGTGACCATGCGTCAGAAATTTCTTTTATTTTTATTATTTTTTTTTTTCCGATCCACAGTTAACCCCACCCCTGCTCTGTGGCTGTGGTCAGCGCAGCCCTTGAAATTCCTCACACGTTCGACAGGTCCGTTTAATTCCTGTGTACACGAATCTTTACATATCTGTTCCAAGTACTGGCTCTTCCGGTACAAAAATCAAGAATAATTCAATTGTCATTTAATTGGACGAAAAAATAAAAAATAAAACCAGTCGCTTTTTTTTTCATAAATGAAACATTTTATCCGGTTGAAATATAGGTTTACAAAAAACGCTAATTGTCTTCAATATTCGTCGACCCTGGCTGACGATCGAACTGGTAATCGAATGCTAGTTGATCCTTGATTCTGGACAAAACGATTTGTTGAAAAATTTGAATGTTTTTTTCTTCAAAACGAAAACTTTCAAATCGGACAAAAATTTTTCGAAAACTACCGGCAGCTTGGATCCGTCGCCTTGCAATTTTTGGAAAGAATGTACCAAAAGTCGAATCTCAATATTCGATTGAATGTAATTTTTGTAAAAATTTTCTCGATTCATTAATTTTTGGATGAAAATATTTCTATGGTTTGGAAAAATTCTTGTAATCTTGTAAATGACAAAGAACTATTGAGCTAGAGTACATGACAGAAGTTTATTCAATATTTCGAAAGGTTTCAGCCCGAAACTATCCCGGTGGCGCCATCTGTATGCCACAGGAAGAAGGAGCATTCTCTCTTCTTTGATCCGTTTGTTATTCAGGCAAAAGAACAGGCATACATATAATTGAGTCAACGAGAAGAAGGCAAAGTGGAAAAGTTCAGAATGAGACGGATAAAAAGAGCGAGAAATATGGGAGACAAATATAGCAAGAAAAATAGTGAAGCAGGATAGAAAGAGACAAAGTTATTCGCGCACTGAAAGCTTTTCATACCGAGTTGACAGAGTCAGCATCGATGTACTCCCGCTGCTGTCTCATTGCTGCTCCGGAAAATATAAGATCCAGATTTCATTCGGGGCGTGGACAAAACCATCTCGTGAATCCATCTCAAAACTCGCCGCAATTAAACTTTCTTCCTTACGTCGGGACTGAAAACGATGGAGGAGATCCTTTGGTGAACAATAATGGACATGGTGTTTACGCGAGAGTCTACGGATCTCGTAAAAGTTTCCGTATTATACTATTCGGTATCTCGTACCTTATTATATCCTGCTGTTCTATACATCACACTTTCTTTTCTCTTTCTCTCTCTCTCTCTCTCTCACTCTGTTTCTCTTTCCCCCATCAACTCCTTCGTCTTTTACCTCACCGCTTCGTCTCAGAAATTAGCATAATAATATCCGAACGATATTTCAGAAGGTAACGCTAGCGTGAACGTAATTCGGTTAACCACTTAAATTTAAGTGCTCTCCGATGCACAATATAATGAATTTTATTAGTACGTCGAGTATATCATGGCTTGAAAAAATTTTGTCCACCTTCCAAGACTTTTTTGACTTCTTGTCGTTGATAATATTAAAACGATCGTGAAAGCATTCGTTCTCGATCGTTTTCGAATTTTCTTTTTAATGTGCTGTCAATCTCAATTGGGTGATACTGCCACGAGGCACTTTAATCACACCATTTTGATTCTTTATTTCGATGTCCTTTAAATTGGTGATTCGATGTCTTCAAAGGTATTTGTTGGAAATTGAATGGCTGTTTTCATATTCAAGGGGCTCATTTGAAATTTTATGAATCGATCAGATCGTTGACCAAAAAGGTCGAACTGTTTTTTAAACTTCGAAGACTTTCATGGTAACGCGCGAAGCTGTCAAAGCATCAAGAATTATTTTATTTCTGAATCCTCGGAGTTTTTCATCTCTCGGGTACGAGGAAATCGACTTTTATACAGAAAACGGACAGTGGGCAAAACGGAGTAGTGTGCGAAAACTTGCACTTTCACATATTCCATTTCTTTGCGAACGGATTCCTAAAATGAGAATCATGAATTCTTAGGATAAAAACATCGAGAACTCGAGAAGCAAACTGTGAAGAGACGAGAACCAGCGGAGAACTCACAAAGACTTCTACGGCCCGGAGATTTTATACCTGTTTGAATAATGCATGAGAATCGGCAGTTCCGGATGACTTTACAAACATATTTCTCTCGTGTAATGCATGTCCAAAGTTATAGAGCATTCAATCGTCTCTTAATGCTACGTATTCTTTTTATTCCTGTAAAATGTTTCATTCACGATATTTCACCTACTTTGCAAATTCTTACTGTCCTTAACCGAGTGGAAATGACTGAATTTTCGTTTCTTTCTTCTTCTCTTTTCTGTTCATTTTTATTCAGATCCAAGTGTTTTTAATTATTTGACGTTTAAACAAATTTGAACAATTTTATTCGAAACTCAGTCAGATTAATAGTTTCTATGATTTTGTTTATCAATTTATAAAAGCACTTCTGTTTACATTCTTCATAAGTCAATTAATTGATCTCATTCCATGAAACACGAATGCATGGAAATATCGTAATTTTTATTATCGACTCGGCCCTCAATCCTGACAAAATGTCGATATATTTCATAAGAGTTTCGACGTTTCGGACTGTAAAAACGAGATAATAAGAGAAGTGAAAACAGGGGTGAATTTTATACGGTTCGACTAACAGTCGAAATGATCGAATATTCAATTTTTCTCTCGCCTTTCCGAATTCGTCTACGTTATAATATTAATGGGACTTGGTAGACCGCACAATTTCTTCGTAATATAGTTCGATAATGTTATTCCATCGTGATATCCCATTATCCATTCCTTTTCGCGATCCCGAAGAATCTCAATTGCGTTTAACGCGGCATGAGAAACTCTGCTGCTGACTCTGGGGCTCCATTTATCACGTCAACTTAATGTCATTACTGATAATTTAAAATTTATACGATTCGAAATACAATTTCCAATTTAAATCATAATATTTATGATAATTATGAGAAAATAATATCGCTTAATAAATATCGCTAATAAATAGAATCGCTTCGTATTTTAATTGGTAAATAATTCATGAAAATGAGGAAATATTTGGTTTTATAACTGTGTCTATAGACTCAAGATTGTTCGTTTTCAACTTCGGATACAATTGACTTTTCGGACGACCTAGAAAAGCGACAAGAGCTTCATTGGCTCGTGGTATCGACTCGTAGAGCATCTTCTTTCATTCTTCTCATTCCCTCTTCTCTTCCATCCCTTTTTCTCTTTCCTTTTCTCAATTTATATATCTATAGTACATCAAGTACACAATGACCACATAAATCACGTTTCCATTCGGTTATACGTGTGTGTGTATGTATGTACGTACGTTATATATAGAGGATGCATTGGACGATGCAGGGCAGACGACTGGAGTGAGTTTGGGGTGGAGGAAATATCTACGATCGTAGCCGCAGTTTGATTTACGACGCAACTACCTTTTCCACGTGCATGACTTATAGAGGATTGCAACACAGCAGTACTTTAAGTTGCACTTGTGTATCGTCGATGGGATATACATGGCTGAAAATATTTGAGATCTTGAAAAAAAAAAAAAAAAGGAATCTCCGGCTTGCGATAGACCGACTAAAGTGACAGATTTTGGAGATCATTACTCGGCATTTTCTGATAAAATAAAATTTCTTCAAATTTTGAAAAGATGCGACATAAATCGAGGAAGTCGTACAGTTCGAGGAAATATTAGGAGCGATTTGCAGAAGTAGATTTTTTTTTCAAATTTGTATTCATACCACTTTCCATAATTGCATAATAAAAGAGTTATCTCCGGTACACGTTTTGTGTTTGCCCTCTTTGCGTTTGAACGGATAGGAAAACTGTTATTTTTTTTCGTTTTTTTTTTATGACATTCAGAAGTGGTTGAAGTCTGGAGTGGTCAGTGCCAGTTTTTGTGTTGGGAATCATTAACGGTAAAGAAGAACGAGGAAAATACGATTATACGAGGATCGTAAAAGGAGCTGGATGAGGAAATTCTCATGGTCCAACCACCGCCTCAATTGTCACGCAGCTCTCTCGAATTCTAGTTTAGCCGGAGGGAGGGGGAGCGGAGGTTTTCTGTGAGAGAAAACGTCACTCTTGTGACAGAGTAACTGGAGAGATGGAAATGGCGAGGAGAGCAATGTTAGTGTTAAAAGAGAGATGGCCAGAGGGAATAGGGAAAGGAAGAGAAAAGGAGAAAGAGAAAGGGGTGAGCTTTCTCGCGTAGCAATTCGAAATATTCGGTCCAGAGGAAGAACGCTGAGCTAGGGAGGCGAGAGATCGTGTTAGGCGGCCGGTTACCACGAATAATGGATGCGACGGTAACTCACGTTAATGAAGCGTACCGTTTACATCTGCCTAACAGCCCGATGTCCTGGTTTTCGTTTCTCCCTTCCTTCTATATCCACTATCCTTTCATCCCTTTCCTCCTTCACTTTCTCTATCTCCCCTTTTCTCTGCTCCATACTCATACATATAACATTGGCAATTTCTGTACCCGGTACTACTAACACAGCGGTGCGTCAGCCCTCCAAGGAACGAGTAATAGAGAAATGTCTTCAAAGCTTTCTCACCGCGTTCAATTCCATTCTACCCGTTAGCTTCCGTCTGGCGGAGCACGTAAGCTTGGCCAACTTCTGGAAAAGCTCACCCAGAGCCCGACCGACCTACTCCTAAAGACCACCATCCCCGTGTCAACCGTATACCCCAAAAAGCGTAATACCCAGCAACATTCAGCCCGAGATCTGACTTCAAGAGACAACTTTTATTACAGTTACCGGACGAATAAGCAGAACCAAACGCCCGTTCAACGATATACGAGATACGGCTTCAAAGCCCTTCTCGTGGAGAACCATTTACCAAAGCAGTTTCGTCATGTACGTAAAAGCCACTCGTTAATCATGAAAACTTTTTTAACGAAACACAACCTTTCATCTAATACTTGGGGCACACTTGTTCATTTTATTTTGTTCATTTAATCGAACGATTTTATCTTTTAAAACTTTTCTTAGTCAAGAAAACTTGAGAAGAAGCAATTTTTTCTGGACTATTAACGGATTATTATGTCATCATCATCAACAAAACTTCAACGTGTCAAGGACTGGGAGAAAAAAAAAATGTTTCATTTGCGACTCTCATAATGGACTAAACTCCTTCCTTCGTTATATAGTTTCCTCTCATCTCTTCTCATCAATGTAGAATGAGAGGTCTGCGTGTGATCCGAATGAACATGATCGTTCAATGGCTCAGTGCATTTGATTCGATGAATTAATTTGAGTAAATGAATGAATCGGGAAATCGTTGAAGACTTAATCCATCATCAAATACGTAGTAACTTCTGATCCAATCGATTTCAAGCCACGTTTAAACTCTACGAGATCGAAATAATCGATGAATTTCTCAATAAAGTCTGCTGTTTGCTCGTACTCTCGAAATATATCTTAGCAACGAACTAACAGAAATTGTTTTGACGAATACGAAGATAGAGGAAGATTCGAATCTACAAATGTCCGTGTACATGTCTCTCCTGAAGACTTTTACTCGCAACAGTTCTCGGACTTGTAAGATATTCTCGATAATGAAACGAATGGCTGATACTTATCGACGCTTCATTTGTCGTCTGTGGGCCACGAGGATTCTGTGACTGCGCGAAGAGAGAGCACGGAATTTCTAATTAATCGTGCGACGGTAATGCGGGACTGCTCTCCATCCGGAATCTAAAGAGGGAGAGAGAGAGAGAGAGAGAGGGGTTGAGTCAATTCGTGTGGGTGACTTTCATTCGACATTGTACAAGGGTAAAAGGCTCGTTTAGATACGAGAATCATATGAGATAAAACTCTTGCCCAACGAAATACAATGCCGAAGGAAGTTGCCTTGAATTTTGAAGGGTGAAGAATATCAATCGATGAAAGTGGTGACTGTGTATTTTTCCTAACAGTAAACAAAATCTTCTCAAACGTTATCAAAAGATTTATTTTGGCAAAATAAATAAATTAGTTTGCTAAACAATTATCCAAACATACAGATCGATAACCACGAAATTTTACATAGTAAATTAACGAAGCCTCGTATATGTGTGTGTGTGTGTGTGTGTGTGTGTGTGTGTGTGTGTGTGTGTGTGTGTGTGTGTGTGTGTGTGTGTGTGTGTGTGTGTGTGTGTGTGTGTGTGTGTGTGTGTGTGTGTGTGTGTGTGTGTGTGTAGGAAAGTCTTGAGTGCTCACGTCGCCACCCTCTGGTTTGACAATTCATCTCATCCTTCGTCGGACAACGTTTGAAAATGTCGTCAAGTTCTCGATGAATCTCTCTCTCTCTCTCTCCCATTTGGAGCAAGAAATGGGAGGAGAAAGCACAATTTGCAGAAACCTCGAGCTGCCAGGAGTGAGATCGAGGGAAGTTTCGAAACGTGGCTAGTGGAATTGAAATTGAAATCTGGAAGGACTGTCTGAATTCAGAGTTATTTCGATCTTCTACGAATTGCATATTTTTATTTTTTTCAATGGATTTCGCAGTGGCAGATGGAAACGGTGATGAAAATTTTTCATCGTATGAGAAAAATAAAAATGTTGTGAAAAAAAAAAACAAAATAGAGCATAAATCATAGAACCAATAAAGGATATTTGAATAAATTATAAGCAATCTTCTTTTAGTACCACAATCCAGGCCCAAAGTGATTTAGAAATATTTCAAGGTTCACTAAAATTATAATTCTTCTATATTTATATTTGGAATAAAGGGAAAAAACCTATGAAACTGGCTCTAATGTGGTATTTTCTCTTCAACACACGTATGTATATAGACAGGGTTAATGAGGCAATTTATTCGTCAACCGAGCAATAATGATAATAACAATCATAATATGACAAAGTAGGATGCGTCGGCTCGTAGATCTCATTTTGCATCATCATATTACGATATCGTGTTGAAAGCCAACAGAATTGTGAGGGTGCGCGTAGGTTAACGAGGATACGTCGCAAGCACGACCCCATTTTTGTCGTTCCATAAAACTCCATTAGCACTCTCTCTCTCTCTCTCTCTCTCTCTCGGTTCTCTCGCGTTTCAGAGCTCCGTGTGTCACACCGTGTGATCCGAGACTGAGCTTTTTTCCTACGGATATCTCTCCCTGTATGACTGTGGAATATTCGGATAAAAATTCGAGAAAAAATTTTTCCGCACGATGATTAATTATTTTCAGACGAAAAAAACAAACAAAAAATCTTATATTCTGGATTGAGGTGAAAATATTCCTGCACTCGTGTAAAAACTGATCGATTGCCTTTGTTTTTTTTTGCACTCAAACATGTTGATTCCGGACCAATAATAATTGAAGGATTCGTTTCAATAAGTCTGATTGATATTTTTACAGACGCTCGTGGTAAAATATATTCAATCGAAAGAAAATATTAACAGGCTATTCCTTTACTATATTATTTAAGGATCCGAAATTTTTTTTTGTATCAAGAGTAACAGTTGTCAATTCGTTGAGTAACAAATTAACGAAATTATTTATTTTTTACATAAATTTAATCACAATGAAATTCTGGTGAAAGAATTACGTGATTAGAGCCTCGAATAAAAACATTAATTGTCAATTTTAAAAGATCCGTGCACTGAGAAAAAAAAGTTATTGGAACAACAAAATCCCTCATTACGGAGTGCCAATAAAATATATGATCATCATAATGTCATAAGTCATTGAACGAACACATAAATTTTTTATCAGACTGCACGTTCATTCTGCCAAAAAAATGTGCATTTCAGTTGACAAAACTCTTCCAATAACATCAATTTTTATTGAATCAACCATTTTTTTTTTCTCTGTGTGAGATTTATTTTACTACCAATATCAATTCGATGCTGAATTCAATTTATTTTAACGACGAAAATAGTAAGTTCGGTGCCATTTCCTTAGAGAAATAATTCAAGTTCGAAATTGAAGAGACTTTAGTGCCAGTCGAAATTTATGTGGGTATGAGCAAATTCCGGTGTATGTGTACGTAATAATAAGCCATGTCTTCGATCTCGTGATCCACGAAGAACAATTCGTCGAACAAGACGCGTCAGCGAAGGGCACACACGCTCTCTGGAATACTAATCAAGTTCTCAAGTGGTTTCCGTATTACACGCCGAATGAATGATATACATATGTAAGGCCCAGGGGGTAAAAGGGAAGGGCCATAAATTTCAACTCCAATTAATACTACCGAATTGGAAGGAATTTTCAGGAGAAGGAGGAGGAGGAGAAGGGTGTACAAGCTCTGGGTGAATTTCATGACGACATCGAGAGCTCAGACTTTGCGATGAGTGTTTCATCAAATCGTACATGATAATGACGTTCTCTCGTCATGGCAAACTTCGTTTCCCTTGCCTAAATTCCCTCACTTCAATCCTTATCTGTTTCTGGAGACTTCTCTTTCTCTCTCTCCTTCATATCTCGTTAAACTCATACCTGAGCACCAATTAGCAGAAGGGCCTTCGAAAATAGACATTTAACTGAAAACCTATTTGACCCTTCGTATATAAATTCAATTGATAAGCTTCTTCATGAATTAATTAAAAAATTTAATTAGTTCTGTATTTTTTACGATTCATTTTATTGTAAGCTCAACTGCTGCTCTTTATGAACCAGGTTTAATTTTTTTTTTTATCATTTATTTTACAAACGTGATAAGTTGTGGATTGACAATAAAAGCTCGATATTATCGTTGGAAAAAATATAGATTCGTCAGTACCACGATAGGAAATAAGCTCGTGTATATGGTCAGTGATAAAATTTTTGGCTTAACGCTTGTTGAATAATCGTTTGACACGTGTTCAACAGGAAAAAAAAAACTACTGCGACGATTTCATGGAAATGATAAAAAAACGAAACGAAAACTAAAATTGTATCAATTTTTTGGCTTTGGAGATGCAACACGATAAACGGATTTTACATTCGGATGACCCGACACTGATTCGCTTAACGGCTCTAAAGAGCAACCAGACCAGGCATAGCCAAAATCGTATATTTTTTTTTCGAGCTTTTCACCTTCCATACACGAACGTGAATGTGTAAACTGGGAAGAAGAAGTGTGAAAAATGCTCGTAAAAACTCTGGCACGTTCACAAAATATTAACTACTTCGTTGCAAAAAGCATCACCGAATGTAACAACTATGCAAGTCGTTCGTGAATACATTCTGCCACGTTCGAGTCTTGTGCCAATAGAAAAAAAAAAGAATAATAATGATTTTTTGTAGCATACATTTTTTTTCGTGACTTTTCATCTGAGTGTGAAATGAATACGTGAATTCATGTATACGAATTTTTTATGTGGGTAAGAATTTTATCATCATTCATGGCTCATGAAACTGTTTCAAAATGATCGAATTACACGAAACGGTGTAAATCTTCAAATTTTGATGAAACAATCATAAACTCTCGAAACTCAATTTCATTAAACTCGGAAAATCGTATTAGAAACAGTTCTACTTTCTTTTCAGTAAAGTCCCTAATCTGGGAAAACCAAAGCTCATATTTCTGTTCATTTTATCGTCATTGGCTCTCGTCAATGAGCTGTATTAAGTCTTATCTACAAAAACCACGCATTCGATATTTCCCTCGTCTTTTTGTTGTTGTTCCCATTTTCTGCTATTCCAAAATGGGAAGATGTCGCGAACAACAAATTTACGTTACTACCCTTTCTTTACAGGGCGTTGGATGCAACATCTACGTCATTTACTCGTTGATCAATCTTTTTTTCTTGCTCTGTGATAAAATGTCGGGAATCCTGCTGTTCTTGGGTCAGACGTCGAGAAATTGGACGCTTCGACTTGAGCGGACAGAAAGGTGGCAACTCGGCGTCACAACCGGTGCTCTGTATAATTATATTTTCTTTATCAAAGAATTACAGTAGATTAGATGTGATTTCCTGATTCCTTTTCATCGTATCCTGTTAATTAAGGAATTGATTTTCATGGTTTTTTTTTCTTCAAAATAAAATCTTTCGTTTCTTCCTTTATTTTTATCGTTCTTTTGTATTTCTCGATCGATATGATCTTTGAGGTTATCAGAATTTTTTCATTTGCTCATTATTTTCGGCTCTGGTGTGGATACGTTAGTTCCTGCGTGCAGTTTCGGGGAACCGCAAATATTAAAAACTCTTATCTCACTCGTACGCGGGAATAAAAAAAAAAGAAAGAAGAGCGAGAGAGAGAGAGAGAGAGAGATATCGAAACAGAAAATGGGCGAACAAACTTTACGTCCACTTTGGAATGAGTAAATGTTGACCCAGTTTTGGTCACCAATGTTTTCACCAGCGTCCGATCGAACATCACTCTCGTTCGCTTGTCCTGTCGAACTTCCGGTTCGGGAGCACAATTAATATGCCCGAAATTGTATGCAGATTGGCCTCGTACATACCATTTACCTGGAAACACCATTGACGTCTGTACAGTGGCATTCGATACCAAAGAATGCTGCTTTGTAACCAAATTAGTGAAAAGATCAAATGATATCGACAATTAATTGTCTGAAACTAATAATATCGAATGAAAGCTACGCTCGACTCCATCCACGTTTGATCAAAGAAATAATATACTGACAATGAGAAAATAAATAGCAGTTCGGTCGAGGACTAATTCATGGCACCGTTCTCTCTTCCTAGTATCGATATTTATAATTAATTAATATATTCACGTATCAGAAAAAGACCAGACAGTTTCTCGTTGACGTTCAAGATACTTTCATTTGCTGGAAGAATGTAAGGAGATGACGTGAAATTTTTTTTTTTTTTTCCTGAAAAAGTCTCTCTAAATGAAGTAAAAAGAAATTATTTTCATTCAATATTCCAGAGCTTTCAACTATTGAATGTTCTCGTATTTGAGTAAAAATAACTCGAAACCTTGATAAGAAAAGTATAAAAATAAAAAGTCTTTCATTGAAGTATTCTAAAAACGGTGAGTAATTTCTCCAGAACATGTTTCAACGAATTAATTCATTACTGCTCACACTGACGAAATTAAATTTCAAGTTAAACAGATTCATTTCCAAATTTACGGACAATTTAACCGAGAGACTGTCCTTGAGATGAACGTCAAGTGAAATAAAATGAAATGAAACAACGAACAAAGAAGCATCACAAAATAGAAACGATATTACAACGTCAATGCTAGCAACAGGATGAGGTTCGTGTATTATACATTCATTAGTATGTGCATCGTTGATGAAGTGATTAATCAAAGAAAGGATATAGCGGAAGAGTCGGAGACGACGGTAACGAACGAGGACGAAAATATCGAATTAAACGGCGGAGCTGTCAGGGAACAGGTTATGGAGCCAAATATAACGATAAATAAACCAGGTGAACCGGAAGTTGACGAAACCGAAGATTCGAAAGAGGAGAAAACGACCGATCGCGAGTCCGATGTGAAACGTATGATTCAAGATTTAGCCTATTTTTTGAGGGCTCACAAATTTCAAGATTACGATCGTCGTTACTTCAAAAGCATTGACCAAGCCTCGAGTCTTCCTTACGAAGAGTTTCCACGACCACCCTTGAGATCATTTCACTGGGAAGTGCACAAAAATTGTGACCTTGGATTTCATCAATGTCTACGTTACGTCGATCAAATTGTACGTATGACGAGTCTCCGGAGGGAAGACGACACCTTGACAATAATGAGAACAAACAATTGGAACCTGAAGAAAAATACTCAGCAAATTCTCGTCACTCAAAAGGACTGCCAGATGGCTCAGAGACGGGATAATCGCACGGTTGTTCCTTTTCAAGGACCCATCGGTAATATTGGCTCAAGATATATTCACTCAGCTACATTCTCATTCGATTTTCTCTCGAGCTCCCTTTCGTTTCGTTATCTCTCTTCGAATAATACTTACTCCTGATACCCTTAAGCACCGACACGAAGAAATTAGGTCGCGAATTTATTCGCTACGACGATATAGCTGATTCTAAAACGTTCACACGAACCCCTGATCATTGAAACAGACACAAAGTTCTTCAAACGTCAATTTTAAACGTCCAATAATTCCAAAACGTTTCCAATGGCGAACGACACAAAGTTCAGAAAGAAACAGACACAAAGTTCTTCAAACGTCAATTTTAAACGTCCAATAATTCCAGAACGTTTCCAATGGCGAACGACAGTGAGTTATTACATGTGTTGGTACACAATGCTCGAGAGACCAGAACTCGAATTCTTCGGTGACTCGTGCTCCAATCACGCTAATTGTTTGGATAATTATGGAATAGACAACCGGGATCCAAGGGCCAATGACGATAAACCTTTCGCTTGTGCCTTGTACAGTTTTTGTCCTGATCATTGCTGTCCCATCAAGCATTTGTGGTACATGAGAGATTGTTTTCAATCTCCTAAAAATCCTTGCTACGAAGAAAATCGACCAGGTAAGCGTAAATAATCAAATTTATTTATTGGCCATTACCCGAATTGATATTCATGGCTACAGGCTAAAATGGACTTTCGTTGACTCACTGACGACAAATTTTATCGAATCCCGAAGACGTGAGCTTCGAGATGACGAATAAAGTTTTCGATCGACTTTTTCAAAAATGTTTTTTTCTTCATATTTTTACTCCAGCTGATCGAAAGTGTAAGTTGAATCGTGAAGATAATCAAGATTTCGAGTCGCTCATTCGCAATCGCATAAACGTAACTTGCCATTGTCGTGAGAGCGGTTACGAATGGTCTTCAAGATTTGGTATCTGCGTTGATGTTAACGAGTGCGCGCGTAATTTGCACGATTGTAATCTTCAGGATGGCCAAATTTGTGTTAATCAGCCAGGAAGTTATGCGTGCATTTGTGGTGTGGGAACCGTGTACGAATCTGAGCTTAAGAGTTGTGTTAAGGATTCAATAATCGAGAAAGCACTGGAGCCTTCGAAAGGCAACAAGGCTGGATTAAAACCAAAAATAAAGAACGCGTTCGAGTCGATAGTGAAGGCGCTTACTCGATCGTCGGCGATGAAAAAAAACCATAAACGAAACAGTGTTCTTCTGCAATCCATTTTTATCCCTATTTTCATTCTTCTCCAATTATTGTAGACTGAAGAAAATAATTTCTGTAATGATAGCGAGCGCCATTCCGGATTAGAATATTTTATCGGTATTTTGCTCAGAGTTTCGATCAAGTAAATTTTCAAACAAAAAAAAAGAAACAAATGTAATATTTAACAATTTTTTGAATACTCGACGTTCGATCGGGGTCTGTCCCAACAGGCTGTTCGAGTAGCACAAAGAGCTGATACTAAAGCCTTCGAAAGACTGCGGCATAAAATGAAGTCGCAGTTCTGAGTTGGAACGATTGAAACGTTATTCGCGTGTCATGTTATTCGTTGCTTTTACACACACACACACAAAACAGTATGAATAAAAAACGAATCTCAAACGATATTTAGCCTCGTATCTATTTGTATTGCCTGCACCGTTTCGCTTTTGCCTCCCGTGGCAATGCTGTATCAGCGAATGATAACGATGATAAAATATATACAATGATATGAAAAAAAAAAAATGAGTGTCGCATTAAAAGTACTGGCAGCGGGAAAAGCGGAGCAAAGAGGCTGCAGGGGAAGAAAGAAAAAAAAAAATGTTGACGCACAGCATCCGCAGCGGCAATTCGAAATTTAATCTTCTTTCGAGGCGCAACGAGAGCCTGATGCTGGTTTTCGCGATCCTGTGTGTTATTCCGCGCCGCGAGAATACTCTTTTCTCTCTCTCTCTCTCTCTCACTCTCTCTTACCTTTTTTCTCCATCTCTTTTCCACTCACACTAACCCTATTCCTCTCCCTCATCTCTCGTCTTTTCGTACCGCGAGCGTGCTCCTGCACTATTTCTCTCGCACTCGTTTTCCACCGGAATGGCTTTTCCCTTAACGGTCGTTCTCCACGCTCAGGGAAAAACAATGGTACTCTACATACCAATTGCCGCATTTAGCATAATGGAGAGATAAGAAAGGCTGGTTTCGCGATCCCTTCTGCTTTACCGGTTAGCATTTTAACGTATAAATATAGATGTATATGTGGATGTTTGTGCAAGTGTGCGTAACCGTATATCCATGCGATATATATATATATGAGTAGAAGTTGACACTGACAACGAGAGAAAATCATCAGAAGATGAAAACGAGCACGAGACGCGGTAAAGTTTTCGAAAAAAGTACTCCAAACTTGAAATTTATTCATGTATTCGTTTCATTACACGATATTAAGGAGAACTTAGTGTCTTAATTGGAAAAACGTCGGTAATGAAAATACAAGAAACATTCCATTTTAGGGTTTCAATTGTTTTTATTCAACGGTCAAATTAATAGATTAACGGTAAGCATTTTTTGAACTTTCTTTAACTCTCTATTTTTTTTAAAAGTCTTCGAAACAAGGAATTGGGAAGTGGAAATGAAAAAGTGGAAATTATTCAAGATTTATTTGGTTCGGGTCGAGCATACTGAAAGTGAGTATAAGTAGAAAGGTAGCAAAAAATAATACGCGAATAAAAAATCAGTGGTACTGGAATTTTTCCATTGACCTGAGAAGAACGAAAAGAGAAGGTCGCGCTATGACGGAGACAGTCAAGTTCGTTCGGTTGCGAAAGATTGCGTGGGTTCCCGGTACGCGGTTCATGCGAAATTTTATGATTTTATTAGGAGTTTTCGCCGACTTACGAGCTACAGTATTAAAGAATCTATTTTTTTGAATATATGCACAAAAATTTTTATGTTTCATCTAATATTATAAAGTTTATGGATTTCCTTGTAGCTATGGTATAAACGAACGTAAAGAATTTCCAATGATTCGAAACTAAAACGTTGATTGCTGATCAACCTGATACACACTCGCTACACTTCACTCGCTACACTTCAATCGGGGCAACGATCGCTGGAATGCTCAATATGGAAAACACTCGAATCAGCGAATCATTTTAGTATTCATAAAAGTTGACCAACCAACATTCATTTCGTTGATCAGTTCTTCTAGTCTGCTCTCATTTTTTATTTATCGTATGTTATTCGTGCATGTTTCATGACGTTTGAAAAAAATATTTTCGATATTTATTCTTTTCTGTTTATATAATTACGATAAATATAGAAAATTTATTAAGCTTTTATGTTAAATTTTGAAATTTCATATGAAATCATACACCGTCTGTTCAGTGACACACCAAATCTACTTCAACTTGATCTCTATTCTCCTATCCGCTCGATATCGCCTCATAATACACTGTCAACGTACTCGTTTGTTTAACATGATCGAGTTACGATTGCATTGGCCAGTATGCGGTTATCAAATCGGAGCTCATGTGATATCCCCCCGCTAAGACAATTTCGTCGTTTGCGTAACTGATTTAGTCGCTGGAACGATCTCGAAACCTGAACAGTCTACAGAAGGTGGCCACTGACCAACTCTCGTTTACATAAGAATATTTGGTGAGAGGAGATGAAATAATTCCAGATGAACTCCCAACTTCCACGATGATATATAAATTTACGTTTTCATTTTAACAGATCAAAAGTTCAAAGAACAATTGACATTTGTTTAACAGTTTTAATTCACTGACTATAAAAATAACGATAAAACGAAGAGGAAAATTAATTAAATTTCGATCAACTGTCAACTTGAAATTAATCACATTTGTAGTCTGGAATTGTTGCAAATTATGATTACGCTATAATTATTTATCATTCTACTTTCATGAGCATCAATTACGAAATACGTACAAGCTCAATGCTCACTTTGTTACTAAACAAAACTGCAAGGTTTGCCATCCGTTGACGAGGCATCCACGATTACTCAAAAGAAGTTTTCGTCGTGTGCAAAAAATAAAAGTGATGAATCTTCATCGCATTGTTCTCACGTTTATTTTTTTTTTTTTTCTCTATAGATTTGCACAATTACGTAGAAAAAGCTTACTCAGCGTAGCAATGAAATTTGTGAAGGTCTAAATTCCATCAGCGAGGTGCAGGTCTCGGTATTTTGTTCAGTCGTATTCGTGTCTCAACGATTTTTTGTCTGCTGAGTCTTGAAGGAAAATACGAAAAGGGTGGGGACTCGACGATCCAAGCATTGGGTGATCGGCGAATTCGTGGTTAGTCTTGGGATTGCAGGTGATTGGTAAACATCATAAGGGGACACTCGTAAGAGAAGGAGAGAGAGAGAGAAAATAAGAAAGGAGAATCGTGGCAGAAGGACCAATTTGCGGATCTGAACGACGATTCTCAAAGTAAAACGTTTAAAAAGTGAGAGTTACGCGTCCACGATCTCGAGAGTGTTGCTGCACATTATTTTGTTTACCAACGAAGTCACAGTCTGTGATCATGTCCGTGGGCGGATGGTATGGCGATCATGAGATTATTCTCACAGGAGTTAGCAGTGAATTGGGACGAGCGTTATTGGAAAAATTACTTCGAGCTTTTCCGAAGGTGAAAATTTATGCTGTGCTGCGATCTCGAAATGGTCTCAACAAGGACGACAGAATGAAGAGTATTTTGTCATCTCCTGGGTATGATTATCTTTATAAATATAAGTATAGAAAGAGTAGCATCGATACACTTTTATTTATCATCCCTGTGTCTCACCCCTCGATTCGTTTATAGAAAAGCTTTTGGATGTTTCTCTTACCGATCATATTTTAGAATCGAGGAATCATCTTCCATTCGAAACTATTTATTTCAATAAGAACATGAACCATTTCGGTACAAATCACACAAAAATATCGGAGACAGTCGAAGTTTTCTAAAATAATAAAAACAAGTGTTTTTTTTTTTATGATACAAATTTGGATGAACATTGGCAAAATATTTCAATTAAAAATAGAACGATATGAGTTCAAAAGCTACAATTTTGCATTGACAATAAGTTCGATATTTTTTTACAAGAAAAAAAAAACGATTTCAAGAGTTTGAAAACCAATCGATGTAGTCGTTTTTTAGATGTTACGATTATCGATGAAGAAAATACATTTTTGAGACAAAAATCTATTTTCTGTAAACCCTTTCTCGAGGGAGTCGGAGCTTACACTCTCAACGTCTAAGTTTTCATAGATTTTGTCCTTGGATTTCCTTAAAACTTGCAGAGACCATTGGGCAGATATGTACTTCAAGAAAATATAAAATTCAAAAATGAATTTTTGTAACCTATATGACGAGCTTCAAGAGAACAACATACAGCCTTGCTCAAAAGTATTAGGCACCCTGTGGCTGTTCGACCCACACAATAAAGCCTATTTTGGAGCAGACAATTCAATTGAATATATTTATCTAATTTTTTTTTGTACTCGGTACGTAACTTTGAACATGCCTATTTTTTGTGATTTTTCATCTCAATTAACCAGGTGCCAGGCTCACAAAAGTCAGTGAACTAACTGTTTGGTCAAGAATCTTTGAAAAGGACATCTCGAGTTTTAATTTGGTTTTTGGAAAAATGAAAAGCCATGCTTTTTGGCGAAGTTATTTAATTTTTTCTCTATATTATCGAAAAAATTCTCATTTTATCTTAAAATTTTTTTTTTATTATAAATTCTGCTAACAAATCAATATGGTTTATAATACAAACAAATTTTGAAAAGGAAATCCGTAATTTTTTCGCTAATCGAAAGTAAATGGAGTTTACTGAATTCAGCTACAATTCTTTTTGATCGAGATTTTTAATTTTTCGTATTGGACAAACAGCGCCAGGATGCCTAATACTTTTGGCCAAGGCTGTATTCGTGGATATATATATTTTTCAGATTTTTTGGTCCATTGCTCGGAGAAATTGAAAGATAATAAAACGCAGAATTTAATGCCCTCGGCGTAGTTTCAGCACTCAGAATCCGGGGAGAGCGAATTTTACTGATATTATTTTTATTATACATTTCCAAAGTAATTCATTTTTAGAAGGCTATTCTGTATAGGAAACAATAACGCTCAAGGGGTTGTAAACGATTGACGAAGCGTTTCGGGAAGCTTTTGTAGCTGTATACTCGTCGCGAGTATGCATCTTCGTTCTCTATTCGACCTATTATGCTACACACACGAATATCTATAAACGTGTGAGTACCTAAGTACGTGAACACGAGCCATACTTATACTCACGATTTTCACAACAATTTCTAAGTGTATGTTCACGATTTTCCTGGAACCATAATACGTGATTCAAGGCACTGAGTTTCCATATAAAAACCGATGGGAAAAATTCACGTGAAAATTTATCTGGCTCTCGAATAACACGCGAGTTACCGCTACGTAAAGTATTACGGTTTCTTCATTCGAAAAAAAAAAAAAAAACAAAAAAAAATCGATCTTCCTTGATTACATGGCGCTCTGCCAGAATTGAACTACGAGCCCCGAGCTCTCGAGTGGACACGTTTGAAACATAATTTCTTTTCAAATCTTTCTGCGAGAGGAAATGATTT
Source organism: Campoplex capitator (assembly GCA_037576405.1). Lineage (NCBI taxonomy): Eukaryota > Metazoa > Arthropoda > Insecta > Hymenoptera > Ichneumonidae > Campoplex > Campoplex capitator. The sequence continues at coordinate 5,120,320 of JARBWI010000323.1, read as the reverse complement.
ATTTTTCCAAACAACATTTTCCCACACGATTTAATATTCTTGGATGAAACGTTATTTATTTTCAAATCTTGCTCCGAGAGGAAATCATTCCTTTTTACAAACAAAATTTTCCCACACGATTCAATATTCTTGGACCAATGTACACTGTTAGAAAAAATTTCTCGACTCAAGTAATTCAAATTATTTGAATCGAATTTACTGGAGACTAAGCTATATTGATTTGGATTGAATAAAATCACACGTTGGATTTAGTAAGTTGTTTTCTTGGTAGCCATTGATTGGTCGTTATAATCGAGATCTTTGAAACTAATTATCGATATTTGAATTAAATACAGTATTCTTACGAAAATCAAACCAAAAATTTTAATTGCAGATAATTAATATTTATGGTCCGAATAGTTTATTTAAACAACACGAATAAAAGTTATTCGCGAGAAATTTGTAATATTTTTATTTGGAAAAGCCCAACGCATTGGAAACAAATAATTTTCATTTACTACATTCAGTGTGTTTCTCTTTGATACAAAAATGAAACTATTAATCGAAATGATTAGTCTTTCGATCGAAATAATAAAAATAATAGTAAATGACCTGTGTCAGTTCAAATAGTTATTGAGATCGATGAAACAGTTCAATTTATGGAACTATGTAGTCAAAATCTTTATCCAATTATTCATTCATTCAACTGAATTAAATCGACCGATTGTTTGTAGTAATCGTGCAATCGAGTCTATTAAAGGTTCATTGTGTCTAATGATTTGATATTAGCTTTCATGAAAACATATATTTGTGTCGAAAACATATTTGCTATATACCAATCATGAATTACTGGATAATATACAAGTAATTGAATTATTTGCTTTGAATAAATTTTATTTGGTTCAAAAATTTTTTCTTAACAGTGTAAACGATGATTACCGATCCATAAACACAGTTTTTTCCATAAAAAATTTGTCAGTATTTATACGATCCGAAAAATGGTCCGTTAACACAAATTTATATTCGATAAGCCCACAGAAATTACATTGAATCATTGTAAAAAGATAATTCCAAATTAAAAATTCTCACCAGCCTTGAATATCGAAAAATATCTATTGCCTGATATATTTTTATCTCAAAAAATAGATACGAGAGATTACGACAAGAGGATCCAGGCGCGATAACCCGAGTCAAAGGATTGGAGGGAAATTTACTGTACGAGAACATTGGTCTCAGCGAAGAAGATATTTCAAGGTTGAAAAACGTCGCAGTTCTGTTTCATTCGGCAGGACCGTACGAAGACGTTCTCGAGTTTTGTCAACGTTTGCCCAACTTGCGGTCGATCGTTGCTGTATCCTCGTTGTTCAAACAAAAAGGATCAATCATGGAAACACGTCAGAATGAAAATGTTCCTGATATACCGTTGGCTATTCTGAGAGTTCCATTTTTAGGCCCTGCTTACAAGGAACCCATTCCAGGATATGTAGAAGTTTTGAAAGGACCAACAGCACTTATGGTTGGGGCAGGTTATGCCTATGGAAAATCGGATCTTCCGGCTGAAGTATTTCCTATTGATCTTGTCGTTAACACTATCATTGTTGCTGCCTGGGAGAGAGGACTTAGGTGGGTTTTCAATCATTTCGTAATGAAACAATAAATACAACTGATCCATCGATCTTGATCATCTTTTCAGATGATTTTTTATTTTTTATTTTGCTATTATCACTTGATGATTGAATCGATGATTACGAATCGGTTCGTAAATTTATTCCAAAATGAAACTTAATCCACAATTCTTTTTTTACGTATTTGCAAACTTTTTTTTACAATTTTTAGGAGATTATCTGTTGATTATGAATTTCTAATTGAATTATTATTTCAACATTTAATACTCGATGCTCCGCGATGAGATGACGGTTTTATTCATGCTCTGGATAAAAAGACGTTTTGCAGCCTCTATTTCATGTGTCTCCTATGACGAAGAAGAGGAAGCAAACAGAATGATTTTCGTTTTTGAATATGAAATAATTGATTATTTGAAAAAAAAAAAAAAAAAAAAAAAAAAAACGATTCTTGAACAAATTTACCTTCACCCGAGTCACCCAGCAAGAGTGAAAGTTAGCTAACTCGGTGTGTTTGCAACATGACAAGTCGTAAAATGCATTGCCGATTTAGTCAATGGCTGCAATTATTTCTCACTTCAACATCGTACGAAACACAGCGAGAACGTGAAAAAAATAACGTTTGTGGGCCGATAAACATCGCGACTATATGTTGCTCAAGTATTTCTTTTTTCTCATTTGGTCGCATATATTTCCAACTTGAATTATATTCCAGGTACTCGGCGAATAGGCGATCGCGCAATTTCAAAAATGCAGACTTTTTGGTCATATGTGATTTCAGTCGAAGATTTAATTATGAAAACCATGATTTGGTGAAAAATTTTTTGTGAAAGAGTCAGCAGAGTTTTTGTTTTCGTTAATAACATCGAATCGTGGACTGTTGAAAAATATAAAAATATTTTCAGTCAGCCATTAATCTTCGTTGCGTCATTCGAGACTTTCTGCTGCAACGATTTCGATGAAAGAATAGGAAACGTCGTTCTAAATTATTTACAATCCACCGTGAATATGCTACGAGTCGTAAATATAATCGCGAGTATTTTGCGACGAGCGCCAATTTTGTAACGTTACTTTGAGTTATCGGTGAAAGCGATCATAAAAGTTGAGGTTGGTAGAATGATAAATCCCTCGAGGCATAAATTGTTGAGGTAAAAATGAAAAATAGAGAATTCGATTGCAACAACGAAATCATAAAAATAAAATGATAAAAGAAGAAAGACACGATCATCTGGGTAAAAAAAAAAAAAAAGAATCATTACGACTCGTCTTTTAAATCTCTTTTATTGGATATTAATGATCGTCATTGAAGCGCCAATCACGTATTTTTTTCATTATTCACACTGGAAAAATTCTAGAGCGATACACTGGAATGGCAGACTCTGCAGGTGAATTGCAAGGGTATTTTTTTTGTTCCGATTCAACTGAAGCACAGAGAGGAAAAAAAAAAAAGAGAGGGAGATAGAGAAGAAAAGGTAAAAATCTTTCTGCAACAAAGATCCAGGCAGTTTTATTGGTAGAACGAAAAGCCTTATTTACCGGTCTTAACGTACGTCTCTAGGGGCTTTTCTCGAACCCGCACTATTTTCGCCTCACCGGACTGCTGGAATAAACCGATTGCATCTACCTCTCCGAAAACGAACGATACTTATTCTTTAGCTCTGTCGCGATTGTTCCTTCTGGCTCTTGCTCACTCCTTGCCTTTTATCCTTTTCTATCTGCTCAAAGATAATCGAAGTCCACGAAAAATAAATGTCGAACCCATTCAACACATAAACAGATATAAATGTATATATGTGTGTTATACACTGTTGCTCAAAAAGTTTCGAAGAACCAATGATCTGGGATGTTAAAAAACTCTGAAACTCCCTCAACTGATGAATCATTTATTCATTGAGAGATGAGAGAATTACATAAATTGAAAAACAAATTTTTGAATCTTTCTGAACTGAAATAATCCGTTCGATTAAAATACTAGCCCAGAATTTAAGGAAAACTGGATTATTGTTAGTCTCGCTCGTTGATTTCATTGTTGATTTGTTATTCGAAGATGCAACCGTGCTGCAGAATATCATGATTCTATGACGAATGAATAAACGTCGTTCACCTTCTTCTGAGTTTTTAAAAACTTTTGTGCAGGACTGTATATTTTGTTCGTCCGAATGTGTACCAACGGTGTGCCAAACTATATCCTGCTACAGATTCATTTTTCTCCGATAGCACGAAGTCCGTAATTTCCGTCTCAGTGGTGATCGGATGTGAAGGACGATCGCAGTTTATAAACTTCTGTTAACAGCTATAGTTGCACTTGGGCCTTATAACCTCGATTTGATCAACAATATCGAAAAAATAATATCCGCACGAAATGATTCACGGTTTGACTTGATTGGAAGCAGATCTTTCACTACCTGCACCGCGGATGATGGCCTGTGTCGTAGGATGTCATTTTTAGAAAAACTCGTTCGATATCGACTTTGATTTTTCGTATCACAATCTTATTCAAAAGGGCTTTAATAATTATTATTACAAAGCACATTGTTAAAAATACTTTTTAACAATAATAACAACCGTCAAATAATGTCAAATAATTTTTCCGCTGTAACATTTTTGTTGCACATCTCGAAGGATTCGCGATTCGTTGTATTTCATAAAAAGTCTACCTAAAAATATGATTTTACGTTAGGAATGATGATACCAGCGGGCATAGAACAGAGAAATAGTGTCGTGAAAAATATTTGTTTTCGTCGAAGAATAACTTTTTTTTTTCTTTACACAGAATGAAAATCATAAAAAGGCATTTTTGTGTGATACTTTTTACGGAATTTTCTTCGTGAAATTTGGTCTTATCGTTTGCACGATCGGTGTCGATCAGAATCGTGGTGTATATGTGTTTTATAGCCGTTTTTTTTTTTTAAACTTTACAGAAGTCGGTCGGACGAGCCAATGGTGTACAATGCATTGAGTCTCGGTTGCACCTGGGGTGAGCTGATCGAAAAGGGCAACCTGGCAAATCGTAAATTCTCCTATCCGACATTCGGGGTTAGGGGTATGACTTCGCTAGGTTTTTTGCATTGGATAGTCGTCTTGTTCATGGAATGGATGCCATCGGCTGCTTGTGACGCGATCCTTTCGGTTTTCGGTGCGAAACCAAGGTAACCAACATTCATATATGTATCTACATAGGGATCTGTAGATCCACAAGTTTATTATACATCTACAGCAAAGGCGGTAAAAGATTTTGTTGCGATCGTAAATGGAAAAAGAACGAAAAGTAAAATATTCCAAGTTCTACCGAAAAAAAGCCCGTACCAGCATTCGTTCACATGCAAGATTCATCGGCCATAAAAGTCTCGAATCAAATACACGCAGAGTATCGGTTCAACGCAATGTCAAAGAATCGAACGATTACGAGACACCCGAGTGAATCGAAAAACCAATCAAACAACCGATATAACATATGAGTTAAATACCATCGTTCATCATCTTATGAGTAACGGACTGTAAGAAAAAATACGAGACTGCATGAGAAAAAAAAATTCAGTTTAACGATTTAAATTTTACTTAGAAGCTTTCTGGCCCATCGTCATTGCCAGGGTCTGCATCGTTCAGATCCATTTAAACTCAACTCCGCCTGTTGGAATGCAAAACGATCCAACCTTGTCAAAAATGCTTGAAAACATCGCTTCGCCGTCTAGAAAATATATATTTCTCAATCCTAATCCTAATTCAGAATATAATTCGTCGAAAGGATTTTTTTTCTAGCGATAGCATAATAAAAGCTGTCATCAACTGCCTGAAGCATTTTGAAACGCTTCAAATTTCTTAGCTCTAGGCTTTTCAGTTTAAATATTAATTTCACCCGCCATACAATTGCAGTTTTCACAAACAAACTTTGATTTACAATTTCTTATCAATACGAATAATTTTGATCATGAGAAAAGTTGCATCCTTTTTCTGTTTCAATCTTTCATTCTTTTCTTGAATAACCGAATTCATGGTGTTGAGTAAAATGATATCAGTATCAAATGGTAGCGAGCGTTTTTATTACTTTTTAATGTCAACTGAAGACTGTGTTTCGTGACAATGATAAACCTGTAGGATAGATGAAATATTTGAAGAAGAAAAAGAAAAAAGAAATGACAGTTAAATAACAAGACAAATTTTCCATCTGCCCAGATGCGTGGCCGAGCACGAAAAAGTACGTAAAGCACTAGGATCGCTCGAGCCAATCGCTTCGAGATCGTGGTCCGTCGAGAGGAAACGTATTTACCAGCTGCAAGAACGCCTGACGCTCCAAGATAAAGACACGTATCCTATTTGTTCTGAAATCGATGTCGAATCTTACGCTCTTTGCGCAGCGGCATCAGCGAGAAAATATTGCGTCAATGAAGACAGTATAAAAATAGTGAAAAATTTCAAACTTCTGTTTATCGCTCTCTTCGTCATTCTGACGCTGTTTTATCTTTTCAAGTAAAAAAAAAAAAACATAAGTTTTATCTATAAATTTATAATTTTTCGTTTATTTACTTTTTCATTGAAAATTGTAATGATTAAGGTTGTGAATAATATCGGGTCCCAAACGCATGAATTGTTTTCGTTTTCATTTATCAATAAACTCACTCGGCCATGCTGAAACTTGGAGTTTTCGATCGGCATTTAGGCGCATAAACAAATGTTGATTTTTCACATTTGATTGGAAAATGTTCGTTAAGTCAATTAAAATAGGATCGATCCAATTAAAAGGAATCTTTGAACCTGATCGTCGGTCATTAATAATTGCCTGCGAAATGGCTGGCTAATCAATTTCTCGTTTCGTTCTACAGCACTTTTTTTCGCTCTCTCTCTCTCTCTCTCTCTCTCTTTCTCTCTTTCGTTGTTTTATTGAAACTCGATAAAAGAGAAAGGTAGGTCGAAACAGTGGCCAGTCTGTTGGCTCTCTCGTTCGATTAACTTAGCACACAATACAGAGAACGACTTTCTCCGGTGCATAGATGGCTTATAAAATTCGCGATACATCTTCTACGTTCGTACGGAGACGGAAAAATGTTGCAAGCTTTTTTTTTTCCCTGAAACAGATGGGGAATACGACACAAATTGGTAAAGTTCAGCAAAACAACGAAAATAACAACAGGGAAAACAAAAAGTCGATATATTCGTCGAGAAAGTCATCTCACCGGTAAACTTCTCAAGGCATGTAGGTTGCGTGGCATGTGTGAACCGATGCGCGATCTTTGAAGGACACTAAAAAAAAAAAAAAGAAAAAAAAAACGAATTGAAACAAACGAGTATTTTATGGCACGGAAATTGCACAAGATCGAGCGTTAAATGTGGCGCGATTGGACGACCGAAACTCATGAAGTCGATAACATTGAACTAATTAGAATCAATCTCACGAGTTGCACTTTGTATTCACAGTTATAAAATATTTTACAGAGCCATAACACCAGCGGATTACAATCGTTTTTAATAACTCATAAATAAACAAATAAAATAAATATGAAACGTCACAAAAACTATACTGTGGAATTTCAAAACATTTCACACGTAATTTCTCAGGCATAAAGTTGTACTTATAATAATAAGTAACGTGACAAAGTTCTGGAAAAAAAAAAAACAGCGGCGCTCTTAAAATTTTTTGAATGTTCGTTTTTTATCATTATATCACGAAAAAATGGTCCAACGAGGAAACAAATTTTTGCTGTACACAATAAATCTGACGTTTCACCGAACGAGCATGATTTGAAAAATGTGATATTTCAAAAAATGACGTTCGATGATTTGCACGAATATTTTCAATAGATTTTCATGAATTCGAAGAACAAATGAATAAAAGAATAAACTTTGAAATAATGTAGGAAAATCCAGAAAAAAAAGCAGCCAAATGATTCGACAACATTTTAATTTGGCTTCATCGTTGGTGAAAGTCAATGTTTGCAACGTCTCAGAGCAGGATGGTTAAATCGGAAAAATACTCGTGTTCAATTCGCGAGCATAGAAATTCCGAACAAACTGAATTTTCGACTGAGAACATATATCCGTGAATCATCCTTGAAAATGCTTTTATAACAATGGTATTTCCACAAGACAAATTCTTCGAGTCCTTGGATTTTCGAACGAGGCCAACGATTGGAATTCTCTTTGAAGTCAAAAGCGCATTCGTCCATCGTTTTTCTCGCACCATGCGCAGTCACGATTAAATGCTAGTCGGAGTAAAAAAAGAAAAAAAAAAAAAAAATCTCGAGTCGTTCGAGCGAAAGTAGAGAAGGTCGTTAAGTTCATCTGGAGGAGTGTGGGCGTGTTTTTTTTTTTTTTTTTTTTTCTCCACTTTTAGCATCACCGTTGATCTGCTATGCTGGGTGCCTTTGCTACGTGCCAGCTGGGCCACTCTGCGAAGTGTTGTAGCAAACGCAGCAGGCTTCGACCTTTAACACCTCGCTTGCTCACTTCAACTTTTATATACGTATGCATCGATCTCACCGGTCGAACCACACAGTAGCGAAACGTGTTCGTTGCACATTCTAACGGAGTATCCGTGCTGCGTTTGGCACGGCTCGTTAAACGAACCCGCAGAGACTGCACTACTTTTTTTTTGTTTCAGTATCAACTTCATTGAGTGTGAACTTGTTGCGATCGAAGTGATTGTTTTTTTTTTAATCAAGAAGAACCAAGTTTTAGCTCTCAAGTCAAATGTGTTCGAATGGAAATAAGCTCTGGTGAGATCGCTCGTATCGTGGACAACGTTACGCGGACTTGGCAAAAGTTAGGATCCCAAATTCAGTTGCACCGAGTTTGGATAAATGTAAAAAATGAAATTTGATTTGGGAATAATGGCTGGCCATGAGTCACAATGACTCTGGTTTATAGCCGTAAAAAGAAGCTGCAAAAGTAACGTGTTTCGCTCAATCTCAGAACGAGATTTCAATGATTTTATAAGCGCAAAGTCGACCGAAAAGTAACTTTGAAAGCAAAACGAAGTTTTCAACTTTCTGGGATAAAACAAAATATAATTTTGAGGTAAAAAAAAAAAAAAAAACAGGATCTTTGAAGAGATTACGAGAAAAGAAGAGCGTGGAAAGAACGAGAGGCAATGACGGGTAGAAAACGATTGAAGTGGAAAATTGGGTTCGAGCTAAAACTGCACTTCGGTACGAAGGTCAACAACGAAGTTCTCCTTTCGATCTCTCTTAAGCAGTTCCCAATGGTTGTTGGTGGAGAGTTGAACTCGAGGGAAAAGCGTGAAAATGAAGAAAAGGAAGATTGAGAGTGGAAAGAGCTATGGGGTGAGAGCACAACTGTTTCTAAGCTCGAACAACTTCGGCCAACTGTGTACCACAGCCGAGGAAACAACTGGCAGCAGTTGCGCCGACCTCCGGGCTACTCTCCATCAGCGGAATAGTTATTATAACTCCATGGACAATCTTATATCTCCATCGAGCATAACTAACGTGACTAACTTCGGTGTATTTGAGTCATTTGTGCATTTAATAGACGCAGTAAGCTGACGAAAAGCAACAACTTCGACGTCGATCTGCTCCTAGTCCTTTAAAACCAAATAAACATTTTGTCAGATATTCTTTTCGTGGGTTTTGTCTTTTAGAAAAATTATTCAATTCCTGAAGATCCGATCACGAATTTAGAAAGAAAGTCTAATAAAATGGGATTGTTATTGAGATCCGAATCTGTAATAAAGGACAACAGCTTCGATGCTTGCTGCAATTTTTATTTTTTATTGTAAATAGTAGCAATAGAAATAATTGATTGGGCTCTGATAAAGAAAAATTAACATTCCTCCAGATTTATTTCTTTCGAAATGATTTTAAGTAACTTCGCGAGGCTGCTTTTTTTTTCTCGAAAAATGTTGATTGTCTAAAAAGTTGAAATAAAGCATATACGGAGATGAAAAAGACCATTCGGTTGATTCGAATTTGTTGCAATATTTAAATAAATGATATTATCTTTTATGTATACGATCGATGTTTTTCTTCTATATAAAAGTCGATCCCTTCGCTCGTTTTACCCAAAATTCTCAAATCCCGAAGGCAGAAAGGGGGAGATAAAAGGAATAACGGTTGCCTAGGGTTCTGCGATTGTACTAAACCTTCAACTTCAGGTACTGAAGATGAAAGCTGTAGGTTATAACGTAATGCGGTGGATATCTGGTACATATAAACATATTCGAGTTTGTATAAAGCGCGCACGAATGCTCGAAGGAATTGCAAAGGGTTATAGCGTTGGTGTTGGCTCTCCACTGAGCGCATAAGTTATAGTTTGCATTGTGCCAGCAGGGGACCAGATAGAGGACTCTGCGGGGTAAACTTTACTGGAGAAATTCAGCTGGCCATAGAGTCACGAGTTCACGCCCGCGGTTTTACCGCCTAAGCTGCTTTCCCTCAACTGCTACCGTTTCAAATTCTCACTCGAACATACACGTATGAAGCCAGCGTATAAATATATATTTTCAAGCGGATTTTAAAAAGAGGCTGCCGCATAATTACGAATGAATGAATTCTGGGATTTAAAACGTATACCTGCATGTGAGAAAATGTCTGATAAAATTGTCCCAATTCATTTGTAAATCTATTGTCGTTTTGTGACGTTGAAAAAGTATTTTTCATCGTCGGTATCGTTGAAAAGTTTAATTATTCAACCTCGACGACAACCATACGGGTTCGTGGCTTTCGTATTATCGTAATCAAAATGAATATTTTCTCGGCAAAACAATCATTTCAATGATCATTCAAAGGACTTCTTTTAACATTTTTTTTGTATGGTTTATTTCATCCGTATGGCATCTTTTGCCATTTACTTATCAATTCACAATCGCTCAGTATGGAAAAAGAAAGGCGAAAAGAGAGAGAGAGAGAGAGAGAGAGAGAACGAGAGAAGCAAGAAAGTGAATGAGTAAAAGGTTCGCACGCGACGTCACTCAAGCAAAGATTACTTACGCTCGCGTTTTCTGCATCGCCCTGCTTCTGAAAACCTTTAATTGAAAATCCTTTTACGATCCTTTACCTTCTTCACAAACAATAGCTTCGACGTTGAAGTAAACGACTTTGATAGTAGGTTCAAATTGATCCCGCGTTGACTTAACACCTGAAAAAATAGCATTCGTTTGATCCCAGCATTATTCTTTTCGTGTTTGCAAAGCCTCAGAACAAGGAGAGTCTGTTTTTGCAAATAGAATTTGTATTTACCGAGAAATCATTCTGTTTTTCGAGAGTATATTTCGCGCTGATAAATCATGAGGAGAATAAGATTAACATTCACATTACTCTTCCGGTGTGTTTTGTTAAATATTTATCTCGTTGTATTTTTACTTCAAGGATATTTAGAGCCAACCGGATGTTAATGTGTCCTCTTCCATTTATCGCTGTCGCTCTTCCTCTTTTCCCTCTTCCTCTCTTCCAGTTTATCTCATGGGATGCGTTCAGTGAGAGAGAAAAAAAAATCAATTTTCCACACGTCGATTAATCGAGTGAACTCCAGTGTGCTTCTCCTATTCCGTACTCAATATATACATATATATATTACGATGTAAAACGCAATGTCCGAAAGTGCGTTGAGTACCGAGCATGGACCTCTTCGTGTGTCCCAATTCTCAAATGCATTTACACATACGCGTGTGGCGTACGCTCTTTCTGTAATTAGACGAATACGATCAACGAATTTATGGGAATAATTCGATTATCGAAGGTATCGGGCTGGAATAATCTATATATTGTAGAGAAAATTTGAGGGTGCGTTATCGCAACCTCCACACCGGATCTATAAATTTTACCGCTCCTGTACGTGGCTCAAATCCGTTGGGGTGAACTTTGTGGGTCAAGGCGGAAACAACGGATCAAAGTTAACGAGTTTTAAAATCAATTTTACTTTCTAAAATAATGATGTAAATGAAAATGAAACCGATGAACAAAAAGTAACTAAAAATCATTAAACTGGTTAACTGCGCCACAAAAACTATGAAGAATTACTCGAACGAGATATTTCAGAAACTATACACGAAGTCACGTGACTGCAAGGCACTTTGACAGGAATGACCACAATTCCCAACTCTTATCGATGATCTTGTTCAAATAATTAAATTTTTTTTTCTTCTTTCGATCATGACTCATTGGGATCTACAGAGTCCCAGCTATTCATACATTATATATTGGTAAACTTTTCGATTCGTTACCAATCAATAATAATACAAAAGTTTGGCTGCTCCTCATCGTGCAGTCACTTGTGATTCTTCAATTTTTTATTCAATTCTCATTACCGAGTGACTGCAATAGCTTTTGACTAAACTTTAGAATTCTGAATCATATAGAATAATAATTTGCTTTGTTATAGAATGTTAATTAGAGGAATGGCATGTACTTCAATATTGTTCGGTGACTTGATCAAACGAAATGAAGCCCTTGGTACTCTGCTGTAGAATCCTCAATAGCTTTCGAGTTGTTCACCAACTCTTTGTTAAATTCGGATTGAAATTTCGATGATAATCAAAAACTTTTTGTTTGTGCGATTTGATCACTGTGTTTGGTCGACTTCTCTGAATGATCGTATTTTTTTTTCCCAAAATCCTCATTCGATCCTGAATAAAATAACCTTCGTTTTTCAATTGTTGATGTGTGTGTGTGTGTGTTGTAATTAGTAAATATATAAAAAATGAGCAATTTCGGTATCAGATAAGATATGAGTTTGCGATAATAATTTTATCACAACAACTTGGTATTTATTTTCCTTTTCAATTATCGCGCCACCCCGAAGGGAAATTTCTACCCAAGCTTTCGAGAGTGTGTACCAAAGGTCTGTAACTTTTCGAGCATAATCTCGGAGTTATGGGTGGAATTGTGTGGTTAGAGAATCTCTGGAGATACGAGAGGCGATACAGGAAAATCTATGGATCTCGTGGCACGAGTCTCGTAGCATTATATACGCTTATGTACAGAGTGTCCCGAAAGTTAGGTGCACGATTTGGTGGGTGAATAGAGTGTGAAATTTTGGAAGAAAAAATCGTTAGCCATCATTTGCAATCAGGTAAATATTTCAAAAGCGGTGATGCGGATAGAAGAGGGATTCGGAACTTTTCTCGTCGGAAGTCTTCGGATTTGATTTCACTCTTGAGACAGCTTGTAGCTCAACGAACACAGAATATCTTCTGAAAGTAGTAGAAAGTATCTAATTTTCTACAATAACATTTGTAACGATACTCTCTTCGACTCGGATTCGTATTCGATTCGAATTGTTTCACCGTTTCTCTTCAGTCACGATTATCAGAGGCTGTATTATATCGGAGTTTACACCTGCGTGAAAATATGTCAGGCATACAAGAAGTATGTAAAGTAGAGGTGAATTTAGTGTCTCGTGTTGCTTGAAGAGGGATTTAGAGTTCCGTGAAGCAGCACCAAGGGCAACACCAATAGCAACGAGAGAGGACTGAAACTAGGCAAGTGAAATCCGTGGTTCAGCGAGTTCACTATATTTATTTAACCAGTGAAAGCATGAGAGTTTTGATACGTATATTCTTGACTCTCACCAAAAGCTTGTGTGCGTATTTACCAAGTTGTAAACTCGTCTTTCTCCTCGTTACGAGAAGCGCCTTTCAAATTTCCTTCGCTCTCTTGTATGTGCAAGATAAACTCAAATATTGCCAAAAACAAACCACACGAAACTGTTTAGGTATCATTTACGTCAACCTTCTTTCTCTCTGTGCGTTGTACACGATGCATCATTGATATATTCACCATCTTTCCCTTTGCCTCAAGAATATTGATGTTCATCTGCTGTGACAGCTTTGGGTATTCAATTAGCGTTTAAATGAATATAAGCCTTGAGATAAGATATGCTTCGTGTGTTACATGGGACTAGTTCGAGCACATTGCAACTGGTCCATGACTTAACTTGCTCTCGCTTCTTTGTATATACCTTGGTTCTAGCAGTATTTTTGGCATCGTTGACAACGAAATGATCGATTGATTTCTCGTTGCTGAGAATATAGCTACGAAAAATAAAGCTTCGTTCAATTAGTCCTTCGTATATATCTGTCAAATTGAGATGAATTTTATGGCTGAACGATATTTGACGGGACAATGATAGAACGCGAAGGATTCTTCCAAGTTGAGAATAAAATTGATGAATACAAAAAGACAATGATTTTATAGAAACGATAAAAACTTTTTTTTATTCCGGTATTTCGCTTGGCCCTAATAACTTTTTAATTACCAACGCTTCGATATCGAATTACGAAAACGAGAATAAAATTCCTGCAGAGATCGGCGTTATGACTTCAAATATCTCGACCTCCTATTGCGCAATTAAGGCGTCGATTCGAACACGGTATTATTAGTCGTACACGAGTCATACCCCTCCAGAGAAAACGACGGGAATCCCTTGAAAGCTTCAAATTGAACTCCAATATTTGATCGAGAAAAGAGAGCCAGGGAAGAGGAAATTCCTCTTCTGTTCTCCGTTTCTGTTCGAGGCTTACAGGATGCGGCCAAATGCCTCAGGCTCAATTGTGTCCACAAGGTCTCTCATTCCGTAGTTTCTATCGCTATCAACTTTTTTTCAAACGCCTTCCATTTTTATACGTATAACTCATACTATTGGAAAAAAAAAGGTTTCCAATTTTAGTCCAACGATCATGACACTACGTGGGTACATTTGGTTCTGTAGATCTATGTAGATCTCTCGACTTCAGCGTAAAATTGAAAAACGAGGGAATTGACTTTCGAAAATAGTGAGCACAGTTATAAAAAATATTTTTATTATATAACAGAATTTGTATAATAAAATATTTATATAATATAATAGAATCTAAATTTACTAATATTTTTGTGAAGAAAAACGTTTACAATGTTTGAAAGATAAAAATATGATTTTGGTAAATACTTGTTGGATGGTTATGGGATGAAAATTTATTTTAATCGAAGCAAAATCAATTTGGTTTTTGATACTAGAATTTTTGAACGCGTGGATTAAAAAAATCTGATTTTCGTTGAGAAAATAAGTAAACGAACATTTGTATATCTGATCCGTGCTTTTACACGAGACGGATCAAAGAATCGGGCACGAAGTAGAATAATAGGATCAAGAATAGTTTTTGAATCGTGATAAGAATTTCTTCCCGACGTTGAAACAAGAACCGTCGAATGCCACGTTCTCGTTTAACGTTTGAAACGCGAGAACGCGCGAAGCTGTAAAATCTTATTGTTTTCGATATTGCAGAACTCGGCTCTGTTTGCTATGACACAATTTTAGGGTGCGAGTACTCACACTTTTCGTGAAAGCATCGCTTCGAAAATGCGATATCGAGATATCGAAGAATCGACCCAATAAAAGAGAATAACGTGCGAACGTTGATTATCGCTTTTGCATACAATATGTGTCTAAAATAAAAAAAAAAGAAGCTTTATGTTGATCACATGCATTGTGGCGCTCGCATTAGAGCTTTTTGAATATCAATGAAAACTTGTACCAATCGTTATCGCTGGAACGGCTGCACAATTTTCAGCATATCTTTATTATTATTTCATAAGTCGTTTCGGTTATTTACGGTTATTCCATTGTGTCTCATTTCTTTTGTTTTAAATTTATCAATTGAACAAAAAAATGATTGTAAATTGATTACAACAATGGTGGTGCTCATCTAGTTCCAATTTCAACCACCGAGATCGAAGAATTTATCTCAATTCATTGGGAAACCAGCGTTATACATGCGAAATTCCAAGTATGCACAAAATAAAAATGAAAAAATAAAATAAAAAATGGTAAAGTTTGATAAAATATTTGAACATTTTTTTTCGTAGCTTTGAATAGAGTGGAAACGTCGGTTCGGGAATTCCGAAAAGGTTGATAAATTAATCTTCGAAGTTGATCGGGTGGTTCTGTTGCGAAAAGCGAGTGGAAAACATTGCAGTGGTTGCGTCCGAGCTCGAATTGTTTTTTTTTTCTTTTTCATACTTCCTCGTTGCTGCTGCCTCTTTTCTCGCTTGAATGTTTAACACCAAGTAGTAGTTGAATCTGCGGTGGCAAAAGACTTGCGGACGCATTAAGAATTGGTAGATCTTTTCTGCCTCGAAATCCCAGTGCATTCCATTCCGAGAAAATAGTGTAGTAGCAAGGGTTGAGAAAACGGGGAAGAAAAAAGAAAAAAGAGAAGGCTTGAAAATTAAGCTCAGGATTGCTGGGCGAGTATGTTCATTCGAAGGTTTACCTTTTCTTGAATCTGTTGTTTCTTTTATGCACCCAAAGCAATCTCGGTGTTGAATATTTAAGGGAGTACCATCTTTTAACCTCTTAACTGCTCGAAGTTTTTCCAAGGGATGAAAAAAAAAGGGGACGCTATGGAACTACGCGTTGGGGGAATGGAGAGAAAAAAAAAGAACAGCGTTTTCATGAAACAAGTTATGATTTCATAAAATCAAATATTTCGCTATCGCGAAACAAAAAAAGTTTTGAAAGCTTGAATTACAGCATGATCATGAGATAGTTTTTGCTTCATGTCAGCTAATAATCTCTCCAGGTAGCCATTGAACCTTTTTATAAACTTTTATTTTCGAACAAGTTCATCCCGTTCGTCGTACTCAACTATACTGAAGCCATTAGAGCTTACAAATGCCTTTTATTCAAGGAACATTTTATGGAACTGTTTTACACCTTTACCGTTTGTTCAAAATTTCTATTATAATTGGATCTAAATAGTAAAAGGTAATCGATCTCATAAAGGTTTAAAATGTAATGAAAACCTTCGTAAATTATTTGAAACACAGACGTATCAGAAGAAAACGTATACGTTCTCCTCATTCCTCGCTTCATTCCCATTTTTATTACCCTCACTTGGTGGATGCTAGTGCAATTTGTGGTAAATAATACCAAGTGTTGCACTCCGTATACCAGCAAGTCTCGTGTTTTCAAGCCTTGAATTGTTCGGGTCATATACAGCACAAACGAGAAGCTTCTGGTACGGAAAAATAGTTGGTGAAACAGTGTACAAGCCTGGAGATTGCCAAAGATGAAGAAAAGGAATGAGGAAAACGAGTGGAAAGAGGGTGTGCCGGTGTACCTGAGATTTATAGTAGGAAATTTCACCCTCCCGCGGTTAGTACCGTTCTGAAACGAAACACCCCTGTTGTATCACGAGTGCGAAGCCATTTGAGTTAACGAGTTTAAGTAATTTGGTACATATAAAGCCATCAACTTGAAGTTCTATGAACACCTCGAATATATTCTTTGCAATTCAAAATCCTTGAATAGTCCTTCATTCAACGATCCTTCGTTCAGTCTCGCTTTGGGTCCCATTCAATTCAGAAAATAAAACCTTTTCAATCCTTCCGTATACTCGGATCTGTATACGAAAATATGAATATTTTCTGTTTAAAAAAAAAAGCTTGTGATTTTTTATTCGAAACTTAATTAACTTGATTATTCACACTGTTCAGGAATGAGCAAGGCTACGTCGGTAGTAGCGATTCAGCGGGAGAAGGGGGGGGGGGTGGCACTCCGTCGTGGATGTCGCCACTTACCGGGCTACACAAATTTCGGGAGTAATTATCACGGGAGCGACGTGACGCATGCGCGCGGCACGTCGTCATCGATAATACTTATCGATTATCTCAGTCTTGATCCGGTCGTAACGTGCGATAGAGCCCTTCGTGCCTTTCAAAACTTTCTTTCGCAAAAGTCTGCGCAATTAATCATTAATCGGGCCAAATATTACGTTCAATAAATTCGGGACAATTCAAGTTACATTTCGACGTACTTTTCGGGACGTTTTAAATAAGGATTCCTCAGATTATTCGGGATTCATTTTCGGGCACTTACGAGCACGTTTCGGCTTTCTTTCGGCATCGTCGAACGCGTGTTCGACGACGACCGGGTCCACTCACACTTCTCATTACTCTCGGGTTATATTGTCGGGCCATTATTCACCTCGGGAGAATTATTCATTGTTCAATATCAACATTTTCTACGGCTAATAAAAATACATTGTTTTTCTATCGCCTTTAATCCCGCTCTCCTCGCGTCATTTTATTTTCCCCACCAACACCAGATCCTCACGCAACACACACATTTTTAATATTTTCAAAGCTATCGGTTTTAATTCTGAGAATATATTCTGGTTTCTTAGATAAGTCTTTTGTATCGATTGGAAAGACAGAGGCGTTAAAATGAGTGAAACACGTTTGAGGAATTTTCATACTGTAGGAAGAGAAAATGAAATGTCATCAAGATCGAGAATAAGGAAAAAAATAAATAAAAAGTCGTTTAATATTCGCTGAAAAAAACGATAAAAAATGGACCAGTTTTCTCAGGATTCCCATTGCTATTACTAAATGAACTTGAATCAACGGAGATTAAGAACAATAATTATGCAAATTCTCACATCAATCGGAAAGCAGAGGCTTCACTGAAGCTTCAACGCCATGAAATCTCGCTTCTTCACCTTTAGCGTTGTGAAGCTTCAGATCTTTAAACCTTTGGAAGCCGGGCAAGATCGTGAACTCATTAAAAATCGTAGGTCTACCGTGAAATAGTGGTTGGGTGTTGAGGATCTGGCTTAGAGCGCTTCAAGGCAAATGATGGCTCGAGCCCTTGATCCATCTGCAGGCACACAATTTAAAGCATCTGACAAAGCAGTGCTCATCAGGGGTGAACAAGATGAAAGGTTATAAAGGAGCAAGAGAAACATAGATCAAGAGAAGAAAAAAGAGTGAGCCCTTTTGAGTTTTCGGGTACCTTGAATACAGGGTCGGTAAATTTTGATTTCTGAAACGTCAGAGAAACAAAATATTTTCTAATCTCATTGAAAGAAATTGAGAAATATCCTCAGTAGACTTGAGTGCATTTATAAAAATGTAAAATTGATTCAGCGACACACTTGTTTCTCCCATGTGCCTAGGATTATTCATAAATTTAAATGCACATACGTATATTCCAAACTATAATTTTGTTATGTCTGTAACGCTCACAACGCTATCTGTATTCAAGCGACCTCGATAGTCATGCAACATTCGGTACGAGGCGTCTGTCCAAAGTTTTCGAAAACTTTGACTCGGAACACGAGAGATCGCACGCTCTTCGTTCGTCTATACCGGTTCGCTTGTATAACAGCTCGCCGAGCTTCTAGAGTGCCTAACCGTGCTAGTGGCGGTTTCTCTGTCTGTCTATCAGTCTTCTGTATTCCTTCTCTCTCTCTTGTTGTACCTCACTTATACTCAAAGCTCAGTCCAAATTGTACTTGTAATTTTCTCGGTTGTACCGATTACCGAGAACAACCAATCTTTCGCCGATACACATACATTTTGATGTGCGGAGGATTCGTTCAGAAACCAATCATCTTTATCATCATATCAATGCCAATTTTACTCGGGATTTTATAAGGTTTATTTTTAAGAAAAAAAAAAAAAAAAAGTAAATTATTCGTGAAGTTATATTTGTGAATATTGTTATTAATTACACTAATGATATTCCGCGTAATGATCGATCGTTTTTGCTGTTTTTATTATTTACTTTAATCAGTGTGTATCAAGAAAGATCGATGAGAATGACAGAACAAGAACGATTGATATTGATCATGGAAAAAAATAATAAAAAGCGCTCAAGCTTGAAGCAGTAGTAGTCTCTCTGGCTGATACACAAATTTTTCTAATGTTTTAAAAAAATTGTGTGCAGCTGTGATTTCCAATGTCTCGAATATGGGATGGTAAATCATTTGGAATCTAACTGAATAATGGTGTCCTGAATGGGTCAAAGAAATTTACGAAATTTTGTATAAAAACGTTTTGGTGAGAGCATTACTTCAAATTCCACCATAAATGGGGATTACTTTGCTTCAAACATGAAACCTGATAAAGCAAAGTAATTCGAATTTCTGCGATTCAAGCTTTGGCCCTTTTTATTTACACCCTATACATACAATGCCCGTATTCATAGAACTATGATATAAAAAAAAAAAAAAATGGACAACACAAACGGATCGCACGTGGTATTATTCCGTCGTTGGGAAACATGAAATTTTTCAACGAAATTCATGTTTTCACTCGTATCTCGTCCATAATTCATGCATCGTCGAATCCGTAGTGCTCCGGGTATGCAGTATACTGAATGGATAGCAGCATTGGATGCATGTATGAGAAATAGCCTGAGCTTTTAGGACTCCCTTCGATTTCTCAAAGAGGCTTTCAGTTAAATCAGAGAATTTTCCATACATTTTTTTTCGAATAAAAATGTTTAGATTTTTAGGCAAAATGAACGGATGACCCAGATGAAATTTTATATGATTTTTAACAAGAGAAATATATTACGAATGTAAATATATTTTGAGCTAATAAAAATTGGTGTTGAATTCAAATTTGATTCCTTATGTTTCATTATTTTCAGTGAATTTGGTCTCAAAAATTATATAATTATAATTATTAATATTTTTTTCGTCTGTTCAGCTGCTCAGAAACACATATGTTCATTTTACTGCAAAATTCACTCAAAAGTTGTTCACAGTCGTTTAGAATTTTTACTGATTTTTACTCATCCGGTTGAGACAATTAGAAATTAGCAACAACCGTCTATCACACGACGAGTGCGAGGCACAAATCGGTCCAAGGCTAAGCAATTGCTCATCCAAGTGAATACTCAAAGCTGCTGAACCTGATGAATGGCTAGAACAATCTCTTCCTTTCGAAAATTGTTTGTAAATTGTTTTCAGTAGCTCCTAATTTAACCGTTTGTTATAAGAACATCGTCTTGTTTACGGTAGAATGCTCCATACATATATATTTTTATTATACATCCTTTTTCTATTTTATTTTTTCTCAGCCTCTCGTTTACTTCCACAAGGTGTATAACTTTTACGGCCATGTCCCTTATCATCTCCACAGCCGAGGCCACAAACCGCATCTGTGCTTTACGTTCTCCGGCCCCGGGGGTTTTACATGCGTCAACTGTACACCGGCTCGTTTGTATCGTTCATCTCTCTATTGGCTTCACACCTCAACACACAATAGGAAATTTGTTTTATTTTTCTGTCTTGTCGCTTGAAGCATAAATAAATAAACATATTTTTAAATACAAAATTTCGCGACAAGGTCTACCTTATTTACCGCTGTTCTACAGCTACTTTAAACAACTAATCCAAAGGTGAGTAGGTGTGGGTGTGTGTGTCTGTGTCTGTGGGTCTTAGATTCGCCCAAAGGACGAACATTGAATAAAAAGTGGAAAAAGTTTCGATACCGGTACGATCCAAAGAACTTCTCGTACTTCTGTCTCTCAGAGCAGTTGGAATATGAAATAATCGTATCACGTGAGTACAGCTCACGAGGGAGCCATAAAAAAAAATCTTTGTCCTCGTAGACGCTCATGCAGAATATATATATGAATAAGCAGGGCGAATAATAAAAAATGATAAAGCTTCTGAAACAGGAGAACAAACAGTGCATGAATGGGAAAAATAACTTTTGCAAAATAATAATAATAATAATGTTGATAATAATAATAATAAACGAGTTTTGGTCATATCTGGGCGAGAAAAGAGCCGAGGTAAATGAGATGTCGAGACTCTGAAAAGGCAGAAAATGAGTGACGAGATGAAAATATATGATTAGATATTAGGAAGACCGATTACTTTTGGCTGCAAGAATTTGTTGCATGAATATATAGATATGTGTCCATTAAAAGAGATAATAACATGGAAGAAACTCGAGCACCCAGCCGTCTCTCTTTCCTTTTTACCAACCTCTCCAGTCCTTCTTCAAAAACGGACCGAGAACTCGGCCACGGTATGTGGTATTCTTTGAATTGCTCAAGATTACGTTTTGCAAGCCGTGCAGTTTCATCAGCTTTGAGCACGTATAGATATATGTATATATATATACATATATCTATATACATACATAAGCTCGAGCAGACTTGATAAATGTCCCTAAAAAAAAGAAGCGAGGGTCCTTAATTTTTCATTCCCGCAGAAAATGGTCGACCACGACGTCAGGACCTCCGATGTCTTTTCTTTTATTCCTTCTTGGATATCGCGACGTCGAGAACCGAGAATCGTCCCCGTGGCTGTACGCGGATTATTAAAGATCTGACTAACGACCGAAATTGGATTTATCATCGACTATATATATATATATTTTCAAATTATCTTTGTATTCCTTTGATTTTTATTCTCCATTTTTCAGCTTGAAAATTATGAATTTGTTTCTACCGAACAGCAAGCTAAGTATGTCCAAACTCAAAACTAATCAAATCAAATCATTTCTTTTGAATACCGGTATTTATGACATTCTAGTGATGCAAATAGCAGTAAATAGCAATATGTAAAAGCAGATTTGATGAAACACATATTTATCGGAAAACTGGACTGATTTTCCAAAAAAAAAATATCGTCTCTCATTCCGGATAATCGATAAGTATAAAGTGAGCATTCATTTGTTAATGAAAAATGAATTCTAACGGAAAAAAAGAGCACGTATACAAAATAATATTAATAGCTTGATGAATTGTTAGTAGCAAAGAGTTTTCTCGGTGATCGATCACGTGTAATTGAAAATGAAGCGACAAACTAGTAGGCAGATGCCATACCAGAATGAAAATCGAAATATCGAAATATGATTGGGTAGCACATATGGGATTCGTTGTATCACCGCATGTAGTTAAAGTGCATCGATCAATTTGCTTTCGTTTCTCTCAAAAGCAGTATTCCATCTCTTCTCTCGGTGGCAAAACGTTTCAGAGATTAACCGTAAGCGAAGTGAGTTCCAGCTGTTTCTCTCTTCCATTTTTTGGCGAAATTCTGGGTTTGGCTGTGTATGATCGTTTCACTTCACACGTTTTGAAAGTCCGGTCGGACGTTTGCGCGTTTATCGCTGAGTGCTGTGGAGAAACGCGGCTGGACTAGATCGTACCATCAGATTCAATATAACTATGTATCAGCGACGAGAACGAGGAAAGAGAACAGTGAAAGAGAAATAAAAAAAAAATAAAAAAACAAAAAAGATAGACGATGAACAGCCACCACGATTTCAACGAAGAGAAAGAGAGCAAAAGAGATAGGGGGAGAGAGATAGCTCTCTGTCGACGGTCAGCTTGAGCCTTTCCTAGTTTAGAGAAGTTCAGTTTTTCGGTCTCTGGTTGAAGAGCTGCTTCGAAAATTCGCTTCGTTTAACCGAACCGGCCTGGCTGGACGATAGCCAAACGGTATCATACAACAAACGTACGTTTTCTGCCGCTCGATTCCTCATGCTCTCGTTGCCATTGGTGCATATCTCTCCGTGTTACTTTCGAACGTCACATATAAGTCTTTCGAATTGCATCAAAGTCACCATTGAAGAGAGATTGCAGGCAGAAGAGGACTTCGATTTAGAAGTAGATTGGCTTCTCGATTGAAGATGTTTCAAAGTGGGACAGCAAACTTGAAAATAAAAGATTATCTTTCAATCTTTTTCTTCAACTATGGTATTTCCCGGCTTGGTTTCATACAAGCCGAACAAGCCTTCGGTAGATGTGATTTCACCTACTGTAAACCCATCGACCAAGGAAAAATATCGGCGATCATTCCTTGTTGAGAATTTCATTCTCAACAATGATTCATGGTTCGACGACCATAGAGTCAAAGGAGTATTGGCAATGAATTTAATCCCATACTCGTGGACTGTAGAAGAGCAAAAGTCAAAGAAGCCGGTGGCAACTGATCGGTTTTTTCATCGCACAATGAAGTAAGCGGAATAGCATTCGTCTATCATCGGAATAGAGTTTTTGTCGCAATTGCTGGCGCTCAAGGCAACCATCGACGACATTACTTTTTGATGCGCTGAAATACAATATGAAACCATTCGTCTCATCTCCTCTTGTTCGCGTGACCCGGTGGAAAACTTCTCTAAACTCTGTCAATGTAGCTTGATACCTGGCTGGTAGTAGCGATAGCGTTGAAAACACATAGGATCGATTCGGTGTGCATGTTATGTCGATCACACTACACGTTACTTCCTTTGCTTGAAATTATTTGTTGGCCGACGGGCCAGAAACAATTACCCAAAACTTCGATTACTTGGGGATTGTTCAACGATTGCGTATACATCACAGAACCCATGAAAGGTTCCATGAATATATCCCTGCCGAGTAAGTTTAACGACAGGGAAAGGTAGTAATGGGGTTCCTACTAAGATTAATAATGTATATTAACCCTGTATAACCCGTCCCGAACCCCCAAACTTTCCACCAGTTCCTCTTCTTCAGTTCTCAGTCCACTCCCCCTTCGTTGCCACAATTCCCAGCTGAGCGTGTAAACTTACTGACGGAGGTCAAGATAACTAGCTATGGGATCCAACAATCACTATATTCCCTTGTATATCCCGGGCTCGCCAACTGGAGGACCAACACTCCAAAAAGTTTACTCGCTATGGCTCAGTGAAACCGTGCTACCATACAACTCGCTAGATTTGTCGCCAGCAATCTACACAGAGATGAAAGATCCTCGGAGCGAAAGACAGAGAGAGGTAGAAGTTGAGAGGGAGAAGAACGGGGTGATGGCGTGAATGAAACTTTGGATATTCACACTGTCTGACTGTTGGCAAGTTCCTCTGACATTCACATATGCGCTACAGGCTAAGTTACCTCTTTCGGTCTGGGTCTCCGCGCCCCAGCTTTTCCAGACGTTTGCCCGTCTCCAACCACAATCTGTTTTATGGCGACCTCGCTTATTATCCTTGGTTGAAATTCTGCGACGATTCGGATACGTGAAACATACAGAATTTATAGTAAGGTTTGAATTCGTGACAACCTTTACGGTCAAGGATATAATTAAACAATCCGTAAAGAAGTTACGATAGAAATTCGTAGCACGTATACGAAATTTTGCATGAAAACGATGGATTTTGTGCAATTGGGTCATCGATCGCAGTATCAATTATCCATTCGGTAAAAATGTTATTTCTTCGTCGAATTTAATTGGAAACTTGAATCGCAGCGACCGATATTTCTCATTAATGGCTCAAACCACATTCTTAATTCTCAACAACGACAATTCAAAGACTCTCGAAACTTGAAAGCGAAGAAATATCAAGGTACAGTAAGAACGAGTAATTGGTGCTCTTGGAAACATGGAGATGGACAAAAAAGAACGCAACGATAGATATCGCATCAGAATCACCGTATAATGAGAAAAACTTAAATCAAATATTTTCATCGTCGATGTTGCGACCGAAGATGAAGTAGTATGGGAAGGATATTGTGTCGTTCAAAGGACGAATTTCTTAGGAGGAAGGAAAATACTGAAATAGAAAAGTGTTTACTTCATTGACTTTGCTAAGGACCAAACCCATAGGATATTATTTTAGCTCACTTCAATGACTTTCTGCTGCACTGTTTAATTTATTTTGTATTGGATGAAATATATTTTATTCAAAGCTTCATCCTTTCAGACGACCGAGGAGTTGATGAATGCTTGTAAAACAAAAAAAAAAGAAAAAAACATTGAGAAATAGTATCAGCATCTCTTTTGATCGTTCACATCACCGAGAAGTAATTAATTGAAGATAATTCATTTATTCTTTCGTAAATAAGTTTGTTTTTTTTTCGAGAGAGCGTCGTCAGAAAATGTCGCAAGGATTAAGATTAATGGTTTTTTATACCAGAGGGTCTTGCCGATAGTTGATTGTGCGATAGCCTTTGAGATGTATTTCCAGCAGTCAATGGAAAGACTGGAGTTGTTTCGAGGGGTGAATCATTGGAAAGGCAGCAATGAAAATTGCAGTCCTCCTGTATATTTTCTCTCATGCTTTCAATGCACCAAAGTAATTGACTTCAGTGTTCTCATCCTAGTCATCGAGGCTTGGTTAATGGTTGCCAACAATAATATTGAACTTTCTCTTCGATGAAGCGTACAAGATATCTTTTAGCAAGCAAGAGAAAAATAATGAGTAACAGGATCGCTCCAGGATAAAAGCATTTTTACCCATGAAAAGTAAAGTTACCATAATTTATGAATAAAAGATGAATAATGAAATGGCTGAAAAAAAATCAACTAAATATCAAAACTCTTCAAGTCTGTTTATTTGTTTTGAGTCTCCGAATTTGAAAAATGAGTTGAAATTCAAAATCATTCGAGCTTGCATGATTACACGAGCAAGTGCCAAGATAATTCAATGCATAGCAAGTCCTTATTCAACAGCGATGCTAGTAGGAAGCACCGGTCACCACATTCAGAGAATAAATATTTTCACACTCTAAATGCTAATGAGGGCCCGATGCCCCAGAGTGGCCAGTTAGTAGGTACGGTATGTGTGACTCTCTTGCGTCAACATCTTGGCCTTACCATTCTCCATACACCTGCAGAGAGTGACAAGACGAATGCTCGCGCATGGCACACTACGAACTGCGTTGGCTGAGGCAAAAAGTCCAAAGCCTATGAAGCTGCGAGAAGTCCGGTTGGAATAGTGCATAATGGGAAAGTTACAGGAAACTATGAATGCATGAACCATTGACTATGTTTACACGGTTTTCTTATTACGGTTTCATTATATCAGGTGTAGTAAAACCCGGTTAAGCACGACCGTTTACATGAACGGAAATGATCGATCATACCGGCACCCCAAAGGCTCGTCACTAACAAACAAAATCTTGAACTTCCCTAAATAAGTAACAAACCGAATTTCATGAATTCCTCTTCAATATATTTATCTCCTGTTTATTTTCTTTCATCTTTAAATTTAAATGTTTCTAGTGCAATCTGAAGTACAATACTCGCGTACCAATCAATTTTATAGGAATTTTTGTATTATCGAAATTTTTGCCGCACTATTATAGCAAGAATTATTTAAAGTGTACAAACAAGCATATTGTCATTAACGTAATTCTTCGAACACCAAATTCTCTCTCTCTTTGTACTTCAAATAGAAAATTAAATCCAAATCAACGACATATCGTACGTGAAAATACAGGTGTATGTTTCAGTGAAATTCAACAGTAACATTCCCTCTGTTTTCATGCGCTTACTCGCACTGTTAACGAATTGGTTACAACAGCGATCAGCTTCAACGATATTACTCTTGCGTAACTCGTACTATCGGGGTTACATCCTGATACTGTGTACGTCCTAGTGTATCCTTTCTTGCGTGTACGAGAGAGAAACATAGAATTACAGAGTTTGAGTCACTGCAAACTCTCGTGTACATGCGGTGAGACTCGAGAGAGAGGGTTACACGATGTGAAATTGTTGACACACCCGCGTGGAAAGCACTAACTTTGCATAAGGTTGGATGGCGGAAGGGCGTTGAGTGGTTTGCCACGCAGGAAACGGATATGGCGAAAATCGTTTCTGCCGAGTCGAGAGAATAAATGGAAACCAGTTAGTATCGTCAATCCGATGCTTCGAGATGCATGTTATCTTCTTCGGTCCCGAATCAATTGAATTAAAAAAAAAAAATGTCATTACTGGCCCAGGTTCTGATCGTGGAAAACGACTCACCTGTATTTGATCGAGGTATCAAGACCTGATTATGTTGTACATTTAGTTTATTCGTATTTTTTTAACAGGGAGAATATGAACAAAAGTATCAACTGAAACCCTGACAGACCCCAAAATCTAATTAACGTCCTTTGCAAGGGCCCAACATCATAAAATTTCTATGCGACGTGCTGTGAATGTTCGGTTCATCATCGTTGAGACATACTTGGTTTTTACAAAATACGGATTTAAATTATGACAAAAAAAAATTTGAAACGTTTTTTTTCTTACTCGTTTATTCCACATACTTGTCTTATTCGTAAAAGTTCAGAGCCTGACCCTGAGTTTTGCCAAAATCAACTGAAAAATCAGAATGATCTCAAAATCATTTATCTTGGTATTTTTATAATTGTAGGACTATCATATATTAAAACCCCTCGAGTTGTGATTTCTACAAACTCAAATGTTGACATTCGAATCGGTCATAAGTGACGGGAAAATAGAGTGCAGCTGTTCCAAAAATCAATTTGGAAAGAACTTAATTCGTTCTGTAGTAACCTCGTCATACAACGGACCAAATAGATATGTCGTTTGAATCGTTTAACATTTCTCTGAGTGATACCTCGTTTAATCACAGATTTGATAACGTTCCTAAGTTGATGTGTTTATCGTTTGTAACAAATTTTTCTTTCGTGTTTATTGTTCGCGGACTTCCGAAGTAAAGTTTCGACGTTTCTTTGGGGAAGAATAGGAAGCAACAAAAGTCTGTGGAGTGCGTTTCAATAAATCGGTTGAGTTTCTACTTTTGGTTCCCTTTATATAACTTTTTGGTTGAATCTTAAATTTGGTTTATTTTGAAAGTGATATGAGTGTTTGAAAACATGTGTATAAAATATTTGTGATATTTCAGCTTATTTTTATAGTTCTGTCATATGGGCAACGATAAACTTAAATTTATTTCTGCCACTAAAAAGGTGGAGTAAAGTTCATAAAAAGCACTTCGAAATTCGTTGCAAAACTGATTCCTCAATTTGTGTTTTAAAAATTTTTTTTTTATTTCGTTTGAATTTTATCCGCAGTATCCTGACAGCCATTACAATCAAAGTGTATCTTTTGGCGCACTTACTGCAGTGTGCCACAGGTATACGTGAGAGTGCGGTTACGAGCGACGCTGGAGTGGAGCATTTCATGGAGCAGGCATCTCAGCGCGCTTTTACCGATCGCGTTGGGTGTTCAATTTGTCCATTGGACTCTGAAGTAGTAGAGGCCACTAATAAACGAGAGTGGAAAACTCGCTGGAGCATAGTGCTAAGAGTATACCATCCTCTTTGTAAAGCCACCGCTTCTAGTACTGTCTCCACGCGTATACACAATCATTATCCGTGCATAGTTCTCGTTATCTTGCTTTGTCCAAAGCTATATATTTTAAGACTTTCATCCCACGTCATGAACTCGTACATTTGCACAATAATTGGAAACTTAGCGACGTTGTATGTTGTCGCACAACAACAGCTGAGCAAGTGAACAAGTCCGGGATGTTCGTATCGTCTTTCAACAGGAATTTGGAAGCTCATTGAACACCTTGTTCGCGGGTATCAAATGTATGGCTAGGTTTTCTCCAACACTATTTAAACGTTGTTCATTTTTCCAAGCGTAGTTTGTTGTTACAGAGCAGGTTTAGTTGCGGCCTGGATTAACGATGGCATATGGCCCTTGGACTTGAAGTGATGAACAAGTTTGTCTAACGTCAAAAACTCTGGAAATTGTGAACTCAACGATGAAGCGGAAAAAGCGCACTATTTCTTCGGATTAATCTTGGCGGATGAACGAAAAGCAGTATTGGAAGAAAAAGGGAATATTTTATTTCTTGAAGAGAGTCCAAAACCAGGCCAGCAGCATAAGAGACACAAAAGTGACGGTGTTTTTTTTTTTGATTTTCAAACGGCTGGCGCCAAACCTCAATCAGCTTTCTAAAAAAAGATAACTTTTAAGATGGTGATTGTATAAAAGAGGAACCAGTGGAACACATGCGAAATGGCGCACGCGGTCCCACCCGGTTAGAGATATGTTTTAGGGGTTACAGGCGGCGTTGGTAGCGTCCACCGTCGTCGTCGCTGCCGCCACCAACACGGCGTTGGAAAGCAGTAAGGGAGGTGGTAAGAGTTGACGGTGATGGTCGGGGGTTGATATCTAGCTAAGCGCTCGCGCAGTCGATTCGCGGTCTCCGCACTACGAGAACCCGAGCACACGCTCCGTTCACTCATCCTGGTCCGTTCGCTATTCCCTCACGCATCCTCTTGAGCAATTCCTTTCTCGTTCTCTCGGACGCCCGGTGTCCGGTATAGTCTCGACGCAACTAACGCGCGATCAACCGACCAGCCAGTTACGAACGACACGTCGTGTGTGCGGGAATGACTAATCAGAACAACGATTAAATTTCTCTTGATTGACGATGCGTGAAAATTGGCTGGTAAAATTAAATATAAAAGTTTTCAATACCGACTAGAATCATCGGTCAAAAATTGCAGTTTTATCTTTGATCCTGAAGTGCTGCTGGATGTTATAGGGAACTAGTAGACTCTGAACTAAAGTTCGTTCGTGTGTTTTTGATTCATCGTACCACTGTGGATTGGATAAACAAAAAGAACAACAGAAAAGTGTGATGTGTCTGTCACCTGTGGCAATGGTTACTGTTAACGACTCAATACAGAGAGGGTGACAATGGTAATTCGAAAAGTTTCTTCAAACGCCTATAGTGGTAGCAGGCGCGCTTGAACAAAATGCTTCGTCCAGTAGGATGAGAATTTCCCACGTGGTAATCCAACAACAACTCTGTCAACGTAATTTGCACCGTGGTGTGCTCTGCAATTGGATTTTTCGTGTTGTTAAACAATGTGCAATCGATGACTTCTGTTTGGGGGTGATCGTGTTTTATGTGTGAGTGTCGATGTGCTTTCGGGATTGGTGTTGACCGTTGCGGTTACATGCTCGCCTGTCAAAGTGAAGATATACGTGCACGGTTTCGAAAATCAACGACCGCGCCTGTGCAATTCGTCGCCATATATTTCTCCACATTATTCGAAAGAACTCAAATAAATAAGGAATCAGCGTAGAGTCTAATAAAACTTTTTCAACATTAATATTCAGTGCAGGACGAAATTGCACGATAATTAAAATGTTACGGATCTTCATAACTGGATGCACTTAAAATTGTTTGTATTTTCGAAAGGATAATGGCTTTATTGTCGGAGCAGTTCTGTCTAATTAGTACACAATTGTCAGCTTATTACGGACATCGTTATAATTAAATTACAAGACTTTATTGCGATTCATTACGAAAAAACGAAAATATTATCACATTGATAGTAAAAACTGAACGGATTCAACTAGTCAGCTAGATTTTGACCAATTATGAATAAATCCTCGCGTTCGTGGTCAATATGAACATATTCTTGATGGGCGGGGATGAGTCCGATTTTGGCTCATTACGGCAAATTCGATGTTCATGTTTATTGATTTTTCCATGCACCAACAAGAAATTTAACTAACGACAATGCTATTACCAAACGGATTATTTAATCAGGACAATGTTTGCTGATGACCAGTTTTATGTTTCATGTTTAAATCGTATTTTCAACGATTCACCGAACAGGTATTTCCGAACTGATTTCGAACGACATTACGGTTGCGGTAATTCGATTTCAATGCAGGAAATTTTCATACCAATCGATGAGGAAAGAATAAGATAAACACACGGTAGAATTTATCGTACACACTCGAAGTCAAATTACGCACAATTTAGGAGCCGCGATTTACAAAACAGCAAATAATACGTGGAGTTGAAAGTTTAAATATTTTTAGTAAATTGTTGAGTTTAATGAAACTTTGTTGGCCGAGTGAAAAAGGATTCAAGAGTCATATATATTGCGGTTAAAGGATTTGCCAAAAGCTCTCCGCCCCTTGTAATGAGCGTGCACACAGTATTTGCGGTCACATTTCCATAATACGAAACAAATCCGAGCTGAATATTGTTAATTTGCATATGGCCTCCAACCGCTTTGTGCATGTAGAGTATTGTAAGAACTTTTGTTCACCATACTTTTTGTTATTTTTTTTCTCATCCTGATAATGCGCCATTGGCTTTTTTTTTTCATCCATTTTTTCATCGCTAAAGCTCTGCTATAAACGTCTACTTTTTTGTTCATGCGGAAAGCTGAATAGCAGGCTGTATTTCGACCACGAAGCAATACTATTAACGATATAGAGCAATAAAATGACAAATAGAGAAAGAAGGGTAAATTTATGAGCCGCGCCTCGTCAACTCTTGCACACACGATTTCATTTTGAATTGCAAATAAATGCGTTAAGTTCGTGTACACATTAGCGTATGCTAATTGAATTTTAGGTTTTAACGAATCGGCCAGAATCTGATGACAAGTAAAATTAATGTTGCTCCAGTCCGTTCATTTTTCTCTCGTTTTGTATACTCTTCGTTCATTTCACAATCATGTTGGTACAATTAATAATTTGGATTGATGTTATTCATTTATAATGAAAATTGACAGATTTAACCAGCTGCGAATAATCAGTGGTCTGCGTGCCAAAATAATGGCTTGGCCACGGTACAATATTTCATGAATAGTTCAAAGGTCAACTCCGTTGACGTTAAAGATAAACAAATCTGAAATTTTTGTTTCTTCGATTCGTCACCAATTCCTTAAATAAAACCGATTTCTTATCACGTGATAAAGAAACAGTAAATCATCAGACAGGTCGATTGAATTAATCTCGAAAAAAACACTTTTTGAAATGGAATTATTTTATTCACGATTATTTTGACGATCGAATCACACTCGGTGCTTTTTTTTATCTTAAAACTATTTTTTTTTTTTTTTTTTTTTTTTTTCATTTCAATGTTCACCGAAAAATTGTGCTTTAAAAATGTTCATTTAATTTGCATTTGACGTCGAATTATGATTTTTTCTTGTTTGTATTATAACAGAATGGCGAAAGTGAATCACGACCCCGGCAGATAATAGACGCATCAAGCTTAAAACGTTTGCGCAACCGAAGATTTATCAGTACGTTTGTCGCAAGTGTAGCGTGCACAGTGTACCGCGAGAAAACGCGAGTGTGACGAGAGTCTGAAGTATCTTTCGTGAAATGTACTGGAAACGATGCAGCGCAAAGGCACTCCGGAAGCATTTACGACATGACTGCTGTTTGGCGAATGGAGGAGGCACGCCACTCACAATGATATACATCGTTCTTCTCTCGATAATGCTTGACAGTAAGTGCACGAGACTTGAAACTATTTTCTACAACGATTCCTTCCTTAGAATTTTACACTTTTTTTTTATATACTTCATAAGGCTTCCGACTTAACATAAATTTCCTACTGTAAACAACGTATAATCTACACACAAGATATTCTTTATGAGTTTTGTTTGTTCGCGATAAATTCTGGTGTATGAATTGATAAGAAAAAGTTATTTCGTGAGCTTCATTCGAGCAACTATTTGTTTCAATCTCTGATCTGTTTATGAAAAATCAACAACAGCGTGCAAGAATCATGCGCATCGCTGGAACGATCGATTTTTTCAAATACAAAAAAAAAAACAAATTTCGATAAGATTTGGATTTGAGCGATTCTGTCTCGTTTTTTCGTGTCGACGTACTTTTTCGATAATTCATCGCCTTATTGTACCCATCGAACTTTTCTATTTAGTATGAAATTGGACGAAATAGAAATAAAAAACTGTTGAGAGTAGAAGAATCGAGAGAACTTTGTAGAAATGGAGGAAAGAAAATAAAATGGATCGTATAGGAGTATCGTGAAAAATGTTGAGACAGAAAGGAGTGAGACAAAGACGGATAGGGAAGTTTCCCGGGAGCCTTGTATCGACGTGGTTCTTCGAAGAAAACTTAAACAGCCACAATGCGGTATAAAGTTCTGCCACCGGCGAAACCGTAAAGTGCCCTAGGGTGCCCCGTAACGGAATAATTTAGTTTCTAGTCATAAGCTCGCAACCGCCCTACTCGAGAAAGAACGCCACGAGATATAGAAAGTTTACCAGTTGTGTCCGTGACATATCGAGCAAAATGAGACAAATGATGAAAACGAACGAGAGGGAAACGACATGGCCCGTGACGCACAAAATCCTTAATCCCTTTACCGTTCCATTTTTTTCTCCCTCGTGTTTATCGAAAGCTTTGCTGACTTCGCGATTCCCCAATTTGTCAATAGTGATAATATTAGAAAAAAAAGCATTTGACTGTGATCTGTCTCGTACAAATTGGCCACTTGAGTAAGTTTAATTACTTATCCTTCATTCATCATCATAATTTAACTGTTGACGAAAAAATCTATGAAGCTTATAACTTCATTGTAAGTTTTTCAACTGAAAAATTGAATATTTGAAAAACCCAATTTTTCCTTTCTTGTAATATCCTCTACGATAAGATATAAGTTTCGTAAATTTCAGAACGAGAGGGCAGAGCGTCGATGCAATGTGAAGGGATGCGAGATGTATCAAAATAGAGTATTTTTAGTGGGGTGGATCAGTTTAACGAAAATTCGTCATGCTTTGTTGAATGCTGTTCGAAGGACTGCATGAAATTTATTGCACGAAAACGGAGCCTTTAACGTAAAATTGGAAAGAAACACACGGAATTGATAGAGAGAGGTAAAGGGAGGACAAGTGTGTTCCAACAATCGATGATGTAGAGACTGTGAAAAATTGAAGTGGAAATCCAGGCGTACCCGAGCTTGGGGAAAAAGAGGGAGGAGAGGATGAGTTCGATCGTAAAGTGGTAGACGAAGATCGCTGTGTGGCATGGGGTAAGCCACAAGAGAAAAAGAATTAACGTTAGTCAAGATAGAGGAAGCGGTCTGGCCTTCCTCCACACCAGGGACGCTGCCCTCTCCATTCGTTTTGAGGGTCTAAACGTTCCGGTGCAATTTGATTTCGTCTCTGTCTATACACACCCGATAAATTCGGGGACCGGTCATGGGTTCGACCGTTCACGGAAGACGGATTATCCTTTAAGGTGACTAATTAATTGAAGTCGCGGCTCGGTAATTCAATATACCAAGTTAGTTTGGTTTCCTACACGTTTACTGGGTACAAAGTTGTAGATACACAGAGTTGGGGCAGATAGAGGCAGATATATAGAGATTGAGGAAGGAAGAGAGTATCGTCGTGTAGGTGCGAACTTTAACCTCCTGTGTATGCTTTCGCAAATTACCCAGCCGTAGACATCGTTCGGTTCCATTGAAGCGATGTAGATGAACGTAGTGTAGAACGAGATTAATCATCCTGCTGCCCAAACTCCGTCGGTTATATTGACAGTAAAAGAGAATCTCCTGATGCTTGCTGGTTTACCTTCCAACACTTTTGACTCTTGTTAACTTCGGTACAATTCCTGCAGCTGTTCGCTCAGTAGGAAATAATTAAATGGTTAGGGTTCGATTCGATCGTCCTCTTGCGTCAGCCACATTATCCTTTTCCTGGCCTCTGATTACTGTCTTCGACGTAGCCGTAGAACCACGGAAAATCGTTGAGACAACTGATTGGAGAAAAGACCACGAGAGATTCGATTCTCGGGTTTCCTAAATGGGTTCCGGGCGAGGAGAGCTTAGATGGAAATTCGATCGTTGCCCATTCCCACTTACGCAATTGTTATTCTCAATCACTTTAATCCTCTTGCCATGATGTTGTTTCCAATCATCAATTATTTTGTCGGTAGGGGAAGGGCGGCTGCAACTCAATACACTGAGTTTTCTCATTATTTTTTGTGCAGGGAGGGGCTAGCATTATTGAGTGATGACTCAGACTGAGCTACAATAATGGAACAGTGGCATTTTCACGTAGTAACTTTGAAAGACTGATGTTGTAAAAGTGCACAGTTCATGGAACATTATTATTCTCATTTGGTGCATGTAACATCTGCTTGACACATCGATTATGTATAACGGATAGACCGTTAACACGCAGAAGAAAGCTTGAGGAAGGGTAAAGAGGAGAGAGCCCAAACTCTTTTAATTTTTGTTACGTGAAGATGGATGACGTGTCGCAGCGTACACTGCATACACGAGAGGTAGTGCCTCGTTGGGAATTATAATGGCGGAGCAGCCGGGACGTTCGCGAAATACTCTAATTACCCTTACCACCAGGCTGCTATCCAGAACCAATAGGGAATTGAGAGGGATGATGATACACGGGGAGGGTGTGTTAATAGTTTTATGATACTCTGCCACAGCTTGGTGAACATGTCTATGTATATTGCGAGCTGCGTGTCGGTCAAAATCGAGTTGACGTCATCCTGCTCTTATCCCTCGTGCATTGAGTTAATCATGTTACCCACGTACACACTCTATCGCTCTCTATCTATCTCTCTGCCTTACATTTATTCACATATGCATATATATAAGTATACGTGTGTTGCCTCCGATAGCCGTTGTGCGGCGACCTTTCCATATATCGAGACCGTGTAGACTACCGATGCCCCTGTCGATACGTAAAGTGTCGGAACCAATAATTTACCGCGTTTCTTTATCACATCGCTGGCCACCTTTTCAGACTACTCATCGTTCCGTTCTCGTATCTTAGAAAAAGTCGATCGAGCATATATACATATATTGAACGATCCAAGAGTAGTAAGAATCCCAAATTTATAAGGGGATAAGCCGATTTAAGCCTAGTATCTTGGTGCGGGTTGGATAACCCGCAACTTTTCTGCGGTGAGATAGAATATTGGTGATCGATCTATCCTTAAGGATGAGAAACAGCTATGGTAAAGTCACTCATCATTCTTTTTTTTCTTTTCTTTTTTTTTTGGATCCTTGCAGCTCATATATGGCATGGAAAGCACCACTTTTGTGATAACTTAAAAAATACTTGTTTCCATTGAATGAGATACTTGGGTGTAAAGATACGAATAGGTCGATTCTACACACGAAGAAGACAGAAAGCAATGACGTACCTTCAACGAGCTACGCGTACTGGACTAGCTATTACTCGTGTATACAGCCCAAGGTAGTGGAACGAAAACGGAAATCCTCCATACGTTTGGCCCCTTTGGCATTACCTTTAACGACCACACTGGGCTACTGCATTTCGGACTCTAATGCTGTACAAGTCGACTGCACGATCGTACTTGTTGTCTATTCTCTTTGACACATCAGACTCCCTTTCCAGCTTCGTTAGTGCGTACAGAGCGGAGCTGAAGCAGTAAGGAATACTCCAACAATGAAGTCACGATAAATATTAAATACGTGATATCGTAGTATTCATAACCATGCACGATGTTCATTGAAAACTATGCGTTTACTGTTCTTCCTCTTTTTTTCTTCGTATCCTCGTTTTTTTCTAACATTTGTAGCATTTTTTTATGAAGTCGTATTACGTCTTCTGCGTCCATCGTATATTTTTCCAAAGATCCTATATACCACTGGTCTTCCGAGCACTAAAACCAACGAATGAATACAGAACGTGAATGCATATGAGACTCAAGAAAAAAATGTTACTGACACTTTTAATTCATAAATTCTACGGCTAGAGTAACAAGAAAATGAGCGTTGAGAGGTCAAAATTCGGCGTTGTTTGGTCTCACTTGCAAAAGGTCGAACTTTAGGCTTTTCTGATATTTGAATTCATCTTGACTTTTCTTTCTCGACCATATCACGGGACAAGCACGTCCAGGAGGCTTCAAGGGATGAAGAAAATGATCGCTCATGATCCTTAAACCGGTCTTTTCCAAACGGACAAACTTCCTTCGTTGCTACTTCCTGCCAGAAACGATGATGATACCGCGATGTCCTTCTTGACCTTCGATTAAGAAGAAATAATCTTCTGTCAGCCAGCAGGCAGATGAGAGGGACGTTTTCCCAGAGAGGTCTATGGTTCAAGCTTTCCCGACCATCACACCATTCTGTCTCAATAAAATTTATTGCTGCTTCGTGTTAAGAATGTAGAAATAAACTGACATCGTTGTTCGGAAAGATTAAAAACATAAGAATTTCCAATTGTAAACTTAACAGAAAATTATGCGTGCATGTGAATGTATCTTCTGATGTGACTAAATATTCATTCTCAGCTGCTCTGCTGTTGAAGTTGAGAAGAACTTTAGGTTTCATCCTAGTATCAATGTGTAAGCTCATTTGATAGTTCACAAGTGTATGAGCGAAAAAGGAATGAGAAGAGCTTTCTCTTTTTAAGCTTCGTTCCAGCAATTCCTTCGTTCTTTCATTTATCGAGCGAACTGAAACTCCCCTGGAAGCAGTTTGAGGAGAAATCGTTGGTCTGTTGAAGCAAGAGACGACCGATCGAAGGAAGGATCTTTCCGTCCATTAGGAGTCGATGGCTCGAGGTATACTCACTGCACTCGTTTTTTTTGTTCCGCTGAAGCGATGGCTTTCATCTCTCGTGTGCTATTTCTACGTGTGCAAAGGCTGCGGTTGGTTCATGGGAAACTGCAACTGACGATGACGACGACGAGTGATGTGTTACGTAGAAGAGCAAAAGCACCATCCACCTTACTCACTCAGCCGATTTCTAATGTCGTTGCTTCGATTTTTTTTTACAGCATATTGATCACTCGATAACCATAGCCACCTGGAAGCTTGAAGTATTTCAGTCGATCGTTTTTGTGTGCAGCTTGAGGTCGCGTAGCCTGTTGGATTTTCGTCGTGCACTTTAGATCGGTGATAAGCCGATATACATGTTTGAATTTCTAGTGGGAAAGGTACACCTCCTCGATCTACTAGGACCAACTACTGGAAGTCTGCCAAAGCAAAGCACAATATGTACCTTTTCACTTAAACCTGTCACGGTAGAATGAGAGTATAACAGGCTATACCGTCAACTTTCAACTCGATTCCGATTTTCTCGCTCTTCCCAATTCACATTTTCCAAGCAAGCCCTGGGTATTTGCATTTAATCGTATCTCCAAACCCAGAGTACTTTTCTCACCCCGAAAACTGCATAAGATCTTTCTCTGTAGCTTTCCGGGAGTTTTCACCTTGATAACAAAACATTCTACACAGCACGCCCTTGCATCACGAGATAACTCGAGAGCGCTTGTCGCATCGGATAATCGAGTGGGTTAATTCACTTGGTACCCGTTCTTGTTCACTTCTTGGTCTTATGCTTATCACGTGTTCGTATCTCATCGAATTGTAACGCACTATCCATGCAAATCTTACTTCAGATCCGTCATAAGAATTCCAACCAATAACATCATTATGCACCTTTCGAATCTTCTTCTCCTGTCGACCGCGAAATATAATTCAAAATCAAAACGAGAATTGAACCATTCTATTAGGGTATCTATGAACGTCAATGCCATTCGGGGTATTTTTTGTGATCCTGATAAAAAAACCTGTTAATCTTATTCCATTGTATCTTTACTAACGAATACATCGATTTCTCTTGCCTACACCTTTACTATGCAACTAATCATCGAATCGTTATCAAATTTAGTAAGTGTATCGTTCGAGTTACGTAGCAAGACTCGGTATAATAAATTTTCCAGGAAACCAATTTTACTTTTGAGTCAACTGACAGATTGCATTACGTAACTAATATCGCATGAGCGAAGCCACAAATAACAGCTTGCTTTGAAACGAGTCCATCGATTTTCTTTGGATTATATACATCAATTAATTATGGGTAAACAGATATTCAATTGGTTACGTTACATCTGTGCTTGACGTATTTTGACAGACAGGAAAGCCTGCTTCGGGCCAGGAATCAAAAACGATTGAAATAGCTATTGGATTTGAAATCATATTTTGAATGGAACGTCAACGCATAGAGCATGTTAACGATGACTTCATCACTTGGTGCAAATATTATCATAAGGACATGAAGCACACAGATTATGTTGCTAAGTGATAGTATTGAATGTGTTAGTAGTGTCATGTAAATAGTATTATTACGCATCACATCAGTAGAAATACCAATTTAATGGAAATAGACGTTCGCTAGTTATTCAAATTTCTCTTTGAGGATATGCTTCAACAAATACGATTCAGCGTGTGTCAACATGTATGCGCTATGAATAAATTTCTAAACCATACTCGAACTGCAGCTCTGAATTGACTTACATATAAACTTGTTTTTTTCAAAAGTGTTCGTTGAATCGCTTCAACATGTTCGTTTTAATAAATCAAGCATATTGCATCCATTTCAAGGAAGTTGAAACACGATGCATATATTTCACGATAGAAGCATTGATTGTTTCGTGTACACAGATGAAGATAAATAGTTGTAGGTAATATAAACAAGAGTATTCGATGCAACGTGGACTTATGTGTCCCAAGAGCCGCTATGAAATATCAGTACCACGCTACCGTTTCGTATTTACGAACGAGATGCTATTCCTCGAGATAGGAATTAGTTGATTGCACGTACAATTGAAGAACATAGCTTTTGTCGCGACTGAACTGATTTTCTACAATTCGATATCGCGCTATACTAGTATACCGTTTTCATGTATATCCGTATCTACAAGGCTCGATAGGACTTGCAAGCGTAATATATGATTAAACAGATGCATATACCCTCAATATGTAGGAGTTGTTGCTAGGGGTTAGCGAATGCCGTTAACGTCGCCGTTGGTACAGAATAATCCGGAAACCAAAGATATGCTCCGGAGGTAAACTCCATGAATTTCATAACCCATAGAGGTGAAGCAATCTCTTCCTTCTCTTGTTCCTGGTTTCTCTTCTATCATTGATTCTCCGTTATTGCTTCACATGTTATCCATGTGCCCAAAATCAGAATAGTGTAAACAAGGCTATCGCAGGAAATCGCTTGTCTGAAGCTGTATCGACAATGGACTATATTCCTGGTCACGTCTCTGAATACCTTACATCTTCTCGGTTCCGTTTATACACAGAGAAGACGTTGCACCATGAAAGGATCAGCTTATCCGGCGGTATAACTCGATGATATCTGTCGGAATGTATACTTGCGAGTGTACAATTGTTGCTAATTAACGGACTATACGATGGTGTGCCATTATTGCAAATTGCGAAATTCTATGATGGTACACTAACGGATGACTGATGATGATGCAACGAAAACGCACAACATTCATGCCCAAGTTTATCATGATCTATTTTCCAAGTTCATAATCCATCGAATCATTTATTAATGGATTATTATTGGTATTGTCATCCTACTAGACATCCAACACCCATAAACGTCAGAATCCCGAGAGAGAGCGAGAGAGAAAGAGAGAAATGACTCGAAAACCACCACTCGACTCAACGGCAATTCGGTGCCAATATCCGAAGCTATTCAAAGCACATGGGAATGAGCAATGACACTAAATGTTGAATAGAAACGATATTGTGGCT
Source organism: Campoplex capitator (assembly GCA_037576405.1). Lineage (NCBI taxonomy): Eukaryota > Metazoa > Arthropoda > Insecta > Hymenoptera > Ichneumonidae > Campoplex > Campoplex capitator. The sequence goes on along the minus strand of JARBWI010000323.1, from coordinate 5,079,933 downwards.
GAGAATCTGGACCAATCTATCGAACATCCTAGTGCGAGAATGCGGGCAATGTGTTATATACGGAAAAGCATGGTCTGGTTATATCAATTCTGGAAGTGCAATACGACCGACATTTTGATGTATAAACGTCATTTATACGGCCTACCAAACGATTCCCATTGATCCACGAATCGGGAACCCTTTCATTCGCAACTCACTATAGTCGGTACCGTGTTTCGTGTCACCATTGTCTCGATCCATTCATGTAGATACGTTAGTCATCGCGGCTTTATCGATCGACCTGGAGATGTTTATGAGTTGACTTTCAAGCTCATTCGGTATGAGGAAAACATTGTATACGCCATATTCATTGGGAAGTTCTTATTTATATCCAGCTGAACAGAGTTCTGGCGAGTTATGGTGTTATTACGCGGTTGATCTATAACCAGGGCTTATCGCTTAATGCCTCTGATGGCTCTACTAGTGGTGCAGTCCGCATTAGCTCCGTTTAATCCGGCGAAGAAATGGAGCAAAATAACCTGCTGTTGCTTAGCTACAATTATACGCCAGAGCAATATTAAAGTCTGCATCATGGCTATTTTCTTTCAGCTGAATTCGATGATATTGTCGTCCTCAGAATTAATCTTGTGGTTGATGAAAAAGGATTTGGCATATTGGACCTATCAGCAATTTTATTGAAAATATATTGTTTCTACATTGGCTTGTTTCTGTGAGTGTATTAATAGCTTAAGGAGCTTCGGTACAAAGGACAAAATGTTGAGAAATTAATCAAATTTGGTGATAATGTTCTTCAACATCAAGTACGAAAATACAATTTTTTTCAAAATTTTCTTCTACTTAGTTATCGAGTAATTATGCATTAAAGCAGATTTCTTATGCCCGAAGTGTATACCTATATATATGGAAACGCTATGCTTATACACGTGAACTTTAGTCTTCAATTACTCGATAACCGTGTAGAAGAAACATCTGAAAAAAAATTGTATTGTCAAATTTGGCACTAAAGAATATGTTCACCAAATTTTATAAAATTCTTAACTTTTTGAAATTTTTTAACATGGTTTAACATGGCAACATTGTATCGCCTGTACCAAAACTCCTTAATTTCCTCGAATTGCAACATGTTTGTCGTTCATAGTGGTACTAGTGGTGGTATTCAAAATCGTCCGTAGTGTGCAAGAAGTTAGGCGAGCGTAGAAAGGGCTTCCGAAATTCGTGTTTGAATAAATGGTTTTGTGAGAACCTGGTATAAGGTTTTGCTCTTTTTTGTTTTTTTTTTTTTCTCATTTCGTTTTCTGTTTCGGTGCAATTCTTTTTCGTTCAACCCGAAGCTGTTTCTCTCCCGCTCCTTAATTAAGCAGCAAAGCTCTTAAGAGGCTTAAGTGCTAAGATTGCTGCACTCCTTATCGCTCAGACACCTCCACAATTGTCAGCGATTTCACGTGAAAGTGCTCAGCGAAGCTCGCTACAGAAATTCAACGTTTTCTTATTTTCTTCATCTCGTACTTCGTCATCGCCCAAACTTTTTCGCTTGCATATATCCAAACCCTCCGGTTCACTTGTACGTTCGGAATAAGCTATTATTATAAGTTTTCTCGTTGCTGCGCACTTTTCCTCAGGGAAGCAAGACCTTCGCCCAAGTTGCATTCGCAAATCTGAATAAATCTAGAAATCAATATCCGTTCGGCACGAATAGACGGGACTTGAATAGCGGAATAACAACGAAAGTCGTATGGGAGCAAAGGATGAAAGGTTCGTTGTTTTTTTTTTTGTTGTCTTTCTTATATTCCAAAATATTTCCGTGAATTCAGTAAAATATTCGTATAAATTCCATACTTTTCCCGTCTCCGAGGTCTTATTATGTTCAATCTCGAGCATGGTTTATTCTTATATTTAATAAAACCATATACCGATACATTTTATGGTAGTGTACGATACCACTCCTGACTGTCATTCGTTAATGCTTCATTTTTACAATTAATTGCATTACATCAATTAAATTTCACCGAGTAAACTTGGGCTGAAACAGTACCGGTGCCGCAGCTCATCCCTTTTTATCCATCCCCATACCAGTTATATTCTTCTCAAGTCCTGGATCTAGAACGAGCTTCTGTATGGCGAAGCCGATGGGTGGATAGAATTGTGGATCGCGTGCAAAGTACACGCTGGATAGCAATGGAAAGAGGGAATATAATCCCTCGAGAACAGAAAGAGAGGGAGCGGAGCTTTTATAGTAACGTACCCTGCACATAAATATACGTATACGTCTCTACAAAGACATGGAAGTACACAAGTGTATGAACGATGTCGAAGCATGGGTAACTTCAATTTCTCAACCATAAATTACTCGAATACATTTTCTAAATTGTTTCAAATTGTATTCGAGGTTCTTCGTTGTCCGTTTACTATTTGGTAACGAATGTTTAAATTCTTGTAGTAGAAGTTACTTTACTGGCGAGGAATATATTTTTATCGTTACTGCCACAATGAAAGAACCAGCCGAACCGGGGATACATGGAACCATGATGAATACAAATTTATAAAGTAGAAAAAATTACAGAATTCACGTGGTAAGTGGTCCTCTTAGGAATATATGGGATTCACCTGATTTTTTATTATCTCCAGACGAACTTTTGTGCCTCAAAGATAAGAAAACGCTGAAGGATCTCTTGTTCGACTGCCAGTGGAAGAGACTTATCACGGTCGATATCGGTCATCCGGAAACGAAAATTTTCTTTTGTCGAGTGGAACAAAGAAGAATATAAGAGAGGATTCTGTTGGAAGTATGGAACGAGAGAAATGAGAGAATGATCTGAGATCCCATCTTATTATGTTCCTTGACGATAATATAGCTGATGGTTGGGCGTTGAAGATAAGGAAAGAAACGGATGAGAGAGGGCAAAGGTCCAACTGAAGTGATATAGAAAAAAAAGGTCAGGTGCTTTCATCTCTCGAATATATACTATGTTTATATACCGTGTCCAGGAATTGGAGTCTCATATATCTGGAATACCGTTTCAAAACTTACATTGTCAAGAACCCCGGTAGCGGCTCGTCGCCAATTATAAAAAAGAAAGTCAGAGTGAATCCTGCTGCACCCATTTCAATATAATGATTTTGGAACTTTGTTTGTTTTTCAGATAACTCTTACCCAGGTAGGACTTGAATAAAAATCTGAATGTAGAGCATCACTTTATTTTTTTTATTTTTCTCTTTCCACTGATATTTGTTACAAGTCAATCGATCCACTTAATTTACATACGGATCAATGTTGACTTTCCCTCCCTCAGCATCTCATTTATCCTTAATAAAATGAATCCAAATAAGTTCTCGTGCTCTAGTAGCCAAAGTAACAAAAAAAAAAAGATATCACTCGATATGTTTCTGAAGTAGATTGGAAATATTTCCAAACCTCTCTGAATTTCGTTACTCGAAAGCTGCATACTTTGCGTATACCATCAAACTTTCATAAAGGTGAAAAGTTTCTACCTCCATTGTAATCGGAATAGCTCGATCTGAAATAATTCACTGATACGACTAGAACTGCCACCAAAATTATTACGATAAAAAAAATTAACTTTTTTTCCGAAAAAAAGATGATAAAAACTATAATTTTGACGTAACTGAATTTATTTTATATTGTTTGCCAAAGTAGATCATTATTTCAGACTTTGAGAATATTTTTAAGTCGGTCCTACTTGTGGATGAAAGATCATAAAATCACTCACTCGCGTTTTCTATCCAGAGATGACTAGCGGTATGATCGCAGCATTCATACTGCAAACATGCAACACAGATTGAGATAATTTACAGTGATGTCATATGCGACGAAGCGCTCTGAAGAGAAACACATACCGCAACAACATTGCATGGTGCTTAATGAGAAACCGACGAAGAGAGATTTGTTTCTGAGGTTTCTTTGTATGATTCACGAATGTGTCCTTTTAAGGATAACACGGAAAATAAAGACGAAGAGGGAGAAAATTAGAGGAAGAACGTGTATTCGAGAAATAGAAACAAGAAAATAAGAGGATAGAGAGCTTGGATGGTGACCACAAAAAATAGGGGTGCACGTTATATGAGCCCTGAAAAGCTTCGGATGTGGTACACATAAACCTTTGAGAAAGAAAAAGAAAGAGGGCGAGCGAGAGAGAGAGAGAGGGAGAGAAGGAGAAAGGGAGTGAGATGGAGAAGTAGTATGAGAGGATGAAAAAGAGGTACTATAGAAGTAAGCAGACAGGAAAGATGAGTGTTTGAACGAGGGAAAGCAACGTTGCGTACGCTGTTTCCGCTTCGTTCTCCACTCTCTCTCGTTTTCTCTGGTACTCCTTGGTTATGTACGGTTTTCCGATGCTGGCTAACATTTGGACCGATGAACATGCCTGTATAAACTTACCGCACTGGAGTGTGTCGGTTTGGCGCGATTACGTTTATGCTTCCGCGTACGTTTTACTATCTGCTCACACGTGTGCCAGGGCTTAAGTGCTCATTACAGGAAGGCTTGAAGATTGCTTACCAAACACATATACAAGCGATGATGTTCCGTGATATTTCAGGACGTGATTAATCTTCGTGGTAGGAAGTGACACTGTTTAAATAAAAATGTTTGCTCGTTGATGAAAAAATCGATCGTTTTCTGTGGTAAAGATAATATTTTCCTCTCCCCCTCCTCCCCCTCCTCTCTCTCTTTCATTCTCACGTAGCTAATTTTAATTACCATGGCTTTTTCAAGGAGATGAAAAAGTTCAGCTACGGAATTGTATAAATTATTCTTTTACCAAAGTTTACGTATCCAATTAATAGTCATTCGAGGCAAGTGATTTACAGAGTGAAATTAGCAAACAATGAGATATATTGTACGCTACCGCTCCTCTTGTTTGCCATTTAATTTTCTTGGCTGAAAGAAAGAGAGAGAAGGAGAAGACGATCAAGGCTAACCGCCCCCAAAAGCTCCGTCGCACACTCGGTCCCGTTAATTAATTCGACTTTGTGCCAACTGCCAGACGCTGGAGGCGCGAGAATTGGATATAAACTGCCGTTTCATTTGCTTGCCAGAAATTCACGGTTTTGCGGTAGGGAAGGCGAGAATTAAATGTCGAATAGTTTTAAATCGCTCCCTTCTGTAACAACCATTTTTCATCCCACTCTGTTTCTCTCACGACTTTACTGCTGGTAAGAGGATTTTTATTTCGCTATGACATCACTTCTCATTTTTTTTTTTTCTTTCGCAAAGGAGCAAACAGGGTCTCAAATCACGTTCTGTAAGTTATATTCACCGAGGATTTTCGATCTATAATAATTGGACAAAAATCGGCCATCGAACAAAACGATCGTTTGAACAATAAATTCATTAACAAGTTGTGCGATGATTTTGTCATTTAGAGATTAAAGTCTTTTATTTCGAGAAAGTTTTACGAAAATTTATTAAAAAACCTGCGATTATACCTAAAATAAACAGGGCTGTTCACAAGTTTTTTTTTCCATAAGTTTTCACCATCGTTATTGACGATATGGAATAGATTACTAACGTTGCAAAAACGGCTGAATGTTGTTTGCGATATTTCTAAAAAAAAAAAAAAAAAAAAAAAACAGTAAAAAAAAACGAATAACTAAAGCCTTTAGGGTACGTAAAACATTTTCAAATATAATTCAAGACGTCAGCTCAAAGTCTAATTTTCCATCGGGTCAAGAGTCATTAAGTTCCATGAATGCTCATTTCAATTGAGTCTTTATTCACGAGCCCTTTATTCGCGAGTGTCCACACCCCGGATTCATCATGAATAGCAGAAAGTCTCGCAACGTAATGGCGTGTGTAAAGAATAATCAAAGTCTAAGGTGCGTGACGAGAATTCAACGAATCATTCTGGAACAATGGACGGGATATAATGTTGGTAATTTCATTGAGGCGAGCAGTGAGTGTACACGTTCGTTATAATTGATTGTAGGAAAGACGCTCGAACACGTTGGAAGTAATATCGAGCATATATACAGACAATCTTTGCCTATCAGTTTCTCGCTTTTGTGCTGATTATACTGAGCTGAGGAAAATGTAGTACGAACTGTGGGTGCGGTAATATCATGCTCGATCGTCCACACAGCCTATCCTCGAAATATTTGTTCGAGGAATGAAAGGAAAAAAAAAAGAAAAAAAAATCTATAATTATAGATATTGCACGCGTTAACAGATATTTTCCTATTCGCATGTAGAATAGACCGTATGACGACCGATACAATTTGATTAATCGAAGTGGTGCAGTTGTGACCGATAAACGCTTTTGTAAGGCTACTATTTCAAAATGATCGTCAATTCTCATTGTCCTGTGCTAAACACTTCGATGCTTATACCCCAAGCGTATTATTTCGATATATGAATTCAACAATATTATTCGTAATATGGCGTTATATAGCATATATTAACGCACGTATAGTTATGTATATTTGTGCATCAGGAGATTGCATCGTGTACGATCACATCGCTCGGCTACGTCGCATTAATTTCTCTCTGATTCGTGGCCATTATCACGCCACGACGATGAGCGTTATAAAGCTCTCATTCTGGAATATCGAGAGGCAGAGAGAGAGAGAGAGAGAGAGAGAGAGAGAGAGAGGGGGGGGGGGAGAAAGAGAACGTCGAGTGGAAGAGGGATGCAATTCGAAAATTCAGCAACGAGCATTGGTGCGTACGTGATGTACAATTTACAATTTATGCTCTTGCGGGAGCGGATAAAAGCTTTTCTACCCCTTGTCCTCCCATTTTAGTACACTTGACATACACATCTGCATACATGTATGTAAATATATTTATATACACGTGCATTGGAGTACTGGCTGAACGGAAAAACCTCACTTATAGAAGCAAGTAACGAGAGCGTGAAAATCTCGTTCGTGGTCTCGTTACTCCTATAATGCGATATGCAGTAAAACATCGGGTGAAATTGCAATCCTCTAACGGCATAATTTGACTGGTGTGGCACGCGTTCATCTATTGTTCTGACACATTATTATTGCTGCGTAATTATAAATTATTAGGAAGCCAGTCATATCAATTATGATTTTGTAGATGATCGATGCCTGAATCAGCGACTTGCAATGTTACAAATGTTCCCGAACGTAATTATACTCGATAATGTTTGAGATTATGGAATTATGATAATATTTATATATTTTTTTTTACTATGTTATATACCCGGTTGATGGATCATTTCTTTACTTTTTGATGTTACTTTAGCCTCAGACCCCGAGTTGCGTATTCTCAATGAGACAGTGACGTTTTTTTCGTGCAGAATTGTTTTCGAATCAAATATTCAGATTTTTCGATGCAGTAAGAAGTATTTTTTATAAGCTTTTTCTTTATCAGAAAAGCGAACGAAAATTTGTAGATTTTAATCGGATAATTCTTTAATTTTTCTTTTTAGGATCCTCTTTTCTCATGCTGTTCCAAACAATAAATAATTCCAACGGAAAAATGAGTCATCTAGTCGATAGCAAAGTCATATTTTTTTATTATTTTGAAACCGTTTGTTGACTCAGTAAAGCTTTGCTCGTCTCTCTTTTTTTTTTTATTCATGCTGGTACAACGATTTCAACTGCACAAAAATTCTGTCACGGCACAAAGCTCTTTCAACGTTGCACGGCTTTTTATTCTGCTCACAAGGTTGAGTTATGTGGTATACGTATATATATATATATATATATATATATATATAGAACTCACGCAAAACGATATCGCCTGAGCGACCCTGGTGCTCTGCTAATAATAACGATAATGACGAAAAAGTGCTCGGATGAAAGTTTCGCGAGTTTGAACGACTTTACTCATACATACTACATACTAACACGTACCCTGTATAGGTGAGCAGGTCACTACGTCGTTGATACCGGTGGTTGCGTGCAAGAAGTCTTATTCTGGGAAACCCAAAAAAGACTATCAGAAAAGAAGATTTTCCCTGGGGGTTGCACACATACCTCAGAATGACTCTTTCTCCCTCTCTCTCTCTCTCTCTTCTGCATACTTTTTCTCTCGCCTTTCCGTCTCATATTTTTATGCTTTTAAAAAGTGTAAAGGTCAGTCCTTGTGCACAGGGTTGGACATCAGACTAAGGTATGAAAAACACAAGGGGTGAAAGTAAGATGAAAGAAAAAAGATGGAAAGTCTTCATGTACTTTGGCTCTGCTGTTTCTCTGCACTTATTTTTCTCCCGAAGCATAGAAAAGTTGGTGAACGCCAATACATGCTCACTTTCATGTATATACATACATGTTTATACTCCGTCTCAAAATTCGACCGAGAATTCTCTTCCTCCATCGTTTTTTCTGCCCATAACAACCCGTCGAGTTTTTCAAACTTTTTCTCAGCTTTTCATCCCTCTCATTCGCTCTTTCTTTGTATATTTCTTCTTTTTTCTCGGCGGACAAGATGTTCCAGCACAAAGAGAGAGAGAGAGCGTAGGCCAGCTGCAGTTCACGGCACTGGCACAGCTGTCCCATGACGGTTCCAATCCCGGCCATGGATCACTGACCTTCTACAGTAAAAATAGAGAAAAATTTCGAAAAAATTTACTGTCCGAAGTAACATTTCTGTGGTATATGATACATGACGTTATTTCAAAGAAAAAAAAACAATACATCTATGAGGCTGAAAATTTTTTCGAAATCATTCGACACTTCACGTTAATCAATGAATTTTTATGAAAAGTCGAAAATTAAGAGGTGCTAATGTCAAAATAAATTCAAGCAGCGGATTAAAGATACTGCAATTTTTTTTCTTCACTTTATTTTGAGTTCTGGGGTTGCTACACTTTTCATGAATTCGTATGAGGCCGGATTCACGAATCTGTCGCGTTCTGTTTCATGATTCAAAATTAGGACTCTCCGAGTAAAGTCTGCTTAACGATGTGGTCGTTTTTTTTTTCCGGTCCAGCCGGAAATCTAAAAGATACGCGAAAAAGCAGGGTAGAAGAAGAGACGAGGGGTGAGAACGGGTTGCTGCTTTGAGCTTACCCCAAGTGATCTTGAGTCACACACGAGTACACGACTGACGATAGAAAATGTGCTCTAAATATTCATGGTACGTATCACTCGACGTGTGACGAAACTGTAAGAGTTACATGAAATATAAACAAACAAACAAAATCGCAAACTCGACAGAATTCCCGGCATAAAAACCAATTCAATTTTCTTCTCCAGATTTACTCCCTTCGAAAATCTCATTTGCCTGTCACGAAGAGATGAAAAATGGAAAACATAACGTACTCGTTTCTCATACAGTGCACAGAAAATGCGAAGGAAAAACATATCCTGTCGATTGCAAACTTGTCAAAAAGAAATGCTCAAAATTGTTGTCGAACTGATAATGAAAATATTACTGATGCAAATGGAACCGAGAGACTAGAATATTTATGATAATACTTCGATGACGACTCGATAAAGAAGCGAACAGATTTCACCGAAGACATGAAGAATTACGACTCGTAAACATTTCGATTCGGTGAAAGTTGAAAAATGTATTTTCTTCGATCGATCAATTTCGATCTGCAAACCAGAGAAATCTGTCTAACTTCGAAAAGGTTTGAAAATTTTTTGATAAAATGATTCGATGAACGATGCGAGAACGATTATAAGAAATTATGTTCGAAAAAAACTCTTTCCTTCCTATTTTCCTTGCTGACATAATTACTGTTTCTCAATGTTTTCGTAGGTACGCCTCAGGCAAATACACCGAGACGGACTAGAGAAGCTCCGTAATCACGCATGTCCTTACTTGAAGGGACTCACAGCAGAAGACCTACGCCCATACGACAATCCAGCGGCGAAAAATAATATACTCTGCCCAACACCGGAACCTGACCAATAAAGTTTACTCCATAACAAACCTCATTTCATCCCATTGTAAATATTCATTCAATCACTCAATCTCACTAGACATAAGAAAAACAATGTTGAAAAACAAACACAAATCAAGCAAGTCGAAAGATAACAACAATACAATACATATTACTATATACGACACAATTATCTCCTATACCATAATAGTCTAGAGACCCTGGGGGCAAGAAGCGAAAACACAAAAATGTAACTAATAAGATCAATAAACATATATTTCGAAAAAAAAAAAAAAAATTTCAATGTTTTCGTGACTGGAGTAGCTTTTATGGCACATATTTACACAGACATATGGACACACGTAAATATATGGCGTTGCACTCCATAACTCGTAACTGCGGAGATTTTCTACCGGTTTCGTAACAAAAGAGAGGAGAAAGAAGGAAGGAGAGAAAAAGGGTAGCACGTCGTACAATTCGAACAATGGTGCGTCTTCGTAGCATCTAAAACGCCTTTCATATTTTCGTTTAGTCGTCTCGTTTATCCGGCCGAGCGTATAGAAAGTATACAAGTGAAAAGCCAGGAAGTAAGTTGGGAAAACAGTAAGCAGAGGGAAGCTTGCACGCCGTATACATAGAGAGGTTCGTGCGAATAAGCTCACCAGAAACACAAACCATCATCATCTTTTCATCGTTGTTTTTTTTGTTTGTTTGTTTGTTTTTTTTTTTTTTTTAAACAAACACACTGACAAGCCAAAGCTTTTCTGGCTAATATTTCATTTTTCTTTCTCATTTATCACTTTTCCGTCCACCGCAAATGGTTTTATCATCTCTCAGAGGGTAACGAGCCATATACGAATCCACGTTTTACGAGGACTGTATCCTCTGACCGTAATTTCATTTTTGAAACAGCGCTACCGTTTGCCTCATCAATTAAAAACAAAACAATGTATGTCCTTCATTGCATTGCGATTTATTTTTTATTTGTCTTGACACAATTTTAATTGGCTTCATGAGTTTTATACTCGAAGCAGTTTTTAAGCTCTGGATGAAATTTATTGGGAGAGATGTCATCAAGAGTCGCAGTTGCGACTCGAGACGAATACATTTACAAGCGAGTCTCTACAAGACTCTTTCGACGGTTAATAAAACTTGGAGCACAAAAAATTTAGTGTCAAGGTTTCTGAGACTTCGAGCTGAAGACTCTCTGCCTCATTATCACAGTGTTCTCGTTTTTCCTTTGCAACCTGATTGATGCAATTCTCAAAAGAGTCTGCTATCAAGCAACGATTTTACATTGTAAGGTCTCTGCACTTTATTTTCCATCGTCTCTCGAATTTATTACTGCCAATGGCGAAAAATCTTTTCTGCTTTATCGCTCGTGATAGGTTCAAAAAAGAAATGAACATAATAAAGACCTTTATCAAAAGGAAATGGTGTTTTGTTTCATCGTAAAATCAGCACGTAATAAAATTATTCTTGCGCTGGGTCATTTGAATCTCACAGAGAATCTGAACGAACTGTATTCACTCGATCCACTTGAAGGTAACTTCGAGCCTCGCTCATCGGAATTGAGTCATTTTTGGGAAATATTCTAGTCAAGAGTAACCGAACACTGGTGGACCATTAGATCATGTAGAGTTACGTCGTATGTGGTCAACCAACGAGGTCACGAGCTTTCTCGAGGACACTTGGAGAATAATGTAAATATCTCCATTCGCTTTCAAGCACCCATTGCCATCTAAAAGCTATTAAACGCAAGGTCTCACGACGTTGGTAAATTAAATGGGATTGTATATTTGTCGAACTATGAATTATCTGTCGTTTTAAAACTGCGAGTAAATTTTTTATTGCAACAGTGAATCTCCACAAACCTTGCTTTCTGAATTTTTTTTTCAAGCTTTCAAATTAATTCTTTGATGTACACATTTTTACTCGAAATGTATCTGAAATTCTTCAATTTTGAAAAAACTTGAACTTGAAAAAACAATTTCTTGTCAATTTGTACATTATTCTATTTTATTCCCGAATGAACTTTGATATTTTATAATCTACATTTATTTCAAAAAATTCTTATCGAGTTTTAAACCATGTAAAATGCAACTAACCAGTTTTGGTTAAACATTGAATTATGATTTTTCAGATCATCGTAATTATGTGTTTGACTCGTTTAATGTTAAATATATTGACATACGTATTTTGTTCCGTAGCTCGATCATACATTTTCAAAACGAAAGTGTTGAAAAGTCCTCACATCAATGTTCAACATCTACTCGATGTCAACTTCATGAAAATTCTTTAAAATTATTTAGCACCAATATATATTAGTTAATTTAATTTCACACGATGTCAAGAAAATTTAATTAAAATCACTGAATATGTAAAATAAATTATTTGCCGGTGAGTAACTCTGAACAGTTGGAAATACAGTTAAAGCTGTGACTTCGTTTTCACGATAGGTGTCACTTCTCTATTTTATGTCTGTCCTCTTCAACGTCGTCAAGTTTCTTGGTATGCTGTGCATTTTCACAAGCGTGTATTTTGCTGAGAGAACGGTAAATGAACGAAAGTAAAACAGATGTAAAAGCGAGAGCGAAACAGGGAAAGAGAGGCATAGGGAGCGAGATAGAAGTAGAGAGAGAGAGAGAGAGAGAGAGAGAGAGAAACTGTAAAGTTAAAAGTGAACGAGGGGAAAATGGGCAAACTTGTGTGGTTGTGCATGTCAGAGAAAGAGAGAGAGAGAGAAAAGAAGAGACAGAGATAGAAAACGAAGACAGAGAAGGAACCAAAGCCAGGAGCCACAGGGCGAAGCTCGTTTCTAATTAGGGCCCCGCATAATTAGCAAACGGTGCTCTCTCAGGGAACCCGTGGTACTTGCCACGCCCACACTTATGCATAACACATACATATACAAGTAAGCCCTACGCATTATTTCCACCGGTTTATACCCTCGCTGTACGCTCGGTACTAATACGTGTATATAACATGTGCTTTTAGTGAGCTTTTATCCCATTTCTTTCTTTTTTTTTCGCATGAAAGTCCTCTAATGATATTTCTGAGATCCAAGCTCAAGCCATCGGACTGAAAATTAGTCTGGGTGCGTTTTATTATGGACTTTTATTGCGCTTTTTTCATATGGACATGAAAAACTCATAGTTTTCTCTGTTCCATGATTATTGAATGTATAATAGAGGAGCCTGGGTGCGACGGCTCAAACGCCACGTTCACTAACAGACGATAACTCTGAAACAACCGATTATTAAGTAGTCTGCAACTGTTATTGAGTTCATCGTTGCCTCAATAACCCTAGGAACGAACGTGCACATGCTCAAATTCGGTTATTTCGAAGTTATCGTCCGATAATCAACTTGCCCCTCAAGGCAATTGACTCCGGTCTCCCCTACTCCAAATAAGATGGTCGATATATTGATTGACCTTGTGCCAAACCCATTTTTCTTACGTTCTCATAATTAATTGATGAGTTTGACAATTGTTTATGATTTATCACCCAATTGGAAACTTCTTTCAGCAGAAGATATGTAGAATCGAACATTTGACACTCGATTTGAACGATTTTTAACCAAATCGACCCTTAAAGATTGTCGACCAATGATTTAACAGAAAAAAAATGATTAAAAAGTAGTTTTTGTCTCGCTAAATCACGGAACACTCCTAACATCGAACGTCGAACCAAGGAGATGTGTGAAAAGTGCCTTAAAACGCGATGATTTCATCAATATTTAACGGACATGGAAGCCTCTCCGAAAAATATTTTCAAGCGACGTACTCTGAGTCTATAATTGCCAGAACCCCAGGAACCATCCTATCAGGCTAATACTTCAGTCATATTGAAAAATTCACGGATTGGCTTGTTTTATCAAAAGGGAGCTGCGAATATGTGGTCAACCCACGAATCCGCATGGATACATTGAGAGTTTGAGAGTTTTGTATAGCGTTTAAAACTTCATCGTCCATGCAGCACCGGGGATCCTCGTAAAAAGGGTTTTTGCCACCCCCGCCCCTTGTTCTCTCTCCACTCAGGCAATTTCAACTGTTTCGATTCTAACTGTAGCGGCTTCAACAAAACGTCCCTCAGTACGAGAGGGGACGTTTGGGAAGGGTGGAAAGCTGCTGGAACGTGAAACGATCTCTATCGCAAATGGCACCGGAAAATGCCGGTTCCTGTATGTCACCGCGCAAAATTTTACTGTTATTCTATAAATATACATACAGAGAGAACGTAACGATATTAAATTTGGATATATCTATACATATGTAAATTTATCCATATGACGACTGTTGCAATATCCAATCCTTTGGTTTCACGAAATACCCATTATTCTTCACAGTGTCCTCCATTTCCATAACTAGATGCGTATGGTTATAGAGTCACGTCCTTTAACTCGTTGCATACCCTCAACCCTTTCATCCGGTGCAACAGAAGTTGCTTCATTCTTCCCCTGCGGTTTCTATTCTTATTCATCCTTCTCTTGCTGTCTAGTTTTCTTCTCTTTTTCTCTCTTCATGCTGAACCTTATCTCTGTCTTTTATTCTTGTAGAAAGCAATGGCTCCCTGTGCACTTTCTTCGCTGCAAGGAAGATCTCCCGGTGGAGATCACCTTTCTTCCTGGTTTTCAGTGTTCTCAGCATCGTCTTCGCCCTTTCCACCTTTCTCTCTCTCTCTCTCTTCCTTTTTCAGTGACTCTGTGTTTGTCCCTCATTCTCTTATTCTCTTTCGCTTGTTCACATTCACCATATCTCGACACCTTCGTGCCAGTATATAGAAACAGCCCGTACTGTTCAAACCATCAACGACAAGGCTCCTTCTCCATTCTCTAGCTCAAGTCACTTCTTCATCCACCTTCCATCCACTGTCCCGTTCCGGGTGTTTGAACAATGAGCTGAATATCATTCCCTCGATGTAACTCGCTAAATCTGCCTGCCTGACAGTCTGCCAGTTTATCTGTCCTTCTCTTCTCCGTTTCACGTTTCTTCTTTCTTCTTTTCTCTCTTTCTTTCTTCTATCTCACATCTCCTACGAGATCCACGAGCATATAGCTCCAAGAGCTTTTGGCGCCTTTTTATCTACATATAATAAATGCGCTCTCGTCACGCTCTCGTTCGGCCCTGTTTCGCAACGTTCTTCTTCGCTCACGATTTCTCAACTCATAATGGAGACAGAAACTCGACAAAAGGAGTGTATCGTGAAAAAAAAACCCTTTGACGTTTCACAGTGAACATTTACGAACACGGCGGCAACACGAAACGTCTTCGGTTTCTTCGTGTTCTAATAAAATTAGATTCGCTTCATCTTCCCATGAAATTCTACTCAATCAACTGACTCTTATTACAGGTGGATAAAGACGACTTTAACGTATGATAAGTTTTTCTTCATTTCGTTGACATCTTCTCGTTTGGTTCTGATTTTTTATCACTAACATTTCACCGTTCAAAGCCAATATACCCAATGGCTTTAGCATTTTTCACTTCTGCTAAATGCCGATTTTTTAAATTCGCTTGCTCCATTTAAGCTCGTGCATCGTAGCAGTGAAACACATGGTCAAGTTGATGCTCGAGTTGAAATTCCATTTTGGAATGAGAAAAGTTTGCCACTCTCTACGATTTAAATAATTCCCACCGTTCTCGCATGAAACCGCATTTGAACTTTCTCATCTATATATATATATGCAAATACATATCTATAGATTTTTAAACACGGATATGTTTGCGCACACATCAACAGGGCATACGAACGCATACATTTGCACGTTCCAATAAGAATTTTGGGCCACAAAATGGAATGTTGGTACGTAATTTCGTGGAAAAAAGCTGCAGACTAGATCTGCGTGTAAAGGGAGTGTGTTCGTGTGTGCACGTACTGCTGTCGGAGCCGTTTCGAGCTAGCAAAAACCGAGAAAATTTAAGCTTCAAGTAGACCAATTCTACCAGTCGACATCATTCCAGTTGAATATCTCTTTTACAGGTCAAGTTATTCTGTACGAATATGTAAGCACCGCTGTATCCTTGCGCCAAAATAAGTTCAAATTAATGAAAGAAATTGTATTGAACAAACTAATACAAAAAACAAAAAATCAGTATCGAACTTCAAAAGGTTCTACTACAATTAATTCTACTCGACAAGAGTGTCTGCCAAAAAAGCAATTGAGCATGAGACGACTGAGTGCTCAGTCGTTAACCCCATGAGAGATTAATTTTCTACTGAGTTTCTGGTATAATTGCTTCCTCAAAGTTTATTATCTCAAAATCAAAAAGTACGTATTTGACTACTTTCTAATGAAAGGAATTAATGCGAAATTAGGAATTCATTGTGACAATGGGTGTTTGTAAAAATATCGATTGTGACACACCTCCACTTGTGTAACGATCGCAGACACAGCCAGGATTGTATTTGCCGCAGTGCAGGGCAACAAAGCGTCGAGTGTATTTCTGTTTCTCGTTAAATTAGAGTATTGCACACATACACACACACACATAAATATAGGTGAATATATTTAATAATTGTACTGATATATATGGGGCATTCCATGCCAAATCAGCCACTTCAGAACCTTACAGTTTTTAAATTAGCTCAAATTTTTTTATAATGTTCTATGTATTGAATGAGCCTTTCTTGATTTTTTTCAAATTTTTCCCTCGATTGCCTAACGAGATATATTTTTTCCAAAAATTCGATGATTTTTTTTTCAAAAGCTCACAACTCTTCGAAAAATGGATGGAATCGAACTTTTTTTTTTTCAAAATTTTGGTTTTTTATTGTACTTTTTGAGTGTGATAACGAAAAAATTATAGTTGAATTTTTTCTCTATTTTTATTCAGGTTGAAGAACAAAATCGACGATTTCAAGATGATTACATATTTTGATTTTTTTCAAAAAATTTTCAAAAAAACTTGAACAAAATTGAAGATTTTTAAGACCAGTTACATCGTGGGCACGCTATATCTTCGATTCGATTTCGTATTTCAAAATTTTTTTTTTCGTTTTTTCAGTAAATTAAAATCAAATTCAACAGTCACACAATCCACAATGCTGTTTTCCTAACACTAGAAATTTTCTCCCATCATTAGATTGTGAATTGCATTCGTTTTTTTTTTTTTTTTTTTTTTTTTACTAATTTCTTCTTGGAAATGAAAAATTCCGCCATGAATGAAAAAGTAGATCAGTACTCCATACATATTGTTCGTTTTCAATGAGAAATGACTAAATTTTTTTGGCGTTTAAACAATTTGTGCACTCTGAATACTTTTGGAAAAGAATAATCTTTCACAATCAAGGTATTCTCTCCATACTTTTCGTTGTAGTCGTACGTCGATCGACGTACCAAACCACTACGGTCGATCCATTAGTTTTGTCTCAGCAACACGGTCATTTTTGATGATATCAGAGGAACAGTAAAGAAGATTGTTGCACGAGGAGCGTCCAATTGCTGATCACTGAACAAATAATAACACCATCTGTTCTATACGAATGGGCCTGTGGACCCCTAAACCTCCCTAATATAGCGGTTAATTTTTTTCAGTGGAAGACTACGGTGTTGCTGAGACAGAACTAATCAATCGATTTAAACGTACGACTACAATCAAAGGTACTGAGAGAATCCACAGTATGATCCCAATAAAGATGGTACCACCCATTATGGAAGATTATTCTTTTTAAACAGAATTCAGAGTGCACAAATTGTTAACCATCAAAAGAATAAATTTATTTCTCATTGAATAGGAACAATATGTATAGAAAACTGATTCACTCCTTCATTCATTGCGTAATTTTTCATTACTAAGAAGAAATTAGTAAAAAAAAAAAAAAAAAAACGAATGCGATTCACAATCTAATGATGGGAGAAAATTTCTAGTGTTAGGAAAACAGCATTGTGGATTGTGTGACTGTTGAATTTGATTTTAATTTACTGAAAAAACGAAAAAAAAAATTTTGAAATACGAAATCGAATCGAAGATATAGCGTGCCCACGATGTAACTGGTCTTAAAAATCTTCAATTTTGTCCAAGTTTTTTTGAAAATTTTTTGAAAAAAATCAAAATATGTAATCATCTTGAAATCGTCGATTTTGTTCTTCAACCTGAATAAAAATAGAGAAAAAATTCAACTATAATTTTTTCGTTATCACACTCAAAAAGTACAATAAAAAACCAAAATTTTGAAAAAAAAAAAGTTCGATTCCGTCCATTTTTCGAAGAGTTGTGAGCTTTTGAAAAAAAAATCATCGAATTTTTGGAAAAAAATATATCTCGTTAGGCAATCGAGGGAAAAATTTGAAAAAAATCAAGAAAGGCTCATTCAATACATAGAACATTATAAAAAAATTTGAGCCAATTCAAAAACTGTAAGGTTCTGAAGTGGCTGATTTGGCATGGAATGCCCCATATACATATGCATGCAGAAATACGCGGTGTATGTATATTCGAATTTACTTCATAACACTAGGTAACAGTAGTGAGTAGAGTTCACATTTGTCCCGCATTCTGCCTCACTCTTGAACCAAGAATTCTCGTCTGGATGTATAAATATATATAGATGTAAATTCACACCCTACGAAATGTGTATTATTATAGAATTATATAGATACAACGATCGGGTTCGTAATCCAATTGGCGATTGAATTTTGGCAGGGTCGCCAATTATAACTCATGCTAGAAAGAGCCCAGAAGCCATATTTTGAGGTGCCAGTATACGGACTCGAGTATATTGATCGATTTTGTGGTACACGTTAACGAGCCTATCTCATCCACTCATTTTCAAAGTGTTATAGGATATGTACCGATTCCAAGTTACCTTGACTCTTCAATTCTCACGTGATGAGAGTAAAAGCGATTTTCATGCTCTTCGATCTTTGGAAAAAGAATAATTTATACCGTTTGATAAGAAACTCCATTTAATTAGGCTCTGAATAATTTTCAAAAATCTTCAATGGGCTGGACGCACTCTTTCAGCAGACATTCGAAATAAATTTAATGAATTGTTACGAAAAATTTGATACTGGTAAATTGCAGTAGACAAATGATCGGTCGTCGATAAACATAAATCTGGAATCTGATGTAGTGGCTTGAAATTTATTGAAAATAAAATGAATAAAAAAATGTGCTTGGCCAAGCTTGTCTCTGGATTTGATGTTACGAGGTAACTCTCATAAAATAAACATCAAACTTAAATGAAAAACTGCAAAATTATGTAAAAATAATTTTATCTGTTCCGCAGAAGGCACGGCACACCAACCAAAAACTTTCATCAGCGATTTTCTTCAAGATCGACCGACACCAGAAACGGGACCTTACTTCGACACAACCGTAGAATCGAATACAACGGGATTGGTTGGAAAAACTGTTCATCTCGTTTGCCGAGTTAAAAATCTTGGCAATTTAACGGTAAATTGTTCATACTTTATTACAATTAATTTGAAGTATACAGTTAACGAGAAAATAACGACGGAAGTCAATTGAATACAAAAAAAAACATATCAATTTAGATTGAAGCGCAGTGTCGCATTGCAGTATTCCCATCATTCGATTCTCTGACTCCATCAATGGATCATTGAAAAAAAAAACAAACGAATAATACGTTAATTAAAATCATGTGCTTTTAGAGACACGATAATGGATCTCGATAGTCATTATAATTCGAGACACGTTCGTTATCTATTTTTCAAAAGTGCCTAAATATTTCAGCGGAACTTTTCAATTCTCGGATTTAAAAATAGACAGTGTAAATCTCATTTTACATTTCATTACAAGAATCGAGTATCTTTGGGAAAACTTAACTGATTTCTGCTGTTATTTTTGTTATTGTATCGAAGATCTACATTTTTTATACCTAAACTGAAATTTTTGTCCAACTTTACACTAGTTGCTCGATCCTTCAAAGCTCATGGCTCGAATCCATCAGCTTATACAAAATACGAAGGTTAGAGAGTCGATGGTTTTAGCATATAGGATCGAAAATATATCTCGCTCGCCCTCGGGCTGTGTAACCTTTATGAAAAGGCCAGGGTTGGGTCGCAGAAAATATACTTCACCATTGTAAATTGTTTATTACGTGGCATATTTAAAACGCTTATTTACGAACCGGAGATCGAGTTGAAAGCTTTAAATAACAGGGATCTCTTGACATAATTAAAAAAAAAAAAAAAAAAAACGACGCATAGGGGAGTGTAATTTAGATGAACTTTTTCTTAGCTGTTTCGAAGCAAAATTTAATAACGACGGCTTTCCATCTATCGTAGACTGTTTCGCGATGGCATTATTACAAATTCTGCTATTACCAGTCAGATAATTATGGGAAAGGAGCAATAAAATCTCTTCTATTAAATATTAATTTTCAATTCCTTAAAATTGCATGTTTAAAGACGTGATAAACGTTGAAACTGACTTATTTTCCTTCATCATGGAACGATATCCATTTATTTTTTATTGATATAGATGCACGCATATTAAATTTGATGGATTATACCAGATCCCGTTGCACTCGTTAAATCCTCTTCGCTTTCATTTTAATGACGAAATCGAAAATCTTTGAAATGCAATAAAACTCAGCCGGCTCTCTGATTCGTTGTCCAAATTTGTACTGAATACGAGAACTCGATTGATACGTCATCGAAGCTGTGCTGCATCGATTGCAAATATATTGAAAATAATTAAAAATGCGACAGAGAAAAAATAAATGAATTTATTTATTTGCTGCACGTGCTTCGGGTTAGGATCGATTTATAAATTGATGATTGGGGAGCACCGTATTTAATAAATATGGAGCAGAATTAGTCAATCGGAGTGTATGCTCGTGTAAATAAATTAAAAGAGTCATAAAATTTTATCTTCTCAAATAAAAATGAATCTCTCGTATATATATTTTTATTTTTATGATTAGTGCTCCGGTTACACTTATATTATCTCGTGTATTGTCAAAGTAGGAGAGCTTTCGACATTTATGAGGTAGATTTGCGTGCAAGGCAATATGAGGCGAATGGATAGTGAGAAAAAATGCAAAAAAAAGGATGGAAAAAAAAAAAGAAATAACACAACCCTAAATAAGGGGAAAAAAATTTGATATGAAAGCGAACTGTGGTTATAGGATGGCAGGTTACGCTGTTATAAAAATACGAAGTAATCGTCCCACAATGGATCCTGCATAGGGCGGTAAACTTTGCGGATAAGACAGAGAGTGTAAAGTTTTATCGTTCAATCATATAAGCGACGGGGCGTGAGGGCAGTGATAAGCGACACACACAGATCCAAGGATTTTCTGTCTCCTGGTATTGCTTCGCTATAGAATAATGTTCACTTTACAGATAGCCAAAAACATATAATTTAATGGGTAATTTTGCTCGTATGCATTTTCCTGAATTTACTTCGTCACGAGTCTGGAAAAAGTGGGCAATGCGAAAACTGAATAAATAATTAACATCAGCGATTCAACGTATTGACAGAAAATAATTTTCTGGCAAAATTGAATCAATTGATTGGCAGAAGTTTCAACATTTATTCCAATAGAAAAAATTGTTTAATTGGAATCGTTATTGATGTTGGAATAAGCAATAATCAATTATATAAAAATGTGACAATTGATAAAAAAAAAGAAAAAATTGTTGGAATATCGAGAAAAAAAAAACAAATTCAAATCTCCCAAGTCCAGAAGAAATGAATGAATATTAAAAATAATTACGTCAAATATTGAAGCAGTTCTTGTTTGTCTTATAGGTTTCATGGGTGAGACATCGAGACATTCACTTATTAACCGTAGGACGATACACTTACACGAGCGATCAGCGTTTCGAGGCAATGCATGCTCCCCTCGCTGAAGAATGGACCCTGAGGATACGATATCCTCAACGCAAAGATACCGGTCTTTACGAGTGTCAAATATCAACCACTCCACCCATCGGTCACATGGTTTATCTCACCATAGTAGGTAAGATGAACAACAAACAATTTATCTTTAAACGCACCACAGTGGGTCTGAAGACCTACACAAAAACCTACTTTTTTCATTGACCAATTACAATGAATGCATTTATAAATTAGTGAATAATGAAAAATAATCAATTGGATCGATGATCGAGTTAGAAAATCATAAATAATTTATAGAAAAATTCGAATTTTCTATGAGCGAACTGTCGAGATATCAAAAAACTGAATTATTGGTTACAAAACTGAAGTTAGAAGATTGAAGCACTGGTACATATTGGCTCAAACCAATATTGTGCATGGAGGCGATTTTCAAAGGATCGTGATCCTTGTGCACGAATTCAGTAGAACCTTATGGTGAAAAGTGGAGAGTCGATTGAGATGGAACTGTGTACATTCACCTCAGACCTTCGAATTAACTGTTGTATGAGATTTTTTGTCGAGAAGTCCTGCAATGGCTCTCGCAGGATCAATTTCTTCAGAGTTAGTAAAGTTACGAGAGTGTCGAGGGGGTGAATCGGTTGAGGCAGTGGCGGTTAAAGGGTGAGAGAGGGAGGGGGAGGGGGAGAGGTCGAAGCAGAAACGACAAAGTGAGAATTCCAACCGTGCTCTCTACAATCTTTGTGTGGACTTGCCTTCAGCTTTCATCAATTTTCCACCGAGCAAGCGGGAAATGTAAGTATGTATGTGTGGGTGTATAAAAGTAGCAAAAGCTTTTCTCATTCCCGTTGACTTTTTCCATCGCTTCTACACCAACACGCAAAAATATAAAAGGAACGGTGTGAGAAACGGTGATTGAACGAGACATCAAAGATCGAGAACTGACTGAACGAAAATTTTGTTAACGCTAGTCACGACAGATATGTATAGAACATCAATTATCGAACGGCTAATGAAGCTGCACAGAAAAAAAAGAAAGGAGTCACTTGGCTTTTTCTTCTTCTTCTTCTTCTTCTACTTGTGTCATTTTTCTTTGACTTCTTCATTTTTCTGATTCACCTTTTTTCCATTCCCTCGTGCCCTTCGATTTTACAGGCCTATTCATAAGTCATTTGACGTTTTGAATTTTTGACATTACCTGCCAGATTGCTGCTGAACTATTTCACAATTCATTCAACCAGTGTACTGAATAACTGGATGTCATGAAACAGACTTTTTTTCAAACCCTTTTATTTCGTAAAGAAACCCGGCAAATCCATGGTCACTTGGCTTTGCTTCAGAAAATAATACAAATTTTTGAATAATTGCTCGATTTTTATAGAGAGTATAGACAAATATGAACAACATAGTAAAAAGCATTATCCAAATGTTCGTTTTGTTGAAGTTTGCCCGAATGAAGTGTCACAATTAATTGAATTCAAGTCTTGGATACTCAACACTGGAGTACCTTGAACGGTCGGACTACTTCTTACGAAATAAGGTCCAATAGGAACACACAGCAGCCCTAATCACCGTTGAGCGTTAAAAAAAAAATATTTCGGATATTTTGAACAAGCCTGTATGTAAGTGTGTGTACTTCAGTGCACTCGAGATTCATTCTCGTCATTTTCACACTCACTTTTCTCACCAGGCACATCGCCAAAGCGCATAGCCTCAGTTTTTTTTTTTCCACGAGAGCTCTTTTATTCACTCTTTTCACACTTTTAACTTTTTACCCTTGACGGTTCGCGAGAGGGGTATGTGTGCAGGTGAATGCTTGTAGGTTGGTGTCTATATGTGAGTGATGTCGAGTTAGAGGACGTGCGATGTAAAAACTTTGATAATAAAGAGGCCCGTAAGGCGAAACGGTCTGTGCACACGAATTTTCTTGCCCCTTTCGATGGAATCTGATTCTCTCTTTGTTCCCTTTTACGTGGAGAAATCGTTATGTGGCAGGAAAAGAGCGCGGCTATCGTAAGATAGGAAAAGACAAATTGCTCGTTCATCTTAAATCCGCGTTTTTTTTTTCCTTTTTTTTTTTCTTTTTCTTTAGGGTATTGGTGTCTAGTAAAAGGATCAACTTAAGAAAGGGGTTGAAAGCCTGCGAAAAAACGAGCAAAAACGACAAAGATAATAAATTTATTGAAGTCTTTATACGAACCTGAACTATGGAAAGAATGGAAGCTATCCTTCTGTTGAAACAATATCGAGAAGACAAGAGAAATGTGAGGGACTGTGTGTCAGTCGTGTGCAAGTCAGATAACATTTCGACTTGCGAGGGAGCGAAATATTCTCATATTTTTACTTCTTGTCTTTCACCTTGTCAGATTTTCTTGAAAACATATTTATCAATGTTAAATAAACGTCGACGCAGTATAAAAGAAAAAGATCGTTTTTTATAAATTTTTTCTTTTTGTTTCACATCGTACATTCCACAATGAAAAGTGACTCGTACTTCGTGAAGAACAGACGAAAACGATCGGTTTTCTACACTAGATGTTTTCTCAGCGTACACTCGATCGTGATGATTTTTTTTAAAACTATTGTTTTCCACGACGTCGCCGTCGCTGAGAAATTCTTTCGAATACCCATTTGTACGAATGAAATGGAAACAAGACTATTTTTATCAGGCATTTATATGAATACATTTTTTTTTCGTTCAGCAACTTATCCAATTTTTTTGTGAATCGTTGGTGAGTAAAAAGAACAGGATGGCCCTAACTGTTCTTCAGAACGATAAGTAAAAGGAATAATGAGAGAATGAACGAGAGCTGTTCAACTTTATCGCTAAGTATTCGGCCCAACGAAAACTCGTTGGGCTTTTTTCATAGCTTTCACTTTTTTTTTTTTTTTTTTATTGATCACCTGAATTGGACGAAGTATAAAGATCTCTGAAGAAAAAACGTCGTCTTTCACCGAGTCGATCGCTGGTGGCATAAACTTTCTTAGACTTTACTGCAAAAACTATAAAAACTAGTCGTGAATAAAGTTGAGTTCTGATAAGAGAATGAGAGTCAATTTCATCGACTACTTCGTGAAGCGAACAGCATTACGTCAATAATTATCTTTCATATTTTGCACACTCACGTGCTTGAGTTTTTCTGTGTTTTTTTTTTTCGTTTTTTTTTCATATGAACCAGTTTCCATATTTTCTTTTTGAAGCACGTCATCTATAACCAAAAGCTATAAACTGCGTTATACTCGAATGGGGGATATAACACATGGAAGAGAAATTCTCACGATCGAACATACGTAGAAGCCTCACCCATTCCCATAAAAAGCTTTCTGCGTAAATACATTTTCTACGCCAACCAAAATGTATTCTCGCGCGTATCATTTTCTCCACTTTCCATGAATTGCCAGTGATGCGAAAAAAAAATTGCGTAATATTTCGAGGGGTGAAGAACAAAAATTTATGTTTTATATGAAACTAACAAGACTCCGGTGCGACTGGGGCATTGTAAATCAGGCTGAATATACGGAAAATCCAACGAAACATTGCTAGGGAATGGAACAATGATCGTAAACTGGAATCTAAAATAATTCCTTATCCAAATAGATCTTCACTCGCACGTTGAACCAAAATTGTTACAATTAATGAATTTCGATGACTATGATGTGATGCAACAAGAACATTTTTTCTTCGAGCATTTGATGAGAATAAGATTCAGCTTTCATAATCAGTAGAATCTGTTACGGCCAAGCAAGAATAATCCTAATTTTTGTAAGGGCCATTTCGGATGGCCGATTTATTGCAACTCACTGGCAGTTGAAGTGAAAATTTTGAATGCATCTAGCCTACCGAACTGCTCCTTACACTTAATATCTTTTGTTACGGAACATTTCATTCGAGATGAGGTGGTTCTGGAAAAGTTGAAGTAGAGACCATCACAAGCAAAGGACTAAACTCTTAGTCATTCGCACGCTGTTAGCTCCAACTAATTACTCGAGCTAATGTTGTTGGCTCGGGTAAGCCTGCTCGTTGTTGCTTTTGTTTAATATCATCTGCCTGAAATCCGATTTCCTTTCGTGGAACTCGTAGGTACCTCTTTGTCACTCGCCAACAACTGCTTCTACTTTACAGGTATACAAATATACACACGTAACCGGGAAAACTAATTTTGACTCTATACACTTCAGGTACTGTGAATATGTATTGTCTAAACTGTCGTTGTATTCGTCATTGTCTGAAAGTAATTTCGAACTTGTCGTCGTTGCTTATTAACCTTTAAACTATGCACGTATACAACATTGGGCTATTTTTCTTATGCTGCAATATCAATGCGGCGTATCCAAACACTCGAACCAAAGTAATTCAAAATCATTGCTTCGAACTCTAATTTATTTCTTTTGATTTATCGCTTGAAGTTTCACCTTTACGATTTTTTTTTATACTACAAAACAAATACATTTTTGATATTTTAGTCTCTGGCATGTCAACAAGCCTCGACGAACTGCTGCGAATACATATTCCACGAATAATTCGTTCCATCTGCTAATTGAATGATAAAAAAATCACTATTCAGTCACTGACAGTGTCCTGGAGGTTCTGAACAGCGGAGTAATTTTTTATATTTTTTTCATCTCCATCGATATAAATCTGGCTCTGCTTTTTATGATCATATGATAGAGATTCGGTTAGTCGATGTATCTTTAATTCGATGCGAAGGAAACATTGAATTGCCAACTCTATACTTTTGCAGGCAATTTTCTAAAAACAAACATTAGAAGTCAATCACATAATTTAACTACTTGACAGAACAATAATTGTGTAGAAATAGGGCGACACCAGGAGTAATATATCATTCGATGCATAAAATTAACGAGTATAATTCCATTAGAAAAATCAGCATGTGCCCGAGTGCCTGTTACTTTGTTCGAAGAGCGTAGTAGGGTTGTCACGCGAACGTTTATGGACTCTTTTTGTTTTCTGAGCAGGTTTCAAGGTGTGCAGAGGTAACATGTTACAGAAGGGAGATCTAAGGTCGGTAGTCCAGGCTAACGCGTAATTACATGCAAAGGAAAGCAAGAGGGTGAATTACGAGTGAAGAAAAGGGAAGAAAATAAAAAGGAGAACGAAGGCGATGGCGCAATCTTCTAAATTTACCATGAAGAATTTTAAACCCAGCCAAGACTCGAGAAGTTGAAGGCCGATTAAGTGAGAGACGATTAAGCTCTTGCTCAGTTACAACTCGTGTTTGGTTGCGCGAACGTGAAAAGGTGCTTGATGACCGCACGATTCGGGCACATTCGAAGCTCTTAAAAAATAATTTCCCCTTAGCTTAGACGCGGTGGTAACTTTATATATATATATATAAGATGGCCAAGTCGTTTGGGTTAAGAGTGAAACTCACTCGCCTCACCAACCAGTAATTATACGGTCGTGTTATAATGGCTCAAAGGTCGAAGTATCGTTATCAAGATGATCCGCAAAGTTCCACGGGGGAACTCGCCAACTGTATAATTATTAAAACGTGCAGGAACAACCGAGAAGTTCATTGTTCTCTGCTCGTACACCGAGAGTGTACACTATACACACGTTCCATTTATAGTTCAGACGTATCGGTTTCACGATGCACTACTCGTACAAGACTTCATCACCTTTTTTCTTTCTATTAAATCTACCCTATTCCGTATACTCGTGACTGTAGTTCGTCTGAGTACAAAATGACGCACAAAACCTACTAAGCTTTTTGCGAGCTGCACATACGATTGTCACAAATTAGTTTGAACTTTAAGCTCTGAAGTTCCAGATTCTTCCTCAAGTTGTTTGGATCGATGAAGATTTTTATAGTGAAGTACCGATTCGTATATATAGAAAAATTTATGATGTAATAAAAGTCTCGTAGCCATAAACGAGTTTATGAATCATTGTGCATGGAGAGTGCAATCATCGTTCATTAAAAATGCACATTCATCCTAGTTCTTTTCAGTCTGAAATTACGATTTCGAGGAAGAGTAGAAATACCTATTGATTTCATTCCACGTTTATGATGTGAAGATAACTTAGATTATTTTGTGATGTTGATTATACTCTGTTGGGTAAATATTTTCAGGATCTAGACGCATCGCCAATGCATAAGCAAATATGGAATGACATACATATATTTGCGAGTATTTCGGTGTGACGATTGAAGGCAAACTTTTGAGTTTCAAGTTTACCAGCCACATATTTCTTTCCTTTTGCACACGCGTCCCCATTTTTGGCCTGAGGGCAACCAACGAATCTGTCGAAAGCAGAAACGACGAACGCGAACGAAAACGACGTAGTGGAACCAAGAATTTCCGATATCCACACGATTTGCCGTCATTCTGTTGAGCTTTCGTGCTGGCATTGCCCGGGTTTCTATGCGAGAAAAGGAAGGAAAAGGAAAACGCTGGTGGGGCTCTAGCTCACATCGGGATCCAGGTGTTACGAAAAATTGTTATCGAATCGTGGTCGGTTGGCATTCACCATCTCTCACATCCGACTGTGGTTCACGGATATTTGTGGGTATCGGTACAATTTTCACGAAGCAATGTATTACCGTAAATTTATCGAGGAAACCTCGAATTCCAGTTACCTTTTCCAATCGCGCTTCCAAGTTTGCTTCGATCCTCTTTTTTTTTCCTCCACAGCAATATTCGCCGTTTTCGTAGTTATTGCAGGTAGAGATGATCCTCGAAATCACCTTTTAACTTTCCATTCGTAGAAAACGTAACCAGAGACCATGTATTCATATAAATTATAAATAGTTATGTATATCCCTATTCATGAATGTATATCGTGATAATGGTTTTGAAGGATTAACGCCATCGGTCCACCGAACCTATAGAAACACCACACGATCGCTACCACCACCAGATGAAATAAAGTTTCGTTAGTTCAATATGGCGCTTCGCGTATGATTCCCAATCCTGGCTAACGGCCAAACTCCTTTCCACTCGGTTGAACTGAAATAAAGGATTCCCATATTGAGAATTTGCTCTTTCCCTTCTGTTCGCTGTCTCCAAACGACTCCGCGCGTCTTTCGTGCGAAATATCTCGCTGAATTTTGGACTGGTTCCGGTGAATTTTGCGAGCTGGCGAATCAAAGGCTATGGGCGATTCGACCATGCACTGGAATATGACTGAAAATGGAGAGAAACTAGCCGAAATGTCATGAACTTCGGAGTAGGGAGAAGAAGGAGAGAAAGAGAGTGAAACCGTTTTAGTACGAAAACTTCTGACGCGGAATAAAATGTTCAACCTTCCGCAACCTCTTCTTCCGTCGAAAGAGCTCTTTATAAACGAATGCGATAAATTCTGAAAGATTTTGCGTCGTACGGTTATTATCGACGATAAAGTTTGCTCGCTCGATTGCATCCGGACATTTTCATCTTCCGATTGTCTTTTTTTTTTCAAAGTGGTTTTAGTGCTCGTTTATGTGATGGCTTGCGTGCACAACAGAAACCATTCCGAGAGACATTCACTTGGTTTTAAAGTGATTAAATTCAAATGCATTATGAATGACATTTTTACACGTTCACGCTGCAGCAATTCGCGCAACGATCTTGACAAAAATTCCATTTATGAGTAAACAGTGAATTTCAATTTCAAGTAACATTACAGCTCTATCGTCTCCTGGCCCGAAGCTTGCCGGGTCGATACTTTTTCCTAGTAAAACGATTTGTGGTGGTGGAGGTAAATTTTTGTTGACTTTTCATGTTAATTGTCGTAGAAAAATGCAAATAAGTTGATGGCAATATCGCATAATAAAATCTAAATATGCAATAAAATTACGAAAGCATATTGCCGGAGTTGAACCGAAACATTTTCGTAATCCCAGTGGCACTAAACTGCCTCAATGAAAGACGATATAGTTCCAACGTTGTGTTTGACCCACGATCGTCGAATTTGCAAGTTGGAAATAATTAAGTCCGTCGGATTAGAGGCTATGAATGTATACAACGTCAGTGTACCATGAAATGGTGACAGGGTTTGTTACAATCGTGTGAAAATTTACTTAGCTTAATTGACTTATATGCCTGTATTTCGGGTACTAGTACACGGTTGTGTTCGTGGTAACCGGAAGCTTCCTCGAAGCTGCAATATTCCACGAGAATATGACAATCTTGTACATATTAAGCAGCCATGCGAACGCCCGTTTCATGGTGAACGTAATATTCCACTCAATACCGATGAATGAAACAAGCCAATTCAATTGATTAGAAACATAGGTTAATGAGCATTGGTGGATACGCTGTAATTATTCAAAGGTTTTGAAGCTTGTTTTGACGGCCATAGATTTTCTTGTTGACTAGGTCCGAGAGACTCTGGAGAATCTTTGAGACTTCTTGCTGTGGATGAGAGCCATGAGAGAACTGATAGTACTTGGAAAGGTCTCGGGAGTCTTGGCTCATAGCTTCCTTCCAAGTGCCCCAGTGTCCCGGGTGTATAGATCCTTTTGTGTTAACGGCTCTTGTTCAGCAGTTTCCGAGAGGAGACACGGCCCGGAGGATGAGTTCCGTTATGGAAGTGAAGTAGCACCATTTGCCAGAGAGGAAGTCCCAGGCGATCTTTGCCTCTCTCCCTCCCTTATTCACTCACTCACTCACTCTCACGCTCGGCACAAGTATACGTAATAGCGTACCTACCGTAGGGTCAGACATGTACATAGAGAGTTAGAGTTGGCCAGGTATCTCTCTAGATAGCGCACTACACTGAAGCACGCATTTGGATCTCATTAATTTCCATTGACCATAGCAGCCTGGTAAACGTTGCTGCACACTACTACACAACAGTCCGGGATCATAAGGCCGAAATACAAGCCAGTCCACTCGATGTAGTCGACGTACCCTTGACTACGCCACCAGTCCTATTATATGGCCAATTCAACGAACCGCTGAGATCGTATATCATGAAGGACAGCGATCCGTGTTCGCATGAGATCCCTGAGCATTATGTATGAGCCCAGGACGAAGACGAAGTTTGCTTGTGGGCAAGATTTTACGATAACCAACATCCACCGCATTCTGGATGATTCACCGTTTTGTTAAGGTTTAGCTATAATAAAATTTGTGTCTCAAGAAGTTATTTTGCCATGCAAACTAAAATCAACAACGGCTGTGTTATTCTGATATGATCCCAAATCGTATCTGGAGCATGGGATCCATATAAATAATCATTATCCGGTTACGATCCGCGGTTATTGACGAATTGGCGGAAGTGCTCTTGATTACTTCTAGCTCGCATTATGCGGCCAATTCAGTACAGCACTGATGGGCCATCGTGCAAACAATAGACCTCAATCACCGAGATTCAGGCTTCCTATCATCTTTGTAATATGTCATGCCACGACAGAGAAACGACTCTTCATTGAACAACCACCAGGATTCTTTTTAAGCTCAGTATACTCAGCTAATTCGCTTTGTCACTCCGCCTCTGCTGCCCCGAAGGCGTTAAGGAGAAAGTGGAAAATAAGGACATGACATCGCGGAAGATGCTCGTTAGAAAAATGGTGCAAGGCAGAAAAGAGAAGGTTTGGTAGCTCGCATGAGGGATGATCGAAGAGCCTGTCATATCCGGATATAAAAGTAACATTTCACGATCCATCAGGCTCCACTTTTGCTCAGACCAAGAGCAAAAGCACATCCCCACTAAGGCTTAGTAGCGGAAGTTTCAAGCATGAACTATTTCAGCTGAAGAAACATTCTTGTTATTAATCGACGGTCCCTCCCTCCCTCTCTCTCTCTCTCTTTCACTCTTTATATTCACTCAATGTTAGTTGTGGAAGCGTACATGAAGATATATCTGATAGTAAACGTTAGATGACTTGATATGCATACGTTTTATACCGCAGAACAGCAAGTAGCATTTACTGGAAGGCTAACCCGAGCAATCCTATTTCACGTCTCTATACCTCTGCCTGGCTCTCTGATCTCAAACTTGAAAGTAGAACTCCGTCGAAGGATAAGTCAGACTTCCAGTTCACCGGCTCGAAGACATTAGTGTGTTCCCTGAGGGAATAGGGCAAAGACGCTTCTTTACATTTCTTCAAAATTGTATCGTGCTGCAGATGTATTATGGTCGAACATAAATTGAATAAATAACTTATAGCCCATGAATGCACCGTGATATCAATATCGCCATTGGGTGATACGATCGTCGAATCGCGACAGGATTATCATTAAGTTGGCATACTTGAACAAACATAGAACTAAAACCAATTTAATTTGCTTTTCCGAGCTATCCGAAGTAAGTCATCTAATCTTGATGATCATAAGGCGTCAGGCGTAACATTAATTCTGCATTAATTCCTGATATCATTCGAGATTCAATCAATTTCAATGAAACTTTCAGACGGCACTAATTGCATTTACCAGTTGACCCCCGCGTACCGCTGCTCCTCGTTTGGATGTAATTTCTGTACCGTCGACAGTCACACACACATGTACATACATAGACATACCTCTGAGCCTTCCAAACGTATTCACGTATGTGGAACGGGCACATTTCGTGCCGGGGGACCCATGCGTTATACGCAGGTGTAAGCGACCGTAGCATCCATCGTGCTTGCGACTCGATTGAGGTGGTTGCCTACATACAATACACTTAGTATAGATATGTGGTCGTTATAGGGAGACGCGATGCTGCGACGTTACAGGACACACTCGATTTCCAAGGCAATCAATTTCTATCGGATGGGGCAAGGATGCCAGAACGGTGAAAGATCGTTATCGCCAGTTGAATTCCATCTGGGCTGGGTATATTTGGGTCAACACCTGAATGGTGTCAGCTTCCCAAGAATCAGTTGGGTCCAAATTTAGGGCATTGATCTATCCAATTCTTTTCGATTACTGCTATTTATAATACGATGCACGAAACGTGTGAATCGTGATTAAATCCTAAATTTTTATATCCTAAAACTTGTTCGAATTGAAGCCGAATTCTGAATTGGCGGAAACTAAACCAAACAATCACAAAATAATTGCATCCCATCGCTCCCCCCATTTACCCATAATTCTCTAACATCTTCACCTTCACCACAGTTTCGAGCGACTGCCTGAGCCTGAGACGTGGTATTGCACGAGCTCCGCCTCACCGTAGCACAGCCGTGCGACCTTAAGTTACGTCGTTATCAGGAAAATGGATATAGCGCCACACCCCTATCGCCAAGTTAGGGTAAGCCAGAACAGAAGCAGCAGACGCAGAGCTACCAGAATGGTCGATGAGAATCATGACCCTTATTATACTTAGCATATATAGCTAGGGGACCAGGGTGACAGGAATGATATCCTTGTAACCCGCTGACCTGCACATCGTTTCAGCTTCTCGTCCGATAGCGGACTGACCGAAATCCTCTTCAATCTGGAAAACCTCAGACGACGAAGACGAACGACGACAGATTCGTTTTATTCAATTGCTCTCGTCTCCGAAAGCCTCCACCAAGGGCATCTGTCTTTCTAGTTCAAACCACATAAATGGTCTCGAAATTCATAGCTGACACAGAAGAATCACGTTGGATTGTGATTCCATCTTTTCGATATTCACTTTATTGGAAATGATTCTATAAAATGAAAACACGTTAGGAAAGTTCACTTGTATTTTTAGGATATGATATGATTGAATGTTAGAATAATCTTAAGAAAAATAGTACAAAAAAGAATCTTTTGGTACAGTGAAAATAGCTGTGACGAGTGATAACTATGTGTTAATTTGAAAAACATTAAAAAAAAAAATGAAACTACTTCAGATAATCCATGTTCCATAAATCTTACCAGCGTGGAAGTTGTAAGGCATTATGTGGGCCTCGTGTTTCACGAGAGTCAGCAAACTCTGTGAATAATTGATCGTTCTCTAACCGATCCTCGGTACGTACTATAGCGTGTGGGAAAAGGTTACGAAAGGAGATGCTTCCCGAGAAAATGACTACACCCTTCACGCGACTAAGTTCCTTCTAGAGAGAAAGAGATAAAGAGAGCGAGACGGGCAACAGTAGATGGAGAACACGAGGACATCGTAAAGAAGGATGAAGGGGGATCCACCCGTCGTCTTGTTGGAATAGCAAAACGTACTTTGGGAAACTGCTTCCACGAGGAGGTTAGAGCACGAAAAAGAGCAAAGAAATAAAAGCCACGACGAAATAGAGCTACGAAATAAAATTTGAGGCAAACGTGGTCGTCGAATCCAAGAATACGAAACGACAACGAGAATAAAAAAAAAAAGAAACATTATCTCCAGAAGCAAGCGGTTGTCGCCATGTATCTTTTTATTTTATAAATACACAGAAAGCAATAGTTTTGAAAAACTGAATAATGGTAAAAATCTACGACGTTATTTGTTTAAACTAGTATGAAAGGCCTCGAGTGAAAGACATACATATAGACATACGCGGATGGAAAATACATCGGTCAGATACTTTATCACGTCTTTCTTCCTTCCTATCCGTACATTGATTCTCTAGACCCATTCCATAGGGTTTTCCCGTGAGGACAAACCGTTTTCGTTGACCAATCGAATAAAGAGAATGGGCGATATATCTCTTCCAGTGTAAACTCGATTGTAAGGTCGTCATGAAATAACGTTTTCTTCTTTTCACCGGTTTGTTTCAGAACCGATAACCGAAATTGTCGGGGGCTCTGATCTCTTCATAAATAAAGGGAGTACGATAAATATAACGTGTTTGGTCAAACACGCGCCAGAACCACCAACGACGATCACTTGGAGTCATGATCGGCAGGTAATTAAAACTTGACTCGTCGATCAATAATAACAATGAACAAAACTAAGATGACTCTCTTGAGAACCCACCAACAAAAATCTTGGCTTTATCATATAATTACAGTAACTTGATTCATTATCCTCGTAAAAATCGGATGATATTTTTCTTTCTTTAAAATTACACAGCCCCCCCTGGCTTAATAGTCTCCATTACTGTTCGCTTGCAGGCAATTAACTTCGATTCACCTCGAGGAGGAATTAGCCTAGTTACGGAAAAGGGCCGCGTAACCTCGAGTCGGTTGCTCATACAAAAGGCCATACAAACAGATTCGGGACAGTACACGTGCAGTCCAAGTAACGCAAGTGCAAGCAGTGTACGAGTTCATATACTTAATGGTACGTAACGGCGACTAATTTAAATTCAAAACTAATCCAATTTCCATTCAATTAAATCATGCCGAAGGAACGAACAAACTTTGCACAATCTAAGCTTCAATGCTTACTGCTTTTGTTCGCTGTGTGTACCTATGGAATACAAAATTACTAACAGCTCTCGGTGTCCACATCGAAGTGTTGGTCCACTGAAAAAAAAAAAAAAAAAAAACAAAAAACAATTCTTACCAATCGATGTGTTTCCTATTCTCCAACATTTATCTCAGAAGCAAATAAAATCAAACGAATTTCAAGTTTCTTCTTCTGCTCGATGAATAAGTTATTATCGCGACGAGGTTACGACACGATATTTGTTTCAGAAGAACACCCAGCTGCAATGCATCACGGTAGCGGCGACAGAATGTCTGCGAGTCTACTTCCGGTTGTTCTACTTCTTCGGATGATATTCTAGCTCGCACGGACACGTGCTTCGAAGCGATAGTTCGGTGTGAAAGATTCCAAGGTCCAAGCTGCTCTGCCATACAATGGACACAATTGTATCTTCGTATGTGTGCTCTCGCGTGTCTGAGTGTGAGTGAACGTGCGAGTTGCAGGGAGAGTGGGCGACGAATAAACAAAATTGTGAATTATCGCAAGCAACGAAGTGTATTGGTGTTGCGTTTTCGTGTACCGATAAATACAACTATCCCAACCTATGAAACGTTCAATCGCGGAGGGAACCTTTCGTGAACGTTTGTGCTGCATACTTCACGATAATCGACAAATAAAATATGATAAAGTTCTCGTTTTAGAGCCTGCTGGTGGATAAACAATGCAAAAACTTGGCCAGTTTCAACGATTCTCATTTTTCTTTTATTTTTTATTTTTTTTTTTTATTTTTTTTTTTTTTATACAAAAATGTTCCAGTGCACGTAAAACAGGAATGCGCTTGGACACACCAACAACACTATTTATATGTAAATGTACACGTGATAATATTCGTGGTATTTTATTATAACGCAAAAAATATGATCGAAATTGAAAAGAAACGTTTAAAAGCTACAAATAATTTAACAATAAATGTGTATAACGATGATACCGTTAAAGGAATCAATTAAAATCGATCGAAGGAACTTGAGGATGTCGTCAAACTTTATGTCTCAAATTTTCATTGTAAATAATTGTTCAGACGTTTGTACATATCACTCGATTTAATTAGTGAGAAAAAAAATATATATATATATATATAAATCTATAAAAATAGAAACTCAGACCCAATCGTCTGCATAAATGTGAATTCGTGTGGGAAAAATTGGAAAGGTCAACAGGTTCGATGAGACTCTCGAAATAATTGAGACTCGACCCTCAATTCCTGTCGAATAAAAATAAATAATAAAATAGAGAGAAAACGATGAGCGATGATTTTCGATGAAAACAAAATCGATCGCTGTGAGAATCGCATTGGTTATCTGTTCACAGGTATTTTCGCTACTTGTTTTTTGCCTTTCTCCTGTTTATAACGATGTAAAGACGCGAACAAACTTTTTTGTTTTCCGACAGTACGCCGAAAAGTGGAAAAACGTTTTTCATGGTTTTTCTTACACCTATATTAGAGAGAATTTTATTGCAAGTATTCGAAATTGTTGATGGACGAGAGTACGAGATGTTTTTCGAGTCCGGTGTGCTCAAATCTATCTCATTACTTCCGGTAATGCAAGCACATCGTCGAGTGTACTACACACTCTTTACCACCTTCCGATAAGTGTAAGGACTCTCCGGAACACTGTTCGAGTTTTCTATCTTCGTCTCTCTTCTATCTCCTTCATTCTCTCTCTCTCTCTCTCTCTCTCTCTCTCTATCGCGTTCGCACAGTTATTATAATGGTTCAAGTTTCGAAACAAACTTTATATATTCGTTATGGGCGTTGTTCAACCGGCTTAAATGTGTTTCTCATGAAACTCGCTGAAACACCGGTTTTGTCAGCCATGAATAACATGGTTAGATGCAACACATGAGATACACAAAAACACCGGTGGCTTTCGCACGATTTGTTGCTTCATTTTCATGCACGAGATATATTGAAACAATTGAAATATTGCAATTGACATAATTACGTTGTTTTATTTGTTTTTTTTTTTTTTTTGCTTCTAAGGACGAGGGACCAGCTTGGCAAAATTTTTATTTGAATTCTCTTAACTCCCAAACGTTTAACATTATTTATGAATATAATATGCTGCTGCTTTTTTTTTCAGCCTCTCACTCATCGATTATTTCAATAACTACGAACTTTTTAAATGTTTTTAACGATGATGATTGTGATATAGAGAGCGTAGGGCCTACGAAACGTTGAACACGTGTGAAATATTTTAGCGTTTATTTGCACTGAAATTTTTGTTGTGGCGATGTACCCCTGGCACGCGAACACCGAGAGAATTAAGATAACGATTTTTCGCCACGATATGTACGGAAACAGAACATAATTTGAGCACGTACGATACGATCGAAAAATATCGAGGAAAATTCGAAATGGAAAAAGGTGAACAAAAACTGTACTGAATTGTAATAAAAACTTCGTCGACGGATTTGACATACCTACTAATCATTACTGTAATAGTACACGAAAGACGAAAGAATTAAGGAAAAAACAAAAGAATATTTAGATTGTTAATTTCTACAGATGTATCAATAAAAACATTTGAAGAGAATGCTTCGTCGAGGTAACTTCTTCCAATTCCCTGTTAACAAAGTGATCGAAATTTCGTCGGTAACTCTTTTGAAAAAAAATTTATAACATAGAAAAAGTATTAAAAAAAAGTATCGCGACAAGTCGTTTTCGAAAGAAAACGGCGAAGAAAAAAAAATTAGTAAAGAAATACAAATTCGATTTAACCAATTTTCTGGATGACTCAAACATTTTTTTTTTTTTTTTTTTTGTAAGAAAAGAATTTCACGATAACTCATCGCGTCCTGACTACGTTTTCTTTTTTTTTTTCGTTCAATTTTGTTTTTCTTCTCCTCACGAACCTTATAATTATGTGTGCTCGGTATTCCTCAGGGCAATTCGTCGCCTCGACGAAACGCCCCCGAGAGAAATACTGTCAGACATGCATGGGGCTCCTTCAATACAGCGAAGGTGTTGGCCAAAAGAGCGCTCCAACACGACAAGAGGACGTAACCAATTTACGGAAGAATTCAGTCTGTGGAACCAGTCACGAAAAAGGAAGAGGTACAAGGGACGGAGAGAAGAATGAAGAGTAAGCAGAGCAAAGGAGAATGGAATACTGCCACATGTATATTTACATAGGGGTGTTGATCAACTTGAAACTTTTGATCGAAATGTGTACCAACTTTGCACGTATTCAAAATAGTTCGAGAATCCAATTTCTCTGCTGAATTTTGGTTCTTCTTAGACTGAAATAATATTTATTTTTTTTTAAAGAAAATTTCATTGCTTTTTTCGGCGACAATAATGAAGTTAATTCAAGGTTGATTGAAGTTTTCAATTCAGTTTGAAGGATGAATGGTAGAAAATTGTTTAAATATTGCTTTTCGAAGGACGTTTTTAAATAAATGCTCGAGCTTTTATTGGTGGTTGAAAAAATTGTGTCAAAAATGTTTCTACCAATGGAAAATAATGGCATTCAGGGCAAAGAAGACTTTAGATACCTGCATAAATAGAGGATAGTCGTCATCGTCAGTGCTTTAACGTCTCTCGAATAGGCCCTACTCTTTCATTAAGCAAAACGCCCATGGGCACTGAAAGCTACTCTAATTGTTTTATGAAAGCGCCGTGAGCTAAGTGGAACATGGCTTCTTGGCTGTTGGTTTCTGCTAACTCTCGCTCGTTTCTTCTTTGAGCCTTTTTATATATATACGTATAGATAAAAGTTCCGGTGCCGAGTACAGTGCACGACTCACTCATCCCATCTTTTCACGATTCTCAAGGGGCGAAAATGTTTTTTTTTTTTTTATCCCTTCTGACATCTCGGTTGTATATCCTGAGGTTATTACTCACCGGAAATACACGCATTCGAGAGAAGAGGCGAAAAAGCCTCATCCTTTTTTTTTCACATTAAATCTAAACGCTAAAAAGCTCTTTTCAAATGTTTAAATGCTGACATTCCCACTGTTTCAATTTCCATTCAGACATTTTGTATTCTGAACATAAAAACTCAACTGTACTTTGACGATATACGAAATTTCATTTGAAAAGATCCAAAAGCCACTCTTCCCTGTACTCTTTCGTTTGCAGCTCGAGATATTTTGTTCCTCCATTTTTTAACACCCTCCCTCTGCCATCCCAAATTCAAATACAAAGAGAATCAGCAGAGCGGCCGATCTGACATGCAATAAAAATTGAGTTGCAGACGGTTACGTTAAACGGCAAGAAAATTCGTGCAATCGAGTGTCATCGTGGAACTCTGTACTCATCATTTTTATTGTTTGAACTTGAAAAATCACATTTGTACTGTTTTATCACCATCCAGCTTGTCGACTATAATGTCATTTTATTTTGAACTTTATCATTTTCACAAAGGCTCCAGCACAAAGGTTTGGTTGGTCGTACAGATATTTAATTATTTTCAAAGTAGAAGCCATTTCTAGCTTGAGGCAAGAGTATCAAATGGAAAAGTATACATGGGAAAGAAAAGCCGACGACGAAGATAAATACTACTCACCATTTTTGTTGAGCCGGGGGGTGCGTCTGGCGACACGAAGCTCCACTAATTTTAAGCACTCTCGAGAACCTCGCTTCCCATAAAGTCTGTTGATTTTTATTTTTATTTTTTTTTCATTTATATATAGTCTATACGTTTTCTCTGTTTCCCGAACAACCTCCCGGTAAACCTCTTCCCGGTGTTTATATATAATATCTATATACATGGATCCATATGCATGAGAGAACGTTGAATACTCAACGGAGAATGCTCGAAAGAAACACATTTCCGTCGCTCTAAATACGGGACTCGCTCGCCTTGCCATTCTTACCCTGCCAGCTCGGAAATTCAACGATATCACAGAGAGAAGAAAAAATTAAATAATACGACAAAAAAATAGTCTCTCTCTCTCTCTCTTTCTCTGTGCTCTTAGTTATATTCCAGTGAAATTCTGTCTTCAGCAGATTTCAAATTAAAAATGCTACAGTGGAAAAAGTAGCTCAACAAGACCGGAACAATCGTCCTCGGAAGGATTCAGCCATTTTTCTGAACTGTGAAAAAATGCCACGGCGATAGGGTCGTACTCGGTGTTGACGAATTTTCATTTTTTTTTTTTTTTTTTTTCTTGAAACCGTTGCAATTTTTAACAAACGTACTTTCACTCCGGTATTCGAAAAATGATTCGATTTCCGGAACGAAAATCAGACAAATCGCACATATTGAATGAAATACAAGTGAAAACGTATCTATACTGACGGTTCTATACGAAATGGAACGAAAGAAGCAGCCAGGAATCGACAAATCATAACAAAGGTAGATCAGTATTAAAAAAGATAATTGAAATAGTAACGAGATACCGGAAGTTCAATCGAAAAAACCAGATTTAACTGTGATTCTCTTTACAAAATAGAAGACTATCGGATTTCCAATTATTTGTGAATTGCAAACGTCTAGAATTTCTTTTTCGAGTTCCGAAATACCATGGTACAAAAAAAGCAAATAAATAGAAAACAATTTTTTTTCCCAGTATCAACCAACGAATACGAATAAATTATTATTTTCTAATGTGGATGTAACAGGAGAACGAACAACTCGTTTCATCAACACATGAGCAAACGAGTACAAAGATACAAAGATCAGACACATCCTGAATTCGAGAAAATTCTTCCGACCTACATTTTATTTTTGATCGAGCTCTCCGATTTTTTTTTTCAAGCAAGAAAAGTATCGTCATATGCAGGAATACAATGGGACCGTGTCAATGGGAAATTTGGCTCTCTTCTTTTCCCTGTGTACGTCACTATGACCATTGCAGGAAACGCAAAAAGAAAATAATATCGTTTGTCATATTGGCACATTCGTATCGCGTTCATACAAGAGAGATAAATAAAGAAAAAAAAAAAAAAATTCTACAAAGAAAATACCGTCGCATAAATGACGCTTAGGCAAAGCGCCTGCGAACCTGAAACCTTCTCTTCGTTTACGTCTATTTAAAATTTAGTGAGGATCATATTAAAGGCGCTGTTTCCCCGACTCTTTGACCTCTGCATACACATAAATGTATTCACGTATCAAGATATATATATATATATATATATATATGCTAAAAAAATGGGTCGATGAAGTTCAAAGCTCGAAGCAAAAAAAGAATTGGGAAGAATCGACACGAGTTATTTATGAAGCAGACGAAAAATCTGCTATTCAATGTCCAAAAAACAATTGTGATATCTCGATACTTTCATGCTTGCTGTTCATCAACTTTGTTAATTATTAACTATCCACTTGTTTTCGTTTTGTCTAGACAATATTTTGTGGTAGAGTAAGTATCAGATTTATTGAAACACGTTCCCAGCTCCGGGACTTCTACTCGAATGTGCCAAAGTTTAATTTATTTAACCACGTTCTCACCGTTCATTGCAAATAAAAAGCATAGCCCGAGTGTCGTTAATATAAATAATGAGCGAAGCAATGAACGGGGCAACGAGTTACAAAAATTAGAAGCTTGATCCATTCACTGAGCATTATTAAAAGAGATAGAAAGATTGGAAATAAAAAAAAGAGATAGAAAGATTGAAGAGAATATGAGCCAGCAGGCAGGAAATCATTGAAAAGGTAAAATAAATGGAGAAACATGAGTTCTCAAAGTCGTGGAGTGTGAAAAATGTCGCGAGCTTATCAGGGAACAAGTGGAGAGAGAATCTTACACTTTCAATGGAGAGAAGAAAAAAAGTAACATTTATATATTTCAAACGTTTGAATGTTCTCCGCCAAGCAGAGAGGGGGGGGGGGGGAGGTGGGCAGGAAGAAAGATAGTGAAAAAGAGAAAAGACGACGTGACATTTTGTTATATTTTTCCAGTTTCGGCTAATTGTCAAGCGCGCAGTGATGCAAGTCTAGAAGAAAAAAAAATTTTGTCTCATTTGAATATCAATGCTCGAGGTAACAGGAGACAAAAAAAAACGGAGATAGCGACGAAAGTAGAGACGAGGGTACATATACGTGTGGCATATCGTGTAATTGATGCTGACATAGCACCTCGAGGGTACAAAGTTTCCAGCAGAGTGTATACAGAGATATGTCTCCGAGTCCGAAATAAAAATAATAAAAAAAATAAGAATCAAGAAGGAAACAGAACTGGAAGTAGCAATTTTTTTACTACTCAGATTCAGCGTTATAATTAACTGTCATAGTGAAAAATTTTATTTCGAGAGAGAAAAAAGAATTGTACGTAATTATAAGAGAAAATAATGAGATTGCTCTGTGCAATAGTTTAAATATGGAATCTTATTATCACAGCATTTCTTTCACTTTTTCATTTTACTGTTAAGCAAAAAGTATGAGTTTAAAAAAGAAATAAACTTTTTACGAATGCAATCAATAAATAATTCATCCCAAAAAAATTAAAAGGAATTGGATATCACCATTGAGTTCCCAATGCAGTTTTCATGCTTTTAATTTTTATTCTGAATCCTCGATAAATTTGCGAAAATATGAAAATCGTTGGAATACATGAAAATACTTGGTTTCGTCGAGTAATTAAATACGAAAATATGAATGATAACGTAAACCAGTGATCATTTTATTTAATTGCAATACGTTATATTAAACATTTCAGCCAATTCATTTTGAATTCAAAAACGGCGATGATGAACGAAGTACGTTTAAGGAAGATATAATGATCGTAATGAAATGGGGAGAATAATAATAATTAAACAATGTTACAATTCGCAGAGGAATGAGGACGATGTGACTGATTGAGCTGTTGTCAAGACTTTCATACTTGGAGCATGAACTTTCATCTTCTCTCCAGTGTCCGGAACAGCGGAGAGCCGAGGCAGATGATGAGACTCGAAAGAGCGAGAGGAAGGGAGAGAAAGAGTGAAGATCGTAAACGAGCGACTAATTTTCTCCTACGGGAACACTTCGAAGTAACGGCCAACTATATAAACCTTCTTCTCCTCTCTTCGTAAACGATTATCAACGACACACGTTGGCGAAGAATATTATTATCGTGAATTCAAATTAAGATCCTCTCGGTTAGCTACGCTCTGCTAACTCAAAGATAAAAGACCTCTTTCGACCTCCTCTCTCGCTCATAAGAACAAATTAAATTGAGCAACTTGATCCAAGTATCAGAGAGATTAAGAAAAGAGCGATTATCTACTCAAATGAATTGGTATTTTGAAGAGTTGCCAAATTTCGTTTCGATCTTCGACGATTTTTTTCCTCGACCAACGTGTATCGTATAACAAAAATATTCGTCATTTTTCAACACAATTCTGGCATAATATTATGAGCGGAAATAAAAAATTCTTTCGCTTCGAAATACCGAAGCTTTCCATCAAAAGAAACTTCGCATTGAGCCTGCAGCGGTAGCAAAAATTAATTTTGCTCAGACTCAGGTGTTTTATCTTTGAAAGTAGGAAAATATGAAAAAATACTTTTGAAAAAAACATCAAAATAATTTGATCCCGAAACGTTGTGGCTTTCCAACGAAAGGGATTTCTCATTAAATATGTGGTGGTGGTTGAGATTTATTTTCCTATACAGAGGTGTTCCAATTTTCGTCTCCTCTGCAAAATAATTTCAAATGACATTAAAAATAAATAACAGCAGTTTCGACGAAATTTTTTTCTTCGATAAGAATTTCTCATCAATTTAATGACAACGCGGTGAGATTTTATTTTACTCCGATCACCGTATTTTGCTTAGTTCATATTTTGCTGAAGTTTTCTGCTGTTTTCAGAATACTTTGAAGAATGAAAAAAAAAAAAAAAAAAAGTTTCGACCCAAAATTGGATATCTTTATGGCTTTTCTCCGGACGGAATTTTTCATCGGATTTACACTTCGATGAAGATCAATTTTGCTCTCAAACCAGTGAATTTTATCTTTCATGTTTCTCGAA
The DNA here is from genome assembly GCA_037576405.1 of Campoplex capitator. Classification (NCBI taxonomy): domain Eukaryota; kingdom Metazoa; phylum Arthropoda; class Insecta; order Hymenoptera; family Ichneumonidae; genus Campoplex; species Campoplex capitator. Next base: position 5,036,144 of record JARBWI010000323.1, on the reverse strand, counting down.
GAAGAATTTCTAAATAACATGACAAATGAAAAAATGAAGGGAAAGAAAAAAAACAGTTTCAGTTCAAATTTTGTTGGCTCGCTACAGAAAGGAATTTCTCATCAAATTCGCAGCAGTAGTAGCCTTCGATTTTGCTCGAAGCACTGTGTGGCTCGTCTTTTCTCAACCGACTACGCCTTCGAAAAAATTCTCCACGATATATCCAAGATCGAGTCTTTTCACTGATGAAAAGTCTTGAGAATTCTACTGAGTAATCGAAATATTCCTCGTTCTCCCCTATCAAAACACTCTCGTAAAATTTCACTAGATTGTTGCTTTACTTTCGGATCAAAAAAAAATATTGTTTTCCCAAGAGAATTCCCAATAATATAAATGTTCGATGAAAAGAAATCGATTAATTGAGTTATCTCTGGAAGAAGCAAATATGGAAGAATCGATGGAAGAAAACACTTGGAAAGAACGAGCGGGAAACCCATGAAGCTCTTCCGAATTGATAACAAAAATGTAATGGCCAGCACGTGTGTGAGTCTGTCGCATAAACTTGTCATCAGACCGACAGACGGAATGTGCATTGGCGAAGTTCAGAAACAAGTTTTAAAAAATGTTCGTGCACATGACACTCCTCGCTTTTGAACGTGATTTAGTGTGCATTGTTTTTATATGTATGTTATGCAACGTTACTTTTCTAGACTCGTTTATCAACGACTATAGTAGTTTCCTGCATTTTATCAAACATTTGTGAAATGTTACGAAACAAAAGGCAGAGAAAGACGAGACACACGAACACGAGAAGCACACTTTATCGTGTTTTTTGACAGTGGGGTTCAATTAAAAATATCAACTGAATACAAACTTTTTCTCTAAATGGAATAAGCAAACAGTCCGAATAATGAAACGTAGATGACGTTATAATCGACGTTTAAGGCTTTCTGACGAAACAATTCCTGGTTGTTCGAAGAAATCTCGTTACGTTGCTTCTCCATGGGCATGAGGTCGAAAGACGTCGTGGAAAACAAGCTTCGATAAAATTCATTCAATCTGGATTATCATCTCTGCAGAACTCGAAGCTCGTGAGTTAAGATGAAAAAAAACAGGGCCAAAATTACGCTTATTCGTTGGTAACAGTAGCTCCGAAAAAACAACAGGGTGGGAATGAGTGAACAAAAAAATTCCCCTACGAGAAACTTTCTCTCTTGAAGCTGCGAAATTCTCTCGAAGGAGAGGGATGAGATATGGAGAAACAAATAACGGTCGACTTCTTATCTCGGAGATCTGGGATTCAAGCGTTCGTTTTCCGCTATTTGCCATTTTTTTATGTACACGAAGCAAACCGTCAAACTAATTACATTATCCGTTTGTCCACCCGATTTGTATGATTTTTTCGAACGGGATAACCTCGCTGCATTGACCACTTGATTTTTCATCTCTGCACGAATCTTTTCCCGCGTTTATTCGCCGCATTTTTTTCGAAAATTCTCATTTTTCTAGCAAATAAACCTGGTTAATTGAAATTTTGAAAAACTCGTCAATTTTAAATCATCTGTAGATAGCTCTCACAGTCTTGATCATAATGTTGTTGACAAAATTTCAGGTCGCATTCACGATCATGACAAAACTGCGCTGGAACTTTGACTCAAGTTTTGTGAGAGCTCCTGACCCCGGTCGAAAAATCGGCATCAATTTTTGTTCTTTTTATTTCTTTCAGCGCACAGAAAGAGTCGTCATCTAAACATTGCTGAGTCAATCCAATAAATAATTTTCGAAATATTTCATCACAGACTAAATGCAATAAGATCTTTCTCCAAATATAATTGAGAAAAAAGTTCGATCGACAGAAATGTGTTTTGCAATTTTTTTTTGCACCAGAAGTTCTCGTGTTGAGAATGAAAAAAATCTGTAAATTCGTACGTACAACGTAAGGCGAGGATCCCGACGATTTTGTCGCCTAATCATCATATATATATATATATATATATGATCGTGTTGAGCTTGAAAAAAGTGGGTGATTAATCGCTTTCGCGAGGCCTTTCCAACGACAATTTATATACTACCCTTTCCTCGCGAACTTATGAACTTTAGCAGCTGGTCCAAGGGCGAATTTATGACTCTCTTAATCCGTGGTTTTGCGCTCCCTGCCACATACGAGAGATATATAAATCATTTTAGCATGTGTACCATAGTGCGAGGGAACTAGTCCACGCAAATCACCAACAAAATCTCAATGGAATGTTTACCTCTTGTGATCGATAGTGCTTATACTCTTATTTGTTTGTATACGTCAATATATTCTGCGTGAATGCAGGAATAAACACTCGTGATATTAATACCCGGTCATACCGCATGGTCTACTAATTAATTACATTCATTTCCTACAATATTATTAATTGTTCAAATATATTTTCAGGCATCGTGTTGTGTACAATCAAAAGATCAAAAAAACGTTATTCTTCAAGCTTCTTCTATGAGAATTTGAGTGTACAATTTTATTGAGGGTTGTGTGTTTATAAAAGTATATTACGAGAAATATAGTATCAAATTTTGAAAGAAATAATTTTAAAAAATACCGATGATATAATTATTCAGGAGAGAGTCTTTGAAAAAAGTCTTTCTGGGCACTCTCTCGCTGTCCCGTACAGATTTTCATCGTCTAACGTGCTAAAAATTTAAGAAAAAGTTCTACAATACATAAGGAAGTTTTTGAAAAAAGCGAAAGTGAAAAGAATGTGGAAAAGTCTTCGAACTAAAGTTGCTTCATTTCGTGTAAAATTTGAAATAAATCGAAGATATTTTGGTGGTCGATTTTAGAAATGCGATTATACAGAAATTTGTATGTTAATATTGAATAGTCAATTTTTCTTACTAGTTGCTTCGAGACTAGAAGCTTCAAACTCGTTGTAATTCTAATCAGAACTATTGCTCATGATAAATTCAATTTTGGGGACTTTTTTTCGGAGTGGAAAACGATTTTTAGACAGGAAACCTCTGATCTTCGCATCTCTGGCATTTTTCCTGATCGTTCGTCCGTTTTGCGAAGAAGAGAAACGATAAAAGAAAGAAAAATAAGGATTTCATAAATTTTATTCTCTTACCATCTCGATGTTCGCTATCCGAGAGTATTCCCTGAGCTTTCTCCCTCTAGACATGTTCACCCCCCCCCCCCCCCCCCCCCTCTCTCTTGCTCCTCTTATTCGTTCGCTTCCTTCGCGCTTCCGCGATCTAGTTTTCCCGCATCGCGAGGTTGTTAGAAGAAACTATGGTATCTGACAAATGGAAGTGGTGGTAAGGCAGCGGTAGCAGCGGCAAAAGTGGCAGCTGGCCAGCCAAGTGGTACGGCCATATAATCCCGAAAGCGAACGCGCGATTTCGAATTTTTAAGGATTTATAGTGAGGCGTCGAGAAAAATGCAGTGAAAGGGCCCCGCAGAGGAAACAGAAGGTTTGAGCCTCGAGCAGAACATATCCAACGTGTCCTGCAACGATTGGAACGTGAATATAGCTTGAGAAAAATATATATATATATTCGTACATGCACATGCTGTAATACGTAGGCTATGAAATCGTATACACAAAGTGCAATTCGTCGAAACGTGACTGGGGATTTGTAAGAGATTTTTTCGTTCGCCTCCAAGTAGTTTTTCCTGCTTTTACGATACGGTGATAATTAACACCGCTACAAAAAGCCATATGAGCGATCGTAAAAAATCTCAACGGTTGAAAAAGAAAAAGTAATCAAAAATTGAGCAGGGCTTTTTGTTATTTTTTTAACAAAATGCTCCCTTAGTTAAACGGTATTCGGTGACTCGAGGATTTAAAGTCACCAGCTTAACTCGTAGGAAAATACATCGTCATGCAAAGTGGCAACGCGAGCGAAAGCGAAAATGGTACAAGAAAGAGTAAAGAAGGAGACGTATTTTGGCTGGTTTCGTGCGATTTTCCCAGGGCACTCCTTCGGCAAAATTCACAATATATCATTGAACGTACGAAACAAAAAAGAGACAGGGAAGGGAAAGAGGAAACAGGGAAAGATGGAAAATGAAGTGGATACAAGAGAAACAGAGAAAAAAAAAGTAAGAAAATGGGGGATTGAAAGCGAAGAAGAAAGAAATAAAAAGTAAGAGAGAGAGAGAGAGAGAGAGAAAGAGAGAATTCACACTCGTGAGGAAGATGTTACCCATGTCGGATACACAGTCCACCCAAGATCTCTTTTTCTCCCTTTTTCTTTCTGTTTCTCTCCCTTTCTTCTTCTCCTTCATCTTCTTCTATCACTCACTCTCTCTTTTTTTATTTTTACGCCCGAGCGAAAATCGCAAGGAATCTGGAGCACGTCGATAAAAGAGTAAAAGAATGCTCCGATGAATCAAGAACCGCCGGAGGAGCATCGAAACCGAGACGTGTACTCGCTCATGGAGAATTTACTGGTGGAAAGCTCAAATTTAAGTGACATATTACCTATGCCCTCAACGACCTTGTGTTCACCAATACCTGAGAAGTGCGAAAAGGCTGCAGGCAGGGATGACGAAAAGGTGCATGAGTAAACAAATTTAGCGATTATCTTAATTTGTGAATTTTATTGCTGAACTTGTATAAACGATTAAAAAAAATTCCAGTTTCAAAAATTTTGGGCCAAAGTCATTTGTTAATTAAAATAAGGAAAAAATGATATTCGTTTTCGATAAAAATTGAAAAATTTTACTGACTTATTTTCATGTAAAAAGTGTTTTTTATTTTTCTATTCAAAATGTATTTCCTTAAATTATAAAAAGTATTAGTCAAAAGCGATAATGAAATGATTGGCAAATTACGAATTCGATGAATTCGCGATTGACGAACGTTATCCAAGTGGAATAGATCTACGTGGGGGAAAGACATTTTTTGTCCACCGATTGTGTAATTGATCTAAATTTAATTTGATTTGATTACGGGTTCAACGTTGAAGAACGAAAGCGTGATAAAGTTGTGCACCCGGCAAATTTAATGGCATAAATCAAAAGAGAAGCCTACTTTATTTTTGAAAATGGTCTGTATCCGATTCTACGACTGTTGTAATTATTCAGTGGACGTTACTATCGGACTTAGTTATTTTATGGTTGGTGCATGCAACTTAAACCATACGATACATGTATACGTATGTATATACGTATAAATTATACGAGTTAAGTGTATACGTTGCCGCGTGTCGGAGATAAGAATGCAAGAGACGGTTTCAACGAGAGGACGATAGAGAGCTCTCATTACGGTTTTCCCTTAAGGGATTACAATCAACCTGCTCGCACGAGCTGCACCCCGAGACGGGTTAAGATTGATCGGGTAATCAAATGACATTGATCGTATTAAACACTGACTTACCATAGTCCTGACGGATACCACGAGATTGTTTAAAAAAAAAATAAAAAATATAAGCGAGCAAGAGAAATTCTCGATAACACCGTCACCTTTTCTTCTGTCGACTTATATCGAACGGATTTTAAGCTCTTTTGCAAACATTTAATCACACGCATGAGATTTTATAGCTTTCCTGCATTATTCGTCGCTCAGTAAACCTACTTTTTATTTATTTATTTTAGAGAGAAAAAAAACTGTTGAATCAACAAAATTTTGTTGAATTCGCAAGAAAAAAATTATTTCGATCGACGAATCAAATATTTTGATTGGTTGGGTGGGAATCTTCTGTATTGATTGGCTCCAGTACCCATTTTCCGGGCGATTCATATAACGTGGAAAGCTGAGATATTTCTATAGCTTTGTTGCTCATTTGATTTTATGAAAAATTCAATAAATTTAATAAAGTTAATAGAACACGATAAAGCTTTGACGGGCTGATAAAATATTCAAGTCTGAGTGATACATGAGCTTTGCTAACCGTGAAAGATTGGCTACCCGGGCCCGATACGTATTATATTTTCCATGTATTAATATGATAACTGGAAGAAAAAAAAAGAAATAAATGATTTGTCATTTTCGTTATTCAAATGATCTGGTATTTATGAATGATTATTTTGAGTACCGAGAATCTCAGAGTTTCGGTTCACTTCTTATCCCTAATACGAGGAGGCGTCATTACATTTTTATTTTGTCTGCTACGACTTTTCGCGACTCGAGGAAGACTCGAGGGTGCGATTTCTCACGGATGGCGTGAGAGTGACTAAAACAAAAAAGCGTGTTTCTTTTTTGTCATGAATGACAAAAAAAAAAGAAGGAATAGAAGCAGAAGAAGAAGAAGAAGAAGGAAAAAACAGGAGCCCTCTTTTCTCTTGAGTTTCTCATCTCGAGGTGCACACGAAGGTCGAGGCCCAGAGGCTCAAAAAGAAGACCTTAGAAAACTCGGATAATGATACGATGAAAGGGTATGTATAGCGAAAAAAAGGACGAGGGAGTCGCGTTAAAAATAAAATGAAAGTAAAGAAACCGCGTGAATGATGGTGAAAAAAAGACCGAGTGTTAGGGACACAAACAAAAGCCCAAAAGGTAAAAAAAAATTCATTCGTCCCTTGTAAACACGTAGGAGCTTTCACTTTGGCGAATGAATTGTTCTGGCAGGTATAAAAGGAGATGAAAATTAAAGTGTATTTGGCTAAAAACTTCACACGAGATGAGGCATTTTTTCATCTCAAAATATCGATAATATTTGAGAACGATTCATCATTTGCAGTTCTTCACATACTCGCATTGGATTTAATATTAATTTCATTAAAATTTCGAAATGAAACTTATTTCATTGGATTGTGAAAAGGCGAAAGAAGCAGAAAAAATATCTGTCTCTTCCGTTTAAAAACACGGTATCTGGAATATTTTTTTGCAATTTTTTATCCATATAAAAAGCATTCCTAGGCCTCAGCAATCGGAGGTGATTTACGTCGATCGACCATAAAAATATCTTGAGCTTTTTTTCGTTGCACCCTTCGAAGCTTCCGGGAAGAGATATTGAGGATCACGATGTGCACGGAAGCCTGACCAAAGCTTGGGGTAAAAAGGCCTCCTGTCAGTACAATAATGTTCAAAAATAATGTTCAAAAAAATCCAAATTTTGAAACATAATGAAAGTAAATTTAAGAAAATGTCTTTCATTCCTGACGAGTCAATGGAATCAGCACGAATATCTTTTTTTCAGTTAATTCAGCAAATGCTTTAATTTTTAATTACGTATTCCAATCGTATGAGCCTTCTTCATGAAGGTCTTTGATATAAATTTCATAAATAATAAATTTAGCTAAAAATAACGAAAATGTTGGTACTGTGGCATGATAAATAACGAATTAATCGATTGTCAAACATTTTTTTATCTGACATCGTTGCATGTGAACTTTTGAACGGAAGTGTGTGTGTGCACCCTGAGGTATGAAATTCACGAAATAGAGGGTGAGAGATGAGGGAAGAGGATGGGGCTGGAACGCCAAGGAGGACGAGCTAAATTGCGTGGAATAATCACGAGCGATCCGTCATCATCAGGGTCACCCAACAGCAAGCTACTAACGTTTTCATTTCTCTTTCTCCTTCTCTCCCCTTTTTCTTCCTCTTCCGTTTTCTCTCACTCCTTCCTCTCTCTCTCTCTCTCTCTCTCTCTCTCTCTCTCTCTCTCTCTCTCTCTCTCTTGCTAACAGTCCACTTTAGCGTCCTCTCACGACAAGAATAGTGTACGCGCTCCGGAGCTCATATCTCTTCACCCCTTTGAAAACAACCTTAGAGTGCGAAATTTAGACTCACACAATCTTGCCTACGCCTCCTGCACACCACGTATGTGTCCTTCCTAATCGCTCAGGAACTCCGTGCTCTTATCTATGCGTGAATAACCTTAGATAAGGAACTTCGTGGAGGTCCATCCCCTTGGCGAAATTCGAAACTCTGTTACTGTTGATATCTCAGTAAAGGTAAACCTCAATCAATTTTCCAATCATTTGATTAAAAAAAAAAAAAAACTGACTCACGGCTCAAAGCTATGATTTTGTTAAATAAAAACTGCACAGTTCCAATAATCTCGCATCAAATGTGTCTGAAAAATAAAATATTTGATGAAAGGTATTGAAAAAAAAAAAATATATAATATTTGTTAAGCTTCATTCAGCTGATGTGAGCTGATACGTTGAAAATTTTTTTTCGAATAATTCATCCGTGGGTCACAAGGAGAAAATACTTGACAACATTTTTCAAAGAAAATTTATTTCATCGATGAGTTCAGGCCCATAATTGAGACTGAAAATTCAATCTGCATGTATATATGTATACATATGTATACATATGTATTATGTATATTTAAGGATCGGCTATGTATCGTCCATTAAGCGTACCCAAGGCTTGTATTAGGAGTTTGCAATTCCGGTCACGAGCTCAGCTCACATGTACGACTCGATTGAAGGCTCGAACTGACGATCCTCAACCTTGCTGATATCCCATACCAGAAACTTGAGCTTCACCTTCCCCTGTAAACCCTCACACTGTACTTGCTCCACTTACTTCAATGAAGATACTCATCGTAAGCTCCATATGGCCGAATACAGAAATAAAGAGAGAGAAAGAGTGAGCGATTAAACGAGATAGGAAACTATTCTGATCCATGAATGATGGATTTTCAATAGCACTTACCGAAAGTGCGATCTAGGCCTTGAAAGTACTGATCGCATATTCAAGTCGAATGACTCAATTACCGAATCGTTATGAACGGATCAAAATGGAGATGAATTAATGGAGCATTTTTCATATAAATCTTTTTTAAGCAATTGTGCTATCGTTTCGTAGAGTTCTTTAAAGATAACATTTCATTATGATAATTGTTTTCGTGCTTGGAAATTCCGACTGTCGACTAATTAGCTTGCTGCAAAAAAAAAAAATCCGTGAAATTCTCGGTCTACTATTGATTTTGGAAAAATTGACAGAAACTTTCAACCAAACCAACAGAATCTCCATGACGTGTAAGAGATTCATAATTTTTTCAGTTAATTTTCACCAAAAGTTGAAACGTTTCAAAATTTGGTTGGATTGAAAAGAAATTTTGAAAACTGGTCCATAACTTTTTTCAATAAATCCAAGAGGAAAGAAACAGCCAAAGATAAATTTACGTAATCGTACCTCGAAGTGATGAACTGATTCATAAATTGTGGAGCTTGCTTCGACGACACTGAACTTCTGATACGCTCGAAACTGATACGTCAACTTCGTTGACTCGCTACAGTGCCAATAAATATTTTCAAGCTGTTACCTTTTCCGAGTATTGGAAAGAGCTGTGTACATATATGAATAGGTACCAGAGGGAAGACGTTCTGTTGGAGGATTAGAAAAAGAGTGGAACAGTGGCAATTTATGTGGGAGGGAGTCTACTTTGTTTATGTATATGTTACGGGTAAAGTCCGAATTCTGAATAATGCTAAGTTAAGCCGGATAAAGCTAGGTGTATCCAACGTTTTTGGATAAAGTTGATTTGAAACATAAAATATGATTAATTTCGGGCTTTATCCGTCTAAAATTAGCATTATCCAAATCTCTCTGGATAAAGCTGGAGTTGCAGTAAGAATAAACGATAAGTAAGCAAAATTTGGTTTGCTGCAAATAATATATTTTTGTCTGGAAAAATAAATTTTGAAAATACAGAAATCTGAGCTTCACACAAGACATCAAACATTTATTCATTTGTCACATAATATTTTATGTTTGTTTCACCTGTAATCGTGATGTTTATTAATATTATTTGATAAAATGTAATACATTTTTTCATAGATTAAAAATTTTTACTTATCAACACGTATGAACAATTACCTTCTTTCAAGGGAACAATTAATTTTTCTACTCCTCCAACGATAAAGATATCAAATCGCAGCACTCGTCGGCGCTGTAACGCTGTCAAACTTTTGGCTTCTTTCGCACTTTTAACTTGTTGTAAATAAGTTTTATACTGTTCTTCGTCCATACAAAAACTATTAGATTCTTTTTGCTTCAACAATTCAGCAAAATTGTCGTAAAACCTCGTTTTTAAAATTTCTTTCTGATTAACGGACATTTTTACACACTAGAACTCACTGCTCTTGACTACCGACTTGTGCAAAAACATTCACAACACTGACAATAGGATTAACCATTCGAGTATTCAATAAGTAGAGAAAGAAAGTACATACAGAAGACAGCATAATATTAACCGCTGGAAAGTGTGTGTAATTGTTTAGGTTCGACTTGTGCAAAAACATTCACAACACTGAAAGATGAAATAATCATTCGAGTATTCAATAAGTAGAGAAAGAAAGTATATACAGAAGACAGCATAATATCAACCACTGGAAAGTATGAGTCATTGTTTATATTTTCTAATCGACAAATCTCAACTTTATCCAGCGGTGTTTGGCAAATGCTAGTATTAGCCGGCTAAAGCCCGAAGTTCATCATTTTTGTCAACATTATCCAGCTGTTTTGGATACAACTAATTTTAGCCGGCTACACCTAGCTTTAGCCAATATTGGGCTTTACCCGTAACATATATACAGTTATATATGGATCGAATAAGGTTTTTAGAAAAGAGAAGACAAGAGGACAAAGCCTCTGAGGGAAAAGGTGCCACGCGGTAACGGTACCGACATTGTGTCACTGAGGTTCCGTACCTCGAGGGTATTTCTTGAGCTTGCTGCTGCGGTTCGCGCGAGATTCAAGAGAGAAAAGAAGCCGAAACGAGCAGAAAAAAAAAAGAACAGAACGGAGTCTTGAAAATTGCGAGGATGAAAAGAATCGACGATATATATACAACTCCGAGAATACTGGAAGAAAGAAAAAGTGTCTCAATTGTCTATTGAATTATTTTTAAAAGAAAAATAATTTTTTCGTTGAATTAGCTATGCCGCAGGAGAACCAGAGAAAAATATGCATTTTTTCACAATCAACGAATGTTGGCAAATTAATTAGTGGAAACTTTTCATTTTTTTTCCTTCCTTGAAAAAATTATGAAAAATCTGTCGCAGAATAAGTGTAGTTAAGATCGGATAGAACGAATGATCGTTGATGATCATTCATAGATGAAAAACGTCATTTTTATTGGTTCTTTAAAATGTTTAAAAAGCATAATTACCTTCCATTTTTTTTTCTACAACAAATGACGACCTAATTGACAGCAATAACTACATGGTTGGTGCGTGTTTCCAACGATTTCTCAAGCCAAGCCAGCTTCCAGGGAGACAATTCTTGGATGGAGTGCACGACTGCTTTGTTGTGCACGAGCTCGCCACATCGATCGCTGAGCGTGGGCCAGTTTTGCTGGGTTTTTTCATGGTGGTTAACCAACTGGAACTCGGTATAAATACAGGCCTCCTGTATCGAGCGGAGATTCCGCGCAGTGTCCCCAGGCTCTCGTACAAATGCAATTTAGGTGATGCTTTACGAAAGAGTGCTGGCATAGTGGACAACGCTCTTGAAGATTTTCTATTCAGGTGAGCATGGAAGTTGAGATAGTGGGGATAAAATGGAGTGGGAGTGACGACGAGGCCTCCTGGAAATCTCGAAAGCTCAGTTTTTTTTTTTTTTTATATATTTAGAAAAAAAAATGAACTTTCGAGATGAATGAATGGAAATTGATAGGGCAGTGGATGTAAAAGAAAAATGGAGCATTCGGTAGATGAATATATTTAATGTTTTATTAACGAAAGTCTGTATAAAAATGAGATGAAAAAATTGTGCCACTACGTTCATCCCATAAAATTCCGGTTGAATTGAGTTTCATACCTGGAAACAGAAACGATATTCGGGAGACATGGGACGGATGAAATAAACCTCGTTATGTCATGGATACAAAGTTTTACGGTTCAGGAAATCCGTGAGATGACATTCTCGATTTTCTAACGTTCATCTTGAAATACCATGTGTGAACGAAACGTCAGATTTTCTCGTCATACGACACTTTGAAAATCTCCCAAGTTCGATATTCAAAGGTATAATATACAAATTTAAAATAGAGCTGAATATGAAATGGAAATAAAAATTTTGAAAGACGAATTAATCGTCGATCTAATCGCTTACGATTTCTGATACGAGTCCTCAGAAAAATGATATATTTTCAATAATTTATCGATTTTCATTTGTTTTTTTCATCGTATAACAAAAATCATTTTATATATATAGAAATTGTTCCGGATGTGAAATGCAGCGAAGTAAATGGAATGGCAGCATAACACGAAATGTCACTCCGGGCGACAGACCGTAAAGCCCTGATAGGATATCGTTCGCTCGCCCGCGAAAAATTCACCACTGAATAGAACGTAGCTTGGATTACAGTTCATACACAAATAGTATTGTATAAATATATCTATATATATGTATATTTGCACAGATCTGCATATATCCGTTCACGCTTCTTCTCGATATTTTACCCTTCGTTCAAGAACCCAAACGTTCGAACTATCTCTCAATTCGTAACTTCAACGATGCAAATTATCGAGAAAATATCGCGACGGAGAAGTTCGACGAGGACTGTACCAGAAAATCGACGGGACAGCTAGCTTCTTATCGTCCTGTCAAGTTCACGATAATTTTTCGACGCTTCAATGACACTTGAAACTTTTTACTTTTCTTTTTTTAGCCTCTGCTGTCCATCACTTTTATTGTTACACTCTTTTTTATTTATCGACTATCACGTTGGAGCAGCTGTATAGCTGGAACCTCAGAAAATGAGCAAATAACGCGTTTTTTGTTGAAGAATTCAAAGATGGAAAGTATGGAATTCAGCCGCCGAGTAAGTAACATTCAGAGAAACTCCGATTTTAATGATTTATATTTTAATAATAATTGAATTATTATTACTATTATCATGTTATATTTTCGTAGCAAAGAACTGAAAATTTGGCTAGGCCCAAAAATAGTTTCAGTTTAGCGGAATAGCCCATATGCATATAAATGGAGGGAGACTGGGTGTGTAGGATGAATGGACACTTTGCCGATGCTCGTTCCACCGGAAATCGTTTCGATGCTCTCGCGTCGAGCCAAAAACGACCCTAGCAAACAGTTCACGCCCGACGTGCGAAAGACAATGCATATAAATTCGCAATGGGAGCCTCTCCCGCCGGAAACTGAGCTTGCAACAGTATTCAGCAACATCGTCATTTTCTGAATTTTCACCAGGCCTTTGGATCGTTAGATTTTTCATTTTTTTTTTCCCCGTCATTTTCTATTGTTTTTATTTTTTTATTTTTTCTTCATCTTTCTTTTTTTTCAACCACAATTCATAAAGTCAAGAGTGAGCGATACTCAACCGATGAAAAGTACGTAAAAAATTTATGTCAACCATAAAAACAAAACCGTTCCTCTGCCTCGTGTAAAATATGATCGAAATGTTTTCAAATTATATTTTACATCCAGCATATAAAACACTAATAAAAATGAATATGTAGGATTATTTTTGCAAAGAAATACTACACGCATACGGACGTGGATTATTCTATTATTAAACAAGCAGCATCGTTGAAAATGTTCGCGTTCATGTTTCATTTTTTTTTTTACACATTTTTATTTCGTATTTTGCGAATGCATATTTCAGACAGTGACATACGAATATTTTGATTCAAGGATATTTTCACGGTTCACGTGTCACAGCAGCGTGCTCTTTCGCTTGGTATTTTTAAAAATATTCATACACTTTTTGTACGACAGAAAAATAAGAATTAAATATGCTTTATGCATCAACGGTGTATATGACGCTGAGAGGTTAAAATTTAATTATTTTTCTCATCGACAATCCTCCGGAGGTTACGAACCGGAGGAAGCACGAAAATTTCGACGGAAGAATATCCCCTCCTCGCGCAAAGAATATTATATAAATACTCCATGTTGGACCATAAGATGATGCCCCACTGCTGGGAGATAAACTCTCCGGACAAGCTGCAAAGAAAATTTTCGCTGAAACGCTTTTCTCGTCGCAGGTGTGTAAACTCTGAAAAAAAAAAAGTTCACTTCGCGAGCTTTTCGTGTACGTTATGTTACTCCGTGTTATATACGTTATAACTAATATAGCGAGAGTCACTCCGGGATATTAGAAGGCTGCATCTTGCGTTTCAGCTTCATTGCATTTTTCATAAATTCCCGAATGAAAGCTTCGTTCGTTGGTTTTTTTTTTTTTCATTTTTTTTTTATTAAGTAAAATTTTATATACAGTTCGTGGTTTCAATTTAAACGGGGTTAAATTTATTTTTTCAATAATATTGAATCAAAGATACATTTGTCACGGTCTTTGAGGTCGGCGTAGAATCTTAGCTGCGTAAAAACTCTTTTCGATCGTGACGTGAGCTCGAAATTTATCGTTTAATAAAAATTGTAAAATTGTTCGTTCGTCGATGAATATTGAAATCAAAGTTAATCATATTACGAGAATAAAATTATAGATCAAAGGTTCGAAATTTATTCGAAGCTATGAAGAAAAAATGATAAAATGGCTTAACCATTATTTGAAAATTAGATTTAAAGCTGTTGCGATATGTATACTTTGATATCGCTCGACCGAAATCCAATTACGTTAGCCTGATGAATTTTTAGAGTGCCATTTTTCATGCGAATATATGTTTACGTGGGGTACCGAACATGCTGGAAAAACTTGGATGAAACTTGGCCACTTTTTGCAATTAATATTCACGCAAATTCATCGTTATTCCAGCGAGTTTCGCGCCAAAGTAAATAGCTTCATTAACGTGTCGTGAATTCAACGTAGTTACGTATTATATATGTATGTAAATATTCAGGGCATGATGCAGAGATTTAAAACGTGTGAATATATATATATATGTACTCAGAACGTGGCTAAAGTTTTCAATGGTTTGAAACAGCTGAGAGGAGCATATTAGACGAAAATTAGTTGAGAGAGAGAGAGAGAATGTGTTTGTAAAACACATCGAAGATACAATGCGAGAATCATATTCTATATTCCATTTACCAGTTTGCATTGTTAGCTCGTAATTGTTCCATGAAATACTTTCAAAACCTTATCTATCGAACAAACTTTCTGCCCATTAACGTTAAAGCTGTATTCCAAAATCTGCTGGCAACGCTCTGAGAGAGCTGTCGTCGAAGCACATTGCAAGGAGCGTTCCAAAATTAAAAGCATGCTGCCATGGCGTTGTGCTTTGATAGTATTGGAACGCCGCTCTCAGTACTATAACGGTAACCTAAAAAAGGTGGAAACGGAACGTGACATTTTATCCAATAAGCGGAGTACTATTGGACTAGTTCTATAATCGTTCAATGAATCGAGTTACACTGATACCGATCATATTGTCAGCTTTGCATTTTACAACGATTCTTCATTTTTTCTGAGAATCCCGGTACAAAAATTATGCTCCTATGACTGCGAGATAAATGTAAATTTCGATAATATAAATATTTCGTATCGATCCTATCGAAATACCAAAAATTTTGCCTTTTTTTTTTGTTTCTCTCAAAAATTTTGCGGAGAATGCCTGACTGATCCATACCCCTAATAATTTTTAACCAACGAATTGTTCGTAGTGAAAAAAAAAATCGAAAATATTCGAATTCAGCTATTCGCATTCGTGGCTTTCGTTGTGCATCGAAAAATAGTCGACATTCTTCGTAAAAACAGAACAAATCGCATCGAGAATACAATATGAATTCAATATTAAATAAAATATCTGAAATACGCTTCAATTCGGAGATGAAGGTTTTAGAGCTTTCGTCGAAAATCACCGTACACTGCTGGCTGCTCTGTAAAATACGAAACACTGTATGATTAATAAAAAATGCACGAATTCAAATCCAATTATTTCTACCTGTATGCAGACATTTTCAGCGATCGTTAGTCCTGTTTTTATGGGTATTTTCGGTGAAAAATCAAGGTTTTTTTTCCCCATAAAAATATGAACGACGTGATACCGGACGAAAACGTCTATTGTAATTTTCTTTCGATGCTTCGCTGAATGGTCTGTTGAATTTCTATTACTTTGGAAACACAAATATTGCTTATCAGTGCTAACAGCCATCAGACGCGCAGCTCGTCACATGCTGCTGATAAGACTCACATGAGAAAATAATGCTCGTTTATTTACAACTTGATTACACTTTTTAAGAATCGATGAAAATCTAATATTTGCTCACGTGGAATAGTATCGCTTAGAAATAATCTGATCAATTAATCAGGCCATTTGAACGCGATAAGAATCGTATACTTAGGCAAATGAGAAAATCTGTTATAAACAGTGCATTTCATTCGGTGTCGAAGACAGCAACGTGGCAAAATATCAAGCGGACTATATCCGTGATACGACAATAGAGATATCATCATTTTTTATTTTCTCATGAAGAGAACAAATTGTAATAACAAAAAAATTGGCGAACAATATTCGAACGATGCATCGAAAGTATGGGGATTGATCGAGAGTCCTTCAAAATCAAAAAGGGAGCGAAAGGTGGAAAAAATTTCTATCGAAAACATTCCAGAGGATCGTTACGACGAAGCAGTGGACTTTCTGTGCGATTATTATACAGGGGATGAACCATTGTGTCAAAGTATAAATATTAAAAACGATCCAGTGGGCCTCGAGGATTTCCGACGAGAATGGCGAGAGACTTTCGAGGAAGGTATTTCAGTGGGTGCTTTTCTGTTGGATAAAAATTTCGATAAACCCAAACTGGTGGGACTGAACGTCCTTTACGTCGGTACGAGAGCGATCGATGCTAAGGAAATGAAAAAAAAAATTGTGAGAATTATAAAACCATTCGATCGTTTATTTTTGGCAATTAATTTCAACACAGAAACCTTCATTCCACTTTATCGAAGAACGATTAATTCCTGTAAAATTTATTATCAGAACCTGATTCATTTTGATCAAATGATTGAAATTTTTTGATAGATACGTATTCACACATTTTTAGTGAAGTTGATTTCAAAAACTGCGAATAAATAAACGAATGCAGTGTGCCTGATTTGAAAAATAGCTTATAATAATTGTTGCAGTTCAACTCGACCAGAGCGAAAAAATTGATTGAAATGTTCATTCGTGTGCGGGACGAGGCTGAAATATACAAAAAATATGAAACTGAGATTTACCTGGGGGCCATAGGACTTTCGGTGCATCCACATTACCGAGGACTTGGCTTAGCAAAATGCATGCTCGATGCGAGGTAACGACCGAGCTATTTGGCTACTATTTTTCTTGGAAAATATCAGCTGATTACCAAACTTCAGGAAACGTTATCAAAAAAGCTTCAAATAATAATTGTATTACAACATAGAATTTCAAAACACAAGTAATCTTAGGGAATTCGTAAAAATAATGGGGGGTATAACACGTGTAAATGACAAAAGCCAAAGTAGAACTAAAAACCATGAATAAACATGCATTTCAGAACTCGAATAGGTCAAGAACTTGGTATTCCAGTGACTGTGACCATTTTCACTGGAGTCTTGTCTCAAATGGCAGCTGAACGAGCAGGGTTCGAAGTCTTGTTTGAACAGAGATACGATGAGATGCTGGACGATAATGGTGAAATCATGTACCCGGTGAAAGAGTCGAAAATGATTAAAGTAATGGGAAAAAAATTGTATTGAAAAAAAAAAAGATCAACAGTGGCATTACTGATATTCCTACAATCGTGTTTTCGATCATATTGACTAGGCAATTCAAAGTTTAATGCCTGTTTTTACCACTCCGATTATTCGTCCAGTCAACCTCAAAATGTAAATCACTTTTTATCCTATAAGTAATTAAAATATCGACGCACATCGAGTTCCTATATTCATTGCTAAAATATATATCCCTCATTTAATTTCATTATTTAAAAAATCTTATTTTCTTCGGTAATCTATATAATTAAATCGGCTCGTCTGTTAATTACAAATACTCCGTAGCTATGTATGTATATGAAAACTTGGGCGGCTTCACCAGTCCATAACACGGTATCTGGATGTATCGAAATGTCATTAATCATCACCCGCGAACGCTTCAACGAGCAGACTAATTAAATGAGTTCATGCGCTCATTTAATGTCCATCGATGCACACAAATTAATCCGCAGTACGTATATATCTATAAAAACGAGATCTTTGCATCTAAATGCTGTCATGAACTATGAAGCAGGAATTTTTCGGGACAACAGAATACTTTCGATAAATACCTAAAAAGTAATTTTTCAGTTTATTTCATGATAGTTCTCAGCGTGAAAATAAATAGTTTCTAACAATTTAAAAAATCATCAGAAGACTATTTTTTTTCGTTGGAAACTGCGGAAGCCCGTTTTTTTGTGATCCCAATCAAAGCAACCTTTCGTACATATCCATTTCATGATTTTTATCGAATGTCCAAAGTCGAAGATCAATTTTCCATCAACACTATTTGACAGAATTTCGTCACTATAAGTCAAAATCAATAGCGCGTGTGGAGCTGCGGGAGTGGCGCTTTAACGGCATCAGATACATTACCCGACGTCTGTGTCCCATAGAAACTCGTCATTTGTATATACTTGGCTGGTCTTCCAATGCCTCTCATGCTCTCGTTATTCCTCCGAGTGGAAATCCAATCATTTTATGTATTGTTCAACACGTTGACAATCCAATGCAAACGATATCAATACTCGTCCACTCGGACATCCGATGGATTCGTTTATTCAAATTGTGTCTATTACGTGTCACGATTACTCATAACCTAATTACGAGCACACGACAAAAAAAAAGGAGATATTAAGTTCTAATTGAATTCTCTATTCGCCTATTCGACGCTATTATCTTACTTCGTTTCGGTGCTAATTTTAAATTGAGTTTTGCTAATAAAAAATCATTTTATTAGAAAAGATCTTGATTGAGTGATTAATGAATAAAAATCTCTTTACCATAAAAACGTATTTTTTTTTTATCGTGTCACGTCTATCAGAGGAAAAATTTCGCATGTAAAACGAGTTGGACAGTAAATTTGAAAAATATGTATAAAAATATTGAGCTTGAGTGCCATAAGTTGAGCAGAAAATATTGCCAGATGTCTGTTGCGTCCAAAAGTGTCGACGCAGCATTCATCAAAAGGCGTAAGCGCGCACGATAGGACGTTATAAGGTCAAACCGCGAAGAGATAAGGCAAAGGAATAATGTGGTACGTAACTGGTGCAAAAAAAATGAGAGAGAAAGAGAGAGAGAGTAAAGGAAGGAAGCGAGAAGAAATAAGTTCTGCGTAAACCATGCATATATACATTCATGATTTGAGTTCGGTGTGCTGCTGGGACAAATCCCAGGGAGGGCGCGAAACAAACTCTGATGTTTACACAGCGTTTACCGGCTGAGGGCGCGGGTAATTACCACAATCCCGCGAAAAGCTCACGTGCCACGAAACGCCTTCAACATCAATCACTTTACCGTCGGTGCGATACGAAATTCCATGGAGAATGAAGGGAGGGGGGAAGGGTTGGAAGTGACCGGTAAGGGAGGATAGCGAGGAGGTGGATATGGAAACGAAACATGGAGGGTCGAAACGAAGCAGAGAAAGAGGTAAGGCTTGAAGTATAGCCGGCAACCACGCGAAATGTTCTGGACGAAAAAAAAAAAAAAAAAAAAAAAAAAATACAGCACGAGCCATAGCAGCGACCCCGGAACAGAAGCGTGGACGATATACCGGACGATGCTTTGCATTTTTGTCGAGGGTTCGTATGCGGTCAAAGCTCCTTCCACTAATCGCATTTGCGGTGAGGTATTGAGCATGTAAGAAAGACTGGTCGTCTCTGAACTACAAAGTTAATGTATGGATGGTGGTTACAAAGATGTTACTTCATGAACAATTTCACTTGCCTTGATTGATGAAAACGTCGAAAAAAAAAAAAAAAAATCAAGAAAATAGCTGTAATAAAGTGAAGATTACTATTGGAATTAAAGTTTCATCGTTTCCTGTCACAGGCAATTTCACGAGTATAATTTTGCTTCGAGTATAAAACGTCTGCGCGATCATGGATTTAACTGCGTTCATACGTTACTCAGTCTGAATTCAAAATGATTCTGTTCCGACGTGGTAATAAAGGGGAGTACAATAGTACACAGCAGATGGGTACTCCGTGGTGAATGTATATATATGAGGTTTTTATGGAAGGCAACCCTCTAGAATCGACGGATATGTTTCATCATTAAATTCTAAAAATTGTACAACGGTTCTTCGATATATATCTTCAAAATTCTCAGAGTATTCGGAGAAGTATAGTGAACCCTCCTATCCAGCTATTAGATTCGTTATCCAACCATTCGGAAGCATCGATAGGAGAGCAGAATAATAGGAAGCTTGGCGAGATCCGAGCTTATACTAGATGTAAGCTCGGCTCGGTCCAAGTGTGCGTGTGTATTTCTCACAGGTAAACGGATCACTGGGAGAGAAGGAAGGAACGGCGTCAATGCTATCCGGACTTGCCTCTCCCTGCTTCGAAAACCACTCACGTATATTGCTCCAGGGTATATAAGGGAGTGAGAAAGAAATAAAAGGAGATGATCTGGAGCTGCCTATTAGCTCTTTGCGCAGTATCGCTGTTCTTACATATCGTCGCGAATCTCTGTATCGGATATCATTAATTGGTGAGGTCTTCATGCACATGCGAAATTTTAAAAAATATTTTCCATCAATAACTAGGATTGCAGCGATATAGATAGAATCGACAAACAAATCTCAATCCGTAATCGATATTTAGTTCGGACTCGAGTCAACAATAGTTACAAGTTTCAGATTAAAACCGATGCCGTTAGCGGCTCAACCAAAATTAATAATGAGCGTATAACCCTTCAAACGAAAGCAATCCGGATGATCGTCACGGACTCACCAATAATAAGAGCCATATCCTCGAAATTACATTCCTGATACCCAGGTGTTCGATCTGCCAGCTTTGAGAAGATTGAATGTTGATTGATAAGCTTGGTGATGATGAGGCACGTTTGCGGACCCAAGCTTGAACGTAAATGTTCAGGACTAGACACCAGGTGGATTGAACGCCACAACGGTGCGAGGACCAAGGATGAAACTTGTTGGATATACCACCCTCGGGAATCTAATGAAGGGTCGAGTTTCCGAGCTTGGACATCAGAGCTACATGCTACGTACGCTACGGCTATGGGGATGAAGGTAGCTGAGAGAAAGAGAGAGAGAGAGAGAGAGATAACATGTCGTTTCAGGTTCTATACGGGTTATGCATTGAGGTCTCAGAGCCCTTACAATACTACACCAACCGGGTCCGAAAATCCTGTGGATGCAAGACCTGATTTAACGCAAGGTTCAACCCTGCGTTCTAACAAACGTTGCACAAAGCTTCAAATTTACTTATACAATAGAGCGTATCATTCTAAGACGCGCGCGGCTCGTACATCAGCTCGTCTCTGTTTCTCGAGCTTGCATGTCCCATTATTATCAAACAGAATTCTGATTCGAGCACACAGGCGCACTACTCTCTCGGATGGCTTCTCCTCTGCGTCACCTAATATGACTTGGGTACGCGTGTTAATTAACCAAGGTTAGTTAACCATGAATATGAAGACAATACTGATTCGCTCGGCATTGGTTTGTTATCGTACACGGTAATTCCTTGTCGCGTGATTTATACCAAGTAAGAATCTAAGGAAGAACTAAAAGCTGTCATACATTTGAGAATTCATACCAGCTTCGTGTAATTTCATCAAATTTAATAAACTTTTCGTCTCATAAAATGATCGCTATCGATCAATCGTTACTAAAATTCTTATTTACCGAAGTAGCTTTTCGTTGTTGTTTTCGAAAAGATTCGTATTTTCGAAGCCAGCTCACGTTTGGTCACCTTTTCTTTTGGACTATCCGGACGTGCCCGGGAAGATGAAGAACTTTTCGCGCTATATTATCCAACAAAATCCAACACGATTTGGTGACGCTCGTTTTGGACCAATATCCGGTATACACTTTCTCATCCATGTTCTCCGTTACGTTTTTTTTTTCTCAGCCTCTTTTTGTTTTCTTTTGTTGGAATGTGATCAACGCGTTTGATACAGAACGTAGCTTTTCTCTTGTTACCGTAATCTATACAGAGACGTTATGCTTTCCGGCACATGGTATACACCGGTGAGACTCATCCATGCCACATTGCGACTGATCGAATACGTGCGCCATTCTTTACAACGCAATATCAGGCAAGAGGTAAATGAAAAGAGAGGCAAAATGAAAGAAATGAAATGATGGAATCGCAATCTCTTATCGATGCAAATTTTGCTCGACATTATCCCTGGAACCTATCAAGTGTAGAAAGAAACTTGATGTCCTCGAACAAATTTGCTGAAGGTTCGTTATCGGAATTTCACTATCAGCGATAACTCGAAGTTTTCGAAAGAACCTCGAGACCGTGTATCTACGTGTAAATGTCTATTCGAACTATTGCAATGTGCACAACAAAAACGATTGTATAACTGCGATAATTTAAGCGAGTGAAACACAGCAAGCTCCTCCGTTTTTATCCTTATCAGCGGTTTGCCTTTCTTTCCTTTTTTCTCGTCATACGTATTCATAAGTCATTCTTTCTCGTGTTACTCGGCATAAGAATCACGCGACACACATTTACAGTACACATTTTAGTTAAAAACAGCAAGAGAGGCGGGCAGAGAGAGAGAGAGAGAGAGAGAGAGAGAGAGGAGAAAGAAAGAAAAAAGAGATGGAGGACTTGAGAAAATTACTGCATAAAGTACTTATACGAAACTGGCAAGAGCTTTGCTACAGCCTGCTTTGAGCAGCTTTAATGGCCTTACAAATCTCACTAAAATGGGGCTATTTCCTTTTGAATCGGGTCTCCAAACGACTGGCCCTCTCCCCTTCTCTTTGACTCTGTTTCTTTTTCTCGCTCTTTCTTTGGGCGTCTTGATCGCACCTCATACATGGTTTACCTTCTTATACCATCATTTTTTTTTGCCCTGAACCGCGTTACACCGGAATCGTAAGTTTTATGTAGTGGGTATTACGTTGAACATGCCAGCATATAACGTGAAACAAAAAGAAAAGCAATTCTGCCGTTAGGAGAGTTCCAGAATTCTATCTGAAATATCACTCGCACAGTCGAACTTCATCCAGTTCACAAGAGTGTATTAAGGAAATAAAAAATTTTCACTGGAAATACATAATTTATCGGTGCCTGAATAAACTTAACATAAAAAGTAATTAGACTGGCAGGACAGGAGACACTTCGCATAAAAAAAAAATCGACCATAAATCAGCGTACCATTTGGATTAACGACTTTTTCTGGCTCTTTTACTTTCTCGCAGGCTGACCGTATGTGGCTTTTAAATCGAAATGACCCTGCCGTTTATTTATGAAAGCTCCGAACGCTTCACTCGAAGGTTTACGAGCTCGAGGATTTTTTTTTTATCCGTAAGCTCGAACCAGGACATATTTGAGCTTCGTACGACTTACAAACAGGACTGGATCATCTCGGGAACTTTTTATAACCTCGTTGACAGTTCCGGAAGAGTCAGCACAGCTCACTCTGCGTCAACTAAGCTTATACATTTATTTCCTCCCTTTTTTTTAACCTCCTTCGCCCTTTTCTTTGCTTCTTCCTTTCTTTCATACCGTTTTAATGCTTTGAACTTAAATATTTGTATAAATTATTCAACATAAATGTATATGAGATCCAGCGAGGCTAATGAACTGCCATCGATCAATTCACTTCCTCAACGTCTTCACCCCCTTTTCTCTCTTTCTCTCTCTCTCTTGAATATCTCTTTTCCATCGATCATAATTATACATATAATTTTATCATTTTTCTCGATCATTATTATTTGTCTGATCACCGATCGTTATTTGCTAAAATGTTTCTTACAAAGACAAATGCGGTCTTATGATATCTAATTATGTTCTATCAGAGTGCATAACTCTGTAGCTCATTCTGTCTTCGCCTAGACGTCATTCATTTCCGTGGAAGGGCTTATTATTTCATTTCCGCGGACCTCCGCCTTCAGTCGACGGATTTTCTTTCTGCTTCACATTTTTTCCTGGCATCTCTCGCCATGCCCATTCTTCTCGTTATGCAAACGGTAATTCGTTCTTACAAAATTTTCATTCACTTTTTCCCGTCAATTTTATGCTGAAACTCCACATTAAAAAAAAAATGCTTGAAAACTAAAATAGAAGAAAAAAATAAAATATAATCGTTAAATTTATGTTCCTAGATTTACTCTTAACTATCTGTTTTAACGACGTATTAAAATCGGTTTTCTCGTTTCATTGCTTTACGCACTGAAAGCCCATTTTGATTGTCAACTGCACTTTTATCTCATATGTTTCACCATGAAAAGAAATTCAAATAATAAAATATAAAAATGAAACGATGCGAAATGGGAATGGATGTTTGATTTTTTTTTTTTTTTTTTTTCTTTTTATTCTTCGTTTTATAGAATTTCCCGAGATTCTTGATGCTGTAAAAACTCAGTCGTTCGGTTTTGACGGCAGAGCGTATCGATGGGTACATATATACGAAATTCCGCCGAGCGCTTGGTCCAAACTTCGAAAGCAGTGTGTTTATTAGTTCTTTGTTTTTCATCTTTTACCAAACGACGGAACTTTGAAAGAAAAAAAAACTGAATTTTTATGCTCGAGAAGCAAACAATATAGCAGTCGTTAGCGTATTCGTTTAGTCAAACGACGTAACTTCGTACACGAACAAAATTTTTATGAACGAAAATTTAAAAAGCATCTGCGTATTCGTTTTAAAGTTGTACCGTGAATTTTTAAACTCCGTAAATTAATTTCTACACTATTGTCATCGCTTGAACACCAACGGACCAACATCTCTCTGCACAACATTTCGAAACATCCAGTCGAGCATTATTCTTGAAAAATATTTCATAGAAAAGAGAAAAAATCATCTTTTATCTACGAAGCCATAAGGTGATAAGTCACAAAAGTCTGACGAACATGAAAACTGCGTGTGAGTAAATCGTCCAGGGAAGAATTCACTGGGTTTCGTTTGAGGAAGGGGGAAAAAATATAGAAGAAGGAAGGAGAAAAGTTGGTGGAAGAAGTGAATGGTAAATTTAGAGAAGTTTGTTGAAACTCTGTGTATTCACGATCCTTTGCATCAGATGCAACAACGAGAAAATACGAGTATATGTATAAATATACATATATATATATATGTTTGCGCTTGAGGAGGAATATTTTTCGTGAAGTGAATTTATCGAGGATCCTCGAGGGAAAACAAGTTGATGAAATTGAAGGAACGATGTACCGAAAAGATATTCTCCATCTCGTTTTTATCGCCATCCTTTTTCGCAAATCCAAATGACTATACATATAAGAAGACTCCAAGGATAATCTGTTGATCGAACTAAGAGCAAACCATTTTAGACATTGAAAAAGTGTTTTTTGTTAAGCAGGTCACCGCGATATTCGATATTTTGCAAACTGTAGAAGAACCTTTCTCGTGTGTACAAACAAGAGAGAACATTTGTACATTTCATTAAGTCCCTTCCAACAAAAGACGCATACCTCGAAAAGCCTGAAGTAAAAAATTGATCAAATATGAACGGGACAGTCGAATGATCCGGGACTTTAATCCAGGTCATTTGAATCGGAAAAATCAATAGACGAATCCGTTACCAATCCCTCTTACTTACTAACATCGTTTCAAAGCTTTTATTTGACGTAAGAATGCCAAAATAGATTTTTTCATTCGATTCCAACGATGGGAGCTTCAAAATTATATTCAAAACATCAAGGGAATCGAAGCCGTAGCAACTGGAATGTTTTTTGTTCAGTACGAGAATTGAAATGATCGTTAAAATGTAGTCCAAAAAATGTGGCACATTTGTAAAATGTTAAAAACGAAATTGAGAAGTAAGAAAAAGGCCAAAACAATAGTTTGAATCGGAAAAATAGTGGAATGGATCTCATTTGAAATCCCTCGTAACATTAGTATTCGTAAAATATAATAATTCGGTGGTAGCAAGTGGAGAACTTGAGCCTTTTTCTTGCGTAGACCGCTTTGAGGTTTCTGCAATGTATAAGATATTGGTATATATCTATATGGAATATGGTAAGACTCGACTGGAACGAGAGAACTGTCTCTGCTTTCTGCAGGCTGGCTGGCTGGCTTCTTGCACATTTCACCGGTCTTCTCTTGGAGCGAAACGCGGTAGAAGATCGCAAGACGCTTAAAGTCGTCGTAGAAGAGAGAAAGAAAGATGAAGAGAGCAAGAGAGTAAAATCCACCTTTCGTCGTTCCAAGACTCGGCTTTCAATTTGCATCTGATCTAGTTTGGAAGAGTAACTTTTACCACTTCAACCACCCTTCTTCCGTTCGCTCATTTCTCCCTCCCGATTTCTCCTACCATCTTAACCGGAAGCTTCTGATGCTGTACGACCGCTGCTCTCTGCTACTCACGATGCGCATATCAACGCCCAAGTATGAGCGACGTTCTTATACCCTGTTTATATCTTCTCTCTGTATATCTCGGGGGAATAGAGAGCACGCGAATGTATTTCTCGACGCTTAATTCAACGAGGCATTTCCTTGCCAAACGAAATTGACTTACGCACATGTATGCTTATCCTGTTTACTCGTACATGGAGTAACCGAACGTCTACGGTATTTGTCCATCGAGGAGATTGCTCGAGTCGTGTAACTTTTGAATTTTGCAAGGTTTTATATTTTCTTGTAGCTTTAAGGAGTTTCGGTACAAAAGGCAAAATGTTAAGAAATTAATGAAATTTGGTGATAATGTTGTTCAACATCAAGTACGAAAACACAAATTTTTTCAAAATTTTCTTCTACTTAGTTATCGAGTAATTATGCATCAGAGCATATTTCTTATGCCCGAAGTGTATACCTATATATATGGAAACGCTATGCTTATACACGTGATCTTTAGTCTTCAATTACTCGATAATTGTGTAGAAGAAAAATCTGAAAAAATTTGTATTGTCAAATTTGGCACTGAAGAATATGTGCACCAAATTTTATAAAATTCTTAACTTTTTGAAATTTTTTGTGTTTTTGACATGGTTTTGCATGGCAACATTGTATCGCCTGTATCGAAACTCCTTAAGTTTCAGTTAATATTCATTTTGGTATAGGAAAACTTGTCGTTGAGTTGTAATGAAATTTGTCTTAAAACAGACGACTAAATATTTGATCGACCAAGTTGTATCACCTTTTCAACGACACTCGAAACAATGTAACGTTAAGAATACTTTATTCGGAGAGTGTAGAGCGATTTGAAAGAAATTTAACACTCGTTGAGATGTCATCGACATTGATCGATTGTTCATGAATCGACGAATTCTTAATAATCGTGAATTCATAGAAGAATCAAAATAAGTATTTTTTATTAATAAGATACGATACGGTTGAAGAGTCTTCGAATCTCGATTTGTTAAGCCGAATTTCCCAATTTTTTGTACCTTGATCTCAGACTAGCTTTAATTTGTTTTTATTTTTCGAATGCATGAATTTTTTAAAAAATGCAGTTGTTTTTTTTCGAATCGAATTCCATAGAGATTTTGAATCGCATATGAATGAGGCTTTGAAAAGAAAAATGATAGGAAGAAAAAGTATATAACTCGAATGATACAAAATGTATAGGAAATTCATTGACATTCGTAGCTTCGATCTCACGTAACTAATGTAAATGTATACAATATCGATGGGTTAACGCTGAAGGAGGAAGAAGTCGTGTGCCCTTTCGACTCTAACGTTTCGATATAGGAGTCAATATATCTGCACAACAGCCAGGACAATCCATCTTCTTTGTGATCCTGGCAACGAAAGCTCTCGGGGCTAACCGAACGCTGAAATGCCAAGGCGGAATAAGCTACGAGAAAATCAGTAGAAGCTATACAAGCGATAGCTTTTCTTATGCAAATCGCGAGTGTCGCTTACAGAAACCAGTTCGAAACGATCAATCGATTTTATCGTGTTTTTTTTTCAATTTTTTTTTTTTAACGAAGATCGCTTGGATCTAATCTTCCAAAAATACCTGTTAAAAAATTTCATTCATTTTTATACCATTAAAACATTTTCCAATTGGCTAATGATTTCCTGAGAACGACTAAAAGTCTTCGAACGATCCGATCGAAAACTTCACTACCGTCTTAGAAAAATAAATAATTATTCCATTGCGTTTCTCTTGCAACACCTCTGTCATATCGTTCTCGATAAAATACTCGATTAAAATCCCTCTGATTAATGCGAGAGAACAACGAGTCCAACGAATATTAGTGGAAAATAAAATATCCTTGGATAAAATACGATGAATCATTGATTTCGATAAATACAGTATAACATCGTTCTGCATCGATTATTATATTTTTTTTTTGTAGAATCCACATTATTCGAAAAAATATCAGAGCTCATGATGGTGATTCTGATACTCTCGAAATAAAATGGCTGAACGATTATTTTTTTTTTAATAGAAAAATTGTTATCGTTTGGACAATGTTTGTGAAAAATGTTCACTGTGGGAATAAAGTACTGTCAGGAATCTCCTTTATTAATACTCCTGGTGAATGCATCATATTCGAATGTCAAGTGTCAACGATGATGAAATGATAAATAACTATAATAGTAAATTATTCATAGATAAATATAGTAGCTGAAAGACTAGTCGACGTAGAAGTGAAAAACTAGTTCCGTTACTCACAATAAATATATATGTATAGATAAATATTCATATTTTTTTTTTTTGCACTCTCATCGCTATTAAATGTCCCATAGTTCTTTTTCATTCTTTCTCTCACTTCAGCTGTGGTCTTGCACTTGTTCCTCGCTGTGGCTTGAGCTTTTACCGTCGCATACTATACTGCATTCGTATTCTTCTCACCGCCACCGACCAAGTAGAAATTCCAGCAAAACGTGTTCCGAAACGGACGACTCTTGGTCCATGGAGAACAAGGGATGGGAGAGAAGGAGGGGAGAATAGCACCTGGATTAAATGTAACTCGCAGCATATTCTCGTCTCTCTTCTGAATTGCTTACAGCACACCCGGGGTTGACAGTTTTATAATCACAAAAAAAAGGAATAGGAGAAAACCTGGAAAAACGTACTGGATAATTGTCACGGTGAAATTTCAGCGTTAAGAAACGCAGAGATTTTTTCGGGCTTTAATTCGTCGCGATGGTGTCGAGTAAATTGATTTTTCGTTATGATAAATTACGAATAAATGTGCTCCAGGAATTTCGATAAAAATGATACCTTCGATACGTGAACGAGAATGGTTTTTTTTTTTTTGACACGAAACTGCACACGGATATAGACACGAATGATGAAATAATTCAGTTTGAAATCGGTGACGTTTGTTTCGAAAATTTTAACAGATGATTGACATTTCTTGACGACACGTTGTCATTGATTTTTTTTAATTTTATTCTGGAATCGATATTCGATCAATTCCCGATAACGTCAAACTGCTGTAATATTATTATTGTGATGCTGCCTAATAATAATTCTTCTCACCGTCACTCCCGCCGCTGCTGCCGCGATCCACATGAAGCAGAGATGAAACGTTTCTATTTTGACGTTTGTGGCAAACGTCAATATCCTTAGTAACGATAGAAATAGCCTCAAATTGTATTTTTTCGTTGAACATTAGAAATAGTGAAGTTTCATTGATTGCTTTCACATCGATGATGAATAAATTGTTGTTATGGTTTTTTTTCTCATCATTGAGCTTTATCGAAGGTGAACAGTGTCGTCATAATGTATTAGAAAATAATAAGAAAAGTGAAAGAAGAACGACGTATCGCGGTAAGAATCTTTCGAGGTTATACAAAACTTTATCAATTGAAAAATTATAATTTCCCTCACAAACAAATCGAACAATCCTTTGTTTATGAAACGAATATAAACTTTGATTCTCCGCAGTCAGCTGAATTCGAATTCTTCAACATAATTACTGGAGAACTAGCTACTTACGAAATTTCTGTTTTTTTTCTTCTTTTTCTCTGTATGGAAGCTGTTGAGAGTCAAATATTTACGAAGATAATATTCAAAAGTAAAAAAGAAACATTCTTACTTCAGCTTTATATTGCTTCAACTCAACTTTTGCAGTGTCGACAAAATCGTATTCTTTCTTGTCCACGATCTCTATCGATTCCTCGCCCTCCCAACTCCTCACCAATTTCTTTCTCTAGCTCTCTGCATGTAGAGAAAAGTTGAAGAAAGTTTGTACCTCCTGACAGAATCTAAAAAGCATTATCCATGTCATTACCATCGTTTCCATTTCCCCTTTTTTTTTTTCCTGTATCGTCGTGTATCGTGAGAAACACGAACTTTCGTATCGTTTCTGCTTACGTATTTCCGGAGATATGTATACAGCGACACAACTATGGAAAGGACGAGACAGTCGATACAACATTTCACGTGCTCTACTTCAACAACTGTCCATGATATCAGATCTCTCCAGCTTACTTTTAATATATATATACATATACATACAAACATACACAACTTTTGATGCTAGTTTTTGCTGTGAGTGCACATCTGTACTTCGATGAATTTCTTTACCTCGTTTTGTCGCGCACGAAATAGCAAAGCTATCGATGTATGTGTATCGTGTATTGAGCGTGGAAGCGTGTACATCGAGAGAAAAATACGATAAACGATTTCACAAATTCCAGTCTCTATTGTATGCCAATGATGAATAGCCCTATTCTTGACCACACATAAATAATATATAAACATTTTATTCTTTGCAAGAGTAAAGTTAATATTTCGAGTAAATTTCATATTATTAACGTTGATTTATTTAGCTATTGAGAAAGCACATGATTCCTAAAGTTTATCTACGTTTCAAAGCGTTTGAATTGAAATTTTTTTTTCCTCCGACGAAGGTTTATTTGAAACGTAAAATACCCATTAAAAATATCCATTACTATTCCAGGGTTTGTGTCGACGAATAATTTCACGGTAGAAATAAAACCAAAAGTAACAACAACGAAAGCAGCAAAAATGTTGAAAAAAATAAATCATTTATTTGGCCCACAATTTGGGCTTTTATTCACAGCTCCACGAGCTCAGTCAATAACCAAAAGATTAACGATGCGAATGATTTTTACTTGACAAAGGTCGTTACACGCGAGAAGCAACATTCGGAAAAAACTATGAGATCGTTGTACCCAGAAAAGTCCGATCCGACGGTCGTTTTATATCGCATCAAATTCCACATCACTACAAAAGATCGTACTACAAAGGAAAGAAACGAGAAGAGCTGACATCCGATGACGCACTTCACTACAGACTGCCGATCGAAGGTGAAGAATACCACCTGGAACTCTATCCTAATCATCGATTAATCGGTCCGGGAGCCGTGGTCGAGGAGCGGGCAACGCCCTCGAGAAACTCTGCGAGAGCCACCGGAGATTTTATCGATAATACGAGATTCAAGAAACTACGCGATACCCAGTGTCACTATCTCGGACGGGTTCGCGATCAACGCGACGTCACGGCATTGTCTACATGCTATGGTCTCGTCAGTATTGAATTTTACGAAGTATCTATTGAAATCACTGTTATCGTCTCTATCTCGTGGATTCAATAACGCGATTTATTTAAAATTAAGGAGTTTCGGTACAAAAGGCAAAATGTTAAGAAATTAATCAAATTTTGTGATAATGTTATTCAACATCAAGTACGAAAAGACAAATTTTTTCAAAATTTTCTTCTACTTAGTTATCGAGTAATTATGCATTAAAGCAGATTTCTTATGCCCGAAGTGTATACCTATATATATGGAAATGCTATGCTTATACACGTGAACTTTAGTCTTCAATTACTCGATAACTGTATAGAAGAAAAATCTGAAAAAATTTGTATTGTCAAATTTGGCACTAAACAACATGTTCACCAAATTTTATAAAATTCTTAACATTTTGAAATTTTTTGTGTTTTTAACATGGTTTAGCATAGCAACATTGTATCGCTTGTACCGAAACTCCTTAAAATCATTATCGTGAATGTCAAGTGAATACCATTGATCGAGTAATCGTTATTGATTATTTGGTTCTTTGATTTGTTGCAAAATTTCGATACGATCGAAAGCTTTCAAGATCGTTGAATGAGAATTGAAAATTTGAATGATATTTTCATTGATATTCGAGCGAATCAAAGGATAAAAAAAACGAAGGATGTTTCATGAAATCTCTTACAAAAATTCTCTCATTATCAGGCAGGCTATATAAGAACAAAACGTTCATTGTACATGATCGAGCCAATTGAAAATCACAATTTCAACATCGATACGAAACACCCGCACATTGTTTATCGTCATGGAGATTGTGGGCTCGATCAGAACTCGACGCTTCTCTGCAATACGACTAGTAATCTGGCGAGGAGCATTGTCAAAGATTCACGAATATTGGCAAAACGTAATCCTTCCCCGGAAGCCGAGATTCGTGCATACACCATTGAAATACTAGCCGTACTTGATCAATCTTTGCTCAATTATCACCGAGTTCTCGATGTGGAAAATTATGTTCTTACACTTTTTAATATGGTTCGTAGAGATTTTAATACTCTCATAATACGAAACAATTTCATTGTCATTATTGATCGTAATATTGTTTTCGTACTTAAGTTTTTACTGGTTTTCGCGTGATTCGATAACTGTCGAACGTTATTTCGATCGTTGGAATTCAATCCCATTTTAACTCGAACAGAATTCTTATCATACAGCAGTTTTATTTTCACACGAGAATACAAAAAACAATAATTTGTATTCCCTCAATTATTATCAACGAAAATATTGTTTCCGGGCTCGTGTCTTTTGACAAAGTTATCATTGATCCGTTCATCGAATTTTATAATTGATTCTATGATTTTTATTGCAATTATCTATTACTTATTCATCTATAATACGTTCTCTATTTTTCAAGGCTGCTGGTTTATTTCAAGACGTAAGTCTCGGGGTTCAGATGGAGCTCGTTTTAGTTAGGATCATAAGACTAGAAGTTGAAGAGGTTGAGGTACGTGATATATTATCAATATAAAGGCATCAGATAGTGCGTCGAAAAGAGGGAAGGAGGATAGTAAGCCCTCGGTAAATTAGCTCGAAGAAGGAAATTGCTCTTTCTCTGTACACACACACACACACACATGCCACACGCCTGTGTATATACCGATGTATATATAAATGCATGAGGCTCTCTCAGGATTCTCGTAACGTATAATCGTTAAGACGCTTACGATGTTTCATATGAACCACCTGATGAAGGCTTTTCGAATTCAATGTCCAATATTCGCTTGACCTCTATTCCTTCTAGGTTGACGTAATACGACGTTGTATATCAATTTTATTATTTTGTCACGCTTTATTTCAGATGAATTTATCAGTTAACAAAGACATCGAAGCCACCATGAAGTACTTTCAAGAATGGCAGAAAAAAATGAATCCCGGAGACGATACACATCCCAATCATCATGATTGCGCTATTTTAATTTCGAAGTACGAAAAGCAAATTGGCTGTTATTATTTATAATCATCGGGTCACATTGATCTTATTACTAAAAATACACTGAGAAAAAAAATTTGAAATTGTGACGAACAAATTAAATTTGTTGATTCAACAAAACTTTTGTTGATTCAACGATATTTTTTTCGTGGTGAGAAATTAAGTATTTGAATGAACCAAATATCGTTTGGGTTAACAAATTTCATTTTGTTCGCTACGATTCGTTGAACCAACAAAAAAATTTGTTGAACCAACAGAAAATTTGTCGAACCAACAAAAAATTTGTTGAATTTACGAATTCATTTTTCTCAGTGTAATTATGAAGGATAAACAGGAATCGTTTGAAATATTCTATGACTGTTTTCAGTCATTTTGCCTTATTCAATTTGACTGGGAAACTGATGACATTCAATCGTCATCTATCGATTCATTTTGTTATTTATTAAGAGTAAAAATATTCGAATGATTCTATCGACAGCTATTTTGTTTCTTTATTTTTCGGTTTATCAATCATTCATTTTGGTAGGATAGATATTTGCATTGCGCAAAATCTTTGCACGTTCACCGGAGTCTCAACAATCGCTGGGACTTGTGATCCTCTCAAAGGCGCTGTGGTTATAAAGGACAGCGGTTTAGAAACCGGATATGAGATTGCACATCATCTCGGACACACGTAATATACGTTATTGGAAGAATTCTCGTTTTCTCAGGAATCCGGAATATTAAATATTTATTATTCATCTTTTGCTATAAATGTTTTCGATTAAAAATGATTTTTGATTCAGAGTCGGTATGAGCCATGACGCCGAGGACGAAAATGGCTGCTCGGGTATCATACCTCACGATGACTATCTGGAAACCACTGTTATGCATCCAGGATATCATTACGTCACGAAAAAATGGTCCAAATGTTCCCAAACTTATCTTAAACTGTACATCGAGTATGTATTTTTTTTTTTTTTTTTCTACCGAAGACACGTTTTTCTGACTTTTATGATGAGCCTGATCGTTGAAATATTGATTGATAATTATGTTGCTTGAATCGAGCTTTCGACACTTTCAAATATTTGGTCTCCAGTGTCACAAGCTAACTGGGTATAAATATAATCGTTCAAATTAGACGAAAGTGGAGAATTCTCTTTTGAAAAAAGATCTTGCAGATGTTTCTCTTTTCGTAAACATCCATTTCAATTGCATCAATAAAATTGGGTATCAATTGTGGGTTTTTTCACTGTTACTTACTATTGATCGACATTTTTTTCGATCGAGATAAATCGACTGAAAATACTTCATACGCGTGTCACCAAAATCATGATTAAAAAATGAACGATTGATTTACTCGTGGAACGCAACAGTGCTGGTCTGGCGAACTGTTTGCTGGACGAGGCAGAAGATCATAATTTTCCAACGATCGAAATGTTGCCTGGTGTTATGTACGGAGCTGATGATCAGTGTCGTTTGCGTTACCGAGATGGTGCTCGTCAATGTGACTTTGGTATCGTGAGTCGATTATTATTTT
This sequence comes from Campoplex capitator, assembly GCA_037576405.1. Lineage (NCBI taxonomy): Eukaryota > Metazoa > Arthropoda > Insecta > Hymenoptera > Ichneumonidae > Campoplex > Campoplex capitator. Next base: position 5,001,253 of record JARBWI010000323.1, on the reverse strand, counting down.
CGTAATCACCGTTCCAGAAAACACGAAAGTCCGAAATTTTGACATTTTTCATTTCGAAATGATTTGAAAAGTTTCAAAAATCTTATTTTTGTAAAAAAAATTAAAAAGTGTTCATTTTTTCGGAAATAATTAGAGTAAGTTTGTCGAATTTTGGGCTCGAATTATTTGTAAACTTTTTTTAAACCGCCTCACCATCTGATTAAAGCCCCAAATCGCTTTGCAGCTTTCAAAGATATTTTCATGGCCATTTCAACACTCATTTTTTTATTAATTGTTACGTTTAATGAAAAAAAAACTTTTAAAATTGGAGTGCCTTCTCGTCTCGTGCTAAAAAATTGATAACCGTTAGCTCGCGCCATCTATGAATGAACTCAGTAAACTCTGGGCCACGCCAACCGTTTCTGTTTTACCCACATATATTGTAGAGCGAAAGGTGAATAAAAATAGCAAGATATACGAATCCTCAATTTCCTGCAAAGTTGAAGTTTGGATCGTTGCAAATGCGCAGGGGATTTTTTTTTCTCATTCCCCGAAGTGCAAACTCAAAGTTACAGCTTTCCGTAATATATGTGCACAAAAAAAAAGTTATAAAAACTGATTCCGAGCTGTTCATGAACGTAGAAAATTGAGGAATGAAATAAAGAGCATAGTCGTTGAGTTTTTACGATGGAAACTATGAAATCAGAATTATTTTTCTACCTACTTACAGGGGTTTCAAATTTTTCATAAATTTCAACATTTTCTTTAATAATCTTTCAACGATTTCAACACAATTAAAATTGTTGTTATCAATAATGTTTCAGACCTGTTCGGAACTCAAATGTAAAATACCGAGCATGGGTTGCATATCCAGCAACAAACCGCCTGCTGAAGGGACACCATGTGGCGAAAAACGGGTAGGAAAAGTAGAATTTGTAAATATTTGTCACAATCGCAATAAACGAATAAATTGATTTCATTCAATTGTGAAAGCACCGAAATTATCCAACTCCCAAACAAATAGAACAAAAGATCGAAGCTTTTTTTGTTTACGATTTGTTTCAGTGGTGTTACGACATGAAGTGTCTAGTGATCGGTGAACGTCCATCCGTCATTGATGGTCAATGGAGCTCGTGGTCAGCCTGGAGTCATTGTTCGAGAACTTGCGGCTCAGGGGTTGCATTTTCTCAAAGGAAATGCAATAATCCAACACCTTCAAACGGAGGCAAATATTGCAGTGGCGAGTGGACGAGACACAAAATTTGCGCAACTACAGTGAGTCTTTTAGATAGAATGATCATTAATAGGATTTGTGGTTTAATTGCGAAATTTCGAATTTTTTTTTCTTGTTGAACGTTTCTGCTGTAATTTTCATGAGGTTCGTAGAGTGAAAAAAGGTAGATTTTAAAAAATGACGAAGACGAAAAATTTATAACAAAAATTGAATATCGAAGAAACCATTTCATTTTCGTTTCGACGTTCCATAACTCACCAGCCCTGTGATATTGGTGCACCGTCATTCCGTGACGTTCAATGCTCCGAATTTAATGAATGGATCTTTCCGGAAGATGGAAAAGTTCATCAGTGGGTCGGCTACAATTTGCCAGAGAGTAAGTGCAACGAGAAATAAGAAGATCGATCTGACGTCATGAATTTTTTTTTTTCTACATCAGCTTAATCAATGAATGGTTAAAATGAAATATTATTTCCGGTATTTAGAGTACTAAACTCAATCGAAGAGAGTTCAATTTTTTTTGTAAACGCATTAATTCCTTGAACACAAATTATTCCAAGATTCTGCAATTTCCAGTGAATTATTTAGTCGAAAAAAGTGTTTTTTTTTTTTTTTTTTTTTTCGTTAAAAGTTATCAGACAAAATTATTCTGTCACAATTTTATCGATGCATTATCATTTTATTAGTTTATCTTGACTATTGCACAGAAAAAATCCTTCAAATATTTTAATATCAGATTTAAAGGCGTCCGAAAATCCTTGTGTGCTATACTGTCTCAGCGAGACGAAACTTTTGACATCGTTGAAAACAAAAGTCGTGGACGGGACAACGTGTTATCGCGGTATAAGGGACATTTGCGTGGGTGGCGTGTGTCGTGAGATACCATGCGATCTCGATATGGAGTCGAATGCGATCGAGGACATGTGCGGAGTTTGTAAAGGCGACAGTACATCGTGTGTCTTAAAAGAGGGAGTCATAAATTTTGAACCTCTTGAAAGTACGTAACGAGAAACCTGAGAAAAAGGAATGATTATGCAACCGAAAAAAATAAAATAAAATAAAATCATTCGAACGAAATTCGTTGGTTTTAAATAGTCGACGAATTATTAATGAGTAAAATAACATTGTTTTTTTTTTTTGAGCAGAATTGAGAAAAGTCATAGAAGTACCAATCGGGGCGAAGAACATTAGGGTCGAGGAAACTCAACCCTCGAGATCGCGAATCGTCGTTCGAAACAAAAAATCGAAAAACGTCTTGATCGACGGGTTCGTTTTCTTTTCTCTCAGTTTATAGTGATTTTATTCCATGAATACTGAGTCTAATGTCAATTTTCTTTTCTTTTTTTTTTAACCGGGGGATTTTAGAAATCGCCTCGGAATGTTCGATGTTCCGGGCTCGAAAGCCTGGCTGGGGATGATACGAGCGAAGCAAGAAGCTCTCAATATACCGGGCCCTGTCACTGAAGAGTTGATTGTACTGGTACGATATAAGAATTAAACGCACGAACATTTTTCAAGCTGTTAAACACTTTTTCAATCATGTGCGAAATAAATTCGGTTTAAGGAGGGAGGAAAAAAAAACAACGTTTCTTTATAGCATATCGAATGTGGAGCTAGATAAAAGTAATTGAATTCGAGCACTTGTATTCGACAACTGAATATTTTTATTGCTATTTCGGTGATAAAAGAATTTCAGCGGAAAATTCAAAGTTGTATCCGGTTTTAGTTCGAATCGTTAAAACTCAAAAATGTATAATCCAATAATTTTTAATCCCCAACCGGATTCTGATTGTAAAACAGCGATTTATCTTGCAAAAAGTTCATCAAAGTCCAAATAAATATGATTTTCGTTAGATTCATCCACGAGAAAAGGTGACCCTGAAATATTCATTGGGTCTGAAACGGGATGTGCAGAGAAAGGCGTCTTTCGAATGGGGATATATCGACTGGTCTCATTGCAGCGCTGCATGTGGACCAGGTGAGCAGGTGAGCAAACCAAGCTGCATCGAAAAAATCGGCGGTCTGGTTGACGACAAATTTTGCAAAAAAATTGCAAAACCGGAAGTGAAAGTTCGAACGTGCAATCAGGCAGCCTGCGTACCTAGGTACGTTCATTATTGTCAATCAGCTTCCCACTCTTGTTGCCATATTGAATATAACATAATAGAAATTTCTAATGTCATAATAATGTCTCAATCATCGATCTCAACGCAATTGAGAATCATGTACTCGAGCAAAATCCCACAATACTTTTTATACTACGTCCACATAATGTCTTGATCAAATATCTTAAGGAAATCGTTGAAAGCGTGTGACGATACAAAAAATATGAGAGTATCACGCCATCAAATATGATTTATTTTCTCATGAAAATATTTCATAATAAATGCATTTTATTTTGAAATATTTAATAAGTTCGTTACAATTGAGTTTGAAAATTGAAAATAGATGAATCTCTCTCGGTAAAAAATCAAAACAAAAAAAAATCAATAGAATAAACACGTTAACAGAGAAAAATGATTTTTATATTTGTACCAAAAGTTAAAAACCAGAAAATTACTTTTTCTGTCCTCCGTGCCGAAAGTGGCTACTTTCGGCCCGCTGCGCGGGCCGAAGTTGCCACATTCCGGCTACGTCGGACAGAAAAATCGTATACACACCTCGGGCAGGAAAAAGTAAAGCCTCAGACCACATGTTTGTCAGCCTCGGCTTCGCCTCGGCCGACAATTACATGTGATCTGAGACATTACTTATTTTCCTGCCCTAGTTGTGTAATATACTATTTCTTCATACCTCGGTCGAAAGTACGCTCTTTCCGCATCAATTTCGATGCAGAAAGACCGACTTTCTTGCATTGGTAAAACAACTGAATGACGGCGGGAGCAAACACTTTTTCCACGCACAGCTGTATGTGAGGCTCCCGCAACTGTCACCGGTGACAGTTGTCCCTAACCATTTTTTTTCTCTGACGTCAAAGCTGCTCTTTTGTTTACGCTGGTTATTCATAATTTGAAGCATCAAATAAATGGACAAAAATCAAAATATCTGTCTGTCAATGAAAATCCACATAATTTATTCGAAAACTGCGTATTTCATGGTGACATAATTAACAATTTTTATTATGCATGTGACCATGGTAAAAATGAAAAAAAAATAATGTACGCATTAATACTATTGATAATTTGCATTTTACGTTTGTTTAATTTTAAAAAAATTATGTTTGTTTAATTCATTTGGATGCTTGTTTAATTTTAAAAATGTTCATGTTTGATAAATTAAAAAAATTTTCTGATTAAATGTTTAATTGTCTACATTGGTTTTTTTTTATTATTTATATATATTTTAATAAAAAAAACTAATGTACGCATTAATATTATTGTTAATTTGCATTTTACGTTTGTTTGATTTAAAACAATTTATGTTTGTTCAATTCAAACAAATTTTGTTTGTTTAATTTGAAAAATTTTCATGTTGAATTTTACAAATTTTCATGTTAGCTGAATTAACAAATTTTCACATTTGTTGAATTAAAAAATTTTCATGTTTGTTAAATTTTTAAAAATTTCCGATAGAATGTTTAATTGTCTACATAGGTTTTTTTTTATTTGATGCCTGCCCCCCCGACCAGCAGCACTCGCTTCGCTCGTGCCGCAAATGTCGGGGGCAGGCATCAATTTTTTTTTTTGATGTAATACATTTAATATTTTGTCTCCGTACTTTCGACCGGCTATGAAGAAAAATAGTATACACCACACGGGCAGAAGTTTGAGAGCCCTGAACTGCGCGTCAAATGCCCTCGGCTTCGCCTCGGGCATTGTGACGCGCAGTGCAGGAATCTCAACTTTCTGCCCTTGTAGTGTAATATACTATTACAATTTCGAAGAAATTTTACAAGATACGTCCGGATGCAAAAAAAAATGAGTTTGGAGAATCAAACAAAATAATGTATAGCTTCAAAAAATCAAGAATGTTTTTAGAACAAAAGTTGTGATACTTTTGTTAAGTTCGTGAAACATGCATAGATGTTTACGTTTAAATTTTTATTTTTTTTATTTTTTTATTATAAAGATGGATGATCGGTGATTGGCAAGGTTGCGTGCCATGCACAGGGAGTTGCAAGAAAATTCGTGCCGTCAAGTGTGTCCGGCCGGTTGGCCATGGTGAACAGGAAGCGGACGTGATAGCCGACGGCTATTGCGAAGGCCCGAAGCCGAAGGAATCCGAGACGAAGCCATGTCGTGAGATACGAGAGGAGGCATCAGTAGTAGAACCTGACGATTCTCGTGGTAGGAAGGAGGTTGAGGTCGTTGTGGGGAGTGATTCTATTGGCTCGAATGATTCAAGCCTGGGGCTATTATTGAATGGGGCAGAAAAGAACAAGAGTGAGATTGCGTCGAGTACAGTAGGAACGAGGCGATCATTGAAAAACGAGGAAAAAATATTAGGAACAGATTCTAATAAGATTGAGAGAATCGATGATTCAAAAACGTTGGATAAACATAAAAAAAGATCGACCGAAGGGTTGAAAAGCTCAAACATGAGTTCGACGTTGAATGACACAGAGAAAAAGAGGCATGAACGTAAGGAATTTAGGGGAACTTTGAGTTTAAAAAAAGGTTTATTGGCCGTCGACAAAGAAGATGTAAGGAATTTAACACTCACAATAATCATCGAACGCGATGACAAAAATAACATCATCAATTTTCCTAAAGACTTTCAACCCCAACCACCGCAAAACGTTACGGAATTTTCTCTCGTTGGTATGGACGCTGTCAAATACATACAGTGGATACAGGAGGAGGGTAAAACAATTTCGGAAATACCGTTGCTCTGACATACTTCGAGGTCTGAAAATATTTCATACTTTCAGAAATACATATACGCTCTGTCGTGAGTTCGTTATAGCTTGTACACCAGTTTTCGTTCAATAAAAAATGTACAAAAAAAAAAAATTCGAATCATCAGTAACGCAACATTTATTGTTATTCTTTAAACAATTGCACAATTACGCTAACAATTAATTATAAATCTGGAGAAAAAGAATTCAGAAATTGAATCTACAGTTCACAGTCGAACAGCTCTATTTTCTAGTCGTTCTGCAGTAGTCGGTGCTTTGATCGGACCTTGACCATGAGGGGAATGTGAAAGTTGGTCAAAAATGTTTGGACCCTCGGGTGACTCTTTGCGTGGATTTCCGGGACCCTTAACCTTAAGTTTTTCCGAAGTCTGAGCAGAGTCACCGAGGAGCTTATTGGCAGCATCCATGCCATGATAAACTTTCGCTTCATCGCTGTTAACACCGATGGGAATCCTGTCACCAGCTTGCTGAAAGCCAGCGTCCGACATGTTGCCCTTGAGATGGACGTTAACGATTGGTACTTCATAAAGCACCATTTCACCGGGTGGCCTAACGTCTTTGACGATGGATCCTGGTTTGAGAGTGAATGTTTTGTGATTAGGATTTTCAGCAATATCGTGTCCTTGTCCGCCAGAATCTTTGCTCGGTGCTGGTTGTTTCTCGTTGTGAGTTCCATAAGGTGTCTTGTGATAAGGATTTTTGTGACACGTTCTCTTATCTTTGTTGTCGTTTCCTAACAAAATCCAATCTTTCAAAAGACTCTTGAAGTCCACGGAAGTATCTCGTTTCAATGATTTTCCTGCGATCTCTCTGGCCGTCTCGTGTCTCGTTCTTTCGAGATAACGCGCTATACCAAGATCGACCAAATTATCGATCGCTCTTCGTTGTTCCAGCAATGAACGTTGCCGCTCTTTAGGATCCGGAATAACGTATTCTCCGTAATTGCAATCGCGACTCTTCTTCGAACACGGCTTTTTACAGGGCTTTTCATCGACGCAACTTTCCTCCTGTTTTGGGACTCGACCGGTACAATCACCAAAATCTGCTATTATGTCGTCACCTCCAGGATGAGGCGCTGGCTTCACGCATTGGACTTTACGCTGACGAACCCCCTTTTTGCCACCGCAAGAACTGCACTTGCTCCATTGGCTAACTCGCCATCTGTCCTCATCGAGAACAAACGGAATCAATTTTTTATAGCACTTTGATAGAATCGCTTCATCATTATAGTAACAAGAGCCATTTAACGATTCATATTTTTCTCAACATACTTTGCCGGACAAGGTTGCTCGTTGCATATGCGACTTTTCGAATCGGGACGCGTGATCGATGCACAAAAAGATGGTGAGACCATTCCGTTCGTTTCTTCTATGCAAGTGGGCTCGGAGATCTAAAAAACGTTGATGAAAATAAGAACGTTCGATATGAGTTTTTCGTTGGATTCCATCAAGTCCGAATCGCTTCATTTGTAACATGTTCAACTGCTGATTTATATCGAACTCACTGAACTCTGAGTTAACCAACTTCAATATTAGTAACTTGACAAACTTGTCTACAAATCTTCGACGAATACGTTCGAATCTTTGGCAAAAACTCATCTCGTTTCGGTATTTTCTTTTTAAACGTGCAATCTTTTCGGGCTTGGTAACTTAAAATTATTCGTAAATCATAAATGTCTTCTAACCGCCGTGCCACCCCCGCATTTTGCCGAGCATTCACCCCACTCGGTGAAATCCCAGGAATACTTTGCTGCGACGCTTTTAGCAGTGGATCCCTTGACGTAATACTTGTAGGAAACTCCGGGATTCTTGTTAGGCTCATAGAACACGTACTGAAAGGAGGATACATTAAAATTATAAGAAATTTCATTGGGTAGAGAATCGATGGGGTTTTATTGCTATGGGAATGGGATATTTTTGGGTACGACAGCATTTTTTTAACAGATTTGTCAAAATTATTATCGGTAACAGTCAAGCTTTTTTCGTCTTATTTTCACTTGCCAGTTTCCAATTTGTTGGCCTGTTTTGTTCAACTCTATGGTTTTTGATTATCGCTCAAAAGCAAAAAAGATCTCTATTGCGTCCTGACAAAACGAATCGTGATTCAAATGAAATTCTGAATCATCGACTTTCCCATAAAAATTCTTACACTGGAGAGAAAATAGTTTCATTCTTCGTAAGATCGGATTATCGAGTTCGAAAGAATTATTATTTCTCATTACGATTGCTATTGCTTTCCAAAGATACAAACCTTCGTGTAGTTATCTGACAAATGGACAGTTGAAAAAAAGAAAAGTAAGTTCTGAAGCTCAAGAGGTGCGTTGTGGAAGGTTGGAACAGTAACGATTGAAGGAGACTTCTGGCGTATCAATTTCGAGATTGAAAGCATTATTTAATAGCGAAGTGAAGTTCTGGAATGAAGGAATTCCCTGTGATGTATACGTATATAAACAGGCGTTTATAATATCTTGTTCATTGATCGAATGCGCCATTAGGATCATTGTGCAAGTGGCGAATGCTATCTGGCTTGGACGGGTGTATGCGCCTGCGAGCACACACAACGATCGATCGATTATTCCCACTCGCTCTGGGATAGACTGACCGGCCGGTATGTGATAAATTTAATCGCCAGGACGCAGTACGTCGCACGCATTGCAAATTACAGTCTCTCACTCCACAGTTCTCCCATTCTCTCTTTCTCTCTGTCTCTCTCTCTCTCTCTCTCTCTCTCTCTCCCTCGCTCTCTCAATCTCTCATGCATAAACAGATATATTGAGCATCCAACTGGACCAAGAACACTACAGCTATCGGCATTGCCTGGAGGCAATATTCGATTCAAATTGTTCATTAACCGTGGACGAAAGATATTCGAATTGGGTTTCATCCCTTATTTTTCTTTCTTTTAAACAAGCTTGGCAATATTTTCGGTCCTTAAGAGCTTCATTTTCGTATTTTTTCTAACATTTTTTTTTTTTTTATGATTGTGAAGACAGTTTTATCTTCTGAGGAAACATTGATTGCTTTATCAATTATCCAACAGAAGTATCTTCGGTACATGGTGGAGGAAAAAAACTTGGAAATTTTTTTGCTAAATATCTTAGAACGGAATATTATTTCATCGTTTTTGACCAGCAGTCGACTGCTATTTCGATGAAATATTCAATGATATTTTGCAGCTTAAATAATATCTCTTCAACGAATAAATAATCGTCGATTCGAATGCTCAATTCGTTACTAAAAGAATGATGGTTGAAATATGAAATGTTGATGACCGATGTGAAATACTGTTAGTACGGGGTAGCAGATGTGAAAATGGCATTGAAATTCTCGAATGGATTCTACAGCCAACGTGATACAGTCCAACGAGTCTTGATCTGTATTCACGCTACGTCGATCTGTCGAATTATCATGATACCGGTTGGAACAGCACATAATCGCTAACGACAACCCCACCGACACAATGATATCGTATATACGACGATTGTTCAAGAGATAAATATTGCACAATTTACCAACACACATATTTATATCCATGTGCATATGAGACCGAGCGCCTGGCTTGATCAATAAGTTATTACAGTACACGAATGATACATTTTTTACTCACCTGGATCACTATCCCTTCTTCGAGGGGACCACGTATCGAAAGTTCCTCTTTCTGATTTTGGGGATGAGAATAAACGATTAGAGCTCCTGCGCAATCGTAATCACCGTCTCTCTGTTCCTCGCTACAACGAGAAAATACACACGAGAGTATGAGCTTTGAAAAAGACTTCACATCGAACCGAATCTAACACGAGGATTCCTGTTGGTTCGCTTGGAATTCCGGTAGTTAGCAATTTCAAATAGACCAAGTATTTTAGTGATGTTATTTTTGAATCGCAATGACTTGGAAATGTTCAAACGCTTTCATTCCTTGGAGGTTACCATTGATGAAGATCCATTAGATTAAATTATAAAGATAATTGAACTTTTCTGATCGAATTCTTATCGTTCAGCTGAGAAAATGTGTCGAACGTAATCTTCAGGCTATTGGAAATAACTTGTTTCAAATTTTTGTTCACTACTTCTTACTTGTTTCCGTTGAGACAGTATTTTTTGCCGGATTGAGTCTTCACGGCCAGAGTATTTTTGCTGCTTCCCTTTTCGATGACGCTGATGCTTCGAGCACCTTTCGGGATCGTGACGACGTTTTGATAATCTGAAGAAGAACGAATCGCTCATTTTTAAAAATTGCTCAGTTCAAGCATTCATAGCACCTGTCAAAATTTTCATTTACTGGTCAATCCCGTTTTCTTGAAAACTCCCTCTACCGGTGAACAAGTAGTACCGTCGCCCTTGCACACCCCGCACTTGTCCTCTATCGCGGTAGAATCGACGATCAAATCGCAGCCAATTTTCTGTAACGTTTTCGATGAATCAAACAAATAATAATAGAATCCCTAACCGTGACGACGATGACCTACTTTCGTAAAAGCTTCGATCGTCGAGCGAACACAAACAACATTTTTCCCGACCCTCTCTTGTACATTTTTTACATCACGGATCCCCCCGCCCAACCCCACTCTCCAAATCACTTATCCACCGTAAAACGTTTTTACTATCCGGCTTTGTGGATGCAAAAGTTCGTGGCATGACAAAAAAAAAAATCAGTGCACGAAGCTTTGATGAAAAAAGAGTGCAAAAATGGATTTTGGAAAAAAAAATGTCTGAATAGCTTTTAACAGGGAAAGTTTGAAAATCTGCTCCATCGATTGCATCGGCATTCAAACTACTCAGACATCGCTGTATCAAGAAAGTGCATCGATTCGTTCTAATTTCAATTGTAATTTACTCACCCTGCAAGTACCGCTTATACACATATCGTTCGTACCACCTTTGCACGGTGTTGCGTCCTTTACCACTGGCTCAAGCTTGATAAAAGTGTTCTTTTCGTTGAGGCAGTAAAGAGCACAAGGCTCGAGATTCGCAGAAAAATAGGGTGTCCATTTGTGCAACGACTGATCACTACCGACCGGTTTGGTGTTGAATGCCGAGCATTGAACCGCACGAAATGGAGGTTTTCTAGAATCACAGGGCTTTGGGAAGAAACACAATCGTGACACATAAAAGGATCGGATTTTTTAACAATATTTCGTCGAAATAACATTTTGCAAGAGGGGAACATCTTATCGACGGCCAGTTCATAATTTAGCAATTTGACTGTTGCAGTCAACCGATCAACACGAAATCAATATCGCAATCAATTTTATTTCGTAGATTTTATCAAAAAAATCTGACAATTTGAAATAACGAAATATACCAAAAGACATTGGTTACGTTCAAGAAAATAAACGACAAAAAAGGAAAACGAACCACAATGTTTTTCAAAGAATCAAGGAAAAAAATTACACCGATGAGTGAGATTGATCTGAGAATGTGAAAAACATCGTTTCCTCGATTGATTGGAATGAAAAAAATAAAGACAAAAACGAAAAAAAATTGTCATTTCAACATTCTCCACAACTCGGAGGATTTCAATCTCTCGAAAGGATTTTAATAAGGATACACATCTAATAAGTATATCCTACGATGCGACAATTTATATCTCAATTTCGTACCGTTGGATTACAGGTCTCGTATTTTTTTCTTTCGCCGATGCAATATCTACCACCGTTCGAAGGAAATGGTTTGTTGCACTCTCTCTCCGCTATTTTAATCCCGAGACCACAAGTTCTCGAGCACTCACTCAGCGGTCCCCATTTACCCCAGCCACCATGCACAGCGGATGGACGAGAGCCCATATCGACGCATTTCAAATTGATGCACCACTGTTGAAGTAATTATAATTGTACGAGAAGAAGCTCGTTGAAATGATGAAATGAATTTTTGATGTTCAACATTTTTCAGAGTGTTTCAAGCTGGTGCTCTTTTTTTATCGTTTTTTCATATCTTTTTTCGACTTTATATCGGAGTGATGAATAATACAAATTTGATAAGAAAGACTGGGGAGACGTGACAAACCTTTTTCTCGCCACACTTTGTACCTTCAGCTGGTGGATCTCCTTTGGAAAAACACGTTGTTCCATTTTCACAATACAACGTCGTACAAGCGGTATCCTACGAGAAATGTGCAGTGAGAATTGACGGAGATAATTATTGAGTTGATTTTAGTCGGTAATTTGCTATTAAAATTATAATGAGAAACTGGTAGATAAATATTTTCAATTTTACTCGGATATTTTGAAGGGATTTTGAAAAAAATATTAGTTGGTCAAGTAGATTATTGGCTACCCAACGAGAAGTAATTTTGTAAGGAAATTGAAATAAAATTAAACGATACTTTCTCAAAATATTCATCTGGTACTGTCGCTGATATGATTTTCATGGTAGTTTTTGAAATAAAAAATAAGTAATTAAAGAAAAAAACGAACCTGGCCCATGTCACAGTTTTTCGCTCCGGGTTTCTGAAAACTGCATTGAGCGTCGCGGTCGTACATGACACCAGGTAACATGTTAGCGTAACGATATTTCTCCGACGGATTACGTGGATTGTTATTGAGGCATTCTCCGAGACCACTCCTACGAAGGCATTTCACTAAATTATATTTTGTTCGTGATTGATGTTGACGATTTTACGATTAAAATTTCATTGATTCGTTACTCGAGGAAAGCTGTGATGAGTTTTCTACTGCAAGTTGACCATTTGTAGGTGTGAAGGGAGACAACGGGAGACATCAAGTAGTAACTTTTATCTTTATCATTCTGATATGGACATCCAGTTTCTTCGACCGAGTCATGAGCACAGCCCATTCTGTAGGATTCCAAAAAATCTGTATTCATATGTGAATCATTCGTCGCTATTATTCATGGAAATAATTTAGAAGACATTTCTCTTTTCGTTTTTAATAAAATGACAGTGGTTGGAAGAATTTCGACTGACAGTCTTGAACCGAAAAAATGCTATTTCGTAAAAGCTCATTACCGTTTCAACTGAACGAAAGCTATCGAGAAATGATTCACGAAAAAAGTGACGTACGTGTGGCCGATTTCGTGAGCTACGACAATACCAAGAACCAAACCGGAATCCTCGTTGATAGCAGCAGCGTGTGTAGGATCACAGGCCGCTGCGACGAAGGCAAGACCCGTAAGATCGCAGGAACTTCCCTGCGAGCAAATGTCATACCTGAAGAAATTCAAGATTCGTTTAGCTGTGACAACGAAGAATGATGAAATTTTATATCGTTGAAAGAAATGGGAGTTCTTGATTTTTTGTCTGCAGATTTCACTTGATAAATCAATTGATAATTTATCAAGCAATAACTCTGATTAAGACTGCACAAAAGAAATAATGAACTTTGTATAATGATACCTCGTTATTAGAAGTGCTATATCAAAGTGATTCGGATGCTTGATATCTTTGGGATTCATTTTTTGAGCCCATGCGGCAAAACTGTCCAAAGTTTTTTCACCTTGCGGCGATATATTCAAATCCAACTACAAGGATACTGAATATCTTATTTAATAATCCTAAAATTATTACATCTCTAAATCATTGCTTTTTCCAATGATGATCACCAACGAATCACCATTCAATGATGAACATTAATGAACGGAAGTGAACTTGACATCGATTGAGATATTGTTTTAACTCTCTATTCAAACAGAGCGTTTCATTACCTCTTTTTTCTCTTGCTCAAGATAAATAATACGAACAACAACGATATCAACTTGATTGCCGCAGCTGGCATCATGCCAAAAATCAGAGACCATGTTCATCACGGTCATAACGTATTTTTCGTAATCGGTCTTTTTGTGATAATCGAGAAAACGACGGTCGCAAACAACGCCGGCTTCTATGTAACGGTGAATACTGTGCGAGCCGGAAGTCTGTCGTGCTTCGGCGTGTTTCGAGCTTTCGATCCATGCGGAATTATTAACCGGTTGCATTTCCGCTGTGTCGACAAGCAATTGCTGTTTTTTGGCAAGTTGTTCAGCCCACGCTGCTTCCCAGTTACCTGTGGAAACGATGCGGTCGTTTTTTAATCGTGTCAACAGTGACGAGGCAACGTATGTGAGAAAGCCTTTAACGCCAATAAACGGGAAGCTTTGTAACAATTCCAGAGTTTCATCGTATCGAAAATTCTCTTGTCGATGGCTCTCATTTTATGCAATTCTCTCCAAACGGAACAAATGACTGATTAAATTTTAGTGGAGAGTTTGAAATTGTGCTAAAAATTATTGTAACGCCTTTTGGAACGTTGCAGAGAAGTAGAATTTGCATTGATAGTTACGCAACTTTCGTTTAGTTCGTATGGAAAAAAAAATCAATTGTCGTATGTCATTTTTACTAATCAGCATGAAGCAGGTTCATGGAAACTCTAATTTTCGTTGAAATAGAACAACTGTCGATAAAAAGTGCGATTGAGATTCGAATTTTTCACACAGAAATTTGCTTCAAGATTTTTTATACCGGAGAACATATTTCATTTGATGTCAATAATAATTGAAAGTATTTTATAAAATAAAGCGAGATTGTTTTGCGTTTTAAGATGATTCCAATGAGAGTTCCACGATAAATTTTCGACTTGAATGCCTCTGGTGTACAACTATGATCATCGAACTATTTAACTGGAAGTTCCGCAGAATCGTTTTGGGCCATCTACAGTTGAACCATCCATCTCATGAGGTATTTCACGAGAGTACGCAATGTGAACATGTTGTCCATCTGATTCTGGCTTGGAGGCATCAACCGGCTCAATAAAGTATCGGCCATCGTTGGTCAGAACGTAGCCAGCCTGGACGATCAATGAACTTGATTTAACAGGCAAAATATCGAATAATTTTCAAAGATCCTATGCGACAGACAACCCAGTGAAACATGTCATAATCAACAAATTGATGGTCACGTTCCCCATTATTTTAATTCTAATTGAGGCAGTGACATGAGAGCAAATACAAGGATGTTTGCGATATTCGATGGCAGAATTCATCCGAATCATGCCACTTCTCACCAACATCGTTACTTTCGTTCTAAATCATTTTAGTCGTATTTACAAATAGAAATAACATCGAAATTACCAAAATTCTGCCTCGAGTTGATCAAATATTTGCAAAACAAAAAAAAAATTGAGTCGATTGAGTAACCTTCCAGATGCATCATTGAATCGATTGAATCATAAATTTACAATGATAACGAGAACAGACAAAAAATAATAATCTGTAAAATAAACATTTGAAGCTTCCAAAATGAATGTTTCTATAACCTTTGACTGTTTCGAAACACATTATTATCATCCAAAATGAGATAATCATAAATCAGAGATTAAGATGATCTTGAAATACTAGATGAGAAAAAGAAAATGAGGCAATTCGTTGTGAGGGATGAATGCATAGACTGACCACTCCATCACAAAGAGATAAAGCAGCACGAGAATTGGGATGACCTCTAACGTGTCCTCTATAATGACATTGATCATCCGATGCTCTAGTGAAACGCAATCCTTCATTGAGACTTCTTTCGATACCAGGGCCACGTGTCTCAATCACCATGTGGGGTGAGATAAATTCGTGATAAGGAGTCAATTCGACGTGGTGATCGATCCCGTTGAAAGGTAACATCAGATGGACTGTTTCGGTATCAAGATCCGATGATCTTTTGCCCCTCTCATTCATCTCACGATGATTATAATACTTTGGCAATTGATAGCTACTGAATTTTCCATCTTCGGTGACGTGACGTGGTACGAGAAAATCAGGTTTGTGTATATCACGCGTGTATCTGTCGGGCACATTTGGAAGAGCAGATTTATGAGTAAACGATGAATTATTTATAAATAAAAATAATAAAAAATGGAGAATTCTTCGGATGAACGTCGGCACGTTGGAACTTATTTTTTTATTGTGTTTTCGAGATGAAATCAGGTATGAGCATCCAAACTGAGAATTTCTAACTTTTTGTGAGTGATGCGTGTGTGAATTTTTCATTGAAATGTTTCGGGAATTTGTAGATCGAAGGAATTTTCGTAGCCGCATGAGCCAAGATAGCTGGAAGGAAGATCCCGAGAGGTAATCGTCGGACCAATTAAATGATGAATTCCTAACGGTAATTGAATATTCGCAAAGTTAAAGCTCTTTGCATATCGTTAAGCAGTAAAGTTTCTTGCTTCGGACTGGAAAATTCTCGTTGTTTTTATATTCTCGTTTCTCTCATTGCTCGAGACTCGGAAAACCTTGTGTATACGCGTTTCAACTTTTGCGGCAAATTGTTTAGAGCGGGTTCGCAAGTGCTCGATGTAAATTTAATGAATGCCCGCTTTGTAATTAACAACTGTGCATGGGCCCGAGCTGAAGATACAGAAGAAGGGAAACGAAGAAGGAGGAAATGTGTTCTTTGTGTACGTGGAAGAGAATTGCTACGGAAGTGCGAGTCTCCGAATGTTTTACTACGAAAGAAAATCTCTTCCGGGAAACTAGTATAAAGCTAATTTCACGATAGCGTTTACTTATAAATGATTTTACTTTGTCGTGTTCCTCCCCAAAAAAAATATGGCGGCAATGAAAAATGAAGCGGAACGAGGAGCAATTGAATCTGAGCAGTTTCAGGTCAGAATAATTTGATTGAATAAAGTTAATCCTTTTTCTTTGATACAAACAAATAGAAACAAGTTCTGAGACTTGGTCATTTTCGTTGCGGTTAAAGCTTCGGATGAATGTTGTTTTTTTGTTTAAAAATTTCGTATTTACTCACCGACCGTGAAACACGCTGCCTGAATTTTTAATATACTTGTCAAGTATGTTGGATGCTCCTACGAGAGTCACGAGACTGTACAACAATAAAAAGATCAATTTATTAGACATAACCTCGAGATGAATCAACAAATTTCTGATCGAATTGTACGACGGAACGAAATGAATGTCAAACTGCCGTAAGTCTTCTTTCAATTCAGTTTTAACATCGAACGATTGTCATTTGTTTTGTTTGATTATACGTGGAAAGGCGATTCGATCAATGAGTATCCGGGCAGAAACATTTCATTGAGACTCATTCTTTCTGTAACGCCAAATCAAAACAAAATTTTCAAATCCTTCGTAAACCACGTATGAATGGCAAACTTTTCAGACTTTTGACTCGTTGCACTTTTAATTCAATGGACAAATGGATTATTGACGAAATACCGAATTTCGGACGAGCAAAATATACAAACAACGAAGAAACCGAACATTTTTTCGTGGCGGAGGTGGGAAAACACTGAAAATACTGTCGAAATAATGAGGTGGGGATGGAGAGGTCTGTCGTTCAAAACTTGCTGCTGGCCAAGTTAATTTGACAACGAAAACAGTAAATAATTCGTGCGGCGAATATTGAACGAGCGGCGAGAACTAAATTTGTCGGAAACACGTTGTGCATTTTATTCGTCGAATGAAAACGTGAGTTAAAAATTCGCAATTAATTCACGTGCAGAAGAGGCCGAGGCGAAACGATACACCGGGCGAAATGGGAGAATGCGGTGAAAAAAAAAAGTAACAATTTCTTTTCATCGCTCGACAAAACTCGCTTAACTTATTAACTAATAATCAAATGCTTTTTATCCCGACTCGAATTGCCAGAAAAAGCGAAAAAAAAAATAACATTTTTCGGTCTGCATTCAGCAATGACCTTGATAGATCAAAGTCATTTTGATCATATTTGATCAACAATTATAATTCAAAAAATGAGAAAAAAATAAAGTTTTACTCGTTTTTCTCGTGTTTCAAGTGTAACACTTTGTCCTCGTTTGCCCTGATTCGATATTTCGACCTGTTATCTTTTATGCAGGAGTATGTCCAGGCGCATACAGAAATATTAACGAATGAAAATTGGCTGTTTAATATCTGGTCAACTGATACCATTTTTACCAGCCAGATGGAATTTGAATACCTGAAAATTTAAATGCTGACGAACGAGTAGACTCTGTACGTCCATAAAAATCACAGTGAATAATCAAACACTCCTGTATTATTGAAACGGAAAAAAAATTCCATTAAAGGGAGGAAAAAAATTGAACTTCATACGAATCTGTATAATTTTGATCAGAGCAACACTGAATGCTCGAGAAATGAAATTTAATGTGTAAAACATCAATGAAATGTGCACGAATCATAATTATATTGGAAATTCATTTTTCATAGCATTTTTAAACCAATGACCGAATATATGAGGATTGTAAAATAAAACATGGAAAAAGAAAAAATGATAATAATTGGAACTTCATTTTAGAATCATTGGAATAACGACAAGTTGGCACGGTTACTTTTTGAATTTTTATCGAGTTTAACAGCTCTTACATCAACATTTTTCGTAATTTGTAAGAGTGAAAATTCATCATTGAAAAATTTTAAGAATGTAAAAAAAGTCACAAAATTCCGAAAAATTGTAAATTTAATTCTGCGATTTGACATTTTATTTATTCGATAACTCTTAATGATTTTTCGCCAAATTTATGATGAGATAGAGAGTGACAGTGAAAAATGAATAACGAGAAAAGAAGGAGGAACAAACAGCGAAAAAGATAAAGCGGAAAAGGAGGCACGTAAATGAAATCGTTGCTGCTGGACGATTCCATTTGCTTCTCTGGCGTAGACAAATGATTTAATTCGCGGACAGCGCATAGAGCGCCGCTCACGTACGGTATACGTAATAGTGCAGCTAAAACGTTTTGTGCCCATCCCTGTTTTTCCCTTCCTCCATCTCTTTTTTCCTCTCTCTTCTCTCTCTTTCTCTCTCCCACTTTTTGCCACCCAATCTACCCGTTCTTTTTCTCTCCTGTGGCAAGAGCACAGCGATTTTGAACGATTCAGTCTAGCGAGCACGAACGACTCCCCTGAGACGATAAAACCGTGAAGTCAAAATGTAAAATTGCAGGAACGAAATATTCACGAATTATAGAGCTCCAAAAAAATGTACGATTTAGAAAATGTTTTAATAAAAGCAAACAAAAACCTTGAAAAACTGTGTCAACCTATCGACTTCCTTCCATCACTCCTCGCTTATGTTAAATCGTTTAAAAATCTGAACAACTTTTCTTCACCAGCACCAATATTTTTCATTGTTCAAATTCATCATTTTATTTCACGAAAATTTCTGTTTCATAGAGTTTATTTTTACTATTGCAATCATCAATTACGCGAAATAACATCATTTTATTTTATTTTCGACATCTGCCCACTGCTTCTTTTTCATTTTTCGTTCTCCAGAAAAATGGTGCAAGAACAAAAGCATGACATTGATTGGCTTTTATTTCGATAATTTTCTTCTCTTACGGTTAACAATTCATAATAAATTCTTAAGGAGTCTGGATACTCAGACAAAAATAATTGAAAATGATGAAATTTTTTGAGGACATTCTCTAGGACATCTAGATATCTGTGGAATTTTTAACAAATTTTCTTCTACTTAGTTATCGAGTAATTGAGCATTAAAGCAGATTTCTTATGCCCGTAATGTATACCTATGTATATGGAAACGCTGTGCTTATACACGTGAATTTTAGTCTTTAATTACTCGATAACTGTACAGAAGAAAAATCTGAAAAAATTTGTATTGTCAAATTTGGCACTAAAGAATATGTTCACCAAATTTTATAAAATTCTTAACTTTTTGACAATTTTTTGTGTTTTTAACATGGTTTAGCATGGCAACATTGTATCGCCTGTACCGAAACTCCTTAAATAAATAAATTCATAGAAAAGTTATCCGAATATAGGTATTTGGATAGTGAAATGGGGAGTGTCATCTTCGAGGTAGTATACATGATTAATGACGAATTATTATTTCGTATTAGATGCACGCTGGAGATGCGAGTAATGGAGTAAAAATTTGCATAAATATATGCGATCATTTGACATTATCCATTGGCTCGAAAGTAGATAGAAAAAGTGAAATAAAAAATGATCTTTTTGTGTGTTTCGTGGAAGGACGATGACGCACAAATCTGAAGGAAAGAAAGAACCTCAATTTACCCGTATCACTGGTTCATAAACAAAAAGACGTGGCAAATATAATTTGACGTATGATATTGTCCACGTTACGTCTATTCATTTCTCCAACCCTTGGTTCCTCTTGTATTATAACTATATTCTTCATATAAAATAAGAAATTTCGTCCGGTAATCCTCAAAGTTATGTATTTATGGCTCGTAAATAACAGATTTAGTTTTGAATCTCGCCACAGAGTCGAGAACGAGGTAAAAGAGAGGACGCGTTGCGAAAAAAAAAAAATCTGTAAAAACAAATCTATTGAGCCCAATGACATCTTGATTTTCAAGTCCATCGAGCGATTTTGTTTGTAAAAAATTTCAATCGAATTAATCGGATCAAATAAAATGTTCGTCATTTTGATCCCAATTACGAGTCACTAAAAATTCTCGAGTTTTAGAGTCGATAAAAAGTTGTAACTTGAACGTTGACAGGTACTTTTGAACATGCATAAAATTTTACATCAATACTAATTTATTGTTGTCGAGTCAAGAGTAAAACGTAACATTCGTTCCTCTCGTAACGAATCGTCAGAATTTTTTTAACACACTCGTGTGATAACTCGAGAAAACTCGTTCCTATAGATTTTACATTGGTGCTTCGAGCGAATAGAATCTTTTGAGAAATCGTTGGAAGCATCGTTAGAAGGATGGAAAGAGAATATCTGCAGTTAAGCGTGAACTAGTTTAGTGAACATTAAATTTTATCGAAATATATTCGTGAAAGACTTCGGGTGTATACATTCGAGACAGTAGAAATTTATGTTACCTCTAAAGATTGCAACAAAGTCGATAGAAATCACGTGAATAACGAGCGAACGTAGCCCGATCCTATAAGAGTCTGAAAAAGAGATCGAATATGGTGAAGACTTTGAAGGAAGAGAACATTTAAGATTTAACAGGTTAAATTACGAATGGTAAATGGGAGAATAAAGATAATGAGGAGCACCTGGCATATTTTAGAATACGTATATATACGTATGTTTATGTGTTTTCATAATATGGGAACCTATATATCAGAGTAGATTTCTGCTTCCTACGAACAGGTCCGCGTGGGACGACGTCGAATCGATTTTAGAGAAATGAGAACGCGACCTTCGCAATTTGTCCACGGTTTCCGTCCAATGAGCCCCACACATTCGGTATGTTCGATAGAAAAAAGAGAGAGAGAGAGAGAGAATCAAAAAAAAAAGTTATCGGCGTACGTAATTGCACGATTTTTATATCAGACTCCAGACGACTGAAATCTAATTCTGCTCGTTCATCCGGTGACGGTAAATTTCTTGTAATAACAAGTCGTTCATTAATCGAACGAGCAGTTTAAAATTGTATTTAAAAAAACAACAGTGGGCTGCTCTGAATCGTCATGGGAATGACGATGCGAGCATGACATTTTAGTCTCCTTATCATCTGGCAGTGAAAAAGCATTGTAACTCGTGATCTCGTTAATGCATTTCATTCTGTGTTGATTGTTTTTTCTTTAGTGAACTGTTTTTGATCGAATTTTTGCAAAGATTAATCATTCTTTCAGAAAATTAAATGACAAGAGTTTAATTTCTTATTCGCATCGTAGAATTTGATCATTTATACTTTTGGCGAGCGAAATAAAATTGGTGATTGCCTCACGAATTTTCCATCAACGATTTGGCATTCCCTCTTTGATCCCAGATTGATTAATTACTGAGTCAATAAATGTATATCAGTACGGGGGGACTTGTTGTAAGTACCCTCACGGATCTTGGCGTGTATATACAGTCCAGAGGAAACTTGTCCGCGTGGGACGCCCGTCCGATTTTGGAGTGACTCCGATCTCTCTCGGTTGTGTCGCAGCGAGGAACCCTCTCCGCGGGATCCTCGAGACTGGATTTGCCTCTCTTATCTTGCTCTTATACTCTTTGAAGCTCTCTTCCTCTTTCTTCTCTCCCTCCCCTCCTCTCTCTCTCTCTCATCAAGTTTCTCGCTCCATCATATAAAAACTACGTTTTTATCTCACTCGAGACGCTCTGAACAACCTTTTCACTGTACCCTTCTTTCATAATTCTACGTCCACTCTATCCTCACCAGAAACAAAAAAAAAACTTGCTCGGTGTCATCTCATTTCGATGTGAAGAAAAAGTCGAATAACGAAAAGTAACACTTCAACATTGAAAAATTGACTGATTCTCTTCGGGTCGTTAATGCTGAAGCGTCTCGAATCATTTTCTTGATATTTTTGGTCTGTATGGATTTGTTTTTTCTTCACCAACTTTTGTCATCGTGCTCATGAATCCATTGAATTAGAAAATATACCGATGAATGATACAACAACGAATCCATTCATTGATTCATGAAATCAACTGATTCGAATAGAACCGCGATGTATGAAACGTTGGAAACACTGCAACCATCTCCCACCTGGGAAACGCCAGGAGCTGGGTACTGGAAACAAAAAATCTCGAAGC
The DNA here is from genome assembly GCA_037576405.1 of Campoplex capitator. Classification (NCBI taxonomy): domain Eukaryota; kingdom Metazoa; phylum Arthropoda; class Insecta; order Hymenoptera; family Ichneumonidae; genus Campoplex; species Campoplex capitator. Next base: position 4,978,748 of record JARBWI010000323.1, on the reverse strand, counting down.
ATACACTCGTATCATGGAACTTGAACTAGACGTTGATGCAGTTCTTTGGTGAATCAGAAGAATGTTGCACGTGTCAAAACGAACTTTTGAATCTCTCCGGTGAGACGAGCCCAGTGAGATTGAGCCAGTAAGATCCGGTGACACGAGCGACACCGGCTCGTTGACATATCGCCGAGCAGGAGAGTGAACATTTTGAGTGTTGAAACGGAGGTGTCAAAGTTGACAGATAGAAACGAAGGGATCTGAAAATTTGGTGGAAGCGTTTAAACGTGCAACATTTACTCGACTATTATTTCCGTTCGACATAGATGAAAACGGTTTACCGATTATACAGATGAAGTAGTGGAAAAAAGATTCACGAGAGAAAAGTAACGAGAACTTCAAGATGGTCAATGGATGATATCGAGTGTTACAAAATAAGCGAAAACAAAAAAAAAACAAATAAAGATGAAGAAAAGGGAGAACTGAAACAAAAGAATCATGGGGAAACGAGTCTGGCGAGACTCTGCAATAAAGGCGGAACGGCAGGAGCCTTACCTACAGATTCTCTCTCTCTCTCTCTCCTTCTCTGTTCTCTCTTCTCCCAGAGCAGCCGGTCCAGCGTGGCTCAGCACGTTGGACAGTGGGCAGCGATATAATGGTAGCAAGCGGCGAAAAACCAAGTTCCAAGGATCAAGAGAAAAAAGAACAGTTCCAAAGGTAAGTTACATCGATACCAAGCACCTTTGTACCTGTATAAATAAAAATCATTCATATTCCCATAAAAAAATGTGTCAACAAACATTCCCGATGTAATCTAAACAAAAATGTATCAATTCACGTTCGTAGATCGTGTGAAAATCCTATAAATGTATCCAAGAACGTTCACCATGTTTCAAAATCAGCGAATCGAACAATTCCAACCGATTTTTTCGACGTTTTTTTTTTTCACGCAATTAGCTAGAACAATAAAACTGATGAATAAGATCGTTTTTAACCAATATTTTCCAATTTCGTTTTATTTCATCTGAAAATACGTGATACATTTGTGTTCACATTTACACATATTTATATACGTAGAAGACGGTTTTAAAGTGGAGAAGAAGCTACGAACAGCAGCAAAACAGGCATGGAAAACACGAAGAGAAGAGGTCCGGAGAGAGCAGCGTGTGGATAGATCGTAGTCGCGTATATTTCTATATCTATATACATTAATGGTAACCGGCCACCAGAAGATCGAGAGAACGAGAAAGAGAAAAAGAAAGAGGGAGAGAGAAAGAGAAAGAGAGAGAGAGAGAGAAGAGGCGGCTCCGGCAAGCCAACTACTAGTGTTGTGACGGCGATCGTGCCCACGACTTCGTTACCTCCTCCGCGGGCTAACCGCCGTCGTAGTAGTCGTCGTCGTCGACGACGACGCCGCCGCCGCGGCGATCCACGCGCGACGACGCCGTCGTCACACTTCTCGATCGTAACCGAGCACGCGCGTCAGATCGAAACTTCCTCCGCTCCGCGAGGAGATATCTTCTGGATCAACGAGCCTTTCGCGCCCGGAAATATACAACAGATACATAAATATATTTCATTATATACGTGACAAGCATTTTTATGAATGACTTTTCGTATGTATATATTATTATTTATTTATTTATTCGTCTGATTCGGTGCATCGATCGATAATCGCGCTTTCGATTTCTTTTTTTTTCTTGCTCTTTATCATTCGGACCTGCGCGCGCGCGCCCCCTTTCGGGCAATACATTTTCAATCTTTTTTTTGTCTCGCGTTATGAGATTTCCCGGTGATTATTCTCTCGGGATACATGTGAAAATCTTTATTTTCATTAACAAGAGTGCCGACGGAAGTGAATTTGGATTTTTTTATGTGCTAGTTCGTACGTAACGTCGACAGGAGCGAGGAATTTATCTGGAGGAATCTTCTTTAAAATCCTTACAATGGGTTGGTACTTTTGTTCATTTTTTCACTTGAAATATCTATTTCCTGTGCTTACCGTCATCCTAGTAATATTGAAATCTTATTTCATCGATTTTCTGGAAGTTGTTGTTTTCTTTTCTTTTTTTTTTCAATTATCTCTCTTGGTGTGACGATTCTTCAAGCTTTTGGATCAACGCTAGAACTGTGATGCAATTGCGATCATTTTTACATGGCCCCTGCTCATCGAGGCTCTTCTATTGAATTTCGCGTTCGAAAGAACCAATCGATGATCAATGCTATATGCAGCTTGTACAAGATGAAGTGATTAGACGTGCTAAAACCTTTTGTTTTTTTTTTTCCTCTTTTTCCTTTTATTTATAATACTTGTTTTTACAAGATAATTAAATTGATGCATAATTAAAGCAATTAAAACATTCTTGAGTCTCTCAAGTGAATATATATCCATGAAACTGGCGACTGAATGACCTTGAAGTTTTACAAGTATAACGCGTATAGAATATGGTTTAAAATATTTTTCACAAAATCAGAATTACTCTACGAATAAGAGAAAAATTATTGAGTTTTTTCTACTCTCTGGTGCGTCGGTCAATGAAGATTATTTCGTTTCAATTTTGGTACGTAATTACTTCTTTTTTTTTTTTTCCATCGATTGAATCAACGTATTTTTGGTTCTCTATCAATTATTTTATTCGTACGATTAATCACGAGTCTGCGTGAAATAAAAATAGATGACTTATATCACAGTCGATTAACGTCACGAAAACCAGGCGATTGATCAAATAAGTAGTGTCGATTGGAGAAAATTTTATTAGAATATTCTAGTGGTTTTCGAAAAAGCCGGCAATCGGTTAGTAAGTGTGAACATTCTGATAGAACTCGCGTAATCGATTCATTTAATTGACGCAACTGTGTTTTGATCGAAGTTTGTCGTTTTGTTTATGATAATTTGGCGCGATTGACTATTTTTATTTATTTATTTATTTTTATTTCTGACGACTGGTTAATTAATTGGACGGTGGGGTTTGAGATTCCGGAATAGACGAAAATAAAATACTAGGATCGGTAGAAAAATTGTCATTCGAAGCCAGTCGTCGATAATTTTCTTGCGGTGAGAAAAAGAGAGAGAGAGAGAGAAAGATCGATTCACGATCCGCGTCGTCTGTCACTCTGACGTTTCATTACGTGCTCCAGTGCGCGTATTACACTCGTATCAACAGTCTTGCACCGTAGCTTCGATACTTAACGATTTTTTGTAATTATCAGCTCTGAATCCTCGAGGAATTTTCTTGATTATTCCAGAGAATTATATAAAACACACTGCGTTTCTTTTATCCCATAAAATATTATCGTTTCGATAATGACATTCTTCGATCGAAATCGAATAAAACTGACCAATTAAAATAAACATTTTTTTTCCGTTGCCAAAAAAAAATCTTACGTTTTTTTCGACTCCTCGTTCGATGAACATTATTCTTAGGTCAGTATTTTCCCGATCACTGACCCACTGACCCCTTTTCAACGGCGTCCACTCGAGTCAAACATCTTGGAAAAATCAACCGAATCGATACGCGATCAATTTCCTGTTCTTAAAGTTCAACCTGTATTTTTATCAGTGTTTATAATGCGATTGTTCACAATCCATTTGACTTTTTTTTCACGATTATTATGAAATCATAGTCGTTAAAGTCATCATTAGAAATTTGAACCTTTGGTTTATGCATACGTTAACTCGACCGACGAATGTTACAACTTCTAACTAAAATACCATTAAAAATGTCAATTTATATGTAATTATGATAAACGAAAAATGGAATAAAAATTAATTCAAAGCATAAACGAAATACATTTTTCCACATTTTTTACCTCGAATATATACACACGAAACAATCAAATTTTATCTCCCGGGTGATAAAAAATATTCTCACGTTAAAATGTTTCCAGATTGTAATTCGGAAAATATTTTGAACCCTGAAAAACTTGTACTCAAAAGAGAGTAAACGAGATTCAATCGAAATATCATTGAAAATATTTTTTTTCCAGAGAATTTTTATCCGTTCGAGTTGAAATGACATACACGAAGCATATAATCGTGACGACATTCCAGAATGTTTGATTCACCCTCGGTGCTGCGCATCAACCCTTCCATCGTGTCTCGATCTCTCTGCTCTTTTATTTCTCTTTTCATTCTTCCTTTTTCTCGCTCTCGTTCCATCATTCTTTCTTCGACTCTCTTCGCGAATTGTGATTAATTTCAGAGGCATAAATAACCATTCTGGTTCGATGCATCGAGCTAGAGGGCACGGTAGAACAATGCGTTAGTCGAGGGCGAAGCCAACGTTTACGAACGTCTGCAACCGCACGTTTTATACCCTGGCGCCTCGCATTGTATATAAATATGTGCTTTTTCTTTTGCTCTCGCTGCCATTATACCAAAGTATTCCGGCATAAATCATGCATAAATATTTACTTGACAAACCCGGGCGCGAGCCTCGCAACGCGGAACGATGATTCGAGACACGCCGTATAATCTTCAACGCGAATACATTATTTCTATAAACGCCCTCGAAGAATTATATTTTGAGAGAAAAGAAAAAAAAACAATCTGTCGGAAAAATCATTAAAATCAAAAGGCAACACGAGATTCTCAAGATTATTATTGAACTCAGTTTCAGTTTGAACGAAAAAAATGAAACATTTTTTTTACACAAGAATCAAGATGTATCGGTGCCAATGGTCATGGATATTTCAACTCGAATTTCGGTATCTTTTTGTGGTAAAAAAAAAAATTGCATAATTATGAGCAAATACAATTTTCACTGTCATTCGCAAATTCTGGTGTAGTAACACGGCAATGTTTACCGTTAATTTTATCGTTAAATTTGCTTCGCGATTCTTCCCATACGCCCACATGCCTTGGATGAAAACAAATATCACGTTATACAATTCCTGCAGTTTGGAATAACTTTATTCTTGTTTCGTATAAAGTTTTTTCATGCTGAACAAAACTTTTTGGAGCCAACGATTTTCTACTGTTTTTATTTCTTCGTTACCAACTATTTGGGTGTACAGTTTTTCAAACTTTTCTTCAATTTCTCGTACATTTGCATACGAAAATTCATGCAAACTGTATTTCTGATTTGCAGATTTACTGTCGTTTTTTTTAACGTCTTTTCGTGTCTTGATTATCTGTAGATTTCTATAAAGCAAATTCGAACGTTTTCATCGAAAATTTTTTCGAATAGCGAAATATAAACTGAACTCCATATGTCAGAACCGCACACAAAAAAAAACTACACCCACATGTAGTAGCACACTAGTCAACTCGTGCATATCGAAAAACAGATTAACTCCCAATCAGAAGTCTATTGTTAGTAAGCTGATCACGTAGAAATAATTAGCTTCGTTTTTGCACGTACGATGGTTTTAAATCTCAACGAAAAATGCACGAATTTATCTCCCTTTTGTTTCTCTTACCGAGCGAAACAAACGCGAGTCTCGAATTTCTGTTTTTGTAAATCAAAAAACATAGTAGCTTAACCAGATTCCATACGAGTGAAGTTAATGACTGGATAACAACTGAAAAACCACGTGATTTTTTGATTTATAAATTTTCTAACGGAAACACTATATTTTTCGTTAAAAATTAAAAAAAAAAAAACAATGCAAAACATTTAGAATTCTAGCAGAAAGAATTTGAGTAGCTCTGTGACGAAAAAGTTGGTTCTTAACGATTCTAATTACACTTATTTTTGTTGCATTCGAATCGCGATCATCTAAACGTGCGAGGAGTGAGGTGTGTTTTGAATCCACATTTGAGCAGGTGCAATTAGTCTCTTATTCTCCGCGTGTGCGTGGTCCAGGTAAAGGGAGGGCTGGGTCGAACAAACGCCCAACATCCTACGACCGTTCTCTCGCGTGTGAATGTATCAAGAGAGAAGGGAAAGGAGGGAAAGACGGATAAAGAAGGGATAGTGTGAGTGGTGGAGGAGGGGCGAGGGGAGGGCTACATTAGTATAATATGTCGCGCGTCTCTTGAAACGCGAAACCGAACGCATAAATACATCAGCGTTACTTCGTCGCGGTTTGCACTCCAGACATCGGGATATACATTATGCCTCAGCTTTATATATACAGGGTACCTCAGGTTTGATAGTGAATTATGAAAATTCCGACTTGGGACTAAATATTGAGTCGAAAAGCCGAATTATGTTTCGTATAATTGAATCCCTTTCTGATGAATCATTGATCATCAAATTTCTAAAACAAGTTCGCTGTGATCGCGTATATCGTCTAAACGGTTGGAGATAGACCAATAATGCATAGGACCAATCTTGTAGAGTACAAAATTTTCTAAAAAAAAGTATTGGACAACGTTTTTCTATCTTTAGAACTTTAGTCTGGAGAGTGAATTAGAGAAGGCTCCGTTCGACAGCAATCCTCCCAAATCGAGGTGGCCTTCGAGCAGCTTTCTAGGACTGAACTGTGGAGAATAGGAAAATATATATTCATAACTTTTTTGCATGAAAAATGATGGCCCAAAAAATGGTCAGTTGACTTTCACTCTGTCTGTAATCGTTTCGACAGTGGGCACGATAAAGTACAAATGTTCGTGAATTTTACTAATCATCAGAAGAGTATCCAATCATGAAAGCGTCTTGGATTCATTGATTCAATATCTCGAATCTTCGTTATCGCTGATACGATTCCGGACACCCTGTACACATATTATAGTCGTCTATACATTATGTTTGTAATACGAACTATACAAGTATAAGGGAACGACACACAAGACATTCCCCAAAACCGGTATGAATTAACTTTTGATTTCCAGTTGACAGATATAACTCTTGGGTATAGAGATCTTAATTAGAAATTATATCGTTGTGGTAATGAATCGAGCGTGGGCTACGTGCGAGGACACTTTTGCAAATATTCTCGTAAAATTTTCATGTTCATCGTATAATCTATCAATCTGCCCTAATTAACGCTTACACAACTCGCTCGGTATCATCTACTAATAATCGTTCCTAAAGAAAAAAAACTCAGAAATGCATTTTACCATTGAGAAACGTCTTCAGATTTATTGCATTTGATACTGGATCGACATGGATTTATTTCATTGATATTGTCAAAGAATGCTCGAATACATCGAGATCTCAGGAATAATTTGTGTCGAAGTGCATTATCACCTATCGATATATGATCCACTGAATCGATGTTGCAAGTTTTTATACTTTTTTGTCTTTTTTAATGTTCTGCAAATATTATTGGTATTGCGAGTGTAAACTATGAAGCATAATTACCTTGCTGGGTCTCTTGAAGAAGTGCACAATCCTGTAGAAGTGATGAAATCAATTGACGTTGAAGTGACTTCGACTATTTCCTCAGCACGTTCAGTGTCCCAATAATTCTTCTAATTTATTGAAGATTGCAGATAATCTGAAGAAGATAAACGGTTGGATAAATCGAAAAAATTCATTTCTTTTTCGAAGGGTAAAGAAATAATGGCAGATATGTCAGCCAGAAAAATTTCTCTAACTCAAGAAACTTTTGATCCCGAAGTAAATATATCTATGGATAAAAGGGACTTTTATCAAAGCTTAGATAAAAAGTTTTGCTCGTCTTAAATGACATTAGTTTCACATGAAAATTGCAATAAGTGTAACACAAGTTACGAAAAGATAGAGCTAAGTGCTATTAGATGTATCGAACAAATTAACTCCCACCGATGAACGAAGGAGGAGCAGAAGAAGAAGAAGAAGTTTGAAGCCGTACAAAATCCAAAAGACGAACAAAAGTTCTCGTTTGACCGGCATTCAACGATAACAGAACGTCCATACGAACTCTGCTGCTGATAAATACGTGACCGGCGTCGTTATTGCCCGTCCATGAGGAGCTAAACTCAACGTAGTTTATTGAGAACTCGTTAACATCGAATGTACGACAATTTCGCGTGTCCCCGTATGTCTCATATTATATTTATTTTATACGTTACCAACGGAATTAAATTTCAGGGCAAACTTGATTCTTAGATCCAAATAGTTCATTCCAGAAAGGGCAGGACTGGTTTGTTCTAAAAAAATTAGGTAGCAAAAAAACACACACCGATTGCCTCTTATAATCTGGTAAATCACCGGATGCTCCCTGACATCGGTTTTGGCCAGTTCATTCCAGGCCATTCGTAAATACATTTTAGAAATTTAAAGTCCTACCAAAATCTCAGGATTTAACAACTTTTTGTAAACTCTTAACAACTTTCGAAGATTCAAATCGAAGAAATAAATGCGTTGCCGAAATTAATTGTAATTGCCAAAACACAGAAGAACGCATTGAACAATTGATATCGTTGATAGGAATGAGAGGATGCAAAATATGGTTAGAAAATCTTCCCTAACTATTCGTAATAAGATGACGAACCACGTCCAATTGAGCTTAATTTACCATCGGCAACGGGATAGTTTCCATAAAGTATTTTCTTCTCCAATAAAAGAATTCGCCCTTCATTTAGAAACTAAAGATTAAAACCCGAATGAGAATCAAACTCATTAGCAAGATTCGAAAGTTTTGTTAAAAAATTAATTTCTTTCTAATTTTGTAATATTCGAAAATTCACGAAAAAAACCATGAAATTTGAATCCCAACGAGTTGCAAAAATCAACTGTATTCCAACTGAATAATTTTTTTTCAAAACTGAAACAGTCGAGCAATAACATAAGAGAATAAAAGAATTTCATTGCTTTCCAATGACGTAGATTCCGACGGTATGAGAGAAAAAAGAAAGAAACTTTGAAATCTTACGAGTCTTGGCGTCTTTTAGAAAAATGGGAGAGGCAAAAGCATAGATCGGGGGAAGTCAGGAAGAACGATAATTTAGCCATACATGATAAGGGCACGTCCGTACAGATTACGAGTCTGGCACGTGCTTGTTTGACCACGCCTGTAATTTCTATATATTTTACTTACAAATAACGTACATACGTATATACATAAAATAAATATACAATAAATATAATATATAATACAAACATAAATAATGTATAATATGCATTTTAGAGATATAAAGCGTATCAGTTCTACGAATTTCGTGACTGGTCAATTATAAGAGAGGCGGGGGCGTTGATGCAGAACTATTTCTCGTTTACGTTTGCAGGAGATACGAGAAAAGGACGATAGCACATAGGTGCGAAGGAAATGACTGAAATGGAACGCTGAGATCGGAGGAATATACGGGAGATATTGGTCAGTACTTACTTCTGGCTTCTGGCGAGTTTTTGCTCACCCATACATTTGCCTTTATATATTCAATATAAATATGTTCACGAGTTTTGAGATCTTCATACATCTCTGTATATATTTATGTGTCCGGGAGTCCGGGCAAAATAGTATCGTGAAGGGTGGCGGAAATGTACGATTACGTATATAGTATTGAAAATATAGATCCCGTGTATAACTGGGCGAATGTGGTTCGGATTTTAGTTGGTCGTTATAAGTCGTCGTCGTCGTCGTCGTCGTCAATGATGCGGTGGTCGGTGGTGTTACGAGTCCTGATATTCCTCGTTCTCCACTCTTCGGGCATCGAGACTCGTATTCGACAACCCTTCGTAAGAGGTGAGTCGATTTCTTTTATTTATTCTTCATATCCAATTGTTTTTATTTTTATTTTTATGAGCTCTTTTATTTTAATTATCGTTCGATACGATTCGATTTCGTCTGGATTTAGATGCTCATGGGGTGTACGGGGTCCTGGTATTTCCTACAAAAATGACATTGCTCTTCTCCGGACGTCGTGCTCTCAGAATGTTTCTTGTTACGTTTTAATTCCTTTGATTGAAAACAGAAGGGGAAGGGGGTGGGAGAAAAAAAAAAGGAAAAAAGTGTTTATTTTTGTCTAGCTCCATCGAAATTAATCGAAATGCCCCGACGCCTGGGCAACAAGTCGTACATCAACCAGGTGTATCCAGCACACGAATCCCTCTTTAATTAGACTAATCAATTGCCGCAGAGAATTTTCTCCTTGAATAATACAGCTAAAAGTTGGCTGAAACATCGCTGTGTGAATTTGTGTGCGCGAATGTGTCGATAATCAGACTGGCACGATCTTTCTAGTCCCGCGATCCTCGCTCCACGCGTCGTAATCAACGAATCCGATCTTTTTTTCACCGAGGGCTCGTTTTTTTTGCTGAAGGTCAAAGAATTGCTTTGTTCAAGTCTCTGTATACGTGTGTATATGTGCACGTCTATAAACTTTGGTCCTCGGCCGCATAATTGCTCCTTCATTAAGGAAGATTAGTGACCGTTCGGTAGTCACAAATATTCAATTGATATCGATCGTAACAAGCTGAAAAAAAAAAAATTATAAAAATCTGTAATAAACTCAACGAAATTCTTACTCTTCCGGGTCAACAGTCGCTTCAGATTTTCGATCAACGATTCGAGCAAAAACATTTGAAAAAAAATAAAATAAAACGAAAGAACGTCGCTTCGGAAATCATTACAGTTTTATTACCTTTATTGATTGAGAAAAAAATGTTTAATTTTTTCTTATTATAACACGGTGATTCATTCATCGATTTAGTCTGATTTCATTACTATTCACTGCTACATTCAATGATTTATTTTGGATTCTCCTGCATCATCTTTTTTCTCGAGAAATTATTTTATAACTGTTCGTTACTATGACTATTTTTCTTTACCATAAAAACTATTTCAAACAAAGAATATGGTCAAGTCGACTGCAAATACATCAACAGTTCATTGGTCCATGACAGCAACGAATTATTGTAAAATTTATTTTTATATGTTAAAAGGTATATTCTACGAAATGGAAGAGAGTTATTTATTTATTATCGTTAATAATTCACGTGTCTCAAGAACAATGTGGCCCTCGTTTTGCTCTCGTCGCAATTTAGCATTCGTCGAGTGTTCGACAGACTGTTTATTACCTCTCAGGTAGAGGCTTACGGTACTCGCAATTACTCGCGTAAATATGTATTCTCAATTCATACCAGGGGAGAAGAAGAATAATGAAGATCTTGAAAAAAAATACTGATCGTAGACTGAAATGTATTTGTTAAAGATGGAGCAGCACCTTGTGTTAAACGAACACCAATTTTCTCACGTTTCTTTACTTCGTAATGTTATTTTTTTTTTTTTTTTCTACGCTTCGTAATAATCTGATTTTTTTATTATCATGAAATAAACTTAAAACCGTTACCAAGTTGGAGACATGAAATATTATTTTTTGTGCTTTTCGACAGTGACACCATTCGACTCGTAAACTGGAACTGAGTTCAATAAATTTTTCACAAACAAAGAGATCATAAACCGTTAGCATGCCATTTACAACTTAGCATCTAAAATTTACAATAATCGCGAAACATGAAAAATGGAGTTCGATTTTTAAGAGGATTTTCGATAAAAATGCATCAATACTGAGTGGAGTCTCTACTAATCCGAATGGAAAAAGCGCTCCAGCGACTTAGGTGAAGGGATCAAATCGTCGAGATTCATTTTTTTTTTCAATATTCTTTTCGAGGTCCCGTTTGATCTATTCCTATTGGGAAAAGAGAAATATTCTATCAATTGTAACGTACATTCGATGCAAATTTCCAGAAAAAAATAGCAGTCTTTTCAGGAATAGAAAAAAAAAACGTCATTCCTCGGGAACACTTTCGTCCTGATCTCCGAAAACGTCCCAACATTGTTGCTACACTCTTCGAACGTTGTAACAATAACTAGGACGAAGTTAGGGTCCCAGTAAGGGCAGTGTCGCATGAAAAATGTAGAAATAGGTTTTATTGAAATATACGCGTGCGAATGGATGCTCAGCTCGTGATAATTCGCTTGGGGGAAGTTCTCCTCATTCATGGGACGCGACGAAATAAAAAAGAAAAAAAAAAGCTCTTTGCCACGTCGCGTGTACGACTGGACGACGCGATGCGTGGGTTCGAAGCAATAAATAATGCATACGATACGTGATCTCTGTTCTCTCTCACATTTTGTTTGTTTCTTATTTCAACTATATTTTTTGTATTTCGTTCGTTATTTTTTTCTTCAATTTTTCTTCATTATTATACCGGGGTCTCTCGCGTGAGTTTGCGTCGCCCCAGCAAAGTTGTTTCTGTACAAAGAGCACATGAATACAAAGCGTACTTACGTGTATATCCATACATTTGTGGAGGGATTTCCGGAGAAGTGAGTTTAAATGCGAAAACGCACATGGTGCGCTCAAAAATCGCGTGGGTTATCGTACAACTCGTCAATGAACGAAGCGAGAACATTTAACGTGTGTATATATAAATGCTAAAAAGTATCTCGCCTCGTTTCGGTGAAATGAAGAAAAAAAAATGTTTATTCGATCTCCATTATTTTTGTTGTTATTATTTTTTGTATCGTTGTCGTTTTTATCGTTATTTGTTTTATCAGACTTTTAAATGTCTGCATAAGTGATGTTTGATCACGGCCGTTTTGACCATTTATAAGAGAGCATCGCTCCTCGATGGAGAAAAAAAAAACAACGAACACGATGTCCTTTTTTTTACGAGTCCTCCCTCGATTCAAGTGCCTGCATGAATTGTCGATCGTCTCACCAAAAAAAAAAAATACAGCATCCGAAAGAGGGAGTCGCGAGATCTTCCTGCGAGAAGATAACCCGAACAAAATTCTCGTCCCGTCGAATTCATTGTACTCGCAACTTTGTCGGGAGTTTCCATTGATCGCGATTGACGCGGAAGATAAAAAGAAAAGAAAAAAAAAAAAAAAAGAGCGCAAAAAAGCAAAGCGCACTGACCGGTTTTCTTTGAGAACTGGATGAAAACCGTGTTGCGGAGTGCAGAAATCGTTTGTGCTTCGAATATTTTCGAATCTTGCAACTTCGCAGCTCAATAATTGTTGACCGAGTATCGATATTTTCTGTTGTTAAAATCACGTCGAAGTAAATGATCGGAGATCGCTCGAGAAACGTCAAAAATATCGCGGAATTCACGACGCCACCGGGCAAGTCAAAATCTTTTATTTATTTATTTATCAAAAGAAGAAAATCCATGATTCAACCCCTTTTCAAATCGTTCGAAAAAAATACTTCTCGCTGGTGGGATACGAAAAATTTGTAATTTATGCACGATATAAATAACGGTTCGGTTAAACAATATCGAAAAAAGTAAAAAAAAATAATAATAATAATAATCACGAAACGCTTATTTTGCAAAAGGTAATTGATGAATTTCGAATTTAGTACGGTTGAACGCGTGCTTAATATGCGAAAATATGATCATTTCCGAATGGACCACCGGCGGTCGCTGCGTTCTCACGTAGCTCAAGAGAGATTCGATCTGCCTATCCCACGTTTGTGTTATGTATCAAACAGCGATAAATACCCATCTATACGTGTATAATCCCATGGTACATAAACACCCAAGTTTCTTAAATGTATTAAGAGACTCTCTACCGGTTGGTTCAGTAAATCGAATTGATCTTACTTTCATAATTGTTATTGAGCGCTCGTCGATTATTTTTCACCGTCAGTAATTTTGTTCAAATAGTTAATGGATCTCCGCCATCTCGTAGAAAGCGAGAACAAAAAAAAATTATAAAAATAGGAAAAACAGAATTATCCACGAACAAAAGAAAATCGTCAAAATTTCATCCTTCTTGTTCAAAACAATTTCAAATCAACATCGTGCGTAATATTCTGCATCAACGATAACAAAATGATCGAATAACGAGTTCCCTCCAATACTCTCGATTTGACATTAATAAAGAAAAAGACAGATTTAAATATAAATTCATTCACGATCCACAAAACATGGACCGAGACAACTGATACTCGATAAACAGCCCTAATGTTCGTCCTTTTTCAAATTGGACGTTTTTTTTTACGAGAACGATGATGGCGTTCCCGACGATGAGGCCCCTGAGCTTCAAGGTGTTCTCACGTGGTTAGAGATAGAAGGAAAACATATTCAATGCGCTATAGAAAAATGCTGTTTAGTGACGCAATCATACCGCATTACAATACGTACTCCTCTACGACTGTAAGGTGTACATACGAGCTTTAATTATCAAGTGACATCAAACGTATTTATATGTCACAAAAATCAATATCCTTTGACAGGATATCCGGGGCTTACATATCTGGATAGGCGTACATAAAATGTATTTAACGGGAAAGATATTTTTTATCAATATAATTTCAAAGAACCGGCTTCATTCGAGATTGATTCTAGATTTTCTTGCTTTTTTTTTCAATCGAAAAAACTGTTGAAACTGAATTGTTTCACAGTTCTTTGATCGATGACAGCAACGAACGATTGTAAAATTGACTTTTATACGTTAGAAGTTACTTTCTATGAAGTCGAAGAGAGTAACTCTCATTTATTATCGTTGATAATTCACCTGTCTCAAGAACAATGTAGCCCTCGTTTAGCTCTCGTCGCATTTAGCATTCGTCGAGTGTTCGACAGACTGTTTATTACCTCTCAGGTACAGTCTAACGGTACTCGCAATTACCCGGGTAAATATGTATTCGCAATTCATATCAGGAGAGATCGAGAGTAATGAAAATCGTTGGCACCACCCAAGTGTACGATGAAGCCACCCCGACTCTCTTTGATCTCGCCCCATTCTGATTCGGAGAATCGAAAATAATATTTTGATGTTCAGATTTGTATAATTCTGGCTGTATTGGTCTATGGCAAATGTGTATTTTCCATTATTTGTTGTTCCGTTTTGCCTTGAACTTTATTGTAGAGATAGCCAAAGAGGCCCAATACGAAGTGGGATTAAACTGAAAGATTAAACTCATAGCTCGTTGGGAATAGACATACGAGAAAATGATCTCACTGGACGAGAGAGAGAGAGAGAGAGAGTTCGCAGTTTGCTAGGCTTAAGTTACAGCTTCTCTCCTAATGGGAACATGTGCATTATAAACTGTGGTCGATACGCGTGTATATTGAATAGCGCGATGAGATCGCGCGGCGGCGGCGGGTTCGGTGTGTGATCGATCGATTGGTCGTGTCAGAAACGCGCAGCTTCAACTTAACGGCAAAACGGCTATGCGCGAGTATACCGAAGTGCGAAGGAGATGAATGTATGAGAGAGGTTGGTACGCGCTCAAAGCACGTACGTATCCTCCTCCCGTAATGGCGTTAAACACACCTCTCCTCCTCCTTTGCACATGCAGAAACTTGCGTTACTGTTTGAATTAATGTGGAGTTCGAAGCTGCGAATTTGTTTGGATTTGATTGGTAAATCAGTTTGAAAATCGGGCGTTGGAGGAATTCTCGAGATTCGATATGGGACGTGCGTGGAAAAATTAACATTTCTTCAACATTATTTTCATTCGTTTTGCCTCCAATTATTCGAATTTATCGAATTGAATTTCCAGACAGTATGCAGCTTTTGATTTTTCAAATTCGCATTTTCGCGAGAGCCAAAGAAAACTGTGAGAAATCTTTTAGGGGCAAGTTTGTTTTATAGTTTTACCGAGTTTAAGCTTGTTAACGGTGTAAAAAAATCGAAAAAAACTGCCTTCCACTCTGACAATCAACAATCGATGTCCGAACCGGTGCATGGCTAAGCGGTGGTCCAGCCGAGTGTTGGCCTCGCCCGAGGCTGATCAACTTCGGAAATCACCGCGGGACCACACACTGACCGTTCACCCTGATCGTTTTATGGATCATTCCTTCCGTATTTTAAGTTTATTTCTCTTTAAAATAAAACGTCATTGCTTATTCATGCGAGAAAAGATTTTTTTTTTTTTCTTCAAATTACCGTTTTTTAAATGTTTATATTTTTTGAAGTGCAGAATTTATTAAATCCACGCGGATGATGATGATTCGCGTTTCTATTATTCCTCAAATAATCGATTCGTACGTTATAAATCATTTTTATGACAGTTTTACGTTTCAATAACGACGCACTAATGCGTTGCCATATTTTAGCGTATTCGTGAATAATTTCAATACTGAAACAAACGATTACGTGACTTTTCTGCAGCAAAACCTCAAGTTGAAAGTCATAAAAATCTCACGTTCGAGCGAACTCCCGTTCCGATCGATAGAGACACTGAATTTTATTTTTTTTGTTCATTTTTTTCATCGATTTTCTATTTCTTGCTCTTACTATGTATACACTCCGATGGCATCGAGCATAAAAATGTCGTGAACCGTTTTTACGTTGAATTTTTGCATTTCTGCGTAGTACGCACGTGGCCTTTATCACAAGAGATTATCGTCATCTTGACGGTGCATACCGGTGAATCGAGATGGCTAAGTGTGAATTCGATGAATATTTCATCCTTTCGAGTTCACCGATGTGCATCGATCGTATACACGCTATACCGGATTATGATAATAACGCGAAACTCTTAACTGACAGTTTTGCCATTAAGACTCACTTTTATCGTGATGTTTATTGTGCCAATGATTATCTCAATTATGAATCCAATATTTTTTCATTTCTATTTTCTCTCGCGTTTCGTGCCTCCTCCGACTGGATGACTGAACGTTCTTCAAAATAGCGATTATTTTTTTTATTAAACTCGAAAATGTTTTTGCGACATTTTTCAAGTTCAATCAATATATAAATGCCTGTTTGTCATGAGGATTTCATTGTTTAAACGATTAGATAAAACAATGAACGAAGAATCCATTTTTTAGATGACATTTATCGATGCTGGAACTTTTTAAATAAATATTTCGACATCGCTAGATATAATTCGAACTGACCGGAAATTCATTCTTTACGCAAAGCAGTTACCCCTAATTTCTGTCATATTTAACGTCCCATAATGATTATTTAAAAAAAAAAAAAAAATGTATTCCTGAGATAAATTCCCGGAGCTCTCGGAATGGATGTTTTAATGGAAACTGTTCCGCGAATAGCCTCGAAAGTGTGCACCTACAATTACGGAGTCCTTCTGCTCGAACATCTGTCGAAAATTGACTTTATTTTTCTTTTTTTTTTCTTTTTTTTTATCTTCGTTATACGTGCTATTATGAATTATTAAATTTACCACGATGCCAAAAGGCCTCGTCTAAAAATATAAAAATATTTGTATACGTATATAAAAATGTATATGTAAATACACGTTTTGTATAATTTTGTCTTGAGAAAAGAAGATTTTTATTTTGAAAAAAATGTGCCTCGTCCGAGTGACGAGGCAAGTGGGAGAAAAGAATATACACACGGTAAAAAGATGACGAGAGATGAGAAAGAAAAAAGAAGAAGAAAAAATAAAACAACAACAACAGATTGAGAGAAAGAACGAGAGGCGCCTGTAATCGCGGTTGGGGCTCCGGAGCGGCGCCCAGTCGATGCTTGCGCATCTTTTTCTCTCCCGTCTCATCCCCTCTTCGTCTTCTATCTTCTCTTGTTTTTTTTTTTCCTTTTAAAATTTCTCTTCTTCCTGCGTCGAAAAATGTATCAAGGTGAACGTCCCAGTCATTGACCATGAAACGCCAGTCTTTGATTGAAAAGTGCAATAAATTTTTTGCTTTCCAATTCGAAACATTGAACCTGAATGGAAGCAACAAATGTATTTTTAAAAAATTGATAATAATTTTTTTTTATTCGTTACGTTAATTCGTGTAAATCGTAAAATGCAGAAAGTAATACGACAATGACTTTTTTTTTCAAAATTGGAAAATCAATTTTTGTTGAATGCAATCCGTCGACGGAACATTTCTCTATTAAGAAAATTATAGGATTCTATTATTGTTCGGAGTAATGGGTCGTCGAGGCTGGAAATACATTTATTGCTTCCCATTTGAACGATTGATAATGAAATTCATGAAGTCAAATTTTTATCGTAACGAAATTACTAAAATGTCATAATTATGGATAAGATTCTCCAAGAACTATTCACGAATCCGCCAACATTGGGAACTTGAAATAAAATGAATGACATCCGTTTCCTTTTCTATTATGAATTTTGCCTTCGGCCCATTTTACTCCGAGCACGTGAGTGGATTTCGAGTATATTTTTGCGTTCTTTTTCTTCATCGCACAGTATCTCGAGAGGCAAAATCCTTTGAAACCACTCTCGTACTCGACAGTTTTGATTCTCTCACGTGGGCCACGTACGGTACTCTTGCTTCCCCCCCCCTCTACTCTTTTTCTTTTTTTTCGATCGCAGGTTCGTTATTACCGATTGGCGTGGAACCCACGCGAGAGTTTCGAACTCGGAGAACTCGACACACCAAGATCATCTCTGTCTCTCGCTCTTTCCTCCTTTCTCTCTCTCTCTCTCTCGCTCTCTCTTTCGTTCTGTCTTAAGCGTGTCTTACAATATTCTCCTGAACTTTACCTACTCTTACTTTGAAGAAAAATCTTTTCTCCGTCTCGTGTGGCTGACGCTGCGGTTCCGGACGCCTTCGCAAATGCGAATCACTCAGTCACTCCGCCAGTGTTTCTTTATTCCTCTCTCACAAGAGAACGAATCTCTGAAGAAGATGGAAGCGGGTTTCTCTTCCACCCCCGCTAAGTGGAAAATAATACCGGATGCTGGAATAGCGGGAGAGCAAGATAGAAATATGGAGATAACGAGAGAGCGAGAGAAGATAGAGGAAGGGAGAGAGAGTCGGATAGAGAGAGAAGACACTCGAGAAAAGTACTAAAAGAGATTGCCATTTGTGGTGTCGAGACGCTCTGATCCACTCTTAAAAGAAGTTGGTAGAATAGTGCAAATTTGATGCACCTGATGAACATCCCACAGCCATATAGTTATGCCCAACAGAATATCCTCAATGACTATAGTAGCCTAAATGCTGTTCGAAATTAAATTTTTCGATTGTTCCAACGTGACGTTTAGCAACGAGATTTGATAGAAATTTTGAAATCAACACAAGAAACTTCTGCGAGCCAACATCTGGTTCGCCGGATACGCATAAAAAGATTTGCAGGGAAGATCGTTGATTCGAATACAGACGTAACGCCCCAACTTCGAGCGATGCATCTCGCCTCGTATAAATTATTGCAAGAATATGACGAGATAGCGACGGTTCGCTCATTCATCTCCCTCCCCGCTGTTAAACCGATACGAGGCGTTTGTCACCATGCTTATATTCGTACGTTCATTCATCCAAACAGGCCGGAGTGAGTGCCAGGAGCCTTAAGCATCTTGTATTATCTATATAAGCGTGTTATACTATACGCGAAACATTATACCGGGTGTCCGGTTCGAAAATAACACGAACTCGAGTTCTCGATCAACCTTGAAGTGAAGAAGTTTGATAACATTTTTTCATTTGACTTGATTCGGAAAAATCAGAGACTTTCACGGCATGCAGCGTCAAAATGGTTCGAGATAGAGCAAAACTGCAAGATATCAAATTTTTAGAGCATGAAATTTCCTACAAAAAAGTCTACGACATTGTTTCTTTATCTTCTGAAGTTTAGCCTTGAGGCTTGATGAAAAAAAAGACTTCAGAATTAGTGCCTTAGGCAGCCTCGAAACTCCATTCGTTTTCAGCAGGTCAACAACTCTTTTTCGAGGATTTTTCTGCTTTAGAAAATAAAATTCATACATTTTTACTCCATATCCAATCGTTTTGCCATAAAGTGTAATTACGATGTATCCATTCATCAGCTTCATGTTCCTCAAGATGTTTCGATAGAAAAACGAAATTAAACTTCTCGTCTCCTAATTCCGTAAGAAATTTATGTTAACATTGTTGGCCACATAACCCGAGACACCCCGTAGATGGGTGTATATTATATTGCGGTAATAATACAAGAGCTTAAATGTTTCTCGAGCCTTATAGTCCCAAGATCGAAATCGGCCCTCGTAATCTTTTTATATAGCTGTGGCGCCAACAAAACTTGTCATTCAAGTTAGTGTTGAATGGCCAGGTTTTTTGGGTCCCTCGCGTTTCCTCTCTTCGCTTTCGTGCGTGTATTGTGTCTTTTCCAGAGCTTCCCATTTCGCTCGACTTCCAAGACCGTGCGAGAAAAGCCATTAATAATTCTTCCACGTTCTATTTTCATCTACATTTTTTTTGTAGCGTGCTCAGAATAACAACGTAACATTTTTATTGGGAGGTTCTCGATGGTTTTCACAAACAAAAATAATATGCGTACGATGAACCGATTCGATCAATCAAATTTTTTGCATAATTCCATATTTTCTGAATTCAAAGAGCCTGTTATAATATTTGATGCACCCTGTGTAAGGAGGTAGTTGCCTTCATTCATCCATGAATAACATACTCTCAAGCTGGAGATATAATTTCTCAGGAAGAATAATCAGAAATCATTCATCTCTAGTTGAATCAAACTCGTTTATAATCTTCTTTATTATAATTCGTAATATATAGAGCATTAACGGATCACACTATTTCTGATTGAGAGGATTTATATAAATATATAGATATATTTATATGCGTATAATAGGCAGGATCGATTGTGAAGCGAGTGTGGAGGACAATTACTCAAGATGAAGGAGACGGCTTGAAAGAAGAAGAGGATAACTGCCTACGAGCCAATCACGCACATTTGTATACGGTTATATAGACAGAAACAAACGTATATTTGTATATATATTTTATTACGGTATATAATGTATAATATAAAAGGCGTCTCATCGTCCCACTCGTGTCGTCGGATTAGCCGATACGTCGTCGTCGTCGTCGTCGTCGTCGTCGTTGTCGTCCTGGTGGCCGATAAAACAACTCGTGTCGCGAGAACGGGCTTTAATTATCGGTCCGCCGGGTGCTAATCTCGATGGTAACATAATTTAATGTCATTCGATGCAAATTTCACGAATCGTAGGTGTGCCCACGACGACGATTACGACGACAACGAATATACTGTAGAGAGCATCGCAGAAGCGATTTCACACATTTGCAATATACGCACGTATGTTAAATACATTTAAATATACGGATATACGCTGTGGGAGAAAATGGTAGCAGTCTCGAAGTGTACTCTTTTGCACGCCCAGCTATATTAATGTATTCATATGTATGTGTGTAAATATATATATATATATATGCTTTCAAGTGGTTACGTGTAAATTAACATCGCGCCTTGATTTATCGCACAGATTCATCATTATTAAGGTTGAAATGGTGCATGCTACGAACCTTGGCTCTCAGACCTTCTTCCAGACCCTCCTTTTTACTCTTTCTATCATCGGCTACGTTTTCCTTCGCGAAAGATATTTATTTACGAAAATTCGTCATTTTTATTGCCGGAATATTTCAAATGAAAAATTTTTTCATCATTTTTCTTAATTGCCTAAGACAATCTTCTAGCTTCTTTATCGTTGAAAATAACATGAAATAGTCATGTCTTATTCATACGAAACAAATGACTAAATATCGTAAAAAATCATCGATTATTCTATACGGAATATCAGTTTATGAATAACAACGAAAAGACTAGGATTGAAAAGAGGCAAACGGTTAGGTCGATGCTGCAGAGTATGATTCAAATATACGAATAAGGTATGTACGAAAGCGCGTAATTTTATTATCAAAAATGAATGAGCAGAATGATTCATGTAATTTTTATATTCACCCGGAGATTCTGTATGCCTCGTGTATTCAAAATAACAAAAAAAAAAAATGTAAATTTTCAAAGCGTGAATCATTTTATTCAAAAGATTGAATCATTCGATCGATACGATTGATTTTGTTCGAAGATTGAGAACCAGCCTGAATCAACGAAACTGAGTCGATCGATGTGAAAATTTCGAACGAGGCAGTACAAAGTATAAACAATGAAAAGACGTGAATTAAATGCTGTTGGAAAAAAGAAGAACGAAAGAGGAGAATCAAAGAGCGCAGGCGTCATTGCGGTCGGTATACACGTGTATTAAACGGAGGCACGAACAATAATTAAGTTGTACATGATGATTAATCGCCATGTCGTTTGTCTCGGCCCTGCTGGTGCTATAAAGCCCTCTCTTGGCCAACTCCAAGCTTTCAACGCTACTATACTCTCCCTCGGGATAGCAAATGGAGAGTTTCGAACACGTGTGCACGTTCATGTGCGTGAGTCTGCTCACGTCTATGCCCCTATACGAAGTGCATGCAAGTGCTGACCCACCGTAACGTTTGGTTTACACTAACTACGTATACGTATAGTGGAAGTAGTGCTAATTTGAACCCTGCTGGTAATTTTGTATTCTCCTTCATCTCATAGACATGTTCCATTATCTCTTCCGAAACTGGACGTCATCCTCGAAATTCATATGCGCAATGACTTTCTGGTGTTAAATTTACAAAATATTTCTCTATCTGTCATTCGTCGTTAATCATTCCTTATGGAAAATCGTTGTTCTCTGATTGGGTTTTAAAGTTACGTGGACGGTATTGCTAAAATATCGCTGAGTAGAAATACAAAGTACTGCAGGAAATATAAATCTCAGCGAATTCTGGGCGTGTGTTCATTAGCTCGCAACGCTGGCTACCTTGAAGTTCGACACTCCTTGGTATGCGTCTGCGATGAATGAATCTTTGAATTTATTTCTTCTGCTACAATTGTGGCTCGTTTGATGTCTCCATCAAGGCGAAGATAAAAACGAAAAGAATCTAAACTTTTAATTACATCGGACCTAGTCTCCAAAGGCTTGTGCACGGTGACAAACTCTTTGGTGAAGAAAATGATATTACATGAGGCAGAATACCCAGTGAAGTCATTCAGAATTTTGTCCACTGCTCGCTATTCGAAAACTGGAAGCCAAACTTCCACCACTTAAACTCTCGACTCGTCGAGTTGATTTTACCGAATCGAACCAACTAGCTGAATGACTTCTGCGTCACCTGGTTCATTCCTTGAACCGCCCCTTTTTTATACGCTCAACGGTAGAACGGAACCTTATGGATTTGACGATATTTGGAGCACTTATACACACGACAGAGGGAAAAACTCGAGGACAAAGATTTAGCCCGTAGCCGCAAGAAGCCAAGATATACGTAAAACCATCTCTGCACGTAGATTAGCCTCGTTGGTTAGTGGAATGACCAGCTAGTGATTTATGGCCTCGGTTTTAACAGTGTGTCAGTAGAAATCCCCCTGCCTCGATGAAAGCGACAGAGTTATCCTCCGCGCAGGATTCGCTACGTTTTCTACCCTGAGCGCATTCACTGATTTTCTTCAAACCACCCTCCACCCCGACCGTTAACTCGCCGGAGAGTTAACTCTTAACTAAGTTCGTAAAGCGATTCTCCAGCAAAGTTTTCACTTCTTAGGGCTTCTCTTCGTGGATTATGGAGCCGACAGTCCGGCTCTCATGTCAGTGTATGGCCAGTTAACCGGTCAACTAGTAGGCTTTTTTCGGTTTCTGTGCCAAAACTGGTGCAAACAAATTATTTACAAAAAATCTACGATAACCTGAGTTTGGGATTTTCCGCTCATTTCATTCCCGAATTTAGTCTTTACTTTGCGAACCAAAAAATGTTTAGCAATATTTTCGGGAAATGTTACTTCGAATTTGAAGATTCTCAAGGATTTTGGGATTATTCATTTGTCCGATGATCGATCTTCAGTTTCTTTCCTTCTTCATCGATTGTCGAGTCTTTGAAAAAGTTTCTAAAACCATATTGAACCAGGATGAGAAGCGTTTGAATTGGATCATCGAATTACTTAGTTTTCTGAGGGGATACTGCTGAGTGGCCGTTGAAAATATCGTGCACGAGCACGGAACTGCCCATAGATCTAAACCACGTTAAATTTAACATCGATCGAGATTAAATCTGGAAAAAAAAAAGATTAGGACGAATTCTGAGAGCATAAAACTGGTTTGTACCTACGGGAGGATTGGGTTCAACGTCATTCTGCCACCAGTGTTAGTTAAAAGAGAGATTAAACCTTCTCGGAAGGACAAGCAGTTAAAGATAGAGACCCAAACCCTCGAATTCTCGGTCTGTGGTTTAACTGTTGTGACGTGATTCTAATGGGAAGTGGATTCTATCGCGAGATCCGTCGTTTTGAAACCGGGCTTTAGAATCGATGAGCCATCCATTGTCACGGAATTCACTCGATTGGAATTGTCGACCAAAAAAAAACAGATTTAAACACGTATGGAGGTTTATTATGAAAATTACTACAATGAATATCTTCGGACCTACATCAATCGACGTTTTCTTTAGACGTATAAAAAAAAATCCTAAGTCTGCTTCATTCACGAATGAGAAGATGACCTCGAGCATCGGGAATGAAGGCAGTAAGTGCGAAAATAAATTATTCTTTGCCATCGGCCACTATTTACCGATACAACACATTTTTTTTTACTTTATTACTGTTTTTTTTTTTTATATTATTTTTAATGTCATCCAGTGTTGGATGCAGTTGCAACTCAGCGTGAATTCCAAACCCGTTCGCCATTCATCCGCCGAGTTTCGCTCATGTCCTGCGGCGTCCAAGAATGATGAAAGAAGTATAATCCCCGCATTTATCACTCTCTTTCTCCATCCTTCTCCTGCTCCTCCTCCTCTTCCTCTTCTCTTTCTCAACGTTTTCGTAAGAGGAAAAAGGGGAACCCAATGATTTGACCCCTCAAACATTTTGCTCTCACTCGTTCGGGTACAAGGAACAGAAGAGAGAGAAAGAAAAATAGATCGAGTGACCAAACTCGTTTGCTCGATCGCGGGTGTCTGCGCCCAACGTCTGCGGATGAGGCTCGTACATACCTCATTTCTCGCAGCATTTATTTTTACGACAATAAGCCCCGGCGCCTCCGTGATTTGCTACCTGTACGAACTTTCATATGAGAAGAAGCATATCGGTTAGGGAACACCCAGAACCCCAGTCTAAATGGGACGTCCAGAAATGCCGATAAAACGCCACATCACTTGTTTTTTTTTTTTTTTTCTCTTTTTTTTCAATCTTTTCTTTTCCTACCCATAAAAATTGACGGAGATTTTTAGATAATTTATTCATGTAGAAATTAAGAACCGCAGGTGTTGAATAAATCTTTGGAAGTCAATATTTTTAATTGCATCGATACTACGTGCGAATAAGGACGATGAAATTTATTAATGAGCTTATAACCAACTTGGTTTATAATTTCTAGAAACATCGATTACAATATTTCCACCGAATCAGAATCAAATTCACTGTCACTCGAATAAAAAATTATCATATTTTTCCAATCTCTTATATTCTCAAAAGAATTGACAGACTTTTGTCGATGCTGTTCCCTTAATCTTGAAAAGTCACTCATGCCAGTCGCCTAAAAAAATACAAATTATATTGTTTGTAAATATTTCAAAAATTTTTTTAATATTATTTACTAAAAATCACAACAACTTTTACCTTCTTTAGAATCGAATAATTGCTCACCGAACTGAGAATCTGGTGCTATCTTTTTACAGTTTCTTCCTAATCTCCTTCGATGTTCTTCGGTGTTCTCTCGCTTTTTACGATGGCTTATTTTTATTGACATTTTTGCTGTTTTTTTTTTTTTTTTATTTTTTTTACCGCGAATAACCACAGAAAGACAATTCCGTGAATGCTTTGGACCGAGTGGGAGCAAAACGGAATGAGATTTCGTACATTCGATGCTCTCTGACTCATGTAGAGTCACTCAACCAATGAGCAGCGTTGCGGTCAACTGGTTTCCTTCGACGTCGTAATATTAAATGTTCCATTCATTTTGTATCTATCCATTTATATTATGCGTGTGTGTGTGTGTGTGTGTGTATATATATATATGTACATCTTGAACTACTTGTGGGCTATACGAATTCGATTAAATGATCGAGTCGGGACGTTCAAAGTTTCTTAATAACCCGCCTCCGTACTAGTAGCCTAATATACCGAAGAACGACGATCATGCAGATCCTTATCTACATGTCCCAATCTATTTTTATTCCACATACTCGCGCCTGTTGCTTATTTTTTTCCCCTCATTTCCGCCTAAGTACGTGTGGGCGTGTGTCGTAAAATCATTCGTAGGGTGAGCAATTGGTGCGAATTTGGACCTCATTAATTTGAGATTTAGATGTACGATCCATGAAAAATTTCGACCGCTCGTGTCCATTTTAGGCTTGTCAATGTTTGCCAATTAAAATCTTCTTGATTTCTCGATCAGAAGGATGTCAGGAAGGATAGAAAATTTCGGTATGGAATTGAATTTGATGGTGAGAAAAAGGATCAAAGCAACATGGAAATCACCGGTGAGTTTTCTAAAAAAAAAAAAACAATAACCGTTCGAACTGACACTCTCGAATTGATTCCATCGGTACTTTTTTTGGCAGAAAAAAAAAGCTTTCTTTTCAAATTCAAATTCATCATTTTTGATAATCGAAGATGTTTTTATTAACATTTTAAACTCGACGCTCCACAGTCAATTATTGCGATCCAATTTCGACACGAGCCAATTGAATTGAGACAGATATATTTCTGGCGTGAAATGCGGGACTAATATGAAAAGTTCGATGGATGAAAACCATGTGAAATCGAGGTTGAGAGGTAGTTCACGTTTGAATTAGATTAGGCGAAATTAGACAACGCGTTGAAGCGATTTATTTATAGTTCGAATCGTTAATTAACGCAGTATCGATGAGCCTCGAGCTTGTTACGGAGAAACTGAAAATCCTCAACTGTTTCTTATCGTCGAACGTATATATATGTACATCCCGGAAAATTCAATTCGATAATGTGCAGACGCGTCGGAGAAGTGGAAAAAACGAAGATAAAGAGAGGAAAAAATCGAGAGGAATCGAATATAGAATGTCAGTGGGTAACAGATGGGCCGAGTCGATGAAAATTTATCGGCTTATTGTCCGTTGTCTTCGATCGATGATTTATGTGAGAAAAATATCAAAATCCAGTGTCCCAGCGTATGTTGTATCCTTGGAACACATGAACCCATACACTTGAGACGACACAAAGACCGGAATCCCTATGAGCGAGCGATTGCTTTTATCCGAAACTCTAATGCAGCTTCAGCAAAAAATCAACGATTCTTGAAAAAAAAAAAACAGCGAATTTTCTGCAGCAACGTCTCATTATTATACTTCCTTGTCAAGTAAATACTCAAGAAGAAAACTTCAACAGAGAAGAAAGTAAAAAAAATATCATAAAAATCAAAACCAGTTCCCTCGATATGAAGATTAGTTGCGTTCTGATAGCCCGTACACGACAAAATTCGCGAGCAGAATCCCAGCAAGTCCGCAATGAAAGACAGGATGATGCGTGTGTGCATGTGATTCGAAGCGTCGACAGGGTAAATCATCGATTTCACGCAATCACAAGACCATTTTCATCAACGTACACACACTCACACACACGCATACGAATACAACAACAACAAAAAGTCAATCCTGACGAGCATAAGGACCTGAAGCGAGAGGATTCAAAGTATAAACCCGAGAAGGTTAAGCCCCGTTGTGAATAAGTCATGCATAAAGCATCAACACAAGGAGAACGAAGCTCGTAAACTGATCGTTTTTACTCGTCAGGGATGTAGGGGGTTAGACGAGGAGTACATATATCATTAGTCGATGTATATACGTGTGTAACGAACCTCTGTAGTACATACTGTGTCGCATGGGAGGTCCTGTGGTGCTCACTTAGCTCGCAGATCGTTCGCTCGTTTGCACGAGAAAGAAGCTCACATGCATATATACGTATATTGCTTTAATCCTGTATTGCACGCTATACATGTCTTCATAAATACATAAACGCATGTATGATGAATATAAATATATATATATAAAGGATTTTGCAGGCATAAGATATATATCTAGACTTTCCGCAGCGTGAAAAGGCTTAACGCGTTCAGTTCAGCCTACCGCGCGCGGTTAACCCTGACTATCTCTCGGTTCGCTGCATAGGCATCCCATCGTTCATTGGTCGATCCGCCATTTTTCACCGTTTAATGATAATGGGATAATGATGATTATACGTTGCCTTCTACCACCACATAAACTATTATTTCATATACGTTTACTGTACCAATACATATATATATATATATGGGGCATTCCATGCCAAATCAGCCACTTCAGAACCTTACAGTTTTTAAATTGGCTCAAATTTTTTTATAATGTTCTATGTATTGAATGAGCCTTTCTTGATTTTTTTCAAATTTTTCCCTCGATTGCCTAACGAGATATATTTTTTTCAAAAATTCGATGATTATTTTTTCAAAAGCTCACAACTCTTCGAAAAATGGACGGAATCGAACTTTTTTTTTTTCAAAATTTTGGTTTTTCATTGTACTTTTCAAGTGTGATAACGAAAAAATTATAGTTGAATTTTTTCTCTATTTTTATTCAGGTTAAAGAACAAAATCGACGATTTCAAGATGATTACATATTTTGATTTTTTTCAAAAAATTTTCAAAAAAACATGGACCAAATTGAAGATTTTTAAGACCAGTTACATCGTGGGCACGCTATTTCTTCGTTTCCATTTCGTATTTTAAAATTTTTTTTTTTCGTTTTTTCAGTAAATTGAAATCAAATTCAACAGTCAAACAATCCACAATGCTGTTCTCCTAACACTGGAAATTTTCTCCTATAATGAGATTGTGAATCGCATTCGTTTTTTTTTTTTTTTTTTTTACTAATTTCTCCTTAGAAATGGAAAATTACGCATTGAATGAAAAAGTAGATCAGTACTCTATACAAATTGTTCGTTTTCAATGAGAAATGAATAATTTTTTTTGGCGTTTAAACAATTTGTGCACTCTGAATACTTTTGAAAAAAAATAATCTTTCACAATCAAGGTATTCTCTCCATTCTTTTCGTTGTAGTCGTACGTCGATCGACGTACCAAACCACTACGATCGATCCATTAGTTTTGTCTCAGCAACACGGTCATTTTTGATGGTATCAGAGGAACAGTAAAGAAGATTGTTGCACGAGGAGCGTCCAATTGCTGATCACTAAACAAATAATAACACCATGTGTTCTATATGAATGGGCCTGTAGACCCCTAAATCTCCCTAATGTAGCGGTTAATTTTTTTTCAGTGGAAGACTACGGTGTTGCTGAGACAGAACTAATGAATCGATTTAAACGTACGACTGAAATCAAAGGTACTGAGAGAATCCACTGTACGATCCCAATAAAGGTCGTACCACCCATTATGGAAGATTATTCTTTTTAAACAGAATTCAGAGTGCACAAATTGTTAACCATCAAAAGAAAAAATTTATTTCTCATTGAAAAGGAACAATATGTATAGAGAACTGATTCACTTCTTCATTCATTGCGTAATTTTCCATTTCTAAAGAGAAATTAGTAAAAAAAAAAAAAAAAAAAAAAACGAATGCGATTCACAATCTCATTATAGGAGAAAATTTCCAGTGTTAGGAGAACAGCATTGTGGATTGTTTGACTGTTGAATTTGATTTCAATTTACTGAAAAAACGAAAAAAAAAAATTTTGAAATACGAAATGGAATCGAAGAAATAGCGTGCCCACGATGTAACTGGTCTTAAAAATCTTCAATTTGGTCCATGTTTTTTTGAAAATTTTTTGAAAAAAATCAAAATATGTAATCATCTTGAAATCGTCGATTTTGTTCTTTAACCTGAATAAAAATAGAGAAAAAATTCAACTATAATTTTTTCGTTATCACACTTGAAAAGTACAATGAAAAACCAAAATTTTGAAAAAAAAAAAGTTCGATTCCGTCCATTTTTCGAAGAGTTGTGAGCTTTTGAAAAAAAAATCATCGAATTTTTGAAAAAAATATATCTCGTTAGGCAATCGAGGGAAAAATTTGAAAAAAATCAAGAAAGGCTCATTCAATACATAGAACATTATAAAAAAATTTGAGCCAATTTAAAAACTGTAAGGTTCTGAAGTGGCTGATTTGGCATGGAATGCCCCATATATATATCGAATTGTAACATATTCATGTAAACGGATTTATATGAATGTATGTATATTGCGGTATATACTTGTCTATTTTTCTTATATCACGATATAGGTAAAATACAGAGTGCAGCGTGGTCGTAGACGCTGACTTATGCCACCTGCATATACTTGTTGCATTCACCGTAGAACTCGACGATGCAGTTTTGCACTCTGCATATCGTGTGCGCAGTCTGCATGTCTACCTTACAACACCGAGCTCTCTTATGTACTTTTAAACTTGTGGCTAACGAAAAGGCTTAATTACGCCTTTCTTGAGGCACTTCGAGCGCTGGTTTACCGCCTTTTATCGACCAGCTACCGAGACGTATGCTAGTTATATATATATATTTCTTTTAATCGTTGACAAGAGTGCTCGCATGTTTATTTCTAAATGACTCTGTATATGTGTGGATATGAGGATACGTATTTTCTTCTGTCAACCGCGGATTAAACCCTCGGACAAGCGGATTTTCTTTTCGCATCAACATTTCCAGCTCAAGCTTTGGCTCCTTATAACTCGCTGTATTTCCGCCAAATGATTATGCGGAAATGGCAGAGCTTTATTTACGTAATCGCGGAGCAACCTTACGTCACGTCGATGAATCCCAAAACGTTCTTGTCATTCATGGAATATTCTTGCGAGAGCTTTATTCCTTCATCGAGTTTGAATCTATTTTTTCTCGAAAACAATCAGATCGATTGAACGAGAGGCTGTTGAAAAAATAAATAAATAAAAACAAATTTTCCGGTTGAATCATTTGCAAAATTGGAATCCAACAATAAACGTCGATCGAACAGTCTCGGACTTTCATAGTACTCGACGAATATGTTTCAATTCTTATTCATGGAAAATCTTGAAAAACAAGTTTGACAGTAATATAATTTATATGGCGTATAATATAAAATCGTGAGTGAAATATCATGTCTATATTGCAATGGCGTGTAGATTTGATACGAGAATCGCTGGACGAGGACGAATAACGTATAACAGTAAGACGAATATAGAGTGTGCTTGCTTAGTAAGAGCAGAAGGCGCACATCACACCAGCTGGTGTAATATGTCTTCATGACTTTTCATGCAGAAAAAAAAAATCCATATCTACAAGAACAAATATATATATATAGATTTAAATACATGTGTCTATTTCGACTCATACAGCTCTCGGTAGCATCTTTATTACACTAAATCTGCATATATTCTATGGATCTTTCTATGCGCATCATACATATCTATATGATAATGCATTTTATCGTGTTATGGTTTGCTGTCGTATAGAATTTATTGAAATATGAGCCTGCAGCCAAGAACTCGACGTTCCCATTTTCATTTATTTTTTATCTTTATCAATGACCTTTTCATCATCATTATTATTTGATTTTTTTTTTTTTTTTTTTCAATTTCTAGATTAACGTTCGTGAACGTAATTGATGTACTCGAAACTTTTTTTTCCTCCATATTTTCCATTACACACTCGTTAATCACGGGCTGGCGTACTCGAGTACATGAATCAAAGCGAACCAGATTTTTTCAACGTCCCTTTACGTTAAAGTGAAAGAAAGAAAAAAAAAAAAGTTTCGTTATGAATAGGAATTATTGATGGGACGCTACGAAACAGTTTGATTCAACTTCCTCATGCGTTCTGGTCAAAATTAACTCGTCAACTTGAATTCTCTCGGATAAACGTTTTATTTTTTTTTTTTTCCTGTTCCTATTGCGACGCGAGTTCGGGAACGTTTCTTTCCGCGCAGTCACTTCAGCTTTGATACACACCGCGCCCGATGGTTTATCGGACGATGGGTGTTTTTCTCTGTAATATATGTCACCAATTTTTTTATGACGATAATAAATGGCGAGAGAAAGATCGAGCATCGAAACGGTTACGACGCAATTCTTCACGGAAATCTCAATCGATATTATATCCGAAGTCTGTCTCTCGCCCGCGCCACTTCAAAGCGATAGATCTCTTGCGGAGATTTCTCTGGTTGCTAGAATAAAAGCGTTCTTACTACATACATATATATAGATATTTATGTGTATATAAAATAGTAGGCAGACGTCTTGTGTCCTGTTCTAGGCGCCTGTCGTCCAGACTTCACGGAAGTACGAGTTCTTTATAGCCATGCTGGACACCTTCTAACGCTGTTCAATAATCTCGTATCCACGTTCAACGCATTCACACATTCGAAACATTTAAATCACTTTATACACATTTCCTCGCAATTATCAGCGGTTACGAGAAAAATTGAACTTATTTCTGTTCCGAATACGTCGCGCGAGGAAAATGCCTCTTTGGATCCTTCAGAAATCGAGATTTTCACTATCAAACGTGGTTTCCGAGTTCAAACCGATTTAACGTGTTCTAAAATAGGGATTCAGGGCTGGTCCATGCTGCAAAGATTCCAATGAATCAGTTTCATTCGAAACTGTGTTTGTCAAAATGGCGTATATATATATACGCCAACTAGAAAAATTCTTGATTCCCAAAATTTTCGATTCATCGAAACAACAATTTTATCTGCCGAATGAGCTTTACGAGATAAAACAAAAACGATTGAACGAAAGTATTTTCATTATTCACTCTCATTTTTGCCGATCAAACTGTATTCTCTAAATCTCTATGGTGAGTGAATATCGAAGGTTTTCTTTTTGCATTTTTCATCGTCAGTATAGTCAACTGATACGAAGATGTGCCAGGATATATCTATACAAGAAGTTGGTCCAACTTTTATGAGGGACAATAATACAAACGTAAACTACTGCGGACAAGCCTGTACGTAAGCGACGGTTTTCTTGCACCTTTTATGGGCTGGGATTTCACGATGGTCCACAAAAGCCATGTACAATGCTTCGAGTGCACCAGCATCGCTCGTACGAAGAAAATAAAAAATGTATACACACATGTGTGTGCAGACATATAGATATAATATAGTGTGTATGGGCAAGCGTAATTCAAACGTTCTGGACGCCTCGGTGAATAACTCGATCGAACACGATCAAAGATCGATATCTGGTGCGAGTAGCCCCAGTTTACCACGATCTAACGTTTACATGTATATATATATATATAGAGAGAGAGAGAGAGAGGGAGAGAGAGAGAGAATATTCTACAACTCTCACGATCACAGGCTAAGAGAATATATCTATATTTGAATCTGTATATGAATATGTGTATTCCTGTGTATATACATATATATAGATAATACTTTATGTCTCTCTATGCTATCGCCATAGATCAGGCAGTGCTCGGCGAGGACACTCGACAAAGATTTATAGCCGGAGATCCAGCTCTCTGGATGAGAGACACACGCGCATTGGTGAAAGAAAGAAAAAAAAAGGAATAACTCGCACGCCGTTTCAAACGTAAAAGACTAGAAAGTATTATGCCCGTAGCACATAAACCTCGATATGCTTGTTGAGAGCACAGATATGTGGGTAACTAAATGAAATTCACTGTTTTTTTGATACATTTTTCATTGTTATTTTCTCATTGCGGGCTTTAAAGCTTGCGAGAAACCGTATGAAATTTTGAAAATACTGCTTTCTCGTTTACGTTCCAAGGGTTTGATGCATTTTTGCATGACAATTTGATGGGACGGTTCGAAAGAGCAGAAGTATTCAATTCGACGATCGAATCAAGTGCGAATTCTGTCGAAGCGATCATTTTTACAGACGAATTTTTACAGACAGAGGTAGTTCGGACCTGATTTACAAATCGATGATATTTTTTTTTGGAAAAAAATGTTACAAGCGAGTTGATCCGGCATGTGATGTTTCAAAAATATTTAAATTCAGTAAAGTTTACGTTTCAAAAGAACGAAGTAAAATTAAAACATTTGTGTTCTTCTCCAAAAGAATGAGTAACGAGTCAGTATCGAAGGAGCAGAGACATTGAAATAACAGCGTGTACGAATGAATGAAAATAATATGATAAATCGATTATTATTTGATATCGACATGAGCATGAATCAATTTTGCGATTGACTAGTGCGTGAGGCTGATACCGAACGTGGGAAGTTGGAGTCTTTAACACTCGGTTGTCCCACGAAATCCGTTGCATTACGCACCTCGCGCCATATACGCCTTGAAAAATAATGTTAATCATCAGTCGTAAATAAATCGAGTTGTCTTAAGATTGGTCAATGAAAAAAAAAAATCATTCGATTCACAATTAAACGTCACGATACCCGAGCGCTTTTTATTTCGCGTATTCCCACATATATCGTCGTATATAAATATCTCTATAATAATAAATATTTTAGTATTTATATCCGTTGTATAATGGCATCGTTAAGTATATCTGAAAGTAGTACACTTTGTAGGAGTTCGTTACAAGTTGAATGTTTACATTAATACCCATATTATATATTTATTTTTAAAAAAAGTACATTTAAATCGTGTTATAAAACACGCTGTTCTGTTAATTGCCACCGAGATACGTATCGCCATCGATTATAAATAACTAATCGTTTTCTAATACACATAATACACGGATACCAATACCACGAGACGAGAATAACGAAAAAATAAAAATAAAAATAAAAATAAAATAAAAACGTACAGCATCCAATGTAGAACGAAACGATAAACTTCGAACAGATCGAGAGAAAGACGTGATAGTATTCCACATGAGAAAATTTTCCAATCGTTGCACACCCACCTTAATTTATTTAACATATTTCCCTTTCCCCCCCCCCCCCTCCCACCCACCCTTCCCGCTCGCCTTTCCCCCTGCTGTGTTCCTGCTTCATCCGAGCCAGCGACGCCCTCTTTTACTCGTTATTGCTTTTTTGCCCAGCGAGAGAGAACCACACGTAAATTAGTAATCTCTCGGTAACGAGAGAGGTTGACTCAGGCTAATGCAGCGCGCAGAAACCACAAGAGTACGACGACGAGCAACTGCGGCGGGGGAGAGCTTAATACTTAACAGTTCTATCACGTACCCCGACGGTGTATACGAGCTATGGACTCCTATGGACTTATCCAATATATATATGCAGAACGAACTCGATGCAACCTCGTTGCACATATATAACCAGCCAAAATGCAGCTCACATTCGAAACTATCCATATATATATATATATATATATATCTATAGATATATGTTTATCTCTGGCTCAAACAACTGGTATTGGTGTTTTATGACCCTATGGAAATTCGAATTGGAAACCAGTCGTAATTGCCGGCCCGGCGTTTACGTCGGGTCCCCGCACTTTCGTCCGACGGACCACCGCTTTTACTACTAACTCGTGCCTCTATGTTCTATCTCCCCATCGTATGCCTCGCCCTCGATCGTCCAATCTACTTGCCACAAATGGTACCACTCTACTGTACCAACTAGTTACATAGCTTTCTGTACACCACTTCTACTAATTTTTCTCCCTGCTTCCTCGTTCCATCGGACAAACAATAGTGAAATTTAAGGTCTTTTTTGTCCGTATGAATTATGCGAGATGTGGAGGAGAGTCGCCCTGGTGGTGGATCCGTTGTTCGATGTTTCGCAAATGCCACGTGGATTTGACATTTATTTGGATATTTTTACCACGCATTCGGTGTTGGAAAAAAATGATCGACATACAACAAAAAATGTAAATAAAGAACGAGCAGGCTCGGAATTTATTGTTTTACATCATTTGTCACTTAATTGTGAATGAGAAATTAAAGTCCCACTGGAACGATGGATCGTGCAAGTTCGAGGAATAAAAAAAGTAATGAAGCAAAATGGATGTTTTGGATCGTACGTGACGAGAGTGAAGCCACGTGCGAGGATTCGTATCATAGGAAATCTCGAACTTTGTTGAATTCTTTTTCTTTTCTGTTCTTTTTCGATCAATATGATTGCGGAAGCAAACTGCTAGAATTCTTTTTTCTTGGACGTCGAAAATGACCTGTACTTTATTACGATACAAAATGAACGGGGGTCGCTAAATCATTTTTTTTTTTTTTACACAAAAGGCTCGTATGGCGTACGGAAAAAGGTTAAAGCTCTGGCATCAACGAAATGTACTCCACCAAAGAAAAACACATCAGGATAGATCATCATCGATATTTCGGAGCGTTGGTGCATACACGATTTTCACGCGGTGCATATTCATTCGAAAATTTTGAGATTTTCATTTTCGTGATTTTCTCCACAAAAAGGTGAAATTTATGGTTGAAAGTTTGACACACCGCTGGTACGGGTGTCGTTTGACAAACGATCGGAAAGTCTGCGACCAGCTCGTTCGTCATCGTCATTGAACATGTATAGGGCTCATTGGATCCAAGAGATATATATAATTTCGCAGGAATACGATAACTCAATATAAACATGTACATATGCATGAAGAAGCGAAAGAGAGAGTGAAACGAAAGCTGGAAAAAAAAAAATTGATCGCTTCGATCCTGAAGCCGGACACGATGTATTTTAATCTATGCCATATGTATGCTCTCGCACCAATTGGGACGAGAATATTGAAAAATCATGACTCCCCAGGAAGGATACATACTCGTTGCAATTTTTTGTGCCTCTCCCCATTCACATGAATAGATATATATATGTGCGTGTTTAAGAGACACAAGAGCAAAATAGTTGAGTGGGTTAAAATGAGCCAATAAAAAACGAGTGATCGTGGCAATAGTCTAAAAAGTGTTATCATCGCTTGAAAACATATTTGATAATTATATTTTATTATTCTTAACGTATCGGATTCATTAGGCACGAGCTGTTATTTACTTTTTGATTGAGCTCATTGCTGGTAACTCGGTGACAGACACTGCTGATTAAGTAGCAGAAGAATAATCATCAATGACATAATTTCACCTGATAAATAGACGCGATAGAGTTCTGGATAAAAAAAAAAACACAGTCAAACTGGATGAATGAACTTTTAATTGTTCAACAAAAATATGAATCCTTTCGAAAGCATCGTCTCTCTCCCTTTCCTCTGTTCCATTTTGCCCCATTCTCCTCTACCTATACATAAATATATCTCGTATAGACGTGTCAGAGCGTTTGAAATATCTGGCTTTTCCGGTGGAGTCATGGTGAGAGGGTGTTAAATTGTGTCCTGATTGATGAAGCCTCTCGGTTGTTCAGCAGGTCAGCCACAAGCAGATCTTTTTTACCCTGCATGGCTCTCCATTCTCCTTCACGCGTTCGTTACATATACATAAATTGAATGGAGATTTTTTTGTATTTTTTTTTATATTTTTTCAAATTTATTTCCGTTGACGTTTTATTTCACAGCTGTAGGTCGAAGAGTTCATATTGCTCGTGAAAAATTCGTGGGGCGTTTACTTTTTGCGTCGCAAGCCATGCGGAATATGCTAATTGAAAAAAAATAAAATAAAAAAATGGAGAATACAAGTACGGGCAAGGGTCCGAATCGAGTAGTGTCAGGGTGGAATGTCTCGCACACTTATAAATCGCCAGCATTTATAAAGGACCGGTAAAGATCTCGCCTCAATAAATCAATGACAGGCAGGAGAGATCGTAACATTATTGCAAATGCCATTTACAATCGTCAATGCACTTTGGTATACCGCAACGTGCGCTTATTCACGCACGTTATATATTATTCAAGACATTCATTCGTTGTCGGGATACATGCACATTTGGAAGTAAATGTTAAGTTCTACCGTTCGCGAAGGTGCATAAGTTACGGAGTGTCTTTATTCCTAACGAAACTATCGAGTATCAGGATTCTTTGATTCGAATTAAAAAGGGCGTCGTCTCCAAGAATTTAACTGATAAAACAGCCACGTTTTCACGATCTTTTCATCATTCAAATTTTATTTATGTCCGTGCACACGTGTCGACTTATATTTATTATTGTCTCGGCTTTACTGCGCGAAATCCTGACGATTGTATATGTACCGCGATATTAGATACGTCAGGCATACATACACGTTCGCGATATCTATAGATAGCTTCGTATCTATACATTTCGTACACAAATCTCTTACCTTCCAATTAATGACGCATTGTCTCGGGAGCGTGCAAAGCTCGGAATTACATCAGTATAAATCATCGGCTAATCGCATCGCGTCCGATTTAATGGGATATAACTTATTTCTCGTGGGTAATACAGTACGTGTTTTATCGAGATATAATAATGTTTAACAATTGTGCGATATTACTCGTATTTACGAGAGTGCTATTTCACTAGAAAATTCTTCTAATAAAATCATTCAATTTGAGTGAAGAAATTGTCGTGAGCGTAGGCGAATTTGTTACAAGATATCGAAGAATTAGGCAACTCTAATACTGCGAATGATTTACTTCTTTCTTGTGCCATCGATCAAAATGATAGTTTGTCAGATTTTTTTAATATTCATTAACATTGCAAGCTGGAGGTTACCAAATAACTGTTGTTATGGAAAATGCTTGAGAGAAAACGTTATTGAATTAGCGAAAATTTGGGAAATAACTGTTGTTAAGGGAAATGCTTGAGAGAAAACGTTACTGAATTTGGGAAAATTTGGGAAATAACTGTTGTTAAGGGAAATGCTTGAGATAAACGTTTTATCTCAAGCACTGCCCTAAACAACAGTTATCTCTCAATTTAATAACGTTTTATTAAAACGTTATTAAATTAAAAAACGCCCTAAACAACAGTTATCTCTCAATTTAATAACGTTTTATTAAAACGTTATTAAATTTGGGAAATAACTGTTGTTTAGGGAAATGCTTGAGAGAAAACGTTATTGAATTTGATTTGGGAAATAACTCTTGTTATGGAAAATGCTTGAGAGAAAACGTTATTAAATTTTGTAAAATTTGGGAAATAACAGTTGTTAAGGGAAATGCTTGAGAGAAAACGTTATTAAATTTTGAAAAATTTGGGAAATAACTGTTGTTAAGGGAAATGCTTGAGATAAAACGTTATTAAATTTAGGAAATAACTGTTGTTTAGGAAAGTGCTTGAGAGAAAAGGTTATTAGATTTGTGAAAATGAATGATTGACCATATTGAAATTGCTGAGGTCAAATTAAGAAATTTCGTTTTATATACTTGAAAAAAAAAAAGAATTGTATTTCTATTTTAATTCATGAATAACGATGAAATTCACTACTCCAATGATGTTTATTTGACGAATGATTTTAGGGATCTATAGCAAAAGCGATAACCATGAGAGATTCCATAACGAAATTGTAATACCTCGAAGAGTGAGAGAGAACGGTGACCTAATTAGTCACGACGTGACGCATCATCATTCCGGAAATGACGAGGAGTTGCACTATAGAATCGAGCTCAATGGAACGGAGTATCACCTACAACTGACTGGTTCGAGCGACTTCATAGGGCCAGGAATGATCGTCGAGAGACGGAAACGCGCTATTCACGTTCGATCATCACCCAGGGACATCTCAACTAAATGCCATTATCGTGGATTCATTCGAGGACACACAAATTCCCTTGTCGCCCTGTCAGCTTGCAACGGCTTGGTGAGTATTTAGCATAAATAAAATTCATATTAGCGGAATAAACGATTTTCATCATTCCATTAATTCGACTATTATTTTTCAAACTGATTTTTCTAGATCAATCAATCATAAGCTTTGCAAAAAATGTTTCGAAAAAGGAGATCTTACAATTACAGATTTCTGTCAATTTTTAAATATGCGAGCAGAACTTTATTATTTTTCTTTTTCAAACGAATTCTGTCAACAAACTCTCAACCCAGTAGACTTTTTTTTTATTTTATTTTTGGAGAATGGTTTTTGTTCCCTCGACATTAATTCTCTATATTTATCTCCGGTCTGTCGACATCTACGCTCTTTTTCATTCAGCTCGTCAGTGAAGTCCTCGGATTTGTGCGTCCATTCTTTCATTAACATTCAACGGAATGCAATTATATCAATGCAACTCGATGTAAAAGAAAGACAGAGAGAGAGAGAGAGAGAGAGAGAGAGAAAGGAGAAAAAACTGGGACACAAAGACAATGAGAAGGAATGGAAAACATCCCTCATTGCTCATCCCCTCGTTCTTGTTAAGTTCGTAGAAAAAGCATCGAGCAAAGCTGACTTTTGTGCTCCGGGTCTTCCAGCATCCATTCCTCGCACAAACAGATGAAAATCTGCTTATTTGCTCGAAGAAAATCAAATAATGTTCTCAAAGCAATAATTGATATTAAAGTACGATAAACCAACGAATAACAATTCTACATTTTACTCGATTTCGTAAGACCAAAGAAGGACCGTTTTACATTCAACTCTTACACGAATCTGTCCAAAGATAAAGAGACCGAAAAGGGTCGTTGCGACAATAATTTACTTCGATATCGAACATCGAATAATTATTTCGATGTAAAATAGAATCGATAAAAAAAGAGCTTCGCATCTCCACATTCCTCCATTTCCTCATTTATTTCTCTGATTTTTCTTTATTTTTATTTACTTTTTTTCTTATTCCTTTTATTTTTGTTTTCTTGCTGAACTCTCAACGACGACTTGACGCTATGGCTCGCATCGTCTTTGCAGGAGAGATTGTCAAGCTTAACCTTTAACTCGTATCTGGTAATGTGTCTCTGAAACGGGGATATATTACCCGGAGGTGAGCGGAATTCAAGGCTTGCGCGTTTTCTACTACTTTATAAGCCGCGTATAAAGATATACGCTCGGAAGAGCTGAAGACACGACGACGGTCTTTCGCGAATTATAATACCCGGTGTCTCTCGCTTCTCGCCATCCGCATATATCTCGCAAGCACGAATTATACCTCGTCTCTCTTTCTTTCTCTCTAATTACTCGATATTGAAGTGTCGTTAATAAAAAAAAAAATAAAAAAAAAAAACATCAAACAGAAAAAGAGCAGCAGAAAGAGAATAATCGTGCAAATTCCATTAGTTGAAAACGCCCAGAAATATTGAACGTTTTTTGTAGAATTTTAGCAGCGCAATGAACGATAAAAAAAAATATTCAAAAAAACACTCTCACAGCGACAATATACTTAGGAAAACAATTGCAAATATTTGTCCACACAGTACTCGAGCAAGATGATGATGCATACCGAAGAAAAGAAGAGAATAAGAAGAAGAAAAAAAGAGTCATGGTGCATGCATCAGCGCAATTTGCTCGCAGCTTCCAGATAATGATTTAATTTGCCACCGCCTGGCAGATTTATGGCGGCGCACCTAGCCGCGTGTATACGCTCCGAAGAGACAAATATGTACATATGAAACTTAGTACACATTTGTACGTACTATTTACAATGCAGGATTGTGAGAATATTTTCAACTACAAAGGGCGTAATTTGCACGTTTTCACGATCGAACTACCGTCCGCTACGATCTTTCGATTTCGATATATCGATTCGTAAGATATTTTTATTCTGGAATATCGATTTGTACGCACGCGATAATGTAATCTCTAGAAATACATCTCTCTCAAGTTCGTCCCTATCAGAAACATGCCTTCATAGGTTTGAGAGCCCAAGATAAAATGGGACAACGAGGCAAAATGGACCGTCGTTGAAGGGATGATAAAAACTTGTATTCTCAAACAAAAACGTTTGTTTACTTACATTCGAGCGTACTCGACTCAGCACATCCCAGGCTTCATCGTCCCTTTGCTTTTGGCAACACTCTGTCGATTCTTCAATACAAATAAATATCGCTCAAAACTCTGTGCAAATAGTGAACTATTTGGATTTTCTTACACTTTGGATAAGAAAGGTGATGAAATTCTTTAACTTGACAAACCTTGGGTGATTCGAGCACTAGATTAGCTGGCTCAAACTATAATTTCTCACTACGAAAAAAGCATCGTTGAATCAACAAAATTTTGATTCATTTTGATCGCCACGATTCGTTGAGCGAACAGAAAACTTTGTCGAATGAAAAAAATGTTGTTTCTCCATTGTGGCAATCTTAGCCGACGATATTTGTAGAAAATTTCATCAAAACAATAAAATGAACGAATAATTTTGAGCGAAACGTTAATACGAACGTTCCTTTTTAGGCAGCGATGTCTCATTCAACCCCCTCGTTCCATTCTCCTCCCATATTCATCATAATGTACCAAGGCATTGGAAATGCTACCAGAAATTAAGACCCTTGCCTAAAGCTACCGGCAGCTGCCTATATTTATTGCAAGTCTTAGCCGCCACGATCGTTCTCTCTGTCCCATGGTTAAAGAGCCAAAGGGTTGGAGATGCTTGCATATATACACGAGAGAAACGCGAAGCTGCGATACGTTTGCGTTACAGACAACTCGGGTCTCACGCAATGCCGAGTAATTGCTCAATTTTCTCCAGAAACCTCCGGAGCTACACAGCCAGAGATAGTGAGAGTTCTCGGTACACCCGATTCTCCGCTTTTACGAACATATATACATATATAAACTGTGTATTAACATGTACACATATATTACCGACAGGTACGGTATTTACGGTATGCATGATTATTCATGTGAAAGGGAATAAGGAGACAAGAATGAGCCTCAAAGATTTACGAATCGAGGACTTTAAATACACGTGGCAGCTTCATTCTTTTTTTTTTCTTCATAAATTAACGCAATCGATAGAGAAAATGTACGGTTTTGTAAGGTACTTCAATTGACATGAGTGGTTACCCATAAATATCGTAGTTCTATTCGATTCGTTTGAATGCTAAATTAAATCTTGGCGGAATAATTCAAAATGATTTGTTTGAATTGACAAGAAACTGAGAGAATTTGAAAATAATATTGATAGAGGCTGATGCTGCGTGAGAAGAAGCATCAAAATGAAACAATTTTTGTCAGATTTTCATTCGTAGAATCAAATTAATCGTGCCAGTTGATAATGAATATCCGATTAAAATGACATTCGACTAATTAAAACGAGCGTACGTAATTGAAATAAATCGAGCTCGAAATCGTACTCGATTTAAAACGAGAGAAATGAAAAATCAATCGTTAAGGAAAAAGCTGAGCCTGAAAAAGGAGAAAATTACAGGAAAAAATATTAAAACATCGTTTTAAAGCTGATACGGCGATGATTGGCTGACGCACGAAACGGGGAAGCCTGGAAAAGCTGTTTGCCATTCCACTCTTGCTCGTACTCTCATTCGACAAAATTCTCTCGCTGCTGCTTCTTCTCTCTCTCTCTCTCTCTCTCTCTCTCTCTCTCTCTCTCTCTACAAGTTTTCCGAGGGACTATTCCACACGCCATTTCGTGAGCCATTCAAGAGTCTCTCACGGATCTCTTCGTCGCAATTGAATTATCTATCGAGCGCGCGGAAATTCAATTAAAACTGTCTCAGCATTCAATCGTCCAACTTCCTTCCTCCGTCACTCTTTCGAACTTTCCCATCCGCGAATGTTCTATACGCGAAGAGAAAACGGGAGCGCTCAGGCGAATTTTACGAGGGTTCAAACAGAAAAAAAAAAAAGAAGAAAATATCGTGAGATTTTATCCAGCGGTAATTGGCGATCGCTCTTCGAGGAAATTTAGACTTATCTTATACCAAGAGAATCCTCGATCGTTGAGAAAAATTTCCGAGTCAACATAAATATCCGTTTGATCCGTTCAGGATTTACCAAAGAGTCGAACGGACGTTAACCTTTTTAGTGTTGTATCAGAGACGTTGGGCTTCCTTTCAATTTTGTACCGACGTATAAAACATTGATCGAACGTTTCTATATATACCCGAGACATCTCTGATTTATGAAACTTTGAACATTTCACTGGAGTCTCGAAATAAAATCGCCGACCTAACCGATTACTATTTGATAGGTCTACGAATACGAAGCTGCGTCATTAATTTAAGCTTTTGGATATTTTCATTATTCAACAATTTATTAGTCTGAAAATAAAATTTTATATAAATCGTGAAATTATCGATAGGTAATCCAATCTAATAACGGAAATTCTCTCTCTCTCTCCCTCTGAAATCATATTTATGCAGAAATTTAATTATCGACTTAACGAGCTTTAAAATTGTTCGACTCCTCCGAAATTCTATTCTGATAGCAGATAGTATTCCTCGTTGTAAAAATAAGACGAGTTACTATCCTCGTTAATGCTTACAACGTTTCGTATAATTCAAGTTTATGAGATATAACAAACGAGCATTGATTCAGTAAATAATGTCATTACGTTTGTCCTATTGTGGAACCAAATGCTGTAAAGTTATGCGTTTACCTTCATTGACCATCGATTAAGCACAGTTTTATCGCTTCCATTTCAGATCTAATTATTAATTTCCATCGAAAATGAATCCGTTAATGATACTTCCAGAGTATTCTATTTATTTTCAAATTTTTCTATCGACTCAATTGATCGTTATTGTTGAGTTTTGTTGTTACATAAATCTTTGGAAATCTATCGAATCTATTTCCTTCGTTTATATCGATATCATTCATAGCTATAGTGTTGCAGTCGTTTCTCAGTCTCTTTATCGAGTTCGTAATTCTCAGTCCCTGAGAAAATATCGCTGTACGCAATAAGAGAATGTTTCTTTATTGCATATTTAATACAGCGTAATCAATATTATTTCACATTTCGTGCTCTATGATTCGTGATACGAGAGTAAGATTGACGGACACTTTGAATTACAAGTGAACCGTATATGAGCTTTTTCGTTTTATTCTTTTCTCTATCGTGCATATATCGCCATCAGTGAATAAATATATAGATATATGTTTAGAGAGCGCGGGTACGAGTCTCTCTTTCTCTTTCTCGTTTCTCATTCTCTCGATTGCTCGTTGTTTTATATGATATTCAGCCCTTATCGTAATTCATATCGTAATAGGATCATTTTTCAGTGAGCCTTGCAAGACACGAGGGAGCCACAGACATTAAATATTTATTACAAAAACAAAACTGTTTTATTCAAACGTACATGCAAC
This sequence comes from Campoplex capitator, assembly GCA_037576405.1. NCBI lineage: Eukaryota > Metazoa > Arthropoda > Insecta > Hymenoptera > Ichneumonidae > Campoplex > Campoplex capitator. The sequence goes on along the minus strand of JARBWI010000323.1, from coordinate 4,934,187 downwards.
TAAGACCCTGAAGAATGCAGCCCTCGTATCATCATATACATACATATATATATATGTATATTTGTTCTCATAAAAATACAGTAGGAAGAGATCGAGAATGGGAGAAGAAGGAGAAGAAGAACAATGTAATGAGAAAACACTCCGAAACAATTGGTACACGATGTTTACTCGGTATTTACGATCACGCGATTTTCCAGAAGCTAATTGGCCAATTATATCCCTCAAGACTCCTCGTCTTTAAAACTCATTTATTGTTCCGCTTCCTACTCCAACGAAACGAAGATCATTTCACGTTTTACGAGACACCGAAGAGGTAAAAATAAAAGTCGAAATAAAATATCTCTACCGGTGTTATCATCGTGATGAAAATAATTGTTTTTGAACTAATAAATCGTGATAATTATCGAAGATATTATTGAACTTCTAGTAACTTGTTTCGTTGAATTTCTTCATTGTTTTCTTATCGAAATACATTTTATAGAATCTTCGAGTTTCGTTTCATTCGTATGATTTATAAAATATTTTAGAATGCTTTTTTCTGGAGTTTCTTTTTTTTTTCTGAAGCTGTCGTGCCTCTTCGAAATCATCGTTTTCAAATATTTCGGTAAAAATGCTCGTTTTCGAACTGAGATTAAATACATGAAATAATATTTTCACTAATTTTGCTCCAAAAGAGTGAAAAAACATCTTTAAATTCTCCACCCTCGTCGATGGTGCCCTTTGACACTTGAATGAAGGATAATCAGAGCTTTTCACAGCTGCACAATAATCCTGTTCTTCCCGCTCTCATATGAATCTGTTCTAAAGAAAAAGATGAAAAAAAACTGCGAAAAACTATAGTGAGCTCATACAGGAATCTCGAAGCAGCAGTAGCACCCGATCGTTATGCACCGCCCACGCGGGAGGTCTCGTAGACCATCCAACGCCGGTATAAATCACGAGAGAAGAGTGAGAAAGAGAGAACAAGAGAAGCAAAAAAACGTTTCAGGAAAGGGTGGAAGGGCATGTACGAGTAGTTATCATCATCGTGATTCCCAGGAACTTGGGCTGAGTCGAGGCTCTGCTGAACACGATCATCATCAGCATTCAGGAGCAGTAACGTTATGGCGTCCAAAAAATTCGCGTAATACTGCCATAACGCTCACGCACACGTACCTCAAGATATTCAGACCTTCAACCACGTGCATATGCCTCGCCTCGAAGAGGCGACGAATGAGAATTTACATTTTCCCTTTTTTTCTGTTTCATTCGTCCTTTATTCCCGGTAGCATGGAAAAAAATGGAATAATACATCATTTTTACTTGTATTCTTTGAATAATTCGAAACGGGATTCACTGAAAATCGGAAGCAATATTCCAAACATGGACGTTCACGAAAGATGATCAACGAAAATTGACATTTTCGATGTCAATAATAATTTTTGCGTTTTCAATGTATCAAAATAGAAAATAGGAATCTCTTAGTTCATGTTTTAACGTTTGTCCGAGTATTCTGAACAGAAAAACCAACAAACAAAACATGAAGAATAAAATGTCAGTGCGAATAAAAATCCAACTGTCAAGAATGATGAAAATATTATGATTTTTAAATAATGTATCTGAAATCATTTGAGTTCCAATTTCACTTTGATTATTGTTTATTACTGTCGATTCATTGCGTATACTCGAGTGCATGCGTGTCGTTCCTTATCCTCATTATATCAAGATCAATTATCTGATTGGTCAAGCACATTACATCAATCAGAGTTCATTGGACGGAAATATTAATCGAACTGTGTGATCCTTCTGATTAAAATAAAATTATAGACATTCTGGCAGGGCGTAGAGAGATCTTTCTGCGGAGAAAAACGTCGAGTTTCGTGATTGAGCAACGCATATTTTTGGTGCTGATATTATTTCTAACCCGATACGATATCAGTTGTTTCAATCCAAACGAATCAAGTCATTTTTCAATTTAATTCCTTGATAAATCATCATTTTATAAATGTTTCTTTACCTTTATTAATTTCAACAAGAATTTGCAATTTTTCAAGAAATTCGAGTCGTTAAAAAAAATGAATGAAATTAATTAAACGTTATACGATCGTAGTTCCATCATGGCCTCTATATTTCGCTACAGCTATTCAACAAAAGAGCCTAATGTAATTAATTTGCAACAGCTCTGATGCAAGATAGGTTTCTCAACGAAAAAAAAAAAAAAAAAAAAAAATCTTCTGCATACATATTTACGAACACGAAAGTGTGTACACTTTCATGTACGAGCTGTGCACATGCGAGCAACGAATTTCCGTAGTTCGCATAATGCAAAAAGCATACTTTCGCTCCCTGTAATTAAGGCGCGGTGCTCGATCAATCACTCGTTATCTTCGAGCATCCTTCGCTCCCATTCTCGATGCTTCTGTTGCCCAGTTCGATACAGCTCTCATCTCCTCTTATCCTCTCTCATGACGATGTTCACCGAGCGAGTAATCTACGATTTTCAAATCTCTTTGATCCTTCCGAATAATCCTGGCTCGTTGACATTTTCTCGGAGTATATATAACCGCGTCTGACTATTTTCGTCTGCCATCACTTATTTCGAGACCACGTTCTCTCGGACCAATTTTCTTCTGTCGAGACGAATCTACTTGCCACCGCAAACAAAAATAATCGATTCGACTAGAATTTAGATAAAAAATACAATCGTTTTGGCCATCGATTACGTTCCATCGAACTCCAAATGCATCGAGCATGCAAGATAACACAAAAAAAAAGGATTTCGCTCGAATAATTTTACCAACTTCGTCCAAAAACAGAAAAAAAATACGAAGGAAAATAGAATGTAGAAAAAATGGATATGAATACTGGTCCGGAACGTGCTCGTACGACAACAAAGTATAAACTAAACAGGAAGTTGCATAATTGGCGCATAATAATCAATGCAAAAAGATTGCAGATTATCACTGCGAGAGAGAGAGAGAGAGAGAGAGAGAGAGAGAGAGAGAGGCCTGTAATCGATGGCATCGATTGCATAAACTGTAACCCAGTGCATCCGGTAATCTCAGCTCTTTATCTCTCTATCGTTCTTATCTTCTTTTTCTTTATCTCTTTTCATTTTTTCCCCAACCCTCGTCTCTCCTCGTAATTTATATGCTCTCGATAAGAAAACGATGATTACGATATTGATTATATTTGCCAATTAACCGTGTCTGTATTTCGATCGATCTTCTGTAGAAGCTACCCGAGCGGTTAATTGCTTGTGACACACTTCGGAATCTCTTACTCAATTATTATTCATTTTTTTCTTTCCTTTCGGACCTATAGTACAGAGAATACTTTGGAGAAGAAAAAAATCAATGTTTGAAAAAACGAAAAAAAAAACTCAGCAGCAACTAAAACGTTATGAAGAAACTTCAAATTATTAGATGCTCCAAAGATGAGAAAAAAAAATAGTCGAATTAAGTGTTGCAGCTATACTGATTCTTCGTAAAAATTATTTACTTTTGATCCATGAAATAATACATTTGAATATTACTTATTTCATTTTGACGAGATCAAATTACGCGTTTACCGTTGAACCTTTTGCTGAACGTGTATGGTATCGCTGAGGACATAATCGTGAAGAGGGTTCGAGAGAATATGAGAATTAAAAGTAGAAAATGATGATCAGATTGGTCGTCATACACGCGCCTCCGTAAAAGAAGAGAGAAGAGAGTGAGAGAGAGAGAGTACTAACACGCGCGATCCTTATCACGTCGTTCTCTCCGCTTAATCGACCGAGTCGTATTAGTCTTCGCAGTTGGTGGTATCTCGAATATATAGATATACATGGAGCAAACAGATCGTTGCATATATGTATACGTATAATATGGCGGTTGTTCAAAAGTACTGTGTAACAGAGATAAAGAGAGAGAGAGCCTCTGGGGAGCAAATCATAAACTATAAAACATGGGCGTTAACTAGTGCCAGCCTACGAAAGACCGCCCATCGTACTGCTCGTTGGTGGTACAATAATCACTCCAACTCTTTCTGTCTCTCTTTTTCTCTCTCTCTCTCGCTCTCTCCCGAGGCTGCAACAATAATTTATATACGTGATCGTGCAGCATGCTTCGTTCTCCTTTATGCATTTGTATACATATATAATAGATACATGCATATATACCAGAGTACTTTGCAATATATACGATATATAGTTTAATTTAGTGCATCTTACGGAATGGTATAGAACTTTGCCTTTACTCGTTATACCTTCGTAAACATATTTTACCTCCAAGAATAATGATATTCTCGACAGCCACTTTAACCACGAGACCTCAGCGGCGAGTATGATATACATGTAACGATCATTACGCTAAGTAAACTCGATCTCGTAGGGTGAACGTGAAAAATCGTTTTGCTACATTTTTCCATGCAGCTCATACTGCATATTGCTATTTTTATTTTATTTTTTATTTTTTTCATTTTTTTCGTTGCTCATTCGCTGTATGCTCGATTTATTTTTAACGACTTTAGCGCATTGATACTTTTACGGTAAGATTTTGATGACCGTGTGTCGCATCTTCGGGATTCTTGCTTCGAGAAATCGAATTTTTTGTTTTTATTTGCTAATAAATATTTTGTCATTTTTATAAGTGGTTTTCGGTAGCGTGTTGACAGGGAGAGAAACAAAGTAGAAAGCGATTTATAGCCTCGGTGCGCTTGGAACGAAAGTTTCCTTCAACGTCATTCTCGAAGAATCAAGAATCTTTATACGAAACGTTACTGTGATTTGAAATCCGTGGTAATAAATTCGAAATCGGAAACCGTGCGCGGACACTCGGAAAAGTAGACGAAAAGAGGAAATTTTAGGCGACCGATATGTAACTGCGCGAGCGAATAACGATAATCGCGTGATTATCGAATTATCGAGTAGGCCACGAGCTCCGAGGATTTGTCGAGGCGTCGGGGATATTATCTCCACAAACGGAATCTTGGCTGTACGCGACTAACACGAGCATCGAATTCACTTATATCTACATGAGGGTAGTTCATGGACAGGGCCTCAGTAGAAATGCCCGTATGAGGCCAGACACACAAGTTCGAGGACGGATCTGTCATCTTCCTTGTAGATAGATCTATATATATATATATACCTATGCATAACGGAAGTTTGGATCCTGAGCTTCTAATTGAAGACACATATACGAGGATCACGTTTGCTTAATACTCTCCCGAGAGAACGCCTGCAGAGATTATATATATATATATATATATATATATCTCGATTTTAGTACGCCGTACTATACACATAGCTTGCAATGAACAAAGCAATACATTTCCGTTGGCTCGTCTATAGTTAATTGTGTGTGTAAACCCACATTCTAAATCTCGTATTCGCTTCGTACCGACAAACAAACGCGCGTATATCACTCTACGATATTAGAGTTTATACGAACATAGGTATACCGTATATATATATGTTGAGATGCAGTGTATTTGTGACTTCATAATGTACGTATAATCAAGCTACGCACGTATCAAATCCTGCGGAGAGTGTATGTATGTGTGCGGAAAGAGAGAGAGAGAGAGAGAGAGAGAGAAGGAGAGAGATGACCCAGTTGGATAACGAGAAATCCCTCTTGGTACGGCTACGTGTACGAGAAGTAACGAGCACCTTAAGGCTTTCATTCGCAGCTTAGTGCAACATCACTTCCATTATCGTAATGCGAAACTTTAGATTTTCCCTCAAAATCACTCACTCCGGTTCTCTTGTTTTGCGTACATTTTATTTTCTGTAATTTCGTGATGGTAGACTTCATCAGGAATTAAATTCTGCTTTTCGTTCGATGCTCTCTGTCATAAATCCAGTAGGTTTTTTTGTTTTTTGGTTTTTTTTTTATATCGTACAGTTGTTCGAGATTTTGAACGATGAAGCTCGCGGTTATGGAACTGACCGGTTACAGCTTATTTTTTATCATTAATAACGTAATCTTGTGGTTACTTGAAATTTTTCATTATAACGGATGATGAAAAAGTCGATAGCAGAAAGGTTGAATAAAAAATTCACATCGACCGGGAATTATGGAGAAAACCTGTATGCATAAAGAGGAAATCTCGAGTCGAGCTACAAATAACTTTTTTACGGGAGCTCTCGGGAAACGGTCAAAGTTCCCGACGCGGGTTTAAGAAACGAGAGCAAGTTTCGAGATAAAGTAAAGAAAAAGTGAGAGTGCCTTTATGTTATGAGACCTGTAGGTTGAGTCAGCAGAATCTTCGCGAGCCAGTTCTTCTCGATTTTTGCTTCTTTATGAACACACACGCGCACACATATACACACACACGCGCATACACTCACCCGGTGAAACACCTCGGTCGATCATCGCTTCGGGCCATTCTCTCACCGGTTTTGTTCTTGGCGCCGGTGATTTTCTCCGTTGATGCAACCGAGGCGCCTGTTGTTTCGTTCCCACATCGCTTTTTCGTTGCGTATTCCCGCGATGACCAAGTTTTTTTTTTCCCTTCGCAATTTAATTTGAGAAGAAAATAAAGAATTGGATTAGAAAAGATTCAGGAATGCTCTGGATATATTTCATCAGTTTTATCATAGTTACGTCATCGGGATCAATAATTTATAATTGCAAAAAAATCGGTTCTCATCCTCATGAACATCGATAAATGAAACGAATTCATTCAAATTTACAATTTAATCAGAGAATTAATGATTCTTGAGGAATTTATAAGATTCAGGAAAGGCGCGAAATATTCGTCACCTTCTCCTCGCTCGAACGAAAACTTCCGGAGTCATGAAAATATTGTTTTATAAAAAATTTAACTTTCATTTCGATTCATTGGGTGGCTAACGAACCTCCGGACGTTTTCTTTACAACAGCGGAGTTGAAGTTTTCAAGATTTCCGGCTGTTTTAAAAGTATTACTGGATGAAGAGTAAAGTGAACTTTGTCTGGGATCATTTTTTTTCAGGCTCACGAATCAGCGTGAGAATAACGAAAGAAATGTGAAGCAGGCGATATTGCTCCGAGTAAGGGACAACACCGACTTACCTGTGGAAAATCTCTTTTTCACAATCTTCATTCACTTTTGGCCCAGTTTTTTAAAGCCCGAGGTATCATAGTTTTGGGAATAATGTTATTTGAAGATGAAAAAAGGAATGCGCAAGAAGTTGACTCCGCAAACTTTCTGGAACGATCTTTTTATTTTTATTTGACGGAATAAACGAAGAACTTCGCTGAAGAGACAAAACTCCGTCATATTGAGAGTATTATTTTGCGAGTTGGTAAAGCGCACGGTATTCTATATTTCTACGATTATCTCAGCGAGCGAAAAAGAGCTCGAAATATTTGAGAAAACAAAAGCCGCAGCAGAAAAAAAAGTTGATAAAATAACTAGAAAAACGTTCGAGACGTGTGTGTATAATACGAAACAGAATAATTCTCAAATTTTATAATGAAGCTGTCAAAAACACACGCTCTCGTTCAGGTCGACAGAATATTTCTCATCGATAAAGCGTTGCAAATTATTTTCGATTTTTCTCCTAGCACTACAGATAAGTATCTTCACGCATTGACAAAGAGTAGATCAACCAATAAAGACAAATAGTTTAACACATTTTCACAACTATTTATTTCTCCTCGTGCTCTCGCACACTTCGCTCATACAAATTTAGCACCGAGTGCAACAACATCCGAGCGAGAGTACCTCGTGTAACATGAGCCAACATATTGTGTTACAGTCGGGTGTACTCCGAGGTGATCACGGAGAGTTCTGGCTGGAGCCAGTCGCCAGCGAGCCATCGACAAAGGAAGTAAAAAAAGAGGAAAAGATAACGTCGACGACGTTGGAAGAGAGAAAAATAACAGAGAGGTGCGCTGATCATGTCGGTCGATGTAGAAATACAACGGAAAATGATCCTGGCGCCGAGACGCGTTACGCTTACGTGGGAAATCCAACGAGCTTGACATCGGCCGGCAGACCTCATCTCGTTTTTCGGCGCTCCACTACCTCTGCCGCTGTAGATATTGGCGCCGGTCGTAAAAAAAGACGTAAAAAGAAGAGGAAACATGAAAGAAACTGTGGCACACGTGGTGAGTTATGAGGCTGTTGCCAATTTGGCATACTATTTTAGATTTTAAATTTTGTTGGCTATTCTCGATCATGATGGAACATGAGAATGACGAAACTTTGGTAATAATAGCAGGCAACAATTATGGACCAATATGATGATGATTTTCATGGTGAATTTGAAGGAACAACAGAGAAGAACACAATCTGATCAGTTCATTTCCATCCCACCATTATTTCACTTTGAACTTTGATTATTTGTATTTTAGAATTGGTGATTGCTCACTGAAAAATTTCGATTCTGACGATCACTACGGTATACGGTTCTTTACTATTTCCCAAAAGTTCCAGGCACCTTAATCATGAAGTAATGTAAAACGTATAGATCGTTTGAAAATTAATGAATCGAAAAGATTCTGCGAAGAGTTCTCGACGCATGTCATTAATGCGATCTTCAATATCTCGAAATTTCTGTGAAAATGGATTCAAAGCTTGCTATCGAGTTAATTTCTTTTTCGTGGAGGAGAAATCAAAATAAAAGAATGATTCTTGCTGTCTTTTTTAATTTGAAAAGCGAAATTATTGGTAACCAAGTGTTGTGAATGAAGCAAGTTTTTTCACAGCTACGAAATGCATCGGGATATGAATGACATTAGAATTTTGACGTGTAATAAATCTGTGTGAACTGGATAACGATTAATAATTGAAAAACTTCACAATTACTCAGACATGCCAGTGTGTGTCACGATAATTTCTACGTTGAATAGCTCGTAGAACTGGGTAGCTTTCATTGTAGCAGGACAAATCGTTTGGATGACTTAGTTATTGGGTGATAATGAAACGTTGAGGATTCTCTCGTTCCGGTATAGTTAGACTGTATAATTGGCGTTTGAAAAAGCAGAGATGTTTCTTAATTGCTTCGAACGCGAGCACAGGTGAAAATCATACGGGTGTCAGGTAGCTGGACGATGAATAAAATGATCGGGAATTCGAGACGACGAGACGTAGCCAGAGTCGACGAGAGGTATTTATACGCGTTGGCCCGGCGGGTTTCTTTCGGTTTATACCTAAGAGGAGAGCGGAATAACAAAACGACAAAAGAAAAGAAGAAAAAAAAAGCATAAACTAAAATAAAATAAAATGAAAACCCATAAAAAAGATGGAAGGAAAAGGATTAACGGAGTTGGGTCTCATCTCTTTGGGACGGCCCTTCTCTCTCACCTCTGTTATTAAGGACAATGAATATCGTTCGGTAGGAATGAAGCTCGTATGGCCTTTGCCGGAACGATTCATCAGCTATGGTAAATGAAATCTTAATTGTAGGCTCGGCAATCGAGCTGCAATCTGCATAAATCATCGACCTTCTCTTCTCTCTCGCCTCTCACACAAGGTATCATCCACTGGTCAATATTCCATAGCTCTTTTATTCAACCTGATCGCTCCTTATTTATCTGAACATTAATAAAACAAAACAAAAAAAAAACAAAATCAGTAGGAAAAAGCTTGCGAGTTGAGTTCAGCCGGCTGGATATATTCCAGCAAGTTTTATGTCAGCATACTAGACCAAGCGAGAGATCAATTTAACCTAATCACGAATTATGTACATCGCAATGTAATATCTTCTGAGTGGTTTTGTACAAGCCCACAAGTGCATCGACAAAATCCAACGTAATCCCATATAAGCCAGAAAATTTATAATAGACCCCATTCGGAGTGAGCCATATTCATCATCAAATGACTCATGGCTCAATATTATTGGACCGTTAGAATCAAAATCAAAACATAATTGATTGGTAAGCTTTGGACCAGTATTATGGTGATCGCAGAAACTGCTTTCATGGCTCAGCAGTGATAATCAATAATGCGGGATCAATGAACACGTATATAAATAAATTGTTCGTGTCTCTGTTTCCCCCAAGAAAGAGAAATGTTCACCGGGCCATTATCTACTTTGGGAATTCAAAAGGGTCCGCATGTATTGTCTCAAGAAGATAGACAGAATCGATGATACGTCAGCTTCCTGTTTTATCAGAGTTCATTGACAATGAATGAATGGTGTATTAAAAGAATGGTCAGCCGTAAGCCATTCCGAGGTTTTTTTTTGTCACAGAACCCCGACGTCTTACCGAGACGCGTCTTGAATGGCAGACGCAGCCCGGTCTCGTGCAAGTTCAAGGTCGCGGTCGTAGAAAACACCAGACAAGACAGCAGAGATCTTGGCAACGTTCCAAACGTTCGATAAGTCGTGCCCGACACGTCGAAGCACTCGTTGTCGCTGACACGAGTATGATGGCTTTTCATCAGGACGGCGACGTCGAGACATACCTCTTGACCATTATGAACATGGTGTCGTCCCTCTATCACGATCCAACGATCGGTAATTTCATCAATGTCGTCGTTGTGAGAATTATTCTAATGGAGGAGGACGAGGCAGAGGTAAATATGCAGACATTACGGACACCTCACTAAATGGCGTCACGCTCGATCATTGGAATTCAAAATGGCGTTAAAAGTTTCTTCGTTTGAACATTTAAACACGATTATTTTATTTCCACTATCGATGCAATCTTATTCAAGGATACTTTTGCACAAATGCTTCGAGAGCCAGACCTGTTATTTTCTTTCGTTCAATTTGATTTCTTTTAAATTATATTCTCGTCGATTCGTTTTGCCTCTCGATGATCAACAGCTTCGGAACAATCTTCAATTATTCTTAAAAGCTGTCAGTTTTTTGTAGAATCAAAGAAAACCACGAGCGAAACATCATCAAGATCGAAATCTTTTGAATCAACTTTTAATTATTTCTGTTTATTGTTTAACGATTGCTCAGCAAGGACTTAATATCACTATTAACGCCGACAAGACTCTCTACAATTTTTGCAAATGGCAACAAAAAATGAATCCCGGTGATGATTCACATCCCAATCATCACGATGTTGCGATACTTGTCACCAGGGAAGATATATGCTCCAGAGCCAATACACCCTGTAGCACTTTAGGTGTCGCCCACGTTGCTGGGATGTGTCAACCAGATCGCAGCTGCAGTGTCAATGAAGACAATGGCATCACTTTGGCTCACACTATCACTCACGAGTTGGGGCACAAGTAAGTCTATATATTTGCTTTTTTTTTTTTAATCACTTCAGTCACAATTCAATCGAACGTTATTCCATCGAAAATTTATATTCATGTGGTCACCAAAACGTTAGAACGTTTCGGTGATCACAGTTTCTTGGTATAGCTCGCGTTACTTACTTTCAAAAATGATTGCGCTGATTTTGAATTCGATTTTCTCGAGCGACTTTTTTATTATCTCTTTCGGACGTTCTTTCACTACGATTCGAACGTTTTGGTGATCCTAGTTTCGGCATGTATCACGACACCGATAAAATCGGATGCAGCAAGCGTGATGGCGACACTTTGCACGTGATGACCCCAACCTTTGAGGTCGATACTGTCGGTGTTGCATGGTCGAGATGCTCCAGACGAGACATCACGAATTTTCTCGAGTAAGTTACCACTACTTTTGACATTTTCTTTGATTTCAATGAACTTTGAACAATTCATTGAAAATTATCATTTCATTGACTGAAGATATTTTTTCCTCAAATCTTATGCATTCCAAAGATACAAACTTTGGATAAAGCCATGCAATGACTTTTGATATGCACCGATAATCAATTTTGAAAATACAGTTTCGAAAGAGTAATTCATTGATTCGGACAATTTTTTATCTTCTTCGTACTTGTGTTTTCTGCAGCTCTCTTTCAGTAAAAAAATATATAATTTCTTCACCAATTTTCTTCTATTCTGTAACGATGATACCAAAAAAAATTTATAATTTCATTTTTTTAAATATGAAATCAGAAAAATTTATTCGTATTTTTATAATCCGGCGAACTTAAGTCAAGGTAAAGGCGAATGTCTCGAAGACGAGCCAGCTGACAACGATTATGCATATCCCGATCTACCCCCCGGTGCTATGTACAACGCTGAACATCAGTGTCGACTGCAATTCGGCGTTCGAGAAGCATCAGTCTGTTCGCCACTACACGAGGTACATTTAAATCATGCCAATACCGCTGAACTATCATTTGGCCATATTCCAAATATCATTCTGTAATACGATCAACTTTTTCTAAGCTCAAACACGCTTTTTCACTTTGCAACCAATTCGATGATCATTTATAGCCACTCCTGGTAATTAATTTTCTCGCAGATATGTTCGAAACTCTGGTGCATCGTCGATGGTTCTTGCACCACGATGCTACATCCCGCTGCTCCTGGAACTCATTGTGGCAAACACATGGTACAACAAAGTTTATTATATTTCATTCGATCGATTGTCATAATTGACACTGTCGAATGGTTACGATTTCTGGCATACTTTCAAAATTGAAATCATTATTATTGATCAGCAACCTTTCAATACTTTGGACAGTGAATTTAAATAACATTTCAAAGACCAAACATCGCGTAAATAAAACAGCAGTTTTTACGTTTTACTTTTATTCTGTGTTCTGACTGAGACCATCAGGTTCACCAAGCAGAAAACAATTTTGCATGTCTTCGTCGCAATGTTTTTCACGAGATTTTAATTGAGCTTGAAATCCTTTTAGTGGTGTCAGAATCAAGAGTGCGTGCCGATAGTCGATCGTCCCTTAGAAATCGACGGCGGTTGGGGCGAATGGGGTAGTTGGAGCGAGTGCTCGCGAAGTTGTGGAGCAGGTGTCTCGATCGTTGAAAGAAAGTGCGATCATCCGGAACCAGCGCACGGTGGTAAATTTTGTATCGGCGAAAGACGACGATACAAAATTTGCAACACTCAAGCATGTCCCGAAGGAATGCCAAGTTTCAGGAGCGTCCAGTGCAGCGAATACGATGGCAAGGAATACAAGGGCAAAAATTACACGTGGTTGCCATATTTCGATCAAAGTAATTGTGCCTCAAAATGATTTTTTATTATCGAAGATAATAATTTTCTGAGCTAACATTCGTTTGACATTTGGTTCACTATTTTTACAGATTATTAATTTCTTTTTCTTTTGGTGAAAAATTAATAAGTTTGAAAGTTGCACTTTTTTTTCGAGATTTTCGTGCGCGTAGATGAAATTTTCTGACTCGAATTCAACGGTTCTACGAAAGTATGATGTAATAAAGTTATGAAGTTTATTTTTAACACGTGGACTTATAATATTCGAACAGAATTTTCTTTATCGTGCAACTTTTTCATAAGAAGCTTGCCCGTGGACTGTAACATTGATCTTAAATCCTCAAACTTTTTTTTTTTACTTATTTTAGGAAGAAAATTTTTTTTTTTCTTTCTTCCTCGCTAAAGAGAATCGTTAATTAAAAGTTGCTGTAAAATATTGATTTTAAGCTGAACCCTGCGAGCTTTACTGCACCGATACTGACGAGAGTGTCATAGTTCCATGGGGCGAGGCTGCGCTCGATGGTACTCCTTGCAATGTCGGTACGCGCGATATGTGCATCGCTGGAATTTGTCGAGTGAGATATGAATTCTATAATAATCGTGTGAACCTTTCAATCTATTTTTTTCGAATAAAAATACAACAAAAAGGTGACCGAAAATGACCGGAATGTTCTCTTTGCCAAAAATGTTTCTCGTATGCGTCAATAAAGTTTGATTATACACCGTTCTCGTTGTGCTTTTAATGAATAACGCACGAGCGTGTAACGGAAAAAAATTTCGAGAACGTGCAAAAGGAAGTTTATTACGTAAATAATTGAGATTTTTTTCTCAAATTGAAACACGATCTCAATCATTCGAAAACCAATAAAATGGAGGCTTCGATTTTTCATTTCGAAGAAAATGAAAACAACGTTTTGCCAAATAATTTGTTTTATTATTATTTAAAAAAAAAAGATTGAATTTTATAAACTTAGATCGATGAATGAAACGAATGAACAATGAATTAGGAAATGGATTCTGGCAATTCAAAGTTTGACAAAAAATTTGATGTTCTAATTCAGGTTTAAAAAAAATAAAATTCGATTTTCCCAGGACAGGTGGGAGTGAACGAAGATTGTTAAAAGTAGATTAATTAGAAGAAAAAAAAATAATGAAATTATTTTGGCAAATGAAGAAACAAACGGTTTTTTTTCATCGATTCGGTGAACAAGGAATTGAAAAAAAAAAAAAAACTATTAATAGATAATGAAATTTTCGAAATTGGCAGAAAGTCGGTTGTGACTGGACCGTAGATTCCGATGCGACCGAGGATCGTTGTGGAATTTGTCACGGTGACGGTACACAATGTGAAACGACGAGCGGAGTTTACGACAAAAACGAGGGCCCGGGCTATCGCGAAGTAATTGTAATACCAGCGGGTTCCAGAAACATCAAAATCGAAGAAGTTGGCAACAGCAAAAATTACATTGGAATCGGAGTCCCAAATTCCAACAAGTATTTCCTGAATGGAAAACGGTGCGTCAAAAACAACAACAAAAAACGAAATAAAATCGATTTTTCGACGAGAAAGCTATACATTTTTATAATATTTTATCGTTTTGATATTAGTACTGATTTGTTTTTTGTTTTTTTTTTTCACTTGCGACAGGCAGATCACCTTGGCAGGCGAGTACGAGGTCGCTGGTACACCAGCTCTTTATGAAAGGGATCACGACAAAGAAAAGATCAGGATTCCTGGTCCAATCAGGGAAGACGTTGTCGTTTATGTGAGTAAATTTGAAAAGAATTAGAAAAAAAAACAGTCTGTGAGACGAAGCTCAAAGGTAGTCGATTTCATGATGATTTTTTATGTCAATTTTCATTTTTATCGACACTCGAATTTGCACACGTTTTGATGCTTTTTTTCGAATTCTCTCCCATGAAATATTGAGCCATTATTCGTGTGGGTTTGGTTTGGTTTGGTTTTTTTTTTTAATTTTTTTTGGAAAAGCTGATATACCGAGGTCATTATCGGAACTTTGGCCTTCGTTACGAGTACACTGTACCCAAAGAGGAACCGGATCGTGCTCCAGAATATTCTTGGGTCCTATCCGACTGGTCGCTGTGCACGGTCACTTGCGGAGGTGGAACTCAAACTTGTCACGCACTCTGCCACGAGAGAAAGAGCGGCGTTGTCGAAGATACTTTCTGCGAAAAAAAGGACAAACCGGAATTTCGTCTACGCGAATGCAACAAAAATCCTTGTCCAGCGAGGTAAAGAAAGTTCGATAAATCTGCTTGAAATTTTATGTCCAAACATTTCTTTATTATTTGAACAGAAAAATTTGTAAATTTAAAACAGTAAATTGAATAAATCGCTTTAAAAATAATAGTTGAAAGTGGTTCAGAGATTTGTTAAATTTTCAGATGGTGGGTAGGACCTTGGCAAATGTGTCCTGTGAGCTGCGGCGAAAACGCGCTTCGCAAAAGATCGGTTATGTGCGTATCTTCGAGCAAAGATTCAGACGGTTCGGATCTAGCTCTGCCGGATCGGGATTGCGACAAAGCTTCGAAACCGGAGGAAGCTGGTCCTTGTCCAAATCTGCCAGCCTGTGGTCCATCGACGGAAGTGCCAATGATCGTTTACGCCGACAACAAAGACGCATCGTTTTACAACATAACCTCGAACGACGGTGTTACGATCGTCGACGTAAACGCGACCGAAGAACCCGAAATTCTCGAATTCGATAACGTCGTCGACGAGAATCCTGACAACTCGATGTACAACACTAAATCAAAGTGGATCGTATCCAAATGGAGTCACTGTATTTATGGAAAAAGAAGCCGAAAAGTCTCGTGCTCCATTCCCAGCGATTGTAACATCGATGATCGACCTCCCGCGATCGAAGATTGTCGGGGAGAAAAGTGGGTCACAGGTAAAAATTCACAAATTTTAGTAACGATTTTTAACGATCTTTAACAATCGAAATTTTCGTTTTTATCCTTATTCCGATGAAAAACGATTGAAGATAAATCTTCGGATATTTATTCATATTCGAAAAATATTTGACAACGATTTTAACAACGAAAATTTGCTCAAAATTGAGCTGAAATGCTCAACGATCAATGAAACTTTGTTTTTCCTCGTTGAATGAATACAAAAACAGAGTTTTCTTCTGTCATTGTTTGTCTCAGTTATAAAAAATTCATTCAGATCGAAGATTCTTGGTTGTCGAACCTTTCAAAATCATTAGCCAATGGTTTCTCAAAGCCTCGAGATCTGTTGAGATCGAAAAATCGAAGATGACATCGAAAATTTGATTTATGAGCATTTTTTTCTACTTTTAATTCGCAGGAAAATGGGGCCCCTGCAACGCAACGTGCACCACAAAAATTGGTGTTAAAACACGCGAAGTAACTTGTCGCAATAGAACGACGTTATTACCCTCGGAAGATTGTTTATCGGACAGAAAACCTCTCGAGGCAAGACGATGTCACTACAGACGGCCTTGCGGCGATGAAAAACCCGGTAAATATTTTCCTTTCCCTCTCAATCTTCTTTTCTTATAGAAAAAAAAAAATGCTCGAAACAAAAAAAAAACGTTTTGATTTTCGGGCTTTTCGTGATCGAATTTTTCAGTACATAAATTCATTTATTTACTCGAAAGGAAAACAAACATTTCGAAAAAGTATATTATTCGTACCAAACGAATGAAACAAATGATTTTGAATTCGATTCAGTCTTAATAAATTGATAAAAAAAAGTCAATTTCGTGAAAAAATTGAATAAAAATACGATCGATCGATCACGAGCTAAAAGCTGTTCAGGTTCTGTTAGCTTATTCTCATTTTTTGTCCTCGAAAATGAGCGAATTTCAATTCATATTTCCAAACTACGTTTTGAACACATCTGTTAATTTTTTTTTTTTAAATCAACAATTTTGTTTGATTCTGAGAAAAATATTTGTATCATAAATGTTTTAATTATCTAATGAGAAAATGAATATTCGCGATAACGAATAACAGTTCGTCGACAAACGCCCGTTATTTATCCTTATTTTGTTTTTTTTTATCCAAAGGTTGCAAGGACAGTATCGTGCCAGCGAACATGTGTGCAGCTTATAGACGAATGTGCGACGTTTCATCGATCGTCAGAGAAAAATGTTGCGCCACGTGTTTCAAGAGACGACGTCATGTGCGTCGTAATCGGCGCCACAACTTTGGCGATTAAATTAACCATTTTTGTTTCTTCACTAAACAAACTCTTCGAGACTTTGATTAACAAAAAAAAAAAAAAAGAAGTTGGCGCGAGATCGCTGAGTATTTGTTTTTTCTCTTCCAATAATACGGCAACGTGCAAATCGAGCAGAGAGAATCGCCTGATTGTTGCGAAATGTGAAGAAAAGAAGAAAAAAAAAGAAAGAATAATATTTCAAGTGTTGCGACCAACGAATCGAACGTCTAACTGACACTCGCGGATAACAACGAAAAACAAAATCCGTCTTAAAAGTCAATTTTTACGTTACTTAACGAGAGAACACAAAAAAAAACACTGTAGAATGTGACAAAAGACATAATTATAACGAGAAACTTCTCATTACTCTTTTATCTCGTTTTCCGTCCCTTAATTAATAAGCCGAGTACACGATATTTGGCATTTACCTCGAGCGGGTATTTATCTTCCAGTTCTGTAACATGCAAAACAGACGCGATGATTTCTCGTTGCCAAGAAGTTTGAGAAATTTCATTATTAAATTTAGTAAGCAGGCATCGATCAATTTATAGTTGTATTTAACGATTCAAAAGTGGCGCCAAATGCTCATTTAATTAGCGCCTGTTGTGCACACGGAGCAAAATATATTAACATTCGTTTGAAAGCTGCATTTTTTATGTTTCGATTTATCGACACATCGAACGTTTTTCTTTGTTCAAGTTTTGCTTTTTACTGCCTGTCAAAGAAAAATAACTGCAGATCATTGCGAATGTAACAACGAATAAATGTAAGAAAAACAACAAAAATGTTTCTTTTACTAAATTCTACAGAATTTCATACGAAATTTGACATTATATTCGAAAAAAACAAAAAAAAAATTAAAATATTCATATTTTATTGGCCCGATTGTTAATTTTTTTTCAAATTCCTTCCAGATACTCGTTTCGCTTGTCGAATATTGATTGAAATACGATTAGAAAGTTCGTTCGTTTCAATTACAATCCCATCGTATTCCATTAAACATTTGATTTATAGTTTTTGTTATTTTTTTTATTTTTTTTTTCTTTCGCTTGCTCGTTGCTTATCGCGGATGAGAAACTTGATTGATATAGAAATCCGAGTTAAATGGATTTAAGTGCCTCTTCAATAGTGGCATCTATCTTTACATCGAGAAATACAGGAAATGAGAATTTTATCGAATCTTCGTATTTATTCAAATGTGTCAATTAACAAGCTCGAATGACTCAACACAGAGTTGGCTTGTTTATCAATTATCGTCGACGTTTACGTGCACAACTGGCTCCATCAACGTTGCATTTCATCTTTCAACCGGCAAGAGCCAACGTACGTTGATCCGCAGTTGCATTCTGCGTTCCGAGTTATTATAACGTGTATTTATTTTTGCGTCAAAGATTTTCTAAGCTGAAACGATTTTTTGCTGTCATTCTAATTTTCGTGAAATTATATCCTCCTGTCGATCATTATTTCTTACACAAATTTCGTATTTATGCATACGACGAAAAAATGATTTGAACTCCGATTAAAATTATTTTTGCATCGCTTCTGTTTCTGATCAGATAAAATTATCGGACTTTGAGCAACGAATTTCAGTCAATAAATTTTGTTGCTCGGTCGAAAAAAAAACCCAAAATTATATCCGCTGAAAATTGGAAAAAAAAAAATATGAACTTTGGGAAAAATCGTTGAATAAAAATTTTTTTAAATTCCAAAGTCCCAAAGAATAATTTTCAGTCCCAAAGACTGAAAAAAAAAAAGAAAGAAATAAATCTCAAATAGGAAAAAATATCTCTCTCTCTCTCTCTCTCCAGTTTCGCATATATTTAGTCTGAAGGTGCACGCATCTGATTGTGAGTGTGTTACGGACTCGAGTATATGCGTGATAAAATATCGCGTTGCTGAATATTATGGAGTGAGGTTATGCAATCTTGGCGCCACCTTTTCAGACTCGGGCCAAAAGCTCTTCTATTTTTCGACGCAGCTCTTTTCTTACCGGCGCGACGCCGCTAACTTCCTTCTCTATCTCGTAAAGTAAAATCCTTTCTCACCGCGAGCTTCGATACGTGAAATTATGCCACGATCTTATTCCTTCGTTTTTTAGCTCTTCTCTTACAATTTGAGAGAAATTTCAGAATCAAAAATTACATTTTTCTTTGTCGTCGATAAGAGAGTGAATGAAAATTCGACTTTTTTTAAATCGAACCGATGATCGAAGAGAATTATAAACGAATTGACTTGAAAAAAAAAAACATTTTCTACAAGTGATTCGACTCATTTAATGGATTTTTTGACTTTTTGAAAAACTTTAGTATTTTTCACGAAAATTCATTTTTCATCTGTTAATCCGCTTCTCGATTTTTCCTGTCAACGACATTTAAAAAATGGTCCATTATAAGCCTCAAAAAATTTAATTTTCCAAAATGGCAATAAATTATTTTCTGTCAATCGAAACGTTATCGGCTCAAATGAAACGATTTTACCGAAACGAGCTAATTATTATATAATTTCGTTGGATATTTCCATCGATAAATTATTCGTGTACTTAGAAAATGAATGAAAGCGAATAAAATCTCGGAACATTTGTATCGAGATTACGTAAGGAATAGAAGCAAGGGGGAAAAGTGGGTTTTCGGGAGGTTTGCCAAATATTCAAGCTCGTGATATATACGTGGCGCATTATTAGCAGGCTTTGAAACGCGATCGTTGTTTCGATAGAGATTCGATCGTCTGCTCGAGATTTTCGATCGCGTCCAGCTGCGTTTTCATGCAACTTTAATGTTACATATACTTTAGCAGCTCGAAGCTTACCGCGGTGCACAAGAGAAGCGAACGAACGTCACATTTACCGTGTACATTTTTACGAGGCATCATACGTACTTCTTTTACTACCAACTTTTTACGACTCGAACTAAAAGCTCGAAAGTTATCGAGTTATTTTACGATGATTTTTAACACTCGCGCCCCGATCACCATCTTCGAAAATATTAATTTTTTTAACACGCTATCACTGAAATTGCAAAAATTGCGAATAACACGTTAAAGATGCTTTCACACGGCTACCCACTGTAGATTCGAATAAAAACATTTGAAATATTACATTTTTCATGCCAAAAGAAAAAGAAAAAACAAAAAATAGAATCTTTTAAAATTCTTACAAAAAAAACGTTGATGATCGAGATAAATTTTATTTATTCGCCTCGATTGATAAGAATTCTAAAATTTTCGTGTAAAAAAAATTCTTCTCGATAATTTTAACAGCCTGTAAATCTCTGATCCGTCAGAATTTATCGAAAATAAAATATTTCAAAAGCAATCAAATATCGAGAGCAAAAAAAAAGAGACGAAATCATGAGGCAACGATGATAAAACATTTTTGTTTTGTTGTTTTCCTCAAAATATTTCTTTACGAAATCTAGAATATCTTCATATTCGTACGGGTCATATAAATAGTTTTATCGCGTCGACGAAATATCGTGCTCACGATTCACGATTCATTATTCACCGTATATTCGCGCACTAAATACGTGTGCAGCATTCTTCCATTTAAAAAATTCATCAAACGGATGTACGTGCGATATTGTCTTGATCCAGCATCGGCCAGGGGGGGGGGGGGGGGGGTTCATCGTTCGTTATAACGCGACGTGTCTTTATCCCGAGATGCATTTTCAGCTTCTTTCAAACAATGGAGATAATTCAATGACCCGAACGACTAATTGTGCGTTATTTTCGTGTACGTGAAAAATCTTGATTGGTTGAGCCAAGAAAAATTATTATTATTTTATTTTTTCTCGTTAAAACATTAGTTTTTCGTTAGAATTTTTGTCGTTCCGCCATTAACGAAGAAACTATTTTTGTTCGTTCGATCATTTCGGAACTGCGATTTCACGCACAAGTTTAAAAAGCAGAAAAAAAAATAATAATAATTTTTTCTTGCTTCTCTCAACGCGCAAACTGCCCTCGCGTTTCGATCTATAGTTACGGTCAATTTTTAAACGAGCGTTTCCGGCACAACATTGACCCCAATTTTCATGACAAACCAGTGCTCAACCAGGAGAGCAGATTTTATATACTCGAGGCTGGCCAAGGCCGCGAGCAGCGAATTTATCAGGTCTCGTAATGTTTTCAACGTCAATCTACAAATGCGACGCGTTAGTCTGTGTCCCGATACAAACGTTTGTGAAAAAATTTAAAAAAAAAAATAAAAATTGCGGCAGCAACTTGTACGATGAAAAATTATGTCCAGCGGTAATAGAAACTTTCGTAGGTTAGTTCGCGACGACGTAGAAAAATTCACAAGATTATCGCACTAATTTAATCACTTTTTTTAACCTTATTTAAGGGTTTAATCTTGAAAATAGATTTTCCGTGATTAATTGCGGTTCGAACGAACACTATTCGCGGATGCAAGATATTCGAAAATGTCAAAGGATCACATGGAAACCGCCATCGGCAATATCATTTGATGAAATCGAATAATCAGGCGGACGAACGCGCGTTGATTGAAGTAGAAATTAATATCGCAGAATTTCATATACAAATGAAATTGAATTGAGCGATCGTTGAGAGTAGTACATAATCGAGAAGGGAATTCGCGTTCGCAGAAGAACAGAAGATGTTTTATTTCGAGTACATATTTCGATGAGAGAAAAAGCCTGCTCGTTCGTTTATTTTTCCTTCGTGACCATAAAAATGCCACGAGTTTTACATCGTGCAGGCAGTTCTGCATACGATATATCGTCAAACGCGTTAATAGCCCTCGTGTGCAATACATTTTCTCGTACATTATGATGCACTTTTGCGGCAAACTCGATCATAAGAAAAGAAAAAGAAAAAACGAAATGCTGCATGCACCTGAGCGACACAGCAAATTTGCGATCAACCTCAGATATTTTAAGGTCGAGAAATATTTTTTAAAGAAAACTTCGAATTTGATGATTCGAAGCCCTTCGAGTCGGAGTTTTAGTGAAATATTTTAAATGGCACGAGCGACCTTTACAATGACATTTGTCAACGACCTTTATAAACGTTCAAAATTTGCCCTCTTCAATATGTTTCTATCGATTTGACCCGAATATTTGAAACATTTTCCTCAAACAGGTCATCGCACCGACACAGTTTTCGAATATTAAAAATTTTTAGATCAATTTTAATGAGAATTTATCGAAAAAAGAAAAAAAGCTTGAGCGTCACA
Source organism: Campoplex capitator (assembly GCA_037576405.1). Classification (NCBI taxonomy): domain Eukaryota; kingdom Metazoa; phylum Arthropoda; class Insecta; order Hymenoptera; family Ichneumonidae; genus Campoplex; species Campoplex capitator. The sequence continues at coordinate 4,911,817 of JARBWI010000323.1, read as the reverse complement.
AGAAAATTCAGTTTTTTGTTCGACGACGTCGAATCGTGAAGCGATTATTAATAGTTTTTTTTTTTCTGCGGCGTTAATATACACGCGATAAAACGATATTAGCATACATAAAATAAAGATAAGCCGACAGACATTTATTTCGACCAGTTGGATCTAGTGGAACAGGAAGTTTTCACTGCCAAACGTCAGATTCGCTCTGTTCTCGTGGCATTCTCTCTCCCATCCCTACTCTCTAATATTTTCAAACTCGTGTAAGAAATAGTGCCAATTTACGACAACGAAATACGTCGGCTCAGGAGCCCCCAAAGTTGGCCACTTTTGAAACACTTGTTCCGCCTCGTTTGTTGACTCGTTGACAGTTGTCTTTCGTACTCCGATCACGTCGGTTGTTCCATCATTCATTTTTGTTTTTTTTTCTTTCCAACTACCAACGTTCATTCTCTTCTCAGGGAATTAAATTGGTGCCATTAAAAATTGCTGCTTCGAATAAAATTCTTCATATTCAAGTGGGAATTGTTATAACAAAATTAAAGTGAAATTTCCAACTCCGATCTTCTCACAGCATCAGCATCACAATTTCAACAATTTTTAATCCCTTCGTTGCTTCTCTTATCAAAGGATTCATAAACTCGGATATCAATACCCAACGAATTAATACCGTCGTTAAATTTTCGTTTGAGAGCGATCCTCCATAGAGGCGTTACAATTACATAAAACACACGATATTTCAAACGGTTCGAATCCGCAATTGTATATTGACTGAAATTTACCTTTTTCATGTATATCTATATATAATAAGATAGAGATATAGACGCTCACAGGATTAATTGTACACCGGTATACGATCGTGATAATCCGTAGTCTTCGACATTCAACGAGATACTCGAGAGTCAGTACGCGTCAGTCGTTTACGAACAAAACATCGCGAGGTAGCTAACCCGATACGTCACGGTTGAATCACAAGACAAGAGTGAAAAGTGAAACGAGAACAAACTTCGTTTTCATTTAATTTTTGCCATTTTTTTTTTCAAGCTTCTTTTTTTAATTTTAGAAAGTATCTGTGAACACTCGGTTGGAAAGAAATTTGAAAAAATACGTGGAATACAAAACATTTGATAACGATTTTTTTTTTTTTTTTGGCGAAACGATTGTTCAATTTCGAATTCAGTGTTATGATAGCAGACGAAGTGGGATTACTTCGAATGTACAGAACGTTGGTAAATCGGTAATTACGATTTTTTTATTCATTTATTTTGGAGCATCGATGTCATTACAGTTTTGTTATTAAAACGATCGATATTTATATGTCCAAAGCGTCTTTCTTGGACGTTGTAGTCAGTCATTTTTAATGACGAGGGTTCTATAAGTAAATTTCAATATTTCGATGTCGTTCGAATCGGAGTTTTTCATAATTTCAAGATTAGTTTGTCGGAATAACAGAGATTAAATAAAATCGGTAAAAATCAATGATTTTCCAGCTTTTTCGCGAGGATTTTTTTTATCCCGATCAGAGTGCAATGACCTCTGTCACGATCCAAGGTAATCGGTATAAAATGATAAAATAAAAAATGAATTAAATTTCAAGATATTTAAACACGAAGCACGATAAAAAGCAGCGCTGAAAGTTTTCCAGCGAACGGTTTATCGAAGAAAACGTAAAGGGAAAGCGATCGCGAGTCGAGTACACAAAAAAAATCCATCTAATTAAAAACAAAAGATGAACGGATTTGATGGGGAAATATATCGGGAAACGATACGCTATGATAACAAGAAAGTAAAAAAAAAAGAATTTGTAAAGTTCCGGAGCAAGAGCAATATATGTTTGAAAATACGAAAAAGAACTGGAGTCGTTACGTTTTGTAAAAGGCAAAATTAAACAGGATTTGAACAAAACGACGTACGAATAAAAATTCCAGTATTTTTCGTTCCGTTGGTTCAATAATCTGCTTTCTTCTTCGTCGTTTCAATTCAGTCTCACGCATTTAAAAATTATCGAAAATATTATTGACTCCTCCGTAGATCGGTTTACACTGTTAAAAAAAAAATTTTTTTGAACCAAATAAAATGTATTCAAAGCAAATAAATTAATTACTTGTATATTATCCAGTAATTCATGATTGGTATATAGCAAATATGTTTTCGACACAAATATATGCTTTCATGAAAGCTAATATCAAATCATTAGAAACAATGGACCTTTAATAGACTCGATTGCACGATTACTACAAACAATCGGTCGATTTAATTCAGTTTAATAAATGAATAATTGGATAAAGATTTTGACTACATAGTTCCATAAATTGAACTGTTTCATCGATCTCAATAACTATTTCAACTGACACAGGTCATTCACTATTATTTTTATTATTTCGATCGAAAGACTAATTATTTCGATTAATAGATTTATTTTTGTATCAAATAGAAACACACTGAATGTAATAAATGAAAATTATTTGTTTCCAATGGATTGGGCTTTTCGAAAAAAAAATATTACAAATTTCTCGCGAATAACTTTTATTCGTGTTGTTTAAATAAAATATTCCGACCATAAATATTAATTATCTGCAATTAAAATTTTAGGTTTGTTTTTCGTAATAAAACTGTATTTAATTGAAATATTGATAATTAGTTTCAAAGATCTCGATTATTACGACCAATTAATGGCTACCAAGAAAACAACTTACTAAATCCAACGTGTGATTTTATTCAATCCAAATCAATATAGCTTAGTCTCCAGTAAATTCGATTCAAATAATTTGAATTACTTGAGTCGAAAAATTTTTTTTAACAGTGTATTCGGTGGTTCAAATGTCATTGACAAAGTGGATTCTATACGATGATGAAATAATCGCTCGAGCTTCCGATTTCTAATGAGATCTATTTCAATACGATAATTCATTGCCTCATAACCTGCTCATAGCGCTTGACAGGTGAAAATCAGGGACATAATAATCGTGATAAGGCGAGGCGGCGTGATGGAAAACGAGAACGATTGGTTGGTCCAAGTGACGAAAGGTTCTTTTCATAATGAATACATTCTCGGGGATATAATCGGCAGGTGAGTTGACAAAAGTCGTATTTTCTTGTCGTTTAAATATGAAGAATTTTTATCAATTAAGATTAAAGCATGAGACTGTATCGCTGAAATTTAATGAGGAAAGAAATTTGGTGATTCAACGAAATGAAATTCTCGTTGATTCGAACAAAAATTTGCTTCGTTCAAACTGGCTCTAATAAATATTTTTAGCTACTCAAGAAAACATCGTTGAATCAACAAATTGGGTTTGTTCCCTACGAACTGGGTGATCCAACAAAATTATTCGTTGAATCAGCAAATTTGTTTTTTTTTTGTTTATCAATTAACATGAAAATTCAACTCGAATGATCAAAAAGTAAATAATTGACAGAATTTTTTTGTGAATTAAGCAATCGACCGAGCATTCTCTATTCCGTAAAAATGTTATAAATATAATATGTTAACGCGGTAACAAGGGATGTAACATTTGGTCGAAATAGTACTCGCATGTCAAATTTCGAGGCAGTTGGTTGCACTTGTAGTTCGAGTGCATGGTGTTTTGTCGGATGGATAAAATAGAATTAGTTTCATGACTGCAACGAGGCAAAGCGTGTATTCCGGCTTTTGCAGTCGTTACACCGGAAATGCATTCACGATCCGCACCAGCTGCATTCTTCGCTCCTTTCATATATATATCAATGCGAGTGCATATATGTATATACGTACGTGTAATTTGTTTATTCTTTTTTTTTATCCAGAGGCTTGACATCGACTGTGCACAGTTGTCTTCACAAGGGCAGAAAGAAGTACGCTTGCAAAATTATGCCGAAGGTAAAATTTTGAATTTTATGCGAAGAAGCAAAAAGTTTTTCATGAATAACAATATTTTTGTTTTTTTTTTAAATTTTAATTCACTGTTTCTATAGAAAAAAAAACTCTTGTTTTTTTGTATTTTTTGCACTCGAATTTGCCATTCGATACGACTGTTTTTCGGGCAATTCAAATTATAACACATTACGGTTTTTCCTCATGCGTGATTGATCGAAAGGGAGAAGTAGTGACAAAAAATTTTAATAGCTCATCGAGCTGTTTGTCGATGTCACGATCATCGTTTACTCGGCTAACTAATTTCGTACATTAAATTCACGACAAACACTTCAATCAATCGTGAGAGCTTTTCGATTGAATTTGCAGACCAGGTTAAAGGAGGCTGATACCAGCAGGAAATTGCAAGCACTTTTGAAATTACGTCACGATAATATAGTGAGTAAAAATCAAAAGACGTTTTCTTCTCTAATTACATAAAAATCATCTTTTTTTTTATCGATTTTATCAATGTAATTTGCCAATTTCAATCGGATTTTTCAATATTATTTGGAGACTCGAATCAGCTTTATTCAAAATTGACATCAACCGTCTTTCTTTTATGTACGAAAAACATCGTCAAATAATTCTTGTCGTATAGCCTTGTCATACATAGAAACGTGTATAGAATCAGAGTGCTCGAATCGAAGTATTTCGTCGAGATCGCGTTGGTCCTTCAACTCCATGAGATCGTCTCTATTCCGTCGTACAAACATCCGCGCGGGCAAATAGTGACGGTGAATGCTCTTCTCAGCCTCGAATACGAGGTCGTTTGAATATTATTCGAAAATCATGCGTTACTTTTAGTGGCTTCACTTGAATTTTAAAACTTTAATTAAATACAATTTTTAATCAGTAATCGATATTCGCCAAAACAAGAATTAAAGCTTTTTCGTTATTAAACGAATCTCGAGAGTTGCTTAACTATTTTTTTAGCATTTCGCGTAAAACGTCCGATTTATTTTCACCTTCATAAATTTTCGTTGCATTTTTTCTCACGACTTTTGTTTTTTCATAGATTTCGTTCGGATATAGTTAAATTTTTGGATTGAACGTCACTTTTATCGCAGGTATCGGTGAAAGAAGTTCACGAAGATGATTTACGAATTATCGTGATCGAGGACCTCGCCGAGGGTGGTGAACTCCTCGAGAGATTGGCATCGAGGGGTGGTTACTCGGAGAGGGATGCGGCGAACGCTGTGCGGGATGCTGCAGCAGCCCTCGAGGTTAACTAAAACGAGATGAAAATTCTAACAGCTCTCATGAAATCTCCGTTTATTTGACTATTTATTTACGCGCTTCTGCGTCTATCATTTTAGTACATACACTCGATGGGCCTCTGTCATGGAAATTTGAGACCAGAAAAACTTCTTTACGCGAATGATAAGGAAGACTCGAGATTACTCTTAGCCGGAAATGAGGCAACGACGAGATCATTGAACTCTTACAAAATGCTCTATTGCGGTGAGTCTTCTTCATCGATTCAATTTTAAAAAAAAACATATCGAGGCCACGATCTCCTTTAAAAAAGTCCAAAATAAACGTGATTTCCGGAACTTTTTTTTTAAGTTGAAATAATAATCAATTTTTTTTAACTTTTCACTCATTTTATTGCACGTTTCAACGAACTCTTCTCACCGGAGGTTCAAATTGTCGAGAGATTTGATCATTTCTTTTTTTAGAATATTGGAAAAGGGATTGCTTTTTTCAGAATTTATTAAACACAAATCGGAGTATGGAAAAAAAAAATATAATTGCATTTTTGATGATTTTTTTTTTTTAATTTTATTATTATTTATTTATTTTTTTTAAATTATAAATACTAGTAAATTTTTTTTTCATATTCATCAATGATTTTAGACTGTTAGGTAAAAACTGAAGTTTCTCGTGCTCATTTTCAGCACCCGAAGTGATATCGATAGGGGCAACTGGTCCTTCATCAGACATCTGGAGTCTCGGAATCGTTCTCTATATAATGTACGAAAATGATTAAATAATTGATAAAAAAAAATGAAAGCTTTGATGAATTTTTAATTTTTTTCATTGATAAAAGAACACTTTCGCATTGGTTAAAGGCTCTGCGGTTTCGAACCATTTCGTAAAGCCACCGAAATGTTTCCGTCCCCGTACTGGGACGACAAAACCGAAGAATCCAAGCGCCTCATAACTCAGGTACTATTCATCAACGAAATAATATATTTATGAGTTTTTACGATAAGTTTCATTGCTGGCTAGACGACTGATCGCGAGGCGCTTCGATAAAAAAAAAAACATTGCGTTAACGATAGCTCGGTTTTATTGCCAGCAATTATTGTATTCCTTTCGCAAACTAATCCGTGGCATATCTTGGAGATATAAATTTTACGGTGCGCTCGAATGAATCTTTCAAATTTTAGCTGATGCGTCAATCGCCCGATGAAAGACCAACCGCTGCGGATTTACTCACTGATTCTTGGATTCGCGGTGAAAAAAGTGCTAAACATTCCATGCTCGAAGTCGCCCAACATCTTCGAGAATTTAATGCTCGAAGAAAATTTAAGGTGATTTAGGAAAAAATTTATTTTTAAATACGATTATTTTCGAATTTTTTGCAAATTTCTTTTTTTTTTCTTAGTCCAGTGAAAATGAAATTTTGTTGAAATATTCAAATATTTTGTTGCACGTATCGCACGAAAATTTTTTCTTCAGGCACCAAAATTTCGAAAATTACTACAAAATTAATTAATTAATTGAAAAAAATTAATTAAAATTAAAACAAAAAAAAAATTAATTGACTGGTTAAAATATTTTAAGGTTTCGACAAAATTTCGTTTTCAGTGTCGATTGATCATTTTTTTTTTTTTTTTTTTTTTTCCCAGCAGTTACCAAAAAATCTTTATAGATATTTGTTGTTATTTGGAAAAACTAGATTTTCGACTTTTTTTTTTAGTGACGATTCAAAACCGGAGACGAGTGCGACCAATTTAGAGTTTTTTTTTTATTTTTGCAGGCTGCTACACACGCGGTTAGAGCCACCCATCGCGCAATCGCTATGACTCAGTGTCACGGAGCAGTTATCGGATGAATTATTTCAACGTGACAATGAGACCGAAAATAGCTGCTAAAATACATTGCGAACATTTTGAATGATGTTTCGAACGTACGTTGCAATTCATAATTATATACGGTTGTAATAGTTGTGCTTCAGGGAATCGAGAAAATTGTGAAAAAACGACCAGGCAATGATGACACTTTTATTACTTTTTTTTTTTTATTTGAACAAAAGTTTTCAAAGTTTCGATCTAAATATTGTTCGAGAAAAAAAAATCAAAATTTTCAGCCGTCTGGTGGGCTCGCATCGAGCGATAAATCTTATCATGATTCACCAAAACTTTGAAATTACGAAGGGGAAACGCATTTACTATTTATATCTGATTGTAGTGATCGTGTGTATTTTATAATATCAATAAATCGGCAGACATCACCGTTTCGTAATGAAAAGGAATGATTTTTTTTTAAACAGTATTCAAATCACTCGAAATTTTCCCGCTTCGACCCTCAACGAGTTCGGATTGAAATGAAAATCAATCGAATAAAATGATTAATTCAAATCGATCGATAAAAACGCAGCCTCTTCGTGTCACGAACGATACGATAGAAAATGGTACACTTTCTACCAGCTCGATACTCGATAGTCACGAAAGGTTTTGTCAGCTGCTGCCCTCCTGTCAACACCGAAAGAACTTGAACGACGAAAACTTTTTTTTTTTCAACATGGCCGACAGCGTCCACCGTATCGCAGCGGTGTTGGATGCACTATTGTTGTCACAATTTTTCTCTTTTTATTAACGCGCTGACATATTTCATTGTTCGCGAAAATGAATATGTCAGTTGAGAAGAAAAAATATCCTTCGGCATTGCCAACGAATTGGCCGACCAGAGAAGATTCCGTCAGAAATAAACCACAAAATCAAGTGCCAGCGACACCGAAAGTTGACGTTTACAGTTATTACAGGTATTTTTTTTTTTTTCGAATCAATTTTGTTGTTTTTTATTTATGTTATTTGAGCCTCGTGATACATTCTGCATTGTTCTTATGAATCTCAAACTGGTGCTACATTTTGTGGTGCACTTATCACTTTGAGGAAAAATGCGTTGAATTGAAGGATTGTTTTTTTCTAACCTCAAACTATTACGTCGATTATTTGAACTCAACGTTTGTGCCGAACTAGTTTCACCAATCTCTTTCTCAATATTATCGTTCGAATGAATTTATTCATTGCGACGGTAAAGACAGAAAAAAAGTCGATGCGAAAAAACTGGAAATTAAGAAATCAGAACTTACAGTCTTGTCCAAAGTTACGAAGAAATTCGATGAATTTCTGGAATACCGAGTACTTTCTTTTGAAACATCCAATCGATGCTTTTTTTTTTTAATTGAAAAAACATTTGTCCTAGTCGTGGCGTCAGAAACGATTTGTCCCTCCAGCCACCGATCCGACAGACAGCCTCAATTTTCAAGCAACCTGTAACGATTTACAAAACTCAGGAAGGAAAAGTAAAGGACATAAAGCATGGAAACCAGGAAAAACCAAAACAGGTCAGTTAACATAGGTTTTGATTATTCGACCGATCACACGAATTGTTCCATTCCTTATCGTAACAAAAGATATGAAACAACGGCGAACATAATTGAAAGAAAATTTTCTCAATTTATCGATTCTTCGTTGTGTACAAAGACACATATTAATTTTTCTAAATTACAAGTTTTTCGGAACCACCTGAATTTGAGATCGGTAAAAGCCATTTTTTACTATTGAATTTCCTAATCGCTTCACGAGTCTTTTCGTGTTCTCGTTGCAAAGGTGTTTGAGAAAAAAAAATTTGAAAACGTCAAAGCTTTTTTTTAACTATTACAAATCTTCAGGTTTCTTTTTTCTAAAAACTTGTAAATAACCTGAAACCTGAAAACTGATGAAACTGCCTAAGATTCTGTCATTTCTGACAACAGATTTCTACATAGGATTCTGTAAATATTGAGAGAACGAAAAATTAGTGTTATCCGACAAGCTGTCATGGATATATAATTCTCTTTCGTCCATTTTATTCAATTTTTTCGTCTCACTTACTGCGAGTTCAAACATTAGAAATGTAAAATAGCTATTTTTACTTATCACAGCAAATAAAGTTTATTTTTAAAAAATATTCATTGGCCATTACGTTTGCAGTAAATTAACTAAAAAATCTCATTGCAGAAGTCATAGCAGTTTGATTAAAATTTCCTTTTTGCAATATTCGCACCTGTAAAGAAATGCACAATGTGGTTCGAGTATGAAGAAAATATATTGAAATCGATGACAAAAAGAAAGATTTTTTGTCATAAGTGAAAAGTGAAGTCTTCACCGACTACTTGTTCGCGATGTTCAATAAAATCCCAATGGTTTTACTCCCGAGTGGTTCTTCCCATTCCTTAGTACATTTGGGATTTGGTGAAAATTTGAAGAAATTCTGATCCTTACAACGTAGCTCATAATTCATGGAAAAAAAGTAGCGAGTGTACAAAATTGAATACACGAAGAATGTTCAAAAGATGTTTGAATATTCTTTGCGTTTGATGGAAAATATGTAGTGGATTGGCAATAGTTTTTTTTTTATTCTGTGGTTCTCCATTCTTATGCACTATCTATATCACTATGAAAACCGTCTTCGTCTACTCTAGGAGGGAGCTGACAAAACAGACGGCAAGTATGGCTCTCAAGATAAACCTAAACAGGTAATTCCACTTGGCACGCTCAGGTCCGCAGTTCCTCCTCTTTTGTTATTGTCTTAACATTGAAACCCCTAAGGCATATTTCCTTGCATGGCATCATTTCTTTCTACAATAAAATTCATCGATTACTAATTTCTAGTATTATTTCCCACGTTCTCTCAGCTAATCATTGTATAATACTTAAGGGGACTCGTATTTTTCAACTTCACTTCTAAATAATACTAATTTATACTTTCTGCTTATTGGTGAAATTTTTAGTTAAATTTTATACTCTACAATATGATAAGAATTATTCATAATTAATGTTAATAATATAACCAAGAAAGAAGGTTTTTTTTATGTCTTAGTTAGACGGCATTCTGGCACTTTTCCATTATTTTGATTTATAAAGAAATAGATTAAAATTGTAATCTTTAATTGAATGACAAAACTCGTTTCATGCTCCTGAAACCTCTGATACCCATTTTCAATCAATGTACTAGAACTTGGAGCGAAAATCGTTTCGTTACTCTCCTTAAGATTTTTGGAAAATATCCAATTTTATGTTTAACTCAGTTTGCACAATAACAATTTGGCACCAAATTTATCAGACAGAATCTCAACAAACTATGTTTTTGAACTGGAAAAGTGTCTGGACGATTTTTTTGAAACTTAGTTTGCACCTGTGAGAATGAGGCGAAGAAACTATTGGAAAATTTCATCAGTCCAGGAAATTCTTCGTGGCCAATAACAATACCATTGTTTTACAGTTGTTCTGGGAGAAACGTTTGGAGGGTATGAGGGCTTGCGATCCTGACGGTTATGAATTCGAAGCGATGGATCTGCCAAAAACATTGAAACCCGTTGGCCCCTACATCACCGAAGAGACGCTCTTACAAAGCGTCGCCACAGCTCTACATTTGTCCTCTCAGCCTGTCACCGGGCAAACGGAATCAAAATCTTCTCTTGAGAAAAATCCTGGGGTATTTCTCAATCCGGATCAACCTCTCGTTCAGGTTATTCAGCAACAATTTTCTAATTCATTACCAATTAAAATATTCTCTCCTAGTTCATCAATAGATCAGAAGAACATTTATAATGCTAGATTTTCAGTTACATTTGTTTATTGCCAAAGTACAACGCTTCAATCCATAAAATATTTACAAAAAATGTGTATTAATTGAATCGGATCTCAATTATAAGGTTCGGTAACAAGAAATTTAATATCTTTCTTCTATCGATTTTGATATGTGGAGAAAATAGAAAGATATGGAGAACGTTGCTTATTTTCGCAACTTTTTTTCGTTCATTAGATAACAGAAGAAATTTTTATGGTTTTTCATCTTTTTATAAACTTTGATCTGAGAATTTTCAATTAACCCAAAAATATCGGGTTTCCATGGTCGTCAAAAAAATCAGTTGGTTCACTTACAATTATTTATTCCGTTGTTTATTATGATGTTGAAAAATTATTACCATTAAATTGTTTTCATGCTGATGATTTATAATTGTTTCTTTGTTTCGCAGGCTGTTTCGATAATGGACGAAGACATCAAAAAGCAAGAAGATCGAGTCGCAATGGCGAGAAAAAAGCTTCAAGATGCGTTACGAGCAATATCTGCAACACTGTGAAAAACTTTTAACCTTAAAACTGGAAAGTGTTTAATTTTAGTGGGAATAATTTGCAAAGTACGGGTAAAAAGAAGAAAAAAAAAAATTGGGATTGATTTTTTCCGCACTTTGCACGATTTTGCCCGAATGATCGTCAGTTTTAGTTACATCTTTCGACTTTCGCTCTCGTCTGTATACACGTTAGTCATAAGAGTTCCTTCCGCTATAAACGTAAATATAAATATTGATAGGTTATTTAAGTAACTTTTTTTTAAAATAAATTTTTTAAAACTCAATCACTTCAAGGAGTAATTCCTTGAAAAAAAAAAGTGACTAAGGAGAGTAATGAAATAATTTTCTCATTGAATCTCTCAATTCTTGTTGACGTAAAGTGGTGAAAGAACCTAAACTTTTTTCCTCTTTCATGAGCCATAAATTATGGAAGGAAAGTGAAAAATTACGAAACGACAATTTCCAAAATATCCCAAAGTTTTCCTGAAGGAATTCCAAAGATTTTTTCCTGAAGAAAAAAAAAACATACCGAGAAATTGAATTCTCCAATTTTCCAAATCGTCTCACGACCCTCTTTTTTGGGTGCGAAATATTGGCAGAGTAGGCGGAGATCCCTAAGAAATTCTCAGACTCGTAAATCGATTCGGGAATACCTCAGCGTGAAATATGACAATTATTTTCTCGGTCCGACGCCGTGGTGCTTTCATAGTGCTTCGTTTGTTTGCATTGACACAAACAGCTGCCCCCTCCAGTCAATATCAATTGTACGTAACGTATTCAACCGAATCTCATTGCTCGGAAATTCAGGGTCAAGCAAAAAGGAAGAAAAGTCAGTGAGAAGTCTTTTTTGGCGGAAGAAAGTAAGCAACGTACAGGAAATACGAAGACCAAAGAAACGGTAAATCGGAAACGAACCGCGCTAAAGTGAATCGAATGACACGGATCCGGCGATTTTCTTTTTTTTTTTTTTTTTTTTTTTTTTTTCATTTTCGTAACATCCAAATGTTTGTGGATTATTCAAATAATGAAATAATAATTTATCCAACTGATGATAGCCGTTTAAAAACAACTGCAATTACAATCATTTAAAAAACGATTCAGACTTGACATTTTTTTGGGAAAAAAATCAATGGAATATCAAAATTTATGGCCATTGCTTAGATCAGTTTCGAGTTCTCAAATCGTTCCATGAATTTTGTATAAATATAAAATAATTAACTGCATCTCAATCTTTCGATTGATAACACAATCTTTCAACATTTGCCACCAACATTTTGAATAGCACGACAAATTACTGATCAGTATCAAAAAGTTTTTTTTTTATACCAAACGAAAATTTTCATTCAATTTCATGGGAATTAAATTTTGAATACCGAGAACACAGTTTGCAGAAATGAATACGCAACGCAATTTCAAAGGAATATTTTTCTTTTTAAGGGACAAAAATTTCACATCGTTTCAATAACGGAGCAACGGCAACCGCATGAAAAGAAAAAATGAAGGGAAGCGGATCCGGAGTTTCTTTATTGTAATATCGAGTCGAAACGTTACAATGGAATATGGGTCAACCGGAAATGAAGTTGCACGACCAAGATGACAGATGACCCTGAAGCATCAGACACAACTCGATGAAGAACGATTACTTCGAGGCTTCACTTCCCTGAAAACTTGTTACGAGCCATGGACGGGAAAAAATTAGAGACTACAGCGTTGCAGCGATTAAGAAGAAAATCGAGCGTCTTTCCTTGATCTGCTGGATCCTGGCAACGAACGAGGGAACTTCCGGTTACAGAGTTTTTTTTTTATGAAAAGTAATTCACACACTGAATGCAGAATCAACAAATTTTGGTCCTTTTCTCATGAGAAATAGCTTTTAGAATCTTGGAAATTGTTCGAGTAACTAAATTCATATTTCAAAAAATCTTTGGATTTTCAAACATTGATTTTCAAGAATTTTCGCAGATCAACATTGATACTGAATCGTCGATTTTTTGTCGATCTTTTTAAATGAAAAAAATGACTAAAAATTTTGATCAAATATTCAGAAAAATATTTCGAAAAATCGAGACATTTTTCGTGGCCCCTTGTCTGTTGAAGTTTCGGGAAATCGAATGAGTAAATGATTATGAATTGGTGTTGATGCTTATTCATTCGACAATGTAATGAAAAGTTTGATTTCTTCATAAAAGTCTGAATAAAAATAGGAAAATTACTTCAAGATGAAAGTGTCATAAAGTTAAACTTTGAGACAAGCATTTTTATGAGAACGATTTTAATGTGAAATACGACTAAAGTTGAGCGCAGTTTCATAAATGTTTTGTTTATGACCGTGAGTTACAATTTTATGCGTCAGAAATCTGTTTCCAACGATAAGACAATTTTGTAATTTAATTTTTATCGTGACAAAGTAATTTCTCGTTCATCATTAAGTGAATTCGCCTCAAACAGCAATTTCTTATAAGCCACGAATTATTTTCACTTTTCTAAATGGAAACGAAGAAAGATTCCAAACGAATTTTCCTCATTTCTTGACTGTTTCGAGCATAAATTCTCACTCACCGTTTCAAAAAATTCTCCGAATTTTCTCAATTATTCTAAAGATTCAGTATTTTCTACAAATTTCGAGATTCTACGATTTTTCGAGTGCAAGATATATTTTCAATTGACGAATTGTTTCAGGAAGCATTGAGAAGCAGAAAACGTGAGCGTCGTTATTAAAAAAAGAACAGAGAAACTGGAAGAAAAGGTTGGACGTCCGAGCGTGAAGGAAGAAGTCAAACTGCATCGCAACAACGTTACTCCAAATGAGATTATCGAAGTGGAGTCGTGAAGACAGTGAAAATAGAGGGTTTGATCAGAGGCGCCGATCACCTGGCAAGATTTACAGGAAAAAAAAAGCATGAGAACGTTCGCGCACACGACAAGTGTCTTGGTGGTTGAGCAGCTGTTCTCCATGGGTGAGGCCGAAGAAAATAAAAAATAAAAAGAGAGAAACGTAAAAATGAGGAGGGAAGGAGTGAGAGAAAAAGCGACAAGGTGCACGCGCCATCGACGAAATCGTGGAGTCTCTCTCGTTGGGACTTTTACGAGGGGACTTTGAAGGTGGTTTGATTTTCGTGTTTCGTATAGCGATGCCACAAATTCTCGTTCTCTCTCTCGCTATCTCTGTTTCTTCCTTCTCCCCTGGTGCTCGAATAATAACTATAATAAAACGAAAACAACCCCCGAGCATTCCCATCGGACTGTTCTATCGTTGTTTTTTTTTTTCTTTTTAAATATAAACGGAACGTTTTTACTCGCGCTATAATTGGCAAAACATCTTTTTACACACGTATATATTTCTCCTGATTTTCGCAAAGAATTTCAACCGAAATCAGCGCAAGTCCATTGAATCGACGACGCAGCTTAGCTCATCCTGCGATATACGAAACTGCTTCAATTTACGACGTTTTAATCGAGTTCTCTATAAATTTCAAGTCGAGAATATCATTCAGGAACGCGAATGAACGAGAAATAATTCAGTGAAAATATTAAAATAGAAATAAAAACGTTCTCAAATGATTTTTAGTACTCAATCAAAAATCATTTTCGTTCCAATATAAAAACTGTCAAAACAGGTCGTTATCGATTAAATTAACATTGAAAATTTCTTCAAAATACAGTTTAAAGAGTGTGTAAACTCGAAACTTCGAAAGTGCAAAGATTCGGTAAATCTTGAGTTCCCATAGCCAAATTGAGTGAGTGAAAAAAATTTTTCTCTGCATCTGCATCGAAAGATCTCATCGAGTTTTTGTCTTCCGCGTAATATTTTTTCTTTGCTCTTCGTATAGTCGATCGAGGAGAATTTCTTTAGGCAGATTTTTGAGTCCGGAACGAATTTCGCAAGAGAAATCGAAATAAACGAAGAAAAAAAAAACAAGATGTCTCGATCGGTGGTGGTTTTCTCGTGCTGCACAAAAGAATTCTCCAGGTATACGCACTCATACTCGTATATAGAGAAAAAATATGTGTGGTTTATGTATATACATAAAAGTTGGTCGGTTTCAGGTAAGCGTAAGCCAGGTACGCCAGGTGGCAACCTCTTTTTTTTCCTCTCTTTCAACTCGCTCGATCTCTCTCTCTCTCTCTCTTTCCTTCCATTTCATGTTAGTTATACCGTACGAGGTTCTAGCAGAGAGGCCTGATCGACCCACAGCTGTTTCCTCGATCATAAAGGGCTGCTCTCCCTCATTGTCAACCCGCGAGCAGAGCGAGAGACCGAAAGGTGCTCCTACTCCATTCGTATTACTATAAACATCGACTATTCCCAAACGAAAGGGCCTAAGTCACAAAATTTCGTGGTCAAAGCGATCCAAGGATGTTTCCGTTTGATAGTATTCTATTTAACAGGCTAAAATACAAATGATAGACGAAAATGAGAGCTGATAACTTGGCAAATATTGAGAACTCGAACGAGAAATTGTCGATTTTTTCAATTTCATTATTCTCTCGAGTTGCCAACTTTTTTGTTGTTTTTTTTTTCAATCTCGTTCTTGGGGGTCGAAGCTCTTCAACGCGGCGTTGTTTACTCACCGTATGGAAACATAGTCCATTCGAGACTCGATAGAATTTTTTCGATTTTTCCTCTTTGAATCTATCGATCTTTTTGTATATTCATTTTTTTCTTTGATTTGCTCGTTTTACCTGAAATTTTATGTTCATGGGTTTTTGGGCTCGCTGATTACGAATTTGAACCGGAAATTCAAACATTCAGACACGATTGATTCGTGAAAACGATCGTTCGGAGCTACCGCATAATCTTTTTTTTTTTTTCTTTTTATTTTTTTTTTTCTACAAGAACAAGGAGACGAAAAATTTTGAAAAAATTCTGTAAAATATTTCGAACCTCATTGAGTTCGTACAAAAATTGGTATTTCAATTGTCCTGAGGGATCGATAGAAAATGCATTTTTTATTTCTCATGAAAAATAAACGAATTTCGATAATTCGTTGAATTATCGAAATTCAATGAATGTAAATTTGATGTTAACGATTGAAAATCCTCGTCGATTCTGTTCGTTATCGTAAAAAATGAAATGGAGAATATGCGAAGATAAAAACAGGTCGATTCGAGCCGAAGAGCCCTGTACATATGCGCGTGAAACGAGACCTGGGAACCCTTGATAGGAGAGCGCGTTCTTCACAATTCTTCGAGTTTTGTTCGGGGTGAACATGTGCTACTTTGAAATCGTTATAATTAACCGAACGCACGCGATCCTGTACAGTAGTATATCGGAGCTGTCGTAAAAGAATACGATTTTTTATTAACGAGAAACGAATAATTTTCGTTTGAAAAACTTTCTACGACGGTATGAGACTCGAAAATTCGACGAATAAATGGGGATCAGGAGACGAAAATAGTGATTAAACGTAACGATTCCAGCGGCGAATTCCAAAAACACTAATTCTTCGTTTCATTTCTATTTTATATGAATTTCCATTCGAATTCATGGGAAATTTTCGTTCGGATAATAATTATGTAGGAATTTTTCTTTTTTTTTTCAGTATGAAAGGGCTTCGTATCTCGGAACTAACAGCGAAGGGTGCATTAGAAACTTCCTGTGAACCCTGACCTGCCTAATTTTTTTTACCCTCCTGGTTTCCTATGAGAACAACTGGTAAGACTTTTTTTTTTTATAAAATTCTCTTCCAAGGGGGTCCCATAAAAAGTTGTACAACATGAAACATGCGATGTTTGTTTTTTTTTCGCAACTTTATGCCGATGTTTGTCAGGATTTTTTTTTTCGATTTTTGAATCGAGATTAATAGAGATTCATTGAGTTTTAGTTTACCAAATTACGATACAATTGGCGATTAAGGAGGGTGGCTACATACGACAATATTATAAGAATTTAATAAAATTTCGTGATAACATTCTTTAGCATCAAATGCAATGACACAAATTTTTTCAATTTTTTCGTCTACATAGTTGTCGAATAATTGGAGTTTACAATATCCAAAAGATATACCTATATATATCAGAATCCTATGCTTACGGATGTAAACTCTAGTGTTAAATTACTCGAAAACTATGCAGAAGAAAAATCTTAAAAAATTTGTATATTCATATTTAATCGAAAAGAATATGCTCACCAAATTTCATTAAATCCTAGTCATTTCGAATTTTCCTATGCTTCTAACATGGCAACATTGTTGTGTGTAGCCAACCTCCTTAATTCCATTCTTTCGAAACATTCGATTGAGAGAATCTTTTAAAAAAAATCATTATTTTCGGTCTTTTTATATTCAATCATTTGTCGAGTATTTGAACAATGATTTTTACCAAAAATATTGTTGCTTTTTACATTATTTTTTAATTTATTTATTTTTTTTCAGTTAATTTTAAACCTGCACCCGAAATTCGTGAACATTATTTTGAACGTTTTCTCCTCAACCGTGAAAATCGATGCTCGAAATAATGTAGAAAAAATGAAGTAAAAAAAAATGGCAAGAAAAATCGTTATTACCGTTGTTTGAAAATGCAGCAGCTCTGGAACAATTCGTAATAATTTTCAACGATATTAATAATCTGTTTCGACGTATGCAGGAAAGTTCGAAAGGTCACGAGGGTGGATCGACGGTTTGGCCAGAGGATGAATGTTTTTTATCCCCGATGTTCTGAGAGAGCCTGCCATATGTTGGATGGGGGAAAAAAAAAACGAGGCCAAAATCGTAGCAGGAATCGGTGGCTCGAGAAAATCGATTTTTCATAGAGTTTATCCGGAGGTTTATACGCGCCGTGTACAGATGATGGAGGAATATTTGGGTTGGGTGGAATGGAAAATATCGATCGTTGGGAAGCCGGTGATGATGATGATGACGGCGATGACGAGGACACAGCTGGACTTGTGCCAGGGCCTCCCTCTCGCTGCTGCAGACACCCATCTGCCACGTAATCGACGTCGATCGCGCGGCCTTCGTAATCGCAGTCACACCGAACACTTTCTCTCCCTCCTCGTACACTACTTATACCTTTCGACTCTTCCCAACGAATAATTCGATCGGCACGTATATTCCTTTTTCTCTCTCTCTCCTTTCATCCAATTTACAAACTTTTACTTCTTTTCCAACAATCAATTTCATTATTTTTTTTATAAAACGAACTCCCGCCAGTTTCGCGAAACCTTCGACGAGGGCTTTGAAAAATACGAAATTTTGTACTATTTTGGTTTAGTGATTTTTTTTTTTGAAGTTTCTCACAGAATCGACGATAAAAGAAACATTGAAAAATTGTAAAAAAAATATATTTGATGATTTCTCGAGAGATATTGCAGCTCAAACAACGTTTAGGAAGACTCGATCGAACGATTGTTAACGAAAATCATTATTCAGGGAGTTCGAAACCAAAGTTATTTGTAATTTAACATTTTTTGAGGAGTTTCGGTACATCCGGCAAAATGTTAAGAAATTAATGAAATTTGGTGATAATGTTGTTCAACATCAAGTACGAAAAGACAAATTTTTTCAAAATTTTCTTCTACTTAGTTATCGAGTAATTATGCATTAAAGCAGATTTCTTATGCCCGAAGTGTATACCTATATATATGGAAATGGTATGCTTATACACGTGAACTTTAGTCTTCGATTACTCGATAACTGTGTAGAAGAAAAATCTGAAAAAATTTGTACTGTCAAATTTGGCACTAAAAAATATGTTCACCAAGTTTTATAAAATTCTTAACTTTTTCACAATTTTTTGTGTTTTTAACATGGTTTAGCATAGCAACATTGTATCGCCTGTACCGAAACTCCTTAAATGAATTTGCATATTTTTTGTCCACTTTTAGCAATGAAAAAACTCGTCCGATCATAATGATTTTGAATGGTCGTTCGCTGCGTAAAAATGACTGAGTGATCGAAAGATCAATCTTCCAAATGAATTCCTGGAGAAAGAAAAATATTGGATCGTTTGTATATAATGAAATAATAAAATATTTCTGTGCAAAGAAGCAATATTCAGGGCATAAGCTCTCATTCGTTTCTACTGATATGAAAGGACACCGAGAGATGGAGAAAGAGGGAAAGAGCCTTTTCGTGAAGGAAGAGATACGAGACGACGCACTTCTCTTTGGTCCTCTGACGCCTCGTTTCTGACAGAGGTTTCCGTTCGCTTCTCCCTCTCTCTCTCTTTCCCATATATGTGTGTCACCTGGGCCAGTGTTGCTTCCGGTCTTCTGCATTGTTCGATCCATTCGTCTGTGTCAAGGAGAACCCACGATCTCACGAGAGAGAGAGAGAGAGAGAGAGAGAGAGAGAGAGAGAGAGAGAGAGAGCTTTAGGTGTCACCTATATAATTCGAGCATTCGAAGGAACGTCTGTACTTACGAAATCCTAATAATATATTGGGCTACCGAAGAGAAATAAAGTCGGAGAAGATCTCAATTGGGAGGAAGATCATTGGACGATTTGAGCTCCTGTTTATAAGCAATTGCTGTGCTTTTTCATCTCGGTGATACTGCTTTTCCAGATGCTCCTTTTCTCTCTCTCTCTCTCTCTTGCTGTGACGAAGACACAAGAGACGTGAAAAAAGAAAAATTTGACGTTTTCGATATTTCATTCGGAACTAAAGACTTTTTCGACAACGAATAAAAAGAATTTCATCTCAATTGTAATGATCTCTCGTACTTTTAGAAAAAAATAAATAAAATAGAGGAATCAGGAGCGAAGCAGAGCTTCGACCGAATGAAACTTTCGTGACAAAATAATTCAAAGTTCGTTGACAGTCGCAATATCGTTTCTTACTTATCGTATAAAATAGCTCATTTGATAATAAGACAAAGAGATGAAAGTGAAAGAGAGATAAAATAGGGAGAATTGTGTCTCGAGGTCTCGATATAATGCGTCTGCGAACTCTCGATTTTTTTTTTAATTTATTTTAAATATATAAACACATCTATATACATATATGTGCAGTGTACGTACACGTGGTACATTTTGCTCTCCCGATTGCGTCAGTATTATAATGCACTCGTCGCGCGTTGCCCACGTGAAAACTTTGAGACTCGAGAGAAAAGAAGGTCCGAGCGGATTGACGCAGACAATTTATCCAGGAGTTATTCGTTCGTGCTGGAGTACCGGTTGAAAAAAAATCGAGTGATTTTTGTTGTCGTCAAATTTGATCGTATTGATGAAAAAAACATTGATTTTCATGTGAGTTTTAAATATATTCGTGGCAGCAAAAATTCGATTGATTTATCGTCCGAGAACAACTGCCAGCATCAGTTTTGCACATTGATTCTTGCCTACCGAATGAATCGTGGGCGTTTTCGATTGTGTTATATTTCATTCCGTATAAATAATACAACGTCTGCTCGAATCTCAGGCCTTTTTGTTTGAGTTGGTGCAAGAGTGAAAACACACACACTCACGTTTACCGAACGCTGTCTCCATAACCAGCAATTGTATAACGCTCTGCTACTGTAGACCACAAATAATGAGAGAAACAAGAACTATTTTCTCACTTCTCGTCTCACTTTCAATAATAACTCGTGTGTAGGAACAAAGTTGCAATGTGTATGAAGAAAGCATTGGAAGCGATCGTCCACGTTATGCATCGGGCAGGATACTTCCAACGAACTCTTTCAACGTTTTATAATCACTCTCGTTCTCAAATTTTTACGAAAAAAAGAAGAAAAAACAAACAAAGTACAGAGTTCGATATTCTGATGCATTATTCGTGTGTTTTTCTAGCATTTTTAACCATTTAAAATTCATATTTCATTCAATATTAAGAAGAATTTAATGCCGCATAAAAAATATTTGAAAAAACAGCTAGACGATGATAAGTGATAGAAATTTTACAGTTTTTTTTTAGAAGAAATTTTGGAATATTTGGAGAAGATTCGAGCTGCAGCCTCGATTTGACACCTTTAGCCTGTTCATTCTCCTTTTTCTATTATTCGAGATCAATTTTTCGAGCTAAAGTGAGAAGAAGAAAGGTTCGAATCGAAGCAACATTTTTTCTTACAATTCTTTGCCTCAATTTCATCGCTATTTCTGCATAATATTCGTCATAATGCTGGTGAGCTGTGTACAGGAAGGAAAATTATACATATGATCATTTTTTATCAGAAAATTCTTAGTGTTTATCTACGTGCTGTGTGTGTGTGTTTTTTTCATCTTTTTTACGAACGTGTACGCGAAGGTGAGTAGCCTGCAACTGCATGGTCGGATTGCCCAGCAATTGTACACTTCGAATGAAATGTGTATGCATATACGAAACGTACTGAGAAAGAAACTATTCGGAGTGCCAATAAATGAGTGCCAATTTGGACCAGATGAATTAGGAGCAGTTGAGTGTTTTATTTTATTTTATTTTTTTCTTCAAAATTGCCACTGTATTCGCTCATGTACGAACTAATGTTTTTTTCTACTGATAAGATCGACGAGATTTCGAAAACAAAATCAGGCGAAACTTTCTTTCGATTTCGTTCAAAAGTGACAATTTTCGTAAAATTTTTTGTTTTTTTTTTTCATCTTTTATTGCAATAAATATTTTTAAATGTGTGCTGATTTGAAAAAATCACATTAATCGTACTTCGGAGGAAAAAAAAACACGGTCGAAGTGGTTCGCTGATAACAGAAATCAGTTGAATCTACAAAAATTTTTTACTTGGATCAACAAATGTTAGGGAACCAATAAAATTCGTTGATTCGGCAAAACTTTTTTTTTTTCATTTCAGAGCTAAACAACTTCATTTTGTTCGCAACGAAAAAACATTTTGTCGAATCAGCAAATTTTGTTTTCTCCGTGCGTATTCCGAACTTTAGGAACGTATTTTCCGAAGCTTGGAGGACTATCGATCGGAGAGAAAAATTTGATTCTCCGACTCCCTCGATTAAGGAGTTTCGGTACAAGCGATACAATGTTGCCATGCTAAACCATGTTAAAAACACAAAAAATTGTCAAAAAGTTAAGAATTTTATAAAATCTGGTGAACATATTCTTTAGTGCCAAATTTGACAATACAAATTTTTTCAGATTTTTCTTCTACACAGTTATCGAGTAATTGAAGACTAAAGTTCACGTGTATAAGCATAGCGTTTCCATACTTATAGGTATACACTTCGGGCATAAGAAATCTGCTTTAATGCATAATTACTCGATAATTAAGTAGAAGAAAATTTTGTAAAAATTTGTCTTTTCGTACTTGATGTTGAAGAACATTATCACCAAATTTCATTAATTCCTTAACATTTTGCCTTTTGTACCGAAACTCCTTAAGCCTGGGGTTTCTATAAGAAATGAGAATTGTGCAATTTTGATTAAATTGACAAAGAATCCTGATAAACATCATAATTCGAAGATTCGAGCGATTTGTAGACTTTTATCGAAACCTTTGAAGCGTTTTAGAGCCAGTTCGGTTTTTCGCATAAATGAAGTTTCGTCAGGATCGATTGAAACGTAAATTGGTGGTTCGAATTAACACCGATATCTCTGGATACACACACACACGATCGGTGGATCTAACGCTCATTGTCAGCTTCGACTGCAATTCGTTTACGATTGCAGGTTGCATGCATCGCCGTGTGTACCTTCGACTCGTCCAGGCTCTTCTATCTTACGATATAAACTCGATGAAAACTGATATTTCACCCTCGTTGGCTGCTCTCATTCATTATCTCTGTACTCTTAACTTCCTCCTGCTGCTGGCTCTCTTTGCTGAGCTGATGATTGAAAATACGAATAGGAATATGCTCGGCGGATAGAAGAAGTGCTCGCTTCACTCTGTAAAAATCATTTGATCGTTTCACACGGAAGCTTTCTCCGTCGATAAACCTCTTATTTAAGTAAAAAAGCAGCAACACTTTTTATCGCTGAATTTTAATTGATTTAATCGCAGCGATTTCGCGCGAGATTTTCATTGGAAAAAATATTCTTGAGGCTTCAATGGTCGCGTTCATTTTCAGTTCGAAGCATTCTCAAGATTTCATGATTGCAGCATTGATTTTTCGGAATTTGAAATTTGAAATCAAAAGCAACTTCTGAACGAGCTTTTCTGTCAAAAATAATCGAATAAACTCGAAATAATTCAATGAAATTACTTCGAAAAGAGATTCGTTGATGAAAGAATCATTTTCATGACTAAATTCGATGAAATCGTTGCCGAATCTCAGTGGCCACCGAAGCTTTTATCGGAAGCTGCTGTCAACTGAAAATATGCGAGTGCCAAGATGATCGGATGATTCTACGATAAAAACGTGCAAGATTTCCATAAAATCAACGATTCGATGAGCCCGATCTCGACCACTAAAGAGCGGAGTCCAGTTTTAAGGAGTTTCATCAGCTCAGTATGAGTTCGGAGGGTTGAGCTCGACGATCTTTGCGCATCGTAATGTAATTTTGCACAGCAACGACAATGATTGCGGGGGGCAAAGGAGAGAGGGGGGAGGGGGGCAACCGGTTGTATGCGCTAAAAATACGCGTACAGCGAAAATACTCGCGAGTGCACTTCTTGCTTGCAAATCAACTTAGTAAATAGCTATAATATTAAATATAATTTACTGCGATAAATAATCCGATAATTGGTGGTTTTGAGAACGATTTTTTCTCGTACGAGCGATCCTCGAATATGGCTTCATCTTACGACTTATTCGTGGATTAGAATAGTTCCAGAATCCTTTATACGATAAAACGTGATGTCGAATGAAAAAATAAAAGGATTTTTATAAGTTTCATTCGTATATTCGTAGTCTTGAAAGTAACAAGAGAAATTGGTTGATTCATCAAAATTTATATTTTGTTTCAACAGCAAATCGTTGCGAAATGAATGAGATTCGTTGATCGAGCCAACAAATTTGTTTGATTCGAACGCTTGATATTTGTTGGTTCGTATAAAATATTACTCGTTGCGACAAAAGCGTCGTTGAATCAACAAAAGTTGAGCTGCTGAATCAACGCAATTTTCGTTTGTTCGTCACGATTCGTTGATGCAAACGATAAAATTAGGTGGAATCAGCAAATTTATTTTCTCGGTGTATCTCGCATTTTGTTTTTACATTTTATTGGTCATTTCCAAGTTTCCAACAGTACAGAAAAGAAGTTCGAAGAGCATGAGCGTTAGGGAATGTCGAAAACTTTTTTTTTTTTCTAATAAATTGTCAAATTTTTTTGAAAATCATAACTCTCCGAGCTTTTTTCAGCAACTCGAGTTTTTTTCTTCGTGCAAACTGATAGATGAAAAAAAAAATTCACAATTGAATCGATATTTATGTTGGGAAACGATTTTGGCGGGTTTGATTTCACATTTTCGGTCCCGATCCACCGGTCCACATGGAGAAAAAAAACCGATCGAGTCAGCTACGAAATGATGGGAAAAGAAATGACAGTATTTGAGGAAATTAGTTGCATCGAGACGACGATCAGCTGACGATTTATTAAGCTCTGAAAACTTGGTCGAGTTTTCTCCGAGTGTATAGGATTTACGAACCGGCTCTGATAATCGGTAACACAAACGTAGCGCGAAAGCCGCGATTGTGGCAGGTGAAGCGATCGCCGCGTTTGCTCCGCACTGAATAAACCGTCGAAGGGCCGAGAGGTTGAGTGAAAAAGAGAAGCGAAGTGAGTCGAACTATCGCTCGCTCTTTTTCTCTATCGGTTTTTTTTTCCTGGAGTATTATGTTTCTCCGAGTAAGTATTCGCGATTTGCAATGCTAATTTAATGACCGATATCATCCGACGTGAACGAGAGATAAAACGAGTGAAAAAACGACAGTGCAAGAAAAATTACGATATTCTGAACAATTAAAAAAAAAAAGAAAGAAAAAAAAACGACTCGAAGAGACTCAGGACGCCTTTGATCTTCGAAACTCGAAAAATATTCGAGTATTACGAAGTTAAGGAGTTTCGGTACAGGCGATACAATGTTGCCACGCTAAACCATGTTAAAAACACAAAAAATTGTCAAAAAGTCAAGAATTTTATAAAATTTGGTGAACATATTCTTTGGTGCCAAATTTGACAATACAAATTTTTTCAGATTTTTCTTTCTACACAGTTATCGAGTAATTGAAGACTAAAGTTCACGTGTATAAGCATAGCGTTTCCATATATATAAGTATACACTTCGGGCATAAGAAATCTGCTTTAATGCATAATTACTCGATAACTAAGTAGAAGAAAATTTTGAAAAAATTTGTCTTTTCGTACTTTGTCTTTTCGTACTTGATGTTGAAGAACATTATCACAAAATTTCATTAATTTCTTAACATTTTGCCTTTTGTACCGAAACTCCTTAAGTTACATTGAAGCCTGAAGACGAGTCGAACAATCGATAAGAGCGAAACAATAATAAAGGAGAGTAAGAATGCACTCGAACGATGCGGCAGATCTGATAAGTGCTACGATCTCGAACAAAGCGTTATCCCTAAATAACTTATCGCGAGGAGGAATAATTGTAAAATATAATTGAGCGAGTAAACGAGGCAGAAATAATGCGTGAAAAAAAAAAAAAAAAAATGAAAATTTAATGACACAAAAAGAAATAATTGTTCCAGTTTTTTTTGTTGAGTATCGATGCGATGCGG
This sequence comes from Campoplex capitator, assembly GCA_037576405.1. NCBI lineage: Eukaryota > Metazoa > Arthropoda > Insecta > Hymenoptera > Ichneumonidae > Campoplex > Campoplex capitator. The sequence goes on along the minus strand of JARBWI010000323.1, from coordinate 4,886,022 downwards.
GACCGGAGCAATAACACTTTGAGGAGGTCGATGTTGGCGAAACTCATTCTTATTTGCACGGGAGTAAAAAAAAAAGAAAAAAAAAATGGAGTATCGATTTAAAGAGAAGAGAGAAACGAGGTGAATATTTCTGGGCACGTTATTTGCAATAATTATCACTCAAAGCGAGGAGAAAAGGTGGAAAAGAGAGAGCGAGAGAAAGAGAGAGAGAGAAAGCGAGTCTCCTTGGCACGAGTCTCTGGCAGGTGCTGTTTGGAAGCAAAAGGTGTGTGCTTGGCCGTTTTGTTGGTGGCAGGCCTTGAATGCGTTCGGGTCGTTGCTACAGCAGCGAGGAGAGGAGAGCGAAGAGAATGCGTAAAGGCAAGCAGGGGCAAAAGGGACCATTTCTGACAACGACGAGAGCGAGCGCAGCGGAACGCGAGAACAAGACTAACATCCGAGAGAGTCGAAAGACCATGCAGCAGGAGAAGAGGAGAGCGCGAGATGCAGAAAACAAGGACGCGAACCAATGTATCCTCTTATTTTTCGCCGCCGCCGCCGCCGCCGCGTAGATCCAGAAAGGAAATCGTCTTCTTTGCAAGCAGCTTCTCCAACGAGCTCAACGGCGAGACCCGAGAGCACGCAACGCTCGGAAATCGTTCGAGGGGCTCACCGCCGGAGAAGCGCCAAAAATCTTACCTGCTCGGGACCGTCTGCACTCGCGAGTATCCTAAATTAATATACATATATATATCAGTGTCCTCTCCGTGGACGAAACTACAAAAAGGTTCCTGCTTCTCAAAAACTGACCAGACAGTCAGAACCTCCCATTCGCAGCATTTCACAAAAACTTTTCTTCGATTCTATATCGAAAATAACGAATTCGCATTTGAAATATCGAATTTGAAAACGATTCGGCCATTAATTTGACCCGAATTTTCAATTGTTTTTTCAACCTGCTCAGATTCTATAGATATACTGAGAAAAAAAATTTGAAATTGTGGTGAACAAATTAAATTTGTTGATTCAACAAAACTTTTGTTGATTCAACGATATTTTTGTCGTGGTGAGAAATTAAGTATTTGAATGAACCAAATTTCGTTTGGGTTAACAAATTTCATTTTGTTCGCTACGATTCGTTGAATCAACAAAAAAATTTGTTGAACCAACAGAAAATTTGTCGAACCAACAAAAAATTTGTTGAATTTACGAATTCATTTTTCTCAGTGTACCCGTCATCATTTTTCGGTTCTATACCGAGAGAAAACAAAAGTTATTGGAACCCCAAAATCTCTCGTTTTCGGAGTGCCGATGCGATACGATCATCGCATAATGTCGTAAACCAATTTTTTTTTTTCGTATTCGCGAAGACAGATGTTGCACGAAATCGAACTAAAATCCTATTCAAAGATACCATTCCTATAATTGCTTTACGGTATGAAGCAAAAATCTTTCTCGCGCATAAATATCGGGCCTCGTTGAAAAGGCCCATGAAAATTCTATGCGACACACGACGCGTCTTTTCAATATATTTATTTTATTTCTCTCTCCAAATCCGCCCTTTTCCTTCCCCTCTTTCTTATTTCCCCATGGCTTGTTTGGACACCAAAAAATCTAAAGATTCAATCGATCGACTGAGAAAAAAAATATGAAATTGTGGCGAACAAATTAAATTTGTTGATTCAACAAAACTTTTGTTGATTCAACGATATTTTTGTCGTGGTGAAAAATTGAGTATTTGAATGAACCAAATTTCGTTTGGGTTAACAAATTTCATTTTGTTCCCCACGATTCGTTGAACCAACAAAAAAATTTGTTGAATTTACGAATTCATTTTTCTCAGTGGATATTGCTTCTTCGAACAAAGTTATCAGGATCGGTGAATCGAATCTGTAGGATCGCGAAAAAAAAACTGCCGGATTTTTACGAACGCGGTTTCACCGAAATTTTGTGAGAACAAGAAGAAAATTTGAGTCAAGCAAATTGGTCAAATTTTCATGAATTTTCGTACTGATAATCGTGCTTCGATCAGCGATCCTGTTGACAAAAGTTTTGCTGGATTTAAGCGAAACCAAAAGTGGCTCGAGGGAGAACGGAGCCGGGAGAGAGGACTCCTTGGAAGAACAATGGAGCCTGGGCGGAGAAATGAAGAAACGACGATGGTAGAGGAGCATAGAAAAAGACAGAGGCGATTGACACAGAGACGGAGGAGAGAAAACGAGAGAAGCGAAGGGGAACGCTCTTCGCGGTTCAAGGTCCGCGACAGCGTCTTAGGCCATGCTCGATGCTTCAACGAACCCCTTTCTCTCTGCACTCGTTGAACATGTGCACATGAATGAGGGAGAGAGAAAATAAATGTTTAACGCAAATAATGTGCGTTACGATAAAAGGTCGAGGAAACCGTTGCGAGCGTCTCGACAGGTGCCACCAATTCAATGCTATAACCACCGGTGACTCCGCGATATTCTTTGAAGAATTGTAGTTCCTCTGATGACAGCTGGATCAAGAAATCGATCATTTGACAGTTATCTTTTCGCAGGAAAAGCTGCGTACGAGAGAGATAACGTCAGAGCTTTCGCGTTGATCCAAGCCGATCTGCCTTCGTCATTTTTTTTCTATCCCACAGTTTCACGACAATTAGGAACAACGAAAATTACAGAATTCACCGAGAAAAGAAATTCTTTGATAAATTTTTATCGAGAAATCGAATTTTTGGAACAAAAAAAAAACAATCTTCCCTGTCTCATCATTCCTCACTGAGAAAAAAAATTTGAAATTGTGGCGAACAAATTAAATTTGTTGATTCAACAAAACTTTTGTTGATTCGACGATATTTTTGTCGTGGTGATAAATTAAGTATTTGAATTAACCAAATTTCGTTTGGGTTAACAAATTTCATTTTGTTCCCCACGATTCGTTGAACCAACAAAAAAATTTGTTGAACCAACAAAAAATTTGTTGAACCAACAAAAAATTTGTTGAATTTACGAATTCATTTTTCTCATTCCTCGGATGATCGTCATCGATTACCATCGCATTTGTTTTTCGGAGTAAAGAAAAAACACTCGAGAAACATTAATTATTAATTAGAAGTTAAAAAAATAGTTCTCCGAGGTCGAAAGTAAGGAGAGAGTCATTATGAAATTATAAAGCGAACATTTTTCAATAACGAGATTCTCATTAACGTTTTCTCCGAGTTCTCGAATTATTGGATGAATGAGAGAGGGCGTGTGTTGGCGAAGAGAAGAAAAGAGAGAGAGAGAGGCACACGATTGTGGGGAAGCTCGAAAGTTCGTTAAATAAATGTACTCGACCATATTCCACCCTTTCATCCTTACAAACCTCGCGACCATTCAATTCCCGACGAGAACTTTGTTGTATTAATACGAGACTTGCACCCGTTCGTGCTTTTTCGCCGAGGCAGAATTCTTTTGCTTTTTTTTTTTTTTTTTTTTTTTTTTTTCAAAAATAAAATAAACTATGAACATTTGTTTAAAAACAAAATGTGTAAGAAAAAAGAGCATTGCGCCAACAGTTTTATTTTTTTACGAAATACATAAAAAAGATAAATTAAAAGAATATATTTGTAAACTCGTTTTTATACAAATGAAGAGAGAAAAAGAAATATATATATATTTATGGTTATATTTGATGAGATACGAAGATGGGCACGCAGAGCAGAATGGATATGACCGAGCCCTGAAGAACAAATATGAGTGCAGCTGCCGTTGATGCCTACCGCTGCGCTTTGCCAAAGCGAGGAAAAGAAAGAACGAAAAAAAAGACGAAAAAAAAAAGCGTCAAGAAACACGCTTTTTTTGCTATGGGATTCGAAAAACTTTTTTCATCCCTTTAGCAATCGTCGCGGTACAACGTGTTTACGAAAATCTGCATATAAAAACTCTCGGGTTTTCGTACTTTCTCAAAAGCCTCTCCTCAATGGGGCTACATCGCCAAATGCATTATTCATTATTCACTTTGAACTTTTGGAATTAAATAGACACGCTGCTGTACCAGTCACGGTAATTAAAAACTAAGTTTTTTTTTTTTTCTCATTATTATCAACCGTCTGTTAAAGTAATCGTATCGACTTGGCTGGTCGTACTGATTACTAAATTCAACACTTACGTCTATCCGAATTAATAAAAATAATAGTTTTTAATAAAAAAAAAAAAAAAACATCATTGGAAGATCGGTTATAAGAATTTTTATGTAATTAGGAAACTGAAATAATAATTATTTCGGGGAATGGCGTAGTGCTCGATCACGTCGATACGCGCGGGTTTAACCTCTTCGTCACTGAACAGCGCCATTGTGGGAATTGTTATTTTTCCAACGCCTGAAAATGACAGGGGTCTGAAAAAAATATTGTTTTCTGACCCATCAACGAAGCATTGAATTTCTCTCGCGAGATTAATTTTGTTTTGAATATACGATTCGATGAATATTTCGATTGGAATTAAGGTCTGTTTCGATGATATCGAACGACAATGATTTTCGTTCGAAATCTCCTAGAATAAAGAGCTACAATGAAAAGAGAAAAATTGTAGAGGCTCGTTTTTATTATTTGACGAGTAAATTCATTCGAAAAATTCATTTTATTCGCACTATTATATTTCTCTTTGTTCCGACACTGCCGAACTGTACATGCTAATCGGTAAAACCCGTTAGTTATGATAATACAATACATTTCCCAATTACCAGTCGAATGCTCGAATTCTTGGAATCCGAGCGTTACAACGGTCGGTTTAGAGCCGACAGGGAGAGCGAGCGATCCCTAAAATTGCCTCATGTGGGTGAACACTCCTATTCTCGAATTATCGATTCTCGTCTGGATTTACCAACGGTGGTATACTACGTCTGAAGAATAATCAGGTTTGTGTTCTAAATTGTAAAAATCGAGTTTCGAACGCTTCTTTCACTTTGATAATCATTTTGCAGGCTTTTTTTTTTTTTAGAATACAAAAAAGAATTTTCATTTCATTATACTTTCAACTCATCCGACAATCGCTTCGAGGCTTTCGTTTGACAGGCAACTTCTAATCTCATTCGACTCTAACTGACGGCTGAATTAAACTCTAATATTATTAGATTCTTGTGTAATACGATTTCTACTTGCATGCACGATAATTTTATTAGCTCGTATGATATTAATTATACTTGATTACATTTGTGAGGTTAATGAGAATTTTTTTTCTCGGTGCATTTCACACCTCGATCGACTTCAACGATTGAGGCACACACAAAAGAAAGGCAAAATTTATATTTCGAGTCGGAATACCAGTCGAAACGTGGTCGAAAGTCACGTAACGTTAATTATTAAAGTTGGAAAAAGATACGCGTTTTTTCATGGCGCCACCTACCGGAACGTTGAGAGATAGAGCAAAAGTCCATGAGGCCAATGTTGCAGAGCATGAAATTTCCTACAAAAAACTTCCCGACGACATTTTTTCATCTTCGCTGGTTTAGCCTTGCTAGGAGGGTTGAGAAAAAAAACACTGGAAAAGCGTGCAAAAACAACTTTTCGATTGTTTTCGAAACGCCAGCAATTCCGATTGGACTCCATCGATTTTTTTATTTTCGAGACAAATTTACAATGATGTCCAGTGCGATTTTTCTCACCACAATCGCGATGGTCGAAGGTTCCGAATTTTACGAAAATTTTTACACGCTTATACAGAAAAAACGGGATAAAAAAAATCTTGCACTCACAATCTAAAACATGGTTAAAGTTCGAAGAAATGTGGCGTGTGCCGACCCCGAGAGCACGGAGCCCGTAGTCCCGAGCAACGAACGAGAGAAAAAGAGAAAAAATTCGATCGCTCTCGATTTCGAGTAGTTTGGATAAAGACAGCAAACAAGTAACAAAGAGAGGACACGAGAGGGAGTTGAAAGCGTCAGGGAAGCCGAATCCTTCCGAAAACATCCGAGAACGTTCGATCACCTACGAACACATGCGAACACGAAAATACACGAGATAATTAGATCGTACGCCGCTAGATGGCTCTGCACGCTGCCTGGAAGGGTTTGAAATATTAGTGACCACGTGATCGAACGGACGAATAGGAGAGCAGCTGTGTGTACCGGCGTCCGGCACATGTCGGCTCCAGGATCAGAGCCCGCGATTCTCCTTTTTCAACAGTTTGTGTTATACCGGGCTACAGAGGCGTCTCGCGGCCTCTCACAAGCAAAACGCCAAGTAACCCTCCGACGAACAGTTTTCCGTCGTCGTCAGTCGGCAGTGGCACTTCGAGCGCAGACAAGAGAGGGTAGTGATCTCGCACGCGCCTTACTCCTCGTTTACAAGAGTACGTCGTACAAATTTAACAAGCAAATACGAATAAAAAATAAAAAAAACTAAGAAATTTAATAACAAAATAATACAAGAAGAAATCAAGAGGAAAACGATTGATATTATTATTGTTTAAAAAATCACTTTTTTTAAAAAATAACCGAGGATACCGAACGATTGAATTTTCGTCGAAAATTCAACTCTAAGACGCCGGTCAACGAGACGAACGCACGAAATTCGAAGTTCGACCATAAACGAAAACGCGTCTTCTCTTCGAATACAATTTTTTTCATTGTTTTCGAATCTCACGTGATTTTGTTTTTTTTTTTTTTTTTTCATTTTTATTGTTGAAACTCACGAGATATTCATTCTTCGTCACAACTTGTGAGAGTGTTTTATTTCAAGTGTCAAGTTTTCGATTCACAAAAGGGATAAACCGATTCGGTGATACTCGATATATTTTACGAAGAATTTTCAACAATTTTTAACGGAATTACACTCGAAGACGAAAGATTCCTGATAAAGTAACGAGCGAATTTTTCTCGAACGAAGAAACAAATAAATCAGCGTATTATTCATTTGAAATATATGACAAAAAAATACGTTAATTCGTTTTGACGTTTCGAAGTTGAAAGATCAATAGAGATTGAGATTTTTCAACGAAATTACGATTTTCATCGGCAATCGATAAAATCTTCATATTTTCTTCGTTAAAACGAGAATTATTGGAAAAAATTAAGCTTAAGTTTTTCCAAACGAAATTATATTTTTACTATATTCGTGCTATTCGCGCGCGTCTTTTCTCTCTCTCTCTCTCTCTCTCTTTCTCGGCTTTACCCCCACCACTGAACGGCAGCAGCGGGCAGCGGGAGAGAGCTTTGTCCCCGGCAAGTGCGTGAGAATCGTACACACAGTCGCTCGCGTCGAGCCGGCAAACGAACATCTCTTTTTCTTTCGCTCTTACCGGAAGTCTAAAACGAACGAGAACACACAAAGATAAATAAAACAAAACAAAACAAAAACTAAGATTTTTGATTGAAAGAAAATTTTATTCACCGTTCGAATCGAGCTTCGTTCGTCCAAGCCGCGCACATTTCAGAGTGAACTAAGCCGAATAAGCACATCGCGAAAAAAAAACCACGTGATCTTACAACGCCCGTACAAAACTTCCGATCTTCCAAACAAAAATTCGACGCTAAACCGTCGAATCTTAAGTGTGATTTCGCGTATTGTGTAACGATATTTCGCGAACGTAAAACATACGAAAAAAAAAACCTAGAAAACGAAAAAATACAAAATAAGCAAATCGTTTTTCTCGTACAATCGAGTTTTGAGGATAAATCGTGGTTTTGTACGAAACAATAAAGTGTGAAGAATTTTCATAAGGAAACAAATATTTATGAAATTTCGATCGATCTGAGAACCGAGTGATCTAAAAAAAAAAAAAAAATCATCAATTCTTACAATCAAAGTGTCGGGTGAAATTTTTTTTTCTTCAATAAATCAATAAAAACATCAGCAAGCAAGCACGTCGAAGAAAAATCGTTAAAATGCCGACTAGTTTGTTCAGCGAAATGGATCGTGGGGTTAACTCAGGTGGTTCGGGTTCCCTCGAGGAACAACGAGCTTTGCAGCTCGCTTTCGAGCTCTCGATGTTAGGACTCGAGGGTAATCCCGGTTGCCCCGTTAATGGCAGTGGCCCTGGCAACAACGTTATTAACAACGACAACGATCCTTTGCAATCCTCACCGAGCAACGTTTTCGAAGAGGCACGATCCAAGAAGAGCCAGAATATGACCGAGTGTGTTCCTGTACCGAGCAGCGAACACGTGGCTGAGATCGTTGGCCGACAAGGTAACATATACATACATGAATCACATTCACATATGAATACGAGTGTTGAAATCCGCCAGTTTAAACATTTTCAAGGTCTTATTTCTCATTCCATAAACATAAATATACTTGTCACATTTTCTCTTTCCTTTTTCGCACTCTTAGCGATATTGAATTAACCGTTTATTCGAATCTTTTCGCTTAAATACGTTCCTACAAACATCGTTAAAAAATAAATAACAACGAATAGTCATTTAAGCTTTTTCATTCTAAAAAAAAAACATTTTCATCGCTTCCTTCGAAGGAAACGACAACTGTCGCGAATTATTTTGAAATTGATGAATTTTCAAAGTTCAATAAATCCACTTGCTCGTTACTGATTTTTCGATTCTCAATAGTTATACCTGAAAATGATTTTCGTCGTTGTTTTGATTAAAATGTCGGACGTTCGAGCATAAATTTTTGTTAGAAACTGAAACGATAGATTCATCTCTTTATTTTTCTTGGTCAAGCATAATCTCAATATTTCTTGACGTATCGATCGAGGTGACAGGTTCGTGTGTCGGAAAGGAATTGATAAGAAGTTATTCGTGCTGTTCGCGCGCTCGGTGTAATTGAGTGGCCTTTTTTTTGTTTTGCTATTTTTTTTCCTTGTGCCGGTTCCCTCGTTCGTGTCCGATGTCGTGTTTCCGCGAGGTCGAACCGCCGAAAACTGACACCGAATACGAGACAAAGAAATAAGAAAAAAAAAAACGTGTCTCCTGCGTTGTTTCATTCGCCATTTAAAAGCATTTTTCGCGGATTATAAAATGACGATTTAAATGATTTTCTTTTTTCTTCCTTCTTTAATTAAATGATTTTTTGTTTCTCTTGTTCTTCAACGAAGCATGCATGCCTCGAACCACCAATGTTACATCTATATTTAGCAGGGTTATTCACTCCTTTCTCTTCATAGCCACAGTGTGCGCCCATAAATTCGAGTAACATGGCGACCAAGTAATTTGACTAATTGAAGACTCGCGTTTTCGTCCAACCCCTTGTACATGTACGTGTATTAATATTGGTCAGAATGATCCAGTGACTCTCATCGTTTATTTCGATCCTCACGAGTTTTCGATGTATTCAGAAATGAGAGGAAAAAAAAAGGGTCTCGAAAAGCCCGCAATTCGATTTCAACGAAAAAGAAACAACGCAAATGTTTCGATATAAAATCGACTCGATCGATAACCCCGAAATTTTCGTTCGACGCAATTGCACCGTTTCAAGTGCGAATTACACTCTTATTTATGAGAAATTTATTTTAAAAAAAATTTAAAAATTCGGCTCGAGCAACGTTTCAAGGTTTTTTTTTTCAATTAAATAATTAAATCGAATTTGACGATTCTTTGAATCGTTGCTCTTCGCGTTCGTTATTGCGGCGTTTCGAATCGAATCAGGCCTTCGGGGTTATTCACCGTTTATACCCGACGTACAGATCGTTACTGTCTCATTCTCTCTCTCTCTCCTCTCTTTATTTACTTTTTTTTTCTGGTTCGCGCCCTCGCTGTTTTTATTCGCTCCGCTCAAAAGGAAGGAAGGAAGGGGAAAAGAGTAAAAGAGAGAGAGAGAGAGAGAGAGAGAGAGGGAGAGGAATATCAAGAAAGAACGAAAGGCGAAGGTAGTAAGAAGATGAGAGAAGAGAAGAACACGTCGATGGTGCAGGCTGGTGCGGCAGCGCCGCGGGAATCACCGCCGAGTTACTTTCGTTTTTTGACGTAGGTCGTGGTCTCGTTGCGCAGGTCACGATATTTTTTTTCTTTTTAATTTTTTTTTTCTTCGTCCTCTTCGATGACTTTGATTTCTTATCAATTTTCTCCGACTTCTTGAAACCTCGAAAAAATCTAGTCTCGATTTGGAAAAAAAAAAAAAAAAAAAATACAAATCGTACGTTTTGCCCGTAAACTGCTCTCGCTTCTCGCAAAAATTCGTTCCCTCGAATTTACGATCGGGCTTTTGGATCCTTTCCAGATTTCTTGCTCTCGTCCTTGAAAACACACACAAAGTTTTATCACGAATATCGATTTTTCCGTTTTTTTTTTTTTTTTTTTTTTTTTCTTTTCAACCGTTACTCATGGATTCTTTGGCCTGGGAATTCGTGTTTTAGTCAATTTACATCTTTCGAGTCGTCGAAATATTTGAGTCTCGATGCCGAGAACAGTCGAACGATACAAAATAAAAAAGAGATAAAAAAAACGAAATTTAATTAAAAGTAATTAATTAATTAAATTTAATTAAAAAATTAAAAAATAATTGACGATAAAATGGAACTTTTTCAAACGAAATTCTCTTTCTCGAATGCACCCGAAAGACACGGGTCTGTTGGGGTGACAAAAAAATGTTGAAAATACAAATTTTTTCGCGGTTTTTCAATTTCAAGCTCTGATCGGCGAGCCCCGCGGATTATTCATTTTTTGTGTCCTCGTACGAACGCTGTCGCGACTCGTCCACAGGCCGATGACCACTGCTCCACTCGATATATACGAAACAGTCCTTGAAAAAAGAGAGTGAGCCCCCCCCCCCCCCCCCCCTCCACGTATAAAGCGAATTCTTCGAATCGAACGAAATTCGATTTGCCCTCGGTCGCTCTCAGAAATTCGTCGGTTAACGTTCCCTTCTCTCTCTCTCTCTCTCTCTCTTCCATCCTCGTTAGTCCCCCAACTTTTGTTTCCTTTGTGTCTACGCTCTGTCCTCGGCTCCTTGTCATTGTTTCACCTTCGAGCAATTTCTTCACAAAATCATTCACTTTTCTGCCCGCAAAATCGCCATTTTTTTTTTTTTTCGTTTTGTTTTTTTTTTTTCACCGAGCACGTTTTTTGTGAAATGATAAAATAAATGGTGGCCTCATCTCTGGGGTTCTTCCATAATATTTCTTCGAAACAACGATCAAGAGTCGATCGGCAAATTACTCAAAACAATTTTCGCTTTTTTTTTTCTATTTAAAAATTTATTTTTACGATATGAAATTCGTCAAAAATCGAACGAATCTAATCGAGTCCCAGAAGCTTCTCATCCGATCCGGCGCGATTTTTGACAATCGTTAAATTTAAACGAGAAATAACGGAAAGTCCGTTGACAACGGCGCGTGCGCGCGCGCGCGCATTAATCTCGATGAACTCATCTCCGGAGCTTGAAAACTTTCGGAAATTCTTTTCTCAGCGTTATATTATATCCGTTCAACGCGATATATTTACATCAATCGACGACGCCGCGGCGTCTCGGAACGAATGAACAGAAAAAAAAAACGAGAGGGAGGGAGAAGAAAGAAAAAAAAAAAAAGAGTTTTGTATCCGGCCCTCGTTGCCGGGAGCAAAGATTAAAAAAAAAAAAACGAAGCGAAAATTCGGGTTACGAAATTCTAACGCGCGAACGTTGATGAAATATTGAGCACGTGTGTACCGCTGTGATCTCATCAGCCACGATTCTAACGTTCTCGCGAAATCGTCGTCGCGGTGTCGAAAAATCGCAGCGAAAAAAAAAATGGAAATTGGATTAATCGGTGAAAAAAAAAAATCATGAGAAATGTGCAGAGAAAAAAAATGGTAGAAAACGCGAAGAATCGAGGGATTTCGAATCTCTCGTAAAGAAGCAGGCTTCGATGAAAAATCTTTGTCGAATAAATGTCGACGAGAGATATCTGGTCGACCTAGAAAAACGCTTAAAAATTCGAAAATACAGGTTGGATAATCGAACCGGAAACGTTAGGATGTTATAAAGCGATGGTGAAATTTCGCCGAGTTGTGCGCGACCTCCATATTCGTCGGTACGCACGAACGTGACACGAGAATTTCGGCTCAAAAACACACACACACACACACGCGCTCGTAACCATTCCCTCCCTCGTACACTTTGTTTCGTTGAAAATATTTTATCAGGCTTCGTCCAACGATACGAAGAGTCATGAAAAACGGCGAATGTTACCCTCGAATCTCATCGAGCCCTGAAAAAGTCATGAAATTTCGTGGAAAATGGATCATCGAATCTCATTTCTACTTGGCACTTTTCATCGTTTATTTTTTATAGAAACTTTCTGAAAAAAAATTTCAATCTGTTCATAATCACAAAATTGTTTCTTCCCCCCTGATTTATTTATTCCAAAAGATTCGTAATTTTTTATTCGAAAATTCTGAATCTCGTTGTAACTGTCTTTTTTTTTCTAAAAAAATTTTAAGGAGTTATTATCGTCTAGAAATGTCAAAAATTCCATTTTTTTTTTTCTTTTTTATTTTCTTATCGTTTGGGATTTGGAGAATTTTAACAGTTACGAAGGCTCAAAGGTCTCTGTAACCGTTGAAATTTTTCGTTAGCACACAACATAAAAGTTTTTTCAAAGAGCTTAATGAAAGTATCAAAATTCTGACAATTTTTCACATTTTTTTTGTTATCAGCAACTGATCCATAAATGTCATGAAAAAACATCGATATTCCTTGGTCGAAAAATCCTTAAAAATCATGAAATTTTAGTTCTGGTTGAAATTAGTTTCTGTTTATTCTCCGGGGAGTCTCTGATATAACGTCTTAGCTCGAATAACGAAAGTTATAACACCGCGTTAATATATATTATTGCGAAAGGTTAGACGTTTCTAGTATTACATTCGCAAAGATCCACTGGAGACTCGAAATATTAGGCAAGTCCTTTCGGCACTCGTTTTTCTTTTTTTTTTTCTCTCTCTCTCTTTCTTCATTTTTTATTTCTTCTCATAGAAATGCCTCGTATGCTCGTGGTGCTCGTAACTATGATTTTTTTAGTACGTATGTTGTAGGACAGAGAACGTGACCTCGAATCTCGTTAGAGAGAGAGAGAGAGAGAGATCTCGGTCTTGAAGAGGCATGGCCGAGCATACGTTGAACTCTCGAGGTCTGTACGCATTAAAAAATGTATGCGTGTATGCTTATAGATAGAGAGAGAGAGAGAGAGGGGATATTCGTGCGTGTATTACGATCGGCAAAACGTACGAAATATATTAGTTTCTCAAGCTCAGACGAATGATTCTTTCCCGTATTCGGCGAGCTCGACGTTAAGGAGTTTCGGTACAAAAGGCAAAATGTTAAGAAATTAATGAAATTTGGTGATAATGTTCTTCAACATTAAGTACGAAAAGACAAATTTTTTCAAAATTTTCTTCTACTTAGTTATCGAGTAATTATGCATTAAAGCAGATTTCTTATGCCCGAAGTGTATGCCTATATATATGGAAACGCTATGCTTATACACATGAACTTTAGTCTTCAATTACTCGATAACTGTGTAGAAGAAAAATCTGAAAAAATTTGTATCGTCAAATTTGGCACTAAAGAATATGTTGACCAAATTTTATAAAATTCTTAACTTTTTCACAATTTTTTGTGTTTTTAACATGGTTTAGCGTGGCAACATTGTATCGCCTGTACCGAAACTCCTTAAAGACCTCGGAATAAATGAATTTTGTTTCTCCGGAATTTTCGTTGCTCGCGATCGAAATCTTCTTCGTTAGAGCATTGACGCTTGCTACTTTCCGATTGATTATTATTTGCTCTCGCGATCGTGAGAAATATTTTATCATCACGATTCTCCAATGTTTCTCTCTTTTTTACATTCATTTGCTTCGAGCTTTACAATAAAAAAATCTTTTTTTTTCTATCTTTCCCTATCGATCGAATGATATTTTCTCACCTCGATCGTACAGGTTTAACGGAGAATTAAATACTCGCTCTCCGCAGACACTTTTGTCCCAATAATTCTCACGTTTTTTTTCTTCTTCTTTTATTCCCTTTTTTTTGTGTTTTTTTTTTTTGTCTTACCTCTCGTCGTTGAAAAGCTTTCTCATGTATCAGGGGCTCGAGAGAAAGAGAGAGGGATGAAGAACGAGGCGAAGGTGAGAGGAGGACGAGAAACCTTTTGCCAAGGGCTGCAAACAGGGAGCTTGAAATTTCGTTTTGCTTTGCGAGACGAGTTTTCATGCTTCGTGAGAGAGCAAGAGAGAGAGAGAAAGCATCGAAGTGTTCTTCTCCTCTCTCGCTCTCTGCTCGCCTCTCGTTCTTTCGAACGAGAGGCGAGCAGAGAGCGAGCAGAGAGGCGAGCCCATTGTGTTTCCGGTACCGGACGAACACTTACGTATGTACGCACGTATTTCTTCTCTCTCTCTCTATCAAAAAGGCGGCCTATCTTACTCGGTTGTAACGTCGAATACGCCTCTTTCGAATTTTCACTCACCACGAGTACGTATCTCTATAGTTTACCAACCTCGCGCCCAACTCTCCATCGAAACCAGTTTTCATCGCACAACTTATGTTACACGGATATATAACTTTTCATTTCTATTATACAGAACAGAAATTCTTATACGTACGTTGAAATACATTTGCGAACTTAATCGTTCGTTTTTTTTTTTTTTTTTTTTTTATTTCTCTGACGCAAATGACTGAGGGAACTATCGAATGAATGCAATTTCTATACACTCTCCTTGGCTCTCTATCAAAAAATCTATTTTTTCGTTCAATTTTTCTCATCATCGAACTTACTGATCGAATTTTTTTTTTGTCTCTGACTCAAATGTTTCAGGGAACTATTATGTCTCTATTGAAAATCAATTTTTCGTTTAATTTTTCTCATGAGGCACTGAGAAAAATGAATTCGTAAATTCAACGAATTTTTTTGTTGGTTCGACAAATTTTCTGTTGGTTCAACAAATTTTTTTTGTTGGTACAACGAATCGTGGCGAACAAAATAAAATTTGTTAACTCAAACGAAATTTGGTTCATTCAAATACTTAATTTTTCATCACGACAAAAATATCGTTGAATCAACAAAAGTTTTGTTGAATCAACAAATTTAATTTGTTCGTCACAATTTCAAATTTTTTTTCTCACTGCGAACTCACCGATCGCATTTTTTCTATTGTCAAATCCAAATTGTCAAAAGGAATCGTTCGTTTTTAATTAATCCGACGTAAATGTCTCCGGGAACGATTACATCTCTGTTGAAAATCAATTTTGTTTGTTTAATTTTTCTCACGATCGATCTTCGTCACTTTTTTTTGCCTTTTGATCCAGAGGACGATTCGGGGGTGTCATTTCCCAGGTAATTTCGATCGGACCTCAAGAAAGTTGAGCACGAAAATTGATCGGTTTAGTTTCAAGAGTTTCTCTGGAGTTTGAGATTCGAAAAGTTTGATCAAAAATTATGAAAATAGTTTGAAAATTCATATTTATATTTCGATTAAATTATTTCAACCGTTGAAAACGGTTGATGAAAATTTATAAAACGATTTGTATACACCGATATGTTATTTCTATAGAACTAACGTCGCTTAACACGCTTCAATGGCCAGTATATATGTGCGTTCGAACGTGTGGCTCCCGAGAGAGCATGAATCATCGTAGGATCGCACGAGGAGGCCCCCCCCCCCCCCCCTCCATTCTCGGTGTAAACTCGCTCGTGAGACGACGAAACGCGTTTTTTTCTCTCTCCCTCCCTCCCTCCTTCCCTCTCGCTATTCCTGCTACGTTCATAATCGTTGTGAGATGCCCTCTCGTCACCGATGAGCTCCTCTATCATTTCGAGCCTCTGTGACTATCTTTTCGATTCTCTCTTCTTCCTGGCGCACTTTTTTCCTTCGAACCATTACAAAAAAGAAACTCGAGTTTTATCAGAGCGACTCTCGCGTTCGTGCTCGCGATTCTTAAATATATAGGATCACACAAATTCGTAGAAAATCTCGTACCGCGTTTATCGAGATATATACGAACGAGCACACACGCTCGACCCTGAAAAACGTCAAATCGTTTTATAGGAGCTTCGTTTCGGAAATTTTTTCACTCGACTCCGGCTCTTCGTTTCTCTACCGATCAAGGCTACGTTTTGACCAGTATAAAACTAGAAAATTTTTTTTTTTTTTTGTACAAATTAACCGACGAGTAAACTTGCTTTTTGAAATTTGTTTTATCAAATTTTTTCACTCTCTTTTCTCTCATTTTACGGTACATACGATTTTGTGAAAAAAAGAAAAAACATCCGATGAATTTTAACGCTCTTTTCGAAACGTAAATTATTCACGATACCAACCCACGTGGCTTTCTAACGCTGGAATGGATTACGCGAGAAAGAGCTTCTGAGGAGTTGGTTTTGTCGCGCACACGAACCCGCGCATCGAACGGAACGACCACGTGGGCGCGTCGAGTCGCGAAAAACTCCGGTACATTCTCCCCCTCGCCTCCTCCTCTTCCTCCCTGCCCCCTCGATCCTTTTCCTTTATCGCGCTTCTCACCTGAGATTATCACCAAAATGGCGCTAATTTTCCTGACTCTTTTCCTCAAGCACCGACTCCCGGTGCATTTTTTTACATTTTTTTTTGTGTCTTCGCACGAATATCGTTTGTCTTATGCGGAATTCGTGAGCTCGAGACACTTGATTAAATTCACTTTTGTACGAAATTAAAATTGATCGTTTTTATCGATCATTTTATTGTTTTACTCAACTATTTCTTACGCCTCGTCGTGATAACAGTTTTGATACTATTACGACGACGACATTATCGGTAGAAATACACAAAAAAAACGAGCTGTTCGTCAAGTCTCTCGAAGCTCCAAATCACAGTCGATTGCCAACCAACATTTCTTTGTTTTTTCATCGTAAAATTCTATTTTCTCTATATCAACGCATAAAAATCATTTTTTATTTTCACCGTGATCATGATGAAATCGTTTAAATAACGTTTTGAAAACCGGTTTTCAAAAAGTTTTCGAAGACGCGACTCCGTAACTGGAAATAATTCGCTATCCAGCTGATATAAATCTTCCATCAAAATCAATTCCGGCGATCATTGAATCGTTGACTTAAGATTTTTAGTGCTTTGCACACACACAGAGAGAGAAAGACAAAGAGAAAAGAGGCGCATCGTCATACAAGTCTGAAGGTTTGATAGGCCAGCATACAATCGTGTCGAGCCAATATATAACGACTTGTAATGAGTTTGATACGCCGTTCCATTATGAGGATGTGCCTATTTGTTGATCATTCACTATACTTGTTATATATATTGTTATTATGTATACGTTGTATATATAAATCTTTCTCTTTCCCTTCTCGTTTGCACGTTCTCACTTCTCTCTCTCTCTCTCTCTCTCTTACGCTATCACACTCGGTAACTCGCTCTCTAGGCAGTAGCGAGACCGGAAGTTGTAATGAGCGCCTCTGCTGTCGCTAGTCTCCGTAAATATTATTTCTTTCTCTCTTTCTCTCGTTATTCGTGATCGTCCTCTCGAAACGTCGAGTAAGAAGTCGACGACGACGAGGAGGATGATGATGATGACGTTAGTTTGAAATTTTAACCACAGTGCTTTCAACCCTCGTAAAAAAAAAATGGCGTTCACCTCGTTTTTACTTTATAAAGAAGAAGGAGCAGCGAAAATGTTTTCATCCAAGTTTTGAACAACGAGCCTGGCTAAAATAATAAGAGCGAAAAAAGGAAAATTGTCGAAAAAAGTGATACGAGGTACCGGTAAAATGTACGAAAATTATCAGTCGTTAAAGAGAAGGCTACGAAACGTCGAATTTTGTGGCTTCGGGGGGCGGTTTTTAAGATTCTCGTGAGAATCGAGGCTCGGTCTGTTTCTCGAAGAAGAAACAAAAATAAGCCAATGCCACACTTTTTTCGTACCCGAGTCAGAGGCTCCTTCGTATTCTTTCTTCTTCTCATTTGTTCCTTGTTTCTTCAAAGCCCTTTATTCACTTTGTTTTCTCCCTTTTTCTCTCTTTTCTCGCCCTTATCGTGACCGCAAAAAAGTCAACCGCAAAATTAATCATTTCCGGCCGAAGGAGAACAATAAAGGATCGCCAATGATAGTGGCCCGGTTACTTTCGAGAGAGAAGCAGGACAGAGAATAATGCGTGCGCGAATTAGCTGCTCTTTATTGTTTCCCATATCGATTCTCTCCAACGATGAGAATTTCGTTCCAACTCCCAACTCTTCGCGACTCCTTTTCTCCCCCTTTTCTTTCTTCTATTTCTCACTCGATTCTTCGTCGATGAATTTCTTCATTTCTGCCCACTTTTCTTCCTCCGCCATTTCATTATTTCGATTTTTTTTCTTTCAAATTCTTCTTCGTTCTTCCACGATCTTTTGTTCTCCACATTTTCTGCACGTTCGACTTCGCTCATCCTCGCGCATTTTACCAGTGTCCAACGCATCGCGCGCTTTTAACGCCCGAGACATCAAACTCCCCGCGCGGCAAAATGCTCTTGAATGAAGCGAATGAACGATAATTAGATAAAGCGACGACAGGGGCGGAGAAGGAGGAGAAGAGGGAGGGGGGGGGGGGCGAGAGTAAAACCATAGCTCTGACATTAACTCGGCGAATGTGTATCGGTGAAGCAAGCTCCGAGTTTCAACACATCGACGTCGATCTCTGTACTGGCACGTCGCGCGAAGAGGAGCTCGCGCAAGTTTAATAGTTATGGCGAACGTGTAGCGCGTTGGAATCGCGAGGGTACGGGAGAGCTGAGCCGCGTGTTTACGATCAGAATCCCAGCGAAATAAAAGACGAGAAAAAAGGGGAAAGAACAAAAAAAAAAAATGAAATAAAATAATCGCGAGCAACGGATAAAGAAAGTTGGAGATTTTGAGACGAAATTGATGTAACGTACGAATAAAACGGATGGAAATTCGATATTTTGTTGAGTAATTAGATATTTTTGGAGGAGAAGAGTGGCGAGCGAAAATTTGAATGGATAAATGATGAAATATGAAAAGAGAGGAAAAAATGTAGAAATAAAGCGAGATCGATGAAAGGAATCGAGAGGGAATTGAGGAGGGGGTGAAAAATCGAGAAAACAAAGGATAGAGATGGAGGAGAGGAGAATGAGAGAGAGAGAGAGAGAGGGGGGAGAGAAGAGGTCGCTGACGTTTCGGAAGGCAGCGAAACCGACTTTTCGCTATGGACGATCCTCCATCCACACGCGGCAAACTACGAAGTTCTCTCTCTCTCTCTCTCTCTCTCGATTTCTTTCTCACTCTTTCTTAGGGGCTTTGCTCGCAGTTCGCTTGTGTGCACACTCTCGTCTCGCTCTTCGTAAACCTTTTGCTAAACGCGCTTTGCGAGCCACACGCTCTTGCTCTTTCTCATTCTCGTTTCGCGTTCTTTCTCTCTCTCTCTTTCATTCTCTTTTTCTGTCTTTCTTTCATTCTTTCTGGCACATCCGACAAGAGCGCGTTCGTCGAAACGGCCAAGCTCTCGCGAACCCGCGACGCGTCGTCGCGCAGGAAATTATACTGAAAGAGAGACAGAGAAAAAGAGAGAGAGAGAGAGAGAGAGAGAGAGTGAGAGTGAGATGAAACAACGAAAACGCGCGCCAATTCTCCACGCTTTGTCCACGAGGAGAGTGGGGAGGATTCGGAGTAAAGGCGCAGCGGTGGTATACATTAAATTCACAAATGTCGCTAATTTCTTGAAATTTATTTATTGAATAACCGCGCACGATAAATGGCCTCTTTCCAAACCATCATTGTTTTTCTGCTCCAATTAAAAGTCTTACGATATATTACAACATTATCGCTAAAAACGTGGAAAAATTCGATGCACCAAAATATACAAACATCGCGCGACAATATTTTCACCTCCCACAGCATCATTCGCTTCAAAACTTTTATCTTCGAACGTGCGTTATCGAACTTCTTGTGTCTTTTGTGTGTTTCGAAGCTTCTATATTCCCGCAATGTTTACTCTTTCATGCTGCTGGCTGCTAAAAATTTCGTTAATTCTCACGATATTAAAACGCTATTCCACATTTCATTTACCTTGCTCCCCTTTTTCTTTCTTCACCTACCTCTTTAACCTCTTTTTTTTCCTTTTTTTTTTTTTTCTTTTATACTTTTCACTTTTTCTCATAAACCACGAGCGTTTCTCATTAACTTTCCACCATCGAGGGTCATATCTCATCGAGGCGTGCTGAGAAATAGAGTAGTAGAGAAAAGCTCTTTTTGCATTATAAAAAAAAAAAAAAATGAAAAATAAAAAAACCGATTATCGGTTATCGATCGTCACGTGCATTCATCGACGCGATTCCTAAACATACGGAGACCGACGATATTCACATTTTCCTACGTTTTCATATTCTTCCAGTCTCACGTGATGACTCTTCTACTCTGTATTATTCGTTCGAGTTTCTCACAGCAGCTTCGTCTGCAACGTTGAATCGAGTAGCTCAAACACGATAATATTCACACCGAAAATCAAACCTTTTCTCGTTCAACGTCTCTGTTCCTTCGCGAGCGATTCTCTATCCTGAAAATCCTGCCCAAATTCCATCGAATTATCTTTTTTTTTCTCTCTCATTTTTCGTCAAATTCACTTGAATTTTTCGTTTTTTTCTGCAACGAAATTCAGACAATTTTACAGAAAATTCTTCACTCTTTGTACGACGATATCTCTTCGATTGAAATTTTCTCTTTTTTTCTGCAACGAAATTTCGTCGATTTTTCAATAATTTTCAACTTTTTGTACCTTTTTTTTTTTCGTTCAATCGCGACGGTTTCATACAAAATTAATGGGAATTCGATGGAGCTACTTTTTGACGTTTATTCTCGTTCCACCCGGTATAGTTTCGTTATTATAACGCGTGGTGGGGTCTCGGTGGTTCGCCGGTGCTTTGTTGGCCTCCGGGTGCAACGATGCACACAGACGTCGACTCGTATGGGTTATGCCACTTGGATATATGTGTATTTGCCTCGAAACCTACACATGCAGGGATTCATACTGAAATGTGTGTATATATATATACAGATGAGTTGTGCAGACCTCGTGGCAGCTGCCAGGGTCCCAAACGATCTCTCCCAACCACCATCCAAAGCCTTCCATCTCTCTCTCTTTCTCTCTTTTCGTTTTCCGTTCTCATGATGTCCCGAAACTCGATCGAGACTCTCTCGAAAGAGAGAAGACCCTCTCTCGAGGCCTTTCTCTTTCTCTATCTTTCTATACGTTTTATCCTTCTTTCTTCAACTTCCCTTTTTCGTGAGAGCCACAAAGAGGGTACGAACGGGCAAGAAAGAAGGAGAACCAGGCTAAAGAATATCAGGAATTAAGCTGTGAGGAAGGAAGGAACTAAAGAGAGAGAGAGAGAGAGAGAGAAGGAAAGAGAAAAGTTTGAAAAAGATGCAAAAGATTGAGAACCGTCGTCTTGAAACGCACGCCGCCGCAGCTCCGCCTAGCAGATGTTTACACCCAGAGCGAGATGGATAGTGTCTGAAATGATTCTTTTTTTTTTTATATACTCTCCTTCTCTTCTTTTTATTTTTTTATTTTTTCTCTTTTCGACTTCTCTCGAATTCGTTTGTGTGTGTGTTTTTTTTTTTTCCGTTCATACCTTATTGTATTTTTTCTATTTTGTTTATTCATCGTCTGCGCGAGATGTAGTACGTGCAACAACGACGTTTTCTGCTTTTAATTATATGCTCTTCGTATAACGCGAATTTCTCGACGTCTACTCGTGTCGTAGCTCTCTCTCTCTCGCTTCTTTTTTCTCTTCTCGCATCCTTTTGCACTCGGCGTCCTTGCCCGCGGTTTTTTCTCTGTTTCGTTTATTGTCGAAATAGTTTTTTTTTTTCCTGTAGAACTACGATTTTTTTTGCCTCGACCGCTGTTTTTGCTGATGAATTTATTCGTGGCAATGTCTCGAAATCGTTTTTTTCTTTTTTGAACGATATTCATAACTGTCGAAACTTTGATTCATGTTTCTACTTTTTTTTTTTTCTTTTTTACGATTTCACTTTCGACGTAACTGTTCCGATGCTCTTTATTGCCGCGGCATCGCGAGAGATTCTTTTTTTTTTCTCTTATCCCCTATCCTTTCTCGTTTCTCGGCTCCCGATGTCTCTGGAATTCGACGAAAAAGTCATAGAATTTTGAAAAATTCGAGCTTTTTTTTTTTATACGAAATACGAAAAATAATTTTGATTTTTTTTTCTGTTTTCTATGGAAGAGAGCAATCGACCTTGTTCGAAATTCCAACACTTTCGCGAGCCTCTAATTGGGATTTTTCTTCGTATTCACAATTATTTTGCTCGCACTCGATATAAAAAGCATCGGTCTCGCCTAGATTTCGGTAAGATTTTTATTAGGCTACTGCGCACCCGCGACTTTGAGCACACGCGGGAAGAACCAATGAGCCTAAAACCCTTGAAAACTTTTGACCTGCTCAAGAATACGAGAACTTGGGTCCAGCCCTTTTCAAATATCATTTTTTTTTGTCAGCAACGTATACATATATCCGCGTTACGGAACGAGAGTAAGGAGAAAAATAATGGAAAGAGAGAGAGAGAAGCGGATGTGGACGAGATCACTTTTCCGAGAAACTCGAGTATCCGTTGCCCCCTAAAAATAGATCCTTCTTCCTCCTCCCATGCGGCTTATCTTCTTCTTTTTTTTCGTAATTTTCTTCTCGAAATGACGTTCAGGATCACTTGTCCTGGATGCCTACCGCACCGACACGTGTATTTCTCTCCGTTTATCTCGGGTTACTCGTCCAAAAGTCTAAATTCACAGGATTTCTTCTGGAAAAAGAAAGAAGAAAACGAGATCTTCAACGAAATTGAAATTTTAACGGTGCAAAGTACAGATTTTTATGAAAATTCGATAAAAATGTTGTTACAAAGGTTCGAGAATTCGAAGCTCCTGATTTCATAGTTTTTTTTTCCTCTCGAAAAAAATGTCAAAGGTTCAAGATCGTTTTACTCTTCTATCGAATTAGTCCGGATGCTTTTGAGCACAGGAAAACGCGAGCACCTCGATCGTCCGGGATTGGAGTGATTTGCGTCGAAAAGCTTGAAAATTAGTCCTCGATGACATTTATCCTGTTTCAAATATTCCGAAACGAGTGTGTAGGAAGGGCGTTGAGGAAGGGATAAGGAACGGTGTAAGGAAGAAAAAAAAGATGGAAAAAATAAAGTGGAGAGTGAGTCCTCTCCGCGTGGATCGGAAGTGGAAAACGTCTCTTTGTTCGTCGCGAACGCCCGCGATAGCGCCGATTTAACGCACACACAAACACACATTCGAGAAGAAGAAGAAGAAGAAGGAGGAGGTCGAAGACGAGAAGATATCGAATGTCTCGGTCCTACGTACACAAGTGTGCATATAATACGTGAGTAGAGTCTCTCTCGTTTCTCTCCAGCCAGACGAGGAGTAGGAGGAGGGGGAGGAGGATGGTTCACGCGGACCATCCGGGTCGATTCACGGAGGCTCTCGTGTAGCATGAACGTCTCTTTTCTTCTTTTTTTTTTTTACGTCCCTTGCTCTCTTCCATGGCGAGAGCTTTGTCCGATGACCTCTCCTCCTCCTCCTCCTCTTCAACATTTTTCCCCTGGTCTCCGGACGAAAAGAAAAAAAAAAACTCCCATTTCATGGGTCTTTTTACTCGCCGAGAGACCCAAGGCCGATCGTCGCGGTTCTCACGTGCTCGCGGCGAGCTTTCGGTCGAGAACGATTTAAATAATTGAAAAATTAGAAACAAAAATATGTGAAATTGCGAAGAAAAAAAATTTAACGTGACACTTGTCAAGGAAGCAACCGCTCCTCGTTTCCTCTCGTTACCTAATAGATCCAACGAACTTTTTTCATCCCTCTTTTTCGCGTGCGAAATGCCCCCCCCATCAAACCGATTCTCATATACGTCTCTGTGGCTTTTCGAGCAATATTATTCTGCCCTCATATTGAGCTCCCTGCTGCGAGGTCATTCGGTCTGTCGCTCCTCCGATCTCTTTTCGTTGTCTCGACCCCACCCTCCCTCTTCTGTCGTATTTAACTCTCTCTCTCGATCACACGAGTACACGCTCCAATACGCACGAGTATCCGATTATTCGAAGACCGCATCGTTCCCCGGAGGAAGTGGTTTTCGGTGCACCCACACTTTCATCATAACTAAAGATGCAGAAGAGAAGGAAAAAAAATGAAATTTAAATTAAAAAAAAAAGAAGAAAAAAAACGTCTCGATTCGTACGCAGTCGATCTCGTCCGTGTGTCCTTCTCGCTCTTCGAGCGAAAACCTTTCCTCGTGTACGATATACACGAACACTATTTCCCACGCCTGAATATACACTTTTGCGTTTATCGTTCATATATATACGTGCTATGTCTGCCCACAAAATGCACTTTTGCAATATCTTTGTGCTTATAATCCCATTCGTCCGTATCCACGACTCTATTTCGTCGATCCAACCTTCTCTTGTTTCTTCTCTCTCTCTCTCTCTCTCTCTCTCTCTCTCTCTCTCTGTCGGCTGCTCTGTCGACGTGTGTGCATGTGCGAATGCTCCGAGCCTCTTGGTGCCTTCGAGACGGGAACAATAACCGACGTGGCACTTCCGTCCGGACACGATGAGTGCCACGCTGGAAATAAAAGAGAAAGAGAGAGAGGCCGGGAGAACCAGACGAGAACAGAGGGGACGAGAGAGGAGAACCTCTCGATCGTCGTTCGATCTTACTGCGTCATTCTGGCAAACTCTCGATCTCTCCTCGCCCTCTGTGTCCAACCGGATTCACATCCGATTTATACGCGAATTCTAATTCAATTAAAAGTTTTTAATGCCTCTGATAATGAATTCAGGGCACTCTGGATTCCAATGAGCTTTCGACCAACTTTTCCTGCTGCTGCTGCGGTGAAAAACTATGAAATTATAGTTGCTCGCGATTTCACGTCGTTCTATTCTCGTTAGTCAACTTTCGCGATCCTTTCCATCTCGTTTCGTTCTCTTTTCATCTTTCTCTCGTCTCACATCACCAATCGGTAATGCATTATTTTTTTTCAACGAAAACAAGGCTCGAAAAATTACGAAAAATACAGATAAAATCTGATAACCGAACTGGATTCTCGTGATAACGATGAATTCGAGCCTCTCACGATCGTCCACTCTTCGAATCATTTTCTTTCAACGATTTCATCGCGAAATGAAACAACTCGAGAGAGCATACAAAATTTGTGAAAAAAAAACGTCATTTTTATGCAAAGTACGATCCTCTCATCGTTTCATCTGTAAATTTGAAAAAAAAATCATGAAATTCTTCTCGAAATATCATATCCAACGATTTCGAGATCAGCGATACGAGAAAACCGTCAACTTTTCTCATTATTTACTTTACTTTTTGCTATTTTTTTCCTTCTCAAAGGCTCTCAATAAAAAAAAAAAATTAAAAAACAGATTTCCATTGACAAAAAAAAATCAGAATTTGATCATTCTTCCCAGTTCTCTTGAACGCGAACTCTAAAAACCTTTGATCCCATAATTTGAAATTGGAAAAAGAAAAAAAAAATTCTTATTGAGAATAAGCTCGATAAAGATGGAAAATATCGATGTAAAACGTAACAGGAAAGCCGGAGACTCGTAATTCTCGTTAGCAATCCGGATTATATATATATGTCTGTGCAATTCTTAATTGCAAAACGTTCTCATGCAGGATATATGTTATAGTAGACATAGTACATCGAACTGTGACGCGGTAGTCGATGCGTGTCCTAGGTCAAGATTCAACACCGTCTGCCTTTCCCTCCTGATTCTTTCGTTGAGCAATCTCTCGTGCCTCGCTATCCATTCTTTCTAGTTGCGGATCTTCCCGTCTCTTTTCCTCTGCCCTCTCTCTCTCTCTCTCTCTCTCTTTCTTACATTTTTCAGTAACGTTTAACCTTGGTGCATCGCTACTGCAACGCCACTCTATATATAGATATATAAATACTCGAAACTGATGCGAGACGTGTATGAATAAAGCATTTATTGAACATACGAGTTCGTGCTACTCTCGTATTAACGCAAATTATTCTCGTTTCTTTGACTTTTTTTTTTTCTTTATATTGCTCTTTATTTAATACGCTACGATGCTTTCGCCTACATTTGTTCATTCGCTCCACTGCCTTCTCCCTCTATCTTTCTCTCTCAGTTTCCTTACTAAAAACTAAATTTTGTTGAAATATTAAAATATCCGGATTCGATTTTTTTTTTACTCAATTCTGATCCAATATCGATCGATCGTGACTTCGTAGCGACATTTTTGGGCGAAAGGATGCACGAATCTCATTGTTTTTAGATAAAAACGATTATTTTTCTCGTCACTAAGCGTCATTTGCTCAGAAATTTCGACGATTTTTTTTTTCTTTTCGCTCATAATTCTCAAGTTCGATTCAAACGTATCGTTAAATTAATATTTCACGAGGTTATGGGCTTCTCGCGTACAGCCGCAAATACGGGCTCTGCCTGTGCAGAGAGTGTCGGAGATTCGCGAGGAGAGAACGATAAAACGCTCGTAAAGCTCGAGCCTCGTTCCAATTATCGAGGGAAACATTCGACGTTGGCCTCACTCGTTTATTGGGACAGTAGGCAGAGGCAAGCACACGAGGTGTTTCATTGTTCGTTTCGTGTCGTACCGCTGCTGCTGGTGGTGGTATACGTCGATGATGAATTTATCGCAGCAAAATAGTAGAATCGATGAATTTTTATTCGCAAATGTTTTGATTTTCGATCGCTCGAAAATTCACTTTTTTTTTTTCTTGTTTCTGGAGAAAATCCATATTTCGACACTCGTCGTACTAAAACAAAATCAATTTGTCTTAATTATTAAAATATTTACTCGAACACGCGTCTTAACGAGCCTGCGAAGCCAATGAGCTCGCTCATATTGCCAAAGAAATATGACGTTTAACCTCGTTTCGCAAACAGCGAGAGCTAATTGTCAACGAGACACTAAACGAACTAACGATATACGCTCAATGTGTGCAAGCGTTACTTTACATTGCGTCATCATTAATGAGTGTCACAGCTTCCATGCGAGGATAGCAGCAGGTGACTTTTTTTTATTCTCGTAACGACGCAAATGACGTTTATATTTTTTATTTTTTTTTCGATTTTGACCAACGATCATGATATATGATAAAATATTTTAATCGATCGCTCAACTTTGAGCAAAATATTTTTCTCTCTACATTTTCAAGCTCCAGTTCCTCGAATTTGAAGGGAAAGGGGAGGGGGGAGGGGTCCGTTGGTATTTTTATGCAGTTGAAATATGCATCGTGGATTGAATCGAGATCGAGAGCGCGTTCTCTCCTTTGTCTCCAGCAGCTTCTCATCTCTCGATGGTCCTCTCTCTCTCTCTCTCTCTCTCTTGCTTGCTCGCGTTCTCGTTGGTCCTCCTGGGGAGCAGAGGAGAGCTGGCTCTATCGGGACAGGGTCCTCGCCAAGATCGAAGTGAGGCCCCCACAGGAGAGAAAGAGGCTGCTGCTATTGCTGCTGCTGCTGTTGCTGCGTTCCCTCGTATACAACCATGAGAGAGTCTGGCTCGCCTTGAGACAAAAGCGAGCCGCGAGACTCGCGAGCTCCTGGACTGCTGTTGTTGTTACTGTTCCTGATGCTGTGGATAATATATCTGCAGTTTCTCTCTCTCTCACTCTCTCTTTTTTTCTTGCCTGCTGCTGCTGCTCTTTCTCTCTTTTATTCTTTCCTCTTTGATGTTCTTCGGTCCAGCATCCTGCGAACCCGAGATCTTTCATTCGCCTGCTTCGTGTCTTCTCTATTATTAAGTTTTTGCTATTTATTTGTGTCTGCAGGTTTTGTTGCTGTTCCTCCCACTCTTCCTCTCCCTTTCTCTCTTATTCTTTTCTTCTTCGTTATCGTATTCATCGCACACACGATTCTTCCACCACCTTTTCTCCCCACTCCTCTCAATCTGCGTATCACATTTGTTTCCTGTCTCTCTTCTCTCAAGTTTCTTTTTTCATCATCCCCATTCCATATCCTCCGCTTTATCGATACTACGGAAAAGTCCTGTAGCTCCATTAGATTCCCACTATTAAAAATTTATCTTATTCATATTCCTCTCCCCGCAGCCTCCAAAAATTCTCAGGGATACTCGCTCTTTCGCCTTCTCCGAGCTTTTTACTCTCAACTCTTTTCTTCTTCTTCTTCAGCCTTCCTTATTACCCTCTTTGCAAACCCGAACCTATACAGCTCGTGAAATCGACAGACGATATTTTTCGAGCTCCCCATAGTTTACGAGACCGAACGCAGGTGCACGCGCATTTCTCTCTCTCCCTCTCTCTCTCCCTTGGCTCGCATTTTTGTTATTTCTTTTCTGAAATCCGAGTGCAATGATACTCGATCCTTTTGTTATTCCATACATATTTTCAATCTATCAAACAAGATTTGATCATTTAATCGATGATTCATTCAATTTTTCATTCCTTTCGATAAATATCAATGAACGATTGTCAGAATCAGAATTCCCTTCCTTTTTTTTTTTCAATTTCTCTCAAAGAAATTCTGTTTTAACGCAAAACTGTGGCGACGTGCTCGCGAATTCGCGTCAATTTTTATTCCGATGGGAGGTATAGAAAAATCGTAAGAATTTCTTCTCGGAATAAGTCAAACGGGTGCGCGATACCTGCTGACGCAAATTTACGGTTTTAACGATCCTCGGGTTACGATAAAAATTTGAAAGAAAGAAAAAAAAAAAAAAAACTCAGAGTAGACGTAGACGAAAGTTGTAATAATTCGATATAATAAGAACAATCATAATAATAAGTTATTTTATTTCGGACGAGACAACCCGGTTGGTGTTTGTTCCGGGAAAAGATGCGAATTGGTGAACAAAAAAATTCGAGATCCCAAATCCATCATTCGTTGGCTCCTCCGCGGTGTGTCCTGCGCCCTCGTTTCTTTATTCTTTTTTTTGCCCGCGGTTCACGTCCAGTCGGGATGAAACAAAATCGATGATAAAGCAACGAAATTCGATTTTTTTCTGTAGATAAATCGGCTCGGGATTTTAGCGCCGATCGCCTCTCTCTCATTTCTTCTCCTCGTCGCGCTGTTAAACGCGACGTTCGCGCATGTAAATTGATAGAAGGAGAACAGAGAGTTTTGTATTTCTCGATTGCTCCAAAGATTTTTTACTCCTTTTTTTTTCTCTCTTTCTTTCTCTCCCTTTCTTTCGCTTTTAACCTGCTTCTTTTTTTGCCGCTCGGCATCGGTTTTCGGGCTGGTCCTGCCTCTCGAGAAAGAACCGCGACGAAAAAGCAGCAGGCCCCGCGGGCTCCAACAAAGTGGACCCACGAGAACCGTCCGCACGTTCTTTTTTCTCCCTTTCTTGCCTCCTTTATTTTTTTTGGTTTCTTCTATAAAATGATCCCCGGTCACCGCTTTACGCTCTCTCGCGGCCCAAAGAAATCTCCTCGAATCTTCTAGTCCGTACACTCGACTCGCAAATACGAACGTCGCGCCCGCTGTGTATACCTGAATCTTTGCGAGGGTGGACCGCCGCCCAGCCCGCTCCTTACTCTCTCTCTCTCTCAAACGTCTCGTGAGAGACGACACGCTGCTGCTCCTCTTCTCTCGTATATCCGTTCTTTCGATCCCGAAAATCATAAAGACGCAACTTTTCGATCCTTTCCTACGCTCTTAATTGCAACCTTTCCACTCTTCGTTTCTTTTTTTTTTTTTCGTCTCTCCTTCTAACCTCATTTTTATAAATTTTTCAAGCATATTTCATTCCTTTTTTTTTTTTTACACTTCGTCATTCTCTTTCGAAAGTTTTCTACTCCTCATGAACGAGCCATCCTATATCTTTGCTCTCTCCCGCGGCCGCTCATCCTTCTGTGTGGTCTCCCCTATATACTTTCATTTCGTCAACGTTACTTCGAGTTTCGGAAATATTTATAATCAGGCTAAACATCGCACGCTTCTTTGAATCTCTCATTTTTTTTTTCGCTCTTTTTTCTTCCTTGAAACTCCTTTTTTCTCTTACGCTCTCATCGTTTTACGTAAGATTTGACACGACCATGATATCGGAGAAATTTAATTTAAAAAATTGAAAAAGTTTGCAACTTTGACTTCGACTTTTGACTTGAACTTTTTTTGGAAGAAAATTAATCAATTATCAATGTTTTGGAATCATTTTTTCATAGAGAAATATCGAGATCCAAGCGACTTGAGCGCTAAAAAAAAAGTTTCTCTACCGTTGACACGATTCTGACCGATTGAGTAGCTTCAGCCCAAAAACAAAAAAATGTCGTTAATCTTGAAGATATTTCCTGTGCAATGACGTAGGATTTTCCCAAAATATCAAAATCTAACAAAATGGCGTATTTATAAAAAACAAAATTGTTTTTCTTGCCTATAAAATGCTCGTTTTTTCAATGTCGAATCGTCAATTTTCATCCAATCGAAAATATCCTCGGTCACTGCAGAGTCCATATATTCAAGAGTACCGAGTTCAAATTTCAAGTCAATCGGATAATTGCTCTTCGAGTTAAAACGTCAGCAAATCTGAAAAAATTTTCTTTCGAAAATCGAAATTTGTTTCTCGTCGAATGATCATAGTTTCAACGTACTACAAATTTTTCTTCATGAATTATTTCGATGATCATACGAACGTGCGAAAGATTTTCGAGTATACGGGCGACGTGGGAGGGAGTCTCTGTATATCGCTGTTTTCATGCTCTTTCATCGCGTCTTTTCTCCACACGCTTCTCTCGTAACGTTCGTGCGCGCGCGACACACGAAGGCAAGAACGGAAGAGGCCGCGAACGCGTGCTTCGCATTTGAGAATCGAGATTCCCCACCGAGAACTCTTGAGCAACGAACCTTTTGCCTCGGACCAGAGTACAAAGTCGTAACTCCCATTAAGTTACTCCTTTCAAATCTCTTCTCGCTCGAGCCCTTTTACCGGTAAGATAAAGCCCCACGCGGTAGCAGCAGACACACGAGACGAAAGACACGTGAATAAACAAGCGACAAAAGTTCGTTTCTTTTCCTTTTTTATTTGGACTTTTCTCCTCTCGATACTCTTCACTTTTCTTCTCACCGCACACACCCCCTCCCCTCCCCCTTCCTCACTTTTTCTTTACACTCCAGTCCCAACTCTCCTTCATTCAAGAAAAAAACAAAAACGAAGAGAAATTTCGTCGACAATTTTGTCGTTTTTTCAAACATTCTTTCGCTCCTTTTTGTCATCAATTACAAGCCGCATCCATTCGCATAATCGATGTCAAAAAAAGTCAAAAAGAAACAAAAATATACTCGAATCCAGTTTATCTTCGTTCAACTAAATGGGATTTTGTTCGAATAGCACAATTTATTCGATTCAAATCCAGTTTTTTTGGTTGAAATAAACAGGAATCTTGTTGATTCAAATTTTAAAAAAAATCGATCGAATGATCCTGGTAGATTTGAAAAGATTTTATTTAATTAAATAAAGATCATTTCCGGTGTCTCGTCCCAGAAAATTTTGTCTTCGACTTTCTCGAGAAAGAGAGAGAGAGAGAAAAAAAAACATCATGAATCCACCCAGCGCTTCTATCTTATCTTTTTCTCCTCTCTCTCTCTCTCTCTCTCTCCTTCTCTCCCTCGCGTCGAATCTCCATTCTTTCGTCCATGCATACGTACATATGTATATAATTTACGAGGTTGAGCATAACTAGACTTTTCACTCCTGGCTATCAGCAGCGTTGCTTATTTTCCGGCTGGTCACGTTTGCCTGTATTTTTGAAGCGGTAGTGAGTGAATTCTCTCTAGCGGGGAGCCTCCTTGTTTTTTTTTCTTCCTCGTTTTTTTTTTTTTTTTTTTTTTTTTTTTTTTTTTTTTTTTTTTTTTTTTTTTTTTATCTTTACGTGCGAATTTCCGCCGGGAGGCGCGAAATCCCTCGATACGTGTACTCGAAATCGCCCACGCGGATTCAAGGTCTTGTCGGAGATCGCGATGCAATCGTCGTTCGGCATGAGAATAAACATATTCGAGAATGCAATTTTATCATAATAATAAACAAACAACTGGAAATAATGATAATAAAGAACGAAGAAAAAAAAAAACAAACAGACATAACGATGATCATATACGCGCGAAGAAAAAAAAAAATTTATATTCTCGACGACCGGAACGAGTGCAGGGGAACCGTAATTTACTCCAACACTCGATAAAACGCTCCGAGAAATGTTTTGAAAAATTTTGTAAATCTTGAAACTCGACGATAAAACGTTACATCGAATTGGAAATTTTAATCGATAAACTGAATCGATATTTTGAGGTCAGAAAAAATGATGCGAAAATTGTCGAGAGAATCGTGCTTCGGAGTGCGCATTTTTCCGGTCTGGGGACACTGCCAGTTAGGGAGAAAGAAAGAGAGAGAGAGAGAGAGAGAGGGAGCTTCGTTGGGAACCACTGCGACATCGAATCGTTGAACCACGGAGTGGTTCAGTGGCTCCAAGGCCGGCGGAAACCACGGGTGGGATGCGCGCGACCGACAACACGCCGCCGGTGTTTCCTCCCCCCCTCTCCACCCCCCCCCTCTCTCTCTCTCTTTCTCCCTCGCTCATTCTTTCTTTCTCACTACTTTTCTGAGTATGGATCTTGGCCTGCAGTTCTCGTGCTTACTGCGACGCAAGTGCAACCAAGTTTTCATATATATATATTTAGAACTCCACGCACTACGTCTTACCGAGCACAAACTTCACCATAGAATATAAACGTACGTGGAAGACGTGGAAAAAAACAAAACGATGCCTCAGATACACCAACTAAGTTCAAGTTTAATTCCTCGGTCGCAGCAGCAGCAGCAGCGTAGACGCTGCTGCATGCGCGTTACTCCTGACTGCATTCTTCGGTGTCGAAATTCATTTTTATCTCTCTCTCTCTCTCTCTCTTCTTTTTTATTTTGTTGCGCGGATACTCATTGTTGAAGCTCGCATCGTGGGATTGTCGGGAAACACTTTTCTCCGGTTTCGTTTTATTTTGGCTCGAATTCGGATGAAAAAGATCGATGGAAAGTCGCACTCGTTTCGATGCCTGAAAGATCAATTTTTGGGTTGTTCGAGGAGAAGAAATTTCGAGTTTCGGTGAAAATGTTCTCTTTTTTATTATTAAGAATTGTCGTTGAACGAGTTTCTTCGAAAAAGCATTGATAACGACCGAGAAATGGGGATTTTTTTTCTCGTCATTTCGTATTTTGCTGGCTCGCGTACGAAGCTTCGAGAAAGTCGAGAGATGAGAGAGATCGAGAAGAAAACGCGTGTACGCAGAAAGTTTAAGAACGATAGAGATGAAATGATCGTGTATGAGAATAAGAAAAACGCGATCTGGAATGAGGGAGAGGAGGGAGAAAATGCTCTCGAAGCAGAGGCTCATCCTCGCAGCATTCGGCAGTTCTCTCTCGCCACTCTCCTTCTTCAATTTTTTTTTTCTCTCTCTCTCTCTCTCTCTCTTTTTCTCTATCCCCTTATTCCTTCTTGCTCGATCTCTCTCGCTCTTATCTTCTCTCTCTTTTTGCCGATGCTTCGGTGGAGAGAACACGACTCAGGAACAAAAATGCAGTCTTGCTCGACGCACGCATACATCCTGTGACGAAAATTCTCATTTCTCCAGTCCTCCTCCTACAAAGGAATGGGACTGTGCGTGCGTCGCGTGATCTCGCCGAAATCGTATCGCGATATGCAACAAACTTGCGGCCAATTCAGTTCTCAACATTTTTTTTTTTCCTTTCTCACCGTTCAAAACCATCAATTTTTTCTTTCACTGTCACAAAACGAAAAGAAACTGAACAGCATCGAAAAACAAATTCAATCTTTTTATCTGTCATCCCGAAAAGTTTTCTCTCGTCGTACATCGCGAATGTGCAAACATGCGTTCGGAGAAAATGATTTTTTCGCGGACAAAATATCGTTTTCGAATTTCCTCTTTCCAGCCTCGCCGATTTACGAAATATTTAACGACAATAATGACAATAATAAAACGAGCATCACACTCCGGAGCACCGAAACGAAACTGCCTCGCGAAAGGAGGCCTCTCTGCTCCGTAAAATCGATATTAACGAGACATTTGTCACTGTACACGAAAAGCCCCCCCGGGGGAGGAGGGGGGGGGGGGCTCGGAAACGAGCAAAAGTTGGGATTTTACGAGCTAAAATTACGCCATCATAATTATACGGATGCTGGGGCAAGTTGACTCTCTTTTTGCTCTCGATAATCATGCGCTTTTCAAGATTTCTTTTCTTTCATTGCCAAATAAAAATTTTGCCTCTCACATTCTTTATGCTTATATTATATACATATATAAATATATACGCACGTGTGTGTGCGCGCGAGCGCGCGGACACTTCGATCTTGAGATCGAACCGCGACGAAACCTCGTTTCGATAAATGGCAGGTAGACACAAAAAAATAAACTGCAGAGAATCATCGCAATATCCTGGGCGCACGCGGGCTCGTTCGCATAAAACTCCACGATTTATCATCGACCACATTTTTTTTTTTTTTGATTTTTTTTTTTTCGAAAGCTCCAATTATAGAAGAGTCTCTCTTTTGAGAGACAAAAAAAACAAGCGAATTGGTAATTTGAACGGAAATGGAAAATTAAATATCATTATCCTGTTTTTTTTTTTTCCAATATCGATGTAAGTAAAATTTGCATGAAATTGTCCCTTTTTTTTTTCGTTAATTTTCGTAATTTTTTGAAAATTTTATCAAATTGATTTTCGTATCTCAAGATATTTTGTCACATTGCTTCGGACGAGTTTCTTTACGCCGTTGACCCGTGGTAACCACATTTCTATCGAGCCCAATCACACCGGTGTGATTCGGGTTCTTTGACATTGTCAAACTCTTGTACAAAAAATAAATAATTCAAAAGTGTTTGATAACCAGAGTTTTTTGGAGTAAAAATCCTCAGGATTCAAATGTCAATAGTTTCGAATGCAAAAAAAATGATATTTATGTAATGAAATTTGGTGAAAATATGATTTGAAAAGAAATGTTGATCTCGTCCGGTAAAAATGGGACTCGGATAATAATTCGAACGACCTCGTATCCACGATTGTTTGATTTTTATGAACTTGTATTTCGTGCATCCCGGAGAAATCGTTCGAATACACATATATACACACACAAGTTTGATTCTCGATTCGCGATAAAATCACCGTCGAAAGGTGAAAAGAAAAGAAAAAAAGAAATGCGTAGGATTTATCTCGAGGGTGTCTCCTCGGTCGCGTCTACGGTGGGCGCACGAGGTCGTTCTCGATGAATTTCAGGAAATGGTCATTCAGAGAAAGTGTATCGCTGCGATAATAACGAACGAGCGTTGTTCAATAGTTTTGTTTTTCTTTTCTTACCGTCGTCCAGACACACACATTCGCATTGACGATGAGCGATCCAAGGGCTCGAGAGATAAAAAAAAAATCAATTTAAAATCGTTACGCTCTCGTCATGATCGCGCGCGAATTTATTCCCGCGAAAATGATCTCTTATCAGCAACTTTCGTTGGAATAAATACGTACGAGTATCCATAAATTAAAGCGTCTCTCCGAGGAATATAGATCACGCGTATATCGATTCGTACACGAGAAACGCGCGCGTGGGATCGAGGCACTCTCAGCTCTCCTTCAAACTCGAGAGTCAGGACCAAATTCATGTTTCGTAAGTATAATTCAAGGATAAAACACGAAACGAAAATATTCTTATTCGCTCACTCTCGCGATTCTTCCCTCCTACATTTCGCCACTCTGGCCCCGAGACCCCCCCCCCCCCCCTCTTCCTCGTTTCTGTCTCCCTCCGCTGTTCTTCTTTTCAGCCTTTCCCTATCGATCCCCTTTTGCTTCGAAACTTCCACGTTTCTATATCCACGTTATCGTCTATGCACCCGTACAAATCCTACTGAGAATATGAGCCAATGGAAACGTTACGAAAAACCCTTATATTTCCAACCATTTTTTTTCCTTCCAATACGATTTTAGTTTGTTTCGAA
This sequence comes from Campoplex capitator, assembly GCA_037576405.1. Taxonomy (NCBI): domain Eukaryota; kingdom Metazoa; phylum Arthropoda; class Insecta; order Hymenoptera; family Ichneumonidae; genus Campoplex; species Campoplex capitator. Next base: position 4,850,151 of record JARBWI010000323.1, on the reverse strand, counting down.
AATCAGCCTCAAACTTGACCGTTTTACTGGTCGAAGTATCCCGATAAATTTTTTTTTTTGCAAAATATTTTAGAGTACGATAAAAAATTTTGGAATTTCGAAACGTTTTTTTGTTTTTTTTTTTTGTGGTCTTTTCGAGTTTAGCGTTGATTCTGCTCCAAGCGATATACAAACATGGAAACGGACACGTATAAATCTGCATTGCAGGTACACGTACGCGAGTGGGTTTTAACGGCTCCCCACATAAATTGCCCCCCACCACGAGGCCTGGTCTCTCACTCTCTCCCTCTGTATTCGCGGGGACACGTGACACGTGCGAGTCGAAAATTAAGCGCGATTATATCACACGTGATTTCTTAATCGCTCGTTCCTTCGTAATTTCCCCGCGTATATATGCGTATAGCTGTACTCTGATATGCTAATTTACGAATGTGTAGGTGTCGAGAGGGTACATCGCGCGTACGTACAAACCTCGTAACGAGAAAAAAAATAAAATGAATAAAAATACGAGCGATAAATTCGCGGGACTCGCGCCCCAGGCCCCCCGCTCTGATTTTCGGCTCTCGTTTTGCTTTTTGCTACTTTTTTTTTTCTTTTTCACTATACTTTCCTGCTCGTAGATACTCGTTTTTTGAGCGACGAATCATCATCAAGGATTTGACTCCGCATCCGGATGCGATTGTAATCGCAAGATTTATCGATAATTTCATTCCTTCAATCGTGACTCGATTCAAAGCTCGAGAGAAATCAATCTTTTTTAAATCTTGCCAACGATCTCTTCGTCCGTTACGTCGTTTTTAAATGTTTTTTTTTTTTTCTATCGTTTCAACGATTATAAATCGAAAGTAAAAGGTGAGCTTCGAGTTGCGCCAACTCCTCTAGGATTTTGAGTTTGAATTTATGTACTTTTGGAATAATGGAATCGTCCGAGCGTTTATACCGAGAGGCGCACGCCGACGCGGATCCGAGGGACAAAGAATAAAAAAAAAATAAAAAAATGACATTTTCTTTCATTCGACGTAGGATGAAAATGCTCGAGTTCATCTTTGTGAGTCTCTCGGAGATTTAACGAGGTTCTCTCGGCTCTTTACCTTTCTCGAGTGTACAAATGTATAACTGCGGATTAAGTCAAAAGGGAATTGAATCCATCGCGTTCTCATGCCAGGTAGGCCCTTCTCGTTCCAAAGCCCTCGCTCTTTCTTTCAGTCTCATCGGGAGCAGCTCGTAACCGAAGGAAACTTCTCGCTGCAGAGCGTCAGCGACGCATATTCAGCTCCCCGTGCAGAAATTTTTTCGGATTCAGACTGGATTCTACTCAGGATCCCAACCTCCCGGTCAGGATCTAATACGGTAACCAGATCCGATCCCAATGCTGAATGTAACGCTGGTAAACTGGATCCGGACCGGGATCCCAGTCAGGATTTTTACGGGGATACCGATATTGAATAAATTATGAAATTCGCAAAAATTATTTATTTATTATACTTGTAAATTAATTATTCATCACCGTTAATGATTATTTCACTCTCCGCATCGCTGACGACATTAATTTCTTGAGAAAAATTTCGTTGACTACACGGGGATCGAACTGAGTTACCTACCTATCTACGACCTAACGCGCACGACGCTACCTATTACACCACCGTCCACTTGTTATTTTACAAGAGCGAAAAATGATACATGCTTGTCAAGTTCGATATATAATATGTGATTAATGTATGTTTAATCAAATAATGTTTTATTTATTTATTTTTCAATATTTATAATTTATATTGTTATTCTTATTATATTTTATTTTATATATATACATATATATACAATTATATGTATAATTATAATATTATTGAAAAATAATAAACAAAATAATAATAATTATAATAAATTAATTTAAAAAATGTTTAATCAAATAATGAAATTTAAAAAAAACAAATTTAAAAAATAGGGGAGGGGCGGCCAAACACCCCCCCCCCCCCCTCCGAAAAAGTGGAATTTTTTTTCCCGACGGAAAATTGAAAATTTTGATCACGGTCTTAAGACTTTGGTTGAAAGCACGATATTCAATAAAAGACCAATTTTTTCGAAAAATGAAAATTTTTTCGTAAAATTAACATTTTTTCGAATTTGAAAAATGTGCTCATTCAACTGCGAATAAGCTTTGGAGAAGTGATATTCGTTATAATATTGTATATTTCTAACAGAAAAATAAAAATAATGTTCTTCCTCGTTGAAAAAGTGAAAAATTCGATCATGGAATTTGGAACATGCGTTAATAACGTACTATTCAATAAAACGATATATTTTTTTAACATAGCAAACGAAATACGTTTATTCATAAAAAAACAAAATTTTCAACGAAAAGTGCCTATTTTACCATGGTTTTATTTACAAAAATCGCAGATATAATATAGATCATCTCCGTCGACTCCGACGCCATTGTAATCGGCCCAGGATTTTTAATCGATATAAAATTGCATTCGATAATAAATTCGAAATTTTGTCATTCAAAAAAAAAAATGTTCAATTTTCGGAGGGGGTGCTCCGCTTTGCTCGGCCGAGCAAATCGAAATTTTTTTCTCTTAATGACAAAATTTCGAATTCCAAATTTCAAAATTCCGAATTCAAAATTCCAACGAAAAAAAAGTTATAAAATTTTGTAATTTTCCAACGAAAAAAATTCGTTGCCCCCCTCCTCTGGAAATTGAAATTTTTTTTTTTCGTTGGAAAATTACAAAATTTTCTAACTTTTTTTTCGTTGGAATTTTGAATTGGAAATCTTGTCATTAAGAGAAAAAAATTTCAATTTGCTCGGCCGGGCAGAGCGGAACACCCCCTTCGAAAATTGAACATTTTTTTTTTGAATGACAAAATTTCGAATTTATTATCGAATGCAATTTCATATCGAATGAAAATCTTGGGCTGATTGCAATTGCGCCGGAGTCAACGGAGATATTAGATCTGCGATTTTTGTAAATAAAACCATGGTACAATAGACACTTTTCATTAAAAATTTTGTTATTTTAATCAATAAACGTATTTTATTTCCCATGTTAAAAAAAAATGTATCACTTTATTGAATAGTCCGTTATTAACGCATGTTCCAAACTCCATGATCAAATTTTTGACTTTTTCAACTAGTAAGAACATTATTTTTATTTTTATGTTATAGAAATATACAATATTATAACGAATATCACTTCTCCAATGCTTATTTGCAGTTGAATGAGCACATTTTTCAATTGCGAAAAAATCGGTCTTCCAGTGAATATCGTGCTTTCAACCGAAGTCTTAAGACCTAAAATTTTCAATTTTCCGTCGAAAAAAAATCTTTTTCGGGGGGGGGGGGGGTGTTTTGCTTTGCCCGGGGTTCCCTTATCAAATACAAAAAAATCAAATAACAAAATAAAAAAAAATCAAATCCAAACCATTATAATGGTTTGGATTTGATCATTGTCCGGATCATGATGAGGCCACGGGTCAGATTCTAATTAGGATTCCTTATTTGGGGTAACCCGATCAGTTCCCGATTTCGTCCGTGTCCGGACGATGGCACCGTCTGTACTATTGTGATCCAGTTCGGAATCCGATCGGGACACCCCGGGTATGAATTGAACTTGAAAGACAATGTTTTATCGTATGTGTGACGGAGTGGGCCCTGACTAGAAACCAGTGAGGATACCCCATTTGGGGTAACCCTGTCAAATCCTGATCAGAATCGGATCGTAAATAGGGTAGCCCCAAAAAATTTCTGCACGGGTCTCGGCGCATACGAACGAAGCTCCTTTATACCGAAACGAAACTTCGTTGAGAGGATAAAAATTCGAATTAAACAAAAAAAAACTTTGCAATCAATCCCAATGTTCGATCCCATCGATTCAGAGATTCGAGCCGACTGTTTTCGAAACAAGAAATTTAGCCAAAACAGTCGTATCGAGTGATAGTGAATAACATGAAAAAAAAAGTTTGTATTTTCCGGAATCGCTGCTCGAGACATCGCCCGTTGTTGCATGAAGTTACGAGAATTACGTTAATTCGATCCTAATTAGGATTTAATGGCTATTTTTCACGAGTTTCTTTTCAGTGATAACAGTTTCATTGAGACGTGCATGGATATATTTACAAAATGGCTGTGCTTGTTCCTGAGGCACACGCGGGTCCGTTTTTATTATTTATTATCAGCATTACACGCTGTTATCCTGTTTTTTTCTTTTTCTCTTTTTTTTTTTTTTATTTTATAAGGTACAGATAAAACTTATGAGATTTTTATTGCCCTCTTCGAGCAGAATTGATGGACACTTTTTCTCAACGTTTTTCTCTCTTCTCTCGGCATTTTTTCTTGTTTTCATAATGGGTATACATATATATGTATACAAATAGGAAAAAAATAGAGACTCGTGTGTGTATATGTAAAGTGCGATATTTCAAAAGGGCAATAAAGCGTGGATACGAGCCGGGCAATATCGCTTATCGTATTGGCTCCGATACACAGAGAGACAAAGGGTTGAACGATTTATCAACGATATTGAACCGCTTTCAACCTTATTTTATTCCTCCCTCCCTGTCTCTCTCTCTCTCTCTCTCTCTCTTGCGATTTTACGGATGATCCTATTCCGCAGATTGGTATAATACAGGCCTGTATCTTCATGGGATTTTCTCGAAAAACACGTTTTCCATGGTATCCTTGTGCCAATGGTAAAAAAAAAAAGAAAGAAATGAGTGTATACAGAAAAGACGAAGGGGAAAAAGGCACGGACGAAACGGTTGCTTTTCTCGTCCATTTCTACTACTGCGCCGCACATAAACACGTGCCCGCGTCTATGTATATGTATATAAATAATGTCAAGTTCGTGACGGGGTTGAGGGTTCTTTTCTCCACCGTCGAATCTTTCCACTCCGTGATCCTTACATCGGGCTCCGTGGAGCAGGTTCCCATGGAAACGCCATTGGCGTACCACGTGCTAATCCCCAGCTCCATTCCCCTCCTTTCCCTTTCCTCGTCACAAAAACCTTTTTTCTCTCTCTCTCTCTCTCTCTCTCTCTCTCTTTCTCTTTATCCCTCGAGCTTTCGCTTTAATCAAGATATTTTTTTTTCTCCTCTTTTACTCTCAGCAACCGAATATTCGTTGAGGCACATCCGAGAGCGTTAGTCGACGACTCGTTTCCCAAATCAAATGATTCCCCCCCCCCCCTCCTGCTGGCTCACACGTTTTCGAATCAATCCAAAATTCATAACGCACTTCTAAAATATTTACTATTCTCGCGCAGAATTGTTAAACTCTCGCTTCTCTCTCTCTCTCTCTTTGTTACACTAATCAACCAACTTCGATTTTTCATATTTGCTCATACACGCGAATGCTAACAATTTTATCTCGAATATTCTGGACGATCGTGTACACACACGTAGCTCGACATTAACTATCTCGAATGGGCTAAACGATAGTCACGAAATTGAATTAATTATTCGTGACGCAATTCAGCAGGGTACTTCAGCACCCTCGTTCGAAAATACAATGTGTATATATATCTATCGATATTCATTCGTGTTCAGAGGCAAGCAGAGCTTTCCAAGTTGGCTCATACGATCACGAACGTGTGCACCTCACGCAGATGCTTCAAATTGATGATATACCTCCCTTCGTCTATCTTCGCCTCTGTTTATAAACCTAGTACGAATATCTGTGTTTTAGCCTGCTCGTTGTATGTATGCGTACATACACGTGTATTAAGGTTGAACGATTGCGTTATCGATCCCTCGCACACGCCATGGGTGATACCGAGAGCCCTAAAACAACCGAAAGCCAACAAACCTCACTCGCTCCTCTCTCTCTCTCTCCCACCAGGGACACGTACACATTAATATCGAGCCAACAATGAATCATTCGTAAGAGCCACGGTTTACAATTCATTATCTCTTACGAAACTCGGAATATCACTCGGGTTTTAACAATCCCAACTTGTGCCTGACTCGAGCCGCACTCTCTTATCAATCTTCTGATATACGAAACGATAATAACAAATAATATTAAAATATATATATATATATAAACGAGCAAATCTCGTGCCTCGATTCATTCACACGATCCGCTGTGCTGGCTCTGCGCACCGCGCTCGTGTCACCATTTTTTCAGTTTGTTTTTTCTTCTTCTTTTTGGTTCACTATCAACCACGGAGTTCGACTCCGATAACAAAAGTTCTTTGTTGTCGAATACTCTTTTAGTATCGCTGTTTAAACTATGTTTTGTCGAAGTAATGCGCACTTTTTGAAACGTGATTTTTGTAAATGATCGCGCTTATTCTCTTACTTGCGGCTCTATCAGGAAATATATTTCAAGAATTCTAACCTTCTTTTTTGTTTACCTTCAATGACGAATTCAACGTCGTCGTGCGGTATTCGATAAGAAAAAAAAAAATATATTCCGGTAACTCGATTTTTTTTTGCTTTTCAATCGAAACCGAAAATCGATGATGATCGATCGTGACAGCATCGCTGCTGTCACGATTCGTCGACGATTAATTAATTGGGAATCTCTCTCACGAGGTTGAGAAATCGCGGTTTCTCGTTACGCGAATATCAATAATTGTGTGGATTCATCGGTTATTAATTACGCGGAGAATTATCCTCGGGGAATTCGATCGTCGCGCGATCGCGTCGTCGCATCGAACTCGTTGATCTTCGTCAACGATAAATTCCTCATTAAAAATTTTTCTATCGAGAAAAAGATTTTTGCCAGTCGAGAACACATTCGAAGGAGAATTCTAATAGAAAATTAATTTTTAAATTGCAGAGTTAACTGAGAAGATTTGAAAATTTGATCTAAAAAGCGTCGATTATAATTTGAATCGTGACGTTTAAAGATCGCTTCTAGAGCAGACGTCACACCCAAAAAGTCTATTCTCACTCTTCGTCGCTATTTTCAATCGAGAATATAATTGTCGCTTCGAATCGATGCACGATATCGTATTATTAGATACTCGGATACACGCGATTCGAGATCTCGCGGTAAAGGGCTGATAACGAAACAGAGAGGAGGAGAATCAATAAGTCAGTGCAGAGAAGCGCGAAATACTCGAGGCGAGCGATGACGCGTGGTAAATGTCGCGAGGAAAAGGACGAGCAGAGAAATGAAGATTTTGCTGACAATTCACAGGCGCGAGCGACGCTTTTTTCTTCTTCTTATTCTTACGTTCATATTAGTTTTTTTTTGTTGCTCGCTAAGCAAATGTGCTCGCTTATCGATAACTCGATGTAGGCGAGTATCGGTTAGCTCGAACAATGAGGCCGCACGAGCAGCTACTGCTGCGTGCGTGGCCCATTTTCTAACACCTTTTTTTTGTTATATATATATATATATATATATTTATATATTTTCTTTCTTTTGTTCTTCATGTTCTCGTTCACTATCTAGAGTCAGGCTGCGTGAATGAGCGTGATAACGCGTTATTGTCTACTCCCATTTGACTTATTTACAAAGAAATTCACTTATCCAAGTGTTTTACGTTTGACACTCGGTCAATAAATGCTGAATAATTGGGGCTATCCGCCTCGTGGATCGTTAGCGCAATTAGGATCGATCGAGCCCAGCTGCTCGTATATCTCTATATACTCGCTATTTATAGAGGCGAGAATGACCGTGATTTCTTTTTTTTCTTCTTCTTTCGTCAAACACCAGCTGTGATCACTCATCCATTTCTCAAATTTCTTGACGTTCCTTCGTTTCACGATACTCATCGATTAGAGCGCGATTCTCTGTGTTTTTTTTTTTTTTTTTTTTTTTCGATCGATCGAAAATCTTATTTGAGAGGATGAGAATTTTTTTTTCTCGTGATTTCGACTCATTCGTTGATGAAGCTCGTTCGATCCGATCGAACGAAGTTTATTTCATTTTTTTTTAAATTCATTTTTTGGTGCTGCAATCCTGGGGAGGAGTGTTGAATGATTTTTTCTTTCTTTTCATTCTCGGTTCGACAAAAAATTTGCAGTTTTGGTTTTTTCTTTCGAAACTGCTAACGATCGGGACCTTATTTTCTAACGATTTTTTCAGTCAAACCGTTATCTTCGGTACTTTCATACAGAAAATATTTGTTACGAACATGTGAAAACTCGCGATGCCAGAAGGCTCTCGGAGTGACACGAACTGTGGAGAAAAAAGAAAAAAAAAAGAGAGAAAAATAAAATAAAACCGAACTACGACCCATGCCAGCAGACACACTTATTTTGTGTTGGAGATTCAGGCAGACGCCGGTACGCTTTTGAGCTCACGCAGCAGCAGCAACAGCAGCATCCGTGCCTCGATCTTTACGATCGTAAATTTTTGCTCCGAGCTCTCTCTCTCTCTCTCTTTTACTCTCTTCCCACATTTTTCTCACTTTTTGTTTGCTTCTCAAAACCTCCCGGTTCTTTTCTCTCGATTTTTTCGGTCTATTCCTTTTTCCCCCTCTTTTCTATTTCTCGCCGATTCAATTTTTCAGCTTTTTTTTTTTTCGTTTCTTTCTTTTTTTACCGCTCCGTTCAGTCGCCCTTCAAAAAACTTGTTCGCGCGTCTCCTAAAGTGTGATTCACTACTCTCGTAAAATATTTTCCTGCGCTTTTACTCACTATTTTTATTGTTTCTTCGTTTGCTAATGTTTGCTTTTTTTTTCTTCTCCTCCTCATTCTCCTCGATTTCTCTATTTTTCGCCGAGCCACGTGCTCGGCCAACGCGACGCTCCCGCGAATTATCCCAACGAATAAGAAACGCAGCTGCTCTCGAACTCGCTGTTCTCTCTCTCAAGAGAGAGAAATGAATTGAAATTAAAATCGCGTGGGGTTGGGCACCCCGAGAACCGTTAAAAAAAGAAAAAAAGACGAAAAAAAAAAACTGCGAACCCGAATGAATGTTTCGCTCTCCTACCTTGAATGAAAAGAGAGAAAAAAAAAAATAACGAAGAGATCAAGATTTTTCTTTCATTGCGATAAGAATCGTACAGTTGCCGCACGCTTGACATTTGATCAAACATTTATTACCGAAATCCTGAAATATCGAGGCAAACATTATAAAATATTCTAAAACGTTATGCAAAAATAACGAAACGATGCTCGAATGTTCTTGACACTTGTACGGCAAAAAAAAAAAAAAAAAACAAATGTTCAGGTTCGAAACTCCCGTTTGATAAAGCTCCTTTCGCGATGGTATCCGCACTTATCTCACTCACGTTTCCGCTCCGGTTTTTATCATTACTTTTTTTTTTTTTTTTGTAAGCCTCTCCTCAACAGCGAATGAATTTACGGATAATTCGAGGAAAATTATTTTATCGAAAAATACACCGAACTCGTTTACGATGATTAAAAATATTTTTCGCTCCAATTGTGTGGTTTTTTTTTTTTTTTTTTTTTTTTTGCGAAATTCGCAAAAAGCAAATGATCATAATACGAGTCGTCAAAAGTTCTTTATCGTGCTCAGGCCTCGTACTTCATTTCAATAATGTCGTTGGACTCGAGAAAGTGTGAGTGTATATTACCAACAGGGACAAAGTAGTGAGAAAGTGCGTTGCAAAATCGTTGCGTCGAGTGACAGAGAGAGAGAGAGAGAGAGAGGGAGAGAGACGGTGCGACGACTGCTTCCATCAAGAGAGATAAAGAGAGAAAGGAAACGACGAGATGCGGAATGAAAGAACCGACTGGTGGCATACGAGAGAGCAGGGAATCGAATCTCGTCGTCGAGTTTTCGCGAACAAAGAGCCGCGAGTCTGCGAAAGAGACTGAAACCGTTCTCGATTGCCTCGCGCGCGCGCGCGTGGCCCTCGCCCCACAGGGAGACACACTGCCAACACAATATTTTAACACGCACACATACTTATTATTTACGTACGTTCATTCGGTGCAACGAAACGCGGCCTCGAATTTCATTCCAACAGCCAGCAGCAGAGAGATTTTCCTCTTTTTTTTTTCTTCCCCTTTTAACATATTATTTTAACATCTTTCTCTCTTTCTCTCTTTCGCCGCGCGAAGTCTCCCTCGATCTTTGCTGAATAAAACTCCCCTCGGCCTTGACAAAATATGGCGAAATCATCTCGAGCACCGGAGTAATTGGTAAATATACTCTTGAAAATGGAGAAAAAGAAAAAAAAAATTGGAGATTGTTCGCGAGAGTAAAAGAAACGAAAGTATTTACGATTCGAATCGAATTTTTGAGATTTTTTTTTTTCGATTTCAACGGATTTGGCCTTCTTCCGACGATACTCCTGATCGAAAATGTCTAATCGAAAAATTAAACCGCATTTACCATTCGTCGATATGAAGAAAAAAAAGTTCCAATTTCTTCAACTGTTTATTGAATCGGACATAATAATTTTGGGCAACTCGAAGTTACAGAAATATCGAAGAATTTTCTTTTTAATCCTTTCCTTCGTATATATATATGAGATACACATATATTTTGTCGACTTGGCAAGTATGAAATTTCCGGTTAAGTCGCCGAAGCAGTCCCGCGATCTCAAGAGCTTTCGCCATGAGTCAGAAACACAGCGACGTGTATAGTCGTTGCATACAGGCGGCGCGACACCGCGATGCACACTCGGATTGAGCTATATACGAGAGCGAAAGCACAGTTCAGAGTGGGCGAAGTGAAAGATGCAAGGAACCAAGACGAAAGAGTTAAAGAGAGAAAAAAACGATGATTGTAAGAGAGGGAGAGAGAGAGAGAGAGAGAGACTTCGAGAGGTCCATTGTCCCCGGTGTTCAAACTCTTGCTATAAGCGAATTGTCTCGAATTATATACTCTTGTTAGCAACTAAATACAGCAGCTACGTACGCGTGTGAGTGTGCTCGGGTATCGCATCGTCCAACCCGTTATGGATAATTTTTATTTTTTATTTTATTTTTTCTAAAAAATTTTATTTACGGAACAGATTTTATAATTGTCCAACTCTTCCGGTGCTCAAACGTTTCTATGCTGACGAATCTAATCGATCGAATTCCGGATATTAAAGATCGATGCAAATCTCTTAATCTCGGTGCAAAAACAACCCTGGTCGAGTAAGATTCTATCTCTCCATCGATTTATTCAGCCTCATCTCTCTCTTACTCTGTTCGATCGATCGTCGATAAGTCCTATCATGACCAGAGTCAACCTCCAGATAACGAGCTAAGCCCTCTGGTCTCAACAATCTCGACGTCGTACGAGCTCGATCTCCTCCGCTCGTAGATAATCTCTCTCTCTCCGATGTTTCCGAGCTATGAATGATACATGTATATATTCGAGCGTAAAGCCGAGAATCCGCGTGACTTTCAGTACCAAAATATCATCGCGAATGTTTGTACACTCGTATCACCTCGTATTTATGGAGTGTAGCGGGATGCTCGACACTCAAACACGCTTTTACAATTAAACACGACGAAATACGAGGCTTTTGTATCCTTATGAAAATTCTCATCGCGAACGAGTGATAAAATGTTGCAAAATTGTTGTTCGTAAAAAGTGCCGCGTCTTAATTTCCTTCGTATGACATCTCGCTACTTGCCAAACGTATTCGCGAGCTCCTGACATCGCAATGATCATTTCGAGACATCCGATGATTCTCTCCGATCGATTCTAATCCGGAAACATGTAAAAAAAATTCGACGATCTTCGTAGCGTTATTCGGTACCGGAAACCCCATAAAAGTGTCATAAAAAATATAAAAAGGGTATTAAAAATCTCACCCATGAATAACGGTGGACAAAAGTCGCGATTGAAACGTCGAGCACGCACACCGATCCATTTCGCTATACTCTCCTACAGGCGTGTATCAGCGACCCATACAGTTTCGTACATACACAGCCAGTTTCGTTACAAAGCGTATACACGCGGTGTGCGCCTCGTACTCTGGTCTAATGTCGACCTCGTCGCTGGTTAGAGAGCAAGAGAGAAGTCTTAGCGCGTGCTCCCCCTTCTCTCCTATTCATAGACCACTCACTATTTATAGTACGCTTTTTAAGGTAATCCAACTATCTCTGCCCTGAACCGACACAAAACTGTATCCACGCAGTACATACACACCCACCAAAACTTCATTCGGCATCATTAATTACGTCGATTAAATAGCATCGTGATGTTGAATTTTTATTCAACATTAAACGTATCTCATTTTGGATTCAACCAGCTTCGTACCAGCGTCGAAAACGTTTTTCGCAATAATCTCGTACAATTACCAAGCAATGAGAATATGAAATCGATTTTTTCGCGATCGATTGTTGATCGTATAATGCGAGTTACGATGCGAGAACGTAATCGCGTTGTTGTTACGAAATTCATCGATCATTATCGTCGTTTGTCGACGCGAAATAAAATGACGATGACGATTGTGTTTCGCGAGTGGGAGATTAAAAGAATCGAGATCTATGGAGGAAATAGAATTTTTGGATTTCGTGGCCACACACCCCCAGGCATTGAGATATTTTGCTACATCATCCTAATCCAATGATACAACTTGATACATGTGGAGCTCTCTCTTTCTCGAATCGCAGTCGCGCGACACGTTTAATGAATATACCTATCTCGACACGTGGCTTTCTCTGTATTAAATGCTTTTGTGCCTGTGTGCGTATATATAGTTAGCCAGGTCAGTGGTCGGGTTTATTAATACACACTAACCTAGCGGACTGAACCTATGAGAGAGAGAGAGAGAGGGCCACGCGGACGCCGCGTTATTCGCTTCCTCGTGGCGATTTGGAACTTGGAGATTATACGAGAAGGCTCTTAAAAAGCTCTCGTGTTAGTCAACGCTGCGTACGAGAATCACTACGAGAGATAGAGCTCGAAGTGCGGTGGAGAGAAAGAGAGAAAGAGGAAGAGATGGAGGATAGAGAATAGGCGAGAATATATATATATATATATATACCTTTGAGATACGTTCGTCGTGCGATGCAGCCACAGAGAATCTTTCTCTCGTGCTGACCAAAGATGCTACGAGAGAAAGACGGAAGATGGCGAAAGCCTTGTTTTTTTTTTCTCTTTCTTTTCTGCGTGGAACAAAAAAATAACTTGGTTTCATTTGTGCTCGACTCTGTCAGTCGAGTTCAATCTTAATATAGTGTTGACTCCACCATCCCATTTTCGAGCAATCGATCTCTCTCTCTCTCTCTTCTTCTCATCTTCTTTCATCTTCGACTCGATCTTTTTATCTCAATTTATTGCATCGTATAAATGAATTTCTGGGACTTTCAACGTTATTTCGTTTGGTCGAAATTACGCTTGATTTACACATTTTTTTTTTTTTATTGATTCCTGTCGCAATGCTTACTGCAATTTGAATAAATGGTGTGTCGAGCTTCCGGTGTGAATTTCTGGCTTTTGAGAAGTGAGAGAACGTCGTTTCTGCATCTCTCGTTCTCGTACAATTTTGAGGAAAAAAAAACGGTAAAACGCGATTCTTTTGAGTTTGGATCATTCCAATAGTTTATTCGGATCGATTTCTGCAACCCTTACACACTCGCGTTTTACTACGCGATCTCTCTACCGCAGTGGCGGTGGGTAGAGTTCAATCTTAATATAGTGTGACCCCCACTGCTATTCTCTCCTCTCTCTCTCTCTCTCTCTCTCTCTCTCTCTCTCGTAATCGGGAGTCACGCAGCAGCAAAACTACTAGAGAAAAAGAAGCAATGAAAGAAGAGAGAGCGAGAGAGAGAGAAAAAGATTTTTGCCTCTTTCTCTCGCTCCCAGCGTTTATGACTATAGGACAAAAGTGCGTGCGATGTTAGCGAGGACAACGAGTGAACGGACGTACGGATGGACGGATGGACGTGCATGCTCGTCGCATGCATGCGTACATTGCACCTCATCCCGCCTTCTCTCGGTTATTTCAGAAGAGACACCCTTGTCTGTCTTCTCTTTTCCTCTCTCGCCTCCTCCCTGCTCTGTCTCTCTTTCTCTCTCTTCTCCTATCTTCTTTCTCATACACATACACACACACACACACGTGCACATTTTCCAACGCACTTATTCGCTCGTTCCCTCGCGAACGAGCTTGGTGAGCTCACGCTTGGGACTTCGCTCCGGGAGACAAAACGGATCACCGCCTGTATATGCTTCCACCATAATGTACTACATCGAGGATTAAAATTGTCATTTAGCAGTATCGTTATTATCAGCTGTTTTTAACGGGATTAAGATTAATATTAAACGTGACGATATTCGCGTTTCTCCGGATTCATCCTTCGTCTCATATCATCGGCGGGCATCTATTATTTTACATTTATCGCTGAATTGCACCGTCCAGTCCTTCTGCTTCTAACCATCGGTGATATAAATATAGATAAAACTTGTATTTTTACGTATTTATATGCATATATATAAATACAGTTCTTGTTCGATGCGTCAGTATCGTATAGCGCACAAACGAGAGTGCAGAAACGGGCCTCTCTTCTCATCGTGTGCCTCTCAAAGCATTCGCGAGTTTCAGCGCACTTAACCGCGAGGATAGAGTGAGCCTCGGAGAGTCCCGAGAGAGATTGCTCTCTACCCAGAGTGTCATCGATCTATTTGCGGAGCTGGAATTTCTTGCCATCGAGAGAGAGAGAGAGAGGCAGAAGGGGAGAAAGAAAGAGAATGAGAGAGGACGAAAAACCGCCAATGACCGGGAGAAACAGAGAGAAAAAAATGGAAGCAGGGTTTGGAAGGTGAATAAACAAGTTTGTTGCATCAAAAGCAGCTTTGGGAAACAGCCCGAGGCTGAAAGTTTATCAATAAAATTCAGGCAAAAAAAAATCTCTATGCCGTGAGATAATCGAAGGGTTGAGGGTTCTTATGATGCGGAAAAGGAAAAAAAAAAGCGTCGAGCCTTCGCACGGTAAAGTCCACAAAAAGAAACAAAATTTATGAATTGTGAAAAAAAAAGAGGTGATTCTGAATATTCATGAGAAAAATCGCAAAATTAGATTATCCATCGAGGGGTAAATATCGTAAAAATGAAATATTTATCTTCATTAATTGCTCCAAGAAATAAGAAAATCTTTCGTGATTCATTAGAACCCTCGTAATTTTCGTTATTACGCCCGTTTGCTTATCAGCGACGTCGCGTTATGTCTCTTCTCTTACGTATACATATGTGTACGAAGAACGAGATTCCGAGGTCCCGTGGCGACGACGACGACGACGACGGTCGTCGCCTCCTTGGCGAGGTCACGAAAATCGATCGTCGCCACGAAGAACTTGCTTATAGCTTTCTCCCTCTCGCCCTCCAGCCCCTCTCTCCTTCTTCTCTCTCTTCTTCTGTCCTCGTGTGATACATGTGCTCTTGGCTACTCGTCGAACAACCCCTTCATCTCTCTCTCTCTCTCTCTCTCTCCATACTATCTTTCATTTACTCGAAGTATCTCTTCGCCAAAACTAACATTGAAATGAAACTCTTTTCAGCAACAAAAATCCTGTAAATTTTTTTGTTTTCGATAAATTTATACAAACTCTCGACGAGTGCATTGAGAAAAAAAAAAAAATAAAGAAAAGATCGTAAAACAAAACCGATTTTCTTCAGAAGAAAAACGTAATCCAACTTAGGATTTATAACCTCGTTCGAGAGATACTCGGTGCATACGTTTTTTGAAATACTCTGAGAATTTGGTTCGTGAATATGTGTGCGCGCGTGCGCGCGACTGCATCGGAACGAAAAGCGGTCGTAACTGAGACTCCGAACCGATAAAAAGCGAAGCTTAAAAATATACTCGTGTGTACCGGCTTACGACTTATATTGTCTCAAGACCACCTTCATTCTTTGTTTTTTTTTTTTTTTTTTTTTTTTTCACTAGAGCCTCCATCGGCCATACCTCTACAATGACATCAGCACTTTTGTACGCATGTGCAGTCTCTCTCGATACACGAGACACACTCTACTCCTCGTGTCCTGGGATATGATCCAGTCTCCTTTAATTCTTTAGCGTTGGCGACTAAACGTCGTCGTTTAAACAACGAATTCTTTCCGACGCACTCTAGTCTCAAGGATCTTTTTGTCGTTTTTTATCTTTCATTCGAAACTTTTACTTCGAGAGACGCAGTCGAGAATCATCATTTGCTCTTTGTTTTTCATTCATAATCGTACATCATTCGAACGACAGCTCAAGAATCATCTTCGTTTCTCTTCATTTTTTATGTTTATTCGTTATTTTTTTATAACGATAAACGTTTCTTGGCTCATCTCTCTTGAAAACGTGAAGAAATTTTCTGTTATACAATTCGCGTACTCCGGTTTATCGACGTTTTTCGACCGGTGACGTCGCAGTCTCCACGGTCCATCGTTCCTGCTACAACGTTTTTAATCTCTTTCATCAAATTCTTCGGGATTTTTTTTCTTTCTCGTAGAAACCTCGAGACAATGTTTCTACAAAGTTCTTATTTATCCGGCCCCCTCTCTCTCTCTCTCTCTCTCTCTTTCTCATTCGCCGAGTTTTCTTTCGTCACGTGGTTAGAGTCGCAGCGCTGGTGCTGCCGCTGCGCCGGTGGTGCAGTGCCGGTAGTCGTAGAAGTCGAGAATGAAGCGTCAGCCGAACGACGAACGGAGAATATCCGCGGGGCAAACAGGGGGCGCCCCGCTCCACCGGGCCGGAGAAGGGAGAGAGGCAAAAAGGGGATTCCCGGTCGGCGCGCGGCGCTCTCTCGACGCTCACTCGCGCCCGGGTGCTCTCGCTCTCTCTCTCTCTCTCTCGGCCGATGCATTGTGGGGGTGTTGGCCTTCAACTTGACGGCGCAGTTTCACTGACCTGCCTGAGAAACTCGTATAGGAGTCGCGCCGCGGTGAGTGCGCTCGCTCATTCTCTCTCTCTCTCTCTCGTGCTGCTCTCCGCTCTCTGCGAGTACGACTCTCTGCGTGCGCGACTGCGACTCTCCCTACGAATGCACCGATCCGACCGGATCAAATGAGATGCATATGCCATTTCTATTGTCATTGGAGTTGAACATTTTTCGATTTACTTCAATACGAAAAATTATTTCACTCGGGAATTATGAGAATCAAGAAAAATAACGATGATTCTTGGGATTCGAATGAAATTTGTCGAAAATTCAACGCAATAGTTGACTGAGAGCGAGTTTTTACGTGACCGAAAACGTTGCTTCGCCCACATAAATGAAGAATTTCGCTTCCTAATTTGTTGAATTTAGTCTCTGAAGATCTAATAGAAAATTCTCTGAATAATATGTTTTGAGATGAAAAAAAAATGTAAGAAGGGGACCGAGGCTCTGTTTTATTCGTACGAAATGTACGAACGGACCTACCCCGAAGACCTACAATGTACTGCTATTCCAGGGAACCCATGGAAACCTAAACAAATTTCACTCGCAGCTTTTCGAGCCTCGAATCCGCTGCGTTTGTGCTTCCTAACGAAAATCAATAAGAGCGATGGTACAACAAAACGTTCCTCGATTTTGACGTTTCGTGCGTGTTGCTCGTTCCCGTTTAACCACGATCAATGATTCGTTAACGCGTCTTTAACCTCCTCGGAGCTTATACTTTGTTGAAAAAGTATTTCGTCGAAGTATATTCGACGAATTTACACCTGACGTATCAGCATCGAACTAAAATTTCGTTGTTTCTTTTTCTTCAATTTTTGCTTCCTTTCGTTTCTTTTTTCTTGTTAATTTTCGACAATGGACAGAAGAGCACGGTCCTTCGGTACAAAATAAAAACGGCTCGTGGTGCGTGTATATAGTCGCGATCGGAAGGTTCTCGCATTTCGGTGGGCGGTTCACGTCCCTGCTCCAAAATCCGAAGAGAGCAATTATCCGCAACGCGGAGAGAGCAGATGGCTCGACGCTCCTTTTCTTCTCTCCCAAATTTCGTTTTCTTTTTCACAATTTTTCATTCTCTTTTATTTCACATTTCTTTTCTCCCCCCCCCCCCCCCTCTTTTTCTTATTTACTTCTCCTCCCTCAGGATATACTCTCGTCTGTCCACAAACTTAATTGCCACTTTGTCTGGCATCGAACGAGCATCATTTTTATGTTTTTCATTCTTTTTTACTACAGCAGCCAAGAAAATGATTCCAAAATCGTTGGCATCCCCGCGACTATTCTTTAAGTTTGTATAGAAAAAAATGTAACACGGTTTCCAAGCTTTTACATAATCGTGACGTAATTTAATCCAAAACACAGAGCTCTCAAAGTCTTTGATCAGTGATAAAACAACGTTTTTATAAAATCATTTTTACTTTTTCTCCTCGAGAACATCCTCGACGATGTTTTTTTTTCTTTCACGTTCAGCCTATGCTCTTTCTGCTCACTGATCTGGCATCATTAACCCGAGTAGTCCACTCCCTCGACTGTTTCGTTATATATTTATGTGTACAAGAGAGAGAGGGGCACATGGTTTTGGGCAAGCCACGCACCAGTCGGCTGCTCCGGCTCTCGTCAGAGACCACAAATCGATCGTACGGAAACTAGCCAACCGGCTACTTCACAATAATCATCTATATAGACAGAGTTAAGTTATAGATATACAGAACTTTATACGTGTATTATTGTCGGGGCAAACCACTCAGAGGAGAGCATAGCTCTCTGTAGAAACTTCCCTCGGCTCCCAAGCGACCGGCTGCGGCTTTTAGCAACGTCACATTTTCAGCCAGCTATATATACGAGTTGAGTCCGCGCATATAGAGAGCAGGAGAGCGTTATAACGTAGAAACTGGGAAGCCCTATTCCCGTCCTTGTTTGACGTCTACGTATATATATATATATTGCTATCGTGGGAATTGAGTCAAGCCCTCGTGAACATAACTCGGTGTAGGCTACCATAAGGGCTTTCACTCGGATCCTACGCAGGGCCCTTGTAAGTTTAACGGTGTAATATGATTTCTATGGTTAATGTTGCCAGCTGTTCCTCATGCTAAATTGACCACGCGCCGCGCCAATTATTCTGGCTAGTTTCAAAGTTCGTTAAATCAAGGGAACCTTGCACTTTTGATGATATTACTATGATCTTATTGATCGTTGAAAGGAGAAAAGGCTTCTTGGTTGTGCTGGGAGATTCTAAGGTGTACACAAGAGGAAACGCAACGACGTTGATTTTTCTAAAATTACTCGAACGCGGTGGATCATTATTCAGTTGGATTTATTGTTGCGAATAGCCCAAACAAAAAAAAAAAGACATCAAGTTCAGGCTTCTTTGGCGTTTATTGAAGCGGGCGATCTGATCCGTTCCGATGATGGTCAGGTGGAAATACATATGGCAACCAAAAACCATGGTAAAGTGTACGGTTTCGCAAAATGGTTAACGCTATGAGGCCCCAGACGAGATAGGGAGCCGAGGAACGGGAGCGCCAAAGAGGCAAGATGCAGAGCGAAGAATCTCTGAGTGGGAGAGAGCGAAATATATACTGCACACGTATATATCGGCGATGCGGTGGTCTCTCTTCGGTGTCTTCGCCCTTCTCGTTTCTCTCTGGCCTCGCAATCCGAGAACTCTCTCGCGGACAAAGGCAAAAGTCCTTTGCCTCCTCTTTCTATCTCTCTCTCTCTCTCTCTCTCTGACGATCTTCCTCCTCCCTCTCCTGAATCCTTTATCGCTCTTTTTCTCTCTTTCTTGCCAGTACCCTCTCGGTCTCTCTCATCCTCCTTTCTTTCTTTCTCTCTTTCTCATCTCACCTTGGCCGCGGCCCTTCAACTGTCTACGACCCACGCCCCCTCCCTTCTCACCACTCACCCCCTCCATCATCCCTCTCCTGGATTTCTACCTTCGTTCCTGATGCCGATGCTCCTTCCCGGGCTACCTTCTCTTTCTTCCTTTCTTTCTTTCTTCCTTTCCTCCTATCTCATTTCGTCTTTTACTTTCTTACCGAACTCTCCTCCGTCTTTCGTCCTCTCCGTCGCCCTCGTCCTCCTCCTCGTCTTTGGTGTCGTTCTCTTCCTTCTTTTTCTTCTCTTCTCTCCTCTCCTCTCCTCTTTCCTGTTTCCATCTTTCCTCTCTTCAGCTTCTTCCTCCTTTTCTCTTTCACCATTTTCTCCCTCTCTCTCTCTCTCTCCCTCTCTCGCTTTCCTTCTTATTCTCATCTCACTTTACCTTTCCCTCTTCTCCTATACGTGTCCGCAACCAACTACGTCATATCGGCCAAGACCTGCCCCTGTAAAGGAACCGCGGTCATCCTCCTCTTCTTTCTTCTTCCCTTTTTTATCTTCCTTTTTCTCTCTTTCCCTTTCCCTCCATTCCTCCATCCCTCCCTCTCTTATATGGCTCGGTATTCTACTGCCTACTACACCTACCTATGTCCGATCTTCGTTCACCTGCCTCGCCGCCAGCCTCCTTCTCTTCTTTACTTATTATTTATCATATATATATATGCACAACTCCTACTACATCCTCGGTTAACCTTTTCGCGTGTCTACCTGACCCCCGGCGTGCTTCTTGCCGAACATCCCTGTTCTTCGTCCCGACGACGACCAGGTTATTCGCCCTCTTCTTATGCTCGTCATTGGCTTCGAAATGACGTCTTCTACCTCACGTCGCCGCTTGCCATTTCACTTTCTATTTCCATACCTTTTCGTGTTTCTTCCATTTTTTCGTGTGCTTCTCTGCCACTTTTTTCTTAAACTCTTCTCGTCGGCCAGATCATCTTTATCCTCGCACAGTTTCCTGTTGACCTCGTGCTTCACCTTTTTCGAAAAATTCATCTTTTTTTTTTGTTAATTCGAACTCACGTTTCATTAACTTACGAAATAAGAACTCGCCACGTTTTGTAATAAACGTTACAACCGATGAAGTTCACCAGCAGCATCCTGCCAGCTCGGAAGAAGAATCGATCAAGAAATTTTACTTTATTCTTCATGAAAACTTAATCTTCATCATTTTCTGAACTTCATAAAATTAATCTCTCATAAATTCCGCGCATTTACCAACGTTCGAAAAACTCTCTGGTTCTTCATTAAACTGAAACAGAATCTACGCTGGTACGATGTATTATTTTGCGGGCTGGTTATAATGCTGATGTCGAATAGCCCTGCCTCGAGCTTGACCAATCAAGAACAGTTTGCGGGGATACTCACATCCGCGACCACCTATTTCTCGTTTCGCTTGTAATTTCGAGGTTTACTCTCTCATCCAACCAACCAACACGCATATATATATATATAGATATTTTAACGAGTAGAGCACGAACGACGACAACAAATTCGTGTGGTGCCGCACCCGGCACTCGCCACAGTAGATTGAATTCGTAACGAGTGTGTATACTCTCTTCCTCCTTTTTCTTCTTCTTCTTCTTCTTCTTCCATGTCTGCTCGCTCGCTCGTTCATACATGCCCAACTAAAATTCTCATGTATACGAGAGTCGAGATTACCGACAAAAGGCTTCAAAGCCACAATATTCATCGAGCCAAGCCATCATCCCTTCCGCCCTTTTGCCCAACAGTCGATACTGCTGTTAGCTCCCTAGCCGGCCAGAGATAATGGATAAACGTTGTGTGCGAGATAGCCCGAATTATATACTTATGAACGCAACACTAACACCGTCGCGTTACCGTATAATCCTCCGTGTATGCTATCCTCTCGCCCGACTCGCAATTTCCAGGCTAATTATATCGACGCCCGAGAGACTGCTGATGCCCGGCCTCGCCAATGTTTCTTCTCTCTCTCGTCCACTCTCCCTTCGTATGCGGGGGGTGGGGGCTGCGACGATTTTACCATCCAGCCGAAGCTCTCCTCTCCCATCGTTGTCTTTCAGCCACTGTTTCACAGTCGCCCGGTAATATCTCGCCCATTTCTAATCACATTTTTTCCATTAAACGGATCTACAACGAACACTAACTTTTAATTTTGCCTGAAAATTTTGCTCCTTGCAATCTAATCGAGATCGGTATTGCTCCTCAAAGTCATTGGAAAGCAGCAATCCATCAAGGCCAATCGCACTCCCATGCGACTGCTCACTTTTACCAGGATATCATTTCTCGCTATCTCTCGTACTCGCGCGGACTAACTATCTCAGTCAAATCAGTCAAGTAAGGCTTTAACGCGCGCGGTGGTACACAAACCCTCGGCAAATAACTTTCGAACGTACATGCAACCGTCTCAAGTTTGTACAAGTAGCTCCCAACGAGGCCGTATCGATGTCAAGATTACGGCGTGACGAACACTCGAGCAAACTCTCCTCTCCTCCCTTCCTCAGGGGAAAGGATTCCACGCGCAGTTGAATTCACTCCCGAGACTCGTCCCTGACATTGTCGCAGACTTCTTATGCAAGGACTCTCAGACTCGCTTCAACAATCCCGCGATAATATAGCCTCCATTGTGTCTCTCCTTAACTTGTCGCTTTTACGAATTATGCCCCGAACGCTATTCAAGGATATTACAGTTCAGTGCGCAACATGAAAACTTAACTTTATCATTGTATCAGGCACGCGAGAAAACAGATCGGGAATTCGACTCTATTTTTAACGCAACAAGAGCGTTGAATTATTCAAGAAATATTATTTATTACCGACGTACTTTTCAACCTATCCGAATGATTTATGTCGTCGAAGCACTCACTCCGGTCCGCATGGAGTTCTCGAAGTAGCTCGATGATCCCGGATCAAGATGAAATTCTTATCAACTGTATTTATGTTTTTGTCTAAGATCGATAAAAGAAAAACACGATCGACAGGATCCGAGCAATAGACTCCTCCATGATCAGAGCGAGTGCTTTTCGATAAAGAAATTTGACGATCATCCGGCACGAAGGTACCAATGTCGTGTGGATACGTTTACTTGTTTAGCTGCGTTTGCAAAAGAAAGAGTGAAACGAAAGGAGGAAAAATTCAGGCGGACTCTCGTGCATAAAAGATGATCAAAGAATGAAAAAGATGAAGAAGGCAAGTTTCACGGGACAACGTGTGTGCCCAGAAGGAAAGATACAACACGTTTGTGGCTGGCTGTTACTCGAAGAAGAAGGAACACACGTTCTGGGCAGAGAGTCAAAGAACGAAAGACAGAGATGTACGAAAAAGAGAGAATGCAGAAACTAGTGTGCAAGCAAAACTGAGAGAATGTATAGTGATAGAGGGAGGGGGGGAGGGAATAAAAGAGAGAAGAGGTACGTGAACGGGAAGGATGATGGAGCGAGACAGAGCGGAGTGGTTCACCTGCATTGCTTGCATTGCGCCGACTCAAGGCCAAAGAGTCTGCGAGACCGTGGACCAGACCGGGTCGGGACCTCCTTCCTTCCAGTCTCCTTCCCTCTGTTCTTCCTCTTCTTCTTCTTCTACTCCTTCTTACCTTCTCCTCCCGCGTGCAACTTTCTTGCACCAGCATCGTCTTCTGCGATCTCTCTTTCGCTCGTATCACCTCTCTTCCCTACCTTTTTCTCTACGCTCTGTGAAATCCTTGCGCGTTCAACAATTGCTTCCCGGCGCTTCGACACTAGTGCCTTTTCTGACTTGAATATATCGTGATCTTACCCGGGGATAAGAAACATCACGAGAATATATTATTCACAGTTATTATTTCCACCCTTTTCATACTTAAATTCTTGCATTTTCTCACACTCTTTGCACTTGACCAAGACGACGAGCATATTTTTTTGTTCGTTATCAGGCCGTTCTACAGCTCCCCCAATTCGAAGCTCGTTCGAGCTTCCCACACGAAAGATAATTATTTACGTTTAGAAATTTGTAGGATCATCAAGAAAAACTTGACTAACGTTCCGTTTGTTTTTTCTATCTCTGTTACAGGCTGCAAGATCAAAGCACTTCGAGCAAAGACCAACACTTACATCAAGACACCGGTACGAGGTGAGGAGCCGGTATTCGTAGTGACTGGAAGGAAGGAAGACGTGGCACGTGCCAAGCGCGAGATACTCTCAGCGGCTGAACACTTTTCGCAGATAAGGGCATCGCGGAAGAGCTCGCTGGGTGCACTTTTGGGTACGCCACCAGGACCACCAGCATCGGTACCAGGTCACGTTACGATTCAGGTACGAGTACCATACAGAGTCGTAGGATTGGTTGTCGGTCCTAAAGGCGCTACGATCAAGAGAATCCAGCATCAGACTCACACTTACATCGTGACACCATCGAGGGACAAGGAGCCGGTGTTCGAGGTAACCGGTTTGCCGGAAAGCGTTGAGGCAGCAAGACGAGAAATCGAGGCTCATATCGCACTCAGAACCGGCACCGGGCCAGGCCTCGAAGAAGCTGATCTTTTGGGCGCTCTCTGTCGCGGTGGACTCGGCAGCATTCTCGGTTGTCTCGATCCTCCTGGTTCCAACGGATCAAACGGCTCAAGCGGTGCGTTCTCAAGTTCCGGTAGCTGCAGCTCATCGTCGAGCTCTTCCGGTGCACCAGGACTCAACGATCTCGTTGCCATATGGGGCGCCGGACTCGAGAGGGACGAGGGACTCGGCGAATCACCCTCATTCGAGTCCCGCATCGAAGCACCATCGGCATCATCCATTTGGTCGTTTCCCGGTGTTGCGTTACCATCAAGACCATCACCACCAGCATCAGCAAGTCCAGCATCACCTACCGATTCACTCCTAGGCGGTAGCAGCGCCGGTGGACGTCGCGAATGCGTTGTTTGCGGCGACAAAGAAGTCACAGCTGCTCTCGTACCATGCGGACACAATCTATTTTGTCTCGACTGCGGTAATCGCGTTTGCGAAAGCTCCGATCCTAGCTGTCCCGTATGCGCGAGGCCCGTTCTACAGGCACTTCGTATACTCTCTTAAAGGGCCAAAACAAACAGATATAACACACTCATACACACACACAAACACAACACACCCTTAACGAGTTACAATAACCTTTTCGCCGCCAGCCAGTCTCACGAACAACACTCGATTTATTCGACATAAATATATAAGTTTTAACAGGGGACTTTGAAACTACCGGGTTTCAAGATCTCCGAATCGAGGGCTTATCCCGATTGATCCATGAACGAAGGAACAAGAGTTTTCCAACCGCCCAGCAAACCTGCGAAGGTTTCGATCCCTCCCCCCACCTTCCCTCATTTTTATCCGGAAGATTGAAATATCTTTGGCGAAGCAACCAAGGATCATACAAATTACGAATAATCCAGGCTGGAAAACTCTCGTCCCTTTTGTCCTGAGCTCGATCAAACAACATAAACAAACAAAAAGAGATGAAATAACAAAAATTTAAAAAAATTTAAAACATACAAAAAAAGATACGACACTATTTACGATCGACGAAGAAGCGCAGAAAATCCTTTGGGATTTTTCTTTTTTTTTTTTTTTTTCTTTTTTTTTTCTCCTTTTTTTTTATTCCGCAAGAGGAGAAACGAACTTCGAGGGACCCTTAGAGTCTGGGAAGACGCGCACAAGTTTTTCAATTCCACATGCTCGCTGCCAATAAACCTTAAACAAAACGATATAAAATGAAGGAAAAGAAAGAAAAAAAAAAAGAGAGAAAAAAAAAACAAGGGGCAAAAAGAGAAGCTACCCGAGGATTAATTAACGATAATGTATAATTAGAAGTCATAAAGGAAAAAAAAAAAAACAAAAACAAAATACGCGTTTAACTTCGCTCGCTCATTCCCGCGCCAACCGGATACAACGAATCGATTTTTAATGAAAATGAAAATGAAAAAAAAAAAAAAAACAAAAAAAAAAACAAAAAACACCAACAAAAAAAAGAAAGAAACAAACAAACACAAACCAAAAGACAAAAAAACGTATTGCAGTAGGTTCGTTCGCTCGTTTTTTTTTCTTTCTTTCTTGACCTGTCTTTTTTTAAGGGCTCGCGCGGGGAGGCGCGCTTATTTTTCGTCCATTTTTTCAATCAAATTTTTAATTCAAAGAGGTACGAAAAGTAACAATCTTACGGCTCATTTCGCCGACGAATCGTACAATTTTTGTGTGACTTGATTTCCGGAACCGCGTCAAATTCCTTCACAAGAAATTGACGCGACGGATCGTCATCAAGATTTTTTTCCTCCTCCTCGCGAGATCGAGATCTCGAGCCAAAAGCGCGCTCCAATCCGAGAGAAAAATCACTAGATTTATCACGAAATAACACAAACGAAAAGAGAACAGTAATTTTTCTCACGAGATCGACCGATCAAACGAGAGGCAAAAATCTTCATTCATTCTGGTAATAACACGCGACCCCGCGAGCCGTTAGATTAGAAGAAAGAAAAACAGTTGAAATATATATATATATATTACATAAAAGTGAAGCAGAAGATAAGAAAAAAAAAAACAACACGACAAACATATTCACCAACACTCACACCACAAAAAAGACATTCAAGCAACAAAAAAAAACGAAAAAAAAAATATATATAATAATAACAATATTAAAACAACATTAAAACGCGACGAGGAGGAACCGAATATAAAGCTCATCGCGGCGCACTCCTTCCACCCGCCATCCCTCGCTTAGAGTATTATATCTTTACCTTTATATAAGCGAACATAGCAATTGAAATAATGAATAATATATATATATCTATATATATATTATTATTATATATATGAAAATAAGGGGAGGGGGCGGCGAGAGAGATAAAGAGGGAGAGAGAGAGAGAGAGCGTGAGAGTCGTTAAGAGGACAGAAAAGATGAATAACGAGTATAAATATAAAGTATATTATATATATATATAAATATGATATTTTATCGAGGAGAATTTAGATTTTGTATTTTTCCGCGTTCGCCGCACGTGTGTATGGGTGTGCGTAACTGAGTGGTTGTGTCGGTGTGTGCGTGCGAGACGAAAAATATCGGGCGCGACCAAAAGTCATCGACGGGGTTAATATTTATCTATATTTAAAGAAAAGTTGATGAACAATTACGAGGAATAATTAAAGTGAGAGAGAAAAAGAGAGAGAGAGAGAGAAAGGGCGAGAGAACTTTTTTAGGACGACAGAAAGATGAAACGTAATGATATATAAAGCCCACCAATATATAAAGCGTTCTCGAATAACGCGAACTCGTCAAAGGCTCAGAACTGAAAAGAAATATTTATTTTCTCGCTTCTCTGGTTCAAAGTTGTTTCGATGAAATCGTCAGTTTTCTTTTCTTTTTTTTTTTTCACAAATTCAACATTTCTTTTACTACTCGAATTTTGAGACGATTTATCGAAGCCAATGAACTCGCGGATACGTTCCCTTATTTTTCTCTACTGTGAGGACGAGCTTTCTTACTTTTATCCCATTTGAATTCATACGTGACGATTGCACAAATTAGTAGAAATTGGTGATTTTTTTTTTAACCGGTCTACTACTGAGCTTTACTTTGACAAGCATAATTATCAAGAAATAAGAATGTTTCCTCGAGTCCTCGCGGTTGTTCACAGCATCACGTCTCAATTTTCAATCGTCTCATCGAAATTTCTTTGTTTCGTAAACGTTGTTTCACGCGATGATTCAAATAACAGACACTTATACCGAGAGCATTTATATCTTTTTTATTTTTTTACTAAATTATTTATTTTCTGAATATCATTATTTTTTTTGTTTTCTTTTAATACAATACGCGTTAAAGTGTCATTCGAGCATGATGAAACAATACAAAGTTCCTCTCGCAGTTGAAGGAAATTGGGGGAAAAATAAAAAAAATGTTCGCTCTTTCGAACCTCTAAATTTCAACACCCTCGAGGGTTGAGGTGCTGCTTCATTTTGATTTTTCTTTTGTGCTTTTTTTTTCTTCTTTTCTCCTCTTTGCTTCTCTTCTTCTTTTCTCATCTCGATTCTCGTTCCTCCCCTTGTGCTTCACCCCACCTCCTTTCGGTGTATTCGTAAACTAGTTATAAAATTCGTGGACTATTTATTAATCCCTACGATCGAAATAAGGGACAAGACGATGGGAGGGAAGAGAAAAGAAATGTTTGAACAATTAAGAAGGACGATGACAGATAATTGAATTAGGAAATTTGAGGATGGGGGAGAGAGAGAGAGAGAGAGAGGGGGGGGAGAAAGAGACAGACGTAAAAAAAATTGACATTTCCTGCATTTAGGGACGAGGAAACGTGTAGCTTTTATTTAAAGATATATATAAATATATTAAAAATATTATTACACATATTATATATTATATATAAAAATATATATACAAGCATATATTATTATGATTATTATTATTATTACTATTATTATTATTATTATTATTATGACGAAGACTCTATCAGTTCCTCGACCCTCGAAATGAAAGGATGGGGATAAATGACGAATCTCTTTCTCGCGATAGAACACCGAATTTTGATTATTTTTCATGAAATTTATTGGCGATGCGGACAAAATGAAAAAATAAAAATGAAATAAAAAGCAAACGGAGCAGATATAAACGTTCTCTCTAACAAGATTTTGCCGGTCGGCCGATAATTCGCCGGAATCTCGAGACTAATAGACTTTCCTTTTTTTATATTTAATTCAGATTTCGTTTTTTTTTTTTTTTCTATTTGAAAGTTTTGAAAAGAATAATGGAATCGAATACGATTAGAAGCTTGGAGATTTTTCTTATTCGTTTATTTCTAAGATGACCCTTTGACTCGATCTTTATTCATGGATAATCATAATGTACTGGCTAGTTCTTCTCTTTCTCTTGTCAATCGTTGCCATTTTTAAGATGAATTATGCTCAAAAATAAATGAAAAAAAAAAAAACAAAAAAAAACAATGATAACAGACGAAATGAAGCTGATAAGACGTGTGGAATTAAACAGGTGGAGATGAGAGTTAGAATAATATATTCTATATATATACATATATATATATTATTTTTTTTTGTTGAATAAGATTTTGTACGAATTTCACAACGCAAAGAGACTAATTTCATCTCTTTTCGTTACGTTCGATCCTTTAAATCGTTCCTGTCTTTCAAATGTTGTGTATGATTTTTCATCCTTTTTTTTCTCTCTTGTCTTTTAATCTCAAATATAATTTATTGTTTTTTTTATCAATACTATTATTATTGTGTTTATTATTATTATTATTTCATCGTCGTCTCCTTTTCATTCGAGTTTTCGACAGCACGTAAAATTGACGTTTCTTCTTTCCCTCATCTTCGAAACACGTGACGAGGAATAAAAAAATCGTGCGCGCACTTCGCTCGTTCAATTCTCAGTTTTTCGGTCAATTCCTCTATATTTTTTCTCATACACTCGAATAACGTATTCTCGGGATAAAAATATCGAATTTGAAAGTGCAAGCGGGAACATCGAGCTTGAATGACTTCGGACTTGTCATTCGGAACGAAAATTGCAAAAACATAAAAACGCAATTGAAACATCAATCAAGTTGTGCATTTTCGAATACACAAACTGAGAAAACGAGGAAATTTTTATTTTCATTCTTATTTTTTTCACGTTTCTTTCCTTATTAGGGCCAAAAACGGCGGGGGAACGGGGAATCGGGGGTGAATACGAATAGGTTCACATATTATTTTTCCTTATTCAGCCCGAGACTTACTGCAGCAGGCTAGCGAGCTATGCTAGACACGTGTGTGAAAGAGAGAGAGAGAGAAATAAGAAATTTGATTAAAATTCTCAATATAATAGACGTGTAATAAGATTCATTAATATATATTTCGTATATTTAGAAAGACGAAAATTATTATTATCGTAAAGGAAACGCACTGATGCGACATGAATCACCCAATGACATTTACGTAATAATAATAATAATAATAATAATAATCATAAGAACTAATAATAAGTGATAAGTAATAATAACAAGAATATTAATGATGATAATAATCATATGAATAATAGTAATGATAATGATGAAGATAATAATAATAATAATAAAAATAATAAATGGAAAATAGGATGATGAGAGGGCGGTTGATAGAACTCGGACATTGAATAAAATAATCCAGCGCGTGAATGCGTGACTTTTAAGAGATAAGAAGAAGAAGAAGAAAAAAAAACGATCGAAACGTCGTTTTTTTTTGATAGATGACTCGTCTCGGAAAAGCTTAACGTTCGAATATCGTGCATCGCGTTCTTTATTTTTTTTTTTTTAATCCTTATTTTGTTTATTCATCATTGACTTTTCCGAGTGTAAAAACGAATTTTGTGAATTACCGAATGAACGAAAAGAAAGGACTGAAAAGTGGAAGAATTTAATAATTAAGAAACAAGAAAATTAAAATACCAAGAGATTGTCGAGAATCTCCGCTAGACGACGGGCCTTTCAAAATTACCTTCACTTTGGCCGAGGTTCCGACCATCGTCGATCACTTATTGTTTTTTCCATCACACCGTTTCTCATTCGCCTCATTTTCTTCGTCATCAACATCATCATTATTGTTGCTGTCACGATTATTATTATTACTCGTAAATTAATTGTTATTCGCCATATTCGTGCATGAAACTTGAACACGATATCGATCATCTCGATTGTTCTGTCATCAACGAATCGTTCATTGATGTTCTCGCTCGATCTAACACCGAATACGAGAAAAAAAAAAGACACACATCCCCTCATCCAAACTTCGAAATTCTCACCTCATCGCCGTTTTTCTTTTTTTTTTTATTCTTTTTATCCACTCTCGATCTTCGTCAAGATGATTTTTATCATTTCGCGACGTCTCTCACGTTTTTAGAAGCTCAGAAATCTCCCGAATTGAGACAACTTTACGAGAATCTTCTCGGGTTTTCGAACTGAAAGAGAAAAAAAAAGAAGAAGAAAACTTGAAAGAAATATCGAGAAAAAGCAATCGAAGAATATATCGAATATGCAATAAAAGTGAGCCCCTGAAATTCGAAATCGAGTTGAGAGAAGAAAGAATAAGAAGAAAAACTTTTAGCACCGTGTGCCAGAGAACCGACCCTCTCTCGAGAATCTCGCCCTGATCGAACCGATTTATCCCAACGCGTATATTAACACATCTACGTATATTTAAAGTATCGATTTTTAACGCGAGAGACTATAAGCTTAACGATTTAAAGAACGTTTTCGTGACGTTTTAATGAAGAAAAACAAAATAAAAATTAAAAATTAAAAAAAAAAAAAAAACATTTTTAAAGACGTAAAAAAGATTTAAAAAATGAATATATAGCCGTTGGCTGTGACCGATAACTGCCATTTTTCGTATTTAAAAAAGAAGTGAATGAAAAGAGAGAGAGAGAAAAAAAAGAAGAAGATGAAGAAGATTAAATAATAAATAACAAGATGAATAACACACACTTACGCATACTAAAGACTAAAAGACACGACGCGAAGGGAGAAAATATGAATAATAATAATGCTAATAATAATAATAATAATGATAAAACGACAGTGATAGCAGTGCGCTAGTGCTTCAGTTTGTCTTTAGTCTCGAGAGCTGGAATCGAGGAAAAAGAAGAAAAAGTAAAAAAAGGATAAATGAAAAACAAAAAAAGCAAAAAATCGGAGAGGTGAAGCGAGAGGGAATGAAAAAAAAAAAAAAACGGGCAAAAATCCCGAGATTAGCCCGAAAAGAAGAAAAGTAGCGCGAGTAAGATGTCCCGAGATATTCATTACGAAGAACAGTTCCGCAGTGCCAGAAGTCTCAGTCGGAGACATAATTGAAGGAGAAGAATAAGAGGATGAAAAATTGAAAAAAAGAGCAGAAGAAAACCTTGAGAAAAGGGGGAAAAACAAAACGCGTCTCTCTCAGATTTATGTTTTTTCTTTCGATCTCCCCCGCCCCCCTCCCCCCGCTGCTCACCGGTTACTCTTTGCCCCGTGACCCAGATCGAACCAAAACGCGAGTAACGAAATGATTATGATAGGCAAAAGATGAGAAAAGGAAAGAAAGAAATAAGGAATAAGAACGAAGAGAAAAGGAAAATTATTGAAAAAACAAAAACATTTATATATATGTGTATAAGTAAAAACAAAAATAGAGAAGAAGCAAAAATTACATGTGAGGGTAGGACACGAACACGACGATACATATCTCAAAGAATAATAATTAAATGTAAGAATGAATATTATTATAGTTGAGAGTTAGAGATTGACGAATCGAGGAAGAAAAAAAAAATTAAAAAAAGAAAAAAAAAACATTACCCATAAATAAACACATAATAATAACATTGATAATTAAATCATAGTAATTGTAGGATAATGATTGAAAAATGAAGGAAAGCAAAAAAGAAGAAAAAAAAAAAAATACGAACGAATAAACGGCGCGTAATGAAAAAACGATTGGAAGAAATGGAAAAAAAAAAAGGAAAAAAAAAGGATCGTTGTTGCTTGATTTGAAACTGTCTTTACTATATTGTCATATTCTATTGAATAGGTATGTTATTATTCGTATTATTGCGATTATTATGATTATTATTCGTCATCGTAATAGAGTATTCAGTGTCGGTATTTCGCGTTTGCTTTTCGTACACGTTTTCTTCGTCTTTTCATTTTTCTCCCTCCCTCAGGTCTGTCATAAAATTGTAACAAAATTCCAGTATTCAAATTCGATCAGCTCTCTCCCTTAATATCTTAACGTAATACACATCCGATACATCTAGATATCGAAACATTCGAACGAGATCCCAGTTTCGTATGACAATGACACGTGTACACCAATTATTCCATTTTCGTTTGTTTCATTATTGAAATATCTTCGAACCATTCGTTTGATTGCTGACGATCGAGATACAGTGATTGGAATATGAGTGAGAACTTAATGTTTTTTTTTTTTCCCCCTCTTTAACGTTAATTCGACTCCACCTTACACACATATATATATTTAAATATTTACATATATACATAAAAACATATAAATTATAGATATATCTATATTATATATACATGAATATATGATTATAAAAAATATACAAGATTTAGAAAAGTTTGAGAGAAAAAGAGAAAGAGAGAGAGAGATAACGACCGCGAAAAAACCGCTTACTTATTTGACTACTTAATTACTTAACCGTAGACTTGTAACGAATTTTTCTTTTCGTACGATGTTCACGTGACATCGTTGAATTGTCGCGTGAGAATTATTTTTCGCCAGCACGACGAGAATGCATTTGTGCTGAAGAGGCAGCAAAGAATTGAAAGAAAAGATAAAAAAAAAACGAAAAGAAAAAAAAAAAGAAATGCGAATGAATTTTATTATTCTTTATTAAATAGACGTGTGTATTTTTTTTTTTTGTTTGTTTTCTATCGTAACTAATCAGCACACAAAACCGTGACCGTCTCAAGCACTTTACTAACAATCTTTTGACCGAATACACTCTATTTTTTTTTTTTGTTGTTGTTGTTTTATTAATTAATCGCCAATTAATCAAACGCGGCTCTGTATACGCGCAGCTCTCAGCCCACAAACTCGATCTCAGATGCGAATGTAAATGCCTCTTAAGCTTCCTCTCTTCTACGTGACCCTTCAACTCGGAAAAAAAAAAAAAAAAACAAGAAAAAAAAAAACATACATAAATATATAAATATATTTTTTATTTACTGATTTTACGATGAAGTAAAAACATAACAAAAAAGAAAACAACATGGAGAGAAAAAGAAACAGACAGACAAACAAACTTGGTGAATTTTCGTTCGCTTCTTCCCTCGGTGCATTTTCTTTATTGATATCGAGCCAGGCCCTACCCTCGCCCATTTGGTGTGTGAATCGCCCGAAATAAGACCCAGTCCAACCGACCGGTTGTCGAAAATTAATAACGAATCCCAACCTCCGATCTGAGGTGAAAGAGGATTTAGAAAAAAAAAAAAAAATAATAATAATAACGAAACTAGAGAATCAGTATTTCCAAGATTTAATCACTAATCGTAATATTTAAAGTGTGTGCGTGTGTGTGCATGAGCGAGAAAGCAAGAGAGAGAGAGAGAGAGAGAGAGTAAAAGAAAGGTGACGTAACGATGAAAAAACAAGTCGGAAAAGCCAGTGAGATAACAAAAGTGAGAAAAAAAAACAAAACAAAAGAAAACGAGAAATAAGCAAATTTACAAAGAACAACAATAAATCGATCGTTCTCGGTATATATTAGATGAGATATTAATATTTAGAGAAAATTCTGGGGGGGGGGGATGGGTAGGTTTTTTCAAATGATGCTGGTAATTAGATAAATTCGCCGCAAGCCCAGGCAGAAGCAACGAGAGCGGAAAATATCGTATCCACTAAATAATTTTATCGAACCTAAGATAAATTCGTCAATTTTCGTTTTTCCTTAATACTTTTCTTTACCATATAAAAAAAACACACACACATACAACAAATTTATAGAAATAATTAAACACACTTACACACAATTAACGATTGTACTCAGATGTGTCAACGTGCGTGCGATTGTGCACATCTGAATAGACTCGTGTCGCGCATTATTACAATTGTCATATATTATTATTATTATTATTATTATTATTATTAATATTATTATTATTATTATATTATTATATATTGAATGTTGTGCGTAGTATTTTTTTTTTCTTCTTATGTTTTTCACAATCTCATGATGAAACGTGGGAAAGAGAGAGAGAGAGACAGAGAGAAAAGAAGTGCAAAAGTGAGAAAAAAAAATATATATATATACGAGTGTGCGTGGTAAACAAAATGGGGAGGGGAAATAAAAAATAAAAAATAAAAATGAAAATTTGCTAATGACGAGTTAAGAAGCAAACACAAATTGAGCATTAATATATGTAGCGAAGATATTTTATATTTGACATTTTATCATCACATTTATTATTATTATTATTATCATTATTATTAATATTATTATTATTATTATTATTGTGAATGATCAATATTATTGTCATTATATGTCATTGCCGATATTATTAGAGAATAATTCTATTATTGCCGTAGCACGACCCAATCGCGAGCAGCACTGAATCATTATTTTATTATTATTATTATTTCTATTATTGATAATATTATTAATTATAGAGAAGGAAAAGTATCGATTCTGAATTGTTTCGTCGGGACTGATGAAAAGAATTATTTGAAGAGAAAGTGAAGTATATTTCAAATTGGAAAACAAAAAAAAAAATTTTTTTTAAATAATAAAAAGTTAAGGAAACTAGAAGAAATATTTGAAAAAAAAAAAAAAAACCCTCGCTGGATTGAAGATGCTGCTCGCTCAGAGTCGTGCTTTTGTGTTTACTTTTTTCGATTTTTTTTTCTTTTTTTTCATTCTATTTTATATGTTTTTGTATATAATTTTATAGACAGCCGGAAACAGAAATGACCGAGGCTGTCAATTATTATTATTATTATTTTATAGTATTATGTAAAATCTCATTTTAGTAATTTGCTCGTGACTCGAACACACATATTATATCGAAAGAAGAATTGAAAAATGACGAAAAGAGGAAACTAAGAGAATGTTGAGCGACGAAAATATCGAGATGCGAAAAAAAAAAAAGAGAATGAAACTATAAGGAGTGAAGAAATATTGAGAAAGCTTCGAGAGTAATGAAATTTCGATTGACGGGACGTGAGCCCAGTGTTTTATTTTTTATTTTTTTTTTCATTACTTATCGCTGTCGCATTTGTTTGTTATATTTTCGTTCTCATATCGTATGAAAAAAAAAAATAATAATAATAATGAAACATTTCTATATTGGTTTTCAAATTTATTATAATATTATTTATTCGACATTTTTTTATAATCATCCCACAAATAGAGTGAGAGAGGGAAGGGAGCACACTTTTCTCAATGACCATTAATTTTTTTTTCAACGATATCAACAATTTTGCGTCTCATACGCGCTTCACAAAATAACAAACAAACAATACGAAATAATAATAATAATAATAAAGACTATCGTCGTCGAATTTTTCGGGAAATTTCGACGTCGTAAAACAAATCGACTGAGAGACACATTGCATTTAAAAAGGCAATCTTCCATGATTGTTGCCCCTTAGCGACGTTATCGTCACTTCTTTCAATATTTTTTTCTTCAACCGTGTGGAAAAAAAAAATTTGCGTTTGAAAAAAAAAAAAACACGTCGGCTCGAGAGTTTTTGTACGCTCTTTTTTCGTTTTTCTTTTTCATTTTCATCGGGGCATTAACAACGATCGAAGCACTAAATGGATTTTTATGATTTTTCATTTTTTTTCTCCCACGAATATAAAAACTCTCGAGACATCGAACTTTTGAGCCAGAGAGAAAAAAAAATCAGATTGTTACAAAAGTTCGCCAAGTTATGATGAGCAATTGCGAGAAAAACAAACGCTCAAATGACGAAGAACAAACGATTTTTAATAAATAGATATTTTAAATACGCTCATATTGACTACAAGAAAAAATAAAAAAAAAAACAATTCATTAAATACATGAATAAATGAGAATTTGAGTAATGCATGATTTCAATGATAATGCAATGACAGGCGCGATAAGAACGAAAACATGATACATGTATACCGATAAAATACTACCTATTATTATTATTATTATTATTATTATTATTATTACTATTATTATTATTATTATATGCATACCTATAACTAAACTAGCCGATGACCGTGAGAAAGAGATACAAGTTGCGATAGAAATATTTTCGAGAGTGTGCAGAGACCGAAAGAATTAAAACGACAAAAAGAAAGCTACGAGTTTATTATTTTCTATATTTTTTTATGTAATTTTACGAACAAGCGATAATATATTATGATTATTATTATTAGTATTATTATTATGAATATTTTAATATATAATATGATTTTAATATAACGTGCACTTATTATTATTTTCTTTTCTTGAATTTCCTATGTTTTGTTTTTTTTTTCTTCATTCCCACCTTGATTCATCATCTCGTATTATTATTTTAATTGGTTTACTGGATTATTTGCTGTTTTATTTTTATTTTTATTTTTTTGAATTTGATTCCTCGATCTTCTGTGATCGATTATTCGCTGGATCGCTCATCGTTGGCATGCGTTTTTCTTGGTTCGTTCGATCGTTCGGATATACTTTCTTTTTTTCGCTTCCGCTCTCTTCGTGTTCGGAGATACAATTTTTTCGTTTTTTTTTTCTTTTTTTTTTTTTTGAGACTCGATGAAATCGCGAGATTAGAATATGATCGTTGTGGCGAATTATTTTGGTCCGAAAAGCAATACTTACGAAATAAATAGCGTGTGACACACGGTAAACGACACGCGGTTCTCTCCAATCTTGCTTCGTCATTTATGTCGCAATAATTGATCAATTAATATTTATCATAACTACGGAGAAAATCAAATGATATAAACGAGATATAAATGTGACGAGTTTCCTAAATGACACAATTAAGCTCATATATAAAGTTATATTTATATATCTATACGTATATTCGTGAAAAGCATGATGTACATTTGTTTTTATTACTGAGAAAAACAAAAATAAAACAGTTATTGAAACTTGAAAGAAATAAGAAAAAAAGTAAAAGACAATGAAAAATAATAAGAAAAATGCATGATACTCGTCATATCTTGTCCGATAATATATTTTCGACGATTTATTTTTTTATATGATTCTACTGTACCTTTCTCGAAGTCACAAATGAAGGAAACAAAAAAATAAAAAAAATAAAAAAAAAACGAAGAAGAACACACAAATTGAACGAAACTTGCGATGCTCATTGAAACGAATCGTTGTTTGTCAACTCCACTGTTGTACGTGTCAGCAATAAATCCTATTTTAACGATTATTTTTCTACGATACGTATTCTCGTGTGTGTTTTTCGTCGTAATAACCGAAATAATGCAACAAGTTCGTCAAGTATTTCGTAATGACAAAACAACAACAACAACAACAACAAAAAGCTTAATATAAAACAAAACTGCGATAGATTCGATTGAAGTTTGAATAAAATCGCGACGATATTATTCATCATTGAAGTATCGGTGAGTGTCAAATTGAAGAAAACAAAAATAAAACGTCGTTTAGATTTAAGTATTTATATAAATTGGTATCATATATTTTAGTAAAGAATAAGAAACTCGTCCGAATGAATAATTTTGCGACTGTAAGCAAGTGCGACGATTACGAGAGAGAAGCGTAAAAAAATGCACTGAACAACATCGTGACACTTATATGAGACACAAACGTCAACAAAAACAATAACAACAAAACAATAAAACGTTATGTAATTTTTGTAAACCAAATGAAAGTTTTTTCTTAATTTATCTTACACGCTAAAATTCATTTTCATATATCCATATTTATAATTTAATTTCGTACATTTTAAAACAAGTTCGAATCGTCTCGCAGTTTATTGTTCTTCGTATTCAATGAATCGTTCTAACAAATATACTCGTTTCATTCATTAATCTATCGCAATTTCATTCGAACATGTCACGTGTTTATACCAGAGTGTAAAGTCTCCCTCAATTCCGAGGTCGTACACCTGACGGAGGCCTGAGTAACTTTGAACTAAGTTAAGCTGGCTCGATTACGAGTTTATTCCTCTCTAGACAAGATGTGTCTGAGCCCCCGATAACAAATTCGCGCCAATTCGAATACGACTAAACACCGAATCGGACAATTCTGAGTTCGAGAATATGCTGCTCGGATATAAGAAAAAAATTTGAGAATTGTCCAGTTACCGATGACATCCGAATGCATTCCGAAACACGTACAAGGCTCGTTTGACTTTCGAAATAACTCGTTTATGACAGAATAATGAAGAGAGAAAATGGTCAGTGAACTCGTTTAGAGGCTCATCCTGCAGAAAGCTCAAAGAAATTATGAACAAGTGTCTGGTCTCGTTTTTCCTGGAGGTTCGATCAGTTGCGACGTCCCCCTCATGAGTAGTCACGTGTGGGACATCTTTATCGACTCGTTATCGAAGCGCTCCTTTATACATCGAATGAACTGATGGAAAATCGAGGAAATTTCTACTTTAAACTTTTTTGAATTATCCTCGCGAGCGGTGTTTGACTTGAAAAACCAGAAACCGGTTGAGTACTCGCCCGAGAAACAATTAGCAAACCCTCGAAATGCTCATTTGACGGATATACATTGCCGGTCGGTATACTCGAATTCGACCGGGAATGATGGCGCACCGGTAACAAAAGTTTAGAGAGATTCGTGTGCATACGCTTTGATGAAAATTCCGAGCTAACGGTATACATCTCCGCACGAATAGACGGTAGAATGAGGGTTGAAAAAGAGAGAGAGAGGAGGCGAGTGTCGGGGAGTTTCCTGCTCGTTTTTCTTTCTCACTTTGATAGCCGAGACCACGTTGGATGCCCGGCGTTGCAAGGGCTGTTGCCCGTTGGGATGGCAACGTCGCATTGCAGCGTTGGGGGCTGCGGTCGATGCCGTTGGGGCGGTAGAACGGTGTGGAGCAGAAACTCACCAGGGGTGGCGCGGTATTCCTCCCTCTCTCACTCTCTTTTTCTTCTCTCCCTCTCTCTCTCTCTCTCTTTCTCTCACACATACACACACTCTCTCTGTCCTTGTCTCTCTTTTCCTCTCGGCGATGTCGCTCTCTTGCGAGAGGGTGGCGATGGACGTCGGCACCGGCATCACGGTGCCGCGACGGTGAAACGGGCGAGGCTCTCCCTAAGGGGTGCGGAGGAAAACGTGGAGGGGTTGCTTCGCCGGCGCCGTCGAGGGAGGTCGACGCCGCTCCTCTCGCACGTTATATCCATGGGGAGTTCCAGTCCGAATTGATGAATTATATATTCTCGTATCTTCGAATGAACCCCACCATTTTTCACCCTCTCCCAACTATGAATAAAACATTTTATCTGCTGACCAAGCGAAAACAGAAAAATCGAAAATTCCACCTGGATCTTACTATTTTACACTAATTATCCAGTTCGTCATTGATTTCAAGGATTTTGAAAGATCGTTTTCAAATTTTCGCATCAATTTCTCCAAGCCTTCGAGAATCATCTTCGTATCCGTTGATTGTAATGATCTGCAAAATCGGGAGGAATATTCTAGGGACGAAAATAATCTATCTGAACGTCTGAAACACCCCATAGATTCAACTGCCAAGGGTTCCAACATCGTACGGTTCGCTTCGAGCCTAACTGTAACGAATAACCATCGCCTTCTTCGTTCTTCTCTTTTCAATCGCTCTCTCACAACACGGTATATCCGTCACTTGCTATTTTATTTCTCAATATCCCTGCGTTATCGGTCTCTGTCACTCGCACTCGGTTCTTGTAGCTATTTTGCCAAACTTCGACGCGCCTTTTAATCCTCTGGACATTGCACTGTCGTGTTGATACTTTGTGCAAAGCGTTGAGAACGTTTCACAGTTGTATAATGACCGGGACAGCTGATTTATTGGTGGGGGAGAAAGAAAAAATCGTTTCAGTACCAAAGAAACGAGAGGTAGAGACCAGATTCGTTGCATCATTTGGGAGTCTAATTTTCACCTGAATTTAGTCTCTCCGAGTCCTTGCGTAATGAAGCTCAACACTTTAATTCCCTACGCAATGAATTTATAAACTTCAATTCTCTCATGCAATGAATTTCAACAGTTACATTTTCTATGCAACGAATTAAAACCTTTTAATTTCTCGTTCAATTAAAACTGACACTTATACGAGCCTCTCACACGAAGCTCGATCAATCAAATTAATTTCGATCGGACGACTCCATCACCAAACGAGTTTACAGATTTTCGATTACAGTCGAAATATTTTTTGGTGCTAAATTACGATCCTGATAAATGTCATATCGAACGGTTGTTCGAGGCATAAATATCAGGGAATTTATGTAGGGCTCGTCTATTTAATGCCTCTTAGTGAAAATCGATAGGAAACCGCCCTTCCTCGTAATCCTCCGAACCTCGTGTAAATGCCTCCGAAAGAGAACGATAAAACGCCGAATCTGCCAATCTCATTTTATATCGCTCGGAGGATAAAAATGTATATCAGGATCCGGTGAAATTTCACGCGTCAATTTTTCTCGTAAATATTTATCGTAACGACGTTCTAGGGCTCGTAGATAGATGGCGTAAGTGCATTTGCGCGCCCATGGAATTCAAAACGAATCGTTGAACACTTGTATCTCAACAGCCTTCTAAAGACAGCAGGCTTTCCTGAAAAGAGAAGCTGTCCGAGGAGGGTCATCCTATTCCGCAATCCTTAAGAACAAGATCGTTTCGTATCTTCGTTCTACGTTATTCGCGTATCTAAAATTACCATGAATTCTTAAAAAAAAGAAAACCGTGTATCACATCTACGTTTATACATTGTTGCAAGTGCTCGAGGTTTTGAATTCATTTTATTATTTTTACATGTAGAAGGCTGGCTCCGATGGCGTACGTGGGTCGTTCTCAAGGTTATATATATATTATATATATATAGAGAGAGAGAGAGAAAGAGAGCTGACATGTATGGACGATCATATGTAAAGTCGAGGGCGATTTCTGGCTTGGGTAACGCAAGTGGATCTTGCGATTTAGAGCGAAGCCTTAGAGGGATCCTCCCCTTTCTCTTTCTCTCTCTTTCTCTCTCGGCGTACGATAAAACCGTTTACATTTATCTCCGCTCGTTCTACGATTCGTTAAAAATGTTGCACCGTAACGCAGATAATTTCTCGGTAACCTCGATTTTTTTTTCTCCCCCCGTGTCTCCTTGCCGAATGAGTGAATTCGAAATTTCATCCCTCATAATGTCAAGAAGTAAAAACAATGGCAGAACGTAACTGTTGGAAGCAAAGTCAGGAATTCTCGGTCTCTCCACTGCTTCTATCTCCTGTTTTCTCTTTTCTTCCTTGCATTGTCTGCACATATTCTCATTCGCCTCTATCTCCGTCGCACTATTTCCCTCTGCGTTTTCCTGCAACCCTCTCCGCTCTTCTCGTGTCTCCTCACTCATTTTTAAAGAGGCGTAAATCTCACTATTCCACAGGGTTTAGTCACCTGGACTCACGTCCCTTCTTCACTCAACAGTTTCTATCCACACATATATTTCTCTCTATACATCCTCGTCTCTCTTGCCAGTCTCGGTCGATAGCTCGTGGGGGTCGCGGTGGAGAGACGCGGCGACGCCCTGCCCTCCGAGCCAACCCCCTTTAGCGATTCCACCAGAGGTTCTCAATTCCTTAAAGAGCGGACTATCGTTTACGAGAACATTCTCAGCGTTAATATTTTCTCGTTCAAATCAACAATCTTGCCAGCACTTTTCGTCTCGTGCTTCGAATCATTGATGATTCAATAAAGTTATCGTTCAAGAGGGATTTCAATTGTTCCAAAGATCTTTCCGATTTTCAATCAAAAGGAACGTTCTCGGACTCGCGAAGTCGAGATTCAAATTCATTGGATTTATTATACCTCGAGATCATTTCACGCCATTGAAATATTACGCGAGGCATCGAACCGACTCGAACTTGTTTTTTTTTATTGACTAAACTTCTTAGTTTTTGAAAGTATTTTCCTGTCTCAAAATCAATTCTCGAAAGAAGGCAGAATTTTCAAAGTTATTTATTGTCAATTCGTGATCATTTTATAAGCAATTATTTGCAATTTGTATCGAAAATGATACCGTTTTTTTTTCTTTCCAATCAAGTTATAAACTTTTGGTTGTAAAGGTTAAAACTTAATTTTTATATGCACAACCACAGCATCGCGAATGAAATGATTCATTCACGGAAATCATTTATTTCGAAATGTTTCATGAACTAAAGAATTAAAAATCGCGTCTCATTTGATTGTTTCAATAGCATTGCTCGGTAGAATAATTTTTCGGCTGCATTAAAGCTTTGCATTGATACACCAAGTATGTAATAGCGCGAGATCGTTAGGTGGGGTGAATGGGGGGAAGATTGAACTAGGAGAATCTTACACGCGACGGCCAGCGGTTCTCAAGTGTTTCGAATCGATATGAACTTCCGTTATTATTACGAGCACAACTCTCATTCTACACACTGACGTACACAAACACACACGTATATATTTGCGCAATAATTTATCGGAGGGAAGACAAGTAAATAGGGGATGATTTGAATCACATGTGAGCGATTTTCACGAGTCTCTCTTCTCTCTCTCTCTCTCTTCGTCTCTCGATTTTTCTGCTGGCAAAGTATCATCCGACCCTAACGAGGCTAAACTTTTTTTTTTGTTTTTCCAGCAGATATAATAAACTGGAAAGGTGCGAAAAAAATTATGCCAGTGCTATATACAAATATTTGTTTAAATATGGCACAAGGATTTTTATATTGCGTTTCGTCTCTCTTACTCTCAGGCAAACGATGCGACTTGAACATATTGATTAAACAGCCACAACATTCTAGAATATATATGAAACGACTCAGACGACGATCTCTCTCTCTCTCTCCCTCTCAACTTTACTCAATTTTATTTCGGTTTGAGGATTGCTATTTAGGTTTTACTCTCTCAGAAACGTAAAACACACTTTTGACGGATTTTAATTTTCGAATATTAATCGAAATCAGAGCGCAGTAGAATGAATAAAAAAAAAAAGCTTCGTAAATAGATTCATTTATTTTGAGATTCTTCAAATTA
This sequence comes from Campoplex capitator, assembly GCA_037576405.1. Taxonomy (NCBI): domain Eukaryota; kingdom Metazoa; phylum Arthropoda; class Insecta; order Hymenoptera; family Ichneumonidae; genus Campoplex; species Campoplex capitator. The sequence goes on along the minus strand of JARBWI010000323.1, from coordinate 4,806,896 downwards.
AAATGTTCACGCGTCTATTGGGAATCTGCTTTCTTCACATATGTGTATTCTTCCCGACAAGCTTGATTCACATTTTCCATGTGTTTAGACTGAACCATCGTTATTTCTCGATCGAAACGAAAGAAACGATCCGTAAGAATGCCAGTCGAAAGGAAGACGTCAATCGTGAACGTGGCGAATCTTCCAATTAAGATAAAATGATATGAAAAAATAAAAATAAAAATAAATAACAGAGTGAATGAAGAAAGAGAAATAAAATAAAGCATAAATAATCTCTCGCGAAGTTTCGTCGAAATGAGCGTTTTAAGGGGAGATAGTTAACAGACTGACACGAACGTATGGGGCAAAAAGTAATCCAGTTTTAGTAGATATCAAAGGAATTATGGTGTCAATGAGAGAGACTGTGGCTAAAACGGCGAGACGCGTATTTTAATTGGTACGAGGAATAGAAGATAATATTATCGATAAGTAAATAAACAGCAACAACAACAACAACAAACATAATAAAATTGAATGAATAAATGATTATTACAGTATAACGCATTAGATATTTAAGCGAAGCGAGCGATGGGGGTAAGAAGGGGTGCAAAAAACTAGCTTTAGTATGTCTCGATGAGTTTTAGGGCTTTTTTCTATTTTACTATGATATCATCCTAAAGAGCGAACAAAACAATGATACGACGATATATATATATATATATACATATATATATATATATATATATATAATACATGCGTATTAACATATTTAAATGTAATAGAGATGATTCTGAGATTAAACGAACGAGATGGGAATACAACAGCTACGACTAGACGAGGGAATAGAATAGGGGTGTGATTTCAAACAAATACATACGTAACACGCATATTATATATTTATATGTACGTATATACATATTATTTATTTGTGTGTGTATATGGGTATATATGCGTATATAATATAGTGTTGATGCGAGTATATTTAAACATATATTTATATATCTATAGTCGACTCGATGATACGCGTAATCTGTCGTGTTTTTGCGAAATCACTCACGCTAACGCGTCGTGTTGCAACCCCCCCCCCCCCCCCCCCCTCTTTCCTCTTTTCGCCCCTTAAGTGGTACGAATGATCGCAATTATATTAAAAAGTGAATAAATCCGACGACTGAAAATTGCAATGTTAAGAATAATATTTACAAAAAAAGGAAAAGAAAACAACAAAAGTAAACGAAAAATCTTGGACGTGTGCGAATAAAATGATTTAAGATAATACTCATTTCTCTCCCTCTGTTCTTTTTAACACGGGAAGGGGGTCGGAGTAACGCGCGATAGCGGGAATAACATCTAAAACTATGAAAAACAAAAATGAATAAATAAATAATAAATAATAAAAAAAAAAATATTAAGGATATGTAAAGAATTAATTTTGTACTTTTTCGTGTACTTTGCGAAATGCTCAACAAAAAAGAAAATCGTATCTATCGTATTTAAAATGAGAAGAAAAAAAAATAAAAGAAAACAAAAAATAATACTTGGTGTGGTAATAAAAACAAACAAAAAATGAAATGGAAATTCGTGTTCGAGGGCTCATGGATTGGGAATAAATTTCGGTGGTGCAGTGCAGAGTTTTCGTATATGTATGTGGGGAAAAAAAAAAAAAAAAATATGACGCGAGTGGATTGACAAAACCACCCTTTTTTCCCGGAAGTTAAAAAAAGAAGCGTTTTATGAATGAAGATAATAAATTAAATCGTTATTCGAAACGGTTGAAAATTTAATAGTTGGACGAACGAAATCAGGGCGCTCGTACCACGTCAATCTCTTCGCGTCCAGTCTTCCGTACTATGGACGAATGAATATTTTTCTTTACATTCTCATTTTTTGTTTTTTTTTTCGGTTATTAATTCAAAGATATTTAGAAATAACGTGCGACGTGTACGAGCGCCACGAGATCAACTTCGATTTTCGATATGTGAGAAAAATGAAAAAAAGAATTGAAGAAAGAACAAAAAAAAAAAAAAAGCAACGATTGGACCGTGATTTTCGGTAGACGTGAGACAAAATGTGCAATCGAGAAGAGTCTGGAGATAAAAATTGTACGGGAAATGGGGAGGAAATGGGAGAAGAGAAAAAAAAATCGATACAAAATATTAATACCTAAATGCCCGGTTTATTTTTATATTTATTTTTCGATCTATGAAACGTTATAAAAGTTTAAAAGTAATATTAAATTAAAAAAGTATATTATGAATGGAACGTATGTCGATGAATATTCATTAAAAACCTAAACGCTATTGTACATTAAAACAATATTTATTATTATACTAAAAACAACAAAACACATTTCTCACAGACACTCACACGTAATATTGAATATTTGCAAATCGCGATTGTTACCGATTCAATAATTGCATTCGCGATTATGAGGCTTCGATATTTGAATTAATAATCAATTTTAGAAAACTTATTGACGACGAAAGAAAGAAAAAAAACACACTTTCCCGCCCCATTACTCGCCCTATGAAAAATGTTTTTTTCTTTTTTTCCTCCCCACGGTAAATCGACGGACGAAAATTTTATTTTTCCATCAATTTTTCGTCACCCTCTTCGAGGTCCTCCAAATTTTTCCAAATCGCCAAAGATCTGGAGCTTCAAATTCGTAACTTCAATTATAATCGAATAAACAACGTAATGGTGACCGTATAATTCGGTGTAGTGTTTTAGAATTTAAGTATTATTATTAAAAAGAGGAAGAACAAATAAAAAAATAATCCGAAACAATATCCTTGAAGTAGATATTACACGATTAAAAGACACACGACACAAGGTACTTCCTTGTTTTTCATTTCTTTGACAAGTCTTCGATGTATCATTCTTATCGTCATCATCATCATCATCATTATCCTTATTATTATTATTATTATATTATAAGCATGTCGCAGTTGCAACCCCTTACTGTAATTGGCCGATTAATAATCATAATAATAATAATAATCATAATAATAATAAAATAATAATAATAATACGAATTCACCAATAATTTACGATCGGTATTGAAATGTCATGTTTGACGTTGAAAGAAGAAATGGCGTCGTTTGCGTACCGATCTAATGAACTTGTCAAAGTATCGAAGAGCTCTGGACTTGTCAGAAAAGAACGCACCATTTTAACGAGATAAAGAAGAAGAAGAAGAAGAAAAAAAACATTAATAAATACATTTAAAACCATTAACTGCCCGATTGCTCCTGTAGATTTAGTTCGTATTAACGATATTTCGTCGGAGAGCATAGAGAATATAGAGCTGTCGAGAATATATATATATATATATATATATATACAAGATACACGAATTGAACTGAGTGCGAAGATTCTGGAAGCAATGATTTTAAAGAATCAACGTCACAGAATGAACTCTGCGTGTTCGGCTGAATAATTATATGATTACGTGAGATCGTATTGATTTTAAAAAGAGTATGCGTAGCGAGACATATTCGTAGTACGTTTAGCGAATGAGAGAGCAAAGAGTGCACCGTGTAATGCGAGAGGCTCGGAGCTGGCAAAATCTCGTGACACGATTAATGAATCTTCAGAATTCTTCAACCGAAAAAAAAAAAAAACAAAACAAAACAAAACGAACAGAACGGAAGGAGAAAGAAAAGGGCTGAATCGACGCAAAGATTTTCAGCACCAGGATCAATAAATATTTAATAATCGATCTCGATCAACCAAATCCACTCACTCACTCACTCACTCATTTTGCATATAACTATAAATAATATTATTAAACTAATGGCTAACGTAATGATTTGTGATATACGTATATATATTACATATATATCTATATATATATTAGGGTGGTCCTTAATGGGGCTGTTGATGAATTTCGATGAGTGCGCCCCCCAGATACGTTTGGAATAAATAAATAAAAATGTGTGCAAAACCCCAGCGCTGTAGTGCCATGAGAAGACGTGCCTGTAAGCTCGTTTTGTTTCCCATTTAGATAACATGGCATTTTTCGACCAATTCAGTCACTATTTTTTCCAGTCATCCCTAAGTATGTTGAAAATTATTTATCCACAAAAATCTATTGTTAACAGACATGACTACGCGTACATTTTTTTACAAAACCTCACATATATTGTGTTTCATTATAAATTTGATATTGGATATATAATATCCGAAAGATGATATCAACGAGACTCTGCCGAGTCTCTTGATATCATAAAAATGTTCTTTATTTAATTTGAATGAATCCTTGGTCTCCCGGTATTCAAAGTCAAATTTTTATTCGCTAGGTGGCAATGAAACGTAATGGAACGTCCAGAAAACAAAAATGAGCAACCGACCGGCTGGTCAGTCCGTGAATAACAAAGGACGCTCGTAACCGCCTCTGTTTACAACGAGAGCTTGCCGAAGCACGAAGTTTTCTGTTCCGAGCGTGCGTGCGCGAGTCTATTCTTATAACTATCGTTTTTCAGTGATTGATGGAAAAAATTATTTAGCTCTGGTTTTATCGTTTGCTTTGGTGTTATGGAAAAAAATTACTACAGTTTTTTGCTGTTTCCATGGTTGACTGCTACGTGAAAATTTTTTTCCCGTTCCGATACATGTACGAATTTGATGAGTTTAATTCAGATAACGCCATAAGCCGTAGGTGGTCATTGTACTTTCGCTAGTTTCGTGGTGATATTTAATTTCCGTACGTTTGTCTATCACTGTAAAATGTATAATGTCTTCGACACGTAGAACACGGTTGAACATTTTTTTGATCGGTGACGTTGACACACAAATTTATGGCAACAAGTTACCATGTCAAAAACAGGTTTTAAAAGTGCTTTTTTTCAACCTTCGTGAATTAAAATTAACGCTGCTAGAAAGTGCAACATTAGCAATAAAAGAAGTGATCATATTTTGGGAAAAAGCCCGTTTACCGACACAACAATTTCATCGCGCTGTACAAAAATTGACAGATTTATATGAGAAGTGGCGAAAATTGCAAAAAAATGCCGGGAAGTTATTCAACAAAGAGAAAGAGGAAGCTTTCTCCCGTGGACTTTCGAACTTATTTGACATCGGCCATGGAAATGTGATGGACATGGTGGATGAGAAGGGAAAAGAATTTTTACTGAACCAAAGAAAAGATGGACGAGTTGGTTACATCGGAGACATCGAAACAATGTACGAGAATGATGAAGAACTCCAACGACATAAAGAAGAGATTTTTCTGCAAAGACTACGAAAAAACGAAATGGAGAAAAACTTAGCCAGTAAGTTTTTATTTTTATTTTTTTCAATTTTTCATTTGGATTCAATGCGACTCAGAATGATTATAATTTGTTGTAGGAGAATTCGTAGAATTGGCATCAAGTGATGAAAACTCTTTGAACACACTCAGTCAAAGGAGCGTTGGCACTTATTCTAACGTTTCTATAGAAGATATTGATTCGTCAGTTCTCTTAATCGATGAGTCCGAAGCCGGACCGTCGCAGCCCAAAAAATCACGTGGGAGCGTGAATATAATTAACGAAAAATTGGTCGCCGTACTAGATAAATGCAAATTAAGCGACAGAGATGCTGTCCACGTAATTGCTGCCGTTGCTCAATCTCTACAATACGATATTAACTCGTTGGTTCTCAATAGAACATCAATTCGACGCTACAGAGAAAAATTGCGTACTGCAAAAGCAATGAATATTAAACGAGTATTTAACGAAACGGAACTCAATGCAGTCGTCTTACACTGGGATGGAAAAATGCTGCCCAATATATTGACACGTGAGGTAAATGACAGACTACCTATTGTCATAACGAATGGGAATGTCGAAAAACTTTTGGGAGTGCCAGAGTTAGAGGACGGAACTGGGCTATCCCAAGCAAACGCTATATATGAAGTACTTGAAGATTGGGGTCTCTCTCACGCAGTAAAGGCACTATGCTGTGATACGACAGCTTCTAATCTCGGTCACATAAAAGGCGCAGCAGTCGTTTTGGAACAAATTTTAAATCGAGATATTTTATTCTTACCTTGCCGACACCATATATTCGAGATTATTCTAAGGAGTGTTTTCGAACAAAAAATGCCTGCATCGAGCGGTCCTAACGTCGCTATTTTCAAGAGGTTTCAAGAATCGTGGACTAAGACAGATAAGACCTCATGGAAAAGTGGAATCGAAGATGCGGATGTAAAAGAAGTATTAATCGAGCATATCGAAAGTATCAAAACATTCGTGGAAAAAACATCGATGAATAGTCAACCGAGGGAAGATTATCAAGAGTTACTGGAATTAACGCAAATCTTTATCGGAATTACTCCGCCTCGTGGTATTAGATTCCGGTTCCCCGGAGCGTATCATCATGCTCGTTGGATGGCGAAAGCGATCTATTGCTTAAAAATATATCTGTTTCGCGAAAGTTTCAAGTTAACTTCAAAAGAACACAAAGGGATTTCTGGGGTGTGTATTTTTATTGTCGTAATATACGTAAGAGCATGGTTTACGGCTCAATTTCCAGCTCAAGCACCGAACCACGATTTGCAGCTGTTGAAAAAACTTGACAATTACAAGTCAATTGATCCTGATGTTTCTCGAGTTACAATCCAAAAACTCATGAAGCACTTGTGGTATCTCAATCCGGAAACTGCAGCGATGTCGTTTTTCGATCACGAAATATCACTGTGCGTGAAACGAAAAATGTTGCTCGGCTTAAACACAGGTGATGAAACTGAAGAGAATTACTCTAATCGCATACAGTTGAATCCCAAAGATATTAATACTATACTCGACAAAGAGATGGATTACTTCATATCCCCACAATCGCTAAACTTTTTCACGAGATTCGAAATTAGTACGCATTTTTTGGAACTCGATCCGTCTCTTTGGCCTGAAGATGAACATTTCAACAAAGGTCTAAATGTTGTCAAACATTTGAAGGTCGTAAATGATACAGCTGAGAGAGCAGTTCATTTAATGGAAGAATATAACAATATTCTCACACGGAACGAAGACCAGAAGCAGTATATTCTTCAGATAGTCTCGGAATATCGTAAAAGCTTTCCCGATCCAAAAAAACAAACAGTGATGAAAACATTTTAATTTGAAAGATTATGTTTTTGAAAAAAAGTAGAAAGTGTAATCGTTGTGTTTTGAAATACGATAATTGAAATAAATATTTTTTCCTACATGTACAATTATTACTTTTACCATCTCATGACGTGAATAAGACGGCCTTTTAATGAGTGGAATACTTTAAAGCACCAAGCATCTCAAAACAGGTAGTCAAGTTGATCGATTTGCCGTCGTGTATATTATAAAGAGGATGGCCGCCATGAGGGCTGTGATAACGCCTTGTAAAAAGATTTACTCGTAGACATATCAATTAAGAATATATTAACATGAAAAACTTTTTTTTTTAATGCTTAGGAGCAGATCCAAAAAATAATGACTGAATTATCCTGGAAATTCCATGTTATTGAAATAGGAAACAAAATGAGCTTACAGGCACGTTTTCTCATTGGACTACAGCACTGGGGTTTCGCACATATTTTTATTTAATTATTTTGAACGTATCAGGGGGGCGCACTTGTCGGAATTCTCCAACACCCCTATTAAGGACCACCCTAATATATATACATAAATATATATATTTAAAGTTACTCTGTATATATACATATATATTTATTTGTAATATAGATGTACGGCAATGTCTCACGAGATATGGATAAAAATTGTGAAAGAACGTTCAAAGGCTGATTCCTGAGTTTTTATTATTCATTTTTCTTTTCCGTTAATTTTCTTCGACATACTGTCTGATCTTTAACGAGCCGATGAGCAACTACTACTTGCGTGAAATCCGAAGGTTCATTACCACTTATATATTTCATTGGTCGGATTTGAACATTGATAAACCAATCCGTGGGATATTCTGTGTATGTGTAATACGCGCGTATAGCTTTTCGACTGATTATCGTAACGTGATCGGAAATTATATGAAATATAATATTTAACAACAACAACAACAAAAATCACATGAATAATGTAACGATGATTAAGAGTAATGTGAAAAAATGAATAGAAAACGATGAAGAGACAAAAAATTGAACACACCAAAATCGCTGATATATTTCGTAATCAGCTGTATTAATTGCTATTCCTCGGGCTTCTGGTGGCGTTTATTTGATATATCGAATAAAAAAAGATCATCCCCAAGCGTTCCGCCGAAAAGAAAAACAAGAATTATAATAATATTTAATGATACCGATAATTTCGAGGCTGGACGATATGATTTGTTTTTCTCATAATCAGAACGTTCGTACGAGCCCTCTAAATAAAAGAAAAATGATAAAATAAAAAGGAAAACAAAAAAAAAATGAAAATAAAAGAAATTCGTGCCGGATGCACTCTTCGATCGTCCGTAAATTATTTTTGATAAATTCGCGCGGGAATGAGATTCCCCCGATGGCCCCACCGCACAGAGGTGACTAAAAAGCTAAAGAAAAACGAAATAAAAACAAAACAAAAAAAAAACAAAAACAAAAACGAAAAAAAAAAACAAGAAGAAAAATGGATGACGGGAGAGCTGATCGAGAGTAAAAAAAAGCTCTTTCCTTTTCCTCACGTCGCGTGAATTCGTACGTTATCGAATTGGCTGATGAAATTTATGCACCAAAGTAAAGGTTAAATTGAAAAAGTTTCGAACGAGCGATGCGTCTCCGATGAGAGAGACATTTGTTTTGATACGCGTGAAAAGGGCTTGAGGGTGCGACGAAATGAAAATAAAACAATTCAAAATCGAACGGAAAAGAAGGACGATGATTGAGGGAGGGGGACGAGCATTTAATGCGGATATATATATATATATATATATATATATGTATACATAAAATATTATATATCTATATTCTCATGATGCATGGTTAAGGCCTAAATTGAAACAACACACGTATACATTACATGAAAAAAAAAGAAAAAAAAAATCGTAAAGATAAAGTAATAAAAAAAAAAAAAAAACGAAAAAAAATAAATAAATAAACATTACATTCTGACACTGGTACACTGATAGGTATTTGTACGTACGTGAATATTATTATATGGGTATATAAACGCATATTATATATATCTCTGTAATAATCGTTACGATTAACTATTGATTTCTATAAGTAGTCTCGTAATTTCCTAATACCCGAAAAAAACCCTCTATTTCCTACCCCCCCCCCCTCCCTCCTTAAATCCCCTTCCTCGTCCCTCTTCCCTCTTCCTCACTGCCCTTAATCCCCGTGTAACCCGATCCTGACGTTTACTCGGTTTTTTTCACGTAAACGACACGTCTTCGATATGGAATTTCAAAGCAATAAAGTATGAGAAAGATTGAATAAATAATGGATCTACCTTAAGGTTTACCGTAGAATGAGATTTAAGAATGCGAGAGAGAGAGAGAGAGAGAGAGAGAAGAGTTAGAATGATGAAAAACAAAGAAATTAACCAAAAAAAAAAATAAAATTAGGAAAACATACGAAAATGATGTGAGAAAAAATATACAATCCTCGTGTAAGGATATTATTTGAAGATGGTAGAAAAGAAAATAGAAAAACACTCATCGCGCCATTGTTATGTAATATCGAAGTCTGTTCCGTCGAAATGGAAAGAAGTCGGATCAGTTTTATCATTTTTTTCTTCATCTATTCCTTTCATCTCATTCTTCATTGTTTTTTTTTTTTGGATCAGTGAACTTTTTATTTTATTCCTGACTCATAATTTTAATGTCAACTCTTGCTCATTCCTCCCTTCTGTCTTTTTTTCCTCTCGCTCTCCTTTTTTCGTCGAGAGTCTTACACCAAAATAACTCTTTTTCTCTCGATACCACGAAAGAAGCAACGGGAGCTTGAAAAATATACTTTATTTTCTTCTCGCATCATTTCGCGCACGCACATCAAACAGCTGAAAGGTGGAACTGTGCTGATCTGCATTCATCCTCAAAAAAAATCTATATTCTGCGTCACGAATCCGCGAGTCTTGCAAAAAATAAAAAATAAAAACAAAAAAAGATACCACGTCGATTTTACATAATGTAATATTTTTTACTCAAACAAATATAAATATAATATGTCGTAATATGTGTGTCGCGATACGATTGAGGGGGATGATGTATTTAAGGGTCTCGTCTCGAAATTCGATTCGCGGACGCGTAAGAAAAAACAAGAATAACTATACTTATAAACGAAAAAAAAAAAAAAAACAAAAAAAAAAACTCAACCACGAAACCAAAGCAATATTTACTCGCAATCATGCGACTGAGCTTGATAAAGAAAAAAAAAACGAATTCAAAGAAACTGAATGATTTTTGCAGCTGGGTATCGATCCAAAATAACGAAAATGAAAAAAAAAAAAATTCTTTTCCAAAGCTATTGGCCGTATTTCTCGAGTCAAAACGATTTCGAAGAGAATCTTACGAGTATTGAGGAGGTCAGGGAATGGATTAAAATGGTGTGTGCTCGAGAAAACCGTGGATTATTCTCGTCAAAGGCCATATCAAAGCTTTCTGTGATTAACGAAGACTGATCATCCGTTTTATTTGGGAGCGATTGGAGCAAGAAAGAGCAGAATATGAGGCAGAACAAAAAAGAAACTACGAAGAAAGAAAAAATATGCAAAAACGTGAGAAATTAGAGCCAAAGAAAGTAAAATAATGAAGAAAAAAAATAATAATAAAAGAAAAAGAAAAAAAAAAACATTTTGGGATCGATTCGTTACAGTTCTCGTTCAAGCGTCAGTTGCTTTCTCGTCCTGCTCACTGTTGTACGACTCGCGGAAGGTATCGACGAAAAATGAGGATTATATCAATCGCGAGACAGACAATTTAAGAGAATAGCGATATGAATATAAATATATATATATATATTTTTGTTTTTAATTTACCATCCAGACGATGAAGAAGGGGGTGAAATTTGAGAGCACGAGAGATTTTTAGTGATTCGAGCGGTGTACACTTGGACGTTCACAATTTCTCAACAGATATATGTATGTATAAATATATAAACAAATCTATGTTTATATATACATATATAAATTATCCTCAACTATTACCACATATAAAATGAATTAAAAAATCTTTCTCTCTATTACACAGAATTGACTTTATAGATAAACGTAAGAATGAAAAAGAATAGAGGAAAGATAATGAGAGGAAAATAAGAACAGCAAAAAAAAAAAAAGAGTGAAGAAGAGAACGAAGAAAGCAGAGATAAGATCGATATTGTAACGAAACAATATATGAGTATAAAATAAACTATATGAAATAACACATATTATATATATATATATTTATGAAGAGAGGGTATATGAAGAGGCGAAAAAACGTATTTAATTTTCATTAGTTTACATTACCATGATTTATATGGAAAAAAAAATGAATATATATATATATATATATATTAAAATAGGAATATTCTATATGTATGGCAGAAAAAAAATATATAACAATAACAATATATCTATTTTAAGTGGCACGATTATACGTGACGCTATTTGGTCTGTAGTCGATATCCAATGACCTTTTTTGCATCGATTATCCAACCAGTTTACTTAAAATTTAGTGATTAATCTTGAAAGGAGAGTTTGGCCGTATAATATTATATTGATAGTTCATGTAATGAGACTGTCATCTCGCTGACTAAAATACGACATTCTCATGCTCGATAAATCGCCTGTGCTGATCAGCACAGATCCATTTCCGGCCTTTTCGCGTAAAAATTACCCTCGCTCATACCCATCTCCTCCCCTCCCCCCCTTGCTCCCCTTTAAATTTATAAATTCAAACGAATACGAAACATCCACATATACACACAAACAAATTGTCACTGATATCTCAACGTTTTATTATAAATATACGTTTTAACCCGAGATACACACACGCACAAATCGCGTTTGAGATAGAAAAATAAAAATAAATCTCTCTAACGCAACCCTGAAACAAACGAACAAACAAACAAACAAAATCATCCTCATCGTCTCTCGTTCGAATCACGATGAGCATGACGCTGGGGAGAATGATAAATCGAGGGAGATATAAAACAACCGGGGATTGTTCGTTTTAAAAAACGAAGAAATAAAAATTGTCGGTTCGAATCTCCCTTCGCTCTTGAAACAATTGTTTTTTTTTGTCTTATCTCTTTTTCGTCCTCTAAAATTCAACGATTTTACAAAGTTTCAATACTGATAAATGAATTTAATAAATTGGAAAAAAAAAAAAAAAAAAAAAAACGATACGAAGAAGCTGAAATCGAAGGGAGAAACGACACGGACACGATCGAGATGCGCGAATGAAATGTTTAGTATATTACCTACGTATATTTCTCTAAGGCTTAAAAAAAAAAACAAGTGAATAACTAAATTAAAAAAAAAAAAAATCGTGAAATAAGTTATTGAAAAAAAAAGTAAAAAAAAAATACAGAGACAAATCTAGTTTTGGATAATATTTGATCGCAGGCGAGTGTTGCGCACACGACGACGAGAGAACGTCGATAGATAATTTTTTAAGCACGCCTCATCGTATCGCCCAAAGTTTCATCGTTGAAAAACAAAAAACAAAAAAAAAAAAAACGAATTGAAATGAGAAAAAAAAATGAATTCATGAAAAAACCACATGAGCATCGATATAATCGTTTGTCATTGGCTTACTTGATTGGTGAAGAAAATATGAAATGCCTATTATAGAACCAAAATTTGCGAGCACCCGAAGTGTTGCTTGCCAAAATAAATTAGAATTTGATATCGAAAGAAAAAAGAAAAACAAATTGAAAAATATTTGTGAAATTTGAAATGAAAAATGAAACCTGATTTCGTATTAATCGGCTTGAATAATGTTTAAGTAAGAGAATAATAATTGGTATATTTTGTGTAACGACTAACTTCGTATAATGAATCTCGCTTAGGATATTAACTTCGAGGGATGAACATAAAAATTCTTTAAAAAGCATTGCCGCAAACGAAAATAATTGATGAAAAAATGAAAAACAACAAAAACTCATGAACTTCAAGCGCACTCGGTCCGAAAATAATCCAACGTATGAAAAAAAAATAAAAAATAAAAAAAAAAAAACAAACGAATTCTCCCGAATTTTTCCAAAACCCTTGTACCATCTTACGTATACAATAATAAATTATTAGCGATAAATAATTCCCTGGAGAATCATAGAGAATCGATTTAAAGAGAGAGAGAGAGAGCGAGAAAGCGAGCAGCTCCTGGTGAGGGTTGGGATTTGCATATTCTCAAAAAAATTTTTTAATGTTCGACTTTTTGATAAGATACCATGACAGTAAAGAGAAATTAAAGCTGAAAGTGGAAGAGAAGTAGGAAAGAGAAAGATAAATGAGAGAGAAACGTTCGGGCTCGATAGAATGGAAGATTATCGGGAACAGCTTGCGAAATTCTTTTTGAAAAATCACAATGAGCTCTGGAGACATTTTGAGCTATCGCAGGGGTTGCATGATAAAATGGAGCGGATTGATAAAAGAAAAGAAAAAAAAAAAAAAATACTTATTGCCATGTCAAGAGGAAGAAAAGGGAGGCAGGGCGCATTTACGAGTTTTGTAATATTTTTCTCTCTCACAATCTCGATGCAATTCGTATAAAGGGGGCTGACAAACTAACACACATACAAAAAATCTATATATAATATATATACATATATATATTTGAGACACTCGGTCTCGGCCTCTCGTCGAACGTCTGTATCGATCGTGCCGTTCGAGTCTGGCGATAGAGAGAACGAGAGAGAAATCAAAAAGAAAAAGCGCGAGAGAGAGAGAGAGAGTGAGAGAGAGAAAGAAAAGAGAGGGTGAGGGGGGAGAAGAAGAAAAGAAAAAAATACAGGAGCGGTAGGAATGGAACTGCTGGGGTGGTTGCTAAAAAGAGAGAACTTGTTCGAATTCGCTGGCAGCCCCGCGAGACGAAACGTCGCTTCAAATGTTCCCAGTGACTCTCAATCTTGCTGAAACAATACGAAAATCTAAAAACTTGAAGAAAAGAATGTAATGTTGATGGAAAAATTGAGCGAAAGGAATAACGATACGAACGAAAATGTTTATAGTTTAAGAAAATTTTTACTTATATACGTAGAACCCAATTGAATTTGGTAAAAAAAAAAATGAACTCGGCAACAAAAATTTACATAATATACGCATGCACACCCATTCATTCACAAATACACGGACACACATACACGCGCGAACAAGAAAGCAAAACCAAAAAATTACCCATAACCCCACAGCTATATAAAAATCGGTGCCAAAACTTTTTTCACGTAACGAAACAAATTCAAAAAATTAAAAATAAAAATACAAATAAATAAATAATAATGACATAAAAATAAATAAATATTTAAATTTTAAAAATACAAAAAAAAAAGAAAAAAAAATAAAAATAACGACGAATAAGGAGAAGAAGCAAAAACTATCCTAAACTATAGAAACGTGTTTGCACGCTCGAAATTTTGCAAGTTTGACGGGGGTTCGCTGTGAGTGTGATTTTAATCGATGAAAGAGAATGAGAAAGAAAATGAAAAAAAAAAAAAAAAAAAATCATCACTTGTGTCAAAACGAGCAAGAGATCGAAAGATCGGTTGCTTTCTAATTTACGATTTTGGTAGATCTGCTGTTCCATAATAAAAGCATCTGTTATTCGTCATCGCATTTGTATATTTCGTATAATTGTTAAAAAAATGATATTTTTTGGAAGTGGCGATGATCGATTTGCATTGAATTAATAAAAATTGACGTCGTGTGTCATAAAAATCGGCTATAGATCTACAACGATTCTTGGAGAACGTTGAACTTTTGGCGACACGAGAATGATCATAATAATTTTGTAACGTCAATGCTGCATCGACTATATTCAGCACGGATCGATCAACGGAACAAAAATATTTGACCTCCGTGAGTTCGTGTAGAAAGTAAGAAAAAAAAAAAGAAAAGAAAATTAAGAAAAAAAAAAAAAAACACCAAAAAAACGTCACATCCACCGCCTGTTCATCATTCGATCGCGCTCGCAAAAAACAAAATATTTCTCACTCGATCAATCGAGTGAGAATTGAAAAAAAAAAAGCAAAAGCAAAAAAAAAAAAATACGACAAAATATGCATATATATTTTTACAACGGTCCCATACGTCTCACGCGTCATGCACGATATTGGGACAATCGTTTTCGATATGTAATATTAATATTAATAATAATTACGATAATATTAATTGTAATACACGATTAATGATAAAATAGATTCGAGTCTATGCGCTCTCTTTGGCCGGTGGTCGTTGACCGTTTGAGCGTGCATACTGCAGCAAGTAGTAAGAGTCAATGCAGCCGCAGTCGATGACGTCTGACGGTATACACTTTGCGCTCACGCTATATATATATACATATATATTTATTATATTTATATAGCCTTCCACTCATTCTCGCGTTCGCTCAGAGGTCACAATATTACGTATATATATTGATTCTCTGTTCACAGCTTGACATTTCGTGTCGTATGAACGAAAAATCATTCATTCGATTTGGAAATAATCCGTAATTCATCTTTTTTTTAACTTATTTTCGAATAAATACGAGCGATTAATATCATTTCGAAAGATTTTTCTTTCAAACGACTTTCAATTTTTGGTCCATCCAAAAAAAAAAAAAAAAAAAACTGTAATCGCTACGTCGAATCCACCCAATTTACCGGTCATCTATTTTCGCGATATATATTCATAAATGAAAAAAATTATATATATATATCTTGCATATTATGAATTAATCGCGAGAGAACAAGAGATCATAAATTCTTTGACAAATCGATTTTTGGTCGTCAAGATAAGGGCGAACCCCCGCCATTCCCGAAGAAAGATATGAAATCGAAGAACGAGAATGAGAAAGAGAGAGAGAGAAAGAGGTAGAGAAAAAAAAATGTAATCGAAGTAATCGACAGCTGTAATCCCAATCTATCAGGGTTTTATGTATGTTTAACGGTAATGTAATACGGAAAAAAAATATATGAATAAATAAAATAACAAAATAAATGAATGAATATATGAATAAATAAATATATAAATTTATAATATATATATATGTATGTGTATATGTATAAACATACGTATGTTTATATGTGTACATATATGAAACATACATACACACCCACTTATATATGTATATATATTACGAAATACATTATATTAATAAATAATATCATATCTGAGCCAATTTGTATTTTTTTTCCTCCTTAGTGCACCAATATTTATTCCTTGCTCGAAAATATTCCTGAAGCAGTTGTAACATTGACGATAAAGTGATGCGTAAAAAGTTTGAAGTTAATTTTTCGAATTGCAAAGATGGAAATTTCGATAGTTCTTGTTTTTGGAATCGTCGCTTGTTCGGGTGAGTCCAAATGTTTCAATTAACGATTTGATCGATCCTCGATCTCGAATCCTGGATTTTATTTCGGTAACGAGAATTAAAAATGAGAGTTTTTAGAAAAAAAAAATTCAGTGTCCTGGGCAAAGGGACAAGAGTAGTTTGCGAGAGGGAGTCGCCCTGTCTGGCAGTAGAGACACATCAAAGGTTGTGCAGCGAGGATTGTCGATCGAGCGATGCGAGAGAGAAAGGGAGACATTTTGTCACAACTTTATCAGAAAGGGTGCAGAGAATACGCCGTTTGCCAACGGCGCAGCGATGGCGGAGGTTGGATCGATTTCGAAGGGCTCGTAAGGCTGCTGCACCTCTCGTCGTCGTCGTCGTCGTCGTCGCTGTCTATATGTATATAGCAATCGCCTATCTCTCTTTTCCCTAACTAAGTGTATTTACTGCAGGCAAAACTTTATCTTTTTCTCTTTTACTTATTTTCTTCCTTCTCGTCCTAGCTTAGTCAGCGTGGTTAGGGTGTTCCTGCGGACTTGCTCCTTTTTAGCTATACGCGTGCTACAAACGTCCCAGACATCATCGGTGTTCTCCGAGTTATGTAGCCGCATGTATATATCTACACTTATAGGGTTGTTTTTGCATGGGGGTGCGGCGATGGGAGAAAAGTTTCGCTTGTATTAGAGCACATCTACAGTTATATACGTAAGCTTTTCCTCTTACTCTCTCGCTCTCACCCCCTCCCCCTCTCTCCCTCTTTCTCTCTCTCTCTCTCCCTCTCTCTCTCTTTACTTTAACACAGAGTGGGACGGTTCGGTTGCGTCGCTCAGTCTGGCGATGTTGAGGACCGGCTCACACTACGCGACGAATCTCTGTCTGGTCTGGAAAGCGGCACGATGTCGCCATAGCAACGTACCCAGGAAACCCAGCCGCAGTATATATCTTCCTCTTTCTCTCTCACTCTGTGCCAACATCAAGCCCCCTTCCTCCACCTCAACCTCCATTCCACCCTCTGTCTCTGAACCCCTCTCACACTATCACCTTGTTCAACCCTCGTCAGCTCTATCTCGCTTACACCCTCGCTTTTCCTTCTCTATGCCTCCATACATATATCTGTATCTTCGTACAGACGTCAGTTTGAGTGTATATATGTATGTATGCTCATGCAGACTTCTGCGACTGGTGCCCGGTTCATCCACCTCCCAGTCGCTATAAGTACACAATACCACTACCCCTTTAGCTGTACCTGTATTCAGAAGCTCTTTCTGAGCAACTTAAAGGCGTATTTCTGAGTACATTGATTGAATGAAATGGATTTAGTTGAGCCCTTCTGTTTGTTAGCTTTTCACACGTCGCGGCAGCTCGCTGCATCGCTTCGTTCATATCGCCCCGTGAAACGCACACACTCCTGGATTATACGTACATCACCACTCGCAATGCCCAGGCTTCGCGCAAACCTAAAGAGCCAAGCCAGCAACCCCTGGAACTTCTCGGGCTGGAATTTATCCCGGACAGAAGAGAAAGAAGGAGAGAAAGAGAAAAGGGCGCCGACATCAACCTTTTCCTTCCTCTTCCCCCTTTCCTCCTCTTCCTCTTCATCCGTTCTCTCCCTCGTCGTCGTTCGCGCCACGCAAAATCTCCGGAAATCATCCCCCGCAACATCATATCCTTTACCTCTTCCTTCTATTACCAGAAGAAAGAGGAACTTCCGGAATCGACTTGACGGAATTTTTAAATTCGATACGGTTTACATTCTACCAATAGCTATTATCAACTGAAATCCGAGCATGGAATATCATAGTTTCGCTAAGTTGCAACCGAGTTTGTGAGTCCAAGACCAGAAGGACGACTCACGACCTATCCCTAAATCCTCTCCAGCATACTTCGGTGAACACAATTCTCGTTATATTAACTTTACTAAGAAGCTTCCAACGAACCAACCGAATGGAAGTGCATTATGAAGATCGCGTTATTGTTGGTGATTTTGTCATTTACACTTATAAATGTTCTGAGATCCGTAAGATTCAGCATCTTTTACCTGTAATATTCGTAGTCAAAATGTTCATTGTATTTGAATTACGTCAGTTTTTATATAAATCTGAAAAGATTAAGACATTTTCTTAAATATTACTAGCATAACTGTTCAATAATAATACTTGAGCTTCTGATCAGAGCTTCGTTTTTCTATTGTAGACTTTGTTTCTAATGTCTGAACAACAAAAAGGTGAGTCCGTTTTTGAAGTATGCAGCGTGATTAAGAGGGGGGCTCTGCTAAATAGCAAAACAAATGAAATATTAAAAAAATAAGAGAATTTTTGCCATTTTGACAGTTTGTTGAATCGATTCGCGATTTAGCTGTCGACGCTTGATGCCGGTAACGTCCGGCAGTTTTATTAAGGTTTTTGTCGAATCGCGAGCACTGATATATTGACGAAACAAAAAAAAAACTTTTGACTGTGAATGTGCGTGTGAAATCCATTCTTTAGTCTACTTAACGCCGTAAAATCAGCCGGAGCATGAATTGACAGTGAAAGATTGAGAGCATTGAAAACTAATGGCTCTCATTTTTCATCGCGACGCGGCGAGGGTCGTTCCGATTTTGACGGAATTATACAGCCACGATTTTTGTTTCACTCTATAAGTAAAAAAAAAAAAAAAAACGTAGCCAATGCTGGTAAGGTTGTAGAGTCTTTTTCATAAATTCAATTTCAAAGTGTATACCGAGAAAAAAAGAGTTTTTGTGAAAATATGCAAGATTTTCGAGAGTTCTATGCGACAGACGAATTCTCACGATTCGAATAGAAGTGGAGAAATAAGCCAACTTGGAAATACTTGGAACAGGATAACTCGTCTGGTTCAATTAAAATGTTGATCCAATCTTTGGTGAGTTGCCACTTGATGAATCATACAGAAACTTGGTACGCACGAGTATAATCTCAATACGAACAAATCCTATTAGGTACGTAAGGAATCCTAGTTGTTCATAGAGTTGGAAAAGTTATCTCGAATCGTAACTGAATTAGGTGCATTCTATTTATTGGTATAGGAGAAAGGACCAAAAGTTTCATATTAATATGGACCGAGCTCAGCTAATTATAGGAAAAACTTAGTTACTGTTCAAATGCATTTAACTATAAATCGACAGACTCTTCGTTACTCTGAGGTCATATACCTGGCCTGAAACACGAGCAATAATCTATTTAGGTTTTATAAATGAAATAGCATCGCTTTTGACGAACTTAGTTGACTCGTACTTTTTCCAGATACAAAAAAGTCTCAATATTTTCAGCCCCATGAACAATCTTCGAGAATAATGAAACTAAATGATACGCGGAAAGTTCGATCACGAAAAATGAGAAGAAAATATCGGTCATTTTTTCAAAAACGATAGCTATTTATTCGCAATTTAGTATTTTCATTTCTAAATGCTCGTAAAAACGCTTAATTAGACATTTCTTGTGTTCTATTTTCGAAAATGAGTAAAAAAAAATTGGGTAAAAATGAGCTTGATGCAGTACATCGATTCGAAAAATGTTTTTTTTTTTTTTTACAGAAATGCGTTTGTATGTTACGTATATGAAGGTGCTCGTTGGGTCGAGGAAAGACGCTTCACTGAACCAGCTCTAACGGCATTAAATAGCGTTGAAATATTCCACAAACCATGTAGGTCATGATTTAATGAGTATAAACTGTCTCAAATGAGAAAAAAAAAACGATTTTTTTTTTTTTTAGGCTCAGAGGTGAGAGCTAAAGCCTTGATAGATTCTCAATTATTTTAGAGTATACATCGAGGATGAGATGAATTTTTTAAGAGAGCAGTTTTCTCGTGAACACGCAATGAAGTCACCAACATGGAGTAGACAGCGCTGGTCAGTATTATCAGTAAACTTGGATACATATATGTTTACATGGTCCTGTTATGTGTGTACCGCGTATACATATATATATATATCGTAAGCATGTGTACATTGTGCTCTGCGAGGTACTCGCGCCCGGTTCATCCACCTCCACGAGGCGCGCCGGGGCGTCTTGCCGGGATGCCGCATCGCCAAACGTGGAGAGGGATCGAGATGGAAACGGGTGAGGTAGAGAGTGAGGAAGAGAGGAAAGCTCGACGAGGGAAGAGGAAACGTGGTGGGGGGGGGGGGGTGGTAAGAGGATTGCTATGCGCCATGCACGGGGGCTGCGAGGAGGAAGTGAGGTAGAAGGGTAGTTGAGCTTCCAGCCGCGCCGTCGAGCCACCCTTCCGTTTCACGGATTCGCCACACAACTCGATCGACGCCGAGTACCCCCTGAGCTTAAAACGCCCGTGCAAATTTTACATCCTTCTTCCACCGGAAGCTGCGGAAAAGCCCTTTTCGCGTCCCCAAAAGAGTATATTAACGTAAATTCGGAAATACTTTTGGATCATTCTAGACATCGAAACTGACAAATTACACCCTTCCTCAACCCCCTTCTCCCTATCAAAGCACTTCTTTCCTTGGCTCTTTCACATACAAACAGAAAATCTTATCGAAAATAACGATATTCAATAACGTGACTATTTCAGAACTACGGCGCTCTTTCATTTGCACACCTAAAGATTTTCGTATGCGTGTGTATACGTATTTTACGCCCCTTCTGAGTCTTGACCTTTGCCAACCAACAACGCTCTGGCGCAGCTCACGGTTTTTATACTCTCCTCTTTACCCTCTTAGTCTATTCCCTCTTTTCTCACTCATAGTCAACCTCGTAAAATATTTCTTACATTTTCGGCGTCTTTTGCAGCTTGATATCGCTTACGAAGATATTGAGACTCCGCGAGCTTCATGCCACTACTTTTATTCGATGAAATAATTATTTTAATGGACGATATATTTTGTATAATTGATGAAACATTTTCAGCTATATTTATATAAGAGATATTCGTACTGGATATTCATTTTAAATATGTCGACCATTATTCATCCCACTGATGTTGTTTATGTTGTGCAGACTCCGAAGTGCATCGTCTGTGCAATTTAATCAAGAGCTTTTCACCCATTTTAATCCTTTCAGAGTGATTTTTCTTTCATTTTCAACGCGTATACATAATCATGCCAACGCGTATGCGATAAAGAACCGTTTTTTTTTGTCTGCTTCGACGACAAGAAAATATGTTCTTCCGAGGAAAAACTCTTGATTGCTATAACATTTGAGATAATAATGTACAGATATTCGAAGCGCTTCGGTCTCCCAGATTTCCTTGGTATACTGGAGGTTCCATCTTTTTTCCACGTTTCCAGGGCTGTCTCACTTCCGTTCTTTGCCCAGCATTCAACTCTCCTGCGCTTGGACCGTGTGCACTTAACGAAATAGCTTGTATTTTACTGAGATAACATATTTCAAAATTAAATCGACATTTATTTTTTATGCATTACATTTTCGTCATTTTCAAACGAACAGGATTCTCATTGAAATTTAATTTTCATTAAAATCCATTAAATTTCGGATGAATTGTCAGACTTTAAGAAAAAACAAAGAAACTTTGGATTCGCATGAATAATGTAATAGAAATATGAAGAGAATTTATGAAATAAAACGATCAGTCACGTCACCGAATTCGATGAATCAAGAGACGCGGTAGCGGCTCGACGCCAAGTATTAAAAGAAAAATAAAAGAAAAGTTTAAATAAAAGGAAAAGAAAAAGCCAGCGCGAGGCCTACCGCACTCTTATATACTCGAATATGCCGGTTTTATGACGTCATGGCGTTTTCAAACCGTTCTGATATGAATTTGAATTTTTGATCTTACGTTAAAATCATTCAGTTTTCGTTAGGTAAATAATGGCAATTTTCTACAATCGAAAAATATACGCGCTCAAAGTTAACCATTCGCAGTTCGCATTAACGCCGACGCTTCTGCGTACAATCATACGTATATGTGTATATATATATATTTCGAGAACAGGGTGCAACTACCCCTGCGGACGGGCCCGGTGCGAGGTGCATGGCCGCCGGTTCTTTCGCCGGCGCTATAGCTCTTTCTCTTTCTCGCCTTTTGCTGCCGGTAGATTCGAACGATCCCGTACAACTAGCTCCGCTTCCCAGCAATCCTCTTTTTCTCTTTCTCTTTTACCCCCTCGAGCCGTCGCCCGTTTTCATCGGGCGCATCTCGCCAGGCTCTCTCTCTCTCTCTCCTGCACCCACCTCGTAACTTCGCGAGAGACTCTTCTGGAGTTACATAAGATTACCGCCGGCCATAAGTCCTGGAGAAAACTTTTTCTTGTTTCTTCTTTTTCTACGTTTTACTTACTTCCGTTTTGTCCCGTACAATTTTTTATCGCGACGGGTTTATCCTCTTATTTTTAATAGTCTCGTTGAGAAAAATTAAGATGTTTTTATCTTCATCACCCCCTCCCCCCTCTCCCGCCCCCTGGAAACGTGCTCGATTCTAAGATCTCTTAGAAAGTAGCCAGTGAACAGAATTACCTGTATTTTTTCTTTCATCTTTAATTTCTCAGAACTTTGAAACCGTCCGACGCATTATTATTTTTTTTTCTTCTGCTTTTCATTTTACTTTTTTATTTTTTTGATGATACTTACGCGCCAAATGGTGGCAAGGGATGGTGTATCGATTTACGAAAAGAGCCGCTGCCACCAACGCTCCCGCACACCACCACCGCTACTATGGTTATTTCCATACGAAGGGAGGAAGAGAGAACTTGGAAAAGGAGGATTGAGAGAAAGAGAGAAACGAGGAACCTGAGAGGGTGAGGATGAAAGTATATAGTCGAGGCTCGTAAATAGCGCGGACTCCGGGACGTGGCCCACGGCGGCTCCCGAGCTCTCTAACGGAAGGGCGTTCACCAAGCTTCCAACCCCCTCGTCTCCCGGATAGCACAAAGCTCGCCGTCATTCTCCTACATAAACTCACACACAAAAGTTAAGGCTTCTCGTACGTTCTATACGTGGCTTTCCATATCGAGTTCAATGCACTTTTGCAATAATTTATCAATTATTTTTTTATTTTAAACACTTTCTTATTCGTTATAAAAAAAAATACTTCGATGGGTAGCAACAAAATTTGATAAAAAATGGCGACTACGAAACCCTTCGCGATATCAAAAAGCAGAAAACGAACTTCCAATCGGTAGATTTTTCATTTAAAACCGATAATTTCGAGCAGGATGCACGGAATAACAATTTTTATTCCGCAATCAATTTCATTTCAATCGCGACAGACTAATTTTTTTCCTCAGGATCCCATCAGGGTTGAATTTTCTAGACGAATTAAGCACGAAATATCCCATGTATGATACATACTGGGGAGATTAACATATACGAATAAGGGTTTACAACGTACATATACGCATCTCGAGCGTGCAGATCAGCGACCCCCTATATCGTCAGGGATTCTGAATTATTCGTCTCGTCCTGCTGGCGAAAACGCCGTTTCATGTTTTTTTTTCTTCTTCACCCCTCGTCTGGGTTGGGATTCCCATATTTTTTTATTCGTCTCCGGCTTCCATTTACTCCGGAGGTTTATTTTTTTTTTTTTTTTGATGCGATAGTGGTTGATATTACGTGAAATTGCGTAGGCTCGTACAGTGGATTATAATCAGGAAAGAAATCTTTCATTGTGATCTCTACGAATGGACAAAAAATCTAGCGCTTATATTAAATGGTAAAAAAGAATTTCATCGATTAATTATCATTTTGTGGTGGCTCTTATTGCTAGGAATGAAAAAATAAAAATAAAAATGAAAATAAAGAACTGTTTGTACATCGAGTTTGTGGAAATTGCTACGGCGGTTCAGGTACATGCAGTTTGAAGTGACCACAAATAACATTTTTTTTTTTTCTCCAAACCGCAGATGGCGGCGGAGCTAACTTTGTTTTTATTAAATTCTCGACATGTCGATACTTTATGTTCTCTACGGGGGTTTCTCTGCATTCAGGAATATTCTCCATTATACGTCTATATACGTGTATCCATACGTCTCTATGCACCTATATTCGTAGGTACAATTTTTTATAACACCGGAGCTGTACGGATATCGCGTCCGAAGGTTTATTGAAGAACGTATCAGGCACGTACGAAATGCGCCATAAAATATAGTTTCTAATACGAAACGTATTTATTTTTATTTTTTATTTTGCACGTATGTATTTGGCCAATAGCTTCACGATAGCCACGATGAAAAAACAAAAAACGAAAACGTACTATGATTTTGTACCATACATAAACGTTTTACCTGAAAGTCTTCAATTTTCGATGAAACAAAAATAACATTTTTACATCGATTCATTTTTAATCGATTGCTCTCTGGTTGTGATTCAAAGAGAATAATTTTTCAAGTACCGCGATACGTTTTTTTTTATCAAAAAGTCAATCAAATTACCCAGAAATATAGATACTTCATATTTTCAAATGCATTTTGAATGTCAATATCGATTTCTCATTCTGTATTTGGTGCACAATATTTTGCCTAGTAATTAATCATCTTCGCGCCAAATGTTTCTCGACATATCTATCCTCACTCTTCCTCTCTCCTCTCCCTCTCTCTCTCTCTCTCTCTCTTTCTCTCTCCATCTCTCTTCAGACCTTTTGATTCGTGTATCGTCAATTACGACGTTGCCACATGCAGCCATGGCTAACACAGAATCATCAATATATTACAAGAGCCCGAGGGTATATATAGGAAAGCTGTTGTGTGCTCGCCTGGATGCAGAATCAGAGACGATATATATATACATATATATATATATGGCAACCACTACTGTACTCCGAAGCTATCAAACTGCACAAGCCAATGGGGTTGATATTGGTTTGGAAGCTTGGCAACGCTTGTGTTTCGCCATTGTAGCGTTCATTGTAGATGGCCTATGGAAGCTTTCTCCACATGAGGATTGTGGTTGTGTTACAGTTACGATTTCATTAAATTAAGCACAACGATTTACCGATTTACAAATTCCAATTTTTATGTTTTTTTTTTTTATCAATAATACAACATCATAGAACAATCAATTCGAAATTCCACGAATTACAACAGCGGAATATCGAGTTTGGACCTCGACCTAGGAGAGGATTGCACGAAATCACAATTGTTCTTGGATTCGATACTACGATAAATAAAAAGAGTACTATAAAATCGTCGATTTGGAAAGGGAGAAATCGTTTTGTCATTCGTCGATCAACCCCTGCATATCGGGTTTCAAACTCAGTGTTCGAAGCAGAGTTGCCATCGTTGGAACTTTTAGAAAATAGAAACAATCGTAGAAGAATTTATACGATAAATCATTCTTTTTGTTTTTATCGATAAGGATTAAAAGTATCGATATTTTTTTATTTTTTGATCCTCTGCATACGAGCAAAAGTGTTGCATGTATCTATGGATCTGAAACTCGACAAAAACGATTCTCCCATTAATACGTCAACGATTTTATATTATTTTTTTCATTTTTGAACTTGGACATTGAGATAAATTTTTTGGAGTACAAAATCTTTGTAGATTATTGTGAGCTTTTTTTTTCACTCCTCGCGTACCCTGCTACAATTAACTCCCTTCGAGCTTCAAATTGAACATCTCAGGGTTGGAAATCGTATTTTCTCTATCTCTGCTTTTTTTTTCTTCTCTTTTTTTTTTCTCTCCATTGCACTCGGTTTACGACCCACCAGGCACTACGACCCCATATTTTCCTCTCTCCTGGGTCAGCACGCGCTCAAATTCCCCTCCGTTGTGCCACAGATTAACTATCGCTTTCTCCCTCCCACTTTAATGCTGCCATAACTCCGTATATTGTAGGTGATTTTCTAGCTACAATGTTACACACCATGGACGAGCTAACACCCAAGAAATATCGATCAAAGCCTGAGAGCAGCAACGTTGCACTTCGAAGCGGCCCACAATGTTATATGGCAAATTGTGTTTTCATATATATATCGCACTTCAGTTGTGGCAAACTGCAAATAGCTCCCATACACTGAACATCAGCAGAGTTGATCTAATAAAATTCTCCCGTTTATACACAAATACGTGTCAACTCCTATTTGTAACAAGATTTTGTTGCTCGAACGAAGATCTTGAAAATTGACAACATAGATGCAGCAGCTGTCATTTTTTTCGCCTTTTTTAACAATATTTGCTCTCTATACATATCTGTATGTTTTTAGTACTGATTATTTCCGGAACATCGAAAAAATATTCCCGAATTTCCGGGTTCGAAACAGTTCGACTGTTTCGATCGAGCCCTCGAATAATACGATAAGGTTTCACGATTTTTTTCATCCGCGGTGAATGCGAAATACCTCATAGGATTCTGTTCAAAAATCTTTTTTCAACAAAGACTTTTTTTCATCAAGATAAAATGTTCTGTAAAGAAAGTTTTTATCATTCAGATCAAGGCACGCGATGTTCTCAATGACATTATTGAGTAATTCAATGAAAAATCATAAAAGATATGAGAACGTTATCGATTTTTATAAAACTAATTTTAAAAAGTCATTTTTTTCATGTCAATTGATTTTATCGGAAATGGTAGAGTGCTTTCATGTTTATTTCCGATGATTTTTCATCAGCATATGAATTTCTATCATGACAGTGTTTATTATCAATTCAACTAAACGGCATGATGATTCATCATGGGGAACAGAGTAATTCGAAATCGGTAACAATATTATAGATTGGCATTCCATTTCTGAAGCATTCATGGGCTATTTTGATGATTCTCGTTATTCGTTGCCAGAACGAAAACGTGTAGCTTGTTCAAAACATTTGAAATGTTGGATGATTCTAATGAATTTTACTAATAGTGATATTCAGTGGGGTTTACGATCGATAATTTTTCTTCTAGATTTTTTGGTAGATTTTCCCGAACCAGATAAGAATAAGATGGAAAAAGGCATTGTTGAAATAGATAAAAAGAGGAAGGGTAAGGGCACTAGCAATATTTTCTTGTGCCCACTTGTATGCAAATGAGATAGAATTTTTCAAAGTAAATCATGAGGCTTTCGGTACAGAGAGTGTTCAAAGGAAAGGATAGGGGTAGGTCGGGGCTGGGTGTACGAACTGGGAGGAGCGCAAGGGTTGCTGACATCGTTTCGCCATATATAGCATGTACGTCTGCCTCCCCCATACTCTGGTCTCTCTCCCCGTCTTTCTTCTGTCTCACTTTATTCCTCCATCTATTTCTCTGTCTCTTTCCGTCTTATCCCAAACGGATTCTAAGCCGAACACAGATCAGCACTAACCCCAAACTCTGCTAGGATCCCCCTAAAATCGGAGGGTGAAATAAGGGCGCGGGGGATGTAATACCCTCGTTGAATATTTTAGGAAGCAATTTCTAAACCCTCTCTCATCTCTTTTTTTTTTATTCTTCATCTTGCTCTGTCTTTTTTTTTTTTTTTTATGGAAAAGAGAAAGAGCGTGTGCATGTCTAGTTTTAAGGACGAAAACGAGAGCTTCTCTCTGTCTGGGACAACAGAAGACGATAAAATTAATAGCCTGGTGGTCCTGACGTACACTTGTGAGTCCGCCATTGTGAAAAGGCCGAACGAAACCCTTCGTGCAAAATTTCTCTCCCTTCAACAATGTACCGTGGCTAATCGTGTCTCTAATACTGGCTGCCATTTCGTCCCTTCGTACAAGTACAAGTATATATATTGTTTCGTATTATTTTTGTATATAGCTATATATTTATTAAAAACTGACTTTTGCCACGTTGCAGAGAACCGAGAGCATCGAGGGTTCGAAACTACCACCGAGCCAAAATAAAAGAGCAATTTTCATTTCTTACTTTTCTCGAGTTAATTATTACGCATAAGCAAAACTCGTCGGAACATCGTAAACTCTGTTAATTGGTAATTAATATTCACTTCGTCTGCGGAAGGGTGGAAATTTTTTATATCGAATGAGAGGCGGATCTTGTTGCATGTATATATGTGTAGGGCAATGAAGCTTTTTCCCCAGTCATATTTTCAAGCGGTTAAATATCATAAAAATAAAAAGTAATCCTTGATTTCCATTCATCTTCAAAAAGTAACAACAATCGTCTTATCACTGTTGCAGTTACTTTATTTCTACCATGCTCCTCATTGTAATGAAAAATAATGCTCATATATACTCTTCGCGTTAATTAAATTACATGAACTCGACGCAAAAAAAAAAAATTCAAAGCGAAGCAATTTATTTTTCTCGTGTCATCAAAAGCCAGTGAAAAAATCTCTCGAGTGAATCGTTCCTAGAGAATGAAAGGGCGATAATTAAGGACGTGCAGGACGCACGAAAAAATCTACATTATATAATTTTCGAGCGGTTATTTAATATCATTCTCTCTCTCTCTCTCTCTCTCTCTCTTTGGCTTACGTTTATTCATTCAGTTTTTTGTAAAGTAAAAAAAATGTGAAAGAAACCGCTGGTAAGCCGCGATAAAGCTTTCCGGTGTTCACGTATTTAATCACAACAAGGAGAAGAAGAGAGAGAGAGAGAGGAGGGGGCGAATGAGGAAGAGAGAGGTGTAAAATGTCGTCAGGACAATATCGACTTGAAGGGGATGAGAGAAGAGGTTTTCGTGGAAATTCGAGGATAAAGCACGACAAGAGACAAAGTTTTTCGTCAAGATATACGAGGAGGAGTCCCGGAAGAATAATCGGAGTACTTGGGAGGGCGAAGAACGCGAAATTACGCGAGAGTTATAATAAAGGTAAGAGACGAAGAAAGAGGGAGGAGAGGGCAAGAGCAGAAGAGAGAAAAATAAAACGCGATAAATGTACTGTAGACCAGAAAAGTCGGAGAGCTGTGCAAAAGGGGTTGACGAGTACGGAGTCTAACGAGTTTAACGAGAAACTCGTCTCGACGAGAAGGGAAAGGGCGTAGTCACCGTCATATTTTTTCGAAGAAAACGTACTGAGCTTGTTCACTCTTCTGTGGACATAAATGCTTTGGGTGGTTTTGGGATTTCAGTAATACGTATTTGAGAAAAAAAAAAAAAAAAAAGAGAAAGACAGCACAAAAGGAAAGAAAAACCTTCGTAATGGTCGCGAGGCGAGAGTAAAAATTCGTGATGCGGTTCGTCGACATCTGCGACGTCGCTGTGTACAGGAAAGAAAAGAGAAAGATATGTGGTTTCTTCACGACCCAACGAACCCTTCTTCTGCTCTCTCTCTTGCTCTTTCCTCTCCCACTCGATTCTTCGTTCTTATCTTTTTTCCTGTTCTTTTTTTTACCCGCATCACTCGGTAAGGATAATAAGAAGCAGGTGGTGGCGCGTGCTTCGAGAGCTTCGGCTCCATCCGTCTCTTCTCTCCAATCGTACTCGAGAGACAAAAAACAACGCTCGGGAATGCAACACGAAGAGAAATGTTAAAAAATGACAAACAGAAACGCGCGATACAAACTCTCATTTCGGTTCTTTCGCAATGTACACTTTCATTTTTTGCCCCTTAACGTTTCTTCCAACCAAAATTGAGCCATTTTCTCAAAGTTAGAGAATTCCGGAAGAATGGACATTAAGCATTTTTACGTTATTACTTTCCTTCGTGCTCTGGTTAATGCTGAACGATTTTTCAGCTCCAAGCCCTTTTCGCTGATGATTTGCTGCGTAATTGTTGATTAACGTGACTGGATATCTCAACGTAATTTAATAGTTTTTCTAATTTTTCGCAGGCATCATTCGTGGTTACGGTTTGTTAGAGTAAGTCGATATTCTGAGAAACCATTCAGTCAATGCTTATCTTTTGCGAAGACTCAATCATCAATTATTCAATTTGATTCAATCAATGATTTTATTCAATTTGAATAGAAGAACATTGAAATACACAAAAAAAAATCCGTTTCATTGAACGATTCTGGTCGATCTCCTGAAAACTTTTCTAGCTCTCTCCTTGTTGATGTTATTTACTCGATAACTCGATCGTGCGCGTCATTTTCTCGATAAAGTAACTTACAAAAAATGTTTCGACGATACAAAATTCGAAATGCCTTTAATTGAATAATTCCATATGATCGATAAAATGCAAATAATCAGAGATATGAAGAGACAAGAGGTTGCTGACTGTAGTTGGTCATTGGCCTGGATTCCGGCCAGACTTCGCTCGGGATGCTGACGCTAATGTCACGGTTGAAGCGATTCTTCATCGTAGAACAATGCAAATTTTCGGCTGAGCCATGAGTTGAGGGTCGCGTCAAGATCACAGCGCAAAACTACATGAGAAAATGAAAAAAAAAGGTTTGCTCCAAAATGCACGTTCGTCTCGTGCCGGAGAGAAAAAAAAACTGTCTAAAAAACATAATAACAGTGATGCTCGTCTGGACCGAGAAAGAATAGACGGAGGAGGAGAAAAAGGAGAGGATGGAAAAATAATACAAAAATATGAAGGGAAGGGAGAAGGAGGATGCAACAAAAAATGAGGATAAAAATAAGGGATGTGCGTGTGAGTTTGGGTCGATGCTTTGCAAGGATGAAGGGATACAAGAGAGCACCGGAGAGCACCTGCCACGCGCACTCGGGGCACCCGCATATGCACATGCAACGGAATATAGCGTGCGATGCACCAGCAGCTCGTGTCTCGTCTTTCTCTTCCTTCTCCTCTCTCCCTCTCTCTCTCTCTCTCTCTCTCTTTCTTTTTTTCTTTTTTCATACTCTTTTTCTAACCCTCCCCTCACTCTTTTCCTCTTATCCGTTCTCTTTCTTCTTTCGACGACGGCTTTTCTTCCTCTCGCAATTCTGAAAACGGGTCCCGGGCCACAGCATGCAACAGCAGTACATCGGGGCACACGCTCCTATACCAAAAGGTGTACCCTAGGGAGAAAGAGGAATAAGAAGGGCAGGTGTTGCCGGGGCGGGCTCCCAGTCTCGTGGCTCTTTTTATCTCTCTCTCTCTCTCTCCCTCTCCATCGTTCTCATTCCCTCTCAACGACTTTTACCTCTTCCAACTCCTGTCTCACTCTTCGAACATCGAATTTTCGTTCGTACGCCTTGCAGCTGCCTCCCACCTGGAGCCTCGAAACTGTGGTGGTTCGCGTTCGATGTCCTCGATCATCCTGATTATGATAGTTTTCGCTGTCGACTTTTCCTTCCTGCATATCCAACAGCCCATGAATGAAGTTTTTGAAGTTTTTTTTTCTCTCAAGGAAAGGACACGGACTCAACAACAAAATTTTTGGACACTCGATCATTCGTTCCAGGTGCTTCGGATTCGATAAATGTCTGTATTATAAAATTAAAAAATTTATCTTTTCTCGGATTTTCAGACAAATCATTAAAAATTCGATTCCAACTTCCGGAAATCGAAACATTTTTTTCAGTTGTTTACGATCCCAAAAACAAATTTGTGTTCATTTTTTTTCAGATTATGAAAGATCAAATAAACAATTTCTATTCCAGACATCCAGATAAATTACTGGACAGTATTTTCTGAAGTTTGAGAAAATTTCTGTGCATTCAAAATGAAATAGGGTAAACGTCTAATGATTTTTAATTTTCGTGCGTATCTCATATTCAAATCTAATATTCTTCAGGATAAGAATTCGTAGTGAAAAACGTAAGGAAACACGGTTACTGATAGCATCAGTAATTCAAAAGGAAAATTAGCATTTACCTGTATTTGTTAATGGAGTGGTCCTCCCCGGGGAAAAAAAGGAAAGGTCGACCACCTGGTCAATCCTAACCCTTGAATTTGGACGTTGCAGGAGGGAAGCGAGGTGGGCAAAGCGCGTAAAATGCCACTCGTGTTTCGTGTCAAGAGCGACAGAGGGAAACGTGTAGCATAATGATTTCAGAATAGTCTTTCTCACTTTTTCATTGTTTTAATAGCCCACTTTACCGGCTAAAAGAAACTCCTCGACGTGCTCACGAATCCATGAACTTTATAAATAAATATATATACATACATGTATACACAAAATGAGGAAAAGGTAAAAGTGCAACGACGGAAATCCAACGTTGCTGGCATTGGCCTCACGGACTGTAAACTTGCCTTGTGCTGAGTGACACGAGCTACACGCTACTGCGAAGAAAATATGCCTTTCCAAACCCTTCCCTTCCGGTGCGTGTTTGCCTTTTTATTTTTAAAAACAGTGTTTTCGTGTACGATAAAAACGAAATGTTGTAAATTGACCGGTGATGAAAGAGCAATGTTTCTTCGAAGGGCCACTGACGGAAGTGTAGAGACCTTAAATCTCATTGTTATTAATTTTAACATGAAAAAAAAAACAAAAAATAAACTTTCCATCCACTTTTCGTATCGCAAGTTCGAAATTTGTATCAATGAATGCGATCTGTACAGTCATTGGTCTGAAGTGGGCAAGGTGATTCGTAGAATACGTCTAATCCATTAAGACCTTCTTTTCTGGGGGTGAAGAATGTTCGGCAGCAGCTAGGCCATTTTAGATTTTCAAAATAATAGCGAGAAACTGCTTCCCCGAGACATTTGGAATCGCTCGCTCGGATGACTCCGTTTTTCGTAGTCTAAAAGGACTTTCCAGGTATCGTGAAGAAACGCCACGTGCCATCACACACATGTTCCAGCATAAAGGTACGAAAGAACACGCGTGCCATCGTCCATCTTCAAGGAACGAAACGTTCTCGTTCCCCTGTGTGGCGGTGTCTTTTGTCAGTTCACGGTCGTTTGCTACGGAGCATGTGTCACCTGCCCGATTAAGGTTCTTATCTTTAATTTAACGATCATTCGGTGGACTTTAACAACCTTTGATGTTAGCAAGTGGTTGTAAAAAGATTCTGTTTTACGGCTGATCTCTTATTTATAGTAATCTGCATCTTATTCCCATCTAGTATTATATTATGGTGACAAATTATAACGTCACCAAAGTAATAAAAAGAAACGAGGATGAAGCAGGAGGGTTTTTGAACGTGGGATTGTAATTTATAGTGATCGAGAGGTCACATCAGCAATCGAAATGATTGAAAAGTATTTTTTCAAATAAAATACGATCTTGCAGTTTGCTTGAAAATATTCGGCAAATATGTAGACCGAAGATGCTGCCTAGTGCTCAATCTACCATGCAATTTCAGCGCACTACTTCCATCGCTTACATCACAAAATGACCGCAAAAAATGATTAATAAATGACATAGCGGGGAACTCTTCTGCATTCTGCCAGCATTTTACTGCTACATTCTCAGCAAATTATATGCACAAGACTCTCGTCGTGTGCGCTACCAGTGGTGGGTCCACTGGATCAACTTGAGAGTTACAAATAATATTTACTCATGCATTAAGGAAAGTTGTCCAACAAGCACACATGTGGAATCGTGTCGCACGCTATATAGACAACGGAAACTAAGATGCCAAGAATCTTGCATCGAAAGCGCCTTTGCCGCTTTCCTCGCGAATCGTGCATTCTCAAAGACTTTTTTATTTTCACTTGCGGATTCAGACGCACGCGAGAAGCCAAAGAAGACCCGATACATAGTAATCTCGCGGGGATTCGAGTTCTAGACGATTTCTGGCCTCGAGCCCGTCTTCACGCCGTGAATCCTTCGTTCTCTGCATGGCTCTCGACACTCCATATCTCTTGAGATATATTAGCAATCGATTCTGCAACGTGTTTCAACTCTTCCATGTCTCTTGGATTATCTATTCGTTGGAAATCTATCCGAGAATTCACAATTCAACAAGCACAACATTGATTTATTAGAAATTATTTGACATTCGGATAACTCGGTGTGAATTGATAGAGCAAAAATTTTACTTTTTTTCAATTAAAGTCCAGAAACAAAAATATGCCAACTGTTTCGTTTTTATTCAAAGTAACATCAGTTTCTCGTTAAAAGTCCTCATTTTTTGTAACATTAGACGTCAAAGTGAGAACGTAAATTAGTTTTTTTTTTTTTTTATATCCGGAAACAATTATCGAGTGAATATTTTTCGAGAAAACATTTGCTTTGTAAATGTTAATCGCATGTGCTACGATGATGAGGATGGATGTGGAGTAATGAGTGGTGAATTTTCATCTCAATTATACACGGGTAATTTTATTCGAGAGTAAATACAGATGGTAATTAAGATGAGATTTTTTTTATACGACACGATAAGGGCCAATTAGACTGATACTTTTGACCTACGACGAGCTTCGTTATTGGAGAGTATCACTTTTCTTTTTTCTTGCATACAATAGTAATTTAGGCGGTAAAAGATACAATATTTGCAATGATACTGCTTTATCATTCCGTTTATTCAGCATTCCATTGAGTTCATACAAATCCACACGTTCAAGAGGAATACGTCGAGTTTGCTAGCCATGCGCGAACCTTGAATTCCTCCCTGACTGTATTCCCCGAGTCTCCAAGGCACGTACAGATAATCAAATCTCCTGCAATTAATTAACGGAGTGTCCAGAAGGGTTCATAGGTTAACGATCGTTTAATGTACTCGACTCTGCTTGAATAATGATTAATGAACGAAGGTGAATATTATTCTTCTGGCGAATTGATATATTTCACGTTATTCAGATTTCTTATAAATTTCTCTCAGTTCTCTTATTCATCGATCGAATTTCGTGACATAGATTTCAGGCAAACGTTCTTTTCTCGAACAGTTTTAACAAACATATTGGATCGGGATTTTTCTTTTCTTTACAAAAGGATCTCAATCCGCTCTAGTTTCTTTATCCTTTTCTTTCTCTTTCACCCTCAATCTCTTACCTTCGTTCTTATTTTCGGTTAGGTCCTCGTGCAAGAATGATGAAATCCTCCGGGCGAAGATCATCCTCCTTTGTTCCTTGGGAATAGAGGGAGCGAGGGAGGGAGCGAGAAGAAAGACAAAACCAGGTATAGTTTCGGTTTCGTTTCTCTGCGACCCCGAAAACGAGGCTGGCTGTACGATTATGGGAACGAAAACGCCTGAGATACGAAACGACCAGGTATCGAAAATCTTTGAGCTAAAACGGTGTGAGGTATACGTACATCGCTGCTGTTCCTTGTTCGTGTTCCTGCAGCATCTTTGCCAAAGTGATCCACATCTTCTACCGCAGACGAAACTTCGCCTTATTTTAAAACGAACGAAACAAGGCCGAACTGTTTACCTTTTTTTTTTTATTTTTGTCTCCGTTCTTTTTTTTTCGAAAGTGTCCTTCCCTTTGTGTGAGTAATTTTTTTAATCGTTCGTCTGGACGAACCTGTTAGGAAATTTTGGACTATTTCGCAATTTCCTATACGCTCGTATGAAGTTATTTTTCAAGAGGGACTACTGCAGCGATGGAATAACTTTTGATTCAAGAAGTTGATGTTACGAGAGCTCGCTTAAGGAAGTCCTGAAGGAATTTGCTCTCGTATTTCTGTCATTCCTGGACGTTGTCTTTTATGACATCTTGACCTTCTATCACATTATTTCGTGTCAGTTATGAAATTTATGGTCCATTCGTCATTGTATTCAGGTCGTAAGTTTTGTATAGAAAACTGCATTCGCTGAGAGACTTGAAAAGTGTTGGGATATAATACGTTCACGATAAACTGCAGACACTGTTTTACGGTGGAGCACTCATGTCGCCTGGTGCAGAGTGAACAGCAATCGCAAAGCTTTTAGGTATAAAAGGAAAACCGATGAAGTTTTATAGCTGAAGAAGAGTAAAGAGCTGAAACTTTTTCACCGGGCAATTCCTTCGCCACCCAACGCGCGATGGATACAAAAATTACCGAGTTTTAACGTAAATTATATATATACATTTCATCCTCTCCTTCGCTTCGTTTCAACTTTCTATTTCGCTTTTCTTCCTTATTTTTCAGCAACTATCTTTCATTTCTGCAAAGTAGATAAGTGTCCGAAATTTCTTCACCAACCCCATCTTCGGCCCTCGTTTTTTTTTCTCTCCCGTCCTTAAAAAAAAAAACCCTCGACTCATATTTTCACCCTCGTCAAGGCTGGTTAAACACGAGCACATATGCCAGACAGATGAAGAAAACAGTAGCAAGGGAGTTATGAAACAAAAAAAAAAAATATATGAGTGCGAAACAAAACATCGAAGAGATGCTTTGGCTGTGCTTATGTTCGGATAAACCGTCTATACATCTCATGTGTCTCCCTCTTTGGCGTCATTGGACCGTTGCTCTGGTCATGCAAGATTTGCGATTTCTTCTCTTGAAAAGATTTATTAAGAATGCATATGACGAACCAGAGGGGTCGATCGGGCCCAGAACCGATTCCAGGAACACCAGGAAGATGCACTTGTCTCCAAAAAACATTTGTTTATTGGCAAATAGGACAAAAGTTATTTATCCTTTTCTCTAGTTGCCGATTTTGCTAAAAAAAAAAACTAAAAGTCTATCTATGCTCGACCATGACGTTTAACAGCAATGAATATATCCATAGCAGCGCCAAAGTATTCGAGCAGAACGAACACGCTTACATCGAATCGTCATGGCGCAACAAAATACGTAGAATATACTTTTACGGTATGTGTGTGTATACACGCAGGCTCATTTGTTAAAAGGGGCAAATTCAGCTAAGTCTCAAATGATAGCTTTATAGTACGTACAGCCATACGTTTATGTGCGTAAGAAGGGTAACACAAAGACGGCAACCGTTCATTCGATGGAGCTACGCACGGGCTATTCAAAATGAAGTGGCGTTGATTTTTTTTTTTTTCAACCGGTTATTCGAAGCCACGTAATTCATCAACGGGGAGTTTGGAAACGAAATTTTTTAAGTTCTATCCTTAACAAACAAAATGTGGAGAATCACGATTCCCTCGATCCTATGGAACTCAGTCTTCTGAGGATTCGAATCCTTCCTGATAGGAATGCTAATCATTCCGTACAAGTTTTACACATTTTTTTCGAAGAATTCATCGTTTTTCTGGTGCATATCAGCTCTGATGAATCATCAAAAATTGATTACAACCGTAAACGGTGTTTTAATACCAAAGTCTCGAGTGAGAGGTTTGCGATTTTGCTATTTTACACGATCGGATAAATATTTTTATTTCATTCTTTTACAATCGCGTAGTGAAAGAAACAAAAAAGACTGTCAAAAACCCATAATCTGTCGAAATATATTTTTGTATAATTTATGAGAAAGAGTATTTCAAATTCTTCCGCATTTATAACGGATGATACGTTGCATTCATTTTTTTTTTAATTTGAAAATTATTTTTTTTATTATTTTCGAGTACGGTTTTTCAAATGACTATAAGTAAAAAAAGCTTCCCCTCGTTATAAATCATGTGGTTTCACGTGGAATATCCCGGTGTGTATCTTTTGAGGAAAGCATCTATAGCGATGTATCAAGAAAGGGAGAGGTGGAAGGATTGGCAAGCTACACGCATATCAGTTGAGAGAAGTACACGAGTGAATGCACGAATTGAGCCTGAGGCTCTTCTGCGAGTGAAACAGTGATATATATGGGACTCCGAGGGCTGCACGTCAGAGGGTTGTGAAACAGCGAAGGCAAAGAAAAAGATCGAGAAAGAGGGAAAAGAATTCACCCTCTCGGCAAGCAAGGCAAAGCATAAGAAAAGAGGCAGAAGAAAGATAGATGAAGAGAGAGAGAGAGAGAGAGAGAGGTAAATATAGGGGAGGAGATAAATCGAAACGACTGAGGAAGCTTTGCTGCTGATGGTTGGAAAGTATCATGGGGTGTATACAATAGCAGAAGTAGGCTAGACAACGCACATTGCAGAATCTGTAAGCGTGAACACTTCTATTTCCATCAGAATAACCGATCGATCACCTATGAATAAAAATAATCCACGTGAACTGGAATATATATATAAATATATATATATTTTGATCCTCAGTAATCGTAGACGAAGAAGCATCCAAATATTGTAATTATGGGAGCAATTGACCATGAAAAAAAAGTTTCAAAAGGCTCGAGTACGTTGAAAACAACGAAATCAATGAAGCTTTTAGTTGCACTTTCAAAAGCATATCATTTTCAACGAGAAGTATCATTACGAAAGAAAGCTTTGAAACTCGTGTTAATTAAAATTTCTTTTTTTTTTTTGTTAACGGCATTGGATAGACGATACTCGCTGATCCGCATTGCCCAATCAAATTTCCGGTAGACTGAGCGACGAACGGAATTTATAAGCGACGAAACAGGGGATGAGAAGACAGGATAGAGGAAAAGAGAAAATGAATAGAACGAGAAAAGTGTAGAAGGAAGGGAGAGAGCGAGCGAAATCGAGAAAGAACAGGAGAGAGAAAGAGAGAAAGAGAAAAGAGAGACTAAAAAAGAGAAAGAGAAAGATAGAATGTGGAGGTACACACAGAGGAAAGCCTGCGAAACGTTGGATCGTTCGATGCTGCCGGTAGCAACGACCCTGGATGCATCGACTCCTGGGGTTTGTTCGGTGGCAAGGGTGAATGGGGCGGGTACAGGACGGAGGGTGTATGTATCTATATACATATTCACTTATATACATCTACATTCGTATACATTCGAAGAAATATATATATATATATGAGGCATTCCATGCGGTTTCGAACGGTCAAAAAGTTGACCGCTCCCAAAAAAATTGAAATTTTGTCAAATTTCTTAAATATATGAAAAAGAAATGTGTACATTTTTTCAGAATTTTTGAATCGCATTTTTTCGAGCTTTTCAACATTTCAAAATTTTCTAAATACCTTTATATTCCGAAATTTTACGATCGAACAGAAAAATGTTTTAAACAAAAAAGTTGCAGTTTTGCATATATTTTGTGAAAAAAATTTTGTTTGAATTTTTCGAGTTGAAAAAATTACTATTTTCATCATAAATATACGAAAATAATTTTTTTCGGTCAGTATGCCACTCTCGATTTGTCTCAAAAAATTCCAGAAAGTACCCTAAAATGTGTACAATAACAGGTAATTTTTTTGTGATGGCTCAATTTGTTGTTCCAGCGCTATGTTTCGTTTTATTATTATGTTTTTTGATTTTTATTTTTTGTAAAATCAATTATCATTGAAAATTATTTTCTTCCAAATTGTTTCTCTCAAATTTTCAGATAAAAGAACATTGACAATAATAATGTTAATATTTTGGAGCTAATTAGAGCATAGTTCATCGGTAACGTAAATGGAACTCTATTGAATTCTTTTGAAAGCTACGCTCTATAATTACTCAAAAAAATTCAATGATGAAATTAATCATTTTCTGTTATAAAATATTTTTTTCTTTTTGTTGTCAACATTAAACTTGACGTAAGAACTGAGAAAAGTGAAAGACATCGTTTTAAGCTATTTATTTTTCCGAACTCGATAAGTTAGGAAATCCGCAGCGAGCGAACATCTTTTGCAATGTAGAGTCCCATTCGGTCCTGGTATAATGCAATGGTATTTTTGGGTCTTCGTTACAGGTTTCAGTTGTTTGTAGCTGTTGAGATTTATCTCGACTGCAGCATTTCTTTTTGATAATTGTAATCATCAGTGGATGAATAGCGAACGGTGATAGCAGGAACATTCGCGGGTTGAGCTGCCCATTCGTGAAGATCTCGAGGAGTTAAAATCTGTTGATCCAACGGCAATTGCATTGAAGCTCGAGCGGCAAGTCTCTTCAATGTGCCTCCCACGCCGTCACATCCTGGTCCCTTGCCATGAGCGCTCGCAAAGAAATGCCATTCCGCTGGAACGCCAAAATCCTCTTCGTGAAGAGACAGGTCCCATAAAAATCAAAATACACTGAGAACCACGGTAGTATTTCGCTACGAAGGGGGAATGTTGATGAACGAAAGGATGTAAAAGGCGCACGTTACTTTGTAAAAAAATGTTTACATTGGGCGGCCAACGATACTTTCTCATGTGGCACGACGAACGTTACTTCGTATAGCAAGGTCAACTTTGTATATCTTACCGATATATTCTAATTAAGCTCAAATAACTCATTACTTTGATCGATGTTTATTATCTCAAGAATGTAAGAAAAATTTGGGAGAATAATTTTTAATATTTGATTATACTAAAAAAAAGTCAAAAATAGGAATAAAACAAAGCATAGCGCTAAAACAGCAAATTGAGCCATCACAAAAAAATTACCTGTTATTGTATACATTTTAGAGTACATTCTGGAATTTTTGGAGACAAATCGAGAGTGGCATACTGACCGAAAAAAATTATTTTCGTATATTTATGATGAAAATAGTCATTTTTTCAACTCGAAAAATTTTAACAAAATTTTTTTCACAAAATATATTCAAAACTGCAACTTTTTTGTCTAAAACATTTTTCTGTTCGATTGTAAAATTTCGGAATATAAAGGTATTTAGAAAATTTTGAAATGTTGAAAAGCTCGAAAAAATGCGATTCAAAAATTCTGAAAAAATGTACACTTTTCTTTTTCATATATTTAAGAAATTTGACAAAATTTCAATTTTTTTGGGAGCGATCAACTTTTTGACCGTTCGAAACCGCATGGAATGCCTCATATATACATGAACGCCCAAGTATAAGTATATATCACAGTGGGAGGGTGGAAGACGAAGAGGGTGAATTTATCCAATGTGAGATGAGAGTAGGACAGATTGGTGAGAGTCCAAGGTAGTCAAACAAGATGGAGAAAGATAGAAAGCTTGTACTGAGAGTGTGGAGAACCCCTACACATAAGTTCTGGGCTACATATACAGACCTGAATACACAAGTCAGTGAGGGCTCCAAGAGCCACCCTCCGCAGGGTAGCAAACCTGTCTGTCTCTTTTCCTCTCAAGCAAGGATCACACTGATATACCCAGGCAACGAGATGAGCAAAGAGACAGAGAGAGAGAGAGAGCAAAAAGGTATCTACTTGTATCAGTGTACATACGTATATAGAATATATAATGAATGTGTGCACTCACACATGAGCAAGAGTTTATACACAACATCACAACGTGGCCGGCTAGCTTTTCTCCTCTCTCTCATTCGCAGTTTCTCCAGATCTTTCTGTGGGGACTGCACTCTTCCCTCAACATTCAGCATCCCTTAGACGATTCTCTTCTCTCCAAGGATCTTTCCATCTCTCGCTTTCTCTCGCACCCCTTTCGTATATAGGTATAACTTCATATCCATGTATATATATATATGTATGAAAGTTTTTGCTATAGTTTTGCTACGGTACTCGTGCAATTTCTCTCAGTTCGCTCAGGCTCCTCGCACTCTTTTTCTCCATCCAATGGACACACTCCTCCCTCTGATTCTTCTCTGACTTTGTATGTATATACGTATATGTATATATATATATATATACGACATGCTATTCTCTTCTAACCCCTCACAGCAAAAGTCTCCATCTCTGTTTCTCTCGCTAGCGAAGCCTCGACTACGACCACCGACTACTGGTGAACCGACTCGCACACTCTGCTCTCGGTCCCGTTTTCTCTCTCGGTCTCTGCTTCGGTCCTCCGCTCGCTGGTGCTATTGATCCCGCAGCATCCACCGCGAAATAACGACGTACGCTCTCGCCAGTACGGTTATTCGTAGTAGTAGTAGTAGTAGTAGTAGTGCTTTGCTCCCCGGTCTCTATACGTCTCTCTGCTTTCGACAGTTAAAAGGGCGTTTTTCGTATGACTCGATCGACTAGTAAACTACCATTTAATGGAACGCATGCATAGAACAGAGGGAAAACAAACGTGCAACGTTGCGATGCAACGCTGCTCTATGTACACGTTCCTCTCATCATATCACCTATGTGTCTCTACTTCTCTATGGAGACCCTTTCAGTACACGGTTGTTCACTCAGAGGGCGCTTTATACGAGATGAAGCTGTAAACTTGGCCTGCACTATAAT
Organism: Campoplex capitator; assembly: GCA_037576405.1. NCBI lineage: Eukaryota > Metazoa > Arthropoda > Insecta > Hymenoptera > Ichneumonidae > Campoplex > Campoplex capitator. The sequence goes on along the minus strand of JARBWI010000323.1, from coordinate 4,764,869 downwards.
TCCGTTGAGGGTTACAATGCCCTCTTTCGCATGCATTCAAAACGAGCTTTCTGACCAATGGAAATCGGTGTAAAATTCGTAATCAATGTGTCTTCACGGGTATTATCTCTCATTAATTTCATTTTAGACGTGCAAACAATACCGAGAGTATTATAACGAAACGAAACTTTTGTGCAACCCAGAATTAACAAGGTGGTAACTTTTATTCTATGAAGCTTCATTTTATTTATATATATCGATGTAGAAAAGTTTTATCAGGAGTCTTTCAACGGAAATTATCCACATAAATTTTTCGTTTACCGTTGTCGCGTGTTGAGTAACATTTAATATCGTTTGCTATATATTGATCCATTTTTCTTGATTATTCCGAACCACGCATTATAATGATTAATGTACGTCAAAGATAACATCGTCATCCCTCCTATATACGAGCGACCATGGGAAAACATCATTGCTGGGCCAATGGGATGACGATACGTGTGAACTCGTGAATTTTCGATGGATCAGTCGGCTCCTTCGTATTTCGTCGTTGCTATGCTATTAATATATCGTTCATGGAGCAAACCAAGCAACCGTTCGAATATATTTACTCGCCCTCGTTCGACGCTCTTTTTTTTTATTTTCTTTTTCATATATTATTTCGGCTTACGATGCACGACTCCGAGAGACACCATTTATCCCCTATTTGGCCTCGTTTTTAGCTACGCTCAGGGATCCCTTTATTTGTTTATTCGTAAATTATGTGAGGATACATTTTTCTAATATATTTTTCTGCGATCTTACGAAAAGGGGAAAAAAGATTAATCTTCGTTTCTTTTACGTTTTGATAATGCAGAGGAAAAATCCTCGTTGAAATATTATCATACATGTATAATCACGTACGAATTTAATATTTGTTTATTCTATCATCGAATATACGAATACGTGAACATTAAACATTTGTAGAACGTTTTTACTGGATACTTTATCGTTACGATGAAATATCCATTTGCATGTATCCATCGGACAATGTAGATGTACATCGATACCAATGTTTTTTTTACAATTTTACAACACTATTTTCTCGTTTGGTTATTGGATGTATCGAGCTTCTCTTTGAAGTTGATGTTGCGAAGAAAAAAAAATCATTTATTTGATGGAACACGCGCGTTCTCATTCAGACAGGGCAGATCAGTTTCGCTATTGCAGCTATAGACGTTCGGTGCGATATGGATACGAGGATCTGTCCGATCTCCGCTTCGAATGAAGAGATAAGCTTAGTGCTTTCGTTCTTTTATTTATCTCTGCTCGTTTCACCTCGATCATTCGCTCGTCTCTCTTCCTCTATATTCCTTTTCATTCGACTCTCTATAGTTGTCCCTTTTTAGAGAGTGATATCTGGCAGGCTCCCGCACTAGGTTCCTCCTAGAGTCAGTACGATAATTTTCTATATATGATGCTGTACTGTGTGGAGCAACCATTAGCTATATTTTCTTTCCCATATAAGTAACGCTATATATATATATGGATTTATATGGGGAAAAAATATTGCAATAGAGAGAACGAATCGACGATATCTCTGAACCCGACGATCCTGGTTCGTTCGCTCACGCATATCCAGCAACAAAACCAGCAACGAAGCCTCGCAGCATACAGAAAGTTTTATCCAGTACAGCAAGGGTGACTAGTTCTATCCTCTTTTATTCTCTTCCTCTTTCTCTCTGACTGTCTCTGTGCGTTTATTCTCTGGCACCCCATCGGAGAGACTTTGCTGCTACTGCTTCTGACTGCTCGTGGGATCGATCGATGGGTTGCCAGGACACAAAACCAAATGTATATATGTGTGTATTTTGTATGTGTACATAAATATACGTGTGAATGACACCGATGTTTGAAATCTTTTTGAGCAGTCATAGAATGTTCTACAAATGAATAAAAAATTTCAAAAATCCCAAAAATTTCGAGCTACAAATCACAATGTCGTGAATGAGCATTTTTTCATTTAACTTCCCAAGCTACACTTACGTCAGGGATTTCACGATAGAACGAGTAACATTGGACATTCCAATTTAATGTAGCATCGACATTCAATCATATTTTCCTTTCTTTTTTATTGTTGTTTTTTATTTTGAGCGTAGGGTGGAAAAAAAATGCGGCATTATTTATCAGGAAACAGGGGCGCAAGATGTCGAGTGTTCTGGACATTCAACTATCTCGTTGAAGGAAACGCGAGATCGAGAGCTCCTATGCTAGAGAGTACTAGAAGCGTAGGGCTGGTAGTAGCAGCAGATGCTCATTATACGCTGTCACTATTGATACGGAATTTCGGAGATCGTTTCATCTTGTTGGGCCTTGTACAATTAGAAGCACGAGGAGAGAGATAGAGAGAGATTGATTGATGTATTCATACCGTCAAATTATTCCTGAGGCAAATTGTTAACGTAATTTCATGAAATTCGTTTAAGCCATTTCAGTTCAAGTTGAAATTAGCTTGAGCGATTTCATGAAATTACTTAATGATAACATAATAAATATATTAAAACGCGACGACCGGTCGTTTTCGAAAACGGAAATTCAATAATGATAACAATTATTGGAACATCAAATTAAGATTAATCAGGTTGCACTTTTTACTCATTCTGCGGAGTATTTTTGTTGTTTTGTTTACGAGCTTTTTTTTATGTAGAAGGGAGAGCTTACATTATCAGTGGCTGAAGAAAATAATTTTCTTCCATCAATGTAAATACGTCAGTTTTCATTCTCTTGAATTTTCGGTGAAAAACATTGCGATGGTGGTAGAAATTGAAAAATAACGACGAGACGAATTTGATGCGAAAAACGATTCACAGCGGAACAGTTAAAACCGTGACAAGTTGTGAGTTTTGGTGGAGGTTTTACTAGCATGTAACCAACTCTTGCAATTTATGCTCGAATTTATGGCGTGCCAGTGAAACGTATCTCTCTCATATCTCACATTTTTTTTCGCTCATTTCTTCTTCTTCGTTTTCTTCATTCCCGGTAAATTGGCCATAATTTTTGCCAACTTGCCTCGCGCCCGAATTTTTTCGAAATTCAGTTCGCGGTTTGGCAAATAAAAACGGATTGATGAATACAAAGTGAAGAAACGGGATACAAAAATTACTTTCCACTTTCAATGTTACACTTTTAGTGTATACATATTTACATGGCCTGTGCGACGGTTGACAAATTAGCATAACAGGGAATCGACCCAACCAGCGAGTCAAGCTCGACGTCGTATCCGTAGTCGTCGTCGTAGTCTCCATCGTCGTCGTCGACGAGTTGAAAACCCCCTGCCAGAGTTACCCGGTCGTCTCGAGTACCAGTTAGGCATCAATGCGACCTGAGATCTGATATAACGTTAACCCATGAATCCACACGCACATGGATACACCACTACTTTAAGATCATGTCCGACCACGAGTATACAAACCACCCCTTAATCTCGTCTCTTTCCCCACTCACCCTTTTTTTTTTTATTCTTGTACCACTCTGCTTATTTTATTCCTTTTTATTTCCTCTCACCTTTTATTATTTTCCATAAATAAATAACCGACCCTCTTATTCGAGCCTTTTCAGAACTTGATTACCCGAGGGGTTGTTGACGAAAAAAAAAAAAAAAAAAGAAAAATCACTCAACAATACAGTCTTCAAGCGACAATTTGGTGGTTCTTCCAAGGGTCGACGTAGGCGTGCTATTTTAGGCAATTCAAAAAAATTTCCGCAGGGTTATTTAATCGCAAAATGAGATCAAGAGTCATTTATTAACCTGCTGAATTTTCGAGACTCCGAATCACGATTTTTATATGAGCAATCAGTAAGAAGTTATTTGGGATCCAAATCGAGTTATAAGGACTTGAAACGAGAGAAGAGTCATTAGTTAATTGTAGTTTGGTACCGGCAGAGGTTCTCAGGATTTTCATGATATAAATCTTTTCATACCTCACCAAATTATGAATACATATATATGATGAACGAAAATATTACAATTTACGAGGTAGAATATACTTTGGGCTTCGAGATAGACGGGAGGAATGCTCGCCCGAGCCTCCAGGGGTCGAACACCTCCGGCCGGAATGGGGTGCGGGCGAGCTATGAGTTTTCTCGTCGTCCTCGTTGAACTTAGGATTCGAATCCTAATCTCTTTTATCCAGGGGAATATGAAATCCGATAAATGCCCTGAATCAAAGGGCTGCCGAAGGAAATTGGATTCGTTGGAAAGGCATGAAAGGGCCACCAGGTATGAATGTCACCCCTTGAACGTGGTGTATTAAAAATTTGTTCCCGAAGGAAGTACGTTTCATCGATTGAATTAAAATGATTTTATCAATATCCTTTTACGTATCAAGTTCTTTACTGACGCGTATTACCAAAATTGAACTTATGGATCATAGATTTGAAATATTAAATCGCATCGATTATTCTACCCAGAATATTACGAACATGTTGAATACATTTCACATTGAAGTATCTTCACGAGTAAAGAACAATTTAACGGCTATTTTCACGATGACGTCCCTCGCGATCGAGTTCCATCAAGGTTCAACGACCCGATTCAAACTCTCCTATTTCTATGCCCAGATTTGCCCGGTCCTTTTTCTCGGTGCTCGAGCTCCAATCTCCCGCACAACTGGTGAGCTTTTATAAATCAGTCAACGGGCTAGAGTTCAGAGTTCGAAACCACCCCATTCCTCTTGCTCTCTTTCTCTCTCCCTTTTTATCTCTATCTCTTTTTCTCTTTCTGTCTTTTTCAAGCTTCTCTTTATTCCTTCACACGGGCTAAATATTAATATCCATTTAGCATAGTGGAGTGAGAACAAGATAGATGGAAGGACCAATTAGTCAAACGAAGTATTTTGTCGAGACCAGTTTTAACTTCAACTGACAATTCTTATTCCATTATAAGCACAGCTTTACTCTCATGTTCTTGTCCATAAGGATCGATGAAATAAGATAATAAATAATCGATATTGAAAGTGACGAAATGGATTTTGAGAATCTGGGAATTCCCATTTAAATGTTATCCTGAAAATCGTAAGAACGAAGATATACCATGAGGAAATTCTCGATTTGGACTGACTAAATCTCCATCCAAAATTGTATCTATCATTGTCAACGTGAAAAATTATTCGTTTGTTTCTTTATAAATGTACGGTCAATGGACTATACTTGGGAGGCGCATAGTTCGTGTCGCGGACAGTATAAAGCTAAAAAAAATCCAAAAATATCTCATCAAATAATTTCACCACGCGAGCAAAATATGACTCCTCATTTAAGTATAAAAAATTATTTCAGATGGCGATTAAATTTTAACGTCAAATAACAGATCAACCGATCATAAATAACAGAATATCATGAGGGGCAAGGAGAATTTACAGTGAGTGAAGAGAATTATTTTTAGATAAAAGTTCCGAACAAGAGTATCACATGCTTGTTGACATATTCAAATGTATTTCAATTTTTATCAGACACTGCATACTTTAAACCGAGTTTTACGGTGTAGAATTACGCGCACAGCTATTCGACTCGTATATTAATATGTCCTGGACCAATGAAAACGTCGTAATCACAGTATAACAGTAGTCACTAGAAGCAGTAATTGTTTATATTACCAGTGCTTCGTGACAATCCCAATGGTAACTCGCTTTAATTTAAATAGCAATTTCATCGTATAATTTACTCCTGAATTCTTTCCCTGCTGAGATGAAACTAGTATTAATAAAAGAGGTGGTAAAGGGTATAAGAAAAGACGGCGATTAAGTAAGGAATTGGAAGCAGTTATCGAAATGACGTTGGCCACGTCGGATGCAGGAGCAATGGAGCAGCATAGAGAGTCCCATGTTATTTATAAGAAGTAGGGAATAGATATGTGCGGGTCTGTCCCGGGGAGTGCTGCTGCGTTTCGATGCGGTGTGCTTTGCACCGGGGGTTGGTGCTCGGTCGTTCTGGCTGTCTCTCTCTCTCTCTCTCTCTCTCTAGCTTTTTGCGCTGGAACATACACATACATGCAAACGAGACGTTGTAGGCGGCGGAGGAGGGGGGGGGGGGAGAACGGGGCAAAAGGGAAGAGTAGGAGATTTTGCAGCAGCCGGGTCCTGTGTACCACGGTGAGGTTGAGGCAGCATGGGTGTAGCCGACTCTGGGTGTATTTGGAGAAGGGGTGGTTTTTGCTTCATCCCTCTACCTCCGGGTCAGTGGCCTCCGATAACATTGAACCACCCTGTGGTGCAGTCACGGGCGAGGAATAAGCGCATGCGTTAGAGTCTCTCTGCCGGTACTTCGGAGTTGCGCGCGCCCTCCGAGGACGCGAGAGAATCTAACCGCCATGAGGAGTCGACCGCTGCAACCCTCTCGCTTTCTGTCTCTTTTTCTCCTTCCTCGACTCTCTCTCATCGTTCTCTCTTTATCCGCTGGTCTCTTTTTACCCCCTTTACTTTACTACAACACTAACCACCCTCTACTCTCGTGCGATCGCGAGGTCCGCACGCTTCGCCGGTACCGCACGCGGCCGGATGTCCTCGCCCTTTTAATTCCAAGCCCCTGACGTCGACGCGAACCTTTTGCCCAGATGTTGGCGTTCAATATATATACGCGCAAAGAGAATCAACGCTTAAGCTCCAATGCTGCATTATATATTCCAAAGATAGTTTCCTCGTCTTCGTGAAAGTATTTAATTCAGTGGCACAAACTCGCCAGGTTGTCCGAGTATTCGGTATTGGAATGCGACTGACGATACATTAAGCCGGAGGTCACTGCACCCCTGGGGAGTGAAATTCTTCTGGCTTGGATTGGTGGAGTTGAGCTGCTCATTTCAGACTGTCATACTACCAGCGAATGAAATATACACGCATGATTTTATTGGATGATATTCAAACCTGCTGAATGATCATAATAATTGAAAGTATTTTGCAAGCGATCTCCGTGCATCTAGTTCGGGATCGTATGTCGTAATTCTATATGCTCATTTATTCCGGCAATAAGTGAAAAACATTATCGAAGTTTCGAGAAAAAGTTGAATATTTTAATGATCCGTTTACCAATAGCTTTCAAACCTCTTTCTACGAGTTTCGTTTTAGATATTATAGGGAACAGGGAACAAAAATAAACACACAAAGTTGGATGATGAAGAACATTCAATATAGTGGTATAGGATTGAGTAAAAGAAAAATGCTGGAAAACGAAAATTGCCGAGGGGTTTTTATAACGACTTGGAAAATTGACGTCGAGAAAAACGCCGCGTGGTTTGAAAAAAGTTTGAACCAGTTTTCACATCTTCCGATGCAACGACTGCTGCTTCTGCTGCTGTGGCTGCTGCTGCTACTGCTGCTGCTGCTGCTGGCGATCGGTGAGCTCGGGTAAATGGCTTATCGATCGCGTTATTATGTGGAAAATTGCTGCTGGCGGCAGTGTGGCATGTCACGTACAAATATAGGCGCGAGGGTGACTTATATAGGCGAACGTCGTGATGATCATCTTTCCCTCTCTTTCTCGTTTCTGGTCTTTACTTGTGTGCAAAACGAGAGGCATGTATGCTCTGATGCTATGGATATGGGGAGCCCTCGCAGTACACTTGGTTGTTCGTGCACCGAACTCTACTCTACTCTACTCTAGTGCTTCAACCAGTCGATTGTTCTAGAAGCCGCGGCGACGACGTATCTCGGCGACGATGACGACGAGCCAGAGGGTCGAAGGGTGTAAGGGGCAATGTCCTCGTTTCCGAGAGGAGGCTCCGTTGAGCCCCTATCGCATGTTTATATATACGTATATGTATAGGTACACACATATACTCATGTATTTTACTATTACCAGTATGCTATGGGAGCCAAGGGGTTGTTTTATTTTTTCTCTTCATGCCAACAGTTTCTCGCTCACACGCGCGACTACGTACAAGTTTCTACTCTACGAGGTATAACATTATCTCCTGGGCTTTTCTCGCTATCGTCCTATAAAAAACGAAAGCTCTTCGTTCTCAGTATATATATGGGGTGCGAAACAAGAGCAGCTCAACCAAACCCTATCACCATAAGGGTTGATATCTTTTCTGCGTTCCACTTATTCTCTCATTTTTTCTTGCCTCTTCACTTTTTCCTTATTTTCGAAAACAATAAGGCCATACGTACGCATACACATAACCATTTGGACGAATCATAAATGCGGGAATACCGAGTTCAACGGATGAACTCTGCTCTGGAACACTGTTTACCGATTTTTTATGATTAGACGGTAAACGATGCCTAGAAAAATGAACGTGAATATCGCAGATTATTGGAAACTCTTTTTCTTTTACGTTCAATCGTTAGAGAGACTGTAGGATTAAAATCGTGTGATTTTAGCACCGAAATGCATATGATAATGGCTGTGACATACGTTTTTTTTCGTTTTTTGGTCGTCTAGTTCTCAAATAAGAAATTTTCGGAGTTGAATTTCACTCACGATAGAGCATGGAGGCAAATCATTTCGGGATCAATTTGATTTTTATCGATTTGGGACGCAGAAATTTTTAATGAGGAATTCGGCAATCTATTTCTAAGCTCCATAATGAGATGATTAATACTTTTTATCCTTGCACGTGTTTCCTAAAAGAATAATTACCTAGAATCCCGGAGAGTGTCGTAGGAAGGTAATATATCTCTTGCAATGAAAGGAGCAATGTTAAAAGCAGGAAAAGGAAAATAAATGAACGTGGTAACGTGTGCGTGTGGCACCCGATCGCATATCTCTTGCTCCCATTTTCCTACTTTCCAACAGAGGGGGGGCTTAAGCCTCTGTTTTTTGTGGCCCAGGCCGCCCCAGTTTCTACGGCCTCGAATCCAGCTGATTGATGCTAAGGGATGAAAGATTATTTAGGCGATGGAGAGCGAGTGGTTCGACGAGTGTTGGGTGGACCAACTGGATCACATTCGATTCTGCCTACAATAATGAACCAAAGGACTCTCTTATTCACCCTTCGTCCGGAATACATGTCCGCGTTAATATTGCAAGTCGACGAGGAAAAAAAGCAGATTACTCGATCCTTTTAAATGTCCGTGCTAGAGTTTCACAGCTGTAGCCATGGAGTATCGGACCCCACGACGCGTGAACCACGTGTGTATCGTGGTTTCGCTTCTGTAGACGCACAAAATGTCATGCCTGAATGTTTGGGGTTGTTTTTTTTTTGGTTATAGTCCTCTAACGTTCTCCGTATCAGTGTCTGCAATTACGGAATAAAACTTACATAGAGGGTAGAATTGATGGACGTTATTTCCTCGGTTAGTCTCGGTTCCTAAACAGCCTATCTGAAGTGATCTCATAGATATTCTGGCCTAAGAAAAGCTTCGTAAAGCTGTGCGAATGTAGGCTGATGAATTGTCAAAGTTCTTATCTGGAGAATGAACCCATTTTTGACTGCCACCGTTGGCCTTGTTGCAACTTCTTTCACCATTACGATATCACATCTTGGAAAAGATGGAAATGCAGAAGTCACTGAGCCCCTGCCGGGGGTGACTTTAGTGGTTAAGATATAGAGAGAAAGAAACCGAGAAAGGAAATCAGAGAAGTCAGTGACGACGCGGAACCGCGCACCGAATGAAGATCGATTCCGAGTCTGGGTCAGCCGAGGGCGTTCACCCTCGTTGCAGCCCGGGAGAGACACACCGCGGCACACCAGGGTCGTAGCTGGGGATTTGGCGGGGTAGGTAGTTGTACGTATAGACTAGTTTCTATCCTATGCATTTCTCTTTCCCTCTGTCTCTCACTTTTTTTCTCTCTCTCTCTCTCTCTCTCTTACTTCCAGTACGACCGTGACAGGAGAGGGTGAACGCGTGGGACACTCCCTATACGTGGCCAAAAGGACGTTCGAGTCAACGTTCTAACTCCGAACGAACATTAATAACACATATCCTAGATGTAAAATGGGAGGAACAAGTAGAAACGGACGCAGAAATGTCAAATTCCTTCAACTAGCAAGAAACAATTCAGCATGTGATAAGTCTCGCAGCTCCCATTCCAGAAGTTCATTTTCCTAGTGTGACAACAGAAAAGCGTCGAGTTGTTGAACTTTTTTATAGTTCTAGAAATGGAAAACAAAAAACATAAAAATTCCAGGTGATTTAAAGATTTTATAAAAGCTCGAAGGAACCCTGACATTTTCCATTATGTCTTTCAGTCACGGGCTGTCCGTTAGCAGCATTCCTAGTTGTTACAATATCACGATAACATTCAGTGAGCGAACACACTCTTTGACCCTCATTGATAGACATAACACAGAAAAAGGAGGATCTTAATCACTTTCACAGGGGGTGAAAGAAGTACTTTGTGCCTTATCAGAATGACCATTCTTTCAGATTGCTCAAGCACATTTTTTGAAAATAGGCTTAATGGGCCGATATGACTTCAAATACTCTGGAATGCGTCCCCTCCCATTATCACCGAAATCAGTTGACCTAAAAATCTGAAATGATGATTGACTAAAGTAACTCTCGATAAGTATTTTCAATTGAAGGCTCTAAAGTGGCAAACGATCATCATTTCAAATTTAAAAAAAAGCAACACGTCCAAAACTGGCTAGAGGTTTCAACAGTAATAAATTTCATTTTCTACATTTATTCGGACATACCAAGGCTGTGTATGAAATCCAACTTCTACAAGATTGAACTTCCACTCCAGGCCTTTGCTTGCCAATCAGCAAGGTTACTGAGCGAAAAGCATCGTGGGCGTAAGTTTTCTTTCAAAAATTCCAATTCTGGATATTAACATTCGAACACAGACGTCAAGAAAAAAAGAAATTTGATTACAATAAATAATTCAGAGAACTCTTGGATTTTTGTTCCCAATTGCAAAAGTTATTTTGTAAGGAAGATACCTTAAGGAAAAAAGCTTTGTATTTTTAATCATATTCTTTAAGAGCTGCTCTGAACATGGTACAAAACTGCTAGATCTTCAGCTTTAACCTGGTTATGGAGACGAACAGGAGCAAGTCCTGGAGGATCCGAGGTGAATGATCGACAGGGCGGGACGTGACCTTTTGGACGAAGGGTAACGCGCCGGCAGGGTTGGCCATGCGGGGTTGCTGTGAGTCGTGTGCGCGCGGAGGAGGCTGGGTGGTCTAACATTGTTGGAGAGGGGATACGATATGGTTTCGCCGGTGTTGATGTGACTGCTACTGCGCCGATGAGGTTAATGCACGTACTACCTACTCCCGTTCCAAATTTGAGGCGTCCATTCCATGTTGCGCTAATTGGTACTCGATAAGCTCATAAACTGCTTCATCCACCCTTCCTTTCCTCTTTCCGGAACACGTACGCTCACTTTCGCCGAAAATATTAAATCATGACGTGGCCAGATTATCATAAATGTACGTAAATTCTCTTCATTTCTCTACTGGTTATTAAAGATCGATGTTCTATAATGGAAATTCGAAGACGAGAATAAACATTATCGTTTAATGGATTGCGACGTTTCTTTTCTCTTTTTATCCTCTCCAGTGTGGGATACTAAATCTGAATAATTCATGCAAGAGATATCTTCGTCTGCAACGAAAGGTAAAATGGTAATCGATACAGTGCGCTTGGCGAATAGCTTTTCGTTCTATCACAGAAATACTTTGATTTGCTACGGCGTTTGATTTTCAACAGACCACCAGGATCGAGAAACATCTACTGTACTGCCATTATACCGGTATGACTGTGCGAGGTCGTCAATGGCGGCAGAGGGTGGTTCTAAAAACATCAATCGATTGCATGGGTGCTCAGAGAGCTTTTCGAGATGAAAGAATACTTTATGATCATGAAGACACCTGATTTGCAATTGCGGTTCAATTCAATCGGAACAGACAAAGTTGTAACTTTGCGACTGGAACTCTAGTGTTGTTTATTGGTAAAATGTCCATCTGCCGATTTCGTTCGGTTATCCAGCGAGTTATTTTGCAAGTTCCAAGCATGTCCATGGAGGCGCCACTGTCCAGACGAACTGTTGATACCATCAGAGCCTAGTCGATCGGCACCAATCTTCAACTTTCTTGACTTCTCCAGTAAGGTTATAAATATTTTTTAACATTTGTGTGTGTTTCACGAAACGTTTGAGAAAATTGAATATGTAACTCGGTGAAAAGGATCAGTTTGATATTTAATAATGAAAAGTGATGAACAACTCAATGGCGTAATTTCTTGATCGCCACTTTCTGTTGTCTGATCCGTTAGGCTTGATCATATATTTTCCATGGTTTTAAATAAAAATTCTTATAAATTTGTAATAAGAAGTAAAATTATTTGACATCTTCGTCGGCATATTAAGTGGGTTCTTCCAAGTTTTTATGGAGTTTTTACTTTTTCGAAGTAAGGACTGAATGAAAGAAAATTTTTCTGGGTCCAGTAAGCTTATTGTTTGGTTCCGAAAAAGATGGAGCCACTCGACGGTAACAATCGTCCGGTGGGCCGACTGTTGAGTGCCGGTTGCATAGCAAGTCACAGTATTACACAGCACGTTGGCAACAGGACTCTAAAGGATTGCATGACTGAGAGAAAATTGTTCCTTGGCTACACAAGCTATTTTTTCGTCCAATTGCCAATGTACGAATAGTTCATTATAATTTTGAGTGCAGCGGAAGGTAAATCTTGTGCGTGATAATTGGGTGGTTCATTGACTTTTCTTACTACGACGTCGCGTTTTGATATTTTTTCACGAAGTTTGTAAGTGTAGTTTTTTTTTTACGATTTCTGATTTTATTTTGTACAATCAGGACACTTATTCGATTTGCAAATATGGATAATTCTTTATTTTGACAGTATGTTACATCTCGTTTGTTTACACATTTTTATCTGCATAATGTATATGCCGACCACCTGTCCACGAACCTAACCACGAATCACCGTATCAGCAGGGGATTCATTTTATTCGTGCACTCAATGGTAAAACGGGTCTGATAAAGTAGAGTTTCGCAGAAATCATACGGTTGATGTTAAAATTTACTTACCACAACATTTTGCAATTTCCTGTTTCATCGACCGAGCTAAGTTGAAAGTATCGGTTTTATCTGCAGTCGATAAGTGGTCGATGATCTTCGCTGGATCATAACTCGTTACGTCTTCGAGAAAAATCAAAATAATTTATCAATTGACATTGAATTTATTTGTATTTTTACAGAATCCGTACAGTTTGTGAAATGGGAGTCTGGCTCGGAGTTTCTCTCATAGGCTTCGTTTTATTGGTCTGTTTGCTGTTAGCTAAGAATATTTTATGGCCTGGAAAACCGAAGAAAACCATCAGAAACAAACATGTTGTGGTAAAGCACATTTTTTTTCTATTGAGACGGTTTCGCCCATATGATCTCAGCCATTAATTCTATTCGATTCGAATTGGAGTACTCAATTACTTGATCGAATTTGAAAAAAATCGATATTTTTGTATTAAAAAAAAATATACAAGACATGCAGGAAGTGACTGAAGTTATTCAGGTATGTGTCGAATCTCTAATTACGATAAATTTGATTTTAGGTCACCGGAGGATCGAGTGGCATCGGAAAAGCAGCAGCGTTGATCGCTGCGGAGATGGGTGCTCACATAACGATCATAGCACGTGATATAAAAAAGCTCAAAATTGCACGAAACGAAATAGTTGAAGCTTGCATTGATAAAGACACACAAAAAGTGGAATTTCTCTCGCTGGATATAGGCGAAAGTTACGAAAACGTTGAGAAAGCTTTTAACGAGATGGAAAAATCGATGGGCCCTATTTATATGCTGATCAACTGCGCTGGTACCGCAATATGTGGCAAAATTGAAGACACGAGATCAGAAGATCTCAATCATATGATTAATCTCAATTTGATTGGAACTTACAATTGTATCAAAGCTGTGGTACCCAAAATGAAGAGTTCGAGAGATGGCATAATAGTCTTAACTTCTTCATTAGCAGCTTTTCTTGGTTTGTTCAAAACAGAACTTCTTGTTTAGACAAAAATCAATTGATTGAATTAATTTTTAAATTAAAAATTCGGTAGTCATGATAGAGTAAATAACATTCATTGTTGGTTGTAAAATTACTCATCGTTATAATTGAAAAATAATGATGATTAGTTGACCATAGCACACTAATGCTGTGCATTTTTCTTCACTGACGTACATTTTTTCATTGCCTACAGGAATATTCGGATATTCTGCCTACTGCTGCACTAAGTTTGCTCTTCGTGGTCTGGCAGAGAGTATCGCTATGGAACTTCGTCCTTACAACGTTTCAGTGACCTTAAATTTGCCCCCCGACACAGACACTCCCGGTTTCGCTGTTGAAGAGTTGAGCAAACCTCTGGAAACTAAACTCATATCTTCCAGCAACGAATTAGTTAAACCAGAAGTTGTAGCAGCGGGTTTAATACAAGACGCTTTGGTAAGTTTTTCTGATGATTCAAAATGGTTTGAGAAACAGTTATTTGTCCAAAATTCTATTTATCTTGTAAGAAAAAATGGACAATGAAAATATTTTGATTGATTTTTTTTCGATTTCGTATTGATTGTACTCTAAATTTCATATTTGTTTGCAGTCGGAAAAATTCTTTTCTACTGTCGGTTTGGATGGTTTCATACTGACCGTACTCTGCTCTGGAATGTCACCATTCGCGTCAATCTTCGATTTGATGCTTCAATCGATTCTAATGGGTCCATTGAGACTCGTGGGAGCCTGCTATCTCATTTCCTTTCGTAAAACCATCGAGAACTGCATGAAAACACGTGACAAGAACAAAAAATCGAAATGAGCTGTTCTCATGGGTCATCAAACTTGATCGCTCAACGCTCCAAAGAAACCTACTAATATTACGGGCTTTAATTCGAGTGAATAAAACAAAGTAAAACAATAAATTCACGTTCTTTAATGTTCAATGTTGGTACGCTGTGAAAAATGATATAAAAATGTTGTACGGAAAATGCTCCAAGTTTTTTCCTTCATTCTTGTACAAAGAGAAGATTGTACGTAATAAAAAAAAAAGTTCTAACGAATGTTCAACTGTTCAATCAATTTTTTCCTCGTTACTGAATAAAGTGGTCGAAACATTAGTCGATATAAAATGTCGAAAACGTTGTAATCTACAGAAATATTTTCTCCCAAAAAAATATAAATATTCAAACACTCAATATTTAAAAAATTAAGTTATCAGCAGAAATTATTAACTTAGTTGAAAATAATACTAAATTTAGTTTAAAGTGACAAATAATTAAATAATAATTAAATAATTCTATTTCACTAGATTGGCTGATGTTTGAGATTCAAAAAATACAATCTGTCTGTATTTTTATCCAAATTTAGCTGACAAATCCGCGAGAAAAATGTAAAAAATACTCATAGAAATTGCGTCAATTATCCTCGGATCGAAGCACACAGATCAGTAGACATTTAATTTGAAGTGAAGAAAATGAGGGATGGAATATCGACAAGAGGACTAGGATTGGATACGGTCTTTCATTGAATTTCTCAACGGTTTGGCTTACTTTTATTTAGTATCCCGTAAGTTTCATAGTATAATGCTCTTCATTAAGCTTTATGGTTCTTACACACATAGAGCGGGGTTTCATCTTTTATTTTATTTTTTTTTCATTCCACGCTGCCCCTGCCACAATAGTTGACAACGAAACGTTTGAATTGCGTCGTTATTTCTTTTCTTCTTTCGTTTTTTTTTTTTTCTTTTTTTTTTATCTTCTCGTATGTATAGAGTATACGTGGACGAGAACGTTGCAATCTTGGAATCAGTCGACGAGACTTCCGCTTTGAATCTCGAGATGAGAGACAAAAGTTTCAGCTTAAGAACGAAAATGAAAAAATTGGAAAAAAGCTACGCTTTCGAGTACACGAGAGATCGAAGTCTCGTCGCATTGGGATTTTCGGAAGCCCCGTCGAGGGAATAATAAACTAAAACGTTTCGTCAGTTTTTTTAAATGTATGTATGCGTGCATGTGTGTGTGTGTGTGTGTGTGTGTGTGTGTGTGTGGGTGTGTCATTTTTTTTCTACTTTTCACTTCTTGTCTCTGTAGAACCGAGGCTGAACTTACGCATACGAATGCTGGTAACGAATTGTCTTAAAATTGCGAATGCATGATCGGGTAACATGTATTCCTGTATTTTTTTTTTTTTTTCTTGTTTTTTTCCCCCTCGTTCTCTCGAAGTCGTCACACACTCATTCGTACACAGAGATTACACTTTGCTCTCATTTCTTTCGCGCATAATACATTCTTTCATTATATATAAGTCAATCACTCTTCGAATTCAATCGCGCTGCCACTCGAACTCACAAAATCAGCACGCTCACTCGCGCATACACTTATTCGCACTATTATCATGATTTTTTTTTTTTCCGTCCTCGCTCGACTAAGCATCATCTCGCGGATTCGATAGTGCTGTATTTACTAACATATTCGTTCAGAATTTTTCGGGAGATTTATCTTTTCGAGTTTTTTTCTTTTTTTTTCCTTATTTCAAATCCCTTTTCGAGAATCCGTAAGACGAGGCAAGTTCCGAGGTTTGAGTCTCTCGCGATGTCCCCTTATTCGCTCGCTCGACAATGCTTCGTTCGTATATAAATAAGTTTTTTTTTTCGTTTTACATTGAAAAAGCATATTTGACAGTAACAGTATTGATGATGAAAATGGATTTTGAATCCAAGAAATTATCAACGACGTTTTTGTTATTCATTGTTATTTTTTTTTCAACTATAAAATAGTAACAAAGAAGTGTTTGAAATAATGAATGAAATAAAAATGATATTATCATCGAACGTTCGAATCAGTGGACGAATCTCGATTTAACGATTATCTAGACCAATCGCTAATGTTAACGCAACGATTATTATCCGTGGACGACGCGAACATTTTTTTTCTTTCTTAATCTCTCGTCAAATGAATTTTATTCTTTGCTTATTCTTTTGTTTTCTAATAGTTTTTTTTTTTTTTTTTTGATGGTTCACACAGCCTACACAGCCAATCGAAGCTCGTACATGTGCGTGCCGGAAAACTAGTTTGCTTGAAAAAAAGACAGAAACATTTATCTTTTCCGATTTTTCAATCTTCGTTTCGTCTTGATTTTTCTCGCTTTTTATTCGCTATACGAGACGTTTAATCATCATTTTTTTTCGGCCAGCACCCGTCGAGGTTCAAGTTTATTTTTATTTCACAAAGTATAGGCAGAGCGTCGTCATCATTGTCGTGATTTTTTTTTATTTTATTTTATTTTTTTACCTCGTTTAATTACAATTAGTATCGCGATTGAATTGGACGCGACGAATATACAATCCCTGCGCGAAGTCCCGAGAGTCCCGCAGGAAGCGATATGATAATTTGGTGATTTCGTTTATTCATTTATATTTGGTTTTTTTGTTTTCTGCTTTCGGGGCTCGTCGAAATTTCGGTCGTGCGGCGACACTCGGGACCGAGAGCACACGATCCTCTTTAATTAATTATTATTTTTCTCATTAGAAAGAATATTCATGGAGAGACAAAAAAAATGATTGGGAAATTCGAAGATCTTTGTGAAGAAAAAAAAAAAGAAATGAAACGGATAACAGCATTTCAAACGAATATGCGCATGGGAATCGTGCATATTTCGAATGAAAAATGATAAATCAAAGGCGGCGACACTTAGTAACTACGATAGACATTGGTACAAAATTTCAATGCTCACTACCAATTATCTCTAGGCGAATGTTATCTCTTTTTTTTCTCTCGCTTCCATTCTTAATTATTTTTCTTTTTTTTTTTCATCTTCTGTCAAAGGAGCGACGAGGACGTCGTTGACTTTCGTTTTTCGCGCGACAGGGCCGTTTTTACCTCTCTCTCTCTCTGTGTTTGATTGGGAAACCGAGAAAATTATTTTCACGATGGTGAGAGCGAAGGAAGTCCTTTTTTCCTCCCTGAACCTTGTTCTCTCCTAACGGCCCCGAGCGAGATAAGAAAGTTGCAAAAAAAATATATAGAGCAAAGTCCCTGTCGCCCCTTTTTTACATTAAAGTTGTTGTCATTCGACCAACGCGTTAACGGCGTCAATCCAACGAACCTCTTTCTTTTTTTTTCCCTTTTCATTTCAAATTCTTTCCCTCCATTTTTTGTTTCGTTATCTCGCATTTATCTTTCTCTCGATCTGTGTAATTTCTTCTTTCTTGTCTTAATCCCGTTGGTTAATATTTATCGGACAATACTCGTTTATATCATCGAATGGATTTTTCCCCCTTTTTTTTTGTCGCTTCTGTTAATTAAACCCTTAGTTTCACTTACGCTACGGCGTTAATTAGTGTTACATCTATGGCGTGTGGCCTGCCCGTGCTACCCTTGATCGTGTTCGCTCAGACGATTCGTCATCGTTCAAAAATTTCTGTATTTAACCCTTTTCTTTTGCACTTATTTTATTTTTATTTTTTCATTTTTTCTGCTTCCACATTGGTTATTCGAAATGAATGCAAAAATCAATCGTTTCTGACAACGAAGAAATTAGTAGAAGTAAATTCAATAGCTTTGTCCCAACGGTCTAATCAATGTTACAATTTTAGAAAAAAATCATTAAGTCGGTTTCATATATTCATTGTTGCGATATGAAAATGGATTTTTTTTTTTTTTATTCGTTGAAACTGTGAATAATTCGTTTGTTTGAAAATGGTAAGAAAAACGAATGAATTTTTATTACGAAGTTAGATCAAGATCTCACAATTAGGCAAACGTGGTATTTACGATACGGTTAGCACAGGCGGCCAGACAATCGTTACCGAATGTGCGGTATTATGCTTCGTTTTTTTTTTTTTTGTTTTTTTTCTCTTTTATTTCATTTTTCACCATTTCGACTTATTTCGTTATTTATTTCCGTCCATCATTCATTATTTGCTCTCACTTACGTAAATTACACAGTAACTGTTGGGTGTTTTTTATATTTTTACTTTTTTTTTTGTTTCATTATTTTTCTCGCTGTTTCTCATTTTTTTTAAATTTTATTAATTTAAACACGTATGGCATATCATAATTAACATTATGTCATTTTATATACTATTTATTTACAGACAATCACATGAATCGTAGGTAATTCTAATATCGTTTCGTATAGTGTTTTTTTCCCACGCATGGAATTTCTCCCACTTCGATTATATAAGATCAACTCGATTTCCATTTCCCGATCAACTTTTGTTTTGTTTTGTTTTGTTTTTTTGTTTTTTTTTTTTCATCATGAATTATTCCCAGTACAGCAACTGAAAAGGCAAACGAATTATTATTTTTTTTTTACTTCACGATCTTCGAGATCGATTTTTTTCAAGAAGGAATAAAAATAACCACCTCGATCACAAGTCTCCTCGCGTATCAATAATGAGAGCTGAAACTTGTTCAATACCGAAATAAAGTGAATAATTTTAACGGAGAATAATTTCTCTCACGCCGAATGCGATGACCATGCGAACACGTTTATATTCTTTCGTATACTACATTCGTATATTGAGATACGAGAATATATATTTCGGAATATAAAAAAATCATTAGTGTCGCAGGAAATCGGACGCCCGCGAAAGAATCAACGATAAATAACATTTAGCTAATTTTTGTTTCGTCATCAATGATTTTTCTTTTGTCATAAGCGATGTATATTTATATAGATGTATGGATATAGTGATTTTTTCATTATTTTCAATTATAGACTCTCGTGTTCGCGCATGAATTTATGGATATTTATAAATATTTCGTAATTTTGCGAACAAATTTATCGGTATGATCCCGAGTCAATTGAAATAGTTGCTTTTTCTTTTATATCTCAAAGTGTACGTAATCAATATTCAACTGTAGAATTTATCTTCGACCACTTTCGTTGCCCGCCGTCTCGAGGGTGGATTATTATCATTCATTTTTTTCTTTCCGTCCTCGTTTCTTTTAATTTTTTTGGTTTTTTTCTCTTATTTCATCTCAAGTTGAGATGATTTTGGAACCAGTCGAGACGAGGAGCACCTGTCTGTGGAAGTCGACTGCGTACACTATCACGATTTCCGCTTTTTTTTTTCTAATCAATTTTTTAAGATCCGCCGTCAACGATCTTTCTTTTTTTTCTTCTTCTTTTTGCTACATAATTATATATCTTGATCGAACAAGTTTCAATTCTATCGAGGAAGACTTTGACGATCTATAGTTTCGTTATTGGCCGTTCCCTGAAAGCGCTTTTTTTCTCTCTTATTCATTCATAGTTTTTTCATTATTCTTCAAAATTCATTTCTAGGTTTCGATATCATGGGTCGAGGGTAGATGAACGCTCAAACGGCCACAGAAAATTTCGATTTAGCCTCGAGCGTCGATAAAACGTCACGATCATAGTTTCAGTACGTATACATTCCACGTATATGACACGGAAATCGAATATTCGTCGAACATTGACAGAATTCCCGTTCAGGACCATACCCCCGTGAAGCCATAACTTTTATTGTTTCAACCCCTTACATTCCAATTTTTTTTTTGTTCTCCTCGCGACTGCTTGGGACTTTTAGTCGTTTTGTCAGATGCTTCTTATTCCTCGACAAATGAAGAATTATCGATTTGAAAAAAAGTTATGGAACTTACAAGAAATTTACATAAAACAGGAAATTTATGAATTTTGATACAAAAGGAAAGAGAAAGTATGACGTTAACATGAAAAATAGAAAAGCGATTGAACTTTTTAACGATAAAGGGACAAATATATAAAAATTAGTTTATTTACGAACTCTCTGAAAATTCCTCGGCAACGATAGTCGTGATTGAGATTTATCTATTAAAAACTTTTAATCGCATGTAGAGATATATATGACACTTAAAATAGTCAAGAAATTGGGAAGAAGGAAAGAGAGAGAATGTTTTTATTGCAGAATTCAATGAAATCTATAGCAAAATCAATGTTTGAGTTCTTACGTGCTTTTTTCCCTGGTCGGATATTCGTTAGGTGTATACCTGTCGTCCACTTATTCGAGAATGAAGAATAGTCTTGGTGTAATGAACGATAGATACGAGTTTCTCGAACAGACCGGTCTATAATCAAATTTCCAGCTGCTCCAACACCCCTTATCGTCATAATACACCGTTGGTCTTTTCCGAGCGTTGCTTGGCTTTATATTTAGAGAGTGGAGAGGGGGGGGGGGGGCTGGGGTGGAAGAGAAAGGGGTAAATTAGCCCGAAGAACATTGGTAGAACTCTGGGCTTCGGAGGTCGCGCGTCTTCGAACCAGCCTCTTAAGGGCGAAAGGAAGGGGAGGCTGAAAAATGTGGTTGAATTGAAATGCCCCGGGGGTTTAACCGGAAGCTCGACCCGCCTAATAGCAAAATCAATGCCACGGTTCGTTCACGTTCCTTCATATCGCTTGCACGCAAACAACCAGCTAGAAAATTCACGTTCAAGAGTTCCGGGTGCGAGTTTTCTTTTCTCAGCTCTCTCTCTCTCTCATTTTTTTTTTCTCATCCTTTTTCTTACTTCAAAAGTTCCATTGAATTTCCGCTTTCGTGCTTGATTCGCTTCGTGGTTCATCGAGATTTCGTATCTCTCGGATAACGAATGAATTCGATTCGGAAAGCCACGGAAAAGCGAGTCGACTCTTTTTTTTTTCTACTGCTCACTCTTCGACTCTTGTTCAACTGAATTTTCGAGCTTAATAAACCATCTCGATACAATCAAAAATATTTATTACCCTTATTTCTAACGGCCGGATCGTACTGTCTTCGGATTTAAATACACACCCTCGAATTGCAGTTTAATCGTCGTCTTTTGAGGAAAATATAAATCTTTTCGTATCTCGATTTAAATACACACTTTCAAGTTGTTTTTTTTTTTTGCTTCGTTCTTCACTCTTTAGGAGAAACATTGAACCTGATCGTAGATAAAAACTCATAAAGACAGTTTATCTTATGAGGAAAAATTTCGAGTTTTCATGAGAATGAAAAAAGAAGAAAAAAAAATGGTTATTGATCTTCATAAATTAAGAAAACAACAAGTAGGGGAGATTTTAATCTTTAGTCTGCAACGTTTTGACCCGTAATGGAAAAACAAATCGACAGGACATTTGTTTCTAGTAATTTCGAAACCGTAATTGGGTTAATTATCCTCCAAGGAACTTTGCAATCCTCGAAGCTTTCGACACAATTTTTTCTTCTAATCATTTATTATTAATTTCGTAACTTTATCATCGCGTTCGGTGGCTATTACATTCGCTGAAGATCGATCGTGATAGTTCAAGATGGTCAAATGTTATCGTGGGGTTTATTGAAGGTAAAATTATTCATAAAATCGATAAGATCGTTGGATTGTGACGAAACGTAAGTTTATATGAAAATCTATAAAAACAAAAACGAGCGAGTATTTGAGGGAAAACAGCAAAGAAAAATAATTTGTTTTTTATTCATTGGTTCGAGCTCGAACCTCTACGACTTTGATACCACAAGGGGGACGGAAAATCAGCAATTCAATCGCGTCAACGCTGCAAGGAAACTTGGGAGTTATGACGATTGATTAGTCGGCTGAAATAATCAAAAAATATTAGTGTATTATTTTTCACGTCGAATACCATTATTGCGAAAAATAACGCTCGACAAGGAAGATAGAAAACAAAGATTAATGCACAGGAAATTCATTTGGAGAGTGGGAAACCGAGGCGCGATGCTTGCTCTATCAACTTTTCATTCCTTACATTTTTTCAATTTCTATCATGCATTCTTTCTCACGCTCTCTCTCTCTCTCTCTCTCTCTCTCTCTTTCTCTCGCGCTTTTTCATTCTCAGTTTCACTCAAAGACAAGTGGACGTCTCGTTCGTCGTAATTCAGCACGAATCGTATGGACTCGTGGATGGAAAGAGATCGCAAGATAATGAACCAGTATAAATTTCATTGATAAATAATTATCCGCGAGTCTGAAATTTTGTTTTCCAGAGATGTTAAATCGCTCTGGATTATGATGAAGTATCTGAAGATTATTCGAGGCCTCATGAGTCCCATGACCCGTGAAATAATGTCCTTTTTTGTGTATCTTTATTTTTGTTCTCTTTCGTTGACAGCGAACAACACTCGTGTAGTATATTTGCTTCTTTCGTTTGAGCATTGTTAAATGCTTTTTTTCTTCGACCTTTCCACTTGCTTCCAGCGATTTTCCAGCACCATTCGATGACGCGCAATGACGTCTTTTCCCAATTCTCCTGAGGAGGATGACATCGTGACATCGACGTCATGATGATTATCGCACGATCGGCAAATTAGCGCTGTAAGCGAGACGCACCGATCTCTGATAGGTGAAGAGCACCAGTGATATTAATACCGCGAGAACGAATACACGTCGTCCATGATTCGACGACAAACTGACGGAACCTGCTAACCACCAGAGAGCCCGACAACCACCTGGTGCTGCGCTTATCCCTCTTTGAATGGCTGCTGGATGCTCACCTACGCAATGAAATTTTATTAATCAGCTTTCTCGTACAGAAATCCTTTATGTTCGATGTATTATCATATGAAAACCAGAAGGATTTAGGGACGTGGAGAATTTCTAGTTATTATTGAACTGCATTCGAGCCTTTTGTGCATTTTCTTTTCACTTTTTGTTACGAAAATTCAAACGGGTGGATTCGAAAGAATAATTTTTAGTTTAGATCTTGTACAGAAATGATTATTTCGTTATGATTTTTTTGAACAAAAAGATCGTGATAACAAAAATTTGGAATGATTCCTTTTTGTGTACAGTAACCGTAGGGTTTTTGGACACGCGGTTAATTCGTGAATTCAAGCAATCTGAATAAAGAAGCGAGTACAAAAAGAAAACGAGAAACGCGAAGTGTTGATTTCAAATGAGTAACAATAAAAGTTATTCGATAAAACAGGAAGCTCATTTTTATTTCTGCATGAATTTTGTTCGAATAATAAAAATTCATTTTCATGCACTTATTTATTTTTCAATTAGTATGAAAACAATGATATTAAATCGTCAAAGATACCGATTAATGAAAATAATGGGATGAGAAATAATCAATTCAAAATGGTTTTTCAACTTTGAATTTCCCGGGCTAATCAATCGGATACTTTTATTCTGACTCTTATTATTTTTAAAAAATCTTATTTCAACAGCAAGCTATTCGCCTCGAAACAATAATAAAGGGCTTTTCACACTGAAAATTTTTCAGCCAAACGAAGCCGGATGGTTTCCTCCCTCTTAGTAAGAGTAGTAAATTTCAATGTCGCTACAATATTGCTACAACGTATCAAAAACGTAGCGCGAAACAAGCAAAATTGATGACTCACTCCACATTTTTATATTAAAATAAATTTTAGAAGAATAATATCCAATTTTCAATAATAATTTCATAATTCTTTTTAATTTTACATCACGAAACATTCGCGTCCATCTGTTTCGAGTTAAAATTAATGAACACGATGTAATTCCAATGAAAAATTTCATCTATTTTTCAATCAACGTTCACCGAGCGTAACATTTTTCAAAGAGCTTCATTCTGTGTTAGCGTTTGAAGCTTTGAAGAAAAACTTGGTAATTGAAAATAAACACAATATTCAATCTTGTTTCTATACGTACCGGTGCATCGTACTCGTTTTTACCGCGACTTATGATGTATCTACTTGATAAACTTTTTCGAATATAATCATGAAATATCAACGCGCTTTATCATTTATCAACTCTCGAGAATTTCTGTATACCACTTCATTGATTTGTTCTATGGACATTATTCTTTAGAAATAAACACGTTAGCTGAAAAGATTAAATTTTTAACGACCGTTCGCGTCCCCATGAAGAATTCAACTTCCGCATTGCCCAAAATATTAATATCGTTTCCTCACACGTTCGTTCCCAGAGAGAAAAAAAGTAATTTTTAACAGAAATTTCCATTTTTCTTGTTCCACAAATTTTGAAGCAGAGCGAACGAAAAAAGGAGCTTCCATTTATTTTCTACTCACCATTAAGAACGTGGAGGGTGACACTCGCACTGTCGAGATTACTTGGACTGCACGTGTAATTCCCCGAGTCTTCCGGCCTCGCGTTGTGAATAACGAGGCTACTATCGAAGCCTGTTTCGGTTCTTGTCACCGGATGAATGTCAAGCTTGCCATAATGATCGCTCAAAACTCGATCACCCTTGTGATACCAAAAAACGTACGAGGGCGCTTCGAGCGACTGATTTATTACGCATCTGAGGGAAACCGTGCTCCCGGTTCTTACGAACCTGTCTCGATCGCCCACTATCTCGACCTTTGGCACTGTCAATCCATAAATCATTTTATAATTTAGTTGTTGTATTAATGATTTTTTGTTTGTTCAACGTTTCAATAACAACGTGAGTATATTATTATTCGGTGGAAACGAAACGTTCATCAATTTCTCTGTACGGAAGCTCGTGCCAATTTTATATTTTTCTAAAACTCCGATTCGTTATCGATTCCCATATGATTCCGTTGACAATAAAACTGTTTCACAACTCCACTTACTTTTTTTTTTTTTATGGTCGTTGCTATAAAATTGTGAATTATTATTATAAAAAATTGAATATTCGAAAGAAGATTAATTACTGCGGTCTAGTAAAAACGTCGTTTGATAAATCTTCTTTGATAAATTCTTTGATAAATCATCGTGCATAAAAAAAAAAGAAAAAATATTACTAACCAACGACGTTGAGATGCACGAAGTGACTCGTTTTGGGTTCGGTCGATATTTGACACTCGTAATCCCCCTCGTCCCTCGCCTGTACGTATTTAACTTGTAAGGTCCACGTTTCGGAGCCTTCGACGAAAATCGCCTGGAATCGCTCGTCAGCGATGAACATGACTCTATCAACTGAGAGAATGTGAGCGTCCTTTTTCCTTATCCATGATACCTACATTGCCCAAAAATAACACGAAAATCAAATACATCATAGAAATAATAATTACAATAATAAATAATTACAGAGATGAGAATATTACTCTCGTTTTTCTTACTCCGCGAAAACGTTTCTGATTCATGAATAACTGGGATAACATGCTATGTGTTTTCAAAGTTAAATGTAGTTGGGGGTCGAGGAAGGGCGGAGGGTGTTTTACAGAATATTAATAATAATAAAAAAAAAAAACGGAGCGTTAATTACACTCTTTGGGAAGGGTTGTACTCGAGGATTAACGTGCTTGTACGATCTACCGTTCGAATTTAATTATAGACCGAGATACCGTCGAATGCTTTGTGTAATCGTATACGTATGTAGTACACATACATGTACACATGATTACCACAAAGTGTGTGTTTATATCAAGTATTACGTACTACATATAACTCTGGCTGTACCACCGTGATTATTATAATTTGCGTGCTACCGGATACTTTGCCGAAGCGGAGTACTAAATTTTCTCGTTACTGCGTAAAGGTCAGTAGTATATATAGATAAATTAATATACATTAGTTATGTAACCATAAAACGAAGTTGATGAATAAAAATTCTATTTGGACTATAATTGTGTCATCAAAATTAAATATGAGTAGAAAAAAAAAAAAAAAAAAAAAATTTGGACAACCCATGGTAATACTGATTCAAAGCGGTAACGGAATGTGTCGACTGAGAATTAAATTATTCTTCGATACTTTACAGTTAACCGCAGTTTGTCACGACTTCCTTTCGGGAACGAGGGGGAGAAAGACAGAGGGAAGCGAACATAATTAATATAGGCTGAAAAAAATATTATCTTCGGTTAATAGAGCACGCGATCTGAAAATGCTTTTATCATTTGGACGTTAATTTATTGTATGCATAGAAAGAAAAGTAAAAAATGGTGTTAAATTTCGTGTCGTGGATCAAAAAGATTTTGAAAAATGGTTGCTTTTACGCATACTTAGAGAAAGCACCAGAGAGAGAGAGGGGGGGGGGGGGGGGGGAGAGATGGAGAAAGACAGCGAGAGCACGGAAATCAAAGGAACAAAATTCACACGCGATATTCCAGGCCAGTCGTAATAAAAGTTTCACCAAGCACCAAGCAAAGTTTCGTGCTCCAATTACTCGTGTATATTCACAGTAGTGGTGTATACAAGGATCGGTAAAGCACTCTGGCAATCTCCTTAGTTTTCAGGGTACGCGATGACTTTTCGAGATCTAACTCCTTGCAGAGCCATAATCAGAATATGTGGCTTGGGGCATGAAAATAAAGAAAAGGAAACAAAAATGAGAGATGATTGATCGATCAAATCATTTGATTAATTATACCTCGAATTGTTCGCGATTAATTATAAAATTATACAAATTTTCATGGGGAGTGAAAAATAATATTTTTTTTTTTTTTTTTCTTTTTATTACGTCTAAATAGTTTCGGAATAAATAAATCAGCATACCCTTGGCTTTTGAATAATAGATAGGGCTGCTATGGAAATTATGAGAGGAGTAGGAAGAAGTAAAAGAGATGAGATAAGTTTCAGGGAGTCCGTCAGGGCGACGGACAGGCCATGAGAAAGGTCTTTGCGGTAAAAGTTTTTACAGCTTTGCCAACTATAACCTGTAACGGCGGAGAAAGAGGAAAAGAGACAGAAAAGCATTGGCCAAAGTCCCAATTTCACTCGGAGATTTTCTTTTGTGCCTTTGGAGGCAAAGCGCGGGAATGACGAGGGAGAGAAAAAAAAAGTAGAAAGGACGAAGAAGGACAGTCAGCCTTCTCTCACCTTTTTTTTTCTCCATTTGTGCCTCATGAAAATTAATTTCACGACTCTTTACCACGTAAAAAAAATCCATGTGGGTCCATTCCAATCTTTCACCCTTTTCTCCTTCTCTCTCTCTCTCTCTCCTGCTCTCTTCCTTTCTCCCTTCCTCTCAACACTTTCAAAGCTTTGGGTGGAATGATAATAAAAAAAATTTGCGATTCACGCTCCTCGTGTTTCTCAACAGTATCCAAGAGCTCAATGCCCTATATTACTCCACCGGCGCCCTGGAAAATCGATCGACTAAAGTTTCACGAGGAGGTCATCCGATCTCTCTTTTCCTCTCTCTCTCTCTCTCTCTCTCTCTCTCTTTGTGGATGCGATACTCTCTGGAAGAAAAGAGGATATTGGTTTGCACGAGTTTATCGCGTGGAAATCGATTGCACTATCAAAAAGAGCTGCGTTCCAACGACTAAAAAGCTTCGGACGCATGTACATTCGGAGTAAAAGCTGTCGGGCGATACACGTGGAGAATTCGAGTATTATTTGCAAACATCTCGTTCTGTATTTCTCCCTTTCGAGAATGTTGTTGTTATTTTCAATATCATTGGAACATTACTGAACTTTTCAACGATTCGTGGTTTAATAAAAGTATTTTTCGTAAATTCAACTAAATGTACAAACGAATTTCCTGCTCTCTACCTCTCTCTCTCTCTCTCTCTTTGGATCGAACTTTATGCTGAAAGTTCCTAAACTTTTCTAGTAAATTGTTTGATCGTACCCACAGCACGAAGCTCTTTATCCACAAAAAAAGAGAAGAATTTGGCAGTCCGCTTCGATGTGTGATTACACGGGACAGATAATTCATTGCTAGATCGAGCATCGCCTCCGAGCTTATAATGTAATCCAATGAATAATAAAAAAGTCAAATTAATAATTAAAAAAAAAAACACCAATAATGGATGCCAGTATTGGAGCATGAAATCAATATCGTTCTAACCGAAACGTTCAAAGTTTCAACCGTTATAAACTGTGCTAATATATCCCTCGAAACCTAATTCATTAATAAAATTGATCGGTAAACTAGCCGATACCGAGTAGGTCAATTACTCATCGGTAACTCTTCTGATAATTTTGATAAAGATTACCTAAAACCTGGGACAATATTTTGGGTAATCGAGAAAGTCATACTGGCACTTTGTTGACGCGCGATTTCATCTGATATGCCACGGGTATCGGTTAGGAATATTACTTTATACATATACGCCGTGTTTATTCACATATTATATATGAACACACAGGTAAATATATATGCGTATGTATATACATATATTTAGAAGGATCGAGATATATATTCATGAGAATTGAATTTCACAAAATTATTCTCTCGGCTGTAACCGATGACCCAGTTTGATAGGAAATGAAGGAGTGGTCGAACGATTGCGGGAATATCCTAGATTATAGCATAGCACACACAGCTGACCAGGATTATTGGTCCCTGTGGCAGGCTGCGATGTGTATAGATGTGTACGAACTTTTGTGCGACGTTTTCGTGCTGGCTCTAATACCATTGCGTTTTCGCATACACAAATATATATACGAAATGTTCTATATATATAGTATTCGCTAAAGCACAGATCAGACGCGGTTGTTTCTACTTATCAGTGTGATAGTCAGACACACAATATTCCGAGGATCCTGGACATTGCCGATGACCTCGTAATTTCGTTCGTCATCATAAAATCGCTTTCTTAGACGTCGCTCTAACTCTCATCTCGTTTCCTTCCATCTTCGTCTCTGTTTTTCTTCTTTCTCTCTCTCTCGTCCTTATTCGCCTATCCTCTTTTTCCGCTTGTTATCATATCTTTATCTCATTCTGTTTTTATATCCTTCCTTTCTTTGACTCACTCGTCTCAACCGATTTTCTCATATCTCCGAATCTCCCTTTCTTTGTTTTCATACGTCTGTCTCATTCCGTTCTCCGCACTTTCATACCCGCCAGCTACTCTCTTTTTACCGTCTTCCTTTTTTTTTCTTTTTTTTTTTCGAGGAACAAGAGCGAGCAGAGAGCTCACGCTCTTATCTCAAGCTTCTCTCTCTCTCGAAGACCCCTTGACCGACGCTATACTACTATACCTCTAGACGCAAGAATATCCCCTATCGCACCCTCACTTTATCCTAACCACTGTTATCTCGAAGCAACTCAGTACTTCTCATATATACGTATATTCAAATCTACATAGCTATATTATTTTTTTTTCTGTTAAACTGTACCTCGAGTAAATAGAAAATGTCCACGTGGCACGTGAAACAGTACAAAAGGAAATATTTTTCTTCAAGTTTTGCCAGAATTGGCTGAAGAAAGCCACAACCAACGTAAGCACCGAAGCGATGAAACTTTTCAAGTATATCCGGAGGGATATATTCAAATGTTATGCTGAACGTTTGTTCAACTTAATTTCTCACTCGTCCTCGAGTACGACTGTAGCTTACTACATTTTTATTCTCTTTAATATATTTCGAGATTACATGAAAAATAAAATAAAATAAAGCAGAGGAAATAAAAAACAATATTGTATGCACATCGAGAAATAACGCGTTGAAAAGGAAAAGGGAAAAAAATATGGTGGCACGAAATATGGAAAGCTCAGGCTCTTTTGATGTCTATTTTTGATATATATATGTGTATATATTCGTATATGTATATATTTGAGAGAGTATTATCGTTTGATATAGTATAATCACCGATTTATTTCCAAGCTGGCGCACTTTGCAAGGCAAGAAAGCGTGGGTGCCAAGCTGGGCGGTAAAGTTTTCCGGATTGTTCGAGTCGAAGTATGGACCTGGATAGATGCCTGTGTATCTTTTCACCAACGAGTGCGATCTCGTGCTCACCCCTGTGGAAATAAATATTCAATAATTATTGAGAATAAATATATAATGTTGGCATTATAAAAATTTTGTTCGAATATAGAACAGAGGATGCAATACTTTTATTTTTTGCATCAACTTCAATAACGTTTGTCGCACATATTTTTCTAACCGTAAATTCAACGTAACGCTTTTTATTTCATCGCTACTTTTTTCCATTTTGCTAATTGTCAGTCAATATACTCCGTAAAAAAGTTGCAGTTCATCATGGAGAAGTAGATGCATTGCGAGTGTTATACAGAAAGAAAAAAAAAAACAAACACAGGAGCGACGTTACGACCAATTAGAAAAATTCTTTTTTGTTGACACGAGGCTCTCGTACGGAAACAACAGAGCTTCAGGGATCGACCCTTTTTTTTTATGTCGTCGGACTTGACACGCGACTTGTCCAATTCTGCAATTTTTCAGAAACTAACTTTATGAATAGATCGGATCGTGGCAACTTCTCCGTAATTATTAATCCAATCAATCTGATATTGGAATCGATTGAAAGAAATTCGATTAATGAGATAATGAAATTCCAAACGACGATCAATTCCGTTGCTAGAATGATAGTTAATGTTGTGACGAACGTTCACCGAACGAAGCTGCTGGTACTTCGAAGCGTCTATGCCAAATAAAATTTGTTTTTGACAAGTCACGAATTTCGGAAATACGAATGAGGAACAAAAATGATTTTCAATACATCTCGGAAGAAATAAATTTCATGAAAACTTGAGCGAGTGATTAATGAATAATCGTTATTTATGTATAAATGATTTTTTTCCCAAATTCATTCCAACGGTTCCGATAATGTTGAGATTCATATTATTATTGAAGTACCGCGGAGAAAGAAAGAGAGAGCGCGATTGAATCGCTTGGTAATACAATAAAAACGGTGAGTGGTTGGAACATAGGTTCAAATGTACTTGATCCAAACTCTCAGGAGTTTCTCGCTTCCGAGATGGAATCGGTGTCGAGGATTAAATGGAATCTGTTCTCCCAGGCTTGTATAATTCCTTTTAAGTATATTTATGAAAATCCGCTCCCCGAGAATCAACGACGTATTTTTAATCGCGTACTCGAGAGAAGACATTTCGATTCGCCATTCCAGGTAGATTCATTTTACGATAGAATTTATGGGTGAAAACCGCACGGATAAGAGAAGGAGAGCGTTAATATTATCTTTATCTTCACTTCGATTATAAATATTTAAGGAGCACTCCGAAGCATCTTTCTATTTATTCTTTCCTACTATACCTTCTCTCTTTCTTCTTCGTTCTATCGTTTCGTCTATACGTATAGAATTTTGCCTGTACCGGAAGTGCTCTCGCGGGAACATGCCTGGACTGGAAGCAGCATCCATCCAATAAGAATAATCCGGTCTGGGAATAATCCAATAATACTTGGAGAATCCTACTTCCGTACGGGCATAAGGGAGAGAGCTCAGAATATACGTATATAAGGAAAGATAAAGAAAGGAAGAGAGAGAGCGAGAAAGAATTTGTGATATCTATACTTTTTTCTTGCTCACTTCCGTCTTTCTTACTATCACTCTCTTTCATTCGTCTCTTTTTTTCAGAATACATTATGTACCATATACATACTACATCTTGATTTTACTTCCATACTTTTCACGGTAAATCCTATCACGCCACTCCTTCGGGTCTTTCTGTGCCTTTATCTATATATAAGAGTGCATATACGTATATATATATATGTATATGCTCACTGCTAGATGGTACGACACTATTGGGGCGCGGAAATGGATACTAATCCCCGGGATTCTGGGTCCGAGGATTCTTCAGACACGGTGTGAGATCAGGAGCGTTTCGTTTCGCGCATTGCACCAACGTTAACGCCGCCCCCTGCCTCGTGCTATTGTACCATTTCATCATTCTTTCACTTCTACCGCAATCGACTAGAACACTTGTAACACTTTCGTGTTCCTCTGTATCGCCTTTTTATTTTAGATATCGTAAAATATCTATTCGTTTGGTCTTCGAGAAGAAATTTTTATTTTTAGGGTCTTCTCTATGTTATCGTGGTTATGATTCTGAAGATAGATACTAGCAATCGTGTCATCATTTCGTAATACCTCTTCGTCAGTCTGTCACAAAACTTTCTCTCAGCTTTCAAGATATCCAGAGACTTGCATGCATTTGCATTTTATAAATTCATATACAAATGGAAATCGAAATTATTCGATTTCAGTTACTTGCTTTATAAGGATGATGAAAAAACACACTTTTTTTCCACCCCTTCGAGACACTTATCTTTTCATATGATTTTCAATGTCCTATGTAAAAACATAAGTTCTGAATGTTCTGTTATGCCTTTAAGGAGGCTGGCTACATACGACAATATGATAAGAATTTAATAAAATTTAGTTATAATATTCTTTAGCATCAAATGCAATGACACAATTTTTTTCAAATTTTTCGTCTACATAGTTGTCGAATAATTGGAGTTTACAATATGCAAAAGATATACCTATATATATCAGAATCCTATGCTTACGGAAGTAAACTCTAGTGTTGAATTACTCGAAAACTATGTAGAAGAAAAATCTTAAAAAATTTGTATATTCATATTTAATCCAAAAGAATATGCTCACCAAATTTCATTAAATTCTAATCATTTCGAATTTTCATGTGCTTTTAACATGGCAACATTGTTGTGTTCTTTCACAAGCCCACGCGTATACTAAAATAATCATTGAATTCACATAATAATTGTTTCAAAAGAGATCCATCGAAGCAGACTGTACTTTGGTTATATTGAACTTGAGAAAACATTCATTTTGATATTTATTCATCTTCGGTATTCGTTTTATCGTAATTTATCTCAGTGTGTAATATCAAAAATATTATTACATGGAATGTATGCAGCTGAATATTCATTGCTGGGATATTATAGAATAGTTATTTCAGAATACGTTAAACCATATTTATTTTATCAATGAAAATACACTCGTATAGCATGAATGATTACTGAACTAGAAAGATTTCTTTCATTTCGGTTTTCCATCAATAAAACAGTAATTTTATAATTGGATGATTTTTCTGAGAACTCTGTGCAGCATTTTCGTAACGGGTTTGATTTTATATCAACTTTTTCGTTTTTTTTTTTTCAAATTCAAACGTCAAGTTTCAATTTCGAACTCGTTTGTCGTTTGAAAATTCGAAACTTCACGACGAAAGGCGTTTGACTATTCTTGATAGTTGTCTGAATGTATACAAATCGTTAGCATTGACGCGTGTGTCTTTGAAAGTAATTAGGATCAATAATACATCGACAAAATTCGTTGACAATTGGAAGCCTCGGTTCGAGCAATGTCGTTGGATCTACTCAATTGAATATTTTCTGTCATCAAGCACACTGCGATTAGAAATTTATGCGCGCATAATTGCTAATTACATAATTGGAATTGACATTCCAATTTCAATGGATTTTTTTACAAGAGAACACGTTTCTCATGGATACGCGATGAAATTTTTGCTCAAAGGAGCTGAAAATATCATGGATCTCACGAGAGCTGATATTTTTTTTTAGAAATTGATAATATTTTATTACAGATAACGAAATTAATAGTACGAAGGTAATTGTGTTATCGATACGAAAGAAATCGCCTAAAAAATGAAATTGATATTGAACGTTAATTCGATCGAACCACTTTATAGTCAATATGAGATTTTCGATATTTTCAACGACGTAACATTTTAGCCTCGCAGCATATTTCAATGTAATATTTACGGTGATATTTTTATTATCGATTTATGATATTGGATCGCAGGTGAAAAGCAAGCCAAAAATAAAACAAAATAATTTTACGAGCTTTGAAAAAATTCGCCTTGAATATTAAATTAAATTATAATTTCGTTATAAAACTGCATCATAGTCGATATAAGCTTTTTTTTTTTTCATAGGCTATAAAAAGAAGTTCTAGATTTTATCGGAAAATGAGTTTTCACGGAACTGTGCGATTTTCAATTAACCATAGGACGCAATAATTCTGCCATAAGTGGGCGATCTAAAACATTGTAATTACAGATTGCTTGGATGAAAATTTATTGTGATACAAGCATAAGAATCATGGAAGAGCTTATGCAGGAAGCTCCGGTGAGATCATTTGGTCATCCAGACAGAAGTAGAGTCACCGGAAATGAAAGCCAACGGGATTTATCATTGTGTGGACGGTAACGTACGTATTTCCCTCGAGAGAGGATTAAGGGTTGGAAAAAGGAGGGGAATGATAAGACGAGAGAAAGTACGACAAAAAGAAGGGGATAAGGATTTCAACCAAAGGTCGAAAAGGAAATCAAGTGGCGAAAGAAGGGAAAGGAGAAGAAAAAAAAGAAAAAAAAGATAAACAGATGGTAAAGGGAGAGAAAAAGCGAACGAGTACGAGGGCATGCGGAAGCAAAGCCCCAAAAGCTTTGATAACAAACGCGGCAAAAGTTGGTGAAAGAACGTTTGTATTAAACCATCTAAAACGTCTTTTTTTTACGACTCGAACGAACGTTACGTAAATAAATTTATAGGACTATAGGAATAAAAGAGACCTAAAAAATGGGAAAGTGAACTTGTTTTTTTCTTAACTGAAAAAAAAAGTTTTACTCTGGTACCATCCCTGTTACCGCGTCGACACTAAAATCCTCCATCGCTCTCGTGTAAATGAAATTTAAAAAGTGATTTTTTATTCACGTGTTTTCCATAGGCGAGCACTACTTCGAGCATGCACGCGTCGACAATTTTACTTTTTCAACCAATTATCATGTCCACAAAAGCGCTACATAGAGACCCATCCTCCCTCGAAACCCCTTTTATCCGCACTAGCCACGTCGAAAAGTATTTTCGTTGTCGTTCAATCAACTACCATCGTCACCATCGCGTGTGACCAATATATTTTATCTCCAATAAAGCCACCGTATGAAATAAAAAATAAAATAAAAAATATGTAGGAAGTAACAACGTTTTTTGTCATTCCCTAAACCATCCATTGTTTCGACAAATGGGGTCTCTTAATGAATCCAATTCGGTGAATTCACGGTGATATAAAATTCCATTTTATTTTTATCTCCATCCTGTTAAACTCGAGCATAAAAACAATGAGTACTTTTTTTTTGTTTTTTTTTTCTTTTTCAACATTCGACGAAACAAATAAATGGACCAATTTTGAAAACAAAGAACACAAGTGGACTTCGCGTTGAATAGAATTGTTCATAAGTACTAGATTCATCGATTTTCGCTTAATGTCGAAACTCTACCTGCCGTGGTTCCTGTGTACATGTACGAGAGGTCCTGTACCGTGGAAATTAATGCTCTCCAACTGCAAACGCGTTTGGTACACTCGTTCAAATTTTGTCATAGAGAGAATCGTGCGAAGTGCCTTACGAGAGTTGTGCGTGCTCGATCTGACAGTAGTCAACTGGTAAAGTAAACCCTTCTCGTTCCTACGGTCCAAGAGCACTCGCAAATTCTCTTTCTCTTTCCGTAATGATCGGTATCGAACAAACGAAAGCTCATTATTTCCCTATTGAAATCCCCTCAATTTAACATTTTTCAAAATTAATTATCGTAGTTAAGAATTACTTGTCACAAATCAATGTCAAATTTTTGTCGATACTTGATATATGTTCTATTAGTTTTCGTTGACCCCGCGATATTTCTTTTCTCTCAATGAAATCATTATTCTGCCGAAGCATGAAATATAACACAACGTTACAAGTAATATTATATTTTTCAGAGTGTCGATTGATTGATTGAAAACCAAAGTCCCTTTTTATAAAGTAGGGTTGTGACGCGTGAATTGACTGTTTATTGTCATCGCTTTTCCGCGATTCTGATTGGTTCGCTATGTCATTACACGTAGTCCAAGAACGGCTCTGAAGTTATTCTGTCTGCTCTCAAATGTTACAATGACAGCTGGTTTTTCAAATGTTCATGACAACTCAGATTTCTTCTTGACAAGTCGTGCATCGGAATTGACGATAACGAAGAAAAATTATTCTCAATATATTTCACAAAAGAGAAATTTTATTAAAACTTAAGCAATTGATAAAGAATAATCTTTTGTGTATAATTTATTTTTTCAAATTCAATTAACGGTTCGAATAATGTTGAGGTTTGTTTCACAATTAAAAATAACGTCAGACAAGAAGTTATCGCGCGCGCAGCGCGCGCTTAAATCGCCTAGTAATGACTAAAAGAAACCTATCGAAAAGACTGTGATCGAAAGACTCGCGATGATTGATAATTGGAATGAATATATTCGTCAATTTGAAATATCGACTCTCATCATTTCACTTGCATTTTGTTATTCCAAGCTCAAATAATCATTCTCGACTAGATGTTTCGAGCTTTTTTCTTATTCCTATTTTTAAATTCTCTCTCGTCTGTCGTAAAATAAGTCGTAAAGTGAGTCTCCTCAATAAAATTCAAGCGATGTAAAAGAGGGTAAGAAAAAAAAAGGCGATACGAATGCAAGTGTTAAGATGATTTAAATGTACCTCGAGTTTTATACGAGGTTTTACGTGATAGAGACGTGCATCCCCTATAACGGCATTTGCTATTAAATATATATGTAGTTTTAGCCCCTCTGCACTGTTAGTATCGAGCGTTTATCTGGGTTATCGAACTCAAATAAACATCCGATGCTGTACATTGGGCGAACATCACATATATAAGGCTGGAGTGTATAAATAAAATGGTAGTGAGTACTAAGGGGTGAGCGTATCGATGGCGTCGTCTTCGTCGTCATTCCTGTAAATGACTCTTCACACTAAATAAAATCTCATGAGGGATTCATGAAGCTGCACATGTATGTTTATACGTTGCTCTCTCGGTGGCTATAAAAACTCCGTCAGGATCCATTCAATCACAGAAAACAGTGTGTTTGGGTGGAGGTAAAAACGAGAGCGTTGAGGGCAGCAGAAAAAAAGTCCTAAATGAACGAGGAAGGGCCAAGAGAGAGAAAGAGAGAGGGATAGAGGGGGGGGGGGGGGAGAAATAAAGAAGGAAAACACAAGAAGAGCGATGGAGGGAAAAAAAACATTATGAGGGCTGATGTAAACGCGAGAAAATCAACCCCACTGGATTTTTTCACACGCTTAGGGGAGACCCAAAGATCTTCAAGAGTTGTGACTCGGTAGTCGTGCCTTTGGTCCAACTGCAGCCTCCCTCTTTTTTTTTCTTCTTTTTTTTTGCCACTTTTGCCTAAACTAGAGAACAGCCTGTCCCCTTCAACTGGACTCTGGAGAGTCCATAATGCTGTCAGAAGTAGATTGCTTTGCGCCGAAGTAATAAACGACGAATGCATTTGAGAGGGTGTTCTTTGTGTACTTATTTTTACACGTGTGTACATAGAGTTTTGGCTGACGCGAAGGAAAAATCGCGTGAGGAAAAGCAAAAAAAAAAACTTTAGGTAGAAAAGCTCTTCTGGAAGTGGCTTCGAGTTCTTAAAGTAGT
This sequence comes from Campoplex capitator, assembly GCA_037576405.1. Taxonomy (NCBI): domain Eukaryota; kingdom Metazoa; phylum Arthropoda; class Insecta; order Hymenoptera; family Ichneumonidae; genus Campoplex; species Campoplex capitator. The sequence continues at coordinate 4,726,907 of JARBWI010000323.1, read as the reverse complement.
TTTTTGAGTACCAATCTTTTTCAGGAATCCCACTTTTACCATTTTTATATAAATGTATATACCTAAGCATATGTATATAATATGTCAGACCGATGCCAACAACTTTTTTTTCCAATTTTCGCCCAGCCACTCGTTTTTTACTCTTTATATTAATGAAACAAAAGTCTTTATAAAATATCAGTTCAATTTTCCAGTATTTTTGTTGAAATCCAAATAATGCACAGTCACAAATGTGCTGTTTTACAGAAAAAATTTTTTTTTTTAAATGGAACATATACAGCCTGCATAGTGAGTACAGAAATTCGCATGGACTTTTCTCCAATCGGTTTTTCAAGCTTACCATTTTCATTGGCTAAATTACTAACTGCTAAGAATTAGCAGTCCGGTATCACGATAATTGGAAAATATTGAATTCAAGATGTAGATTTTAAACGTGTTAATTTTTTCTTTAAAATAGCAGATACTTCAGGTAATTTCATTCTCGATATTGCTGGCTCTCTTCGCTAGATCCAATAATTAAGAAAAAAAAGTTTTTTCATGTCCCCTTAACATGATTCAAGTTTTATTGGTATTGGATCATCATTTGCCTGTTATCAGAATAAGAATATTAAAAATAACAGTACTAAAATGTAGCGAGTGTGCGCTCATTTTAATAAAAGATATCTCTTTCGATCAAATATTAAATTGGCTACGTTCAAATTAAAAGAATCAATCAACAAGAATCCAGCAAAATCTCCGAAAATACAATTTATACTCTTCATTTGCTACCAGGTGCCCTATCTAGAATTTATAAAAATAACTCTCGCTTCCTGCCTCACTTTAGGCAAGCGAGGAACGTGTTAGGGTGGTTGGTGAATCGAATCTTTACCCGCGATCAATCCAATTTGATTCCCAACATCCATCTCTTCTCTTCCTTCTCTCTCACTCTCGCACGTTTTCCTTTTTGTTCTCTCTCTTTCTCCATCTCCTTCCACTTCAACCATTTCCCGCTGGTGTTCCTCTCTCTGACTGAGATACGGGACCATGTATACGTCTGACCCAAATTCGTCGGCCAACGATCTTCTACTCCTTTGCCTCCTCGACCATTCCACATCGGTTTGATATACAGACATACGAAAATTAATCAAGTACTACCTTGTCCAGTGACTCAACTTTACTAAACGATAAACTTTCAACATAACCGCTCAATTATAAGTCCAACGAGGCTTAATAAATAATCGTTTCAGAATTGAACGATTCTACCATTTGTATTTCATTGCTTCATCGTAATGCTTTCAATGAATTGATAACTGCTGTGATCAATTAGAGCACCAAAAGAAACTTAATATCGATGAAAATACACTCACACTCAATTAAGACGAATGGATAAATAAGAGTATTGGGGAACGTACAAAAAAAAAATTGTAGAAAAACATAAAGAATTTATGTCCTTTCAACGTCATTATGTCTAGAGGACATTATTAAACGTCAAAAACGTCAAACATGAGCTCGAGTCGATGAGAAACTTTCAGAGAACTTTCTCATTCAATTTTCTACCATTTCAATACAAAAATTTTAATACGATAGTAAAGGTAATAATGGTTATTGGAACTGGGCGAATAGTACTGTAAATTCATTGATTTTGTCACCGTAGTTCGTTTACATCACGGAACTATATATCGATCTGTCTTTTCTCTCTTAGCACACTGTCCCTGGAGCTTGCACAGCGTTATAGCTCGAGCACCCGACCCACTTTTCTGCGGTTTTTTTTTCTTTTTCTGTCGCGCTCTTTCTCTTTCGGTCTCTTCCGTTCTTTCACACTCTCTCTATTTCTCTCTCTCTCTCTCTCTCTCTCTCTCTCTCTCTCTCTCTCTCTCTCTCTCTCGCCCAATATCTGGTACACGCGAGCATGGAACGAAGAGAGCACGAGTAGAGATACATAACGAACCTAAATACATTTTTCTGCCCCTTAACACGTGACAAAGTAGGGTATAGTTGCAGTGGTTTCGTAACGAAGAGAAATTTTTGCATGATAAAATGTACAACTGTTAAAAGAAAATTACAGAAAAAAAAAAAAAAAAACGAAAAGAGAGAGAATAGGCGATAGAACAAAAGTGGGAACGAAAAAAAGGACGAATAGCACGAGATCGCGTTGGACACGAGAAAATTCATTGACCCCACGGCCCCGTCGCTTTGTGACTCGTTCTGAATTATCTACCTCCTCAAATTTCAATGAGAAATCGATTTCGTGAGAATGTTCTATGTCTATGCGATATGTATAGGCTTACATATATATATATATATATATATATATGTGTGTGTGTGTGTGTGTGTAATACGATAATTCACACAAGACCACGGATCTTTGATGGAAAGGGGTGTGTTGGGTTAATGGTCTGTGGTTACGGATGGTGCTGAAGTGCGTTATCTCTGTTCCGCTAACCTATATATATTCTTATTCATGTAGAATGCATTTATCGAATGCACCAAGCGAAAGGGCCTGATCTACATAATTTCAATAGGAAAAGAGCGCCCTTCTGTTAGCCAATCATGTACAGATGCGGTCATCCCGCATCCGGCTATTCCTCATGTTCATATCCTACTTGACGTAGTTTAGTACATCGTACACCGGTTCCCTTGTACCAGGTAGATTAGAGCCAAGGATTATGGATAAAAATGAGTGGTTTTTAGCTCTCGGAGCACGATTAAAACACCTATTCGATTGGAAATTATTCTCGAGCACGTCGAAGAGAATATATACTTGAAGGAACAGATTACAAATTTATTATAACATCCGTGGAACAAGTAAACTGTCTGAAAATCCGTTTAACTTAGAGTGAAAATTCCTGTAGCCTTATCTATTTACGATATCTTCTACGCCATTAAGTTAACTCCACCTCGAACGAATAGTGTTACCGGTAGATACATTCTCTCACACTACATAAAATAGCATGTAAGTATACAATACAGTTTGGTTTACAGGGTGTTATAGTACACATCCTCTTTCGCGCACCCCAACCGCTCCATCGCTACCACCACCATCACCACCACCACTACCACCACCACTGTAATTATCTCTCACAATGATCCCGTAAATATACGTTATCATGTTGAAGATTAAAGAATTCTCAATCCACCCAAAGAGAACTCTTAACTTATGTTTTTATTTTTCCAGATATGATAAAGGGCAAAGGTTATGATTAAAATTTGGATGTCGTTACCCTATAGATCTGTCTTACCGGTGATTCCAAGAAGAATCCAACATACGAGGCAGAGTACGTAGTAATTAATGTATGAGGAAGTCCTCATGGCGACGACAAGGACCATGGCTCGACTAACATCTCAGTGCCTCGTCCACCAATGATAACTTTTATTATTATCAACGCTGAAATTATTGACTCGACGATCGTCGTTGTTCTCGTTTGAATGAAGATCCGATCTCAAGTTCACCGTTTGCCGGTCCATCCGTATTATCGGTTTCCCAAATACCATCCAACCCGTTCGATCTTTCTCGGCCACGTTTTCAACAATTTCAATACCGTTATAGTCAATATTAAGCCGATCGTTGTATCGCGATGTTCGGTTACTATTATCAACACTTCCACTTGTCGAGACGAAAAAACGACAACGACGACGCTGCCCTCCGGTTCCGGCAGTCTCGTGCATCACACACTCGCACACTTTTCCACGACCAAGCACTCTCTCTCTCCTCGCACGGTTCACATATTCACCGAGAAATCCTTTCTGTTTTTTATTTCCGGGTCTTTCACCTGTCTGCTCTGCGTGCTTCCGGTCCTGTCAAACGTCCCCCGGCTTTTGAACCCGCGGGGAACCCGTACGTCTCGCTTCTTCCGTATCGCGCTCTTGCTTCAATTTCCGCGAAAACTTTCAAGCGACACACAGACGTGACACAGACACACAAACACGCGCACAGCCACAAAGACTCAAATCACGACAGCACTGAAATTAGGGAGAACAATTCTTTGTTTCAATATCGTATCAAATGAACAATAACAGATGAACAAAGATCGAGGAAAGCTGAATGATCGAAAGATCATCAGACAGAAAGTACCGGTAAGTTTGCAAATAGTTGAATCTCACTTTATGTTTATTATTTTAAATTTTTTTTATAATAAAACACGTTCACATTGAAAGCTTTTGTTCGATGGGCTCCTGGATATTTTGATCGTCAGTGAGAACACGCGTTTGATGAGAGCCACATGAAATTAGTATGCAAATTAATTTTCTTCTACATTCTCACTGTTATATACATATATATTGAAAACCATGCGATTCATTTTTGTTATTTTTATTCAATAATTAACATTCCGTTGGACAATTTTTTTCTTTGGGATAAACGCGTTTTGTGCGCGTCGCGCACGATTATAAGGGTAACACGGAAAGTTCGGGTGGGCCGCTCTCGTCGTCCCGACGCCCGGGCGAAGCTCTGAACCGCCGGGCTCCAGTGGCACTGCCCGCGCCCGCCCGGGATCCGCGCAAGCGTGTCCCGCGTCTCTCTACCATCAGCCTTCTCACTCTTTTTTCACCCTCTCTCTCTCTCTCTCCCTTTTCCTCTCCGCACTACTCCTCCTCTATCCTTCTTTTTCTCTCCTCCTTTCTCCAGTTCTCTCTCTCTCACTCTCTCTCTCTCTCATACACACACATAAAGTCTCAACCCTCGGTTCTACCTCCCGCAGCTTTTCCACCCCTAACCACCTTATAGCTTCGTATGTGTCGCGATCTGTATTTCTTGCTCGTCCCCGTACACTTCTCTGTAGGACACGGGAGTGTCTCTCCGTTTCGCTCGATCTCACACGCTCGACGTTGCCGTCTACACCCTCGGATGCTTCTCTACCCCTTCCCACCAGCTACCACCCCTTATAAAAGGGGTTGCTCGACCGAGAATGAGAGACACGATGAGCAGAAAATAAAGAAAGAAAGGGAAAGATGTAGGCAAAAGTTGGGAAAGTGGGGAGAGTCGTAGAGAAACTCTCGCTTTCTCACTCTTCTGCGCACCCCCTGTCAATCCTTTTTCCTTAGTAATTCTCCATCCTTCTTCAGCAGCTCTCAGATCTTCATCTTCCATGCTCCTACCTACAATGTTGTCGCTTTACTGGTGTCTATCTCTCGCTTCTTCCGCTCTTTCTTTCACCCTGTACATCTTTATATACAATACCATCCTTCTTTCCTATGTTACAGGATCCTTGAAAAAAATTTGCGATGCTCTAAATTTCCTGGTTATCTCCCCATTATCGCATACACCCTTCTTATCTTCTCAGGCTTCAATTTTTCACAATCATGTGTAATATTATCAGCTCGTTAACGTAACCACTTCTATTTTAGTGGCTTTTGTTCTTGGCAACTTGCTCAAATATTCCGTTACTTTTTAACAGCAACACGAGTATGTTGATTTTCAGTAACGATGCAAAGGTTTGTGGTTTGTTTTCACGAGATCTTTAGCCATTCGTGATCTCGAAGGAAGCAAAAATAAATAATGAGAAAATTAAAGACAAAAGATGATCAAGAACAAAGGGTTTTCGTATACACCGAGAATCTGGGTTTCTGGTCATATTTATTGGCACTAAGAATCATTGTCAATGATTCGAAAGAAAAATCTTCAACGAAGCTTGTATTTTTTCGTTATGAACGATTAAGCAGTTACAATTATTAACAGATTGCAGAGTATATAGGGATTGAAGTAAAGAATAGCAGTTGCAATAATAAAACGGAAGAAGCCAAGACTTTCGAACTTTCCTTGATTACTTTTACGTTGAATCGTAAAAAAAAAAAAAAAAAAAAACGCTCGAAATCTTTTCTTTTCCTCCAGTGACAAAGAGTTGTTTTATTTTTTACGAGCAACATAAACACCTGACGTTTATTTGGCTCGGAAGATTTGTTCGAATGGTGGCTTACGCTAGAACCACCCTTACACACTCGAAACTCGTGAAGAAGGGTTAAATTTTCTGCAGCGATAGTAGTTCGGTGTAAGAACGCAAAAAAGAAAGAAGGTAAGAGAGGCGAAACAGGATATGGGCTTGATGCGAGAGTGAAATAAGGGTTGAAAAGAATACGGACAAAAGTCTAGACTTCACTGGGGTTGCATACAAGATTGCAATGGAAATGATTCAACAATCGATACAGATCAATATTTACGAACCATAATAATCGATTCTCAATTGGCATACGAATTGGATGGTTACTATTGCATGCGACAGCTCCGAGTAAAGGATAAAATAAAGAGGAATGATGTCACTGATGTGTATGTATTTCTTAATTAATTTTGAATAATTGACGGTATAAGAATCGAATCACTGACAGACAGTTCGATGCTAACGTCGAAGAAACAGTAGTTTGTGGACTCGAAAAGTCTATGAATAATAGAGATGTCATTTTAACGAATTCTTCGTCAATTTATTCCATATATTCTCCGCTGTTCGATGAAGAGTAAAATTGATCTTTACGTGCGAAGAGTTTTTTTTTTTTTGCTGAATTCGATGATAATAGATCGAAATTACTTTCGAATGGAATATCATTTCGCGTTGTGCCCTGTTAAAAGAAAAAAAGTAGCAATAAACTGTGGTTGTCATTCGACTATTTTTTTTTGTACTTGTAGAAACTAATTTCATATCGTTTGCTACGAAAATTATTGACACACAAAGAAAAAATGCTTGGCATAATAAATCGATGTGGTGGATCGTCGTGATAAGCCAGTAATGAAAAGCATTGAATGTTTTCGCGTGTCGGAGTTGGAAAGTTGAAAAGCTCGAAAAAGTCTGCAGGTATAACGAGATAAGTCGTCTCGGAGCAGGTGAAAAGCCTCGGCATGGAAAGAGGTTGTCTGAATTCAACGAGAAACGATGTAACACCCGCCCTCTTACTTTTGCTCGCGCACCCTCTCTTCATTTTCGCGCTCACCCTTGGCAGAGGGGTGTCGGAAGTGCTCAGCACGCTCGGGCACTCGTTCTTCTTCAATTAGCGATATAACCCGAGCCTCTCACACCGTTGCTCGTCACGAGGAAGAAAGAGCAAGGGAGAGAGAAAGAGACCGACCACAATTCCGGAAGAGTATAGTCCCATCGTTTTAACGGGTAATTCAAATTTCCCTGGGTCTTCTCTTCTTCTTTAGCACCCCTTGATCTTCACCTCACCCAGTTTTCATTTAATTTAAACTGTTCTCATTTAAACTCGTATTCGTACACACAATTACCACGTAACGTAGACATATATATGGAGGAAAAAAAATGTTCACGGATGACATTTAGTTACATTAAAAGTTGTATAAACCGAAGGGTTGGTCGTGGAGGAGGTTTTGCTTAATTCGATAAAACGCGTTACACGTTCGAAACTTTTTGATGCCTCTTTTCTGACTCTCATTCTCTTCTTCCATTTATCCCTCTATCCTTCTCACTATACACATTGAATTTAAAGCGTGCCCTAGTATTGGTGAGTTTCCTTCACCAACGAGAGATTCCGCCTACCTTTTTCCTCTCTCTCTTTCTCTCTTGCACTCGGGTTGAAATTTTCTTAAATTCTGCACTCTACGGCATAGAAATAACACAGCCTTGCTCTTGTACTAACTCCGCGCTTTCTGCTTCGTCGCGCTTTACTTTTTTCTGCCTTTCCGCGCGTTGTGTACAAGGCAAAAGAGACCTTTTTAGCGTTTGCCCTTTTACTTCGCTCTTTCCTTCTTTCTAAGACTTTCTTTTTTTTTTTTTCTATCCGCAATGCTTTCCAGAAAGATCTCTCCAACTACGTCCATAACTACATCCAAACCTCCCTTCTCTATAGCTTCTTCCTTTTTTGCTCCTCCCCCTCGAATTCGTTCTCTTTCTCTCTCAGATGTGTATCTCGAGATCGCGGTGGCATTCGAACTCGCGTCCTGCACTTGGCCGATCCATTTTCCGCGGAAAGCTAATTTGCCCCGGCTGCAAAAGTTGCGAGAGCACGAAACACGTAGGATAAATACGTTCTTCCGGCCGTGAAACGTGTTTTGCTCGCTCGTGAGTATTTCGCAAGAGAGATAGATAGAAAAAGAGAGGAGAAAGAGAGAGAACGATGGAAGGGAAAAGGGTAAAATGTTGGGCGCATATCGGTGTCGTAAGTCATGTCGTTCCCTGGCGTATTCTCTCGTAGAAAGCCTCTTGTATAACGATATTATCGGATCCACAATGCTTTATAACATTCAACCCAACCTAACTTTTACAACGTACATTCAATGACAAATCACCATAATCCGACAGTAATTTCAAAATTCTTATGATTAAATGAAATACCATTCTGAATTCATCCATTTCATCTCCATTTTTCTTTCATTTCGACTTTTCCTATATCACTTTCAGCTCAAGAATACAAAGTAATTTTTTAACATCAGCAAATTAGTGAAAAAATTTGGAAAAAAATGCATTGATTCTCACCAAAAATGTAGATTGCGAATTTCACTAATTTTCTAAAATTCATTTGTAAAGATATATCGGTAGCACCGAAGCGTGTAGGAATCAAAAAAATTCTGTCCTTATTTCATTAAAAAATGAACCGGATTGCCTAGCAAAACGTTTTTAATTACTCCTGCATATTTTATTGTAAAAATTAGCAATTTCAAATGATTAATAATTGCATTTCACATCGAATTAGACCTTCTGTTTCATTGAATCTCTTGCATTTTCTTTGATGCAAGATCCAATAAAGATCGGTTGATTGAGCATGAAAAGTCTCGTACAAAATTGATATATATGTATATAATTGCGCTTTCTTCCACCCTTGCTTCTCAGGGTTGGGTTAAGATTAATTGCAGTCGACAAATCGAGGAAAGCAATCGGAGGTGATTTTCGTCGGTACGTTTTAGTAACGATTTTAAATCTTACAATGAAACACGGTAGATTATAAATCGTGTATGTTATCCGACGCAGAGATCGAATATCCTCGACATCATTTTCCTGTTTTTTTTTCCTCCTCCTTATTCCTTCTCAAATGATACGTAATATTTTTCACGTCAGAGTTGATGTCCAAGATCGATTGTGTATAAACGATGAAATATGAAGATGATAAAGATATATCTGTAAGAAATGGTGTATAAGGGGGAAACGTAGAAGAATGAAGGTTCAGGTATGAAAACGATCTGCCAAGTCAGGATGATCGTCGGCCAGGCTTGCAATACTAACATATAAATATGTATATATATATATATGTAATAAAACGATTTGGCCAAACGCTAATTAAGGTTCGGTTACACACATACACAAAAATATCTATATTTGTGAATATATATTCGTAGAAGCGTGCAAGTGTATTTATAATAGAGAGCTATATCAACCTCGAAGACGACTTTGTTCCTGAAAATAATGATCTTCCCATTATCCAACCGAGTCCCTTTAGTCTGTACATTTCTCTCGCTATTCCCTTGATTTTCTCTCATTTCCTCTTTATCTCTCAGTATATCCTCTCACTTTTCATCTCTCTGTCTTTCAATCTTCCGCACGAGCATTATCCACTTCATCGTCTGTATTATCGTCCCCGGTGGTACTTACGCCAACCAGCACCCTTCTCAATTCACAGTTCTACTTCTGTACCATCTTATACACACATACATACAGCCATACATAAATATATGTATATGTATATACTATACATCTCCATATATCAACATTTGTATACGTATATATACATATATACATATATAAGAATCGAGTATAGTATAGCGAACTGTAGTGAACCAAGACTCACGAGCGCAGACGGATATATAAAGTTGGAAGGAAAAGATTCTTCGAAGAGAATTTGCCACCAAGTCCACCGGCATCATTTGGTCCTTGGAGACTTACCTCTCTGAAAGGACCAATTGTTTCGAACGTCTTGAGAACTCTGCCATGACTCTTACCTATCTTCATTCTCTTGTGTTCCTCTTTTATCCTCCACTGACCTTTTATTATCGTTTCTCTATCTATATCTTGATTTCTATTTTACCTTTCTCTACATCTCTACCTCCCTACTACCCCCCCTCCCTCCCACCACCCCCCCGCCATTTTCCTTTTTCTCATTCAGCTGTTCACCCTACCGGAATCAATGAGAAAGAACTAATTATACGGCACGTGGATCACGCTCGTTCCATCACTGTATAAACCCAGTCATGGTAATAGTAGAAGCCCACGCTTTGAACTTTTAACTTTTACACATCGTTTTGTTTTGTTTTTTTTTTTTTTTTCCAATGCCTTCAACTCGCTTCGATTGAAAGCTACCGCAACTGTATACTTGTATCGAGGTACGAGGAATTCGTGACAATTTGGAACCACTGTCAAACTTTCAACACTTTGAACTCGCTTGCTGCATTTTAACTCGTTATATAGCCAAATTTGCTAGTGATTACCGGTGAGTTTCATATACGTATACGGGTCATCGATGAGAACGATAAGAACTCGTGGGTGGAATTTTTACTTTGTTAAATGGATTCACTTACGATTTTTTTTTCTAACGAAAAAAAAACGATTTTTCTAACGAGACCTGTAGGCTATACATGGGATTAGAGGGTTCGAAGGAATTCGTGTAATTGTAGGATGGCACGACGATCGGGGAGAATATGCAACTGTGAGAAAAAGTCCTCTTTTCGCGCGAGCATGTAGACATTTTTTTGCCTCGAAATTCAGAACGAATTCGAAGACTGTGCAAATGTTCATGTCATCTACGAAGTTGAAATTTAACCTCGGTACAATGACTCGTTATATGACGGGTTCAACTTTGACGCTCGTGGAATTTGAGTATTTGGACAATTTCTCATAACGTTGATTCGCGCATGTTTCATCAAATCCTTTCATCGAGCTCGAAAGTTAAATTTGTTTTTCGATAATTTTATATGTTTATTTGTCAGATTCAAATAAGTCAAGAGTGCAAGTCGCGAAATGTCGAAAATCATTTAATTTGATGGCTGAAATACCGTGATTCTTGGACTTCCGAAAAACGTCGTTAATTTAGGATTGTTAACAAATGAAACTAAAATATGGAGGCTCGCTGGATAGTAAAAATGAGCTTCGTATATACGTTTTATAAAGCACGACGAATAATTGAAACGAAAATGAGATATGAGAGATGGAATAAGGGAAAAGAAGAGCACGTGTTCGAAATTTATTTTCATTCTGAATCAAATTTCCATAAATTCGGTCTACAATCAATCCAGGCTTATAGTCCGTGGGATTGCGAGTAATCAAAAGGATCAGGAAGAGTAGTCAGGTTTCTGACGCCCTGGAACAACCCCTGGCGTACGTCGACGCGAACACCAGAGGGATGAACGGCAGGAGAGCGGATGCTGGAAAAATGGAAAGTGACGTGAAGGGGTATGGGAAGAAGAGAACAACGAGTGGAGTGTTGAGCGAGAGAGAGAGAGAGAGAGAGAGGGAGAGAGAGGTGATCGAGTGAGTGAGATGAAGCGTAGAAGAAATTGGGGATGAACGGAAGGGCGGAGAAGAGAAAAAAGGGATATTAAAATAAAAAATGAAAAAAAAAAAAATAAAAATCGGTTGCTCTTCCCACTCAGGAGGATTTAAACCGAGTAGAATACCGTGGGGCAATCAAACTTTTACTCGTCTCGAAATTACTGATAAATCTTCGAGCTCGCTAGTGTTTGTGTGTGTATATGTCTGAACGATTTGATTCTCCCGCCTCGATTCTCTCCCTTTAGCTCCGAAAGTTTTCGTCATAATTACACCGCGTTGGATGTATGATGGGACGCGAAAAGTCGAGGCAAAGAAAAAAAAAAAGAGCAGACACATATTCATATATCTATACTGGTGGAACTTAAAGTTTAAACGCAATGAACGATTCTTCAGGAATGATAGAGGGAATGAGAGTGAGGGAGGAGTGTGAAAGAATAAGGATCGTGAAAGAAGGCACGAAGCGTGACATTGACATCACTTTCGGAAAAATCTACGCCGGAACATTGTCACGTTAACCGCCCACCGCTGACAGTGATTCGAAGATTGCCTCGGAATAAGAGAGGAAAGTAGGTAACCAAATGAGAGAGAGGGAAGCGAGGGCGACGATTAATGGGCAACCAGCACGCGATGTTCCCATTAAACCACTTTTTTTTTCTTCTTATTTCTTTTCTTTTTACATACTCCTTTTTGCTCGTTCAACCCTCTCTCTAGTCACGTGTACACGTCGCATGCTGCGACTGCTGTCCACCCTTGGGACGTAGCCCCCGTTACACTACCACCCTCGGCTTCATGCTCTCGCTGCGGTTCGTCGATTACTGGAACCGATTACTCGCGATCATACATTAATTGGATAAAAGCTTCTCGAAACGGAAATCAAGCGAATGGATACAATGTACTTTGGTCTGCGAAGGGATAAATATTGTGCCGCATTTCCATAAGGTTTCGCGAAAACACATACACATACAACGAAGTGATTGAAAGCAGTAGAGAAAAAAAAAAAATTCTCACCATATGATGCAGCTTAAAACGCCATGAATATTTTCGTGTTTATTCACTGATCATGACAAACGGATTAAATTGTTTTTAGTAATGTGGAAAATTTTATTCTATCAAAAACCATAAAATATATTCGAAGCTCCCTCGCATACATATTCAGCAGAATATTCAATTGTTATACATTCCGAAATGAGCACAAAAATCCGTTATAAAGCGGTAGCATTGAATGAACGTTTATTCGTTGAAATTTATCTACACAATGAATATCGGTATCATTCAATTACGCATGGGATTCGATTACAAGTAAAATTCTGACTGGTAAACACGATGCAAAACCACAAATAACTCGTATTTCCAATAAATTCATTTCTATATGCTTTTCGAAATGTTCAATAATAATTATGAGAAGAGCTGTTCCCGGAATGGTCTGTTGCACTTTTTGCTCATGATGCCTCTTTTCGTGCTAGAGAGGATGCACGTGCTGCATGAAAGCACGCATGCTAGCTCAGCTCGTAAAATAACATTAAAAAAATATATATATAAAAAACTGTTCCACAATTCCAGTATGATTTCCTTAAATCGAAAAATATATATATTTTTTTTTAACATAAAAAATTTCACCAGCAACATTCGACAACATAAAACGATATTTTCTTCTCCAAATGATCGAGCAGTTTTACGATGACTAAGGGTAACGGATTCCACCGTCATAATATTCGTTGCTTCGTCATATCTAACTTTGTTTATTCAAAAAAGTACAGTTGCACTTTCCGTGTATAATTAACTCACGGTACATAGACAATATCGGAGGGTCCAAGGTAAATGACTCAGTGAATATTTCCCAGGTAGGGAGAACCTAATTGGAAGAGCCTTTGGGATTTCAATTTCACTCGGTTCTATGTAAACCTCGGTTGTATGTACCTATCCTCGTCAGCATCGCTTGTCTTTATGTACCGATGCAGACAAAAACACACAGCTATAACACTTAGAATATATACGTAAATACTAACATTTACAGGGTTTGCACTTCTGTTTTGTTTCTAGTTTGCATCCTTAAGTACTTGGCGATTGAGTGCAAACGAACTTGCTGTTCACATCCGTATGAAATAGATATACATATATTTATATACACCGATATATAAATAGATGTATATACATACGTATTGTATATCGAGTACGAGTGTAAGTGTTGCTTGGTAGCGCTTGCGCTCGAGTTTACACGTGCTTTCGCATAAATTTACACCGCGAAAGCAGTGCCACAACGCCTGTGTATATGGAGCACATTAAAATTCTATCGTACAATAAATATATATGCATATACTTATATATATACTTATATATATGTATACATAAAGACGTGTATAATGTAATTATAATGTAGCGTTACGATCTTCAACGAGCTCACGCGTGAAATTACACGCGTAGCCCATTTTCCATGGCTGCATGGCTGGCATTGGGCTTCAGCGTGTACAAGACGCAACATAGCAAAATCACTGAGCGCTTCGTAGTGTTTATTTAAAAATTGTATGTGCGAGTAGGAGAAACGACGGAAGCTTTATCACAAGGGGAGCAGTGCAACTATGCGATAAAGCAGTTGAAGAATTATGAATTTTGCAAAGTTTCTCCAGGGGAAAAGTCTATTTATTGGGTAAAGCTCGCTTAGACTGTTTTGATAGGAGATCAGATAACGAGGGAAAGAGATGGAGAGAGAAGAATATTATGTTTTGGTGAGGTGATAAAGGATGAGGGAAGAATGTTTTGGCCTTGTTACGAATGGTAATTCAAACCCGTTGAATTACACACCGGTTAGAATTGATACTCATTATAGACGATGAAGAAGGGAAGGTTCTGTACAGGAAGAACCTCGGAGATGTTCCTCCCTAAATCCTAGTTCATACAGTTTTGGTATCAAGTTTATATGATTCAAAGATCTCTGCATAATAGCACAGTTCGCTTTTACTCGAGTAGAGAGCTCTGCTAATGTTCACCGTGGCTAATTCACGACTAAACCTAAGCTACACGCAACTTAGTGCAGCTCCCAGGAACTGCTTAATGCACAGCCTTGATGTATACAGGGATATTAAATGAACTGTAATAACATACGATCTCTGAATTCACATTTACCGAGAACCTTTGTTAATATACACAGAAATATTTATACATATGTATGGATATTATTGCGACCGTGTTTCCACCCCGTTTCACATCGCAGCCACGTTTTGCTTTCTGAACACTTCGTGTCGAATTAATCGGCCATCTTTATGGTTCTTTTTTGCTGTTTGAAGTTGAGTAAATACATTTCTTCGTTCTTCAGAATCGAAAGAACAAAAATGATTTTAGGTGCTCTTTCAATACGAGTATCATTCGAAGCAGCTATCAAGACTCCTGCTCGAACATATTTTTTGTAACTTTTCTGACCGCGATAGCTTTCGCATGAACTCTCAATTGTCTCTCTCCCTGTTTCCCGGTTGTCTGACCCAATAACCTGAAATAATTCTTTCGAATAACTTTTTACTATTACGTATCAGGGAGAAATAGTCAGTTTGGGAATGGCACAACGAAAATAATTTTTCGTTTTTGCTCATAATACACTTTATTTTATTTTTTTTTTTTTTTTCATTCCCGTGAATCCGATTGGACGATTTATGAAATCATACCTTCCGCGAAGTTCAACTCCAACGGGATTACTTCTACAACCATTTATCAAATCTTAGTGTTTAAGTTCGAGGTAACCGAGAGTGATAAAGGTAAAGATAGCGCCTGCTAACGTGACGCATCTGATCTATGTAAATATATAGAATATTTGTAGACAGGAAGATATATAAGGACGGAAATAGTTACTGGTTTAGTAAATTTAGTCCGTGCGAGCAAAGTAGAATTCAGTAACTTGAGTTTGTCGTGTCGATTTAGCATCCGAATGCGGAAATGGTTATTTATATCGATGAGCATTATGTGCATTCAGCTTCTATTATATATATATATATATATATATATACATATATATATGGAGATGTTATTTTACAAACGTCCAAGATAAGAACTGTCACAAGGTAACCCTTCACGTAGTTCTTCACATCAAACAACCCTCCATTACCATAATTCGTATGTCAAACAAAACGTCTATTTTGCAGTGGCTTCTCCCCCCCCCCCCCTCCCTTCCTCTCCACTCATGAAGATGAATTTTTATGTAAGCTCTTTTGCTGGCAGCGAAACGGACAAATAAGCGGGTGTTTTGCCGCTCCTTTTTAGTCAAGGTTTTCTCAAAACCCTGTCATTTAATCATGGCAACCCCACACACTACTTTTTCTCCCTCTTCCCTTTGCTTTCTTTTAGTTTTCCACTCGACTTTCATTACGCATTCAGCATTTCGTCTCGCTTTATATCTCGCTCATCCCCTTAACTTCTTCTCTTACTCCTCTCTCTCATCCTCCTCATTCATTCCCTTCTTGTCTCTTTCACCCTCAAGCTTCATGAATAAATCCGATATTGCCCGAGGGGCTGCAACGGGGCAAGGATTCAACCCGGGAGAACAACCCATCAGCTCTATCATCCTACTCTCTTCCCTCCTTTTGCTTATATGCACGAGCATCATCACCGCGCGAATAGGACGAGCCATAACCAACAATATCATAATCCGGAATAATCACGAATCAAATTCTGTGATTTCATTCTATAGCTCAACTCATCGCGTAAATCCGAGACTCCCTTTGAACTCAGTCTCTTTCTCAGTCTATCTCTCTCGCTCTCTTGCCTTCCCTTTACCTTTTGTGCCAGGGTAACAAACGCCCGAAACCGCATATAACGCTACCGCATTCCGCGTGCTAAATGCTTTTCCATGTACCACTCATGGATTGCCTAACCATACATATCTCGTTCAATATGTCCAACATTTTTGCTTCAATTATTTCGTCATATATTACATTTTATCAGAGTCTGATTCTCTGAATTGTTCTGTATGTCTGTAATTATAATTTCAGCGAATTATCACTAAATTGGTTAGCGTTGATTTTTTTATGAAACGTTATATTGAGTTATTGTGTTCGAATAACTTTACTTTGCATGTTTCAACCTCGTCCCGGTCAAAATTTATGCAAAAACTGAAGGGAAGTTTTTTTAAACAAAAAATAAAATTCCAAATCTGGTAAAACAGCTGTTTATACTCCAGAAACCAAGTTTTCATATGACTGGCAACTTTTACCTTCGACTTTGTGAGGTTCACATACATACACAAGAATTATTTTGTTGCTGTTACATGATTTGACTCTGAAAATTACTAATACTCTCTCTCTCACGTCTCTGATCACTACCACAAGGGAACGTGCATGATAAATTATGATTTTATAACAAATTATTAACATCAATTAGAAATTTCCATCCATAATTCGAATAATAAATTAATCATCTCTCATTACGATGCTAGTAAAAATCGATACAGCAAAATTTGATGAATATGATTGGATTTCAAAATAAAATATAAATGCCTTAACTTTAATCGAACGGAGTATATTAATCGAAATGTTGCATGATTATGTGGAATAATTATTTAAAAAATCTAGGCATTCGATCATCAAAGAACGAAACTCGGTGCCGAGGTAGTATGTTATTCTTGAGAAAGTATATACATTAGGAAAGAAGAAGAAGAGAAAAAGATACACAAGAGCAAGCACATGTTCGAAGGCTCTCTCAAAGAAGAAAATCGTGGAGGCTGTTTGGGACTTTCAAAAAACATTGGAATCTCTAGTGGAAATGAATTCCAAGGCTCTCCGACTAAAATCGACAATTTGCCGCTTATGTTTCGCTCTTCTTTTTATCTCAACGTTTTCTTTCGCCCTCTTCTTTCTTTCATTTTCACTCACAGTCGTTTTTATTTCTTCTCTCTTTCAACGTGCGTGAGAATTCCGAATTGTCGAGAGGTCGAAGAAAAATTGTTCCTGGCTTTGTTCTCATCGTCTACTATTTTCGCTTTTTTTTTTTACCCTGTCCCTC
This sequence comes from Campoplex capitator, assembly GCA_037576405.1. NCBI lineage: Eukaryota > Metazoa > Arthropoda > Insecta > Hymenoptera > Ichneumonidae > Campoplex > Campoplex capitator. Next base: position 4,709,529 of record JARBWI010000323.1, on the reverse strand, counting down.
TTTTTTCATCCCTCAGCCTTTTCTCCCGATCGGAGCCTTGACGAAGGGTCGTGCTAAAAATAGCAGCCACAATTCTCTCGTTGCTTTTACTTTTTCTCTCTCTCTCTCTCTCTCTCTCTTCCTCCATGTATACCGGAGATCGTCTACGTCGGGACTTGGCTTATTGTTATATACTCACCGGTAGTAAAACGATCGACATCCAGGAGAAAATGATTCCTGGTCTCGTACTTATTTGTATCAAAGCATATTATTCCTTGTAGGTTCAAAATGTTTTTTTTTTCTCTTTTCTTCAGTGATCTATATTATAAACAATGTGATAACGATTTTTCCTACTTTCTTCTCCTTCGAAGCAAGATTTTTCATTGAGAATCGTTCACACAAAAAATCTCTGAATCTCTAACTCGAAAAGGCAATCATTTCACGTAAAAATATATATAAAGAAAAATATTCTATGGAGCACAACTCAGAAATTGTTAAATTATTTCCAGTGAAGCTCCGCGGGTTCCCTGCTCAAAAAGAAGACGAACGTGAGATACTTGTGGTGAAGCGAAAAGCTCTACGAGTGGATAAAAATGCATATATACATGGTATATATGTATTTTTAGTGTGTATATATTCACATAAAAAAGTATGTACGAAGAAGAGTATATGGATATGTAAATGCGGCTGGCGTCGAGACGATACAACATCGCTTGATATGCGAGAGAAGCAGAGCAGCGAGTAGATAATCGATCGAACCAGTGTACAATAACGTGTATGCTTATATATAATGTGGTATTACTACTGTGCGATATATATCACACGAATATTCACTGTACATCTATGCAAACGTATATATTTATATATTATATAACAATAAAAATTATATATACGTTATGTATGTATATGAGGAAATATATAGTATATCGAAGGTTTTTCTTGGCTATCGAGATGAACGTACTTCTATAAATAAAAGAGAGGTGGCGCAGTAGCTCGTGATACCACCAAATATAATCAATCTAAACTATCCGCAAGCAAGCTTGAGGTCAAACGAAATTCTTTTTGTATTTTTATTCCAATTTTTGAAGCTACCCTTTGGCGAGCGACGTGCCGGAAAATTTTTCATCGATGTTTCAGTGATTGGATTTTTCATCCAGTTAGTCAGAATTTATTGTTTATAAGAGGGGGAAAAAAAATATATTTATATATGAGTGAGAAAGAAAACACGATGGCAAAGCATTAGGGAGAAAATAAATTGGATGGGTCGACGTGTCGCCTCGTGAGTAGAATAATTGCGCTCATTCGTGGTGAAAATATAAGCTTTAAACTTTAATTGGAATAGTGATTTGAAAAAAAATAAATAAATTTACAGGGTAGAATAAAATGAGATGTAGTGGAATTTCATTTGAAAGCTCTTTCCTGTATTTTATTTTATTAATAATGTTGGCTTTTTTAATAATGTGCATTTTTTGTATCGGAGCTTCGTTATAAATTCAGTATGTTTGTATATGCTCCTGAAACTCAGCTACCGTAACTCATTCGAATTGGCCAAAAAGATTTTCTGATGGATGCGAGAAATCTCAGTTTTAAATCACAAACCATCTTCACTTATTTGCTCAGATTTCTTTACGTTTTGTTTAAATAATATGACCTAAATTAGAAAACGGAATGGTTGAAAAAAAAAAAAAGAAAAAAAAAAAAAATTCTCGTTCAAGTATGAATTAGCCAGCTCGAAACTGTGCCAGCATCACTAAGCATAAAATTTTGCCCAACTTTACAACTGGGTTGAATTATTATTTTCGGAACGCTTCGTTAGTTATAAAGGGCACAAAAAAGACTAAAATTTGCTTCATAGTAAAGAGCTTCTCGGTTGTTTTTTCTTCGGTTGAGAGTTAAAAAAATGGAGATGAGACAAAAGAGTGCGATAAAAATGAGTCGAGAAACGATCCGAGTATAAAAAATAGAGATCGTATATCAAGCATAGAAATATCGACCTGGCAAAATGTTCTCGCACATTGAATTTACACATGTGTTCGAGGCATTTTACGTCAAATTTTCATTTCCAAATCGCTATTTCTTTCGATCCGACTGATTTTTTCTGTGTGTCTTTTACGATACAAGAAGAAAAAAAAAATAAGTTCTCGTGTAGGCATTCTTGATCTGGTAGTTTTGCCGATATTTGCGGTTAATGATTTTGTTTCTTTATTGCTTTATTTAAAAATATTTTTGTGATAATTAATGAGCTACAATTAAAAACAGAATATCATGAAAATAAAATAAAATTTCCTGTGTGAGAGAAGATAATTCATTTCTTTTTCATGAAAATTTGCATTCTGCTCGGTAATAACTACTTAAATTTCAGATTATTACTGCTGCTACTGGACGCTAATTTTTCAATTTTAATCCCCTCCGCACGATTATAATTTAACGTCAAAGAGGCGACATTCCCTTTTAAGAGAGCTTTTATATGCACTTTTGTGGGAATTATAGCTATTTAATTTTCGAAAAGATCAATGACAAGAATGAAAGAGCTTATGAATTTTAATAAAAAATGTCAAGCCAACTGTGACTTCCACATAAAAAATCGGCTAGGCTTTGAAGTTCCACTCGTAAAGTGGAGCTTCAACGCTTCGACCAAGTTTTCGTCAAAGAAAAAAGTGAAAATGTGTGTTTGAAGGAAATTTTAATTCTTCAAATGCCAGTGTAAAGTAAATATAATAAGCGTTGATAAAATACATGAACACGAAAATCTCTTTTCGTAACTTCAAAATAATCTTCATTTTGATGGCTTAGATAATTGAATTTTTGGACAAAACTACTGTTGTACAAAAATCAAATAATAACGAAATAAGTGCAAATAAATAAAACCTGAGTGCGTACCAGAAGACAAGAGAAAATAGATGCAGAAGAGTATAGTAGTCTTCAGCATTGAGAACGAAGCATCAATGCGGTCGACGGAAAACAAAATCCGATTCATTTCTGGTGAGTTTTATTGCAACGAACCGAAGATCACTCGTGGCAATGCGAAATCGAACAAAAATTCAAAATATTAAGTATGAAAAAACCGAGTGGGAGTGTCTGAAGGAAAATCAAGAATCATTGATTGAACAAAGTTAAAATTTTAAACTGAAAGCGTATGCGTCGACTTTTCTTATATGAACCAAAGAAAACTCATAAAATATGAAACAACGATCGAGGATGATAACTTTGGATAGAACCATTAAGCCAGAACTAGCCATAACTCTCATTTTCTATCGAGAGTAAGAGATCCTGGGAAGTTATGATGGCCTTAGAGGCTCATTACGATTGGCCAAGTGGCTCCCTTAAACTTGAATTTTGATCCACTATCGGCGCGTGCGTACTACGCGCTTTGTTTGCTCTTTCTCTTATAATAGAGTTGACCCCGAAAACTGATATCCTCCGTATCTCAAAAGATATGGAAGCTCCGAAGACTGGCAGCCTTCAAGTTTCGAAATACGTAGGCTACGAAAATAGAACTGCGGTGCCATGCCGTAGTTCGGCGAAATATATGCAAACATCTGTCACTTCGTTGTAGATAATAATTTCAATTAATTTTCCGGTGAGAAATTATAATTAATATTGATGATGATTGATTGAGAAATTTTTTAAACTTTTACATTCTATGTCCGTGTCTCACGTCGTGAAAGTTATTTATGCAATCGTAATAAAAATAAGGATGTTCTCGTTACAAATATCAGGATAAAGGCTACGACACTTTTAAAACTTTTGCATCTCCGTTCGCCATTGCGGTCAAACTGCTTGAAATTTCATGGCTTTTTATTTTTCACTGACTTTTGCAATAAAACATCTGTAAAAAAAAATTGAGATTCGTGTTAAATCTTCGGGGAATATCTTCGGGGAGGAGCTGAAACCAAAAAAAAAAAAAAACATCAGTGACATGAGAAACGCACAATTCGAATAGTCGCCGATTTGGCGTGGAATGTCCTCATCTATGTCTGAGCACCATTCAATATATGTTTTTCTTCGGATGGAAAAATACGCGTTGAGTGCATATACGGAAGCTCAATTTCAAGTACACGTTTCGCTGCACATTCGATGTTATACTTCTTTATTTGTTTGTTTAGTATGTAAAAATACCGATTTTTTTTTTTTTTTTTTTTTTTTTTTTTTTTTCAAATTTTATTTTATTTTTATATTCATAGCACTTTCAATTAATTAAAAAATAAATCTGCCAATTTTCTTAACATAAATTTACGAGTCATACCAGTCACTTTCCTAAAGGCAAAGTATTTATTTTTATTATATCATTAATATTATTGAGTGATGTAGTTTAGGTGTATTGGAAGCAAATATTCAACACTTGAAGGTTGCCTTTAGAGGAAATGTTATTGAAAAATATAGTTTTTGATGACGCGGCATGCTGTCGTTTATCAGCAAGTGTTTGAACCTAAAATATTAGCATAATGTCTGTTATCAATCGAGGCTGTTATCAGGTGTTGGAATCATATTCTTTTCATTGGAATAGTGAAAATGATGAATTTATTTCATGTCGGGACGTAAAATTACATCAAAATATACAGAGACAGAAACAGAAAAAAATGAAATTAAATTAATAGAATTTCGACAAATTATTTCAATTTTACTGGGACTCAATAGACTTTGAAGGGACATTGAAGTACCAATAATCTCGATTCACAGAACAAAATGAAGTTTTCAATGATACAGAATTTTCATTATAATCCAATCAAATGTTCATTTCAAATTTTTTCGTGCACGTAATTTCGATTCAATCATATTTTTATTCAGTACCAATTATTTTCGTTCAAATATCGACAGGAATATAGCATCGATTCATAAAAACGTGAATTTGAGCAAATTTAAAATTCAAATTTGTACAAAATATTTTTTCATGAATTAAAATTATTTAGCTTCAACATTCTATTCAATCCAAAATCAATAGTGTGACTTATCACGCCGATGAATGAGTATTTTTTATTAAGGAGGTAGCTCAATAATAATTTAATGAATTATTGTTATTCTGTCTTCAATTTTTGCAGTTCAACGGATTCAGAAATCTTTCAATATTTGTTCGAGTTTCGGCTTAAAAACGAAATAAATAATCATGAACGAGGCGAATAGTGAGTCAATTAAATAAAAAATATTTCGAATAGTGTTTCGCTGAAAATTCGTGAAACAATTGATGAACAGTTGTAAAAACGACGACGCTCGTTATCGCATCGCTCGTACATTTCTCATGACATTAATTCCCATGTTCCTGCGACACTTTTCGAGAGCGTTACGTACCGTCGATTCTCACTCATGCACGACGCTATTTCCTTCGCAACACGAGAAACTCGGAAAGAAAAGCAACACCCGTATCGAGGTACCAAGCAAAGATTTAACTGACTTATATGTAAATTGACTTATATTAAAACCATTAGAGATCTTCAGGCCAAACTTGACCCTTTTCAGTCGAAATACATGCGATTGAAACCCCAAATAAATTTTTTGTCGTTTTTTCGTAAACATCTGATGTCCATAAATGAAAACGTTTCAAGTGAGCCCCACGCTTTATCCAAAGTATTAAAAAAAAAAAGAACAAACAAAAAGCATTGAAAACAGGAAACGAATTTTCTGAAAACACGCACGCAGTCACTTGTATACACGCGTGCAAACTCAGGAATGAGCAGTTCTATTTTTTGTTATGCTCGGCTCGAATATATGATCCGGAAGATGTGGAGAGCAGAAAATTTTCTACGTAAAAGTTTATAAAGTATGAAAGATCTTGTTCACTTATTTTGGCAGGTAAATCGATGATTGGGTCAAGCTTGATTCGAATATCGTTCGAAGATTACATCACGAGAAATTCGGAATAACCTATCTCTCGTTTTCTGAATGACCAAGGCGCAAAAGAACGGATAACAGAACGGTCATCCAGCCAAGTACCGTCTTCACTCGTAGCTACGTGTCTTTACTCACCGCTGACAATAAAAAAAATATTGTAGAATATTTCCAACTGATGAATAGTACCCAGAAACGAATTATTTTGTACCTATGTTTGTTAAAAATTTTGCTTACACGTATTTTGATATAAAAAGTTAAAAAATAACGTCCACCCAGTTGACCGGTTGAAATGTTCGTTTTCGAAAACCCAGATAATTGAATATTTTATCGTTTCTTTTTTCTATCAAGCATCAGGGAATATCATAACTTGTGATATTACTTAACGATCGAGTATTGTCACAGGTGTTGCCTATGTATAAATGTTATTGTATAGAAGTTTTTATCGTAAAAATTTCAAGTAAGTTTCGCGCACGGGTTGTTATAATTGCGCACTACTTTGTTCAAAATTTCTGGTGTGTATATCAATCATGGAGAGACGTAATTACGCAACGATATTTCTTTTCATTTTCGTGATCATCGAGGCTCATTCCTACCCTCAAAGAAGCGATGTAAGTACGAAACAATACTGTGCTGATTAGAATTTTCATTAGAGTTATCGTACATTTTTCGGATTTTATACCCATTGGATTTGAATTCAATTGTTCATATTTTTTTGTTCAGGTTCAACGTTTCAAGTCCATTCAAAATTTTAATGATGACGAGGTGAGTTATCTAACAGTGATAAATTCACAGACTTCCAAATACAAAAATCATTGTTACAATTTTTTTTTTAATCGTGAGGTGATCCTGGAGAATTAAGAAGTATGTTTGATGTGGCTAATATCGTTTTAGCTTCGATACCGAAGTCTTTGATAATAGCCATTTCAAAAATGGCCTCCTTTCCTGAGCTGGACCCTCTGTAATGCTTAGCTCAAGCGAAGTTTTTTTCAGTTAAACTAACTCACAATTTACTTCGTTTTCATTTTTCATCGAATTCGGAAATTTCAATACCTTGTATCATTTTTTACAGTTGGCTGATTACGAAGCTGATATCAAAAAAAATTACGTGAATGAAGTGCACGATGATTTGTATCTGCAAAAAAATCCTCTCAACAAAAATGGTGACAGAGTGAGAAGAGATGTAAAAACATCTCATACTCAAAGGTTAAATAAAATGTTGAAGGATTTGGATATTGCCAGGCATGGACAAGAGGCCAGAAGAGCTGATGCTCAAAGAGCACGAGATGACGAAGCGCTACTACAACAATTTCGAACAATTATTGAAAATTACCAACTTCAGCGTCAGAGTATTCTCGTTGCGCTCAATCGGTTCGAAAGAGACCATCCGGACCTGGTAACCCGATTACTTGAACTTCAGGATCGCCAGCAACGAGGTCTTTAAAGCATCCGTCAAATGTTTCTTATCCATTCGTTTTTTTACAGTTGTCATAATTAATGTTTCTGGACCATTCCAACAATAAACGTTTACCAAAAATAAAAGTCTTTCAACGAATGACAGTTCGATCAAACGGATCGTTTGATGGGGAGATTTTCGAAATTTCCTGTTTAACCTTAGAAAAAAGTACGATAATGTATGAACATGTTATCGACTAAAATTTGTTGCGAACAAAATTACGAAAATGTCTCGCAGCCAGTTTGGATGGAATTTCGTCGACAGTAAACAATAACGAAATTAACAAACGATATTCGAAATAAGTGAAGGGAACCAGCTTCATTTTGCTTTCTTTGAGAATTTTTCTTAGCACGATCGTGTTTCGTCTATTTTCCCTCCGCAACTCAGCAGTCTTAATTCAGAATACACTTCAGTCAGAATCGTCGATCTGAGATAAGAAAAAAACGAGTTGACTATTCAAGTATAAACCAATCGGTGGTGGTTGACGTCTTAGATTGTTATTTATTCTCGTTTATGCTGAGATAACGTAAAAGTTTCCTTGTATCTTCGCACATGTTGCATATTTGCCTTCCAGTTGGTCGCCACCAGGCGTAATCAGTTCTCTTTTCATTCAACGATCGCCATTTCCTTATTTGCATTTTAGATAGAAGATTTTATTTCATCAAGTCATGTGGAAGCAATTCAAATATTGACAAGTTTAGTGAATCGAATTTGAACACCGGGAACGATTATGTTGCGGCGGCAAATGAAAACCGTTATAGACATGGACAGGCATGTAAAGTGTTTTTTCTGTCTGGAGTCCCGAAACACTTGTCATTATGGAAATTTCTTCAATGTGACCAAGGTCGTTTACCATACTGCCTTGTCATTGATTCGGAGGATTTGATTCAGTAAAATAAACCAATATCTCTAACAGAAAACGTTGACGATGTTATTTCATTCGATGCCGGCCTCTCTTGACCTGCCAAACATAAAAGTTTGAAATACCCCGAGTCGAGAATTCACTTATCCATTTTCTTTCAATTATTATCGTTGTCAATAAACGAGTTAACAAATATAAATATACAGCTGCTGGGGTCAGATGGAAATTTATTTTGCGACTTGTGAATTTGATCTATAATCTTTGTCAATTAAACAATTCATCATTTTTTTTTTTTAGATTCTTCATCTCAAATTAATTCCAAATCTATATTAAGCCTTTCTAATAAATATATGAAATATTGGAAGGATTCTCCAGTTAGGGGCTGCATGCCGTGCTCCATTCAGTTTATATGAAATATTATGCGGTTAAGATTTGAACATTTTCACCAGCTCATGAGCTAATAATCGACAGATTTGAAACGTTTAGGTAAAAGTAAACGTTTTAGTTTTCGCCCATAAATAGACTTTTCGAAACTTGGATGCTTTTATCGCAAATATTCTTTATCCTTCGTGTATTTCCGAGCGAAACAGCGGTTTCATGAGTTTTTTAAAATCCAGTATGAGCAGTGCAACAACCGAAGGAAAATAGAGCTCTGACTTAAGAAGCTCTACTCTTAAGATATTACGTTCTTTTGTTGTTTTAAAATTCAGCGTGTATATATATTTTCATATACGAGAAAAGTACATGAGTTCGTTTCAATCTCTTATCCAGACGAAGTACATAGAAGAACTTTATATAGATGTATATTGAAAGCAGTTTGCATCGGGCAATAAATAGTACACGCGAGATATCCTCTTAAGACGAGGTTTTTACGATCTTGAAAAAGCGCCGGCACTAAGATTTTCAATTACGTTATTTTCCCTTTTTTTTTTTACGAGGCACACACAGGTTGAAGTGATTGTGGCTTACAACATTGGATATGGGATGGAATCGTGCGTGTCGAAGGTTCGGAACATCTGGCTGGTTGTTTCGTCCAGTACATGTTCGTTCGTCACGTTCTTAAAAGTTGTTAAAGCTTGAGTAAAAGTCCTTCCATCGAATACTTATTTTTGCCGTAGAGCTCATTTTCTTGAAGAAAACTTTCTTCAAGGTTGTATAACGAGGGTAATTCTCGATGGAAAAATACCTGTGAAACGAGGCTGCAAAATTTCTTAGTGAGCTAAATTCGAGAAAGCTTCTCCCGATCGATAAAGATTCAGCTACAAGAATCATCGTTGGTATCGAAGATACTTCTAGTGTCTCTGGATAATTTTAGAGCAGATGTTTAATTAAATATCGAAGTGAATTGATACATATTGAATTTCTTATTACATAATATCGTTTTATCTATCGATTTCAGTCGTGCTAGTTTCGATTCTTTTAATATTGGCTTCCCATCGACTCCCGTATTCGTCATAACTGCTTCCATATAGTAGAACTGTCACTTCAATAGTGAATACGGTTAATAATAAGTAAACGAACAGGAACCTTTTGATCCTGAAATAATATGCAATATCATCAAATGACTATTGCTAATGCTATTATCGGATGGAACTCGTCGAAAAAGCATGTATTACATTCATTATTAAATTTTTTACATCAGCCTGATTAAAAATTGATTAATCCAATGTCGTAGTAAAATAATTCAATGCTTTTACCATAATTGATGAATGTGTGTATAAAATTATCATGGAATAATGTGTCTCTTTTTGTGAGCGATGTATTTAATTAATTATCATATTAAAAAGTATTAATATGCAGCTCAAAGTTTTTCACAATGTACACATTTCGATTGAATAAACATATTTTCGTAAAATATCATATATTAGCCATGGGCACGGGGGTTGAAAAATTGTATGGCAAATCAAACACACGACACTCCTTATTTTCGTACGAGGGTTGAAAGTATATGAAAAAAAAAAAAAAATGATAAAACTTGCGTCATGAGGCAGAATATGACGAGGTACATTTATGTAGATAATTGGGCTGCTGGCTTCGAGACGCAGTTAAAACTTTCCAGATATGAGATGTATATTTATATATATATATATACATACGTGTGTGTACATACCCGCGTTATACATTATATCCCGTGCACTTATAAGCAAACGATCTCGTTGTGGTTTCGAGCAAACTATAATCTACGCATGTGTACGCACGTGGATAGAGAGTGGAAAGCATGGAGGCGTTTGCCCTCTTTGTTACCCTCCCCTTCCCTTATATGCATATCTATGTATTTACATACCAAATGTATATAGGCAAAATACGTTCTATCAGATTGTGTACCAGCACACTACCGCACACCACCCGATATTTCTATTTGCCATCGCACTATCTATATGAACTTGCTTCTACGTACATACGCAGACAGCATATTTTATCATTCGCATATATATATATATATATATATATATATATATATGGATGAAAATCCCGATCAAAATCGAATTCGCGTGTCGCCTCGGGCTTTATTCAAACTCGTGACAAAAAAGAGAAATAGGAAAAAGTGAAAGCAGGGAGCTGCGAAGGTTTTGAGTGTAAACCCCCTTTTTCCCTGCTATTCGAAACGAGAGTTACTAAAAAAGTGTAAGAGTAAGAGAGAAACGCATGTCGAGAGAGAGAGAGAGAGAGAGAGAGAGAGGGAGGGTAGGGGGAGAGAGAGAAATGTGTATCATGTTATGTGTATATATGTGTAGTGTACCAAAAACAGAACTGCTCTGAGCGATCCAGGGTTGGATTTATGTAGGGCGTGCGAGTGTTTCGGAAGAGAAGAAAGCCTCACGAGCAACAGCATCGAATACGGATCACTTGCACCGTCCGATGAGCCACCATCGTTCTGTTTCTGTCGAAGGGGGAAATAAAAGAGAGAGAGAGAGAGAGGCAATTTCAAGCCCGAGGGCTCGACAACGCAATCAGTACTACCAGCATCGATACCAGGATTTATATGTATGAGCTATTCCGCGTTTAATGCGACGCTTCTTGACACAATTCCACTTTTTTTTTTCCTACTTCGAGCAAGTTGTTTTCCGCAACCGAATTTTTTCAACGAGTTTTTTTTTTTTTTTCGAATCTTTTACCGCCAACTGTAACACGCTTTACGCTTGAATTTTAAAAGCACGTGCGTCTCTTTTCGTTCAGAGCCTTTTCACGGGAAAATCAAACCAATTGCTTTCATTCGTTTCTTTCACTCTTTCACTTGTTATACAAACAGATATTTAGTTGTAAAAATATTACGAAATCTATACGTTGTATATTCGTTTATGTCAATTACGCCATTACTGCAAAAAAATTACTTTCAATAAGAAATAATAAAGATAACAATAATGACAAGTGCAACAACAAGCTAAAAATGCTCAAAGGCTCGAAGCAATACGTGGAAACTGTTAGTAGCAGCACAGAAGGTTTGACGATATGTTTCTTTCTCGTCAAAATACCGCAAATTGTACGGATGTGTTTTTAATAATACTGCAAAAATCACTTTTATTGGCAGTCAAACCGTCGACATTGATCCACGGATATATATGAACATAATCAACGAATAGTCGACGCTTAGAAGCATTCACATATGTATATCGAGAAGAAGGACAAAAAAATATCGAAAAGTTATTCGCGGAACCAATGATCGTTCAAAAATGTGACTGTTGAAAATGGACGGAAAAGCATTCCCGACGTTGTATAAAATACGCTACAGACATGTAGTCGAATCGATTCATATTCATCTCGCGCTTATCGGACTGCTTGTATTCATTGATTTTTTTTTCTCTCCCTCTCCCTCTCTCTCTCTCTCCTTTTTTTGCATCGTTTTTGTTCTGTTTTTCATTCATTTGGTTTCTAACCACCACTATACCCGCTATCGCTCGTGTTCGTGGTCTTGATAACGAAATGTACCGAAAGGGGCCGTGAAGGGAGAAAAAAACCGAAATGTATGTGTGACATGCACACGAATTATTATTTTTTTTTTCCTTTTTTTTTCCATTTGGCATATGTTCAATATAGATCGTACGATGGAGCCATTCGTGCGAGTTGCATATGGAGAAATATCGCTGAAGTTTTCTCGTTGATGAGCAATAACAATGCAAAAAAAAAAAAAAGAAAAAAGAAAAAAAAAAACAAAACGAAACAATAACACGAGTATAGTGAATGTATTTCCTATAGTGATGAAGGAGTGTCTTTGCGCGCTACGAAATCGTAAATATCCTGTTACAGAATCGCAAATTTGTCCCCTATTTCTCCTAACTTCCTTCTTTTTAAAAATTTTTTTTATTCAGGCATACTTGAACGGGATGCGAAATGGGTGAACATACACTAAATATTCGTCGTGTCTCTGGAGGGTGTACATACACAGGTGGAGTATCCTGCGGAGGAAATATGCTACATCCGTAAATGCATATACTGGTCGAGCCAAAAAATACGTAGCATTCTGGACAATTTGATCCTTGATGAGAATTCAAAAGAGTACAGTCATCGTGAACCACAATTAAGTAAGGAAGATTCATTTCCGGAGGAATAAGAAATGAGGGAACTCGAAGCTGTATGAATATGACAAATGAGTCAATTTTATTCAATAACATCGCTAAAAACAATTCCACTATCGTTAGAACGTTTGGCATTATGAGCTTCGTTCCATCTTTCCCAAAAATTAATACAACGATTTGTTTGAATATTTTGAAAAATGGCATCCAAAAATCTTCGATAGGAATCGGAGGATATAATTCGAGTTTAAAATCGAGTCATTTTTCGAATAGCAATCGGGCAACACCGCATAAAGACCGCCTAGTCTGCGTGGCTCTGTACACATATTTTAGAAGTTTTGTGTACATCCTACAAGTTAGGAATAACATGCTCACTACAATACTAAACAGTAGAGCATGTGTGCAAGCTTATTTACCATTGCAGGTGCACATTACAGGAGTTTCTGTTTCAAATGAGCCAACACCTGAGAAACTTGTATAGCAAAAAGCCACGTTCATCTCAATGAATTTTCAATAAAATGAAAAAATGACAAAACCATTGAAAATCTAGAGCTCTGAAACGACCGTTGAATGAAAATTCAGAAAATATATATTATAAAATGGCGAGAGAAAAGGGTTTTAGCACTGATTAACTGGTTAAGCACAAATTAAACGGAGAATGCTTTTGCATGTTGGATAACAAAGGGCCGTCATTTAACGGTTGAAACTGTCAAAAGGTTTGTTCTTTTGATTTTCATCCTTGGAATTATACAAATACCGCACTATGTATGTATCTGCTTACGTGTTTATATAGAGTGTGTGTATGTGTGTGTGTGTGTATATATGGCTGAGTAAAGCTCTACCGAGGCAGCACGGATGTTTCGAACGAGCTTTCACGCTTGTGTGATAGTACACGAGTAGAAGGGAGAATCGTTTCTCTCTCGCTTTATACCTATTCGGTGCTCTCGCTCCATGCCTCGACGAGCTTCTCTAGCCGCGAGACTCGTGTGCTTGCAAGAAGAGAAATCTTCTATACAGAGCTTGCCCCGGCTGCTTGGCTCTACCGAGCGAGCTGTGGAGCCTCGTAAATTCCCTCGGCGTCGAGAGAATGTGTAAGCTTTCTCTGTCCCTCTATCTTTCTCCTTTTTCCTCTTGCTTACACATTCTCTCTCTCTCTCTCTCTTCCTTTTTTTCTCACTCACTCTATCTCTCTGCCTTTCTATTCCTTTCCTTCTCAATGTGTCTCCACGAGGGCGCTTTCCCAGAATTTCTAGTGGAACCATTCCTCTCCTCAACCCTCCTTTAACCCTTTTTTCTACCCTACCTTTTTCCTCTTTTCTTTTTTCTACCTCGCTCCCCGTGCTATATACGACAACGAAAAGAAAGAAAACAGATTGAGAGTCCCGCTCTAGCAGGAAAATATACTCGACGGTTATGTCGATTCTGGAACTTCGAGGTTGAAGGGCTCCAGAAATCGAGGCTTAATAACTGTGTTGATATAGTGAATGATATTGATATGAAAAAAGTGACCGCACGGTATCTCAATGATAAGTAAGCAATGATAAGTTTTCGAAATGATCGCTGAGGGGAATTTCGTTTCTGATTTCATTCAAGAAAAACAACTAATTAGTTGGTATTTGAGCTCTGGTAGGTTTTCGGAATCAACTGTAAGCTACCATTGGATTTGGTTCTAACGGACCCAAAACTAATTGGTGCTCGAACGATGATAAGAATTTAACATAATTACCGAGAAAGTCTTCGGTCAGAGTTTCCAGATCTAAAAGAAAATCAAATAATCATCATCATAAATGAACGATAATATTGTTGTAAGTTCCAGACTTGCATCAACAAAATACTGGGGATTTACCTCTTCCCAGAGAATTTCTTGAAGAAGCATTCTTGCGGCGACACTGTCTTTGAGTCAACGCAAAGTTCAGGTCTAATTCTAAATCCAGGGAGCTAAAGATTATCGACTATTTAGGATGTTGGAAAGCGTTTCATTAGAGGATCGTTAACGTTTAAAACCGCAAAAGAGATGAGAGCTTATTCATTCGAATTTCTCTTGAATTCAGAAAGTCCATTTGATATTTGCTCATTATTTTTTTTTTTTTCAATAATCATACGAGACTTTTCCGGATTTTAATGAGCCAATTTCATTACTTTTTATTTCAAACACTGGCTTCGTCAGAAGGATCTTAAATTGGGAAATCCCCAAAGCCACACGTCAATCGCGCACCTATCGCTATCGGTATGTACTCTGAATATTATTTATTGATAAATGCAATTAAATCATGCAAAATTTTTCGCACTTTAATTTTGAAACTATTTTTCTGAAACATGGCTTCAGAGAAGAGTTTTTGAGCTTTTGATGAAATAGAAGTATTTTTCTTTTCCTTTTTTTTTCAATTCTTAGCCTCATGCTCGAATATCTCTCGTGAATCCCACAGGAATATTTTTCATTCTTATCGTATCCATAGTAGCAGCCAGCGACTCAGCCAACAAGATTTTTCTGAACCGAATTGCTCAGTCGAAAATATTCGAGAATTCATTTCTTCTTTATTTTACAACCCTAGATTTGACTGTCAGCTTTTTTTTTTTTTTTTACTTTCCCCAGCTGTCGATCATCTTACAGCATTTTTCGTGTATACTCGAGGGCAGAAAAGCTCTTGACATAACTGTCGATTGAGAGATAACCCTGACACGTGTTTATTAGGATAACATAGCGAATTGACGTTTCAGGATTGTGAGAGCGAACATATAAGTGAACGGGGTTAGTAGTGGCAGATGCTCTGAACCTTTTTCGACAAAAAAAAAAGGGTTGACGACAGAAGGGTAGTTTTTTGTTTCTCCGAAGTGGGTAATAAGACCTTGAAGAGAGGATTATTGCTCCTTTTACTGGACAACTGTTGACGTCTTCATTCCTCCTTTGTATAATTTTTTTTTATGACGAATAAAAAATATTCTAAGACAACGACGAAATACATTTTTTTGTATTCGCAGTTTCGGATGAAAAAAATTTATCGCGGCACAACCTCAGAATTCATGTTTATTTCGATTCACGTGAATCCAAACAAATTCATTTAAATATAAGCTTCATTCGTATATGACAAACGTCAACCATAATACGTAAATAAATGGGCAATTAAAATTTCAATAATGAACTTTTCAATCGTGTGCTCATGCCGAATCTGAGAATAGCGCAGGTCATTTTTAAACAATTGATTTTCAACCAGATAATTTTTGCTCTCATCCTTGAGTATGAAACATTATTACGAATTCCGATCACGCGGTTCTCGTTCAATTTCGGTGTGATGTGGAATTCACGAGGATGCATCGTGACGCATGAGAAAAGAGAAAATTTCTATCAGGGGCTGACTGCCCAAGGATGTTCGGTGAAATTTCAAAGCTACTCACAGTATCGTGTGGTTGAACGGCTTGCCTATTGCGCTATCATGCCATTTTGGTATCAAGGCTTATTTGAATGTACGTGTGTGTGTGTGTATAGAAATATCCGTAGCGGCCATTTTTGGTTTGGAAAAGACTACGCCATAAGGAACACACGAGGGTATCACTTAAACCGAGACGGAGAATTTCCCCATAAAAACTTCTTAATAGACTCGAGGAAAGAGAGCGGTTAACCCTTGGGAAAAAAGCAACCCCATTCAACCTCTTTCAACCTTGTTTCTTCTCCTTTTTTCTGCTTTGATCCTTCATTCACTCCCTCTTTCTTTTATCAACGCGTATTATATCCTTTTATCTACAATCTTGCGAAACCAGTTTCAGTTTCTACCTTTTTTTTACAATTATTCTATCCTCGTCGTTCGATCGTAAATCCTTATACGACTTATATACAGCAGCAGCGGCAGTATGTCGTCGACGCTTACCGTAATTGCACCGATGCAATTTCCTCTTTATTTTAGTATAAAACGAAAAAAGAAAAAAAAAGAGAAAGAGTAGCCTCGTGTCATGTGAAATATATTAACAGAACTCATCTGCTCTCGATGAGCTTCGATCGAGGCTTTGATGGGTATAAATGCCATGACAATGATCCGAGATGCTTTAGACAAGCGAATAACGATGTTTTACCCAAACGTCACTTTATAAATTTATACCAAAGATCCTTGAAACCAAACTGTCAAGATCAAATGATCAAAATGTTTTTCTTTTTTTTATGAATACGTTTTTGGTTTTAATGATAAAAAACGAGTCTCATCGTCATTGAAGATCATATTGTTTTTTTTTTTTTTTTTTTTTTTTTCATTACTTTCATAAATATTGTCGCGAGAAAAGGGATATACGTTATTTTGTTGGAAAAACACTTTTTTAAACGAACAACGATTTGTTGATAGCGGTCGTCATTATATAGGCACCGGTCCACTTCGCCTCATTTGAAATTTTGCTTTTATGCCGTTTATGAACAGATAAATTGCTTTCTCAAGAGTAGATTATTAATCCAGTAAGAAATTGGGAATCGAAATAAAGAATGAGCTTTTGTCTCGTTCGTTGAATACAGGAAGAAAGAATTGTGTGGACTATAATATAATGTTTTTTGCCCCAAAGAAATTGCTTTTCATTCCTTTCTTATTTATTTAAAGAGGTATTTCTATTCGTCATTGGAGAAATAGTCCTTTATTCAGGGTAGTTTATTGGTAGGAATGAACATTGAGGCAGTTCGTATAGCTTGGACTATATTGTACGAAAAAGGTCATTATATTCGCCTCATTTGCATCAAAGGATCGATGTCCAACGTTCGTTCGATCGGTTCGAATACAAATAAGATGAATAGAGATTTGATCACCAGATTCGCTGTGCCTCCAATTCGACCGACTGTTACGTATCTATTGAGTCTCTAGCACAGTGGATTTCTTAGTGAAGCAAATCCCTTTGCTCTTGTTGTTGCTACTGTTAAACTCGAATCACATCAGCTCAGAGCGTTCTATCTTTCTCCTCTCTCTCATTCTCTTTCGCTGGAGGCTATGCGAATGGCTGGCTGCTTCACTGGATATACATGACACGTCGACGTATAAGTATATATAAACGATGCTTCCCGATTCTCGAGTTGGCGCTGTTTCTCTTGCTCTCGATCTGACTCTGTATGTAGGCCAAATGGCCTGAGCTCAACTGTCCGAATGTACTAGATCCCAATTAACAGTCCACACATACCTACACCAATTTCCCAAAACTATGTCGACATGTGACCAAGACCATTTCACTTAAATATAAACTTTTTAGAGCTCGTTCGTTCTCACATTTTTTTACCTTTTTTTCTTCAACATTTTTTCACTATAAAAATGTTTACATGATTCTCCTACCAGAAAAATCAACTGAATTTGTCTGTAGGCAGTCATAATATTCTGATCAAAGAACCACCGACAGGACCCAAGTTATTATATAATATTACACCACCTTTTTCAAAAAAATAATTACTACGAAATCTTGACGTATACAACGTTTGTTCGGAACCAATCTTATTCAGCATCCAAACCTTTAGACTGCCCCACACAGCTCCGATGTAATGAATGCCTTTGGAGACTCGCCTCTGAACACTGAAGGTTTCCACAGCATTGATGTATACCAGTCGAGTGTACACGTACTATGCATAATGTCAGCTTTTCGTGCAAATATGGACTCAACAGTGAAAGTTGATTCGTCAAACGCAGTCAATGAATCCGAGCGAAATGACGCGTTATTAATAAATCAGTTTAATTATTATTTAAATTTTATATGATTTTTCATAATATCCGTTACGGTGTTGTCCGAAATATTCCATATGTCCGCTAGAAACCTCAGGCTAAAAGTATTCATTGTTTGAATAGTACAAATAGCCAATATCAGGGAATATATGCATTCCCATATATGCATGTGCATATTCTATACCACAATATAGTCATAGAAGCACAAATATGAGTACGTTATAGGCAGTTGCATTGTGCGTATCGATGGTGGCAATAGCTAACAGTAGAGCCCCTGGCAAGTTGACTATGCAAATTGAACATTGTCTTCAACGTCAACTCATCATCGATTTATGCACATTGGAGTATATCGGCAAGACAGGCGTTGTCAAATGATGAAAAAAATTGGCTGAAGGAAAAGTCAATTGTATGGAGAAGTTTGTGTTCGTTCAAGCGTTGATGTGTGAAGACGAAACATTTTTCAGTGACACATCTAGACTGATGAAATGTTCTCTGAATCATTTATAATGGAAAGCGAGAAGGGCGTACGACCCGGAGCTCTCATTTTCACGATAAAAGTTTTGCCTTTCGAGAATAATTTATTGCTTTCTCTGTATATTTTATATCGGAAAATAACACAAAAGAGAAACAGTTTTTCTCTAATAAAACTCGAAGGAAAAAACTGCCGCAAGAAACAACAGCACGAGGAGTGTATCGCGTGATAAAACGTTTCAATAACTACGATAACAAACAATCAAACTCACAGGAAATTTTTATAACTGAAAATTCATTCGATGAATGAATTTATCATTTTTATAAATTCTAACTCGCAGCCTTTCCAACAATCTACAGTCAGAATTTTCATTTACATATTCAACAACCAACATAAAAACAAAATGAGATTTCGTCGAACCTCAAAGCTCCTGGAATGAAAACTATGCGTTCTTTGACAAAAAATTTAATATATGGAATATGAAAATATTTGCTCAAAGACTAAAATGTAATGAACGAATTGAAGAGAGTATACCGTAGTATATTTACTGTAATATTGCATTACGGTGTACGGTTGGGAGCAATGGGTACACTAAAGTAGATACGCAGTGGTAGCAACCAGAAATTGGTCAGACATGCGTATATAGCTAATGTACGTACCTATGTCGTAGAAGGCAAATACCCTCGTTAGTGTGTGCAACTCGAAGTGGGATAGCGAGTTGCATATGTGCAGTCCTTGGGGCTGCATCAGATCCGTGTGAGATAGAGGTAGTCGTGGTGGAGCAAGAGGAAGAGAATTAAAGGGATGTACAGGGAATGCACATCTACATCTACATATATATATATATATATCGATGTAACGAAGGCACCACTGTTTCCACCACTGTTGGGCCTGTCCCAGGTGTATCCGGCGTTCCGTAACGCTCCTACATTCGATTCGAGAAAATCTCTCTTCAACAAAAATTTCTTCAAACGAGAGAGTTCCATACGAGTGCCGGAAACTGCCTCCGTAGTTTCCCAACTTCTGCATTATACATATGGGCTACTCCGACTCACGCTTAAGGTTACTACGAAGAATAACTGTAGATCTTATGTTCGCTTATGGTTTTTTAAGATTCTTCTTTTCTTATATTCTCGTGGAAATGCTTTTCCGATCACTCGTAGTATAATTTTATTCCGGCATAAGTATTATTCTTGGATAGAATTTCGAGATTGAAATACACACTTTCGTGTAAAGGTCTCTAAATTTATCGTTCGCAATGTTGGATGAGGCAAAAAATGGATTAGAACCGAAATAATATGCGACTGACACCTGTCAGCTCTATAACTAGAACGAAAAGGATTATTCGCGAGGCTCCAGTGTCTTTAATTGCAAAAATAATTTTTTTTTTCATATAACATCCTCGATGAGCAAGTATTTAAACTGCTAGAAGTTTAAGAGACTTATTTCTGACCATTTAACACATGAAGCTTTGGGAATGTATGCTTTTTCATTTCTCCCCATTCATTTAAAAAATCTTTGGTGCATGAAAATTTATTATTTCTTTTTTTATTCTCTGCAAGCCAACAGCGAGATAAGGCTTGGATCACAACGTCCGTTGAATTACAAGTACTAAATTTCACAGCAAGATCTATTATTCCGTTTCTCTGTTTGACTCAGACTTTTGGTCACGAGAATGAAAATAACATTTTATCGAATCGATTTTGAGTTCAATATACTTTGGTTCGAAATAACTTTTCGAATTATTCGATTTGGAATACTTTTATAAATAATGAAAAATTCACTTGTTCGATACAACTGCTTTAAGAGTATGGATCAGTCACCTAACCTCACTTCGAATTTTCGAAATTGAAATTCTTCAGCACAGTTTGACCGATCACAAAACGGCTCTGTCAGCCCACGCAGGGCGATGGCAAAAATGGGCTGACAGGGCCGTTTTCTAATCAGTCAAACCGTATCGAAGAATTTCAATTTCGAAATTTGCAGCTATCTCTCTCGCACTCACGGTGGCGAGATACGGACTCATCCATCCTCTTAATACAGAGAAAAAGCGAGCAGAGAATGAAGAAAGTAAGACAAAATAGTGTTGCGTGTGTTGCGTGCGTCTCCGCGTCCGTCATATGTATGTCCGTATATGTGTCTGTGTGTATGTTAAGTTGTAGAAAGTTTAGAACTTCTGTTCAGAAACTAAAGCTCGCCAGTCTTATAACTGACTGTTACTACTGTGACCCTTTCTCTCCGAGTTTCTTGCCAGCCAGTATATATACTGGTTGACTAATCGTTGTGACAACTACTCGAGTGCTCGTGTAAAGGGGCCCTTGAATGTAAACGTCAAAACTTTACAAACGTGTAAAAAATTTATAAACTTTGAAAAAAAAAAAAAAAAAAAACAAAATTGGGGAAATTCCCCAAAACATTGGGGAATTTCCCCAATTTTATTCTGTTTTTTTTGTATAAAACAGATGTCGTTTCAATTTTTTTTTTTGACTCATCGTAGTGTTTATTCTGTATTTTGATAACGAAAATATCATATTCCATATTTTTACATAAACATTTTCAACGTGATTTTATAGTCATTTTTTCTGTGTTTATGTCGTGCTCAACTTTTTTTTCTCAAAAACAAGTCAGTTTCTGTGTTCATCAAATTGTATCGTGTTTCTGAATGTTTTTCTATTTCCATTCTTTGAAAAATAGAGTTCGACGAATACAAATAATGTTTGGTATCGTGAAAAATTTTACAAAAATTGTTCAAACTTTGAAAGTTTTTCAAACGCTCAATTACCCACTCGTTGCTGAAGTTTTGACATTCATAATGGTGGTGCGCTCTAAGTACATAAATATATGAGTGCATATTTGAATATTAATATATATATATATATTATGTACTAAATATATTTTGTAGCAATGGGAAGCCATAAACTTGCACACAGAACAAACACGTTGAGATAGGAGCCCTGTTAAATGTACAGTGTAACTTTCGGCTCGTTCAAGTTTGCTTTCAACGCTCGTTCGCATGTCACTGATACGTTAATAATCGGATTTATCGCGCAAAAAAAAAACGCAACACAATGCCACACCCACCGGAGAGTCTCGATTCCAGGATCTAAATAATTAAGATGGTAATTGCGGATGTTTAAACACGTACAATGTGTAACGTGTTTTTTTGCGATAAGGAAAGAAAAAAAGGCGCTGTGTTTTCGTAGATACGTGTTTTTCCCAGATAATCGAAACAGCAGTTTTCCGGAGTAAAGTATTATTTTAATATCAAATTCAATTATCGAATATCGGACGAAAAATTTTTGTCTCAAATGCAAGATTTGAACCACGAAGCTATTAGAATTTTAATACGGATTCATCGTTTCAATATTTTAACCGAATTTATCAATTTATTTTCGAATTAAGCAAATATCGGAAGATTAATTTTCGATGAGTACCAAGCGACGTGACCTGCTGAAGCCAGGATTCATCGAGTTATTTATTCTCGTTAAAGTCGACGATAAAGAGACAGATCGATGAGAATAACCGTACGATCCGCAGCGCGAAAATTTCTCTCGAATCCCCTGTGAGAGACAACCACCGAGGAAGAGAGAAAGAGAGCCAGCAGCCTCGATTTACAGTGGCGCGGTTTATTGCTGAGAGTTAAGTTTATTACGAATCCTCTCGGGTATAATCAACCTAAAGCTTTAGTACACACGTATACATGCGCATACAACACAGAAAATTGCACGAGGACAATAGCGCACCACGATTATAAGTGTACATGCACAATTGTAAAATGGCAGGCACACTGGATGACGGAAGAAACGACAGACAGACGAATCATGAAATTTTCCACAGCCTGAAATTATGTCATAGAATACATTTACGTGGTCGGTGATTCGCGACTGTACTAATTGGACTCCAAGTTTTCTAGAGTCTTTTTATATATAGTTTCTAAGTGAAGATTATAAAAATTCAACTGAAACGTTTAAGTCGAAATGGAACTTGAGTTTATCAAAAAAATGTTGCAGCAAAAATCTTTTTTCATAGACGTGCCATTTAGAAAATGATTATTGTTCGTTTATCATGATAATTTTAGCTACAATTACTGATGAAGAGCCGGTTCGGTGAATTATTTCAGTTTTTTGAGTAAAATATTAACGAAAGTTAGTCCAGGAGACCCAGAAAATGACAATTCTTGGTAATTGACCTAGATGCAATCGAAAGTTTTTCAAGGCATATGCCAGAGTGTCATACGTCAAAAGAATTTCTGACCCTGTTCCCAATGACATATATCTTGACAGAGGAGCAATGATCTTTAAATCCTTCAAAAGATTAAGGGGAATTGTATCTTGAAATGTGGATCCTGGTCTTTCTCCACACGTTTACTTCGAACCCACTATAAATGTGTTTACGACCCAAATTTCATTTTTTCACATTATCTTCGACTCTCCAAGTTAGCACCCTTCGATTCACGAGCCAAAGGAATATGCGAGAGTTCTTGTTAGCGTCTGTATATAGAACTTGAAAACTGACAGTGATCGGTGTACCAATTTTTTTCATTTCATCGACATGGAACATGAAAATGATCTTTTCATCAGCAAATAATAAATGCCCTGAAACTTTCATACATTAGCTAGTAGAACACGAGAGATTAATTCTGGACTGAATTTTCGCTGCTTTGTTAATCGATATACTCCTATTTATAACCATGAAAAATACTCGTTAGTTTCGTGTTTCTTTTTTATTCTTCTTTTCTTTTTTATATATATATGTATATTACTATCTCTATACTCTATTCTCGTTTGTCGTCAAATCACGCCTCTGATGTTCAAGCTTTCACGGAGGGGTCGGATAACGATCGCGCAGTCATTTCGTCGAGTTGATGATAAGGAAAACGCCCTCTACATATATCGCAAAGCTCGTTGATCTGTGAGGTGGAACGGGACTCGAGGCTCGCGATCTCAGACTTATCTAATATACAGCGCGAGTTTGCGAAGCTTTACGAGAATCGTGACTGATTAATGGCACGACACTGGGTATTCATGGGAAAAACACATTATTTATATAGACAAAAGTAGTATTCATGTTGTCTAACAAGTTGGGAATCATGTCGAGACTTTCGGGGAATTTGTGTAAAAAGTTTTTTTTTTTTTTATTGATCTTTGATCATCCAGTCACGAACAAACTCGATGAATCACCCTTCAATTGATTAATTACGATATTTCGACTCGACCAACTAATAAAAAGAGGTATTTATATTTATCGACTTGATCTTGAACTTCATACTATATTGACGTGAAAAGAAAAAAAAAAAAAAAAAAACAAAACTCGAAAAAGAAGCTAACCGATTCAACTTAGAGCACTTTATCCGAGCAAAAATAAAACTACATCATCGTTTCCGTTTCAACGTTCGGCCACTTTCATTTCGCTACCGGTCCGAGTATCATCGTCAAATATCTCTCGTGAATCTCGCTTCAACTCTTGGTCTTATTGCCTCGTTCTCTATGCAGTTTCCCTCATCGACGAAGTAGCTGAAGCTTCCTTGCTCAACGATCATACTTCGAAGCTTTCGTTCTACATTCATCGATGTATATGTGTAAGCTCTGCTGGAATCTCAGCGGTGCTTGGTAATTTTACCGGAGAGTTCTTCCGGTCTACGTGCTTTTTTTCCATCCCTTATTTAGCCCACACATTTCTTCGTCTTCTGCTTCAACACTTTTGATCTGACTCTCTCTTTTCCTGTTTCCCTCTCTCTCTCTCTCTCTCTCTATCTCTCCTTCACTATATACTCAACTCTCGTCTAAAATGTCTACATACATATACATATACTCATCCAACTCTCCCATTCCTCATCGATCTCTTTCGAGAAATTGGGCCAGCAGTTGTCTGACGCAACCTCCGTCGACTCGCACCGCGTATATTCTGGCCAGTGTGTTCCTACACTGGCCAATTATTCATAACGTTCGTGAGCTTCTCTATCTTTCTCCCTGGCCCTCCACAAACGTCCTTCTTGATGCTCGTTTTGTACTTTTTCCACCTTTCCCATCTCTCCCATCATCGGAGGGTCTTTTTGCTATTGAAATTCCTCGATGCTCTGAGAGTATTTAATTGCTAAGATTTTCATACATTATTTTTCAAATATTTCATTCAATTGACGTAACAAAAATAGTTTTCTTCATACCTCGGTCGAAAGTACGCTCTTTCCGCATCAATTTCGATGCAGAAAGACCGACTTTCTTGCATTGGTAAAACAACTGAATGACGGCGGGAGCAATAGTATATTACACAACTAGGGCAGGAAAATAAGTAATGTCTCAGATCACATGTAATTGTCGGCCGAGGCGAAGCCGAGGCTGACAAACATGTGGTCTGAGGCTTTACTTTTTCCTGCCCGAGGTGTGTATACGATTTTTCTGTCCGACGTAGCCGGAATGTGGCAACTTCGGCCCGCGTAGCGGGCCGAAAGTAGCCACTTTCGGCACGGAGGACAGAAAACACTTTTTCCACGCACAGCTGTATGTGAGGCTCCCGCAACTGTCACCGGTGACAGTTGTCCCTAACCATTTTTTTTCTCTGACGTCAAAGCTGCTCTTTTGTTTACGCTGGTTATTCATAATTTGAAGCATCAAATAAATGGACAAAAATCAAAATATCTGTCTGTCAATGAAAATCCACATAATTTATTCGAAAACTGCGTATTTCATGGTGACATAATTAACAATTTTTATTATGCATGTGACCATGGTAAAAATGAAAAAAAATAATGTACGCATTAATACTATTGATAATTTGCATTTTACGTTTGTTTAATTTTAATAAAATTATGTTTGTTTAATTCATTTGGATGCTTGTTTAATTTTAAAAATGTTCATGTTTGATAAATTAAAAAAATTTTCTGATTAAATGTTTAATTGTCTACATTGGTTTTTTTTTATTATTTATATATATTTTAATAAAAAAAACTAATGTACGCATTAATATTATTGTTAATTTGCATTTTACGTTTGTTTGATTTAAAACAATTTATGTTTGTTCAATTCAAACAAATTTTGTTTGTTTAATTTGAAAAATTTTCATGTTGAATTTTACAAATTTTCATGTTAGCTGAATTAACAAATTTTCACATTTGTTGAATTAAAAAATTTTCATGTTTGTTAAATTTTTAAAAATTTCCGATAGAATGTTTAATTGTCTACATAGGTTTTTTTTTTATTTGATGCCTGCCCCCCCGACCAGCAGCACTCGCTTCGCTCGTGCCGCAAATGTCGGGGGCAGGCATCAATTTTTTTTTTTGATGTAATACATTTAATATTTTATCTCCGTACTTTCGACCGGCTATGAAGAAAAATAGTATACACCACACGGGCAGAAGTTTGAGAGCCCTGAACTGCGCGTCAAATGCCCTCGGCTTCGCCTCGGGCATTGTGACGCGCAGTGCAGGAATCTCAACTTTCTGCCCTTGTAGTGTAATATACTATTTACAAATGCTTCTTCCAATTCTGATACAATTACCCAGGACAGATGACACGTTGTTAGAGATCAGAGAATTATATATCACGAGACTAGACGATTTTTATTGGATTGTAATTCCGATAAGTATTTAAACGAAGTTCGGTATTCAGGTTCATTTTTTCGTTTGAGTAGCTCAAATTTTTATCTGCTGTAAACGTAATTCGCTCGAACGAGTTCTCGTCGTATGGGGAAGAGAACTATTTGATATTAAGTTAACAAATTTATGTCGAAATTAATTTTTTTTCAAATCCAAGTTTCCCTCGTCTTTGAATTTATACAATTTTTTTTTGTCCCTTTATCACTTGATTTCATAAACCATCATTGTTGGAGGTAAATAGATAAAAGAGAAGGAGATAAAGATAAATGTCATGAAAATGAAAATAAAATATTGATGGATAAGCGAATCAGAATGTTCACAGGGTTTATTGTTCCATTGTTGTATACAGCTTTCGATTCACCGAATGTAAATACCGTCTCGTATTCGACGTTTCGTATTAGTTTATTGATTTACATACAATTGAATGTTGATATGGAGAATATTTTTGAATGACAATTAGCTGGAAGTTTCGATATGTTGAAAAAAAAAAAAATGAAAAACAAAAGTGTGTACACGTGTTTGCAGAATCGCGTGCACTGATACTGCGTGAAAACTGTACTTCTGTATGTATTTACGTGATCGAGTGTGCAAAACGACTCGTTCAACACCAGGACTCGTTTGTCACCGAGAAAAGTGACTAAACTACGTGTTTGTGTGCATATATATGAATATATACGCAGGAATATTCATTAGTATAGAAATAAGTGGAACAAGGAATGAAGAGCGAGGCCGAATTCACCCTCTTGTGTATTCATTTATTACTATCGTAAATTTGCCACGTAACTACGTGTGCCACGTGTGCTCTACTCGTTATCTTTACAGCCATAAGGCAGCCCGCAGAGACCAAAATTTTCTGTATCCATGTAGGTGTGCCTTGATTGCTATATTATTTGGCAATTTGTCGCCGTGGAAAATCGAGAAACTCACACATAAATATTATTTCTAAAGGAATATAAATAATAATAATAATAATAATAATAATAATTTATGTATTATTCTTTTCGGAGATACTTCGAGAAACGAATTGTGTGCGTGAACGTAAGAAAAGCATTTCGAGGATAATGAGCCCTATTCTTCAAGTCCTATATATATTATATATATCGATAGACACACAAGTTGATACGATTTCATCTCGTAACTTTTTCGCCCCGGTTCAATGTCCTGACTCAACCATTTTAGGCATCTCTTTCATTGGACTCATTACAGTGGACAGAGGAGTGACAGCATTTGAGAATTATGTGGGCTTCAACAAACTCGACAACATTATCAGCGTATAAGCTATTGTGAGCTGCTGGTTATTAGCCATTCACGTAAATAAGAGGAATAGTCATGGTTTTGTCATTTCCGTCCAATCGTCAGTCTGTCACAGGCTCCTCGCTTCAATGGTTCTTAAGATAGAGAGAGGAAATTCGTGGTATGTTAATACGTCTAATAAACCGAATGGCGTTGTGGCTATTCAACTCTGAATTGCTCTATTTAAGGCTCAATTTTCTATAAGGATCCTAAAATATTTCATGTTTTTTTAATAGCTTTTGGTTATAGGAGTCGTTGATAATGACATACATAAGGTTTCAACAGTATAAACAGTTTTATGTTTTGAATATATTAAATTAGATTCGTTTTTTATGTTTTATATTGTTCAATGGGGCTTGGAACGAAATATTCTACATTTGTGAGGTCTAATTATTACTTGACCGTTTAATCATTTTCGCGCGTTATCTGTCGTAATAAGTGAAGAATGTACGTTATTCTCCTTTTGTTCTTGTTATATGGTGAGTAGAATATATTTTTTTTAAAAAGGACAACCACACAATGTGTGTCGTTTAAGGATGATCGCGATGAGACAAGGCTTTTGGATAATAACACTTATTAAACAGAGTGTATCCTGTGAATCCCCTCGAGGGTGTTCGAGACAGGGAGAAAAGGAACCAAAAAAAAAAGGAAAATAGAAGGAGATAAAGCTCGTTGGCTCGTCACATTTTTCCTCAACTCCATGTTTCACCAGGTTACTGCACATCGAGCGACAGAACGAGAAGAAGAAAGAGGAGAATAAGAAAAGAGAGAAAAGTTTTGCTACGGTTCTGTAACTGGTTGAGAGCACAAAAGTCCTGACACTCTACGAAAACTCATTTTTCTCTTCTCCTACGAATCCTTGTATTCCCGTAGTTTGTATATATACGTATAGCAACAACGTCTGTTTCGTGCCACTCTTTTCTCAGGCCTCTTGCAATCTATACGTATATATGTATCCCTTCATTTTTTTCCCTCCCTTCTTTGTGCCACGTTCACGTATCTCTCGGCTTATTTCAACGTATACACAAAAGCTCCCATATATTTTTTTTCACTCGTCCCTATCTCTATTCCCCTCTTTCTTCCCTTTCTCCCTCTCTCTCTCTCTCGCTCTTCCTTTTTGCTTATTCTGGCTTTTCTCTCGAAGCTAGAAAATAAATTAACCGTCACGCCGAGAATCCTCGGCCGAGGAACGTCTGTCGAATTTTTTCCGCCCTTCACGACTGTTTCGTTCTCGAGAAAGTCGTCTCGTTCTCTCAGTTTCCTTCCCTCCCCCTCCCTGCCATTCCTTCTTCCTCTCTTTTTTCTCTTTTACGTTTTTTTCGATCATTATAACGCTTTCGGCAATTTCAATTCTTCTCGTTTGACCTTTGACACGATACCCCAGAAATACGAAAAATCGTTCGAACTAAAATGGCACTTTGAGAAGATGATACTGATGACATTTTCTTGTACCACCTATTGATTGCAATCGGCTTACCTTTTTAATTTAAATTTTCTTATCATTTTATTTGCTTATCGGTTGACGGGCAACATGCTGGCAAATCTCGTACGATTAAAAATGTAGAATTTGTGAGCAATTTTAGTATCGAAGAAGTCGATATATTTCTCCGATTTCCCGTTTCAAACGTTATTATTCATTCAGCACTTCGGCAGAATTATTAATCGCCTGTTCACAGTGGAAACTTTCCATCATGCCACGAGCAATTTAATTAAGCGCTGTGAGCTCAATACAATGGCAGAGAGTGGAAAAGAGATTCGAAAGCAACGGAGAATCAAAACAGGCAATAAAGAATGGTGTTATTAAGGGAATTCGACATAATTACTGAATTAACTCCAATGAATTGCTATTTTCAAAGTTTCCGGATACGTTTTAATGATTTAAAAAAAAAAAAAAATTAGTGACATTCGAGCGGGTACGAAACACGCAACGAGGGTTCGAGAAATTTCTCAATTGCTAGTTTTATGCTTCAATCAACCTTTCGTTGAATTCCGACTCTGAAAAATCAGAGAAAAAAATATGAAAATGTAGGGAGTGAAATATTTCAATTTCGTAGCCTGTATTACAACGATGCCGGAAACCGTTTTTGTTTTTTTTCCAATTTCATATTTGACAATTCCAAATTTCGTCCGACAAAAATATTCGGGGGCATGATTGCGTTTGTTTTTTTTTTCAATTGAGGAAATTCATTTTTTCACGAATTTAATCAATCGTCATGCAGTCGAAAATTTGTCACGTCTCTTTTCTTTTTCAAATATTCTCCAGTGCATGAATACCCAATGAAATAGTATATGATAGTACACGTACAAAAATGAAGTTTATAGTCAACAACTATTCAATAACGTATTTCAAAGATAATTCCATTTGATAGTCGTGTCGGCAAGTCTCATGAAGTAGGAGGATGAAACAGGGTTATTTCTCTTCGAGTTTCTTGTACACCGAGGCGATTGCAAGGATGGCTAGCAAGTTTCACGTAACTACTTGAGGACATTCGATGGAGGAACGATAGAAAGAGAATACTATCTCGTGATGGGGATAGTAAACAAAGACCGAGGGAAGATTGAGATGACTATAGAGAATGAAGAAACGTTGCAGAGCGTGTTTCGATACCGAATAGATAAGGAACGTGTCTCATTTGAAAAACACACTCAGTGTAAGAACGCTTAATGGTGTATTAAATAAAGGCAAGAGCCAAAATCCATTCGTAGTTTCGTTGAGCATCGATGACAAGACGATACGGTATGTTTTGTTGGAAAATTGATGTTTCAAATTCATTATGAATAGCCTGAAAGCCTAAAAACACATTATTAAAACTATTTTTAACAAACTGATATGAGTGCTTGGCGATGTTGAATCAACGAATAAAAATATACATGAGATTTAATCTGATTATTAATCATCGTTGTGATAAAAGTTGTGCGTGACGCTTTTTGGCTCCGCCTCGATTGTACTTCTTATCGTATAAATCTCCCCTACCGAGTCCTTTTTTTTCTCTTTTACCGATGTCTCGTTATTTGTACGATACGAGAAAAAAAAAAGAAAAAAAAACAAAGCAACGACGTAGCAATCTATGTCTCTATTTTCGTTCGCTTGAGAAATGTAAAAAAAGGTATGTACAGACACGTATATATTATATACTCCACCTCTTTCTATATATACGTATTTAGGACATATATTCATCGGAGAAAAAAGAGGCGCCTGTTTCTCGGTGATTCGAGAGAATCTTTGCCAGCGAATGTTTCACTTTTTCTGACTGAGCTCGTGCTTTGTCCTCATACTACGCTTTTCTCTCTTTCTCTACACCATCTTCATGTTTTTCAACCTCTTCGTCTACCCATCAACCCATTACATCTTTAACTTCATTTTTTCACTTTCTATTTATACCGAATCTCCTCGATTTCTTCCGCTTCTCTTCCATCTCTTTTTTTTTCCATCTCTTCGATTTTACAATCAACCCTTGTAACAAAAGTAAAGCACGTTTTATAATCATGTTTTGTTATTTGCTACGTCCGATCCTCATTATGAGGAGACAAAATGAAGATTTTTTCTAGCTCTACGTGCTTTTTATTTTTTATCATTTCTTTCATGAGCAATATCGTTATTTTCTTCTTCTATTTGATCCTCAAGTCATCTATGCGTTAATCCACATTCTGATCTCCTTCCTTCAGCCCTTATTTTCCAGCAATTCCTGGCTTCTCGTATTGCTGTCGCATTTATTTTTTTTTAAACAGAAAAACTCACAGCCCTTATTTTATTTTTTCACTGTACTTCCTTCTCTGTCTCTATTTATATCTCTCTTGTTCTATCTTTTCGGTCTCTCGCCGACTCCCTCGCGGCGTTGCACTCTCGACGGGCGCCCGGGGTCGTAATTAGTTTGTGGCTGGCTTCACCGGGTCCGTCACCCTACGAGATGCCAAGGGGGATGAATGGAGGAGAGAGTGCAAAGGAGTGGACGGGGAGAGAAGCTTTTGGCTTGTACTGGCTGGTTGCCTAGCCACCCACGCTGCTACAACCCCGAAGAGATAACTACGCGTATATATTCTCAAAGCTGGGGGGAGGGAGAGTTGGAGAAGAGTGAGGAGACTAAAGAGAGAGAGAGAGGAAGAGAGTTAGAGAGCGAAGGAAAGAATGGGAAGTTCGTCCAAGCGACTATGCTTGTGCAACTAGCGAAATATATAAGAGGCGAAAGTAGAAGGAGTTGAGGGCAAAAGTCAGACGTCGAGAAAGAAATTGAGAGAGAAAGAGAATAAAGATACGGAGGGGTAGTTTTCTCGAGAAGGTAGGAAAAGTTGAGGAAGGCGTTCGAAGCTACGAGAGGAAATTAATAAATGAAATTTCACATTGCGGGACGGTATATTTTACCAAAGAAGAGAGATGGCAACTTGTCGTTTTCAATCTCTCAACTTTTTTTCTTTCTTTCTACATTGCGGTATACATATTTATTTAAACATAAATTGTATCCGCCTATCTATATTTGATCGTATATAAATATATACCTATGTGGTGCACTCTCAGTCTATTCGAAACTCTCTGGTTTTATGTTTTTTTTTTTTTTTTTTCTTCAGATAAATTAATCTATCCAGCCACACTGTTGAACAAAAGTTTTCTCTTTGGGCGAGAAGGGAAAAGGCGAGAGAGGATTGTTGAAGCAAATTTACTCGGTGAAATGAGACCCCGGCCCGTAAACGTTTTGTTTCGAAAGTAACGTTGAAGATCGAGACGAACCAGAGATTGAAGTGAAAAACAATGGAGACTTCCCTTGGGTGAAGGAAATTCACTTATTCCGAGAGGAAAATAAAATTAAAAAATTCTCGCGATTTCACTATTTATCGTTTTAATACGATTTTTTAAAATTTATTTTCTCATTTTGCAGAGACTTCACTCGCCCTCTATTGAGCTCTCAAATTGAAGGGTATCGAAGGGCAACATTTGCTCGGATATATCAACAAGATGTGTTTGTTGATCCTACTTAATTTTTTCAGACGATTTTAAAATCAGAATTTTCTCTATCGTTGCATCGTTCCAAATTTGTAATAACATCAAACAAATTTCAAAATCACTAGCTAAGAAATTTGAATAAACAGTTGAAAAGTATATTCCATCTTTACGATCATTCTTATTCCGTAACAAAGCCACAGCCCCGGAATTCAGTTTCGCTGGAGATGAATTTCATAAAAATTCATTCGACAGAGGGAGCTTGTAGAAAACAATAACTATGTATATAGTTTGAGCGCGCAATTTTTATCCATTTCGTACAGGAGCTCAGTTTATAGTCGTTGCCGTACAAAAATTTAGCCACGTTCTCACAATGTTCCTCAATAATCGTATACGGCCCTACGGTATTGTGGTAAACACGTACGATAAGTCCAAGTTATAGGGGGTAGTTTCTTCATCCCCTGGAGATTCAGCGATAAAATGAGAGAGACAAAGGTACAGAGCGAGAAGGAGAGAAATGGAAGAAGAAAAACGAAGGGAATGAAGAGAGAAATAGACGGACAGACAGAGAAAGACCGAGAGAGAGAGAAAGAGAGAGAGAGAGAGAGAGAGTGGAGTCAGTAGAACAAGAGAGTACAAGAGAAACAGAGCAATGGGCATTCGAGTCACGTGACAACGATGCGGATCTATGACCCTGCGTGTGCGATCGGCCGTGCACCTAAACAGCTGGAGAGGCCACGGTGCTTGTCCGTGTGGTTGGTATTGGATGACCCAAAGGTCCAAGGAATCCCCAGATGGATGGACGGATGAATGAGCATATTGCGATATACATATATGTATGTATTATGTAGGCCATGGTGAGTATATATACCGCGAGGGTCCATAACACAATGATCCATTAACGTTCCAACACGAGCGCACTCAAATTTCATCGCTGCAATAAATTAATCCACTAAATGGACTCGATAAATGAGCGTCGTAAATATTTTTATCGGGTACCAAGAAAAATTGGGGTAAATGCGGAACTCGGTGATTTTTTTTTTTTTTCCTTTTTTTTTTTTTTATTCATCCTCGCCGCTTGTTTTGGCGCGATACTTTATAAGGTAAATACATCGGTGAATTACGGTTTGAGGAACTTGCGTAATTTATGGATCATATTTTTACTGGAAGCCTCGAAAAATCCTGCTTTCAATAAGCTTCGCTCTTTGGGGAGGGTCAAATCGAATATCCTCGAGATATATCCCATCAACTCAGCAAAAAATAATGAACTGAAATAAGAGCAATTCCTCGGAGGTTCATATCACTAAACATGACACACATGACCTCTTGCTTGATGGAGAGCATCGTTTTGGATAGTAGCAAGAATTAATCGTGAATAAAAAAAAAAAAAGACAGAGTGCAGAAATAATTTAAAAAATTTGACGCGTGAGATCAATCATCTTTTAATCGTTCCGATGAAGGGTCTATCGCGGTTATCGAAAAAGTTATTCAATCGTTATAATGAAAAAACGATTAAAAATATTATGAAAAATATTGATTTTGATGATTTTCGAGGTAAATGACAAATCGTATGAAGCTCGCGTTATAATGCAATAAATAGAGAGAATTATGTAAAACATGGGATAACTTATCAATGAATATATGATTCAAGGATCGTTGGGTTGTTAGTACGTTAAGTGGGATAGGTATGGCGGAGTTCTCGGCTCTAGTCGGTTAGTAGTTAGTCCATGCTGAACTTTCCTGCAGAATAGCACGAGAACACCTAAAACTGAGTTCCTCCTCCCTGTCTCAGTCTCTCTTTCTCTCTTTCTGTGTTAGTCACCCCTCTCTGGCTTTTGCTAGCGGCTTTGTACCCTGGCAAGGCTCAAGCAACCCTTGTCCGAGGGTAGTGACTGGATAGACCATGCGACACGACAGCAGCTTCACCATCCCTTTCTCCTACTACTTCAACCCTCTTGCCGCCACTCACGCTTGCTGCACCATCGTTCTCCACGTAACCGAACTACCCCCTTGGTGCAAAACAGGATGAAACTTTCTCAGGTCTCTTGTACTCGGATGAGAGAGGACAAGCGAACAACGAGAGAGGAGGAGAGAGAAGAAAGGAGCAGGAGAGACGAGAGAGAGAGAGAGAGAGAAGAATAGACATTGGAGAATGGAGGATAAAGGATGAAATCACTGAGGATGAGAAGAGAAAGAGGGATGGGAGAAGGAATGGGCAAAAGCGGGTTATATTCATGGCGACAGCGCCAGATGTGCAGCAACGGCTTCTGGACGTTGAACGTCCTGCTTCCAGGACGATATTTATGTTCCTCGGACGTTAACTCGGGAGGTTGCGTGTCTTTCTCTCCCTCTCCGTCTATCCCTCGCCTTCTATAACCTTCCTTACTCCTTCTCTCTGTCTAGTGTTCAGCGTGAAGACACGTAATCCTCTTCAACTACCACCCAAATGTGTATGCAACCATAAGTTGACATCCGACTTTTTCCATTTACTTCAAGTCTCCCTTCAATCTTTCTTCTCCATATTCATCCCCATTTAAATAAACTTTCGATTCCTCAAGCTGTATTATCGATGCGAACCGTTCACATATTTATGCTCTTTTCCCCAGTAGCTTTCAAAACTTCCAACGTCGATCAATTTCCTCATGATAAAAGCCTTTGTTTTCGTTAAACAAAGTTTGCATACAACAAATAATATTAAGACTGCGTCGATATTCTGACGGTTTTATGACGAGGCTCGGGATCAATAAATATCAAAAATTGAATAACCAGTCAAATAAAATGATCCGAAATCAATGGATTATTAATACGTCGACGAAAATCAAGTACAAGGAACTGATAAAAATAACTATAAAATTCTAGTATTGTGACATCCAACTCGCACTCCATTATTTTCAATGTGACATATATATTTTCGAAAAAAACACAACTCGACAAAGTTTTAACGATACAATGATCCTTCTCGAGTATATTTCTTTCTCTTTCAATATAAAATTTCATTCGCCCGCAATGAACCTCCGTATTTTTCCATTCTTTCTCCTGAATCTTTGAAACTTGAACAAATTGTAACTAAAGATAAAAAAAAAAACGTCTCCAAAAATGTAACCACCCACCACCGGAGGTTACATGATAGACTGAAACACCGATGGTCAATAACTTGACTTCTGACAAACAACTTTGCCTCTGCTATAGGATACAGTTATGTGTCTATGACGTCGTCGCTGCTGGCTCTGTCGATATATGAGTGAACGTAAAAGAGTGCGTTATATATTGAGGAAAGTTCCTATGCTCCTCTTTCTTTCTTTCTCTCACGATGAAATTCGCCTCGATGCTCGTCGCCTCGTAAACAAACCGCGCGCACACGACGCGACGACGATCACGTACGCTCCAGGGGTGCAAAGAATCTACGAAGTTAGTGAGAAAAAGAAGAATGTGAAACGAGAGGGAGGAAGAAAGATAGGGAGGGAAGAAGTGAACTAGAGAAGAACTTTACTGACTGGAAGCGATGAGATTCTCGTTCATTCGTGTGATATACGAAGACTTTTTTTTTTATAACTTTTTTTTTTTTTTTTTTTCATCCACATATTCTTGTGAACTGATTGGTTTTTCAAAATAGATTCTTAAATATCGATTAAACGAAGATGTGACCTCTCGTAATATACAGGAACGATTAAAATCAAAATATCTTTTGGTCTAGAACATTTTCATTACAACAATACACTTTGATTCATTTTTTATAAAATTTCTGAGGAAAGATTCCAATTTTTTGATGCAAGAAATCTCATTTGATTTTTCTAGAACGAATTATTTTTTTATTTTTTATTTTTTTTTATTCAACTGGTAGAATTCTTCTTCGACTCGTTAGTGCCAAGATTGATAACCTTTCCGAACGAAGAAAGTGTGCCAATTTCATGAAGAAAAGCCAGTATACGAGGCTGGGGGTGATTCGCGAGAGGGAGATGAAATTCATAAAAATTATATGACTGTCGTCTGCAGGTGGACGTAATCGGGCGTTCAGAAATTGGCTAGAGTTACACGTAAAATGAAATTGCGGAATCTCTGACCATTTTCTTCGTGCACCTACACACCTACACACACACACAGACACACACACATACACACAAATGCTCTCAC
This sequence comes from Campoplex capitator, assembly GCA_037576405.1. NCBI lineage: Eukaryota > Metazoa > Arthropoda > Insecta > Hymenoptera > Ichneumonidae > Campoplex > Campoplex capitator. Next base: position 4,672,806 of record JARBWI010000323.1, on the reverse strand, counting down.
ATACAGCCATTTGCTTTTCGTATTTCATTTCAACATTTTCTCCAACGTCCTGGAGACTTTTTTTTTCAATAATTTTCAAAGATTTCTTTCTTAGAATATTCACAAGGCTCCACGTGAACTTTTTCGCCCATTTCTAAATCATTGAATTCTGATTAATTAGCAAAAACCATTATGAAACGAGGCCGCATTTCTTGCTCAAATAGTTTATGAATCCGGTTAATAAACCTGATGGCTAAATCGAGACCGACGAATGATTATATTTTTAGACAAAATGTTCAACCCTATCAGCGATGGTGTTTTATCGGATTTATCAACATTCAATATGATAAATCTCGTGTAATAACCTCATTTCGTTTAATTAATAATTATAATAATATATATTATACGAGCCGGATATACAAACTCGTTAAATAATTCCATGTACGTGAGCAAGCAAACAACATATTTTGAGGTTGAAATGTTTCTGGTAATATTAATTTCACGAGAGCCGTTGATTTATTTACGAATAATTCAAGTAGGAGGAGTAATTACATAAAAGAAAACTTTACCAGCACCTCCGGTCGATCCTTTTTCCCTTCTATTTGCGCCCCAACTCAATGTTTAATCTCAGTAAATTACGTTGGATTATTTTGACAGTATATATACGAGGAAAATCCACATTTACGCTGAGGGCGATAAAATTTTACAACGCGACATAAGTTGCAAGGAAACCCTCTCATTTTCTTATTCGCAATTTCTAACTTGAGATTATAGAAAAAGTAGAGAAGAGAAAAAATGAAAGAGAGAAATAAAGAAAGTGGGAAAGCGAGAAAGAGAGAGAGAGAGAGAGAAAGTAAATTCCTTTCAATATTTGCCATTTTTCGTAGAGATTCCATTTTAACGGGGGGGAAAAAAAATGCTCTTAGGTTCTTCAAACGAGAAGCTTTGATGGAGTACAAGTGATAAGAGTGAGAAAGAGCTATGTACATCGCGTTAGTAAAATTGAGTTTCGTTTGCTCTCTACGAGTATTCAGTGGCCTCGGGCTCGCCTTGATGCCTCTCGTTCTCCCTGTCTCTCTCTCTCTTTCTCTCTGATTCGCTGAGAAACCACCCTTCCCACAACGACCTCTGAGTAATCACTGTGGCCATTTAAAAAAATCGAATGAGCTCGTTGCTCGCAGTTTGATGAATTTTTTCTAATTAACATCGCGTGAATAGACGCGTTCGTTGATGCGATTGCAATATACTCAAATGAATGTGCATCCCTTTGTTTTGTTAAATTTTATATTGATGCTCTCTCTCTCTCTATCTCTCTCTAATAATTCACTTTAATTGATGCTTCTATTTTCGTTATTAACTCCAATCGAATCTCATTCGAATACATCATAATGCACATGTCTATCGATATTAATAGTATACAGTTGAAATAATTTGAAACGTTGAACACGAGATTAATAATTTATCTTTAGAATTTACATACCGATCATCGAATCAATTGAAGCGAACGGTAAACTAGATACATTAATAACGATCTTTAAAATAAAAGTACAGAGTTCATTCAATTCCATTAGCATCAGGTTGCAGGTGGAAAAAAATCGAGACTATCGAAACTTTGAACCAGTGAAAATCGAGTTTGAAGTATTTTCGTTTGAATAATCCTACGCGATGATAAACTCAACTTTCCTAAAATGTGCCCTGTGGCAAAATTCGTGTTACGTTATTAGTCAGACTGCTCGACGATACTCTCATTAAAAAATTACTCTTGATTCAAGAAATTTCATCGACCGTGCCCTAAATTATATTCAGATGATCCTGATAACCGGAAGTCTCGTAGTTTCTCCTGTAACTGAGCTGCTTCGCCAAGGAAATTATCCTCACTAGCCCCTATGAACTCTCTTCGTACAGTTGAATTATCGAGATGTAGTCCAGGTATTTAGTCATATAATACATATTTACATATACATCGATATATATATATATATATATATATATATATTTCTATACACACGTATAGTTAAAGTCGTTGTCGTCGTCGACCTGATTTTCCACTACGGAAGCATCATTAAACGGGAGACCTGCGGATCGCTCACGTAATTAATTCGTCGACGCAACGACGGGCGTCCTTCGAATGGGCTTAAAGAGGAGGACGAAGCATTGTTGAGAATCTCTATATATCTCACTCATCATCTTGTGCTTTCCACGCTTCACGGCGGAACCATTCCTTTCTTCTTCATTCTTTTCTTCAACATTACACATTACTCTATATACAGATATGTATTTACTTATATATCATATAAATAGCAGAATGATGTGCCATATACAGTGTAGTATGAAATGTATAGAATGCTTCAATTTCCTTCTCAAATTAATTTTCGCTCTTCGAAAGAAAAAAAAAAGAAAAAAATCAGAAATTTCGATGACAGAAGAGAGAAGCGTGGCATTCATGCGCATATTTCTCATAATGTTAAATAGTCCATTTCTTATTACTTCTCTTTCGAGCGAGCTGATTAAATGCTGAAAAAAAAAAAGTTTTATACCGATTCATTCATTTACGAGAGCAAAACATTTGAAAAATGTCGTCTTGTTTAAGCTTTCGTGTTTATAGGAATGTGCAGCAGCAGCAGTTCGGTTGTGCAGACTGGGCCCGAGAGACCCGAACACCTACGACATACACCGTGCAACAGCGATCATTCACTATATCTTTAAGCTTTGTTTTGTTTCTGAAAGTCAAGTCTTAGTAATTCTGTGTCAAAATGAAAAAATAAAATAAAAAGGAGAAAAAGAATAGGAATAAACCTCTCGTAGTGTTCGCTATGCACGGATTCAAATAAAAGCCAATAGCAAAATGCCAGAGAGAGGTGAAACTTTCACGGGGGTTGGCGGGTGATCTCCGTGTCTGTACACGAAAGGTTAATGTAATGTGTACGTTGTAAATGTGTTTTCTGTGTGTTTAAATCGAAAAGGGCGTATCCTGGATACTTTTATGCTGAAGGCAAAGTTGTGAGTGAAGGAGAACTGTTAGTGAAGTGCGGTATATAAAATGTATATATTTATCATAGTGTCGTTCTATTTCTAACGAGATTCCTGACCCATCTCTCTTACACGCGTTTCAGGTTCCAGAACAGGGGTGCAGAGAAGCAGCGAGCACATTGGCGAAGTTCGGTCGGGGAGTTTAACCAGGGCTTGACTATCGACCTGGCGTCCAGCCGCGGCGTCTGCGTCGACGTCTACGTTGCGCGCAAACGCTATCTTTCTCTCTCTCTCTCTCTCTTTTTCTCTTCTGCTCTTTCACCCTTGCATTCCCAACACTCCGAGCAAGGACGAGCACCCCGATCGATTCCAGATTTTCAGTATAAACGAGGCCGATAGGGGGGTTAAAAAAAAAAGGAAACCGAAAGATCGGAGAAGGGGATGATAAAAAAATGTTGGAATATTTTTACACGTCACGAAAGAGATTTTCCACGGTGAGAAGGAGCGCTTTTCTCTCTACTACCTTCTCTGTATACGTATATTATTCGTACAGTTGCTGTACATACGTGCACGGATGCTTCACTGTATAGAAAAAAATAAGAACAAGGTCGAGTTACTTTCGGGAAACAGGGGGTGTCTCGGTTTAAGGGTTAAAAACAAAACGGCCCAACGTGTATAAAGGTTCTTTCGGGCGTTATCGTTGCAGTTACATGTTATACGTCCACGCTATCACTTCTGCCTTCAACCCTTCTCATTCTCAAACATTGTAATTTATTTTTTGTTGCTTTTTTTTTCTTATCTTTTTATCATTTCGGTTGGCTGATGGCTTTTTCTTATTTTATCGAACCGTGCGCTCGTACATCGAAGCTGTTGAGGGATGTGAGGCAAGCCCGGGTGAACCTGACCTCTCCAAGTTCTTTGACGGACCTATCCAGGGGTAGAAAATGATCGAACAACCGAGCACTCCGTCTTGAGAAAGTCTTTTCTCTGACTCTCTCTCTCTCCCATTCATCCAGGAATAAAAGTAAACTTTTTGTTATTTTTTTTTCTCCTCGGAAAGTTAAAACCTTACTGTTTTACAGTTTCATTTATAACGGCTGGCTTTTATTACCAAAGGCTTATCCTGGAAAAGCCTATTAAACAGGAAATAAAGGATTAAAAGTGATTAGCTAAAAGTTCAACGAAGGATTTCGTATCAAAATCCAACCATTTTTATTTACCTTCGAGAGGCGTTTTATCATACGAGTTAAATTAGTTTTCAGGAGTTGAAAGTTGAGCAAGGTACCGCGTATATAAAGTAGACATGAGGAATGAGGGACAAGGGGGTCGAGAGATACCGTCAACCTGCGGCGCATCGGTTATTGAATTTTTGTGGATGTAACACGATAGACAAAGGGTTCGAATGTTCGTATATACGTATATATACGATCCGGATGCATATATACGCACATGATAAGATAAGAGGTTCGTGCGGTTTTCATTTTCCGGCTCTCTCATATGCTTCAAACAAACTACCTCGTGAACCTTGGCAAAGCATTTCTCTCCCTACGGTCCAGAATTTATCAAAAATGACAAATGATACTTGCGCGGAATGAAGATTGGTTCTTTTTTTTTTCAATTCGTTGCAGAAAACATCTTGTTTTTTTTTTTTTTGTTTTTCTCTTGAATCTAAGAACAAACAAAACCTTTTTATTAAACAAGGCTATGAAAAACTTTTGGCGCGAAAAACATTGAAGCGGACCTAAAAAATCTACTGGTCTTCGAAATCAGTCAGAACTTCACTCTATTTATGGATGACAGTTGAATTCCAAAGTTTCTTATACAAGGCGCAGAAGAGACACAAATAATAATAAACTACTGCAGTTTGATTGACGAATAAAAGTTTCGTGGTCTCGTAAAAACGACAGTAACGATCGACGACAAATAGTTCGATAGCTGCACCCTCGCTGAATGGGGGAATAAAGAGGAATGATTTTTCGAGTCAAGAACAAACGACACCTCGACAACTTTGCCCCTCTGCTACTGTAACATATATATATATATATATATATATATATATATATATATATTTGCTTTATACACACAAATAGGCTGACAAACAGAAGGGCATAAATTCTCACGGTTGGCATTCCAAAGCATGTATCTTTCGACCCTTTTTTTTCGTCACTAGCTCATACCGTAACACATAGAAACTAGCCCTTCGTGCTTTCGAGACATATCGAAAGGGACGTCTCGCCAAAACTTATGCTAGCAAATTGCTTTCCAAGATGCCATTCCTTCTCACTCCCGAAAACAATTGTCGTCCATTCAAGAAAACTTTTGCAGTATCCAGCCCTGCTGGATACTGCGTGTATACGGGCGATTCTATATGTGAGAATTCAACAATAATTTGATGTGTTTGTTTTTTTTTTTTCATATAACAATATCTAAATTTAATAAACTATGAAAAATTGGCTTTCTAAATGATTTAAAACTGAAATAATGACAATGATACTTTTGCGATATAAGATCTATCGCGAGATAGATTAATGCTGAAGGAAAATGATGAACCTTTTATTTTTTCCTGGCTTTTTGACTTTTGACTTAAACTTCACGAAAATGGATCAGTTGTTTTCGTTTAGAATCGCAGCTTCTGATAGCCCTGATTAAAATCAGTGAAGTGCTCTTCGAATCCTTTTCGAAATTACCCTTCATCCATCCTTTTATCTCATCTATTTGCACTTCTTTTGATGATAGCCCAGTTTTTTTTTTCTTTTTCGGGTAAAACCAATGAGAGTATAACGGAACAAACCGAACGAAATCCTTTCAAACTACCCGAATTGTCTCACGCTCCCATTTAATCCTTACCTCAAATCGCTGCTAAGGTCGAATGATTTGGAAGTTCTTATGGTTCTTTAATTTTCAGAATTAGTGTTCGAGGGCTTTTCAATCAGAGCGACGTTATTATTCGTTGATGTTTGAAGGGCTCAGATTCTATGAAATTCAGCGAATGTATTGAACAAACCTGACGCCATTTGCTCTGTTTTTTTATCCACTGATTTTACGAATATGATTGTTTTTTAGCTTTGTCCATAAATATTGAAAGTTTAAGAAAAAATGTGCCAAATTTCTTCATTGTGCGAGGATCCCTGAGATTATGGAAAACTTTTACAGCTTAGAGTCACGAACGCCCACAATATTTTGAAATACGTTTTTTTTTTGCTTTAGTCCAATTCGATTCAGCAGCCGATGCTGAGTCTATAATTGAATATTTATATCAGTTTTATTAAATATTCTCACAAGTTAGTCACAATGATTCGTGCCCATATCGTGAATTCTACTGATTCCCCATGAGCAAAGTTCCCGTCTCGTTATTAGCCTCAATATAACTGAACTTAATGTAAGCAAATTGAGATCGAGATCTCCGAAGCTGTCTCGTCAATTTCTCACTCACTCATGAACCATTTCCTCGAGTGATATAGACGGGAGATAGGAAAATTCAATTCCTCCTCGATTAGACGGCAGAATAGGACGCTCGTGCCCGGAATCCCCCAACGCGAAGTCTTGGAATTGTTCTTACTATTATGGGACGTTGTGTTAAAGGGAGATTCTCTTTAGTTAGTACTCGAAAAGCCCGCGAGAGAGCACTTAGCTTTTTTTTTTTAAGTTTCCTCCCTCGTTTACCACGCAGCCTTCCCAAAGTAATCATCGTTACATTCCTTCTTGTTTAGCAGTCATTACAATATAGCATGCACTAACGGCTAAGTCAGTAACTTTTAATTATAGGGATGTTACGAATTCAAGGAGTCGTTGGAATTTTCACGAGATTTCAGCATCATTAGAGGGCGAAGAATACAAATGAAATTAAAGCTTACTGCAAACTGTTTGTTCCACCATTTCATTTACTTCAAAAATTTAACATTTTTAAGTGAAAATAAATAGAGATACATCATTGAAAACTCTGCTTACGTTTAAAGGTAAAGAAAAAAGTAGCTACCAAAATGACAGAAAAACAAAATACGATAGTTTCTCAAAAAACAACCACGACTTTTACGAGACCCTCGAGTCTTTATTTATTTGTTGAGTTTGATAGCTCGAAACTTGTTTAAGGACCGTTTTCAAACTCGGAAAAAGACTGCAAATATTGATTCGGTCAATGTGAAAATCTCATAAAACGTTACATCAAACACTTTAAAAAGTACGAGTCGACGAAACAAAAAATACGTCGTACGATTTTATACATATTCTATTCGGGAAGAGAGCACTAGAGATTCCATTTAAATTACTCTCCGAAAACAAAAAAAAAAAATCGTGTTTACAGGTGCATGAAAGACAAAACTTTGTGTACATCGAAGTCAGCTTAGAGACTATTTATTTGCAGTCTCCTGCTGAGTTACGACGACGTCTCGAAACTGCTTCGATGCATGTGGAAACGTGTATTTTCGAATTTGCACATCTATGAAGTGTTCAATGTAAAATATACTGTAAAAATTAACTGCGGATTCCTTGTATACCATTTTTCAGACCTGCATTCTCATTTTTTCAAATGTCTAAAAACGTAATTTAATAATTAAAAAAAAAAATCTTTCATTCATCATCATTTTTTTTTAGTATCGAGTATCCAAGTATATTAGCTTCGTCTGAAAAATCTTCAAAGTTTGATAAGCACTGAAAAAATTAGAAAATTTCCGAGGTCACTCGGCCCTTTTTCTTCTTTTGTCAAAAAATGTATCATTGCATAATGAAAAATTCGACTAGAGCTCAACGAAGATTGAAAAATACGTTCGAATTATCGAAAATTCTGTGAAACACCATCGAAAAGCCCTGTAGATATTTATATGAAAGAATTTTTTATTATTTGTATCCATCGAGTTGTATTTTTTCCAGTCCACAAAGAACGGTGAAATTAAAAGATCGGCATGCTAAAGTAGAATTGATGAAAAAAGGTTGTTGATTCAGTAAGGATAAAAATCGGAGCTCACGTTTCGATATACTCATTTGTACAAATAATCCTGTATGTACCAACGGAAAGAGACTTTATTTACGCATTTAAAGGGTGTCCTTAATGCAAATGTAAAAACTTGAAAAACGTGAGAAGAATGAATGAACCAGGAAAAGAAAACGTTTGAAATTTCTTGCAGAATTCGTTACTTTTTACTTCGTTGATAAGAAAATACTGAGAGTCTTTCATCATCGTGAGCAAAGCGAAACAATTCTTGAAAAAAATTCTCTTAAATTTACAGTATGGTCTTGAATTTTTATTACGTGAATTCAGGACACCCTGTGTGTTCAATGATATATATATACATTTATATTCGTAAATATATGGATATATAAATAGTGCATCACTCCAGAAGCCCATTTTTCGTTCAAGATTTACCGACGTCCGTTCGAGTTTTCTTTTTTCCCCTATCTCGTGATTTCTACGAGAAGACTCACGATTCGAACTGTTAAATCACCCGAATTTCATTTCTGTCCTGGCTAGCCAGGAACATTATCGTTCGCCGGTCGATCACGAAAGAATACTGAGACTCGATTCTCCTGTTTCTTTCTTCATCTCTCTCTCTCTCTCTCTCTCTTGATCGTTTTCTCTCGATTCCACCTATATCCATTATGTTTCTCTTTCGCAAATTCGATGAGGCTGCTACGTACGAGCACCAAAAATCCCATAACCGTATAACGATTCGAAACGTATGAGACACTGGTCAGAGATCGTGATAGATGCTGACCAAAGATAGCGGACGATATAAAAAATGACAAACGTGAATGAGGATAATACACTGTCATGAGAAAATTGTCATTCCTTCGAATAAATGACACACGAGAAATTTATTTTACGACGTTTTCTTGTTATTTTTTGTAATGAAGTCAAAGAGACGAGTGCGGAATAATTTATTGTAGTCTGGTCTATAAAAATCAATATTTGTTTCAAGTCTTATTAAAACGAGTGCATACCTCTCGGTGTTTCATTTGTAATAATTGAAAAAACGAACGATTTAATAAAAAATATTTCGTTTAAAAGAGTTCTTATAAAATTTGAATCGATGTTACACCCCGAATAAAGCTGACGTTTGAAAATAAATTTTACGAAAAGCCGAGATCCAAATATACACCTGTGCTCGTTCGTGACGTACCAAAGATCAGTGAAACCCACAAAAGCAGAGCTTCGTGTGAACAAAATGACCAAAGCCAATGCTTTACAGAATAAGAAACGAAGCTAAATATTTTATGGGAATCCAGCTAAAATAGGGAAACGGTAAGAAAAGCAGTCGAGAAAGAGTTACGGACAATATGGCAAAGAATAATAAATGCCAGTGAATTACAGAAAAATCGTAAGAGTCTGCATAATAAAAATGGACCGAGAAATGCATTATGAGATGGAGGAAAATCGATAGATTTACATATTGCTAGGAATATCGAAGTAGGAGGAAAAAAAAACGAGATATTCAAATGAATGAATATCGCGAAGAAGTACGGCAAGAAGGGGGAGAGATAACTCAAAGAAGTATATGATAAAGAATGAGAAGATGCGGAAACGTGAAGAAAAAGGTAATAAAGTATTCAGGGACACTGAATATCCTCTATGGGAGACAAACTTGAAAGAACTTGGAATATCACTAACGGGAATATCTTTATTGATATACGAAAATACTAACAGGATTTTGATTATCTCTTACTCTGCTGAATTTTATATAGACTTTTGTATGAATTCATATTCCGAATGAATTATTATTATTATTATTTGTAATTCATATATTTTTATCAGTTTCTATAGATTAAAATTTCACCATTCAATGAACTTCGATGGAAATGAAGTTCTGTCACAATTCTGTACAATAAAAATCCAATAACGATGTATTACTTGATTCAAGCCAAATGCATTACCTATCTCAATCATTTAACGATAAACAGGTCATACGTGCCAGTATGACATTTGCAATGAAACTCGGTTTTCGCGTCGATAAACATAATATTTTTAGTATAAAACTGTAAATCCCTTTTCGTCGATTAAAAACGAAACACTTTCAAAACGAATTTCGATTATAGAACTTTTGAGAAATATTTTTTTCCATTAAATGTTATCGAGATAACTAGAAATAAAAATTTTTTACGAAATTATATGCATGCAACAGAACATCATCCTGACCTCTGAACTAAATCTAATTATATGAAAAAATTGGTGGTAGAATATTCAATAATAAAAATTGTTTAAAATTGAAACATGTTTTCTGTAATATCGAAAGTTTTTCTTATAGCTGTTATGGAGTTGAAAAGTAGATCGTAAATGTCGATAGTATAAATCGTTGGTATTTCCGACCAGCTACTATGCGATTTACGCGATCAGAAAAGGAAATAATGACACTTGCTGCAGGTGATCGCTGTCGTTCTGATAGCGATCCAATGAAATATTTCGATTTCAGCTTAAAGCTTGTGACATACCGAACGGAATGCTCTACACGTTCTATTTTAAAAGATCTGTGAAAACTTGCGATTTCCATTTTCAAAATTGGAACAGTCAATTCAAATATTCGTCATCACAATGAAGTGATTATCCGATCAATGATTCACATTCATTTTGTTCCAATTCTGTTTCGGTATGTTAGTTGCTCGAATGCAATTTCGAATCCACTAAAAGATACAAATTTAACGGAAGCCAATTTTGATAACCGAACAGAAAATAGAGCGTAGACAGGAAAACTGTGTTCGAATCTAACGAGCATTGAAGGATTGCTTGATTTCCTACTAATAGAAATTCATCAACGTCATTGGTTCATTTATTATGCATAAATGAGCCAAAATGATTAGTTTATGTGAATCGAAAATGTCGAATCTTTTGAAATCTGATTGAAAATCAGTGAGTATATTTATTAATATTATTAATAAGTTATTACAGAAACCGATTTGATGACTAGTTGTAAATCTATTTTTTGAAAAATTCAGTATTTTCCAATGGATACCAAACAGTTAGCAGAAGTTCTGGATTCGATTAGTCAACCGTACAAAAGAAAGCTTTTCAAAAATATTTTTTATTGTAAACGGTTTGCAAATACTTATTCAGAAAACGAAATAAAAGCTCAAGAAAACGGTGCAACATATCGATTTTGATTTTTTTACTTCATTTGTATTCACTTCATTTATATTCAGACACATCGAGTATTCGTTAGACCATCGCACGTAAGCGACTTGATATAATTTCGATCGTACTACGACTATGCAGTCTCGGAATTGGGAAGAGCAGTTTTCTTGTTTTCTTGAGTTTTATATCGACTCGTTTCATTGCGTCTCTGAATCTCAAAACTAGAGATTATATGTCGAGAGAGTGTGTGTGATTTTTCGTGTAAGTGTGCGTATTTGAAGACTGGTCGTAGATCATGAGTCTTGCGTTTGTCATTCTGTATTTTTTTTTCTCATTCTCTCTCTATACTCTTCCCTTTTCCTTGGTTTTTTTTTCAACCACCCTCTTAACTTATCAAACGGAAGTCGAGAGAATAGTGGCGAATTCTTCGACCGATCGATTACAGAGTTGACCTCGATATCGATATAGACACATGGGGAATTCCTCGATAGACCCAGAATTCCCAGAATTTCCTTTCTCTCTTGCTCCCTCCATTTTATACTCCCTATTTCTCTTTCTACGATATCACGAGCTGACGTACACATCAGTGAGGCGCTTTTGCCGAGATTGGATTAATCCCAGTGGAGAACTCGGGGATATTTCGAAGATAGACAAGAACAAAGAAACATATATATATATGTATGTATGACAAAAAGAGGGAGAAAAGTCGAAACGAGTTCCTCTGATTGGTCACTCCAAAGGATTGAGTGTGCATGTATGTACGATATTGACGCAAAATAAAAAAACGATTGTATCATTATTCATGTAACCACTCGTTTTCCATCTGGAAATACTTGTATCCAATATTCATCGAAAATTGTAAATTTCGTTTTTCCGCTTGACAAACGTGACAGCGATTTCTAGCGACCGAAATTTTCGCTCCATTTTCATTTATAAATAAAAATAATTTTAATGAAAGTCACTTGTCAAAATTGATTCTGTATATATCGACGTTTGTTCGATCAGCTGAATAATCGTTCACACTGCAAACGTCCCTTAATCGATTTTTTGATTTTTTTCAACTGGTGGCGATGTTGAATTCGTGTGAGTAAAAAAAAATATTCAAGCTGTATGTGTTCCAATTCTCTTCAGATAAAAATATTTGGGTCAGTGTAATTTGCTTTCGATGCTGGTGTCTCTCGCTTCAAGTTTGATCGGCATTAAACCGTTTATTCTCTGTTATTTCGAAGGGAAACTTGAGAGTAAACTTTAAAATTAATTAAGCGACTTAATTTTTTGACCCGCTCGATCTAATTGACAGGGAATCATTTGATTATAGTATTGCATCAAAAAAGTTGGATGACCACTGATCATGAATTTCACATCAAGTCAAAGACCGAAAATCTGTGTCAGAGGGCAGTGTTGATTTAATTATTTATTCTTTGGGTCATCAATTATTAAAGTTGGAGGATGGGCTCCCTTTTTATCGCGTAGCGTGTCGAAACGGTTAGAGATAGAGTAATTGTTCACAGGACCAATCTGACAGGGGATCGAATTTCCTACGAAAAAGTCTGTAGTCGCATTTTTGTATGTTTAGTAATTCACTAGTGATAGCTGCTCGAAAACATACTTCGTTTTCACAGATTGTGCATGGATCGAAGCGACGTTTGTTTTCGAACTTTTTTCCATCCGTCTTCAGGGCTAAACTTCTGGAAATAGAAAAATTTCGTCGAGAATTTTTTTGTAGGAAATTTCGTGCTCTACCAAGTTGGTCTCGTGATGGTTTTCTCTAGCTCCAATAGTTTTAGCTGTAGAAACGTTTGAAGATTTTTCAAATTTAATAATGAACAACTCATCAAGATCGAGCTCGGTATTTGGTTTCAAAATTTAATTTAATTTTGAGCCAGTGACCGTGCACTCATTTCTGGGATCTTTGAATATCGGAAAAATGTCAAATTAAAAGTTATAATCAACGCTGATCTGAATTTCGAGGTAAAAAAGCTGGTGTCGAGTTTGAATTTTCGTATGCTCAATCCTGAAAAGGGTCGGAATAACTAAGGCGTAGAATTGATAATATCGAATAAAGTACAAACGGCCGATATTCTGTTGTGTATTACTTTTTAATGTACGATATAATTAACATTACTATTAATATTATTGTTTTTGTTCGAGAGCTTATTTATCAAGTTCTTCGATTAACGAGATCGAACTTAAAGAATCGTTGGTATAAGTGCCTCCGATTCAATTACTCGAGAAGTATATCTTTATTATTTTGAAGATTTTTTTTATTTTTTTATCTCGAGCTAATTTTTCACAGAAACATGCACGCACAAACACATACAGATGAATTCGTATAGATATATCGTGCGATCACTCGTTACGACGTGAGAGGATAGAACGATTACATTTTTAGCGCGGTAATAAATGCGATTTGCGTAGTCATGGGGGTTGAAAAATAGGGGATGTAAAAAAAATATTTTTTCACATATTTTTTTTCGTTTTTTTTTTCTTTTTCTTTCTTCGATGGCTTAATAAAACGGTCGATTATAATAAAGTAGTAGAAAAATGGTGAATCAACCTAGCGAACTAAATACAAATATCATTTTTCATTATTGTTATTAACTATTAATTATTGTTATTATACAAGTCAGTTTTGATTAAATAGCGACTTGAAAATCGGCCTCTCTTTTTCTTGTACAGCATGCACCTTCTGGATCGTTTCAATAATGATAAAAAAAAATTGAGAAAAGAAAAAAAAAGGTGAAACGAGGAGAAAAAAATGAGAAAAGTCACGTTATTGCCTCATAAAATATGCATACTGTAAACGAATACGAGATTGTAGGGTAAAAACCGTGACACGAACAAGACGCTGTTAACCGGAAGTCACGAAGAATTTCCGGATACGCCTTAACACACTCGTTTGCAAAAAACTAATCACGTAATTTTTATATTTTTATTATCGCAATTAGCACAAAAATTGTTACCGTAGAATCCCTTAAATATTTTTATTTTCATCATCGTTATTGTTATTATTATTATTATTATTATTTTTGTTAGAAAATATAAAAATTACGTGAATATAGATGTGTACATTTATTATAATACAGACACACAGTTATTAGTCCCTTTGCAACATATTCACCGTCTTCGCAACTTTGCAGAAAAATAATACATTCAGTATTTATCATTTGTTTGTTTATGTATTACATATTCATGTATATTATTCATATATTTATATCGTGCTTAGTCGAACGCCAAGACACAAACGGGAAGAGCATAATATCGCGACGTTTTTTGTTTTGTTTTTTTGTTTTAAATCGATTTTAACTGCGGGCCTTAAAAAATAATTTGTTCTCTTCATTCCGAATGTTTTTAGTTTTCTCTTTAACTAATTATTTTTAAAATTCTTTCGCATCTATTCATTATTTTGTTTTTTTTTCCTTTGCTCTCTTCCAATCCTACAATTTTGTTTCTAATTTGATTTACGAGAAAACGCGTTGCTCCGCACGAATTCATTCCTGGAGTTTTTTGGTATAGTTGTACTGTTTTTTTTTCTCGACACACCGGAAGTGCTTGCTAAGAAAATTTATGGTGGAGCTTTAATTTCGCGCTACATACATCAACGAATTTTCTCGTCCGTGATGAAAGAGATTTAAATAATAAAAAAAAAAATCTTATTCATCGCGAAACGCGAATTCGAGCGATTTATTTTGTTACGGAAAAACAACGAGTGACAGTGAAAATTATTATTGGTCAAAAGAATCAATTTTCAACCAAATTCAAATTTGTACAAGTGTGCAGAATAAATGAAATGTAAAAATCAACTTTTCTAGTTTGAAATAATTTTGTTTATCAACTGAAAATATACAAAAATAAAGATTTATAATTGCGATTTGAAAAATTGTCAGAACTTTGATTTTCCCTAAATTATCTTTTTCTCTCTCGACATATTTGCCAACATTTTTCAATGTGTTTACACGATAATTGAATTTCTGTTTCGATGGATACATTTTATAATAATGTGCCGATTTCTGTTTGATGTTCGACGAGGATTAAGGGTGAATTTTGAAGGGGAAAATGTCAAGTTCTCGGCTCAAAGGGAAAGTCTCCGGGCGGGGGGAGGGGACGCACTTTTTGTTTTATAGTCCGGACACTCCAGACGTGGCCCTCGATCAGACAGCCCTTTTATGAGGTTCGAATCACTCTTCAATATCTCTCAGCACGAGTGATTGACCGAGCGAGTGTTCTCGAACTCCGGGGGTGTTTAATGAGGCGAGGCTGAGGCATCGAATACTATTCAGTTATTGGCCATTTATAATGTGAAACTTTGTAACGAATTTGATGCAACTCTTGTGATAATTTTCTGTTTTAATATGTATATCGATAAAAAAAATATATTATCCAGAATGGATATTCTTTCATTAATTCCTAATGAAATAAATCGATCGTTAAAAATTCTTCAAAACAATAAAATAAAAAAAATTTGAAAATAAACTAATTTTATTTGATTAAAAATCGCGTATAATTTTTGCATTATAACATAATTAATGATCTCTAATAATGAATTGAACCAGAATACGAAAATTCCTCAATGATTCAACGATTTCGAAATACATCGAAAGAAAAAGAAGAAAAAAAACTCAAATTTGCCAATAACTGTCGAGAAATTCGTTCCTCGTGTGCATAATTATGTATGACGAGATGAAAAAAAGCGTTGTCTGTCTGGAGCTCGATACGAAGTGATCCTTTAGTGAACAGCAAGCACTTTAATGATTCTTCGATGAAAAAAAAAGCTTGCACACTCCTCGTGTCGTTGCACAAAAGTTCACGCTCTAAACTTCGAAACGCTTCATTCGGGCTGAACAAAATTTGCGTACCTGTTATAGTAATTCTTAAAAAAAAAAAAAAAAAAAAAAACACTACGAACATGCTGACGGAGAAAATAACTTTTGTTATCCGATCTCGTACACCAATAGAAATCGCTTACATTTTTCGAATCGATACGAAAAATATGTTTTTTTTTTTCTTATGAGAAAACAAAAAATTTAAACTTTAGATAATCAAGTCTTTTAATTGATCAATGATCGATCGTCGAATGTCTCGAAGACAATTAAAGCGTATGCGTTCGTATGTACATCGTATCATGAGAATTTACATTTTACACCTACAATATTCAAACGAGAGAATCATTTGTTTTTGTTTTTTTATTTTGTTTAGTAGAATACTTTTGTATTATCGTCGTCACTTAATTGTTTTTATTTTAATGTTGTTTTTGTCGTTTTTTTTTTTCTTATCATACAAGTCGAGATTATAATTTGACAAGGAATATATTTATACAACGATGGATAATTTTCACTATACACAGTCCGTAAATACTATAACAATAAAATTTCGAAAAACCATTTAAAAGTTGTATAATCGTATAAATAAAAAATTCGAAATCAAATAATCGATCGGAATACACTGAGAAAAAAAAATGAGCTGATACAACCAAATTTTTTTATTGTATCAACAAATAGTGGGAAACAAAATGAAATTCGTTAATCCAAACAATATATCGGTTGATCGAAACGGTTAATTTGTTTGCTCAAATAAATATTTCCCACTCCGACGAAAACATCGTTGAATCAACAAAAGTTTTATTTAATCGAGAGATCCAATTTGTTCGCCACGATTTGTTGATCCAATAGAAAACTTTTCTCCGCGAGTGTGGAGTTACGAAATTTCACATCAATGGAATAAAATGAAAGCATTGCGTTACCTTTTTTGGGCCGTTTATGCCTCTTTTTTTCAACGAAGAATAACTTTTAACAAATACGAGATTAAAAAAAAAAGAAGAAAAAAAAAACGAAAAGACGTTATTAAAGTTTGTGGAAAAATCGATTAACAGCAGAGTGAAATTTCGGCTCTCTTTCAAGAGGGAAAAAAATGAATAACGATTGCGGGAGGAACAATTAACGTTTTTTTCGCATGCGTTATGTTTTCTGGGGAGTAGAATAACGAGGAGGAAAAACAAAAAAAACAAAAAACACAAATAAAAATATAAATAAAGCGAGCGCCGAAGAATAGACAACGCGAAAGTATTATAATGACCTAAATTCTACAGCAGCGGGGCCAAAAGCATAGGTGGGATTTGCACCCTGGCTCCGATGTCTCCTCGGTTGTACTGAATGAAAAATAAAGAAAAAAAAAAAAAAAACAAATTCCGCCTTTCCCTAACAATCCGGGAGGTGGGACGAGTAGAACGAATCTTTTGTTCTCGTTGAATCCGCGTGTCGTTCATATGTTGCATGCGGACTATTGTACATTGGTGAGTCGTTAAAACGAAAAAAAAAAAATGAGCAAAAAATCTTAAATAGAAAATCGACGAAAGGATTCGAAAGATCGAGAATCCTACCAGAAAAGATCCAAAAAAATGTCCAAATATCGATTCTTTGTTTTTGTAAGAAATGGTATAAATAAGAAAGTCATAAATAAGTTGAGAGCCTTGAGAAAAAAAACAAAACAAAATCATCAAAAATACAGAAAAGCAATGAAAATGTAAGTGTTTTTTTTCTCGAAACATCGCTTTCAACATCGGTGAATATAACGCCTCGAGAACGGTTCGATGAATTGTTTCGAAATTTACAGAAGATGCGATAAGAATCATTCGACGTCTTAAGAGATCTCACTTTTTCGAAATAGATTTTCATTTTTTGATAGTTACAAAAAAAAGATTACTCTTTTCCACAAATTTTTGGCATGCTCGAGTTTCAATTAGTGGCGATACTTCATTTCGAAAATGATTTTCAATATCGACGACGTTCAACGACTCGTATTCGTTGTGAATTCATATATCTCGTTAAGTTTTTAGATTTCAGATCGATCATCGAAGCTGGAGAGAGTCAAACAAACATACGTCGCAAAAAAAATTTCATCATCTGTCGGTGGTCACGTTTCTGTTTGAAAAAAATTTCAAGGCTCTCAATAAACGGTACCGTTGGAAAAAAAAAAAAAAAAAAATTCGGTAGCTATTTTTCTATGTTTACGTATGAAGTGCTGAAACCTTTGATGAACTCTTTAAAGTTAAAGAAAACAAATAAGCAAGGAAAAATAAATGATCGATTATAATATCATTGTTTATTGATCGTTAAAAACAAACCGTCGCAACGACTTAAAAAGACAGCGGCCGATTAAAATATATACATATATATATAGATATATATATATATATATTGAAAGATTTTGACCACTGGGGCCCTTGACTATTCACACTAAAAGGGGGGGGGGGGGGGGGGGCGAAATGATGCGTAAAAAACGTTTCGTGAAAAATGGATGAAAAAAAAACGTCATGAACAGTGGACTTTTCGTCTGTACATGGGCTTAAAAAATTAATTAGACAGTGTAGAGTCGGTATAAAAACAAAGGGGAAAAAAATGAAAATATTGGCAGCATCGAGCGTTTAAAAAAAAATATATATTCGACACGGTTCGACCCAACCATTTTTTTTTTTTCATTGTACAGAAATGACGTGCAGTTGTTTCTTTATCTTTCTATTCGTTTCTCTCTCTCTCTCTCTCTCTCTCTTCAGTTATAAACATAAATTAACGACAAAATGAGCTGACGAGTTTTCTCCTCGCAGTTTTTGTGAAGTATTCGTCGGGTTCGTCTTGATCCATTCGATGACAGTTTCGTAAACGTTATTTTGCGCTATTTCAAAGTAAAAACGAAACAAACTGTTTGTTTATCGAGAACAAAATAAAAAATTTGAAAAAAAAAAAAAAAAAAAAATTTTCCTGTCTTATTGCTCAACGAAGTTCTCGTTTCTTCCCGCACGATTGTAAGAACACTGGGATTTTTTTGGAAGAGACATTCCGACGAGGGAAGTAAAGACATTAGTGACCATTTCAATGTTTTACACGCGTATGTTTTCGGTAGAATATTTCGTTCGATTTTCTATTGCTGGAAGAATCTTAAAAATTTGAATGGACATAAAATTGTTGAATCCATCACCAATTATCGGGAAATGAACAATTTTGTTGTTCAATTCGCTAATAAGCTTACGTCGTGATAATCGTTGAATAGAAATATTCACAAAATCTTAAAAAAAGAAAAAAAAAAAACATCGAAATTTCTGTGGACTTCAACTGGTTTTTGGAATCAATGGAATTTTCGGATTATTCGCATCGAACGAGTATCGAAGCACTACATTTTTTTGTTTCATAACCGCTAAAGAGATTTGAGCTACTGAAAAAGAATTTTTATTCAGAAACGTGCGTTTTGTATGGAAAAAAAGTTCATCACTTTAATAAAAAGAAAAAAAAAATCAAACTTTCCATGCGTTTTTTCTTTCAATTTGGTAAATCTGGTCGAATTTTCAACGATAAGAAGTAACGATCATTGGCTTTTTGATAAACGTCTGCAAGATCGAAATTGAAGGAACTTCTTCTTTTTTTTTTTTTAATTCTAGATTCTAAATGCAGATCCAGTCGAGTGAGTTTACGAAATCAGTTCCAAGGAAGAAAAAAGTTAGCCAGAAAGGCAGAACTGTTTGAAATATACTTACAAATAAAAAAAAAAAATGATAAAATAAAAGACCTAGAAAAAGTGATGAGAAGAATAAATAAGTATGAAAAAATAAGAGCTGTTTAGAGTGCACCCAAAAGTGCACTTTCCGCTTGCCAAATCGGCTCAAAAGATATTCAGAGCCTCTTTACTCGTTCGACCAAAGAACTTGGCGTAACTTTTAAAATAATAAATTCACAAGCGAAAGTTATGTAAGGAATACATAAAATCAATGTTTATAAAAAGATGCGACTCAAGAAATGTGAGTAAGATAACAAAAAAAGAAAAAACCAACTTGAGTCATTATTCGCAAGTAAAAAAAGGTGGGTTTTTGTTTCGGTTCGAGATAAAAAAAAAAAAAAGTGTGATTTTTTTTTTCAACAAAGAGACAAAAATGCTCCTTTTTCCCCTTCGTTTCGTAAAAAATAATAGTAATAATATTAATAATAGTTATAAAAAAAACTTAATAGATCGAGCGTAACAAAAATGTCGACGAGTGAAAAAACCACGTTAAGTATGAATTTTAGTAGTACACGAAAAAACGAGTACACGTCCAGCAATATCGTAACATCATTTCTTACCAACGATATTACCAGAAGAAACATATTCTTGGTAACGTCTCTACCTCTCTCTCTCTCTTTCTTCTTTCTTTCTCTATCTCTTTCGTTCTCATAAACGTAACAATAGTAACAGATTAATTACGAGTTATATAGTTTTGCTCATTAACCTCTAACATAATATGTACACACTAAGATTTTGGTTTTTCTCGTTTTTTGTAAACCCCCATTGATTAATCTGTTTCGTAATCCCACAGGTTTATTTCTTGACTCGGAAACTCGAGATTTTCTAAATTATTTTAATCGTTGAATCCGTTCAGGGATAATCGGGACGTTCGAGTCAAAGAGATTGACGCTATACACAGTAAAATGAAACAAAAGAAAACAAGGTGGAACAACAATTATACGAAAGAAATTTCGTCCTTATTTTTCCTTTGTGGTCTAATTACTTTTTGTTTCTTCCACCGTTTTACAAGTGGGGCACTAATCTCAATTGCACGAAAAAAAGCACAAAGAAAAGAGCCTCCAAACTTGAGATTCTCAGGCTCGAAATCCCGCCAACTTATTCCATATTTACTTCCAAGTTCCTAATGAAGTTTCTTTCCCTTTTTCTTGCTTGTTCGCTTCTTTTTTTGCTTCTCTAAAGATCAGTTGCGATATGTGGAATCGCGTAACAAAAATAATACTCTGCTCTCACACTCTCGTACCGTTAATTTATATACATATATCAGTAAATATATAATAATAATAATAATAATAATAATAATAATATGGACGATGCTACCTAATTTTCAACTTCTTTTGTTTTATTATTCGCTTATATAGTCACGTGATTCGACCGAAAAAAAATCGGTTTTCTACCACCCGTTATTAAACCAAACAAACGAATCAAATGGTTTTTAAAAACAATCCAAATGGTAGCAAAAAAGAGACAAATTATTCGTATCGAAGAGAATTTCGAGTATATCTATATTCGAGATCAATCAATGATCATGAAAAATGGAGAATATTCATGAGCAAGAACGAAAAATAGACGACAAAATGTCCATTTTTAATTCGGCTCATTTGAGTACAAAGTCCTGCGTAAAGGAGGGAAGAAAGGACATTTACACGCACGAACAGTCTTCGATAAGGAATGCATCTTTGAGATAAACAATATTCGTGAGTGGAAGTTTGGTGTATGTATATATATATTTATGTATATATATGCGTGTGTGTAAATGTATATTTATAATATAATTTGCGGTGAATCGCACGAGTTTTTAGTCGTTCTCGCGAACAAAACGGAATCCAGGATCGTTTTTTTTCTGCCTTTACGTCAATCGACGATATTTATTTACAATCGTTCGATCTTCGTTTGGATAATAAGATCAGCATAGTTTTTTTTTTTTTTTTTCAGTTTCAATCGATACTTCGATCGTTCCACGCTAGGAGAAAATCCAACACGCGTTTTTTTAACCTAAGCTCTAAATTTCGCGTGCGTTTTCTTGTTTGTTTTGTTGGTTTGCTTGTTTTTTTCAGCTAGAGAGAAAGAAAAATATTTTAAATTACTAAATGACTCAGTCGAGAAGCTCGCGCGGAGTCGATCGAGGGCCCTGAATTTACGCTCGGTTCGGAGATTATGACGATGATGATTATTATGATGAATATGATGATCGGCGCCCTCTCACGCCCACGTTTTTTCCATCCCCCATTGCGAATCTTGGTCTTCTCGTTTTTATGATCAATCCGGTCATACCATTACCATATCTTCGTCAACGTTTATTATTGTAGGAAACGAATTCTCGCTCGAACTCTGACGATGGACTATCTTCTTTCGGACAAGTCCGTCTGAAAGAAACCAATGTTAGTCTTGTCATTTTTCAATCAATTCTCGATATCCCTCATTACGAATGTTCAATCAAAATTTGGTATCTTAAAACCGTGTTGTTTTTTGGAATTTTTTTTCAAGACGAGTTTTCAAATCGCTTAAATCTAAACCTATTCGAGCTTTTTATCTAAAATCTTACACATTTAGTAGTGCTTAAAAAACTAACGTTCAATTTCAATAAAATTTTTTTAAAAAAACAACGGATCTCTCATTTTTTCTAGCGTTTGGTCAAAATTTCATTTGCTGATTGAAGATATTTCCAAAAAAGTAATGATCGATAGTAAAAAAAAAATACAGACCCTCGAAATAAAAATTCTTCGATAATTGAGATTTTAAAAAAATTAAAAAATCTTATTCACCAATTGTTCGATCAGGATTCTTCATTGAAAATGAATAAAAATATATTTAAAAAAAATAATTTACCAGCAGAGGTTGGCAAAAGATCATCGAGCGATCCATCATCGAGATCGGTAGCCGATAAGAGAAGATCATCATCGGAGGAGGCTCTGGTGAGACTGGGCAGCGTCGAGGTGAGCAGAGCTTTTTCCTTTTGGATTTCTTGGATGTGTCCGACCAAAAGTGCTTCTTCTTCGTCACCGCGTTCGCTGGCACCGCATCGATTAGCGGTGGTAGCGGTCGCGACGCTCAATTCTTCAGGGCTGAAGATTTTGGAGGATCTCAAGCTGGATAATCGATGGGTAGCAGTGTGACAAGCAGACTCCAAAGTGTTTATATCGGCGAGAGTAGCTCTGACAACGCGTAATTTTTCTTGTACGATAGTTTCAACGCATTTGGTTTGTCTTCCGACATCTTGGAGGGAATCTTGAGCCGGAAGTGTTCGGTTCGTGCGTAATATACAAGGAGCAAAAACAATGGCCAACGCCGAAGACGACATACGATTGTCAACTTCGTGAAGTGCCACCCTCGCCAAATGGACGATCAAACGTTCCATCAGATCGAAATTCGGCTTTGGCAATTTTTTCAATATCGCGAATAACGTGCTTATACGATCGTGAGGATCAGTCAAATTTGCAGCGTGTAGAAAATCGTCGTAGTACTCGAACGTCAGCAAGGGCTCTGGCATGTCACGGAAAAAACTTTTCAACACTGCTGCCAGAACGTGCACTTGATAATTCTCAAAGTCCACCTTCTCCAAATAACCCTCGTCCATTTTCATTTTTAATTCTCTAACTTTCGAACTCACACCACTTTTACGATACAATCCCTCGGTATACAAACCGTGCATCTCGATCGTCGTTATCAAACGATCCACCACCAACGGCACTTTTCCATCACCACAATCCAATTTGTACAACGGAACTCCGAACACTTTACGAGAATTCATCTCCAGCAAGGATCCATCTTTTCCACAGTCCGGCGATGCTCGCATGTAGCATTTTTTGTGACAGGTCAGTTTGCAATCTGAAAAAATATTTTCTTCAGTTATTACACCGAATCAATTTTCTGTAGCGATTATTCTCTTCTCGAACTTCTTCATATATACGTTTCAATATTTATCAAACATTTTTTAAAACTTTACACTGTTACAATATTTTAT
Organism: Campoplex capitator; assembly: GCA_037576405.1. Classification (NCBI taxonomy): domain Eukaryota; kingdom Metazoa; phylum Arthropoda; class Insecta; order Hymenoptera; family Ichneumonidae; genus Campoplex; species Campoplex capitator. The sequence goes on along the minus strand of JARBWI010000323.1, from coordinate 4,649,293 downwards.
TTGATATTTGAAACAAAAACTTTCCAACTAAAAAGTTGCGACGAGAAGTCGGGCCTTTTTACAAATAAGATAAAACTTTGGGTGAAGCCTGAAGTTCATAGTTACTTGTTAGTTTTCAAACAAAAACTACTAGCTAAATTATCGCAGCTGAAAAGCACTCCGAAGAGTCAAAAAATTAACCAAAGTTTCCCTACAAGAAGTTCATTGTCATATTTTGCCAGAATCTGTTTTTCGTGAAGAAGTTGTGAATAAATGATTTTAAAAAAATTGATAAATTTCATAAATTCTGAAAAGCAGCACGTAAATTCCACGTGAAAAACTAAATGAATTCGACTCACTCTGACAAACAAGTCCTCTCTCAATGGGCCACATGAAGAAAGAAGTACAAACTTCGCAGGCGGTAGGAATATTAATAATAGTCAATTGAAAAGTATGATTTCCATGTCTGATGGGTTCCTCCTGCTTTCTCTTTTTCTCTTTTTTCCGTTTGCTTTTGCTTTGTTTTTCCGGTGCTTCGGTCTTGACTAGAGTCATGAATTCGTTCATAAAACCTCTGAAGGCATTAACTCCCATGGTGACAGGAAAATCTTCCCTGGTGTTTTCTTGTTTGCAAACGGTTTCCATGACGTGTAAAAAGTTGGCAATTAAATCGGTGTATTTGATGTTGCCTTCGACGCCCTGTTGGATGGCGACGCTGTAGGTGATGACCAAATCGTCTTTGAACTTTCTCAGTGCTTGTTTAAAAACCCGGTCTACTTCGCTCGGTTTTTTGCCTTCTTCTTGGCCTTCCATAATGTAAATTTTTTTCGTTATGAAATCCTGCATAAGAGCAAGTTCTTTAGCGTCAGAAATGATTTTGTCAGTGCTGTCGGAAAACGCTGAAGTTCCGGTCAAACTGAATTTCGAAACGACCGCTTGTTTCGCCGTGTCGTACGGAGTTCTCGCTGGTTTACGATTTTTTCTTCTGTTCGGTGTGTTAGCAAGTATACAGGGCATTTTCAATACACCCCCATTTTGTATACACTTGACGTGATAAAGTTGTTTACAATCAACGCATTTGTAGCCTTGAGTTACGAAAGCGTCCATTTTCTCGTGACAACAAACGCAAACGTCGTCCTTAGCGAATCTCGCTACTTTACGAAAACGATGACCCGCGAGTGTGAACAAATTGTTGCCTTTCCATTCGAGAAGGTTCATTCCGGGCGCGAGTTTGAAATCGTTGGGACTCGTGTCATGACCACTCTTGTCGTCGCCCAATGCAGAAACTTTGGTCGCAGGATCCGAATTTCTGCGTCGTAGTTCCAAGGTCGTTATAGCATTGGATCTTACGCGTTTGCCAACTTGTTGAATTTTGTATACAGACTCGTGTTTGTTTACGGGCCAATCGGTGACGGATCTCGAGACAAGCTCGTTCGAATTTTCCTTGTTCGACCAAGGAACGCTGCTCGTTGTTTTGTTCAAATCGCTTTCTTTTATTGTGCCCAAAAAAATATTTCTCGCTTCGGATGGCACAGTTTCGGTGACGCTTTCGCCCATCGATCGACACTGCATTTCTCGCGAGGGTCTGTTCCTCCGGGCGCTCCTAACGGGCACGTCCGGTTCGATTTTTTCTCGACATCTCGTGTCCGTTTCTTTGACTATTTTTCTCCCGGAATTTCTCTCCTCCGCGGAAGAAGATTCTATTTTGATCGAAGTGTCGCCCTCGGAATTTTGTCGTCGCAAAAAGTTGTAATCGCTTTTGGATTCTTTGCCGGAAGCAAAAGTCGTGAGATCTCTTCTAGCCGGTGAATTAGCCATGTTTTCTAATCGCTCCGTCGCCACGAGATTGTCACTCAATCTTCTTTGCTCTCGACCCGTTGGACTGTCGCGTTTACCGAGACGATCGTTCGTTTCGATCCTCACATTGTAATTCGCTGCTTCGTTGAGTCTCTCGAGTCTCGCTTGCTCGAGCAAGCTTTCGGTCAAGTTCTTGTATTGCGAGACATTCGGGGATCGTGTTACGAGCGATTTTTGTCCGGGTAGAGTAGTGAACTCGGTGTAAACACCAGTACTGCAAGTGTAATCGGTGCGACGTCGCCAAATGTCCGAGTTCGGGCTGTTGGTTGAGTTGGCATTTTGAATTTTGTTCTCACGGGGACTCGGGAATGAGGGAACGCTGCTGAATATCGGCGGTGCGCTTTGCACGGTGTTAGGTTGTTCGCCGTCGGTATCACCGTCGCTGTAGCCCGTCGACGAGCTGTCCGTTCTTCGACTCGTCGAGGAAAGACGACTGGTTGTGTTCATAGAACTCGCGTTCGAGGAAACAATCGAGGATTGTTCTGCGCGCTTCGTTCTCGTGCACGGCACCGGTTTCGTGGTCAAATTCTCATGAGAATAATGAGATTCACCACTCTCGACGCTCACCTGAGACTCGTAACTTCTCAAGCTAGCTAAACTCTCCAAACTCCCTTTTCTCTCGCTCGTATCCTGTTGGTGACTCTCAAATACTTCCGGAGTTTTGGGACCACTGGGATTCGACGCGAGGCATCGTTTGTTCGGCGTTAATTTTCTCTTCGAATAAGAAACACTTGAATCCAGCGTATTATCGAGTCTTCCGGTCTCGACCCTCGAACTGTTAAACTCTAATTTTCTGGTCGTCGAAGATTCTAAACTTTGTCGGAACTTGGATTCGCTGGATGATTCCTCGCGCGGTATAACGTAACGTTCGTTATTAGCATCGATGGTCGTTCGCTTCCGCATTTTCATCTCCTCGAAACAGCGTCTCGCGCGATTTCCACGAACGTAAGATTGAAATATAATTACGGAATTTCGAAGCTTTTTGTACCACGTAGAAACCTTGTAAGCTCGCCAAGTCGACTGTATGTGAATACAAGCGTCGATCCTCGATCTTAGAGAAGCAGCGAATTTCTGCGCAACGCACATTCGCCAAAAGGCTTGAATCTGTACGACCGCATTTTTGATCCGCAAAAATTTTCTCCTTTCCAAACAAGCTCGAAACCACTTTTGTATCGTTGTTATACTCGTTATTATCTGCTGATGTAACTCTATGTCAAGCTTTATTTTCTCGGATTCGCGCAAAAATACTTTGGTCGTGCCCAATTGATAATTGTCGCGATTCAAATTAAGCGTCAGGAGAAAATCCCGCACGTCCGATTGCGAGCTCAATAATCCTTTCGGTAATAACATTCGATAAAGCTGAATGAATTCCTCGTACGTCAACCTGACGTTGAAACCAGCTTGTCGAATTCTCACAGTTTCCAACATCCCCGTATACCTCAATTGACGTTGTACCGTCTCTTCGTCAAACTCATTCGGTATTTTGTTCGAATTACTCTTGATGCATCTAATGAAAAATGGATTCGCCTGGTTCAACGTATCCATCAGACTGTGAAGACTCTGTTGAAACTGGGCTGACACCGTCATCGGTTGTTTCCTCGCTTTTCCTGGTCCTCCCGTTCCGTAGCTTTGCGTACGTCCTGCCAATGTTTTCACCGTTTGGAGATTTTTCAAACCTTTTTTTCCACGCTCACGCGGACGAAACGATTTGTTTTTCCTGCAAAATTTTCATATTTCATGGGTTAGTCGATTTTTAGGATTTTTCATAGTCGACAAATTATGATCCAGGCACGAATCATTCATCAGAATTTTCTCCGATTCTTTTTTTTTTTCGTTCTAAAAACAAATTGCTTTTTGTATTTTTTACGCTTTTGCTTTGGATCGAGCGTCAGAGAAAAGAATTCTTGAATTTCGATGTGCCGTGATCATCGTCTGTTCCGTTTTTTTTTTTTTTTTTAATTATTTTTATTTAAAGAGCGAATTATAGCGGCGATTTAATTCGTGAGTTAAAAGCGGACTAGAAATGTTGGGCGAGTTCACCAGAGAATTAGTGAAATTAATTACTATCGGTTTCCTCACAGTAAATATTAAAACATTCAACATTTGGTCAATTAGATGCGAGATTATTGATGAATTTTCGAAAATTGTTTGATCTTCAAAAGCATGTTTATTATTGAAATCAATTGGTGTTGAAATAATTTTTTTTTAAATGAATAAATGAGTCTACGTGAAATAATTGAAGCGTTGAATCTTTGTGTTTAAAATATAAATCATAAACGTCATAAAATATGACGTTTGAGTGTACGAAAACAAGAGATTTCGAAATTGTTAAAAAGTTAATGTCTACGAAAATTTGATGAACTTTTTATTGATACAATAAATGACCCGAAAAAACGTTAGATGATTGAATATTTAGTTAGGATGAATAACTTCAATTTTTTTCATTCATTCACTGGTGAATTCACGTTGCAAGGATGTGTTAGAATAAGCAGCACTGACGTGAGATTCTCGCGCTACTATAATCCTCATTGCAAAGCCAAGAGCTTTAGCTTGATCTCGCAATCTTCCAAGCAAACATTTCGCTTCGCTAATGTCATTTTCATTCATTCAGTCTGGCATATCTATAGCTTAAACAATATGATTTTGAGTTAATTTGAGCAGTATAAATAAAGTATATCGATGAGGATTCTTGAAGAATATTAATTAATAATATTTGATTGATTGATACAGCTTATTCGACTGTTTTGGACGATATTCTCCAAAAATCCTCGAAAAAAATGATCGATTGATGTCGCGATCGATTAAGATCGGAATTTCGAAATTTTATGAGAGTCAAAAATGGTGAAAAGATCGATATTTAGATTTAGCAGAAACGGGGCACGGATTGGAACGTTTTTCAAATTGAAATTTTTTATATTTTAAGTATCATCCAAAATATTCAGGACTCTCATAAAACAGCACGAAAAAAAATGTACAAGATTAAAGAACAAAGTGAACGAGAACAGTGTGAGGATACGTAATAAATAAAGTGTCAATCGTGGTTGTTTAATGGCCTTGGAAAATAAGCCTAGGCCACGCGTAGGATTGAGAATAAAGTGAGAGAAAGCGAAGAAAAAAAGAAAGAGAGAGAGAGAGAGTGTCTGTTTAGCACGAAAGACAAGTTTAATAAATAGGTTCAAACCACCTACGGCGACAAGACAATCGAAGCATGCACATAAATCACACATGTGACGAGATATCTTGTTGTTGAAGAGTGTAAGACAATGAGGTGATGAAAGAGCCAAAGTTGATTATTGCACGAAATGAATAACGAAGAGGATGTTAAAAAAACGAGTGAAAGAGTGAGAAAGTTTGCGACAAGTTTTGTATATATGAATTGCGTGAAAGGTTTTGTCAGGAATGAGATTTTCAAATCGATCGGTTTGGCATTGAAACGAACGAGTATAGTTCGACGAGGCGAGAGGACAATGAAAAACAAATAATCACAAAACAGAAACAACCGATACTCGAAGCATCTCAAGAATTTTCAATAAATCATTCTCGATTTTTCCAGAGTTGTAAACGTTTCATGGAAAGAGAAATTAAAAACAAAAAAAAAATAAAAACAAAAACAGAAACTAAATAAAACTAAAAATTGTTTAAATTTATCAAGTTTCCTACTGATTTGCCATTAGCTACGAAACCAGAAAGAACCTTTTTACCCAGAATCTAAACATAAAAAAAAAAAACCACTAATGTGAGGCATGACACTATGATTAATATTTTATTGAATTTTAATATTTTTAGCTGATTTTGGAACTTCAAGGCTGCTTTAGCTATATAGTCGTAATTACCAATTATCAAATTTCACAATAAATCACATTTTTACTTTTTAGAGGAAGAAACAAGCATTAAACCTTGAAAAATAGGTATTTTTTAACAGAAAAATGATCAATTTTGTGAGAATATCAAGAAAGAAGAAAAAGATCAGGTGAAATTATGACCGTGGAAGAACAAACGTTTTTGAAGATTTGAGAAGCTCTCGTTTAACAATATCCATGAATGTTTTACAGATTTACTTACAATAAAATATTTTCTTTTCTTTTCTTTCTGGGTCTGTGTTGTTTATCGATATTTTTATAAAACTGATTATGAGTCAATGATTAATCGTTATATCAATGATTGTTCGATGAATTTTTCATTATAATAAGCCTTAGTTTTCGATCACCACGACTGTACAGCTTGATTAAGCTTTGTTATTTGATAAAAGCTCCGTCACCTCGCTTAAAATATTATAAATATACTAATTCATTGAATTTTTTAAGGACGTTCCACACAAATGTTTCTATAGCAAAGATGTTATTTGATCCGAAATTTCAGAACTGAGAAATTCGATCGAAATATGAAAAACGATGTTCGAGATGTTGCAGCACCGATTTTTCGTAATGCCAAGAAGATAATTTGATATTATTCGAGTAAAAAATTGTTCAACTGTTCGAATTGGAAAATCGAAGCTGATAGTTAAATGATTCAAATTTTCCTGCATATCTTCGTTTAAAAATTAACAAACGTGTAAAAAATCAGCCGTTTTTCAATTCTGTATAATACTTGATCAACACAATTTGGAACACGACAAAAAAAAAAAGTCTCAATATTTGTTGAATTTGTAGTTTACACAATTGAGTCATAACTTTTTGGCATATTTATTGTTAAAAATGAATGTTAAGCACGTCGGGAAGACGTTCAATTGTTTTCCAGATTTGAGAAGAATCGCAAAATACCGAAATCCTGACTGAATAAAATCGTGGCTGGAAACAAATGTGTGAAACTTTCTTAAATGTTTTTTTTTTTTTTACATCGTTGCTTTTTTAGATTGTTCGTTTGTTTGTTTTTTTTTTTTTTTTTTTTTTTTTTTTTTTACATACATGACAATCTGATTAGCACGCTCCATGACGTTCGCTTCGTCTTTTGGAAGTACCCTCTCGAGTGGCGTGTGTGCTGTGTCCCGTCTGAATTTATAATTACTATTAGGCTGTTCTTCCCTTCCCCTTAAAACGTAAACCTTGGTTGGCGTTACGCTCGTGGTTGTTTGTTGTTGCGTCTGATTAACGTTTCTAAATTGCGGCCAAGACAGCCGATTGTTGTTGTTAACATTGTCGTTGTTTTCGATTTGTGTTGCTGTTAATGTGGCGATTTGGGTTGTCCCTGGCAAGCAGACGCTGCGCTGTTTCTGATAGCTTGGCGGGCGAGTATGTTTGTGCGAACTGTAAAATGCTTTTATTCTTTAGAATTTTTTTTTTTTCCAGACTTTTTAACTTTAATTTTATTCGCGTCCCTCCCTTTCGTTATTAAAAATAATCTAATCAAATTGATCATCTTCGAAATGATCCATACAAGCTTGAAAATATTACAAATCCTATTGCAATTTCATTTATGCTGGAAACTTATTGACCTTTTTTGAAAAAGAAAAATTTATGATTTATTTGAAGACAATAAACATTGTTCAACAGTTATTCTTCTTGTTTCAAAGTTCCAAAAACTTTGGAGATTCAACATTGGATTTTGAGCAATTTATCTACAAACGAGCGCCGAGACAATGTCCAAACAACGCACTGAATTTCGTCTGCTTTTTCGGAGTTGCAAAATAATATATAAAATAACAAAAATTGTATAAAAATAAGTAAGTTTATGAATGAAAATGATCGAAACGATCGTCGTAGGTATCGAGCTTATTTTTATTTTTTTTTTCTAGCAATATTGCGTATTCAGTCTCATATCCTCGAGAGGTTGATGGTTACGAAAAATGCACTTTCGAGTCACGATATGAAATGATGTATGGGCGAGTTATGAAAGGTTGCATCTAAACACATCTAGTTGAAAAATATTTATATATGTATAGATATATATAATATATATATCAATATGAATATGAAAGACAAGAAATACAGAGTATAAGACTCGGAAAAAGAAAACAAAAAACAAATAAAATTGTATGAAATAAGTCGAGAAACATTCATCTCTCCAACGACATGGATTTACAATAACGATTTTTCAGCAAAAGAGTTATCTCTCAAAAGCCTATTTGCTCTGCAAGTGACCAAAAATTCTGTTACATTTTCTCATGTTTTTATAGTAAATCCATGATTTATTCAAGGAAGAAATAACTGAAAGTAGTTGAGATTACGAAGAAATATAAAAACAAAAGGAACAAAATAAAGAGACATTAATAGTGGATCGAAATACCACTTACGCAATTCTGTTAATAGTTAGATTGACAGCCGATAACGTCACAAGATGGCTACGTGGGGACATAAGACAATTGCAGCCAATGTATAAATCGCAGCATCGATACGCTTATTGTTTTTTGTTTGTTTCTTTGGTCACAGGAGTATTATTAGTAGGAAAAGAATAGATAAATTGTTGATAAAGTTAATAAAATCGCAACGAAAATGGATAAAAAATTCTTTGCTGAACAAAAACTTTGTTTATGCACGAGCATTCGGTTGCACAATCGATACGTTACGGTTAGTCAAATCGTACACGCCGAGGACACGTCGCAAAAATTTCAGTGAGCATGAAAAACAAGGGAAAGAGGAAAGGGGAGGAGAATAACGAAAAAATGAAATAAAGAAACGCGATCGAGAATCGAGACGGGAAAATTCACTGGGATATTTGTGACAGGACAATTATTCGTTAATTGTTTTCACATACGTGTATCATTTCAAAACTTTTTTTTTCCGTGTGTACGTTTTTATATATTAAAAAATAAATGGGATATTGAAAAATTAATTCACTATTTTAGTTTGTTTTTTGCAATATTTAAAAAAATACCGTGAAAAAAAAAATATAATTTTGATATCGATATTTGATCGGGTTTTATTAAATTTAACAAAAATGGTAAATGGAAAAAATTTTCATTGTCAAGAGAAACTTTGTTCGTGTTAAGCTAAACTTTTTCGTCAATTTCGCACAGTCGCGAAATTAAGAAATTTTCAATATTCCTCGTGTGATCAGAAGAAAATTAAAATGTTTAAAAGGGTGGAGCTCTTTCGAGAAACTCAAAAATGTTTCGGCGTCAAAAACGTGTGTGGATTAAAAACTGAAAATATGTGGAGTGTTTTTTCGTTACCTTATTAAATTCTCGTTCGGTGTTCTGTATCGATTCTGCACCGAAGTTTTGTTGCCATCCGCTGTAGAAAAAAAAGATATGAATAATTATCAAAAGTTTATTAATTATGAAATATTAAGATTTTCCAAAAATCGCGAAATCAAAAACGAAATACCGAAAATAAAATTATGAAGTGAGGAAAATGAAAAACAAAGAATAATCGAGAATCAACCGCATAGTAAAAATAGTAGAAATCTAAGATTTACCTCTGCAGTGTCTGTGCACCCGCCCAGCTTCCTGGAAAGCAAAGTGTGCCCGAAAAAAAGCTCGAAGAATGGCCCATCGGAATACAGCGACAGGATCAGCACCGACGAGTTCGCGGACAAATGCCAGCGACGAATTTTTCAATACGCCTACAACCCCATCGGGACGCATAAGATCGAGATTCTTTTCTCTCATATTTGCCGCTTGATACTTTACAGCGCCGGCGTAATGATGAACGACGAACGCAGCTTCTCGTCGCTGTGGCGCTTCGTAAAATTGATTCTCCTTGTGTACAGAATTAAACTTTTGCAAAAGCGTCTCGTTCGTAGCTCCGGGAAAACTGAGTGACAAAAAAATGAAATAAGTTTTATTCCGGTCCATTTTCGGCGAAGAATTGATTTTCGATGATAAAAACAATTTTTGTTTTGACATAGCAATCAGAAAAATATATCATCGCAGTCTCCTCGTTGAATATTCAATTTTTGGTTAAATGTTTTTCAAATTAAATTTCAAACACTATCGAAACGAAACGATGTGAAACTGAGTATCAGCACGATTAATGTATTGTGAAATGACGAGAATAAAATGAATTCAAATAAATACTTACTTGCACTGATCATCGAGAAGACAAAGAAGACCATTGGGTTTTCCTTCGATGAGATTGAGGCATCCAGAATTATCGCTATATCCAATATCAGTCCATCTAATACTCTGTCTCCTGTATTCTCTTTGCTCGTATTGAAAAACGTGTTGATTGAAATAGTGTTGCAACTGTTCGTTAGCATAATTGATGCAGAGTTGTTCAAAGCTGTTGCAAGTTTTGAAATCTTCGAAGCCAAATATATCAAGAACGCCGATGCTGTTGCCTTGATGATCGCGAAGAGTATCTTTCTTCGAAAGGAGAGCGTGATTCACTTGAAGAACGATCCAGTCGAACAGAGCACCGTAAAGACATTTCGCCATGGCATCACGTGCCGCTATCGCTTCGGGTAAACGATAATTTATAACCAGAGTTTCCCCCGAAGCTCGTGCTCGCTTTGCAGTCAGTGCAGCCAACAGTGTCTCTTGCTTTACCCTCAAAAGCTCCGAAATAATCGCCACTACTTCCGGATTTTTTACACCTACTGCTTCGTCGTGATGGTGATAAGATTTTCTCGGCTGAAATTCGACGTTACCTGGATGAAAATACAAAGTTACCATTAGTTTGTTCTAATAAACAGGATCGACAATCACTGAAATTACATAGTGATGTAGAAATAAAAATGTTTAAAAACTGTATTTGACCCTAAAACTTGTGACATTTCAAATCACGGAATAACTCGATCAAGATTTTTTTTTAAAACCAAACGTCTCTGATTTTAATGGAAAAAGAAGTTTTTTGGTAAAAAAACTAGAGTCATTTTCGATCCCACCTTTTTCCTTATTGCAAAGGTTAAGAAAGATTAACTCGGGTAAAAAGTTTGAGTAGAATTAAGGAAACTGCGGATCGCACAGGCCCAAGTATGGTAAGATCGTCTGGCTATCTCAGTGCATAATTCAAGAACGAAAGTACGCAAATATTTTTCATTTGTTTTATTCACCAAGAAGAAGAACCGCTGACAAGACAGCGAACAATCGTCTCTGCTTTTCCGGAGTGAAACCGACCATTTCCATCGATTGTTTGAGCCTCGAAAATTCATGCCTCTCGTCGATATTTTCCAGCCCGTAGCAACCGCTCTTATTCAAATAGTTGTAACGATCACAACTCTCCAGATGTAAAGCTTGTCTCTCTTGCTCGTTCGCACCGGCCAGCAGATAATAAAAAACGTGATAGTTCCGCTCGTTTATTCCTTGCGAGACTATTCTCGATTTTTCTAGAAGATACTTCTGAACCACCGCCCTAGGGAAGAGGAAAAAACAATAAACTCATTGAAATCCAAGATACTTTTTTCATCAAGTTATGGTTTTTCAAAATTAAATTTCAAAAATGAACAAAAAAAAAAAGTTTCAATCGTCATCTCTCAATTATGTTTAAAATATTAAATTACAAACATTGAACATTTGACTTGAAACATTTTTGTACCAATTTGATGGCAAAAAATTAGAGATAAAAAAATTCTCACTCGCTTGTGTAAATGGAATTTGAAAAATGGTGGAAATGTTAATTATTCACTGTTTTGAAATGGGAGACCGTATTTGTAATCTCAACTTTATTGATTGTGACTACTGAATGAAAATCCAATTAATAGCTGAAAAATATTAAATTTTTATCGTTCACGTTCCCATTCGTTGAATTTTTTATTGGAATTATCGCAATATTAATTCAGTATCTTTTTTTTTTTTTTTTTAATAAAATGTCAACGTGAGAAAATCTGCTTGGACAGATCACAATTTTAGGGGTCGAAAACTATTCTTACACGTTTTTAAAAATAAATCTCGAAATAATAATCCGTTGTATTTTTAAAATGAGAAATAACTTTTTGCTTGAATATTGCTTAGTTTACAGCTTTTGTTTCAAGCCGACCGAAACAAAGCCTCAAAATAGCATAGAAGAAAAAGCAATTTGAACAAAGAAGACGTTCAAAATCAATAGGAAATTCACTCACCCATGGACCATACCATTTTCCTTGTAATTAACTTGAATAAATTTGCCGAAGCGACTGCTGTTGTTGTTGTGAGCAGTTTTAGCATTGCCAAAAGCTTCGAGAACGGGTCCAGCGCTGAGAATAGTTTGTTCAACGCCACTGCCGTGTGAACCCTTTTGACTGAGGGCGGTCAAGTGATGTAGAAGAAAATTCGTCGATTCGGTTTTTCCCGAGCCGCTTTCGCCACTAATTACGATGCATTGATTTTTTTTCTCTTTGAGCATACAGTGATAAGCCGCATCAGCAATAGCAAATATATGCGGTGGTATGTCAGTTCCCAATCGACGATTTTGATACAGCTTTACGTACTTTGGATTGTAGATTGGATAAAACTTAAACGGATTCAAAGCTATGAGAATACTTCCTACGTATGTGTATATATTCCCCGCCAAAAATCTCGCTCGCAAATTGTCCAGAAGCGTCTGCTCGTTCAAATCTGGCAATTGACATAAATCCGGATATTCCTTGTCTCGTGGCTGATACAGAAATCTGTTGAAATAATCCTTCAACAACTGAGGATCCATTGGAAATCTACTGTCCGACCACAAGTAATCCGGCTGCCTTTTTCTCAGATAAAACCTACAAATATTCGTTCGTAAATCGTTAAAAATATCTTAATTCCTATTATTTTTTATTTTCTTCTTGAATATTTTACTGAATCTTTAAAATTCACGTGCAAAAACACTTTTTGAGATTTCTCATCTTATCTTTTGATTCGAATATTTTTAAATCTAGAAAAATATCAATCAATCTCTTTATTTTGTGACAAATTGTCAATTTTCTTTTTCTTTGGTGTTTCTTTAATGTCTCGAGATCAGACAATCAATGATAATAATAATCATCTATGAACAACAATAAATTTGCCAGGCACGTAAAAAAAATTGTTAATAATCATGTAAAGATAACAAGAAACACGAAACTGATGAACCATGCATTTGACAGCTCGAAATCAAAGTTTCGAATGAACTTCAACAGGGTCTTGATCGATGCATTATTATGAACGAAATTTCGTAGCAGAGAGGATATTGCAGAAATATGAAGAATATTTATTCAACAATATGAAAAAACGCTTTGTCAAAGACTTTCCCGCATTAATACCATAATTGAAAATCAATCTCGATGTTATTCCGAAGGTATAAATATTTTTTTAAATATCTATTGAATCCCAGAGTACCGGAATTCTGATTTAATGTAAATTTTCAAATGTATTAATTAAATTTTGCCTTTTGGCATTTCATACAATAATTTTATGACAAATAGTTAAACGTTTTTTTGAGATTTCAGTTTTCGTACCTGTAATATTCTTGTTGCGCTGAATTTTTTGGCCACAACAACATGAGAGCAACCGGGCATTCGGTTGGCCCGAGTCTTCTCTCTTTGCACTCTTGTCCAATCGAGTTGCCGACGACCTCGGCTAACTCGTAACCGTTTGACATTGCTGCCTCGACGAGACCGAGTCGCTCTATTATGCACTGCACTATCTCAGCCGACGAAGTTTGTTTCGTAGCTTTGATGGATAAAGCTTCGTACTCGGGGCTCCATTCGCCCACGAATACTTGAACGACACCCGATACGCTAGCGTCCATGTCTCGTAACCCCCTGTCAAAGAAAAACGATACTTGTTCTATTATTGCAAATAGAATTACGAGAAATAAAGCTTCTTGAATTATAACGAATAGAACTATTATTTATTATAAAACAAAGGAAAGAAAAAAATTATTTCAAATTCTTCTCGTTATCGTCATAACTTTGATAATACACTTTGAAAAATACTGCTCGTGAGATTATTTTCAGAAAATTGATGAAACGAGCAAATAGTTTCGAGACCAGAAAACGATTTGAGCTGGCGAATTTTTTCGTTAATTCAAAATTTCAAAATTCCTCAGGAATGGGGAGAAACCACGTGAGCTTCTTGATTTTTATGTACTTTTTTCCACATCACGTGAAATCTTTCGGACAGCTGCGTAGTTTGAGATTTAAAAATAAACTGGACGTGTTTTGGTGAAGATTCTTCAAGAGATTAATCATCGAAAGAAAAAAAAAATCCTCTTTTTTTAAACTCCATTTTTTCTTCAGAATTTCGATGAATGTTTTCTATTCTAAAAAAAGTTTTTTTCTCCCACGTTAAATTTTGATCGATATTTTATTGTGAATCAAAGAAAATTGGATGCTGACCTTGTACTTGCCAGGCTTAAAAGATTGGTCGTCCGTAGTCCATCAGATTTTTGGACAAAGGCCTTTTTCCTCGGCTTCTTTTCTCTTCGAAGTTGCATGTACCAAGTGATGAAAATATTTAAAATGTCTTTTGCACATCTTGCTTTCTAGAGACCGCTCAATTTAGTCCACCAGGAAAAATGTTTCATCGATTCGTATTCAGTTTTCCGACTTCTTGAAACCTTCTCCCAAATTTGATTCTACTATTTTTATATTACGTTTTGTTTTGTTATTTTTTCTTTATTTCACGATCGATATATAAATTTGGACGAGTTTGATTGGTAAGCCATTTTTTTTCAAGCGTTCACCGAACTTTTGATATTCTCTTTTGAATGCTCCTTACGTTTATGTGGGTTAATTGTTTCTCGATTATTTTCATTTTTTTTTTTTCATTACCGTAGAAAAATAAGCTTAGCACGGCCAGAGAGTAACGGATCGAATGATTTTGTGAGATTCGACCCTAGGCAGAGTATTTTAGGCAGTCGATTTTTTGTCCTTTTAAATATAAGATTAAGATAAAACGAAGAAATATATATATATATATATATATATATATATATTACATATGAATATATTGGAATTTTGTATTATCGCGAATTTTTCATTTGTTTTACCGTTACAAGTTTTATAGAGTAACGATGAGAGTTTTGTACGGTTTTAAAATTATATTGTCATGGTATTTTTCAAAGTCGATTTTTAAGTATTTCTCTAGATTCAACTTGTTTTTTGGTATCGACTTAATTCACCCTAATTATTGCGACGTAGGGCAGTAATTAAAATTTTCATGATTCTTCAAATTAAAATGAGAGCTTTTAAAACGCGTTAGAGATTACTGCAACATTTTTCCTTCTTCTTCTTCTTTAGCTTGTGTATTGTGCTCAAGTATTTTTAGGTAATTTCGACATTCCAAGAGCCTCGAGTCATTTTCTTGTCAGTTCGCTTTCTTGGTTTATCGATCCAAGCTGGAACAAAGGAAAAAAGAAAAAAAAAATTAGTATTTCATATTGTCAAAAGTCAGTATTTAAAATTGATATTTCGCAAAAGGAGTTTTCGAGAAGATTTGAAAACTGTTGATTAAGAGTAGATTTGAAAATGAGGTTGTTTCCATCCATCAAATAACGCAAGAACAGCTTCACAACGCGGTAGGATTTCTGACACCGCGTTCTTTGCGTTGATTCGTCGTTCCTTGAGAAATTTTATAAGACGATCAAGGAAAGTGAAGCTGCAGCTATTTTGAAATTTCTGAATTTTTTAGAGATCACATCTAATCTAGATATGCCATTTTGCCCCTCGCTTTTACTTGATACACTGCCAGAATTTATTTTAATCGTATGCCCAGGCAGAGCGCACTGTTCGGAGATTGTGTTTTTTATTGCTTGCTAGAGGTTAAAAATCTCATTTTGTCTTTAGACACATTCGGTTTCAATTTATTGTCGAAATGGATTTTTTCGACAGCTATGGAATGCATATTTGTGAGACTGTTTTTTCAGAAAATATTGTTTACTGTCATTTTCTGTATCTTCATCGATGTCAGTTTTTTGATGAACGCTAAATTGAAAGATTCTTTTCACAAAACAATCGACATTTCTTCAATTGTTTTCTCTCCGCGTGGCTAACGCGTTATTCTCTTTTCCAAATAATCTCATTCTCAACTCCTGTCCAATCGTATCCTAAGTCAGCATAATATTTTAGTTATGCAGATTCAAAATTCATCAAACCAGAAAGAAAAATGGGGTAGCACAAATAATGCTATGTTTTTTCATTCTTTCTCTTTCTCCCATTCTTTTATCTCTCTCTGTCCCTCTTGCTCGTAACTCGATACCGAGGAATCTCTCGAAGCTTATCAATGAAAAAAATACCAAACGAACCGACGATTCTCAGTATTGTCAGACCATTATTACGTGCGCAGCAGGGTATACTATTTTTGCCAGTTACAGGTTGTAATCGGTATGTCGATAAACAATAATCATCATTTCCAAAAATAGTGACACAATTTCTAGAGTTGATTACAGCGGTGCCAGAATTCAATTTTTACTTTGAGAATACTTCAAAATAACCTAAAAGCATAATAAATTCATTCAATCTTGAAAAAAATTATTATTTTTTTAAGTAAAAAGCCTCAGCAGTTTTGAGATCAATGACAATGAGCCAAAATGATATTTTTACTCGAAAGCACTGGAAAGATAACCTGAATATCATGGCGAATTAAAGAATTCCTTTGAGAAAACATTTTCGTAACGACTCGAAAATTAGTCAAAGCACAATTTAATTACAAAAAGAAAGTAAACGAGTTATTCACATATTATAAACGAAAAGCAACGGATTCTTTGTATCTCCTACTTTCATGTATTTTTTCCGACGTTTAAAGTAAAATGGAAGTAGCTCGTTGTAATGTATGAAAATAAAAAAATAAATAAAACGCGATTACTTCGCACACACTATGACTAACCTCCCCGGGTGATTAATCCTTTCGAGGCAGTGGAATAAAAAAAGCTTGCACGAGAGAGAGAGAGAGAGAGAGAGAGAAAGAAAGAGCTCTAGCGGTCTTATCGCGAAAATTGGTTGGCGAGAAAAAAATAAAATAAAACACAACAAAAATAACCTCTTGAATCGAACAGTGAACCGTGTAAAAACGTCACTGTTCGAAAAATGTTTCGGCGCACAGAATTTGACAGATTGTCGAAGAAGAAGCAACAAGACGGAGATAATGTTTGTACACTGAAAGTTGAAAATTGTGTTACAATGTTTCCTGCGTTTATAACACGCTTCAACGCGATTCGATCCCGAAAACTCGCAATTCACGAACGAAAAAGCAGGAAGAATAAAAAACGCGCACAAAATCACTGACACAATTTTCAAAATCGAGAAAACACACAAAGTGGTCGGACTAGATTGATTTATTTAGTTTTAAATGAAATTCCCGTGATGAGAAAGAGATCCGAGAAATAACGTCAACAGGCAATGTGGAGCGATGAAAAGGCCCCGTGGAATTAAACGCGGGGGGGAAGGTCGAGGGGCGGTGGGAGCGAGGAAGTCATCCCGGAGAGGGGCAGAGAGGAGAGAGGGAAAAAACGATGCGAGATTCATGCTACGAGAACCGATCTAGGGAATAACTCTTCACAAAAGAGTCCTCGTTTCGCCGGAAAACCACACTTCTGTTTCAATTCCCAGTTGAAAGAAAAAAAAAAAAAAAAAAAAACCCCATAACAATTTGAACCCACGAATTTATCTTAATTATCAACAACGAGAGGACCCGGAAGATCACGCAAAAATGCGATAAAATTTCGAAACCACACAAAATACCATTCGAACACCACAAGAATGTCCGGGAAATAACTCGATTAAAATAATATGTGAAAAATGACTGTTTTTTACAGCTGGGAACGAGACTGTTTTCCTATTCATGGTGTTATTCGAGCGATGATTTTTTTGTCAAAAATTCAAAGTAAAATGACGAATTTCATCACAATTCAAAATTCATCTCTTTTTCATGCATGTAAACTCGTATATTTTTATTTTATTTTTTTTTTATGTAGCGATGTATCTAAAAGTTGAGAATGTTGAGCGAGTTTTCGATCGTATTTTTACCAATATACGTACCCTCCAATAATCATCATATAAATATATCGAATCGCACAGCATGCAGATTAGAAATTTAACAAGAAAAAAAACGGCAATTTTTTTTTTTTCGCGGGTTTTCATATAATCACGAGACCGAAAAACACGCGTAGCAAAAAATCACAGAGATTCATACACAAAACACGTTATAGATTTCTGCACACAGTAAAAACGTATATACATGTATACATGTATGGAAATGAGTATGTACAGTGTAGAGGGAGAAAAATACACGCACTTTTAGTGGCTAACCCCCTTTCCCCGCGCATTCCGGACTCTACTTGTCCACGTTATCACTCGAGAGAGAATTCTTGGGTTTTCTCTCTCTCTTTCTCACATCATCACGATTTCTCTCACTCTTTCACGTTCGTGAGAAATTAGTGGTTCACTCGATCTCCGTTGGTCTCCCATGGAGCGCTCGTTATCTCAAGAGAGGAGAGGGGAGGAAGACAGACGGACGGACAGACGGAATAAATATGCGCGCGCGTTAAATCGTCAACCCGCGTGATATTTTCTTTCTCTCTCTCTCTCACTTTTTTTTCTTTTTAATTCTTCGCAAAAAATAGATCGAGAAGAAGCACGACGAAGAAGTATATTCGGGAGAGTTGAAAGAAAAATAAAATGAAATTGTGTACGTAGAAACACGTTGAGCACCCGCGAGAGTTCCACAACACCCCGTTCCCGTTGCGTACCTGTTTTTCCTGTTTTCTCCCGTTTCATGCGCGCCACCGAACGAACGGGGATCGAGAGAGAAAGAGGGAGAGAGAGAGGAAGAGGAAGAGAGCGAATGAGTCAGAGAAAGAGAGAGAGAGAGAGAGAGCGGATGGAAAGAAAAAGAAAGATGATACGAGAATCAAAAGAAAAAGAGAGCACAATAATGGGAAAGACTGCTTGACACTTCCTCGATACACACTCACCGGCTGTCACCGCGGCTCTGGGTCAATCTGTACCCCCCACCACAACTACCGCCAAACACTAGTCACAAAACAAAAAAAAAGAACGACACACACACAGCGTTTTTCAGTTTCGGAGGATGTTCTTTCACTGAATCAATATTATATTAAGCAGACGGATGTTGGAAAATACAGAAATAATAAAACCGTTTGACAACCCGACACGTTTTATCGTCCTTTGACTGTACTCGGGATCCTGCGTCCCTCGTCCGCCATTTCGATTTTTCCACCGATCACGTGGTCTCTCATCAACCAACCCGTTGCCCGAAATTCTGTACCACGTGATCGATTCCACTACTCCCCCCTCCCACGCGTTTATTTCCAGTTTGTAGCCAGCGATGGTGGCGACAGCGCCTCTACGCGGACGCTACTTCAAGTTTATGCTGTCGCCATCTGTTGACTTTTTTCCTAACTACTACGCAATAGGTATGTATCAACGAGTCGTTTGAAAAATCAGTGAAAAAGCTCGAATACCAAAACAATCGGTGCATTTAGAATAAAGAAGATATTAAAATTCATTGTAACAGTTTTCAAGCTCATTCAATGACCTCTGAAACACTAAAATTAAAAAATTCTCAATAATTCTGTTTCACACGAGACTTGCTTTCCGGAGATGGAGAAATGCCCTAATTACAAATTCCGTAATTATCGCGTCCTATTGCGAGAACGATTGTGAGTGTTATAGTCGCATTAATAATACTTATCACTGCGGTCCAGACGTATAAATAGTCAAATTGAATTATAGGTCCATGCGTTGTGCATACTTACCGTAATTATCTGCATGAATAATTCTTCGCAATATACAGAGCGTTGCAGACTAAACGCCCGATTGCTATTTTCTAGAAAATCTTATACGACGGTACAATCTTACGACAAATTTTGCCGTACATGCATGCAAAGATAACCTACAAAAATCGTTCATTCCATTGTTTACTCTCCCCCCCCCCTCTCACGATCGACGCTACCGGAAAAACAAAACATTTCACTGTTCGAGAATCATTACACATTTTTAGTAACTCAAATCAGCTCAACATAAAATTCGACCAGACATTTTCGGCTTTCAAATACAAAGACATGAAAAAAAACGATCAATCCTTTAATCGATGTTTCATTGTTGGTCAAAAATAAACCCAAAAAGCCTGGTAAATATGTAACAATAAACTTTTAACCTAAAACGTGAAAGAATACCTGTGAGATCGAGTGAAATAAAAGAAAATAGGATTATGATTGATGTGATCGTCGTGTTGGGGGCTCGGTGTTCTCTGTGACACGCGATATGTTTTCAGATTCGCTATTTATATTTCAGTACTATCTCTCATTCCATATGTACGTGTTATATATATGTACAGAGATATGACGCTCAATAATATCATGTATTTTTCAAAGGGCTGCAACATTTTTTTTTTTCCCCTTTTCACACTGAGCCAATACGACCAGAAGGAATGATCGATCCGTCATCGATTATGGAATAGATACGAATAAACTTGATGCATGACTGTGTGACAGCTCTCTTTGTTTTCTCGCTCGAGAAAAAAATAGCGAGCTCGATATTTCCACTATTTTTTTTCCCTTAATTTTCAATCCTATTTTATAAAATAATGCAGAACATTTTTTTTCGTCAGTTTCATGACGTGAACAAAAAATTCTTTGACATAACCAAATCGAATGACTTTTGTTTTTTTTCGCGCAAAGTTTTCGATCGAAAAATATGTTCCATATATAGTAAGCCGGAATGATGTGCCCTACATATAGGAATAACCGAACAAAGGAAATCGTCGAAAGGGCCGACGACACAGAGGTCAAAGGGGTAGATCAGACGACGTAAAGGATAAGTGGTCGATGCTCATGATATGTGATGGGTTTTGTCCCTCTGCCATCAATGCTTAACTCCACACATATACAGACATGTGAGTATGTGTATTTGTACTATTTATGTGGATAAAAGAGCGTTGAGAATCCAGAAATAGACACGTTTACCTCTGCGACTATCGTTTCGCGTGGTACACACAGGCTATAAATGGCGAATTGGGGGTTATAGAAAAAATAAAAAAATAACAGGTTCGAAGAAAGCAGCGGAGGAGGGCAGGGGGGCGAGAAGGTATAACGAGTTGTTTTTCGATCTGTTCGATGACAATATTTATTATTCATTAAGTTCTTTTTTATTTTTCCCCAGCTATTTCGTAAATAAGAGTGCACCACTTTTTTTCTGATTTCTAGAACTTTCAAATAATTTTATAAATGATAGATGAGCAATTTACTTTTTTTTTTTTACGACAAATTTTTTTTTTATTTTCATGGAATCTCAAAATCGCATTTTTATTTTTTCTTCCATCTCGTTGACTACGTACGATATTTTTGTTTCGAATAAAAATAATAGAGTTTTCAATCAGAGCATCGAATTTAATTGGCGAATAACTGGAGAGTCGAGAGTTTACGGAACGTTGCCGATCCGGAACGAAGCTCGGGACAGCGATGAAAATGCGTGCAATTTGAAAAAAAAAAACTTGGATTAATATTTTTTTGATTCACCAACTTGTTTTTTTTTCTACCAAATAAAATCTGATGGAACGAATTCCATTTTTGGTCAATGAAAAATCCCTTTTTGAAGACAGATTTTTTTTTTTTTAGCTTGGTCTATTTTTTACTCTGATACAGCTTAGACACTAGACGGACAATTGATGCGAGGAGATCGAGAGGAAAGAAGGAAAATTGAGTGGGTGATTAATCTTTGATTTTGTCCATAGGTGTGTGCATACATTGCTCGGTCTCTGGAGTAGTATCTGGAGGAGCTGCGTGATCAATACCGAGCTGTAACCAGTGTTACACTTACGTACGACGTCAGAACGATACGGACGGGACGATTAATTTATAAACGTCAGTTCACCCTCTCTGTGATTGTATATAGTTTAGAGAGAGAGAGAGAGAAAGAGAGACTTCGAAATCCGATATTAGGAACGATATTGTGTACCTTTTTTTCGTTTCTCGAGGGCTTCCAGACATCTTCGAATTGTTTGACGACATTGTAGGAAGTACGAAGCTCGTCGAAGAAAATCCAATAATTCCAAAATCGATGTTTCTTTTATTACTTCCGGTAGTAATCTTCACGGAAGTTAGAATTGATCGACGATCATATCTATTTTCTCGAAAGTATATAATTATTTGATGAAGAATTGAAATTCGTTGAAATTTAGAACGAGAGCATTGAGAAAAGAAATTTGTTGATCGAGCGAATGTTTTTTTTTTGTTGGGTCAACGAATCGTAACGAACGAACGAAGCTCGTTGAGATTCAACGACGTTTTAATCGCGGTGAGAAATGTTCGTTTTTGAGCCAACGAATTTTTTTTTGTTTTTGTTCACAACGATTTGTTGATGGACCAAAAAAATTTAGTTGTGTCAGCGAAATTTCTTTTCTCAGTGAAAAAAAGTTATTCGAACCGTGGGATTATCGAATGATAGATTTTTTGGGAGGTTTATCAATGAAGAATCGAGATATTCGAGTCCACTGAGACTCCTTCGAACTGATTCGTTTCGAACATCAATTTTTTATTGTTCTGTCTTTAAAAAAAAATTTTTTTTTAAGAATTATGAATAATTTAGTCACTTGACTCAACCGTTAATTGATCCTGTCCCAAGAACCTGTCTCTCCTTTGTTTCGAGGCAGTGTATTATGCACAGCGACCAGCTGGTACGGATGGATCTAGATCTAAAATTGTCCAAACGAATGTAACGCGTCACTTGGGAATCCTTTCTCTCTCTCTCTCTCTCTTCCAGAGACGTCACAAAATTTTCGAAACGATTCGAGATCCTGTAGGGAGTCCCACTCGTAGAGACAAAACTTAATTAATACAAGCTCCAAGAACAATGACAAAAGAGCTATAGAACATTTTGCACAGCGAACTCTAAACGAGATGGTTCAAATTTCATCCTCGTAATATATTTTTTCATCATTTATCAGCATTGATTTTATTTTCATTTAAATAAAGCTTCGTATCTAATAATCTTGCAAAGAACATTGAAAAAGAAAAAAAACGTTTATTTCATACTAATCTTACTTTTTTACAAAGAAATTACAAAGAAAACTTTATACCTAAGAATATTGAAGCGAGGATTGAAATAAAAAAAACGTTTATTCGAAAAGAAGCAATATTTTTTATCTCATTTATGAAAACGGTATTAAAAAAAGATGCGAAACTGAGAGGCGGTGGAGTCCGGTGCTGTAATATTCTTGAGCCCACACCGCGTAATAATAATTAAACTAGAGATGAGGGACTCAAATACAGTTTCCCATATAACTTTATTACATTCCTGTTACGACGATAAGAAAAAAAAAAACAAAATGTTGAGTTAAAATATCTCAAGAGTCTCAAGACCTTGATAATATTTATTCCGACAAATTTGAGTTCGTTAATATCGAGTAACTTCCTTGAGAACTTGGCAGAATAGAAAAAAAAAAAAAAAAAATTATAGTACCGAAAAAAAAAAACAGTTTGATTTAGAATTTTTCAGATCTGCTATTAAAATTCGAACGATTCCTGAGATAATTTTCGTAAACGTTGACTTTTTCCATACAGTTTATTATTCTCGTACGAATTTGAAAGAATTTCGATGAATTTTGTTGAAAAATTTTGAGATTTTTCAACGATTCGAAGCTTTTTAATCAACTGAAAAATAAAATGTTGCATATACTTTGACGTTAGCAACATTTTCAAATAACTCAACGTGATTTTCTCGAAACGCCCCATTTATATAATAACGTAGTGTTAGATCTTATTGCGTGGGTTTTCTCATTGTGACTCCCTCACTGTGCCTCTCTCTCTTCCTTTCTCGTTTTGTGTGGCTTACCGCCAAAGAACGGAAAGCACTATTGTATACGCGTTTCGTATTTATACGTGTGATGAGAACTCGAGCATTGTGGATTAAACGTCAGTCATCCCGGGGGGAGTGAAACGAATGAATTGATAAACAGACCTGTACCTCGTAAAGTTTATTTCTCTAAACACACACACACATGCACAATAATCTCTCAGTAACTTTGTATGGATACGTAGACAGAAAAAAAAAACAAAAACAAAAAAAAAGGGAAGAAAAAAGTGTGAGGGAACTGAAGAGTATTGTTGAGAAGTTTGAGCCTCTGAGTGCCAGGTCTCGCAACTGCGTTCTCCTGGTATATACGTATCGCACTTTCCAGTTTCGTTGAAAAAAAAATTTGTCTCTTCGAATTTTCGATAAATTGCAAATAAATTAATTTATTGTCGAATTTATTTTTCTCTTAGCTCGATTCAAATTTCTTTGGGTACCTGCTACAGAATTTTTAGTCAAAATTTAGCAAAAAAACAACGCTTTCGAAGCTTACTCAGCTAATTAATATATCCAAACGAGAGTATTAACGAATGGATTAATTAATAAATACATTTATTCGTTTTAATAGGAGGTCATTAAAAATGTTTGCATCGTGAAACTTGTGGGAATAAAATTTGCTCGAAATAAATGTATGGTGCAATGCGTTTTGCAAATTATTGTCTTAATTAACGGTTTTCTCGGTGCACACATTTGGAACGTTTAATTATTTATGTACGTTTATGCAGATGTATGTATCGAAGAAGGGATCTTGAAATTTGGAGTGAACTTGGGGGAAAAAAAAAAAAATTACGAGTAATGACTGAGTACAGAAGAATAAAATAAAAGGAGTAACGATTTAGTTCGGTTAATTCGGTTAATTATCGTGTAGCGACCAAACGTAATAAAAATAGGGGAGTAAAAAAAAGTGCACGAAGTAAACTTGTCGACGAATGCACCACGAAAAGCTGACTAACGAACGATAGCGAGGAAAAGCATGTTGAACAACGAACCAGTCAACTTCCGGTATAATAAAGTTGGCAGAGATAAAAAAAAAGAAAAGAAAATAAAAAAAAAAAGTAAAAATGCTAAAACGAATGAGCTAGATAAGTTGAGAAAAGTCATGAAAATTGTAAGAATGTGATAACGAGAGACTGAGAAACGGAGAAAAAAGAGACAGAAACGAATACGATTTACCCGCGAGACCATTTTAATTCGACCATCGTTTGACCTTTAGCCTGCGTGCAATTTCTTTCGTGCATTTTTTCTACTACGCTTCCGTAAAACATTCAATTTTTTTTTTTTTTTAGTATCTTTCTTCACGAATGAAATTGAAACTTCGCTTAACAAAATGTTTTGCTTACGAAAATGGTAAATTTAACAATTTTGTAATGATTATCGAATTTTTAAATCGAATATGGAACGATCCTGCGACGATTTGTCGCATAAACAATTTTTGTGACGTTGACAAAATATATAGCTTCAAACGTTTTAAAAATATAAACGTTTTGACTCGATCTCACCGATGCAATTTCTCTCACGAACTATCGTGACCTTTGCCAAGGCTTACGCTTATCCATTTATCCACTATCGATAAATACAACTCACTATTGTCGACTATTTTACTCACGCCCTTACATCAATATCATATTATATTAAATCTGTAAAGGATAAAGGTCTCACCGTCTCTCTGTCTTGGGTTATAATCCAGTCGAATAACGTTTGCATAATCGTAACCTCGACAGTTGCTGAATGGGTATCAATCGATTTTTTACAGACAGTAATCTTTCGATCTGGATTAGAATTTGAGCTGCTTGCCCTCTCGAGGGGCGAGGGCTAGTCAGCATTTTCAAAAAATCGTTTTGTTTTTTTACAATTTCTCAAAGTACAGCATTTTAAAAGTGTTTTTTGAAAATTTCAGACAACTCGGAGCATTATTTATGAAGATAAACAAATTTGAGCCCAGCCGTCTCGAGTACGTGGCTATGCGATCGAGGATACGAAAAAAATCGCTTCTGCTGCGGCTGCTGAGGCGCAGAAAGGTTCACTTCATGATGCCGGAAAGGATGATTCGACGTAAGTCTAAAAACACTTTTTTTTCTTTCATCTACATGTCAATTGTACTCAAAATTTTAAACGTATTTTTTTCTCGAAATCAAGTTTTCTAAGTCGGTGATCACTGTAACATTGCAATTTATTTGACGATTGTTAAAATTATTCTGTAAAAAGCTTCAGAGTAGCACAGTCAAGGGGACAGCAATCGATACGAATTGAGCGCGATAATATTTACGTGCACAAAGCTTATTTGCTTCGCTTCGTCATCATCAGCTTGGAAATAGAGAAACGAACAATATTCATCGTAATTTCGAGCGTTTTATCTGGTGCAGCTGGAGATGAATGAAGCAAAAGTACGAACGAATCGAATAACAATAAAAAGGACTAAACAAGTGAAACGATAAAAAAAAATAAATAAAACAGAAGAGTGCAAAATTGAATGAATAATTCGTGGAGCAAAAAGAATTCGTTTCCACAAAAATAACGGAGAATTTTTGTTCCTAAAACGAAGAGCACAAAAAAGCAGAGTAAAATGGAAGGAAGAAAAAAAATAGAGAGAAAAGTAAGAGGGAGGAGAAATAGGAAGGGAGTTTTCGACGTGCAGCGGTGCATTCTACGTACGTGATGAAAATATCAGGAGAAAAGTTACGGTTTTCACGGGATATAACGCGTTATGCATTACAATGACGAATCTTTGGTACAACCGCATTATAGTTCGTAGATGGGCGATATTATGAATATAGATTTATACATGGAACATGCCGTTCGGTCAAAACTGGAACAATGTGAAATAATTCAGGGGTGTTTGGAGTAAAAATTCCAAACTCTCTGAATTATTATATATTTTTATAGAGATCTCGATTCGAATCCGTTTATATATAACATTTATATGTGCACACATATATGCAAAATAGTAAAACGAAACAAACGTGTCACAGTGAAATTGATATTCATAAAGACCATTCGAGATATATAGTTTACGTATTTGAATCGATGCGCTAGATGATGCTTTATCGGTTTTCATAAACTCATAATCATATTTACTACACTGTGCCACTGAGAAAAGAGTTTATTTGAATTAACCGAGGCTTCGTATAATACGTCGAGATAAATATTTCGTTCATTCAAAAAAAAAGCATTCAGTTGCAAGAATTATTTATTTCATTACACTGAATACGTATTGAATCAACCAAATGAATTTTGTTGTATCGAATGAAATCAATATTTGGTAAAACAGAATATTACGCCATTTGGTTGAGTCAACTATTATCTTGTCTCTCAGTGTTGACGAATAAATTCATCGAAAAGTTTGTCCTTTTAGTTACTCGATTCGTCCAAGTTTATTTATAGCATCGACGTGTCAAAATTTCGTCGACATATTTTCTTCCAAACTTTTGAAACTTTAAATAATGAGTTATTTTTTGGAATTTGGAATCTTGCAGAATCTTAAATTCGGAAGCTAAAAATAGTTCTGAGATTCTCGCCCTTAATTTGAAGCTCATTCCGAGCTCGGGAGAGCTCATTGCGTCATTGCTCCATACTTTTATCCACAAGACGATGATTTATGCTAGAATTTTTCCGAATAAACTTCGTACGATCGTTGTGAGGAATACATTTTCCAAATATCCCTTTTACGTTACTTTTATTTGACTGAATCTTGCAGAATTATAAGCTCGAAAGCTGGGAACAGTTTCGACATTATCGCAATTATTATAAACCTCTTCTGAAGCTCGAGGGTGCTTTTATTACATCATTGCTCTCTATTTTCCTGCTACAGATTGGTTCGTGCATATGACACGAATACAACGATAAGAAATTTATTTCATACACTTTTAAAATCAAATTCGTACTGTGTCGAATGAATTTTCAAATTTTCATTTACCTGACTCGTTTCGACAGAGTTTATTTATTGCATCGACGATAAATATATAATTTTTTTTCTCTTGTAAACGTTAAATCGATAAATGATTCTTGGCAGCGACTAAATCTTGGAGAATCGTGCAAACTCTCTAGAAAACTGTGAGAATAGTTTCAACATTCTAGCAATTATATTTGGAACCCCTTTCCGGATCTCCGAGGGAGCTTATTACGTTTACTGACAATTGCCAGTGGTGGACAATGTCTAATCTAGCTTGAGAGTGTCAAAGGGAGTTCTGAGTGCTTCGCGTAATGTAGCTAAGCCCGGGAGCATGTATTTCGTGGCTCCTTTCCCTCGTAAATACAGTTATATGCGGGGGAAGAGTCTCGAATTCCGTACGTTGGGGGTACAATACACCGCATGCGTATTTATAAAATGTGTGTGTGTGTGTGTGTCTCTCACCCTCTCGTTTAGCCTCGGTGTTATGGTAACTTATCACGCGAAGCATAAAGCTACATGAGAGAGAGAGAAAGAGGAAAACTGGATGCAGCTTGTACGTGTATCAGTGACATAACTGCGCGTTTATATGGCCGAAGACAGAAAGAGAAAGATAATGGAAGGGATTCTCGGAGCGTTTTAAGCTGGAAACCAAAGAGCGCTCGTTTGAAGCCTCCATTGACGACGTTGCCGCTACACACAAGATCCCAGGGAACTAAGCTCGGTCAAACTTTAACGAGTACTTCGAATTCCTCGGGTT
Organism: Campoplex capitator; assembly: GCA_037576405.1. Taxonomy (NCBI): domain Eukaryota; kingdom Metazoa; phylum Arthropoda; class Insecta; order Hymenoptera; family Ichneumonidae; genus Campoplex; species Campoplex capitator. The sequence continues at coordinate 4,621,190 of JARBWI010000323.1, read as the reverse complement.
ACTCAAGCCTTCCCTTATTTATCTCTTTGATACACTCTCTCTCTCTCTCTCTCTCTCTCAGGAATATTCTCATCATCAGATTTTTCATCGATTATTTATTGCACGAAATTCTATCAGCTTGGAACGCGCTCCTGATTCATTGCGGCGCTTAATCGTTGGACCGTGTCCGAGAACACAAAAACAATTTATTTCGGTTCGAATTATTCTTTCGTTATGTTTTTCGAGTATCAGTAAATCCATGAGATCCTCACGAGTATCAATTGTGTCAAAAAAAAAAAAGACAAAATGACGAATGACTCATTGAATTATTCATCAAATACAGTCCCAATTCGATGACAATTTCTCAATTTATTTCTTCTCATTTCTTGAATCGAATCAATTGATCCAAAGCAGATAAGATTCAATGCAGATCTCTATTTTTCTTTTTATATCCTGCATAATATCGATGGCCAAACTGTTAAAATTATCGAATTATTTTCAGATATGTCAGCGAATAAGGGTTTCGGGTCATCACAATCTGAACATCTCAAGAAGATGATTGAGCATTAACATCTGTCTCGAGAAATTAACCCTCTCGGACCATATGTTGCTTCTACGCAACACGCACTTTGAAGCCCCATAAAACTGCATCGGTCGTCAAGGTCAGGATTCTAGCTGCCTAGTTTTATCAAGCAAGGTAAGATGGTACCGTAGATACTTCTAAACCCTGAGCTAAACTGTTTTTACACGTCAAAATATCAATATCGCGACGGCGTCCCGTGTCAAATTAGCGTGATGTGAAAACGTGTTTCAGTGATCGCAAAAAAAAAGCACGTAAACATTTGTTTTTCATATTCCAAACGTTATATCCTTTCAACTGGAAGTTGATATGATGTATTTACAGTGATATTCGTTAGATTTTATCGTAAATTTTCCTGATTCTACCCTCCAAGTGCCTGGTGCAGCGCGCACGCACCATTCAAAAATTCGTATTTCCCAAAAAAAAATTAAAATGTCACGATGGATTCATCAACTAGAAGGTATTTCGAGATAAAGCTGTGAAGAAAATAATTTTTGTTCAACGTAAAATGGGTCTCGGTCTGAGAGGGTTAAAGAAAAACTAAGCTGTCGTCGAAGCTAGTTATGTTGACGTACCGAATATTTTATCTCAAAAAAGCAATTATCCGTAAGCGATAGAATCGAAACGTTTTTGTCTCGCCGGCTCTTCAAAAAGTCCCAAAACTTAACGAACTATAATGAGTCCACGAAGAATAAACATATTCGAGTGAAAAAAAGCTTAAACGTGTGGATAAAAGCAGCACTTTTTCTATTACCACCGAGGTATCGATGATGCTTGGACAAGACTAATAAAAAGATGCGTTGTCGAGCTCTCCGAATGTAATATCCGATAGGAGGGCGATATATATCTCGCCTCTTCTCTCCTGACTCCTTTGCCCCTTTCTCTCCGCGTAGTATATCGCGATAAAAGCTCTCCGGTTGTCCGGCACCTGTGCGATGCAATTGGACGTACGGTGCATCGTAATACAGGATCGAAACACACAGCGACGAAAATGAATGTGTATACGTGTGTGTGTGTGTGATTTCCGCGCGTGCCATCGAGCGGCAGCTTTCGTGACGTGGAGAAAAGAGAGAGAGAGAGAGAGAGAGGCGAGAGAAGGAGCAGGAAAGTGGGAAAGGGAGGAAAATCAAGGAAGAGAGGGGGGTGGGAGGGGGAGAAGAGGGTTGTTTGAGGGAGGGTTGAAAAGGGGTGCGAGGGGTGTGGGAAGTTTGGGAGCTTTCTTATACCGCCGTGTGGTTGCGCTCGTGTTTATTGTCGGCCGGCGCCGGCGTCCTTTGCACCCCGTGGCTTACGGTAGCAAGATGGCGGCGGCGTGTCGGAGGCGTCTCCGTGAGCACAGTGCTCGTCGACGTCGGGCAGTGTACGCGTTGAAAGCTCGGATCGTATCGACGACGATATTCACTTACGGTTTCACGGTCTCTTTATAATCGGCTCATTCAATAAATTCGACGTAAAAAACAAAGCGCACGATTACATTATTGTGTTTAATTCTACAACGTAGGCTCGCTCGCTCGTCGATAGAGAGCACGAACGAATAAGAGAAGAAAAAAAAGACTTTGTTGCACTGCTTTGCACTCCCTCGAGAATCTTACATATTTTTTTTTCTTTTTCTTTTTTTTTTCCACTCTTTTTATTTCCATGCATTTATTCGTTGATTTTGCATCTTGAGAATATTAATTCCGAGTGCTCTCGAACGAGTGTCGTTACTCCGGGTGCAACTGAATTACACTCTGGGCGGGAGGGGACTGAGTGACGAAGAAGAAGAAGAGAAAAAAAAAAAATAGAAAGCTCTCGTCGAGGAACAGTGGCGACAGTCACCGAAATCTTATTTTTATCACCGACATCTTATCCGCCTGCATTTCCGGTTGGCAACGTTTTTTTTTCTTCTTCTTACCAGATAGGAAGTTACAGGTTACGAACACTTTTTTTTCGAATCTCCAGTGCAAATGGGAGAGATGCAGCTACCGAGTGAATGCGCGAGCATGTAGTTGCCTCGTTTCGTGTAGGTGGAAAAGCCCGGAACTACCGTGTTGGCTTCCGTGTGTCCGACGTGTGTTTGTGATCAACTCCTCCATATCTCTCTCTCCCTCTCTCTCTCTCACTCACTCCCTTCCCCCTCCCTGTTCTATCCATTTCTCTTTGACCCACGACTCTCGTCGAGCGAAAACATCGGCGTCGCGGTGCACCCTGTGCTCTCGTAACTAAAGTAAATGAGGAAACAGACATAAAATGGCGATACCATTACGATTATCATTCGAAACGAACTTTTTCGAACCTCTCAAAAGCCTCGAAACTTCAATCTTCGAAGAAAAATAAGAAAGAAAATTCTTAAATCTCGACCCCTAACGTCCTCCGAGTCATACGGGGCTTTAGTACTTTCTTGCTCTGACTGCATGGCTCCCGAGAAAGTGGTAATTGCCGGAAGTGGTCCGGCGCGTCAGCGGCAAAAAACAGAAACCGCTATTCTTCTCACACCTAACCTTTGCTCATAGCATTTTTCTTTCAACTCACACCGAAGCTCGTAATCTTTGTTGTCTTCTTGCTGACTCAAACGACATCACAAACACACAACACCGAGATTCGTGCTTCGAGTACGAAACATTTGAAATTCTTTTTGTTTTACCTCTACGCGTCGAATCTCTGTCTTTGTTGCGAATTCATGAATGGAGGTTACCAACGTAAATGAAGAAAAAACGTCGGAGGAGGAGAACGAGCGTTCTCCCGCCGGTGGATAGTAAACGACCGTGAAATTTATCGAAGAACAACTAAAGTTTTGTATCCTCAAGAGGGATTATTATTGTTTTCAACGAAAACGGAACTGTGCGATATTTTTATTTTCGTTCATTCACCGCTGCTTTATCTCTAGACAGAGAAAAAAAAAAAAAACTTGTGACGTTTGACAACGAGGCTGACGCGTGTTTGATCGAAGAAACATTAATAGAACTCGGCGTAAGGGACTAAGAGAGAGGAGGAAAAAAAAGAAAAGAAAATATCAGAAAGAGAGAGAGCCCGGTGTAGAGATAGAAACGTGGGAGACGTTGCCAGGACGACCGCCAGGAGATTGCCCGATTTTTTTCTTTCATTATCTCTTCTATTTGTCTTCGGAAGCAACAAGAATGAACACAAGCGAGAACGAACACGAGGAATAGACGATAAATCTTTTGATTTTCATCCTCGAGTCTTCGTAACCTCCGGAGAACAGTCGTCTGACCGGAAATGACGTTTAAGCCTAACGTGAAAAACGTCTTTAATAAAAGTCTCACTATAGGATGCGGTGAATTGGCGAAAAAATTATCGTATCTCGGGGTTACGATAAAAATGTTCAACAACGCGTCGAGGCTCGTGTTCGAAGGATCGAGAAAATCGGGTATGAGATGCGGCAACCCTACGTCTATACTTTCGACATTTCGAAAGTACTTTTTAACGACGATTTTCAAATTTTATCGTCGTTTAACGATAAATTTCGGGGATTATCCGTTGATACGAGACATCTCGATGTTTTCGAGCTCTCATATTTTGCCGAGATACGCGATACGCACCGCGTGACCAACGTCCAGTTTCGTCGATTCGAGAGAAAATTTTATATTTTCATCTCGCTCGAGAGAAACGATAAGGCACTTAGACGAAGAAAAAAGAGATAACAGAGGCTTCTTGGATTATCGTAAGTTTCGAAAATACAAATTCGGTTCGACGGTTATTCGCAACTATAATAATAACGATAACGTTAAAAAAGAGAAAATAATTAAGTCGAGGATAACAGTCGAGAGCGAAAACATTGGACCTGATTGATGTGAAATTGGGGAACGAGGCTCTCGAACTGAAGAAAAATACGAGAGAAATAAATTTTTTTTTTTTTTTTCCTTATACAAAAAGAGAAAAATAATAGGAAGCTTGTATAAAAATAATTAATCATAAATTTCCTTCGTTCTCTTTTCATCGCAACGACGGACAAGGTATCGAGAAAGCGAGGGCAGGATCGAAGATAAATCCACGAGCCTTTCGGAGCGCATGAAAGGAAGAAAAGAAGAAAAAAAAAACGAATCAGTTGGAATCGAGAAGAAAAGAGAAAAAGAGAGAGAGAGGGAAGAGAAACCAAAAATTTTTGGACAAATAAATAGAAAATAGCGGTGGAAGTTTGGAGAGAAAAAAAGAAACGTGCTGCAGTTCTTCGCTCGTCCGTTTTGCCGCATCGATTCGTTCGGTGATCGTAGCGAGGGAAGTTGCACACACACATACACGGAGTCGTACTCACACGAACTCACACTCACGCGTTTACGTGCCATTCATATTTATTCTCGTTTCTCCTTCTCTCGGAGATTTTTATTATTTTTTTTTTTTTTTCTTTTTTCTTCTTCAACGTTGAAACAAGAAATATTTCGATAACAAGGAAAAGAGTGCACGAATACGAGTGCGCGGGCACACACACACACACACGTATTTTCAAATAGAAAGAAAAGTGCACCGGTTTTAAAGAAACAAGAGAATGGGAATAAAAGTCGCGTGAACAACAACAAAAAATACGGCACTCGTCGGCCCTTTCTGTTCTCCAGAGGGAGGGGGTGGGGAAGAGAGAAAGAGAGAGAGAAACAAAATCGATTTTACGGGTATACTAACTGCCGGACGTAAGAACCTGTAAGTAACGAAGAAAAAAAAAAAGAAACCAACAATAACGGAGGTTTAACGAAAACCTCGGTGAAAATATTTCGGTATTATATATGAAAAAGAGACGACGAAGAAAGAAGAAGAGGAAGAAAAAAAAAAAACCGAGATTACGTTTAACGTGCGTCATGATAATTTGTGTACGATATTGATTTATTACGAGAAAAGGTACATAGATACGTTATAGAAATATTCATGCATATACATACATATTCACATGTGTATGTATATATCCAGTGCCACTTTTGCCGGTAACGTCGAAACTATAATACGAATAGTTGTGCTTATCGGTGAGAGAAAACAAAAGTGCGAGGAGTTATAATAGAAAACGTGTGTGCCGTTTGGGTGTAAGGGGAAAAAAATAAAAAAAAATAAAAATAAGAGTTTGCGATTCGAATCTACCGATATCCACCGCGACAATGTCACTTCTCAGTGTTACCGGTGAGTTGGAAAATACTTTTTTTTTTTTTTATTTCAACGTTATATTTTAACTCTTCGTCTGTAAACCTGGGTCTTTAGTGTCTGAGCCAAGACTCGAAGCTGTGCTTCATTCATTTAACAAAAAAAATATGAACTAACTCATATGTTTGTACAATTTTATGATTGGAATGTCAAGTCAAAGGTTTCGATGAGTAACATGCATTTTTTCGGAATTTTTTGAGTCTACTAAGAGGGTGGAAAAGCGGTTGGATCCAGGCTTTACAGTCGGGAGGTGCGGAAAAAAACGTTTACGGACAAAGTTTTCATGGCTGAATGTTCATTAAATTTTCTTGATTTTCATATAATTTTATCAATTCACCACTAAAGGAATCATGAAATGTGTAACGAATATTCAATAATCATTGTAATTGGTTTAATTCGATGATCGATGGATATTTGTGTGTTGGAACGATTTTCGTAATATTTAACTTGAGTCGACAGTTCAAATTGTGCAAAAGTTCTTGAAAACAATATTTAAAAAGTGTTGATCGAGTTTTCGAATTCTTTTGCGTATTTAAAAATAATTTTCTAGTCGATTTTTGGAATTTAATCAGTTCTCGAAATCATACTGATTTCTGATTGTGTAATCACGATGAAAATAAGATGCAAGCTCGTGTCGTTTCGTCGAAACGATTGTTCGTGTGATTGGGTAGACGGCGCGGGAAATCGTTACTTTTTTTTTATCATAATTTTCAAATGAAATTCAGGCTCTTGTACGCCGATCGAGAATGAATTTTAGATTACTCTGAATTGATAAAAGTTTTATTAGAAAATCCAGAGGATTTATTGAAACGGTTTTTTTCTTCGATAGGAAAATGGAAACGTTTATGATGGAAAAAAAAAAATATGTTTCTTATAGAACGGAATAAATGTTAATGCAGATTCGACGAATTTATTAAACGGTACGCATATAAAATGAGTTACCAAGAGTTGGTTTTAAATACGAGTTCATATTTATTGAGCATCGCTCAATTATCGATTCTTCCAAAGATATATATATATATATATATGAGGATCGAAGAGAGCGATGTTAATTCGAGTACTTTTTGTCATTCGTATTTTCGGGTTAATTCATTATTCAAAAGGATCTCCGGGGGGATGAACAGAGAGCCGATGCCTAAAGTCCATTAAACAACAGGAGAATCCTTATCAGCTATTTGGCTTCGTTGCCAAATTTCGTCGATTAGGATGTTATTGCACTGCTCGTACTCCACCCTCGATATTATCATCGCCATTTTTCCTATTAATTACTCCGGACAGTATAAATTACACGAACAATGGACACATTTTTTCTTTGGTATTGTAAACACAAACGTTTTTTTTTTTTCGTAGACAAAACTGCTTCGAATTTATAGCTCCAGAGAAGCTATATTTTCTCTTTCTTTTTTTGTTTTATTTTTTTTTTTGTTTACGCACAAGGCAAACTGAAGACTAAAGCGTATCGTCGTTGGGAAGGACATTCAGCTCTTGCGTGACAAACACAGGGGTTAAACGAGCGAGAGCCCTCTCCAGAGCTCGTGGATTAATTAGCGCTAATGAAGCTGCTGATTACGTTTAATAATGTGTCTACTTAGCAGCCACCATCTCTGTCACTTTTTATCTCAATTAGAGCAATGTACGCTTTTCTTTTTTCTTTCCCATTCGTCCAGATGATTCTAGACATTGTTTAATTATGTATGGGAACGAATTATTTTGCATTACGAAAAAACGTCAAAATAAATTGCAACTGTTAGAATTTATAGGTTCAATATTTCCATTTTCTTAGATCAATACGTTTTTTTTTTTAATTACAGAAAAACGTCGTTCGAGTGAGCGATCAAATGAATTTTCGTGTTTTTCTGACATTTTTCTGCTGCATCATCGCACTCTTGGTCGAAAGTTTTCAAATATCGTTTAACCGTATGAAAAAAAAAAAAATGCTAATGAATTGAGCAAACGTGTTTGAGAACTGTTGGGAAAAATGAATATTTTCAAAAGTGCAATAACATCAATGGAACAGCCTGAAAATATAACGTGGCACAAGTACATCGGAGTATTCTCGCTCGGTGAGTTGAGCACGAAATTTCTATCCTATTGGAAAACCATCGACCGTAGCCATATTAAGACTCGAAGTAATAATTTCGTCGATATCGGATCTTAGAAGGCGTCCCACGAATTGAATCTCCCTTCTTCCTCTCGTTCTACCGTGAAAATCTCGTTTCCTTCGAACACCTTGCCATTTTTGCTTTTTTTCCTGCTCTTCCCCACTTCCTCGTAATCCTTTCTTTTCTCATTCATTGCAATGTTCTTTAGTTTTCCACTCGTATAACACACATTTTTCATGTCGCGTATTCGAGATCTGGCTAAATTAAAATTCTCAGATACAAATCGTCGATAAAAAGAAAAATTGAAAAAGCACACGAATAAGCAACCGAGTGAGTTTGATTGAATTTTTCAAACAGTCATTCGCACCGGACAAAATTTGATAATTTGGTTGAACTTTCGGTCCAAACCATTCGAACGAACCTGTCAGAATCATCGGAAATTTGGATTGCAAAATTTTTCTCTAAAATATCCCTAAAAGTGGCCATTTTATGGAAGTAAATGTGAGAATTATCAATCGCTTACGATTCACGTAGGTTGTGGCTGTGTGGTCAAGAAAAAAAGCAGCTGAGCCCTCTCTCTATCTCTCTTTTCCCTCTCTTTCTCGAAGGGTGGAACTCCAGGTGTCCGGATGGACTCTGGGGAACGAAGAGGAATCAAGAGTCGGTAAAAAATAAATTAGGACAGAAATAGGAACATGGAAGATATATTTTATTCGAATCTGATCGACTTCAACGCTCTAATAAGCTCTTAGGAAAGAGAGTATCGAACTTAGTAGATTTTGCAGAGTTTCGAATAAGAATAGAGATTTAAAAAAATTGAATAAAATACGAAACGTTGCGGAGGAAGTACGATAACGTAACTTTCCACTCGTTGCTATAAAAAGTTTTTTTCCAACACATAAGCTGTATGAAACATGAAATGCAAATGTTCAATATAATTCATAGCATGAAAGGAGCGTTGGTGTTGGGTTAAAAGTAAAAATTTCATGGAAAGAAGGAGGAAGCGTTAACTCGTAAGGATCATTATTCGGTGAGCGATGACCTCTGAATTCGATCTCGCTCGACAGCTTAGACACGAGGTGAAAATTTGAATGATGATTTTGCCGATTGTTTCATCGTCATTCAACCGTGCTGGTACTTTACTTTTTGTTCACCTTTTTTTTTCTGCAAATATTTTTATGACGATCGGTACATTCTTTTTTTTTTTAAAGCAAATTGCACTCTTTCTAATAACGCTTTTCCGGTCGGAAAACATATCGAAGAGAGAGATTCGAAAAATGAGAAAACGCGAAACCACACGAAAGAGAAATTCTGCAAAATTCAAAGTATTCAATAGAAATTCTTTTTATATTTCAATTTTTAAATACGATAAAACACGAAATGAAAGGCACGTGAAATGAAGAAATTTCGGAAACAATTGGTCACGATTCAAACGCGCGCTTTGCGCGCGATAACTTCTTGTCTGACGTTATTTTTAATTATGAAACAAACCTCAACATTATTCTAACCGTTAATTGAATTTGAAAAAATTAATTATACACAAAAGATTATTCTTTATCAATTGCTCAAGTTTTAATGAAATTTCTCTTTTGTGAAATATATTGAGAATAATTTTTCTTCGTTATCGTTAATTCTGATGCATGACTTGTCAAAAAGGAATCTGAGTTGTCATGAACATTTGAAAAACCAGCTGTCGTTGTAACATTTGAGAGCAGACAGAATAACTTCAGACTCGTTCTTGGACTACCTGTAATGACATAGCGAACCAATCAGAACCGCGAAAAAGCGATGACAATAAACAGCCAATTCACGCGTCACAACCCTACTTTATAAAAAGGGATTTCGACAAAAAAAAATCGCGTCACAATTTAGAATCGCAAAAAATGAAAATGCGTGATAAGAGGTAAGCTCGGTGACGAGATAAATCGAATAGCAGTTTTCTCTTTGAGCTCATTGGCAAGAGTACGAATATTAAACGGAAACGAGAGGCGGAAAGAGCGTGATTTTTTCAATTAACGAAAAGTGGCCACATTTTCAAACGGCATGACAAAAATAAAAGTAAAAAAACGAGAAAGACGAAACAAAAAAATCGTTTCGATAGGACATGTAGCCTAGATTCGCGGAGGTCGTGCGGACCACTGGTTACGAGTTATTCCCAAAAGTATTTTGCGATAAAGGAGAGAAAAGCCAGTACAGGCCTGAATAGTGTTTTGTGCTGGTTGGTAGAGAATTCACATACGGAAGAAGCCATTGGTATCGAATCGTTTCTCTTGATATTCTCTCCTTCTCGAGAATATATATTCCACCATTTTCCACGATTGTACAAAGAGGACATATACGTGACCGTGTATTCACCATTTCGTATATACAGATATAAAAAAAAAATTTCAGATAAACCACCGTGTAGCCAACCAACGTACACGGAAAAGCCAGTCTCGATAATAAAAACACACAATCATGCGTGTCCCGAGGATAAAAAATATTGAGAATGTTATTTCACGAATTACCATACCAAGCTATTGATCCAATTTTCAAATATTTTTGTTTGTCCATCGACAATGATCGTTCCACTAAATAATTCTCCGTCAAAATCCACCATTGAAAAGAATCACAAACAAAATATCATTCCTCCATCACCGCATGAAGCGTCCAATAATTCGAATCATTTGTCATCCGACCAATGTGGTCGAAGCCCGATGACATTGATCCGCTGTTTCTTACCCCATATCCAATAACATCAAAGTTTCCGATCGACGAAAATGTCTTTCCGCAGAGGACTCGATCGAGCGGAAAAGATTTCTGCTCCGTTCCCAGTCTCTGCATCGAAAAGCGCCACAAATGACCACGAAAAAAATGCTCACTCAAGCTGAATAACAGGAAATAACGAACGATACCAACGAACGATCCAAAAATATTCTTCCACTCAAGCAAAACCTTGTTTTCCAATAATCAAAAGCAGAAAATCCAGTTTTAATGAAAAAGTCGAAAACTCTTCGTGTATTTTGTCGTAAGAATAAGTGCTAGAGTTCTGAAGAGTTTCACGAGAATTTCGAAACATCCCGGTAGCCATGATACGGTGGTCCGTTTGCTCGAATAATATATACTCGTAGGCGAAATTTCACTCGCACCAAAATTCCCGTGATTGGATGTGGCTCCGATGTATTTGTGTGTAATCAGTTTCGTATACACATCCGTTAGGTTATTCGTATACATATAGAATATGAATATAGTGGGCTGGCATAGTGCACCGGTTGACCCCAGCGAGCGGGGTCATTCCCTCTCTCAGACACGAGCCTCGTAGCGCACACCACTTTAGCAACCCCTTTCGCTTCGCGGCCATTCGCAGCATGAGAGAGAAAGAGAAAGATATGTATATATGAAGAGGGTGAAAACGAGGTTGAAGGTGGGAGTGAAAGAGGGTGAAATTCCCCTGAGTCCCCCCCCTTCCCAGGGATCATACGGAGTGAGACCGAGAGCTCAGCGAGTCTCCCTAGTGAACATCCCCCTGCAGCTCTCCCAGGTCGGCAAACTCCAGTTGCAGTTTACCTGGCAAGTAATGAAAGGTACGTTTTACGAGTATGCAAACTCTCTAGTACGAGCCTCTTCCCCAGCATATGGAAGAGTCGCGAAATAGGAGGAGATTGGTGGGGGGAAAGTGGGGGGGGGGGGGGGGGGGACTTGCACACAAAAGTAGTGGGATATTTGAGGGGGCGTCGGAGAGTCGATAACCGTACTGCCCTGCATCCACCGTAATACACTTTACAACCCTTCACTCAGGTCTTCATTTTTCATTCTCCTTCATCCTCTTATTCCTCTCGTATTCTGCGCCTCGCCAAAAAAACCTTCGTTCAGAGGCTTTTTATTGCTATTTTTGCTTCGGTCAATTACCGGCGTGTGAAAGTTCGTTAAATTCGAACATTTTTCAGAATGATTTTTCTTCGGCTGCTCCAATCATTCGTCTGCGTTTTCATGGGATTTAAATTGCTCGGAAAATTGGATTATTCATCGAGTACACGAAAACGTTATTTGACGCTAAATATTAGACCTCAACTCGACTGTGGTATTAACACGCTGCTTCCTATATCCAACATAATAACGAAATAACAACCTTAATCAATGCTCCACTTGAAAACAACTTTTGCATTATCGAACGGTCTCCGAGTTACCAGACTATCATTAACGTTATAATATTTATACGCTCAAGGCTTGAAAATTTCTAGTTTTAGTCAATCTATGTGTACCTTACGCCATTTTATAATTCATTGTCTGTCGCGGTGGGAACTATTTGCAACGGTCTATATTTGCAAACGTAATAACGTCGCCGGGTACCAACAGACTTGATGCTGATAATGACTTCTTCACGAGTCTGGCGCATCGAGCTGTTGTTCCAGTCGGTGGTATCCATAACGACGCCTTTCACATGTGTATTCTTCTGATATTTTTATTTATTCGTGTTTTTCGATAAAAAAAAAAAAAAAAATCTAGCAGAACAAGATCGAATTGTAAAAAAAATTTTCATGTTCGGTTTTGTTTTTTTTCATCAGGTTTTCGTAACTGTTATTCTATTCACGTGTTTTTTTTTTTTTTCAATAATTGCGTTCATCGAACGTAATATTAAAAACGGGAATTTGACTTTATATTCTGCGCCATTCAATTCTTAGTTTCAAATATCTCGTGATTCGAATCCAGTTTTTTTGTCGATTTTTATTCCTTACGAAAATAAATGACTTTTTAGAAAAACAAGGAATAAGTGTTCAATAATTTTGAGAGCCCCGTAAAAAGAGATATCTCGCACAAGGTGAAACAATTTTTGTTCCACCGTTGTAGGAATTTTTATGAAAAATTATTTTCAGTAGTTATCGGTTCGAATACTAATGACGGCCTCGTATCTCGTTTTTTGTGGTTTTTCGTTTTCATGTTTTTGTTTTTTCGTTTTTTTTTCCCTTTTTTTTCATTACGGTTTTTTACTGGTACACTCGACCGAATATTTTCGCCAGCACACACGCGTTGCACCGAACGTCCGTTCTCGTGAGAGGGCCAGAGTGGAAATGTGTCCACCGTTGATGGAGACAAATCGTGACAATAATAGTTACCGTTTGTTTCACCTCGGAGGGCTCTCTCGTTCTCGTTTTTTTTTTTTTTTCTTTTTCATCGGTATTTTCCGACTGTTTCACGTTTGCCTGAGCACGTAAAGAACTATTAGGAAGGGAGGGAAGGAGGCAGGATATTTCGTGCTATTAAAATGCTGAATTCGCGCATGATGATGTCAGCGTGGAACTCGAATTACAGTGCCTCGTATACGTCTCGAAAATAAGGTCGGAATCACTTCGGTTTTATTGGAGAGAAAAATGCTCTTGAAATTATCAAAATTAATGTACAAGAAATAAATAAATAAATAAATTTATCAACAGTCTGTGAAGAATCTTTGAAAACAAGAGACTTCCAAGTTTCTGATGCGGCGCTAATCAATTGAAATTCAAGAAAAATATGGCCGCCCGTATCGACCGGATTTTCCACAAATTCGTCAAGTGTTGTTCAAGTGATGGAACGGGCTCGTAAAAAACTCTCGAGGGTATAAGCGGGAACAATAAAAATATGTAATTTCTTTCTACCTTTTTTTTTCCACTCGACGAAGATGTATTCGTTCGTATAATTACGAAAGGAAATTTCTTTTGATACAAGTTCGTCTGATCTCGAAACAAATAAGAATGAAAAGTTCATCGAATCGTGCTTCATTCACTTTTGGAATCTTGTACAATTTATGTAGCGAATGCTGTTCAAATTCCCACGATATTTCTTTGCACTTAGCGCGGTATCTTTGTAGAAAAAATTCGTAGTAACGAGATCCGAACTGGTAGCAACAGATGCAGGCTGGTCCATTAACGCAAGGGTTTTCTCCATTACGTTGTAAATGTGAGTTTTAACATTGGAAATGCTCGGCCAAGGCTAGTCGATGGCCAAAGCATTTATAGCATTCTCGTTTATCCACGTTTATTAAAATCGAATTTTTGTAACCTCATTACATAAAACTGACAACCTTGAGCCCCTCGATTTATACATGTATCTGTCATTTTATCAGAAGTTTATTGAAATTTTTGATGATGCTATTTTCGGGTTACCTTTTAAATCAAAGCAAATCGTTCGATCGTGAATGTGGATATGAACGAAATTCATCATATCTATTAATTGTCGCTTGTAAAGCGAGAATCACTTGGATGCGAAACACATCGAAACAACGATTACGAGGGACTCCGATGACACAATTTTTTATATTACGTTTCAGAAAGCACAAGTTGAACTTTTATGGATCATATAAAACCGAAAATGCGTCGAATATTCTTGTTTCGAGTGATATCAGGATCGTAGAAAAGGAATAAGTAACGAAGGTTTATGGAACTGATGTGAAAAAAATGAATTAAAGAACGATTTTGATAATTTCAGACAATTTATTCAAGGGGAATCACCAGTTTTGTAGAATCGTATTGAACCGATAAAGAGCTGTTAAAAAAAGACTGTTTATGCCACGCGTAAATATTTATTGGAAAGATAAGAAGATTTATACCTCTGATGTATTTTTATCTATGATAATCTTCCATAATTCATAGCAGAATGAATAAAAGTCGAAAAGGTGTATCGAGAGAATAAAATATAATCCAGTCCTTTTTTTTTGTAAAAAATATTACGAAATAATTTTCCATTTCCGTGATTCCCATGCTGGCACGTGTCGGTCTCGTGGTCATAGGTCAGCTTCACCGTCGCCCCAAAAGTCGTTATTGCCGTATATCAGGGTTTTAACCCTGGGAATATAACTTCTGAATGGATGGTGGTAAAAGTGTGTGTTCGTGTAAGAGAGAAAGGGAGAGAGAGAGAGAAAGAGAGAAGCACAGAAGGGATAAAGCCCCGCGAGGACGCGACGGAGCTTTTATCCCACTAAGCATATAGCCAGAAATCGATAGTACCATTTCGAGGAAAATTCACTCCCATAGGTCAGCGACATATTGATACAGAGCTTATAATATTACTCTCAAAAGTGGCAACTAAGAAAAAAATGATTTAAAACAAAAATTTGCTCTTCCTTAACCTCCCTTTTTATTCAGTCTCCTTTAATTTTATTTCGTCTTCATTGATTTCTATACTTTTTTTTCTTTCTCTTCTCTTGTCCCATTAAAGGCCTCGATTTGACAGGCTAAGCTCGAGCTTGATACTCCAAGCACGTTGTCGATATCCCAGGCTCTAATAAATACACGTCTTTAAGCCAAAACCCCTCTTTCATTCTCTCTTTTTCTCGCGGATACACTCGAACCGACAAATCGTCGTAACGGAGCCACAACCACCGACCATCACTAAACCACGAAGCCGCAGTGCATCTCCGAGGTGAATCTCTATCTTCGGTATTTGCCAGACCGCCCTCTCGTCACAGAGGTTTGACATCGCACTTATTGAGCAGCTTTGGCATCAGTTGTGATAGAAAAAAAGTTCTTTTTACGAATTGAATCTCATTTTTTCGTGACTAAACGGACTATTGATCGATTCAAATTTTTCGATCATTTTCACTACTTTTTAAATCCCAACACCGCAGTAATTCAGACGAAGAATAATTGAGTCTGAAAATGTGATGAAAAATTTAAAGGAAATCATGTTTTAAAAAAAAATTTTTTAATCCCCTTACCGGCGGTGGGTTTATTTCCCTTGCGAGGGATATTCGAGGTTCGTTTCTGGGTCACGAAATGAATTACCGCTCTTGTGTAACACGCTGTTGGTGGATGGATTAAAAGCGCCCCTTTAACGAATGTTAAAGTGAAAAGAAGGAAGAAAGTAAATGAAGAAAAATCAGGATCGATGAAGAAGCTTTTGCGAGAGCTTTTGTCATTGAGGATGTGGAAAAATAGATGAAGCGTTGGACGACGCTGCTGGGAAATGGGTAATGATCGGGCTACTGGATAATAAATAATGACTGGAAAAGAAAGAAAGAAAAAAAAATGAGCCAGGGCTGGAGATTGGCTTGGACCGTAACGTATGGAGAATATTGCGTGTACAAGGGCTGCAACGCTTGTGTATTCTCTGCGCGTGACGGGGACAGAGACAGTAAGTTAATTACCTGTGGAAACAATATCAATCGAATTACGCGAACGCCTGCTCGTAAATCTTGTTAAACGTGCAATAACGCTCTTGACACAGCGGGAAAGCGCGACCTCGTGTGTATCCATCCGTGCATCCGTCTGTTCAATCGGAGAGAACCCTTTCACTCAAACAAGAGAGAGAGAGAGAGAGAGCAACAGAGAGATACATTCACGAAGATACGAGGAGCAAGGAAGAGACGCGAGGACTGGGGAACGCTTCGCTTAATATCGGTGTAGGCCGAAGCCAATTTCTCACTGAATTTACCAGCGAATTTCATATACCCTCGTACAAGCCCCCCCCCTCCCCTCCCCCCTCTCTCTTTCCAGCCTATAATTTCGTTTCGTTCGACCACATTTCAATATAGCTCTACTGATACCGCAACAATTATTACTATCAAAATTTCTCCGTGTTTCTTCGATATGTTTATCGGTCATTGTTCTTATTGTCGTGAATAAATCATAAAATTGTCACTCCTAATTGGAAATTCACTGGGATCAACGTGTTTTCTCGATATCAGCATTGAACTCGTTCGATTAATCGAACGGATATTTGAGAAAATTAAACAATTTTTAAAACTTTAGCTCAATCGTTGATTCGAATGGATTTGTTTGTCTGATTTTCCTGATTTTTCGGGCGATAAGCTCACATTCAAGACGATTCCAAACCCAATTTCTTGGCATCTAGGAATTCTTCAGTTTCAAATATCAGTTATGAGCCATACAGAGGAATCGAGGCGCAGAAATTCAACGGGAATGTCGTGAGAATGTTCATGAATTTGAAAGATCGATAAAATGGTTTTCGGGAGACTCAGATGATGACATTAGTTTTATGTTGAAACTTTCATTCCTCTTATCCGGGAGATCTTCGTTAAAAAAATCGTCGGAAAACAGTGAAGATTAGAGAAATCTCGAAATACGTCGAAAGCGATCGTTGACTGATGCATCGAGGCTCACTTTTGAAGAGGACCGAATGGGAAAAAAATGAGTGCTGAGATCAGAGCTTTACGTCGAATGCAGGACTTTTATCATTTCGAAATACAAAGGCGTTACTATTTTTTTTTTATCAAAGTAGAATTTGTAGGAAAAAAAAACATTTTTTTTCTTCATCAATCCAATTTTCCTCATTTAACAAAATCTTTGGTTCAATTGAACGTTGAATAGATTGAAATTGTAATAAACGAGGTTATGAAATAGTAGCACGAAAATATGTTTACGAAATTCATGAAATTTATGACTAAGACGTCAAAGAAAATGAGAAAATCGTACCGAATTCATACGGGCAATTAATTTTGCATTCGCTACATTAACAACGAGAATTAAACGTTACCCAGAATTTATGATTTCAACGAGACTCATGTTTTACGAGCATTCCGAAACACCATTTTCTCTCTTTCCGTAAACTTTATTTATTTCAAACAAGAGTCTGAGCGTGCGTCAGTAGCAGAAGCTACGACGCGAGCGAGACGTTCCGCAGTAGAAATGGAACTTAATGATCAGACTTTGCTGTCGCTGTGCTTTCTCCTCTGATTCATCTCTCTCCCTCTCTTTCATCGCTGCAAGATATCTTCCACGTTGATTGCATCGGTAAGAACTCACCGCAAAGTTTCCAAGAGAACTTCGTTTTTTTTCCTCCTTCAAATAGTGCGAAAAAAGTCCACGGTAATTAGAATGCTCGAACAACAGTGGAAAAACGTCTCGTTGAGACGAGACATGAACTTTCGTGAAATAAAAACTCTCACCAGCCCATTAAGTCCAATTAACATAATTTTATTTTTCACAAAAACTATTAATTTTTCTGTTGAATTTTTCGAAAAATATAAATTATCGATTGATTCTTTTTTCTCAATGAAATTCGTAGTCAAAAAAGGACTCATGAATGACCTAAAATTGTTAAAATTTCATTGAGAAGTTTTTCATATCACAAATCGTCGCATTCTATTGTTCACAAATGTTATCAAAATTATTTACCCCTCTAGTAATTCATTCGCTCACGCTTTCGTTGCAAATCATTCGAGTGTCGCTGCACCAACGTTGTCGATTATTTTCGAACCGGAAATGAGAATATCGGTGATGTTAATAATGGCAATTTATCGATGGCTTTTATTATCTTAACGAAGATAAACGAAACACTCTGCCTCTACTCAGAAACCGATACAGATAAACACATATACACAGAGAGCAAAGTGTCTGATACAGTTTGTGCGTTTGATCGACACTGGCTTATCTACTCGTATATCTCTTAGCTCGAGGCGCCGTGTTCGATGACGTACATCCAAGTGGAAATGGTTCGACGGTAACGTAGCAACGAGATGAACGCTTCGTATAAATGTGTTCGCGTATTTCTATACCGAGCTCAAGCTTCACTGCATCAAGAACTGAATATATTAGGATTAACTAGGAAACAAGTAGTAACAGCCTTTTTTGGTCAGACGTGATTAAAAATCGTAAATTCTTTGGAGAAATCAAAAATTCACTAAAATTACAGCAGAATACTGAAAAAAAATTGTATCTCTTTACAAAAAATGCTATTTCAACATCGTTTTGGACCAAACGAAATGGTCATGGGAAATAGAAATATTTTGGAAGCCAATCATTATTTTGATCCTTATTTTTAACATTTTGTTCATTGTTATAAGATTTTTTAAATCTTTAATTAGCGTAAGAATTCATCGATGTATTTTTGCCAGAAATTATGCAATTTTTTCGTAATCTTTTAAATAATAATGAAAAAGGAACAGTCTCGTCTCTTTGTATCGAACAATAATTCGAAATTCAAGCGATTTGCTTCTTCATTGTTTTCTGATGACGGACAAAGGGGTACAATTTCCAGTATCGATTGACTCGTATTGTTTGAAAATATACTGACAAAGTTTTTTTTTTTTTTTTAACTCTGTAAAGCTCACAAACAACAAAAAATTTTCAACTGTCGTTATGTTCGTCGAAATGTTTATTCGTCGTATGGAGCTTCGAGGCAGTTGTGAATTCTTTGTTCATTTATCCATTCAATCCATCATTGTGACAGAGACAGAGAGAGAGAGAGAGAAAGATCGTTTAGGTTTTCGATAATAAATTTTCCACTTTCGGCATTAATTCCCGATGCTTTTTGTTGATACGCGTATACAGGTGATGAAATATGAATTTCGACGCCCTCGTCATTCGGGTTATGGGTCGGACGAACACGTGTAATCTCACCCGTGCTTAATGTCATTTCAACTGTTGTTTGATACGTTTATTTGAAAACAGAATAAAATTTCTGTTGGAACGAAGCTTTTGGGTTATCGTTTGTTTCTGCACTTTCGTTCTCTTTATTTCGATGTGCCTAATACCTTTGAGCATGTTGAAACAAAGAAACAAAGGGTGTAATTGGCGATGTAATCGGAGGGTCGAATCGATTCAAAAAGTAACTGAATTCAGTCTCAACGTTTTATTGGATAATAAATTGAGTAAATGACCAAACGATGAGAGCTATAACTTTTATTTTTATTTTTTTGATGAATCGAAGAAATATTTTTCTTACTCGAAGTTATTAAAAGTTCATGAAGAATGAATAAGCCCAGATCGATGCTCAATTGAAAGAGAAAAAAAAAATATCGTTTCGCCAATTCGGATAAAAATTTTGATACCATGAATTCTAATAGCTTTTTGATTTAATGGTTAATAACATAGTTGGAAATCTGACATAAGCCTCCTGGGAAATAAACTAAAACGTATCTCGTGATAATTTCGAGCACGGGAGAAGTTATTCTCTCTCTCTTTCTCTCTCTCTCTGAAGATTTTCGACTTTTGCACGAACATTCATTACACGCGGTCGTGTGGTGTGCGAGGAAGAAGTTTAATTCGTATCATCTTCTTAGGCGACCAACAGACGGTCCGTGCACGATGTGCTGGAACATTATCGGTAAGATTTCATCGCGAACTTGGTTGCTTGTGTGCTTTCGTGCAATTATAGCACACGCTTACCCATACACTTTCAACATTTTCAGATTATAAGATCCGGACGATTTTGTCTCTTCCGTTACTAATACCAGTTTCACTCTCGCAATGTTCTTCTTCGAGGAGTACAGACTCTTAAATCCTTGTCACTGCTTCCGCTTCCACCTCGTTTAATTAGCAAACTTTCTACCTTGAGCATCACTAAAAACCGAATATCCGGCAAATGTTTATCTTCTGCTTGACGTCGCGCGATAAATACTTTCGGAGGTAAAATAAAAATGGGGCTCCGAAAATGGGCTGCTTCGCGTCGATTAATATCGACGTTGAATCTTTGTTATCGATAAGAATTTTTTTTTTAAATTCATTCGAATACTCACGTTATTAATTTCGTTTATTCATCGATATTCATGGCTCGAATGCAACGTCGATGAAAATTTAAATCGTAGAGTCAATAAATTCAATAATTTTTTTTTTAATTAAAAAAAAGACTTGGAAAAAAAAATTATTGCAATTAACTCACCGAGCAAACTGCTTTCTCAGTGATAAATTTCGATCGAGCAAGGATCGCATTAACGGGAGATGAATCGACGAATATTGTTTACGTTACGATGAATCGGGCTTTTTTTTACGTTATCGATGAAAAATATTAGGGGCCTTCGTGATTTACAAGTTGGAGCGAAAAGAAATGAAAATTGTCGGTCGTTACCACCGGTAACCGTGGAATATCGAGCGTCTCGAATCGATTTTTGGTTGAGGTCGTGGAACGAGGGAGTAAACGCGAGTTTAACGACGTTCGGTCGGGTACATACGGGTACGTCTCGTCATATATCTCTATACTAACGAATATTTTCTGAGGTTTATCTCCTCTCTTTCTCTCTTACTCTTCGTCCCTCTCCCCAGTCTCCCTCACTCACTTCCTCTCCCTCTTTTTCTCTTGTCATTTTCTTTCGGTTGTACAATCGAGACGAAAAATAAGAGGGTGTTTTTTCTTCTTGACTTTATGACTGTAATAAGCGGTGAAAAAAAAAATAAAAAATGTGAAATTTTTCTTGTTATACGACCTGGGGGCAAGTGGAAGAACGATGTGTAGCAACGAAAGCATTTTAAGGTCCTATTATTAAGCTCACTTCGATCCCGTAGAAAAGACTTCACTTCGCCCCCCCCCCCTCCCCCTCCTCTCTCTCTCTCTCATTCTGCTTCCCTTCATATACTTCTTCATCGTTTTTCTAAATCTACTCTTTTTTAAATTCTTTTTCTTTGTTCGTTCGTCCATTTCTTCTTCTTCGTCTTTCTCAAATCTCCTTTTTCCTTTTCTTTTCCATTTTTTCACTCGTCAACTCGTCTCTCTCATTTTGTGCACATTCTTCATTCTCTCGTACGCTCACTATTTCTTTATCTTCTTCTTCGACTCGCTCATTTCCTCTTTGCTATTTTGCCTGCTCTTTCTCTCTCCTTCTTTCTCCCTCCCTCTCCCTCCCTCTCTCTCTCTCTCTCTTTCTCCTCAGGATATTTTCAACACAGAGGATATTCACCTGTTCGCCACACGCGATCACCCCAATGTTATGTGATGGAAATTACCAACGACCATCTCGTACCGGTCTAACGACTTTGAATCAACGACTACGCCACAGAGAATTGCACATATAATGTATATTATAACTCGTACCAACGGAGCTAAATCTGCCTCGTAACATAACTCTCCCTTACCCCGAGGCAAAAGCTCTTTGAGTTTGTGATTGATTCGGACCTCGCGTGTTTCTACTTGCCATTGCGAATTATGGGAAAAGCCCCGATCCTCGTATATTTCACGACCTCCTGTCATTTGTTTCTATTCCTGTTTTCCGTGTTTCTATTCCTCCTGCCCTTATTTTTATACCTTTTTTTTTTCTACCAATGTTCGAAAGATTTTACCAGATCGCCCGAGAACCTAAGCGTTTTAAACAACGCCGATAAATCATTGGGGACTGCGCTGATCTTTCAGAATGATTCGAGCCATTATCCTCGATTTTGTCACAAAATCAGATTATAAACTGATAATCGGTCGAAATTCTCGTGAAATTGATACCGTTAGCTTCGATTTTAGCGACTCAACCAGAATTCATTAACACGAGTTATCACGTAAGTAGTATAAATTTTTTCGTTCCGACGTACACGATCGAATTTCAAATATTTTCATGACAAATTAAAATCTGTCATTGTATACGAAACTGCGCGTGACACTATTTTATTTTAATTCATTTTCGTCGTTGGTGTCGTTCAAGCAACGGTAAAAATCAAATTTTTCTTGATCCTCGAATTATTCGCGATAAGAATTTTTCATTTCGAGCAATCAAGTGCTGAACTGATTTCATTTGCTTCCATTAAAAAACCGTTGAAAAACGATATTTTTTCTTTTTATCGTCGTCAGAATTATCCGAGTTTGATATACGAATATGTTGAATATTTTTTTTGTCAACTCTCAGCAGTCACGAAATTTTTAATTTTTGATCAACTGAGCCGGAACTTGGAATGAAAAAAAATGGATAGAAAGTTGCGAAGGTTGGATTTGAAAGAAAAATAGTTGTAAGAAGATGAAAAACAATGTTGTCCAAAGCTCTTGAATATTGGAAGAGCGTTATGCTCTG
Source organism: Campoplex capitator (assembly GCA_037576405.1). NCBI lineage: Eukaryota > Metazoa > Arthropoda > Insecta > Hymenoptera > Ichneumonidae > Campoplex > Campoplex capitator. The sequence continues at coordinate 4,598,731 of JARBWI010000323.1, read as the reverse complement.
TTTGAAAAAAAAAAACTCGAAGAACGAAATGAAAATATGTTGAAACGAGATGAGCCATTTCCGTTGTTGTCGAAACGTCTCACCATCTCGCTTTATACGTAAAAGCGTGGTCGAATGATATTGGTAAGAGCAAGAAAGTCCGGCAATAAGTGTTGGTTGTAGGAGAGTAAAGTCTCGCGTGACGCAGAGCACTAAGACATGCTGGGGCGCCACGTTTCTCGTAGCTGGGTTATAAAAGAGGAAAAGAGGGGGCGAGGGGATTGAGGAGAAAAGTAAGGCTTTATCCCAAGACTAGTTGGGTCGGGGTTGGTGAAGGGTTAAACCCGTTTCTCGGCGTGTAACCGCGTCCGGATCTATCCACCATGGTATGAGAGAACACCCGCGCTACTATCGTTCCTGAAAATAAATTAACATTTCCTGGCTAGTGATTTATTGTTCCGTTTGCCATTCGCTGCTGTTTCATTCCAACATCCTGCTCGGAGATTCTACCTTGTATAAATACAAGCGTATATCTATACAATTTTCGTCACGATGAAAGGCTCGCGGGATAGTCTCGTTGCAAGTCTCGTCTCAGTGCGCTCACCTCAAAATGACGAGACAAGAAAGATCCTCGTATATATTTGTCTCGGGAGAAGAATGAAGAAGAATAAAAAAAAAGGACGATGAAAAATTCGCGAGCTACCAGCGAAATATTAAAATGGGATATAAAAACTCAAAGCGAATGACCGATTCTCGACGTATTTCGCTCGAGAGTTACGTCTACGCGAGTATCGTTTTTTCTCGTCTTGGCAGAATAAAATATTTACGGAGTCAAATAAACTGGGAAAGAGCAATTTTGTTGTTTTTTTTTTTCGCTTTTTTTTTCCTCAAAAGCTTTTGTCGACGCTGAATATTCCGGTGCTTCGTAATATTAACTTTCTCCGAGTAATGATAGAATAATATTTGTTCAATTAAAAAACTTCATTCTCGGGCTCCTAATTACGTTGAATGAATAGTCAACAGGTGTCCGGAAATAATAATTGTCTCAAACACTTCGCACACTGAGGAGAAACCAAAGCTTTTAAAAAAAACATTCGTAAAAAATCATTAATCCTGTCCATGAATCCAGGATTTTGGTATCGTGAAACGGTTGATCGTTTTATCTGCTAATAGCTACATCGCTATGACCCATATAAATATATTTTTTATAATCTCTCCTTTTGGAACGGAACCAACGGTACGAGTTTCGGGGTCGTTGTACGAGATTTTCATTTTCTGGGAGAGCAGACGCCCGACGTGAACGAGATAGGTCGGGTCTTAAGGGTTGTTGCGTTTCAAGCCAAGGAAGGGTTTTCTCCAAGTCTTTCTCCCTTCTGTCTCACTCTTCTTGGTATCCTTTAGACGTCGAGACGCCAAGAGATTCACGAATCTTACGACCTCCGGTACAATTTATATACATTTGCCTCGTAGTCCTCCCACGATACAACGACGGAGATTAACGTAAATCAAATTTCCATCGAGACAACGAGAAAGACGCTGCAGGGGGTGGAGCTGGGTGGGAGGGGTTGTGAAAAAAAAAACAACAAAACAAAATTTGCGTCTGGAGTGAGAAAAAAAAATCCAGACGATGAATGTCGGATCGTCATTGATCACTGACAGTCTGGATATCGTGTCTTATTTCTTCGCTCTTTGTATTTTTCGTTGCCTCCCTTTATCCGACCTTTTTATCGACGTTTCTGTGTAGCCTAGTGAACAAACGGTTATGAATACGTGACAAATGGCTTCGAATTTCATCGCGCTATAGATTTTTTTTCATTCCCATTTTTCTTGCGACAAAAACTCGGTATTACCCTCGCGTATCTAACGGCGCCGAAGTTTTCAAGGCTGAAGTACAACGTTTCTTGTGTTTGAATAAGTGTCCAATTTTCTGATGCAAATTTACCCTTCGACGGAGCTGATCCGAACTTTATCGAAAGCTCAGCGAAAATGCGAATCAACCGTGACAGTTTTGTTGAATTGACTTTTTTTACTTTTTTTTTTTTTTTCTTCAATATCGATGAATTTCGATAATCATCTATATAACATCGCACTTGGTGCAATAATCACTCGAGCGTGAAACGAGCCAGTGTGCTCGTTAGTGAAATAACTTTCGGTCGACTTTTCTCTTTCCGTCAAGCCACCAGACATTTTTATTATTTCCCCGAGATTCAGGTTAGAATTAATCGATTTTATAGTCAGTAATAGTTTTGGCCAACAGCAGGAGAGAAACGATCTCTTGCCTCGATACTGTTCTCTCTCTCCCTCTCTCTGCGGAAGAAGAAAACAATTCGAAATCCAAAAGAAAAGTACAGGCATCCAGAAAAAAATCGTAGTTACTGCTTCTCCTTAAATGCATATACACACACACCGATGCACACGTATATAAAGAAATGGATTTTCCTCTCGGGCGTTTTCCGGTCCACTCTCTTGTTGCAAAACTTCTTGCCCGAGGAATTGTTTCTCTCTCTCTCTCTCTCTCTCTCTCTTTCCTTCTAGTCTCGAGGACAAGGACAAAGAGCGATAGCACTTCGCAGAGTGTAGCTCTTTTCTCTCGGCTCTCGGACTTTCCTATAATAATATCTCTACCAGTTTTCTATCCTTCATACAACGATACAATGAACATCATCTGTCTATTTATCTGCACATCTATATACCTACTTTATGTATTCCGATGAACAGTAATTGTGTTTTTTGTTATATCGCGCCACGGGAATAAGATCGCAAGGCCGTGCTTATTTTTAACGAACCAAATACTTGTGCTTTCACACTATTATAATTTAAGAGACTTTGAAATACTTATTGACAACTTTTTTACACATTTGGATAAGAGAAAATCGTTGAGCTGCAGTTTCATCATTGGTAGATCCAAATGTACGAATTTTCATGGTTATCGATAAAAAAAAAAAACGCAATTTCGAAAAAAAATTAAATATTAAATGTCAGTAATGGTCTATCGAACGATTCTTATGACTCCTGATGCCACATCGATTCAAGGCTGGAATGATAGTGCGTACTCAAAAGAAAGAGCTCACTCGTTCTTATTAATCGTTACATTCGAGATGTCAATAGCAATATTTGTTTTTTTTTTTCCTTTTTTCCATATTGGTTCATATTCAGGTGTTCGTGACTTAAATTTTATCTTGAAGTCATTCGACTCTGGGCATAAAGAATTTTTTACTTCATCGGAATATATATACGGAAATGGAATAAGATCGAGGGGAATTTTTATGCGATCGTACCATTAAATTCTCGTGAGAAGAAATTCCTATAAAAATATTCCTTCTGCGCTCGGATATCCAGCGAAATAAGGAATAACTTTATTTCCGAGGCACTTTTACAGTCCTAACTACACGACGGACGATTTTATGAAGAATGAAAATACGATTTTTGCAATTGATGCGGAGAAGGCATCGATCCAGGAGCCCAAGAAAACAGTAAGCTTATAGCTGATCCTAGGCAGGTGAAAAGAAAAATTAGGAATACCGGGATAAGACCATTGACGTGCGGCTTAAGTCTACCGAAATCCTTCTCAAAACACTGGCTATCGCCCTCACCACTCCGATTTGCGGTGGGATTATGAGCATTTTGTTTAGAATATCTTCAGAAGCTTTTAAACGATCGTTTCTTCTTCATAGCACAGCTTTTCTAGCGATAAATGTGAGTAGTTCTCGGAGTTAAGAAAACTTGGATTAGTGTGTAAACACTCAAAGAGATGTTGCATTGAAACTGTTTCACATAGCGAAATATCTTTTGAAAGGTGACCCTCTTTTCCTCCTCTCTTTCTTCCTGTCTTTCTTGCGTGTAACGATCTCTCCTCGAATCGATACAGAGACAACGTCTATGAAAACTTTAGTGCTGATATATGGACCACTCGTTTAAAATATTTGTATTTTAGTTCAAAAAGAATTGTCATAAATCGTTGGACTCACGTTTCAGAGTTTCGAAGAATGTTTAGTTTAAAAAAATTGATCTTTACTGACATTAACGTATGAGCATATATTCGAAAAATGTGAAAATATAAAAAATAAAAAAAGAAATCGTTTTTCTTAAATTATGTAAACATAAATGTAATATCTTGAGTGTATATAAAAATATATCGAACGAATACACTTGAAGCTGCTCTCTCTAGTTTTCTCTTACTTTCCTTTTGCACTTAGCCGACTCGGATGCTTTTTTCCTCGCACCTGCTGTTATCGCACTCAGGCGATAGACATTTCCGGTTTTGCACGTTATTTCACTTGACTATCACGACTCTCGACGATCGATAGTCCTCCGCGAAGCACCAATACGACGACCGCAAGCTTCTCTCTATCTCTCTCTCTCTCTCTCTTTTCCCCTTTTCATCCCTCGGTTTGTCTGCGGCTCTTACTCTGTTTCTCCCCACCCGCGGAGTAAGCAAAGCCACCTTGATCCCGGAAGGATACGTTGAGTTTCCGGTCGTGGATAGCTCATCGTCGATGAGCATTGCTTGAAAAACTTGTTCACACAGAGGAAGAGACAGAGAATGTAGGGATATGACTTGCAACCAGATAAATAGCATGATTGCCCCAGCTGTTTTCATTCGACCATTTCAACGTCGTAAGATCTTTCGATGAATAGGCAATCGATAAGTCCACATTCACATAAGCTTTTGGTTTTGAAAGTTCATTCGGTTCTCTGACTCCTGATATCAGAGTAACGTTCATTCGAACCATTACTTTTTACATCTCGCTTGATTGCTTTTGAATTTCATTCTCATGCTTTCGTCTTCTATTCACCCCTGAAAGAACTTTTTGTGCGTTATTTTTTTCAATTACTCAACAAGCTGTCAAGGCTTTTTTTTCATCCTTGAAAATGTTGTATGACATCCGAAAGGTTCTTTATGAATCAAAAAACTCTACAATTACGATAAGAATAATGGAGAATTCTGTTTCTTCGATTGATATACCACTCTCGAGACAACTCAACGACGTCTCTCAATCTAAGATAGCGAGTTTCTCGAACTGTCTCATTAGTGGATGTTATAATTACTACCTGGAGGATATTCCACTCGAATACGTTAGGGGTGCTGGCACACCATCTATCCTGCTACGCGACTCGCTGAGAGCTTCGTTTCGTCGTGAAATTTCATTCGAACCCCCCTCTCTCTCCCTCTTTCGCACACACAAACCATTTCACTTAGAAGACACATACATGTTGAACTAGTAGAGATTTGCCATGAATTGTTTTCCCTGATAAATTGTCCTTGAGCGAGAGACCAGGAGAGACAGAGAAAAAAAAATACTTTGAGCAGAGATAATTAATTATCGAGTAATTTCTTGGGTTACTCAATTAATTTTCTCTTGATGCATCCATCTGCAATGTGAAATTCGTAACAAAATACACTCGAGAACCGGTGAAAGAAAGATAGGAAAGATGAGGAACAGACACCCTTGTTATTTTCATTTGTACCAGGAGAGCCACGTGTTACATTTCATCATCTTGGAAAAAAAAAACAGAAAAAAAAAGGAAAAGAAAATGTACTCGCTGTAATTGATGAGGAAACTCGAACTTCCAAACTCGTAGTAGTAGGTACTATACTGTAGTACCAACTGAAACATGTAATTTATGTTTTCTCGTGTTCTTCAAACGTTTTGCGTGAGCAAAGACAGTGAAATTCATCGGGTCTTCAACACTATATCCTTTCCATCTCTCTCATGTTATCCTTGACGTTTTTTCCACGTTGAAAAATATTGCAATAAAAAAAAGCTTCTTGGAACTCTGGTCGTTACAATTGTTCGCGCGATGGTATATGTATTTTCCTGTCAGGCATATATGCATAAAATTGAGTAGACGATTATAGACGAAGGTGAACATATCAAACGGGAGATCTTAGGAAAAACACACGTAAACCCATTTCCTCGTCACTTGGATCAATTGAAATAGAAAAAAATAATGGAATTTCAAAAATGAATAATAAATAATGAATTATAAAATTGTTTATTCATAATGTAGCTGTGTAAAATCTCATTTTTAGTTCAACGTAATACGATGGAGCTCAAATATGATTTTTGATGCAAACGATCACTGCTTTTTGTTTTTTCGAAATCATCAATAATCAGAGTATAATGAAACAAGAAAAAAGATATCCTACTGATCGGGAGTTTAAGGAATTTCGGTACAAAAGGCAAAATATTAAGAAATTAAACAAATTTGGTGATAATGTTGTTCAACATCAAGTACGAAAACACAATTTTTTTCAAAATTTTCTTCTACTTAGTTATCGAGTAATTATGCATTAAAGCAGATTTCTTATGCCCGAAGTGTATACCTATATATATCGAAACGCTATGCTTATACACGTGAACTTTAGTCTTCGATTACTCGATAACTGTGTAGAAGAAAAATCTGAAAAAATTTGTATTGTCAAATTTGGCACTAAAGAATAATTCACCAAATTTTATAAAATTCTTAACTTTTTGAAATTTTTTGTGTTTTTAACATATGGTTTAGTATGGCAACATTGTATCGCCTGTACCGAAACTCTTTAAGCTCAAAAAAAATGTAATGAGACAAGCCCCGGTGTGTTGGCGAAACTTTTGATGTGGCCATATGATGAAAAACTTTCGCATCGAAGCTTAGTGAAATAAAAGTTGTCTTCTCAATAGAAGAAGAAGAAGAAGAAGTAATATTAAAGTTGGCTCAATAGAAGTTGACACGACAGAAGTAATTCGCTGGATTAGCGGTATAAATTTCGTGTTTGTATCCGTGGTTATTTGGGGCAAAATTAGAACCTGCTGGATCAATGAATTTTATATGGAATCGCATATGTATATTCATGCATACGTAAATGTCGGTGTATTTAAAAATCCCTCAACATGTATACACGTGTGTATAGAAATAGAGGATGGAAAAAACATGAGCGGGGCGTGGAGTAATGTTTGATGCTGGAGCGGTTCTCTCTTGGGATGAACCGAGCAAGGGATGAAATGTCGTTTTATAAGGATATAACGATAAAGCGTTGCTGCAACGCTTGTAGACTCGCAAATGCTTTTTAGTCTTTACATATACCGAGACGTTTACATGTATATATACGTATATTATATGGAAATTCTTTGTTAGTGGAAAGTCGCATTTTACAGAAACTAACGAACGAATACAGGCGAGATGCGCCCTTATCGTTGTTGGCGATTTAATACTTATCTATACTTTGTTCGTATATAAGAACGAAGTGGTAGGAAAACGTGTAGGGGTAGGATTTGTGCATGATAGGGGTTGTGTAACGTCAATGCAATTTCTCTACCCTCAACTTCCTCTATCTATCGCTCTTTTTCTTTTTTTTTTTTTTTTTTCTTTCTCTTGCTCTTTTTGTATCATCCCTTCATGAGCGAAAGAGTCGAGGAATTATCGTTACAGGCTCAAACATAAAAATACTATCGAGTTAATAAATTTTATCAAATAATCCAATCTTTTTCATCCTTTCAAAATGATACGATACGCTATAATAATAAATTGATATATTTAATATTTTATCAAAGAGTATAAAGCGAATGAGGTATGCAGGAGCAGAGTAATGCATAAAATAATGACACTTTATTATCTACTACACGAACGTTTAGCTCCAGGCGTTTCAGCTCATTCTGTCGACAGACGTGCATCGGATTTACGAACACTGTAGTACGTGATTCGTAAAAAAAAAGTAAAATAATACAAAATTTTAACAATATGATAAGTTTGCCCTAGAACAAATTTACAATCGACTCAACATCGCGTGAGTTGTTGTGACGATAAGTTTTTCTTGAAAAGTTATTGAAAGTTTTAGATTGAAAAATTGTGTCAACTGGATATTTTTGTCGAATCAAAGAGTCATAAGATTCAACTTTTCTTCTTTCGAATCTCATAAAATCTTTCGATATCGCAACATAGTGTACTTTACGGATTTGAAGTGTACTACCTGTGAAAATCGTAGTGGAAAAGTCATCAAAGACGATGGCCGTGTAAGAACCGCTGTTTTTTTCGTCTTTTCTTTTCTCTCATTGCTTCACGATCTCGACGAATAAGGCCAGACGATCGCAGGGACAATGTACGTGTGTACTTTTCTCTACGGGGAATTCGTTTTGTTTTACTTGCTTTTTCTCTTTCTTCTTCTTCTTCTTCTTCTTCATCCTTTTTCTCACCCTTCACAGTCTCTTGAACGAAAGAGCTACGGGGTGTCTCCACATGATGGAAACTCGAACTCTCGAGTATACACACGCATGCGGGGGGAAAAGAGCAAGAAAGAGAGCAGATGCAAGAAAACACACGTGCGGAAGCTCTCGAAGGGCTCTTCGCCCTTCTTCAAACTCCGTCTTATAAATTTTGCGTTAAAACTTGGATGACGGAGAAGCCTCTCTGCCGCAAAAAGTAAGAGAAAAAATGTCAATGAGAAGAAGAAAAAAAAAAACAACCAAGTTTTCATTCTTCCCGATCTTTCCACTCCAACTTTATTCATTTTTTTCTCTCTGCGAGAAAAAAAAACCTCCAAAGTATTTGTTTCGTTTACAAAATTCCATGGAAAGCACTATCATTGTTTTGTTTTTTTTTTTTTTTTACTTTATTCAACTTTTTTTTAAATTACTTTAGGGAATGCAACGAAAGTGCAGCAGTTTTTGTGGCCAAATGAGATCGTAGACCCGAAAGAATACCTACACGGCTTCATTATCTTTCTCGCGTATATAAGAGAATTAAAAAAAAAAAAAAGAAAACTCGAAATACGAGTTTTTAGACAAAAACATAACTATTTTGTGACGGTGCACAGAATGAGAGAGAAAGAAAAAATGTACGAAATATAGAGAACCCAAGAGAATTGTCGAAAGAGTAGTAACGAGGTCCGACAGAGTTGAGCTTTGCAACTACCCTCTTCATGCGAACTCTGTTTACTCCCACACTTCCTTTTTCAAAAGTTCAGATGTATATTTATGTGCATAAAATATATAACCGTGTGTAACATATATATATATATGGACCTTTGCCCTCGTTGCTGAAAAACGTATAGGAGCTTTTCTCGATTCGGTATAAGCGTTTCGCAAGCATTTGAAAGGGATGTTTCCGTTGATGAAGTGTATAAACGAGGTCTCGGCTTGGCGAACTGCTTTGACGCATCCACCTTCGTTTTCAAAATTTTTTTTTTTACAATTTTTAACTTTTTATTCATCTCTTCAATCTTTTATATAATTGAAATGAAATGGGAGTATGAACTCGCTTGGGCTTAATTCCATTAATTATTGAAGTATTAAATATAAATTCGAGATTGTTGAAATTTTTCAGAATTTTTCAGCATTTGTTTACTGTTTTCACATTTTTTTATTTTTTTTTTTATTAATTCTTGAAAAGAAGCATTTCTGCTTGAAACTATTGATTGGTCCCAGGCATTTTTTTTTCTTTCGTGAAAAAATGGAATATAATCACGTTCTAACGTTGATTCGAATGGAAAATTCGCGCGCTCCCTTAATACGAAGTGAGTTGATGATGAAAATATTGAATATCCGAGAAATATCACGAGATTAATACTCTCCGAATGACCGTTCAGTCGTAATTTCATATTTGAGGAGAAGATTGAAAAAAAATTGAAATCCCAAAGTCGGCTCGTGCCTGAATATTCGCACCCTTTTGACGAAGCGCGTAATTAATAAAAGTAATTATCTTCGAGCCTCGCGATGAGATTGTAGTTTTCTTTTTTCTCCACGTGGCAAAAATTAATTTTATTAAATGAGTAAAAAATACGATTTCATGGGGTTTCGGGTTGTCAAGCTCGTGATAAAAAGTGACAATAAAAAAAAGAGGGGAAAAAGCGTTGGGATAGATCAAGATAAGATATGAGAAGAAAAAAAAAAAAAGAAAAAAAAACAGAAGAAAGAAAGAGAGGCGAGTTTATACGGGCCAGTGTCGCGTTATATTGGCCCTAATGCGGACCAGGCGCTATAAATAACTCGCGCATTACCTCCGGAACGCGATCACCGAGCTTTTCAAGCCACCCCCTTCTCTCTCACTCTCTTTTTTCACTCCGTCAGTTTCACCCCCTTGCTGATGAATCCTGGACCAGGATTGGTAGGAACGAGGGATATGTGAGGATGATCGTCGAGAGATATATTCAAAGATTGAGAGTAGTGAAGGCGCGAGAGGAACAGCCAAGAGGGTGAAATCCAACCCCTGTTAAAACGCACACCAGTTATGGGGAGTATACCTCTCGTTCACACCCTCGTACTCTCGACCTTTAAACTCAAAGTACGTGCAATATCATCCAAGTATGTCGAGCAGCTTTTCTATCGTATTTCTTCATCTTCTATCTTCCATGTAAGAAGATTTAGTCATTTTATCATTTCGCTTTCCAACTTTTTTTTTTTTTTTTCAATAGTTTTCTTTTTTCACCCTTGGAGACATGTGTCGTGAAAATTGATAACGATAACGGTGACATATCTGAAATGAGCATTTCGTTTTTTTCCGAATATACACAACAATTTTTTTACATTTGACAGTTTAAATTTTGTGTAAATTATCAACGAACAGAAACGAAGTATCGATGATACAAAATTTTATTTTTCACGAAGGATGCGACGAGTATGAAATAAATGGAAATTAATTTCATTTCTCGATTAATAAATCATTTTCAAAGAAGCTCCATTCGTTTGATTTTTTATTGTAAAGATTCTGCAAAAAAGAAAAAAGATTTCCGGTCCCTTATCGCTACAAGGATTACAAAGAGAGTGTGAGAAAAAAGTTGTACGGTTGACGAGGTGATTTGTAAGTATATTAAAAGGGTGCGCGAAGCCATACAGATGACGAGCTCGTTGCACTTAACCTCTCTCCCTCTCTCCCTTTCTTGTTTTTTCTCCACCTCATGGACTCGCACACACACTCAAGATAGGGAAATTACTTTATAGCTGTATAGAGCACTTTCTATAAATATAGATTGCTCGTGTTGAGGTCACCACGTGGCTTCTTCCTACTAGCAAAGTTCTGCATTCTTGAACGATAAAATAAAAAAATTGTGCAATCGTTGATAAACATTTTCAAACGTCGATCAATCGATAATTGAAACGTCAAAAAAAAAAACATAATATCGAGTGAAAATCGTTTCAACATTGCTAACAACTATGAACATTTTTTTTCTACTACTTTCACGAATAAAATCTTCGACCTATACTTTAAAATCACCAGAAAAATGTAAAAAATGTATAAACGCGAGAAATGAAACACAATATAGCTGCATAAAACGCGTAGAAAATTTATCTCTCTAATAAAACATTGAGCCAGATGTGTGAGCATCTCGTTTCGTCTTTTCTCGTACGATTTTCTCGTTCCGTAGCTCCCTCCTGTTTCGGCTCATTCTGATCCTCACGCGACGACACCTTTCTCCTCAAAATGTTTGCTATATACGACGACGGACTTCAACAGGTAGCTCGAAAACGCAATGAATTTACCATAAACTCGACTCTCCCCTTTCTTCCCACACGATTTCCACACGCAAAATATGGGTAAAAAGGGGTGCGAGCAGAGCTCCAGGGGATTCCGAGGGTTCGAAATATTAGGTACTGAATCTCGTAATCCTTTATCACTTTCGGTTACCAAAAATACCGCTATCATACCATTGGCTTTAAATTCAAGAAACTCCATTTCAAAATGAACAGCCTCCTGTTGCTCAATTCATTTGATATATTTCACAACATTTGCGAGTTGAAAAAAAAAAAAGAAGCTTTTTGCCAGTCAATATATATTTACTGAGCAATCCAGAGAAATATATTGGATCGAGGATACGCGAATACTCTGTCAATATTCATCAAGTTTTTTTCATTAATGTCTTCATAAATCCGGCGTTCGTTAATTAACCTGGCTAAAGATTGAAAGAATTATTTCAATTTGCGAACATACACGTGCAAATTTTTTCATTGTTTTTGACAAAAAGTATTCAGAACTTGTGTTCAATGCGATTTGATCATATTCCTTTGTATTGCAACTTTCGAAGAAATCTTTTCCGATATATGTCTCCTGTGGAGAGCTTCAGTTCATGTCACAAAAGGGTTTAAAAAAAAAAAATGAAAAAAAAAAAAAAAAAAAAAAAAACTTTTCTCGATACGTACTTCGGGATGCTCGAAAAGAAGTTCGCAAAATTCCTTGAGAATCAAGAGGAAAAGAGAAAGAAACGGGAGGACAATCAGTAGCGTCTTTTTACCGATGGTTTGCTGCAAAGAGGCAAAAAAAGATTTGAGATGAGAGAATAAGAAAAAAGTAAAAAAGAGTAATATCGAGCTGGAAGGAAAATGTCTCAGACGGAGCCATCCGTTGTAAAGGATTCGAGGAGAGAGTTTCTCAGAAGATATAAGCACGAGAGGAGACGTTCCGATACGCGAAATGGCTCGGCCAATGCCTTCTCGCTCTTTTATACACGCTACCAGTATACTCTCTCGTCAAATCTTTTTGCTCGACGAAGAAAAAGAAAAAAACAAAAAAAAAAGAAAAAAAATCCTTGGCAAAAGTAACGTCGCAAATAAAACGATGATGTGGGGATACGTGTACGTCGGTGCCAGACGCCGCGAGCGCGTTCTCCATTTAATCGAAAAATCTTTTGCCGTTCAACGTATTTGCCAAAACGCAACATTTTCTCGATACGTCAATTTTTCTTTAGGAATATTTTACCCGAGACGTATCTTAAGCTTACCATTGAATACCGAATAAATTTCTCTTTTCTTTTTACGAAGATGCTTTTAATCTATTTTTATTCATATTGAAGAATCTTAGCTGATTCAGAATTATTTCAGCTTCTCTCAACGAACCTTTCAGTCAAAAATATGAATAAAAATTTCTCCGATTAAGATCAGCTGATTTGCTCGATAAAAATCGATCAAATAAGTCGAAAACTTTAATTTTATCTCAAAATATCCAAATTTTTAACGAATGTACTGACTGAAGATGTTAAATTTTATTTGTTGCAGTTAAGAAGGCGAGATTCGTCGGGACGCAAGGTAAACGATTGAAATTTTTCTTCAATTTAATTGGTAGATCGAATCACAGAGCTATTCTCGGCGCAGTGTAGACGAAAGATTTGCAGGCAAAGTAGTACAGTAGATGAAGAAATTGAAGTAATAAAAATTAAAAAAAAAAGAATGAAAAAAAAAGAGTAAATAAAGAAACAGTTTTATTTGGCTGGTAAAGTCCATAAAGTGACGAGAGAGTGGCGTTTTTAGTTGCTCGTAAAATTCACGAAATAGCTTGGCTAGTAACCCTCGTATTTATCGCTCGATGTGTGGGATGGTTAAAAGGTCCGAGCAGCCTCTGGAGAAGATCGTTCATGTACTCTTTCACAACTTGTTTTCCGATTTCACGAGAAACACACGCATTTAGCGTCGATTGTCACCGAGATGCTCGGCCATGCAGAATTTATGCGCCGAAATACGTGAAAAGTCGAGGCTTTTATATTCGCGAATAAAATACTGCATTTTCGGTCAAGTTGACGAATCAGTCGATATTATAAAATACGATATTTGCAATTTCTCATAACCAACAATAATTTTCAATTGTTCGAGATCGGAAGATAAACGTTTTATTATTCTCCGATCTTGGGCTCGTTCTAACGCTCGAATATATATTTTTGCATGCATGAAAAAAAGCCTCGAAATAACTGGGAAATTGGATCCTTCGTGTAAAAAATTAAAAAATCGGAATAATTTCAAGAAAATCCAATGTCGTATCTACGTTTTTTTTTTTTTTTTTTTTTAACTTCCATGTAGGTCAGCCAAAAATACGCGGGGAGCCAATAATTTCGTGACCAGGTCAATGCATGACGCGATTTTTATCCCCGTGAACCTTTGAACTCGGTGCATATACATATATATATTTTTTTTTCTTCGTTCCTAAGAGAAAAGAACTCTTGAGAAAATCGGGACGATGAAATTTCGTCATCATTTTCAGCACAACAATTCAACACATACGTGACGTTGAAGCTGCAGAACGTGAAATCTACAACGGTGACCGTTAAGGGGGCCAATCCATGCTGGGAGCAAGACTTTCTTTTGTAAGTTGAGCTTTTTATTCGCTAGAAAGTAAAATTTTATAGAAAGTCTCTCATTTTTTTCATCCATTTTCGAAATTATCTTCGATTTTTGTTGTTTTTTTTTTTCGTACATTTGTATTTTTACTGGCAATACGAAAAGTTTTGAGCATCGCTAGAACTTTATCGATTAGGCGTACAAAATTTGTTGTTGCTGTAAGAAAAAAAAAAAATGAAAACAACGAAAAACAGTTTTTCGAGAAAGAAGAAGAACGAAAATCGTTCATTCGAAGTTTCCTGCTTTCTCATGAAATATTCTCGCAGCGATTTCTCTACGAAAGTATCAAATTGAATATGACACAAAACTCTTTTTTCTTTTTCCAACCGCAGTCTTGCCTAGGGGAGAAAAGCTTGAGACGAGATAAAAAAAAAAACGTTCAGAGAAAAAGTAGATTTTCAAGGAGCTCAGTAAATCTCGGAGTAACGATCCTCGATATTTTTTTTTACTACTCCTTCTTTTTCTATCTCGTCTTTCCTCGAAGGTAGTACCCACGAGATAAGTCTTTTGTACGATGCTAGATAAAAGAATAAATGAAAAAAGATGAACGATTTTCGATGTAAAAAAATAGTTGGGAAAATAAGAAACAAAAAACAAAAAAAGAAAAAGAAAAGAAAATGCTTTTCGTTGTCAAGTCGTTATTTGCTAGTCGGCCTTTATTAAGCTTTAATTGAAAATTTAAAAACTCTCTCATCGTTTCTCGATTCGACAAAAACGATCTTTTATTTATTTTTTCAACTATTCCGAGCTACGATCATTTGGCCGTATATACGCACAATAAATCCACGTTATATTACGAATTTTACGAGATGAAATAGCCTTCTGGCTAAGGTCCACGTAACGCTCCGGCTCCAAAAACTTTGACGACCTTCTCCTACGAGAAGGAACTTTGTCATTCTGGTTCCGCGAGAGTTTCCCGCAGTATTGGTCACGAGAGTAGTTGGAGGAAGCTTTTTCTCAAGAGACAACGACCAGAGATTCCCTGGTTCGCCCATAGTCGCGTAGTGCATAAACGGGAAGCGGTCGACGAGACGAGGATATCTCAAGAGGGTCGCAGACCATGTATATATCGGGATCGGGGGGAAAGGGATGGTAAAACACTGTACGACGAACTCGAGGATTTTGTATGGAAAGAGAATCTCTCATGGCGCCATCTGCATTTCCGTCCTCATTCGGAGTACTCGAGCTTTCGTCTCGAATAGATTTTGCTCTCGTTTCTCAAAGGGGTTAAAATCGATCCTACATTCGTTTTTCTTTTTTTCGTAAAATTTATACAACGAACTACGCAAATATTTATTCGACTATTGTCAATGAAAAATAATGGCATCTTATTCAGCTTTATCGCTATTCGAATTCAATAAAACTCGAGAAAATTATAGAAGACTGATTCAATAATGATGTTGAAGCTCAGCATTGTCCAAGTGATTAGCCACGAAAAAATGTTGTTTTTCCTATCAATTTCTCATTTTTTTTTAGATCGAGTACCTTTTTCTGAATCATGGTTTTCTGACTTATTTTATTATGTGGCTGATACTCATAGCCAAAAGCCTGAATTTGTTGGAGTAATAATTATTAACAAATAACAAAGTTCAACTACGAATCATCATCGTTCCTTGGACTCTTTTTTTTTTTCTTCATTTTTCATAAGCCAGTGTAAGGTTACATTTGATCCGGTTGTAAATTTAATGATATGTATACTAAATGGAAAAGAGTTGTTCGTGTATAACCGTGGCAAAGACGCGACGAGAATAAAAACTGGGTTAAAGATCGCGAGGTAGCTCCGAGAGCTGGTATATTTCCCTAGAGAAAAGAAACAAGGGGTACTAGTGTATTCGAGGTGAGCCGCACGTGGTTTGCTCCTTTTTTTTTCTCCCTTTACTCTCGTCCCAACTCATCAGGAGGATTACGAGAGATGGGCGAGCAGGAGCCCTTCAGTAATATATTAATTAAGAAATAAGCAACCTTTTGATCCTTGTACCACGCGAAATAACAGGAACTTTCAACAAAGAATTTACATAGTTTCGATTAAAATTTGAATCTTAAATTAAGCGAAAAAAAAACATTTTTTTTTTTAATTCCGGATCATGAGGTATTTTTGGATCATTTAATATCGATCGAGTGTTCCTTAAAATTAAGCAGAATTGAGATAAATTCTCAATCGCACGTTTTTCGTGTATTCTCACTCAATTTATTGTCATCCTCGTTATCACGAACCTTTTTTTTTTTTTTCTTCATAGTCTCCTCGAATCGCATGTTTTACTGGAATATTGATTCGAGTCTGCACAGTTAGACTCGAAAGAAAATCAATGATAGATATAAATAAATAAATAATTGGCATATACGTAGATTGATTGAGAACCTTGTTTTCTATTTTTTTTTTCTTTTTTTTTTTTCTTTTCACAGCGAGACGAACGACGTCAACACCGGTCTACTCGTGGAAGTATGGTGCAAGGGAATGCTCTGGGATCGTGCACTCGGCTATCATTACATTCCACTGCCTGGTGTATCATACGCGAGCGAGGTAAACAACATTTGCCAGTTTGACGAGCACCCCGACTCAAAGAAGCAGCAGCAACTGCCACACGAACAGGCAGCCTCCTCTGTTAACTTAGTATCCTCGAGTCAGGAACATCAACCACAACCACACGCACTACTGGAGACACAACATCAGACAGACACGTTAATCGACACCAACAGCAACACACAGGAATATTCGTTTTCTTACACGGTACACATCCAGCACACTGCATGCACGTTTTTATCTAAGAAATTTTTCAATCGATTGCTTTTCGTTCGAAAACACACACACAGAATTAACATTTTTTTGGATTAATTCAGTAACGTTTCGTGTAGATATGAGCTCGATCGATGATCGCTTTTCATTAGGAATCTCAATTTTCGATAAAAAAAAAAAACTATCGACAGCTGCCTTTTCGTGATTCTATTATTTTTATCTTTTTTTCATGATATGATGAATTTAAATATTTTTAGTGCAGAAAATTTCACAAATTTTCTTTCCATTTTCGAAGATTTCACGAACGATAATCGTGTGAATTCTTAACACGTTCGTATTACAAGATTCAACATTATTCTCGTCAAGTTTTATTCTCATAGTACGAACTTCTTGTTCTGCACGATCTATATCGAAATTCGAAGAAACTTTTTTTTCAAAAAGATATCAGAGAATTCATGTTTTTGGGGATAATTAAAAATTCGCGATACCGGCGTACGACATCTGATTATTTTACACCTTAATTTGGAATCGAATCGATTCATTAATCACTTCTGGGCACTGTAATTGGATGAACGAAAAAAAAAACGGATGAATTGTCAAATTTCTGTTGGATTTCTATCAACCGAAATTCTATTAAATTATTAATTAGAAGAACAAACAAAACGAAAACTCATCGACGATCGTTGCTGCTGCTTCAGAAATACTTTAATTAGAACACTCTTTTATAGTTGAGTTAATAAATTTGTTGCATGACTTCGTTTTATTACAAATGTAGATGTGACAATTCTTCATCAGATTTCTAATATCTCCGGATAAAATATTCTACAGAATATTTCGAAGAAAACGCATAATCAACAGAATTAAAACAATTCACGTAGAATAATATATTCGACTAAATTCAGTAGCCATGATTGGTGAATAAAATTCCAATGAATTGGAACTTTGAACGAAAAAAATTTCGCACAAAGGAGATCGATAGAATCCCGTTTCATCACGATAATTTTGCTCCATTAATTTGACACCAAGTTATTTTTTTTTCTAAGAACCGATGTTTAATGTTACTTCCATCGTTTAATTGATCGCATTATTCGCCCAATTAAAATAGCTTCCGAATAATAGTTTGAAAAGTGATTGGTGCGTTTGCACTTGTTCTGGTCAGTTGATTGGCCGATGGATTAATTTCTAAAGAGCAAACGATGTTGAGGGTTTTTAAAAATTTTTTAGAATCTTCTTCACCAGCAGAATATTAAATAGTTGAAGAATAATTTCGATCACGTAATATTGGAATCCAGTGGCTGTAACAGGGCTGATTAATATAATAACAACGAAGATATAACAGTGCTGAGAGGCGCATAAAGTTGAGAGGTTGCGAAGGGTGAACGAGAGAGTAGGAAGAACCGTAGAGGAAGCAACGAATTTACAGCGAGACCATATTAATTAAGGAACCGTAGAGCATGGTCAGTACGTGGCCAACTTTTTTTCATTCCAGTTTTTTTTTTCTTTTTTTTTTTCTCGAAACCAGTAATTATCGGACTCTATCCTCGAGGCAAAAGCATGTTCGTGTGAGTACTTGTGAGTCCATGCTGGAGTTCACGTGTCAGGGTTTCTTTTTGCATCTCGTGGATTCTCGTGGTTAGGCGTTTGACCAGCTCATCGGTTTTCGTACCGACCATTCCGGGCAGTCAAGTTGACTGTTTTAAAAGGGTATTCATCATTCGGTCTCTTGTTCTCGAAAATTTCGGTTCATTGTTCCAGCACATGCTGGTGTAACTGAATAAGAGAAAAACTTGAAACATTCGGCAATGCAATTTCACCATCATCCATCTGGCTCTTCAGCGTTCAGGTTCTTTTTGTTTTTTATTTCCACTGTTGAAATTAAAGTATCCTCGGTGGTGATGATGATTTTTTTTAATTTTCCTGAGCTTCTCGTTCAATGGCAATTGAATTTTTTTTTTTACATTTTCATGATGGTTCAACCAATCAATAAATTAAATTTATTCGTCAATGCTACGAAGCATCGTGACTGTTTTTGGATCTTAGTCAAAGTGTTATTTCCATGAAAAAATTAATTTTTCAATTTTTCAACAATAAATTCTTAATTCAGAGCCAATTACGGAGGAGAATAAATATGGGCAAGTTTTAGTATCCAATAAAGTTCACTCAAAGGATAGAGAGCAGATGGAAAAAATGGAAAAAGAAATCGGTCGATCTACCCTTTGATGTAGAAGCCTCCTATAGGTCAGCAGGTTTTAAATGTATGTGAATACAAACAAAATGATTCAGTTTTTGTCAATAAATCATTTTACGATGTGTATACGAATGAGAGATCTATAAAGATGAAAATAAGTTTAAAAAAATAGTGTTCAAATGTCCATTTTTTTTTTTACATTCTTAATGTATGAACCTCGCCAATTCGAACGAATCATTCTTTCGTGAAATCATCTATATCGCTGCTCAATGAATCTGACAATTTTTCTGAGAGGTCATATAATTTCGAGTGCTGATCATTGCTAAGGATTTATAGACCACTGGGTGGAGAAACCCTCGAAGTGAATACGTCTGATTGATCGATTAAGCCCATAATCCTTTAAACGGTCCGTGATTTCATAAAACTAGATTGCTCCACCAGTGCGAGAAATCTCGCGAGTGTGATTTCCCGTCCGCAGGGATTAACTCCGTTCATGGATTCCATTACGATAACGAACTTAACAGAAAATTCGAATCCGTCGACCAGATTTCCTAATGATCTTCAAAATTGCTGTGAATTTCATGAATTTTTTTTTTTTCCATTTGTTCTTCTGAAAATGAAAATTTTCATAAAAAATCGTATAATTTTCTCGAATTCGAATTCAACCCAAACTTCGTCATTTTTACGTTGTTCGAACTCGAGCCGAACTCCAAATTTGCAGCTCAGACAATTGAAATGAGAATATAAATAATCATTTCTAACATTAAAGAATTCAGGCAAATAATCGGATTCATAAATCCATGATTTATGAAACGTCAATGACAAATATAGATGTCGCAATTTATTATAATTTCGTAGAAATTAAACGGTTCGAGAATTCTTCAGTTGCTTAAATTTTCAAACGGAATTTCGGAGGGTTTGGTAAAATGTGCATTTTTTCATGCACGTCATTTGTCTCTCCCCTATTTTTTTGCTCTCTCTCTCTCTCTCTCTCTCTCTCTCTCTCTCTTCCTCTCGGATTATCTCTAGACATCGATTTGTGCTCGGTCGATTTTTTCTCTTCGTAAGAGCTGTGTGTCACTCGGTTCTACGTGAAATGAAACTCAACGAGTGTTTGCATTCGTTCCAAGGCTCCGAAGACCGGAAGCCACAATTACCAGTATTCCCAGGAAAAGAAAGACCAGAGAAAAAGAGATAAAAAAAAAAAAGAAGATAGAGAAAAGAACATTTTGGATCAGGAATGTGCTTCATTGGCGGAGCGATTTTTCTCATCGGTGCTTTTGGTATTCGCGGTTCGTCGATGAGAAAAAACGAAAATAGATTCGACGATGACCAAACGGAATTGAGCGACAAATAATACGAGGATACGTGATCGTTGAATTTCCTGATTAACGAATCGTGTTCCCGCTAAGAAAATATTTGTATTAGTCTCAAAATAGAAATTCCAATGATGGTTCTGCCACGAGTTCTATTTTTCTATTTAAAAATATGTGCCTGTGAATAAAATTAATTTTAACTTTACTTCAGAGAGTTTTTTGTTCCCAGAACAGTTATCGGTTTCCCTTTTATCGTTTCATAACAAAAAAGTTGTTAATGAGAATAATCGTTGATTCATTTCGCCTCGATCATTTCTGTATCGTCATCACTGACATTTTTATTCTCTCAATAATCAATATTTCGAAATTCATTCTGAATGAAAATCTAAAAAAAGCTGTTCTTCGTCAATAATTACGATTGAAGCGTTATACCAATTGCCTGTAGCTTCCGTACAGAGATAAATCTCGTAGTAAAAATTATTTTTGAGTTCCGAAGTTGTCCAAATTAATTTCTCTGCGATCGTAGATATTTCATTGAAAAAAAAAAAAACAATTGCAATGAGCAGTCCGATCATCTTCTCTCGTCCTCTAATATTTGGCTCAAACGAATGAATCAATATTGATCTCGTAAATCAGACAGTAGGATCGTTGTTCCTGATTGTCAACAAAAGTTTTGTTACACTCAAGATTTCTCGAGTTGTAAAGTCAATAAAAGCGTATTTTCATGTGTACGATCGTAAGAGAAACACGAATGAAAATACAGAGGTTAGTTGTAACGAGTCGACGTGCTAACGAGGAGTCTCTGATAGGTAAGAAAAGTTGGCCACCTCTGGCAGAATGTAAGAGGCTAAGCAGCGTCGATAAAGTACGAAACTTGGCAGACGTTTTGAGGTGTACATCGTGTCTGAGAGCAAAGACCCTAATCGTCGTTAATTAATGTCTTCTGTAATGATGATGAACGGTTGGGCTGGTCGTATTCTTTCACAAATTAGCGTCTCCGCTGAGGCGTTTTCGGAGTAAAATTTTCGTTCGCAGTCTGATTTACCAAACGCTCGACAAATTAATATTTCTCTTGTGAATAAATAAATCTCGTGAGAATTCCTACGTTTTTTTTTTTTTTATTTATTTTTTTCTTTTCTTTTATTTTATCACACCTCGTTAACTCGCTGAAATACGATTTGGACTCTCGAACTTCAGAGCGAAAATTAAAAGCTTGTTGAGCGTGCAATAGTTCTAGACTCGACATTTTTATTTCTCCTCTCATAGCTATATCGCGAAACAATGAAAATAATATTCGTCCACGACTAGGGTATACATGCCATCGAGAAGGATGAAAAATAATCTATAGGTCAAAAGGTATACACACACACGAGTGCTCGATCGAGAGAATAAAAAATTACGCATCTGTGAGGGTGGTTTTTTGCCTCGTTCATTCTTATCCTTTCCCCTTTCTTCGCGTTTCTTGTCATTGGATTAACGAATGAACCTTGGCTCCCGGGATAGAGTTCACGACGTATAAATACGAAGAGGTGTAACGTGTGTGTACTTCGGGGTTGTTACAATTTTTATTTTTCATTTTGTCATACTTTCTTTTTCCTTTTTTTTTTTTTGTTTTATTATTTATTTCGCGCCTCGCTGCGTAGCCTTTGGACCTTTGGAAAAAGCTCTCGACCCAATAGTGCAATAACGTGTCGAGGGTCACGGTTTGAACCTTCCGAAGGGAATAAGAGAGTGAGAAACGTCAACTAACGAAGCAGCCTCCCCCCGTAAAAAGCATTGAATATCTGCTCTATCGATTTATTTCTTTTAACACTTCTTCGCTATTTACCCTTTGTGGGATCAGGGGAATATATCTTTTTTGTCCCCAGTCGCGTTGCGAAGTTGTTTTAAATTGAATAAAAAAAAATAAATCAAATTTTCGATATTTTATGTGTCCCTGAAAAAATATTCGTTGTCGATCAATCATTCCAAGATTAAGGGTAGCAGAACGAGAAGAAGCTTCCGGCGATTCTAGACGGACTGGACCAATCTCGATTTTTTAAGGGGCTCGAAGACTCGGCTAAATTGAAAGAATCTGTCCTGTCGTAGAAAGAAGGTTGTCTCAATCTCTCCGGATAGAATCTTGGCTCTCCATGATGCTCTTATTTTTCAGGAACCTCCAGGCTCACCCGTCAACTCTCCAAACCACCTGCCCACCTTCCTATCCTTCTTGGTTTTGTACCGTTAAATTCTCTTTTCAATTCATTTTCTCTTCTCCCCTCTTTACCCCTCCGTCTGTCTACTTCTCTCTCTCTCTCTCTCTCCCTCTCGTTCTCAGCTCTCACCCCTTTTTCTTCTCTCGTCCAACCCCTTCGATCAGACGAGTGAGAGAGTGCGGTTGTGCGGTTTTCTGGCCGTGAACGTCATCTGGCTTTGAGCCAAGTCTGCGAAACGCTCAATGAAACAGACTCGAACACGAGGGGCTTGCGTTACGGATAGAGGGGGAAAAACGTTCTTCAACCATGAATTATCTATATGTACCTTGCGGTTCTTCCGTGTTTCGTAATTTTTCATATGCACTTTCGTTAAAAACATTAAATTCATAACTTCCCATTTACTGTTTTCTTCGTGAAATCAATTATTGTCCTGAATCGCTGGTTCAGTATTCGATGAACCTCGTTGATTTTTTTTTATCCATCTACAGTCATAGATGCAAATTTCATTTGCTGTTTGTAAACGAGGAATTAAAGACCTTTTGAAAGCAGGGCACGATTCGAATGAGCGAACAATGAAAAAAATAAATCATTTTCAATTATAATTTCCATCGATACGATTAATGTGATGAATGAAAAATTCGTTATTCGTTGGTTCCATTAATAAATTTTCTTCGAAACATCAGGCAGATTTGTTCATCGATTGTTCACTCGTTTGATAAAAGTTTGACAGAATTTTGTTAACTTCGACGAAGTTTTATCTAAATGAATTTCCAGCAAAACTACGAAGATTTCGAAGCTTCCGAGTGTTTAGTGTACGTAGATTTTTCTACGCGAGTCTTCGTATATGTTGTTAACGTTTTTTCAAGCGTTATGCTGCGTTAACACGCGCCAACAAGCAACCTCGTCCATTTGGCTCTCATCGTCGCCTCTCTGCCTCAAGTATTTCTCTCTTCTGCTCACGTAAGGACGACGACCTTGAATGAAATTAAATTCAATCTCTTCTGCATTTAACTATTTCTCTGTGCTCATAATGAAGACACACACGCACATAGACTCACGCACGCTCACACACATTTAGCCTCTTTGACTCGAGTATTATATGAGCGAGAGTTCGCTTAATGGATTCGAAGCTGCGATATATATATATATATATGAAAACACTATGTAGTTTCACACTTCTTGTCACGCGATATCCTCCAGGTACGTAGCAAATGGCATTCGTATATTTAGCGATTCCATGAAACACCGGAAAAGTGACGTCTGCATATTTAAAATTAGCCAATTCCATATCGCCCGCTTGCTCATTGCTTTTTTTTTAACGTGCAAACTCGACGATTATTATATTTACCAGAAATTACAACGTTCTTGCAACTTTCAAATGAATTAACTCGGTAATGGCTTGAACGAGTTGAAATTTATGACCGTTTCGGTGTCATCTCGAGCGGTTGAAAATATTTTTGATCGATCGAATTAATCGAAAATTCGATTTTTTGTATTGAAGAAAAAAAAAAAGCTGCATTTGTGTACAAAAGAAAACTTCAGTAAATGGGACAAGGTGAGAGAGAAAAGTGCAATCGTTGAATGAAGCTACAATAATCGTAGCACTTGACTTCTCGGAAGTTGTGCTGTACGAATCGACTGTGCAATTTTCTACTTCCACTTGTAACGACTGAAGAGTTTCCGGAGTTTTAAATTCGTAGAGATATCGAAACAAGAGAAAAAATGTGAAATGAAATTGTACGACGTCCGACACCGGATTTAGGTGCAAATGCGGATGATTTTTTGTTGTAATTACTTCATCGGCCGAACTATGATTCAATTTGAGTTTCTATGAATAATTCAACTCTTTTCCAACCGAAATCTAAGGCGTTTCGAGGTATACGAAAGGATTATTCGCTTCGTGTGATTTTGCGAGTTCGCGTATACAGTTGGATCGCGACGAGAGTTTGGGAGGGGAGTGGGGGGGACGCGTCGGAAGCTTTTTCAACCGCGGGAACAAGGGAGCATGAAAGGTATGGTAGAAAAGTCGATTTCAGTCACGTTTCCTCTCGTCTCTCTATGTCTGTTTCTTACGTGAGCGAGCAAGAGAGTGGAACCCTATTTCTGGGATGCAGAACGCTCGAGAGTCTGGCGCACACAAGAGTCGACGAGAATTCCACTCGAAATCCCTTGGGTTAAGAAGATGAAGGGATGAAATTGTAACAGAGGGAAGAGAAAATTCGTGTTGGTGAGGAAAAATGGCCGAGGTTTAGGGTCTCAACCGTTTCACGTTTCCAGACCTCAATATACTTACCTCACTAAATTTTTCATCCCTTTTTTGCCACCTTTTTTACTTTTATTTACTACGATGGATAATCCTCATACCGACAGCGATGAGTGTGCGGTTGGTGCATGACTTCGGTGATCCTCGGACCAGGACAACACTTGGATGGGTGACCGCTCAGCCCTGCACCGGTTCGCGCATCAATCACTAAGCAGGAGCCACTTTCTTTGAGTTTCTGATCACCCCAATCAGCTGAAACTCCAGTAAAAATATAGTCGCCTGTATCGGCCGGGTTTTTCGCAGTTTCCCTTGGCCCTTGGGCTAGTGCGATACAGTGGTGCATCAGGAAAGAGTTACTGTAGGCAACACTCGGGAGGGTGTCGCAGGAACAGAAGAACAAAAAAAAAACAAGAAACAAATTGAAGAGTTTTCAGTAAAGAGAAGTCTGATCATTGACTCATTCGCATATTCGTTCATCGGTACTTTGATGAGTAATTTGCGAGATGATTTTCATGATTTCGACATTTCGAATTTAGTCGATTTCTGTATAATCGATGATAAAAATTTTACCAAAGATTTGAGGAAAGATCAAGTTCATGGTGATTCAATATTTTTGTCATGAAAGTTGATAAACAGAGATTTGAACAGGGTTCGAAAGACGTTGAGATAGATCGTAACCACGAGCTTTCCGATGAAAAAAATCTCTGCAGCAGTAACACGAGAGAGCAAGCTTTATCGTTACGAGGGTGTCGAGAAAAAGAGTATGTACGTGTGTGAGAGAGTCAGAGAGAAAGAGAGGGGGGGGGGGAGGAAGAGGAAAAAGGTGGTTGCTTTCCTGTTGCGAGGACAATCTGGGTCAGGCCTGGATTAAAATATTCATAAAGCCAGGCACGCGAGATCTACATACGCGGTGGTGGGGTTCGATTCACATTAGAAATACGCTGACTTGGCTGTGTCAAGTAAGTTTCTCGAGAGTTGTCGTCACGCGTCGAGTAGTCAAACCCATGAAGCAGTCAGACATATGGGTTACCTCCAACATTTTCAACACTGATATTTTTCATTTTTTTTGTCTCAATTCACTGTCATTATGTGTTCATTGTAACTTTACACTCTTGCTACCTTGATGGAATTACTGTTAAGCTGATTACGACTGTTGTTCTATCCAACAGTTTTTGATTCATTGGCAGAACGTCCAGCACAGCATTTCTACTTTTCGAACGTTTCTTGAACACTTTCGTTAACAATTATACTAAAAAAAAGATGAATAAACGGTTGAGAGGATCATCGCGGATGATAATTTTGAAACATTGATTCATAAGATCTTTCGATGTTAAAGCTGCAGCAAGATTGCAACAGTTTTCTTATGGAATAGCCTTAATTATTATGAAATAGGGCAAACCTGTGGAAGGATCAATAATTTTGCAAATTAATATCGTTCGTCAAAAGAGAACGATAAGCTTGTCGTGCTCCAACACATTTGTCAAGTTATGTTAATTTAAGCAATTTTCTTTCAGGTCAATCTTTATAATTCAAGCTGTTACGTTTGCATTATAAACGAGTTTTGCCATCGCGTAATCGTGTCAATAGCCCTGTTAATACGTGGTAAAATACTTGTGATCTTTAACTACTGGTTTTTATCGGAATACTCTGGCACGGCTGCACAACCCTTTGACCCGAAAAAAATAAAAATAAAATTATTATTATAAAAAATCGTCTGTGGGTAGTCAGCACGAGAAAAAAGCTATACCCAAATGCAAATTTATTCCCGTACTTTTTACCTCTCTCTCTCTCTCTCTATGTACAATAAAACACACAACGCTTGCTGAAATCATTTTTTTTTCGAGTAGGATCAAAAGATTTACTCGTCGGAGAATTAAATTAAACATCGTCAGGTCGTTTCACGAGCTGAAAGAGCGATAAAAGGGATTGAGAATCGAGGGATAGTGAGTGGGTGGAAAAAAAAGGCGGTATAAAGTCTCGTCTTTTCATATATATATATATCATCGCAGTGTCTTGAAATTCAGCCACGTTCTGTCTTCGATCCTCCGAGAATTCCATTTTGCTTATATTCGAATAAAGAGTTACACACCGGAATAACCTTCAATGACGAAGTATTTCTCTTTCAACTCGTAGTAAATCGAAAGGATCACTCACTTACTTTATTCTTCCTTTTCTCATTCTCCTTTTCACCCTATCTCTTAAGATTTATCGACTTGTTCCCAATCCCACGGAGAAATAAGGCGTCATTTATTTATACGAAGATTTGACTGATCAAACTCCATGAATTTTATTTCGCGATAACGGCTTCGGCACTTTCAATATATATCAAGATATTTCGGGCCAACTCTGAATTCTTCGTATCCGACAATCTCTCGAGAATTAAGCAAAATATTCACTTTATTTCTTTCGAAGACACGAGTGATTTCCGTATCGTGAAATTCTATTCTTTTGACACCTGCTTTCGTATGAGTAAAACAAAAATGGGGGTGCGGCCGTTCGTTTGATGGGGAAACATACAAGAGGGTCGACCATCGTCACACGACAGGATACGTCGTCGATATATTTATCGATCAACCCAAAATTAATAATTCTGATCTTTGCTCAAATTTTCAAAAAATTTCAAAAAAAAAAAAAATCGTTCGTATATTTAATGAGAGTATAATTTACGAAGAGAAAATATCAGGCCTACAGTAAAATACTAAAGCTCTCCAGGAGTTCGAATTTTCTCAATTTCCAAGCTCTTCCGAACAAACAATTTTTTCTGATTGCCTTAAAAAATAGTAATTCATCAAACGAACCGAATCAAAGTGCTCAGATATTCAGCTACGATCAGTGAGATTCATGATCCATTTACCACGAACCAAAAGATATATTTTGTTTTTATTTTTCAACTCGTTATTTTTCACGATATTTTTTTACTTCTCGTACTTCCTTTTTATCGTTTATTTCACACACCAAGTTCACATTTGCAGAGTAAAATTTCTCATAACTCAGAGGCGTCTCTATCGTTTCACGCTAGAACGATTATTTCTCGTATAATCCAGAGGCTTTCTTACACTGAGATTCGTCGTGAAAACGTCGCCAAAGGAGGAAAGATAAAGAAAAGTGGCAGAAGAAAGTAGCCAGAGGATAAACGTTTTCATGATAAATTTCAAGAAATCTTTTTTTTTTAAATCTTCTATTTTTTCAGTCAAGAAATTTCCATTTTTTTTTCTCAAGCAACAGAAACATCTCAATACCAGAAGAAAAAAGATAAATATTTAATAACGAATGACAACTGGTTCAAATTTCAACAGAAAGCTCCCCATTTGTGTGACCGGAAAACATCGAATGAGCAATTTTTCTGATATTCAGAGAGACGTAACTAATATTATTTTACACTTTGATTCGCGTCAGTAAATCCCCTTTCTTGCTTCGAGCTCGTTATAACATAACGTTCGCTACGTGAAGAGCTCGGGAAAGCAAGTTAGTAGATATGTACATGATTGGTCAGACGGTCACGAATCGTATCCAAGCCTCATGCTCTCGTGTGATATACGATCGTGTCCAAAACGTGACAAACGCCTTATGTGCGAGTCCCCTGACTCTACACTTTCGTCGAAAGTGTGTGTGTGTTCAAAGACGTATTTGTGCTTTCTGAAGAAAATCATTTGATACAGTTGCCCAGAAGTGGTTTATTCCCTCAGCCATTTTTCCTTTTTCTCAACTCCCTATATACCTGGGATTTCAAGATTTTAAAACATGGAAAATGTCGTGAGACGAACCAGATATGATAGAGCCGTTGAAAAATGGATTTTCTCTTTCTCCACATATTTTTCTTTCTTTTTTTTTTGTTTTCGTTTTGTATGCAAACGTGCATTAGCTGCAATCTCATGGTGTTTGAGCACATAAAATCGACGTTTGAGAAGAGCGTTTTTTTTTTTCAATTTTCGAACCACCGTTTACGTCAAACTGCCACAAAACAATTTCCACTGTTTACGTTACTTTTAAGATAAATATCAAGAAAGAAAGAAACAAAGGGTTCGATAACTGATTGCTGTTCATGCACACGAGCGTAAAAAATCAACATTTTTTAAAATCTCAACAAGATTTAAAGCTTGGAAAAACAAAAGGAACTATTAATATTGATGTTTCAAGATTACACGTTAATTTATTCTGTAAAAATATAGAAGAGATCGATGCAATACGAGGTATTTCGTGTGAGCTTGTAGTTGGAGCACGTAAAATTTAGAATACACATGAGCAATGTGTCGCAGTGACGCGGATGTTCATCTTCCGAAGCTCGAACAAACGTGCGTGTCAGTGGTTACGTCCTTGCCCTGTCAGACGTGGCTGGGGCCACTGACGTGTTCACCGATAAACGCGTTTTCATGTGTCGAGAGCGTTTCAGCACGTGTGTGCATTTTTATCCGTGTATTTCTGTATATATGAAAATGTGTTACTGTGAGAATAGTCGAGCTTTAGTGTGTGTGCGTTGTGTGTGTGTGACGGTCGCGTGATAAATGCATAAGCGGTTGTGCTGCACGATATATGTGTTTTCTCCCTCTTCCGCATACATATGTTTTCATATGTACTTGTAAACATGTATATAACAGAAGAATCAAGAGATAGGAACCAGAAAGGATGCAAGTGGGACAGAACGAAGGTGAAACTAGTATCTGAGCTGGTACATGTTCTTGTTTCTGTAGTCTCTCATACTCTTTTTATATTCATTTGTTCACTTTTTCCATGCTCCTGTCTTTTGTCACTTTCATTTTTTTTTTCTATTTCTGTCGTTTCACTCAATCAGAAAAATTAATCGCCAGGAGACCATTCCTACTGCGAAGATGAAGCAAAATGTACTGGAAACATGGCATTGGATTTTTGGGTTCTATTTTTTCGCAACTCTCTTCCTCTTTTCCTCGTTTTCTCTGGTCAACTTGTCGGGTACTATTCGTCATTTCTTTATCGAGAGAAATCGAAACGAGTGTTGCGAGTAGATTGGATCGAGAGGCAGAAAATAAAAAATGAAATGAAATTTGATTGATTTCCAAAAAAAAAAAAAGATGGAAAATCCTCTTCGGGTTACCCACCCCATCGACCTTTCGGAAGTCACTATTCTCGAGTCCATTTGACCGATTGAACTGAAAAATGTTTTGGTTCATGCAGAAAAATAAAATAAATCGGCCGAGTCTTTTTTTTTTTTTCATTCCGAACGAACGATGCGGAAAATGTTGAGTTTGGAAATTTTGAGATATCTCTTACGTGCGACATTTGGCCTCGATATTGTTGACCGATCATTCGAATTTATCAAGCAAACATTTTGTCGCTGTAATGATAAAAGAATGAAATCAGTCGATTCGTCGTAGAAAAATAAAGCAACGATGAAAAACGGTGGTAAAAGAAAAGTTATAAACGCAGAAACGTGTCATTCCGACGTGTTCCACATCGTCGCCCTTGATGCCCCGGACAAACGTGTGTTTCACTTTCTTCTAATTTTTTCTTCTTTTTTTTTTTTTTGCCTTTTCATCCCTTTTCACGAGCCAAAACATCTCGTGGATTGAAACAGAGCGACAGAAACGATGGGGAGAGGGATGAAGGGGAGAAAAAATAGAAATAAAAAGGAAGTAAGTGTGGACGAAAGATAAGAGACTAGAAATGCCTGGATGTATATATATTTTTTGACTGTAAATATATATAGCATCGTAGGATACATCTACGTGAGAAATAAGTGCATACGCAAATTCGGAACAGCAGAGCTGCACTCTGGGCGAAATGCTTTGACGCCAATTAACGTGACAGGAGAGTCAGCGTTGCCCGCGGAGAAACGCGACGACGCCGAGAGTCGAGCTGGAGAACAGGCACGAGAAATACAAGCGAGAGAGAAAGAGAGAGAGAGAGAGAGACTCTTTCTCTGTTTCTCACGAGGCTGCAAACAGCCGCACGTGGAACTATATAGAACTTGTTCTACCCACGTACGAGCTATGATTTCTGCTCTGTATGTGTACTGTACGAAGCTTGTCGCTTTGTTCACAACTGCATATAGCGAGCACTACTCTCCTCTGATACATGGGTCATTCGATATCGAAGTGACGAACAACAAAATAGTGACAGTAAAATGAGTCGAATGGCTGGATCAAGCAGTCAGATACAAAAATAAATAACGTTCAAAACAAGGAAATTCATTTTTCAGCACTTTCTCCTGATAAATTCGCATTGGACACAAATTCTGTGAATTTTTTTTTTTTTTTTTTTAGAATTTATTGCTGCAAAGTTATGATCGGGAACAAAAATCGATTTCCTAATGAGCGATAAAAAAGGGTAAAACGTCATCAGACATCAGTTGATCAAGAAATGTGCAAAGATTGTTCGACACGAAGAAAAAAAATTCGATTATATTTTATTGAATCGAACAGACAATCGTACTATAAATATATCGATCAAGATTTAGTGTCAGATATCAAAGTGTTTAACGGAATGAATAATAAATGATTAAGCAGACCGTTTCGCTGGTAAATTATGCACGACTGACCCGGCATTAATTACCCCATACAGTTACACATAGGTATAAATACGTGTTTAAATATATACGTATTTATAGATAGATACATAGATATATATATCGCATAAGGTGTTGGGTGTTTGCAAGGCCCATACACTCGCGTGTTGCACGATGAAAACGAGGTCACTTCCCCACAGTGCTGTAAGTAGTTCTCTCCCTCAAATCTCAACTCCTTTTCCTCCCTCTCGTTCTCTGCTCCTCTTCCACACTGTTTTTCGCGGCGTTCTTACTCATACAATTTTTTTTTCACCTCCTCCGCACCATCTCGCGATGACATATACACGTATATTTTTTTTTTCGAGGCTTTGTCCAACTCGTCTTTACGACCTCTTAGCCGCCGGGAAGGCTTTCCCTTGTTCTCCCAATTATCAAATCGACACGCTGCCAACTGTGATCACACGTGTGTTTATTTCGATTTTTTGTTTGTTTTTCAGCTTTTACAGACTCGAGCAATTATACCTTTTTCAGCTAGTTTCACTCTCAAATTATGCGCTTGTAAATATAAGAAACGAAAAAAAAATTGATCTATTTTTTAAATCCAAGCTTTTCATTGAATTTTCGTTCATCCATGAGCCATTGATCCATTATTATTCCGGGATTTATATTATTATGCAACAACAGCTCAACGTCTCAAACAGTACTCGAAGGCTGTTGTTGTCATGCTGTCAACGCTGTTCAACCACGTAGAAACGTATTTTCCACCCTTCTTCGCTAATACCTCGGTGTGCTCTATTTACAAACACCGCGTAAGAGCTTTAACCCCTTCGGTGGCATTGGGCCATGATGGCCATATGGCCGAATGGCGTCCTGACCACCGAAGGGCTTAATTGTTTACTCGTTTCTCGATTGAACACTTTGTCGCGCATCGGATAATAACGAATTGTATTGTGCTCGAACGATCCGAGTAACTCACAAAAAAGTCAAAGAAAACCCTTCTATTTTCGGCTCGATCATTTCTTCAGGTGAAATAGAGTTTTCTCAAGATTTCGAAACCCTTCGAACACGTCACATGTTTTTGCCAAATTGACAATCAGATTTGAAAGCTTCGAAACGATTCATCATTTTCAGACTCGATTTTTCTTGAGAAAGTTTCAACGAACAGGTTGTTCAAATCTCTTTGGAAGAAACTGCATTCGCGGTTGAATTTTTCCGAAAAGTCCTTTTTATACGAGAAAAAAAAACTGCTTTTTCCCGAATTCCAATATCTCAATTCGTGTTGACTATAAATAGTATCAATCGTCCATCGATTAAGTCTTGATCCTCGAGGAGTTCATTCGCTGTGACATGATGTGACATTTACCACTGCTTCATTAGAATAAATTGTCGCTGGGCTACCTTCTGGATAATTATTTTTATCTCTCCTCGCTAACTCGTTTATTCATTTTTTTTTCTCTTCCATCTTCGTTACTTCCATTAACTCCGGCAGACCTTTATCCTTTATTGTCTTGATACTTTTTTTTCTATCTCGCTGTTTTTTTTTTCTTCACATATATATGTACTCAAGATTGGCATACCTCCCTGCCGTATTTGCCTCTTTATAAAAAGAGGTTTAAAAAGTAAGTCGTGAGCGTGGGATCAAGGGGACCAGCGATAAGGATCGCTTTTCCTAAGCGCTCATAGCTTTTCTTTCTACGTTACAGAAAATCTGGCTCGAGGACCCTTCGCGTGCTCTTGGAAAATGAATTCTGCAACAATAAAGCTTGATACGATCTCACTACCGACTATGTTTTCTCGGCTTCTTCATTTTCTTCATCGAGTTTACGTTTCACTCCGGTTACTCGAGGATATTAATCGTAATATCCGAACGAGCTTATGCACAAAGATTCGAGCGGAAAGATAGACGAAGAGTTTTGAAATAAAAACTACGAAAAGCAGAACAAAATCAACCCTTGTCCATCAGCACCCACGTGGGGAGCATTTCTTTATTAACGAAATTCAGTGATGCTTCGAATCGAGTCCCTCCCCGCACCGACTTGGAGCCTGTCAGCTCTTCACCAAACGAGAACAGTTTTCAAAGCGTTAACGTTACGTCGATTCATTTGTTTTTCGAGCTTTCGTACTCGAGTTTTTCAAAATGGATTTAACGCCCTACAGAAATGCGAAAAAAAAAAAAAAAAAATACAAAACTCCTGAAAGAAAAATAAGAGAAAGGGAATGTCGACGCTGAAATTGGTGGCTGTCGAATCCTCTTGAGATTCGCCCCCCCCGATGCATTTTCGAACGAATCAGATACTTTGAATTCACTGTTGAAGTCTCGCAACGAAATTATAGCAGATCGGAGCCCTTAAAACGTCGGCCATCTTTTACCAGCTTCGTTCGAGTCACCTTCGACGTGCCCTCTCTTAATTGCAATAATGCTCATGAAAATAATTGCCTCCTTGAATCGTTTTCTCGATGAGCAATCAAGCCTCGGGCAAATAATCTCCTCCTGTTATTGAAAACTCTTCAACTTCAGGTTTTTACCTTCGTTTCTCAGATATTCTCGAGCTTCTCAATGGCCGAGGAAAAAAAAACAAAATCGAAATAAATACAATTTGAATTAATGATGGAAAAGAGAAGAAAAGCCTGCGGAGAGACAGAGAGAAAAAAAAGAATTTGGAAGGATAAATAAAAAAGTAAAAAAAAAAAAAAAAAAAGAAAAGCAAATGAATTAGATGGACAAAGGCTTATTCGGAGCGTGACTGATTCGATCGTTTCGTAGCGTCCCGAAACGTTTAGTCTGGCCCGCCACACATCGGGCTCTTTTATCATTGTTATATACTCCCCCATCCTCTCACTCTCTCTCTCCTCTCTCTTTCTGCTCTTTCTATTCCTCCCACATCGAGTCCTTTATATTCACATATGGACGTACGCAGTTGATATATCTATAGGTGAAAATCAAAAAGGCCTAACAACTCTTCATTAAAATACTTCGAATGTCCTTTTGATCCAAGTCCATTGATACGGATACACAGATTCTCACATCTGTATGTGGCTCGGTGTTCGTTCAACTAATTTGATCTCACGGGACGAGCTTCCGTGGCTTTTGGTGCGCGAGCTTTAACGAGAACGCCCGCGAAATTACAGTTTTATGGATTTCACGCTGGAAATCGGTCCTGCTCAACCCAAACCAACACCATCCTCGACCATTTCACCAATTCCATCCCCTTCTCTTTCGATTGCCTCCCCCCGGTTTGGGCTTTCGTATATTCCCAGGCCGCTTTTCTCTCTCTCTCTTTCTCTGCCTCAACGACCTCACGACCCCTCTTTTCAACTTGGTTTCTATCTATTTTCGGCGACTCCAGTCGACGTCAACGTTTCTCATATAATTCGAAATCTTTTTCTTTATTTTCATTCCAAGCAGACCATTTTTTTCTCTCTCTCCCTGAATCGTGTTTTTTTTTTCTCCTGTATTTTCCAATCAAGTGTGTGAGAAAATTGAGAATCGTTGACGTCACCAACGCGACTGATTTTTCAGGCTTAACAATTGAATAGAGAGTCGACTGATTTTTTTCTTCACTCTCTTTTATCAAACGTTCATATTAATATAAAAAAATACGTTTCTTTTTTGCATTAGAAAAGGCAATTCGTATATGGATGATGATTACGAAAATATAATCGATTATTTTGAGCTCCATTTATTGCGTTGGTTATACCAAAATAATTGTGCTTGATAAACAATAATTGCCTCACTTTTGTACCAAAGCATGAAATTAAATTGACTACAGCCACGACAATATCCTGAAATGAAATGGAAAAAAAAATAATGAGATAATAAAATGCATGAAAATAAAGGCATTGATTCGATCGTGGTAAATTTTCAACCGCAGCATTATATATTTTTCTACTTGTTCATTACATTCACTGCCTCGTCATTTTATCGAGTACTTCTGTCGAATCGAGCACTAGAAAACCAAGAGAAATAAAAGAAATAAAAAAAAGGAAAGAGAGAAAAAATAAGAGGGTTTTTTCTTGCCATCAACGGTTTCAAGCATCTGCAGAGTATTCAGTCTCTCCAATCCGCATATATATATATATATTTATCTAAATACAGATATAAATTGTTGGTTAACCTTTAAAAGAACGAATCACGCAAAAGTTCACGTATCGAGAGTTAAACTTACGCCTTTTTATCATTTAGAATTTGACGTATATATTTACAGGGCTCTCGCTATCGCTCAAGTACCAAAGACGAGAATCGATGATTTCGTCGAAAGACGCGAGAAAAACCTCCGGCATCTCTTGGCCAGAGGGAATCCTACGACTATAATACGAGTGTCGGGTAAACACTTTCTCACCCTCTTTTTTCTTCCTTGTTTCTCTCTCTCTCTCTCTCACTCTTTCTCTCTTATTTTCTCTCTTTCTCGTGTATAAACTCTCTTTCTCGGTGAAGTCCTTTGAATCGAATTTACATAGAAAAAGAGTTGGCCCCGGTATCTTCGATTCAGGACGAGAAATAGAGAGCACCTAGTGAATTATACATGTATATATAGCTTTATCAGAGTTTCCATATCTATTCTTCGTTTTATTTTCATCTGAGAAACGCGGTCGCGATCTTTCCGTAATTCTTTCTCGACACAAACTTTTCTACGAGGCGAATAGTGCTGTTTGATTTAAGAGATGAACAGTGTATACTAAATCGTCAAAAATACGAGCTTTCTCATCGTCGCTATAACGGATAACAGTGGTGAAAATAAAAAGGAAAAAAAAAAAAACAAATCAGAATTTATCTTATTTCAATAGAAAATTGTGGTGCTAATGCGATTACAATGGGAGAGGCTCTCGTTATAGCTTTTCAATATTCACGCTACGAATGAAATCGTTTATTCGAAAATTTTCAATTCTGTTTTCAATAAATTCGATCGAAAATTAAAGACGAAATGAATGTGCTCAAAAACTCACGAGGATTTAATCACAGCTTCTCTTCTTCCAGCTCAATAAATCTTGGACGAGAGTAAAAAAAAAAAATTTACTTCTGCAATTTCTTTACAGTTCTCAATATTTTTTTTTTCCCCTCCAAGATCCAAGAAACCTTTTTTCTCTTAATATTTTCATTCGACAAGAAATTCTCCCCTACGTTACATCGAATTTCTTTCTCTCACTTTCTTCGTAATCTTGTCTGTGAACGTGTGTTTTTCATCACGAGAAAATGAGACACACGCAAGCTTTACGATGTAGCGAGTTGATGAACACGGGTCACTGAGACAGCTGAACGAGGGATCGATGAAACACGTGGATAAAGAAAATTACCTCAGCGTCGTTTTTTTTTCTTCTCTCCCATTTATCCAGTTTGATAAACACCATAAATTCATACATTAAATAAGAGAGTCGAAGGATCATTATAATCCCATGAATCATATTGTTCAAATCGTAGTTGCCCCCATCCAAGCAATTTCATAATTCATTTTTTCTCATTTATTTTTCACATCTGCGATTAATTACAACTAATTAATCATTTTTATTTTTTTATTTTTTATTTATTCTACCGAGACGTGGAAAGTTCGTGAAAAACGTAACAATAAACTCCAGTTTTTGTTACAAGCTCATATATTCTTGTGTCTATTTCAACACACACATATCCATTCACCTTACTTATGCGCGTTGTGGGGTTGCTCGCTCATTCGGCAAAGTGTCCCATTGGGAAAACTTATTTCTGCACACTCTCCCTTTGCTGTTGGGAGCGAAAAAACAGAAAAAATTATTGCAACCATGAAAGAGAGAATATGAGAGATAACAAGAGAGATTCTTGCAAAAAATTCGTGTCACGTTGAAAAATCTCCAGTTCGTTTTGCGTCGTTCAACCTGAGAATTGGGCACGATACAGTTTTTCCTTTCTTTTATTTCCTCTTCTTTGTCCCAAGACACGAGTTACGAGTTCTGCAAACTCGCTGAATGTTGAATAAATAAT
This sequence comes from Campoplex capitator, assembly GCA_037576405.1. Classification (NCBI taxonomy): domain Eukaryota; kingdom Metazoa; phylum Arthropoda; class Insecta; order Hymenoptera; family Ichneumonidae; genus Campoplex; species Campoplex capitator. The sequence goes on along the minus strand of JARBWI010000323.1, from coordinate 4,561,550 downwards.
GCGTTCTGGTTGGAAGAAACAATTCCACGTGTTTCTCCTCCTCTGTTTTTTTTTTTGTTCTTTTTCTCCCTTCAAGATAGTCCGTGGAGAATGTAGTCCCGCAGTCTAATTTTTCTCCTCTTACCTCTTACCATCTTCCGTGAGAAATGATGAAAATGTGAAAAGTTTTTCGGCACAAGTTTTAACCTGAAAAAATCGGAGCTCACGGTACAGCCCCCCCCCCCCCTCCCCCGTCAAATGTCATCTCTCTCTCTCTCAACCTCCCCTTATGCCATTGAACTCTCTTTCATATTTCGCGATACAAAACCCCGACTTTCAAACTTTTCGCTCCTATATCCCGAAGGGATAAATTAATAAGTTTGCCAAAAGATCCCAGATACCCTCCGGAGACAAGAGACTGTTGCGCCTTCTCGGGAAATACCTCCAAACCGAGCTATATTTTTTATCAGAATATCGATTGAATTACTAACTACGATTTTTTTGTTTTCGAAAAAAAAATTTCTTTTTTCTTATGCACTGTAGAAAAATTGTTGAATCAACAAAGTTTTCGTTCGATCGATATAAATCGTTGATTGAACAACACTTTTGTTGATTCAACGACGTAGAGAACAATGTTTATTTGAGCCTAAAAATTGAGTGATTGAATTAGCCAAATTTTTGGTGAGTCAACGAATTTTATTGAGCCAATCACCGAATTCGTTGGTTCAAATAAATATCGCTCGACGAAAACATCGTTGAATCAGCAGGAGTTTTGTTGAATGAACAAATTTGAATTCAACAAAAATGTTGTTGAATTGATAAATTCTTCTTGGTCAGTGTGTACGTTAATCCGATTGATTCAACCGTAAAACCTCAGATTATCATGCAGAGAGTATCATGGAGAATAATTAAAATATCGCTCTTCATGCGTGCTGAGTTTCGAAATTAAAAAATTGTCGGATCGATATCATCACGGATTATTAATTCGTGGATCATTTATTTATAGGATGATTCCGGTCAATGGGTCAGCCTGGACTCGGAACTGGAGATGTTGGGGGGTGAGGTCGTTGGCACGAAAGCTCCAACTGGTCATACATTGCTGATAGCCTGTCGTTTCGAGTTGCCATTCGGTAAGTTTTTTCCAAATGCTTTTTCTCGTTTGTTTTTTTTTGTTTTTTTTTTCCAACGTTGAACCATTCAATCGTCGAGATAAATTCTATCAGAGAAAAAAAAATATTACGCTGATCCCGAATAGTTTTACATTCAGACACGTACCACATGGAGCAAAGAAACAATTTCAAACTCGTAGAAAAGTTGAATCGTTAAAAAATTCAATTTACGTCCTTATCAGACTTTATTTTATCAGAAACGGAAACGGTTCGATCCAACACACATTTTTTTCCAATTCAATCAAAAACATGCGATGAAATTTGACGAAAAATAAAGTTTATTTTTTTTTTTTTGTATTCCACGTATTTTTTATGATTAAAAAAAAAAACTTTGTGGTACAAAGCAAAATGTGAAAAATGTATAATTAGAAAAACAAGGCTATTCAGTTGCATTTGCTCGAAACCGTGAGCTCTGTCGATCAGCAAATATTATTGAAAGAAAACCAAAACAAAAAAAGTGACAATCGTTTAAAACAGGCTATGGAACAGGTCATTAAAATATTAAAGCATTTTTGCATCAGTGAATAAAGCTCTTAAATATCTCAATAAATAGACTAATATATCGGTTACATGAAAGAAAAGAAATAATTGAAAGAGGCTGTTGATTTTTTAATGAAATGGCCTACATAAGATTCTTTACTCACACCGATCGCTGTGGTAAAATCGATAAGAGCATACACACTCGGAGACACTTTAATGTATATACGCACAAAAATCGTGCCGAGCACCTGTTGTAAATACAACCCTGTCACGTGATGGTTTCATGGTTACTAAAAGTGAAGCAGAAAGTCAAATTCCTGACGAGGATAAATTCAGTCGAATAAAATTCTCGATGCACACGTGGAGCGATTGCCATCAAAAATGCAATTGTTTTTTTTTCTTCTTCTTCTTTCTTAATACTTTTTTTTTTTTTTTATCAAAAGTGGCTGAGATTCGGGTGGAAAAAAACGTGATTAAAAAAGTTTCGAAGGCCAAATTTGATCGTAATAAAAAGTTGGGCACGACGATAACACTCACGAGAAATTTGTGTCGCTTTTTCGAGAGCAAAAAAAAAACAGACGAAATTCGTTTCTCCTTTAGTTCGCTAGTGTTAATAAGGTCTGAACCCATCTTTTGATTCGTTACACCTCAGGAGACCGGAATGATCGAAGGCTTAACCTTCCTAAGATCCCCTGCAATCGTCGGCCAAGTGTGACACAAAGTTTTAATTGAGTAAGAGGTCCAAGGATCGTCGGGATCCTTTGGCTCGTTGCCGCGGAAGAGCTTGTACACGCTGCTCGTAAATACGACCAATTCGGGATTCAAATGCATCGAGTGTAGCAGCTTTTATTTCCTTGCTAAAGGTCCCCGATGGACTACTTTATTCCTCGATCAAGCTTAATGGCTTTGCGCGTCTTACGATTTTTTGACAATTTTTTCTCAACACCCAAGAACGAGAAACAGGATTATCGTGAAACGTTCTTGACTCTTGTTTTTTCTTTTACTATTTATATTTTCTTCTCTTTCACTTTTCGTTTTAATCCTATTCATTCTTGTTTCTTATTTTATCGAACCGCTACTAATTTTCAATCGAACTGTGCACACGTGGCAAATAATCAATATTATTTCAATCGTGTTTTGTTTTTTTTTTATCTCTACAAAACCAACATCTCTGAACTGAGTAAACAACTATTTTGTTGACTGGAATAAACGAAGGTTAAATTTCGAATAAAAAGGATCGTCGAGGTCAGAAAGGTTCGTGAAGCAGCGAGTAAAAGACATGACGTCAATTTCGTATTTTTCACGAAAACAAAAGAGGTTGTGTAAAATTGGTAAAAGTTCAAAGTTTAACGGCGAGGAAATTTAGTATCGACGACATTTCGGTATTTATGTAGGTATAGCATTAGAAGGTTACGTGTATCGAGTAACTTTAGGGCAATTACTAAAAAAAAATGTTTTACCAAACTTTTCGATGCATTATAACAGCCATGTATTCTGACGTATATACTCAGAAGAACGAGAGTAGTTTTCGATTCGTCCCCTTTAACGAAATGACCGCAGTACGAGCTCTCGTTCCGATCCGGGGAAAACAACTATACTGACCGGTTTTTTTTTTCTCCTCCACGGTTCGTGACAGGTTAAGAGACAAATTTAGAACTCATACGATCTCTTCATACATGTTTTTTTTTTTCGGTCTGCTATCCGTAATGGTAATTTCGAGACATTTTTAGAGCTTTAAAAATAAAGTATTGAGCTATCCCGATGACGCTTTTTTCCAGACATATTTCGGTCGTTTCGAATAATCGATTATTCTATTCGGCGCAGCCTTTAATTTTCTTTTTCGGGCTTTCCACCGTTGAGTATATACACCTCGGAATAACATTTTGATAATTCAATACGTTTTGGACTAATGTCGAATCATGCTTTTTCCTGTATACTCCTGACGGTTCGGTGCCCAATTATTCTATTATCGAATTAAAATTTGAGTTCGAGAACAAACATTTTGGAACTAACGATTAGTCGTAACTTCTGATCGAATTTTCTTGAAACACCAAATCAAATAAATTTGACTATGAAAACGTTCGAAGTATCATTAGGATTTTTAAATTCTTAATAACTTTGACGTAATTCATTGGTCACTTCAACATTATTTTGTAAATCAATCGAATTTTTTTTCTTTATCATTTTTAAGACAGAAACATCTTTCGTTGATAAAATAAAATTGGCTCCAGGAGGAACGTTACAAAAATTGAAAACAATCGCTCCACGAGTATAAACGAGAAAGTTTTCTGTTCAAATTGACGAAAAAAATTTCTTTAAACTTACATTTTAATCGTTAATTCGAAACACGATGCTTCGAATCTTCGTTTCTTCGTATATTTTATTACTCAATTGAAAACAAAAGTGAGAAAATACGTAACGAAAAAGATGGGAGAAACATGTGAAAATAAAAAGTTGAACATTAAGTAGAGTTTGCCGACGGGGCTGGTGTTTCTGATCGTATGTAAACGTTGGTCAATCAGGAAAGTACGATCCACCGACCGGATGGAAAGCCCTGCTAACGAGCGAAACAGCTATGAAGTTGCGAGCAGCTCGGCCCACATGTGGCTCAGGTACCCTCAAAAAAAACAAAAAAAAAAAAAACAATAAACAGATAAATATCTCGTGTAAAAAAAGGAATTTTTTTTCACGAAGAAAAGAGCTCAGCAAGATCGTTGCGATCTTGGGAGGCTCGATTGAATAAATAAAATGAACAAACTTAGCCGGTTTATCATTGCCTCGTTATCGTGGCTCGATACTAATCGTGGATGTCTGCTCTCGAAACTAATAACCCGATTAATTGTTCAGTTGTATCCATCAAAAATGTCGTATCGACGTGAAACTCAGTCGCGTATTAATGACTCATTAATCGTCGGAGATTTTTGTCTCCCTTTTTGCATTCATCCTCTCGTGTCGAGCCAACGCTTTATACGTACTTAGCGATAACAACCCCTTCTTGCTCGCCAGCCACTGCACCAGACATCTTCAATATCATTTTTTATTTTTTTTGGTTTTTTTTTTTCAATATTTATCTCGACTGGGTGCTCTTTGGTGTTTTATCGCGATAGTCGATTCGTTTTAAAATTGAACTCAGGCATGTTTTTTTTCTCTCTTTTTCTGGTCAGAATTGACGACTCGAGAAACGTTTGTTCTTTTATCTCGTTCTTTTCAATTTTTCGATAAATTTATCGAGGTTTTTCTATAGTCGCCGAAATGCGTTCCGATCGTTCGATTAGCCGAAAAATCGGTCAAGACGCTCGGATCGGGTGTAAAAAAATGTCGGGACAAATCGGGTGCTTTTATAACGTCGAGCTATTGCAGCCCGAGAAACTTTACGCCGCATCAAGATCGCTGGACCAAACGATCCTTCGATTCCTTTTTTTTTCGTCGTCGCGCGTTCTTAATTCTTTTTTTTTCCTTTTTTTCACACGCGCCCGACTATCCGCAAAGTGGACATTCGTGTTCGGTGAAAAATCTTGTACGAACTTTGCTCTTTTTTTTTTCTTCTTCTTTTGTCAATGCGTATGACGTAAGCGAACGGAAGAAGAACGAGTTTAGAGAAAGAGACAGGGGAGAAAGGGCGGGAAATCGATTTATCGCTTCGCTCTCTTTCATCCTCATTCTCTATCTTTTTTCTCTATTTCTCTCTCTCTCTCTCTCTCTCTCATTCTTCCTTTCTCGTCGTCACCGAACGGTGTTGAGAACGAGAACCGCAAAAAGTTTTTCCAACGAGCACCCAGCTAGTCCCACTCGTGCACTGCATTCGTTTCAAGATCGTATATATATTTCATGTGTATATACATACAGACATATATACTACCTATGTACAAGCTCATAAACTTGGCTGCAAGGGCTTTTTTTCGAGGACAAAACCCTATTAAGTAAAATAGTGTTTTGGCGCTCGCAAATTCTCTCGGTTTTACTTCCCTCGCTGACTTTATCACTGAATATTTCAAGAATACTTATATACACTTTTTCGGAATGTTTCTGATCGTTCAGTATTTTTTTTTTCTTTTTTTTTTTCCTTGGCACTCGAATATTCATCGATCACGTTAAATCGTATTCCACCCAGTGCGATTCAGTTTTCTTATTTATCGGATAATTTTATTCATCACGATTCAGTGTCAATTCAATGTTATCAATGAAACAATTGAGCCAACGGATATAATCGGTTGGAGAAAATCACGAGTCTGACAGTTTCGATCCCAAGTCTGTGACAGTGCATAGGTAGTAATATTATGTATTTACGAAAATGATATATACGATTCGAAGACACGAAAATACCTGAATTTTTTGTACTGTGTCAACGTCGTTAAATGAGATGAGATGTTGTATGTTTCAATGCTTATATTATCGGCATATACATTTATACATATACGTATACGTTTAATATGTTAACGGAGCATAAATATTACGTTTTTTTTTCTTATATATCGTTGATTACGTATTTATGTGTGTGTTTGGTTGTCAATATTACATAAAAATCAGCTGTTTTTTTTATTATCACTTCCGCAATTTTATAAATGGACGTTTGTTTATTATTGGTCGGTGTTGAAAATAAAATAAATACTAAATAAATAATGAATGTGGATAAGAAATAAAAATTATCACTTTTTCGAATATCATTCTTCACTTTTTTTTTTCATCTCGGGATTTTTTCTTTCGTGTCACCCAATTTATTTTCATTTTTTCATTAACTTTTTTTTTATGTTCCTCGATGAAGAGTTCACTTGCACTTGTTAAAAATTCACCTGAAACGCACACCGAAAAGGTTTCCACGGTGATTTAGATGGCAATTGAAATAATGATTATTACGTAAAGTACTTGCAGTGATTTCAAATGAAGAGCACGAGAAGTAGAAGCGTATTATCTGCTCGCAAGGAATTTTTTTTTTTGGTTTTTGTTTTTTCTTTCACTTAGGTTATCGATGTTCGTTTGAATTACTATTGTTTTGTGTTAAATATTTGAATTGTTATTTTGTTCTGTCGCATAGCGAGTAGATATCGTTTTCACGGTACGTCATTCGAAAAACCTGAAAAAAAAAAGAAACCCCATTACAGGCAATTTGAAATCACAAGTGTTCCTCCATGAAACCAAAAAGAATGCGAATTTATTTTTTTCTGCTTTTTTTTTTCTAATCGACAACTTTCTCTCTCGAAAAACCTCGAAGCACAGATTTATTATGATATATTTATTACTCACTATCCAATGACACCGTCGCACGTGCACGCAGTGGCGCGGCGATAGCATAAGAGGGGGGAAAACAAACACCTCAAATATTTTTCGACTATTATTAATCACTCAACAATCCAAATTTTATTCCACACGGATTCATGTATATATATGCATATATATATACTATATATATATATGCATATATAAACATAAGAGTTAAAAAAAAGAAAAAAACTGAAAACACGAGGGTACCTGTGTATGCATCGAGCTATGGCTGCGACACTGTTAAATACCAATAATGTTTACCCCGAATACTTACTACATCCTATTCTTTTTTCTCTTTTTCTCTCTCTCTCTCTCTCTATCTGTCCACTGATCTTTTTCATCACACAGTAAAAAAAAAAAAATCAAAGAAATCATGATAGCAAAAGAGACGTTAAGAAATTGTGACGAAATGATTTTTCGACTAGTTCGACATCATCATTTTATCATGTAATATTTCGAAAGATCATAACTCATAATTTGTTATTATAATTCAACGTTTTAATTGAACTGAATGTTTTTCTTTTACTGTGCTGCATTTCATATGAAATATATATATATCTATATAGATATATAAATGTATTTTTCAATACCGAACATACGTTTCCTAGAACTTCATGAACATTGCTCGATAAATGATCGTGTGTTGTCGCATTAACGAATCATAAATCACTCCATGACACATCGTTTTAGCACCGAGAAAATGAATGAACCAAATCGTATTTGTTTGAATGAATACAATTTTTTTTTCTCGTTGCAAAATAATTATTTGCGAGCTTATCATTTAATCGCAACGTGAAAATTCATTTTTCTCGATGTATCTTTACAATTGGAACGAATGATGCCGTTTGGAAAATGGACGCAATAATATGAAATTAGATTGCTATATGCCGTAGCATGTAAAAGCATCGTGACATGTTTTTTCAATGTTGAAACGAAATAATTACGATTAGTTTTTAAGAGAACTTCGCCATTGTTGGAGGTCCAAACTTTTCTTAGTGTCAAGGGCGAAAATTGGAGCTATTCTGTTATCTCAAAAGTAACGTTAAGTACTCTGTGTGAAACGATGAAATGAATTCAGGGACAATTATACTGTCTCTCTCTATCTCTCTCTCTCGTGCTAGAAAAATTAGGAAAAAATTGTTAGGAGTACAAATGGGAACTTACGAAGAGTCGAAAGTTGTCGAAATCATTAAGAAAAAAGTTCAAGTATTAGTTCGTAACTGTGAAACGTCGGAGATCGTTGGTGGGAAGATTTAGAAAAAAAAAAAAAAAAAAAAATTTCTATGCGTTGGAAGAGAATTCAGGAACAGTTTTTATGCTTGCTTGTAATGGAAGAGCAGAGAAATATTCTTAAACGGACATAACCGAGCTCAGAAAGTACTGCAGTGCTTGGCGAATGATCCTTTTTGGCTCTTCCGAGCCACTCGAGCCTTTCTCTCGTTCCTCCTTCGTTGAACGACCGTCACGAGAGACGAAGTTGAACTTGCGGGATGGACTAATTACGCCCGGTCGTCCCGTGACCCTTGCCCCGAAGGCACGCCAAGAGAGAAAGGGTCAGAGGGTTGAGACTAACGAAGGAATGAGAAAAAGGAGAGAAAACGAGAGGGAAAGAGAGAGAGAGAGAGAGAGATTGCAAACGAACGTATAGACGAACGTACGAATACGACGAGTTTGAAGAGAGAGAAAAAAAAAGACCGAATCGGCTGGCTTGTTGGAGAGATAAAGGGTCGTCCGGGTGATTAGCGGAACGGGAACGACTTTCCAGGGATTTAAACTTTTACTCTTCCCGCAATGCTCGATCTCCCGTGTGCCATTGCCCACGTACTCGAGCCTCGCTATACCCAATATAGCTTTTTTCCTTTCTTCCTAGCTCTCTCTCTATTTTATCCTCCGGATTACACACATACGCCACTTATTCTCTCGCATAATCTAAGATCTCGTTCACGGGTTATAAAAATTACGTTAGCACGATTAGACTCCAGCATTTAAATTTCTAACGTTCACATTTTTTTTTTGGCTTTTAACTAACAAGAGTGACGATTTTCTCCGGATTTCGGGCAGACCCAACCATTTCGTTTCTACAAGATCGCAGTAATATGGAAATTCATGAATTTAAAAAATGTCATTGCACCCCCAGGACAAAATACTTAAAAAAAAAAAAAAAAATTCGACGTAATTTGACTGCAACCAAGCTCACTAAACATTTTCTTTTAGCATAAATTTTTAATGTTTATACAAAAAATTGTAACACCTCAAAATAAGCGAATTGTCGTATTTCAGACGTCTCGGATCCCAGACACGTTCAATGTTTATAACGAGAAGAATCATTTCCATACAAAAAATTCAGTGCCCTGGGCCAATCGAATTGTAATTTTTTGACATTTTTTAATGATTTTCTTGTCATTTTACTCGATCGAACGGAACGATAATTAAATTTCTCGATATATATTCCTTCGCTCAGTTTGTAAATATTTTTGGAAATATTCTCACAAGCCAATACACGAGAGAGGTAAATTTTGATAGAGACGAATGTAGGAAAATTACAAAAGGGAAAACAGTGATGGCACGAGGCCAATGTGGGAAGGATTGTTCTTCCTGGTGAGGTTTACTCGACCTGGCAATTTCCCATACTGTTCTCACACTCCTGAAACTTTTCCTAACTATCCGTGTTTTTCTTCTCATTCCCATCACGACCGTATAAACCTCCTTCTCTATATGTATATATATAAAAGAGAAACGAAACTTTTCGACTTTAGAATCTTTCGAAGCGCGTGATAACAATTTACCAGAACACTGGGTACAGTGAACATTGTGAAATTTTTATATCAACGAGCATCGGAGCGTTACAAAAATGACGACAAATTTCTTGTTGCTTTCTTCTTTTTGATTTATTTTTATTTCACCCTCGTTTACGTTTTTACACAGTTAAGAGTAATATCGTAACACGTATATGTATACGAAAGTAGGTAAAAAAAAAAACGCCTCGAGATAAATTCTCTTTATACGTAAAACAGGTGGAATCAAAAGTTTGTTAATATGTATGGACGCGAGCAGATGTTACCACGCTTCGAAACGACCCTTTTCCTTCTTGTTCCATTCTCCTCTATGCACTCTGGGCTCACAAAAACTTGATATTGCTTTATTTCACTCAGCTCCTGCGCCAACTAACACCCAAGAAGAACAACGTAGAAGAGTTGACCATTTTTTTGGACCCTGAAAGAGAGGACTGAAATTTAAGGTTCGATAAAAAGAAGAGGGTTGACGCTCTTAAACGTGTTAAATATTTTTGCCAGTGTCAGAATGTGCCACATTCCGGAGGGCCGCTGCTCAGAAAGAAAGAGAAAACTTTTTTTCAACTTGGAAACCATAAGGGTAGTTTTTTTGTCTACTCTGCCCTCGGTGGTTCTTCTTGCAACTCGAATTTTCAGGTTCAAATAAAAGTATTCGTGATCGAACTTTGAAATGATTTGACACAAGAAATAACTGTTTTTTTTTTTTCATCCCTCAAAGAATTCTGCTAGTTTCATCTTTTCCAACCCTTTTATTGGATACTTAATTTTTCTTTTCTCATCTATTCGTAGACCACTCTGCCAGAGCTATAGCTTTACTCCGAGACTTGACCCTCTTTTTAATTGCAACCCTTCCAGTTCTTGACTCGGAACGCCCCAAACGGCACAGGGAAAAAGGGGTGAGTTAGTCGTCTGGAGAACGTGACGAAAAAAAGAAGAAAAAAAATGGTCTGTGAGCAAGGGAAAATCAGGTGTGCCTCAGATTTTGGTTGCAGCAGTTTCCTTCCTTCCTTTTTTATCTCTCCTCGCGCACTTTCTCAATCCCTCTCGTCGTGTTAGTCCAGACGTCGTCGTCGAGCTAATGTTTGCAGAGCATACAGAACGTTCCACCTTCGGATTTACTATCGCGTTTGATCTTTTAACCAAGCGAATGTCTTGGATTGTTAAACGGCTGCTTAAACGTTGTCTGAGCAAAATTTTTTATCAACTCCAATTTATGGCTTTATACACGAGTAAGATATAAAAATGGAGACTCGATAGCCACATCATCCCTCTGCGAACTTTGCACCCTCAATATTTCACTTCCTTCCGGCAGAGTTGAGTTTTCCGGTTGGATGCTGCGAGATTCCTGCAGCTCTTAGAACGTACACGGTGAACGTGAAATATGGCTGTATATGACAAAGTGGCAAGGTGATAAGGGGCGGAAAATAGAGTGTGCGAAAGATAGAAATTCTCGTCATAGAATGAACTAGAGAAACGAAAGGACAGGAGTTATACGACAGTGCGAACGTGAGATCCAATTTTGAGGTAAGACTACGAAGACGGTGGAGATGCGATATAGACTCTGTAAATGGATATCGAGTTTGAAGTAGGCACTCTAAGTTCGAACCAGACCTACCAACAACTCCGAGTTCGGACTTGACGACATACGCGTAGGTGTCGGACGAAATACTCTCTCCCTCTCTCTCTTTCTCTCTGTCTTGTTCTGTCAATATCGTTGCGAAGAGTACAAAAAATGATTAGTTAGGTATACTTCAACCAGAAAATTGATGTATTGTGTTTGGATGCAAAGTTCGAAATGGCTGTTTGCCACGATCGATCGTTTTTTTTTTTTTTTTTTTTCAAACCCTTCAACAAAAATAAACCTTTTTATGATTCAACAATATTTTTCTTATTTACTTTTAATATTTCGATTAAAATAACAGGAAATATATGCTACGAAAATGATCCAAACAGACAGTTGTACTGTAAATTAATTCCCGATATTGAAAATGTTTTTATTTATCGAGAAAAAAATATCACTGTCAACATTATACGTGATTTAAATTGAATTATTGGTGTATTAAATTATATTTTGGTTGATTCTAATTCGTACGAATTGTTATTTTAATTAATTGGAGAAAATAATTATTTCTGGACATAACGAATGTGTCAACGTCATAAACTCATTATTTTTCTCTGTCTCTCTGTTTTCCTGTCTCTTTTTTTGTCACTCTCTCCCTCTCTCTCTCTCTTTCTCTTTTTTCTCTCTATGCTCGACATCTTTCGCCCCGTCTCTGTATTTATACACCACTCTAGTTGAAAATAACGCGAGCACCTCTCCTCTTTGAAGCACGTAGGGGCTGCCTCGAAAACTCATAAATTCAGAGCTCAGAGATGGACAAAATGTTGACTCGGTGATATTTTCGTTAAAGACAAATTTATCGCGACGATAAAGTCGATTTATTGGATTGAACAAAAAAATAAAATAGATAAAGAAAGAAGAGGAAAATCCTCAAACTCACTGTCCAATGAAATTTGCGTAAATAAATTTACTTTTTTATATCAACGAAAATGGAGTTTAAATTTTGTCAATTTTTGTGCCTCAGACAGTGAGTTTTATTGGTCTTGGAATTGCATTAAAATAGATTCCAAAATCAATCAAATGTTGGTAGAACATCAAAGTCCCTTTTCATTTAAATACCCTAAATATCAAAACACAGAAAATAAACAAAAACAATGTTAAAACAAGTTTAGGAGCATGATTAAAAATCATCTCTGAACTTCTCAGTTCAGGATTAATATTAAAAAACAAACAATTTAAAAATAAAAGCGAATTTCGTACCCGTAAATTTACGCACGTTTGTTAGAACGTGAGGAGTGAAAAAAAAAAAAAATTAAACGTTCCAGCATCATTTTATTCGTGTTTTTTTTGCAATTTACAATTATTTTTGCCAATGTAGATCCGGAAAACACCGAGGCGGCGGATCTTCAGAGAAAACTGGAAATGCTGAACAACACGATGGACCAGGAGGCAAGGGCCGAACAGGCCCGTCGCCAGATATTGTACATAGGCCACTGTAAGTATCTCCGGTTATCCATGTGAATATAAATATATAAAAGAGTGAAATTCCGGCTCCATTCCCTCCATTCCCAACCTCTTCGCGAGTCTGAATTTTCAGTTGTATATTTCTGTCGAACTCTTTGATCGATATGAGCCAACTTTTCGAATTATTTTCCATTTCGAACGGCCCCAGTTTGTTGGAATCGGATCAGCAGTCATCCATCACCAATCTTATGAACCTCTATTCGATCATCAATATTCCATAGCAATAAAATAATCTCTAATATCTATTTTGAATTACGTTTATCTCTTAGTTATCTGTCACATTCGATATAAATGAATAAGAAATCAAGAAAATAAGAAAAATCGAGTTTAAAAGACTTTAAAGACTTGGATTTGAATTTCCCGTTTTGATCGCATCTCCGCGACTTTCTTCTTCGAGCCTTTGCTCCATTCTTTCACAAACATAAAAACACCCACATATGTCGTGCAGTAAAGTGTATAGTGTCGTTGTACAATCGCGTTTACTTCGATCTTTTACGAGCCAAGTAATGTCAGTGTGACATTGAGCTCTTGCTGTTGGTGGAGTACCAGCCACAACCTCTGAAGTCTGTCTCATCAACCTTCCGGTTCCTTGGAACTCGGTGGAGAACGTCATTTGAAAGATGTTTTGTAGCTTCTCCTGACATCTGGCGGGTGAAAATGAGGGAGCGTAAGATTTCTGAAAGATTGATCAACTGAAAAATCATTTTTATTCGTAAATTCGAGCTTTTTTTGAAATTCATTCCTTCGAAAGGCTTTTCTTTGCATTATTTTATGTATTTCGATAAAAGTTTCTTGCTGAAGAAAATCAAGGGATTTCTACTTTGTCGACTCGGAAGCCCCGAAGTTGTAACGGTCGGTAATCTACCCCTGAATCATGGCGAACAACCCCTTCTACCAATCCGGACAACTTTTATCTCCCTCCGTTCACTTCCATCAGCAAACGAGAAAATCTTGTCGATAACTCGATCTGTTTTATCAGTGAAATTCATTTTTCTACCAATTGGATAAGTGATCGACGAAAAAGATCTCCAAATGATTGGCGATCGTTGCATTTTGAACCTTCTGAAGGTTTTTTCAAATCCTCTCAAATTCAATAGCATTTTCCCGTTGATGAAGCCACTGACTTTGTTGTTTTTTTTTTTTTCATTTTTAGCCGGTTACTCCGAAGATTCGGATTACACCTCCGATCTGAATTATCCGGTGGGTGGACAGGGTGCCAACAGTTCGGCCTCGCAATTTCGCACCGCTGCCAATCAATTAGCGACGCCTCAACGATCGCTTGAGACATCGAGGGAAAATAGTTACGAAAGGGACGATCATCAGGTATTTATACTTCGAATTATAATTCAACTCTCACGAAATACACGTCAATAAAAAATTGATCAGTTCCCTTTGGATCTTTTTCAATGTTTAGTTCACTAAGTGCTAATTTTTAAAAGTGATCCATGCCCAACATTTCAGCAGTTGTCAATTGTTCCAAAACAGACTGGCTCGTGATGCAAGCTCTCAATAAAATGTTCTTCCTGTTTCAATCTATTTCATTAATTCAGTACAATTCTCCAGCACATTCAATGATGAATCGTCATATTTTTTTTTCCCCCAAGTAATTCATTGCTTTGAAATCGTTATGTCAAACTTTTTTTATACAATAATTTCACGATTGATTGCGAAGGTAATTTCTCTCAACTGAATTGCAGTTGAAAAATATCCTCAATCCCTGACAGAATAAAAATGCGTTACGTTTATTGGATTGGTATGAACTTTAAAAAAAAATTGGTTTGTGACAGATTCCTGGGAGCGTTGGTGGCAGACGAGCTGGTAGTTATAATTATGGTGGTCGTGGCCACAGTCCTAGATACGATGAGCCTTATCCCGGTGAAGGTCCTCCACAGAGGTATTCCACTCAGCAAAGTGCCGAGTCTTCCGAGCCACTCTTCTATAATAGTCGACCGAGACACTACAAGGAATACAGGTCAGTTTTTTTTTGTACCAAAAACGATTATTTTTCTGATTATTTATGATTTTTTATTCGACCTACTTTATTCTGAATGAATTTTTATTTATTTTTAGGTTATTTATAATCGAACAATTACAAAATGGTTTATTCGATTAAAAAATCTTCTGATTTAATAATTTTCACAAGTTCATCGTGTATTACTGATCTCAAATACATTCACCGATGTTCAATCAAATTTTTCAGGGAATTTACACTTTAAAAATTCTTTTCCTCTAAAAAAAAAAAAAAAAAAAAAACGCTTCCCAAACAGTACACATAAAAAACAACGTTTTATTGATTCGTTCTCCCAATTTTTTAAATACAGACGACGGAAGCACACGTGGGATTATGAGGACAGGTACGACGAGATTTTGCTTCGTTTCGTTTTCACAAATCACAATGAGCCCTCGTCTCAGTCGGCTTTCAGTTTTTTTTTCTTCACACATTCATACCCTTACGAAAAAATGTATAAGAAATTAAAAAAAAAAGCTTTTGCCGCTTCGGTATTCTTTCACTCTTGTGCCAACGAATAAAGTTTTCGTATATTTAATTTCCTCCGAACAAGAAAATAGATCTTCCATCCGATTTTTCACACATTCTCGCATCGCTATTTTGCCATAATATTCACCATTCTTTCAACATCAAATTTCCACTTAAAAAACATAAAATATTTTTTCGGAAGGCTATAAAAAATATTTTTTTCTCGTTCGGATCCTTCATTCAATATTTCTTCCATTTTTTTCTATTTGATCGTTTGTAAAGGATGTTATACATACGAATAATATGCATAACTCGATCAAACGCATATTTCCGTTCGAATCGTTCGGGGATTATTCAGGATTGCTCGTTTCCTGAATGATATGCACACGCGAACGTTTCTCACTAAATCGTCCCCATGTACACATATTATCGTACATGCAAACCACGATTGTACATAATAGTTCATCAATGTATACCATCTCGGTTATAACGGCTATCATGGATCTATCAATCACAACATCGGACATCGGTTCTCGCACGCTATACAATACCTCATACACGTTTTAATCAACCGTCACGATCACAATCATCCTCAGCTCTCTATCTGTCATGTATATCCACAGTTAAATCGTACTCGTAATATTAGACACGATACAGTATCGGACTCTCGCTTAGTTGTTGGAATTCACTTAATGATCGTATTCATTTTTTCATGAGTTCTATCATTTTTTCCCAATTTCTTTTTTTGATTTTTCAGTATTTTGTAAATCTCTAATAGTAACTCGTCAATTTTTGTGCCTTTGGATTGAAAATAAATAATCAGAAAATATTGTACGATAAATGAGTTCTTTAAGTCTAAAACTTTCGAGATTTAAAAAATAAATAAATATATTATCCAACAATGAGAATAAATACGTTAGTACATTTGTAGAAAATCCTGAACATTGATTCATGAAATAACGATAACGTATAGATGCATGAACACGATAGCTGCTGATTGAGAAATCAGCCCATTTATTTTCATCGCTGAATCGCAAGAGTTTCAATACTTTGAGATATTTTTAGATTATGAAAAACATTATTTCAATAATTGAAATAAATATTCGTTGATGAATTGCAGTCAGGATGGTTGGTACAGCGAAGGTTACGATTATCCTGGCACAAGGGTCGATGAAACGAGAATATACAGCGATACGGAATACTATCCCAGCACCACGACCAGCACGTCGTCACGAAGAAGAGGTAATTTCTGAACGCTCGATTTTTATCAAATTGTTTAAATATCCATAAATAATTGACATCGAGGGATTAAATAATTCAAAAAAAAACGATGATTCATCATCTTTCGTGTCAATTTTATGAACAGAAAGAAAAAGAATAATAATCCAATTATCATGTGCTAAATCTAGTCATAAACTACGACGTAATAGTGAAATTTTCTTTGCAGGTGCACATAGGAGACCGTCGCTCGAAAGACAAACGACTCTTTACGATGATCAGATGCATTACGGAACTGATGGTTATGGCAGTGATAGTAGGGTCGGCAAAATGAGTGCTACTTATCCCGAGTGTCATACGGACATTCGTCACAGTGAATATTACGACAGTATAACGGGTTACGTTTATCAGGATGAGAGGTAAAAACATAATAGAAATGTTATTTATAATTTGAATTATGATTTTTCATGAGAGGCATCGAATGATTAATGTTGCTATTGAGAAAACAGAATTCGATTAAACGAAGTGACAATTAAGAATAATTTTTAATTATGCGAGCAATTGTAGCAGGAATATTGAATTTGAATATTTTTTTAAAAATGTTTGATTTTCATTGTTTATTCAATTAACAGATATGGACAAGACGACGAAGATCGTCAATGGGACAGCGGGGGGAAATGGTACCTCGGGTCTAACATTTATAACGAAAATAAACGCAATAGAAAAACACTTCCACAGAGACCAGCATCAAGTATTGGTATTCACAGGCCTGACTACAGACCCACTGTCACGAGGCAACGTAGCTACGAGTCCGAAGAACTCGATTACAGGTATGAATTTATTAGAGATTAATTTCATTCCTGAAGTAATTATTGGAAAAGCAATCTACTTCGTTATCAATTAATTGGAGACGAAATATTCTGCGAAACTTCTGTCGCATGCGGAGTAAATTATGTTTTTATAACGTCATAACTTTTTTTTCATTTTATCGAACTGAATTCGAAGTGAACAATTATTTGAAGTCTTTGTAGAACGAAATGATTTTTTTTGGTAGCTAACCTTATTAAAAGCTTTTTTTCTGAATGTTGGATCCACTTTAAAAAAGATCTTTCAATTATTCCTACATTTTTCAATATCAAGTTTTCTGACGATGTTCTTTCTCAACAGCGGACAGAGCACAAGGCGACGGAAAGCTCTGCAGCCTCAGCAGCGTCCAATGTCGCGTCAGGAAGGTGGTACCGGAAAAAAATTGCCACCAACACCGACAAAACCGAGTAGCGTTGTAATCGGGCGTAAGCCAGTCTCGCTTCCAGCAACTCCAGGACGTCAACTGCCACGTACGAGAACACCGTCCGAGGAGAGTTACTACAAGCAGGACTACAACGAGGATTACAACTATGCTTATCGTAGCAGTCAGGATAATTTGCCTCAAGATACGAGTTACGTTGACGTGGTATACGCGGAGCCAGTTGTTAGTAGTGAGAGTATGATGAAAACGAAATCGTCCTATGGTAGTGCGACGAAAGACATTTATAGCGGTACAGTGCGTGTACAGGACAATCAATTCGGATCAGTCTCATATGGGACGACGGATCAGCTCGAGGAGCAGCAGTACGTCGACGACGGTTACAAAAAATCAGCGTCGAGAACGCAAAACGCATACGAGACGGTGAGTCAAACGTATCAGGATAATTCATACACGGAGGATTATAATAATTCTCAACAATCTTACGTGCCACCAACCAGTCAGATTTATCAAGATACGAATTATCAGACAAATACATATCCGAAAGGTAGCGAAACGAGTCTAGGGCATTACGAGAATTCTCATCTCGGTACCAGCCAAGAGCATGATTACCAGACTAATCTTGGTTACAATGAGAACACCGTTGATTATAATCAAGAGCCTTATAAGCAGCTTGACACCTATCAGGACACTTACAAGCAAGATCCTTATCAGCAGGCCAATTATTCGGAGCCTTACAAGCAAAATGATTATCAAGATACTTACAAGCAAGATAATTATCCTGAGACTTACAAGCAGGACTCTTATCAAGAGTCTTTCGATGATTCTTACAAGCAAGACTCATCCCTCAATGAGTCGTACAAGCAAGATTCCTTTCCTGAATCTTACAAGCATGACACAACCACCACGACTACTACTTATGACGATAATTACAAGCAGGACGTGTATGAGAATACTTACAAGCAGGATTCCTTCGGGGAATCCTACAAGCAAGATTCTTACGCCGATTCCTACAAAAGCCAAGATATTTATCAAGAATCTGGTTACAACGAGACTTACAAAGATGAATCTTACGATGAGTCTTACAAACAGGAAAACAGCCAATACAATGGCTATGGTGGGAATGTCGAAACTTCGGTCTACGATAATAACGTTCCGACGTCAGTGGCTTACGACAAAAGTGTACCATCGACAATGGCTTACGAGCAACAACAGCAGTATTCACAGAATCAGTATGACAATAAATACATCGTAACGTCAACTGGATACGAGGAGTCTTATCAAGATCCAAACGTACCGGTATCCCAGGATAATTATTCCGAGCCTTATAGAAACGAAACACAACAACCAACCAGTCAACAACAAGACATCAATTATCAGGACAATTATCATGTTCCCTACAGCAAAGAAAGTCAACATGGCAATTACGAAGATGGTTATCAGGGTTATCCTGATCAGTACACTGACAATACTTATCAAGAGTCCTACCAGGAGTCTTACGATGAGCAACAATACAATAACACCGTCCAGACAAGCGGCGAGAGACGAAGGAGTGAAGTTCCCGAACTCTCCGTGACGACACCCCGTGGACAAACGAGAACCAACGGGTATCAGTCCAGCGAGTCCGAGTACTTTTATCCGAGTCAAGACAGCGAACATGAACAAACTGTCTCAGCCATTGGCTCCTCGAGACGCAAAAAGCTTGCTAGCAAACGCGACGCCAGTCCCTTGCTTCCACAGAACACAGATTCGTTGGAGTCGAGGGATGACGAACTCAAAGATTCGTTCGAAACTGCTGTCAGCTCTGTCGGTAGCAGTCAACCCCGAAAAGGCTTCAGTGAATACTCAACGGCAGGTGAATCCAGTCCACTTCCCGGTACAACGGTCGATTCACCATTGAGCACCAGCCAAGTGGCTCCTTCCACTTTGTCCAACCATGTGACCGCCAACAATCGTGTCACTATAACCGCTATGGTCCACGGTGGAGTTACAACCCTCAATGGCAAACGACCCCTTGAAAGAACTGATTCTTACGCCGAAGATGTCATCGACGACGAAGAAGCATATCCCGAAATCGTCCCCAAGGAATCCCATCGAAAAGATTCACAATTATCCCATCAGAGTCAGCTCAGTCAACACTCCAATCATTCTCAAAAACCAAAACTTATCAGGGGTGATTCTTACGCCTCCGATCATTACAACAGCGAAGATGGTTACCCGCCAGCTGGACGAAGAGACTCTTTCGTTCAACTTGCGAGAAACGATTCTTACGCATCTATCAATCAAGATGGCAGCTTCAAAGGGAGTCTCAGTCGCACTGATTCTTATCAAAAAAGGGGCTCCACTTATGGGCAAAACTTCACCACTCCTCAACCCATTTCCAGGGCTGAAAGCTGCCAACGTGGATACTTTAAAGATCAAGATTCCATTGATGAGTCTGATATTGTCCTCAGCAGTGCTATCAATGGGGAATACAAAATGAGGAACGAGACTCTTGAGAGGTAATATCAATGTTTAGCTGAAAGTTGGTTTGCTTCTTTGTTTTTATCGCTTGTCATTGGCCAATGGCTGAAAATATTATTTACTATTTGGAAATACTTCATTTTTATTAGTCGTTCGAAAGATAATTTTCTATTCTAATGTGTTCTTCAATCATTTTGCTTTTATTATTAAAGGTACGAGAGAGGCGAAGAAGCTCTTAATCGAGGCTCTCGAGAGAACTCGTTGGTTGAGCCTTATAAAGGAACACCCCCATTATCGAGATCGGATAGTCCAAGAGGTGGGTTCAAAAACTTGATGAATTTCTTATTTTTCTTGATATCTGCATGAATTTCCGGATAATTCACACATATTTTTTATTTGGTTTTGAATGGTTTGACAACATCTGAAAAAAAAACAGGCATCTTAAAAGTGTAAACATGAGGTATTGATGATAACGTCGAATTTTGCTTCATTAAACGAAGATCTTTGTAGATTCTTATCGAGACATTAAACGGTAAAATCCCAACGGAATGAAATGTTTGTCAGGGATCGTGTGCATAAAATATTTTCCATTAATTCGACGAGTTAAAAATTTGAATTATTCATTCAGGAAGCGTAACGAAACAAGCATCGCTGGATGAGAGCGTGCAGATGGACACACCGCCCAGAAGCCCACCGGAACCTCCACCGGATGAAGAACTTTTGGATATGGTTGGTGCACCTCCTGTACCAACGCAGCTCAAAGAACGCCAGGAAATGACTGCCAGGCAACGATGGCACTGGGCCTACAACAAGATCATCATGCAGCTAAACGTAAGTTATTTCTCATGATAAAATATCGATTAAATATTCAGCAGGAAACGCTACTAAATAACGATTAAGTCAACAAGAACATCACTGAAATCTTCACATCCTCTTCTATAATAAATTAATACGTAAATCACGAATGAGGAACTGTAGCACTTCGATAGGGATTAAAAATAAACTATTGGGGACTGATGATATTAGAGTTGTCGTTCAACAACTCTGGTGACTTTTCGAATGTCAGAGATAAAGAACTGTAATTGAAAGTATGTTTTTGACGTTGAATGTTCCTATTGGAATTTTTTTATTCCATATTTTATTTGGCATTGAGATCTTTTTCCCGATCTTACGTGTTAAACCGTTACTGAACTGTACGCGAGGACAAAGAAACTGTCGGATTTACAGCAATAGTGAGAATTTGAGAAAATGAAAAAAACACAATCTTAGGAGGGATTATTTGAAATAAGTTTCGAGCCATTGATTCAAAATTTTTCATTTTGATATTTCCTGCGAATAATGGAAACGTGAAGGAAGGCCATTAAAATGATTTTCTTTGCGAAAGCCATGAGCGAGTAACGACCTTTACAAATCGGAAGGAAAGTGAATACAAAAGACCTTTTGTGGCATTCGTCAAAAAACATTACCCGCACTTTGTTGACGAACGATATACTTGACTAACCTTTTGTCACGTATTCCCTACTCTCACCTCGACCATTAATCGATTTCTCTCGTGGCAAAACCACTACGACGTATCAGCTATGAATACCTATAAGCATTGCATGTATATGTGCAGTACAAACATATAAGAAATGCTACAAACGTATTATCGATTTTCAATGAAACCGTTGTTTTATTTTTAAACTCTTGGTATAATCTATCTACGTGACCTTGAGCTCTTGTGCGGGGTTACCGGGTCGCGACCGAGAGATTATTGAACTCGTGGACAAATAGAGTATTGGGCAAATGCCAAGCGATTATCTGTGGCCAAAATCGCTCTATCTTTTTCCCCACAACACCAATGGACTTGCCCCTGCCCCCTCCCCCCCTCCTTTGTACACCCTGACTTAAGGATTTTCTGCATCTCTTTCGGATGGTCAACAATGAGCGTATTAAGCACAAGAATTTATTGGTAACAAAATTCGATCGCTAATCACTATTAATGTTCCACTAGTCTTTTGTTATTGATAACTATTGATTACATCGGGCAATGAATCAATTAAATTCAATAGTAGAAGTCAATCGATAGCGACGAAGGGCACGCAGTCAGAGTAGCTCCAGCGATCTCTCTGGTTAAATAGCTTCGGACGGAGCCAATACTTGGATGGGGGACCGGTGTCTAATCATGTACCAGCTCGCGCATCAATCGCTAAACGCAGACAGTTTTTCGGAATTTTTCATGATGCTAAGCAACTGGTACTCAGTAAAAATGTAGCTGCCTGTATTGGCAGGGTTCCCAATAGTTTCCCTTGGGTCTCAGTGCAAATGTGATACAGTACTGCATTGAGAACGAGTGGCTGTGGGCAATGCTCTCCGAGGGTCTCACAGGAACATGGAAATTAATCAGATGGGCAGAAACGCGATGGAATGGGCTTGTTCGACTCTACAAGGGTATACACAGGATCAATAAAAATATAAGAAAATAATAGGCGTTGATATAGATAAAAACATAAAGAATTCTACGTGTTAATTCATGTCGTACACTCCAACAGTAACAGTTTAATTTTACTGCAGAGGCCAAAAAACTAAAAATTCGGATCTTTTTTGAATCGATGGCTCCGAATCAGGAGAGAAATTCGAAATTTCTTTCGAAATCCAAAGTCTCACGTTTTTTGTACTTCAAGGTCGTTAGAACGTCCGATCAATCAATCGATAGTGCAGGAATGAGGTCGTCCAGGAATCACAAGGTTTAGGGCTTGGGGGATCAGCCTTGATAGCTGACACGAAACCTCCATTAGATCAGAAGTCCCTTGCCACTTTTCCCATGTATGCTAAACGCTAAATCTGATTTACCGATTGCTTATGCTGATCATGTTTCGTCTGTACGACAATTGCAAAATATTTTAACCAGAAAAGTTTGAGTTTTGGTTGCGACAGTTCCGAAATTAGGAATTTGTATTCGGTGTTGTTCTAGTGCTAGGGACAAATTGCTTGAAAGTTATTGAAAGGC
The DNA here is from genome assembly GCA_037576405.1 of Campoplex capitator. Lineage (NCBI taxonomy): Eukaryota > Metazoa > Arthropoda > Insecta > Hymenoptera > Ichneumonidae > Campoplex > Campoplex capitator. Next base: position 4,538,394 of record JARBWI010000323.1, on the reverse strand, counting down.
TCTGGAGTCAAAAAAGAAGAACAGCGAATGAGAGAAAAAGAGGAAAAATAAGAAAAAAAATCAATGACCTTAATTACAATGCAACGCCATCTTATCTTCGATTCACTTCTTCAACTACGAAACTGGCTTCAAAAGAATAATCCACTGGAAGTTTCAACCACCACTACAAAACGAATATCCAAACTTTTAACCACAGCTCTGACGAGCCTTATTCGCTTAATCGAAACATCCTTGTAAAAACAAAACTTGAAGAATCCGTGGATCCTGAAGACTCAAGTCTCTTCATTCCACCAGTGAGACCCTGTTCGATCACTATATAAATACATTTCTGGTAGTAGGTTTGTTAAACGCGTTCAGGAAAAAGTAATGAGAAAGAAATAAGAATGGAAGTAGCCTGGGATAATGTTTGGTCGGTATTAGTCGAAGAAAATGGTTTCTCCAATATCGATAAAATACTCGTAACGGTATATACGTGTGTGTTTAATCTTTTGCGGAAATTCTTAAGACGAGCCAAGCACATTTTTCTTCTGTTTTTTTCATTCTCGAAGCAATTTGAGGCTTCCCACACTCCTGACATTTAGAGATGAGGGTTTATTCGCGCTGGTCGCGTGCAAATTTTTCAGGACTCTCTCATGGACAACTGCAACATGATTCTCTTCAGAGTTTTCTTGTCACTTTCAACTTCATGTCGTTGTTGTTGCCATATATTTGTTTAGAACTACACATATATATATATATACACGCGTGAGATTTCAAGGCATGTTTCTATGCACTGACGATCCCTGTTTTGCATATTATGCAGATTCGTTATTCTCTCTCTCTCTCTCTCTTCTTCAGTTGTTCCATCATTTCAGTTCCATCTTGCTTCCTGCCGCATTTCATCTTTATCACTAGCTGCTCATCTACCTCGCCTTTTTCCACTGTCCCTTTTCCGCGCTCTCTTTCATTTTTCATGGCTTTGAATATGTAACTTCTTCATCTTCCATTCTTTACTACTTTTTTTTTTTTTTTTATTCTACTCTCACCAGCTCCAGAAGGACTGAGGACTTTTTCGACGACTGCGAAGGACGCGTCCACGGTTCTTTTTTTCTTTCCTCCGCAGCATAACACAATGAGAGCTGTCAAATTCTTTTTTTTTTATTCAAGAAATAAGAAAGAGTCTGTGAAAATAATAAATTTGTGAATACAATGAATAGTCCTCCAATGCTTTTTTTTTTATTACTGCGGTGTACTTTTTTCGTTTGCATTCGGTGGATTTTTACGAGCTGATATTAATTTTGAACGTACTTCATCTTTTTGTGTGTGCTAGCATTGTCGATTTTCTACTTTTTGTAATAACTTCGATCGAAGATGAATGAGAATCTTTCGTTTTAGTTTCAGTTTTTTCTCATTTTTAATGTTCTTCGGTTTTTATGAATAATGGATTATCGATTTTTTTTTAACGACTTTTCCGTTTGGTTTCAACTACTTCTACCTGCTGCATCGTTCCTATTCATTGGTAACAGAATCTTCTTTTTCACGTATGAATACTTCGAAAAAATGCTTCGAAAATATTGCGTTCTACTGGGAGTTGAGACTCCACCGGTTTCTCGCATTCGACGAGTTTTCGAATCCTTTCGAAAACCTTGGTAAACATGTTTATCATAATTTTTCGTGCATATATGTAGCAGATATTAATTTTGAATATTTTCTAAGCTAGTCGTCCATTTGTTCATCACAAAAATCATTTCGTCTGACGCTATCCAGTCGGAATTCTACTGTACATCTGAAGCTTTCTATTCCTGAAAGATTCATCGAAGTCCGATCAGTAGCTCTCGAGTTTCAAGTAGTCAAATACATCGACAAAGTTCTGTTTTCTCATTGATTTAGACAAGAAAGAGATTGATAGATCAATTTCCACATTTCTCTTCGTAGTCCAAGTTGTGAAAAAATGATTTTAAAATCTATTTTTTATCGATCGAACTGTTTCGCCGTCCGCATGAATATGTAAATTATTATGAGGTTTATTTTGTTGTTACTTCAATTAGTATCCTCTCACGTAGAACTAAGTCTCGAGGCAAACAAGTCGAGGTTTCGACGTTCCCTATGCACGAGGCTCTTAATCTATGTAGGCCAGACAAGCGAATACATGCATAACGAGGTAGCAATAGCAATTACGTAGTAGCGTGATTCTCGTGTCTGTGGTGGGTGGCCGGGTGTGCAACATATGTTTAGTACGACCATCGAATGCCCGTATGGTTTGAAAGTTTGGCCTACGACGATTTAAAAAGAACGTTGAACGAAGTCGACGAGGACTGTAGATATGATACGATATCACCTTCTTCACCAAGGTCTCCATTTTTCCCACAACTTTGTCCCCTAACTTATGTATATTTTTTTTTTTTTTTTTCGTCATCGAAATCCCCCCGATGCTGGCCAACCTGCTGATGAAAATGTGGCTCAGTTGTTTCTGGATCATCCTATCATCCATACGTCTACAGCACGATACCTTTGTGGCTCACTGAGTCAGGAGAAAGCTTATTGAGTCAGAACAGTTATGGGTTTTTAATAAAAAGAAGATAAATTCTTCGTCAATCATTCCGGATTGAATCCATTAATTAATGGACATCTGAGTCAAGATGTTGATGAAATTTTCTTCATTTTGAAAATCTCTCGGTTGCCACGTAACTTCAAGTCGCAGCACACGATTCACTCGTATACTTATCTTCACTGGCTTTCTCTCGCCGTATTTCATAAACTAGATTATCGATCGTTTATTTGCTTTTATTGGACGGAAGTGTCACCCGGGTTTATCCCATCTACGAAGGCTTGCTTTTGGTCTATTGAGGAAATATCAGCCGGTCGAAGGGTGCTTGACCGATTCTTAGCAGGAGGTCGTGTTAACTTGAGTGAAAAAAGCTGCGAGAGGTCTCTCTCTTATAACGTTCCCCACTTCACATCGTATTCACTACTTTCTTCTACGTTGAAAATCCCGTATGAGCTAAAACACTACTGAGAAACGAGTGATACACCATCGTCAGGATCGGCGAATCGTGCATTGTGCTTTTGGTCAACGGACCGAGTGGATTGAAAGTCTCTTTCTCCTCACAAGTTGAGTGCAACTTACGACGAGTATGGTGAAACTTCTCATTGACATGGTCACAGGAACTTTAACGCAAGAGAAAAAAGTCGCAGATACGAGGCACCGGTGCAACGCAAATGATGGATAACATCGGTAAAAAGGAAGTTCGATGATGAAAGAATCAAAAATTGTGATGAAATGACAATCAAGTGCGACGAAAACATTTCAACAACTGTGAATATAAAAAAACGTTGCTACATCATTTGACAAATATCATGGGAAATTGATATGAAACGAGTGGTTACCAGAGAAGAATGTTATTACAATTGAAAAATAAAAATTCAGGAAGTCCAGATCAGGCAAATGGTTCGCGAATGAAGATAAAAGTATTTCAACAAAAATTATGACGTCGAAAATTCATTAAGTGGTTTCAATGAAAAAACGTTGTATCCGGGTATGAGTAACCTTGAATTTCGGTAACCTCTGATAGTAACTTGGCCACGAAAGCTCTTTGCGGTTGGCCATAATTCAGTCCGCTCCACTCTCTTTCGCTTTGTCACTCCCGTTTGAACTATCACGAATCCTACGAGCAAGCAAATTCAAGATAAGCACCGTGGATATCGCCTGGAAGTGACGACCGTTCTCTAAGAGGGAAAGAGAGAGAGAGGGTTCGATAAATATACGCTCACATAGGAATCCATACGTGCATGTAAATAGAGAACGCGTTGGACCGGATGCGAACAATCGGAACGAAGATAAAGTCGTCGTAGATTTCACGCTCCAGTGCTTCGAAGCTTTTCAACTGTGGAAGAGATCGGTCAGTGAGAAAGTGCGACGAATTGAGTGCAAGTTCGCCGATCGTGCTCGTTTATCGAGTGCCTCTTTTTCTTATATAAGAAACGACGAAGGAGAATTGAATAAACACGCTATCAAAAAGGATAAAATAAAAGTTTGAAGCAATTGGTGACAGACGTTTGGTTCCGAATTCCTTCAGGATTAGAGGAGAAATCGAGAGGACTTGGACTTTTTAAAGTGGCTGAATAGTTCGAGTTTCTCTCAACCCTGAGATTCATTGTCTCGTCGATCTATACACAGTTTCATACTTATATAGAGGGCTGAAGCTTTTATCAAGAACGAATCGAAAGTTGGTATTTCTCGTAAGATGGAACCCCGTGAGAAATCTACCGAATGGGCACTCCTGTTTCCCCTTAAAGCCGGTCTCTTCGCGATGAGATCTTCTCTATCATCGAAAAGCGTAAATCGGGAAAAGGAACGTACGATCAAAGAGAAAATACTGCCTCAAGCACATTTTCGTAATCGGATCAGACGAGGCTCTTCGTTGTCCGATCTTGATAAGCTTCATGCTAAAATTCCTCTCCCCGATGTCGTAAGATCAACGGAAAAATGTTGCTCCGGTTCGTTGACACATTCGCCGGCATTTTCACGCACGAATCTCGAATTAGCTGGCAGTCACGTTCGCGGTAGCATCGGCGATCTCATGAATCTTAAGAAATATGGTGGCTCAAATTGGAGCGTTAGAAGCGAAACTATGATTGCTAAAGTTGTACCACTTAGTACAGTCACGCCCAAACAGAGTCCACCGTTTGAAAAGGACCTCGAAGAGATTTGCAGGGATATCGAGGATTACGAAGTTAGCCAAGTTGATTTAGGCTCGTGTGGACCACTGACCTGTGCAGAAAGAACTCAGAGACTCAGCAGACTCATCAAGAAACACAGACGTAACAAAGTTTTTGGCCCCTCCATGTTGATGAACGATAATGTAAGTTTTTTTCCTCTACAGATAATCGATCTTTGTTATATCGGGAAAGAGGGATCATTCGGATTGACCTATTTTTACGTTCGATCTCAATATCGATACCGAGAGTAGAGACTATTTTTAGAAATTCATTGCAACCAACGATTATTCGTAAATTTCCTCATCATTTTTCTATACTTTCAACGAAGCATCTCGAAATTTCGATAATTTGACCGAATTTTCATAAAATAACAGACAGTGGAAAATTAACCTGTTTCTTCGAGCTCGGTACGAGTATACAAATAAAAAAATGAATCCGTTCATTGCCTATGACAGTTGAACATTTTTTTCGAATGACAAGTATTTAGGAACACGTCTCTTTATTTTGAATGTATGAGGCCTGGAAATATGGACGGATATACATACGAATGACAAATGATTGAGCGATATTCCAGCAGAGTTTATAACCCATCATAAATAATGATCGCTGTTCGCAACCTGTAAGTTTTCTCTTGTTCTCATTTTCCTTTCCTTTTTTTTTTTTTTATTCTGGCAGTCTCAGCTGTGCCTGTCTCGTTATTTTCCATCGATGTTTAAGCACGGATATGCCAATGATAATCATAATGGCAATAAAAAAAAAGGAGAATGAATGTGTGTTCGTAAACGCCACGTATCGCTCACCATTCACGTTCATCGCTCGTATAATAGCATTGGGAAATAAGTGCAGTGTTCTGTGCTCCATAGAAGATATATATATATATGTAACATACACATCGTTAGCATATACGCACATACGTAATGGCGATAAAGCTCTTTTCTCTTGTGAAATATAACTGAATAAGTATCTGTACGAACGATGTCTCCATAACGCAACGATACATTATAGAAAATGTCGTTTTATGGAAGAGCATTAAAATTCATGCTATCCATCCTCATATAGACAGCTACGGAGTAAACAATCATAATTCTGACAATTTGACATGTCGAGAAACGACGATTCGTTCTTTCACTTATTATTCCTCAATAGAAATTTTCGTATACACTAGGGAGATTGATAACAAAATATATCCTTCGATAATGAAGCTTTCAGAATTTTCCCATCGTTTTATAGGACTGCTCTATGACCAATTTGCCTGAGCATTGAATGTTCGTTGTCACTCTGACATCGGAATCTGACCTCGAATAGATTGAAACGTTTCGATATTTAAATAGACCATCAAAGCTTTTGGGCATGATTTTTTTTGGGGCAATTTCCATCCAGCTTTGTTCGGTGTGATAGTGGGCAAAATCCAAACTAGATTAAGGGAATAAAGTAATCTTTTACTCATGCCATAATATATACGTAAGGGATGTGCACGATGGAATTTCATTTGGGTTCGATAGAACGCCATATTTTCTTCAATATACGTAGTTAAGAAAATATCATTATCACTTAATCGAATCGAAGGCACAGAATTTTCATCGAAGGAATATTTCCATAGGATAGTTGGTGGAACATTGATGAAGTACTTTCTCCCACACACATATATACACACACATACAAGGCATGAAAGTGATAAATGCTCTTGCTAAAATTGTTATCACCTTCTCTACTTGTACTCGAAACACTTCGAGTCACTGCACAGGTGCTTTCAGACAAATTAAATTAAAAAATCTACGTATGGAGGAGAACGCTTCGACGCTTCGCGTGCTATCAGATTGGTGCAAGTGAATGGGATAGAAAAAAAAATGGATGGAGAACGAGAGATTGAATCCGAGGAAAAGAGGAAAATGGCCGAGGTATATTGAAAAAGAACGAAGAGCTCAAGTATTATAGGTTCAAAGTCTTGCCCAAGTGATTTGGCCTTGAAATCAATAAGCTCTAAAATAGGACCTTGGGGGAAAGTTTTCTCGGGTTACTCACTATAGTTTCTTTTTTTTTCATGTATATAAATCTTTGTTCGTTCCGTTAACCCCCACCCCCTATCCCTTCCCCCTTTTCAGCCCTTTGATAATGTCTTTTTCGTATCCAACCCTCTGAGACTTTATATCGCTATTGAATCATCCGAACGAAGAGTTCCCACGCTTCTCATTCCTTTTTCACTTTTTCTCTTTGGAAATAAGTGCCTCCTTCCTACAGCATTTGAGATCGAAACTTCTTGCATCAACCTAAGTGCGGCCTAATTCAATTTTATCGACTACACGCATCTACTGAACGACCTTAATCGTTTTCTGGTTTTTTTTTTTTACTCATTTCTTGTTTTACTACGATCGACTACGATCTTATGTGACAAATCGTTAAAATTTTATGTTTCGTAAATTCATAATTATCAGAAAAAAAAAAATGTTTTCATTAATTTTTAAATTTTCATTAACGATCGTTGCTCATAATTGAGATTAAAATTTGACTTTGACTAGAATTGACTTTTATTTCTCAATTTTACTCCAAATAATTGGCCAATAGATCTCCATGTTTTTATACTTTGAATATATATTCATAATTTTTTTAGTAGGAATTGAACGGAATCAAAATCTTTTTCTTCTACCAAAATTTGTTGGTTACTTATCGGACGATCTTCATGGTTTTATTCCTTTCATTTGTCATTAATTCATTTGAAGCTATCGAAATGTTGCGCCTTTGCTACATCAGGCAATGCGAATTGGCACATCAATATCCTATTGCAACGAGAGACTGTTCTCAAATCTCTAGATATCTTTGCATGAATGATCCGCTCGGTTGGTTGATTAATCTTGAAAATGTACGAGCGAGGGCCTCGAGGACACTTACGGGATGTAAAATATTCATGGTCTCAGTGGCTCACTACGCCATCGTCGTTACCATTTCGTAGGTGCATTTGTGCCGAGCGTCCACGTCTCTAAATTCTCTCTCTTGCTCTCCTTCTCTCTCATGCGATCTCCTTTAAATTCTCTCGCTTTTTCAACGGTCCTCAGCTGCGTCGGAGTTCAATATCCAACATAAAAATCTTTCTTACTCGAACATCGGGCACAGAAAAAAAATCTTTGGGCAATGAATATCAAGCTTTTGCGTTTAGATAATAAGAATTTGATATTCGCATCTTCCTCTTCAATAATTATTTATGTTATCGTAACAGAAATTCAAGTAAAATTTTACAGTAAAATTTGCTTGCAACAGAGATAAAAAAAGCGAGTTTGTTGCAAAGAAATGAAAATACGTAGAAGCCTGAAAAAAAACATGAAAAAATGTTGGATAATTTTTTTTTTTTTCATTCGAAAAAATCCAACCTTGTTGTGAAGTAACAAACTATTTCCACACGAAACGGATAAACGTGGTTCAACATGATCCGATATATATAAATCCGTTTAATCAGTCGGGAAACTCGACCATCTGTCGCACTTGCCACACTTTTTTTAGTCTCACTTTACCTCTTTCTATCTATGCCACATGCGTCAAGTTCAATAATGTTATCCTGATCAGTATTCTACTCCGGAATGTTTTTTTTTTGGCCTCGATTGATGTTCAGGAAACGAAATACTTGTCTCTGGAGGTCAATAGGATAGTTTTTGAGAGGAATTGCACCGTTTTATTTACGATCATCAGATCCTCGTACAAATACAAACATAAAAACTTTCCTTTTTTTCAACATTTCGAGTAAAAAAAATAAATTTTTTCAGACAATAGAAAAACTTCCTATCGCAATATATGTAATAAAATCACTAAAGCAAACGAACCCTTTTCCTAAAGTGTAAAAAATATTTTTATCATCATTTTACTTAAATTTTTATTATCGTAAAAATTTCGATTGAATTCGCGTTGGAAGCGCTTCGAATAACACGTTCTATTTTTTACTGTAACTATTTATGTATTTATTTATCCATAATTTATAAGAATATCGATATTTACGATTATACGATTTTTCGTCCATCGATGAGAAATGACGGAAGCTACTAGCTGCCCCTACTTAACCTCTGCCAGTTTCGATCGTACCAAAAAGTGTACTATATAGAAGCCGGGTTAAAGTCGTGTACTGGTAGGGATTTATAGCGCAGCCAGCAGAGTTTACCTGCTGCGAGCCGATAAAGCGTCGAAATATATTGCAAAACGGGTAAAACCGAAACGTCGCCACATGCACACTAAAGTTACTCGCGTACACGTAAAAGCATCGTTCTTATTACTGTATATATTGCAGACATGGGATATTCTAGGTTAAATCGCAAAAAAAAAAAAAATCTTACAAAATCTCTTATTGAAAAAAAAAAAAAATAACAAAAACAAAAACAAAACAGAATCCAAATGCTTTGGGTCATGTGAATGTAACGTTCCTGGCTGCCGTTCGAATCGAAGTTCATCCGGAAATGTTTGTTCCAAACTTATGGAATGACAATGACAAAGCTGAGGATAAAAATCGATAAATTGTTGGAAAAAAAAGTAGCGATAACACTCGGTTTTCGAATGTAGGATTTTGAGATGTTTCAGTTAACTTTTCTATCGTCTGAAAATTCGAATTCGTATCAATGTATGGAAATGACAGATTCATATATAATTTTATCGATAATGAATAATGGTTGAAACATTATTGAAAAGATTTTGACAAATGACGTTAAGTATTGGTTCTGAATTCTCGTAAGATATAAAATTATAATGAAGACAAGAGAATTTTAATTGGATGACTGATTGAATTGTTGATTTGACCTGGAATTCTTCAGATTTATACAGGCCACCCACTTCTGTGTACAGTATTTTTGTCGATAACATTCGACTTTTCGTTTCTCTATATCGTCCTCGACCACGCAGAGAAATACGTGTATGTGTATATACAAGATATAAAGCATAGTTTACGAGGCCGAGACGGGAAGAGAAAAGCCGGATTTTAACTTCCGATGTGGAAGCCTGGAAAATAAATAAACCAGATCTCGGTACTTCGTCATTCTTTTCTTCCTTCGGAATACAATTGATGAAAAATAAGGAATTTAAAATGATTCGCGGAGAACAATTCAGCATAAAATATCAATCTGGTAAAATCCGTGCAATGTCTGAAGCATAATGGAATTTTGAATTGAAAAAAAAAACGTCATCAGCCATATTGGATTCGCGATTTTAATTAAGTTTGACAGGAAAAAATAAAGAAAGTTTTTTCCTTTCGTTGACTTTATTTCGGTATCGTTGAAACACGACTTTAGGAAGGTTTGGTCTTTCGCCTTGTCCGCTATTCTCCTTCTGTTCTATTTGAAAGTTGCATAGAATTCAGCGTTACAGAAATGGACTGTGGCTTGATCCAGCTGAGGATTTTCCATACCAAATCTCTCCTGGTTGCATTCTGAATAAATAATACTCCATACAAACCGCGTACACCGCATTCGTTCTCAAAGCTTACATTTCTTAAACTCGCAGCCATTAAATAGTTGAGATTTAATAAAAAAGAGCTTAGATCCACTAGGTCACCACAAATATATATTTAATCCGGACGAAAGAGCAAAATATTTGAGCGAAAATCATCGAGAAATTTTGAGTCCAGTTCTTTTGAGTCCCATGCATGCTCGTTATTACGCGATGGATATGTAAAAATTAATTTTTCGTCCTTCCAAGCCGAACTTTCAAGGCTCAAAGGTTGATTATTCATAATATTTTCACTAATAAATTGCTGAAATAATTTGAGTCAAGTATTTTGACTCTTATGCTCCCTCGGCCTTACTGACGAACACGTGGAGATAAAATTTGTCGTCGTTCAAAGAGGATCTCGAGGTGAATTTGCGAAGGATCGAGTCGTCGTTCCCTGGGAACCGGCGGTAAATTTACTCCTCCGAGTTTACTTTTATTCTCGTGCTTCTCTATTTCATTCGCTACCTCTTACTCTCTCTCTCTCTCACTGGTTCTCTCCCATTTTTTCTGCTTCTTCTTCCTCATCTCCTTTCCTGTAAATTCCTTCTTTATCATAGTCTTTCGCCCGAGGTTCTTCATCGCTAAGAGCAAACCCAGCACCCGGCAAACGAGTTTCTTCAACTTTGTTTTTCTCTCTTATTTCAAGCTGAATCGTGCTCGCAGCATCCTCTTTCTGTCGCACTTTTTTTCCTCCATTTTCACGAGTATCCCTCGGCGAAAGAGCCCTTTGGCACGAGAGAGGCCAGAGGCTGCTGCTCATTCGTTATCCACGATCGATCCATCGATATATTAAAAGTACATAAATAAATCTTTACATTTGAGTAAATCAAGTGCTCATCGGAGTGTTTTTTAAAACCCCCAAAGAGACTGCAATTGCAATGATATCCTCGCAATTTTCATTTACTTCCCGGATAGTCTATAATCCCAATTAAATTTTCACAATTTTCATCTCCGAGTCTCGTATTAAGCAGAGCGATTTCGTTTTATCTCTCCTCAGAGTGCTTATCGCTTCTTCTTCTTCTTCTTCTTATTTCAGAAGTACAATTTTTGTTCTAGAGAAAATCAGGGCAAACGAAACACCGAGGCAAAATGAAATATTCTGGTAGAACGGCGGATCTCGAAATGGCAGGTTTTTTCGATTTTTCTTCCAAATGATCAAAATCATCATCATGAAAAATTGAACATTTTTTTCGAGTCTTCCTACTCCATTTTCGGAGCTTCATCTTCATAAAACCAGGACCAAAAATACTGTCGCTGGTATTATCCACCGTACGAATGCGACACTTGAGCCGGCGTACGCTGGCTGGTTTGTTACATCAGAGTTGAGGTGACCTGAGCCTGAGCCTGAGCGCCTCTATCGGTCTTTTCGGTTGAGGTCACATGATCAAAGTTTTTTGCAGCTTCCCTTCGCCCTCTAATGAAAATTCTAAAAAAATATAGAAATAGCAATTGTTTTACCGTTTTTCCTGCTTGCCCTGGATTTTTAGATCCATATTTTGATGTCAGAACATTCGTGAAGATATCTCTCAAGGAAGTATTCCTTCGTTTTACTGCTTCTCATATAAAACAAAAATCAAGTTCGTTTCATTCAACTCTCTTTTTACGCGTGAAAATGAAATGAGTCGAATCAGTCTTACAGGCTCGGAGCTTCGAGAAAAAATGTACTCAGGAATCAGAAATTTTCTTTTCCGACTGGCTTTTATGCTCTGACCAACTTTGCATCTGGTTTAATTTCGTTATTTTTTTTTCTTTTTCTGTCGAATGCTGAGTTGCGGAGTTTGTATCCAAAAATGCTCCGAGATTTTTGAGCGGAGCGAAGATTAACTGAAAAAAAAAACAAACAAACAAAAATACTAGAAGAAAAGAGGAGAGAAGGTTAAAAATGCAGAAATCCTTCGTAACGATTCGGCGTGATAGTGCTGCGGGCATATATCCGGTCTTCGGGATTTTGCGAGACTAGAGCAATTCATTCTTATACAGATTCTCTCGAGGTTCATATATATAGACATATGAATTTCGTATACAACACACGGTCGAGAGAACTTGCGGAATCCACCTGCAGAATCCTCGGTATTTCTTTAATAACATACGCCCGCACTCGCAGGCCTCGCTAAAGCTTCTCCAAGCGTAAATTCCCCGTGCGTTTACGAGCGAGAGTTGTGTCGGTTGTCTAAGAGGCCGATTTTCTATCCGTCCCTTTACCTCTCCTGTATTCATCTCCCACCCTCTTCTCTCTCTTTCTATCTCGTCGAACCGTGAAATGCAAATTTGTACTATCTTGAAAACCGTACATACAACTGGTGCTACCGCAAAAAGCTCAAGCTAATGGATTAGAGGGAATTCTGAAGAACAAACTATTATCATAGTCCATCCGGACTGAAATAACTTCATTCACAGAATTTATCGTTGTACCATCGTAGCAGCGAAAGAGAAATAATGATTTTTTGAAATTATTCTTCCAATATATTTAAATTTAAATGAATACCGAATAAAATTATTCGTTCAATGATTTTTCAATTCTCGGACTAATTATTCCATTAACTCGATTTCTCGAACTTCATTTTTTTTTATTTTGACTCAATTTTCTCTTCAAATAAACAGAGACATGATCGATTGGGTTTTTAATCTCAAAGAGTGTTCATCTTAAAAGAAAGATCAATGAGCCCATTCGCTGGAACGAAAGAATCTTCGAGCCGAATATTTTGTTCGTTTATCGCAGAGTAGAAACCGTTATCAGGGGTTTCCCTTGGGCCATCTGATCCCTGCTGGAGTCGTAAAAAGTTAGCAAAAATATTTGACACTTCAGCAAAAAAAAAAAAATCTTTATCACCAGCTCTTTGTTTCTGTAACCACGCGACTACAACGTCTTTGACACGTTTGTGTATATAAATATCGGATATAATAATAAGTATATAAGAGGCACTAAAAAGCTCTTGTAACCTCGTCGTGATCTCCGGATTTTCGGTTTTCCGTTTCTCAAAAGTGTCTTGCGATGCTGCTCACCCACGAGCCTCTATTGCAGATATAGGGATGAGAGGTCCCAAGCCTCGAGGCGTTCAATGTACCAAACGTTATGCGACTTTGGTACGGTGCCAAACATCAGTACCATCTGACCGTATCGTGGATTTTCCTGCGGATACGTTTATGAGAGATTCGACTTTTTTTTTCTACGCTTTAACAGTCGTTTGTAATAAAATATATATATTTTATTCGAAAATTTCGGTTTTTTTTCTTCTTATTCGTTGACCAAAATATTTGAAAAGCAATGCAAATGATTCATATTATTACGAAAAAGTCTTTTTATCCCATTGATGGAAATCCATAAAATATAAACATATCTCTATATTTGGGTGGAAAAAAAAAGGAATTCAACGAAATTTTTTTACGATTATTAATATTTTTTTTTTCAACATAATTTTCAAATGAAAATATCAGATATTTTCTCTATTAAAACTGACGATTTATTTCTAGATCTTCCCAGCAGAGTATATATAGGCAATAAATTTTCGTCATTCCGGTCCTTTTTTCATAGCCTCTGCGACAAAGAGCTTCGGTAATGCGACGACCCAGTTTCTCCTCTCGTTCCTCGAGGACGTGAAAGACTTTGGAATCGAACGCTCCACAATTTCATTTTATTCTTATTCTCTAAGCTCCTCTTTGTTTTTTTTTCTTCTACAAATCCAACGTAGTTGGTCATCGCTATCGTTACTCGCTGCAAATTAAAAAGCGCCTTCCATCACGTCGCGCAAATCGGCATTCTCGTTGCTGGACCCTCATTAAAACAATTTAAACTCGACGTTTATGGGATTAAACGTTAGATATTTCCTTCCAATATCTCGAAATTAAGAGAACCAACGTGTGAGGAAACCTTGAACGCGGTTACAGGAAAAACAGCAAAAAAAATGATTCCAATAGTATTTCAACTAATTTTAGAATGAAAGAAAATAAATTTTGGAAAAAAAAGCATAAAGTTATCTACGATAAATATAATATTTGACAAACGACAACTGTGCGGGATTAAGTGAATGATTTTTCGATCTCCCTTTTTCTTCTTCCTCTTCTTCTCCTCCTTCTTGGACATTTTCAAGTGAGAGCTGAATAAATTCGAAAGGATTCACTAGAAATTTACTTTTATTCCAGCATAACTTTTTTCCCCCCAAGTGTTTCACTCGATATCGGAAATCTGCATATTACATTTCCGCGAAAAAATACTGCGTCCAAATTGCATGTAAATCGTATTTTCCTGGAAAATAATGAAAATTCAATCATTCCCTTATCAGAAAATTCTTGCAAGAATTTTCATTTCCTCAGGAAGAACAAAAATGTTGTAATATAAATTTATATTGCCGATTTAAGAACAAAACTCAGATTACTTCGTCGCACGATTGTTTTTATTTTATGGAATGTTGGAAAACTTCCGAATCATTGAAATTAAAGACATTTGAAAAAAATTTCTCTCACGAAGTTCCAGTTCGCATCTATAATTTTCTTCATATCGTTGCACTCGTAAAAATAATGACGTCATTCCGGTTATGGGATTATAGTGACAAATATATATTTATAAGCTTTAATTAAAGCCAATGAACGAACTGATATTTCGCCGGATATTAAATTAGAATGGAATAGCCAGGATCCAGGTGTCAAAATAATAAGCATATGAGATGTCACATAATGTGTATGGGCCGGACAAAGAGTGTTGATGCGCGCAGTAATTATTATTTGCAATTAACCGCGTTTAGAAGTCTCGCTCATGCGTATACGCTCGTGTAAATATGGGTAAATACGTGAGGAGGAAAACGTTTTAATTATTCCGTAGGTTTCATGAATAAATATGAGAAACGGACGACAGCTACGAGACTTGCTGGAATAAACACAGAAGGGATGTGAAGAGGGTGGTTTTTCGTCGAGGTTCATTCCAAATATTTATACATATATATATATATATATATGTATGTATTTGGTAGAGAGTTTATGAAATTCTATTTTAACGTACTGATTTCGGACTTATGCCCGAAAACCTATAGGAGACTGTAGCTTGAAATCTGCATTTACGAGAGTGTTATTTTTTTTTCTTCTTTCTATTAATTTTCTTGATATTGTGGCTTAACAAGTACGAATCTAACGAGCTTTCTTGTTGTTGTTTCTGTTTCAGGTGAGTAGAAAAATATTTTTCGTAGTCAGATTCGTTGCTGAACGAGACATTTCATCCGGTGAGTCTTCTATTACTATTCATTATGTACAATGCTTTGCGTCGATAAAAGTATCGTTTCGTTATTTATTCAATAATAATATCATAAAGTTTAGATTTTAAGATTTTCCTTTTTTTTTCTTCTCATCGCTAATTAGATAATAATATTAGCACTAAGAATAAAATTAGCAAAGTCTGCGTAAGACCTCACGTTCGCTCGTTCAAAAAGTCTCACGAGATAAATAGAACTCGTCGGTTATGAATTTATTCATAGAAAATAATATAACGTTAATGAAATTTTGATTTTTTTTTTTTTCAAGCTCGTATGTGATAATTTTCTAGATTAAGTAACGTTATCATAGCTTTAACAATTTTTCGTATTTTTTTTTTATTCGTCGAATTAATCGTCGTACATCATTTGTCAATGTGCAACAGCGAATAAAAACTTTTCGTGTTTTTCTTTCCCTCGAGTTGTCATAAACTTCGAAATCCTGATCCAATCATTTTTTACTACGTTTTATCAAACCTCGTTTTTCCCTTTTTATTCGTTGTTTTTTTTTTATCTTGATGATTTGTCGAGAACCCTCTTTTCCTACATTCTTCACTACCTACAAAATCTTCTCGAAAGTTTCGTGCGTGTCAATCTGGTTTTTTGTGCACGCACGAAATGTGTTTTATAAGCGTTGAATAAGAAGAAAAATTTTCGTTTATTTTGTTAATACGACTATACGGTGACCATTCAACGTGAATTGGAGTGATTAATCTTTGCTCGAAAGTCAAACGTTCGTGGTTTCGAAAATTTTACAAAAAATGATCATTGGAAAAATTCAACATGTTCGTGTTGCATGAAAAATTATATTTCAGCCAAAATCTATTTAAAAACCAACATTATTTCAGAACGTTGAACATTTTTATTCATGATAATCGGTCGTTATTTCAGAGACTGAGAATTTTGAATGATTTAGTTGCGGTGGATTCGTGTAGAACGTCCGACCATCGTCGGACTCGTATTACTCGAAAATAGACAATCAACCGGCCAGAAACGTACGCGGGTTTAGCTGACAGGAGGATCCCTTAAATATTCATAAGACGTTTCGCAATATGCCGACTCTTATGTGCCCCTTTAGCAGCCAAAACTTTTTTTACTCATTCCACACATTTTCATCATTCTTTTTTTTTAGATAAGAAAAAAAAAGAATAAAAAAAGCATGTATTTTTTTATTATTTTTTCTCATTTTTCACAACGTAATTCTCACTTTTGCGGAGCTATAGCCCCTTCGTGTAATATGTGAATAGTAAAGTCAGCGCCCTCTGGAATTTTGAGGGTTTATCGTGACTACGCTCGTTTCATCGCAGCCACAGAGTCAGCTTCGGGCTATAAGTTCGTATAATTCACGGATTGTTCGCCCATAGGGCGCGCGTGACGAGAATAATCACTATAAGTATACAGACATCTTCACCCTCTTCACTCATCCTATTTCATTCCGCCAGATATATGAATTTCTACTCATTTCTTTTTTTTTTTTCACCCATTTTTGAATCAGTCCGATCTCACGACCCAAAGACAAGTAATAACTTTCAATATTTTATACAGAATTGTCTGAACCGGTGATGAAGAGAATATGAGACCAAAAAGAGTTGTTGAGAGCAAGAAAAAATCCAGCAGGAAAGAGAGGTGTGAAATGAGACGAAAAAGACTTGTTGGTTCGAACAACTGTCCGCATTTTTATCTCTATTTTTTCCTATTTCAATAGCTTTGCTATTGTTTTGGATTGAAAATAAGCTTTCGAAGATGCTCAATACAAATTTGTGAGAGTACAACGAAAGACTGTTGGAGAAAAAACATTTGACAGTGTCCTTGTTTCATCCTGAGGAATTTTTCCTCCGCAGACGTAATCGAGAAAAAATTATGACCATTATATAATGGTAGAAATGTTGATAACGATATTTGCATTGTTTCGAATGGAAGAAAACACTTTTTGTTGTAAATATGACGACGATTATATTAGCTCGTATATAATAAAGCTTTTTTCTCGCACACATGCATCATACGATGCTGCGTGATCGAACTATCCGAAGCTCTACGTTCTTCTTTCGATATAAAGACGAAAAAAAAAAAACGTTCATTGCTAGATAACACGCTTCGATATTCGTGAAGAGCTTTTTTCGATCGGCTTCCCATGCAAGGGATTCGGAAGAACGATTTTTTCGCTATTTATCCCGCAATTCCGAGGACCTTCTCGAATTGACGAAGATAAATCGTTTCAGGTGCCATTTCATTTGTGTGCTTTTTTTTTTTATGTAACGATTGGAAGCTATAAAAATTTTCCGGTCTGGTTTCCTATAGGTAAATTACCGGCTCGTGTGGACCAGAAAAAAAAAAAAAAAAAAACTCTTTATGGGGAAAATGATAAATCGTATTCGAATATGTCTCGAGACCTCTCGAAACGGTAAAATCGTGAATCCTGCTTATTACGATCTGCCCAACTTCGTGACACTTTCACGAGCTGAGATACCGCTCGAGATGCTCGTGAATGTCAAACGATGCCGAAGACTGTTTTTTTTTTTTTCGTACACGCGATACCTAAAAGCCCAACGAATTTCTTCATGATGCGAATAATAAATATTTTTTACCCGCCAAACATACATTTCTTTGGCACCTTTTTTGTCGGCTTTTTTAGGCGAATACTCATTTGTAATCGTATCGCACTTCGATGTCATATCTTCGGATAGGAACGACGAAAGTCGAATATAAAATGACATTCAGATCGTAGCATGAATACAGCTTTTTTTTCATATTATTTATATCGCTACTTCATATTTCCATAACGCGATATTTATGAACGAAAAATCCCAGTCAAAAAATATTTCGATTGTGCTTTTTAGAATGATTGGTATCACTTTACTTTTCATGGTTATTCACAGAAAACGATTCATGGAATCGTTTTCTTTCACGTATAAAAGATTCCTGAAATCGAGGGCTTCGTCAGAATACTCCACGAGGTTTTCGGACAAACATTTTTTTATGAAAAAATACGAAAAATTAATCGATCGCTGTCAAACACAATTTCTGGGCTTTGCTCGTGATAGCAATCAGCAGTTAAAAAAACATTTTTTTTTTAAGAAAATCGTAAGAGAAATGAGAAAACTCGAAATTTCGTCTACGTTCGTGGGGAATCGTGATTTTTTTTTTCAAATTCACGAATATTTCAACGATTTTACGATCTATTCGTATCGAAAGTAAAGCCAAAATAACTATATTGAGAAAACTGTCGTAAAATTTCCCCTTCGTTATTTTGTTATGCGTCATGAATATTTTTATGACTCGAAGATAGAGGACACGGAATAGAGCATATTGTAGATCTGCAGTTGCAAATGGAAGTGACGACAAGGGATATGGTCGGGGTATGGATGTAGCGCGTAAGGGGTGGAAGGGAGCTTTGGTGCGAGAAACGTGAGAGAAACGAGCTTTTGCGTTGTGTGCCAGGCAGTACGATGCGTGAGACCAACCGCAAAATCGTGAGAGTAATATTGATATTGGACGAAGAGCGATGGAGGAAGAGAGAGAGAGAGAGAGAGGAAAGGATAAATTTTGCCTTCCATTTTCTTGACACGTGACAGACGATACACCAGTGATTTTGTAATCGAGTTTCAACGATGAACGTACATAACCAATTACGATATTACGTTTCAACGTTTTCAGTATTTTGTCTCATTGAGAATGAACATTTATGAAAATGTTCGGATTGATTTTCATTTTGAAACATTTAATTCGGTGGTTTTGAATATTTGTCTGAAGCTGAACTTTTTTTGATTCACATTTGGTGGTGGCCGGAAATAGGTTCCAGGTCACTTATTTTTTCGTTGAAATAAAAAATGCCTCTATTGCTTTTTATCATACTTTTTCCGCCCTTTGATTTTTCTACTCATTGATTTGGGAAAAAATCCTCTGCTCTGTATGAATATCTCAGGAGATTTATTTTTATCTTCGCTCTTAAATATTCTCAATTTTCTGACAGCTACATCATCGAAATGATTAATTTTACAAAATTACCGCACGAAATGGTATCACGCTGAGAAAATGGTAGTTTCGTGTTGCCCATTAATTAAAATTACGTAAAATTAGGCAATTTTCTTCAGTCAAACTCGAAAATGTCTAGTTTGGAAAAATGCTTGTGGTATTCACGCATGAGAGCTGTGTCAAAAGGGTGTGGTGACGATCCGGAGACGTCCAGCAAGCACGAGTACATATCAGATTTCTTGAACCCTTGCTCTCCCTCTCTCTCTCTCTCTCTTGCTCTTCTCAGTATTCGAGTTCACGTTGCCCGACTATTAAGCTAAATCGTTGCTCTGTCACGCGAACTTTTCAAGTCGTGTGCCACCCCCTTTACGTTGGGGCTTCCTCCCTCATTGCAGAGTCGCCACCACCTCGTGCTACACCCTCTAATGTCTGAGATTTTTTCCTCCATATTCGAAACGGAGAGAAAAATATTTGAAGATTTTCGATTAATTCTAAACAGTGTCATCAATTTTCATTATTATCGTCATTGGCACAGGGGACACCGTGGCGTATCTTCAGTTAATGAGGAATCAAAGCTGAAAACATCGGAATAAAGAAATTGATTCTTTGAATCAATTCCAAAAATCTGTTAATTTTGTTTTTCATCGACGAAAATTATTCCACAAATCTTTAACGTCATGCTGCCATCACTATTACAGAAAATTATCATTCAAATAAAAATCCTTCTAATTCAAGGACGAAATTCAGGCTAAACAAACTGTTGAGCTCAGAACCAAAACATCTCTAAAAGTTCAATAATAATTTGAAAGCCAATTTATAGCGTCGCGATAAAAAGAATCTACGATAATATCTCTGGCAGGTAAAATGACAAGTTACAAGGGGAAATAGGATTACGACATCCTTTACAGGCGAAGGGTTTCCGAACAAATTATACCCTAACCCAAAAATAAATGAGAGAGATAGAGAGCTAAGAGAGAGAGAGAGAGAGTGTGCGTGTAAGAGTCCAGCAAGTGTTTCATCGAAGAGTTCCCCTTGGGGAGATTTGAAAGCGTTCGCGTGACCAGTGGCCACCGCCGATTTAACTCGAGCCGTAAATGACCACGAGGGAAGATATAGGGGGGGTGTGCGATCACCGAAGCACGACGAAGCAAATCGCGAGTGAATAGGGTTACGTAAATACCTATATATACGAGAAATTCAACCGGCTGACAACTTGACCATACGTGCGGTTACTCGCGATCGAATTAGAGTATCGACTTGACAGGGAGGGCTGGCTTTTCCGCGTTCGTGTGTTCCTCTACCATAATTTGTATACGTACATAGGGACACGTTGATCGTATTACGCTCGAGTAAACTCGTAAATCGAAGGTGACAAAACGCTCTGCTGAATCGTAACATTGCTCCTAGAACGCGTTTCTGTATCCGCCATATTTGTATGTACGTTAGCCTCTATGTCCACGAGAGCCCCAGAGGGATATGAAACGATTAATGGACCACGAATCCATGATTTTGCTGGAGACATCACTGTCCTGGAAGCGAGCAAGAGAAGAGCGGATAACTGTTGCCAAAATTACAACTGTTGCACCCTGAATCCTCGAGTTATCACGTTGGCACTCATACTATTACGTCCATTGCACTACTGTAGTCTCTCTCTCTCTCTCTCTCTCGTGGGATATCTCTACTTTTTTTTTCTGTCGCCGTCTCATGCCCGATTTATTTCTTCCTCCGTATATGTCGTTACCCAACTACCACACTGTTTGGCTTTTATCACCCTGGTACAGTCATTTTTTTTGGCAACTTATCACCCACTCAGTGTTCGTACCGCTGGGATTTAAAAGCCTGAATTTCACTTAAATTGGCATGCAATTTAGACTGTTTATTCTGTGTTAATTCGTGGATGAAAAAATTCTTGAGAAAATTGATTTTTCGATATTCTTCTCAGAACTCCATCGATTAAAATTTTAATTTGTGGCTGTTTTATCGTAAATCGACGATTGAAAGAAGCATAAAAAACTGTCGTGTCTCATCTCAGAGGTGACTCGGGGCCTTGCGAGCATATAGAATCCGGTGAAATATCGAGCGCTGTAAACTCGGGAGAGGTTGTTTAAGTTCTAGAATGCAATTTTCTTGAATTTCGCAATGTTCCTCGGTATAGTTGATGGTCGAATAAATGATATAAGAGCAAAGGTGCAAAAGCGGAAAAACAGCGTACATGCGAGGCAAACTTTAGGCGTATATAGGCAAGAGTAACTGAGAATCTCTGCGGAGCAAACACTCCGTACAAAACTTTTTGCCTGGAAATACACGTACGTACACACATTTGTGTGAAAAGATATTTACGTGTCGAGTAGGATATAGTATCTGTGGAAATATAAGGTTTGCTAGAGAGAGAGAGAGAGAGAGAGAGAGCAATTTTTGGTGTGTACTACCCGTAGAAAAGCCGAGAAAATAAATGTGCCGCAGTATCTCTTTTTCTTCTTTCTTGCACTTCCTTCGCTTCCTCTTTTTCTGCGTTTCGCCCTTCCGGAGCCCTCACCATTCTACTCCGTCAACCAGGTCGACCCGTATCCGTGAAATACTATTGCTCTCTCGCTTTTTCCCATTTTTTATTTTTTATTTCTTTTTTTTTCGAAGCTCAGCAGTCAAAGTTACCCAACCAACAGGACTCTCTTGTGTTCAACCTCCCTCATCCCTTTTGCTCTCGTTTCACACTCGACCGGAAGCTCACTCGTGAGAGTCTTCGAAATCTTGCCAGCATATCGACAGATATTGCCCATGCGAGGACGTTTTGGACCTTCGGACTATTCAATTCTCGCGAAATACCATTTTTTTTTGTTGCTTTTTCCTTTTCCTAGAATCACTATCTTGTAATATTTTTTTCCTTAAGAAAATAGGCTGAGCACGAATCATGGCGATTTAATAATAACATCATTTCAGGTTTTTTTTTTAAATTCATTTTTATCAACACGTTCGAATATTTTATGTTGAATTCCCGTGGCTCGGGCACAGCTATTGGAAATTTAATGTTCGCTTTATGCAGATTTTATTTCCTGTCAGAAACTCATTGGGATTGTCATCGATCGTTGATAAAATAACAGCCGCTTTTGTTCCATAACATGTGCCATAATTGACTCGATAGGAATCGACAAATCTCTCGGCGTTAAAGCAGCTTTAGGTAAATACAGCAAAGCGTTTCTTATCGTAAGCTGTTCATTGTATGTTTATACAATATGAAAGTGTAACGTTAACGTTCGACTAAGCCTTTTTCAGAAAATAAACTTCCCTCTTTTCAGATATTTTATTTTCTATTCTCACGACACACGTCGTAGAAAATTTTTTCAGCTCCGAAGAGTTTACATATTTCGCGAGCGAATAGTTCATGAAAAAAATGTTCTCGAGCACGCCATAAATGATAAATTAGTAATTATAAATTGATATTAAAAAAAAAAAACATGTTTAATGGAACGATAAATAAATTGAATAAAGTAGTTGAAGAGCCGACTGTTAATTTATACGCAAATTAATCAAACGAATTTGCTTGCCCTGGAAGAGTTAACATCGCGAATAAAATGGTTTCATATTCTTCGGATGTGCCGCGAGAGAAGTGCATGAGAATATATAAAATTGCAAAGTTACTCTCGTTCTCCAACAATTTTCTCGCGGGACGAAAGGATCTCCGTGCAAATAGTCAAGGATCTCTCGAGACGTCGGTGACAGTCAGAGAGTGAGGACCCAACATTCATACCGAGACTCAGAAAAGCAGTTTTTTTTCCTCTTTTTTTCCTAAACGTACAAGGAAACACGAGCATGCAAAAAATTCAGTAGTAGCAGTCACTGTTTGATCAGACTTGTGCGAGAGTTTTCGTGCGTGGTGAGAAAAAATATAACGACAAATTCAAACTTATTTTTCGAGAGCCACGAAATTTAATGGCGGGAGCGCTAAGTGCGCGAAAATAAAAAGTTTCCACACTCTCCTGGGAGCCTCAAGAGCCTCGAGTCATACAGAGTTAAGGGAACGAAATAATGAAACAACGAACTTGAAGCAAAGAGCAATAAAAATGTATTAATTGTCGTGGTACTCAAAATTTTAAAAATATTATTTAACACACTGTTTTAAAAATTTGTTTTCTTCTTTTCTGTTACCGTCGCAAAACGACCGAGCATACTGACTAATTTAATTCATTACACGAATTTAAAAAAATATTTAAAAACTGTTGTTTCGGCTCACATATGTTTGTCGACATTGTGCGATTGTTATTAAACGTGAAATTTTTTTTCAAAGACTAGCAGAAAAGTTTTAACGAGGAAAATACCGATTGGTCTGCATTCCAACTCATTTTTTTATTAGCAGATACACGATCGTTGCTAATTATCATTAGAATCACTCGCTGACATCCAAAATGAGAACACACAAATTTTTCACAAAAAAAAAACCTGATTGGGGGCATGAAAATAATATGAGGCTTTTCCTATGGCATATTACACCCCGAAGAGTTCAAATTTTGCAGGATATCAGATGTCACTACCGATTGAAAATAATTGATCATCGCTGAAAAAAATCAATGAAAAAATAATAAAGCGAGCTCTGAGAATGATATATTAATATATAAATTATCAGAAATTCATTCGCCGAATAAATTCTCGATGTTCAGTCAACTGGTTCATCACTAATAAATTGAGTAGGGTGAGCATGAAACTGCTGTCCCTCATTCAGGTGGTTCGATCGAGATAATTCTGCATGATGATTGCGAAACGTTTCTACCGGAAGTTGAGTCGATTCCGTCTCGTTTCCGGAGCGAGAGGGTCGTTTCAACTCTGTACATCGAGTTTCGACTGAAACAAGGGCGTAATTAAAGCGATTTAATCCATGAAATTATTCAAGTCGAGGCCTTTTATCACCGAGCTTTGATGCATGTCTATATTCACTCAAAGATAGGTTTGCTCGTGAAAAATGTCCAACGTCACCCGGAAACCGCTCTCTCGTCCTTCCATCCGGATAGAATTCGAGATTACTGGCCTCCTCGTTTACACAGGGTTAAAAACATTATGAAAATCGTTACGACGATCCGAGCCCAGTTTCAATGAAATCTGAAAAAGATTTCCAAACATTTGGACCTTCGATTCAACGAACGAAGAACAAATGCCACAGAATATGTCGCCCCTGTTCCCGGCCCTCGGTCTATCTCGAGCATGAGAATTATCCGACTGGAAGTTGAATCGGGGCTCCAAAAACGAGCATGTTATCTTTCTCTTTCGCGCTATCTCTTTCTCTGGCGTTTTACCCGTGAAGCTCATACTTTCGGAGATATTAATCCTTTGAGCTCTCGACCTAGAAAATCCAATGCTCCCACAGTCGAATAAAAAGTCAACCACTAATATTTGAGCTCCAAAAAAACTTGGAATTTTCACACTTCGATCTATTTTTCGTTCTTTTTGCTCTCATATCCTTCGTGTTGAAACAAAATTGCCATGAAAACTTGATCGAAAAAAAAAAAAATATATTCTTTTTAACCTCAACTTTATACTCACCTCCCACGAAGCTTTGCATTATTAATTCTGGTCAAATAGAAAAGTCATTCCTAAGCTTTTGACCTGAAACACCGAATTAATTCACATTTCTTCAAAAATTTCCTCGACACTTTGTCGCACCTTTAATTACTTTGTCGTTATTCTTCCTTTTCGAATTTTCTATGCGCATTAATTTTCTTCTTTTTTCTCTCTATTGACTAATTTTAAATGATAAATCGTTTTGGCGCAAGAGCGCGAGATAGAACGCGAGACAGGCGTGGGTTCAAAGTTCGTTTACATGCTCGGATTTTTCAACGCTACACAAAATCAATCAAGACTAATCGATTCACTTGCCTCTTTCGTTTTTCATTTGCTTTTCTCCATTTCAAACTTTTTCTACTCCTTACAGTTTACACCCTCGTCAAGATATGTACCAATTTTTCTTTTTTTTTTCGTGAAATTCATTTAGACAATGAGCTCTGATAAATTTCAACGGTTCCAACGAAACATAAATGTGTTTATTTGCTTCAAAGATATTTACAAATATATTCTTCGTACGATCATTTCATGATTGATTCAAAGCACCTTCAAACCATTATAATAATTTTTTTTAAATATCTCTCAAATCATTTTTTCAATACCGTTAAAAATCTAACTAATGAGACACGAGTCCAATGAAAATAATGAATTGCCATAAGAGATCTACTCCGATTAAGAGCGAAAATAATGAGTTTCGAGGCTTTGATGGCCATTACCCCCTTGCACCTCTGTCAAATAGCACTCAAATAATTTCATTCAAATGAATAATGAACGCAGAAATCTTTGATTATAACTCAACGCAGCTCTGCTTTGCTGACATATCTTTTAATCAGAATTTTTTTTCTTCTCAAGCTTCTAAAGCTCATAATAAAGAGTTAAATGGGACGTGAATCACAATGAAGGAGATACAAGAATCGAAAAAAAGGGATTTGCCTGTGGACCCTTGAGGATTCGAGTTATATTCGGATGATGGGCACGGAAGAGAGGGTGGACGAGAGACGACGACTTGTCGATGTGATCGATATCTCAAAACCTTCCACTGTATTCCCCGGTGCCAACGAGAGAGAGAGAGAGAGAGAGAGAGAGGGAAAACGTTAAGAAACCAAAAAAGTGAAGCAAACGAGAGAGAGAGAGAACAAGAGAAAGAGAGAAAAAAATTGAGGAAGAGACTTGTAATCGACCGTGCAAGTAAGAAGAGTCTCTCGATCCTCGTTCTTTCCTGTGCAAGCTTCGCGAGGAGGTTGGGGCAAAAAAAATTCACGTGTGCGGTTAACAGATACCTTCTTCTTTAAATATACATACATACTAAAAATGTATACACATATGTATACAAAATGTGTGGACTTGTCGCGAATTTTCTCCTTTTCGCTGAGTATATATATTTATGTATATCTCATTTTGCACAGGAAGAAGCCAACCTCTCTTGGGACTCCCGCAGGCTTCTCTTCCATTTTCTTTCGCTTTTTTTTCTCTCTATGTTTTTTTTTTTGTTTTTCATACTTTTTATTTCTTCTTCACTTTCTATTCGTTCGACGTGGCAGATGTATCAGAGGACCAAATCGACTCTTTCTCGCTCAGCTTTCACATACAGACGATGTATTCCATCCTGGCTAGCCCGTCACTCCGTAAAAACAGTATAAGAGAGAAGAAAACAGTTCCTCGTCGCGTCCACCACGAAATTGTGCGCGGAAAACATATTCAGAAAAACGTGAAAGTCCCTTTTTTCTCCAGCTGTCTATATATATTTATATTTCATTCACGACTCACTCGCTGTTTGTAGACGCGAATGGAAACTGACAATCTGTGACAGACACCACAGAAAGTGCGGCTAAAAATATACTAACAACGAAAATTCTTATGGGAGTGTCTTTTCGAGTCAACGTTTCGATCCTCTCATTGCCAGTGACGTGTATCCCTCGTCACTTTTCGCATGAAACACCGAGCGATCGCGAACGAAATTGCGAATGTCAGGAGAAGAAAAATAAAAATTGAGACTGAGGGCCATGTGAAAATAGAGAAACGTATCAAGTTTAATGAACTGTTATTATTTATATTCATTTCACGATGTCATTCATGAAAAAAAAATAAAAATAAACAAAAATCACCCAGGAGATTTACTTCTGAAAAATATATATACGATAGACTTTTTATTTTATCTCCTCCTCTCTGTAATACGTTGATATCACATAAAATTGTAACTGTCATGAAATGGAAATTCATGCAAATCTATAACTAAAAGGAAATGCATATTTATGTAGGGATTTATTTCACTATAGCTTTTATTACGTTGTTTTTTTTTGCTCTATCTCAAGTGCCCAGATTTCGCGAAAATATAAAGGCTGGATTCGAAACGTTGACTCTTTACATCATCGTGCATAAACGATCCCTCGAGTTGCTCCAAAAACGATTCTCCACGCGTGCTCATAATATATGTTTATTCGTTGATGTATATATATATATATATATATTTACAGATTTATATCTTCGTCTTCATATCTCAGTCTCCATATATATGTAGTGTGATATCGTATATCTATGAAAGTTGTTGAGCACTTTTTCCTGCCTTAAATCTCTTCTACGTCTTTCTTCCTCTCTGTTTCTCTCCTCTTTTTGGCCAGTAAGTGGAACAAGGTTGCTATAGAACGCACGAAGAAGCGTGCCAAACTGAGGGAGAATGGCCAGTCCCAAACGTCAGTGAAATAGGGGGTGTAAAAGGCAGGAGAGGACCAGCTGGCCGGATTTTCTCTTGCGAATAGACATCCCACTCTTATACATATATATTTGTACATAATATTTCCGTGTGTGAAGAAAAGTGCACATATATATATACATATATATATATATTCGTTTTCCAACACGCTTACGCGTTCCCGAAACCCCCTAACGCCATGACATGCTACAGATATATTTTTCCCACGAGCTTTTTTTCTCTCACATCTTTTCTCTCTCACTTACTGTCTATTTTTCCATCATGCTTTTTCAACAGAGTCCCTCTTTTCTCATCCGCCTCAGCGACGAATCGAGTACTCCGGTTTCGAGGGCTTTTAAGTGCTTTCCCCTGTCGCTATCTAGTCTCTTTACTTTCACTCTCTCTCTCTCTTTCTCTCTTCCACTTGCTCTCCAATACTCGAAAAGAGACCCTGCCGATCCGCTGCTTCCGGCAATCTAGCGCATCTTCTACTTCAAGATTTTTCCATCGAGAAATTCAAACATCTTCGATTACCGCTCTCATGACTCGAGACCAAGAATACTTATATATACGTTTTCTTAAACCGTCAGGCCGATTATCGAGATTTTTATTTATATATTTTATCGACATGCTGGTTACAAGCTTCTTTTTTCTTTCTTTTCACATCACAATTCTCCCGAAATCTCTTCCTGCTGTGCGTACAATAAATCGGTATTCATGATTTTTATCATCATTCCGAAAATCGTAAGAACGTTTTCATTGAGATACCACGTTGGATAAACCCAGTTAAAAGCCATAAAAACGTGACGTTTTTCTCGCTATTCTCAATTTGAAGAATTTCCAATAAGAAAGTTGCTAAGCACGTAAGAAAAGTTTTGGTCCCAAAGTTAATTAAATGCCGAGTAAAAAATTGTTTATTCAATCGAAGCACTTGAAATTTTGGAGCATAGATCCTCTCAGATAATGTTTGTTTGTCCAAGAATGAGACAGCGGCTCATCGCCGACTGTCTGTTCATGATTCATACATATTATGAACGATTCGAAGCGAATGTATTGACGTCGATGCTCTAATATTCCTTCAATATCTTCACTTATTATCGTTAATTATTTTGTCCTCCATTTTCTCTTTTGATGACTCGGCCGCTCGCTCTCGTAATTCATCTAATAAGTCGTCCGAATGAAAGATCTTGTCGCAGTCTGATCGAGCGACTGAAATTCGTGCATTAGCTCTTCAGAGAGACAAGAGACTCCCTGCTGATGTATGTCTGGCGATCGTCTCTCTGTGCTTCTGTTTCCGTTCCAGTCAGGTTTCACCCTCTCACGTCTTCCCTTTCATCCCGCCCAACCAGCATCCCCCCGGTGAAAGTATCGCTTAATTAACCCAACAGGGATTCTCTCTTTCCCACTGATCTACTCGCCAACATTGTCGTAATGATTGCAAGCCAACCCTCTGGTCGGAAAGGATCGTTGAAAGAGAGAGAGAGAGAGAGAGAGAGAAAATAAAAGAACTTCAACTCTCGAACATCCTGTGACGCGTCTACCGTCGCTTTTGTATCAAACTTTCGCTTGTATAATAAGCCACTCTGATTAATGATGGTGTACCTAAAATGCATAATGAATATTGCTTGCCATTGTTCTGTTGCTGCAGAGCGAAGAGTATTCACTCAAAAAAAATTACTAAATCATCCTGTAACCCCTCGACAACTTTTCCGACAGATTCCTTCGAATTAATCACTTTTTTAAAAATCTTTTCTCATTCCAACACTGAATACTTTCTCTGTTGTCATTCCAACAATCCGAAGTAAGAAATGTACAGTTAGAAAAATGTATGAATAGAACTATAAATCCATAAACATTCCGAACAATCATTTTTTCATATGAAACTTTAATCATTTCACTATTTAGTCAGGAATAAAAATGGCTTCGGTCGAACTGGGTCTGTGAATAACATTTTCATGCTCTTTTTCTTCTTTCTGGACGTGATATTAATATTTCCCGAATACTTTCGAACCGTTATTTGTCATATTCAATTATCGTCTTCCGGAGGGAATAATGATAGAAAAAAAATGAAGATAGTTTCATTGAAATTATAAATTTTAAGTGCCCTGGAGTATGAGAAAAAGATTGGAGCAAACTGGACAACTCGAATTGATTTGCTCGAAGTTGCAAAATCCGCTGGATGTTTTTTGCCTTCCGCGTCTCGACGGAAAAGGGTCACCTTGAATTACGAGCAAAAAACCTCCCAGTTCTCTGGAACCTTTAATTTTTTTTTGCTGAAAACTCTTAAATCTTTTAGGCTAGCTGACTCTTCACGTGATCCTGCTCCCTATCTTTCTTCCTCTATTTCTATCTCTTACCCTCCCTTCCTTATTTTTTTTTTAGGCTAAAAATCTACACATTTTCTTGAGCTCTTCGCGAAAGACTGGTAGTTATAATACTTGCTCTTTTAATTTATTCAGCTTCTTTTTCACCCTCTCTTCACTTTGGTCCTCACTAAAACCTCTTTTATCCTAGGAATCCCAACTTCTTGATGATCTCGTGTATCTCTATAGAACTCATTCTTTCTTTCATTCTTTCTCACGAGGTAAGCGAACTGGTCCTCTTCTAATTTACTTCGTCTTTTATTCCTCAAGGGAAAAAAAAAAGAGGAAAATACCAGAAAGAATTTCGTGTACATGACTATTTTTCTTACTCAGTAACGAAAGCAGAGATCATCAAAAATTGCAGACGGTTCAACGAGATTTCATCATTATTTCTAAGACCATCCATATTTCATTACTTCTTCATTCATTCACAACATTTTTTTTATTCTGGTTTCGATTCGAGAAACCTTTTGCTGTACAGGCTTTTTAATTATTGATCACTTCAGAATTTTTCCTAAAACAGCAACAAAGTTTATCGTAAAATCGGATTAAGAAAAACGTTCGTCTCTCATTTTTTTTCCTAGTAAAATAGAAGCGATTCGCACCGCGAATTCTTTGCTGCTACATCTTTTATCGAAAATCTTATTTTCACAAAAATCGACATTGAGAAATCTATCAAAACTCGACGGCTCTTTTGCAATCGGCTGTACACAGAACTCACCGAAATTTGGATTCAATTTCGGTGCTAAAAAAAATGTGGATGAAAAATACTATTTTAGTAAATCTACTCTGAATCTGGTACCTCGCAATGCCCCTGTCTCCCTTATATTTTTCTATAAACATATCTATATATATGTATATGTTTTACCAGTTTATCGCGATTGTACTTAAGTGAGAAATGCCGTTGGATTTGGTCGGCCCTCATTTTCTAGAGCTCTCTCGCCGCAAAACCATATTCAAATTTTGTTTGCTCACGGTGGCTTCAGATTTAAGTCGAGACAATCCTCCGCCTGTCTTTCAGTTCTCTGCTACTTCATCTCCTTCGCTCGCTTCCTTTTCCGCGTTCCCTGCTCTTCATCTCTCTTCTATGCATTCGTATAGCTCGGATTTCTTGCCCTCCTTCTCGTCACGCTTTTCCACTCTTTCCGGTAACTCATTCTCATAAAATATACAAGTATGCCTGTCTCTAAGTATTACCCATAATCACTTCGTCTCCTTTAGACGAAACTCGTGCGCAATCACAACAATAATATCTCGCACAAACTTAACATTCATAACTTCATCAACATTCGGATTGTTTCCATTTTCCAATAACGTTAAAATTATTATCTCAAATCGTCTCCTCAAACGACAGATTTCGAATGTGGTTAATCATTCGGTTTCTTGATGTCTTAATGAGCATTAGAAATTCATCTCAGGTTGTAGAAACAGGTTTGTCGATTCGGATTTAAAAAAAGCAGAATTACGTTCGGTTTACTCGGTGCTAAAAGCTGCGGAATTGCTTTTGAATGCTTTATGAAGAAAAAAAAAAGCAAAGCAAACTATTGATCCCTGTTTTTTGGAGCGTGTACTCTCTATTGAGTTATACTTCTCAGGTGAAAAATCCAAATCTCGGATAAAGCTTTTTTTTTCATTAATGGCTCTTGAAATCGTCAAAGAACACTTTGAGAAATAACATACTTTGTCCACGTTTGTGAACTCGTGAAGTTTGTCCCGGTACAGTTTGGATCTGAATTCAGCGTGCGAGAGAACATAGGTCGTTCAAACTTCACTAATTAGTGTATAATTTGAAATATATCCTTTGATAATTAGGGAGTAAAGACCGGGTAGATTTAATTGACATTGGTGCGGTAAAAGCTGAAGTTTATTTTTAGTTTACGAGAAATCATTCAAAAAATTGAATTTTTGACGAACAATTTAAAAGATCGATCCAATTTATAAACTGGCATTTATATTTTTTATAATTCTACCATTATTTTTTCGAAAATTGAATTGGTGCGTCTAAATTCCGATTGCTTCGAACTCACGAAGAAGCTAAAGTGATTTAGCATCGTTTTTGATCTGCCAATCCGCGGGGGGAAAAAAAAATCTGTTCTATCGACGTAAAAGGACGAAGAAATGTGAATACGTACGAGCAACAAATGTTTTATCCGGTAAGAGCAGTGCAACGTTTTGTAAACCTGGATATCGAACAAAAAGTCCATTCATATTTGTGTGATGGATACACAGAGATCTTGTAATGAGAAAATGTTACCGTTACACGGTTTTTTTTCGATTTTTTTTTTTTTTTTTCACGTTGATATATTCTCGAGGGCATTCCGGGATGTATTTTTCGTTCCAGTTCAATCGGGAAATATGGAGTAATTGACGTATTCTCTCATTCGACCGAGAGGGTCTAACAAATCGAACCAGGAGGAGGTTGGAAGGCAAAAAAGAATGAAAAAAAGGAATCGAGTAGCTCGAAATTTATCGTCTATCCAGCTTCTCAATTTCATTCGTCCACTGGCTTTATCCTCTGGGTTATCTGAGAAACCGTGTTACCCCCGGTTCATAGCAGATTTTTTCTCAATCTTTTTCTCCTCTTTACGATGTATTGCTTGAACGAGAGTCTCAAGAAAAATCGAGAGTAGCATGTGAAGTGCAACGGAGAACAGTCTGAAACCTTCCAAGATAGTGGATATATATGTAATCCCCATTGATATACTCGTCATAAAAAAAAAAAAAAAGATTGAACTATTCTCCTTCGAGAAAGTCTGCGAAGATATATATTTCCAGCAACATTTTTCACTACGTGTAAACAAACGTTACAGTTGGTCGGCCATAAAACATAATTGAATAATAACTTTGAAGTATTTTCATCAATTTACAAATTTTCGGATCTTTGATAAAACAGATTGATGAATAAAAAAAATATTGCTCAGTCGTTGAATCAAAGTAGCATCGAGCTGTTTTCTCCAGTGCCAAACTTTCAACGAAATCTTTTCAACCACTCAAACGCAATTTGTCAAATGTACGAAATAACGATCAGTCCAGTCGCCTTTTAGTCCCTTCAATTCTTCACCAGAACTATAAATGAATCGCGATCCCCTAAGCGACTTTGAACACAAAAGGTAATTTGGTTTAAATCGAAACTAAAAAACTCGAGGCTTGTAGAAAATTGGACCCACAGGAAGAAGTTTATAAATGGACGACTTGCTTCTTCATACGCCGTTAGTTTCTCAACTAGTTTGGTGGACGAGTTATAACGGAGGATAACACGGACACCTTTTCTACACTCTTAAGCCCACGGATACACTCATATACATGAGATTTTGAATTTCCGTTTGTACTATACATGTATATAAATGCATCCCTTGCTTTCTCTCTCTCTCCTTCTCTCTTTTGTGGTCGCAGAAAGTTTTGCTTCGAACACTCGGTACGTGACCCACGATCGTTCAACGTCGAACATTCTCTACCTTACAGAGACAATTCAACTCTAACGAGGCAAACACTCGATTCTACCATAAGAAATAGTTTTATTCAGCTATTCTATAATTCATATATATATTTATCTCTCTTTTCTTCGTGTGTATATAAATTTTATAACTTGTATCATATAAATTTTCGTTCGTGGCTACCGGAACGTGAGTATTTCCTACCTCGTATCTCAAAACCACGGGAAACGTGTTATCCAAGACCTGGTATCGATTTAAAAAAGTTTATCCGTTTACCAGTATTTTCATGGGGGTCTAAAATACCGGAAAGTATAAAAGTAGCCATCAAGAAAGCGTCAATAATGAGGAAAAGATGATTGTTAAGCAATTAAAAAATTTGTAACGATGTCGAACACGAGTTTATTCCGAAAATACTTTTTCTCATTTACTTATTTTTTCTGGATCTTCGAATTTTCATGACAAAACTTACGGAAACATTTTTGGTTAAAAATTTCTACTTTTACTTAGATTCGTTCGGAAAAATGTCGATCATTTTATGGTGCAACTTTAAATTTATTGAATTAACTTCATTCGGAAGATCCATCGATGCAAAAATTACAGAGATTCGTTGCAAAGTGCTGCAAGGCAATTCTGATGCATGTTTTTTTATTTCTAATTGATAAAATTTAATTTCCAAAGAATATAATGTAACGATTTGTATTAAAATATGATCTAATGACTTTTCCTTTCGTATACAAAGCTCTTCAACTGGCTGGAATTGCAAATTTATCGATAATTCAGTTGATAACATAATTTTCATTTTTCATCGAAGAGTTCTCACACGTAATACCTTGAGTCGAAGTTGCAAAGCTTGCCAGGATAATATACGGTGCCGTGCTCTCGCATCCCTTCTCCCTCGCTCTACCTCTATTAAGTTTCTCCGAAATGAAAAGACCGACGTGAAAGGAACGAGGACACACAAAACGAAGATGCAATATCGCGCTCTGATGTGCCCTCGACGTTTTCTCTCGCTCATTCCCTCATTCGCGCTCACAAAATTACCGAGAGCTTTTCACGGATAGTTGACGTTTTTCGTTTACACACACCAGAGTCGTATATGCTTTTTCATCAAACTCCACGATACGAGACAAATCGGATTAATCAAAGTAAATTACAATAATAGTTGTGCTCTTTGTTGTATCGAAATACATTTCGCTCCAGAAATTTTAAGATTCATTTAGTAGAAATGTTTGATGCATCGTTTCAATCATTAAAATATCATTTTATAATAATTCATTTTTCACTGAAACAAAATTATGAAGAGTATTAATAACATTCGGCGATTTTTCCTTCATTCTTTCAAAAGTCATTATTCGAATCGATTTTGCATGTTCTTCGATATACAAGTTTTCAACCAATATTCCTTTCTCAATAAGCAATATTTTCTTCCACCATTATAACCTCGTGTTTCTCAATATTCGTTGCATTGTTGCATTTTGTAATTCTCGTTCTCAGTCAAGCTATTTTCTCGAAATAAAACAGCGCGCATTAGTTCCCAGAGGAAATGAACTCGAAATTCATAATCAGTCTTTTCACTCGCTGCTCTGATGTAGGCAGCTTTTCACAACAATATTTTCCAATGCAGTAATTGCGAATACCCTCTGGAGTTTCGTGCGTCGCTTAACACGTATACGAAACTCTACCACTTTTGTTGATACCGAAAACCGTACAGTCCTAGTTTTCCTAAAGACGCGCTTTATCGCACGCTTAAATAACAACCTTGAAACGTCATATATAAAATGACCTCCGTTGTTCATCGACGCTGCAAAAATTCGACCAGATGGTTTTATTCAAGTCCTTTTCTCTTTCAGTTTCTTCCACATTTGACATGTTTTTCGGCCATTTTAGGTCATTTTCTACCTCGATATGAACAGGCCAGGTGAGAATTGAGTGTTGTTCAACTCAACTCCGAAATCGATTCCTTAAAAAATTGTGTTTGACGACACTTTAAAAGCTTTCGTTGCATATTTTTTCCAAGCGAGGAACATTCTTCATGTTTTTGTCAAATTTTCAAATAATTGATTATTCACAGTGAAAACGAAATTTTGTTGAAATACTCAAATATTTTGTTGCACGACTTATCGAACAAATTTTTTTTTTTCTTCAGGTAACAAAATTTCGAATGTTTTATCCTTTTAACTTTTTTTTATCCTTATTTTAAGGTTTCAACAAAATTACGGTTTCAGTGGCATGACACTGAAAATATTTCAGTTACGATTCGTATCGATAGCTCCATCAGTTGAGATGACGCGTAAAAGCCTCAGCCATAAATTTCATTGAATAATCTTTAAATCCATTTTTCAAACACTTTTGTGTATATTGATTTCTCGATGTTCCGGAAAATGTATTTGAGGGTTTTCGGGGAACAGACGAGACAGGATCGATACGACGAAACTAGTTGACGTTAAATAATCAGTCTCGATGGAATTTTTATAATTCACAAACAGACGAATTGAGAGAGAAAGAGAGTGAAAAGGCGAAACTGCAGATGAGGAGGATTCGAGAGAATGCTCCAACATTATACGGATATGAAACGGGTTTATTTGCATGCAGCCGATGAAAGGCGAGTGTGGACAGCAGGGAACTTAAATGGGAACATAAAACGTATTGCATGTTGAATTAAAGGGGTTTCCACTAATGACTTTTTTTTCTTCAGGGATCCTCAGTTAACGCCACTTCTTAAAACAGCAGTGAAACCCAAATTATTTCTAATTCCTTTATTATTTACCATATTCAGTCCTCTTTCATTTCAAACAACAACAAAAAAATCCAAAAATTCAAACTTGAGCTCGCTCGACAAGCTTTTTTTATCGCCCTCGTTCATCGCAATACGATTTTTATCGAAGTCTTATAAAAAAAACGACGAAAATAGAATTCGAAAATGAACTCATTCGTTTTCCCGTCCAGCATTTCGAGTTCAAGGTTTTTTGGGAACGATTTCAGTAAATGATGATAAAAAAAAAGCTTTTTGCAACGTTGGCAATTGTTCCCGCCGAAAATGAGCCCTTTTCGCATAGGATATTCTATATGTGCTATAGGTACGTGATGAAAGTATAGATATATATAACGAAAATACGTCATTGTGTGGTAGCAAGTATTCCCAATAACCCGTAGAGCACCCTAAAGCCAAAAGCTCGTAGCTATTGTTGTATATGGTGGGGCAGCGGGCAGTTGGGGACAAACTTACGGCGCAGGAACGGCCCTCCGATCAACCTATATGGACGATAGTGTTATACGAGCAACGACGACAATGGGCGCCCTCTAACGTGAGGGTGGTTAGCGCGCGCACCGAACTGGCTAGTCCTCTCACGCACATCTCTGTACGAATAGAAAAAAAAAAAAAGAAAAAAAAAGAGGGGTGAAAACGTGCTTGGTATGTTGGAGCTACAGGCAGACCGGAAGTTTGTATCACGCAAACCTTCCGCCTGGGTCAGTCGAGTAATCCAGGCGACTCGGCTGCGTTACCAGGAATAAAAAAAAAATCGATGCGAAAAACATCCTCTAAC
Source organism: Campoplex capitator (assembly GCA_037576405.1). Classification (NCBI taxonomy): domain Eukaryota; kingdom Metazoa; phylum Arthropoda; class Insecta; order Hymenoptera; family Ichneumonidae; genus Campoplex; species Campoplex capitator. The sequence goes on along the minus strand of JARBWI010000323.1, from coordinate 4,501,452 downwards.
CTTTGAGCTTTTGTTGTATCGAAAAATCCAATATTATTATATTTTATTTTCAATTTCCTTGCTTCGATTCAATCCAATGATTGAATTTTCAAATCGAAATTCATACCTTTGAAATATCGATCCTTTTAAGGCTACTAAAATGAAACTCTGTCCTTCGAAGATAAACCAGCGAAGGATTAAAAACGACGTAAATATACATCGGCATATGATTTTATCGCGGATCGAAATATATTTTGACAGCGAACAAATCTATGCATAATTAATTCAACGATAACGATGGAACCGATAAGGAACAATCAAGAATTTTGAAATATTTGGGAAAATTGTTGAAGGCTTAGCGAGCTAAATTGAGCATGAATAATAGCTCGGAGGTTTATGGAAAATTATATAACGTTTTTGAGCTCAACCATCCTGTAATATTTAATATTACTTTTTCATGATATGACGGTAATCGAAAAGTTTTTCTTCGCGGTTCGTCCTCGCGCAAACTCGCTCAAAGGTGGCTTTTCTCGGGTCTCTCAGAGTTTTTCATGGAACCCACCGAGTTTGGATCTTCGGAGGCTAACTCATAGTAATATATATACATATATTAACACGCGGTGAGGTTCGAAGTACAGGACAGGGGGAGATAAAGTTCTTTCGATGCAGTATAAGGAGCAGAAGTTTATCGTTTGAGCGTGCAACGTATTTTGTTTGTTTTTTTTTTTTTTGTATTCTTTTTTTATTTAGTCGAATCAGTATGCGTACAGCGCTACGTTTTGCTTGGAACAAATATCGAAAGACGATAGCATTAGGCATTAAAAAAATTGAGAAACCAACGACAGAATAGATCTTTTTTCATCTCGAAACACGAGATACGTGTACTAGGAAGTCGTGGTGGAATGAGAGACGGAAAGGGAGTCGAGAAAACGCACGGGGCTTACGACGAAACTCGCGCGGTTGGAAAGCCCTCTGGAAAATCAATATGGCGTCGCCGCGGTACGAGAGACTGAGGGAGAGAGAGAATACGGCGTGGTTGAGGATACCCGCGTGGATTTTATGTGTTGCTCACAACGTTTTCAACACTTCCCGCGTTTCCATCACATTCAGCGCACTCTCTGCTACTAATACTTTTTATTCTTCGTTTTTCTTTCTATTCTGTCTTCTTCTTCTTCTTTAGTCTTTTTCACAACCCACTTACCAACACCTCGTACACACACATATATATATATGTATCTCATTCCATTTGCCTTTCTTTCCTTTTCTCCTTTTTCACGTTGAAGTTTTCCCGACCACGTCCCATTCTGTACAATCGAACCAAGAGACAAATTTTACTTGGTTTGCGCGAGCGTGGAAATGAAGTTTCGTACGTTTCTTGTTGCTGATAAAATTTTCAACCGCCTTTCTATTAAGGAGCCGAAAAAAATGAGTACTCGACATCTTAAGATTCGAGAATCTTTTTTTTTTTTTGAGAAGTACAGAACTTTGATACTGGCTAGAAATGACGAATGGAATGCCCGATATAAATCATCTGATTACCTGACTCATCTTCTCCGATGATTATTTAATGAGAAAATCTAATCAGGAACCCATTTACTAAAATTTTCTTCAATTCTACGATCTCTGGCATATTCTTGTTCGACTATACCTCTCAACGATTTATTTTAAACGTCCAAGATAAAGGATATCGGAGTATTTTTCTGAAGAAAATATCTCAGTGCTGCCGCGGTATCGATATCATAAAGATCAGCTGCACAAGGCACACATCAAAAATACTATCCGGTCATATTTACAATGGAGGATTTATCATCGAAATTCCAGTGAGAATAAACGTTCTCGGATCGATGAGATGAGCCGAAGCTTCTGAAATATACTCACGAATTCAATGAACTTTTAGCGTCGTGATATTTCAAGCTCGAAAAACGCGAGATCACGAAACATGATTGAGCGAACGATCAAGCATCGCTAAATTTTTTATTCCTTTCAATATATCTATGCATAAGAACATCTTAATACATTCATGCGACAAGTTCAAAAACTCGGTCCAATAAACCCGGTTCGCGGAATCCAGTCCATCCCGATATAACTCGTGTACCAAACACTGACAGATGCTTGCACGAAACGTGTATCATACGCTCCTCGAAACGTACACATCCCTCGTCAGTCATGCGCCCTCAAAGGGATTAAAAATATCGAAAAGAGATGCAAAGCTCGGGTCAGCGTTTCCTCAGGTGCAGTGCAGTCAGCGAACACCGTAGAAGAAGAAGAAAAAAAAAACGTAAAAAATAACGAGAAATAGTATCGGATCGAGAGAAGAAAAAGTATCTAATAATAAGGAAAAATGTGGATGTTTTTCGCAGCTGAGATTTCTCACGTATTTTGAGACTCAGCAACGAAGAAGGAGGCAAGATGGTATATCGAAAGACAGGTAAACTGAAAGAGCGCGAAGCTCGAGGGTCGAAAATAGTAGGAAAAAAAAAATGCAGTTATGCACAGATAAACATGGAAGGGAGAAAAACTAGTTGAGAGAAATGGAGTAAAAACGTGCCCCGGGCGACGCGGTTCGTCTCCCGAACGCCTCTCAGATATTGTACGGCCCTGACAAGCTTTTTCTACTTGTTCACGTTATGGTTGAGGCGCACGCGCGAATTTCCCAGTGGAAAGCGCCACGAGAGGACAGACGGACTGAGTGAACGAGGGATCTGTAGAGCTTCGGGGGGGAGCAGGAGAAGAAGGAAGAGGAGGAGGGGGAGGCAGGGGTTAGATTCGTACGTTTCTTGGAGTGGGGGAAAGTCTGGTTCGTGGTGGTTGGAATAGTAGTAGGGAAGATGGTTCGGTGGGGGTGGATATATCACGTTAGTAGCGAGGGTACACGTTGTGCCAGCCGGCAGTAGCAAGAGCCGTGCTACACGGCCTACGGCCCGACGCCGGGTCACCAATCCCCTTCTGACTAAACTATCTCGAAACATTGAATTACCACTCAAATATATATTAATTCCCCTCTAAATTAGCGTCTCATCGGGGTGGTCGACGCGAGTGCTTGAAAAAAAAAAAAAAGAAAAAAAAAAATACTCGTAATATATAAACAAAAATAAATAATTTCTTCGTTACAAGCATCCGACGAAAAATAAAATAACAACGTTGAATATAAATTGCGTATACTACCGATGAGAGGGTGAAGAATTAGCTATATTAAGAGAAAACGGGGACGAAGTAAAGTCTCGAGGAGTTCATCGCGAAATGTCGGTGCGCCAGTTCGCCGCCCTAACATCCTTGTATTCCTCGTTTTATCGTCGGTGCGCGAGTGCCTGTCGTGTTAACGATATTATACGTGCTTCGCAAATTACGATCGGATGCTGCGTCATCGGTATAAAAAAGAAAAATAAAGCCGAAAATATTAACGACCGATCGGTATTTAGTTTTGTGTGGCAATAAAACTGACTCTCGTTCTCTCGCTCCCTTTCAAATTCACTATCACTTTTTCTTTTCTTCTCGTCTTTGTGACGGAAAAGGTTCCCCGTATTTCTATACAGATATCAGCTTGAATCGGCGCTAAGGGTGGTTCTGTAACAAATAAGATTTCTTTCTATCGAAACGATGAACTGAAAAGGGTAGAGAACGAATTTCTAGGGCAGAAAAGGTTCTTTTTATAAAGAGTCGGAGAGAAAGAGAGAGAGGGAGACTGAATCATTTGTTCATGAGATTTTAAGAAAAGAGATCGGACATCCGTCTTGTACATGAAGAATTTTTTTTAACATAAAAACAGCCACTGAATGCATGTTTTCAACTAATTAAAAAAAGTGATTAATTCTTTCTCAAAAGTCACGCATCGATTACCTCTTTCATGTGAAGAATTACACAGATGTTTATCGCTTTTGAAGTATGTCGGGGGGGGGTTGTTTGTTTGCACAGAGGTGCGCCGAGCATTTCGATTCTTGAGGGAGCGGCGGAGCTTGCTCGTGACACGGACCAACTCCTGCTGCCTTGTTAAGAGACTATTTTTATTTCCAACGTTCAGACTTTTCCCTGAGACATTTTAGCCTGGTTTAATCAAATATTTGACCAACGGTCGAGGGCTGCCAGATCGAAATAGAGTACAAACAATGGTGTAAATTTATAAAATCCAGTGAGTCTGTTTATAATTAAACGGCATTCCTTTCGTTCCTCGTTGAGTCATGCATACGTGTTTACTGAAAAACGTTTCATCATTCGATGCTAGAAAATTTCACAAATATCGAACAATCATTCAATTACTCATTTATACAATATACTATTATTCCATTTAATCGAACCGGAAATCACAAATTTAGTCCGGTCACCGAATTAATTCATCGGAATCGCACCATTTCATGATACGAATAAAGTTTATTTAATACAAGACTCCTATGTTCATCCTTTACTTCAGGCATCTTTTCAGTGTTTGAAGAAAAAATAAAAATAAAATATGAAAGGTAAACATACGAGAATACGTTATAAAGCACGTTACTCGTGGGTAACGTCGATCGTGTTGGGTCGCACGGTGAAAACGTCAAAACGTTCGATATTCGAAGCGAGGCTGAAGAAGGCTCGATCGTGGCAGACTGAAGGAAATTTTCAAGGGGTGAAATATTCGTTTCTCTTTCACACTCATTCAACCCTTCCCTTCTCTCCGTCGATATCGTTATATTTCCTCTTTTCTCGTCAGGTTTATTTCTTTAGAATGTCGTTTGAAATCGGACGAATATCAGAAGGAGAACGGAGGAACCAAGGCCGTGGTATGAAGTAGTAAGGTAAAGTAAAAAGAGAGCGAAAAACACAGCAAGGGAGAGAGAGAGGGGGTGGGGGGGGGGGGGGGGGGTCAGGTTTTGAGAGTCGAACGTGCCTCAAAGGCGTTTGGCAGGTACCGGAAGTACACTCTAAAGTAGTACAAATATGCATCAGTTAACGTGGCACAGGCGTTTCATCCTATGCGAATTTATTCTCTGTACCAGCCTCCCTTTTCACATGTGAAAAAAGTAAAAAAAAAAAAAAAAAAACATCCACATATGTGTAAGAGAAAAAAGTAAGTCAAAGTAAATGCGTTTGATGTGTATTTTTCATCAGATCTTGCCAATTTTTCTACTGGATTAAAAAAAAAAAAAGAAAAAAAAAACAACACAAGTTTGAAATTATTCTTTTTTTTTTAGCCCAAGAAACAAGATTTTCTAGCATGTCTCAGAACCGTCGAAAATGAGCTTGATTTCAAATTTTCAAAAACGAATCTGATCCGATATTCTTTTTTCTCTTTAAAATACATTCTTCATTAATCAGGCCTGTCAATCTCGTAGAAATCAATAGGCCGAGCGAATCGAGCGTGGACTCAAGTTTACGATATTCGGGGTTATGGAGCAGAGCTCGTGGTCCACGCGGTTACGGAAATTCGTATCGCAGACGGAATTGCTGAGCGTACAAAATGGGAAGAGACAGAAAATGGAAGAGAGAGAGAGAAAGGGCGAAAGTATATCGGTGTAGCGTATGCTCGAAACGATTGATGGCATTCCCACGCTTTGGTTGCTGTTTCTGCTCTTGTTGGTGGCTACCAAATCCTATCCTGCGCACCTCTATTGGCTACTGTTCTCGTTAGCCTCGAGTTAAACAATTAAAACATCGTACATACGCTTTTTATATCGTATCCGGATGAAAGTAATGAAATGATCATTGGAACGGTGCGTGTCAGATCCATTCGTTCTCCCCGAAACGAAACTAACATATTGAAAATACTGTGACAATTTCCCACCAATTAAGAGAAATTGATGATCAAATATTTTGGAATAATTGTTACGCGCGATTTCTCGATACAAAGTCCTTTCGAACTAGTAATATTATAACAATTTCATTTCGATTTATTTATCTGTCATTCACACCAGTTTCATCGGTTAGAAACGAAAAAAATGTTTCTTTATGAATTATTCACTGGTTTTTTTATTTTTTATTTTTATTTTTATTTTTATGCCCACCGCGGAAAGATAATTCGTTAATTTTCCTTTATTCACTGGCAGCCATGTGAACCTTCTGGCCACATTTACGACTCTCTCTCTCTCTCTCTCTCTCTCTCTCTCTCTCTCTCTCTCTCTCTTCCACCCCTTCTCTTTATCGCACTCTCCCTTCACCGTATAACTAGGGAAAACCCTTGCGACCACCGTTCATCCCTTAATTAAATTAAACCGTCCAGCGTGCACACGCCTCCCTCCCTGCCCTTCTTGTTCACGCTATCTCGTTCTGTATTCCGAAGCTCCAGAATGTTATCTCATCCCTATGACCTATCTCCTTCACTCCCTGTGTCAGTTTCTCTATTTCCTCGGCTTTTGCACAACTGTACGTGAGCTTTGGCACTGGCGGTTCTCCACAACCTTATCTAAATGCTCGTTCGAGTAATATTCCGCTCCTTTTGTATGAGCGCGCCCATAAACTAGAAAATTTCAGTGATATATTTTATAAAACAATTGTCTCATTAAATGTTAATTGAATCTTCAACATCCCGTTATAACGGCGAATCTGATTTCGATGCACAAAAGTTTGTGTAGCCTATGGCTCTCATTTGAGAGTATCTTTGCACATTTCATTGGGCGAATTACGCTTTTATATTAAAAAATTTAATTCACCGCAAGAATAAACATTGATTTTTTTAAGAAACGAACGATTTTCACAAATTATATGAATCTTGAGATTTTTCTGAATGAAGCTATGTTTTCTTCGATCCTGTAACGCTGAATAAAATAATGAAAATATACTTTTAGTAGCACAACTATCTGCGAAAGCATATATTTTTTTTTATCGTGACTGAAAATTAACTTTATACGAATGGACGATATCCTAAAAATATATTTTCAGTGAAGGATAGTAAAAACAAAAGTTTTTTGAAATTGGGCCATTATATCGAGGTGCTAGATTTTATCAAATATTTCGGTCCCGGTGAATTTGTTTCGCGATGACCATCCGTCCGGAAACTTTGTATCGAATAACCGTGGTGTACAATGCACATTCTCGTGAATTTTTCCTCGGATAAAACTCGTCGAAACTAAACGTTTTTGCCTAGGATATCTCGGAGCTGAGCGATAATCCACCTCTCGTTCTTTTTTCTTCTCTTTCTCTCTGCAACGAGGCCAAACAATATACTGGAGATGGCGAGACCATCAAGATAAATAAAGGCAAGGGAGGCTGCTCCATGCAACCTTTGCGATCGCTAACGTTGCGTGGTGCTTCGAAACTCGATGGGTATATTTGTACGTGAGGCTTTTTCTACTCGACAACCAACTTGCTTATGACCCTCGTAATACTCCTCTTTTTTTTATTCGATATTACACGAAATATTCGACAATAAAGTTTTCCTTTTTGTAGTGATCTGAAAGCTGTTCCCCTTGGGAGTTAATTTTATAGAATCGGTCAAGAAATATTTGAAAATATTGAACGTTATCGGTTGTATATATTTGCCTGATAAATCTTAGCGAAGAATTCCTTTTTCAGACTCGTTCGAATCTTCTCAGAAGAATCCTCTTCTATTAGAAAATCCCTTGTAAAATACTGTGAGTAATAACGATTAATGAAGAATTTTTTCATCAAGAAGATTGATCATTTTTGTAAGAAAAAACCTGATACATGCAATCTTGTGTGGGGTCGAAGTGTTTTCTAGCGAGTCTCCGGTGGTGAAAGAACAATTGTAGAGTAAATCTCAAGCGAGATAATGAGGGAAAAAAAAGAAAGGTTGAATGGATTCGGTCGGCTTGGTCTCGTGGCATTTATCTCCTCCAGCACATGTTCTCCAGCCTCTTGTTTCCCTATCGCACTACTCTTATGCAACAGCTTTTCTTACTCACAATTATTCTCGAAAGTGACTAGGTAACTTTTTTCCACATTCTATTCGACGCTGATGGAAAAACAGAACGTTCAATAGCAGCTGAATAGAGACCGCAAGGGAAAAGGATTCAAGTAATTAATCAATCGAATGACTATAAAATGAAAATCATTCAGTAGCTCAATGGTGTGCATTTTCTATCAGGGAAACACTTGCAAGATCCAATACTGGTTCTGAAATATTTATATTTTAGTTTTTCTTTGCGGTCGCGTTCAATTTACACAAAATCGTACGACTTTTTTTTTATTGTTACCAATTTTTTCAAACGTTGAGGTAAATGACAGTTTGGTGGATAAGCTTAGAGCCGGGATTGTGAGTAGTATATAGCGGAGAATAGAGAGGGTTAGAGTTTAGAGGTAACAATTGTTGGAAAGTGGTTTGACGAAAGATGTATAGCGTGGGAAAAAGAGATGGATGGAGAGAATGAGCGAGAGTAGGAGAGGATATAGATCGCTCAGAGTCCTGAAGTTTCGGCCCTTAACCCCGAAGCTCCCTTAGCGCCGCTACGGCGATGTTGGGTGATTCACCCGCTCCCTAAAGTGCTTCAAGAAGTCAAGCAAGACTGAGAGAGAGAGAGAGAGAGAGTGAGAGAGAGAGAGAGATAGCTGGATAAGAGAGAAGCCGTCTCGGTGAAGCACATAAAGAAATGTTGGTGGTGATGCTGAAAGGGGGGGTTGAGATAGGAGGGGGATGTGTGTGTCCTCTCGTCTCGTGTTACAGTGTTTCCAAGTTCTACACGAGCAGACCAGCGACCTAAATTTCAAGAGTGAAAAGAGAGCCAAGGAATAAAGAGAGAAAGGAGAGAAGACAACAAAGAAGCGCGCGCGCGCAAGCGGGGAGAGGAAGCACAAGTTGCGAGAGACTTGAGTACGAAGGAAAAGAAGAAAAGAATGAGAAAGATTAAAGTTTAAGGGTACTGTAAGTCACCTCGCACGAAGAAGAAGACGGGTCTGGAAAAAAAAGAGAAAAAAAAAGTAGAGAGAGAGAGAGAGAGAGAGAGAGAGGGAGACGACGGACCTGAAAGAAAGAAAAAAAATCGGTGTGATTCACCTGAGCTACTTAAATCGTACGTCGTAGTCACGGTAACGTGACACGTGAGAGCAGCGTATCAAATATCAGAAGAACGATCGCTCAAAAAATCAAGTCACCATTAATTTGAGAAACAGTGAAAAAACGAATGAATAAATAAAGTATGAGAAACAATGAAATTTATGAATTCGACTCGATAAATGTACGATTTTTTCTGCTCTTCGCCAATAGGCATTAGTCTTGTGGACGTGAATAGTCGGTACTTGAGGATACAAACGTTTCAAACCAAGATATTTCTCTCCTCTCATTGATCTCTCGTTTCATATTTATCCAATTTTCAAGATATCTCAACGTTGTCTCGCATTAATTAGCAAAAATCAATCACACTTGTGGACAAATAATAAGGAAAAAAAAAAAACAAAATTAAGATTAATCCTAATCGATAATGCAACATCAAGTAACGCGATATAAATAAAAAATCAACGCAAAACAAAATTTCAAAAGAATTAATGAATATATAAATAAATAATTGGCGGAGTGAATTGAATTGTTGTTCGTGCTTCTCGTTGTGGAATTAATAGAGAAATATAAAATGCAATATAAATGGAATATCGATGATCAGTGAAGAGAAATAAATATAATTGCATATTTATGTGTATGTATATATATATATTGATAAATATGTATACATATAAATACGCATAAATGAATATATACATGTATACATATGTAAATAAATATATATATACGTGTATATAAAAATATTATCGGGGTCATAGGATCCATTCGAACGATCCACACTCAACGACCAATCTAATATTGTCAATTACTAGTAATCGTTCAAGTTTCAATAAAATTCAATTTATTAAAATTAAAAAAAAAAACTCATACCTACATAAATAACTATATAAATATCAAACTAATATCATCACAAATGTTTAAGTGTGATCGACGAATTAAGACAAACATGCAATTGATTCAATCAAGGCATCTGTAACTTACGACGAATAACAAAAGGCAAATTAAACGACAACGAAAAGTGCTAATCGGCCTACGCATACATACACACAGAGGATAAGTTCGCGAGTGTGCCAGACGTGAAAAAAAAAAAGAAAAAAAGAGTAATGAATCGCATTACGAGCATTCTCATTTTTGAGGCTTCGTAGCCATTAAATTTCCATTCAGTGTCACCGGTGGTACCTGATAAAAAAAAAAAAAAATATATATATATATATATCTGCATACATAAAAATAAATATATTTATTCTTTTCTCGTGATTGGAAATATCGTCAACCACGGCAAAAACGTTCATGACGTACAACGCCGTGGTAATTCGAGGTAAGAGATAATACATTTTTCAAATTTTCACTCCATATAAATCACGTCACGGATTATCGTCAAACACATGAGAGCCGAACAGTTTTCATTCTCTCGACAATTAGAGAAATCGAGGAAAATCGAGTTCCAACCTAATCGGAGGAAAATTTTTTGCACCCTTCTCTTTCTACATTTGTATTCGCGCAATGTTTTCCACGATTGGTCAGGCTTTCTATCGCCTGTTGAAAATTCTACGAGAGGCTCCAACTCCGTTCGATGATAACTGCAATCCGCTATCTCTGCACCAATTCTGTAGTCGGAGGGAGAGCGGGAGAGGGGGGGGGGGGTTGTACAATCGTTTGCAAAAATCGTACAGTCAATAAATCCAATGAAAAATCAACATTATTGTAGAAAAAAATTAAAGCTCGTCCGTGAATCTGTCGGATAAGCTTTACGGAACAATTGAATATCGTTAGAAACAAGATTAAGTGTATTTAAAGAAAAGTATCGATCTAAAAAGTAACAAAGTGTTTTCGAATCACTTGAGCATTTATTTTATTTGGAAAAGTTGAAATTCAAAAACAACGTCTAATTGCTCCACATAAAAAAATGATGAAGATTCAGACGGATTTGATGAGAGCTAGACCCAGATTTTGAGATCGTGTTTCTATAAGGGTTCAATGAATAGTGGAGTAAATTCGTGAGCGATGACAACGAAAATTTTTATGATACTTCTAGCCAGGACTATATTCGCAGTAAATGCTTGAAATTACTCTTTGGATGACACTCGGAACAAGGACATTGGTACACTCGATTGGAGAGTTTAAGCATCGTTCGCCGGAGCTCGTTCGTTGTTTCAATCGTACGGAATTCCAGCAGGAAATTCAACGGGAGAGCATTCTAACCTGCAACTAATGCAGAACTGTCGCTTTACAATGGACTTGGTCATGTATCGAGATGTATAGATGAATAGTGTATGAGAGTTGCTTCGATTGAAAATAAAACGAGTCAGTCCTCTCGCGTATACCAGAAGCAGATTCTCTTCTATCATTGTATTCTGAGCGAGTTGTATCCCTTGATTGGTGATTCTAAAAGCAGGGTAGAACCTAGCTCTGTGCTTTCAACGTCGACGGCAATCGATCCAGGGTAATTACAATCAAATCAATCGCGTCCTTTTGCCCGATGCGCTCTTTCGGTAGGGTCGTTCGGCTGAGCCATGGAAATTACGGGAAACGAGCCTTTAGAATGGCTGAATGGGATATGAGGGAGCGTTTTTCCTGTTCCACATGTTTGACATCGTTGAAAGTCGATTGTCTCTGAACCACCCTTGATTCAGCGTCAAAATACCTGTCATCAGTGACATTCGAGGCATACCTCGACCGATTTTTAAATCCCCGCAATGAATCACTTGGACAAATGTTTTCCAACGACTGGACAACTCTATCTGAGTATAAAATCTCGAATAATGTAGAGCAAACTAGTAAAATTAAGCAGTCACGTCATGTCGTTTCCTATCACGATTTACAAACCCCGATAAAAATTCAAATGTTATCGAATATTCTAGGAAAAAAGTGTGTCCACGTGTTGGCTCACGAGATAATAAAACGCGTTGAAGAGACAATGAGAAAAAAAAAGTGAAAAAAAATAAAATAAGAGCAAAGGAAAAGAGGAAAAATGGAGTGAAAGTGGAGCGTGAGAACTGGTGCCAAGACACTTGTTGACACACCCAGTAGTAGCTCACGTTGGGTTGAAAAGGGGACGCCTAGGGGGTGGTTGAAATGTTGGAGGGGAGAGGGTGAAAGTGGAAAAGCTCTCGTGCCACTCGTTGCTCCACCAGAGGTCGATGTTTGTGCGTGTCCAATAGGTTTACTCGCAGGAACGAAAGTCTCCTTCGCCTTTTGCACGTATGTTAACCCACACAGTTTCTTCCGACCCTCTCGCCCTGGTACACATAAACTTCACCCCTTGAAAACGCACATCCTTCGATGGTGTGCGTTGTTCGGTAGTGAGAGAGGCTCGAATGTTTGCGTGTAGCTCAGCGCGTGTCTGCGCCGGAGAATGGTTCACGCGGTTGCTCGTTGGAGGCCTCGTCTGTTTTCATTGTTCGAGGCATGCATAGCCAAGGGCTTGTAGTTTAGAAATAAGGGGTTGCTTCACGTACCAGTTAGGTTGGCATAGTCACGTGGATCGAAGGCTTAGCCTGGTTGGCTATAATCACTAGCTTGATGGATACGTATATCAAGTACCAGGAAAGAAAAAAGGTCGTATACTATTTGACGCCGTAATCTCGGTGGCTTAACTCCACTTGTCACTTATTTGTAGCATATTTGTATTTTAGTGCATACTTATCTGTGTAACAACGGAAAATAATCCAGATTACTTAACATACGACGCAATTGGAGCTACACTTTTTTTTCAAACTCAGATGTTGATTTGCATTTATGCATATGAGAGTCATTAACTAACATGAGGAATAAACGTGGTTCAATTTAGCTCGTCTGCAGTCAAATATTGGTTGTGCCCTTGTGTTACTTGGTTTCAGATATGTATTTGTGCTTAGATTCGTCCCTCACACAAGCACATAGTCAGCATCGGATAACTGAACGTGTGAACTAAGTGAGGCTAAGTCTTTCTGCATAGTAATTCGTAACTTATCTTATCAACTATTTAGATGCAGAGTTGTTGGTTATGTAAACTACATAATTCATGGGGAAAATGATGTGGGTGTAACCCTTCTTCGATCTGAAAGTCAATATCCATAAATAAATTTACGGTGTGGTGGGGAACAATGGAATGCAACACACGCAATTTAACACGCATACTCGGACTGCCTGTGCCCTTTTGTTTGCTAGGAATCGATTCATAGCCTCTCTCCTTCTCTCTTTTTCTGTTTCACTTCTATTTCTCTCTCTCTCTCTCTCTTCTCATTTCTGTCACGGCCTCACTGGGACAATGCAACAGCCTGGCAAATGAGGAAGGTGAATTGAGCCACCAGAGACGATGTTCAAGTCCCCTCGTATACTTTCTGGTATCAGACGCTGGAGCAAGTTTTCCCTCAAGAGACAACTTGCTACAGTCTTTTTACATCTCTCTTCCCACCTGTCTCTTTTTTTTTCTTTTTCTTCTTCTTCCTGTTTCCAACCATAAATATGATTGATTTTCTACCAGATAAAACCTGATTGCCTGAGAAATAGCTTTCTGAACTTCAAACTTCAAACTCTCATTTTTTTTTTACTCATTTAGTATTTACTTTCACAGACTATCAGCTGTTGAAACTGTTTCTAATTTCTACCAAAGGGACATGAAAGCAGGTTTTTACGTTTTTCTCGAATACGTAATCTTCGTTATTACATCTTACCTTCGAGACACTTTGTGACTCGAAGAGACGAAATGAACGAGATTGCATTAGACAAAACTTATTGGAATGATTAATAAATTTATTCAATCATAACATGTATATATTCTGATAATCTCTTGTACATTCTGTTCATGCTCAAGTTTGAATTGTCTATCTTACTCGTATCCACCCGTTTTTTCTTCATCTTGATATCTCTACGACACATACCAGCTCACGAACAACGCGTCAGTGGGCCTGCAAAATGTAGCTTTGAAGTACCGCTCCAACCCTGCAATGACGGACTTGGATGTATAAAACTTTACAGTAGTGCATTTCGCTGTCACATTTAGCGTGATGGATTGCTGTTGGTATGCGCATACGAGAACACAGTTCAGACATCATCAAAGAGAAAACTTTAAACACTTCTCTCGTTCTCTTCCAGCTAACCACAGCAGAGGGATGCTTTAAATTCTTCCATCCTCGTGTACTTTGGCAGTTAAAGTTTTACGCTCTAGAATTTTCAATCCTGCGATCATTTTTCTCAGTTTTCACCATTAACACGTTCCAGTAAGCGGATCATTTTGAAGCCATTATCATTATTTTTAGATTACCGTAACGTTGAAAAAAGAGGCAATTTCTTTTTCTCGAAGATCTTTTCGAGTACATTACAGACTAAAATGTGTATCGCGTGATGAACGATATTAAACGGTTGATGCTTGATTCTTCGACTATACCATGTGGAGGATTGTAAGAACATGAGACTCGAAACTTCTTTCAGGCTGAAAGAAATTTGGAGAAAGGGAAAAGAGGTTGAAGGAAATTCGGGATGGCAGGCTAACCTAATCACGCGATTTTATACCAAAGCTCCTTTCCTTAATGGCCTGATACCAACCCATGTTACAATAACGTGGTCCGAACCTATATATTTGTAGCTATAGATTAAGCGGAGACGACATCATTTGTCTGGATTTAGAATTTTCAACTGTTCCTCCGAGTCTAATGAACCACTAAATTACCAAATCCCCTTTACCGGTTTCCTAATTGGATAAACCGTGAAACCAAAGTTGTGCGCGGTCCTACTCTTCTCTCTTTTTCTTCTCCCTCTCTCTTTCTCTCTCTCCTTTTCACCTCCTTCCTGTTTCGATTTCTGCTCGCTCGTGGGTTACGTTATTACATTTTATAATACTGCGTACGTGAACAGGTATGTATATTCCGATATATATTCGTGTATATTCTGTTATCGACTTGCAATAGGAATGTTTTCGAATGGGAGTCGCGGACAAAAACCAATAGTATGCCTCGAACCGAATGCTTCTCGATTTTATGTCAGTAATTCGATTTTCATTCTCTTTTTCATCCTATATTTTTATCCTTTTGCATCCCATTGAATTATTCAAGTGTTCGAACATTGTTTCGAATTTCAGGCTTCAAGTAGGCAAACTGCATCACGATACTCGATTGGTCGTTTACTATTCCTCGTCAGAAGAGAATTGAAAAACATCAACTCATAGTTTATTGTCGTTTTCAATAGAGGGTAGTTTTTCTGGTCCTAAAATATGGGCGGATCATTGGAGAATTGGTGCAGTTTAATGAAAATGCAATATACAGATCCAAATATTATGACAGGAGATTCCTCACTTTTTATCTCGATTTCATCGTCATTTGCTGTGATTCTGGATTCAGCGAATACCTTGAAAGGATTTTATTTATTTACCAAATCTTATTTCATTGAGCTTCCTATATGAATAATGGAATATCAGGAAAAATATCTTGAAATATGAAATATACTTTCAGTCATTATTAGCCCTCTTCTATTTTGTCAGTAAGTTTCATCTTCGCGTATCAAACTTGTCTCTCATCTGACCTCGGCTGCGCTTTAAATATTTGCAATCGATGCGAGGGGTCCGTGAGTCGTTGACTTCACTTTTTTCCTTTCGCCTTTTGTTAGTCACACTATATTGGCACTTCGTCAAAGTAGCCCTTCCTTTCTCTGTTCTCCCCAATTTTATATAGTGCGAGCTGTAACACGCGTCACATCTTTTTGCTTTTCTTTCTCTTCCTCCTCCTCCTCTCTCTCTCTCTCTCTCTCTTACTCTCCCTCTCTTTTGCCTTTATTGGCTCTCGAGGGGGTGACTTTGCTCTCGAGTTGCGAAAAGCTCTTTCCTGACGTCAAAGCTCTTATTCTCCCCCTCTCTCCCTCTCTCTCTCTCTCTATCTGTATCCCTCCCCTTCCTGTACCACGAGCTGCGACGACCAGGTTATAGCCACCCTTTCTTTCTACCCTTATCTCGAGCGTCGTAAGAAACGTCGTATACATACATACCGCTTGTGGTACACACTTGATATATTTCATACACACTGCCCCATATTTTTCGTCGTTCATATCACCCATAAAAAAAAATTCGTTCTACGAGAAAAACTTGTTGGGTTGGGAAAAACTGTTGTGATCAATAGATAGAACCGTTTTTCAGACTTTTTCATTAATTTTTTTAAAACTTCTGAAAAATACTGTGCTATATCGTAAAGCACGTATCACTTTGAGAACATAAATCTGTCCATCTTCATATCTTAATTTTCTCCTTAAAAGTCTCATTATATTATGATTTTTACGTTGTTTGTTCTTTCATCTACTGTCACGAACTGACAGTTTTGCTGACTATCGATAATAACTTCGATCTCTTTATTACAATTTTGTCCGATGAATTCATTAGCTGAAATAAAATTAGTTTTAACCCGTCATTAAAATTCTCGTGAACGATCTTGTCGCAATTAAACATTTCGTATACACCCTGATATTTGTTACGTGACTTTTGATAGACTCCAATAAATCGAACTATCGATCTACGCATGTCGATAATAAAAAATTAAAAAAAAAAAACACTTTTCTTTCGATGCGTACAGTAACATTATGCGTACAGTAACGATCATGATAAATACGAATTTTGTGTGATTCAAGTACGAGATAGAGATAGAAAGAGAAATATCGGTTTGCATTCGGAGTAAAGTCACGTAACATCGGATGCCGCCGTTATCGTTATATGGACAGTAATTTCAGAGGGGCTATTGAAGCCGTAGGCGAAGGAGTGGTTTTTCAGGACAATAGTCTCGTTTCTCTCGGTGGTTTGGTATAACAGACGTGTAGAGTTATAAGCCCCTAAGACCTGAAGGAAAACCACAGCAAAAATATGGAATGGAGAGGGATAAGCGCGAGATCAAAGGAGCACTCGCTCTGCATGTGCTTCGCTTATATACCGTTACACTCTCATTCACTCTTATATCGCAATATTTTCTTGTGCATTTTCTTTCTGTTTCGTACTTACCGACAAGCTAGACTTTTGCTTGAAAATCATAATGACGTTGGGTATTGTACACGTAAAAACAAATTAAATTTTTTTTTTTTTAAACAATTTCTATGAAATATCGACAACGGAATTAAAATATCGCGTAGCGACGAAGAATATATTCTGATTACGAAATATCTCAAGACTTTCATTCGTTATTTGTCTCTAATATGGAGAATTTAATCAAACAAGTTCACCGTATTTTAAGGATCCGAATAACTTCAATGAAAACTTAATATGCGGAATATATTTCGAAATAATTCTCTTTTTTACATCCAGCCCATAACTCGGACTGTAACAAACAACGATGGCTGCCGTATAACAGAATTTTTGTTTACTCATTGCAGTTACGCGAAAACCCGTACACGACGCTCTTTAAAAGTCCCATCTGACTGTTGTCTCTCTCTCACGTAGTATTTACTTTGAAAATAGGCTATTAAAATGAGCGTACCGAAGATGTAACGCGCGATGGAATTCAAGCATAACAGGACAGAGAGTAAAAAAAAAATTGAAGTACAAAATACAACGTTCGAAAAGAGTTGTGCGACTTTAAAACGTGGCAGGCTCCGGGTGATAGTCTCGCTTACCCATCGAAGATTTATGATGTCAACTAGCGTCAGTGAAGGCTTCGATATATAAGCTTATATATATCGCACGTTAGAAAGAGATTAATCTTTTTTCGCGAGCTAGTGAATCTGCGGGCCAGCAGAAGTAGTCGTAACGGCTTGTATAATCGATTTATTCCCTATTTCGTCTTCGTTCCTGTCTGGAAGATTTATATATATATATATATATATATATATATATATATTTTTTAATGTTCGCTCTCTCTATCTTTTTCTTCGTGAACGTGATTGGCTTGATTCGCGGGTGAAAGAACCCGGTGAAAAATTCAATCGCCATGCTTCCTGCGTTTGACAGTTTCCACGTTCGTTATATCGAACACTGATCCAAATTTGATCATGATGAGAAATCTTCAGCGAATTGAAAATGTATCGGAGGTACAATCGAAAACAAACGTTCATTGTATTTCAAAGTTTTTAATATTTTAATATCTATATTTCAAGCATATTGAATCTACGTGTCAGCGACTTGGACAGTCTCATTTGGATTCTTAGCGAGGTGATTTCTACTGTGAACAAAAAATATTTTTCAAATTTCGTGTCTTGTGGGTTGAATTTTTCGATCATCGTGTCTGTCAAATCGCCTGGAAAAAAAAAAAAAAAAACAAAACACGTCGTGCTCGCTTCTTACTCACCGGTAAATTGTCAACGATAAACCCTTCAACTACATCGTTGTGGCTCATGTGAGAATGAACGATCGCGTCGTTTCTGTTATCCGCATGTAAGGTTCGCAAAGTATTAAAATCATTCAAGCAACAAAAAATAGGCCAACTCAATCAAGTGTAAACATTTTTTTTTCTTTCAAACTTTAGCAACCTTTTTGGGTCATTAACATCCTCATTGACTATTACAATGTGCAGAATCGCTTGAAACTGTTGATGTTTAACTTTGATAATTATATAGTAATGATTTTCTCTATTTTTTTTTGTTTTTTTTTTTTTTTTAATTCGGCGTGTATTTTCTGTGCAAAATGACTACTATTTAAATAATTGAGCACGAAAATTCACAGTCTGTTTTTCATGAATAAAATCCTCCACTAGTTATAAACAAAGATCCATGACACTAATTATTTTTAACGTACTATCATCAATCATGATGAAATTGGAGGCTTTCACAATTAATTTCATGTTTTGAATAGGAAAGCCTGAGCGCGAGGTCGAATGGAAAATATCAGCTCTGGCACAATCAGCCTTGCTTTCTAATAATTCTCATATTTTCACTTTCGCATGAATTTTAATAAATCTCCACCCCAGTTCTCCTACATAAAATAATGAATTATTGCAATGCCGACGAATATTTTTTGCATCAAATTTCTTGCCACAAAACCACGCGTGGCCAATTTTTCTGAATGAAATAAAAGTTGTGTATCAATCAGTATCTCCATTTTACTCTGCATTTTTCTTTGCGGTCGAAATACGTCCCTGGTAGGAAAAAAAAAACATCCTCTATGATATTGATCCTACCATCAAGCCAGATATAAAAAAAAATATATAAAACCTGATACTTTTCCACTCCATGCGCTTTACTCTTGTTTCAGAGTGATTCATTCGTTTATCCAGAGGGTGGTTTAATAACACCTTTTTTACACTACGTGCAACAAAAAACGAACACCGCATTTCACTGCGAGATAATTTAACAAGATTATACCTAATGCAAAGCTAGCTTATTCTGTTTTTCAATTTAATTATTTATAATTTGAGATAAAGTATTTATTATCACGAAGTAGATGTTTCAGTTCGCACCCCTGATTAGTCAAATCTTTCATTTTGTTTTTTTTTACAATTAAAAGTAATTGATATATAATTATTTGTGAATTCAAGATCATTTTTCTTGAATCAAGAAATATTAGCTCAAATTGCAATCACTAATAAGTAAATTTATCATTTTACCTCAATTAATTATCATTCATGTTGATTTTCAATTTCATTCCTTCAATTTTGAATCGATTATCTTTACTATTGAACGAAATTTTGAATTTACATCACAAACCAATTACGCCTGTTATTTTTTTTTTTATGAAAAGTGTTTGCGATATTCCAAATTCAGACATATCCATAGAACTTGATTCGCTCTTTATTTCCAGTTAAACTATCGTTCTTAGTCGATCCAACTGTAAATATAGTTGCGCGACTCCGGTAAGCTGGCAAAAAGGGAAACGAGAGTATAGTCGTATTGGTATTAGTGATACGAAGTGTACTCCATGTTGGTGGATGTCTATAAACCGGCACTTAGTCCTCAACCCTTACACCGAAAGCACGTTTAATGGGATTACGAGAAACGAGGGGGAAATAGACACGTTCTTTCTACCGTACTAATACTCCGAACGCTCGCGTTGGAAGCGCTAGATAGCGCATCACATTTACCGAGCTCGCTCTCTCGTTCATGTCCTTATTTCGTGAAACGAGAGGCTCAGACTCGTTTAAAAAACGTTCACATACAATGCTCAATGTAAATATATATTTATAGATAAATTTCCTGGAAAAATGATTCGAGTCTCAAGCGGCTGGACTCGATTAAATTTGAGAAAAGAGTTAAATAGAAAAAGCTGAAATTCACGAGCCCGAGGATTCATTTGATTTGAAATATTGAGACGCGAAATACAGTTGGTCGACAATGAATCATGAAAAAAAGACTGAAACCTTATTTCGTATTTATTAATTCATTGAGTTCGGTGAAAATCGTTTCGTTGATCAATGGTGAAATTCGAAAACGTTGAACATTTACGTCAAAGTAGAATGATCGGAAATAGGTGGAGTGCTCTTCAAAAACTTGGAATCGTTTCATAAAGTGGACGCCAAGATTTAATGTAGTCCTTCAACTTTCAGTGTCCGACGAAACGACCGAAGCTTTCGAGTCCTTAGCTTTGAGGTTAGAGTTCGTTGAACCGGAATGTAAGTAGAGACAGAGACGAAACAAATTAGGGAAAGTCCAGGTGCTCTTGTCGCGAAAAAGTCGAGTACGAGAGAGTGGGAGAGAGGAGGGGAGTCAGAAGAAAAAAAAAATAGGAGAGTAAAACAAGCTCGGTACGATATACATTTAAAATGCACTGTGTATATTTTTCGACGAGGACCATTAAGGCTAGTACTCAAGTAGACGCTCTTGGCCCCAATATAACATTTTCCCTAGGCAGGACATCATCGTTCCAACTACCACAAATACTGTTAACGTTTTTTTTTTTTAGTTGTTTTTACAAGTCGCTAAAATAACACAACTACGCGGGTACTGCAAAACAGTCAATAACGCCATTTTTTTTCGTTTGTCTCTTATCCATTGGGAATGAGAATAAAAAAGTAATTTGGTAGTACTTTTCAGTAGAATTCCACGTTCAATCAGATTTTGTCTCTCTTATATAGACGCGCGTCAGTTTTTTTTACCGAGAAACAAATCGGTAGAGCAAACACGAGAGCATACGAATAAAAGAAGGGGAAAAATCTTTTCATGGTAACAGTCGATGTCTGGTTATCCTCTAGTAGGGGTTATTTGGATTACCAAGGAAATCCTCCGAGCCTTATTATCTTCGATCTTGGTGAGCAAGGTCAGACAGCGTCTCATTTACTTTTCGCTGGTCGTGACTCTCGAAAAAATTCTATACCACGTCGATCTCCTTTCCTTCTTATCTTTCTCCGTTTTTTTTCTTCTTCTGCTTCTTCCTTTGTTATACCATTCGAATTGGAAGTTTCAGTCGTGAAATAAAATCAGGCTTCGTTCACTCAAACGTCGCCGTAACTTCCTTACAAATGTCAATGCTTTTAGGGACAGCTACCATTCTCCCCAATAATCATCACACTGTACAAGACAGTTATTAGCGATTGGTGATCGAATTTCAAGCCTTTGGAATCGGTCACCAATTATTATTAGATTCGTCTTATCGTTCGATCAATAACCTCGACCTGATTTTATAGAAATTCGATTTTAAATGAAAGCAGATGCTAGATCACGTTTCCTATGTTATAAATGATGGATTACAACCTATAGCTACCGTGTAAACGCTGAATCTTAAGGTCGTTTTGTGTTATCGTCTCAAATTTTGCGAGATTATTACCTGAAACTTAACTCCCGAATGTTCAATCCGAGGTGTAACCTTTCTTCATCTATCAGCAGGGATTAATCCACCTCTGAAAGGTATAACGATCGTGATGTTAAATTTTAAGTGCAACGTTTGCTGGAAACTTTGATCGTTATATGTGGCAATTTAAGAGGCACCATTGTTATTAGGCTCGTTAAATGTCTTCGAGCTCATCAGTTCAACAGTGATTCATGAACGACCAAATTACTGAATCTTTTTTCTTCGAATGTCTAAGCATGTCCTTGAAAATTGTTGGCTCAATAATCATACGAGTTATTACTTTATTTCCCAAATAACTTCAACAGCCAATTCGTTCAACGAATCATGTTGTTCTAACGAAATTTCGAAGCTCTCGTACACCGGAACTTAATTAAAAATTCTCATTTCGAACGTCGTAGAAAAACGTTGCAAACTCCTTAAAAAAAATAAACTTGTCGCAGCACAATCGTTCGAAAAACATTGAGAGTAACGACCGAACATTACGAAGGTAAACCAGGCTAAGAAATATTCCAGGTTACTGCCAGTTTACCGTTTCGCCAGTTTGTCCAACGAAAATATAAAACGTTGATATTGAAACGGGGACTTCGATCTCGTAATAGTGAAAATTGCAACGTCAGCACCTAAATGCAATTTAAACACAGCGGAGTAGAGGGGAAGGCTTTAAACTCTTTTCCGAGACCGTAAGTACGAGTCGGGATCGTAAAAAAAAAATGTCATGATTGAGTCCTGTAGCGAGGTAAGAAAATGGACGGTAAAAGTAGAAAAGCGTGGTACCAGTGTGCAGGATTTTTTTTATTCTACTCGCTCAAAATTCACGCAGAGTATTCAACGGTTAAAGCGTCATGAAAAAAAAAAGGCATCGATCCGGACTTACGAAAACTATACATGCAAATACATGCAGATATATGAATAGTCGAATCCGATAGCGAGATCGTCCTCGCTATCTTTCCTTCTTTCTAGCACTTCGAACTTTTTTCTTCACTGCAAAAAAGAATCGTTAAAATTTTCTTGACTATATATAACGTTAATATACATACATATATGTTTCCCATTGTATAGGCTTTTAGAAAGGGCGGCTGATCATAAAATCTTGGGAACGAGCAGCATGGATATAAAGGTTTCCATGAAGGGTACCGAAACGTTTCCACATTAAAGAGAGCTTTGTTGATGTACAGCCAGGAGATCATTCTTTATTCCGCACTTTATTACGAAAATGTTAGGGGAGTAGAAAAGTATCGAAGGAAGCAAAAGTATCTTTAATACCCTTTGAGTAATAATGACATGAACATCATTATGATTTCAGGGGAAAATCACAATATTTTTGTCCTATTTCAATTATTTATTGTCAAATTCATTCGCAACATTTTATTGAATTTTAATTTCACCTTGTTTCTATGGTTGTAATGGAACAACGATATTTCAATCAACGACATTTCTAAATACGTAACTAAAAAATTGGCGTGTCTATAAAGGATGTGAGAAAGGATAATGTATATTGGATTAAGCTAAATCCCTCTTTCGGTAACCTTCGCTTACCGTCCGATTCGGGTGTTTCCGTTAATTCCTATTCCGAGTAATTTCACCCAAGAGTCTCATCACTCTCGGTTGAAAACCCATAACGGGCTTTCGGATAAGCGTTGAGAAAGATTAGAAACACAAAAAAGAGAAAAAATATCGCGAGCATACCGGAGGATAGGGATGAAAAGAAAAGAAAAAGTCGAAGTTGCCAAACTTTTTTATTCGACTCTTGGTTAACTCGTGTTTCGTTGTTTATATGAGTTCGAGGACTGTCTAGCCTTTGGCTGAGGACAAATTAATAAATCAATTTTACTCAGACAATAAAAGCTGGCGTGGGATACAAAAATCACGTTTTATCTGATCAAATTGAAGTTATGATTTTTATCAATCTCTACAGAGTTTTTAATTATTTGAAGTTACTCGCCAGAAAAATACAGTCGGCGGTTACTCGTAAAATAAAAAAATGGGTAATTGGAATCGCAGACAAGAAAGATTTGAAATGATTTGAATGATCACAAAAAATATTACGAAAGTTCGAATAACTATTGGATCTGCTTTGAAGCAAGAAATATTTTCTTTCGCTATGCGTACCCTTTTACGACTCTTTTACGGTGAAAAAAAAAAACTTTTTTTTTTCAACAGTATCAGTGATGAAATTTGTATACAGGAAAGTATTGGAGTTAGACGATAAAAAAAAATGTGAACATGTACGGCAAAGCTTGCAATAGTTATTCCAGGCTGCAAATCTGCGGGCAACTTTTTTCGAACGTGCGTATTTTTTTGAGGTGAAAAAAAAAATATAATAAAAGTTTCACATAAAAAAGTGAGAGCAACAAAAATTGTGCATATGGAAATATTGCGGATGGGAAGTTACGAAAAAAAAAGGTAGCAAAACTTTGGCGAATTTTATTCCACGAACAGATCCATTTTATAACGAGGATGAAAAAAAAAAATGAGAAATGTACGGATCAGTCACTTTTTCGGTGCGCATATGTGTGAAATTATAATGAAAATTATATACACTCGGCAGAGCTCGAGTTGTATAATATGCTTTGTCGAGTGTACAAAAAAGTAAAAGGGTTTCTCTGTGGCTTATCGTTTCTTCTTATCGTAATCCCTACCGCTGCTTTTATACGGTATAACCAACTGTCTGAGTTTTTACACAAAGTCAGGGCAACCACGAAATTTCTGGTACGGTTCATGGAATCGTGAAAAATTAAAAGTTTATTTTATTCTTCACACACATCCGCTTTCTTCCTCGATCTTTCTCTTCGATACGCTGACTCGAGCTCAACAACAGAATTAGGGTTCTGGTCCACTTTAATTTAGTATTGCTCCTCGTCTGTTTTCTATTTCTAGTTTTTTTTCTTAATCTTCTTCTCTTTGTCTCTATATCTATCTCTCTTTCTCTTCATCTCTCGTCTTATTTTCTTGTTTCTTTTCGTGTATATGTGTATGTGCAGTGACTTTTAAAGCCAGTGAAACCAGAAGCCTTGCATAAATAGCTTGCACAACCTACTTTTTACGTAAATTGGAAAGGTAGCAGAAAATTCTTTACTTTACCCACTGATATTAATTATGCTAAACCTACTTAGTAAGAGGCTCTGCTCGAGGATATTAATATATAAGCATGTAGAATTCCCAGCAGCTGCTTCTCCGATCTTTCTACGAGTGTTTCTTCAGCAATAGCACACCGAATGTGCCTCGTGAAATGAGCGAGGAGAAATGTGAAAGAAAAAAAAGGTGTTACTGTCCTCTTGTTCGTCGCAGAAACTGCAAATATCGATCATATCACGGTTCGTTGCATAATAACGAAGCAACCGAGGCGCGAGTCGAGGCCCACGTGGCGCGATGTGGCTGTTTGTTACCGGTCTGGTAGACACGTACTACGTCGACAATCGTTAACGAGAGGGTTGAAATAATGAGTGAAGAGTATCTCCAGTGAACCTATCCTCATTATTGCTAACTTCATTGATTGCCCCGCCTGTATTCTTCCTGTTTTTTTTTCCCCTTACCGGTAACAGCAAATGATGATAATTAGTGACACGTCTACAGCACAACTGTTTTTATACTCTGTTTCAACACGACGGAATTCCGGCTGCTCCATTTCGATGAGGTCCCAGTATCTTTGCCTAGTGATCAATCTTCTAACGACTCATCTGCTACGAATATTATTTGTAACAACGAAAACTGCAGTGAAAAAAAAAACAAAATCAAATCAAGGAATGATGAAAGTAAATCGAATAATTAGCACGTAATTTCGAAGTTCGAAATTCAAATGGAGATTCGAAACTAAATTATTTGATTGCCCAACATAACTTCAACATTTCTGCTCTCAGGCACATTGAAGACACCATTGTGAAGATCTGTGAATGGATAAAATAACATTCGGTCAATGTATAACTAGCAATTTTGCCACTTTCTGTGAATCTGACACAAAAATTGAAAAAAAAAAAGTTGTACCAAGAATGATAGAGCGAAACAGAAGAAGAAACTGTATTGACCAGTCGAACTGTCGAATGCCGGAAGTACGCTTCCGGCGTCGAAAATGCATCAGTGTAGTACAACTTCGATACGGTGGTTAGCTTTTAGTGTTGGAGTGAAGTACTGTTTTCCTGAGTAGATGTAACTATCTTCTGAAACCTTGGCTATGTATAACGTCTGCTATCCTTTCCTTGTGTGTTCGCAAACTCGGGAGCGATATCTAGCCTCGTGGTATTTGCTTCTCTACACGATAAGAGATGATTGTTTGACTCTTGCAGCCACGCTCAATGAACAAACAGGAGTCCAAATACACACACACACACATGCACACACAGACAATATAAGTTTTCACGTCGACGTAGTATACATACGTATACGATATGCTCTATTGGCAATCTGATCCAATTCGATATGTATCTCTTCCGGTTATCGTCGAAAATCTAACGAGGTCAGTGAATCCAACAAGAACATTTCTACGAACATAAATTCAATGATTATTGGAAATTTTGAAAGTGCATCAATCAAATAAACTCTTACAGAACTGATGTATTTAAAGCACCTTGACTCGATGAAACTCGAAGACCCTAAGGTCAACTTCAATCTATTCCTGAAGTCGAGAAGATAACAGATTCTTCTTGACTTGTACGATGATAAAAGGAATGGAGCCAATTGAGTTTTTCAATCCTAAACTAACCTTCATTGAAGGATGTGTACAAAAGGAATTTTTCCGAAAAAAAAAAGTTTTACATCAACGTAAATTCATAAGCCAACTTTCTTATTCTTTTCAGTTTCCTGATAATGAAACGAATGAAGCAAATCGAAGCTTTTCGTCTTGAGGAATAAGTGCAAGACAATTTTTATGAGAAAGAAACGGAAACTCGTTGATTTGACAAACGGAAATGGAGATTCGCGAACTCCGATATCTCAGAGTAAAGAAAAAAACTATGGGGGTGAGAGGTGAGAAGTTCAGCCAAGGTGATGAGAGAATATTGCGAACGGTTTGAATTTTACTCGATGCGAGAGCGAAAAGCTCTGCGATGCGCTTTTCACGAGCGTGAACCCCCGGGAGAAGGGATACCGATTCGACCTCGTTTTTCACTATCATCCCCCGCCCCTCCCTTTTTTTCTATCCCGCATTGTCGGTAACCAATTTGCCATTATTACTATACCACAGTCTCGTCAGAGTCACTGCTCGATTTTATCTTGCTTTCTCTCTCTTTCTTTCTATCTTTTTCTCTCTCTCGCGATATTAACGGAAACTCTTCTCGTCTCTTTCACTCATTCTCCCAATCGTATATATCTCCTCTTCTTCTCTCATCATCGGTTCTCGTGGCCTCCTTCGGCCTCGATGGCTATCGCGACAAATCGATTTCTCGTAATTGCCTCCCCCGAAGCTCTCTCCCATCACCTCTCTTTGATATCTGGGTTTTTCGACCGTCGAACGATTTCACGAATTCTTCGAAATTTTCACATGCTACTTCCGATACCACGAAAAATCCATGGTTACCTTTCGGATATCCGTATGATCGAACTTCGTTGTACCTATTCGCCAGCATTTTCCAAATTCTTTCTATTCCACCCTTCGCGTTCCAAAAGCTGGACATTCTTATTTCCAATCACTCCGAAGCTTTTTTTTTCATATAAAACTAACCTTCGAAATATTCAATAAACTTCAAGATTTAAAAAAGTTATTATTTAGATCTGAGAATCAAAGCTTGTGAAATTTTATATTAAGCTCGATTTTAATTTCAATGATAACTACATTCTATATTGTTCAAAGGAAAATGAAAAAAAAAAACACACGTGATCCACATGTGCAAGTATTTCATCCAATATTTATTTAAAAATTTCAATAAAAAATACCGCATTTTTCGACAAAAATTTCAACATTTATATCAGTTTTCACCAAAAGTTATGCAGTGCTTCTAGCTTTACACAAGCACAAAAGCGTATTAAGGTTCATCAATCTTTCTGCTGTATATCGCGAGTATTTCGTATGCATACTTATACTTTTGCATGCGTAGAATAGTGACGATCTTATTAAAAATCATGCGGCGACATTCTCAACATTCTACGTCTGATCAAATTCGACTTTTACTACTGAAGGTACAGCGAAACCATCGCTTGAAATTTTTTTATGAATATTTTTATGGTGCGACAACGCCTTAGGTAAAAACTTCTATTACATCTTCGTACGTGCGTATACATATAAATGTATCTCTCTATAGATATGAAGTCACGAAATTTGCAATATGTTCAGCCTGTTTCTAGTCTTTTATTTCGAGCGTATTTTTCGACCTTCTGCTTTCTTCATGTTTTCATATTCTTCATGTACGACTTTATTTAGCATATCTATGTGTATAAGGAAAAAGCATTTTCCTCGGATTATGTCGCCGACCAAGTTGTCACCTTCTCCTCGTGTGACGCGAGCGAGTGTAGAAAGCAGGATCTTCGCTACTTCCGGCGCCAGTATGTCGAGAGTAAAATAGTGCTGTACGTAGTACGTCGAGTGCCTCCCAAAGTTTCTATTAGTTTTATGACAGACTTGCCACATTACCGCTTCTGTCTTTCTTCCTGGCTTCATCCTGTCGCAGACAAAGCCTTTAGAAACCTCTACATATTTGCGAATACAATGAACTCTGATACATCATTCCCAAATTGCTGTTTCCTATTGTACTATTGTTTTATTTTTCTACATGTTTGAAACTTTTTGAGTGTTTTGGTATAAACTTTTTTTACCCCCTATCTATCACTTATTTTGTCTGACGTTTTACTTGAATTTTGTAGAGTGCAGTTATTATTGTATTTCAAACTTTTAACTAGAATTCTGTTATTTTGTAAAACTAATTTAATTTTGGGATTAACGTACTCGAGAAATGTCGAATTGTTAGAAATATAGTTTAATTTCTTCGCTCATTCTTCACAAAGTTTCATCAGCCATACCATATCTCTTTTTATCTGACATACCAAGAAAATTTCACGGACTATGAATACTATTTCATTTGAAAGTTACGACGGAAATACTGAATATTATAAAACCTACGCTATTCAACGAATCACGTGGGAGAGAAACGTCGAATTTTCTGAGTATGACAATTTTATTTTGAAATCGCTGTAAAAATATAGTATTTATGAAACAGTGAAAAGGTACATATCCTTCGAGCTATTGGAAATGTATTTCAAGATTTTTTATCTACAAATTTTTACAGAAATCCTCTTGACTAAAGAATCCAATCTTTGAAATCCTATCCGTTTTCTCCTTCAGTTTCATTCCATCGTAGGTGTATAGCTTTTTGAGTACCGAAACAGAAGATTTTATTCGAAAACTTGGTTCCGCTCTTGATTCCTGGTTAAAAAAGCTTTCGTCTTACGAACTCGGTGCTGGTTGACGAGAGACTTTTTCGTGATACTGTGGAACTTTAAATTTCCGCATTCTCCGGGGTGGTCCGTTATGGCTTAGAGTTGGATCGTGGAGGAGCGGGGTTAGGGGTCAGATACCCTCTACTCCGTTAGAATTTTAATGTCTTCGCGGAACGCTTTCCCTCTGTTCTATCCCACCACAACCTTTGTGTTATACCAATGTTGTATATAGCAAAGGATTTTCGGATAATTCCCGAACTTGTTTATTCCAGACGAACAAAAAACGGTACTCTTGCCAAGACCCGCCCGCAAAGATTTTACGGCTTACACAAATGTCTGTTCCGAAAAAAATGCTTTCTGCCTCCGAAAAAGGTTGGAGATCCAGGGTTTATGCCAATTCGTATCTTCATGATTCATTCTTTATTCACAACAACAAAAATGTCACGGTCTTTGGAGAATACAGTTTTTTTTCGACCTCTGCTCTTCGAATATGGATGTACCGTGGAATAATCCAATGATCCTTCCGCACGGTTCTTATTTTTAATCTCCCAATGAGACATTTTTTATTCGAGAAATTTTTAGTTAGTTTTTTTTTTTCATCGTCGGAAAACTCCAGAAATGAAATGAAAAATATGAAAATGTCTTTGATTGAACTTGGTAAATTTGTTTTTCCAAAACGCTGTATCGGTAACCAACAAAACTTGACAGATATTTTCGCTCATTTCAATGACTAAAATGAAAAATAAAAAATAAACGTTACAATTCAACCAACGACTTTTCTCCTAATGCCCGATCCAGATTGACACTCTTCATCAGAGTACCTTCAATACAAATGGCATGAGAAAAAAATGAGCTCACAAATTTTTATCGATTTTGTAGTTTATTTTGAAAGAAAGTTTCATAAATATGAAAACTTTTTTGTTCATATTTCCACTTTCTTTCCATGAATTCCATGAATGTTCGGCTAAGTTTATTCCATGTTTAGTTTAGCACGCTCGTCAATTCATAAATTGTGGATTCGACGTTGAGAAACTTCATTGCCCTCAACCCCGACCCTTCGTATAAACGCGTAATTTTAGGTCGCGTTTAATACACCGGAACGATTCACAGTTGAAGCGTTGAGTAAAGCACCAGCAGCCGAGAAGGAACGACGGTAGGGTGAAAACTCAACCGTTCCAGTGGTTGGAAGAACTCTGGTGTGGGGCTGGAACTAGCTTCGAGAGAGCAGTGACAAATTGTCCTCGAACTCATTCGCGAACGTTGGCGGGACAGGAGCGCAGCGTGACTATCGATTGAACAAAATGAGCCTGAACGAGAACCGCACGTATTATACACAGTAAATTCGGTGCAAATTCGTACCAGATGGTGAATTTGGACCATTGACATTTCATCTCAGAATCCTTGGTATATTCATCAAGGTTTACGTGCGTGCAGAACACTCTTTTCTAAACAAATCAACAATAAATCAGCGGAATCAAATCTTCTTGAAATATTAATTACATTTTTTTCAAATACGAAAAAAAAACGTCAATCTCTTGCAATTGACTGCGAAAAGTCTTTCGCTTCGACCTTCTAAAAGCTCAAAACTATAATGAGAATAACAATGAAAAAGTTCAACGCCGGGTGATCCCTCAAGTATTCGAAGTGCCAGAGAACAGTTGATTGTTGAAAATTTACAGAAAGTTCGACTCATTCAGTGTGAAATACTGTTGAGAATAAGCAAGTAGAGCCAAAACATATGACGTTGGATGAAATATGATATTACAACGAGAAAGATCTCGGAGTCTATCAAAACTTGAGATATTATTTAGGAAAATGAACAGCAGTTGAAACATTTATACCACCGGTGACGTTTATTTCCTTTGAGTTTGAAAACGAAGGAGCGTTAGTTG
Organism: Campoplex capitator; assembly: GCA_037576405.1. NCBI lineage: Eukaryota > Metazoa > Arthropoda > Insecta > Hymenoptera > Ichneumonidae > Campoplex > Campoplex capitator. Next base: position 4,470,635 of record JARBWI010000323.1, on the reverse strand, counting down.
AGAACTTAAGAGAAGCTACATTCAAACGGTGGGCAACGACGGGGAGATGAAACCGCTCGGTAAGCGGTTCAAAAGGAAGCGTTAGCGATTATTTTCTCCACGATGAAAATATTGCTATCATATCGTTTGCTGAAAACGATATTCTTCATGTTGCACCTTGATTTTTCCAATTTCGCGTTTAACTATACGAGAAAAAAATCGACACGAAAAGAAGAACAAAATCGGCAGGCATACAGAAATAGGAACGTCGAACTTTCATTTGGAAGCGGGAGCAGAACAAAACTTGTACAAAAGATTCTCTCACTCGTTTTTCCGCTATATCTGTTTGAACGAAAGAAGACGACATACACGAAAAAGTTTGAGCATGAGAGAAAAAACGTGAACAAGAACTTGATGCAGCAATAGCTCTTATCTTTCATTCCCTTGAAACTTTTTTCTCGTAAGGGAAGAAGAAAAAAAAATAAAACATAGCGAGAGAAACTGTTCTGACAAGTCGACAAGGCACTTCGAAAAAGCTCCAAAAAATAACTTAAATGAGAAACAGTCATGGAAAATTGAGAGGAGCAATCCTGAACGATGGATCAGACAAAATGACATAGGAAGAAATAAAAAAAAAAGTGGCAAAAAATACTGGAATGATACTTTCCAGCTTGTATAAATGTGCTTGAACACAAGAAGAGGATTCTGAGGAAAAAAGAAAAAGTGAATAACAAACAAAGAGAGTAAAAGCTTCTGTATAACCATGGGTTTTACGATGGTCTAGGGATTACGACTGGGACATCCGTTACTTAAGATCTCTTTCCGATACGTAGCTTTGCTCCTTTTCAGAACATTTCAGAACACTATTACTTCTTTTTTAGGTAAATGTGTAAAAAGAAATATTTCATGGTGATTCGCCTCGTACGAAACCATTATTTGGAAAAAAAAGAAATTACCGAAAAGAATTTCGAAAAACCTACTGGCCTCTAGTGTTCGGCCATAGAGCAGCAGGTGTTCTTTTATGATGGATCACGTAGAAAAAATAAGAAAAGCGAATCGTAATGCAAAGACATCTACATGATATATTGGCGATTATTTCGAGAGAATAACTGATCTATTGGTATAGCAAGCTATTTTTCTCAATCCATCCGGAATCGTCCACGTTCTTGTATACTGAACGTATAGAACGAACGAAGCTTTGGCATAAAACATTTTTCACGACCCACTTTACCGTTCGTTCGGGATAAGAAAAGAAGGAAAACCTTTGTGGACCTCGTACGTTGAAATCTGGACCGAATAGCTTTCGTATATATTTTATTTGGATCATCCAAATATTGATGGTTATAATAGACTATTTTTTTGAAGACGTAAATTTGGGTGGTTGAATGATTATTGTGGATTTCGAAGGTCAAATATATGCAAATTAAGAGAATCGAACAATACTCGAATTGTAAATCAACGAATTTTCAAAAGTATTCATCGGATTGATCATTGATGAATTTCTAAACGTGAGAGATATTCAATTATCTCTTTCCCACCGTTTCGAACACGCTATAATAATGCAATCATTCAAAAATTGCTCGAGATACAATTATATTTGTTATTCTCTTATATCCGCATATTCTCAGCGAGTAAAAAAAGATAAGCAAAAAAGACACAATTAGAGAGAAAAAAGATCGAGTCCGCCTCAACGAAAGTAGGTCAGTACTGGAATATGTGGGAACTTACTCTTCGGATACTTTTTTCTTTGTTTTTTTTTTTATCATTTTTGCAAAAGGTGTGTTCGTTGAAGAACAAGAGAAGGGACCTGTCCCGGGTTCATTCGTATAGAAGGAATCCCTTTTTCGTGTAGTTGGTGGTGCGGCATTGGTCTTTCTTTGAGCTCGGTTTCTCTCCATTCGCAAAAGAGCCAGGCAAGGGAAAAACTGGCTCGGACGAAAAGGTTGGACGTACGCGAATTCTTGGTGAAATGAAATGGCGAGAAAAAGAGTTGTGGATGGTAGATGAGGGTAACTGAAGATAGATAGAGAGGAAAAACAGAGGTGTGAGTGAGGGGCGAGGGGTTGAAGGCGGATATAGCTTTCTCTACGATCTTAAGGGCGAGTGTGGTTCTCGCAGTGTGAGGTCTCTAGTTCTGCTAGAGTGGTTTTGTATATATATATATAGCCTAAGGATGGTCGAGATGATTTTTTTCGCTCTTTCTTCTCGTTTACCCCTTGCTTCTATGCCTGCTTTGTATAAAAGGCACAACAGAGTTCGTGGATATAATAGTTGACGAGGGTTGCTTGGCTCTCGTTGGGGTCGTGCCCAAAGGAGTATGTACCTTTAATGGAAAAGAGGCGTTCTCTACTATTTTCCATTCTTCGTGTCTTCCAGAGTTACAAATGTGTCCAAAGAATCGTCTGTACCCATAAGCATATAAGTATTTTACTGTATCTCCCACTGCCTACCTTGATATATTTTCTCTTTTCTCCCCCTTCTTCGTTTCTACCTCTTCCCCTGTATATACAGTCTCACAAGCACATAAGACCGAAACATAAGTTCACTATGTTTCTGATAACAGAGAGAAAGAGAGGAAAACAGTTTACACCCTGAAAGATGAAACTGCGAACATTTGGACAAAATTGCCTAGAGATTCTTGCTAAGATTATCTACACCAAAGCATATAAAGTAGGGAAAAAAATGCGACACTTACGAGTGAAAAATAGGCTAGAGATGTAGCCTGATCGTTCCGATTTATTGAAATACACCCGAAGGGCATCTTCACTATTTCTCATCTATCTTTATAGCGCCATACGTGATGAAAAGCTTCAACTTGTTTTTATGGACATAGAGATGGAAACGGGAGCATAGAAAATGAAATAAAAATACTTGCAGTCTATCACCCTATTTGTTATTCTTATAAAAAAGAATTTTCCTGTAAAAGATAAAAAATGGCTTCGTATTCATCGTTCACTCCAATTTTGTGTTCTGTATATAAAAAAAATCTCTGCCTAGAAACTAAAATGATCGTATATTCTGGCATATTTTTCTTCTCTTCCAATAAAGAGAAAGAGTATCTATATAACGAATCTCATTAATTCAGAGCTAATAGAACTTTTTTCAAGCTTCTAATTTTTTTTCTCGATGTTCCCTACCGGATCGAAAGGTTTCGTAATTTGCAATTGATTACCGAACAAACGAAATAGCTATACAGTTGCTCCGCCATATCCTCAAAGCCAACTATACAAACTCATAGAAAATTGCTTTCCCCAAAAGTCTATTAACGAAAGTCTCATAATTCGGACAATACGACGATTCAAGCTTTTGCTCAATGGCTTATGGAAGCTTATAGGGTGTGTAACACTGAATAGAGTCAAGTGAACCCTCCTGCCTGTTATCTCTTATTGCTACCGGGGATCTCTATAACGTGAACGTGCACAGGGTTAACCGGAAGCTCGATGGCGTATATATGTAGTGGTTAATAGCACGCTCGTCGTTGTTGACGACGGCTATCTTTCTTCTATAGTCTCGGCCTGAGCTTTCGATTAGCTATACCCGTATACACGTATTTCAACTTTTGTACTTATTCCGTATTTTTTTTCTTTCTACAAAAGCTTGGCCTTATAACTGGGGAATGTAATAACCCCGCTAAATAAGATCTGCTCGACCTCGACATGGAAAGAAAAAATCAATCCGAACACAAAAAAAAACTTCGTGTCGAGTATCTCAGACATGTATTTTCATTTTTTACTAATTCTATATTTTTTTCCCGTAGTAACTTGACCCAAATCAATGAAAATCGTGGAAAAGTTAAAATTCAAATCTAAAGAATGAATCGGTACAATTTTTCCAACGTTTCGTACTTTCGGAAGAATTCAGGGGCCAGGAGAAGATGAGCGTTGCGGTCAACTTTTAAGGGTCGTGCACGTGGATCCTATTCGAAAGCCATTGCAATAATAGACGATACCCGTCCGCTCGTATGCACTCGTACGCGGTAGTGAAGGTATTAACGAGGTCATGCAAAGTGTCGGAGATTTAAACGTCACGAAAAAAATATGATCAACTGAGAGGTATCATATTGTAAGTGAATAAAAGTATTGTCATATGGCGAAAAAATTATAACACCTCCAAAAATAAAATATAAATGAAGGTGGAAGAATATTTTTGGATCGTCGCCTGAAAGAAACGATGGACTCAGGCTCGAGCAGAAGTTGTGTCGTGGCACCGAGAGCTGGTAGTTGTGACGACGGCAATGTGGCCATAAATCAATGAATACTCGCGAAACTGGGGAAACGGTCTCTCTCTCTCTCTCTCTCGCCCTTTCTATACGCTAGCCCGACATGCATAATTAGGTACTCGGTCACATGACTCGATGTCGTTGTCGTACTGCTCCAGTGAGCACCAAGCACAGTATGCCACTATAGGTACACATATACATAAACACTCATATGTATATATCAATAATATATATATATATATGTGTTCATAAGCAAATACACAAATGGCTATATATATACATTTATTTATATGGATATAAAGGACGACAGGAACTAGAGCGAATCAGGTCCTTGATAGTAAACCGCTCTAGCAGTAGTCCAGGCCACTCCGAGTCGGCCTCTTCATAAACTCCCTAATATGGTGCATATTAACTACAGTCTAATCTCTCAATAATTAAAGAAGCTGTCATAGAAGCTACGAGAGGAAACATACACGACAAATATCACATGAAAAAAGACAAATTGTAGGCACTGTCAAAGAGCGCCGGGAGTTCCATCGATTCGACATACATTTCTAGGAATTTTTTGTAAAACTTGTAATTAAACTATTGTACTCGTAGCATAATTGATCGGGAAGGAAGGAACGATGGAAAAAAGTGCAGAAATGCATTTATTTGATGCATGATTAATAGGTTTTTAAAAAATTCATGAAGATAAAAATATTTTTTTTTTATCAATAAAATTGTGGAAGTCTCTAATGTTCTGTGTTTATTTGGCACAACGAGGGTGAGGAAATAGATCAAGCGACTCTCCACGCAATCGTCTCGTGTCGCTTATGATTGTCATCGCCAAAGTAGTGCCATAACTTCCCACGCAAACTTTCTGTTTTTTTTTCACCCCCCTTTTTCTATCTGTCTGTTGACTGCTCTGTGTTTCCGCTCTCTTTTTACTTCGCACCATCCATTTAATCCCAAGCCCCGTGTACATGGAAAAGGAGGTTGAGATAATGCGTTATTGATCCTTTAAGTGATATTCTCTTTTACCAACAAGTAATGATTCTTTCCACTCCAATTTCCTCGTTTCTAATAGCTCATCGCATGCAATCAGTATTATTCGGTTTTACTTTAATCACTACCGATATTTCTTTAAAGAGCTTATATTCAGATAAATGTTATCATAATTACTATCACACGTGATGAAAATCGTACCGTTTTTCAACAATGAAAGATTGAGCCAAAACTGTATTGAAAATTTAGAGTTCTCAGACAAAATTTCTCATTACAAAGAATGTTTTCTCCTTCTCCCTTTCCCTCTGCCTTGTCCTGAATCGAGTGTACAGGTGTGTATAAAGTTTTAGCGTACACCTTTACTACTATAATCACGAGCAACGTTTATTGGCTGCCAAGTATTTGGAAACTCTGCAGGGAAATTTTGTGTATTTTCTCGCTTGTGTGTTCGAGAGTTTCACGAGGTTTCCTCCATACCACGCAGTATGTATTTTCGATAAAATCTTACCCGAAATACTCAAACTGGAATTGCTATTCCTCAGAGGTATCGCCGTAATTAATTTTCTTAGATACGCGTGCAGAGTAGAAGGGAGGTAAAACTTCCGTGCCTTCGGACTTACAGGGAAAAAACTATACAGAATACATGAGTCTGCGTATGAGGTGCATACGATTGTACATAAATAATGAATAGTATCCATCGTGTATATCGGGTCGTTGAGCGTAGTCCAGCGTCACGAGATGCCCATTGGGAAATCTCCGTAATGTCGACGTCTATCGCGATCCATACACGTGCACATGTTATCTCCCTCCTTTCCCATCAACGTATATATATTTATGTGAGTGGGACATATACAACTACGGAGTAATGCCGTTTGCCTATGTACTCCAACATTCTCTGGAGTCGGGTAGTGACCCGCTACGAATCCCAATCAACGGAGGACCCTGGTTGACACTTCGATGAAACGCGGATTGTGCTTCGGAAGCTTCCTGCCAGATAATCCACGTTTACGAGGACGAAAGAGAGATGGAAAGGGATTATAAGAGAGAGAGTGAGAATAGACGATGGCATATATAGACGATGAATAGTAAATCAAATGCGCGAGAATCCCGATTGAAACGAGAAGTGGAAATCGAACCGACTGTGGGAATCGTATTTTCTGTCACTTAGCTGCACCGGTTACACTGTATGGAGCATTGTACTTTAAATCCGTTTATGAATAAAGGATCTCTCAATTTTTGCTTTTATCGAACTAGCATGTAATGGAAATACTTTTTTTCCTCTACATTTCTGCAGTATTTTCTTGTCGAGAAGAGCAGATTTAAAATAAGACATTCCTAAATGCCCATAGCGGAAGAAATTCGTGTTGCAATTTTTTTCTGGCATAAATCCAGATATTTTGATTACAGATCCGAAACGTAGTTGATGTTTGATGAGTACATGAAAAATAGTAAAATACGCTTGTTACATTATTTTTAATTCGGAACAAAATGGTTTTTTATTCTCAAAAGTGACGTCTTTATATAATTTTGGCAATTGTTCGTTCATGCAGTAGACTCGAACTTTTTTTTCTTAAATTTTATACGTTTACGAATATCCAAGAAATTTCCATTTTCGCAGAGCATGTTTTTTCAACATTCTTTTCGTGTCTCGTGGCAAGATGCGAGAGAAAAGAAAGAAGCGAATTATGTCTCTAAACTTTGGCAAACGGTTCATTTTTTTCGTACCTTAATTTTTTTCGAAACTTTCACGACCAAGGAATATCTGCCCGTCTATTTTTTCTCATGAAGTGTGGCTGAGGTGCAGCGAAAAAATTTGGAAAGTGACTTATCGCAGATGAAACTTTTAGGCGAGCTTTTTTCGACTCACGCTCTCTCTCTCTCTCTCTCTCTCTTTTCTCCCTCCCTCTCGGTCCTCTGCGAGACTTCTATGGCTCTTGAAAAGTAGCTCTCGGCCTCTGTGCTCTCGTGGACCGGTGAGGTAAGCGGTGAAAAAAAATATACCTATACAACAAGCTCCTCCCTTTTTCACTGCCGGAAGTCCATTGTTCACTCGGCGATTCAAGAAGCGCACTCCGGCTAACCTGACATTGGCAGGTTGCTCTTAACAAACAAACGAAGAAAAAAAACCTACGACGATTCTCATCATCGTAGGTCGCTCGAGGATCGTGAATCCTTGGCCTCATCCATCGAAACAGAACTTACGCTGGTTGAAAGAAAGCCCTTAAAAAAAATGAAGCTGCAGGAATTGCCGGAAGGAAAAAAACTCGATCGTTTCATTTACGACCAACAACTAGAGAGAGGAATTACTTATTTTCTTATTTATCTAAAGATTTTTTTAAAACTCAATTCTCAAATTGGTATAAATTCAACGAACCCCCTCAACGATAGTACTTATTACTCTTTGTATTTACGTATTCTTTTTTTTTTGTAACAAGCTTTCGTTCCGATTATCGAGAATCGGATACTGTAAAAGTCCTTTTATTCCTCAGTCGCAGTGCTCTAAGAGATCAAAGCCGTCCATGCTTATCCTTCTGCTTTCGTTCGGTACTTTCTTTCTCTTCTCTTTATTCCTTGTTTCTAGTATATTCATTGTGCCAGAGATCACAGATGAAAGAGTGAAAAAAAAAAAATGTTTGGCCAATCTCTTCGAAAATCTGGTCGATCGTGCATGAAACAGAGTTTTCAACGAATAGTACTATTGAGAAAATCTTAGTACGAGTGATACGAGAGATCAAAGTAAAGTCTCTTGTGATGAAAAGTATCGTGTTATATGAAAGCCGCATTCCTCCTGAGCTTTCACGAGTTTCTTAAACCCCGATAACAGTGATAATACAAAAATCTAGTAGGACACTTTACTATCTTTTCATATTTGCGGTATGAGACATTTGTGCATTACCAAGTCTGGAGTTATAAACATTTATATGGATGGGTCGTTCTATCTCAATAATGTAAGGCTGTATCTGTTTATGGTCGCTTTTATGACTACCCAACAAGGTTATTTCATACACAGTTTTCTCTCGTAACGCCTTATGCTACGAAATCTCTGCATATTTCAAATATTCTTCCCTCGGTACGTTATAAGTCCCACTGTGGTACTTAAATTTTTGCTATGAAGTACAAGTTTGATCTTTTCAAGCATTCTACCTTGAATCTGAAATGAGTTTATTAAACATATTTATTGATTAATTATAATTACTTGCGTTTCTCATTTTTCGCCCTGACACCACCATTACCCAGGAGAAATATAATTCATTGAAAAAGTTTTTGAAAGATTCGATTCAATGTAAATTTTATAAGGCTCGACGCTGGTGAAATTGGAATTTAGTGGACTTCCAGGAGGGTCCGAAACTTTGGGTTTGTTGAGGGGAAAAAATAATTTAAAACTCCGCGACCTTGTTGTTAGAAGACATAAATATAAAAATGAAGAAATTCAGTTGTTTCAATAACGTACAATGCCACGTGAATTTTATTTTATTTTTAATACCCTCCCAGAATAACAGTCACTTAGAAGGCCAAAGATCAAACCTGCGTTTCGAAAATACTATATTTGGAGGTCAGAGTAAACACACTTGACGGTTCACATCCATTCGAGCATCTTCTCGCTGTTATTGTGAATTTACTCTTTATCAAACACTCTCCTTCCCCTCTCTCCCTTTGTCTTTGTTCACTCTTAGCACTTATCGGTTAAAAGGAAAAGTGCCCAAAGAGCCCAAGGATATTCCGGAGTATCCGATGTCTCACGAACTCAGATGCTGCCTCCTTTCCTGATATCAACTGTATTTTGATTGACTCAGTGTCACTGATTTTCTTTGCGTCGATCTGTCCATTCTGTACCCTTAGCTTTAAGCCTCCAAAGTGCTGCAAGCGTTATTACGTTCTCTTTCAAAGAGTGCCTAATTTCTTTGAGGCATGATATTTTGTAATTAGTTTGCTATTGTAGTAAAGAACATTGCCACTATCAGAAGACAAATAGCGTAAGCAATATTTTCTCTGGTGGATTCTATTTCCTAACGTAAAATATTGAAATCCAATAAACTCGATGATGAACATTTTTCATCAGATGTAAATTGAATTGAAGCCTCGTAAATATTCGATTTCGTTTGTCAAGAGATATTGGATGAGCACTTGAATAATAAGTTTCATAAAAAACGTATAAATTTGATCAACAGTATGAAACCTGAAACATGCCACATTTACCTGCATCGGTTGAATTCACCCAGTGGATTGTGATCGAGATTAACTGGCTCGTTTGATCAAGACACTCGAGGCATTCATGTATATGTAAATAATGGGAAAACAAGATTGAGTTTCGAATAAAATGTAATCAATGGTGGAAAATGAATTAATCTTCCATCCGAATCACTCGTCAAAATTTCCAATTGATTATTTTTATCGACTTTCATGAAAATCATCAATATGTATATCAGAATTAAACTCCGCGGAAGTATGATAAACAATTATACTTCAATATGAAAAATGTGTTACGTTGAAAAAGTATTACACACTCGAATTCTAGGGCCAGGTAGCAAATGAAAGCGTGTTGATGTTAATTAATAATTTTGAGTTTACCTCTGATGCTGCTGAGCCCATGAGGATCGTTCATTTCCGAAAAAACCATGGGTAATTCGTGGCATGTGTGTCCATCTCGAGTACGTGATAAAACGTGAGGGTCACGAGGATCAAAGCCGTGCAGCACGTGCACAAAGGGTTACAGATTGGACGGGACTAAGAGATATTATTGCAAATCAAGATACAGCAATACTATGCTACTCAAGCAAAGGGAATCGAGTCCTGAATGCTTTGCAGCACGTGAATCTACCAAACGCATCTTGGCATCGAAGAAAACTCAATTGATCGAATTTCCCAACTCAAGACGGAATCTTGGATGTCTTCAAGACGAAGCTAGAGTAGAAATCCCACGATATTTCTTGACTGAATTGATTCATAGAGGTTGAGATACGCGGCCAAAGAGTAGTAAGGATTATTTGCATACAATAATGACGATTTGGAATCCTGTTTGAATTTTTTTACTGGAAAGATCGATAATATGTGTATAATGTACATCTATAAATAAGTATTTGAAAATAAAGAACATTTCGCTGATTACATTTTTCTTCAGATTGATGTTCAGCAACGATTTTCTTCGTGTCAATGATTAACAGAAATGAATCTGTCAAAATATAGATAAACCGGATAAGTACGTTCCTATTTGTTTTTATTTTCAATCATTTGATAGAGTACTCAAAGGGTCTGTAAAATAACTAGACTCGGAATGATGTTGACCGTACGTAAAACCAAACAGGCCTTCTGTTCGAGTTTCCATATCGAACCCAGAAACGCCTTGAGCGTTGAGGTTCATGACGTCCCAGTTATGCTAATTAAGGCGGACGGTTGTGTGTTAACTATCACAGAGAGGTAGTGTCAGGCTCATTCTTGGGCTTCCAGTTGCATCGCATACTCACGATATAAACGCGGGATTCTGATGAAACGCACGTCTTATCGCTGCTCCACAGACGCTTTTGGCCTCGCAATGCTCATTCCATTCGACCATCGATCGAACTGCACGTGTGTGTATATCCTGTTTTCTCTACAAACGTACTTCGTCTATATATTCCGAGACTAAAGGTCGTGATAACACTTGCAATCGAGCATTCCTGCCTACACTCTTATTTAATCCCAGCATGACTTCCGGACAAGATCTTCTATTTGCCACACATACAGATATACGCTAAGTAGGTTAAATAAATCCCACTCTGCATGGATATGTGGAAGGGTTTAACAGCTGAGATACGATTCCACTTCCGATTACTAACTCGAATACAAATTACAACTAATTCTGCTCACCCCGTTGACAGTATCTTGTAAATAGGATAATGAAAACATGGATGTGATGAATAGATTCATCAGAGAATAAAGACCTGACGGTTTCAATCATCAACAGCTTTCTTGATTCATTTGAAATGTCTACAAAGCAACCTGTCATTATGTGCACATGGGATTATAATTTCATCATTATAAGGTCTTTCCAGTAAACGTAAAATGCAGTTTGAAATCGTTCGGATTTTATTCCAATAGATAATCGATGTGAAAAATAACATGAAATTTATGGTACAAGTCAGAGTAATAACATACAGATTGGTGTCAAAATCTAACAATGAAACGCTCAGATTAAATGTAGTGAAAAAAATTCTTCTTTTCATATCTCAAACCCTCCATTGATACAAGCGCATTTCCGTCTCCACTTTTCTCGTATTAGAAAAAGAAAAGAAGAAGGAATATGAAAGAGGGAGGAAGGGAATGGTTAGGCGTTGGAGCATAGGATAAATTTCTGGCCTATCCGGGGAATTCAATCGCGGTGAACCGAGAAGAATCGAAGGGGGTGCCATTGATGGAGAATGAGGATGGAAGAAGACTGGTGGGATCGTTCGTATAGTTTGTGTGCTATTTCCGGCTGCGAAATTGTGGGAGGGATCGGCAAAGAGGCGGAGGGGAAAGAAGAGAGCAAAAACGATAGAGAGAAAGGAGAAGAGAACGTTCGAAGTGCTCCGTGATAGTTAAGCCCGAGAGGCTGGATTCACTTCATTATCGCTGAAGAGTGGTTCATTTCCTCTTCTTTTTTTATTTTTTTATTCCTTCGTCACTCTCACTTACTTTTTCACACCCTCGTTCGAGATAGATCTCTTACAAAGCCAAGATTCGACGAGAATTCTTTCTCAATTTTTCTCATCAGTGAAGACGAATGTCCCTTGGCCCACTGACGTGAACCTGGATCGATCAATTTTTCTCTTCTGAAGGTTTCATCGTCGGGCTTGGGAATTATATTCCGGGATCTTGTATTGCCCTTATACATAAAGTATTGTTACTTCATATACAGACACATTTATCACAGTACATCTTATACACACAGAGGTTGGGTGAAATTAACATTCTACTGTATGGTTAGCAGCTTCAATTATCGACTGCGACAGAATCTTTAGGATGCAGCACGTGCCTGATGTATAAAAGCTTTTCGGTCTCTAAAAAAATCTTATTTTTTTGCACTACTGCGTCATTCTGCCTATTTAGCTGGTTTTGGATGTCCCTTTTTGCTCTAGTGTCCCAATATTTCCCGGCTTCCCATATGTGTGTGTGTGTTTTTTTATACGTGTTTACATGAATATACACATTCATGTAGATGACAAGGTCAGTCTTAGGAGGGGTGGGGGGAGATAAACCTTGAATTCCAAATGCTATCACGCTTCGATAGAGCCAGAGCTTTTTTCGACAGCCAAGCTCGTTCATTTTCCTCCCTCATTCGGAAACGAATCGGCAGAGTCGACGAAAACCAGTGTTAGCCCGGTTCAAGGGTCCCGACCCTCTTGAAGAAGCCGGATCGACGCTTTGGGAGGTATTGCGACCTTGATAGAGAATTCTGAAGGAAAAAAAATTGGTCTCAGGATTTCACCCAAATTTGACGTAGGAAATGATGATGATCCTGCGTGTTATGACCTCCTTTGCTGCCTTACACCACTATACACGATCCGTTATAGACACGTTTTTTCTCACTCCTGGAATATCTTGAAATTCCCTAAGTTTAATAGCAGACGGTTCGAATTTTCTCGAGAATTTTAACGATTAGGTATTTATATAAATTTCATTTTTCACGTGTTCAATAGATCTATACAGATTCAGGGAATTTTTTCATTAGTTTTTTCCACATTGTTTCTTGAATGTTCAATGCCACCGTAAAGTCTGAAACTGTAGAATACAAAAATGATCGAATAAAAAATAAGAAAATGACAGGAATCTCTACAAAACATAGAAAATTTAAGAGAAAAAAGATGAAGTCTCTGCGTCATGTGGTCCAAAGGAACGCAAACAAAAACAAACATAGATCAGGAAATAAAACAGATGAAATTTGCAGAAGCTCTGGATCAGAACTTTTGCTCTCAGCCCTTCAATCTTTACTTTTCGCTTCTATGTTCACGCCCTCTGTTTCACCAATTCGATGTTCACATGTTTGATATTTCAATATTACTTCCATCTCGAGATTTACGATTCGTCGCATTTGTCGAATGACACTAGATTGACAAAAAACGGCCGAAAAAGAATGAAAAAATACCACAAATAAAACGTGCAAAAAGTAGTGCTTTAGGGTAAAATCGCGCACATACGAATAGACAGAACCAAAAGAGAACGTAAAATCTGATGGTGAACAAATAAAAACAAAAAACAATTCATCCCACTCGTAGGTTTGTACACGCCTCCGGCTATGTTTCTCGTCACAAACGTTTTCTGCAAAGTTCATTCTCTGCCCGTCCATCCCTTCCGTATATTTCATTCTATAGACTTTCAACGTTCCATACCACAATCATGACTAGTATGTGTCCAACTAGTGCACTAGTTTTTTTTTTTCAATCGAGAAATGCACCGAACGAAACTTTTGATCGAAGTTACGAAACCATAATTATTCGAGAATCTGATGAACGTTAATCGATCGATTTGGAATAAAAATAAAACATAGGACAGGGCCGTGAGTATTCTATTCCCTGGGTGTTCATGTCTATTAAAATAGCAGATTTTTAAAAATCAAATACCTACCACTATTGTGGAAATATTTACCAAGTTTGACATTTTTCTGATCAATAGTTAGGCATGCAAATAAATATCAATGGTGTTTCAACTTGCATATCAATTAAATGGAGGGATTCTCCAAGGAAAGACAATGTGGAAGGGAGGCTCAAAACAACGACAAGTAGAACCAGACTAGTGCCCTCATAATCCATAAAAAAAACTATAGTTTATATCACCAAAAGCGATTGATTTCAGAACGGAAAAACAGACTGATAAAAAAGCAAAACTTGTGGTACACGATACTAATTGTACCAATACTGATTGAAGGCATCGCAGGTGTAATTCGTGATCCAGCAGAATCATTTCCCGTCGGTAAACCCTGACGAGTGAATTCGATTTCCTGTCTTCAAATGAAGCAGTTGGGCTTTTTCATTTCGCCAAGTATATTGAAAGATAATTTCGCAAAGCGACGTGCTATCACATAACCTCTGTAGAGGTGTGACAGAAATTAATCTCATCATTTTCACGCAGAATAATATTAGTGTAGGACTTCTCGTCCATACTCACATTTTTTTACCACAAAGAGCATTTTTTATCCGTTTTCGTCAAAATGACGGAATGCACATCGTAATGAAAAAAATTATGGACCCATTCCCCCTCCCGTGACTCCCATCCTGAAAAAAAATATCCATGACTCTTTTTCCCATAGGGGGATTACTTTTACTCAGCAACAACAACAAAAACGAAACCTTTTCGCCTTTCCAAACACCCTCAAACCAGCATAACCCATCCCAAAAACTGATACATCTCATTTGCATTCCTAAAACCCTGTTATCGAGGATCACCACGAATATCCATGAGAATAAACGGATCAGAATGACAAGCCATCGAAAAAAGGAAACGAAGCAATGACCTTGGTACCCTTTTTTCCAGCGTCGCCCTTCAGAAACGAGGGATCGAGGAAGGAAATGAAATAAAAAGAAGGGAATCCTCGCAGATTCACGTTCTAGACTATAACCCGAAGAGCCGAGGTTGGCTAAGCAGTGATCTCGAGTTTATTGAAGAAGCCAAGAATGAAAAACGGAAAAAGCGTGTAGAGAGCGCAAGATAGAGGAGTGGAAGTGAAGATCTACGGAGTAATAGAATGGGGAAATATTGCTACGAGGGTAAAATCTTGAAGGGGCCAGAAAGACAAGAATATACAAGGAAAAGCTAAATCGAACAGCTGAATAGAAACATGAAAGAATATGAAATTTTTCTGTGTCTCAACCTGATGCAGAAAAGTATCGACATCCACGTATATCATTCAAATTCATCGAGATTGTCAAAAAGTTACGAGCGTCGTTCGTGATCGTTGAGACGTTGTAAGATCAATGGACACATAGCGCATAAAAGTACAATATTTATGTTCAAGAAAGATATAATCTGAAAAAAAGCATTAAAAATTCGAGTACCAAATCTATCACCATAATGAGAAAGTTTTTCGAGAAGGGATAGTTCGACCATCGCCCCAGTGATGGTTCGAAAAAATAGATTTCGATACTGTTTCTCTTCTCAGTTTTTCTCTGCCCCCGCAAATTAAATATAACAAATATGCAGAGTGATGAGTTTTCCATGTAGCTTCACCTATCCATGTTCGATACATGGTGAAAGTGATGTCATACAATACTCGTCGTACGTCAAATTCTCCCTGGTCTCGTTGGGAATTACGTGATAAAATATACGACCATGATGATTCGGTACTCTGTGCGTGCTTCGAATTCTCGGGGGACTGATCGAGAAGATTCACGAGCTGTTTGTCAATTTCAATATTAAATGAAAGATACACGTATAGAGCAGAAGCTTCTTTCACTTTAAAAAAAAACCCCCATGTTCGATCTTTCACTACAGCCTGTGGAAAAAATGAACGACACACGAGTTTTTATTATTTTCGTTTTCCAATAAAGGATCTCATTATTAGTTTATTCCTTTAATCAATATTTCTGATGTTTGGTGTTCATATTCATATTCGCTACACATATTTGTGAATAAATCGTGAAACAAACAAGGGCTTTCAATGGCTTACGATTCATTATCCTCGTAATGATGTCAAATTGGTTCCTTTCTTTCGTAAAATGGGTACAGGATCCTTTGATGAAAGTGCGTCAAGTTGCGGCAACGAACAGATGAGGACAAAGGCGTGGGGACGGAAGTGAGCCTTTTCCGAAAAGAGCCTGAGAGTCGAGGCTTAGAATGCTCGTATAGAAAGCTTAGGAGCCTACAGCCTAAGGGAAACTATCTACCCGATAAATGGAGAAGGGAAAAGGAGAAGCAAAATATTTATGCATGTGTATTTCATGCCATGAAGATGTCACCAGGAAAGATTAAGAGGTGGTTGATTGTGAAAGCGAAAAAAAATCACAAGAGGTTGGATATAGAGGGAAAAAAATGACTCGAACGTATGAATTCAGCGGAGTAGATGGTACAACAGACTGGAAAGCGCACATACCCCTCACACTTGCATATTTATTATATCCGTGCACAGTTACCGCTACGATGATTTTCAGAGTCAAGATTTTTCCTCAAATGTGAAATACACTCGCATCAATATCCATTTTCCACGACATGGTAATGGGAGAGAACATACCATGCCAAAAATAAAATGAATGGAAGCATAAATGCAGTGGTGACTTCGATGTCTGTATGTTAACGACAGGGTTTACGTAAAGTAGTCATAGCGCCATTTTATTTCAAGAGATCGCACTACGAAACATTTACTGTAAACTCGAGAGGCCATGAGAGAGAAAAAAAATATGATGGACAATTTCCACATAGTTGTGTGGTTGTAGAGATAGCTGTTAATGTTGATGGAGTGTCCAATTGGCAATAGTCCAAAAACAAATGTGCTGATGCTTCGTATATACTATGCAGTCTTATATGTACAGATTCACATGCTAACAGGTGAATTGACAGACACATGTCCGAGATAACACTTGCTCTTAGGTCCACATGGTTCCTTTAAACTTGAAAACCATCTTCCTTTCCGTGGACTTGGCTTAGTTCCCGTCGAGATTCAGCACAATTTTCTACTCCTTGAAATCGAATCAACTAGGATATATAATCATTTCAAAAGACAGAGACAGAGGGAATGCTAGGAAGCGAAACTAGAAATGAGGGAGATTGAAGTGGGCCATTAGCAAAACGCACAACAGGAAATTGCTCCGAGTCTTGGTTGACTCAGTGGAAACATACATATACGCATCGCCTGGTAGAGACCACACGTTGCCCTGCCTACATCATCAGTGTCGAGACGATCCTGTGTACTCACCATCCATACGGAATCACCGAAGTCTACAGAATCATGTGCTCCATGCTTTTAGGCTTTCGAGACTCTATCTCTTTGCCCTGGAATAGCATATGTATACCCCTAAACGGTATTCCAATCGCCAGCCATTGGGCACGTGTATGTTCGAACGCTTTAATCTATTAATTTGCCAGAATTCCGGACCACGCCCTGGAAACGCAAGAAAAACTAGGGCAAATATATCCAACGGGCGGTAACGGAATGGGAAATGATGCAAACGAAAGAAATTTAGTGATACGTTAGATCAACTGATAAGAGAAGATATATGAGGAATAATGTAATACCGTGAATGTGCGCAATCCAACCGGTGATTCGAGGGTCGAGGATAAGGGCGAAAAGATGCGGAGTCGCTGGTTCACAGGAATAACGAAATGCTTAGAAGAGATTTTACATGCACTTCAATGCAAAGGAAATATCATAAAAACTGAGTTGAATTTGATGGAAAAAACGGAGAGCAAAGATATGTTTAACGAAACCGAAATACTCACACTTTGAATCGTCGAAGTGAAGACATTTTCCTAGACTGCAGAGATGAGAAAGAGTGAGAAAACGATGAAAGACGAAAAGTGATCAAGAAAGACAGAGTGAGTCACTCACAGTTTAAGAGAAGGTTCACCGAATATTGATCCAGCTCTGGAATAGTCGAAATGAAAGCCATGTTCCGCACGTGAGATTTCGCGCGTACTGGCTTTACTATCAACACCACATAACTCTTGTCTCGCTTTATGTTGCTCCGAACGTACTACGTAATTTAAAAATCGTGTTTCCTACAGACACGTACAAGATCCCTTGGTACAATGAAATGTAGAACGTATGCAAGAAGCGAGCAACTAAAAACCAACAATGTGTTAAACTGTTGTTGCTATGCTTTTAAGATACACCTCGAATACTTTCGTCAATAATTGAAGGACCAATTGGAAAAAAGTACCACAATTGTGGCACTTAAAAAATTGAGTCCGAATGTTCTGTTTTCAATAATAGATCGACGATTTTCGACACTAGAATTCCTGTTTTTTTTTTTTTTTTTTTTTTCAATACAAAATATCGGGATACTGTAATATATTCGACAGCAATTTTCTTGGCTTTAAATCAGCTCTTGGAGAATATCGTTTTGTAACTTTTGTTAGCTCCGCAAGCAGCTGAGACAGGTATAAAAAAGCGTCCACAATAATGTAATGTATATTTTTATATTTTCTCATGCAAATTTGACAATGTAGTGATATTTATGAAGTATTTTTTTTTGCCACGCATAAATTAAGTACGTTGGTGGTAGAATAACCGAAATAAGTCAATCATCCTACCGAAAGGCAAAGATAAAAACTGCTGTGAATAAGCTGTAGCGATGGTTGAAAAAAAAAAATACTCTAATGCTTTTGATTTCTACCATGCATTTTCCATCGTAAAAGTGTAATGAGGCATTTTTACACGAAACTACTTAACTAAATGAAAATTTATAGTTGAATTCTCAAGAATGTAGGCTGAATATGTTGGATGAAGAACACCGATGTACGAGCGACGAAAGCGACGCACAAATTCTCTCATCCGCCCTAAACGCGAAGCTCCCATTAGCGATCTCATTGAATAGACGTGTCATTGAACTTAATTACCTGACTTTTTCAACATTCTCATTCACTCGTTTTTTGAACACGCGTCGTTGTGTACTTATATGAAAAAAGAATCTCAATTTGTCTCGTCATCCTACGTTTCGTGCTATGGTACTGATTTTTTAATTTCATTTACTTCAACGATACGCTTCGTAAGTGAGAAAAAGATCGAAGATTTCCTTAGTACCTCGTTAACCGACTTTTGAACTCACTGGACGGCAAAATATTTTTTTAATTTTCTGAACAATATGAATGATTAGGGCAGCATCAAATAGTCGGTGAAAAATCTACCCATTCGAGAGGAAACTAAATAAATTAAGAAGAACTCTAATGAACGATCGACCTGAAAACGACGTTTTACCAATTTGCATCATTAATTCATGTTTAATTCATCGTGAAAGTTGCTCGCGCGCAATGGATCAGTGGAAAATACGAGTTTACATGCAGGAAAGATATAATTTTAGGATACTACGATCAATATGGAAATCCAATTACTATATTTTGAAATTAGATGCAGGATCGACGGTCCATTCGTGGATAGATGATAATTGGCATAATTGTCTCGATTCGCGGATATACAACTGCGTTGTATAATTGAGAATGTTTAGACAGCCCCTCTATTCTGTGTCACGTACGCTCGTACCAAGTGTACTGAAGTAATGATCTTGCAAACGTGGATTGCTCGACGGGCCGAGCAACCCTAAACGCATAACGTTTCGTTTCGGTTAACTTAATTATACCGTGGACTTCACGTCCTGGAATAACCACAACGTACATCCACGAGAATATAAATTTACGTGGTTTAGAGATGCAGTGATTTTATAAGCTCTATAAAAATACCTATCGCAGATACCGAGAACTTGCGTATTTCAACCCGATTGTTTTAAGCAAACACGGGTGACGATCATGGAATGCGAATGAAGTTAAGTACACTTTAAGCTGAAATTGATCAATTCTGCTACACTGCTAAAATGAATCTAAAAAGTAGTTCAAAAGCCCAAACTGATCATTCAGCAGCTTAAAACTAATCATTAAAGATCTAATACAAAAGTGCATAACTTTCGTATTCGTACTAGCCAGCTTTGTTCATATTTTCAACAAAATTTTAAGAATTAACAGTTGTTTCAAACTGTAAAGACTTTTTCACTGGATAAAGCCGAAGAACACCTGTGGATAGAAGGGTCATCGAGGTTCGTTCACCTCGGCCTCCGAGTCAATGTATTGGCATACAGTGTAAAAGACTTGGGCCAAGATTCTCTTCAGTGTCTGGTTAATGAGCGACGAAAAAAAAACTAAAAGGGAATAAGTTTCGATCCTTGGATTTCCTCAATCTTCTTTTCGAATCCCTTGTGAAAATCTTGTGTGGCTCAACGATTCAGCTTGTTTGAGGAATAATCCGTCGAGTTTAATGTAGGTTTGCCGACAAAGTTCAAATCATGATTTAGCAATGTGTTCGATTAATTACCAGCTCAAGGGTTTAAGTGGTTTTTTGTTCTTATTCCAAAGGCATAATGTAGCAACAAAAATTCACGAAGGGTTAATGTCTTGAAATGAAAATTTCAAGCCGACACACGAAGCAACTTTTTACCAAGATGAATGGTGAAACGAGGTCACGGGTTAACGAGACACTTTCCTTATTTACCTTGTACTACCGACAATATGAGAAGCTTTCACATTTCAACGAAAAGGATGAAAGCTCACATAACTTTACAAGTTTACTCACGAACGATTAACGTTGACATTTACCATAGAAACGAAATTACTTTAGCATATTGAAAATAGTAACATTAGCAAACCTCTCGGCCATCCGATCAATATAATCAAGGGCGGAATTGAGTTTTTTATTGTGTTTGAAGAAAAAAGAATTCCAATTTGACATCAAATCTTCGTGGAACTCTCTAAGATCATAATACTATCGACATTTTTAAATTATATCGAACAAAAATATTGCAATGACAAATTTTCACGTTCGTTCATTATCAAGAATTACTGCTAATTATATTTTGTACGCGTTGGGTGACCTTCAGAGAAAAATTTAAAAAATTGCTTGAGTAAGCTGTCGTGTCGCATGGTAAAAAAGGCTGTCGTAAAAAGGTTCACATTAATGACGAGCACGTATGTCCAGGAGGAAGTAAAATTATTGCTGCTCAGTGCGTGTGTGTATGTGGATGTGTGTATACACGTTATTGCTGCGTCATGACCAATTTCGCAAGGTCCATCCTTGGTCTCTCTTTATCTTTCTCTCTCCGTCTTTCTCTTACCTACGAATCATTGTTAAGGTAGTTTTCATCGTCCTTGGAGCTTTACCTTTGTCTGAAGCTTTTTGCCTGTGAACCGGGCCTGCTCATTGTACCGAGAGCAAAGGGTCCCTTACGGTTAATCTTTGTCAGAGTGTACTCGACTACTCTATCGATTCGATTCAATTGCCCTACAGTTCTGGATAATTCGAGCTTTGACAATGGAGAAATTGGAAAATTTTCATCAATTTCCAATTGTAATAGCGTTATTATGAAAAAAAAAAAAATTGATCACCGCATCGCAAACACACATTTTTCTCAAATTTTATACTTCGTAATAAAACGCTACTGTCCCTGTTTTCAATTATTTTTAGCTACAATTTCCGCCCCACGCATTAGTACGAAATCAATAAAATCCTTCCCTGCTGTTCCTCTATCCCCATTTTCTACACGACGTTTTGCCTGGAAACTCGTACCAGTCGTTCCTCATTAGAAGATTCAAAAGTATAGGGAAGTCTAGCCAAATAAAAAGCCCGAATGAAGGAACGAACTTAAAAAGAACTAAAAAGCTGTGAGAAAGAAAAATATGAAGGAAAAATGTACGTGACGAGAAAACTGCTCACATTTCTTGGGTGTAACGAGGTAAAGCCTTTTCGCCTGACTTGTTAAAGTTGCACCGACACGTGTTCTTGTTGACAATGTGGAAGAAATATTTGTCGATGAAGCATAGAGCAAACGAGGTAGTGAAAAAGAGAGCCGAATTTTTTTCGAAAACATTGAGGACTTGGATAATTTTTCATTCATTCAAAACTGGATCTTTTTATTTCAATGTGACACAAAGAACACTTAGTTGAAAGGAAAGCTAATCGAATAAAATGATTTGCTTCTCAAGGCCATTAAATTGAGGCTTGTATTCAGCAAGAAACTTGGAATCATAGAGGTTTACGTAGCTATGAGGTTCACTGTGAAAATTAATAATTAAAATTTATGATTGTTCTAAGACGCTGACTTTCTCATACTCTCGTTCGTTTCCAGCGGTAACGAAGGCGTATGGAGCGTTACTAAGTTACTCGCTCGAGAAAGCTCAACGGGAGTTTGGAAACAATCATTCTTCTTGCTTCTTCCTATTTTTCGCGTAAAGGCTTGGAACTCGTAAGAATAATGTCATGGCATAACTGGTCTTCTTCAACCTACCTGTGACATTGTTCCCTTACTTAATAATTACATGCAAATTCGTTTTAATAGTTTTTGTGCCCTACCATTTTCCCTAGATCTTTAAAGAAATTATAGCACAAAAAATGGCGTTGGAGTTGAAGAATTAAAAGAAAATGATCAAAGTAGAAAGCATGAATCGCACAAAGAAAATGGATGAACTTTTGTGTTCGTACGACAGAGCTTTAAGTCATTAAAGCCAACAGATTTTTTTGTTGCTTCTTTTTTTATTTATACCTCGACTTGGTGTTCTTTTCGTGACCGATATTTGGTGCCTCCCTCAGCACAAGTCTTTTGTCTGACTATGAACGAACTCTTTATGCTTGGCTGGTTTCATGCGTGAATGTCGAAACTCTTGTTCCCATGACCCCACTCCACTCTCCACTCCCAATCTATCTCTTCCTTTCCCTCTTCCTCATATCTTATATATATCTACGACTTTAATCCCTCTTCCCCTTATTTCTATTCGCTCGTCGCGCTCCGCTCAGACGTGAAAAGTAATAGTACTGGAAAACTCTTGGAATTGTGAGAGCAAGCAAGGCCGTACCGCGGGACGGAGAGAATTGCACACCGTGGGCTTCCCTCCGAGCTCGATCGAACGCCGACGGAACAATGGCCCCGACTTCCTCGTTTCCGCAAGCTTGCTCGACTGGTCAACTTCTCCACAAAAATCCAGAACTACTACTCCAAGATTTTTTCAAACTTCTCGACCCCGTAATTATTGAGAGGAATTTTTATTCCTCATGCCTCGATTTTCTACATATTTTTCATTAATACGAGGTTTTCAAGTTGAGATCGACCAGCGGAATAATTTTATACGAGTTTAATATAGTCCAGTTGTGGTTTCTCTGAAACGTATCAGAAAACTTTTATAGATGGAAGTAAAAACATTCATTGTGTTTGCTTACATTCTTGAGGCTCCATAATTTTTTAAATGTATGTTATCAAACGATAAGTAAATGTTTCATCAGTCGAATTCCACGCATTTAAATGATATTTCAAACTTGGACACTTTATAAACTTGGCTTCAGAGCAGAATTTATTTCAGCAGTAAAATTTCGAGCACTCTTGAAGAAAAAAGCACACACCATTTCAATCGTTTTGAATTACTTGAAATTTCAACTACTAAAGTGTAGGTAACGTAGGAAAGGGCATGATTCGTTCCTCCACAGTCCTCAATGCTTTGGAGTTCATTCTCCCCTTTTCCGATAATCGATTTCGCTACACCGAGCCAATTCCAACTGCTCGAAGGAACAGCATCCCGTAATAGTTCATCCAGACGTGCACATGACGTGGCCATAGAATATCGACCAAGAAAACCGATGATTTTCAGAGAGGAATTACTATAACAATGATATTCATGGTAAAATTAGACAATTGCAAGCTTGTTATCGTTATTGATATTGCAAAAAAATCGTAAGTGAAGTAGCCATGGAATAAATTTAACTCCTAAAAATCTTTGGTGAAAAATAACCGAGTTAGACAAGAATAGCAGAAACGAGAGAATTATTCATATGAAAGTTGCAACAAAAATAGGAAAGGTAAGAAAAATCTACGCCTTGGAGGACGAGGATGGAGGAATATAAAGAGTTGGAACTGGAACAACGACAATGTTTCCAGCGTTAGTAGACGTAAGCTTTATAATGCGCATCGTCAAGCATGAAGTGAGCTCTGTGAGCGGCTATAGTACCACCTGGGGACTCGTCGCTCCTGACGACTGAAATTATACGGGAATGGTCTGAATACCTTTATGCACCTATACAGACACATCCCAGTTGTTATCTTGTTTCTTCCTCGAGGAACAAAGTTATCGACTATAAAGTCCATAATTGTTTTACGTTGTGTCAATATAAAGTTTGACAAACGAAGAAACGAACCAGAGGTAATTCATAAATGAACACTTCGTAATCATAAATTGTTATGGAGAGAATCCCTGATGATGGATGCACAAATGTCGTTGGAAAATGAGTTGCTATCGAAATTTGGTCGAATCAAACACCCAAAATGATTTCATTCCGAAACAATTGTATTAAATATCAAATCAATTTCATTTGCTACATTGTGTCACAAGTACATGGAAGCGTGTCTAGCTTGTGACAATAGCTAGAGCCAATAATTACTTGTAAGCAACATCTCGACCAGCATCCCTTCCTTCTAGCTACCATTCCAGCTTCCAACTGTAACGTCCATAGATATATTAGTCGGAAGGAGAGTGAGAGAGAAAGAGAGAGAGAGAGAGAGCTGTATGCAGCAATGGTATCTAGAACGGACGTCCTCTTCGTCTTACAATCGATCTACGACCTCCCGTTTCAAGAACCTCACACGAGGCCCCAACTCCTACTCGGAAGTCTTGGCGCATTGTTGGACGGCTCTTCAGGTGTCTTGAGTCCGGCGAGATCTTACGATTAGTTCGACGTATGCTTGTACAATCAAGACTATACATACATATGATATACATCGATAAGATGACAAAAGCAGAAGCGGGACGCTACTGCTTGGCACTAATTTTCAACGAATCTCGTGCACTCGGTACCGAGCGTATCTAGAAGCATTTTTATATTCAAGTATGTTATAAGATAATATAAAATTCAGTTATTGACGGTCTACTTTCATATTGACCTATCAATAACTGATAACTTGATTATATTATTTTTAAATACGTGTTTTTCTCGGATTTGATAATTGTTTGATATCTTGAAAATTTATCCTACTCGATGCTACACCTTTTCGATCCCAATTCAAAAAATAGTACTTTTTTCTCGTGACTCCAGGTAAGATTCGCGTGAGGATTCAATTTTATTTCAGGCCATGAATGTCTTGTTGGTATCAAAAATAGATCGGAATATACTATTGCGAAAAACAGCGATGAAAACTGTTCGGCGCCCAAACATGTGATACTCATATTTTCCATAAATCTCCGGTATCCTTTTATCCTATTAAACAGAAAATATCTTTAACCTGTTTGCAGGTAGCGAAAGCAGCGTGATCACCAAGCTATGGATTAAAAGTGAATTTAAAATTGTCGTTATACCAGTTGAATTTTACTGCAATGAGTCAGACTTATTCGAGGTTGCCGAATGTACTAGTGCGAGTGCCTAATTAATAAATTAACTGGACTGAAGTATTGAAAATTGGACTGCGAAGTGCTTTTGAAGTGTTAAAAGGACGAACGGCAGAAAGTCATTATTTAAACAACGTTGTACAGATCATCGACCAGTGTAAACAATGTGAAGAAAGCAGGAGATGAGATTGTGTCAGATCAAAAGATATCTTCAGCGACGGATCAAAAAACGTTATGGATTTTCGGTGTGATTTTGACACAAAATATCCAGTGTCCGATGGCAGAATCGAAAAGGCATCGGTGCTGGATACAAAGACAAAATTCATGTTCCTTCTCGGCCCACAAGGTCAAGTGTGATTTCAACGTTAAATCTTTTACACCATTGAGATTTCATTTGTCATCGGAACAGTGTACAAAAATATTGTACCAACATGGAGAGCTTCAGGATAGCTGGCTGCAACGGCAACAACAGAAACATAACCGTTCCACTCTCAGGATTTTTGACATATCAATTACTCTGAGAACACGAGAGAGGAAGACTTGAGCATACTTAGTAGGTGAAACGAAAGCAGTATAAAAATAAAAATCGGTACAATCGAAAACAGAAATAATGGACGGAACAAAAATGAACGGACCGGCGGCTGCGGGAAGTCCAGGAGCTGAGACAACTGCGGTCCCAAATTATGGTCTTACCGGTGACGGTAATGTTGACTACATTATAAGCGATTACATGGAACGATTGGGCACGCGTTTAAATATTCTTGAGACTGAATTGAAGTATGCTTGGCGAGCATTGGATCTCCTTAGCCAGGAATACATTAAAATGTGGGAGAGACTAGAAAAGCTCGAAGGTCTGTTATACGAGCAACAGACGGTGATCAGCCAGTTGATCGAATTTTACACGGGTGGTAGTGGTCCAGGTGGTTCCGGTGGCGGTGGTGGTGGTGGTAGTGGTAGTGGTGGAGTTCAACACGAGGGAGTCATCGTTATGGACAACAGTTTAGCGGTGCAACAAAGTTCGGTCGGTGAGCTGGATGCAATTGCCAAAAGTCTTGGTGCTGCGATAGGAGTTGAAGAGACCAGTGTTCTGCGAGAAAAACTAGCACAGCAGGAACTAGTAAGAATGCACGGATTAACACAAGATAGTAGTGCTGCGGCCGCGGCTGTGACTGATATGCATCGAAACGTTAGGAGCCTTGAAGCCCTTGAAACCTTAGAAGAAGAATCCAATATACCCGACGAAGCTTTCTATAGGAGCCTGAACAATGCATATCGTGAAGATCTTATATGTGGAGAAACGTCCAGGCCAACCTCTCAACTTGGTATGATATGGGAAGAGGCTGAAGACGTTGAGGATTCGAACGGGAAGAAAGAGATCGAAAGTAATGGTAGCGTTTTCGAGAAAACCTCAACAAAGGATAAGGATATCGAGAGATCTCCGAATCAGCAACAACAAACAGAAAAAGAAATGAAACAAGATCTCAACGAAAAGGAGGAAAAAGAACACATCGATGAGGATGAGGATGAAGGGGAAGTTTTCAGCGCTGCGGATTATAAGAGCTATCGTGGCAATACACCGTGTGTGAGTGAGCAGGATCTCGCTCAGCTTTCAAGGCTTAGTTCCCTGGACCAAGTGGCACTTGAGAAACTTCACGAGCTCGACCGGCTGACGTGTAAACTACAGAAAGATTCCCAGGATCTTATAGAGTTGCAGTCAAGGCTCATGGAATCCCCAAAACGTCAATATTCCACGGAAGCTGAGGCTAAGCTCGCTGAAGAAGCAAACTGCATAGACGAACAATTGAGAAAGATATATGCCGAAACGGATGTTGATAATTGGACGTACTCAAAGAGTCCAGGCTCAACCGGTAGGTCAATTTCACGAGTTAGTACCGACAGTGGCTTGGCTACGGACGGTGATTTCACGGCTCGATCAATTTCCCCTAGACTTAGCTCAACACCCAAGAGTCATCTTGACTCCATTTCTTCTACGTATACACCACCGCGGCTTGATTATACATCAACACTCTTAGAAAAGAGCCCCGATCCTGTTATTCAACTTCCCATTGATGTTGGTAATTTTGCTAAAGGGTATGCGGAAAACAAAGAACTCACTGATCTCATGGCCGAAAGTTTTGTAGCTGTGACGTGCGCCTCACCAACGATATATAATACAACAACCGAAAAGGTACCATCTCCGACGTTGTCGGTGAGCAGTGTTCACAGTGTTCATAGTGTTCACAGCGTCCAAAGTCTGAGAACTCGGCGCGACGGGTATTTTGGAAGTGCCGCACGATTAAATTTCGAATTTCCTGAGAGCAGAACACCACCTAGTCCATCGCCAAGTTCGCCACCACCACCGGCACCGCGAGACTCGACGGATGCCTTCCTGATGCCCACCGTTGAACAGAGAGAGTCTGAAGCGAAACGTGCTCAGAGTCCAAGCTTCCTAAAGAATTCCGAAAAAATTGCAGTCCTGGAACAGGGCAGATTAAGTCCACGTACGCCTCATTCCCCGAAATCACCGAGAATCTCTCCAAAACATGTGGTAAAGCCTTCCAACGCAAATATAGTGGCGGCAAAATCAGACTCCGGTCTTTCGTCCATGAGCGGCTGGAGCAGCTTGGAAAAATCGCCCGGTTCGCCCAAAAATTCAATAACAAAAATGCTCACTTCGTTTTCAATGGATCACGCCAGATCCGCTCTCATGTCGAGTGCACAACCTATGAGAACAGCTAGTCCGATTCCTCCACTTCCAGAAACTGTCACTACGACGAGCACGGGTGGACCGATCATGACACAAGAACCCCTTTACGATACACCTGAAGGACGAGACGCGTTTGGTAATTTATCGACAGCAGTAACGAGCCACTCGTACGCCACAACGGCTAACCATATGCCACCTTTCACTCCCTTCAAGTCACCGGCTTCCAAAGAGGATTACAACTTCGTACCACCACCCGCGCCCACAGGTGCTACATGTCAGAGTCCAAAGAAACGCACTCGTCAGCAGAGTCTACAGCATACTTATGATGTTGTGCCACCAAGCACTATGGATTTCTTGTATCGGCCGGATCAACCAGCAATTTATTCAGTTGCCGGTAGTAATCGTCAACACGTCATCACGAGTGTATACACCAGTGGTTCAGGCTCATATGGCTTTAGGTCTGAATTTCAGCCAGAATCAACCGATCAATATGCTAATTATCAAGAAGCCTATAACGCCTTACAATATGCAGAGGCTACTATGTCATCTCATTTTGCACGTGGTGGCAAGAAACCGTCGAGAGCCATGTCTTACGGCGAAGGTATGACGAATCACGAAGGTTACAAAAATGCAATGTACCGCACGATGTTTCCAACTGGAAACATTACCGACGCACTATCGTATTATCCAACGAGCGCGAATCTTCCTCGTACGGAAGCGAATGAGAGTTCGTCATGGTTAAGTTCTATGGAAGGGCAAATACCTCATGATTCGACGTCTTCGAGCATAAGATCTCTTACCTCGGATGGGAGTTACGCACAAAGCCCCTATACGGACAGAAGGTACCCTCAGCCACCAGCCTATCAAAGTCATCAGTATCATCATGCCTATTCGTCACAAAATTATCCACAAAATTATCAGCAACAGTATCAGCCATATAGTCAACGTGTGGGAAGTTCCGAGAGTGCACAATTGACCGACGGTTACCAGAGACAATGGCAACGAGAACATCAATATACGCAGGATCAAGAAACCAGTCGACCAGCCAGTGCGCAATCACAAAATCAACCGACAAATTACTATGATGCTTCGAGTGTAATAGTTTCTCAATCTGGCTATATCAGCATATCGGCTGACATTAAAGATCACGAAGAGGTCAAAATGACAAAGAAAGTAAGAAGAGGAGCGTCCTTGAAAAATGCAATGAGTTCCATGAGCAACTGGTTGCCTGATCTTCATCTAACAAAGAGGCACAGAAGTCAATCTTTGCCTGGAGGAGTGAGAAGAGAAGATTTGGACGTACCCCCAGGCACCGCTGTTACGCAGCAGAGATCCGCTGTAGAAATGGCAAGAGGTCGAGGGCGACCACAGACTGCCAGAAAGAAAAAGAAACACACTTTGGTCTCAACAGTGTCTGGTATTTTGCAGAAAGCCAAACGACGAAGTCATCACTCTCAATCTCTTTCAGATCCGGAACAATCGGAGACCGAGTGGAGCAGTGGACGACAGAGTGGTCTTTCAGAAGACGAAGATAGTGTGATGTCTGATGTTAATCAGGAACCGCCATTCTTTGCTAAAGTTCGAACAAGTACAAAAAGAAAACCACCACCACAACAACAAGCTATACAGTCACCACAGCAACAGCAACAACAAGCGAGTTTTCAGCAGCAGAAAGATTACTTACAACAACAGCAACAGCATTTGCAACAACAACAGCAAATGCTCCAACAACAGATTCAACAGCACCAAGAACAACTTCAGCAACAAGTAGCTCAAGATAATTGGACAAAAGACAGAGACCAAAGAAAGGCCGAGGGTAGCGAGCACGAGCTTTCAGATAACGTGGGCGGCGGAGAAGAGGAAGCTTCAGGCAAGAGCACGGGTTCAGGATCTGGTGGCTCGACCTCTATGTTTCCAACAGTTGGTGACATCAAGCGATCCACGGGTAGTTCGGACGAAGCACCTAACGAAAAAGCGCCAAAACTACCAAGCGTCGCTCTAATGGGTGGTGCAAGTATGGAGTTCGCAGTATCCCGAGCACTGGGAAAGTATCGGCAGCGACAGTCTTCCACGGTATCCGATGACCAGGCATTAAACGAAGATAGTAGCACTGACAGAAAATCCGAGGACGATCAACCGAGCCAGGAGCCCAGTCAAGAGTTTGCTGAGGACACAGTTTCGGAAAAAGGCGAGCGAACAGGTAGTTCGAAGCCTCCAGAATTGGTAACGAGTATATCTGAAGAAGCGCCGGCATCAGAGGGTAGCCCATCGGCTTCAAGTATGAGAGGTCACGCACAAGGTGGTTCAAGGTTTTTACCGAGGCATCAACAGTCCCTTGAGATCCCTTGGGGTGGATCAAGAAGCGGAGAAGGTGATGAGGACAACCGAAGTACGCATTCGTACAGGAGTACATCCAGAGTGTCATCAAGACGACAGAGCACAGAGGATTCTATAGATTCCGAAGATGAATGGTACTGTTACGAACTGCGGAAGTTACAAGAACTGGAAAGACAGTCCGAAGTTGAACCAGAAATGAGTGAAGTATTGATTGAAGAGCCAGAAGGGACGGAACCTTATCAACCGGACGAGGACGTGAAAGAGAGAATGTCATTCGTATTGAGGGAACTCCGGTTAAAAGCGAAACCAAAAGATGAGGATCTTAAGAGAGAAATACGAAGGGACGAAGTCCCACGAGGAGCAAGGATCAACGGAAATGTAACGATGCCTAAAGAACGTCGTTATCCTGACCACGAAGCGCAACTTGCGGGTAGGCCTGTACCAAAAATGAAAAACGCCGAAACGGTAGAAGCAGTTTTTGCAAGGGTTACAGATTATCATACCTGGGCTCATGAGGAAGAAGTGAAAAAAGAGGAAAAAACTCTCAAGGTTATCACAATGGAGGAGGGATCTTCTGGAGAAACATCGGGACCGGACAGCCCCGTTCACTCAATGGACGAGTTGGAAGAAGATGAAATGTTGCACAAGGATCTCGAGGAAGAGCAATCCCGGAGGAGCTCCGCCGGTTCAACTCTGCGCCACGGAGACAGACTACTTCAGGGTTCGGATTCACTCTCGCGCGAAGGTAGCGTAAGTGTACCGCCCAGCGAGGTCTCAGTCAGCATCCCCGGAGCCTGGGATTCTGAAAGCACTGTCCTTGAAGGGGAACGCGAGGGTGCTGGAAGTGCAGAAACCGGAACGACTGCGACGCTAAGCCTTCCGAAGATTAAAATCGACTCCTCGTCAT
Organism: Campoplex capitator; assembly: GCA_037576405.1. NCBI lineage: Eukaryota > Metazoa > Arthropoda > Insecta > Hymenoptera > Ichneumonidae > Campoplex > Campoplex capitator. Next base: position 4,439,489 of record JARBWI010000323.1, on the reverse strand, counting down.
GTGGCAGTTCGGACACGACACTGAAAGAAGGCCAAGTCAGCCCAGGACCACCAGGATCTAAATGGAAGCTTCTTAAGGCTCTTAAAGAGCGAAAAGCCGAAGAAAAGCTGAAAGAAGTCGAAGACGCAGCGCCCAAAGAAACGACGATTCCTCCGCCACCTGCGGCAGTGAGTATAATGATCAAGTGAGGACACGAAAACCTCTGTAAAGTGTATTCGAAGTTCGGGGGATGGAGAAAGTTTTAATTCCTTATCGAACAAATATTTCTCGTCAATTCAAATTGGTGTTTAAATTTTTTTTTCATCATCAAAGTAAATCTTGCGTTTGAAAAATCTTTCTCCATTGCAGACACTTTGCGAGATGTTTTAATTAATCATCGACGAATTTCACTATCCATTCCAATTGTATAAGACAGATATTTCATCGAATATCGAATACACTTTACGCTCTGGGTAAAACATTTTTGTAACAAGGTAATGACCGAAACAAAGAAGAAATCTTATGGAAGAAGTAAATTGTAATCTCGCGTAAGACAAGTATTATCATATAAGAACGGTTGCTATGTTATAGCAGAACATGACATATATTTGACAAATATGCCCACAATGAAGTCAATAATATACAAGAGCGTATGTGGTGAGGCTTGCGCGAACGTGAGAGTCTGACTTTGCTATTGCGCGTTAGATGATAAGAGAGATGATGACGAGGGTGCGCTTGCACATTCACGCGTTATTTATCAGGTTCGGCCTCGCGCACCGACATTATATATACATATACATAACATAAAATTATATATATATATTTTATGATAATATCTGTATATTATCATAAAATGCATACCTTAGGTATAACTCGTAACGAAGAAGGTATTAGTCAATTTTTAATTTATCAACATGATATTGACACTTTTGAGCGAATGATCCACCTTGAGATGTAAGTGTGCTCGTCGGACACATTAATGATGGTGATGAAACAGTCAAACTATTGATCGTTCTTCTTGAAAATATCAAGAATCATCTCATGTATTATATATGTATGTGGTAGAGAGAAAAACACTTGCATACACTCCAAAATGATGAAAAAAGAATAACTGTTTAAAAAAAAACAAACAAAAGCCGCAAGCGTTTCTAACTATCGAAAAAATCAACGGGTAGAAAATTAGCACAATTTTTTAAATGCGTACAAATCTCATTAACGCATCTCGAGAGAAAACTACACGGTGGTTAAAACTCCCATTGTGATCGAGCTTTGAACTGACACTATGCTTGATGACTTTTCGGAAAGATAGAACGTGCCTGAGCAAATTACGATTGAAAATAATATCTCGTAATCAATTCAGTGTATATGGCAAAACTAAGACAAATTTCAGTGGCGTTAGTTTGAACCATAATTTTCGGTAACCTCGCAATACGATGAAGCTATTGATAACATTTTATTCCAACTGACTTTTTTTCCATAAAAATAACAGTAATAAAAAGTAAAAATTTGATTTTAAAGTATCGTAGAAGGTAAGATCAAAACCTAGGTCACCTTGGAGCAAGAAGCCGTGTACATGAAACACGTGTATTTTCGTGTCAAAGGTATATAGAAACAGGATAACACAGATAAATTGAGAAAAAACGATGAACGTATTCGCGCACAGTCAAAAGTGCTAGCCACAGTATTTCTTCGCCGAGGGCGTTAACCACACGTCTTCCTTGTCTCTCGCTTCTATCCGTGTGGTATTCGTTTATCCACGAAGATTTACCGGATGGGAAATGCCGGAAGCTTTTACAGTCAGCGATCTATATTGTTCCTGGAATTTTCACCGGAAATACAGGAGCGAGGTTGATGGGTTAACGTCTTACTGCGTAAAATCCGGTCTGAGTTGTTGGACATGTTCTCAAATTAATTAAACCCAAGGGCGATACTAGAGGGAACCTGTAACCGCAAATTAAGAGCCTGAGAAAGACCCGTCTATTGCAGCTTTAACATGACGTAGGTCATACATATGAGAAATTCTGACAGGAAATGAGCCGATTTTCGATGAACGTCATTTATAAACCTGAATTTATTTTTTCATTTCATTTTCTCGAAGAAAAATGAAGTAATTGCAAATGGTCAATATTTTTCTTTGCACGATCAACTACCAGTTTTCTTGGTTGTCTATTGGATCAGTTATTAAAAAGATCCGTCCATAAATCGGACTGTTTCTCTTGAAAGTTATTGTCTCGTATACACAGTTGTCAAAATAAAAATAAAAAAAATAAAAAATGACAACGCCTTAACGTTGCTACGATCTTTCAGACTCAGGCAAGTTTCTGAAAAGTATATCAAATATCATTCACATGAATACAATGTAAGGACGCAACAAATCCTATAGGCCTAACAAATGTACTATCAGTTCACAGAAGAAAATTATTCACATTGAGGAAATTATTTCAATCATCTACTCATGATTATATATGCATCAGGATTTTTCACAACCTAGATGATTACAGGCGTACATTGATTTTTGGAAATTGTGACACTTCTTATGGACTTCCGGCTTGATGTCAGTGTAATTCACTTCAATACCATTACGTGCGGTAGCTTAGAAATTGAGTCCAATATCGAAAATAGAAATATGCATCGAGCATTTCGACAACACTATGAAACACAGAATTTTAATTGAACTGGTAGGAAAATAAAAATGATTTGTCGCCTTCGGTCAGTTCAATAAAGCTCGTACAGACTTCTACATACACATGTACACGCGAATACACATTAAATTAATAACCACGAGTGCGGAATTAATTTAATTAATGCTGGTCGAGAAACCACATATTCAAAGACACAGAAACAACGAGACAAGGACGCAGAGTCAACTGAGTCAATAGTAAATAATAAATTCAAAAAAATAGTATAGTTATCGTATACAGCTAGTATCTATAGTAGAAAAAACATGTTCACCAGCCAGGAGGAATTCTTGTTTTATCAATGAATGGCGATAGATTGAAAGAAAAAATATTCCTATAATATTCGTGCTCAGTATTAATGTAGACAATAGTTAAAGCACACGCATAAAAAGCAGCATAAAAAAAGTTCACTGAAAATATCAATTATATATATACTGATAAGAACTGATTCATTGACACGACCAAAACCCGGATAAAGATAATCGAGCGCATTTTTGCCTCATTATTGATAAATGATTTTGTCTCCCATCATATACAAAACAAAATACCAAACAAAAGACTTCCAAAGACTGTCCTACAGCACGAATTTACTGCTTAAGAGTATTCTACACTCAGCCGAAAATTCTGCTTGTACCAAGCCGAATTAAAGGGAATCAAGGACTTCCAAAGGTTTTAATTGAAGTTTAACACAAATATTAAATCTTCCGCAAGTCCAATGAAACAAAGTAATGAAGTTATTACAACAACAAAAAAATACAAAGCACTTAATAGAAAAAAAAAGTGCACAAGTTGCACGAGAAACTATTTGTCATCGCTAATTACGGTGATTATCGCGCCAGCGTACGTGTTGCGATCATTATACAAGACCCGCATATATACATATTCCCGGCGTTAATTACCAGTTCACGAATATATAATTATCAATAAACGATACAGAGACATAACGAATGTTGTGTAAAAAAAAAAAAGAGAACCATTAATAAAAAATGAAAAACCCCAACTACATAAATGCTTCCGTATCTAAAGACTTGCCAGCTGTTAGAAACGTACTCTTAAACATACGTAGATAATTGGAAATAAAAATAAAAACAAATATATTAAAAATAATAACAAAAATAAACGAAGCTACATAATGTGCTTTTGTCTTTGGTGTTGGATAAATGATAACGAAGAATAGAGAATGGCAAAAGAGGAGCGGAATATGTATGTAGTTGCGATTAAAAGGGCTCGTGTCGACAGGCAGGCAATTTCATGCAACTTTTTGTCTCTCTGTCTCTCTTACTTTTTATTCAGAGTGAATTGAAAAATACGAATACACGTCGGAGACTGGAAACCGAAAAAAAAATTAATTTTTGCTCGTGTCACGTCCGGAAAATGTTCCAGGAATTGAACAAAACGTTGTACTGAAATTCAATTTTCACGCGCGAATGCAATTTTAAATCTTCACTCGTAAAGAAGCGACGAATTTTCAAGAAGAAATTTTTTTGAAGCTCGAAAAAAATCAATCATCTTCAAAATCTATATTTTTTTCTGACGTATTTGGAACAGAGAACTTGTCATTATATTCGTTTGGTTATATTGTAGCGCGAGAAAAAAGTTCTTTGGTAAAGTCTACACTCACAATTTCTTTTTCTCTTTGACTCATCATCGTGACCTGGATATAGACTCCGTATGTGATGTGATAGTCGATTCCATACGACATTAAAAAAAATATGTATATCTACTCACTACACATGATGATTCCAATCGGAAAAAATGCCGAAAAAAAATAAAACCGTTTTTCAATAGATTCAAATACTTTTTCCCTCGGAAAGTTTTTCCCTTAAAAATGTTTCTATATAAAAGTGTCGAATTCTGCGCAAATAGCAGGGAACGAGTGTCAGTTTATCTAAAAGTGTTCCATCGATCGCTACAGAATAATTTCTATGGTATCCTAATTTTTTAAACTACTTTATCGAATCATGCTGATTGATCAATTTTCTCGAACCCACTTATCGTGCGAGAAATATTCCCCGCCCTGCGTTATTCTGCTTGATGAATAAAGACGATGCCTTCCTCGCGTTCCATTATCGAGGCCTGATATTATTATTCATGAGATTCAAAATCCTTGGGTTGACCTACGTGCTCACGCGAAGAGGAATAACTTTACTATACGTTCTAAGGATGAGCAGAGTCAGCAAGGTTCCCCTCATTCCTTTTGTTATTGATATTCCAATAACGAAAACTCATTACAGTCTCAGCATGAGCGATTAACACATGAAGACAAATTAATCAATTTTTTCATTTAATACATTGCTTTTCACACACTTTTGTTAATATTTTTGACAGTATACGAGTGTAAATAGTATGCTTTGTGAAAGTCTTCCGAATTAAATCGTTAGTCTCGATCATCTTAAGAGTGCCGAAAAAGTTCATTTTTTAAAATGAATCCACCAAGAAATACCTGGCGCAATTCTTCTCAGTGTTGAATCATTTAGAACGATAATAACAACTTTTTACCATGTCATGACAGTTTTTTCTGACACAACAGCAGAATATTTTTCGATTCAAAAGTGCTGAATGTATACTTTTTTTTTACGAAGGATAAAATATTGATCGCACAAAAGATTCGGCAGCAGTTTTGTTAGCGGAGCCCTACTCGGAGCTTTTCGATATACGAGGCAAATTCAAAAGCCCGCTACGGATGATGTTCTCTGTACATCAGAAGAGTATGGCATATTTACGATGTAGCTCGAACAGATTTTCGTTAATATTATAACGTAACGAAACAAGGGAACCAGGCTTATAATAACATCGGAGTAAGCTCTCCTTTGAACTCACATAATCTGACGTGGGTAAGCACGTACGATGAACTTGTTAAATTTGCTATGAATAGCAGTAAGAATTTAGTGACGACTTGATTGTTTCTCATTTCACTCAGCTTCCTTTTCAGCAACGAGGTTTTTTTTTCTTATTATTTAGCTTTATAATGAATTCATTGAAGTTTCTCAAACCAACGGGTGTTAGTTTAAATTATATGTTACGACGTCCCAGGTCACGATGATATAAAGTGATAATAACATGCGTTCCAACATCCTCAAGAGAAATATACACTCTGAATTGATAATTATATATTGAAATAACTGTTGATTAGTGGATGATCATTCAATTTATTAAAAATTCTTAAAAAATTACTCATGACGAAAAATATATCATTAATTTTGAATGAAACTCAGTGGAATTTTACTGACGAAATTCCGGACTTTCGGAATCTTCGAACGAAAGAAAACGTTGATTTGATCTCGTGAAAATTCCTTCGTGATTTCGCATAAATAAATTCAAATCAGATCGTTTCGATGGGTGAGTTCGGGTGATTCAGAGATAGTTTCTGCTGTCCCTGCTAATCATGAGTTTACAGGTCGAGTAAAAAGTTGCTGTTTGAAGAGTTTCGAGGGAAAAAAATTCAATTGAAAACGAATGAAAATAGCCACGACTGCTATACAAATTGACACTCTCACACTGAACAAAAGAAAGCGAGAAAGAAAGACAGAAGTATTGCAAAATTCACGTGGGTGAAAGAACGAATGAGGTAAAGGAGAATGAAGGAAAGAAGGGTAACACAAGACCAACCGAAACCATTTCTCACTTTTATATGAACAAGTTCTTGCGCCTAACGACGAATTTTTTTATTACCATTATATTATCGTCACTGTATTATTTCGATGAATTGTGAGAGTACGAGTCACTAACTGATCTTAATGATCGTTAGTGATTATAATTAACGACCTAACGTAAATACTTAGTAGCCTGTAATGATATGTAAGTTATATTCAGAATTTGTATGGACGAAAAATGATCGAATGAGAATTGATGTTGATGAAAATCCCTAGATTAGGTACAATATCGATCTCAAAGAGAATAGTCACCAAAAGAGGGAACGCGGTAGGAGAAACAAAGCGGTCCGTACAAAAGAGTTCGTTTGGCATATATTCGTAGACAGCTATTTTATCGACGTGTCGAGAGGTCATTCGCCTCGAATGGCAAGGAAAAAAAACATCGTCGTTTCCCGTTTTCGATTCAATTATCATACATTCATACACACACAACACACACTCACGCAAACCTCATTGCACCTTTGAATTTAACCGTTCTTTCGAATCTCACGGAAAAGCGCATATAGGAAAAAAATACTAAGCATATATATCATGTACGAGGAGGTATAGTGACAAAAAAAACACGTTCGCAGATTTTGTCAGTCATGCAACAAAAAATACGCACGTATTCTATACCCAGTAGTCTGTGTCAATTAAAATAAAAATAATATATATATATATATATACACTTTTATTTGTTGTCTGGTCATTGCTGGGCAAAATGATAGTGATAATGGAAACTTTCGTGATAAATCGATAAAGCATTTCGGCATATTTGAATCTTAATGAAAGGAAAAACACTATGGGGAATCGAAAATCATGACTCTCCTTTTTGCTCCTGTTCTATCTGACCCCGTTTCACCGAGAGAAACTGGTGGAACAAACGAATGTCCATCATAAAATAGTTTAATCTTTCGAAGACAAAAGAATGAAACGGAGCTATGAGTTTTTTGTCCCACACGTTTTCTAAAGATAACTAAACGTTGCTCAATTGGAAAATCGTCTATTTCTAGCTCGCCCAGATTTTTTTTTAATTAGTGAAAACAATGCTAAATAATTAATGATATGAAACATCAATAAGTCACTGGCTGGTATGGAAATCCTAAATAGAGAGTGAATGTTTTATTTGAAGAGGGAATGAGCAAACACTCGGAGAGCTTCCTCTTCGAAAGCCCGAACACAAACTACTTCCGGGTCTACTGAAAGAGCTTTTGCGAGGTTATTGTTAGATGTTCTATCCAATGTCGCGGTTAGTCCCTCGTCTGGAAAGTTACAATCCGCCATCAAGATTTTTGGCGACGATTTATATACACAAATATCGGCTTATGGGATACAAAAGATCGTGAATCTACAGTTACAGCTTTTGCCAATATCATTCCCTCCGTGAATTATTGCGTGGTTTGTAACGACAATAAAAGCATCGAGAAATGGAGGTCAAAGGGCACAGGATTTAGCTTTGCGCTTTAACTATTTGCAACATAAATTTTCGGTGCTTCACGATAGTCGTATGCACAGTCGCAAATGCACAACTTTTTTCGATCCAACCTCCTGAATTTCGCAAAATCACACCGAAATCGAAGAACTTTTTTCAACCCCAAGATTCGAAGGAGAGACAGACGATACGGATTTCCTTCGTTTTCCCGTCACGGATACCGTAATTGACGTTCACCGCCCCCGCCATATCTCCCAATTCAGTGACATGCGAAAGAGAAACCGAGAGAGAGAGAGAGAGAGAGAGGCCAGGGAGTTGATTTTAACGAGTTTATCAGACGCCAGCCACACAGCATCGTATTTACCAATCCCTCCACACTTTTTCCCCCCAACGAGAATGTCGATCTCATGATTTCATGCTCTTTCCACTTGCTCCAATCTGGTAGCGCTGCTGTACGCTATGTTCTTTGCGAGAATTCAATTTAAAAAAAAATTAAAAGTATCTACAACCGTTTTGCCAAAGCTCGCTTTTTGACTTAAATTATCGAAGCAAATTTTGTTCGCGAAAGTGTACTTTGTTGTACTTTAACTTTGGTGAGAAAACGACTTGGCTCATTGCCAAGATTAGTGACATTCATTTTCACTCGAAAGGGCGAAGAGACTGTAAAAACTATTAGAAATAATGAAGCGGACGGAGAGAAAAAAAATCTATAAAAGGAGACTTATTAACCCAGTAACAAGTCAATTCAAGCTTTTTTTTTTCAAATTAATCCCCGCTGGTAATTCCTGTCAAATCTTTAACGTCCACATATAAAATCGGAGAAAAAACGTTCTCGTGAATTTATGAGAATACGGTGGTGATAGGAAGATTCTCCAGCGGTGTTTTACACTTCCGGTGCTCCGGGAAGGCTTCTACTTCCGGTTCACGCTCACCCAACGCTCTCCCTGTGGTCTTCCCCGCCCGCTGAGCTCGCTGTAAAACGTCCAAGATCGTCAGAAATTGCGAGGACGATTAATCTTGTTTCTTGCTACCTCAACTCGCTCACACTGTGGTTAGGGGGTTGCGGATGGCTAATACGTGACGTGCGAGGGTAGTTCGCGAGGTTTTAACGACTGCGCTCTCCTTCGAGTTGCTCCGTTTCTACCTGTATATACCTGTACACTCCAACACCACAATACCTCCTGCTGTAGAAACACCATGTTTTCTGAGACACTTCCCCAACCTCTTTTTACTTTTCAAGATAATGAACAGTCCGGTCTGTTCACAAAAGACATTTTTAATTCTCTTTCTGGTACTTTAACCACAAAAACATTAGTCTACTCAGACAAATCTACCTTTAATTTTATTTTTCCACATTTTATACACTTTTAACAAACGTCTGCAGTGTTCATTTGGTTTATCTTCTTTTATTGGATTAATTTTCGTGAACTCTTTGGTATAATCGTTCCCTTTTCGATCATAATTCCTACCAGGATAATCTCTGGACAAATAAAAAGTTTATCGCAAGATGTCTCCATTGAATTTTCTCTTTTATAATTTATTTTCTTATTCGTTTGTAAATTTGACACAGTATGTAAAAGAAAAATTCTAAACGCTCAAATTCCCTGATCATAAACACAGAGAATAATAAAAATCTACGTTAGACATTCACGAATCGAAAGAGGCTACGAAAAAGCGAAACGAAATACCAGGTTCGATGAAGCACAGAATTCTCGGTGAATCGCCAATCAGCCGTGACCACAGTTTGGACTCGGTGTATTATGCAAAATTCAGGGTTTGACTATAGGCTAACTTCCCTAGCAAACTCGCCACAAGCAAATTCAGCGTACAACGGGAATCGTATATTTCGAACAAACGTACCGGTGAATAAACATTTCATCGAAGAGTTTATTCTCATACCAGCCCACTCAAATTATGTTCACGAACGCGATCGTCACGATCTAATGAGGTTTACATATCAAGAAAAAAGCTAGAATTATTACTCAAAATAAACGAACGATTTTGATATACATATTCCATCGAAACATTTCATTCGTATTCAAAATACTCAAAGTTTTAATTCCTATTTCAAATTCTAAACGAGTCACGATTTACAAAAAAAAAATCCTTTGACTAATTTCATTATTGATATTCCAAATCGTCTCAGGCAATTTTGCGGAGAAAAAAAAATGATAAAAAAAGAATATGCCCACAGAAGCTCCGGTGGAATTGGGGCCAGGTTAAAACAATGGACATCAAAGCAACCGAAACGGAGAGACAGAGAAAGAGAGAGAACAAATTCAAATTATTTGTATGAAAAGGCGGATGTAGAAGCATTGGACACAACCGCGAGATGATCTATTATTCCGCAAGCTCTCTTATGCAGATATGTACAGACATTTATTGACGAATCATCTATGTCGATATATATCTATATAAAAATATGAATATGAATATATATACACACACATTTTACATTATCATTAAACATATGCCTCATTACATATCATCTCAGCACATCAAACCATTTTTATGTCACACTATCATTCGAAATGTGTTACGCATCAAGCACGCAATCACGAGCTAAGTTCGCCGAAGTTCACCCGCTCATGTACGAAAATGGTATTAATCAGGATTCAGTATACCACATCAGGTTAAATATCGCAGGTACATATAAAATATAGAAACCTCACTGTATATTATGTTTATATATACATGTTTGTATGACGTCACGACGACCTCGACCAACGGAGCGATACATAAATTTTTCAAAATAAACGAATGTTTATCGTATACACGCGTATAAATAAATCGGTAATTGCACAGCAGCAAACTCGAGGACGTTAAATCATATCGCACTCGAGCGTCGGAGTGAGATTTACTCGCATATTTAATTCACCAATTTGCATTAAATCCAAGGTAGTTAAACGTCGTCTGATCTCATATTGGCCTTATCTACTTGCTCCCGTGTTTGTATATATTTATATATATATACATCGCCTCGAGGACTCTACGGTAGATAAGGCGAACGAGAATTCCGAACGTCGAATCGTCCCGATCGGCCGCAATCCATGTTTATACATATATCTTTGTACATCGGGTGTTCCATGCAGAATTCAACGAATTTTTCATTCAAGAAATTTAATGACTCTTGACTGCTGAGGATTTTTTGAAAAAAAAAAAATAACATGTCGCATACTTCAGTGAAAAGAAATTATAATTTTCCCTTTCGTAGCTAAACTTGAAAATAAAGTTTTCGAAATAATACGATATTGGTATTCGATGAAGTCATGATCTTTTATTTAACAATATTTCACTTTGGTATCGACGCTGCTGTAATAAAAAAGAAATATTCTTCGAAATCGACAATCATAGGTTTTTTTTTTAATTTTTCTTACCCAAAGGGCAATACTCCAAGATGGAATATCCCATGTACTTGTATACAGCGGGTGAGCTTAAGGCGTACACATTAGACGTTATCGCAAGGACACTCGAATCGAGACACGAATATAAATATTTCTTTTTTCTCCTATTTGCGTATTCGTATCTCACCGGGCAACATGTTTCGAGTCTTTTACGACTTTTCGCTGTATCGTAGAAGCTCAACGGGAAGATGACTTTAACGAGAAATCTTGAGAGTGAAACTCCCCCCCGCTCGAAGTCGTGACAAATTGTCAAGGTGTGAGAAATCCCGTTGACTGTGTTTTACAAATTTACGTGTACGCATTTACACGTTTATGTTTATTGGCAAAGAGGGATTTACCAATGCCTATAATTGCTATTATAGTGTATTATCTATCGTTATATTAAATTGGTGCCTGTATAGTCTCGAACGTATTTCAACGTTGCTGTAATAGCATCCAGAGAAGCTTTTGGCTTCGAGATGTCGATCGATCTCACGTCTTACGCGTTCAAATCCTCTCAAACACTCGGTATTCACGATAATCCATATATCAATTGGTAATCGACGGAAGGGCGTACCTTATCGAATTCGTTCGGAAGACTGATATCGATAGAGTCACTTTGCATGCTAACTCTCTGTACTGCAATCTTCATGTGCATACGCATGTATGTATATTTTGACTTGATCCTACATCATGCACTACTATATATAACGCAAGCTCCAAACGTTTCGCTAACGATCCGCTCTTTCTCGTTTCCTCTATCGCTCGTACATTACATCACCTTCGTGCTATTTAGTTAACGATGCTCGTACTAATTTCATAATTAAATATCGCTCGAGACACAGCCAACTTCGATGCAACCGGTCGCTAATAAATTATCTTTGGTACGGAAGTGGTTTTGGAGAGATGAGGGAGGAAGGGCCTGGAGATTGATGACACCTGAATGTAGACACCATGAAAAAGTTGCACCTTAACATTTTTTCATTCATTCGAACGAGTATTTAAAACGTCATGAAATCTTGTGTGCCGTATCCAAGAGACTAGAGATGCTAATTCAAATGGTTTTTTATATATATATATTACGGGACGAAGCCGCAAACGTGGACATTTTTATTTTCAATACGTTCATTTGTCGGCTCGGTGTCTCGATTCGAGTATTTGCCCAAATATCACAATATCATATCATTATCGGCAGCCAGTGTTCGTAGCATTGAATGTCATATCATTGAAAAATCACGTCAGATTTGAATAAACATGGGAAAAATTTCATCGATCGATTTACGGAAAACGAAACGAATCTTCGGATATAAAAATATTAGATATTTAATTAAGCAGAATATATAAATTATTGGATGCATAGGAAGCGTTTGATTGATAAGTGCTTTCGACGTAGGCTATTCGTATAGTTAGGATACCAGTATTATCGCATTATTTACCGTAACGTTAACAGCATCACGAGTCATTATTAGATATACGTAGTCTTATTCTTATTATTTGACTTTTATCATGATTGTAATTATTATTATTATTTTTATTCGTGTCATTGTCATTACTGAGCACGCCGGACGTTGTAGCGTCTAAACGTCGTTAAGGCCTAATAGATAAATAAATTTATAGTAAAACAGTAACACACTTAGATAAAACTCTCATCGAATGTCGAAATGAAACACGATAAACGTGGATCGCTCGATACCAGTTATAAAAATCACGAAATTTTTCATGCTAAAAGTGACCGAGTAAATGAAACTGAAAACTGAATCCATGCTTTTTTCAAACGTTTTTCTCATTGTTGCTAGTAGATGCCGTAATCTATGCAGTTTAGTGATTCACTGTGTGATATTTTGGAATTAATTGTACTTTCTTGTCCACTCCGAGGGTGTAATGTACTTGGCAGACATAAAAATGATTTTATTTATGTTTTTCTCTTTTATTTAAAACGATATTTAACGTCAATTATAGATACTAATGGTCGAGGCATTGTTTAAAAAAAAAAAAAAAAAAAAAAACAAATAATATCCTATCTCTTTACACCGTCCGAAATTTTACGATGGCGCGTGGACCATATTCACTGAATCAGTGTACGTCAAACGTGCGCGATCGGCAAACAAAAACCGCGAGATATTATGTGAACTCGCCGCGATTATCTTTCCAATCCAATGGTGTTTCAATCCTCACTGATCGTTTATACCTGCCATCGCGGATAACGAGCCATTAATTACTTTCTATTCGTCACCACGTGTCGCCATACGCAATTAATTATTTCATCAAACTCATCCACCAAATATGCTCTCGCGGACAGGAAGAGAAAATTATCAGTCCAAAATAAAAGGTCAGGGATTATGACGATGTACAACAATTATATATATATATATTTTTTTTTTTCAAATTTCGTATTGTCATGATTTTAATCAGCCGAGTGCAATAATTAAGTGCTACACTTTTTGATACCGATTCAAATATTTTCATGGTGAATTAACAGACCTGGAGAAGAAATAAAATCAACTATGTATACTATGGCCTGGACAAAATCAACGAAGATTTCATTTATCTTGAGTAATTCATTGAAACTTGATAATTCGCTCTTGATTGTTTCTCGACTCGAGAACATACTCCGCAATGCAAATTACACCTCGTTCCTTCAGTTGATCTTTCAAAGTTTGTAAAAACAATTTTTCTAAATTAAACAATTCTTCGAGTGAGCGCTACGCTTGAAAACTCGAGCAAGTTTATCTTTGCCTCTTGCGACTTTTCGCGATGTATATATTTTCTCATTATACATTTTAATTTATTTTTATTTATTTTTTTTTCGTTCATGTTGCTCGAGGCAAGACATCCTCGGGCGTGTCGTTTTTGCGGTCGTAATGAGCGGCAACGCGAAAAAGATAAAAAAAAAAAAAATACACATTCTCCCAGACGAGGAGATTGGGACTATAGGGGAAAGGGAGAAAAGTGAATGGAGATAAAAGGGAACGAACGAAAATAGTCTCTGGCTTAGGAAAACTGAATTTTCAGTGGAAATAAGTAGAGAAAAGAAAGGGAAGGGATTATACACGCATTCGAAAGGGTGCATAATGACGAAGTGAAATTTTGACGATAACGAGAGAAGAGAAGATAACAACGACGTTAAAACAAACAAAAATTATAACAAAAGTATGAAATAATACCGCGGCTCTAAACTCTAAATATTTATTTATACTTGTTACGCTATCGATAAGTTTATATTATATCTCTTGGCTGATCGCGCCGAAAACGATCGTCGAGAATTGTACGTGATATTATATTTATACGAGCTGTTATACACTTCGAAAAATACATTCGTAAAAAAAAAACGAAAAATCACACACACATACATACACACATGGACACGACAACACTTCTGAAAATGAAGAAAAAAAAAAATCTGCTATACTAAGTGAACAAAATTTGATGAGGAAGGAAGACGAGAGGCAGTGGCGAATGTCTGTGAGGCTTGAGATAAGAAGAAATACTGAGCAGGATGAAATTCAATTTATACTGTAACGATGGAACGAATTGCGAAAAAGCTCTAGTATCATTTAAGTGAAATTCAATTATAAAAATCGATTTTGGTTATGTAGGAAATAAACAGAATTAACTGTCTCTCGTCTTAGGAAAAAAAAAAAAAAAAAAAAAAACAAGAACAACGTAATGTCAGAGTTTGTAATTTTTTTGGCTCAAATATAAATGCCACGTAACGAGCGAAAGAGATTTGAAAAGATCATTTACTCGTGTATGAAGTGTAGGGCATGTATCAAGTAGAAAATGCTGCATGATTCGGACCACGTCTTTTTCATCTCTTTTTCTAAGCGATCAAAGGGATGGAAGAAAAGGTTGAACGTTTTTGTTTGAGGTATCAATATACCGGCTATAAGGTTCAATGAAAACTAATCGAGCGTCGCGAGAATGGTCGAGAAAATGAAGAAGACAAGTATTGAGTTGAATTGGTGGTTCAACAAGCGTATGTGAATAAAAAAAAAATAAAGGAGCAAGGCTCAACAATCCGAAACGTGATAGCACTGCTCTTGATTCGGACGAAGAAGACATCAATGATGTTCAGAACTTTTTCAAATGGCTGTACGCTCTACTTCTTCTGTTAGCAATTGTTTTTTTTTTCTCTTAATTTTTTTTTTCTTCTTATTCCTGAATGAACGAGTATTTTTTTTTTCAGAATCCTCGATCTTCTTTTCCTCACGTTCGCTGCAATCGAACGGCTCACAATTTCAGAAAATTGACCACAGTGTTATTCTTCATCGGTTCGTCCGACTCTCGAATATCGATAGAAATTGAGCTGTATGTAAATTGAAACATTCAACCTCTTCGAAAGAAATTTTGCAGCAGACACTTATACACGAGAAAGAAGAGTGAAAAATATATGGCAATTGAGTTGAGCGATAATATTATGTAAGAAAGCGACGACGGCGAAGCATTGTGCATAATATAATGTGTACGTGCATCTGCGAAAAATGAAATTTGCATCGAGAATAAACGATAATAAAAATCATTGAATCTTGTTTTCATGACATTTCAAAATTTTCTAATGACTCGATTATTATTGAACGAACAAAAGTAAATGTTCTCAAAGTGATATCTTTTTTCGCGGACGCACTCTGTATCGAAGACTGTGTGTACCTCATACATGTGTATAACATACATTTATAACTTGATCGTGCGCAACTATGAACCCTCTCCCCCTCATTCGGGAACGCGTGTGTTCTCCGTTTCGTTAAGAACTGTTATTAGCTTGTTTTTCTAATAAACTTGTTTTTTTGTTTGTTAGAACGGAAGTGGACCTGGCGGAGAGTCCGGTGGAAGAGCAAATGGGTGAGTTATTATTGAATCGTTAAATATTACGATTAGTATTGATAAAATCGAGGGGACTGATTGTGAGTGAGATTGATTACACTGGGAGAAACATTTTCTTGATATTAATCAAAGCTACTGAAATGTATGAATGAGCAATTAAATGGTACCAGCTGCTAGATCAAAGTCGTTGGACTTCGGTGATTTGGTCGATTCATCTATGAGAAATTCTCATGATTTAGTTAGATAAACCGATTCAACATAAAAATTGGCATTGAACGATAAAAATTGATGGATTTACCGAATTTTCATTCAACAAAATGGATTTAGTTCAATGAACAAATTTTCTTCTCGATGTAGAATAATTGATTTGTTGAATTACGTTGATAAAATCAGTCACATAGAAATCCTGAGACTACCTGAAAATCGAGAATTAATTTCATTTACAAATGGTTACGTTGCAGTAAAGTAATGTGAAAAGGTCAGCTGAATCCTGAACTCTCGCCTGAGCTGATTGGGTATACTTATTAACAGCTAATGTATTTTTTATCTCATTTCGTTTTCTTTCCCCCCTACCATTGAAGAAATTAGATAAGTGATTAGATCTGCCATGAGAAATCAGAAATGTGTGCGATGCTAATGGATAGCTCGTCCAATCGGGAGGTCCGTTAATTGGACGGGAAGGGAAAAAGTCATTCCGGGAACCTTTGCCTTCGCCTTAGGCCGTTTATCGACCCATTTTTTTCTGCAGCCCTTATTCTTCCTCTTACTTTTTTTTGTTCTCCGCTTTTTTCTCGCTCTCATACGAACATATCTTCAACTCGAAGATCCAAAGAAACGATCGTTTCTGATCTTTTCCAAACGATTGTACGCTTCAGGAATTCCCTTTACCGTTGGCACTCAATTCCTGCTCCTTACTACAGAGCCTCTTGAACAAGAGAATGTTTTTGTCTTAAAGTTTCACACCGTATTTCTCTTTCTCAGAAATATAAAGAAAAGACCCAGCTTTTTCTCTACCAGCGAAAAAGAAGCTCTGCCAACATAGCATAATGACGACTATAGCTTTTCTTGAGACAAATAAAATTGGCTTGGACCGAAAATAAAAAGATGCTTTAACGGCAGAAAAACAATTTATTTGTGCTTAAAAAATGACCATTTTGCTCTACCGAGGTTCATGAGAAATGTTGTAAGTACCACGGAGTCGATTTTCTTTGTAAATGTCATAATTAAAAGTTCAAAAGAATTGTAAAGAGTTGGTTCTTTTAATTTCTCTGTGAATAAATTACAAAATGGGACTGTTACAAAATACTCGCAGCATACAGAACTACTCGTTTACTACTCGCTCTTTCTCCACATTTAGTCTCAGCCTGAGCATCGAGTGAGTGAAAAAATGAGGTTGGAAAATGGTGGAAACGTTGAAAAGCATAAAGTTTCTCTACCTTTGAGATCGCGTGCCAGAAACCTCTGCCAGGTCCCTTATTCTCAAAATTCCACGACTAATGATCGATGGAGTATTTGAAATTTCTCAAGCTCTTCAAAATCAAGTACAATGATATTTTTATCCGAGTCATCTGACTGAAGAATTTGCATAATTGAGAGTTGCTTGATTCGTGAAAAATTAAAAGGAAGAGAGAAAGAAAATGAGAGAGGAGAAGAGAAAAAAAATAGGTTGCCCTGGAAGCTTTGGAAGGAAATGTTAAAAAGTGAAACATGAGCGTGCTTACGAAGGTGTTATTAAAAGCACTTGGAAAATTTTTTCATTCAAATGAGTCACATGCTCTAATGACCTAAAATTACATGGAGAGAAGAAAAAAAAATAACATTCGAATGCAACGATGAGGGAAAGAGGCTCAAGACTTTAAACTCGTCCATGATGTAGGATGCGAATAATTTCGAATAGATTTTTGTAATATCTGAATAAAAATTCAAGGAGGATTTGTATTTTATAGAAAGAAGAAGGACTTTCTGTATTGAAAGCGTCAAGGAACGATCAATAGTTCTTTAACGAATGTTGATCGTATAAAAGAGAAAGAAACAACAAAGGATAACTGATTATTCGGAATATCGAAAGTTCTCTCGAATTTCACGAACTTACTTTGCTTGATCCTTCGATGAATGAGTTTGCAATCTAATTCGGAAGTTGGAATAATGTTCGATTCATTCCTGCTCGATCTTTCTTTTGCACGGGCTATCTTTTCTCTTTCTCTCTTTCCGCTTCTCACCGTTTCATTATTATGAGTATCCGATCTAAAACAGCTCGAAGGAAACAATCGAAGGATGATTAATCGACCGATTTATTCGACGTCTAAAGTTTCACTCCTTTCCTCGCAAGGAGTCCCGTGCAAAACACAAATGCAACGTTTCCTCTCAACCAGAATAAATCGCTTTCGAGTAAAATAGAAGGATTCTTATTCTCGCCTTTCAGAACTTTCGAAGATTCAATAAAATCCGTCCAACTACGTGAACAACCTTTCACTTATAATCAATCACTGATCGCTCCAAGGGTTTGTTTCAAAAAAATTGGTAATAACGTTGACAGCGATAGACGAAAGTAAAATACGAATTTCAAAATGTGAGACTCAGGTCACTTGACATACAAAATAAAAAGCAGTAAAGTATTAAAACATGATCGATATCGACTGCGATCAAAGTTGATAATTTTGATTTGGCAATTCTTCAAAAACAAGCCCGTAGAAAAGTCGAAGATGAATCTCCACTCTGGAAAATGTCGCGATTTTTGAAAACCCCAACAAGTGCAAAATGTCAGACGTTTATAGCTTGGCAGCGAATCAAAATACAGCAATTGATGCGGGCTGTTTTGAAAAGGATTTTGATAGGCTTGGAGAATACTTTTCGAAACAAGACAAGAAATGATACTTAAAAATGATAAAGTAGAAAAATCATTTATCAAACAAAATGGAACAATGTTACAGATGAAAAATAATAAAAGGATCGTTATTTTTTTTGCTGATTTCAGGCATCCGGGAGACAATCCGTTTTACAGCAATATCGACAGTATGCCGGACATACGACCACGCCGGAAATCGATACCGTTGGTCTCCGAGCTGGTACGTAGCCGATTATCCATTATCGTAGTCTTCAATATATCTATATACATGAAATATCTATCTTTATATGTATATCTACATATCTTCATCCCGGTGTCTACATATATTGCCTGTACCGTCTATTTACGTGAGGATTGATTAACGGCCCGCAAAACGAATCGTTGTCTACCTAACTTTCATGATAATCGTCACTTGACATCATCATCATCATCATCATCATCATCATCATTTTCATTATAATAACAATCACTGTTGTCCCTCTGATCAAAATATAAGGCTGTTCGTTTAAAACTTCGCGGTCATCTCGTTTTCGGTTTCGAACCACGTGTTCTTCGCTCATCACTCTGTCATCCCCTTATCTCGTTGTTTCGCACGACCGAACTTTTGAACACGAAACTTGGAAACTATGAAACTACGTCATGTGACACTGGACGATAAAACATGGGTCTGGGAGTGAAGAAATATTTGCTCAGCTCGTTAAGGGGGGAAACCAGTTTAGGAGGCCGAAATTTTGTTTGTTTTTCGTGAATTTTTTACATATGGAATAAATAAACAGAATTTTTTTTTAATTTGAGAATATTTTATTCATGGTTTGAAATAGACTTGAGAATTTTTTGAAGCGATTTCCGCCGGAAACAGTGTCACTAGATCATGGACGATTACCATCGGAGTATTTTGCTGGTGGGCATTCCTGTGGTTTTAATTTTCATCTGTAATCATCACAATTTTTTTTTTTCGTTAACAACATATTTCCTAAGAATATGAACCTAATTCTGGAATTATATGATTATTAAAAATATGTTTTTTTATGCGAAAAAGGTGAAAAAATATGGTATAAAAACATAACATTGTCTTCAAACACCTCAAAAAAATGCAATTTTCAATTTTTTTTTACACAATCAGGTTCATATTCTTAGGAAATATGTTGTTAACGAAAAAAAAAAATTGTGATGATTACAGATGAAAATTGAAACCACAGGAATGCCCACCAGCAAAATACTCCGATGGTAATCGTCCATGATCTAGCGACACTGTTTCCGGCGGAAATCGCTTCAAAAAATTCTCAAGTCTATTTCAAACCATGAATAAAATATTCTCAAATTAAAAAAAAATTCTGTTTATTTATTCCATATGTAAAAAATTCACGAAAAACAAACAAAATTTCGGCCTCCTAAACTGGTTTCCCCCCTTAATCCAAACGCTTGATTCGTTGTAACTAGTTCGACAAACCAACCACCATCCACCCTTCGGTTCCTTGGTACATTATTTACTGTTCAGACTTCCTGGAACTCAAAGTTGATAAAAAGCATTTTTCAAGGGCAGACTAAAGTTTTGTTATTTGTTCCTTATGAAATATCAGTCTGAAATCTGAGAAAGATTTAGTACAATCTATCGAAATATTATCTACGTACGTTGATACGAAGTGCAACACAGATTGAAATGGGTGCCACGATGTTATGGGTCAACAAACTTTCTGAACTGAATTCACTTATTCAACTGTCTCTTTTCTCATCAGTCTCTGGGAATGAAAAATGGAGTAAGATTTATTCATCAAAATCAATATTCCAATAATCGATTTTGATTGTACTCGACTCGATTAAAATATATTTGATCAAAACCTTTGAAAAAAATTCTTTAGATGATCTCCAATTTCGATCACTCTTCTCATGACATTTGGTATGAGCTGAGGTTTGTTACGAGATCGTCAGACGATGTTCTCGATGCTAAGGAAGGAAGCTTTGCTATAGCGTTCGTGGAGCATCCTCAAATCTCCAATTACGTCTGTTCTCGTCGGAGAATGCTCTCCCTGTAGAGTAATCAATCACTAGTGAGCTTCACCTTGGCAAGATACTCATCAGCCCGCATTTAAATGAATTTATCCCACGAAATTACCACCACTCCACTAATATTAAAAGCATCCTCAAATGTCAACATTCCTTTTTATAATTCGATTAAAAAAAAATTCACTGATAAAAAGATCGAGGCATATTGGATAAACGTATCACGTTTTTCATCGTCCCTCATTGGAAATGCGTCCTGACGTCTTTCCATAATAATCTCCCAGAGCTTTGAACTTCCGGTAATCCTCCAAAAGGATTTTGAATATTTCATCTGTAATCTTCTCAGCCTTTATACCGATCCCAAAACATTTCGGGCGACCATACTCGTCTCGAATTATTAACTGACGTTTTATTCGGTATTAAAGCAAGTCCTTTCGTCAGATTTTGACAAAATGAGTATCGACCGACCGACATAGTCGAGCCAAAAAAATGTGAAACCTCTAAAAGTGCACTCCGACTTTTTCAAGTGGCTTCAAAGTGAATTTGAATTCCTGTTGATATCAGCTCAATCCCAAAGGTCAAATGAAAGAATAAAAGTGCACTGATATATTTTCAACTGTGTTATTTGGCACTGTGTCAATAAAACTTCGTTATCTCCTGAATCATAACGCGCACGAATGTGTATCCTATATGAAACCAAATGGTTATTTGGAAACAGTAACGTTTTGAAATGGTCAATGCTCGTGGACAAACGATTGTCATTGGGTTGCGGACACCGGAAATATTATAATTTAAAGCACACGAGAAATCGATGAGGTCAACTAAATTTTCGGTTTTCCCCTCGGTCTTGCGAAATTTTCGAACTATCCCATACACATTTTCCAACGTTCACGGTTCATGTCATAACTCATTTGTATCTCTCATTATTCATTATACCATCGAACGTAACTACTCATTCGCATAATAATAACTGTGTCATAATAATTTCTACAATGCCCAACAATAATAATAGAAATAATAATAATAATAGTAATGATAACAACGACAAATTTACTGATTTTAATGGTGAAATTAACATGATGATCATTCTATAAAAAAATTGCCGATAAAATTTTATTTCTATATAGCATTAATAACGGTGATTTATACCGGTATGCCCCACGGTCAGTAGATTCAAACCTTTATTCAAACTCGTCGAAATTTATATTTGTGACCCCTGCACCTCTCTTGAAATGACACATAAAAAAAAATGAACTAAAAGAAGATACGAGCGCGTAAAAACCGTATCGATATGAATGATGTATTTTTTTTTTGTTTTTATTGCATACGCAATAAAACAGCACGAAACTTCAGTTGTTTTGAAGAGGTGAATAAATATTCAAAAAAAAAAAAAAAAAATTCAAATTCACACGACCGGGAATGAGCGTTTTGTTCGAAAGCCCCGGAGCTCTTATTTTATTATTAGTTTTTTTTTTCATACATTTTGAACGAACGGCATATTTCATTCGAATTGGATAATAACGTTGCAAACGGCGAACTGCAAAGAAAAAATTGCGTAGAGAAGAGTCGAGCGGAAAAATATTATTTTGGACTTTGCTATCGTTTTTCGTTAACATATATATATTTTTTTTTTCTTTCAAACTATATTCGCGAACCGGTTGATTCAAGAGCTTTGAATAATGTATGCATTTTTAACCGTGATAGATTGCAGCGTATATTTTAACGGGTGATTTCGGTGGATTTTTTAAGGTCAACTGAAATCACGGGAAATCCTAGTAGCGTGACTTTTTTTTTGCCAACATACAATAGCTGTAAACTCGCTCGACCACATGTGTAACAGGTCACGTGATGGAATTCTGGGAGCTTTACCGGACTCGGAACAAAAAAAATGTGGGGAAAACTGTGCACGAGAATTATGGACTATTTTTTTTTTTTTTTTTTCTCCATTAAGCTTTGACTCCGGTCTCTGCCCAGTGTTGTAAACTTTTAATTAATCCGTTTACCATGCCGCTGTGTGAAAAGTGGTTAAAGTCCGACTCAACGCAGTCTGAAATTTCGTGCTTTTCCCTGTTTTTTCAAATATATCTATATATATTTATTCAATTTTATTTTTTTTTGTTTCTTTTTTCTCCCATTCTTTGAACAATTTTTCAACCCGGCCTTAGTTCTAGTTTTTCAATAAATTCTCATCCCATTGCCCGTATATTATACGATTTCGGGGATGATTGAAATAAAGGTGTTCTCAAAATCGATGTTTTCCAAGGTCTGTCAGGCGAAAGAGAACGAAGAAATTTTCAAGAAACCCTAAATCGTCAAATATTTTGAAAAAAAAAAGAAAAAAAAATTGATATTTTACCCCAAAAAATTTCATCCTTCTCTTGCGTCAAATCGAACCGTTGAAGTCCAATATCTGTGTCCCCTGAATGTTCGGTGTCGAAAGTTTCAATCTAATCGTTGTTTACTGTAACCCCGATCCTCGACGCCTAAACGAGACTCTCTCGTTGGAAAAAAAAAATTAAAACGATATGTACGAGCAGTCAGTCGTTGATTCTGCTAATTTCTGAGAAAATTATCGGAACGTTGGAGTCAAAAAAGAATATAGTAACATTCATTCAAGTAAATAAAATTAAAAAAAAAACCAATGATCTCCGTGATATACATGACGATATGAAATCAAAAGTGACAAGAACAAGTCGCTGGCTCATCGACGTCCGAAAGTATTCTCCACGCCTTTTCATTAATGATCTTTTTTTTTGCATATTAAAAAGGATGCAATACGAAAAAATAAGGATGAACTAACCGGCATATAATGCTATTCTTTGTTTGTTCTCTGTGGCGCCCGTTGTTGTATCTGAACCTGAACTACCCGACAAAAAAAAAAACCACTCACTGAACCTCTCAAAAAAATCTCAAAAAACTCCACCTCCAGGTCTTGAAGGTACTAATTAAATGCCTCCTTAGTGAAATTTTAATTAAAAAGGCTTGCTCGAACGTTGCATGCAATTTTACATATATATATATACATATATTATATATATACATCATTCGTTTTCTCTTTCTCTATCTATCATCTCTCACTCTAAATGTTATTCATCTTTATATCAAAACCTATAAATATTATCTATATATATCATATACATGAAATATAAATAAATATAAATATATATACATATCTCATTTATTTTTCTGAATACATCGATTTTTTATATTAATTTTCTTGAATAATTATGTTTTTTTTTTTTTTTATCAACTTCTTACATCGATTCTTGAAACCGATAATTCAAAAATCTGCATCTTTGAAATACATACATATATATCTCTCTTTCTCTCTATTTTTATTTTTTTTTTCTATTATTTTTATTCTGATTGATAAAGAAAAATGAAAAATTAAGAGAAAAAAAAAAGAAAAAACCAAGTTTTTGGATTACTTATTATGTATCTCGCCTCTACGTCGATTCTCTTAGTCTCTTCGACCTAACTTGAGTTTTCTTGTTCTACGCACAAGCACGCTTTCGCGCGAATCCTCGAGATCGAAAAAGAAAAAGTGAAAGGAGATTGTGCGGTAATTATTTAAACCAAGGATATCTTCGACCGCTTGCTAGAGCTTTCGCTTCTTTTTTTCCATCCACGAAAACAAATGTATGGCGGAAAGTAATGTTTATGAATTATTATATCATTATTAATTGGTTCGTAAGAAAACGTTTTTTTTTTTTTTTTTTTTTTCCACCATCATCATATATTTTGACACGATAATAAATAATATTTTTATGCGGGATTCGAACGTTCACGTGGAACACGTGAGCGAAAGAAAAGAATAATGATGAAAAAAATAAAATAAAAAATATTTGAAAGTAATTTGATTTGGTTAATCGCGATACGAAGCTTACGAACCCACCCCTTATAGCTTGCTGACGAATAATTACCATCTTTTTAGCAAAAGCGAACGATCCTATGTAACATAAAAAGAGAACGAATTATTATTTTCAACATGTATATATTTTTCCTTCGTTTTCAAATGTCATTATCTCGACTTTTTATTACACTCGTTGTTTCCCCTCTCTTATTCTCTATCCATCGCGCACGTGGGTTGTGTCACGACTTTTTGGCGACACCCGATACGTATCTTTTTTTTTTTTTTTTTTTCTTATTTCTTTACGCAAATCATCGACACCGACACACGCATATATCACTTTTGAAAAAAAAAAATAAAATAAAATAAAAGTTTGAAATAATCGAACATTTCCTAACTAATAAATGTTCCATCACCCGTTGGTCGACACAACCCCTTATTCGCTTTTGTCTTTTATCTTCAATTTATCCAATTAAATCTGACATTTCACCAGCGAGTTTCTCAAGAAACGACAATATTAAACTAAACAATATAAAAAGTAATGAATTCTTCTCAGAGTATAGCACGCAGACTGCATCCGGCGTGGTACCTTTATATTGAAACTGTGCACGTTAATTTACCGACTATATTTACACACACATTTAAATACAGATAATAACAATAATATATTTATATATATATAGTTTATATAATATCAATAAATGTGTGTTGCGTAATGAATTAGTTAGTGTCGTAGTTCGGTAGTTTTGTAGCTGTATGAATATATATATCATAGTGATATAGATCGATATATATATATATATATATATATACATATAAAAAGAATATATATATAAGCGCCCCGCTTGTAACTTTTAATCGCATTAATGAAATAACAATTAATAATGATTATGCGATTCCGTTATCACGCTGCCGTGACGCGTCGGAGCAACAAATTCCCAGCAGCAAATGAGAAGAAAAAAAATTGCTCTTTTCCTCTCTCTCTCTCTCTCTCTTTCTCTCTCTTTTGAAATTGCATTGAAGTAATTTATTCTTAAAATCGAATAAAGAGAGTTTGATGCTCATCGAGAACAAACTGTTATCGAAAACAGCAGTTGGAAGAGACGAATTATTTTTCTTCTATACGAATGAAATTGACTCCAGTAGTGGAAGACTTTATATATGTGTTTATGAAAGAAAAAAAAAAAAAAAACAAACAAATGATGAGTTGCACTTTGCAAGACGGAAGAACTTTTCATCGCAGAGCCCGGGATACACTTGGCGCAAAATGGTCCAAAAATCTGTGTGTCTGGTGGTCACGACTCATCCATCAAAAACTGACACACAGCCAATCACCAACTTTACTCTATATTAATATTTATATATGCCATATGTATATATTTCGTAATATTGGTTTCAAATACAAATACACATACGTACTCGCACACATACACACACACATATATATTCACGTACTAAATAAATCTTGCGAGATTCGCCGATTAACATTCCATACGTTTGTTAATCCCGACTGCTATACAACCCACCAGATGACATAGGCTAATTGGATAACATTTTTTTTTTTCCCTCCACGTAGAATAATCCAACCAATCTTTATCATTTCGCTGAAAAACTAATACTTAACGAACAGAAAAAAAAACATTGAACTTGTACAAAATCACGTCATCATCTTTTCTCTATTTTATTTTATTTTTTCTGTCTCCATATCGAAACCTTGTCCTAGTCCAATTATTTGGAACTTTTCTATAAATATTTTTTTTAATTATTTTTTTATTATTAGATTCAATCATTTGTCATTGCATCGCAATAAATTATTGCTATGAGTGATTTTAAAATTATGACAAACTGTAAATATTCCCTGCCCCAAAGTAGGGAGCAAGTCGAATCAATCTTGTTTTTGTTTAATCAAACTTTATTGTAATATAATTTTAAATCTGTTGAAAAAATTGACTCAATATCCCATGTAAATAAGTCACCATCGTACAATAAAAAAAAAAAAAAACAAGCATAGAACGTTCGTGGTTAATTTACATTGAGCAAATACGTAGTTAACGAAAAATATGAATCTCAATGTTATATTATTTCACAGTGTCGTAAATCGAAATATTCGTTTTTCCATCATTTAATACTTTGGATTTGGCAGTTATTTGAATTCTTCGTAAAAATCATTTCGAAATTGCGTTTCCATGTCTTATTATGATATTTCGAGTTTTCTACAATCTAAATCGTTTTCACTGTTTGTTTTTTCTTTTGTGTATTTCTGCTCTTTTTTTCGTCAATCTGTTTTTTTTTTTTCTGTAAATCGACGTTGAAGGATTGAACTATCCAATTTTCTGTTTCATATTTTTATTATTTTTGTCTCTTCGTTTTTCTATCTGTCTCTTTCTATCTTTCTCTCACACACACACACATACACATACACACTCACATAAATACACACACTGTTCTCTGTAAATAATAATTGGAAAAAAAAAAAAAAAAAAAAAAACTCTAAAATATCGCCTTTTCATCACGCGAACACTAATCTATATCTTTTCTCAGACGATGGCAGTGACGAAACGAAATGCAGGACTGACATCGGCGGTACCACGAGCAACGTTGAACGACGAGGAGCTGGTAAGGACTCGTACTTTAGTCATTCAACGAAATATAAATAAAAATCGTCAACGTGACCTCAAAAGTTCTCTCCAAATTTGATCTCACAGGGGAACTAACAGAAATAACAGTATCGACGATAATAATAAGCATTTATACATATTTATAATGTCAATGATTATCGAACAGGATAATAACGATTGAACATTATTAATACGATAAATGAGAGTAACTGTACATTGACAGGAGGCTGATAAAAATCGATTTTCTTCATAGATTAAAAGTACAAAATAATTGTGTCTGTGTATATGGGTGTATTGTCTATGGGTTCTTGGGGTAAAAAAGGAAAAAAAAAACTTCGGAACCACAGCTGATTAAAGGGAATTTATTTTGACTTTTTTTTTCTTCAAATTTATATTTTTTTCAATGTTTGAGACATAGGAATAGCTTTAGCTTTGAAATAAAAGGCGAAACTTGAGGCCTGACTCGTCCTTGATTCGATTTATATCGGAATATGTACATATATATACTTGAAAATGACTGCTCAGGCGAACGAGGGTGATTGGCAGTTAGCAGCAAGGACTTGTCTACTTTGAACCCCGAAGTGTCGTCTGTGAGCCATCCACCCTCGTAATAGCAATAAAAATACGATTTAGCTCTCGTGTATAATATATCCGAAGGAACAAAAAAAAAGAGCAAATTATCTCGAAGTTTTCACTTATACGAATAGCCAAAAAGTAATTGAAGCCTCGAGTCTGATAAACGAATGATTTACTCGATCAAATATATTTATGAGCTAAAATCCACGATCTTCGAAAGCTCTTATTTACCGTAACGGACTCAAAAATATATATATATATTTATATTAATGTTTACTTGATTTCTTACCTATTTTTATTTTTTATTTTTTTTCAATCGAGTCTATCCTACAATAGAGTTCAAACATTGTTCCCCTCGCGTCTTCAACGAGCCTAAGGAAGTTCGATACTTGCGACGATAAATCGGGAAATTCGTTAAATTAGATGTTTAAAATGAGTGATTTAATATTGAGAGCAGCTGGAAATTGTTCATTCAATTCTCGACTGCACTTGGCGAGGATCAAAAATTTTTTGAAAGAAATTTTTAAAAATTGCTTCAACATGGTACATCGAAAAACGCGAGTCGTTGAAAAATTGTATTGGATACGCGATAGTACTGAGACAAATAAATAAAATAACCGTGATTTTTCAATAAATATTTAATTGATGAATTAAACATAATACGATCTATCGTAATCTCCGTGAAACTTCGATTATAATTGCATAAAATGAAATACAATTCACAGTTTGTAATTATGAAAGAAAAAATAGTAACCTTTTCGAAGAAAAAGAAAACGATGATCGTCGAATAGAGAATCAACAGATTGATGAAATAATTCGTTGAAAAATGTTTCAAGTATCGAACTCCCTTGAGATTTTATTGAACGACTGTCTAATTATTTAGCCCGGATTTAAAAAATGGGGCACCGTTCTACGAACGGGTTAAATTTAACCTTTGAACTCTCTTTTCTTTTCCATATCTACCGTGCTGCCATTTTATCCTCATTTCCACGCTATTTTCTTTCACGTAAGTGTGGCTCAGCCTCTGTGTCTCTTTCTCTCTCTCTCTCTCTCTCTCTCTATTTCTCTTTTCTATTTTTCTCTATCACACACTCTGGCTCTTGAACTTCGGTCTATCCATTTCTTTTTCTTATGCTATTCTTTACTTTCTTTCTATATCTGTCTGGTGCTAATTTGCGATCTGCAACTATCGCTGTCCCTCCTTTCTCTCTCTCTCTTTCTCTCTTTCTCACTCGATCTATCCACCTGTCTCTTCCGTTTCTATTCTTCACGTTTATTATAATATATATCTCTATGAAAGCAACGTGTAGCGATATAGATCAATCATCAATTTAGCGAGCATAATATAGCGACGAAGCATTAACTATTATACATAATATATGATCGTAAGAGCGAATGCATTAATTGATAATATACATAGGCACATTTTATATATACATATATGTATATTTATTATATATACATATATATATTTATTTTTCTTTTTACGTTACATCGAGATTCATATACGCCATAATCAATAATTATAAATAATATCACGAGAATACATAGGCCAACGCGTAGTACATGCCAGAAACGCACCAAATATAATGTACATATACGATAATGTACAGATTCAGACTAAATCGAATATTCATATATTCTCTGTATAGGCGAGTGTTAAAGTACTGTAGGTAGGAATGAGATGGCACAGAACCGTTCATTTCATACGAGTATACGATTTCGCTTTCGGGGAGAAAAACGATTCGTTCGAATTGGAATTTTTTTTTTTTTTTTCACTCTTTTTATTCACTTGAGCTCTGCTCTACTTTTTTTTTCAAAATATTTTTTGATTTTCATATTTTTTTATCATTCTTTTACTTTATTTATCGAGCAGATAATGAACAATATTTGAGAATGAATTAGCTGTGCAGAAAAAAAATAATAGGTTTGTTATGAGTTAAAAAAAAAAAAAAAAAAAATCATGAAAGAATCATCATGCGTCGTGGGATGATTTCATTTCAAGTCGAATCTGAACTCTTAGTTTTTACGATCTTTAACACATTTTTTTGAAACTTCGAGATTTCGAAAATTCTATTATATTCGCCGGTACAAATACGTTCTTAAATCGTTAATTTCAAAAATGAATAACGTTCAAATCTGTTTTCTACTCGAAAGCAAATTCAAATATAGGTTAGAGGAGTACGGAAATTCCTCGAATTCTGATCATTCAGGAAGTTCCTCGTGTTATTAATTTGAAGAAATTGAAAATGTATGAATTTAGCGTGAAGACTTAAAAATTCCAGTGGCAAAAAAACATTTGTAATGAAACAAACAAATTTTTAATAGTGAACTTCGATTGAATCATAACTTTAATACAAAAATAAAATCATCATCAATTAACGAGTTGTTTGAAGATCGAGGAAAATCCTGTACGAGTCACTGACACCTCACCACTTTAGTGCTTCTTAGCGAATCAATGCTTAAACCACTCTCTGTTCTAAGCCTTTCGGAATCACTTTCGAAACACCATCCCCCCCCCCTCTCTCTCTTGGCCCCTAAAACGTAGAGTAGGTTTGCACTTGACGCTAGTGAGGAGAGTCAGCGAAATTTTCCTATATATGAAAAATAGAAAAAGAGATCGAAATACGCGCATCGAAATTGCACACGAAATAAAGTACTTGAACGAAACGAGAAAAGTTTGACTTTGAAGAAAACAAATCCCTCTAGGGGTGATTGAAATGCACCAAGGGTTCAAATCCTTCAAGCATAGATCATCGATCCTCGGTGAATCGTAGTACCGAAGCGTCGCGAACATACGTCATAAATTTTGAAGTTCGAAAGCCAAACGTTTTTTCTCTTGTATTACAAAATTTCAAATTGTTGAAAATGGTAAGTTCAATTTTCAGAATGACAAATAAATTGGAGTAAAACGTTCTTTTTTTTTCGTTGGTCTTTTGCACTCGTGAAAAAAAGAAAATATTTTTAAATTGCCCTGAAATTAACAATAATGTCAATTCGTTATGTTTGGGAAGTAATTTGTTGTTTGTAAAATAATGAACGGAGAGTAACAAAAAAATGACAGCTGTCAAAAAATAGTTGAAAAATAAATAATTTGTCAATTTTCTGATCTCTTTCTTTATATTTCCGGCGAAATAACAAAATTCGTTGATTCAAAGATTTTCACAATACAAATTTCCAGATCGTTGGTTACATACATTGTTCTGTATATATATAAGTCGCTATCGCGTCTCTTGATAATACATAAAAAAAAAAAAAACAAGAAAATAAGAGAAAAAAATGAAACAATTGGATCGGGGAAGATGGCGAATCTGAGACGAAGAATCCTTAGAGCTTGTTAGGTAATTCGCTAGAATCCCTGGTAGTATTCGTTGTCTGAGATTCTTCGAATTATTTCAAAGGATTTCTATCGACGTGCAAAATTCAGACCTCCGTGCTTTCCACAGTTTCTTCGTAGAGAGCATTATTAAACCGAAGGAAAAAAAAAAACGACGTACAATTGAGGTTGGATCGAAATAGTAGGACGTTGAAAAAAAAGGGGGGGAGGGTAAAGTTTCATTCGGGATCTTTGCTCGAGGATATACATTCATATATATAATACTTAGAGCTTCTTAGAGGGCTCACTGGCTTTCACTCACCTTAAAATAATGAAAATAGCTCCTTGGAGCGATGAGGTTACAAAGAGAATTGCCAATAGTTTTGTACAGAGTATTCGGAAATTATTCAATTACCTCGAACCCGGTTATCAATATTGAGAAAAAGTTTTAAATGATTAATCCTGTTTGAAGATTAAGCAACAAAAATAAGCAACTTAATTTTTTAACGAAAATAATAAGATGAGAATCTTAAATACATGAGTTTCATGTAGGAATAGAAATTAAAGGGTCAATCGTTTTACTGTGATTCGAATCTCTGATCATTGACCAGTTGGAATATTACATTTTTATTAATTAAAAAAAAAAATCCCAAAAAACGTCATTTTCAATCGATTATAGCTCGTGGAAGTTGATTAGAGCAATTAATTCGCTGAAACAATGAGGTGCATAAATATAATTTTAAAAAACATACTAGGATCATTTACTCTTGTTTCTTATGTTTGCTTCGAAACTTTCGTTCAATCATATTCTGCACACAATCGTAACCGAGTGAGAAAAAAATAAACAGTTATCATAATTATTCAGACTAAGCACAATCCGATAAAATTCACTGCTGCACACCCATCACGTAATAATATATTGTTTTTTTTAATTTAAAAAAAAAAAAAAAAAACAGCTTTATTGTTCATAAAGTCGCTATTTATTCGTTTTATTTTGCGCAATCTCGTTGAAATCTCTTCGCCCATGGCCCCCCCGCCCCTGGCGAATGGTTTGTCAACACTCGACTGTGTATGTCATTAGGTTTTGCAGGCACGATGTTCATTGGCTTGATAAATCTATTACCGAGCAATTGTTGGTCTTGTTGAGTGATTGAGCGAGTGTTTTGTTATGCCCGAGTGAGATTAAGGAGTCAATTATTTGACGAATTTTGAATAACGTTTGTGTTACTTATGATTGTGTGTTTGAATGTGGCTAAAGGGTGAGAGTTTGGATGAATGTTTGTCACTCGACGTGTGCAGGAGAGAAATAATCTCCAGAAGCGTCGAGTATGCAAGAGACGAGGCTCCGTTGAGAGTCGAGAGAAATTGTTTGTTCCTGTGAGTAACGTGAATGTGCCTTGCTCAAAGTTTCAGAGGGTTGTTACGGCTTTTCTGCCTATATACGCCAATTTTACACACCAACATTTATACCCAAACACATAAACTTACATTCATATTTATATAAAAACATAAACACACAAACAAAGTCTACAAATATCTACAAATTTAAGATATTTTTATACATTTTATAGGTCCTCCATAAATATACATATATATACAGCGAAATATTATCCAATCGATACATTATTCAAGAGTACTACTTTTCGCATGACTACGTACCGAGCCGATTGAGTGTTTCGATAACGAACACGAGAGAGCCTTAAACTGTGTACCCTACAAATACATTAACCTGACACGTTATTTTTTTTTTTTATTCGATTTCACTATTTCCGTTTTTTTTTCTCGACATAAATTCCAGGAATCAATCCATCGGTCTTTCACCCCGGGTGTCGTATGACAAACGTCAAACGCGTTGAATTACTTTCTCAACGTCCATACTAAACGCGTTAAACGTTTCATGAAAAAATCAATGAAATTATCGACTCCTCCAAGGGTGAAACGTACTTGTTCAATATTTGTCTCTTCATTATTTATGAGAGAAAATAACATCTGGCCTTTTTCCTAATGACGCCAAATTATTGAACTATATTTTTTTCGAGTCATATTTACCGAGCAATATGTTAACGGAACAAATGTTCCGCTACTTCCGGAATTGGCTCTATTCAAAAAAATGAGTTGAATCGAGGAAAAAGTGGTATTTCTCTATTCATGAGTTTCGTTTTTATTTATTGTACTAATAATCTCTGCCACCTGGCCCATTCATTTTGAATGTGAAAGTACAAAAAAATATTCTACACATCGGAGAAACTATTGACGCGAATTCTCAATATCGATTCGCTGAAAAAATGGGATGAATTACACTAAAAATTTGACAGTTTTACATTCCCGATATCTTCATTGTTAGTTTGATTTGATGAAAAAAAAAACTGCTGTATAACACCATGAAACGTCATTTATCTTGAAATAAAGAAAAAAATTAACAACCCCAAAAATATGCGGCGAAAGAGGCCAAAGGATTAACGGGGGCTTAGTTCTCTCAACGCTGCTGTATTATATTCACTTTTACGGTTTCGGTATATTTGATCCTAAAACCGCGAAGAGGAGAGTGAGAGAGGGGCTTGAAAATCGACAAATTCAGCTTCGATCCCGAACCGATGGCTATTTAATACCCGCGAAAACCGGGTGCTTCCTGCCCCCTCGCAGATTTCCTCGGGTCACGAAACGAATGCATTTGTCGAAAAAAAAAAAAAAAAAAACGTTACAACATCGGGATACTCTTTATCTAAAATTTTCACTAAAAACGCGCATAATTGCATCGATTCGATCTGCCCGTTACAATACACGCAACAAAAAACATACACAAATACACTGAAAAATACACACAGATACACGCACACAATTATGTAACATGTCGATAAACAGAGCGTGAGTGAATAAGCTTGGCTGGAGGCGCAGAAAAAAAAAAAAAAAAAAAAAAAAAGTAAGCAGCATGCCAGTGAAAATGCAGAATGACCGAAAGTTTTTCAATTTTTTTTTTCTTCTCATTTTCAATCAATATCTTTTCGATTATTCATCAATCTAGATATTATTTGAAACGCGTGAATCTTGAGAGAATGTTTGGAGCGAGAGATCGATCGAACGTGTTTCTCCGTATGTCGGACCATAATTTTTCTTTCTTTTACTTTCTTTCTGAACGACAAATAAATTTTTTCCTTATTATCGATATTAACATATATAAGGAGATTAATGTCTTACGAAACGCATCGAAAATGGTACCCGCAGAAGATGCACGTGTACAAGAAGACCCTACAGGCGATGATCTATCCGATCTCGTCGACGACGCCTCACAACTTCGTAACCTGGACCGCTACTTCACCTACTTATTGTTACGAGTGCGAGGGCCTGCTATGGGGCATCGCGAGACAGGGCGTAAGATGCATGGAATGCGGCGTCAAATGTCACGAAAAGTGCAAGGATCTTCTCAACGCCGATTGTTTACAACGTGAGTAACGAATCAATCATTTTTAAATTCTCCATTTCAGATACGAACTAAAATTGAATCGAAACAATTTTATTTTCATCCATCGATTTTTCGATTCTTTGAAAAATTCTACTGGATCGACATTATTTATTTGAAAAATCCAATAAAAAACGATATTGAGATACCAATAACGAGGTAAAAGCATTGAATCGATTAAATTAATCAATTCAAACGTCTCTATAAGCTCAGAAATAGTAATAATAATAGTAATAATAATATACTTTAATAAGAAGGAATTAAAGTCTCGGGGGGAAAACATCGTAGAAGCGTTAAACGAAATCTGATAACGTTTTAGCTGCTCATGGATTATGTTTATGGAGATTTATAAATGTACACGAAAATATCTTGGTCGTTTCCGACGTGTTCCGAAATAATTAATTTTACGCTCAGCCAATCTTTCCCTCGTCGTAACGAACTAAACTGCGTGTTAATTAGTACAGAGAAAGAGGTAGTGAAGAGGTAGATGCGAGGAGAATCGCACCGAGTGCGAGATTCGCAACAGCTCGAACTTTGTGCTGATCTTGGATTATAGCACGCGATATAGTGAGAGAGATAAAGAGTAACTTGATATTAAGTCTGACTCGAACGGATCCATATCTCGTTAAGAAGCCTCGCGATCAAAGATGTAATTTTAAACGGCTGACGTGTCAATTAACATTTACTCATCGGCTCCGATGAATTTCTTACCATAAATCCTAGCCGTCTCACGCCCCGTTTTCGTGCGTCTAACGGAATAATTCGTACTGGCAAAATGGATATGTCGATTAATATTGAGCAGCGAAATGGAAAATTAAATTCTTTGACTCCTTCACTCTGTTGCTCAAACAAAAATAACGTTTATTTGGAAAATAAAGATCTAATTGAACCGACGTGTATTCGGATGAAATAAAGGACTGAAATCAAATCGATGGAAATTGAATTTCGGTTCAAAGTTTCAATGTTGTTCGATCGTACTATTTCGTTGAAAGGTTTTGCGACGAGAAAGAATTTCATAAGATAAAAAATCTTCTGTACAATTGAACTTTTACTAAAAATCATTCAGTAAACTCTCATGACGTTCGCAAATTTCGTGATTATTCTCTCGCTTGTTTCGAGCGATAAGCATATAAATTTTCGCACGGTATACAATGCCTCATTGACCCAGATGAAAATAAAAAAAAAAGGTTTTTTCCAATGCCGTTGATGCACGTGTAATTTCGTGCAAAGAAGCATCGCGCGACAAGCCTACTACATTTTTAGCTAAGGGAATTTGAATTCCGGCGGAAAATTAGAACGCGTTGCGGGGAAGAAGAGCTCGAAGAGAAAGCCCGGAAAGCCATCGGGTAGACAAAACGGCTTAATGGTGAGAGCCTCGCTCCGTTTAAACGTGTACTATACCACGGAAAAAAAAAAAAAAAAAAACTATCGCACCGAATCTTTTCTCTTCGTCTGCTCCCAAAGAGGATAATAAAAAGAAAGCAAGAAAAAAGTTGCTCGACTCGTTCCCTCATTGCGAGAAAAGCACGAAGTAATTAATCCACTAAAAAAGTGAATAAATACGAAGCTAAAAGCGTATTTTTATCGATAGAATTTCGCGTGCACCGTTGACCGTAATCTCGTGTGCTGTGATCAATTATTTCCAGGCCAGAATGGATCGTTTTCAATTTTCGATCAAAAGCACATTTTTAGGCTTTAGAATAAAAATTTTATATTCACCGATAAATAACTCAAGTATACTGATTAGGAAAAACTTAATCGGACACAAAAATAAAGAATCGAATTGACATTTTGATTATATTTTCTCTCTCTCTCTCGACAGGCGCTGCCGAAAAGAGTTCGAAGCACGGTGCCGAGGATAAAGCCAACAGCATAATAACAGCGATGAAGGAGAGAATGAAACAACGAGAACGAGAAAAGCCTGAAATCTTCGAGCTTATACGGTGAGTTGAATCAGCCGATAGAATCTTTTATTTCAAATGCATTTTTTTTTTCTTTTTTTTTTTTTTTTTTTTTTTTTACTCTCGTGTCTTCTCCATTGTCACTCGTTTCTTTCCCATCACGTGATCCTTCCTATTATTTTTATTCACTAAGTAGGCCAGGTACTACCAGATTCGACAGATTGGTCGATGGAGAATCGAGCTGTCGACATGCGATTCGCGTCAGAATACTGCGTGATATATATATTTACTGTTTTAGACGATAGAAAACATGAGTATTTTTCACGAGCTTGACACAACCTGAAGAGGGTGATTAACGAGTTCAAATTGCTTTAATTAATTAATCAAACAAAAATTTGATCGAAGCTGTTTATTATTTTCGATATAATCGATTCGAGTTAATTCAATTGATAATCGAATGCTACTACCATCGTTCGTTTAATTTATTATCGTAAAACGATCTGTCAAACCAAATTGCTGCACTGTATCAGTCGCCATTGCAGAACTTTCGCCTCGCAATGAATATCTCACGAGTGATTAAACCAGCAGGCAACAAACAAAAAAATCCTGAACTTTTCCATCGTCTATACGAACATCGATCTAACTGATCGAAGTCAAATCAGGTCGGACGCGTATATATTTTTCATGAAAACGAAACTAGAAATAGCGGATAGCGGCTAATTGAAAAGGCAACGATCTACTCGAGTATGGCAAAATCGTGAATCCGCAACGTGCATGAAACGATTGCTATGCACATTCGAAAATAGAGCGATAGAATATTTTTAATACCATGGTTTAGAATATTCTGTGCAAACAACAATTTCGATACGTACGAATAACATAATTTTTCGAAAATCCTATTTTCGTCTTCTTTTTTATTTTCTTCTTGAATAGGAAAAAAAAAAAAAAAAAAAAAAAAATTGGTATAATCAGAGTGCCCGATCTGCATATTAATCCATAAATGCAAAACTGCTCGCGATCAAAGGCAGAATATTCAATGATCAACGAACTAATTTATGCCTCAAGCATCGTTAGGTAATCACGAAAACACCGCAAAAAAATAATTTCATAAATAATAATCAATTATTACGCGACGGTATATTGTCGAGTAAATCTAAAAACGAAGTTAAAGTAAAATTACGTTGATTCGATGGTATCAAAATAATCGTGATTCCGATGCAAAGCTTCGGTATTTGATTTTTTTTCAACGAATCTTTAAAAAAAATCACTGATTTTTAATCCGAAAATCCTTAGGGTTACAACGTCAAATAAAATTCGTCCTGGGAGCTTGTACAAAAAAGATAAAAAATGAAATGAAATGAAAGTAAATAAAAAAAAAATAAAAAAATTCATCATGAAAAAATGCTTGGCGAAGAACGAGAATTTCTGAGCGTAGGTAAACTCCAAGTTTGTGCTGCACTGCAGAAAAATTGGCCTGTCAAATTACACGAGCGAGGAACACCATAGGGCGAGAGAGAATAATTTTTTTTATTATTCAATTACAAACTAAAAACTCGGCTTTTACGAAAAAAAAAGAAAAAAAAGGAGCATGTGAGAAAAAGCTTTTTAAGAACTCGCACACATTTTTATCACGCCGAGTTCTCATTTTTCATAGAGATGATTAAAAAATAAAAAAGAAAGAGGGTTTCCATTTTTTATATCTGGTGAAAGGGTTGAATGGCAAAAATGTTAAGAAATACTCTCGTCGAGGCGTTTTAATGGTTTTACCGCTCGGCTCGTACAGCCTAAATTGTTCGTCGAGCCACTCAACAACCTTTTTCAAACGATTCGTTAAACCCACGAGGCTTTTTTGACGTTCGTCTGCCGTATGAGTCGAGATTTTTAAATTGCCTCGTTATCGCGTCACCTGATCGCTGTACGATAATCGACGTGCGGTAAAAATCTAAATTCATTCAGGATCCTCGTTTATGTTATTCACCGGTGATAACTCTGCTTCCGATTAGAAAAAAAAAACATCGATAAAATTCAATGAAACGATAGCGAGAAATGTTTTTTTTTTTTTTCAATTTTTTTAAGCGATTGATCATCGATTCGAATGATTTCGAAAAATGTATTCAAAAATTCGTACATTTCCGTGCGATATCTGATAAAAATTTCAACAGTCACGAAACGAATAAAAAATTTTCATCGAAGCCCAAAAAAAATTTGATCAACCGGTAATCAAAAGGAGAAAAATTGATAAAAGAAAAAAAAATCGTCAATTAGTGACAATGAAAGTGAGAAAGAAAAATTCTGTGATATCCGCACTTTGTTTGGTGTTTTTTTTTTTTTTTTTTTTTTTTTCGTTTACGTACTAGCAGAGGTAAAAATGTTACAGCAATGGCGACTGCACCGAGAAATAAAATGTAACGAACTGTGACGATTGGTCGTTTAATTATTCGGCAGTTTGTCTAACGAGCCAAAAAATCGACACTGCAACGATAGATTTTTTGTTTTTTACACACTCGTTTCTCGCCCCCTTGACTCTCAACGAAATAGCCGAAGGATACGTTCGTATTCGGGAAAACCGGTTGAACCTCGAGAGTTTTTGGTACGTTGCCATCGTTCAATCAGCGCCGCGGTTAATGCGGCAACGTAAAATACCAGTGCACTCTCGATACCCGGAGTGATATCATTGGATTTCAAACCAGTTCGTAAAATTTACCGGTCAATTATCCCGAATCAGGCATCTGAATCATTATCAGCCTGGAATATTAATACGTCGACTAAAAGGGTCTGCAAATAATTGTTCAAACTTCACCAGATCAAATAGTAAAATCGTTACTCGAACTGGAATATTAGAGATGAAAATTCCTGGGGTGAGAGATGATATGGAAAGATTCGAATCGGATAATTCGACGAAGAAATACAAATTATTATCTGAAAATTGGAGAATCTTTGAAAAAAAAAAAATATTTTTTCCAATGCAAAATCGACCTTCTAATGGTCCAATAAAAATAGTCGTTTCCCCTAGTCAGATTTTTATTTCGGTGCACTTCGTAGCAGAAAAAAAACTAAAAAAAAAAAATTAAATTATCAAATCGGTGGTACAGGAATCTCTAAATTAGTTAATTTTGATTGTTACAACATTTGTAACAATCAAATATAATTATATCTTTGCAAATTGCCGATAATTTTAAACGAAATTTTCATTCGTGATTTTTACCAGAATCCAAGCTCCAGGGTATGCGCGAGATGTTGATGTAGAAACGCTTTGAATCTCGAGGCCAAACGAACGTCAGTTCGTTGTTCGTTGGCCAGTAACCGCGGATATAACGATAATATTATAAATATGCATAATCCCCGAAAGCTTGATATACCGAGAGTCGAATTATCAATTCATATCTAAAGGCTTTTGCGCATACAATGCAGAGAGGAATGAAATATTTTAGGACTTTTTCGAATAAAAGATGCAAAAAGTACTCGAAAAACAATTGATTTTAGGAATAAATAAAAACTAATCGAGCCAATTTTCTTGTGATATCGAAAATACGACTGAATTCGAAACAAATTTTCATATTTTTTTCTCTCTCTCTTTGTTATTCTTGCATTCAAAAAAAATGAGATAAACTGACCGAAAAAAGGGGTTGATAAACACGAAAAATGAGAATGAATTATCTTGATAGTTTCGCTGAGTTTCCAACGCGAATTACATACAGCGAATAGTGAATATTTGATTCGTGGAGTCCGAGCGTAGATTGTATATTTCTCTGTTGCCGGGGTATTTATTTCACGGTGAATTTGTTTTTATGACAACGTGAGGTAAACTGGGGATAGTGCGAAGGGTATAGAAGACAAAACGGTCCAGGATGCGTCGCGGTTAGAGACAGCGAACTCGAACGAGAATATAAATTTGAAGGAAAAATAAGAAAAAAATAAAAAGGCTGATTCAGGTGAAAAGAATAGAATGTATAAAAAAAAAAAAAAAAAAACAAAAAAAAAAGATATGAAAATATCGATGCACCGAGTTTGACGAGGCTTCGTGTGAATCTCGTCGGAGTTTAGGTCAGTCTTCGGGGTCGACGACAAGAATCATATTGGCCACATGACCTCAGTGAAGCAGTCCGTGTTGGACGGTACCAGCAAATGGTCCGCGAAGATCGCCATAACAGGTTTGTCACCAACCAGATGTGTT
Source organism: Campoplex capitator (assembly GCA_037576405.1). Lineage (NCBI taxonomy): Eukaryota > Metazoa > Arthropoda > Insecta > Hymenoptera > Ichneumonidae > Campoplex > Campoplex capitator. The sequence goes on along the minus strand of JARBWI010000323.1, from coordinate 4,398,826 downwards.
TTCTCTCTCTCTCTCTCTCACACACACTCTCTCTCTCTCTCTCTCTCTCTCTATCTGTTTTCTCTACCTTTTTCGTGTCTCACTGATCATTATTTTTCTCCGTAAATATTTATACCTTGATACATGAAACATTATACAAAACGATATTACATGTCAGTTAAGTTAAACCTCTCAACCTTTACATCCAAAAACTTAATAAACGATAATAATAATTTGAATAAATGTTATACCTGCAATGAATACAAATATACGAAAGCTTTCGTTCGATCGACGAATTTGCCCGGCGGCTGCAGCTCTTGTACGAACCACACGTCAAATAGTCACTGTTGTTTTTATGTTATGTTGTGTTTTTTTTTTGTTTTTTTTGTTATTATTATATGCCTCAGTGTTTTTAATTACATCGATGTATTAATGTTCTCATATTGTTTTACTCTCAATTTAAAAATGAAATTTAGTGTCTCGTTATGTGTATATACGCCGATTAAATTTACAGCTGATCCTGAGTCGCACCCATGCTGTTCGTTAAAACAAATGGCTGTTATTACCCTGTTATACGTCGAACTACTTGTTTTATTTGTCATTTTTATCACACTTTTTTTTTGTTTCCGATGTGTACTTGCGTGGCGATTAATCGGTGTATCCGCGTTCATATTTCCTTCTGCGTCCTCGTGCATTCATTTTGTTTTAATTTATTTTTTTTTCACCATTTTTATGCAGTTTATTCCAAGTTTTTTTTAATCGTCCGATCCTCCGATCCTATCAATATCTCGATGTATTTGCCAACGACACCGAATCCAATGAAATATTCATTGATTCTTGTAGAATTTTTTTTTTTTGACGTTCCCTCACAACTTTTAGCTCCAATAACCGTTTCGTTGACGTTTAGATAAATTTGTGTTGGCCACCAATTCGAATACATGTTTTTCAACAATATTTCTTGACTCCGTGTGTTTCCTTGTTTATTTTTGTCGCATCCAAAATTGTTGTGTTAACTGTGAATTTGAATTGCGCTAAGCTGATGCTGGTAGTTCGTTGTTGCGTGTCTTTATGGGAGGTTTGTATCGTTCGGTTTGTTCGTGTCACGATTGAAAAATGTGCCAAATATTGTGTTGACGAAGTGAGAAGTTTTCTTGAGGGAATAACATTCTTTTGGAACAAATGTTTCATCGGGTAATCGGTTAATACAATGAAATTCTGATTTGATTCAAACTTGACTCAATGTGTCATTGAGGAGGTCTTCGAGGAACAATCATCAGACTGCTTCGTACGAAGATCTAGTGTTCAGACTGCTCGTCGTAGGAACGATTTAAAAACGAGGCTTTTTTTTATCATTGTCGAGCATCAACGCGACTTAATGTTAAATCTCTCGAACGAAGTAAGAGGTTTATTGATTCAGCTCCGTTGGACTCGACCGGTTCGGTTCATTCGATTCAACGGATCCTGAAGACGACGAAAATCCCTTAAACCTTCTACTCGAGAATACAAAAATTCCAGAATCCTTAGTCTTGATGCTCTGTGTGATCAGCTACGGTGTCGTCGTGTTGTCAAACGGAAAAGCTCGCTGTCATAATAACGTATCAGAGTTTTAATATTTTGTTGCAATTAATTTTCATAATGAATAGTGCTCTCGTAAAGGATGATAATTTCGTTTTATCGTACCTAAATATATGAGGTCGTTATGAATTTTCACCAAAAACACACTCCAGCAGGTCACGTCCAATGCAAACATTTGGAAAATGTTTTTACGTGGTTTTAATCATGATGTAGCTCGACAGTGATTTTACCTCTGGCATTTTCCGTTGTTTTGCAGCTTCTCAGTTGCCTGCTCCCACACATTGTGTACATTTATCATCACTCGACCAAGACTATTGTTTCTCTTTAATTAGCATACAATAACTCATGTATTTCGAGAGAAACGTAGTTTGTCTGTGGTCTTGACACTGAATTCCAATCTTTATTCTCGCTCGTCGATTTTTTTTTCATCAAATTTAAGCGTCGAGTCGTCACTCAGTTCTCGAACGAAATTCACTTCTCTTATCTCAATATTTTACTTTCATTTTTCATGCTGAGAATCGCAACGGTCGTAAGTATACTTGCAAAATGTTCAAAACCGTCAGGAAATTTAGTTCATCACCGTTAAGCGCACTTCTCGAGGGTTAATCCGCGATCTCAGAGTTTGCACACAGTTCGGATCCGTCTGACCGAACCCTTTGACAAGGCCCATTATGATTTCGGGCAAATGAAGATTAATTCCTCTCAAACGTGGAGATATTCGAACCGCAGAGGACTCTGATAATCAGGTGAAATTGATTCCAGAATATTGTAATATCCCGAGGTACTCGGTTCTCATTATTAACGACTCGATGCTATTCTGAAAACAGATTCGTTTCTTTTTCATTACTTCGTCTGACCAGAATCTCGAAATGTAAAATTCATCCGAATTTTTACTCTTGGAACTTGTCAAAGTGTCAGAAAAAAAAAATAACGAAAAATCATAAAAAATTTAGAGGCATGAGGAAAACAATTGATCAATATTTTTTTCTTTTGAAAAATCTCAACTTTCACGAATCATTATGACGAATTGTGTAAATTGAAAAAAAATCAGAATTGAAAGTAAATCAGATTTTGAAAAACATCGCGATAGCCGACGGTATACATAAGGTGGATTTTGACAAAGCTCGTAATCCCTTCCTCGTACTCGTTGAAGGGTACTTATACCACTTGCTAAACCTCGTTAACGTCAAGCTAGTCTTTCAGTCGCCTCGGAAATTCTAGTTCGACGAAAATCAATAATTCCATTTCACGGAACAATGTACGATAGATGATGTTACGTGAATTATACGTAACCGATATACGTGTTGTACATCGCAACTTAGTAATCTATTTCACGCTGTAGCCTACAACGATATAGGCAATTTCAAGTCGAATCGTCAGGGTCATAAAAATCGTTTTTGTACTACGTCCGAGATATCGTTCGTTCAATGAGAGACTGTTAGGGATCAAAATTCATCGTGTTCTCCTAGTTTTTAACAGAAAAACATACTTTTTTTTAAATTTTTCGAACCTTTAGCACCGTTTTCTAGAATTTTAATGATCAAATGTTCATCGAATGCGGCTGAGTCATATACCATTTTCTTCGCTATCGAAAAACGAATAAAATGATGTATAATTAAACGTTGACACCGCAGACCAGGAACGTTTCATGCCGAAGAGAAAACCAGGCTCGTCCTCGACCTCGTCATAGGTTTTAGGTCCAAAAAATCTAGATCGTAGCTAGAATTAAATAAACTCGTGATTGAGCTTATTGAGGATCAGGCTTTATCATTCCAGAATGCAAATTTCGTCGAGCAAAAGGACAAATGTCTTTATCTTCGTTGTCGACTTCTCGTCTATTCTGTTGATTCTATGCCGTTACTCCTGAGTCGTCACTTAGTAAAAGTTAGGATGCAAGAACGCGTGTCAGAGTTTCCAAGAAATGATTTATCCGAAGACCGCAGTCAGATTTGTATTCTTGGACGATTTCTGTGAAAAATAAAAATCATAAAAAAGTGTTGGGGAGTGCAGAAAAAAAGATTTTTTTTTTCAGCAGACAGACCCTAATTTATGTCTGCTTATTCCCCTATTCATTGAAAATTCCGTATACATTGCGAATAAACTTGAAGCATCGATGACAAATGACCGTTCCGGTAGAGCCACCCAAATCCACTATCGATTAAGGCCATTCTCACGTTTCTCAAGGCAAGTTTTGATGGAAGGTGATATTGTTATTTTCACTGGTGAGAATGCGTGAGAGAAACTCGAGATAACAAATCCCACGTGATGAGAATTTCCTAGCATCCCTTGGGATGGTTTGTATCGTAAGTGGATCGAGAGCGTCCAACGGTCACTTCGATATATAAATGTCAACATATATAAATATATATTTGTCCGCGCGTGTGTCTACAAATATATATCTATGCACACGATAATGCTTCAGGAAGTAGAGTTCTCCATTCTCCGAGCTTCCCCCCTGCTGCGGAGTCGCAGCGACCTCTCTCTCAACCTACCAACCCCTAAGAGGCTCTTCTCAGAAATTCGATCGAAAGTCCATTAAGACCACACGACAACTTGTTGTGGTTTGACTATCGTTTATTTCTCAATATCAAAATGACTTCGTCCGTAGCGTATGTCCAGGTGCCATGACATCGATGACTCAAAGGTACAAAAACATCTCCCACACTCTGTTTTTCATATCGTTTCTTTTCGATCCTCGATCAAATTTTCGTCTCTGAAGACAGAAGTCATTCGAGTGGGTTTCGCTCAGGCAAAGGTTGATGAAAATCAACTTTGAAAACACCGAAAGAATAAGCTCTTTCATGGTCAATGAAAACTCTCCTGTAGCTAATCGAATGAGAAAAATCTGTGTACGAGAGTAAACTCATGAATTAAACCTTCTGTCCATCGATACACTAGCTACAGTCGACGACAATCCTCTCGTTATAGGATTAAATCGACGTATTCATACGAGTAAATAGATCTATATGTGTACTACCAAGATGAAATTGTTCTATATAGATGGTGCAATCTCGTAGAAGTGAGTTAGCATTGCTCAGCTATGTTAACCGTTCGACCAAAGTCAAAGTAAACTGGAAAGCAATCAATCAGCCACCTGCGAAAGGACGTATTAGCCACATCCAAAGCGAGTGACTTGACGATCTCACCTATTGACCACAGATTCTTCTGGTTTACAGAAATTATCAAAATCCGTATTCAAGCTCACGAGCACAATTGATTCGATAGCTTTTTACTAAAAAAGTATTTGAGATGTGAAAAAATTAGGTTTTTGTCGTAATTTTCCAAAGATAAATCGAGCTACAGAAATGAAGAAAAATAATGCAGGGTTCTTGCTGAGTTCGATCAAATAAAAAATTGATCCAGTGTCAGAAACTAGAAAAATTCCGAAGATTTATCGTTCTCCAGAGTATTTCCTTCAACCGTGAAAGTCAGGTGAAGTGTGCAACTGTTTTCGTGAGATGTCAGAACTTTTTTTTATTTCAATCCTCGAAACGTGAAATCGTATTTCTTCAATACAGTCACGTACGGGGGAACATCGATATAAGAACCTGTATAAATATATAATAATGTAATTATATACAAATATATAGATACTTTTTATTGTATAAAGTACAATAGACTGAGACATTATTCGCTCGGACAGGGGTGTGTTCGAGTCGAGCAACTTGGCGTCTCGCCACGTTAAGAGAGAATATATAACACGGTGAAACGACTACGACGACGCGAGCAACAAGTTTTCTTATTCCGGAACGACAGCACGACGACCGATTTCAAGCTCTGGCTTGACTAAGGAGAGTGAGAGCAACTCGTTCCCCTATTCAACTGAGGTTTTCAATCCCCCTAACCTCTACGACTACCCCACCAATGCTAATTCCACTATCGTTTTCCACTATCTTTTCTCTCTCTCTCTATCTTTGGCTCTTTCTTTGTTCGTCTCGACTAACAGGTGGTCTTGTCACGCTCGTACTATAAGAAACTAATCGCAGCTTGATGCTTCGGATAGACTTCTGAGTGGTCACGGATATCTTCGTACTTAGGCGAGTTCTCATACATTTTATTCCTCTAATTCATTTATTAACCAGCGATGCTTCCCTGCTGCGTAGTTCAGTTGTCCGAGATAATGTTTCTCATCAAGTTGATAAAATTACTTTGTTCCATTAGCCGATATTAAATAAAATATTATTCAGTTTGTGAATATTATTATCATATAAAATATTGAAAATGTTGGAAAATTCAACGAATGCAATATTTTCTTGCAACGCTGCTAAAAATTTACGAGTTTTTTAGCTACCTCGATCGTGATCATTCATCGAAATTTATTTTTTTCTTTTCTCCAACTTCTTTTTTCATTGATAAATTGCGTCGTAGGTTCCATCGAGAATGCAACAAGTACGAAAAAAAAAAAAAAAAAAAAACACAGGTCTGCTCAGGATCAAGGGAAGCTGATTTGTCTCCGTCGTAAAAACGAGAGAAAAATAAAAATAAACGTCCCCAGTTACTTCGAGAGCTCGCTTTTTTTTAGTGCTCGTTTACGAGTTTTTGTCAATGTTATTCTTTTCAGCACGACATTTTCAGTCGACCCGGACACTCACATTGACAGTCTCGAGCAGGCCGAGCTCATCGTACTCGAGGGGACGAGCAAGTGGTCGTGCAAGATCGCCATCACAGGTGACCATCTTCAACGAATACTGACTTTACTATAGAGAAAATATGAATCATTGACGAATACGATAACAACAAAAAATAATAATAATTACGACAAACAATGAAAAAAAAAAAGAAAGATAAAGAAAACATAAGAGCAAAAGAAATATAGAAATAATGAAATCATTCGTTTGCTAATCACAAATAACATTTCTCTCTTTCGTCCACAATCTCACCTCACATCTCTCTCTCTCTCTCTCTCTCTTCCTCTATGATCTTTCTATCTTTCACTTTCTCACAGTAGTCTCTTCAGTGAGAATACAGAAAAAAAGTAACGAAAGATTCGAAATATTATCTCCACGATTAAAGCTTCGTACACAAACTCACGATAAGCCAAATAAATTTTTTTCCGGCTTCACGAGAAGGCACAAATTAATTACACACGATAAGGTACTCGATCACTAAACTCACACATTCTTAGGTAATAAAAAATACGAAAAAAGAAGCATCGAAATACAAAAAAAGATTTTTTCGTCCCAACAATCATTTGATCATTTTCGTTTTCTCCGAAAGATTAGGTTGAAAAATGGTTGTAGCATTTTCGATCAAAAAATCGTTTTACCTTTTGATATAGCAGATGTCACTAAGACCAAAAAAAAAATCCTGAGATAAAAAAAAATTGGCGCTTTACTTTTTCAGTAGAAAAAACTCACTCTCTCATTCGTTCGTGTTCGTAATACGAATCGTAAAATAGATCCAGAGTAAGTAGATTTAGCTAGGCGAGGGTCAGACATATACGAGACGAAGTAGTACATACAACCGAGTCTATATATTGTCAGATCACATTACACGATCGCCTATTCATGGGCACTGAACTTATATACAAGGTCATAAATATTCGTGACGTTACGTGGTTAAAGTTGTACGATACTCGATCAAAATAATATCACAACTTTGGCTGATTCCCGAAGTACATACAGTTGTTTAATTAATATTACAAAATAAATATCGAAATCAAGCTCAAATCGAATTTTTTTCAAGATTCGTCAAATCTCGATTGAATAAAAGTCAAAAAAATTTGTTCATAGTTATCTCAATACAAATCGTTACACCGAAATCTTTACTCCCAAGGGAAAGCTCATAAGTCTCCTTGATACGTATCCATAAACGCAGTTTATATGAATAATGGCCTCGTTGAGAAAAGCATCGAACGTGAATGCAAAACCACCCTTACCGCGAGTAAACTCGAGAGCAGGGAGAAATGCGAGAAAATACTATCTCTCGCTCCCTCTCCCTCGCTCTCTCTCTCTCTCTCTCTCTCCGTCTCTACCGTTTCTGACTGTGGATATAACTTTCTATGCGAATGCGTCCAAAGATCGATAGTTCAACGTACAGGCAAGTGCAGCGCCATTGGTGTGTGCGGCCCGGTAGAGAATCTCCCGTCTACTGCACACTTCCCCTGGCGCACAAAACCCTCGAATAACATCCCTCTCTCGACTATTTTCTCCCCTCTCTTTACGCTCTCTTCTGCCCTCCGGCTAAACCCATTACAGCCTTCCTTTTTTATAATCTTCTCGCGCGATTCTCTCTCGAGCTCGAGACACATGCATTTTCATGTATACATCTATACACACAAAATGTTGATAGTTTAAAGATAAGGAAAACTCTCGAATCCACCTCGCTGTTACGCCCGAGCAAATAGCAGAAAAAATAAAACAAATATCCTAGATCTTATATATTTTTACATTTATTTACATAGATGTACGAGAACGAAACTCTCTCCATATATATACAGTCTTCTGTTCGAGGCAGCTTTAACGGGATCTACTTAAGTTGACGCCGGCAATTGGAGCCCGTAAAGACTCTATCTGAAAACGGAAAATTAGTAAAAAAAAACGTAATGGTACTTGGGAAAAAAAAAAAAAAAAAAAAAAAAAAAACAGAGCTAGACGAATAAAATGAAATTACATCGTTGAGACGCTCGTATTACGAGATACTTCGGAGTAGACACGGGATCCGCAGAGACTCAACAGTTTTTCTGTTCTCATTTACAATGAGATGGGTATGAGGATCGTGAATAAAGGAATGAAAAATAGGAAAGGGCAAATCAGTAATATTTTGAGCCCAAAAAATAGAGCTTTAATTGAAAAAAAAAATAATAATAATTGTTGAATTGACTCAAGATAAATTTTGTTCATTCGTGTTTTTTTTTTTTTTTTTGTTTTTTTTTTAATCGTTTTTCTTCGATTTTCGTATAGCGTGGTGGGCTCATTCACCGGAGGCAAAATACCACACGAATTATAATAACGTCGAGGTATTTCATCGGTATTTCAATGAAACATATTTCGCGCTGTTCTTCAAGTATTCTCGCGTATACGTTGTTTTTGGAAAAAAAATATACGTGAAATATAAACACAAGAGTGTCTGACCTCGTGCTGTACTACGAAGGAGAGAAGAAAAAAACGAAAGAGTAAAAAAGAAAATCGATAAACTGAAGGAAGCCGGTAGTTGACGGTAGACAAAGTGTTTCAACGCCGTAAGGCAAAGGGTGGGTCTTGCCACGGTTGAGATAAAGGGGCTCGCGCGATCCGGAAATGGGCTATATCGTTGCGAGTGCATTTTAATTGCTCTTTTAAATTATTCCACTTTTTAAATTCAATTATTCGTTTTTTAAAAAAGAAAGAACAAAGAAACATATTGTAGGTGCAACCCTTATTTCGTTTCGGATACATTGTATTCGGGAGTTTTTATATCGAACAATTTGTTGGGAAATAGAAACTTTTCTTAGCTTTTTTTCCTCTCTTTTTCTTTGTGAAAATTTATGCGAAGAAATATTAAGATTTAATCACGTTCGAATTATACTACAAAATGAATCTATTGGATTTATATTTTCGTTTAATTTAATCGACAGCGCGAATATGTCGTGATAATGACGAAGAAAAAGTTCGAGAGTTTAAGTTTCAGTTGAAAATCCTCGAAAATCACTGTAAAATAGAGCAAATGAACGAGGCTGTAGAGAAGTTAAAAGAGAGGAGGGGGGGGGGGGGGGGAGAAAGTCCCTCGAAATAGTCGGAGAGTAACAGTTGGTGCCACTTCCGTTTCCGCCTCGCTAATCAAATCTCTTGATTCGCCAAGCGCGAGAATTGTAATAGCTATATAGGAAAGAGAAAAAAAAAAGTCCGTCGTGGAGGTTTCTTTTTGCTATGCAGCAGTCGTGCAACCGGGTTTGAGTCAGTTGCAATGGCGAAGGAAAGTAAACGAGAGCGGTGGTTTACGATAAAACGTTGAAAAACGTGTGTCGTGCGTTATTATTAATCGCGAAAGAAGCGAATTTGGAGTTTTTCCAGATCTTTTCTCGACTCGAACGCAAAGTTGATTCGGTTTTTCATCGAAAAATCATTCAGAATTTTTAACGAACCATAGCAAAAGAAAAAAAAACTTGATTCAAAGTTGTCACGAAAGAAAAATCAAATAAAAATCTTCCCTCTCGAAAGACTGCGGTAATTCTCGTCGCATATAGATCAACCGTCGATCACGTTTGAGATCGAAGAAATAGAAAGATTTTGACAGGAAACATGACAAATAGAAACACACTCGAATCGTAATCAATCTCTAACCCGTACGAGCGAGGGGTGGACAATCCTGCTGACTGCCCTTTGTTTGACATCGACTGGCACTCGATTGCCAACTAGGCGTGAGATATGCCTGGCGTATCATCTATATCTAAATCTAAGCTTGATTGGTCTCGGTGAGGCGCGACGAGAATCGAATTGAAAAGCTTTACGCTTCGATCCCAACGGAGTCCAAAAAAATACGATTTCGAAACATGAATTCCTTGGTTTTATTTTTTATTTTTTTTTTTTGCAGCAAAAACAAAAAGACTCACAGCCCTCAACAACGCGATCGAAGATCGTCAGAAACGTTGGCGATCTCTTGTAGCCCCTGTACACAATACACGTAAACACGAGACTAAAACAGAAACGAAAATAATAATAATAATAATAATCCTACCAAAAACCATGAAAGTGCAGGGGGACACGACTTTTCAGGACGTTCTCATAAAAATGATATTCCAGTCACTCTGACTCGGTGCTTAGGGGGTGACGAATTTTTTCAAGAAACCTATTTATCTCGGGGGCAGACAACGAAGAAACTTCGAACGAGCTGAGATAAGGATTTTCGAAAGCTCGAATTCTGTGATAATAATGATGATTATTCTAACGAGAAGCATATATTTCGTAGCATGGGCATGGGTGTACTCTGTCTGTCTATTTTTCCGTCACTACTGAGTATCATGTATTCACTAATTAATATCATTTTCTAATCACCGTTTAAAACTTCTCTGGTCATCTACGAAAATGAGCTTGAATTACGATTCTTCGAAGCTTGGAATTATTCTAATGAAATTAGAGCTCTACGTTCATTCGTGCTTCTTCATTGATCCATCGAAGCTTCGTGTCATTCTTTTTAAATCACAACTCCAGTATGATCTTCTCCATAACTAACGTTCAACTCCTCATTTCTGTTGATTATCTATCGATCAATATACATGATACTCATACCACGGCACGTATCACGCTCATCGTAAGATTCATGTATGTTTTTCATACTTGTCAAGAAAATAAACAATAAAACAGACCAAAAAAAGTTTGATATTGTGTGCGTGTGTGTGTGTGTGTGTGTGTATGTGTGTGTGACAGGTACAATTTGATATTATATTTATAAATGTACTGTTTCGATATCACCGCCGAGCTTTTGCACGCTTACGATATGGCTGTCACAACGATACACTCAAACCTGAATTTTCAATAATTTTTAATATTACATTCACCCTTTTTGAAATTAATTATTTTTTTTTATACATTTCCAATGGATCGAGAATTTGAACCACAAAGGCATGACTCATTGACACTTTTTCGGTTAATCGCTGAGACTCGAGTCGTAAATGATTTTTTACTTGGCTCATTACCAATAAATATTTGTTATTTCGATCTCTCAAAATTCTCGAGTCAAAAGACCAGTTTCCTAGAAAGTCTGACTCGAATCGATCACTTCTACTCGTGTTTAGTTGTTCTCGAGCTGTCGTTAAAGATTTCTCGAAACGCCAGTCCTTTGAACAGTATTTTTCTGCTGTTTTTCAAATAAATTTTCAACTGTCAATTACAACGAATTTGGATTTCTATCGAATCGAAGTTAATCGTTGAACTTACGACTCCTGGCTGAGCTATTAAAATCACCGTTTAATTATCCTCATTTTTTTAAAATACACGAATAAAAATAAATTACCAACTACACGGAAAGATTTTTGAACGATCCGGAAGTAATGTCTGCGAACGCGCGGTGATCACGAGGAAAAGAAATAAATCGAATAAAAATACTTTGGTGAAAAAGATATAAACGAAATTTTTGATTATCCTGTGAAGAAAGTTTTGATTAGATTGATAAAAAAAAAAGTCAGCTCGTTCGAGTTTGAACGAACCGCTACCGGTGAGCAAAACAAAACAATTTCATTGTCCTCGTGGCCACTGCGCGTAAAGAAATATCTGAAACGACGCATCCCAAGAGAAAAGGAAGAAAAACAAATGACTTTAATTAAGATCAGGATATAATCTCATGCTCGAATCTCCTGATTAGTGGATTATTGCACAAGAGTATAAAAGAATAAAAAAAAATGTTTACACTTATTACGACAACGAATCGACGAGGACAGAGGATAAAGATAATTGAAAAAAATTCTGATCCTTTTGCCATGATTTATTCGTATACGATCATAAATGTAATTTTAAATTGAATTTTTCAAAAGTAGCGTTATAAAAGTGAGGTTGAAAAATAGAAGATTTTTATGTGGATCGATTCGATCGCGAGTACAACGTTCGAGAGCGTTATCGTATCTTTCTCGAAATATCTCGATTCGTAGCTGTGTCGTATATATACCGGATGTGGTGATACTAATTCGAATGTCCAGCAGTAAAGTTTTATAGCGGATACGTGAATGTGTCGCGACGATGGCGAAAAGACCCAGTTACGAAACTCGGTAATTCCTATTTGGTAGTTACGTTTCGAGAAAACTGATGGAAAAGTCGAGAGCGAATGTAACCGAGAAAAGGCTGTTTCGAAAGGATGTGAGCTTTGCGATAGCTTCGCGTTCGAAAAGCCGGCGGGTTGAATACCTTTTTTTTTTTATCCCGCACTGAATTACTACCGCGACAACAGCTTTTACCCGGTAACAACGTTTTCCTCTCAATTTCAAAACCGAGCTCGTACATTTAATTCGTTCAATTTTACTGCAAATTCTTCGTACGATTTACCCTGTTTATACTCTCGTGCAAAAGACTCGCGTGAATACAAAGATCATCGATTCGATGAAAAAAAAAGAAACAACAAAGTTCTTCATTTTTGTACGAGAAATGAGTATAAAAAATTGATAAATAATCGATTATTTATTTTTCGTGCTTCACGAATCTAGTCCAAATCGATCATGGCTGAGACGAGCATGAGATTTATTTCAATCTTGAAATATTTTATTCGTATTCAGGCAATAACTTTGTTCTCAATGAAATAAGCTGTTAACACTCGAATTTTTTTTTCTGCTACGACGAAATCTACAGTCATCTGCGCTCAAGGACTCATCGCCAAGGATAAGAGTGGAACTTCTGATCCTTATGTCACCGTTCAGGTTGGAAAAGTCAAGAAACGAACGAGAACTATGCCTCAAGAACTCAATCCCGTTTGGCACGAGAAGTTTTACTTGTGAGTAATAAATAAATATCCAAAATTTGATGATGAAAATGATCAAAAACAGTTTTTTTTACAAATCTCATTAGTCGTTCGATTCTTTTTTTTTTTTTCTAATTAAATTCTTTGTGAAATTCTCACTGTTTTCTGAATACGAAATTTATTACGAAAAATAAAGCGAGAAAATTTTTTTTATTCCATCAGAAATAAAAAAAAAAAAACGTTTGAATTTTTCAAAATTTTAAAGATGTATCCGTTTCATTTTGATTTTATTTTACAATCACCCTGTATATATACAGAAATTGGAAGGAATAAAAATTTGGGTTAAAGAGATCGAAATAAAAAAATGGATTTTTAAAAAAAGAAAATTCCAAGTGTTTTACGACGAATTGTTATTATTATTTCAGCGAATGTCACAATTCTTCGGATCGTATAAAAGTTCGTGTATGGGACGAGGACAACGATTTGAAATCGAAGCTTCGTCAAAAATTGACGAGGGAGAGCGACGATTTTCTTGGCCAAACCATAATCGAGGTTCGAACGTTGAGCGGTGAAATGGACGTTTGGTACAATCTTGAAAAACGTACCGACAAAAGTGCCGTTTCGGGTGCAATAAGATTGCACATAAGCGTCGAAATAAAAGGAGAAGAAAAAGTCGCGCCTTATCACGTGCAATACACGTGCCTTCACGAAAATCTTTTTCACAGTCTTTGCGAGGGTAACGGCGGTATGGTTACATTGCCCCAGGCGAAGGGTGACGACGCGTGGAAAGTTTACTTCGATCCACCTGGTGAAGAGCTCGTCGACGAGTTTGCCATGCGTTATGGCATCGAGAGTATTTATCAGGCTATGACGTGAGTACAAATAAAAAAATTTCAAATTTTTACTTTTTATTGTTCATTTTTATTGACAGAAATGTTATTGAAAAAATATATTTGAATAAAAAAAATTTTATTCGTCATCTGCACACCTATTTTTACGGTTTATTTTCAAGAATTCGTTTCACCGGCTCAAATCATTCAATCTAAATTCATCACGAATGATTTTCAAACCTCAAAATATTTCCAAATGAAGGGTCGATGATCGAGGATTTGGTAAAAATTCATCAGTTCGATAAAAAAGAATGATTAAAATTGATCCTTTTTTTTCGACGACTCCGAGTATATGTGAGTCCGAAAAAAAAGTAATCGTTCGAAAAGCATAACACTCGTGTAAAATGTGTGATATTTTGTACTCGATTCAATGACTGAAAGTGATTTAATCCATTTGAAAAATATTGGGAAATCAATGACGATGAAAAGGGATTTTTCGAGTGTTTGTTTCTCTTTGAAAACAGCTGGAAAATCGACGTAATAATTTTCATTCAATCATAAATATGAGTTAACTTTAGCGTTACGAATTATCGAATCGAGTCTCGTATACCATTGGAACCATCGATTCATTCTCGTTGCAAATTCTAATTTTGTATGAATAGATTAATTTATTTTACTACACACCCATTTCAATGGATTTCATTATCGAATTTAATCTAATTACCGGATTTTGCCTGGTGCTCGTAATTAATCGCAACTCTATTACACTGTAATCGTTTTTAATCATTAAATCAGCGCGGTTGAATTACTGATAATAATAAATAATATTGCTGAAACCGTTCGATAAATCGTCTATAAAGTATCGATTAATATTTACTTTACCTCGATTTTAGCAACAATTAATCAAATTTTCTTATCTCAATATTCATTTTTATATTTTATTAATCTTTTGCGAAATTTTTTAAAATAATCCAGCATCAAATTTTTATTATAAAAAAGCAATTTTTCGAATAAACAACATTCTGAAAATCGTTCTTTATCAACTACTGATTCATCAATGTATAAATGGCTAATTATTTCCATGGAATTCAGCAAAAATCGATCCAATTTGTCAGTTCAAACGGTTGGGTTTTTGTTCAACTTTTACAAGGTTTTTTATTTTTTTTTTTTCTTTTCAAGAAAATTAGCATTTTAATTTGAACGAATTTTTTTAATGCTCAAATTTTTGTTTCACTCTAAAAAGGATTTTTTTTGTTCGTTTGAACAATTAGCATTTGAATTTGAACCAATTTGTCAGTTCAAACGGTTGGGTTTTTGTTCAACTTTTACAAGGTTTTTTATTTTTTTTTTTTCTTTTCAAGAAAATTAGCATTTTAATTTGAACGAATTTTTTTAATGCTCAAATTTTTGTTTCACTCTAAAAAGGATTTTTTTTGTTCGTTTGAACAATTAGCATTTGAATTTGAACCAATTTGTATGAATTTTTCAAGCACTAATCCTACAATATATTTTTTGATGAATTAATAAACTAATTTGAAGCGTTTTCTCGTTTTCTCAACTGAACTTTTATATCGAAATGATTGAAAAATCGCTTATTTTTCTCAGCCACTTCCATTGTCTCTCGACAAAGTACCTGTGCCCAGGTGTGCCGGCTGTGATGTCAACCCTATTGGCAAATATAAATGCTTACTACGCTCACACGGCGGCGAGCTCGGCGGTTTCAGCGAGTGATAGATTCGCGGCGAGCAACTTCGGGGTAAGTTGGTGATCCTCTTGTTTCGTAAAAGCCACACTTTTTCTCATTTCCTGCGAGACATTCTAGAGGATATATTATCCAAAGGGTGAAAATGTGTAGCGAGCTTACACGAGGAAAAATTCCGTAGAAAAAAAAACACACACACCCCCCGGGAAGCGTATATTCGTGCAAGAGGAATTTTATTTTTAACAAAAATCCCATAAAAAAATATTTTTTAATTTTATTTTGTTTATAAAAATGTATTCAGCGAACGTGGAACAAAAATAATATTTGTTAAATCAAAATTTCATTATTTCATGAAAATAAATATGAAATTGTTTATTATTTAGAAAATACAATTTTGTTTTTTTCAATTAATTTCGTTTTTATATTCCGAAAAATTGTTGGAAAGAAAACAAAAAAAATTTGTGGAAAAAGAATCAAATTTTCGCTCTTTTTTTTATAGAAGATGAAATGCCCCGTATATATGATATACAACTTCCCAGGAGCCTCTCAAGAGGAGGATGGATAACCCGTGAAATGCTCGTGCAATTTCCCAAGACTCGTGGTCCATTCGTTATTCTGTACCGGGACACGGTTCACCCCAGCTCGATTCTGCAACAATATCCCTCTATCTATTTCGTTTCACGTGGACAGTACAGAAGGTCCCCTTGATGCTTGTATTTCCCAAGCCAATAAATTTGCTTTTCTCATGACGAGAGCCACAAACGTTTTCGGGTTTATGTAGCCTATTTCTAAGGCACGATAAGATTAGTTTGCTGGGGATGAATTTAGGCTTTGTGGAAGCTCTGATAAATAAATTAGTTCAATTATTATACTCCCTTATTTCCGGATGAACATTTTTTTTTACTTTATTCATTAGAGAGGCCAGGGATCTTACGAGCTATCGGAAGTTCAACGAAAAATCTTAAATCAACACTGATATCTCGCTACACTTGAAAATAATGTTCCGAATACGATTGCAGAATGAATAAAAAGTTGAAATGAAAAAAGTTGAAAAAAAAAAAAAAAACTGGGGGAGCAAAAAAAAAATACTTTAATGAATAGATCATTGAAAATTGATCCACGAACGATTGAATTATTTGTATTTTTTTATTTGCAGAAGGAAAAATTCGTCAAGTTGCTGGATCAGTTGCACAATTCTCTGAGGATAGATTTATCGATGTATCGAAACAATTTCCCAGCTTCGACGCAAGAAAAGCTGATGGATCTGAAGAGCACGGTCGATCTGTTGACGAGCATAACATTTTTCAGGATGAAAGTACAAGAATTGTCATCACCACCACGTGCCAGTACAGTAGTAAAAGATTGTGTGAAAGCCTGCCTGAGATCGACCTATCAATTTTTGTTCGAGCATTGTTACGATCTTTACAATCGAGAATTTCAAGTTGATCCTAACGAGGCTAAGAGAGATCCTGAGGAGCATGGGCCACGTTTGGATTCTTTGGACTTTTGGCACAAACTTATAGCTCTTATCGTATCTGTTATTGAGGAAGATCGTAATAGTTATGCACCGGTCCTCAATCAATTCCCACAGGAATTGAACATCGGTCAATTGTCAGCTGAAACAATGTGGTCATTATTTGCTGTTGATATGAAATACGCCCTTGACGAACACGAACAACACAGACTGTGCAAATCTTCGGCCTACATGAATTTGCACTTCAGAGTCAAATGGTTACACACTAATTTCGTCAAAGACGTGCCTGCTTATAAAAATTCTGTTCCTGATTATCCAGCATGGTTCGAGCCTTTTGTCATGCAGTGGCTTAATGAAAATGATGATGTTTCACTCGAATATCTTCACGGTGCCTTCAGCAGAGACATGAAGGATGGGGTAAATATTCATATTTTTATTCTTAAAGGCTCCTACAATTTATTATTTCGAACGTAAGCTCATCAACAACGAGCTCTAAAACGACCCAATTTTATCGTTAAAATAAAACGTTCATCGTGGCCGATAAAAAGGTTTAACTATGGACGAGTCTCTTCGTTTTTTTACAACGAAGAAAATGGTGTGGAATCAAGTTGCACTTGGTTAATGTTTAATGATGAAAACTCGTTGAAGAGAAAAAAACTTTTTGAAAATATCTGAGAACGAAATTTTTCAAAATTTTCCAGTAAATCGACAAAAATTTAATTCAATCATTTTAGAAACGACTTGACGAAAAAAAAATATTTGTAAAACAATTGTCTCGATAATCAGAGAATTTACTCGGAAAATTCATGAAACTTTTTTAGATTTCCTTTGCATTTAGTATTTCCTGAGCAATTGCAAAACCTTTCAGTCTCATTGTGAACGTTTGAGAGTTCATTGAATCATTCCAGTTTATCCGGATCATTTTCTTAAATTTCAGTCAACGATAAACTGAAACATTCGAATAATTAAAAAATTGTAAGAGCTCACAATGTTGGATTGAAAATTGTGAAAAAATTTGAAAAAATTCTAAAACTTAATGAATTTCTGTTAATGTTCGATCGGAAAAAAAAAATATTTTCAGTTCCAAAGAAGCAGCGAACACGCCTTATTCAGTGTCTCTGTGGTCGATGTTTTCACTCAATTGACTCAGTGCTTCGACGTCGTCTCGAAACTCGAGTGTCCTGATCCCGAGATATGGAAGCGATACATGAAGAGATTCGCCAAGACAATTGTCAAGGTCCTCTTGTCGTACGCTGACATAGTGAAGAAAGAATTTCCGGCGCACCTCAAAGAGGAGAGAATCGTGAGTTATCCAAGTTTCACTAATCCGAGAGGAAAGGCTGAGTAGTTGCAGCAACATTTTTTTTCATTTTTAGTCGATTTTCTCAAGCCTTTTTCTCGATATTTCTAATGAAGATTGAGATGAAGAGAGAAGAAGTATCTGGAAAAAGTTTTTTCTGTGATAGTTTTAGACTTTTTGTACCAAACTACATAAAAATAATTAATTTCTATTAAAAATTAATGGAAAATCGATAAATTTGTTTTTTCCTTTTTTCGCCATTTCACAAAAGACTTGAGAAATAAATTAATAAAAATTTTTTTTTCGTCAGGCCTGCATCCTTATGAACAATATCCAACAACTTCGTGTACAATTGGAAAAAATGTTCGAATCGATGGGCGGTGACAAGCTCGAGGAGGACGCGGCGAATATATTGAAAGAATTGCAGCAGCAATTGAACAGCGCACTCGACGATCTTGCGATGTTGTTCGCCAAGAGTCTTGAGCCGAGGATAACAGTTTCGGTGAGAGAACTGGGTGATTTGTTGTTAGCGATCAAAGGCGGTGGACAAGTTGGAGCTTCCCAGCCGAGTCAAGCGAATCAAGTTACGGTCGAGGCTGATGACGTTTTGAGACCGTTGATGGATCTGCTCGACGGCAGCTTATCACTTTATGCCCAAACTTGCGAGAAAACTGTGCTCAAGAGATTGCTCAAAGAACTTTGGAAAATAGTCATGAGAATTCTCGAGAAAACTGTCGTTCTGCCACCCATGACCGATAAGACGGTAAGACGACGTGAAAATCCTGTAAAAAAAATTCAAAATATCATCGGAACAATGTTAGAAAAATAATAGAATAAGATCAGACAACGTCGCGAAAGAATTTCTCATCACGAAAATTTTTTTCTTTTACGGAATCGCAGATGATGTTCAAAAATCTAACTGACAATGCCAAGAATCTCGCTGCCAATGCCAAAATCGAGGACATGTCGAGGCTGTTCAAAAATCACATGGCCGGAAAACCGGACGTCAAAAACGCACTCAGTGGAGTTATGGTGAGATTTTTTTAAACTATTTTCAAAAAAAGTGAAGCAAGAGTGCTGTAGTTTCATCGACTCATCGTTTTTTCTTGAAGAAACTAAACGTTCGATGGTATTCGATCCTTTTTTCAATGAGAAAACAAAGCGTATTCGTTATTTCTGTAAACAAAATAAATGAGCACTCAAGAATCGTTGAATTACGCTGACTCCGATAAAAATCGACTAAAACCTTGATCATCAACCGTCATGGGATCGTTATTGGAAATAAAAAATGAAAGAAATAAAATAAAATTAAAAAATGATGAGAAATCAGATTTATTAATAATCAGTTATAAAGGGAAAAAAAAAGTTATCAAAAACTGTAACATTTCGTTGATTTTCAAATGGAAATAAAAAAGCAAAAGAAAGTTCTGCGTTTGTATAAGAATTAATAAAAATGATTTTTTCAGGACATATCGAAAGAAGTGGAGAAAAATCTGTCGCCGAAACAATGCGCCGTTTTGGACGTTGCTCTCGACACTATAAAGCAATATTTCCATGCAGGAGGAAGTGGCCTGAAAAAGAATTTCCTCGAGAAGTCACCGGAGTTGCAGAGTTTACGTTACGCCTTGAGTTTGTACACGCAGACGACGGACACGCTGATTAAAACATTCGTCACGTCTCAAGTCAATCAAAGTAAGTATCGTGCGAGAAAAAAATTGCACCATGATCGATGGAAATTTCCGAAAATTTCGTCGAGGGAGAAAAAAGGTCAATTTTTTGGCAAATTGCCGGAAAACTGATGAAAAAAATGACTCAAAAATAGAATCAAATAAAAAAAAATGTTTCGTGCGAAAATTTTGTCGTAAACCCGAACGAAAAACTCAATCGTTTTAAAAATTCGAGGTGCGAACATAATTCGAGAAAGGAAAAACGCCACGAATACTGAAAAAAAGAAAACGAAACAAATTTTTCATAGCGAAAAGGTTTTTTAGCGTTTTTTATAATGAAAACGACGATAATAATTATTGTCGGGAATCTAGTGCCGCTGAACGATCCGTCAACGTTACGTCAGCGTCAGCGCTCGATGAGCAGCGAGAGAGCGGACGAAGGGGAGGGAGCCGAGGGCATGGAGGGCCTCGAGGAGCCCCTGCGCCAGAGCAAGCCTCCTCTCCGTCAAGAGAGTCGACAAGGTACCAGAGCCTTTGCACTCTGAGACCGAAAATAGAAAAAAAAAAAAAAAAAATCAACCAGCTTCTTTGTTTCTATCACTGATTTAGGTCATAGCCGACGTTAGTTTCATTTTCGCTGCATTACGTTCGAGCATTTTTCGATTTCGTCGAAATTTCACACAGTTAAATTGAATATTTATGAGAAATGGAACGATCCACCAAAAGCTAGTTCTGAAATAATTTTTTTGTACGTTTCAAGATGGGATTTCTGTTCAGAAAATTATCAAATTTGAACCATTCGATGAATCTACTCATATTTTCGTATTCTAAAAACTTTACCATTTTATTTCGTACTCACAAATCGCTGAGTTTGATTTTGAACAGTGAAAAGTTCATTTTTTATAATATTTTTTAATTTTCCCGAAATGAATTTGTCAATTTTTCGATATCCATTTCGAATCCATCGAGAACGAGGCTGAAGAATTGTGTGATTTTTCGTATCGAATCGAATGAGAAATGTCTCGCCGAGCACACTGTTTGGGTACACGAAAGAATTAAAAATTCGATTGAACCCTGAAATTCACAGCTGAAACGTTCGTGATGAACTGGAACGATGAAAAAAAAAATTACAAAAACAGTTTTTTACTGTCTGAAAATTTTTCTCAAGTTCAAAGAAAACAACTGAATTCAAATGTACTTCGGAAACATTGTTTCGTGCACGAAAATGTACGAATTGGACAAAAAAAAATTTCGTACAACGAAAATATTTGGATTTCAGAAAACTTCGTTTCAGAAAATTCCGTTGTGTCCTTTCGTTCCTGTGACTTTCACGATCATTTATTTTCAATTATAATTCTTTCGGTGTACATAGAACGAAAATTAGGTCGCTGAATATCGCTGCTGCGCTGTGCTCCCCCGTTGCTGCCTCTGCCCAACCTCGCTGAATCATCAACACGCAACACTCAATCATCAAATATATTTTTCCTGCCATTAATCGCAAGCGAAAAATTGCATATTAGAAATATGAATATGCATATACTGCAAATCCGTTGATCACAAATCTGTCACAAAACCTTTAAACATTGGCCTGATCGACCGTTGTCTCGAGAAAACGTTCACGAGACGATTCATCCCCTGGCATCTCATCACTTTTTAAGGATTTCCTTTGTCAAGGACTTTTCTTCACATTTTTTAGAAAAAGGCATAAAAATTAGAATAGACATAGGAATTTGAAAAATAGATTTGATCGTGTAGATTGCTCTAGCATTTAGAGATTGGATCGAAAAAAATAATGGAAATCTACGTAGAGAATTCGTAGAATAGTTGAACGAGCTTAGGCCAATAGCTTACTGGATATTCTGTCGAAGAAAAATGAAAACTTCTCCAATACTCAAAAAAAAAAAAAAATTGTAGATACGATTGAATGAACACTGAGAAAAGAGTTTAGTTGAATTAACCAAGGCTTCGTAGAATACGTCGAAAGAAATATTTCGTTCATTCAAAAAATCGTTCAGTTGCACGAATTATTCATTTTATTTCACTAAACAAACATACCAATTGAATCAACCAAATGAGATTTGTTGTCGTGGATTTTGTTGGATCAACGTAAGATATTTTTCATTTAATGAAACTGATATTTAGTATAACAGAATATTACATTGGACGTATTTCACGAAGCCATTTGGTTGATTCAACAATTCTCTTTTCTCAGTGAAGAAATGCAAAAAAACAGCATTATTTTTTGGAAGTATCTCGAAGTCGTCATTTCTCGTATCGATACTTAGTAGTTGATTTAAATCAATTTTTTTTTTGTGACTCACCATTAGGGTACGCCTGCGCGAAAAAGGAATGGAAAATTGAAGAAAAATGGATTTATCACAATTACGAATATTCCAATAATTTTTAACGAGTCTCTAATCGTTTCTCTTCTTTCCGATACTTTTTTTTCAGACACCGTGGGAACCGATGGAGGTTCCGTGGGTGAACTCAGCATTCAAGTCGATCTTTTCACTCATCCTGGAACTGGGGAACAGAAAGTTACGGTCAAGGGTAAGCAATTCAACTGAGTTATCAAAATTGTGCATTTCATTATTATTTTTTGACTGAAAATCTTTTCTCTGGCAAGATTTATTTTTCAAAATCAATAAAACGACACAAAAATTTGTTTTCATTCACCATTTTTTCCTGTTTCTCGTTCATCACTCGATCTTCGTTCTATAATAATAATAAATAAAATCACAAATTTCAGTTGTTGCTGCAAATGATCTCAAGTGGCAAATAGCCACCGGAATGTTCAGGCCGTTCGTTGAAGTCAATCTCATCGGACCACACCTGGCTGAGAAAAAACGAAAATACGCCACGAAATCGAAGAGCAACAACTGGTCACCGAAATTCAACGAAACTTTCCATTTGTAAGTATTTCATTTTTATCCACGGATATAACATCCGTGGAATTGGACTAGAAGTTATATTTCTTCAATAAATGTTCTTCGGTAACGTGGCTTTTTTATAAAAAAAAAAAAATAAAAATAAATTTTTTTTAATCATTCTCTAAATCCCGAAAACGAATAATTTCGATTCTTCGAAAAATACGAAAGAATCGAAAATTGGATTCTCTCGTTATGCACCATTCTTACTTGTGTGCTCGACAAGAAAATAGTTTTTTTTTTTTTTTTTTTTTTTTTTTTTTCACGAATTTCAATAACTTTTTTCTTTATTTTTTTTTAGCATTATTGGAAACGAGCAACAGCAGCTGGACTTTTTCGAGCTTCACATATGCGTGAAGGATTATTGTTTCGCCCGTGAGGACAGATTAGTGGGTGTTGCAGTGCTGCAGTTGAAGGACATAGTGGAGGACGGTTCTTGCGCTACGTGGTTGTCACTGGGAAAGAGAATACAGATGGACGAGACCGGTTGGACGATACTGAGAATATTGTCGCAGCGAAACAACGACGAAGTTGCTAAAGAATTCGTCAAGCTGAAGAGTGATATTCGCCAGGAGAATCCATTGCCGAATCCGACCTGAAGTGATGAAGCATTCAATGAGCTGAGCAAGAGCGAGAAAAAAGTAATCAAAGACGAAACAGCCGAACAGTAACGAAATACGAGAAGAAAAAAAAAAAGGATGACGAGAGTGGAGAAATGAATGATAAAAGTAAACGACTACGGTAACTAAGAGTGTGCGAGAATTCTCGAGCTTCGAAAGAGCTTGAGGGAACCGCGAAGAGTTGAAAAGATGAAGTCGATCGAGCCGGAAGTGATTCCGGTTGCAAAATGGGATTAAGAATAGGAGAAAAAAGGGCATGAAACAAGGAGAAATGAAGAGTCTCGTCGAGGAGAGAAGAGTCAGGTCCTTCCGATTATTTTCGTCCTCCGATCGATACCCGAAAAAAAAAAACGGATGAAATCCGAGAATCTATGCGCAGCAATAATCACGAGAAAGGCGCAGCGAGTTGCAAGTTTTCTATTTCATTTTTTTTCTCTTTCAATGCCACACGAACGCGAGGCTATTTGAAAATCCTATTTTTTAAGCGACCGAAAAAAAATCCAAAGAGTCATGGTTGCTTGACAAGAAAAACAACCGAAAAACTGCACTCGCGTATACAAGAATAAAAATTAAAAAAAACGAGAGAGCGTTATAAAGAAAATTTCCGGGGAACAGTAGCGTCGGAGAGAAAGCTCGATGAGGACGAAAAATCGAGTAAACGAACGAAAAACCAAAAATTCAAACGGGTTCGTGATACAACCCGTTGTCCAAGCACACACGAAGTTGGATGGCGTACGAAAAACAAATAAAAACGGCCCAAAACTCAAGAGAAAAAGGGTGCAAAACAAACAAAATATCACAAACGAGAGAAAACAAAAAAAAAGAAAAACTATTGTGAGATAGAACAAAAGTCCTGCGCCGTGTTTTTGTCGGCGTTTATTTGTAACGTAGAGAAAAAAAAATAAATAAATAAAAGTAATTAGCAGAATCGTGGCAATCGATGAATGAAAACGATAAATTCCGAGCGAAAGGGAAAATTTATTTATCTCTTTTCGACAAGCTAACGAAATGTCTCGCACGACTGTAGATAAAAAAAATAAAAAAAAAAGAAAGAGTGACAAAATTTTGTTGATTCGAGAGCAGGAGAATGTGTTTTTTCTAAATACAAGTTAAAGAAAAAAAAAATTAATATATATATATATATTGTGTAGCATTGCGTACGACCAATAGGCGCGTTTTTCCTGAAAAAAAATCACAGTAAAGAGATAAAAACGAAATTTTTTTCAGTCGTAAAAACGTGCCGCTAGTATATAATAGGCCATAATAATTAATTATCATAAATATTTATATATATATATGCATATATATAAGCCTAATTATATATGTGTATACATATATATTTATTATAAATACTGTAAAGTATGTTCTTATTCGTAAATAATTAAGGAACAAATCCAGAGGTTCGTAAGAAAGTCTGACTGATGTATGATGAATGATGAATAATATATATATGAAAAAAAAAAAAAAAAAAAATCTATACATACATATATATACGGGAATGTGTGTGATGGAATCTCGTTCTGGGATCGTAGATTTTCGACGACGTACAGAGTTAGCCCGTTGTTTTCCATCGTTATTATCATTTCGTACGAGGCTCTTCGATCGTCAGAGGGAGATTCAACCTGTCAGGGCGTTTATTCCTTTATCGAAAAATAAAAATAAAAAATAAAAAATAAAAACCGAATGAAATAGCATAATATTACCGGAATTCACGTGAATTTACGTACGAAAACTACGATCTGTGGAATGAGAAGAAAAAAAAAATACATTGAGAAAAAGAAGAAAAAAAAACAGCTAGTGAGAAAGAAAAACAAAAAAATACGGACTACCCTCTCGTTTAATCGTACGATTTTTTGCGTTCTTACCAAGTTTCTACTAACTACGTATCTAGTCCAAGTATATAGAAACGACAGGATATCCTAGTTTCGAAAGAGTCGATCGGAACCGAGAAGAGACAACAAGAGTAATGGGATTAATGAATAAACGAATGAAAACAAAAGATTCATGAAGATTTCAAATTGGAAAACTGGATGAAAAATCAATTGAATCGTAGAACCACTTTTTCAAACGAAAATTAAATTATACAAATGTACAACACAAACCCATACATATACACTCACACACATACACACGAAAACAAAACGAATTTTCGACCGGGATGGGTCACGCAGTTTTTCCTCCTAAATCTCCGCTTGAATTAAATATCTTCGTAAAAGCTTATGGAAACCAAAAAAGAAAAAAAGAAAAAAAAAAGATACCAATAAAAATATCTCGTGTATTCTGTGATAATTACCCCTTACAAGGGACGAAGATGATAAAACAGTAATAATATTAATAATAACAATAATAATAAATAGTAATGTTAACGTTAAAAATATTAATAATATTAATTAACAATAATAATAATAATAACATTAATAATAATATTGATAATAAATTCTAACAATAATAATTATTAATATCAATAATAAGTATAATGAAAAACAAATATTCCACGTATCGACAAGCACGTGAATCGTATACCAGAAACATTCGAGAGAGAGAAAGAGAGAGAGAGAGAAAAAACAACCCATGAAACATCACGAGAAATAATGATAAAATATCTGCTACGCTGTACAAAACATCAAGACAAAAGACGATTTCCGTAAACGACAGTATTTTTCGCTTTCCGTAAACAAAAAATAATATGAAATATTACTAAAATCGACAGAACGCATTCCGATTTCTATATTAAAAGTTATGAATTTTGATTGAAAAATGTCAAAATTTATGAACAAAAAAAATACAAGTATCGTCCGATTTATTAGTCTCGGGGAATTTTGCGAGCGGTAGAAAAGGCCCCCGTATATAATTTCGATAATAAAATAGTGCGATTAATTTTCACCTCGAATCGCGCGTTTTCGTTGAGCGGTGCGAAAAGTTTTGAAATAAATGAAGAGCAAATGATGCGAAGTATTAACAACTTTTTCGGACGTAAAATCGGTCCTGGAAGTCCGGGCTCTCGAAACACAGAAACGAGCAACGAAAGTTTCATTACTTCTTCAATTTTTCGTTTGAACTTTTGAACATCAAAAAAAAATTGGTTTTGTTCCAGTTGATTTATATGATAATTGCAAAACACGAAGAAACGAATAAACAGAAAACTCGTCGCTCGTTACTTTAGAGAAGCTGTAGAATGAGGTTAGAATTTCCATGGATCAGAATTCTATCGCTAGGGCAAATAAAAAAAAATACGAAATTTACACTTTTGGGTATAAAAAGAAAAAAAACAATGAGAAACGGAGGAGAAAACAATAGGAATTTTCGAAACTGCTGATCGAAACGTGCGATGTAAAGACGAAGGTTAGAACGAGGAAAACAAACCGGTGAAGGGATCGAAGAGGTTCACAAAAATGGTTGAAGAGAGCGAGAGAGAGAGAGAGAGAGAAACAAAAAGAGGTAAAAATAAATAAATATTATACACAACTGTTGACAATACTATGCTTGAAAAAAAAAAACGACAAAATAACAAATGACGCGTATGTAACTGTACCTATTAAATAATGTAAAACGACGGAATATTTGTGTTTCGTGAGTAAAAGCGAACGAACGAACGAAAAAAAAAAAAAAACACGAACGGTTAAATAAAAAAACAAAAATTCAAATTCATTAAAAATAATGAAAACAAAAAAAAAAGATTCCTTAATCGTGTTATTGACAACTAAGGAACAATTTTTTGTGAAACGGGTTTCGCGTGTGTTATTAATTACGATCTACGTTATTGTTGTCCGTATACGTGCGATGATTGCGTGTTTATTGAAAAAAATTAACAATATAATAACAAAACAAGAAAAACAACAACAAGAACAACAAAATAATAACAAGATAATTTAACATAACTGAGGAGTTCAATCGTTCGTCTCCTACGGAGAACGTTATTTACCATTGTTGATGAAAATTTTTTAAGCAAAAAAAAAACCAAATAATGAAGAAAAACGAGGAAAAAAAAATGATAATTGCATCCCAGTCGCGCGCGAAACACCCCAAAATATCCTTATCGCATCCTTCATCGTTCGCCGACACATCCAATCGCATTTCACTCAATTTTTCATCGATTCAAATCGCTGCTACGCCTCCACATTTGTCGAATCAGTAATGAATTTCAAGAACAAACCTAACCTTGTTTTTTGGCGACGACTTCCCCTCGTTTTAACAGAGGATCGATTTCATTGTTCTACGTGTTTTCGTCATCGGATATTTTTTTTTTTCCCCAACGATTACAAAAGTATCAGCTTAAGAATAAGAAAGAAATTTGTTCGATCAAATTCACCGCTGATTTGACAACGGTGAGACGTTGGTGACACGAAAAGGGGGACAAAAGTGTACAGTGTGAATAAAAAGGAAGTGGAGAGTGAGCAAATATTCCGGATTTCAAACACGCACATTCGACACAATTCTGAGGTAATCGAGAGAGAGAGAAAGAGAGAGTCGTAAAGCTTTTTCCCTATAGTCATTTTTTCGAATTACTATTTAATCCAATTTCATTGTTATCAATAATTTATTTATCTCTCAAATTCTATTTCGTCCAGTATCGATTTTTCTCGAAATAAAAAACGAATAAAAAAAAAACAAGAACTACCAAAAAAAGTTTTCTGAATGTGTGATTCCTCTCGGGATTCCGCGTCGACCGTGTTGACGGCCATTTTCTCGTTTCGAACAGCTCGATCAAAGGAGAGGCGAGTGACGGATCGAAAAGACGTAGACAACTGTATAAAACAAAATCCTCTTCGAAATTTCCCACGATTATCATAGTACAATTCAATCGAAAAAAAATATGCAGAAAAAAAAACACTCATTTCAGTATTAGAAGTCGTACATACACGACACGCTAAAAAAAACTGAAAGCGTCGAATTTAGCTCTCATAAAAAGAAGCACCATTTTTTTCCAATACTTCAATATTTCAACTTTAAATACAACAAGTTACGTCGTTTCTACCGATAACCTAAGAAAAAAAAAAAAAAAAAAACTAAGACACAACTGCGATTCAAGTTTAGTCCATTTGTAAATATTCGAGAAAATTATTTATCGTCAGATTGTGAAAAAAAAAAAAAAGAAAAACAAAAATAATCGTGTGTAGTTACGAATCGTACGATATTGTAAGCCAAAAGAGACAGAAAACAACAATAACGGAAATTAAAAGCTCGATAGAATAAACGAATGGAAAATTTCCGTTTGAAACAACCGGTCGCGATTAATCACGCATCGTTCCGGCCCGTTCTTCCACTTGCAAATTATAACTATATATATTTTTCTGTAACAAATCAAATGAAGGAAACAAGAGTTAACGAAATAAACACGAGAAAAGTTTAGCCCCGTCTCCCGAAAGCGATCGACGCGAGGTCGATGGTGTGACGGAGAGTTCAACATATAGTTCTTCGACAATCGACACAAACAATCGAAAGCATCAATAAACACAATAAATTCTACAATATCTCGTACAAAATCACTCGAAAAATAAAAAATAAAAAAAACACAAACAAATAAAGGTGAAAATATCTCAGAAAAACGATTAACTCGCAATCTGACGAAAATATATTTTCTCTCCCAGGATTTTCGACTCGACTAGCCATCAATGTTTCTGGATACATGAAGTAAAAATAACCAAGAAAAAGAGAGAGAGAGTGTATGTGCCCAAAAAAAAAACTAATTTCTCACAACAAAAACGTGTTAGCACTTTTCCTTCGATACTTGTTCGATTGATGAGGGGAAAAAAAGGAAAATCTTTTTTAGTCGTTGAATACGTGAAGATTGAGGCACGAATGAAAGGGTTATATAACAGAAAAAAAAAGAGGAAAAAATGTGGCGACAAATGTGAGAATTGAGAGAAAGAAAGAAAAAAACCAGGTACGAAAGAACAATTCCGAGTGACAATGGAGCTGAGTGAGTCTGTGTATATCTATATAAATATATGAGTGCGAATAATGTTGTAAGCGTACGCCACTCTAACGATAAATAATAGCTGAGAAAAGAAAAAAAAATAAAATAAATAAATAAAAAAAAAAAAAAAAAACAAATCTACAGCCGAAGACACTAGAAAAACATCATTGAGATTTGAGATGAAGTGAAACAAACAAGAACAAAGAATGAGCGAGAGAAACCGACTAAATTGTATATCACCAGTTGATCATTGTACCGTGTTCCATATCATTAATAATATCTTAACGAAGATTACGAGGGAGAACAGAGATTGAACATTTTTTGAAATAATTATCACGTTTACATTAAGTAATTAGCTAGATGAAGGTTATATATAAATATATATATGTCCGAAACCACGAGCGATCTCGATAGATGAATGTGGTTGTAAAAAAAAAAAAAAAATCGATTAAAAAAAAAAATAAAAATATAAAAATTTGATCCTCGAGCCTCGGATTTCCGGCTATTTTTGGAATTGCATCCGACAATTATACTCGAGAGTTGAATTTTTCAGCTTTTTCTTTTTTTCTTTACTTTTTTTTTTTTTCTCTAACCCCAATTCACGAAAGCTTGTCTCTTCTCAAAGTTTCCTCGTGTTGTTTCTCGGATACAGCTCATGGTTCGAATGAAAAAAAAAAAAAAAAAAACAACAACAACAAAACAAAACAAACAAAAAGTACGTTAATTTTTAACGTAAAAAATATTTCATTTGACGAGCAAAAAATTGTTAATTCCGCGTTTTTAACGTGCATTCGTGAATTATTATGAAATTTTCTAACCTCTTTTTTTTTTCTCGTAAGACCCAATTTTTCATCGCTGTTTTAATTGGAGAATTGATGAAAATTTTATTGGCAGCCAATAAATAAGTCTGCACAAAAAATTTGGGTCTTCGATTGGAATACAATATTTCGTCACTCTAATTTTTTTTTTTCACTCGAATTGTGGCCTGCTCGAAGAAATTTGTTATCGAAGTTTTTTTAAATTTTTTCTTAAAGTATTTTCGTTGAGAAACTTACGTGGGCAAAGCCCCCGGTTTACCTGTTGAATTAATTGTAGGACAAATTGTGTGTTTCGTGTGTGTAATATATGAAGGAAAAAAAAAAAAAGAAGAAGGAAGAAGCGTAAGACTGGGAACTCTCTCGAGATCGGGACGAAAGATGCAGAACGAAAAAGAAAAATTCAATGAAGCATAAACGAGAGAGTGAAAAAAAAATCCCCGTTCGCACCGACCATATATGCGTGAGGCAAAAAACATAATAGTGACTCATCGTAAATTTCGTCATTGTATATCGAAATCCACAAAAAAAAAATTCCCTCCCGACGTTCGTCATCGTCGAGAAAACGAAACCGAAAAAAAAAACAAAGACAAATATTTGAAGGGAAAATAAAACAAAAAAAGAAAATAGGGAGCGGAACGAAAAAAACAAACCAACAATGCCCCATGCCTTCGTTTTTCATTATCGAATAATAAAATACGAATTTGGCTTTCGGCAGTATGCGCACGTGTAATATATTAACGCATTTTTTCGATCACGTAATAAAAAAAAATTAACGAAAAAGCAACAAAAAAAAAAAACGTAATTAAAAAACTATGCAAAGAAGAAAACAAGGGAAATACATAATAAAAAAATGCACATAACGATTGCACACATTATATACATGCTACGTAAGATACGCTGTGTGGTCGTCGCCCTCCCCTTCTCCCCCCCCCCCCCACCCATTGTTGTCCACGCTCTAGAGACTACGGAAATTTGTAAAAAGACAAATATACTCTGAAAAGTGAAAAAAAAGAAGAAAAAAACAACAAAAAATTTGGGAATTTACATGAAATTTCATTATCTCATCTCTTCATACGACAAGCCACTCGGTTCTGGGTTTTTTCTATATCGCCGGAGGACTTGGAAACAGGTTTTTTATTTACTCGCTATTTCATTCTGTTAAATTTTGATTTTTAATTTTGCTGCTAATGTATATTAGAAATGAAAAAGCGATTTTTCTGGAGATTTCTGTTTATTCAATCATAAATGTCAAAAAAAAAAGGAACTTCTTCAGGACGTTGGTTTTGATAAACAAATCTTGGAGTTTCGGGCGACGATTCATCTTTTGATATTTCGATCGAAAGGCATTGAAATCTGGGAGTTTTGCAAATTTTGTTCGCATCTCGACGAAGAAATGGCAAAACTTTTCTCTCGAATATTTCAACATGGCATTTTAGGTGAAAGCGAGTGGATCGGATAGACGCTATTTCAAGAAAGCGACTCGGTTGAGCTGATTTTCTCTTTTTATTCCTCACACCCGACTTTCCATTGAAAAGTTGATGCTTACAGAAATCATAGCTAATAAATATATTTATTCATATTTATCATTCACCAGCCACTGTTACCAGTTCCCTTAATTTCTTTAAACTTGTCACCATGAAAAAACTCGAATGAATCGTTCCTGGTCGAGAGGCTGCGAAGATCTGCTCATTTTATCTCTACGACGCTCGATCGGTTTCGACTATTGTTTTTTCTCAATTAGTTCCTGCAACGAAGGAAAAAAACAATTAGTTGGATTTTTTTTGTTTCGGCAAATTTTTCAAATTTGAGGAACAGACTACTAATGTATCGGATATAAATTCTCAAAATTTTGAAGTCAACATTCAGAAATAAATTGAAAATAATTTTTTCACTTATCCGAACTTGCTATTCTTATAATTTCACAATTTTCTTGGCAATTATTGCAATATTCCTACTGATTTACTTACGAATTTCTCTATTGTTTTTTATTCGTGCCTATATTCGTCGTGATGTCTACGAAATTTGAAGTTCAAAGGAACATACAGCTGTACAGTATTATTCGTAAAGTATATAATTGTAAAATTTGTGAGGCTATGTTGATCGAAAAAGATTACTGTATGTTCGAAACGAATCTTAATTGTGGACAGAACTTCGAGACTTGATAAATTATAAGAATTGTATTGATAAAATTTTGAAGTCACGTGGAATTAAGAAAAATAGATTCATTAGTAAAAATTCCATTTACCTTGGGTTTCCTGTGGGGGCCTCTACGAGGAAATGGTCCGAATGGGTCCATTTCTCCGTTCCGAAAATCTGTTTTATACATCATTATTGCATGGAGAGTCAAGAAAAAAGTGAGCGCCATGGAGTGGTCAATCATTTTTGAAATCCGATATTTTTCACTTTATCAGACGACCTTATTGAAATTCCGTCGGAATATCCGTCGACGTTAATATCTGTTACGAAAAGATCAGCTGTTTAAAGCCAGTGCAAAAAAAAATGGTAGAAACCACAAAAAAAAAACGGAATGCGCATGCGTCACACGTCTGACGTCTGCGGCAGTCTGTGCACGACTATAGGTGGCAGCATGTGATTCTTCTCACGCTGCACGCCGTAAAGAGTGTCGGTAAAAACCCTTGAAACGGTTATGCAGATTTCCAAATTGTCCTTCAATTTTGCAACTTATTTTTGAGATACAACAAAGTTTTGACGAACAAAACAAATAATCCGTTCTATTCGGTATTGGTATCCGAATTCGAAATTGCACGCTTCAATTTTTTTGAATTGGCTTTCGTTCGAAAATTGAATCTTGTCCAAATGATTTCGTGTCAATAAATATATAATATAATTGATCGAAAATGAACCCTTCGAAAAAAGTGACTTCGAATTTGAATAAAAAATGAATACAAATTTTACAACAAAAACATTATTATCATGTAATAGTATATCGATTATTGTCCTTTCAGAGGACAGAAAACTCTAAAAACTATTCATTGTAGGTATGTGCATTCCCTGAAATTGTGCAAATCTATATTTGAATGATATGACAGTCATTACAACAGAACGAAACTGTTGAATTCTGTTCTAACACTTCTAACAACGAGACAATGACGATAAAAAAGGGTTTATCTCGATAATTTAAATATACGACCACATAGAACGTATATAGAACATGATGTAATCTATATAAATCAAGGCCACCTGTAAACGAAGCTTTGGTTTTTTTACTCAATACCAATCGCTTTCTCTTTTTTATTTCCGTTTTATCTTGAAGGAAAATCGTGCAAGTCATTTTTCGACACACGTAATTTCTAGCAATATTAGTTCACACTAAAGAGCGAGACAAATCCGAAATAAGAGTGCACATTCATTGTTTCAATACTGTTTTTAGAGACGGTTTGCTTACGCATCATATATATATAACGATACAAATACATATATATATATATATCACCAGAACGTGTGCAAAAACAAAACGCACGAGAATGGCGTCTCGCAACCTGCTAGTAAATACTGGAAATATATTGTCGTTGAATGATTTGAAAAGGAAAGCTGGACAAAATCCTTCGGAAGAAGTAAGCCAAATTTGCATTCTTAATTATTATTTCACCAAAATTAACACATGACAATCCCGATTGAACTTTCATACGTGCAATTTCGTAGAGCAAGTTTCCGTTTTAAAGGTTATTTCTACTTGGAGAATGTCGCTTTTTTGGTGAAATTTCGCATCGTTCGAAATTTGAATACCGCTTTGTCGATTGTTTTTAGATTTTGCGTTTTTCTCATATGTCATAATAAAAAATCGCCGTGAAATTCGAAATGTTTTTTGAGGTTATGAGCGATTGTAAGATGAATACTCTTTAGTTCAGGGACCTTGAAAATTTTTTCAAACGTGATTCAACGTTTCGAGCAATTCAGACGTTAGATAAAAGCGATTAAAAAAAGAATGAGATTTTTACTTTTAATCGATAAGAGATAATCCACATTTCTTCGAAAATTCTTCACTCAAAATTTTGTATTACTGTATAACGTTTACTACATAAAATTTTTGGAAAAAACGTTTATAAAACTGAAAAATGACATAAATGTGTTCTCTGGATATTTTACATCGTTCCTAAATGAAGACCTCTTTTTTGCTAAAAGTTCTGAGTTTTTCTAATTCTCATTGAAAATCATATGAAATGATATATCGGTCATTGAAATATTAGATTTTGTTCGATGATATGATAGCGTCATAACGTTCAATGCACCGTTCATATTTCTCTGAAAAGAATCAGATCGATCAGGTGGTTTTGGTTTAAAAAAACTGCTAGGGTCTTTACAACAGAGTGCGATCAGCATGGGACTATGATAAGGCATAATCACGCTGAGTCAAAAATTTACAATTCAATTTTGTTACAAAAATTTCTGAAGGTCCACACAAAAAATAAAGAAACTAGTCCAACGAGCAAAAATATGAAGAAATTGACTTCTATTTTACAAGATTACACTACAGCTGGAACTCATAAAAGTTTTACTTTATTCTATTAAATTAGGAAGCTTTGATTCAGGGCTTTTTGGAGCATGACTTAGTTTTCTCTCCAATCATATGTGGTTTTTATCGTAAGGAAATTTTTGCCTACATATTAGATCTGCAAATGATTGGATGGGCAAAATTTTTGCCTACATATTAGATCTGCAAATGATTGGATATGGCAAAATGTTCTTTTTTTTTGTAGCTTATCGAAGCTCTGAAAATCACTCTGAACGAGCCACGAAGTAAATACGATACGCTTAATACGGTGAGATAAAACAGTTTTTTTATCGAATCGACATAGAAGAGTGTTGAATCAACGAGTCATTTGAAAATATTTTTTCATCGGTACAGATAAGCTGTAATGAAAATCTATCGTTGACCGATATCGAGAGAAACGAGCTAAAGATTAGTGTCAAAGTTTTCATCCCGCAGGCCAATAAAAAAGCCCTCGGCGAAGCTCTCGATCAAGGTATTCACTAATTCATTTTCTCCGACGTGTTGCTTTTATATTTTATTAATTATCAACGTTTTTTAATATTCCAATCACACATTCATCTGCAGTTTTAACGAGCCTGGATGCTGGCTCTCTAGAATCTGTTGTTATATCTTACGATACAATCGGCAAAACTCCCGAGGATATTTTATCCGGTTTGAAACAATTGTGGCCGGTTCTTGAACATTACGCACAGAAAGGAACCATTTCCAGTGCTGGTGTGAGCGACGTCGATACCGATGTGTTTGTTCAACTTCACGAATGGGCAGCGGTGAGTCCACAAACTGTAAATACAGTTTCCTTCCTTCAAATTTTTCCTAGTGATCTTCATGTTCGATATTATTTTGGAAATGTCCATCATAGTAGAAAGTAAAGGAATATTTTATGAATTATGCAGTGATCGAATTGCATATACTGATAGAAACTGAAAAAACATGTTTGTCGTCGACATTAAAACAATGGCAGCTGCTATTTTTGAATAATCGACAGAATCGCTCCGTAATGAATTTGTTCAACAAAGAATACCCAGTCAATTTCGACAAAAAAATGAATTAATCATCTGCTTTTGAATTTGATGATTCAACTAATTTCTGTTATGAATTCAATTTGAAATAATTTGGCTTTTATTCTGCTGATCGATGTTTTTTTTCTTTTTCACTTTCAGGACGTAAAGCCTAATATCGTACAAATAAATCTTGCCAGTTGTTGCGTTGTACCTCCTGCGCTGCAGGAATTCACTAAGAAAAATTTCATACAGCTTCTCACGCACAGTGATCCTTGTCGTAAGTTCTCGACCTTCTATTCCGTCCAGTAGTTACAAATTGTGATTGGTTTTTAATAATAATAATAATAAATGAATACCAATTTTATATTTCAAGCCGAATAGACTCTTGGCAATATTCCACTTCTTTCATAAATTGTGGCAAAGATACGTTAAAGATTGTTGTAAGTTTTATCGATGTTTGAAAAGGGAGCTACAGGATTGATTTGTATTTTTTTTCGTTTTCAGAAATATTGCCACCCGAAGCAATCAACGACGTATTTGGTCCCGATACAACTTTGAGCTGGGTTGCTCGTTATCAGGTCCACGTAAAATGTCGAGGAGTTCTTGCATCGAAAGGATATCTCGTATCTTTGAGAAAAGAAAAACTCACGTCGGGGTGAGACATTCCTGACTCGAAAATCCCAATTTTTTTTTTTGTTAATTATTTTTCTGTAAATGTACAATCACGAGGTTTATTTTTAAATTAATATTGAAGCGCCATGAACATATACGAACAACGGTTAGAATTGTGAAACGGAACAAAATAGCAGATTAGCGAAATGATATCCTACATATTTTAGTAAAAATTTAATATTTCACGATTAGAACTGAGCAAGTTGAATTAGTTCGTTATTCTAATCTTCGGTATTATCAATGTTTTATTATTTTTCGGATATATTGTTTAATATTGATCATGTTGAGTTTTATTTTTTCACAATATGTTCAACAACCAATAATTATTTGTTCAAACAATACGAATATAAAAAGTAAAAATAGAAAAATATTTCATCGTAACTTACGTTATTATTCAATTCATGAAATATCAATTCCGGTATTATTAAGACTCGTTCGCAGTATTTTTTTCCTGCCTTAATTCGCGATGAGTCCAACGAACGCTGATGACTTTTAAATGTTACAAAAACAAACAAAAATCAAAGTAATGAATATCGATCCGAGTACAGCCAGTTAGATCGAGTCCTTGAAAAGACTTTGGCTACCCAGTTTCTGTTGATTTCGCACTCAAAGCGTTGTCACTCAGGCCTGGAGCATTGCGAATTCTCAAACCCTGACGCAATATTCGTCAGAGATATTTTGTTGCATGCTGTCCCCTATACCCAGCTCTCGATATATTTTCAATCGGCCGTAACATTTGTTTCAATAAAAGTAATTATACAAAGTTAATTGTTTAGATATACATTTGACACAAAAATTTCGTAACAACCGGATGAGTGCATTGAAAAACACACGACTCCCATCTTCTGCTTGGGCAAACAGTCATATAATGATAAAAAAAATTGTAGTTATATTCATTTATAAAGTGATAAATATTGTAATTCTTATCGAATGCTGGTAACGTCATAATAAGCATGGACAAAACAAGAACTTACATGCGCATGTGCAAGGATGCAAAAATATGGCAAAAATTTGTATTCTTAAACATCCCTGTATAGATAATTCCATTCTTAAATAACTCCGCGGCTGATTAACTACGTTTTTCTAAAATCTTATTCTAAAATCGTAACTAATAAAAAGAAAATAATAAACAATCACATTATCTGATTCAATTGTCCGATGCTGACACCTAGCGGGGCGCCAGAAGTTTAAACCCGGAGAATCGTACCAGAGACAAACGAATGCGTAGAGCATCTGCTGAACATGTATCGCCAATAACGATTTTACAAAAGAATTATTCTTCAAAAAGTACAACGAAAGTAAAAACTCGACAAGAATTTATTATTCGTTAAATATTTAATTTTTTTATGAATCAGTCCCGACGAACTTGTGACACTGACTACACCTGAATACTTTTCCAAGTATTTACTATTTCGATCATAAAATAATGATCTAATTACAATAAGATTTGATCGATTCTACTATTTCCAATTTTATCGAGCAACAGTATTTTTATTTCATTGATTTGACGATAATTCGATTTATTTACAAAGTAACTCTGCAAACAATCGTGTTAAGTCGTAAGTTTG
Source organism: Campoplex capitator (assembly GCA_037576405.1). Lineage (NCBI taxonomy): Eukaryota > Metazoa > Arthropoda > Insecta > Hymenoptera > Ichneumonidae > Campoplex > Campoplex capitator. The sequence continues at coordinate 4,360,902 of JARBWI010000323.1, read as the reverse complement.
CAAATAAATATCTCTTCATTGAATAATAAATGCTGATAACGATAAGCGAATAATGAAAAATTTTGAAAAATCGAATTTGTTCTCTCGAAACTTCTTGCTATTGAATTTAGAGTCTGTAATGTCACGTGTGGGTATCCCAGGAGTATAATAAATCTCGAGGATATATAGAACGCGCACTAAATCTATCCCCGTATGCAAATTGGTACGAGGATAGTTTCGAGACTGCTTAGAAATTCAGTCAGTTCGAGGGATGAAACGGCCATCTGTTATTCAAACAACTTGTTTCTTTTTGTCTCTCCGTCTTTCTCTTGCGTCTATGTTAATTCCTTTTTCGAGCTCATACCCTGAACATTGAAAAAAAAAATTTTTTTTATAAAATCGTATTAGGAAATACGATACCATGATTGAATTCGTTTCGTGTATAATGAAAATTTTCAATTTCATCGAAAATCGACATTCGAACTATTTTTCTATAATGACCATCCATTATCTTTATTTTAAATATTACAAAGTATCCTGCGCATCGAATCTTAATATACGAGATTCGCATATAATGACTCATATTGTTCTAACGTACTCGAAAAAAAAAAAAAAAAAATTACGATCGCAGTTTCATTGAATGAAATAATGAATTCGAATTCATTAAAAATACATCAGTTTAAACTATTTTTTTAGCAAAAGTTTTTTTTTTCTAATATATGAAAAACGATAAAAATTTCATCGAGAGCAATAAGCAAAAAAAAAGTGTAAAAATATCTTTACAAATTTGTACGTCTTTCGAAAAAAAAAAAAGAATTTTTTTTCTAAGGAGCTCCGAAGAGAGAGAGACGTAAAAATTTCTTGATATATGTACCATTTTTAATCTTTTAATCTCTCGATCCAATTGGACAGGAAAAAATTTTTTTAAGATCGAGAGCGATAAGAAAAAATGACTTGCGATATGCAGCGTTTGTTTGTAGCCGTCGGTGGAGCGGTAGCCGATCAGGAGTCCCCTGGCAAGAGGACCAAAGGGAGAGCAAAAGGAGAGAATCCTTCTTCTATATACATATATATACATATTTTACGTACCATATACATATATATATATATCTTGGCGTCGCTGAAAAGACCGCCTCGATATATGCCCTTCGATTTTTCGTTTTGCATTTACCTTTCGCTTCTACCTTTCGGTTCTCCCTTTGGTGCAGTTCTCTCACGAGGGAGCAAGTAAGAAAGAGAACATCCTCTCGCTACCTCCTTTCATCTCTCTCTCTCTCTCTCTCTCGCTCCTACTTTTTCTTTCTCTCTCCATTTTCCTCCTTCTCTTTCTCCGGTTCTCTAAACCGTGGCTCTTTTGCGTTAAAGCCGCGGACCGCGTGGCACCACACAGTGGAGACAACGAGACGACGCAGAGATGCGGGGGACTTGTGCCTGGATAGCGTAAACGCTGCGCACGGAAACTTGTCTCCTTGGGTGTAGAAAGAGATGGAGAGAGAGAGAGAGAGAGAAGAGAGATATCGAGGAAGGAAGAGAGTTGGTTGGAATTTGGACCATTTTTGAATTTTTCGGCTTTCCTGCTCCTTTTTTTTAAATTTTTTCAAACTATATATTTTTCATCCTTCGAAATCCAAAGGAAATACGAACGCAAAATCTTTCTTCATCGTTATACTCGTGTCATTTTGTTTCCATCACAAAATCACGATTTTTTCGTACTCGAACTTTCCGAACAAGAAATTCTATCTTTTCTCAATAACGACCACAATTTAGGCATCGAAAATCGAAAGAAAAAAGAATGCTTTTGCATTCACGAGAAAAAAATCTCTGGTCCATTTTATCACGAATTTCATTGAGTTCTATACTTTTGTACACAGAGTCGCTCGAAGCTTTACCGGTCTTCTCTCCTTTATAGTCCCCTGCTACTTTATCACGCTCCATTTTGCATCATCCCGTCCCTTTTCCATCCCCCCTCCCCCTCATACGAGAGAGAAAAGGCGAAAGAGAGGGATATCGGGAGAGAAAGACAGGGAGAGAAAATGTTAAGACTTTTGCCTCGGTTCCCTTTTGCACAGTGCGCGAGAGCGCGCCGCGCGGGGTATGCCTGCCGCGAGAACGTCTCGCTACGTTATTTCCCTACCTACTCGATCGGGACCAAAAGCCCTCTCGGATCTCTGACATACTTTGTATGTTAATGCCACATAATGTCGGTTTTGTTCCTGTTTTTCCAGCATTTATTTGTTCGGCCTCGCTTTTGCTTATAAACGACTCTCCACTCTAATATATATAGATATATATTTTATATATACATATATATTTACGACGTTATGTTCATATACGTATATCTTTTTCGACGAGCCACCGGCAAGTATCGTTGTTTTCGTACACAAGTGCGAGACAAGGGCGTCTATTATATTCCCCTTATGTGTCCCTCTTTGGCGTTCGATTCTCTCTTCAACTCCACCCCGCAACCCTTTTTTTTTTTTCTCTCTTCGGGTGTAGAGGGAAAAAGAAATTGCTTCGAAATGCACCAAAATCACCCACAAATCATTCCTGGCATTCGCCTTTTAAAAGAAACTTCCAAATCTCACTTCCTCAAGTCTTCATTGAGATCAATGACTTTCTTGATCAATTTATTACTGGTTTTTTTTCGCGATAAATACAAGCTGGGGCAAAATGGATCGTGGTGCACTATAATAATAATCAACATAATTATAATCAACGTTTTAGGAACAAACGGATCGTACGAGAGATTCTTAGGATCGTTTAAATCTTACCTAGATGCTAATGAAAGAATTATTTTTTTTTGTAGCTCAAAAAATTATTTCGAAACAGTTCGTAATTTTTTCAAATTTTTTGCCCCCCACTGAAAATCGTGGAAATATATTTTTGCCGATTACATTCGAAGGAATAGGTTCAACATTTTTGATATTATTTGAATTAGCTTTTACTCGATCGAATGAACTTATCATTTATTGGTTTCTACTTGGTCTTCGATTCAAAATCCAGATCCGAAGAAACATGCATCTGACAAATGATTGCAATTTGAAAACATCGATAAAAACGATGACGATAATTTTTCATTGAAAGATCGATCCGACTGTGGAATGATTGATACAAAACAATGGAGAAATGCCCGCAGCCAGAGACACGAACAATCGGAGCTAGTGAATCGCTGCTTGAGTGACCAACCTCCGTGTCAGTAGATCGGCGAACTCTTGTACCGTGTATACTACTACCATAGAAAACACATTTATCCTATATACGGGTGATTCGAGATTTTAACCCGCTGGAAATTCGTTTTGAACATTTACGAGAAAAAGTATCGAAGAAAATCTCAGTTTTTTGGTTCCATAATTTTTTTTTTTCCACTTTCCCAAACTCAGATTTCGTGATTATTATTATTATTTTTTTTTTCAGATTCTGATCTTCGTCGAAAAACCGAAAATGAACCGAGTTCATTAAGGAGTTTCGATACAAAAGGCAAAATGTTAAGAAATTAATGAAATTTGGTGATAATGTTGTTCAACATCAAGTACGAAAATACAAATTTTTTCAAAATTTTCTTCTACTTAGTTATCGAGTAATTATGCATTAAAGCAGATTTCTTATGCCCGAAGTGTATACCTATATATATGGAAACGCTATGCTTATACACGTGAACTTTAGTCTTCGATTACTCGATAACTGTGTAGAAGAAAAATCTGAAAAAATTTGTACTGTCAAATTCGGCACTAAAGAATATGTTCACCAAATTTTATAAAATTATTAACTTTTTGAAATTTTTTGTGTTTTTAACATGGTTTTGCATGGCAACATTGTATCGCTTGTACCGAAACTCCTTAAGGATGGATGATTTTTTACAGAATTAAATTGATCATCAACAATACAGATTTTTCAATAATTATAATTTAAAAGTATTATTTATTTCATTCGAGTTGAAATTCGCTGTTATTCCTCGTGGAACGCTCTATTCGTATAGAAACAAAATCAAATTCGATATATATATATATATTTATTCGAATACTCGAGGTGGGTCCGAGAGGTCAGAATGGTCGTAAGATCGAGGAGGGTTTGAAGAGGGTCGTGAGCTATGCACTTACCGATATCTGACCACAACAAAGCTGCCCGCCGTTTCGTATCCTTCCCGTGTGACTTTTCGAACGAAATTAATTGACATGAAACGGTCCATATGAGAATAAACGTAGCAGAGATCGTGGGGATGTAATATAGACCTGTAACATGGGACTTTGCGTTGACAGGTGATGCCAGTAACTGAATTGGCTCGGGTTCTCTGATCCTCGAGACTTAACAGCAGAGTCTCGTGCCTCGAAGCTACGATCCTCGGCTTTTTCCCCTCTGCTTCTCGTCTCTATTTATTTTCTTCTATGCGCGACACACGTACGAAGCAAAATACTTTTTGTTCAAAGCTCCTGTCTCTATGGTGGCTGAACACACGTCTTACGATACTCAAACGTCTTCAAATATATATGAAGAAGAGTCAATTCTCTGTTTACGTGAAAGACACGGATTTCGATCAATTTTTTTGAATCTTTGAGGCTTTTTTTTTTTTTTTTTTTTCAATCGACGGAAAGAACGTAATCGAAAAATCCTTTTTTCCAAAGTTTTCATATGGAAATCATTCGATATGGCGTGGACATGTTAGCTCTCGTGTATGCACCGAGCATATACTTGTCTCGGCCATATAATACATAGCAATGTACAATTGTATATGGAATAGTTGCAAGGAACAGAAGCAGGAGAGTACGTTGAAAACGGAAAAATAGTCGATATATTTATATGTATGCGTTCGCCTTTACGCGATTCTATACACATATATAAGCGTGTGTAAATATGTATATATATATATATATATATAGAGAAGTATAAAGGCAAAGGTAAATGCGCGCTCTCGCTCCTGTGCGCGCGATGCAAAGAACCGCGGATATAAATAAGCGGCTGTCGTTTGCGGAAGCAGAAAACGGCCAAAAGGATAAAAAATAAATAAGAAGAAGAAGAAGTCGAGAAGAAAGGTATACAGGAGGCGAGGGAGAACGGAGAGAAGAATAAATAAGTCGAGGAGTAGGACACAGCGAGAGAGGACACCCTCAAGATTTTCTCCCGCTCCCTCGCTCTTTCTTTTTCGGCCTTCTTCTCTTTACTTCTCTTTCTCTCTCTCTCTCTCTTCCCCGTGTCTCTTGGTAAGGGAGTTTTGCCGCGCTGGGCTTATTCTCTTCTCGATCGTCCTCTCATCGTCCTTATACTTCGTCGTCGTCGTCGTCGTCGTCGTCGTCGTCGTTGTCGTCGTCGTTGCCGATCTACTACTTTTGTGAAACGATCTTTTTCGCTTTTACACTGAGAAACTTTGCGATCTCGCGGCGGGTTTAGCGAGCGGGAGCAAAAGAGTAGAGAAAGTAAGAGCAACGAGAATCATCGCTTTATAGCACTGAGAGAATTCCAGAGAAAGAGGAAGAAAAAGAAAGAGTGGAAGAGAGAGAGAGAGAGAGAGAGGGAAGGATAACCAACACCAGTTAGTTGGTGGTTACGATACACCTGGGCAGGTGTATCGCGATCTCGTTATCTCCGAAACACACTTTTTTTTCTTTTCTTTTTCTTATCTTTTTTACGTTCCTCATTTTGTTTTTTTTTTCTTCCTGTTACCCACGTTCGGAGCCCCATGGCCCGTTAGTTATATGGTTATAACCATGACGCTCTATGGGAGGGCTTTTTGCCAGGAAAAATCGTCACTTTCCTTACGACACTCTCACCAATCCGAGACAGGACCACCGTCTTTGAACACTCTTCAGGGAATATCTTATACGACCACCGTAAATCTCTCGATCTTGATCTTAAACGTGGCTTCTTTTTTTTTTTCGTCGCTTAAAACTCGTGTGAAAATATAAATGACGCGACTGAAGAAAACAAATATTCACCGTTCAATGGATTCGTGTCATTTCGTGGCTATTTGAAAAGAAGGAAAAAAAAAGCAAATAGAATTGTAGACAAATTTTTGCAATTTTAACGAAACTTTTAACAACCTCGATAATCACATCTTAAATGAAAGGATTCATTATAGATTTATAGATAACCTCTGAGTTCGTTATTCGAAAACATTATTTTGACACTTTTTCTCTGTACTTGAGTCTCGTGAGCTATTTTCATCACTTTCCATCGATATAAGAGCACGTGGCTCAGCATCACCGAGGATTTTCGTTAAATCGTCTAATTTCATAACGGAACTTGTAAATTTTTGAGCTTTGCTTATGCATAAGTATTTTTGTAGGTGTGCGTGGACACAGGGCATGGTTTAGGTACGATTCTCGTCTGGGTCCACAGGTAAAAGATAGTTGGACTGGACCAGTGAAAGAACTAGAGAGAGAGAGAGTGAGAGACAGAGAGAAGGAGGAGAATGAGAAGAAAAAAAGATGAAAAGAGAAGAGCAAAGAGTGTAGGAGAAGCGTAAGGTAAGAGAATGGAGAGAAGGAAGAAGGAATAAGGATTATAAAGAAAGAGGAGAAGAGAAGAACGTAACAGAAGCGAATGCAGCGGTAAAGGCGCAGGTCTGACTGGGCGCAGGATGTTTATTGGCGCATCTTACAGTCTTAAATCTTTATGTTGTCTCTGGAGTCGGGCTTTTCTGTCGTCCACCCGTATATACTCCTATTCCTCGCTGAGCTAAAAGAGGGAGAAACTGTAAGAGACCGAGGGGGATGCTCGAGAGGAAGCGCCGCGAGGTTATAGTACACACATACTTTGGAGAAAAAGAGAGAAAGAGAGCCAGAGAGAGAGAGAGAGAGATAAAAATAAATAAGAGAAAAAAAAACGAGCACAAAGATAAAAGGACCGAGAGAGGCGAGGGAGTGAAAAAAGACTGAGAGTATTATTATCTTGGTAGTAGTAGTAGTAGTAGTAGTAGTAGTAGTAGTCCGGCTCCCTTCTTACTTCTGACAAAAGGAATGAGATTAATACGTATGTATATATTTTGCGAAAACGTTCTGCGGTTTCGCGAAATCTAGTCACAAAATCCTTTGAGAGCTTCTGTTTTATTACGCACCCATTTTATTATGCATATGCGTTCGAACCGTTACGTGCAAATAATTCGAAAGGATTAAAAGATAAAATTGGTCATTTAATAATTATAATTATCGTCGAAATTACATTTTGATCGAGAGGCCTATTACTTATGACGTTCATCAAGAAATCCGGGCATCACTCGATTAATCGAGTAAATATTGGAAATTCTGTTCGGTAAATCGATTGTCCGGTCCGGGTAATCGGATTTTTGAAACAGAGAAGTGGACTGATCGGTTAATTAAATAATTGATCAATTTATTATACTCTTTGGTCGATGCTTATCGATACTTTCACTCCTTTTCGATCCAATAATTTTGATAGCTCATTCAACCTATAAGATTTGGAAAATAAAGGAGAGAATTGATGAGTCAGTCGAATGGTTAATTAACTTTTTGCACACATTCAATGGGTCAATTAATTTAACATGCTTTTTGGTTAAACTGAGCGAGTCAAATGAATTTTATTTATTCAGCATAATTAATTTGTTAGATAACTTCAAAATCTCTTTTGTTAATTTTTTTTTTTAAGTTTGTGCTATTTTTAATGTGAAGTCTTGTCAATAGTAAATATGCTGCTGCCAAGCCCAAAAGAGACTTTTAGTATCACAGCAGCAACGGTAAAGAGAAATGATTAATTTCATACATGAAAATATAACGTAGTTCATCGTCGAGTGGTGAAAACATAGAAAATTTGAAGATACTTTATCTCCATTTTAGATATACCTATATGATAGTTTGAATTTTCTTCTCTAAATAGCCATATGTTTATCCGAACACGTGTTCGTTCCCACACTTGTGAAATTTTAGTTTCAGGACCACAGAGTCAATTACGAACGAAAACGATTTACATTAAATTGAATTTACATGTACCTCTCAGTACATTCTTTTTTTTTGTTTCTGGGGCACTAAAAATAATTATATAGTATTTCGAAACAGTAAAAATTGGGTCTTGGCGTGAATTATCGTTTTACAAAACTGATTCACACTCTTTTGAGAGAGACTCTGTGCGAAGAGAAAGTCGAATAATTTTCTGATTTGAATGAATCTCCTGTGCGCTGAATATATTTTGATTTATGAACCAGTGCTTTTGTTTTTTTTTTTCTTCGTTCAAATACATCGTGTTGAAAAAAGTAATTTATCGATTCACGTTCTTTTTTGAGGTGCTTGATTCATTCATATGTAACAGAGATTCTAAGCGAGGATTCGTTTTATAGACTTCGTTGAAAAGAATTGTGAGAGATATTTTTATTCGTAAGGATCTAGGAATATCAATTTTTTTTTTTTTTTTAGGTTTCGATATAGAAAGCAAATTGTTTTGAGAGATCTCATCTTGATTTTTCATTTACTCTTATAATTTTTTTTGTTTTTTTTTTTTCGTACATTACGAAACAACTTGTCAGTCATGGTGAAATATAGTTATATGATGAGTTTGACTAAATGTAATTGATCGAGGAACGGTAAAAAGATCGAATGGCGTTCGAAAACGATGTGAAAAACGAGAGATGAAAGCACCCACGTGAGTCATAATGATCCCGATCAAAAATCTATTAAGTATACACGTCGATGGGATAAAAATTTGTTTCAAAACTGTATTGACAAAGCCAAGGAAAAATGTTCCATCGGTAAACAATGTTAAATAAATGTTAGTTGTTTATTTTTATACCAGATTCAAAATAATAATAAAAAAACAATAAAATCCATCAAACCAAAGATTCTCTTAATCATTCTGTCAGGTTTTCCATACTTTTATGATCACGATCGATTTTTCATAATCGAGCAGAAAATATCTAACATACAAAATTGATGTATATCGTCGCGATGAACCTGAACTTTCGAGACTATGACGCTTGAACTTTCTTATCCGAATACACAAATCATGATTCATCATTGAAATATTCCTGCGCATCACGCGATGCGTCCTCAATAAAGTAACTGCATGAATATATGCAACGAATTATTTCAATTTTTAAATATCCTGCGATGCATCGCGTGCCTTGAATTTTAAAGATAATAATATCAAATTCTACCCCACATTCGCGTGTATACATATTAATATATTATTACCGATATTTGGCAGTAACTCCGGCATAAATCTGAAGGGAATTGACAGGTTCATGAAAGCACAATTTGCGAAAAAAATCGAGTTCATGCATTCAACGATAATCCATTCGAATGTACATCTGAAAATAACGTTCTATCTAAAAAAAAAGTTTATAACAATGATTGGAACAAGAGTCTCTGCAAAAAATGGAAAATTCTTTGTTTTTTTTCCACGTTCGGTTGAGACTTTGCTATGAATGGGAAAGAAAATGTGTCTAACAATAAAATAAAGAAAAATGTTGAAGCAATAATTCATAATTGGGTCATTAAAGTTTCGTTTAAATAACAATCCTTTCATCATTTATTTTTTTCAATAGTAGTTTTCGGATGAAATAAAAATGATTAATTCATCCCGGATTCATCCGAATTTATTTATTGTCAATTTACCCTAAAAATAGTAACAAAAAGGTTCAAGATTATTTTAAAATCAAGAGAAAATGAATTTTCACAAAAATCATAACGAAAATAATCTTTGACTGTGTAAAATTGATTGAAAATAATTTCATCAAGAACATTTGAATGCGAAGAACTTCGCTTCCATTTAAATAGAAGCCTTTTAATGTTTTTTTTTAAGCGTGTTCGATTCGATAATTCGACAAACATTGCCAGATGTAAATGAGTTTAAAAAACGTATAAATTCAACGTGTTTGAAGAACGCAATACTCTCGAGAGCCTTTTGAGTCTAAACGTGCGCGGTCGAAGGGAGTGAAATATCAGTAAGTATCGATCACGATCGATATCGATTGGTAACACGATCACGGATTCCGTTTCGTGGGCTTCGGAGATAGGATGCAACTCGAAGCATCGTCATTTCGCAGCTCCGCACGATGAGCCACCTGATATCGTGTCTGGGATATATCACGTATATCGGTTACGCTATTTAATCCCATCGCTTCTTCTTCTTCTTCTAACCTCTTTACATCTTATTCCAAACGAATTTGTCAATTTTTCTTTCGATCTCAATATCGAAACCTTTCAATTGAACGAAAACAAAAATTTTCAAAGATGTTTTCCACGCTTTCATTCGATCGAAGCCAAAAACGAATGATGAATTCTTCCGTTCATTTTTCAGCCCCAGAATTTTCTCTAATAAATAAATCAAGAACGGAGTGAAAAACCTTGGAATAAAGAAAAAAATCTTTAAAAAAATACAGAAATTACAGAAATATCCGGAAAAACGTCCAGAATATTTTGAAGAACCAACAAATTGATTTATCACGATGAAAAAAATCCGTTCAATCGTCGATTCGGTGCTGAAAATCAGCAAAAAATGTTTCCACATCTTTGAAGATATCGATCGAAAAGTTAAATCCTGAAATCCTAGTATGGAATGGCAATTTGGCGAGTCGTGAAACATTCTTGAGGAATTCGCGAAACACATAATATATTGACGATTGAAATATTGAATATCTTCTTCGTTTTTTTTTCCGTACTTCTGAGCCCATAGAGTATAAGGGATTCGCGATTCGAATGCAAAATAAATATTATTCGTGCGTGCGTAATGATAAAGATGAAGGGTGCGACGATCGTTTCGTTGATGTATGCTCGCGACAGAGTCACGATATAATTTATACTTTGCTCCAAGAATGTGAATTAGAATCGCACAAAAGTTTTAATCCGAGCGGGCGTATGAAACGAGACGTGCGCGCAGTTGGTGCACGTTGAGTACACACTCGTTGAGTATATATATATATAGTTTAAGCTTATAATATGTATATAAAATGTAAGTATGTATATACAGAGAAGCGTCCGGTGCATAAATAAAGAGTCCCGCGGGTCTGTATCAGCGGCGAGGGTCCCGGGAGACTTCGAAAAGGAATGTAAAGCGCTTCCTCGGCTTCAGGAAGAAGAGCCTGGAATCGCGGCATTGAAAAAACGTTGGAAAAATGGGAAAAAAAATGCATTAAAGAAAGAAAAAAGAAAGAAGAAATAAAAGAAAAATCGCGGCGTATAGTCGGGGCGCGCGCTCGATCGCGGTGCGCGAGCCACGAGTACGCTCCTCGCTCGCCTTCTATATACGAGTGTCTCTTTCCAGAGACCGGCGATAAATAAAGCTTCGAGACTTTGCGTGCGAAACCGCCATGCCTCTGTAGATAAGGAAGTCACCGAGAGAGAGAGAGAGAGGGAGGAACAAAGAAGAGGAACGGGAGCTCACCCCGCGATCGCGATTCTTTTTTCATCCCTTTTTTTCTTTTCGACGATGCTCTCCTTGCGGCTGCAGCTGCACCGATTCTTGCGTATTTCCTTCTTTTTTTTTTTTTTTTTTTTTTTTTTTTTTTTTTTTCATTTATCCGATCCACGGATTTTGAAAATTCTTCGATGCTTCCACAATCCTGTGATATTTCATTCAAACTTTTTGCTTCGATGTCGATTTTTTAAAACTATTTGACCGAAAAATTGTCGTCATCACGACAAAAATAAAGTTTCGGAAATTCGGTCATTGAAAAAACATTCTGAAAAACGATATCGCGAATCGAAAACGAACTTGGAAGTTCGACAAAATTTATTGATGGTGGATGCAATTTATTGTGGGTGCGGTAAATTTAGTCGGAAGTATAATATTTTTTTTTTCTTTTTTTAGATAAAAAGAAAATATTGCTAAATGTGTGATATTTTGCGTGGTGCGTATATTATGAGAAAGAGGATGGAAATGCCCGGAAGGACCATACCCGGTGCTATCTCACGTACCGGGTCCGATGTCCTGGGAGAGAAACGTTCACGATAAAAGCGAGAAACGAATCGAAGAAAGCTGCTTTTATAGAACTCTTATACGATAAATATGTTTTATTTTTTTTTTTACTTTTATTTTTCGACTCTTTATATATTCTTACTCGCCCTCCCTCCCTCCCTCCCTCTCTCTCGCTCTCGATTTGTTCCTATTTATCCGTTCGGAGATACGTTGCGAAAGCATGTGGGAGTGATCGCCTTTCGATTTATTCTGTATAGTTATAAAAAAAGAGGGTTAAAGAGCACTTTAATCGATGATATCGGAGCGATCGAAGTGTATATAGCATTGCAGTTAATAAAAATAGAATGTTCATCAATACCATAAAAAAAGAAGATATTTGTAACAATTGCCAGTTTTTGAGTTGAAATAAATAAATATGTAACGAACAGGCGTGAGCGTATTAAATGGAAAATGGAGTGGAAAATTTTAAGTGAAAAATCAAGATTTTCCCTTTTTCAATTTCCTCCACTATCAAACTGACAGCAAAACTTTTGTTTACCGGAAAAAATTTCGTTTCCTCCAACCAGAAATTTGACTCGATAGGGGCAACAACATATTTCTGAGATGAGACAAAATAATAAGTGAATTCTGCAACAACAATTATTCGTCCAATCAATATAACTTCAGTGATGCAGAAAAAATCATTTCATTAATTTCAAATTCATTCATCATTCAATTCGATAATTGAGATTCAAACAAATATCTCATTGAAGCGGCTAAAAAGTGTGCGTAAGCTTGTGAATGATGCCAGTAGTTGTCCCAACGAAATCATTAGACTCCTGTGAATTGGTTGATTCATCAACGAGAATTTTTCATGATTCAGTTGAATAAACAAAAAAGCATTGTTGAAATTCAGCGTCTTAATAACATGTATGTTCGATAAACAAATTTTTTTTCTCAGTCCACCGTCAACTCGTGAGTGACCAACAACAGATTAAAATCCACATAAAAATAAATGTAAAGATTTGAAAAAATCAGATAGCCGTCGTGTATTTTGTAAAAATGCTCGTTTCGGTTTTTCATTGACAGAGAATGAATTTTCATCGTGGAAAAAAAAAGTTAGTGCACTGACGATCTGGGTCGTTCTATCGTTCCCTCGTCCTCGAGGGGCAACGGAGAGGTGAGGGATAAGATATCGTTCCCACGGCGTTAGGAACCGTGTAATTACGACTTGAATGAATTATGAATGAAAATTGTAATTTTAATGGCGGCTTAATGATCAGCATCACGCTATATACAGCAGTATACACAAATACATTTGTATCTTATATGCATAAAAGATATAAAAGTACTGGTACATAGCTGCTGTCCTGACCGTTCGAATATTCACGCTATTTTTTATTTTTATTTTATTTTTATTTTTTTTTATTTTTTTTTTTTACGAGCTCTCGTTCCGGTGATATAGCCGCAACGAGACGCGTTTAGGAAGTCTTGCAACTCGCACACACACACACACACACACACACTTTTTAACCGCCCTCGCTCTTTGCGAGAGATCGCGGAGTGCGCGATGTTGCGAAAAAGTGAAATGTTGCGGTACCACCGGCGCCATTTCCGTTCTCGCTCCTCTCTTCTCGAACCAGTAGGTTAAGCAGTCTTATTGTTTGACCCCTCTTTCTCGACAATCATTGGCCTCTTTTTATTTTCATCTCGTTTTGTATAAAAAAAATAGAATTTGGACACTAAAAAACGTGTTGCTTCGATTCTGAATCGTGATGAAAATGCTATCAAGTTTCCAGTGGAATATGAAGAGACTGCAAATTTTCATTTCAGTTCGACAGTTCATATTTTTTTCAAAGATTTCATTGGATCCTTCAATCCTAACAGTTACACATCATTTTTGGGGAATGTCGCACACGACAATTTTGTTGTGCAATTGTTTTACACGTCGAAGAAAAAACTTTATGCTGCAAAAGAATTTCAATGTCTCGTTTGAAAAAAAAAAAATGATGATTAGTGACGTGATTACAATTCTGACGCTTTCACGACAATTTATTTCGGTGAATTTGAGGGTAAAATTTATTTTGTAAGTCTGTTCATAGGCCTGACCAAAAAACTGTATCGTCTTGTTACCTTAAAAGGCCAATAATTGCATCCCTCGTGCTTCTTACCCATTTTTCACTGTCTCTCGTCTTACTGAACACTCTTGCGTTCGTATGGGAACTTGAAGAATTCGCTAAGCGGGACAAGTTTCCGTCGAAGATTCCCGAGAGATTAACCAAGTTCCTGCGAGATTATAAATTTGTTTAGAGCTAACCCCAATTGCGTATATTTTTACATAGCGGTTGGAAAAATATTCGTTACTCTCGATTCTCAGCATTTTCATACTTTTATTACCAAATCTCGTATCTTCGTACCGAAAGATGATTTTCTGAAATAAATTTAAAAAAAAACAATAACAGAATAATACAGATCAAGATTCGGTGAGCCTGGCGTTGATCGTGAGTTCCAATTGAAAAGTGAATTTGATTGGAACTGATGATTTATTATTTCATAAACTTTGAGGACACAAAAATTGGTACAAAAGCGATTTTCCTGAATCTATTGATCAATTTCACTGGGATCGATCGAACAAAGCAAATGCGGTTTGGATAAGTTTGATGAATAATGTTGATCACGTTTTCTACTAGTGTCGGAATCAGGTATAAGATAAAGTGTGATTCTAAAGGGTGTATAATTGGTTCATCATTTTATATTCTCGATGTCTGACGAGAACGAGGCAAAAGTTCGAAGCACAGAATTTTTTTGGTGTCATTGTTGCGTATACTTGTTAAGGTGGGTTGTTTCTTTGGTAACGGCACTAACCAAGCGGAGTAGCCGTTGGTGCTGCTGTTGGAGGAGCAAAATTCAAGGAGAGTACAGAGAAAGAGAGAGAAAGAGAGAGAGAGAGAGAGAGAGTCTTGGCAAGAGTCAGCCAAGCGAGAGAGCAGCAACAGAAAACCTCAGAGAGCAGTCAAGAGTACCGACACAGCCCTCTTTGCTTGGTCTCTTTTCCTCCCTCTCTGATATTCTTTCTCACTTTTCTATCTCTCCCTCTCTCTCTCTCTCTCTCTCGATCTCTGTCTCTTACTTCTTTGCTTTTCTTTTCTCTTTGTCTCTGTCGCTTTTCTTTATGTCTCTTCTTCTCTTTGCCTTTCTTCTTTTTTTTTTCTTTCGTATAAACCCTCCGCGTGCCTCTCTTCGCATCGCCGCTCTAGATCCTCGGATAAGAGCGAACACCATTTTAGCGGTTCCTTACACACCAGACATCCGTTCGCCTTCCACGTGATACTACAGCGAATAACACCGCGCCAACTATATAAAGCAATATGTGATATATACACCTATATTTTTGTATATATTCCATATTATTTATAAAGAGAAAATTCAGAGTGAGAAAGAGAGAGGTTAGAGATTTAAAAAAAATGCATACACTAGTTTATCCACATCGTTAAGTCACTCAATGAATCTGTAAAACATCATTCCACAAAAACGCTCTAGATCTCATATCTTAAATCTTGATTTATCAATTTTTTTGTACAACATTTCATTTATCATTCATTTCGACAGATTCGTATCTAACTTCCTTCGATCGAAGGGAATCGGATTTTTCGTGATTCACATATTCGCGATAAGAAAAATCATTTTAAAGATACAGTCATCATAAGTAATGTCAAAATGATGCTTTTCGGAGACATTGCATCTTGGGAAAAGTTCGGTTTCACGTTATTTGACTCGAAAGTATTTTTTTGTTTGTTATTTCCAGGCTAGTGAACGGCCTAGAGAAGGAAATGATCGAATATGCAGCGAGAAACACGCGAATCCAAAATTTTCGTTGTACGGTAAATGCGTGTTAGCTGGATTCATCCATGATGGGGAGATTCATGACGAACCCCTCGGGAGAGTTCAAGACGTACACGCATGTACACGTCCTCGTGACTTCTCGCGGTGAATCTCTCACCTGTGACCCTCCCGCCGTGCGTGGAGGGCTTCGAGCGTGAAGGCACGATGTGTGACGAAGAGGGTCAGTCAACGAGTGCGAGCATAAAAAAAAAAAATAATAAATAAATGTATATACACATAGGTATATTTAAAAATCGGCTCGTATGTACAGATGTACACGTTTATATACGAGAAAACTAAATCTTTGGCCCCACTTAACTTTTTTCCCTTGCTCTCTCCCTCCCTCTCTCTCATCGCTCCATTATAAATTATAATTTCTACGGTAAAAGTAAGCTACGAAGGTGGAGATTATGCTCGGAACAGCTCGGATAATCTCCCCTTGGATCATCATCATCGTACCAGATTTATTTTTAACCGGTAATTTAAAAAAAAAGTATCGTATTTTCGCGTGTTAGAATAAAATTAAAAGAGATTTAATTCAGGTACATATGTTTATATTCGTAGGCGTACCAATGCATGTATTTATTTATTTATTTATATATGCACGTACAAATACAGCCGTAGAATATATACACGAAATAGTCTTCCGGGTAATTATATCGTCAACTAGTTCTCTTCTTTAAGCCTGCTGAGAAATTTGATACCGTGACGTCATTAACGAAGATAACAGCGTGAGAACGCGAGAAGATCGCCCTTAGTTTGCAAGAATGGAGGCGAGAAGGTAAACGGTTTGAACGATTAACGCACGTTAGTTTTTCCCGTCGCTTCTGTGCTGCTTGCTCCTCTTCTTTTTTTTTTCTCTCCTCTTACTCACCTCTCACAACCACCCGCATATACCATTGAGTCTTGAACACTGAAAAACAGAGAGATTTTTTTTTTGTACGGAGCATTCTACGTCGATTGACGTCAACAATGACGTAAATAGAAAGACATTTTTCGACTTTATGGAACATTCCTGTCACCAAGAACCTTAATTCCTCAAATTTCATTATTCCTAGGGACCGTTCCATCCGATTTGAAAAATGAGGGCCCACCGCACATCTAAGATATCCTGATACTTATACACGACGATAAATTATTTCAGTTATTTCGTTGTTATGTCTTCTTTTGCCAACCTTTTGGCCTGCCATTTTTCATCAGTCTCTCCATGACCCAGTGTCGCGTTCAGCCCTGATCTCACTTGTACATTTTGATAGCTCATAAGAACAGAGGCTGGACCAAATGGTGGAGAGTAATCGCGTTGGCATAAAGTTCCTTATACATACGGACTATATAAGTATAAGATCTTGTACATACTCTACGTAGCTTAAGCTCGTTATACACATAAACGGTAATTCTACACTTGTATACATATATGTCTACAAGTATATGTAGTTGGTGCGCAAGGTACAGTGACCTCCGACTTCTCCGTGACTCCCGACGCACCCAGGTGCGACATGAACCGTTAGAAAAATTGCGTGGCTATAAAGAGAGCGAAAAAAAAGGATCGAGAACATAAGCGAGAGAAAAAGAGATGGAGTTTCTACTTGTTATGCCTAAGAATCTATAAATAGACATGAGACCCTTATCGAATTCAAATAAACTCGATGAATTTGATGGCTCTTCAAAAAACATATTGATGAATGTTTATCTGGTATTGACGTCCGTTTGGTTTTAACTGATTCGAGTGAGTTTGATGACATTTGTATTGTCGCTGGAATCGCCAGAGATTGTGTAAACGTGGAAAGCAATTAGTTTAGAAGAATTTTCTCATTCTGACGCACACCGCAAACTTTAACCCCAAAACTCTTACTCCTGGAAAGACAAAAAAATATACGGGTATGAAGAATTTCGTAATAGTTGGGTTACCCCTAAGATCGTGAGAGTCTGGCATCCGCAGCCACGGAGGAAGGGTGAAGAATCCCAGTTCGTCAGGTATATACTTAAGAGAGACCTTTAGGGCGAAGTTAAATTATAAGCTCGTATGAAATACTAAGTTGCAAAATGGTAGAACTCTGAAGAGAAACGAGTCTGACGTTTCAATCGTTGGTACACTGTTAAAAAAAATTTTTTGAACCAAATAAAATTTATTCAAAGCAAATAAATCAATTACTTGTATATTATCCGGTAATTCATGATTGGTATATAGCAAATATGTTTTCGACACAAATATATGTTTTCATGAAAGCTAATATCAAATCATTAGAAACAATGGACCTTTAATAGACTCGATTGCACGATTACTACAAACAATCGGTCGATTTAATTCAGTTGAATAAATGAATAATTGGATAAAGATTTTGACTTCATAGCTCCATAAATTGAACTGTTTCATCGATCTCAATAACTATTTGAACTGACACAGGTCATTCACTATTATTTTTATTATTTCGATCGAAAGACTAATTATTTCGATTAATAGTTTTATTTTTGTATCAAAGAGAAACACACTGAATGTAATAAATGAAAATTATTTGTTTCCAATGCGTTGGGCTTTTCCAAAAAAAAATATTACAAATTTTTCGCAAATAATTTTTATTCGTGTTGTTTAAATAAAATATTCCGACCATAAATATTAATTATCTGCAATTAAAATTTTAGGTTTGTTTTTCGTAAGAAAACTGTATTTAATTCAAATATCGATAATTAGTTTCAAAGATCTCGATTATAACGACCAATCAATGGCTACCAAGAAAACAAGTTACTAAATCCAACGTATGATTTTATTCAATCCAAATCAATATAGCTTAGTCTCCAGTAAATTCGACTCAAATAATTTGAATTACTTGAGTCAAGAAATTTTTTTTAACAGTGTAGACCTATTAATTCAAGACGACTTTGGTGTACATTCCTTCGGTATAGTTTGCAAACTTTTTAATGATATCTTTCCATTTAAAATAAAATGCCAAGTGCAATAAACCTGGTGACCAATGTAGCCTTCTCAAATTTTCGGATCAATCAATTCAAAAAGATTTTCGCGGAACATCATCGAACCATCATATTGTTGTATGAAAAAAAACATTGTTGTGAAATGAAATTTCCCAATTGTAAGCCCCTCAAGACGTTACGTTAGTATCGCGTGTGTGCTTAAGAGTCCCACCGCGAAGCGAAGGAGGTCCTGGGGGGCAGGCCACGGGGCCAGAGACTAGGAGGGTCTAGAAGCCAGGCATCAACAGCTTGCCAACAAACCCAAACACAGCGACATGACTAACTAACACTTATGCAGTTCCTATATGTATATATATTCGTGAATCTCGGCAATGCCAGGAGTGTTTTCAGTCGGGACATAAGAGTAGCGTGAAGTCGCGCAAGAATAGGGGTTAAGAAACTCGTTCTCCGACTAAAGTGCCTGCACCGGAAGCGGGGGCCTTGCTTTCTGGGCTAATAACCCTAGTCCTACATCGACGCTCGGCATCTTATACCAACCTCCTTCATTATACACGTATATGTACATTCACGCATATGAAGAAACGTAACATACGTATACGCATAACTTCCAATGGGTATAAACAAGCCTGGCAAGTGAAAAGGCGTAATCCACCTAACGCCGTCGCTCAAACTGACTGGGTCAAAGCCTTTTTTGTCAGGAAACCAAGATCGTAAACACTGTCTACATATATGTGTATCAGGACATATGTATAATACGAGCAAATTCAACTCTATGGATTTCAGACACAGCGAGCAAGCAAAAGAACTTAAGCCAATTAACCCAGCAGCCTATTCCAATTGGTGTTGAACTCTTTTCTCGCCTGCGTTAGCCAAGTTGGCAGATCCAATGAACTCCAGCGAATACTTGTGTACTAGACTGAGCTATCCGTATGGCACAGTAAGCAAAAATACCTGAGTCATCAACTGACCTGACAGCCTCATCCAGGTGGCTTGAAGCTTTTTTTCCACCCTGAACTAACATCCTGAATGCCATTGACCCATTGAGTATCGAGCCACAGAACTATACGTGCAAGTCCATCTATTTGGATCCACTGATTCTTCTATGGGGAACCAATCAACTCGGCAGACTGATTAAGTCGTTCAGAGGCTTCTTTTTTAACAGTGAACCAAGTATCAAACTTCTCACTGTCTGTCATACGTATCAGCAGATTCATGTTTACCTGAAAATTCATCTGCACAGATCCAGACACAAGAAACTGACGAAAAAACTTGAACAGTCTATTCCCAGTGGCTTGGAGGCTTTCATTCGCCAGTAAATGAAGTGCGTAAACAGCCCAAGTATTCATTGATTTTATTTACGTACGGAGAACCACAGGCAAAGCTCGCTGCAAGGCCCTGCTAGCAATCCGAGAGGGCCTTATGAACGTTCAAGTACATGCTCTATAGCCGATGCCTACACGCACATAAGTACACAACTACGTAAGTAGCTCTTTACTATACCTGTGTACTTATATTTGTACAGATTGCATGGAACGAATTTCGCAGCGTCGCAGAGGTCTGCCCTATGGATTTTTCTATAAGCAAATCTTAAGAGAGGGCTCGTTGCGAACACATGCACTGCTTAAACGAACGTTGCAAAGCAGCCCCCCCCCTCTCTCTCTCTCTCCTTATCGGCATACGAGACCCAAGAGATTTTATACATATGCCCTCGATCGCTAACCAACCTCTCGGCTCGCAAGGATTCGTACGCAAATCTCTATCGGGAGGGAGAGACCACGGTGGCTCAAGACTGGAAAAATAATCCTGGCGACCGTATATAAGCCTGTCTTCGACGTATACACATATATGTATGTTGTGGGATTCGTTACTGGCCTTTTTTTATCCTGTAAAAGTTTATCGGGGCTATTACAAACGACCAGAAGCACGCATTAACCATTTCAGTGCTCCACTTTTTTTTTTCCTTTTCTTTTTTCTCTTCACGTTTCTTGCTTCTTGTTCTTTGCTCTCCAACAGCGAGTTAATCGCTCTCGTGGAGAATAAAAAAATATTATCAGGATCGCAGAACTCGCTCTGGCAAGAGGAAAGTCGTTTTATCTTTTGTTATTTAATATTGCTAGTAATCGGAAGTGTTTATTTGTTGGTTTAATTGCTCGTGGCTCATATTTGAACCATTAATAAAGTAAATGTGACGTTAAAATTGCGATATCAATTGGTTGTTTTTTTTAATTCGTTATTTTTGATCGATCGTGGATCTGAGATCGATGACTTCTAGGCGTGATAACAAAAAATGCCTCGAAAATGCTTCTGCTTGACAATCTCATTTCCCAACGTCCATCTTAACGTTTCTCGTACAGAAATTAATTTTTGTTTCTTTTTTTTTTCTCTTATGCACCGGAAATACAAATCAGCAGAGGAAAGGACTGGTTCACGTTTCTCAAATGTTTAATTGGGCGAATAGAAAAGTGTCGAGACTTCTGTCCGGGTGACCATAAGCGTCAAGGAAGTGGAACGAATAACGCGCATTGCGTAGCAAAGGGTAATACAGTGCGCATTCACTGACACAATTTTTTATACTTTCAAGATACTTGATGCCCTTGTGTTTTTCATATCTCCAAACAAAAGAAACAAACATTTTTATTCATTTTTTTTTTTTCACTTGTATACTTGGTATCCATCCAATTGTGTGCAAAAAATAATAGTTTTTAGGAAAAAATAATTCGTGCAGTGCAACGTCTAAAAAAATAATGACGGACAGGATAGTTTCGTTGGATAATTCTTTACATTGTCGAAAAACATCGCACTTTATTCTGCGCTCCTATTTTCATCCGAGTATTTATATTTTCTAATTATTCCATTATTTCCAAAATATCATGATAACGAAATACGAAATATTTTATTTCAGCTGATTTTACATAGAATTTTTAACTCTTTTTATGCACATCGTTCATCTTTCATTTTTAGATTAGAAATAAAATATCTAGAAATGAAACTTTTCTTTCTTGCATTTGTAACAGAATAGAAAAATACAATAAATAAGAATAAATCAGATTTGATGTCTTGTATTTTTTTTTCCCATCCGTGTTATTTATTTATTTTTTTCTTCTATTGTACCCGAACGATATGTGTATAAAATTATTGGTTTTCTCGCGGTGAAAGCACACAGCGTTAAAAACATTTTTACAATTCCTCATTGTTGTTATTATTATTTGAAGCAAAAAATTAATTCGTGGTTATAGTACGTGCATAACACGATGTAAAGCAGCTCGTAGGAGTCTCAAGATCTCGCGCATAAGCATCTCTCCTTTTTTCATACACACATATACAGACTAACACATATAAATATGGATATATATATATATAGAAAGGCGAGGAGGAGTCGAGGAAGCAAAGGGTTCGCGAGAGACCGCGCGAGATATCGGGATGTATCGAAGCTTTTCTTGCGCCTATTTGCGAGAGCCACAGGCCAATATACAGACTTGTATATACATATATATATATATCTCCGCCTGTTCCTGCGTATACACCCACACACTCTTTTCTCTTATAACTCGCGGCGCAAGAAGGTCTTGTCTCTGTGCGATGTTTCAGGCGCCGCGATTGTGCTTATATACAACTATCATTCCCGTGATATAACCAATGCTTCCTTTTTTTTTCTTCTTTTCTTTCATTATTTCTTGTCATCGTCGATGTTTCAAGCGTTGGCAAAATATCTGCTAACATCCCTTATTTTTATAATATTATTTTATAATATTATTTTTTTTTAATATAAATAATATTATTTATAAATAAATATAATATTATTTTTAATATCAGTTGTTTTTGGATTTGAGTTTCTTTTGGGTATCAATTTCATGAAATGACGATTGGTTCGAGAATTTTTGTTTCAGAAATCGTGACGTTTGGTAGGTAAAGTATTTTCGTGGGGAAACAAAATTGATGGAAAATTCAAAATTATGATTTTCAGGCGAAATATCGGTAACGACAATTGTTCTCTGATCGTCTCGATAACAAATATCGTAATAAGAAAAATCTTCCAATTGAACATAAAGTGAATTTAATCTTGCGTTAATATTCAATATTGAATTATATCGTAACAGGATTTTTAGATGTCTCAATAATTCACTCGACCTTTATGGCAAACTTAGTTTTCATCGAGGAATTGATCAAAGATCTCAAAAGTATACGAAAGTATGAAGGAAAAAAAAAATGATATAATAATACATTGCGCGAATAGTGGTACTAGACGTATAATTCTACAAATCGATTTCTCTGCCGATCACGCGGTGCGTTTCTCGTTCGTGTCACGCCCCTAAATGACGAACCCAAACGCTCTGAGCTCTGTTCTCGTCTCTCTCTCTTATTCTCGTCTTTGATGAGGCGTGGCGAACGATCGCAGCGTCACTTCCGGTGACCGGTTCGCCAGAACGAAGAGAATACTCGTTCGGAAAGCACGAGATCCGATACTGCTGAACAGAGATCTTGTTTCTTTCTCTCTATCACTTTTCTCTTTCATCTCTCATTCGTACATTTTATGCCATCAATTATTCTTCATCTTCATATATATTTGACTCAATCTTTTTTTAATCTCTATCTCAAACAAGATACCTCATTTGTGTTCAGCCAATTATAAACCTCATTAGCGTCAAATCAACACTACACAAACTACCTTGAACTACAATTCCATCCATTATTTCTAAACATACTTATTAAATCCCAAATACAAACGTCATTGATTATCCTTCGTCGTATCGATCCTCAAATGGAAATATAATCTTTCAAGCTCACTACAAAATTTCTGTAATCATATATTTCATTTTGTTTCTTCAACTTTTCTAATCATCCTATAAAAAGAGTGTCGCGTGTCCGTCAGAAAAATATACCTTCAAATTTCTAACGGAGAACGCGATGAAAATAGTCGCATAAAAGCCTGTGTGCAATTCGTGGCGAATCATTAATCGAACTGTCATTATTATTTCGAGGGGTCTGCCCAGAAAAATATGGAACTTCAAATGAAACGAAGAATTCTCCAATTTTTTATATTATTGTTCGGAGAACTTAAAATCATCAGGATTCGAAGATGAACCTGAAAAATACTCTTCTCCGCTCCCACCGATTCGGACAATTTTTAATTCCCCATCAAATGAAATGAGAGGACCACAAATCCGGGGACGTCGTCGCATCAAATTAATTAAGAAGATTGACAATCTCTCTAATTCTCATAGATCGATGTGAGCGAGAAAATTTTGAGAGAAAATGAGCAGGAGATGAGGTCGAAGGTGGAGTATAGAAGAGCTCTGGTGTGTCTATACGAAACGAGTGTGTGCAACACATCGCGTGCACCATAACACATGGTTTCGTCGTCTTCTTTTCGTATGAACACACACCCACGAGTATAATAGAGCTCAAAAGTTTCGAAGCACCGTTATTGAATAAATATTTTTTATTTATCCTTAGATCTAAGAAACCAAAATCATGTCTTATCATCAGTGACATGTTTTAATTGATAAAATATCGTACTACAGAACTATCAATGAGAAAACCTTCGTGAATTAAAAAAAACAGTATTTATTCGTCTTTTAAATCATCAAAATTTGAATTTATTTCATGAAATCTACTCGTTCGATAAAACGAATACAGATTTTTAGGTTAATTGCTCATTTGAAATGATTTTTTTTATCATCGACGTTTCGTAAGAAAGTACGAGACTTTTGGACGAAACTTTTGAACGACAGTGTATACAAATCGAGGTTTCACAGAGAAAATGGCGTCAAAGGACTTGGGTGACTTGGTACGTGCGCCATTTTGGTAGCAAGCTTTAATGATACAGGTAAATGGATATACGGGGATGCACACGCCAAGGCATATGAGGTACCGAGTACCGCAGGTTGCACATTTGCGCTGGTGAGGTCGCGAGAGAAGTCGTCGCGCGGAGAGCACCTTTCGAGAGAGTCGTATATGCTGCCTCTATACTGCTATAACGCAAAAGACCCCACAAGTATACACTACCGTATAGAATTTCTGGTATTTATAAGGGCGAATGTAGAAGCGTTCTGCAAGGATTGGTAAGAGATCGTGAGTTCCCTTTGATTGTTGAAAAATTTCTTGTATGGATATATGTATCGAGGAGACGAGCAAGGAGGCAAGGAGGCCTCATGGTTTCGCGTTGTAACTTGGCACTCAGGATATTTCGTCATTTCCTGCTTCTCACGCGATACAATCTAAATTAACTATGTTCGCCGCTCGGCTAGAACTTCTCCTCCCTCGCGTTCACCACCTCTCTCCTCCCCCCCCCCTCTCTCTCTCTCTCTCTCTTTCTCTCTCAAAGATTCTCTGCATCTCAGAAAATTTCTTATTTCTTGGCGAGGGGGCCACGATGTTTTGTACTCAAGCAATCCAACTTTAGCTCGCAACCTGCATTTTTCCTCGATGTACGCACCCACCGTACCCTGTAGATTACACACGCGGCTTTTTCTCGACACACTGCAGGTTCATTATTTATATAAATAACTACTGTTTAAGAGGTCATGTCTGGTCAAATAAATCGTAATTCAAAAGTTTTGGAGTTTCTCTTATTGGAGCACATCTGCGAAGTACTCTCTTCAGATTTTCGGGACTTAGAACCACCACGAATAAGGCCCAGGCCAATATTTGGAAAAAGTTTTTAAACGTTTTTTTTTTAAACAGTTTGCTCCTTTTAATTGAAGGCGAACGATCTTCGATTCTATCCTAATTGACAGTTTTAGACTCACGTTACTCTGATTTCTAATAGAAATTTCAGAACTTTCGTCGTTCAATGGCCACGTCCTTACGGGAGTGTAAATTTTCCTCCAGCAAAACAGTTATATTTTTTGTTTTTTCAATGAGTTCTAACGTTTAAATGTTTCTGATGCTGTGTTGATACTAAATTTGATGAAGAATACTAAGTGGGTAGAGGATTATTTTTGCACAGGTTTGTCTCCTAAATCTTAGTTGCTTAAATAGAAATAAAAAGACGAGTTTCGAAAACGTCAAAATTGCCAGATTTTCGAGTTAATAAATTGTTGTTCTTTTTTTTAGTCAAGTATTATTTTGTTTTATAAACAATTTTTCGAATCACTGATGCGGACGGAAGTGCTTGAGTAGCGTTCTCGTTCGAATAATAATTATTGTTAGTTTCCGCTTTCTATACACAGTTGAACGAGATACAAGGAGCAAGAGTACTGTGAGAGAAGAGCGGGAAAGAGGATACGAGAGCTCCGACACCACGAGTGAACGGGGCATTTTTAATGAATTCCTTTTTTTTTTCTTTCCCTCTCTTCCTCTAGTTTTATTTTATTTTTATTTTTATTTTTTTTCATTTATTTTTTATTCAGCTCTCCCGTCTCTTCCTTTCTTTATCGTTCGTGCATGAGGCCATCATCGGATTCTCGCCTTCACTAATCAGATAAAGTGCGTGCACCCGCTACCTATCTCCCGTGTAACGAAGTCGAGGCTTCGCGTAACGGTTACATTTTGCAATTGAAGTTTTTTTTCTTTCTTTCTTTCCCAAAAGCACGAAAACTTCGTAAACAAAAATTCTTTGAACATGAAAATTATGAAATTACCTAACTTCGTCATGAAAGCTTTTCCCACACGAAATGTAATAAAAATTACAACAAAATTATCTCCCAATTGTAAAATTAAGGCTCAACCTCGATGCTCAATGAAAGTTTGTTTCGTTTAACGAAAACGTTTCGTTGAACGAAACAAATTTTCGTTTAATTTTTCAGCCATCTCTTATCGTAT
This sequence comes from Campoplex capitator, assembly GCA_037576405.1. Classification (NCBI taxonomy): domain Eukaryota; kingdom Metazoa; phylum Arthropoda; class Insecta; order Hymenoptera; family Ichneumonidae; genus Campoplex; species Campoplex capitator. The sequence goes on along the minus strand of JARBWI010000323.1, from coordinate 4,334,514 downwards.
CGTTACTTTGTTTTTACCCTTGAAAACAATGTTCCTGAAGTTTATTTTTTCCTCGTTAAGTTCGTACCGTAAATTCATTATTGATATTAATTAGAACTTTGACAATTTATCATTCAATTGGAAGACGAGGCTGTTGGTTGTTTTTTTTTCTTTCGAGGTACGCATTACAATCCTTTTGCAAGAGCCTTCATCCGGGTGACCTTTCGATAAACCCATACGATCATCGTCTCGCAAAATAAGATGATTTTACGAACTCGTATATGACGTGATAAACCCCTTAAATTGAGATTGACTTTTGGAATTCGTCGGGCTACCCCAGACGAAACTCACGAATATAAATTTCGGCGAGTCACGCCTGTACCCGTCATGTAGTTGTATACCATGGATCGATGTGCTATTAGATCGCACGTAAAAGGGCGTAATTTGGATAAATTTCCATGAGAAATTGTGTCTTTCACGACCTTTTCATCAGCATTTATCCACACGTATATAAAATAGAATTTAACCGTTGGTCTCTTTGATTTCTGGAGAGTCATCAATATCCAGCATTCTCGTTCGCATTCCGAACGTAATCGAACGATCAAAAAGGAGACATTACTAACGAGGCTAATGAAAATGGCAGCTTAATCATAACTTGACGTTATAACGGATTCAATCTTTTTTTTTTTTAATCCTCGACTATACCTCTTGAAACAATAGAAGAAATGATTTATAATCGAAACGAGTGAAGATCTGATCAAACCATGGAATCTCGTAAGAAAAAAATGATCAAAATGATGCTCAAAAGTTTTTGTTATTCTCTGTGCAGCTTAGGTTTGTCTGTAGAAATTTCAATGTTTCAGTTTCTTGTATTTGATAACATCAAATACAAAAATACGAAAGAAAAAATAACTTGAAGTTCACAGTGATAACGATTCTTGTGCTATCGGTGCGTGGCTTTGGCGTTTTTCCCAAGTAAAGCAGCTTCGAGTCAAGGCCTCAAGTAGATCGATGACCGTTTGACTATTCACTGACGTTTTGCTGAGAGTCTCATGATCTTCGTGAAAATTCGGTACAGTAGTGGATTGGGAGTGACTTCGTGTAATTAACAGAGAATGCAAGGGTCTCGTAGAGGGTATGAAAATGAGTGAAATAAAATAGAACAAATCCAAAGACATTTCGTAAACTTCCAAGGAGGTTATGCGAAGAAAAAATTCAAAATACAAATACGTAATGAACGTAAATAAATTTGACGATCGTTTTCAATTTCATCCAATTATTTATGATTATTTCGTAATGATCGTCGATCGAAACGATTGTCAAAAAAAAAAAAATCATCAATTTATAAGCGAACGTTTGAGTACGGAAACCGATGAAGCATCGCGGAAGCATTGAATTCTATGGATGCACGATTTCCTATCAGGAGTCCAGGTCTTTTGAGGTCGCGAGCCACGTGAGCGTGTATTCGTACTCGGCGAATTAAGAGCCTGAACCGATCAATTGTAGCGAGATGATATCGATATGCGTTCGGCCATGCAGACGCATTCTGAGTTAACGAACCGAAGCTCTGCACGAATGAGAGTACAAAAATACCATCATTTTTTCGCTTAATCTCCCTCGAAACATTTCTCTTCCATTATATATTTGACCGCGCAACTCAAAATAATTGCAAAATCAAAAGACGAATTATTTCACAATGTTACACAATCGCGATACGCCGATTTATACGAATATAATTATCATCTCGAAAATTCATTCCTATCATTTGTTCATTTTTACTCTTTTTCACTTGAGATATCAAGAAAATCGATGTTTTTACCACATCAGTGAATCATAGTCTTGAATAAATTCGCTATAACTTCGTTTTACATTGTTATATACCTATACTTATTTACCAAGACTTTGTAGCTGTTAAGTATGTCTGAATATTTGTGTTTATGGACACATGCACACACCTATGTTTATTTCTACAACAAATATATAGATATACAAGATCATATATATGTTTATATTTGAAGGAGCGGTCGAGTGGGTAATAAATCTCGGATCTGTCGTCGATCTACGCCAGGGTAATAAAATATATAGTGAGCTGCAGAGACTCAGACGAGAGCTATGGCTATGAGCAATAGAAGAAAGAGAGAGAGAGAGAGAAAGTGAGAAAGAGATAGAAATAATCTTGGAAATCGTACTCTTCAACTGGTCCATGCACTCACGATGTACGTACACACATTTAATTCATACACATGTGTTTTGTTTTTTTATTATTATTTTTTTTTTTGCATAGCTCACGAATTTTGCATAGTGCAATGACTACTGTGTACATGTGTTTGTACATATATATTTATGTATAAACGTATACATAAAATGTGCACAATGGAAGTTACGCGTGTACTGAAAAACTATGGTCGTCAACAATTTCGCGGTGCAGCAGCAGATCTGACGTTTACGGGATAAACAAATTAAACGAGGAATGTGAGACTCGCTCGCGCGGTATCCGATCAAATATTCATTGCAATTCATCGAAAACGTATCGAAGTTCTGTAATCGTAGCAGTTTTTATCGTGCTGCGATAAAAAAAAAATGATGGAATCTATGAATACGAATGTTTGTATCATAAAAAATGCATGAATTATTGGAGATTTTTATAAAACTGTTGCTTCGGAATGATTTTTTTTTTCGTCTTCGCAGTTTGTCATCGATTCAAATCATTTGTCCATTAAATTTTCATTCTCGTTGAAATATCTCGTGCTGCTTTGAACATCTTACGAATTATCGACGTTTGAATAAGTCGAATAACTTTTCATCAGAGATTGATAATCATATTTTTACAGATTTCAACATTTTTATTTTGCAGAGATTTATGAATTTTTTGGTCAAACTACAAATCACTGAAAATGGGTCTCACTTTTGAATTGATATCGGTACTTTTTTTATAGGATTAATGACGAAAATTTGTATGAAACAAGATTTTTTTTGAGACGAATAATTAAAAGATTTCTGATGAATTTCGAATCGAACGAGGCGTTTGTTTGATAGCAGCTTAAATTTCCAATATGGCGGAAGGATCGATTCATCGAAGAGCCCATTTGTGCGCTCACTATTTATACGGGGGAAAAAGAAAAATGTTCCGCCATATTGATCGGTAAAATTAAAAAGGCGATATTTTTTTTCACAAATGCTATCCGCGAAAGGATAAATCCATAAATAAAACATAAATACTCACACGTACGTATACAGATACTAACATGGGTATAAATTCTTCTGTTTTCTTGTGGTTTTCGCCGCACCAGTGGCGATTCCAACAAATTAACGGGTTGCAAAGTCTCGAGGGAGGAGAAGAGTAAGGAAGAGGGGCAGGGGGGGGGAGGAAAGTCGCGATCTCTTCGCGAGTCCGCGAGATCGCGAGTTCTCTCCCGCTCAAGAGCTGCTGCGTTCTCTCTGGCTCCACCTCTCGCTGATCTCCCTCTTTTCCTTCTCTCTCTCTCTCTCTCTCTCTCTGTCTCTCTCCCTCTTTCTTTCTCCTCTCTCTGTCTCTCGGTCTCGCTCTCCCGAAGAGGATCGAGGCATCCGCCACGGGAGAGATCATTTTTCCCGTGTATTTGCAAACTGAATAATAAATACGCGGATACACGAAGAGCCGCGCGTTCCGCCTTCACGCAGCTCGCTCTAACCGCGGATTGGTTACATCGCTTGCGAGGGGACGGCGATATTCGCGGTTCGCTTCGTCGTTCTCTTACTTTTATGCTGCTCCTGCTATTGCTGCTGCTTCAATCTCTCATCTTCTCTCTCCCTCAGTCTCTCGCATTTTCTATCTACCTTCTCTGCTTCTTTCTCCCTCTCTCTCTCTCTCTCTCCCTCTTTTCCTATTCTCTCTATTCATCTTCACTCCATCTCTCTTGCTCTCTCTTTTCAACCATTTCTTCATCTTCTTCTCTCCATTCATCCATTTCCTTCGGTTTGTTCATCCCTCTCTCTCTCTTTCTCTCTTTACATTCATCCATCTCTTTCTCTCTGGCCACCGCTAAACACACTTGCGTCTTCCTCGTGGACCTACTTTATACTTGCGCCGCTTCAACGACACGCGATGCTCCCCATATTCTCTGCTATATAACGCTGTATATATACGCGTACACGTCCCATGCCATGAATTATGGCTACGAAAGTACATGACGCTGTATTAAAAGACTGGATAGTAGCGAAAAGAAACACAGAGACACTTGCGAAGAACTTCAACAGTGAATTTTCTTCTGTCCATGCTAGTTTTTTTTTTTTTTTTTTTCTTATTGTTCAGTGTTTTCGAACACACCGAGCTGCTTCTTTATTCATAAATTATAGACTGATATTGGCACCGACGAATTTCGATGATCGGCAATTAAACGATCGACATTTTTTTCATATTTCTTCCGATTTTTATCGAACAAATTTTCGTATTTTCTCAATTACGATCACATCCTGATCAGTTTTCTGATCGTTCCAAGTAGCTGAATGCTGAATCATTGCAATCTCTTCTCAATAGGTGAAAATAGCCTATAAAAAGTCGATTCGATCGTTATATTTTTCACTATGCATAGTTCTAAGAAATTAAAAATGAAAAAAAAAAAAAAATTCGAATGCCTCGTCATCTCTCAACGTTAATAGCCAGAAACTGCGTTTCTGGCGTTTCATTTAAGCACGCGAGATTCAGCGTAGCATTGAGAATCGTGTGAAAAAAGAAATGAACCCGTTAGCTCGTCTACGGCTGATGATACATTAAAGTTTGTGCAAGGTCGTTACGCGAGGCTTCATATATTCGCAGGTGCGTAAAAGAGAAGAAGATTAAAATAGAAAAAAAAAAATAAAAAATTCTCTCGTAATATTACTCACTGTTGTACTCGTTAACGGATTATTGAGTTTCCGTAGAACACGGGGTCCTTTATATATTCGTGAAAATCAATTAATTATTCCTCCTTCACCAAACTCCCACGATCTAAAAGCAGAAGCAGAAGATCATTAATTAAGACCCGGCTTCTAATCAATCTCTCATCCGTATACAAATTACTTTTATTTATGCTTCTTACTATCTACGCGCATTGAACCCCTTTATAGTTAAATTACTTATATTCTATGCATAAGAGTATTTTCCATACGGGTTTGAGGGGCCAGGAAAAACGGATGCTCGTTAGATCGTAACATCTTTGAGTTTTCATGCTCCGTTACGTGGCAAAAGTCTTCATTCGCCTCACGCACTTATTTTTATGCATTAATGTGTATCTACATATATATATATATATATGTGTTTGTAACAACATCACCATAAGGCCGAAGAATTCTTTGAACAAAAATGTAACAGAGGTTCATAGGATTGCACAAAAATTTCAACCACGTTTCTTCCCTTTTTCCTCAACATTTTTCTCTCCCCCCTTCCCCCCTTCCCTCTTGTCTGCCTGTTCCAGCATCATCTACTTGCCTTTTTTTCTCCATTTCCCCTTCTTCCTGACAGCATTAGCGGTCAAGTTTGGCGAAACGAAGCGTTGAAATTAAACGAAGCGTTAAACCGACAATGTACTTGTCGGAGGGGAGAATTAAATACAACCAATGAATAAAACGTGTTATCATTTTATAAAAGATGTAACACACTTGTTTGTGGATATATCATTAATTAAGTGAATTATTTCTGTTCTTTATGCAATTGGCTATCTCGTACGAGGTGCATGATTCACTCAACTCCATTTGCACAAATTCGTGCGTCGTGATTCATCACTTTTTTGTCTACCTCGTACATGCTTTTTCCACTTTTCAGGCTCAGGATCTACAAATATTAGAAATACTGGAGGAATCATTGGAAAGTTTTTGTTTTTCTTCTTGCGAAGAAATTTAATTACGAGTCTCCTTTTTTTATTGGTTCAATCCTCCCACGAGCACAGTTTTTGGGTGTCTGCGATCCGATCTCATCGTCGTTATTCCACTTTAATCATTTTTCCTGTTCCTGTGAGATTCCCAAACGTTGTACATTTCTGTAAAAAATTTATCAGCAGACTCCGAAAAATCAATGGAAAAATCGTGCTGATAGAGTCGGTCGTACGTTTACTGAGATTCCTGGATAATGAACGATCGCAGAAATTAAAAAAAAAAACTTTCACCTGCTCAGCAATCGTTGCGGAAGCCAGTGGTCACTCATCCAAGTGCTCTCGACTCGTCCTGAATTGCTGGACCAGAAAATCGGTAAAAACACAAAGAAAATTTGATTTTCAATTTGATTCACTTGAAATTATTCCCCGAATTCTCGTGAAGATGTATCGAGATTCTTCAATTATCGGAGATCATTTTTGTTCGTCATTTTTATTCTGTAATATGAGAAAATCATTGTTCGAGGCTCCGCAGCCAATTAACTTCGTTCGACCCATTCGAGATTTGTTCATTTACGGAAATAATTTTAATTGCGCTACAGGGAGAGGCCGGCGATGAATTCTTTCAGGTTTATCCAAGAATCGTTATATTCGCTTCTTATGGTGACCGAGAGAAGCCCATAGAAAAAAAAACACAAAAAAATATGCACGTATGTGTATAGAGACATTCATACCGAGATAAATTTTCTCTGTCTTGAAGAGTCCTGGAGCGGTGAATCACATAGGCCTTCGACCAATCCACGGAGAGAGACGACGAGGCCTTTCTCTTCGCGTGTTTGCTAATCGATCCGCTTCCTACGCCTCTCTCGTAATTATGTAACTTATATCTATACACATAGTACAATAATTTATAAATATTCTGACAACTACGAAAAAGCTCATTTGAGGCGAACCAAAAAATAATCGCTCTTTACCGTACCATTTATTTTTCAGATTATTCCATTTTCAGATCCTTTGCTCGATACGTTGACAGCTGGAATTCGTGCTGAACAGTGGATTCGAAAAATCTGAAGATTTCAACGAATAAAAAGATGATTTTTAACAAACAAAATTTTTCAGTAAATTCCATAGATTTGACTCGATGCTCATTTGATTTTTTATGCTAATTCTATGAAACAAATATTTTTATTAAGAGAAATGATTTAATCGTGAATTTGACACGATTCCAAACGTGTCGAGAAGTTACAAGTTCACGATTGTATTTCAATTCGCCTGAAGAGTAATTGAACATATTTTTTTTTTCTATTCTCCTAAAACCATTTTCATTGTACACCAACGATGTTTCGCTTAATTGGCTCCGACGGAGTACACGCTTCTTCTAACGTGTTTCATTTTTTTTTTTTCGTTTACGAACAGGCAGCAAAAGTGGTATGATAAATGTTTCCATTATTTTTTCACCTTCGCGCAATTTTGGTTCATTCAAAAACCTCGTTCGACAGGATTCACTCCGACGGAGAAATCGCACTCGTAAGTAAGTTTTCGCGGTCCGATCGATGCTCGATCGGAAACAAATTTATAAATATTCCGTAGAAACATAAATTTATCCATTTTCCTAAATAATTTCAACGTTTCAATGCTTTTATAGAAATGTATTAAACGCTAAAAAGTATTCACACGCGCTACCGCTCGAGCTGGTGGCGCGTTCTGACGAGCGCATGCGCAATAGATCGCAACCGGCAACGTGCGGCGCGACGAACGCATGCGCGACTGCTAATGCGCGAACGATCGTGCGCGCTTGCTCGCTCCCTAGGCTTCTCGCTCCTTCCCCGATCCACGGTAAGCCGAGCGGTATACAACCGCGAGCCTTATTATGTCACACTCCCACGCGAGCTACGGTGCTTGCCGCTTGTGCCGCGGGAGCTCCAACGTCGTTTGACATTTCCCCGGCAATCTCGGCCCGGAGAACCTCTCGTACCACGCGCTCTTTATCTTTCTTTCTTTCTATCTCTCTTTCTCTCTCTCTTTCTTTCTCTCGTGCAAATCGCCGATGATCTAGTGAGACCGCCGGGCGCGCAGATCGGTCTCGTGTGCTGCTAACACCGTCGCAATCGCGTTTCTCCACAAACCCTCCAAATCTCGATCGAATTATATCGGCAATATTTTCATTATTGATTTATCGAATTTCGTATTTTCGAGCCGATCATTCGCTAAGAAAAACATTGATTTTTCGATGCGAATATCGAATTGTGATATTTACGTGTGATTCTCGGCGGTGGGATTCGAATTGTGAGAAATTTTTATTACGAAAGTATAATAACGACTTTCTGTGATCTTCGTTTAATCAATTTCGATGAACTATGAGGTATAAGTGCGAGTCGAAAAAGTGCGAATATTTCGAGAGGATTTCACAACCCCGGGAATTTAACGTCGCTCGGCCAAAGTGCTTTACGTATTAATTGCATCGAGCCAAAACGTTCCAGAGAACTTTACATCGTTTCTTGCTCAAAAAAATTTCTCATTTTCGTATACGTTTTACGATCAGTGTGAACAAAAGTTACGATGGATTACTTTTGAAGTGAAGTGTCAGCGTGTTTCGAATAGTCGCAGCGTTCGATCCTTTTCGTTCCTGCTGACAAACTTTTTTTTATCACGATTCTAAGTTTTTTTTTTCTTGTTTTGTTTTGTTTTTTTTTTTTTCCAATTTATTATGGTATCGTGAACTCGAAGAGATTCCTTGCCAAAAGTTCAACTCAGGAGTTTAAATCGCGAACTCCGCTCTCCGAAGACCGATCCTCCGACGGTGATGAACTTTGTGCTTTGGACTCCGGTACCTACCGATTTTCTCAGTCTTTTCCTAACATTTTGTCCACTCGATAAATAGAGGTAATTATCATCGCTTTTATACGAGACTTTTTTCTTATTTTTTTTCTGCTAATTCATCGAAAATTTTATCCTCTCAAACCTAAAAAAAATGTCGTAGAAAATCATCGTTTTGGAGCAATACTTCGCATTCATTTTTGCCAGCATCGGTGAATCATTTATTTTCGAAATAAAAAATAGTGGAATACGTTTTTCGAAGGTTATGAGTTCTAAAAGACTTTCTCGATGTATTCGTCGCGAGTTACAACTATATGGAAGGAGCCCGAGAACGTGCTTCTGCAATTTTCACGGGACGTCCTCCCATCGTCGAAGAATCGAATCAATATTAATTCAGCTGTCCGGTAGAAATGAAATCTCATTCCAAAGGTCAAACGCGAATGGTTTTTCATCCGCTAAAAAATTCGGTTCGAACAGCCTCTCGATAAATAGTATGAAAATCTATGAGAACAGAAACAAAATATTGATGAGCTCGCTCTTCCTGAGCAGGAAAATAATGAAATATTATTGAGAAATCGGTAGATCGAAGTGATTCTTGCTAACTAATGTTCAATTCTATAAATATCAGGAAAAAGAGATTTTCCCATTGTTAAAAAACGTTTGCAAATAATATTCAGAAAGTACAGAAAGTTTTTTTGTTAATCAATGTTTAAAGGTCGAAAATCAATTTTAAAAAAATACTCCAGACGGGGAAAATCTGTGGGAAAAAGACTGTCATCGATTTTAAAAAATCTGGAAACTCCCTGAAAGAAATAAGAAAGTGGAGTAAAAAGAAAATCGATAAAATGCATAAATCGCAGCTAAAATTTTATGATATCGACGGTAGAATATAAAATTAAAAAAAAAAACAGTTTGAAATAAAGAAAAGAAAAAAAAAACAAAAATAAAGGTGCATATGCTCGATCGCGACAACGAAGGATCAGTAGAGTCGAAGCACAAAATCGGTAATGAGCTGTAAATCTCGCGGGTGTATATTCCCTGTTGTAAAAGAGAGAGAAAGAGAGAGAGAGAGAGGGACTTGAACGGAACCGCAATGAGTCACACAGGCTGGCGAGCAATCGCGAGAGTTCCCTCTCGTATTCGAGGGGGAGACCCTGGCGCTATGTCGATTTTTCTTTTTCAATTTTTTTACAGGAAATCGAAGGAAAGGATAATAAGCGAGAAATTTACTCTACGGCCGTTACCTGAAGCGTGGGCGTACCGGGTAACGGGCGTATCTTATGTTCTATAGGAACACCCTGTATGCCTCTCGGTATCGAACATCATTTTTTTATTCTCCCTTTTTTTTCTTCCTCTTCTCCGATCTCTCTTTCTCTCTCTCTCTCTCTTCTTTTATTTTATTCAAAATAAAAATATCGTATCCGCAACTCGTAGGGATAAACCTCCAATTAATGTCGCTTGAAACCTCGATTCGATACTAAATCTTTCCTGAATTTATGGAACTCTGAACGGGGACAAAAGACAACATGGAATTTGAGCATTTTTGTTTTTGTTTTTTTCACCGAGTACTGCCTGCAGCGCGAGCGATTTATTTTTCATCGGAGCAACTATTTTTTCGTCACATTCTGTCAAATTTTATACTTTTGAAATGATGTCTTTAATTTTTAGATCGTGAACAAAAACAGTCGATCGATAAAACGATGATTTCATTATTGGTAGACTGGAGAAACTTTTTCAAATTTATTTTTCAAGTTATCAATTTTCTTCGATATCAGTGCACTCACGTTGTTCTCTTTATTCGAACCAATAACGAGTTGCTCCGATGCTTCTTTCAGCTTTAAAAATTCACGAAAAAAATCGCAACGATTCATTGCTTCGAAGTTTCGATAAAAAACGTTTTATAGTGAGATTCTCTTCACTGGTAGCTCGAATCACTTAGCGAAACTCGTGCGGGATATCTTTTACCTCTCTGTATATATCGCCAGAGTTATAATACCTACGAGTTCATTGTGGAGGCTTTTCTCCTCCCCCCCCTCCCTCCTCTCTCTCTTTCGCTTACTCTTTCTCTCCTTTGTAAGAAGAGAGTTGAAGTTATATGCTCGGAGCAGCGATAAGGCTAGACCAAGTTGAATGGGGAGAGCACAAGTTGAGCGTAGATCTCGCGGGCGGGCTCGCGTACCTCTCGACATATATATTCGAATCTATAGGACATTCGATATCAGATCATGAACAATTGAAACAGACCTCCCCAATGTTTTCTACGAAATAAATGAAACGTCATAAAAATGATACCAGAAAAAGCCAGAATCAAAAACTCCAATTTGATGAACGTTTTAGTTCAAATTAATTCCGAGGGACTCTCATCTGCTTCATTCATTTTCCATAACTATCAACTGGTTACGAGAAAATATAAAAAAATATCGTACTTCTTCTACTTTTTGCCTGACTTCACTGTGCTAATTGAAAATTCACTAAATTAATTCAAATTTGACAAAACTTTGCCTCGTTCCAATGAAACGTCGACTGTCACATCGGGATACACAAAAAATCAGAAATTTGAAAATGCAGAAATGTTTTCGAGGGTCAAGTGCTCCATCGAGTTGTTTTTTGTACCGAGCAACCAACGTGAAGTCCTAATGAAAATCGATCCTAATGGGAAAAAAAATAATGAAAAAGTTTGAAGAGGAATTTGCAGCCAAATATTGAGCCACTCGCTACGTAATGGCCCATACGTTGGAGAGAACATGGGTAACCATATGTACAAGGATAGTAAATATTAGAGGGAAGCCTATTCGTGCAAAAGCGAGCCGCGAAATCATAAAATAAAGTTGGTTGTATAAAGGCGTATGGAGCGTGTGTGGAACGAGCCTGTGACGTTATATCCATCGCCTTCATACATTCAATATAATGTTTTTGTTCTATACATATATTTCGTTATATACGTATATAAACGAACGTTTATCCGCGTATATACAAATGCATTACATATTTACATGTATAGAAAATCGCATGTATATTCGTATATATCTATAGACTCGGTCTATACCTATGATCGTGTCTCTTTGCGTGTATAACGCTCCATTGCGAATATTCACGTGTGTGTATATGTGCAAGGGAGAGAACGCGTGTAACATCTTGCCCCTCGACAACTCGCGGAGGTCTCAATCCCTCCGGAGGTTTCTTCGCGGATACAACGCAACAGTTTCTTGCAATAATAATCATGAAATACCGCAATAGTATACTTCGTACTCTCTCTCTCTCTCTCTCTTGTTTCTATCTTTCTTTTCTCACTGTTCCTCTCTTTTCCACTTTGTTTCTCTGATCGATACTTGCTGTACTTACGTACAGGCTGTTTCAGGCCACACACACACACGAATTCCTGAATCTCACTCTTTGAATCCACGCTGAAGAATAAAATTGAGTTTCAGCAATGAATTCGTTTCCGAGTTCAAATTTGACGAGAAAATTAATGGAGAAATGATCGTAGAATCGTTTTCTGATGATTGATAATGCTTTCGTTTTTTTCCTTCGTTTGATTTTGTTTAATTACCAGTACAAATGATGGCGGTGATTGGTATAGAGGGTGCGAGTAAAAAATTCGTTGATTTTAGGCCTGAATTGGCCTTTGCGTGCGTCGATTTATTTCGAAGTACGAAGAGACTCCGTTGGAGTTTGTAGCCGCAATTTCCTTCTTACCGATATGTCATTTCGATCGTAGTGATGCATAGGAGCGTGGAATGTCTCTCGAGTGTCGCGTTGCCACCTTACTGAGAACGCAAAAAATAAAAATAAATATGTAAAAATAAAGATCGAGGTCTCCGTTCTGCGCAAGATCGAACTCTTATTTTTGTTGGTTTAAGATTTTAGATGGTGAAGAATTTGAGAAAAAAAAAATTATTGCAAGTCCTCCAATCTTTGATTAAGCAATACGATTTTTATAGTCGTTCTGTTATCCGCATTGACGATAGTCAGATTTTTTTTTACATTTGGTCATCACTCGATGAAAATTTCAATAGACTCAAAAAGAATTTATCAAGATTCAATTAAACTGTCTGACGAGCACGGACCAATCTACTTCCGGTTCTTTGCAACGATTTTGTCATTTTTTATCAATCGTCGCTGGTTTTTTTTTTCTAATCGAGCCCAGTTCAATACTGTTATCCATTTTTGAATCATTCGATCAACTTTGAAAGAAATTTTCCTAACAGATTAACTTCTGCTTTACTAAATCAGTGGCTGATCTTTGCTCACACGAATATGATCATTTTCATTATTTTCATTCGTTACTTTTAGCAGTTTGCCTTATTTATTTGTCTACCGAATGGTTGGTTCAAACATTGTGCTGAATGAAAATTCTTTCTTGATCGTTTTGCAGTCGTTCGGAAGTTATAAAAAAAAAAGCGAGAATACGTGCGGGTGTAAAACTCTTGTGAAATGGATGGTGGACCAAAGAAAATCGAAGGATTATCGATATATGGATGCCCATGGTTGGAATTTGGCCGAGATGTGCCAGCGTTACCATCACGCCGGTGTACCTTCAGCCCAAAACTCATCCCCAGTTAGGGAACAAACGGCTGTTATCGTGCAAGGACTTACAACGGCCTCGCACATCGAACAGCAAGCCACTTCCGCCTACTCTCATTACACGTAAGTTTCAATCTCAAAACTAAAGAAAAAAAAATATAAATTTGTCTCAAAATTTTCTTTGAAAATACCAAAATTCACGTCAATTTCAGAGTGCAAAACTATTCTCTCCGTCAATGCTTTTGAGACAATAAAATACACTTCGGGAGAAAAATCCATTAACGTTTTTCTTCAATGAAATAACAAAAATCAATAAATTTATAAAAGAGCCAATAAAAACCAAAGAAGTAATCGATCAACACGTTTTTTTTCGTTAAACTTGAGGTTTCAGTAGATAATTAACGAATGCAAAAACACTTGAATTATTATTCTCAAACTTTCGTCAAATACGCAGCTTTTGAAAACTCGTATTCAGAAAGATCGTAAGAACGAGTCTTGATTCAACTTATTTAAGGTGCCAATCTTCAGGAAACAAATACTGACGCTCGATTGAAATATTTTATTTGACGTTTTCTTTTTTTTTTTCAATTATCTCGTAGCTCGACCCCCCTCGAACGTTGAATATTGATTTTTTTTTACGCAGGGTGCGATCACCTCGGAGAGGTTTTCTCTAGAGGATAAAACGAAGAAAAAAAAAGATCTGAGGCTGAGCCTCGCATGTTGCCTGGCGTGGAGAATGCGTGAATCGTATATATTAAATATATTTTGTATCGCATATATTAATAACGACACAGGCAGAGGAGGAGGAGGGGGGAGGGGGGGGGATGAGAGGGATCAAAAAAGAGGGGAATTAGGGATAAGTATACGATTCCATGTACCAGGCAACGAAGGTAATCCTGTTATTAGCGCGACGATTAGGGTCCCAGGGATGCAAGATCTTCCAGGCAAATTGCGGGGGCGTGACCGAGTGTTTGGTTAGCGTAATCGTCAATCGCTACGTCGATCCGCGAGCTCGCGCGACTCTTCACCAACGCGATATATGCACGAGTATCCGTGTGTATATACTTGTACGGATATCATCGCACTCCAAGAGATAGAACTTATACAATACGTTTCGCCAAACCCTCTCACATCTTTTTTCTTCTCTCTCGAATCCCCCCTCCTCTCCCCCTATTATTTATCATTATATATACCGTGAAATTATTTAGCCACTTTTCAAGCCAATTTTCTTTTCACTTATTCAATAAAATTTAAGCCTCCATTTCGTACGTACTTTATTTCAATTTCAGCCTCTCTTGAATTTTGACATAACATTCGCTGGGACGCTGGGAGAATAAAAAATCAGGTGAAGAGGGAGAAAAAAATCGGCATATTTTGGGATGACAGTCGAGAATAAATAACTGTCAAGAAATTCGAAGAGAAAAATCGATTTTTTCGTACTTTCAGAGCCATAAATTCGGTCGATTTTTAAGGTTTTTTTTTTTTTTTCAAGGTTCCTCATTCTGATTTTGAAGGGATACTTTTCTGAAGGGTTGGAGAGCAAGATTTTTTGGGTTTTTGTTTATAAACATTACATTATCGCTTCAGCTTCGATTTCTGGGAGGCAAAATAACTAATTGGCTGTTTTTTTTCTGTTTTATTCAAATCGAGCGTGTAAATCGTGTGTGTCTGGCTTCCTTTGACAGCTTTGCCTAGCTCCCTCGTAGTAAATATTCACTCGCACGCGTATATTTCGTGTTTCGTTGTTTTTTTTTCTTTCTCTCTCTTTGCCTCATCTTTTTTTTTTTGCCCTTCGTCCTCGTTTTATCCCCTTTCACTGGTCGTCTCGTTTACCTTCTGCGTTCGCTTCGTTAAATCCGCGGAATCCTCTTCTCTCCGGGTGGAGGAGTCCGGAGCCCTCGCTAAGGATCTAGTATATTATGCACGCGTCTCTCCCGCGCACACGCGGGGGAGGAGGGACGAGAATATCGTGAGAGTCGCGAGAGCGACACCGCGCGTCGTGTCGGCAAGACCTGAAATTTTATTCCCTCTTTTCTCGATCTCTCGACGTCCAATTCTCCCTTTTTTTAACCCATTTTTTTCGGACTCTTTGTGAATTTCTTTACTTCGACCGATCTCAATTTTTTTTTCTTCTTCTACTTCTTCTTCTTCTTTCCACGCTCGTCCTTTCTCGAAGAGACAGTTCGAAAATTCATGCTGCTGTAAAATCCGGCGATTCTTCCGTATGAAAACTGCATTCCTTTTGCCCCAGTAAATTGCACTCAAAATCGTACGAAAAAAAACGATCGAATAATCGAAATAAAAAACGAAAAATCCTAATCAACATCGATTCGATCGAAATTCATGCATTAGAAAACTAAACACGGATAATAATTTAATTATCGTTTTCAACACCTTTTTTCATAGCATGAAAAAAAGGGAAAAATCCTTTCCCTTTGATCTACCGCATAAATGATATTTCACTCACGATCGTTATTTTTCAGCCTTTTGGGACATGAATTAATCCATCCAATGAAGCTTCTCCAATTCATTGATTTTTTATATCACCAATTCGAAAGATTCTTCGGTAAATTGTAATGCGATTTGGCGGGAGGGCGGGAGGAGGTATGCGCTCTTAGAAACTGTAATTGCGCTGCGATGACAGTTTATTGGCATAATTACATCGTGACGGATTGCTTTATTGGGTTCTGCTGAAAAAAGAATAAAAATATCGCAGAAAAATCATTGAGTAATCGATAAAAAAAAAGAGGAAAAAAAACTGGACTAATGTTTATTGAACCGTATGCTTTCGTATTTTGAAAATATTTGTGTCGCGCGTTCTCCGCGCTTCTTCGAATAGATCGAATGCGTTTTTTTTTTCTCTCGGGACAGACATATATCGAGAGAGAGAAAAAGAGAGAGGGAGAGAAAGAGTCGAGTCTTTCTCTTCGAAAGTCCAAACATCGATTGTAAGGTCTCATCGTCGATAATTCCATGAACGATACCTAAAGCCTCGATGGATCGGTGTACGAGTAATTTATGAAGAATTAATGTACCGAGAATCAGCTCGACGGAAACGATCGGTGGAGGGAAGAAGAGAAAAGCGTCAACGGTTTAGACTCCGCGGTGTTAAAAGATCTGACGCAACGCTGTCAAAACGACGTTCGATCAAACATTTTGATTTCTCATCACGGAAACAACAACCACCGCGCGAGGGTTTTTCCAATCTTGCTCATTCCGTTTTTCTTGCATTTCGCATGTACACGCTAACGATAAAAACGTACCTGACGCCATGCTTTTTTCCCGAGCATCTATTTTCTTCATCAAAGGTGTCCGTATGAAAAATGCCAAGTTCACGTGACTCCTGACACATATGAAAACGAAAATCGCACGAGATAATTATTTAGGAGAATAATATTCGTTCGATGCGTGATTCTTCGATGAAAAATAATATGCAAATTCGTCTTCGCACATGACACTTCACCGCCGCAGCTTCGTCATCGTCCTCGTGCCGATTTCTCTCCCTGTTCTGACATTGTTCGACCCTCGTAACGTCATTTTCGTTTTCGTTTTTTTTTTTTTTTTGGTGACACACATTTCATCGTTGATTTTTAAGGCGTTGGAAAAGTGCTGGAATTAATGGAAAAAACGTTACGATAAAAGAGTAACGCAAGTTCTCTTTCAACCTCCGGCTGACTCGTTTCTTTTTTTTTTTTTGTTTTCTCGCGCTGCATAATGAGACAACGGAAAGTAAGAAACAGTGGCGAAAACACCCCACGTTTTAAACGGAAGCCAAACGTTCGTTACCAACCACACTACGTCGATTGGCAACTTGCTATTCCTGTGTATAAGACGAGACAGCTAGAAAGAGAGAGATAGTGAGAGAGAAAATATAAAGAAAGACGATGAGAAGGCAGCAGGATGAAAGAGAGAAAAAGAGTGTGTAAAGTTACTCCGAGTGCTTCGTTCTCCAGGGCGTCGAGTGTGTTTCGCGAACAAAGAAGAAACACCTCTTTCCGCGAGGCCTCACCTCTCTCTTTCTCCAAGCAAAAAAATCCCCCACGAACACCCCGAGGTTCTTGCACACCTCGCGAGGATTCTCTCCCGACGCCCAAAGCCCAGCCACAGACACACCCAATGCACCCGCGACTGTATCCAGCGACTCCTAATGCAGGACTCTCTTTCTTCTTATTTTCTTTCTTTTGCTATTTTTTATTGCCTCTTCCCGTCACCGAGGTTAATATACGTCTTTTCTCCGACACTTTCGCACATGTCAACTAAACGTTTCAGCTGTAAATTCATTCGATTCTTTTTTTCTATTCGTCTTAAACAATATTTGATCATTCGAAACTGTTGATGAGACCTACGAATCATTTTATTTTCATTCAACAACTTCAGAAAACTCGATAAAATAATTTTTTTCTCTTTCGCTTACTCGAGTTATCGAATCGATGAATTTGCAGTTTCATTAGAGTAAGTTTACCGGATTTATTTACCCCAAAATTCTCTCAAATTCGCTTCAATCCGAACATGACACTGACGAAGTTAATATCGATCCAAGCTCCCAACGTAAAATCCTGAAAGTCTCATGCAACACTAAAAAGTGTCAATTTCCATTCAAATTCTTGGAACAACTACAAATACATTTAAAATGTAAATTTCAATTTCCTGGGTAATTAGACCGAGTCCCATCTCATTAGTGTCGTTCGTGCAACGAATTTCCTTTGGCCAAAGGGTTCTGGCGTGGGGATCTGTGCATTCGAAGTGGACTCTATAAAATCGAGAAGACGAAATGCGAATAGGTTTAGAGCGATCGAGGCAAGCGGTGAGGGAGGACCACGGAGCGTTAGTAGTGCAGAGGTGATCGGCTCGGGGTCGTAACTTCCGCTTACCAAGTGAACCGCGCATTGGACATTCGATTTAAAAGTTTAATCAGGGGCCTATAAAATTACAGTTCCTTCGGCATCGAGATCGACGAGAAAAGAAGAAACGAAACAACTAAATAATAATAAATAAAATACAAAGTGTACGATTCGTTGCTTCGGCTACGTTGTTGCATTTTACGTTCGAACTCTCTGTCGAGACTTTGTACACACGTATCGCAAGGGTGTGTTCGATCGGCCATTATTCCAGCAGTGAAATATACGCCTCTGCAATCCTGTTACCGTACTTTCGACACATAAACGTACTATATAAATTCTATATATCGAGCGTACATAACGTATACACACATGAAAATATTTACTGGTAAAAAGCAAAAGGCCAGAACCCACGTAATTAAAACTAAAAATCAAAGTATTTTACGTCTCTATCGTCTCGTACGACTCTTCTCGTGTGCTTTCGAATAAACAAACCGTACATAAATGCTACGTAATGTCTGTATGAGACACGGATGTTGGTTAACTGCGAAATAAGCCAAAAAGCCAAAACCCACGTATAATTGAAATGGCAAAATCTCGAGATATTTTTCACGTTTTTACGTTTCGAAAAGCTCTCTTCTCATGCGGTGTTGAAATCATCTACCGTCGTATGAATGCTAAAACATTGGAATCAGCCAGTTTTCTGTACATTCGAAGTATATCAGACGATTCGAGACCTCATCGAAGTATGGAAAGATTCAAATATTGAAATTCATAATTTTATTATAACGATCGATCGATTGTGCTATATCTTTTCATACAAATCTGGAAGATTGAATCATAAAATCATTGGGTTTTGCTCGAATGTTTGCAACAAATTTACCAGAGTTCGATTGATTTGAGTTTTTTTTTTCGACGTTTTTGTATGATTTTTCAAAATTTTATTCAACGAAATCAACGATGATAAGGCCTTTGGGTCTTGTGACCTCGATAACCTGAGTTGTGCCGTTGATACGAAATGCCTCTTTATTTACTTGATGGTTTTACACACACACATACGCACAAGCAGACAGATATATTAATGGACTGTTTTTATTTATTTATATTTTTAGTTATATGTACTCGGTTTGCAAACACCGCACGTTGGCTAGTCGGAAAAGAGCTTTCTCTAGACTTCACCACCGATCTGAGAATAATTCATTCGAGCCGCTCTCTCATGTGCAATATTTTATACATATATGTATATATATATATATATATATATATTTATATTATGCACGTGTGAGTGACGAGCCGACGGCTGCCAACGCCGGCGATTCCCATTAGAGTGATGGCCAAACCCCACAAGTTTACACGTAACAACCAAGTAAACGAGCTCAGCAACAGCTTCAACGATTCGAAACAAAGTTTATACCGATTTGTGGGAAATTGGGTAAGAGATTCAATTTGGAGAGAAATGTTTTCGAGTCCTGATCGAAGAAATATTTTGTTCGTAATCTTTCGTAATCTTTATAACGCTTTTTCCTTTCGAATAGTTCGAAAAAAATCTGAATTACATTTTTCTGTGATTCATAAAATTCTTTGGGATCATTGTTTAAAAATTTTTTTCATTTTCTTTTTCTCTCTCGCAAAATGCCTGTTGCATAGGTGTAAAGATTTATTTAGATCCTTACCGTCGTACATAAAATTACAAAGAATCGCAATTAATGCGTTACAAAACCAACGTCTGGATAAGTGTTTAGACATTCGTTTTCTTTTTTTTTTTTTTTTTTTAATTTTTTTTTTTTTTATTGTCGTTATTTGTATCGCGCTATTATCGCACCTATGTAATTCTGCACGCTCGATAAAACAATGGAGGATTCTCAAGCGAGAGCGAAAGAGAAAGATACTTTTAATGGGTTCGCGACTGTTTCGCGGTGTCTTATCCGTGTCGGAGTTTTATTGGTTATTTGAAATCTCTTTCTTTCTTTTATTCTTTTTTTATTGCTGTGCAGAACGAAAAATCTCTGAGGAAACCTTCGTTCTTTAATCTTTCAATTGAAGCTTTTGATTATTTTTAATCCTGTTGATTTTCGTTATAAATTAATCAACTTCTCATCGAGAAATCAAATTTTTATCCTGTAAATTCATCTTCAGATATTCCAGAAACGACGCTGAGAAATTTTACGAATTTTTCGTCATCGTTTACCATTAAAAAAACTTTAAAAAATTTTTTTCATCGTTCTCTGCCCTCTAGAAAACTCTGTGCCGATTTCTCATCGTTTCGGAGGCTCCGAAAATCCCGCTGAAAAGAGGTTTCAAAGCATTTTTTGCTAATTTGAAAAAGTCTCGATTTATTTCTTTCCAAAATCTCGTACATATACCAGTGTTCTCGCTCGAGATATCGAATGATTACAGCAACTCTGGGATCTCACTTCCGGGTTCAGTGTTCCAGATCGCACCTGGTACACGTCCCGCGGAACGAGCGAAATCCGAAAAAAAGACATCAAAGCGCGCGATCGTCAATGAAACGCGAGAGATCTTGTCTTAGAGGCAGGCAGAAAGGGAAAAAAAGGAGAGCACCGAACAAAACGCCGACTCAGGAGAAGAAGTGTTTTTTTTTTCTTCTTTTATTATAACCCAACTGTGCTGTCGCGTGTTCACGGAGTTCAGCGGCTTTACTGAATGAAAATGCCCCGACGTTTTTGTCCACGTCAAGAATATCTCTCGATGAAGAGACAGAAAAGAGTGAGAGAGAGAGAGAGACAGAGAGGGACTTAAACAATGGACATTATATGGAACACACTGCAACATTCTCATGTTTTTATACCACGGGACATATATATATATCTATACGAGTTAGTGCCTCTTCGAATGTGTAAAAAGTGTGTCGCTTTCGAGCCCACTCGAAAACTAAACGGAAGCATTTTACATTTATTTATTTGATTCTCGTTAGTGCTTACATTGTTTCATTAGTCGGTGGAGCTCTTAATTGAGACATTTAACATACCGCTGGATCGTTATACGCAACTTTTCTAGGGCACGAAATTTATCAGTCGATCGATATATCAATCATCATAAATTAACTCACATCATAATTCGAATCTTATCGAAATGAAATTTCCTCCAGCACTTCGGGCTTCGATTCATCGATCTGCTAAATTAATTTTTTCTTACAAATTTAATTTGTTTATTTTGTTGCACGATAATGCACCGTTTGGCATTTACAAACAATAGTATTTTCACGAGTTTGTGCATAAATGTACCTGCAAGAAAGAGAGAGACAGAAAGATCGGAGTGTGCCATTGAAACTAAGCACGATCGCATAATGCCTTAAGGACAATCGTGGGAATTCCATTAGGTGGCCTTGAATGGTTCATTCATGTCGATCAACGACTTTTACAAAGAGACACATCAGGGTTGACAGATCAATCGGCCGTTTACGAGAACTACCAGACGCGTATATACGAACGCTCGTCTCGAGAGTCATCTCTCTTTTGTGTATACATTTCTATACACGTATACTCTCTTCCCTCGGATTTGTCTCCGTTATTGTTACGAAATCTGAATCTTTTAACAATAAAGTTTGAATTTTCGGCATTGCAATTGGATCCGACAGAACGAGGTGACTTTTCTTTATTGACATCGATGGAGCTGCTGTTTTTTTTTTCGATCGAGTTATCAGAATCGGCGAGAAACAATTTTCTTCGTTCTTGCTATCAGCTTTTCAGTAATTTATACAAATTTTATTTTTCAGCTGATTAAGATAATGGCACGAAAGTTACTTTAATCTTTATTTTTAATTTTTTGTCACAACGTGCTCTCAAGAAAATGATAATAAATCGGATCGATAACGGACTCTCATCTTTCGTGCGAAGTTTGAACTTTTTCCAAAGAGCAATTAACCAAACAGAATTTTCGATTTTTCGAACCTTTTATTTAAAAATTTTTAAATTCGTTTAAAAATGCTCGATAACTATGAAAAAAATTTCAAAATTTTTCTTCATATTTTCGTTTCAGAATGCTCGATAGTTATGAAAGAGGCGAAGTGACACCGCCACCTGTAAGCAGTTACGGAGGCTCGCCCGGTCTTCTGGCGCTTCATTCATCGCTCTACGCGACCCCGACTTCTAGAGCATTCGATATCGATTCTGGTATCGATGGGAACGAAGGTTCGATGTCCATGGACACGCAAATGATTCCGGTGAGTATTTACTACATCAGCATTTCACCAAAGTACAATTTTTCCCCATGAAAATTGCATGGGGAATCTACGTCGATGATTTTTTGACCAATCGAGATCGAGCCAATCAATAATTCATGGGTCTCTTGCTAAGAACATTTTCACTCTCGATACTTATCGTCTCGGTATATGAGAAAGCAACGAAATTCCGCCCCATCGAGACGTCGAACTTTTTCCGTATTGTTTCAACGATCTTTGATTGCGCGGGATCCTTGTTTATTCGGCTTATTCACACCCTCGCGTCCCCTCGTATTTCCCGTGCAGTATATTGGGCGGTAGACAATCGAGAAAAGAAAAATAGGATCGTTGAAATATTTAAGATACCGGGAATGCTGAGCGGCAACGCCCAACAACGACTGGAGGACATGTCATGGTTGGCCTCGGCACCACCGATCGACTATCAGCAAGGATTATCGTCGATACCCGCTGGTGTTAAAATGTGTCATCCCGGTAGCTCCGCGCAGCGAAGCCTCAAGGAGCAACGCATACGGAGACCCATGAACGCGTTCATGGTCTGGGCAAAGGTCGAGAGAAAGAAATTGGCCGACGAGAATCCCGATCTCCACAATGCCGATCTTAGCAAGATGCTCGGTGAGTTTTTATCCCTTTTTTTTCGACTATTTTTTTATCCATTTTTGTTTTATTTTTTTTTTTTTTAATTTTATTCAGATTTCATAAATATATATCACTGAAATTTCCCCATCGAAATCTAATTCGCAAACAAACTTTTGAATGCCGATTTCTCTCTCGAATCGCTCGAGTCACCCAACTTCGAGCTGTTGAATTTGATTCTTCTTCGAATTCAAACCGAACAATTTTCACAATATCGAAAAAATGTGATTTTTTTTTCTCGTTGAAAATGGAGAGAAAACGCAGCTCAATTTTCATAACGAATGTCAAACACACCCGAGAAAATGAATAAAAATCACTTGATCCTTCTCGAATATAGTTTAAAAAAACAGGAATGTTTTTTTTCACACAATTTATTACAACGTTCGTGTTTCACTGCATCATTTTCTTGTTCCCGTTAGGAACGAGAAAGTTTTGTGGAAAAATTTTGTCTCGTGTATATAGCACCAGTTTACAACGATGCAAGATTCGTCTCTAGGGTTATTAAATTAATTGCTGTGCCTTCTGACACGAAGAGCAGAAGAAAAACAACGGGTTATACATACATATGTATTAACTTTTGCCCGAGTAATTTTGCGGTCCGCGTATAAGGAGAAAGGAAGAGCCGTCGTACATATATATATATATATATATATGCATAAAATTTATTCTTGTTTTGCGTCAAGCCAATCTTTTGTACAGGGCACTAAATCTCGAGCACGCTTTCCACAGCTTATCAGCTTATGATAATGGCTCGGTTGGACGCGATTGAGACGAAAAAAGTACATTTCTTTGATACAACAAAAAACTATATTTTACGATAAATCTTTCTCGCGATAATTCCTTCGATAATTATTATTAAATCTAGCAACGAGTTTCTCATGCTTTTTTCTATGCTTTCCTTGTTCGTATATTTAAACCGGTGGAACAATAAATTTGAGGCCTCATCGTGACTGAACAAAAAAATTACAGAATTTTTATCGCAATTATCGTTCGTGTTTGTTTGTATTTACAATTTTTTTTTTTCAATACTAATATTACGTTTTTGGAGTTTTTATTTTTAAATTAAAATAAATTTATGAATCAAGCTATCGGTTGATCCACCCAATCGATCATCGTTTTGCTTTTTAAATCAGTCGTCGTACCGACGTGAAAGTTTTGTCTCGTCGTATCTAATTTAGGTGAATTTAATTGATTCCAAAAAAAAAAGTGACAATTCATTCCTCCGTATACACTTTGGAGCTGAGAGAATTAAAAAAAAAAAAAAAAAAAAAAAAAGTCTATTACTCGGCATAAAATAGAGCCCCGAGATTTGTGGCCACCGAGCCAAGATCAGCCACACCCGTTATAAATCGGTTCGTCGAGTGAACGCGCAATCGTCGTTATCGTCGAGAACGACGGGCATATACACCTTGGATTATCGACAATTGGCATCCGAGACGTTATTGCCATAACGGGGAAGAGAGAAAACTCTCAGCTGCCAAGTAAACTCACGTGAGGCTTGCTCGATCGTGGAAAAAAAAAAAAAAATCAACTCCGAATAAACGATTCATCCGTGAGATGAATAAAATGTTTCAATTTTTTTAATACTATTTTAATTGTGAATGAATGAACAATAAAAACAAAAAATTTACAAAACAACAACGAACACGACATTTGTCGTAAGCTTCATCCGGCGTTTATAATTATCGATAAATTCGTTCGATTCGGAAAATTTGAAAAGATTGTCCAGAAACACTTTTCGTTTTCTTAATTCACGTCACTTTTTTTTATTTTTGAATCACGCGATTTGATTCAGCGATAATGCAAATCAGAGGTTCAAAGATTTTCCATCTTTCTCGTACCTCGATCGTTCTTTCCCACCCCATTTTTGGCCCTCCCTTCTCTCTCTCTCTCTCTCTCGATTCCCGGTGCATATTTGTGCCTGATATTTTAGTCGTTTTTCTTTCTTCTTCTTTTTTTTTTGTTTTTTGTTTTTTTTTTTTCATCGTCGCTTCGTCTTTTCTTGGGGCAGACATCGTACATATTCATGCGCGTGTGCTGCACGCCGAGAGCGCGCGAGTTCTCTTCGTTTTATACGTCCGTTTTGTGGCCCGTGCGTACGTACACCGAGTGCATTTATTATTATCATTGTTGTTATTATTTATGCTGTTATTATTATATGCGAAGACGCGTGTCTCTTCGGGGTGTGCAATATGCTTTCGTACGCATCATGTTTCGCGATCTGAGCCACGTACTTATTTTATCCTCGTATGAATATTATGTCGCTTAACCATTTTTTTTACAGACTCTTCAATCGGCCTCTGATTACGACAAAATATTTTTCGTTACCATTCTTTTTCGATTCTCCAACTCAGCTGCGTTCATTTTCACCATGATTTTCGAAGAAATGAACAGAAAGTTGGT
Organism: Campoplex capitator; assembly: GCA_037576405.1. Classification (NCBI taxonomy): domain Eukaryota; kingdom Metazoa; phylum Arthropoda; class Insecta; order Hymenoptera; family Ichneumonidae; genus Campoplex; species Campoplex capitator. Next base: position 4,309,294 of record JARBWI010000323.1, on the reverse strand, counting down.
AAAATTTTCACTGAATTATCGGATTATTTGAAAAAATATTGATATTTTGACTTTGAAATCGTGTTCATCGGTATTTTCGTATTGGATAGAGATTTTTCGAAAAATTCAACGATACGACACGATCCTTCGATGAAAATTGTTCACGAAAATCCTATTCGAATGGGAAAAGTCAAAAGATTGATCGAATTATTGATTTCTGGAAGAAGATTTGATTTTTTCCGATTTGAATTGAAAAATTGTTAAAAATAAAACATGCTGCTTAAAAATGAGAAAATTTTTCTTTCTAACAAAAGTTTTTTTCGATCAGAAAATGTTTATTTAAAAAAATGGGAATTCTGCATGAAAAAAATGTTTTTTTTTTCCACTACAGTTGAGCTGTAGTTCGATTCAGCAAAATACATCCTGAATGGCTATCGATATTCGCAATAATAATTTTATAAAAATACCATTAAATTTTGAGATATTTGATATTTGTACATGGCATTGAATCGGTGGGTTAGAAGGAATTGTCAATTTTTTTTTTTTTTTTTATAGTTACCTCGATTAAAGTGCCGATAACGTCACACTACCTCATGCGAGTTCCTCTTCTCCCCATATTTTTGCGAGCCTCTCTCGCAGCATTAAAAATATGCTCGAGGTCATGAAATGCATGTTTGTGCATACGACGATTTTCACGTTTGCCTTATCCGACCAGTGCAACGTCTCTCTTTCTCTCTCTTGTACTCATGTTGCAAGAGCGGAATCTCCCGTGAGACTGATGTGTGGTCTTCTCATCGTATACCTCCTCTGTAGTAGGGTCTTTATATCCGGTGAGAAGCGTGCTTGCGCATCTTTATTAATCACTCATCGACCGTTAACTCTTCTCCATCCTCTTTTTTTTTCTCTGTTTCAAACATATATATTCAAAAATTCATGGCTCATTTTTCGTTCGTCATTAAATTCCAACTCTTTTAGTTTCATTCTTTCGCGTTCGAACGTTATTTTTCTAATCAGAAAAGGCGTGTTCAATATTTCCTCGTTTCTACGTCGATGCTCCAAACAACTTCATTTTGTTACTCCGATATTTCGTCATACGTTTTTTATATTTCGAATAAACTCTTCAAAAATATCGTCTTTGATTTCTCGTTTTAATGCAAATTTCAAAACGCTTCTCTCCATTTTTATTGACCAACAAACATTTTCCACGTCGAATTTATTTATTTGTTTCGTGATTCGCTGTATCCTCGCTGCTTAACTATCATGCGGTTCTTTCAAGCACGATGATACGGATGCTGTTTCACCTTTTACCTCGAATAAACACGTATTTCGTTGGAACGAAGAGTCATGAACAAAGGAGAATCCAAAAGACTATTTTTTTAACGAAAAATGCTTCGAAGGATAAGAATCGTCGTACTCAAATGCCATGTTCAACTGATCAGAGGCTCGTAGTTTTTGTAGATCACAGTGAAATCAGTTTCAGCTGCTTAAGAGAACGAGAAGCCAGTGTTGTTTTTAGCGTAGAAAATATGTGCATTCCCACGTGAAAGCGTCAACCGGAAATAGGATAAAATGGATGGTAGTGCGCAGGATCTCGAGTCGTTTCCGGCACGAGCACCTCTCGAGAGCCTCGTCGTCGTCATCAGCGCGACGAGGTCGGAGAAAGAGAGATAAAGAGAGAGATTCTCGGCTCACGGCTAACCGTCGCCACGAAATAATTCTCCGGAGACGATGAAAATTACGTTGCCATTTATCGGTGGAAATCGCCAGCCGGAAGATCTTATTGATTTTTCATCAAATCGGAGACAAATGAAGTCAAAGCACCTCCGATCATGGTTAGACGATCTCTCGATTTTACAGAAGTCACTAAAAATGAAGAAAAAAAAGAAGCTTTGAACCGCGTTGTGGATAAAAACGATCAATCTCATCAGGAAAAAGGATAAAATGTTCATCGTCGATGAAAATTTGATCGATTATCAATATTTATAACGAAAAATGTGTAAATTGAAAAATATATCGATCACAAACGATTGCTAAAAATTTTTTACATTCTCAACTGATTCGCTACACCATCAATCTCGCCATCAAAAGACCAAAAGCTTAAAAAATAATATTAAAAATCGATTGCTCTTTCGAGAACTTTTCGAATATTAATATTTGCATTTATTTTTAAATTATTCGAATAGAATAATTTAAATTAAAAATTTAAATTAAAAAAAAAAAAAAATTAAAATTTAGAAAAGAATAAAGATAGAGAGAGAGAGAAGTTTTTCTGGCGTTAGACAACACAATCACGTATAAAGAGGAAGTTCGGTGAACGCGAACGTTGGTTCATTAACGGCACGTGGTAACATGTGACAAAGAGACGCAGCTCGTAGACGGATAATATATAGTACGAGAAGTTGAGTTTCTGGTCAGCGAGGACGCCATACGCTCTCGCTTTTCTCGAACAGACCACCTACGACAAATGTGGCAGCCAGCAAATAACACCACGTGTATAATAGTGCCACCATACATTATGCTTATACGAATATATACATACGTATATATCTGCGTCCTCTTTTCATCCTCAAGTAAGCGTGATAATGAAAAGGGCGTAAAATCCCGAGATTTTAAACTCCGCGCAAGCAGCGTCGGTCTCCCTCTTCGAATGTCCTGAAAACCGATATCCATGGGGAATTCCAATTTTCATCAAAAGCTCAGACCCCCATCGATTTTTATTCCTTTTCTTCTTCTCAAATCAGCCCCAGTACCATCAACCTTTTATGCTTCTTCTTCTAATCACTCAAAATATAACAGAAAAGAATCAGCAGTCTGCCAAACGTGACAATCCAATGGTAAAATCGACTGGAAACCTTTTAAAAATCATTTTTTTCAATTGCTCTTGAATACTGGCTATCAGAAGAGTTCCAGTTGAACACTTATTCTAGGGTAATAAATAAAAAAAAAATAATCGAAGCTGGTACAATTTAATCTGGAATTCCCCTTGTATTCGTATCAAGATATGTTTCTATATAAAATTAAATGTATAAGTGTATGTTATATGGAAACGTCGAGCAACAAGATAGAGGTGTTCGTACAACTGCCAGAGTCTCTTGTATCGTTGTTTAGTGCCTCTGATTAGCTCGTATACCTTACGATGTGGGATCGAACTCCGAACTCTCAGCTCGAATATTGCCTCTATTATACCATTACTTGCTTCATATACGTACTGATATACATAAGTTAAAATATATATACGATCGTGTGTCCCTATTGTGTCTGTGTGTGTGTGTATTGAAGTCTCGGCAGGCGGATAGGCCTTATAAACGATGGCGCGATCTATCACACACGCACGTGGCGCTATTGCGATATTACAGGACAAACGAGACACATTTTATCAATGATTATTACACTTTCGAAAGTGTCTTATACGTTATGTTTAACGCCTCGAGAATTTGGGTGATCGCTGTTTTAAAGCTTTCGATTCTCACGATTTATCAGTTTATACAGTCAGATTTTTAAATAGATTTTATTTTTTTTTTCTTTATATTATTGATTCATTCGTTCGTCTTATCAATTTCGAACTGGTCTCGCTTGGTTCCAGAGGCTTGTCGCATTCTTTCATCTTTTTTTTTTGCTCCAGTCTCTCGATACTAATCAAGTAAATTTTACTCCGTCTGTACTCGAGCTGATTTCGTTAATAAATTCGAAGACTGTAAATGCGAATCACGTACTCCGACGTTGAAGGCCATTTTCACTGGTAAAAATCGTCAATTTAAAATCGCAGATGAAATTAATTGAGCAAATCGAATGAAAAAAATCGATGATCCGGTATTCCCAATCATACGATCCAAGTCGACAGCAAAGATTTGTTTCTTCAATTCAATTTTCAAGAGTCGGAAACAGCTTGCCTGACCCGCACCGATAACAACAGATTTTCAGATCCTTCGAATCGTATCCTCGTTCAGTAAAAAGAAAATTAAAATATTGATTGAAATTGATGTTTGAACGACTGAATCGTCATACAATAATCAAATCTTTTTTCCATCACTTCATGGTAACAGGAAAATCAGAAATAAACCAATTTCTTAAGTCTTACGAGCAGATGAAAATTTCGACGAGAAATCTCGATGAAACAGAATTTTGCAGTCTCGTAATGTAGCATGAAAAAATAGGGTGGCCGCGGCAGTGGCAGGCTGAAATGAGAATGAGAAAAAGGGAAGGAAGCGCCATCCGTCTGTCGATTCGCATCCACACACACATCTATCCGTGCTTATATTTAAATATATATATATATATATTTATACATGAAAATATATATATATATACAAGAGTTGGCTAAGCTAAAGCAATAATAAGGCATAAGAGAGCGCTCTCTGCATAGAATGCCAGGTAATGAGGTGGAGTCGGGGCCGGAGTCTGGCCGCACCCTGAGCCTCACTCTTTGCCGGTCGAGAGCGAGAGGCCCACCTAAACTGACGACGTACGCGCGACGACGTTACAGAAAATACGCGAGTCAAAAGAAGAGAGCAAAAGATACTTGCCAATCTCGCAAACTCTTCAAATTTCAGCCTGCATCTCTCTCACTCTCTCGTTTTTTTATTTTTATTTTTTATTATTTTTTTTTTTTTTATATTTTAAAACAAAAATCACGAACGATTCAAAATAATCGCTATAAATTACGAAATCTCACGGATTATATGCGGCGAAACGTATGATTGAAATAGCATTACACGCGCTCTCTGTACATAAACGAATGAAATTATTGTACTTAGCCAAACCCTCGCACTGATATATAAACTCTTTCATACCGATTCTTCGCGGCACTAGATTTTCCATTACACAAAACACCGGGAATATTCCCTCGGGGGAACTTAGCCGTTATACCACCATTTTCACAAATACACACTATTACTAGGAGTAAAACAAATTTTAATATCACTATCTTTAAAGCTTGTATTTATCGAAGGTACATCCAGGAAATAACACACTTATCTGCTTTTCAGCAAAGTCCATTTCTCATCTCATCTTTCCAGCCTTCGAATAAGCTCTTCGATTCAACGATTATTAATTTCAGGTATAAAATGCTTTTTCTGAAAATCGTACAGCAGGAATATTTTTTCCTTCAATCCAAAACCCTTTTATTGGCTTTTTTTTCATGGTTTTGGATACGTCATTTTGGTTAACCCTGTCAACCATTTTTCGTTTCCTTAATTATTATTTTTCAACCAGCGCATGTACTCGTTTGCTAAACGACACATTTTTTCTTCAAACCGCAAAAATTTTCTTCGGCTCCTGCTCTCGATCGTCGATCCAAAATACTGTTTAATCCCATTTTTTTTTTTTAATTTCTGTACAATTCACACTTTTTTTCATATATTTGATGAAACACTTAGAAAAAAATGATATTTGTGCATGCAACGATCGCTGACTCTGCAAATCTCTTCTCTAGCCAGCGGCGTTACATTGTTTCTCTCTCTCTCTTTCTCTCTTTCCCTCTCGAGAGGTAAATAGCGTGAAATCGCGTGTTTGCGAGGCTCGCGCTCTCGTACACTACTTTATTATTGTGTTCGCTGGGTAATTTATCATTCCCGATAATTCCAGCAGTCGAACAAGAGTGACAAATAGCCTGTGAGAAAATGGACGATACTGAGAGAGAGAGAGAGAGATGTCTTGCTTTGTGACATACATAGGTAAATACTATTCGTGATGGGATAAAAAAAAAAAAATGACTGGAGTGAAGAAAAGAATGATAAAGATCGAAAATTTTCATTCTAATCATTCAACTTTACGACGATGCCAACAAATCGTCGGTTTCAATTTATTCAATTATAAAAAGAAAAAAAAATGTTCAATTGACACTTTGATGCAGTTGGAGTGAAGAAAAACCACATCGCGTGCAGTCAACACGCAAGAGCCCCCAACATTGTACGATCTTGAACGTGTCGGACGTGTTTCTCGAATACCGATTATTTGATATCACAAAAATCGATTGATTTTTGAATTCCGAAAGTTTATCCAGATTCATCTTTCCCGAATATTTTAACGGGCTGAATGAATTTGGATTAAAGTCCTTAATTAGTTGAAAATTAATTAGCCGGTTGAAAAATCGCTCTTCGCTCATACCGGTATGCGAATTTTCGTTGCGAAGCACATTTTTAAAACTCAAACGTTTAGAAATTTCGAATGATTTGAACTCAGCGATAAATTGAGGCACGTAAACTTGTCGGTGGCGTTTCGAAAAGGATTTTAGCGAACTCGACCAACGGCGCAAAGTGTCTTTCGATATCAGATATGATTCTGCTCGGATTAGCACTTCGATTAAAGTGGGCGAAACTAAATGCCAGGCCTGAATACACCGCTGGAAGAAAAATGAGCCGAATAAGCTTTTAACGAAATCGAACATCATTCAATTATTGGCTTATCGTAGTTGAAGTTATTTTCTCAATCAAACGTGGCCGGAGATCAGGGTCCAGATATACACATAACCGAAAGTATCGATACATAAATATACACGTATTATTATATCTCTGGAGACGTTTAACGACGAGCTGGAAGCCAAAAGCCCGAAGAAGGAATCGTGAAAAGGAAAAAGAGAGAGAGAGAGAGAGAGATGAAGTACAAGAATAACAGAACGAGAGAGAGAGAGAGAGAGAGAGAAAAAGTAAAATGAGAAGAAGGAAGAGGGAGGGAGAGAGAGAGAAGGAAGAAAAAGGAGTGAGAGGCTGCACGCGCGGACGAGAGCAACGTGCGGCGGAGATGAGATACATCACGGGACGGGAGACGTATTATTAATGGTGACAGTGGGCGACCCGGGTTGGGCGGGGTGTGCAGTACAGTTTTATACATCTATATACATATATACATGACATTGCAGCATCTTCTTCCTCATCCTTCTTTTTCGCTTCGTCCCTTTCGTCCTTCTCCTTTATTTCATCTTTCTTCATCCATTACTGACTCGATCTCGTCGTACGAATGTGCGTATGAAAGATTAAAACTATTACGTATGTCTTCTAACTGTCACCCAACAAAACTGAAATAGTTTCATCAATTTTTCATTGCTTCGATCAGTATTTTGTTGTTTTTTTTTCTTTTTAGGCATTTTCCTTCGTACTGCGCTTCTACTTTTAGCTATTATTTTGCTTTTACAAATTTTTATTCGTAGAAATTGTTTTCAATGATCGTTCACTCATTCTTATCACTTTTGTTTTTTTATTAACGTTATTTCGAGAAGTTTTTCCGGATTAATCGATGAAAAACAGTTCGAATCTACTAGAAACTAAAAAGGAACAAGTTTTTCGATTATAATTCTCGAATTTTTTCGACTCTCTGCAATTTCTCGTTATTCCATCGATTTCGTTTTCATCGCGGACGAAAATTAAGATGAGAAATCGAACAAATTGATCGTGGCTATCAATATCATTGGCACCGAATTACGTGATTTGGTATTATTGTTTTTTTTTAATTTTTCTGCTAAAAACATTAATCTTATTCGACTGAATTCCCTGTTCGTGTAAAAGGCCGTGCGCTTTCGCGCACCCCCCCGGTTGTTGGAATTCAGAAAACCTTGTGAACTCGCCAATCTTTTGAAATGTCACGTTGTTGGATTCGATGTACTCTGAGAGAATCGCTGATAAATATTTGTTGCTTGAGCATTCGTTGCGATTCGAAGGAGAAGAAAAAGGCGAAGAAGAGAGAAGCGGGAGGAGGAGAAGGAGGAGGAGGAGGTGGAGATAAAGGGAAAGAAAGGAATGATATTATGTGAAAGTGAAAGGGGCGGCTGTGAAGCTATCAATTCGACATTCAGTAATCGATTATCGAACGCCTGTAGTCACATTTTTATGCCGGCTATTTTCATAGAACTAATTTGCCTTTGCAGAAAACATATACATCGATAAAATTTAGTAAATTTCACAGAATAGTTTTATCAGAATTTCTAGATAAATGTATTCTCACGTATTGCAGAGCAAAGTTCATTCGAAGCTACAAAAGATTTTTTGCTTCATTGAAGAATTTTTCATTCGAGTTACTCGCACTAACTTTTTGGCGCTGTTACAGTCGAGAATCGAGATTCGTTTATCGTCTCGATCGAATCATCGAATATCGAAAATCTGATTCAGCAAAATTATTGACTGCGAACTCGTGAAAAACTCTCGTAAATTGCACGTATACGTGGGAGTTTCTTGGCCAAAAATTAGGACGTTTTTTAACATTAAATAGTCGAGTCAGCTGGTACAAATCTCGATGAAAGATCGATCGAATGTAATACGATGTATTTGAATTTTTATTGGGCGATAGAAAAAGGTCTCGTATAGATTTCTGGAAAATGTCAGACTCCCAATAGCACAGACAAGTGACGCCATTCGAAAGAGTCACCGACAACGACAACACCGACGACGACGTCGTCGACTACGACCTTCTGACACTCGAGCAAGAGGAAGAGAGAAAGAGAGTGAGTGAGTGAAAAAGAGAGAAAGAGAGCGAGGGAGAACACGATATATTCAGGGAGGAAAATGCGACGAGAACTCTCGCGTGCCTAACTTGAACTCTGACGTTATAAACCTCTACAGATATATATGCAGACATAGTCGCCAATAGCACCTGGCATTTTGAGAAAAAAACACGACTAAACTGTGCACGATTCGAACGAGTTCGTTCGATCATTCGATCCTCAGACACAATGTGAATCGTCGAAAAATTCTATTCTCACGAATTCAGAAATATAATTGTTGACTATATTTTTATTATTCATTGTCCCACACCGATTCGAATATATTTCAAAATTATTTTATCCCGTTTCACTATATTTTCGTTAAATCAACTAACAAAACGTCGATCGAAAAAAGATCATTGAAACGACCTTAAATCTGCAATGATTCCTGACGATAATTACGAATCGATTTCGTCTTTGTATCGAGAAACTCATTTTTTAATCGTTCCTAATCAAATGATCGATGAAATTTATGCTTCGGATACTCCAAAACAAACGTGCCAAATCGTTTCAAATTTTTATGCGCGGCGATATTCATTCAAATAATAACTCTCTAGAATTTCTGTTCCAAGCATCGAGATACTCGAAAAAACGTGCATTAAGGAGGTTGGCTACACACAACAATGTTGCCATGTTAAAAGCGTAGGAAAATTCGAAATGATTAGAATTTAATGAAATTCGGTGAGCATATTCTTTTGGATTAGATATGAATATACAAATTTTTTGAGATTTTTCTTCTACATAATTTTCGAGTAATTTAACACTAGAGTTTACATCCGTAAGCATAGGATTCTGATATATATAGGTATATATTTTGCATATTGTAAACTCCAATTATTCGACAACTATGTAGACGAAAAATTTGAAAAAATTTGTGTCATTGCATTCGATGCTAAAGAATGTTATCACTAAATTTTATTAAATTCTTATCATATTGTCGTATGTAGCCACCCTTCTAAAGTATTCGATATAATTAGAAACGAAAGAGGATAAAAATCAGTGAATATTTTGCTGAGTCTGTCACCGTGCTGAAGATCCTAAAACAAAATATCTTAATTACAGTTGATTCGAATGTAATTACACAGGTTTTTTTTTTTTCTTCTTTTTTTAATGTTTGTAGAGATGGATAAAAAATGATTTCGAAAAATGTTAATAATGAGACACGTACGTTCCAATCTCCGGTCTTGGTTGACGACCTATGCGCTCTTTATGCTCCAAAAAGCACGAAAATCGTTTGGTCTCTTGTAACGGGGTCCTCCAGGGTCTCATGATTCGCTTTTCGTATTCATGTGTCTTCATATACATATATATATTTATATACACACGTGTAAATCTCGAAGGGATCGAGAGCGAGAGAGATAGACCGACGATCGCTCCTCCGTGAAGCATTAGAATACCTAACGAGGACATCGCAGTGGGACGGAGTGCGCGGGTGTGACGATGAATCAGTGCGATGTAGAGAGTTCACCGTTTGCCTTCACAGACGTGAGAATATTAAATCGAATTTCAAACTAACTGACAAAGAGCCCAACACTTTTACTCCATACGCCTTAATTCTTTCGGACATTTCATATTCATTTATATTATACATCTAACATCTGATAAGAGTCTTCATGAAAAATTACATCTTCATCACCGTATACGAAAACGAGAAAAAAAAATGAAATTCTTCATTCTCGTTATATCAATCATTTATTTTCTTCATTTTTATTTTTTTTTCTTTGTACTATTTTCATTCCATTGGAGTATTTGCTCATAATTATGATCTTTTATCAATTGTCGTCTTTAACGATCCTTTTTTACTATTTGTTTGACATTTCAACTTCCGTGCCCCAATTACTCGATTAAATTTCGATGTTTCTTCCTATTTTTCGTCTTTTTTTCCTCTGTCGATCTACCAATCCATTTTTCCTGATCAAAGTTGCCCGTGAAGAGCGATTCGTAAAAAAAAAAAATGCTGAAACGAATAATCGGATTGCGAAAAGGTCCGATTCGGGATGTTTCCAAACGAATATCGAATTGACCGACTCAGAAAAGAAACGTTGACCGAAAGAAATGTTACTTTTTCCAACGAAAATGTTTAGTTATCGATAAAAAATTATTTTTAATAAAAAATGATTAAACTCCGGTGATCAATGGCCACGAAAAAATATGGTTGAATTCGCCATGATTCTCCTGCCACAAAATCGGATTCGGTTCAACGAACAAATTTATTTCTCAGTGCTGATGCTGCTCGAGAGAAAAGTAATTTTTTTAAAAAAATCGTATTAACGCGCACGCATCAAAGAAAAATGAGATTAGATTTTTTTGTTTTTCTGACACGAGCCCTTTGGGCCGGTATATCTGCCGGAGCTGAAATATATATACAAAATGAAATATGAAATAATGGTTCGTGCCCGTGGCTGGTTGAAGGCACGGGCGCACCCATATCTACGCCCCCATGCGCCTCTATCCTCCTATACTATATGTATGTATATATTTTTACATGCTTCAGATACATTATGTACAAGCTGTACATGCATATAACAAATCGTATAGATATACAAACGAGTAACATTGCCGGAGTGATCCTTCGATGTGTTGTGCGTTTCTCTAACGTGCTTCTTACCTGTGTCTCTATATATATTCGTATTTATATCGAGCTCGTACATTTTTAAATAATATATATATTTTTTTTTTCGATCATGCACTGGTACATCTCGCCTCTGCCTATCAAACCTTTCATCTCAACTTTGCAATATTATCCGTTACACTCCAGTGACGATGCAAATATTCAAATCCTTAGCCTCTACAAAACTTTTTAATGAGTTGTTTGATCGTTTAAAATGAATTCAAGTTCGATAAAGTTTCGATTAGTTAAAAAATTCGAAACCTTCTACACGGGAATATAAAATTATGCGTTTTTGTTCTATTCGAATATGGAATCGTGTATTGAAAAAAAAAAAGTATAAAATTCGAACGTTGTAGGATAACTTCATCGACGTTCGTACTGAGAAAATAAATTTGTTGATTGAACCAAATTTTTGGATGGATCAACGAGAGTTTTGGCAAATGAAATGAAATTTGTTGGTTCAAACGAAAGTTTCGTTGATTCAACCATGTTTTCGTCGTAATGAGAAATATTTATTCGAGTCAACGAATCGAGTTTTCGAATCAACCAAATTTTTTTTTGTTCCAGCTTACGAATTTCTTTTTTTTTCCCACGATTCGTTGATCCCACAATGATCTTGTTGAATCAAAAAATTTCTTTTCTCAGCCAACGACTATCGTCTACATTTTCGTAGAATGAATTTTTTTTAGCTGCGATTAGAAAGTGAAACTTGCCGGAATATTAAAGTCGAAGCTCATCGTTCTTAATGAACATTTCCGCATTATTTTTCAGCTTTCGTCGAATGAATAATTCGATTAATTATTTTTACGATTTGAAATGATTTATGAATACGTGATTTTGTATTTCATGCTTACTCAGCAGTTGATGGAACGAGGGTGAGAATTTTTTTTCCTCCAAATTTTTTACAATCGTTTTGCACATTCTTGTTAATTTTAATGAACGCTTATTCAATGTTGCTTCGTTCTCGATTCATGTGGCTTTTATTGCAGGAAAAAAATGGCGAGGTCTTACGCCCCAGGATCGAAGACCATACGTCGAGGAAGCTGAAAGACTGAGGGTCATTCACATGCAGGAACATCCGAACTACAAGTATCGTCCCAGACGCAGAAAACACGCGAAAAGGGCACCCGGAGCTCCGTCGTCTCCACCCTCGGCTACCAACACGACAGGAAATCGTACGAATCCTGGTGGAACATCGATTCATCATTCGATGTAAGAATTTTCTTATATTTATTCGATTTATCATTTTATAAACGCATTTTCAACGAAAACCAGGCGATGAGAGAAAAAAAAACATCATTTTGAAGGCTTCGAAATTTTAAAGGATTTCGAAATACACTAAAAAATTGCTTTTCAATTATTTTGCATCGAAATATATTTATTTATTTTTTCAAATTTTCATTCGTAATCTCTTCTTTGGTCAAAAATCGTTGCAGAATTATCAAACGACTCTGACATTTTCGTAATTAATAATCGTTTGCGAAATCTTAATTTTTTAAATATAAAAAAATCTGTTGATTCGATTTATTCGATTTTCGTATGTTTCCATAATTTTTTTTTAAATTCGCTCAATTTTCAAACATAATTTGTAACAAAAGCATAAAACTCTCCAGGATTCGAGGGATTTTTATAATTTCATAATCATTTATGAGGCAAACGTTAGATTTACTGATGAGGAATATTGAAAAAAGCAATATTCGGCACCGAATAAAATGTGCATTGCGAAAATAATTCGAAACGAGAAGATAATTTTTTTTTATATAGGTTATCCCCTGACCTTGATATTTTTCAAACGAATTTTAATACAATTCGGCTGAAATATTTACCATTCCATTGACACGAATATCGCGATACGAACAATGAAGATTTATAAACGTTATTCAAATATATTATATAGCGGGGACACTCGACGTGCCCAAAAATGCGTATGAGACCGATAAATTATTATTCTATCCTCGTTACATCTAACAGACCGAAGATGGATAGTTATCAAGGAATACCGCAGATACCGTGGGGCGGACACTCACCGATTTCCTCGATTTATCATCAGCAGCAACAGCAAACCATACAGGATTACAAATCGGAGAATAATTCGATTTACGGTAGTCCCTACACGCCGATTATACACACGCCTGATATATCACCTGTTGCCAGTCCCGAGCCCGAAGGTAATTTATCAATTTTATCACATTGTCATCATTTCCAATAAAAAATAAAAATAAAATAAAAGAAAAAAATATTTAAAAAACTGGCATCTTCGAAAATAAAAAATCGAGTGTTTATTTTTATTTTATTCTAGAATCATTCGAGGTATTGAAAACTTTGTAAAATGATACTGAAACACAAGGGAAACTGCATGAGAATCGTAGCCACTAATTTTCATTCGATCAGAGATCTTCACGATTCGTGGAGAAAGTCCGATTAAAAAAATAAAAACAATGAAAGTAGAAACAGAATGACGAAAAAATAAACGTAACTAATTACGACAGAATTTTGATTCGCCTATAATAAATATATCGAATAAATAATTACAACTCTCTTAGCTTTTACTTACTCAATTCGTTATATTTTTTCAACAGGTGAGGGAACGCATCTTCCAGCTTCGCAGAATCCCGATCCTGAGAGAGATCTCATGGAGGGTGCTTCGAAACGACACAACGAAATGGTCGAGCAATCGAAACGTTACTCGTACATGAATTCAGACGGTCAGCACGTGCACAGTGGACATTCGGGCGTTACAAGCATATCGTCTTGCCAAAACACCGGCGGTTATACGGACACGTTGACGTACAAAAAATCGGTTCGTACACGTTGAAATCTGAAAAAAAAAGAGAACGAATATCATCGTTGTTTCAGTTTCTTTCAGTTAATTTTTAATTTTCTATCTGTTTCGGTGTTATAAAGAGAGCAAAAAAACCAAAAAAGTATATTTTTATGTGAAAGTATAATTCATATATTTTGCAATTTTTGTAGAAATGTGAAATCGATCAAAAACAAAAAAAAAACTGACGATATTCGATCCATTTGTTCGACAATTTTTCAATTAAATTTGAACAATTAAAAATGAAATATTTTTTCAATTTTTTGATTGATTATCAAAGAAAATAACTTTCAGTTTATATAACAAAATTGTGAAATCTTAGTAATGGAAAAAAAAATACTCCAAACTGGTTTATTTTTCACTAAGAAAGTGATGAGTTATCGATATTAAAGAGAAATAATAAATGGAATATTTTTTGCTCAATTCAGGTAAGCTACTTGAATTTTGAGAGGCAAACTTCGAGCATCGCGGCGGTTGGTATAGCGAATGGAATGATGGTATCGTGCAACAAGCTTCGTTCGGGTTTCGAGAACGTTGGTTCGGTCACCGGAACGTTTTATCCACCTGTAGCTTCGCCCCACGATCAAACTGTTCATTACAGCAACTCGACGAGCAACAAAAATCCAAATTATTCGATGCAATCGAGCCTCGAGTCGAATTACAGTCATCAGGTACAATGCGGCAATCGACAGCAGTCCATGTCGATTCGAGGTGCGAACGAAGGATGTCCTGGTAAATTAATATTCAAATTTCGATTATTTCGTTTCCTCTCCATTTTTTTTTCTCTCCCTTCGCATCACATAAAACTGTTCTTTTTGTGAGCACGCAGGGACATTGAAGAACAAAACAGTTTCTCATATCCACTTCAAAATCCTGTTCAAAAATAATAAATTTTATGAAAAAATCAGAATATGCGAGATACGAGATTTCGTAATTGATAACAAAACGAATCGAATTGTCCGAGACACAAGAATTGACATTAAAAATCGAAATTTCTTTGTTTCTTTTTTTTCAGCAGTTTCGCACAGATATCCAATGTCCCATCACCAGGAATATCAATCGGAGCCGAGCTCTGGACAGCAGCAAGTGGTAATGAGCCACATGGATTCTGGAATGACCGAGGAGGAACAAGAGCAATCGTTACAATTTGAGAAATATTACAAATACTCAAATCCGGCGAGTGTCGGACACTCGAGTCTCACGACTCAGAATATACTCGATAGTAATCACAATTATGCTAGTGATTTGCGTTATTACAACTCGCAACCGAGTCAGCTTGATATGACGAACAGTCAGTGCATCGTTGACGAGCATCAAGCCAAGGATAATCAATGCTCCAATGTTTCTATGAATCACAGTATGGAACAATATCATCAGAGCATAGACATGAGCAAATATCAGGAACATCATCAGCATCAACAACAGCAGCAGCAACAGCAGCAGCAGCAGCAGCAACAACAACAACAACAACAACAACAACAACAGCAGCAGCAGCAGCAGCAACAACAGCAACAGCAACAACAACAACAGCAGCAACAACAACAACAATTGCAATCACAGTCTCAAGGGACTCAGAACATCGAACAAGTTTCAAAAAGTGACGACGACTTCAGTGTGATACTCGCAGACGTTCGTAAAACGTGCTACAGTAGTTAGTATTTTTTTTTTTCTCACTGCAAAAATGTTTTTATTTTTTTCCCCATTTTTAATAACGAAGTGAACATTTTTGAAACGTATTTTCGATCTCGAATCATTGTACCGAAGCTTTAGAATCGAGGAGATTGGTCACTTGAACTAAAATTGTTTTGGGTGAAGTTTAACGTCGAGTCGACGAAACATTTGAATCGCTGGAATTGTTCCTGAAGTGTTTTTAAATAGATGAAATTTTTGAAGTTGATTCCTTGTTTTTTTCAATGGTTTCTTGTTGATGTATACGAATTTGATGATATTAGTTTCATTTAGCAACTTTTTAAATGAGTGAAAAATGGAAAATTTGTAACTTTTGACTCATTGACTTATTCTCGAAGAGTAAAAAAGATTTAACGTTGATTCTGTTTTTCTACGAAATGATGAATGGTATTGTTGCTGAAAAAATATTAATATTCAATGGAGCAGAGGAACAATCTTTCAAGCCTTTGTTCAGAGTGAAATGAAATAAAAATTCAAAATTACTTTATAATCGTCGTGTCGTCATTCGGAATAATTTTGTTACTCGACTTACGAGAGCATCCCTAAAAGAATAAATTATTGTCGTATTGAATATAACGCTGACGAAGAAACGAACTTGTGTTTTTCATTGTACATTCCTCGTGCACGTTAAAAATGCTTTTTAATGAATTTTCAAATTATTTAAAGCCGCAAAAGATAGGTTGCTCGGATAATTTATTAGTTTCGTTATTAATTCCCAATTGAACAAGTATCGTGGCTACATCGAAGTGGATTGATGATTACTATAAAGCCACTGAAATATAAAATTGAGAAAAAAAAGATGAAAATGTCATAAATTTCGTCGCATTGTACTTATCGGAAATACGAGAGAAATAGAAATACGTTTCTGCTCGAGGAACGATCGAACGTTGTTCGTTCGAGTATCAAGCGTTGGCAAAATTTTGCTTGTAAATAAAATAAACGTACGGCACGAATCTCATTCGATCCGTGGACGAGTTTTTACCCTATAAAAAGAAACGACTGAAAAGAGAGAAACTGGTGGTCACAACTGACAATAAACTTTTCGTGCTTTTTTTTTTTTATAAATATTATAATTGGTGCCGAACCAGGGTAGAGTGATTTTTTTATCTACGAATCTCATCATCACTTTCGAACGTCACACGTGATCGATTTTTGTAAAATCGTAACTTTTAAGAAAAAATGAAATAGCCTCGTCGTCGTTGGGGCACGAAAAAAATGGAAAAGTTTTTTTTTTTGTTTGTTTTTCGTTCGTTAGAAAAATAGAATCGTCACACGATTATTATCGACAGGTATATCGTAGAATTTTACAATGTATTTACAACAAATAAATGAATATTTTCACCAAATTTTAGCCCTCATCTTCTCGTCTTCAATTATTTTTATTAAATACATATAAAAAATATGTATATAAGCTACAGAGTCATGTGTAAAGCCAAAATTATACATAGTGTTTGGTTACATTTTTTTTTATATTACGTTTGCTATGTATATTTACAGAGTGCATAGTTTATATTTTGTTCGTTTATCTGTATTATTTTTATTAATCTCGTTTCTTCGCACGATATACATTGTCGTCCGGAACACAAAAAAAAAATGCGGAGAAAAAAAGGCACAGAATGACACAAAAATTTGTTTGTATGCTCGGACATTTGAAATATCATAGATTTTTTTAATTTCTAAAAATTCTTATCGGAATTGAACTCATTGATTCTCCGATTGAAAAGCTTTCGTACGTACGTTCCTTGCTAACGATTTTATTCAGTCGGAAACTTGGTTCCAAGCAATTGAACGGAAACTATAAATGATTTAAGGATCTTCAAAATGTTGCGAGAATTGATATTTCATTATAAAAATGCCAAAAAAATTTTACCTCAGTTCTGCACGAATAAGTTGTGCTACAAGTGATTAGACAATTTTATTTTTCCTCGTGTGGAATTTTCGGGCTTATTTTTCGAATACACGTCATTTTTTTTTGAGAAATTCATTTTTTTAGTTGTTTAGAAAATCTTGAAAAATTGGAAAAAAACGATGAATTCTTTACAATCTTCGATGAAAAAGATCAGCTCCAAATTTAGAAAGTTCCAAAACCATTGATACAACAGTCAGAAAAAAAATATTTCCGAAGATGCGAAAAAAAGATTACGAAAGAGTCAAAATTGCGAAAAAATTGAAGCATTTTGGTGAAATCATCGATTCGTTTTTAACGAAGAGAAAGAATATTGAAATTTCATTTGTTTCATCAATAGGTTGAACATTTTTTGGCATCATTATAATCGAAATGTCAGCAACATGCGAAAAATGGAAAAATTTTTTACAATCCTCATCAACTGCTCGAACACGAAAAGTCCATTCAGCCATAATTTCTAACTGGGAGCATTTGCAAAAGTTTTTGAAAATTGCGATAAAAATAAATATATTTGACTCGTAAACTGGACGATTTAACAACAATTTTAAATTGTATTGTAAACTCGTTTTCGAAACCGAGTACAATTTCCACTGGGTAATTTCGACGTTTATCAGCTCATTGGTGTTCTTAAATAGTGTTTCTTTTTTTTTCCTCTTAATTTCATGAATTATTTGGGAACAACGTACTCTTCAGAATCGAGTAATAGTCTTACAGTTTGGTTCGAACGAAAAAATCGACGAAAGCCGACGGACCATTTTAACAATTCGCCTATATAATTTTACATCTTTCGTGTCTACAACACGATTCATCTTTACGCTGCTTTTTTTTTTTGTAAAATACTTAAATTAACTGTCATATACACATATATACACATATACGTAAATTACATGTCATACGTATACATATATTGCTGCTCGTATTAATATTAATCCTTTTATTTATTATTAAACAATTACGAACTGATGAATTCATTGGTACTGTATTGACTTGAACGTTTATTGTCGCCGGACCGTTTCTTTCGGCCAGAGACCATCGTGAGCAATTTTTAAACGATGGCGATATTAAATTCTGTCGATCTTGAATTGTTTTTTTTTTTTTTTCGTTCTTTTTCTTCGCTTAATCTTCATTTCTTTCAATATTCTTTTTGGTACAAAATTGAAAATTGAAAAAGGGCTTCATAAACCCGGTGAATAATTGCTCTGAATGAGAGCACGAGAGCAAATCGTCGTGTGACTGTTCGAGCTTCAAAAGACGCTAACGAATCTTGGCTAAATATTGTAGCAATTGAATCGAGGTTTTTGATGGTGAAAAAATGTACATTTCAAGAAAAATTTCTAGTATTTTTTTCTCTGAAAAAAGTGTCATGGTGGCGATGTTTCCATATTTTTCATTTCGAAAGAAACTCAAGGGTTTCTAATACTCTAAGCTTATAACCACGAAAAACCTTGGTTCAATTACCTCGACAGTTTATCAACATTTTTGTTTCGTCATTGAAATGATAATCTGAATCATTCCACGTCTTCTTGAAAAATGCACAAAAGGGCTACGAATCGAGTCAACATTGTAGCGGGCTCGGTTTTATAAACGTTTTACAAAAATCCAAAAAGTTCCCTGCACGGTACAGAACCTGAGAAAAAAAGATGAAAAAAAAAAAAAAAAAACAACAAGATCGACGAAGCGACGTGCCAATTGTTCACTAATATACGAAATAATCGGTTTGATTGATTCCTCCTTAGCCGCGCTCATTCTCATTATTTTATTCATTACAATAATTATTTAATTTCCGTTTTTTATTTGTAATTGGCGCAAATAAGAGCCAATCGGAGATACGCCCTATCGAATTCTTAAATGGACAGAGATTTCGCAGTCTTTCACAAAATTGCTTTATTAATTTTTGTTTTCTTTCTCTCGCTCTCTCGTTCAAGAAAAACATAACGAGACTCGCCTCGCAGCGAAGTATTCGTTTTTGTTCAACGACAAAGTTTGCATCGTTGGTAATGTACCGAAATATCTTTGATTCCATATTTCGCTCGTATTCTAATGACAGATTTAGAGCTATAAAAACGATTTTTTGTGCCTTTCTCTAAATCTGAAAATGAATTTGTAAAAAAATGTTGGTATTCAAAAAGCATAAGATTTCTCGTTGATATCCAACGGTGCAAACTTTTGTTTCATCATTTTATGCTCGGTCGGCATGTTTAATTCAATAATAACTAACGATATTGGACATGCACCTTGGTTGAATAAGAAATAATCCCAAAATTCATCGCCCCCCCCCCCCCCTCTCCCCCCTCCCGTTTCAACACCATTGAAATAAAATATGTTTACGTATTTGAGAATTTTCTGTACAGCACTCTGATCACGTTTCTCAGAAAAAAAAAACAAAATATTAAACAAATAACAACAATAACAACAAAAAGCTTACGCGTAATAAAGTTTGGAAAATTTGTTCGAGTTAAAGAGAAGAAAAAAAAGCTTTTTTATCAATTTTTAGTCATTCCGTGATGACGTTTTCGAATGATACACTTTTTGCAACGTCCTCTGACGTTGACGGTGCATTTTTATTAAAATGATATGGCAGTGCCCGTAACATTTCTGTCTCTTCTACAAAATAGCACAATTCTATGGCTCATCTTTCCAAGGGAGTTCTTGGAATTTATAACGAAAATAATTCGTTATCACGACTCAGTTACCGAGAACAAAATAATTATTCGACATGATTTTTGCGCGGTAAACATAAGCAAAAAATAATTATCGTCACCGGGAAAACGATTCATTTGATAACTTGACATTTCGATGGGAAAATTTTCATTTTTTTGCAACATTGCACATAATTCTTGTAACTTCTAGGGCAAAATAATCTATCGAGATATCGATACATCGCCATTTGGACGAGGTTTACCTATCAATTGAGACTGAAACATTTCTATTTACTCGTAGACACGATTGCAGCAGAATTTTTGTTTGGTGAGAAGATTGAGGATAAAAATAATTTTAAATTACGAGCTCACGATGTATTTTGTTCTCGATAATTTTGTAACGTAACGATAAGCTTCGAAATCCAATGGCACAGTGAATAATACTCAAACCGGTATGAAGGAATGTTCGGGTACAATTACTCAGAATGTTGAATATTACTTTTTGTTTTTTCTTCAAATATCAGGATTAAAATGCTTTTGTGAAAAGTTTTTAGTAAAAATGTGTAAACGGATAATCCGGTTCGATTGTATTATGTTTCAGTTATTCGGTGCGTTTCAACGCGTCCCCATACGTCATTCGTCCCACAAACAGTTTTGTTTCATCACCGAGTAATATGAGAATATGAAACATTTTTTACACGTTTTAATGCCGCAACGATAGGTCGTTGGTACTTTTTTCGCGTCGGTTTTACCCTTGCAAAATTTTAAACCGCAGGGATACCAACCTATACAAAGCTCCAGAGAACAAGTGCACGGAGCCCATAAATTTGCTGTGTCCGAACATTTTGTCACTGTTTGAGGTCGTGTCACGTTCGTTGACTGAATGCTCGGTGCTAAAGATGTAAAATTTCGAACCGCCGCTGTCAGAGCGATTTCGGACGAACCTGTTTTGGGCATTAACATTATATCATTTAGCTCCAATTTTTCCAGTCTCGATATTGTGCAGAAAACAAGTAAATACAATAGTCAATGAGTTTGCTCAACAATTTAACACTCAGGAATTCATTTGTTCATGAGTAACACGCGTCCAAGGAATTGGTGTATTTGAAATGCACCGAAATTTCGATAGAACGATTGAAGTGATTTTTTAAAATAATATTTAATGTTCTTCAAATTACGAGTGTAAAGAAACATCTTCGTGAACATGATGAATTAAATTGAAAAAAAAAAAATTTAACTCTGGAATTCAGAAAAATCTTGTGCCACTTTTAATATTTGAAATTTGCAATGAAATATGCAGGCGTAGCTACAAAAACAATGCAATAGCTTCGACGATGCAAACTCGAATGGCATAATAAATGTTGTGGTCAAGGCAGTCGAGGTTCTCGAGCATTCTTACCTGGCCTTTGGACCCACTGTTTCAAATCCTCCTTTCTCGTGTAAGTCGAGGCTGCAGCTTCGGTACATAACGTTATAACGTGCTTCGATATGACTTTGGACTTTGAAACATTGAGAAAAAGATCCATGCTGTAATTGGAGTGTCCTCGATCCTCTTCTGCTACGCGAATTGTTCCTGGATTTTTCTGACGCAATTTAGACATCGCATCGGACGATATGAAATCCATTTTGTAAAAATGATTGACGAAACACATCACTTGATATTGGTTTTGACCTCGTTCCTCCTCACCCAAAACGAGTGCTTTTATCACTTGAACTTCCTGCAATTTTTCAATCGAACCTTATTATTTTCTGGCGATAGCTCATTTTATTACTAAAATTTTCATTTATTACTAAGAGCATTCAGTACATTGAAGAAAGAACATGATTTTGACTTTTTTCTTTACGAAATTCCTTTTTTCTGGACGAGCCCAACATTGTTAAACATTCTGACAAAAACTTGATGAGACTCTTGTTGCGACCCAGAGATTGAATGAATTATGAAACCATAAAAGTTCTCAATGTATGGAATTTATGTAAACGCGCAACAGATGTGCTACGATGTGAAACCAGAAACGGAAGACTCCATAGATCTTATGCGCAACGAGCAGTGGATTTTGGAGCATTATAGCGATAAACTATGAACTATTTTGGTTTCTCGTATCATCAGATGTGAAAGCATAAATGCTAGAACTAGTGTCCAATTCTTGTAGCGATCTCAAGATTTTTTCGGCTATAAAATTGTTTTCATCGATATAGAGTCATGTCAGCTTAGGAATCTCTTTGTTCTCTAATAACGATTCGAACAATACGTGAATTATCTTTTTCATGGGCATCGAGTTGATGGAATAACAGTTTGATTGATTAATGAAAAATTATCACAATGCGTATAATCGTAATTACTCGTAGCGATCACTAGTCATTCTACCGAGCAGCTATTTTTGTCGTTAAATAATAGTGATCCATATGCTGGCAAATTTTCTTGATTTTGTTAATAATAATTTATGACCAAAATGGACATAAATGAAAAGGACATAAACTCTGGTCGCTGATTGGAAGATTTGCAAATGAATTATAAATTCTGAAATCGGAAGATTTTGTAATTGAATACCCAAAATGAGAAATGTCAATTTGACAGGTAGGCGTATTCTAGTGTCACAACGTAAAAAACTTATTCTGCGCTCGTTACATTTTTGAAATCGATGAGCTGCGTCACCAAAGTTCCATCAGATCTCTGAAATTCCAGAGTAATCATGTCTTCGGTGACATTTGCTGATATTGTCTCCAAAAGTATGTCACCACCCTGTACATGTAAGAATCGTATCGATAATGAGTGTCATCGAAATTGTGATAAATTTTATCAAAAGATTATTTTTCTTCTGTTTCTTATGTTAAAAAAGAAAAACAGAAATTTTTGATAAAAAAACAGACAGTTCTGTTTTTCTATCCAACGACAAACGTCAGACTCGAAGTATCGAATTTGAGGTTAGACTTTAGGTTATCCAAGAGCTCGTAATACGAGTGCAACAAAATCTTCTGAGATGAAAAGACAAAAGTGTTCGACGTACCTGATTTTTGACGTTTATAAGCAAATGAGTCGTACAAATACCACAGAGATATTGCAAAACGATGAAAATCGCGAAAAACTCGTTGATTTTCTTCATTACGAAAAAAACTCTTTTACCATGTTTTTTCGGATGAAAAGACAACGAGACAAGATCTCATGACACTGGACAGAATCTACGCGAAAAGTGAACTCGCGTATGACAAAAAAAAATGTTCTTAAAGCATCGTAAAAGATTTATATTAATATGTACAAGAACAAATGGCACTTGTTCCACCACCGCGGTTGCGGTTCGCGGAGAACAACGAGAACGGAGTAGTTTTGACGTTAATCTCTCTTTCACAGGTAAAAAATATTCGTCGAGTAAAGTGTCGCCATCTACGGATCCACACGATTTTGAGCTATTGATTTTCTTCGAAAATGAGAAGCTTCGAAGATCAATATTCATTGAAATCACTGTCAACATTCGATTCGACACAGATTGTGCTAAATGTTTTTTTTTTCAATATATTAAACGAACGATTTATTTCGTTAAATATTCGTTCCATGTGTACATCAACTGCGATTTTAGACTGATGCAGAACTTTTATGATATGACAGTAAAATATCTAATCGAAAGCTTTAATATATTCCTCAAGAAGTGTCCTTGATTTTGAAGCATTTGGTACTCCTTCCGGAATAATTGATCGTTTTTACATCCTGATCGTCGGATTCTCGAGTCTTTGGTTTGACAGGTGATTTGATGAGATTTTTTGACTCCGTCGTTCTTCTAAATAAAAGTTTCATTAGAATTAATATTTCCATATTGATCCAATCATTATTTATATTATGAATAAATTCACGGTGTATAAATGAGCCAGAAAAAAATTCACGTTGACAGAAATGAGCAAAAAAAAAAAAAATTCAACGAATTTTTAAATTGAGAATCGTATAAACTATTTACCCCAGGCTAAGCATTTTTATGAATGGCGGTGTTTTCGGTCGCTCAATTGGCATCAAATCGTGCGTAACCAAATGCGTGTAAACAGGAATCTGTAAAAATGCGTTAATTATATAAACATGAATTCCAGTACTAAATTCACAAAAAAAAATAATGAAATAACAAAATAAAACCGACGTATGGGAGAGAAGTGTCAAACTTTGGTGGATGTGGGTCAAAGGATTTGGGAAAATCCGGCAGTTTGAAATGTCGTCCAAGAATCGGAGATTTATTAATCGTCACATCAATGACACAAGCCGATGTGTCTGAGCCGTGGGGTTGACGATTATCATCAAAACCGTTGCTTTCCAGGCAATCGTCGTTGGCAATAACGAGCTCCGACACGCAAACTGGAGGCTTATCACTCACGTGATCCATATACTTTGCGCGTAAAAAAAAAGATTCTCGTATTTAGATGTAACTCGGGAAGCGTTCGTGATATAAAAATAAATAAAAAACAAAAAAAAACAACAACAACACCTTCACTAAAAGCTACGAATAAGCATTAACCGATGGATGAGATAACCGTACACTTTTTGTCAGACTTTTCATAAACAACCGAAAGCCTATTGTAGAACATTGTTGAATCGATAAATGAAGAAACGTTCCTATGGAAATAATGTTCTCAGGAAAATCTGTTTTTAGTACATATTTTCGCCGCTAGATGGCGACTGGTAATCGGATTTCGCGTCAGTCGAGTGGCGCTGGAATGTTATATAAATCTCCATTCTCGTACCGTGAGGTCGTTCGGATAAATCTTTCGATTGCAATCGGCTAGAAAAAACTCGTCGAATTTTATGTCAGCTGTCAACTGTCAATTGTCAGCTGACTCTTCGCTCGAGTAAACGCGTCTTTCTACGCACCGATTGCGCGAATCTTTTTCAAATTTAACGACGAAGCTTTTGTTTTTTTTTTTTTTTTTTTTTTTTTTATCAAAGATTTAGAAGCTTCGATTCCATGTTGTAGCGTGCGTCAAAATAGTCTGTTTTCGGGAATTTTTTTCATTGCTATTATTTTCATGTTTTATCGGTACAATTTTTCGAATGTATATTTAGCCGTTTCGGGATCAATCGTTATAGAAAAAAATTATTAAGAGTGTCTGGCGAGTTGCATCCGAGCTTTCCTACCAATTGTTCAGAGAATTAACTTTTGAGCATGACGGTAGCAAGATGTACGGTTGAGTATGCCACGTGTAAAAATAAAAAGAGAAATCAAACAAGGTCTGGAACTAACGAGAATGAAAAAGAAAAAGAATTTACAGCGATGAAATGACGAGCGAAAGCGGATTTCAAAGTTGACATCATTATATAGGAATGGCGAATAAAGAGGGATTGTTGAAAAAAAAAAAAATTGTTGTATGAAAAATAAAATCGTTTGCATTCAACAAAAAATGGTTCACTCAACTGAATCCATTCAGCAGAACGAAAATTTAGTTGTTCCAACCAAATTTTGTTTTCAGCGCAGGATTTTTGTCGCGAACGACTATGAAGCTAAGAACTGCCGCGAGATGGCGATCGACGACAAGCTTTCGCGTGGGCGTTCAGCATGTGACTGTCGTATAAAAGGAGCAGCTTAAAAAAGCTTCAACTAAGAATTGAATGAAATATTGTAAGCTCAGCGTTGAATTGATTATTGACACGAGCATGCACACATGACGAATTCAGTTATGAGTTAAAATGAAAACAAACGTAAATAAAAACGGGAATGAAGCAGCAAAGTATATGGAAAAGCCTGCTGCAGCCTTATTGTCGAATGACAAAGCCGGATAAAAGAGTTTGTGAGAGAATTGATAATGTACGTGTGTTGGAATAGAGCGAACGCTGCCGCGTTGGCTCGAGAAGTCAAGGCCACTGTCCGGGGTACCGAGGCACGAGAGGAGAGGAATCACGAGAGCGTCATCGTGCTCTCGCGGGGTGGCCTCGCGGCTCAATGACGTCCTCGATTCACGGGAAACGGCGCGAAGGGCTTGTCAGAGCTGAGAAACGAACGAGGAGGGAGTTCCAACCGCCCTTCCAATTTATATCCTCTCTCTCTCTCTCTCTCTCTCTCTCTCTCTCTCTCTCTCTCTCCTTCCACCTTTCTCTATCTCTTTCATTTCTTTGTACTCTTCCCATTCTTTTCTACGAAGCTCTCCTTTATCCTGAGCTCTCTTGTTCACATCGGCCCTCTCCCTTCCTCGTTTCCATCCCTTTTATTCCTATTCCCTCTTACTCCACATCCCTCCCTCCCGATTCTCCCAACTCCTCCCCCTTTTTTTTCATCCCTTCGGACTCTCCGTTCCCTCTCGTTCCATCATTCCCGTTTGCTCATCCCTCCTTTTCAACCCCCATTTTTCAATCCATTCCTCTCGATTCGAGTGGGATATTATAATACGATATTCCGCCGTATTCCTCAGCGATGGCGCCCTTGCAGATTCCTCGTATACGTTGGGCAGCGGGGGTTCGCGCGCGCGCGAGCGCGTAAAACCAAGCGAAAAGCAAGCACGACGCCGGCGTGCTTGCCTGCTCCTGTATACCGTGAATTTCAAGCGAGCAGGAGGATCGTACGTGGGCTTCGGATATACAGAGCTTCCTATACAACCAGACAAGAGCGCGAACCACGGCGGTAAATGTAAGCTCGGCTTTTATCGATTATTCCTTTCGGAGGGGTTGTCCCCCGCCCTCCCTCCCACCCCCCTGGCCATGTTCTTCCCTTGCTAAACTACGATACGGACAGGCGCACTCGAGCCTTATGATATTCCTCCCTGTCTCTCCTCACTACCCCTCTTCACCAAGACAGTCTGCTCTCCCCCGTGCGTTTCTCGACGACGATAGATTTTTCAAGCGTCTACCGCCGTTGCCCTGTGCATGTTTCTATCAATCCGACAGTGTCAACTATGTACTTATAAACAATACTGTGTGTTTCATTAATTTTATCATATATATTCTGCTCTTTTGAATCAGTGAGTCACTCTTTCGCAAAAATTTTTGCTTTCGTCGTATTTTTACACGATTCAATATTACGCGAGATTCAACGATTACGTACTTATCATCGAGATCTATATTTATATATACGTGTGATACATATAGGTATATAAGCGAGGAAGCGAAGCTACTTTGGCCACTACTGGACTATTTCTCCGGATATATTAGCACTGTCCGAACTAAATCGGACTTCTTTGCTACGTGAAAGAGGCGCACGTCTCGGTTGAACCGTGAGTACCGCTGATCAAAAAAGAACGAGGCGATTGAAGCTTTTTTTTCTTTTTCTTTCTGTTCTTTCGGTCAAATCCTCGAACGGCCTTTATCATGGCGTCTCTCGGGGCCTTTCACCGTCGTTGCACTCGTGCGAGCTTTTTCTTTAGTACTCTCATCATATTTAGGAGATTTTTTCGATGAAATTTTCGGATCGATAGGCCCTTAGGCACCTACGGGGATTGAACCAATCACGTGTGTCTTTTTAGGGGTAAATTCGAGTTTGAGCGGTTGAACGATCCGGTTTAATTGTGATTAGCCAAATTTCGTGCACGAATTATACGAACTGACGGGCTCAGGATTACTTTTGCCGTGGATTCTTGTTTTGATGGTAGACTATTTTCACTGCTCGTGGGACTCTTGCTCGAAAGCACTCGGGAGAAAATTTTTGCGAACAGCATTTGACAGTCGACGGAATGGAATCGATCGGTTATTATTATTTGCTCGATTTTTTTTCGTCATCGGAATCGTTCCTTGTTCGATTCATCGGAACTTTTAAAATCGCTGCGTTTTTACGAGCTTTGGAATCTCCCCTGGCTCCAATAGGGTCGCAGAGGAATCGACTCTCCGTATCGAGAATATATTCGAAACGTCAATGTAACGACACGATTTTTTTATGGAGGATTCTTATCAATTGCACATCTTCAAAATTTATAACTCAACATTGCCACCCCCCAAGAGACCACTTTTTCAATGACTTTTCAACGTTTTTATCTACTATTTTAGCTTTTTTCTTTCCTATACTTTTCGATTGACAGTTACGATTTTTTTCATTCACAATTATCCTTTTACTCATTTGTAGAAACATTTTTTGTTTTTTTTTTTGTAATGTAATACAATAAAAATTAAAAAAAATTAAACAACAAAAATGTAAATTTGTAGAGCATGATATTTTCCATCGAAGTAGCTCGTAGTTGGGGAGAAACATAAATTTATTTTCTTGATGCACGGTACGAAGAACCACTGATAGAAAACGTTCTCATAGATCAAAGTTCATAATCGCTTGACAAGACGACGAAATTCGTTGGACTTGCGTAATTACTTCAATTTCTAAGATCTTTTATTCGAAAAGAAATCAACATTTTTTAAATCTCTTCCCATAGAAGCTTATTTATCTCTTTTGTCGAGATACGTTTTTGCTCGTACATACATGGTATTACTATAGCTAAATACTCGTTCTCGCAGCCCTCCCCACTCCTCTTCCACTCATTCACCCTTACGATCCCGCCACAGAGGGTTGGAAGTCGATGGAAGGCGTTGACGTTCAAAGAAAGCTGCTTTTCCAAAATACTACAGATTCACGTGTTCGTTAAATTTGTCTTAATTTTTTTTCGTGCCCTCGAAATTTCTACTACAAATAATATTTCTAAAGATTGTCAATTTTCTTTGAAAATTATCAATTTCTTTGATTTTTCTTACGAGTTTTCCTTCGTTCAGGGAGAAAGAACCGAAGGGCTCAAATCGTGACAGGCTTTACGTGAAATTATATGTCGGTGTGCTCACAAAATTCATCGATCCTTCTCAGGTTGACGTAAGAAGTGTCGTGACAGTGCCCTTGAGCAAAGGGTGTGTATAGGAAAAGGAGAAAAAAAAAGAGAAACGTACGATTCGTTATCTGATTATTTCATCTCGTTGGATCTCCACTCATCGGTAGATATTTAAAAATATTTTCGTGTGTATGCCCGAATGAAGAATCCCTGATACGAGATGCTCCAGAATTTCATGCGGATTTATCGATTTTCTATTTTTCAACTTCATCCCCCAATTCCATCTCGCTCCAGCAGTTTTTTCAGTCACCGAATCAAGTTTCCCATTACGATATTATCCTCCTAATTTGTAACTCTCAATTTTCTATTTATATCGAGATGCATTCGGCGAAATTGTTGAAATTCATTCCACTGATCTGGAGCTTCGGTACAGTGACAAATGTGTATACAATCTCATGAGCGAATGTCAGTTTTCAAATCTTCCAAGTACTTTTCGAGTCTCATCAATATCCGCTTAGCTTCGAATAAACTTATTCTATTTCGATGCTACTGAAATCACGTCTCGGCTTCATTTAGCACGAGAGTCCAAAAACAGTCGCAGGAATATGAGAAAATAAATACGGATGATTAAAAAAAGATTTATCAACGTTAAATATCGACACTGATGAATCCTGAAGCCAAATAACGAGATACAACGAAAGTCTCAGTATCAATTCAGGGATTCCTGGCGAATCATAGCGATCGAAAAAGACGTCTAATTTGTCGCAGAAAGACCCATTTGGGTCGTTACAAAATTAGTTAAATCGAGGTTTTTACTGAACAGCCAGATTTTGGTCAGTTCATTAAAAAAAAAATTACAAAAAATTACAAAAAAAAATCAATTGAGTCTTTGTTTCGGAAAATTAGACGTCTAAAAAGACCAAAAGTCTATTCGACCAGGGATTGCAGACACGATCAAAATGAGAGGCAACACAAGTGTGCAAAACGTTTATTTACCCTCCTCACTAAATTTCTTTCCGAGACCAGAAGAAAAAAAAAAGAAAATAAAGTTCTGCTAACACACGTAACGCTAAATTTATCTAGCCTTATCGATTTGTACCTTTGAGCTTTGGTATAAGAGGTACTATCGTACGTAAATGTACGTAAATATACACATCGATTTATGAGTAAGTAACGAAAACGTGTGTCCTTTAATGGATAAAATGTAGAGCACGAGGAAGAGGAAGGTTAGCATTTTCAGTCACGTGTAAAAGCGTCTATTAAGGTGCAGACGTTACAGCCGATTCGTTAATTTTAGAATTTCGGGATCGATGAAACGACGGAAAAAAAGGTCTAGCGCATGGTGTTCGAAAATACGTAATTGGAACGCGGAGCTGCTTCGATGTAAAAACTATTCTGACCTCTACGGAAACACAAAAAAAACGAAACGAAGTGTCAAATTTCGATAATTGCGATTCCCTTTGAAATAAATAGGCGAAACACAAAACGATTGTCTCGTACTTCTGTACAGGAAAAGCAAACAGATTTTCATCAGAGACTCTTAACTTATTCCCGGAAAACGTAATCCTTTGATCCTGCTAATTCAACCTTCCGTTCAAACGATCATATACAGATATACGTTCGTGTATTTTAAGACATATATATATATTTATTAGTAGACTCGTATATCCGCGTCACTGTGTATACACCCTGGCCACGAAAAGGAACTTTGAAGAGGTGTTACGCCTGGAGGATTTGCAAATTGGACTCCGTTGAGATTAATTCCTGTGTATAGAATAGATGGTGAATGTCTCCGACCGCACCCTGGGCGGTTAACGAGCCCACGAGGCCTCTTATATCTGTATGCGAGCAAATTGCCTCTGTCAAATTGGAGAACAAAATATTCTGTCAGTTTTTCCACGTGTCCGAATTTAAATTAATCCTTAGAGCGTCTGTTCAATTTGAGGGAAGAGCTATTGCTTCGAAATTCTTATCAGCTGTCAATCTTTCCATCGATTTAGGTTGGAAAAAAAGTTTCTTATTGATTTGGGTTTTTTCGACGTCACTAAATATTCACTTAGGAGGGCAGTCGACATACAATTTTCGTCTACCAATTGACACTGTTTGACCTCAATACGAAATGTTTGTTTCTGGTTATCACTCACTGGAATAGGTAACAAAGTGACGAAGTTTGTATACAAATTCTTCGGTTGTGGGGGCATCGAGTTCCAATTAATTGAAGAAAAATATCAATCGGTTGAACATTTTTTTGGTTTACTCATGAAACCATGATTTTTTTTCTTCCACTGCCTACAGTTTCGATAATTCTTCTCGGAGAACAAAAAAGCTTAATTTTTGTTAGTGAATACCGAGTGATTACAATCTGAATGGGAAAGCCTTGGTTAATGAGTCTTTCGTACGGACAGGATGCTATAGAAGGACGGAAACTTTATGATTGTGGTTGGTCAAGCTTCAACGTCAGCTCCCCTTTTTACACAACTTTCATAAAACCTCCCTCCCTGCTATCTTCCCATCGAGGGAATTAAAATTGACGTGGGAAATTCTCAAACAGCAACGAGATACCGGTGAAATATAACGCCCTGCTAAATCCCATCCTCCCACTGTCGATCCATATGGTTTCAAGGATGCGAGTCCTCGGCGAAGGACAACGCTCAAATAAAATACCAATTTATATAAAAATAAAAAACAATAAAACAGATTTAATCCCTTGCTCTGAATTCCATGAGGATTTTCATGAATTATCATCGATAAATTTCGTATAAACAGGAGCAAATCAATCTTTTTCTATTTTTCGAAAAATATTTATCATATTTTTTAACGTTTTTTAACGTTTGTTTACCATTTTGTTAATTGGAAGATCGTCCTTCGATTCTATGACATTGCACAAGAATAAATAGAATGATAAAAAAAAACCATTTCAACGTTTAATAATGAAAGCAAAATTTATATCGTTTTAAATTCAACAAATAAAAAGTACATTTTCCCAAAATTTATGATAACAGATTATTCACGAAAATAGTTTTGTCCTAATCCGTTCTACGCCTCGGCTATAAATTCCATAATAATTCTATCGTGCCAACTGACGAACCCGGTCACGTAACATTCGTTATCAATTATGCTGAATTTATCAGAGCGAAATGCACGATGATATGAGTTATGTAAATTAATGCGTTTTAACTCGATGTTGTGTAATTGAGTTATAGAACGTTGTATTTAATTAACATGACAGCAAGAATACAACAAACTTTCAAATATATTTCTGATGAAACTCGTGCTTATTTGCTCAGTGAAATATTTGCAGATGAGTTCGTATTCGTACTCGATTCTTCGTCTATTCCATCTGCTGTTACATGATTTTCGAATTTCGGTCCAATATTCAATAATTATTCATTTTTTCAATGCATTTTTCCCAATACTTATCATTTTTCATCCCTTGCTTCTCTTCTGTGCATTAATTGTGGAATAAACGAATGAAAATATAGAAAAAAAAAAAAAAAAACGTTGAAACGAAATAAAAAACCGTAATGAGCGAGTACACGAATGATTGAACGTTGAATTAGGATCGTGCGAGAGGAAAAAAAAATGAAGAAAAAGAAGAACGAGCACCCCTAAGAGTTCGCAGATTATTTTATCTCCGGGTTAACTTCCTTAATATCGATTGACCCCAACTACCCCTCCATTTTCAAGAGTTCCACAATACCCCTACGAACTCTATATACGGGGGAGGGTTACCAACGGAAATTTCAGCCCCTTCTAACACCCGGTTTATAGATATAGGCATATAATAAGCACGTTGCGTTTGCGATATGCTCCAGCGTTCGGTGAACTAGAACAGGGTAGACTGAGAGATTCAAAGGACTATATTGAAATAAACGTAATTAGAGAGTCCCGCTCGAGGATCTTAAACGCGGCGGCAGCGGCCTCTCTTCGACTCTATTTATCCGAATCAAAAGGTTCCATCGGTATTTTCTTTTTTTCTTTCTTTTTTGGACTCTTTTCTCTGCTATAAATTCACCGTTCACAGTATTGACGTTTAAAATTTTTCCTGTATGGTCGGTCGATCTCTCGATTCATTGATTCATAAATTACCTCTTTGAAATTATTTATTCACCCTTTTCGAGGCGTCAATATCATTGGAAATTAGGCGATATTTTCCTCCAATATGAGCCTGCTAATAGAATTATACATTCAAAACACTGATTCAATAAATTCGATCTGATCGATTGATCAGAATTGATATTAAAAAATGTAAACAAAACAGAGCCATTGGCATTGCTACAGCTTTTTCGACTCTTCAAATTTCTCATTCAAAATCATCGCCCATTCGAGTAAACACGATTCCTGTTCACAAATAATCCGATCAAATTTTAGACAGGATCGAGTTACTTTCATACCTTTAAAAATAAATCTTATTCATACTGGTGAGAGAAAGCTCGTGAAAAAGGATCCAAGTGGCAAAATCCTGGCCATGTCCGACTGAGAATGTCCCATATATCACAGGGGATAAGTGCTCTCTTCGGTCTTACCTTCTTCTCGTTCCTCTCGTCACTTTTCAAATGGCTCTTTCATTCTCATTCCCTCTGCACTCCTCTCATACATTAAAACACAACGTATTTTCACCTTGTCCCATTCCCCTAATAAATTCCGACCTTTTTTTTTCACTCGTACACACTTTTTATCGTCGCACGAAACCCGCACTCAATTACTCTTGTTGGCATTTTTCGTTTTTTCTTTTTTTTTTTCTACTTTCGTCTCGACTACTGCTGCAAACTTTTTAGTCGTACGAGTCTATCATCAAGTGGAGCCTTTGAACATTCATCATTTTTTTATTCCCCCCCCCCCCCCCTCCATGCTCTACATTATTTTTATTCACTTCTTTGACACGAAATACTAAATCTAATGAAATTACTTGATTCGAATAAACGAATACGATTCAAGACCCATGAATTTTTATGTTTCTTTTTTTTTTTAACAATGTTTTTTTTTTTATTTCTTGCAGAATCTCGTGCTCTGCGAAAGAGACAGATGTTTTTTTAATGAATTTTTTATTTCGTTTTCAAACAGTTTTCTCGCTGAATTTCGTTTCATTTCGGGTAATATTTTTGACACGAGCTACTTGAACCAATTTCCAAGATGAATTTTTGATGAAATTAAGTCGCCGGGGGAGTTGAGCGTGAAAGAATCGTCGGTAAAATTTTTTTATTCATCGTTGAGGGAGGGAAAAAAAAAAGAAAAGTTTTCACCTGAATCGTAGTATACGCACAGTTCACGAGTCGCGGACTCGTATAAGAAATTCAATTAGCGTTTACTCTTTTAACTAAAGATTCGTGCAATAATAAAAACGTGTCTTATTCTTTCCTCGAAGCTTTTCCCCTGGGAACCACTTTCTACGATTCTCCAGCTCTTCTCGCTACGATGAAATTCACTCCCGGGTCTATCCGGGTGACTACCCACGCTTCATCAGTTATTTATTCTCGAAAGAAATCAGCAATACCCGTTGTATCCTTATTTTTTGGTTTTCTCGAATTTATCGTCGAACGTTTTATCAGCGTTGGAACAACGTTTTCCCCTTTATTAAATTTTTTATTCAACCATACGTCAATTTAATTATTTCGAAAAAATTCCCTTCTCGATACCACAGCAGAATGATGGATACAGTTTTCACAATCCGATCCGACGAGTCTCGATGTCATTTTGCCACTCTTTTTTTTTTCGATCTCGACGCTTTATCATTCGATTCGAATTTATTCAAGTTTCGAATAAAGAGCTTCTCGATAAATTCTGTTATACAAGCATCAGTATCGAGATTTATCGCTTGATATTGACATGACCTTTCATCAAAATACAAATGGCAGGCGATCCTCCTTCGCTTTTTTTTCTACGGTTCGAGCTAACCGGAGGGTTCTTGATAAACCCTGCAGCAGAGTCCCTTGATTCCAATAAAATATAGACTCTCTTCTCTCTCTCTCTCTCTCTCTCTTCGTCCCAATCACTCTCTGTCTTTTTCTTCATGACGTTAAAGCTTCCTCGTGTGTCACGTATTGCGCACACGCACGCCTACGCACAAACTATTCGATAACTGAGTAACCAGAACTCTTTTTTTTTTCCTCTCACGTCTCCGTCGCAACTTTATCCAGCTTACATAGAAATTTGCGTACGTTTTTTTCTTCGTGAAAAAAGCATTTTTATTTATAAGCTAAACCCAAGAATTCTCATAGAAAAACAAAATAAATCAAATTCTTCGCGTTACTTTATGGCTGTGAACGCAAAAAAATAAAGATACTGCTCTTACGTTTTTCAGTAAATATTATTCTGCTATTTTTTTTTTTTTTTTTTTTCAATTTACAATGAAATTTTATGGGATCATTGGCGAGACAGTTTTATTTACTTTATATCGGTTGTTGTTAGAGATGCAGCATGCGAAAAAACTGAGTCGAATTTGCTCGAAGAGTAAATAAAATGTACGAAAATAAATTAAAATTTCATTGTTTCAATTAAAATTAGAATTTTTTTTCGATTAATCTAACATTTTTTGGTGGGCATGGTTCGACGATGGCGTCGAACGTACCATTGACATTCCCAATTTGGATAAATAATTGAATTCATGAATATAATTAAATAGAAACTAAATCGAAGTTGTGTCGAGGTCGATGCTGACCCAGACAGTGATCGGAATCAAGGTCGTCGTGGAAAGTCATGATTAAGGCGCCAGAGGATGTTCCCGACGACGTACCGGAGTCCCTCTGGTGCCAAATTTTTTTATTCCTCCATTATTCTTGGAGAGTCTTTCCGCCAAAAAAATTGCTTGCCAAATACATAACTTCTCGATATTTTCATGACCCGAATATTCGTGCGAACGAAGTAAAAAAAAAAAAAAAAAAAAACAAAATATACGTTTAATAAGGATTCCGTTTGTGTTACACGCGAACCGCAAGATATTCCGACCTTCGTCACCGATAACACGTGATTAGAAGCTCGCTAAACGGAAATGAGTCCGTTGGACTCATACCGACATAGCAGTATTCGCGATGATACGAGAGAACGAACTTTTACGCCGCAGTAAAGTGAAAAAAATTTTTTTTTAAATACCCAAAATTCGACGATTTTTTTTTTCTGGTTGGTTTTCACGGTATTAGTAAGCCTGGAACTGGTTTTAACGACGTTCTAATAAAATTATTCGTTTTTTTGTTTTTAATATTCGTATACAGAAAATGCCGCCAACGAAAAATGACACGTTCATGCCGGGCTCCAGCCCTAGCGAAGCGAGCTTAATTAATAATTCGTCAAATATAGCGATAACAACAAGCCCCGAAGAGGAGGGAAAGACTGGTGAGTTTCATATATATTTTTTTTCTATAATTTCTCAATAAATATACCATTTTTTTATCGTCAGCTCGAATATATGTTTGAGAGTTGATTATGCATGGAGAACGAAATTTCTTTTTCTCCTGAAAACGATGAACCATTGACCAAGATCTTTCATTCCTGCTTGAACAAATTATTATTAAAATTTCTGTATCAATACGAGCTTCATCGATCTAATATGAATTTTTAGATGTATAACACTCTCGAGAATTTTACAGATGCAGGAGACGTTGAATCCGTCACCGTTGTCACCTCAAACTCCATCGAAGTGACACTCAAAAAATACGGCGAAGAAATATCGGACAAGACAAAAATTCCACCATGGGCTCTAGTCGCCATTTTGATAGGTACGTATTTCGAAACGATGCAACCATTTTTTTCATCAATAGAATTCAATAGCTATGGAAAACAAAAAAAATAGAAATAGTATATTGAATATTGACAGTTGAGAATATTTTCAGTTTCACACCGTTTTTTGTACAAATCTATCAATCATTTTTACCGGACTTCTGACCTTGTGTCTCTTGCTTCACAAATTAATATGAAATTCACGTCAAAGCTGATCCCATCTATTTGGGAGAATCAGCAATAACGAAAGTTTGACAGCTGCCACAATATTTTTCTTTTCTATTTACAAATTATTTTGTTATTTCGTTTGATTCTTCTTCTGATCAGACTTTATGAAATGAAATCAAAGAAAACAGAATTTGAGGAAAATCATCGAAACTAACTGTACCAATGATTATTGTACTAAACTCAAAGTATAATATTTTCTATTGGAATCGTATGAGACTTTGCTTTTCTTATGAAATGAAACTAATAAATTTTCTGTCACTTGTAACTTGGATATCAATCGGTGAAAATGAAATTTCATCAATTTTGGGATCAACGAAAATATAAGTTTTTCAGACTCTCAGACTCGTAATAAAAGTCGTAATAATATCGAAAGATGAAAAAAAAAAACAAAGATATTTTATAAAAAATTTAACGGACTTTCGAGTTAGTGGCAAATGCAGGAGAAAAAGAATATGAAAAAGTAAATTGTTTTGGTATCAGCGGTGGGTGTAGTGGTCCTCGGATTTTGCTTCTGGTGCATAAGAAGATGCTGTCGCAAGCGTCGTGGCAAAGATGGAAAGAAAGGAAAGGGTGTTGTCGATTTGAAGGGTGTACAGCTACTCGGTGGCACGTACAAAGATAAGGTTCGTTAATCGGTGTCCCGTGTCATAAATTAGTTACTAGATGATCCCTCTTTTACCCCCCGTGGAACCCACTTCGATATGCGTAGGTACAGCCGGACATGGAGGAACTTACGGACAACGCTGAAGAGCCGGACGAGGCTGAGAGCAAACAGAGCGAGGTCAAGCTCGGAAGAATTCAGTACAAGGTAATACGAGCATTAATCCGAAGACGAAATAAAAAAAAAATTGACGTTTCACGACACTCGAGTGTTGTCCGATTAAACGTAAAGTTGATTAAAAGGAAGAAAAAAAAAAAATTATTCGACGAGATGAGGAGTTGTAAAAATGATTCCTCAAACGTCTTTTTTTTTCATTCGAGAAGATCTAACGTGGTGTTTTTTCTCGGCTGAAAATCTCATTCGTTTCGTCCAACCATCTTTGCTCGTTACGAAATAATTGTTGGTTGAAAAAAAAAAACGAAATTCTACGAGTTACATTAAAAATATATTAGAGATAAGTGACGAGAAATAATGCGGCGTTCATGGGTTGATAATGATCCAGCGGAATTCAATGGTCGGTTGCAATACGAGCCAGAAGAAAAGTGTTTCACGATATTTGTATAATTATTCTGTAGCTCGAGTACGACTTCAATTCGAACAGTCTCGCTGTGACAGTTATCAAGGCGGAGGAACTTCCGGCTCTCGATATGGGCGGCACTTCGGATCCTTACGTAAAGGTTTATCTGCTGCCTGACAAGAAGAAGAAGTTCGAGACTAAAGTACACAGGAAAACCTTGAATCCTGAGTTCAACGAGACTTTTACCTTCAAGGTAAGTTGACAGTCAACGAAGTTCTGTTTCTTATCGAAATTTGTCTCATTGAAATTTCATTGATTTTTTCATTCGTTCAGGGTGTTCCATATGCCGACGCAATGAACAAAACTCTCGTCTTCGCGATCTTCGATTTCGACAGATTCTCAAAGCACGATCAAATAGGCGAGGTCAAAGTGCCACTTTGTCAAATAGATTTGGCTCAAACGATCGAAGAATGGCGAGAGTTGCAGAGTGTCGAGGGCGAGGGTGGTCAAGTACGTAATCATTTTCATTTATTTAACACGAAAACTTTTCAGCACAGGCAAGCTGCCAGACACGAAACACCTCCAAAAAATCACAAAAGTCGAAGTAAACCCGAAAAAAAAAAATGATGTCACGAGCGATTCGTTCACGATTTCTTATCGCCAACTGGCCAACAATAAATCCATCAAAGTTTCAAACAGAATAAGAAACACCGAAAAAAAGAAATTGTCGAATAATATATAAAATTTTTTGTTTTCAATTTGAAGGATAACAAACTCGGCGACATCTGTTTCTCGCTGCGTTACGTACCGACGGCAGGAAAATTGACAGTGGTCATACTGGAGGCTAAGAATTTGAAGAAAATGGACGTCGGCGGTCTTTCAGATCCTTACGTAAAGATCGCACTGATGCAGAATGGCAAACGATTGAAGAAGAAGAAAACTTCGATCAAGAAGTGCACCCTCAATCCTTACTACAACGAATCATTCTCTTTCGAGGTGCCCTTCGAACAGATACAGGTCGGTGATTCACAAGATACGTGAATCTTCGGTTAAGCGCGGAATAAAAGGCCGCCGGAAGAAGAAGGCTGCTGGAAGACTGGGAGAAAAAGAAAGGGAACATTTCTTTTCTTTCGTTTTATTTTTTCACCATCACCATCTTCATTTTTTGTTTTATTTTTATTTTTTTCTCTCTCAACATTTTTATTATTTCGTAGCGAAGCTTATCAGATACATAGAAAGATTAGTTAGTGCTAGTCAAACGTGCGCATATGTACATGAGCATATGAAATCGCTGGTTACGTATTTGCTTCGTTCAATATTTTTCGAGGGCGGCTAGTTTATTTTTGCAAAAAAAAAAAAAGTCATATGGTGGCCCGTTTCTTCCGGCGACCCTTTTTTTTCCGTGAACCTGCATCTTCTAATGGAATCCACGAATGTTGATACTCGGCCCGAGGAGGTTGTCTGAAGGGAGTTTACATTACAGTTCTATCAAATGAAGAATTTATTTAAAGAAAAACAAACACACGATGACACGACAAAAATATTCATTTTTTTTTCTTCTTATTTCGAATATTTTCACTGATTTTTGTACGTTTGTTTCTTTTTTTCTGTTGTAATCTCGTATTTTAGAAAGTGAATCTGATGGTGACGGTGGTCGATTACGATCGCATCGGTACCTCGGAACCCATTGGCAAAGTTATTCTTGGTTACAACGCGAGTGGCACCGAGCTCAGACATTGGTCGGACATGCTCGCATCGCCGCGACGTCCAATCGCCCAATGGCACACGCTCAAGGATCCCGAGGACGGTGACAAGAAGGACTAAGGAGAATAAACCGAGGAATTCTAGGGAAAAGGTATTATCGATATATCGTTGAATAAAAAATTTATAAAAAGTAGAAAAAAAGACTTTTTAGGATGAGGCTGGCTAAGGTTTCCTGACGAAATATTAGCTTCGAGCGATGGCAATACATTTGTTCTTGGATTTCATTCAAATTTCGTTGTGTCAAGAGTCTTTCAGAAGCTTGTATTTGAGTCTGTGACTCACAAATGTTATTAACAATCAAGAACAAAACAAATTTATAGATTCGACGATTTTTGAGTACTTTTATTCCTGAAAATCAACGTTGCGACAACGTTTCAAAGATGGTACGTTGGATTGTCATTGAATAAAGAAGCCAAGTACGAAAACCATGAGAAAAGACAAACGTTTGACGAGAAAAGCTTACAAAAGCTTATAATTTCAGTGTCTCCACCAATTGTTACTCCATTCGAGCACCGATTAGAAGAAATGTCAGAAATAATCGACTAATTTTCGTTTCGAAGCCGAAGTCTCCCTCGTACAAATATCTATGCATAAAAATAACGTTTTCCCATATTTTTACGTTCGATCATTCCAGGAGTAATGAAACACTGAGAAAGAGAAAGAAAAAGGGAGAGAGGGAGGGAAAAAGAAAAAAAAGGATGAAAAAACACGACCGAAAGAGAGGGAGAGACATGAAGAAAGAGAGAGAGAGAGAGAGAGAAAAAGATGAAAAAAAAGAGAAAATACTTAGTAGATATTAATAATTTATCGATCAACTAATAAACGATAAAGAAGATGAGAAGAAAAGAGAAAGGAGGAAGAAAAGCAAGAATACCGCCGTGATGAAAAAAGAAAATAATAAGATTGCATTAATAATTATGTTCTGATGGAGTGTAGTGTCTTGTATATATACACATATACGTATACATATATAAAATATATATGTATATGTATATATATCTAACGTAAATTCTCTCTGTAGATGTAAAAGATATGGATGACATTACGAGTTCATGATTCCTTGATTCGAAGACACGTAATCAACACGAGAGGCATTTTTCTTCAAAATTAACGAGAAAAAAAAAAAAACTTTCTTTGAAAGCCCAAAAAAGCAATCGTTTCGCCCCTCCTCCTCCCTTCCTCCCTCTAGTCACGTAGAATTGTTATTTTTTTTTCCAAAATTTCAAACCGACTACTTTGGAGAGAAAAAAAAATCATTAAAATCTTCCTTTCTTATGATTCTTTGAAATTCACAGTGCGAATTGAATTATTCAGATGAGAGATGAATAATTTTCGAAAGGCCAAAAGCTTCAGGACGCTGTTGAAAAAAAAAAGAAAAAAAAAATCATTAAATCATGAATTATACGAGATCAAATGAATCTTGAATGCTGTTTCATCCGAGCTTTCCTCATCTCTGATCTTTATGGTTCTTTGCACTAGTTACAAACGAAAAAAAAAAAAAACAAATATATAAATATGTGGACACATATATATATATATATTTATCGAGATGAAAGCGTTGCTACGAGTTACGGTTTTTGGAAAGTATATATATATATATATTTATATATATCACGCTCTTGTTCACGATGTCTTCATGCGCTACAATAAAACAAATTTAGATTACGCAAAATACGAAGATTTACAAAGACCTTCGAGTGTACTCTTGTACTTCATTTTTCTCGATATTAAAACGAAAAATCCTAAGAGAAAAAAAAAACAAAACGAGATAAAATTAATAACATCTGTAAAGTGTCCTCGTGAAAATTTCAAAAGCAACGATATCGATAATTATGATCCAGTGTGCGTCGTTGATAGCGAAAAAAAAATAATATATATATATATTTCAAACAGAACGACAACAAACAAAACCGTCGAACTCTCATTATGCTTGAAAAAATATTT
The DNA here is from genome assembly GCA_037576405.1 of Campoplex capitator. Taxonomy (NCBI): domain Eukaryota; kingdom Metazoa; phylum Arthropoda; class Insecta; order Hymenoptera; family Ichneumonidae; genus Campoplex; species Campoplex capitator. The sequence goes on along the minus strand of JARBWI010000323.1, from coordinate 4,267,652 downwards.
AAAAAAAGCAAACGAAAATAAATATATCTATATATATGTCTGTATATATTTACATATACACATATATATATACACATATATTAAATTACCAATATACGCATATATACATATATATGAATTAAAGATTGAGAAGAATAAATATAAAGGAAAAAGTTAAACTATAAATACGAATATGTATATGTATATATCCATATATAGGTCAAAAATCGCGTACATAGATTCATATATACATAGATATTATATACATATATATATATATATATTATACATATATAAAACACGTATTCGTATTTATCGAGGATTACAGAGAAATGAGAAGTAAAAAAGAAAAACAAATAATAATTATACGACAGGCATTATCAATAATTATTGTTATTTACCATGGAATTTTCTGCGGTTCCCTTTTCTAAAAAAGAAAAAATAAATAAACCAAGAGAATAAATAAAAAAAAAAAAAAAATAGGAAACGAAGGAACACAAAACGGGCCTATCCCTTCTGAATGTATGTGTGCTATTGCTGAACCAAAAAATGAAAATGAAAATGGTCGATTGAATATATATCAGGGGCTGAGGAAAAACAGAATTTTTCTTCGGTTCGAAAGGAATTCAGTCGAGGCACGAATTCTACGAGTATACAAGAAAGAATAATTAATAATATTGTGTAAATACGAGCGCATATGTTTAATAATGCAAATGCTTAACGTTTTCGTGAGTTAAATACGATAGGAAAAGAAGTCGGATTAAATATTTGTGTGATTCGAACAATCGAATGGAATTTTCTTTCGCTTTTTTTTTTTTTGGTCTGAACAATACCTCATTTTTAATTTGTCCGATATATATTTTGTTCTCTTCATTCAGTCTCTCCCGTTAACAACTCTCTTTGTCCGTTCGTTGAACATTATAGTTACGGGTTTGTAAATAATTGCCGAAAAATGAATTTTATCGAAAGGATCAATCTTTATTCTCTCATTAAAACGTAAAATGAAAAAAAAAAAAAAAAAAAAAAAAAAAAAAAAACACCTTTAACATAAAAATCTCGTCGTCCGGACTGGCCTCGAGAAATACCAACAAATTCACACACAAACCATATGATAAAATCGGCCTTTTTTTACCAGCATATTCGTATTATTTAAAAAAAAAACAAACAAATAATGAAGAATACAAGAAAACAGTATTTTAGTGATAGGTAAAATTGAGTCCGGAATTAAATAATAACGCGTATTTTACATCTCGCTTTTTGTCCGAAAAATCTCGCGTCTCCAGCGTATACTTGTCATCGGGAAAAATAAATGTCTGCGATATGAGGAACAAACTTTAATTCACTGATAATTCCATTTTTTGACAAATATGAAAAAAAAAAAAGAAAAATTTACTGTAAATCGAAAAAAAAGTGGATTATTTGTTGAAGAAAAATTTGGTGTTTTCGAAATAAATCGTTTTTTTTTTCGGATTGTATAAGTGTCGTTGAACGTTTTTACAAGCGTTGTGCACGTTCGACTCGTTGCGTTCGATCTCTCTCGCGATCGTTAATACACGTTGTTTATTATAATCTCCGATTATTAATGTTGTTACGACGTTTAAATCCGTGATATCGATCGTTCGTGAGATACTCAAATCCCTCGTTACTATAGTCATGTTCTTCGGAATGAAAAAAAAAAAATAATAATAATAATAATAAAATTAAAAAAAAAAAACAATTATGAGTAAAAATGATACGTGAAACGCCAATGAACGCCGAATATTGATATCTTCGATCAGGCTATTCGCCGACAAACATTTCAAACAATCACGCACTCCAAATATCGCTCGAACTCGAAGTGTTTGATGAACCTGTATGTGTCATTCGAAAATGCTTGTGTTCTCTCATCCGAAATTTTTCTTTCTCGCTCATCGAACATTTTCAACCTGCTAATTTAAACAATGACAGAAATTCACGTTTTTCTTCTTTACACATTTATTATCTCAGACTTACAGCCCATGACAATTTTTAGATGATATAATAACAAACAAAACGAAATGACAATTTTAATAATGCAAATATAATTATCGTGGAGGATCGGTCAGTTTTTGACAAACGAGCAAAATGCATGGATCAATTCTTATCACTTTAATCCTAACAATCATCTTCACAGATATTTTTATTCTTGCATGTAAAAAAAAAAAAAAGGAATTATCGATTGTTATCCGTTGATCCGTGGCATCGCGATCGTAAGAATTTTTTCAAACGATTCCACAGCTGCAGAGCTTCCCACATGCCCAGAAATTGATCTACGACATAAAATTCACGTTTCTTTTTTTTTTTTTTTTGTACGAAAAGACAAAAGAATTCGTTAACCAGGCCTCTCGAGCAGAGATTAAAAACGATCCTCGTCATAAATTCCCCTCGTTACGAGACGTTAAGTATCATGATTATCGTTGCTATTATTATTATTATTATTATTATTATTTCGGTTCTATCGCTTTCGTCAGGACCAATTATATCGTAAAAAAAAAACGATTAATGAGTAGCATGTTAAATTCATGTTATATGCGGCATTGTACTTGATAAGTGAAAGAGAAGTAACAAAAAAAAAATGGAAGATTATTGATTTAATTGTTATATAGTGTTGCGCACGGGCAATGACATCGATCGTAGGTTGAAATGGGTGCGCGACCATTTTAATATTGCCGTTTTATCGATTCCATTACAATGCACTCGCTACATAGCTCATCCATCAATACCTGACATAAAAAAGCCTGAATTTTATTGTTATTTTAAATTTATTTATTTATTTTTATTTTCCCATCATTGAACCGCACCGTCACGAATAACATTTCGAAATTCGTTCATAAGTGGACCTCTGTTAGAGGATCGTCCAGCTAAAAAAGTACCTAAAAGGATTTATGAGAAAAAAAGAAGAAAAAAAAATATCGTAATTCCTTGTTATTCATGTAAATAAACATATATAACTATCGGGTACGTAGTGACAGAGGAATAAGATTTGAAAAAAAACAAAAGAAAAAAAAACGAGTAGAATAAAAAGTATGAAAAAAAAAAAAAAAAAAAAAAAAAATGAAAATGAAAATAAAAGTGAAAGACGAAGAAAAAATGAGTATGAAAATTGAATAAAAATGATAATGGATTGCACGTATCTGCACGCAACGTACCTACACACGAAATAAATATACATATAGTGCCTTTTTATTATTTTCATCATTGTTTCATTAATCGCGCGCCGCAATTGACATCCTCATCGATCGAAGCCACGGCCCTTAAATATCGTATATAAATAAAAGTCTCTATTATCGATGAAGAAGCCAAATTCATTGGGGAAAAAAGAAAAAAAAAAAAAAAAAAAAAAAAAAAACAATTTTAAGAAACAAAAACGAACACTTATAAGAAAATAAAATATTAAAAACACCGTTTTATCGATATCGCCCGCAATTAGCCGATACCATTGCGATTAACATTAGTTCACACACGTATCAAAAAGTACAGATTCAATTACGTCGAGTTACGAATTTCGATCGAGTTTCTCGAACGTTTATTGCCGAATGGAGATGAAATAACGAATGGTAAATCATTCGAAATGTTTTTCGTGAACAATTATCATTCTGTTTTATCGAATAAATTTAATCGTTCGATGTTTAAGAAACTGATGGATCGACGAACGTTTAGCGGTTGATCGAATTATCATTTTTCTCTTATAATATCACAAAACTGATTCGATTGAACAGATATTCGTTTTAATATTCTTGAGAAAACTATCATTTTTGTTATTCACTAATTTTTCATGATTTCTCATTCGGATCTTTCATTCCCTGTTGCCAAAAGCTTCGATCGAACTTCATTTAATTTTGACACTCGACATAATTAATTTTGTACAAACAGATATCTATATATAAAACAAAATAAAAGAAATATATATATATATATAAATATATATAAAAATATGAACATTGATATTATTATGAATAATGGCAAATTAGCGTTGTTATTATTATCATCATTATCATTAATCGTTCTCGCGGACGATTTAGGCATTGGGCGTTACAAACGTGTCGTTGATCGACGGGACGAGCACTGAGGAAAGAGAAAGAAAACGAAAAAACTATGAATAGGGATTTAGGAAAAATGTAGCGAGCATAAATTTTCATTTTTTCAACCGAAACATGATTATTATTATTTTTTTTTTTTTTTTACAACGTATGCGAGTGGGAATGAAGTTTTTTTTTTTTTTCCAGTAGACGCATTGTGAAAACGTGTTCAAAGCTTCGCTTTATTATGAATTTACATGAAAATAATTGATTCGTACTTTCTTTTATTGTAGTCGTAATGGAGTAGTGCGGATGAAAATTGGAGTAGAATGAGTGTCGAGCCGAGAGCTTTCCTTGGATTCTGGTGTCGGAGCATTTTCGTGATGATTTTCGATGTGAAATTTTTGATTCACGAGAACCGATACTTTTGTGCATCGCGAATAATTCGTTAGTGAATGAACAAAAAAAAAAACTAAAGAAAAAAAGTTATTCGAATGACTTGTAAAAAAAAAAAAAAAAAAAAAAAAAAAAAATCATAGACACGCTCGCTCACCATCATAAACCACGTGCCTAAAAACCTCGATGCCTGTGCTATCTTGATACGGATAAACCTCTCGTAAAGCACGTACTTCCATCATACTATCAGCTTTATCGTCGAATCTAATTCATTTGTCCAATTTTCACCTCTATATTCTTCGAATTATAAATCATATTAATTTTTCTCTAATCTTCAGAAAAAATATATCGTAAAATCGTTGCTAGAAAATAAAGTGATTCGTGGTAATTTTAATTAAGCGAAAGATTTTGAAGGGACGAAAAAGCACGTATTTAATGTTTGCACATGTATAACGGCACACGATTAGTGGATTTAGCCAAAACGCGAGAGGCACACACTCGGTAAGAAAAGGAAGGAAGAAAAAAAAAAAAAACAAGTAATATCACTGATGTTAGTACACATTTATAAATAATTAAATAAATAGACGAAAAAGCTCGATAAAACAAAACAAAATATAATCATAATGTAATATCACAATCTATCAGTGCCTTACTTTATTCTCTAGCAACAATAATCTCGCATATTTTCATCGTTCGATCCATTGACCAGAAAATAATAATAATAATAATAATAATAAATCAGCTGATTCGTCATCGATTATCACTCATCAGTCGTTTGAATTTTTATTCAACATTTTTTTACTTTTTTAAAATTTTTTTTTTTTTTTTTATCTTTTTTCTCGGTCGAAAATGAATGAATCGAAGAATCAAAGATTCCTCATTTCCAGAATCGGATCGAAGCTCGGACACGAAAAATATCGCGAGAGTGCTCCGTCACACCAAAAACCTCGATACGATTGAAAAGAACGAACGAAAGACTTGACCATCATGGAAAATAAAAAAAGGAAAAAATAAACAAAGAAACAAAATAATCGGACGATAAGCACGCACTAAATATTAACGAATTGTTTAAGAAAGCAAAAAAGAAAAAAAAACGTAGTTGTCGACTATTCCATTGAACTTACGATACTGAGCCATTGTCATCTACCCCCCCCCCCAAAAGATTCATCTCTCTCCTCGTTAACCCATGAGATTCTGTGCTACACGAATCATGTAAATAATAAAAGAAAAACAAAGAAAAAAACAAACAAACAAACAAACGAACGAACGGGAAGAGAATTTGTAAAAAATTTCATTTTACGTCCTAAAACAAAACGGTATTATATCCTTAGCGCGTAATTAAATAGGAAGAAGTGAGGGATATATCGAGAGGGAACAAAATATCTCGATTGATAAAACAAATATATCAACCAGAAAAAAAAAAAACGAATTCCTAATGAAAAGCTAAATAAATAAAATCGATGAATCCAGCTGACGTTTCGGATTCGAGACGTCGTCCTTTCATCTCAATTCCATTTGAGACGATAATTTTCATCACTTGAAATTTTATGAATTTACGTTTATTTCGTTTCGTCTGAATAGCATTTTTGTCACCAGAGGATAATAATAATAATAATAATAATAATATTAATAATAATAACAATAACAATAATATATCCTCCACGGTAGAACGTACTTGAATTATCGTGAAGATGAGAAGCAAAAGAAAATGGAGCAGAAACGTCTCAAGTGTTTGTTCCCGAATGGATTTATTTCCTGATAAGACAAACAGGCACGAATATTAAGAGAAAAAAAATTGAGATAAAGAAAAACAACCAACCAACAAGAAATAAACGAGCTCGCTGATATTTTCGCATAATTCATGAAATCACTGAGGATTTCAGTAGGAAGATATTTAGAACACTCGAGGACTCGGATCGTTGCGAAGAGGAGAATATCGTAGAGAACAAGATAAAGCCTCCAGTCCCTTGCACCATCGTACTCCAAAGCATAATAATACGCGTGAAACACCCGACAAAACGAAATCAAGAGGATTCTTTTTCCCCCGTCCCTTTTCCCACCCCACATAAAAATACATCAAGAAAAAAATGCCTCCAAAAAGCTTGCGATGAATGAAGAAAAAAAAATAAATAAATAACGAGGATGTATCAAATAACTTGTAATCATTCCATTAAATATCAATAAGGATTAGCGCGACGATGTATTGTAAATCGATAGAAGTTATTATTATATCGTAATTATTATGTAATAAATATTGTTGTTAACATAAAAACGAAAACAAAATGTCACTGAATCACACATATTTTGGTTCGACGAAAAAGAAAAGAAAGAAAAAAAAAACATGGTCGAAGACTCAACGAAAGGTAATTACGTTAATTTAATTAATAACAATAACAATATCGTGAACAAGGTAAGTGCGGGAAAGTACATTATTCATAGATTTATTTTTGATTCGCCCCTCAAATCCAGATGGATGATAAATTTTTGTGATGATCCTCGATATGATAATCGATCGAGAAACACAAAAAAAAATTTCATTTCTCTGTCATTCTATTATTATATTAATGAGCTGCTTGAGCAGGCTTAATACTGGTGGTAAAACTATGGCTTCCGGTTTTTCGGGGGCCGCTTTTTTTCTTGAAGTCCTCGGGCGTACGGTCTGCGTGCGTTTGTTGACAGATAATAAATGCCTCGTGCTCTAAGCAGAAAGAAAAGCAATGAGTTAATGGGAATCAACGAGGCTTCTTGCGTCGAATCAACCGATCTCGAATCGCATTTTTCAAAAAGATTTTGTTTTAGTCACTTTTAAAAAGATCTAAAAAAAAAAACAAGTTTTTCAAGATCCAACCAAAGTCTGAGCGATGAAATTTGAAGAAAAAAAATGAACTTACGTAGGCGGCGTGTCTTCGCCCATTAAGACGTAATCTTCTTCCGCCGGATTGCACCAACCGATGAGATAAGAAAACAGATTTGCGCAAGGAGCTGCCCAGAATCCAACTTTTGTCGTTATCGATTCGATGTAGTAAGGCGTTACTTTTGTGTGATCGCACGACAGGGTTTCTTCGGCAGATAATTATGAAGATAATATTTATACGAAAAATTTTTTTTTTTCTTATCAATAAATAAATATAATTGTCATTTATGCGATTGTATGTCTTACGAAGAATCGAGGATGTTGCGCAACCGGGTTGACTTGATCCACCGTTTACATAAAAATCGGCATGACCGTTCGGTCCCCACTGACCCAATATTCCAGCTCCCGTATGGATTATGTCCACGAAATGAGCGTCCGTTGATTCCAAATCTCTCGAACGATTTCCATTCATGTAGAAAAATATCGTCGGATCGAGACCTGTAAATTACACGTTTCTCGCCTAGTCACTATCGCTGTGAAGTACGCTTTTTTACGAGACTAAGATTGGCAAATGTGTGGCAAATCTCCATAGAGGAATTGACGTTCATTTTGCCCCATGTGATTGCAATTCGGAACAGTTTTTCTTCAACTCACACAGGAGGATTTCAAATTCGAAACGATCTCAATCACTAAAACTGGATCAACGGAAACATTCGTTCGAATCGTAACTTTTTATTGAAAGATCATCAAATTTTATTAATCACCAGACTTCGCCTTATCAGGAGAGAAAATTATCGAGAGCAGAAACACGATCGTTCGATATGTCTGCATCAATTCCTCTATTCGGGTCCCAGAGATGAACATCTCTCGATATTTCACTGAATATATTGAGATTAGATGATGGAATATCAATAAATTCATCAAAGTTAGAGCAAATAATTAACAGTTCAAGTCTATGAGAGCGAGTGAAAGGGAAAGCAATTTTTTTTATCAAGATTCGAACATCTCTGGCTCGGACTTAAAACTCGAACAATCGATCTTGACTCAGACAAATTATATTCCCACGCCACTAAGTTATATTACAAAAAAACAATGATTAAAATGATCGTAAACGAACTCGAGCGGCTTCTCTTTGAGAAAATTGAGATTTATCTAAAAAACAATTGTTCAAGCTCGATTGTACAAATCTCAATGATCGTTAATTTCACATTCAATTTACCGGTTATTCTGCCCAATTTGTCATCGGGCAAATGATTTGCAATTAGACCCGCAATGTGTGCACCAACACTGTATCCAAGTACGTGTATATTCTCGACCGGTATACCACGTCGATGAGCCTTCAGGTATCTCACCAACTGTGCAATACACTGAGAACAAAAGTCCGGTGCCCATTGCATTTGCGAAAGACATGGCTCCCGTACGAGTGAACCGTAATCGACGATTATTATGTTATAATCACCGCGCTTGAAATAAGCTGAAATATCATATTTATATTTATAATCATGAGAATTGAATAGATGACAGTAAAATAACGAAGATTCGTAGCGAAAATTAAATTATATATCGTAATAAATTAATTCGGTCAGCAGACATCATGGGTGTTGTTTGTTCAATGAATTTCAACGATTGATTCACAAAAAATCAACGAAAAATTGTCAAATTCATTCGAATTTTCGTGAAGAATTTATAATAAATGTCTCACCATTCCTCAGATCGGTGCTCGGCGCCAAATTTCTTCCGCCACCAAAGCCGTGAATGATTATTTTTGTAGGATGAGATTTTTCGAAAGTCGTGTAATCCAGCGATCGAACGTTTCTCACGTCGATGAGAGCAGGATTTTTTTGTGTAGTTCTACAAAAAATGAAAAAAAAAAAAAAAAAAATCGACGTTGAACGTTGAGCGAAAGATCATACCGAGGGTACTCGAGTCTCTCGGAGTTCGAGTTCGACTTAAAACATTTTAAGCAACAAAAAAAAACAACAACGAACAGTCGCAGCGTCAGGGAATTATTCGAATAAACAAAAGACTTAGAAGTGAGAGTAAAACTGGCTCGTCAGTGATAATCGTCGAGGAAAGAGCTACCGGTAGCGTCTTATAGCATATAGAATGTACCGGAGAAAGGTGTTCGACTTGTATCTGGGTCACTTTCATTCCTGGATAAAAGAACGATCGTGATCTTGAAATCGAGAGTCTTCTATACCAAATGAACGTGCACTAAATTCATCGAGAGATTTTTTTGTTTTTCAGTTACCGGAATATCAGTGAATTGTATAAATCAATTGACGCAATTGTCGATCATTTTTTTTTCTAAACTTGTGCGAAACAGTTGCGATAAATGAAACGATTACAATTACTTGCCTTGTGTATAAATAAAATTCTATTTGCGGATGAGGGCAAATGAAAGGTGGGGGTACGCAGGAGGTACTGTTGAAGAGGTCCTTTATCGTCTTATTTTGGGCCCTCACATTGACTGGAAAAAATAATTTTTTTATTATTGAGAATTCATTGGTTTTTTAAAACTTTTTAAACAACGAAAACAGCTTGCTGGAAACTTCTTCGCTGCACTCTTTATCCCCACAAATTGTTGTGCAATTTTTTTTTTAGGATCGCTTATCGATCAACAACCAAACGACCTTGGATAACCGAAGTGCAATCGTCGCGAATCGCAGGCTCAAAGTTACGAAAGGTTAAGGGGGGAAACCAGTTTAGGAGGCCGAAATTTTGTTTGTTTTTCGTGAATTTTTTACATATGGAATAAATAAACAGAATTTTTTTTTAATTTGAGAATATTTTATTCATGGTTTGAAATAGACTTGAGAATTTTTTGAAGCGATTTCCGCCGGAAACAGTGTCGCTAGATCATGGACGATTACCATCGGAGTATTTTGCTGGTGGGCATTCCTGTGGTTTCAATTTTCATCTGTAATCATCACAATTTTTTTTTTTCGTTAACAACATATTTCCTAAGAATATGAACCTGATTGTGTAAAAAAAAATTGAAAATTGCATTTTTTTGAGGTGTTTGAAGACAATGTTATGTTTTTATACCATATTTTTTCACCTTTTTCGCATAAAAAAACATATTTTTAATAATCATATAATTCCAGAATTAGGTTCATATTCTTAGGAAATATGTTGTTAACGAAAAAAAAAAATTGTGATGATTACAGATGAAAATTAAAACCACAGGAATGCCCACCAGCAAAATACTCCGATGGTAATCGTCCATGATCTAGTGACACTGTTTCCGGCGGAAATCGCTTCAAAAAATTCTCAAGTCTATTTCAAACCATGAATAAAATATTCTCAAATTAAAAAAAAATTCTGTTTATTTATTCCATATGTAAAAAATTCACGAAAAACAAACAAAATTTCGGCCTCCTAAACTGGTTTCCCCCCTTAAACGCCGACGTGTATAATGAATGAGGCAAATGGACCGAGACGAGAGCAAAAAGGAGGTTGAGGTCGAACGATAGGATTCTCATCACTGGTACTAGTTTTCATAACACATTTTTTTTTAAATTAATCTTCATTCTGATGGAACTTGAGATGAATCGGTAGAGAAATTTTTTTTTTTCACTCGATTCCATTGATCGATCGAACGGTTGTATTAACTTTCGATTCAAGATCTCTGGGACGATCGAGTTGCACGCTTCGAGAATAAAAATTTTCAACATAAAAATTTTCAACAAAATTCTGCTCGCCATGAAACTATCGATCATTTGTTACGATAGCTGGAAAAGGAGTGTCGGAAATAATCGAAAAATTATTCAAAAGTTGAAACACGCGCTGCAGCTTTGACATGAGGCCAAAACGCTCGAGGAATTTTAAGTTTACGAACGATAAATATTCTACGACGATCCGTTTCCTGGTTTCTTTAAAAATAGAGGCATCGGGATAAAGAAAAAAAAAAAACATGTGGAAAATTACGAAAAACAAAAATTGAATTGACCATCCAGGAGAATACATTTTTTCAAACTTTTCGATTTTCCAATAAAAAATCATACCAATTGTGTGTAATGAAAATTGAAAAAAAAATCGTTCACAGCTCTTCGATCGATGGCAATTAAAATTGACAGTTAATTTCAGTTGCCAATAATCGAGAAATGATCACAACGAAGACAAAAGAAATCAATTTTATCGTTTTCAAAAACAAACTCATCGAGCGTGAAAATCGACAGTTTCCGTAACACGCCTGTTCGGTTACGGGAAGCATCCACAGGGAGCGCCAAAGTCGCGTTAATTCAAACTGAGAAAATGAAACTTCAAAGAGATTCGAAGCGTTAGGATTTTTTTGAATAAAAAAAAATACTTTTCAAACGATTTACTTACGGTATTGTTGAAAGAGAATTAGCACGATAACGAAATATCTCACTACACTGACCGCCATCGCCCGTACTCGCCTCGTTTATGATATAACATCTGTCGTCTGAATTTGAAAATATGAAATATCAGTAAAAGCGAGATACTCGCTCGGTGTCTGATTGCAAAATGTTTAAGTCTTCGGGAATACGAGAGAATTTAGAAAGTACCGCGCTTCCCCGTTTTACGAAGCGACATCATCGTTTATGTACATATATGTCTGTATATAACGCGCTTATACACACACACGCACGTGTATATATATTTAAATGAATGTATTTTTCGACGCATGCGTAACAGCGTCAACGGATCTTTCGATAGCCGCTATATTTTTAATAAAAATTGCATTTATTTGTCACGATTCGCAGCCTCGATTAATCGCGTTCGTCAATTAATAAAACAGGCTCGTGAAATCGGAAATAAAATTATTCTTTTATGCGCCTATTTCGCAGATTACATTTCCGCGAATTTTTTACATCCGTATCGACAAGTTTTTTCGTATATTTTTTTCAGAAGTTCCCCTGCCCTTATCGCGATGACATCGATATAGAAAGAAAAAAAAACTCGATCGATGGGAATTTAAATTCGACTTTCCCCGGAGCAGGATTCTTTCTTTTTCAATATAAAAGTTTTTTTTTTCAACGTTTCACAGGATTGTTTCTTCGGCTCTTTCAGAAACGAAGTTTCTTTCTTTGGATTTTTCTAACCGAAATTCTCTCCGGTGGTAATCGACGCGGTGAATCTCTACGTTTTATTCCACTTTCGACGGATTTTAGGTGAACGAAAGCTCAACAAATTGCTCCTTCGTATTCGGACGTTACGATGTTACTCTGATTTTCTTTCGAATCGACGTTCATCCTTGATCGAATGAAATTTTTATTTCACATTGATTATGAAGGTTTAATCAATTCCTTGGTTTTCCTTGGTGGCAAAATATCTCTCGTTGTTTATTAATTTAATTATCTTTCACTTATTCGCACGTTGATTTCTCGTGTCGGAGACCTCACTGTCAAACGAGTATGATAATGAAAATATATTTTTTAGAGATTTCGTTCGGCAAACAGGAATTTTAGTGATTCATGGTCAATAACAAGTGACATAATTCGTAATTTTTTAAATTAGTTATTCAATAATATTCTTTCTGTAATATCGTTGAGTCTTTGAATTTTTTTTTTTTTTTTTTTTTAATGCTCCAACAAAACTTTTGCACCGACTTCTGACTTCTTTAGACAAAGATCTCAGCGGTGAATGAAATTAAAAAAAATTATTCGACGATGTTCCAACGAATCGCGATGCATTTGGGCGAAATTTTTTATCTGACGTATGCTACGCTTTGCTCATAGCTTTTTATGGCAAAGTGTTCTCATTTGTTTGACACGCCACAACCGTTGTGTGTAAATCTCTTTCCAAGCGTGTATAATACAATTGTTTATGGTAAATATGTATTAAATAAGAAAACTTGCGTTATTTGAAGGATTCTCGTGTGCCAGTGGAGGGGGGGGGGATGACGCAAGGGGCGAGTAATGGGAAAAAAGTGAACGACCACGGAATCGTTATTTCTTCTTCTTTTTTTTTTTATTAACTCGTTCACTCTCTTTTCCTCCTGCCGGTAAATAGTCGCTTTCGCGGATGTTTAACTGCACGCGAATTCTATGACATTACGAGGATAAATCGTGTACCGTCACCGTAACAATGTGAGTATTGCATGAATCCCGACAAAACGTCGTTACAACAAAAATGAAAAATGAAATAAAGTAACGAATGAAAATCGAGGAATCACGAAGAATTCAAACGGTTATAAATATTTATCGGTTGCTCCGGCAAAGTGGAGAAACTGAATGTCTAATTAAATACGAAAGTGAAACGACTATCGATATTTGTCGGATTCAATTGTCTCTGAATTCAAACCTTTGATGAAAAAGCTCCAATAAAAAAGCATAACGATGGCAAAAAAAGTACTTGAAAAATGGAGTGAAAATTGTTTCGTTTCGTCAAAAAATCTCTTCTTTTAACTATTTTTATATTTTATAAGGAATTTTTTATATTTTTACATGGGATTCTAAGGGATTTATTCAAAAGTTGAAAAGTATAAAAATTATTTTTGAAATTCGATGAAATTAATAATAAAACTAAAACAGAAATATTTTTACTGAATTTTTCGTTGGTCTCAATCTCAAGAAATGACTCAATCGTAGCATTTTTTTTAGCACTCTCCTCTCCGATGATACAACGGTCTCGTTAATATCGTCTCTGCCAACAATTAAACTGGATTTTTTCTGGAGGGAAAACGATGGGGAATTTAAAGTATGTGCTCGAAGTTACGGAGGCTCTTGTTATGTTATAATTTATGGGGTGCGAAATGAAACGACGCTCGCGTGTGTTTCCGGTGTACACAGGTTGTGTGATAGATGGAGAGACGAAGAACGCATTATGAGTACGTGCCTCATACGCCATGAGCGTAATACATACTTAATGAAAATTACAGAGGTGACAGAGAGTAGGGCAGCCAGCCCGAGTGATGCGCTAAGTTCGCATATATGCACGCGCTCCTTTCAACTTTATATATACCAGCTGATGCGTAAATGCAAAGTGTCGTTATTATTTAATATAGCGGTCCATGGAAAATGATATGGAACGAGTGGCTCGCATCACCGTTGCCTATCATTATTTTCTCTGGGAAAAGAGCCTCGTGGAATTTCGAAATAATGAAATAAAGTGAAAGTTTAGAAAAATTATGAAGGGAAGATCGACAAAACTCGTAAGGGCTTAATCAGACTTAGATTTTTTGATGAAGCCAACTTTTCGATGAATGTTTATTCGAAACAGCAGTTGGGTAACAAATTATTGTTCGATTGATTGATGTCATTTTTTCAGAATTATTAGGGCACTGAATCTACCTGGAGCTCTGAAAATAATGGACAAATTGCGAATTTTCTTTTTGGAAAATGGATGATGAGGAAAGAAAAAAGAAATTTTCAAGCACTAAGATGAATATATTGTGAGGCTCGCAAAAATTTCATCGAAGGGACAGAAGAACAACGAAAATCTGACGAATACGACTTTTGATAAAATTAATTTTCGTTTTTTAACAGCTCTACACAAAAACGACGATTTTATATCACAGAATTTGTATGTTCGAGTTCCAATTCTCGTAGCCATTTTGTTGAAAAAAATTATTACAAAAGCCAACGATCGTAGATAACTCGTATTTATTGCTAACTCGAAAAACCCGTTTTGGGCATTCGGATTAACAGTTCAAGCTGGAGAGTGTCGGGCACAAAATATCGCGAAAAAAAATGTCACCATCTGCCGACAGGCATGTTTTTATTGTTGAGTTTATTATTACTGAATCGTTTGACGGAATAAAATTTCTGAATTTATCACTTTTTTATAATCATTAATATTCATTTGATCAGGAATATGATTTTCTATGAATATAAATAAATGCAGATTCACGTAGAGACCAAAATAATATTGTTTCAAATGTTGGAATATAATTTTACTTCGAATTTTGTGACGATCGAGTAATCGCGATGATTTTCTTCGTGTATTATTATTGTAAACATTCAACCGGATACTTTCATGAGCTCTTCGATTAACGAGCAATTATGTGGTTTAGGTAAACAAGGAAACGAATGAAAAATTGAATTTTCAATCGGTTTTAAATGCATCCGATGATCCTGGTAGATTCTTCATTGTCCCTTTCACCGTGTCCAGCTTGGCGCTCACGAATCCTTGTCCCACTTATATCCGTTATGAGACACGATTAACGCCACGCGACGAGTGTAATAAAAGTGGGGGGGATAATGAAATATGGAAAAAGAAAGAAAAAAAAAAAACACACAATGCAACCACGACGAAATGTAATCTTTGAAAAGATCAGCTTACATTTTATTGTCAATAGTCATCAGTATTCCTTTTGTTTTGTTTTCTCGTTATTTTTCATCGTTTTTCTTGTATCTCTTTTAATGTATTATCGAATAATACACTCAGGTTACATTGTACATACAATATTTTACATAATTATTGATGTAATAATTATTAACAAACCAGACACATCGGGCGATGGTGTGTAACAATAATTTCATTTTTTTTTTTCAATCTTTCATTTCGAATCTCTAAATTTGCCATTTTTATAAGTTTCTCCATATTTAAACGTTACAGAACAGACCTGCCATTTCGATATAGACGATGAAAATTAAGTTTTTTTTTCTTCCAAACACTTGTCGATGAACCAAAGCGCATTTTGATAAAAAAAAAAACGAACAAAAATACACATTTATGAAATTCAAATTGTGCGATTTTTTTTTCCTCTCAGCCTAATGAAAATTCGACATTCTCTTTTCTTTTTTATTGTTTAATCATTTGTTTATGTATTTTTTTTATTTTTTTTTATCTCCAAAAACGATTATTCGAAACTTCAATATCTGACACCTAATGACAAGCCATTCGAAGCTTATTTAATATAACATTCATAAATGTGTGCGATTCGTTTCACCGTATCATAGGTTCCAGGCTATTTATTTATTATCTCAATAAAACACACGAGCCGAAAGAATGCTCAACATCCGTTTATTGCACTATCGAATTGAATTTATCAATGATTATAATTACTACATGACAACCGTACGATGATAGAAACTATTGAACCTGGTTACCATCAGATTCGGTTGAAACGTCGCATTTTCAATTATCTTCGTTAATTATTACTCATTTGTTTACTCGTCTCGTCGTAATAATATACGTTTGAGAGTTTTTTTTTTCTCGTATGTAAATTATTGTCCTTACAACATATTACTTTCATTATTTTTTCATTACTTTCATCGTTATTGTCGATACAATAATCATAATCACAATAATAATAATAATAATAATAATAATAATAGTAATAGTAATTGATACATTTTTTCTTTATCTTTTGTCGCCGAATACATGGGACCAGTTATATATTATCGCGCGAAAAGTTACAACATCTATGGAAGTTTATTTTTTTTAATTTTTTTTTTTTTGTGCCTGATGAGTATTTCATTTTATTTTTATTATTTCATTCTTTAAACACGCAGCATAGATGAATATATATTTATATACTTATATACATCTACGAGCATATCTATATACAATGCATCGTCGATAATAATATATTTATTTAGACACCAAAGAAAAATGTATGCGATTATGTATTTGCACCGGAGTGAAATATTGTAGATTTGAAGAAAAAAAAATGGTTGAATTTTAATATTTTTTAAAATAATTAAGCGAGTATTTTGGGTGACTGTTCTTTCGGATATATGGAAATCAGGGCGAAATATTGAAAAATGATTTCGTTGAAAAGTACGTGAATGAATAACGAATTGATCCTCCAAATAGGAATGTCAAAAGTATTGCAATTTTTGATATTTCATTTCCACTTCCAGTGTGTTCGTTATTGCCATGATTTTTCTACGTCCGAGAGGATCGACCGAGTGCAATTATTTTTTTCATTATCTATAGGATATGCGGTTTATTATCGCCAAATGTAATTTCTTTTTTTTTTTTTTGTTTCAGTCGAGAAAAAAAATGTAGAAATTTTCGACAGCTGGTTAATTAATGAGGCGAAAAAAAGCTCATTTTTCGTAAGATACTACGCAACATCAACGTTCAACTCTCAAATACCTTTTTTCTGATAACCATTTTGACTCAATGAACATGTTATATTTTTTTTTCATTACTTTTCACACCGATGAAAAATCTTTTGTGTGCAATTTTTTAATGCTTTTTTCAACGACGACTTGCCTACACTGAAATGAGGATTTTTCTTTTTTTTTTTCTACTCACGCTTCAAACACACTCGCAACACTTAATCGTACATGCTTGAAATAAAATTGTGAAGAAATGAAATAAAAAATTTTCATGAAATCTTCTTACGAGATAGAACAGATATCGTCGAAAGCCTATTTGCTAATTGAGAATGCTTCCTCACGTCAATTTATTTCAGACGATGAAATATAATACATATACTTGTTTGTATATTTATCATATTGACAAGTTTTAAGGACATTTATTTACAATTCAAATGTAAATAATGAGCTCTGTGATAAAAGCTATTTATTTATATATAGAGACATATAATAAATTTCGTTCGTTCTCCAATCATAATAATGATTGAATCCTTCTAAAAAGCTCCATCGCTAAGCAAATGGTTTGTAGATTTCTGTATATATATAATATATGTAAATACTGTTGTAAATAAATTTGAAAGTTGAACGAAAAATACAGATTTCAGGCTTAATTGCATTCGTCCTACTTTTTCAATGTTTTACCACCAGGAAATTCTCGTAACGATACCAATTAATTCGAACGAAGCTTTTAAATCTCTTTAGCGAAAAAAAATAATGAAGGTATTTTGTCATTCGTATCATTTAATAAGGAGTGCACAATGATCAGTCGGAACACAACACACACACGCACACATACACACACACGCACACATTTTGCTCTCTCGAGCACTCTCCACACGAGTTTAATTATTTATTGTCGTAAAATTATCTATGGATATATATATCTATATAAATATATCCGTATTATTGTTCGAACAGCATTAGAACTTAGTCTAGTTGTTGGTTTTGTTTTTTTTTTTTTTTTTTTTTTTTTGTGTTTATATATTCTCTTTCTTATTTATTCATTTAAATTTATCGTTTAATACTAATGATAATAATCGAAGCTATCTCGAGTCTCTTTCTCCTGCCACCTCTCATGCTCCATCCATTTTACATCTCGAATTTAAACCTTTAATAACTTTAGGCCTGTCACTACTCCAATGCACGGTTGACGAATAATACATTCCTTAACGCAAATATTATTTTCTGCGTGGACGAAGCTGACTCATTCTTGCCAAGCTCTCTAAAATCATTTTCGTTAATCAACGTAATATCGTACAATAATTACAACGTCTATTATTTTTCTTAACAATATTTCAAGTACAGAATAATAATATCGATTCAGCGCACATGATGAGCTCAATTTTAGTTAAGAAGAGAAATATAAACCGCTCGTTTCGTATCAAACGTTTGATTGAATACTCGAAAAAAAAACATTTCCGACGAAACATTTTGTATGACGTTTAAACAAAAAATCAGTTCTCTCAGACAAATAAAACTGAACCACTGTTTAACCACTTATTCTCCCAAAAATATTCGTCACGATTCGCGTTAAATCTGCATATTTGTTCGATTCATTTGCATATTTATATTCGAAAAAAAATAAATAAATAAAAAAAACGAATAAGAATGAATTGCACGTGTAGATGACACCGAATATATATAGTTCAACTAAAAATCTCCCCTGCCCCCAATGAATATTCAAACGCCTTTTATCGTCGTATAAAAAAAAAAATAATAAAAATCACTGAATATTGTATTGAAAAAAAAAAAAAACACGTTAAAACAGAAGAAAAAAGCGCGATAAATATACTGCTGTCAAGTTCGATTCTAGAGATTCGATAAATCCTCGAAATGCCTCGATTATATTCACGATTATGTCTGTTTTTGTTTTTTTTTTTTTTGTTTTTCGTTTTTCTTTACAATAAGAAATTTACACGTTATCGTTATCGTCGAGCAACAAATTCATCTAATTCTCTAATCACACTATTGCCTTTCTTTAGTACCAGCTACGATTAATAAATCATACACGTACAACGCGATAGATCGTTATGGGCTGAGAATAAACTTTTTAAACTTGCAATAATTTTGTCCATATATTATATATGTATATAGTTTTATATACGTAAATAAATATGTACACACATATTTATTTACACATATATATAAAATGTAATATATACCATGTCTACCTATAATGGCATTAACATATTTTTAGTATATCAATACACTTCGTTATTTCGTAATATTAATACTTTCTTCCTTCCCATTCTTATTTATTTTATTTTTTCATTTTTTTTTTTTTTCATTATTTAATGCCTCGACACTCGGTTCGAAGAAGGTCTCGACTCAATTGACTAATTTTATGAATCTCGAGCAAAATTTAAAATAGATTGCTCGATGTTTTAACTGAGAACGCGGTCTCTCTTAAGCCCATTCTTATCGCAAATCACTCGAATACAACCCACGACGAGTGCAATTGAAAAAGAGCAGAAAAAAACAAACGAACGTAACTGTTTTTTTCACATTCTTCATAATCGCAGTCACAAGTATTATTCTTTATTGCCATTAATCATGAAACTTCATATAATTTTGAATGACAATTACTGACAAATCTTTTGAGTCACAATTACTCGTGACTGATGCCGAATTCTGGAATGTTTATGAAAAAAAAAATGGATCGAAATGAGATGTATTCGTGTATATTAATTTATTCAGTACGCTACTTTCACCTTCTTCTATATTTGGAACGTTGAGGGAGAAAAAAAAATTCGATCTTACACCGATCGAATTATCATTTCTTTCAAATACTTTCATTTTTCGTGTCAATTTGTCCCACGATTTACTTTCATTCGTTTCGTTTTAGTATTTATGTTAATTTTTATGCACGCGACAATCGTCCTGCGACTCGAAAATAATTCAGCATTAATTATCATCATTTTTTATCTATTTTTTTTTGTAGCAGAAATGTTTTCATTTTCATTTATCGTTTATTGTTAAATTCCTTGCAGTTGGGTCGCTGCTTGTAAATGAGACAAAAATTTTTATAAACTGCTCGATAATCTTGGGTCCCTTCAAACTTTAAAAGGTTTGTGTATTTTTTTAATTTTTTTTTTTTTTTTCATGCTCCAGTGTATTCGAAATTTATTGTCTTATTGCTCAAACCAATCGAGATAAATATAAGCTTTATCATAGAATCAGACTTAGCGAAAAAATGTAAATTGCTTAAGTTTTCGTGCGAATTTAACAAGTGCTTTTTATCATCAAAAAGAGCCTCGTTGGCGAGGATTTTGTAAAATTGCCATTCGGCATTATTATTATTATTATCCTTCACTCCCGTTCTCATTATTGTCCCTCAGAACGTTTTTTTTTTTTCGACTTGAAAAGTCGAGTGCAATTTGTATAACATGTGCGATGTATTGTCTCTTTTTATTTGATTTTCTTAAACCGTAAAAACAATTCCTTCGTTACGAAGAATCTCAAAAAGTATTGTCGTCAGAGAATTTGAAGAAAAAAAAAAACAAAAAAAAATATCATTCCGGTGACACTCTGCCAGTTCGCACCGCAGAAATTCGATCCTATACTTTCTTCAAGTTTTGTTCTTTTTGTACGATACGAATTTTCGTGCCAGTTTTCATAAATTTATACAAAATAGGCCACTCTGCAAATTCTTTTTTTATCAACTCATCCAAAAGTAGCGCTTGTTTTTATTTTTTTTTATCTCTCTCTCTCTCTCTTTTTATATTACGTTTAAATATATACTTTCCTTCGTTTCTTATTTTCTAATACTTTCATTAGGCGATCACTCGCAGCAATGCCGTCTGCAACGCAGCGATAAAATTCATCTATGAAAATTACGATCGTTCTCGTCCTGGTAAATTCATTTTTCCCCAAAAATCATTTCAATTATACCCAAAAGCAAAACGTCCCCATGTTAATTAAAAAAATTTCGCGTATAACGGAGTCACAGGGTGAGTGCCTCGATTATTGCATTGCCATGATGCAATTTCCACTCTTATTTTATAATCGTTAGTTCGACTTTGAAAGGATTATCGAAGCTTCCATCGTTGTTTTTTTCTCAATTGAAACTTAGTCACTGTCACAAAATCGGTGGCTAAAAATGTACTCAAATTTTTTGTCGCCATAAAAATTCTCAGGGATCTAAATCCATAAACAAAATTACAACGATATTCACGATCAATCGAACCGATAAAATCATCCTTTTTCCTAATCCGGAAAAAAAATTAAGATCCAAGAGACATTTGAACCTTTCTAAATATCTTATTTAAATGGAAATCAACATTTGGATGATTCAAGACTTTTCTTCCAAGTCTCCGATGTCAGTATTATTGACAGCGAAAGAATAATTCTTGATTTACGAAACGCCAGCGACAGTGATATTTCAATCGAGAAAAACGACGTCGAGTCAGTATCACGAAAGGAAGAGAAAAGAAAATGTTCGTAATTATCATCGTGGGTTGAGCGATTCTCAATGTATACCAAGCAGCAGATCACCGTGAGACCCCGTTCCCATTGTGATGCCGTTTTTCGGCATTTTTTTAACACCTTCTGTTCATTAAACTTACGTGTATTTTTTTTTTCTAGTCACGATGAATTAATGATCGTCAACGATATGCGATTGAAGAAACAATTAAATAAAGTTCGATAGCTGACCTTGGCTCAAGTGAACTTTGGATAATCTGAGATGAAGGGGGTTCGTGTCTCTTCATTCCCACTGCTGATGCTCGCTCGTGGCGAAGTTACTGTTCCATCCATAAGGTTGTTGCTGGCTCGATGTTACATCTTGTCTATCGCTCGTGCTAGTTAAATTCGGATCTGTAGCGGCGTAAACATCGTGCTCGTGATCGTCCCTGGTCGGTGGTTGCACCATCGATGTGCTTAGATCAGTGGCAAATGGATTTGTCGAGTGGAATGGATTGCTCGCGTTTGTTTCGGTCGAACCATAATTTATAACGGTGCTTTGATCGATTCGATCCTGTGCCGTGTATGTCTGGCTCGGACGAGGCGGCGGACCGCTATCGTTCCATCCTGCATTCGCGTCCATCGATGGCCGTTTCTGAATATAAATTACAAAAATTCATTTGCCAATTTAATGAATTTCAGAACACTTAACTTATCGATGATTCCTTGGAACGATCTCTGAACGAATAAATTGATTCAATGTCGAATGAACTCACGATAAATTCAGACTGCATAACTTGCGGTGGTGGTGGTACCGGAGGTTTCTTTTGACCAAGATCATCGAGGGGATTCCAGCTTTGCTGTTCTTCGAGAGTTGGATCAGCCCACGGTTGAAGCTCACCCGAACAAAATATTCCGTAGAAAGTTACACCGAAGAAGTGAACGCATGCTGCTATGATGAAAACGTTCCTCCAACTGTGAGCATCCTGATAGAACGATCATGACAAACATAAAAAGGTTTGTGGATCACTAGGTTTGCAAATGTGTGACAAATGTGTACGTTTTTATCAGGCCGAATAGGATCTTAATGATTTAGCTTTCTTCGGAACGTTTTGAGACAATTGACGGGCAGTTAGACCAGCAAATTTCCGGTTTAAAAAGTTCCTCGATAACTTCTTTCATCCCCATTCTTTTGCAGTATTAATGGAATTCGAAACGAGGCTCCATGACTTTGAAATATGGCTGAGATTCTTGGCAGAGATCATTGGAGTTTGAGATTTGGACGAAACGAAAACGTGTAAATCACATGATAAAAACAGCTTCGAGCTTACCTTGTTCTTGGTAATATTGTCGACGAATATGGGCACGAGTAGACCCGCGATGGTACCTATTCCGTTGGACATTCCCATGAGAATACTGGCGTATCTTGGTGCGATGTCAAGATGATTGACATTGAAGCCAGAAATGGCGAAGCCACTGCAGGCGACACCGATGGTAAGAGCGGTGGTGGCGGCTGCTCCGTTTCTGTGAGTTGTTGCATGAGCAACGACCAGGAAAAAAAGTGCTTCCATACCGAAGCCACCGCAATTGAAGAGTTTTCGTACAGTCGTCGTTGACATTATTCCACGTTTTCTCAAATGATCGGCGAGCATACCACCGCAAGGAACGATTATGGTCATCAATAAATGGGGCAGAGATCCAATGATACCGGTCTGAAAACGAGGGATTATCATGGTGGTATCGAAACTCATAGGACTTCGGTATAATCTGATGGAAGAAGAAAATGAGAATGAGAACATCTGCCAAGAGCTTACTTCGACCAGAGGCATCTTGAAGACATCCTGCATAAATTCGGACTGAAACAACACGAGAAGATAAAAGTTCCACGATCTGCAAAAATTCGCAACTATTATAGCGTGTACGGGCATCGAAGTGAAGAATTTGCTCCATGGCGTAGTAGAAAACGTTGGTTGTGGTATTTGAACTTGGCCTTGGGCCTGGCCCAACGAATCCTCGATGTAACGAAGCTCTTTGCCGGAAATGCAAGGATGCTTCGACGGTTTTTCAAAGGCTAACCATAGCCAAAAGCAGTACCATATGATACCACATACACCTGAAATTACAGGAACATCATTGACTCTTTTGCATAACCATACGATCCCACTCTCTTCATTCTCTTTCGCTCGGACTTCGGCGTCTTTTGGAATTCCGGATTTCGCACATGGACGTTAGTTAAGTTGCTCACGCAAAATAATTATTGCAAAAGATCTCGAATGTTACCGTAGAAGTAGAAGGACGCGGGCCATCCGAACCAATCGCTGAGGAGAGCGGACAACGGCATTCCGATTACCATCGCAGCGTAAGAACCGCAAAAAGCAATCGTCGCCAGTCTCGAACGCTCCAAGGGAGGCGCCCAATATTTCCAAATACCGTGACAAGCCGGATACGTTAAACCCTGACAAGAAAATTGATTCATCACACCACCATTGAGTAAATAATTAGTGTGATCCCTGAAAAGGGCCGGAGTTTTTTCAATGCATCTAAAGACCTGGTACAATTTTGTTCGATGTATGATCATGGCGATGTGTAAAGCAAATGCAGGTAATTTCGTTGCAACTTTCCTATAAAATGAGTCTAAATCATTTATCATCGCACAAGGCTGGGAAAAAATACGAAAAATATGCAAAATGAAATGCTGCTGATCATCCGCCAATCAACCGAGACAAAATTGATCCAGTTTAATCGAACGAGAGTTGATTTTATGTCACAACGCAAAAGAATTTATACCTCGGAAAGTCCTTTCAATATCTGAACGCATATGTCGACCATCGGGTTGATCTCGAGCGCCCCTGGCACGAGTAGATTCAGAAACGATGATATTACAATGGCGAGGCCGAATATTCTGTTTGCCGGATAGAAGGAGGCCAAAAATCCTCCTGGCACTTGAGTGACTAAGTAACCCCAAAAAAATGACGAATCCAAGGCACTCTGAACCGCAACGGTATAATTGTATTTCAAAGCACCCGTTTGATCCGTCTCGTTTTTCATTATTCCCTTCGCCATTCCCATGTTGCAACGCATACCAAACGAAATAATAAATCCTGAAGAGTAAAATCATATACGAATTCGTGAGTGCTCGAAAAATTTTCAAAAACCTTTGTATTCATTGATTCAACATCATTTAGATCACTGAAATAAGCATCTGGAGGATTCATTTATAAAAATAGAGAAAATCATAAAAATCTTGAGTATTTTTATAGATAATTTATCATTTATGAAAAATGAGTTTTACAATTTTTTTTTTTCTTTTCAAACTTTCGTTCGCACACGGTCCATGAGTGGTACAAAATAATTTATATTCTTCATTTGTTTATTGCAAAAATTCCATTCATCAAAAAATTATTTAAAATTCTGATTTTTTCACGAGAAAATAAATTTTCTACTGATCTATGAAAAATATTACGATGGCAATTTTTTTCAGTCTCGTTACACTCCGAAGAATCGTTCAGATTTTTATCAAAATTTTCCTGATCTGTGATTTTTGTCCATAAAAATGAATATACGATTATTTTATTGATAAATCCAAACTGACGATAATACCGACTGAAATTTTCGCTTATTTTTCAATTTCGGGTCTTATCCATAATCAAAGAGACCTCTTGGAGCGAAGCAAGCAAATTTTCGTGTGAATCGTACCCAAAATAATAAATTTTAGTACATTTCCAAATTTATCGTAACTGTAATTGTAATATGAATGAATGTTCTCACCTACACAAGCGAGCAATGCTACCGTATACCTCTTGGACAAACAAGGACACTCGGGCATGCAGTAAGTGTCGATGTGTCGCAATGGCGGTCTTTCCGGTTCCGGTATCGAGTCAAACGACGCGCCACGAAATCCTTTTTCGTCTTCGAATCCCATATTGTCTTTGCTTCCCTCATTGGGAGGCATTTCAAATTCTTCGTAACCGGCATTGCTTCTTCTCGTTCTTAGCCTAATCGGGTCGACAATAAAAATTTGATTTTTGTTTCTCGTTTCCTCAAATAATTCTACTCTATTCGATTTTTATTTTGATTTATTGTTCACGCAATATTTACCCCGAAAGTTTTTGCGAGGCTTTCGATTTGATGGATTCGAAGGCCCCAAGCCCCGCCGCCGCGAATCCGGACATTTTTTTTCAATTATTGGGGTTGCTTCAGTTTTCTGTTTTTTTTTTTCTATCGCTACGATGGTATTTTTATGCAGCCCCTGAAAATCATTCATCAAAACTTAACGTCCAACTGTCAAAATTGAAAATCAATTTTCGTAACGTTTCGATCATTTTTTTTTTTTTTTTGAGTTCTAATCAATCTTTGAATCCCGGAAAATCCAATCAAATAAAATGTACTATTCGAAAAGTATGCTCTCAATTTTATCGAAAGCTCGTAAGAAAAATTCATCTCAATACATCTTCGCGACTCCGCAAATTCCTATTTCCATTTCTTTCTATAGAGCGGAGATTCTCTTTCGACTCATTGTATAAAATAGGGTGGCTCACACAAACGTATAAAATATCCCAGACATCGAAAACCCTTGCCATGTACCACAGAGAGATTTTGGTGTGTATATAAAACGAGGGGTTGATGTGAAGTAGTGTTTATTTGGAGTGGTAGACCCATCCACCCTTAATCTTCGTACTCTCCGGAGAGCATCCCCGAGGGAGAGAAAAACGCGGCGGAGATTCATGGAATACGATATAACATGATCGTGGAGAATGAAATAAAAAATAAAAGTCGATCACAACTGTTATTTTCAATTGATATTGGTGTAATAAATTATTCTTAAATTAACAGTCTCGGATAAAAATCTTCAAAATAATGAATTGATTGAGCTAACTAAAAAATATTTTATTCGAAGAGAATTTCATGATTTTAATGTGTTGATTCATATCTTCGATTTGAAAAAAAATAAAAGCAATCCTCGAATCATTCCGTACAAGCTTTCGTGAGTTTTCGAAGATTTTTGTTTCGATTTCTATTCTTTCGAAGATCCAAACGGGATTTTTGTATCGATACGATTTGCTTTTTTTTGTTGTTGTTGAGAAAGAGAGAAATGGTTCCTGATAAGAGTGTTTTAGTCGAGCCCGAAAGCGATTGGTATCGTGACACGTGACACAATGGTCCTCGGATATTAAAATGGCACGTGACCGACAATAGGCACAAAGTGCACGTCACGTGTTTCGAGAACCGAGAGGGTGAACCCAGATACGAAAGAAAAGGGAAAGAGGGTGCTAAAAGAGAAGGATGAAGCAAGTTGTCCACGTAATGGGAGCTTCATGGTGATCAGTCAGTCTGTTAAAGCTCTTAATGATGCTCTTTTCGCTTCTTCTTTTTTTTTTTTTCTTTCTATTGTCTCCTCCATTTATCTACGCATTCCAGTTCATAAGTTATAACTTCCGGTTGAATGAAGAATCGATTTACGATTTTCGTTACGAAACAATATCCATCTCTCTCTCTCTCTCTCAATCAAACAATTGAATCGAATAATTTCATGATTTTTATTGACAATGAAGTTAAATGCCGAAAAAATGAACAGGATTATTCATCAAATGACTGTTATTTTTTTTTTTTTTACACAAATCTATGAATTTATGCAATTTTTTTTGCAGTTTTTATAATTCCAGGCATCGTTAAGCCACCGTGACAGTTGAATCGTAATCCGGGTCGATCAATTTTTTTTTTTTCATCGGTTAAAATTTCAATGACGATTGCATACATGAAAAATGTAAAATTCGTCGACAGTCATTTTTACAATAAGTGAAGTCTCTATTGATTCGAACTTTGAAAAAATGGTTAATTTCATTTTCATTTTTGAACGTGGAATATGTCATGAATTGAAATGTTTTTCGCAGATCGATGAGCTTCACGCATGACCAGAACAGGTGAATCAGTTACGACGACGGAATATTTATGATTTTCATCGTTATTTCGTAAAGTCGAACAAGAAAAAGTGAGAAAAATTTAATCCTATAGATCCCTCGTCGAAATTCTGTTATCGTTTAAACTCTTGAGATATTTTAAGAATTTTCAGATCAAAAACTAATTCAATTTCGAGCAGAGTATATCGATGAATCTAAAAAATTATTTCATTCGAAAAAGAATTTTTTTTTTAACAACGAATCACTGAATTGTCTTGATTCACTGATCGCGATGCATCGATTTTCACGTAAGACACAAAATTTTTTTTTTTTTCACCAAATAAACGAGCACACATTTTCAACGAACAACGAAAAATAAAAAAAAAAAGATTTGATGCACTTTTTGACAATGAAACTCGACGATAGAAAAAGCACTTTGAACGAATCACATTTATCACCATTGAAAAACGCCAGAATAATAGTAAATGAAGAACAATGATTGAAAGTCTTTTCCTATAAATGAAAAGATGTTATCGAAGTTGCACAATTCGCGAGTATACAGCGGAGCTCGATCGATTTTTTCCTTATCGCTCGGTACACCAAAGTTTCCATTTTCATTTGAAAACCCAAAGACGATATAAAACTGATTTTTACAGCACGTATTTAGTCACTGATTCGTTGAATATATTTTTGTTTTTTCATTTTTAACGTCGTTACGGCGTGAATAATCATTGAAGCAGAGAAAAATGATAAATTTTTATTCATTTTAAATCATTCAAAAAAGAAACTCACCAATAATTAAGTCCAGATAGGGATACGTGCGGTGTGGGTTCGAAAGCGCGGGGTACGCGACGAAGAACGTCGACGACGTCGCTCGTATACGTCGGCTAGGCTTTCGTAAAGTTGGACATGGAATTTCGGCGCCAGCGCGTCTCGTATCACATTTACCATTGGTTCATCTCTCTCGACGCATCGATATCACTGGCCAATGAAATTTTGTCTAACCCCTTTTCAGATCGACCCTAGGCGGAGCGACTCTTGGTAGGACCATGAATAATAACAATAATAAATCACGAATAATAAATATACTACCGACGTTTGGACATCGATAATGAGGGCACGAAGAAACACGATAATAAAAAATAAAATAAAAAAAAACTTGTGATTGATAAGATTGTTAGGGTGTTGAATTTCAATTGACATGTCAACGGTTCAATTGCCCAGATTTTTTCTTTCGTTATCGAGAGAGAACGATTGTAAATTAATCGTTAGTTAATTCAACGATTATGGGAACTCGATTCGTGCATTTTTTTTGTGCAATGACTACAGATTTTTTTAAAAAATTTTATAGAAATTGTCGGTTTATTGAATTTATTATAATTTTACCCAAAATGATTTCCTTCGATTAAAGATTATTTGACAAATAAATCATTCGGAACGATCTGATCCAAAATCAATAGCAATTAAATTCAAACGACTATTCGTCGCAAATCGAAAAAGCAGAAGATTATCAATTCGATCTTCTTCGGATATCGTTACACTTGGAAAAAGACGAGACGATGCACTCAAAAAAATTTTATTTCTGAAAAAAAATATATATATATAAATATATGTACATTGCAGAGCATAGTTCTAAGATTCGTCGAGAACGGAGTTACAGGTCCGAAAGAAACTCATCGACGATTGATGATAAACGTCTCTTTAAGCCCTCATCCCTTAAAGTCTCTTTCTCCTCGAGTGGGGCTTCATGCGTGGCTTGCCAGATACGTTATCCAGTATTTAGGGATGATTCTCTAGCGAAGTATTCAATCACTCGATAATTTTCGTTTTTCTATGTATAAAAGATTTCTATAAAATGAATTAATACTTTATAAGAAAGATTTCAGGACTTCGTTAACGAAAGGCACAACATCATTTCAATGCTTATTTCGACAAATTTTATTTGCACTTTATTTCAATTCCTTTTGCTAATGAAAAATGTTTTTATTGCATATTATTGATCTCAGAACGAAATCTAAATTCATCATCTTGATTTTCAGCAAAATATTTTTACACAAAATTAAACTCTACCAAAATACATTTTTTTTTTTTTTTAATAATTCGAGTAACATTTTTTTTGAATGTTCCATTAAAAAGATATTTGATACAAATTTTTCGCATCATTTGACCAAATTCTGTGATTGCCTCAATTCAATCGAAGCATCAAATCAATTGAGAGGAAAAAAAAAAAAAAAGAAAAAAAAAAGACATCACGGTTCGAGGCCATCACTAGACGTTAGGAGCTAACTCGCATTGTTGCAAACACAGAGAGTAAAGCCGGGTAGGCAACCCTCCGCGGTTGCCAGGAAATATCGATCCTGGCAAACCGGGGACGAGATGCTGTGCTCTCCCACTGCTGCTCTCTCCGTTTTGTGCTCTCGATGGTCTTGTCTGTTTTAATGTCTTAAATATATTTTTCTCGGAAACCATTTTTTTTTTTGTTTTTTCTTTTCTTTTTTTTCCACCACCAATCTTCATCAACTCATTGAGAATATTGTCCTTTCCCTTTTAACGTTCATTTTTCTTTACATATTTACATCGAGATTATTCTATGGACGCTTGTCGTCCGAAGGAGAGCTCCGACTCGATTTTCCGAACGAGTTGTTTTCGAGTTAATTGAATTTCTCAAGGGTCGCTCCCAAATATTTCATCAAGCGGATTTTGATCAAAATTCCTTTCGAGGCTTGAATTTGATAATGCAACAAACATTTATTCGACAGTTTTCTTCGCTATTGATTCTTTCGTTCCTTCCATTGATTTCTCTTCAAAGATATCAATGATATTAACAAAAATATATTCTCACAATGACTTCCCAATTTATTTTTATGTCCAATTAAGTATTTGGAACAACGATGAAAAAAATATTGTGCTACCAATGAAATTTAACACGGTATTTTCTTATCGAACGATTTGACAAAAAGAAAATTTTACTTTCAAAGAAAAATGTCAATGAGTATACTGCCGAATTAACGAAAAATTCAAATACTCGGATTATTTGAAAGATCACGACGAAACGATTATCGAGTTGTCCAAGACATTAAACGAGTTTGACCTTTTTTCAGAGGATTTTATGCCGTTATAGCCATTTTTATCGTCCATTCCAACAACGACGGATATATTTATAGAGTATCATATTTGTAGCGTAATTGAGTCCACAGCGTGACAGAGATTTTCACGATAGTAAGTTGTATCGTTGATGCTTGTAGGGACCGGAGGGTGCCCACATAATGGGGGTTGTGAGGGACTAACAAAAGCCTGACCGAGTCGATTCAGCGTTGTATTGCCTCAGCTGCTTAACCATCGGTGCAATATATATATATATATATATATAGATAAGGAACACACTGCTGAAATACACAATCAACTGAGAGGTTGAAGAATAAAAGTGTTTTGTAAAAAATCTTTTAGATAACCGACGAATTTTTCACTCGGTTGTTGTATTTTTTTTTTTCGAAGCAGCATCACTCTTGTTGCATATGGACAAAAACTTTTTAAATACGCTGTAAATATTTATTTTTATTAACAATTTACAAAAGCGTAGTTCAAAGTATCGAAGATCTTGGGAAAATGTTTGTTTGAATATTTATTTTAATTGTGTTAAGAATGAAAAAAAATGAAATGCTCATGATTTTTTCACAATTTTAATTGATCCCCGTAGGAAATGGACGTTCCACTGACTTCGTAGGTATCATTGGGTCGCAGCCTCTTTAAGAGTGAATACTTGACACTTTTGCATAAACTTACATATTGCGATAGTTTTAATCTCAAATCGGAATCTAAATAATTAAAAGCTTTGGGAGGGGAGTTCGTTGCATTGGTGCGAGATGTTTTGTTCAGGATATTCATACCAGATGGAGCATCGTCGTGATACGATGTCGACCTTTTTTTATATTCCCGACGATTTTTTCTGTGAACATTTTCTTTCGATTTAAGTTTTTTCTCTGTTTTATCGTTAAGAATTTCGGGAGAACGAAATTTATTCGGACTTTGGGTTTTTTCTTTTTGCCGCGAATTCGAGTCGAACAATTGATCGTTGGAGGAGTCGAGATAGGGATAAAAATAAATGTGTCTCGACGTCGATTTGAGAGACGAATCGAGTTTTTCTGAACAAGCGATAAATTTCTGCGGACTTGAATTACGAAAAACTTTATTCTCCGAAAACCGTGATTCCGAAGGATCCAAATCGCTTTCCAAATGTTCCAGTAAATCGCAATTTTTGCTGTAAGCGAAAAGCTTTTTTTCACGAATTTTTCGTAACTCCGGATTCTCATTGATCGTTCGTCGGGGGCGTGGACTTTTTATCGATGTAAAATTTCCAAATTCAGGAATTTTTTTGTCAGGAATAAAATCACTGCCACCGGAAAGCCTGACAGGTCGCTCCTTCATGAAATCCATCTCGCCGGACGGCTTTGACGGAATCCTTTTGAAATTAGACCGAGAATCAATCGAGGTTGAGTCGTTTTTCGAAAAATCTGAATCCCTCGAAATCGACTCGAAATTTGAGGAAGATTTTTTCGATCTTTTCGACGAGGAATACAAAAGTTGGCACATATCCGAACCAGCGCATATCCCAGCACGATTTTGCGACACGAATGATCTCGAGGCGGGGGTTGAATTCGAGGCGCTATGGGACTCCCATATTGTCCGACAACATTTTCTCTCGAGGGGCAAACGCTCGGTGGTTTTTCCAATGGGTACACTAACGCGATATTTTTTATTACTCAATATGATTTTCGGTGTGTTGGTCGATTTGTCACGTTCCAAAAGTATTCTACGAAGTTTAGTTTTGATCAAATGTCTCATTCGATCAACGGAACTCGATGAAAAAGCGTAACACAGATGTCCGTTAATTACGGAGCTGGAATATCTGGCAGAGCTACGAGGAGAACTTGACGAATTTTTGTTTCTACAGGATTCTCTTCTAATGTTTTTTTCACAACAATCATTGTTCCTAATTGGTTCATAGAATTCTCTCGTCTGGCAGTCTTCGGGAATTTTCTTGCTTTGACTCATTGATCGCTGTTCGAATTTCCTGTTGGACCATGAGCCAGATTTTATTGGGTTCTCATACAGGCTCGTATTTCTCATGCTGGAAATAACCCTTTCCATCGAAGGAAGATTGTCCCTGAATTCCAACGGTTGTACCGGTGAATGAAGCCTGCCATTTGTCTCACAGCACCATTCATCGATGGTATTTATCTCCGAGGTTTGATTTACTCGTATTTCCTGTTTGTCAGAATCAACCGATTGACATTTTAGTTGTCTCGATGACGAACGAATACGAGATTCTTGAGGTTTTTCGAAATTTGACAGATTTTTTGAATCAAGGGCCAAGGTTCTAACGCTCTTTTTGTCACTTTTCCTGATTTTATTGATCGAACCATCGGACTCGGGGCAGAGTTCTATCGATATGTTTATCCTTTGACCTTTCGGCCTCGGGAATTTGGCTGAAAGAAGAGGAGCACAGTCGCAAATAGATTTTTCACAGATTCCGTTGATTTTCGAGCTGTCATCAGGACGATAAGATTCTACTGCGTTCAGCTTCATTTTATCGAGCGACCTTGACGTCTCTACCGGAATACCGAATGCATCCGACGACTGATCTTTAAAGCCTCGTTGAACTTGGAACTTTTCGAATTCTTTGCTGTCTACCTGAGTCTCGATAGAATTGGACTCTGCTTTGAAGCACGAAACGTTCGAGGCATCCCAACTTTTATCCGGAGTTTGATTCCAAACATCCCGATTTCGCTGATCTTTGTTGGGAGGATTTAACAACTTCGATGCTCCTTGATCTTCTCGGAATTCGCGAAAATGCTGGAAATCACTCTCTCCGGCGTAAGCATGAGACTTTTTTTTATTCGGGCATGTACAATCCGAAGGACATCCACAGACAACTTCGGTGAAAGAAATTTCTGCTTCACTCTGAATGGGAACTTTCGTAAAGGATTTTCCACGTTCTACATCGACTCCAAGAGATTTGCGTTCATGTTCCGCGCAATTTTTTTGTGCTACACTGAGCAAACTTGGATCGATGAGACCTTCGAAATCTTGGGAGTCGAATATGCAGCATAACTCATTCGGAGCACTTTGTTTTTTTGCTGATAAATCTCTGATATTATTTACGAAAGGTTCTGGTGATTGGTCTTCATTCATAACGGTTCTGTATTCTTCGGCAGATCGAGGAACGGATTTTTCGGTAGGAAAGCTACAAGGACAGACTTGATTATTTATCGTCTCCTGCGATCCCTGGATCGGAGATCCGTTGATGGACACATTTTTTGATGTTTGAATCGTTGGATCGATCGATTGGATAGAAGGTTCTTTTGGAAACTGATCTTTGGATGTTCGGATCATTGGATCCATCGATTGGTACGAAGATTCTTTTGGTTCTAGAACTTTGAATGGTTCCTGACTCGAAATATTTGAATCCACCGATTGAGCCCAAGATTCTCTTGGTGGTAAGTCTATGAAAGCTTTGGACAGGAGTGTTTGCCTACGTTGGGATCCCACCACAGATGTTCTTGGTGTGAGAGCTTTGGGTGGTTCGGGCCTTTGGATTTTTAGATCTACCGATGGTGTCGACCGCTCTTTTGGTGCCAAACCGTTGGGAATGTTTTTCATTTCTCCTTCAAACGAATCACGCGTCATACAGGAACACGTTTGATTCTCAAATTCGAAGGCAGTTGAGTGAAACGGGATTTTCTTCAGAGACAATTTTTCTTCGATTACTTGATTCCTGTTGGATCTATCGTTGCAGCCAACTTCGATCTGATTTTCTGAATTAGTACAAGGATAATTGATGGTACTATCAAATGATCCGTTACAGACGCACGTATCGTCTTGGAAACTATTCGTGTAACGAGGCTTGGAAGAATCATTTTGAGTCAATTCGCTCGGAATCGTATTCGTAACTACTTTTTTTAAATCTTCCGAGAAATCGGGTTTAACGTTGTTATTGTTTGGATTTGTTCGATCGAATGAGGGCTCCACGGTATCGCAATTACACGTTTGGCCCTCGAGTCCGGATTCAATCGAGCGGTTTAACGAGAGATCTTGGTCGATGAGTCTTTTCGAATTCGTTGACTTTTCGAGTTCTAAAGCCTCACGAAAATGTGGATCAACGTCAATCGTTGCTCGGCATTTTGATTTTTTATCAAAATCAGTGAAATCCAAATTGTGTTGAGGACTTACGGAAAGCATCGAATCAGAATCTCTGGAATTATCGTCTTCAATGATTTGAGACAATTTACCAAAAGACGAATCACGCGATCGACTAGCGGTTTCGTCTTCGATTTTATTGACGAATAATCGATCCGTTAACAGACAAACTTTACAGCCATTTGACTCGCGTTTTGTTATTTTGAAGTCCAAATGATTGGGAAATTTTTGACAATGAAGACTGCATCTTTTAACCTCGTTTTTATCGAATTTTCTCAAAAGCTCGTTAATTCGTCGACAGATGTTGACCAAGGTAGCTCGAAATTTTTTTTTTCTCGTTGTCTTGTCCAAACCTTGAATGACGGTGTCAGCATCCCCGAAATGAGAAGTCAGGTTATCGTATTCGCAGGGCAATTGTAATTTCGATAATTTCATTGATTTTTGTTGAAAGTTTTTCGAGTTCGAGCAACAAACTTCCGAAAGTTTTAATTTCAAAATCTTTCCATCCCAGTCGCTCTGACACTGATTTTTCAATCTATAAGTCGGACAGTTGAACGGTATGCACGAGAAGTTTCGAGAGATCGATCTTTGCCTCATTTTCTCATTCGTTTTCGATTTATCCCTCGCGATTGAATCCAAGCCCAGCCAATTTTCAACCTGTCGCCTAGTTTCTTCGTTGTCGGCACAATTATCCGAGGAATCATAAACACGTTGAGAATCCTCCGAGCATACTTCCTCGACTGGTCGCTTTAACGATCTTCCAGATTCTTTTTCCTTCGTGTAATAACAAAGTCTTGAACCGATCTCAACGTCCAAATCACTGTGACCATCCACCGAGTCCGAAAGCTCTTCGGATGTCGATCTTGACCTACGAAGGTTCAGGGTACCAGAGTAATAAAAAATAAACTACGAAAAATCTTTAGAGGCCTCAAGGCACCCCTGAGGCTTGAAGAAAACGTATTTTTCACTCGAATCGTGTTCTTTATAGACACCGGAATTTTATTCAAACGACTCTGAAAAGTTTTTCCTCGAATCGAACATTTCTACAGAATATCAAAAACTTCTGCTGCAATGAAATGTTATTTTTCTTTCTACTTTTCGACAATTTCCAATTGATTTTTTACCAATTACGTTTGTTGTTATAGCCTCAGGAGTGATCCAAAGCCTTAAGGATCACGAAGCAGGACATACGTGTTTTCTCTACCCTCGATCCAATAATTCCTTTCGTTTATATAATTCCATACAGCTAAATATCTCAAGAAATCTTTCTCGATTCCCAACTCGTCCAGATGTCGACAAATATTGTTGAGTCGATTATTCAGTATAATTGAATTGATAAAACAATCAAGAAAGCCATCCTTTATCAAGAATTT
Source organism: Campoplex capitator (assembly GCA_037576405.1). Classification (NCBI taxonomy): domain Eukaryota; kingdom Metazoa; phylum Arthropoda; class Insecta; order Hymenoptera; family Ichneumonidae; genus Campoplex; species Campoplex capitator. The sequence continues at coordinate 4,231,499 of JARBWI010000323.1, read as the reverse complement.
AATAGCCTGTGTGATAAAGTTTTGAGAAACTCCTTCGACGTTACAATCGGTACAAAAAGTATCAACCGGTGGACGTAAATTCGATGCCGCGACATCCAGACACCGTTCCTGGTCAGGACAATTGTCCGATTGTCCTGCATCTTTGTGATAAACGAAAGTTTCGAGACAGCTGTAAATCCGAGGCTCCAAGCTCGGTACAAACAGAGCACGGATTGTTTCGATGTAAGGATCATATTTTTCGAGATTACAAAAGTTCCTCGTGACTTCATCGCTCTCGGAGGTGGTCTACAAAAAAAAATTAATCAACCGTTATAAATCACCTGACTTGTGGAGAGAAAATTAATTCGGGCTTGTTTCTCAAAACTTTTTAACCATTTTAACTATCAAAATTCCATCGAATTCACATTTCGTTGGTTATCCGACACCATTATTCTCATCATTTTTTTGTTTCTTCGTTATTTCTATGATCGTGTTAAACCTTCACTCGAATCCGTCCATCGATTTCGAAGAACTCGAAATCTCGTTGTAACGAACATTTTTCAAATATCCATTTAATCCAGACACGTCACTTGAGTCGCTTGAAGTCTGTCATTACCTGAACGAAAACAAATCGATTTCTAAAAACGTATCTTTTTTTTAAACTCGATTAATGCGATTGAATAATTGAGTTTTCCTCCAAAACTATAACCGAGCAATGAAAAACGAAATTCATTTAAAAAAAAAAGGATTTTGGAATATGATAAGTCGAATGGTATCGTCAGAATATATTAGAAAATTGAATCATCGAATCAGAAATCATTCCAGCCTCTTAAAATCATCTTTTAAGTGACTCATTTCCAAATATTTCCAGTCCAAAAGTTCGTCATGAGAATAAAACTCGTAAAGTTTCAAAATCATCGTAAATTTATAAAAGAGATTTGTGGTCGTTGTGAAAAAAAGAAAAAGGTTTTCGAAAAGATTGTTTTTTTTTCGTGGTGGCTAAGGAAAATGGAAGGGATTCGACCCTCTTTTGAGGCAATGACATATATCTTGGTGCCTATGTGTATAAAACCGTGTACGAAGTCGGTATACGTACGTACCAAGTGTACGTATACATGGGGTGGGTGAAATTGAGGGTCGACTGAGAATGCTAATGTGTTTTACGTCGAGTGGGTGCTGAGGGGAAGAGCTGCTGCCTCTCGAGTTGCGAAAAGAGCGAGATGAGAAAAAGTGGGGAAAGAGAAAAAGAAGAAAAAAGAAAAAGTTGATTGGGAGATACGAGGCCAGGAAGGATGAAGAGAGAAAGTATTCGTGGAGGTTGGAATATGCATTTGTCGCTCACATTGAAATACTCGTGTTCTCATATATATACATGTGGCGAAAATGTATAGAAAAGGGTATGCTAAGGGGTGGGAAGAGGAACGAGATGTATTGGTGCGAGTTCGCGTGCATTTATCGATGTAAAAAAGAAATCTCGTCACACGCGTGATTGAACCTTAAATCGATGCGACCTTTTCATTCGAATTTACCTGTTCTGTGCCTGTCTCTTCTTCTTTTTTTTTTTTTTTTTTTCTTCTGCCAAGAAGTAACTTACGCTCTTGTTCGTGTCTCGCAGAAGTGAACAGACACGTGTGTGCTCTCGTTCCGTGTGAAGATAGAAAAGATATGGAAATATCAGAAGCTCCATATTTCGAGGCGTTTTGCGAATGGGAGAGAAAGAGAGAGAGAGAGGCAAGAGGGTGATCCATTCAGATAGTAGCCAGAAAGCTCCGCTCTTCTCGTGAGGGGATCAATACTCGTGACGACGAGAAACCTCGCCGAGAAAACGTTAAACTTTCGTATTTTTTTTTTTTCTTGTCTTTCCCACTTTTTCTCTCTCTCTCTCTCTCCCTTTCATCTCGTTGTTCAACCATCTTCATCTTTTTTCGCGTCCCTCTTTTATGTACAACTTTTATGGATACGTCTCTCGTGGTTTAACTCGTGATGACACGTATACGCGTAGCTTCATCCCCTCGAGACTGCCATCGCAGTTTAGTCTGCCCATTTGTGTTACCAGTTTCCTCAAAAACTCTTTGGATCATTGAGATATATAATGGTAAACACCAAATTGCTAAAGAATCTTGGACGATGTCACACGAATTCGGAGCACGTATCTCGTTTCATTTTGTCGAGGCTTTCGGGCCCGAGTAATTAAAAAAAAAGAAAACAAAAAACAAAGACACTTCCGAGGACTGTAACTGAGTCAGTAATGTTATTTATTTTTCTCAGCTTTAAATTCAATTCGAACGAATCGAGATACTCCGATCAAATTCGCTTTAAAATCTTCAGAATTCTAAAGAAAAATGAGATAAAAATTCAACCGAGTCGTTCGTGAAAAAGTTTTTAGCGAGAGAAACTCGCTCCTTCAATCATATTTAATTTTCTCTTTTTTTTTTCGAACCTATTTGCAAAATATCATCTTCAGGAAAAAAAAATGAAAATTCGGGACTCGGAGCCCGAAAATCTCGTTTCAGCACTCGTCAGCAGCTAGCTTTCGAAATGATGATTAAAAAAACGGATGCTCACGATGCTTCGGATTCGGCTTGAATGGACCAAACAACGGAATTTCGATCGTACGAACGAAAGCAAAGCATTTTTCCATTTTTTTTTTCCTTCTTCTTTTCCTTTTCTTTCTCATCGCGATCGTACAGCAAAAAAACAACTATCGTAAACGTGGCTCCGGGGAGTTATTCGTTTCCGAGAATTCCACAAATCGTTTGCTCCCGATTGACACGCATCTTTTAACACAAATATATATATATATATATATATTCGTCGCGTATAAATTCGTCTGCATATATGTAAGTTTCGCCTAGCTTGACCCGCAGACGATCGTACAAAGGAATCTTCGGGATGAGAAATAGGAGCAACGGAGAGGTTCGAAACGAGAAATTCTCGAGCCTTAACGCACCGGTGTCTGACCACATAGGGATGATACTACTTAAGCATGCGGTGGCTGCATACAGACGTCTCTGAGAGGAATCGTTCGAATTTTTACGAGCTGTGAAATGGCTCGAACGAGCAAGAAGAAAATGGCGTTTAAAATGGCATGACGGAGCCTCATTTTCACAACAGTTTTCATCCGAACTAAAAAAATGAGAATGAGAGAAAAAAATTCGATCGGTTCTTCGACACCAAAATGTCGATCGAAAAATTCTTTCGAATTACATTCGCTCGAGATAATCGTGGATGCGTTGAATGAAATTTTGGTCAATTTTATCACGTTCCTCGATCTCATTTATCGGGAAAATGTGCCCGGAACACGAATCGACGCTTTTCGAAGAAGAGAGAATTGAAAGAGAGCGAATAGGGTTGAAAACGCGCGTTTCTCTCCGTAACGAGGCCAACCCGCGCGATGGTCCTTTGATCTTTGCCTCCAACGGAGTTTCCAACCACCACCGCAACATAATACGTTTTATCGCCCACCGTTTGTTGCTTCCCAAACATATCCCAGTTTTCAACAAACAACCCGAAACTCTGACAAAAATTTTCAGATATTCGACAATTTTCAATTTCAATAATGTTTCTCGGTGAAAATTAGTTTTATGGAAATAGTTTTTCATGCTTTTTTAACTCGTTTTTCATCCTTTCATCGGAAGAGCCACTGAAATATTGAATATTAACAATTTTCATGAGAATATTTAACCAGGGGGTCGTAATCGTTCGATCGATTGTCGAGCAACCCAAAACTGTAATGTCGAGGCCATGAACCCGGAAGCCATAAACTTTAGTCGATCGAAACTCTTCTCGATGATGACTCGATCATTTTTATTTTCTTACAAAATTTTTCGAAATTCATCCACGAATGAGGTCTAAAATCGAGGAAAATAAGAAATTGAGAAAAAAATTATTTATCCCTTTTAAAATGATGAAATCATCAAAATTAAAATTTTTTTTAAGAATTTAAATAATTGAGCATTTGCGAAACGGTTTAAATCGATCGTAAAAATTTCAGAATATATCTCAAGTTCAAGTGTCGCTCAAGAGACATCGCGAGTTTAGAAAAAACGGTGGAGCAAAAGAATTCGCATTCAATGTTATTTTTTTATTTTATTTTATTTTTTCACGATAACGATAAAGGATATATTTTTACGATCCATAATGACGAGACATTCGCGCGTCGTATTGAAACCGCAGGAGCGATTGGGTTGGCATTTTTTTTTCTTTTTTTTTTTTTTCTCTCTGGTGGGTGGGTTCGTTGCGCGAAAAGCTGTGGGCGATCAATACTTTGATACTAAATGTGCACGTTGATGGCGCCGTGTATCTTCGACGAGTACGCAAATGCCACACGAAAACGTTACAAGTTGGATACTTGAATCGCTTCTATCCTCAGTGAGTGAATATCGTCATTGACAATAGAAGGACGTTCGAACAGAAACAAAAAAAAAAAAAGAATTCATATCGCCCTCGATCGTGTAAGTGGCCGATGATAAATAATTGCGGATTCAAGAAACTACACGAATGCATTGAATTTTCGTTTTTTTTTTTTTTGTGTCTTCAATTATTTCGTCGAATGAAAACCAAAGTGAACGATTTTGTTTAGTTTTCATTCAACTTTAGTGATTTTTTTCACAGATCTCACTGAAACGTTCACGATGCTTTTCGCACTCGGTTTTCTCGCAACTCTCGCTACGGCTCAAGGGACCATGTACATGCCTCCGATTAAGGTAAATTTTTGTATAAACTCAATTAACACGAATAAATCGAAACAACAATTTTATTTTCATTATCATCGATCTAATTTAGACTTGTTTCTGTCTGAATTTCTTTTGTAATTCAGAAAAATCGTTTATTCCGTGTCGAAAAAGAAATTCACTTTTGTCTGGGTTCACAGAAGCTTACGAAAACATATGTTTGATCGGAAACGTTTCTGATCGAAATTTTATTATCCTGAAACCCTTAATAATCAATAAAATAGAAAAATATTTTTGTATATTCGATTGTAATAAAGTGTCAAAAAAATTGAAATAATTTGTGATCGTAATTCGAGAAAATGTAATCTCGTGTCGATATTATCGAACGAATGTTGTTAATAAATAATGAAAAAAAAATGAAAAACCTGATTTCAAACGAACTTGTAAAACCGATTTTTGTCTCGAATCGAAGATAAAAAAGAATGAATGAACGTAAAATATTGATAAAATGATTGGATCGAGATAAATTAATGTTGTAATTGATTTTAATGAAAAGGACGAACACTTGTTGACGGAGATGTTGTTACGAGATTTGATCGATCGTATGGGAAACGAATTGGCCGATGCTGCAGACTCGTATTTCGAGTACCAGGATGGTTCGAGGATGGCCAACGATTACGAAAAGGTCAAAGAAATACCAGCTGAATTGCCGATCGATTACGAGGGCGTTGAAACACTCAATCCGAATCCTAGCATCAGAGATCAAGAGTATTTACGTCACAGTACTCTAAACGCTCATCTGCATCAGAACGAAAATGGCAAAGGCAGTCACAGAATACAGCTCGCCGGTTTCAAGGGCGTCAAAGATGATAAATCGGAAAATAGTCTTCCCGCTTATTGCACACCGCCTAATCCCTGCCCGATCGGTTACACGAGTAAGAACATTCATTTTTTTCATCTCGAGTTCTCTTAAGGAATTTCGGTACAAAAAGCAAAATGTTAAGAAATTAATGAAATTTGGTGATAATGTTCTTCAACATCTAGTACAAAAACACAAATTTTTTCAAAATTTTCTTCTACTTAGTTATCGAGTAATTATGCATTAAAGCAGATTTCTTATGCCCGAAGTGTATACCTATATATATGGAAACACTATGCTTATACACGTGAACTTTAGTCTTCAATTACTCGATAACTGTGTAGAAGAAAAATCTGAAAAAATTTGTATTGTCAAATTTGGTACTTAAGAATATGTTCACCAAATTTTATAAAATTCTAAACTTTTTGAAATTTTTTGTGTTTTTACCATGGTTTAGCATGGCAACATTGTATCGCCTGTACCGAAGCTCCTTAATCACTTGTTTTTTTTTTTTTTTTTTTTCAATCGCGTAATTTTTTAATTGTTTTCATTCAGCGAATAGAACAATTTGCTTCGAATCGAAAAAAAAAAAATTCATTCAACTGACGTTAAACTTGGTTTTTTTAACGCAGGTGAAAATCACTGTATCGTAAATTTCGAAAATACTGCTGCATTCAGTCGAGATTTTCAAGGTGCACAGGACTGCATGTGCGACAGCGAACACATGGTCGATTGTTCACAGAGTGCCGAAAACGAGCCAGTACTATCGGGAGTTCATCTCGCAAAGTCCGATTTTGATCAAATTGTCGAACAATTTCAGGTAATTCAACGATTCTTCATTTTATTCTTACTCGACACTGGCCCTTCCTGGTCGCGGGGATTCTTTTCACTAGAAAAAAAAAAAAAATATCGAGGTATGAGAGACTGCGGTATTTTTTTTAGTGAAAAGTTCAAATTTCTTGAGGTTCAGCTTTTGAAAAAAAAAAAAAATTTGGAGAAATTTTTTGTAAGGAAAATATGAAAGTTGTCATTTTCCGGGTGCGATTACAGTTTTTTTTTTTTTTTTGCAATTCCTTAGAGTAATGAAAAAAAATTGTCTATGATTCACGCTTTAAATTATTGTGCATTCTGTTTTCAGGACGCAAATCCATTTTTCAACGGTGAAAAATTGCCGATAGCAGCGAAGAAAGGGATACACGTTGTTTCCTAAATCAAATTAATCGGAAAATCTAAACGTATCAATTGTCAAAAATTCATTTTTCAAAAAAGACTTATCTTCGATGTTAGATAATTAATGAAATTTCGAAAGGGAGAAAAAACAAAATAAGTCGATTGTAATTTTTCGAAATTACTCAATTAATATATCAAAAATATTGTTATTTTGATGAAAACTATGAAAACGACGAATGATTCTTTGTCCTCAAGTACTTTGTGACTTTTATTTTCATCATTATGTCATATTTCGAGTTGAATTGTGAAAAGAAGCACGAACGGCATCACTGATTGAAAATACTTGTGATTTTGCTCATTTTTCATTCAAAACCTCATTTTTAAAATACTAATATAAATGAATATCGTAAAAAAAACTAAAGAAGATTATAAGCAATGACTTGTTTTCCAATCGTTATTATCTTTTACTTGAACATAGAAGAAATATTTTCTTTTTCCTTACTTATGATGAATATTTTTTGTAAAAATATATATATTTATAAACAGAATGTACGTGTCTCGTTGTTACGTTGAAATATATGAATTTTATCACTGTAAATCTCAGCGAAGTACTCAACAATAAAAATATGTATAATTATACTAATTTTCCAAATTGTTGTTCATTCTCCTATAAACTTTTGGCGTTTTCTTTCCAAATATTATCGGCATTTCAGTTAGGGATATCGAAAAACGATTTAAAATTAAATTATTTGAACGATGAGGAATTCCGTGGACAATTTTGAACGACAATCAAAACTCCACTTTAAAATTCTTATCAAAATTACCTTTTTTCACAATTTATCATAAATACAAGACAATAAATTATATATTAATATGTAAAAAGTCAAAATGTCCGATAAATCAATACACTTCACTGTGAAAAATCGATGAAAATGATAAACTGGACAATAGAAATTTACTTGCGCAGCTCAATTTACAAATTTTCGTTAAAAATATTTAACTCAAGATAATTTGATCGTAAGGTCAAGAAATATTTCCACACAGAAGAAATAGTGTTGAGTTTTCGACTTTTTTTTTACAGCAATTATTGGAACGTGATATCACCAATAAATTTTCTATGTTATTGAATTATTTCACGGATTTTCTAGTGTTTTTTATCGACTAAAAAGACAAAAATCTTTTTGAAATTACAAATAAAAATTTTAATCTATTTATTATTACTTACAAGACGCGTGAGACTACATTTTTCCATGAAAAATATATGATATTAAATGAAGCATGAAAATGATCAAAATGATGCGCTAAAAATACACGTTTTGATTGAGAGCAATGGGAATTCGAATAAATCGAAGTTTTTTAAGTAAATAAAACTTTTGATCGTGATCGACGAATGTATAAATGAATCGATGTGTTAAATGCTACTGCTCATTGCTTTCTAAAGCTCTTCAATATGGGATGAATGTTCGTCAGAGCCTCGTGCAATTCGCTCCTGTTCTTTGCACCTTAAACAATCAGAATAAAAATCCTCATGAAAGTTTCTTTCTTTTAGCTGATCAAAACAGACTTTTTTCCGCTTATAATTACCTGTTAAAACGACTTTCCCATTAACGAAAATGAGCAAAACTACCCTCGGCATAACCATTCTGTATATAAGACCGGGATACAACTCGGGCTCGTAGCTCGAAAATTGGCCGTGCATGTGGTTCAAATTTTCCAATTTTATCGGAAATTTCAGGTCGCACGTTGCCACGATATTTTGAATCTTGAAATTCAAAAATTTTACCTGTAAAAACAAACTTCGTTAGTGACAAATTAAGCGAAGCGAATAAAAGTATGTCGATCAAATAAGAATTCGTAATTAAGCAGCAATGAAGTTATGAAGAATTCAATTTTGTACAAAAATACAAATTCTTAAATATACTAGTTGGAAAATAAGGTTCTTTCATCGCTCATACTGCTAAAACGATCGGAGATGAAGCAAAGATCCGCAGGAACAATTTATATGGCACTTCAAGTTTTCTACAAAAAAATTTTGCTTTATTGGAATTTTGCTCCATCTTCACCCATTCTGGTGCTAATAGAGAAGCAACGAATTAGTGCATCGAGTATTGCATCGAGAATCGTTTGAGAGAATTAAAAAAAATATAAAGATGAAAATGAGTATTACCGGAAATCCAAGCTTTTGAATGATTCTTGCAAATTTTCTTGCGGCAAGAAATACATCTTCTTCGCACCTGGCTCCGGTGCATACTATCTTGCCGGAGCGAAAGATAAGTGCGGTAACTCTGGGATTTCTGATTCTCATAATCAATCCAGTGAATCTAGCAGGATTGTATTCAGAATTTCTCGTTCTTGTGTTGATCACCGTAAGTTTAAGTTCTGTACCTAGATCGACGGTTGCAACGACGTTTCTACAATTAAAACATTCCCGACTAAATGTGATCGATTCACAAATACTTTTGGAACGGTTGAATCAAATATATTTACTGTAAACACGGCTCTAGAGTTTCTTTCTGACTCTGTGTCGGCACAACTGCAGCCATCGATGATTGAGGAGTTGCATTTTGTGACGTAGACGGCCTTGGTACGTTTGTCTAATAGAAAAGATTGTACACAAAACGATTTTGAAGTGAATTCATTTTGACACTATTCTTAAATCTATTCTGTGATTTCCAAACTGTCGCAAGATCAAAAAATCAATCGTTCCGAATGGAGTATTTCAATAAAAAATTTTTTCATAGCTTCGGTGAGATTCGAGCTTGTGTATTCTAATCTCCATATTTTTATTCGACTCAAAAAGGTCGAAACATATTCCAATATGCATGGCCCTTGTATGGAGCTATTTTTATATAAATTAATTAATAATTAAAGATGAACTATTATTTTTAGTGTTTTTTATTGTGAAAAAAAATTCGAACGTTCGATTTTACATTTTTGGATAGACCAGAAGCTATTTTTTCTAGGTTAATTTCCACTTTTTTTATCATAGATTGCACACGTGCGATCGAAAAGTCGCTTATTGTCAAACAGGAAAATACTCGTTATGAGAATAAAAAAAAATACTTGAGTAACCCAAGAAAAAGTGACGTTGCGATCACCGTTGCCCTTTTACTCCAAAAGTTATATTAAAGACAAAATTGCAGAAAAAAATATTATCGTTTGTGAAAAAGAGGTTAGAGATCAATGACTTACCGTGAGTGGCGGTGCCATGCTGCTCTCTTCGGCGACATTTTTAGCAGGATTGTTGAGTAACCGCTTGAGTTCGTTGTCATTTTGTGTCGAAGTTGTCATCGTTCCAAAATTTCAATCAACGATGGAATAACAAAAATGTTATGATGACATAAATATTCATGCATGTTTTTCGTGTCCGATCACAAACTCGCGCTAAAGAGATTGGTCTCGTGACGATTAGACCATTAGACGCGGAGGCCGGAGAAGAAGGGAGAAATACGGGAACGCACATGCGCAGACGCGCACAACGCGTCTTGTTGTGGCCGAATTTTCAACTTGTTCATTCGCTCACTCCTTTTTTTCCTCGATCATTCCAAGCGGTCGAAGAATAAAACGTCGAAATACCTTATACATTTTTAAATATTCAACTCAAAATTGAACTTCTTTAATTGTCATTATTTCATAGTTTCCTCTCTCCCAAATAAACGATGCTAATTACTGATTAATTTGAGAATTATTTACACGCACTGGCCGGAAAATATTCCTGATTCTTTTTCATCGTTAAAAATAACCTGATAATCTTTTTGCTTTCATTTCGTACTCGTAACACACTGAAAATCTACACGATCTGTAATGTGTTTAATGCAGCAAAATACAAGTTTTCTCAATCTATAATTTTATCTTTATCAATTTACCCGATCACGATAAATGAGAAATAGACACAGGTAAATAAACTTTCTGAACATCTCTAAGGCGTTTCATGAAGCGAAGTAAACACAGCGGTGCGTCGCTCGAGACACTACACATATATACATTCATCCAAGGGCCATTTCATCGAAAATACAAACAAAACATGTACTCTGAATAGATTTCGTGGAAATTTTATTCAAACGGAAAGAATCATACATTTCTGAAGGGCTGTTCGGGATCGTCCACCATAAAGTTCGCGAGTTAATCTCTCTACGGTTTTCTGTTTATTGCTACAATATGGCCAGAGAGCCGGCATTACCAGATGTTTTGTTACGAATTAGCCGTTGGGTATTGTTCGCGAAGCTACGCGCGTCGATCCGTCTCACTTCTACCTGCAAGGGATTTTTAACCCTCGAACCAATCGAGCTTCGATTATTTCTCGGTAACAGAGATAACCCAATGAAAATTTCCGATGCTAAATGCCTAAGCAACTCTCCCTCTGGACTAAAGGAGTGGGAATAACTCTTAAATTTTCAACTTTTGAGCAAAACTTCGAGTCAGTTGTTGGCCGACTGTCACCCAGTCAGTTTGAAATCAGACTGATTCACATTCTATTGATCGATAATTCATCTTATAAGAATAAAACAAAAACTGTTTTTCATCGGGTGCTTCTTCTCATGGACGATTTACAGGAGGCTCTGACGCGAGTGAGTGATCTTTCTTCTTCATCACATTTTTCTATCGTTTCAAAAAGTAAAAAAAAGAGAAAAAAAATGAACTCAATTCAATACTCGTGTTTTTAGTACATGGTGCGTCGAGTCTCGTTGAGGAAAATTCGCGAACAAAATGGAGACCTTGATACGTCGGCGAATCTGCAAAGAAAATGTCAGCTATCTCCTTATCATGGATCCTCGGCAAGTGAGTGAAAAAAAAAAATGATAAAAATATTCTCTTGAGAAACAAAAATTAACAGAATAATTTCGTTTAAAAAAAATCATTCAAATTTTCATTTTTAATTCAAATTTTTCAAATCTTTCGAGTTACAACCAACGATTTGGTGAATCCGTTGAGATTTTTTTCTTTCTAATCGAATAACAAGTACATTTATTTTTGAATATTTTTTTTTTAATTACGATCGACAAAAAAATTATTCTGTTTCGATACTAATTTTTTTATTTTTCTTTAATCTCTCACAATTTCTTGGAAAAGAAAACCCAATAATTTCTGACTGCTTTTCGTTGTTCTAAAAATCATTAGAAAATTAATAAAATACGGTGAATCTTGAACAGAATTTCGAAAAAAAAAAAGAAAAAAAATTCAATTATTAAGTAAAAGTAAAGCAATTATTTTTTTAAATATCTGGACTACTGCTTATTTTTTTCTAACGTTATTGTTTTTCAAATTTAGGCAAAGAAGATCAACAACTCGAACAGACCGATTACTTTTCCCTAAAAAATTCAAATTTGACGCAAAATTCGTGGGACAACAAAAGTGAAGATTTTTTTTCGTCTCACGATAAATATGAGAAAAGTATCGAAAAATTATCGATATCTCCGAACGATGATTCGAAGATAAAACCCTTGGAACTAAGCACCGTTAGAGGCTGGAGCAAACCCTCGAAAAATTCGGTGAACGCGGAATCAAAGAGATGCGATAAAATCGACGACGTTTCGACGAGAATCGACGACTCGATAGAAGACTCAAGATTGAACGAAGATTCACCAAAATTGATGAAAGTACGGGAGATCGATTTGGGAATGCCGAAAAAAATGATAGCTGAATTGCGTAACATCGAAATAGCTGAAAATCGTCCAATTCTGGAAACACTTTCGCTCGACGAGACTCAATCGTCGATAACGTCGTTGACCGAAGCTATTGAAAATTTGGATATACAGATAAAAAATTTGGAGATGCGTGATGAGCCTGCGAATTCGATGTTCACGACAAAGGCATTGATCGAAAACGCTGAAAAATTATATCCAATTTTGGAGGAAATAAAATTCGATTCAACCGGTTATACACCGAGAAAAAATTTGTATGAAAAGTTGAAAAATTCTCAAGATGAAAATATAAATTATTCTCATGATAATATGATGAGAAGAGTTTCACAGAATTATGAAATATTCGTGAAAGAAAAAAATCTTTCGATCGATTATAACAGCCCAACGAATGATGAAGATAAAAATATAACGAGGCTCAAGAACACGGAGATATTTGATCAGGACGAGAGTTGCAGAGAATATGAAATTTCGATGTACGACAACAAGTCAGTAGACGATGGACTTATCTATCAGGAAACACCGAGAACCTCGAGAAAAATGCCGATCATGGAATCAACGAGAAAATCACCGCATTCGGACTCAACAAAAATCAAATTTCCAACCCCCAATCGAGTCGATACAAATTCCATATCGAGCATCGGTATTTCCGGCATCGGTGAACAATCGGCTTCGAGAAATCATCATGGATACGGCTCCTCGATCGATCCTTTCAACCTAACTATACCTTACGAAGTTGAACATTTTTTGGAAGAAGCACTCGGCGACGAAATTCTCAACGGCACCAATGTCACTTATGCCACTTGCGAAGGCAGAGATCGTACCGATTCACACTTTACCGCTAGCGAATTAATTTCCCATGACAGAACTCCACTGCATCGACGAATCGTACAAGCCCTCAAGCCACCGATGACCGAACCGATACGCCAACATTCCAGCACCCTCAATCGATCGATGGAAATTTATCGTTCCTTTTCTCAACGAATCAAAAAGGTAAAGTTTATCCGTTCAACGTCTCTGTACAAATTCATTTTTTCCCTAAATACAAATTTTTCCTTTATTTTTATTTTAAAAAATCACTGAATCAATCACGATTTTTATCGTTTTCCAAAATTTCCATATTTCATTCTTTTAATCAAACAATATCGATGCACGAAAAAAATCAAACTACCTGTTCAAAGAGAATTTAAAAACGAAGAAAACGAGCGATGACTGAGATTTCAATTAAGGAGTTTCGGTACAAAAGCCAAAATGTTAAGAAATTAATGAAATTTGGTGATAATGTTATTCATCGTCAAATACGAATACACAAATTTTTTCAAAATTTTCTTTTACTTAGTTATCGAGTAATTATGCATTAAAGCAGATTTCTCATGCCCGAAGTGTATACCTATATATATGGAAACCCTATGCTTATACACGTGAACTTTAGTCTTCAATTACTCGATAACTGTGTAGAAGAAAAATCTGAAAAAATTTGTATCGTCAAATTTGACACTAAAGAATATGTTCACCAAATTTTATAAAATTCTTAACTTTTTGACAATTTTTTGTGTTTTTAACATGGTTTAGCATGCCAACATTGTATCGCCTGTACCGATACTCCTTAAGAACAAAAGTTACAGCAATTTTTATATGAAACTATGAAAAGTAAAAAAAAAGTGAAAATCTTTTTGTTTCATTATTTCGTTAAAAAAAAAAACTGGAAAATTATCAATGAAACTGAGAGAGCAAGAGAAAGTCGAGAGTACACCTGCGTGACTGATTTAAAATATTTGTATGAAAATCGAATTAACATTTTTTAAATTAAATTTGTCCTTAATCAACTTTCAATAAATTTGAAGAATCAGACAACGGTGACTTTCTATCAATTCGAGAGATTCGTTTGAAAAAAATTGTCGAATAAATTGTGAAAAAAAATAAAGCATATATTGAAATATTTCAGAGATTTCGTTCAGGCATAAGAGCCCAAGAAATTCCGGCGACTGTACCGAATCTACCTTCCGGGACATGCGAAACGGACAAAATTCGAGAGCTTTTGCAGGAGGTAAACGTGCAGCAGACCCTGATAAATCAAGCGACAAAAGCGTTGAATCTTTGCAACACGATGAAAGAATTTACCGATAGCTCGGAAAGGATCGAATCGGAAAGATTATTGTTACTGGCAGGTCTACGCAAGAACTGTGTAATCGAAGAGATCAAAAAAATAACAAGCTCGGAGGAGAACAAGTATGAGAAAAATTGTTATGGACAACGAGGTGAAATAACGATAAGCGAAATGAAATTGAATTTACGAGAAACGATTAATCGTGAGGAAGAAATTGAAGAGATGATCGATTGGTTCGTTCTCATTATTTCTCAAGGGCTCAAAGTTTGGGCAACTAGACCTATAAGTTATCAGCGAAAGATAGATTCGAAAATTTGTTTTCCCGATCAAATATCTATGCCCGAATTATCATCAAATTTCAAAATTCAAGTCGAAGTTTACACGATGAAAGTACGAAAATCGTCTTTCAATCACGAGGAAAAATACCGAATTCGAAATAGACACAAACGAAGCACGTCCTGCCCACATTTTTCGAGCATTCTCGTTTCGCCTACGAAATTATTCAGAAAAATCGAACGTCCTTGCACCTCACCGAAGATCCATTATGGTCATCATGCTTTTGAAAACAAGGCCACTGCTTTCGTTCTTTCGGGATTTGTCGAACTCTTTCTTCACGATTTGACACTCTCATCGCCCTGGCCGTTGATGCTGGTACGTTTCATTTCATTTTTACTCTTTTTTCCTGTTTCTTCGGTAAAATCTTTCGCTGGAGTTTTTTTCTTCGATCTGTAACACGAAATCACACACAAAATAAATAATCGACTCGAAAATTAACTCACAACTGAACGAAACTCACTGTAAAACGAGAAAAAAACTTTTTTCTCCTTCAAAACTAACTGAAAATACGTATTTTGGCAACGAAAAGTTTTTTTGGTACACTGAGAACATTTATTTTTGGTATTGTAAACAATTTTTTTGTCTAAAGATTTTTAACAGATTACTTCGAGCTTGAAACTTCGATCGAGTCAATACTTCAATATTTTTTTTCTTATTCTCTCAGGTACCAGCCAATTCGATATTACACGGAACGATAGATTTGAACTTGGCTTGCAGACTCCACTTATCCGTGAATCACGAAGGTTTTGTGAACGAAGGTGATGAATCTGGTGGTTTGGCTATATGGAATCGACGATGGTGTGTTTTCAAGGGGCACACTCTGATGATTTGGAATTATCCTGACGATCAGGAAAAAAAGGAACCGTTGAAAATCATCGATTTGATAAATTGCGTTTCGAGCAGAATAACAACTGCCGATCGAACAATTTGCGCAAAGCCACGAACATTGTTTTTCGAGACTGCCAGACCTAGACATTCCAACGACAGAAACAGTGTGATGGTCGAATGTCGATCGAATCGCACAATTATCAGGTAAGAAATAAATAAATCCAATTTGATAAAACTCCATTGACATTCCATGAATTCGATTGATATAATTAACAGTAATAAATTTTTCATCTCTTTACTATCGTAAATTATTCGTTGATATAAAAAAAAATTGAATGAATACGAAAGTGTAATAAATAATCATCAAGAACAACAATAATAATCAAAATCTTGACAAATTTTTTCAACGTAACTTTGATCCTCGATTATTTGTGTCTTTTGAAATTGTATTTTTACATCAGAAATTCGAATATTTTTTTGAGAATTCATAAAAATCATTTACAGTCTTGAATAATTAATAAAATTTTATTTTCTAGTTTTTCTATCGGTTTCATTTGATTTCAAATTTATCATTTTCTAATACATTTTCCAATTTAAGAAATTTCATAAGAATGCTCGAAATTGTACGGAATTACGTTTTTTTTTTTAAATTTATTTCAATAAACAATCAGTTATTTTTTTTTAATTCCAGGCACCTGATGTCCCTGGACAGCACTAACGAACTCATGGAATGGTCAGCCAAATTAAATCACGTGATATCGGCACTACGCGAATGGAACGTTATACACCCGGAAAACGATTTCCAAGTTTCGGACCTTTAATGCGATTACTGTTATTATGATTTTTCAAAGTTAGGACCAATTTTGTTATCAACTTAAATTTTAAACTAACTATATTAAACCGACGAATATTTATGTTGTTATTCGTCATGACAGATATCGTTCAATACACATTGCTAATCGCGTTTTTTGTTGTATAGGAGATTGCACGTTTCAATATTTTATCTTATTAACGGAGCGAAGAATCACGAAAGGTAAATAATCTAAAAACGTGTGAAATATGAATTGTTCAAAAAAAAAACACCCAACTGCGAAATGGCAACTTGAAAACATAAATAAGTTGAATAAAAAGAAACTAAAAAATATTTCATAATAAAAGGACTCTCTCAGAATTTAGTTTTTCTGATTTGGAAAGATTCATCAATGAATAGTTAAACAATAATTAAAAACTGATATGGAAATTGGAGGATGTTGGGAGACTCCATGACTTTGCATAAGTTTGTCTATCTGGGTAGGCTGTTTTGCTTCCTAAAAATTAATAAAGAAAAACAAACAAGAAATATTGGTACGGATTACTGAAATTTTAAATTCTTCTTCTCCTCTTTTCCTGGCTATCTCCCACAATAGGGAATGTGCCACAAATTTTGAATTCAATCAGTGGTACCAAAGAAGTCGTAGTACACGGATCGACCACTTATACTCACTTGAAGTTGGCAACGCAGCTACGAATTCTTCGCACTTCACAGAGGCAACGACAGAGGGGTGACGGAGGAATGCTGCACGTGTGACGAACATAACCTCTTTTCAACAATAGAGTTTATATCTCCATGTGATAATTATATCTGGCGAAAGAATGTCTCTTCCAACGAAAAACTCAAGAAAAAGAAAGCCAATTGTTGGAAAAGTTGAAAACGTTGATAAGAATATTGGCGAAGAATCAGAGGAAGATACGACCGAGGTAAAAAAGTTTTAAAAAATACTCACTATTTTGTAATGTGATTTGATTTGCCTGATCGTTCTGTTTTCAAATTTTCGTTGAGCTTGCCGGTTACTTTTCAGTCTGAAATACTAATCTAAAACTGAAATGATTTTTTTATTCGAAAAATTATTTTGTTTTCAATCACTTGCAATGTTTTACTTGTTTGATATAAATTTTTTTTTTTTCCTTCTCACAAAGTTCTCAAATAATTTCGGAAATTTGTTGAGCTTTTGCAACAGGATTTCTATGTTTTTCACATTTTCCAAAACTTTATAGAAATTCCAACATTTTTATTGCCAATACAATAAGTATTATTTTTCCAACACAGCAATGCGACGATGAAGATTTATTGAAAGCTGAATTCAATGAATCCGGTGACAGCTCTGATGATGAGGAAAATGAAAATCCAGTTGAATCGGACACTGAAAATGATCCCATAGTTTTTCAGTCCGATGACGAGGACGAAATTGATTTTGAATCGGACTCTGATGATGATGAAGAGTCCGACGAAGAGGAAGATTCCGACGAAGAAGAAGATTCTGAGGAAGATGAAGAGGAAAATGATTCTGAAGGTTCCGAAAACAGGGATTCTGAGGAAGATTCAAAAACAGAAAAACCTTCATCTTCGCTCAAATCCAACCAAGCTCCAGCCACAAAACTGAAACAGAATCAACGAAAAGTTGAAATTCAAGTTTCCAACAAAAAAGCTGTTAGCTCTGTTGAATCATCACAAAATAACAAAATTATTCCTCAAAGGAATGGAAAACTCCATGGCGACAAGGCAGTTGAATTGAACAATAAAAAGAATAAAAACTCTGAAGTTAAAACAAAAGCATCATCCAACAATGCAAAAAAGTCACGTGACGTTAATGTAGATGGAAAAAAATCAGAAACTTTTGATAAAAATGGAGATGAATATGAAAATGACACTTCGGACGAAGAGGATATTCGTAATACGGTTGGCAACATACCCATGAAATGGTATGAGGATTATCCTCACATCGGATATGATTGGGATGGCAAAAAAATTATAAAACCTCAAAAGGGTGATCAATTAGATAACTTTTTGAAAAGAATGGAAGATCCAGATTTCTGGAGAACAATTAAAGACCCTCAAACCGGACAGGATGTTGTTCTTAGCGAAGCAGATATCCAATTGATTACGAGGATACAGAAACAAAAGATTCCTGATGCTCAATTCGATGAATATGCGGTGAGATAAAAAATTTTGAAGATATTTCAACTAAAAGCTCTTAATAAATCAATGCAGCAATTATTCAACAATTGACAGCATAGAAAAAAACAACCCTCATTACATTTGCAAACGTTAATAATGTGACGAAATAATTTTGATTAATTTTGCTTGAACAGAGAATATCTCATACGAATACATGTAATTTTTGTTTTTTTCACTTGTTGCAGCCATGGGTGGAATGGTTCACATCAGAAGTGATGAAAACTCCTCTCCGCAAATTTCCCGAGCACAAACGTTCATTCTTGCCATCAAAGCCAGAGGCTAAAAAGGTGTCAAAATTAGTTCATGCATTGAAAATGGG
This sequence comes from Campoplex capitator, assembly GCA_037576405.1. Taxonomy (NCBI): domain Eukaryota; kingdom Metazoa; phylum Arthropoda; class Insecta; order Hymenoptera; family Ichneumonidae; genus Campoplex; species Campoplex capitator. The sequence goes on along the minus strand of JARBWI010000323.1, from coordinate 4,212,594 downwards.
CTGGATAAAGTCTTCAGCAGAAATGCAGAAAGAGCGTGAGATGAAAAAGAACGAACCGCAATTTTATATGCTCTGGCAATCAGACGATCAGGCTGAAGAAATGCGACGCATACACAAACATATAGCAGCGCCGAAGAGACATTTGCCAGGACATGCGGAGAGCTACAATCCACCGCCAGAATACTTGTTCGACAAACGGGAACTTAAACAATGGAACAAACTCAAATCAACACCATGGAAGAGGAAATTACATTTCATTCCAGAAAAGTATAATTCCCTGAGAGAAGTACCAGCCTACTCGAGATATATTAAAGAACGTTTCCAACGATGCTTGGACTTGTATCTTTGCCCAAGAGCTCTCAAAATGAGACTAACCATTGATCCAGAAGCCCTGGTTCCACAATTACCCAGCCCTAAAGATCTCCAACCATTCCCAACGACTATGTCCATGGTTTTCTCAGGACACACCGATATGATTAGAAGCATCACAGTCGAGAGTCGAGGTCAATATATCGCTTCTGGAGGCGATGATATGACTCTCAAAAGTGAGTTCAATGTCTTGTTACATGTTGAAAGAAATTTTCTTAAAATCTGAAATTCAATTCATTCTTTTCTGATATTCAACTCAATTGCTCGTGACACAGTCACAGTTCTCAAGTATCGCAATGTCTTGTACTTTTTTTTTTTTTATTATTCGTTTCTTACTTTCAACTCTGTTTTTCTTTGTATTCCAGTATGGGAAATAGCAACTGGTAGGTGCGTTAAAACTGTGCCTTGTGGTGGTGTTATCCGAAGTGTTGCTTGGTGTCCCAACGAGGCTATTTCGCTGATAGCAGTTGCAGCGGACAAAAAAGTTTTGCTCGTAAATCCTGGAGTTGGTGATCATTTGGTGACGACGAAAACTGATCAACTCTTGGAAATAATACCACAGAGCGAAGTCATAGGTAGACGATTATTCAATCTAATCATTATCAATTTTTAGTTTTCGTAAATTCTTCATTTTTATAACAAAATTTAACTTTTGTAATGGTTTTTTTTTCTTGTTTTTACATAAATTTTATTGTTAAATTTTTTAATCAAATTTCTGCATCGAAAATACTGAGTACGAATTGTGAATTGAAAAATTTACCAGTGCAATCTTCGTGAATGTTCAATTTTCCAATAAAACTTGTAAAATAATATTCCTTTAATTTCAATTTCAGTTAGCGAACGTGTAAAAACAGCCATTCAATGGGAACAAGCGGATCCAGAATATTGGGAAAAAGGGATTAGAGTTGTTCTCAATCATTTCAAAATGGTGAAACAAGTAACTTGGCACGCGAAAGGCGATTATTTCGCTACGGTTATGCCCGATGGTCAAAATCGTTCGGTTTTGATAAATCAATTATCAAAACGCCGCTCTCAATTGCCATTCAATCGATCCAAGGGATTGATACAATGCGTTCTTTTCCATCCAATCAGACCTTTCTTGTTCGTAGCGGTAATAAAAAAACATGAGTTATTTTTCTGGAGTATTTAAAAAAAAAAGCAAATTGTTAAATGATCAGTGAATTTTCTCCCATCAGACCCAGAAGAATGTTCGGATTTACGACCTCGTCAAACAGGAAATGGTGAAAAAACTCTTGTCGAATTCTCAATGGATTTCAACAATGGCTATTCATCCTGGTAAATTATTGAACATTTAAAAATTAATGAACAATACAGAAAAAACTTATATTAAAAAAGAAATATTTTTGGTTTATAATTGTTTAAACTCTATATGTTTTCAATATACACATAATAAAGTTCCAATACTCGAAATGGAATTAGTAAAAATATTAACAATGAATAATCCTGAAAATATTTTCAAATGGTATGAAGAAATGTATTTTTCATAATTTAGGAGGGGACAATCTTCTCGTTGGTACATACGATCGGAAAATGCTGTGGTTCGATCTCGATCTCAGCACAAAGCCGTATCAAACTTTGAGGTTGCATGGAACTGGAGTGCGTGGTGTAGCATTCCACAAGCGTTACCCCCTTTTTGCGTCTGGAGCTGACGATCGGGGTCTAATCGTCTCGCACGGAATGGTTTACAAGTAAGAATTTTTTCACGAAATATTTTTACGGAAAAAAAAACATTGCATTTAACAAAAAAATTGCAAAGTTTCAGAGAAACGAATCGCGATCCAAAATAGTTCATTATTTCAATGTTCGATTGTTGAAAAACAGCGCAAATCTACATTTGCGCTGAAAAATATGAAACATCTTTTTTTTTCTGTTAATTCCAATTAGCACATTTTATAATTGATGATTTTTTGTATGTTTTAGTGATCTTCTACAAAATCCACTGATAGTACCCCTGAAACGTTTATGCAATCACGAAGCTTTCAACGATTTTGGAATTCTTGATGTGATGTTCCACCCGATTCAACCTTGGGTATTTTCGGCCGGTGCAGATGCGACGATACGAATGTACACGTGAAATCGTTCGAAGGAATTTCTGCCAAGCCTCATCAATGAATAGAATAAAGATTTTCACCGAATATACAATTTGTATAAATATTTTATTCTCGATATATATGGTTATATATATATTGATATCTTTGAAATAAAGCTCGCGACTGCTCGCTTCGGACACATCAAAAGTACGGGATTCTTTTTTTTTTCTTTTTAGTACATTTTTAAACATTCACGGGGAGACAATATTTGGAGGTTTTTATCGGACGCGCAGTATTAAAAAAAGAGTTTTATTGGGTTATTTTTCATAACTATTTTTTTACTATCGACTTAAAAAGTATAGGAACTTCTACATTGCAATAAATGCTGAGGTGACTGGATCTTTATGTAATTTGCGTATTAAGTACGTATTTAAGTTTACATCGTTGAAATGCAACGTATTTTCGATGTCTCTATTGCTCTTGCAAAAAAGAGAAGGAAAAATGAGCTAGCGATCGAAATTCTCGTCAAAGTTAGTAGTGCTTATTCAGAAATCTTTTTATACACACTCAAATACGAAATCCCAACTATTCTTGTCATATTTACTTATGAAATTTGTTTTATGAACATCAATTTGACAGTATTTTGATTACGCCGATTACAAATGTGTTGCGAAATTTTTTTGTTTGAAAAAGATCTAAATTTCTTGAGATTGTAGAATATTCTCGAATGTATTGGAATTTTGATATATATTTTTCAATTTTTTGTAATGGACCCGGAAGATTCTACAATTTTTTCAGAAAATGTATTTATTTCTGAAAAGAAAGAAGGAAACTTTTGCACGAAATTTTTCTTTTTTAAAATATTCTGGAATGATATAGACGAAACCTCAAGATTCTTCAATGGAATCTTCAATTTTTCACTGCATTCTGTTTTTTTTTTTCTTTATAAAAATGAGTTGAAATTTATCAATATTTATTTGTATTTTAGATTTTGCTTAGGCTACGAAAATTGGTCAATTTTAAGATCCGTTTGAAAACTAACTCACAAATCAGCGAGAAAATGCTTGAAAACGAAGGAAATGATGAAACTTTTGTCGCATTCCAACAATGGAAACTTTAATATCATTAAGTTTCGACAGGTGCATGGGTTTTGTATCCTAAGTCTAAAATCTACAGATTAATTATCGACTTGTTAAAATTGTATTTTGATATTCAAGTCAGAAGCGAACGTTATTTGTTTCTTGTGCTTTGTGTGTTGTGTTCATGTACGGGACTGATTCATACGTTAAACATTTTACCAGTCCGATCATCATCAAATAATTTTACGAGAATCGCTCTGACTAATGAGAATTGCACATAACAGCAACAAAAAAAATTTAAACATTATTCTTCTCGGTTCTTATAGAAACGAGGGAAAAAAATGAAAAGCGTCATAATACTCGATCGTGTGCTTCGAATATTTTTTTCAATCACATAAAACAAATTCGTTGAATAATTAGAATCACAAAATCCTTTTTTCGTGTAGGACAATTTCCTGGCAAAAAAAAAACTCAGAGTTTATTGGATTTTATGAAAAAATTTATGAAAATTCTCCACAAATTCCAAGGACGGTTGAAGATCCTTAAGAAATAAATAAAATTACGAAAGTGGTGTATGTCCGAGACACTGCCATTCGGGTTCTCCGCATTCGCATGTTCGACCGGCGTGTCTAACTTGAAAAACAGTTACGACACCGCGATTATCATCGAATCTACAACTAATATGTAAATCCTGAATGAGAAAAGTATAAAATTGATTTCCCCATCGTTGTCGGAGATAAACCGAGCGCGGATCTTCTCTGAGTACATTTTCAATGGCTCGCTTTTGTTCATCAGCTTTATCGCCGAGTATTTCGTTCAATTGTGTCAATGCACGTTCATTGAAAATCACAGAAAGTGAGAGCGTACGAGGTCGCGATATCCAGTCGGGTACTCGCACTTCGAAATTATCGGTTCGATAATTCGTCACGCCTCTGGATGCACTCTCGTGATTAGAATTTGAAATTCCAATGTCCTGGATATTCGAGCTCGGCAGTGACGCTAAATTGTGAATATTAGCGACAGTTTGCGAGGGGGTGAGAGTTTGCGATTCCAGCCCTTCTTCGCCATCCGGAGCTTCTCTGACACCCATTCTAATGGGTGAATTATCCGGTCTGGAGTTCAAAGCACGTCGATTCAGAAGATCTAGGTCAGTTCCGCAAACGGTACTTGGACCATCAGCCCCGTCGAGTAATCTCGAGTTCCGCGATGTTTCCGAGTCTCGTGTACCCTCTCTGCTACTCAAATTCTCTATTTGAGAAGGTTGATTCGTGGAATTACGAGGAAGAGAATTAGATCGAGTTTCTACGAGGGTAGTTGGAGAATTATCGTAATTTTGCAAAGTATTTCGTGCGGTTTCGTTGATGGAATCCGACAAATTATAAAAATTACCAGCTGTGCGTTCTTCCGTAATCGGATTGGAACCGAAATAATTTCGAGATCGGAAATCGTCGAAATTTGAATTTCCTTCGAATTCTTCTGCTTGGAGTCTCATCGCGATTTCCTCGTCTCTCGAAATATTCGGTTGCCTCGAAGCTTCGACGCCGTTACCAGCAGCATGACAATTTTCTCGTGGTCCAGCCCTACGAGAATCACCGTTTGTATTGAGATCGATAAATATTGGATTTAATCTTTGTTCCGAGGTTGTTGGATCGTTGAAATCTTCTTCTCGCGTAAATCCTTCGCGTACAGCATCTGACACTTCACGAATGGTAGTCGTTTCGTCGTTTGGTCTTACTAGCATTTTTTCTATGTGCAATGGATTGTCGTATTGCGGTATGTAAGGCTTTATATCCAAAACAGGTGTTTCGTCCACCATGTCAACTCCTTCGAAATAAATAACGTTGTTTTCGATTCTTACAATTTTCACGAGACTCAATCCTATGGGACATGGCCGATGAGGCGAGCGCGTTGAAAATACTCCGGTTCGGACACCGTTCAATCTTGGTGGCGCTACTTTTGCCCGAACGTGGGTCGAATCGTTTCTATGAAAGTGGAATAATATCCTGAAAAAATAAGATTAAAAAAAAAACAATGGATTATTCACAGGCTTGTTGATGATTTTTTTGCTATATCTGTTTGGGTTCGAAACCGGAGACCTTGTAGAAATCAGGTTTAATTTTTTCAGGGCTGAATATAATTTCATGACTTTTCGGGTCGTTAGACACCCTGGTATAGAAGATGATTCTCAAAAATCCATAAAAATGTAGAAAATATTGACTATCATAAAGTCGATTAAAGTTGCCATGACCAATTGCTTACCACATATGTGAAAAATCCTGTAGCCCGGATAAAGCATGTTCAGGATTTGTGAAAGTGGAGTTGAATAGAGTAATTTTGCCTGGTGCTGTTTTGCAGATTCCTGGTTGTCTCGGTGTTCCTCTTTTGCTGGGAAATCCCGTATTTATTAAGCCTATAGGTTTTAATTTCAGCATTCCGTCGTCTTCGAAACTCGTACTCGGTGCACCAGTCGATAGCGAAGAACTTTCAATGGCTTCTGGTTTTCCATCGATGTAGGATCGGACAGCATGCTTTATACCGTCTACATCTTTTTCCAAAATGTAACGAAAACTCTTAACTTGTTGCCTGTACCAAAAAAAAAACATTGTGTTTTATAATTTTCTACGAGGAATTGGAAAAATATTTCATATCGAATTCCGTTAATTACGAAAATAAATATATTGATATTGCTTGCCTCAAATTATTGATCTCTTTCCTTGCTGTGTTCAACTGATTCAGCAAGTACTTTGGATCCAGTTCTGAGCTCCGACAATTTGGATCCATATTTTACAATAAGCAAAACCTGACGAATAAACAATTAGATTTATTATAATAAAATGAAAGTTCGATTGTTTAAATGTCGTACGGTGTTTACGATCAATAGGTCATGCTTGTGTCAAAGTGTCACAATACGTTGATAAAATATTTAAAAATATTCAGCAGATGATAAAAAATAGAAACATAAGGTTTGAGTCTATTAAAAAATTGTTGGAAATACCTTTTTGCCTTGTAATATTCAAAAGGAAGGAAATACTTTAACTTCGTATATTTTTTGAGGTTAAATGTCATCGGCGAATACTAACGCACCGTGAGAAAAGAATGCTGTCACTGGTTCTCATGAGTGATTGTGTGATCATCTGTGATAGAGTGATGAGTGTGCGCCTTCAAGGTACTTTTCGAGCCAGAGGACAGCACCAGTTGACCATAGTATTTTCCCGCGCTTATGGTTCGTGCGGTTGCGCGATTTGGGCCTGATGCTAGTGTCTCTATAGCGGCAAAAAGCGGTACTACAAGATTCAAAACTTTCAACGGACAATTTTGATCACACGCTAATCGTCAAGCAACAGCACGCCTATAAAGCCGTTGGGATAAACCGGATAAACGTGAAGGGACAAGTCGGTGTGTTTTTGTGTAATTTAATTTTGTCTCATATTCAATCCGATCGTGTACGCGCAAAATTTTCGTCGTTTCGTGGTTTATTTGTTTTTGCATTAATCGCAAAAATGAACGAGACGCGGTGCTCGAAAAAGGATAAAAATCAGCATATACAGGTCTTCGCGAGAGTCAGGTGAGTCCCTTTGTCGTTATTTAGCGTCCTTGAGCTCTCCACCCTCAAACAAACGTCAGTTAATCACAAAATGATGTTTTTTTCAAGTGCTTTCACGAATTTCCGACCTCGAAAACGGTTTAAATGTTTCATTCCGTATTGGAGTAATTTGTAAATACGGTTCTAAAATCTTGTTGTCTCTGACAGGCCTATTAATAATGCTGAGAAAACCGGCAAATCTGCCACTGTTGTGGACGTCACGTCTTGCAAAGAAGTCGTCGTTCGTGAAAGACCTCAGGACAAACTTACTAAAAAGTTTACCTTCGATCGTGTTTTTGGACCATCATCTAAACAAGTATGTACACCCTGTTAACGCATTTCTATTTTGTTCATAGTTGCACCGGGTCGATCCAACTTGAAGTTCAATTTTGTAAACAGATATCTTTAACTCCTTAGTTTGTAACTTTTTGTAATAACCATTTAAACTTTAAAGAGACAAAATGAATAAAGTTTTTGGCCCACTGACCACAGGTCTTATTTCTCATCTATTTTTCATCTGAATATATCTTATCTAAAATAATTTATGTTAATTAAAAAAAAAATGGAAAATTATCCTTGTGGCGATTTTCCCATGATGATTATTGTTTTTTTTTCACCTTATTTTCTTCAGGATTTATTTTGAAAATGTTGACATTTGATTCCTTCAACTATGAGTTATTTTTTACATATTCCAGAATGATGAAAATTTCATTGAATTCTCGTAATGAAAACTTTGAAATCTTTTAAAAAAAGTGCGACTAAATGATCCGATAAATTCCTTTTACTCAAACGTATCATTTTGGATTGATGACATTTATTTTCAAGATCGACGTGTACAATGCGGTCGTCAGTCCCTTGTTGGATGAAGTTTTAGCTGGTTACAACTGTACAGTTTTTGCGTATGGACAAACTGGCACAGGAAAAACTTTCACGATGGAAGGATGCAGTAACGATCCTGCTCTTCATTGGCAGAGTGTAAATATATCTCTAGTTTTTTACAAATAAAAAAATTATTAAGGCGATCTTCAAGTAGAAGAAAATTGTAATCCGTGTTTCATTAATTTTCGTTTTTCATACGTTCCTTTCCTGATGTTTCAGGACACTCAAGCCGGAATAATTCCTCGTTCCTTGAGTCATCTCTTTGACGAATTGCGCACTTTGGATGCTCAAGAATATTCTGTGAGAGTGAGCTTTCTGGAGCTGTACAACGAGGAACTGTTTGATCTTTTGTCACCCAGTGACGACGCTTCTAAAATAAGGTATACTCGATTCGTTCTATAATCTCAAACTTTTACTTTGAAATCACAATTTTAAATAATGATAATAAAATCAGAAAAGCAATTCGAAAAGTGGTCATTTACTTTATTTTACTTAAAAAAGAAAATCTGCTTCTTGATATAGAATTAGTTGAATTTCGATTGCAAGATGAAAATTATTTTCTGCTTATTTGAACAGATTGTACGAGGATGCATCCAGAAAAGGAGCTGTTATTATTCACGGTTTAGAGGAAGTTACAGTTCATAACAAAACCGAAGTGTATAAGATTCTCGAAAAGGGATCGGAGAAGCGACAAACGGCAGCGACACTGATGAATGCTCAGTCGAGGTATTTTAACGAAACAAATCCGCATAAATAATATTCATTTTGATATTTCTTCTTGAAAGAATAATAATAACCGTTTCTTTTATGTTGCGTTTCCAGTCGTTCTCACACAGTATTCTCGATAACGGTGCACATTAAAGAGAACACGGTTGACGGTGAGGAATTGTTGAAAACGGGAAAATTGAATTTGGTGGATTTGGCTGGTAGTGAAAACGTCGGTAGATCTGGAGCAGTCGATCGTCGAGCCCGAGAAGCTGGTAACATCAATCAATCTTTGCTGACTCTCGGTCGTGTTATCACGGCTCTCGTGGAACGAGCACCTCATATTCCATACCGGTAATAGAAAAAAAAATATTGATTGACCCAGTTTGAAAAGGACTTGATATATTTTTTTAATTTTTTAAATCAAGAAACGAAACGAATATTGAATCAACTATTTAAGGAAGTTCGAGGTTTACTATAACATTCGAAATCAACGAATTCATTCTTTTGCCATGTCTACATGACAAAAAAAAATTTGAAATATTATTCGAATATAATTGTTATGAATAATGCTCTGTTTTTTCTTTTTTAGTGAGTCCAAATTAACGAGACTCCTACAAGAGTCTTTAGGAGGGAGAACGAAGACCTCGATAATCGCGACGATTTCACCAGCCAGTGTAAATCTCGAAGAGACCTTATCCACTCTGGATTACGCGTATCGTGCCAAGAATATCACAAATCGACCGGAAATCAATCAAAAATTGTCGAAAAAAGCATTGCTCAAAGAATACACTGAGGAAATCGAAAGACTGCGCCGTGATTTACTCGCTACTCGTGAACGCAATGGCGTTTATCTCGCACAAGATAATTATAACGAAATGCAGACAACGATTGAGAGTCTTGGCAAAGAAATTGAGGAAAAGATTAATCACATTAAAGCTTTGGAAGATATTATGGTTACTAAGGCGGTAAGTTACGGAAAAAAATCAATCCAAATAATTAATTAATATTAATTACTAATAATTTGCATTAATCGATTAATAATCATTCATTTTAAACGTTTGAACGTAGTCAATTCATTACAAAACTTGATTTATTATTCAAAAGTATCATTAGATTTAAATAATTTTATTATTGTTTATTATTTTGAATTTTAAGACCGAAAAGCGCTGATTTTCTTCCAAAAATATTCCAGAAACTGTTCAGCGATTTGCAAACGGAACTCGATCAAAAAACCAATACTCTCTACGAGACAAAAGATCAATTGGAATCGACGAAAAATGTGCTGCTGTCAACTAAGAATGATTTACAAACGACAAAATATGACAGAGACATTCATAAACATTTGGTTGAGAAGCACGTTAACACGGAAAGAATTCTTTATTCCCAAGCTAAAACGCTCCTCAAAGTCGCCGATACCGCAACCGATGACACTTACAAACTTCACGATAAAATATTCCGCAAAAAGTAAATAAAATTTACAGATTTACCGATTAATAATTAATATGAAAATACAAAGATACTTTCTCGTTACTCTGATTCGGTGACTCACTAATCTCGTTACTTTTTTATTGTAAGGCGCGTCGAGGAGGAAAATGAAAACCTTGGACAACAATTTCGTAACAACATAAGCGATTCTTTCGAAAATATTGAGCAGGATCTTTCGATTTATACTCGAGATTTGGTACAGTTTTGTTTGTCCATGAAAGATCAATTACGTGAGTATAATGAGAACAATTCCTTTTTTCGAACGTATTCTAGTAGTTCTTGTAAAATGGATCCGGAAACTAGGTTTTTCGAATTGTTTCACTGGTCACAAGATTTTTTATGAATCACTATTGTTGCAGTTGCACAAGTTGCAGCAAATAGCAGGGGGATCGATAGCACGATCGAATTATCAAAGAATCTCGTAAAGGAGGAACGTTCCGTAGCCACGGACCTTGAGAGCCGAGTTAACGAATCGGTAAGTGAAAAAACGTTCATAAAGTGCTCAAAGCGCATAATTTACTTAAGAATAGTTAATAGGCCTCGAAAACAGTGAAAAAATGAAAAAGAGGCTTGAAGTTTAGAAGCACCGTAATTTGACAGTCAATTGAATCATTTAGTATTCAATTAAGCCATTTTTATGAAATGGGAAAAATTTAATTCACCAATTTTTTTTTTCAGTACGACGAATATAAAAAACTGATCGACGCCCATGTGAGCGACGCATCAGGAATGACGAAGGAGCAAATATCTGTCCTCCGTGAAAATGCGTCGAGTCTCGCACCCAGAATTCGTGAACTGTGCGAGAATAAAATTGCCGAAAATTTACGTTTGGCAAACGAGCAAAACGCTAAAAAAATCGAATGTTTGTTAACTTACGTTAAAGATTCGACGAATACATTGTGCGAAAAATTATTGGCTGATCGTGATCGGTTGGCAGCGAGTGTCAATGACATCAAAAGATCTGCCGAGACTTCGAAACATGATCAGGAAAATCTTTTGAAAAGTCAAAATGAATTTTCGAAGGTACGAATTTAATCAAAATTTCTAGTTTTTTAGTGGAAAGGAACTTTTAAAAAATCCCTCGATTTCATAGCTTCGATCTGGGTCTAGATTTTGACCAATTAAAAAAATTATCAAACGTTTTTCTTCGTTATTTTAAATATGACAAATTTAATATCGTTCAAAAAATATTTAAAAAGTGGCCATTTTTTCTTTTGTATATTCAGGCGTTTGAAGGTTTATGGCATCATTACACAGCTCTCAAGGCGCAACAAGAGGATAATCATGTGGCGATAAAATATTCGTTGGGTCAAACTACAACAATTTGCGACGATATTTGCAAACGTTCCTCAGAAACTTGCGACAGTCAAGTCAAATTTCAGAGGAAATTTGAGAAGGAAATTCACAGCAGCGTTGACACAATCAGGGAAAATATTGCATCGAATCTCGAGAAAGTACGGCAATGTGAAATCAATCAAAATTTATATTTAAAAACATTTTCGGCATTAGTACTTCGAAGTACGAAAAAAACATTGATTATGATGAAAAAAAATTAACTGGAACATCCTGCTTCAATATTCTGCTAGGATCACGATTTATAAAAATGAATGAATATTCATTATTTCTTGTATAATTAGTAATTTTTCATAAATTGTTTCAATCCAGAACTCGGACATAGCGATCGAGTCGATCAAAAAGAGCAAAGCACTCGTGAAGGAATTGGAAACTGGCATCGACGCGAATTGCGTAGCCCTTGATAAATACCAACACCTCGTAGAGAGCAATACACAAAAAATGCAAAAAAGAACAGAAGAAGATCGAGCATCGCTTCTCGCAAATACAAACGTAAGTTTCTGTCTCATTCGAAGCAAGTTATAGAATTTTACAAGAAAAAAACATTTGAATCCAAAAGATATTGAACTTGATATTTTTTTCAGAAACTTCGTAAAATTGTATCAGACGCGAGCGTAAATCACATAGAAATGAGCGAAAAGCAGCGAAACAAAGCGGCAAATTCGTCCATGGAAATCTGTCGAAAATTCGAAGATCAAGGAGTAAAATCGACAGAATGGAATAATCGAATAACCGCTGAATTGCACACAACGAAACACCAAGTTGACAAGTTTTTAGTTGAAGATCTTCGTCGCGATATGCCAACCGGTTCTACACCGGCTAAGAGAGAATTTCAATATCCCCGAAATTTGGTTACAACTTCACCGCACGAGCGAATTATTCGAAGATTTCGTGAAATGAGAAAACAGTCAGAAGAATCTGAAGACGAGGTTTGTTGAGTTTTGAGCAGTTCTGAATGAAATTTCAAACGCATAAATATTTTAAGGAATAGGTCTTCTAAACTATTTGCTGAATGTGAATATTCATTAGCAGGAAACGACAATAGTGAGCGGAGATTCTACGTTAAAAAGACAATCCGAAAGTCCGAATCGTAAAAGCTCAACTCCATCGTCAACGATCAAAGAACGCAAAACTTCGACTCCCAACGATCGATATCTCGATTGCAATGATTCGTCCAATCATACCTTAATCAAATCTGCTTCAACTTCGGACTTATCTTTCATAGCTAAAAGACCATCATTCGACAGCAGTGTACACTCGGAGTCCGAAATATACACAAAGGTATTGAATCAATGAATTCCTTAAACCAAAATAATTCAAACTCGAAACTATTTCAAGCTTTTAAAACCAACTACAAAATCAATCCTTAATCATGGATTAATTCCAGAACAACAATAAAGAGAACGGGGATGAGGACTTCGCAAAACCCGAAAAAAGGATACCGATAAAGCGTTCGTCGAAAACGAAAATGAATTCACGTCGAGTGCTGGGAAGTTATAATTGAACGAGAAAGCCAAAAAATGTGTGACAGGATAGTACGCTTGAAAAATAAATCATTATTAAGGAATTCGTGTGTCTCACCGTTTGAAAATGTAGGCTATGTGTACTGTTATATAATTAGTATAAAGTTCACATGCTATTAACGAACGAACAAAAATGCATTGTTTATAAATATTTACAACGTACTAGAGGCTGAGGACTTGAAAAAAAAAAAAAAAATATTACAACGTAATTTGAGGGTGTGAAATACTATTTTAACTCATAACAATGTATAATTGGGATAAATCGATTGGAGGTAAAATTTTCACAATTTTTTAAATACTTATTATCTATATATATATAATTACAAACATATATATATAGAGCAATTAATAAAACGCGTGGCGTTAGTATCCACGACAAGAGAGATTTTTGAGCTTTTTTTTCATGGAAACATGCATATGACGTACGTTGAAATTTTTTTTTTTTATTAATACATTATTTTTTTATATCCTTGTAAAATTACAGGTATGTACGTGTTTTAAACTTTCGTTCAAGAATTTCGAAATGCAACTTCAACACAATTCGACGTTCTAGAATAGTCAGTCTGCGATTGATTTTTTTTTTTTCCATTTACGAGCACATACGAATAATGAAGAATAAAAAATTATATAAATATAATGAAATGAAATAAAAATTAAAAAAAAAAAAGTAGAAAAATGGAATAACTTAGTGACTAAATCCGACGTTGCAATTTACAATTGTTTTATCTGCAATTCATAAGACAACAAAGAGAAAAAAAAAAAGAAAATACAAAAAAAGATCTGAGATAATTCTTACATTTAGAGAAAACGACGCGTTAATATACAAAGCGAGAATTCGATTGTGAATCTTTCTTCTCTGTAAGTGAACATTGGATGAGATGGAAAAATCTTGTCAATAAATAATTTGTGTACTCCTAAAAATAATAGAATCCAGGCGTTTTTGAAAAAAAAAAAACGTTCTTTATCGTAACAACTTGGAGAGAAGAAAAATTCACTTAACGTAAACGATAAAATTAGAAAAATATCAGACGAGCCGGGCAGATTGATTTTCGAGAAAAAAACAATCTGATTGAACTTTCTGCTCAAATTGCCGATTTTTTCTTTTCTTTTTATAGTATTTAGAAAAATAATTATATGAAAATTATTGAAAGTATGTTAATGAACCTTGTCGCATCTTGACAATACTCAAAGAAGTATGAATAAAAGTCAGGGACCACCATTCTTTATGAGTGATGAGAAGATCAAAGAAAATGAATGTTAGCGAATATGTGCTGCGAAATAATAAATATATTTCTATATGAAAATTCTCTTGTGATTGTCAATCAAAAATAATTTACATGAAAGAAAAAGAAATAAAATTAGATAGAAAAATGTTATAAACGATTCAAGTATTCGAGGTAACGCGCGGATGAAGGTGTAATAACGATCGTCAAGGTGCAGCAATGTTTGGACATCGAAAATATTGACACATACGTTTTTCGATAAAAGTTTCTTTTCATCGGAATTTTGGTATTTAGCAATTTGACTCAAAATTCAAAATATTTCACCAGCTTCGGAATTCTGAACATTATTTTTCTCATAATATTAATGCCGAATTGGTTCAACACGGAAATATTACAAAATAAAAATTATAACATGACCCAATTCCTGAATTTTCAGATTAAAAAAAAAAAAAACAAATCCTACGAAAAAATTAAATGTTTTAAAAGAATTGAAACGTCATTTAAAGTTATCCGACTTGTTGATGAACAACTATTTGTTTAAAAGACGTTCCAATCATTTTTTGCCATCATTACAATCATAGTCTAATATTCCCGATAAGCTGACAGCTCTTGAAAAGCTGTCCCGGTGTTCGTCGATTTTTGTCTATTTTCTAAGTACCATAATCCTGACGGAATAAAATTTTCAGCTCTATATGTTAAAGAAATTCTTCAAGAGGGTGCTCGTTCGAACGAAGTGGTAGAGTATGAAAGTGGAAGAATGAAGCATTAGAAAATACATATGAAGTCTATATATATATTATATATATATGTATATATATATTTTTTTCTTTTATATCTAGAGATTGTTAACCGATATTATCTGGTTTATCCAACCAATGAACGCGGATACTTTGACGTATACACCAGGCACGTCTACTCGGCCACAACCGAAACCCCACGAAACGAGACCAGCCAATTCATAAAATCCATCGTCCTGACAGACCAGTGGTCCACCTCCATCGCCCTAGAAATAATCACAAAGAATATTATTTTCTGAAAATCATTATTGCTTCACAAAATTAATTCGTTTCGACTAAAAAAATTGCAAACGCACATGTAAAAAAAATCCATTGATATTAACTGAATATACTCAAAATTGTGCGAGACTCTTGCTAATGACAGTACTAAACCTCAGATTTTTTAAGAGTTTGAACCTTACGTTTCATTTGACCTAGACTAAGGCGAAAATTGACCGCTTCCCTTCGTAAATTTCTCTGTACCCAAAATAGAATTGTGATCAAAAAAAGAAGAAAAAGTAGATAGAAGCAAAGAGAAATAGCGAGAAAGAGAAGAGCAGATTGATAGGAGGAGGGATAAAAAGCAGAAAGGAAATGAATAATTAAAAAAGAAAAAACAAAAATCGTTCATCATTTTTTCTACGCCTGTTTTGGAGAGAAAGGGAAATGAGAGAGATGCTAGCAATCCCACAGCTCATAGAACGTAGAGGAAAAAACTTAGTGCCGGAAGAATGAGGGGAAAAACAAGTTTCGGAACATACGAAAAAGGAATGAGCGAGAGAGAGAAAGAGAAAAGTAGATTAGGTACAGAGAAAATAGTAGTTGAGCGAGGAAACGAAGAAGTGGTAGAATGTGAATGAAAAAAGCAGAGCTACAGAGCAAAATAAAAGGAAAATACGTCGTCGGAGTTAGAGCAAAGGAAATACCAAGAATGGAAAAATGAGAAGGTTCGGAAATCGAAGTGAAGCAGCTTATATTTTCAAGTGAGCTCAATTTACAGTTAACGGAAAAACTAATGAACAATCGACCAATAACTAATTTCAAATTTCTTGAAATCTGGTACTTAAAGTCTCAATTATTAAGAAATAACGAGTTCCTTGGGTCAACGGATGCAATTCAAATCAATTCAAGACAAATGAAAATTATTCAACAAAATTTCGTTGTGTTGCGACGATTCAAACCTTATTGACCATTACTTTTGTGTAAAAGCCATTTAAGTATCGAACTAAATATCTTTACCTGACAAGCGTCGTTTCCTGGTTCGCCACCAGCGCAGAAGCTGCTAGCAGGCAAAATGAAAATTTTCTCCGTTACGGCGTTAACTTTTCTTATGCACTCGGCATCACTGACAATTGGTATTTCAGCCTCTCGTACTTTCAACGGAATGGGACCAGCTACAAAAGAACAGAAAATTGTTTATCCAACCACTAAAAAAAAAAGTATTTTGTGTTTAAACGACAAAAGATATTTTTTCTAATATTATTACATTCAAACACTGAACACAAAAGAAGGAAAATGTTTTTCGTTGGAAAAAAAGTTGTTTTTTTGTCAATGCAGATTTAAAAAAATATTGTTACAAAACACACCTTCTCCCATGTAACCGTAACCGGTTACCGTACACCTTTTGCCAGCCGTATGACTGACTCCCCGTGCAGGCAAGCAAACCAGACAAACACCGTCTTTGAGCTCAGCCTGTCCGTGTAATTTTAAAAGTGCTATGTCGTTATCGAGCGTCTGACTATTGTGATTGTGATGTATGTACGTTGTTGCAACTCTGAGTGTCTGAGCTCCTGGACTTCCGTATTTTCTCGTCAAATCATGATCGCCCACTCTCACGTAAATGGCATCGCCCGATCTCACGATACTGAAATTTCATCATTTTGTTTAATTGGCAATGAGATTTTTATGAAATTCGTCAAATGGTTTTGTTTCAAGTCTTATCTCTAATTGTTACATTGAAAATTTTCCATTTCTTTCGAATCACCGTTTAAACTTATTTCGTGTAAAATCGACAATAGCATCGCTAAAATAAATTTTCGAATTGCACAAATTAAGCACTTTTTTCGACGTTTTTTTCGAATTGTTTAAATTTTTGGAATCCTAAATTCAAGTAGTTTTTTTTTTTTTTTACTCACTTAGTCACACAATGCGCAGCGGTGAGAACCCACTGCGTACCTATAAGAGCACCACCGCAAAGATATTGATTCAAGGAATTGATCAACGCCACTTGCCAGCACCATTCATTAGCGTCAGCATCCTCGCCACCGACGACTCTGGCACCTCGATCTAAGCTCCGAGCTTGAATCGGACCTCTCGAAGTACCCTTGACTCCGCAAACGTACTTGCTGTAAATTGGACTTTTCGCTGTTGTCGTCGTGACTGTCGTCGTTTCGTCTATGATCATAAAATTGGGATGATTTTTTTTTTGTAAAAAGTTAAGTCACATTTCAAGAAGATTTTTTCATTCTCCGATGTTCTTGTTGAAAAATCATATTTCAATTTTTGATTAATTGGAAAAGGTCTTATTGGAAATAAAATGAACATCAAATTTTTCGAATTTGCTCTGAACCAACAAATTTATATGTCATTGTGATTATTTCCTGAGTCTCGATTTTTCGTGAATTGTTCTCTTGCATTCTTTTGATCTTCTGATAAGAAACTTGCTCATCCATCTGTCTCCAATTACATTGAAAAAAATAATTGCAACCAATGCTGTCTATGTGGATAGACAATATATGTGTTTTACATATATTTTTCATCATTAAAAAAAATAAATAAAAACTTACAAACGATTGTGCTCAAAGGAGTGGTGGTATAAGGTCTCGAAACGAACGAAGAATACGTGTCATTGCGATTACTCAAAATTGGATCGCTCGAATTCTCATTGTTCATTTCTCTTATCAATGATTTTGGTGCACAGCACTGGTGACCAGCACTCCTGCATTTGAATAAATTCGTTAATTCAGCATTTCCTGAAAAAAAAAAAAAAAAAATCATAATCAGTTACATAATATTACAAATGAGAAAAAAAAATGATAATATACGGTTTTTCACTCACTGAAACAAGTGAACGACAAGTAAGAAACGATGCAAGAGCCTGGACATTCCGGACGTGGATCAGGTGGCGATGGAACTGTCGTTGTGGATGGCCTCGTCGGCGCAGGCCTCGGCCTTGGTCGAGGTGTCTGATAATAAAAATGATTATTGATCGAACAAAATCATTATTTAATTATAAAGGGAAAAAATAATATTACAGAAAAAAACAAAAAAAAAGTAATTTTGCACTGTACATTCGATCATTTTCTCGAAAAAAAACTTATTCAACCGTTTTTAAAAACGAATAGCAAGTTAAAATGTTTAAATTTATTGAAAATTCAGTGAAACACTTACGGCAGGAGCGTTACCCTCTTCACAGCATATCGAGCCACTCGGACACGTAGAAGTTCTCGTCATAATTGTATTCGGTCTTTTACAAAATGCAGCCATTATACTGATTAGACAAAAACCACGACATGGTGGCAATTTTTGTTGAGGTGGTTTCGTCACAGGACGAGGTGTCGTTGTTGTTTCCTTAAATGATTAGAGATTCATTATCAAATCGATAGCTGATTGTTTTACAACTGATTTTTTTTCATAAACAATACTTAATATTAAAACTTGTATGGTTGGATTGTAACGAAATTCTCTTTATAAGTTTCTACGAAAAATCGAATGAAAAAAATCTTAATTTGAAATAAACAATTGAACAATTT
Organism: Campoplex capitator; assembly: GCA_037576405.1. Lineage (NCBI taxonomy): Eukaryota > Metazoa > Arthropoda > Insecta > Hymenoptera > Ichneumonidae > Campoplex > Campoplex capitator. The sequence continues at coordinate 4,193,813 of JARBWI010000323.1, read as the reverse complement.
TTTTTAAATGTCCAGACTCAAAATAATTGGATGGGTTTTTTGAAAAATATTTTAAAACCTCCTGTTTCTTTAGGCCTGCAAAAAAAATAACTATTATTCTTACTACTTTTTGTGGCGGCAACGAAATGCAGCACGATCCATCGGATGGACAATCAGCATCTTTGTCAATGTCGTCACAAAATAGTGCAAAAAGTCCATTAACACATTCGCCTCTGCATGGTCTACGAGGGGCTGGTTTGAGTCTCATTGGGGTCGTTGCAACAGCTGTATAACTGGCTGTCGTTGGGCTCGGTCTCAGAGTCGTCGTTGTTGGTATCGTCGATGTTATGTTTTTTTCAACATATTTTTCGTCCTGTCGCGTTACGTTAATTTTTGTACGATCGATTACGTAAAATTCCGGCGGTGGATCATTCCCGAATGAATCTCTCGACACGCAACAACGATGTCCGGGCTTACACAAAGAATCGATCTTCACGACAGCCTCGCAATAGTCCGCTATTCTCGCCTCTATGCAAATTCCTGAACATTTTGTCACTGCAAAAAAATCAGAGTCATTGTTAAACTGTAGCAAAGCGATTGACATTTTTTTTGATTAATTTGTAACTCAAACTAGTTCTCCAGTGAGATTGTGCAGTTTTCAATCGAACGAAATGCAATTCATTCAAAACATTATACGAAGTTTCAAGACTTGGTTTAAAAAAATGAGAAAAATTAAATTCGTTTGACGAATAATTGTGAAATTTTGATTGATGCAATGAATCATTATTTATATGTTAATTATTATAAAAAAAAAGTGCGTAAATATACTCAAAATATTATTTCTTCGAGGATTTGATTTTCCAAAATCATCAAAGTGATTAAAAAAAAACTGGCAAAAACTTATCAAATAAACACATAAGATATTGTGAAATATTGAATTTAATGAATAATAAATTTGAATCGTTTCAACTTACGCGAGGGTTTCGAACTTGCGTCCTTTTGGCTATCCTACAAAACATTGAATACAAATCATTTCCTTCGCAATGACACTTTTTCCATGCAATCTTATTCAATTTCAAAAAGTGAAAAGAAATTTTTTTTTTTTCAATTCAAAAAATTGCAAAAAATAATCAACTAAAAATTGACATTATTCATCGATCGATCTCCAATAAAAATTAATAGCACAACGTCGAATGGATTTTTTACCGTTGTCGGTTTGGGGGTCGTCGTAGTGGTTGTTGCGACTGTTGTCGTCGTCGTTGGCATCTTAGTCGTCGTAACGACCGTCGTATCTCGGATCTCAGTGATCGATGTCACATTGTCAATATCGTTTTCCGATATTACCGTACCATTTAGAGGCTCGTGAATGCAACAACGCATGCGCGACGTTGGACATGGAATATCTTCCATTACATCGTAACAAATGAGTGTTGCCAGTGCATGAACACATATTCCTGGACAGTTCGCACTATTCGCGGTGTCTGATATCGTGTCCAGAAGGCCTGTGAACATACGAAAAACAAACAAACGTTTAGATCGATCTTTTTTCGTTGGATCCGTAATCATAAGATTTGTATAATTATCAAATATCCAATGAAGTAAATGCAGTTGTTTTTTTGTATTTATGATTGATTCGAAATAAATTTCGTATAAAAAATAAATTTCCAAGCCTGAAATCCACCAAATCGATGATCATTTTTTTCATGTTTTCTCGTGAGTTACAGTACTGACTTACTAACATTGCTCACTAACTTTTATACCGCATGAGAGTATACGCGCTCTATGCACGGGCTATTTCACGAATCATTGATCTGATGTAACATTATAACGTGAGTTTCAAGCCCGAGTAACCCGCAATCACGTAATCTCGATGCTAATCGGTCTTGGAGGTGCCGTTAGATGCGGCAACTTGTTTGCCCTGAGAAAAGAGACTCGAGAGCACAGAGCTCGAAAACGAATCTCACCTGTCTCTATGATTTTTGTATGAAAAAAACAAAAAAAAATCGGAATTACGATTGCCATTTCACTGATTAAATATTTTTGAAAAATCGTTCATTTTTACAAAATTCGTTTGATTCGACTTATTTCGCTGTTTTTTTTTTTTCATCGATGTATCAATAATGATTTATGTGCAAAAGCCATCCTTGTTGGAAAAATGAATTGAGCAATTTTTTAAATTAGAATAAATTAGTTTGTGGCTATCGAGAATATTTGGTTTTTGAACTTTTTGCTTGTTTGATAAAACCCACAGTTTTATTGGGGAGGAATTCAAAGATTCTCGAAGCAATGAGTCAAACGTTTTTTCATCAATTCCAAGAGAATATTGAACTGCTCACGAACCTTTGAACTTTGAAGTCCAATAAAAAAATAATGATTCATTGATTTGCCTTCAATTTTATGACGATGGAAAAAAAAATATTCGAGTGAGAATCGAATGAGGGATGATCAAACGATCTGCGAAGGATCTTCGGCCTATCTGTCAACACTGTTAGACACTTTTCAGTGGATATTATCAAGGAACGAAGAAAATTTGGATGTAAACATGAGCAGGAAAGATTGGAGAACATCGTATCTGAATGATGGAGTCAACTGACGTGAAAATCAAATGAAATCGATTAAATAAATGATTTTTAATTAACCGGTCGTTAAATTTGAAGCTGTCTTTGGGACACCCCGTATAACGTTACTCGTTTGGGTTTTACCAGCATGACCGGATTGTTACGGTAACCCATGAGCGATACCACCAGGCTGAGAGTGAGAAAGGAGTTAAAAATAAAAAGAGAGAGAGAGAGAGAGAGATAAATTCCTGCATATGTAATCCTCGCGAGACGCTCGCTCGCACCCTGCCACTCAAAGCGATGATTCTAAGATTATTGAACTTGAACTTGACGAAGTCAAATAGCTGCGATCTGTCATTGCTTATCGAGCTCATTTTTCTACTCGGATTGATACCCGATTGGTGCAATATGCCAAACACGTTTCGAACGAAACATTCTTCGCGATTATTCTCGATTTGTCAATCGATATTCGTATTAACCTAGCAAAATATTCCATTTTTTTTTCTTCTAATTTATATTCAAAATAAGAAATTGAAGTAGCATACAAACGATTTCGTGAATTTGATCTTGAAAATTTCTTGACCAAAAATAGCAATCGAATGAAATAATTCACATTCTTCCTGATTCGAATACACTGAGAAAAAATTTTGTGTTCATCGACCAAAATCCATTTGGTTGAACGAAAAAAGATGGATTCAACAAAATATTTTTTTCTTGAAATGGTGAATGAATTGGTCCCTTTAACAAACATTATTTTCTCTCAGTGTTCGATCGAGTTTACGATTTATCGATCGATATCTTTTAAACGTAACAATTTATAAAAAACAATTCGTAATTAATCCACTCTCTTTCATGGATTTAACGGGCAAAGAAAAATTTCATTCAACCATGATGCCCCATCATCGTATCCTCAACAAAAAAAAAACTCTTTATGAGAATAAATAGTTGAATGAACCAAAAACACGTTTCATCACAGCTGTTTCAGCTCTCGCGGATGATATTTCCCAAGCACAATGTTACCGTTTTAATTAGGAGGTTTAATCTCATCAAACTGGATTGTTGTTCGAACGAAATGTCTGACGGATCAAACGAGAGAAAAATATTATTTTAACGAGGATATTTATTTTGACAATCCTGATTCCCTCCCAAAGTAGCATCGTTTCGACACAACATTTTTATTATGTTTCGTTTTTTTCTTTTCTTTTCACAACTCCGACGAGTCAATTTGGCTGAAAAATAACAAAAGTCACGTGTACCAGGCTGAAGGATACTTTCGGTTCGAATAATTTGTGACGTTAATGATGCAAGCTCAATTATCGGATTACATCTCGATGAGCATCACATACAGATATGATTTCTTCGAGTGGCCAGAGAGAAGCGACACGTGAATTAAAGACAGGGGATAAAAAAAAAAAAATATTGAAAAAAAAAGAAAAAAAAAAGAAAAATATATTGAGTCATGTCAAGCAAAAGCCATTGAGCTCTCTACACCGAGAGACCAACACACGGACAGTTTCACTTTGGCAGAGGCATAACGGCCCAAACAAACGTAACGGTAGTTAATGAGCGGAGTTGGCTTACTCGCGCACGTCTCATTCTTTCATTTTTTACTTCATATATAATATACTATTTTTATTTTTTTATTTTTTTATTATTTTTTATTTTTCGAACAAAAAATATTCATTTTTTTTCTTCTCCTCCTTTGCCTCGGCCTTCACGTTCCTCTTGTTCGTCTCTCATTTGCAACCACCCCGAGACCACCGGTGATCTCGAGAGCCTCCCAACCGGTTCGCAATAAACACACTCCAGCACTGCTTCTTTTTTACCTTCATTTCTTCCCCCCCCCCCTTTTTTTTTGTTGTTTTTCGACCAAGCTAACTTTCGTTTTAATTAACCTGTCCACGATTTTTTTTACGCTTCCGTGACACGAGCTATAAAACGAGGGTGGTCAAGTATTATTCGAAACTGTCAGAGCCTTCGGAAATTGAATGCTCTCACATATTTTTATTTTTATTCATACATATATCTCGGGTGATGCTGATGAAGAAAATTTCGTGATGTTGATTCTATGGTAAAATCACTTTAACGTCAGTTCAATATTAATCAAAATCGTTCGATTATTTATTAATTATTTAGAAATATTTGAATGAGGAAAAAGGGGAATTTTGTCGTTTTCATATTATTGCATTTTTCAATCGATCGAACAATTCTTTTCTACGAATTTTGTTGCCTGAAAAAATGATACTATATTTGTATTCATTTTTTTTTTTTGAGACTGCAAAATTGAAGTTTTGACTAATTTCATTCAAAGCCAAATATCTTTGGGGAAAAAAAGATCGTAACGGAATTTAATGAACGGGATTCCGGAGCTGACAAATCCAGCTTCGTTTTGCTGATTGTTATCGATTTGTGCGATTTTTTTTTTCACTCGATAAGTCATTCTGAAAATGGCTTTTTTTCTTTGGCACTGAGCTCCTAGAAAATAGTCAAATGACTTTTGATCAGAAAACCTTAAAAACTCTATCACTAGCTCCAATTTTGAATTCATATTTTCATATCTCGATTTTGTTGTCGAAATTATTTTGTATCGTTATCTCGTTAATTGTTGGCTGAACATGATTAAGAAGCAAAGAGTTTCATAAGAATAATCGAAACGTAGAATCGACGCGATGACAGGAAAATAAAAAAAAAAATTTTTTTTTTATAATCGAGAAATAATATTTTCAATCTCGATGCGAAAGATGATTATAATAATCAGGGAAACTTTTTCAAATAGCGATGATGAGGCGAAACTGCAGTTGGAATAACCAAGTTTTAAGAAAGGAGAAGTGAGAAAGTTGAAGGGATGTTGCAAATCGAGTTCTTCGTGCAAGTGACGTTTGTAAAACGAATATGAAATCAAACGATTCGTACGAGCTATACGAAAAAATTGATGAAATAATTATCATTACCAAAAATCGAACATTTCGCATTCCGGGCAATGGAGCAGAATTATTTTCGTAAAATTAATAATAAATCGTAGCCACGATCGATAAATATTATCGGGATTTAAACGTTTCAGGCGATTTCAATAAGTTTCATTGAGGAAAACGTGATTTTTCATTCGATAAGAACGTTTCTTCTGTTTCCTCGAAGCTCGAAAAACTCTTCAGACCCTTTTTCTTTTTAATCAACAAATTATAATTCGTGACGCAGAGCGTTGAGATGTTTCTCGCAAGAGACACGTGCTCCGGATGAGGATATACACGAGTGGTTCGAATCCATGAAAAAAAATGTATAAAACCCAAAATGATCCAAAGCCAGCAATCTACGTACAAATTATTTTTCTACGATTGCTCGACGTGATTGAACGATTATAAACTGGTGATTGTCACTCTCAATAATTTCATGAGATGCATCCATGACCATGACTCTTCACTTGAATTCTGCTTCAAATAGTACATCGATCAACTTATTTCTCTCAAAAATTCATATTAGCTCTATGAAATTTAATTTTTCATTCGTATATTAAAATTCACCAACGTTCATCAACCTTTTTTTGTCAAATTACTATGCAGGTACCCGGATTTTATTTCTTATGCATTGTAAATGTTTTGTTTTTAATATACACGTGTAAAAACACAAAAGTATATTAATTTCACTGAACATTACTCGTATCGTTACAATGCTATATACATTGATACAAAGATTTTTCGCAGGCTATGGATATTGTTAAAAAAAGTGAAATTAAAAAAATTTCTTGAACTTTCCAACTTCGTTGATTCTGCATTTTTGAATGAATCTTCTTCCGGTCGATTATTTTTGTTCAGAAACTAACGGTGACTGGTGATTCTCGAACTTTTGATAGAAAAAAAAAACCAAGTCATGTTTTAATATTTTGTAAATATTAATAATTCGTTTTATGTTTTTTTTAATTCGCTCGTGGCTTGAAAGAAATGAGCTTCCTCTTCGTCCGGCTAGATATACCGTTGTGTCAGTGTAGAGTTTTCGACGAGAAGGATAGAGAGAGAGAAAGAAATGCGTATTAAACGTATAGATGTACAGAGCAGAGTGGTTCGAAGAGCTCTCATGGCGCGATCGCGCGGCCTTCTTACCGGGGCTCTCCCCCATCCGCATAGCGTTTTATCAGAGTCACCTTAAGTGGGACACTCGCGCGCATCCTTTGCCGATTCCACCTATAAACCGTGCCGCCGCCGCGTTCCCGACAACGATTCTCCGCCATAGTCATTCGCCAAGAGATCAACGCGACAATTTCTATTTCTTGAAATTCTCATTAAACCCGGATTTCCGTCCTATCCTAAGGCGGCGAAGTCACCGGGGAGGGAGGAGAGAGAGAGAGAGAGAGAGAGAGAGAGAGGAGGATCTGAAATTTTCGGAAAATGAATTTTTCATTCGTAATTTTAAATATTACAAATTATATTCATGATTGACAGTTGTTGAATATTCGTAGAAATTTATCAATCCGACAAAGGTTCGATCGATTATTTTTCTCTGCTCGAAAAAAATTGTTGAGATTTTTACGATAAAAGATCTTTTTATTTCATCGAAAAAGTGGAAAATCTTCGTTTTCCTTAATTTCGAATAGTTTTTATCGATTCTAAGCAACGATTTCTCTTGTTCTTCGTGTTTCGATTTGTTCTGTCAAAGATCGCTACTTTGCGACCATTTTCGAAGGAATAATGAACAGAAATAAATATGAAGCGAGTTTCGAAGAATTAAATTAACGCTCGATGTGTCATTCGGATTCGAAATTGTACAGACGAATCGAAAAAGAACACCTTTATTTATATGGCTAATAATATTGAGAATTGTCGAAATATTTCATTCGTGAAATTAGAATTAAAGGAAAAAAGTAGATTTCGAAATTTACAACTGTCAGATTGGAATAAACCGAATCAAGATTCCAAAGAGTACGATGACAATGCGGTAGATGGAGAACCAGAATAAAAACGAAATGGAATGAGCGAAGTGTCAAATGAAAAAAAAGTATTTTGATAAAATTTTGAAAATTTATATTCTGACACTCGAGGATATCGTGAAGCAAAGTCAATGGACGTAGTTTCACCGCTGTTATACAACCTCGAAAACATAATTTTCCGATAACGAGTATATCGGAGAGGTTAGAAAATGAATGAAGAAATCAAAAGTCTCAAATAACATATTTTACAGAAACCGGTTAAGACACAAAGAAAATTGAACATAAACGAAGCACAATGAGGAAAGGTCACCTGCAATGTCAAAAAATGAAAACGTTCACTGCACGAAATTCATGGTTTCTATTTGCATTTCGAGCACACAAAACTGAGTCGAATACTTCTTTGTTCGTTGAGAAAAAAAAAACATTTTACCTGACAAGAAGCTACCGGCGAGTGAATCGTCGTCCTGTCCGGAAACTCCGGTAAAAACCAGAAAAACCACGAGGATTAAACGATTAAAAACAGACGGATACATAATGCACTAAGTTTCGTAACGAATAAAAAACTTTTGGTCCATGAAGTAGAAAAAAAATAAAATCAAACTAAAAAACTAAACAACACAGAACCGACGAATTTCGACGAGTATCGATGCGATTTATTATTGTTTTCTGTTGTTTTTAAATCAAATCACGTGTGGGTCACTTGACCGTGAGTTCGGCAACCCTGATCGTGCGGGGCTTCATCGCCTGACTGACTGAGCCCCACTTGTGGGTCAGGGTGCGGACCCCGCCGAGCTAGCTTTACTGCCACACTATATATATACATATGTAACGTTGAAGGACGGTCGTATGGACTACGGAGTGAGGAATAACCGACACGGAACGAGAATCCATGGATGGTTTATCCGGCATTACTCTTTCCATCTTTTTTTCATTCCCCCTTCTTTCTCACACACTTTTTCCATCTCTTTTTCGGGCTCTTCATTTTTGCATCGTCTCATATTTGTTATTCTCGTTCTTGTCAAATTTGACAATGGAAATGTTTTATAAAAAAAATTATATAATTCTATTTTGTTTTCTCATCATTTTTTTTTGTGTTATTAATTTTTCCATTTTCATGTTTTCGATCGTTTTTTGTCATATTTTGATATCCGTTGAAAAGTGTTTAGAAAAATTTCATAACTTCAGCTTGTTTCTTGCTCGCTTTTATTTGTGCCTTTTTCTTCTATTAAAAAGAAAATGCTCGAGCAGGCAACGCTCGAAAGACGTGCATCGTATCCATACTCGTCGATATAACTGGTAAAATGACGGAATCGAAAAACAAATCACTGCACAGGGAATAGTGAAGGATAAAAAAAAAATTTCTTTACAGTTTCAATCGATAACTAAATAATTTTCGAATTTTTTTTATCGTAATTTATTCAAATATACATTCTCAAACTAATTGTTTTTTTCTTCCATTGCAACTTGCATTAAGCTTTCGAGATTTGATTCATCAGGATCCAGAGACCTGGCAATATTTTCTCGTTTACGTCGCAAGCCTTCGGATTAACTCGTTAATCTTCCTTTCGTTGACAGCTGCAATAAATTCTCTCGTAATAATAATGTGACAGTACATATTTCGATAAATTCATATGTAGAGTTGTAAAAATGTTGACATCGGTGTGAAAAAATGAATAAATAAGTTGTGTATGGAAAAAAAAAGTATGCCGAATAATAATTCGATTAATTAAGGATGAAAAGTGATCGAACAATGCGGAAGGCCACCATTGTTTTCACCGTACAAGTTGACAATCGTCTGTAATGTGTCAGGGAACTTGCGAGTGGCGTTGAGTTGGAAAATTATTCGAATAATTGTGAAACGTAAGCAGATTATCAGAGTCTTTGTAATTAAGGACTCAGTTAAGGTGGTTGTTTTTTTCAAAATAATCATCGAAAAATGCATAGTGCAAAAAACGCGATTCCAACCTCAAAGTTTATGTGAGAAATGAAACAAAATGTTGCCTGAAATTATCGGAGGAAAAATTGTACGATGATTATCCGAATAAAATTCAATTAAATTCAGTCGCTTAGTTTTCAAGATACGATTACAAATTTTCGAAAGATATTTTATTACAGAAATTTGTAAGCCTCAAAAGTAATTCTTCATTGAAATAAATTCATTGAACGGAGCTGCAAAAAGCTTCGTGAATACGACGAAGATGGCTTTGACCCTGAAAATCCCAAAGTACATATGAAAAAAAAAAAAAAGTAATAAATTCAAAAGGATACAAAGACATACGAGGATTTTATTCCTTTACCGATTCTCCTTGTACCCAAATCATTTATCATTTTCACGAGCTCAAGGGGCTCAATCCTTTCGCTGGTGAAAATGATATACGAGAGAGGATGATTTCGTTTATACTTTGTTGTTTCTTTATTCTTTTTCCCTCGTTTCGTCCCTCAATCCATCCAACTTTGAATCGAATGGCTACACACATAGCCAACGAGTATATCGACGTCGTTCTTCCTATTTTCTTCTCTCTCGAGCTTCTCCCTTCCGATATTTATCTTTCTCGCACCATTGGCTACCTCGTTTTATATCGAGACACCTCGTACGTGCCTCTCTACGTTAACCTGTGTGCGCGCACACATTTTTTTTTTCCTCATCTTCCTTCCTCTTCCTCTTCTCCTTTCCTTTTTTTATTCGTGCGAGAAAAGAGCGCGGTGAACGTCGTCGTGGCAAGTGTGTACACGAGCGAGAATAGCGGTACTTGACCCGCAAATGTGCGCGATACCGTACGAGGCGTTCGTACGATATACTTTTTCGTTTTTTTAATTACTTCTTTTATTTTAATTTTGCGTATTTCTTTTTTTTTTTCTTTACTTTTTTTTTTATCTTCAATTTTTACGCAACTTGTTCAAGCGACGGAGTGAAATCTTCGTCGAACATATATCACACGAGCGTGCATATTAATTATTCGATATTTGTCCCAAAAACGATGGTTTTTTACTATTTTTTTTTTTTTTTCTTTAATTTTCTTCGTTTTGCAATGAGTGTCTATTTTTCTATAACAAGAATTCGTTCTTCATTTATTCACCGTGAAAAATAACTACGTGAAGAAATAACTGGGAAAAAATATCACGAACTATTTTAGTTAATTTATTGGAAGACATTTTTCCTAATTTGTAAATAAAACTTGATCGGTTCACGATTTTGGCGGAGGCTTGACCCAAGTTTTGAAAGTTGGTATAAAAATTGTTGAGGGGCGAAAAATGAGAATTTTTTATAAAAGAATTTGAACTATTTGCTCAATGGTTATTTGGTTGCTGAATATTATTACACGATTGATTCAATAGAAAATAGAATTCATTAAAAAATATTATAGAATAGAAAATTTATACTCTTTCTTAAACTACTATGAAAATAGTGAATTTCACGAAATACCCATGAGAACAGGATCGAGGAGAGTAAATTTTTCAATGCATTCTAAAAACCATCCAACCGGAAGTGACTTGATGTGAGGCATATTGTACTTAACACGTGGTTCATCTTTTCCTGGCATGTAAATAATATAATGGGAACATTTGTATAGTGGATGTATGGGTTTATGGGCTACGTGAAAAGGTGTAAGTTTGTAATCTTTCACGTCTTCGGGATCCGGTTCGCGATGAAGAATCTCGCCTTGACCTCCGAGGACCAGGGTCGTCAGACTCTCCTTCGTAAATTCAAATTTCTCGTAACTCCACGTACACCGTGGACCGATTGCGAAGTAGAAATAACAGTTGTTGAATAATCGGGGATTCTAGAATTGCAATGAACGAGTTCAAATGATTATTATTGAAAAAGAATAGTAATTGGTGGAGAAAATATTTTTGTCGGATTGAAAATAAACGGTCAATCAATAGTGTTGAAAATTTTGTAAAGAAAAAATAAAAATTCAATGGATTACGAGTAATTGAAAAGCAAAAATAAAATTTTACTCGAAAGACAGATCAAAATTCTCACTTGTTTTTCTTCGTTCGTACGAGCACGAGTGGGAGTTTCAGGATTCGGAGCACCATGAACCTCGAATAGTTCCAGATCGATTTCGGAAATATCGTTTAAATCCGAGCTGATCGTTATCCCTGGAGAATAATTCAATATTTTTGTAGTTCAGTTCTTTTCGCTACTCTTCATCGCTCTCAGGCTATACTCGTAGACTTACATTGACTGTTGAGTATCCATTTGCCCTGAAGTATAGCGAGCATAACGTTGTACGTTAATTCGGTAATGTTTCGGTCATTGGTTTCCACAACCACGTGAGTAACCGTGGATCTTCGAAGAAAAAGAAAAATTTCATTAAAATGTTTTCTCAATTACGATGTCTGTACATTTTGAAGATTCATCCGTACCTGAAAGTCATCGCGACTTCGACTTTGAGCTTCGACGCCAGTTGCGCCAACAACTTTCGGTTTTTATTGTTAAGATTCGACGGTAGTACAACCACTTTCGAATTAGGTATTATTATCGATTGATCCAACGCCGCATCGCCACGTTCCTCGTTGTCAAAACTTTTTTCAGGTTCATCCCGTTCAGTCAATAAAGCTTGCATTTTGCTCGAAACTGCATAATCTCTGGAAAAAAAAATAAAAATCAGATCAATATTTAATAACGTTAATAAGCGTCCCAAAATGATTCATTTTCACCAATCAAATTCAGATTCCACCAATTTTCAATGTTCCGAAAAATTCATTTGGTAATCTGGTAAAATTGTTTGAATTTACGAAATACGTTGACAAATTTTTTAGAATATTAGCAAAATTTTGTTTTTTTTTTTTTTACAAAAGGTTCTGCTGGAATAATCTAGGAAATTCCTTAAGATTAAGCACTTTGAAATCAAATCTTTTTCAATTATCCACCGTACTCAGCTTTCTAGATAATCAGAGGAATTTCCAATTTACAAGAATTCGCGTAAAATTTTTGACGAATTTTCTTACATCAGCTGTTAATCAAATTAGTCAGAGTCTTTATAAATTTTTGAGCGAATGTAGTGCTCGAATATAGGACGTTGACTAAATTTACCGTAACCGATCGTAACTCCAAAGGATATTTAAGCAAACGTTGTACACTTACATGGGTCGTTTTCCAAATTTATCGTAGACGTTACTGTTTGCGTTGTATTCGAGCAGTAAAGCAGCCTCCTCAAATTTATCGTTCGCAGCCGCATCGTGCAACGCCGTTCGGTTGTCCATCGCCGGCGTATTTGGCGAGGCGCCTGCTTGCAACAGCATCTTGCAGATTTCCCGATGACCAAAGTTGACTGCTTCTTGCTCGAAAATGAAAGAAAAATTTACTTAACGGTGTCAAAAGTCACGTTCAATCAACGTTTAAAACGTGAAAAATTCTCCGATTGCTTACCAACGGCGTCCAATTAGCGTTGTCTTTTGTGTTAGGATTCGCACCAGCTTCGAGAAGAATTTTAACGTAATCTTCCTGTCCCTGTAAAATATCTTCCAATTTAATATTTTTCACAACGAAGAAACAAGTCATCGCTAATAATAACTCGTTGAATAAAAGTTGATTCCGCTATAAATCAATTGTGTAAAAGCGATTAAAGTAAAAAATTAAGTATGTGACTATAAAAGAATTTGAAACTTTTTATATTCTGAATAAATATGAATGAAAAATAAATTACTTTGACGCAAGCTGTGTGCAACAGAGTTTCTCCTTTGGCATTGCGTTTGTTAATATTTTTCGGTATAGATTTCGGCACTGCAGTTTTCGCTTTGTCAACCCGAGTTTTCGGATCCGCTGATTTATCTTTAACATTTTGTTCCGATGTTTCATCGAGATTTTCCTTGTCCAAATATTCCCGATTTCTGAGACGCGTCGTTGATTCTCTTCTGGTTTCTAACGATTTTGTACTTTCCTCAACCGCGTGAGATTCAATTTCTTGATTTTCCACTGAATCTCGTTTCTCCTGGGAGGATCCTTTCGTAGATCTTTTCCTCGTGGCTCTTTTCTCTCTTCCTAAAACTTCAGTTACGATCGTCGAGGTGGTAGAAGACATTTTTGGCTCTTCCCTACCCAAGACACTTCTCGTGCGTCTCGAACGTTTTGGTGATGTTTTCTCAACGGTATCGTCATATTTTTCATCGATATTTTCCTCACTAGCGGAACTGGTGGAATTTCGTACGGAAGAAACTTTTTCACAACGATCGAGCAAAATATTTTCATGGATTTTATCCTTTTCGTGCGATAACTTCTGTCTCGCTTCTCTAGTTTCCATGGACGAATCGAGATCTTGAGTTATTTTACGAAATTTGCTCTGACGACTGAGAGCCAAACTTTTGATACGCTTGAATTGTTGAACGGGACTTTCTTCTTCAGTTTCCAAATTTTCCATCGTATCACCGTGTACTCTCGATATCGTTCTTTTGTTAGAATCCGTATTCGGAGTTTTCTTTTCAGATTCTTCTGCTCGAGAGTGCTTCGAAAGTATGGACCTTTCGACAATGTCATGCTCGATTTCCATCGGAACGTTTTGATAATTGGTAACGTTTTCGGTATTTTTATCGGTTCCTGAAGTAGTTGAATCGCTGCAAAGTGTTTCCTCGACGTCAATAGACTCTGGAGCCAATATCAAATCGTTAAATTCATGCAAATTTTTTCGAACTGGCTCTTCCATCCAATCCATTTCTTCGGAACTATCATAATTTTTGCTTTTTGTGTCAATATTTTTTGAACGTTGATCAATCGGTTTGGCATCGAGGATTGTCGAGCTTTTTGAAACTTTATCTTTCTCAGAATGAAGAGGTGGTTGCGACGGATCGCGATATCCTTCAGTTTCGGCCTGCAATTTCGCTGCTTTATCTTTTTCGTACTGCGTAGGATCGATAAACTCAGTGCTTTCCGTGATTGTGGCATTTCTTTTGGAACTCTGATGTTTTTGCACGGGATCGTCGTCACGTGGTGGAGCTTCCAGCTTCAAATCAATCTTGCCACGTTTATCACGTGACGTTAGGCTAACACATTGCGATTGATCTGTTTTGGGAAATTCGCTTATCGAATTTTTGTTTTTATCTTGAGTACGCAAACTGCGAGCTAAGAATTTGCTGGTTTTTATTATAGGAAGACCTTTTTTTTTACGACCAGGAGGAGTCAGCGTTTTGTCCAAATAGCCAATCGTCTCTGGATCTGATTCTTGTTCGATATGATTCTCATTTCGATCGGTTGGATCTACCGATTCTTTGACTCCGGCTTGCAAATTTCGTTTTCTTCTATGCGGACTGAATTGAGTCGGATCCACAAATCCTGCGGTTTCTGGTTCTGCGGTTGTTGCAGCACTTTTTCTCTGACGTGGACTGAATTGAGTCGGATTGACAAATCCTGCAGTTTCTGGTTGAGTATTTTTTTTCCATCGACGTGAACTGAACTGAGTTGGACTGACGAATCCTTTAGTTTCCGGATTTACAATTTTTCCCCTGTGACATGGACTGGATTCAATTGCATCTGAAAATCCTGGAGTTTCCGGTTCAACATTTATTTTTTTATGACACGGACTAAGCTGAGTTGGGTCCACGAATCCCTTGGTTTCCGGTTCTACATTTCTTTTCCTTTGATGTAAACTGACCTGAGTAGGACTCACAAATCCCTTGGTTTCCGGCTGCACGTTTTTTTTCTTTCGTTGTGGACTGAACTGAGTGGGACTCACGAATCCTTTAGTTTCCGGTTGCACATTTCTTCCCCTTTGACTCGGACTGCATTCGGATTGATCCGGAAATCCTGCAGCTTCCGGTAGTATCTGTTTTTTCCTCTGATGTGGACTGAACTGAGTAGGACTTACGAATCCTTTAGTCTCCGGTTCAAGATCCTTATTAGCTCTTTCTTGCTGACGAACCTCCTTAGAATGCGATGGCTCCGGTTTTCCAATCTCCGCATTTTTCTCTCCTTCATTATTCCGTTTTCTACTTTGTTTACCCGGTGGAGTAGACGCGACAACGTCGTCTTCAGAATCTGAATCGGTTTCTGGCACTACACCGTTGCACTCGGAGGAGAATTGATGCACTGCTTTTGCCAGACTTTTTAAATCTTCCGAGTTACTGGAAATTCAATGGAAGTATTAAATTAAAAATAAGTGATAAATGTTTTTTTGAAATATTTTGAATGAACTCCGTTTGGATGGAGGAAAGATCATAGCAAGCTTGAAAAAGATGGATCAACACTGAAATGGTGAACTTCCAAACAACAATTATGATTGTCATTGAAATTAATACTGATTTATGCACATTGATTCGAATTGCTACTTTTGAATGAAATTTTGTGAATGTTCTGAAAAACAACATAGAGATAAAGTCGTAGAATAAAATTGTAACGATAAATTTTTGATTGAGTATCCAAGGAAAATCGATTGCAAAGTATTATTTCCATACGCTGAAAACTATTAAAGTAATAGAAGACGAGCGGAGCAAACAGAATTTTGAGAATTTTTTATACATTTTTGCAAGAAAGCACAAAAATGATATAAATATTGAGCAACGATTCTGAAAAACTTACTTTTTTGTGATGACATTAATAATAACGTTGCAATATTCAAGGACCTGAGCAACCATCCTATCAGGCTGTATTTCATTTGGTCTGACAGGAATGTGACATTGACAACAGGTGTTTTGCCCGATCATACAAGTGTCACAAAAAAAGTGACCGCAAGTGACATATCTCATTGGTATTCCTGGTGTTTTTTTGCTGTCATAGAGCGAGAGAAAATATTAACAGATTTTGAATGATAAAAGAAATACTTGAACAATTTCGGGGAGTAAAAAAAGGTCCAAATGTTTTGAATTGCTTACCATTTTCCACATGCAAGCAGATCGACCAAACCACCAAGAACAATTTTTGTCTGAGTCCATCCTGAACTCATTTTGTCATGAAAGTATGATTTGAAAAAATTATTCACAAAAGGAAACTTCGTTGTTTTGGTTATGGCGCGCAATTTCTCACGTGCTTATTGCACATGGAATAATTTTTAAATTTTCGCGAGTTCGAGAAACAAAGATTGTTGATAAAATTGAATACTGTTATTTAGAATTTACAAGCAAGTGGTTTGATTGCTATCATGCTGAACGTGGCACGGGTTATTGCGTTGCATTTTTCGAAATATTATTTGCGTCTTTTTTGAGTCAGCTGTTTCCATGGATTTTAGCGCGCCAAAGAGCTAGCGCCTTTAGCGGTCATATCTGAAATTTATTTTCCAGTTCGTTCAATATAGTATTATTTTGTTACGATATTGGTATCTTTGAAAAAACTAAATCACAGCGAGGGAATTCCTTTTTGCTTTTGAACAAAATTTAACGGACAAAACAATAGAGATTGCCGAAATCCAACGGTCGATTATTCAACAATTGAACTCTGCGAACCGCCATTAATATCGCATATAGAAGTATATCGTTCGTCGTATTGTTCTTTTTTTCATAAAAATTTGAACGTTTTACAATTATTAAACACAACAATTTTGCATTGCACATCTTGTTTGTCGTCTCTTCAATCGTGTAAAATGAAAAATCTCGTGTATCTCGCCGCTGCCAGCGTTTTATTTCTCGCTGCTACAGTCCATGCTTCTTCGGACAATTCATCCATAGCGGTTCTTACGAAGGGCATTTGCAAATGCGACAATTACACCTGTGGCTGTTGTGAATACATCAAATGGACCGAAGCTGGACTTGCTGGAAACCGTAAGATCTTTTTTTCAAAACTTTAAATTATCATATATTTTTTACCTCATTTATACAACGCCAATATTGACAAAATCAAATTTTACATCACGTCGGAACGACAATGAACGCAACTTGCTTCCAGCGAATGATTCTTGTTATTTTTGTTTATTCACTTTTTTTTTCCACTGACTAAAACATTTTGTATCTATTCACAGTTTGCACAAACTTTTCTTACCTGCCACAAAACGTTAGTATTACCGTTATGGTCACCTGGAACAGTTATACTGCCTTCAACACAACAATTTCTGGTAATCTATTTTTATTATCATAATTATTAATTTATCCAGTTGTGAGCATTGATATAGAATTCGTACTTCAAACGCTAATTGATTATTAACAATACCGATTTGAATAATCCTTGAGACGTAAAGATAATTTCTTCTTTCCAATCTCTGATGAACAAAATGAAAGAATTATCAATAATTACAGCAACGAATATTCGCCTAAAGTGCATCGGAATACCAGGACTGGACAGAGTCGCCTTTGACATTTGCTTGAAACTGTACGACTTTACATTCGTTCTGGGCAATGTCCACGGATGTTTCAAATTGTCTGCATCAGTTCGTGGCAAAGTAGAGAAATCGATCGACCTCGGATGTTACAACATATCGAAGGAGTCTGTTGGAGAAGCTTACGCAAGAGGAAGACGTCGTGTACTCGAAGTTATGGACGATAATGTGGGGAGCTCAAAGTTTTGGGAGAAATCTAAACCTTCAGCAAATGATTTAAAAACAACGATGATTTCTTTGATGGATGCCATTTCCCACGGCTGCTCTTGGGCAAAGGAATCATATTTTTCACTCGAATCCATGCTTCTCATGTTTTTGTTCATGATTTTCTACAGCTTGGCAGGTTATAAATGCGACAATGATTTTCACAGTACGACAGTACAATGATTCATAAACACAAGCTGATTAACAAAAAATCTAATCATAAAATATCAAAGATTATGTCATAATCGTATTATATCAGTGCATTTCCTGTATTATTTTGCTTTTACGAAGTAACAGAAAAAATAAAACGTATTGTGAAAATAAGACGTACTGAATTATTTCAGCAAGTGCACAATTTTGGATCCTTCATTTCCCATGTATATCCATACATTCAAACTGTAAACTTAAAGTAAACCTATCGCGGTGTTTAGATCCTAGAATTCGCGTTAAACAATTTAATGCCGTTTTTCATAGATCAATTATTGTTCTCTCGAAAATACAGGGTCGGTTATCGATCAATTAAGGGAGGAAAAAAATGAATCTTGGTGAAAATCCATGAAATATTTTACAAAAACCAGATTAAAGTACTTCAAGCTTATAACAATTCAATGGTGTGGGGAAAAAAAACGAAGTACTACGCCAGTCACTGAAATAACTGTTATTTCAGTTTTTTGTAATTATATTCAAATTGTCATAACCGATCTTCGATTGAACAAATTTTTTAATGAAAAACTATTATTTTTACAAGTATCAAAAATTGGAATAGGCATAACTTTTAAATTTAGTAATTAGTATGACCAGCAGTCGATAGGATTACCATGAGTGCGTTGTTATTTGAGATTCCGGCATTTTTCTTGCTACAATATTGGTCATTCTGAAATAATAATTATTGTTTTGTTTAGATTCGCTATTATTTCGCAACTTTGATCCCGTCATATATAAACGAGGAAATCCCCTGATTTTAGTCAAAGGAGCGTCGATATCAAAAGAACGTTCACCTCTCTGCGAGTACAGAGGTTATCGCATTATTGCATTAGCGATATTAATTTCCATCGTTTATTTCATGAAATATTAAAACGTCTTATTGTTACAATAAATAAACCCAACAGTTTTGCGCCACACGTCTCGTTTTTCGTAGTCGAATTATCTTTTAAATCGTCAGAAATGGAGAAACTCATTTTTTTTGCTGCTGTGAGTGTTTTATTTTCCGTTGTTACGGTTCAAGCTACTTCCTCGCAACAAAATACATCCGTGACAGCAAATCTCACAGGTAGCGATTGCAAATGCGAAAGCTACAATTGTGGCTGTTGCGAACACATCCAATGGACCCAAGAAGGAATTGATGCGAATCGTAGGATATTATTTTTGTTTTTCAAAATCCTCAATATATTTTTCTCACTTTACATGGTTAATATTTACAAAATGAAATATGAAAATAATACAAAAACTTGGACCACAAAAATAGCTCGTTTCTGACTGAATTCTTTTTTAAGCATGCTCGTTATTATATTTTTTTTTTTCTATGCACATGTTTGTCATTGGAAAAATAATTATTTGCAGTGTGTACCAATTTTTCTTACCTGCCGCAAGAGTATGGCGTTTCTATGACAATCACTTGGAACAATTACACTGTTTTGAACGAAACATTTTCTGGTAAGATATATCCGAACAATCACTATCGATATTCATTTCCTAAACTGTCCCATCTCGTTGATAAATTAAGTTTAGTTTTCCAATGATTCAAAGTATTTAGAACTATTTCTAGCTTTAGGGGTGAATCTGAAATAACTATAAAACAGGTAGAGAAAAGAAATTGGATAAATGTTTTTTTTACTAATTAGGAAAACGAAATTTGTCTTTTAATGTCCAATTACTAGTGAGTCTCGAGTCTTAAAAAATCAATCACATTACAATCAGTCGACAAACAAAAAATGAGTGACATTAAAATTGTTTCAAAATGGAATAGTAGTTAGAGATAAATGAAAAGTGATTGCATTATTTTTGAACATTTTTTACCGTTCCTCATACCTAACACGAGAAAATAAAAAACTTATTTTATAATTACAGCAAAAAATCCGCCTCCGCTGTGCTTCGGAATACCAGAGTTAGAGAAAATCAGCGCTTACGTTTGTCTGCGCTTATACGACTTGGAATTTCCATCGGAGCGTTTTCATGGTTGCGCGAAACTCACACTGAGCGTTTATCACATAATAAAAAAATCTATAGATCTCGGATGTTTCAACATACCGAATAGTTCACTGGTGCAAGCTGATGCACAGAGACTCCACGGTGCATATTTAATTGTAAAAGAATACCTGGAGGAATTGGAATTTTGGAAGAAATCTAGGCCTACAGTTAATATGATTTAGAAACAAGAAAGATTTTTTTTTGTTTTTAATTCAGTGATAACAGGAATCTCAGGCGAAACAAACGCTTATTTTATTTTCTCATATATCTTTTCTTTGTTTGTTTATAATTTGTATAAGTTTCTGATAAATAATTTAGCAACAATCTTTAAAGTATGAGTATTATAGTCCACGATAACGAACACGAAGCGAGAAAAAGATCGAATTATATCATAAAATTTGAATATTTTTTATACAATTTGATATAAATCTTTGGAATGTGAATGAACAGATTAAAGTTTAGTTAAGAAGGCCGATCAGCAGCCTTTTCCATTCGTCGGCGCAATCGCTCTGAAATCAAAGATACAAGAGTATACGCTCGTGTATTCGAGACGTTGATTGGTGCACAATTGAAAGCTCGTTTTTTTTTTTTTTTTTTTTTTTTTTTTTTTTTTTCATTCCAAATGATATTTTCGTATACGTGCGATATTGATTTTTTTTTAATTATTATTTAAGAACGAGAAGAAAGAGGAAGAAGGTGCGTGTGATGAACAAAAGCGTCTCATTAATTCCCATATTATATAAACAACGTGACATTTTCTTCGTTACATGGATATTTAATTCACTAGAGCGATCAGAAGCCTTTTAAAATCGTCACTGCAGTCACTCTGGAAACAAAAAAAAACGGAAAATGATGCCGGACAATTATCGGAGTGTTATTTTCGATTCATTACATACGAATTCGCGCGTCCATTCTCATCCGTGTAATCAACGAGTTTAAGGCCTTGAAGCCACTTCTCAAGTTTCATGTTTTTAATGCCTGGATCGTTAAGCCGAATTAGAGAAAAATAAAGTGTCATTTAAAAAGTATAATCAGCTTCGAAATTTTCTTCTTCAAACAGCATTATTTTCAATCGATTTATAATATGAATATTTGTTTTAAAAAAGTATAGGAATAATTTTTTCTTTATTAACACCAAACTGATGATGGATTGGATTTAATAAAAATTTGTAACAGAGTTTAACAAAAGATTCACCATATTGCGTCTACTAAAAAGATAAATTCAGTCAAAACACAGCGATGAAAAACAGATACAAAATATTTTTACACTTTTAATGTGTACGAAAGCAACCGAAAGATTTATCTTGAAGGAATTTTTGTGCTCTCGATAAGCAGACAGATTTACGTCATCTTTTGTCACCTCAGAAGTGGCTTAAGGTCTTGAAGCTCTCGTGAAAAGTGACATTCAAAAGTGTATGTACAAATATTTTAATAATTTTGTTATAGTTATTAAAAACATTGAGTTTGATGAGGATTTGAGAATAAAAGAATGATAGGAGAAGCGTGAAAAAAACAGTGAGATTCTCGTTGAGGTGAAAATATATTTTCAATCGTTGAATTCTCACCTGGCGAGGATAAAAGAAATCAAAGAAGATATTTACACGTAAAAATATCTGTATTGATTGTTATAAACGAAATATTTTTAGGACATAATATTATCAACATGTTTTTTTTTTTTTTTTTTTTCTCTAGAATACCACACCCTTACATCTCGTGATTGCTCGATCGAATAAGTAGTAATTATGTCGTTTCGTGAGTCTTTTGTTTATCCTTCTTTTTTCAACTTAATAAACACATAATTATGCAACATGAGAGAAAGAGTTAAAACGCTTAGTGGCCGACGAGAGCAAGCAAGAGTCTCTTGTAGTCTCCGGATGTGTCATCCTGAAACGTATCGAAATTTAGTGGAGTTTATCCAATTGCAAGAAAGTATGATTATTCGTTTACTTTATTTTAATGACAAAATACCGATATTCAGGTAGATTTTTTTCATATTGTAACAAAAGCGTTCGAAAAACAATGCTAAGTTTTCTTATGTCTGAGTAATTATGTTTTTTGTCGTTTTTTTTTGTTTTTCAATTTCAACAGACCGCAGATTGAATGGAAATCAATAGCCAAGCTTCCTCAGTTATTGGATAAAACAAAATAATGAAATGAAAAGAAAAAAGAAAATCATGTTTCCGGGCGAGACAAGAGCGACTGGAATGATTATTATTATGGTCCCCTCCATCATGCATCGAGTCTGATGATCTTTCAAGCAAATCTTGTATCTCGCGTTGCGTCACGAGGTCGCGTGACTCATTGTTCATTCATCCGTGTTTGTAGTAATCTCGCCGAACAACAAGAATTAAGACGCGAGACAACAGTGACTAATAAACGTTTCTTGAGAAACCATCGACTCGTCGATGTGTTACGAACGGAAATAGTCATCGCTCGAATGACAAACTATTTTTAATCATTCATCGATGAAATATCGAAAAATTTCGAAGAAAATACGTCACTGATGATTCTCAAGTGATAATTATTCGAAAATTTGCATCACAATCTTTCATGCTGATTTTTAGTCACGAATATTTGAATTCGTAACAGATTTAGCGGATTCGGACGGATCGTTCTTTTCTGTCATTCACGAATTGATTTGACATCGATTTTAAAATAATTTTCAACCTTTTTTCATCCAAATTTTTTCTGATTTAACCTTCGTTATGTTTGAAATTCGTGAAAAATTTCTATAGTTTTTTATTCGAGCTACGTTTATTTCTGGGGAAAATGACTGAAATAAATTATGATCTATACTCACATCGATATCAGCGGCCAAAGAATTTCCATACATTTGTTGATAGGTATCTTTGATGTCACCAAGATCGATCTCAGATCTCGCGACGATAACGCGAATAAGCGTCGAGTCTGTTGTTCCCATTCCTGCCATTGCCTTGTGCAGTCTCTCAGCAAAGTATGCAGTTTTGTCACGGGCGCATTTCACTTAAAAAAAAAAAGTCATTGAATCGATAAATTCTAAGAAATGTATCGTATCCAATGTTTCATCGTTTTTGTTTCTACTAATATTATCATTTCGTAAAAACGATAAATCTCATCGAAACGATCGTGGATTCAATGTAAAATGAGAAGGAAAAAAAAAAAATTGTACAAAATGATAAATTCATAGAGAAAAAAAAAACGATGAATGAAAAATGGCAAATACAAGAGAATATTCGTTGCTCGATTGTATTGTTTTTTTTTGTACTGGAACATTTCTTCGAATCAATGAAAAAATTGTTTAATTTTCTCACCAACAGCGAGATAACCGTCCTCGAGGGATCCCGAGAATTCTCGTTTGATTGCTTCGTCGAGAGTGTGTCCAGCGATTCTTTCGTACTCGTGAAAGATTCTTCGAAGCTGAGGATAACTTTTGGTTATGAGAATAGCGTTGAAAGTGCTCTCATCTGTTCCCCATTGTCCTTCACCCGCAGCGAGAAGTCTCTCGGCGTCTTCGACAGCTGCGCCCTCGTCGACATCGGTATCCTCGTTTCTATTGGCCTGTGTATTAATTTCGTTTATTTTATTTTTTTTTTCATTAAACGCGCGTGAGACCGATAAAACAAGAATATTTCTTCGTATTTTTCAGCGACGTGCTATTTCATTGTCCTCTTAACTGGGAACACACGCCCCGATTTCGATCGATGCATCGAGTGAATTAATGTTTAAAAAATTGTCGTTGAATTTATTTTTCACTTATTTTCGAATTGATAAATTGAACACATTCATTAAAATTCATTCGTTCTATCGAACGAATTCCAAATAATGATCGAACTTCGAAGCAAAATTTTATTCTCTTTTCTTTCAACTACAAATATTTAAAACTCCAATTTTGTATTCACGAAAATTAAGCACGTTGAAATACTTACGCAAGAGAGAGAAACGAGAAGCCTCTTAAAATGACCGGAACTTTCGCCCTTGAGATCATCCTCGAGATCGTTGCCGTAAACTGCAAAAATTGTTTTTTTATTCACAAATTTTACTTAACAAAATTCTACTTTCTGGAAATAATAAAACGAAATAATTTGATCTCGCGATTTTCGGCTGTATTTGTAAGGATTTCAGCGGCTGCTCGCGAATTGAAAAATCATCAATTTTTATGGACTGATTAGAAAAAGTGTTCAAAAATACGTAAAACTGAAAAATAATAATTTTTTAGAGGGCTGAAAAGCAATTTTTTTTTCTTCACAATTGCCTGGGACTTACGATCTTTGTAAACAGCCGCGATCGTTTTGACTCCGTAATTGCTGAGCGACGTGAGAACTTCGATAATAGCATCCTCGTCGGTTCCCATGCCCGAAATAGCATTGTGCAATTCACTGGCATAATATTCCGGCAGGGGTGTCATCAGAGCGAGAATCGCTTTCTCAAAATTTCCGCCGAGTTCGGATTTCAATTCGGAAATGAGATCCTTGCCGTACATCGTTTTAAATTTGTCAGCTATTTCGAGACGTTGGACGATTCCACGATGTGCCAGAATGTCGATTATCGTTTGTTCGTCGGTACCAAAACCTTTCATCGCCGTACGCAAAAGCTCGGCGTCGGCTTCCGGGTCGAAAGGATCCGCGGGATACACCGTCGGTGT
Organism: Campoplex capitator; assembly: GCA_037576405.1. Lineage (NCBI taxonomy): Eukaryota > Metazoa > Arthropoda > Insecta > Hymenoptera > Ichneumonidae > Campoplex > Campoplex capitator. Next base: position 4,169,105 of record JARBWI010000323.1, on the reverse strand, counting down.
GCACTGCCAATCAATTTTATTAAAATCATTAATCTCATGAAACAATAAAAGCAAGAATGATGATGAACGATTTTTTTATTTAATTTACAAAATAATTTAAAAAAAACGATAATAACTGTACGAATGCATCAATTGAATTTTTTTATCTCGACTAAAAAGATTAAATCAGTTTTATAGCTAAATATACTCATTTGGCAAAATAAGAAATTCAAGAGCACAAAAAATAATCGATTTCCGTTAAAAAAGTATCAGATTTATAGATAAAATGACTCTGATTCGTATTCTTTCTGGTAATTCGAAGATTCGGATGATTACACATTTCTCGAGTACTTGAACGTTCCAATAAATGTCAAAACTGATAAAAAGATATCTTGAGATGATCCTATCGTCTCAGCTGGTCATACTAACCACTCAATTCAAAACTCATGCCTATCCCAATTTTTGATACTTGTATAAATAATAGTTTTTAATACAAAAATTTGTTGTAATCGAAGATCGGTTAATGACAATTTTTATATAATTAAAAAATTGAAATAATAGTTATTTAAGTGACTGGCGTAGTACTCGATCGCGCCGATACGCGCGGGCTTAACCTCTTCATCTCTAAAGTGTCAAAACAATGTCAGATGCCGGGAGCTTCGTTACGACTCAATATTCCATGAAAACTCGGTCGAATTTCGTTTTTTTTCTGAGACCATTGGATTGCTACAAGCTTGAAGTATACTTAAAACTGATTTTTGTAAAATATCTCATGAATTTTTACCAAGATATATAAATTTTAAGTGACCGATGAATTGAAAATTTACTCGAATCCACGAATTGGAATAGAAAAACTTTTGGATTGATTTTTCCTTTATTCTCATTACGAAAAAGATGAAATTACGGATGAGAAAATACCTGCAAATGGTAGTATTGGTTGGCAGCCATCTTGCAAATCGTACCTGCAATTAGAAATCATGATTTATTAGCAGAGGTGGTGTCAGAATCGGTTGAAAAAGTGACGTTTTCATTATATTAATGCATCTCGATAGGAGCGAAACGCGATCAAAAAGTGCGGGGATTCGAGCAACATGAAAAAATAGTTTTTATACTATTTCAATAGGATTTTTATGTATGAAAAAATGCAGAGTCGTTTGACGCGACGCAAAGTCTGACCTCGATTGATTCGATCGATCTGTCGCTGAGCACGATAGGAATTTTATTGCTTATGAGGGAGCAGCCCACTCGTTAGTACACACATTGTGCGTATATTAATACGTGTCAGAATCCCATGTATGGAAAGACATACAGGGTGTCGCAATAGCTATTAGGGCTGATAATATCCAACGATTCTACACTTCATTCGATCTGTGCATCTCTGATCTGATGAATGTTTTACAAAACATTAAATAACTCCCGAACGATGACAGCTTAATTTAGAAAAAAATTTAAAAAAATCATCTCCTGACTTCGAAATGACATTTGAAAAAAGAAAAACTTGAAAATAAAAAACGAAAGTAATCATAAAGTAACTCCCTCAGGATTTCGTTTTTCAAACATGTCATTTCGAAGACAGGAGATCTTGTTGGCGAGGAGAATTTTGCTTTACGATCAAAAGTCGATTTTTCCATCCCGTATTTTGTTGTCTTCCTAATTATTCTTGTTTTATGACTTTTTCACGTGTTTCAGTCCCACTATTTCATCGTGGAATAAAGTATTAATATCATGAGACAACATTCGAAATGACCTCGTAATTTCCTCGTAAGTACTGTCAGCTGGATTAACGGAATAAAAATATACCGGGAACAATTTACATACAGGAATTTACACGCATATGTCGGAGGTCAGACTTCTATGTATGCAAACACATTTATCTCTGTCCTGTAAAAAAAAAAAAAAAAAAGTGTCTATCGCGTTTATGGGAGCTTCGATAAGGATAACACGCGAATAGTTTGCTTTCTATGTCCTCGAAACAATAGTTGTTCCTTCGATCTGTCACAGGAAAAATATATAAAAAAAAAAAGGATGCGCGAGGTTTTTTTCCGGAATTAATAATTCTCATCACGCGTCATGACTGACGCGATGTTCGAGTCTCGCTTATGATTATTATTATTATATGTGTCGTAGCCCATCCGTTGAAATAAGGACGCACGCAATGGGAACACTAGTTTAATGGATTCATCATATTCCCTGTTGCTAACCTTACAGTTTTATTACAATTATCTTACACACCCTCGTAATTTTTCGGCTCACGAATATTATTCACGTTGAAACGATTAACTTTAAAAATGAATCCCGAATATTTGTTCAAAGTTGTTTTCGTTCAAATGCAACGAATTTTCCTTTGTTTTTCGTTTCACGATTCGTCAATTGTTTTTTTCAACAATTTATTCTCCTGATTTTTTAGTAAAAGCTTAAAAAACATTGGCGAATTTTGGCAACCACAAATTTGACAACAAAAAACACATTATTTCGCTGTAATCAGTGAAAGCTTTGGGGTTTACCATGGGTCTGTGTGACCCAGACTACCATTGTCGTTTTTTAAAACTATGTTTATTAAGAAAAACCATTTTTCTATTTCAATTCCACAAAAAATGATAATTATTATAATTATTCATGTTGAATCAGTGAAAAATCGATTTATTTCGTAATTTTATTAAATTTTGTTCTCTCAGTGGGATTTGAGTATTCAAGTTTATATTCGAAAAGCAGCAGTAAATCACTTTTATATTTTGTTAATTTTCTATCAATAAATTGTTGGGGAAGGTCCGTTTTACACCATCCTAATAAAACGTCAAAATAACGTGACAAGCGTGAGAGAATCAAAAACGTAATGAGAACTATAAAAACAAAAAAAAAGAGAATCCGAGGCGTTCGAACGATATTCATCAGCTTGGTGAATCATAATATTTTGATAGCCTGAGAAAAACAACGTTAATTCTCTTTGATCGATCGTCTGTTCAAATTCGTCTAACGTCACGGAGTCGGATATGAAAATTAAACGTCACATTTCGATTGACAGATCGTTGATAATAATAAATCAAATCGACGTGAGAAGGGTACGAATGCGGCGTCTTCGCGCATCTTCTTCTCTTGGTACTTGCAACGACGACGCAAAAAAAAAAAAAAAAGTACGTAGAAACTGAATAAAAAGAATGATGGCGACTTTTGAAGAAAAAAAAAGATCGATCAGTGGATTCGAAAAAGAAATAAATTTAAAAAAAAAACGAGTTTATTAAACTTACTTGGATTTAGGAGGGGTGTGGTCGAAGAATTATTGGTCGAATAAACCGAGTAAATCCTGACGTTGAACGTTCGGAAGTCAAAGACCAACTGAATCGCTCGGTGTTTCACACTGCGGCGAAATATAGTTACCGGCTTTCTGGCGCGGCGTATCAGCGAGCTCCTCTCGTCCAATTCTGCCTTCTCTTCGATTCCAATGATTCCCGTGCGTTAGGAGCGGCACACGCGTTGCATGATGACGTGGTAGAGACAGTTTGTTCTCGAGAAGCGTCCTCGCTGCTTTTCGTAAACTCGTAGTGGTGGAAGAATAGCGAATCTCCCGGTAAGTTCTGTGTGTGGGATAAAGCGTGTCGAAAAGAGAATGTCGAGGAGGGAGAATGTGACGCTGTCGTTCCCCGGCAACCAGATGCGACGTATATTGTACTGCTAAGCACAGAATATACGAACAGGCCAACGGTTCATCGGCGCATAGTAATAGAGAGACTCGAAAGAATCTTCCAACAAGGGTCATCGAAAAAAATAAGATGAAAATTATATTTTTTCGATGCAAATCGTTCCGAGCAGTTTATTCTTCTTCATTGTAATTTCCTCGATTCTGACGTCGCACGTACGGTGATGCTGGTCGATTTGACGAGATCGCTGCTGCTTTAACCAACTCAGTTTCAACCGAACTCAACTTTTTCTAAATCGTTTTAGTTCAAAGTTTTACCAATTCTAAACGCACTTATAATCTTTTATTCCGAAAGTAAACCTTACTAATGGAGTCGAAAGCGACCTCAAACTTTTCATTAGGATAAAGCGTTTCCCGTATGCGATACAAAGGTGTAATTATACATCATTCTCTTCATTTTTTGATGACGAAAAGAACGGTCTACGATAGAATCATATTTGAGGAACATTTGATGATGAAAATGCTGAATGAAAAACGTTTCGAAATAATGGAAAAGTTTTTTTTTTTTTACCAAAAACATTATTTTGACCACGTTGTAGATTAACGTCGACAAAAACGGCCTGCAATTATTGGTTTTTCATGCAGTTTGTATTTCAATTTTGTTCACTGGAAAAACCGAGACTGAAATTGTAGAAGATTTTTAATGAAATTTATTTATTTAGTTCTAATCTTCTCAGAAAATTCTTTTTATTCGTTCTATTTCCTAATTTTTATGTACACAAAATAAATGATTACGATTGAAGTGTTGTTTATTCGACGTAAAAATGTATCAGGAGACATCGCAGCGGTTGGATGCAATGGTATCAGAACGATTTTTATTCCTGAGACTGTCCCCTTTTATTTAAGGCCGATTTCTACTATTTTACGTGTTTTTTTTCGGTAAATTGTATTGTTGCATACAGCCCTAAATTGAGCAGGTTTGTAAGGATAACCAAAAGCAGTAAGGCGTAAAAGTCAACGCTACGGAAGAGACGAGAGTGAAGGGAGAAGGGGAAAAAATGTTCGTAGATGTACAGAATGCAATGGATCGGGGCCAAGGCGCTTATATCTAGTGATTTATCAGTCGTATTAGACGAGGAAACACGTCATATTTTTAAGGAGATTCACCCTGTTATGAAAATAAAGAATTATACAGAAGATCAGCCCAGTTTATTATTTTATTCAGTTGTTGGTAGACAATTTTTGTAGCCTACGGAGATGACTCATGCGGCGTATATACACGACGATTATAATCCGAAGTGTGTCGAGAAAATTGGCGCGGGGGAAAATAATGTCGTACGGAAATGGATGGCGTGAATGCGGAACAACGTGTCTCTCTCTCTCTCGTACGACGGTTAGAAATTGGTATTCAAACGTCATAGGTTTAACGATGACTCATGGCGCTTAAGCCGACGATGAATATTAGTTAAAATAATAACAATGAGGACAGCGATATTCATCATATTTGTTATTATTTACGTTTAGGCACTGTGAGGTTAATAACGTAATTTGGTATCGAAAATTCACGGTTTTTTTGTTCATCAATCCTTCGAATTTACTCGGAGATCAGACTACTCCATGTAAAAGTGTCAAATTTCTCTCCTAAAAGAACGATCACAACTTATTCCTGGATATGTATTTTGCAAAAAAAAAAAAAAATCAATTGAAATTTTTTTTTTCAAACGACTTCGTTTCATTGTTGAAATAACAAGCGAAAATTGTATCACAACTTGAATGTTTTAAATTGATTGGAAACACTTCGATGATTCAATGTTTTGATATTCACGATTGATTGGCTGCTGCTGGGCAAAGTTCTATTATCTTTTAACGAGGTATAAAAAAAAAAAATATTACGTCTTAGTTGTTTTCTTTTGTTCACGAAATGGGTTACGTATTTTGGCATGGTTCCAAGGTTGCTAGAAGAATCGATGAAATAAGGACTGTGGGCAATAGCTCTGGAAAGAATCTGTGCAGCAAGTGTGTACGGTGAGGCTCTGATCGTAAAACTTGATGGTCGTTTTTTTTAATTCTAGAAGTGTTTTTTCTTGACTGAACTTTGCAGCCTTTATTTACGAATCGATATCAAGAGTATAGCGGCTTCGTATATATACAAGAATTTTGTTCGTCGCGTTATATCGATGAAGCTTATTTGAAGACGAAGTTCAGCTTCACTGAAAACAATTTTGGCTCGCTGCTTACGTGGCTATAGTACTTTTATGCGTGAGATTCTGGACCGATTACGCAGTTCTCGACAGTGTTCCTGATGTTGAAACGTCTGAACTCTCGAATTTGAGGTGGCGCCACCAAACAGTTGGAAAACTTCGAGAAAAATCTTATACCGACTGAGTAAGTTATCGACTGAGGGTGTCGCACTCGACGCAGGCGTCTGACGACGCGAGAGGTTTCGAAGTTTCTGGATACGAATAAACGGCGCGTCAGTCGACGATTCTTTCCAGTTTCACCGAGTCCACGATCAATGTCACGTCTTCAAAATCTTAGCAATAAACGCTATAACAACACTCGAACAACCACGTGACAAAATATTATCGTTGTTTCTCGAAGCAGACGAAGCTCCTATTTTTCTGACGTTGAATTGACCGGCATATTACGACGTGTGCCGTGACGCGCTTGATTGACTCGAGAAAAGTTTAGTTCTTTCCTTATCTCGGACGAACGATCACCTGTCGGAATTTTCTTGTTTTTTTCTTCTTCATAAAGTTTTTGACGTAACTCCGGAATAAACAAATACAATTTACTTTTCTTATTATCGTGATTATTTGTGATTCGAATCAAACGACGCCTGACAAGAAAGAAGGAGATTAATAAAAATTGACACGAAAATGTATGTTTTGATACATCAAACAGGAGAAATAACAAGTGTTTCGTGTGTACCATTGAATCACCATTTCCAACCGGCTTCGAGGCGGCCATAACACTTTGCTATTCGACGTATTTGTCTGTTTATTTTCGTTTTTGTGCGTTTCGATGAGACATATTTTTTTTTGTCTATTCTGAACGGTTACAATGTTTCGAAAGTCGACCTATATTATCGAAAGTAACTTTTATGTTCTAATTAAGAATTTTTCACATGACCTGGCAATAATTGGCAAGCCTCGAAGCTTCGAAATAATGATATTAATAGATTTATTTTTATTTTTTTTTTCGAGAAAATTGGTTCTCTCTTTCTCGCTCATTTTTTTTTTTTTTGAAGAAGGTAAATATAGAGAATTTGGTCGCAATAGATCAAGTCTGAGAATTTTCAGTTGCCACGAACGCAAACTACGACTACAAAATTCGGAGGATTTCTTCGATCGATTTCGAATGAAAATCTATTATTCCCAACTAATTGTGAATTATAAAAATGAATTCACTTTTAAATTATTAAATTTGTTTTCCATTCACTTTTATATTATAATTTTGGGTTTTATCAAAGGGAAGTGTCATTTTTTGTAGTGAAAATGTGATTTTCCATTATTTTCATGACGACATCCACTTCTTAATGCTTGCATTAATATAAAACCTTTTCAATCGTGAAACTATAAACCTACTCTTTTTGTCGACCGCTAATATTGTGATAATCCTGTCTTCTGTTCTGTATGTTTATGGGTGGGTCGTTTATTCTTATCGATCTGTCAACCGCTGGCTTCTTTTTTTAGTATTTGCTGAACACAAATTAGTCCGAGAAAAATAAAACTGCGTATACGTTCTCGATGACACTGATGTATCGTTCGCATGATTCAAATACCTCGTCATTAAAATGTGTTTCGATCGACGATCAAGTAGATATTATGCACTAAAATACATTCGGAAAACTGAACTTTCGAGAATATTCAATAAAAGTTATTCCTTCGATCAGAATATAACAGCTAGATCGAACGAAATTAGAAAATGCATAATAATTACAATTTCATATTTTTTTTTCAAAATAGAATCTTGTCTCGTCAGACAATTTTTTTCTCTTTTTAAGGGAATGGATCAGTCAGTATCTTGCCACCGTGAGTGCGAGAGAGATAGCTGCAAATTTCGAAAGTGAAATCCTTCGATACGGTTTGTCTGATTAAAAAAAGGCCCTGTCAGCGGATTTTTGCCATCGTCCTGCGTCCGCTGACAGAGCCTTTTTGTAATCGGTCAAACTGTACGGAAGAATTTCAATTTCGAAAATTCGAAGTGAGGTTAGGTGACTGATCCATTCCCTTAAATCAATCGAGATTTATTTAGAATCAATCTCCTTGCTACTGTGAAAATACTTTAAAAAGTATAATAAATTAATACAATAATTAAAAATGAAACAAAAATGTTAATAGATTTTTGAACAGGGAACAAGTTAGTCGAGAAATAGTCGTCAAAAGTTGGCCGGGAAAAAAATCGCATGAATAGATAAAGTATCATGATGAATGTAGAAACGTCGACGTAAGTGTGTCGTCGCGCTATCCTTGCCGAGACTGAATCCGAGTGAAGTAGTTGTTTTGAGAGCGCACGTGGTGGTGAGTTCGTTACGCCAGTAAAGTCGCTCGGTGGTGAACGTTCGAACTAGCACGTCGCGAATGTTCATTGTTTATCAATAATAACAGGGAAGGAGGGAAAATCATGAAAAAAAATGTAATTTTGTCACGCATCGAAAAGTGATTTTCACGACGTTTCGTAATTTTCTTAAAGCTATTGAACATGCTCGCGAATCGTGATGACAGACAAGGGAAAAAACAAAATTTTCATTCTCACGATTATAAACATATAGCTTACACGTTGCACAACAGTGACGGGATCGAACTTTTGTAGCCTTTTTTTTTCAAAAATAAAATGAAGACTATTGATTGCGAGTTCTTTTTCGCTCGTTAAACGTGACGTAATTAACTGTACAATCATTATTTTTCCATTTAATTACTTCTGAGAAATTCGAGGGTATTCCGATTGGATTATATTTGAACGATTATCGTGAATATCGAATAAGTACACGAAGATAAAAAATTTTGAGGTTATTTTCATCATCGAATTTTCAACTAAATCAAACTTTAAATAAAAAGATAATTTCTGAATTTTTCGGTGTTTAAAAATGAAAGCTGTTCGTCATCTCAATTCCGATGAAACTAAATTTATCGCATATCGTGTTCTATTCGTTATGAAAAAACCAAAGATATTCATACAGTGGCGAGTATCTTTATCTCTGTAAAAACAATTTTATGGCCAATGGAAAAAAATGATGATAAAATAAAACACGTATTCTCGTTCGGTGCTACAACGGTTCTTACCATTATTATAATACATAAATTCCGACCTCGCTCGAACTTCTTTCCAACGAAAGAGTCTCGAGATGTCATTGATAATATAAAAAAATAAATGAGTGCTGCGAATAATAGAAACGGTTATCTCGCCTCTAAATCTGCAGCAATAAATTCATTCGAGGTGGAAATTTTGTAATTTCAAACACATGCATCTAGTACATTTCCCCAAACAGTGCAGTACCGATCGCAAATGCAATAATACACTCTTCGTATGTGACATTGATGCGTGATCAACTGATGAATTTACTCGGAGAAACACGTGAGTGACGCATGCCAATCCAGACAGTACCATTTAGCGTGTTTACATCTGATGCGTCTCCGCGTAGCACGCTATATCTTTTACGTCTACGTAATCGGTTATTAACGGTATCGCCACGTGTTTATCACAACGTGATCGTAACTCGAGAGTCTTTTTATTAACCATTCTTTTCCAGCTCGTCTCGAGCATCTTTTAAACCGGAAAACCGCGGAATGATTCATTGTTTCATTGTGTTGACATTTTTTTTTGGTTACCCTTCCAGTAGTGCTGATATTACTTGAAAATCATTGTGTATTCAATATCAATCGATTCAATCATTAATATATCGGATGATAAATCTATTTGGAACATTTTTTAATTCTCCAATGAAAATTAATGAAAAAGGCCGATTAAAAAAATCCGTTAAAAATCGAATTTATCCTCTTTCTCGGTGGAATAGAGCTAGAACAGTTTTATTTTTTTTCAATAAATAATAATGATAAATTCGCTGAAATTATTTTTTTTTGTCTATAACAAAACGTTGATTTCTTCAATTCTTTCGGATTGAGAACGAAAACGATGCAATCGCGAAAATAATTTCGTACACTTGACGGATGAAAATAAAATCGTGGAACAAATAAATTTGTTCAATAAAAAATAATTCGGTGCATTTATCCCTTTAAATTGTTGTGGTTTTTTTTTTTGACTGATTCGAGAGTTTATCGATCGAAGTGAATGCAAGCGACAGGTTCGAATCGATATTCACGATTCTTTCAATGCGAGCAGCAGCAGCGTCCTCGTCATAAATTCGTTGAAACCGAACGAGAGGTTTACGCTGAAAACGAACTTTTTCCCAGTATTGACGCGAATATTTCGTTCCAAAGCGAATGAATTCGTTGAAAATTTTTTCAGAGTGTTAAGTTCCATGGAAATTGAGGTTCGTGTATTTTTCCTACATGCTTTATTCACTTTCGCTCTGATAAATCTTATTTTCCGAGTAATCTTAAGGTGCTTGAAAGACTTCAACAAAAGTGTAAAGTCCTTTAAGGGGCGATATATTTATATTTTTCTTTTCATTTCGAGTTCAATGACGTTTGTTTCGCCCAAAAACGTATTTGCAGACGGATAAATGAGAAAATAAACATAAACACATGCAGCCTCGAGATATTAAGCGAGTGATTAACGTATTTCGAAAACTTCACTGTAATCATGTCCGTATAAACTCGTTACTAAACTCGATTAAACAAATTTCAATAGCAATATCAATCAAATTCGAGTCGAAGCTCATTCACAGCTGTGAAACAAAATCATCCAAATTTTTCCACTTCAGTGTCACTGTACTTGAAAACTTTAGCCTTAGAATTTTACGCTCAACGTGCTTTACCAAATGGAAATATCAATCACTGCGCATCTCTATTTACCGTTCGGCGATAACTGTTCAAAACTTTAGGCGATTTCGGTGAAACCCGAGAACGTCCAGGGGGGGGGAGGGGGGGTACTGTCGATGTTTTCTTCGACGCTCCTTTGTTTTCTTTTGTTTTTTTTTTTCCTGTTTTATGAAACTGAGATATCGAGATTGATTTCGATCCACTCAATTCAGTTTTCGATGCGGTTTTTGGGGATTTGTACGAGAACAATGGATTTTCATGTCGATCGCTGAAAAAATTTCGACAAGTATGTTTCATTTTTTCTTCGAAATTTTCATCAATTTTGATTAAAATTACTCTGAAAAAAAAAAAAAAAAAAAAAAAAAAAAAATTCGCAATTCAGAAAATCGGAAAATAATCGAAAGTGTTTGTTGTCACGATGAATTTCTAACGTTTCTTTCTGAACGTTTTTTGATTCACGCGTCTTCGAACTCGGATAATCGAGATTTGAAAAACCGTTACAAATCGTCAATGAAAATACAAAGAAGTGAAAAAATGAAACGAAATGAATGATTTTAAGACATTTCGATAAAATATAGTTAGGATTATCCGCGACGGAGGTAAGTGAGCAGGAAAGGGTATAACGGTTCTCCAATATGGCGGACGATCCTAACAGGGAAAGAAGCGCGTTTCTAATGTTTTTAGAAACAAAAAAAAATAACGAAGCTGCAAAAAAGTAGAATCTCGCTTAAGATTCGGGCTTTAAGATAAATCGCGTAATCGAACAAAGTTCCGAAATAAGTTTCATACGTGCATAAGTTTCTCGAGTCTCGCGCGGGCTAATTTATTATTCGTTCTCGTGTACGTGAGAGTATGACTCGATAGGCTTGTGTACGTGTGTATTTAGTGTATCAGAAAATTCAACGATAACGAGATAACCCCGAAGAGTTGAGAGCTATGGCGAGAAACGCTAAGGGTGGGAGAGAGGGATTTATTTCGAGGAACGTCAAAGGAAACGAAATAACGATAGATCGGTATGAGTGAGAGTGAGAGAAAGAGATTGAGAAGAATGAGATGAGAATTGAGAGGAGTGGGAAGACATCATAATACGAGAAATTGTCTCGTAAGAAAGACAGAGAGAGAGAGAGAGGGGGGGGGGGAGGAGGGAGAGACAAAGACGAAGGGAAGAATCATGAAAGATTTGTGTACATGTGTGGTGACTCTCTCGGGGTCGCGGCCTCCATATCGATACGGAGGAGAGCACCGCAAAAGCGCACTTTGAACCAAATAGTCGTGACCGAGACTAACTCCAATAAACCGAGTCGTTCTCCAAGCAATCACTTCAGTGCTACTTCGGTGCTTCGAACCGCCAACATATCAACATTCATCTTTCTCTCTCTCTCTCTCTTTCTCTCTCCCTCTCTCTCTCTCTCTCTCTCTCTCTCTCTCTCTCTCTCTCCCCCTTACATCAACGTACACAAACGTACCCTGGCGGTGTCAAGCATCGGGAGAATCTCCGAGTTTTTCTTCATTAGTCGATTATAATAAATCATTCGACAACGTCGTCGTCGTCGTCGTCGAGGAGTAAGAAGAAGAAAAAGAAGAGAAGAGAAAATTGATTAATCGCGATCATGGGTCTTTAGCCAAATTTTTCGACACGTTCGATTATCGCGTGGACCAACGGATTTTTGTGCAGGAAATATTGAACATAGAGGGATAGATAATAACTACGAGAAAGTGTTGATTGAGGAGGAATTTAAAAAACAAAAAAAAAAAAAAGGAAATTCGAATCTGCTCATCGAACGAGAAGCAGGAAGGAAGAATATCGTGAATGAATTTTCGTTCGAATTGACTCTTTCGTCCAATTTCTTCAACAACGCGTTTATCTCTGTCCGCGAAACATTTTTACAATATCTCGAATTAAATTGACGTTTGAAACTTCAGAAAATTGCATTTTTTTTTTTTTTTCTACATAGATACTGTGTAAGAATAAAGAGAAAGAGAGAACTTTTTTTTTCGCGTGGGAAAAAAAAAAAAAGAAAAACATTCGAATCAACCTCGATTATCTCCATTAGTGAGATCACCCAAATAATAAGAGTTTCCTCAAAATCAACCTCGTCGCAATGTCTACAGAACCCGGGAGCTTCACCTCCACCGGAAGTATGATCGTCGTGAGCAACAGGCTGCCTTTCGTTCTCAAGAGGAACGATACCACTGGCCTATTGGAACGTAAAGCGAGGTCAGTAACCTTTTTTCTCTCTATATCTTCTCTTTTATCACTTATTTTTTTCCCCCATTTTTTTTTTCAATAATTAATGATTCTTTAGGCAACGACTCCGTGTATCTACTTTTACCACTTTTCTTTTTGGACAATAAATTCATTGATTCAATCATCGAAAACGAAATTTTGTTGAGATCTTGAAATATTTTGTTGAATACGTACGACAAAATATTCGAAAATTTGGTGCCTGAAGAAGAAAAGAAAAAAAAAATGTTGAAAACATGCAACAAAATATTTTAATTATTCAATAAAATTTCGTTCTCTTGTCAGTGAACGAAAAAACTTTGTCGAATCGATTGATTCCTGTGAAAAAAACTATTCGCGTCGAGTTATCGAGAAGACGTTTCGTGCAGCACTTCCTTGACTTCCATTGCACTGAAAAAAAAAAACGTTTATCGATTTTTCGATCTACTAAAAATTTTGTCGAATCAACGAATCGCTTTTCTCAGTTTGACACTAATTAGTGGGACGAAGCTCGAGTAAGCGTTTCAGCAGCATACAAAACCGATTGATAACTTCGTTCTTAAGAAGGTTCCACTGTCGGAGCGATCGTTAGATAAAAATTTGAAACTGAAACACACCGTTGATTGGGCAGCAAACTATATTCCCTTCAAGATTCATCGAAGAATATCTTCAAACTAAAAAGTCACCTCGTTTGACTCGTGGTTACCACAATAGTGCGAATTTGCATCACCGAAATCGTGGAAAATTTTCGTGAAAAATTACCTGATTACACTGCATGAAAATCACTTTTTTTTCATTCGAAACTATTACCGTTGGATTCCTGGTGATTTTTCCTCCAAGATACTCTGGTTATCGAATACTTTTGAATTATTTATACAAGAGTATGGCAATGCCAAATCGTACTAGTCTGGTTGATACGTATGCTCGATAGAACTGTGCTTACCACGGGTTAACATTAGCTTTAGAGAAATTTCTTATCTCCATGAATTTGAAAAAAAAAATATATAAAAAAATACTTGAGCATTGGATGAACCGCGTTTCATTTCATGAATTGATAAGCGTTTGCTTGTCACAGCGCTGCGAATTTAAAGTTCCTGATGAATGAAAAAATCGTGATTGAATGGAAAATACTCGTGAATGAAACTGTCAATACCGGATTTTTTTTTTTATTTTTTTAATACCATGAAAAAATTCGTTCCCAATAAGATTTCGAACGATTCTATCTTTTTTTTTCAATCCCGTTAATTTTTGGAATACTTCAGTGAACGGGAGCTAAGCTATAAATGAAGAAAATTAATTTTCACAAAAATAATAAATTTTTTATTATCACGAGTTTAGCTGAATGAAGAAAATTAATTTTTACAAAAACGATAATTTTTCTTTCGCCTTCGTTTTCACTGGAATGATCGATCTGGCAACGGAACATCCGAAAAAGCACGTTTCCGCTAAAAATCATGTGGCGAACGCATGACTATCGTTTTTTTAACGACATTAATTCTAGAAATCACGTATAGAACGTATTTGTAATGGGAGGCGAGGAGGAGCTCGTCCTCATTTCGCAGATCAAATGATAACTTGAAAAAAAAAAAAAGAAAAAAAAAGTAAAAAGGAATGTTGAATACGAAACGGTAAAAAAAAAAGCGAGAAAACAAGACGGCGGGGGCATGCGGTTATCGCTTAAAAAATATTATATACTCTCCGTAACTCCCGATCGTTCCCCTCGGAAAAACATCTAAACGGTCCGTCTCAATAAACAAATGCATTTAACGACTTGATCCTCGGCTCGTTAAAATTAGGGCTCTGAAAAAATGAATGAGGAAAAAACGTTCGTCGGATTCTCTACGATTGTGTAAATAATAGTTGCTCAATTCAGAGAAAACAGTGGCATAAAAAAAAGACATGAAAATCATTGACCGAATTTGACGTCATAAAATATCGGGTCGATTAAAAAAATTCTTAATTTTATCACCCGAACCATAAATGCACAGAAATTTCATTGAATTTCGTTGATTATCTCGTAGCGAGCAACACCATCATCGATTCGAGATCCATGATTATATAACGGTCAAAATAATTTCATTAATACGATGAAAAAATCATTGATTCTTCATTGCCTTATCGAAATACGAATAATTATATGTTAATTCGGAATAATTAATTAGCTCAATTCCCTAATTTTACGTAACGATAAACATTGTCAAGCCAACGAGAAGGAAAAAAAAAAATACACAGCAAAATGAGAGATTTAAAAAAATTGTTATCGAGCCTCGTACTGGGTGGTCTGATAATCGAGTTAAAAAGTTTCTAACATCTGTTCGCGGAGCACTGAAACCAGAGTATAAGGGTCGAAGGTTCAATCCTGACCGTGCTCAGCGAATTCTTACAATTTTATTTTATTTTTATTTTTTTAATTTATGTACGAACATTGATACTTACGTACGTCTATTTTATGCGAGTTGATGAGGGGTTTCATGGAATTTCACATTTAATAGTCAACGTGAGTTACATTTTATTCGGCTCTTAATCGTTGAAAGATAATTTTTTAACGAACGTCCGAACACTCGATCGGCCAGAATCAGGCTCCGTACTCGAGCTGCTTATTCGTATGCGACTGACAACAGTTTGCTCACATTTCGAACGTTGAGTGGCTCTCGGACGAAACGTGAAACAAAAGAACAAAAAAATTGCAAATAAAAGTTCATGCAAAAATGCAAATTTTTCAAGTTTCTGAACTTTTTGTCACTGCTCTGCGATTGTTCGTTCGATGCAGTCGTTAAAAAATTTTTTTTCAGATTTTGAGTCAATTTTATTGTCACTTGGAAAATAAATTTGTTGATTAAACAAAATTTGTTGTCGGTTCAACGAGTCGTAGCGAACAAAATGAAATTCGTTTGACTCAAACAAATTTAATTTCTTCGCCATAATTTGTTGATCCAGCAAAAATATTTTGTTGAATAAAAAAATGTCTTTTTTCAGTGTGAAAAAAAAAAGATATTTCATTCCATTTTCTCAGTTCGTTTATTTCAGCAGCATCAGCTGTTTCAGATACTTTTGTTTAATGGCGACTGGAAATTTCCTTTCTCTCCAAAGATCCAGTGAAAATTTTACATTCTATATTATTCTCAATGTTCAAATGCTTAGGGAATAAGATCGCCTCGAGTTTAACGATACTATTATTATATCCAAGGCCGATACTGTTTAGGACCGAGCGAATACTTCCGCGTACACTTGAACTGAATCTCCTTTTCTTGATAGCAATGTCTTTCGTTTCAATTTATATACGTAGAGGAAAGAAAAAAAATAAATAAAAAAAAAAATAAAAAGTCGTAAAAGGATAATTGAGGCTCGACCCGAAACCCTGAAATTCGATCTCGAAATCGTTACGATTCTCAATTGCTATCGACTCGATTATCCAGTGTATTTTCATACGCGAAAAAAAAAATCGAGCCAAATCTCAGGCCGAGATAAAACAATCAGAAATTTTGACAAATCCATTTCTGTCACATTAGTTTACGTTTTTTTTTTGTTTCTTTTTTTAATTTTCTGCTTGTTCGATAGCGCTGGGGGCCTCGTTACCGCTGTGGCACCGGTCGTCATCAGTGGCAAAGGCGTTTGGGTAGGATGGCCTGGTATGCACATGGAAAATTGCAACGAACCGATACCCGAATCTGATCCAAACGACAAAACTCCAACGTCCGGTCTTTTGTCGAGCAAGGTAAGCATTTTATTTTTTTTCTTCAACAATTTCGATAGAAGCACAAAATAAAAAATAGTCAAAAACGTGCGAAAAATTGAGTGAAATTTGATGATTTTTCTTCGGTTTTCGAAAAATTTGAATCATTTGAAAAAAAAAAAAAATGATTGAAACACGAATCGGAAATTATCCAATCAGCTGAAACGAGCGAATCGTCAGATTTTGTTTCTGTAACTTTTTTTATAGCAATTTTCCAACATCGAGTGAGTTTTAATTCCATTATTTGAGTCTGAAATTTAGATGATACGAAATTTCGACACGAATGAGTATAAAAATCGAACGAATGTCAAAAATGTTGATTCGTTCTCGATTTTTCTTCGGAATTCACTTTGACCAGGGCTCGGTAGTCGATGCACTCGGTGTGTGTACCGAATGTTTATTTTAGGATTTTATACTTGGCGAATGTTGGCCACGTGTCAAAAGTCAACTAATATATTTTGGAAAGGCAACGAGAGCGAACCGATACAGAATGATGAATCACGACTATCGACAAATTTCTATGTAAATAATAAAAAGATTTATTTTCATCCGCATCCGAATTAACGAATTGAAAGAAAAAAAAAAAAGCTGAAAAATTAGTACAAAACTAATAAGAATTTCGCTGTTAAGTTTTCTGGAACGAAAAACCTAATTTTTCATCAAAAGATAACGATTCGCATAAATATTTTGCGATAAAACGATTTTTTTTTATTTTTTTTTTATTTTTTTTTTTAATCGTTTTTCATTGACCGATCTCGTAGCACGGTTAAAACCGGATTAATCCGAATGGATTTGATAAATTCTCGTATTTTTCAGTTTCGCGAATGTTGCCTCTAGCCACGAATTGATAGTTCGAATTATGAATAAAGCATCGTTTCTCCCTCAGCGGAATTGCGATAATTATAACACTTTGTGCACCAGAATAAATGAGTTACTGTTTGTAACGCTATTCTTTTGTTACTTCTGAGGAGAAAAAAAATATATATATATAAATAAAACAGGAAATACGTGAGTCATAAACATTTATTTTTCGTATATACTTATTTTTATTTGTCCTTGAACGTGGTAAGTGCAGTTTCGCGTATCAATGCGAAATCGATCAACTGCGTCTTCGCTTCGTACACCTTCGACAATGTAATTAGAGTCTCGAGGGTCGATGCGATATTGATTTTTTTTTCAACCTCCACCCAAACTCCCATCGTCATCGATCGAATCAGCCTGAATTTTAATCCTCGAGGAAATATTCGAGATCGTGTTGTAAAATCTGAAAGAATTTTAGACACTTTTCGAGAATCTTCTGGAATAAAGTTTATTCGGAGAACAAGCAATGTTGTACGATCTGAAGAAATTTTTTTACCGTTTTAAATCGTAATGGGAGAAAAAAGTTTGACGTGATTGGAGATTACGGTGAGGCAGGTCACATCACTGACTCGAAATCGTTGCTCCCACTTGAATTTCTTTTCCTCTATGACATCAACGTTAAAACCCAATTAAAAAGTGGCAAAATGGATTGGATCAGTCTTCAGCTTTGACTGTAAATTAATTTTAGATCGGGGTCTGAATCAGTTTTGAAAAAAAGTTTCGAGCTCCACCCGGTCATTCTAAATCGATCAGGTCGAGTTCAGTGGCTGACCGAAATTCTGTGGCTAATTACGAAAGACACTTGAGAAAGTTTCATTCATGATTACTCGATGGAGGATCGATTCTTCGTAATCGGAAAATCGAACGATCGATCGTGAATCTTTACGATCGAATTATTAATTCGCGATTAAATATTCATTGTTCTAAACAGAAGAAAAAAATGTTGATTAACGATGTAAAAAGTGTGGATTATCAACATTTTGGAAGTTCCTGATCGTTGAACTTTGAATTTAATTTTTTTTCTTTTCACGAGCCAATTCGAGTGATTCGATTGAATCAGGTCTTCAGTAAATAGTACGACGAGGATGAATGACAGGCCCGAAAAACGGATGACTCGGTTGAAAAGTTTTCGTTTAAAGATTGTGAGAGTAAACGAACGATAGAAATAAATCGATAAGGCTCGGTTCGTTAATGAAATAAATTCAACAATTTATATCGGAGGTAAACATGAAAAGGAGGATTCTTACTGGCATGAAGACAGAATCGAATGGCCTTCGACATGATTTAATTCTGTCTGTTTCTCTCTCTCTCTCTTTCTCTCTCTCTCTCGATATTCGTTCAACTTGACGAATCTTTGAACTTTGATCGGAGATGATTTTCTTTAAATGCTTCGGGAGAAAAATATGAGTTTGTGTGTTAGTGCGTCAGATATGCATTCGACGAAGGAAATACGAGTTAAAAAGAGGAAAGAACTTGTGACATAAAGAGAGAGAGAGAGAGAGAGAGAGGAACGATAGAAAGATTGTTTAAGATAAAGAAGGAAAAAAAAACGGTGCAATTTAGTCTAATTGGATTTTCCGTATCGTCACCACTAATAATTCGATAACAGTCTAACATTCACCGATCACGTGGTGACTCGAGTGAAAACCTATACAACGAGACTAATTAAAGTGCCATCATAGTTGAGTGAATATTTTTGATTACATGATCCTCGCTGTTTGGCTTTATTGAAATTATTACGAGAAATATATGAGGGACTTCCTCTCGAGGTTGCGAACGATGAAAAAAGAGAAAAAGAAGAAAAAAAACCACGAAAGATTGTCATGCAATCGCGATAACGAAAATCTCTCGTAATTGATAAGAAAATTAGTTCGCTTTTCGTACAACGTTTGAAAAATAGTGCAACCTAAAGATAAATCACATGATCGTTTCATTTTTTTTTTTTTTTTTCTTATTCACTCGGATATCGAATATTATTTATAATAAATTTACGATTGAATGAAATAATGGTCACGTGGTTATTCGTGACCCGATAGTTATGGGCTCAGCCACGTGGTTTGAAAATACGTGATCGACGTGACGTTCGAAGGGTCGTTGGGTTATCAAAGCTTCGTTAAGTGACGCGGCCTCTAGGCGAATACGCTCGACATAATTATTACTTTCTGTGCTTTTTTATATTCTATAAACGAGCCACCAATATCCATAACAATAACAATGTATTTTTTTTTTCTTTTTTTTTTTTTTTATCAAACATTCTCATTATACTTTTCAGACGAGCGTTAAATGTTCATTTTATTTTTTTCATTCACTGCTTTCGATCTATTTTTCGAAAACATTTTTTTTTTTTTCGTTCACCATTTTTTATTCGCTAAAATCAATTGCAATCTTCATGTTCGATCATCATCGCTCGATCAAAAGCTCACTTTTATTCTTTCCGATCACGCGCAGTCGGAAGGACCTGAACTCCAGTTTTTTTTTTTTTTTTTCTTTTTTTCGAGTAAAAAGTTCAAAGTTCTCTCATTTATATTTTCAGTTTCTTTTTTTTTATCCGCTCATTGATATTCTCTGATTTATTGCAATTTTAATCGAAACTTTGGATCCAACATTTTATTTGTACCTAAATCTATTATGTTTGATCGTTTTTCAATCGAAAACCACTGGACCGAATACGATGAATCTTTCACGAGATTAAAGATCATGATCCAAATTGTGTTTGTGATTTTGGAGAAATTTCGATATTTAGATTTTGACAGAAATGCAAAAAAGCTAGCCTGCTAGATGTCGCGGGCAAAGCACGAAGGCGCAGCTAGTCTCATACAAAGTTCGATTAAAATAAAAATGAAATAAGAATTCAATCGATATATCGATCTCGATAGAGTGGGAGATGAAAAAACAAACCCCCACACACACACACACACACGCCCCTTCGAACAATAAGTTTCTGGTCTTGAAATAGATCACGTGACGTTAAGTTTGCAAGAAACATTATAAATTCTCATTTGTTTCATATCTAAGACAATTACCTTATCACTCATTATCACTCGTGTGTGGCAATGACGAACGACGAGCCCCGTCGACATTCGACCAATCACTTTTCGAAATGATTTCGCTCCTCTCCGATTTCTCGCTCTTTTTTTTCTTTCTCTCTCTTTTTGTTTTTTTTTTATTTATGTGTATCCCGTCGTATCGATGGCTTTTCATATTATCCGCGACGAGAGTAAATAATACGGCCATCGCGACGAATAATATCCAATTAATTGACAAAAAGGAGGGACGCAGTAGGCGCGTCGTCTCGGAATAAACATTGCAAGATTCAATGTGCGAGGGTCAGTTGTTCTCGCCAACAAACGAAACGTTAACTTATCTCTCACTTATTTTTTCCTCCTTTTCTCAATACTTTATAAAGCTCGAATTTTATTAACTTCCGATTGTGAGTCTCGTTTATTCGACGCGCGCGTTTTTTTTTCCTCTCTCTCTCTCTCTTTCTTTCTTTTTTCAAGTCCGCATTCCTCGTCCTGATTCCTATGACCCAAAATACAACTTTTGTTTTGCTTTTTTCAGCATGTTTTTCTCGACCCTCGTGCTTCACATATCGATGAATCAATCTCAACCAGTCAAGCTGATACACCAACTGTTATTTATTAGTTTTTCGCTCAACTTATCCTAACGAAGGATAACATTTGCATTCGTTTCGTTTTTAGTTCAATCGAAAGAGTTTGACACTTCATTTTTTTTTCATGAATATTCGAATTGTTTTTGTTTCTTCGGACCAAAATTTTTCATTCGTTTTCATCAATTGTCATTCAATTTACAATTATGGAGACTAAACTCCATTCGATTTCGTTCACTCAAATATTCAAATGATTCTCGAAGGAATAAGAGAATTTTCAGGCTCGTAATTCACCAAATTGAGTCAGAAAACGTCAATGATTCGTCGAGTTAAATTTTTGTATAATTTTTCAAACGAATCGACATTCAAAATGAGTTTTTAATTTTTCAAATAAAAAGGTTGTAGCAGTTCACGTGGAGCCTGCGATATTCGATGCCTATTACAATGGATGTTGCAATGGAACATTCTGGCCTCTTTTCCACTCGATGCCTGACCGAGCAACATTCAGTGCCGATGATTGGCGCGCTTATGTCGCCGTTAACAAGGAATTTGCTGCTAAAACCGTGAGTTTTTATTCTCTTACAATCTTTCGCAAATCTATTAATCGTAAAATTATTTGATTCTTATTATAAGAAAAAAAGATTTCCCTCGATCCACGTTTCGATTGATTTTTTTTTGCATTGCTTCAAATTCGAGATATTAAATTTTTTTTCTCAATAGCAATGAGAATTGAAAAGAAAGAATGAAATTTTTCTTGGGCTTACACAAACTTCAAAATGCAATTGGACGTGGATCTATAATTCGATCATATTATTTCTAGGTCACTGCACTCGAGATCGTACACAACGATCAAAACAATCAAAATAATGGAACACCTCTCGTTTGGGTGCACGATTATCATCTCATGCTGGCTGCCAACTGGATAAGACAAGCAGCTGAGGAAAAAAATCTGCGACTGAAGTTAGGATTTTTCTTGCATATTCCATTCCCACCTTGGGACATTTTCAGACTGTTCCCGTGGGCGGATGAGATTCTCCAAGGAATGCTGGGTGAGTTCGATAAAGTCCCATTTGATGAACTTTTCATGATTAAATTAAAAACAACTACAAAACTGAGAAATAAGGTTTGAAAAGAATGAGCTTTTTACTCGAAGATTCATTCAATCAGTCGACGATTCAGTTTAATATAAAAAACTGAAATGAAAACTGCACCGAGAAAAGAATATTGTTGACTCAACAAATTAAATCGAGAAATATTTATTTGAGCCAACAAATTGAGTGCTAGAATGAACCAAATTTTTTATTGGGCTAACGAATTTCATTTTGTTCACCACGATTTGTTGATCCAACAAATATTTTGTTGAATCATTTTTTCTCAGTGTGGAGTAAAATGAATTTTTCGAACAATTTTTCTTGAATATCGAAAGTATGAACTTTTCTGATTAGACTATTTGATAAAAATATTGAAAAATTCTGAAATTGCTTTCAGGTTGCGATATGGTCGGTTTCCATATTCAGGATTATTGTCTAAACTTCGTAGATTGTTGTCAAAGAAGTTTGGGTGGTCGAGTAGACCGAAAGAATCTGTTGGTCGAGCACGGTGGAAGAACAGTTCGAGTTCGTCCATTGCCGATTGGAATACCGTTCGATAGATTTGTATCCTTGGCGGAAACAGCGCCGAAAGTGATGTTGACCAATCAGAAAATCGTGCTCGGAGTCGATCGTTTGGATTACACGAAAGGATTGGTGCACAGATTGAAAGCGTTTGAAATGTTGCTAGAGAAGCATCCTGAGCATCGTGAAAAAGTGACTTTACTACAAATTGCAGTACCATCAAGAACGGACGTCCGAGAGTATCAGGATCTTAAGCTCGAAATCGATCAGTTGATCGGTAGCATCAACGGCCGTTTCACCACACCGAATTGGTCACCGATACGTTATATTTACGGTTGCGTCAGTCAGGACGAATTGGCAGCTCATTATCGGGACTCCGCTGTTGCTCTCGTAACCCCCTTAAGAGACGGTATGAATCTCGTCGCTAAGGAGTTCGTCGCTTGTCAGATAAATTCACCGCCTGGAGTTTTGATCGTGTCTCCCTTCGCCGGAGCCGGAGAAATGATGCACGAAGCTCTCATTTGTAATCCTTACGAAATTGACGAAGCTGCTGAAGTCATACACAGGTTCGGGCTCTCGGATATTCCTGCAATTATTCGTCATTCATTATTACCATGTTTAACACACTTTTTCAAACTATTGATCAAATTCGTTTTCATGATGGAACGAAAATCAACGTCGAAAATGATAATTGTCTGGGACTTTAAAAGATTTCTCTAAATTTTCATCACTGATAAATCTCGGAGCAAACGAGAACACTTCGGAATCAAAGAATTGTCCATTGAAGTCCAGCTCGTTCGAGAATCTTGATCGATTTGTTAAAATTTCATTTTTCCAGAACCATTGAAACATGTTTTTTTCGACAAGATTTTTGGAGCCTAATTTTCATCGAAAGTTTCCCCTTTCGATCGTTTTTTGTTTAAATTTGTGCTGATTGAAAGTGATTTCATTGGCAGAGCACTGACGATGCCCGAAGACGAGCGCACCTTGCGAATGAATCATCTTCGTCGTCGAGAGAAACAGTACGACGTGAATTATTGGATGAAATCATTTTTACAAGTGATGGGTTCGCTCGACGAGAGAGATTCGGTGGGTGCGACGACGATGCAGCCGGTGACGATGGATGATTTTGACGATTATTTGAGCAAGTAGGTACCAATGTCGTTAAGAGATTTGCATGACTGGGCCCAGCCAGCACATGCGGTAGAAAATAAGTTGTAATTATAAATTACTGATTAAGCAACGAGAATCTTCGTCGTTTAGATAGTTTCAATGGTTTATTTTATTTTATTTTTTTCTTGTAACTCAAAATCACTCACGATACGTAATTCATAGTAATTCGTTGAGTCGACGAAACAAAAAGTATTTAAGCAGCATGAGTTTGGGTACGACGACGCGTGGGCACATTTATCTAAGCAAATTCCTTGAAGAAAATAAAAAACGGAACAAAAAACCAAATTGGAAGCGCATGTCGCCGGGCTGCAGCAAAGTAACACGAAGATGAAATGCGATATTGAAAAATTTTCCAATACAAGCAATATCGGGATTCCTGGCAAGTCACAATTGGCACGTTTCAAAATTGCCTTCGTTCTCACAAATTCACTGTTCAAGGAAGTTCAACGGTATCTTCAAAGCTCTATTTTTCTTTACTTCTTTCAAATTCTTCCATCTCTTCTTTTGATTTTGATTTAAAAATCAATTTCTGTTGAACTGCCTCGAAACGAATCAGTATTCATCTCATTCTCCCGAGCTTCTTCCGGGTACCTTCAACATTATTTAGTAAATACAAAAAAAAAGAAAAAAAAAAAAAACAATTGTTACCTTTGCATCGCTAACGGACACGCGAAATTTGTCGGAGAAGAAATATTCCCATTTCTCTTTTCTTCCGAACAAAAAATCGTGGCAAAAAACGCTTTTTTCTTTCTCTCTCTCTCTCTCTCTCTCTTTCTCTCGTATATACTTTGGTAAAAGCGGCGGGCCCGCGCGTGCAGTTGGGACCTGACTCATAATGAAAGCCGGGTAACGAT
Organism: Campoplex capitator; assembly: GCA_037576405.1. Lineage (NCBI taxonomy): Eukaryota > Metazoa > Arthropoda > Insecta > Hymenoptera > Ichneumonidae > Campoplex > Campoplex capitator. The sequence goes on along the minus strand of JARBWI010000323.1, from coordinate 4,144,480 downwards.
CCAGTGATGGCGCATGTCCCCTAGGTATATTGGCGACAACCACAAATTGGCGCTCCTGCTCGATTACGATGGTACATTAGCTCCAATAGCTACGCATCCGGATCTTGCTACATTGCCTCTCGAGACCAAGAACGTATTACAAAGATTGAGCAAAATACCGGATGTATACATCGCCATTGTATCAGGTAGAAATGTCAACAATGTCAAAACAATGGTCGGCATCGAAGGTATTACTTATGCTGGTAATCACGGTCTCGAGATTCTTCATCCTGATGGTAGCAAATTCGTTCATCCTATGCCTGCTGAATTTGAGGGAAAAGTTGCTGGTCTTATGCAAGCACTTCAAGATCAGGTAAACTATCCTTATTAGCTTTTATATAAGCTAATTAATCTTTCTTACATTATCGGATTCGAACGTTTGAAAAGCATGAATCACGATTATTATGGTGTATCATTCATTTTTCAAAAATTTCAACGATATTTTCACATTTTAATGACGATAATGCAAGAACTCAAGTAGAAAGGTAAGTTGATCATTTTTCATCAATAAAATCATTTTTAAATCTCACAATCGCAAACAATAATGAACTGTTAACATTTATTTACTCGAAATCAATTTATTTTCAAATTCGAAATCAGAATTGATTCTTCATATTGATAATCTACTGAATTTTGTCTTCAAATAATTATTGGTACAATTAAATCGTTATTACTCTCAATATTTTGCTGATTTTTTATTATTTTTTTCATTTTACACTGAGAATCGATATTTTGATACGATAATGGCATTATTTTCTCATTCAAGAAATTTGCAGCTTGAATTATTCCGAATATTTTCTTCGCGTCTTTAATCTCATTTTCGCAGAAGATTATAAACTTTTTTTTTTCAAAGTGTTTCCTTATTCGTTAAATATGTTTTTTATGGGGAAAAAAAATAGGAAAAACTGAATAATGATCCAATCATTATGGAAAATAACGTTCGTATCGTTAAATCTCTATTAAAACGTTCCACGATGATAACACGACGGTTAATGCTGCTCATGATAATAATTAATTTTGTTTTAAAAGCTTTGTCGTGATGGTGCGTGGGTGGAGAACAAGGGTGCTTTGTTGACCTTTCACTACAGAGAGACACCGATGGCAGGAAGAAAAGAGATGATAGCATCGGCGAAGAAATTGATCGAAGAAACGGGATTCAAAGCTTGCTCGGCTCACTGTGCCCTCGAGGCTAAACCACCGGTCGAATGGAACAAGGGTCGTGCTTCGATTTACATATTACGTACTGCTTTTGGCCTCGATTGGAGCGAAAGAATTCGCATTATTTACGCCGGTGACGACGTCACTGACGAGGATGCGATGAAGGTATCATTTTTTTTTTTTTTTCACTCTTCAAAATGTCAGAGAGATACTTCATCAACGTGATTTCAAAATAAAGCGATTTTTTATTGGGATAAAACACTAATAAATACAAAAAAAATGTTCTTGCGTTTTTCATTTTCATTTTTCGTAATAATTAACAAGCTAATTCGCCTCTGAAAATGATCACGAAACTCTGTAACATTGAAAAAATTGTGTTCGTTATAAATTATCATATAATTTTCATAAAAACGTGAACACGGATGAAAAATACTTGGAAATTATTCTGAATTTAAAATTCGTTCAATTTATTCGAATCGCAGATTCGTATTGAGAATAATTGTTGAGAAAATTGTAATTTTGAATATCATAAGATATAAATTATGAATATTTTTTTCTTTTTTCTTTTCGCTAGGCGTTGAAAGGTATGGCAGCAACTTTCCGGGTCGCTTCATCGCACATAATTCGAACGTCAGCAGAGCGACGATTGCCAAGCACCGATTCCGTCCTGACGATGTTGAAATGGGTCGAGAGACATTTGTCGAAACGTAAACATTGCAACAACAACGACATCGGACATCGATACAGACGCAGTAGCGGCGGTGTAACAATGGAAATGTCTTTTCCTACTCAACCAAAAGCATAGACCTTCTTTCAAGGCGTCCGAAAAGCCACGTTTTTTTTTTTTTTATCCACGTCTCGATTCGCGGTATCGAAAAACGTCTTCGAGTAACTGAATTTCGACTTTAGAATATTTGAGAGGAACGATTTTTTTTTTTTTTTTTTGTATTTGTAGACAAAAATGAAAGTTCCGATTTTCGAGAATCCTTCGCTAACTTTTGTCCTGTCGAGAAACGTGTAATTCAAATATCGAAATTTCGTTCGAACTGTTAAAAAAAAATTGATAGATTTATTCGCCGAGTTTACAACCGATAAATTTTTCACTCGCATCAAAACCGTGAAGATTTTTTTTTTTTTTCATTGTTTTGTACGAATTAAAAAGCCTCGCTTCTCTTATCGGACGTTCCTCGAAACGAAGATCAAAATTCCCCGCGGATTTTGCAAGTATTTATCTCCAAAATGTATTGGAAGAATGATGAAAGATAAAAGCAAACGAACATATATATTTTTGCTCCGTGTGTATACACGTTGAACATTCACTTCCAAGCCGTTGCATTCGAACTGCTCAGATTCTGTCGCGAGCAAAATTAAAGAAAACCAAATAAATGAGCGACGTTGAATTACGTATCGTTGGAACGCAAAACCATTTTTTCTTGAGCAGAATTCAAAATTTATTGACACTTTTGGTACCACGAAAATCCATCAAACTTTCTTTCCAATCCGAGAATTAAAACGCCAGCAAAAACCTGGTAATCCGAACGCCATAAAAGTTCATAAAAACTTGAACAATTTCAAGGATCGAGGAATATTTGAATGAGAAAATGAAAGAATCATTCTATTTTGTATTCACACGATACGAATTTCGACTCGAAATGAAAATAAGCAACTGTATGATAGTCTGAAACGAATATTCATCGGTGTAAAACAAAATCTCGGGCAGACTTTCGAGTTGATCGATAATTAAAGCTCTTAGTATTTAGTGATTTAGTCATAGGTCTGTTTCGCTCAAGGAGAAATATAAGTACCTAGTAGAAAAAAAGCAAAACGGAAGGAAAGTAATATAAAAACAGCGAAAACACAGCTTGTCGATGTAAAATTGCACGATGTGTGATTCGCAAAAGCAAACTACAGACTGCGAGAATCGATGGAGAATTAGATAACTCACATTTTTTCACCGCCCCCTCCAAATGAAAAACAAACCGAAATATTTTTCATATCTTTTGTACGGATATTAAAATTTTTGAAAAAACTTTTATGACTTTAGTACAATCGTCGATGAAGAGTAAATTTTCAAAGACATATCTATCGATCGTAAGTAGACGACTGAGCCAAAGTAAATTTGTCTGTTTCATAATAATGTTCTAATGAAAATACCGTTTTTATATTCTTGGTCCAATGTTTTTCGATTCGCTCTGAATCTCCAGTAACGAAAAGACATGTTCGATGATAAAACATAAAAACACATATTTAAATGACGTTGATATATTTTTCAATAGAACTCCGAAGACACAAATATTGACAAGAAAGTGCACAAAAACATTTGCTCTTCTTACGAAAAAAAAAGGGATTCGAATTTTTGAGACTCTGAGAAAAGAATATTTTTGTATGGACAAGATTCGAAGATACTGCGTAACAAAAAATTTCAATTGTTCGTCCAAAATCCACTTTTCAATACAAATGTTTAAACTTATTCTGTTCTTTTTTTATCCTTATACGGTTTCGTTAATTTAAGATTTTGGTTTAAAAATGAAACTAGTTACGATCATACCCCATTATCATTTTGTAAGTTCGAAACATTTGTCTAACTAGTAACGTCTAACGGACATCTCAATTTTTTTCCTAATAATTATTAGTCAATTTTCATCCCTAGTCAATTATTGAAAGGAGCGTTGAAGAAATGAATATCACAATATTTTGAAACTAAAAGGAAAAATGATTTTCAACGGATCTATTTTCTCCACTGAACAAAACTGAACCAATTTCAATTCTGACATTGACATTGTGCCATTAACGCCAATAATTTTTTCAACAAATATATTCCGATGAAATGTCATCGAAATAAATGGTTAATAGTGAAGTACAGTTCCAATATGTTTAGTAACAATAGAATTAATCTTTGATGAATCGCAATGGTTTGATAAATTTTAATCGTCGAGCAGCTTTCTTAGTTTATAGTTATTTTATGTCTCTTTGGTTTTGTATATTTCTCAACTCTTCCAATTCTTTAATGTTGGAAATTCAGTTTTGGGTTATGTCAAGAAGAGAATAAAAATAAAAATATAAATGATAATTCAAGTGTTGCAAATATAACGGAATAGAATCGAAAAAATTCAATAACTCACCAAACTCTGACGATAAGTCACACAAAAACAGGGATATTTATACGATTTTCTATACGTTCATACTCTCATGTTTATCATTAGTTAAAAATATTTACGTAATTCTCATTGTACTCGCAGGAAAAACAAATATATAACTACTAAATTGAGATCCTAACTGGGACGAGATTTTCCACAAATTAGAATTAGTTACATTAAGCAATATAACTACATTATTTTCAAGAAATAAAAGAAGGGAAGAAATAGTTTCCTTTTCTCTGTGGATCGAAAGTAAGCGAGCCAATTTTTATTTCCAATATACAGAAACAAAATGAATAAGTAAATGCTTGAATAAAATAAAATTATTTTCTAGGTACTCGATCGCGTTTTCTTTCATTTCATTCCGACCCAAGTCTTCAACCCAAATTTCCAAGATCCCAAAATATCAGAAAATACCTAGCTTTTCCTTTGACACGTGCAAAAATCTACACAAAATAAAAATGATTAAAAATTGTTGTTCCAAATGTCATAAAAAAAAGTAGTTCGCGAGTGAAAAAAATACGCGTGAGAAATTTCGTGGCGGATAGAACCAGACAAAAAATTTCTCTCACTTTTCTGCATTGATACAAAAATGCAGAAAAATACTGAAACGAAGATTCGATATTTTCCGAAATACATAAGCACCACTCCTATTCTACGAAAATCTAAATATTTTCACAAAGTATCGTTTTTCACTCAACAATATCCATTGAATAATGATATTTATACACATATAAATACAACACAGGGGTTTATTCAGCAAAAAAGGCACACAGTGACACATATATCCTTTACGCACAATAAAGAAATCTATGTATATAAATACAGTTCGAGGATATACGTCGAGAGGGCTCTAATTGTCAGCAGGGATTCCTTTCGTCACTGCGAGTTGCCAATAGGAAAAACTTCACTCGGTTTTTCAGGTACGAGAAAAAAAAAATATGGTTGCTGTGTATATACGTAGACATAAAAGAACGATTACACGGTGTCCATTTCAAGATGGAGGTGAAAGGCATAAGTGTATACCACAATTGCAAGAATCCATGGTAGTAAAGTTCGTACAATATGTAAGCAAAAGGGAACGTGCTGTCTGTAGCATCCTTTTCTCTACTTATTTACAAACATATATATCTATAGGCGTCATTGAGTTATGTACAGAGGATTTATATACAGCGTCATTCAAAAGTACAGAAACCCTGGACTCTAACAAATCTATTTATTTGATCGTGAACCTTCCGAGATCGAAATATTTAAAAAAATACAGAAAAAAGAGCTGCTCGCTAAAGAAGTCGGAGAGTGCTGGGCTCGAACGAAAGTGTTTTGAATCTCGTTCTTCGTATGTTTCGATCACGTGACTCAAAATAAATAAAAAAACGAACGTGACACAAAAACATTGAAATCATTGTTGAATTACGAAATTTTTACGCATGTAAAAATTGAAGTGATACAGAAGCATCATTAATAAAATTTGACTTGTTTCATTGAGAGAAAAATAATTTGTTGATAAATAAACCGTCCCGTTCAAATTTTGTGTGGATAATTTTTTCCCTAGAATTTGTTCAAGTAAATTAGCTTGTTTCGAAACTTTTGAAAGGTAGTGTATGTGTACAAGGACTTTGTGGGCTAACGTAAAGAAATCCGAGCATTATCTTCGCTGTTTTGCCGATTCAATTGTGTGTGCAAAGAAAGGCAGCGTTTAACAAGAGTTTAATAAAAGGCAAACAGCGTCGGCTTCTCACTGCGGCAATGGCAGCAGAAGAGAGAGAGAGAGAGAGAGAGCGAGAAAAAAAAATTGTTTTCGTGGATAGGCCCAAACTGTGTCTAGAGATACATACAAGAATCGTCGATCTCAAAGTGTGTGTATACCAAAATTCCATTGCTCTATACGCGAGGATTATTTGGCTTTACCGGGAGGGTGATGGAGAAAGAGAAAGAATATAGAAGAGGGGACGAGAAAAACTTGGAGTGAAAGAGACGAATCGTAGAAGAATGAAAAGACACGGAGCTAACCTCGAAAGGATCACAGCTGCTCCGATGAGCTTTTTTTCTTAAATGTTTTTCTACTTTAGGGTTTTTCAGGCTTTAGGAATGAACGTGTACGCGATGAAAATCGGCCTCGCGTGTGCTAACGTTTTTTTTTTCTCTTTGATCTCAGTAACCGCGTCTAATAGTTTGTGAGATATAAAAACCTGTCAATCGGTCCGCCATTTTTCTCAAGAGTGAAAAGAATAAAAAAGTTCGTTACGCCTCCGCTTATTTTCGATCTCGATACAATAATAACCTTGAAAAAGTGAAGTTCGCTCATTTCGTTTCCACGAATTCGACGCTGTTTCCTCGAAAATATGAACGGTTAAGTTTTCGCTCTTCGCGTTTCTACGTTTTCTACGGTACTTAGAAAATTATTCACCGAGTTTATCGTTCATTCTAATCGGCACGAAATCGAAATGACCTTTGCGAGCTTTCAAATATAAAGCTGGTTGAATTTCTCACACGATTGAATCGCCTCTCGCGATATTTTCGACAAACCTCAAATCTACTGATCCCCGAGCATAAATAAATACGCCAGTACATATTCATAAGTATATACGAACCGCACGTAATGTCAGGAATCCTGCGTTCTCGAAGTTCCAGGAAGGGCGTGATCCTTTGAGGAAGGGAGGAGAGATCCGAGAGAGATTTTGCTCCAATCCCAAGCACGTTTGACTATTCTCTAAGAGATTATATACACGAAGCGAAGCCCTCTGTGTATCTATAAATACGCGTAGCATATATCAGTGCATGTACGAAAGTACAAACGACGTACCTGGGATTGGTCTGACGGCTCGAGCACACCCCACTGGCAGCACATCCGTTTCGGATCCTTAACGCCCGAATGGACACGTACCACAACTCCATAAATATATCAATATAAAATCCTTGCTCTCGTTCAATGACAACGGACGGACACAGAGTTGAGTATAAACACGAATTTTCAGACGACGAAAAAATCGAAAAAAAAGAAAAACACGCTAAATCTCGCGTTGTGCACACGTACATTGTGGAAATAAGTTGTTTCGGGATTTGTCGAGAAACGGGCTGAAAAAGAACGTCCGGCTGTCGTCGAAGCTCATCGAGGATCTTTGAGGACGCGGACATATTTTTGCAAAATAATGTCAACGATCCTGGAGCCTGTCAAGAAAATCAATAAAATCCTGTCGTACAAGTTCAAAATGTATCAAAATAAACGATTTTTTTTTCTATTCGAATCGTTACGCGACGACGCTTCTATAAAATTTTCTACACCGTTTTGACAATGAATTTTTCGAAATTCAAAAAACTTTTTTGTTGGATCAACAAATCGGGGCGAAGCAGGATGTATAAAATGTGTTGATTCAACGAAACGTTATTTTTTTTTCGTTCGACAAAAACGTCAAACGTCGTGAAAAAAATGAAATTTGTTGGTTAAACGATGTGTTTGAATAAATTAAATTATTGTTCGATCAAACGAATTTTTTTTCATAATAAAATTGAAGAGAAAATAAGGAACCGTTAACGCCGCTTAAAAATCTCTCAGTGAATTTTAAGAATTGATGTTTGAATCGTGGAACAAAGTACATATATCGAGAAGAACTCGAGATTATATAAATGCGAACAAAAGGCGGAGACCACGGCGCGCTTTCCTAAGTCACTAACTCAGTGGAAACGCAGCCTGAGGCGGCAATCGATTCAACCCGATGTAATTATCCGGGCGCTGAATTTTTTATCATACTGAAACAATGACGTATTTTCAGACTAAACAACATCGAGCAGAATTTCCTTCCATACGGACTGGCACTGACGCCACCGCGAATAACCAACTCCCTCTCGTGTCCCGCTCTTCGAACATATACCCAACTTTCATGTAGATATATATATATATATATTCGAGGCTGAAGTATATACGATTCTGCCACCCTCGATGTACCGGAGCTAACGTTTCGCTTTTCTGTTGACATTGCCTGTAATAGAATAATCTGTGGAGATCGTAGCTCCGATCCATGTATACATATATATTCAATTTATATAGAGGGGGGTCGGTGACACGTTAACTCGATGAAAAAAAAAAAATAAATAAATAAAACTTCACATTGTTATAAAATTATAGTCGCACAGGCGTCGACAATTGTGCTCTCATTTTTTCATTCGAAAAATCCCTTTCGCGTATGTTCTCAGTAAACAATTGACGAGTTTTTGATCGATAATCAAACATTCGGATCAGCGAGATTTTGTTATAACTGGGAAAAAAAAATTTGCTGATTGACTAAACTAAAGTTTTAATTGGATCAACGAATCGTGGCGAACGCAATAAAAAAAATTCATTCGAACAAAGATTCTTGACGAAAAAATTAGTAAAAATGTGGCTTTCGATAGGCGAAGAATGGTTGAAAAAAAAGGAGAAATTCGAATTAATTAAGAGAGGTTATGCTATCGTCGTGCCTATATAGGTCATAGAATTGGCGTGAAAATTTTTAATGCTGTTCTTTATAGCTTAATTGTTGTTCTCACGAAATTTCGGGGTCTGTCATCGACCAATTGAGAGAGAAAAATATATTAAAAGCAGTGGGTGTTCTCCATGACGGATTTCCCACGGTGACATAGGAAAATACGATTTTCGGTCACTAAAAACGATTCTCGATCTGGTTTTCATGGAATATTGAGTCGTAACGAAGCTCCCGGCATCTGACATTGTTTTGACACTTTAGAGATGTTGAGGTTAAGCCTGCGCGTATCGGCGCGGTCGAGCACTACGCCAGTCACTGAAATAACTGTTATTTCAGTTTTGTTATTATACACAAATTGTCATAACCGATATTCGATTGCGACAAATTTTTGTACTAAAAACTATTATTTTTCTGAGTATCAAAAATTGGGATAAGCATAAGTTTTGAATCAAGTGATCAGTATATATGACCAGCTAAGTCGATAGGATTACACCGTAAAACGAGAAGAATAAAAGTTAATGGCGCATTATAAAAAAGGCAATTGAATAGTATTTTTTGTTGAGTAAAGTTGCAATGAAATGCATTTAATTATGTAAATCCGGAGGATATACCCGCGTGAGGATTCTCGTAAAAATATGTATGAAAAGAGGTGAACGAAATGATGAATCCGTGCATAAAATAAATCGACGTTTATTAAAACCATTTGCAAATCGTGTTGAATATATCCGTGGGTATAAAAAGAAGCGATAAAAGTTGTGAGTTTTTGGACTAAATGAAAAGCGGGAGTCGCGTATAAGAGAGCGTTGGTAAGTTCGTTTAATTAGGAAAATGGAACGAGAAAAAGTGTAGCATATTATGGGCGTGATTATGCCTCCGGGTCAATTGGCACAGACATGCCATTTTTCGTCAGTTTTATCATTTGAAACAAAAAACTTTTCTACATGTTTAAACATGAATGTAGAAAAATAACGAAGGAATAATCATTTACGGGGATTCGAGAGCGTGTGTGGGAGAGGGATTCCCCGCTAATACGCCGTCTGTTTGTTCAAACAGGCTATTCTCGCGAGTAAAGGGAGGGAGAGAAAAGAGAGGTTAGAACGAGAAACGAAGCGAATAAGAGTGCGAGCGAACGTATAGCAAAACGGGGCTAATCCCCTACCGACACGAGAATCTCATCGCTTTTCGCCTCGTGTGCGAACCCTAAAATAAACAATCCTCCTTTCCACCTTCGCTCACCCTCTCAATCCCTCAGAATCACAACTTCTCCGCTCTATTATTACGAACGACCATCCTTCAATTGGGACCGTTTTTTTTTCTCGTTTTTTTTTTTTTTTTTTTTTTTTTTTTTTATGCATTTACGAAAGAAAACCTTATTCTCTGCCACCATCTACGAATATCGACTTCGGGAATAAAATCCTTTTTCAAGGGGCATCAAAATCCTCTGGCTTTTGTTATGTTGACGCAACGAGTTATCCGTATCACTTAGCAAAATCCTCAAACTTCTTATTTATTCCTCGCTGTACGAATTTATTACGTTGCGAAGAAGTGTCGTTGTCCGAGGCGATTTTGGCCTTTCGTTCGATTATGAAGCTACGATTTTCTTATATCATATTTTATTTATTGACTAAAAAAGTCGAAAAAAAAAAAAATATTTCGTTTCAATGCAGGCGTCGTCGCATTTTTATCTAATATTCGATGGAAATACGATAAATTCCTGGGTTTAAATAAATGTTTTTCGTAACAAATTCATTCGTTCGAATAAGCTGAAGGAATATGGTGAAAAATTAAAACTTTTCAATTGGAAAATTTCGAAAACGAAAAACATAGAAATTCGATGGAGATGTACGGTGATACAGGCGTTATTTTGGTGAAAATTCACTTATTCGAATTAGTTGAGAGAGAATGATAGAAATTGAAAAAAAAATTTCATTTACGAACACTCAAAAAATGCCTGTTTCAATGCAGCTTCATCGCCTTCCATTGAATATTTCATAAAAATGTGTTAAACCGAGCATTTTTTTTTTTACTTTTTCAACAATTCTATCGAATCATCAATGAAATCGTGAAATTCGTGGCGAATCATGAATTCGGACTCGAAATTTGTTCCGGCAATCTCTTTTTTTTATCTCGATACATAAATTTGTTTGAAAAATTATTCAAATTTTCGAAAAATGTTTGAATTTCATAAGTTACGAACAATTTACATTCTGGTTGTCTAGAAAATGAGAAAAATCAAGCATTTTTTGCAAAATTTTAAATGTTTTTTTGTTCTATCACGACACTCAAATTTTTTAGTCTTTAAATTGGGTAGTTCGGTGATTCGAAAAATGAAAAAGAAATTGGAAAGAGAAGTAATTTGATTTTTTTTTCTTTTCAATGAGCTCGAGTGAAAAAATTTCTCGACTCTCTTCAATTTCGTTCAGTTATTTAAAACATCGGCTAAAATGATGAAAGTTGAGAATCGTACAGTTTCGAACTTATAGAAGGAACCTGGCAACGTCACAACGAACGTTATTACCGCTGTCGCGTGTTCATTTTTGTATCTTTCTATGCGTATATTTTCAACCCCTATCTTCCCTTCACCCTCGGAAATTTCCCTCTGGGCTGGTCCGTCGATATCGTTGACGAGGATCCACCTATAACCGAAAAGAAATAGACCAAGACCATTAATTGGTTTTCGGCGGGGAAATACGAGAGGCACCGCTCTCGGGGTACGCAAGATTTTATACCTATTTACGGTGGAACGTGTATCGATAGGGATATACAAATCGCTTTGATATGAGACATTCTCGGTGCATTTATCAATATTTTCTTCAACTTTGACTTTTTTTGTTTGTTTATCTATCGTTTCAAACACAATTCTGAGGCTGAATAATCTGATCTTATGCTCGAATCGATAACGAACTGTTGAAAAATCATTTTCTATTGGCCTCGCACAAATAACAAATTTTTTATTTGAATTTCGATTCGAATGATGCGATTCCAATAAACAGATACGACATTATTGAAATTATTTTTCAAACGATGAGGAAAAATGAAATGAAATTTCTTCAGAATAATCCGCAAAATTCTCTGTGTCCGAAGATGTAAAAATTTTGAATTTTCGTACTCGACTCTGTCACAAAAATAGAAAATCGATCCTATAAAAACTATTTCACAACTGCGTTAAACGTTTCGCTCCATAACCATCGTCCCCGTTTTCTTCTCGAATATTCCTGCAATTATAGGCCTACGAGTAAAAAAAATTTCGGGACGAACGTGGCTCAACTTTTCGTCGAATATCCCATACTCGAATGTTATCTACGCAACGAACGATCAAACCGTCGCACACGTCGATAACTATGTATCCAAACATTCGTCCGAGAATATATCTGTATACGCAACTAGAAATTTGCGTATACAGTTCGATCCAAAGGAAGAGAGAAATGAGAGAAAATTTTAATCGAGTTTTCGAAAAACCAAACAGTCGAATCTCCCAGTTTTAAACCTAAGAAAATGAGCTTCGAGCATCTTTTTTCTTTTCTCCTTTGTTTCCGACTCAACGTGTCGAAAAAAAAGTGTTTTTTATCCAACAAAATGCCATTCGGTTTAACGGAAATACGGTCGATTCGACTCTTCTCTTGTCGAATTAATCGAATCATTTATCAGTTGAAAAACGAGAAAAAAAAATCAGCTCAATCCACTATACTTTGGTCCAACTAAATGGATTTTGTTCGATGAACAAATATTTTTTTTCTTTTTTCTCGATGCAGAACTTTTGCGACGAGTTTGTTTCAGTCGTTTTGAAGCTGACTCTAGATACGTGCCTTGATACATACAGAGATCGGTACGAGAGTCGTGACACACACACACATACACAGACACGAGATGGTCAGTTGCGGAATTCACGTTTCTGCAGGCATGTTCATCCAATTATGGAAAATTAATTGGCGATCGGTCGCGTTCAGTGACTCGAGGCTGTGTCTATACATGTATGTCATCGTCTATATCTATATGAATATAAATATATAGAGAAGAAACAATCGGATGGTTTGATCGAGCTGCTCGCGTTGGCTATTCTTTGTGCCGTTGGATTCGATCGGTCTTTTGCCGAGTGATGTAATAATTAAAGTAATTAACTGTTCAATAAATTGGGATCGTCGAGAGAATATATATAAACAAACAAATCGATGGGGCTGATACGATAGAAAAAAATGTTAACCTGACTGTGGAGATTCGATGCAATCGAGCGATAACAGCGATGTCAATTATTATTGTATAATAAGTTATAAACGGTCGAATGGCCTGCGGGGCTCACTGGCTCTCGTAGCCTCTGCTCGAAGCTGATTCGTAAAAGTTTCAAATTCCCACAGATCTTTTTTTTTTTTTTTTCAAACTTCATTTTTTTATCGTTTCGAGCTGTTTATACGACTCGGAATAATTTTTCATGCGGACATCTATTGGGAGGAATGAACATTTTGAGTTGTTGTTTCAATGTCGCGTTGCTCTCGCTATCGGAATTTTGATGGCGAATTTTTCTTTTTTTTTTCTCTCTTCGACAGCATCCGTAGAAACTTGAATTTCATATTCGAAGGTATTTTATATTACGCACGTTTTGAATTTACAAATCGAGGTTTTTCGAACGAGAAAAAAAAACACAAACGAACAAAATGTTTAATCATTTTTTTCCTGTGGTAAACGCTCATGTTCCAAAATGTTTTTTTTTTTTTCTAATTGGCTTTTGGATCGGATAACAGAAGTTGCATCCAATGTCATTCATTTTTGTTATTAATATTTTCAAAGCTTCTCTCTCGCAGGCTTCGAGGCTTATTCCTCGCCCCGGGAATAATATTTTTATTATTATTTTTTTTTTTTTCGGAATTATACGCTTCGCGTATCAGCTCTTCCATTTCATCGTGAAAAACCAGCACGAGTTTCTCTAGAATTCATTCTTTTTCTCGTGCTTTTTTTACGATCTGTTGCAACGAAGAAGGGGGGGGGGGGGAGAGCAGACGCGATTTTTTTTTCGTGAGAAATTAAATGAGAATGAAAGAATAATGGATAAAAAATATCGTGTCGGATCCTTTGAAGACACGGGCAAGACAAATATTGACTGCAGCGAGAGAAAGAAGAAGAAAAAAAAACGTGGAGGGGGTGACGAGCTCATAATCCTTGTGAAAAACTCACGAAACCCCGTATCGAAGGAAAAGAGCTTGATCTTTAGCTTCTTTCTTTCTATTCTTGATATTTTTCTTTCTTTTAACCATTCGGCAATGCAGCTTTGAAGTTGAATCGCCGGAGAAAAAATAATTTTTCGTTTTCGTTTACTTTGATTTATCACGAAGACGCTGCGATGAATATTTTTCTAACAGGCAATTTCTGAATTGGAGCACGTAAAAACTGTGCCCATTAACCGAAGACTCGTTTAATTCTCTAATGCAAAACTGTACATTTCTAAGGATCATTAGAAAAATGCTGATCCGTTTGGATCTGTGGATTTGATGAAAATTGTCTTTCCAAATTTAATCTCAATTTCAATGCAATTAAATATTATTAATCACTTTTACAGAGTAGAGGAAAAAAAAATCCAAGGAAGATCGTGACACTTGTCGCCAGGTTCGGAAGCATCACGCTCATTTTAACGGTAAATTTTAGCGTTGAATTAGCTTTTCTGTTCTTTCGTTGTACCACCAGTACGATGGGCATGGTATTTTGAAAGATGAAAGAGGAGAAGATGATAGCGAGGAGTGCGACGAAAGGGATTATACTTTTACGGTAATGATCGTCAAGAATTCACGGCGTTAATGCGCGTGACAATACAGATGTTTTCGCGTCTAAGCAGCGTGCTAAGTGGATGTCCCAAGGGTATTGTACACAGGAAACCAAACGAGGAGAGAAGGATGAAAAAGGAACAAGAGAGAGAGAGAGAGAGAAAAGGGAACCGAAAAGACGAGAGAGCTCGGTTGGTGGCTGGGGAAGCTACGGGTACTAGTACCTTAGGGAGGTCCATTTCCCGATCAATTGACAAGGGAAAGATGCACTTACCCGTCGATCCGGAGGGCTTTCGAGAAGGCAGTACAGAAGTAACCCAGGAGTCGAGAAATCCGCATAACGAGAGAAGAAAAGAGAGAGAGAGAGAGAAGAAAAGAAGAGTTGAAGAAGGAAAAGAGTAGAGGGGTTTCGGTGTCGTCGCTGTTTGTAATTCTACAGCCAATAGACTTATTATTAGTTTGTGTTACACTTGACTGGACGCCTTTTTGCCTTGAGAAAAATGAATGCGCCCATAATCGACGACTGTGCAAAAATAAAATCTCTTCTTTCTTTCCTCAATACCTCCAGTTTTGCTTTTTTTCTACCCCCGCGAAGAAAGCCATGGAAATTGATCCCTACGAATTATCCTGTCACACAATGTGTTTTTTTTTTTTTTTTTTTCACCACGAGCCTACTTTCATTCAACCTACGATAAATACAACGATGGAAACTTTGCTACTACACCATTAATCTCAAAATGCATACTACCTCGTAATAAAGCTTTTGCTTTTACTTTTATCTCCTCTTCATTATACTCTTTCACTTTTTTTTTCAAGCTTACTACTTTCATCATAACCAGAAATCGCCATATTATCTTTCTCGTGATTTTCTATACCGATACTTCACGTTTTTCATATTCTGTCGCGCTTGTAATCCCAGCAATACACGTTTACAATGTTTCCATACTTTTATGTAAATCTTCCATAAACTCGTAGCTTTTTTTTGCTGCGATATTGCTGAGGGGAGAGTCCTGAAAAGCTTTCGAAGATACATTAGAAATTGCATTGAAATTTCGATTTCAAATTTGTACGGCAGAGAGTCACAGGGAGACTTGAATAAAAACTGGTTGATTTAAATGTTCACGCGATCATAAAAATTTTTAGATAACGATTATTTTTTTTAAACGAACGTAAACTCGTAGAAAAAAAAGTGCCTAGAATTTAGATAAAGTTTAGACAGTGGAACGAAGATATAGGTGGATGAGATTCGGCGGGATTCGAGACCGAGATGAAGCATCGGATAATCTCGCAGACTCTCGTATGTCTGAGTATTTTCATTCCCGGAGGGCGTCTGAATTGTTCCACGTACCTGGATGTCGCGTCCTCACCCTGGCAACGAATTTTCTTCGGGTTACATTTTTTTCCATGAGATAGACAAAAATATTCGTGTCCCTCGGTATTATTTTGGCATTCCGACACTCCGTTTTCGTGGATTCTTATCACTGACGTAAGAATTAGAAAAATCGAGCGTTGATTACTCGACGAAAAGCAGAATTTATGCTCAAGCGTAAAACTTTAAGTTCACTGAATTATTTTTCAAATTTGCTTCGAAACAGGTCACTTCGAAAATGATTTATCCTCTGCAATGAAGAATTTCGGAGCTGGAAAATTGTCAATAGTTGTAAAATTGGGGTCTTTTCACTGTGGACTGGATGAAACGTTCATTGATCTGCTCCCGAATCGAGATCATTGAAATTCGTCTAATCGCCAAAGTTCGCCAATTACACAGGAAAAACAAATTCACTCATTCACAAATTCTTTGTAGATCAAACGTTTTATTTATGGAAAAACGTAATTAGGAATTGAATAATAAGAAAAGCGTAAACACGAATGTTGTTTTTTGTTTCTCCTGCAACGAAAATTAATTTAAATCCAGTCTCCATCGAAAACGAGTGAGATAAATTTTCATTAATTTGGCTTTTCACTGAATTAGTATTCCAGGAAACTGCATTCGTTGAAAATCAGCGTGCTACATTTACCGAAATTAAATTTGAATTGAATTGAGTATTCTTCGAAAAATTCATTCGCTTCAACCGTGAGCGTGGATGAAAAAAAAAAAAAAAATACATTTTTCATCAGAGAAAGAAAGAGGAAAACGTATTCGCCGGATGTACGGGTTCTGTACGAGTTTTCGCGTACAGTTTTCATAGTATCTCGTATGATATGGATAATGAATATGTATGCGCGAACACTGGTCCAGGTGAGCTGAAATCCGTCGCTCTTCGGTAACCGAAAGCACGCGGTAATCCTGCATGGAGGATAATCCCGATCCTGGTCGGAGCACTGTTGCCGGGGCATGTTTTGTCGCATATATACTCTCGTGCGTGTATCGCATACCATATACAACCATGCCTTTGAATACGTGAATAATATCATATGTGCCTGCTGGGATGTCCAGTGTCTGGATTCGGATCTGCCTCGAATCTTTCTAGCATCCAATCATTTCCTCAAATTTACATACTAATTAGATAATCTCGGAGATTAACGTGCTGAATAACAGCAAAAATACTGATATCGCAGAAAAAAAAAGTTAATTCCGGCTAAGCAACGATGAAGCAAATGCAAAAAAAAAAGTCAAAGTAATCAAAGAGCAGAGACAATAGTTACAGAAATTCATTGATGAGATTCGTCAAATTGGATAAAGATTTACGAGTTATTAACATACCAAGTGACAAAAAAACATTCAGCAATCATGCAGAAATCTCTTCCACCATAAATATTCCATTGCGAACACAATTGAAAAGCAGTCATAAGAGTTTAAACCCGACGAAAACCGACAGTATAAAAAAAAAGAGTCGAACAATTACCAGAACTCTGGATCAACCTTTCCTGTTCTCCATTTCACAAAAAAAAAAAAAAAAAAAAAAAAAAATATTGATTTCATCAAAACCCTACGAATCGTTAGATATCAGCGGGATCGAAACATCAAAAATGGCGTCGAATATCATTCATTTTTGTAAGTATTCCCCCGGTGCGTATATGCACGCCTTATATTTTGAAAGCCCTTACGGACAATTCAGTCATACGCACGAGCTCATGATCCATCAGAGCTGTACACGGATCGAGGCACGATTAACGCTTGGATTAGGATCAACGATCAGACATATAAATATATATATACATATATACATACACACACATCGAAATGGAGATAAAGCAGAGATTTTCAGCATCAGAATACATCGAGTACATACAAGCAGCATGAAACGCATTAAGGGATGCGGTACGTGCGGATTTGAAGCATTCATTCGATGTGTACACACGAGTATGTGTGGTACCGGCGTCTCCTAAGGGTATATCAGGGATTTTGCTCATACATATGCTCCGTATACATATATATGTGAATCGATGTATATATATATAGATGAATGTGTGTACACGTGTAGTACGTGTAACGTGTTCAATGCCTATACGGATGCATAACCGTTTACGCTCGGTTCTCCACGAGACTACCCTCTCCAAGCTGGATGCCTGCGCAACAACGAGGACCAACCCGACCAACGTCGAAGAGCGGGGAATTTACGTAAGGAGGAACCCTCCGAGAGCACACAGCCTGCCTGCCTGAGACCGGGAATTACTGCGCGCATTACAACGGTTTTATTTTATTAAGGTGGACACCCGATTTGAATAATAATGAATGAGACTCAGGGGAGAAGGAGATTTGGCCTAGGAGATAGATTTCATCGGTGGATTAAGAGCTATATCATTTTTGTGGTGTATCATGTTTGTGTATGCGCGCGTATTCAACTACAGCCAGTTTATTACACCTCGAAAAATATGATTCCGAGGATAATGGAGGCTGAGAATATTCGTTTGATCTCAAATGATTGAGGAATCGATTCAGAGGAATTCAAGGATCACGCTGACTCGCGCTTTTGTTTTCTGCAAATAGAGCCTCCAGATTTATGGAGAGCCCTTTCCTCTTGAGGACGACTGGGAATGAAAAACAATCGGGGAAAATCGCACATAAGAGAGCGATTTTTGATCCTTGCAATAATCCGCTGGGACAACCCTTGATATTGAAACATTCTTCGGACAGAGACTGTCGTGCATCCGGAAAACGAATTCATTACGCTTAATCATTTATGGTTGGTGCCTATTCACCGGATCCGGTCATCCGCCATCCTCGGCGAGCAAACTCAACGGAGGTTTCTATACCGATTCTTCTGTACCAGGTCTGACAGACCCGGGAGATAATTTTTAATAAAGAAAAAGTTTCGGCGCTGTAGCCTCAAAAAAGATAAAATAGGAAGAAACTTACCGGGGGCCGAGAGATACGAAAGTTTGATGAACCTTAATTTGACCAGAAATGTCAGAGATTTGGAACTTTTACGCGGGTCCAAAAGACCCGTTATCTAGGAAATTAGTAATATATTCATGATGTGTAAAATTAGGTAATTATTGTGCCCCTAAAGTGGCCCGTCTCCGACCTCATCTCCGCGCGTTCACCGCGATTTCATCGCGGAAGCCTTTTTGCCTCTTCGGTAATTTGGCCCTTCGGGGTTATTTCTCACACTCCCTATTTATCGGGCATTCCGTGTACACGGCGTCCTTCAACACCCTCGGTAGTCTGTCTCTCCCTCTCTACCGTTCTCATGATGTCTGTCGTTGTCAAATAGTCCTCCAACCCCCTCGCGGCTCTCATACCAATCCGAAGCTCTCCCCTCCCCCCTCCCCTTCCTCTGAAATCTTCTTATGTACATGCAAAGGTGTATACACAGAGAGATGTTGGAGGGGTAGTTTGAGCAGTTCATAAACGTCCCTCGTTCGTAGCAAGTAAAATGGGCGTGGCAGCCAAAAAACGGCGAGCTGCCACGCCTGTCGTCCAGTAACAACGGTACGTGTTCGAGGGGAGGGTTGCGCGTTTCGAAGCGCGTTTCTAAGGGGGGGCCCCACTGGTGGTGGTAAAATCCGTAGCTTTTTGAAAGCTTCCCTCGTACCTAACGATTTTGTTCTCTCGTGTAATCTTGTCTCACAAACCCTTCGCTCTATCGTCAACGAGCACGATATTTTCTTCTTGCCCCCATCGGATGACCACACTTTTACGTGGATACGAGCTTACTGAGTTAGCTCAACCGGACCAACGATCATTCGACATCGCGACGCTATAGCGTGGATACGGAACAAAAAAACAAAAAAAAACTTGGCTAAATTGAACATAGATTATGGAGAAGAGGATGAATCGCTTCGGGTTGATTTAATCGTTTGAACAATCGACTTTGATACGAAAATTTCGATAGAACCAAAGTGTCAAAATAGTCATGTATCATTTGATCGAAACGTAATAAAATTCTTGAAGATATTCGAGTGTTATAGGTGAACGGGTAAAAGTGATTTTTCGAGTATCGAAGAGAAGCCGAAGTGCGCGATGATCAGTCTTCCAACGGTGCGTACGAATATTTCAAATGATCGAGAAGAAAAAGCTCGCGGTTGTCGCACGAGGCAAGAGTTTTGAAGTGCAATCGCTCGATTTTATTTCCCGGCAATAACGGAATAATATAAGAAGAAAAAAAAAATGAGAACTAAGCTCGATTCGATTTGACTGGCGGATCTATAATCGGGGTTTCCAAAGTCATTGTAACAACGGGACATTTTCGATTCGGATATATCATGGTCGAAAGTACATACGCGGGTGATTCGCCGAGATCTCGCTCACCGATGACCGAACCTTCGAGTCCGCTTCGCGATTTTGGTCCAGGTTTTTCCGGCTACGCGCATCGTTATCTTTACAATTATTCGCCTGAAGCGATGCAACAAAAATTGAAGAGCATCGATTCCAGTCAGCATCATAACAATCATCACAGTAATCGTCATTCACCAAAAATAAATCGCGAGATCGATGCTCCTCGTGATAAAAATTATTCACGAAATAGCCGAAGTCCCGTAAGCCCCGAAGAAGTTCCAAGATTTCGGGGCCGTGAATCATCTCGTCCAAGCTCATCCGCAGCCATGTCATCGCCCACCTCGCTCTTCACCATTGATAGCATTCTGGCACCCAGACCTGTTGGAAATCTCACACCGACTACCACTAATTCCATTTCTGTTGTTCAACATCCCGATAACGTTGGTTCACCACCCAGAGCCACCGCGATCCATCCCCTGCAGCAACAGCTTCATCATCTCTCGTTTACACCGGCTGATTTTCTTGGTAAGTCAACCACCAGAAAATCATTTCCCAAATAAATCTTCACGTTCCATTTTCACACTCCGGAATCATCTTGTTTTATTATTTTTCTAAACTCATTTTGGATTTCAGTTTCTCAATTGTTTTCATGAATATTATTTACAAATGTGTTTTTATTTGCTGCAAATGTATTTGTCTCAGAATTGATGTTTTGCCTTTTTTTTTTATTGAAAGAAAGAAGCTCTGTTTGGATAACCAAAATTTGTTTGTCAGTGTATCAAACGATTGTCAGGATCGTGCCGAATCTCGGGCGTATTAAAACGAAAAGTTGTAAAAGCTTAAATTCGGAGCTTACGATACCTCGAGGGCTTGAAGATTTGCGATACTGGTGAAAAGGTCGGTGAGAGAATGAGAAGAAAAAAAAAATCATGTAAAAAGGAAAGTGGGAAAAGGAATTTGGCCTTACGCGTTCGCCGATGCAAATCCCCTGGGACTCGTGAGCCGTCCGCGAGTCGGACTTAACCTGGCGCCTCGATATACATATACACGGATACACATTTTTTTTCGTATGCCAAGGAGCATTAAGTACAAGTTTCTCACCCTCGTATTTACGGCTTTTACACTGAACTACCCTGCACTCGACGAGAGTTAAGTAAGGAGGAAAAAAAAAAAACGTTGAAAAGGATTTTTCCTCGTGCTCAATCCGTTTTGGCGATCACGCACGAATGATCGCTGCCCTCGCGACAGCAACATTTTTATATAATGCTTCTTTTCCCGATGGAAGAAAAGGATGCAAACGAATCATGCATCAGTTACGAGAAAACCAGAATTCTTTCTTTCCCCTCTCCGCTCCTCCCCCCCCCCCTTCTTTTTTTTAAGTCTAAGCTGCTTGTTTCTCCAAAAACTCAGACTGACTCCCTTGAGAATTTCGAGCTAAAAGAATTTAATCCTTCCACCACCGTTGCGACTTCCAAATGACTTCCAAACGCACGTCTTCGAGCATAGATAACATTCTTCGTTATTTGAACATAGCAGAATTCATTGGTTTCTAGTTTTATCACTCAAAAGCTTCTAGCATTGAATGATTAATCGTTTTGTATTGTTTGTTTCAAGCTGCTGCCTATCCAGGACTTTATCCCGGCGGCTACGTAGCCGCAATGGCCGCTGCCGGCGTCTCGCTTCATGGACAGCCTGGTTTTTATCATACCGCTCATCCCTATCAGATGAATCCGAACGGACCAGGCATTGGTCCAATGACGAAAAGAAAGCGTCGACACAGAACTATCTTCACGGAGGAACAGTTGGAACAGCTGGAAGCGACTTTCGACAAAACTCACTATCCCGATGTTCTTCTCAGAGAACAACTCGCGCTGCAGGTCGATCTCAAAGAAGAAAGAATCGAGGTTAGTCAGCGAGCAGGCAGTAATCCCCAAAATCTTTTGATTTATCCCTATTTCGGAGTTTGTATATTTCAAATGTACCAAACTTCTTACTTTTTACATTTTGATTCAAATTTATTGGCTTGATTTGTTTTTTGCCAACTTCGTTCATCGAAATAATTTTCAGACAATATTCCAAACTCTGTAAATGTTAAAAATTGAAAAAAAATTCTTCCTGACGATGTAGAAGATTCTCGTTACAAAGATTTGTAAAAGAAAGAAAAAAAAAATGGAAAAAAACGAGTGAAAATACAGATTTGAAACGCAACTCGTAGACCAGCTGGTCGTGAGCACACATTTGCCAAGTGTGCCGAGCTCTTCCCATGGTTTTCGTAACTTGGCCACCCGAATAAATAATTCTTTGGCAAACATCACGAGACCTCAGGGAGGATTTTTTTTCTTCCAAGGGTTTTTTTTTTTTACCTCAGCCCGCACCCTCTGCTGTACGTTCGGTACGTTCCGTGTAAGGTCACAGTTTGAGCTGACAAATTGCTTTTTGTTTCAACCCCTCGTTCTCGGCACAGAAATCATGTGAAATTGCGTATCCCGAGAGTTAAGTTCATACAGTATCGTATTTCCAGACCATCACGAAGATATTTGAGAGAAAATTAGTGTCGTCACTCCCTCAAAATCCATATTCCTTCGCCATGCCTAACTTACCTGCCTACAATTTAAACAGCATGAGAATATTCGATTACGCTGAAGCTTTTCTACCTATCAAGACGGACTTCGAACAGTGGAATCTCAGAAAAAGGAAGATGAATTTCTTCCCTTCTTTTCACGTTTCCAAATAAAATCCAAAATAATAATTGTTCACCAGTCTCAAGACGAAACACTTTCATCCTCTTTTCAATTAATCATTTTCATCAATGTTCTTTGGTATTTATTTCGATTCACTTCTACAATAGCATTTTTAACTACACAGTTGATGTTACAATTTCTGTGATCGAGCACAGCAGTTTCGAGGGAAAAAAACGTCCAAATTGTGGCTCCTCATCGATTATTTCGAAACTTGGATACAAAATTTGATTTTCAATTTAGACGTTCAAAATTTTATGGAAGTTTGAAGGGAATAGATATTTTATGATTGATTAGAATTCTTGCATTGCTCTTGAAAAAAGGTTTTCGTAGAGATTGTGAAATTGAATCCCGAGTCAGGAATTCCGGATGTGCATCCAAAATCATCAATGAATTCGACGGTCATTGGGGCCAGCATTGGAAAGCAAGAACTAATTCATGAGCAGTTGCAACGTTTAGTATGTTTCACATTCACAGGGCAATGAGAATGAATGAGAATCGAGAGCACATAGAGAACGAGAGTTCGGGTGATATTTGTGCTTTTCTCTCTGCTTCTCTTTCGCGTACGTGTAACAAAATATCTGCCATAAATATGCATAAATTTTGAGTCGAGCAATGGTTACGCTTTAGATAAAAGGCTTAAACGATAATGGAGCTCGTGTTGTTTCATCACCCGAAGCACACATTTTGTTCGATGCAAAATTTCAACGAAAATTTGTTTACACAATAAACCAACGGAATAATTAAATTCCGAAGCAGCGAGATAAATACCATTTATGTACACGACAAAAATCCTTTGTCCAATTTAATTAAAATATAGCAAAAAAAAAAAAAAAAAAAAAAACAAACAAAACATGTCATAATAGCGGAACGAAATTCGTTTCTCTCATTCAGCTCGTTTTCCCATTGTTTTTTTTTTGTTCTTTCACGACAGTGATTTTGGGCTAATTAACAGATTTTTGTATACTCGTTATTAAATTTTTCCACTAATTTTCCTGCACAAAAAAACGCTTTGAATTAAGCTGTGCGTTTCGCGTCGTTTTCGGTGAAACAATTTAATTGATTTCGGTGCATAAAAAGCTGTAGCGACTCGATAACAACGAGAACGAAAAAAAAGCCATTGAAACGTAACTGTTCAATTGAGACGTATTAATCGTTTGTAAATTCATTGTTCGTTGAAAATTTTACATGCGAAAAATCATACCAGTTCCGGAGATTTATCGGTAAAAAAAAAGATCAAAAATATTCAATGAATTGTGGCGTCGTGTTAGGAAATTGAGCCCACCCACGAATGCCTCGTTTATATTTCGAGGTGCCCTTGGCTTCGATTTAACGTGATCACGCGCACAGTTTAACCCGAATAGGAGAGAGCCTACACGCATCCTCCCCCATAGAAAATTGCAACGAGGACCTCTCACCGCTAAAGCTAAAGATCGTTTAAGAGTTACGGTCTGCGGGTGTGTGCTCGTCGCTCTAAAACCTCATCTCCATTCTCTCTTCTCTCCACATACATACATACATACACCCACACTTAGGTGGGACGTATACATACATAATCTAAAGCGTTTTCATTGTGCTCAAATCTTACGCGAGCTTAACTCGTGGGTGATTTCGTTTCAGCGCGCTCGAACGCATACAAACGCATAAGAATTTGTCCCGTTCTTGCAGGACTTTTACGGGCTCATCTGCTCTTCACAATAGACACTTGGAAAAAGAGAAAAAGAGAGAGAGAGAGAGAGAGGAGAAAAAGAATTTTTTCGGTTAAAAATTGAGGATTGAAATAAGGGTAAACAGGAAGTTTTGCAATTCTGTGAAACATCCCATGGTTCCATCGTTCGGGCGTCAGAAGGAAAAGAGGCCTTCAGAAAAAGCATAAAGAAAGGTCAGAGTGTTGAGAAGAAAACAACGAGTGAAAAGTGAAAAACGATACGAAGAAGGTACGAAAATCAGGCAAATAATTCGACGATTTGACTGTGAAATTTTTGAGGCAAAGTTCTCTTTTACAAATCGCTACGGACTCATTGTTATAGACCTCCCACGTTGATACTTAGATAGGATATTTTGGAGGGCGCACGTCTAGGTATATACGTTTCTCTTTTTTTTCGTCTCAGTCTCTTTTTCCTCTCTCCATTTTTCTCGTCTCGATGATCCTCGAAAACCCCTTCACGAATCCACTTCAAGCGTCCCCACTCTTTTTCTTTTTTACACTGAAGATTTTGAGACAACACATACCTGGCGTTTCACCTGCTTTGCCTCCGTATTCTCGACTCAAAAGATTCCTTATTTGCTGGGAAATTAGTCGAGGAACGACGACTCTCCTTTTTCTTCTCAATCGCTCTTCGAAAAATTCTTCTACCAAAGGGATATATTAAAAGTCTTGAAATACTGTGGCAGCAGGGAAAAAAAAAACGCAGTCGAGTGGGTTTAGCTCGCGAACGGTGGAATTGTGGATATAAATGCATTTCACGAGCTTAACGGGCACTAATAATATTTACTCAATTCTGTGTCATCGAGTATCTCCAGTTTTATTATTCCTCTGTTTTCATAGAAAACTCGGAAGGCGTGTCAGAATGTATGTAAATTCTGTGTATGTGTGTTTTACCGAAGATTTGACTCCTGAAAATCAATCTGAACGTTCGAACACAAAAAAAGAAACCAGAAGTTTGGGAGATTTTTTGACAGTTCAGTTGAGCTATTCATTCATTGGTTCATCGATGAAGATACTCAATGATCTCGAGCTCTCAAAACTCATTTCCAGAACTTTTTTCTTATTCTTATTATTTTCATCGCTGCAACTCCATTTTTTCTCCACTTCACTAATCTCCAATTTCCTAATTTTCATGTTCTTGAGGGACCCCCAATGAACTCGGATCCTCTTTTTCCTCGTGCCGTATCGCTTTCTACGAGGGCCGAGAGAAACTGTGAAAAACTTGATCGGCATAGAGTTGATTAGAATTTGGTTTTCAACCGATGATCCCTGAAACTCTGAAAAACTGGCTTCCGGTTGGCGATTGATGCGCGAGCTGGTGCATGACTAAGCGGTCATCGAACCAAGTATTAGCCTCGCCCGAGGCTGGTCAACCTTGGAGCTGGTCGAAGCAACCGATCGACCCTCGCCTCGATCGTTGTGGCCCTCAAAATTAATCTTTATTCATTTTCAATAAAGTCAAACTGGGAATGAAATGTTGCAGCTTCTTTGATAGAGCTTCATTAACAGATTCTTCTGGATCATGTCAATGCTGCATAATCGTATGATATTGGGATAAAACATTCGTAACACGGTCGGAGAAGATATTACATCGATTTACTTGCACTGGAAAATAAATGGAAGAATGATTTTCAGCCTCAAAATTGGTCCCGAAAATTGATGAGATGCATCGTTAGTTTTGCATGATTAAAAAATAATTTTCGTACTGAGTTTTATTTTTTGCGAATATGAAATGATGAAGTGGAAGAAAAAATAATCGTGTAACTTGCATAACTTTGAATTGAAGATTCGTAAAAAGCGTCCTGAAGGGCAAAATTTTCTGAAACATTTTTTGACTTTTCGAAAAATCGAATCAAACGATGATTTTAAAGATTCTATCTCGTCTTTTCGTTCTTATTTTTTCAACGGTTTTGCAGTTTTTATGATTTTCAAGTTCAGACTTAAAATTTCGTTTTTAATAAATTTACGAAAAATAATTTGAAAAACGTTTTTTTTTTTTTGGATAACTGGACACAAACGATTCGCAATTAACGAGAAATTGGGTTGATGCGATGTTTCAGGTATGGTTCAAGAACCGAAGGGCAAAGTGGCGGAAACAAAAGAGGGAGGAACAGGAACGCTTGCGAAAGCTCCAGCTGGAACAACGTCAGCGCAACGAGGACGGTACAGCGCCTACGGCGATCCGAATCGGGGGACACGTGACCCTGAATGGGCAGCACGATCAAGAGACCGACAGTTCCGATCTCGAGGTTGCGTAGTTTACCGTGCTTTTTTTAAATTATTATTATTATTATCATTCCCAAAATCAAAGATCGATTATAATCGGCGTGGAAAAATGCAGAAATAATTTGCAACTGTCATAAGCAAAAATGTGTTTTTCGCAAGAAACGAAAAGTTAAAAAAATAAAAAAATTAATAAACCCCGTGATCTTCGGTTCTTTTCGCTCGAATAATCGATAATTATTATCGAACTGTTGGATTTTTCCTCACCAATGAGGAAGAAAACAAAAGAAAATTGCAAAACGAAGAGAATCCGAACTAAGAATTATGTAAATATCAATAATAATTGTAACAACAATAACGCTAATATTAATATTGATAATAATAATGACACCAGTCTGTAAATAATTGCTAGAATAATCAAACTAAAGAAAAACAAAAATTCTGTAAATAACGCTTACCATGAATGTGTATAAACGAATAAATTATTGTGCTATTAGCAAAAATCAACATCGAGCATGTTCGTATTACTTTCGATCAACGGACTAATTGACTCTGATACCGATTGATGAATTGAACTTATTGTTTCATGCGCGATGAAAAAAAAAAGTTCCGTTTTCTAGGACGAAAGTTTACGGATTTTAGTTCAACTTTATTATCCGAGAAATCGAAATTTTATTGCCGGCACACCACACTTGTGAGTTTGAAAATTGGTTATGTTGATCTTCCGTTGTGCCTTGAGGCAGGACTCTCCTGGCAGTTGGTAAAACGAGTTTCGTAATAAAAATATAGAAGTACTGATGTTCCAAAAGGTTTTCTCGTGTGGAAAAAAGCATCGTTGATAAAAAGCACAGCACGCTGGAATTATTATTGTTTTAGTAGAAAAAAAAAAAAAAAAAAAAAACCAAAATGAAACATTAATTTTTAATTTAATTATCATTCGAGTGAGATGGCTAGTTTATTGAATTTTTTATCGAGTATCCTGACGTGATTAGAACCATCCTCTTGAAAACAGAAGATGATGAGAGTTCGTAGCTGATGTGGATTTGAGCTTTCTCTCGTAACGCCTTGAGGCTTTTGCCAATTACAAGCACATTTGGAAGTTGGTTTCCGAGCCGGAGAGAGAGGAAGAAGTGATCCGGACAGCGTCGAAAGTTAGTAGAGTTCTCGTCTTGTCGGTAAGTACATAAACCCTCGAGGGGTCTGTGCCCGAAAACTAAGACGATTCACAGTGCAAGTTTAATGGTCCCCCGTCGTCGTATTCGCAGTTTATATACTTGACGATCTCATAGTAGTAGTAATAGTAGTAGTAGTAGTAGTAGTAGTAGTAGTAGTAGTAGTAGTAGTAGTAGTAGTAGTCAAAGACGTCGCTGAGACCTAAAGACGATCGACTTAAGTGCCCTTCATCTTACTCGTATACCGACCTTTATTTCACCACCGAAGAAAACCTAGGTCCGAGCTCAATTATTCAGGTGGCCAAAGTCATGCGACGTAGGTCGAGCGTGAGACAAGCTCTTCCTCGGGTTATTTCTCCTCCAGCAACTTACATACCTATATTCGTAACTGTGCAAACTACGATACACTCGGCCAAATGTATACAAGAATCTTCTAACCTCTGAACTGGTCCAAAGCCGAGTTTACGATCTTCCAGCATCAAGAGTCTCATTATTAGGCGTGTGGGGAGAATTCAGAGGTATGAATATCGTCCTAAATAGCAAATCCTAGGCACACTCAATAGAGGATTTAAAAAGTATTCAAAATTATACAGTCACCATTGAATCGCTGATGACCGGTGGTGTCGACGATGTCATTGGCATCGTTGGAACTCGGTAAAATGTTGGTTTTTCTTATATTTTCTTAGTTTCACCGCTCCTTTTGATGTTGCCACTGATTTTCGAAACTTGCTCTCAAAATCGTGTGAACTCGTTAGCGAAAATCAATTAAGACGTAAAGCTTATAAATTATGCATAGAAATAGTTATACTAACAGTTTCAAAGTCATTGATGCCACGGATAAACGTATGAAATTGCGTGTAACTTGATGCAATCGAAAATGCAAACTTCGGTGTCATAATGGTTGAGGCTGGAATGTAGTATTCTAGTGTGGTAAAAATTGCTATCGAATGATGAACCAATAGTTTGCGGAATGTAAAGTTTATTATTAATATTATATCACTGGAATTGTTGAATAATATAATTGAACAATTTTTAAAATAAATATCAACAGCCAGACTTCTGGCAAGTAACTTTATCGATAGTGGGTTTTCTTCGATTCTGTTCTTTCGATTTCGATCTTTTGGATCCTTTGGCGCCATCTTCGTAGGGACATTCAACTTTTCGTAATTCAACTCTGCCCGGTTTATCACGAAGATCGGTAGTTCCGAGATCAATCATTTTAACGATGACTATTGGGTTGATGGAAAATCGACTGCACTCGTTGGATCCAATGGTGAGTACGAGGACCTTTATGAATTCTTGATAGCTGGTGGCTCTCATGAGATACGCGACGCCGTCACCGTATTGGAAAAGTGGTGGACCAATGCTATTGACATCCAGCATGTAATAAGAGCCACAATATTTAAAAATTCCAAGACACGAGCTCTCGCAATGTAAAATACCGAAGTGTTGTTTGAGGAACATTTGCTCGACGATTTTCCAGAGACTCCGTCCATTCTTTTCGTACAATCTGCCACATACGTCGTCGAGAACATCAATTTCGTAGAGAGTCTCACCGATTTTGAATGTTTTTGAAAGATATCGTTCTCCATGACGCAGATCAGATTTATCCATTCCTCTTCCAACATTGAGCCACTCGGTTTTGCTCATCGTGTAGTAACGATCACCGCACATAACAATCGCATCGAGAGTCTTCGGACTCCAATATTCAGGCGCTTGAATCCTGGTCATTCCTGCACATACGACGTAGCAAGCTTGTGTCTGTTTACCACGATTTTCCCGTGCGAACATATGTCCCGTCGGATGAATTATTCCCCAGAGTGAAAATAATTTGAGGGGCTCTTCCACGTAATATTGATGCCATCGGAGCGTCGCGAGTTCTCCATTATCTTCTTTCCTATTCTTCGGAGCAGCGAATCTCGCCCATTTAAGTTTAAACTCTTTCAGCCACGAAGTCTTTTCAATATCGTCCATTTCATCCTCGTGGTTATCGAAGCTCGTATCGAAAGTGGTCGGTTTGCATGGATCGTCCGGTATCAATGATTCCAGGCCACAATCATCGTTCTCCTTTTTCTTCACTCTTTCCGTTCTTGGTCCGGGTGGTTTGCGCTGGAGCAGCTTGACATTATGAATTTGGACGCAGTGATAAATCAAGTGATAAATCTCAATGGTAAATGTGTCTTTCGGCTTCTTTTCTTCGCTCCCGATTTGTCCTGCATCTTCGCCGATCATCTCCGGCTTCGACTCCGGTTCATCAACTACTTCGACATCGGTGTTCTCCTGAGTATTCTCATTGCTCTCAGATTTCGAAAGTTTCAACGGACTCTCAGACTCGTACGAATAAGCTCTCAATAACAAAATCATCAGATGTCTCCTGAGAGACACTTTGCTAGGAAATTTCATGATGCATCCATATCCCTCGTTGTTCCACATACCAAATTCATCGCACCGATAAGGATTGAAGAGATACCAAAAAGTAGCGTCCTTCCAAAAGGCTATCGAAAATTTCGATACTCTCAAAATGCAGTTGCGATAAATATCCGGAAGTTTGTCGAACCATTTTTCAATATCGCGCGTCAATTCGTGTACCGGTTTGGCTTTACGAATTTTTGGCTTTTCCCAACCAATTTCTTCCCGTATTTTCATCAATTCGGGCCTCGCTAATTTACGCATTCCTCTGAAATCTTTCTCCGCATAATTCCAACCTGCACCCCTTATTTTCGGTACGTCTTTTATTTGATGTACCAGCTCAAGCTCAATGCTGTACTTGTAATTGTACACAACTACGTCGTCGAGGCGAAATCTTGCTTTGACGTTTATGCTACCCATGTGAACGAAGAGCATCCATGCATGATCGAATATGTAGTCTATGTTAACGCTCCACGCGTACTTGTATCTGATCGTTAGATGAATGCATATTTTCGTGAGAACAATTTCATTCTTCTGCTATAATCTTGTTATGATTTATTTGAAAGGAGTAATTGTCGCTGTAACACCGGATAAATGTTCGGTGTACATCGATAAACAATCAAAAATTCGTACTCATTTATTCATGAGCATTCGACTGTACGTAATCACGAATTTATGAATAATGGACAATCGAATCAATTTTTAAGCAAGCGTTAATTGTTGTGATTAATATTCAATTAGTCCGAGAGCCTCGCAAATTTATCGACGGAGCAAGTTGATGTTTAATTGGATCTAGGTCCATATATGAATATGAACGAAAAATACGTAACGAAATAAAAAGATGAAAAAAATGTATTCAGCCGGATGCACGAATTCGTGAATCCTCACAAATATTACAAATTCATTGGTATCAAATGGTGCGATTAGTCGTCGCTTATTCCCTAACTTTTGTGTGAATTTAGGGGAAAAATAAAAATAGTTGATCGATATTCGTGCTGGAAAAATGGGCTGCAATGACGTTTGAAATTGTCTCGAATAGCCCGACGTTTCAATCAATTTATTTTTCTTTTCCATCACCATTCGATACTCTCGCGTATATACAAGACCATTTTTACCTGAGTTGGGTCTTCGCAAGGAGTGCAACAATGGCTTGATAGAAACAGAATTTCCAGGTCTTCTCGCGTGCCCTTTGGTCCTTCAATTCACCGAGATACATGCCCTTCATACCTTGGAGACAAACGTCAGCGTACAAACGTTTCGGTGTCTCGTTATGACCTTTGTCGAATAAAAATATGACGTAATCGCCATCAACGAGACCTGGCCTGTCACCGGTGAAACGATCTATAACATGAGTTTTTTGTAAGCTCTGACAGTAAAGCGGAATTCTAGCGTGTCCGAGTTCTTTGTGATCGGCGAAATCGTCCTTTGGAACATCAGGATCGCTGTCGGTGTCCGAAGCTTCCTGACAAGGTAGCAAACCCTTTGCTTTTCGCTTCCGCAACTTTTCGGCGTCTTTTTTTTCTTGCGCCAAATCGCGGGCTATGCAAGGCCAAGTTCCTGGCCATTTGCCGCTATCGGTTCTGGACACTTCCGGAAGTACGATCGGAAGAAAGCTGCTCGTGTCTACCTGAAGAATAATTGTTTTGTTTTTCACTCGATCTCTTTCCAATTTTCATTCGATTATTCTAGAATTTTGTCTCAGTTAAACCCACGGGTAGATCCTTTTTTATATTTTTCCAGAGTCTGATTTTCTCCTGACGATTTCTCTTATCGGGCAACCGCGCCCTTCCCTCGAGATTGAAAGTATTGAGCGGCAAGCAAGGATACGTGCAAGGGAAGGGTGAAGTATCCTCGGTTTGTAAGTTTGGAAATTTCGGAAGGATCGTCGGCTGTCGTCGATCGAATTTGTCATCGATTTCCAACTTTTTTTCTTGATCGATGTAACTGCGTGGGATACGATTAATTTTTTAAGATCCTTTTTGTTCATTATCCAAATAATAAAAAAGCGGCTTCTTTGAAAATGATTTCATTTGATCAAAATTTGAAGACACAAGGGAGCTAACGATTTCATAAAAATCCTCCACAAAGGTGTGTCCTCGCAGGTCCATCGTTTCTCTTTGCAGGAGACTTTTTTCTTATCCTCAGAATGACTTGTCTCCCCATCCGTAATCTCGTGATCGGTATTATGTTCATCCGTGGTTGGTTCAGTTTGGACATTTGGTTCACTCATAATTTATCATTTGATTTTGATCCTTGTGTGGATTGGAGAAAAAAAACTGTGTAAATTTCGGTGACCTAACCTCGTGAATGTTTGACAGATAATTTGGTTTATCATGTGATCGAAAGAAAAAAAAAGTGAGAGAGAGAGAGAGAGAGAGAACGGAGGTAACACGAGTTTATTGCGTTTTTCATTTCGAACTCGTTGCCACGTTGAGCGAATCATGACGACGACGACGACGACGACGGCAACGACGTCGACGTCAAAAAACTCTCATTCTCTTTCAATTTACCCTTACGAACAAAAGTGAAGAGGAGGGGGGGGGGGGCGGTTGCTTTCTACGCTCGATTTAAAGGCAAGCCGTCGGTAGTCCCGGTGATTTTGTAATTATTTTCCCTATCGCCCGGGCAGACGAAGCCCTACATCTTATAAGGCAATCTCGCCATCGAAGCCACATTCTGACGCGAGATTTTCAGAGTGTTTATAAAATTACAGCCGTTCCTAAACTCGTTATATTTATAGATATATAAAAACATCTGCGCCCGCTCGTTTTATTACCACCAAGTTTCAGCTTCGTTACAACTATTTAAGAAATTGAACGAACAAATTATATCCCTACCGAAGACTGCTAAGCTGAGCTAAAAAATCCTTCGAAACAATTTTTCAGGTACCGACGGTTCTTTAGCTCATGTCCTCGAAAATGACATCTCATTCCGAGATTCCGTTATCAAACATTAACAAATAAAAAGTAATCCAACGACATTTAAAAAATTGTATATCAAAACAGCTCGAAAGTAAGAAAATAAAAGATAAGTCTTCATTTCGTATCGTTAAATAACTCTAAATAGCGTATGTATACAGAGATTGATGCATCAAAGCACGCGGGATTGTTATATCGGAGGGTATTATTGAA
The DNA here is from genome assembly GCA_037576405.1 of Campoplex capitator. Classification (NCBI taxonomy): domain Eukaryota; kingdom Metazoa; phylum Arthropoda; class Insecta; order Hymenoptera; family Ichneumonidae; genus Campoplex; species Campoplex capitator. The sequence goes on along the minus strand of JARBWI010000323.1, from coordinate 4,110,893 downwards.
ATGAGTTCCGGGCTGAGGTGTAATTCGCCATGAGGGTCGTGAGAATTTCGGGGGCGTCGATAAGCGACCGAGCCCTTGTTCAGTTCGTCCCGGAAACTGCCAAAGGGTCGTCCTCCAGTTGTATACTTATATATAAACGTAAATATACGCATATATATGTATATGCGTGTATCCATAACTTAGGTATACATGTAGTTTATATATATTGGTTATTCTGCACCCCTGAGTGGAAAAGCTGCACTCGAGGGTGGACGCGCCTGCGCTGGCTCCTCTCTCCGGGACGACAGGATGGAATGAACGCCCGTTGTCATATATACGAAACACATTTGATGTTGAAAGACACAGATATATATATATATATATATATATATACGTATAGATATATAAATTCGTATGCGTACGAGTAGCAGCAGCAGCACAGAGAGAAATGAGACGAAAAAGTAACGGGAGAGGAACAACCCTAGGGCCGTTTCGACCATTTTCACCTTTATACTTTTCTCTGTATATAGATCGAACGCGAAGCAAACTCTCACTATTTCGATCACCCTCTTCATAACCTCCACTCAAATAATACGTGCGACGAACAATCCAATTAATTCTTTTTTAATTACCATCTCCTGAAATAGACCCGCGTCGACGGTGTTTTTTTTTTTTTTTCCTCGTTTTTTATACACATGACTCAACCCTTTCAATATGCGGTAACGCATTCGTCACAATTTTTCTCAATTCGTTTTTTGAATAGGTTTCGTCCGTGCCTCCCCGAATCGGTAGGGATCCGGTTCAAGGGATTTTCGTTAACCCAGACAGACCGGGATCAAGCTTTTCATGATATTCATTTTCATTGAATTCGTTGAACGATTTTCTTTGTTGCTGACTTGCTAAAAAAAAAAAAAATCAAATGGATTATTAAAAAATATGAATATTCTGTAGACATTATTATCAATGGGAGTGTTTACTTCAAGAAAAAAAAAACCGCATTCCTGCATCGAATGGTTCCATCGCAAGAAGTTATGCAGATTTTGACCCAGGAATACTTGTTGCTGACCGGAGAATGATTCAATTTGTGCAAACAGCTCGAATAACGAGTGAATTAAAAAAATCGTTTCAGCTGAAAATCTGAGACACTGAAAACTGTTCCGAAAAATTGAAAATTTATTGATTTTTTGATCAAATAAATGCGTGAACTTCTGCTTAGCGAGGAACTCATCGGTGCACGGATCGATGATTCGAAACGATTGTCCGATTCGACTGTATTTTCATTAAATTAAAAGATAGATTTACAGGCCCGGAAGCAACGCGACGCGAACACATGTATATTCAACGATAAAGAAAGCTCGGAGAATGTTGAAGCGGTATAAAATGACGCAGAAAAGTATATACGGATCGAGAGAAATGGAAGAAAAAAAAAAAAAAAAAGAAGAAAATTGCTGAAGAATCGCCGTGAAACTCGCGGCGGGTTTCAGTTACCGAATAAGGCATAGGGATATAACCGCGCGATGTGCCCGCCAGCCTTTTAATTACCCGACGTTAAATTCTTTATCTGGCTGAAACAATGTGGCGGGAGCGTGTTTTCAGACCAAACATGAGCGATGTTGATACGCGGTAATAGAATAATCTGGCAGCTGATTCCGGGGATATAGCCGACGGGGATGGAAACCTATGCGATTTCTCTGCTCTCAACTCTCTCTCTCTCTCTCTTTCTCTCTTTCTCTGATTCTCTTACTCTTGCAACGATCAACCATGACACGAATAAGGCTGATGCAATAGAGCGGCTGCTGGCAAAGCACTGCGAAAATCAACTCTCTTCTCTTACCCTTTATCGATCTATGACCAACAAACCATTTAAAAATTACGTAGATTCAATAGGAATCGAGAGAATTGCTGGAGCAAGAACTCACGATTGATTCTGGGTGACTTGAAAATATCCATCTACTTTCTCTCTATATCAGATGCTTTCCAAAATAAATCGTTTCAACCTAACGAATATCTACAACTTCGTGTATACGATTTGCCACAAAATATCAATGGTTCACAGCTCTCAAACTCTGTCCACATATGAGATGGACTCGTCAGAAAAAAAAAATTTTATATTTATATTGATAAAAACGCGCGCGAAGAATTAATCAAACTCGTTTTGAATTTAAAATATCAGATTCCATACGCCTTTTCTGGCTCTTGGGAGTTGATAAAAAACATGACCGAATGTTTACGCTCGCTCGCCGCAGAAAAGCACCCTTCCCATTCTCAACTAGTTCTCATTCTATTCCACCCTATCTCACCTACTTATCGTTTACTCACCCTTAAAAGCGTATTCAATCCGGGTTCTCTATGTTTTCCACCCTAACCCTTAACTCGGGGTGAAGAAACAACCCCGAGAGACGATGGCTATTCTGACCCACATGTTACGACGCCCTTGTTTTCATAACATCGAGAATACGAAGACGCTTCAATGAGACAGAGATTTTTAAAAAATCTTCCAACTTTCGCTCTTTGTTCTTTGATTTATTTTATTGATTCAGGAACAACGGTCGATCGTTATAAATTTTTATCATTTCTCACGTAATTCGTATGATCGCTTTGTTCTTCCGCGCAATTCCAGTTCACGGATTCATTTTTCTCACTTTTTATTTCCATTTTTGTTGTGCGCTCTGATGCACGAATCATAGCCAAGACATCGAGTTTCAGTCGTTAATTTGAATATCTTTCAACGTGGATTGAGTAGCGGAGTCACGAAGACATCGAAATTATTGAAAAGTCAATAAATCGAAAACAAACGAACGTCTATATTTTTGAGAAGGCAAAACTTATTGTTTTGTAAAGAAAGAAAAAATTCCTTTGATTTTCGAATGGAAAGAATTTGAAAAGCATTTGTATATGGAAAATGGTACCACTTTATGTGAAATATCTCGTACATTAACGTATATATATTTATATTTTGTTATATCCAAGCTTGAGGCTTCTATTCTGCAACTTTGCGTCGATACTGTGTTTCACAATGGCAAAAAATATGATTGAAACGCGACATTCCTCGAGCTTTTTCCTCAACCCCTTTCGCATTTTCGAACTTCTTCTATTTTTCGGTCGTCTCGCCTGGGATTCGATATATTTTGCTGGTGAGCAGAGAGGAAGAGAAAACTGAGATAGAAATAAAGATTGAGCGGAACCGACGTCACACCGTTCTCTATGAATCTTTCTTTCAGAACGATTTCATTTCTTTTTCCAACTTGTAACTAAGTCGGGTCGCTCGAAACGTTTGGAAAATAGTTAATATTTATACCATTTTATTTTTCATAATAACGTGTGTTTTTATGATATTCTGTTACCGAAATAAAACAGGAACATTTAAAAAAAAAAAAAAAAAACACTCGTCAAGTTCTTTGTTAATGAAATTGATAAGAAAATTTTCACTTCACGGTATAATTTCTTTCGAGAAAAAATGAAAAAAGCTTGTCGGAATAATTATTAACGTTTTCTTCAGCGTGAAATAATTGTGTTTTTCGAGCTGGAACTCTTGAGCTTCCTCTCGTTCTTTCAGCCGGTATACACCCATTTAATTATCATTAAACGCACAACAAACAGCAGTGTTAACAGAGTGGTCTCATTTGTTTTAAACGTTCTTTACTCGAGGCTGTTGGAGCAATAATACAACGAGCTCGAATTTCCTGACTTTTATTTCCATGTAATTATGCGCTATCAGTGTGAGCACAACAGCTTTGAGGATTCGTTCTTAAAGTGAAGAAGAACGAATTTATATTCACTCTCAAGAACGACGAGAATTTTGTTTGACTTTTTATAGGCGAATACGATGAAAAAGAATAATGGCCCACGCATTCAATGAGAATAATGGATTTATTTCAATCATACAATTTAATTACAAAAATTCTTGATTTTATAATAATTTGCATTTATTTTCTTAAATTCTTTTTTTTCTTCTTTTTTTAAGTCTTCTCTCATTTTCTTCACTGTTTTTGATATAAAATATTTCAATGCTGCATTCACGAATAATCTAAAAACGAATGAAACTCTTTCGAGAAGTTTTCTTATGAGGTTCCTTCAGGTAATCAAGGATCGCGAAACCAAAATGTTGTTGACGGCCCAGAAATATCGAGTATTTCAGTTTTAATTCTCAATCGTTCGTGTCCTCAACAGGGTGTGTTACTGATTAAATTAACTTTATTGAGACACGTGTTAGGGAAGCAAACATCGAAAGTTTCGTGGTAATCAAGCAGAGTGAACGAGAAAGCTGAGGATTTGGAAGTGTGGACGAACCAGTGACTATTATATAGCCTGAGGAGAAAAGTGAGAGATGTAAGCAGGGGAACTCGGAGATGCCTCGAGGGTTTATACGGCTCAGCCAGGATCTTCAACCCTTGTGCAATCGAGTGACAGAGAGAAGAAGTGAGAGGACAATAATATCTTGCACTAAGATATATTTCATTTCCATTAGCGCATTGTCGAAAGAAAAAGTTTCACAAGGAAAGTAAATCCACAGACTCTATTTCTTTCGTTCCCTTTATACGTTGCATCTTAGAAATTACTTGAATATTTTTGTTGAACAGAGCTCACAAACGTCAAGCAGATGTACGCGACGTTTTAAGACCGAAGAACAACGAGCTATTAATAAAAGAGAAGAAAATAAATTTTCTGTCGAAATGAGAGGTTTGATCGAATCTTCGGGTTTATCGATTGTTTTCTCTAACGCGATATTTCACTAAAAAGTAATTGAAAACAAAATGTTGAACAAGAAAAATCTAAATATTGCAATCACTCGAGTAGAAATAAACGCGAGTGAGTTTCAATAGCGAAACTCCATATTGGAGCAACATACTTCGAAGCTCAAATACATTGACACGAAGTTCGTAACTCGGGCTAAAGTCTCTCGCGAATGAGCGAATAATCGTCGGGCAAACTTCTGGGAAAATCGCGGTGAGGCGTGTAACGCGATAGTTTACGTTGAACTTGAGTGGACATCGAGCTACTTGGGGTTAAGCTCGCTCCAGGTGGGTGGAATAATGCAGCGGGAGATCGCAGAAACGTGCTACCAACAATGTTACATTCCTTGAAGCATAGTTCACTAACCGCAAGACCATCCTCTCACCGACTTTCATTTGTGATATGGAAATATATATTACTACAAATTAATATTCCTCGCATCAGAAGAACTGTCACAAATTTCTGTCGTGTCTGCATACAGAAGAATTTTCAATCTCGAAATTTTAATCAACATTGTTTAAAGATTAATCCTTCCTCTGAAAGATTGATTTTGATTGAGTTCGATTCGCGATTAAGGTCTCTTGCAAATCCATTGCTGAGTCGAGGGAAAAACGAAAAGAAAAGTAAGTTCTCAGCGACGTTTGCAATTTTAAAGTTATGGAGAATCTCATGGAGGTTGTTATTGAGGCTGAGCTCAAATTTTTCTTTGGCTCGTTATAATTAGCAGTTGCTAAAATTAATATCAAAAGAGATGAAATGAGAAAACTTGTAGAACTAAAACTATAGAGGCTCAGTAAATTCTTGGCTGAGGGAAGTGAGAATATTTTCTACAGTAGTTATCAAGACTGAGGCCAATAAATTGGACGTTACGGTATGGACTTCCATGGAGGTTGCAACAGAGGTTGAGATCGATTTTTGCCTTATTTTGTTGAGTCAAATGTGTCAGAAAAATTCGTCAGAAAATCGTCCTTCGTAACGATACTGCTTTTTTTCAATAATAACTTAAAGAGTATTGGGTCAACCCTATTTTTGGAGTATCTGTCAACATTTTTCCTTATTCGTAAAAATGTTTGCGTATGTAAATGGTGCGAATCTAAGAGCGAGCCTTCAATTTGAACGGGAGACACCGGATGTATATATTCTGACAGGTAACCGAGGAATTTTAAGGTGCCTAATGGATTCTTGCCAGGGTGCATCGATCCTACTTGTTATTGGGGTGAGCCCAGTAGCTGAGACAATTAAGACGAAAACGGTGCGGTCTCCCTATTAGCCTAATTGACTCGACTTAGAAAAAAAAAACACAGCACGAGACTTTCTTCGAAGGAAATTGAGCGTAAAATTTCACATCCAATAATAGCTGTTGAACAAGCAAAACTATGTCACTGAAAAATTCTGTTCGATCCAAACAGTTTTTTCGGACTGACCAGCAACTGCTGGACTCAATTTTTTTTTATTCGTTTAAACAAAGTATTTCAATGAAAATTCGAACGTTTGAGAAGAAATTTCATTATTTCCTGCAAAAATCAACGATAAATCATCATTTTCCGTATAATTATTATTCATGAATGGAAATTATACTGAATTCGTGGACGATAAGCAGGCATCCTAGAAATCTTTGGGGGTGCTTTGACAGGAATCAAATCTATATAAAGTTCAATGAGGCTCTACGTGATGATATGAAAGACAGAGAGGGGGGGGGGGGGGGAGAAAGAGGGTCGACGTGTCCAACCGCCGGAGGACAATGCACTCGGGGGTTGCGAGGCCATTTCAAGGGTACGCACACATCGATACGCGTGTACGAATAACAGATATGTACACATTCATGAATCCATGTATATAACTGTAAGGGGTATGTGAAAATGTGGAAGAGTGGGAGATACGGAAACGCGGATAGACAAACGGTGTCAGGATTTCTATCGCAGGGCGTGAATGCGCGAACTCTTGTTGAGATAATTGAGATGTCAGCTGCAGGAGCATCAAGCGCCGTGATAAGGTCGACCCTCTATAAAACTATTTACACATTATACGGTACATTTGAAATGATTCGTGAATGAAATTTTGCGAGCATGAAGCATTTGATGTCGTCAAAGAAAAAAGACGATTTTAAAGAATTTATAAGGTTGAAAACGTACAGTGTTACGGTGAAAAAATAAAAATGGTCTTCTCGAACGTACATTTGCAGGAAGCTCACGATCCGTTGAAAAGGGAGAGGGGGGGGGGGGTACGAAATAAAAAAACGATCGCATCGAAGTTGGGAGGTCCTGACTCAACATCGCGTAATCCATCTAAACTCGAAGTAGGATCCGGTAATGCGACTCGACGCGTGAAATCCTCGGTTGAACCGATGGACCGCTGTCTCTCGCTAGACTCGCCAACGATGCATGTACGAAACAGCATTCGACGAATAGAGCGAGTACAACTGAAAAAAAATCGTGCCTGAATCGATATTCAGAGCGTAGATCGTTGAAAACTTGCACGAATAAAGAAACGAACGATCAGAATCAGTCGAAATTTCTTATTATTCAGGAAAAATAAAACGGATGACAAAATCACGGGCCAAAATTGAGTTTCAGCGTATTCTTAAATGCAATGAAAATATCCAAGAGGAAATGGGAGACTGACACTGGAACAATGAAATTTGAAAAACAAGGGAAAAAAATCATAAAGTCTAGAGAACGACAAGAGACTTTCAAAATTATTATTCAACTAACCTTAATTTTTTTCATTAAAGTAAAAAAATAACAGAAATATTTCGCGGCTAGCATGGAAATGAAATATTATTGAAAAGAAACGAGCTTAATTTAAATTGTATTTGTCCAGTGAAATACTTATTTTATAAAAATAAAAGTAGTAAGCCCTGCAACAAATTTTCGTTTTCTATTTCAATTTCTATCGAGCTCCACATCAATCATCACACTTTTAACAGAAAAACAATTGTCGCAGTTATTATCTTGTAGAAATGATAAAAAGTACATGTTGAACTAGAATTTTTATAGGTCGAACTAAAAATAAAACGTTGTATTCAATGATAAACATTTCGAAGTTTTTTTTCATGCTCATGACGGCGTATCTGGCTAATTTTTGCAACGAAACCCACCAAAAAGTTTCTATCAATAATTCTTCCAACGTACAAGGATGAACAGGAAAAAAGTTAAAGCGTCAAATACGTGATGCGACGATCGTGAACGCGCGGAAAAACGCGAGAATGAAAGCCCGCATGAGTAACGCCGTGAGAGATCGTGAGGATTCCCAATCCGACGACAAATAACACGTTTTGAGTGCCTAAGAAGAGCGAGCGAGTCACGCGTTGGTTTTTTATTTTTATTTTTTTTTCTTATTTTTTATTTCATTTCTTCTCGTTGAGTTTTTCTCAATATGCGCGTCTTCGTATCAAGTGGAGCGAGAGATGCAAACGCGATTTAATACCCACACTTCGCGGCTTCGCGAGCTTACGTAAGGGTGCTTTGTAGTTATTTTTTTTCATGTTTTTCTCTCTGGTCGAATGGAAGGGCTACAGGGATGGAGGATGCTGCAATTCGAAGGAAATTTGAGCCTGTACAAGAAAAGAGATTACATTGTATAAGAATTCATTCGATATTCAAAATAAAATCAATGAATTACAGTGTTTTTTTTTTTACATTCACATTTCCATAAAAGATCCGCACTTTTATTCAATATTTTTATTACAAATACGTTGAAAAATATTTCTAAAAGTATCTTGATAATTTTTCTGAAGTCTGTTCATTCGAAAATTAATCAATAAAATTGAGATCAAGAATTTATAATTCCTTGTCTGATATTCAAAAAATTTCTCCACATTCGTCAAACATGAAAAACAAATAATTTCATCCAAAGTTATTGAAACAAAACGGTTTAAAACTAAACGTTTTCAGCTTGAAAAACAATAAAAAAAAAAAAAAAAATTGACGTTGTTTCGGAGATCGAACCGAGTTTCGATAGCAATTAACACTTTTTTCCTAACGAATCTACACTCGTTCGTATTTGGAAAACACTTTATTTCCAAAATGAAGTAGTTTGGAAAAGTTTCATAGGAGATCTCGGTAATTTCAACTATACGTAAATCATAAAGTAACATAACACGTTGTAAGACCTCTCGAAGTATAAATAGATGTGAACTCGTGTAAATTAAAGGTTCTTTGATGGTTTCACTCCGTATAATATAATAGGATATTTATATATATATTTATACGTTCGGGCGTGTGTGCATAGGAACTTTTGAACGGAAACCGTGGGGAGCAGGTAGATGCGAGATTGAAATAAGATTTTTCAAGATTTTCCGGGAAGGCAGGTGCTCGACAAATTCACCGATCAAATATTACAAGTTTTTTTCTTTGATTCTTTATCATTAATCCCTGAACAAATTCTTAAACTCGGCAAGATTTTTATCTATACAACCTGTGCCCCTAATCGTCCTTTCTCTCTCTCTCTCTCTCTCTCTCTTTCGGTTATTCTCGACTCTCCAAAAATTCATTACCTCGTTCCACCAAACGCGAAGGTTAAATAAGGCCTTTGGGCGTGAATGAGATTATCAAAAATCTTCAAGGACTAATCTCTCTTCTGTACCTTTTATTTATTTTTTTCTCAAGTTGGATATATATTCCTTGGAGCAAATGTTTGTTGCGGCAGGTCGGGCCAGTCGAAACATCAACTTTTTTCGTTATCTTCGAAGCTCTAAAAGTTAGGGGATTTTTTAACGTTTGTGCGATATAAACAAATAGAAAGAAGAGACAATAAAGTCGGCAAAGATCAGTGGATCGGATCAGTGAGTTTGAAAGATCGATGAGAAAATTGATGGGGAAATCAGTTCCAAAGTTTTTTAATCACACTATTTGGGTTTATGAGTTTTTTTTATTTTTTTTATTCAAATTTATTATATCACGTTCGTCCGATAGACGTTTGCCACAAAATTTCAACTATTTTACAGTTTTTGAAGTACCGAGATGAAATTTCGGAGGGTTATTCACACGAGTTGGTCGCTTGGGTGACATGCTGTGATGTTTAAAATTTAGTAAAATTTCGTAACCGATCGTACCGGTGCTGGGAACTAAACTGATGAGAAATATCAAAGGAAAAAGGGTTTTTCGTTGAAAATAAAGTTAGTTTCTGGCAGGTTGACGACAGACCCCACCGTTTTCGAGGTCCAGGCTAGGACTCGAGCGCTTTGATCTCGTAATATCTTTCAGTTTGCGACGATGTTTATTTTTATTCCGATAAACTTGGGATTCGATAAGCGAGAGACGAAAATGGAGGAGAGATAAGAAATAGATGCGGAAGAGGGAAACGAGAGATCGGATACGCAGAGAGTGCGATCGAGGAGAAAGCGGACTGGTAATTCGGGCCGATTATATATCCGACGCAAGACGCCGATCCCCTTGTGAGATTGGTCCGGTCATTATTCGAATTTGGTGCACCCTGCGAGGTGCGCCTCGTTTTGTTCCTTATTTCATTCTCGTTTGCTCGAGGGTGTCGTTGAATGATTGAAGAAAATGGTAGGGAGAAGAGGTGCGAAGCTGAAAGAGGAACGTCGAGCTCAGCCCCTCCGTGATGGTTAAAGATCTTCTTGTATATAAGCGGGTGAGTCACACAGATAAACGTTAGGACGGTCCGACTACACAGATGAAGAAAGTACTTTCAACGTAAAGCGTATGACTGTGTTGCCCGGTGCATCGAAAAGTGGGGTTGCTTTACCCCACCGGTTGAATATATCCTGAAGGATCGTCGCAGGGTTGTTATGGAGGGGGTTGAAACGAAAAGTCAACCACGCCCACTACCCCAATACGAGAACCAATCGTCGACAACTCCGAAGAGGCAACCACCGCGACTGCTGTCATTGAAAACCAGATGGCTTTGCTATTGGAGGGCCAATTCTACATGCATAAACGATAGTCTCAAGCAGCTTCGAACTAACGAGAGAAAGAGAGAAAGAAGCAGGGAGTACGAGATTCTCGCGGAGTTTCAGAGAAGGCCAAATTTAAGCCGGAATTTGAGGGTTTAAAATGTTCTCTCGGATGCTGCGTAGACATCGCGTCTACTACTGTTCAACAAAACGTTACAAAATGAGGCTTTCTTGGTCTCAACACTTTGCTCCATTCATTATGGAGGATATGAAATAACTCATATTGTTCCGGTAGTTAACTTCATTGCATTTTACATGTATTATTGAAGGAAGTAAGTTTTCTTGGAAACTTTTTTTTTTTTATCAAGTTCCTATGCATTTATTTGGAAATAAATTGAACTCCGAATAGACGAGAAAGAATAATTTAAAATGACTATTATTTGTCGTTGTTTATGAAAATTTTTTCGAGCTGCCTGATCAATTTTGAATCTGTCAAATATTTCGAAGGCGAAATAATAATTCGTTCGGTACAGTTAAAATGTTCACGATAGTCATATCGATGAAAACTTGTAGGAAAAAATATTGGAAATTTGTTGAACAAAAATAGTGCAAAACACAAATGTGTAAATCGATTTTTGAAACGTTCCAAATTTTGTATACTCTCAGCCAGATGAATTTGACTGCTCGAGTCAGAATTTCGAATCAGAAAATCGAATTTTCGATAGTTAAAACGTCTCAGGCTTTCAAAGAAACTCGCAATACGAAATAAATAGAAATTTAAAACTAGCGTCCATGTTTTAACGAATAACGATAATTTCAGAGCATAACGAAGTTTAAAATTCTTTCGTAAAATCGTTAATTTAACGACGATCGAGTCTATTCTTCGCTTGAACTTTCTACGACAACAGTTGATTGGTAAATTCTGTTGGAAAAAATCAACCAAACTATGCGACTGCTTATATAAATTTCTCCAAATTTCTCAAGCTCATTGTTCAAAGAGCTGACATAGAGATTTTGAAAATCAGTAAAAGGGGAGTTTAGATTTCATAGTATTAACAGGATAATAGAGCACAGGTGTGTTACCGAAACGTACAGTTGCCAAAGGATTATATCCGATAGTATTCTCTAGATGAACAAGAGGTGATGAAGCCCCGGAGGCTTAGAAACGCACCGATTATCGTATGGAAGCCCAGCTTCATAACGTGTATACATGATCATCAGGCACGAGATATATATAACACTCCTTATCTGTACATTAACCCTCCACCAGCAATCGTATTTTTCAGACCTTTTGTCAGCAGCAGCTTTTTCATGAGCTTCGAAGTTTAACTTCGTTTTTTTCACTTCGGTATCAGGCTTTGTAGAAAATTCGTAAAAAAAAATAATCAGGCTGACTTTTCAATGAAAACACTGGAGTGTTTTTCTATCGAGCATTTTGAAGAATATTTTCGTCGCACTGGAATACAATAATTATTGATCAAAAATGATTCACAATATTCCACGAATGATTTTTGGATAAACACTATTACTTCTTCGAGTGGTTCCATCGGCCGGGGTTTCCACAGTTTCCCTGCGCCCTGGTGCAATCGCCATACGTTACTGCACCAGGAAAGAGTGGCTTCGAGCAACGTTATTGACAGAATCTTACAGGAACAAAAAAATTAGTGCCATCAGAGGAAAAATGGGTTTACATAGATGCTGGAATGGGCTCCTTAAAATCTGGGAGGAAGAATAAAATAAAAAATTTAATTAAACCAAATAAAAAGCTCTATTATTTTTTTTTCGTAATAAAAACGTTTCGCTAAAATCCTCTTGATCGAAAATCAGCTTCGTGTGAAACATATTGTACGTATATATATATATACATATATAAAGTTCATACAAATCGAGATACTAAGAGAATCACGTTAATCAAACGAAGAACTCGACATGGCTTCCTGCCTAGTAACACCCCATTTTGGTGAATCCTTCTCTCTGTCACTTCGCATATCCGTAAGACTCTGCAGCCTCCCGTAAAACTTTACGCTCCGATGAGTCCCCTCCTTTGATTTTGCATTACTATCTCGCTCATTCTCTTTCTCTCTTTATTGCCCGATTACATTTTGCTCGACAGGTGTGGGCTCTTCGATTTACCAATTCACAAATGTATTTCGACGTTCGTAGCTTCGATCATACTGTACATTTCTCTTTCTTTATATATATATCTACTATATATTCTGTACGAAAATCAGTCAGAGTAGAATGCAATGTCGTTTGATCTAGTTGACATACAAGCTCGTATTAAAAGAGATACAAGTTCAATCTCAATAATATTGCATTCGACATGTACCTAATGATTCTATTTTCGTGATTCATAAGATTGGGCAGCTGCTGACACAAAGTCTATTCTAATTTGGATAATTGTACTCGTCAGATTAGAGGGTACAAAAGCTCGTTTTTCATTCATTTACTTAGTTAACCTCGATTTTTCTATTCACATTGGAATGGAAAGGAATTTTGATTTTCAAGCATTTCACCCATCTCGTATCATCCAACAAATTATTTTCTACGTAAATTTTCAATTCAATTATTATTTGTTGTAACAACAAGTCTGCCAAATCCGTGTCGATTCCGATTCGAATATTCTGGATATTTTTATTGCGTGATCTCGGTCTTGCACTTTTGAAGCATTGTTGAAAAAAATTCACGATATTTCTCTATTGAGTCATATTATTTTGCAATTGCTACAAAATATGTAAAAAAAATAGTGAAAATTGTAGAAAAAACTATTCTTTTAAAACTAAATTTACAATATTTTTGAGAAAGCCAAGCTCTCTTTCTCTCTCTCTCCTTTTTAAAAATTATTTTTGCCAAGTTTCACGATATTTTTTGAAATGTTCATGCACAACTCATCCGATTAACACTGTACCATAAATCTGTGGTGTCGAATTCTTTCAAGTCACGATTATTCCGATTTGTAGATTGAATTTGATAATATCGTTGATATAATAAATACGTTTGAATGAAAAGATGATTATTTTCGAATCGCCCCCCCCCCCCTCCCCTCGAAATCTCGTGACGAATCAATTATTTTATTATCCCTGAGGGGGTGAGAGAAAAAAAAAAGCACGAGATAGTTATTCATTTCCTGACAAATGCTGCTCGAATTGTGAAATTTTCAGAGTCCACTTGAATAAACATAACCGAGTTCACATAGGAATCGAGAGACGCAATGATCGAGAGCATGTACACAGTTAGACTGCAGATACGTCGCGTATAATCGATAAAGAGAGAATGAAGAGAGAAGGAGAAAGAGAGAAGAAAAAAAAAGGAATAGGAGAGCCGGATAATGGTGCCTGTTTATATGTATAAACGCTTTTTGTATGCGGAACTGCGATAAATGTCATCCGACGATCCCACTGCATTATAATATGAAGGAAACGTCGCGTCGAGTACAAAAGTATAGATATACTAAACCGGCTATAAAACGAGTCGAGATTCGCTCTTGAGCTCGAGCGAGGGGTTGATTTTAGGGGTTGGCGATAACGCCGAACGGGAGGGGGGGGGGGGAGAGGGGTTGGCGTGCAACCGCAAGCGAGACGAAATAATTGCGTTGTCATCGGCAGTCTCCCGGGGCGAACAGACCAATATAACCCTTGAGTCATTTACATACGTATGGAGCATTCCACACGAAAATAACAAACTCGTTACTTCCAATAATCTTTTATTTTTATTTTTTATTCTTTTTTTTATCAATCCTTTTTTCCTCATTTTCAGTCCTATGGAAAAAAAAGCTTTTTATGTTTTGATGTTTCGTGAAAAACTTTTGAGACATTAATCAATCAGCAACGAACGTACACTTTCGAGGGACTGTAGATTTTTTATTGTGTGATGAATCAACAAATTTTGTTGTTTGATAATTCGAAACGAGCCACGACATAAAGAGATGGAGAATTTTTATACTTCGGTAATCAAATATCTTCGCGCGATTCAATTTTTGACATTAATTTTCATTCGTATTTTGATCAATATTTTTTTCTTCATAGTTTCTTTGAAAAACTTCGTTTATTATAATTGTATTGCATTAAAATTCTACGAAAAAAATAAATCGAAATAAAATTATGATCGATCGGCCGGTTTGCTCCGCACGAAGCACCTCGTACAATCTTCCCATTATTATAATACACCTATCACACATTCCACAATAAATACCAAGGCGTCAGAAGCTCGTAGATAAACAGCTGACTTTCAGGATAACATGGCTATTGATAAACGCGAATAAAACATGAAAAATACGGTCAGAGAAACGTCAGAATTGTTGAAAAATTACAAAAAAAACATTCAATTTTTCGTCAATTTCAAGATTTTGAGGGAATATGAAGCACCGTCGGAACCACTGCCTGGCTCGAATATGCAAAATTGAAAGAAATAAATACTAAAAATTGAGAGAGCAAATGAAAATGATGATTAATTGAACCAAGAACAAAGTTTATTCGACTGATTCGATTGACATTGTTACAAATGTTGGTATCACGCAGCTGACTTGAATCATGAATTCATAATCATAAAATCGTTCGAAAGATACGAGTACACAATAGCGAGTGAAACCGCGTTACGATGATTATTTGCACGTCATTCATGCAGCAATTACGAGAGTATATCGGTTTTCTATGTAAAGGTTCACGATTTAGTACGAGTAAACTCAATGCTGTGTTGACAAGGGTGTCAAACTCTCGTGTCATTGAAACTCTGGAGCAGGGTAACGCAACGTTAAAACAACATAGAAATATACCATTGAACATTTGTCAACGATTCCGCATATACATATATATATATCTATTCATGTGAATCTAGTAGAAAAGATATCAAAATATCTACAGCGAAGTAAATTTTTTTCACGTGTCAATTTCCCATCTCGAATCTCCCTTCGATCCAACTGCTTTTCATTGGGGAAAAAGTACTGAAAAATTTTATCTCCGTTAACCCACACTCAATATTTCGACGGTGAATTTTTCTCCCGGAGTAAATAATAATTATTCCAAACGTTTTTCATTTCACAATAAAACGAGTCCAGATGACACCAAACTTTTTTCCATTTTGATACCGAAGAAAAAAAGGTCTGCGATGGAATAAAATTTGGCGAACAAAATCGTTAACGAAACTCGTGTAAACGATGAATTATTTTATGAATTCCCGAGTCGCTTCAGAGTCAATTTCGACGTTGCCGAGCAGGTGTATTTTGTCACCGATTACGTGAAAAACTTTTATTCGATTTGCCACGAAAAAGAAAGACAGAAAAAAAAAGTGATAATTCTCCCAAGGCTGAAATTAACGAGTGAGCCATATAGGGCATTACCAAAGCTCCATTAACTCGAGATTACAGAGATGCTGTGTTTACACAAGTCGTAGGGAGAGCCTCTCGAGCGTGTAATACGAGGACGTTCATGGACCAAAATCTCATTCACTCCCAGTGTATCGAATCTCTGCATAGCTTTCGAACCCCTCTGTCTCTCCAGGCCCCACCGCTTCGTCAGATGCCGAGAGAACATCTCGCTTCACTTTTTTGTTATTTCTATCGTATCTTTTCTCTCTCCGGTAAAGTACTTTACTCGGGAGTTGCTCAATTCCGAGACGATATCACAACTCTCGCTTTCGACGACGAGATATCGAAGGACACCCTCCGGGTTCTATTGTTCTCGAGGACGGTTGGCGGATCATGCTGGAATAATACCTGCTAATGGCTCTTAAAGCTTTTCGTCGCCTTCGCACACATACATATTTCTATACATATATCTACATTGAAAAAAAAAAAAAGGTAGCGAGAAATAAAAGGCCATTTATTCTGCTTTTCTTTCCATGTATACTCTTCGCTCGTTGTTAAATCTTTTAGAAATCACCAATTTCATTTTACTTCTCAAAGCATTTCTTCTTCATGTATTTTCTTCCAACTTTTTACGAATTCTCTGATTTCTCATGGATCTTACTTTTCGTTCGGATTTATAAAAAAGAAAAAACATATTATAACTATTTTTTATATTTTTGCTGTTTACTAATTATATTTTACTACAATTTTTTGCTTTTATACTATTGAGAAATCAGGGTGATTTGCAATTTCTTTATTCTACGAACACGAAACGTATCTTCGTGCACGTAAATCGTAAGAATTATGACGAATCGATTTAACGGGATATTAAAAATCTTGATAAAGTATCGAAAACATGAAAACGTAACTGGAAATAAAAAAGCCACTAGATATTAAACGCACAAGAAAATGAACAAAAAAAAAAAAATAATGAAAATGCTTTACAACGAAATGAAAAGAGACGAAAAAGAGAAAAATTGGACTGAGATTTCCGTGCTTTTGGAAGAGAATCATGGAAATATTAACTGGCTCTGTATGCACAGAGCGAAAGTTAAAACGACAAAGAATAAGAATAAAAAGAAGAAAGAATAGAGAGAGAAAGACAGAGATGGTGCAACAAAAAGATACGCCAGGAGGAAAAGGACGAAAACGTAAAGGAACAGAGAAACCACGCTGCAGTCGTGATTTTGCTCCGGCTCATTCCGACTACGTTAATTAATTATTTCCGCGACAAATACAACGAGGGCAAGGACGAGGAAGTATAATATAACGTAATGTCGCCTTATGCTCCACGAGAATACGTGAAATACGAGATTCTGCTCAGGACGTTCCACCTCAAATTAGCACAATCTTTTATCCTCAGCCTCTAGAAATTTTCCCTCTTTTTTCATCGTTGTTATCGTGACTTTAGCACTTCCAGAGTTTTCTCAGTTCAATCTCGTTTTTTCTTAGCATATTTTTCATCGAATCTCCTGAAATTTTTATTTCTTATTTTCTTTTTTTTAACCATAACAGTTTCCAAAGAATCACCAGCGATGCCCAAGTCAGAAAATCCATGGCGAAGCCAACACTTTGTTAGATGACCGTTCAAATGCGATACGGAAATGAACGCTTGTGGTCAACACTTTTACAGGGATACAGGGTCGCACGAAAACAGGGAATTTGGTCAAGAGGGGGAAAAAATGAAGTCAAATCGACGGAATGAGGTTGTTAAGAGCTTCAGAGATAATATAATTTGAAAAAATAGTTTAAGTACTCCATTTGAACATCACAAAATGATTAGTTGTTTAAAAAAATGCGATCGATGCAATTGAAACACTTTTTTCGCACCAAAAGTGGACGCTTACTTCCGGGCAATCAACAAAGATCTTGAAGAAGTTCTCCGATTGATTCTCTAGATCTTCATAGAGGCAAAAAGATCTTTAGGCGGACGCTCCGGCGCAAGCTTTTTTCCTTTTTTATCGAAAACTTCGAAAGCAGCAAAAGTTCATTTTGTCTTTCGTTGCCTTGGAGTTAGGGGAAAGAGAGATTGAAAAAAAATGATTATTTATCGTTTGACAATGAAAATCCATAGAAGAAATGAGCTGCAGGGATCGAGTCGTCGACGAGACTCTTCGTTTGTACTCTCCCGTCGCTAACGTCACTAGATTCAAAACAGAAAAACTGGTTCCGGTATTGGGACTTTACACAGATTCTAAACTTTGTACAAAATCTGAAAAGTTTGAATACAAAGTCTCATAGAAATGCGAAAGTAAGAAGAAATCCATTGAAGAAGAGCCTCGAAGTTGTTTAGTTTATGATGAAATGTACAAAGTAATACGATAGAAGAGTAAAAAAAATCATCGCGAATGGAAAAACGCCTTGAAAAGCAACGAAGTTGCGCTCCGTGTTAATCGATCAATTTTTTTGATCCGCACCGATCGATTGACGATCGACTGAGAAAGAAAAAATTCAATCGATTGATTGACTCAGGAAGAAGATCGATTTGACGAATATTGGTTGAGGCAAAGTAGCGGAACGAGAAACACAAAATTTTCAAGATTCCGAATCAATTTTGAATATAAAAAAAATGCAGAATTCTCCGAATACTCGTAATACAAATTTCAGGTATATAAATTGATCGCAGCTGTTTCACGAATCATGAACCAACATATTTTTCTACATAAATATGCAGAAGTAGCAGCTGCAGATATCCTGGAG
Organism: Campoplex capitator; assembly: GCA_037576405.1. NCBI lineage: Eukaryota > Metazoa > Arthropoda > Insecta > Hymenoptera > Ichneumonidae > Campoplex > Campoplex capitator. Next base: position 4,092,282 of record JARBWI010000323.1, on the reverse strand, counting down.
ATTGAAATGAGCTTGCATCTCTTAGTACGAAACTGTGCACACAAGAGCTCGACTTTTGAGGGGGGGGGGGGGAGGGAGGGGGAGGAGGGAAAAGCGGAAAGAGCAAAGACCACACACAATTTTACCTCTTGAGTTTTCATATACGAGACTCGAGGGATCGTTTATTCGGGGTTACAGACATAAAGTTTCGCAAACTTTGTGCTCTCCGCTGTGTCTTTTGCGTCGTTAACGAAAACCCAAAAGATATAACCTCTGTAGACTCGAATTACACTGCTTTTAATTTACGTAGATGTGATATTAATGTTGTATAACCGTAGGCAACTACCGCCGTTGTAAAAACGGGCGCGACACTAAGAAATACAAAAATCAATGTTTACCGAGCCTTCAAAAAAATATTTGCAAAAATTCGCCAATTATTTACACTTCGTGTACTGGAAAAAAATTTACATAAAGTACGCGACTATTCAATAAAAATCAGAATCTCGACGAAAAATAATTGTATCAATATTTGAAAATGTACAAATATCTCTCAATGTGTAAATTCTGATAACTCGAAATATCATTCCTCCGGTTTCTACCATAAGCGAAGCTGCAGAAATCGAGAATCATTGCAAAATGATTCCATGAATTATTCAGCAATAATTTCGAGAATTGTTCGATTATTTCTCAAGTTACAAATTAAATTAACATCAACAAATGTAGAATAATCGTATTTCTTCGTATCAGTCAAAATCCTCGGATTTCCATCTCGTCCGATATGCTGAAAGCTGAAGGGCCAAAAGCGAATTGGTAATGTTTACGTGCCTAAAACAATATTGGCTTGAAAAATGATGGGAGCGAGGAGATGGTTTCGTTCGGGCATTTGTTAAGATATATATTTTGGCTGAATTTTTATTTCGTTTATTTTTTCGCTTCCTCTGAATAATGTTCATAAATTGGAGTCACCGAGATCGAAATAAATGAATCGGAGTCGACCACTGGTCCAGATTTTTTTCAAATTTGAGCCGATCAATGGAATCTAATGACTTGGCGACGAAATGATTTCACAGGTTCGAACGATCATAAATTAATAAAATTACGGTTCGATTAATTTGTTATAAATTATTTCTAAACTCCAATTATTCCAACGATTCGTCACAATTCTAAGTGTGCACTGCTGTATAAAAATGAAAAACTGCCAGAGCTCGAAGGCTCGATAGCTCAGAGCATAAGGGAGGAAAAGGAGGAACAAAGGGATAAGAAAACTTGTCAGAATTTTCCTGAGCACGAGCCTCTCCTGCCTTCCTCATTCATATATACAGATATTTATCTAAAGATACGTGTGTGTCTACTCGAGTCTGTACTGTTGCTGTTGCATCGAGTACTGCTCAATATATATGCTCGCTAACCTCCATCGGTCTTATGTTGATCCAGTTAATAGCTCCGTGTTTGATTTGACTACTGTTCGTCGGGTTGCCGTGGTCATTATAACGAGAACCAACACTACACGCCCCTACAGAATTAGCAGCGTATGCACGCACACGCATATATACGAATATGCATTTATGAACAAGCAGTGTTCCGTTGAAACCTTAGAAGACACGAGACCAGAGTCTACATTGTATTTTTCGATCTCCAATAGTACTTCCTGTGGACACATGAGCTCAAATATACGTCTGTATTTACGAATATTGGCCTGTACAACCAAATAGGATCGTGTAACTGTCAATATATTTCACGGGAAATAATAATATTCGTTTCCTGAACAAACTGGCTCGCTTGAAAAAACTCGCGAAATCGATACCGAGGAGCATGTTCAGATATTACCTTTTCTCTTCCTCATCAATTCATTTTTTTTATATTTTTTCATCACATATGTCAGAACCGTTTCGATGTTTCAACAATTCAGGTCTTACGTGTCGCAATGAATTCAAGTTTCTTTTAATTCTTCATTGCTTTTTTTTTGTTGTTTATCGTTTCGTTGTAAATATTTTATTTTGTGCACTGAGAAAAGAAATTTGTTGGTTCAACAGATTGTGGTGAACGAAATGAAATTCGTTGACCCAAACGAAAGTTTGACTGACTCAAACACTTTATTTGTTTACACAAATACATATTTCTCGCTACCTTGAAATCATCGTTGGATCAAGAAATTTAATTTTTTCAAACGGTTTATGAAAAACTGAGAAGCATTGAACAATCATTTTTATACTTTTTGTAACTTCGATTCAATATAATGTAAAATTTTGACGTTTTTTTGTTCCAACACGTTGAAAAAAGATGTATTTTTGTTTGACTTGCAATTTTTATTGAAAAAAAAGCTTCTGTAATACGGGTTTTGATGAAATATTGCGAGAAAATCATGAATTTCGCAATTGCTCATAATTATCACTCAAAAGGGAGAGTCAGAGAATAAATGAAGGATACTTTTCGGAGTTATTAGGTTGTAAAGAAAACTGAGAACGAGCTTTGTTGTTACGGGAAGCGAGAGTTCCAATGAAATGAAAAATTTGCATCGTTGAATCCTTCGATGCATAAAAATGATCCAGTTTCGAGTATTTATTCGCGCTTTCATAACTGTCTGCTTATACATTTTAGATTTATCGTTCGTTAGAGGGCGAGCTAGTCGTCTCGTTGGCATTTTCTTGAAAGACAAACAAAATCGTGGAGCGATGTAACGAACTATTCGCTATTATAAAGGCGTTTTGCGATCGGTGTGCCGAGCAAGTGATTCCATGACGAAAGGTACGCGACAAAAAGGATGCCAAGATGCCACGTTTGTAACTCCTCTTCAAAGGAACTTTCCAGCTCGTTATTTTCCGATTGAATAATTCGTAACTAAGCGAACGCAAAAATCACCCCTGAAGCATGTCGTGCTTGAATTTTCCAGCTCGCCAATTATTTCGAATGGAAAAACAAAAGGTCTTCTTCGAAAATTGAAAACGTTGTTGCTTGGAGACACAAGTGGAAGGAAATTTATGAACGACGAAAGTGACGAAGATGATACACCAAAAAGCTTCTGCTAAGGAGTTATTCGCCATGAAACCTAATTATATGAAATATAACGAGATATTATAGAGGAAAACGCGGAATAAGGTGGACTGTGCGAACAAGTCTTATTTTTTGAAAAAGCTCATCATTTTTCTTGGCTATAAAAACTTGATATGCGAGTGAGGAAAAAAAAAAGTCGTAAGATCTCAAAACTGACTGTTCGGCTGTTTTTTTTTTCTTTTTCAATCATTTTTGTCTATTTTCCTGATGTAGGTTTGCGACGTAAGCATTTTTTTTTTCTAATAATCATCAACGATGGAATATCGGTATTCGATATCGGTTATTCGATTTTTTTCTATCAAATACAACGGACAATCATCTTCGTTTCTAAGAATAGAAAAAACAATAAAAATGAAAAAAAAAAGGTATCATTGAAATCTGTGCAATAATGATAAAAAATAATCGTTATAATTTAATTACGGTGACTCGTTCCAAGAGGAGAGCTCAATCTATTTTTGGCTTTATTCGCAGTTCCTAAACTCAATTACGAGAAGATGTTAATCGATAGGAATTCTATCGAAGTTTATCGGATACCGGAGACTGAAGATAGCGCAGTTTCATCGATGCGTTTTTATGGGAAGACATAAAAAAATTTAACGTTTCACGAAATAATTCCCAAACTTTTGTACAGATTATTTCGCCAATTTTGTATTCACGCAGAGGTGAATACGACGGAATTCATAAAAGTTATTTCGATCGGCGCGAGAGGAACGAAAAAAAATGCAATAAAAGCGTTATATTCGAGATGAAAATAATAGAAAATATTTCATTGATCCCGATGATTTGAGAATTGCGTAAAGTTTGAAAAAAAAAAGAAAATCCTTTGCGCGAGCATCCAATTAAAGCAGCAATTTCACAAGTTACGATTATCCCCTTTCGTGCGCGGCAAATGAATACCAAATTTGTTTCGGCACCCGAGCTAAAAACCATTTGAAGCAAAAAAAAAAACTTTTGTGCTACGCTCTTTGGCGGTGAAGGAAAAAGGAAAAGAAGAAGAAGAAGAAAAAAAATGAATGCGAATAAGGATGAAATCGTGCAAACATATCGCTCCCCCGGGGGATCGCGCGGTTGGAAAGTGAGATCGGCGGGATGTCCGGGAGCCAAAAACGCAAAAGCCATTGATCCATTGAATACAATGTAACAGAGCGATCTCTCGCTCGTTTGAATTCAAAAATCCGAGCTAACTCAAGCCAAATAAAATAAGGAGAAGGAGAGAGAAAAAAAAAGAAACTTTTTGGCAAGCCGACTTATACGATTGAGTGACGCTGTAACGATCTTACAATTTGGCGTGCTCGAGGCTCTCAAATCCTCCTTCGATAAATCGATCGAGCGTTATGTCAGCCATTTTGAAACTTGGACCACGAATCTTATAATCCATCGCGATCTTGTAGCAGTTTCTTCACCAACGAAATTCACAAAATTCTCTCTGAAATGCTATTTTTCTACTACTAAATCGAGGAGTTTGAATATTTTTTTATACAGATACGATGACGTTTTGTGGATTTATCAATCGCGATTGAAATTCATTCGAGATGCGGAAAAACGAGAAAAAAAAGAGATCACGAACTTGTCGCAATATAAAAACGAATCTCAAGACATCGAAATTTCCGTTTGAATGATCGTAGTAATAAAATGATTACCAATGAAATTGATCATTTTTTCGAATTTGTTTAAAACGTTTGCAAGTCCACACGAATGAGCGATAAATGTAGTGCTACATTTATCCGGATTTTTGACGGTGGTAAGCTGAAAAATCTACCTCAAAAATATCACCTGCGCAAACGATTATAAGAGATGTGGAATCAGAGTGTACAAACATGCCGAGAGTTTTCTTTGACGAAACGTCAAAAGGCCTATCTCACGGTGCTTGACCCTCAAAAGCATCACGAATCAGTGGATCATGTTTTGAAGAACACGAGTGATTCACAAAGCAAGTCCAACAACATCCCGAATCCACAGAAGGATTTTTATATTTTTACAGAAACAGAACTACCGGGGTTCGAATGAACTAATGAAAAAATGGAGTTTTTTTGATGAAATAAAAACTTGGTGAAATCTCGAAGAACTTAAATGACGAATTGAATCTGCAATTCGAATTTGCCCTCTGCAGACAAAAATTAGCAAATTAAATTTAAACAAATTAACATTAATTTTAAACAAAAAGGAATGAAGGAAGAAGCGAGTTGTTTTTTCACTGAAAAATTACAATTCAAGTTTTTACTATTTCATTTTTACTTACCGTCAATCATTTTCATCGATAATCCGCACGATTACAATTCTCGTACTGACATTTCACTAGTCATGCTAAAAATTATCCACTGTGTTGGAGCTTTAGGATCTTAAAATAATAAAACTTAACGATTCTAATATAAAATGCACAAAACATCGTTGAATCAACAAAAGTTTTCGTGCATCAACAAATTTTATTTCGTTCGCCAGGATTTGTTAATGCAATGAAAAATTTGATTGAATCAACGAATTTATTTTCTCAGAAAATCACCATCACTTATCCAGTCAATTTTCGTGCAAAATTGACTCATTGATTATTATTGTTTATCGAAAAAATGATAAATATGTTAACGATAAAGACTCGAGTTCGAGGACAACGAAAAAGATATTGAGAAATTGAGCCTCGAGGATACATCGACTTCACAAGACTGAAAAATATGTATAGAAAAAAAAAAATGGCAACGTTCCGTTGCGAAGAAGATTGACCTCGAGTGTTCAACAGAAGATTCACATTATTCAGATATATTCAGGAAAACTCCGGTAAATGGAGAGGTTTCTTGAAAATATTCGCAAAGATAACAAATCGAAGGTTTCTCCTCGGGGTTTATGAGAACTTTGGGCCAAAGTTATTCTTAGATTTTCTGAGATTCTTGATGCACGAAACGACGAGCGCTCTCTCGTCTCGGTCTCTCGATATCCATAAATGCAATAATTCCCCGTTTCTATGCCAGTAAATTCAAACTTCCTCGAGATTTAATTCTTTGTCGATTAATCACTCATGAACGAGCAATTGTTATTCCATCGAGCATGAAAAATCTTTTTTTTTTATCAACTTTTTATCAACGGTACAAAATTTTTATGAATTTTTCGTGAATACTTGACAGATATATTTTTCTCAGTGTTTCACCTTTTTATTGCTTTGAGAAGAATTGACTACGAAGAGTATTGACATTGTTAATGACGATTTTTGATAAAACATAATTGTCCGATACCCAGGAAAACAAAAATTATCGGAAAACTCGGAGTTTTCTTTCATTTTCTGTAAGATACGAATTTGAAGAATGAGTGAAGAATCAAATGGGACTTGAAGGAATCGAGATTTTGTTAAAATTTTGGAATTTTCACAATTTTTTCACTCGATAATTCTTAATGAGTGACAAAAAAAGTTTTCAACGTTTGAACACACAAAATGGGATGTTTTTGTCAATTCTTTCAAGTTGAACGTTTTGTGGACTCAAATAATATGAGGCGATTGAATAGGAGCAGGAGAATAATAAAAACAGACGAAATAGGGCAACGAATCGTTTAAACGTTATGTGCATTGTTATTATTGTGTAAAAGCCTTTAAATCGTTACACTTTTTAAATAATTTCTCGACACTAATAAACTTTTGGCTGCTATATCTCTCGATAAGTAATTACAATGATAGGGGCGAGCATTGACGAGAAGGGGTTCACAGATCCCTGGTAATTTCAAAAAGTTTAACTTTTCGTATTATCAATTATTATCAATTATTTTCAAAAAAAAAAAAAAAAGAAGAAAAAGAAAAATATTTTCTGTACTTTGAAACGTAAATCACAATTTTCTAGTCCATCTCGTGAAGAAAAAAGTATAAAATGAGAGAAAAACGTAACTGACAACGATTATGACTTTTGTTCGTCAAGCGTTTTGTCTTTCTTTCATGGAATGCACGAGAAAAATAATAATTTACGTGAACGAATGACGAGTACGTGTGGTTTGAACAAACGTAGCTCAATTCGGTGAAATAATTGATAATAAATGAATGAGAAAGGAACAATTTATTTGCAAATCGGCCGACTTCCATTAGAGAGAAAATATTCAAGAGTCAATTAAAACATTTCACTTCTTTTTCTTTCTCTTTCTTCCGTTCCTTTGCATAAAAATGTTTTCGTCAATCCCACGATTTTACTCTAAGTTCGGGTTTAAGAATGGTCCAATTGGGCGAGTGCTTCTCGTAGGAAAGCCAATTGAAATCATCTACGCAGTCCCAGTTGTTGATTTTGGTATCAAGGCCAGCGAGATTAAAATGACTCGGTTGATCTTCGTAAGTCCAGTTGTAAGGGGCGACTCGTATTTTAGTCGAATCTTCGATGATGGCTCGACTCGTAACGTGAAGATAAAAAGTACAATCGGTGGACGAGTGAAGTCTCAGTTGTTGGCACGCAAATGCAAAAGTACAGGACGTACAGTCGTGAATAAATACGGATGAGGTCACCGGCCCGACAAGAATCGTGCAATTTTTAATATTAACCATGTGCAGAGTACTCGGCGTGCCATAAATTTTAATCGTACATCTTGTAAGATCTATTAACGTCACGTCGTTCTTATTAACATTTTCAGCATCAAGACAGAGCCTCTCGTCGCTTTTTCCAGCGACGACGCAAGAACTCTCACCGTGAATATTCGAAAATTCATTTTTCTGTTTGCCGATAGGACCGTTATTAACATTGTTAGTTTCTACTATTTTCAAATCCTTCAGACCATCGACTACGTCGTTGGCTTTATCGCTTTGGGGCTTCTTCGCCGCGCGACGATTTTTGAAACCAAACTTTTTCTTCGGTAATAGCTTCAGCTCCATTTCCGCCGCTTCGCTCTCCAATAACTGAAGACTCTCCTGAGCTTTTCTTATGTCATAAACTTTGAGAAATAACTTTGACTGCGACAAATAATTCTTCAAGCTTTCGATCTCTTTATTCGCCTTGTCGAACAACATCGGCAAAGCCGATGTCGTCGTACTCGGCGCTGAATCCAACAGATCTTTCACCTTTTTGCATGATGCGTAAAATGCTTCTTTGAAATAACTTGTTTGTTCGCACTCTACTACCAATTGCTGTCGCTCTTCGCGACGTCTCTCGATCACGTTCTTCCGCTCACGGTCCCTCTTGCTTATTCGATCTGACAAACTTCCCTCTATCAACGATTCCATGATTTTTCTTTTTTCTTCTACTCAGCGACTATCGAAATTTACTTCTCAAGTTTTTGTTGGGGTTTTGGTGGTACGTAGAAAGGATTAGAAGTCGGCTGGATTGCTGGATACTTTATTCGATTAGGGTCATTCGCTTGCGTTTTGCGATAATCAGCTGTCAAGCTGCCTTTGCCCAGTTCCTGCAATTACAAATTCTTCTCTACTTTTTGTGCTTCATTTTGAAAAGCGTCCGAAGCATAAATAAGGGTTGAGCCGAAGTAACCTATTTTACTGTAAAATCAGCCGAAGCATCCTGACCAGAAAAAAATTTTTTCGCATAGATCGATTTACCAAGAATATTGAATGAAAGAGAGGCAATCGATGTCAAGGAAGTTTTTTAGAATGTGCTACGACAAAAATTTCTGTACAAAATATGAATTATTTGACATAATTTCATGAAACTCCGACTATTTTGAATATTTGTATTCCAAATTTCTATTCTTAAAAAATCAATCACTCCGAATGAAAAGGCAAAAAGTTCAGGTGAATGATCACGGTTATACAGAACACGAGTAAATTTATGCATTAAATACAAGTTACTTATAATCTTGTAGAGTTATAAGTGGAATATGAATAAAATATGAAAAAGTGGTCTTTCAATGAAAATACTGGCAAGTGCGAATGTTATGAAAATTTTATAAAATCTCAAACATTTTATAACAGCTGTCAAATTGACAGAAGGTTGTGGTTACATCGTACACAGTTATTCTCGACATACTCACAGAATCATTCGATGAAAACAAATTCAGTGAAAGGGGACAACAAAAAAGATGACTTACCCTTGCTACTTCTTCGGCATTAGATGTTGTGATCTTGAGTAATCCGAAACCAATAGACATGCAACCCACAGTCCAAACGACAATCTTTACCAACGCCATGAATGCGTGGAATTCATGGAGAAACTTCTTACTGTTTTTCCCAAGTTTCTCTGTCAATTTTTCTTATGGAATCCTCACTGGACAGAGTTTCGCCAACTTTATAATAACCCTCGAGTATAGAAGGAAAGTTTTCGTGCATATAATGTCTAAAATCTGTAAGAAAAAATGCCAAGATTGAGATAAATAAATGAAAGTATCGGAAAGAAACAAAGAAATGATGGAAATTGTCAGATTAATACAAAACAAAAATTCTTTTAGTTTTTTAACTTTGTTAATTTGATGTATTTCCACTTGTTTGCAGGTTATGCCAACAATCTTCCAAAAGCTTCAATCTATATCTAAATTTCAGGCAATATTTAACAGTAAGGGATTTTTTTTTATTCTAGAAATTTTAGATTTACTGTGCAAAATCATTTGTCACAATTATTTCTTTGATAGGAAAAATTTTGAATTTATTATTGATGAAAAAGGCTTAAAAAAATTGTGAGTACAAAATTTCGATTGAGACAAACACATTGGTACAAATTCTCTGAAAAGTGACTGCCGATTTGTTTCATAGTTTTTGGAAAAACACACGAAAAAGACAAGTTTTTGTAGTCTAAATTTTCATCAAAATTTTTGGGTACTGCACGATACATAAAAGAATGTCGCTGTTTTATGCCAATTTTGAAATTATTTCGTGAAATTGCTCGTCAGAATAAATGAAGTAATCAAAAAGAAACAAAGTAGAAACAATACTAGACAGAAAATTTCGATTATGAAAAAGAGATTCAATGAAAACGGCCGAAAAAAGTAAGGTTAGGAAATCGAATCGAGTATTAATTTACAAAATTTCTTCCAATTTTTATCCTCTATGCTTTGTTTACATTAAGAGTTTAACGCAAATTCCTTAGAGATTATTCATCTTGATATTCGTGGAGTGGTTAACCTCAAAATGTGTTGAAAACCAACAAATATATAAATATGAAAAGAAGAGTAAGAATTTGCACGTTCACTCACCTTGCGATGTGTTCATGCGCCGCCAAATAGCATAGGAACCAAAAAATGCTGCTATCTCAAAGAAAATTACCAATTTTGCTCCTATTTTAACGTTATTGAAGAATTGGCTCTTAGGTTTCTTGGATAACATACTAAGACTTGTAAGCCGTTGGAGAGTATTTCCTTAAATGGTAATCTATCAATACGCGACGAGATACGAGACATGAAAGTCTCGAGGCATTGAGCCGCGCCTGGTAAATGCGAGAGAGAGGGGGGCAGAGAACAAGAAGGCTCGGCCTTTATGGGGTTACAAACGCAACCGGCTCCGAAAAGTACTACAGTATGAACGCCTCCTGTTCATATAAACAAATATAACACACTGCTGATGCTGCTCCTCCTCACACGCTCGAAAACAATCGATTGAACTCACAACCACACGCGGCAAACATATAACACGACGAATCACGAATTTCATATTTTCTCGCAATCGTAATTATAATTTACGAAAATAAATATTCCACTCAAAATACGTTCATTTGTCAAAAAATTTGGCCATTGAATCTACTGATTATGAGCGAACTGCACAATGGTGGAATATTTTCGGTAACAATTGTTGGACGATGACAGAAAATGTTTCATAATTAAGATTGAAATTTTTAACGAGGATTTCTGTAATTTCGACTAAAAATCGTGATTTTTTCGGACACGCGAAAAGTTAAGTGTTAACAAAAGAACAAGTGAAAAAAAAGAGTTCGACTACCATGACTCTACATGTAGGTTCAAGGATATGAGGAAGGAAAATTTGGATTGATTATTTCAAGCCAAAATTGGAAAAAAATATCGAAAAATGAATTGTAGTTTTGTCATTTTTTTCATGAAAACTTAAATTTTGGGAGAATCACTTTGCTGTTGCTTAAGCACCGAAAAAAAATACACGATATTTCTTTGCTCCGCCCTGTGCATTCAACAAACGAAGAGATTGTTGACATTTTCCAGTTCTAGGAGGAAATCTTTGTATTTGTTAATAAAAAAATTTCTTCAACGTTTTGTGATTTCTAGTGTAATTTATTGAAAACTCATCTGTACATATACACTTTATTTATTTATTAATTTTTTTTTCACTTCACTCCTCGTTATCGTGAGACTTCGGGCTATTGCTAACTATTTCACATAAGAAAACATCGTATTTGTTTTGTTTGTTTGTTTCGTAATCCATTCCGACATATATATTCTTATCCCATTAACTGCCACTTCCGTGGTACGAAAATTGAATGGTCTGACGTATTCCGTTTTCTTCCATTATTTTCTAGCATAAAATACAATTCTCGAACGATCGAAAAGAACGCCTTTTTTCAGAATTTATTTTATTATTTTTTCTAGCGTAAAATACGATTCTTAAACAATCGGAAAAAAAGTATTTTCATTGTATTATTTATTTGTGTTAAATTTTTCGGGTTTTTTTGTATTTAAATAATCTCTATCGTGTACGACGCGTTTATTGCGTTTATAAAAAACGGGAACAAAAAATATATATGTTATTTTTTTTCGTGTGTCCGTGTATTCGGGTTTTTATTTCATTTTTAATTTAATAGGCGGCGTTACAAGAAATTGTATGAAACAACATTCAGAAATCGCAATGTTTCTATTTGAACGCGCGCAATTTTATTTTGTTTAAATTTTCATTTACTTTTATTAGTTTTGTTTTTTCTTCGTTTTTAACACACGAAACGTTTTTGTGTCTCGTTGCTCTGAATATCGATAGAAAATATGGCAGTTAATAAGAAAGAGGTAACGTTCGTAATAGCATTTTATTTTGTTATTTCTTATTTATCTTCTTCTTTTTCTTCTTTCTCTTCTTTATTTTTTCATCGTTTCCTTTACAACGTTAAGTATGCTCACCCGTCATATAAAATAGCTGAATTATACAATTTTAAATAAAACCTAGATTCTCCGTATCAGCAATCATTATTTATTTCAAATAATTCATTTTTTTTTATTTTTTATTATTATTCTTCGTATCTCACAAGCAAAAAAATCGTACAACTCGTTAAATGGTTTTTGTCCCGATCGAATTGCAACTGGATTTTTTGTTTTTTTTTTGTTTGTTTTTATATTTATTATCTAAAAAATGTTTTCTCACACGTACTTTTATTTTCAAAAAAAATGGCTTAAAAAACGAAAAGAAAGTGATATTTTTTGTCCCGGTTTTAGAATTGCCTTTTGCCTTATTTCCCATGTTTGTTCGTTTCTTTTCTTAGTGCCTTGACCGATCGATGCTGTCGCCCCTGAACACTGGTCGTTTATCCGGGCTGTAAAATGTTTTTTTTTTTCTTTTTGTACTCAATTTTAATCGATTGGCACAATAACAAATTCAATGCTTTGGTGTTTCTTTTTCTTCCTCCAACGCTTCGATCACGCTTCACATGTTTTACGTTGTTCCTCTTGCACGTATTATTCTGTTTTTCAATAACATTTTTTTCGTTCCTTCTCCAAGTTTTTTCTCTCAGCTCAAAATACTCGCTCGGTTCGTGGAATTTTTATAACCGTTTTTGCTACATTTACGCTTAGAACTTCCAATGCTAAGAATGAGTTTTTGGTTATCTTCTATTTTCGTCTTATCCTATCTCGATTATCGCTTATTATGCTCTTTCTGCTTCCGATTAAATGGCAAATTCAAGATCTCCCTATTCAGCTTTACTCAAAAGTCTCAATAAGGAAGAATAAGGTAATACAATTTCATCGGATTCGAACAAAATCACGCGAGGTAACGTTCCTGCTCAATAATGTTTTTCACATCACCGGCGACTAAGTTTCTGAGATAAGAATTTCGATACTTGGACGTTTTCAATGTTTTTAACACTGCTTCGATGGCGTGAATGCAAGCATGTACGAATCTATTATTGGAAAAGGAGAATTCTTTGATAAATTATCGGGCAAATTTTTATCGAATTCCATTTTTTTAATACGCTTTTATTTTTAAACGAATTTCCTTTCTTTCGAATATATATTATTCAATTTTAAAAAATCGCGAATGCTTTATACGTATTTGTATAAAAATTTCACGTTGCACTTGAAAAAATTTTCAAATCATGGAACGGATCGGCTTCTCGAATATTGACTTTTAGAAAATTCCTTTGGAATTTTGAAACAGAAAAAATTTCATGATAAACTATGTATATTTTAACGGAAATCAACAAATCCGTTTCCCGCGAGCCAAAAATTACTGAAGAACTGACGTGAATTAATTTTTTAATACAATTCAATGAACTATATTACGTTTCTTGTTGTTGATTGATCGGTAAATTATAGTTTGCTTAAACAATTCGTACATAATTTTTTATGATTATTTTCAATCAATGTTAAAAATATTCAAATAATGTCCGAATTCATCTAAATTTCTGTTATATTTCCAGTTACCGAAATTCTTGTGAAAGAAAAATGTTGGTTCCGTTGAAAACAATTGTAAAGCATGTCTGACTTCAGCATTGAAAGAGACAGCAAAAGAGGAAGAGAGACAGAGAGAGAGAGAGAGAGAGAGAGAAATTGTGTCCGGGTGTTGCGTATTGAGAGGAGAAAATGCGAGAGATTTCATCGTCATATTGACAATCGAGGGAGAAGAAAACAGAACTGGTGCCTCTGGTGTTCGTGTCGATGACACGAAATGCAAACAGGTTTGAATAACAAAAAAGGTACAAGACATCAAAGTATCTTAAATCACGCGACTGATCGCGTACAAAGTATCATCGAATTGCTTGTTATTCTTTGCTTCATTTTTCGTAAGAGCATTTTATCGTTTTGCTCCGTTTTTGTTTCCGTCCTAAACATATTTTTCGTTCCATTTCATTAGCATTCTATTTCATATTTTTCAAGTTTCGCTCTCGATCCACTTAATTTTTTCTTTTGTTTTTTTTTTTTGTTTTTTGTTTTCAGCGCGTTTTCTCTTAAGATCGGGCACGAGAGAATGAACGCGAGATGGTCAACAGGACAGTCTTTTGAACACCATTGGGTCATGGGAGTACTGATGAACTGTAGTTCGCTACGACACCATTTCGTGCCAGCCACTACCGTTTGAAGAGTTGCTCTCTGGGGATGCTGAAAGAAAAGAAAATGCCGAAAATACGCAAAAAAAAAATGACATCGAGCTCTCTCGCTCGGCGATAATCGATCAAATTTTTCCTTCTTTCTGTTTTTTTTTTTTTCTTCTTTTCGTTACACCTGTTTACATATTCGCAATAATACGTAATCGCTAAAATTACTTAACTAACGATCTTCTTTTCTTTTTCTTAAACTTAATGTTTCCTTTTTTTTTAGTTTTTTTTTAATTCTCTTAACTATTAAAACCGATCAGAAGTAGATTAATTATTGATGTGCTCCATATATATCTTATGTATATATCTATGTTTATAAGTATCGTTTTAACTCTCTTTTTTTTTCTCATTCTTTAGAATTTAATTTCTTTTAATATCGCTTTTTTTTTTTTATTGTTTTTGTTATTTGTTTTAATAATAAAACTTTTTCGAGGCAAAATCTACGAACTAACCAGTCTTAGCATTGTCGGCTCGTTCCGGCGAGGCAGATCTTGGTCCCCATATCCGTACGCTACAATCGTCCGATACCGATGCCATCATCTGGTGATATACCGGATTCCATGATACGCAATTAACCGTTCTGCTGTGACCCGTTAATGTCGCTATTGGCAATTCACGCTTTATGTGCCAAACGTACACTTTGTTGTCTGCGATGAAAAATTAAAAAAAAAATAACGTAACAAAACATGAATTATTCGTGAGCAATTTCATATCGATTTACAGGATTCTAGTAAAGCAATTGAATCATGTTTTAAGTCATGAATTCATGTAGACTGAATTTTGATGGTCGAAAAAATTCTTCGAAATGTTGCAGGAGCATTACTTATCGTAACTGAAAAAATTACCTTCACTTCCGGACGCAATAAAATCTTGATTGACACCACCGAAACAACTGTGAATCGTGAAGTGTCCCTGAGTCACTCCTTGAAAACGTCTCACGAGACATCTGTCCTGTAAATCCCAGAGATGAACACCCTGATTAGCAACGTTGAGGAGAGCGAGGCGATCGGCTTTATTGACGCTGAACGACATGACTGGATGGTCCTCTTGCAATCTGCATAACAAGAAATAAAAATAATTAGAAAAAAAAAAAACAATTATTCATTTGACTGTGGGCTATACTTTTCGATAAAATTTTCCTTGAACAAACTCATAACCCACGAAAATCTAGAACATAAAGAGCTCAAAAACAGCTGCTTAGACCATTTTTATGCGAAATAAAACGTCACTGAACAGCTGAAATAAAGAAATAAGTAGATTTATGAAATTCTCATTTGGGAATGCACTAAAAATTATTGGTATATTCATAACGAATTGCAGATGAACTGAAAAAAAACATGAAATTAAGATTATGCCCTCGAAGTAAAATTTGAGTAAAATATCAATTGTATATAATTTTTTTTTTCATTCAATTTTCAAAAGCTCGTGGCTCTATCTCCGTTGTCAGAGAATTTTGAAACGGTTGCAGATTAACCAAACCAGTTACATGTGAAAAAATTGGGAAATCTCTAAACTCCCAATTGACAAATCTATAAAAAAAAACTTAATATCTGAGAAACTTACATTGTGAAATCACACAATTCGTCAAAATTGTAACTACGAATACGGTGATGAGAGTCGGCAGCAAGAACGGTTTTGCCGTCGCTACGACACCACAAACACTTGACCCTAACGCCTTCCCATGAATCTAGCACATTGCCGTCCATGTCCTGTGTGAAAAAAAAACAAACGAAACGTCGGATTGAGTATTTCGCGAGCATTATAATCTGAGAAATAAGATAAATACAAATAAAAAGTATCTTACACATTGATAAAATTGTCCGCGAAGACCACCAGTTACGAATTTATTTGCATCGCGATGCCAGGCACAGGCAGTTAGCGAATCTTCGGTGCTTTGGGTCAATTTGACTCTAAGCTCGCAGTCCGGAGTGTCGACGCTCCATAACCAAAGTTCTGGACAATCTTCCGGTCCGCAAGCGATCAAATGACTGCTGTCCGGACTCCACGCGATCAATGCAACACCGTACGTATGACCTTCGAGAGTTTTTCTGTGCGTTACTCTAAGTGTTTCCTAAAAAACATAATAATGCAGTTAATTATTGGAACGTGGCAAGATTTACGAGCGAAATTATCAGCAAAATGAAAACACAGGATGTACGGAAAAACGATTTGGAATTCGTTGAATCAAGTGTTGAGCTAACGGACTGTTACTCACAGGATCAACATCCCAAATGATAACGGTCATGTCCTTTGAGCCCGTGGCGAGTTTTAGACCGTCTGGTGAGAACTTACAGTACCAAACTTCGTCGCAATGGTCGTTGAGCACTTGGGTTGTGTAGCAAGGAAATTGTTCTTTGCTGCAGGTGTGATCAACGAGCAGGGAAACATTCTCCAGAGTCGATTGCTGCAAAAATACCAAAATTCAAAGTTTTAAATATAGAATCTGATAAATTGTAACCTGGACGAAGAAAAATCCTTGATTATCCAAAATTGGGTATGCGAACGATACACGAAAGAAAAAATTCGTTTATATGAACAAAAAATATTAATTAGAATAACTTTGTTGAGTATTTTCGTCGGACGTTTAACACATTTTGTTCTATTTTACAATGCAATCCAGTAAAAATTTGTGAATAAATGGCATTGTAATCCTAGATTACAGTTCTCGAGTGTTTCAATGTGCTGTTCGGTGACAATTGAGTAACACGTATTCGATAAAATTATTGATTTGACAAAATCTTCATATATTTATATTACTAATGTTTGAACGCAAACATTTTTTTTCCATACCTGTGTATGCGTAATGTGATACGTGCACTGTTGATTTTGCATCTCAACTGCCTGACAGAGAAGCGAATGAAGGCGCCGTGGTGGTAGCATTATCGAAGGTGGTAAATACCTTTGTAGTCGATCCATAAGTGCGGCTCTCGAAGCCGAACCTTTGCCGTCCCAACCGGCGCGTGTCTGTTAACAATGGTCTATTTGCTAGTGATGAAAATTTCACGATCTCACAGTGTCTTGGACGATTTGACGTACGAACAAAGATGGAAACAAAAATACAGAAAAAAAAAAAAAAACACAAAAAAGAAACGTTATACATCTGCATTCTATTCCATAATTTTGCGAATTTATCAACACAGCCATTTAGCAAAATAAGAACAAGATGAATATTACAAATATTTATAGCATTTTGAAACATTTTCAATAATAATTAAGCCTCGAAAAAGTTTTATACGTCGATTGAGTTTTCATGAATTTTGTAAATTCGTAAAATCGTGTAAAAACAAATATTGAGTTCAACGGTTTCGATATTTATTTTGACCTTTAATCGTCAAATAGAATGAAAAAGTCAACCATCTTTTGAAAGCTCCACTAATTGTGAGTCATTCAGTTCTTCCGAATAGTCATGAATGGGAAAAAATGAAATTCCGTCTTGAATCGTAAAGGAGAAATATTTGGTCAGAGTACCTGAAGCTCGTCGCGTCCGCTGCACATCATAAAAGCGGACAATTGATGAACCCGACCAGTATTGTGCCCGAGGGGCGTTAGTTCATTTCGAAGTACTTGGAGGGCCTCAAGCACGAGCCCCTCCTCGAGATACTCCAGATATTTTTGCTCCAATAGCAAAAATTTCATTTCCTGCAGAGGAAGAATAAAATATAGATTTATTTTTTCATCTTCTGCTGTTTTGTTATTAAATCGAGATCGTGTTACTTGATCCAAATATCGTAATCAAAATATTCAGAGTGAATCTATCTAAACCGATTTTGATTTAGCAATCAGTTTCCATGTTTAATTGTTAAATGAAAAAGATGCTTCGTACCACAAGACTCTGATTAGCACCATTGAGGAACGACTTGAGTTCGTTGAGATCGTGGTCCGCCTTGTTCCAATCCCCGTCCATAACGTGTTGTCGGAATTTCGCAGCTGCTGGATGATCCAGACGACAGCCAGATTCTTGCATCAGCTGATCAGCTGTTCGACTGAAATCATTGTTTATTTTTTTTTTTTTTTATTCTGAATTTTTACGATAGAAAAAGCAGACATCAATTCGTTCAATTTTCAAGTGAATTGAGAGCGAGGAACGTTCGTAACGAAAATTTCGCTGGTATCGAGCAAGTTAAAAAAAAATCATTTTTCTGAATCAGGGCATTAAAAAAAGATTCGAAAATACTTGGCTCGTTTCCAAATTGAATTGCCAATTTTTATTTGACACTAAAATGCTAAAGAAAGTTTCTTCACTTTCATCACGGAACATACTCGAGTCCAACTGTCTTCAAGTGTTGTCCAATCAGTCTAACGATATCCTGATTGGTCTTGTCCATAATTTTTGGAGGTCCAGGAGCCTGGTTACTCTCGCCATTGACTCCATTTACATCTCCGTCACATCTCAAGAGAGAATTTCCGTTCGAATGATTGCCTCCGCCTTCGGAAGTCGCGCCGTTTTGTTGCGGTCCCGCGGAGACCGGCGCTCCGTTGGACGCTTGCTGCATCACTCTGTAACATCGAAAAAACAGAATTAATAATGGAAAAACAGAAAAATACATATACGTCATGTCCGTCCTCGAGCCGATTCAGATAATTTAATCTTTGCAGCTCAAGGTCGCTCTTACAAAATAGTTGAGCACAATTTTCAATGTCTTGGGGTTAAATAAGTTCAATTTATTGATCTCTCAATAACATTTATCCTGGCGAGACAAAAAAAATTGCTAATTTCGCACAATCTTTACTTTATCGCAGAGAAATATTTGTTTTGTTTGAATCTCAGCGATCAAACGATTGTTCTTTTTTAGTAAGAGTTTTCAAATGCATGAAACAACAATTTATATATTGAAGTTTTTAAGTAAATGTGACAAATTTTTTATTCTTGATCTTATTGTAATGTAGATATGAAAATAGTTCAAGGTCATTGACCAAGTCAAGACCATTCAAATTGGAGCTGCGCTCGAGCGACGAGTATGGAAATGAATAATTAAATTGAAGACCTACAGATAGCCCGATAGAAACTTTCTTTCGACAACTTTCAGAGTTGCCACACGCTATGGAATACAGTTTTGAACGTCGACCGTTGATAAAGTACTAATAAATAAGCATTATCATTAAAGGTAACAAAAACCAACAGTAATCGTTTCATAATTGATAATCATTTCATGAAAAATCCATTTTTCATATCGCAGAGTAAAATTTTGGTTATTATTTCCTCCTGTTTGACATGACTGCACGCAGAAAAATCCTGAAATAGAAGGGAAATTTGTACTACTTTGGAACAAAGGAGTATTTCAATGGAAAAAAGGCATGATCGAAACATTTTTGACGGAGGAGACTGGAACGAGGTTTTCTGGGATTTAGACATTCCGCTTCGATTAAAAATAAAATGATCAGAAAAAACTGCTGATGAAATGAAATAGTTTTTCAAAATGACGCATTTATGTTTGTAACCAAATATTTTTAAGGATCAAAGATTCTAGTATAAAAGCTAAACGTTTTCTACGGATAGCCAAAGTTTGTTTACATTTACGGTATTTGTTTTGACGAATTTGCGCCTGTTTTTTGGTGCTCTAAAAATTTGATAAAATTTGAAATACGAAACGGGTTTTACGATCGTATAAACATTGTTTTGGTTGTGTGAAAATATGCTTTTGTCGAAATGAAAATATGAGAGAATAAGAGGAGAAGTGTTTTGATCGAGATTCGAAATAAATGGCATGAAAAAAAAATAGAAGATATGAAGAGAAATAAAAAGCAAACAAACAAAGAGAGGATTACCGATAATTCTCCATCCCTGCTGCGTCGGTATGGTACTCGTCCGCTGGTCTTAGGGTAGTCGGGAGTGAACTACGGGACCTTTTGCGCGGTGGCGGAGCGAGTCCACCGTCGTCCGACTCGCCGCTCGAGGCCAGGCTTATGCGCGTACCGCCCCGTTTTTCACACGATTATTGTCTTACTTTTTTCTTCTTCCCCCCGTGGCCGCGACGTGATTAAATCGCGTTGGTGGGGCACCCTTTTGAAAACGTACAGGGAAGCCAGGATAGAGCGATATATTTTAACGTACAAAAGAAAAAAAAAATATCAAATCTGATGCAACGAGAGAACAAAAAGAGAGATGGAGAGAGAGAAAGAAAAAGTAACGGAAACGAGATTGAGTGAATGGAAAATAGAGGGAAATGGAAAATAATAAAAGCGAAAATCTTTCACGACGTACGGCCTCGGATAATTTTTCCGCGCCCCTTCGCCCCGACCCCTCCACTTTTCGACGAAACGTTTACACTCCCGTGTGTCTCTTGTCCGTGATTCTTGCTCTCTATTTCTCGTTTTCTTCCTCTTCTCTCTCTCTCTCCCTCTTTTCCACCCGGGGCGTTCTACGCTTTCTCACTCACTCTATCTCTATCTCCTTCGCTCTCATCAACACTCTGGTGAATATTTATTTAATGTTTTTTTCTTCTCACTCTCCTCTTCCGTTCCTCTCCTCTCTCTCTCTCTCTTTCTCTAACCCTTCCTCACTCGCTCGCACACGTACATACACTCGCGTATAAACGCTTCTAGCGTCAAAATTCTCTTTTCACGAAACACTAAATATGTTTTTTTGTCCGATGAAACAAGCTCTCGTTCTCAATACTACCGAATAGTTGAATTAGTGAGAAGAAGAGAGAGAGAGAGAAAGATTGTGAGGTGTGTATGAGTGCGTGTCTCTAACGGTGAGCAAAAAAACGACAGAATTCTTGCTTCTCTGCCAAGAGACGTACACGACGAACAATGACTGCCACACAGCTGATACTTGTTTGGATCTCGTCGTTTACGTCACCCAGTCAAGAACAGGGAGACCTACAATGCGGAGCTTTTACTCATTCCTTCACATATGGCGCTTTTTTCGTTGCGCATGCTTTGCGAACTATGGAGTCAAATTGACCCACATTCCTCGCTCGGTATTGCCGACATCGAAATTCTCTCGAAATATGTATCGATCGAGTGATAAAAAGTAAATAAACTATATAATTGTCCTTCGATATAATGCACGGGAAATATTTTCGGGTTAGAAAGTATGAAAAAATTATACACATGAATGTTTTTTTGTCTTCGTGCTCGTCGTTCGTACTAAAGAATTGATCGGTTTATCCGTATTTTATTTAAATTCATATTGCTTACGACTTCGGGCCAATTGGACGGGATCTTTATTGGGATCGGAAACTTGAAATAAAAAACAAAATTGGAAAACAAAACATGATGACCGTAAAATGTTGCTAAGCATACTATAAAAGTACGATCACCTTCATGTATTTATGTAACGTAAATTTATTCAATGATGTATGGAATGCTCAAGTTATTTCAAGTTATTGGAATTGTGTGACAGAAATTTCAACTTGTTCATCTCAAAAATGCGATGAATCGAATCTGTAGAATCAACTGAGTACAGTGGTGCAATTTGACAACTTTGAAAATTGACCACTGCGAAAAAGTGGATTTTCCGAATGCATTGGTTTTACAGATTCACTACACTACAAGCACACTGCCTGCCATCGTGCCCATTGTGCCCGATTGACTACATTCTAACTTCACACCAATTCAAAGCTGATAAATAAAATTTTTAGTCTCCTTCCTTCTCGCCTATCCTGCATCGTTGCCGTCGTATCATTCGTGTCCGTCAGTTTGTCCGTGCCAGTACGAAAATTGAAGCACAGAAAAAATAGTTAAATTGCATACGAACGAGGAAGAGTTTGAGAAATTCTGTTAAAATCACTCGCTATAATAATGGAAGACTTGCTGTCTTATTTTAGCGAAGTGACTGGAGTAGATAACGATAGAGCTAAATTTCACCTTGACGCGGCCGACTGGGACCTTCAGGTGAGAATGCGTTTTTCAAATTGCCGGATCATTCGACATAACCTCCAAACCTATTTTCTTTCGTCAATTCGATGAATCGTTAATCGGTCGTAATGAAAATGGCGCAATTCATTGTTCATACGAGAAAAAAACAAAACCTCTGGTCATTATTATCTGACGTGTCAACATTAACAAATAGAAATGAGTTTAGGAATTTTCGGTGGAATATTCACGACCAACCGAAGTAATCTAGATAAATGAATAAACGTAATTAAGCGAAAAGTATTATTATCATTATTAATATCACGCGGATATTTATTGATGTTACATAGGTGGCCCTTGCCAATTTTTTCGAATGTAACGAGCCATCACCTGCCCTGGATGAATTGGCGAGCGCAGCTGCAGCTGCTGCAGCCGTTGATCCCGATGGTGCAGTGAAAAAAGAAGAAAAGCAAAGCGGCGAGGAAGAAGAGATTGGCAAAAGTTCAATCGCTGTAGGAGCGACTCCGGCAAAAGAGAGCACAGGGATGTGCGCATGGCCAAAAGATAAAAAAAGTAGCGCAGACACCAAACCCAGATCAAACGTACACTTTGGTACAATAGATCGGTTACAGAGCAAAGAAAGCAGCTCCGATGAAGAGGGCCAAGCGTTCTACGCCGGTGGTTCGAAGCACAGTGGCCAGCAAGTATTGGGACCGAGCAAAAAAAAAGACATTATCAATGAAATGTTCAAGTCTTGTCAAGGACAAGCCATCGCCGTTTCTGAAGATCGTCCGGCCGGCCAAAATCGCAACCGGCCCAATACATTTGGTGGAACTGGATACAAACTCGGCCAAACAAACAGTGACACTGAAGGTTTGTACCGATAATTTATTTTGACGAGAAAAAATAAGTCCAGGTTCGAGTGACCTGGTTTGTAAAAGAAGGGATAAAAGGAAATTTTTATCGAAACAAAAATTTTTGCAGTTGTCAGCGGAGAATCGTCTTCGACGCGAAGTCTGGGTTCGGAGTCTGGCACAGGAGGATCCGGCCTGCGACGTAATGCCGCTGGTGTAATAATGCTGAAACTATGGAGAGATGGATTCACCATAAACGATCGTGAGATCAGATCGTACAGCGAGCCGGAAAATCGGGAATTTTTAGCGGCGATTAAGCGCGGTGAAATACCCCAGGAAATCCGGGAAGAGGTTCAGGGTGCAGAGGTTCGCCTCGACATGGAAGACCATCGTCATGAAGAATACGTCCCGACGAAACCAAAGGTCAAGGCGTTTACGGGCAGAGGACACAAGCTCGGAAGGTTGGCAAAACATCAAATTCACCAGCTAAAAAAACGTTTTACATATATCCGTATTTTCATGGTACAAAAAAACGCTTTGCAAACAATTTCAGTCCTTCACCGGCGACCGTGGGTATGACGATGCCAACCGATCCTGCTGATCAAGCGGCCAACGAGTCTCAAGCTAGGAGTATGCTTAATGTTGATTCTTCGAGACCCGTTACAAGTATTCAAATTCGTCTAGCCGATGGGAACAACATCCGACAAGAATTTAATACGAGTCACACCGTCGGAGACGTCAGGAGATTCATAACAACGTATCCTTTCGCATTCAGTGATATTGAAATCGAGATCGTTTGAACGCAACGAACTTTACTTTTCTTTCGAATTTTTCAAACGATCGTGTCATGCCTGTCGCATATTTTTCTATTTTCTCTGTACTTTTGTGCTATTTTTTCCTTAACGATCGTGTCATATTTAGGATGAGGCCTCAGTATTCGCTGCAAGAATTCACTCTGCTGACGACCTATCCCAGCCGAGAATTAGCCAGCGAGGAGGAAACGATCGAGCACGCCGGTTTGCAAAATTCCGCCATAATGCAACGTCTCAAATAATTCTTACTACACAATTTAATGTTGATTTATTATTATCACTTTCGTACATCATCTCCTCATGCTTATCGGTGATTCAACGCAACGCCGCTCTGGTATCGCAATTTACATACCAAAAAATCGTATAAAAGTTCTCGCAATTGCACAGTCGCGAGTAAGACTAAGTATAGTTATTTCGACACGCAAATACACCCGAAAACTGTACGCGACGCGATGCTCCGGCACTTTGATGATCTATTTATTCTTATTTTATACTCTTGTATAAGGATTCTTCTATCTAGAAAATACACATAAAAATTGCAAGAAATTATTCAATATTGAAGCTCGTTTTCAAGACAATAAGCAGAGTGAAAAAGATTAATAATACCCTTAGTTATTAGAGCAACGTCGAGTTTATTATCAGTTTTGAAAATTTTCCAAGATAATCATCGAGAGAAACGGCACGGAGCTCAGTCTTTTTGTTTTTGCCATTACGGTCGCAATTATCTTCGTATCGATTAACAGCTATCAGGTCGAGACTCGGATCTCGCGTCGTTATATTATTTACGATCGACATTTTCAGCTTGCTAGTTTGTGACTGGTGATAAATAAATATAGGATCGACGTCCACGAGTTTTTTGTACGTATATATTTTAGGGGGATCGTCCGTCCGATCGATGCACAAATTATTCGTTGATATTTCGTAACGATCAGCGGTGAAATCGGTTTTCTCAAAATCTACCAATAATTTGGCTATGGTAGAGTGATATTTGGAGACGATATATTCATCCCAGGTCAGCGTCACGATGATGTCGATTTTTCTACGAGTACGATAGAGGCAATCGGTATAAACGATGCTTCGAACAACGTCGGAAGGAACATTGCTGAATGGGAAATTCCATGGTAAAGTTGTATAAGTTGCGATCCTAGACACCAGTTGTTTCGTTAGGTCAGTGAATTTGGGAGCTGTACCACCCAAATCGTAAACGATGAATCGTTCGAAACCAAGGGACGTATGAAAAGTTATAAAATCTGCTACATCTTTAAAAATTACAGGATGTGAATCGAAGGAAGCAACGCACACACCAGCAATCATTTCGTTATTCGTGCTACTGCTTTTCTCCTTGTTGGTACTATCGAAACGAGTGTTTATTTCTCTCACCGGCAACATTATCACCATTTCACTATTTTTTGTTGAAAATTTGACTGCTGTCACAATCTTATGTGGCTTATTATCCTCAAAACTACAGATCAAGTCGAGAGCCTTGTACGTATCGCTGTTTTTGTCTTTTTGTGCGACGATTATTTTTCCAGCTGATAAATTAATCATTTCGTAGGACAATTTTCCAGGAAGATACTCGATTCGATCATCCTCGAGGTATAAAATATCACAGGAAAGTATCAACGAAGGCGATTGCTCTGATTTTGTTATGCCCACTGTCCTAACTGTTCCCACGTCTGTTCGATAAGCAGAATAAACGTAAATTTCGTTGGTTAATCTTTGCCACGAGGGAATCGGCTCGGCGAAATTTTCACTGCCGTCGTGATGCTTGGAATGTGTGTGCAAATTTTCTTCATTCGTCGTTGTCCAAGTCTCATTGCAATGCGCATTTTCTCGATTACCAAAATAATTGAGTACCTCGAGAACATATCGAAGTTTATTGTATTCGTGTCTATAAACGACCAGTGCACCAAGACTCAACAATGCGATTGTCGCCAAACATGCTTGGTACCACTTACGCATTTTTGTTGATATTATTTTTATGTTATTGAGAAACTGGAATCCAGGAACACTTCGGAATGATTTTGTATCACTTTCATTAATCGACTAAACGCACAGCCTGAAAAAAAAAAAAAAAAAAACGAAGAATGAATCTGCTCTTCCGAATCTTGTGACCAGAATTGGAACATATTGAGGTTATGGCGATTAAATGTTTTGTATGATTTCTTATATTGCGCTCAGGATCATTTTTTTTTCTTTCGCAATTATTCTTTTCGATTAAAATTATCATGCATTTTGACGTATCGAGAGTAATTTAGCGGTGGCATGAAAATACAAATGGGACGCGTCCACTCTCATTTTCGTTGACATATTGGATACAATTTCCGAATATTTTTTCCCGCATTTTTTTTCCTTTTGAAAATGTCATTTATTTGAAATTTTTATGCACACATTTACGATCTGCTATACGCATGCACGCGCACACTACGATTCGCGATATGTAAACATTGTGAAAAATCCATTGATTGAATATGACGATGACGTACCTGATGCTAGTAGAGCGTCAGCGATTTTTCGAAGCATCGGCAATCTAGTTGCCTGAAATGTCCATTTTCGGTGCAAAAAATTTCCGTTAAATGTATAGGTAAGGTTGGAATAATATTTCGCGGTGAAACAATAAGCAGGTTTTGCAGTATTTGCCGCCGACACGCAAACTCACGCGCACGGCCACTTTATTGTATATTATCGCGAGTTATCAGTATTATCATATGAAGTGTACGCAATGGCGGCTAAAATAAGTCCAGGAGCAAGCGAACTGGCGGAAGACTCACTGCAGCATCGTCAAGTTCTGCCCCCGAAACCCGTTTCCAGGCCCGGTAAATAAATGATCGTGAAATTCCCGACGTTGACAGTCATTCAAAAACGCTGCATAATTAATCCTGTATAGACATAAAAAGTCGGTTGGCGGAGGAGGAAAATATAATCACCTATACAATCCATTCATTTATTTATCTTCCTCATCTACAGGGAAAGTCAGAGTAGTGAGAGCACTTTACAAATACACAGCTCGAAATGTGAGTATCTCTATTTGTTATTCAAAATGCAAAAAAATATCGGTGGTGAATAAAATAATAAATCATTACGTAAAAAAAAAAAGCAATTGGAAGAAAGAAAATGGAATGAAAATCGAATTTCTACGTATATCAGAATGAAACCGAAAAAATCGAGATAAAAAGCTTGATAAAAACTGGGTTACAGGCTGATGAACTATCATTCGAGGAAGGTCAGCTGTTGTATGTCCAGGAACATGAGACAGATCCAAATTGGTGGAGAGCCAAGTCAAGATCGGACCAAGGCCTCGTCCCAGCTAATTATGGTAAGAAAAGAAGAAATCAAATAAAACATCACAACTAAACGTCAAATAATGAATGAAAAATAATAATTGCTGGTTTCAGTGGAAGAGCAGACAGAAGAAATCGAGATGCCGCTTCACGAGGCAGCTAGACGAGGTAATATTTCCTACTTGAAGGAATGCCTGAGAGAAGGTGTATCTTCAACGGGGTTGGATACAGCTGGAAATACAGCGTTGTACTGGGCATCACGAACGGGTCACATTGACTGCGTCAGGGAGCTTTTGAGCCAACAAAATCCTCCGCTGAATGCTCAGGTTGGATGGAAGAGTTTAAAAATCCTGACTATTTCGACTTTCTATTCTTTCTCTTCCGTGTAATTTGTTGTCTAATAGTTTCATAATTTATAGAATAAAATGGGTGATACTCCGCTTCACGTCGCTGCCAATCACGGATGTCTCGAAATCGTCGAATTATTGTTGCAAGCTGGCGCTGATCCTACTCTCAGAAACAACGATGATCTTTTGGCCGAAGAATTAGCCAGCGAACCTTCCATCAAAAATACCATACAGATGCACAGAAGGCACAACAATTTAGCGAATCATGGATACAGCATTGACGATTACAACGACGAAAGTGACTGATGATGACCGTAATGACTTCCATCATTTGATCCAACGGCTGTGAGTTGCAGAGCCTCGATTTTCCGACGAGATTCGAAAGTATTTCAACATAGATGAAGTATATATTGAAAAAGTTAAATAGTCATTCGACGACTAATAATCGCATTTACGTTAAGAATAATTATTACGAGTAATTATGTCGCCTGGGAGGTGTTGAAAAAGGAAAAAATATTTATTAAACTTTGGTGCTGAACCATCGATTGAAATCGAGACGCAGTAACAACTGTGCCAAATGTTCTCCGCTCGGTTGAGCTCTGACAGTATTGAGAGTCTTGATCAACCAGTCCATCAAACCGTCGAGAGTATCTGTCAGAGTTTTCAATTCTTCCTTCTCGCTTGCCAAGAGATTCGTTATTTCCCAAATGGAAGCTTGAAGAATAAAGTCGTCGCACAGCCGGAGCACCAGAGCGATCAATTTGTTGACCTGTTTTGTTATTTTTATTAACAATGATAATTTCTTCATGAATGAAATTTTGGACATAATTCAATCTATTTAATATGTATACCGAGTTTTTTCGATCCGTTTTGCCCCCGGACAAAAAAGTCTGCGACATTACATTTGCCAAAAAAATGGAGTGAGCTTTTTGAACGTGCTCAAAGTTCCGAGTATTTTTAATACTGTTTTCCATAATCGTGTACTGACTCTCCAGAACATCGACTTGCAGATAATACTGTAGATTATCGATGATAAATATTAGATTATTTCGCAATTGAGTGACGCCGATTTCACTAAAAATAAAACGAGAATCAATATCATTATTCATTTTTTTTTCTCCCTTCGTCCGACTCCATTTTTTGCATACTTACACGTTTTTTAATCGCATCTGGTCAGTCCAGAGACCCGATAAATCGATTTGTGTCTTTTTCACTCGTAACAAAAAACGAAACAGAATGTTGTAGTCATTGAATGCTCCTGGGCTGAAGAGCAATTGTAGTGGCCAAACGATCTTGTAATTGAGAACGATCAGACCCCAGCCACGTTGTTCTGTAACGATTTATTTTCGACAATCGTGACGATCGACACTGAATACCGAGAGTGTGTTGATTCTCCACTTACCGATCGGGTCTTTGTGTTCGGTTTGGGAATTTTTTGAGCCCGAAACGATGGTATCGCTGCTGCTCTCTTCAACATGACAATCTTCAGAAGTCTGCTTCTCACTGGCCGGGACTGAAAATACGAAAGAGTCTGCGGTAGCCTCCTCGTTCAAGTGGGTCTTTCTCATAGCCATTTGAAAGGCAAGATTAACGTCGCGCGAGGTGTGACTGGTCGGTGCTTTGCTTAGAATATGACTGGTAAGTTTTATAAATTCCAAATAGAGATCGCCCCTTCCGAGGAGATAAAAATCTTTAATCGATCGGAGTTGCTGAAAGAGTTGAGCTTCCTCGACCGCGACTCGCCACAAAAGCTCGGTAACGCAGCTCTTAAGCTCGTCGACCGTTCTCTCCAAATCGATCGTATCGAATGTCGCTTTAGCTTGAAGACTCTGCAGTTTTTGAAAATATTCGTACTCCCGTTCACCCCATATGGGATTTTTCATGTTGCTCTTAACCGCTACATCTGCAGGCAGTTAATTCGCGAAAATTTCTCATTATTTTCGTTCATTTTTCTTCTCATCGTTTCTTTCATATTTTTTATCAATTAATCAGCCATTTGAAAAGCGTTTACCATTTTTCACGCTTCGTGGATCGTTACCAAACATAATAACGGTCTGTCCTATCGTCAAGATCTTGGAGGTCAACGAGGGCGAAATGTATGACGGTACCGCGTCAATTTGCACATGAAAATCCCACATGTCATTTTTGCTCTTTATTTTATTAGCTGCTTTTGTGTAAACGTCAGAATTATCTCTGCTCGTGTAATCAGAGTCATTGATTCTTGTTTGTTGAATGAAAAATTCCTTGTGGACATCCTCCAGGTGGCCATACAACAGCCAACTCGTCAAATGTTTGTAAAATACAGCCTGAACGCAATGATTTATTCTGAAAGCCAGTAGAAAAGCAATTTCATGTGAAAGTATATTACAATCTTAAATCTACAAAAATCTTCTCAAATACATACTTTTCAATGGCTGTTTTGATCTCCGGTATACCCGAATGTTTGTACCGATGAAGACATTCGAGGAGCATACAGCCGTGCAAACCGAAACATTCAATCTGTGATAAATGAGCAGAGCCAGTGATTTTTTGAAATAACGCTGAAAATTCAAAGTGTTCAATTCGGGTCTTACTTCTCGAATAATGGAATTCAGGACGGAAAAAAGAGAAACATATTTCTCAATTCTACAGAGTATCATGGTCAGCGGAGTGTGAGCATCTTTGAGTACAATGTTTTCCAATTCTACTATTTCCTCACGAAATGTTGCCAACGAGTGATCCATACCGTCGCACAATGCTCTCAGATATAATCCAGTACGAACGAGAGATTCTGCTGTCAAAAAATGAAGCTGGTCTATTATTTATTTCAAGATTTTTATTTACATCATTCTCGGTGTAAATTTTTAAAGATTCCAGTTATCGAGTTTTTGGCTTTTTGTTAAATTATTTCACTTTATTCGCACTTACCATTCTCGCGATTACTCGCCTTGGAAATTTCGTTCCCACCATCCCTGCTGGGACATGTATACTTTTTAATAAAAGTAGCGATATTGTTGAACTCGCTGACAGTTTGAAGAATCTTTTTCACGAGTACCTTCTCGCCAGGATGCAAATATTTGTCGAAATCCGTCGACTGCGCTTCCACCAAAGATATTTCATCTCATTATTTATACGAAGAACACACGTGTCATTAAATAAACGATTAAACAACTAACCTCGTTATCAACTATACGCTCTAGACTCGTTGAACAACCCCACAGGGACAAAAGTATTTCGTGCAACATGATTCGATGAACGCACGCTGCCTGCTTTCCGCTGTTGCATAAATAATGGTACGGGATAAATATTGTTTAGCTCGTATTCGTCCGAGCTCGAAGATCAACCATCATCTGTTGTCTCTGTTGACAATAACACTTAAAATTTTTTATTCGTTCTAATGTTTTGATTTCTGGAGGAACGTCCGTGTTTGGTAGTTCCCGAAACACTGGCGCGGGAATAGCTCAAAACCCAAAATCGCCACGAGCCGAGAAAAACGTGTATCTACTATGCAATTACCGACCCCCCACTTATGCAACTGATAGATTATCATAAACAGATAACATTTATTAACGCTATTTTTTGTTTCGTTTGTTTGTTAAAAAATATTATCGAACAAAAGTTTTAATTGATCAAACATTCACAAACTCTCGACATACAATCATTATAAATTTGAAAAAAGGCAAAAGTCAAAATCGAGGGGCTATTTTTTATATAGCCGGAGAAAAGAACCATATTTTGAGTTGCCGCCGCCAATAGCTAGTGATTATCACTAAAGAACTGTTGTATTTCAGTGTTGATGATGATAATTAATTATTATTAAAGATCTCTGGTGAAATTTTATAGTTTATGCCGATAAGTCAGTGCGGCAAACCGAATAGAGAAAACTACTATAGCGTCAACAATTTCAAGTTGAAACGAACAAATATTAATTTTGATCGTAATCAGACGTATTCACGATCGGCTGCATTGATAAAATTGCGTGAATAAGCTAATGAAAAAGGAGGTGTTATAAACAATAATAATAGTTATGGGTGCCGCAAACTTGCGCAAAATGTGGCGGCAGGAGGGGGGTTAAACGGGAGCAAAGCCAAAAGCAGGCTTACCGCGCCGAATGTTTTTGCCCTATTGTTCGGCAATGTCGTGAGTGGGGAAGGTACAACGTTTTTTTTTCGCACTCTTTCGTTCAGTGTTGTCCCAAAGCGTGTAAAAAACACCGAGTTTTAATTAAACAAGGATAATGTTTAAAGTTTCGATTTGTATAAAGTGCCCGCGCTGCGAGAGACGGAGATTTCGGTAATAACGGATGTAAAGGGTAGTGTGGGACGTTTTAGGGCCCACGGGAGAAACCTTTGTCATGGATATGCAGGCTCCCAATGGTTCGTACTCTATTTTTCTTTTTTCTTCATTTTTCTTCGTAAACACGTTATTCGAAAAACTCGGATTAGTCGTACGGTCACAAGGGTCGGCCCTTTTTTTTCTTTTCATTTGTCAATATAGCTGTAGTCTCCTCATTTTTACCATACCCTTTAAATCCTTCCTATTTTTAACGATAATTCGCAAATCTAGAATATTTTCGAGCACGTAAAGAAGGTTAAATAAGCGAAAGTTTTTTTTTTTTTTATGGAGGGGGAAGGACGCCTGGCGTCGGTTCAAGGAACACGATTCACTATATTTTGGCGCTCGTCTTTGATCGAAAAAACTTTTTTGTTGCTATTTCATTCAGAATCAAACAGCATGATCCCAATGATC
Organism: Campoplex capitator; assembly: GCA_037576405.1. Taxonomy (NCBI): domain Eukaryota; kingdom Metazoa; phylum Arthropoda; class Insecta; order Hymenoptera; family Ichneumonidae; genus Campoplex; species Campoplex capitator. Next base: position 4,060,271 of record JARBWI010000323.1, on the reverse strand, counting down.
ACTCGGATTGCGATACATTCATTTATCAGCATCTTATTTTAAACAATTGATATCTGCAGTTATTTGTCCACTCAATATCATCTGTTGGATCTTCCAACACGAGACGATCTTTTCTTGTTTTTATGACCCATTTTATTATTCCAAATACCAGCAATATTATTACGGAATCCAGGGTGTGCATAATACAAAATATTTCGAGTATTTATGCAAGATTCTGTTCATTGTTAGTCCTGTTGAATGTTCCTGCGTAATATTTTATAGATTTTCATAATTCTTTGCTCGAATGTTGCATCCCCAAATTCCATGTTCCTACGAGACCTCGCAATAGTTATGTCTCCAGCTGTTCCTTCAAACTGTATGATGGCGTAGCATTTGCACGACAGCTCGAGGGAACCGGAAAACTGTGTTGATACAGCTGCTACATCATTTTCTTGATTTCTATTTGATTAACATCATAAATAACTGAAACAACCTGCCTCTGACTCAGCAATCGACGCACAAGCTGGTGTATGGCTCCGAATTCACCGATCCAAATATCAGCCTGCTCGAAATCTGCATACATTAGGAGATCGTCAACGTCATACATCGACAGAGCTGACCTGTCGCTGTTATTTCCCAATTCATTTTATATTTGCTCTTAAAATCGAATTTGTTTAATTTTTTTTTATTTCGGACGGTGGCGGCAGCATGAGTTTTTTTTGCTCTTTTAACAAATATTCTTTTACTAATTTTTCATAACTCTCCCAAATCCTGCTTATTATAATTTTGCGGTAGCGGCTTACTTTTATTCTGATTTGCAAATCAGGAATGGGTCTTTCTATGAATTCAGTGTACGCGTCCATCCCTGGTATGCCCGAACTAGGGATGGTATGGATGGGTGATATGATGGTTCACGGAGAACCCACCCACGAGCTTATGATGGATCCTCGCCAAGCGGAAAGTCCCTTCTTCGCGCATACGACGCACTCATTCGATGACATGAGAAACCATCAGATCGCACCTACTACCATGGTCAGATACATGCCTGCCCAGTTTCCTAACGAATGTTCCGAGCCGGACGAAGCCATGGAAGCCGTCGATGGCCAGGACATGCAACAAGTAATTTCTTTTTTGTTTTTCATCTGTAAATTAAACATTAAATACAGCGAGATAAATTTGAGCTTAATTTTCTATGTATTTAACAATATTTTCAATGTTTTTTATGAATATTACTCTAGGAATACGATCATCAGGTAGAAGATCCGGATATGAGCGAATATTTGACATTGGAGGATTACATGGGCGACGAGGAACGAGAACAAGTCGTAAACAATGCAGCTACCCAAACAACGCAGGACAATAGGAATAGAAAAATCAAGCCGATAAAACATCCTGGTCTGGTATTGAAAACACCAATCGCTTATCAGCCTCACACTGATTTGAACTTTATTCCCATACGAAAAGATGGAATAGGTAAGAATTAGATGATTGTTCATCTACTTTTTAAAAAAAACATGCCTTCGAGTTTATTAATTTTTGATACTGTGCAGCTGTATGCGAGAAATGTGGTGCCATTGGAGTGAAACACGCTTTTTACACGAAAGAGCGAAGATTTTGTAGCAGAGCTTGTGCTCGGTCTTCGGAACACGCCGCACCTACTGCGGATTCGACTTACAGCCCGTCATACCCGGCCGACCAATCCGTTTCGCCGAGTATTCAACAAATTCCGATCGAAACTAAATCCGTTTTGGAAGATGTGAGTTAAATCATCGAAAATATGTCTGCTTTCATTTTTTTTTTCTGTTTGAATCTTATTTCTTTACTTTGATAATTTTTTAATTCTCGACACATCTATCTGAGAAAGTAATTATTAATGCGAGATGTAGAGACAATCTGAAACCAAATTAGGGATTTGGCAAAAATTCTGTGAACAATTTTCTTTTTTATAAATGTTGATTTTTTTTCAGTACTTTTGTCTGTTTTTTTTTCTCGTATACATTTTCCTTTGAGAAATTGCTCATTAGCCATTTGTTTGGAAAGCCATGAAAAGGAGATTTAAAACTGCGAATTCTTGCCATGATTTCGTTTAAAGATTTAACATTCCAAATGCAGATCTGGCTTTTTGAATAGAACCAATTTATATCACACGATTATAAATATTCGATCGTTGCCTGGATACAAAAAGTCTATGAAATAAACACGTGCAATAGCCTCAAAATTCGAAACGTCAAAAAATTTTTGAAAAAAAAAAAAAAAATTAGAAAACGATCATTATTTGTTTAAGAAACCAATAAAGGCAGAAGAAACCGAGTGCCAAGAGTCGGTCGTAATGAAAAAGGAGAAGGAAAAAGTCGTTACGGAAACTGTGATGCCGGAAGATCTACCGGTCAGACGAAAGAGAACGGCCGAAATGGCAGGATCGTATGACTGGACACCTCAACTTACCGAACCAGGATTTTGCGCTGCTCCGGTGTCATGCTTCAAACACGTTAGTTCTACGATCCAATATTTTCATTCTATATTCCAAATGTTCTTTTTTACGTATAGTAAGAAAAAAGTAAATATTTCTATTTGAAAGACAATTTCTCTTGGAAGATCCAACGTTTCTTTCACCCTTCGGCTGCACACTTATTTTAACCGCTTATTTTCAAACGCTTATTTGTCCAAAAAACGTCCAATTTGAATTTATCACGGATGATTTTCGGACGAGCTTTACACAAAATGCAGAAAGATCCATAACCATTCGTGCAAATTCGCGCCAGAGTGCAGTTGAAGGGTTAACAGCTTCTCTGAGCTCAAACTGACATTTGTATTATTAAAAAAAAAAACAAACGTCGTCAATATTGATACAATTATTTTGTAAAAATATTTTGCGGATTTTTCAAACGCTTTGCATCACTTTTTTAAATATTATTCTCAAAATTATGTTGATAAAAATATAAAACAGGCGCCGATATCCGAAATTTGGGACAACATCACAGTCGGGATGAAAGTTGAAGTAGAGAATACGGACTGCGACGAAGTTTGCGAAGCGTTCCCAGATTCTTTTTGGGTCGCAACTGTATTGAAAATATCCGGTTATCGAGCATTGCTGAGGTACGAAGGTTTTGGCCACAATTCAGAAAAAGATTTCTGGGTGTCGTTGTGCTCGAACGACATACATCCGGTTGGCTGGTGCGCGACAATCGGAAAGCCCCTGATACCACCCAACAGTGAGTTACGCTAAAATCTCATTTATTTCTTGACATATCGATTTCAAAGTTTTTTTTTTCTATACAAATTCTTGCAGTAGAGATGAGAATGGAATTTCTGTTAATAAAGATTCTAAACTAACGGAATAAAATTCAATTGCATTGAGAAAATTCATGTGAAAGCTCGATACTGCCTCGATTTAAACTAAAAATTATTGAATTTCACAGCAATTGCAAATAAATACAAAGATTGGAAGGATTTTCTAATGCGACGATTGACCGGTGCGAGAACGTTGCCGACTAATTTTTATAACAAAGTCAACGAGAGTATGAAATCACGTTTTCGTTGCGGTCTTCATTTGGAAGTTGTCGACAAAAATCGTATATCGCAGGTGAAAGTAGCGACGATACAAAAGATCGTTGGTAAACGTTTGCACGTTAGATATTACGATTCAGCGCCTGAGGACAATGGTTTTTGGTGTCACGAGGATTCGCCGTTGATACATCCGGTCGGTTGGGCCAAAATGATTGGACAAACGTTGGACGCGTATCCGGAATATATGGAAAGAATAACGCATTCGAAACTGTGCTCCGACGATTCGACCGAGGGATTATTTCACGTGCCAAAGAATCATCATCAACAATTGGGTTATACGTTTCGAGAAGGAATGAAGATCGAGGCTATCGATCCTTTAAATTTATCCTCTATTTGCGCAGCGACGGTTATGCAAGTTCTCAAAGAAGATTATATTATGATAAGGATCGATAGTTACGACGAAGATGCCAGTGGAGCTGATTGGTTTTGCTACAATGTTGGATCACCTTGCATATTTCCCATTGGGTTTTGCTCTCAACATGGATTACCCCTCACACCACCCAAAGGCTATGATCCCACCACTTTTACTTGGGAAAGTTATCTCGCCGAAACCAACGCCATTCCAGCACCTGTTCAGCTATTCAATCGGGTAAATATTACACGCTAAATGTTACCTTCAAGTTATTATCTTTGGAACACAAAGAAATATCCATTTCTTTGACCCTAACTATTGTCGCAATTTCGAAAAAAGAAATCTCACTAATTGGCTGTTAACTTTGCAGGAAGTTCCACCACACGGATTTATTGAAGGAATGCGGTTGGAAGCGGCTGATTTGATGGATCCGAGATTAGTTTGCGTGGCAACAATAACGAGGGTGATCGGTAGATTATTGCGTGTACATTTTGACGGATGGGAGGACGAGTATGATCAGTGGCTCGATTGTCAAAGCCCCGATATTTATCCTGTCGGCTGGTGTGATCTCGTTGATCACAAATTAGAGGGACCGCGTGTGCTCGTCAAAAACACTAGTCCTACCGGTAAGAATATTTTTTTAAATGAAGAAATAGTTTTCAAAATTCCTTCCATTTAAAAAAATGAAGTGCTTCTTCACGCGTTCATGACGAGCCATAAATTATGTTGTTTTTTTTTCCACAGTTAAAACACCAAGAGGCCTTAAACGTAAAACTAAGCGAAAATTGAAAAAAGGTGGCAAATTATCTTGCGCGAAGAATATATTGCACCGACAAAGCGAGCGTACTAATACGACGCGTGAACGGGAACGAGAACCGGAGCCAGCTCAGGGTACGAAAATCGAGAGAGATCGTGATCTCGAGAGTTTGCCGGAGCAAGGAAGTAGAGAGCCGGAAACGGCGCAGGAACCGGCAGGTCCTGATCAAACATTGCCGAGTCCTACCAGCGGACAGGGTCAATCTTTGAACGAAACGCAGAGCGAAATTCAGAGTCCACCTCCGCCCAAAGAAAGAACCGCCACATCGTATATAAACGTTAGTTTTTATCAACTTTCATTGAAAAATCATCTGAATTTACATTTTCCGCGATTTAAAGACATTTTTACGAATACCAACAACCTCTGGAATGTCTGAAATATCATTTTTACATTTAAAAATAATTCAAGCAACGAATCGATCATTATTTTGTTCCTGGAACACTCGAAGAATGATAAATACGAAAGAAAATATCACATTCCAGACATTTCTGAGGCATATATTTTCTCAAGATAATTCAATTGGTAAATTGCTTGTTTTAATTCTAAAAAGGTAACATCTGCGAGTGGGAAATACATTCCAAGGTTAGCTGACGGACTGCATAGAAATTCGGAGAACGGTGAACTCGTTCCAGCGGAATGGAACGTATTCGACGTAGCACAATTTTTGCGAGTTAACGATTGTGCGACATACTGCGACAACTTTAGCAAGAGAAAAGTTGACGGTAAAACATTACTTGTATTGACCAAGGACCAAATAATAGATCTGACGGGTTTCAAGGTCGGGCCATCCTTGAAGATATACGACCTCATTCAACAGTTGAAAATCAAAGTGAATCCGGCTCAGGAAAGATTAAAGTTAGGACTGAAAAAATCGTTATAACATCGGAGAATGAACGGTTACGTTAGCTAACATGACGATTGGTGAGTTCGAAATATCGGATGAAAACAGACGATGAAAAATAAACAAAAAACGATAAAATAACGATGAAAAGAATGAAAATAAGCGATTAGGTTAGATCATGGATTTACAGGTAAGGCGTGTGACTACGTTTAAGCTTTAGTTTACGATCTGTGTAATTAAACATTTTGCCATTGTTTCCTTCTTTTCTGTTTCTTAATTAATCTTCCGTAAGTTTTGTATGCAGCAATGTAAATTCCTTTCGGCATAAAAATCAATTTATAAAAAGGAAACACTTAATTTTGAAAACTTTATGATCGAAATCCGATGAAATGAAAAACAGGCTTAACTTTTTTGTCTCTTTTGAAGACAAAAAGGCCCGTCAATGATAGCGGTCGACATTCGATAAATATGATTAATTTACTGACAAATATATTTAAGTCGATGAATATCAACCCTTTTGGCAGAAAAAATAAAAATAAACTGATAAATTTTTTTCAATGCTGATCTGAATACGGTTTGACAGGTATTTTCGATAGTTTTGAATTCGTATTTCCGTTAAAAATTATTTCTGCTAATAACGAATTAAAACAAAAAAAAATAGACAATTTTTCAACTTTTTCGGGCGGACCTTTAGGTCGATGTGAAAGCAAATAAAGATACTGAAAATTCTTATGAATTATTATAAATAAAAATTACAATCGACGATTATCGTCGAGTGTTCGTCATTAGAAACAAAAAGGGGGAATCAGCATCGCGGCATTATAAAACATTGAAAGTGATTTTGTCCTAAAATCAATGAAACTTCATTTCGTATCCATCGAGCACTCGTCCATTTTAAAAGAAATATAAATTGAGGAAGAATCACAATTGTTATCAAAGCGTACTAATTCATCGAGCTAGTAGACACTTGGTACCATTTCTGTGGACCACATATTTTTAACGACAGAAAAATGTAAATTTTGCCAACCTTATTCCAATTATTTCTATCAATCCGAGCAATGATATTACTTCCTTGCGTATTTTTTTTTCTTGTTTGTTTTGTTTCAATTTTTCAAGAATTGCCCTAATTTTTAAACACCAATGTATAATTGCGTACATTACACCCGAGTGCATCTACATAAACAAACACACGCACGACATTTGTATATATAAATATCAGATATACAGGGTGTCGTAGGACGATTGTTACAAAATAATGTGAACTTATAAAATATCAGGAGTGAAATCCGAGTTGAGGAGTCTAGTAACGTTCTTAGTTGGAGAATAGGCGTTTTCTTATTGGGCGTAGTGTCCAAAAACGGATGGGTATAAAGCAAGAGTACGTAAGACCAATCTTGTAAGAAGTTAAATTTCATACGAATAAGTCCTCGTCGACGGCTTCTTTTTATTTTTGTTAGTTCAAACTTGAGAAAGAAACCGAACAATTGGTTTTCTACGGTTGAAAAATTTGAAATATTTTTGTTCGATTCGATTTGTAGAAAAATTTTGTCGACGACTTTTTTTTTTTTGTAGGAAATTTGAAGAGTTACAAGAATGGTCGTGTGGACTTTTGTCCCATTTTCAACTGTTCCGGCAGTACGTGCGATAAAAAGACGTTTATATTTCAAATTCGAGAATTTATAAAACACTGCTCGACTTTTGCTGGCCAGATTTTGCTCTTGAACTTGAGTCAAGAATTTGCACCCTCAAGAGACACCCTGTGTATATATTTTATGAACGCGTGAACTATTTTCAAAAAAAAAAAAAAAAAAAAAAAAAAACAAACAAAGCATCCCCGAAATAGCCTCTGAACGAGAAGAGGGTTATTTTTTCTTCAACTCGCAATCTTTGCTTTAAATTTTATAGAAGTGATTAAAGTGGATTAGTTATTTACGGGTTAAGATAAATACTGCAATAATTTCTCTTCGGTTGTCAACAGGAATGAAACAATGTTCGAATTTAATGACCTCAGAACCACACAAATTTTTTGTATCAACGTTACAACATCGAGAGCATATTTTTTTTTTTATTCATCGAAAAAATTGTATTAATTGTATTAAAAATTTGTGCAGTAATTTTTCATAAAATCAGTGATGATTTCCGATTGTTGGAACTTCGATTGTGAGAAATCAATAAAAAAAAAAAATTAAAAAAATGACATAATGTCGATTGAAGTGCTCGTCGATAAGAATATGGCAATAGAAAAAAAGAGAAGAAGAAGAAAAAATGGTTTTTCTCCTATAACGGAGTAGAGGTGAAAACATTGTACGAAAAAAAAATGAAAAAAAAAAAAAAAAAAAATAGAGTATTATGCGTGAGCGTGTATTTGTAAATACGAATGAGAAAATTTGAGAGCGACCTTTTTGATCCTGTATATAATACGGCGCCATATATCCTATATCGAAACATCAATAATAATAACAATAATAATATTAATAACAATAATGCCGCGCTTTGCTATTATAGTTTATTGCAACATTTCGACTATGAATTTTCCGTGAAAATAGAACTGTGGTCAATGCATCACTTATTAAAAAACAAAAAAAAAAAAAACAAACATAATGCTTTATTACGATTATTCTCTGACCAAATTGTCGAATTGATTCAATTATCATTCGTCCACGTGTTCCTCAACTTTATTTTATTCACTTCATTAATCGTCGACACTCGGTTTTACCAACGTGAAAAAGAGAATAATTGATTTTCGATGTAAATTGAGGAGTAAAACAAACAATGCCCTGACTCCGTTAATCTTAAATTTTGACGTCATTTTCAGCTGTCGATTTCCATAATCGATAAGCAAAAATTTTATTGAAAATGATTTTTTTCAATTCTAGTGGGTTACTGCGGGCAATTGATTGAAGAAAAATAATTCCCTAGAATAAAAAAACACTGCATTTTCATGAAGGGTTGCGTTCAGAAAATCAGTAAACGTCGATTTTCAAATTTTGATTAAAATTTGTCATAATTTTTAATTTTTGAGTCATTGTTCAAATATCATTGATTAACTGGTGAGTTTTGTTGCTTCTTATTGAGCAATTGCTTTACAATTAGGAGAGCGTCCTTTTTTGAGTTTCATGAGTTGACCGGAAATGCCGATTGGAGCGCCACACAGAGAAATTGTGTTTGCAATAATTTTGAATTTAATTTTACGTTCTTGAATTCTCCATTGTTTTAATCGCACATCAAATTGTGCAAATTGAGAACATAAAAATAATTTTAAAAAGATCCGTATGAAACGATAACGTATGTTTAATCGCGTGACGAATTCTGTCAAATAAATTATCGACGATTGATCACGGTTTCTACATTCGCTACCTTATCCATAGTCGAACATTACGGTTTTCGTAGTCATCTCTCGGATGGCGATATTCTAGATGTCGGTAAGGCGAAACGAACGGAATAAACTACCATGACTGCGAGGGAACGAGAGAGAGAGAGAGAGAGACCGACTCAAATAGAAAATAATTCCGAAAAAAAGAGAAGTAGTTTTCATTTTTTTTTTTTTTCCCGAATACAGTGGGCCCTTACCGACTGAGGGAGAACTCGAGCGTTCTCTGGCAAGTTAAAAATCTAAAAAAATTTCAGATACCAAGATTATTTCGTAGAAAGTGAAATTTTGTTTAAAAATCAAGAGGTTCAAACTTGTCAGGAGTATTTCACGGGAATATATTTTGAGTTAATTTGATCCAGACTTAAAAGATTAGATTCTTAGATGACAGCGGCCCTAGCGGCGATATTGCCGAAACAGAGTTTGAATATCAGAGTCGTATTACTCTTCGGGTTTAGAAGCCCTTGGAGTATTTGGAGTTGCTCGTACGACGTAGTGAAAAAAAGTGTACGTAGTGCGGTGATAGTGAAGTTGAGAGACCGAGAAGCTCTTATACATAATAGGAGGTATAGCGAGGGAAACAGATAGAGGAGTGGGGGGAGCAAGCAGCGTCATGACGAGCGGTTGGGGCAAGTAGGGGCGAGGCGAGGAGGGAGAAGTCTGGCGTATACTTTATGGGCGGGGCTTCGGCCAGCTGGCAGATGTTTCCCGCGCGGACCGTACAATTCCTCTAGCGTAAATGTACGCGACGCGAAAGTAGTTCCCTCGAAAATTAACATTATTACAATCCTTACGGGAAAAGCTCGAAAGAAAAATTAATTTTCTTCATAAAAACATTGAAAATAAGAATATTAAATAGTTTTCGATCAGATTAACGAGTTTGAAATATCGTGACAATTGATCAATCGCATAAGCGTAAACCTGTGGTGGGGATCTCGTACGAAGCAAAATCGCTCAGGGAAGAATCAACGGCGAATAGTTCCCCCTACTCTATTGCCGCTCTCTTCCCCTACCACCGGAGGCCCCTCAAGCGGCGCGCGCGAGCAAGCCGAGGGAAGAAAAAAGAGAGACAGAGAGCGCCAACAGTGGCGCTCAGGGAAAAGTCGACACTCGCGTCGCACGGACTGGTCACACCACCGTATGCCGCTGGCACGGACGAGACAGCAACGTGTGCGTATCCGGTGTTATCGCTGATTTCCCACATTCTCAACTTGATACTGCCAATTCGCTCGTTTTGAATAATCAAAGTTTCTTCAATACGGGTGTTTCGCTTTAGTTTTCAAACGCGATTTATCAATCGCTCTTTTTTAATCGTGTGGCTTGTGATTTCTGTTGGGTTTTTGTTTCGGTATACGAACGCGCCTTGGCCACCTGTCTCTCGCGAAACGTGGTTTGTCCTGCGGTGAACGAAATACCTGTACAACAAAAACATAAGTAACAAATACGCGAGTTTATAGGATTCGTATAAACGTGAAAGCCCGATAAGAGTGCTCGTGAATAGTGTGAAAGATAAGGAAATTAAATATTTTGTAATCTCATCCGGTCGATCCGCCACATAATCTCTCTTGTACTCTTCCCCGTTTTTTTTTCCCTCTTTCTCGATCTCTTAGCACGATGATGCTGGAGATGTATGTGAAACAGATTGCCGAACCGAAATTTCGTACTTTCGAGCGATTTCTCGAACGGCACAGTGATCATTGAAGGAAAGGAGAAGCCTGATCAGAGATTTATTTCATGAGAGTGTGGAGATTTAAAAGTTTATCGACAAAAGTGCGAACATTGTGACAGTTGTGTGAATCCCGGAATAACCAAACGACCATTGGGTTTCATTCGTTTCGCAATTGAATGCAACCGCGCTCATAGAGTTTCGTTGAAAGGCGTGTGAAACACGATATTTTTCCCTTTATTTTTATCGTTCACTAGTTTTTTGCACGTTTTTTTGTTTTCGGAGTGCATCGCTCTCCGGTGTGTCAGTAAAAGTGAATAGTCCGTTTGCATCGGCAAGTGTGTGACGCACGTGGTGGGAGAAAGAGGAACTAGAAGAAGAAAAAAAAAACGAAATTGTGATCGTCCGGTGAGGGACCCCTGATGCATACGGCCCTGGTACCGGCGGCGTAGTAATCCGCGATTTTCTTTCTCTTTCTCTCTTACTCGCCCGCGTCGTCGTCGTCGTAGGGGCCCTCAGCTGTTTCCCGCCAAAGAATATCGCCATTACGAAAACGCGTTCGGGCGTTGTGTGTCCTCGTCACTCGGGAGAGTCGCGCCCGGTCTCGTGTTGGCGACCAACTTATCAAATCTCAAACAGCTGAAACACGGCTTGATATTAATCGCCATTATAAAACATTCGAACTTAATCAATAAACAATATAAAAATTGATTAATCAAAAGTGCGTCGAGTTACGAGTGAATTTTGTTTTATAATTGATAAATAAAAAAAAGTCATTCAGTCCAGGAGGCAGAAATCGCGATTTTTTTTTTTTTTTTTTCATTTTCGCAGTTTTTCTAATAGCGCGACCGTCGAGTGATACTCGATACGCGGCACGCTTTCTCGTGAAAGCGCCGCTGGCTCCAAAGATTCTGTTTTTCGCGATCAGTTTGAAGAGTGACGATTGTGTAAAAGTGGATTAAATATAAATAACGAAAAAAAAAAAAAAAGAAATCAACACTTGTGTGATCCCGGAATTTATATTATTTCTTTTCAAAGTTCATGAATACAGCAACTTCCGTTCAGTGATTTTAGTCGACGAGTGTGGTTGTTGGTTGTTGTTGTTGTTGTTATTTCGGTGCGCGCATTAAACAATCGTGTCGTAGGTATGTCAGTGTTTGGAAATTGTGACGAAAGGATTCTGATCGAGGAAATCGTCGAAGCCGAGTGCGAAGAACAAGAAACGGAGTTTTGTAGGTGAGAATCGTTAATTTTTTTACTTGAAATTTTCCTACTTTATTTCATAATGTTAATAATAAATTATGGCGGTGGCTCGAGCATTTTTTTCTTTCTATTAATAAGCGTTATCCTTAAATTCGACCTCGAACACGTTTTTTTTTGGTTCATTCCCGATGCGGGAAAAAAACGCGAAGAAATGAGACACGGAGGGAGGGGGGGAGAAAGAATCGCGCTGGCGAAATTTTACGTTAGTTTCGCGAGAAGCGAAAGCGATGGCTGGCCGAAACCGGCCGCCATGTGTACGTGCGCGCGTCCCTGTGTGTGTTCTTGGAACGATTCGTGGAAGCCGGTTTTTATTCTCTGTCCTTTCTCCCTCTCTCTCTTTCTCGCTCTCACCCTCTCTCCCTTTTTTTCTCTCTGTCGATGGACGCGCTCAGCCGGCTGCAAATATACGCACATTATCGTTTCCTACGAGATAAAACTTGGAAAGCTTCGGACATTTTTGCAAAGCGCCCAGACGCGAATCACGAAGAAAATATATTGAAAAACATATTTTATTATTTTCTAGTTACATATAAATATACATATATATTTTTTTTTCATTATTTACCTTCGATTCGTTGTTTCGATATAATAAAAATAATGAAATATTCAACGATTGCGAATACACATGGATTTTCGCGGCAAATTTATTTCTATACGAATTCGTTATATTTTATCGATCGTTAATAAAAATAACAAGCCATTATCGCTATAAAATAAATGTAATTTTTTTTATCGATTATTATTAAACGTTTGACAACGAACGAGTAAAAGTTTAGTTTTTTTTTAAATAGTAATTCGCGTTTGACGAATAGTCGAGAAAAATTGGATCAGTGTGTGCTGCATTCGTAGCGGTTTATAAATTCTCGACAAAAACCAACAAATGTTAAAACTTGAAAAAGTCATTATTCAAAAATATTCTGGCAATATATTCTTGATTATGTTTATCATCATACCGATTAGACACTCGAAAAAAAAAAAAAAAAGAAAACAACTCGGAGATATATAACGTTACGCTTACGTTTTGCTTTTACTTTGAAAATTCCATGCCGTGGTTCGTCTTTCGTGACCTTGAAACTTTAACGACGCGAGGAAGCACACAAAATTTTTTGAAAAATAAGCGGAAAAAAGTGTCGTTTATCGCTAAACAGTCTGCTCTCTATTTGACCAGGGTGTCGAACGACCTGAAAAGTCATGAAATGTCATGATGAATGATCATTGAACCTGATTTATACGAGGTCTCCCCAGTTTTCATGATCATTTTTGTGCTTTCATCATTTTGTATTGAAATTTTGAAAACAATTACAATCTTTTCAAAATCAAAAACAGATTTGTTTCTTTCCCTGATTTTTTGTTCCCTGAAAACTTCGTAATTTCTTAATTATATCAATAGATCGACGAGACGAATCAATTTATGTCGACTAGAAATACCTAACTATGAAAAAAGGGGAAAAAAAATGCAAAAAATTCAAGCGAATACAAGAAGAACGAAATACAACTTTTCACTCTTTACAGATTAATTCCAAATCTCATTGTTCACCAACTGTGTTTTCTTTTCTAAAAATTTTCTCAATATTCGTATATTTTTTGTTAGCGTACAAAGTCCACATGTTTTCAAAGAGCACAATGAAAATATTAGAATTCCGAAAATTTTCGTATTTTCATACCATCGATTCATCCGTAATGTCATGAGAAAAAATTCACGTTCCTTGGCCTAAAAATCCTTGAGTCATGAAATTTGTCGTCCTCGTCAAAATTAGACATCCTGTTTGATTATTTAAGTGTGTTGAAAGAAAGAAAATACGAAAAGAATGAAAATTTATGGTCCGATAGATCGAGACAGCTGAATAGGTATAGATATTCGCAACGTCTTGACGCAAATTCCACGCACGAAGCTGAGATAAAAAATAAAAATAAATAAAAAAACCGCGTTGAATAAAAATTGCGTAAATGTTTGTATATATATATATATATATATACGCGGTTTTTTTATTTATTTTTTTTTTTTATCTCAGCTTCGTGCGTTTATATTCGTGCATATTTTCTACGACGAATCGTTTCGTATCTGCAGAATTATTGTAGCGTTACTGATCAATCGTTCGAGCGTTACGTAGCGTTGTTGATCAGCATCGTTGCATAGTACGTTGATTTATATCTTGTTACAAATGTCTTTACATAAAAATACTGACAGATATATGTATAAATTAATAATCGATGACAGTGAAGATGGTCGATAAATTTTTCGTTCGATTTATAAAATTACTGAAAGGAACATTGAAATTTTAAATGATTTTTGCTTCTCGATCGTTCGCGAAAAGACGAACTTTGCCTTGATATTATTTCGATGAAATAAAAAATTTGAATTTTTCTATTATATATATCAAGCTGCCTTATATAGCCGGTTTGGATAACGGCGCGTCGTCGCAGGCGCCTCTTTTTTTTCTTCCCTCTCTCTCTCTCTCTCTCTCTCTCTTTGTCTCTTTCGTTTTCTCGTTTTTCTCGCGTCCTTTTTCTCATTCGCGCTCGTCCCCCGGCTCGAGTTTATTCGTCGAAGGAAATATCTCTCGTCGTAGTAAAGTTTACGCTTCGCTCAGCTGTTTGGAAGCCGGCCGGCGACTCCCAGAACTCGCAACCAACGTCGCCATCTCTCTCTCTCTCTCTCTCTCTCCCTTCTCGCCATTTCCCACTCTCCTCTTCGCCGTTACCCCTCTCCGCCTCGTTCTCTCTCCTCATCCATTCGCTGATTGCCGAGAGACGGCGCTCGCATACCTTCCACACATCGCGTTACTTGTTATATTCGTGTGTATCCCTCCCCGTATCGGCGTATACGAGGCTCTTATGGCGGGGAGAGCAAGAGACAGAGAAAAGACTACTCGATCGCTCGCCCGAACTCTACTCCTCGTCGTAATTCGACGTTTCCTGTCCGTCCAATTGCCACGGGCGTTTCTCACCTAACCGTGTGTAATTCACCCATACATTCCCGGTTCAACGTTTCGTTCTATCAACTCTCCATCTCACTATCAAACCATTTCAAATTAAATCACTAAACATTCCAACCGTCCTTCAAAATATTTTCATTTTTTTCATTGCTCCACCCAACAAAACTTATTTTTATTTTTCAAATTTATAAATTACTAGCTGTGCGTGCGGGCTTCGCCCGCTGCATAGAGCAGGCGCATCTAGCCAATTCTAGCTATAAATTCAAAAACAAAAATTGTTTTTGAATCCACTAAAAAAATATCACGATGTAACATGAGCCATCTTTTTGCGTTTACTTTTCAATTTCATGCGTAATTCTTCAGTATTCTTTTGGATAAAATAATCGAACGAAAGATTTTCGTATTTTTAATTTTTCATAATTTCATTAAAAATGCTGTAACTTTTTTTTCTATACCGAATTGAGGATTCAGCCACCGCTCATTTTGTTCGTTTTTCAATTCCCTTCAAATTGGTAAATCGTTTTTTTTTCTTTATCGTTAGTATTTAACTATCGTCGAATTTTGAAAATTGTAGATTGAACGAAATCATTAAACTTTTTTTTTGCATTTCTGTAAAAATTGAGATAACGAAATTTTACAAAACCACAAACTCAGTTTAAATCATGATCTTAAATCTTGTGAAAGATTCATTGTAATCGGTTCAGCCGTTTTCGATTTAAAAGCGGACAAACATTTTTTAGCGAACAGATTTATGTATGTAGAGATTTTTTATACATAAGTATAACCCTTTAGCTGCCAGCATTGTAGCAAATTTGCTACGTCTACTTTTATCCCGCCTGTAAAAATATAAAGACGTTACAGTGGACAAATTAGTTTGCAGTACTATCAATCCATGCTGGATAGAGCTCTAGGTGCCAGGATAGCTTGAAATTCAAACGTAAACATATGAATTATTTCAATATAGCGATAATGTTGTTGTGAAAATGTACGATGCTTGGTAACTGCTGTCCGTTTTCGTTCAAAAAAGTAAGAAAATGGACATTCTTGAAATATTTTTTGATTGGATTGGATAAACGAAACTTGACTGAACACACTAGGCTTTGAAGATTCGTGATTGAATTGGAATAATAGTTCGAACTAAGGGTGTAAAACCGTCCATGGAGAAAATTTTCTACAGCTCGAAAACACTACTTCCCAGGCCCTTATCGATAAAATTATGATTGAAAATTTATGGTCAACCCTTTCTCAGCTATACTACCAGAGGAAATAATTTTAATCCCTTCAGAAATAGGTGTGGCCGTTAAAGGAATAAAATACTTTTTTAAAAATTTAAAAAATTCAAAATTGAATTTAAATATATTTTTTCATTTTTAGCAATATAAAAAAAAATTTTGATAAAAATAGAATAAAATAAAAACATTATCGAGCTGGTCCATTTTTTTTTTTTTTTTTTTTTTTTTTTTAATTTTCGTAGCTTTGTCGTACCAACGAGGCTCTAGTAGAGCTCGAAAAACGTCAGTTTTCCAGACCGAGCGAGCCCTTGACACTTCTCGTCCTTCTATGCTCGTTCCTATACATTTATATTTTCATATTTTCTCATTTTTACAGGTTTAACTCGTTTTCTGTATGAAAATAAATATAAAAAGTAGGTTTATAGGAACACAGATGTAAGTTTGGGCTCGAAACGAGAGAGTGGCGAGTACAGAGAGAGAGAGAGAGAGAGAGTTACGTAAAGCCGGCGTTGTTTTTGTTGCACAATAATCGACTTCTATAAATAACTCGTGCAGGCTCAGGCGGCTGCCGCTATATTATAGCGCATAAAGGAGAGACGCGACGATGCTCTATCGCGCGCTGCGTCGACCACATCGATACGCGACGGAGAAAGACCGACCGAAGTATATTGTGCACTCCTCCGTTTCTCTCTCTCTCTCTCTCTCTCTTCATCTCTTGTTTACATCTTTCCATCACAGTACGAAGAACGGGCACACTGCACGACGACAAAATACACGCTTCACAATCCGTATACCACACACACCGCCTCCCTTCTCCCTACCCACGTGATCCACTCGATGCCTCGTGTTTATCGTACGAATGAAATAATTCGAATTCCAGCCGTAAAGAAAATACACCGAAAGAGTAAGCCCAAAATTTCTTTCGCGCTCCTTCTCCCGCAATATCGTTCAATTATTTTTACTTTACTTATTTATTTTTTCTGTTTCTCGTTAGAAATATTTCTGACGACGGTAATTCGGCTGATTATCTCAAAATTGAAATTTATTTTTGACACTAATAGCCGGAAAGCAATTTTGTAATTTTCCTTTTTTTTTTTTTCATTTTTATGGTTTTATGATTTTGTTTACGGATAATCGTTCCTGGACCTTCGATCGCGCGGTATATTCGTCACGGAATTTTCGTCGATAATGAAAAAAATCTTACGGATTTCCATAATCCCGGAACGCGAACGAAATTTCTTTTACGACGAAGAGAAACGAATTTTCAACATTTTATTTTTTATAACACTCGTGAATAATTTTTTCCTGCATTCTGAACCACGCGTATTCATTATTTTTTGTGCCTGCGTCGCGCGCGAATGCACTTTTTGCTTACGTTTTCATTGCTTCGTGAATGTTTTTTTTTTTTTTCGTGCAGATGATGGTTTTCGAGAAATGTTGCGATGAGAAAAAAAATGTGAGCTTCGCCGATCGAAGGATGCTGACAAGATGAAACGTCGTGCGCATACATTTTTGTTCTGTTTATACGCTTCGGGCAAAGGGTATCGAGCAATTTGTCCTTGAGTACGAAGCGTAAATGAAATTATCGATGCACGCTTCTACATACCTGGTGTACATATATATACCTAACGTTCACGAAACTACGATTCCGTTGGATTTTTATAAAATTCTCTGCTTTCCGCCTTACGATATGTGCCACTGAGAACTAAATATTGTGTTTCAAAATGTTTTATCGTCTCGACACAAAGTTTTGTTTCGGCATGAAAAAACTTTGTTTCCAATATTAACAAAACAAGAAGAAAAAAAAAAAACAAATTGTTGAATACTAATTGTTTGATCCTTGGCTCCTAGTCGAGTGATTCGATGTCAGCATTCGTGTGCTCAAATAAAATAAAGAGGAGACGAATAAACGTGGTTCGATGATTAACGATAAATTTTTTTAAGTCTTGTGTGTGTCCATGCACGTGTGGATTTCATTGAAAGTTTCACGAAAGTTAGTCCTAAATGTCAAAAGCTCTCGTTGACGATTAATGTCATAAACGTGCGGAGAAATTACTTGTCGAAGGTTCAGGGTCACGGAGCCTAAATGTCTCTCTTTTCGTATATTCTCGAGAGCATTACTCTTGAGCAGGTTTTGTTATATTTTTCCCAGCGTTTGATATACTCGTAAGAATAGCGATTGAAATGAGATGAAAATAAAAAGTATTTGGATTCAATGGCGTTGGAGACTTCGTAGCGTTTGCAAGCTCTCGTGGTCGAGGCTTTTCCTGCTGCTGCTGCTGCTCTATAATACGTTTGTACTTATTTGAGCCGCCACTGACACTAGAGCCCCTGCTCGACCGTTCCTCAACGAATAATTCATTTATTGGATTGACGATCGTAAAAGTTCACCAAGTCCGAACTACTTTACGAATTATGCCTCGTATCCTACACTCTCTAAATACTTGCGAACTTGTTTCGGGAAAGCACGCGACTTTTTACTCGGGTTTGTGGAAAAAAAAAAAAAAAAAAAACATTTCTCCGAGTCATGCTGTTTCGTGTCGGTTTGCCAGAGGAAAATTGACGAATCAGATTCGTCAATGACACTCTCGCAGTCGGCGAAAAGTAATATCATTTTTTTATATTTTTCTCCAAGAGATAAAAAGATGAAAAGATTGTTCTTGGTCGGAATCATTGATTAAGGAGTTTCGGTACAGGCGATACAATGTTGCCACGCTAAACCATGTTAAAAACACAAAAAATTTCAAAAAGTTGAGAATTTTATAAAATTTGGTGAACATATTATTTAGTGCCAAATTTGATAATACAAATTTTTTCAGATTTTTCTTCTACACAGTTGTCGAGTAATTGAAGACTAAAGTTCACGTGTATAAGCATAGCGTTTCCATATATATAGGTATACACTTCGGGCATAAGAAATCTGTTTTAATGCATAATTACTCGATAACTAAGTAGAAGAAAATTTTGAAAAAATTTGTCTTTTCGTACTTGATGTTGAAGAACATTATCACCAAATTTCATTAATTTTTTAACATTTTGCTATTTGTACCGAAACTCCTTAATAACGTTGAAATAAAAATTCGTCGAAAATTTGTTATTTTTTATTTATTTATTTTTTTTCGTTATGAAAAGGCATGTGTCAGGCGATAAATCATGAAGGAGAGAGAGACACGGTAGAGTTGGAAGGATGGAAGGTGAGCGAATTGTCGGGCTCGTGATTCTGTCGCTCGACTAGCGAGAGTTTTTATCTACATGGATGAAGAAAAGTAGAAAAAAAACGTAGCAACGAATGAAAAGCGTCAGTTTATCAGCAGACGGAATAATCGTGATCGTCGTCGTGCCTGCCTTGATTATACCGACTGATTTCTGTGGTGAAAGAATTTTGTCACTTTTCTTACGTAACGCCCGCATCGATTGATTCTCGAACATTCCTAATCTCGCTATAAAAATATATTTATTCGATAAAATGTACTCTCGAAGCTCTCTCTCTCTCTCAACGAAAAAAAAATCAAATGTTTTCAACGGATACAAAAGCAGAGCTTTGTAAATTTAGAAAAGGTAACCGGAGAGTCGTCGCTCTATCACTGACCATCCGCAACACAATTGCATTGGAGTGTGCTCACACACGAGCGAATATATATTGCTAGTTGCATATGTTTATTTCGTAGTACAAATTTTTATTCCGCCGTCATAGCCCTGACCTGGCCAAAACTTTTTCTCGTTCTATATATTAATCGTCAAGTTACTCGAATACTTCGAACGATAAAAAATTTTCGAAGAATAATAAATCGCGTTCTGATAAACGATCGATCATTTACACAATTTAATTGAGCCTCTTCCTCGATCCTCTCGAGGCGATGAAAAATTAAAAAATTTCACAAAGATACCGGAATAAATAACTCGATAAATGAAACGACAAAACTCGCCCCATTATCAAACGATTCACCATTCAAGATTCATACATTTATTCTCTTTGGCAGAAAAGTCTAGAGTTGCTAACGTGCTTGGGATCGATGAATTTTACGATGGGAAAAGATGTACGTGGAAAAAGCTCTCTAGTTGAAACATTGTATCGAAAAGTTTCAACGATTCATACGCAAATGCATTATTCAATGGGATTATTTAAAAAGAAAAAAATGATAATGATAATAACAACGGTAATAATAAGAATAATAATAAGAACGAAGTGAAATAAAACGTAGCGTATGACGCTAAGGACGGAGAATTGCGCAGTTTATCTTATAGGTTGTTGGTCTTCGGCTGTATTTTCTCTCCGTCTCACTCGAACACGCGACTTTACTCGACTATATTCTCTCGGGTTATAACTATAGAACGGTGTTGAGGTTACTACGCCTCGCGTGCAACGTCGTCGTCGTCGTCGTCGTCCATATAGCACGTACGCACACACACACACACGTGGATTATGTAGTTAGTCCTATAAATATAGTCAGGTACGACGGAATAACAAAGTATAAGTACAACAGACCGCTGCGATCGTGTATAACATGACGAACAAGAGAGAGAGAGAGAGAGAGAGAGAGAGAGAGAGAAGATGCGAAGAGGGAAAAAAATGAAGAGTGTAGGGAGAGAGAAAGAGAGAGAGTGAAAGGGTCGAGCAGAAGAGTAGTGGGAACGGGAGTAAGAGTGTAAAAAAAGAGAGAGAGAGGCTACGAGATAGATGGGATGGACGAGAGAGAAGAAAGGAAGAGCGAAGAGAGGAATAATGTTGCGACGTACGTACCTGGTTTTATTCCAACGTCGACGACGACGCCCCGACGTCGAGGTTGTGGATTCGCAAAACCTTATGCACTTCTCAGGCCTCGTCTAGGAATGGGCTTAAAACACCTGCTGCTGCTGCTACTGCTGCTGCTGCTGCTGCTGCCGCTGCTTTACATCCAACAATCCTGTTAGGCTGACGCGTGTACGTCTCTCCAACGATCCAACACGCCCTCTCTTTTCCATACTCTCTTTTTTATTTTTCATCGCGGTTTGTTTGACAGACAAATCGAGAGACGACGCTTTTTCATGTATTTATGCATTCGAGTGCGTTCGTGCGAGCGTGTGTCCGTGCACCTCGTGCGTAGACTATGTCGAGTGACTAAACGTCTCTCTGATACTGACCACCTTAAACCTATTTGTCAAACGTTATATTTCTTCATGCATTCGGTCGTAATGGAGGCTAATCCAATTTTCAATAATAAAACGTCAGACTTTCTCTTAACGCTGAATCAATCAATCCCAGCTATTCTTTTTCTAGTGTTTCATTCAACTATTTTTTTTTTTTTTAATTCATCTTTTCGTGTATTCACGTTCGTTCTAGAGCTCGGATAAAAACGTTTTTTCTTTTCTTTTCTCAGTTATCGTTCCATGCTCATTGTTGATTCTAAATTTTGTGCTTTCGCGCGCACTTTATTTCGGCTGTCTTAACTCGATGAAAAGATTTACTCCAATTTTTTATTATTTATTTTTACTGCAATAATCTGAAAATTTTGGTGATTGTGAGAGAAGAAAAAAAAAAAATCAGAATTCGTTGTCCTCGAACGATGCGAGTTCGATTCTTTTTTGGTTGGATTTTACGAAATTTTTCGTAGCGAGACGATCGAATAACCAATGTTTCGAAAATTTATTCGATGTCATTGTCAACCTCGTGTGTATTTAGTCGTGCGTAAAGATACGAACAAAAAATAGATTCAATATTCGATTTTATCTGTATTTTTCGAAATTTCGATAAAATGTAAAAATATATAACACACACGATTACAAAATAGATTGATTAAAAAGACTTTTTTCCTGCAACTACGATATAAAATCGGAGTTTTCAGTCTCTGAAATAAAAAAAAAAATAGTAATAGCGACGAATTCTTTTGGTACAAGATGTCAGAAAATTAGCGTAAAACGTATTATGATCAGTGCAAAGTGTTTACAGAACGATAAAAAAACGTTTGAATGAAAATGCTCACGATTTTCTTTTCTATTTTTCATGTAGTTTGAGCAGCTCGTCCCGGGACAGGATGCATCACAGCTGGTAATTCCGTGTCCTGGGGTTCTCCTTATCGCTGAATCGTTATATATATACACCCACTTCTCTCGTATAATACTCCTTATCGTTGACCATACTCGGTCACCCTTCCACGTCGACGTTGCTCGAGTTTCTGTGCCCATATTATGTATACCACGACGATTCTCTCTCTCGGCTCCTTCGTACACATTTTCAATTTATTATTATGGCCTACAGAAGCGCGCGCGCCTGTGTGCGTCTGTGCATCTTATCGTTGCAATGTACCGCGTCGAGCTCGATTTTAAATGAATTTTAACCGAGCCTCCCTCCACCCGCCCCTCTTATCCGGTATTAAAAAAGAAAATTCGTTGCTCATTTATCTCACTCGATCGTGGCTTACGATGAATGTCCTAATCGCAACGATCGAAATGTCTTTGATAATTTCGTTTTTCTTTTTATTTTTTTTTCGCATTTCCCCTCTCTCTCTCTCTCTCTTCCTCTCTCTCTCGGGCGCGCGGTCGTTCGATAAGTCTGTGAGCTAAAAATAGCACGAAGGCCAGCTGTTCCATTCGTGCTTCAACTCCTCCCTCTCCTCCCTTCCGCGCATCCCTCATGATCGTATAACCACACACCGCCGAGAATTGTACCAAAGCGTGAAAGAGGACGAAAATCTCTGTATGTGTATACGAGAAAATATAGATTGATAAAACATTATTTTTCTATCTTATTCGCGCGACTTTCACTTTGCTTATTCCTCCTGTCTTTCTTCCCTCTCTCCCAAATCTGTCCTTACTTTCTCTCTCTCTCTCTCTCTTGCTCTCTTCATTTCACCCTCACCGAGTACGTGATCCTCAGCAGGCATAGACGTTTCTCGGCTTCGCTTCCTCTTCGAGCCAGTCAGCAGACAACAATGCACTCTTTTATGACCTGTCCTCTCCTGTGGCTTGATTGCTCGGTTCACGCTCCAAAAACTCTCCCGCAATTTTAACCCCGATTCTCATATCCGCCGTTTAATCACTTTTATTATTATTATTATTATTATTTTTTTAAATATATATTAATAATTTATCGTCCTGTCCAATTATTCTTGTATTCTCTTATACTTTTTGTTTTTCTTTCATTAAAAATATGAATATGTAATGAAAAAACGATCGGGGCTATTTCGTGAGAGTAGCGAAACGCCGAAAGGTTCATGAAAAATTCAAACTTTGGGAAGAACGACACTTTTCTTTTTGACGCAAATGAATAATATATTTTGTTCGTTTTATATATTCAACCAATAATTTCGTTTATTTCATTATTCGTATATACTTGTAATCAAGAATTCTCTAGGTTTATTTAATTTTGCAAAAATTTCAGAACAGAAAAGTCCTCGCGAGACTCTCAGGTAACTAGCCGGGTTTCGTCCGCACGTCCCTTTTTTTTCTCTCTTTTTTCTACCTGAGTCGAATCGAGAAAGAGAAAAGCCTTTGCGCTCTTCTCCTCCCGCACCTTTCTCCACCAAACTTCCTTTCGGCTCTCCCCGTTGACCTCGTATTTTTCATACCTGCCACTAAAATTGTCGAACCTTCCGAAATATTGCCATTCTCTTGGGGCCACCTTTTCTACACGCGCTCTCCCTTCCATGCTACCAAATAATATTATGGGAAAAACCACGTTTCGCACGTTATTTCATCATTCGATTTCTACGACTGTTTATTTCGTTTATTCGATTCGAGAATTCGCCGTTTTTTTCTCTTCCAAAACTCGTGAAATTCATTTTTCAACAACATTATTATTAATCTCTGATTACATAAATCGTGCGCTGAAAGCGATTAGAAATTTCAGATCAAATTCCATTCAACGCGAATTCGATGTTTCCGTGTAGGAAACATCAAATTTTTCCATTTTTTTTTCTTCTGATATTTAACGATTCGATCGATCTCTGAGAGAAAAAAGTTTGGCGTCTATTAACGGATTTTTTCTGATCTTCTCCCCGGGGCCCCGATCCTTTGTGCGAATAAGCCTGGACGCAAAATTTTTCGTCCATTGGAAAAAAATGTCACGTACGAGACGAAAAATTTGGGAGCTCGAATAAATCAATAGGAGACTCAATTCTTCGTCTCACTTTCTGCGAAAGAGGGGTGAAAGAATAGAGAGAGAGAGAGAGAGAAGTATGAGAAAATGAAAAGAGTCAGAGAGTGAGAGTGCGGGAGAATAAAAGATAGAAACTGAACTACTGTTGCTAATATATTTCGTTTAAAGCGTGTGACACGTGCACACAACCGCACCAACAAGAGACAGATGGATAAACGAGAGAAATGGAGAGAATAAAATATTGAATTAGACACAGAGTCGAGTCGTCTCGAGTTCGCATTACGTCACCTCGATTCATCCTTCTTCCTCGAATACCTACGTATATGTGCCCAGCTGTATTATAATTTTTTCCTTTTCTCCTCTTTTTCGTTTCTCTAAACTGGCTGATCATTTCGAACAAAAAGATCGGAATATCATCTCGTTTTTTCAGTCACTCGTTTTTACACTTTTTTCGAACTATTCGTTCATTTATTTTCTCTACGAAATATCGATATTAATTTCATCAACGATTCTCTCAATCGATACACTGAAATTCGAACGAGGCCGAAGTTACTCCAAATTTTCATGACGAAATTTCATTTTTTTTTTTTTTTTTCTTTTCGTTTCTACTGTTTTACTAAACTTTTGTAAAAGTTGAATGATTTTAGGCATAAAACGTATGCAATTGAACAAACAGACGAGTACGTTTAATCATTCGCGGTGCATTAGTAGGAAAAGCCGATTTTCCGGTTCGGCCGAGCGAAGAATGGAGAATAAGAAAAAGTAGTAAAAAGGGGGAAAAGTATAGCTGCACGAGAATACACGGATGTTCTCGAATAGGGGAGAAAAAAAAAAGTAAATTAAAAAAAAAAAAAAAAAAAAATTCGATTTCGTTTCGTTACTGCTCCATTTTGCTCTATTTACCCTCTTTCTTCTTATTTTTTTTTTCTTGTTCCCTCGATCTCTGCCGGAGACAGGTTCGTTCGCCGAACGATGCCCGCGGAATAGTATCGTCGGCCTGACAATGCAAACTTCTTCTTCTTCTTCTTTTTTTCTTTTCTCATTTCTTTCATTTCTTTTATCCGAATGTCAATTTCATTTTTTCTTTCGAATCTCTTTCCTCGATCTTTATCGCCCGAATCGCATGTCCGTTTCATCCGTTAAAATAATCATGATGAAAAGAAAGTAAAAAAATATCGCGGTTTCAATCATCTCTATCGACTTCTAATTGAAACGTTTTTTTTTTTATCTTCAATTTTTCTTTTTTTTTTCTCGAACGAACAGTAAAGCTCCTCCCGTGGCTTGTAAGTCTGGGCTCTGAGCTCGTGCGAGGCTATCGCCGAACGAGCGAGGGCGTACACCTCGTGGAGGAGAAACACGAGGGTGAAGATCTCCCCCGAGGGTGACTCGAACACGAGCCACGTGAAAAGCAGAACTTATGTGGGGGAATTTGCACAAAATCAAACGATCTTTTACGAGACTTTACATTTTTTTTTTCCAACTTTTTTCTCTTTAATTTAGACAGCTCTCGTTGAAAAATGTATAAATAGTTACGAAATTTTTTAATAAATAATTAACACCTTTTCTCTCTCTCGTATCACTCGAATCATCGTTGGAGATTCAAGATTCAGAATTTTCAGTATTCTCGTGATAATCCTTCGTAAAATCGTGAACAATGAATTTTGACATTTTTCGTAAGAATATTCAAATCGACGTTTATCTCGATTAATGCGGGTCGCCTCGTACATTCTTCGGGTACGTGAGTATTAATATTATTCTCTTATAAACTGCAGAAGTACGTATAAGATTTATGGAAACGTAACAGAGGGGAAGGGCAAAGCAGCTGATGTATCCTACCCTTTTGTGCAATACTCAAAAGAGATGAATCGAGTATGGTATACACACGCCCTACGAATTCTCGTCACGCAACACTTATTCACACGTCCATTTATACGTTCAGCGGGTACTTATAAGATCGTAAAGGCCAAAAGCAATATTTTACACTTGAAAAAAAATATAGTTGGAGCTCTTGTCCGTTTCGCCAAAATGCTGAAAAATTTATCGTTCTTCATCGTTCTAATAAAGTTTACGCTCCGATCGATGACCCTGCTGGTCAAACGATTTTTCTCGATATTATTTAATATATATATATTTTTTTTTTCATTTTTCATTTTTTTCTTTCTGTCATCGGTTTATTCGTTCCTGTCAAATTCTCATGGGAGTCAGATCGATCGAGAACGAAATATTTTGACAATTTTTCGTGCTCCCTATTTCTCGAGGATTTTTTCGTGCAGGTGGTTTTATAGGTTTTATTTTTTTTTTACTACAATGAGACGCAAGGTGGAACTGGGCAATTATAAAAAGAAAGCTCCAGTGCTTGGTGTCCCATAACTCGTATCGGGATCATAGAGATGTATATATATGTGACTCAACGATAATTACAAGAAGCGACGAATCCACGTGGTAATGTAACGAACGGATGAGTACAGCGAGAGAGAGAGAGAGGGCATCGGGGCAATTCGCCGGCGGCGAACCTGAACTTCGAAGCTCACAAACGACCACACGACGTGTAGGACGAAGTGAAAGAGAGCGAGAGAAACGGAAAGATAGAAAGAGAGAGGGAAAGAGAGAGACTCCGCGGTCTAGTGGCCTTGAGATCCCCGTCGCGTTTGTTATATAGGGTGACTTGAAAATTATGGTCTTCTCTTCGTTTCCTTTGGTTCTCCCCTCCGTTCCGTCATACTCCCCGATTGCTTTTCTCAAACTTTAACCCATTTTTATCAAGATTTTTTTTTCATTTCTTGAAGAAAAATAAACATCGAAGCAAAAATACTGTAAATAAATGTCTCATTCTTGCATACATCTGTAGACAAATACTTTTTAAGGGTGTCTAACGACCTGAAAAGTCATGAAAAACTTTGAATGTCATGGAATTACGACCAGCCATGAAAAAGTCATGAAATGTCATGATGAATGATCATTGAACCTGATTTATACGAGGTATTCCCAGTTTTCATGATCATTTTTGTGTTTTCATCATTTTGTATAGAAATTTCGAAAACAATTACAATCTTTTCAAAATCAAAAACAGATTTGTTTCTTCCCCTGATTTTTTGTTGTCTGAAAACTTCGTAATTTCCTAATTATACCAATATATCGACGAGACTAATCAACTTATGTCGACTAGAAATACCTAACTATGAAAAAAGGGGAAAAAAAATGTAAAAAATTCAAGCGAATACAAAAAGAGCGAAATACAACTTTTCACTCTTCACAGATTATTCTAAATCTCATTGTTCACGAACTGTGTTTTCTTTTCTAAAAATTTCTTCAATATTCGTATATTTTTTGTTAGCGTACAAAATCCACATTTTTTTCAAAGAGCATAATAAAAATATAAAAATTCTGAAAACTTTCGTATTTTCGTACCAGCAACTCATCCATCATGTCATATAAAAAAAATCCACATTTCTTGGTCTAGAAATCCTAAAAAGTCATGAAATTTGTCGTCCTCGTCAAAATTATACACCCTGAATTTTTGTTTAGGTACGTTAATATAATTATATGTCTCATATCGATGACGGGACTATGGAACACCTGTTTTTTTATTTAATTTACATTTTAGTATTCCATTTCCTTTTTCTCGGCGCGTGTTCGTATAAATATGAATTTCATTATTTTTTTTTAATATCAGTTTTCATCGGGAGTTTTATAACCGCAACGAATATTGGGGACACATAAAAGTCCCAGGCAACTGTCGTTTTACTCTCGTTCAAAAATTTCCTCAAAATCATTCGATTTTCCGAAAAGTATTTTTGTCGAAATTATTCGTTTCATTGATTGAACGTTTTTTTTTTTCTATTTATTTATTTTAATTTTTATTGTTTATTACGTTTATTAACGTATTTATCAGGTATTTTTATTTTTCTCAACATTTTTTCGTTCTTCATCTAGTACGAGACTCGAAGTTCCGTGAAAGTTGTCGAGCCAAAATTTTTCGCGTCAACGTGAAGCAGAAAAACCAAATGCGCGCGCGTGTGTGTTTGCGTACCCGTGGCTCGGGATAAGCTTGAGTCAGGTCATAGACGAAATTAGGAGAGAGGCGCCTCTGTGCCTAAAATCAGACGCACCAAGAAAGAGAGAGAGCAAAAAAGAACTGTAACGAGGCTGCGCTGGGTTCGGAGTGGAAATAAGAGAAAAGGATAAAAGAGAAAAAAATAAAAATAAAAGGAAAAGGAGAATAAGAATAAGCAGCTTAGCTCGTCTCGTCTCGTTAGGAATTCTTAAGTGGGCGTCGTCTTTTTTTTTTTTTTCTTATTTTTTTGTTCTCTCTATCCATCGCATTTCATCCTTAGTACAGCCGTTGTGCTCTGCGTCGAGAGCAAAAAATTGGGCTTCTCATAACTTGGTTCTTCTTTTTTCTTTTTTTTTTTCGTCGTTTCGCTCTTTCTTTCGTGGCCTCTTTCGCGTTCGGCGACTTTGTGACCACCACGTGGACATGCGCGCTCGACTCCTCGTTATAATGTATTTATACAGAATTTGAAAATCTTTTAGAAATAAAACAAAAAAAATAGGATTAGACCGAGTTTGAGCAAAAATGCTGAGACATCGACACTTTTTTTTTGGGCTATCTTCGCAGTTTTTTTTTCGTTTTTTCGAATTCCTCCTTCCAATGTATTTATATATACGGAGCTCAAAATTTTTGGCTTCGCGGATAAATGAAATGAAACTGGGTTCGAGGCGAGCAACGATAATACCGTGAGAGAATAATTTTTTTTTCTTCTGATTCTCGTATCAAAGAATTCATTTTCAAAAAGTTATTCGTTGAAATTTGATTAATAGTTTTCTCCCGATAGTTTCGAAGATTTTCCTTTTTTTTTGGCACACGATTCAGGATTGATCCATCACGTATTTATAATTTGATCGTACACGCGTATTATAAAATGTATCGTATTTTGGGAGACGAAGAAAGAAGAGAAGAAAAAAAAAATAAAATAAAAATGTGTGCTTTGCTTATCGAACGGAAATTCTCATCCTCCCGTTTAACGTTCTGTTTGTTCAAGAGCTACAAATATATATACATATATATAAACGCCGAGAAAGCAGCATCGGGGAGAGGAGTTCTCTCGCTCGTGTTTCGCCGGAAATCTAAAAATAGCAATGTTGCAGGGATGGAATAGAAAAAAAAAAAAAAAAAACAAACGTAGAAGGCTCGAATCGATAAAATTCCTCTAGGTCTATACGGTGGCTACTTCTCCATCAGGATTCGTCGATTCATTTTCAATCATTCGAAACGCTTTTTCACCGCATCACCGAAAACAATTGATTTTTTTTTCTCTACAAAAAACATGAAATAACCACTCCGAACAAGATTCGTTCGTTGCCACTTATCGACTCTCCGCTACAATGAATATTAATACAAGAAAATGAGCCTGAGAATATAAAAAACCTGCAAAAAATCAGTTTTTCAAGATCGTCCAATATTTCGACGCGTATTCAGCGAGTATAAATGGGACCAAGCCCCTTTTCGATCATCTCGTTCAAGAAGTTAACGAAATGAGCCGAGACGATGCGCGGTCAATTGCGAAAAAAAAAAAAAAATCGAAATCGACGAAATAAAACTGAATTCGACAGCTCCTAAGACAGGATCGTCGAGTATCGAGTTTGCGGAAGTGTAATAGGAGCCAGGCAGGTTCGTTTTTAGGTAAAAGAGTATAGAAGAGAGTTACGCTTGTAGAAACGTTTTGCAAACGTTGAGCTCGATTTTTTTTTTTTAAGATATACGCGCACACCTACGAAAAAAAAGGAGAGAGGGGGCGAGAGGAAGGGAGGAGGAGGGGAGGGGGGGGGGAAACCAGCTGAAAGACTGCGAGAAAGATAGCGCAGTCCCCCGCGAGCGTTGTGGCGCGGTCACAAACTCGACTCGGTGAGCTATATGAGCTCTAGAGAGCCCGCGAACTCACCGCGATAACAACCAGCTGAGTGGCGCCAGCCATCAGCTGTTGGTGACTCACGCGACCGAGAGCTCGCGCGTCGTGTATACACATAGACGACGTTTCTTCCGACGATGTATTTTCTACGTTCGTATGTCTGTCGACCCACACCACCCCCCTCCCTCCCTCCCTCCCCCGTTTATATATGTATTTATATATAGACGCGAATTTACATATAAACGTATACGCTCGCGTAAAGAAATAGACGTAGATAGACACGCAAACATTCACCGGATAGACGCCGAGCTGGCGCGTTCGTTGTTCCGCTCGACGTCCCGTGCTCTCTCTCTCTCTCTCTCTCTCTCTTTGCAGCGTTCTCTCACACCAAGACCGTTGGATAAAAGCCTGTGTCTCTCGTTACAAAATCTCTTAACGTAACAATCCTCTCTGCTTTTTCTTTTTTTTTTTCATCGTTGTCACCTATCGAGAATAAACGGTGAAGCATATTGCTCGATGTCCTGCATTCCATCGTTTGCTCGAGCGTCGATATAGCCATTTTCGTTTCATATCGATGTTTATTACGATAAAAATGTTTATGAGCGAATTATTTGTGCAAAATTCATTCGGTTTGTGTTTAGGTCATTTTGATTTTCGTTTTTTTTCTTAATTTCTGTTGTGTTTTTTTTTGTTTGAATAATTAGTGAGAATGAATGAATCGGAGTGAAAAAATAAGTGGTCAGGCGTGAGAGGATAATATAAAAATAAAATTGGATCGGATGTTTTATGAGCTTGCGAGATTACTGGTTAGATTTTGTCGGCTCTCGGTATGGACGTACACTCGTTCTTTCGAAGGCTGTGCGCCGCCACCGAGTGCACGTGTACTCGGCTATAATCGAAATACGTCGCAGACTCCGGCAACCCTATCGCTTCCACCCTCTCCTTCCTCTCCGCCAGGCCTCCCCTCCCCGATTCGCTCACTCGCTGACCAACCTCGCGGCACGGTATGTATATAGACACACGTACGAGCAAAAGTCGTAGCCGATAAAATGATTTTTATCGGATAATCGAGCCTCGATATATATTTACCGCAATTTAAATCGAGATGCAACTTTGTTCGTAGGAAATCTCTCCATTTTTATATGGAGATTCCATTGGAAAAGCCTCGAATTCGTACTCCACAGCATATTTTTATTCTCGCTGGCTACACGAATGGATCCGGAATCGAAAGATCGATCGTCGTTTCAAATCGACTCCATCAGCTTCTCTATTTCTGCATCAAAAATTCACAGCGTTTTCTCCTTTCTGGCGTTTCATTAATTCTCTTTATCTATTAGGCTGTCCTTCTCTCTTTCTCTCTCTCTGAACTTTTGTTTTATTCCATCGATGATTATAGCCTGGGACAAATATAATGATGAGAGACATTGCAGTTCTGGGAAAAAAAAAACAGTACAAAGGGTTGAAAACTGTCTTTCTATCGTGACCCACATTTCTCTCTTTATTTCCGCTATTTTTTTTCTTTCTTTTTGTTCTCATCTTTCTCTTTGCTTTGCTGCTTTTTTTTTCATTTATAATTTCTCTCTCTCTCTTTCTTTTTCCACACACGCTCACTCTCTAGCTGTTACTCTTTCTCTCATTCACTTACTTCGACAGACGGATGTCGAGGCCTCGACGGATGTTCCAGCAGCCCAGGAGTGTGTTAGCCAAGCTAAACTCTCTGACGTCACACGCACATACACACACAAGAGACACACAAACTCGAGAGTTGAGAGTCGACCGACTGACCGACAAGCTCTACGCTCTAGCACATTGAGCTAGAGCCTCTCGCTCGCATAGTTGTCAGTCCAGCTGTTTAGTGCACGAGCTTCCGGTTCGCCTTTACCTCCTCCACAAATATAACTCACCTTTCATCCGCACACACATACACACCCGCAAATACGTCATATAATTCCACACCCATTGGCCATTTTATGCTAAATTGATAGGACTCTGACCCTGACCCGATGCCTCGCGTTATTTTTTATTTTTTCTTTCCCAATCATTCATGCATAGTTCTCGTGTATGCGAAAATAATTGAGTCATTATATTTCGCAAAAGCTTCTCCCGAGTCCGCATACTCGGCAATGAAATAAAATAAGAAAATAATATTTCGACGCCGATATCGATACGGATTCATTATTATCACTAGCTTATTAATAAATTATTCGAACTGATACACTCCACCGAAGTGCACGCGTACACTGAAAACGAAATTTCGTTGAAATATCAAAATAATTTTGTTTCACGTATCGAACGAAATTTCTTTTTTTTTTTTTTCATTCAGCAGGCAACTTTCGAATATTACAACAAAGCTTTTTTATACCAAAATGAAAATTTGTTGCGCAGTCGAAACGTTTCTGAAATTCAATAATGATTCGCAATGGAGGCAAACATTTGAGTTTCGCCAGGCCTCTGGCAAACGATTTTTCAAAAAGCATCGAATAATGTGCAAGTTCATATCATAATTTATGATGTTTTAATAAATTTATTTATTTTTTTTTCTTTTCATAACGACCGTTGTTATTATCAGTGAATCAAAGCAATTTCGGTCGTGCCTTTTGCTCGCTCACCGGACACGAGAAATTGAAAAATTGCGATAATTTCCTTTCATCCTTTCCATTCGCACACGCAGACCTGGTCCGTTCATCTGTGTAAATCTATGTATAAACGTCTGAAGTCAATATATATATATATATAATACAAAGCGTACGCATGCTCTCACAGGAATCGTGTTTGTATCACGAAAATTGTACGCATGGGAACTCGAATGATTATCCAATTATCCGAGGCTTCGTTATCATCTCGGAATCGATGAGCAGTTTTATTTTCGTTTCTATTTTCATTATCGCGTATCTTAACGTAGACACAGGTGTACGTGAGAATTGATTATTTATCGAGGAATGAAAGGAACACTTTTATTCAGGATTTACGATATATCGGCGTTGTCTATTCGGGGGCCCAGGAGTATCTTGGGAGCAAAGCGATAAATTGTTTTTTGGGTGGATCATTGTTGCCGGTGCGTGTTGGTTTTTCCCGATGAGCATCGGTGTCGTTTTCGTTGGCTCGTGTACGTGCACTCGTACTTTTTTGCCTCGGAATGCTGTTCTCCTTCATCGAGGGCGCATTATCGTTCGCGTTGCAATTGTTTCGCTCGCTCGTTTCATTCACAATATGAAGCTTTATTCATCTCTTCGCGAGACTACTACGGTGGTCTTTATGAGCGAGTGAGCGAGAAAGAGAGAGAGAGAGAGGCTCAGGCTCTCTCGTGGATTAATACTCGTCGAGTTGTATATATCGCCGTCGAGGGACGAGCGGAATCGAGATGATCTTCGAACTCTTGATTAATCAATTCTTTTTTTTTTTTTTTCCTTTTCTTTACTCTCCTCTATTTACTTGTTTGCTGTATGCGCGCGATTCATTGAATTTATAAATGAATAAATAATCGAGGGCTCGTTTGTATTTATTATTTGTTGAGGCTCGATGTTAAACTTGCTTCGAAACACGCGTTTCACACGCATATTAATTTATGAAAATGAATCATTTGTTTCGAGAGAGTTAATTGGTTTCGAAATCTTGGTGTTCGGTACTCGCATACACTTTTTTCTCTACTCTACTTTTTTTTTTTATGTTTTCGTGCTGATTGTAGCGACGTTGAACTCGACATTTGAGTTGATTTTTTCAACGAGAAAACTCGAGGCTTTCCTCTAGCTTGTTCTCTCTCTCTCTCTCTCTCTCTCTCGCTCTCGTTACTTTCATCTGTGTTTACACTATCGAAGAACGAGAGGAAGGTCCATGCGAGATCCTCATTCCTCCCGGACGTCGCTAGAATACCCAAGGGCTCGTGTCGAGGGCTAAAAATAGAAGAAGGGAACTTGGGAAAAATGATGAGAAGGACGGAGAAACTGAAGGTCACGGCCCTTTCTTGCTGACTCATCCCCCCCCTCTCCTCCTACACTCGAGTTCGAGTTTTCTACGTCGTATTTTTTCCACATCATATGCACCTCTCTCTTTTCTCTCTTTCTCTTGGACTTTCATTCGTCCGTGAAACGACCAGCTGTTTCGTCGAACGCATTTCTCTCTCTCTCTCTCTCCTCCCACTCTTCTTCCTCGGGTGCACTCACTCCGAATGCTTTACACTCGAAATACACGCAGCAGCATCCTCCATCCTTCCCTATTTCTCATTCAACAAGATGGATCATGAAGCTTTTTTCATATTATTACTACAAATTTTATTTGCACACGTATTTTTGTCGAAACAATTTTTTATTTTTCTCTCAAATCTTGAATTTTATCCAGTCATCTGAAAATATTCGAGAACGTATACGTTTTATGCTGAACAACTCGAATCAACTCTTGTTCCGAGCATTTCTTATACAGTCGACGCTGACGATAGAAAACTCGTGTTTAAAATAATTGTTGACAACACTGAAAACGAAATTTCGTTGAAGCTTCAAAATATTTTTTTTTTCAACAAAATATTTCATTGTCTCAACGAAGTTTCGTTTCGGTACAAAGAACCTTTGTTGTAATATTGGAAATTTTGTTGCCTGAGCAAAAAAAAATTTGTCGAATACCGTGCGCAACAAAATATTTGATCATTTCAACAAAATTTCGTTTTTAGTGGACGAAAAATTCTTTTCTATTTGTATATTCAGCTTCGTTCTTAGAATTATCACATGTTTCTGGTTTCACGCTTTTTTACATTCGGTTCTACAGACATAATCGAACAATTTTTCGTATCACGACACTCCAAATAGATTTCAGATTCAAAAAATGCAAAAAAAAATGTATTCCATTCGGAAGAAAAGTTGGATTTTTGTTTTCTCAATCGTTTTCTCAATCGATGCCCAATGTTTCGGAGTCTCATATGCTTACACTGAGAAAAAAAATTTGAAATTGTGGCGAACAAATTAAATTTGTTGATTCAACAAAACTTTTGTTAATTCAACGATATTTTTGTCGTGGTGAGAAATTAAGTATTTGAATGAACCAAATTTCGTTTGAGTTAACAAATTTCATTTTGTTCGCTACGATTCGTTGAACCAACAAAAAAATTTGTTGAACCAACAGAAAATTTGTCGAACCAACAAAAAATTTGTTGAATTTACGAATTAATTTTTCTCAGTATATTTTTGTTCTCGATCGAACATCGTACAGTTAGATCGTATGAAATATGTGCTGGTTTGTTTATTAGGCACATGATTTAAAAATATATGTATATAATATTCTGTTGAACAGAGGGAACGAGTTCTCGAGACGTTACCAATACGAATGTCGGTACGTTGCGATAAGAAATTGTAACGACTGTACGAGATTCGCAGCAAACTCGAACTCTCGTTTCTCTCGTTATGATCGACTTATCGATACGCCGATTAAACGTCTTTCGAGACGCAATATTACATGAGAATCGCGAGATTGAAACACGCGAAGCTGAGCTCTCGATATATTGTATCGGCGCTGAGAATCATGCGCGTTTAAAAAATTTGTTTCGCAATATTGAAATAAAGTTTTTCCATTTATCGAAAAACGATCCAAATTCTAACGATTTTTGCTTCCTTTTTTTTCGAAAAAGTCTCTGAAGCAAAGATGAAAATGGTCTCGAACGATGAATTGGAAAGAATTTTTCGTTTGTTTCAAAATCTTCTGTCTTTTATGAGCAAAAATTTTTCTTTAATATCAATCAAGTTTTGGGACGAAGATTATTATTTATTGACCAACCGGGCAAGGAGCTCCAGAATTTATATAATTTATTATTCAATATTAAATTTTTGTATGTATATAGTACGAAACGGGCGAGAGAACTACTTTGCAACAATTTCATCGAGAATTTGGCTCATTGCCAGGTGGGTTCGGAGCCTCGAGCAGGGAACCACCCTCGAGAAGACTTCGTGACTGAATCTTCTCTTTCGCTTTCTCTACTTCTATATACCTATATACGGATGCGTTTATATACATATTTTTGTGGCCTTTTAATTCTGCAAGGGATGAGCCAATTATTTATCTCCGAGAGGCTCCGGGGCAGTGCTCTAGCTCTCGGTTCGCTACATCCTCGACGATTCCCAATGAACTCTCATAGCTCTAACGATCCGAGGCCAGCCTCTGTGACGAGGTGTCGAAAAAAAGAATCTTGCTGCATATTCGGGCATCTCGGAATGAATGAATGAAAAAAAAAAAAAAAACAAAAAAACTGTTTCAATGAAATTCTTCAATTCTTTTTGATCTATTGAATAAACAGAATATCATTTTTGTTCAAAAAGATTCGAACGACGATCGAATTTCATTTTTATATGAAAATAACATTTCGAAAATGAATTCTGAATCGATGTTTGAAAAATTTCGAAAGTTCGCGGAGCTCTCGTTTTATCAAAATGCGAAATAGCCGGTGGGGGGAGGGGTGGAGTACGAAATATGCTCACGAACGGCTTGCGCCATTTTGCATTTATGTGTTACGTAAACAAATCCGTACATATGTACACTTACGATATGCTTTTATTCTCGAACAATGGGAATCCCAAGCACTCTCTACGACGCACGAACATGTACAACGGTGTGTATTTACGAATGAATATTACACATTCACGAGCGATAAAATAATGTGCGTTGCCGTGATTGCGAGTTTGCTATTTACGAGCTTGACACAAAACCGAATAAACACTATTTTCATTCTGCCTTCGATCTCTTTTCTTCGCTTTTTCATTGTTCCAAAGAGCTATAGAAAAAAAATGCGATACAAATAAACATCAAAAAGAGGAAATAATAACAATTGAATTTGGGAGCATTCGCTGATGGAATCTGTCAAAAATTCTTTTTTTTTTTCGACTCTCGCATAACGAAGTAGCGAAAATAATCGGAGAATCCGATTGATTTGAATAGAAAATTAAGCAGTTTTTTTTATTGGATCGATGATACTCGGTGGAAAGAGAGAAAGGAAAAAGAAATTTGTGATTCGATCGTCGATTAATGTTTCGATCCGATTTATCGGACACCCGATAGATCGAACGCGTTTTTCCGTTTGTTCGTTCACACGCCCGCGCAAAGTTCACAGCGTCAGACGTCATTCTCGTAATTCCTCGACGCATACGCATCGAGTTTCCTCCTTCTCTTCTCTGCCTCCGCGTCTCTCTCTCTCTCTCTCTCTCTCTCCCTTTGCTTCTCCGTACACATAATCGCGAGAGCCACAATTTTCTGTAATGCACGCGATCGAGGGCTCTCCTCTCGTATGCAATACGTTTCTATACGGAATGTACGTGTGCACGTATAAAAACAAGCCACTTATACACACGTAACTTTCATGATATTTCTCTCTGTGCGTATACACTCCCACCCACTTCGTGTCTCGATAGTAAACCGAGGTTTTCATGAATGAGAACCGCGCGTTCCTCGCATCGCCTATATATCGCTCTCCGCACTCCCGTTAATCGCGTACAATAAGCCCCTTCGTCGTATATATACCCGATCACATTTCTATTTTACTTTATATCAAACCGCTCAATATTCTTAACGATTCTCCGTTTTACTTATTTCTAACCGCTCGACATCTCGACGAATTTTAACGTCATTTTATAACCCGGCATGCTTTTTTTTCTCCTTTTTTTTTCATTTATTTTTCAACGATCTTCCGATGTGTTCTTCAATGAGCACATTTTTTAAATGAATTATTCAATCGTTCATTGAATTACTAAAAAAAAGGCACGAGGAAGGAGGCTAATGAAAAAGAAAAATAAATCGTTGAATAATCAAACAGCTGTTATCTCGGAACTTCCCACGATCAAGTAGGCTCCGGTCTTTCTGCGTTGCGTAAGCGAAATTCAACTACTCTCTGGTCACTGGCTTTCCCGCGCTTTATTTACTTTCTCTCTCTCTCTCTCTCTCTCCGATACATTCAATATCCGTGTGCATTATTCGTGCGATTGGGTTTTCGAAATTTCGCTACTTGGCACCGACTCGAGACAGTGAAAAAAAAAAAGGAATTTTCTTCTTGGAAAAGTTCGAAAAATGAAAGTTCAAAACAAAATATTTTCAGTTGAATAAAACTCTCGTGAAATTGTAAAATACTCGTTGATATTTATTCACTTTTCGTTCATCGCCTTTCTCATTTGTTTTTGGTATACACTTCGATGCATTAAAATGCATCATGATGTAGATCGGCACATACACAAGCTCGAAGCAGTGTGCCTCATATATACACGCATGGCAAAAGCTTCAGTTTGCCCACGAATACCAAGTCGTTTTGTCGAGTTCATCGCGCGAGGAGACGAGCGAGAAAACCAGCAGCCGTTTTATTGCACGTATCCTCTCCGTTTGCTACTGGAATTTTGTCGTTTCCTGTCATCGCCCGTGTCTATATACATGCAGCTTGCAAACCACACTCGTACACTCTCGTTTCTCTCTTTATATATTTTGCTCTCCGCGATACACACACCAGAAAACGCGCGAATGACCGATTATCAAGTTTCATTCACGATCCCCGTATATAAATACGTTTTTTCTGTCGATTTTTTGAATTATTCTCTTCGTTCGATCAAACATTTGTTCGATAATACTCAAAGTTAAAAAAGTATGAAAATAAATCAAATTTGTAGTCGCCGAAGAGGAAAAATTCGTAAAAAGGGTTCGTTCGAGAGCAGGATTTGGTGGGAATTCGAGAAAAGAAAAAAAAAATTGATTCGGTTCATGAATATTGAATTTAACGAGGATCCGAGATAGAAAATAGCCAATTTTCTGGTTTGTCTACAACGAAGTATTTTACAAGTATATCGAAGTGGATGAAATTTTTTGTTTCGTTCTCGCTATATATTCGGCGCGAAGACGTAGAAACGTTATCCTTTTTCTTCTAGACCGAAGGATAAGAATTTTTGTTGCATCGTATATTTCCTTCTTGGACTCGGTCGATCGAGTAAGAAAATAATACGAAGGAGTGGTCGAAAGGAATTTCCTCCCGACGTCTCTCCGATAAGGTGACGTCCGACCAGACAGAGGGAATTCGCTTTTATTCTTCTTCTTTTTTTACCCTTTCCTCGCCCTCGCGTCCTCCTTCTTTCTTATACTATTTTATCTCTCTTCGTGCACCCTTAACACGAATTGCAATTCCCTTAAAAGCTCTACGTACTCTCGTCGTGGCCCTTGCGATAAGACCGGTCACCGTTGCTTTTTTTTCTTTTCATTCCATCTCTCTCTCTCTCTCTCTTTTTTTTTTGCCCCTTTCTTTCATTTTATCTACACCGCGACACCACGAATGCTCTTCCTCGTATCAACGTATACTCGCACGCCCTCTTATCCATCCATAAATCAAATATCCGCAACTTTAACCTGCTCTCGCAGAATATCTTCGCCTGCTTCGACGCTATCTTGCTCTTCGTGTTCCTCTTATTTCATCTTCCCTTTTTACCTAATTGAAGACACACTTTCATCATATTCTTTTTTATTCTTCGTTCTCGTGAACGGACGAAAAAAAAAATGTGACTGAATTTTTCAAGCAGAATCCTCCAATTTTTGTTGCTGAAAAAAATCTTCATTCTTTCCGAGCTCAAATGCGCACGAGAACGCGTCTGTCGATGAAGGAGATAAAAATCAATCGCATTTATCCATCGAATCTTAATTCTTAATTGTCAAAATCATTCTTTTCGTTCGTTCGACAACGAAGAGCTCGTGAGCAGATCGCAGCGGAGAGATCTCACAGGAGTCTAATGATATTTTGCACTGAGAAAAATGAATTCGTAAATTCAACAAATTTTTTGTTGGTTCGACAAATTTTCTGTTGGTTCAACAAATTTTTTTGTTGGTTCAACGAATTGTGGCGAACAAAATAAAATTTTTTAACCCAAACGAAATTTGGTTCATTCAAATACTTCATTTTTCACCACGACAAAAATATCGTTGAATCAACAAAAGTTTTGTTGAATCAACAAATTTAATTTGTTCGCCACAATTTCAAATTGTTTTTCTCAGTGTGAAGAAAAAAAAGAAGAAAATGGATAAACGAACGAATTTGTCGAGTGGTTTCGCGTGTAAATTGAAATTTTTCATTATGAATTAACGATTATTTTGGGTTTGTTTGCAGTGGCGGTGAGACGATAGACGAGAACTCGGTCGCAGGTAGTATCGTGTTGGCCGAGGTAACCGATACACAAGAATTACTGGTTTCGGAGCTGATCGTCGACAACAACAGCAGCGGCGACAGTAGCAGCGGTACGTTGAGAGACGATAACAATACGAAACACGAAATTGTAAGGGTGATAAGTGAGGATAGCGAGGTTACGATCGGTGCTAATTGCCGTTTGAGCCGACAAAACGGTGGCGTTGCAAGAGTCACGCCCCGAAGCCACATGGAGCAGGAGAAGAGGATGAGGCGAGAAATCGCCAACAGCAACGAGAGGAGACGCATGCAGAGCATCAACGCTGGATTTCAATCGCTCAGAACACTTTTGCCGCATCACGAGGGCGAAAAACTCTCCAAGGTAAGTGCCCGCGCTCATTCATCCAACAAAAATTCATTATTTTTCGATTCTTTTTTTTTTTTACCATACAATTTCATCGATCTTGATCGTTCGTTGACTGAAAAACCTTTTGAAAACAATTTCGAAAACAAAATTTTTTTGGTACATGGGTTTACACGCGTACAATTGGCTCTTTTTATGCTGCACCCTCGTACCAAATATTCTCAAGAAACGGCGGATGAAGAATAAAAAAAAAACAAAAAAAAACATGTTGTTCACCGGATTTTGGGGCGTTGAGCGAAAAATATTCGCTTCCCTTTCAATGCTTCCGCCATTGCGAGAGGTCGATGCAACCAGTCATTTTCTTCGCGGGCTGCACTTTCGTATAAAAATATGCCTGTGCCTTACAATGTAATACAAAATGTCACGCATATCATGACCGGATATTCGTAATAACGTTTCACGATCGCATAACCCCCCCCCCCCCCCTCTCCCCCCTCCCCCCTACTCCTCGGCTTTTTATCATTTTTATGTTTACATGCAATTAGCCATTATCAGGTGTACTAAATTATATGCATGTCCGCGGGGAGAATCATTATATTTATACTCTTTGATTCAGCCCGATTGAAGGGGAAAAAAAAAAAAATGAAAACGTTGAATTTGCCTGTCCTCGTATCACGCAATCATACGAATTATCGCACGATTGAATTGCACACATTTCTGCCTTATTAGCAACCGTTTGTGATTTTTTTTTCTCTTCGTGCTTTTTGTTTCATCAAATTTTGTTGTATTACATTATTTTTTTCATTTGTTTATTGTTCATTTTCAATACGGATTGAAGCTATGCGCGTAACAATGTTTCGAAGTACGCATGGCTGCAATCGCGTGAATTGGAATCGCTCGAGGATGAAAAGAAAAAAAAATGATTGAAAATCTCATAAATTTATTGGGATTTTTATCACTTCGTGGCTCTCTCGTGTGTGGTCCATCGTATGATCGAATAATTCCTCAAACTCATGATATTCGTGCACGAAATTTCATTAGTCGTGTTACTGTATATACCACGAATCAATGACAGCGAGGGAGAAAATTTTGATCACGCTCTCTCGCGGTGGACCAACGGTGCGACTAAATACGTGATAAATAAATCTCAAGTACGTATAACAAGCGCACCGTCTGTGTGATAAATAACAGGGTTTAACAATGACGAATATCGATCGATCGATCTATTCGTATCATGAAATTCGACCATTTCGTTTATCGCTCCATTCGCTTGTTCATCAACACCAAACTTCATCTCGCACCTATTCCCCCAACGGACGATTCTCTTTTTTTTTTTCTGGATCAGACGAGAAACGAGTCATTGAGTCACTGCCACTACCAACAACAAAAGCTTTGAAAATATTTTTTTTTCTCGAGTCCGCCATCGAGCAAAATTTGTTTGTCGTTTGCATAACGAACAAAATATCTTCAATTCGCGTGACCAATAAACACTAATTTCGTCGCTAAAAAACTACCGATCTCATGGTTCGCGCCGCAAAGTCTTCCGGAGGGACAAGAACTTGAAGCGCTTTATAAAATGAAGAAAAAAAAGAAAGAATAATATATTCGGAGTCTTTGGTAAGTTTTTGGAACTGGTCGTAAATCGGTTGGACATACTCGAGTAACTTTATATGTCATTGCTCAGAGAGGGGTTCGTTTCGAACGCTATATATACGACAATTTGTTCTCATCGCGTGTGTTCGAGGCTGCTTTCATAATTCGTGTCACGTCTCTCTTGAATTCGCAACACGCGCGCTACCGCGTCTGTCCACCTCCGGCGGTCCTCGCCGTCGACAGGAAATCGCGAATGTTGTCTTTATGAACACACGTATCAACGGATATTTGAATATATACACTCGTGTCTTGTGCCTGTGTGTCGAAGAGAGCGTCGTTAATAAAGTGTACACAAAAAACGAAAAAGAGAGAGAGAGAGAGAGAGCTGAACAGAGAGCCAGATAAAAAAAAAGAAACGGTAATACACTCGTACCGATCCTGATCGCCTTAATCACTTCTATGCTTCATCATACGAACGACGAAACGAGCGAGAAACGTGGCGGACTCTTGCCCCATAATTCCCTGTCCTCTGACCTATTTATCGTAAGTTTTAACAAAAGAAAAAACAAAGAAGCTTCTCAAATGATTTTTGACAGTGTCGCGAATCGATATCGTTGCTAAGAATATTCCATATCGGAGGAACAATCGTATTCGATGCTCGTTTCGTTATTATTTTTCAGGAAAGTTCACTAATCGCTTGATACCTCCTTCGACATAATAATTTTCTTTTTTTTTTTTTTTTTCTTTTCAAACAGACTGTAATATTGTTTTATTTCCGGAAATTGTAATTAATCATGCTTCCATCGACACGAATTCACTGACGTTCGCGTTTGTCGAACGATACAAGTTTAATATAGAGGAGAGAAATGAACAGGATTTATTTTATTATTATTCGCTTATGAATAATTACAGGAAGTTTCGAGGGTCGCTCGTGTACATCGTTGAAATCCTGATTTCACCGTTATACAATAATGATCGAAAATGACGCTGATACAAAAGATAAATAAGACGGTTACGCGATTCGAGATTCTCTTGATCCAATTCAGCCGAGTCCGGATCAGTTTTTCTTTTCTAAAATTTTCAACAATTTTCTCACCTCGAAGTATGATCGTGATAAAAATATTTTTCATTTCCTATTCGCGGTCTTCCGAATAATGAGCTTAAAAAAGTTTGAATATCGCTGAAAATGTATCGTTTCGAACTAGTATACGATACTTCTGAAGTTCTCCGCCCTCTGGACGCCTTCTATCGAACTTAACTCTCAACCGATTATTTTATAGCCCTATACGTATGGCGTTTACGCGTCTATAGACAGGCGTAGTATACAAATTATAGCGACGTGAAACGTTCATGGCCCAGCAAATCCAGTGACATCGTACGAGCTCGTTAACAAGCCTGTAATTTTTGAATTCTCCTTTCTCTCGACGATAATTCTTGTAAAACGCTCGATCGATATATTACTCGTCGTCAAATCGTCGCGTCTCAAGTTCGTTTATAAACGAGCTTTCGTTTCTTCCTTTCATTTTCCAGCTTTTACTTTCTCTCTCTTTCTCTTTCTCTTAGACAAAAGCTACTGAATATTTTGAACTAATGCTTTTGTTTTTTCTTTTCTTGATCCAGCAAAAACGGTTGTAGGAATTACCATTTATTCTGGACTTAACACTCGCACTTGATCGAAGCTTTATTGACGTTTGTGAAGATTTGCTTCGATAGGAAATTGGTTGTCTTCGATGCTGGTGAATTAAAATTAATTTCCAAACGATTTGAACGAGAGAAGTATCGAAAACACGTGTGCGAATAATCAATAACGATCGATCGATCTCTCGTATATTCTCGGAAAGTTTGCTTCGAGAAATGTTTTGTTGTTTCTTTTTTTTCTTCTGCGAGACACGTTTGACGCGAAAAAATCTTGATCTCGTGGTCGCCGCACAGGAGGTAGCGAAACGTACTCGTACACACGCACATATATATATAAATAAATGTATGTACGCATACAGGGGTGACTATCTCGTAACTCAATATTTCGCGGACCGGTTTTCGGAGCCACATGCTTCGGTTCCCACGCATTTCTCTCGATCCGCTCTCTTCCTCTCTCATTCATCGAGCTCTCCCTCTCTCCATTTCTGTCTCTCTTCCTCTCGCGTCTCTTTTCCTTGCTTCCGTCTGCCTCTCTCGCGTTTTCTCTCTCTCTTTTTTTCGTCTTGGTTTTATATCTTTTTTCGTTTCTGCGGCTGGCGCGAACCTTTGGTCTCGCTCGAGAGAAAGACGTTGTGTGCCTCAAACGGGGCCCTCCTCGCGCGCGCGCGCGGTTCCTTGCCGCGCCGCATAACACGACCGTGTTTCTTCGTCCCTTCCTTTTTCGCGCGCCACAGTTTCTCCGCCTCTCCCTGAGACCGAAGGCCATGCTCCTCGCTCCCCGATGATGAATTTTGCGCAGCCATGGCCTACTAATTTCTTTTTTTTTTTTTTTCTTTCAACCCATCCGTTGGACATTAGCGGGAACGAAAGAGAGAGAGAGAGAAAAGAGAAAGAACCGAGGGGCTATCGAAACAACGGGGAATTGGACTCGCTCGCCACCCCCCATGAATACATTAAAAGAATTCTTGGTATTTCACCTT
This sequence comes from Campoplex capitator, assembly GCA_037576405.1. Lineage (NCBI taxonomy): Eukaryota > Metazoa > Arthropoda > Insecta > Hymenoptera > Ichneumonidae > Campoplex > Campoplex capitator. The sequence goes on along the minus strand of JARBWI010000323.1, from coordinate 4,015,576 downwards.
ACGTAATCGAAAAAAAAAAAAACGAAACAGAAACGAATATCAAAGAGCCGATACAAAATTCATTAAAATTTGGATTAACGAGAAACTGAAAGAAAATGAAACTTTGAGACAAAAATATCCTTTCGAATAGTGATTTCGGAGCAGTTTATAGTTTCTCTTTTAATCTCTACTTTTCAGAGTCTATTAGTTTTCATAATTCTCAAAATTTTTGTTGTATCGATGATATATTGGTAAAGCAAGTTCGGGAATTAACAATATTATCGATAAACATTGTCGTCATCGATGATATCGCTAAATTGGAGTTTCGAGTGTGTAACGTCAACTCTCGTTGGTGAGTCTCGACTTTCGGAATGTCTTTCGATAACTATCGCTTCACGAAAAGCTACTTCGGTGAATAACGAGGATATTAATCTATGCGAAACGAGGCTTTGTTGAGACGCGGTAAACGTGAATAGTGGCTTTTTTCATGCACGTGTATTGTATAAACGGGGGGGGGGGGGGGGGACTACTGTCTATTACGCACGAGCACGGGTTAACATTCGGCCACAGACGCCTCGACCCATTTTCATTCCCACTCGTTTAAACCGTAAGTTTTACACGCGCGCACAAACGAACGCGAAACGCCCCACACGTGAAACTTACGCCACGGTGTATCAAAAATAAAACGAGTTTCTCTCTCTCTCATCGGCTCTTGAACGTGGCTCTTGAATTCGCCGACCGTGGTCGCTTGCAAAAATTATTATCTTTTCTTCTCTTTTATCGATCGATGTATTTCATATTTTTGATTTACGAAATCGAGAGTTTTTATTGTACCGGAATTTCACAAAGATTCCAAAAAGTTTTGTCATTTTATTATTTTTTCAATTAAAATAAATCAAATAAAGAATGAAAATAATGAGATATTAGTTTGAAAATGTATCCAACGATCCTGAAGTTTTTAATAAAATTTTTCACAAAGATTTAGCTGAAATTTACAAAAATCTAAGCGATCTGCCAAATCAATCGTCTTGCAACGAGGATTGATGAGATAAATCAATTTTTCAAACATATCCGAGACACTCGTGGCACCTAAACATATCGTATTCGTTTCGAGGATCGTTATTTTTTTCGCTCGCACTAAAAACAAAATTTTGTTGAAACCTTAAATCATTTAGTTGCAATATTCAAAATCCTGTTGCCTGAACAAAACAAAAAATGGTTGACGAATACGTGAAACAAAATATTTCAGCCAAAATTTCGTTTTCAGTGCGTCAAACATTTTTCTTCACTATCGAAATGAATTCAGTTGGATACAACTTCCCGGTCGAAAGAAGGCAAAAAAATCAAATATTCAAATGGAATGATATTTATGAGCGTATATATATATATTTTTTTTTTAACTAGATGGGGCACACGTTTCAATGCTTTTGAGAATACACGAGAGCTCTCGTTCTCATCACGATGCACAGAGCTTCGTAACGGTCTGTTGGAAAAAAAAAAGAAAAAAAAACGACGAGAAAACATTTGAAGAAATTTGAAAAAAAAATAACAAAAAAAAAGTACTAAAAAAAAAAGAAAAAGAAAAGATTTGCGGATCTTCAAAAGAACGAGAGCACAAAGGCGCTTGGACGCTCCGGTCCACGTGTAAGTAGTTCTCGAGATTCCTCTTGTGGAGTAGCACCAAAGATAGGAAGAGCAAAAGAGAGGAGAGGGAAAGAAGAAGAAGAAGAAAAACGAATGGTACACCAGAGGGATCTCTCGAGTGTGAGCCAGTAAGAAGAGAGTTTGGACTTTCATTCAGTCCTTATCTGCGACCAGTCGGTCTCTTGGCATTGCAAAAGTCCTCCGAGGGTAAAGGAGCGGAAAGAGCAGAGAGAGAGAGAGAGAGAGAGAGAGAGAGAGAGCGAGAGAGATAAAATATTGGGTGTATTCGTCTCTTCGTTTTCTGGTCTGCTCGGGTGCTCCGACATATATACGAGAGCCACGAGGGGACCGAAAATAAGAGAAAGAGAGAGGGGGATAAAACGACGAGAGAGAAAGCTGTCTCTTATCTCTCGCTCTCTCTCGCTTCGTTTTCGCAACTATTTTTCACGGATCCCCTCCTAAAGAAACACGCTTTGACGGTTGTCCGATTCTCCGAGGGCAATCTCTTTCTCTTTCCCTCACTTTATCCCCCCCCCTTCCTCCCCTCACTTCTGTCTCAGTGACTTTCAGCGTTTTGCCTCTATCCTCCGTTAAATTACTTTAAAGTCTATCGTTTGGTTGAGCTTATGGTGGCTTCTAAATAGGTTTAGTGGCCGTTGATTAACTCGAAGGGCTTCCTCGATCGAGTTTCTTCAATATTTAGCTATCTTTCAATCGAACTCTCGAGAAAAGAGTATCATCGGAGTTACTGGTACCAGCCCACTTTCGCAAATAATTTTTTTTTCTTTTTCCTCAACAATGTTTCCAAAATCCCAGTCGTCGCAGATACAAATTCGCAGATCAAACTTTTTTTCGGCAACATTTGTTTTAAAAAACGCATTTTGTTGCTTTCTCACGAGGCTTATTTGTACACAATCATAAATACAAAGTTGTTATTTTATGGCTTTCATGCTCTTTTACCATGAGCCCTTTCCTAATTCTAGTTCACAATTAATTCATTGAATCGAGTTCAAAAAAATTCTTTTTTAATTTCCTTTCTTTTTTTTTCGTTATTTTTCTATCGAATTCTTCCTTCTTCCCTGTGTGTTACCTCTCTCTCTCTCTCATTCTCTTTTTCTCTTATTTTTTACTCATTCGGCAAACAGACCCAAAGAAAAAGGAGTGAGTGAGATTGGGGGCAAAGGTAAAATGAAGTCCTCGGTGAGAAAGATAAAGAAACGAGCGAGGGGAAAAGAGAGAGAGGACGGGGGGGGGGGAGGAGGGAAAGAACAAAGGCTAAAAGAGGAAGAAGATATGGTAGTGTGGCCTTTTTTGTTCTTCGGTGTATATACAAGACTCGCGCGCTCAAAACTGCGTTATTCACGCACGCGTTTACTCTCATACCGCGGGGGTATAGACAAGGACGGCGGGGAAGCCAGACATCACGTGCTCTCGCCTTGTCCTTCTTCCTCTCTTCCTTCGTCTTCCTTCTTTTTATACTTTGTTTTTTTTTTTTCTTTCTTTTCGACTCGCACGTTTTGTTTCGTCCCTTCTTTCTCGTTTATTGCTACTCCTTTTTTTGTTTTTAATTTTTTTTTTAAATTATTTATTTCCTCTCTCGCTCTCTGCTTTTTTCCTTCCACTCGATCGTTTCTTCGCGCTCGTCCTCCCGTTGTCTCAAGTTTTGCATTTTTTTAAACGACCAGGCATCCTCCAGGATCCACGCCCACCTCGTGTACTACGACGTAGTAAAATATACATAACTCAAAACGCGATATTGTCCGCTTGTGGTAGCAACGCGATACCACGTGACTTGACCAATTTACCGCGCCCTGCCCCTTTCGCCGTGCAACACTATGCTTACGATGATCGACATTTTTTTTTTTTTTTTTTTTTTTCACACGCGTGTACCAACGAGCCAGAAATCTATAAAGTTTGACGCAATTCTGATGGGATTTTCGTTTACGATCGACTAGCGTATACCGATCGATTCAACTGCAAAATTGATTCAGTTTGGAAGAGAGTGGATTTAACGATGCGTTGGTGTATAAGTATGCTCGCGGGTTTGACGTCGTTCGGTCTATGACAAAATTGTGCTATTCGCGACTGAATGGGGGTAAAAAAAAAAGAAAAAAAATCAATAAAAACGGTGATAAGGATCGTATCGCTGAAGAACTACGAGAAATTCTTCTTTCTTTTTTGTTTCATTCATTCATTCGCCTGGTTTGCTCTTCAAAAATTCGCTCGTCGCTCACCGATTTTCAGACTCATAAATATAAAATCTTTGAAGATGATTCGTACGAGACTGTCAAAACGACGAGAAACCAAATGTTTCTCCGCATTCCAACGATGCTAACGTCATATAACGTCGAGTGTTGTAAAAAAGAAGAAAAGAAAAAAAAAAACACTAATGTAAATAAATAACGAAAAGAACAGTTTTAAATTTACGTCGACTCCTCTTCGTTTCACGGTGTTGAAAATTCCTTTTCGAAATAATTTATGCTCGTTGACGAGCTCAAAGGCGCTTTGGAAACTGAGAGAGAGAGAAAGAAAGAGACAAGGGAATGGGAGTTTGCAGCGTGTTGACCGATTTTGGCGCGAAGAATTTAGCTCGAAAATTTCGCACTGAAGAAAGACGCGACATCTGGGTCATCTCTTACTCTCTCAATCTCCGTTTAACCGCCTCATTTCTCTCTCTCTCTCCCTCTCTTCCTCTTTCTTATTACCCGGGACCTTTTCCCCTTTCTTTTTCCTCGCGTTTAAGCATTCTCCCTTGTACATGAACCGCGTGTTCCTTCACAGCCTTAAACCGACGTTATAAAATTTCGCGTCTCTCTTTATATTCTCCTTTTCGTTCTTGTCCCTGGAGGTCGAGGCGAGCGACGCGAGCTTCTCTTTCGCCTACCTGCGGCCCCAATGATCCCCTTTGTCTTGTTTCTTCAGCCCCCTTCTCTCTCTCTCCCCCCTCCGCCCTCTTCAGACCCCTTCTGCTTCACAAAACGGGGCCCCAGAACCCCTCCATTCTTTTTCTTCTTTCCTGCTCTTTCCATTCTCTATCTTCCTCTCGTTTGCCCTCCGTCCTGCCAATAAAGGTATCTCACCTTCGCAACTCAACCTCCCTCTTTCTTCCTCCTTCTTCCTCCTCTTTCTTTCCCTCCGTAAACAAAACTCCCGTCGTTCCTCCCCCTCGATCTCGCCACGCTTCGCGGATTCGAGCAACCGACTCATTCTTTTTTTCTTCTCCTCTTTACTCGAGTCTCGCCGCTGACTTTACGATGCCCCCGCGCGACGTCCTGACGATTCAATTTTGGCGCCATTTTTTTTTACTTCGCTTTCACTATACTTTCTGCCTTGAAATTTGTTCTACTTTACCTATCAAAAAGGGTCGCAAAGATTTGGTAGGAAAATCAAAAATTCATCGAAGATTTTGTAGTTTTATTCTGAGCCAAAAAAATTTGAGGTTCGAAGGAAAATTCAGATTTATTTATTATTTTTCGAGTAAAATCTTCCAAGTAAGTTGATCGTTCAATTTGATTTCTCGACAAAACGTTACTCCGAACGTTTGTTTCGTGTTCAAACGTTTCTATACAGACTCGTATTTTCGGTCCATTTGAAAATGTTTTTTTTTTTTTTCTTTTTTCGAGTCTCTTCGCGTTGGCGTTTGAGAATATTGCACTTAGCATATATACAGCGAGCGTCTGTGGCTCGTTTCACTCTCCCCGGGCGTGCTCCTGGACAGAAGGTCGATCGTAATCGTTCGCGAGACTGTCTGGAGCACGGGAGTATCGTCAGCGCGGGAAAGATGCTGTGTACCGCGCGCGGCTCTCATGTATATACGCCTGATACCAGTATGTTCGTGGATAAGCACAAACACATAGTCGAGGCGACGGAAGTCGTTAAAAAGACGTGTGTTTTTATCGCCGGTAAAACGACAGTGACTCTCATCGATTTTTCGGGCATTCCGTTCTTCTCGCATAAGCTTCGAACTATATTTTATTTAACGAGACGCGAATGGCGCGCGCGCGTCGGTTTTTGTTGTCATTGTTGCTGTTTCATCGGACTTTGGATATGAGCGCACGTGGTATTCTCAGCATTTATGGAATTTTTATTCTATTTAGTATTGCTGAGCTAGTGATTTTTAACGACTCATTTTGACAAGGGGAACGTGACCGAAAGCTCAAACTCATCGAGCCTACTTCTGTCGAAAATATATATTAATCATTCGACTATTTTTGTTCTAGTCGGTGTATAACGAAGGATGTGGTGAATGATTAAAAATAAAATGTTCGTTGACATTGCGATAATAACTCTGTTCCGTCCGGTCATTAAGTTTCGTTCCTTTTAGGTGTGAAAAAGCCACGTGTTTTCATACACGTCGTTTTCAAATAAATTGATAATTCAACGTTAAATTATATTTTATTAAGTTATTTATGTTTCGACCAATTCGTATTTCGAATAGCAGCTTTTAACATCATTTTCATAGCGATTTTCAATCTTATTTTTTACTCAACAATCATTCGGTCGTGATAGCAATTGAAAATAAAAAAAAAAACTATTTTATGCTCCTGTTGCGAGATTTTTTCGTATTTCGTCTCTCATTTTTCTGTTCCGTTACTCTTCTCTTCTCCTCCTCTTCTTCTTCTTATTCTTCTCGTCTTTCCAGACGATGCTCATTTCGCTCTTAGTCAAAGTGCAACCCCCCGAGTCGCTCCTCTCTTCTTCATCATCGTCGAGAATTTTCTCCAGGCATGCCACGTCGTCTCACGGTAGGCTAGCAGCAGTCGTATTTATAGAACGTGACTCGGTGATTGCAGTGGACAGCTCGAGCATGTCTAAAACTCGCATTTATTCGTCTCTTCGTGTCCCCCCCCCCGTGTTTGTTTACACAAAAGAATTAATTTTTGCACGAGTGTGTGCGTTTTCGTAGAGGACTTTTCAGTCGCATATTATCTCGAAAATGTAATCTATTAAAATATATTCATTTTTAATACTCTCCAATTTGTAATCGTATTCAATTGTGTTGAAAATAATTTTGACGATTTCAAAAACGATTTCAATTTCGATACTTTTGAACACTTCCGCGAGCAACTTTTAATTCTCTATATTTCTATATTCGTACAAATATCTCTTTTTTTTTTTTTAATTCAACGCAATGATTCTCACTGCATTGACGATCAAGTTGCGAGTAGCTTTGCACCAAAAAGTAAAATGAATAATTAACAATGACTGACGTTATTCGAAGCTCTTTTTAACGCTTTTCAAAGCACACGTCGCTGCGGAATAATAATATGTGAATTCGTGATAATGTTTAATTTCAAGTTGAATTCTACTCGTACATTTGTATAATCACGAAAGACCGGTAAGAGAGACGACAACGACGAACGTCACTCGGGCGACACGTTCAACCTAATGACGCCATTGTTGTACCGATACTCGCTTCTGACTCGTGCACCTGCGTCCTATTCAATCTTCAGACTGTACCAAAACCATAAAGAAAGAGAGAGAGAGAAGAGCAAGAAGGGGAGATTGTTAACGAAATGGAGAGAGAGGGAAAAAAATGTGAAACGGGGAGAAGAGAATTTCGGCGTGCATCGATTCCGTTGTGTCCATATGATTTTCTATGTCCACGACGCGAGAAACAGGTGTCTCGTAACCCCCATAGATACGAGAAAAATAATTGAAAATTATCAGGGTCCATCAACAAAACGCGTTTTTTTTTTTTTTTTTTTTTTCACTGAATTTTTCTACCATTCGCTCGTACCGCAATGGAAAATTGCTCGGGATTTCAACACCTGTCACGCTAATTCATGAAATAAACATAACATTCTCGCGCCTCTACACGTAACACTCCAAATACGTTAAAGCCCTCGACGATTTGCACGTCAACGTGCGGGCGCGCGCGTTCGTCTCTGTTGACACTTGAATCGTCGGAAAGACACTTCGTGACTGTCGCGTAATTCTTCTACTCGCTGGCCCATTATATTTTCATTCATTTTCGCAAATACCGGAATATAAATAAAATTATCGTTTTGCAAAAGAAAAAAAAAAATGAATTAAAAAATCGTAAAGATTCGAAACGTTCATTAATTATTTCGTTATTATTACGTTTGTATTTCGCGTGATTGTAGGAATTTTTCAAATTCGTTTATTGATTTATGGAAAAATTCATATACAGAAATATTGAACAAATTTTGAATCGTCAGTGTTGAAAGAATGAAAATGAACAAACGGATTAAATTTGAAAAAAAAAAAAAAAAGATTCGAGTATTATGAAAATCCTGAAGCCTCTCGAGACGAAAGGAAATTGTAAAATAAAAAATCCGGATACGATGACTCTACGGTAACGGCAGCATCGACCATGATAATGCAGTCTATCGCTGATTAGATTTTATGATAGGAAGAAATGAGATTTGCAGGGTATGGGAAGAAAAAAAGAGAGAGAGAGAGAAGGAGGAAACAAAACAACAGATTGCTGCTTCGGCAAACGAGGAGTGTGTAATAGAGCGTCATTATGTCTTGTTACACACGCAAAGCGATTCCCTGGCGCCAGTCGAGTCCAACTGCGATTGCATAGCCGCCGGTGGAATGTGGCAAAACTATTCTTTTTTTTCTCTCTCTCTCTCTCTCTCTCTCTCTCTCTCTCTCTCCGCAACATCGAATACCCGAGATACGTTTTCATTTTCGTTATTTTCATTTTTTATACAAATAAACTTGTTGCTCAGTGAACACGACGTTGTAGTAGCTCGGCTGCATATCGCAATACGAAATTGAAATTAGCCTCGTTGCGGAACAGCAAGAAATTCATTCATTATTTTAAACGTTTATTGATTTTTTTTCCATCTTTCGAAATTAAGGGAGTTCATCTGGTAATCGAATTAACAAACAGATATTGATTAAAAAATTTGAATACAGTTATCAATATCAACTAGATCACCTGTCAAAATTTCAGGTCCTTAGAATACTTTGGTCGAGAGAAATTAATAAAAACAGATTTCCCAATTTAACACGGTTCTTTACGCGTTTCTGTGGTTTTCCCGTCTGTAAACATGAAATTCGCAAGCATTGACAAACAGTTTCGTACGAAACTTTTATAAATGCTTAAGAAATATCTAAAAAAATCTTTTCACCACTTCACAAAATCCATTCGATACTTATGAGGTTCGGAACTAATTAATTTGTCTTGAAGAAGGAGGTTAAACTTTGGAGGTTAAACACACTAAACATACTGAGCCGACTACGCTAGTCGTGACAGTTTTGGGTTTTGACTTGCTCGGTACCAGATGAACTCCCTTAAGTTTCGACCCACTCGAGAGTTTTCCAATTTTTACAATTACTTTTAGCCTCTCCGTTATCGACTCTGAGCAGACCGAATGAAAAACACGTGAATCTTTCATTCGAACTATAATTATTCTCATATTCTCATTGAAATTTCAATTTCATGAATCATTATCGATTAACTGAAGAAACCGATAGATCGATAATTCGGACACCCTGTACGTGAAAAACGTGAGCAGCATGCACATGCATACACGTATTACGTTCTCGCATTCTCGAAAGCTAGAGCGGGAAAAGACATTGATATTTATCCGATAGACGAGATCTAATCGAACGAGGTGCTGGGAAGGACGAGGCTGCTCGACTGGCTGCGTGCCTGAAGGACGCCAAAGATCGTTGATCGAAGGATCTTATTCCACGATACACTTATATATACCATCTTTTATATCTCTTTTATTTCACTCCCGCCAAGAGTAAATACTCTCGTTACGAAATAATGACAGCAATAACAATAATAATCCGATATATCGCCGCAAGCTCGTGAGTTTTTCTCATTCATACACAGTCCGGCATTTAATTGTCAGCTGACTCTCTTGTGTACTAGAACGCACGAGTTGGTCAATGAGATCGAGGGATTTCGTACTCGCTGAGAATTTCCCAATCTCCCCTCCGTTCTTCGTCATTCTTCAATTATTCAATTTCCTTTCGTTATCATTTAAATTTAAACTTGTTTTTTTTTCTTCTTCCTCGAATCGAATTTCAAAGTTTTCTCGCGATTAGAGTTTTCTCCGCGAAAAATCAAATCGTCGCGAGAAAATTCGCGTGGATTCAAATAATATTTATAAATTCGCATAGAAAAATAAAACCGCGAGTTCAATCGTCGGAGCGTTCGAAGGTCGAGAGATATCCGGTACGTATATTAATTTGGGTCACTAGATTATCCTGCGAACTCGTAGCATTTCACGCCCACACAAACGACGATGAAGCACTAATGACAGTTATTAATAATTGTCGCGGTATCCTTTACGACGTTGTAACTCTAACAATGCACACACGTGTATTTTTTCTTTTTTTTTTCCTCTATAGTTATAGACATAGTACACGTGTTTATAAATTTATATATAACCGTAAGATTCCTGTCGTGCTGCTGCTGTTGCTGGCGTACGCGTACACACGTGATTATTGTCATCACACGCGCACGCAACTCTATTAAGTCTCGTAGACGAGACGTCGACGTCGACCTCCACCTCCACCTCCACATCGTAGAAATGAAATAAAAAGGGAGCTCGAAACTACCCCATTAGCAAAAAGAAAAAAGTCCGAGTTATCCTTACAACAGTGTACTTACGACCGCATAAAATGAAACACACAATACGATATTAGAGCCAACGTCGTTGGAACACGACGACAATTTCTTTTTTTTTTTCTCATTTCTCACCACTTCCGTTGAAAATAGCTTTTTTCTTTGAAAGCTTCGTGTTCGCTGGATTTGAAACGGAGAACAACGAGATGGGATTCATTTTTCGAAAGTGGATTCGGCAAATCATCGTTGTCAGCATCAATTTAATTCGGTATGGTCAATCAATCGCGTTGCATTCGTCGTATTATCGAATTTTAGCATTGATTCTTGTTTTTCTTCAAAAATTCTGTGATTCGAGAGCTAAAAGAAAAGTTTATTGATCGCGATTCAACCCTGTTCGAAGTTACGGTCGTTTACGTGTTTCGAGTTTTTGTTTTGAATGAGGGAACAATGCTTGATTCTCAACTACAATAATAAATCTCAAATCGAAAGCTTATTGGTCGATCTCGTCAGCGTTACATTCTTTTAGAAACAATTCATCCTTTATTCCGTTAAGAATTTTGTATTTGAAAGGAGGTAAGAGATATTGAGCAAAGCGTACGAGTACGCGTAACAAGTAACCGTGCATTTTTTTCTGTCTCTGCAAAATCTTCTCCAATTTCTCTGCTCGTATGACCGTAATACGACGACCAACCTGCTGCTGCTGCACATATACTTCTCTCGAGACTCTCGAAACCCATTCTTTTTTCTCTCTCGTTAATTAATTTCTTTTTTCGTTATTTTTCTTGCTGTGCATCTCTTTCTGTTTGTGTGTTTTTTTTTGTTGTCTTCAATTCTGTTGAGAATTACGGTGAAGTAAGCAGCTCGAGGTTCTTACGAGCTGCGCAGCTAGTTTTTCTGCAGTTAGCTTCTACGGAGCACAAATATATATACGCAACTAGGCAAATTTCTGCATGTGCACGCGCATCGTTCATATACCTTTATACACGATCGAGTGTCCCGTTGACCACACGAGAGAGGCTTATGCAATCGTCACTCGACGTTCGATGAATTATTCGTTACGGTATGCGAATACGAAGCTCTCGAAATACCTTTCCACGTGCGCATATCAACGCTCCATGAACACAGATATAACGAGAATGTGCATTTTTGACAGAAATATTGTACGAGCTAATGATAAAAATAGTGCTAAATAAACGAAAAAAAAACGGCGGTTTATCCAATTGATTCATTTACTCGCTCCATAAATAAATCTCCTTTCGATAAATTCGTTGAAATCGTTCAGCGGATACAAGAAAACTTTGATTAAATCGCAACAATCATCTTTCGTACGATGAACAAATTGATAAAAATCAAAGTTCTATCGATCGACTCACTCGGTGTTAGAAAAAAAAAATGATTTTTTTTCGGTTTTTTGAGCATTGACTTCAGGACTTAATTAATGAAGGAAGGAAGAAAAAAAAAACAAGATGTAATGTGTTTCAACAAATGGAGGTCGAGTTGAACGACCGTTCTCGAGGTAGGGCTTGCGAGACTGTCGCGCAACTATTCTCCGCTCACTTCGTTGTTGACAAACGAACTGACACAAACATTTATTTATATATAAGTGTGTGTCTGTGTGTATATATTTGCTCGTATGCCCTGCTTACGAGCCGCAATGTGATCCAGGTCGCGTATACACACATAAGAACTTGATACTCTCTCGACGCTACGAATTACGATCAATATCGTAAATGTTTGTAAAAAAATAATAATAATAATAATAATAATAACGATTGTAGCGTCGCGAGACGGATCAATCGTTGTGTCTCCCAATAGGAAAGAAAGAAAAAAATCAAAATGAAATAATAAATCTGATAGCTATCAGCTGATCGTCTGTTTCTGCTATTTTTTTTTTCTTCGCTGATATCGCATATCTTGCGACAACACAATTTTTTTTTTTTTACAATATTTCAATATTTGCTGTTTACGATTATGAATCATATTTGGGCTGAAAAAAATACATTTTTTTTCAGTCGTTTCACACACTCGAATTTCTGTATCGTGTTCAATTAGAATATTTTTATTCGATCGAAGCCTGATTTTTTTGGACAATTTTATTCTTACTTTTGTATACTCTCGTTGTTTTCTCAAAATGATAACTTTGTTCGAAGATATGATTGAAAAAAAATTGGAAATTTTTAAGCGACAGAATGAAAAATGTTAACATGTTTGTTTGAGAAATAAAAGTGGTTAAATCGATAGAGAATGTTGCATGCAACGATCCATTGGTATATGTTAAAATAAATCGGTAGATTTGTAAATCTACCTTCATCAGATATATCTGTTTTTATTTATATTTATAAAACATGTATTTACGTATATATACATGACAGAATCGCACAGGCCCGAGGCAAAAAAAACCCTCCGGCTGCGTGTCAAGGAGTTTATTTATCGAGACTTGAATACTAGTTGGAGTCGAAGATTTGTGGTCATCGATAATGCCCGGGGTGTCCACGTGTTCTTTCCTTCTTTTTTTTCTCCATTTCTCACTCTTTTTCTTTCTCTCTCTCTCTCTCTCTTTAGGCCAAATTACGAAATTTCTCACGTAAATTTGATTCCTTATTTCCCCACTTTCAAATCTTATTTCGTAACACAATTTTATTTTATTTTTCAATTCTTGACCCTTTCGTTTGAACAAAAGGATTGGCGGGGGGGGGGGGGGGGGGGTGTCATTTCGTAAAACTCAATTGAATCTTTTTTTTCTTGAGCCCGCGATGTTTGAGAATGTTTCATCTTCCGATTACCCGAATATCATGTATTCAGCTAAAAGCGTTACGACGAAAGTGCATTTGCAATCGCACTCGCAGCCCACCAAAGAACATTATTTTATTTATTTTTTCTATATACACATACGCCCGTGTAGACTCGTAAATCCGTGCAATAATCCGTGCTGTCATGTTTTATATACGTTGCGCATACGAAAATTTATATATTTTCTCTGCGTGATCCCGAGAACGCATCCCCCGAAGGCCCTGCAATTTTCTTCATCTTTTTTCCAATCCTGCTTTGACCCTCTTTCCACATACCAAATGACACCGATTTCTCCTATATTTTTAGTTCCCTAACTTGTTACGTAAAATGATTGAAAAAAAAAAAATTGAAACACACCGCTTCCCCACCGAAAAGTGTTTGTTTTTCGTCTTTTTTTTTTTTCAGTTACAATTTATTGAAGGTTTTTTTCGAAATTTAAATCCAATAATCTTTGTGGCATTTTTACGCAAAGAATTACGGAATCATTAGTTTGACAGAAATTTATGTAATTTGATAGAAAGCGAGGATTACTGTTTTTTATTTTTTTATTTTTAAGACTCCGCTCGCTTGAGTACCTCACAATCTCGCGACTGTTTTTTTGTCTTTTATTTTACTATTTTTGTTTTATATAATCCTACGAATTTCTACGATTGGCAATAGTGTAGATGAGGAACACGAGGATGACGTCATAAAATCGGAGATTGAGAGCAAATTACGATCGATTAATCGTAGGTCGTTGCGCAATACCCATATATTCTGTATGCTCGCTATATGCAATTCAACCGGTTACACGCAAGGATAATTATATCGAAGTTTTTATCGTTCATATATGCGACGATCGTTTGATATTTTTCATTTTCCACAAGTTACCACACCTTCTCACATTTCTTTTGTTTTTTTTTTTTTGAAAAAAGATTTTCGTCGACGATCAACGATGATGAATCTGGTTCGACAATTAGCAGGGAATCTGCCACCGTTTTTCTATATGTAAAACGGTTCTTATTTCTCAGACACGAGTTTCTTCGACTCCGATACTTGTGAGCTTTGATCGCGTTTTAATACACCTTCGCGACTCATACGTGTGTATTACGAACTCATATATATTCAGCTTTATACGGTTATATGTGTGTCGCGAAGAGTGCAAGGTGAACGAACTGTAACACCCACGCGGTTCCCTGTAAATCTTAACAGCGGAAGATAAATGATACGAGGCCGGAGGGTGTCGATTCGGAGCCATCGAATTTTATTTTTTTACCTTCCAAAGTTTCAAAAAGGAAATTTGTTGGAAACTTTTTTTTCGACAAAACGTCGAATGTCCAGATAATCGTTGTTCTCTCATCGATCACATGCCAATATTTGTCCAGTTCAGTAAAATTGACAGATCATTTCGATCGTTCTTCTTTCCGATTCCGATTGCTTGTTTTTCTTTTTTTTTTATTCATTTCATGTGCACTTTACGCACGTTTGGTGAAATTTTTTTTGTAAAATTCATTATTTTTTCTACGGAGATTGCTCGATTTATGCTAATCGTTGATTTACTTGCCGCCCACTAATTGAGCAATTGAGTAATTGAATGCCTCTTCGTGTTCACCCTCAGGCTACTTTTATACCCGCCACTTACCCGCAAACTACGTTACTCCCGAGTTTTATATACTTTGTTGGCTTTTGTGCTTAACTGTGTATAATGCTGTCCCTCGGCGCTCCTCAACTCTTTTTCTTTCGTCTTCTCTATTCCCTCTCTCTTACTCTTTCTTTCTAGTTAATCCACTCTCGCTAATTACCACGATACTTATCCAGTGTCGATTTTCTTCCGCATTTTATCCCACACAATTGATGCGCATTTCATTTAACATCCTCGATTTTTTTCGAATATTTCGTACCAACTCGACTCCTCAACGTTTTATTTCAAATGCAAACTCTCATCAAACCTTTTTTCACCCTCTTCAATATGCGGTCCGGAAGAATTATCAGTTACAAAAATTATATTCGTATCTTACAATGATCGAGAGTGCCCTTCGCACAAACATTTTTTTCTTTTCCAATCCCATTCTCGATCATTATTATTTTTTTTTTTCTTATTCCATAAATCTCAAACAGAATATATATTTATTTCTGATATTTTTTTCATAACCCGCCGAGTTTATTTTAAACTTCATTCTGAAGTAAGCGAGTGTGATTCGTTAATCCCCGTCCGGGCGTCTATAGTTCGCAGCGGACTCAATTTTTATTCGTCGCGCGAGATTCCTCGTCCAGGATCTCTTTGTTTTTTTTTGTTGGTTTTTTTTTTTTTTACGATTTTTTCAACGTCTCCGCGAGACTGTTGCTCATTCATCGTCGTTTTTCGTCGTCATCACCGAATGTTTTCGTATTTCAATGTGTGCACTTGTGTGGGGCATGTGCGTGTATGTCATATCCCGAAGGCTGTTTTATCAATGGCAGACAACAGAAGAGAGAGAGAGAGAGAGAAGGAATAAACGCGATGTGCTCCACATTCTCCGAAGTATCATGTGCATCCGTGTGCACATTTCCCCGTTACATTTTTTATCGTGAGATTCCGAGCAAATGTCTCTCCAAGCGTTATACCCCACCGGACGGTGAATGGGGGGAGGGGGGAGGGAGCGGTGGTGGCGGCTACGAAATATACCACAGATTATATTCGCTTCGAGTTATGTCCGAGATCTTCTCACGGATTTTTCTCATCGTAACGTTATTATCCTCGTTTCCAAGCCAATTGCAATAAAATATTCGTGTCTCTGTCGCTCTCTCTACTTTTTACAAACTCTGAGGAATAACTCGGCTTCTAATTTGTTGTTTTTTGTCGCTTCGCGGTCTGCTTTCGCGGATTTAGTTTTTTCGTTTTTCGAATATTCTTTTTTCCTGTTATAAATTAGCTGGCGAGAGTTTTTATAAAAAATCGTCTCGCCTGAACATTTGTGGAAGGTCGGAAAAAAAAAATGTTGTTTTTTTTTTTTCAAATAATATAATATGCGAATAGTTTCGAAAAACAGCAACCAAATTTACGTGAATTATGAATAATGCTCGATGCAAAATCATAAGGATAAACCGAAACATGTAAATACGACATATATTCATACGAAAATCTGAATATAAACGATGTTTGTGTCGCTCGCGATCGCGTTGGAACATCAATTTTTTTTTCGTTATTTCTTTCTCTAGCCAAAATTTTATGGGATTTTGTAAACGTTTTGAGAATTTGTCACTCGTGAATGTATTTCGGTGTCCAGAAGCAAAATGGTTCGGAAGAAATGGACGAATGACACGACTCGAGAGGAATTGATACTTGCTGCATGGAGCACTCTCGCCCAAATATAAAAGATTTTTTAACCGCTGAATTACGATCGAGAGGTTTCAATCGCTCGCTCCAATAATATACAATTCCTCGTCCGTCCTCAATCTTGTTTCGCGACGAAGGATATATATATATATCGAATAATAATATGAAAGAAAAATATTTATACGCTGCTCGTATTCGTACAATGGAGGAACGATATTACGCTTACACACTCGTGCGCACGCACGTGATTCCAAGAATGACCGCACACGAGCTTTTCCTCTCTCTCTCACCCTGTCTGTGATTATATATGTTTATATACTCGTGCATATTTACGCGTCCCCGTCATCATCGACGTTGGGGATCCAAGAACGCCGTATCAGTCACGAAAACCAACACGCTCGTGATACATCACCGTGCCTAATAAGCCACGAGATGGTTTTTCATATCCAACTTGGTGCTTATCGATCAAGGCGTCTCTCTCTCTCTCTAGGCTAAGTCGTAAGTTTACATTACGCATACGAATACCAAGAAATTATGATATTGCCATGTACGATCTTTTCTAATCGCTTCTTTCTTTTCTCTTATTTTTTTTTTCTCCGTTATTTATTCTTTCCTTATATTATCCTCTCGATATTTTTTTTTTTTCACTCTTCCACCTCTTCTCTCTCGCTCTGTACTCGCGATTAGAGCTTTGAAACGGCGACGCGATAACGACTAGGGCAACGATTCGCGCGAAAAGACGAATTTCCTAGAAAATAAATACTCGATCGATTTTTCATCGATAATAATATCATACGAATCGCGGTATATTTTACGAGCCCATCTCGTCAACATCACACACGATCGTTTTCATGAAAGAAATTTTTATTCCAGTTTGATCGTTTTCAAATCTTTTATTCACCGGTATATTCGTTATTTTTCATTTCGTTTGCATTTGCCGGATGAACTATCATCGTGTTCTCGAAATTTCTTATTTGTACACGTATATTGAACGGTAATCGATGTTTTTTTCTTTTCTTTTTAAATATATACGAACATTGCGCGGTTTAAAAAATTTTTTTTTTCATTGCTCTGTGCACATTTTATATTATTTTTGTTAGCTCGAAAACTCAATATAAAGTTGCGGGAGTCGCTCGACGCTCGTTCGCGAACGTAACTTGTACAGAGACGAGCGCGGGGTCGCGCGCTCGATAACCGATTCCCCAATGATTTATGATGATTGCTTACTTCTCGCGCCCGCGACGCCCCCGGTTCTTCTCTCATCTATATAAACCTATCTCGTATTATTATACATACATACATGTATATATTTTCTCGTCGCGAGGCAGTCTTCTTATTCGTTGCTTTTCGTGAAAGACCTCACCAGAAGGCCGACGCCTCGCTGCCACATCAAGCTGTAAAACACCTGTCGCTCTCGGCTCTGTTCGCTCCCTTTATGACTCTCTCTCTCTCGCTCCCAGTTCATCTCGTTCTTTTTCGGTCTCTCTCATTTTCTTCCTATTTTTCTCTGTCTGCCCGTCACTCCCTCCTCCCCTTCTCTCTTCCTCTTTCTCCACAGAATCAGCCTTTCTCACCTTCCGTATCAGCTGTCAAACCTTCCCACTCGTAACCACGAAAAGAAAATCAAATTTTCTAACCCTCAGCGCCCTCAAGATATTTATTATATAATTCTTATGAATACGACCTTTTCTTTATCGCCATGGAAACGCAGTTTCCAGCACGAATAGTCTTTCTCATGGATTCTCTATTCTTTTTATTCTCATTTGTCGATCATTGGACTGGCGAATATTTTTCAATTTGTTGCATTTGCTTTTCCATTTTTTCTTTTCATACTTTCACACTAAAGAGCCCACACACTTATGTCTTTGAACGTGTATTTTAATTTCTTTTCTCCTTTGTCCCTCGATCTCTCTCTCTCTCTCTCTCTCTCTGTTCCGAGGCCCACAACACCTGATTACGAGAGTCCCATTAATTGCAATTAACCCCCGCGTCAGTTCACCGTGTTCTCGTATACTCGCTGGCTTTACTTGTACAAACGCATATATATGTGTGCATAAACATAATACAGACTCGTGCAACTGCACTGATTGCGCTACGAGGACTAATGTACATTCGCCCACTCATTTATCTCCTCCTTTCTTCATTTTTTTCTAACACTTTCGAACCTTCATTTACCAAATAAGCTTCATACCTATCTCTAGATATTCGAACGTCCATCTTTGAGGCTCGGAGACAAAAGACCCGAGAACAATAATAACAATAATTAATTGCTTCCCATAAACATATTGGATTAGTTCGCGATTCGCCTTCGATTACCAATCGAATCGTTGTTTATTCAGAGCTTTTTGCACAAAATTTCATTGGCATTGGATATGATTATATGAATTCAAGAAATGCGCTCAATTTTTTTTTTTTTCATCATGACCTTTATCGCGTGATTATCCGTTGAGAAAACGCGAAAATTCAATCATAAAGAAGTTCATATGACGTTGATTACTGATACGCACGTGCGGTGGCTTATCATTCATGAAAGAAGCGATCCGCGACGATGCGACGTGTTCCAGCGAAAGAAATTCAACGCAGGTTTGAGGATGAAATTTTTTTTCATTCGCAACGGCGAGGCCATACAAGTTGATGAGAATAACCGAAGCTGCGAGACGCGAAATTGAAAAGCGCGCTCGTACAATATTTCTTTGTCAAAAAAAAAGAAAGAAAAAAAAACAAATCGAGATTTCGCGGCGAATAGAAAAGACGCTTCTTTCTTTTCTTTCGATTTGAAGCGAAAAAATGTTTTTCTTCAGATCGATTGAATAACCACAATCGTTACCGCAACTTTTTTGACATAATTTTCATAAAAGTTTGTCGATGAGTTTCCCCGTTATCAATAGCCATTGAATACGTCATTAGCTCGATGAGGAATTTTTATTGATAATTTTTTCGCCAGTCGTTCAAAGCTATCGCTAGAATTCCTCGACACACGCCGCCGCACGGATTCGTAGTAAATAATATGGCTATATAGCGGAGCATAACGTTACGAGAGTGCATTATATATGTGCATATAGGCGAAATGGTATAACGGTCTCGCAAAATGAAAACTTGAATGAAACTTGGCGCAACGCTTGCGGACTCAACACACAGGCGGGTTCGTCTGTGTGTGTAAAAAATTTATACGTAACGTTTATACTCGGCTGTGATTTCTCGAACGGATAAGGAAGTGCTGAACCTCGTAGTGGTAAAGTCGAGTGCACAGGTAGAATCAACGGCCGGAAGAAGACGAATATAAAGAGCGAAAAGAAAGATGGCAAAAGAGAAGACGAAGGGGGAGGGGGGGGGGGGGGGGAGAGAAAAAGAGGAGGACGTTAATGTTCGTTTATCACGTAGTTACGTGTTCGTTAACTTTTGTGTATATATGTTGGGTGCGTATACTCGTATGTACGGTCTTCGCGCCGCGGTTATATCCGACGATCTTTTATTGTAATCCACGAGAAGAGAAAACAGCTGATGAGCGGCGGGAGGCGTCGCCCATCTAGTCGCACGTACACGCGTATATCGTTCACGATTGCGTGCCTCTTGAATATCTTTCGCCATCTCTCTTATCGCTTTTATCGCATCTCGCTATAATCATCGCTCATTCCTAACCGCGGATTTTGGTCTTGATCTCGCGCGCAAATTTCTCGAATCGCGCTGCAACATATCGGGATTGTAAATTGTTAAGGACGCGGAATAATCGTGGCGAGATACTGTGCTCTTGTTTTGCGCTTTATTTCTTACTTTTATCATTTTTAATACCTGCGGAGACCCCGCGGGAGCATCTTGACACCGAGCATCGAAAAGATAATTTTCAAATTGCACAGTCAAAAGACGCGCCGCAGTCTGTATCTTTACTGAAGATTTTCTTATTTTACTCAAAACTGTGATTAGAACGATGCAAGTATTTTTATCTTTGGTTATTCCTTTTGACGATCGGGTTATTTGATAATTTCAGGATTCGACGACGTTGGGGTATCGGTCGGTAATTTAATGACAATATAAAAAAAAGAAAATGTTAATCGTCGTTTGAGAATATATTCTTTCGGTGGTTCGAAAAGGAGCTCTTCCAAATCGTTTCTGCAGAACGATCTATATATCAAGTGGCTCGTTTTACAGCTATAAAAGCAACTCGTGCTCGTAAAACGCGGGAGAAACGAGAGGAAACATAAGCAGTACATTATTTCGAGATAATCGAGAAAACGTCAAGCTGGTAGTTGTACCTCACGTGTCGTCCTTGCATGAGCTCTCCCTTCTTTTTTTTTCTCCTCTTTTTCTTCTCCTTCAGGGGGATGGAGATCTCGGCGAGTCTCAACATTTTCTTCTTCCCTCGATCCCACCTCTTCTCCTTTGTCTTTCTCTCTTACTCTAATACCTTCTTTTTCCGCCATTATGGAGATTCAACGAGCGGAAACTTGGCCAGAACGTGGGAGAGCTACTTATTTTCTATCTTGTCTTTTCTCCTCCTCCTCCTCTTCGTTCGACCTCCCGCTCCGGCTTTCTTCCGTCCTTCCACCATTTCTTCTTACAGCCCCGCTCTTATATACCTTTATACGCGACAGTATATTGGTCCAAGTGTCTCATAAAATTGTCCACGAGCACCTAATCTATACGTAACCCGAGGAATATGTATCGTTAATGGTTACAACAATTTCTATAGCCCTCTCTCGAAGCTATATCAATAATTCGTCTCTCCTGCCGGCCATATTCACACACACACACATACGTATATTTACGGTTATACATATGTACACACAATTACATATTTATATATTCCAATATTATTTCACGAGTAAAATCGTTCTCGTTATCATCTCGAGCTCCATAAAATCTATAAACCAAACGTCACTTTCAAGCTCTCTTGAATCCAACAAACTTTTAATTCGTCCACAGAAACTGTTGACTCGACAAATATTTATTCGCACAAGAATCTGAAGAAGATGAAAAGAGTTTCTTGGCTTCTTGATCACCATTCCACACATGAAACATATTTTTATTTATTTATTTTTCTATTTTTTATTACAATTTTCATTAATGTTTGCTCTGTCGACGGCTTTGTTCAAACTTTTCTCCTTCAATAACTGTTCTTTGGACATGAAACATCATGCAGCCGACGCTTGTATTTTCACTTAAGCAAAGTATACGCTCCAGTTCGCTAATAGCCCATTGAAAGACAAGGGAAGTTACTTTATTGTACAAACTTTATCGACAATGTTGTAAGCACACCGGTACAAAATGGTCTCATGATTTTGAGATAGTCGTAGCCACTAACGAAGTACAAGAGGATATCCAGAGGGAAAGGGGGGGAGGAAAAAGCGTCGTGAAGTATCGAGGAAGTATCGTCGACTCGGCTTAAACAAAACTTCCCATTCGACTTCGCGATGTCTTACCACGATCCTAACCTCACCTCGGAATACCGTTTCTCTTGTAACCCCCCAACTAATAAGAACGCGAGAGTCACAAGTTCACAAGATCATCGTACTCTTTCCAGCCTTCGATATATTCGTGATAAATATATATTAATATCTAACCGCATATACGTATCGTAAAAAGGATTCAATCGGCAACAGTTTTATTCATCAATTATATTCATCGATTAAAATATGAGTTCTGAAGCTATCGACCATCCGATAACATCAGGCATCGAAAATATAAAAGTTCGAATTCGAATTCAACAATTCGTGACAACGTTCTATCCGCCTGACATTAAAATCGAAACGAATGATTCAATTTTAATGAAATCAAATGATTTCGATCGCTCAAACAGTTTCACTAGAATTGATTGAAACGTTTAAATGTAGCTTTACAATTGATCACATAAAAATAATGAAGTTTCATTGCTACCCAATGATTTTTCAATCGAGAATACTTCAATGACTAATGAAATTCTCTTTGATAGAAAATTATCGATGCTGTTTGATTTTATTGACGCGTGCTCTCCGAGTTTTTTTTTTTTTTCTTTAATTTCCTCATTTATTCACGTCGGCGTGTCTCTCTCGTTCGTTGTAACTTTGTACATGAAAAATAATAGACAAGTGTGTGACAAAGAGATTCGCAAGTGCCATACGCGATGGCGCTGAAAACGTGTAACTCGAGTACAACGCTGACGATGTAACACTAGCAATGTCCAGGGATATAAAATTACAATCGCTCGTCGCCAGCAACGGTCTTCGTAATCGGGACAATATATATACATAAAAAAAAAAAAAAAAAAAAAAAAGAAGAAGAAGCGATAAAATAAAATATCGTATAAAATGGAACAACGTAAAAGAAAAGAAAAAAAAAAACGAATGAACGAACGAACGAAAGATAAAAATAAACGCGTCACGGTCACTCGGAATATGGGCACTTACTTCGCAATGACGATTCGAGCAGAAGTAGAAAAACTAGAAATATTATGATGTCAAAGAATTTTCACAATTTTTGTTTTACTCCCGTGCGTCGACGAAAATTTATTCCCCTTTTTGCCATACAATTTTATCGTGTATTTGCCTCTTTTGCGACCTTGTTAAAAAAACAAAGTTGTAGATAAAAAATCGTCAACGAATTTATGGCCCGAACTCTGAATTATAATATCGAGGGAGAAAAAAAAACCCATTTTTCTTATCGTTCATCAACTATGCAAGCTTCGGTACACCGCGAAAACTATAGACTCTTTGATTTTATGCGCTTCGTCGCAACATATATGTTAATCGTGCTTATTCGTCGAAAAGATGGTAAACGCACGAGAGCAGTCCTCTTGAAATGTTCATGAATCAGAAATATGAAACACAAGTATACATTACAAATTTTACAAAGTTTTAAACGAGGACAAGGTTTTATCGTCGAACGAATTACGTACGAATGACAAACGCTAAATCTTACGTCACGTCGTTACGATGAAATTCAGGAATGAAAAAGAAGAAGAAAAACGTCAACAACTGACCGATAGTCAATGAATAAAGCAATGAAAAATAAAAAATTAAACTTTGTGGAAGAAGAAATAAATAAAAAGTTGAAGGTTTGTGAAAAATGAGAAGTTTTGTGTATATGTGTGCGTGTGACTTGTAATCGGGCGCGAGAGACATCCCGGAGACAGGCTGATGGACGGAGAGACGAATGAAGGAGGACGGATTCTCTCTGCTTACAGTACGACGGGAGTAGAGCACACATCAGACTCTTCCACATAGCCAGACAGTGACTGCTGCGCTATTTTCAGGCTGCACTGACGTTCCTCTTTCTACTTAACTGCTGTTTCGTGCATCTCCAATATCGCCCAAGCATTCTCCTTCTTTTTCTTCCTTTTCTTTTTCTCTGTTATTTATTCTCTCCCTCTCTCTCTCTCTCTCTCTCCACATACTCCTTGTCTGCTTTTCTCGCCCACATGGACGCATCATACGTCGTGCCCTCCTCACAATTCTAGAACGTGTGTACCAACTTATCCTCGTTTAGTGCTCAACTTTGCATCGCTGGAATCCAACGAAATTCGTGCTCCTTCTTTACCACATCGAAATTCATATCGGAGTTATTGAGCTTGTTAAGGAGTTTCGGTACAGGCGATACAATGTTGCCATGCTAAACCATGTTAAAAACACAAAAAATTTCAAAATGTTAAGAATTTTATAAAATTTTGTGAACATATTCTTTAGTGCCAAATTTGACAATACAAATTTTTTCAGATTTTTCTTCTACACAGTTATCGAGTAATTGAAGACTAAAGTTCACGTGTATAAGCATAGCGTTTCCATATATATAGGTATACATTCCGGGCATAAGAAATCTGCTTTAATGCGTAATTACTCGATAACTAAGTAGAAGAAAATTTTGAAAAAATTTGTGTTTTCGTACTTGATGTTGAAGAACATTATCTCCAAATTTCATTAATTTCTTAACATTTTGCCTTTTGTACCGAAACTCCTTAAAACGGCGTTTATGAATTTTTCTCGAGAAACACACAGCATTTGTGTTTTTTTATTTTTTTTTTTCTTAGGAATATCAAATTATGGAAGAATTTATTTTTGAAATATTTTTTCAAATGTAATTTGATTGATCGTTCACTTTAGTTGTAAAATGATTGTTATAAAAAATTACGAATTCAATAATGAGCTGTTGAACGAAAAAAAAACCAGCAACGAAAATTCTGGTGCGATAAAAAAATCAAGAAAATCGGAGGGAACCAGCAATGATTCGCGAGCGTTTAATTTCTAATTGTGCAAACTTAATCATCGTATCCTTATAATATGGTCTTCGAAGTAAATTCTCCGGAAAGTTAAAGTGACTATGAACAATTTGCTCCGAGGCTTCTTCTTCTTCATCTTCTTATACTCGGCTTCCTCCATCTAGCGAAATTCTCTGTTTTACTACCCTCGTCTAATCCCCGTTTCAGGACGTTTTATTATCCATTCGTTACCATAATCTTACGTCACGAAACGCAAACATCTCTAATTGCGACACATTTATCATAGTTTCCCCGGCCGCAATGCCATATTTGCATGATTAAAACGAAGCAAATTTATTCTTCAAATTCCTCGAACAAAAGCGACTTTCTCAATCGTTCACTTTGGTCGAAGCTTCTTTCGCAGGTCGAATATAATCGTTGAGACTTTTTGTCGGAACGAATATTGTTGGGACGTTTCTTTTTTTTTTCTTTTTTTTTTTTCATCAAGCAGTTCATCAATTAACGAAAGATTGTTTTTCATTTGAATTATTTTTTTTTCAATTGTTTCTACAAGTACGTACATTTTTCGTTACCACGCGGCGGGGCTCGGCTGCACATTTTTTCGCTCTCCCTCTTGATCGCGCACCAAGACGCGTGCGCGCGTATACGAGTTTGTTAGAAAATCGTTGGAACATGCACCGCGCACACGTTGCGTCACGATTAGAGCGTAAAACCGCGCGCACGCCTCTCATCTGGGCCACTTTTATGAATGAATGCAGTCCGAGAGTGGGTGTGAATACTTGTGACCGTGTGCCGCACTCTTTCCTTCCTTTTGCTAATGTATAGAGATACAAAAAGGCGGAATCTACGATAGAGCGAGAGAGAGAGAGAGAGAGAGTTTGGGAGCGTGCGTGCGTGACCATGCGTGAGCAACGTTGAATCACGTATCAGTCACCTTCAACGATTCCATTACTCTTACTCGTTACCTTCAAACAGGAATATAATAACGAGTTGAAATAACATTTTGTTGACTAAAATGAAGATCGATAATAAGCGAAATAACGATTTAGATATCGCTCGAATATAACAAAATGAAATTATTCTCGAGCGTTCTTTCGAGATGAGGCAAAAAAATAAAAAAACTAAAGAGTTCCCCTAATTCGAGAAGTCACGAAACTTATTTATTATCGCGAACCGCGGTACGTTAAATCGTGGACAACGATTACGATGTTTTTTTTTTTTTTTTTTTTTTCTTTATTTTTTTTCGTTGGAGGGGATTCGTGAATGATTTGCGACTCTTGTTTCTACGGTTTTCGTGACTCTTCTTCGCGTACCTACAGCTTCGACATACACGTACATATGTATATATTCGTATGGATAAACTGATGTAACAAGCATTAAACGTGGAATGATATTTGCACGAGGCTTCTGAATTTCACTGCCAGTTTAAAATAACGTGTCGTTCCACGATATCGCATATGTGCCTCCTTATATATATATAAACATACAGCGACACAACCTTTTTGCGGTATATCCTTTTCCATTGAAGGATTAATTGAGATTGCCATTAAGGAGCGGGACGAATGACCCGCTCGTAAATCAATGACGGCCGACGGGCGCGCTCGCGCGCGTTAAAGGTCTTAACTGCTGAAGTACGTCCGGTGTACGACGAGGTAGATGCAAGGCGAAACGACCACAGATGAACGGAATATACGAGAGCCAGAGACACTCTCTTCATCTCGAGTGCTCTTTTCTCTTCATCTCTCGCTCGCTAGCTCTCTCGACACTCGTTTATTCGTGTACATTGACATTCAAAAGTATTTCCATACCCTAAAAATTATCAATTTTGTTGAAATATTCAAATATTTTGTTGTCCACGTATCCAACAAAGTTTTTATCTTCGGACAACATTATTTCGAAATAAAATTTCGTTTGTACGGTGAACAAAATATATTTGAAGATTTCAACGAAATTAGGTTTTCGGCAAATCTCAAATGATACTCGCGATTTCGCATTCGAGCCGAACGGAAACTTTTTTTTTTTTTTTTTTTTTTTTTTTATTCGTCAATTGATTCGATTATTATGATCCAAGAATTCGTTTATGAATGAAATTTAGGAACATACTTTTGACAGGTAGTGTATATGCGAATATGTATGTAAATATTGTAAAAGGTAAAAAGTTTCGTGCGTTTGTACATCGTATTTCCCGGGCTTGATATCCTTTTCGATGTCTCTCTCTCTCTCTCTCACTCTCTGAGTTAACCGATCGATCGATGCTCGTGAAAAGTGAAAAAGACGCGCGTGTCGATAGTTCTATACGTTTTTTACGTCCTTCTCATTTTCAGCTTTCGATATCCTCGATTTTTGCCAATCCCACGATATTTTCTTTCTCCATTTATCTCTCTCTCTCTCTCTCTTTCTCCCTCTGTCTCTCCCTTTTTCTACACTCTCTCTCTCTCTCTCTCTTTTTTCTGTCCTCTAGAGTGCAGTTAACACCCACGTGGTCGCTGAACGTAACCGAGGTTCTCGCGTCTCGATCCATTCATGGAATCGCACCCGGTCCAGACTACTATACGCCCACACTCGCAATCTTTTTTTTTTTCTTCTTTTTTTTTGTTTTTTTTTTTTTTTTCGTTTCTTCCAACCTTTCTTCACTCACTTTTCTCTCGCGTCCTCGATCTCACTTCGGCGCGTCATTCGATACACGCTCCAAGCCTAATTTTCTCACGGTTGTTATTTTTTATCGCTCGCCGCACGAACGACATATATTTCGATATACGATGTTATAAGAAACGATCAAGAGCTCTCGCGATCCGGAATTTTATCTTTTTTTATTCGTACGGTATATTTTG
Source organism: Campoplex capitator (assembly GCA_037576405.1). Classification (NCBI taxonomy): domain Eukaryota; kingdom Metazoa; phylum Arthropoda; class Insecta; order Hymenoptera; family Ichneumonidae; genus Campoplex; species Campoplex capitator. The sequence goes on along the minus strand of JARBWI010000323.1, from coordinate 3,988,295 downwards.
CAACGTCGCCGCCGCCGTCCCGTATTACCAACGAATATTACTTTCTTTCGATACGATTTATATCGCCGATTAAATTTATTCTCGCATCTCATTAAAATATAATACTCGTTTTTACATTTTTTTTTTTTTTATATACGCGGAATACGCGATTAGCTTTTTGAATTGTGATCGATCGTTTTATATTCCTCTGGCAAAACTCAGCGATCATATAATTTCATTTATTTATATGCTTCCTCCGAAAGTGCAATCAAAGGTATCCATTTGAATACCGTTTGGATATATGCAATGACAGAAATTCGATGAATATTCAAACGTCGTAAAAAATAACCTGCACGCACGCTTCGAGTATAATTAAATTAAAGTTTTATATCGTCGAAACGTACGATTTAACGTAGAAATAATGAACGATGCTCTCTCGTTCCACTAATCATTGATGAGCACAGCATGGACACGAATGATTCACGAAACATTCTCGGGCATCTATTAAAAATTGTTTTCGCATCGAGCCAACGATGCTAAATAATTTTTCGTTCTTGTTCGTTTATTTATTTATTTATTTATTTTATTTTTTGTCGTCGGCTCTCGTTTGGACGCACCATCCGCCCCGAGGCGACGTTTCAGAGAGATCGGTCTCGATTAATTAGCGATCCAATTAACGCGACGTGGCATACGATCCTAATCGCTCGGACTGGCCCCCCCGATGAATTATTTATCTTCGACGCGCTAATTGGACTCTGCGTGGCTCTCTGTCTCTCCCCTCTCTCCCTTCCTCTCCCTCCCTCCCTCCCTCTGTCCTTTTATGTTTGTTCGCGATTTTACCTTCTACTCTTTTCTATTCACATCTCCTTTCTTTCGAAACATTTATTTCATATATCCTTCTGTTCATTAATCACTCTAATTATAATCGCATTGACGCCAATGGGCTATCGATTTTTTAAATCATTTTTCGAAAATTTCTCAAAAATTTCTCCTTTGTTATTCATTTACAATAAAATGGTTGAGAAATTTTCAAAAATATAATAAACTTTTTATTTTTTAGGCTGCACTCATAGTTTTATCTGATAAGAAACAGATTTTCCCTTTTCCTTACTTTCTTAATCGAATAACTCATATCGTTCGATGCTTATCGCTTTTAACCTGTGACCACCAGTGCGAATTAGCTCCACCGCGAAATCGTATTTTTTTTTTTTTTTTTAATTTTCGTCTCGTGATTGCACTACATAAATATAATTTTTTCCATTCGAAACTAAATTACCATCGGATTCCTGGCACTTTTTTTTACAAGAAACTCCGATTATCAAATAATTTTGAACGATTTATGCAATAGTATGCGGCAACGTTAAATTCCAAATCGCACCAGTCAGGTTGGTGCGTATGCTCGATCGAAGCTTGGTTGTTCTACTAATGATATTCAGATTGCTTCACTCTTATTTTCGATTTTCCTTGCAGATACTCTATTAAATAAATACGTTGATCGATCAATCAATCATCGAGTTAATTACTGATTTGAAATGAATCACACGTGACTCGATACATATTTATGGGCTGCTTTCTGAGATAACAGCATAAATCATCATTAATCGCTGTAACATTCGATACGTCTTGACTCGCTGAACTTTTCAACCCTCGAGCTTTCGTTCAGGCATATTGAACGAATCACAATCCCTTTCCTCTTCTCTCTCTCTCTCTCTCTTTTCTTTTTTTTCTTTCCCCTATCGTTTTGTCCGTCCGTTCCTCTTGTTCTTTACAACTTTGCGACTGTTTTACTCGAGCGTAACGAAAATCGAAGACAAGGAGAGAAAATTTCTTACGCTCGAGTGCAATAACATTCGTTTCCCTCGGACTAGTCCCCCGGGGCCTTAGGCGAGATGGAACGAGAAGGTGGATCAGGTTAAGAGAGAGAGAGAAAGAGATAAAAAGTGTATAAGAGATCTACAAAAGCGAACGGCATCTCGGACGTGAAGCGAGACGCGAGACGCCTTCTTCACGTATATAATGATACACTTTGTCGAAGGCATTCGTCTCGCCTTTTCCGTTCGGTAGCTCTTTGCCGGTGGTTTTGTTGCCCCCAATCTCTCTCCCCCTCCCGCCCCTCTTTTTCCTCCCGGACCACCCGTACAAGATTGCCAAGTTTTTCCTACAAATTCCTGCGGTCAAGATATTGCGAAGAGTCCGTATGCTCCAGGCCAACGCGAGGCCACCGATCTTTCATTTATTGGATTCTCCAACGCGATCGAACCAATGAAGCAATCATTTTTCTGACATTCTCATTTATTCCTCTCTAATTTCATTATCACAAAGATCACACAAATATCAAATATCCAACGGAGAATATCCAATGACCTCTGTTTTGCTTTTTCAAACTGTCAGTCATACGCGTTCGAGAAACTTTTTTACAAATGTTATACAATATCTCTCATTCGCTCTCTTTCGTTTGTCCTATTTCACCATGGCCTACATCGCGCACGTGCAAAACTTAACGAATTCTAAACTTCGCACTAGTTTCGTCTAATGCATCTGTTACCAATATTTGAGCGAGCAAGACTCGGAGGAACGACTGTTAGGAATAGCAAGACCGAGAGAGAGAGAGATAAACAAAGTCGAACAATAGAGAAGCGAGTAACTTGTTCCTCGTTCTCGTGACGATTCGTCCTCCGATGGTTAAAACGGAGATGGCGTAGGCTTCTAAGTCTAAGAATTATTGTCGTCGACGTACTATATATATACACGCAGAAAGCGGAAATCAAGGCTCTGGCATACAATTCCCGGATGAGAATTTGAACAATAGGAGAGCTTGCGGCCAACATAGTGTGTATATAACTCGATATTCGTCTCTATATAACCAGAGGTTGACGTTTGACCGCTATACACTCGTTTACGGGATTATTGTGAGCGCGAGCGAGCGAGATCGTCTATGAAAACCCAACGACTCGGCACCGTTGAGCCATTGAATACGAAATATCAGGTATTACGCGCGGGAGCGAAGGACGACGTGGTTAAATGATGAGTACTGTACACACGTTCACGTATAAACACATATATTTATTTGTATACACTCATATCGACGAAGCTTTCCGGCAGCATCTCCGTACACAGCTGTCACTTTTGCCTGAAATGGCGATACACCGACGGTTAACGAGCGAACCAACGTTCCGCCGTATCAAAGCCCATCGTTCGAGACTACTGCTGGACCATTATCTTATGCCTGGCTCTCCCTGTCTCTCTCTCTCTCTCTCTCTCTCAAGCCGCGCTTTTCCATTATCCCATATATCGTTCATAGGCAAACTGGACTTCTCTCCTGTATCTTACTCTCTTTCCATTCGTTTTTTTTTCTTTCATTTTTCATTTTGTTTTCTTCATATTTTCTTGCTCTCTCGTTCACTCGCGTTCGCTCCTATATTATCCGACAAACTTATACCAAGCTCCCATACACGCGTGTACGTACATGTGGTTTGAAAGAATCATCTGAATTCCTAGAAAAATCGAGCTGCATGACCCACCACTGCATATATGCACTCTTAACGAAGGTACGGGCGTGCGTCCTCGTTTCTTCTCTCATACACATATTTATAATCTCCATAAATGTATATATATATATATATAAACACATTCTATCGAGATACGAGCGATAGAGCGTCCAAAGACTTTGCGCCAACTCATCCACCATTCTATAATACATTCCACCCTATAAATAAATATATATTGATGGCCCAACCCGAAGAGACGTTTTGATTCTCGAGTTTTTACATACTCCATACACCTTGAATTGTTTTTTTTTTTTTTCATCTCGAGAGACACAGATACTTCCACGCTCATTTTATATCCGATGCACATACGCGTCCAGGATCTCGAAACAATTCGGACTTCGTTTTTGTTTCTTCTTCTCATTACTCCTTTATTTTTTGTGCATTTTTTTTTGTACAGAGACACACGTGAACCGGAAATCACGTGGTCCTAGACACGTGGCTCCGTATCAGATTTCTCTCGTGTTTTTCTTCGCGACACTTCACGATTCAATTTTCAAGATTTTTTTTTCTCCTGTTTTCAATCATTTTTCATTCTTCATCGTAAATTAATTGATTTTTTTTTTCTTAATGGAAACATCCGTAAAGACGTTTCTAGACACGTGTCCTCGTGGTTTCGTGCATCCGAGTTTGTGCCCCGTGACAGTATATGTTTCTTAATGTTACCATGGGAGCGGTGAAGACGAGAGAAAATTCTGCCCCCATACACAAAACGCCTCCGCACTCGACCTTTCTTTTTTTTTTCCTCTCACTCGCATGCATCATCTCAGTCTTCTTTTTTTTTTCTTCTCTCTACCTCTTGGTATCTCTCCCCCTCCTGCCCCTCTTTCTTCGACAGGCTCGTCCCTCCTGGCATTATAGTAGTTAAATCCGTGCTACCGTAAACGCTGCTGCACTTTTTGTGCACTCTCGGAAGTGTAATTCAATATACCACCGGCATTATGGAGGTGAAAAAGTGTTCTCGCTACTGCGAGATAAATTGCGCGAGAAACTTGAAGCTTGCACGCAGAATCGAGGGTGTTACCGCATTTTTTTTTCTCCGTTGCTTCAACACCTTCGAGCGCAACGGAGGAGGGAGAGGCGTTATTGAAAAAAAAAAAAAGGTTATCGACACTTAATATCCCCGCGGAGGAGGTATGAGAATACCGAATTGAAATTTCTTCGTAGAAGTTTCTACAATTCGCGATAGAAATATATTCTCTCAATTTCTCTTTGATCTCTCAATACTCAATTCAGCTAATTGTCCTCAAAAGATCTTTTGAATTTTTTCAAACTTCGATTCGATTCTACAACTCGGTCTCTTTCGATTGTCTCTGAAAGAATCTATTTTACCGGCGTTTTTTTTTCTTGCTCAACCTTTGGGTCAACCGAAGCTTAGGTTCACTCGATTTCTCTCGATTACTCGAGTGTAACTCGATTCCCGAACGCTTTGCCCACGATCTACGTTGTTGCAAAACTTTGTGGCACATTCTGCTCCCCTTATCGACTCGCGTATGCACGAATTTATACAAATATATTGATGGATATACGTTCGTACAACGTACTCATTTACGGATGATTTTTTGTACAAAAAGTCAAAGATTAAGTACAGCGCGGTTGTATAATCCGGGTTGAAGCGTCTGCTCACAGTCTGCTGGAGTATCTCGTCGAGTGAATGGGTAAAGAAGAAATAACGTGAGTTGCGTACTCTCGTTTCTTTCTTTCTCGCAACTGTTTCGAGATACAGTAAGAGAGGAAAAGACAGAGAGAAAGAGAGAAGAGGCAGGGGGGGGGGGAAAGCTTAGCTGGTTTGAATCGGAAGTTTTGCCGGATCTCTCAACAGCAGCAGGAGAAGCAGCTCGGGACACATTCTTTCTCTGCGATTTACGGTAAATTCTTATTCTCCTTTCTCTCTCATTCGGTCTCTCTTCTGCTTCGTTGAGGGGGCTCGCGCGCATTTACGACGTAACTTCTCCTCAGTTTCTTTCCTTATTCCTCCAGCTCTCGTTGCTCTCGCTCACTCCGATTCTCGTGTGAGCGCACTGAGAGCGAGTGGGAGGAAAGAGAGACTGTTCGTAAAAAGAGAATACATATAAAATGAAGAATAAAGAGAGCACGTAGTAAGATAAAAGAAAGGCGAACAAGAGAAAAATAGAGAACGGGTAGACCAACGGCGCTTCATTAAAATTGTTGCAACGTTTCGGTGTGCGGATAACACGATCTCGTGAAGTCCAAGTAGAAATGGCCCCGGTACGTCAGACAGAGAACAACTTGTAAAAAAGAGTCTACGAAGTGCACGAACTGCTTCTTTTTTTTATCTCGTCGCTACTTTGTTGCACGTTAGAGGGAGCGAGAGGAAGACGAGGGGAAGAGTGAGGCTTTCGGAACGAGGAAGTCTCGGTATAACAACGAGAATCCGGTGCATATATATATTTATAGGTATTTAAGGGTACAAGCTAGAATCGTTGTACTCGACGAATACGAAGTGGATCGAGCCAAAGCAGCATGCAACTGAAGTACATGCGATCAAACCGACCGGCTGATATACACTCGACCGTATTGCGTATCGTCTTCACGCAAGAACAACTACGCTAGTTATTAATATTCAGTAGATTGCTGGGGAATGTAGCTCTCGTGCAGTAGGTAAATATGATCTACGTATATATATATATATATACGTTCGAGCAGTCGCCAGGCTCCTAAATGTGCTGCAATCGTGTCTTAATATTCCTGCTTTCGCCCTCGGGTCATTTTCCCTTCGTAGTATTTCAAATTAAGATACTGGAATGATAGAAATTTTTGACAATTTTCACCTCATTTTCATTCTCATTCGACACTCTCGTTCAACTCAGTTTTTCTCGAAATTTTTATTGCAAAATATACACTGAAAAAATAAAACGAAATTTTGTTGAATCCTTAAAATATTTCGTTCGCAGTGATACGTTTTTCAATATCTTTACCAATTCTCCGATTACGGTGACGCCAATACTGCTGCTCTACTATTTACGATTGAATTTTCAAGAGCAATGTTCAATGTAAAAAAAAATGTGTTTTTTTTTTTTAATCCAACACGCCTCTGGACAAAGGCGAAAAAATGAAAATCGACCTGAATTTTGGAATCTACCGAAAAAAAGAAAATTGGATTTTCTAACGGGAACGTCAGACTTGAGAAAATTTGGACGAAATTTCAGAACAAACTGATTGTTTTGGACTTGGTACAGCAGCAATTATAAGTTTCTGATGCTCTTAAGGTGGTTTTGGAAACTTATGCCTATTCTCCGTCTTTCTCTCTCTCTCTTTCTCTTTCGTCAACAGAATTGAGCCAATGTATAACCATCTAATATGTGTTTATACCGCAAGTTTACAGTTGTGATAATACCCATTTGTTTGTATTTGCACACACATTTTCACTGAACTGTTAGAACAGACAGAATTTTGCCGAATGTATGGGCAACCTGTCTTCATGTAAATCGGTTATTTATATTTGTATTTACCAACAACTTCTCGGTCGAAAGTCTGGTGGAGAAGCTTTTTGGAAAAACAAACTTTATGGATGATGCATTACATCGGGGGTGACTAAAACTACTTCGCATAAGCGATTCACGCGCGTACTGCATTAATATACCGAGCGACTGTGTTTATTCGGCTCGGAGTGAGCGCGAATGTGCAACCGTTTCATAACTCACTCAGCCATATTTTTCTATAGTTATGTTTTATATATGTGAATGCGCGCTTATGCCCGGGTATATATAGGTCTTTATTTGAGCTTGAGAAAAGACGTCGACAAGCCATACACCGGAAAGAGCAACGGTGTTATATATACCAGAAAAGAGCTTTCCCATAACAGAGTCGGAGATAAAGCTCAGGCTTGAAGACTTATCCCTCCGGATCATCCTTTGATTTATCAATCCACTCTCTTTACCCATTCGCCAAGACTTTTCTCCTCACTCCGTGATGTCCTCGTTGACGTGGATCATGCTCGACGCTCTTTTTTACCCCCTTATTTCCTTCTTTCTTTCACTCACTTTTTCTCTCTTTCTCCTCACATTCTTCGTCACCGTTTTTCGCCCATGGCTTCACCCACGTTTCCTAGACCTTCAGCTCCGGCTCTTTACTCATCCTCGTACGGATCCTCGTTTTCAAATACGATATGAAACCGTCGATTGTCACGATTTTGCGGCGGTTGAGTCCCTCGAGAGTTGATACACGCGACGATTTTTTTCATGCTTCATCGTTACTGTTTCGTTTTTGTTTTTATCTGAAAATAGATTTTTTTTTCGTTGATTATACAACGTCCATTAAATCCCTTCGTGATTGGTTTCGTGGCTCTGCGAGATCAATCGACGAAACATGTCCGCGATTCTCGCGCGAAATGATATGAGCTTCCCGCGGTGTTTGAAATTTTTCGCGAAAATAATCGAGGATCGATCCACCGAATCTATCGAACGATCTTCAATAATGTTTTATTTATTTTTTATTTCTATCCTTTCTCAAACCTGCTACTCTAATGCGGTGAGAGTTTCACTTCGGAGTCGTGAATACCTCGGTTAGCGGTAATTTTGATGCCGAGATCCGAGCCTGACCAAGTTTATAATTCTTTCTCACATCGCGCGGCGAAATGCCGCGCGATCTCGATACACGTTAACCCATCGCCCCCGTTCACGAATCCCCAGTTTCTCTGTATATCGACTGCGCTTCGTGTGAGGCATTCCACTCCAATTTTCCTGGCATCACAGATTTTTACTCGAACCAAATTCCTCATTCATTTATTTCACTCATTAGTTTACCAAATTTAACAAACTCTTCCTGCTATTTTTCTTCTCATTACTCAACCAATTTTCAGGTCTTTTTTTTATTTTAAAATCCGTCAGTTCACGAATTTCAATAATTTTGTAGTATCATAGCGAAATAAAACTTTGCTCTTCCAGCACGTTCGGAATTTCATCCGAAGATTGAGACCTCTGAAGTCTAGTTAATAACTTTTTTCATACGCATCTTGTTAGCAATGAAAAAAAAATGTTCGAAAGTTCGATTTCGTACAAAAGCGCCCATGTATACATTGTACATACACGTATTTTGTGTTTGTTACATTATCGTAGCTTCTTTCGCGCGCTTCTCTCGTGGCTACAATTCTCCTTTTGTGCTCGCGGTATACTTTGGTGTCTCATACACTTCGTATACGAGAGTGTCGATCTGTATCGCGATATTAATGGCGAAAAGGGGTTCGTAAGTCTTTCTTTTTCTCTCTCTCTCTCTCTCTCTCTCTCCCCCTCCCGCCCTCTTTCTCGTTCAGATCTGCCGTTACCACCTCAGGATTTGTACAACGTCTCTATACTTGGCTTATAATTTACTCCACACCACAAACTACTCTTATACCCATATACATTTATGGTCTATTTACATTGCAATGATCCTTCTTCTACCGTATGCAATTTACTCCAGCATTAACATATATTTCACGCAGATCAGATGCAATGGACATGAAAAACATTTCGAATCATTTTATTCCCAGCAAGCACTTGCATGTCCTTTCGTTTTATTATCGATCGTTTATGCACGTCGACGATCATATTTTTGACAAACATTTTTTGAGTTATTCTTCTCCATTTATCAGACGCTTGTAATAATTGCAGGATCGATATATTTTGAGGAAATTTAAGTTCTTTCGAAGTCTCTCTCTCTCTCTCATTGGGAAATATCTTCGTTTCGTATTATACGCCGTCATTACCGCTTTTATTTATTTCGTGCGTAGAGTACATTAAGTGATGGTATCGCAAGCTCATCTCGCATCGTATGTATTTCTGACTTCTGTAATATTGTCACGGGGTCGTTGTCACCGTTGAAAATAAAAAAAAAAAGGCGAAAAAGAATGGTGGGTGCGTGCCACACACGTGTTTCGCACACGCGGAAGCCTCTCTCGCGTGTGGCTCTCGTTTTTTCTCTTTCTTAGACCCACGGTCGCGAACGCTTAGCGTATCTTTTACCGGTCGTACGGGGTTAAAGACCCCGGTACAAAAGTATACGAATGTACAAATATATATACGCGTTAGATAAATATATCAGGAGTGGTGCCTTAATAGAAGCCACCGCGAAAGCGTTGAAAGGCTTCGGGATTACCAAATCGTAGGTGACCTCGAAAGGTGAATAATATATTTGCGGTAAAAGCTTGAAATTTCGAATAGCAAAAGACGCCTGATGTAGACTAAAATAAATTTGGATACGTACAGAGATCTATTTTGATTTTAGATTCATCGGGATTCTTCGTGAATTATTCACAGAAACACTGATTTTCTCTTCGAGGCCACTGAATTCGACTAAATTTTATTCTCCGAGCAGTAAGCGAACAAAAAAAAAATGAAGTAAAGAGCTCTTTTTAACCGATACGACGATGAGTATGAATTTCCATTTTTAAAACTATGACGATCAGGGGCCGATGAGAGAACGAGTAAACATGTGACGAAACACGCCCGTGACCCAGCAGCGTCGTCCAAGTGAAAATGGTAGCACATTTTATTATAGCCCATATGGCAGAAGGTTTGGGAGCAATGGCAGGCAAAAGGAGGCTTCGAATCCCATCTCCGCGTGGCGTGTCTGTAACGTCAACGACGCTGTTGGCGAAGAAACGAACCAGGGGAACATGAGGCCAACCTAAAATTAGTCGGTCCAAATCCAGTCGTGACCTCGCCGCCTCCCTGCATCATCATCATTATAAAACTACGTCGATCGTTCATAAAGCTCGTTAAAGACATCAAATCCTGTGGCAAATCGGTAACACTCGGCTAAATTCAAATTTATAGCTTTTATCTTTTTATTTTTATCGTTGAAAACAAATTTGTTGAATGTTATAAAAAGCAAAAGAAAAACATCTAAGAAAACTTTGATAATTCTGTATAAAAACTCAATTATTATAGTCTCGATATGAACTTGATAAAAATTCCATTAATTACAATGATAATTAAAGATTTTCGAAAGTATAAGGAACTTTCGTCGATAAACGCTTGTCAAAAAAGTCTCGTTAACGCCAGGGGTATGCGCTACTTTCCCGCCCATAACGACGTGATCCTCTAACAGGGAATTTCTCTCGAATTCCGGCTTGTCGTTATCGAAGCAAGGTGGAGTCCGTCCGTTTGAAAATTCTGCGCGGCGGGTTCTTTCCCCTCCAGGTTCGCGTTCCCGGTTCGTGTGTGCTTCGGTAGCATAACGCCGGCCGGCCGGCCGGCTGGCCTGTCGGCGTTGATCTGCGCGACGCTGTTCCCAAAACTCGAAGAAACGCGCCGCCACCGGCCGGCATTAGAAGCCCGACAGGACGACGCTGCGAGAAACGCATGCATCAGGATGATAACGAGGGAAAGCAGGAAAAACCTGCGCGGAAGGATGAAGAAAAAAAAATGAGGGAAGCAAAGAGAAAGAGCGAGAGAGATCGAGAGAGAAAGATAATCTGAAGAGAATGAAATAAGCCATTGGGATTGTTACGCTGCAAGAATCGTTCTGGATAATACGTAGTTTGCACCAAGTGTAGTATTACTACAAGGGCAGCGTAGTAAAGTAGAAAAAGAAGGGTGTATATATTTGACGTTGGAAACGCGGCGTAAAACGTGGCCTCTTGGTGGCCCTTACGACGCCACTGCTTTCTCCAAAGCCCCCGGCTTCCACGTCTCTCTTTTTCTCCCTCTCTTCTCGTTTCCTTTTTCCCTCCCTCTCTCTCTCTCTCTCTCTCTCTCTTTGCCGTTCTCTGACTCGCTCGAACGCATTATCTGGCTTTTATCCGATCAATATTGCCATGGTTACGTGGCAAAACGTGGAGAACGGATAGGAGGGTTGAAAGACTGGAGCGCCTCGCGCGGCGGTGACGTTACGTATATCACACGAGCCAGGGTGGTTTTAGGCGGGGCAGAAGGTGGTATGGCTCGGCATTCGCCATCGAGAACTACTATACCCTCTACTATATACGTTCTTGGTAGTACGTGTGCCGAGGTTCGTGAAACGCGCGAACCCCTTACCATATAAACCTACAAGAATCCCCGATTTTTGTAGCATTTCGATCGATTATTATTTGGCCCTGAGACAAAATGGCTGCTCTCGAGGGTTTAAGGGTGGAGGTTAAATTCGAGCCGCGCTGACAGAAACGCGGCTTCAACTTGGTTACACACACTTTGGACAATAACGGCGTGTACAGCAGCCGGATACTTTGGGCCACCGCTATATATTCTCCTGCTCCTATGGTAAAGGCAATCCGTGCATGTCCATGTGGCTTCGGCTCGGCATGTGTTTCTGAAAACTCGAAGCCGCGCGCTTTCTACGTTGAATATAGTGGAAGGAGAATGGCGGCCGGCTGGCTGCGCCGCGGTTCTCGTCCGCTCTCCCTCAGCCTCGCAAGGGGTTGGTGGAACATTTGTATGGGGCGTTTCACTCAAAATCATACTCTTTTTCAACCGACTCCTCCAATCCTTAAAAATCCTCTAAGCGCCAACACCCCTCTCTCGACTTTCATATGTAATTCAAACGATCCTCGTCTTTGGTGCTTAATCCGGGAAGCCTCATTTATCAATTACTTTATCGCATCCCCCCCTCCCCCCGTCTATAAAATACCAAGGGCTTCCCCGTGCGACTGCAACCCTCGGGTTTATAGCGACTCACTTCACCTGGAACGCCTGATATGCCTATAGGTCTTCGCGGTTAACGTTTTTCACAACTCAAAGTTCGTTAGGGGCTTTAAAAGGAAGAAGAAGAAGAAAAAAAAATACGAATCCAGTGCAGAGAAGAGCCACTGCAGCGGCAGCGGAACTGCTCCTCCCATGCGCATGCGCATTTTTTTTCTCTACGTCTTCGTACTCACTCTCGTATTACACGTACCCGCTATATATAGCGCACATCGTACTACGATCGCAGCCCTTGGACCAAGAGCTTAAAATCCGCGCCCCCCCCCCCCCCCCCTTCCTCCCACCCAATGTCATCGTCCCAAATGTTTCATCTCATTTTATCTTCTGATTCGAAACTCATTTAGCAAGATCGGAATAAATGAAAATTTGTAAAAAGAAAATTCTTAGGGAATATTCAACGAAAGGAACGCTGAAAAAATATAAAAAATACAATCTTTGGGCTGGACGAACTCGGGTCATGAAATAACAGGGAAAACTCGATAAAATGAATGTTGCGATTGATTTTCCGTTGGAGCGGCGGGGTAGTAAATTAGAACGGGCTAAAATCGGAGGGTGAGAGAATGGAAAAGTAATTATCGCGCACGTGATTCACTCGAGTTTTCGTCATTCCCTCTTTTTTTTTTATTTTTTATTTTTTTTTTTTTATTTTACGACATACGCGATACGCATCCTCGTAATACTCCACTCAACGTACTACATCATACGTGCATATGTTCGCGCACGTCGGTGGGACTCGGGCCTGGTTTTAATTTCACTGGTTACCGAACAGCCCTGAGCTCTCTCGTTAATGAAAAATCCGCGGTTAAATCTTGTGCACCTCATTACTACCTTTCTCAGTGGATATATCCACGTTGAAACTTTTTTTTTCCGTATACATCCATATGCATTCACACATATCGTAGATTACGAGGATTAATTCGTCTCTTATCCAGGTCAAATTCGACGATGATATTAAACTTCGAATATACTCTTTAATTTGTAAAAAGAAAAAAAAATATGAGACAGAAGAAAAGCAGCAGACAAAAGTGATGAGAAAACAAAAACAATTTTTTGTTTTCGTTTGTTTGAAAATATTCCAGTACATTGTGTGAGAATCTCGTATCTTATTTATCAAAAGAGTCAGAAAATTATGAATTTTAGGTTCAAAAACAAATTCGTTCCAATAAAAAATATCGTGACGAAAATGAAAAATGAGCTCTAAATATTGTACCGAATACCGGAGAAATAACTTCGATAACTATTCCACGAAATACACGTGATTGTATAACCAATGAATAAGTTAAGAATTCTGTATAACGTTGCAGCATCAAGCATGCTTCGGATCGATTCTATTCCGGCGATATTTTTCACTCATTTTTTCTTTTTTCATTCCTCAAATTCGTTGGACTCTACTACTCGCCCAAACTGGTAGCTTCGACCTTTTCAATTTTCTTGGCATATTCGCGATAGAGTAATTCTCGTACGTATTCATTTTAATATGCGGCCAGCGAGAGGAAGAGTCGGGCTACGATCATAGCCCGAGTCTCACGTGTGTCTTTTGTACGAGGTCTCTGCATACGACTGCATGTATCACTTCTCCGAAATCGATTTTCATCTTCTTCGTAGCTTTTCGTGTCTCTATTTCTATACCTCATCGCCCTGTCCTGCTATCTATGTACGTATATAGATACACACACACACACACACTCGTTGTTCCACTTTCAAGGTAGTCTGCCTCACGTCAATGGCGACGATTTCTGCTCTCACTCATAAATGGAAAACTACCCGTTTCCTCATCGTGCTCCAGAAATCAAGCTCTTCTCGTTCTCCGATACTATCGTGACAGGGTAAATGTCACTACGACGATATCGGAAAAACGTACATTATATATACGTTCACAGTTTCTCGCTCGCGATTGGGTCGAGTGCTGGCCATAAAGCTCTAAATGAGATCGAGAGACCTTCAAAATTAATATTTTAAGGGATGTGAGATTTGGACGATAATAAATTATGTTGAAGCTATCATACTGTGTGTGAATTGGTGAAAATTGTCTTCGTTCTACGAAGAGATGCGATTGATTTTCCAAAAATGAAGAGATTTTGAATTTTCTCTTTTTTTTTTTTTTTGTAGATTTTTCGAAATTTTTCAATTTCACAAGTTCATAAATAACGTTACAAAAACTAGAGTGACCGATTACAAAAATAGCCTTCGACGTTTCGCATTGAAGGTTCAATAGATAAGTGCATTTTAATTGCACGACGCGTGTATGAAAAAGAGACGATGCGCTATGGCAAAATAAAAGAAAGACGAGAGACTGAAAAATGTGTACGCGCGCCGGCCTAAAAGAGGGGGGCGGAGAGAGGATCGGGGCAAGGATAGAAAACCGCGAACCTGACGTGACGTCGTGGCTGGTCGCGCGAGCTAAACATAGAACTCTCTGCTCTCACGGCTGGCCGATGCTTGCGCGTCCACTGCACTTTGTACTCTATTCACTTACCATTCTCTTCTCTTTCACACTTCTTCCAGACTCGCATTATTACGCTCCTCTCTCTCTCTCTCTCTCTTCCTCTTTACTTTGCGCTCGCCAATCTCAAGGCTACTATAGAAATACATCGCTGCCATATTTGCTCTGCCGTTATCAGAGTCTCAACATATGTGTACAACGCGACGATTTACTTCTGTTACAAACGAATCATTTTTCGATTACATTTCTCAAATAACGAGATTCATTTATTGACGGTTTTGAAAATTGGAGAAGTCGAAATGCGACCGGATTCCTTCTGGTATTTTTGTGTTTTACTCGAAAAAAATTTGTTTCGAAAGAAAAATTATTGCTGAAAGATGAAACACGATTGACGAAAAAAGTGATAAACTTTTGCTGCATTTTTTTTTATCTCGAGATTGTTGACTACTTTGAGACCGAGTGTGCATAATTATTTAAATGATAAGTTCATCAGTTAAATTCGGAGTAATTATTCATCGGTCTCTCAACCTCCGCGGTTTCGAATAAACATTAAATTTAATTAGCCCGATGTACGACAGTAGCTGACTCGTGCATTTTTCTAATATTCAAGCATCTGTCCAATTCCCCGAATATTAAAAAAGCTATCGCGATGAAAATTTTATCTGAAAAAAAATCTCGTATTTCTGGGTAACGTTCTCATCGCGCGCCATCAATGAACAAACAGAGATAAAATGAAACGATCGATATGTAACGCACCTCGAGGATGACGAGTAGTTCACTAATGCAATGAATCATTTTTTTCTTCTCGGTGACGTAACGTGAATCATCGATAGCTATAATCGTCCGGGTCGATTGGACCCAATGAAAAATATGTTTCTATCGATAAAAACAAAGCATGATTTATCAGAAGCCTTTGAATCATCGAATTCATAACGTGATCCCGATTGGAACTTTCTTCGAAAAACTGCTGCCAATTGTTTCGTTGATGAACCTTCGTATATGAACCGATCATTCATCGAATTTTTAGTTAAAAACATTTACTTTCTCGCTTTTTGGGTATTACATCTTCGAAAACATTTCACGAGAACCCCGAATAAAACGAAAGAAAAAAAAACGCGTTTTCGAACACAACAGCTAAAAATCTGTGAGAGACGAGCAGTAGAAAAGAAAAAGCAAAAATGCATGAATGCACTTGTATGCATCGGAGTCATAGAGAAAGAGCGTTCGAAGAAAAAGAGTTAACGAAGGAAGAAGAAAAAGAATGATGGAAAGCTCTGTGGCTATATATATATATATATGTATACATATAAGAAGATAAAAATCCACCAATGCTAAACTGGACGATACACGCCGAGGGGGTCTTCGGTTCTGTATGAGTGCATCGCGATTGTTGCATGTACAACTTCGTATACGTATATATATATATAGACGTTGCGTACTGTATTGCACTCCGGTAGTCTCATTCACGGAACTCCACTACGAGTTTTGCTCCGTTGATGGACGTATCGCGACTGGCAACCCTCCCTCCCTCCCCTCCCCCTCTCTCCTTCCTTTCCCGAGTACGTAGTAAAGCTACGTTCACGGCCGTTGCACCGTGCAAGCCGCTCGCGCTGCTGCAACGATCCATCGCCCGCACTTAGCTGCGGATGCGCTCGTTCATCATTGTACTAAATTAAAATGGCGTATTAATATATAAATAACGTATTCATTGAAAAAGACAGAAGAAAGAAAAAAAAAACACAACTATACTATTGTTGAACTTGGAGTAACAAATTGAACTGTTCGATGTTGCTTGCAACGTTAAAATTTGCATCGTCAAATTGATGTTATTCATTTTATTTTCATTCAGAAATTAATCGCGTTTTTCTGAAGGAAAAAAAAATAAATGTTGGTTATTCGAGCGATGTATATTTTAATATTATATTTGTTTGAGTGGATTGAAAATCTAATTTTCTTTGATGAATTCTAAAAAAAAAAACATTTGTAATCTTACGAAAAACGTTTTTGTTTATGTTTCAGGTAAGCGGACATTGATGTAACGTTACTTTGATCGATTTAACGGGACCTGCTGGTGCCTCGACCTTTGGTAACGTAGATACTCGGTTAAATGTATATTAGGAAATGAAAATACAGCTTGAATGTCAAGGAGTTTTGGCGCTGTTTATTCGAGAGACGCTTCTCGTCGAGCATGCTTTATTTTCGGATCAAAATTGTTTAATTTTTCTCGTCGAATGTTATTGTTGTTGTTGTTGTTTTTCTGTTCTCCCATCCATCGCGTTCGACTCTTGTCGGGCGTGGGGGCCGTGTCCTCCGTTTGGTTTTCATCCCTCGGAGTATTTTTCTCGGTGGGAGTAACAAGGGTAGGGATTGCGTGGGTGATGATGGAAGGGCGCGCAGGAACCTTCAGGGTAGACGCTGCGTCGTGGGCGAGAGAGAAATAAAAGGGACGAGAGAGAGGAAGGGAGGGAGCAGGGAGGATGGAAGTGGGAGAGAGGAAAGCGAAGGAAAGCTCGAAGGATGAGATGAGGAGGGCAATAGCAGCGAGCAAGAAACGGAGTACTCTCTGGTGGTGGTGGTGGTGCTGCTGCTGCAGCAGCCTCTCTCGTTCTCTCGCAACCCGCACGAGAGAACCCCAGACGAGAGCATCGATCTGGGCGTCGGCCTCAAGACACACCCTCTTCACCCTCTCCTCCACCTTCTCTTCTCCTCTGTTTTTATTCCTTCTTCCTTCTTCTCTCTCTCTCCCTCTCTCTCACAATACTTTTCTACGAGAGAGCGCGTGTCTCTTTCTACCTTTGATTTTTCTTATTATTTTTATGATTTTTATTTTATATTTATATTTAGTGGTTCTCATAGTCTTATTACTCGTTTTTGTTGCTTTATTAGTTTCTTGTCTTTACTTATAGCGTCGTGTTCCCGGTTGCTTTTACGATTCCCGCCTTTTAGTTTCGTAAAATCTTTCAATTCCATTCTTTTCTTACCGTTTTCCCTGCCGTTACAACCTTCTCGTTTCTCAACCGTATCGCATTCGCCGGGGCCAATGTCTATGAAGCTGCAGAAAATTTTGGCTGACTTAGTACGTGCTTAACTCGGTCTCCGCCGGGTCCTTTCGCAAGACCAGTATCCCCTCGACCACCATCACCACCGGCTTCTCAGCTGTGACGCAATGGTGCACGAACGCCATCCAAAATTCGTATACACACTCATCGAAACACGTGAAAAAAATGTTCACTTTTTTCATTGGTCTTTGATCCTGTCGTTTTATCAATTGAATCACTCTTTCCTTCGAATGATTTTCTTCGTCGATGAAAATCCGCAGAGGCCCCATACGATTACAGAGAACGATTATTTCTTTGGATTTTTTTCCATATTATTTTCTTCTTCTGTTTATACCGACATGCAGGAATAATTCAAAATGAATTATAATATCATCGACTCACTGGTTGAAAGGCGATTCTATCCATCGTTCTTGTCATCTACGTTCTTCATTTTTTCAACTTTCGATTATACGAACGATTTAATACTCCGGACGCGTGTTCAGTATTCATATGTTGTCTCGTGGAAGGATTTTCTCATTTTTCTCGCTCTCCCGACCCTCGTTCCTTCGGGATTACAAGGAGCACGCCCCGCTTTCGGAATATCAACGCGACAAAAAAATATATTAAACGTCATACAGACGGTAGGCGAGAGAGGTCCGGTAGAATTCGTTCGATTTTCAATTCCCTTATAGATCGTTGCCGCCTGCACGAGACCAACATCCAACAACATATTTTCTCATACGTATTTTTATATACGGTGCACTAATTATTTAACGTCATTTATCATCGTTGCGTTTCTTTCCTCAAAGCCGCGTGACCGTCGAACCCCCTCGAAATCGTTCCTCGTGTCTTCTTACTGCCCTAACTTTTTCCCTCATCCTCATCGTGTCCTGTTTGTGCAAATAATGGAGAAAAAAAAACCATTTTTTTCTATTATTTCTTGCAATCAATTCTTCGATCGCATATTTTTTTTTCTTCTTATTTTATAAATTTATTCTCGAGTTGATAAATTACTGTTAATCTCGAGGCACATTCGATCCTCGGTGACTAGAAATATATGTTGACGAGAAGGATTTCTCAATAATTCGAACGAACGAATACTAGCATTAAGAGCAGCCACGTCGATAATTTCCGGAGCAAATCGAGGTGCAGAAAATGAGATTTTTCTTTTTCCAAGATACGCGAACACGTACTCGCTGGCTAATTAGTGGAATATTTCATCTCCCCGAACGAGCGAGAAACTGTATTGGCAAACTAGAAATGAAACGCGCATATTTTCTGAGGAGTTGCGTAAGCCTCACTCGGACAGAGAGGTCATTTACCTCTTCGAACGATAAAAATCCTTGGCCTCGTCCGTATAAATAAAAAACAGAATAATATTTGATATTCGACGAAACGTTTATATTCTGATATGTAAATTCTCGTGAAACTGGGAGTTCCCCTAACGCTCGAATAAGGCTTTTCCCGCCAGAAAATCTCTCGCCAGGAAGCCTTTGCTCTCGGGGAAACCCGATTTTCGAAATCCCGAAATTAAACGCGGTTACCGTTATCGCTACCAATGATAACTGCGATAATTATGGCGTGGAAAAATCATAATAATCAAATCTATTCGCCCGCCTCCGAGGTGATCTCATTACGGACACGCGTCGTTTGCAATTACGTCACTGATGACCATGTGCTTTTCTCTCTCATCGTTTTTTTTTTTATGTTTTCTGTATTTCTCTCCCGAGTTAATTACGCAACGCTCGTGTGTGCGGAGGCTTTCGCGAGGAAGAGCACAAATGTTTTCCGCTGCTCCCGGGACCTCATGCAACGATTCGTACTCACGATTGAGAGAAAGATGCTGGAATCTCTGCGTGTGAGATATCTTCAAAGATGCAGTCGCGTTTATCCTCCCGCCTCGGAAAACATTGAGACGAAACGTTGCTCACGATTATATCATTCGTTTTTCAATGGTACGTGCGCATGCAGAGAAAAACACCGACGACGATAACGCTCTCCATTCGCTATTTAAATATTCTTTTATTGGCATGTTTCATTAATTACCGTTGATTTATACTTTTTTTTTTATCTCGTTGAAAAATGAAATTGAAGCTGAATTGAAATAAGTAATTGCGTTCATTTTTTCTCTTAGTTATAACCAGTGCTCGGTTTACTTGGAAATAATGAGATAACGATGCTTTCTCATGGAAGGTATATAATGGACAAGAAAATGATGAAGTCCTGTCTAATTAATAATTGAACCGCAACGTTGATCGTCGTTTTTATTTTCCGAATCCCCATTTCGTTGAAAGTTTCATTATATACTCGATCAAATAATCGAGTTTCTAATTGCTCCTTGAGAATGATGATTTTTCGATTTTTAAGTGAGATCGCGTTCGTGGGAAAAGTTTTGAAAACAAAAGCTTCCATATTTCATAACTATAAAATATTAATCGTTTTATGGTTATCACGATATATATAAATTGAACGAAAATCAATGAAAAAAATCACAGATTATTTACCACGTTTTTTTTTTTCACATGCCACTATCTCGCGAGGCTCTTTCTCGTCCGGCAAAGTTAATGAGCATTCCGATAAACTCGCGTGTTGCTCACTCTTTATTCTCTCTCTCTCTCTCTCTTTTTTTATTCAGCCTTCTCGTTTCATGCATTCAATATGGATCGAGATATCATCCGCTCTGTCTCGTGACTCGTACGATAAATCAAGCTCACTCGAAGAGTGTCAGGTTTGTGTCTCCCACGAATCAGCATTTTCATACGTATATATAGATATACGTATTTATTTACAGATAAACGAATAACGAATATATATATATGTGTGTCCTAAGAGCCCGTATATATATGCCTATATCTGTGCTAAATTATACGAAAATAATGATAGATAGAGTCGAGAGAAATGCGGAGGAGTTTTGAAAACGCGTCTCGTCATTTTAATGAACTGCGCAAGGCGATCGCAGCGCGCGAGCTCCGTATACGCTTTCCCCTACGTGGGCACATTTTATGTCCTCTCTTTATTGCAGCTAATAGACCCGGATCGTCAGCGCAAAATGTCTTCTCGTATCCAAACTTCCAAAATTATCCATTCTTCCGGTCTCGTTGATTCAACGATTTTATTGGCGAAATAATTTCGAAAATCCGTATACGTTCTTTCATTTTTTTTTTACGACTAGATTTTTTTATAAATCCAATTATTTAATATTGATATTTAGAAAACAGTCATTTTCAATGACGATGGTACTTCTCAACGAGCAGATCTCATTTGCGAGAAAACGAAAATAATTCTAAAGTGGAGACAACGCCGAAGAACTTTGATCACCTTTCAAAATAATTGCTAAAAAAAATCGTGCTTCATATGATTTTTTGAAATCAGTATCGTTAGAAAATTTCTATTTCACATTCTTTTTATTATTATTATTATTTTTTTTCAAATCATACAGAAAGATATAAAAAATGTTTGGTTTGAAAAAAAAAAAGATGAAAAATAAGATGTAGATTCTGTCGTCGTTCAGAACGAACGTTGCAGAGAGTGTGCAGAAAAGTAGAGAGACACATCAGGAGTATATGACGCGTACATGACGAACGATCGTAAAGGGTCAAACTGAGCTCTGGACCAGAGTTTTTTAAATTCCCGAAGGGATCCTGACAAAGCTTCGTCGATCGTAAAACCGACCTACACGTTGTACGAGTCGACATAGGTATAAATAAAATGATGTATATAGAAATAGATGCGTGGTTCACCTGGATGCGTGTGAAGCGCATATTTATCTGGTGAAGAAAAAAAAAAGTGTATACACACGTTTTTCTCTTTCTCAATCATGTTTCTCACTCTTTTTTATTTATTTATTTATTTTTTTTTTCATCCACGTCATATGGTACTCGCATAATATTTTCTTGCGGAAGAGAAAAAAAAAAAAGTTAGAATATCGTAATAAACATACGTACATTGTACAAAGGTGAAATTCACGTGACGTTAACTTTTTACATGCCCGCGAATATTGAGTCGTTAAATAAAAAGTCTATTCTCGTGTTCTCGAACTTATACGACCTCTATGTTCGTATTTTAATGTACTGGTTTAATAAAATTGGAAAATTCATTGGCCATGCTATTAATTACTTCATTATTATAACGTTAAAATGTATTAGTTAAATTCTTATACGTATTCGAGAAGTTGAAATATCTCATTTTTTTTTTTTACAATTAGTTATAGGTCTATAAATATATTTTACACATTTGTATGACCATCGATTAAACGCACGTTCGTTTTCACGAAAATCGTATATACAGTTTAAAGTTGTATAGTTCGTTAAACAAATACGAGAAAACAAGTAATATGTTTTAGTGCATTAATTAAATGAATGAAATAAACGTAAATGTTGATTGCTTACTCCGATAACACGGAGAAAGAGAGAGAGCTTAAAAAAATTGTACATGAAAAGTGCAGCAGGAGAAGCTGCTGCATTGCTACAGGGAAGTGATACAGATACTCGTAAACGCAGGATTGGCTGGCGATGGGTTTATGGAACACTTAACGTTCATCGTGTTATCCCAGCGTTTACATCCTCCCCCTCCTACGCCCTTTATCCTTGATACAGATATCTATATATTTTCTTGAATGCTTGCTGCACGTATCACTTAAAAGCACATCGATTTACTCGCAATCCCTTCTCTCTCTCTCTCTCTCTCTCTCTTTCTCTCTCCTCTCTGCCGATTCATCCCTTTCTCTATCTCAACGGAGCCATCGATCTGTCTATTTATCTTGTTTTTCACGTAAATTCCTGTCAGTATGCCTGTACGCAGAAGCTTCAGGAAAACATCGAGTAAAATAACGACACATCTTTCCGTAATCTTTCTTTCTACCTGGAGATTATGAGGAGCTGTAAAAATTCGTTTTCCTCGTCGATTTATTCCCTCTCGTAGAGCTCCTCCATTGTATGAATTTATTTAACATCTATACACGTACACATCTTATTTTCGATTTTTTTTTCCTGAACTTGTGTTCCTCCGATGTAGAAACCGAGAAATTTTACTAGCAATAACGAAACCAGATTATACAGTCATATAAATATTCATAAACGTATAAATTTTTTTTCTTCTTCTTTTTCGAATTATCGCATCCCGGACAGCGGATGGAAAGATCACAAAAATTTTGTGGAAAAAAAAAGCTAGAAAAAACGGTGTCATCGGATTGACCGGTTCGTGTTTTTCGTACACTTGTGTCATCATCGCCCAAGTTGTTTTTTATCTCGAAAACTTTGGATCTTGAAAAAAAAATAGAAAAAGAAATAAAAAACAGAAGATAGAAACAAGAATCCTGACGCAGCTTCCTCTCGGTCAAAATGTTTTTTTCGCTCTCATTATTTGGAATCGGCTGAGTAGAATTTGACACGATGCGCGATATATTACGTGTGTATGAGAGTTTATATATATTTTCGAAGAGTCGTAAAAATCGGGTCCATACGTATACGCCATCGACTTCTTTCTACGTGCGATTCTGCTCACGTAAACTTGAGCGAAACCGTAAAGGTGAGGACATGCGAGGCACAGGGAGAGAAAAAGAGAGATAAAAAGCCAGGAAAGTTAAAATATATAGCGATTGCAGGAAGAGAAAAGTAAACGAGTTGGCAGATGACCAAAGACTCGATAATACGAAGTTTCCTTCACGAAGCACGAGAATTAAAAGTACGTGAGGATAGCTGTGAAAAAAAAAAGAAGAATCTTATTCTCAACGCCGCAACATTTTCAAGTTCCTTTTGTACGGTTTAATCGTTTGAATCCAAAATTAAAAAATTCGGTGTATCAATAAAACCGATTCTGCCTCAGATTTTGGAAAAGAGCATTCTCTCATGGATCATAAAAGCGAATACATTTGTCCGGGTTTCTGCAGGAAAACGCGTTCGCGAAAAGCCATCTTAAGTCCTTAAAGTTTTCTTGTACGAAACCTCACGCTAATGCGTCCATATGGACTAGACTCCTCCAGCTCGTCGATCATAATTAAGACGGCAAACTCTCGAGACTGTAAATCATACATATATATATGTATATATAAAGCCGAGAGGGTTGAGCTCACGTAAAGACAATTAGAATTAGTCGCGTCGGTAATTATGGCCTCGTCATAAGATACTCCGTCCAATTATTACTGCAATTATTTCGTTCGTGTCTCGTGAGGGTTTATACGCGATCTTCTCATTCTCTCTCGTGTTCTCTTCGCAGCCCTTTCTACCTCTGTTCATAACTTTTGCAATATACACCTGAAACCGCGGCATCAATGTTCACCTGTGTTTTTCTTTTCTCCGGCTTCATTCGATCGATTCATCACGTATCAATATATATTTATGTACATTCATTTCTTATAGCATATGTATATTCTTTTTATAATTATATTGTACCGAACGATCCTTGGTTCGATGCAATCGCGTGTCTATGATTTTCGTCATTCCAATAGTATTTTATTACCATCTCACGCCTGATTCTTCTTCAGCACACCTTGGAATCTGTCAGGTAAAGATTGCGTTCGTTACACTACGAGAATTCAAGCTCTTTTGCGTCGATCCTTGTTCGCTTTGCAAATTGAAATAAATTATTGCGTTTGAGCGATTATTTCGTCGATTGCATTTTCTCGAGAGGAAAATAAGAAAAAGAATATAAAAAAAAAATCAACATCATTTGCAATAGATCCAACGCTGCTGTTCTCGTTGAAAGTCTTGCTTTGAAAACTTTTCGATGCTTCATTTATCATTGAATATTATTTATTTATCTCCAGTTCGCGTAATTGATTAGATTTTTCGTAATAAGTCCGACACTATATATATGCCCGCAGGCTTTAATATGTGCTTGAAAAAGGCTCGCTAAGAGACCGGAAGTCATTCGAGGACGACGCCCTTCTCGGCCTCTCTTTCTCTCTTTACAACCGGATGCTCTTTTCGCTCATAGTCCGCGGGTCTTCTCTCGCCTACGCAAAATTTAATTAACGAACATGGCATCAGCCTCTGATGAGCGAAAGAGTCTGGGCGTGTCAATCCGAGGGTAACGAGAAATTTCATTTCGTTTCTTATCGATCAAAGTTTATCGAGAAATCGAGTATAGCCTCTAACGAAGAATATATTTTCCAATTGTAAGGGAACTCGTAATGCAAAAAAAGAAAAAAATTAATCAATCGAGTTGGTGTTACAGCACTTTTTTTTATGTTTTCGAATCGAATAAATGTCTGTTACGTTACACGAGTTCGATGTCGTTGAGATAACTCGACAAAACTGTAAAAAAAAAAAAAAAAAACGTTAAATTCGACACGATTGGAAGCTGGAATGCAGTAAAAATTCTTTTCTATATTGTCCGACCTCTTGAAAGCATTTTTAAAAACACACTATTAAAAAAAGAAAGAAATGTTCGCAAATGAAACGGCTGGAAATATGAAGAGAGTCAAAGAATCCATAGAATAATTTACGTTTCACTCGGAAAAATGCAAACTTCAATACCACGAGAAAAAACGATTCAATAAATTGGCTGAACGAAAAATAAATAAAACGTCTAAATATTTATATTCCCTTGCCTGTGTATACTACGGGAACGTCGCCGTTATCGTTGAGAGCGACACGAGATGGACGATGAAATAATTTGAATGTAAAAAGGACGAAAAATAATTGCAGTCGCAGAGATCATCACTGAGAGTCTTCGTGAAGGAAGAAAGAGTACGAGAGAGAGAGAGAGAGAAAGGGCAAGAGATAAGTTACCACCATAAATTACGAAATACAATATAAATGCAAATTTAATGCCGGGTATAACTATTTGTATTTGGTCGCTCGATGGAGTGGTGGCATAACGTTATACTATCAAGCGAGAGTGCTTCAGCACGTCTAACAGTCTGCTCGTATGACTCTTAGTACCGGTTGTCACCCTTGGCTCAATTTCCCCCCCTTTTTTTTTCCACTCTCTTATATACTTTTTTTACCGCCCCAATGACGAATCTCACTCGTCCCTCTTTTCCTTATTGTTTTTTTTTGTCTTTCTTAATCGTCTCTCTGTATAATATCTCCGGTGCTCGGTTCTTTCGTGTACGTATACCATTCACGTTCGTTCCCCGTCTTTCACCCCTTTAAGCTCTTTAATCCTCGTGTCAACTCGCTCGAATGGCATCTCCCTATCGTCGTCGTTGCCGGATCAAACATCGCTTTGATAAATAAATAATGTAAATTTTTCTTTTTTTCAACAATCGGAGGGGACGACAAAAATTCATTTCTGTCTATTTTTTTTTGTAAATATAAATATTTTTGTTTTGTTTTTGCTGACAATTTACTGGCACTTGAGATTTCGAGAATACGGTGATGGGTGCGTCGCGTTTTGTAAAATTTCGCTGGGCCGCAAATAACGCGATTTTTTCGGGCCAAAAAATGTCTCTCCGATCGCCCATCGAATAATAAAATAGAATATTATCTTTTTGTATGGAAAAATTCAATCAAAAAAATAACACTTCGGTCTCGTACGTTACGAATAACGATATAGAAGGCGCGCGTAGTAAAATCGCCTCTGCATGGACAAGAGAAAAAACAAGAGAGGAAGAGAGTTTACAGCATCCCTGGTCGTGCCAAGTTTTTCAGTTGTGGAACGTTCGTTGAGAATATTCATACGCTTTTTTGTTCCTCCTCCTTCGTTCATCCTCCTCGTTCCCCCCATGCACCTCGTATTTTTATTGTCGGTGTGACTCTAATACGTGACTATAGTCTTCGTTCTCTCTCACGATCCTATTTTTTTATTTTTTCTTTTGCTCTCGCGGTGTGTAGCTCACTCTCGTGCTCATCGTCTCTGTTTCTCTCGTTTTGGTCGTAAAATTCCGTACGTATCTCACGGAGAATTTCCATTTTGCGTGCAGACTCTTATTCTCTCGAACTTCTCGTTCATTTTTCGCCAAGCAATCGTGCGGATTCACGCGACCATGTGATATTTACGCGCAAGTGAAAATTTATTTTTTCTATCTCTCTCGCAGACGCAACGACGACGTCGCGCGAAAAATCTTGACACAATAAATTCTTATTGATTATTCGCGAATAGCAAAAGTATAAATCGTTTGCCGACTCTCCCGAATAAAGCGAGAGAAATATACGAGGAATAATACTCTCGTGAGGCTCTTTTCGAAATTGAAAAAAATAAAAGTTTACGATTAATGGATCAAACTTTACCAACAATTTTTACGATTCTATTTACCCTTTTTGTTTTCGATATTTTGAAAAATTTTCTTTTTTTCTTTTCTTTTCTTTTATTATCGCCTCTCGTAAATTTTCATCCCCTCGAACGTAACCGACTTGTTTATTACGACGTTCCATATTTTCCGCTCGACATTTTCCAGCACCCAGTTCACAGCTCGTTCCTCATTCTTCGTGTATATCGAGCCAAACAATCGTACCCAAGTTTGCATAAAAATATACATTCTCCTGCATATATATATATATATGTATATATTTATTACACGCATAATACATTTGCTCTTCCTGTACTCGAGCTGCTGTGGTTTCATTGCATTTCCAAGTTGCATTCGCTATATCCGTTCTCCTGGGACAACCAGACAGAGTTTATTTGTTTCCATATTTTATTTTTATCTCTCATCTATACAGTATAATTTTGTTTTTTTTTTTTTTTTTTTTTTTTTTTTAATTTTTATTCATTCTTTTTGGTAAGTGACGTTATCTCCGCACCCAAAATCCTCGCGAGTCACGTATACACTCGTAAAACGATTAAAAGCTTATCCCTTTTATTTATTCGGTGTTTAAAATTTTTTATACATTTTTCCAAATATTCTTTACAATCGAATGAACATTCGTTTCGGTTGAAATGAATTTTGTATACTTGGCACAAATTTAGCGAGAAGTCGCGTATATGTTGAGCGAACGAAATGAATTGGTCATTTCGGCAAAATTGAAATAAATTTGGTCAAAGTTTCTAGCCTGGTTGATGAAAATATGAATAACACTGAAATCGATCAAGATATTAGTTTATTCTCGTTCGCGTCGAGTTTGGAGAGGGAAGAAAAAGTTTGAAATAAAAATAAAAAAATGAAAAGAAAAAGAAAAGAGTAAGGAACGACTGAGAGAAACAGGTGGAAGGTAAATCCATCTCGATATCCTCATGCCCATTGAAATATATATACACAAGCCGCGAGGAGTAAAAGTGCGTAGCTGGAAAGAGTCGGGGCTCGCGCATAAAGTCCCGACCCGATTCTACGAAAGGCCATATCTTTTCTCACGCACATGTATATATACACCTGATGGAGAGTGACCCGGTGTGGTGTAAAATCGACGCTAGAGTAAAAGACGTTCTCGTGCACACGCGGAAGGGACACCGCGTAATAGTGCGCAACGCTCCGAGAGTCGTAAACTCACCACCGCCGCGCGCGTATATAAATCGGGCGTTGACGAACAAAAGGTCTCGTAAGAGCCGGCATTCTCGTTCAGAAGTTCATCCAACTTACGACCTTTTGCTGCTTTACTGTCCAGATATATACCTAAATGGCTGAGGGTATACAGGGGTCAGGGGAGAGGAAAGTTTCAGGTGCTTTTACGACTTGGTATTGTCCGGGTTCTCTCGCCTTATGCTTCTCTCTATGCTCCTTTCAAAACTGCAAAATTGTTGTATATACACGTGTTCCTTCCTTCTCCCCGTATACAGGAGCTCCCAAAAGTTTCATTCGAGCTTTTTATCAAGAGCAAGTAGATCGCTAAAGAGAAACTCTTTCTTTTTCTCCTCATAGTGATCCGCATCGCTCGTGTGAGGCATTCGGGGACTCGGGAGATGCCATTCATCGATACCCATCGAAACAAATCTTTACGAAAACTTTTTCCCCATCATAATTCAATCGAATCGTATGGAGTTTTGACTAAACTTCTGTAACACCGTGTATTCCTCGAGGCAGCGGGAATGGGGCGCGATTGCGGTTTCCCTTTCGCGTGTCTTCGTGGCTTTTCTCGCCTCTCCCATCCCCACATTTTACCTCCTTCGCCCCTTTGCTCTGCCTACCATTTTTTTTTATTTCTTCTATATTCTCGTGTGTGCGGTTATGTCTTCGTACATTCACGAAACGTTACTCCTCTTTCGAGCATTGCCGCACACGAGATACCTCCGATGTAATACCCTCGCTGCTGTTGTTATTATTCTCCTTTTTTTTTTTCTTCACCGAGAAAACTCACGAGAGACAAGGAGAGGGAACTCAACCGCGCGTTGTTTCAAGGTTTCCCTCTTCAGAGTCAATGACTTTTCCTCGACGATCACATGCCACAGAAAAATATGAATAGATCGCGAGGCGATGGGCAAAAAAAAAAAAGAACAACCAGAGCCTCCAGTATTTCATAGGCAATTCGTCCGCATTGAGATCAAAGAAATTATGTGACAATTAAGATTTCGCGATTCCGTCGACGTCGGCAGGGAAAAAAAAAGTAAATTAAGCCGATTGGCAAATGAAACATTCTGAGCGAGCGAAGAAAAAATAACGAACGGGCAACTGACATTTCTAGATTATTTGACATTCATAATCTTTTTAGCCTCGTGACATAAATCGTGTCGTACATTCATCTCGACGGTCTTGATTCCAAGTCTGGATGACCTCGCATCCAATATATATATGTGTGAAACGTTTCTTTATTTTCAAACTGTATAATTATATATCAGACAAATATAGATGTTGCGGTCATTGAACTAAACGAAAAATAAATGTTGTATCCATATATATTAGGCTCGGGACACGGAATATTCTCCTCAGTGGCTTGGTGACCTCGAGAGAAAGTCCCTAATGACTTTTGTTTTTTTCAGGCTAGCTCGCGGTTCGGTTGTTGAAAACATTGAGCCGAACACGATCACGATAATCATCGTTAGATTTGCGAAAGTTTCGTTTCTCCGTTTGTACCGTATCTCTCGTATCAAGGTAAATCGGTGCGACGAATGGCAGAATAGAAAAAAAATCTGATAAATTTAATTTTTTTTTCTCGCGATCTTCTCGAAAGTCAAGCGCGCGTTTGAAGAAATTGATAAAATTTACTAAAAATATTTTTAGCACACGCGTCGGCGCGAATGTTCATCTCACAAATTGGTTGCCGGAAATAAAAAAAAAGAAAACAAAATACAGGCACAATGAGAGACGCATGAAAAGTAAGAGAAGAAAGAGACGAAGCGTAGACATAACGCCCAGAAATGGAATTTTATGGTCTAGCAGAGTTGGGCAAAGAGACCTCCCCAGCTTCTCTACTTCTCGGGGCGGATCTTTCGTAGAGCTTTCCACCAGCAGCAGCACCACCAGCTTATACGAGAGTTCGCGGTGGCACACGTGAGTCAGTGATGGTGTATAGGTACGGGTTTAAGGTGTGCAAGCAACGATTCCCTCACTCGTAAAAAGGGAGAAACGTTCGATCGTAAATCAAAAAATCTGCTCGACGCTCGAGAGAGTACTCCGATCCCGAATACCTACACCCCTATATACATTATGTATACATACATATGTAAATATTCAAGTGCCATTTATTTAACGGGAGCGTAAAAGTACCTCCATTGAAATATTTTACTTGGGATTCAATGATTACCGCATAAAATTGCAAGTTGAAAACGTTTTTGCCTCGCGGTGAAAATTTCATCGTGCATCGGTACACGAGCCAATCATCTTCCCATTATCAAATGTAAAATGCAGAAACATTTGAAATTTTCGTTTCCCACTTTAGATTAAAACTATTCGATCGAAGTCTGGCTCGTTTAATTATTTATTGAAAGTCATTTAGAATTTCATTATTGATAATAAAATGTGGTACATTGCTCATTAATAACTGTGTTCTCGTTAGTCATACCTCGGTTGATGCGCTCGTATGAGCCGGCTTACCCTCCGCATCAATGTTGAGGAATTCATGACCCTTTAGGAGGTTCACAGGTGGTACACACAGGCTCACCGAGATATCGAGTTGTCAAAAAGCGTGACAAGGATATGCCAGGCTCTCGAGGCCACAGGCCTGTAGAAAGGTTCGCGAGAGGTCAACGAGAGATGAGTTTAGATCGTGTGCTAGAATTTATTTATACACGTGTATACATATATATTTATATATATATTGGAGTCATATAGATCGAGCGATCCGTGGACTCTGCACGATGCGGCATACAAGTTCACGTTTACATATATATATATATTATTCGGCATTGATACACCGTAGGATTGCAGTCCTAAAGCATTAGAGTTTAAAACAAAAAAAAAAGCAACAAACATTTGAGATCGAAGATTTGAATTTTTTGCTGTTCCGCACTTGATGCTCGGACATCGAAACAAGAAAATGATTAATCGTTGCATCAAGCTCGAAGGTTCGAGGAATTTATTTAGTTGTACCATCACTCGTGGAGTCGTGAAAGAAAAAAATGACAGCGTGAAATGATAGAAGCATGTATATTTTGAAGTTTCGACAATATTCTCTGGAACAATCCGTTTAATTTTACTGGAGATTAATTATCGTCTTTGGTCTTCAGTCGATAAGCCCTCGAATCGCGAAACCATGAAATTTTTTCCAAAAATGTTCTTATACTCGGACTCCTTGTATTCAAGCTGCAGGAACGAATACTCAGAATTTATTTACGCAACGGAGATGTGCAGAGAGATAAACGAGGATCGAGATATGAGCTTGATTGTGGCTGAACGAAGAGAAGTGAGCAGGAAATTGGACAAGGAAGCATCGGGACGTGTTTCTTTCTTTCTTATTTCCATTTTTTTATGTGCTCTCTCTCTCCTCTCGCGGCATCTTTGTCTGAAAAAAAAAAAAAGAAAAACACGGTGTGTTTATCGTAGTGTCAAAGCCAGAGAGGCTTGCTTTCGCAGATCCCTACAACATACGTCATTTGGCCTCACAACTATCATCGTTGATGGATCTGACATAAGAAAAATGAGCGATAAACGATAGAGCGGTGCTCTCCGCTCTCCTCTTCGAACATATGCTAAGAAATCAAGACTGGAAAGTTCCACGTGATATATAATCTGATGGAAAATATTGGAGAATCAAAAATCTGCAAAAAAAAAAACGAAAAATTAACCTCCGAAAAGTTGGTGCTCGAAAAAATCCATCGAAAACGTTGCTTCTCTTTTCCTTTTTCGTGCTTTCTCTCTCTCTCTCTCTCTCGCCGGTATTTTGATTCACGAGAAATTCTCCGGCAACCACACGCAATCATCCGAGTATTCTAGGAGCTGATCGGTCACGAGGACTGAATAATTTTGCAATTTTTAAACTTTCTATACAAGCCATGTACGAAAAGATGCTCGTTGTATATACGTGGGTAACGTCAACTTGTACATAGTCATGGATTTTAATGCACACGTTATATGCACCGGTGAATCCTGTTCTTCCAATCGACTTACATTTACTTCACTGTCTATCCAAACGCATTAACGTGCTTTTTTTTTTTTCTTTTCAAAAATCATTATTATCATCATTACTAATATACTTATAGGGTTATTCATCAACTGCGTATATCGTTCTGCTACAAAATAGTTATCGACGCGAAGAGATGAAACTGCCATAAATTCATGTATCCGTTTAGATCTTACGCACCCCGGCGTCCCGTAACATCTTGGAGTTTGTGCTTCTCGCTCTTTCGCGACTATTTATTCAATGAATTAGACATACGAGAATTCATTAAATATCAGTCTCGAACATCTTTCACGCGCGGGGGCAATTCTGTCAGCGGCGCAAAGACACTTATCAGTTTCGACATTTTCCTCTTGCACGATTTTATTGCCAGGTTTTTATAATAATCTTTGCTCGATGAAGATGAGAAAAAGGAGAGAAAACAAATTGCAAAGTGCATATCCTAGACCGAATGAATAAAACGTTTGGCCTTTGAAGAATCCTGGATTTGAGAGGCAGTTTTGTCGTTTTTTTTCTTCTTCTTCTTTTGCCTCGTTTCTGATATTTCTATGAGCCCTGTTTTTGAGTACTTTTTAATGTTGAGATGAAGGATTATTAAATTATTTTCTGTTACGAAACTGTTATCAGAAACTTGTTTGGTTCGTTGTTCATGATTTTTTTTCTGCTTTTTTTTCTTCTTCTTTTTTCTTATCGTCCCAAAAATAATCCAATGCAAATGCACTTCGTACTCCGATAAATCTGTCCAACGTAACTAATGCAGGCTCTTCTATGGGTGAATTGAAATTAGCAAATATCTTAAGAAACGATCGATATATCTTGCATAGCGAGAGTCTTTCTCGAGGAGTGTATACGCACAGCACACCATTCACGCAGATATCGCGAAGACTGAATAATTTCGCAATTAGAATTTTTGTCTCCTTCATCGAGGGAGATCGTAAATCGTTGTAATATATATAAATATATGGGGCTTTCCGTCTCCCAATTACTTTAATCTTCTTAAAAAATTCAATCATTTTTTGTCTCCGCTGCACGTAAAATTATTCATTCATTACTCGACTGCATTGCGTATTGATTTCGAAGAATTAAAAAAAAATAACAAAAAAAAAATTCGCATTTGAATCGTCGAACATGCGCACGTGGACGCCCATTAACTCGGTTATGAAAAAAATTAACAATCGTCGCGCTCTGTGGATCACGAGTTATTTATCATCAACGTTCTCCTTCCCATGTATTTGTATCGATATCAAGGAGGAGAAATCCAGACAAAATGAACAACGAGGAGAATTTAACGTTTGACAATCTCGAATGATTTTCAGTATAACAAATTTCGCAGCATTTTTTGCGCCGATGAGATTTCGCAGTTTTCTTTTGTACCGTAATAATGATGTCCGATTCCGATCCGATATTTATACATCTGAAATCTCATAAGCGAGATGTCGTCATCATAAATACCGTTCTTACGTTTATTACACGAGCGCAAACAGTTACTTTATTCTTGTGGCAATTACAATTTTCATCTCGTGATTGTTTTTTTTTATTCGTAGTATAACGTTGAGTGTGTGATAGAAAGAAAAAAAAATTCTAAAAAAATAAACAGAAAGAATTATTCTTATCTGAATCTTAACACAGCGCGATGGTTGCGAGTAAATTGTTTCGCTCGTCGCGATCCCACTGATTCAGTAAGAAAAATTCATAAATAAATAAACGATTGAAAAAAAAAAGAAAAAAAAACATGCTCAATGCATCTCGTTCGCTGTTGTCCGTCTCCGTGCCTCGTCTCGTTCGCTCTCGCTAAATCGAGCTCGCTTCGGATCGGCAAGCTCAGAAATCTTTTGGATCTTGTACTCGTATCTATAGCCGTCGTCTTTCTCTCTCTCTCTCGTGGAATCTCTCGGTAATACGGTCGCTCTCATATGTGCATGCGCATATAAAGCGTTATGTCATACGTTCTAGCAAACATAAACTTGTAATGACTCGCGAGGCATTCAGAGAGGGAGGATTAAAAAAAAAAAAAAATAGCAGCATTATACTACCTTTCTCTTTACTCGACACGTATTTATAAAATGTGTGTGATACACTGCACCGGCTACTCTCGAATTATCCTCTATTATTGATCTTTCTCATTTACATTCCCGCATGTGTTGTTATTTTTATACAGAATTCTTCAATCGGCCTCGTTTATCGATGAATATAATTTTTTTTTCTCTTCATTCACTTACAACTCGTTGGGCTTTCAAATTTGTGTTCCATGACTATTCTCCGGTTTGAATCACATCAACCTGGAAGCAGATTGTGCATGGAATTGAACAAATAAAAGTGAAGAAAAAAAATTATCGGCATTAAGGAGTTTCGGTACAAAAGGCAAAATGTTAAGAAATTAATGAAATTTGGTGATAATGTTCTTCAACATCAAGTACGAAAAGACAAATTTTTTCAAAATTTTCTTCTACTTAGTTATCGAGTAATTATGCATTAAAGCAGATTTCTTATGCCCGAAGTGTATACCTATATATATGGAAACGGTATGCTTATACA
The DNA here is from genome assembly GCA_037576405.1 of Campoplex capitator. Classification (NCBI taxonomy): domain Eukaryota; kingdom Metazoa; phylum Arthropoda; class Insecta; order Hymenoptera; family Ichneumonidae; genus Campoplex; species Campoplex capitator. The sequence goes on along the minus strand of JARBWI010000323.1, from coordinate 3,953,747 downwards.
CGTGAACTTTAGTCTTCAATTACTCGATAACTGTGTAGAAGAAAAATCTGAAAAAATTTGTATTGTCAAATTTGACACTAAAGAATATGTTCACCAAATTTTATAAAATTCTTAACTTTTTGACAATTTTTGTGTTTTTAACATGGTTTAGCATGCAACATTGTATCGCCTGTACCGAAACTCCTTAAACCATCATCTTTTCTGTTTATTTATAAGCGCGCGTATGTATATAAAAGCTTTATGTACAGTGACACGACGGTGACTCACCGGGTCACTATGTATCATGCGCGTCGACTGGTCCGAGCGTCATCATCATCGTCGTCATATCACGTATAGAAATTGATGGGTTTGTTGGCATCGCGGACTTTCGTCATCTGTTTCTTTCTCTTTCTCCCTCTCTCTCTCTCTCTCTCTTTCTTTCTATTCACTCTTACATAAATAAATCTACTTGTGTATAACAGAGAAAACGATTATCGGGCATTCGACCGCGATCCTTGGATTCATTCCAGCCTCCGTTCGCGCGGATACCTCGAAGTTGTGCTCTTTCTTTCTCTCCCCCTCTGTCTTTTTTTACATTTCATTCGACACTCTCGCGGTCGTCAACACTCATTTACTTACTCGTTATTAACCGTCCGATCATTACGACACGTGCCACTTCGGGAGATTGTTCACACGAGGCTTAGTCCCTCGTTCGTTTTTTCGCTATTCTTACCCTCGTCAACATGTTTTTTTTTGTTACTTCAACGTTTCTACTCGTAGTGGAGATTGCTCTGTTGAGGAAAGAAAAAACAAAGCAGCTACTTCGATGTGCATATTCAGCTCTATTTTTTCATCATTTTTGCACGCATAAACTACTATTATATCCGCTGGGATTTTACAGGATGGTTATAAAACGTGTAGAATGGCTCGTTAAGGTTCGAACTTTTAGGACTCAAAACATCTCTTACACCTACGAGTTTTATATCCCGGATACATTGTTTTTATTAATAATCATTTATTCCATAATATTCATGGGATTTTACTGAAAACTTTATTGTTGAGAACGAAATTCACGTTTTTTTTTCTTCGTTTTTCATTTATTTTAAATTGTCTCCAAGTTTAACGGCGTTTACTAACCTGTCGTTTGAATTTCATTAGTTTTCTCTCGCTGCATACGATAATCTCACTCGACATTATATACGAGTGCGCCGCTCGCAGTGAGGACTTATGGGGACGAATGCGGCGGTGGCTGCGTTGAAAAACCGTTCGTGAGAGTAGTGCAGACCTTGCCTTATGTGGTATGGCGCCATTCGGTACAAGAGAACTCTCCTCGGCCATTTACTCCTTTCCGTGTATTCATATTTACACGTGCCTGCCTTTCACGTACACGCTTATATATTATATATCTCTGTATACGTCTTTCGATATTCCGTTTTGGAGTCGAGCACTAGTGCACTCCGATCCCAGAATGGTTATGGGGGTTAATCTCTCGACGAATTAATATATACAAATGTATATATATACGAATTCTCGAATAACCTGTTGGTCAATTTACGCGTTGAGTCATTCGAATTGATGGCTCACCGAACTATCCCAATAATAATTACTATCAAATTAAATCTCCTGTATATCGAACGTTCAAACACCGTTTTGATTATTCAACGAAGTTATGATTCCGAGTCTCGTTATTATTTTCTCAAGTATATACTTTCAACAATTTGATTTTCATTTCGTTCCAATTAATCGGTACTCAAAAGTACTACGTCGGAGACGATCGAACGGATTAAATGTTCGGATGACATATTTTTCAAAACTAAATAATCATTCGTTGCGCTCTCTTTATTTGACACGCTCGATTACCATCGATCAATCTAATTACAGCGACGAAAAAAAAAACGAGAGGATTTTTGTTTGTTATATTTTTCGTGTTCGCGATGAGATTACATTTTGATTCGTAAACATTTAAAATGCACGCGATGACGTTGAAGCCTCGTAGTCCGCTCGTCTGCCAAAATTCGTTTGGGGAATTTCCAGTGTTACATTATTATTTCATCTCACGCTCGCAAAATCCATTCGCGAATCTCTCCTCTGTCTCGCGTGTGCTTCGCTACTTGGCTAATCAACTTTATCCATAATCCTCGGGGGGTCTTCTTGGATGGAAATGCACAACAAGGACGAAGGATTCTCCTTCATATACAGGTATGAACGTCTGTCTCTGTCACGTTAACGCGTTTTGTGACGAGACTATCAGATTGCGTTACATCCAGCTAGCAGGGAAATGTGTGTCGCGAGTGTGCATCGACGACGTTTATTCGTACGTGCCTCTGTGGGACCTTGCAAATCGTCTGAATTGCCTTCTCGTTGTTGTCGTTATATCGTTGGCCGCCCAAACGAACCACCGGATTGAAGAGAACCGGAGAGGGGGAAAAGAGAAAAAGTATTACGAGTTGAGATATCGCGCAGACGTTGACATAACAATGACTCATTCGAGACTGGACTCTCTGCTGCTGCTGCTGCTGCTGCTGCGTTTCATGATCATCACGAATCACCTCCAGACCAGCAATAATCACTCTTTGATTAAGGATTCTCCGCTCATACATCGTCATTCTCATTTGGAAATCACGGAATTTCATGGGACGATGAATAAAAATAATGCGAAAATATCTACACGCATCAATAATTTTTTTTTTTTCCTTGATTCTTACTTGAAATACCCGGAAAACTTGCTTCTCGATCGCTTTTTTTTCTCCTTTTTCACCGTTTCATTTGCTCATTTCTGTCATGATCGCGCGGGCTCGCGTCCCCTTTTTCATCGCATTCTTTTTACCTACTTCTTAATATCCTTGCACCCGCGAGACTCCTTTGATACTCGTTTCCCTCTCTCTCCCTCTCCTTTTCTGTATTTTTGTTTTTCTCTTTCTCTTTTCTTTTTTTTTTTTCTTTTTTCATTCTTTCCGCCCTTTTTTTTCCCTCGTTCTACGGTGCAACAGTGAGTGCGCGAGATCAGCTTGTTGCATTCCATAGCCACTCGGAGTGGAAGGACCCCGTCAAGGTGAGCCGGTCATCGTGCCTCGCGCGAATGCTGTTTCGCCGAGAGAATTTCGCTTCTTGCCCGCAAAACCAACCAATGATTCTCGTATAAATCTTACTCACCGTTACTACATTTCACGAATTAACGAGAAATACATCAAATTCGTCATTTTTCACATTATTTCCTGATTTTAGGCCTCTCGAGGATATTTCATTCGCTTTTTAGTTCTCAAGGATTTGAGAAATATACGAAAAATTACAGCCACTCTTGAGATGCTGCGAACATTATTTTCCGAAATCGTTTCATAACCGTAATATTTTTTTCAGCAACAATCCTCGTGTCACTCGATAACATTCATCATTTTTATGAAAGTCAATTTTTCGTTCAATGAATTAATCGTTGACAAGTAATTTGAGATTTTCATGGAATTTGCAAATTCTAAAATTTCGATTGAATAAAATCTGTCCGCTCCGATAATATATATGTTTAAAATGTTGAATCCGCTTTCGGTATTGAGAAAAAGTTGGAAAGTTTTCTCGAGGACTCGTTTGTTCGTAGTCATTGGTTTTTTTTTTTACTTTCTCCCATCCGATTACGCGAAATTTCTTATTCATCAAATAAACAACAAAATCACAATAACAATAAGCTACGCGGATAGTTATAATAATAATGATTTTCGTGTCTCGTTTCGAGTTTTAGACGGTTAGTCACAGAGAGGCCGTCGGTGCTAATAGCCCGTTGAGCGTAAAAGAGGAGCCGCCGCTCTCGGTGCTAAGTGGCAAAAGTACGTACTCGAGACATCGGCGCGCATACTCTCGCGACTAGCCATCGGGAGAGAATTGGTGAGATCTCGCGAACGCTAGTTATATATATTGGCCTACGGGTAAGGAGATGGCACATCAGAATCGGCGATGGCTCGATTTCACGTTTGGTGGCAGCTTCGAAGCCCACCCGGTTAAGGAAATAGAGAAAAGTTTGCTAATTATCCGAGGCGTAGGTGCTAAAATCGCTTCACGGGATGCTAAGTCATTTATTTTTTTTTTCTCGCGCAGAGGCTCGCCATTGGATTTACCGATGAATCGTCACTGTTTTTCACTCCAATGAAAATTCATCGAATCCTGAGCTTTAAACATTTGCACGATTCTTTTTTGTTTTGTTTTTTTTTTGTTCCTGTTCCATTTTTTTTTCCATAACTTTTTCTACGAAACTTGATTGACAAAGTGATTTAGAAAAATCGCCATTTTTTTCATTGTTCCAATCGACGAGCAACATTTCTTACGACTCTCGTAATTAAAATTTACAAATGAAAGTAGTGCAATAGATAGAAAAAATGAAAAATGGAATTGTGAAATGATCGTATTTGTAGATGTATAAAAAAGGTAATTTAATACGCCTCAGGTTGGTACGTATCGAGTGTAACATAGGTATATATCTATTAGGTCATAAAGAGCGAGATGTGCCACGCCCGACATTGTTGTCAGAGAGGAGAGAGAGAGAGAGAGACCTTTATTGGTTGGTGCGATCACGGGCGACATCCTCTTTTTCCGATCTCTTTTCAATCTTTCTCCGTTCGCGAACGTCTTACCTGTATAATTCACCGGATTATTTCTCCTCTTCGCGTGTAGTAAACCACACGCTCTCTTCTCCTTCTTCTCGCTCTTTCTCCCTGGCTGATTTTTCTCTTTCTCTCGTTCTCATGTTCATCGGGGCGGTTATTACGACCTCGTAAATATGTCGCTGTCAAGTTCATATCCCCGCGAAGCTGCACAAGAGCCGTGATACCGATCACGGAATAATGCGAGGGAGTGTGCTTCGTGAATTACAAAAAAAAAAAAAAAAGAAAAGGAAAATGAACGAAAGAAAGAAAGAAAGACGAAGACGAAAAAGAAAAAAAAAACAGCACAGACCAACAACAGAAAAAATAAAAATGGCTGACGCGGTTGGTGGTTTTGCCTAGCGGCAGATATACGAACGAGGAAGCGTGGTTAAGGAGGTTTCGTGAGAAGAGCCTCTCTCTTTCTCCCTTCACGAGAAGAAGCTCAACCGGTCAATTCTATCCTTTGTACATAGTTATCAAGAAGTTGGTGTTAATTTGGACCACACACGTCATTTAAGGCATGTCTTTCGTACTGTATTTACTCCCATGCATTCGGTTGGTAAAGAATAAACAAAAAGGTATATAACGTACGTTAAAGGGTAGGATGAATTTTATCATGCTTTGCACGCTTCAAGGAAATGCATCGAAAGAGGCGGACGAGGGGGAGGAGTGCGAGAAGAAGGAGACGAAGAAGAAGAAGAAGAAGATTCGCAGGTGGCCTCCGCCGCGAGTGATGAATGCAACCACCAGCAATTTTCCTCTCCCACTGTACAACTTTGTATTCGGGGCATAAAAAACATTGTAATATATTCCGATCTCGATAAACTGGCGGGAAATTTTTTTTTTTTTTCTTCTCCCATTATTTGTTTCTTGCTCCTATTGAGTGAATTGTTTTCTCCTTCTTGATACGTCGTGGAAAACATTCGAATGGTATCATTACGTCCTCGAACATGTCGCGCAGGCTGACAGGACGAATATTCAGGTGCCGGATGTCGCGTTTGTCTTTTCCCTCAACTACCAACTCGATTTTGGATTAGAAATTGGTAGAATTTTTAGTTTTTTCTTCTTCCAATGAAACGAGCAGGGCTCGAAAGTATAAAAATGCATACGTGAACCTGAGAATGCGATCTTTGTTTATTTCTCTTTTATTATAAAAGTGGTATAGAGCGTTAGAATTGAGATTCCAGAGAGTCTCGCGGAGAGTACTTCTCGCGTGAATCCATTATGAGATTTCAGGCCGATGATGAGTTTCATATAGAGCGAATGAGGCGAGCAGAGGTCAGGCGCGTTTGTAAAAGGATCAGCGTGCGATGCTCTGCTACGCTCGAGAGTGTTTCATCCAAACCTATTCTGCTCTTTCTCTTCTTTTTTTTTTTGTTTCTCGCACTCAACTCTCGAGCTCTCTTTTTACGTTGCTCGCTAGAGATAGAGAGACCGATTGGAAAAGCTTTTTGATGAATGAGCTCTAAAGGTTTCATAGCAGGAATCGCATTCGTTCATTTTCGCTAATGAATGATAACGGTGATCGTCCAGTCGGATATACCCTCCAGCACCGTTTTACAACGGTGCAAATATACTTATGGCTACGATCCTCGCGGTATTCGATCGAAGCAAATAATATCAACGTCTTTTTCGCGCATTGATTCACTATTCAATGGTGCTACCCGGTCATATACGTTTATGGATCTTCGTCAAAGTATTCAATTGCGATTTCACCGCGCGTGCAGTCGTTAGGAATTGTCCTATATACGATAAGAAAAAAAAATGCGCGATCACACGAGAATAGTAACCGAAAGGAAGGGAAAAAACGGAGTCGATGAAACTTTCTTCTTGCCGGACGGCGGGTGACGTCAAATAAAACTACTCGACTTTCAATACGCGAACACCATCGCGCCAACGACATTTTATCCAGTTCAAATAAAGATATTCCCGTTTTGTATTACATAGTTGACAGTCCGGATTTATTGATATACATATATTTATATATATACACGTACACGCATTCATCATTATAGATCATTATTGATTGTTATTATTATTAGAGCCGAAGAAACGCAACAATGTAGCAGCTGTCGAGGAAAAACCGCGAGACCGCGACGTTGATCGGCAAAAGATATCTTTCTCCACGATTTACCGTGTATGCCTCTCCGCTAAACATGTCCCTTATTTTTTCTCACTCGGTTATTTACATCGACACCGGACACACGAATTTCTCTTTATACGATTTATAGCAGCAAGCCTTTCGAATCAGATCGCGACACACGAAAGGATAGAAGTTGATATACAATTGATAGTCCAATAAACTTGACCGAACTTTTGTACAGACACGGAGCTTAAAAAATCAACGATGACAAACGGGGATTCTTGTCGGGAGTGCAAACGACTCGAATGCCTCTTGGCGCGTAGACAAATTTGAATGAAGTAGCTAGAAAAAAACGAAAGGATCTTGACCCCGATTTAAGGCCGGTTGAAAAAAAAAAAAAAACCATGAAAATAATAACTCTGACTCGTTCTTTCTGGCTCTTTCGTTTCACCTCATTGACGATCGTTAAGATTTCGATCGTTTAATTGGCAACTGTCCGCTTGACATTTCCTGTCGCGTTAAGACTCTTCTGGAATATAAAGGAATGAGAAGGAGTAAGCCGGAGAGGAAGCTGAGGAATGAGAAGCGGACTTTGCCCGAGGCAAGACTTAGTCTAGGCTACTTGAGTCTGACTGGACTCCAGACTGATGGAGTGTTTTTCGCGTCTCTTAAAAACGATAGAAAGAGCGCGAATGAGATCGGGATTTCCAAGATTCTATGAGGATAAAAAAATATATGCGATGTATGTCTCTATTAACGGGATTTCTAGACACAGGTGGAGTATCTCTGCTCTCGTACATTCTGAAATTGTTACGTTTCCGTATAAACTCCCAGGATCAAGTTGACCTAGTCCAGAGACTCCGGATAAAACCGGATACAATTATTGTCACCCTCAATTTTTTCGCCCCATTCTTTTTATCTGTATCTCGCGAAAAATCACTTGATATTCCAATCAGATGAATCGTTATCCCTGCGATACGTTCTTCATAATTGATGATAAATGACACGATTTTTCTTTCATTTCTTAGAAAGCTGATCGAATTTCACATTAGTTGGTTGATTCTCGATAAACTCGCGGAGATCCAATCATCGGATTCGATCAATCTCATCGATGTCGTTACATCGATGAAAAGTCGTTACATCGATGAAAAAAAAAAAGAAAACAAATATTTTTAAACATAAAACAAGTTTCGGCATTGACGATTTTGCTCGTTAGCAAAATCGTCAATGCCGAAACTTGTTTTATGTTTAAAAATATTTGTTTTCTTTTTTGCTTTCTTTTCTTATATATTCCCGTATCAACTCGAACGTAACTTGAACTATCTACTGAAGTCTGAAGTGGACATCCAACGACTGAAGTATATTCAAATAACGAAGATTCTTCAAAAACTTTTTCTTTGCACACCGTTCCAAAGTTTAGAGAAGCGATGCTTCAAAAATTCGTCAGAGTTTATGAATTTTTATTGTTAGTTCGAGAAATTCAGTGAAATCATCGGGAGAAGATGTAATCACGAATTATTTATAGACAAAAAGAATAAAATGACAAATGATCGAGATACATTTTATTGTTAATCTCGTATCTTCTGTTATAAATTTATATATACATACGTAGATATACATATATATAGGATGCCGCGCTGTACATAGCAGACAAACGATATAACCAAGAGTGGATGAAGCACGCTTCAGACACTCTGGGCATTATCATCACGTTCATATATATTCTCGACTTGACACTGCAGAAAATCTTCCGGCTGGTCTCTCCCGCGATCATTCCGCGAGAGATTCTCTCGTCGGTTTAGACACGCTCGATCGACCTTAAGGAGGAAGTCGGTCGAGATCCTTACGCGCCTACGCGCATAGCACTCCGAGTACTCTTTTAAAAGGACCGCCTTTTTGTGTCCCTCCGGGCATTGCTCGCACACACACACACACACGAATATATATTTTTATGTATATGTTTGACGTACATAACAAACTATAAACTATATAGTAAACGTGTCGTTACGATCTCTTGTCTAGCCTCTTTTTCTCACCGCCAAGCGGAACGAATATTACTCTTCTGTCGAGCAGTTTCTCTCTCTCTCTCTCTCTTTTCCTTTTTTTTCGCTCCTACTCTCCTAGTCTTTCTTTCAACGATCACGACCAAGACGACATAGACGAAACGACGCTGGCATCGTTTGCTCTCCTTACATTTATATATAGATACGTATAATTCCAAGCATCTCTTCCCCTGCTCATGATAGAGAGAATCATCTCCTTCGCGTACATACTCGAAATGCCCGCGGGCTAACGATCCCTCGAGAAGACAGAGTTTGCAATACTCGCTTGATCCTTCACGAGCAGCACTCTCTTTCTGTCTTTCATCGCTCGAGAGACATTGAACATCGAGGAACGATAAACGTAAACTCTCGAACGAGACCCTGACAATCTGTTCAATGCTTTGACGATTTGTTACTTTAATACTCTGTCAATTTCCTTCTTTCAACGTCTTTCGTTACAATTTATTTTTTATTTTTTTATTCATCGCTCTTTTTTTAAACTCAAAGTGTAAGATCCCACGTAAAAGCCCCAGTAATTTACTCATTTTAACGCGTGCGTATGTGTGTGCCAATGACTTTTCTATTACCGAAGAGAAGGAATCTGGTTGCATCTCAACGGCGATGCTCACTTTGATAACAAGATCGTTGCTTTTACTTGATACTTGTTTTTATTTTCTATAACTTCAGCAAACTGCTTTCTAATTATAAAAAAAAATGTATAATTCAAATAAATAGCCTCTTCCACGGCAATAAATATTTCAGGGATCCGTCTGAAGAAAATTTATTTCCCTACAAATGAACCATTTGTTATTCATTTGAAAAGCTTTTACGAACCGGGCTCTTATGCATCATTCATTTAACAACAATCGTTTAACCACACTACCACTCAGGACAGAGATATATATTTATACAAACATACATATATATATATATCGATTTCTACTTGGCAGCTCCCGTTGCCGGAGAACCCGAGAGACACGTTTGTCCAACACTCCCACAGGCAGTTTTCTAAAGCTCCACGATCTTAGTTCTACTACCACCCAACTACCTCTTTCTTCTCTATTATAGTTGCGCATATCTGCCTCCCAGATCCGCATACCTTATCCCGTGAACCTTGACTATTTCATGTTACGCCTTTCGAACTTGTATGTGTGTATAAAATGGACCTACCTGTCTCTTGGACTCGAAGAGTATCTTTCCTTCTCTCTCTCTCTCTCTCTCTCTCTCTGTCTCTTCTCTTTTCCTCTTTTTCTGACTCCTTTTAATCTCCTCGTATTATCCTCGGAGTCTATACAACAGTCGCGAATAAATACGTCTCTTGGAGAGCACACGGAGATATCCTGACCGGGGTCTTTAGCGAGCTAGATTTTCTTTCTTTTGTAAATTCACGTCTTTCGCCTCGGAAACATTGTTACGCATGTGTAGTTTTGTTTTTTTTTTTTTCGCGTTATCGGAACTACGTACGATTTACATATTTAGGAGAATTCCCGCGCACGAATCCACTTGAAAATCCATCGTAAAATCTGGCTTGCGCCCACTTTTCAAATCTCCTCGTGACATTTTTATCGTACCAACTTTTGTTACGTCGGGTTCGCGCTAATCCCTCTCTCTATCTCTCTCTCATTCGTATATATCGATGGACAAGAACGAAAGGATCGTTCGGTATCGAACTAAACTCGTGCACGATTGAATATTAGTCAGGAAAACATTCGATTCGTTCGATTTCGAATCGTTTTATTCGAATGATAAAATGAATAAAAATAAATAAAAAAATACAAATGAGACGGAGAAAGGTAATTTCTGAGAGAAATCATCGACGTAGGTGCATCGTCTGTCGAATATTCAAGATCGCAATAACGGCTGACACTTCTTCGGCGTTGTACTATATTTATCGATTCAATATTTACTCTGCGACGAGATTTCTCTTCAACTTCGTATTCCATGATTATCGTTATTTCTATTTTATTTATATTTCAATCATTGTCCCTATTCCTGTGCGAAATTTTCATAACTATTTAGACATAATATTCATTGTTATTATGATATTATCATTAGGTTCTGAGATGAATAGTCCGATAAATTCTAAGCCTTCGGTAGACGTTCGAGCTCTGCTCGATTGTTTGCCGGAGCTCCTCGTCGAGCAAATACGTTAGCACATTTATATCGAGAGGGAGAAGACCTTAAGCCGTGTATTTGTGGGCTGGTATATATGTACCAGTGTGCGTTCATACTTGGCGCGGTGAACGGTTGAAATTACTGGAAATTCCAATGGTTCTCCGTTGGAGAGATTGGAAAAGCTATCGGTCAACTCGGTGCCAGAGGATATACGAAGCCTCGCGACATTCTTAGAAAAGCAGTTGGCGTTTCAACCTTGTCGTTGAATAGTGATCGCCAACAGAAGCAACGACAAACTGCGACGAGGACGGAGACGACGACGACGACGAGTACGACCAGAGCTCCTTTATAATAATATTATATACTCTTGGAGTAGTGTCTGGCCAGCGGTGCACTAGTCACACCGCGCGTCACCGCGCAGTAACGTACTTGACAAGAATGCGGTTTCACCTGGGTTGCCGTTTTTCCTAACGGTCAACGACTGTCGCCATGAATTCTTCCATAATTCTTTTTTTTTTTCCTCATTTTCGCGATACTGTTTTTTTTTTCGGCTATTTTCATCGAGTTTTAATTTTTTTTTTTTACTTTTCTCCCGGATTTTTGGTTCTCATGCGACATATTTCGATCGATCATTTTTACAGAATTTCTACAGTTTCTCTCTCGGAATTGAAGGAAAAGAAAAAATATATACTTTACGCGCACTTCCGCGCCATGCTTGTTCACGTATATTGTTTCTGCTGTATGAACTGCGGTGAATAAGAAATTGTAATTTTTTTTATAGATACACAAATTTTTTTTTTTTTTTTTTTTTTACCAAGTTTCTCTCAAGAAGGAATAAAGGTGTGCTAAAAAGAGATGTGTTCGTAATAAGAAAGTAAGCTTTTCGAGTCCAGCATAAAGGAGACGGAAGTTAAACCGGAGAAGCTTAAAGAAGCTTTTCGCGGTAGGCAAGCAGGGACGGGGTTAATATTACGCGTTTATTACAGAATAGAATGTAGTGCCTTATCGAGCAACTTTATTGGAGCATTATCGTTATCCGAGCGATTCTCGTTTATTCTCGCCTTTTCTCTCCTATCTAAGTCTCTGCGCTCTCTTTTTTTCTTTTTTTTTTTCATTCCGTTAGTTTTTCACGTTTTTCCTTTTTTTTTCCTTCCAGTTTGCATACTTTTTCTCTCCGTAACCAGCTAAAAGAGCCGATAAACGCGGTGTGCAGGGTTCGAACAAAAATTCAACTTTTAACGATCACAGATAAAATCGAAATTACAGAATCTTGGTAGAAAAAAAAACGGTGGAAGAAGAAGAAGAAGAAGGGGGAAGGGAGAAAAAGTCGTGATCGTAAAATAATATTTTTCTCGAGCAGCCCCGTGTTATTGGTTCGGGGATATAACGGCATTAAAAAAAAAAAATGGCCAATGACGAGATTGGCCACAAAATTTGGTCAAATTTTCATCCCCAACTCTCTGCGTTCGACATGGCTAAAATTGCACATTTCATTTTCCCACCAATGTGTCCATCTCGTGAATAAAAGCAATAGAAAATTCTCGAGTGCTTAATACTCCAGTCTTTTCTTCTTTTTTTTTTTCACTTGTCTTAAACTTTTGGTACACGTTTACCCAGAAGTTAAGCGTGTATTATCATCTTGGGATTATATCGTCGCTAATATAAAAGATGATAAATACAAAAGTTCATGGGAAAAAAAAATGAAAAAAAAATTTGAAATCAGAAAACAAAGTCTTGCTACAAGTTTTCCAACGACGATATAATCCCTGCTCGCCTGAAAATACATATTAATGGTTCGAGGGAGAGTACCGATTACATTCACCGATAAAAAGAGTGTAAAGCCCGTTGCCTCGGTAATGAAAATAAAAATTGTTGGATAAACTTGTACGAAATCCGTTTCTCGACGATTTCACTCGGTTTATGGACACAGTAAATACGTATACACCTACATATTTATAAATATATATATATATATCCGTGTCAAAGCACCGCGATACACGCGCTTTATTTTCTCCATTGTTTAACAGACTTTTTAAACTCGGAAATTTTATGACAAATTTGGATTCCTCCGGCTTTTTTTTACGCTTCCCTCAAAAATGTTGAAAATAATAAGCCACTTGGAAAAAGCATTAATTTTTTTAATACCACAACAAAAAAATTAAATTAAGTCATCGTTGCTCCTTAAATCACAGCGAAATTATTATCCACGAAAGTATTAAAATCGTATAAAAACAGATGTTAGATGCGTCGACAACCGCGTTCAATGACCTTTACGAACGATTTACGTGTGAATTTTCAGCGTTGCAGGTAGCAAAAACACGATTTTTTTTCCAGGATTTAAAATCAATGATCCATTCCCAAATATTTTTTCTAGCGATGATAATTCCGAAGGAAAGTTCGATTGAAAAATTGATTGGAATGTTCGGTGATGCGAATCGTACTGAATTTTACACAGGTCAAAGCTTAAGAACAATTGACCATTTCGTAAACTGACAATCACTCGAGCGTTTATCAATTTATCGTACACGCTACGTGCGGATATTTGTTAATGTATGTGTGAGAGACCGATGCCAGCGATGGTAAGGTTGAAATATCGTACATGTGTGACAGTGTCTAGCGGTACCAGGCTCCGAGATCGGTGCGTTTGCCAGCACTCGTGTCTCTCGTTCTCGCTTCGCGCCGTATGTCGTATAAACCCGTCGTTTTGTCGTTCAAACGTTTACCAACCGACAGGAAGTTAGACCAGCACCGGCTAGAGCCCAATAATCATGAAACAACTGGATGGAAGCTTTCGATCTTTTCCAAAAATCTCTTTAATCGAAAGCCTGTTACTCTTGAAACTACAGAAATCGTTGCTGCAACATTATTCTTGAGAATGTTGCTTCCTTACAATTGAACATCTATCGACAATAATTTTCGTTACTTTATAACGAGACTCTTCGCTTTCTACATGATTTTTTTCATGCGTTCAACATTATCATTGAGCTTTTGAGGGTCCGTGAAGATTTCCGGAAATCTTACGAAGATTGAAAGAAAAAAAAATGTGGAAATTCGTCGTCTCAAAATGCTGCGGATACTACTGAAAAGATTAACGCAGTTGTTAATTATAAAAGTACGTTTCATTTGTAAGAATTTATTGAATAAATTTAACTGGATAAAATTGCTTGAAAAAAACTTTTGTCCAAAGTAGTTGAATTGCCTGTACAGCGATTCGCTGATGTCCGAGTTGAGATAAATTTCGCAGTGTCAGCTGTCGCGTTACGTAGGCGAGGCTGTATATGCATCGAAAATGGGTGTAACAGAAGGAGCAATGGAGAAAATCAAGTACAGTTTACAGGACAAAGTGCGGGACAACAGGGTAGAGAGAGAGAGGGGGGGGGGGGGGAGAAGAAAGGAAAGAAAAAGAGACACAGACGGAGAGAAACGTGAGTCTAGTCGCGGGTCGAGACCGGAGACCGTTGATACGCCCAGGCGGAAGGACAACCAACGTAGATTTTCGTAGACAATGACGCCTATGCAATCTCTTTCTCTCTTTCTCTTTCCTAGCTCTTCAGGTCTCTCTCTCTCTCTCTCTTGTTTCCTCTCACTCCCTTCCTATCTTCTCTACTCTTTCTACTGTTATATATTATCGTCCCTCGGTTTTACTTCGTGTGTTGCACTTTCAAGCCCACTACGTTAGGACGTCTGTTGGCATCTCCCGCGACAGTCTGACTTCCGGGTGTTCGCCATGCGATACCCCCGCACAACTTCCGGCGACTCTCCATCTCACGCAGAAGACACACTTTATCCATCTTATTCCCTCTCCAACTTCTTTTACATCCTACTTTTCTTTTCTCTTTTTTTTTCTTTCTTTTTCTTTTTCTTTTTATTTTTCTTCCAATTTTTCCTTCTTTCGGGCTACGTTCCAAAACCCTATCTTTTCCCTTTTCTTACCATTTCACGAGGCAAAATCCTCCCTCGGATTTCCCCTTGTAATGTTTCTTTCAACATTATGTTTCCGCCCACAAAGTTCTCTTATGCTCTATCCAGTTGTTGTCTCTACCCAAAGAAAATTACGATTCCGTTTAGTATCCTACCCATAGTCTTCGGTTTTTCACAATAGCAAACGATATCACCTCTGCATTTCAATGTAATTTAAAAATTAATTATTCTTCTCGCAATGCAACAAACTTTTCATATTTCTTGCTTTGATATTGAATCAAGGACATCGAGCTCCCAACTAAAAGGACCCGAAGGCGAATGCGTTTTTCACATGCACGTGTGCAAGTGTTTTTTGCCAATTAAAAGAAAAAAAAAAAAAAAACAATCAAACGAGTAAGAAAAATGGCAAAACGAAGGATTTAGTTGATAAAATAATAATACCCGAAGAAAGATTAATTTTTATAATAAAAATGAATTCAATTGGTGTATCAATGAGAATTAAAATCATTTAGCAGATAATGAATGAAAATGGGAGATTGCGAAATCGAAGTGTATCTTCGCATCTTTGTCGAACGTGTGCATCAATATGGCGCAGGTTGCATAAGAACACCACCCGGCTACGGGGTTCACAGCCCCTCGTGCACGGTGTGGCCATCGCCCTCTCACTGCATACAGCCGCAGCAGCTGACGCGGTGACGTCACGGCTTGCGTGGGTCGGCGTCCCGACGCCGGTCCACGGTCGATATTCTCCACTCGCCCGGGCGACGCTTTTTCCTCCTCCTTCTCATCCACTTCCTCATCCTGCTCGCACGATCCTCCTCTTTTTCTATCTCACTCCTTTGTCGTCCTTTCTCATTTCTCTCCCATTCTCTCTCTCTCTTTCCCTCGGGACGTTTCTCACTTCCGCTATTCTCCTCTTTCTCTCGCCCGTTCTTCTCGTTCGCCAGGACGATGACGTCACCGGTGGCGATGCCCGCAACGTCGCTGAGCGCGCTACCGGAACTTGCCACCTCTCCTCAAAAGAGGGAGAGCTCAACCAAGAGGGTTCACCGGAGAGCCAAATAACCTCCATCCATTTCGCTTTTCCGGATCTATATCCCCGAGTTCGTCCACCCTGCTCGACAATTCTGCCTTCCATTTATTTTCATTTATTCTCCTCTTTATTTTACCCCGAAACATCAAAACGCTAATACTACCCCATTTCAGTTTCTCTCTGTTTATTCCTTTTTATAGTTTTTTTATTCTCAAACGATAAAGCTCAATTAATCAAACGCGAATTCGATTAAATTGATTTTCGTCACATTTTACAATTTCTATCTGATCGATTCGTTCCAAATTATGTTGGCATTTAACTCATAAACAACCATCTTCCAATCAATTTTTATCTTCGTCGCAGTCATTTTTTTTTTGTTCACGAAAAATTATCTAACATTATTTTCATCCGAATTTTTGACACTTTTTTCGAGCTTTTCACCGACCACGATCCTTTTTGATTACCCATCGAAACAGCAATACGGTGTACTACAAACACAGTAATCATTGCCGCGCGCAAAATTAACGAGATTAGTTGTTAATAACCGTAATTACGTGAAATCACGTAAGCGCTGATTTCATACAGCCTTGTTATTTATGATTGTTGCGGTCGGTGATAATAATGAATTCAGCGCGAATGAATAATGATAAATTTATGAAGACATCATTAGCTATTAATTATGGCGATGATCAGATGTTAATTGTCGTTTTTTTTTAATTTATGTTACAGGTAAGATTCTCAGACGATTATCCATCGCTGTTCAAGTTGTTCGTCAGGGCTCGGTGAGTTATGATTCGTTCGAATTTTCATCGAAAAAGAAGCTCAAATCGAGACTCGGCTTGAAACTAAAGAAAAAAAAAAAAAAAAAAAAAAAAACAGTGTGGGTGGGTGTTAAAGGGTCTTTTATAAAAAGCCTAACGCATTCGTGTACAAAGGACTCTGGTCGAAAAAAAAAAAAAAATAGAGATGCTCTGTCAACTCAGTTTATTTCTGATGGGTATAATTTATCTATATACATGTAGGAAGGAACGAGAGAAAACGCCCGGAGATGACACGATGAAAACCTTCCATCATCCTCCTATTGTAAATATATGTTGAATCCCTCTTCATCTCTGCTCCTCCTATTCGTAACTACCAAGACAGTGCTTTCGTGATCTCTTCCCATTTCCATTTTCTTTTTCATCGTTTACACCACCTCCGTAATATCGTGTCATACATCCGAGTATGTAAATTTATGTACATAAGTATCCTTCCGAGTATCTTGACTCCTGAAAATGTTGAGGGTCTCGGTCATATCGTTTGTCGAGTTGAATTTTTTTTTAGCATCCTTTGTAATTTTATCTATCCGAACACAAAAGCCGATCGAGTACTCCATCGAACGAACTTTTCGATATTTTTTTCTCTCGTAGAGCTAATCGTTTTGTAACTGTTTTCAATTAACTTTTCAATTCGATATTATCAATGGAATCGCAATGAATCTCGCTCTATTTTCTCATTCGTCGAATGATATTGTCACTCTTGATATCTCAAACTGAGAAATACGGTTGCTGCTATCGAATTTTCCGAGTGAAACTAACCTCGCTCGACTCTCTTAAATTGTAACAATTTCCGAGGTTCTGGGTGCTTTAAAAAAAAGAAAAAAAAAACGTTTTTTTTTTCCCATCAAAGTCTCATAAATCGTGAAAATTAGTATGCGAAATCATTCCCGAGAGAGGCTCTTCTGTAAAAAAAATCAGAATGGATTTTACCCGAATAATTTTCCATATTAAATTGATCGAGACACAATATATATAGATCAGGATATAAAACCTTCAGCGCAGCTTGAGGACTTGAAAAACTTGAGCCTTTCGATTCGATTTCTCTTACTTCCGAAGCTTTTTATTTATTTATTTATTTTCTCTCTTTGCGAATTTTTGTTCTTTTTTATCGTATATCCTCGTTGAATATCCTCTCGTAAAAGCTTCGGGTTCTCAAGAGCGGGTCGAACATTCGCGGGCTCTTTCGCGTTTCCCGCCCGCTAGCTCGCCCGCCGACTCGGCTCATTTCAGTCAGCTGGGCTGACAGGGCGTTGCCCCGTTTGCTCTCATCTCCCTCTCTCTCTCTCTCTCTCTCTCTTTCTGGCTCGGGATTGCCACTGCACCATTCATTACCGAGCTGCAGGCGTGCAGCCGACGACCCAGCTCTACCAGACCGTAGCGACCGACGACGACGACGACGACCCTCTTTTCCCTCCCTCCCTCCCCCCTCCCTTCCCCTTCCTACTCCTTCTCCTCCTCCTGCCCCTCTCTTTCTCTTTCTCTTGCCGCCCCCTCTTTGCCCTCTTTCTCTTTTGCAGCGCCCTCTGACGGCAGAAGCTTGTCGACTGTTTCCACTACGGTTACCCGTTTACTATATTTCTCAATCCCACTCGTCTGTCACTACTCCCACCTTTACTACTTCCACTACTACTACTATTACTACTACTACTACTACGATGTTCGAGAGCTCGAAGCTTGTAACACTCGAGACTCCCGAGAGTTGTAAGCAGTGTACGCGCCGCTGTAGTACGCTGCACTAGTAGCGTAGTATTCGCCGCCAGTAATGTTCGCCCACAGACGCGATTTTACGCGCCCCCCCCCCCCTTCCTCCCACCCTCTCTCCCCTCTTCATCTCCTCTTTCGCTCCCTTTTTCCCTCCTGCCATCTCCCTCTCTCGCTCTCTCTCTTTCTCTCCCGAGACTTCACAGATATAACGAGAAGAAAGATGGATCTCCGAGATGTCGCTGACTCTCGCTATATTCGCACCGGCACCCAGCGTGCACCACCGGTTGTAACACACTGTCCTTCACTACTGTGCCATAACCCATCTTCTTTTTTTTTTTTTTTTTCTTTTCTTCCTTCCTCCTTTTTCTCCTCTTTCCCCTTGCCCTTTTTCAACGATGCATCCATGATTTTTTTCTTTCGTCTCATCGTATTACGGAACAGACACTCCCAAATGATGTTCGAATAAGAGCTTTCTGGTTTCTCATTTGTATGGAAAATCTACGAATGGAAAAAAAAGTTGTTCAAGTTTCGACGCGGTCGAATAATCGATGAAATATTTTTTGTCAATTTTTCTTTCTTTTTTCTCGAGTGTCCGGGATCTTCTCGTACTAAATGATACATTTTTTTTCATCGTTTAAAAAGCTCGTGCGTTTGAGGGCTCGTTGGAATGGATCGAGTGGATCACGAATCATAAGATTTTTTAGCATCACGCAAAATTTTCCATTTCTTTTCTTCATGTTTTATTTATCATTTTTGCATTCCCTTTAACCCTCCCCTATGAAACGCGGCCCACACCATTCTTCCGGCTGGCGTCTACTACGGTCTCTTCATTATCGACGAATCTTCGAATCCTCCGGTTACGCAGTCGCAGAGCAACCGGGAATAGCGTTTTTTTCTTCTTCTCGTTTTCCTCCTCTCGCTCATACTTCTATTCGCGGTCGTCTCGGTTTTATGTGCTGACGGTGATTCGAGCCAGCGAGGGAGAAAGGGAGGAAGAAGGACTTGGAGAGATCTTTTATTCGAGGACTATTGAGAAAAGAGGACAGCGATTGATTCTCTCTGAATGGCTCGAACGTACAGCCAGAAAAAAAGACTGATAAGAAAGATAAAAAAGAAAAAAAAAACATAAATGAGCGAAAGACTAAGTCCGAGGATTCAAACTTTCTTTAACGATCTTCGTTTTCTACCCTCTTCATCAGAAATTACAAATTTTTTTTTTTTTCTTCTTCTTCCTCATAGCTTCGATTGTTTTATTCACGATTTTTATAGCTTCCATTTTGTTCTCGCCTGAAATTGATTGCTTCACAGTTATAAAATAATGTTTATACTCAACAGATCAATCTTTTGATTATTTTTTATTTATTTTATTGCTCTGTAACGTATTCCCTCTTTCGTGTCCGTAACGATTAAAGAATCCACGCTCGCGCGCTAATTAGGTCACGCAATTTTTGTAAAAACCTCATACATAATTATTCTCTTAATTGAACGATCAAAAATTCAAAAATTGTTCGCATTACATTTCGCGAAGGATTATATCGCGAAATTCTGATGTCCGACCAAGTTGTCATCTTTTGTATCTCAGATTGAAAAAAATAAAAAAATAAAAGGCAAAAGCTGTGCGTGTCCAGAGTGATCAGGTAATTCTCAGTCGCGATTATATCTCGCGTGTTCTGTCCCAAATTAGCAAGAATTTTTATTATTCTTATATCGAAAATATTCGAAAACTTTTTAGCATCGCGAAATTCACCGATTAATTTTTAATCAAGTTGCTAGCGATGTAGCGTTGATTTCATCAACGAGATACGTCTCGTATATATTAGCAGATAATTCGAGATTGCTCTGACCAATGAGCGTACAGCAGAGTTCTATTTAGTAACTGATAATAACAGGAAAGATCTATTTGCGGAGAAGGCGCTTGACGGTAAGGATGAATCTCTGCTATACGACAGTGTGCCTCGAGCTTCGCGTATAAACGGGTTAATAATCAATGGCGCATAGCAATTTTCTCGATACAAATTGGCCTATCCCGGAGGTTGGAGAAGCAGCCGAGGTTTTCCTCACCTCCGCACATGTACATAAGTAAGAAGGGAATTGAGAAGTCGCGCTCTCGATATATAACTACGATGAAATATATAGGCCTCGGTGTGGCCTTGTGTGTGCGATAGACTTCGTGCGAGCAATTCCTCGATCGATACTTATCGAGATGGCCGTAATTACGAGAGAGGGAGAGAGAGAGAGAGAGATTGGTCAGCTCTATCGCGGAGCGATGATCGCTGTGCC
Source organism: Campoplex capitator (assembly GCA_037576405.1). NCBI lineage: Eukaryota > Metazoa > Arthropoda > Insecta > Hymenoptera > Ichneumonidae > Campoplex > Campoplex capitator. Next base: position 3,933,144 of record JARBWI010000323.1, on the reverse strand, counting down.
ATGTCCTCGGTACTCTTGTGAATACACACCCACAGACACATATTTTATTATATAGGTAAATATATAAGAGAGCATGTGACCCTTCAAGGGTTGACCTTTTCCTATTAATCTTTCCTCCCTCTTTCTATTCTCTGCCCTCTCATTCTTCTCCCAATTCTATCTTATCGACACTGATTACCCAGCCTTCGATCTAATCGGATATCACAACAAAGACGACCATTTTTTCTTTTCTTTTCTTTTTTGACAGAAACGAACATCAACGAGAATCGTCGAAGCTTATGAACGAAACGCGAAAACAAATTTCCTTTTTTTATCTCGAAAGTTTATCATTTCGGAAAAATGCCAATTCGTTTCAAAGCTTGCACTCTAAATTTCGATATTACGGAATCGAATAATAAATCAAAAATAAAATACGAGCTCGAGATAAAAATCAGATTTCATGTTTTTTTTTTTTCGTTTGAATTTTCTGTTAAATCGTCATACGTGTTTGAGATTTTTCAAACTCCGTTTCAATCGGATCGTTAAACGCCCTTTCGACCTTTCAAACACTTTTTATTTTCCTTATTTATGTCGGAACAGGATTTTTGTGCTTTTTTTTTTGTTATCAGTCTAGTCTCGGGGAGACCAGGTGTGTATGTATGTCGGGGGTGTCACGCGATCAAAATTGCTGGCCCGTTGCCGCTCAAACTGCTGTAATAATGCATATACAATGTGGCGAATAACCTACCGCTGACACGCTCCATTAATTCGACAATATCTTTTCGCCGTTACGATCAGCAGCTGGCTATTTCGTCTATTATATCCTCTATACCAAGAAAAACTTCAATATATGCAGCCACTGGGGATCTTTTTTTTTTTTTTTTTTCTTTTTTCGGCTTACTGATCACTAAATAATGCTCACGACGTTTTTACCCCGTTATTTTTTCTCCGAATTTCTTCAATATTGATTCAATTTGAATAATTCAGTTTTTTTTTAATTTAATTTTTCTATTCAAGACTCTATGAGAATCATATATTTTGGCAACGAGCAGGAGAAAATTTCTCGTCACACAACTCACGTCTTTCCGATGACGTTTTGTTTTTTTTCTTCTTCTTTTTTTTTTCATCTCAATTATCTATATAAATAGAAGGAAAAAAGAAAAGATCGATAAATTTTATCGTTTTGTTTACGCCAGAAAATTACACATCTCAGAGAATATTCCCACGAGGCAAAAAGCTTTTGTCGAGAATGAAAAAGAAACGTATATTCATCGCGGAGCAGCCAATTAACCCTTTCGAGCTCTCTCTCTCTCGAAGCGTAGAAAATATTAAATCCGTGATCACGAATTTCTCGTGTTCACTGTTATTTAATGGCACACCTCGTCGTCTCAGAATGCTAATGCAATTTGACGCGCATTACTGTCTGCTCAAAGTTTCTCGCGCTCGTATTTATTCAGAGTTTAACGTGTGTCGCGCTTGATCAATAAAAGATTTCGACAAATTCAGGATTATCGAACATCCGCCGAAATGAGCACGTTCAATTTTTTTTTCTCTCAAACGAAATTGTGCAAATAAATTCTAATTAAATTTTCATTGAATTCGTTCATCGACGATTGGGGCACGAGATTCACCATTTTTGCCGATAAATCAGCCGAGAAAAGATCGCGAAATATTACTAAAACGTTTCATTGGCATTTTTCGCGTGTTCAGTAGCTCTCGAAAAAATACAATTTATCATATACGAGTGTGTATTTTTTGGGAAGAAAAGGCTACAGGAATGCGAAAGAAAAATGTAAGGTTCGAAGGAATCGCCACAGAGAGGCAGACACGAGGTGTTGTTGAGTGGAACACGCTTTGTTTGTCAGACACATGCGGAATGGAATGAAAACCGTTCACGGTTTCCAGTTCTGAAAACCCACTCTCGTTACTCGCTTCGTCTTTATTTTCTTCCTCTATCTCTAGCTCCTCATATTCTCGCCTCATCCACCACCTTTTCTCTTCTTCGTCACTCGCTACGTTGTATCTTTTTTTTTTTTTTCTACATTTCTATATCCTCTCGCTCTTCGGTTGATTATACACCTGTGTGTGTTACGCGTATACACTTATATGGCCACTTCGGATGGATCGGAAAAAAAAATACAAAGCGAGTGAAAAATAAAGATCGTTGCAATCTCTCAGAAACGAAAGAACAATCGCAATGCTGGGTTTAACGAGAGTACAAACACTTGGACGACATTCCTTCTTCGTTAAATAACAGCTGAAAAAAAAGATTATAAAAATTTATGTATATCCTTCGATCATACATTTTTTTCTTTTCTTCTTCAATATCGAGTCTCGAATTTTGTATTTGAGGAGAAAAAAAAACATTTTTTTTTTTTATCGTTACGAGTCAGTAACGAATTCAAAATAAATTCAGAAAGTTTGACAACCTTCATCGAAAGTCGATGCAAAGAAATGAAGGATTGAGCTCTAAAAACATTTTTGCAATTGGCCCTTGAGTTTTTGTTTTTTTTTTTTTCATACTTTTGTTCTTTTCGAGGCATTCAACTAGAATAATAGGGAAGAGTGAAAAAGATTTTTAGGGCTAAAAGTTGTTTCCCCCATTTGATGTGGAATAAAGTACATATGCGAGGCTGGTTGTAAGCAACCCTCGTAAACAAGCGAGTCTCGTCTCGTCGGAGGGCTTCTGCATGTTATCTTGACAACGCTTCCTTTACTGGTGAGAGAAACCGCCATATATGAGTCTCTCGGTAACATTGGACACGAGCGCGTAAACACGCTCTACGTGCATGAATGCACATTGTTTCTTAAGCCCGTGACTCTGACGTTGTTCTACCAGCAATAGCAACACCACCGGTCTATGCATACACGCGTATATATATGATACTCTCGAGAGCGTACACAGGTTAATGATTACTATTACTGTACTTTAGTCTCAACGGGCTACAAGATCATCATCACCGCTGCTTATTCTTATACCCTTTTTCTCTCAAATTTCTTCAGCAATCGGAGCAAACTTTTCTCGAGCTTCAACAATTCTTTGAAACTTTGAGCAGCATTTTTACCGGTTTTTTTTTCAACGAAACTCACCGTGGAAGGGAAAACGAGATTTTTTTTCTCGAAAAATTCAAGGGATTCTCATGCCGAAACGTTCGTTTTGTTTTTCTCGTCGCTATTATCATTTTTCTCGAAAAATGAATGTGCAAAAATTTTGGATTGAAAATTGCATCGAATTAATACGAATTTTCATTTGCAATCAACGAATTTTGTTCTGCCTTTACTCACAATCTTTTGAAAATATTCATGCTGAGCAACAAGTGCGAGAGCATGAAATAATTTCTCGAACGTTGGCACGTTTTCTTAAAATGAAAAATATATTCGTATACGCAGGACTTGTGTACACTGAGAAAAGAGAATTGTTGAATCAACCAAATGGCTTCGTGAAATACGTCCAATGTAATATTCTGTTATACTAAATATCAGTTTCATTGAATGAAAAATATCTTACGTTGATCCAACAAAATCCACGACAACAAATCTCATTTGGTTGATTCAATTGGTATCTTTGTTTAGTGGAATAAAATTAATAATTCGTCCAACTGAACGATTTTTTGAATGAACGAAATATTTCTTTCGACGTATTCTACGAAGCCTTGGTTAATTCAACTAAACTCTATTCTCAGTGTAGTTAGGAGATTAATATTTAAAAAAATGAGTTTCTTCCTTTCTGTCTCGGATTGGAAATGCTCTATGCTCGATGATTGGCAACTTGATTGCCGTCAAGCCCGTCTGATTTATAGCGGACGTTACTACTCCCTTGTATATACCGGCTCTGTAAGCTCGTTCGTATACAGCTATTTGAAGGATGACGAAGCGGGAGTGCAAGGCGTGTGCTTGATAATTAATTTCTCGCAGTCTCCGGCTTTGAACTAACGCGTAACCCTTCATACCTTGTGCCATCAGCTCCAGGTATAAATACATATCGGATATTAATGTATTTTGCATGTTTCTACCTATAACTATATATTGATAATTGTTGAGAGGAAAAAAAAAACAACGATTTTTTTTTTTTTTTCATTATTTTCCAACAAGTGGCCAATGCTTTATCATTTTCTCTGGATACGTGGCCCAAGTACGCGTTATAACTCAAGGCTTATGTTTACGCGAGTCTTATTCGCGTGACGTTTTACACCGCGTCTTCGATGTTTTAAAAGTCTTCTCTCGTTTTCTTTCGTCTCCTTCATTTCGTCCTTGCGCTTCTCCTCCATAAATCTACCTCGTCTTGGCAATTTTTCCGTCATTCCTTTCACACCCTCCTCTCTTCCTCCCTTCCTATTTTCCTCGCTTCTACCAAGCAAGTTTCTCTCGAGTCCTCGGAGTAATACCTGGAGAAGCCCTATCAAACACGTCGTGGATAAATTACAGCGAATTTTCCGTGGTATTTTCACATTAACGCGTGAAAAGAGCTTATAGTGACTCTCATGTAGACTTCTCATTTTCACTCTCTTCATTTCTCCCTCTCTCTCGGTTTGCCTCGTTCAGACTCTCTTATTATCTCGTCTCACCCATGATTTTCTAAGCTCTCGGCCTAGACTGTCATACGGTAGAGAACCCGATGGAATGAAATTCTAGCGGAACATTCTAGGCATATGAGAAAGAAAGGTTTTGTAAAAGAGAGCCGTTTTAGAGGAGGAGAAGGAGGAACAAATTTCAAGTACAAAAGGAAGAAAATTGCCGAGAAAAAAGCCAGCGCGAGAAAAAAAAAAAAAAAAGAAAAAAAGATGCAATAAATGCTAAGGCGAGGAAAGTGCGCGAGGAAAAGAAAAAAAAAATGTAAGAAAGAAAAAAAATATGAAACTTTAAGAGTGTGGAAAGAGCGAAGAGGTTCGAACGCGTGCGACGATGGAATGACAAATAGTGGTTGAATCTTTAATCTTCACCGAACACGGGATATTAAAGTTCTTGAGGGCCGCCACCTTTCTCCCGCGTCCTCGTCTCCCTCTCTCTCTCTCTCTCCTCTTCCTATTCATCCCTTCGTAAGATATTCTGAATATCAAGCCTGCAAAATGGACCTGAAGTTTTGAGCGACTTCGATCTTCGAGTGTACTACGAAACACCAAAATACTCTCTCTCTCTCTCTCTTTCCTCCATCCTCTTCTCCTCTTTCTTGGCAAATTCTCCACGATATCGGTTATGACGTGCCACACGATTTTTCCATCCATAAATATGACAAAAAAAACTGAAATATCAAGGATGATGTAGTGCCAGAGTAAATTAAAGATTTTTTTCTCTCTCCAATTCCCCTTCACTCTTCATAGTTTCATCCTCTCGTCACAATGTTCACAAATTTTTATACCTTTCAGGCTCACTTTGTCCTCTCCTCTTTCTCATCCATTTGTGCCTCTCGTACTACGAATGTTAATTGCAACCAATTTTTTCGTCTCATTCTCATTTCCAACTGTTATTCTCATTCATTATACTTTATTTCAAGTGTACCATCATTTTATTTAATTCATAATTCAAATTGGCAACACTTTTAACAAAAGCTTTCAACATTCCTCGCCTCTCTCTCTCTCTCGAAATAGATGAAATTGGCAGAGTTCGCGCGGCTAAAAATTTCAATGTGTTTTACCAACGCGAAGAGTCTTTGGAAAACATCGCTTGAAAACCAATATTGAATACCGTTTCAGTGACCATACAAATGGTTAGTTCATCTCATTGTTGAAATAACCGTTTTGTTCGCTCCCTACTGAAACTTCCAGCTTCTCACTACCTCTATTTTCCTCACTCAATTTTTCCGAGCTTTTTTCACCCCCCCCCCCCCCCCCCTCCTCCTCCTTTCTCTCCCTCTGTCTTTCTTCTCGTGGACGGAAAACGAGCATACAGAGTCGCGTGCAGCAGATGAGAGTTTTATTTCCCCAGTCGTTTGAATTCCATTATTCTTGCACACAAGCAGCCAAGAACCTTTCAATGAAACCTGCACAAAGCCATTTTGCGCATCCACCAACACACGGAACAGTTCAACATTCATGTACATGCCTCAGGTATACTCGCAGATTATTGGAGTTTACACACCGTGCGCCTCTTACATTTTCCAATACCACAAAAAAGTTGAGCTTCATCTATTTTTTTTTTCTTCGTTTTTCATTCTTTTGATAAAATAATTTTTCGGTCAACAAATTCCTCGTCGATGCCCTGTCATTGCCAATTCATCAGTCTCATTTTTTTATCGATTAAAAAGATTTAAAAAAAAGAGGCAAATAAACGAATCGTAATGAACGAAGCAAACAATATTTATTTCGATACCATTTTGAGGATTGAAAAAAAAAAAAAAAAAAAAAAAAAAAGAAATGGCAATTGCGATTCACTGTTCAATCGACTTGACCTGGATCAGCCTGTACACGGTAACCTGGTACTTTGCCAATATAAACGAGATCGTAAGCCCGTACAATGTGATACATTCGTGTGGGCTGACCCATGATTTCTCTTGCTCAGGACAATCAGTTACACGCAGAACGATGTTACGCTACGCCCACCATGGAATCTCAAAGTCTCTCTTACCAACAATGACTTATATTCAAGATTAAGCTTTGTGCCCTCTCGACACAAAATTTATATACAGTGATCTAGCTCGTTGTTTAAATCTCCTGCGCGATTATATTCGATCATGGAACACACATGGGTGTGTCTCAGTCTATTTTTACTCAATCCGATTATTTATTTATCTTCCCATTACGTACGATTTATTCAGCTTCAGCATCATTTTTTTTAAATTTTCTGATACGTCGGGATTCGCGATTCCGAATTTCATGTCCAATGTTTTAATAAATTTCATTATAAATACTTTTTTTTTTCCGTCCAAGAATTTAATTCGAGAGAGTCTGGAACTGAAATTAATTGATCGAATTGGCACTGTTGGAACGAGATAAAGATAAATTTTGGGGCAAAAAGAAAAACTCGTTAATTAAGGTGCGAAAAACACAAGTTTTGTGTAAATTGCAACGATTCGAGAATAATCACCATTTCGAGATAGCACCAAGAAGAGAAAGACGCGAAACTGGCTGAATAACAGTGTTTTTACCTCTTGTAGAGAATTTTCAGCGATCGTTCCTTTATCTCATTTATTTATGTCTCTCTTCCTAGCTTTCCGTCTCATTGTCCTTGTCCTCCATGTACCAAGAGTCAAGGTCATGATCACGACGGGTTGTCGTGTCGGTCGACTCGATGGCGGAGATCTCGCAGAGAGCCCCATCGAAGATCAGAGTATCATCCGGTATTCTCTCTACTCTCCTATACCATAAACGGTCACGTGCTTGCCTGATCGTCAAAGTCGTATTTTCCCCTTTCTACTTTTATCGCTATATCACTGGATTGATATTTCGTTTGAGGATCGCGTGTCGTCTTCTGTACCTCTATACTCATTGGTTCGAATAGGCTTTCCCGTATAAACTCAATGTTTTTATGGTTCTTTTAATCACATCTTCGGTTCGATTCTTTTGGAATATTAATTTTTTTTTTTTTTTTGATCAACCAGATTCATTGAATCGTGGTGGCGATAAAATATTCTTCTTTGCAGTTTTACAATGTCGTTCGTCCATTTCGTCGAACAATCTCTTTGGTCCATGGTGATTCGATCAAATCATTGTCAAACGATCGATCGAATTTCTTATCGTATTTTTTTTTTCTTTTTTTTCCATGTCGTTGGTCTTACCAGATAATTTCTTATCCCCCATTTCTCCACTGTATTCTTCCCGGTTCTTCTGGTCTCTTTTCCAAGATTTCCGATTTCAAACGCATTTCACTTTCTTACCCAAATGCAATAGGAAAGAAAAAGATTCAAGGAGGAAAAAGAGAGCTTTTCAATTGTTATTTAAGATCCTTCGAAAGACCTTTGGTTTTCTCCTTTTCTTCATCTTTCTTCTTCTCGACACTCGTCGTATTCACTCTTGAGTACGCTTATCTCCTCTCTGACCCACTTGTCGCACTCGGATGATTTCGCACTCGGCCATATCGCACCCCTCGAGTCTCTCCATTCGATTTCTCACCCCTTGGTGTCTCAATCCTATCTTTTTGAACTCGATAGAAGGGTACGAAAGCTTCGGATAACCACGCGAGCGTAGTCAAATAGACTACTTTTTTCAAATCGGCTTTTCGATAAAAGAAGAAAAAACATCTTTTTCACGAATGCGAGCATGGAAATATTCTTAAAATAATATCGCGATATTTAACGAATAACGTGGCAATAGATTGAGAAATGAAAAATCATGGAAAACTTCAGCCGACAGATAAATAATCAACTTTGAATCTTCTTCCTCTATTTACTCCCAAAAACTTCAAATACGTTTTTAGTATACAAAAAAAACCATAAAAAAATGAGCCAGGTATTTTCGAAAAATCATATATTTGTCGATCGTCCCAACCACGAGTAATTTGGAACTCTACAATCAAAATGTTAATTGAAAAAAAAAAAAAAAATTGTAGTCATTGCAGTCCCCTGTTAAGACTGCCAGCAAACTCGAAGAAAAAAAGAAGTAAAAAACAACAACAACAATCTGAACAATTGATAACCACATGCTACCAGGTGGAGTCGACGGTTCTTGACTGTGGCAAGAAACTTAATTACTGAAACAATTAAACGGAGGTCGTATATCACGTCGAGAGACAGAGGGAGGACGATATGGGGGCTGGGCAGATTTTCGCATCGTCTTAAATACACGTAACCACATGTATCTATATATATATATACGTATGAAGACGCGACATAGAAAGTGGCAAGTGGTAACAGCAATAAGTAATACAACCCCGGGCAGCCACTGCTTCGAGTTAGTAGGAGAACGGGATCAAAGTGAAAGAGAGCGGGAGAGAGAAACTAACGATATAATTGAAAGCATATCTTATCTCCGGAATAATTATTCCTCTCGGTAGTTTATATATAGTAGCACGTTATTGGACAGCGATGAGATGCGCGTTACAGTTTCTCGGACTATTTTCAAGACGTATACACGTGTACATTTGTTGCACAATGTCTCGACAGTTAGTTTTCTTGATCCCCCGAAGCTTCGCGCCTGCTTATTGCAACAAATATGTCTCCGGTACATGCATATCGTTACGAATGCTCTGTCCTGCTGCTCTTATTTCTCTAATACTTCGTCTTCCTTTTTCCTCTTTCTTTTCTTTTTTTATCCGGAAGAGTCTAATGATCAAGAACGCACTTGAACGCGGCGTCACATTTATCATGAGTTATGTATCGGTGCTAGCTACTCACGTTATCGATCCTGTTGATAAATATTTTAATTAAACCTACCATTTTTCATCATTTTCGAACATTATTCACGCATCGTTTCTTAAAATTCTTTCCTGTCTTTGCGTCATTACGTTCTTCGGTAATCAAATGATCGGAATTCAAAATACACTGTTTTGAAACCGTTCGAATAGGTTTGTAGATTTATTATTATTTCGATTTATATTCGGTGCTCGTGTCGTTATAGTTCATCGTGATCGTGTCAATGTTATTTTCGAAATAACTGAATTTTTACGAATTCTTAATTACTTAAAATTTTATTATGCAAGCCAATAATTCTTAAAGCTGCTACGATATCATAAATTAATTGTACATAAAATCGTGTCGAGTAATTCTGAAAAAAGAAAAGAAATAATATCAGAAAGTTTGACAGAAAAATTCTTGTATCGAATCTTGAAGATTCATAAAAATGGTTTTAACAGCTCAATACCCGATGCGTATGATTGTCATATATAAAAGTCATATCTTGGATATATAGAATTTTTAGTGTCTATATACTCGGTGATTCTGGATCAGCATTACAGTCCCGGCGTCGACGAATAGAACGAGCGACATCGCTCGTTCTATTCGTCGACGTACAGACCCCTGAAACTCTCCTCGAGTCGAGAGGGTATTGTCCTCGCGAGTACAGCATCCCGTACTCTCGATCGTATGTCAACGTACATATGTATATTTATATCAATGTGCACTAGGATAGAGAAGATCCAGAATGTGGTTGGAGAGAGAGAGAGAGAGAGAGAGAGAAAGGCTCATTCGTCGCGGTTTAATTTTCTCTCTCACTCTCCCTCTCTCTTTTTCTATTTCTCCTTCTATCTCAACTTCCCCTCGTGACAGTATACAATCGAATTTCGTGCTCTGGCAAGGTGTCCAACTTTGTACGAACGAGGGAGAGAGAGAGAGAGCAATTCGTACATTCAACTCGAAACGAACTTGAGTTATATGTTGTTCGTATGGATGGTATGAGTTTTAAGGAAAGACAAGACTCTCCTCGACGTTCGGACTCTGCCAAATCTCTCTTATATAGCTTTATACCCGATTAGAATCGTGGATAGTTCGTTAGCCCATGTTCACTTCGCTAACCACTCGAAACTAAATATATATATTTGTGTAACGGACTACTACGTAGAAAACAAAAGGGCAGCCCAAACCTCTCTCCCTATACGTGTCCAATTGTTCGGGTTCACCGACTTTGTCAGCAGTTATTTTATATGAACGGTGTTTCTTTTTTTCCTCTTGTTTCATGTTGCAAAAGATATGTGTTCGAATAAAATTTTTTCAATTTCTATTCACCTTCGTACATGTTTATTGGTCCCTGTTTCGGTGCAGTGCAAAATAACCGTTTTTTTCAAACTTCGAGTCCCAGGTGTTGCTTCCGTAATGTTTTTTTTTGTCTTTTTTTCTACTTTTTTTCTTTTTCCCTTTTATGGACTTTCTTACTCGAACGTCGCTTTTTTTTTTCAACGATCCTCAACTACTCTCCGAGACGAAAGCTCTCATTTTCATTGTTTACAAAGTTTCTTTCCCCGCCGATTTTACCGTCGAATACTGCTGCGCGGACTGTAATAAAATTATTATCGTCATTCGATTCGATGTTACATTTTGAAATATAACAGGAGAAAATATTGAATCTGTAAAATTAAGTTGTTCAATCTCCTTTTCATATATATACTCCCAATTACTTGAAAAAGTGGATTGAAAAATTTGGCAAGTCCGAATGGTCTCGCGACAAGTCGGATGAAAATCAGTAACGACGAGAAAATTTTCAGTAGTTTAAGAAGTAAAGTTCTACTTCTACGAAGTATATTTTCGTTCAAGCCAACGTGAAAATACAACAGCTTCGAGGCAAACTCCCGCACTTGGCTCTCTCGGTGTGTAGAGGCTACAAAAAGCAGGAGACGTTTTAGCCTCGCGTGATTATATACACGGTGGTGCCACTCAATCGAGTATAACGTGACGAACTTTCGGAAATCTTCGCAACAACTCAACATGAATTCGATTAATTCATTTTTAATAAAACGAAAAGAACTTTAAATTCTCAAATATAAATCAATGTTCAGCAAGTAAATACAATTTTTGTGAGGCAAGAATATTAAGAAAAATTAGTTTTTTCTTTTTTTTTTCGAAACTCAAAAAAAATTCAAACTCTAATTTATTTCATGACAAAAAATATACATCCAAGATGCAAAGCGTTGAGAATATTTCGTGTTTCGACCACGAAACTTATGACTCGAACGAAAAGTCTCGTGCGCATATCTATAAAGTGTTTTATACAAAATAGTATCTACAGTGCACTTGCAGGAGGTTCGTCGACGCGATACTGTTGCGATACCGACAACGACGACGACGTTTGTCTGGCGCCGAGACGCCTGACCCGCGCAACATATATAATGTGACGAACTCTCGCGGGGACTCGCGACCGATTTATACCACGCGCGCGTTTTGTTCTCGCGCGCGGCGCCTCAGCCTATACGTATATATACAAACGTTTCTCCCCGTTCTACTGTTAACATCAAGATTTTCTCAAACGTTAGTTCCAACTGTTAAACTACACGTAAATTCTGGCTCACCGCGCGAGCCAAGAAAACCCCCACAATAATCGCTATTCCCGGACTCTAACTTCTTCTTAACACACTTTTTTTTTTATCATATACTCTTCGAGATAGTTCGAAAAAACGAATTCGAGAACGAAAACAAGTTTCGAGACATTTGGGGAGAAAAATAAAAATATATAAATCGTAACAAATTTTTCTCGTGCATCTCGTATGAAAAAATTTCGATGAAATGCAGTTGTTAAGAGTTTTAATTTCCGTTCGTCATCCTGAAAAGTGTTTTCAATTAGTTTTTTTTTTTTTTTAATTTTTTAAATTCGTATCATAGCTCCGCAGTGCGGATGAATCGTCATCGGGATTCGATGGCCGCGAGAACATTACGCTCAGATCACTGAGAAATACGCTAAAGAATAATTTTTTTTTCTCATTTTCCACGATTGTTTCTACGTCCTTTCGAAAAAGTCTCTATCAAAGAACGAATGAGCTTTATTTCGAAAATTTTATTCCCATTCGCGTTACGAATATTGTATGTTTCTCGTGTGATCTATATGCTCATAAATTATGGAATAATTTGAGTACATTACACTCGGAGATGTTAATGGTTCATTATTTTTTTGCTCGCATTATGTAATTAACGGCATATTGTGTTTCCTATATCGACCAATATTCTATTTTCTGTTCTCTTTCGTTTTGCTCTCGTCTTTGTTACTATTCTTGAAATATATATCTAGAGATGGATATTTCTATATAGTATATGTTTGAGATTACCTCGAAGGCTTTACTGCCTAATATGTTACGCCGCTGTAACGTCGGGTTACTGGAGCTATTACTATTTTCCCACTTCACTCGCTCCCTCTCTCTCTCGCTCGCTCTTGAACATTCCTTACATCTAATATCTATATATTAGCCGTATGTATTACAACTCGACGTGTTTCATGTCCGCGTAGCGCGTATTACGAATGACTCCTAAAAATGTTAATTTTATGTTTCTACTGAATTCGGCACGACGAGAATTTGAAACGGAGCAAGAAAGCGTTTTACTTGAATTATATTTTATTTTAAAAGGCTCTAGAAACGTAGGAATATGAGAATTATGGGAATTCTCTCGTTTATATTGATACAATTTATCCAAATTGGAAATAACTATCGAAAAAAAATTCTGCAAAGAGCCCTTTTTCATCTTCTAATTAAACGTGGGACAGATATACTTTCGCGTAAGTGCCACGATCGAAGCTCTTATCCCTCGTCCAATTGAAGGATAGGTCCAACATATAAAAGTTAGGAAACGAGAGAAAGAGAAATAAAAGAGGAAAAGAAAACGCACGAATAAACGGGGTTAGCATTCCTCTCTCTCTCTCTCTCTCGCTGTCTCTCTCTTTTTTAAGAGACAGAGCTCTGAATCACGATTCGCATCCGTTCGTTTCATCAAAACGTGACTACGTATAATGGGATAACGGAATACAATTTTACAACCTATTTTACCCCAGCCCTTTTCCCCTCTTCTCTCACGAGTCGTAAAGTGTCTAAGTGATTAGTAAAAATGTTGATATCACGATGCAATTATTCGTCAATTTGTTTACGGAATTCCGAGCGAACGAGAGAGATTTCATTAATCATCATTCGAAACCGTTACTCAATTCTATTACACCGTAATCTTCGCGTTTTTTTTTTAAATTCCTTATTCAATATCTTCAATTATATAATATATTTATATTCATTTTGATTTTAATCCGGAAGCCATAAAAGACGATACGCCATAATGACACAATTAAAAAATAATCACGCTCACATGTAAAGCTGTCAAATCATATCTCTTTTGAGGTTTTAAGAATTTTCATTTCTTGCTCAAAAGTATTGAAGATCGTATTGGTAAAAATTGCTTCCACTTTCGTTGGCAAAGGGCCTTCTTCGTGGCCGGGCAGCCCTCGGCGCATCGGCCTGGTCCGGTCTTTGGAATGCCGACCGCAATAAGAAGAGCGCGATTCGATTCCTGTCAGGAGGGCACAAGGGCCGCCGGAAAGGCGTAGAGAGATGAAGCCCGAAGAAAGACGACGATGGAGAGAAAGGAGGGAAACAGAACAAGAGAGAGAGAGAGAGAAATAAAGGGAAAGAGTGAGAGAGAATATTAAAAGGTTCTTGCGAAGAAGCCAAGAGATGGGAGGTCCGATGCCGCGCATGGGTGAGAAAAGGAAGAAGATGAAACGAGAGAAAGAAGGGAAGAGGGAAAGAGTCGGAGAAGAGAGTATATGGAGACCACCGCGCCCCGATAGACCGCTGTAGTAAGTGGTAGTAACCAGTTGTGGAATGCCGCGCCACGACGTCCGTTTATACTCTAGAACGTAACTATATATAGATTTTCAGAAGACCTAAAGAAGATGAGAGATAGAAATAAGGGGAACTCTCGTAAGCTACCATATATATACCGCCGCTGAAAACTCGCTCGCGAGAGCCTATACGGATTATCCTTCTCTCCTCCTTCTTATTCCTTTCTTCTCCCACGTGAATTTCACCTCCGTCTCCTTCATTCTTCCTCTTCGTCATCTTCTTCATCTCTCCAATTCGCATTTATACTCCATCAGGAACAACGACGCGGCAATTCTTCATCCGCCATTTTGAAGCTCCGTAACTCTTCCTTTGGAATTTGCGGCGTGTGGCAGCGGCGGCGACGGCGGCGCTTTATCGAACAAATTCCTAACTCTACCGCCTGTCATAATCCAAAATTATTTTATTTTTATTTTTTCTTTCAAAGCTCACATTCACCACGCTTCCGTACCATTTTTAATTACGTTCACTTGTTTTTCTTTAACGCGTTATCCATATATCTTTCACCGAGCCAGGCGTGTCCCTCTCGTTGGTTCCGGAAAAACTCGTAAAATCCAATGAAACCGTGTCGCAGCTAATTTGTTATTGCCAAGATTCCTTCTACCGACCTACCATTCTCATTCGCGCATTAAAAAATTCGATGATGACACGAAAAAAAAAAAAAAAAAACAAGCAAACGACCGAGGTTTGACATACAGACGACTTTGCTTTCTCACTTTTTACCACTATTTGTCAAACTTAATTGCTCAGATCGCGAACGCTCCTGGAACGAACGCTCCGCGAAAAAAAAAATACCTAACGACACAAAGTACCAAAGACAGTAATCCGAGTGCGTCATCCGAGAGGGTCCTGATCACTCCCCATCTGAAGATTTTATACTTATATATAATTATAAAAAATGAAAAAATGAAAAAAAAAAAAAAAAAAACTTTACGCTACGCTTTGTCTTGGCGACAATCTTCTTAGCTTCCCTTCGAACTCTTACCCTCCACCGCTTTAACCGCTCTTAAGAAAATAATGTCGCGACACCAGCCGGTCCAAGAATCCATTAGGCTAGAAATCATACAACTGGTGAGAAAAAAAATGACCAATTTTATACAAACATCAAGTCCTCTTTTTTTTACCTTAAAAAATAGAAGAAAATGCTCATTATCAAGAATGATATCTCGGAACAAACTTTTCAAACTCATTATTATTTTATTCATCAACACTGAAAACGAAATTTTGTTGAATATGTACAACAAAATATTTCGTCGATCCAACAAAATGTTTTGCCGGTTCAACAAAGTTTCGTTTGAATAAAAAACGAAGATTTGTTGTAATATTCGGAATTTTGTTGTCTGAAGAAAACAAAAATTTGTTGATTACGGTTCAACAAAATATTTCGAAAAAAAAAAAAAAAAAAAAAAAAAATCGTCTCAAGTCAAGATTCCGAGAATCCAATATTCTTTTCTCTCAATAATACAGCCTCGAAAATAGCGTATTTTTGTTTCATTCTCTCGAGATGAGAAGTTTTTGGGAGCACACTTGAGCGAATAAATGGTATAAACTTTTGGTCCAATAATCGAGAAGGATCGGGCATCAGTGATTGGCCACGAAAAGGCCGGATGAAGAAAAAGTAACATCGATCGGCACACTTGTGGGTCCCTCCTCATTCCTTTTGCGGCAAGATTCTCTCCTGCCACAACCAAAATGGGGCAGGCGTCGTCGTCGTCGTCGTCGTCGTCGCCGCGACGGTAATTTCGCGAAGACCGCTCTTATTTGATGACGAAAAGAGAAAAAAAAGCTGGTACTTTTCGGCCCTTTCATTTTTTTTTTTGTTTTCTTTTTTTATTCTTTTCTACACTTCCCTCGATCTTTTTCTCGTCGTCCCCTTTCCGTTCTTCTCAGCGTCCAGGACGCACTTCCCCGTGGCCTTTTTTTTCGCGCTCATCCCTCTCGCTTTTTTCTTTATTATATCTCCGGTTCTCTGCTGTACATTCGTAAAGGGTGTCTCGAGAATCACTCTGACGATTTGAGAGCGAGAGAGAGAGAGAGAGCAAATCGCGACGTCGAGGGAAGAAACGTCCGTGGGTTTTCGTCTATCTTCAAAGCTTCGCCATTTTTCAACCCTCAAATTATTCAACAAACGTTTCGTGACACCCTCTAGATCATTTTTTTTTCTTTTTCCCCCACGTTACAGCACTGAGACACTCGCGAAATGCTATCTTCGCTCCCGGTATACATAATAGCTACTACAGAGCCTCTTCTCTTCAGGGAGAAAAGAGCGGCTCGAGAGAGAGAGAGGGGAAAATCTCGAATTGGTCGAGCCAGGGGGAAATACGAGCGTCGACCTTGGCCCGGACCCGAGACTTTTGCGAAACGGTATTAACGAGAATTCGGCACGTGCGTCGTAACTTTTCTCGAGCCGACCGTACATCGAACGTGACGACTATCTTCTTATCTTTTATCCCCTGCTCTTCTCGTTCCTTATTCTCCTCCACCACCTCGATACATAGGGTGTAACCGGTACAGTGTATGGAAACTTTGGCTCATTTGACCATTTACCCTTGGATAAAACTCAAGATAAATCTTTTGTGTTTTTGTTTGTTGATCCGAAGGATTGGAATATGAAGGAAGAAATCGTAGCTATCAGCAGCCGCGTTGGGGTTGAATTTCAGAATTCTTCTTTCGTATTCTCAGACCTCGAAGTATCGCATTTGGTCATCCTCTGGTATTTGTGTTTTCATCGCATGTTTTTTTGTTTGTTTTTAACATTGCAACAATTTTTCATTTTTATTGTTTTCGTTATATAATTTATTGCGATTCCGCTGCATTTATAACGATTTCGTTGACATCACCTTGATTTATTTTTTTCTTTTGTATTCTGGAAATTCTCAATGCCTAAATATATTCATTCATTCATTCTCACTGTTTTTCACTCTCTCTCTCTCTCTCTCTCTCTCTCTCTCTCTATCTATTCCGTTCTCTTTATTCCTTTTCGTAAGCTCTTTGCGAAAATAACAAAACTTGCAAACCAGAAGAAGAAGAAGAAAAAAAAAAAATTCTGACCGAGCATCCGGGCTTCTATTCTGCGATGTTATTGTTTGTTCCATTCTACCTTTCCTTCGCCTCGTTCGTTCTCTTTTTAACTTCTCTTTTCGCATATCTTACTCAAAGCGGTGCGAATTTTTTGGCTCTTTTTCTTCTCTCGAATCTCGGCTCCTCGCTGTTATTCAACCAGCCCCTTCTTCCGTTTACTCGATCCCACGAACTTTTTTTTTATTTTTTCTCTGCTATTTTTTGTTCTCCTATTCGTTTTGTTCGTAAATAATTAAAACGAAAAATACAACTTCATTTCAGCCATTATTCGTTGCTACAGCGCTTCTTTTATTTTCTCAACTTTCAAAGTTCCAAATTTAAAAACGCCTCTGTTATTACATCATCAGCGATTAGTCAGATGTCAAAATTTGGCAGATCGATCTTTCGTCCTGTCCAGCTATTAAAACCAACCGGATGTTTCATGATTGGCCAGCCCACTCCAGCTAAATAGAAGCCTCGATTTATGTTGTCCGAATCGAATTATTCGGAGTCATTGTACCGGTGATGGAGTCCGTTCGCGTTGTGTCTTTGGCCCACGTAAAAATATTCATCAATGATACAAAAATAGATGCTCATAGCTCGGAGCAATAATCAACCGTTTCGATTTAAAATTTCGTCGAATCTCGCCTGATGAAATATTTTAGTGTGGATTTTTGAAGAGCAGTGGAAAGGCACCAAGAAAATTAGTACTCGCGACAATTTTTCTTTCGTTCCTGAGGAGTAGGAGGAGGGGGGAGGGGGGGAATAATGGCAGCAGATGTCGAAGGTTAGGTATATCGTGAAGAAGAGACGAGGGAGAAATTTGCTCGTTTTTTTTTCGCGATGCTGTGGCCAAGTTGAAAGAAAAGAAATAAGAAAATAGGTGGGGAAAGAGAAAGAGAGAGAGAGAGAGGAGGAAAGAAGTCACCGGAGAGGAAGCAAAACGTTAAAGAGATGAGGGGCATCTGCTCTGTTCGTTGGCCACCTGTCTCTCTCTCCCCTGGCTTCGGCAGGTGCAAACCGCGTCTATGGCCTCGCCAATCGCCCCTCTTTCCTCTTTCTCTCTTCAATAACATCGTCAGCATCAACAACAGCAGTAAAACGAGAATACAGTAATACCGGAATATCGCTCTTTCTCTTTTTTTCTCGTAAGCATTTCGTCCATCCTCCTCATCCCTCCCTCCCTCCCCCCACCCCTGCCCTTGGATCGGAATACACTCGCGTATCAATTAACCCTTTTGTTTTCCATCCACTCCGGCTCTCCCTGGCCACAGCTCGAGGTCATACTTGTTTACTACGTCGTGCCAAGTTTTACGCACGATACTCGATATACACCCTGCTTTTATATATAAAAGCCCGCACAGTATTCGGCCCTCCTTATGTACCTTCTGTATTATGAACACGCATATAAAAAAATAAAATACACATTTATAGTCCGTGGCTATGTGTCTTTCTGTAGTCTCACTTCTCCGTGAAAATGTATTCGAACGTGTCTCCTCTAACGTCCAATCAAATTCTCTCACGATCAAGATTCTTTTCGCCACGATTCAAATATACTGCGCGCAGATCTTTTAGCAATTTTTTTTCTTTCGGCTACTTCGTGATATCCGGCAGGAATATTTCTTCATAATTTTATCAAATCTGTTTGAAACATTTTTCGAAACAACGTTTTTCAATCTTGAGACAAAATTTTGTAACTTGGACGTGGACTGGCATGATGGGAAAAAAAATTGAAAAAACTTCTTTGATTTTCTCAATGGAATTCTTTCAACTGATTTTTACAAATTGTCAAGTTTGATTCGATCAGTTTCCACACCACTTTGCGACAGCAATCCTGATTTTTCGATCAATCCTTATCTCATGCCAGATAGTGACCAAAATATTGTCTTGATCGAAGTCTCCACTGTTTGTATTTGATGTAACGGAACGTTCTGTACAATCCCCGGTCTATTATGATTAGTAAACAACCCTCGGAACTGATCCAGGCCGAAAAGGGTGCTCGCATAACCGGGTTAACTCCTCGTCCGTGTAAACAGGAAGTTGCTCTTCCTCCTTCGATTCTACAAGCTTATTCGTATCTGTGACGTCGTGTTTACCAACTCAGACGATAATGTACGACGTAGGATCCCTCAGACAGTTGAACGAAGATAGACATACGGAAGAAGAGTGTTGAAAAAACACGGAAAATGGAATAACTTTTTTTTTCTATTTCGATCTAACATTAATATTTTAGTTTTACGATTATTTTTATCGCAGAAAAAAAAAGCACACAGATAAAAATAGGTACTTCGGTTGAATTGTTCAATTTTTATTTGTGTTCTAATCATTTTTTTTTCTTCGATTTTGGACAAAAAAAAAGTTATTCAAATATTTTCATATATTCGTATTTTTCATAATTGAAAATTGAATTTAAAATAAAATAGCTCGCCTCTCCTCGATATTTTTTAAGTGTTTTTCCTATTTTTTTTTTTTTTTTGCAATGCTAATTTGACTCTTTCATTTATTCTGTTGACAGGCTGCAATACTTCAACAAACAGCCGAATATATTTATCAGTTGGAGCAAGAAAAGACTCAACTTTTGTCACAAAATTGCCAGTTGAAAAGACTGGTGAATCAGCACGAAGGAGGGGATGTACCGATCAAGAAACGCAAGGCCGAAACTCAGGGTAAGTTCTACTAGTTCATCGAATCAAGTCGAGCATTTTTTTTGTTGTTTTTCCATATTTATTACGAAGTAATAAAACCCTTGAAAATGGCAAGCCCGAATTTTCTTATTTTATTTCTACATTTTTTTTATCACTCGAATTGCCAGAATTCGAGCTCCGAGTCCTGCTCTTTTGATGTCTTATTACTCTTGAAAGAAAAGGAGCCTGTAGGGTTGGCGAAAAAAAAAAAAAAAAAAAAAAACAAAAAAATCTCGCAGCGTTTTTCGGCATTCGGACCGCGCACGCTCATATTTTTATTAGTTTTCGCACGAAGAAAACATCTTAGAAGGTTCGTCCTCTCGTCCGCTATAATTGGTGAATTCTCGCTTCGCCGCCGGGAATTCGACACGCGATGTTCCTTCGCAGAGAAAAGAAAAGAAAAAAGAAAAGAAAAGAAAAAAAAAACAGACAAATAAAAAAATAAAATGAAGAAAAGAATATAGCGAAGTACGTTTCGAAATGAATAAGAAAGTAAAGTAGAGTGCAACAGCCAGCGGCAATTATTCATGGCGATTCGGTAAGCGTGTATGAAGAACGCACTTTATTTTGTTATGCACTTTTGTGCAGTACATTGACCAGAATCGATCGATGAAACTGAACAAGGATTCATAAACTCGCTTCGCGGAGCACATCTTCGTACGCTCTTTCCTTTTTGGTTGAAATTATTCCCGTAATTACGTAATTATCGTTCTCGTTCCCTCTCAACCCCCCTTCGGCAATTCCAAAGATGCGTATATGCGGAACGCGAGAAAACGCTCGTATTTCGTTGCTTGCCAGTTGGGTTATAAAAAAAAAAATATATATATATATATATATATATATATTTTTTAAACGTATAAGTTCTTCCTAAATTACCGAGAGACGATGAAAGAAAAGAAGAAAATCATTTTTATTATTTTACACTCGAGTTCAGTTAGCGGAACACGGATCAGAACTTTTTTCAGCTTAAAACTTGTTTCGCGATACGAGAAATTTTTTTCCTCAATTCCCTAAGAATTCCCCAGTCGAAGAAATGAAAAATGATAATCGAATCGGATTTTTCAATGTTATTAATCTGATTCTAAATCAATCGTGACGAAATTTTTTTTTTTTTTTTTTTTCATACTGCATATTCCAAGAATTTTCTTGAAATATGCAACGAATCCAGAATGAAATATTTTGGACAAAAAGCATCACGTTGATAATGGATAAAATTGATTTTCTTAATTAATGTAAATTTCCATTATATAATTAATCTCAAGGAAATTGTTTTTAAAATTTTTGTTTTGGTTGGACAGGAGTTGTGGTGAGTTTGCCGATGCACGTTAACGAGAGCGGCGACGAGGGTCTTGGCAGCATGTCCCCAGAGCCGATGTCCGTAATCACAGTCTCGACGGAGGGACACGCTGTAATTAGCAACAACAACGGTACGAGCACCAGCGACGTTGCCGAGCTCAGACGACAGTTGGAAAGGGAACGTCAACAGAGGCTTCTCGTCGAGAAACAGATGAGAGCTATACAGACACAATTGTATCCGGAAAGATTTCGGGACAATCAGCTCATTGCTTATCAACCGCACGAGGTAAAATTATTTAACGAATTTCAACGAAATCGTTGAGTTGAGTTGAAACGAAATATTTTCTTATCGTTTCTCATTCGATTCATCAAAAAAAATAAAATAAAATAATAATAATAATAAATTCGGAATGCAATTTTTTAACAGGTGATCGAGCACACGGACAACGTGATGGCGCAAGAGACCGAAGAAGCTGTAGCGGCGCTTCAAGTAGTATCGGTAGTGAGTCTGCCCCCGGTGGGTTCAACACAGACAGTAGAAACGTCAAATCCGGATCCATGTTCGCCACCGCTCTCGCCTCAAACGGCCGAGATCGTAACCGAGGATCTTAAAGACGACGAGACTGCCCCCGAGAGTCCAAAAGTCGTTGCGTTCACGACGAATCAAGTATTCTCAAGTGCGATCGAGGAAACGAATTCGGTCGGTTCGTTCTCACCGTCGAGAGTCGCATACGCGACGACAACGACTCCTGAGTTCAAAGGAGATTTCAAAAATACGACCACCACGACGCAGTTCATAACCGCCAGCCCAACAAGACCTTTTTCACCGCCAGCTGAGCCACAGAGATTACCGAGTGTACTCGAAGCAGCGATCAAGGCCGAACCCAAGGTCGAGGTCGAAAGGTACGTTCATTCAATTTATTCTTTTTTTTTTTTCTTTATTCCATTAAAATTGTCGTTTTCAGTAGTTACAATCAAAATTAGATTTCAATTTGAATAATTGAAAGAAGCAATTTATAATTTTTTAAAATAAATTTCCGACAATTTCTCGGTATCATTATGAGGGAATTGAGTTTTTTTTTATTATTTTTCTAATTTAGAATGTTGTTTCTTTTTTTGTTTGGACACAGATTGCCCTCTCCGGCAAATTCTCTCGACGATGGAACGCCACAAGCAAGACTTTATCTCGCGAACACATCGAGACAAAATCTTGAGACGATTGTCGAGGCGATACGACATCTCGAAGGGGATCATTTATTCAGTGACGAGCCAGCGCAGGACGTGCCACTTGCCCTAACGAACAAACAAGCGATCGTCGGTGCTGCGGCAACGACGACAACGTCGAATCAATCGATAACAACAACCGGTACAATAACAGCGACGAAGCAGCGGCTACGGCATGCCGAGGTTAATAATCTTCTTCAATTTCACACGCAACAACAGACTCAACAACGGCCTGGTGTTATCGTCGTTAAACACTCGTGATCGCTCTCGTCTCAATGATCTCGAGTCATCAAGATCACAACATCATAAAAATTATATTGAAATAAGAAGATGAAAAAATGAATATGAAGATGGAGAAAAAACACATAAGCTTCGACAACACTATTATTATGTGCACTTATATAATACGATCCCA
Organism: Campoplex capitator; assembly: GCA_037576405.1. Lineage (NCBI taxonomy): Eukaryota > Metazoa > Arthropoda > Insecta > Hymenoptera > Ichneumonidae > Campoplex > Campoplex capitator. The sequence continues at coordinate 3,910,314 of JARBWI010000323.1, read as the reverse complement.
GTAAAAATATATATATACATATATATTTTTCATTTGATTCGTTTTTTCCTCCAGCTCGTGAGAAAGAGAGAAAATCGACTAAAAGCGTAATTTATATACAAAAATGTTGTATGTAGAAACCGAAATATTCGTCGTTCATTAGCGATTATTTTTCTCTTTCTCCGACGTCGCCCCCTTGCTCTTTCTCTGTCTTCTCTTGGTTTCACGAGACTCGAAAGCAAATTTTCGTAGAGGCATCGAAACGCCTAAAATCGAAGAAAGAAACGATGATGAATTCAAACTTCAGTGGAAATGCTGCGAAGACTGACAGTCTTTTACTATTGTTTTGTAAATTAAAAAGGAATGAAGATAAATGATTTTTATTGCAGTTTATGTTTCACTGGAAAAAAACTTATACGAACGTTTTTGTTTTTTTTTTTTTTTTTATCAAGTGTGTAACGTTCGATTGTCTCGAGTGATAATGAGTTGGAATAGTTTTGCAGCATTCGGTTCTTACAGATGTAAAGTTGAAAGAGTAAGAGACAGAGAAAGAAAGAGAGAGAGAGAGAGACGGAGAGAGGGAAGGAAAGAAAATCATCTGAATCAAGTTTCCCTACAATTAAAAAGAAATATTCTCAGCAGTTAAGGTTCGCGCGTACGAAAGCGCGCGATGTATTATACAATATTATTACGATTTTTCTTTATTTTTCTTCCACCTTATTAATCTAGTACGTTTTTGTTTTGCCCCTCCCCCCCCTGCCCCGAGACTCTTTCCCCAATTTTTTTACCAATTGTTACATAAAAAACTGACGACGAGAAATGAGAACATGTCATTGTAAGTTTCTCAATGTCCGCCGTATCATTGTTCAATGTTGCGGTGAAAAAAGCAAAAAAAAAAACAGAAAAAGAAAAAAAAATCAAATCAAAATACAATAAATGCTTAATATTTGACACACATTAATGAGGCGAATTTATTCGCGACAAGTTTTTTTTTTTTTTCTCATTTTTGTTAAAAAAATCCGAGAGCACTGGAGGCGACGATTCGCTCGTCCGATTCCCTTCGCATTTTTTTCCTTTCTCTTTCTTTCTCTCTCTCTTTCTTGAAGCAATTCATTTTTTTCCTCCCCAGTTCGAGCCTTTTTTTTTTGTTTTTTTTTTCTTCGTTTAATCTGTGCCAAATATCGAGTATCGAGACTTTTGTTCCTTCCTAGACGTAGTTGAGTGTTTGTGGAGAACGGTTGCGCGATCAGTTGGTGAAACGACGTCGAATCGGACGCTTTTTTATAGCCTCGCAATCCTTGTCGTTTTTCCTTAATTTCATTTATTCGTTTATTTTTCCACAAACTTGCGATCTTGCAAAGGATCACGAGGAAGAAGGAAAAGGCGTTCGAAACGATGGAGAAAATGAAAGATGAAATCGCCAACGATCGATGAAACTGGAAGATGGGCCGACCCGATATGAGAACTTTTTCTTTTTCGTTCGCGTCCTTAATGCTTTTGGACGTCTTGTCATAAAAGACGTACGACGAATTACTGATAATCCATGAACCCGATTGATATGGACACAAATTTGAGCCACTTGTCTGTTTGCAATTTATTATTATTATTATTATTATTATTACTATTATTATTATTATTATTATTATTATTATTATTATTATTATTATTATCGATTATTAATGATTGAATATTACTGATAGAATTATTCACATAATTTTTACAACGGCGAAGCTTGTTCGTTGCATATGAAGAAAACGAACGAATACATATAGATACACACACACATATATATAAATATACATATGTATATGTACTTTATATATGTATACATATATATATTTATCAACCCGATAGATTAAGAACGTAGAATAATCGATCGGTGTAACAGGAAAAATACTATTTTTTAAGTATCCTGAGCGTGTGAGTATAAATGAGAGAGAGAAAAGTAGAATGTTTTGGATGATGCGTAAATTTTTTCAAATAAATTTTGAAAATAAATTGACGAGAGTTTGGAATTTGAGCGTTAGTTTCTACTATATTGTATATTGCGATGGAGTGAAAAAGATACTGTGAAAAAGATTTACACGCAACACCAACGCGCGGTTTTCTTATATTGTCGTGATGTTTATTGGCGTGAAAACGGACTTTGTCGTACAATAACTGCATCTTGACTCTGCATATACGATTTACAGTTGATTGATATTATTTATTACCAACATAAATTCGATGTTTCGGAATATTTCAACGATATTTTTTTCTTAATGCGTATATCGTTGAAAGTATTTTTAAATTTTGATTTTATTGTGAAGAAAAAAAATGATTTTCTATTCTCTGTTCGAGAATGAACAGTTGTCGTCGATGATACATTTTAATAAACACGAAAATTGTTCTTTTTTCTCAATTTATGCAGAGTCTGGTGTAGCTCGTATTGAAATTGTGAATTCTTTCAACTATTTTTCGAAGTGAATATTTGCGAAGATTTGGGCCTTTTGAGAATAAATTGTTGGATGTAATTCACTTCGAAAAATAATAACACATGACAAAGTCCCTTAGTCGGTGAGACCGAAATTTTTTACAAATCGCTTTCTACGATTTGTTGAAATTTTTGCTTCGAACTACAGTTGCAAAATCATTCTTGCAGCCACCACGCGAATGATAAATGACAAGAAAGGAAAAAAATGGAAAGGAATGTTAGGACAATGAAGACGAACCCGTAAGATTTAATGAGCCACGTGACACCGTGTAATTAAAGAAGTCACTGAACGAATATTGTTGTAGAATTGGTGTCGCAAAAATTCTCGCGCGACACGAACACGAGTACGAGAGACCGCGGTTTGTACAATCTCATAAACGGCTGAGCAACGTACGAGAGAGAAAGTCATGAAAATATCATAAAGCTGCGGAAAATAAAACGTTTAATAAATAAATCCGAACACATTTTCTTCTTATTAGAGTTGAGTAAAAAAAAAAAAAAACGAAATAACGTAGAATTTTCGTATTCTCAGTTCTTGTGCGTATCAATTTAATTTATTTCGGTATGTATAAAATTTTCTCTAATATTAGAGCAGGCTAATTACATTGAGATTCCAGTTCTCAATTTGAATCGGGATTTCTTTTTCTCGCAATCCTTGCTTTCGAAAATTGTACAACTGGACCGAGGATTTTTTTATAAAATTTCTAAATTTTTGTTTTCCTCTTGAATTTCGTTCGCGGTAATTCTTGAATAATATAATATTTAAACTGCTTTCCCTCTCGTATATTTCGGTGTATAAGTACAAGTTGCGGTCTTCCCATACAAATGTATACGAAAAATGTAAATAAAAAACGATGAAGCGATAGAGAGGATATAAAGAAAAATTCCAAATTTTGGATTAATACGTTATAACGATATTTGCGATTGAGATCAAATAACCGCGTGATAATTTTTTTTTTCCTTTTCGATTACGAGAAAGATCGCTCGCTGAAGCCAAAAATAATGAAGAAAATTCTAAAATTCTCAATTTAATGTTAATCGAGTGGTCTCGATTTTAAGTCGTGCGAATAAATACAAAGATTTATCAAAAAGAAATCACTTGATCTTTCGCGCTCTGCAAAAATCGAAAACAATCATTTTACGAGGCCCAAAAAAAAAACACCGAATTATTCTTTTTTCTACCACCGCGCGTTAAGTTATTTATTTCGAAAACAAAAAGATTTTATTTTAGCGATAAACAATGTGTAGAAAAAAGATTTCTTTGGCGACGCGATTCGATCTTTTTTGAAACACACAAAACGAATCAGACAATGCATCGACGCAAGCTCTCTCAGTTGTCTCAGGGCGAGTGATTTTTTTAAAAATAAAATTGTGAAAAGCTATTATAATATTATTTCGGTCGCCAAGACAATTTTCGGTAAAAAATGATAGAGAATCTGAGATCGCGATGCGAAGATCAAACGGCGCGGGAAAAAAAAACGTGGAAACAAATTTTTTGTAAAGCTTTCATACAATTTTAGCGATCGATCGGAAACAAAATCCAAATCGTTGCCTCGTTTTTTTTTCTCGCCTGCAAATTCTTTCCCGATATCTCAGACTTTTTCGTCAAACATAAGGACAGAAAAAAAAAAAACATTTCCACCCGAGAGTTCGCATCGTTCGGAGGTAAAAAGAGGAAACAGAAGGCAAGAGAAAAAAAAAGGGTGATATTCGAATTTTGTAAGCAAGCCCGAATCTTATGGGTTGGCGAGGGAACAACTGTACCACAAAATAACAAAGTGCGTAATCGTAAGTCGACGATAAAGTAGCGGCTGAAAAAGCTAAATAAAATGAAACACGCAACTAAAAATGACAGGGATAATTGTGACCCTTTGTTTTTCTAAATGAACTCTTGACGATTCAGCAACATTTGTTAATAATAAATCATACTAAAAGATCAATGTGGAAACAACCATTTTTTTTTTCTTCGTGCGAACATGATTCTTGTCACCGAAATAATAAAAGAACAAACAATAGAACCAATCGTTGAAATTCCCGAATTCGTTGATCGCATAGAGGGAGAGAAAAGAAGGGAGAGAGAGAAAGTGCGTTCGAGAGTGAGAATTTAAATGTCACTTTTGCACTCGGTCCTCTTTTAATAATAAAATCAATGAAAAAATAAAAAAATGAACCCTAAAAATATTTGTAGCTGTGAGTGAACTGTTTCGGAGTAGAAGTTAGCGAATGCAGTTGATAAATCGAAGGAGCGATTGAGCTAGGAATGAAACAAATTGTGAGAACAAAGAAGCGTCGTGTCTGAAATGAGAAACGAATTTGATAAAAAGTAACAAATGCGATACAAGATTAGAAAATTTGGTGAAAAAGGAAGAAAGAGTTATAGGAAAAGGCAAGTTCCGGCATACGGATCGGTAACAGAACTGAGTAGCGTTTATAAGGTTCAGGGCGCGTAAGAACATTTGAGGCATGTGCGAAAGAATAAAAGAAAAGAAAATAGCATATTATACACATTTAGTACGTAAATATTTAAATTCGATTGTAACGAAGCAGTGAGAAAGATTTTTTGCAAAGTAAATGCAATGCAATTCCTGAAATAAACATTTTCTCTGATTCTTGAAGGACTGTAAAACGAAGAATAGAAAAGAAAACATTATTTACGATCAAATTGAGACATCATTCAAGTATGAAGAGTTGAAATTTTATCGTACCGGTTATTCTCGTAATTTGAGTCATAATTAAAGCCCGAAATTAATGAAAAATAAATCATTTAGCACCAGCGAATCTGTAATCTGATATTTCAACATAAATATTTATTTTTCACGATCGAGTCTTCATTCGACTGATATTCAATTACTTTGAAATTGCTTTCGGTAATTATATAACTACAAGATTTCATCGCAATTATTCCTTTTTTTTCGATGCTTGAAATCGAATTGAAACTTTGAATTGAACAAAATTCGAACATAATCAGACTCAACTGTACAGATAGCATATTATTATTTAAAAATTAAAAAAGAAAAAATGATATTTCACTGCGGTTAACGATTATCAACTCATAGTACCCAAAAAAGTCTTTCTCGTTTTACATTACGATACTTCCTTCATCGTTTAACGGCCTTTGGCATTCAACTTTGTTCACGCTCGGCCAAGACCGCACCTCGTCATCTCAATGAATTTAACATATAAATTAGTTCCACGAATTTACGTCCATTATCCAGTATCCGCAACAAAAAAAAAACAACAAAAAGTAAAAACCTGACTGTCGATATTCTGTATCACGCAAACTTAGCGATTTTTTTTTTTTTTTTTACTTTTCGAAACTATTCGGGCGCGATAGACCTTCGACTAAAATTTATTCATTTTTTCACCAATTGATGGAGTTATCTATGAATCACTGAATTATAAGAAAATTTTTGATCACCGTGTTGGACGGAAGAGTAAGTTTTTTTTTTTTTTTTTTTTTCAACGAATTTACAATGAAACATTTTTTCCTCGTAGTTGAAAGAAAAGAATTAACAATCACAACGACAAAATGTCAAAAAATTTTTGCTTCGGGAGCTCAAACGCATGCGATTATCAATAAATATTTATTGTTTAAAAAAAGTTCCTTAAAACGATTCGCGTTTGCATCGTTGAGTGAAGAATTGAAAAAGAAGAAAAAAAACGAACAAACAAACAAACAAATGCAGAACCGCCACAAACACAGAAGAACAGACTGCCATTTGAAACACGATGAACGTAGATGTTTGTATGAAAAAGCGAAAAAAAAAATGATTAAAAAAAAAAAAAAAAATAAATAAATGAATGAAAAAGTAAAAGGGACAGAAAAAAATTGAGAAGAAAAGTTGTCGAGGTTGTGAGAAATTTTTGAGGGCTTTCCCGTAACGTTTACTTCGTGCTTTTTCGTTTACAAATATTTTTCTCACAATATCGTCAATTTATTCGTTGATTGATATAATTCGAGGAAAAAAAAACAATGTTTTATCGAACGAGTAATGAGAGAACGAGAGAGAGAGAGAGAGAGAGAGTGCGAAAGAAGAAAGGATTTTAAAAAGAAACGAGAAGAAGACTAGGAGAGAAGAAAAGCGATGACACGTAGTGTCGAATCGTGAATTTTCTAGTAAAACGTTTATATATGAGATATAAATAATAGAATCGAAGCTCATAAGTCGTTTTCTATGCGAGTGACGTTTTAGGGTATAAGAATAATGAATTAAAAAAGAAAAAAAAAATGGAAAAGCACGTGTGTCCTATTAAATAACGTAAAAAGAAAAAAAAAGCTATGAGTCGAAGAGCTAACAGAGTAAAAGATAATAGTGTTAAAATTGATGGGAGGATGTGTGATGCGAGAGTGTTTTTCTCGATTCGCGTGATTTTTTAAAAATTGTTCTCGTCGTCGTTTTTTCAAATCATCATCACATCGCACGCTCGATAAAAATAATATTCGAAAGAAAAATTAAAGGTAAAGAAAACAAAAAAAAAAAAAAACATTTCTAACTTCACGTTCTTTCGGTAATATTTCGGAATAAAATTATTTAAACAAAATAACCAAAAAAAAAAATTAAATTAAATAAAGGCCGTTGAATTTTGCGCTGAGCGTAAAATTTCGAGAATGCCAGGAGTATAAGGCGATAAGAAAAGATGATTGAGCGATGAGGGTGAGAGGACTTTTCGAATCTTATCTTTATTTAGAAAAAAAAAAAAAAACAAAAACAAAAACACTTTTTTAAGTTGAATAAAATGAAATTATGTTTGCATCAATTGAGGAAATGCAATGTCTGCTCAACGTTCTTGAGAATAGAGCAAGAAGATAAGAAAACATAATTCTCTGTGATGATATTTATATAACTTAATTATTGTATTTTTTACGATTATAAATATGCATATAATATGTATTATAAATTGAACTTACGACTATCGGTGTGTCACCTTTTTTCCCTTCGTTTTCTTTGCTCGTAACGAATTGTTTCGTTATCATTCAGCTGGTATGTAAAGTTTGAAAAAAAAAAAAAAATTGAAAAATATCTCTGTTTTCAAATTCTCGGAGAATTATGAGTAAAAAAGACAGGAATGGAAAAGAAACCACCAGGAGCTAACGATATAATATTAATAATAGTAATAATAATGATAACATAGTTTCTTGTAGTGATAGTGAAGAGAGAGAGAGAGAGAGAGAGTGAGAGAGAGTGAGAGTGAGAAAAAGAGAAAGAGTAAGGAAGCAAAAAAGCTTTTATTTTTCTCAAGTAAATCGCCCAGGAATTAGTGGGAAAGTCGAACGAGTCGAGACAAAGTTTAACCAAGATAATTAGTGATGAGAATAAACGAAGAAATGAGAAAAGAAAAAAAAATTAGTAAAACAGAAGACATATAGAACCTTCGAGATAAACTGATGAATCAGAGATTCAAAATTTTTAATTCGTAAGTAGACATGAATTTATAAATCTCTCGTTGATCTCGAGTGAATTGTTCGATTTTCCTGCTCCACGCTGATCGTATCGATTCTTCGATTAACAAATCATACATAAAAACAACAATTTTCAAGAGAAGAATGAACGAAACATGATCGCAAGTTCTTCCTCACGAAGGCTCGGCCGCAAGTTATTCGAGGATTTATCGACGATGATGAATCATTGATCAAATCGATACGATCATTCTTTGCCCCGAGACTTTAATGTCTTCCGAAACTGATAAACATGGAAGAACTAAAAGACGTGGACGGTGAAAACGATAAAGAACGAAGAGGATAATTTTACGTTCGAAATTGTATATTTGTGATTTCGTTACAAAAACCCGAATGAGATGGAAGGGTGGGACGATATTTCAATCCTTCCTTTTCATTGATTTTCAAACAGTCGAATAACATTTCTGATGAATAAATTATTCCTTAAAAACGTACACAATTCGACAATTTTCAAGTTCTATTGGGTTTCATGCACGATGATGACAAAAAAAATTCAAAATTCTACAGAAGGCGAATTGTATCGTAAAAAAAAAACAACAAACTTTATTTTTTTTTTTCGTGTTTTGTAGACAACTTGATTTCAGTTTTCTTTAGTATACTATCAAGAGCATAAATAAAATAAATAAAACTGCATCAAATCATACAGTGCATGGACCCAAAATTCTGACTGGAGAATTGAGCGCTGATGCGAAAGGATTTAAGGCGATCGAGAACGAAAGAAAAAATGAAAAAAAGGCAGCGAAAGAAAGAGAGAAAGAGAGGAATAGCTAAAAGTCTCCAAACCATTTGCATATTGATTTATTGTTATACCATTACATGTATGTATTTTACATGGCATAAACGGAAAGAACAAGCAGCAAATAATGAGAAAAATGATAGAATTAAATGAGAAAACTCGAAACGATTGATGTTCCAAGATCCTAAAGGGAATTCGTATATATGTGAGTGTGAATGTTGACCGGGTTTATGAATTATCGATGAAGATCATTTGGTATAGAGCCACCGGGTTTTTAATTACCCTCGGAATGTTTGCTTATAAAAGTGTGCGAGGATTTCACGATGAAACACTCGATGAGCAGTTGAATTTTCATGGTGTTTTCTACGTGCTGTTGAGAGATAATCGCAGATTATAAGCCTATTATATAATTAAACATAAAACAAACAAACAAAATGAAAACAAAAATCATTCTATCACTCCTTGGGACATGCGATAAACTCACGTGTATAGATTACCACACTACGATACGTTTATTGTATATTAATGAAACAAGAAGAAAAAAAAAAAAAAAGAAAAACCCGAAAGAAAACAAAAAACGAGATAAAAAAGAGAACAAAACAAATGAGAGAAAAAGTATAATAGATTATTTTACTTTCCTTTTTCTACACATTTTGTATATTTCCAGTAATTATTAATGAAAAAATAAAAAAATAAAATAAAATTAAAAAATATGAGACGAAAAAAAAAACAAAAAAAACAAATGAAACCAGCGACATAGAGAAAGAGCGGTGTGTAATTACGAACGGTAATGATTATCATTAATTATGAATTCAATATTTACAATACAGATTTGTTATAAGCGCTAGAAAAGAAAAAAAAAACAAACATATGTGTATACATATGTACATGTATACATGCGTATGTATATACATGCGTATGTACATATGTATATATTATACATAATAATTATTTTGTATTATTCACCGTAAACGATGCGACCTGGGCCACAAGAGTGCGTGCGTCGATCTTTTTTACTTCCTTTTCTTTCATTTTAAATCTTTTTTTTTTTTTTTTTTTCTTTTCGTTATTATTTCAATACAACCCAGGCACATCGAACGCTAGTCAATCGGGAGATCTGACCCGCTTCTGTAATTCTTTTTTCTTCAATTAATTGTCGCCCTCCCAATTAAGTTTGAAATGAAAAATAATGAATTTATGGTGGTTTTCGTTGAGGTTATTTTTTTCCCTTCTGTTTATATAAAATAGTAACTGGGTCTCTCGTTGATGTTTCTGGGCCTATATCGTTAACGTCGATCTGAAGAAAAAGTGAAAAAAATTGAAAAAAAAACAAAAAAAAAAAAACTGTGAAACAGGTGGCATCGTTCCCGAGTAGCATTATCGTCGTGAAAAAGTTTACAAAACGAGAAAAAGAAGAAAAAAGAAACAAGTAAACAAAACAATGAATCGTAGTTGAGCCTCGCGAAAATAAAAAGATGTAAAATTAAGATGGAAGAAAACGTTGGCGTTGGTTTTGCGATTTTCGTGCGATTTTCGGTTTCATAGAAATCGAAAATTACAAAAAATAAGAAAGAGAATGAGAAAGCGAGAGCGAGAGAGAGAGAGAGAGAGAGAGAGAGAGAGAGAGAGAGAGAGAGAAAGAGAGAAAAAAAACGCGAGACGCGGGTTCGCGCCAAGAGAAGTACAAATTATTTAAAAGAAGAAAAAATGAAACAAATAAGAAAAAAAAAACAAAAAAAAAATAACGAATGATGAAAATGAATGCGAAATAATCAATCAACGGTGTGCGAAGAAAAAAAATGTTGCGACAATGTGAAAGAGGTGTAAACGTCTGATTTGATTCCCTTCGCTTTTTATTATTAATTATAATTAAATTATAGCATCGCTTGTAAAACCAATTCGAAATACCTTGAATATGGAAACAAATGAAAATAATAATAATACAATAAACAACGTTACTTGGTGATATCGTTATTCTGAACCCATCATCTTCAATAAAAAAAAAAAAACAAAAAAAAAAACAAAATGTTATCTATGAAAATTGATAACAAACGAAAGATAAGAAAATTTATGAAATCATTTGACCGTATGCGTGGACTTTCCACGACAACTTTTTGCTGTGGACTTTCAATGATGAATGATTATTTTTTAATAATCAACTTCTTTTATTACGAACATTTTTTTTTCACCATTTGCAAATTCTTCGAAAATAAATGAAATACACACAACAAAACCACCTGTTCGTATCGAATCAATCTAGATTGTTTCCTTTGAATATATTTGATTTTTAATTGTTTTTGACAGTTCATATTACTTGATCCATTTTAGAACATTTATGTGAATCAGTTTTGGGCAAGCAATATACATATACATCATAGATTAGAGATAATATTGTAATGAAATAGCTATATAAACATTTGAGAACATTTATTCCAATGAATTCATTCAATTTAATTTCGAAATCGATCAGTGTCAACTGGCGATGATGTAGTTTTCTATATTACCGGTATCAGAACAGCATGTCAGCGCCACAAGCCGATGGAGATGGTAATTGATAACTGATGCCCTCCCCCCCTTTCGCACTTCTCGCACACAAAGGCAAATCTCAATAACTGAGCTTCCTATGGACGTCAAGAATTCGTTGCTATCTGGCCATTGTCAAGTACACTGTTAGCTGTCAGCAGCTAAACCCACATTGAAAACAAAAAAAAAACGTGAAAAAACAAGGCTTTCTTGAAGAAAAAAAAAATATACGGAATAAAGCGTTGAAATATAAGTGAAAGATCAGACAAGTGCGCGAGACAGAAGTAAAACAGAAGAAAGCGAAGGTATGACTGTTGTTTCAATATGACGAAATCGCCAAATGAAATTGTATTCTCCGCATATTCTTGAATGCAATATCGTTTTCGTAACTGTCACAAACACGATTGAATTTGCATTGAAAAGAACGTTAAAAAACACTTTATTCTGTGTGTTCTAATTATAGACGATGTTTACAAACTGGTGAAAAGCAAAAAAACACACACAATCGTTAAGAGAAAGAGAAGCGAGTTAAAAAAAGTGGCGACGAACATATGTTTCTAAGCGCTTTTTTTTTCATCGCGAGACATCACAGTTCTCGAGACATTACATCGCCGGCCCTTCACCTTCAACGTATCGCAAGACATCACCTCTGAGACCCTTTGTTCAAATGTCCAGATCTTTTTTGTAAGACACTCCTTCTTTTTCTTTTTTTTTTTTTTTTTTTCTTTCATTCGCAAACCATTTTTTCCATTTTTTTGCTTCTGTGCAGTTGAAAATCATTTTCTTCCTTTTTCTTTGTTTCTTTTCTTTTGTTTTCTCGTTCTGTTTTCAAGACGTTTCATCGTCTAATTGTTTCTTTTTCCCTAATTACCAACGTTACGATTAGCGATATAACCGGCATGGCGTCCAGCTCTGTCAGTCAGGAGGACTTCGACAACGACTTTGAATTCACTTCCAGACGCTCGAGAATTCGAACCGCCAGGGTTCGCATCGGACCACCTAGAGCAGGCGACGTCACTTCAATCAGTTATCAAAGTTAGTAGACTAATCAACATTTACTTTATCATTATCAAATTAAACAGAGTCAATACATTCGATGTATTTTTGCACTCGCAGTTTTGTACTAGTAATGACGTATCGTTTCTATTGCCCAATTCATTTAATTCACCTAAAAAGAATGCGAGGAAGTGTCACCAATTTTTCCTGATTCGCTTTACTAATTTTGGTAGATTGAATCAGGATTAAATTAATTAAAAATGATTTATGGTTTTTTTCCCTTGCAGAGAATGCTGGTGATGCTGAAGAATCGCAAGGTATTTGTGAACCGACTTCTACCACTGTTCTACCCTCCGATCATGAAAATCAGCAGAACAAACCTGTCATAAGGAAGTTGGAAAAAAGACCTACCGGGCGGTGAGTTATTTTTTTATTCATTTGTCTCGTTAACTTTTTCACAAAATTCTCAGTCCTGTTATATGCTTTTTGATTTTTTGAAAGTGATAATGAATATTGCAAATATATTGTTCTAGAGTTTCGAGCGTTGTATCCTGTTTGCACAGGCCCACGCACATAAACAAAGGCAAGCAGCAAAGAGACAGGAGAAAATTGAGAGAAAAACGTCGCAGTACAGGAGTCGTTCATTTGCCATCGACCGAGGTATGTGTGAAAAACGTTAAACTTACTCGAATTATTTGAATTTTTTTAAGGAACAAAACAGCATGAGAACATCGCTTTCATGAAAACAAAATTCAATGTTGCGTGCCATGCTTCAGCGAATCTTGCATTTTTCTTAACGGTTGTGCTGGATTCAAAATTCTAGTTCGGTCACACCCGAAAGTCAAAATTAATCAAAACGCGTGTTTTCTATGATCAAATTTCTGTGTACAACAATATTTTGATTAGCTTTTTCTGATCAGCTATCGATCGATTTATTAAGCTTCTCGTGACTAATCGCTTTTGAACCAATTTGTGCACGGAAAAAGCGAATGAAGATTTGAATGATAATTTTATTTTATAAAATTCATAGCTTATCTTATTTTTCGTAAATTTTTTTAAAGATTAGGTATTCGTTTTTCAAATAAGTTAATCGTCAACAGTGTGAGATTTTTTACGAGATCAAATTTTGAAATTCCCTTCCAAAAAATTCAACTTTTTTTCTACACTGGCTTTTCTAACAAGAGAAAACAATGTGTCTCTGTCTTTTAAATCCCATTTTATCCGACTTTTGATTGTGACTTGAAAGGTAAAGATCGTGACTCATCTTTGACCTCAATTTTTATGGCTTCTTCACTAGTCACCTCTCAGCTAGAAATCGTTTTAGGATAAGTCATTAGGACACGTCATAACACATATTTCTTTCTGATAAATCGTCACTATTACTCTCAAATTCCATCCATAACTGCGACTCATATCACCTTACACAGAAACTAAATCTTAAATCGTCTTGATGGTTTTTGGTCGATTTTCCATTAATATATTGATTTACATCACTTATGGGCAAATTCAATTATTGTTTAAATTATCGCTCCATTTTTCGACTATCCTTTTCATAATAGTAACACGAAAGCGTAAACGCAAAGTCTTTTCTTTCTTCGCGAATTTTTCAATTTTGAAAATACACCTCATTTTCACCAATCTCTAAGCATTCAAAATTGCAAATGAAATTTAAGCACAAAGAGAAGAAAATATAAAATCGAACAAAGATTCTCTGTTATAATCATTACTATGTTTCGTGAAATTATTCTCTAATCATAAATAAGAAATGTGTCAATCCTAAAACTGAAAAAAAAAACCCATGAATATTTGAAATAGATTATTTTTGATTGCAGAAGAAACTTGGAACAAATAATTTGATATGCCCATCGCTGATTTGTTTATTTACTCGAATTTGAACGTTATTTAATGTTGAGAGAATGCCGGGTATGACGGTGTGTGTCTAACGTGATGTCTGTTACTGATTTTGGAAACGTCAGAGTACAGGAGGTAGTACTGGCGAGGATGAGGAGGAACTAGGTGGAACAGGTCTTGAAACAAAGCACAATACGCCACATTATGAGTTCCTCGATCATGAGCTCATTGAAGTAAGTTCAATAACGAATAAAAACTAGATGATAAATTAACAGGCGATAAATTAAATGCGCTTCATAGGTACGAGGTGATTAGGCCATTTTTCGATGCATTTTTCCATTTTTTTTCTCTTTGATTTTATTATAAATTGTTTTTCTCGCTTTGCCTAACAAGATTTTGTGCGGTTGAGCATTATGTCATTGAATCTCACACAATATTTTATGATTCACTTATTAAAATTCACAAATCAGACAAAATTATTTTTTTTCACATTTTTTTTGTGCCTGAGAATTTATAGCGATGACATTTCTGTGTTTCAGGAACGCGCGGCGAAAGTTTACACTCAGAGACGGAATAAAAGGTAATTTTTATTATGTTATTATTAATTAATGAATTTTTCAATTTAGTTGTTGCTTTTAGTATTTTATTCGTTATTTTTCTTTCATGCGCTCAGTCATTCTGATCTCGAAGCTGACGATGAAGAATTTGATTCTTTGAATCAATCGGATGGCGTGAATCAATCGGATTCTGGTAATCACGCGCCTCGATTGACATCCGCTTCTACACCAAGACCCAGAGTTCCAACACCTACCGGTGACAACGCACAAGAGGTAAAGCTGTGTAAAATTTTCAAATGATTCTCGCTCCTGTCAATCAAACACGTAGACTTTTATTTTTTTAGCTATTGCTCCTGACAAAACTTTTTCTCATGAACTTTAGTCAATTCACAAAATTATTTGCTCAAACGTACGAACGTAAATTAATTACTCGAGTGGAGAAAAACTACCTCATGGTACCAAAATTCGCTCACAAATTTACGTGAATTGTTAATTTGCAGCTGATCGAGCGTACCCAGGAAGAAAACCGAAGACTTTTGGCTCTTCTGGAAGATCAGGATCACAAGATAATGGCATTGGAAGCGCAGCTGGTTCAACAACAGCATGAAATGACGATTGAGCGTGACAGATTACGCGAAGAGAATGCAGCCCTAATCAGGGCCATGGCCGCTCTCACAAGTGACTGAACTTGTCGAGTTATTTTTCCTATCGAACGACTTAAACGCGCCCCAAAAACTTACAGTGAGCCCAATAATTATCGCGTTATAATTGAACAATTGTGTATTTCACAATTGAAAACAAAATTTGAAAAACGCTCCTTAATAAGATTAATGGATAATTTTTAATTAAGGAAGAAACAGAATATTCATTAAGATTTTCGCTTATCGCGATAGTGACGATTTTTTCTCTATGGATCACAATTCTCGTAACCTCCGGAATAATGAAATTTCACCAATGTCCCGAAATATTGGGAAATAGATTTCTTCTTTTCGCTTCAATTTCAATTTATCGTAGAGATTCACCAATAAGATGATAATGGTATTGTAGAAAACAGTTATTACTTTCGGTTGCGAGTAATATTTATTCCGTATTTCGGAGATCTCCCAATTTGATGGAACATTTCAATTGATGCATAATTTAAATATACCCAATTAGCATTTAAGAAACAAAAAATTTGGGCTCGTGCGATTAGAAAATCTTAGAATACCAAGAGCCTCGCGGTTTCAACGCGTACAATTTTTTAGGGGCTGTAGATTCTTTCGAGTAGTTCTGTTCTTTTTTGCTATTAAAAAAAACCATACAGCGGTCTTTAAAAAAAAAAAAAAAAAAACAAACCCGAATATCAGAGATCTTTGCGTAATGGGGCTTTCATGAAGTTATGATTAATTTGATCATTTTCGTCTCTTTAGTATTGAAATAGTTATTATTGTATTTGCGTAATACAAAAAAAAAAAACAAAAACGAAGAAAAAAAGAAAACTACGCTACGGGTGAAGTGAAGCGGAATTTTGGTGGGAAAGCGTTTACGAAGATTAATTATCGTGAAGAAAAAGTTACGTCTATTTGCGTATTTCGAATACCAGGCACGTGCACAATCAATCGTAATTTTTTTGATTTATCGACTATAAGTGAGAAATAAAGAATTTGATCATAAAAAATATTGTCATGGCTCTTCATTTAGCAACAATTCGTTTAGTTGATCGTCATCACATTCGAACATTTTGAGCTGATGAATACCTGAATCTTTTATTCGTCAAATGGCACGTCGAAGACAGATACAACGCACCAACTGCCATCAAAAGTCATCTTTAATACCGAGATGAGACTTTCATAAAATAAATCTGGAGATTTTTCACAGTTATTGGAATCAACGTAGAATTCAATTTTGTTTTACATTATTATTTTGACAAATTTAATAAAATATTATTAAACTTTTCAAGGGGCTAGGAATGGTTAAGTAAACTCAAAGACGTTTATACATATATTTTTAATTATTTTATTTATTTATAAAATAACTAAATGAATTTTGATATAATACAATACTCGCGCTTTCACACTTGCGCATAGAATTCATGCGATACGTTTTGTTTAATCCTTGTTTGTTTTATGTACTCTTATTATCCACTACAACGTATAACGTAACTGATGCAACTAAACAATAATTCTACGTTTATTTTACGAAATCGTTGGGATTCGATCGTATAGAGTTATATTTATACATATATATATATATATATTTGTTTTTTTATCTCTGTTATCCGGACATGTGTGTGTGTGTGTAGACACGAAAATGATCTCACCTGCTACGAGAGAATGAGGTGAGAAATCTAGCTCAGTTTTTTTTTTTTCGATCACACACTTTTTTATATTTTCCAGTTGTTTTCATATCAAATTTATATTATTGATGATTCGCGCTGCATTCAGCAGAATAAAATCTTAAAGTCTGTATATGTGTGTGTGTGGGCGCGCGTCTTTTTTTAGACAGTTATTTATATATATTTACACACGTTAATTAATGAGCATCTTTCCTCTTTGTAGAAAGCAGGCGATGCAACAGGTACTAACACTTGTCATTCTATCCCTCGATTCTAATTCCATGTTATGTCTTTCTCAATCTTTTCCGATAACTCAAATTTCCTCGCGAGCACAAAAATCTTGATCTGTTACATTAAAAGCTCTCTCTTCTCATTATTTGTTATGGTTTATTTTATAGAGCGAGATTTAGTAGCTTCCGAATAGTATTGCGACATAAATTGTTCGAGCAAAAAAATTATTAAACGAGTTGAAGAATAATGATAAATTTTCAGATTCAAATTGGCAATTATAATTTTGAAATTCAGCTGTAAACTTTAATTTTTAATGTTTCTGAACACCCGCGTACTCAAAAACAAAATGACTATCGTGTGCTTCTAGAAATGATGACGCTCTTACAAAATAACGATAATAAACAAAGAATAGAAGAAAAATTGTATTTGCTTTAATGCAACGATAGAAAATTTTTGCTCGATCCTCGCCTATTTCGTTTGCAAAAACGTATTTATCTTTAATTTTTCTTTTCATCGTCATCCACACCGTTGACGTTCGAAGCTTATTTTTATTATCGATTACTTCATTCGCTCCGCTCATTCTCGATGTACTTTTCTATTTACACTTTTGTTTTTATATCCGTGCTTAAAAATTGTACATTATTATTGTTTGTCTGTTTGTTTTTATACAGGATATACAAAATAATCGGGATATTGGTTATATTGAACAGCGGCGTATCGAAGCTGCTGACAGATATTAGGCGGGCAATAGCGAGCATAATTAGTAAATCTTAATTTGTTTTTGTTCTCTCGCCATTTACGTATCAATCTTATTCATGATAAATTAATTAATGCGTACCACTCATTCTCGAAATCGAGTTTTATAGATCATTGTACAGTTGTTTTTCGTTTTTTCTTTCTCTTATATTTATTCTTTTTTATTTTTTTTTTTTTTGCAAACTTATGTTTGCAGCATCAATGCAAGGCGACGACGTTCTGATATGTTTCATGTTTCAAGATAATTAAGGCGGAATCGGATAACCGGTGATCGAATAAATCCCATTGTGTAAGACGAGAAAGTAATTAGATTTTCGATCGATATTTTTGCTCTTTCGTTTCCGTTGTTGTGAACGAAAATATAAATTATTCTAATTATAACACTGTTCTCTCTTTTTAAATTATTGTCGCGATCATCGACTCATTCCGAGTTATCATTATCGTCCGTTGTAGGCCGTATTTTCATTCAGTTTTTTTTTTTTTTTTTTTTTTTTTTTTTCATCAAAATTACAGCTAAACGGTGAGAAAGAGAAAAATGAAATATTTCTCGCACTATTCAAATCGATCGTTACCGTTTTACCGGGTGAAGATTTTAATTCGAGTGCAATAAATTAATGAAAAATCGGTCCAAATAAATAATCAACGGTTAAGCGAGTTTCATTTCGATCAATTTTTATCCCTGATGCTTTTTTTTTTCTTAAACTATATTCTCGCGTATATTTGAATAAAATTGAAACGAAGAATTTTCAAACGGGTCCGGAACAGACTTCGAATTCTTCTTCTCATCCATTTCCGTCGAATTCGAAAAAAAAAAAAAAAAAAAAAAAAAAATTCCCTCTCGAAAAAGGTTCTAAATAAGATTTCAGTCGTTGAAAAATCGATTGAGAGTTAAGGTTCAGGATCCAGGCTCGTTAGAGGTAAACGAAAATGTGTAAAATTTTTCCTTGCCAACAGAAGAATTAAGTGGCAAAAAATGACTTTTTTTCAATGACCAGAGAATTTTATAATTTTATTTTAAAATATGAAGCAATACGTAATATTTTTTGAATTGGGCCAAATTTGTCTTCGAATTCGTTCACTGAAATCCTTCGCCTTAGCAATCGTAGCTCGTTCATTTATCGCGAATTTATAAATAAGTTTTTCGTATTCTGAAATGTTCCGAGGCACGAGAACTCACGGTTCATTTTTTCTTACGTTCTATCAAACATTCAATATTATTTGTTAGATATTATATATATATATATACAGATATACACACATTCATGTGCACATCTATATATAAATATTTATCATTTTTTCGCCCGTTACATTTTTAATATCCGTTATTAAAGTATGCATGAATATGTGCAATGAAAATATGAAAATACACGAATTTGATGTATATACGTTCGTCGTAACGATATTCGATATTTTCATTTTATTTATCATTTTTTTATTCTTTTGTTTTAACCACAATTATATCTCAAACACGTATCGTATTATCCCAACAAAAAAAAACGACTAGATCACGATGCTTGGACCTTCAACGTCAGATCCTTAAATGCTAAGGAGGAGGGGGGGGGGGGGGGCGCGCGTTTGCAAGGGAAAAAATCTTAAGCGGTAAGAAAAAAAAAAAAATTCTAATCTAACGATACATTGATTAAACATCGTAATCGCACGTGACGAGATGATTTTTCACAGAAGCACAAACAGCTTTTCTTTTCTTTCCATACTTTGACTTTTTTTTTTTTTTTTAAATTTTTTTTTTTTTGTTACCGGAACACGAAATAATATACAGCCAAAATGGCAAAAGAAGAAAAGATCCTTCGCGGCTATTTTTTTTATTACTCGTAAGGATCACGTTTCGATTTCAAGGTTGTGAAATCGACACCTGATCGTTTCACCTGAATTCTCCATTTTTTATTCACAACCTCC
Source organism: Campoplex capitator (assembly GCA_037576405.1). Classification (NCBI taxonomy): domain Eukaryota; kingdom Metazoa; phylum Arthropoda; class Insecta; order Hymenoptera; family Ichneumonidae; genus Campoplex; species Campoplex capitator. The sequence goes on along the minus strand of JARBWI010000323.1, from coordinate 3,890,526 downwards.
CGAAAATGAAGAGGAAAAATATTGAAATTTGCTCTCTCTTTTTTTTTTTTTTTTTCTACTTCCGGGTCGATCGATCGGAAGCGGAGATTCAAAGTGGAATCAACGAGTGTCGACGTGCTTCACTTAGGAAACGAATCGATTTGCAACGTGTCCCTACCTTCCTTCATCCACAAGCCCATCAGATTTTTTTTTGCTTTTTCGGTTGAAACTCGTTATTCTTTTTTCGATACTTCGACTCACGGTCTCTCGATCTTATCTCGAGTTTTCCCCTCCCTCCTTCTCGCTAAATTCGTAATTCGCACGATTAATCATAAGTACACCTTAAAACTTCTTTATCGAAGTTTCATCCGTATTTTTCCATCGAATTGTTCTTCGATTTTTTTTTCTTTCAGCTTCCTCCCAGTATTATTTTCACGTTTATCTTACGATCTGATGAACACAAAAGTGCGAAATTTCCATGAGTTTTTACTTCTGTCATTCGCATGACCTTCTTGCTCGGAATCCCTGCGTCTTCATTCAGTAACTTAAGTTTCATTTTTTTTTTTTTTTTTTCATTTCTTCGTAGATACAAGTTCGAGGCTGGACTCGACGTAGTCAGGAATATGGTTGACTGGTTTATCGTCGTTTCACGTTCGATGCGATTCAACGGTGGATCGATTGTTATTCTTCCTTTTTTACGTTTTCTCGTGCTACGAGTCTCGAATAAACCCACTTCTTCGTGTTTTTTTTTTTTTATATATGTATATACATATATATATATATATATTTCTTTTTTTCATTAGGATATGTATAGTTTTTCGTGTGTCACGATTTCGATGAAAATGATTGGCTGCAACGTTTACGACGTTTACGACGCCCGTAGCGTCGTTTCGGCGAATCTCAGACGCTACAACCGGAAGTTACTTCCTCGCTGTTAGACTGATGACTCCACCTGCATTGATGACAATTTTTTGGCTCTTCCTGGGCCGGTGGTACACCACCCGTCGCCCTTAAACCCTGCTCGAGTTCCAACAATTGTCCCATGAAATTTAAATTCGGACTTATTATCGGTCGTGCATTTTTCACCAGTTTGTAAGCTTCTATCATCGACAGACCCTTGTGTCTCATTATGTAGGCGATCGCTATTGTTGCACTTCGCGATACACCTGCCTGACAGTGGACCAATACGCTGCTGCCTGATTTTCGGGCTTCCTCTGTAACAAAAGTGAGAATAACATTCATCAGTACAACAGCCAACGATTAATTAATGTCGAAATAAAAAGATAACGATCTGATAACGTATGAGAATCAAATTATTTGGATAGATCGAATGAACAAGATTTTTTACGCGACATGGATTTATAATTGACTCGAAGATTGAAGATGAAGCGAGGAAATTGCGAGAGCCAACGTGCCATTTAGCTTGAATCATCCTTCGTTCGAGTTCTTCGAACTAATTTGCTTATTACGATTTTTAATTAAAGTAATTTCAGCCATCGGAAACGATTTTGTCCCGTAGATATCGTGGATAATGGATTAAAAGCAATTATTCTGTTAATTGATGACGAGGAACGAGTATAAAAAAAAAAACATATTCAGAATGTCAGAGGGAATTCCAATGTTCTCGTTAAGAAATGTTCGACTGGCAAAAGTGAAGGAAAGAGAGAGAGAGAGAGAGGGTAGGTAACGAAGGAATGATAATAATTCCTTTACGAGGCTCGTTTAATTGACTACTATGACGACAATGCGGGAATGGCCTTAACACAATCGATTCGCATCACAGCTATACGTTAGCCTTCTTCTTCGAACCTTCGTGAAGTAAGAGAGAAAGATCGAGAGAGATCGGTGACCATGAACCCAAGTTTCGCATGATCATATGAAAGACGAACGCGAAGAGTTACCCTAACAACAGTCTTGTTGGCTGATTCGCAGTCGCGAGATCAATTTAATTATCTTTGTACCCCGCTATCACTTAATATACGCAAGCGTGTCTTACGAGAGACAAAAAAAAATCATGCGATTCTCAAATTTCCTCATCAACGAGAATAGTCAATTTTAACGATAAGCGAATGATCTCCATTTTACAAATTCTACCTTAAAATTCGTACAGAAATCCTCTTCGTGCTTCAACTTCTGAACTCTCGTGTCAACTGTCCACTTGATTTTACTCCAAAATGAAATATGAAAAATGCTGCAACATTTATATTCGAAAAACAGAGCCACGAATGATCATTTACTATTGATTTCCTGGTTGATTTAACTTGAAAATAAAAGAATTCGATTGGACTAGTTTTCTTCGAAGGAAATCAAGGGTCTTGATTAAATGTTCCGAGTCCAAATGGTCTCTTACGAGTTGTTGGGGGGGTAAGACAAACATTAGTGACGACTACTTTGTTGGACCAGATCAATCCCGGGGAGGATTCCTCCCGCGCACGCAATCGCACCCATTTCGTCGTAACTGACAAACAAACCAGTAGTGTAACCCAAACAGGCGATTAAATTACGTAATATATGATGGAGGAGTGGAGTGGGATCGGATGGAAAGGGAAAAGAGAGAGGGGGGAGGGGGGGGATTATAAGAGAGGGACGTCTAATCGTATCAGAAATGAGTCACACTTTGTGTTGTACTCTGCTGGGCCATTAATATGCTGTCGTGCTGAAACAGCTCGAAGCTCATTTGTATGAACAGTAAAAAAAAAATGTATATGATCAATTTAATATGAAAATATTTTTAGGGCAACGCCACTTATTTTTCTTTATTTTTTCTCTTCATCGCAGAACATTAGAAAAATGTGAATAAAGTAATAAAACTTTGAGAATAAAAAGTTGCGATATAATCGATTGTTATTGGCTCGTTAGCAATTGTCAACAATAAGGAAAAATCGTGCAAAAATCAAGCGAATAGAAAATCATTGACATACATCTCGCGCGTCATTGGACGTTTTTTTTGTTCGTTTGTTTGTTTGTTTTTTTTTTATTATTATTTCTCAACTATAAGAAAATAATTTCGCAACGTATTTGCGTTGAGAAGATACGCGTTTACCAATTGGAGTTATTGATTCAATCGCTTATTTATCGCGTACGTCCGTGCGGCGCCCGCTGCGTAATTGTGCGAGTGTTTGATCAACAATCGTATGGCTAAACGAAGAGATCAACTGAACCGTTCAAGACAGAGATTGATGCGACTCAACGAATGTTGGCTCTAAAAGCACTCGCGATCGTGTCATTCAAAAGAACATATTTTTGTTCATTTCGAAAGTTGTGATCGATGCAAAATGATCAAATTATCAATAAATCAGTCACCTGATCGAATGAATTTTACTTTAATTCATGTACTTTTGTAGAGAAAACATATGACATCAAAAGTGTTCGGTTAGCGAGTTTATCCAGGCTACGAAACGATAGAAGGCGAATCAAAAGGGAATCAACGTTCTTCCGCAGGCGCATATAATTCGATTTATATACGTTTGTACACGGAACGAAATATATAATCGAAAAATTGGAGGGGGCTCGGTAATTCGTCGGAAAAGTAAGGGTTGCTCTCGACAGTTTTTCCCCGTTTCCCTCCTTCCTGACGTTCTTCCAATACATACAAACACACACTACGCTTTATGTACACGAGTTTGGAGTATCTACACACGTGTGTTTCGATGTTTTGCGGTGTAGAGTAACGTACTCGCTGGGATGGCGTACACTTGCGAGACCCCGAGCATCTGGCATGAGTCAGAGCTGTATGGCCAGAATGGGGGGAAAAAAAAAAAAGGAAAACGAAGATAGAGGACAGAGCTCCCTGGCAGAAGGGGACGAGAGCAAGAGAGACGGAGATGAGTGAGAGCGTGCCTCAGGGATCTCTCAGCTTTTCTCAGAGGCTGTGGCTGCGTGTTTGTCGTATGAAGAAAAGCGTCAAGCGCACGCAGGGGTGGCTCCCCGTGCCTTTACGGGTGGCACCCTCGAACTCACACTATGCTGTACTAAACGAGTATATTCATCTCGAAAAAAAAGTGCTTTCGGATCGAACGAAAATTTGAAAATAAATAACAATTATCGAAAAACTGCGCTTCTTTCAAACGTTTACATCTGACAACGAAGAAAATCTCTTTCTCTCGAGAAATAACGAGAGAAACAAAAAAATCTACAGCCCTCAGATAAAAAATGAAAAATCCATTTTTCGAATTGGAAACAGAAAAAAAAACATCGAACAAACAATTGATTAAAACAACAGTATGTTGGTATTGTCGATACCGTTGAACGCGTGAAATAACGTAAAAATTGTGCGTGAAGGACATCGTCTACGTGGGCGATGAGTCAATGGGTTTACGGAGGTGTGCTCCAACGGTGCGATAAGCGGCGAGAGATATGAGCGCGGGAAATACGAGAAGGTCAGGCACCAAGACTGGAGTAAAAAAGAAAAAAAAAAAAAAAATCACCAAAAATGGAATTGAAAAATCGACCCCTGTGTCGAGTGACGAATTCATTCACCGAATGTTTCATTCAGAAATTACAAAATAACGAAATTATTCATAAAAAAAACCGTGTTTTCCATGGAAAAAAAAAAGATCCGACGATCTTTCAATCGTCGAAAAATTACAATTGATCCTGATCACTGTGTAACCGAGAATAAAAGCAGGAAGAAGGAAAAAAAACGTTTCTGTAACCAGAGATTAATTGGATAGAAAATGAAAGAGGGAGAAAGAAAGAAATTCGAGGTTGCAACCAGTAATAGCCGAACGAGAATAACGCGAGTTCATACGCCGTTGGTTAGCGTAGTTTGACGACGCAGTTCGGTATAACGGAAACGGGGTATAACCAGCCGTATCCGGTGGACCATTCACTCCTGTATACATATATACACATTGAGAAGCAACAGCAGCAGTAGCAGTGGTACAAGACGAAAGGCTTCCATTCATGAAAGCGCATGAGTCAGAGACACGCTCTGCCCGCGTGTGTGTGCTACTCTTCGCAACGGTGAACGAGGGAACGTCCCTGTGTCCGAGCAAAGAGCTCAACCGTTCTCGTTTCCCCCCTTGTTCCATATATACGATATACCAACACAAACTTTGAAAGTATTTTTACTTTTATTTTTTTCATATCATTGAAAGAAATCGTCTCGAAAGGCTGAAACTTTGTACGATGAAACGACAAATTGATTTCTTGAATCTTGCTGGTACGAGTTTGTTGAAAAATTGCTAAATTCGCTTATTCAAATACACTTTTTTTCGTAAAATTCATTTGAAACAATAGCAAGAAACGACAGTTTCATTCGGATTTGCGAAGGGCTCAAAATATTCATTGTTATACGAACATTATCATTAGCTCGGGATTTCCTAATCATGAAAACATGTAGGGCTTGTCGATCGTGAGAAACATTTCGATGCTGAGGAATATGTGGACAACCCTAAGCTGCACTGGTGTGTGAAAATGTGCGTGCAGGGTACGAGCATCATGAAGAAGGGGAGCCCCCTTTCTCAGTCTCTCTCTTTCTCTCTACCTTGCTCGCTTGATCTCGGCGAAATGTGCAACTGGTGGAATTCCGTCGGCCCGCAACCGTTCCCCTTCGTCAACATGGGGTACGTTATGGGACTCAATCCAATATATATATATATATCTATACACGCGATGAAGGATGTCAGAGTCCCTGAACCTTTTCCTGAATAATAATCGCTGAACACGATTCGAAAAAAATAAACTTTGATATTTGACCAGCGAGAGTCATCGCGTTCCTTGCTCCTCGAACAAACTTTCAATCCAGAAGCAACACGATTGTTAAATTCGAACGATAGAATATTCAGACATTGTTTTTATGGATTTTGAATGAATGGTCTTGAAAGGTGTCGTGAAACGCGATCCTCTCGTCGTACAAATGTCAGCAGATACTAACTTTTTTTCAGAACCGTTGAAGCTTCGAATTTTCTTTCGATTTAATGAGCTACGACGTCGTTTCTTGAACCATAGAAATGAACTGCTACAGATTTTATTGAGAAGCAAGGGGCTCCGATGAGCAACGACGACATTCTTTTGGTCACACCATTCACCACAATTGACTTATAAATATCGACAATGGTTTCCGATTGTGATAATAATAAAGATGGGGGGGCGAAGAAAAGAGAGGAAGCTGCGGATACGGGCCATTAAGTTGTACCCCCCGAGTGTGGATAGAGACGACGGGAAAGCAGTTGATAGAGCAAAGAGAATGAAGGGAATGTTTCAATGGTTCGTTGAAAAAAAAAAAAAAGGAATGAAAGAAAAATGAGAGAGTTACTCATCGCTGCAGGGGTCGGTGTCTCTTGTACCTACTCCAAAGTATATATAAACGCATCGATATATTTACATATGTTTCTCTACACCAGCTATATATGCTCCGTATGTATAGTCGTGTACTTGGAATTAAAATTACTGCAAATTTATCTGTCGCCTATACTTCAGAGGAAATCGCTATACGTTTAATAATACGAAAAACGAGACGGCGTGTGCGCCGCGATCGACGAGAAATAAATTGCTCCGCGAGTATGTTGAACGCGAATCTGCCAACCGCATTGATATACATACGTACGCGGAATCATGAAAATTAATTTATGGATTCAAGGCTTCGGGGAATACCCTCTACGCCGAATCAAATCTGCAAAACGATTTCTCTTTGCATTGGTATAACGAAAGTTAAAATTTTGTGAGAATCATAAATCATAAAATACGGCTTTTTTGTCGAAAAAAAAAAGAAAATTTAGAAATATCCATAAAAACAGGAAAAATAAATGAAAAAAGTTGAAATTATCGAAAGCTAACTTACCGATAAAGTCAAATGCCTCTTCGAAGTACTGTTTAAGATTCTGATGTCCGGAATCCGAAGCTGGTATCTGTCGATAAGTTATGCCCCGTTCTTCGTGATATCCGGGAAGTTGTGAGGTGACGTTCAATACACGGGTCGCTCCTAAGCCCCGGAGAAGTTGAAGATCGGCAGCGTCGCGTCCGTTGCCGAGATACAAGAACGGTAAAACCCTCGATGCGGGATGATTGTCAATGTCAGCTGGTTGAGGGGTCGGTGGACTCATGTTACTGAGCACCGGACAACCGGGTCCTGGACTTGGACACCCGCTCACCGCCGAGTCACTCGAACTCGTGCTTACACCCCCAGCTGGCAAAAGAGTATCCTCGCAGAGATCCCGATGCCGCCTGTGAAATTCTTTGTGTCCACCTGCGATCAAACAAAAATATTCAATTTTATTGAATTGAAATTTTTTTTTTTTTTTCAAATTTTGCACAAGGTTGCGACGTTTCTTTGTGGGCTTTGACCTCTGGCGATGTCATGAGGAATAAAATTTGAAGGAATCGAATAAATTATGTTGGAACTGGATCAAAATATCGATCGGTAAAGCCTGAGTTGATAGGCTACGATAACATTTATAAATAGATTTATAAACGTAGCTAGAAGCGATTTAGAATTGACGATTTACGAGAGCGATACATAACGGATGACGAATTTTTAGCGGAAGGGGTGCGACCGAAGAACTTCCGGATATTATTATATTCACTGGTATAGTTCTTCAAATCGGGAGCACAATAAACACGCATCGTTGATCCTTCGGGCAAGAGAGAGCCTTGTTATACGTATCTATGTAGCGAGGACTGGAATCCTTGGCTGAGAATGAATAGTGGACCGGTACACGAATCTTGGGCTGCTCGTTCATTTTTTATTACTCCGTTAAATCGAGACGGAAGGGAACGCACGACGATACTGTAAGATTGAAAAGAGAGAGAAAGAGAAAAAAAGATTGTCTTCGGGCACCAGGAAGTTCTGGAAACGGTCCTGTTGTCCTCGAGAAACGAGTCGAGGGGAACAACGTGATTCACACCAAATGATTCTCGACAGTCTGTGTATATATAACGTCGGCTCGTGTTTTGCTTTTGCCTCTGTAGCACACGGTGGTAATGTTTGCCGTCGCTGACTCATCGCCAGTATCGAGAGAAACGACTCGTGACAATCGACAAATGCACTGATACCAACACATGTATATAGCTATAATAAACTATTCTTCAAATATCACAATGGTGCATTGCCCATACAATGGAGTATCGACTGTCATAATAACGATTTTTTTTTTTATTATTTTTTTTTTTCAAATAACATGCTTCTTGCATTTTAATCTTCGTATTATTGTTTATTGATAAAGGCAGAGTTAATAAATGACGAATAGAGAACGAACACCACGAACATTGAATTTGTTTGGTTGGTTTACAGTTTTGTAATTTGTCTCCGCGTTGCTCGATTTATTTTATTAAAAAGGTCTGTCAAAATATAAAGAAATTCGAGGATCCGGCAACTAATTGAAAAAATAGATCAGAGAATCGAGAGACTAATCCGAATCTACTTTTCATAAGCCCTTGCAATAAAAAGTACCGAAATCGGAGAAGATTGTAAATTCTATAAAAAAGATAGTTCGAAGTATATTTCGGTGAAAAATGTCTATATTTAGTCGAAATAAACGTGGTTCGAATTCTCATTCTAAAAGAATACACAGTTTCGAGGGAAAAAAAAAAGAATCGTGGACATAAAAATGTAGCTGATGCGTATACGATATAGTCGAGCAAAATCTCTAAGCCATAGGTAAATATAAAATATATGTAAGTGCGTGCGTTTGTGTGCGTGATGGAGGAAGAAAATGTGGGCTAAAAGTGTCTTCCTCTCCTGACCTGCAGGCTGCAAGAGGCTGCTAAAGCCTGGCTGGGTTGTCGATGAGTCACAGCATCAGAACATTTTCTCTCTCTCTCTTCTCCTTCTCCATCTCCTCCTCTTCTACTTCTTCCTCTTTTATGCTCTCTGTATATCTGTTTTCATTTCGCCTGTGTAACGACGTTTTCCTAGGTCTTCGCAGCCAGCTCGTCGACCAGAAAAACGACGAGGGAGATGAGGAAGAAAATGAAGAAGAAGAAGAAGAAGCAAGAAGAGAGAAGGTGGACTGGTCAGAGCCACGTATTTATGTATCTCGGTCCATTCTCCACCACTTCTACTATGTTGTGTCCGAGAAAGACTCTCGGAATCATCAACCGTCTCGTTTTATATCCGCGTAAACTTCTTCTCTTTCTATTTTTTATTTATTTTTTCTCCGTTTATTTTCTGCACCTCTCGCTGGCCGGGTCTATTAGCGTGGGTCGCTTCTGATGTTTCTTTCTTGTTTCGCAGCTTTTTTTTAGTACTTTTTTCCCTTGTATTTTCGCACCTTGTCCACGCCAGGGTGACTGGCCCCGATAATGTTCGATTTTACCCTCGACACAAGTGTATATATTTATGTAAGTCCAAAGACACCCAGTCGATCATTATTTCGGAGATATTTCTTCACGATTTTTCGATCGTATTCATCAATACATATTTAATAAATATAAATAATATTAAATTTTTTATAATCGTAAATATGTACTTCAAAGTGCAAATATTTCCTGAATCAATGATACATTTAATCATTAACGTGTATTTATATTTTATTTAGAAGTAGGCAGAACTTGACAAACCCGCTTTGAAGTACTGGTTCTGTAGAATAACTAGCAGTGAATTATGTGGACATTAAAGCTGATTACGAGTGTGGGATTGACGCCGGTTGCAGAAGAAGAAATATGTGAGGAGGATGAAAATCTCATGAAACGAGATAATGCTCTCCGATTGAACTCGTTTTGATCGAGAAAAAATAAACACCAGCTATGGTGCGCGCTTCAGCATATTTGATCAATCGGCTGGTGCTTATTTTATTGAGACAAGTGAATCGGGAGTATCAGTAAAAGAGGCATGTATGTGAACAAACTGGGTTGCGTCGATTGGAAGTTGAGATTATAACGTTGTATCTTTTCGTTGATTTAAAAAATCAAATTTAACTACAGAAATTTTCCAGTTATTTTATCAGCATCACAGAGATTAATATGGAAGAGTTTTAATTTCGAAAAATACTCAATGATCAAAATTGATTCGTTTTTTTTTTAAATAGAATTTTTTTCAATCCGGTTACTCGCGTGTTTTTACCTTAATTTTTAAATAAAACATTTTGTTTAGTTCGATAGAAAAGTTTAGAGTAATTGAACTGTTAAATTTAAATAGATAAGAGGAGATTTCAACAGTGCGGAGTGTTGGTCAACTGGATGGCTCGCACAATCATGCAAAGTGGGTGAATGGCTGAGTAACACTGCGAAACATATATATACAGGATGGCGTCACGAGATGAATTTCTCGAGTCAGCTCGACGCTTCTCTTCGCCTCACTGGCGTTCGAATCTCACAATATATCGCTCGTAGGAATCACCGAGAACTCTCTAGAGATATCTCGAGAGAATTCTCACATTCAGTCGAATGGCAAAAAGCTCAAAGAGATCATCGCTCCAACGAACGAATGAGAAAAGAGTGAAAAATAATTTTACGATCGTTCGTTCACGTATTATCATCATAAAAAAAAAACTATTCTCGAATTCATTCATAACCCTTCATCAAACTTAGAAATTATTTATTTTCATTCAAAATATATATGAATATCTTAAAAATAAAAAAAAAGAAGAAACTATCGAATTCGATTCTTGTCCAAGAAACAAAATATCAAAAATATAATATTGTGCTCATTTTAAAATCGTTTCTGATCATAACAAAAATTTTATTTTTAATATTCTTCATTTTTATTCTTTATGCTCGATATTGAATTTAAAAAATTATCTTCCAGATGAACCGAAATAAAATAATTTCATTTTTTTTATTTTTATTTTTAAAGTTCATTTTCACAAAGATTACTCTAATTATTTCTCAAGGAATAATTTTCTTTTTTTTTTTTTGTTTTCAGAGCAGTGAAATATTTCTCATTATACGAATCGAGGTTAGATTGCATCGCAAGACCGTTTTACGCGATACAAATTCCTCGCAATCTCTCGATTTCATTCACGTTTCGTGTTGGTACAGATTTAATTTCACAACACATCCTGGCATGGACATAATTGTGCGAGCAGTCAGATAGATCAGAGAAAAAAAAATGAGTCATCTCCCAGAGGAGAGAAGAGAAGAAAACGAGACAGGGGATGCATTGTCAGACGCAGAGAAGCAGGGATAAAAAATAAATTAAATCCCTCCGCTCCTCACCTCGATGACATCACTCGAGTTCAAACTATCGACACATTGTTATTGTAATATGATTTTTTTTTAAATCTCAAACAAATCCCACAAGCTCCTACGATGGCTCAGAACTCTCATTGACTCATTCCCTTGAGCCTTAACAATTCCTGGAATTCGAATGTTTGTACGAAACGTTTTTGTTCCCACAAAAATTTGGCCACAGACGTGGCGTAGAGATTCATTAAATTAAAAAAAAAAAAAAAAAAAAAAAAACAGAAATGGGAAATTTACTGTGAAAAAATCTTTCTATCGGTATTTTCATTAGCAATTCATAATTACTTGTCTTTTAAAATTGTTGAAAAAAAAAAATTGCGACAAATTTCGAATTGCCTGAAACAGCAAAAGTCTCGATAAAAATCGAAATCCTGAAAACACCATGATATTCTCTATTCTTATCCAATCTCTTGAGTATACTTTAATTATTTCCAAGATAAGCATATCTCATATGGGATATTGCTAGAATAATGGAGGTAGATCTATGACCGATAATAACTGCATAGATTCAAGAATTTCTATGAGAAAAATCTAGAAGGACTATACCCCGGTGGTAAAATCGTCACGGGGATAGAGGAACGAGAGTTTGTAAATTCTCTTGAGGAAACTGGATATACATTGAGTCATCCCCCTCTTCAGGCTTTTCCATACATCGTCTCACGTAATATTACGAAGCAGAGAAGATGAGTAAACTTCGTAGTACGACAGAATTTCGTATCTTTCCATGGAATTTCCCTTTTACAAAAAAAAAAAAAAAACAAATTCAACACTTTCGTTTCCTGCCTCGGTGAATTTTTGCTAAACTACTCATTCACTCTCCTCTCTCTCGTATTCATACGAAAAATAATAAACAATCAATCTATGATGGTATTCTGACAACAAAATATTGTCCTTTCATTTGATAGTTGTAAATTTTACGTTCATAAGTACGGAAAAGAAACTCGAAAAAAAAAACAATGGTCATGTCTTGAATCAAGGTACTTCTAAACCTTTTCCCTTCTGTTAAAAAAGGAACGAATGGAAAAAAAATAATAATGACGTGTCAGATGAAGGGCCATCATTTTTCTTGTCAATTTGAATGAAAATCACTTTCGTGATTAGAATTGAAAAAAAAAAAAATGATTGCTCTTTGCCTCGGTCTATCGTCTGAGGATTTTTTTTTTACAATGTAAACGTAACGCTCGAGGCACGACTGCTTGTGAGTCATCGTGTGTGTATCATGTGCTCTGTGGTCAATCGTGAATCGTAGAGAGGGCGCTTGTGAAGGAAATTTTTTTTTTACAAGTTCACTTCAAATTTGTTATACCAATAACAGAAGCGAGAAATAATGAATGCGTTGATTGATAAGCTATTTTTTAAAAAATACTCCAAAAACTTGATTCTGGCAAATTTAAGGCAAAAAAAATATCAACGATAACGATCAAATCAATGTTTATTTCTGGTACGATCGCGATGAATTATTGATTGAAAGTCAGTGGAAAATGCTTTATGATCGAAAAAAAAAAAATTGCAAAATTGCTACAGTGAAACGATAATAACAACACGACTGACATAACGTCACATGCAACAAATATTCATTCACATTGAGCATAAGATTGAAAAAAAAAAGTAAAATAAAAGGACGATGAAATTCATCAAGAGGCATCAGTGTTTACGCGGAGTAATCAAAAAAATATATTAAGCATACCCCAAGTTTCAAGATTGTCGAATGGTCCAAGTCGAAGTACGAGGCAAGGTGCTTGTTTTTTAATCCTCATTTTGCCTTTTTATGATTGTCTTTCACAGGTAATCACAAACCGGTTGAAAACAACAAAAAACCGATTATCAAAAATTCCGTCAATTCGAATGACTGTGTTTCTCGTATTCGTACACAATAAATTGAAAAGTATTGAATTCGATTGAATTCGCTAAATGGTTTAATCGTTCAATGGAAATTTTCACATTTCAATGAATGAGACATCCGAATGTCGATTTGTTTTTTTTTTATTTTTCTTCTTTTTTTTTCGATGAAACGATTCAATGAGTTTGGAATTGGAAATTTGTATTTTTATTCCGAAACGCTTAGTAGTCGTTTTGTGTGCTCTTCGTCGAGCGTTAAACTCTGTACTGGCGTTAGATCGAGTTGTCCGGCTGCCTCGATGTGTATACCGTTTACTACTCGGCGGTGAAAGAGCAAGAGAGAGAGAGAGGAAAAGAGAAAGAGCGATAGATTTAAAAGAAGGTTGGAGGGAGACGAGACGTTGGCAAAGAGAATTTACACGAGACTCCCGAGCTCCGGAATGAGTCACCGAGGCCACAGCCGATTGGACGATTCCCTTGCCTACGTCACGCTTATGCCAGGAGAGAGAGAGAGAGAAACGGGGAGACCCCCATCGCGTTGTAGAGCCTCGCGAGACGAAATATCACGAACACAACCGAACTTTCTCGCGCTTCTTTGACCGATTCTTCCCATACTTTCCATCCTTTGCCTCATATTTTTTTCTTTTTTTTTTTCCTCTTATTCTATCCTTCCTTTTCATTTTATTTTTATATTAAAGTCTAGTTTGTAAGGCCATCGAGTGGCCTTTCTTAGAGAGGCACGCACGACTTCAACCCTTCGCTAACCAGACCGACCTTGCCCCACGGAAGTCTTCGTTCGAAAGAAACAACAGAAAAAATAAAAAGAAAAAAAAAAACACAATTCAACGTCGATTTATTTATGTGACGAATTTAATAATGACGCCGCGGCGTCATGACCAGACGTACCAAATAAAAACACACAGACAAACTCAAGATAGGTCAGGGATCAATAAATTGTGACGCAAGAATTATTTTACCTCTCCTTTATTTTATACTCAGAAAAACATATTTTTTTCGTTCGAATTAACTTTTTCTGGCAAAAGTTCAAAAATATATTGAATAACATGAGAGAAAAGATTTTTTTTTCTTTCCTCTAGGCTCGATCGATTCGAGGCATCGACGATTGTGTTCCATCGTATCGAATTCTTCAAGAGAAGTGCATGCGTCGCAACAATTTTTTCTTTTTTTTATTCATGTCGTTTTAATAACACGAGGTTGAAATTAATTGAGAATTTTGGAGATATTTTTTCATCGGTATTTATATTTTTGGAAAATTGGAAACTTTGAAACGTCGTCATTTGATGAAAGCGCGTTATGCACAATTCCCTTTTCTCTTGAATTCAAAAATAGCTAACATGCAAACGTATCCTCATTCTTTTCCACCTCCACAAGCCTCTCCCTCCTCTCCTTTTTCTAGTCTCGATCTCGATGCAGCAACGTGTACAAATTATAGCTGTGGTTTTTCTTGGTCGTTGATCAATTACAAGCGCAAGAGTGAAGAGTGCGCGTCAGTTTGTCGGTCGGTTGAGACCTTTTATTCTCTCTCAGGTTCTTTCTGGGCATTGTCAGAAATCGCCAATGACTCACAGAAGATACTTTCAGACCTGCGGTACACGAAGCGCGTTTATGTACAGTTGTTCTCTCTTCAATAGATCCAATGTAATTCATTGTCTATTGAGGGAGATCCGTCATTTTTTTTTCCCTTCACAATTCCCTGTACATAAATCATCATCAATGCATCCAGAAAGTTGTAAAAATGACCTGTTTTCCATGAATTTTGTGACGATACGAAAAGAGGAGAGTAAAATATAAATGTTTTTCACCATTTCATCGTGCACTTTTATTTCGAACATTTTTTTTACAAACAAAAATCTTCATAAAAAAAAATTAGAAAGTATAATTTCTATACGAATGATCATTTGTTTCGATGTCATTGCAATTTTGATTCTTGAATTTTGCAACCTCGAATGATTCATCATTCGTTCTCAATAGCTTGGCAAATTTTTATCCATATTTTCCATTGTTTTTCATATCCTATTCGCTTATTATTTCAATAATAAACGCTCCACGATTCTTGTCATGGAGCAATTAATCATAAAACCATTATAAAAATGAGATCCGATCTTTGTGGCTTTTCGTGGAAGACTCTTGCGATCACGAGTCTTTTCTGCTCCGATCTCTGTGTGAAATAACACATTATAAACCTGTTGATCACATCATTCTTCTAGCGAATCCGTGTTTTATTTATTCAAAAATGTAAAATTCTCATTAGAATAATTTTTTTTTCTTCTTTTTTTCTTCATTTTTTTCTTTTGAGTCACGTAGCACGTGGCTTTTTGGGAGCTATGATACTAATTTAGTTGTTCCCTAGATAACTAACATTCAGCCAGTAATACTACGAGTTTCGTTCGTTAAGAAAAGATCCGCTTGCCAAGTTTCGTGAAGATTTGAAGTTTGCCAAAAATTTCTAAAGCACGTTGTAACCAAATTAAATGTGTTTGACTACGAAAAATATTGTTACAGAAATACTTACGAGCCAAATTATTTTTGGAGCATTTCTTTATTTTTCTTTTTCAATTAATACGTTTCAATAAATATTATACAATTTAAATATTTCGATTATTCAAGTTTTTATTTTGTTCATCGATCAATTTTTTTTTATTATTTATTCGATCGAACTTCAAATTTCTATCAATTTTTGTATAAAAATCGAAAAATGTAGAATACGAGTCACTTCGCTGCATGAGCTGGCATTTTGCATTGTCATTTAGTAAACAATGAAGAGAGGAGAAAAAAAAATGAGTGATTCGTTCGCGCAGTGTCTTGCGCGCACAGCCTATGAAAATCCCTTTTAAAGGACCCTCATGAGTGTTCAATTTGTATGTAAAATGAGTAATAGTTAAAGAGAAACGTTCAGGTATAGCTCAAGTCGATTTACACGTTCAACGTCATTGCTCGATACACGTATAGTCATTTGCGTTCATATATATGTATATACACGTGTATGTAAACATACACACACTCACGCGGAGACAAAATTCACGATTTACCGCATTATTATTGAGTCGTTCTTTTGCCTCATTTCGTCCAAGGACTCGTATGTGCATTTATATCCGTGCGGTAGTCGTAAAAGATCTCAAGTCTCATCGTTATAAATCCATTGGAATAACGTAAGAAAAAAATCGTTTTAACGGACTCTCAAGTCCACTTTCAATTTATTTTATTTTTTTTTCAATACCGTTGCTATTTTTTTGCTCCGAATATATTGTTTCATTTTTTTTATTCCCTTCCGTTGTATCTGGACGAAAAGAGATGTACTATACGTAAAAAGGACCTTCGACGGACACACGTCATCGTACAACGCACGAACGTTCGTCAATTTCTTCAAACTGAGCGATCTGTCTCATCGTCCGATTCAGCCAAACGAAAAGCGAATAAAAATGACGCACGCGCGCGCGCGCGAAATATATTTTAAGACGTGATCTTTGTGATCTCATGCGAATTTTTGTATTTTTTTCTTTCTTTCTTTCTTTCACTATTCTTTTTTGCATCGATTACGAATTCAAAAGAATGATTTTAACGTCTACAGTTGAAGTCGTAAAACGAGAGAAAAAATGAAAAATTGGAATAAAAGTCCCTCCGTAAATCACACTCTCCGGATATTCGAGCGAATTGACATTGAATTGTAATTTTTTTGAAATCATTCCTTAAAAAAAAAAAAAGAAGATACAGGAGATTGCTAACTGATCTTTATCCGGCATAACGATTCATAATTTATCGGCCTTAAATATTGCTATCGCGTTTTTTTATCCGGGAAGAACCAACTTTTTTTGTTGCTATTCCATTATCTCCCTGGTAACAATTATAATTTATATTATAACTTAGCCAACGAGTTATCGTTGTCGTAACAATCTTCAATATTTTCATCTTTCTCGACACGAGAAGAATCGAGAGAGAGAGAGAGAGAGAGAGAGAGAGAAAAAATGCTGCATTTTTGATTTCGTAATGATACGAATTGTAAAATGCGACCGAAATCATAAAAACGTTACGATCGCGGATTATTTGCGCTCTGAGTGCGTGCGTTTAAAGATATTCCGGATGATTCACAGCGATCGGAATCCCGAGTTACGATTGTATATGTATCGAGGAATCACAACGCGATGATCGACCAACGTACGAGAATGCGTCCATAGTTTTTGTACGTTATAGCACGAGTGCTATATAACGTCTCTCCGCTTCAATTTTGTATTCTTACGCGATCAGAATAATTAATGATTATTAGACGACGTTGTTTCAACGTCGACACAATCGTTGATCGAACGTAACGGTCTATCGTGGTCGTCTCGATAAGGCAGATCCTCACTTTTCCTTTCCTTTCATCGAGGAATCAGAAATAAATCGAAACAGCTTGACCCCATACCCAATGAGATTATTTAAACTCGCGCAAATCAAAATTTAAATTTACATTTTATCCGAAATACAAACCGATTAAAGATCGAAGCAAAGCCCATCAAAATTAACGTTAATTATGCCATTTTTGTTCGAAATAATTATTGAAAAAAACTCAAAAATATTTCGAAACGATTCCCACTTTGAAATTTAATTATCCAAATACATTCGAATAATTAATATCAAATAATCGAACGGATATTCGATGAATAATTTCTCAATTTCGACACAAGTTTCGACAAAATTTTTTTTTTTGTATTCAACCAGAATTCTTCCTCCACGAGATCTTCTAATTCTTTCGCGTTTAGTATTCCTGTTGAATATAAGAATGATCCAGTGGTACAGAAATGCCAGATTGAGTCACGAAACGGTTCCATATCCATGTTACCTGACGAGGACAAACAGGACGATAAAAATCTCAACAGGTAGAGCGCATCAAAGGTAGACTGTACAGTTCGGTTCACTACCATGGCAAATAGAGGCTTGCGAGCAGCCAGCAGTGTACTTCGGAGCAATACACGTTTACATGGTATACGTATAAATATGGTCAAGCAATATGAGTCATGAGCAGAGTGCCGCAGACACCTGGCTATGACCCTGGATGATTCGCGCTCTGTGTGTCGCCTAGTCCTAATGCTTTTACCTGGCGTATGACGACTGTTTACGATACGATATTCAAAAAACTCTTTCCCCTTCCCTATCCAACTTAATCGGGGGCCTTTCTTCTTCCTCTTCGTGTTAACAACGTGAAATTCTGCAAATTTTATTTCGATATTACTGTTTCCTACCTACCGACAGCGTTGGGTCGGTTTGTGCCTCCGGTGATCTCCCAACTTGAGCAGCCGCGGGCGAGGCCAATACTTGGTTGGGTGAACGCCTAGCAATGCTAGCGCATCAATCATCGACCGGAAGGCAGTTTTTTTTCGAATTTCTGATGACTCTAACCAGCTGAAACTCGGTCAAAAGTCGCCTCCATTTGGACAAATGAACAAAAGCAATCGATGTGAGTAAACAATGCGCATTCGCTCTGGTTTATAACGCGTGGCATGAAATTTTTGAGCGCAAAGTGCAATGGGTTATTTGGAACGAAGTATTACTAGGGCTGAAAGAATTTGTACAGAGATTGTAATGGACGAGATTCCGGCATGAATGAATCACTTAACGAGAAAAAACGAGCGTCTTGCATAAGCAATACTTCGTCGCACCGATTCTTTCTCGCACTGTCTTTAAAATAGTCGTAGTTCCATCATCTGCTCAGCATGGATGGAATTTC
This sequence comes from Campoplex capitator, assembly GCA_037576405.1. NCBI lineage: Eukaryota > Metazoa > Arthropoda > Insecta > Hymenoptera > Ichneumonidae > Campoplex > Campoplex capitator. The sequence continues at coordinate 3,871,862 of JARBWI010000323.1, read as the reverse complement.
TATTAGCGATAAAGTCGCAATCCTTCAGAACTTTCTTGGCGCGTTGAGCAAGACGCGAAATCGGCGAAATAACAATAAGCAATAAAATTACTGAATCTAATGGACTTTGGATCAAAACCATTTAATTTACATTTTGTATTCAATTTTTATTCCACCCATAATAATTGTCGATAAAAAAAAAATTGTTTAAAAATGCCATATACGTACGAATACATGAATAAATAATGTTGCCTGTACGACTCTTGGAAATGAGCAGCAGGTTGAAAATGGTCGAGCTTCTTTTTCTTAACCGTGCCAAAATCATGGCAAAAGTTCTAGGAAGTCGTAAAAAAAAAAAAAAAAACGGGGGCACACACGGTTCAATGATTTTTCTTCCTGTTGTGTTCGTTTATTCTCTTCCAGTTCAGTTAAATTTTATTCCAAGGCTCAAAGAGCGACAGTCTTGGATTTTTTTTTCTTTTTCTCTCGAATATGAAAGAGCGCGCTCCCATGATCTTTGTCGTGCTGGTCGATGACAATGACTCACACAGACTTCAGTCAGTCGCGTAATGTTTGGCATTGCAAATATTCAGTCGCATGAAAAAAAAAAAACGAATTTTTAAACTCGCTTAAAGTAGAAGAAAAAAAACACATTTCCTGGAAAACTTGAACAAACTCCGAGTAGCACCGAGTAAAATTTTTTTTCTGAATTAACCATCCGAATTCCATAAATCATCGATTTACAAATGCCAATAATATTCTGAAAACTTGCAATAAGCATGCTGGATACTCAATTCAAAAATCATCATAAATCAGAAAAATCTTGCTGATTTTCCTTCAGAAAAATCCGTCTACAGAGTCGTGTCTCGCCAGAATCAAATTAAACTTTATTGTGTCAGAACGTACTCTGCCCATCTGTACTCACGACATGACTAACGTATGACTTATAAAAATTACCCCGATCATCGGGAACGGAGCGAGGCTCTGTAATCAAGCTGAACACTCTCGATATCATAATCCGAAAATAATATCAATGATAATAACAACATTGACAGTAATAATAATAGGCATTACGAGTATCCGCGAGAGTGGACTTGAACCGATGAATGTGACCATGGGTGCTGGCCTCCTCATCGATTAACGTCGAGTTATCGGTCCATTCGAGAAGCGAACACGACTGGATATGAACAGAATACAAGTAGACTGAAAAAGACATCAGAGAATATGTGGCGGCAAGCCTGATGCTTTGTTTTTCAAAAGAAGCCTTTTCGTCAGGCCGGGGCCTGAAACAATCCTTCGAAACTCTCTGCATCATCCGACAATATTACCGACAAAAAGATCTAAAAGAATTGGACCAAGAGAAAATCTCGCGAAGAATGCAATGAAACTTTGACAATGAATTCTGCTTTTCGATAGAAGAATGGATCGGACGACGAAAAAGGGCGGAGGTAAATGCTCGGAGCGTTTGGATCGTGGAACAATAGAGAAGAGAGGGGGTGGGGGAGGAGGAGGAGGAGGATTGAGAAGGATATAAAAAAACGGGGTGGAAATGGTGGGTGAAACAGACTGAAAAAGGCGAATATGATGACGAACACTCGAATCGTGAGTCACTGTACGATCAACGAGCTTCCCAGACTCCACGTTATGATAAAACGTAGTTTTTCTTCTATGTACTTTTTTTTTAAAATATTTTGAAGAAGAAAAAAAAATGAGTCGTTGATGATTAGGCAAGAGTTGAAGTCGATAAGAAATAGACTCGAACTTTCGTTTAAGGAAATTGTAGTTGCTTGGAATTGAAGTGGTATCATTTCGAATCGACGAGGAACCGATGACTTTTTGACTACATATCTGATGTACTACGCAACGTATATTCGTCCCTATTCCCTTATCACCAATTTTATCATTCATTAATCTTGATAACAGCAAGAAAAAAAAAGCCTCAAAATGATTGTTCGACGCTGCAAGCTACGTAATCTCTTCCAAGAAAATCTTCAACGCTTCTTCGAAGAAATTACGATGACTTTTACCTGCTGACAGGGAGTTCTGAAACCATCTCTTAGGATCTAGACCTTGGAATCGATCGTGATAAGAGATAACGAAAAATTATTTTTTTCCAATCGATTTCGTATCTCATGCGTATTTCATCCGTTTACGCAGAAGCTCCATCGTTGATTGTACGAACACAAAAGTAGTTCGTAAAGTATATAATTAACGTAATCAACAACAGAAACATTTAATTTTAGATTTCTCATCAAAGAATCTAAAATGTCACGAAAAAAGTATTAAGAGTCAAGGATAAAACGAGTATATTTAGTAGACAAACAAAAATGAAAAGACAATAAAAAAAAAAAACGTGGATGAATTCTCGAAAATTAAAACGGTATATGGTCCGTTACGAGAAGGGCTGATGGAGCCTTTTTTTTTCTTTTCATTTTGGTCCACGTGGTCGTCTGGCTTCATGAAGCGAAACCGGCGACCTCCCCTTGCTCTCCTCCCTTTTATCTCTCTTTATGTGTGTTTTAACGCAGGCACACACGAATCTACTAATAGCCCTCGGAATCACAGCGTACGTTCTCGCATTTACCCTCTGACTCATCCAGTATTATAATAGGAACTCGTATGTTTTTCATCTCATTCTCTCTCTCTCTCTCTCTTACTCGGAGTAAAGGAACGAGAGTCTCACACGGTTCAAACTTCTCAAGGAAATTCCGACATTTTTCGAAGGACGTACTACACATCTATAAAACTTGTCTCAAATACTCTGCTATGGGTCCGCGTATACAGATAATATGAACTCGTACGTATGATACACAACGTAGTTGTATCGGTTCGAGCTGGACAGTCGAGAAGCCCAAGGAAATGATTCACTTTCGCGTTAATTAAACCCTCCTTGTCTCGCCCACCTCACTCTCTTCCTCGCGAGGTCAACATTTGATTTGCGCGTTTATTCACACTCGAACGACGAGCTATTGGTCACCATTTACTCCATATATATATGCACGTTCTCAATTAACATATTGCAAATGTATACATATATATGGAACGGAACGAGTGCATGCGAATTGAATTAACGCGCTCGGTGTCTTCATCGAGAGGAAAGTTTCAACGTCACACAAATTGTTTCAACCTTTTTTTTTTCTCTTCACAGATCAAAAACTCGTTCCCAATGTTGTCGAGGATACTAAAATAGTTGCTCGAATAAACGAGTTGGTGAGAGGAGTCGAGGAAAAAAATAGGGCAAAGCGGAGAGAACCAATAAGATTTTTTTCCCATGAGAAACGATCGATTCGAATCTGACTATTATTACTTGGCCTTTGCCCAATTCTTCCCAGCCTTAGATGAATAGAGATTTTGGCGACGGAGTAACGTCGGATCGTCAATGTGTTCGATCCGCGATTCTTTCATATCTTTCGTCGAACAAAATTTGTTCAATCAATGAAAAAGGATTCGCGAAATAAAGACGACTTTTCTCAACGTGTGTGTAATATACGGGTCCGAATTTTTAAAAACTATCTTTGCAATAATCATACACGCGTGAATTTTTTTTTCTCATCCCACGCGCCCGTTTGTTGAATCGCGAATGCACTCTTGTTTCTGTTTTGACTTTTAACAGACTGCGTGGGATAAGAGCCGAGTTACCCACCCGTACACAGATATATATACTTATTGTAATACAGAAACACGCGCCCGCAAAGTACCTATATAGAAAGAAACTATTGTTAGACACGCAGTAAAAATATCACGTTTACGAATCGAAATTGAAACGACGTGTGTGCGCAGTCTACTCATTGTATTTTACTCTTTTTAAGTCTGCTTTATAAATATATATGTATACACATGTATATATAAATCCATGTAGAAACTCGATTTACCGCCCGTTGCGGATGATATGAAGCAAGCAACGAGCAGAGAGAAACGTACGATCAAGCCCACAGAGGTCTGCTATGCCGACAGATTAATAAATTGCGAGCCCAGCTAGCATTCACCGTCTTATTTTACTCGTATTTGCTTCTATACAGATTGTCTCAAAAGTTGAGCAAAACATGCAAAGTTACCGAATCTAAACAGAGATAAGTCTCGAGTCATTTCTTTCTTGGATGATGCATTCGCGAGATATTCATCGATTGGATGGATGATTGATAAAACGAATCCGTTGTGCCAGTGAGAAAAGTCTCGATTGCAAAAACAAATGGCATCATTCCGGGGTTGCGATCCGGAAATTGACGATCAGGAATCTCAGCTGGAGATGATCAAAGATTTTTCTCTTCCAGATTGGCAAGGGCTGCTCCAAGCTTGATGGATATACGACTTTTAGAAGACTCTGTACACCGAGCATAATACATATATATATACGTTATACGTTAGTATACATGCCTCCTGACGTTGCCTTTTGCTCATTGGCCTGATGTATCCGAGTGGTAAGTTACCAAAGAGAAAGACGGAGAAGAAGGGAGACCCGGAGGCAACGGACAACTAAGGACGCCGGCAAGGCCGGGTGACTGTGCCGAGAAGAATGTGTATGCCTGTCACATGGATCAAGAAAGAATGAGAGAGAGATAGAGAGAAAAATGAAAAAGAAATAATTGTAACGCCCATATATATAGGCAGCTAATAAATAATGGTTCGCAGTTATTTGGTTATGCTCGAAAGATATAGGGGCTGTTTCACACGAGCCTGAAAGAGGGAGCTGGAGCACAGTTATAAAATAAATTCGTCGAGAAATTGGCCCCGTTCGAGTGAAACTCACCGTGGACCGATATCTTTCATCTTTGGGTCTAAATGAGCATTACAAACTGCATGAAAACTTTGTTGATATAGATAGAATTCCAGCATGTGGTCTCTAATGGCATTTACATTAGATATATAACGATAAACATAAAAGTGCACGAAAAGAGTAAGAATTGAAGAGTGGGGGGAGGAGGGGGGGGGGGAGGGGATTAAGATCCTTGTCGTAAGCTTGTACACGATCGAAGCGATTTATGCGATAAGACATTTGCTCGGCGAACCGTGAAGCTACGAATTCGTGTATTCCTTCGTCATGAACATTCATAAATTTTATTGCCAAACACGTTACTCGTATTGTGAATTTTATCTTTAATCGTATCTTCGCCAATCTCGTCCTTTAAATTTTCTATCTTCGTCTAGTCGTTGTATATTTCTCGCTCTTGTACGTCTCGGTTCTTGGATAAATTTACTGTGATTTCGTTGCTACGGAGGTGAGAAATTCAGTACCGAGGTGCGAATGACGTCTTGCTCGAGAGTATACAAAACACGCGTATTAATAATCTAACTCGATTATAAATCATGTGAAATCTTTCAAGTGCAAAGAACCGAGACTCAAGCACAAATGTCCAGAGGATAGATAATTTGATTAGTCAATAATATAAATGTCGATTATTATTCAAATAAAGAATTTGCAACTGAATCAATGGAACGAAACAGCTATCGACTAATATACAGCCAACTCTTGGTATGAACTCAAACATATGAATTTAGAGTTTGAGTTTAATATTCAAGGTCATGAGAAATGACTTCTTTCAAGGCTCGCATCGGTTGTGGTCGTTAATGACTTGAAACTTGGTCAATAATTATATTCAGGGAGTGTCGAAAATCTTTCGAAGATAAAATCGCAAAAATTCCATTTTTTTTTCATCCTACCTGCTAAAATATTGATTTTTATATCGTTTTAGAGAGAGAGAAAATTCGTTTGATCGCGGTATAATGCCCGCATAGAAAGGCGCCAAATAAAACCAGCATCGCGAGTTTCGGGCGTCAATGGCGAAACCACTTTATGGTGCTATATCTTTCCTCGAATGACCTCATACCCGGTCCATCTGTGACGCCTCGATCGTTATACCACCTTAACGTCTCATTGAGCACGCAGTAAGGGGCCGGAACATCATGGTTCACGATCCACTACGCAAGCAGCAAAAGTGGATGAACTGGATGCAACACGAGCAAGTTTCTTCAATCGTCGATTGTCCAAAAGCTACGAATGACCTCACACAAATGTGCAAACGCACATTTCTCGTTCTGCAAGATACCAGTCGATCTAAATACTCGCACCTCTGTATTCAAATTCAAAGTTTTTTATTTCCATCTTGATAATAAATCCTGATCCTCTGTAAAATAATTTTACTGTTGATCTCGAAAAAACAATTTTCTCTATCGTCCGTCTGATTGGTAGGCTCCCATCATATTTTTTCTTCAACGTCAATTCTTATTTCGTTTTTTAAGATTTGGCTAATGTCCATTTTTTACGATATTCGAATTTTTTATATTCTTTTCTCTGCGTTTATTCGAGAATAAATTTCTTCGGTTACGAGTCCCAAGGAAGCAATTAAAAAAACTTTCGACGAGAATTTATTGATTATTTCAAAGTTTTCTTCCAATCAAGCTCCGCGAGTCTCCAGGTCATCGTGCCGATCCAAAGCGCGGTCACCTCATTTTTTTTTCCTTCCTCTTGATATCGAGCCGGACGACAGTTTTCGCGAACGTGACGGAATAAGCAGAGCAACCCGATTGAATCCAACACGTACGAGCGTTGACTTACTTTGTTAACTGTTACACGAATTCCTGTCTCGAGAAGAAGGAATAGAATGAAAAAAAACTGGAGAGACACGATTTTTGATCGACATAATGAAGAGACCTTTTTTTTATTGGACAAATAAAACATCTTCGTTGACGTATACACACTTGAATAAGAATTTATATATCAAGTGGTCAAAAAATGAATGGAAGAATGGTGATAAATGTCGTTTGAAAGACAAAAAAAAACACAAATACGTTTGATCCATATAAATTAGATGAAAAATGATAAACTCTGGAGCGTTGATCGAAACGTGGCCTCTCATCACTCCAATAAACGAAGTCTCATTAATCTCTCCTCCCATTAACCGTCATCGTCGCGTTGTCACCGAAACAATGTTCATCTCTAACCGAGACACTCGTATAACAAAACGAGAGAATTGATATAACGGTATTACTCTCTCGCTCCCTCATTCACGGGGATGATTTCTCTATCCCTTGGCATTCATTTCTCGCCCTAGTTCTTACCAAATGAACTATTTTTCCGGGTGTTCTTTTATCCAGCCGCCCTCTATATTCTTCTTCGCTCTTTAACTTCTCTCACATTGATGATTCATCGAATGTTTCTGTCTCGCTCACGCGGTGCAATGATGAAAGATGGAAACTTCGACCCTTCGATGCAACGACGACAATATACTTTATGTGCACGCGCCCCGTATAGCTCTCGAGTTCACTCTCGACGCGTGCCGATGACCTCACTCTCTTGTCTAATTTATTATCATTGTTATTATTTGTTCACTAGAGTATAATTCGATAAAAGTGCGGGTACCGATCGACCGTGTACAATTTTAATTAGACATTTTTCGCCGAAATAACATTCGGAAATGATGAATATATCCGATTACAATTTTTCCTGCTTAACGAAATACGATAAAGAAAATCACGAAATCAAATCATTTTTTTATCATCCACCATTGAATTCTCCATTATTCGGGATCGATATCTTTGATCATTATTTTTGAATGATTTTCAATCATTCTGAGTGACCCAAATCATTAATTTTTTTGTTAAATACTTTTACAATCACTCCTGCTAAAAATCGTTTCAATTTTTTTTTTTCCAAGCATTGTTATTGATAAAAAATGATGTCACGAATTATTTCAAGGCTGGAAGCCTCATTAAAAAACATTTGAAATCCATTAAAAAGTAGATTGGAAGGATTTTCTATAGCAAAAGGAGCGATTCTGAATATTTACACTTGTTTTTCATAAAAATTATTTTAGAATCACGAAATATGTCACCTGCCGCCAGAAGACACCTTGAATCGAATATCTATTAAGAGATTTGTAATTTATATCTCATGCGAAGTGCTGCGAACTGGCCAAGTCAATGGGAGCACTAGCGGTTTATAGTAAGAGTCATGAACACTTCCGTTATGCTCCAATTCGTTCGCTTTCGCTGAGACAGTAGTATCGACGGCGACGACGACGGCGACGTTTGAGAATATTGCCAATACGAACATCGAGATTTGTACAAGAAGAAAGTTGGACGAGCGCTCACCAACAATTGCATACAAATATATATACATATACACGAATAAATGTAAAAGTATATATAGAGAAAAAAAATTATGTGTATCAATAGAGAGTTACGCAGGTAGAATTTGCCACGATGCAATAGAGAAACAATTGCAGCGACTTAGTCATCGTTTACGACAATAGAAACCCCGTAAAATCGCTTATCGTGCCTCACCTACATTATTAGTACACACTTTTTTCATTTTCATCGATTTCTCAATCCTTTTGCTAATACAAATAATAAATATGGAAAAATTTATTGTTTTTCAGTTCCAACTAAAAAGGCGTGGATCGTTCTTTGTTCGTTGCAGATAAAAATAAATTAGAATTCTACGAAAGTGAATAGAAATTGACAAAAAAAAAAAAAAATCGAATAAATGTTCGATTTTTTCTCATCATTTGAGAATTAGTGGAAGAAAATTTGTTTTGGCAAGTATCTTTTTTTTTTTCAGAACGTCTATGGAGACACGTTATAAGTTAATCACTCAAACAATACAATGCCATCGTGTAGTACGAAGATTTGTAGAGCTTCGTCATCGTAGCTGCGATAAAAAAAATGACGTTAGCCAATACAAACGAGTTCATTGACGCTATGACTCTTAAAGGAGTGAAAATAAATAAAATGATATTTAAAAAAAACCATTGAAATAAATCCAGACACGAGCGACACGAAAGCTGTATTTACAGATGACATGGAAACTGGAACGGAAATAAAATACTTGGAACGAGAACTGTCAGATCGAAATATAGAGACTGAAAAAGTTGAAATAAAACGTTGAAAGACAACGTGTGTCCGTAATTGGTTAGACGTGTTCGTGTTGAATAACTTGGCGCTTCCGCGTAACCATGGAATCTTGAAAATGTTTATTTTTGGTACAGTTCATCAACCATATAAATTTACAAATATATAAATACACATTTGCCACAATTTGATAATTAATGAAATATGAATATTACACTGAGAAAAATGAATTCGTAAATTCAACAAATTTTTTGTTGGTTCGACAAATTTTCTGTTGGTTCAACAAATTTTTTTGTTGGTTCAACAAAACGTAGTGAACAAAATGAAATTTGTTAATCCAAACGAAATTTGGTTCATTCAAATACTTAATTTCTCACCACGACAAAAATATCGTTGAATCAACAAAAGTTTTGTTTAATCAACAAATTTTATTTGTTCGCCACAATTTCAAATTTTTTTTCTCAGTGTAATAGTAATAACAATTTTTAAAGAATTCAATAACAATAAACTTGTGTGGCTGTCCGCAGCGAATTACCGAGACGATTCCTCCAAATTTGTTAAATTTTTTTCTTTTTTTTTTTTTTCCCCTCAAGTAAACAACGCGATAAGCAAGAGATTCGGCTCGTTTCTCTAACCCCTCGACGAGTTCCCACAAATTTTAATATCGTGGGAGAGCAAGTGGATTCTCGTAAATCTGGAGCTCGAATGAGAAGAAGGAACGTTGCGGTGGTGTTTTATTTTATTTTATATATATATTTTTTTATCTAGCTGTTTGCTGTGGCTACACCATCCGCGGAGTATAAAGCACACGAACAGAGACACATATACAGAGATAAAAACGTTAATATAAGCCTGGGCACACGGTGACTCAGAGAGAAAGTAAGCGGCAAGGTATTCGCGGCTGCTGCGCGATGCTTTAGACGAGCCAGTGCACGAATCTAGGAGTGCACTAGCTACATTTTCTCTATATACAGTTATGATAACCTGCGTTTCTATACTAAATGAGCCAGTGTTTCTTGCCTATGAGAATTCTTATTATATACATATATAACATTACATAAAGCACCATCAACAATATAAAGGTGACTTTTTATTGCTATACAAGACATTTGCCAACGGTATATATGGCAAAAGTACATAAAACATTTCAACCGTGTCATTACTGGCAAAAAAAAAAAAAAAACCAACAACAATATAAATTACCAACCAAATAAATTGGATCTTGGAAGAATCTCGTGAAAAGCCAAGTTCTTATTGTCTGGGCAACTTGTTGAAGATCGTTTTATTCGAGTGTAAATTTTTTGTATAAAATACCTTGATGAGACAATCAACGTTTAGTATCCAAATGAAAACGATTCTTCTGAATGGTAATAATATTAATGAAAATAACAAAAATGATGGATAAATATTATCATTATAATCTTACAAATGTAATTGAACGTATGATTGTTACCGTTATTATTATAATTATTTAAACGATGATCTTGAATATCAAAATATTAATATTCTAACAAACGAATTGTGAATAATGAAGTCAAAAATAAAAATGTAATATAAAACGTTGGATAGTATCGATGAATACTTTGGTATAAATAATTACAACATTCTCAAGACACTCTTCGAGTGTGTGGAGTAGCGATGGAGACCGTTCACCGGCACGTCGTCCTTGCGCCTGGGAGTCAAGCGACCCCGACGTCGATGTCTGTCGCAACATTACGGAGCCACATACTAGTTGAAGGAAGCGAGATGAAAGACTAGACTATTACGTACCTCTATTTCCTCGTGTTTATATTTTCGTTTTTCCTTTTTTTTTTTATCTTTTATTCCATTCACATCTGATACTTTCTATAACTCGTGACGACGGAATATCGAAGATAGCATCAAAACATGGGACCAAAATGGCCGATCCATAAAATCTCAAAGTCAGTCGAGAATGCTTTATCGTTTATTTTCTTTTTTATTTTTAAGAAAAAATGGCTATTTTTATAACAGATTATCGAAGAATTTTTTCACCCGGTAAATGTTAGAAAAAGTATAATTATTCGTTTGCAAATCGATCTCTTTTTTTAGTGCCCAAAATTAGTGCAGAGGCTATCGAATTTCTCGTTGATTTTCTCATGAAAACTCATGATTTTTTTCTTCATCGATTAGGAAAATATGAAAATTTAGCCAGCGAGTATTAAAACGAAGAAATATTTCAGGCAATTTTGTCATTGAATTATCGATTGAACTGAATCTAATCGTTTGGATCAATGTGTTTGAAACTTTTCGTAATATTCGTCGCTCAATTTGAATATATATTTACGAAAATACTTAAAAAACCTTTATTTTTATATCAGCTTACTCATCAAATTTGACACGTGAATAGTTACATAGTATCACGTGTTCGCGTGCTCCGCCCTATTAGGTATTGCGTCTCGGTTCTTTCGATCTAAGCTCCAAAACCACATACACGAAAATGCATGAGTACGAACGAACGAGAGGAGGATGCTGGCGGATGCATCATCGCTCTCTCGACATATGTGTAATGCTGGGTGCGTATGACACACAAGCCAGGCGATCGAGAGGGTGTGTAATACGAAGGAGAACGAATTCGAGGGTGGCATAAGAGAGAGAGAGAGAGAGAGGGGGGGGGGGGTGAGTGTTTCGAATGTACTCTTGAGCTTCTGGTGTTATATACCGAAGAAAAATTTGGTCCTGTGTACAAAGAACCTCCCCTCTGATACGTCACAGCATCCTCTCTTCTCGTTCAGCTCCATTGTCCAAAAAAAATACTCTTTTGCCTCGAATGTAATTCGTATCCTTTGGCAGCTATAACTTGCAGCCTGTTTTCTGTCATATATATATATACAATATGTCCTATAACTATAGTAAGCTGACCAGATCATTCATCGAATACACGTCATACACATTCGGGTTGCCAGAATGAATAAGCCCTTGAAAGAGGGTGAACCATCGGGTGGGGGCAAAAGTTCGTGAGCGGGCTCTTTTCATCCCCTTTCTCCGCATCCACGTAACCCCCCCCCCCTTTTTTTTCCCACCCCTCACCGCGTCTTCTCATTTTTCTACGCTTACGTATGACTGTACCCAACTCATTGTACTCGTGAAAAATTTTGGATTACATGAATCACTCGCGGCACGATTCGTCATGCACTTTTCTTTGAACCCTCTTTTCCAACGGTGTGCTCGCGCGATGCGCAGTAGCGTTCATTTTTCAACGAAACTCGACGAGATCAAAAGTATCGATAAAATTATTTTATTCAATATTTAGTCAGTGTGTATGCAACTTCTGTGAATCATTTTTGTAAAATCCTATAGCCACTTGTTCGAATGAGCGAATTATTCACATCATTCGACCGTTGTCCAGGAAGAAAAAAATATGAATTCGTAAAAATTCGTCAGAGAAATTTATCAGAAGATCAAGATCGCGATCGAGCGATAAGATTTCTAAATTCTTGATTCGTATCTATTAACGGAAAAAAAAACAACATAAACTACGTTTCTGATGTCACAGGGGTCAGGAAAACGCTCGAAAGGGAAGGTGCGGATGAGAATCAAAGGGCATGTATCTGACGTATATATAAATATATACAGTTTTACATAGACCGTGCCAGTGCATGGTCATGAAAAGTAAGGGAGACGCGTTAGTCATTGATACACTTTAAATTAAATATATATATATGTATTTTTATGGGGTAAAGGAATAAGCGATGACTCACTCGTAATAATCGTCATCGACAGCTGATCCAGATGCGTTAGGCTATGCTTTCTTTGAGCTCAGTATATAAAATACGTGAATTTCTATATATATATATTGGATAAACGATGGGTACGACGCAACACGTATTACGTGTTACACACGCGCCCTTTCTATGCATTTGAGCACGTGGAAGGGAGAGGCTTGTAGAGAAAGTGAGGGAAATAACATCAAGGGAGACTTTTGAATGCTCACAAAAGAAAATTTCCTGGGACATCAGACTCTGGCATCGCCATACCATCGAGCAACCCTCCCACATGAGCCACCGATGAATCCTCGATGACTAATTCGCCCATCGAAATCCATGCGAGGTGCCCCCTTAAATATAGGACATATTTTTGTAGAACCAGCGAACTGTTGTTCATCGATATTTCATTGTATTTGGCTGATCATTCTAATTTGTATCAATGTTCTTAGTCGATGGAAAAAAAAAAAAATGATTAAAAATTGATTGATTATCGTTAAATTTCGATAGAATGACACTGGCTTTTTGAAATGAATTTTCAAGCGTATTTCGATTCGTGAAATTCATATTATTCGATAATAAAGTCTGTTTTAAAATGATGATTTCTTTCGCGTAAAACGTCCCATGGATTTTACGATTTTTCACGCACTCTCATTCCTACGATCCACAACCCCTTTGAACCGGTTCGACGATTTTTTTTTCTTCCTTCCTTTCTTCGTTCTCAAATTTCAATTGGGACTATGAGGTTACCACGCAGCGTATGTATATGTATCGTGTAACTTTGTATATTAAATCTTGTAACCCCCATTTACGGTGCTCGTACGACCCTCGATTTTATAGTACCGAGGAGCCTAATGTTATGAAGCTTGTTATTGAATCTCTCATTCTTTATTGCTGAAACGCATTCGATGCTTTCACTTTATATACGTACTTGGAAAAAGAGTTCAAACGATATATATTAGCTCGGTCGTACATTAAATTCACTCCATTACGATGTGATTCATCATTTATTCTTTCTCGAAATGGTACATTATTTTTTTTTCATTGCGTTCATTTGTTTTCCCTTCAATATAATCAAATAGCCGAGGCAAACGAGCCACGAATGTCAGCATCTTATGGAAAATCTTCCATTTTTTTTCGTTATCAATGTTATTTATTGTTTCAATGTTTTTAACTTTACGTAAATCAATGTCCTGCCTGCACTGATAAAAAACGATTAAAAAATCGGATTTATGATCGAAAATCTTGTTGGCCTATACGAAAAAAAAAAAATTTGAATTTTTCCAATGCTGCAAAATCCGAGAAAATTTGTTGAATCGTCTATTTGTACGAGAATGTGAGTTTCGTGTTTGTTCAACTCCGATTATCATAACAAGAGAAAAACGCGAATGACGAAGAGAAAAAAAGGAGATAGAAATGATTTCTTCTCTCTCTCTCTCTCTCTCTCTCGCTTCATCACAAGTGTACAGACATGTACTCTCCCATGTTACAGTCCAGTCTGAATGAAAAGTTTCGTTCTGGGATACGGTATAAACCCGCGTTTCTACCACGTTTCTACTCTGTACAGAGTCTCGCACAGTAGCAACGTCGTTCAGCTCATTGGACGTAATGCAATTTGCATGAATTAAACCGTAGCGACAGTCTATATCTGTCGTCATCGCGTCAGGACACAAGACCACGTGATTATTCCCGCTGTCTGGTCATCGCATTCGCGTTTTCATTAATTTCACTCATTTTCATTTGTTTCAGAATTTTTTTTTGTATATTTTCATACAGGATTATAATAACAACGATTTCCTATAATATTAATATACATTTTATAAATAATAATAAATCTGTACGAAAAAAAGAGAGAATATTACGGTGACAAAGCGATCGACGATTATTTAGCATTATGAAAACTCGTGTCTCCAAATCCACGCGTTATTATTGTGATTTCAAATGGAATAAAATTGCAGCAGAATGAATGAATCATTTTTTTCTAACGCCTTGAAATTTGTTGCGCCGAAGCAACCGGATTCGTTATTTTTGCATAAATTTTGCGTTTATTACGACGTACACACGTGCCAGAAGGAACGTTTTCAGTTTACGCGTGGATAAATCTATCGCGCAATTTTCGTCGATGATTGATCGAGATGGCACGTGTATATACGTCGAGTATTATCGAGGGTGCGGACAGAGGGAATCGCGACGAGTTTCAGCACCGGACGTCAAACGTGCTCCAGGAAGTCCCGCGGTGCTTTGCGTATTATCGCTCCGACAAACACGAGCCTGGTATGCATGAATTCTCTTCTTCTTCTTCTTCTTCTTTTTTTATCGCTTATTCGTCGTGTCTTTGGTTTCGATTAGATTCGTGGTTTACCGAAATCAAAAAAGGCAACGATATAACGAAGCTCTTTTTTTTCTCGTACCTCTGAAAATGGGGTTTTCGATAGAGATATCCATGACGATCGCTCAAAGTATTTCGAATTAAATGTACTTTGATAAAAAATCAAATAAAATTGTGAATCGTTCGGAAATTCTAATCAATTTTATTTGGATCCAATGA
Organism: Campoplex capitator; assembly: GCA_037576405.1. NCBI lineage: Eukaryota > Metazoa > Arthropoda > Insecta > Hymenoptera > Ichneumonidae > Campoplex > Campoplex capitator. The sequence goes on along the minus strand of JARBWI010000323.1, from coordinate 3,856,766 downwards.
CCAAATTTTTCGTGATGAATGATTCAAAGATCAGAGAAAATAATGACGGCAAAAGTAGCCAAATTTTTTGGCATTTTGACGTAGCAAAGTTGCGAACCGATAATGTATGACAAAATTCATTATCGTTGAACGTCTCCCCGGTTTACGGTCGCGATTACGGGACGAATGGAGTCCAATATCCCTTCGAGACTCATCCTCGACCCGACGAGACACAATGGCTAGCATTTTGTGTCCTATATGATGTGGCGAGAGGGGCGACACTGATAGCGAGGAGGAAGAAGCCAACTGTGACTGGTGGCCGCAATAATTCGCGTCTAACGTACCGGAAGTAGACTGATAAGACACCCCAGTTTTTGTGTGTAGAGCTGCTGCACCGACGATTACGGAACAAACGAGGCGGGGAGGGAGACGAAAATGTCCTCGGATTTTCGTTGATGCACGTCGTCGATGACACGGAATTTCTCGTATATTCGAACGGCAGAGATAAACGGAGCTTGCAGCATCAGCCGCTTCTCGATCGAAAGCGTTCATGCGAAATCCCTTAGATAAATTTCGTCCGTTTAGGTGTAATAATAGTAAAATACTTATCAACTCGTATTGGATCATAAAATCTTCGTCATTCTACTCATCCAGGAATTGTCGATTTTTTTCGTTTTCTTGAATGAAAATCTAATATTTAGTTTAACAGACATTTATTCTGAAAAGAAAAAAAATCATTTTCGTCAAATTTTTCTTCCAATAACCACGTTTTGTTTTTTTTTTTTTTTTCATTTTTAAGTTCCATCTCCGATCGATGAGCAACAAGAAAAATAATTTGAAACGAAATTTTCAATAGAACTGATCCGAATGAAAATCTACTGTTATATAATCGTGACAATTGATTATTATTTAAAATTATTTTTCAACCAGTTTCGAAGAGAAGTCGATCGCGATAGCGTGTTACAAAAGAGCAGCACTGACTTTAGCACGATATAAAGACGAGTGCGAGAGCTGCTGCAGTAAAGCGAGAAAAACGTCTTAGCCGTGGCGTAGAACTACGTACGTACAACTATATTTCACTGTGCAATTGAACGCGAGTGCATTTTCCTATTCGTCGCCCATTTATTACGTGCGTATATGTGTGGGTGTCTCTGTGCGCCTGTATGGCGAGTCCACGAGTTCGTGGCTCGATCGTGTATTTTATACAAGCGGTACATGAACACTGGTGCACGAGCTATGAGTCAGCACTGCGATGTCGTGCAGTCGCACTTTGCAGCACGAAACTTAGCTATTCACGATATAGGAAATTCTAACTGAAGTCTGACATTTTGTTGAAAATCAATGATTTTCGCAGCATCGGCTATTATGTGTGCGTTAAAATTCAATTTTATAACAACAAAACAATCGATTATCGAAAGAAAATTTCGTCGAAATTTCTACTAATCACGTTTGTAAATAATTCAAACTTCAAAATGTACGAAACGTCAAACTCGCGGCTCGTAAGAAATAATCAAAAATCCTGGATTTCCATAAATCTTTGTCGATTGGGGGAATGAGAAATGTTTCGAACATTTTTTTTCCAACAACGAGAGTAGCAAAAAGATGTCAGATCAAAGGAAAATCTTCATTCATATCGAAAATGATTATTTGGCAATCGATTTATTCAGGTGTGATCATCGTGGCAATAATTCTTAATTGTGGGATCGGAATTATCAATAATATATATTCGTTTGAGAACACTTCGAATTCGTGGCTTTTTATTTGTCTTCGGTTCTAAAAACCTTATATTTACTCAATTATATGTACAGGTACAGACTAGCTGTGCCTGCGGGCTTCACCCGCTGCATATGTAGCAGGAAAAATATTCAAACGAAAGTTTTTAATTTTTCATCATTTCATTAAAAATCTTCCAACTTTTTTTCTATCCTGAATTGAGCATTCAGCTACCGCTCATTTTGTTCGTTTTCCAATTTTCTTCAAACCGGTAAATCGATTTTTTCGTTTATCGATCCTTGAACTTCTTTTTTTTTTTTGCATTTCTGTAAAAATCAAGATAACGAAATTTTGTAAAGCCACAAACTCAGTTTGAATCGTGATCTTCAATCTCGTGAAAGATTTAGTGGTTTTCATTGTTGGTTCTTTTATCGTAAAAAAAAAAAAACGAAAAGAATTTGAAAAAAGAGTGATTTTGAGGCGAAATATCTGAAAATAAGTTTGATTTCCTTACTCTCAAAATGGAGTAAACGATCCATTCTCGAATGTCGATTTTGGACATGCAGAAGCCAGGCTGTGACATAGGATCAGTCACGTGTCGTACCGTGCGACGAACGTATTATATGTAAATGCGTCGTTGAATAAAAATGATGAAATTGCATAAGCGATGAATGGCGGTACTGTGAAACGAAACTAAGACGCAAACTGATAAACTCAGGCTGACAGAAGAGTAAGAAGACAAATAGTGATGTATGCAAAGAAGGAAGTTAAGAGAAAGAGATATTGGGAGGGGAGACTTTCAGGAATTGCATCTGCTTTTGCTCTCACTGCGTGCTTTTATAGAGCCAGACTTTATATTTTCTATACACACATACACACACACACACACATATATATACATATGTCCTAATAATAGTATATAACTTTATGTAAACTCGTATATATGCCAAGATGCTGGCTTTGCTCAAATATTTAGGCATATGAGTCAGTTTCTCTCGGGTTAGCCAGACTTGGCTGTCCCTAGGACCTTTCGGGCGTCGCGACACCTCGAAATTCAACACACGCGTTAACCTTCTTTTTTAATCTCTCGTACATTTATATACACGTGCCTAATGTACGTATATGTTCAAAGGTACAAAATTTCGGTTCGTTTATCCGTCAGGTGACGTTGAGCAATTATTGCCTCGCGACTAAGACTTGGATGAATAACACGAGTGATCCATATTGATGCTATATATATTTGGTTTTTATGTACTAACGTGCACGCACGTATCTATCTATGTAACGTTTAAGTAGGACTCGATTAAGTGGCAGCTAGAGCTGCGATGTACAATCCCAAGAGCCTCGTGAATAAAATAAGTATGACCGAATCGCTTACGAAATCCGTTAATTATTTCAGTCACCGCTTCGAGCGTATTTGATTCTTCGATTTTTTTCATATACTAACAAAAGTTGTACTGTCCAAAATGTTCTATATTTTTCGTTTTGATTTTTATTCGTTGGTACTGGCCCTCGACTAGTCGCATTTTCCTGACATTTTTTTCCCATTTTTCATGTAATTTTCAACATAATTATTAATTCATTCTCGCTTCATCAAGAAATGACGTAGCCTGATGACCCGTGTCTCGTGTGTCACCTGAAACGTTTACAATTCCACATCGCCGCGGGGCCCGCATACGCGAACATCATGATTTTTCCACAAATCAATTGATCACAATCGAGTTTTCTTCTGACATATGTCAACGTCAACAAACAGCAATCTTCGGCGCATTCGATGAAACATATTTCTGAGGTGTTTCGAAAATGTTCACTTTTTAAAATAAACGAAATTCGATTACAACATAGTTCCCGTAATGTAGCTTTTTTAATCGCGTTTTTTATTGAAATTCCTGATAAAACAGTCGTCGAGATTTATTAATTGAAATTTATCAAAATGGGTTACTCACGAAATACACACGGTATCACCGAATAACTTTCGACTTTATGGAATTTCATAATAACGATTAACTCAGTTTCAACACAGTTGTTGACACTGACTAGTTTCAATAAATTTGCCTAAAATATCTGGTCGAAATATTAAAAAAAAAAAAAAAAAAATGGAAGTTGAGAAATTGTTAGCAACGACTTCGTATTCGTATCGTTTCAACAAATTTACCTAAAATATCTGGTCAATTGAAGTATTTAAAAAAAAAAAAAAAAATGAGAGTCGAGTCGTATGGTCAGAAGATCTGGAAACGAGTGCTTCAAAAATATTGAAATCCATTAATGTTTTTTTTTGTTCGGTCATTTATGCGTTGGTTGACTCGTATACAAAAGTCCATACGTACGTACATACGTAATACTCGATTGATATCATGCTTCGCGTTTTCTTATCTGCGACACACGATATCGTTCCCGCTTATGCTCATCTTCGTTGTTTCTGATATTAAACATATCTATATGTACACATTCGTGTACGTAAATAATTAAAGAGCATACGCGCAGCGCGGGTGGCGCTTAGTTCATCGATGAATTTAGCTCTTCTATATCACGATCATCGAGTATCTTTTTTTATTATTATTTGCCTCGTTATTGATGCTATTAGCGTTTTTTTGTTTTTTCGAACCTCTAATATTACTCCTAATTTATTAAAATTATTAATCAATTGCGTAATCTTATATTGACCTCGAGTTCCAATCGAGTCATTAAAAATGTATTCTCCTCGTCGATTTTCTCGTATAAAACAAACGTAATCTCTCAAATTTGTGTTTATCTCGTGCGAGCATAAATTAATAAAAAAAAACATTAACAACATATTCGCGTACGTGCTCACACTGAGAAAAAAAATTTGAAATTGTGGCGAACAAATTAAATTTGTTGATTCAACAATACTTTTGTTGGTTCAACGATATTTTTGTCGTGGTGAGAAATTAAGTATTTGAATGAACCAAATTTCGTTTGGGTTAACAAATTTCATTTTGTTCGCTACGATTCCTTGAACCAACAAAAAAATTTGTTGAACCAACAGAAAATTTGTGGAACCAACAAAAAATTTGTTGAATTTACGAATTCATTTTTCTCAGTGCATGGATGAAACACTGACGAGCTACTCTTGTTGATAAAATCCATCAGCCGGTGACGACAATACGTTGGAAAAATATATTTCTCCCCAGCCACCTCTTGCTCTCTTTTCCTCACTCTGTCGTTCGATCACCAGAAGTAGATACATCGCGTTTCAATAAGAACTTAACGAATATGTGACCTGCATACAGAGGCAATGAGATTCCTCTGGAAAAGTGATAATTTGCAGCATTTTTTTTTAAGATACTTCGTGACAAAAGTTATAAGGAACTCTCATTTTTTGCAGAAAGAAAAAAAAAGTATTTAAAAGTTGGATCGATCCTTACTCATTGGTGTCAATGAATGATTAATCATTCGCTGTTTTTCGATGTTAATAAATTCAATGACAATCGATGAAAATAGGAAAATAATTTTCAAATATTTGACAAAAATTTAACGATTATTTTCTTCTAAATACGAGCAAGAATTGTATCGTGTGATATGCTCCATTTTTTAAAAAACCGAAACTACGCTGCAAAAGCTACTCAAAAGTTAATTTGAGCCGACGATTGTCAAAAATATTTAAAAAAATACAAAAATAAATAAAGGCTTAAATGAAAAAATGTGAGACTTTTTTCTCGAATTCAAAAGGTCATAAAATTTTGAAATTTATGAACTCCGCTGAGACGTTTTAAAATTACGCATAAAAATTAAGTCAAGACTCGAATATATAAAAAAAAAAAAAAAAAATCGGAGAAGAAAAGCAAGATTTAAACGGGATGACTCATCGCACCTATAACTCAAGTGCTCTTTATGCTCCTGTCAGAGACTTTCCATCTTTCTCTCCCCCCTTCCGTCTCTCTCCTCACCGCCTCCTCCTCTCTCTCTCTCTCTCTCTCTCTCTCTCTCGCGCGCGATTTCTGTCTTTGACTGGCTGGTAGGTTTGAAAAAGTTTCACGACGTTTTACGAACAGGTGCCCGGGTGAGATGTCCGACCCGCGGAACTCATCAACTCTATACAGCCGGATTTTATTGGAAAGCGTAGCGATGAGGGAGATCTCACTGGGAGAACCTCAAAAGAGGGCCGTGTGCTTTGCCAACAAGAACACTTTATACATATATATTCCAATATGTTTATATATCTGTATGGACGGAGAGTGAAATTTGGCAAAAATTCAAAAATTCATTCCGGCAGTTCTCTACCGCTTTTGTAACGACAAGTAGCACGAATGATGGCTCGAGATACGTTCGAAATCGACAATCATGAACGAGCATGTATCGAGAATATTTGAAAAGATATAAAAAAAAAAACATTAAAATCGATCGTAAAATGAAAATATCGAAGAATTTTCGTCAATTTTGTACTTATTGAAAATATAGAGATCGAACGTTGAATGTTTTTGGTTAAATCTAGCCTGAGACGCCCCGATCACGAGGAACGCCAATTTTGCTGAAAAATGAAATCAAATTTTGTTCTTGTGTTATCGAGCTAATCGATTTAATTTTTGGTACAAAATGAATGATCAAAGCCCTGAAAACGTTGAGATTCTAATTGCACGAAAAATGATAAAATTCAGAATGTTTGGAATCAATATACATCATTTCGACACGAATATTCTTCACCGAGCCGAAGGAACGAAAAAGTTTTTGATTTTTTTGTTCTAAAAATCGAGACTATTTATTTCTGTTTTACTTGGAAATATATTTTTGAGTGACAGGAGGAGAAGAAAAAAAAAAAAATTTTGATGGATAAAGAAATGTTCGATCGCCAAATGGCCATTCCGACGAATACGATGCTCAGGGTCGTTGTCCTCTGAGCGATTACCTCAGGGTCAGCTGTAAAACAAAATAACTGAAAGTGTATTTATATACATATGTATAGAGGCAAATCGGCGCAATTCGCTCTCACATACAATCAAATATATGTATATATGTCGTGTCTTGATATTTATGCGCACTTGTAAAAATTCGAGACTCGCGTCGTTACGTTTATAGTATAACGAAAGCGGAATCCCTCACCCCCGCCTTACCAGGTGACGTGTCTTATTCGCGGATAAATCTCCCCTCTCTGGATCCGAGAAAGCATTCCATTGGTATCGAATGCTATACAAATGTACAGTATTTCACACGAATTTGAATGATTTTTAGACTGCGAAGTTTTCAGAAACGATTCTAATTGGAGAACCGTAGCTCGAAATATATATATTTTCTTAAATAAGATTGTGAGAAAAATGAAATTGCTGTCCCGTTCGTCGAGCAGTAAAGAGACTAATCATTGCCATTTTCACGTGAAACGAATTTAATCTTTTTAACTGTTGTGATGAAAATGATTCGGGCAATCATTGCTTTTGTCAGTAATTATGCAGTCATGTTTTCAGTGCCAAAAGTGAATGAATCGTTTAATCATGAAACTCTGACGGATCGTAACAAGCCGGAGATGGAATAAAGCGCTTTTTCACACTACTCGAGTATCGAACAATCAGCACGTTCCAACTCATCAAGGTTGCAAGAAAAATATAATCGCTACTCCGAATCGTTAAGAATATGAAAAGGATAATTATTATGCACTTTTTTTTTATAATTGCACTTCCAATCGATAAGTGAACGAAGATTGAATCGATTTTTCTCTGAAGCTATTACTTCGATGTAGAAAAAAAAAAATCCAGTAGAGATTTTGTTTCGAACTCTCTTTTTCTGAAAGATTACATCGGTCAGATAACTTCGCTATTAATCATGGATTATTTTAGTTCTCTTTTCCGAATCGAAGCTTCTGTGATTTTGGAAAAGATCGTTTTTACCATTTTCTTTTATTAAATTATAAATAAATGACAGAATTAACGGTATTTTATGGAGTCACATCGCCATGTCTGATTTTACACTTTTTTTTCTTCAGAAGATCAATCGATGCGCTATTTTTTGGAACAGGGTGTTCCGACGAGGCTAAAGAAAGGTGGAGTTATAGGATGTAAAATGTTTTTTTTTTCTCTCTTTTTAACGATATTTATAGTCTATCGATTTTGTTATCTCGCCTGGTCTCATCTTGTACTTGATCTGCGGAGGAAGAAGATCTCCGAGAACATCACAGACATAAGCCGCACACATAACGACAGCGCGGAGAGCAACGCGTTGTGCGCAAATTCAGGCGGGCTATTCGCGTCGTCATCTCATCGTGACTCATTCCTATGAATAGATTTTTCCCTCTTCTACCTTCGCGTTAGCGCGTCGCGCGAGTGCTCGCGAATCGTCGCGCTTTTGCTCCACTCGCTACTATTCATCTTCGTCTACATCCACCTCGTCTTCTTCTCCTCTTTCTTCCTTCTTCGTTTTTTTTTTTCTTCTTTTTTTCACTTCTTCGCGAAGAATTAATTGAAGAATCTCGGTTACGTACATTTCCTTATCCACGATCTCAATCTTTATCTCGTTCGTCAACTTTTCAAACGAGTTTAAGCTGAAAAATTTACTCGAGCTTGCTCGTGTTCGCTCTTATTTCGACGAGTGATACAAAATCCCCATTACGAATCATTTCTCAATCATCAATTCAATAAAAAAAAAAAAAAAAAAAAAAAAAAAAAAAAAAAAAAAAACGTTAATCATGCGGAAAAATATAAATTTCGTCACCGAATGCTCGAACACGAGTTTCATTTTGTGTAAAAATATATATCTTTGATAAAAAAAAATCTCTAATAATTAATTCTACATTGTTCACCGTATTTGTTCTGATTTCGATTGGTTATCGATCATTCCAAAAAAAAAAGGTTCACGAATGAGGAAACTATTTACGTAACCGTGTTACTAGCATCTAGATATAAAAATTCCCCGCGACTCTTGAGACACTCGTAGAATTCGTGAATCATCTATTACGATTCAAACGAGACTTCTTGTTTTTCTTTTCTTTGCGTATTCGGTGCTTCGTGATACATGTAACAGATACGTTTCGAGGCAATTTCAGGCGAATAGTACATAGGAAAGAAAAACTTCGAGGTCGATGGATCATCCCGAAACCAAAATTTTCTCTTCCTCATTGCCCGATTTATTCTCACCTCGCGTCCTTCCTACTCTTGTACAAAATGTTCGTTTCTACGTATTTTGACATCATCCATATGGCTGTTCGCAATCAATCCTCTAAGATTCTCAGCTTCGTGCAAAAGATTTCTGTCGTTTGTGCCCAAATACGAGAAATTTGAAAAATCGAATGATTTTTTAAATTTCAATAGAATAAAATGATAAAAAAATTTTATATAATATTGACAATTAATTTTTCAATTATTTCTCTTATCTCCCGTGTCAAGTCGATCACCGATTTCTTTTATGTTTTTCGAATGTTTGCATTCAGTCGTCATCCGTATAGCAATGATTTTTTAAATTTCTCTGCAACTTCATATTTATCGATCGATTTGCTATTCAAACTCGAATCTTTCTGAATCCTTTTCGTACGATGAGTCGAAATTTTTTCAAAAATCCAAACGATCGAATCTTCTATCCTGTACTGAAAATACGACGAGCCATCGCGATTCTGCTAATCAGTCAAGTCGTGATAGACGAGTAGCTCGTACCTGACTCGCGCAATTACAATAATAAGCATAACAAGAAAAGTAGCTCGTGCCGGAGCATATATTCATTCATTCGATAACCAAAGCGAGCTAGCGATATTTCATTCCCGGGTGCTAACTAGCATTCCTATCTTTTTATCGTGATTTCTCCATCGCTAATCGCATTATACTCCCCATTGAAACCTGAATTATATCGTTTTTTTTTTTTCTTCAAATGTCTCCTTTTCCTCGCGTCGCCTTCGCCTCCGTGCGTCAATGCTGCTGCTGCTGCTACTGCGATATTAGTTTGTTCAATGATCAAAGAATATCTAGAAACCGGTGCGTGCGTTGCTATTTTATCATATTTGCATCGAGCCATTATGGTTACGTTCGTAATGTAGTTTAGTGTGTCAACAATATGAGAAATGTGCTGGAAAATTATTCGATGCTCGTTCGAGCACATAATTATCTACAGTTCAAAGCATTTTCTTCATCTTGTATAAACGCACTGAGACTTCATATAAATGTGGCTGTACTCGGAAGATTTTTCTCTTACAGGAACCACATTTTTTATCATTTCTTTGATATTTTAATTAAAATTATTTTTTTATTGCTTCCCGATGAAATGGTCTAGCCCATGAGGCAAAAATTCGATTCTTTTTTGTTGAAAGAAACATTTGTGTCGATGATAAAATGAATGAACCTCTAGATTCAAATGATTATACGGTCTTAGGTACGTTGTACGCAGAAGAAGAAAAAAAACCGTTCGAGTGTCGAGTGCTCGTCATACAAACACGAGAGATTCACTTTGCGATGATTACGACGCAGCAGACCAAGCGATCGAGAGTGTCGTATCTATACTTTTGTATTTTGCAGTCCAGCGGTGTATGACCCAGTAGCCAGCGTATATACATTCCTATGTAGATACATGTATATATTTATATATATGTATTATAAGTGGTAGCACAAATGGACGCTTGTAATGAGAGCTATATATATATATATTTCATTCTACGTATTGCCCACAGTTATAATATAATTCACAAGCTTGCTATTCAACGAAGATCCACGTGGCTGGTATATATATGAATACAGTATCATGTCACCCACGTCTTTCCCGGATTTTCCATTCAGTTTTTAACGTTCTCAGATTCGCTATATGATCACATATATTTTCATTATAAAAGCATATGTGCGATGTCTCGTTTAACGTAAACCACATTTCATGGGTTCTCGCCTGAATCTAGAAGTCAATATATTTGAAAATGTGTCAGGAAGCATCTATGATAAAACGAATTTCGTAAATATGAGAAGTTTTTTCTCTTTTACAAGTATTTATTTTCTTATAGGAGTGTTTTTTTTTTTTAATTCTGAAAATAAGATATATTGTTTTAAGAAATTTTTCTCGTTTATTTTTATCGAATGAGAAAGAATTGCAGATGAAAATTTGCGTGATCATTGGCCTCTGCTGGTTGCCTTGAATGCGTACAAAAGATTGTTCCAAAAATTCACAAGCGAAGAATGAAAATTTTCTCGTGGATATACATATATCTAAAGATGTTCAAGGCTTTCATGCGGGATTGACGAAAAATTTATCGAAGCCAACTCCACAAAGATTGACCTCGTCGGTGGCGTGAATTCGTGATTTTGGCACGTCATAGGAATTATCTGTTTTTCGTTTTTGTGTGTTCTATAGGTTTTCGTATCAAGACTGCGGCGAGAAAGAGAGCAATAAACGAGAGAAAACGTGAAAGAACGAACGGAATAAAGACGCGAATGGAGGAGGTTTCGACGTAGAATCATCGTAATGATCGTTATTTAAAAAAAGAATACGAGTTTCGCCCACTCGATCCAAACCTCAAAAGCGTCGTGTGGGGGATGCTAAATTATTTTATTTTATTTTTTCTCATTTTTTGCCTCATTCGCGATAGCTATTTTAGTTATAATGTATGCTGTTTCTTCAGCAAACCCCAGCATGATTTTGGTCACTCACCGTATTTATTTTTATTCATCTTTTCATTCGATATTCTATTATGGTAATGTTTGAAACTTTGAATTTTTTGGCAATCGAAATAGATTCACTCTCGCTCACGATGTCAACAGCTGTAACAGGCTCGATTCTATAGTCTCCGAGAGAAAATAAAACATTCATAACGCTCATGGCATGAATAATAATAATTAGAAAAAAAAAAAGGAAATTCCGAAATCGTTGAAAAATGTGGAATTTTTATTTCGACGAGTTTAATAATTCTCTAATCTCTAAGAATTCATCCGAATCAAACCGAAAGAGGTTGACACCGATATGCATACATTTTCCTACTTTTTTCCCTTTCGCACCGATCATCAAATAAATTTGATAGCAGAACATTGAAAAGATAATTTTCAGAATTATGTAACAAGCCTAAATAAATTGAAACCGTAAAATCTGTCATTTCCTTTCTCAAGTATGAGTTAAGGAGAAAAAAAAACATAAATTTCGATGTTTGTTAGAAAAATGGTATTCACATAAAATGTAATGCTCTCAAGGTTTTGCACTTCTCGAAGCGAAATAAGTTGATATCCAGTAATAATTACAATTGTTACACCTCTTCGAACGTTTCAGTGGAACAGTATGAAATTTAGGGTGGATATGCAGGCAACGATTGGCTCATAACGAATGTATTTCGTGCTGGAAAAAAAGAGCGCAGAGTAAAAGGAAAAAAGAATAGATGAGACTTACCGATGAGAAGTGCGGGCTCCCGATTATCCTCGACGAGGGCGGTGAGAACAAGAAAAATAGGATGCTGTACGGGTAGATGTTCAAGATCAGCGGTACAATCGTCGTATATAACGACTTCGGTGTAATTACCACGTTTAAGAATATCCTTGCCTTCGCGAGCAGTGACTAGATCGGCGAGGCTGGCTTTACCAAGCTGCAAGCGTCTTCGATTAAATCGATCGGAACAATTAACGTTTATAGCACCGCGCACGTGATTAACGTTATAAACGATGAAAGGTCGACAATCGAGGATTACAAGACCGGGTTTATTGTCCAAACGATGAGCAAGCTCGTCGGCTTGAATGATCCGCGAACGTTCAAGTATCAATTGTCGTTGAAGAGAAGAATTAGTCTCGGATGATGGACTTGTCGGTAAGCTTACGGTCTCCAGTTTGCAACGTTTTGTAGGAGCGCAAGATGATGGAGTTTGAAATATATTGCTGGCGTTGAAGGTTTGACGACGTATCAATTGTTGTTGATAATGATGATGATGATAATGCTGATGATGGAGATGATGAAGATTATTGTGATGAATACGATGATCAAAGTGTTGATTGAGGTTGGTCGAATGATCTAGCAACCCGATGTCATCGATCGTCGGACTATTCGGACTGTTGATGTTGTTATTGTTGTTGTTGTTGTTATTGTGATTGTTGATATTTCTACCGCAAAGATCGTTGCAAGTGAGGCTCGAGTGAGAATTAACGTTGAAAGTTTTATTAGCCTGACAATTTACGTAGCAATTAGTATGAGCATCGACGGTGTCGATGCTATTTGTACTTCCGCTCGATGTGCTTGGTTCACCGATGCTGCTGCAATAATCGAGGCTCCCACGACTGGTACTGGTCCCGGTGCTATTTGTGCTCATGCCACTGCCACTGCTCGTCGTCGATATAGTCGAGAGCGTCGGTGAAGTGGGTGTCGTCGGTGTGCCACAACAAACCCCACTTTTCGTTACCGAAACCGCCGCTGCAGCCGCTGCAGCAGCTAGAAAACGATGATGACGATCCGAACAGGGTGGACCTGGCTCGCTCAAGCTACGATTTAGCGCTAGTTTCAGATTGTCGCGGGGACGTACCCCCGCCGTTACCGCTGAGGGCTCGCAACAAATCAGGGTCGACATCTTCGCACCAGCTGTTTCTTCGCTGGTATTACTGCTTGTGCTCAAGCTCCTATCGCCTCTGCTATTCGTCACGATGATGCCGCACGTTTCACCACTGACGTCAGGAACGGTTATATCGAGACGAGGCGATGCCACTGCCGCTGATGATGATCGTACACTCGAACAAACTGCGGAGAAACGAAACGATGCGGATAATCAGATCTCTGCTCGTTCAACGATGCTTTCGCATATTGTTTTTCTTCTATTGATTTCATTTTTTTCCTTTTTTTCTTTTAGCGGTTGAACGCTTTTTACTGCCGATTAGTGGCGATGGAATAATATTACCATTGTATAATTCTTTCTTTTGCAATATTTTAAAGTCTTAGCTTTAGAAAAAAAATGGTTCATAACCCTGCGATGATGCTTAAATATATTAATTTCAGAAATGAACGTCTATTTTATTTGTTTAACGATAAATCATCGACCGTGATAAATAACTTCGTTACATCGGTACTCGTATATTACACCTGTGACTGATAAGCTGATTTTTCGTTGATTCAATGACTTTTATCTTCAACGAATCCACAGGCTTTTCAGACTACGATAGTGAATACAATATTAACGTTTTTTTAATCTCTTCAAAAGATTATATGAGTGTAATGCCTGAGTGGCTGACCCGATTTTCCGATAATACTAATATCGATTCCATAAATAATTATCGAATGAAAATTTGATGTCAGGTGAAACAGAATGAGTGAAATATTTGTGTGGCACAATCGACAAATTCTGCTCGAGAAAATCGGTGCGTAATATGCTCCCAATGAATACATGTATCTCGCATCTTCAGTATTTATCTTTATGATTTTATATCGCTCCGAAGCTTCCCTGAACAAAAAAAAAGGAGACTCACATCGCTCGTGTGTAATCAAGCAAAAAGTCTATTTGTTTCCTCTTATTGGAGAGCACTTTTACGAGCTCTTGTTTTCATACCGAATCTCGGCAACGCGATTGATATCGAATCTTTTTCAAAAATGATTCATACTTTTGTCATGGAACTCTAGAAACTTGTACGAGTTTGAAAAATAAATAGAATTGAAAATAATTCGATTCTTTCGATGATTCTTACACGCGTTCAACAATTTTGAGCCTATCTCATTGAACGAAAAAGATTTCTTTTTTTTTTTTCCTTCGAAAAACTCGTGCCGCCATTTAAAAACGTACGTTTTACGAGATCTATCAAGAGATTCGACCCAGGACCACTTCTTCCCGATATATCCCCACCTCTCTATTTCTCGACGATGGAATCTGGACTAGCGGGATCCTCGGCGTCTTGACCTCCTCGGCAAGAGCGATTCTACCTACTTTCCTGTCAAGTCAATGTCGTGAGGCTGAGGCACGGATAAAATCCTTCGTTTTCTCGTATCTTGGTGTACTCATAAAAAAAAATTAAAAAAAAAACAAAATGGTCTTTTTCCTCTTTATTTGTCGAAGATTTTAACCGAGGATCGCGATATTTTCATTGCAATTAACCGACTGAATCCTGTGTTTGATCGACCTTAACGTATTTACTGCTTCAATCCATCAAAACCGAGTCATATTTCAAGATTCGCCTTTTTGAACTCTTCAATGTCATTCCTAAAAATTTTAACCGAATGCTAAATTGAACCCAAAACAATGAACATCGGGAAACAAAATTTCGATGATTCAACTAATATGTCATCGATGCATCTTCATTATTTTCTGCACTAAATCCGCGACGAAAAATTAACCGAAATCCGATGACCGATTAACGATTACTGAATAAAAAATAAAAAAATATCAAAAACAAAACTTCACCGGCCCAAAAAACCTGCTAAAACTAAACTGACCGAGTTCTGCGACGTTCTCTTCTACTTAATCCTGCTGTCGAAAACTCCCCCTTGCGGAATTTGTGCGGCATTCTTGTCGCGAAGTGGGGACAGATGATGCGGCACAGGGAAAGTGCAAAAGTACAGAATCGTATCTACATAGAACTTGAGTTAAATAGGAACAAGACTAACAGAGCCGAGAGAAAAAAATGTGGAAACTTTGGCTGCACTCTCAGCCATCATTATCGTTACTATGACAATCTTCATAGTCATAACAATCATAATAGAGCTCGTCAAGTTGGCTCGTGTGCATCTAGTTGTGTGTGCTCGCAACGCAGTCGTAGAAAATATCAACAGTAGAAAATATTAACATATTTTATACGTATATTTATTTATTTTTGTGTGCATGTGTGCGAATAAATATATATATATAGAAACGGAGCCGTTCGTGTACGTCTCAGGACTTTGTGAGTCAGCCACTAATATTAGAAGGTGAGGCTCGAGGCGGGCCGGGTCTCTCTCTCTCTCTCTCCCTCTTGTTCTTCCTCTCTCCTTTCTCTCATCTCCGCGTGTGGTTGCAGAAGAAGAGAGTAGCAACGGAGAGAGGAAAGAGAGGAAAAGAGATTTAGCAAAAGTTGTTTTCCTGCCTCCCCTCCCCCTCTCTCTCTACCTCTCTCTCTCTCTGTCTTTTTATTCCTGCTCTTACTTTGTCTTTTCCTATCTTTGTCTAACCATAACGTCGCATTCACTGAAGAGGAGCAAAGCGAGTCCGAGGAGAATCCTTAGCTGCTGTTGCTGCTGCTGCTGCTGCTGCTCTTCGCTTATGTGTGCATCGGGAGGTTCGTTGTTTCGAGAGTGAGTAAACGCCGAGGAATTCGACGGAGCAGCGAGCGAGCAAGCAACCTACAACGAGTGACTGCAGCCAGGCGCTCTCAGTCCTGCGAACAGGTGTAGCGCCAGCACCTGCTGCAGCCACCAACTCAACAGTGTATAAATACTGATAACTTCTAAAAGGGCCAACGAAACCTACAACTTCGATTTAATTTAGCTAAAGTACTTTTTCGAATCCCTAAAAATCGTTGCTTCCATCCGAAGAAGCGTCTTCGATTAGTCGTCATCAATTTTTATCTACAATCAAAGAACAAATTTACCAGATTTTCTTATACTCGTGGATTAGTTTGAGAAATTAACAAAAAATTATGAAATACGTTCTCAATGATTTCGTAAACAGATATCGAGTTTTGTTCTATCCAGAAGCCAATAAAGGTTTTTTCATTATCAATAACAGAGCTCATTAACAAAATAATATTCTCATTCTTTCATCTCTTCCATACAGGTTCTGTCATCTTTGCGATGGTTGCTCAGAATTTTTTTTGAATCTATCGTTTGAAAAGTGTTTCGATTAAAACCGGCGAAGCTCTTTGCTTGCACAGTTGCGAGTTCATCGAAGAAGAATTCCGGCGAGCGAAGGACGTCTCAAAATGATCAATTATTCGAAAGAAATTTTCGATACCGAAAATTCTCCGGTACACGTATCATCAATCGTTTCGACGATATCGAAATCGACTAGAATTTCATCGCAGTGAAAATAAAAGTTCGTTAAGAATTATTATTTTTCCTCTTGACTCGTTTTATCTCGTAAAATTGATTCATTCGTCGCACCGTCATTCGTTTTTTGTATAGGAGTAACGATAATAAAATCCGAAGAAAAAAAAACTGCAAATCCGCTTATTTTAACGAATAAATATGATTTAAAAAAAAAAAAATCAAACAAGATTACCGATCGCTCAAAAGTAGAATCGAAAAATGAGAATAGGTATCCCGGAAAGTTGAAACGAAACGTACCTGATTATCGCGAAATAAAGTTGAACGAGGGGAACCGGTTCGGTGTGGGCCAGACAAGAGGAAGAAACAAAAATTAGCCCTCGCACTGATGCTGACGACGATGACGTTTTATCATTTCGGCAGGTCAGTTTATCCGTACGTATATACGTAACACGAAATCCCGGCACGAGAACGTTTTCCGAAATCCAAAAAAAAGAAAATCAGCCGGAGGCGCACAACACCGAGGAGGCAAGGACGCGATGGGCACGTTGACAGTTGAAAAGAAAGCGAATAAAACGCTGCAAAGATTTCCGGACGCGTAGAAATACTTGGAAAATATTCATCCACGTGGAGGATAGATCACGACGGAGTGAATTTCCATTTTTTTTTTTTTTTTTTTCAGTTCAAAAAGTTCGAAGTTAATCGTGTCGAGAAGGATTATTACCGAAAAAAAAAAATCGTCGAATTTACGACACCTGGCTGGTGAAGTTTTCCGCGAGAGATAACAGTCCGATAAGAGGTTTACAAAGAATCGCGTGACTCATAATCGGTTACGATAGATGATGAAGACACGTCGGAGTTGCTTGGAAAAGCGAATGTGTTTTCAGCGATGTAGTTAGTTTATCGAGTCAGGATTAAAGAAAATTTTAACGTCAGGTCAGAGTGGACCTTTCGACGGGCCTGGACGTGCCAAGCCGATAGTTTTTTCGTTCATAGGTCATGGCAGCACCGGGACAATCGTCGTTAACGATTGAAAGATCGATTCGACGCGATTCCGTTTCGAATCGAGCGGGCTTTTTTCGCCGGGTTTTAAAGAAAGAAAAGAAAACCGTAAGGGCGCCACGGCTGAGAATTGAACTAAATGGTCACTCTTAAAAAAGCGCGGTCAAACCGAGACGAGATAAAAGAAAAAAACAAAAATTCGAATGTATATATTCGAAAAATCTTAAGCACCGCGCACTCGCGTATATTCACTCGGATAACTTTTTATTATTTTCTCAATAATTTTAGGTCACGGGTGTGCTGCGTTCACCGCACGGAAGCCAACCGGAAGCGCCGGATGTGTGTATGCCGCTGACGAGCGCGCGCTACCGCACACCGAAGAAGTTCCCGATAACCGAGCAGTGGGAGGAGGAGTTCAAAGGATATACTGATACCGAGGAAATGTATTGGACCTCGTTGGAGAAGGGTTTTGAGGAGGTGTGGAAGGAGAAATTTGGAATGGCGGGAATTGCTTGTGTGTATAATTTTTTTTTTGAGCTCAGTGACCGGCGACCGGCCGAGTCGGCTGCTGATCAGTGACTGCCAGACTTACGTTCATACTTGTCTTGCTTGTGTTGATCACGGCCTCGAGTATACTATACACGTAACCCTCTTTTTATCTTTCTCTCTCTCTCTCTCTCTCTCTCTCTTGCTCTCGCACTCATGAATGTTCCTCGCGAGTATAAGCGTTTGCTTACTCATATAGGTATCGTGTTTATATATAGTCTCTACGTGTCTGTGAACAACGAATACGTACGAAATATATGTGTAATGCAGTACATACAGATGGGCCTATGTGTCTGTGTGTGTGAGTGTGTGAGAGAGAGTATAATGGTGAGTTGCGAGTACAACGCACGCAAAGAGGAGGATAGAATGTGGGAGAGAGAGAGAGAGAGATATCGAAAGAGTTTGGAGCGAGAGGAGGAAGAAGCCAAGAGGTAGGAGTTCTCTCCTCTCTCTCTCTCTTTCTCTCCTGCTCTCTACTCCTCTTGGCCACTTTGCTGACGACTAGATTCACAACCTGCGAGCATATATGCTTTATAGCCTAATCTCTACCATTGCCAATGGTAGTATACATAATGAGTAACTTGAAAAGCCATACATCATATTTTATCGTACGGAATAGATTTGAATTTTTGAAATATATGGGATTTATCAAAGTGCTTATGGGATACGGAACTTTAATCGTGCCAGAAATAATCGTTCGTGCTTTATTCATTGATTATCTTTTCCGAATGAGTCTCTTTGCTCCAATTATAAAATGTACTTTTGATACGAATCGTACTCGAGTTGTAACCGAAATGATAATCGTATTACAGGACGATTTTGAATCGTTTGAATGGCATGAAAACATTGGCAGCTTCCATTGATTCAATAGCCAAATGTTGATGAAAATATTAAAAACATTTCAATTTTGTGATTTCTTCAAAATGTATTATTCTCAATTCAGATTTGAGGTAAAGAATTATCGAAACGCTGACAAATGAAATTCTGTTTTCATGCGATGAAAGTCGTGGAAAAAATTTAACTTCTCGTCGAATTTGATGCATCGCGAATACGGTTCTGCATCGGTTTCTCACTACGTAGCATATCCTCCCGATTTCAATATTCACCGAAATCAAACGTCACAACAAAACGTCACGTCTAAAAAGTATCGAATAATTGAACGAGCAGAGTGTTTCAAGGTAGATCGAAAATCGTGCACGTAAAGAGGAAGAAAGAAGAGAATGAATTCCTCGTCCCTTCCAGCTCATCCTCACCATCGTGCTCGCTATTTACAAACCCATATATACATACGAGACACATACTTACACTTTTATATCCATTAAATAGTCAAGTATACACGATTCACATGTGGATAAAACAGGAGAGTAGAAGTAGTGGAAGAAAACAGCTTAGTGTTCAAGAACATGGACTCGAAACACGTCACACAATGTGTGTCTCGAGTTTCGATACAGAAAAGGGCTCAATACCTTTTCGTAATACTCATCCGGACTATTCGTTCGAGGAACTTACGACCTTTTGAAAAATCGAACTCGATACGTTCTTCATTCGTATATAAAAAATTGTCCCATAAATAGGACCACCGTGTTTCCTTATCACTGACTCTCTCGAGCATGAATTTATCATGTGCTACCTTATATATACATAGCTTCATAATGATAAATATATATGTACGAAAATGTATGTATATTTAGCTTTTTGTGTATGTATTTGTGTGTGTGTATCTGCCAAGTAAGCATTGCAAGTATAACGATAAGTCTGTCGCTCCCTCACACAATCTTACATCATTATATACACAAATGTCGATGTATTATGTGTGCGCTTTTACACATATGTATGTATATCTGGATACATATGCGGATGTGTATATACGTGTGTTGCGGCTTATACAGACGATAGTATCGGACGGGACTGAAGTGAACGATGAGTCACCTCGCGAGGCGCGGTGTATTACCGAGGCTCACTCCTCTCTCTCTCTCCTCTCGTCGTACTCTCTCGCTATCGGAGGCAACGCGGGAGGGAGACCCTCCTCCTCGAATTGCTTGCCATATTGTAGGGAACGCGTGATAGAGAGAGAGAGAGAGAGAGAGAAAAGAGAGAGGAAATATGTATGTGTGTGTGTGAGTGTTGGGAAGAGCACGAGAGAAATGGAAGGGAGAGGAATTGTGAAAGACAAAAGGAGAGAGAAAGATAGAGCGAGAGAGAGAGAGAGGGAAAAAGGAGGAAGAATATAGGGACGAAATGAGAGGGAGCGAGCAAGTATATGGAGAGAAAATCGCATAAAAGGAAAAACGAAAGGGCGAGAACAACGAGGAAGGGAAAAAATAGCTGGGAAGAGAGAAGGAGCCCCGGAAAGAGAAATGAAGGAAGAAACAGTACGAAATAAAGAAAAAATAAAAATGTAGAAAGACATTGATGGGGGAGAAAGGAAAAACGGTTTATACGAGAATGGGAGAAGGTGTAGAGAAAGCACTTTTCCAGGGCTTCTATACCAAGGATCAAACCCACGATGACGAATCCTCGATACACACCATATTCCACGACCCCAGCTCACGAACCCTTCACGAAATGTTTCCTCAATCCGTGTAGACGTACTCCCGAGTAGGTAATTTAGTTTTTTTTTTAAGTATGAAAAGCTCGCTGAAAATTCAGCCGATAAAGTTCTAACTCGATGTCAGATTTTTTATTTTTATGCTCCATCATTAACAATTTCGGGTACAAAAGTACTGGCAATCGCATCGCGATTGAGATCGAAACGGAGATACACAGGAATTGTTATCATCTGCGATCAGAATTTTCGATCTGAACAATCATAAGGTTTCCGAGTGTTTGTTCGTGCAGTAATCGTCGATCGAATATTCCAAAGAATTGACTTTCTCACGTATGTATTTGCACAATTTTTTAACCAAAAATTCTCAATTACTTGACATTTTTATTGTCGCAACTGTGGATCGAAGAAGACGAAAAGGAATCTCAACATTTGAGTTGACACTCCAAAAGCTTCATGTCTTCGAATTAGTCAGAATAATTTATCAACGCTCGAAAACATTCGAATTAATTTTCCAGTGGAATGAAAAAAGAAAAAAAAATAGAAATACCATTCGAACAATGTTTTATTTGCGAAATATCGGTGAGTCAGCGATAAAACGAAACAAAAAAAAATACTATTTCCGTCATATTATTCTTTATATACGCGATGGAGGATAACGCGAGAGGAACAAAGAAAAAAAAAAGAAAAAAAAGTACGAAACAGCTTCTGTCTGGTATCAATCCTTTCCGGGCCGGGGAGCACTCTCTTTAAATTCTTTTATCAACGACGTAGACGTACATGAGCAGGTATAGATATAAGCACTCATATAATCGATGTGTTCTTACGCTCGATTCGAGGACGTACTGACGTTCACCGATAAGATTGTTGAACAACGCTGCTGGTGAAACTTCCCGACGTCTACGCACGCACACGAAGTAAAATTTGGATTTTATTACAGGCTCGTTGCTAATCAAAAGTTCGACGAAGAAAATAAATGTTTTTTTTTTTTTCTGTATCCCCTGAAAATCGTCATCATCCGCAATGATATTTAGAAATGGCAACTCCATTTTTATCGAATACAAACATATATTTTCCCTCACTCGTCCAATCCAACGACAGTTCATAATCGTTTTTGTGTACTCGAAAAAAAAACCTGCTTAGAAATCAACCATCGAATCCCAAATTCATTTGAAATTTACTTCGCTACGAGCTAATCAATTTTTTCTCCAATATTATGGCCCTAAATACAAGTAAGAAGCTTCAAAAAGAATTTGTATGTGCCCGAGTGAAAAGATTCAGCATACCAAAGAAGATAAAAAAAAAACTAACTCACAATGAGTCAACATTACGTTCGTTTCGAATTTGTAATTCAATCAAATTTCCATCAATCTTGTTCATACAACATACGATTTATACAGAGGTAATGGAAATCCTCTGAGATGAAAAAGTTTGTTCTTATCGACGAGAAAATGTTCACAATTGTATGACGTCACGCGAGAAGTCTCTGATAACAAAATATCGGTTAAAACGTCTCTCACCATTTTATGTATGTATGTATATATATATATATTATGTAGCTGTGTACAAATAAAGAGTCGTTAAATTAATCGCAAAAGTATAAGTTCACACCTGTATGCGTTTCTTAACAAACACGAGTGTCACAATCACACCAGACAAAAATTGTAAATGTTCGAAGAAGAATTGAGCGACTAAGTTTTGATAAAATTTTTTCGAAATAGTGAACAAATGCTAGATGTCTTGTTTCTAATGGAACATTTTCGTTGTTTCATTTCACGAGATTGCTTTTAGATATAATACGTTTGTAAATATATATATATATATTTGAGAAACACTCGAGAATGAGGAAAAGGAATGTGTCGAGTGAATGGAGAGTCTCGGATAGAAAGTGTTCTCGATCCTCGAGGCAGCGCCACATCATGGCGTCACTCATATATACGAGTAAACGTAATTACACAAACACTTAATATATATGTGCATAAATTGAATATTCCGATACCAATCGATGTGTATTCGACGTTTCACCTGATTTTTTTTCTTTTTTTTTTTCGAACAATTATTAATTTTCAGTAATCAAACGGTTAGGATGATCCATCAGAGTCTGGCGATCGGTAAAAAGCGTTTATAAGATTTTACGTTTTTTTTTTTTTTTTCGAAATATATCAAGCGGGTCCGAGAAAAACTCTACTTTTCAGTTATTTCTCTCGCGGCAAAACGTAACGTTACTAACTGCTCGATCGCCTTAAGGCAATCAATCCTATTGCATTATAAAATCATTCATTTTCTTCATTCCGATGTAAAAAAACATTAAAAATAACTTTCCGATGCTCAATTAAATTTTAATGACTAGGGAATTCATTTATAATAATATACTCGTTAAAGTTCTCTTCGTTCGACTTTTATCATTATTTTTTATTTTACTCCAAAGAGCGATAGAAATTTAATAGTCTAAAAATGTCTAAATTTGCCATTCAAATCCGATGATCAATTTATTGATATTTAAATCGCAATGAAAATTTATAATAGCACATTGGCTTTCGAGAAATTATCGATAGGGTTATTTAAATATTTTTTTCTCGATTGAGATCCGCTAATTGATTTTTAACGATTAAAAAAATTAATGGAGCATCAATGCATCATCGATGCTAGAGAATTTTTCGAATTCAATTCTACCAATGAATCTTTTGACACCGAATATTGATCGTTGCGATCGAACAAACTGCTTTCATCCTTTGAAAAAAATAATACTTTTGAAAATGAATCGAATAGTTCTGGAGAAGAAAAAATTTTTTTTTTTTTTTTAATGGTAGCATTCCGAGTTAATTATTAAAATGGCGATAAATAATACAAATGCGATGCTTTTTCGTGCTACGCCGCAATATGTTACGAATAAAAAGAAACGCGAGGGTCACGATCCCACGAATTTAGGCTGGAATTCTGCATACGTATGTACGTTTATATAGATCATCTCGTTTTGACTCATCGTACGATCTTATATCCAAGGTGGGTGGGGCTTTTATGCTTTCCCTGCTTTATATACGTAAACACACATAGTATACACGAATGCCTGTCTCCTCGCTCATTTCAGTGCATTGAGAAGCTACATTACGATGTTTTTCTCGTGACAAGTATTTTTTTTTTTTTTTTTTCTTCTTCCTCATCATATTCCCTCGCGTTCGCACATTCAATAACGTCCCTCAATATCCCTCGCCAAAATAAATAGAAAAGTATTTTCGTATAGGAAACGTAGTAGGCCAAAAATAGGAAGCATTTCACGCTCGAGCCACTCGATATTTGACCAAAAAACAACAACAACGATCACCATTTCTAGGCTTGTTTTTCTGTCCATTCTATTTACTGTTTACGACAAAGTTAAAGAAGCAAATAGTTATTTTTTTCTATTCTGTTATTTGATTTGATTTTATATTGTACCGAATGTTTATTTTATTTTTTTATATTTCGATTGTCAGGTTTTCGAGAATTCCGTGTGGTATGTGTAATTTGTTGAAATTACGGATCGCATAGCTAATTTTTATCAAACTTTTTATTAGCTCGGATCGAGAAGATTAATTAAAAATTTATTGCAGCAATAAATAAAGCGATCAAATAAAATATATACGTGTATAGAGAAAACTTGTAAAGTGGACTCACCTTGAAAATGCGGAAAGTTGAAACTTTTTATTCGCGGCAACGTCATGCAGGTGCGAGTTAACGATGGCATCGTGTTTTTTTCACTCTTTTCTTTTTCTTTATCCTTCGAAATCGAGGTGCTTTCGCACGAAGCCGAAGCGTTTTGATTACTAGTGAATTCCTCTCGGAGGTATCGATCCGCCGTTAAAAAATTCAAAAATAAGGATTTTTTAGCAGGAACTGGTTCTTCGATCCCGAGCAAATTAGCCGGACGTTTCTTCTTCGCTTTTACGAGAGTCCCTTCCTTCTCCTCGATCGATATTCGACTCGAAATTATTCCGACTCCGTTTGATGACACTCCACCAGCTGGATTTTTTATCTCAGGAAGACTAGAAACTGTCAAGAGAATGAAACAATTGAAAAATAATGTCGAAAATTGAATAAATTCATTGGTTGATAAATAAATAATTGTGTTGATTCAGGATCAAAGCAGGCATCATCGCAACAATCAAATTAATTTCATTAATAATCCGAGCTGCTCGATCGGTAGAAATCCTGCTCCACCATTATTCAAAGAGGCTTGATATTTCTAGAAAAATAATCATAAAACCTTGCTCTCCTATGGTCCAAGAAGAAGATGCAACTTTTAATAAGCTCTTTGGTTATCGATCTCGCACTCGCACAACCGCGATAGATCATCTCAGGCCACGAAATTCTAGTCTCGAAATACAGTTTCTTCAAAAAAATTGACCGTCAATCCTTTGATTAACTGTCAAGCAGCTCAATTTTTTTTCCGAAACCGAAAGCGGTTCAAAGAATGCTGAATACGCGAGAAACGAATAGTAGTCAACGAGTATTGAGACGTTACATTAATCAATGGATTTCGATCGAAACGAAATGAACGTACTGAATCGAGCTTCGATATCCGGTAAAAAAAAATTATTTACGATCAATGTGTGTAGGATTTTTGGTATTAATTGGTAGCAAAAAAGAAATGACCCACGAGCTTCCGCGATCGCGTTACGAATAATGAGAGTCGAAGCTCGTGTCTGCTCATTGGCTCATACCGTGTCGTCGAAACTGCTTGCGCTAGCACATGGTATTCACTAAAAAAAAAATCGTGATCATTGCGACATTTGCCACACGGTGCTGCTTTTTTTTTTTTTATATTCACTGTTTTTTTTTTCGCAACACCGAGAATAAATACTTTTTCGTCATTCTGACTTCTAATAAGTTACAAAATTGTCGGTACAGTGACTCATGCGATTTTCAAAGATGGCGAGGAGCGTTGAAAATCCCGGAAATATAACGAAATCGCCGCGATTCGAATAACCGTGAGACTAATTGAAAAATTGTTCAGGCGTTAACGTCGGTATTAAAAAAAAAAAAAAAAATGTTCAACTTAACAATAAGAGTGTGTCGATGAAGAGCTTTCTATTAACTGATTCATGCGAATTAGCGAGTCGAAAAATTAGTCACTGCGTGTGTTAGTCAGGAAGAAATTTCGTTGCAACAAATTGCGTCATTTTTTGAAAGTTTATAATGTAAAATAAAAATAATCACTTTCAACACCGATCGTTCAATAATCGTGAACAAAAAAATTTGAACAATTTTCAAATTATTCTGGTCAAATGAAATTCCGAATGAATGGGAATAAATTGGAAAAAAAAAAGTCTTTCAAAATCATATCGAAACTTTGCAAAAGAAAACTTACTGGAGAAAGGTCTGCCGTTCTTCTGGCACGTTTGTTGCTGTTTTTTCTTGATTACCGGTGCAACGAGAAGCGGAACCGGTGTACGAGTATGACGGTTGACCGTTGACTGTGCCGAGGCTCGAGCCGCGTGCGATATCTTCGCGCTCATCTTTGAGTTCTCGCAGCTTCGTATCAGACTGCTCGCGAGTATATCGTTGTCGCTATGTTTCTGACTCACGAACTCGGAAGTTAAGACTGCGGAGGTCAGCGCATCGAGTTCGATATACGTATGGTACACGTCTGTCGTTTACACGGGGCTTTGAAACACAGTTTGCTCACCCTTTTTGGCCTCAATGGTCTCTTAGCCTCTTTCTCTCTCTCTCCTCGACGTGACCCTCGATACTTCTTTCTGCTCTTTTTTATTTTCACGTCTGCCCTTTCCTCACTTCGCTATTCATTTTCATCTTTCACCTGGACAATCGCACCAGAGTCTGTGAACGAGGACGAATAAAAATATGAAAAATATTTCAAGGGCCCATCGGTATTAAAAAGAATTTTTTTTTTTCAAATTGCACGCTGTAATTGTAATTTTTTTTTCTCTTTTTCAACAATTACAATAAATATTATGTTACCGATGATTATTATATCGAGTCACGATTGATAAATTTTTTGACAAATGCCAGTCGACTATAATGAATCACGTCACAACGAATCGTCGAAATCCATTCAGATAAAAAATTTTCAGATTTTTCGGATCATCGTAGGAATAAATAAGAATGAGCAATCCCTCGAGAATTATCGATTCCAATTTGAGTCTCTGCGTAATAGACGAAAAATGTTGTATCGGGAGTTTCGCACTTGCGATTGTTGCAACAGGGATGAGCGTTAAGCTAACACTGGGTCTGGGAGAAACTCAAGATTCTCGAGAAATACACTTCGTGACTAATTGTGTATAATCGGAGCAGCCGCGAGTGAAATCACTCGGACGAATTTCTTACTGTTCTATATTACGTATATAGGTATGAAAAAAAAAACTTTATAATTAGTAGGGAAATGGAAAACTTCTTTCTGACAATTTAATTGTGAATTCTAAGGCATTTGACAGTTGACTGCAGCATTGTACTCAGTTGCATTCATCCAAGGGTTTTCAGTGCTTGACTATCAGCCTATGGAATGAAACTTTTCATTGCCACAAACCATTGACAAGGGCCTACTAGTGACTAGTGGGCAGCAAGAGGATCGTCGCTTGTATCAGCCATTATACCACGAAAGTTTCGCTGTAAAATTGACTTCGAATCTCTAGTTTCAGCTAAAAACAGTCTCCAATAAAGCGTCTGACATTCCTAATGAGCATCATTCATTATGTCCTGCTCATATCCTAAGTCCATTATCGAAGAAGAAATGTCTCGATTCTACCGGATTTTGAGCGGTGGACGTAAGCAGCGAAAAGAAAAAAATCAACAAACTTCCGATTTATTAATTTTTTTCTGTACGATAAACGAATCAAAATATCCAACGCGAGTGGCTCGTATTGGTTGAAGCAGAACATTGACTCCTGCTTGAGTCATACTCGTCATCTCGATTTATTTGCTTCGGCAAGCGAGCGGCCAGGAAAGAAGCAGAGGAATAAAGAGATACAAAGAGGGAACCTTGAAGGGGGCGAACAGGAACTATAAGTGCGTCGAACGACGACAGTCGCTTGTCCAAGGTAAGCAGGATGGAATTCTCCATACCTCCGTGAGCATTTTGCTCTTTGTCTCGTTACAATAGCCATGTAAATGTATTTAAAATTTTTTTTTTTTATTTTTCTTTCATCATCGCTGTAAAAATTACAAAGCAAAATGCTCTTTCGTTCGATCGATAAACAGTTGTATGCTGAAGGTAACAGCGAGACTCAAAAAATCCCTAAAAATCATCAGTCGAAAATAATGTTTGATGAAACTTCAGCTCATCGAAACGAAGCCATAGTGTCTCACGAACTGAAATGCATTTTACGCGAAATTTCAAACGCACTTATCCCAAACTTTACGACAAAACGTGCACATAGATTCAAACGAGCAATAATCACGGTGTTGGCATACGACGCCGCGAAACTATAAAATGCATACATTATTAACTTATATCTAAATTACGTTTAACGTTCGGTTACGGGTGATGAGTTGGATGTGAAAATTTAACGTCTCGCCCGATCGCCAAGTTGGCCTTTTTCCAAATTATTGAATTATTGCTCACCCCTAAGTAATGCGTCGCAGCACCGCGTGGCACATAAACGTGTACGATTAAATTCTAATAATCCGGCAAGAAATATCATAGCTCGATAGAGAAGAGAAAAAATGCTGATCACACTGTTTTTTTTTTTTTTTTCTTTTTTTTTCTTCGTTCAACTGTTTCAAACAATGATCGGTGATGCTAGAAAACTGCTACGAATAAAGTCATAAAACGGAGTTCGCAGACTACGAAATATCTCGTTTGTATTGTGCTTCCCATTCATATATATATGTGTATCAAAGCGAAATATATTATATCGAAGACCGGGTGTGCGCGCTGCGTCGGATATGTAAATAGAACTCCGTGGCTCAAGGAGAAAAGGCAAGGCTGCGACAAGGACTCTGCGCAACGCGCGATCATATATACTCCCATGTGTCTCTTTTGGCCGTACCAGACACACGTTACTAATACTTTACTTTGGACTCTCTAGTCTTCGACGAATATATCTATATATTCGTACGCATTCATAAATTCATATTATAGTATATGCACTCGCTTGCTCCGCGTATCGAATACTCCTTTTTTTGTCTGTACTTCCACGGCCTCTGTGGGATTCCAGGATGATAGAAATTTTTCGTAATAATACCGAAGACTTTTGACATCTTGGAAGGATATTTATTTAGAACGAATTATGTTTTATATTTCTCTTATAATAACGCTGGATTCGATTTTACTCGCTTTATTTTTCCAGAGTCTGAACCTTGAAAAATCAAGAAAATTCTTTCGAATTGAAAAATTATCGACATTTTGGTTCTGTGTGTAAAATGAATGGAGCGTTTTTCGTTTTTGGAGATAAAATTGAAAATTACACTGCTTCGTGCATCGATCTATATTTTTCGTTAAATTTCGTAGTCGAACGATTGATTTTTATAAATTTTTCATGCATTCCTGCCACTGCGTAATGAAAAAAGAAAAAAAAAATGTATTTTGAAATGCAACAAATTGAAAATCTAATCGTTACACATACTGGATCGCTGCAACAGAGTGTAGACACACGTATTAAATATTTCCCTTACGCCTACCGCTGTGTCGGAAAGTCACACAGACAGAGACATTTCCATTTCCGAACCACTCCTCTCTTCTGTCTGATCTTCACGTTCTCTTACTACTCTCGAGTCCCCTTCATTTTTCAGTCCTGCTACTTTATGCTTTCCACTACTACCACTACCATCGCTGCGTAAATGCAGAGTTCGTGATCCTTCCCTCCTTCTAAACACTCGTCGATATACTTCCACCGTCTGACGCCTTCATGACTTTTACTACTTACTACACTAACGTTTTTCTCGCCCTAACTTCCTTTCGAACAATGCTTCCTTGCACCAGTCTTACCACGCAAATATTTCACTCCAATTACTTCAGACTCATGCTTCAAACGAGCGTATACACGACAATGATAATTAAATATTTAAACTTAATAACGAACATTATTAAGGAGTTTCGGTACAAAAGGCAAAATGTTGAGAAATTAATGAAATTTGGTGATAATGTTCTTCAACATCGAGTACGAAAACACAAATTTTTTCAAAATTTTCTTCTACTTAGTTTTCGAGTAATTATGCATTAAAGCAGATTTCTTATGCCCGAAGTGTATACCTATATATATGGAAACGCTATGCTTATACACGTGAACTTTAGTCTTCAATTACTCGATAACTGTGTAGAAGAAAAATCTGAAAAAATTTGTCAAATTTGGCACCAAAGAATATATGTTCACCAAATTTTATAAAATTCTCAACTTTTTGAAATTTTTTTGTGTTTTTAACATGGTTTAGCATGGCAACATTGTATCGCCTGTACCGAAACTCCTTAATCTTATTATTCTTGTTTCCCTGTAAAAAAAAAAAAAAACAAACAAATATTTTTTTATTGGTCACTGAATTTCGTGAAAATACAAACAAATTTCTATTTTCACGAAATTCACGAGAATTTTCTTATAGTTAGCAAGTTTTTAGATGTTACGTCAACTATTTCTGGATAAAGATGTGAAAGATTGACGTTTATGAAGGTAACGAGAATAGGAAAACGTTGCGGGGTTGATACTTCTGTCGGTTGAATTTTCTATAGAGCTGTATTTTGAATTAAACTTGAGATTACGAAACCGGATTGTCTCTGGTGAGTTCACTGCATTATTCGAAAGCTTTAAATGATATTATTATTTCCAAGTATAATACCAGATCTACGAAATTGCAATAATGTTTTACTACGAGTGAAGAAAAAGCTTTACACAGCGTCGGCTGTGTTTCATGTCGAGGGTAAATAGTACAAAGGCATATCGGGGCTATCGATCCGGCCAGCAGCAGTTTTAAATAGTACTCGTACTCGATATTTCATGCGGTTGTTACGTAGACAGGTAATGCAAATTGCAGGAGCAGGTGTTTGAAAAATTTGACTCTATACCCGCAGCGCGTGAATCTATAGATACATTTTCGAATGGCAGGGATAAAAATATTTAAAAATATAATCGAACAACGCCTGGGAAACTTTGGAAGATGAAAAATTATTCAGGGGTGAGTATTTGCACGCGTGAAAGCATAACCTTGTCTCGCCTAATGTAAATAAAGCCACTATAAATCGAGATTAATAAATCTTGCTATAAAACCGGTCTCCCTCTCGCCGAGAGCGAGTATCGCGGTA
Organism: Campoplex capitator; assembly: GCA_037576405.1. Taxonomy (NCBI): domain Eukaryota; kingdom Metazoa; phylum Arthropoda; class Insecta; order Hymenoptera; family Ichneumonidae; genus Campoplex; species Campoplex capitator. Next base: position 3,825,936 of record JARBWI010000323.1, on the reverse strand, counting down.
TTCAAAAATTTCGGGGGAGAGCCATCCCTCCGCGACGGTGTCCATTAACTACTCTGGATCAGGACCACGAAAGAAAAAGGGTCAGATTTTTATTTTAATGGCCTTGACTCGAGTGCATATCGTTGTTCTGCACCTGGGAACTAAAATACACACGAGTCTTGTCCTACGTTAGTGAACGACTATATTTCAGACGGGACTTATCCCTATTAAGAGAATTTCAAATTCTTTCAGCAGGCTTGAAGACATTCGTTCGAGACTTTATCTACGAAGGGATTTGTTTAAGGGAGTTCATCTGGTAATCGAATTAACAAACAGATATTGATTAAAAAATTTGAATACAGTTATCAATATCAACTAGATCACCTGTCAAAATTTCAGGTCCTTAGAATACTTTGTTTGAGAGAAATTAATAAATACAGATTTCCCAATTTAACACGGTTCCTTATGCGTTTCTGTGGTTTTCCCGTCTGTAAACATTAAATTCGCAAGCATTGACAAACAGTTTCGCACGAAACTTTTATAAATGCTTAAAAAATATCTAAAAAATCTTTTTACCACTTCACAAAATCCATTCGATACTTATGAGGTTCGGAATAAATTCATTTGTCTCGAAGAAGGAGGTTAAACTTTGGAGGTTAAAGACACTAAACATACTGAGCCGACTACGCTAGTCGTGACAGTTTTGGGTATTGACTTGCTCGGTACCAGATGAACTCCCTTAATGTTGCATAAATATTATTGAAATTACATTTTGTGACATTATTTTGTTCGATTCTAATATTGAATGATTTTCAAAGGAATTTCCAGCTTTATTGGGGATTCGAGTGCGTTAAACTTGTGAATGAATCATTGTATAAATTATATTAAATCGACCGATAGCTGGATGACATTCATGAGTCATTTGATATATTATTTTCTCATCGCGAATCCTGAGCTATAAATCGAGACCGGCCAAAAGTCGGTGATGATGTCCATTAAACGTTTATTTAGCACTGACAGTGGATAAAATTGGACACGACGGTGGATACCTCGTACAGCTCTGAGCTTCCCCGGTAGGCAGCCTTACAAAGCGACCAATATACATTCTGACGCCATTTATTTTACGATTTAATCACCGTGACCTCTGCCAGCAACGTATTACTTTAAAGCATCCTCGAAACACTCATAAACCTTGAGAATAACGTCGTCAATCCCAAAAAAAAAGCAAAAAAGACAATTACATTCAGCTATAAATTGATGCGGATAAGAAAAAATGATTTTTTTTAGAAATTCGACAATTAATTTTACAGCAACGTTCTACCAATTCTCATTTCATACTTATCTTTTACAATAATTCATTCATTATAAAAACAAACAACTGGAATTTTGCTCCAGAATATATGGAGAAAATTGTAGTGAAAATCGAAAAAAATATTGGTAAAAATAATGAGATTACGTAAAGATACCTTCACTTTTATGAAAGATTAAAAAATAGCTGGTTTTATCGGTTGCTTGTTGCGTATATCCATGGGGAAGGATATAAAGGCCGTACGGTAATTAGGGTGACATATGGAGCGTGTTACCGACATAATCAAATCACATGGTCCCTCGTAGTCACGAGTAACAACAGACGAATACTACAAGCCTGTATATAAGTGTCTGTACCGCGAGCGTTGCGTTGACAAACTGCGAAGAAAACCGAGGGGGAGAAACTCTCTCTCTCTCTCTCTCTCTCTCTCTCTCTTTCTCTCTTGCCCATTTCCACAGCATCCCCTGTCTGTTCGTTCGTCCATGTGTCCGTAAATTTCAGGATAACTCTCGTCTGCGTGTAGGTGAAAATGTACGAGCAATTTCACATCAACTCGACGAAAATTTGACCTTCGACCTTGCGAATTTTGGACCATTATCCTAATCGTTTTGTACTGCTTGAAAATTATAGTTCAATTCATCAAGTTTTGACATCAATTATTGCTTCAAGTTTAATATTTATATTTTCGGTTTAAACGATTGAACAAAATTTCAATTTTTTGAAATCATTATTCGAATACGAAAAATGTTTCTCGTCATTCCACTTTTTTGATTTCGTAAAAATCTCGTTCCAATATTCCTCTAGTTGTTGTTCTAAAAAATCTTTACAAAATCGTTTCTTACTATGTTTCTTGGATCAGAGACTAAATACGGTTAATTTAAAAAAATCTTATGCAAAAATCCTCAATCGAATGTAAAAATGTGATAAATATCGATCAATTTTGAAAATAATACCTCGTACATATCCCTATACGAATCCTTCGTTCAAACCAAACAACTCGAGAGTACTCTGGTACGTTTATTTTTTATTATCTCAACTGCCCTTCTGCTCATCTCTGTCTTCGTCATTTTTACTATCGGTGACATGGGTCACAAGTTACGAGGATGTAAAATCAATTCAACCGAGACGTTTAACAATCGGATTTAACAACAAAATACCAAACATTGATAATTAGAGATTAAAAAAAATACAAAATAAATAAATTCTTTTTACCTATTCAAGAAAATGACGTTTAACAATCGGATTGAACAACAAAATACCAAATATTAATAATTAAAGCTTAAAAAAAAATACAAAATAAAAAAATGCATTTTAGCTATACAAGAAAATGTCAGATTATTTTTAAAAACGTTGAACAACTAACGAGTTTAGCCTACTTTTGCAAACCTAATTGTAGAAAAAAGAAAAAAAAATTTGTGCACGATAATGTTCAAGGCGCATCGAGTTTTTTATTGCGGTACCGTCATTTTTCTTTGCTCATATTTTACGTGATTAATGCAGCAAAGACTTAATGCAGTCTATTAACATCCTCTAACTGTCGTGGCGAAAAACTGTACCCCGACTATGAAATTAAGTATATTCGCGTGCCCGTTTAATTTCGATCAAGATAAAACATTCATAGCATATATAAATATAGATGAGGCATAAAATTTCGACACGCGAGAAGTCTTTGCAGTGGCATAACATTTATTCGCCGGTAAAAAAAAAAGCCGCAGAGAAGATTTTTTCTTGAACGTAAGACAACTGCGAAGAAAAAAATTCGCACGAAGAATCAATCGAATAAAAATATGAAACCGGAATGAGCCTTCCTGGCTTCATTGAATACGAATTCAACGGTAATTCTACTTCCAAAGCTGTCTGACCAAAACTGCCAGTTACTACTGTCCCGTTGAATCCGTTCCAGCCGTCCGCACGTGATGATAAAAACTTTTAAAATCGTCACGAAATTTCCGATCGTCAAAACGACGTTTCTTTTTATGAATATTGTAAACAACATTTCGTAATTTCAATTCAGAAAATTAATATTTCACTTTGGATAATCTTCGCGTTCTCTAAATCTCGATAGGCTCGAACCTTTATCAAGAGGTTTGACGGGCGACAAAAAAAAATGATTCCACCCAAGAAAATCAGTGTTAAATAATATTCTAAAATTCGAATCTTAAATTAGTTTCAACCATAATAAAATCGTCGGACTCCACACACCGCGTACACGTGACTTTGACGTTTACCCACGAGATTTCAAAGCTCCTCGCGGAACATCAGCGACGAAAGAAATAAACCGTTTATATGAAAAAAAAAAATGCGACTCGTTACTCCTCATCGTAGAGACAAATATTTTCACAGCGATTTCCTCGAGTTTGAAATTCGAAAAAACAATTCAAACCTCTATTGACACATCGCGTTACTTTTGTGTAGCACCAAAATCAACGATCAAACACAATAACGAATGCGAATGAATAATAAAAAAAAGCGTTTTACCAGCTAATTCTCAGAAAACGTAATTTCGGTCGAGCAGCCTTTTTCACAAAGTTCCTATCATCCGATACAATATCTCGAGGGCGTATAGTAATTAAGAGAAACTGAACGAATTGATAAGTAGGGATGGTCGAGAACCTTCGAGGTCGATTGCCACGCGAGAACTGATAGTCACGATTGTATCCTGCTTCCAGAATACTTCACCCTGTGTTAACAACATCGCGACGTCGACGGCGTCTCCGTGAACCGTCGTAGACAATCTATATACACAGCTACACATATATCTAGTAAAAAAGAAAAAGCTTTCTCTATAAGTTCGTCGTGATAGATATATATATATATATCTGATGTATCAAAAGGAACGAAGTCAGGGAAGCCGAGGAAGAGAAGATGAAAAAGAAGAAGAAGAAAAGTAGAAGAAGAAGCAGAGAGACGTCCTCGTTCGTCTATTTGATGATCGCTAAAGGCTTCAGCCCCCACAAACGTTTCCCTATCCCTTATGTCAGAATGCAGAGTATGCCGCGTGCATGTAAGTATTTATGTACATGTGCGCGGGCGCACGGTATTTCACCGAGTCTACATCGCATGTGTGCGCCCGCGCATGCCACGTTTTGCGTCATTTGTTACTCTTCCCTCTCCCTCTCTCATAAGCCACAGTATATATGTATATATAAATATAAAAATCTATATGTGTATATATAGAGATGTCTTATGTATAGATAAAATCGATCGGGACTTACCTGTCCGCGAAATCACGGAGTTTCTCGACGTTGACTCATTTTACAAATACAATTTCGATTCAACGATAGCCAACCGATCGATCATTACGATTATTCGCGGTTTCTCTGTCATTATTTCCGAACTGAGGAATTGATCTTCGTACTCGTATATTTTTTGAACTCATCTTGAAGGATAACAACACTCTGGAGACAGCAAAAAAGAACTGAATTTGATCATTTTTTTTTTAGAATATTGGGAACGGGTTCGGGTTTCTTTTTTAAAGGTTCATTAAACACAAATTGAAGTATATAAAAAAAGTATATTGCATTTTTGGTACGAGTTTCAAAAAATTTGCAGTAAATTGTTGATAAAAAAAAAAAAAAAAAAAACAGCTGTGTACTTCTTTGGAGAATGTGATCGTGAAGCTACAGTCAAAATTTCAGAGCAATTTATACAAAGATTTTCGAGCAACGTTTTTCCCCAGTTTGAAAAAAGTGTTACTTCAACAAAAACGCCTTTGAAGTTTTTTAAGTTCACGTAACACGTGATATATGTATATGTATATTGTAGTATTATAGTATTTTGTCCATAAGACCAACTGGATATTGTTTTTATGACCCTAAAGTCAGAGCAAAAGAAAAAAAAATCGATTTTTTCAAAATTCTAGAGTGGTCTCACCCCTTGGTACATTTGTTTCGATTTTTTTTCCCACGATCATATGAATATTTGTTTAAAAGAAGAATTGTTTTCCATACGAAAAATCAATTGAGAATGAGAATTTTTAAATAAGATTGTCACGAGTGGTTACGAGCATTAAATCGCTCATTCGGCTTTGTCAATGAAAATATAATGTTCATTGCTTTTTTTTTTTTATAGTAGTTGAATTAAAAGTGCCAATTGATGTTTGATAATAATGTTTATTGTTCGGATACACGCGATCGTAGTCTTCCAACACTCAACCAGTGGGAGTTTCCGTCTAAGTATATATGCGATTGTACAATATATATCTATACATGATTTCTAAATCTACAGGATCGAACGATTTTCTATTATCAATGATGAGCTCATCGTGGAAACACACGAGTGCAAGTTTCTAGGGAAGTATAGCAAAGTGCATCATCATACAATAGGACTGAAAGTTCATCGACGGATCTCTATTTGCGTATATATAGAGACCGGTAACTCATCGATCGCTGACGAACACGTTCGTATAGTTTTATAAATATAAATTCGGTTCTATATACTTGGAATGTGCGAGACTGCAACATCGTGTTTTTTTTCTGGTAGTTCAAATATCGATCTTCCTTCTGACACTGTTACGAAACATTGGGGTCAGTGCCTCACTTCCTTCTTTCTCTTCCATATCACTTTCTCATTTTATTACTCATTCCCAATCTCTCCTTTTAGCCAACGACGAATTCTCGTCACGATTCTGATTAATTTTTCGTATTAATTTCGTTCGATAGCCGAAAATATAATTCTCTCGCACGATCGTTTCGTTTCATCGAGTCGTGCTGCTGCTGCTGCTGCTGGAATTTTGAAGCTCGATACTCACGCGATACCAAATTAATCGTCTCTTAAGATCAAAAGTTTTCCAGCTATTTCGAGAATATGCACACTCAGACGAACTTACAGAAATAAATTATCGCGCGTGCAGTCTCGTGAATCTATTGTTGGAAACGATTCGATCAAAATTGCTTTTATTTGAATCTGATTTTTGATCGTAACAATTCTTCACGATTCTCTAGTCGAGTGGAATTTTTTTTTCTTCGTTCTTTCAACCATTTTTTTTTTTTTTTTTCGTTCACGATCCAAAACGTACTCCATTTTTCTGTCGTAATTAATTCTTACTAATTCGCATTTCTTTTCATCCGATTAAAAAATTGATTTATGGTCGATCTCGAGTTGAGATTCGTAAAAATTGACACATTTTTCTCCATTTTTTTTTCGCTGATGCGATGGATCAGATGTTTTTTTTTTCCCGCGAGAAGTAACCGCGCGCGTCTCTCATCCCTTCAGACAATCGTCAACGGCGCAGCTGTGAGGAAAAGCTCGCACCGCTCCTCTCGGGTGTATCACAAATTCGGATCGATACGACGTGCGCGCTCATTCAGTTTCCAGTCGCGACTACGAATGGACCTCGCGTGATTCATCCTTCGAATCACTGCCCTAAATCCATTTTTTTTTCTCTCTGTATTCTCGCGATACCGAACAACGAGTGAACGAATTATTGACATTGACATTTCTGACTGTCAAAAGTTCTTACGACTTGTTCTCAGCTTGTTTGTACGTTATTGAGCACATTTTTTCGACGAGATGAATCCGAAGAAAATTTCTCGTGGAAATTTCGTCTTCAGAGGCGAACCGGTAGCGGACGATTACGCAATCGTTAAAAAGTTCTAGTTTGTCAACAAAATGTATCACGAAATAATGTGTCGTCGTAAATTTTGTGCGAAATGATGTTATTTTTTTTTTTCAATGACTTTAATAAACATTTTTTGTTACTGAGTCACGAAAAAGGGTTTGGTTTTTAATTTCAACAATCTATTGAGCACCGAATACAGCAAGATGGGAACAAGATCCGCTGCTTGTGAGTTTTTCTCAGAACAATTTTGTTTTAAAAACGTTTTTTTTCGCGTTGTATAAAAAATAAAATAAAATTCAACTTGCAGACACCTTGAAGCTAACGAGTCTTCATGACTACTATCAACGTCTTCTGCACGGTAGTCAACCCACTCCCTCGGGTTTCGACATGGCCAATACCGTCAAATATTTCTCCCAGACTCTCCTGTGTAAGTTGATTCATTGAAATAATCAATAATGAATAACGAAATATACAATAAAATGAATTGTCCAACAGCTCTGTTGAAAGAAGTTCGGGAATCACCGTTGGAAATGATCAAGTGCCAGAAATTCGATGGCGAAAGAATGGCGCTGTATCCAAATTTGGATTACAAACAGCTTTTCAATGCTTTGACACAATTGATGGATGTCGTTTCCTTCGTTCATGTCGGTTTGGCGGGTTGGTATAATTCTCAAAGCCTTATTTACAACGTAACAGTTTCAGACATTTTCTTCATGAAACTTTCTTATTTTTTTCTAATTTTATCGATTATTTTTTAAATAATATTACAGATCGATACAGAAGAATTGTTCGATTCTCAATTCCTACAACTGACAATTTTATTTCCAATGATTCCAGCATTCGGACAAGCTTTGCTGCAGTGTTTGGCTTGTTTGATGCCTTTTCTCGATCACGATCTCCTCGACAACTTGCCATACTTTACCGCAAGTTCGATAGCTTCACTTCCGATTGAATTGCATCAAGAGATCGTCAATTATCTGTGTTTCTACATCTTGCCATTCACGATCAGTAAGTTTCATGTAAAAATTATAAGCAACTGAGGAAAAAAATCGTACGACAGTCGTGTGTCGATGTTCATTGTGAATTATTCAACTTTTATTTCGTTCAATCAGCAAGAAAAACCAACGACGAGAACGAGAATCATGCCAGTCAATCGGTATCCGCAGTGATAATGATGGTTTTTCAGTACTCCAGCAATCCTGGTAAGTCGATCGATGATTAAGTAGTAAAAGTCAGTTTTAGCCGGACGTAAAATTGAAAAAAAAAAAATTAAATAATAATTTTCAACTCTTTCGATAGCGCACCATTGCCAATTGTTGGAGTGTCTAATGGCTCTGAAGCCAGGTGTCGTTAAAGACATACTTTGTGTGGTAGCTTATGGAACAGCCCCGGCGAGAGCATCGGCTGCCAAACTCTTGTTTTACTACTGGCCTACATTCAATCAAAATCTCTTTGACCGTCGTGCGGTTCTCGTTAAATTTGCGAGTGAGTAATATATATATAAAAATAAAAGAAAAATTCTGACGACGAATAAGACCAACGAAACATGTGCTTTCCTCAATTCCTTCGAATAATTTAATCTTCATTTTTAGACGATCTGACGCCATTCGTTTGCCAACGAGACTCTTGTCCGAACGCTGGTAACGCCGAAGCTGGCAAAGTTTGTTACGATCATCGAATTTCTATAACATTTGCTGCCGAATCGCCACCACCGCTTTATCTCTGCATCGAATGCGCCAACGAAATACATCGGGAACATCCGAATCAAATGTTCAACGATATCCTTCATCCGATGCAACAAGTTTCTATGGTTTGCGAGAACAAGGTACGTCCGGTTTGCCCTACGAATAGGAATTGGAGTTGCGTTAAAAAAAAAAAACCGTTATATTAAGGAGTTTCGGTACAAAAGGCAAAATGTTAAGAAATTAATGAAATTTGGTGATAATGTTCTTCAACATCAAGTACAAAAACACAATTTTTTTCAAAATTTTCTTCTACTTAGTTATCGAGTAATTGTGCATTAAAGCAGATTTCTTATGCCCGAAGTGTATACCTATATATATGGAAACGCTATGCTTATACACGTGAACTTTAGTCTTCCATTACTCGATAACTGTGTAGAAGAAAAATCTGAAAAAATTTTTATTGTCAAATTTGGCACTAAAGAATATGTTCACCAAATTTTATAAAATTCTTAACTTTTTGAATTTTTTTTGTGTTTTTAACATGGTTTAGCATGGCAAAATTGTATCGCATGTACCGAAACTCCTTAACAAAACTCCGATGGAAAATCGTCTCGTTTTCATGTATTTAAAAATGAAATTAAAAAAAAAAACGATTTAATTTCATTTTAACCGTCATTTAAAAACGCGCAGAATTGTCGAGCTACGGATAAATCGGCGATCAGCGTTTGTTTTTCGACCGAGTGCGCGAGTTACAACGGTAATCATCCGATTCGTTATTGTCAGCAATGTCACAATATTCGTCACAACAATCGTCGTGGCGGAGATCACGTTAATCACATGGCTCTTCCTCACATATCTCAAATGGACCAGCAGACTCAAAATTATCTCGTTCAGTCCATAGTCAGGTGAGATACATATCGATTTACTGTAACCGTGATAAATATCTGCTTCCGTGGAAGTTTAATCATCGCGAACATTTTTCGCTGTGGATTCATGCACGGCTCTCTCTCTCTCTCTCTCTCTCGCTCTCTCTCTCTCTCTCATAAACCTGAGTCCTCGAAGTATCAATTATTGTTAAATGTCGTCACAAAATTATCATCTTCTCAATTCGAATATCGAACAATTGAAAAGAAATTCATTCGCGTTATCTCTTCTACGTTTAAGAGTGCTGTAAAAAGACGTTTTCTTGTTTTTCTTATTATTTTATTTCGTTTTGTATCGTGTTCACGTGAGTGATACTCATCAAGATCATCAGCGAATTGTGTTAACGGCATGCGATGTAATTATCATGCAATCTATATACCATTCTACTTGATGACACGTGAAAAATAATCAACGAAACCATTCGTGTATAATCGTATGTATAATATGGGGCGTTACAGGTCACTTGAACTGTTTAAACCATTTTTTTTTCTCACTTAAAATAGGAGATTTTTTTTTTTTACCCAAAAACATGATTGGTTCATTAATTAGATTTATCTTTTTCAATATTTTTTTCGCAATATAATGATTTTTGAGTGGCTGGTATTGCGGCCATGGGGTCTCATGTACTAATCGACCGATCGCAGGATCATTTTGTTGCTTTGCGTGTGTTGTTGATGCTGGTCCATCCTGCTTGGTAAGACACAAATATACACGTCCAATTAACGGAAATACATTCGATGTGATATTTTAATGAAAATAATTTTATGCTTTTTTTGTTTTTTTTTTTCTTTTTTTGTAGCGAATACACGATTGATTATTCAACCATATCTTGATTCTTTGATAACAAACGATCTCGATATATCGGTGTTAACACAGAGAAAATTACACAGTAAAAAAATAATTCTTGTATCGTTGTTGTTGTTTTTTAAATCGAAATTGCACGAAACAACGTTTTACCCTCATGAAGATATGTGGCCTGCGATGAATTTCGTTGTAAGATGCATGTGTTATCGCGCAGTCACGAACGTTAACATCTGTCCAACGTCCCTAATCAACGCGACTCGACTACTATCAATCAAAATGTCTCATTTACGTCTGTGTGATATTTGTGTATAGATAAAAACTTCCAAATTCACCAGGAATCGTTGTTGTCTTTCAAAAATCAAATTTATTTGCATCTCGCGATCTAAAGTTATACGACAAAAAAAAATGAGAATCCTTCAAATTCGAGAAATTTTTTTTTCACAAATAAACAAACGATTCAACCAAATCGTTATAACTGCTGAAATTCTGATCGAAAAATTTTTTTTTCCTAGAGATTTACCCGTCTTTAAGGTATACCTGGACAAAAAAAATGATTTTCGTTCAAACAGCGAGCGTTGGATAAAGTTTTTTGAGTGTTTAACAGACACAAATAATTTTTCGAACTTCGATGATGAAAATGAAGGATTTTCGAACGTCAAAACGTCGTTACGACTCTCGAGATCGCGGGTGTAACGAGGACACTTGTATTTATGAAACGAATTTATTTACAGCCTGCTTAAGGAGGCTGAACCGCTAAGTATGGATAGTAACAGAGACATCTCGGAAATAAGTACTAATAAGAGCAGCCTGGGATTCCCAGGGGGTGGTATTAGCGGTGGTGGTACAATTAGTGGCGGTGGAAAACCTTGTGATCCGTCAACCCTCGAAGAGAGACAACTACTTGGTCGTTATGGTGTTTGGCTACTAGTCGGACTTTGTACACCGAATCAGGATACTCCTGTAGAAATACTTGGACGTTTATTATCAATGCTATTTCATTGGTTTCATGTCACTGCCTACTCTTTCGATGGTACTAAAAAAAGCCTTATGCACCTTATATTTTCTGTTGGTAATTTAAAAATTTGCATACACTATTGACGTAGAAGTAGATCGTAGCTAGATCAAACGGTGCCACGTCAAAAAAATTCAAACGCTTATCGAATAGCGAACATTTTTATTCTCATGCCATTGAACGATTGAATATTTGAAATTTTGAAAAGTCAATATCTATTTTCGCTTAAAAAATCTCGAATCAAGACGTCGTGCTCGGTCAACAGTCCGAAAAAGTGTTTTCTTTAGGGCGATTTATTTTTATCATTGAATGTCATTGAAAAAACGTTTCAAAAGAAAGCCACAAAAATTTTGACAGACAAATTCGTTTTGAAAAATGAGCTCTTCGAGCGAAGAAATACTTGAGAAATATCAATGACGATCCAAGTGAAAATGATCGGAACAAAAACTGTCACTTCCTTGAAAATTTTTAACAATTTTCTCTCGAATCGGGTCTCGACTATTTTGACGTGGAACTGATCAAACCGTCCGCGATCGTAGGCACATTCTACTCGGCTCTGAAACGATTACAATTTTTTGTTTTTGTTTCTTTTTTACTTCCTTTGTCTCTCGAATAAAATTCAATGTTGATCCTTTTGTTTCGTTAATTGCATATCTGTCAATCTGTGTATATATATTTGTATATAATATATATATATATATATGTCTGTGTGTTCTTTATCTATGTCATTACGTGCGAGTGTACAAGAACATTGATATGACTTCACTCACACACGTGTTGGATTCATGCACTTGACACGCACACTCTCCATTTGTGTATAACACGATGTTCTCTGTGTTTTACACTAATAATTCGAATCATGGCTAATAAAAATCAGACAACTCGATATTCATTGGCGATATTAGATTTCTTTTTGCAACGATAGCTACTGAAATAATAAAATTAAAATTAAAAAAAAAGAGTGCGTCTGCGATGCGGCAGTTGAAATACATAATATAAGATTCGATGCTTAGAATATTGAAAAATTGATTTCACGGTGAAATACGTGAAAACAGAATTATTTTACGAGTCGAAAATAATGATGGAAATAAATTTTTTTTTTTTTTTTCTCCGGAAATCTTGTATCTGAACATAGATTTTTGACGTTCTACGCATCGATGACACTAAAAGTAGGCCAATTTTGGCAGACAATAATAATTCATTTGCATTCTCAAAAAGATATCGAAATTTTTCGTCTCTTTGTCAATCAAAATTTCACAATGAGGAACATATTTTCGGAAACAATATTCGCATTCATTCATCTTCGAAATATTAGTTCGAATCGAGTATTGGTGTAACGTTGAAAATTCGATGAAAATGCAAAACGTCAAATTTGTCGCTTCGACGAAACTCAAATTATTGAAACATTCGTTTATCTTTAATCGATGAATTATTGATATTTCGTTTCATGATTTTTTTTTGATCCACCAATACTCCATACGTAGTGTCTTTAAAGTCAATTAAATGTTCCTCAATAAATTTCCATTGTATTCGTAGTCGTAGCTGAATGAAATGGGAGCACCTTTATCGGCTCGGATAACTGATATATTATAAATACGTTGTAGGGCAAGCGGAAAGTACTCTTGAAAAGCTCAAGACCGAATACGTTTGTGGTTGGCTTTCCGACATAATGAAAACTCATTATCAGGTTTTCATATCTTGTCTACTACCGCATCCGGCCGATTACGTAAGAGTAGGTGGTCACTGGTAAGAATTATCGTGGAATTAACATTTTTAAAACATTCTCACGAGGCTCCTAAATAAAAACGTATAGAACTGAAAAGAAAAAAAAAAAAAAAACACGAAAACAATCGTTAGAATATCGATATTATATGGAGACAAATGTTAAATCATTTTCATTCAGATAAATCATAAGAATGTACATAAATATTGAAGCTTCGATTAAAGATCGATTCTGTAATCATTATTTGCTGATTAGTGTCACGGGAAACATTAATTTTTTCGTGAAATCTAGTGAAGATAAAGAAAACGAAAAAAACAATGTTCGAATTTCGATTTGAAAAGATCCTGAATAAAAAAAATCTCTTCGATTTGCTAAGGGAAACACTGGCTTCGAGAACGTCGCACTTGAAGGATGGTTTGAATCGACTTTTCTGTCTCGTACCTTATGAAGTTATAACACCGGACATTTGGGACTACGTAATGCCACACTGGATGGAAGCGATGGTGAATGATGTGCCGGAAAACGAATTGCACGAGTTGAAAATAATTTTGTGGTAAATATCAAAAATAATTTTCATTACAGAGCGAATAGATTGATGTTTTATTTTTCTTGCAAGATTTGTATTAATCGTGTGAGATTCATGGCTTATCGAGAGACACGAATCAAACGCGCGGATACATTGAATTTTATTTTCTCGACAGTAAAATTTTGGATCCGGAAATGAGTCCATTGGGCTTCGATGCAAAAAAAATGTACAGTTTCGTGGCTAAACGTTTCGTAAATACGAGCGCAAAGGTTCAAGAGCAAGCTTTGAATTGGCTTCAAACATTGACGATGCTCGCAATCACGATACCGCTGAGTCAACTTTTTTCAATGTTCAGCGATGGTGTCGCTGTCATGCATACAACAAATTCATCCGATTTGGACGAGAAATCTTACAAATCAAGAAAAAATAGCGAAGCAGACGAACGTAGCAATATATGTAAATAAAATTTCCTCCCGAATTTGACTTATCCGTCGAGACATATTTTTCGCTTTTGAATCACCGTAGCTTTCTCGTTCTCTTATCAAGGCCCCGTCGTGGAAAACGATTCGGGACAATCGTCGCCACTCTCGGATGATATGGCGCCAACCCCGAGACACATGGAATTCACTACGAATGCTGAGCTCAATCTTTCGTGCTGTATTCTCATGCTGGACGTATTACTGAAACAGGTTAATGATTTTGATTATAATTCCGATGATTTTCAAGTGACTCCGATCACCATTGATCCATTAAGGGAGTTCATCTGGTACCGAGCAAGTCAAAACCCAAAACTGTCACGACTAGCGTAGTCGGCTCAGTATGTTTATAGTGTGTTTAACCTCCAAAGTTTAACCTCCTTCTTCGAGACAAATTAATTTATTCCGAACCTCATAAGTATCGAATGGATTTTGTGAAATGGTAAAAAGATTTTTTAGATATTTTTTAAGCATTTATAAAAATTTCGTACGAAACTGTTTGTCAATGCTTGCGAATTTAATGTTTACAGACGGGAAAACCACAGAAACGCATAAGGAACCGTGTTGAATTGGGAAATCTGTATTTATTAATTTCTCTCAAACAAAGTATTCTAAGGACCTGAAATTTTGACAGGTGATCTAGTTGATATTGATAACTGTATTCAAATTTTTTAATCAATATCTGTTTGTTAATTCGATTGCCAGATGAACTCCCTTAATAATTATTGGAAAGACTTTCTTTTCGATTTATTTTCGACGATCGAGTCCAAAGTGCTGAATGAATTATGAATTTAACAAATTCGAATGCTATCAGCGAGAATCCTGCTTCGAATCAAAGACTTGAACTAGATTTTCCAAAGTAACATCGACGATCTTCCAAACAAATCAATTTTATTCCGAATGAATAAAAGATTGATCGAATAATCCAATTTGTAATGACAAAATTGCAGATGGAACTTCAAGACATAGACAAGCACACAGGGATAAATACTTGGGTATGCAGAGATGCATGTCATCTTATGAAGTCAATAGTGTCCGCTAATTGGAACGATTGTCACGTTTGTAAAGCTGACAGTGAGTGCACTTACTGCGAGTCAAGAGTAATATGGCATCAGTTATGTCTGCAGCTTATAATTTACATGGCGCCACAGAATCCCGCTTATCCACCAGACGTGAGTGAAGTTTTTTCGATCATTTCTTTACAGTTTCGAATGATACAGAACTCCTTTAAAATCAGGACCAAATACTCGGTTCTTACAATATTTCTGTTATTTTCTAATCGCCATTAATTTCAAATTCAACAAAACATTGTTGGATGACAACAGATTAGTTGATTTAAACCAATGATTCAGTTCAAATTGAATCAATCATTATTGTCGATTATTTTTGAAGGTGATTCCGGACGAAACAGCTGAGGATCAAGGACGAAAAAGTCCGCCTGAATCGACGAAGAAATCGGAAGGAAAACCAGACGTTGTTATAAACATTCCATCGTCGGACATGCACTCGGTTGGGGATGTTCTAGTTCACATGCCACATGTATGTATCAATAATCAGAGAAAAAAAAACGAAAGATCACCGAATAACTGTACAAATATTTAATGTTCATGTGGATGTTCACCATCACTGATTATTTTCTTTCTTTCTTTTTTTTTCTTCAATTCTCGTGTTCAGTATATATATGTGCCACACGTCACTGTATCCAGTAAGGAGAGTGCATATTCTCGTTTGATGTGTGTGTTTTTATTACCCTTCGTGTCTGTAAAAAAAAAAAGCAAAAAAAGAAATACCACGAAAAGCAAGCACGCCCCTGCAAAGGTGTCATCGCAATACGGTAGGCTAAAACACCATTAATGTATCCCATATTTTGATCGTTTATATCAGTTCTTCGAACAGATTATGACAGCGACCGTAGAGACAGTCTCGGAACAACTCGATCTCGCAGCTATTCTACCTGCTGAAAACGTCATGCCAGCTGTTGCACGGGCAGTCACTCTTTCTGAAAGTGACGTCGGTTAGTCATTTTAGCCAATTTTTTTTCACTCCCCCCCCCCCCCCCCCCCTCCCCTTGCTCTTCCATTTGACTCTTTTTATTGCTCACAGAATTTTTTTTACACAGCCGAACAGCACCACGAATTTTTTAAGTCAAATTCAATCCTCTATCGATAACGTTAATTGAGTTGAAATATTTTTCACTCAAAATACATTATTTTCAACTATTTTCTCGAACGATACATTTAAGAGCTATTTCTTTCGAGAATCAGTTTTTTACTCGTGGAATTTTTTATTGATATCTATGCAAATGGGGTTTTTTTTTCAAAATAAACAGTTTAATTTTCTTTGGTTATCACTTTTCTTTTAGACGCGTTTGCCTGCTCATTGAATTCGCATATTTTTTCAGCTACGGCTACGGTGAGCATCGCCAAGCCTCATCTTATCGGTGAAAACGATCAGCCTGTTAGTCTCAGCCCCGAAAACGAGCTCGATGACTTCTGGCACACGACTGTAGGAAAATTTCGTTTCGTCATCGAGGATTTGCCAGAGCAGCTTCAATACATTCACAAACTTCTAAAGGTATACTTTTTGTAAAAAAAATCTTTCTTATTTTATATTCTATTTACGATTGAATGAAATTATTGAATTTTCAGGAAATAATGACTGTCGATAAACCGGATATTCTTTACTACATGCTTCAATGCCTCAATATTTTGTGCCTCCACGGTGATGCCTTTGGAACCGCTGCGAAGGAACATCAGGGATTCTTCATCTGGTGTCAAGAAAATTTGTTAATCAAAAAGCAAGTTCCGAGACGTTCATATTTATGAGGGAACTGTTATCTTAAAAAATGAATTCTTATTTCTATTAATATTCCACGATATTTGAATAGTTTTTTTGTTTTTTTATCTTATTCGTAGCTTGTGGGAATTATTAAATGCGGAACACTCGCACATAGCTCAAGTGACAGTTCCACTTTTGCTTCATTGCGTTACTCTGCCTTGTGGCACTGACACGTTTTGGCGACTCGTTCAAGAAGAATTTCACAACTCCGACTGGCGAGTTCGTTTCATAGCAGGTTCGTGAAAGAATTATGAAAAATCATTCGGTCAACCGAGCCGAGCAATCGTTCGCAAATAAAAAATTAGTGTTATTTGAGTTTGAAAGATTGAAAATTGAACAGCAAATAATTCTTTTTACAGTTGAAAGAGTTACGCTCATCGCCAGATTCATGGATTCAACACCTCTTCGAAATGTTCTGAGTCTTCAAGCTGCTATGGCCAATGCATTTTGTTATATAATTAGCAGCATGGATGACAGCAATGTTTATGTTGCCCAGAGAGCTACTCTCAATCTTGGAACGGTTCACGATACCGCGATACGCGTAAGTATATACGCTCCCACTCGATCGAACACATTTTTAAGTGAATATGCTCTTGATTCATAGTTGAATAATGACGAAAGAGAAAAACATTTCCGAAAGCCTTGAATCGTTTTTGGTTAGTCTCGTCAGAGCAGTTTTTTTTATAGAAGTTTGTTTTTTTAATTTAGACAACTTATTCGGAAAACTATCGTGTAATGACGTGCAAGTTTAAAAAGGATCGACCGTTCGATATTCGAGCTGTGAGAAATCAAAAATTGTACAGAAAATTTTACATTTTAGGCAGCGACCCTGAAACTTTTTCTACAGATTTTCATTTTTTCGACTGTCATTTACAGAGACGTGTCCGAAGAAATTTGTAAAAATTTTTAATTTTAATTTAATTTTATATCAAAAAATTAAATTAACAATGAAAAAACGACTTTTTTTTTCCTTCAACAGTCTTTGATTTTGTGTCTCGAGACACAGTTCGATTCGGTGATCGTCGACCGACCAATGGTCCTTCAGTCGCTGTACCAACTGCACAACAGTTTGAGCGATCGTCGAATACTGACGTGGGAATTTTTTCTCAATCGTTTCGACGCCCTCTTCCTCGAGGCGCAAATTAATTTAGAAAAAACTGGAGACATATCCTATCTTCGAGGTAAATTGTTCCTAATGTTCGGTTTCTTCATTGCTCGAAAGTTTAAAATGCAAATGATGACGATACTTTTTTGAAATGCTCCAGATTTACGTAACACTGATCTGAACAGCGAAGTGTTTGCGAGAAAAGTGAATCGTGCACAAGAGGCACTTTCTCAGTCTGATGGTAGCGGCACGAGTTCGGTGAAGACATTGAGCGCCAGTTTTGGCACTAAATGGCCATACAAGCGGACAATGTCTGCACCGGCTTCGATCATACCACGACAGGATACGAAGCAAGGTATTTTATTCTCATTCCTTCATTTTTCATCTTTGAGGACGAAAAACGAAAGATTTTTCAAATTATTATCGATCCGTCATTGAACAAACGTTTTGTTTATTACGATCCACCGAATATTCGATTCAAAAATATTGACTGATAGCTCAAAAGGATCGAGTATACAACGTTTGCTTATCGATGGAATAATAATTCAAAAAACGAATGATTTTTATTTTTTTTTTATCGATATATAAGAACGATGTAGAATTTCACAGAAAAATTAATGATTCGGCTTATCAAGACACAAGCTTCGAGACAATTTTTAAATGCACGAGTTTTAAAACATTTTCCTGACGAAAATTCCATCAGAACCATGTTTTTTTTTCCTTTTTTTTCCTTCGTTATTGTACGATATCCATGACTCGTATTCGTGCAGAAAAGGAAAAGATATACAGCCGACAGTCTTCAGCACCGATTCTCAAACGCAAGAGCTCCAGATTTGGATTGGGTCAGTTGCTTGGGTCCACCCCACCTAATAACAGTATACAAGGTAGCGTAGTGTTGCTTGCTTTAGTGACAGCTGATTGCCGTATGTGTATCGGATAAATGTGTTAAATAAATATAAAACGAAATCCAACATCCGTATTAAATCTCTGTATATTTGTATCAGAGCTTTTCGGAATGAAACTTTTTTTTATGAATTACTCATCGAAAAAATGACACTGGCAACTGCGAAATTAACATCGTGAACGGTGCAGCAAGACAGAAAATGTTTTTTAACTTGTATCACTCACCCGAAGACATAGTTTCGAGGCAAAATTATTTCATAGATATCTCCATCAATCTTGTACAAAATCTCAATACTTTTATCGCTATAATTTTTTCATTGTTGTGACTGACAATGTTCTCCAATTATTTACGAATTAAAATCGATTAAAAACCCCATCAAAACGATGATCAAGTTGCTCTTTTACAATATTTTTCTCGTTTAGCCAATGAAAAACATTTTTAAAGTAAAACCTCGTTGAATAGAAAAGTTTTATTTCGAATCACTCCAATTATTATGATAATCAATCAACACTCGAGGTTCCGATGAGTATTTTACGATGGACGTGCAGGAATTAAATGTACTTTGAATTTGGAAATAATCGGTAAGTCCTGCGAGTTAAAAAGAAATGAAACAAAATTTTTTTTTTTTTTTTAAATATCGCAAAATTGAAAATTTATGTCGAGATCCGAATCACATGATATCGTAAATCAAATTTTTGGAATTCCAAGAATGCACGTTGTAATATTAAAAAAAAAATTTTTATGTATGAACGAAAAACGTAGATTCAACAGTAGTTTGTATAATTATTTCATGTTGCTACTGGCAATAATTTGCTTTTGGACAAATGAGTAATTGAATTACATTTATTAAATCATTGATTATCGTGCAGCTCCACTGCTGCCTATAATCGAGCGATAGATCATCTGTGCATGAAATAATTGCATCGCATGTCTGTGTTTTGAATAATTCGATAATTTTTATCAAGTATATATTAGAGAATCACACAATATATACTTGGCACGATTACGAAAAATCATAAGTATTCATAGAAGTCGTTTAATCAAGTCGTGTTATTTTTCGATTTATTCGACGATAATCGCTTTAAAAATTTTTCACTTTACGAATTACTTTCCGAGGCTCATGCTAAATTTTATCTCTATTTTTTTCAATATCTTTTTCAATAATTTTATACTGCTTTACATTTTTTTTTTTTTTGAATTTAAACAAATATTACAATGCCCAAAAAATTACAGATGGTCACGTACATTCTCTCAACATGGTTGACGAAACTGCCAATTTGCCAAGTTTCACCCTAAAAATCGTCGATCTCGAAGAATCCGATAAAGAAACCATGCATCTCTTGGTTTTTCTTCTAATGCAATTTTTATCCAGACCCGATCAGGTAGAGTGTACAATCTCTTTTGCAATAAATTCCATAAAAGTTGAATGAAAATTAGAGCAAATTGAACAACAAATTCGAACTTAAATACGAATTTATTTTGTTTTTATTTTGTTTCAGGCTTATCCAACTGACGAGAAACCACTCTCCAAAACTCAAGGAATCGTTCTGAGGCACTTGTATCTTTTATTGGGTTACAATCAGACCGAAAGAACTTTTCACACGTTGCCCTCGCGTTTAAGGTATTCGAAAGCAATGATTAATCAGAAAATTTCATAAAAATACAACAATGGAAAAGAACCGATAACGAGATTAATGAAAAAGTGCGAGAGAAATAAGCTGTTTTTTGTTTGTTTCAATTGTGTCCAGACTATCTCCAGTTTTTAACGTCTTCATCGCGAATCTTCCTCAACTTTTGGATCAAAATCATGTTATGGGATGGGTAATGATACCTCCTGTGCTAGCAATACTTCAGCATTGTCCGTGCCCACCCCAAAAAGCTCCACCCTCGGATCACCAACCGCCCACGTACAGTTTGTGGTATTTAGAGCCAAATTTAAGGCGATCATGGCTCATGTCACTTCTCGTTATACTCTATAAGGTAATCATTACTTTCAACGAGCAACGAACAAAACATCATAAAATCAATTCGATTTCCAATTGAAATTTGAACACCAAATGTAATCATACAAAGTTAATATTAATTCTAGTTTCATAGGATAATTCATGTGTATTTGTTCGTATGAAACAAAAAAACGCAATTGAATTTCATGATACGGAAACAAAAATATTTTTAGTGCCAATACGGTCAACAGCCTTGGTGCACCCAGCTTCAAGCTTTGGTCAAAATCGTCTTGAACACGTTAGATTCTCAGCATCATCAGTGCAAGAGGATTCCAGCAACCGTGGTTATGGGAGGACCACCCTCGAGATCACGAGGTACGAAACAATATTGCAAAACCGTCCTTATATCTAATGCCATTTTCGTCAACTAATCGATTAATTGAAGCGATTGATTAAACGACCTTTGGAACATTCGTTCGAGATTTTTCATTTTTGACTCGATATTATTATAAATGATTTCTGACTTCTAATGCAATTAATAATGACGATGAAACGACTACAGACGTTTCCCAACCTTCGCTCGGTGCTGATCACGATCTCGTGATGAACACAGCAGGCGAAATAGACAGTGAAAGTCCTCCGATGAGACAACCGATTGTATCGGTACATCAGAGAAGTCCCGGGCCCATAGTTGGACAGACCCATGCGATGAAAACACACTGGGAAGAAACTGTACCAATCTGCTTTTATCCGAACAAACAATCAAGGTCCTTTGCTTTACAATATTACAACACATCTCATTCACATATCTCCGACAAGAAGAGAAATATTACTTTTCACTTCGTACTTATCATCGTTATTTTATAATTATAATAATTACGTTAATGGGATTGGGGAGCGTATCTAGAAAACGTAGTTTTTATTATGTCAATATTTTCCACATTACATTACGTTTTTTCGCACTTTTTCGAAAATCATTTTTCGTATATCGTATGAAATCGTAGATCATTCGTTCTATTTTGCATTATTTTCACCACTTTTTTTTTCAAGTTTATGAATGATAAATCTCAAGTGCCAGTAGATCTCAAATTTATTATTTCACGTAGAAGAATTGGTGAAATTTTTTTCCATCACGGTTCGATTTTGACTCTCATGAGGTCAAGTGTACATGCCCTACGAAATATAAAGGGCCAATTGCTGACGGATAAACGGAATATCTCATCGTTCAAACTTGCCCCAATTCGTCTATACGCTTTAAATGCTTTTTCACCATTTTATTCGCACCCCTCGATGCACAATGATATAAAGTAGATGTTTCTTCTTCACTGTTTTTTTTTTTTTGCCACATCGTTGAACAAAATTGGCACATTAGTGAATTGCACTAAAAAAAAGTATTTGGACGAAATACTCGATCCAAGATAAAGTTGGAAGAAAAAAATATGACATTGCACATTCCACGTTTAATTATCTCATTCGTTCTTATTTGCATTCTTTTAATTCGCTGTAAAAACGATCTTCCGTATTTCTTTCAGTTAAACTTTAAGTTTCTTCAGTTGTTTTCAGTTCATTAATCTTTTTCATGAACCTCCAACAGCACATGCAATAGGAAAGCACATTTCATGCTTCTCTCTCTCTCTCTCTCTCTCTCTCTATGTCTTTCTCTTTCCCTCTATCGTTGACATGCGTGCGCTTCGTTTTGAGTAGATGTGCTTGTTAAATTTTCGTTACTATGTAATGCATTGGGGGTAAAGCTACTCGATCAATGCGGACGATACGGAATCCGAGCTGGCGGCAATACCCGAGAGTCCAAAATCCGACAGCACATTGCACGGGAGCAGCGGTGGATCTCTTGGCGAAATCGAGGACAGCGAGACCGTTGTGAAAAAATCTGTACCGATTGCCCGTGGCCGAGCATCCATAGTTTCGATCGGTAGCCAGTCGAAAAACGAGCCTCAGGATCAACGCGACATCGAACGGCCCAGGCAGGATTCCATTGCTACCAGACCCACTTGGTTCTTGGGCAGTGAAGAGGATTCTCATCAGGTTTCACATTTTTCTTTCATTTTTTTACCATTTAAATGTTACGCCGGGATCGACCTAACGAAATCCTACAAGATTCAGTAATCGATGCATTTTTTTTGTCAAATTTTCTTCCATAAGAATTTACCGGAAGTAATTTCATTAGGTACCACTCTCTTGGTTGTGAAAAAACGAAAATAATCGTGTCCGATCAAACGCTTTTATCCCATATACCAGGACCATTTTATCCTGAAAACATTTCTATGAATTATCTAGACCAGCGGTAGCAGTATCTTCCAAAAAAAGTGGAGTGTTCACGAAGGAGTGAAGATGATGGTAGCGAGTACTCTGCTTACCGGACAATCGAATCAACCGAAAATTTCGTCTCCACCGAAATTGGCATCGATAGAAAACACCGATAGCTCAACCGACAACAAATCCTGCAAGTCCATTCCTCGAACTAACACACTGGCTGCAACTACGACGAGCACAACTTTCCAGAGGTCCGAACGGATAAACGAATTTTGTTCTTTTCATTTCACAATTTTTCTTCCCAAATTTTCTATCGAAATAAATATCTACGTTGTACAAATTGAAAAAACTTTCCATTAGAATCGAGACTTCGACAAAAGAAAAAACGAGTCCTGTTCGCTCGGATATTGTGGAATCACCCAATCCAAAACAACCATTGGGACGACAAAAAAATGTCGAACAAACGACACCCCTCGCGTCACCGATGTCACCCTCGCAATTTCCAACCGGTAGCGACGATTCGAGCTCACCCGCTGTGAGCTCCGTTTCCTCACAAATCACCAGTACCGACAATGGTCAACATCCGGTCTGGCTTACACCCTTACCACAAACGACTATGGCAACTCCGATGGTCGAGAGACTTCTGCCAGTTGGCAATACTACCAGTCGGTCCAACGGTAAACCAATTATTTCATCACGATTAAACAATCAATCGATTTTTCATTAACGTCGATAATTATTAACGAAAATGCCTCGATTGGATCACTGAAATAAAATGATTTCTTGACATCAGAAAAATTGAATGAATTCAAAACAGTTGAACCGATCGAGCTTTATTTTTATCAATGATATTGTTGGTTTTGGGTTTCCTGTTCGTCGTTTCCAGCTCAACGAAGCACCCAACGAATCCTCAAGTGTGAAGACGCTTACGGATCTCCTGAGTCACCCTTATCAAAAATGGACGTTCTCACAGTCAGTGAGTAATTGCTTATAGGGATTAAACTAACAATAAACGGATTGAGTTTTTCGAGAAATAATTTTTGAATTATCTATATAATACGGAGATAAACGAGAAATTTGAAATTGGCTCGGGTTATCAGAGTTTCCGAAATTTTTTCATTTTCGTAAACGAGAACAATCTCTTGTTTAGATTCCTCATTCGATCAAGACAGTGAAACTTGTGCTTCGAGCGACATAACTAGTCCTCGAAGCATATCACAGCTCGAATTTCCAATGCCAGAAAGGCTTTTGCCTGTGGGACCTCAAAGAGAATGCGTTTCCGGTCTTGTCGAAAGAGTTCGAGAAGCTCTCGGGGTACCAGAGATGGAAGGTGCGTTAAGTTGATTGACAAAAAAAAAAAATTTCTTCGATGTTTAACAATAATTGGACTCTTGATTATGATTTATATTTGTTAAAATTTGCTGTTATTTGAATTTCAGATTCTGCTCCACATTCGATCAGCGATGGTGGAGGAGAAGAAAAAGAAACTCCGAATCCCCAGAAGCAGGACAGCATCACGTCAGAAATAATGGTGAGTTTATCGAATTCGCATTGATGCTTGAAAAAAAAAAATAGCGAAAAGCATGCGAAACGACGGGAAGTATTTTTGAAAAACAAATTTTTATTGATATTCAACGAAATTGTTCAAACTTTTTTATTCTTTTCTGATTTTTTTTTATTCTTTCTTTGAAAATTGATGGAAAAAAAAAACATTGTTAATGTGTCGAAATAAATCGTTGTTCTGATTTATCGTTTGATCGATTTGCAGTCAGCTTCGAATTTGTTGCCGAGCAACGAGCACCAATCCAGTAGATCAGCGAGTCCCAGACGATTGATAAAACAAGTAGCTCTCGAATCTCCACCACCTGCGAACGAGAGCGACGATTTTTGCTTTCGACTTCTCGAGCACGAAAGAAAAGCCAAGTTCAAAGACCATACGCGTATGCATCGAGACAGAGCTCGGAGATTAGGGACTGGCTCGGGACACCATGTTATTGGTCATACGAGACGAACCGATTCGTGGTGAGCCAAAAAAAAGTTTTCTTAGACTCTTTCCATCGGTAAGGTCTCGTTAGGGGTATCCGAAAAGTTATCGAATCCAGGGAGAACGTGACACTGTATTGATTCCTCTTTCGGGTCAATACAATCGAGTCCTTTATCCAGAGACTGGGGAGCCTCGTATTTGGATATGAGACAAGAGAGAAAATTCAACAGACGTAACAGTCTTCGATTCATTCGATTAACAATTTTTTTTTTAGGTCTGGACCACAAACTCAACCGAATTTGGATCCTGTCGCTCAACAAGCTTGCCATGCGGATTTCAATTTGAAACAGAGCTTATTTCGTACTGGGGATGATTGTATTTATGAGAGGTACAAAATTAATCAAAAATTTCGACAAAAAAAACTATTCAGTAGTCTCGTCATAGTCACGTTCGAACGTTAACTTCCCCGCCAAAATTCTTGTAATTTTTTTTCTTTAAACCTCGTCTTTTGTAGACTTTTGTAAATGAGTTAGAAACAAATTTGTATAAAAAGAAATTTTACAATTATTGATTTTCAATATCTCGGATATAAAACGGTGAATCTTTTTCAAAATTTACAGACAACTCCATAACAGTATTCTGAATAAGTTGTCGAAATTTTAAAAAATTCTATAGAACAACACTCCGGTGAGACTACTGCCATAAATTTCCTCGACGAAGTAGTCGTGTATTTGATCCGTTAATTACGTTACAACTCCGAATTATTCATGAATCAGCAAACCGAATCGAGTCTCCTTGATTTCTGCCATTTTTTTTTTCAGATGCTCTGAGTGTGGCACAATAAAAGAAGAGTATTCGGACGAAGAACTGGGACTTTGTATCATAACTTTAGGAACTTTTATACATCGAGAGCCCGCATTGGCTGCTCCTTTATTGCCAGAAATTCTTACGATCGTTACGAAGTAAGTTGTTACAATTATTCAATCGAGGAATAAAGGTATTCGTTAAATTTCAAACATATCATTATCGAAGGATAATCGATCAGGTACAAGATGAGACAAAAGTGTTTCAACACTGTTCGCTTATTTTGTTATTTACTTCATGACTGAATGAAAAAAATCTACATTTTGTTTTCTCGTAATATATACGAGTCAGGAAGTTTCCGATGGAATTTTATTGTTGCTAAAATGTTGTAACAAACATTTTTTTAAGAATCGAAAAAAACATTAGAAACACCAAAACGTTTGGAGGTACGAGAAAGAATAAGAAATTAATTGAAATTAACTGACTACAGAGTCGCATTGAACGCCATGTATCCATGGCAAAATGAGACGAATATGCATCTACCGGGTGGTGCAGTGAGCGTGGCTCATCAATTTCTCAGATGTGTCTTACACCAATTAGCACCCAATGGAATTTTCGTACAAATGTTTCAAACTCACATAAACGGTAATTGTAAAATCAAGTTTCTTCAAAAATCCCATAAAAATTAATGAGTTTTCTACTAGTCCGTTGAACAATATATTTGTGTCAATGATTTTTTCACCAGAAAAAACGAGGAAACAATTTTTCAAGAGCGTCACTCAAGCTTTACTCGATTTCAACGAGCTGAATCCAATTGCTCCTCTCCAGTTATTACTCGAGGTACAGTAACTCGAATTTTACAATTCAACAATAATTAACTATTTCCAGAAAAAAAGATTTTTTTTCTTTTATTTCTCTTCGAAAACAGTTATCGATTGTTCAACACAATCAAAAAGATTTTTGTTTATTTAGTTTCGAAGATCTTTTCAGATGAGCCAAGAAATTGTGTTCCATTCAGAAATTTCTGTACTCTCTCTGAAGTTCTTCAAAACGTAAAAATTTTTTTTTGTTATAATAGTTGCACCGAAGAACCGTTCATTAATTCTATTATTGAGTAATCGATGAAAACATTTAAAAAAATCCTTATTGTTATCTTTCATACTAAAATAAAATTATTATCGTTGTTACTCTATGATTAATCGTTTTTTATCTATGAAGCGAGTAACAAAGAATTTTTTGTGTTTATTGATTCGATCGACTCATTCGAATTTTAGACTTTGAACGGTAAGAAATCATTGCCGAACGAGTCGCTGCCTATAATTTTGCACAATGTCGCGTGCTATCTGGACTGTTTACCGCTCGAAGCAGGCCTCGGACCAGGGGCAACAACCTGGAGTGGTTTATTGACACAATTCGACTCATTGTTTCGTCGTATAGTTCTACTTTTATCATCTCTCGAGGACGTTACATCGCTCCTTCGTATAATGATCTCGATTCTAAAAGTTCAAGGGATTCAACAGTCGAAGGGCATACTCGATCCATTCTCAAAAGTTTTGAGTTATTCGATACAAAATTCCACAATGAAATATTCTTATCTAACCGATCTCTGCTATCTCTGTCATCGAGGATTTCCACGAGATCGTGACAAACATGTTCTCGCCAGGACTGTCGTATTCGAACTCGTTCAAGCGATGAAATTTAAAACTACCATACCCGACAACAATTTTCTACTTCTTCTTCACTTCGTTCTTCAGGTTTGATTTTTTTCACTCCTTATTTTTCAATTTCAAAAACTATTTTTCGTACTCAAACATACAAACGATCTTGATTTTTAAAAATGCACTTTTCAGGACGTTGGAGGAAGCTTGCCAACGACTATCGCTGTCGAAAATATTCACACCGAAGTTTCACCGATTTACAATACCAATGCTTCGGAATCTTTGAGATCCCAGATATCTGACGTGCTCGATTTTCTCGCTGATTTTCATACTCTCAGTAAAATCAAAGTAAGATTTCTTCCATATAGAAAAATCAAAATTATAATTACCAAAAATTTGATAAGAATAAATAGAAATTCGTTCATTTTTTTTTCTCAAATTCATCAAAACCACTCAGATCAATGGAATCAATAACGATTTATTTTTCATATCCATTTTCATACGAAATAGAACGTCACTTCGTTACTCCCAGTGTCTCAATCTGTTTCAATGGCTGAGCAAAAAAAATGCTTGAATCTTTCGAATTCAATGTCTCAGACTGCTCAATTTTCAAATATAATTTCTCAAACGTGTATTCTCAAGAAGTGTTTTATTCTTGCAGAGCTACAGCAAAGGTTTGCAAGCTGGTCTCAATGAGGACACTCTTGGGGGTATGTTGAAGTGTGGTTTCGCCCAATATCTCGCTCTGGAAATCACGAGAGGAAATAACAGGGAGAATCGAGCTGTGGCGAGATATCTTCCATGGCTCTATAGCGCGCCTTCGATGTTGCAGCAAGGGTGAGTCTCAATTTCAACCTAAAAAAAAGATGAACAATAATGATAATCAAAATTTCAACGTTTTGAGTAACACACTTTGCCAAAAGCTTTCTCAGCGTCTCTCAATCTTTTTCAGCTCTAACGAAATTGTCAAAGTTATTTTGACAATTCGAATAAAAAATTTAGCCGATTATTTACGAAACGTGATTCGAAAAATCAAAATAATAGATGAAAACTTGAAAAATAACTTAAAAATTCCCAAAGTGATTGAAAAAAAATGTTTAAATGTGAAAATGATGATGTTGACACTACCAGCTGTCAAAAAAAAAAAAAATTCAAGATGATGCTCAAGTGTTACAGCATCCTCGGCTCTATTTACTGCTTTAAGAATATTTTTATTTTTTTATTTTTATTCTCTGATTTGTTGCAACAGGGCTCGAGAATACGTCGATTGCATAGGTCACATACGTTTACTTTCCTGGCTATTATTGGGATCACTGACTCATACAGCAATGTTTGCTGGCACGAGCAATCCTCATACTCATGGACCACCAATTCCCGTTGCTCAACCGATACCCCAAGAAGTTTCTTGCCACGTAGCCGATCATGTACAAGTTATCATTTCCGGATTTCCGGAACAATCTAAAACATCGGTTCTCCATATGTCTTCTCTTTATCACGCATTTATTTTGTGTCAGGTAACAAATATTTCAACGTTTTCAAAAAATCTTTCGATTGAGAATTTCTAAAATTCGAATTTTTCGAAATTTTTTCAAATTTATTGTTTTCAATCGACGAATTGAGTAAATTTTTTCTAATTACTCTCAACTGAAGAAAGAGAAGTCAAAATTTTTGTAACTTTTTGAAAAATTTCGTCGTATACATCTCTTTTGTAAAGCACTTTTGTAGAAAAACGTTTTGGCGAGATAGCTGCCTTGATTACTACGAATTAAGGAGTTTCGGTACATACGATACAATGTTGCCATGCTAAACCATGTTAAAAACACAAAAAATTTCAAAAAGTTGAGAATTTTATAAAATTTTGTGAACAAATTCTTTAGTGCCAAATTTGACAAATTTTTTCAGATTTTTCTTCTACACAGTTATCGAGTAATTGAAGACTAAAGTTCACGTGTATAAGCATAGCGTTTCCATATATATAAGTATACACTTCGGGCATAAGAAATCTGCTTTAATGCATAATTACTCGATAACTAGGTAGAAGAAAATTTTGAAAAAATTTGTTTTTTCGTACTTGATGTTGAAGAACATTATCACCAAATTTCATGAATTTCTTAAAATTTTGCCTTTTGTACCGAAACTCCTTAATATGAAAATCGTTTGATCGATTGCTTTAAGTCTAGTCTCAGTACTCGATTTTTCATCAAAGTTTTTTATCTATTTGTTACAGCTGTGGACCGTTTACTTGGAAGAAATATCGAAAAACAATCCATCCAACAGCGAAAGTCACAACGTGACGATGAATATTTTGCTTGAATTTTGGGGAAAAGTTACTCCTTCGATTTTGAAACTTGTCTCTACTTCAAAAGTCGTAAGTCACGAGTGTTTTTTTATTTTTTTTAAATTATTTTTCATTTAATTAATTAATTTTTTATTCAATTTATTTATTAAATATATTTAAAAAATAAAATAAACGATTTTTTTTTTTCAATAACGAGTCATTCGCTTCTCGAATAATTAATGCTTCTTTATTCTGAGACGATATAATGAAGCAAAAGTTTGAAAACTAAAAAATTTCATGGGAGAGTCAATAATTTTGGGAAATTTTTTTTTTATTCCATTTTTTAGCTGGCCGAAATGGTGAATCTTCATTTTTTGAGTCTTCTCGAGGCTCTGCTGGAATGCAGATCGATCTTGCTCAGCAAATTATTGCCACTTTGGAGTCCCATACTCTTTTCTCACCATATACAGGTATTCAAATTTTTATTCTTTCGAATGAGAAAAAAAAATTGGGAAAGTTTAAATTATGCGAATAATTGTCGAGGTTGTTCGATTTATGAACGAGAAAATGGATGAATTGTGTGAAACAACGATTTCGACTTTATCTAGTTTTTATTTTTTTTTAATTCTGAAAATTGATGATTTTCAGCTTCCGGGTCACTTGCAAGTACGTCTACAAAATTGTCGAAATTTTCCCCCTCCGAAAATGGCTGACCACTTCATCTCGAAGCGGCGTGAAACGAACGCGGTACTTTTACGATGGCTGAATCGTTTGCAGTTCAAAATGGGACAAATTGAAATGCAGTCGTCCACCGTCACAACACAATTTTATTCGATTTAGAATATAGTTGACTGCATGCTTTGTGTAAATACAGATAAATCAACGACGTTATTGAACCTTAATTTAAGTTTTCTAGCAAACAGAAAATACGTTGTTCGCGTTTAGGAAGAATTGTCTGAGAAGAATGATGCAACACACACGTGTAAATCTTGTAAAATAGACAACTTTTACCCCTTGATCTGCTCTCTTTATATTTTTCAAGCTCTTTCCACTTCTTTACGAACCATAAATACGATTCATAGATATAGAGTGAGTAATAAAACGTTCAATACTTCGGGAAAATCGAAAAATTTACTTACATTTTTTAACCAAATGCCAGAAATGCAGAAAAAAACCGTTTTCAGCGCAACGGTGGCGAGTGGCAGCCTGTCTCGAAACGTGAAAAAAATTGGATGGTATGTTATTTGTAAAACACTTTAAAAACCATCATTTGGTCGAAACTTATGTAACTTTCTGTTTGTTCTATAGACAAACATCGAATAAAAAGAGCTTGAAAGTTTCACACACAGGTTGTTTAAAAGAAAAAAAAGAATAAAATTCATTCGCTCGTCATCTGGCGAAAACTGCAGTTGGTAAAAATGGTTAAAAATATTTCTCAATTCACTCGAAGCTCGATTAATTGCTGGTGGCGTTTCAGTCGCTGAAAAACCATCGATAAGGTAGACTCCTTTGCTTTGTTTACTCTTTTCTACGCATCCTTGAATTATCATGTAAATTCCCGTACGTAGTTGTCTATCGCCACATAATCACACATATGTATACTGCAAAACGTAGAAATTGTTGGCACGTCGACCGAGCTATATTCTTGTTTCCCAACAAAACCTGACTCTCTCGTCTCTCGTCACAACAAAATCTTTCGGATTAAAAAATTCCGTTAGTCATTAAAAGACTCGGAAAAAAAGGTTATTGAGTTGTTTTTTAACGTCAAATAAGAAGGAGACAACATGACTGACGAATCCAATGGTGAATCGACGTTCGAGTTTGTCGAGAAGAAAATTGACGACATTTCAATATCGGGCGATCCAGGAAAAGCTGGTTAGTGAAAAAAAATAAAAAATCCTTCAAATGATCCAAACAGCACGAACGTTTGACTAACAGCTTTCAAGAAATTCATTTCATAAACCGACATAACAAACGGTAACTCATGATATTTTTGTACTTCTGGAGAAATGTCATTGAAGATGATAAAAACGTCATGTTACGAATCATTATGAACTCTTTTGTTCTTCCTATGAAAATTTTCAAAAATTCATAAAATTTCTTTCGTCGATATTCTTCATTTCTTTTTAATTTTTACCGTTATTTTTTGACAGACTCGCTCAGCAGTCTTTCCTCTTCGGTGTCACTGCTGACATCTCCCGTAGGTGCTTCTACATCGTCCGGAAATTTGCTCTCAAACATAGCGCCTCCATCTGCGCTGCCGAGTTTTGTTTCGAGGCCTTCTGATCTTCTGGTGGCAAAGGAAAAAGCAGCGGAGGATGCGGATCGCCGCGAAGATACCGTGAGGCAACAGCCTCAAGCGAATCCAGGACTCCAGACAAAATCTCAATCCGACAGTACAGAAACTCCACCCGTCGAAGATGTAGAAAGTGCTGGTCAACCGGAACACGAATTCAGTGGAACAGGAGCCAGTTACCTCTTTTCTTGGGTCAAGGAAACCGTTGCCAATAGCAATGTTCTCAGTAAAGTTGCAGAAAAAGCAAAAAGTAGCGTCAATTCGATGATCACCACTCTGGATCCTCAGATGCGTGAGTTTATTTGTGAGTAAAGTCCTCATTATTCCATAAACTTCCCACATCCTGGTTACGGCACTCGCTAATTTTTTTCTACATTTTAGGTAACCACGAAGAATCATTTTGTTCATTTTCTTTCTATCGTATATTTGTTACTTCAAATTTGTCGTATGCCACAATGAAACATTTGCAAGAAATATCAGTCTTATCAAGACCCAGTTTTGTACTTTATTTTACTGTATTTTTTGCCCTAGATTTGAAGTAAAAAACCGATTTTTCTACCGATTCTATGCTCAAGCAACAGAATGAACGAGGGTCCCTCCGTTATTACTTTTTGTTTTAAAAATCTATCAAATAACGGATTAACAAAAAAGAAAATAATACTTTGTGCTGTCTATTGGTCACTCGGTTGTTTGTGAATCGGATGATTCATTTTCTATCCAACGAATTTCCTTTTATTTTTCTTTCTTCAGGCTTCATTCTTGGTGATAAGGAAACATGTAAACTGCCAATGCAATCTCATCAATAAAGATTGCGAAATCGTGCACATCGTTTAAATATTTTTTTAAAACAATTTCAAGTTGCTTCTAACGAGACTGACGTTTATATTTTTCGAGCTTCCATGAGTATTTTTTTTAGGTCGAAGCCTGATAAAATTAAGGGCGAAACGATATCTCAATTGAATTTTCATCGTTTATACGTAATGATTTGTTTTTCCATTTCTTTTTTCTATAGTTACCTCGCAATTAGTAACATCCTTCCATCATTCCGTCACTTCTTTAATCCTTTTAACCAGTCATATTTCTCATATATTATTTCTGATTGATGAGCTTCTCGTCCCAACCCTCTCCGCACGCTCGTGGAAAGTTTGAGTAGATTAGTATTCTATTTTTGGACAAACTAGAGCAAGAGCCCCCTAAGAAAACTTTCTCGTTTTTCGTGTGAAGCTTGCAGAGCTGTTAATCAGTAAAGTAAAAGAGCGGTGAAAATATTGAGACGTCGTTCGAGACATTCGTGCATATGTATTGCTCCACGTGAAATTGACAATTGCTATGATAAAAATAATGGAATATTTCGTATTTTGGAAAGAAAAATTTCAATAATTATCAAAATAAATCCTTTAAATACCGATTCTCCAAATAATGCAAATTCTACTTAATTAAATTTTTCTAATAATTCAAAGTTCTGTAAGTGCGTGCCAAAATTCGATTACCACTTTCCACCTGTGCTATATTCCAAACAAAATTTTTTTTTTTTAATCTTCACGTATCATCGATTCGACGAAAAAAAAATGATAGTTCATGTTCACGCATACATACGTGCCTTTTGGGAAACATGGATTTCAGATTCTGGAGGTGATGTTAACGTAATCGTCGCTTCAAACAAAGAAGTCAAAGTCAGTCCAATTCGCGAGGCCTTTCAAAGCGTTTTTGGCAAGGCCACGGTCACGTAAGTCTCAATGTATTAATTCCTTGTTTACCATTTTTTGTTTCAAGCATAAACAGAAATTTGAATCGAACCGATCCCCTAGTACCAAAGGATAGAGAAAAATGAATAAATCTTAATTTCCTAAATAAATACGATAATCATAATAATAATAAAAAGTAAAGACTTAAATTTAGCCCAACAAAAGTGTAATTAACGAAAAAAAAAAAACGTTGAAATTGTACAGATCCGCCATCCCGCCCGATTTGAATTTTTCAGATTGATTTTTTTCCATGACGTTCTTCCGATTGAAACAAAAAAAGTATCAACCCACGCAAGAGAATGGGGTCAAAATGGGTTGACACTTTTTTTATTCCGATCAAGCGAACGGTTTCCACTGGAAAATTTGCAGACATCTTCCTCGCACTCGTGCAACTGATCCATTCATAACTTGACGATTTTAACATTATTTAAACAATATTGAAATTGTTCTTTGCAGTGGCGTCGCTGTGGAGAGTTCAGCAGTGGCTGAACAACCGGTCGGTTTCGCAGCCGGAATAAAAGGTGCTGAGGAGCGTATAACAGCAGCACGACAATTATCGAACGTACCAAAAGACGTACCGATTGTAGCGATAGAGAATTTTTTGCTCGAAGTTGGTGTCGACAAGTGGTACGATTTGGGTGTTTTGATACTGAACGATCCGAAGAATTCTGTTAATTTACAGACATTTACCCAAATGACACCAGTCCCGAGTCAAATAGTAACCGTAGCTCGGGATTCAACGCCTTCGGATTATCCCCTTAAATGGTCAGGTTTTTCTATCACGACTGGAAGTTTGATGGGCACGAATCTACAAGTATCTCACAACGAGTGGCACCACGCGCTAACGGGAGTTTCCCGAAGAGACATTATTCTTCTTGCTGCGCAATCTCTCGCTGGCATTTATAAAAACACGATAAGTCCCGTTTAAATCGAGGAATTTGAAGAAACACCCGAACAAAAGTTGAAAAATCTCTCTGAAAACACATCGAAAATCTCACGATCAATGGTTGACAGAAATGTTTCTTTTTTTTTTCATCTTTTCAACCTAAATTTGTTCTCCTTTGTAAATATATTAATATATTGCGATTACTTTGATCCACGAAATAAACTAGTTGAATTATATAAAAGACAATTTCCAAAGTATCGCGGTGACGGTCATGATCGATATTAACGTTTTCGAGTATACACGTTTTTTTTTTTCTTTCTTTCTTTTCAGATATATCCAATATTAGATTTTTATCATTTTTACCAAGTGTTTTTTTGCATCACCATTTACACTTGTGTAATAAATATACATATATTGATAGATTTTATGTAGAATATTAAATTTTACGATTCAATAATTGTGTGGAATTTTTAATCCTGATCACAACGAACAAATTGGTATATTTTTTGCGAGAAATATCGTACAAATGTCAATGTACTCTACCGAGTCTTTTGATACGTCGACGAGTTTACGAAAATTAGAAAGATATTCTACTTCGCGTTATTGGTTCGACTTTTTTTGTTCGTCCTAAAACAGTATTTTCGAAGTCGTGAAACAATTTTTTTCAATTAAACACTATTTTTGAATGATATTTTGTTAAATGAAACTTTCAAACGAAATTCCTGGATGAAAAGAATTGAATTGCTGAAATACGCGACTTCGAATTGGTACACAATGGAAACAGCGTAAAGCGGGGAAAAAAGTGTTGTCGTTGACGATGAATGGTTCGTATGTATAAAAAACAATTATATTAACAGACTGATGATGAAGCATGCGCGATATCACATTAAATAAGTGTGCAGTATTCTCGAAAAGTTTATAATAAAGAAAAATAAACCATATATCTGTATATGTGCTGTAAAGAGAACTGCTGATTGTACGAAAATATATTATTTTAATAAAATCAATGGGACGTATTCTCTAAAAAGAACAAGTCTTGTGTCTTCTCATTTCGATTGAATCGGAATCGACGATTAACGTGATACTTACCCTTTAAATATCGTTACAAGTGACTGAACATTTGTCTTGAGGTGCGACGAACAAAAACGATGTAAACGCTCATTTATTTTTCTTTTTTTTCGTAATTATTTTTTCCTCTTTTTTTTATATTTTTGTTTTCGGATATCTTTCGTGTATTCTTCGCGCGATAACGAATACATTTATCGTCGAATGCTTTCTGTCCCACCTTAACCCCCCCTTTAGAGTCTCGTTTTTTTTCAAGTTCAGTCATAATTTTCATTCGAAACTCATTTTTAAACGTTCAACAGAAATAGTTGAAAAATAGTAAAAAAAAAAAAAAAAATGAATGTAAAAAATTACAGGCTTTATATCAGAATTCGTTACAAGGTGGTGGCTACAGCGAGTCAAGTTTCCAGCGAGGATTGGAGGGTCAATGGATTTTTTTTTTCACCTTACCGGGTATTTTTGCTTGATCAAGATTTCATTTTTGTGTTTCTTGTTGTTCTTTCTTTTTTTTTTTTATCGTTTATCTTTTGCTCCTCGCGCGGTCTCAACAATTTTCTTTCACTTTCGATATGCTCTAAAAAAAAACAAACAAAAGCCACCGAAAGAAAGCTGACGTGACGGCCCCGATCGCTCCAGCGATATTAATTGAATTACAATATTTAAATAGATATTTAAATACAGCGCGACGAAACGGAATTGGTTACAATTTGTCGAGGTACGAAGACAAATCTGGGAGTCCTTCTTTAAGACCCTTCCTCTTACGCGTGTCCTGAAATTAAACAAAAAATATTTGTTCTTTTAATAACGTTTTGAAAAAAAGATATTATCGATCATTACTTTATTATTATTATTGAAAATTAATGCTCGTTACGTTTCAAAGCTGACTAAATTTGTATCAATGTTTTTTGTCAAATAAAAAAGTTCCGGAATGTTGATCCAAAATTTAGACTGTGAAAAATGTATGCTTAAAAGAATTTAATTTGTAAGTTTTCCTATTATGACAAATCAGATAAATACTGATTCATCCAAACTAAAAAAAACTCTTCAATTTTCCACGAATTAAAAAATGACAATGCACTCGTTTATTCAAAGTCATCAGTTATGATCGTGGCTTTTGTGATACAGAAGAGTTAAAAACAAACAAACAAAAAATAACAATCTTTACCTGTACGACTTGGAACGGTCTGGTGCCAGGTTCGAACGGATCGCCGGGCAGAACTTGCCAGTGGTCGAAGACGCACTGTGGGAAAGCTTGTCCACCGGTGTTGGATCGAAGATCGGCAGTGAAACCGAACGATTCGTTGACCGGAAGATACGCCTTTACGACGAACATGGGCGTGCCGGTAACTTGCTGTTCTTCGAACACGTGACCACGACGACGATTGAGTACACCATAAATTCCACCGACAGCAACCTCGGGACATTGGATTTCGCAGAGATAGACAGGCTCCATAAGACGCGGCGCGGCCGTCAAAAGACAAGCGTACAAACAACGTCTAGTCGTTGGAATAATCTGACCACCACCTCTGTGAATCGCGTCAGCGTGCAACGTTACGTCGTAAATGTTGAAACGTACACCTCTCAAGTTCTCCTCCGAAAGTACACCCTGAAAATCACCAAACAATTCTTCTTTATTTCTCATATTCAAAAGAAAGTACTTACGAGCTACAAAATTCAATTTTTCGACCCTTTTATATCATTTCTAATGGAACCTACATATTTTCAGAGTTTAAAAAAGAATAAAGTATAAAGATAAAATGATAAATTTACCTCTTTGGCGGCCCATTGGAAACCGGCAACGACGGAATCTTTGATTTCGTTAAGATATTGTACTCCCTTGGTACAATCGACGAGAATATTGGGACCAGTACCGTCAGGACCGAAGCACCAGATTTTTCTCGCTTCAGTTACGTCGTAATCGTATTTCTCACCGAGATAACGGGCACGAGCTTTGAATTCGTCACGTGGGTTAACCTCACCGTTGTCGATGTCCTCGGCCAAGCCATCGGGCATCGGTTGAGCCTTCATGAACAAACGATTGTGCTTGTTCGGGGATTTCGAGAGACACATTACGTCGGATTCCTCGGAAACGGTCTCACGATAAGAAACGACGGGATCAGATTTTCTGATCGGTATACAAGCGTGATCCTCCTCGAGATCCTTCAGGCAAATTTCAAGATGAAGCTCACCAGCACCGGCGATAATGTGCTCACCAGACTCTTCAATGATACACTGGACCATAGGATCTGATTTAGCCAAACGCTTGAGACCTGCAAAAATAATTCGAAGAAGCTCAATTAGACGAATATTTGGGAAAGATGAAATTTTTATAAATTTCAGATTCTTTTTCTTCAGTAGTAATGTCAACGAGTAATCACGGTTCAATTCATAACCCAGTGCTCTAAAGAGTGTTTTCATCATTTCAATTTTCAACTTTTTCCATTGATTTAGTTTTTTTTTTTTTTTTAATACAGAATAATTATCGCTGGATTTATTAAGAATTTCTTACCTTCGACGAGTTTTGGCAAATCAGCGGGGTTCTTGGGCTCCACAGCAACACGCACGACAGGGGAAACGGAGAATTTCATGACCTTCATGTTGTGAGCGTCCTTGTATGTTGTAATCGTACCGGTCTTGACCAAAAATTGATCGACACCGACAAGACCACAGATGTTACCTAAAATAATTACAATTGGTTATAAAACAATGAATTTCCTGTTAAACAACTATTTTATTTTATTTTTCTCGTCAGTTGGCCG
This sequence comes from Campoplex capitator, assembly GCA_037576405.1. Lineage (NCBI taxonomy): Eukaryota > Metazoa > Arthropoda > Insecta > Hymenoptera > Ichneumonidae > Campoplex > Campoplex capitator. The sequence continues at coordinate 3,787,402 of JARBWI010000323.1, read as the reverse complement.
TTCTTAATCGTCGCTCATTGCTTATTCAGAACAGGTCTGTGAAGAACAATCATCATTTGAATACTTTTGGAGTAGCTCAAAAACAAAAAATTTAAGAAAATTTGGACTCGAGGAGAACGAGGTTCTTCGAACTATTTTATTGTCAAATTACCGGAAGGAACATCCTCGATAGCCTCGACGTAACGTCCCATCATCAAAATCGTACGCTGAATGGCCTTCTCGTACAAATCTTCTTTCTTTCCGGGAACGAAATTGGGCCCCATAATACGTGCCTTCATTCCGGTGCATACTTTGCCGGAGAAAACTCGTCCGAAGGCATAGAAACGACCCTTGTCGGAGGTCGGTACCATTTTCGAAACGTACATCATGAGTGGTCCGTTGGGATCGCAGTTCTGTTATAAAAAGTAAGAAAAATATGTTATTTTCCACGTTGATAATTAGAGTGACTTAATCTATAAATTCATTTTAATCAGTTGGCCGTTCTTATTGTCTCTCACTTTACTTTCAGAACAGGTCTGTGAAGAACAATCATCATAGAAATATTACGCGAAAAGAAATGGAATATCAGCTTTATAATTAAAATAATTGTAAAAAGTGAAAATTCCTTATATTTTGAGCTCAAGATAAAGTTCCTGTTGTTATACCTTAATACCAAGAGCAGCCTCGTCGTCGTGAGGTCCTTCGTACAACATTTCCATACGGTATTTCTGTGCAACGACTGGCGATGGAAGATGGATGGCTATCATTTGAAGCAGTGCTTCACCAGCGGGTAACCAAGTTCTCATGACGACCTACGAGAATAACAAAAATCACGAGAATTAATTGACTATTTCAAAAAACCATATGAACTCTTGGTTCTGAAAATGTTAATAAAAAAGCTCAGATTTTGTTCATAGACTCTCTCACAACGAATCAGAAGAGGTGTCAGAAATATTTTAGAACGTTCATCACGATGAATTGGACTTATAAAAAAAATTCGTCATTTTTCTAAATTGTACTGTTAATTTGTTTACCTTCAGGAGAGCTTTGCCGTCCTTGTCTTTGTCTTCGGGTTTCAAGGAGATTCCCAATTTTTGAAGAAGAGAATCAGCTTCGTCTTTCTTGTAGTTCATGATACTGTCGAACACCTGCAACAACAAAAAAATCCCAAAATTTCGTTACTTTCCGTGTTTCATAATTAATTCATTGTCCATTTCTAAGATTTATCGATCAGTTGGCCGTTCTTTTTGTCTTTCACAATATTTTTTTCAGAACAGGTCTGTGAAGAACAATCATCATTGAAAAATGTCTCGAATTATTACGAATGGTCTTGAAAGTTTTAAACTGTCCAATGAAAATAAAATTAAATTCTAACTATAAAATTGAAAATCAAATCGAATTGACTCGAATTATGAAGAAGTTGTGATGAACCGTTACTTTACCTTGTAGATAGGGTCAAGCACGTACATACAGAACGAACGTTTGTTATCAGCATCCTTTTGCTTGCTCCATTTCTTGGTCTTGGGATTGAAGAAGGATTCACCCCACAGTCGGTTCATGAGTTTAACAACGTCGATCTTGAATTTCTCAGCGTACATTTCCGAGAACTGTTTGAGGGTAAAAGCCCAGCCATGAAGACCGGAACCAAAACCAACGGAACCTTTGCTCGGATCGACCTATCGAAGAGATGTTTAAAAAAAATACTTTAATACACAAAAGTGATCAATAAATATGATATTGCTAAAATTCTAGTAAAAAAAATGTTCAACAATTCATAATACTTATCAATGAAATGATACATTGAATCGATGTTTTAAATTTTCATTTTATCACAATTGTTGTAAATACATTTATTTTTTAAACTTACGCGAACTTCACCCATAGGACCATCGTCGTCAGAATACGTGGCAATGATGACGTTAACGTTTTCAACGATACGTTGGAAAGTCTGATAAAGATCCTCGCTCTCAAGTTGAAGTTCAAGAAGCGCACGGTCCATTTTGTTCATGAACAAAACTGGCTTAATACGCTCGGCGATAGCCTGACGAAGTACAGTTTCCGTTTGGACGCACACGCCTATCCAATTCGAAGGAGAACGAAAAAAAAATAATTAAGCGTTAATTCGTAATGCTCATTTTCTTGAAACAATGCGCTTGATTTTAGTTCATTGATGTGGTACTCGTTACGTAGCGATATCACTAACGGACATAGAGATAGAGGTCCAATGATAGCGTTTAGAAACGTGTACGCTGAAATTTTTATCTTCTTCCATTCAAATTTGCACCGTCAACACTGTCGCTGTGTCGTTTCGCCAAATTCGTAAACGAATAGGGTAGAAACAACACTACAGAGTGGCACGTTTGTGCTGGAAGGTAAGACTTTTCGAACCCGCAAAAATTTGAATAAACATTTTAAAAAAAAACGAAAAAGTAGAAATTTCCCGATTAAAAATCGCTGTTCATACAAAATACATATTTTTTTCTTTTCAATTTTATCTTTCAAATGATTTCTTTCCGTCTACGTAGTGAAATAAAATGGAAACTTCGTCTGTAATGAAATGATATTTGCAACGCCCAAATTAATCATTTTTTTTTGTTGAATTTTTGGTTCCCTCTCTTTTTTATCTCTTGTCTACGTAGTAGTGAAATATAGTAGGAACTTTACTTTGCAATGTAAGAATATTCGCATGACCAACTCGACATGCGCCATCGTTTGGTAGGACGTACCAGATACGCAGTCAACGACAACGAGAGCTCCATCCGTAACACGAAGAGCGGCTGTTACTTCGCTCGAAAAGTCAACGTGTCCAGGTGAGTCGATCAAATTGATCAAGAAACCCTTTTCTTCTTTGTCGCGTTGATCGGGATTCGTTATGAAGACGCAATCTTTCTCGTCAAGTTCGAAGAACATGGAAATGGCGCTAGAAATATAAAACAATAGAAATAATCAATGAAACCATTGTCATCACGTCATTAATGATAATATTAAGATTTCAATACTATTTCATCTTCAAAATATAAAAAATATTAGGAGAACCGTGCAAAAGCTGAATAAAATTAAACTAAAGTAGATTTCAGCACAAATTCTAAATTGAGTGTTTGTTCCCAGGAATAACAAATTTTCTCATTAATAACTTTATATTGACGAGAACGTTCTCTAATTACGATGATATTACTTCAAGTCCATTTTCAATAATTTTATATTTGCGTTACATCAAGCAACTTTTCTAGGTTGTTCCCGAGTCTGTATATTCAGAAAGGGAAGAAAGTGGAGGGGGGAGGGGGAGAGTATCGACAGGACAGCTTAAAAATTTCACAACATGAAGCAATACGAAATTTCTGTGCAAATGTACTAATTTTTTGTTAATTAATTAAATTCGGTATTATAAATGTTTCAGTTTTTGCTAAACTGAAAAGTTTGTGCAATACCTACCAATTTTTCATTATTGCAATCAAGTCCTAGTTGCAACAATAAAAATTTAGCACCAATTTACTTGTAATCTCGATCAACGTTTGGCTATTATTTGAACAAATCGATTATCTACAGAGGTGAAAAAACTTTTTCTCAGAATATGTTTACATTTGATAATTAATATGAATAAAATTTAGTAAAAAATCAAAAATAGTACCACTCGCAAATCATAAATCATGTATAGTCATTTTTTTTTGTAATCACTTCAAAGTGCTTGTTCGTTATTCCCAATTTTGAGAAATTTCTTGTTTGATGTCCCTTTAGTAACAATCTCTTAGTTAACAAATTTTTCAACCTGTTGAACAAGGAACGGCTGATGATTCTTGTATTTACTAAATACTTACGTCGACTTGATGGTGATGCAACGTTCCTGTTCGTCCTTACGGGTGTCTGTGAAACGAGTCTCGCCAGCTTTGGCACCAGCGATGATACCCGCCTTGGAAACAAGGGAGTCGGTCAAAGTTGATTTTCCATGATCCACGTGAGCAATGACGGACATGTTTCTGATGTTCTTCTTTTTGTCCATCATCGCACGGATCTCATCTACTGTAAAGTTCACCTTAAGAAAAGAAAAAAAAAAACAAAATTTTAGCGGTTCGTCGTATCACCATTTTGGAAGTGACACCATATTGTACAATATGGTGCATGATTAAAACATCGAAGCCTTAAACAAATGTATGTTACACATAAAGGTATACAAATGCCTATAATTGTGCATATAACTATGATTAAAAATTTATTTACTTATCATCGGAAAATCGAAAAATGTTGTGCCTTGTATTTTGTAATTTTCTTTTTTTTTTTCTCAACATCTTTATAATTACTGTTTGTTCAGATGTTGCGTACAGGATTGACATGATCGAGTAACAAAATTGTTGAGCACAAAATACCATAAAGTGTCAAAAAAAAAAAAAATTTCTAATTGAGTGATTATAATAATGATTAATCGATATTGGAATTAAGGGAGTCGCACACGTTTTCGAACGATTCTGAAAGCTTGGGAGCTGGATGAAAAGATATCTTAAGTCGAGAGAATCACACATATGCGAGTAAATAACGAAAATCTTAAAAAATAAATTCAAAGTAATGATTTTTATGGAGAAAAAATAGCTCAAAGGGAATGGGGTTGGAAATAAGGACAATTTTGATGAGACGCTTGGCAAGGAGTTTGGAGTGCGAGGAACACGCGACGGATGCTCCGTGACACGCTCGCTCACACGCATAATCATGACCAACGTATTTGAAGGATTAAACGAAATATGAAAGAGAAATTGTTAATTAAAAAAGAAGCTTTATCAATAGAGGTTTCGAATAAAAAATTGAACATGATATTCGTGAAGTTGGGGTAGGATCGGGGATGAAAATACGGTGAGAAAGCGAGGTTGCGCAATACGAGGCAATATGCAAGGATTTGAACATTCTCTACGATCGTAATGTTAAAGTTGTTAAGAAAAATACAATGGTCGTTCGATCGATTATAAATCGGAGAAACGATATTGTAGAACGAATAACGAATAAATAGCTTACCATCTTGGATGTTTTCCGATATTCGTCGGCCTAGTCGGAATAATACGTGCGCCAACAATGGCGGACTCCCTGGGAAAGAACAGGAATTTTGCTTCAACGATAGTGGATGATGAACGTCGACTGCGAACGACAGAGGGAGCCCGCAATTGCCACGAACGTTACACGTGCACAATCAACATTTTGTGTGCGACACACACACACCTGTACAAAAATGAGGCAAAATGCGCATGCGTGTACACCGCGATACTACGTCGCTTGCGCGATCTTGCGAGATATTTTTTTTTCACATTTTATTTTTCTCAATTCCAGTTCGTATACTCCGATTGGCTACTCAGCCGGGGGCGTGTCACCCTGAAATTAACCTGCAGAACCCTCTGTAGAAAAATGATGCAGGAGAATTAGATACTAACGCCACTTATAAGAAAATTTCAAGCAACTCGATGATAATTTCTCAATCGATAATAATAGACATCGAGACTCAAGACAAATTGTCAAAAGTTTCCTCATTTTCTGTATATAATCGTTTTTCATTCGTGTCGAAAATCCATTAGAAAAAGTTTGTTATTTAAATCGTGAATCCGCTTCTCTTCTCATATCTTTTACGGTCCATCATTTTATTAAATGATTCGGTAGATTCTCATTTTCATTAGCGAAATTATCAGAATTCATTCCCCGATATGTCTTCTCACCTTCATTCATTCATTAATGATCTATATTTTCCTATAAATTTTTTTTGTAATTTTTTATTCTTTCCCCAAATTGTAAGTAGCGAATGCTAGTATTAGGTTTCAACCGATAGTACTTTGCCACTTTTTTTTGGCAATTCGCTGTTGCAAAAAATTGTACCTAAACCATTAACAAGGCCCATTCTTCGTTGTATCCGATTTTGCCGAGCATTTTGGTCCATGGACATTGAAATGAGGGTTGGATTCTTTGGTATCCTTTTCACTGATAAGGAAAATTAATTTTTATCCATAAATATAGTTAGTCTTTATCCTGCGTTACAATGAAAATACGCTCGCTAAATTAATCATGACAAAGTGCACTGTACATTTTCAAATGTTAAAGTTATCAGCTTACATTGTTGTTATAATCAATATTTTAAATAATTCCACTGCGAGTATTTCAAATTTTCCATTCATACTCCAGCTCTTTTGAGTCTTCGCACAAAGTGTAAACTTCATACAAACAATTTTTGTATTCTTCGTTAAAAAAAAAAGCAGCACAAAAATTCATCAAAACAATTAAAAAAATCAAATTTGTCGATTTTTCAATGGATTCCTTTGCAACTTCGTTCGTGTACGCCCACACGATCCGGATTGAACGTCCTTTTGCAATGTTTGCACGGCACTAGTTGACCGAGATGTGATTTCCACCGAGCCTCGCTCGTCGCTGCCCAATCCACCATGGGACTTTCGGCTGAACTCTCACCTGTTGAAATAACGATATGTATATTTTCAAAAACTAATTTATTAATATTCATAATAAATGTATAAAAAAAAGTAAATTGCATCGTTAAAAAAGAACGTTTCTCCGAGGTATTTTCTTTCCAAAAACCAGACACCGACAACTGCCAAAATGTGTAACTCGAACAAAACATCAAAGATGTCAAAAATATGTAAATCTTTTTATTTCAAAAAATTGAAATACCAAAAGAAGTAATTATATTGAAAATAAATTGAAAAAAGAAATCAACCTCCTGGAGGCCGAGGACTGAAAAGCCTTGGAAAAGCACGAAACATTTAATAACTGATTGCCGATTGAACCGCGAAAAAGTAAAACAAAAACTTGCAACCACAGAAAATGAAATGAAAAATGGTAAACGTTTTGCTCCGTTAGTTTTTTGAAACAATAATTGTCGGTTTTTCTCGTCTTTCACTCTTTCACATCTATTTTCTCCTCAACATCGTGAAATTGTAATTCTTCAAAATTATCTCTACAATGAAAATAGTCGATTTAATAAACGAGTAGAAATAGACAAGAAATGTCGCTTTACGCTTTGTCTCTGTCCAAAAATAGTCCAAGACCTTTTCCCCTTTACGACACCCACGCAACAAGATATTCTTAATAAATAGAGGGTTGCTATACGGGGTGGACGTTAATGGACGTATCGTGTATGCGTATGCAAATGCCATATGTACCAATCGATCCGCTCGCTATTCTTGACCCTGGCCGGAATTTTTATAATATAAAAGACAAGACATTTATTTTTGGTTACGAGGCACTTTTTAGGTAGCAAATTTTGTGAACATTAGTTCAGATAAAAATACTTTCGAACTACGATGCTGCCATTGAGGACTTGAGATTTTTTTTAATCGAAGCTGCATTTCCATGTACTTTGAATCAAATATGAAAAAAAAATAAAATGAAAAATTCGTTCTGTACATGCAAGCACTTCATAAATCATTTTTTCAACGAGTATCGGTTCGTTGATTGGGAAAGTGATTGAAGTAACGAAACGCAATATAATTAAATTGTTTTCTAAATGACAAACGTCGACAGGAAAACTGAAAATTGATGGAAACATGGAAAACTGAAATTGATTGGAAATAAAATGTACATTTTATGTTTGTGAAATAAGTTGGGACAAATAAAAATTGTACGGCGATGGATGACCTTTCGTTTGGACTACTCGAATACTCCTTGTCGTGCATGCATAATGCAGAAAAAACTTTATTTATGGCACCCTCCCACGAAGCTTTAAAATACCCGATTGATGCACACAATGCGATGGAGCCTTTTCCGGAAAATTCATAATTAGAAACTGAAATCATTTTTTTTTATTCTTACAATAGAAATTTTTTTAAAAAACGTTTCTAAATTTATGGATTCATTTTTCGTCTAGAAAAAAAGAAAATAAGCACGTGCAGCTTTTTATATTGGGATAAATTTAACAGAAGTGCAAGAAAAATGGTCACAGTCTCGTGTGGTCTTAACACGATCAATAATAATGTGTTATGCACCTGATGACACGCGAGAGCTTTTATGCATGTTGCGTGTACAAGCTTACGGTCGTCAAAAACTTATGTTAAGGATTTTCACTACCCATAGCTTTTTTTATAATTTTTAGTTCCTGAAACTTTGAAGAAAACGTATCACAGCTTTTCAAAAGAATCAAAATTAAACTAAAATCGTATCAGTTCGATTTTTTAACAATTCTTATCAACATAACACTCTCGTTATGACTTTTCCACAGAATGAGATTATGATTTTTACTCGAGTGGTTCGATCTATGTACCAATTGGCTACTGCTTTCCCAGCAATTAAAAATTCAAATGGAAATTTCATTTTTCAACGGATGAAAAAAAAAATTATATTCCTTGAAAATTAATTGCAAATATTCGCTCAGCGTTTTGTCAAATATCTGAGAATGATTGAGACGAAAACAAAAAATTGGCTGATAACCCGTCGAATGTTATTTCGCTTTTCAGATTTATTAATACTCAAAATTAATAATTTTGATAATAAAATTTCTCAAGTGAATAGATTTTTTGACACTTTTTTTTACTGAGAAAGTGTATTTTTTTTTAAATTTAATTTGGTAATTGCAAAGCGAGCAATAAAACGTGGCTAAAAATGTTGAGAAGATTGAGGAGTTAATAATTCCTTGGCAGTACGAGTAAAATGAGGTCGTTAAAACAAGTAGAAACTGGGTCTGAATTCTATAATCTTCAATCTTTAGCACGAGCTCGTGAAAAAAAGATTGAAGTATAAATTTCTTCATGAACTTTTTCTTTTATTATTCGGGGAAAGGGTTGTGGTCAAGCCTGGTAAAGTTGAGCTTTCGGGTAAATCGATTGCGAGGAGAGCGAGAAAGAAGGGAGAGAGAATATGGAAAAGAGCGTTGACCCTTGGTGGTCACAACTGGCTTCCTTTCAGGTCGAAAAAACTCCTGTATGAATAGTTGATAGAGCTCTTTTCTTTCGGTACATTATTAAACGCTTTTTTCCACGAAAGTTCCTATCAATCTGGTTCAGACTGATCGATGAAGTAACAGGAAAAGTCCATTCGAGTAAAATCTTTGACGAAGCTATAAAAAATGTCTTACGTTCAAAAATACACCTTGAGAAATATAATTCTGCATCGAAAACGTCCCTGCATTGAAACGTCGATTTATCGACTAAATTATTATATCAGAAATCATTGAATATAAATGTAAAACTTTGATTTCAAAGCAGGACTGATTTCATTCTGTCATTTTTTGGTAATAATTCGTTGTTTTTTTTTTTTTTTTTTTTTGCGTTTTCTGATGAATTTGATTACTGCAACTCACAATTTAGAGAATTGTGAGTTGCAGTAATCGAATTTAGAGAAAAATCGGTTTCCATAAACAGTGCACGCAGTTAACTGAAGAGCTATAAAAATTGTCTTGTCTTTTTCTAAAAATATTTGATGTCCAATAAACGATGAGACAGAAGTAAACAAAGCGTTAAGAGACTAAACAAAGAAATTGTTTTCAAAGTAATAATTGTCTGGACTGGGTAATGTTAACGTGTTTATCAGTGGAAAATCGTAAGAGAATTTTCGCATCGCGTGTCATATCAACGTTCGAAGGATCGATCGAAGCGTGTGAATTGACGTTTCCCGCGGAAAAAAAGAAACTCGCGGAATATCCTTATTTGAAGAAAATTTCAGATCGTGAAAGTTGCTCACTCGTGTAAACGATTTCGGGTTTTTGAGGCTCATCCCTCTGCTGATGTAACGGCAATTTTGAATTCTCGTTTTGCCACTTTCGCAGGCACTGAGGCTCGTGAATTTCGATACTCGCCGAGCCAAAATCACGTCCGCAAATGTAACAAGTCGTTGTTGGCTTCTGAGGTGGCAAAAACTAAAATTAAATTAAAAGAAGAATAAACAAAAAGGTGTCAATTGTATTATTTGAATGAAAAATGAACGAATGAAATGAATCATGACATCAACGGATTATTTTATTTAAACTTTATTATTATAATTTTTATGCTGCTAAACAATTCGTTGTAAAAATTGATTTCGTTCCTTGTTCGATAGAAAAAACGTTCAGTATTTTCATATTTCATGGTAATTCGATTCGATCAAATTAATCCTGAACGGTCAATTTTTTAAATGTGAAAATGTGATCATGAAGTGTTTTTAATAAATTGTACAAAAATGAAAAATGTCGTTAACGAGTTATGAGCGATTTTTGGATCTTCCGCCACGACGACTCACCCTCATCGGGCTAGTTGGTGAGGGACGTTCTCGAGTGGTGGAATCAGCTGATCTTTCGATTCTCTGAGGTATTTTTTTGCGTTGATTCAACGGGAGAGTTTCGTTCTCGCCGGTTTGAAATTTTTTAATGCACTGTGGCTCGTGTATTTTGATGCTTCGGGTACCAAAGTTACGTCCACAAATTTGGCACAGTACCGTTCCTCGAGCTGCAACATTGCGCGAAGTCGAATCATCCATTTTCTCCACGCTCTTCTCGATCGTCGGTGAACTTCCCGATGATGCGAATTTTCGAGAACATTTACAGCTTCTCTCGTGAACCTCTAGTCTTTCGGGTAAAAATGTTCTGCCGCATTTCCAACAGGGTACCAACTGTGCCTGAAAATAATAAGAATAAACATTTTATTTATATTTTTTCCAGTAGATTTTCATCATTAAAATAATTTCTTCGTCTCATTTGTATAAAAAATCGAATAAAATATTTTTTTTTTTAATAAAAAAAAATAGGACTTTCGTTGGGTTTGTTATGTAACTAGAAAAAAAAAGTTTTATGTCGAGGAATATTGACTCGATACAATGTTGCATCGAGCTTTTTCAAGAGTGAGAAATCGTTTCGATTGCAAAATGAAAAAATAACGAGTTTGGGAACACGGTGCTCTTGTTTCCATAAATTTAAACGATTTGGCATTGATGAAAAATACTTTATTTACGTCATAAAGCACAAATCGTCGAGATACGTACGCGATAAAGTCCCTGTGCTATATTTTCATATCGATTACATGGACTTGCATTACTTTTAGTTTAACGTCTTGAAAAAATGAGAACAAGAAGGGCTCAAGTCGTGTCTCCTATCATACAAATCGAAGCGCACTGGTTCCATTCGTCTTCTAACAAATAAAAGGGCTCGAGCAGCAAAAATTCATGTACGAATTCCGTTGGAATAGTTCCTTTTTCTTATCTCTAGATTTCTCGCGGAGTTACGAATTAAAGCAATTTGTACGAGCTCGAATAAGTGTGTCAGTGTCTAGACTGTTAGCAGACATTTTAATCCTTGAAAATCACTTCGTATTTTCTTTAACTTTATTTCTGTAATTACGATTTAATTTTATATTCACCGATTGTGATAAAAATATAATGAAACTCCAATATATTCGTACAGTTTATAACAATCTGTATATTAAACACAAGTTTGTGGAGATATTTGCACTTTTTTTCAACTTTTTTTTTATACCGTTATTTTTATAACGATTTTGTAATATTGCTGAACCATTTTACTAATAACAACCGTCAATATTTTCATTCTTAGAATTGATCTATGAATAAATCTTAATTTTCCATTCAAATCGATTCAAAATGAATCTATAACTATTGAAATAATATCCAAATAATAAGACTTTGTATGTAATAAAGTGTAATTTTTCATTATAATGCAAATTGGAGAAGAAAATGTATGTAAGAAAGTCAATGCACGACGACATCGTATATATTCGATCTGGGCTAATGCTCCTTACTTGCCTCGATTAAACACGATAACAAATTCATATTGCATTCAGGTGCATATATGCATAATTATGCAAACTACAGCCTGATTACTGCGTCGTACACTTTGTGGGATTACACACGATTTAAGAGACATGGAATGCGAATTATATCGATTTAAGACGGTGAAGTTGATCGTTTCAATGTTATTATTATTATCACTTAAAAGGATCACGTAAATTTCATAATCTTGTTGAGTTATCCGAATTTATTTGGAAATTTAAAAAATGATTAAATGTCGAAATTTTTTTCAGAAAATAAAAAACTTAATTTATGTATTTATTTTCATACCGTTTTCCATCGATTTCTATGGAGGTTTCACGTAATTATGAAACTTCATCAATTATTACCTGACTCTGTTCCCAAGCTGCATTGTTCCAATCGTAATGATCTACCGGTACAATTGGCCTTTGGGGAACTGGACGCCTCTGCGAAGCTGGCAACGCATTGTTCTCTCTTTCCCATTTCTGAAAGTAGAGCTCGTGTTAACTGGTCATAATAACATTGTTGAAATACATATCTTTAAAATAGTAATATTTACACCAATCGATACACATAATTTTCGTTGAAATCGCATGCACCTCCTTATTAAATTACATTAATTCAATTAATTAACTTCCAAAAAATCTTAAGGAGTTTCGGTACAGGCGATACAATGTTGCCATGTTAAAAACACAAAAAATTGTCAAAAAGTTTAGAATTTTATCAAATTTTGTGAGCATATTCTTTAGTGCCAAATTTGACAATACAAATTTTTTCAGATTTTTCTTCTACACAGTTATCGAATAATTGAAGACTAAAGTTCACGTGTATAAGCATAGCATTTTCATATATATAGGTATACACTTCGGGCATAAGAAATCTGCTTTAATGCATAATTACTCGATAACTAAATAGAAGAAAATTTTGAAAAAATTTGTGCTTTCGTACTTGATGTTGAAGAACATTATCACCAAATTTCATTAATTTCTTAACATTTTACCTTTTGTACCGAAACTCCTTAAATTAATATTTAATGGAAAAAAATTATGGAAAATATAAAAACAGATTAGTAATCGTAAGAATACGGAAAGAAAATAGCAGGAAATGAGTCGAAAACCTCTGACAACTTCCAAGAGATAAAAGTTCTACTCTTGGTAAACAAGTAATTGAAAGAAAATAAACAAAAAAAGTAATTCGAATTAATAAAACATGACGGTACTATTGAGACTAGGAAATTTCAGTGTAGCTTTTGATAACGATCGAATGAAGCTAATTATTGAATCAAATTAATTACAGGATGTTCCACTGCCCTCAATTAATATATTTATCCAAACTGGCCACTGTGAAGAAGACTGCTTTAAAAATTGAATGAAAAAAGTCCAGAATATCGTTTCATATCTCGCGATCACCCTTCGCTTTGTACCAATGATTTATAACGGATTGTCACGATGGAAACGTAAAAAGGAAGCATGTAATCGAGATATCATCGTGACACAAAGGGAGGAGGCAATATTGATCAGAATATATGCACAAGCGTAGGTGACCGGTATAAACGAGTCAAAGTCGAGGTCAGACACACACTTATCTTTGATGTTCATGCACACGTATCTATCTAATATCGATTCTGGTATCCAATAAAAATTACAAAGGGCACACGACTCATAAAAATACTTATTATCAATTTTTCCATTCAATCATCCACAACTTTTCGCACATTGGGCGTTGGCAATGGAAAAAAAATAAATAAAAAGACAATTTGATTCGAAATTTCAATTTGCCATTCATCAGATTCAATCTCTTTCTATAATCATCCTTCATGCGTGTGCTTTCGATTCGTACAATCGTTATATTCGAACGTATGACTCATGGTCAAGCAACGAAGCATTACAGAGTATCGCAATGAATCAACAAAGGGGAAATTTAATTCATACAAGAGTCATAACATCTGCTTCACGGATCATCGATTCAAAATAACAAAGTAATTTTGGTACTTAATCGTGAATCGCATTAAGCTGGCAAAAAAAAAAAATTCGAGTCGTGTTATAAAATGAAGGGCTTAAAATATTTCAATTTCTTGATTTTTTTTGTTGTTGTTTCGATGAGTTTTCGGATACTTTTTTCTTAATTTGTAATTATTGTTGACAAAACATAAACTGACAAATTATTGGCTTTTATTCGTGTCGAAGAAATTAGTAGATTTTTCTTATAAGGAATAGAGCTTCTTCAGAATATTTTTCTTTCAACTTGTTTAAGAATTAAAATTTACAACTGGAAAACAAGACCGAATTGTTTTTGGATTTTGATGAAAGAGTTAAAGAAATTCTTATCGACGAAGATTTTTGACTGAAAAACGGTTTCGTAAAACGTTCACCAGGTGAAAAATATGGAAGAATGATGTAAATATTGAGTCGAACGATTATCAAAAAATTATAACTCCAAACGTACTTGCATGCATTTTGGTTCGTGAATAGGAAAACTGGCGGTTCCAAATTCCCGAGCGCAAATATAACAAGTAACGGTCCTGGGTCCTCTTCTCGTAGGATTCATTAAACCGGCTTGATTTTTATCCTCTTTTCGATCGCGCGGCGAAGTATTCTTCGAGTTTTCTCCTTTGGGCGACGAAATTTGTTTTTCTTCCTGAGACTTAGTTCGCTTGCTCTTCTCACTTCGAAAGTTCAGAGCGACAGGTTTTTGGATAGTTTTTGGAACGGAAATTTTGGATTTTCCGGTAGTCCCGGAGTCTTTATCTTTTTTCAAAATAACGCCGGAGCTTTTGGGATGGCTGTGAAAACGTTCGGGCTGATCGGGTCGGCCACAAGTTTTACAAGGCTCCGGAGCACTCTTAGTTGAGGCTCCGGTGAAAACTTCGATTTCAGTGGAAACAGCGATTTTCGATGCTTTATTTTTTTTCACGCTCGAGAGAGGAGATATTTTGGCTGCGTTATTATTGTTGTTATTGTTGCCCGAAGCGTTGTTTTTGTTGTTGTTATCGTCGAGGCGTTTTCCATCGGAAATTCGTTTTTTAGGCAAATTTTCGGTGGATTCACCGCCGCTCGATATAATCTGGCGACGACTGCTCGACAACGACGATTGTTTCTTCATGATCGACGAATCTGAAGAAATCTCAATGGCTCTACCGGGCTCGTGCAACTGCTCGAAACTCGAAATTTTTTTTGTACCAATTGTTATGACAATTGGCAACGAGGTTGTACTCGAATCCTGATCGTCGTCGTAAAACAGATTCGATATCCGTTTCCTCGGCAAACCAGAAGGAAACGAACAAGACTTTTCACCGATCGGGACACTCTGACGACGCCTTGAACTACCGCTCGTAGTGTTCCTTGTTGTTCCCCCACCAACTCGACCTTTCACACTCTGGTGAATTCGCGTCATCGAATCACACAACAATTCCTTCCTCACCAGTGACATATCCAACTTGTTTAATAATCTGGGATCTAGTACACTTGGTCTCTCCAAATTCGCTGTTTTCGGACGTTCCCCATGACCCGATGAACGATTGTGATTTTGGTTGTGATTACGATTATGATGATGACGACTGTTTTTCAATTTTGGTGGCCAAGTTCCTGTCTCCAATGCCGATTTTGGTTTGATTCTACGTGACGAAATTTCCTTGGCTGTTAATTCCAACAACAAAAAATACACATTAAAATTAATTTTAGCTATACACAGCTATAAATATATACGAAGAAAAAAATTCGGTCATCAAAACTCAAAATTAAAGAGAAACACAATCGATTAATTTCTAATTCATAAAAAATTGAGGAATTTTAATGGTGAAAAAAATTTTCAAACGCAACCACGATTCGTTTCGATTAGTAAAATTGAGGCAAAATTAAGCGGGTAAATTATAATTAATTATTACGAATTAGTATTTACCAGCGAGCGATTCGAGGTCATCCTTAATGATGAGAAATGTCTTCTCAGGAAGAAATTCCGCAGCAACTTTTTTCCACTTCATGATATTGAGAGAAATTGTTTATCCCGAGTATTGAATCATCGATGAAGCCGTAATTGTAAAATCCATGGATATGACAACTCGTAATTTTTCCACGTGGTCGAACTATTTTTTTCAAAGTCGTAATTTTTCAATTTTCAAAAGCAAGCAGAGATCTAAAAATCAGTTTTTTTTTCTTTCTGTTAAAAATAACATTCCACCCCCGCTGTTAAGTTTTTCAATTTTTTTGACATCGTTTCTTAACAGAGAGCTGCCTCGATTATTGTTGATCCACCAAGAAGGAATTACAAAAATAGTGCTTTACGATTTTTTATAGCTTCTATTATGCAGCGAGAAACACCAGAAATTTTTTGTTTCACAATAAATTCTTCTCATTTTCTAGATATTTCAAGACGAGCGATTAATAAGGAGGATTTTGAAAAAATTGACATAACTTTTCATCGCACACGATCTCTGTCATATTTGACAGTCGAGTCCAAAGTTCGATTCGAGTGAAAAAAAATCGAAACGTCACTGCAAAAACCATTGAAAAAATGTCACCAATTTTTTTTCATTTTTCATTTCCAGCTGAAATTGAAAAAAAAAAAAAAAACATAATGTTATTGTTGGAAATTGATGTTGCGACGATCGAGGAAAAATTTGGAAGTAAATTTGTGTCCACGAGGCAACACGGAGCGCGTTACACAGCACACTGAGCTCTCTTCACTCGAGTTTACCTTGTCATTGGCTCCCTTTTCTCGTGGTAGACATACAAACTACGTATACTACGTTTACTACGCCAGCAACTTCACTCATCTATGAGACATTTCAGACCAAATGGGCCTGGAATCATTGGAAAGTTTTATTCTCATTTTCAATAAGAGTGTACCCCATAAAAGATAAGTGCGAAAAATCGCGAGTGTCATGAGCCAAGTTTATTTTTCTTGATTTTTTTTTTAATCCTATTTTTTCACTCGTCTCCGTTGATGAAGAGCGGTAAATATTTTTGAAAAATTAATAAATGTATCTGAACCAATTGCAGATAATCATGGAGAATGCATCAGCGATGGGGATGAGAAAAACTGAAAAAAAAAAAATCAATTTAGCATGAAACGTCTCGTACCTTCTTCGCTTTCACCCTGTGGTCGATCGTGCGAGAATCAGGTGGACAGAAAAAATCGATCCAACTGTATTCTATAGTAACACAAATATTAGGCTCTCGTGGTTGAGTTTCCATTGTTTTATGGTGCATGCTCGTCTCTGTATCCCTCAACAAATGCGTCATCGTTTCAGACAACGAGCATAGGCCGAGATATGCAAAAATGGAGTAAACAGCCATGGATAACCGTTCAAAATGAAGATAAAATAGAAACATGAATAATTATTTTGCAAACTCATATTTTCTGATGGTGGAGAGAGCGACTTGAAAATCCAAAATGCCCGGAATCATAACGGAGAATCGTTTAAACAAAATTACGAATAGTCATTATTGCTGAAATTTGGTAAAAAAAAGTTATATTTTTTCATGGTGAAAAGATTCTTTGGTGAATTCTTAAATTTCATATTTTTCGCGCGTGCGAATTTGCACAAACAGGATTTTTCTGAATTTTTTTATAAAACACCATATCAAAATCGTTCTTTAATAACGAATTTTAATAAAACGTTTGGAAATACGCATTGGAAGTAGATTTACAGCTGGACAACTAAGAAATCACACTCAAAAAAGTAATTTTGTTCATTATACCGCTTGATACTCGTCAAGAAAAAAGTATAATCGAAGCTGTATTCGTGTTTTTTGTTTTCAAGTCCCGACTGCCTGCAGGACAAAAAGACGAGAGTTATGTGATCAGCTGATTGGGGGTATTACTTTGTCGCAACTTTTTCGATAACTTACATAGCAAGTTCACTTGAGAAATTTCGGTACAGGCGATGCAATGTTGCCATGCTAAACCATGTTAAAAACATAAAAAAATTAGAATTTAAAAAAATTTAGTGAACATATCCTTCAGTGCCAAATTCGACAATACAAATTTTTTCAGATTTTTCTTCTACACAGCTATCGAGTAATTGAACACTAAAGTTCACGTGTATAAAGATAACCTTTCCATATACATATGTATACATTCCGGGTATAAAAAATCTGCTTTAATGAGTAATTACTCGATAACTAAGTAGAAGAAAATTTTGAAAAAAATTGTGTTTTCGTACTTGATGTTGAAGAACATTATCATCAAATTTCATTGATTTCTTAACATTTTGCCTTTTGTGACGAAACTCTTTAAAGAGCAGCGATAGCAATTTTGGGATCACCAAACAATAATTCTCATGTATGCTCCTCGCTAATGAGCATATTTATGTAATGAGGTTTAATTGTTTGCCGTGTCGAGCCTTATATGCATGGATGATGCGGGTATGATTTCGCGAGTGTTGGTAAAACTGGTGTACGATGGTGAAATAATCTCGGTTCGTGCACCACTTTTTTCTCTCGAGCCAACGTCACGCGTAAGCGATACTTGTAAAAAATGAGCGTTAATAATATTCTCTCGAGGATTTCGCAATGGAGAAAAAAACATTTGTATATTCGTGACGCGATACATGTTGCAGGTAGTATGTACAAAATTGTTAAGTCTATTTCGCTCTTATCTTCGATAACGATATCTCTTGAAGTGAAACCATAACTGAAATATGTTGTTGTGAAATTGGCACCTGAATCCTCGTTTGTAGGAGTACTCCCATTCCCGATTCACGATTTTGAAGGCGATGTCCTCGTAAGGGGGACCAGCGTGGAAACGAAGATTCGCAAAGTCCTTGTTGTCTGCACAGGGAGTCTAAATATTGGGTTGAAATGAAATTTCATTAGTTTTCGTATATTCGTATCGAGCAAAACCTTGTTTGTATCAATCAGGATTGTAAAATTTCGAAAAAAGTTCAATATTCGACTCGGATATACCCATATCAACAACTAAACAGAATCGGTGATCAACGAATTCATCAAGAGATCGTTATTTTTTTTATTATTCTCATTGAAATTCTTTCCTAACGTTCAAAATTAAAAAATAACTTACCAAAAAATATTCAGGCGTTGTGCTTTTGTCAATGAGATCCGGATAGAATATGTTAAATTTGTAGCCTTGAACGATTTTCGGTGGTGGATTATCCATGTCGTAATGAGTTTGATTGTATTTATTCCACTCGAAACCTGTGTGTACACGATTGAAATATCGAGGTTTGCGCGGTCTGTATTTGTCGGACCATAAATAAATTTGTGCTTCCAACGAGGATTCGACGCTGAATTGTGCCTCGTCGGAGCTCATATTTTTTCGGGCTTCACGATCCATCGCTTGTTCCTCCACGCTCATAATACTCTGGACTTTTCCACCTGTACGAAGAACTTGAACTCTGGCGTACTCCAAACGGCGCGCGTCATCCTCATCAAGAGTCACAATTGTTCCGGGCTCGAGTTGCGACTGAGTCATGTATTTTGGCGAATAACCACCGGATTCGTACGCTCGACAAGATTCCGATATCATTTCGTCTGCCACGTTCGAGCCTTCATCCTCCTCGCTGAAAAATCGAAAAACCAAAATTTGTTTCAGTAATTTATTTTGAAGTGTCTGTCAAAGTGTCCGGTAAACAATTTCGGATCGATTAAAACTTTTTTTCGTGGGTAATTATTGAATTCTATCGAGGAATTTTGTATTTTCATTCTCTTTTTAGTAACGTACTTGGAACCGCTGTCATCCGCCTTTTCGCGCACCGCACTCGTGCTCGGTTCATTCGTTTTCGTTCCTTTCTCGCTCGTAGCTTCGGAACCATCCGCTTCGCTCTCACTCCTCGCTACTCCCTGCTCAGCAATCAAAACTTCCAGTTTTTTACGCAAATTTTCCTGATGTCTGTCTCTCAATCGAGCCCTTGCCATGTGAGCTGTTTGATATTGGGATTGAAAATGTTGTTAATAATATTTCTACAATTATATTTGCCAAAATTTACGATATTCTCCAAGAGAAATAGCACAATTGTTAATTGAAAACAAAAATATACCTTTCAACTGCGAAAGCAAGCTCTCCCAATATCCGATATCCACTCGTTCCAATTTACCGGATATTTTCGTTTCTATTTGCAATTGGAGAGCTTCCAGCTGTGCTGCAGTTTTGCCCTTAAATACTGCTGTAACATCTTTGGCCACAGATTCGTGGATTCCCTCTCGACGACCAACAGCTGAACAATAAAACAAATATTTTATTTTTATTTTTTGAACATTGTCCAGAAAGTTAAATGCATCATGAAACCAGGCAAGTCATTCAAAGTGTTTTCTACTTCTTCCATAAGGGAACCAGCAGAAAAATGCAAGTAAATTGAAAAATATGAAAATTGAGAATGAAAATATTTTTTTTTTCAGAAATACGAATTTCGATAGCGACCATAAACTATTGTATTTTCAAAAACGTCAGTTATATACAATTATTGAAATATTGAAACAAACAAAAATGTTAATTTTATTCCTCACCAACTTCATACTCGGATCTCTCCAACTTTCTCAGTTTGTGCAATTCGTCTTCGACGATAACAGTAATATCATTCCAATAATCAAGATTTTTGCCACGCTCTAATTCCTTGTAGACGTTGATATCTTCAATGAGATCTTCGAGATCCTTGATGTTTAAGCCACGGAGATAAGTGTAGGGTTCGTGCATTTCGACAGCGTCGACTTCTTCTTCCGCGCTAATGTATTTAGCGAGAAGATCAATGGGTTTCGCTCTACCGTCCTGTATTCTTATTCTCGATCTTAATCTCGCTTGTTCCAAATGAAATTGATCCTCTTGTTTGGACCATTGTTCCAACTGGGCAGCTTCTTTTCCGCGTTGTAACATAGTCATTTCTTCCTCTCTTTGCTGTCTCTCAAGTTCTCGTTCTTGTCGCCTTTTCTTCACTTTTTCCAATTCTCTTCTATTCTCCTCCTGTTTATAGCGGTTTCGACTTTCCAGTTCTTCTCTGCTCACGCCCAACAAACCTTCCTTCTCCAATTTTTTAGACCATACGAACGTTGACAAAAGATTACCGTCGCCAAATGGATTATCCGTATTCGTGTAATGAAGATAGTCATTGTCCCAGCCCATACGCTCTTTCCTTTTACGCTCCTTTGCCTCTTTCTTTTTTAAGCGACGCAACCTCTTTTCCTCCGGAGTCTCCGTCACTTTCAATAATTCTTTTTGACGACGACGTTCTTCTGCCTGCTTTAGACGTTGTTTTTGGAGCTTTTCCAATAGCTTTACCGAGTTTGAGGATGAAGCTGAAGAGCCCGAGGATGTTGAATCAGCAGAGGAAGAAGAAGACGAAGAAGAAGACGATGATCTGCGACTTTTATGGAAAAATTTGAATTATCGAATGGTCAATGATTATTTTTTCTATGAAAGAACCACATTCAACTTTTTTTTAATGACTCTCAATAATAGGACTTTTTACATTTTCACCAAACATTGCATGTTTATTGCTTGTGCATATATTCATACAAGTTTGATACTTTTATAGAACTTACCTTTTACGTTTCTTTTGTTTCGACAATTTTTTTCGCACCAGTGACCTCGAAGCATCCTTTCGTTTGACCTTTTTCTTTGAGTGTTTAGATTTTTTGGCATCTTTACTTTTCGTTCTCGAGCTGCTAGATTCCCCATCATATTTTCGGTGTATCGAATTATCCTTGTTTCGACTACTGTGTCGATCTTTAGCTCGTGATTTGTCGTAATCATCTCTTCGCGAATGTCTCTCCATTATTAATAAACGTCAAAATAATTAGAGTACTGAAACGGTCGGAGAAATTGGTAAAACGTAAATATACGTTGTGACTTAACCTAAAAATTTGTAAAGGTTTAATCGACTCCCGCGACCCTTATTGCAAATCACGAACTTGTCGGAACTCGGCGCAAGTCGCAACTGCCATGCTGGATGCTGGATGCTAAAAACAGCTGTTTTCCGGTTTGAGTTAGTCAAACGGCTATCTATCGAACAAGGCACGTATTAAAAACATAAAAAAAATTATTCAGTATTCGAAACGATTATTGAATCATTGTTTTCTCGAATTAATCGTTTTCATTTTATAAATTTTATTAAAATTTTTGTACAGAAAAGGATAAATATTTGAAATTGATGGTTCACAGTTGATCGCTTGATTTTCAATCATCCCCACTCTGCGCACGTGACCACATCCGTTAGGCTTTCAAATTCTCGACAGATCCCAACATACACGCGCCATCGTACACGCGAAAAAGTGTTGTTCGCTTTTTTTTTTTTACTCCACCAAAAACGATCCCGAGAGTAAAGACGTTGGTTCGGATTTATCGAAATATCGCTTTTTATTCAACAGTGTGTTAATTAGTGGCGCCCAGTTTGGTGGATACGAATAAATCGTAGTTCCGAGACACGATGTCGCACAACGGTATATACTATTCGGAGAAATATTACGACGATAAATACGAGTACAGGTTGGTTTTTCGGCGATTTTAAATTTCAACGGATCTTCGAGTTGTCGAAGGAACGTTAATCTTCCTATAAAACATTGACGCTTTTTTTTTCCATAAAATTCAACAGTTTTTAAAATTACGACCAAAAAATGTATGCAACGAGAACATTTGCGTTTTGGGTCGTTTTTTGTTCAATCATCCGGATGCGTCGTTTCGATCGTAACCTTTGTGTCCTTTCACACATGCAGGCACGGCCATTTAAATGACCGGTTTCTTAGAATTTCTTTTTTTTCTCGATTTTTTGAACGCGAAATCCGTTCATATCTCAACTCGGAATGACTGTGGGCGTTCGAGGGATTGCGTTTTTTGTTGTTGATGAAATAATTCAGTCCACAGACTATGTACGAATTGAATTTTTATAATTTAATCCTAATTACTCCGATTCCGAGAGAACAATATATTCGTTAAACAGATTATCAAGAGACTCGGTAGAGTTAATGGGATGAGTAAAAAAAAATTTCAAACTGTCGCTGCAACAAAGAAAAACTTTTTCCCTTATAACGGAGCTCAAGCTGCGTATCACTGATTTTACAACACTACTAGCCCAAACCCCTACTATTTTATTCAATGGGGCATATCCATTTGGAAAAAAAGTTGAAAATGAATTAATCGTAATGTTATATCGATTTTATAAGTCATTGGAGTATTTGAAACATTTCTTCTGTTCAAAAACACATTTGGGAAAAGGTTCATAATTTTTTTATGCAATTATAATACAGAGTCTTGAAGAAATTTCTTTTTAACCATGCACACTTGGGCCAAAAATCAGGTAAAATAAGAAACGGAGTAGCATAAAACATAACCAAGACCTCCCGTATCTCTCAGCAGATTTTAAACAGTTCCAATGACAATCTGGGAAACGAATGCCATTTCTGAAGTAAGATTTGTAGTTGTAATGAGAATTGAACGAATAAATATATAAAAAAATGTTTTATCAGGCACGTCGTCCTGTCCCACGAATTAGCTAAACGAGTGCCAAAAACTCATCTGATGTCTGAACAAGAATGGAGAGGTATCGGAGTCCAACAGAGTCAAGGATGGGTGCATTACATGACTCATCAGCCCGGTAAATATTACCTTTTGCATAATCAACTAAGGAAAATATCTTGAAACTGGGAAAAAAATATTTTTTCAAATAATAAGAGGATCCTGCTGCTTCTTTTCGAATAAACTGTAATTTTTTTTTCTTCTGCTCTTGCAGTTGCATAAATTCTGTCTTTTAATTTGAAACTGAATACAACTTCTGAAGCGCAGCGAATCGTTGATTGCAACAAAATGAATTCTAAATTCTTTCATTGACGAGACGGGAATTTTTGTAAAATTGTAATTTTATTTGTTGCAAGGACTAGATTCAAAGAAAAAAAACAATTCAACAATTTGAAATTACTTTTCAGAGCCACACATTCTCCTGTTTAAGAGAAAAATCACTTCGCCTCCACCTGAATAAGCAGCGTTAACGATTCATCGCCAAAATCAAAGAAGATCCGAGCTCAGGATGAAAATCATGAATTTTTGGACAACGGCTGAAGGGGTGACCTCGCAAAAAAATAGGAGAAAACGTTGAATCGATTTGAAAAAGAAAAAAAAAACAAAAAAAAAAAGTATTTTCATAGAATTAAGTTTCCAATTCGTAGCAGTTTCATTTTTCGGTCAAACGAAACTGCTCGATAGCCTCGCGTTTTTTTTTTTTCTACTTTTGATAATAATCCAAATAGTTCTCTCTTATTTCACTGCCCATGAATACCTAAAATAGTAAAAAACAATAACTAGAACAAAAAAAAAAGTACAAAAATTCAAGAGATTCGAGCGTTTCAATTTTCGACGAGGACTTTCAGTAACATTTTTTATTTTTCCCTCCTTTTTTTTTTTTTACGATCTCAAACGTAATTAATCGATGGAAATGAAAAAATAAAGAATGCAACGTTCTTAAATCAATTCTCGTTGATAATTGAAAATTTTTAATCAATTTTTACTTTTTCATAGTTAAGAAACAATACACAAAGAGATCGTATCTCTCTCGTGATTTTCTAAACTCCTAAGGTCAATGAAGTATCCTGTACATATGTCTATAAAGTGCCTAGTTGTTAATAATTGCTCTTTTTTTTTTGTCACTGTGGCTCAAAAAACTGGAAAGATACGTGTGAACGAGAAAAGAAAAAGGTTTTACTTTCGTGTATTGAAACGAGACCAGAGAGGCCTTAAAATGTGGTATTATTATTAATATTATTATAATTATAAATAATCTATAAAGACCAGTGTATTTTTGTAATCCGCGAATTTCGTCTATTATTTAAATCGTAAAAACTGTCCAAATCGTCGTTCGTCCACTCAACCGCGGAATACTTAAAACTTTAGAAGCGTAGAACGTATTTTTATTATTTTTCTCAAATAAAATCCTGAATTTATTCGAAAAAAATAAATTAAAAAAATACCAATTTTCTGTAAAATAATTCACGAATCCTCAATAACTCAAAGTGGATCGCATTATTTTAAGCCTTTATTGCCAAACGAAAATTTACCAGTCCTTATAATCGCCACGTTTGTGTACGGCCGGTAAAAATTAGTAGGAGGAATTTGTATGTGTGCTATCAAATTTCGTTTCGAACGTATATCGACGTCAAGAAAAAAATCGATGAAAATTGAGTAGTTTTTTTTTTTCAATAGAATAACAGCAAGAATTTTCATGTTTAAGGTCACCGACTTTTGACATTTCCATTATACGTTATCATTATCGTTATTCGTTAGCATTATCGTTGTAAAAAAAAAAAAAAAAAGAAAAACGACAAAACTGTACGATAAAATTCATTTAAAAGAAAACTTTCGATTTGCTCAAAGGTTCTGATAAAACTTTGACACTTGGAAAATACTGGATTTTTTAACGATTTCGTTTAGCACGCGTTCATGCGTCTATATATATATTTCCCCCACGCGAATTACGTCTCCTCGGAACTCTTCGGGATCCCGATTACATTGATAATCAATAAGCGAAGCATATGTACAAAAAAAAAAAATCACAATTTTTTTAGTACGTAGTCCAAAAACGATTTTTGTTTTTGCATTTCGATTTTTTTCTTTTATTTTTTATTATCGAGTATTTTGCGTTACTATTACTCTTCGATTATTATAATAATAACATTAGGATTGAACAATTGAAAAAAAGTGCCTCGATGGATTATAACACGTAAAAAGAAGAGTTGGGAACGCGTGAACAACAAACGATTAATGTTCGCCACGCTGCTTATTCAACATCACCAATATTTTTCATTTTGTTACGCGAGAACGAATAAATATACTATTTTTTGGTTCTGAATATTTTGTCATTTTTTCTTCATCTCTTTATTTATTCCGAGGAGATCGCCTCGATCCAAACTTCTTGTTCAAAACCCTCGTGAATACTTGTTTTTTTAAATTCTTTTTATTCTGGGTTTTATCAACTCCGCCTATTCGTCTATATATGTACAGGGTGTCCCATTTTTAATTAATACGACGAAGTACAAAAAAAAGATGGCGCCACCAGAAGCCACAAAAAAATCTTGCATCGATTCTTTTTTTGTGTTTGGTGCTGAATCAGTTTTTTTTTGTAACGCAATAAATTCCGTATCTTTCATCAATGAACTGAAATTATCAATGAGCAAAACTGATAATTTTCAACATCATTATTCGTTCCTTTTTATAACGGTTTGTTTTTGTTTTCTCGAATATCGGAAAGTGATGACGACAAATGTGTCATTTTTGCAGCTCAAAATGGAGGAATTTTCTTTCTTTGGGCATGTTTCAGTTTTTTTTTTTTTTTTTTTTTTTATAACGGCGAACTGAAATTAGTTCCGTTTCCCCCGGGATAATTTGCTGTTTTAATTAAAATGTGACACCCTGTATGTTATACGTGTATATATATATATTTCGTCACCATACACAGCATAAATCGTAGGAGGCGTCATTTTTTTTTCGTATTTTATTCCAACAGATTCACTGACTGCTTCAAGGTCCCTTCACGTATTGGGAAGTAGTTGGGAACGAAAACATTGGGATAAAACGTGAAGTGGATTCAAGTCTCGTTTTTCCTGTTCTATTGTTAAACGATGAATTACACACAATCACAAATAACGTGTTCAAAAATGGAACCGAAAATATCTATTGTTAAAATGAAACGTAGAAAACTGACAGAATTCGTGGTCAAAATCACGATTGAAATCGAATTTCAATTGGCATTTATTGAAGTAATCCATTGTTCAATGCTAACTATTGTTCGTTCCCTTTTTCTCATTGGAAAATCTAACGAAAAAATAGCACGAAGATAATTTTAATGCTAATTATTCGAACGTAACCTAAAAAACTCGAGAGTTCGAAGATTTAACAAAAAAAAAGCGATTAAGTTCGATCGTTGATTAATGAAGAAAAGTTCTTTTTTTTTTTCGATCATAATTTTTATCGATAAATGTATAATTATTGATATCGCAATTCTGATTTGATTATTTTACTGT
Organism: Campoplex capitator; assembly: GCA_037576405.1. Classification (NCBI taxonomy): domain Eukaryota; kingdom Metazoa; phylum Arthropoda; class Insecta; order Hymenoptera; family Ichneumonidae; genus Campoplex; species Campoplex capitator. The sequence goes on along the minus strand of JARBWI010000323.1, from coordinate 3,760,766 downwards.
TACGAGAAAATGCGAAGTGCGGTCTGCATTGATGAATGGAGAATTTTTTACGATGAAATTATAATAAAATCAAATGGAATAAATACGATTACTTTGATCAAGTTTGTGTATATATAACGTCCTTATAGGAATACCGAGTAACAAAGAGCGACGTGATTATTAAGATAAAGAATAATCAATCGATAAACAAGTTGGTGAAGAATTCACCTACAAACCGGAATAAACCAGATATGTTGACTTCATCGCGTACATATAAATTTCTATGAATATACGTACTACACAGATTGATAAATATACAAGTTGACGAATTATGTCACTATTGTAATATGCGATAGTCACGTAGAGATCGCATGTGTCAAAATAACATTTTTCATATTCTCCTCCCAACTTGGTTAGGCAAAAGCCTCGATCCACTAAATGAAGCGACTGCTTCCGAGATCTCGTCTCTCGCGATTACTGTTGCGCATATACACTTCGCGCCAACATATATCGATGTTGTTGGAATATTAATTGCTTCCTTCGATCATCTCACGAACCGATTCGCAACGCGAAGGGCGTTACTTTTTTTTAAATTATGCGCATACCGATGAGCCGATGAATACACGTGTCTAATGCCGACATCTTGTTACTTTCGTTTCCGGATTGGACTATATCGACTATATTTCTCAGCGAATTTCTACAGCCAATAAGAAGTGGACGCTCCAACCACGGAGATAATTTTCACCTAACGTTTTTCGATTCACAGTTTTATCGTTTTTTATTTACTTCATGAATTACTTGACTCTATTGACTATACCGACGAGTCGTGACTGTTTTTTATTACACGAATTTCTGCATTTTTATTTTATGAACTAGAGAAGAGTGGAAGAGTTGAAGAATTTGACGATTTTTTTTCCCAATTTGTTTGATTTTCGGGTTGAGACGTCACGTGTCATTTTCTAGGTTATTCCTCAGAGACAAATGAGAATTTCGCAAAGTCCAGTGATTAGGAAAATCGAACAAATTATCAAAGTTTCGGAAGACGAGGATTTCGAGGTTAAGGCATCACGCCCTTACCATATTCTTTCGTGAAATAAGAACTGATTCGAAAAAAACCGGAATACTTGAGTTTACCCTGACGTTACTTCGTTTATTTTTCGAGTGTCAACATTCTGTATACACGAAATCGAATAAATAATACGATGAAAATAAAAATAGAACGAGAGAAAATAAATTCGTGACTGTAGTCAATGAAGTCCATGGCCAATTCCGAATTACTGTACATCCATGGTATTTCCTGTTTCTCACATATTCCATCAACATGTCAAAGCAACATCCGTCGTAATCTCTCTCTCTCTCTCTGTCTTGCTCCAAAAGTGTCAACGTGTGTCGAGCGCACATAGATAATTTGTGTAAAAAAAAGTCGAGTCAATTAATTCAAACGATTAATAAACGCAAAAATTTAATTCCCTCGACGCGAGAAAGATTGTATAATAAAAAGTAATTATACACAAACGTGCGCGCGAGCACACGCGATTAAGCTAATGTGAGCTGAGTTTGAAAAGCAGCATTGGCAGGCCAATTCTTCCCACACTAATCTTCACCAGTTACAAATAAATTGGAACACCAGAAAAAAAAAACGTGACGCGTCTAAGTTCCATGTAAATAAGTATTATCGTGAAATTACGTATATTATTCAACTCGCTTCAACCCCGACCCTGTTCTCCAATCACAAACCCCATTTTTTCGCTTTTTATTTTTTCCTCAAAGAATCGTGACGAAAAGAGTCCTCCTCGATGAATATGCACAAGAAAATTCTTTACGATTCGATCTCGTTCTCAACCGGCAGCATCTCGAACTTGGTCCACTTGTTTTTTTTTTTTTATTTCTACAGCTGTAGAACGTCCAAATTTCGCTTGTTTTTTTTTTTCTTTCGCATTTCCTCGTCCAACTATTTCCCATTATTATTGCACAGAAAAAAAATTGAATATATTCTTTTTTCCCAATTTCTCATGAATCCGAATCTTTTTATTCACTAAAAAAAAAAAAAAAAGAAAATTCTCGAACTCAATTTGAAGCAATTATTTATTTATTTTTCTCGTAAAACAGTTCGATTTATTGACTTTTCCATGTTCGAAAGCGAGTCCCGTATAAAAATCTATCTTCCTGACGAATTTTATTTCGATTCTGTACGAGAATTACGAAATTTTCTTCGAATCAATATTTCTGAACTCGACTACGAAGGTTTTTGAAGCTCCAGAGCTTTTTCTTCTTCGAATCATTATTATTATTATTATTATTTTTTATCCCATTAGAATCCTCCCTCGGGATAAAAGTACCGGAAAAATTTAATTTTGAAAAAAAAAAACATCGTTCACTAAAAACTCCAAAAAATAATAATTCGTGTTCCTGACAGACCAAAACTTTTTCCAATTTTTATTTCATCTTTTCGAACTCTTCTCCGGGGCGTAATTTGTAAAAAAAATCAAGATGTCCCTCAGGGTCAGAGTGATGTAAATAAGAGAGAAAAAAAAATGAAAAAAGAAAAGAGTAACGAAATAGCCGGGTGTGAAGAACGAGTTGGCGTGAAATGCCACGTACGAATAAAAACACGCATAGATGGATGGAAAGCATGCACGAAAATAAAAAATAAAATAAAAAAAGAAGAAAAAAAAAAAGCAGTCATCCCATCCCATATGGCAATTGCGCAAACAGACGAAGAAATATTACACCATATGATGGGTCTAGTGTTGCTAAACGTGAATATTCTCGTGTAGCCCAGCACAACGTTTCGAGCACGTAAAAGAATCATCGTTCAATGATGCTACAAACGTGATGTTTTATCTAAAAGCTTGACGAACAATTTATCGTAATATATATGCGTATGTACTCGTGATACACACGTATACAAATGAGGTGCATGTCTAATAACATCTCTTCTCTGAAATACGTTTCAATGATCTGACTCAGTGGTTGAGAATTTAATGAGGAGAAATAATATTCACGGTCGCGTGCGTTTCGAAGTCGCGTTGTTTTTTTTCTACTCAGAGTTAAAAAAATATTGATTCCAGGGTAAAACTACCGGAAAAAAAAAACGAAATTTTAACGAAAATTTATATCGAATTTACAATTGTCTTGATAACAAAAAATTTATGCGTTAAATATTTCTCTCGTTTATAAATCGATTGATATCGGTAAATCGACGAATCGAATTTTGTTGGAGTAAAGCGATACTTAAATTTTATACTGATTATTAATAAATCAAATTTTTAACGATTTTTTTTTGTTTAATGCACTTGAGTAAACACCGCTCGTCGCTCATCGTCGATATCGAAGCGTATATATCTTCATCGATGAAATTCATTTTCTGTATGGTAAAATGAACGATTTGAAAAGATTTTTCGGATTTGCGATCGTTTCACTAAGAAATCGATTCCACGAAAATCTGATCTATTTCCAAACGTTTTTTTTTTTTTTATTGGGCAATAGAATGATAAAATTAAATGATAAATTATCAATATTCAAGGCTCAAATAACGAGCCACCAGAAGTAATCCGAATTAGTTTTAAACTTTTTTTTCTTCGTCGATGAAATTCGGACGGGACTCGTGTTCTGAATAAAATAACAGAGAGCTCTTGTCCGTCCGAATGAGAAATTTAGCATCGAACGAATCGAATTTTTATCTTCGCCATTCATTATTTACTTCCTGCTTCTAACGGTGGCTCGAGAGTCATGAAAAAAAAAAGAGTTCGAATACTCCGAAATTAAATTTTATCATCCGGTCGATGATCAAATTTTTTTCGAATTTCTGTCACGCAAAGAGGAAATTTTTTTAAATATTTTCTGACTCTCTCCAAAGAACTCTGAGAATATTCGATCGAAAAAACTTCTCGTACATGAAAAAATTCGAATTTTATTTGTTTTCAACCCAAAAATAATGTTTTATTTGTCGAAAGCTGATAAAACCTTATCGAACGAATAATAAAATCGAAATTGCGGTAGAAAATTTGATAACAGGCAAACTGAACGGTTATCAATGCTCGATTTTTTCGGCGCTCAAACGCCTCGACATCGCGTTTACGCGAATTAGTAATTAATTCTAAACACCATAGACGCGCGACCCTAATGTTAAAAAAAAAAAAAAGAAAAATACGTTAAAAACGTGGAGGAAGCGGTCAACGAAAATGCGTGTTCACCTTGAGGCTATTCGAGAGAGAGAGAGAGAGAGGAAGAATAAGACACGTGGTTAGATGAATATACGAAGCAAAAGCGTTGACCCTTCACTCTCGAGAGCTCTGTCGGCCGCACATTCGGTTAAATTTGTGATATGTAACAAGTGGGTGAATCCATTTGAATGAAGCTCAAAAAAACCTGTAACCCTGACACAAAAATTAATTCAGAAGAAAAAAAAAAATAACGAGTTAAAATAAACATTTGTGCTGGTGTAGATAATGATCGTTTTCGTCATATATATATATACAGATAAAATGTTACGCAGCTATCGATATATGCAGATACTTGTAGTGAGGCATGTAACTTCATCGTGTTATTCCAATCATTTTATTTATTCATTGGGTTATCTAAATTATCGTGGTAATAAAAAAAAAACAAAAAACGAAAAATTATTAATTTGATTATTAGGTGACATCGATGACGTCGAACGAACGACGTCGAGCCTGGCCAAGAGCGTTGAGTATCATTAAAAAATTATGAAAAGTTCGATAAGTATGGGGCATTCCACGTCAAATCGGCCATTGTTTGAACTTTGCATTTCTTTATTTTGCTGATTTCTTTTTTTCTTTCTTCAAGCGTACCGAAAGATACTGAACTGATTTTTCTTTCAAATTTTTATCTCGAATTATTTAACCGGTAGAAATTCGCGAAAAATTTGCAATTTTTTGTTTCATTTGTTTTTGAATTTTTGAAAAATCGAGCAAATCGAATGAATCGGTGGTCAAAATTTATAATAAAATTGCGAAGATGACTGTCACTGCAGATAAAACGATTTTATACCGAAAATTGAAACAACAAAATCATTAAAGTCCCAATCACTGTGGAAAAAACGATTTCATGCTTAAAATCGAAAAAAAACAGGTCGATTAATTCATTTCAAAATTTTTCAAATACTTTCAAATGAAAGGACGATAAAAAACGAAAATTTTGACCCCTGATTCATTCGATTCGCTTTATTTTTCAAGGAGTTACGAATGAATGAAAAAAAAAGCAAATTTTTCAAAAATTTCTATCGGATCAATTGCTCGAGATAAAAATTTCAAAAAAATCAGACGAGTTTCTCTCGGTACGTTCTAAAAGAAGGAATAAAAACAGTCATAAAAATAAAAAATGCAAAGGTTATCAGTGGCCGATTTGGCGTTTTTTTTTCCCATTATTTCTTAAAGCTCCAGAAAAATTTGAGCATCCAGAATTCAGCTGTATTTTCACATTCATGAATTCATACAATTTGAAGAAAAAAACGAAAAAAAAAAAGACAGGAGCGTTTACCACAGTATGAAATATCGATCTTAAGATTTTTCGGTTTACCAATTGTGTTTTTTTCACGATAACGATAAAAAAAAAATGTAGCCAGGTAAATAATAACTGATAACGATCCCGATAATATTCCACTTTTCGATACCTCTATTCTCGCTGGTACTAATATTTTTGTTTTTATTTATAAATTCAATTAACGATGAGCTGTATATTATTTTTATGCTTCACGCAATTTTACATAAGAAATTTCTAAAGTTCGTGCATTTTTTTGGTGTTAAAATTTATTTTATCAAGGGTCCAAAGTTCGATGGAATCGACCAATGCCCGTTTGCAGAAACGTTCTATACACATCGCAGTTTTCATATTGAGCATGCGCGCACAATTCTCAAACGAGATCCAGAAATTCTCCCTTTACACGCACTGTACATCGTGTACCGGTCGATTCAGAATCAAACCAATTATTTTGGTCCATCATCGATCGATCTTTGTCGAACTCGATCCACCGGATTTTGTCTCAAAAATCCCACACATTTTAGCGATCGATTCAGAGAATCGTATTGATTCGAATATTATTTTTATTAACTCAAAAATAATGAAGCGAAGAATTTTGAAAAAACATTTTTGTTCTTCAGCCGTAAGAATCTTTGGATCGCAAATCACTGGAAAAATCACAAATTTTTTTAAAGCCAAGATCGAATATTCGTGTGTGTTTGAGTAGCCAAAGCAAAACAGCTTAATAAAAAAATGATTTTGCTGTGAGAAATTTTGAAAAAACCTATAAATATTAACATATGCTTAATGAACGTGGGCACCCATGAGTGTGTCGGCCGATTGTGATATTACAAACCGGCGTGGTTATTCCCTCGCGATTCAGGCGCGAAGAAGTAAACGAGACTCTCGCGTTTGTTGGCTCGATCGTTTTGTTACACGCGCGAAGTAACCAGTCGTAGAGCAGCAGCCTCGCGAGCGGCTACGCAAAATCCCGCTTCCCCAAAGCCGATTAAAAACAGTATTTTTATTGTTTGTTTGTTTTTTTTTTTATTCCGTTAATCGCTTAAGACGAGTTTTGTTCGGAGGTACATCGAATGAACGAATGAATCGAGTGGTTATTATCGGTATTTAATTATTTCTTCGCCATTTTCGAAAGGATCTTAAGATCATCGGAACGTTTTACCGTTCGTTGGAGCAGCGAATATCGGTGAGCGATACCGAACGTTATTCGTTTTTTTCTCTTTTTAAACGCCTTGAGAAAGAGAGAGAGGGGGGAGAGATCGGTATTTGCATAGACGAGGAGTGTCAAAAATCGTTTTTTTTTTTGACAACGATTAACCGATTCGTTTATCGTTTCGATGTGTCTGTACACATGGAAAAATCGATGCCGATTTGTCTAATGATTTCGATAAACTCGTTTATTTTCGGTGGATCGAATTTCCATGGGTTTTATCTCAACTGGACCGTTTTTTTTTCTAGCACGTCCTTGAAAGTCTCGATAAGTATTTAGAATATTAAAAGAAGCTTCTTATCTGAAACATGATTAGTGCTCTCTCTGGCTTGCTCTCTCTCGAATCGATCGTCATTGCTGCCGTTCGCTGATAAATTGAGCAACGGTACAAACACTTCGGATCCCCCGGGCCGATGATCTCGCCTCGATTATTTCGTGTTCCAAATAAACTCCATTGGAATATTCTCAAGCGAGTATACGAGTCTTATTTCTCACGCATAATTCTGCAATTATAATAATCTCGTGATATAATCCTATCCGACAGCCTTGCTCTTCGTTCGAATAACAACTTTCATTTTTTAATCGCGCTCGGTCAAGAATCTATCTCGATTCGAATTGTGTTCGATCGCAGCGATTGAATTTTTTTCTCGCGACCTCAATTTTCAATAATTTCGCATGATTTAGCAAACTTTTTTTCTAGCCCCGCTGCGATCGAATCTAAAGAAACTCCGAGAATCCAATGAAGCGTGATCATTAGGATTTGCGTGAAAAAAAAATATATTTTTCACTCTCGAATTTTCCATCACCGAACTAACGAGTTTTATCGAATATTTTTCAAATAAAATTCTATCGAGAACGATTCTAATTTAGTTTGACACGTTGACACGCAAAAGATAATATAAATAAATAAAATAAAGAAGAAGCAGACAGAAGCGAAACGGTCAGAGAAACTTTTCGCTCGTGCGTTCGCGTTTATCCCTCGAGATTCCCCCGCACAAGTACAGTTATATACGAGAGATGATAAAAAAAATTCGCTGTGCACACTATATATAAACGAAGAAAGTGCATTCGCGACGCTAATCCACGACAAGAATGCCCTGTATCGCATCCAAATACACTCGCATGACCGCTCAACACTTATAACACTCCGATACACCATGTGGATCCGCGCCTCTTCGTGTGCGCTCAAAGATCAAGACGCGGCGTTCCACTTTTTTGGGTTACCAATAAATTCCGTCATCTTAAACATTCAAACGAGTTTTAAATGCCCCCTGTAATTACTCGTCTCGAGAACGTACGTGCGAGAAATAAAATAATTTCAATTATATTTTTCAAACTTCAACGATCATTAGGATTTGTTTTTAGTTTTTAAAAAATTTTTTTAATTTAACTATTACGGTGTCAATCGGTATTCTTTATGGTATATTACAACATTTTTGTAATTTGACGTGAAATTGGATTTTTTAATTCGGAACTTATTCGATCGAGATCGTCGAGAACGAATTCTTGGATTTCGAGATTTCGAAAATCATAAAAGTTCAATGCACTTTTTATTTATTCTATAATAAATGAGAAATATCGATAAGAATTATTAAAATAGAATAGAATAATTAAAATAAGAATTTAATAAATTTAATTCAATAAAATTATTGAAGCATTATTGGCATTGAACAAAAAATAGAACAGAACAATTAAAATTAATCATTTAATCAATTAAATTCAATTTAATTCAACAAAATTATTGAAGCATAAGAAATTTTGAAATTTTTACAGATTGAAAAGTTTTCTTATAATAGTTCATCGAAATTCATGACAAGAAAATGAAAATAATGTCAATTTTCTAGAAAATTGTCAAATTGAAACGAAATTGGTCAAATAAAAAATGCAGAGGACAGTCGACTCGTGGCTAGAGATACGGGTGAAGGGAGTTCAATCGAATTTCGAAATTCATTGATCACGTAAGAATCTCGGATTGTTTTATGCAAAATAGGAGAAACAGGAACTTGTCAATAAACGAAATTGTTCGCGGATATTCGATAATCGTATCGCCAAAATGTTTCTGGGGTTCAACGGGCTTTCGCGCAATCACGTGTCTCGCGAAGAAACGTGAAGATATATTTTTGAATTTCATTCCAACAGAACAATTCCAATTGACATTTTTCAATTGGAATTTTTTCGTCTCATTGGAATAAAAATTATAGTTGTAAAAGCTTATTGAGCTTCTAATCGATCTTTTGAGTAACGAATTAGACGATAATTCTGCCAAATTCAGTTAGAATTCCCACACTGAGAAAAAAAATTTGAAATTGTGGCGAACAAATTAAATTTGTTGATTCAACAAAACTTTTGTTGATTCAACGATATTTTTGTCGTGGTGAGAAATTAAGTATTTGAATGAACAAATTTTCGTTTGGGTTAAAAAATTTCATTTTGTTCGCTACGATTCGTTGAACCAACAAAAAAATTTGTTGAACCAACAGAAAATTTGTTGAATTTACGAATTCATTTTTCTCAGTGCATGAAATAGAAAATTAACCGACGAATGTTTGTTGTACCTTCATTACAGATAGCCAAAAAATCTTTTTGATAAAGAGAAAAGAAAAGAAAAAAAAACGCCCAAAATGCCACGATCAAGAAGATGGAAGACTTGCGTGTCAGAAAATTTGTTAACGATGTTAACACTTTTCGGTGTTTTCGCGGGTGTTGCACTCGGACTTATACTCAAAGCTGTGAGACCGGAAGGATGGACCCCCCGAGAAATAATGTATATTCAATTCATCGGTGATATTTTTTTGAGGATGTTGAAGGCTTTGATTTTGCCTCTTATCGTGGCAAGTATCGTAAGCGCGATAGGAAGTCTCGATCTCAGCTTATCCGGTGAGCCCAACATTTTTATTCTCAATCGAAAGATTTATTTCGATCGATGAACAAATTGTAGTAACATCAAACAAACAAAAATCTATTTTCGTGCAGGAAGGATTGGAATGCGATCGATTTATTACTACGGTACGACAACCATCACCGCTGTCATCCTCGGAATATTTCTCGTTCTCGTCATTCGTCCTGGTATCAATTCCACCGGAGGTTCAGCTTTTACCGTACAAGAAGAATTGGCACCTACGCGTAACGTCACCACTGCCGACACTCTTCTCGATCTAGTCAGGTATAATCAAGATTATTTTGCAAAATTAACAGTCGATTACGAAACGATGTACCGAAGAAAATTCTGACAGTTTTCACCTGGAGAGAGAGAACCAATAAGTCAAAATTATCGTTACACCGATGGATACGAGGAACGAGCTTGAACGTTGGCAAATTTTTGCAGTTCAAAGTTCACATTTTTTATGAAAATAAAAAAAAGTACTTTGTATATCACAGGAAATTTTATCTCATTTTCATGAAAATTTATATTTTGTGCTGGTCAACATTTGCAAACGTTCAAGGTTGTATCTCGATTTATAACTGTAATTTTTACCTATTCTTTCCGTGTGCACCAGTAACAATAATTCTCCGTTTGGGATGGAGCCAAAAATCATGGTTTTGCAACGAACTTGAATGGAATTAAAATGAGAAATTACTGAATTAACGTATTTCGATAATTTTTTTTTCTTTTCTGTCGAAAAACATGCGATTTTTATTATCTTGCAAGATGTTTTTGGACTATATTTACTCCGGGGAATAGTGATCTCGTAGTAGGCAAAAAAAAGAATGTTTCTTTTTTGCTCTTTCATGCTGATAACGTTCTTATCGTCGCTATTCATCGCTTCAATGATGCTTTTTGTTTAGTGTTTCTGGAATAGTCTAAATACTCGAGGTTGAGAGGGTTTGTTGCGATAAAAATTTCGGTTAGGATCTCGACGGGGGAGATCTTCGATGCCATCTAATATTTGTTGAAATTTATTTTACAGAAACATTTTCCCACCGAATCTGGTACAGGCGTGCACGCATCAAGTGAGTTTCGATCGCTTCTCTCTCGTGACATAACGAGATTTCATCGTTGTGTCTATTTTCTTATTCTCAAACTCGAACACAAACGTCTTGATGTCTGGAAATTCTACCTGAAAAAGTTAACGTTTGAGATTTTATCGATGAGACACGAATTTCTAGACGCTGATAACGTTGCAGTTGAACTAATTTTAAGACTCTTATCGTTTGCTCTCATTACCTTCGAAAAATTCCATTTTTTCTGTTTCCAAGGTTTGATTTATTGAAATTATGAATACAAAGTTATCGAAAGCAGCAAAAAATTGGTGCAGCAAATAAATCAAACATCTCTCGCGTCTCATTTGGTGCTAATTTTTTGAAAATCATTTCTAAAGAAACAAAATGTAACGATCAAAAGGTTTATAATGAAAAAAATACGAAATATTGAATCGTTTCAATCGTTTCAAATTGCACTGAGACTCTATCGTTTGATATTTTCTTAAACGATAATATTGAAAATAGAAAAACATGGAATACTATCGATTTAAAATACCAAATGAAATTTTTTTATTTTCAGTATCGAACGGTATTATCCAAACCGAAAAACGTGTCAGAAGAAATAGGTGAGTCGACCTTATTTCGTTGATCTACAATTTTCATTCATAATGGTAGCCTCAACAAAAAAAGGTTGCGAGGATATAATTTTTTTCATCATTGTCTCATGGTCACGCTCCGAAACTTGATAATCAACGTAACGCTCGAAATACGCGCGAGAGCACTGAAAAAAAGAAAGATAAATTTTGACGAGAGATAATTGGCTCGTCGTAATTGATATCACAGAGGTCATCTATCATACGAACCGGAAACATTTTGAGAGAGAGAGAGAGAAAAAAAAGCGTCGAGGCTCATGTCGAGAGTAATTAACGAATCGTTTTCGTCTCTATTACGTTACAATTACGAATCGTTGCCATTCTTGATAGTTTTTTATTTATCGTTTGCAGCCGAAGATTTGAACAGATGGACAATCGATCACGAATATGCCGGCGGTACCAACACCCTCGGTCTCGTAGTATTTGGCATTATCCTTGGTATCACCCTTGGCAAAATGGGTGAACAGGGAAAACCTCTTTTGGACTTTTTCAATGCTCTCTCCGACGCTATGATGATTATTACGAATTGGGTCATCTGGTAACAAAAAGAAAATATCTTTACACACATTTTTTTTCTCGACAAAGTCGTTGACAAAGAAAAATTAAATTTCAGGGTTTCACCGATCGGTGTGATGTTCCTGGTAGCTTCGAAGCTCCTGGAAATTCAAGATTTCGCTGCCATTGTGGGAAGTTTGGGTCTTTACTTTATGACAGTACTCCTCGGTCTTTTCCTTCATGGATTTGGCACTCTCTCCGTCATTTATTACATCTGCACGAGAGAATTACCCTTCAAAGTCATTGGAAAGCTTGGTCAAGTCATGGTCACAGCTTTTGGAACAGCATCCAGGTTATTATTGAAAAAAACGTCACGAAGTACTTTCATTCAACTGACTACAGAAATTATTTGCTCGAGTCCAGTCGGAGATGAGTAGTTGCAAATGAAAGTGAAATTTGTCCTTCTTCGATCTTGATGTAAAGATGTTCAGTCGATCTTTACCATCGTCCTGCGGGGGCTGAAACTTTCTTTTTTTTTATTTTTTTCATTCCAATCGGCCAAACTGAAATAAAAAATGTTCACAGTTACAATTTTGTTTGTGATTGATAAATTGAAATAATTTTCTTTGACTCTTACAGTTCCGCGACACTGCCAATCACCCTTCAATGCTTGGACAACATGGGAAACGATCCTCGTATAACAAGATTCGTCGTGCCAATCGGTGCTACGATAAATATGGATGGTACAGCTCTCTACGAAGCTGTGGCTGCTATTTTTATTGCACAGGTTCGAGGCATCGAACTCACCATAAGCAGAGTCATCGGTGTCAGGTAAAATATCTAACAAAAAGCTCATTTAAAAAATCACACTTTTCTTATAGCAATGAAAGTTTAAATTATGCAACAATATTTTTCGATGTGCACGAGAGTGATTTGAAAAAGTTTTGAAATTCTGAGTGAAACGTCTTTCGTTCTTTCGTTACGTCAAAATATTATACAAAAATATGAAGATTTGATGGAAATACGAAAATTAGAAAAGACTCATTTTCAAATTTTTTATAGTTTCTCGAAAAATAAATCCATATTTCCGATTCCCTGTTGAACGATATTTCGTTTCTAAAAAATAAAGTTTATGTATATTTCAGCGTAACAGCGACCGCTGCGAGTATAGGTGCAGCTGGAATTCCTCAAGCAGGTCTCGTAACGATGGTGATGGTACTGGACACAGTTGGATTGCCAGCCAAAGATGTCACCCTTATAATAGCAGTTGACTGGCTTCTGTGAGTTCATTATAAAAAATTGCTTGAAATTCAAAGTTTGAAAAATTTTATCAATATTGATTTCAAAGAATTTTCATCGATATTGAAAAAAAAAACTCGAATATTGGACGATAAAGTAATTTTGTTGCATCTTGGGTTCCAATGGAAAAACCAATGTATCAAATTTTTTTCAAGAATTTCATGAAAACCAGGATTATTATGAGGCAAAAATTTTTGACAATTCTCTTCAGAAGAACTTGCAATTATCTGACTTTTTGTTTATTTCCTGAATTCAGGGATCGATTCAGAACAACCATAAACGTGATGTGCGACGCTCTTGGAGCTTGTATAATCGAGCACATGAGCAGAGGAGAATTGGACGAGGTGGCAGCTCGAGATCTGGAAGAGGCGGTTGAGTTGGCTCATCTGAGAAAGACCGAAGCTTAGAACTTTATCTAAAAAAAAAAGTCTGCTAAGCAGTCAATCTGACGGAAATGCCAGATACGAATCGTAAATCGACAGCAAGAAAAAATGAGACCAGTCGAACGAATATTTTCACTCAACAACACCGTCGATCGAAATAACAAAGAATACAAATTATATAATATATATGACGAATCCGTTACAATGGGCGACAATAAAATAACGTATTACCGTGTAATACTGATCACGTGAGACAAAATAGGCCAAATACTCATTCGCGTATTTCGTTAAAAGTACAAATTAAATGAAAGCACCGATTTTGAAAAAAATCGACAGATAACAGATGAAAATAAAACGATTTTTTCGCGTTCCAGAAGAACTACCGATCATTCGTACTTGTATATACATATGTGTTTAATTTTATGTATGTTTAATTCCGTAATTCTAACGGAACATTGACCAGTGCCGATTGTTAGGTTGTTTATTATATTTAATTAAGGACCACGTCGTTATTTGGAAAATTTCTCAATAAACTAGACAAGTAAATAATATGACATTTGCAAACGTCTTTACTATCCAAGTCCATTTTATAGAAATATAAATGTAACATCAATTTATATATATATATATTATTTGAGTATGCATAAATGTGTAATATAATGAGTTGATAATTTTGCGAAATCTTTCTCTCAGGTTTGTTCCAATCTATAGCGAAGTGGACGTCTCCATACCTGCATAAAAATAAATTTATACGAATTATTTTTCTCTCCTTGTTCCATTCAGCCGTTAGAAGAATTTGACGCCTTGATTATCGTCGAACATAATCAGTTCAGCCTTCTGATCTTCTTCAAGAATTCGCAACGATTTCAATAGCACCTCGTTGTCAAGGCCGTGAAATTCTGAAAGAAAAATTCAAATTTTCATCAAGTCAGTCATTTTTTAAACCCTTTACAGGGGTAGACACAAATTCTGAAAGAAAAAAATGTTTCGGTTCGCACTCCTGAACAAAGTACTCCTGAAGACCGAAAAACATTTAAAGAAACTTTTTTCAAGGAGCAAGGCTACCTGGAATTCTAAAAAACACCTTTGTCATCCAGACTAATTTGCTGAACAATAAATAAAGATACTTAGATGATTATATCCTCGGTTGCAACTTTTTTTATCTTAATTTGGAGATATCAGTATTCACCTTGGTCGACCGTATCCTCGCCCTGCACCAATTCAAATAGTGTACAAACAGAGCCACCCAGGCCTCTCTCTTGCACCCAATTGTAAATAATGTCCGCCCACTCCTGGAATGTATGCCAGGAAACCAACCATCTCTGTTTGCTTTTATCGAATGAACAGGCGTGGTTGCTTTTTGCTAAATCTTCCATTATCATTAAAACAACTTCCGGTGATAGTTTTCCTGTTTAGATTTTTGTTAAGGAATTATAGAGAATTCGAGTGAGAATGTAATTAATTATTTGCAGGAACACTGAATTGGAATGCTGTAGAAAGGATCATTTCTGCAATTTTTTCATGCTAATTATATTTAAACTAATCATTTTTGTGTGAAATAAGAAATCAAAGGAATTTCAAATTCTTTTATAATTATATTCTATGCGAACCTACAAGATTTATTCAAAAAATATTTTGTGTGGAAAAATTTTATTTTTTCTGAAAAAATTATTGAAATATATGATCAAACAGGCTGATGTTTTGAAAAAATTTACAACACTAGAACAGAAAAAAAATTGCATAAAATATTTATCTACCATATTAATTCAGCGTCTCCTCTTGATAAGACAGTGACTTTAATATATCAAAGGTTGTTAACGAAAAAAGGATACTTTTAATAGCGGCGTTGTTGAACAATGGGCTTGAGTGGATTTCTCGAGTATCTACCGTTGCCTCTTTGGTAGCTTTCAAATAATCCAGCACCAAACTTTTCCATGCTGACAATTGTTTTGTTCGGGTTTCAGCATGAGGCTGAAGTCTGTAACAATTCGATTATTAATTTATTTTTAGCTTTATCGTTGTAAGAATATAATTATGAACTGCGGCAGATGATTGTATTTTTTCGTTTTTATTCATTGTCATAATTCATCGTTGAATTGTTATTGTTAATTTTGTATAAGATGTGTTTTATGGACGAAATATAGCTTGTAACAATTGCGGGAAACAGTTTATAGATAAATAGTTTACTTGCCTACGAAAACAAAACAAGACAATGCATAACCTCTAAAAAATTTCAATCGCAATTAAATGTATGGTGATTTTACATAGAATTGTAAAATTTGTCATAAAGTTTACTCTTCAAAATTGGCCTTTTCATTAAAATTTTGTTCATTATGTCTTTCGATAGACAAAAAGGTTATTTCATTCTTATACGACGAAAACTACTTCGATTCAAAGCGATGATGAAAAAACTTACGTGAAGAAAGGTGGAAAACTGTATTGCCAAGGCCACTCTATTTCAGCCATTATTTTGATAAAGCTTACAAAAATACTATTTGATTCAAGATTTTTTTTTTGGTTTGAAAAACAACGTAAATAATCGAAATAACAGCAAGAGGTATTTTCACCTCTGACACCATCGGCTGACAGGTCTACGAGCAGACGACGTTTTTGCAAAATTATCAGTTGACTCACATGAGGCACAGGAATGAGTCAAATTAAAATCTGCATATACTAAAAAATTTTTTTTTTTAAGTTACTGTCAAAACCGTATATAAAAAATGTATTCTGTAATTTTTTTTCGTAGCATTCTGCTGGAATTCAGATACAAACAAATTATATAAATCAAATTGAATTAGACATTTTCAATAATCAGGGATGATACAAAAGAAGTTATCAAATATTTAGAATCAATGTTATTTTTCATTGATAATTTAAAAACAAGAAATCTGACTTACTGACAGAGCTTTTAGAATTCCTACATTATCTTAGTTATTTCGAAATGCCATCGTTCCCGACCAAGACGTTATTTTCCGCCGAACGCGTTTTTCACTTTATTTCTCAATAAACGTAAAAATCCGGGGGTGTACTTACGTCTACAGAAATTCGAAAGTTCCTTGGACTTGTCGAGTTGTCACGCTCGAAATTCATGGGCGGTGGGGATTGAAGATTGAAGGAGGAAAACTAAACTGTGGATCCGTGTTTCCGTGTGTGTAAAATAGTACAAAAGTGTTTCGCAGAGGAACATACAAAAAATGTCATTTCAATTTGTAACAAGCTGTTGTTGTTAATTGTCATATTTGTGGGCGTGTTGAAGTCTTAAGGAGTGTCAGTGATCGTAAAAAAGTGTTGTCTCGCGGAATCCGTGTTTTAAAAGGCAAAAAAAATATTTAATGTTGATAAGTGCAATATCGAGGATGCAATGCCCGCGCGTAGAAGACGTGGTGCCTCGGAGTTCGATGATGACTTCGTTGTAACGACTTCAGGCGATTTGAACAGTGTTAATAACCTTAACACTCCGAATTATTATTATAATGAAAGATTAAACGTTGCGGGTGGTTATAACGATATTAACGAAGATACGAAAGAACGTGACAATAATTTGCCTGTAGTCATGACGTCACGCGATCGTAGCAGCGAATTTGCGAGTGCAATAAGAAGGATGCAGGGCAGAACGGTTGCTCGAGCTGCGGCTCGAGGACCCCGCCAAGCACGACACATACAAAGCTACTCTAATTTCATGATGATAGCTCAAAACATCGGCAAAAACATTGCCAGCACGTACACCAAATTGGAAAAATTGGCAATGCGTAGGTTCAGTCATCACGAAATTTTTTTTTCTCTCTTTTCTCAGTGATTACCATTGAAGCGAAAAAAACTCGAATCGAAGGATATATCGTTTTTCTCGTTTAGTTTTTGATTGTGAAAAACACTTTTTTATGTTTTTTTTTTTTCTGTTGTTTATGTCAAATAAGTTTTGATGCAAAATGAAATTTGAAATCAAATAAACATCAATTCGTGGTATTCTCTGCAACGCTTCGAGCTTTATTTCCTTATTTCCTGTTACAAGAACTTTTTG
This sequence comes from Campoplex capitator, assembly GCA_037576405.1. Taxonomy (NCBI): domain Eukaryota; kingdom Metazoa; phylum Arthropoda; class Insecta; order Hymenoptera; family Ichneumonidae; genus Campoplex; species Campoplex capitator. The sequence continues at coordinate 3,743,306 of JARBWI010000323.1, read as the reverse complement.
TCGACTAGTTTTGGCTTAAGAGATGTGCACAAATGAATTTTTCTAAATCAAATTTAATAAATGAGTGATGCAATTATTGTTGAAAATAATAATGATTTTGTGCAACATCTATTTGTTTTTTTAAAATCCATCTAATCTTCGACTACCTTTCAACTTTTTCAGTGGCTAAGAAAAAATCAATATTCAATGACCGACAAGTTGAGATAGAAGAACTGACAAACATCATAAAGACAGATCTAAATAGTCTGAATAAGCAAATAGCTCAATTACAAGAATTAGGAAGGAAGCAGAGAGAGGGAAATTCCCAAGGTCACCACATAGCTTCACATTCGTCATCGGTAGTTGTCGCTCTGCAATCTAAGCTCGCCAATATGTCAAATCACTTTAAGAGTGTATTGGAAGTTCGTTCAGAGGTGAGGAAGCTTTTTCCCATTTTGGTGCCCCTAGCAATGACAATTTACATTTTATCATGAATGCTCGACTGTTTTTTAGAATATGCGAGAAGAGCAAAACAGAAGAGAACAATTTACGCAAGGTTCTGTTTCGAGACAACTGCCTCCTAGTGTAACGTCTGGAAAACAAGGTTCTCTGCTTCTCCTTGAGCAGGATTCTAGTACTTCCGTCAGCATAGATTTGGAGCCTGGAATGAGCCAACAATTGATGATGCAACGTACTGTTCGAGACGATACTGTAAATAACTTATTCAGCCTTCTTGGAATTTCATTAGCATAATACGAAAAAAAAAAAAAAAAAAAAAAAAAAACGAGGAAGATAAATTCGAGAAAACGGTTTCCATTTCTCTTTAAAGCAAATAATTCAAATAAGCATGATTCAATCGACTATAAAAATTTTCATTGTAATGTCTAAAAGTTTTAATGAAAAAATTAGACAAGGCTCTTGATCAATTTTGTAATCACAGAAAACTGTTTAATTCGTATTTTATTATTTCAGGACGCCTACGTTCAATCGAGAGCGGAAACTATGCAAAATATAGAATCGACGATAGTCGAGCTAGGTGGAATTTTTCAGCAACTTGCACACATGGTTAAAGAACAGGAAGAAATGGTCGAGAGGTAAAATACTTTAAGAAAAAGTATTCAAGTTAACATCATTTGGAAGCAACTGAAATGATTTCGATTGTTTTTCAATATCACTTTTTAAATCGTAAACATTTCCCATTTTTACCTGCATCAAAATTTGTAAAAATGAGAAAAAACAAGTAACCGAAGCTACATATACTGGTGCTAACGTCAATAACAAAGAAAATACGATTTAACAAAAAATAATTAAGGACAATCGATTTGAACATAAATATTAATTGTTATTTTTATTTGAAATTTTCAGGATAGATAGTAACATAGAAGATACGGAATTGAACGTCGAAGCCGCTCACACCGAAATTCTGAAATACTTCCAATCAGTGACCAACAACCGATGGTTGATGATTAAAGTGTTTGGCGTGCTGATATTTTTTTTCGTATTTTTCGTTGTTTTTCTGGCGTAAATATCAAAGTGAAAGAAAAAAAAAAAAGAATAAGACGAGGTTTGCCGACGAATTGAGTTATTTGGTAAATGGATCAGAAAAGAAAAACCTTAATTTAATCACTTTCATCTACCGAAATATTTCCCATATCTGTAGTCCGTTGTCGAGCATTGCCAAAAAATGCAAAAGTACTCCCGACAATGGTGAAAAAAAAACAAAGAAATGCAACGAGAAACATAGCGAGAGGAATTCCCGGGGGGATTCGTTCTCATTATAAATATTGTACTATAAATTATATGATATTTCATTGCATTCCTCTGACCTCGTGCTAAGAACGCTACTACCGAAGCTTCGAAAAAAATTGTATAATAAAAAAAAAAAAAAAAAAAAAAAAAACAAGCGCTGCATTTCTGGAAAAAAGAATACGATAATAAAAACGTATATAATTTTTGAAATAAACGTATATGATCATTGTAGATTTTAGCAAATGTTTTTCTTCTTTCATATGATAAAATTGTACAAAAGGGAGGTTTTATACTCAATAATTCGTCGTAATAATAAATTACAATTTTATTTAAATTCATTAAAATCATATTTAACAATTGCATTTAAGGACTGAGTGACGTACAACGAAAATTCTCGGAATTATCAACCGAAGTTGATTTTTTTTTTGTATGAAAAATCTCATGAGTTCAGTTTTTTTGTTTCATTTTTTTCGATTTACATAAACTACAAAAACACACGATCATCCGGGATAAACCAGCCGTAAATATTTTCTTTAATAAGATACCAGCCCCACATACGGTTCAAGTTCAAAATAATTATTGTACCTTTGATTTTTTCATGTTTTATACACGAAATAACACAGAAATTTTAGACTTTCTTTTGAGTGAAAAAATGACAAAAAAGAAATGAAAACGTACAATTCCTTGCGATCGAACGTATATCAAATCGGTTTTTTTACATTCCATTTTTGTAATATCCCTGCTTGTCTAATAGTTACTGTACATTGGAATTGTCGAACCGACTTTTTTTTTTCATTTGTTTTCATACACGCGTGTACGAGGTAAAAGATAAACTCTAGAAACTTGCCACTATAAGTTTTTGTCCAGCGATTCTCCGGACGAGTGTAAGGAACCTGAAAAAAAAAATTAAATATATTTTGATAAAATCAGATCTTCAGGTAGAAATTGATGGAAAAAAATTAAAAGCGATAAGCCTCTGCCACTGAAAGTGTTGAGATAAGCACGATCTCTCGTTCAAATGATCGAACATTTTTTAATCATTAGTGAAAATGGCTTTATCTATTAAATAATGGATTCTCGATATTGAACCACATGCAGCGTTTTTTATATTTACAAAACCATGAACAGTCATTTGAATAAATCGAAAATTGGTTCAGAGTTTCAATAAACCACAATAAAAATCGTGATTTGTTGTAAAAATAAGTAAATAAATGAAAAAATTTGAAAAATTCCTTTCATTGCGAGCATGCACAAGCAGCTTTTCAAATGTTCGACAATCAACCGGCAGCACAAGTGTCTAAAAAAAAAACTGGCATTACAAAAAAAAAAAAGCAATATTTATAATTTCGAAAGTTAAAAAATGAATATGAGAACCTGAAAGGTGCGCTGGGGAGGGATGTTCAACTACTTGGAGTTATTATTATTATTTCCCTCCATAGTGCTCCAAAATTGTCTCACTTTAGAGAAGCGTTTGCGTCCTTGGCATGCGTTGAAGCAAACAAATCGAGAAAAGTAACGATTACGAGAGTGTAACAGAGTGAGAGAGATAAATCGAACGAGATAACAAGATTATTTTTTTTTCGAATAAAAACAATTCGAAAAGAAAAAATGAAAGCACGTGCACGATTAGAAAAGTGAGGAAGGAGGGAAAAACATTGTTGCGTGTATCGATGTGCGTAGTAGATTCCCCACAAGTGTCTCGGTTGTTTAGTTCCGCTTATACTTTGCTCGGTTGGCTTGCATGCGTCACTCGTTGTAATTCACGAACCTTTGAGATTACGAGATCTCTGTTGATTATCTCGGTGATGATGATGGTGCGGTAGCGGAGGATGATTATGGTGATGGTGTTGGCTCTGTTGTTGATGGGCTTGAAATCCTGAATTACGAAGTGGCGGAGGTGGAATTGCTTCGTCAGGCCAAGGGTGCGAGCCTGAGCTGCCCAACGGTGGAAGCGGAGGTGGCAAATGTGACGAATGAGGAGGAGGAGGTGGCGGAGGATGGATACGCTCGTTTCCGAAAGGTGGAAAAGCTCTGTGTGCTCCGTATGATGGTATTATTGGATGAGGTGGTGGTGAACGTGGATTGTCGTATCTGCCCGAATTCACCGAAGGAAGTGGCGGTGGAGAGGACAAACGTCCGCCGAGAGGCGGTGGCCTTTGACCGACCTCGTAAGACGTCATACCGGAAGAAGAATGAGGCGGTGGTGGCATAAACGGCGGAACCGGAGGACCGTAAAGGTACGAGGGAGGGGGCGGCAGAGGAACACCTGAAGAAGCGGTAAACATTATTGGCGAACTCGAAGCCTCTGCTCCCATGTACAATTGTGGCGACGTTGGCGTCTCTCCATTCGCCTCCAAACCTGTTTTTTTTTTGGAAATAAATTTTTTGTTTTTTTCTTCTTAGAATACATGTGTACACGGGCATTTGTCGATTCTGCTGTCGAATCGCATCGGCGAAAATATGAGCATGCTGTGAGGGGAAAAATTGTTAATAAAGAATTTTGTTTTTCTATTTGAACATCAAGTTTTCAGTGTTTCAGTGTTGAACGCAACAGATTTTTCTTCAACAGTTCCTGATCTTGCGTTTTCCCGAAGACGTGGGACGAAAAAAGAATTTTATAATGTTAATTCGAAAGTTTTTTTTTTTTTTTAATTAGGATCAATTGATTGATTGATTAATTTCTTCAAGTAAATATAGTTGATAATGGAATGAACAAAGAATACTTACGATGAAGTTTGGCCTCTGGATCTATATCGTTGAGGTTTTTCTCTATTAGGGTCAATCGATTTCTCAATTGACCTGCTTCCGCCTTGGACTCTTCCAAACGGCGCTCGTTCTGTCGAGCTATTACCTAAATACGCGAAAAAGCTTTGTGATTATTTTTCGCAGTAAATTATTTATTTGATAGAAAATTGAACTCTGCGCTCACCCAATTCTCGTGAGACTTGGTTTCTAATGTGGATATTTGATTTTTGTATTCTCTCTCTTGATCGAGAATTTCTCGTTTCAACATTTCTATCTGTTGTCTGAAAACGATAATAATTTTTTGTGAAACAGGAAATTAAAAGTTTTGAAGATCTTCTAAAAAATAATCATAAATAATCATGGAAAGTGTAAAAAAAAAAAAAATAACATTACTTGTAATTGTGAATTTCGTTTTGCATTGCGTGCAGCCTTTCCACAGTAGATGAAACCTCTCCCTGTTTTTCCAGCCAAACCGCTTCCTCCCTTTATTTAAAAAAATAATCAGAATTATAACATCCAATCGTGTCGGAATGCATCTAATCGTCATCGAATCATTCATGTGGAATACTCACTTTTGTCGTTGAGCTTCTTTTTCCTTGAAAAAGTTGGAAAGAACCTCGACCCGAGTCTCGGCATCTCTTTTTGCTTTTTCGGCAAGCTTGCATTGATCGCTCAATGAAGCCACTTCTTCGTTGATAAGCTTCACGTGTTCTGGTGAAGAAAATAGAAGTAGAATGAACATTTTTTTTTATCAATAAGAAATCAGTTATTGTATCACGAGTCATTTGATTCGAATGATTATTTACCGAATCATTTGAATTTATTTTAACGATTTTTCATCAAAAAATCATGTCAGTGAAATTTGAGAAACTAGAAGTGTCGACAATATTTAATTTTAATTCTCAATTTTCTAATTTTTCAATTTGTTTGCATTTCTTTGCTAATTTCACCAGTAGATTCATCTAGAAAAGACTCGACGAAAGTTTGGATAATTTTCATAGAAAATAATTGTACTCAAATTTTGCATTCGTGGAAGTACTTGTGTCTTAATGAATAATTTTTTACTTGAAAATCGCTTTTTCAAACTTGTTGCAAAATCATAAATTTATCAGAAGTGTTTCTTTTCGAGAAAGAGAACAATAATAAGTTTTAGAAATTATTTTTTCATGAAAAGCTTTTAATTCAGTTAACATACCTTCCAACAACTGATGAGCTCCTTCAACTTCGGCCAATCTAATCTTGAGATCGTCACGTTCCTCCAAAAGTTGACTGGCTTCGGCTTTGACTTTGGAAACGTTGTACAATTTATCAAAGTCTAAATTATTGATGTTCATTTGATTAACGACTTCGAGTAAATCCTTCAATTCCATTTCTTTGCCCTTCAATTGTTGTCGCAGGTTTATTCTTTCCGCGGATATCTGCCAGAGAAAATGACATTATTTATTAAGATTATGGAAACAAAAGAAATATTCGATAAATTTAATAAATTTGAGATGAATTTCTATCTTACGTCTTTCACTTGTTTTTCGAGATTTTCAACCTTCTCCAGAAGAGTCTGTTCCAAGTTGCTCTTCAAGTTGTATTGATGTTTGAGTTCTTCGGTGAGTCGAGTGACTTCGACTTCGAGTTGTTCGGATTTGAGACTCGAAGCTCTTAGTTCAGCGGTTAATGTTTCATTCTGAAAATAAAATTGCACAAATAAATGAATAATAAAAAAACAAACGTAAAAAAACGAATTGACACAATGAAATTCGAGCTAGAACGAACCTCGGCTCTATCAAAATCATGCTGCTTGAACGAAAAGGGAAAATTAAATGCATGCAAAAAGAAAAAAAAACACACAAAATCGTACTATGAAAAAAATCATGCCAACGAGAGTAAAATTGTTCTTACCTCTTGGGCTTTTAAATTGAGAGCATTAGTCAATGCCTCGTTTGCCGCTTGTTGAGCATTCAGTCTTGTCTGCAAATCTTCGACCGACCGTGCCAGCGGATTGTCCTCGTTATTGGTCGTGAGAATTTCTCGTAGCATTCGCTCCAATTCAAGACCTGCTTCGGTTGCGCTTTCTAACTCCTTTTCCAGTACAGCTACTTGATCTTCCAGTTCCGATTTGGCGGTCTGAATTGGAAGGAAGAAAAAAGTCAGACAAGTGCAATTTATTCTGGTGACTTTTAGATAAACAACGAAGAAGAACTCGGCTCTGGGATGACCCAATGATTGAACACAATCCGTAAATAAAAAATAAAAAACAGAAAATATTTTTTGTTTTTTTACCTTCGATGCTTCTAAATCTGCTTTGAGAGATGCGACCATTTCGTTGGATCCAAAAGATTCGTCTTCAATGGAGTCCAACTAAAAAAAAAAAAAAAAAAATTGGCGTTAGACTTGAATTTGATACAATTCTTTTTGTTTCGATTGATATCTAGAAAACCTTACTTTTGTTTTGGTAGACTTCAGAGTATCGTCCAGCATCGTACATTCCTTGCTACAAACTAAAAGCTGCTTTTCCAGTTCATTTATTTTCGCTATGTAGTGGCTGTCCCGTCTCATATTCTGAATAAATCATATTTTCACGTTATTTATATGAACTTTCAAATATTCAAAATACCTTTTAATATTTTTATAGGTCTCAAATACCCTAGCGACTGATTGCAATGACAATTTCATCGTACGAACCTCGATGTAATAATATCCGAGTGAAAATAGTAATGTTGTGAACGCGGTTACAACAAGGTACGTCAAAGTTTCCCAATAATTTAGTCCTGGTGATATAACATCGATGACGACGGCTTCTTCCTCAACAGTCTCCTTCTCTCCCTGAAAAAAATAACACAAGAATTATTATTTATAAGCCAGTCATGAAAAATTTTCTCCACTTTTGAATTCTTTGACTCCAAATACTTTTCTTACTTTTCGTATAAAACTATGATTTTCATCAAGGCCTTCCGGTTTTTGACATGTGCTATCGACTAGACAAGAATCTGTGGTTTCTGTCACAATATCTGAAAAAGAAAAAAAAAACATTAATCTCGATTAGTTTGCTGTATAACTGTTTCCAATTATAGAATTTTGGTTCAAGAAAATTACTCTGTTCCAAATTCAAATTGCCGCTCGGATTATCAGTAACTTCTGAAACTTCTTCTGCCAATTTCTCATTAACTTCATTTTCGTTTTCGTCTCTCATCGACTCAAGCATACTCTCTGCCTGGGAAATTTCAGATTCCGGCGAATCTGCTGCCGATTTATCTGAAAGAAATTTGAAAAAATAAGAAATAAAAAAAATAAGTTTCATTGAACTCCCAAAAGATTTTTTCTAATACATTTTTCAATGAAATAAATAGAATACAAATTTTATGTTTTTCTTTAATATTTCTGACTCTTATCGAATATGGGTATGATCTTTCAAATTCATACTCACGATTGTCAGGCTGAAAAATGCTTCCGACGTTCAACAAATTTCTATTAGCCGGAAACTCATTGAAGTTCGAAGTCTCGTCAACAGCGTATTTAACCTGGTCAAAGCCTGATAATTCATCTTCTTTATAGATGCCAGGCTGCGCAGGGCTATCAATAACTACATCACGAGTAGTATCGACGTTATCGGCAGTGCTATCATTTTTGTTCATCTCATTCTCTAGATTATTATTACTATCAACAATATTTACAATTTTTTCGTGATCAATTTGGTCAATAAACTCCTGTTTGGTTGTAGAATCTTCCGAGGGAGTTTCAACGGATTTACTTTCGTTTTCATCGTTTTTCTTTTCAGGCTCTGTTTCACTTAATGTTTCTCCAGTCTCGTCATTTGACGATAACGCATTATCGACTGCCTGTCTTACCATTGATGACAATCGGCTGAATATTGGATTCATTATATTTAAATTCAGAGGCACTTCTTCGCTAGCTTTTACGTCGGAATTTTCCTCAGTGACTGGCTGATCGTCCTTGGTCGTAGCGACGTTTTCAACTTGTGATTCTTTCGTCAACGGTTCCGTATCGGACGTGGTCGTCACTTTATTTTCCAGTTTCACATCGGTTTGAGGAGCAATCGTTTGCTCTTCCGGAATTTTTTCTGTTTCCGGAGATGCTGCAACTGTATGCTCAGCCGGAAATTCCGAATTTTGCGATTGAAATGCTTCTGTAGTAAATTGATTTACTATGGGTTCCTCAGCCAATTTCTCCTCTTCGTTTTCTACCGGTTTTTCAGTCACATTTCCCTCTTCTTTTTCTACAGCTTTTTCGATCGCTCTCTCCTCTTCATTTGCTACAAGTGTTTCCGTTATTTTCTCCACTTCGTTTACTACAAGCGTTTCGATCGATCTTTCCTCTTCCTTTATCACCGGTTGCTCAGTTGTGTTTTGTTCTTCATGGGTTACAGGCATTTCGGTAACCATTTTTTCTTCGTTGTTTTCTGTCACTGGCTGTTCTACCTCTTGGTATACAGGTGCTTCCGTATTTTGTTCTGTAACAAGCTCCACAGGTGTTTCGCTTGAATTTGCCTCTTCTTTTTTCTCTTCCACCGCTGTCGCACTCTCTGTTGCTGCCCCGCTCTGGTCGACGAGATTTTCTAACGTTTTTTCAGCTTCAGCTTGCTGAGAGCCAGAATCATTTGAATTTTCTTTCAATTCTTCTCCTAAATTGTTTGAGAAGGTATTCGCGACGCTTTCAAGCTCAACAGACTTTTCTGAATTTAATGAAAGATCATTATCCGCTGGTGAATCTTGAAGACTGGAAGGAACGATGTTTTCAGACACCAAATCCGCATCTGTCGCCGTTTTTACATCGTTCGCATCTTCATGGATATTCGATGGCTCTTCCGGAGCAGATTCGTTCGAATAATTCAAATTGAGTGGGACTGCGTCGCTCGATTCTGTCTCTGGATTATTGCTGAGCTGCTCACCTGATGCTTCTTTGCTCAAACCTGCCATTTCTAAATATTTCAGCGCGTCAATCGTATCGTCAATAGGAATTTCGTTATCTTTATTTTCCAACGTTACGCTCGAAGCTATGTTCGGATGAACACTGAGCACCGGGTGTTCCTCGACTTCAGGCTCAGTTTGCGGTGTCACGGTGGAGTAACTTGGCACAGGAGGCTCTTCGATCATGGTCAAAGGTATCGTTGTTCCATCATGAACCTCGAATGAAGGAGAAACTTGACTCGGCATCGGAACCACTTTTTCTTCTGTTTCTTCTTGACTCAGCGGTTTTGTTTGAATATTTTCGATTGCTTCTACATTATCTGTTACATTTGGCACATTATTGGTTTCTGCGGATGCCTCTGATTCTTCCGTCGGCACCTGGTGGATCAAGTTCTTTCTCAGTACCCTTTTTTCTTTTATCATATTCACCGGAATGTATCCTCTTTTTCCATTTATCTGAAATGTTTGAAAATAAATTTGATCGACTCTGCATGATAATGATTTTGCGAAAAATTCTTTTGTAGATTTATTGCACATATTGCAAAAAAAGTTTTTATTACTTGTGAGTTAAGGGTTGATTGATTTTAATGAATTTTGAGTGCAAAATTAATTTTTTTAAATATACCAAGAATGTTCCATGTGGAAAATTTTGGAATCTGTTTCTCATATAATTTAAAGCTGAAGCAATGATTTTCAAACAATACTGTTTTCTAATTTTAATTATGACTATTGTTTTCGGTAGATTTGAAGTATAAAATTAAAAAAAAATATGTACCAAGTAAAATGTTTATGAAATTATGAGCCAAATTGCAATGCGAGTCAAACAGAGAAACTAATATCACAAATAATAAGTAAAATTACCTCGACACCCCACAGGTCTTTTCGTTTGCCAGCTGCTTTGCTGAAAACTGTTACGTCGATGTTGCTTTCGAATGACAGAATAGCCGGATCGTTGGACTGATATCTCATCAACGTAGTAGCAATTGAAACGGGCTCTGATAAGTATTAAAAACGAATCGAATAATAAATAAAATGAACAGAAGTGAGAAGAACAATTTTGAAACATTATTTCATATAATTTGCTTTCTACAACAGGCTCGTGTAATAGAAAACTGTACAGTCAACATTGGTGGAATTGAAAAAATGTGGTGAAATGTTGGAAAATAAAATTAATGAAATTCAATAATAATACTATACTTGTTACGAATAAAATTTTTTTTAAATTGAAATGAGCGCTATGAATAGAAGAATAAAGATAAGAGATTTATTCGTGTGGCACCGTGGAGACATGCAATGTCAACCGTAAAAAAAGGTTTAAAGTGTTACAAAGTATGGCTTCATTTACCCGAACATTTTCGATCGAAACATAACCGTTTGTCCGATATAGCTCCTGAGCACGTCGTAATTGCACTTGTTACGATAATACAAACGAAAATCAAGACTTTTATTACAATGTTTATTCCCGTCATATTTTATCTTTTATAAAGTTCCACATCACTAAATATCTGACACAGCCTGTTTTTTCTCGGGGTGCGAGTACTCCCGACCAAAGATCACTCAACATCGAGACACGAAAACGAAGAATTTCTTTTTTTATAGTATACGCATCGAATTTTTTGAAAGGAGTTTCCAGCCTCTGCCACTGGCATCTGGCATTATCAACTGTTTTATCGATTGGAAAAATTCTCAAGATAGGGAGCCGAGTTGCCACAGATGGCGCTGTCACCGCTTTAGAAAACGAGCGGGAAACTCAAAACCAACGATTTTTCATATCATACAGAACTATTTGGAGCTTGAAGCCATTTACATACATCAAAACTGCAATTAAGATCATTTGAAATCATTTGCATTGGAATTCTGACCGAAACTATTTTCAATTAGAATAACAATGATATTTAGAACGATGGAAACCGTCTGGATCTGAATGAGATCCGACTGAGAAGAATTCAAATTGAAATATTATTCAAAACTAATGTTTCGTACCTTTCAAGTTAAAAAAAAAAATTATTCAAAATATTTGCAACCACCATAGACATGGGTACACTGTCTGCAAAAACTTTAAAAAATATTATTGCCACACCATTTTCTATATTCTTTTCTCTACAGTTGATTCTCACGATGAATTTCAGCATGAAATTAATTCTAAAACTTTTTCCTTATTCTATTTTTTTAATTCAAAGGAAAACACATCAAAGATAACACGAAATCCAGATAAAATCATATATTTTCGATCATTCAGAACGTAATATACATATATATATATATTTTTTTTTTTTTCTACATGACTAGATTATAAAAAAAAGCAATTTCTCATAAGTTTTTCCATCCTTTTGTTCGTCTCGCTGTGAATATATATTTTCCGGATGTTCGTCATACTAATCACATTGTTCATTTTTTTAACTTTTTGTTTTTTTAGTGTATAGAAATATTTCTAAGTAAATTGACCACACGAATAATGCGGTCCGATGGATTTTACATGTATATTTGTTTTTTTTTTTTCTTTATTTTTTAATTTTTTTTTAATGTTTGTTTTTCATATATACACGTATAATTCTATGTAATTGTAACGTGACAGTGAAGTCGTTCAGTCGATTGCTTATTGCAAAAGTACCTAGTACAAGCAGAGCTTTGGGCAATAATGAAACTCGCGGGCAACACGTTAAAATCACGAAATAGTATTGGCGTAATAAGATATTACTTCGATCAATGGACAGAGAAAAAGATTTCTTTAATTTTTTAATTATTTGAGTACTTTTTCAAGAATAATTCATCTTTTAAACGTTGCATAGACGAAGTTCGTGCGCAGAATAAATTCGTTTTAATTTATCGACTTTTTCTTCATTTCATCAAGTTTTGTAAGAAGAATGGAGAAAAAAATACTCTTAAAATGTCCATCGAGATCGGAATTTTAAATCGATATCGTTCGAACGAACATTTACTCAAAGAATTTTGGTCAAAATATATAAATGCTTTCTCAGAAAAAAAAAAAGTTAAATCCAAAATCAACATTGACCGGTTCCAGTTTATCTACAAAAAATAATAGTTTGACCTTTAACATTTTGTGGTTCATTCGTTCTGAATTTTTCATTCATCTATTTGAACGATTCATTTTTTCGGGCGATGAACTGCATTTAGGACATATTTTGAATAAGCAAACCGATGACCACCTAACATTAGCCGTCCCTCAACAGAAGCACAGCCCAATGTAAAAAAAAAAGTATCATATACAATAATTTAGTTAAAAAAAAAAAAAATAAAGGAGTAACATAAAGTAACGTAAGCGCAGGCAGAATAATCGCAGAAGTACAATTCAACACAAGTCCAAAATCTCTTAAAAATTCACAGTGAGTGAGATTTCGTTGTCCTAAAAATACAATAAAATTTCTCTCTATTAGGTATTTGGTCAACATGCTAAATATATATTTATATATCATTTAATAAATGCCTTTTATAATTTTTCGAGTCGTTTTTATCGAATGACTCGTACCACTTTAATGTTTAATTTTGTCTTTTTTTTTTTTTGTTAAATGTGTATACTAACGATTGTAATGAATTTACATGTACAAATTTGGGCGTGTTTGGAGCTCATCGTATCTCAATGAAACGTGCCTGTGATTGGTTTCTTTTTTTATCCGTAGATCCAACATCGTTGAACAGTTAAGTTTATGGATCAGTCATCTTACGCACCTACAATTTTCGAAATTGAAATTTTTCTATACGATTAGATTTTTTTCTAACCGATTAGAAAAAAAAAAAAAAAAGTTTCAGTCCATTGCACAACGATGACAAAAATGGGCTGAAATCTCTTTATCTCTTTTGCACTCGAGGTGGCGAGATATCGACTGAACCATACTCTTAATTGTAGAATTTCTAACAATGAAAAATCATTTCGAAGATATATTTGTTCATTCTAGGTTGATCAGCAATTTTAGTAAGCTAAAACCTTCGTTCAAGGCGACAACGACCATTTTTATGATAAAATAATTGATTCTTTTTTCATGAGACAAGAGATTACTAAGTAACGAGAATATTTTCGTTGTATTTCTAACGAATTCATATATGTTCATGTTAATTCTGCTTGAAATGATTTTTTTAATATTCGCGTTCGATCGCCTACACAGTATAGGTACATGTACCAGAATCTCTATACCTGTATCGTTTAAAATTGTTCATTTTTTTTTCTTCGCTATTGAAATATAAAGGAATTACTTTGAAAAACATACTACATGCTTTCTCGAAATAATGAACAGATACATATATTCATTTTACCATGATTTTCGAAAGTCCTTCACATACATCCGTAGTTGTGCATTTTTGGATTTCTTTTTTTTTGTTTTTTTCTTTGTTTTGCCATCGCGAGGATATTATAATTTTGTACAAGAATATATATATATATATATATAGCGTTGTGTCAGATCGTAACATTATCGAAGATTTATCATTTCAATGTGTTTTTCATGGTGCTCGATCGTTTCTCATAAACTCTTCAAAGTTATTCCTCTGCCAGGAGATTTGAATTTTTCTCCTGAGTCCAATCGTTGAAAGTCAAATTTATTTTTTAAATAATTCGAAAAATATTTTTTTAACCTCTTGTGTGCAATTCATCGACACGATTTTTTTTGTCGAATAAAGTAACATTTTTTAAAATTTGTTAAAGACTTTTTTTTTTCGATTAACAGAGTCACGCAAATGTTCAAACAGACATTCAATTGTTCGGTGCATCGTAACGTTTTTAACAATATTTTTTTTTTTTTTCTCTCGTTTTCGTGGAAAATTTAAATATTGAGATTGAGAACAATCACGAATGAGAACTTTGATACTTTAGTCTCCGATAATGAGACCTTTTTATTTCGTTACATTGAGAAATCGTTTGGTCTCTTGGGATACCATGTTAGATTTGCATTATAAAAACGAGATATTTCGTGCCAGTGATATTGCGATTGGAACGACGTATTTTCATTCAGGATTCAAAATTTAGTAAACTTGTGTATTTGCATTTTCTATATTTTATCCTCAGAGAAATATTATTCGTTAATAATGATTTTATTAATTATAATGATAATAATTCGCAAGGATATCTCTTTCGTATTTTACTATTTTTGTTTCAAGACAATAAAACGCTTCTTCGAGTACACACGTGTCTCTCATCCTTATTGATTTAAAGAAGTACATCGTTTATGTAAGTACGATTGGGACAAAAAATACTTGGAGAATCGATGTTATTTTTTGTTTTTTTTTTATTGCGCGATGACTAGGTTTTTCGCTTATTATGAGGATAAATACACGTACGGACGTTGAGTTAATTCATGAAAAAATAAAAGACTTGTTAAAAAATGACGCAACAATGTAGAAGCGTCGAGCTTAAATGGAATCCAAACACTGCGAGCTTCGATTCCACATTTTGTCTCATTTTATTTGTTAATCTCTTAAGATCTCTGCTGGATCGCAGCCTCGTGAGTCATCACGCAATATTTTCCATCTACGTGTCGCAGATTACAATCGAGATTTACTTTTCCCCCTACATTCAAAATGTTTTTCGAGATTTAATATTAATTGAGTTGATTTTTTTCTTCTTCCATTCTTTTTTTTTTTTTAGCATTTGCGATCACACGAAGACCAGCAAATTCAAAGGCAATCTTTTTTTTTCTTCTTCAATTCATTGTCTCAATTTTTTCATGTATCACGATAATTCGGGAGAAAAAAAAAACAGACAATGAGAAACGTCTGGTAAATATAAATCGTTCGATCGGCAAATATATTCATTTAATTTTGTAATAACGATCCAATATACACGGAACTTCAATCTCAAACGATTTAAACATTTTTTTTTGTTCTCTCGTTCTTATCGCATTTTACGTCTGTTGTGAGTTTATAATTTTTTTTTTTTCTTCAATTTACACGCTTAGCTCATAGAATTTTTACATGAAACTTTCTTCTTTAATCACACCCAAACGATTTTATCACGCCGTTGTTCATCGTGATGAGAAAATCATCTCGTATAACACTGTTTATAGAGGCAACTACAATATAGTCTCGATTATTATAAATTACAATTGAACGTAACGTATATATTCTCTGAAAAAAACAAAAAAAAAAAAAAAAACAAAAATTGTCATTCTTAACCAGCAAACTTTTGGAAAATCACATTTCATTACTCATCTTATGCGGACAAACACGCTGAGATCATCAGGCACTACTCGCAGAAATAGTTATGAAGAATTTTCTATAATTCAGAACAATAAACTTTAACGTCCTCGATAAAAATGTTTTTATGTCTGCTGAAATTCTCATTGAAACTTCATGTGATTCTGAGAATGAAAATTTTAACTGTCCTTTAAAATTTTGCTCACATGTTGGGATCTTCTTGAAAGGATTAAAGAAATTTAAACTATTTTCCTCGACTTTGGACTTAGGTAAACTCAATAATTTAGTTTGGTTGTTCCAAACTCGAAGATAATTTTCCACACGTAAATTTTGCATTGTTTTTTTTTGTTGACGAATATTAAAAATCATATTTTTCACAATGAGTTCCAGTTTTCTTCAAATATGAATTCTAATTCGGCACATTGTTTGATTCATTTAAATGAAGATTTGGAAATTTCCTTGTGTTCACCTAACGACCTCAGTGTCTGAAAATTCTTCACATTCTGACTGTAAATAACAAATCCAAACGGCTGTTGATCCACATAAAATATTTACGAATTTCACGAACAAAAAAAGGCCGAATTAAAGAGAAATTCATGAAATGAATAAATCGGATAAACACACTGAAAGGAAAGTAAAAAACAAATAAAGAAACTATTAATACGTAGAGATGGCACGAGAGCATTTGCAAATAAAAATGCAATAACGACTGTAAGTTATGGAAACGTGATGGGTGGTCTCGTCGTCCAATAATTGCAATCAGTACTCGAAAATCGTAACATAAATTCCGAAATGAAGATCGATATCCGAAAATCGATTAAACTTTTCGAAGCTCAAACACTGCAAGTTTTCTCCAATAAATTTCAACGAAAGAATCCCTTTCATTATAAAAGCAGAAACGACGTCGATGGAAATAGAGTTTTAAGAAAACTATGCTCGAGGATACGGGAGTTGTTTTTAAAAACGAATGTTTTTGTACCTCTTTTGTTCGTAATTATCCCAACGAGAATGGTTTAACTGTAGCCAAATTGGACTTTACGACATTGGCAAAGCCATTTGATGATCCTGGCGTTTCTCTCGACGATACTCGGCGGGTCGCTCACCCTCTGATTAGCCTCGTCGTTTCCCATACCCGTGCTACAATTATTACTCTGCCATTGTGGTCCACCGTTCGCTGTTTGGCTGTTTCCCGTCCAAGGATAAAGTCCAAGTGCCGAATCGACCGAACTGACACTCTCGAAGAACACAGGCGACGATGTTTTCGAATTTGGCTCGGTTATGAGCTCGTAATGCTCCGGATCGAGGCCCAAACGATCGAAGAAATTCTCAAGTTGGCTTACCGATCTCGCTGGACGGGATGCTACTTTCAAGCCTCGACCATTCTCAACGGTTACTCGCCAATAACGATCGCTTATGTCCGATTTTGAACGTAATATCGGACGACCACGTCCCTCTTTCCATCCCTCCGAATATCTTTGAAAAAACAACAAACAAAAGTTAATTACAATTTTAAACTATCAATATATCGCAGGAGAAATTTTTTCTTAAATTTCCATGGCAAAATCTTAATTACGGTGCTGGAAAAATTGTAACTTTCGTAGCTAGATAATTCAGCATCAGAAAATAGAATTAAATTTAATCCACGAACAGTCGATAATGATGAAAACCGAAAATCCTCGTTATTAGATCCTCGTTAAATCTTTTAACAACTTTAACAGGTGAGTCAATCGATGTCAACAGAAAGATTGTATAATCGACATTTCATCGATGTATTTATCGGTCGAAGATATTAACAGGCGATTACAAGATTGATAATGAGATATTACAATTGATCATCCGATTAGAAATTCTCCATTCGATTCTCGCAGTCGTTAGTTTTCATTGACACAGTGGAAAAGCAATAAAAGCTATTAAACGCATCGTTTTAACTGTGTTTCTCAATTCAGAAAAAAAAAACACAGTAAAAAAACGACCATTTGACGAAGGATTTCGAAAACGATTTACAAAAAAAATTCCCACCTCGTGTTGCACGTGGGACTGTAGTCGGTTTGGCTGTTGCTGCTATCGGAATCGGGGCTCAAATTTCTCACGACCGAGGCCGAATTGCCGCTTCCGTAACTACCTTTTCTCGATCGATCTTTCTCCGTGGAATGTTGGGTTGACGCTCCGCTATCTCGTCTGATGTGGCTCCAACAGTCCTACCATCATTTCAATACAAATTTATCTCCATTCTTCATCGACATTCGTATCAAAAGTATCTAAGGTTTCACAGTCGATAGTATGAACTTGAATTAAGGATAGAATTACAAAGCAGGATGTCACATAGGAGTTTTTTTATTAGACTTTCTTACGATCAGCTATCAATTGTCAACGGTGGTATAGTTATTGTCACATCGAGTGAAAACAGTTAGAAATGGAGTAAAAGTGAATGGGACTAATATTGTAGAGCAAAAAAATGCCTACAAAAAGAAATTGTTTCTATCTTCGATAATTGAGTTGAAAAAGCGACCGAGAATTGACCTGATTTCGGAGTACGTAAGAGTCAAGCGTTTCGAGGTCTTCTTTTGATCGGCTCTTACGACTGAATGACTGAAGATAGAAAAGCATCGCCGAGGACTTTTTTGTCGGAAATTTCATGATTTACAAAATGAGTCCTGTGCATTTTAGCTCCATCTCTAACCACTTTGACTGAATTCACAATAAATCACAAATTCGTCGGTTTTAATATTTGACAACTTTCTGTTTTATAAAAATTCGTCTTCCATCAAAGTTTACACAACTGAACAACTCTGCTATGACAACGCTTATACGCACAACGATAAAATCAAATTTAAACGCTCTCCGAAAGCATTGCGTCACAACGATCGGGACAAAAAAGGATTCGAAAAAAAAAAAAGAGAAAATTAGGTGCCTCTTCTGACGGACTCACTTGTATTCGTGGCGGCGGCTCGCTCCGATGAGTGCAGTGACCCGATGAACCACCGGAGTCTCTTGCTGTTGCTCCATGACTAAGTTTACTCGAACCCGAGGACTTTTGTGTTCTCCCACCCGAAGAAAGTACACTGCTTGCATCACCGCCTCCTGATCCTAGGGATCTTCTGATGTGGCGTGAACTTTAATCAATAACAATTACTATTATTCATGGAATCACACTTTTGAAAAGCTGTTCAATAATAATAACGATAATAATTTAATATTTTTAATGTATTATTGAATCTTCAATAATAATATTTACACGAATAAAAATAAAATGGAACGTGCGATGGTAAAATGGTATAATATTTATTACAAAAGGTTGAAATCTTTGAATAGAACACTGAAAATACAGGGAGAAGTAAGTTACGTTGGAAACACAATTTAGTCATAATTTTGAATGGACAAGTCCCTCAATTTTCGTGGAAAACTTTTTATTCGTTATTCCAATGGCCTTGAAACTTTGCAATTATAATACGGGAATCTTTCAACGGTAGCGAATGCTAAATTCATGCTTTCTCTCGATTTACATAGAATCTACCCCGCCGGTGACGGAGATTGTATGGAGCAAACTTTCATATCACCAAAATTTTCATTCTCATCTCACTCTCCACTGTATTATTGGTTAATTAGCATCGTCTTGGAATAATTAACAGTTGTATGAATTCGGGACGAAGAAATGTTGAAAATAAGATCGAAAAATGTAGTTTTCAAATATTTCAGTGGGGCTGCTCAACATATTTTAGTGAGAAAACCTATTTTGGGGCAAGCTGTAATAATTACTTGTTACATTTGGTTCCTAAATTCCCAAATTTGAAAAAAATTGCTTACGAAAAGAATTCCAATGATTTTATGACAAATAAACACTGAAATTTTGTCATTGAATTTTAGCTAAACTTTACTTCTGAAACGATTTAATAAAAACGATTTTTTGTTTTATTGTTACGATGAAATTTGTTGAAAAATTCTTTAGTACCTCCGATAACAGACATTGTCGCGTTTGAAACTGTGATCGGAGTAATCGGAGCTCGTTTCGCAATCGGGACAATTGACGGTGGATTGGTGATGTTGTTCGCGACCGGATCCCGTGGGTTTTGAGAACGATTTCGTCGAGGCCCTTGGCGAGAGTGAAGCACGTCGTCGTGCACTCGTGTGAAGATCCGGCAATGATTTGTGACATATGACCGTCGAGCCTTCCGTGGGCGGTGATGTCGTCGACTTTTTGTTGGCCTTGCCGGACGTGTGAGAGTGTGAATTGCTCCGACCGAATTTAAATCTTAGATCGGATGGTACGTTGCACTGCTGTGAAAATAAGAATGAAGAAATTGATAAAATATATTAAAACTCACGAGCTATTTTAACGAACGATTCTTCAATAAATTTGTTTTTTTTTCTCTCATTATTTTTATCTCTTGATTCAAAGAAATTGGACTCGGAGGATCGAGGACATCGAGGATGGAGAACATCGAAGTATAATTGTTAATAACAGGGAATTCTTAGCTCAGACTTTAAAATATGCATTGGCACGACGTATCGCTTGGCTGGTATTACAGCTCCTTATTCGATCAGACGCTCCTTACGTTCGATGAATTCTTAATCCTATATCTCTCTCCCCCCCTCTTACTCTTACCATTCAGACTTGGCAATAAAACACTGGATTCTACATCAAGTTGCTATTTAATCTGCTACGCGAATGAAACGTAAGAAAGATCTTCGTGCTTCTTCACACACTTACAAAATACGTAATCGAACAGAAAATAAAGGAGTTTGAGCACGTACTCGTGTAAATACAAGACATTATCGGGATTTTAATTGTTTTTTCCTTTTGGCGTATATTTCTTATTCGAATAGCTTCACTTCGATAATGAGATTCGAATAATGGATCGATGATAAGTCATTTTTCAACTTCTTTTTTATCAAATAAAAATAACAGAATCAATATTAGTTGGAATCTTTGAATATATGACAGAAAAAAAAAAGAAAAATGATAAAGCCATCCGGAAGTATAAGAAATCAGAAGGAAACAGGCAGAATTTTATATTGTTTTAAAGAAATCATTAAAACATTGAAAGTTGATGATTTATGACTGAGAAAAACGTTGAAAAAATATTTTTAAATTGAAGAAAAAAGAGTAACGACAGGGATGCCAAAAACTTTGCCCGATTTATTGTCATAATTTCAAAAAATCGTGCAACAAAATGCACAAATATTTAAATCCGATATTGAAACAAAAATTAAATTTTGATAAAAATTGAAAATGAAAGAAAATCGAAATAATGAAATGCGATAGTCTGGAAATGAGAAAAACTTTGAAAAGGTTTACGAAATATGAAGAAGAAAAAAGAAAAGATCGAGTGTCATATCTTAAAACTTGAATTTACCACAGGCCTATCCTCGTCGCGACAACCAATCGATGGACTTCCCGTTGAATATCGAAATTTATCGAAGGAGTGATCGCGAACGATCGTCACGTTGGCCGATTGTAAAACGTTGGGCGAATTGTCCGGAAAGAAAACGTTCTCTTTGCTATCGGTGTTGAGCAATCTTCGTAATTTAGTTTGCAACTGATCACCACCAGTCGTACCAGGTGGACCGGAAATGGCACGTCTCTGTGGTACCGGTATCGCGCGTGGACTCTTTGGTGGTAGAGCAGGTGGCAGTGTTCGTTGGGGGCTCAAAATACCATCGGCTATTCACAAAATATAGAAAAAAAAAACATTATTAGAAAAAAAACAATTCAAGAGTGTTAATTTCAAACGAAATTTCGTTTTTAAATTTGTCTTTTTTGACACAAATTTAGGAAATTTGAATTTTGAATACGAAGCCAAAAAACAAAATAATTAGCTACTTCGAGAAACGAGACAAAAAATAGATAAAAAAAAGGCCAAATTTGTGAATACGTTTTTAAAATAAAAAAAACCATAATCAGCCTCGTCTCGAAACGAAGATAACAGAAAGCATAATAAATCTTGACCGAGACAAGTACGAGGTCCAAAGTTTGTTATATAAAAAGGGGTAAGTTTATCGATAAAGTTTAACGCTTCATTGGGACAGGGGGAAGAGTATAAAAAATTCAGTGATTATATGAATTAATCAATTGGAAGAAGTCATAATTGATCAAATGCTTCTTCGAATAATTGATGCTAAACAAAAGTGATATTTTGTTGAAATCAATCATTCGAGATACGACCATATATGTAATTATTAATTTTAATTAATTAATTAAAAAGTCAACGAAACTTACACAGAAGGAAACAGGAGCGATGTTCATTGAAAGGAATTATTTTGATTGAACATATCGGATTCATTCAATAATCGTGTTTGCTCGAATCACTGAATTGGAAATTTGATCGATATGGTTTTTTTTTTCTTCTTCAAAATATACCGAATTTATCGTAATTCGAACTGGAAATGAAAATCTACTGATTTTAATAGAATCACTATTTCCGATTGATCGAACGTAATTATTTCGTGTCAATTATTCATAAAATGTTGTTCGTTGAGAAAAAATTGGCATGAATCGATCGGTCATAAAACATTGGGATTGAAATTCATTCACCGATAAGTCTAATCGGAGGATACAAATTTATAAATTTCGAAGAAGAAGAAAAATTGCTTGAATGCTGCGAGAAATTTTTGTCTTATCAATTAGTAACGAAAACTCGGTTTTGTCAATAAGCGAAAAAAATAAATATTTTGAATTGACTCACGTCTGTCCTGATCTCGGCAATTGGCCCAACAGCAGGCTGACGTTACAGCGACGTTTGGCAGTTGCGGTGAGACGGAACTTTGTTGGATCATTTGTTGTTGCTGCTGAGTCTGTTGTTGCTGTTGCTGGATGCTGCAGGCCAGAGGATTGCCACATTTTCGTAACAATCTGGGCGGTGCGCTCGGAGCGGTAGACGGTGCAACTTGTAAATGTCCACTGTTTTTCAACTCTTGTTTACGATCGAGAACAATCTCGCTTTTCACGTAAAACGCTTTGGACTCTTGAAGCAACTCCACGGCGCTCTTTCTTTTGCCTTAAAAATAAATCGAACAATCAACATTTTTGATAAACATATAAAATGACTGAAATAAGAACAATTATAAGAAATCAAGTTCCCAACACCATACACTGAGAAAAATGAATTCGTAAATTCAACAAATTTTTTGTTGGTTCGACAAATTTTCTGTTGGTTCAACAAATTTTTTTGTTGGTTCAACGAATCGTAGCGAACAAAATAAAATTTGTTAACCCAAACGAAATTTGGTTCATTCAAATACTTAATTTTTCACCACGACAAAAATATCGTTGAATCAACAAAAGTTTTGTTGAATCAACAAATTTAATTTGTTCGCCACAATTTCAAATTTTTTTCTCAGTGTAGAATATCAGAATTCTTATAGATTAAAAAAAATTATTTCATCAATTAAAGTGATAGTGATCATGAAAAATAATTGAGAAAAAAATTTGGTCAATTAAAAATTGAAATAAAAAAGGATTTAAATCTTCTGATCAATTCAAAATTGAAATTACCAAAAAACTTGTTTGACAAACCGACAAAAATGAATAATGAAATGGAATTTTGACTAAGTTTTGAAAATGAGGAAAAACAATTGACAAAAGAAACGTTGCTCAAGCATCACAAAAAAATTGCTTCGATGGCACACACGCGTGCCAGAGTAAAGGGTTTTTGTCTCTCGAGTGAGAGATTCAGTTTCTCAAGGGCTTCCTTCTCTCGAAGAGCTTCCGGCTTCTCTCAACAGCCAATATGATCTAACTCGAGTGTTCCATGTAAAATATAATACGTGTTGCAACAAAAAAGAAATGGAAACAGGGAGCATTTTTTTCGGAAGCTCTCAAAAAAGAGGCGAAGATCGGTTCACGATTGTTTTTTCTTCATTATTCAAGCATCGCAGCCTTCAAACATTTCAACAAAAACACTCTTTTCATCGGCTGAAGAGAACCAATGAATTTCTTGAAAAAAAAAAAAAAGAAAAAAGAACCATTAGAAAAAGTTTAAAGCCACGGACACGAGGCTCCAAGCTCTGAATCGGCTGTAGCTCCGATGGACTCCAGTCATTTTCAGTATCGATTAGAGACTTTTATTTTTTGAACGAAGCAACGAAGGGTAGTTTTTGTAATTGGAGAAGGTTAATGAAGCTCGTTAGTGAAACGTCAAGAAATTTGAGAGCTCGGTGAGCCACAGGTGTCTTGATATATATATCTCGTATTAAATAGCCATGTACAAAGTTGATTTATACGTGTAACGAAGGAGCCTGGAGGTTGACGATAAAAAAAAAGGAGCTAAATACATTTTAATGCTCTCGATGAGGTGAAAAAGGCAAAAGATCTCAAAGAGCTTAAATTCGTCCGAGAGATATGATATAGTTGCCAAGAAATATAATGAGAAGCGATGCGGAGATAAAAATATGAAGAAAAAAAAAAAAGTCTACACGAAGGCAAAAGGAAAGAGGGCAAAAAGGGTTTGAGACGTTAATAACACTAGTCTCATGAAAACGTTCGTTCGTGTATCACGTGTGTTCAACAGCTGACAAAGTTACGAAGATAACCGATCCTCTATGGCCTACCGCCCCACGAATAATAGAACGAAAAGTAAGCGAGCTTCCAAGAACACAGAGGCTCTTACGAGAGCCAGTCTCATTTCTCTAAAACCAGCTGTTCAAACAGAATTCTCAGACGGTATAAAAATCTTTGAACATGTGTACGAAGGGATTAATGTCTCTGAGAATTTTAATTTTTTTTTCTCTCGATCCATTCGTACAAGGATTCTAGAGCACCGTTTAAAAAATTTCGAAATATACGTTTGGTTAATGTCAATTTTTTTTTTTTTTTCGAACCAAGTTTGGAAAAAAAACAAATAATTTATTGAAATTTTTGCTCAATTTTTAAACGATTATCTTTTACGATTTTTATTTTTTAATTTTATTTTTTACACAAGCCAAGAGAGAGAGAGCAAATTGGTAAGGAGTTGGTATATCGGTGAGTCAGTTTCGTCATTAAGAGGCTTAGAAAAGATAAAAAGTAAAGTGATTCACGAACTCGTTGATTTATCCTGAAATACACGAATGTCACGAACTTTTTCTACGTTCGTTAAAAAAATTAATTTTTTTTTTTTTTTCGAATGATCAAAAATAACTTGTACTTTTTGAATTTTTTTCTTTCTTTCTCTCCACTCGAAATAATAATTACAGTGAAAATGCATTCTGATTTATAATAGCTAGTATCAACGTTCGAAAGCACCGTTCTCTCAATAATACGTACGAAGATATATTCACGTATATACGTCATTCTCGTAACAATATATGTATGTATATATTAGTGTATGGGTTCGAGAGAAGGCAAGACTTTTGTCGAAAGTGCCAGATAACGGACAGTCTCTCTCTCCCCATGAGAAAATATTCATTTGTCTCTTCACCGATAGATCGAATGCTGGGAAGTGGCTACACGTTAAAAAAAAAAAGCCTGAACCTATTACCTGTTCGAACAACGAAAATTTTCAACGATGCGTAGGAGAAGTACTAAAAAAAAGAATCTCGAAAAAAATTTTCTTTAATATTTATTCTCATAACGAAAAAAGAGCAAATTTTGGTTGGACCACGAGAATCTTTTTTTCGTTGTGAAAGGGATTTGAAAAAACAAAATATTCAAGAAAGAAATTGGATAATCAAAAAAGAAGAGAATGTTTAGCAATTGATGAGTCATAAAGACACAATAAAAATGAGTTTTTCGGCTATAAATATTGATGAATTTATCCCGGTGATTATAGAACTTGTTGCTACATACGTTAGAAAAATCTCTGAAAACTTCCTGCCGGACTGCCCACGCGTATTTCAGACGATTTTTTTCTCCTCTCGTCACGTCAATCGTGAGACATAACTTTTTTTTTTAAACTCTTATGAATTCATATCTCGAATAACGTGGAGAATGAAAAAGAAAAAAAAAACAAATGTCCATGAAAAACATGTGCAAAAATGTGTCGAACGAGCTCGACGTATACGAGATTAATGTTTTTTTTTTTTTTTTTTCATTTCTTTTTTTTTTTCTACTCGGAGATCGAGACTCTCGTGTATTCGAGATTTTCTTCGAGTGTGTAGAGATGAGGAGAAAGAAAAAGAGGTTGGCCCGGACGATGATTGGCGATATATAACGGGCTCTCCGAGAGCCCTAAAACTTTTCGTCTCCAGAGTCAGAATCTCGAAAGATAGTGTTTCCATATGGTGTATATTCTGATAAAGTGAAACGTCCCGAAACGAGAGAAAAAAAAAGATTAAAAAAAAAAAATAAAAATAAAAAAACAACACATCGAAAAACACACAACACCCGACGCGGAGATGAGAGATTTTTCGATGGAGAAAGAGAGCATTCTCGTTTACAGATAGGAAAATAAAGTATTAAAAAAAACTTTTAACGAGGATATAAATAAAATTTTATGCCTCTGTGATGTATTCACGAAGTCTTTCTCAGACAAATCTCGAGTACACGTGCCACCCAGAATTGAAGTTTTGAATATTTTTCACCGACAAATTAAAACGAAATTTTACTGAAGAGACTTATTTTTTTATTTCTAACGAGCAACTTTGAATTTTCCTTTAATTAGACAAAATATGGAGAAATAAAAATAACGAATCCCTGTCATTGGAGCTTGCATCTTTGGGATTCAAAGTAAAATATCATCATTTACTAATCGCTCAATCTTTCGATTCGAACGCTGAATAAATTTTGCTACCAGAAGCAGCAAATTATTCGAAACTTAAAATCACGAATCTAATCAATTTTCTCTTATCTACACCACGATGTTTGAAAATCCACCGGAGCCTCGAATCTTTCTCGAGTTTTCAATACGAGATTTCCTAAGCATACAAAACATTATCTCTGCTGGATGTCGTACGATATCAGTTGAGGCTGCTGCTCGAAAAAATTTCTTCCAAATTCTCAACCGACGGTAGCTCCAAATCGTTAAGCGGGATGATCGATGTTGTCGGTCGAAAATTTACAACCCCACAAAAGATATTTTCTCACGCTCAGCTCATGTCTGATCTGTTTTGGCTCTCCACACAAAAGTAAAGTTTCGTAGCCCTCCAACGAAACAAAAAACTTCACAGTTACTCAATCATTTCGAAGGAATCGTCAATCGATTGCTCTAAAATACAAAATAAAAAAAAAAGAATTCTTCGCTCGAGTCTGAAGTCATGATTCAAGTGACTCGAATTATCTCGCGTAATAATTCTCGTGTTTCACGCTCCGAAGTTTCTGTATGGAAACCTGGAATATGCCTGGGACGGTGCTGAATATGTGTGTCTGTGGCAGCATCGGTTAGCAACGCGTGAATATTACATCGCGATTTCGTAGAAATTGTCAAAATTGACAGCTCTAAGAATAGAGAACAGACGCGGCTGAAGACGATTGGATTAATCGG
Organism: Campoplex capitator; assembly: GCA_037576405.1. Classification (NCBI taxonomy): domain Eukaryota; kingdom Metazoa; phylum Arthropoda; class Insecta; order Hymenoptera; family Ichneumonidae; genus Campoplex; species Campoplex capitator. The sequence continues at coordinate 3,716,374 of JARBWI010000323.1, read as the reverse complement.
GATTAATTGAGTTATTGGAAATCTGTAATTTCTCATAATCAGACTGTGAGCCTGGCGCTTTGCTCGGGTTATTGTTAAACGGAAAACCAAAACGATATTTTTATTTCGACTTTTCATCGATCGTTGAGAGAATCGTTCGAAAAACGAAATTTCTCAACGAACCACTAAAATGATAACGAAAAAGAGAAAAAAAAGTCTGTATCTCAGGCTTCTCGACGAGAATCGATGTAGAAAACCGAATCAATAGATTTTCCAGGTTCTTTGATCGAAATTTGATAAAAATGGAGTAAAAAAAATGAGTTTAAAAAAAAGAAGGTGAAAAATCGATTTATCGACTCACCGGTATTGTCAGCGTGTTGTCGAGACGGATTTCTCACGTAGGGTGGAGGGACAGGTTGTCTGCTAGTCGGTTGCATTCCCCAATAAGCTCTACCTTCGTTGAAATGATTGGAATTGTTATTATTATTGTTGTGTCTGGATTGATGTTGCTGGCTCGTAGGGGTGCTTGAACTTTGCTGCTTACAAGGCAGCCTCGCCATAGCAGTCATCATTTTCCACTTGTTCCTCGTTCCCTGGTCACGTTACCCTTGTCCAACGTTGTTCCCCGATTATTCCAACTTATCGGAGTTAATAAATCGCGTACTATGTTTTTTCCTCGATAATAGCACAACGATTTGATCATCGTAAGGGTTGATTCGTGAATTTTTCACGACGCCGTTTCAACCCCATTTTCTCGATATCTTTTGCTGCCTGCAACCAAACACACAAAAACGGTACGAGCACTCGATTAAATTCCGTTCCAAATCGCTCGAACTATTTTTTTTTCTCAATCAATCAAGTTATTATGTAAAAAGAATTCGTTCGAAGATGATACAAAAATAGAAAAAACAAAAAAAATGGAACGAATGGTCATTCGTTAAATGAGTAAAAATATTTGTCACGAATAGACGATTCTCTTGGCTCGTTTCGAAGCAATTTTTCTGTTACGGTCATGACAAAAGCTTTGAGCAAAATGTCTTCTGTCCTCAAGACTCAAATAATTTGGATACGAAAATGGGAATAAATGTTGGACGAAATGAATGAACGCGTCAAATTACCGTGAAGAATCAAAAACACACCGAAAACGAAATGTTTCGTCAAAAGGGTTAAAAAATTTCTTTAATTTTTCAAGATTTAAACAAAATTTCTTTTTTTTTTTTCTATATCGAGTAAGAGAATTTTCATTTCGTCGATTCTGGATCAATGTTGTTTCGTTTTTCACAGAGATGGAACGACGACATAAAATGTTATTTACATTTTTTTTCATTGGAATGACGTCATCCCTCGACCCGTGACATTTTGTTGGGGGAGGAGGATTCAATTAAAAATAATATATATGTATAGGAAGGCTTTGTGAGTTGGAGGGACTCTTGTGTCGCGGTGAGACTACGTGAATCAGATCGCCTTTTGATATTTATCAAGGGACGTATATGGGGTGTGTTATTGGATGCGGAACGTTGGAAGCAACCCTCTCGATCTTTTTTTTTTTTTCCTCCCCATTTTCATTCCATACCATTGTGATTATAAAGCGTCACGCTTCTCTATATGCTCAACGTTTTTATTTTTATTTCTTTTTCCTTTCGATTTTGAATAACGCTCAAACGATAATTCCTTCATAAAAGACCACAACGCTCTATGGCCTAACAATTAAATGGAACGTTATGGGAGGCGTTTTTACGAGTCTCCGCACAGAAGCATCGAACCAACGAGAATTAACGTAGTTCGTGCGACGAAAAATAAAAATCTTTATGAAACGAATTTTCGACTCATTATCATCGTCACAATGTTTTCCTTTTTTTTCTTCTTCTTTTCTAACCCAAGCGACTGTGACTAATGGTGGACTGTGTGTTAGGAGGAAAAAATAAAAAAGGAAAATACCTCGAATGGAAAGAAGCCAAAGGGCCTCGCGCGTGTCGTTCGGAGATAAATTCAGTCAAGATATTCTTTTTGAAATCGAACATTTGTCGCTTCCTGCTTCGTCGAATGTTTTCTTTTACGGACGCTTTTACTTCGTCTCAACTAAATCCAAACTCCGGCTTAACCGATATCGTTATTTTATTCAATAAAAAGAAAAACAAAAACAACAATTTTACTCGTAAGAACTGTCACGAATTAATCGTAAAAAAAATAAAGGAAAAATGACGAAATTCCTGAAATAATGTATTCGTCGATTTCGTCGAGTGAAAAAATATAAATAGCTGTATTCAAAGCTGTCTATAAAATAATAACGACTCCGGGATAGAAACGATTTTTTATCTTTTTTTTTCCCTGTGAGATTGACCTCGGAGTGAGCTCTCATTTAGTATCTTCCGGAGAAACTTCGCAGTGGCTTCATTATTTCGTTTTTTCTTTCTTTCTTCTTGTAATTACAAAACGTGTTAAATACCTGGTTACCATATACACGGTAATAAATAATGGATGATAAAGTAATGAGTTTCTATGAGAAGATGTAAAATGAAGTGTATTGAGAAATGTGCCAGTCGAAGAGTGTGAACTTGGAGGTCTGTAGGTGACGATGTAACAATGGACCATGAGAATATCCGACTAGTCTTTCTCTCGTACTCGAGAGCTTTATGGGCATACGAAATGCGCAATGGACTTGAACTTTTTCTTTTCTTCGTCTCTCTTTATGTTTGAAACTGTGAACAAATCTGTTTCTCTGTCCTTCTCTCTCTTCGTGTTTTCTCCTTCTACTTTTAATCGTTCTCTCTCTTCGTTTTTCATCGCCTCTTTCTGGTCAAACGGTATTTCCTCGGTTGAACGAAGCTCCCAAGGTTCGAGAGAGAGCGAGAAGACAAGTAAAAAGGCAGGTGCGATCGCTTTGCACACTTGGCACGAAGCCCACAGCTATTTTATTTATTTTTTTATTCTTCCATGCAATATTATAATTCATACGATATAATTGAGTGCATTGAAGATGTAATTGTAAAATCTTCATCACTCCGATTAACCTCGAGTTTCCATTATAATATGTCGGTCAAATATAGTAACACGAAATTTCTTTTATTTACTCTTTTTATTTAATTTAAATTAAATTAAATTTTCTAAATTTAAATTTTATTTTATTTTCAATGCTTTTATCGATTAAGGAGTTTCGGTACAAAAGGCAAAATGTTAAGAAATTAATAAAATTTGGTGATAATGCTCTTCAACATCAAGTACGAAAAGACAAATTTTTTCAAAATTTTCTTCTACTTAGTTATCGAGTAATTATGCATCAAAGCAGATTTCTTATGCCCGAAGTGTATACCTATATGTATGGAAACGCTATGCTTATAAACGAGAACTTTAGTCTTCAATTACTCGATAACTGTGTAGAAGAAAAATCTGAAAAAATTTCTATTCTCAAATTTGGCACTAAAGAATATGTTGACCAAATTTTATAAAATTCTTAACATTTTGAAATTTGTTGTGTTTTTAACATGATTTAGCATAGCAACATTGTATCACCTGTACCAAAACTCCTTAAACAAGTGTGCAAATTTGTATGAAATAAAACGATTGAAATTCGTTGTCGAGAGATGTTCATTGTCAAACGAAACAAAAAGATTCCTGCCTGTCTAGGACTACTCGTGTTACATACTCTTCAAATCTCGTTTATCTCACGTATAAAATAATGATTCATGCACGCGGATGCAGAGCGTGGTGTGTGCATGACCGGAAGGGTCTCTCCCTTCCAATAAAGTTCAAGTGCTCATCGTATTCCGATATATCATGGCCGATAAGAAGCCAAGTATAGAGTCTACCGCGTATATGGAGAGAGGATATTACTTTATCAGGGGATAATATGAATGAGCTCGTGCACACGAGTCCTTCGGACACGTGTATCCGGTATTCTAAATTCGAGATATAACTGTACGCCATTCATGCGCTCAGCCAGAAAGGATGTCGGAACGAGAACGGAACGCGAGAGGAAATGATATTATAATCGAAAATTCATGTTTATTATTGCTATCGTCATCCCACCGAATTCTCAATTAATATAAATTGTTAAAAACTTCATCGATTCTTTCGCGTTTTTTACTACAGAAATTTATTTTTATTTTATTTTTTTTCAAATATTAGTTAGAGATAGACGAGATAAGATCGATCGAAATTCCAATATTCGACGAATTCACGAGTACCCAAAAGAATTTAGCCTGCTTCGAGGCTATTGGAAATATCTATTTGCAATAATAAAAACAAAGTTGAAGTTTTTGACAATCGGTTGAGACTAAAAATTGCTTGAAATATGACAAAAACACTTTTTGTTTCTCGATCGATGTGAGCGACGACCTGTGCGATTCGAATCGTCCGAATTTCGCTGGTAAAGTAAATTCAAAAGTACGTTGACAGAGTAAAAGAGATTTTTTTTCAGCTCCATCGAGACTCAAGAGTACGGAAAATGGTTAAAAATTGATTTTTATTCGATTGAAAGATAAAAAAAAGGAATTGAAAGATGCACACACGGAAAAGGGTTTGATCCGGTTCAATGTACTTTTGCAGAGCGATAGTAGCTGCTTATGTACGGTTATATCGAGCTTCGTATATCCATCAATGTAACCCATACAACGAGCAATTACCCGCTCTATTCACGTGGTGCGTGTAAACGGCCCGCGTGTGTCTGTGTATCGTACCGATCGAAGCTGCCTTCCGGCAAGAACACGCCGTGTATCGTCAAGGATCCGTGTATAAGGTGTTGCAAAAATAGCTTGTCGAAGTAGTGGGAAGATGAATAGAATGAAAGAATCGTAGGAGAAAAATTGCTGAATCTTATTTCGTTTAACGAATTAGTGAAACAGCCAATCAGGTGCTTGCCTAGTCGCCCACATCTATTCATCGGAGCACGCTCGATGAGCTTTCATGAATTGGATCACATTTCTCAGAGGATTCAGCCCAGCAGTGGAGAATCGCTAAAGAGATTTTTCTCCAGGACATCAGCCTGTGGCTGTCCTCTAAAGTTTGCCCACAGGATGAAGTTTAATAGGACGACAGTAACTAACTCACGATACTTGCAAAACGTCCACGAACAAACAGACTTCTCTAGACAAATCTCCGCCTCCTGTCACAATGGTAGTTCATCAAGGAGTCTTTTTCTCTCTCACTCTCTCGTCTCTCGGGCGGAAGTAACCAGCAGATATTTCCCATGAGAGAAAGAGAACAAAGTGACAAGTGTACAAGATCGTTAATTTCTTCTGTTGTTCGTTCACCAAAGCACGAACTTGACATTGTTTTTCTTTTATTTTTATTTCTGTTGGAAACGTTGATCATCAAAGAGTCTGACGTATGAGGAACGGGATGCGTGCACGAAATTGGTAAATCGTTAGTGCTGCATGGCGAAACGCGGAATTCCTTCATTTCGCTGGGCACATCTAGGAAATAATGGTAGCAAAAGGTTTTGGTATCGGGCGAAGGGGGGAGGAGGAAATGGTAGGAAATCAAGGAGAATTAACGTTCCAAAGGAACTTCCTGAATGTTGGAAGAGTCCTTTGGTGATTGCGTCAATGTCCCGAGGCGATATAAAAGTGTACGGGATAAGGGGATACCGAGCTCGAAGGAAAAGTGTTAAGCAAGCCTGTGTTTTATGGCTACGTGTGTTGTTGCCTTCGGCATTCCAGTTGGCTCTCGCGAGATCGAGCTACTGGTATAACATGTACGTTATATACCTCATCCTCGCGTACACGCGATATATACGTATACACTTGACTAACTATACGTACGAGTTTATATAGCTCACTCAATAGTTGCTGTGCTTGGCACTCGGAGGATACAAGGAATGTGCCGATTGCGGGACAGCTGAGTTTAATCGTTTCTGGCTATATATTGGCCAACGATCCCCGCATGAGCAAGATCAGCAAACATGCCGCGGTAAACGGAATATCCGAATTAACGAATAACGAGAAACGTTCGAGATCGCCGAGAGTTGAAAAAAAAATGAAAATTCGATAAAAATTTCGCTCCAAAACGTCTGTCGATTGATAATTCATCGATCATTGATGCGGATTTCCGTTAATAAGACTCGATCGAATCAAGAAAAAAGTAATTATCGAATGAAATATTTATTTGTGAATAAAGCGTCGTCGGTTGAGCAGCTACAGTCGCGTCGTACTCTCGCTGAAAATTTTTAAATACATAATACATTGAACGGACTGGTTCCGAGGCTACCGGAGTGCACAGGAGCATTGTTACGCAAGGGTTAATGGCACGAAGTCTGTTTTATAGGATAAAATGAACGAGGGAATTGACCCACATGTCAGTGTCCCCTGATGATCGAGTATTCTTTCGTTCCGTACTAGCTCCTCTGCTCTGTGGCATATCCCTTTGCCCTGCAGGCCCCCGCCAACGATATGCACACGTTTACAGGCTTTTTTTTCAAAAGAGTATGTTTAACGACTGATTTTTGCTGAGATGAGGGAAAAATCGATGGCAACGAAGAAAAAAAATGTTTTCGTTTTTTAAACTATATGCTGGCATCGCAACAATGCATGCGTTGGACTCGAACCTGCAGTGGCAAACTGCTGTTCGTCACGCGAAGAACCGAGAGGCTACGATAAGAATATTAACTCTTGAACACTCGCTGCACCAACACTAGTTTCCATCGTTCACGTTACTGTGCGATGATTTAAAGTTTTTTTTCTCAACCCCAAAAATAATAGTCAACGATCTTCAAAGTTTTTTGGTTTTTAGGCTTAAAAACTCGGCTTCATTCCTCGTTATTTTGTTTAAGAACAAATTAAGTTTAAGAACGAAAAACACGATTTTTCTTAAGCGACCTGCTTGCTGCGGTCATTCGACTGTTCAGACTGTCGGACGAGAATATTCTTCGTCGTCACCGTAGAAATTGAAGTTGGAAATGAGTCGACAGAACCAACACGAGCTGAGAAACGAAAGAAAACTTTTGTCACCGAGCAATATTAAAAGTCGTGAAGTCCAGAGGCGATAACTGCCCGAAGTCCGTGACGTATGACAGTTGGGATTGTGTCCGAGGGTGGATGAACGTCCAACGCGATGAAAAGCCAGCACGAGGGGGCGTAGAAGTTGGGGAGGCAGATGGCGCCAGTGGTTTTCGTGCAATCGGCCGATTAAAATCGTGCACCGCGAGACCGAGGGTTGCGACCTAGTGCTGTAAGTCGACTCTCAAAGGGGTTTGTTCCCTACCCACGTACTTCCTAGAAGGAAAGTTACGTGAGCACCGGCCTTTGCCAACGAGCTCGAGAAACCGAACAGTCCAGTAGCGAGGTAATTCCCTCCACGGTCATGCGTTTCTCGCGACTATGACCTAACGCTATTCCTGAGCCCTCGAACAAAGAACCCTCGAACAAATGAATTTTTCAAAGGAAACAGCTTCGACAGCTTCTCAAGTAACCATTTTCTTTTAAGCTCGATGCGATAAGAAGTTTGTTCTTGTAATACGCATCTTGTGAAATAACCTGTACACCTGAATTCGTATTTTCTTTACAAGTTCGTTAGTGTACCTGTGTATACGGGCCGGTTCGCGCTTTATCGCTTTGGAATTGCAAGAGTTTCCAGTTGGTCCGGTGCTCCTGTGATTAATACACGTGCATATAATATGCATACGGGCATAAGCGCGTATATATATAGAATTTGCTTGGTATATGACCTTGTACCAGAAGCCACGAAGCAGCAGTCGAGCCTGTTCGAGTCCAACTTGGCGAAAGATACGGAGAGAGGAAGAGAGAGAGAGAGACTTTCGATTCATCGACTTGCTGTCGAATCGTTTTCCTGTGCAAAGCCAACAGTACACCGGTACAAATAACAGCTTATACACATTTGCGGATGGATGGTGTGGGTGTGAAACGGTCCACGAGGAGGCTGCTCAGACGGTCATATCGAAATGCCAACCGTGTCGATATTCCGATGTCAAATCGCGGCAGACAAAACTCCCACGATTGTGACACACTGCTGCTGCTGCTGCTGCTGCTGCTGCTGCTGCTGCTGCTGCTGCTGCGGTCTGGCAAAAGACAAGTGGCAACAGGGGAGAGGCGACGTTTGTCCAGGTGGAGGAAGTCACGTGGCATGGATACAAGCGCTGATGTTCGCGAGATTAATCTCTCGAGAGACCGATACTTCGGAAACTGTACAAGGCCTGTCGTTGCGAGACTTTGGACATTTTTTTTTCAATCAATTTTACTGACATTTCTGGTGGTTTATCGTTCGTAGCGTGTCAAAACGTATTTTACAGTTTTTCGCAAATCTGCTGCACTCGTACGGACTCGAGATCACGTATTTGGCGGATTCGTTCATTTTTTCTCTTGGTTTTTACTCTTTTTCTGTTTTTTTCTTTTTTCGTCTTCATTTTCCTCGCGAGTCGGCGCTTCGCAAGAGCAGCAATTTCTTGCAGCGAGTATACAGTCGCGCGAGAGACTTTCTCTCTTGTGCGTCGTCGAGGAATCGACTCTCTCGAATAATCGGTGAAGAGAGAATAGAACTACGACGACGACCACGACGCATGGGAAATCCATGTCGGATTCAATGGGAAATTGAACAATGTTTATGCGGCAGCGAGAAAAATGATTTTTATTCAGCAGAGTCAAACGAAATTCTTTTGTTCGATAAACGAATCGTTTTCAACGATAGCATTTCATGGGCGCGATGCTAAAATGGTTGTTGCAGCCCATTAGAAAATTCTATTGATAGAAAATATCTTAAGCATCCAATTTCATGGAGAAAATTACCGTTATCGTGCATCCACGTATGTTTATACGCGAATTACAAAGAGACAAAAGTTATGGTCTAATAATCGCGCTGTGTCGTACCCAAGCGGATGCGTAATATGCAGCTCCGAAGTGCATCTTTTTTCCCTACATACTTATCAGGTTGGTAAAAGAAAAAAAAAGTAGTTTAATTTTTTTTTTTCTTTCCACCTGACGCCCAACGGTAATTTGCCATATTGTGGTAGAACAATGGAACTCGTGGATCGTGGAGTCAAACAAAAAAAAAATAAAAAAAAAAAACTCTTAAGAGCTACCTGATTCAGCTCAAAACTACTATCGTCTGAAGCATCTCTCGAAATCTCCAAAGCCCGAGAGAGTACCACAACGAAACATTGTATTTTACGCAGTTTATAATTCTCTTTGAAACCTTAAAAACGAAAAACGGAGAGTTTGATATTCATGAATAAATGTGCATTTTTCCAAATATAATAACAAATCGGGTCTTCAGAGACTCAGCAGAGAATTGAAACTTCGGAAAGATTTCAAGGGACTTGGATAATGGCGTAGAAACACAATCGCCTGTGCTCGTCGCACGAAGAAACGGTTTAATGTTTAAAAAAATAGCGATCCTTTTTATTTAGCAGCGAATAATTTTGTGTCCGATTCCAAAAATTCGAGAAAAGTGATTCTTTTGAATTTGGAATTTCCGTAAAATCCTCTTCGCTTCAATATCTCGAGTTTTTTTTTTCACTGATTTTGATATTAAAAGTGCATCTTTATTTATCAAGTTTGATTTTCCTGATCTAAGCTCGCAGAAATCGAGTATAGAAAATAAAAATAAAAGTGGGTAAAAGAAAAAAATGGCAACTGGTCATTAGAGGCTAACGAATCAGACTCAAAATTGGAGCACCGAATTTTTTGTTCAACGGTCGAAAGATTCGGACTCGTAGGAACAAACGTCAAGCATCATTGTACTTGGAGTTTTGTTTCTTTTTCGTTTTTTTTCGTTTTTTTCTACCGGATTTTGTGAACAATCGTGTGAGGTTACGATTGTGCTGGTCTTTTATGTGGCACATATGGGCGAGCATATATAATGCACGAGCGTGGAAAAACGCACGTGTCTCGAATGGAACGTAATGAAAAAAAAAAAGAAGGAAAAGAAAAAAAAGTGGTGCACTCAACTGATTGAAATAGCAGAGCTCAGTGGGAGAGCACACACGTAGGAGATATATATACATATATGAAAGCTCTTTGCACTATTTTACTTTTCGTATATTTTTCTTAAATAGAGAGCGCCAGCCCCAAATGTAAATGTATCTCATGTCGGTCCGAGGGAGAATTTTTAAATTATTTTTTAGACGATTTTTATTCCATTTTTTTCGTGTCAGAGTGGTGCGACGAAAGGGAGGGAGGGAGGGGAGATGCTCTGATCCAAATTCCGATTGAGGCGCATCCCCGGAAGTTGCGAAATGATGTATACGAGAGATCTTTAACGAGGGGGGAGGAGGGAAAAAGAGGGCGATGACGAGGGAGGAAGAGAGGAAAAAGAGGAAAAAAGAAAAAAAGAGATGGATCGATCGGGAGGAAAGCGCCCTCTGGACTGACCTAATATTGTTTTTACGGCTTCCGGAACTCGTGCCTACGGTGTTTTTATTTGAAGCATGCATTTTCTAGCATTATATACCGCGATCGATTCAATGGCAGCGGTGATCGACATTTTATTTTCATTTTCTTTTTTTTTTTCTTCCTGCGCGGTTCCCTCACTCCCACGAGATTATATCTCGCTGTTATTCTATTCTTCTTATATATATCGCGTGACATTGAAATTGTACGGGGGTCTTTGAGGACGCCTCCAGGGCTGACTCCGTGTCGGACGAACAAAAGGGGTGGTTCTCCCTCTTTCTGCCTCTCTCTCTCTCTCTTTCTTCAGTCTCTCTCATCCTCCCTCGCGTCTACTCTCAGAAAGACCTTCGCAAAACCACGAGATACACAGCCCCGCGAGGCTGCGGGGGAGGAAAAAAAGATCGAAGAGGGAAGAAGAAAGAGGCGAGAGGGTCGCGCGAAACACTCGCTTGAAACTTGCAGATATGTTTCTGTCGAAGGGTAGCCACTATGAGGCAGAGGGAGTGAGTATCGAGCGCCCCCAACTCGACGCAACTCGAGGTGAAGGCTTTCCGGATGTACGTATGTACATTTTCTGTATCTATTTCTCTTTATATCTCTTCGTGCACATTATACGTACTTTCGTATACATATATACATGTGTGTGTGTGTATCAATGTCGTAAGAGAACGCATCGTTCATATTTCCTGAAAAATATTACGTTACACGTGCACACAGCAATGTATAGACTAGAAAATTTCCATTAACTCGAGTTTCGATAAATTATACCAGCAGCTTCCATTATAAATGGATGCTTTGTGTGTTTTCGAATTTCTTTGATAGATTATAAGTTCGGAGGTGACGTATGACGCGGTATTTCATTTATTTATTTCTGTCAAGTACCAAACACGTATTCTTATATGGGATATATTTTTTGCACGATTATCAGCACGTGTTCTATGAATGAAATCTGCAAGAGAATAGAGTGAGAAAAAATATTGTTAAAATCTTGAAATTCTTTTCGTTCCAACAAAGTTTCGTTTATGACAGCTTCGTTGCGATGTTGAAAAGTGGGCTGAAAAACAATTTTTTTTGTCGAATACGCGATACGAAATATTTTCGTGTTTCAGGAAAAATTTGATTTTTTAGTGTAAAAGTTTATCTCCTTTGCGTCTACCCGTTCGATTGCTCGTAACTGGAAAACTGCTTGAACGATTTCAATGAAACTTTCACGGCGAAACAGCTCATGGATTCACCATAGAATTTAGGCTTTATTGCTTTTTTTTCTTCTCTCTCTCTCTCTCTCTTATCTCATTCAATACTTTGGGGAAATGAGAAAAGCGAAAAATTTCGAACAATCGTTCCTCAACTTTACACATTCGATATAAATCGAAAGAAAGAAGAAAAAAAAACGTTCAAATATACACAACAGCCCGAGTGCCCTTTGAGACAGGACGTGCCCGCACGAAGACCGCTCCCTGGAGTTTCAACTCGTACAGTGAAAATAAAGTTATCGCTTTCAAGCTCAACTAAGCCCCAAAAGTCGAACTATTCGTCTATTCAAGGAGTTTCGGTACAAAAGGCAAAATGTTAAGAAATTAATGAAATTTGGTGATAATGTTCTTCAACATCAAGTACGAAAACACAATTTTTTTCAAAATTTTCTTCTACTTAGTTATCGAGTAATTATGCATTAAAGCAGATTTCTTATGCCCGAAGTGTATACCTATATATATGGAAACGCTATGCTTATACACGTGAACTTTAGTCTTCAATTACTCGATAACTGTGTAGAAGAAAAATTTGAAAAAATTTCTATTGTCAAATTTGGCACTAAAGAATATGTTGACCAAATTTAATAAAATTCTCAACATTTTGAAATTTTTTGTGTTTTGTGCCTGTACCGAAACTCCTTAACTATAGCTTCTACTTTTTTTTGTTATAACTACCATTACGTTCATTATTTTTCACGACTTTTCCTTAGCTCCTAGCAGATCTAAATCAAATAATCTGCAAGCTTGTTCAATATTATTTAATGTTTATCGACATTTTAATGAATAAATTGAGAAATGAGAGAGTGAAAAAGTGTTTAACACGATCGATGTCTGTCTCCCGGTTCACTTATCATTTTCACTTTTACCCTTTTACATATTTTTCGATATCAAACAAGGTTTTGTGTATACACTTTCCTGAGAATGCTTTCACGTTTATAACAAACGTTATAAGCTCCGATTGACAGGGGAAGAGTTCTTCAGAAGTTTTTCCGGTCGAACGAGTCCGTAGTCGGCCAGCATCGAACTCGAAAATAAGGGAGGACGTGTTTTTTTTTTTCTTTTCGCATAAATGAAGCTTCGCTTTTCACAAGGTTTTTCTCTTCTATCGTTCTCGGTAAGCTTTTCATGAAAAATCGTTGACACGAGCTATTCGTTCGTTCGGAGAATAATAACAGAGACAAAATATGTGTCGCGGGTCTCGTCGGTATATACGCCAAAAAATTTCTAATATATGCATCCGGTATGAATGAACTCTGCGCGAGCTAGTAGACGAGAGTCGTTCAACGCGAAGAGGCTTTGTTGAAAAAAAAAAGAAAAAAAAAAAATATTCACAGAAGTATCAGATATCAGGAGAAAAAAAAATCAAATAAAAATAATGTGTTTGTCCCTGTTTTTTTTTTCTTGTAATTCAACGATAAAAGACCCGAAGGATTTTGCATCGACGAACGGAAAACCTGGCAGGATATTTCGCAATTTCCTGTTTACCGCGTTCTCTCCGGATTCTGCGCTGATTCTTATAAAAAAAACAAAATTATACCTATATATGTACAGATTCGTAAAAAGTGTAGGAGAAAAAAAAAAGTGTGGGGCGAGTAACGATGATCGAAATGAAATCGACATGGCTCGGTGAGTTCGGCTGCGTAGATTCGAGTGTGAAATAAAAAGTTATTCAGCTCGTTATATCGACGAGGACAAACTTGACAAAAAAAAATAGTCACAAATAGGAAAATGATAAAAAGTTGACGATTACTTGAGCCGGAACAAACGAAAAACGGTAAAGGGGCGTCGAGAAGAAAGAACGAACAACAAAAAAAAACAACGACGTAACTGTAAATAGTGCGTATCAGAAATTTGTCAGAGTTGAAAGAAAAAAAAAAGTGACGAACGCTTGAAACTAATTTAAAAGAGTGTGTCGAAAAATTAGATTCGTTTTTTTTTGTTCGGCTTGACCTAGTTTTTTCTCATAAAAATTTATTCGTCATAAAAGCCGTCTTTTGATATCCCATCGCAACGGTCGGTGGAGTTTTTCGATATTTCGACTCGAGTCACAGCATAGAAATTTGACAAAAAAATATATATATATATATCAAATAGGGATAATGAAAATTGGAGAAATCTTCAACGATTTTGTCTCTTCGATTACAATTTTGCAAGCATTATGGAATCTGAAATTTTTTATAGCGATATAAATCGACCGCGACTCCGGGGTCTTGGTCAAATCTTTTTTTTTCCATTTCGATGAATATAAAAATCGAAGAAACTTATTTGTACAGATTCAGCTCATTCCCATTGATCAATGGGCACGAGTTCTCTGTGAGCTGAGAAAAGCAAATTTGTTGATTAAACAAAATTTAAATTTAAGTTAACTTAAACTTAAGGGAGTTCATCTGGTAATCGAATTAACAAACAGATATTGATTAAAAAATTTGAATACAGTTATCAATATCAACTAGATCACCTGTCAAAATTTCAGGTCCTTAGAATACTTTGTTTGAGAGAAATTAATAAAAACAGATTTCCCAATTTAACACGGTTCCTTATGCGTTTCTGTGATTTTCCCGTCTGTAAACATGAAATTCGCAAGCATTGACAAACAGTTTCGTACGAAACTTTTATAAATGCTTAAAAAATATCTAAAAAATCTTTTTACCACTTCACAAAATCCATTCGATACTTATGAGGTTCGGAATGAATTAATTTGTCTCGAAGAAGGAGGTTAAACTTTGGAGGTTAAACACACTAAACATACCGAGTCGACTACGCTAGTCGTGACAGTTTTGGGTTTTGACTTGCTCGGTACCAGATGAACTCCCTTAAGTTCGGTCAATTCAAACGCTGAATTCGTCAGCTCGAACAAGCATTTGTCACTGCGACCCCAAAAAGCATCGTCGAATCAACGAATCGTCGAATCCGACAAGAAAAATTTTGTCGAATAAGCAATTTTTTGTTTTTTTTTTTTGTGTATTAATAATTTTTCAAGATACGAGTACACGAGTACAAAGTATTTGCTCGTCCATACAGCGTTCCAACGAATACAGTGCTTCGATGATCTTCCAAAAACTATATTTTTCTTCTAAAAAAACAAAGCAGCCTCTGTGTACTCTCCAGAATGAAAAAAAAATCCTCTGCAGTTTGAGGATTAACGAAAGAAGACGTAGCAGCACGCTCGATTGCTCGTTCACGAATTTTTCCAGTCTTCCATAAGACGAGGGGATCTCGCGTGGGTCCACGAGGCTGGCAAAAAATTCACACAAAATCGGTTTCTTCCACTCAACATTATGCCTACATACATAGATTCTTTTTCCGTTTTTGCGAAAAAAAAAAAAAAAAAGGAAACACATATACGTGTATCCGTGTACAAACGCCCACAGGTCATTGGGTCTTTCCAGCCGATTGCTCCCTTAATTCTTCGTTGTGTGGGCGAAGCCTGTGAGAAAGGGGCTGTATATAACGTTAAAAAGCGAATAAAAATTCGTCAAGAACGAAGGATATTGCGAACTTGAGATTTCGAGTCAGACGTCAAATATTTTTTCATTTCAATTTGAGCACCCATTTTCACATTATTTCTAAAAGAAAAAAAAAATTTCGAGTCTATTCTCGTGATTTTGAGGAAAAAAAAAAAGAAAAAACGATTTTTTTTTCATCATTTTTAAGGAGTTTCGGTACAGGCGATACAATGTTGCCATGTTAAACCATGTTAAAAACACAAAAAATTTCAAAAAGTTAAGAATTTTATAAAATTTGGTCAACATATTCTTTAGTGCTAAATTTGACAATAAAATTTTTTTCAGATTTTTCTTTTACACAGTTATCGAGTAATTGAAGACTAAAGTTCACGTGTATAAGCATAGCGTTTCCATATATATAGGTATACACTTCGGGCATAAGAAATCTGCTTTGATGCATAATTACTCGATAACTAAGTAGAAGAAAATTTTGAAATAATTTGTATTTTCGTACTTGATGTTGAAGAACATTATCACCAAATTTCATTAATTTCTTAACGTTTTGCCTTTTGTACCGAAACTCCTCAAGTCGTTTTTTAAACGTATTCGTGAGAGAAAATCGTTGATTGAGAATTGAAGATAAAACAATAATTTCACTTATTTTCGACAGTTTTTTTTTGTCAGGAAAAAAAATGTACTGGAAGGACGTGACTCAGGGGGAAAAAAAAACAGAATGTCGCTACTTCCGGGTTCGAGGGTGCGTTTTAATTCGCCTGATAGGGAGGGGGGTCCTAATAGTAAAAGTAAATAGCAGGGGGTTTGGACGAAGTCGCAGCAAACGTATAACGAACACGGTTCTATCACCGGGTGGCCATTACTGGTCTACCCAATCAACGGGGTTTGTATATTAGTCGTATTTGACTTTGGTGTATACGAAGTGCACGCCGGTTAAACGCGAAATTATCTAAAGCTTGTTACGAGACTAATTGAACACGCGAGAGCTAACAAATATATTCTATCAATTAAACCGAAATTTATTTATCAATTATTTTCATTTATTAATTTTGAATTTTGAATTTAAACCGATATTCATTTATCAATTATTTTCATTTATTAATTTTGAATTTTCAAAATGTAATATTGAGTTTCGTCGTAATAAAGTTTTTTCGCTAAAAAAATTCCATCCAAATATTTCATTTTAATAAAATAATCGTGAAAAAAAAAAAAAAAATAAAGTTGTTTTTAATTTATCGTCGACGAATAATCATTCGCGAAAGTGTCTCTGTATACTGATTTCAGTTATAATTGATACGTACGAGGCTACGAGTAGAAAATAACAGTGGCTATAAGAGCGTATGAAACTTGGTATCGGAGAGCACAAAAATGTTGTTATTTTCGCAGCAATTGGAGTCAATTGAAATAAATTCGTGTCCAATACGATGCTCGGCCAATTGGTTGAACGAACAAAAAAAAAGACGCTAAATAGCTTCAACGATTGGACGAGAGAAATATTGAAATATAAATTTAGACCAGACATTGAATAATTTACGAGCAATTTATTTAGCTATCTTATAACGAAAGCGAAAAATAAAAATTTCCCTTCTGTTATCATTAGCAATTTACTTCTCATGTATCTTTAATCTACCGCATTCATTTGTCGAGCGTATATTTCATTACTTTCCACATTATTTATTTCCCTTGTTATCTTTCATTATGAAATTTATATTTTTAATATTCTTATTGACTCAAAAATTTTACTCAGTTTTCATGACATCATTGACGACTCGTTGTTTCAACCGTTCCTTCGAAAAATTTCAATTATTTTTGTTCTTCGAATTCTCGTTCTCTCAGCATCAATTTCGTGACACCGAATTTTCAAGTTCGATTTTTCCATTTTCTGTTTTTTACATTTTCGTTTTTTTGCCATTCACCGAATTCTCGACTTGTAATTCATTCTTGTTTCGCTGATTCTCACTTCTGATAAAACTGAAGAAAAAAAATTCTTGTCCAATGATTTAACGATCCAATGATCAATCAAACATTTTTATCGCCGCTAATCTCGATCTTATAAACACGGAAGTTTGCGTTTTATTTATTTTTTTTCATTTTTTATTTTTTTATTTTCTCGCTGTTACGTTATAGAAGCCCTTTAACCTTATATGATAAGGAGTTTCGGTAAAAAATGTTAAGAAATTAATGAAATTTGGTGATAATGTTCTTCAACATCAAGTACGAAAAGACAAATTTATTAAAAATTTTCTTCTACTTAGTTATCGAGTAATTATGCATCAAAGCAGATTTCTTATGCCCGAAGTGTATACCTATATATATGGAAATGCTATGCTTATACACGTGAACTTTAGTCTTCAATTACTCGATAACTGTGTAGAAGAAAAATCTGAAAAAATTTGTATCGTCAAATTTGGCACTAAAGAATATGTTGACCAAATTTTATAAAATTCTTAACTTTTTGAAATTTTTTGTCTTTTTAACATGGTTTAGCAAGGCAACATTGTATCGCCTGTACCGAAACTCCTTAAAGGACGAGTACGCAGAGGGAAGGTTAGCGCGGTTGATGTGCTACGAAGAAGAAGAAGAAGAAGTATTGTCTATTTTCGCGTCACGATCAACAACTTTTCATGCAATTGGGATAATGTTGTTTTACCAGATTCTTCGAGAAAGGGCATTTGCTATATACATATATATTTAATTATGGGAGACTCTTTCAACGCTTTACTTGAATGTAGACTTAGTTATATAGCAACGTATATATATGTATATAAAATTGGCGAGGTTTCTTTCGACAGGAATGATCGAAGAATAGAGGAAGAAACGAGGTAACCAATTTCAATGGATTTCCGTTCAATTTCCCTGCAGACTTACTCGATTGTACATAATAATAATTAAATTTATTATCTCGATTATCTCGTCCCGCGATATTCGTTTTCGTTTCGTCCCAGATTTTCAACGCATATTTTAACGAAAGTTTCGAGCGATCACGTGTTTGCGAATAAAATACAAAAAATTGCGAAAGAAATAAAAAAATGTTTCAACGTCGTTCTTTTATGTCGACTGCGTAACGTTATTTTTTGTTTTTTTTCTTTACATTTGACACTTACAAAACGTATTTTGTAAGTGTCGATTACAAAACGTATTTTGTAAGTGTCAACTGTGTTAAATTGAATATTTTTTTTTTTTTTTTAGTAATTAACTGGGCTTGTTGGAACGTCAAAAAAAGAAATTCATTATTTTCAATCATCGATGCCTTATTTTGCTGAAGGAAAGAAGATATTCGATTGCATAATGCGTTGTGTATGGGAGGAGAGAAAAAAAACATATTGGTCTGATCAGCTGATTTAAGAAAAAAAAAAAAACAAAAAACTGAGATGAACGCGAACGAAAATTTGATTGAAATCATGCAAAAAATCGTTTCCGAGAATATCATTTAATGGCGAAACGTGCGGCTGACCCATAACGAGTTTAACGTTTTAAGCATATATGCTGTAACCGCACTCATATATCTATATTTACATATGAAAATATATCTATATATTTAAATATATAGATATGTAGTACACATTGCTCGTTTCTCATCTCTCGTACCGTTCGTCTCAGCGAGCCTAACAACAGTGTCCTCGTGTATCTTATATTCCCGGACACACGGACGCACACGCACACACGAGTGAACCAACGTTCACATATCTTGAAATTGAAAAAGAAAAAAAAAAGAAAAAAAAAACTGAAAATATCTCGTAACATACGTTGGAAGCTATAAAAATCAGTCGTTCAATCGCTGTCTATTCAGAAATAAAAGTAACTCGAGCGACTATAAATTCCAAATCAGAATAAAACATCTTTCGATCTACTTACAATCGTTGTCGCACCTCCAGCATAACGTGTGGTTTGTATATATCGTTATGTTTATTTGCGACGAATACGATGTTGTGTTTCGTGAATACAGCACAGGTGCATCCGCGCACGACGTCACACAATGTATTAGAAATAATAAGAAAGAAAAACAGAAACGAGCAGCACAGCACACGACGTCGCGATCCGATACTTAATAATGTATGTATATATGTATATTTACGTTTAAACACTTCAACAAAAATGTTCTCGAGTGTGTGTCCCGCGAAAGTACAAAACAATATACGATCAAAAAGTCTACGCGCTTGTAAACCTTATTTTTTCTTTTTTAAACATCGATTTGGGAAATAAAAATACTATTCTTATTTCGGAGTTGAAATAAATATGCATACGTATGTAGATTGTCAGACAGATCGAGACTGTCTGGCAATATGAACGACCGTCAGTAGACTGGTGCTCTCTATCTCTGGTCTCTCTGTGTTTGGTATAATTATTTGGTGACCCCACCAAACCTCCAACCGCTGTGTGCTACCCGGCGCAGACCCGTTCGCGCCTTAGTAGTGGGGATCAACTACTGGATTATGTTTATATATATATAGAGCGTTCGCTTGCTATAGCATATTGTATGTAAAGGTTCGTTCGCCAAGGTTGCAACCAGTAAATGTTTCTTAAAAAGACCAAAGGTTATAAAGATATTCTCCAGACGAGTATCAGTAACTTATCACAATTATTCAACATTCGTTTTTCGTCAATTTATTTACACATCAATCGATCTAATTCATTTTTATTCGATAGCACGTTTTAAAATAATCAACAAATGCATTTGCTAGCTTCCGGGAGGTTTCCGGTCTGCTTCGAAGCACGGTCGTACATACAGGTCTGGAAACGACAGTAGCATTGCATAGGCACATGTGGGCCTCTTAATGTCCAAGCTTTTTTTTCTCACCGCTGCCACGGCATGGCGCTGTAATAGGAGGATGTTACAAGCTATATACAGGGCTAATTTAATCCGTAATGTTCTCTTTTCACGTGTTCTCGATATTTATTTCGTCAAAAATTATATGGACGTGAACTTGGCCGTCCGACATGAACTTTTCAAAAGTTTTCTGATTTCAATCGTTTGTAGAGTATTGTGAGAACAAAATAAACGCTTGTGAGATGAGTTTATCGCGAAAAAATCAAAAATAAAAAGTAGCGTGAAGTTAGCCCGCCCATTCTACTTTTTTAAACCAAATGAGTCTAATTGTACGTAAATCAATGCGAAATCGTTTGTAGAACATGAATATTACAATAAAAATGTTTGTAAGACGCATATTTTTATGAAAAAGAAAAAACAAAATTTGCACAAGTTTTTCCGAACCAGTCAAGGAAACTGGTGTGTACCATACGGGTCGCAACTGATTTTTGAAATGCTAAAAACGATAAAACTGATTCATAAATGCGAAAGTATATGGATGGTCTGTTGAACTGATTCAGATGTTATCACTGCTGGTCTATTCCTAAATTTTATTTTATGAAAAGATTATATAAGAATATTTTGGAATGTTAAAATGGAAAAATTCTACAGACCAAAAAAAATACAGTATTCATTCCTCATTTCATCAATCAATCCACGGTCAGTAAGAGAAAAAACATTTTATCCTTTAAAGATTAACGATTGAAATGGAAATCGAATTCTTTCAAAAATAATAGTTCAAATCAAAGAAAGCCCAACAGTTTGATACTGAAAATTGCTATGCACAGAAATGAAACCAATAAAAATGATGGAATTATGTACTCACTCGTCGATGTCTTGTTCCCCTCCTCAATAACGAACCTACCTTTGGCAAAACCGAAAAGTCCGCAATTCCGAAATAGTCCGCACAGTTAATATCCACTTCCGTTGCAGGACACTCATTGCAGTTGATTAATTTCCACTCGATTTTTCCCAAATCCTGCATGATTCTGAATTCAGACGAGCAGCAGCAGCGTCGTTTTTCCAACGTTGAAAACGATAGTTCATCATAGTTCAAAATTCAAATGCACTAATTCACACAACACCAATATTAACTTTTTACACTTCCGAGATAGTAAACGCGTGATTAAGACGTCAAAATTTTTTTAATTTTCCCGTCAACGAACTCATGCACGAAATTAAAAAATCTATTCAATGTTTCTTTGTCCCGCTAACTCAGAAAATGTTTTTCTCTTGGGTCAATAAATTGTCTTTTAGCAACCGAATAAGGTTGACGACGAGTGACAGAAAGTGTAATGGCAACTTGTGCCATAGTTTCGTGGAAAATCGTGCGTGCTCACGTGGGTGCACGCGTGCACGGGCGCTTGCGTTCTATTGTACTCTAGCAATTGCGATAGTAAAAACTATTCGCAATGCTGTACAATAGCTGCGGTTATACATGCCTTGCGTGCATTGCGTTGCGTGGACCGTTTGCAGCATCCGGATTATATGCATGGACCTTGCCTGCGCGACTTCGCGATATGCGATACAGAAACTGTATCGCGTTCGGAAACAGCAAACTACAGAGTAGATTTATAGCTTTCGTTCCGTCATTCTTGCCGACAATCCCATGGCTTTACGGCCTGCGTGCGTTTGGTGCTTTGCGTTGCGTTGCTCGACTCGCATGTATGGTTGCAACTTAGCTCCGCTTGCGAACACGCGTACGTGCGAGCATACGCACGATTTTCGAAACTGTAACACAGCCGTCACTAGGCTGTCTGTCACTCAAAGCCCTTACTCACGATGTCTCGTGATTCGCTCAAATATTCAAAATAATTCATCCTATAATGTAGCACGAAAAATAATATCGTGGGCAAGAGGCTTCCCTACCGGCTTATCGCTTATCCGGTTGCCAGAAGAAAACTCGTTGACGAAAGAGAAATAATTGAAAATTCATTACGATTGACAAACGAGCGAATTGTGTTTTACGACCCTAATATTCTTTTCATAGCGTTTTCGTGCATGGTTCGTTTTCGAGAAATCGCGCATATTTTTAACCTCTTATTTTCGTGCATTTTTTATTTTCAAAAATCGCGCACATTTTCAAGCTCTAATTAACGGAAATTGCGATAAAAAATTATGTAAAAATTATAGATTTGGATAGTTTTAATAATAAAAAATTTTATCACGATTCAGACCGTTTAAAGTATTTTATATTAAGATTTTCGTCATTAACCGACTCATATTCCGCACTCTGTTTTATCAATTTCGTTGCAATCAACGAACGATAATGCGCGGTATTGCACTAGCCGACCGATGCTAATGCAACTCTCCGCGCGCGCTACTTGCCACCCCGCCCCGCGTCCCGCGGGCGACTGAATGAACGCGAGACGCGAGTCCCTCGCTCGCTCCTTCGTTGCCCCGCGCATGATCCAGTTCTCGCGCCTGCCCCTTCCAGTCGCCCCTTCTAGTCGCCCCGGCGTGAGCTCTCCCCACCATCCCCGCTACGGAACGGCTTAGCAGGCCAAGCGGCGCGAGAGCGTGTAAACGTAAACACAGAGTCGAGGCTCCACGAATATAAACAAACCAAATAACAAGCTAGGGACATTCATTCGCCAATATTTAGCGATCACATTTTTGTGCACCGTATGAATATTCGTTCAGTAATATTTTATAACAATTCAACAACGTTTTATTCTCTCGTTTTCCCAACGCATAAAAATGCCGGTAACAAAAAAAAAGACCGTCAATCGAATTTCATTCGGTTTTTTTGAATCTAGGAAGATTCGTTCCCAGAAAAGTCCGCACCGAAACTTTTATTTTTTATTTTTTCGTGACAAACTCATTTCACAAACGTTTATTTTGTTCTCACAATACTCTACAAACGACACACAAACGATTGAAATCAGAAACCTTTCGAAAAATTCATGGCGGGGAGCCAAATTTACACCTCTAAAAATTATTCGTGTAACAATTTAAAAATCTTTAATAAATTGATTGCATTAAAATAATGAAATCCTGTGCGGTACCTCACTACAAAACAGGGTATAAATCGAATCAAGAAAAGAGCTCTGTTTTTTAAGTGCCAAAAAACCCAGAACGTTTTAAAAAGTGGCAGGCAAAAAAAAAAACTGTCAAGCGACTGGCTAAAAATTAAAAGTAGTTTCAAAACATCTACAAGAGTTTGTTTTTGGTTTTTCCCGAACACGTTCTCCTGCTTGATCCCGGTCCTATGTCTATCATAAAACTCCACTTGTGCTTTTTTATTTTTATTTCCCTGAATTAACGATTTCAACGAAAAACAATAATGATTTTCATACGAAAAAATTATAATGGAGAGTGCATGTACTGTGCCCAAGAGACATATGGCTGTCTCTTTCGCACACAACATCCCTTTTCCAATGCGCACCATGCGGCCAAACATGGAAGCTACAAACACTGGACGTTAAGCGACCCATCCCCCACCACCGTCGTTTTCAGACCTGTATGTACGACCGTGCTTCGGAGGTACGCCATGTTTGGTGTTCATACAATTCGTAGTTCTGCGGATGTAAACTGTGGCGCCACTTGTCAGATCTGGTACGAGCTCCGCCAGAAAAGCGTGAACACGAAATCGAACTTCCTTGGTTGATTTTTAAAAACTGAAAATTTTTTTCAATGCTTTTGAATTATCATATTAATTAATAGTCCAATCTTTTGCAAATGATTTTAAGAGAATAGCTGAAGCATTCGTTGAAAATAGAAAACAACCCAGTTAGTAGCTGGTTTTAGTTGTGATCGATAACATCAGCAAAAAAAATTGTTGGATACGTTCGCTCTGATAAGACATTAGCTGTAAATTTTGAAAACAAAATTCGAGAACGAGAATTTATGAAATAGTTTTATTGATTTGGTTTGGAAAAAGACAAATGCAAAGAAGGAAAATACTGACACTTGAAAGCACGATTTTATTGTTATAAACAAAACAGGCTTTATTTAGTAGCAGGAGCAGAGTGTCCAGAGGATTTAGAGTCACGCATCGAGGCGCTACGCTTCCTCTTCAATGCTTCTTGGCGTCTGGCCTTGGCTTCCTTGTGTCTTTGAGCCAATAGTTTTGCATAATCAGCCGCCTGTTCTTTGCGGGCAACTTTCAACCTCTTTTTCAGAGCGTTCCTGTGCCTTTTGCGTTGGAGAATCAAAGGCGTTATGAGCCGTTGGATTTTCGGTGCCTTCAATCGTTCTTTTTTGCCTTCTTTCTGAACGGGTCGTTTGACAACGAATTCACGAAGATCGTCTTCCTTGGTAAGGTTAAAAAGCTTTCGAATTCGTCCGGCTCTCTTCGGTCCAAGACGACGCGGCAGATTCTTATCCGTCAATCCAGGAATTTCCTATCAATGACAATCCTAGTAATTATTTGTTTCGAAGATTTCCAAAAATTTTATGGATATATTTCATGAAGATACAGAATTCAGAGAAATTTAAGTATAAAATTTTGGCAATTACACATTCATGACTTTTTTTTTTACCTGTTCTCCTTTCTTGACAATGATTAGCGCCAAAACAGAGAGGTTGGCATCTACGATGCATCCACGAACAGACTTGCGCTTACGTTCTCCGGTTCGACGAGGTCGGTAGCAGGAATGACCCTTGGACAAAAGAAGTCGTACACGACCTGTAAAATGAATACAATTTTCGATCAATATTTGATTGGTCAGGTTGAGGTACTGCGAAAAACCAACCGAGCAGCTATGAGTGTGAGAGAATTAGGTAAAATTTTTGAACCAGTCTTGCCGCCATGAATAGTATTCGAGACAAAAGAGTGTTGACATCTCTGTCAGTGAATTACAGAGATGCGAACACTGTTTTTATATGGCTTTGATCATGGCGTACATTGAATTTTGGCAATAAAAATGTTTCGTTACCGTTGGTGAGAACACCCTGTTTCATGGGGAAGCCCTGTTTGTCGTTTCCACCGGCGACGCGAACGACATAACCTTTCCACTCGTCACCCAGGGGATCAGCCTGGACTTCGGCACCCATTCGCTTTTCGTAAAACATCCGAAGCTTGTGCTCGTCGACTATTTCCAATAATTTTTGGCATCCTGTTGCCGGGTACGACACGTTGAGCTGTAATTATTTCAAACCAAAACAATCAGCTCATTTTTAAAATGGCCGCAAACCGCGATCCCAATAATTTGCTATTTTTCGGCATGATTGAACACTCTAGTCGATAATTTTTTCACGTTGAGGTTAAATATCACGAGCATTCTGGAGCAGATGCACCTCCCCCGAATGGTCAATTCGCAATTTGAAGTAAATACATAATACTCTTGGTACATAAGAACGAAGATTTTTGAAAAAGTAGTCTCATAAGTACCTTCATCCTCAACGTGACAGGATTCAAGTGTGGAGGGAAGTGAGAGTGAGTGAGGGTTGTTTTTAGTTCGTGCCAGCAGACGAGCGACCGGCGATTCCGGCGAAAAGGGTATGATATATATAATACGGTGAAGGGCAAAGTTCCGAGAGGAACCGCGCGACAGCGCCCTCAACCGGAAGTGGAATCTTAAACGTGCGGGATGTTTACAAATAGTATAAATAAATGTGAGATGATAAAATGATTTTGAAAACGTTGAAATAACAGATATTTCATATCGGCATCTACGTTATTGAGTCTATTCGAAAGTTCCCGAATGAGAGAAAGAGTGAATTTTGTATCCTTATTTTGTAATAATTGTCTAATAAATGTGCCACACGCCACTGCTGACGTGCTAGCATCCAAGATTAAACACTATCACAACAATCGACTGTTCGCAGAGAAAAGAGGAAAGTCCTAATAACCGACCTTATAGCTTTGATCGAAAATATCCATGCCCCATGACATGTTTCATAGTAATCTAAAATATTGGAATTTCGTGTAACAATTAGTTTATATATGCGGGCATATATATAAGAATTGCATATACGCAACTGCTATCGCCGCCGCCACCGCGTGTATCGTGTGTGAGAGAACGTAGCAGCGTGAGAGCAACGAGGATAAAGATTTTGTCAAAAAAGTACGAAAATTTATTCGGGAAGATCGAAAAAGCAGTAATAGCGTACAGCGCTGCACAGTCATCCGCCACATGTTAAATTTCATCGTAGAAATAAGTAAAAAGAAATGAGCTAAATCAGACGAATGTGCAGCGGGGGAACCGGGGCCAACAGTCTCGTCCAAGGGTTTATACGGTATATATACGTTCCAAGGCAAAAAGAAAGAGGCTGTGTTTGCTCTGTCGAATACCGGAATGCCGCCGACACACGGGCAACACGGGCGGGTTTGACTTTCGTTGATATAATATTGTTCGCAATACACGTACAAGTTTATATTTATCAATTTAATATACGAAGAAAAAAAAAATTAAATCCTCGATAAATGGAATGTATCGAGAATAATTGTACACACTCTCTAATTGAGCAAGGTAAAACGTAAACAAAAGTGAATATTTTTTTCTTTTTTGATAGGTTAGAATACAGATTCTCCGAGAATGAGACGTTTTTAATACATCTCCAACGTCATCATTTCAAGATTCAGATACCAAATCTTCTCTTCGATTGTTTCGTCGTGTTGTTTTTCAATAGGAATTAAAGAAAAAAATTTCATGTTCAAAAATAATCGAGAGAGAAAAACCAGGGTTTCTGGTGCTCGTATCATTTGTTAGCAAGAATAGAAAAATTATTTACACACGAGCCACGAACTTACGTTTCTGAGACGTGGTTTCGATTATTTTTATTTTGTTGTATCAACGTGATGAGAAAATAAAAATTTAAATAAGCAGAGAATTTACTTCACAAACAGGTAGGATAACAATGGATACGGCTCTTATTCAAATTCTGGAACAGGCCTGTAGCCAAGATCCTAAAATATTGACACCGGCCGAACAGACATTGAAGCAATGGGAAACGGAGAGAGGTCTTTACACGGCGCTATACGTAAGTTATTTAAAATTTTAATTGAAATTTGACAAAAGTTCATGTGATATCTGGTATTAAATTTTGAACCAAAGATAGGGTGCGCTCGACCGTCTAACACTTGCATGTCGCTTATAGATGTCACATGTATCCCTGCGCCCTATTTTCTCTTAGCTACGCTTCTGTGTCAGATCTCAATAAGCAAGGATAGAAATAAATGTGCGTAGAACTTTGATAAAAAAAAACTTTTGAAACAGTACGAAACGTCATCTTTTTGTTATATGAAAACAATTATGATTAAGATTGAATAAAAATGCTGATTTTTTTCATTAGGATGTATTTTCCAATCATTCCCTGGCGATCAATGTAAGATGGATGGCTGTTTTATACTTTAAGAATGGAGTTGAAAGATATTGGAGAAAAACAGCTCCTAAGTAAGTATCGACTGGAAAGCTGTCGGATTTTAAAACAACAGGCTTTGTAGATAGATCATTTGAGAAAGAAAAACATGTGGTTGTGTTTGACAGCGCGATAGCGGAAGATGAAAAAGAACTTCTACGCCAGCGTTTGATATCAAATTTTAATGAACCCGTTGATCACTTGGCAATTCAGATAGCAGTGGCGATCGCCAAAATAGCAAGGTATATAGAAAACTTAAATCATCCGTCATCTAGATTTGGCCGAAATAATAAAAGCTTGTATCGATATACAGGCTCGATTGTCCCAGAGAGTGGAACACGTTGATTCCCACGCTTCTCGAAGCAGCGGGAGCACAAAATTCGCTGACCCAGCATCGCGCCCTGCTCACTCTTCAAAGAGTTATCAAAACTTTGGCTTCCAAATGTTTGCTGGAGGATGCACTTCTGTTCAAGGAGCTTGCCTCGAATATATCCAATTTTATTTTCAATCTGTGGAATACTTTTTCGGAATCGTTTCTCATACTGGCTTCGAACGGCGCGGATGTTCCTCAATTACAAGAGACTATGGAAAAAGCTCTTCTCCTTCTGAAAATTCTCAAACATTTGATCGTTCGAGGATGCCCGACCAACTCACAAGATATGACCTTTTTAAAAGTGATATTCGAACGGGTGAAAGCTACTCTCGAGTGCAGTTAGTTTTATACGCAAATTGTTAACTAAAATCGGGAAAACTCGATAAATGATATTGTATGAATAATCTTTCGCATGATTTTTTTACATTTTAGGAAAAACACTGATATCACGAGGCATTCATATGGAAGTATGCGACAAATTTCTTATAAATTTGACCAAAGTGTTGTTGGGAGTATTGGAAAACGTTCCATCCTGTTATGTCGAACTAATACCAATGTCCCTCGAATTTACCTATTTTTATTGCTTCACCGAAGCTGGCCAGCCATTGACCTTCGAAAGATTTACTATTCAGTGTTTAAATCTCCTCAAAGAAATACTTGCATTGAGTGGACCCGGATCTAACTTTATCATTCGCAAGGCCAATCTAAGCGGTTAAGCATCATTTTGTTTTATAAGAACTTCTGATCGGATTCTTGAGTTTGAATATTCTTTGAATAATAAGTTTTGCGCAGAGTCGGCAAAAGAATTCTATGATCGAGTGAAACACTTCCAGCGAGATTTCTTCACCGATCAGAGGTTGACGGAAATTTGTTACAGACTTGTGACGCACTATTTTTTACTGACACCAACGGATTTGGAGCTTTGGGACACCGATCCAGAGAACTTTGGTAATTACCATTCGATTTCACATTATTTTCACATTATTTGATACCCCTCGTTGATTTCTCATTTTTAAATGAGTCGTAACTAAAACGTTATTGTTATTGATAAATTTCAGCCATTGAAGAGTTTCGCGACGTGTGGAAATATAGTTCAAGGGTAACACAAACTCAGACAGACTTTCGGAATAAATCCAATGAATTTTATTTTATTTTTATTTTCATGTCATTATTGTATTATGTATTCTCATTAACAGCCCTGTACCGAGGCTATATTTCTAGCGTTAATCCGCGATTATAAAGTTCCGAAGTCCGTGTTGGTGGACCTTCTACAGAGGCATCATCAGCCGGCAGATCCAAACGATTTACACGCTATATTACTCAAAGATGCTCTTTACAACGCGGTCGGCATAACATCTTTTTTTCTCGAACACGAGGTCGGTGAATAAAGTATGCTGGAATAAAAATAATAAATGAATGAGTCCGATCGTGATACGATTATTCTCATTAAACAATATTAATCCAACTTTTCCGGCAGGTTGATTTTGACCAATGGTTTTCAACGGTGTTGAAACAAGAGCTCCTACTACGCGGTACTAACTACAGAATAATCCGGAGACGAGTCTGTTGGCTAATTGGACGATGGATCAGCTTTGGAAATATGAGTCCAGAGCTGAAACAGGAAGCGTACGAGTTGATCGTGCAGTCGCTCAGACCGGAGGAAGATCTGGGTGTCAGACTAGCTGCTAGTGACTCCCTCAAACTGCTTATCGATGATTTCGACTTTAACACGGAGGAATTTGAGACGTTTTTGGAATCAGCCTTTTTCATGCTTTGCACGCTTCTCAAAGAATCCGAAGAATGCGACACGAAGGTTATTTGATTTCTTGATCTTCGTGTTAATTATTGTGTCTCATTGTTTTTCAATCACATCGTCATGAATTTCAGATGCGTGTTCTTTGCGGAATATCTTTCATGATTAAGCGTGCTCGTGCCAGCATAAAACCATATCTGAACTCGTTCATCGCTTATCTACCTGATCTTTGGCAACAATCGGAAGATCACAATATGTTACGATGCGGAATCGTTTCGATGCTTGTTAATTTGGCAAACGTATGTACTGTTATCATAAATCCTAAACGCCTTCGATATATTTCGAATGCGAAAGATAAATTTAAAAAAAAACGTTTTGAGATACAAGCAAATTGAACACGATTTTTTTTTTTACTTTCCAAAAGGCTCTGGGTTCGGATAACGTCACCATCGAGCCTCTAGTCGTCGCGGTCGTTGGTCTCAGCTGCGATGTTAATCAAGACGATCACGTATACCTTTTGGAAGATGGTCTCGAACTTTGGCTCGCGTTATTGGAAACTGCTTCGGCTTCAACTCCAGGAATAATGGGTCTTTTGAAGAACATGCCGGATCTGTTCGGTCAGTCAATGTGACTCTTTTTCCAACTGTGATTATACGCACATATATGTATCCATAACAAATGATTTATTTTTTTTTTTTAACGCAGACTGTTCATCGGAAAATCTTCGACTTTGCATGGATATACTAAGAGCGTACGTTCTACTTATTCCTATGGAGTTTATCTGCGAACACGGACATCTGCTCGTCGATATGTTCAAATCACGAATCAGTGATATGAGAAATGAAGAAGTCGTCGTCGTTTCGAGGCTCTTTGAAACATGTTTGACGGCTTTACCGCAACAAAGCATACAATTGATGAAGCCGATTTTGGGCAAGATATTCGAGTGAGTTTAACCCTCCCAACGGTATTGATCAAACATCCCAATAATTAATTTTTAATGAAAAAATAAAAATAAACAAATATCGTTCAATAAATGTTTAGGAACGTTTACAAAGGAACGGAATCGTACGATCTAATGGCAATGTGTCTGTGTATCGTGTCTCGGGTCCTGCTCAGTTCGAGAGAGACATTCGCACAAGTTATAAGCGAGCTCGCCCGGGACATTGGCGGCCATGCTACAGAGGAAAGCGTTCTCGGTCGAATGATCGAAGTTTGGGTGGCTCGTATGTCGCACTATACAACCGAAACACTCAAGCTTTTATCTCTGGGACTTTGCTCGCTATTGAGTCCGGAAAGTCCGCAAATCGTATTTCTACACTTTCCCCAGATGATATGTCGTATCGTCGAGACATTGAACAACCTTGCTGTATTCTGTTATGGCGAGTAAGTTCCATATCGAATGAGCCTTGAAAATTCTTCATTTTTCGCACCAATTTTCGTCGTTAAGAAAATATAATCATTATTATGTTTTTTTTTTTTCTTTCGTTGCAGTTCTCAGGACCCGGGTGAACAACCGAGCACATCCGAGTATGAAATAATCTACGAGACGGAACACGAACAAAGAGTCGATAAGCTCATGCTCAGCGATCCTGCTCGCATAGTTTCTCTCAAAGATACCCTGCAAAATCAACTCATTACTCTTCGAAGAGTAATGGGAGAAGATCAATTTCAACAAATGCTTCGAACACTTCACGATGACATCGATGAACGGTTGAAGGACTTTGTTACTCTTTGAACGCCTCCTCCAAACGAGCAATACCAAATTTGTCAGCTCAAGACTATCCCTCGTCATTCATTCGACAATGCATCGCCGAATAACGAAACTTATTTCACTCGCGCGGCTGTTGACTAACCATTATTACGATTTATCGTTTTCTTTCCAATTCTTCTCCTTCGATTCAGCATCGACGTGTAAAAAGCTTGACCAACCGCCACCCACCCGCCACACTTATGTCAAATTATATACGTTTCGCTGTATCAACCATGTTGATAATAAAATAAGATACGAGATTCGCTCGTAATCGTGGTATTTCAAAATACATTACCTTTTATCCGCCTATTGCATCAATCCTGACGTTTCTTTTTTTTTTGTTTTGATATCGCATGTAAAAGACTTATAACATTGAAAATTAAGACACACGACGATGCTTATCGACGAAAGCATTAAGAGGTCTTTAATTTTAGCGAAATACTATCCAAAGATTTTATTTCGATATTTATTCTTCGTTTTCATCCAATCGTTGAATCAAGGCGATTCGGAGGTACGTGAAAATCTCAACGGATGGCGCAACCTATTGATCCTTGTAGCACGTGGCATCCTCGTTCGTTCGGGATGTAATATTCTTTCGTACGTGCCTTTTGCTTTATTCTAAAATCAGCGATAAAGTAGATAATTATTTTTTTTTTTTTCAATTTTTCCCTCGCCCTTGGCCCCCGCCCTTATTCCCGAGGGCGAGCGCCTCCCGCGGCGAATATACGAAGTTACGGAACAGCTGTTTGTTTTGTCCATGTTCCGTGTCAAACAATTATCTCCGTGGGAGGTTAGAACTCGAGGGACCCGAGAGAGTCGGTGCACGTCGATATATAGCTCGTACAAACCGATAAATCTATTTATATTTACGGTTCATCCAAACAACGAGTTTCGTTTTATTCGTTCAAGTGTCAAATCGAATATTCGCGAATTCAAATAAAATGAAATTTTAGTCGTGATAAACGCGCGTATCTCTCGAGTTACGATAAATCGCACAATTTATTCGTTTCGTTACGGTGTTTGTGTGTGTGTGTGTGTGTGTGTATGTGTACGAGATTAAAAGTGAAGGAGAAAACCTCGTGGTCGTTTATCGTAAATATTATAGTATACGCAAATATCAAAGGACGAACTCGAAATCTTTGATCTTTGTTTACGCCCAAGAGGTACGTATTTTCTTATTCTAAAGCCACATGCTTATTACCCTCGTTCTTGAAAACACTCCAAATTTTGAGTATTTTTATTCGAAGATCTTGCAGCGGTAAAAACCTTTTTTTTTTTTTACTGGTTCACCACTCGTTATCATTGCTATAAAATATTTGAATCGAAAAAACTTGGACGAATTTATCGATTCTCTGTAAATTCGACGAGATCGCGTCCTTAATTACGATCGAGTGAGGATCGTCCTTTCGAAAATTGTAATGAAAGAGAGCAGTGTAACAGTAGCAAAAAAATTGCATCGCTCGAAGCGTGGCAGTGCTGAGCGTTTTTTTTTTTCCTAAAAATTACTCGTTCGAGCGATCTCTCGTGAATTTGATGCTACTCGTTCGCGTTCCTGTCAGCCACGCCGGTTGACCACGCGATCAAAACTTCTGACCGGACGAATTTTCGATCGATTCGATCGGTTTTTTTTTACGTTGATCCTCACACTCGTCCTCTCGCTTCAATAATAACCCCTAATTATTCCTAATCAAAATCCTCGATCCTGTGTCACGATCAGCGACGACCATAACACAATTCACGAACAGTTTTTTGCTCCCGGCAAACACCTGTCACCTCGAAATTTTTCTAACAAAAAATATTTAAAAAAAAAAAATACAATTGCAACGATACAAAATGGACGAAAAACTCGAAATTTTACCATTTTATCGAGTAAAATTTAAATTTTCATGAAAATGAAAGAATTTTTTTTTTCTATCGTACAAGAAACTTAATATTCTTTTAACAGAGCTACATTTCGTTCGTTGAAATGACAAAATCTTCGTTTCTCCACCGTTTTAACCGCTGCAACGATAATTCTTCAGTTCCAATACTCCTCAGCGCGTTACTCATCTCGTTGCAATTTGTTGACGCATAGCCGTACACCGGTCGATAGTTCATCAGACCTAGATTTCTGAGCCGATAAAAAAAATTGTATATTCATCGTAACCGTTGGTGTTTGAAAAAAAAAACCTTTTTTTTTTTTCTTCTTAATCCGATCGCACAACTTTGCTCTCGCAGCTGATCTTCCCTCTCGGTGCATCTCACTGCGAATTATTGACTCCAAAAAATAGAGATTATTACGATCATTATTGAATATCCGATCGATTTCATCCGAAAAGTTTTTCTCCTCGAAATAACTGGACTGTTAAAAAAAATTTTTTGAACCAAATAAAATGTATTCAAAGCAAATAAGTCAATTACTTGTACATTATCCAGTAATTCATGATTGGTATATAGCAAATATGTTCTCGACACAAATATAAGTTTTCATGAAAGCTAATATCCAAATAATTAGACACAATGGACCTTTAATAGACTCGATAGCACGATTACTACAAACAATCGGTCGATTTAATTCAGTTGAATAAATGAATAATTGGATAAAGATTTTGACTACATAGTTCCATAAATTGAACTGTTTCATCGATCTCAATAACTATTTCAACTGACACAGATCATTTACTATTATTTTTATTATTTCGATCGAAAGACTAATCATTTCGATTAATAGTTTTATTTTTGTATCAAAGAGAAACACACTGAATGTAACAAATGAAAATTATTTGTTTCCAATGCGTTGGGCTTTTCAAAAAAAAAAATATTACAAATTTCTCGCGAATAACTTTTATTCCTGTTGTTTAAATAAACTATTCCGACCATAAATATTAATTATCTGCAATTGAAATTTTTGGTTTGTTTTTCGTAAGAATACTGTATTTAATTCAAATATCGATAATTAGTTTCAATGATCTCGATTATAACGACCAATCAATGGCTACCAAGAAAAACAACTTACTAAATCCAACGAGTGATTTTATTCAATCCAAATCAATATAGCTCAGTCTCCAGTAAATTCGATTCAAATAATTTGAATTACTTGAGTCGAGAAATTTGTTCTAACAGTGTAGATGCTGATCGGACTAAAAATAGACATTTACGAAAAATGTCCTAAACGCGCATATATTTCTGACGAGATAACGAAGAGGACGATTATTACAACGAGAACGATAGCTCTCTCGGATCTTTCTCTCTGCGTATGGGTATACATCGGTACATGTGTTGTACAGACGTAAAAAAAAAATGCGATTGTGACCCTCAACCGCGAATGACTAATTCACTGAGCTCCGAGCTAGCTCGCTCGCTCATTGCCCTTTCAATTTCGTAGTAAATTAATCCACGCACCACAAACTCAATTCTTCTGCTCCCTCCGCAGCTTCCCCTTTCTCTCTCTCTCTCTCGATTCTTCTATATACATATAAATATAATTCCGCAGCGTCGAATTATTTGTACAGAAAAATATGAAAGGGATGTGAAAAAGCGATAGGAACAACGTTCGCGAGACTATTCATCCGCTCTCGAAAGCGGATTCGGAAGGGGCGTTGCGCAGCCATAGCAATGAAACTCATTCCCGACTATCTTCTCCGTTTCTCCCGAGATAGTGTGTCTGCTCTCCGATGAGATTGAAAAATTGTCGAAAAATTTAGCGAAATGTTGGTTGAAACGATTCGTCACGGATTTCCGAGGCCCGTGGATGCACAATTTAAATAACGATCTTCTCGCTTCTGCTGCTTTATGCATATACGAAATTTTCAAGTTTTCTCATTCACGAAAAAGCAATAATAATGATGATAATAGAATTACAGGAAGGTAGTTGGAAACGATTAATAAGAGGACGAAAGGGCGCAGGGGAAACCGTTGTACGGGCTTTTATCTTTCGTCGGTATGCTGCAGCGAGAGCAGCAGCCTCCTCGATGTCCCTATATATATATATATATATATATATATATAAATATGCTTCTCGGGCCCATTTATCTGAGTACATTTGTCTCTTACCATGCTATCGTCGTGTGTCTCTGGGTGCACGAATCTCCTGCACGAGTCTGTACACTACGAGTCAAAAGTACCTCGCTCACGAGCTCGCCCTCTCACGAAACTTTTCCTCAATTAATCGTTTTATCTTTACACATTTTCCATACACACTCGCTGATTCAATTAACGAATTTTATTTCCATGCTGGACGCGCACACGGTGACAAGGGTTTGGCTGAATCAACATCGAGTAACGTCGAAATAAATATATTTCTTTTTTTTTTTTTATATTTATTTATTTTGTTACGTGTTTGAAAAAAAACGAATGAATTTTGTTCGAGCAGAAAAAAAACATCTGGTCGATTCGACTGGGATCTGTTTGAATCAAAGAAATTTTTTTTCTTCCTCCCCCACGATGTGTGGAGCTCTGTTTAATTTGGAGAAATTATTTTCTTTGATTTGAGAATATTTTTATATTGAAGATCGATCGAAAATATATTTTTACGATTTTCAAGTTCAAAGTTATTTACAAATTTGACGAGCACGTTTTTGAGATGTGTAAAATATTTGTAATGTTATTTACACCGTATTTGATGTTGTTATTATTATTTAATAATGTTTTTCATGAGTCTGGAGCCCTGGGCGGATATAAAAATTGACGATCTACTTGAGTTTTCGTTATTTATGCACAGCCAGAGCGCAATTCGTATATAAGAAATGTTTCGAGGCTCTGCGCCACGCAGTGGTCGGAGCGATAAGCTTTAACGAGGGTGCTGGAATAAATGCACTCGAATAGCATTATTTATTTGATTCAAATACAGCTTTTTAGTTGAGACGAATAGAAATTGTTTTGATTTAAATTGAATAAAAAATTGTTGAAGAATGTGTTTGGTTTTGATACAACTACTCTCTTTTTGAAAGCTGTGTGAAACGCGATCAAGATTCGCTTGAACTAGTCGATTTTATAGAAAAAAATGTTCATATTTCAAATGGAGTAAAATAAATAAAAATTTGGAAAAATTCAACGATTCGAGGAACCTTATTTCTATACTTCATAAAATGGAGTAAAAAATAAACATTTTTTTATGGTACGGTGAAGAGCAATCAAGATTTTGCAAACGTGGAAAATATTTACAGGAATTTAATTTCTCTGTTCCCTTTTTATAAAGTAGGGTTGTGACGCGTGAATTGACTGTTTATTGTCATCGCTTTTCCGTGATTCTGATTGGTTCGCTATGTCATTACACGTAGTCCAAGAACGACTCTGAAGTTATTCTGTCTGCTCTCAAATGTTACAATGACAGCTGGTTTTTCAAATGTTCATGACAACTCAGATTTCTTCTTGACAAGTCGTGCATCGGAATTAACAATAACGAAGAAAAATTATTCTCAATATATTTCACAAAAGAGAAATTTTATTAAAACTTAAGCAATTGTTAAAGAATAATCTTTTGTGTATAATTAATTTTTTCAAATTCAATTAACGGTTCGAATAATGTTGAGGTTTGTTTCACAATTAAAAATAACGTCAGACAAGAAGTTATCGCGCGCGCTTAAATCGCCTAGTTCATATCATAAAGTAAAATGAATGAATTGATTTCAAAGAAATTTCAATTCGATATTTCATAAAATGGAGTAAAATCTATGTAATCGGAGTGAGAAGTAACTGAGAATCAGTGAGTAGAAAAAAAAAATTTTACAATAAATATAAATAAAATGAAAATTTTAAATGATTTTTGTTGTTCGCCTACACTGAGAAAAAAAATTTGAAATTGTGGCGAACAAATTAAATTTGTTGATTCAACAAAACTTTTGTTGATTCAACGATATTTTTGTCGTGGTGAGAAATTAAGTATTTGAATGAACCAAATTTCGTTTGGGTTAACAAATTTTATTTTGTTCGCTACGATTCGTTGAACAAACAAAAAAATTTGTTGAACCAACAGAAAATTTGTCGAACCAGCAAAAAATTTGTTGAATTTACGAATTCATTTTTCTCAGTGTACGACGAGGAGTAACCAAGATTCGGGAGAATGGAACGACGAAGAGTGATAATGCGAAATAAAGTCGATTCTCGTACGGAGCTGCCCGCGTAAATCGTCATTTTTTGTGTTTTTTTTTGTTCAACGTTTGACGTCGATGAGAGTACGCGTGCTCGTAGGGTTGTTGCGGCGGCGGCGGCGGCGGCTCGAGGTGCGCGACGACGTCGACGTCGTGTTTCTCGATGAGAAAAAGGGAGAGGGAGAGAGAGAGAGAGAGAGCAGAGTGTGGCGTACCGAATGGCTGGTGGCTCTTGGTCGTATCGATCCGCCGCTCCACTCAAAACTACCCCTAGTTAAGTAAGGCGCAGTGTCCGAAAGGCTCTCGCACAGTGATCGCCTTTTTTTTAAATATTATTCCGAAGAGCCCACGCGCCGATTCGTAACCGTTTTTAAATTTTCGTGTCCTCCTCTCTTTTCCTCTGTACACGCGCTTATTTCTTTTGTCTCTCGATCTCGGCTTAATTATCAATTATTCAATTCCGCTGGCACCGTGTCTCGGACCGAAACGAACGAGATTTCGATAGATAAGAGATTTGACCAAAAAAAAAAGGAGAGAATTACACTTTCCTTGGTGGAAAAACGTCGAATAAAATTCTGAGAATTTCGCGAGTGTTCAAGATTCAACGAAGGTGAGATTCACCATGGCGTTTTGACGGAGATTCTTTTCAACGGTTTTTTTTTCCCCCCCCTCATTGAATTTTCTTTCCCGAATGTACGATAAAAACGGCGGAGCAGACGAAGCGAGTGCTTTCCAGATGTACGAGACTCTCTCTCTCTCTCTCTCCGCGTTTTCTCGTCTCCAAGTTTTTTGTTCGAAGCCGCGATCTTTGGGTCAGCCACCACGACGAGCACTCGTCATCGTTACTGGCACGAATTCGCTCCCGTTCGAGTCGCCGATAAACCGATCGTTCGAGTCAAATAAAAATAAAAAAATGATAAATAATTCATCACAAAGTTTGACAGATGGCCGCCGAAATTCGCGACGATCGCAAATCGTTTTGTTCGGCGCGGATTTTTTCTAATCTCAATCTCTGATACTCGAATGATCGTTAAAACGTTCGAATTAAATCTTACGACACGAGAGGAGAACAAGAGATAAACAGTTGTAAAAGTTAGAACTTTTATACGCTCGTGAATTAAAACCATTAGCAGCTGTCTCTCGCGGTCCCTTCTCGTTCCAGACAAAAAGCTCATTTGTCTGCTCTCATTTCCTCGCGTTCTCCCTCTCTCGAAATACGGCAAAGAGACTCGTCCCCGTCGAGGGACTCACGACCATTCTCTTACCACTTATCGAGCCAACTCGCATCTCCCGCATTCTCTCATTCAATTTATTTATCGCGGGCTAACAAAAAAAGAAGAGAAAAAAAAATCACTCTGCTCTTAATCTTCTTACCCCCAAGGATCCTCTCGCATCGTTTTTTCTTCATCGAATTAATTTCACTCGAGATACCACATAAATTATTATCTCAACGACCGAGAATCCCTTATTCCGAGTGTCTTATTTCCTTTTTTTTTTTTTCATTCACAACTTACATTTTTATTGATCCATGCACTACGGTTATATAATAAAATAATACGAGCCCGATTCGGTCGCGTCGTCGGTAGGTATATAGAGATTCATAATCTCGGATGAGACACCTGTGCCAATAGCGTATATATATATATAACTGTATTTTGGACGAGACCGCGCGATCCGCTAACACGAGATTAAAAATCAGCAAAAATTTTGAGAAAAAAGAGAAAAAAATTAATGCTCACGAGAATTCACATTATCTTCATGTTTCAGGCCGATATTTCATCTCTACGAGTGAATCGTGACCCAGCAAAGGTGCAGGCAACAGGATGGCGTTCGCAGGACTCAAGAAACAGATCAACAAAGCGAATCAGGCAAGTTTTATTTTATTTCTTATCGATAAAACGTTCGTTTTCTCTACTATTTTCAATCGACTTTACGCTTATTACGGTTCGTTATTCGAAAAAATGATATTACTGGTGAGACTCATCGGTAAATAGTCGAATAAGAATCATCGATCGAGTTCAATTCGATCGGATTCGGGCACCAACGTTTCTCATGATCGGGCTAATGAAATTAACGAATAATCGTGAAGGTAGCGAGTGATCGAGAACTAATTAGTCCTCGTTCGTTGAACTGACTCGATCAGTTCTTTTTTTTTTCGATAAATCTGCGAATCTATAAATTCGACGAATATCTGAACGATCTTTTAATGCGAGTGCTCGACATCTGAGTCGAAATATTTTTTATAAAAGTCGATCCAAATTTGAGATTGGTGAAGGAACGTTTAGTCGGAAATATTTGAAACACGGGAACGAACGCACAGATGCGCTCTCCATTTCTCGTCAATTACGTTCTCCATTTCCTGGCTCACCTCTCGAGGACCCAATGGGATTGAAACTCGAGCACGAAAACAATTTACCGCAAAGTTTGAACCTGCCGCTGCTGCTACAGCAGCAGGGTTTATGTACATAGACACGTGGAATATGCCTGGCCGCATGCTGATGCTCCACGGCCACTTTGCATCCTTCCATCGTTATATCGTGTCTCGAGCGAGTGTTCCACCCACGCATTTTCCAACGAATATAGCTCCATGCATGTATATCGAGGTTCGTACTATGCCGAAAGAGCTTTTATTCGATAGGAGCCCTCGATAATTTTACCGAGTTACCGATCTCCGACAGTTTTCCTCGTGGCCGCTCCTCCGACCACAAGAAAACTCATTTCCAATTAACCCGAAAAACATTTATCACGCTTCCAAGAATCACATTTTGACGAAACAAATTTGCTTTCTTCTTTATACACGTTTTTACTGCAAATTCTGAGGATCGAGAGAAAAGACAGTTAACTAAAACAAAAAATCTGAGGATCGAGAGAAAAGCCAGTTAACAAAAACAATAAAAAAAGCTGAGAGAGAGACAAGTGCGGAGTAAGTATAGACTCGGGGTTTCATGAAGTACCTGACCTTTGTACATCCCCCTGTTTCAACGAGAATTTCTCCTCTCTGACTTAATTACGTTACCACAGCTGATTAATAAAAAAAAAGTCGAGGCATTTCTATGAGCTTTATTCCTGACTCGATCACGCCAGGTCACTTTGTTCTTTCGTCATTAAAATTTTTCGATAAAATCCGATTGAGTTTCCCGAGGCATTCCTGCTCGTAAAAATCTGTGAAAACGACTGTCAAATCTTCGATTCAAGAGTGTACGCGCAGGATTTATTTAACGTTAAGAGCCTCCGATCGAAGCTTCATTCGATCGTTTTAAAATCGGAAGCTTCGAATTGAGAATAAAGTCAAAAGGTGGCAGTGGAAATGCTGGCGATTTGGGTCAATTCGCCGACCTCAGAGTCGCCATTCTCGCCCCTTTATACCAGGAAGAACCCATTTCCCAAGAGAGGCAACTAACGAAACGTCACATACATACGTATATATACGTGTTTGAACGGATTTCTCGTGACTCTTCGCTCCCGAGGCTCCCGAGTAACGAGACGAGCGAATGTAGGTCGCTCTCTGCTCGGATATGGGTCAGGGTCTAGCGGGAGAGAGCTTCGCGGCGCGAGAGGACAATCGAAGCGTGGATTCTCCCCCTTTCACGTACATATACGATCGTTACACGCAAACACTCTGGTATTTCAAACGTTTTTTTTTTTGCAAACCCCTATTTTCTTATTAGTTCTTTATTATTTGAGTTTCGATAAGCTCAGATTTTCGCCAATAAAAAGGGAAGAAATTATAATTTACGTTTCGAAATACTCGCTCAACTGAAATTCATTGAAATAAAACGTTCGAAATCTACGTGTTCTGAGCCTCGACGAATTGAGTAAAATTCATTTTTAATTCATCTACAGATCGATATCGAATATAGAAAAAAATCAGAATTGTTATTTTTCGAGAAACAAAAAAAAAAAAGTCGACTCGAAAGCAGAAACGATACGTTTTTGAAGTTTTGCAACATCGCTTGGTTCATAATTTTGATTTAATCGTTCGGAGCACAGTGGTTTTAGCACAAATTCGAGTAGAAATTTATGAGAGAGGACGGTGGTAAGAAAGGGGTTGAAAAAGAAAGGCGGCAGGGTGAGGCGTGGAGCCAGAGGGCAAAAAGGACTCTTCCTTACTCGCGCGACCCCGTTCCCTT
This sequence comes from Campoplex capitator, assembly GCA_037576405.1. Taxonomy (NCBI): domain Eukaryota; kingdom Metazoa; phylum Arthropoda; class Insecta; order Hymenoptera; family Ichneumonidae; genus Campoplex; species Campoplex capitator. The sequence continues at coordinate 3,675,158 of JARBWI010000323.1, read as the reverse complement.
TCGCAGCCATTATCCATTGGACGTATATGTATACATACATATATATATAGAAACGTTACTACAGACGCAGGAGCCGAGACTCGCGATTTCGCATGCAAGATGTTGGTCTGGCACGCCACCTTGTCGCCCTCGTATCCATTCGCGTTCCTGCGAATCGTCCTCGAGGTTTAGCTTTCCTGGCAAAATCTCAAGTCTTCGTCTTACTTTTCTTTATCTTTTTTGTTTATGTTTTTTTTTTGCATTTGCTTCTTACTCGTCCGCTTTTCTATTCTCTTCCTTCTTTTTTGATCCTCCGTATCACGATTCCTCGTCTCTCAGCAGCAGACTCGTTTCTTTTTCGATATAATTTTATGAAAAAAAAAATATTCTCCACTTATAACTTCGCTGGAAAATATATGCTGATAACAAAATAACCGCGAACGAAAAGTATTTTCTTCATGAACTTTCTCCCCGAGTTTTTTTACTTTCCGTAGTCACAGTAGTGTGCAGAAGAGATAATCAAATTTCTTTGACAAACGACCTTTTTGCGTAATGCCCTAAACCCCGAGACGACGTCGAGATTCAAAAATTGAATTTCACTCCGAATTTAGACGAAAGACAACGAAACAAGAAAAATTACCGACAAAAGTTCGCAATTTCATTTGTTTTTCTTTGAATTTTCTTAGGGGAAAAGTAAAAGTGGGAACAGGTCTGACGTTCGAGGCTCATTTTCTTAGAACTTTTGAACTTTTAATAGTTCAAAAATAATTTCAACTTTTTCTTTCATTCATAAAGAAAAGCGCGAAGCTCTCAAATTGGCTTTTTGACTTTCTTTCTCCTACGAATGATATGCAAAAAAGAACACCGTGAAATCTATATATATTTTTTTCAATCGATCCTTTTCAACCTGCTCCGCTGAATCTATGCACGAAAGCTTTCAAAGGGACGCTCCGCCTGCAATTATCAATCTCGGAGTAACAGACATATTTATTTCTTTGCACGGTAATCAATAAAACTTTAAACATATATATACCCGCTGATACATATAGAAACGCGTGGGATATCGATTTTACTCGAGACCCAGTGAACTTAGAAGAAATTCATTCGGGACGGCGAGATTGTCGATTCTCCCTCCTGCTGAACCCTCATCTTTCGAGATGTTGCATCAGACTCGTGCGTTCGCGGTGTGCAGAGAGAGAGAGAGAGAGAGAGGAGTGTGCTCGGAGCTGAAATTTCGTCCAGAGAATATATTGATCCGTCATACATTCGTCGTCGCCCGTCCTTTATCGAGAAGCAGCAAATATATTTTCTCGTATTCCCAAATATAATTCATTTTTATACGCGACTTATCATAAAATTTCAGGAAATGACGAGTAAAAAGTTATATACGTTTATCCAGGGAGCATTGATTCATTGCGAAACGGTATCTCGATCAACGATCAACCCTGCAGGAAGGAGGATGAACAAAAAAAAAAGAATATTTGCCAACACAAAGCCATAAAATAGATTCGCAAAAATAAAGCGTAACACACTTCTCGCCGGTTTGGCGGATGAAAACGTGTGTATGAGAGGTCTCCCCCCTCCCGCGAGAGACCGCCTCGGATATTGATCCGAGGTTTGTCCTTTCAGTTGCTAAAATCTCCGGCCCGGCTTTTCCCCGTTGACTGGCAACCCTCTCTCTCGCCAACTAGCAAAGAGGGCTCTAACGCTTGCTCTCGCACCCACGCGCTTACACTACAATGTCTCGCGAGAAAAAAGAAGAAAAAGAAAAAACAGAAAAGAGCGTATGAGAAATGAGGCTGAGAATCGTTCGCCGAAGCTCCTGGAATCCATTTCCTTAGATCGCGAGCATTGAAGAATATTATTTTATCGGTTTAACCAATGAGAATGAGAACGAGCGATATATTTTCTGTGGAATTTTCTCTTTCCCGTAACGACACGATCTAAACGGTCATTTTTCGTTAAAAAATTCTCTGCGAACAAACCGATTTCGTGTTCATCGCTATTCCGTTTCGATCAGATCTTATTTTCGTTATCCTTCAAAATTTCTATTTCACACGCGCTTCTATCGAAGAGCCGAGGGTTCTGCCGCTTATCACAAATATTTCCTGCTCAAGCTTTGTACTAAACTTTTACGCTTTAATTAATCATTTCCTGTAGCGGGGAGACACCCCGAGACTCTATTTCCCCACGAAAAATGTCTCAGGCTTCGAGCCACCGTTGGATCTACGAAAAAAAATTGAAAAAAAAAGCAAGAAAAAAGGCTTTCACGGTTCGACCAAAGCGTTGGATTTCCGATAAGCGATTCGACAATCGTAATAATAATAAAAACACAGACCGTCGTGTGGAAAGCAGCTTCGCACCTTCGAGCAACGAAGGTGCTCGTGTGCCCAAGATAATTTGCCACATTTTTGTTTTATTCCATGAGCTATTTTCAAATGTTCTCTTTAATTTGCAGTACATGACAGAAAAGATGGGAGGAGCGGAAGGCACAAAGCTCGACGTCGACTTCGTGGATATGGAGAGGGTGAGCAAATTAAATTTATATTTCACGAAACCTTGGGGCTCATTAAGGTTCGTTCGTCGCTAGTACAGACAGAGATTTTCTAGAATAAAAATAATCATATTCGTCGAGTCATGAGATGCAAATAGAATTTAAAAAAAACAATTTTAAACAGAAAAAAAGTGGAAAAAAACAAATAAAAGTTGGTTGCTCCCCACGAAATGGGAAGAAAAGAAAACGGTTGTGATTGTTGATGGGCAATAAAACAACAAAGTTTCGAATCGATGAAATTAGGAAAAGAACTCGAATGATTGTGTTGTTGATTATTTATTTTTATTTTTTTGTACACGTACGAAACACGGACACATGCGGGCTGATGCAGAAAACAGACGTCACGTGCGAGCTCGTGGAGGAATTGCAGCTCAAGACAAAAGAATTTCTACAGCCAAATCCAACGGCGCGAGCAAAGATGGCCGCGGTCAAGGGAATCAGCAAGCTGAGCGGACAGGCTAAAGCCTCGACGTATCCACAGCCCGAGGGTACCCTCGGTGATTGTATGCTCATGTACGGCAAGAAAATGGGCGAGGACAGCGTTTTTGGTAGGACCGAATAAGAATTATTTTAAAAAAAAAAAAAATTTTCATACTTCTCGTCCTTTGGGACGAACTCTTCGAATATCCTGTTCGCTGTCGGTGGATTTGGGTTATAAAAATCTCGATTAAAACACTCGTTTCGATGTTGTTTTTTGCAGGTATCGCACTGATTGAAATGGGCGAGGCCATGAGACAGATGGCCGACGTTAAGTATTCGCTGGACGACAACATAAAGCAAAACTTCCTTGAACCTCTGCACCATCTGCAGACCAAGGATCTCAAAGAAGTTATGGTGAGATTGACCGTATCGATATTAAAAAAGTTTTCATCGAATCCCATTTTCGTTATCAGAAACAATAAATTCATTGTTCAATCGATTGCAGCACCATCGGAAGAAACTTCAAGGCCGAAGACTCGATTTTGATTGCAAACGAAGACGTCAGGCAAAAGGTAATTTTCAACGGTTTATCACTCTGTCGGATAAGGAGTTTTGATAGAAAAAAAATGAAAAGAAAAAAAAAAAAAAAAAATACACCCTACGAGCCTCGTCGAACGCACCATTATCGATGGTATTGGTTTAAACCTCACGCGCATGTGCCCAGAGACAGAACAAACGTATAAACAAACAAGACCCGCTAACAGAGAGACTCGAACAAACGGAAAGATTCAATGTTGCATGTTGTCGTTCGTATGTTTGTTATTAAATTTTTGTTAATTAGCCATTGGGAAGTTATCGTCGAGTCCGCACCTCGGTAGCCCAGCGAGATCGAACACACCGACTCCCCATGTGGGTACGTTAATGCTTTCAGGATTTTCGTAACCGCAAAATAATATGAAAATGAAAAAAAAAAAAACAACAACAATTATAATAATACGTATTCAATTCCCGCTAAAAAGCTTATTCATTCTCTCGAGGAAGCTTTAGCAACGAGCACTCGAATCATTTAAAATGAAAACAGGATTACTCTTTTTCTCATTTGTCAGATTACCAACTTCTCTCGATTGCGCCATCAATTTTCACTCAAACCTTCGGCTGTACACCTATTCTTATCGCTTTTATTTTCAATCGCTTTCGATTCTTTATGAATTCTCCAAAAATATATATACAAAACGTGAGAATTTTTTTTTTAAATAAATCTTCTCAATATCTTTAAAAAAAAAAAACACAAAATTTCGGATAACATTTGTCTCGTGATTTTTTATTCGATTCGGAGATGCGTGTTGCACGAAGAAATATTTTTTATCAAAAGATCTTGAAACTCGTAACTTGAAGCTTGAAAATGCTTTTTTTGGATGCTTCGTACATTCATTTTTCACAGAGTTACAGTCTTTTAAAAATCACAGATAAATTAGAAAAAAAATGTTCTACAATTTTTTAATAAATAAAGTTGGAAAATTTTCGTTCAATTTTCTGCTGAATTTATTTTGTCTCTGTAAATAAAATCTCTGTAAATTTTCTTGAAGAATTACTGAATATGCGTACAAAATTTCAACAAGAAAGCTCAAACCGTTTTATATTTATTCTATCCTAAAAGTCATCGAGACTCAAGCAGAAGAAATAAGCGTTTGCACACTGCGAAAGTAGGTATGCAGCCGAAGAGTTAAAAATTCAAATGTAAATAATCGTTGGTCGGAAAAAAATTACAAGCGTTCTGGATAACGACTAATTGCGATTTGACCGACCTGCAGTGTGAGATTGCTCGGTCAACGCTCAAGCTTCGTTAAGACGTAAAGCTAGAAATTAAAATCCATAATATAGCACACGTTGGCTTTTATTTCGTAAAGGAGAGTCGAAGACGAATAAAAAATGAACACAGTCGAAGCTTGAACTTTGTTCATTGGGACAGAGAATTTCTATCTCTCTTTCCGATTGTGAGACGTTGATGTTTAATACTCTTACATAAACCGTCTTATCGACACCCCCGCTGGATCGATACCAACGATATACTCTTCCTTATATACCTACGAAACAACTGTACGTTCTCTCGTTGAACGTACTCACACCTACCATGCTCCTCCCTCTCATTCCGACCACAATTATACCTCCAACTTTGTATACCCTATGACGGGTAAGTTGCTCTCGACACGTTCGTTAATTATAGCCTGACTATTTTCTATTATCGCTCTTTCAATCGAATTACATATTACAAAACTTACAGTTTTCGAGTATCACCAGAATCACCAGGTCGTTATGGATTAGAAAAAAAAAAAAGAAAAAAAAAATTGCTTCACGATGCTTGCGCGTTATGACTCGAGTTGATTCTTTTAATTGACTTTTTATTTTTATCTGGTATTTGTGCTAACGAATGATGACTAATCGTTTTTTTTTTTACATCCACGAATGTCTCAAATGTCAAAATATATCGATTCCACCATGGATCAAGGGGTTAAATCCATCTTTTCATTGTTTTTTTTTGTTATTTGAATTCCCTCGTGTCTCCTTAAGGGAGTTCATCTGGTACCGAGCAAGTCAAAACCCAAAACTGTCACGACTAGCGTAGTCGACTCGGTATGTTTAGTGTGTTTAACCTCCAAAGTTTAACCTCCTTCTTCGAGACAAATTAATTTATTCCGAACCTCATAAGTATCGAATGGATTTTGTGAAGTGGTAAAAAGATTTTTTAGATATTTCTTAAGCATTTATAAAAGTTTCGTACGAAACTGTTTGTCAATGCTTGCGAATTTCATGTTTACAGACGGGAAAACCACAGAAACGCGTAAGGAACCGTGTTAAATTGGGAAATCTGTTTTTATTAATTTCTCTCAACCAAAGTATTCTAAGGACCTGAAATTTTGACAGGTGATCTAGTTGATATTGATAACTTTATTCAAATTTTTTAATCAATATCTGTTTGTTAATTCGATTACCAGATGAACTCCCTTAAATAGCACATTAGTGGAAAGAGGGGGGGGGGGGAGGGAGGAGAATTGAATTGAACAAATATAATGGGAATTGGGTTGGAATCGGAGCAACAGGATCTGGATTTCTGTGACCAAAAAGACACGTTTCGAGAACTATTCTTCATTTATTTTAAGCAAGAAATAAGAAGCACTCAACCGTGAGGTGGCTTCGTTAACCGATGTGCTGAGAATTTTTGACGGTTATCGTTAGAGTCTTAGGTCTTTTGCATTTGATAAAAAACAAAATTGAAAAAATTGATTCGAAAAATTCCATTTTTCACTCAGTTTTTTCAGAAGTAAAAATAATAATGTAAAATTTTGACAAAGTGTAAATTTTCAATCACGAAAAATCCTTATCCGATAACCCCAAAAGATCTTGACATCTAAAAATATTTTTTACTTGACTTTTGCCAATATCTCAGGTGTGACGTTCCATCAGATACGATTCAACCCCTATTTTCAATACTTCGCTGTGTCACAATTTTTATTGCTTTCTGAAAGACTATTAATGTTCATCTTGATCCGAAATTCATATTGTATTTTTAGTTCAGAACGTCGAGAGGATTTTGTATTTGTAATCGTGTATCAGAGTGTCTAAAGTGGGAACAGTACGAAGTGGGAATAAAAATAATTCAATCGGTGAAGAGGCGAATAATTATTGAATAATTCAGTCATCGAGTCACTTTGAATGATTGTTTCTGCAATGCTCGACCGTAGTTGCGCATTTATTGTTTTTTCGTTTTTGCGTTCAATGATTTTTAAAAGAAAACAAAATCTGGAGAATTGATGTAGAAGCGAACGACATAGAGATAGATTTTGATTTGGTTTTTTTTTTTCTAGGATAGAGCATCATCATAGCAATAGACGAATAGAATTAATGATCGTTAGTTTCATTAGTTTTTTTTTTAGGACTGAAGCAACCCCGTAGTGCACTTTTTAATGAATCGTACGACGCAACGTTTGCGTACAGGTTCTCACGTTTCAGACGATGAAATTCGCCAAGCCGAGGAAAAATTCGCTGAGAGCCTTCAACTCGCTCAAGTGGGCATGTTCAACTTACTGGAGAATGACGTAAGTGCGAGAACAACTCGGAGTGAACACAAAAAAAGAAAAACGAACCAACACTCATTGTTGATATCCAACGTGGAACGAGCACCGATGAAGACACATACACACATCTCTTCTCTCTCTCTCTCTCTCTCTCTCTCTCTCTCTCTCTCTTTCTTCCTTCATACATCAATCGTGAGAAAAACGCTCGGTCTGTGCCAAATAGAACAAAATTTTACTCTTAGGTTTTACAGGTGGAACAGGTTGCCCAGCTTGCAACTTTTAGCGAGGCACTGCTCGAGTATCACCAACAATGCGTCGAAATTCTCAGGGTGCTTACGGAAACGCTTTTGGAGAAGTGAGTTTCGTTAATATTTTTCAAACCACTAAAATGGATAATGAAAAAAAAAAAAAAAAAAACGTTGACGAGTTACACTCGAGCGAGAGAAACATAGAAAAATGATTTTTTTTTTTTTACTAATCATGTAACTTGAAAATTTCAGGAAGGACGAAGCAGCAAACAGGCCGAAACTGGAGTTCGTACCGAAGACGTTGGCTGATCTGAACGTTGAGGGCGGTCTACCAGGCTCGGACGGCATGAACGGTGGGCACTTCTACGTACACGGTAAAACAGACATTTTACACAATTCGAGAAGAAGCCAAATATGGAAGATGAATCTGAAGTATCTAACACTTACTAATCGTGGGAATAATCGGTGGCTGTTTCTACGTGTCTTATTGAGTTGAGATCGTCGTCGCTTGAAAACTCTGTTGAAATCACTTTTGTGCATTTTACTCTCAATTTCTTGTTGTCCGATCCGGCAATCCGAACTCTTGCTGTACCGAATCTCTCATCCTCATGATAATCCCGATCTCGATGGTCCTTGAACGCGCGACTCTATAAAGATACTTAAAATCTCATAATTCCCTTGTGAACTTTGAACGTTTGTTTCAAACACTTGAATGCGTAGAAAATAAATAAAACAAAAAGAGATACGAACTTAATGAACAATACATCCATACATATGCACTTTCTGCTACATGTATACGTTTGGCGTACATGAATGTCTTTCCTGACACGATGTAGGGTCAAGTCGAGCCGGGTCTCCGGTCCCTGGGGACGGCAAACGCTCACAGCTCGAGCTATTTCCGGCCGGAAACCCGCCGCAATCAGCGAATGGTAAATTTTGCATGGGCTCGTCCGTCGTCCCTCCTGAAACAATTTTATTTATTTTATTTTTTATTTTTTTTTTTTCAATATTTTCATTTGTTGTTTGTGAGAAAATGGGAAAGAGTCGTCGCAATTATTTACTAAATTATTAATCATTGGGAGCAGTGCTGGGTCAGAGAATACGAGCGTTACGACTAATTTCTTCATCTTTTCAAATCGACTTTTCATTGTTTTATTATTACCTTGCGCGACCCTTGTACTCGTAAAACTAGAAAACTTCCAACTTTACTTACGTCGCTGTCAAACTTCTGCTCATGTTTTCTGTGCTTCTTTCCTCTCTCTCTCTTTTCTATCCTCTTTACAAAATAATTCTTTTCCTCCGTCCTTTCGCTTTTCTCCCAAGCGTTTGCGTATGAAGATCCAAAATTTTAGATCCTAAACGAAAGCCCGTAGTTGCACCTAACCAGAGTTAGCCGCACTTTGTTTCAAGCTTGAAAAATTCAATAAAAATCAGCGTTGAATAATACGTTTGATAATCGTCAGAAATTTATTTCTCGAAATGATACGAATAAACGAAAAATTCTATGGCGATTCGTTGAATTTTTTTTACTTTTCTTTCTATTTTTACGGGATACAGTAATCGATGCGAAAACATATTTTCAGCATCGCCGCTGCCATCGCCTAGCAAGTCACCGGCGAGGACTCCAATGCCGAGGCAGCCTTGTTGCACCGCACTCTACGACTTCGAGCCGGAAAATCCCGGTGAACTTGGATTCAAGGTCAGTTATACTCGAGGCCTGAAATCTCAAAATCAGGCGATTAGTTATTCCACCCAAAAATATCTCATTTACTTTTCGAACCGATTTTTTCAAACCGTTCCCTCAGTTTTATAGAGTTTTACAGAATTATTTTTATTATCGAAAAACTAAGAGACTCGTGGACAATCACGGTATCTAGCCAAATAGAAAAACGAAATTTAAATACATTTTTCAAGGATTTTCATGAAAAAAACAAAAACAAAAATACATTTAAGAATATCGATTTTCAAATCCGATCGATTCCATTAAAAACAACTCCAAAGTGAATTAAAAAAAAAGAAAACGAAAAAAAATCAACTTTATGTAAAAAAAAAAAACTTTAACGTTATCGTATTGCAAAAGGAATGAGAAAAAAAATTGAATTTTAAGAACTTTTCAAGAATTTCAAGGTTTTAAGGAGTTTCGGTACAGGCGATACAATGTTGCCATGCTGAACCACGTTAAAAACATTAAAAAATTGTCAAAAAGTTAAGAATTTTATAAAATTTGGTGAACACATTCTTTAGTGCCAAATTTGACAATACAAATTTTTTCAGATTTTTTTTCTACACAGTTATCGAGTAATTGAAGACTAAAGTTCACGTGTATAAGCATAGCGTTTCCATATATATAGGTATACACTTCGGGCATAAGAAATCTGCTTTGATGCATAATTACTCGATAACTAAGTAGAAGAAAATTTTGAAAAAATTTGTTTCTTCGTACTTGATGTTGAAGAACATTATCACCAAATTTGATCAATTTCTCAAAATTTTGCCTTTTGTATCGAAACTCCTTAAAAAACTGCTAGACACCACGATGCTTGAAGCTTATTTTTGATTTTAGGAAAAAATGATTTTTAAAGCTATACGAGCTTGAACGAGCGTATTGATTTCAGGAGAACGATACGATCACCCTGATTCAAAAGATCGACGACAACTGGTACGAGGGAAGCGTGAACGGTCGTACGGGTTATTTCCCGGTAACCTATGTCCAGGTGGTGAATCCGTTACCGTAAAGCGGTATCGACGACCGCGATGCCAAAGATCGTGCAGCATTTCTTTATTCGCGTCTACAACTAATCAACAATCTACGCTCCTAGCCTACTCGAAACGAAAGAAAAAAGGAAAAAAGGAAAAAAAAAAACACGAAATAAGGGAGAAAGAAAAGAAAAATACGGAGCTCCACTTTGCGTTATGAGTTTAAAGCTTTCGCCCATCCCTCGCGATCCAAACAAATTATTACCAAACTTACGGATTAACGAGAACAGGAAGAAGAAAAGAAAAACGTAAAAAGAAAGAAAGGAATAAAAAATCTCTATATCTCTATTTCTGCCCAAAAAGTAAAGAAAAAGAAAAACAAAAACAAATAATCTAAAACCTCTATACGCATGTTAATGTACATATATATATACGAAATGTTATGGTGTGTCTTTTATCGACGTAAGAAACCTTTCCGAGTCACGAAAAAAAAAAGAGAAACACACTCACGCGGAAGATATAAAAGAGAATAAGAAGTTAAAAAAGAAAAAAAAAAAAAAAGAAAAGCGCTTGGAGAACGCTCTGACGCGAAACTAACTCGACGTAACTTGACGCTTGGACGGTGTACTACCCTAATTATCGTTTGGTAATCGACCGTTGAATTTTCGTTTCTTTTGACACGGTCAAAACGATTATTCCTCCGTGAGCTCTTCGTTCGTTCTTTTGATGTAAAATATTATTGAACGATTATTATATTCGTCATGGTGTAGTTCGACCGCACCGTATTTTAGACAAAAGTGATTTAAATTAGTGTCCGTGTAGGATATTAGTAAAAGAATTCGTAAAGCATTTGATATATGCTCGAGAAAAATGAATCGTCGATTCTTGTGATTCCCCGATGAATTCCCCGAACCCCGGAATATCACAGTCGATCAGCCACCTCTCAAACCGTATTTTTTTTTTGTTTTTTAGTTTTTCTAAATATTTTAACACCGTCAACGGTGACGTATTTTTAGTTTAAGCGAAAACGAACGTACGGCGAATCTCTTCCAGCCTCCGAGTCCTTTGTCGCAAGATTTTTATGTGTTTTTTTGTTGTTGCTTTCTCATTCGTTATTCCTTACTTTCCATGGCGATGCTCTTTTGTGGCGTTGACTTATTTTTTTTCGTACGCTTTGTCATTATCGACAAGGCGCTCAAAAATCTCATTAACCGACGCTTCCAATACTTCATTTTCGCGAATTTTCATACTCTCCGATTAATTATAAATCACGCAGCCACACTGATACGCATATAATTCTTTACATTAAAGAGAGAGAGAGAGCATCGCATATTGTTCAGTAAAAGATCAAAACTTGCAATCAATAATCGAGCTCCACACCCGATCCCAAATCCTCGAAATCCAACCGACGACGTTACACGACTATGGACGAGATTTCATTCGCCAGAAAAACAAAACAAAACGAAACGAAAAAAAAAAAAAACAAAAAAATAATAAGAAAAATGAAAGTAATTAAGAAACTTGGTTATAATATGCGTTGCCATGTGGTTTTTAGGTACTTCTTCGACCGATATTTCCTAAGCGTAACTTGTAAACCATTAGAGTATGTACGAGAAAAGGAGAGAGAGAGAGAGAGAGAAGCGAGAGAGAACAAACCAACAAATATGTCTATATATATATATAAACGCGTATACATACCGTCGATATTACAAACGACGGTTTCATTCGTCATACATATATATCTATACATACGTGTATCACGAACGATAACCGTCTCATTATGATTTATCTTTTTCCGACTAGTTATACTTTTAAGTCTTCTTTCTCGTTGAATATCATCGAAATAAACGAGAGAAAGAAAAATCTATCGAAAGAACGAAAAGAGCAAATAATTCAGGTTGAACCGAAATGTTTTTTTTTTTCTTTTTTTTTTTTTTTTTTTTCAAAATCGGAGTAATAAGTTGTTTTATAGAGAGAATCTTGACAGCGTTGAAAATATGTTAGTTAGCGATAACGTTTATTGATTGAGAGCGAGAGTGATAAGGAATAGCGAAAGGGGTGGGAAAACTCGTGAAGAAGGCAAAATCGAAGATTGCTATTCGGATATTTTCATTGTGATGTATATTGAGCGAAAAATAAGATTGAAATAAAAGATAAAAATAACATGAAAAAAAAAAAAACAAAGCAAGTTAACGCGGATATCATTGATATTACAATTTTTTCGCTAACGGTATCGTCGACATATTATCTTCGTCGACGATAAATAACAATAATGAGAAAAAATTAAATGGAAATAATCGAAATGCGATTCTAGTTCGAATTGGGAAACGTTGAAGCAGTCGCGAGTTCAAATCTGTACGCAATTTCATCAACGATACACACGCGCACACACCAATTAAGCTCGACATATTTTTTTTCTTTCTTTTCATCCATATGTCCTGCGACAACTAATGTTTACAACAATTCGATGATAAAAGTTATGCGATAACGATTCCAATGTTTCCTAGAAACCGAGAAAACATATTAGATTAAAGTTAGAAACGAATTTAAAAAAATAAACAAGTTCAAACCGACTCACCGCACAAGCAGAGAGAGAGAGAGAGAGAAAAAAAGAGATTAAACGAAAGAGAAATAACGAGAGTGAAGCGAGTGTTTCCGAACGGTCTAATTAAAAAATCGCAGCGACATTCGTTACGCGTGGATCAAAGTTAAATTCACTGTTTACGTGTGCGCGTGTGTGAAGATTCTCGAGTTTCGTGTACCTGAAAACAAAAAAAAAAGAAGAAAAAAAAAAAAGAAAACAAACAAAACAATGAAGGTTCGCGAAGTGGGCCGAGCGAATAAAAAAATGTCAATTAACGATCGAGAGAAACGATATACAAGAAGAAAAATAAAATCGGTTTGTGCGATTCGCAGAAAAAAAAACAAAAAAAAAATGTACTGAGAGAGCTCGAGTGAGAATATTCAAAAGCGTTTTGAGAGTCGAGGCTTCGAGGCGTAGCAATAAGAAGAGCGAGCGAAAAAAAAATGTATAATTAGGAGACCCGATCTAATTCCCAATAGAGAACGAGAGGGAGAGAGAGAGAGTGTACGCGAAAACTTTCACTCACCAGAGATGAAGAAAAACAATATTGAAAAAGAAGCATAGAAGACTAATGAAAAATGTGAGAAACACGAAAGCTGTTGACGTAAGATCGAGAAAAAAAGAGAGAGAGAAAGAGAGAGAAGGATAAACTCGGAAAGATCGCCATTTATAATTAGTAAATCTTGCGCGCACCTAAAATTCGAATCCGCGCATTGATTGCGTAAAGAAAATTCAATTGGAGGGATGTCGCTATTAAGTTATATACGATATAAATTTGACGAATGAAATTTGAAATTATACATGAGAAAAGAAAGAAAAACAAAAAAAATCATTAATTATACATACTTAAAAAAAAAAAAAAAAACACATCGGTATCCTATTCTATAAATGTTGGCTATTGTTAAATGTTGAATATTGTTCTGCATGGAGCTTTGTCGTTTGGATAAGGCTCGCGTTCATTTTATTCCGATATTTCGAATTAATAATGGAAAAAAAAAATTTTTTAAACGTTCACGAAAGAGATAAAACACGAGGAGTGGGGAAGATAGCCCCAGCGACAAAGCCACGTGCATTCTACTACTGTAATCTAAGACCATGTACGAGAGAAAAAAAAAAGCGCGCTCGGGAACAACACAATATCTCCCAGTTACTCGATCCTGCAGCAGCAGCAAAAGTAAATAACCAGCACGCCAAAATATCCTCGTACATAGCCCTCGTTGATCGGGAATCGAAGGAGTTCCCTTCGGTTCGCTCCGAGTGGGAAATAACGTCACTCTGCATCCAAGGTCTGAAAAAAATTCAAACCATAAAAGTTATCGATGAGAAAAAGAATTCGAAAAAAAAAACGCATGGAGCCGATAGCCGTTACGAAAATCTGGGGGTACGATGCTGAATTTTCAACAATTAGCGAATCACTTTTTTTTTCTTCTTATAAACGCCAGAAACAGTTCGATCTCGATGCGAAAAAAAATGGTATGGCACTGTTTTTGTCCCCCCTCGAGAGCCTTAAACGATTGAACAAACTTGTGAATTTTCGTCAGCTCCATCGTACGACGATTCACGATTCTCCATAGCACTGTTTTCTCGTTGTAGTTATTTTTATCTCGTTTATTTTTTATTACGTTTTCCTTCGATCACTCTTTCTCTCACGTTGATGATTCACATTGTGAGGCAGGTGTCAGGTTAACGACCAGGGGATGCTAAGGAGTGACATACTTTCAGACAATACATTACGATTAATTAAACTTATATAATGCTAAATTTAACCTTAAATATATTAATTATCGAGAAAAAAGAGAAAAGAAAACAACAACAACAACAAATGAAACTCCGATTTGATGAAGAACGATGTAAACAATTATACAATTTCGGTCAATGCTAAATGAATATTATGATAAACAATTAAGGAAATAAAGTGTGCTCTATGTCAATACGGGGTTATCGGTCTTCTTAATCCCATTCATTTGGAAAACGTATAAAAATATCACTTCGTGGTTATAACGCTGGACAATTGTATTTACACAAGTGCGATAAAAAGAAAAAAGTAAGGCCACATGTCAGTTTATATCGAAACTATATTTTCGTAGTCATAATGGATTGAGAATATACAAATAATCTACGAACGAACGGTCAAAATGGCGGTTATCGTTTCATCGTAACTACGTAACTATTGTATGATTTTTCTTGTCTTAAAGATGGCGGAGACGGAGGGGTGGCGTCAAAAGCTCGCTTCGTGTTTTTCCTACTTGAGTAAATAACAAGTTTGATTCGTATCAACGGGAAAAAAAAAAAAACGCAAATACTCATTCTGAATAATAATAAATATATATCGAATCTAAGATCGAAACGAATTGATTATTTTTATTGTTCAATCGAAGGTAAGAAGCTCTCCGGATAATATATGAGAAGGGAGAAGGGAATTGCTGCTGCGAGCGTATTAGAGACGATTGCTGACGTTCGATTCACTGGCAGTAACTTTTTTTTATCGAGTTATCATTTGGGAGGGCGAATGGAATGAAAAAAAAAAAAAAAAAAAAAGCAATAGTCGTGAACGAATGACATTTAAGGTTATACCCATTGTTGCAAGGTGGTGTGGCGAAGTGATTGCTGAGAGAAAGAGCAGAGAACATAACAGCGGGAGGGAACACCGCTAGCCACCGTCGTATCATTTGCAGAGTTAACCAAGCCTGCGACATGATTTAACAGCGGTGGCAGAAGCGCAGGGGAGGGGAGACGAGTACGGCGGCGGGGTTGGTTTCGACTATCGCTATATTATGCATAATGCATGATATCTTTTTTTTTTTTTTTCGGGTGGACATATAATTGTATGCGATATTACCCCGGGGAATTGAAGTTGCTTTCCCAACTCGGTAACAAGGCATACTATCATCATTTCGCAAATTCACCGACACGCGCCGCTTCACAGTACGAGAAAAATCCGAGAGATGGAACTCTCGTGACAGCTCCGAAGCTCTGAGTTAACCTAATAAATTTACTGCACATATCGCGTGCTGTTGTACACTCAAAACCTGTTTATCATTTTCGAGCAATATTATTTTTATTTTTTCATCGTTTTAATAAATATGTTCGACTTTTTTTTAAACTGTGTACAGTTTCTATAATTCGTTTTTGTTTTTATTGCATCGGCTGAACGATCTCTGGGTAATTGACGTGATAAAATATAAGGGATCAAGTACAACACTTCCGAGATGCGAAAGCTTCCGAATAAAGTTTTTTGAAGTAAGATGCACGGGTGATAATATTATATCAATAAGAAAAATATAAGTACCGAGTGTGTGTGTGTGTCTTTATGTGGCAAATAGCTATGTTTTTTCTCACATTATCGAAGGAAAAGATACGCTAGGAAGGAAAATATTACCATTTGATGCCCAATTACAGAGTGTGCTCAAGCTTTTACGAGCTTTTCACGATCGTGCTCCATCTCGCTACGATATTTTTCCAAGCTCTTCTTCCCCGTGGTAGTATATACAAGAATCATAAAAGTAAAGTATTCCAACGGAAACGAGTGCGATATTCAACCTTTTTTTTTTTTTTAATTTTGCTTCGTTTTTTATTTTCAATGAAAGATACAACCTTACTTTCGTGCTATGTAGCGTTGAGTTAAAAGTTACGTTATAAAAGTCGTACAGGTATCGCGGTGTGTTGGCCAATACATAAACAAAAAAGAAGCGAAAAGATTCTTCGTCTAAAATAACCGCGAGAAAATTCAACTTTTCAGGTTATTAAGGAGGATAAAGATGGAAGTTTTTCGTTTGAAAAAGGCAAACGAGTTCGTCGTTCGTTGATCACGTTCGTTTTTTTTACTCTCTTGGTTAGGGGGGGTCTATTTTTTTGAGACGAGGGTGGATTTTTTTTGTTGTTGTATGAATGGTATATATATTGAGTGTACCGCAAGGCACGAGCGGGGACGTAAGCTGCTTATCTCCCGCAATTAAAATGTTTTTCTTTAAATACCCGCTTAGGCTTTCTTCGTACACAGTATTCCATAAAAAAAAAAGCGGTAGGGATCGCCGTGCGTGTACGCTTCGTATTCACGTATATACACGCTTTCGTACGTCCATGTTGACAGACACGAGTAGACCGAATCGTTATTCATTATCTTTCGAACCCACTCAAATAACCTAAAAAATTCTCTCTCGATGTCGAGCGAATACTCGTAACGAAAGATCTTTTCACGTCTACATATATGTACAGACCTGCTGGTTTTTATATACACATCTTACGAAATAGTCGTTTTCTCTTCAACTTTGGCGAAAAAAAGCTGTTGCAAAAACGTCGACTGTATGGCTCTGTTGCATCGCAAAACTCTCATTTCTCCCTCGAGAGAAAACGTCCACATTTGTAAAACCAATTTCCCGGAACATTAGCCGCAGCAGACGATGCTTCCTCCCGCATCTCGATCGGGCGAACGTTTTTATACACAAACTACATCTATATACAGCATATAAGCGAGTTCGTAATGGGATAGATATTTCCGAACTCATGATTCCAACGATTTTTACAGGTAAGTCGTAAGAATAAATACGTGCTACCGTCTCTGTATGCACGATCGCAGATCAGACACGGATTGTTTTTTTTTTCGTATTCCCGATACGAATCGACCGACGAGCCTCTCGTGACGTATCGTCAAATTACTAATTTTAATAGAAAGACGAGTAACCTGTCTTCGAAACGTCGAACGTTATATTTTCATGAATATTACACAGACCTTTACGTATCATTTTATACTCGAAATAAAAAATAATTGCCTGCATAAAAATTTTTCAAACAATAACAATTTATGCGAAATACAAATTAAAAAATTCTAAAAGACAGGTTAGAACACGGTCTCCTGCGCGGTCATGTCTGATTTTTTATTTTCACTGTGAAAATGTGCTTTTCTCGATGCGTTACAGCGAATCTTGAATCTCTGAAGTGGTTATTTAAATCGTTTTACTTTGGTAATAAAAAAAATAGTGTTTTGACTGTATTTTTGAGTTTTTTTTTTTTTTTTCATGCGTTGTGTGTCGTGATTTACTGTTTAGTTCGTAACGACGGATAATACTTATTTGTTGTGAGAGCTGCTCCCGTAGCGAAATCGTCGAAGAAGGTTAGCGTGCATATGTGGTCTGAAATCCGAAATTTTGCTGACGATCGCCAAGGGACTGTCGCGAAGACGTGGTTTTCGAGGGCTCTCTCTCCTCTCTCCTCTCTCGTACGCACCCGCAGTTAGGCTTTGTGGCGCTCGCTCAACCGAGCATCCCTGCGCCTGCTTCTCGACGAAGGTCCGTAGAAAAAAAGAATAAAAAAAAAGAAGCAGAAAAATAAACGAACACACACAAAGTCTATACACGCGCCTCCCCTGCGCTAAAGTTTCGAGGTCATGGATGCAGGAGCCAGAAGAATCGTTCCCGAAGGACTTCTCGCCAGCGTATACGTACTACATCGCGAAACAAATGAGTATATGCGACGAAAAAAATAGTAGAACGATATCGAACGACGCGTAATTGAAAGAGAGACTTTATTTTTCCTCAATAAAAGATCAAAATTAACACTTGTTCGCAGCACATCGCGAAAATTAAGGAGTTTCGGTACAAAAGGCAAATAAATTTAAGAAATTCATGAAATTTGGTGATAATGCTCTTCAACATCAAGTACGAAAAGACAAATTTTTTCAAAATTTTCTTCTACTTAGTTATCGAGTAATTATGCATCAAAGCAGATTTCTTATGCCCGAAATGTATACCTATATATATGGAAACGCTATGCTTATACACGTGAACTTTAGTCTTCAATTACTCGACAACTGTGTAGAAGAAAAATCTGAAAAAATTTGTATCGTCAAATTTGGCACTAAAGAATATGTTGACCAAATTTTATAAAATTCTTAACTTTTTGAAATTTTTTGTCTTTTTAACATGATTTAGCATGGCAACATTGTATCGCCTGTACCGAAACTCCTTAAGAGTATAAATAAAGAATTTTCTCTCTCTCTCTCTCTCTCCTTCTCTCTCTATCATATACGCACTGAGAAAAGAAATTTGTTGCATCAACAAATCCTGCGGTCTCGGAGGGCGGACGAAACATTTAGTCCATGTTACAACATAATTCAGTTGTTTCAACTTACGAAAAAGCTCTGTGAAAACAACTGAATATTTTGTTTTCCAGATGAAATCTTCAGAAATCGAATAATTATTCAACTGTCAAATAGTTATTTAATCGAGTCGAATGATTATTCATTTGATTAAAATTTCATTTTTATTTGGAACAATTTGTAATGAAATTTTTTGTTTGATATCCAAATACGTAAATCGAATCTTCGAAAACTGAAAAATATGTATTCCACTAATTTCTCATCAATCGTTCGGTATCTCCAACAAATTTATTGTGTTCGTGGAACAATATAATTCGGTTGACACGACTAAAAAATTTATTTATTTCAACGACTTCGATCATTTGAGAAAATGTCTCAGTTCGTTGACTCGACTGAACGGATTTAACAAAATATTTTGATTTTTTGAACCACTCAATTTGTTGATTGAACTACGTATACGCTTATCATGACATTATTTTTGTTGAATCAACAAATTTTTAGCCAACAAAATGAAATTTGTTGATTCAATAAATTTATTTTCTCGGTCCAAATTACATTGGTAAATATACATATGTATATATATTATTCGATAACGATTTTATTACAATTTTTGTTACACATTATTATAATACGATTTGGTAACGTCGAAATATTCATCGGATAATAATCGCGCTTAATAATGAAGCTTCGTCGGAAATACTTCGGGTCTCGAACTAAAATTATATCGAATCAACCCTCAACCCGTGAACCGGGGTAGTTTTCGTCACTCAAAAAAAAACCGTTTTCTTCGCACATTGCTTGATATTTGATGGAAAAAAAAAATTATTAAAAATAAGAAGAAATTCTATTCTCGCTTCAAAAGTAAAGTCTGAAGATTGACCGCGAATCTTTTCAGATTTTTAGAACAGAACGACCCCGGTTCACGGAATAAGGGTGCCTAAAAAACGTTCATGGATTGAGGATTAAAATTCAAACTTCAGTTATGAAACCAACGAAAATAGGGTGTTAGAAAATTTCAACTATTTATAAATCTACTATTTATATCTACGTTTATTTTCAGTTGAAATATCGATTCGAATTGAATCTTTTTTTTTTTCTAAAATATTTATGCCTTTTCGTGAATCGCTCGAGTTTTCATCGAATGAAAGATTTTAATAAAAATACCTTTACGCGTCAGTTAATCCCCGAAGACACATGATCGAATTGCGATTTCAACAAAGTTTCGTTCAATTTTCCGAGTTATTCGTATCAGTATTCGCTAATCGTTTCTTCCATCGAAGAGAGATTCTCGAATGTCTAATCAAAGCATGCAGAGATATTTTTTAGCTTCTTTCCTTTTAGGCGCGATGACTCAGGGACTTTTTGCATTTTTTTTTCCTACAAGCGAGTTTTCCCTAATTATTCTTCGGTATAGTCACACATCGCGGTTAAACTAATTCGCCTGATTATCGTATCGGGTTTCGTCGCGATTTATTATTACTAATTCATTAACAAAATCGCTGATCATTCAACCGCCTCGTTTTCTCAACGTATTTACACTCGATTTTTCTTAAGGTACGAGTCTCGCCACGCCTGTTACGTTTGAAAGCTCAAAAGCTCGCATCGAAATTCGAAAATTTGGTTATGACTCGCGGAATAGTCTAATAATGGCAATTGATTCATCACCCTGGAGCCTGAAAACATTCGAAATTTTGAGCAAAAAATGTTTCATAAAATGTGCAGTTTACGAAAGAATTTTTCGAAAAATTTCGTCTCAAACATTTCTTTAAATAAACTCGAGAAGAAACAAAAATCTGTAGAAAAGATTCGGACGTAGAACTGTATAGAAACTTTTTGATTTCCAATACCTCGAATATGAAACGGTCAATCCTTTTGAAATTTTGCATCTCATCGGATGACGGTGTACCGAATAAATTGTCAAATTTTTAAGAAATTCTATATAAAAACGTTTCGGCGAGACTAATACCTTAAACTACGTAAAAGTGACTAGAGCCATTATGTAACACGATAAAAGAGTTTTTATAATATGAGGATACTTCAGTGTTATTTATACTCCTAGTAGCTCGTTACCTATGTATATTTGTTTTTTGAAAAAACATTTTTTTTTTTTTTTTAAACTTCAAACACGAAGCTTTCGTTCGAAGATGAAGTTTTCTTAAGTTAAATCCGGTTCTACCGAGCGTTGCATCTAAAACGCCAAACTTATGGACAATCCTTCAGAATCACACGTACATGAAAATTTCGTATACGTTTTATTTATATTCGTTAAACTACGAAGAACGCGTTGTGTGTGTTTTATTCTTATGCTTTAATCCGTGTAGGATATTTTTTTTAAATGAATAAATATATAACATTGATTGCACGATGGAGATTTAATTGCTTGATAGTGGTGGACTGTGAACTTGACCGTAAAACATTCCACGCGGTCTGCACGCCGAGCAATCTGGCGTCGAACGATCCGAAGAGTCTCCGTTACCTGGAATTTTCGACGTACACCTTTCATTCAACGTGAAGGTCCATCAATTATTATGCTTCCTGATGAAAACAACAATAATTTATTGAATTGTGATATTTTTATTTTTATGAAATTGTCAAATAAATACTTTTTTGAGGGGGCAAGAGAGAGAGAGAGAGAGAGAGAGAGAGCAAAGTTAATTTCAATTGAAGCATCAATCGGTTATTTTGTCCGAGAGAACAAAGCTGCTTTTGACACGAGTAAAGGTCAGAGATATATAAAACCGCAAAAGCTTCGGATTCATCGGAGTAACAAATGCGTGTATATGAGAAATGAAGGTGAAATGAATGAGTCGGTGTCTGTGTTCGTGTGTCCGTTTGTGTGTATGTGTGTAAAGCTGTATAATAGGTCGGCGAGTCGCGCAAGCGTCCCAGTTTCGCTAAATCCCGCCCTCGAGAGGGTTCTCCGTTAGCGCCGTGAAGCGTTAGCCCCCCCTGAAAATACCGAGTGAATTTCATCCCTTCCAAATACGCTCTCGTTACCTTGTTACCAGCAGCCGCGGCCTGCCTGCCTCGTGTATCAAACAACCCCTCGTTTCCCAGTCAACACTCCAGCGCGGTACCGACTAATTACTCCGATTAATTCAGACTCTCACTCTTGCACCCTCCCTCCACCCCCCCCCCCCTGCCACTACCCTGCTTCCTCTTTCGTCATCGTTACCACACGTTCCAGAATTCACCGTTTCCCTCACTAATCGCGACTCTCGAGATTCACTAATTACCATTACGTATTATCCACCATCGTAATACCCTTGCCATTGATTTAATCTTTCAATTTTCAGCGTATATACAGCCTGTTAGATCGAATCAAATATAACATCGCGGTGCGTCACGGCAACCACAAATGATTTACCTCCGAAATGATGAAACAGCGATAATTCGATACACCCGAGATATAAATTCAATGATAAATTAATGATGCCTGTACCTACTCACTTTCGAGAACATTGGGATGCTGATAGAAGGCTCCGGTTCTACCGTGCCAACGGTCCAGGCTCTTGGACTCCGGCTTATCGTCGCGAAGCCCGGCGGTCTCTTCGGCCATTTTTTCAGCTTCGCGTTCCTGCACAAATCATTGAAAAGAAAAGCGACATTGATGAACGAAGAATTAGGATCAACGGACATTCCTGTTACGTTGAAATTTTTCGTATTCGTATACGTATGATATAGGGGGAAGCGTTAGGAAGTAGGCAGAGACATTTCTCGTTGACGGTGCGGATGCCCTCGATCGAACATTTAATGGAAGTTGTACATTCGCCCTGGTTTTTTTTTTTCCCGTAGCTGTTACAACTCGCGAGTCGCGTTCACGCACCCGCCGCCAACCATTACACTCCACTCTTCCTGATCAACTACTAAGTTATGCAACAATAGAGCTCCGCTCTCGTTGAATGGGGCGCGCTTTTGACGAGCTCTGGACTCGCTCGAGTCCTCCTCCTGGCCGATCCATAATCTACATTCATTACGAAAACGTGCGTATACTTTTACAAATGTGACGCGCCGCGCCGAGCAACCCTGTGCTCGTAAGAGCAGTCTCTTTTATTTAATTCTTCGAGATAATCCTGTCGTCTTAGCTGGTCATACTAAACACTAAATTCAAAACTAACCGATTATCGATACTTGTAAAAATAATAGTTTTTCATAAAAATAATTGTCCCGCGCGGGTTTAACCTCTTCATCTCCAAAGTAAAATCACTGTCCGATCCCGGAAGCTCCGTTTCAACTCGATATTCCATAAAAACTAGGTCGGCAATCGTTTTTTTTTCCAAGACCATTCGATTGCTACAAGCTCGAAGTACTTGAATCTGATTTTTGTAAAATATTTTATGGATTGACACCAAGATATATATATCTTTAGTGTCCGGAAATCGGATTTTCCTACGTCACCCTGAGAATCCGTCACGCAGAGCATCTACTCTGAATAATTTTTTTCTCTCTCAATTGGTCGGTGACCGACCCTGAATTTTCGTGAGAACAGTAATTGATCTACGAAGAACGGCATTGAATTTTTTCACTCGAATCCTATTACGTGGGCACCGCTACAGGAATACCTTGACAAAGCGCAAAGAAGATCGATATACTCAATCGCAATCCAAACCTATTAAATTCTCCGCTGGCAACCGAAAATCGCAATCCGCATAAATCCGAAAACAACAAAAAACATCACAGTTCTTCGTACCTCTTTATAAAATCTCTTCTGTGTGAAAATCCTCATGGCTTTGCCAGAGCTGAGGCCACACTCTTCTAAATAATTAAATACTCCGACGCGGACACGCGAATATGCATTTTTTAAATCTATACAGAAAGCCGAGTTTAGTTCGTCGCGCCTCTTTTCCGTGAAACTACCATCGTCTATGTGAGGGACGATAAAAATGATACGCTCTATAACCCCAAAAAAAAGGTGGAAAAAATTGAAAAGGATTTCAATCACAAATCCTCCTTGATAATGAATAAGTAACGGGCTTTCGTGCGTAACCCGGAGTATCCGGGAGTAAGCGATGTACCCTTAATTATAGAATAAATAAGTAAACCCAATTAAAGTGGCCCGTTTTTGTATGCAGAAGTCATTTTTTTTATTGGACCAGTGAAACCGGAAAATGTTCTCTTCCGAGCTGTTACGAGCGCGATATGGAAGAAATTTCATCATGAAAATGATGGCAGTAAGGAAAGCTGGTCGAAAATCATTTCGCATCGGGCAATGAAATAATTAAGCGCGCGACGCATTATCTACCGCGGGGAACGAGTAAAAAAGGGTGAAAAAAAAAAGAAAAAGAAAATAGTCACTCTTACGGAGAAAATGGTTGAGATACACGAGGAGAGATAGGAGCAGAGACCTAGCTCGAGAGTGACGGAGAAACCACTCGAAAGCGGATTGAATCGCGAGCAAGTTGCATCTATATTCACCGTAAAATAAAATAGCCTCCTGTCTTTTTTCGTACGCGGGGATGGAGGGATGCGCGAATAAAATATTCATACGGCGAAACGCGAGGAGGGATTAGCGTCACGTAACGCTTCGCTGTAAGGCCGTAATGATTACACTTACTTCGAAGCTATTGCGAGTTCAACACGCGGCGAGATCCGCTGGATACTACGAGTTCGATGAAGCCAAAGAATCAATGAAAAAAAAAAAAATATATCAGTTTTATTGAGCTCTGTACCGGGGTCGAAACCAAACTTTATTTTCGGTTTATTATACATTTTTTACAAAACTTTTCGTTCGCTTAAAAAGAGATTTTTATCAGTCAATTTTTGTGGAATCCGATTTTCACACGGACCGGTTCTCTTCGGTGTTGAAAAACCAAGAGGCTATAGTGCATATCAAAACTTCATTTTGAAATACGAAAAATACTTTTTTTCGATTGAAAAAATATGTAATCAGGGCCTGAGTTTATGATATCGAATTAAAAATAAAAAGTAAACAATATCGATGAGTATCGACCAACGAACGCGTCAAATTTAGTTACTTTTTTATGAATTTTGCAGTGTGCAGCGTTTTTGTTTTCTCAACAATTCTTCAATGAGACACTATTCTGAAAATGAAACGAGACACAGGAAAAGGGTTGTATTTTTGTTAAGGTATAGAATATAATCAAGCCGCTATCGCGTCTCTTGATGATGAAAGAGAGAACAAGGGGGATCGAGCGCGGAGTACATATGTGTAGTATGTGGATTACCGGATATTAATATACGAAACGTCCATGTCCAAAGTGCGTATGTAAAAAGTATGTAAGAGGGGCGGATGATTACATCAATAGCTACGTTAAGAGAGCAGGTTTTATGGATTAAAATGTGTATATACCTGACTCGTCACGCTAGCCGACCTTCTCATATATAATCTACTCCACTTCGATATATACCTGTATTATACCTAATTCAGGTCTTCTATCTCGAATAAATGAGTTTTTACTTTTGTTACTCTAGGTTTTGAGAAGTGTGTGACGATAAAATTCAATTTTCATTACATATTTTGTACAGTGAAGTCGAAATTTCGTTGAGACGTTTTCGAAACAAACAAACAAACAAAAATGTAGAATTTTTCAACGAAAATTTCATTTTCAGTGTGTTTACGATTGATTCGAAATAAACGAGTACTTTTGATTGAACATTGCGTAAGATCGTAGAAGCGAGAGCTTACGAAGCAAGTTGTAGCAGGTGGTAGTAGCCCCCATTCAAGTATACACTGACTATATTCGAATAACATACCGTATCGTATATGTATACAGAATGTGAAAGGATCCCCCATAAGAGAGTATTAAACATATAAACGAAGTTGTTCCGGGGAGGGAAAAGGGCACGATTGACTCAATTTAACTTTTCGAATTCTTGCAACTCGAGCCCTTTTTACTATGATGGCAACGATTTATCGAGCGATGCTTCTTCTCCTCGGGACCTACATATAGTCTCCGGACATATGTTACTCTTCCCTTAATAGCCGTGCAGCCGCGATGTTTTCTGGCCCCATACATTAAACGCCTTTGAGTATAATACCGTGTACCTATATATATATGTAAGCTCCCGTTCATAATCGGGGCAGTCGGATACGTGCCTCGAGCGAATCACGACACGGCTTGTCAGACGTACAATTTTCCTGTTACGAATACATACAGTCGAGAGAGATGAGTTTCGTGACTAATTCGCTTCGATTTGTAACGCTATGAGAAAAAAATAACGATCCCAAGCTCTTTTGCTCTTACACTGAGAAAAATTAATTCGTAAATTCAACAAATTTTTTGTTGGTTCGACAAATTTTCTGTTGGTTCAACAAATTTTTTTTGTTGGCTCAACGAATCGTAGCGAAGAAAATGAAATTTGTTAACCCAAACGAAATTTGGTTCATTCAAATACTTAATTTCTCACCACGACAAAAATATCGTTGAATCAACAAAAGTTTTGTTGAACCAACAAATTTAATTTGTTCGCCACAATTTCAAATTTTTTTTCTCAGTGTACGATACTTGTGTATAGAGAGGAGGAAGATGAAATTTTCGAAATTACCTTCATTTTATTATTCAGAAAGATATTTTCGTGAAAATTGATTGAAATTTTATGTTTTTGATGGAATATTTAACAATGGAGTGTCCCATGAGTTTTGATATTGAAATTTACTGATTTTCTGTTGCGAACGAATGTGATTTCTTGGATTATTAAGATTTTTCGTGAGTATACGAAACGGTAGAGATAAATTGAAAAAAAGATGAGGAGTTTGGGTGCGAAAGGCGAAGGAGAAAAGAGAGAGCTGATGGATGGTAAGCACTGAGGAAGAATTCGAAATATAGCTGGCCGCAACGTGTGTCGTTACGTCTCTCTCCCTCTCTCTCTCTTCATCCGGTAATCCGCGATACATTTGGCTCCCGCCGAACCTATCTTTTTCTCTTATCTCCGGTGGGATATCGCGTGGAAAAAAAAAGTCCATCTCGGTGTGGTCATTATTGCCTCTCGGTACGTGACTCTCGTTCTACCGGTGCTATCTGTCTAAAAGACACGGCCGCGATAAGAGCCAATCTCGAGAACATATATAGAGAACGCTTTGAGTGTGAGCTGCTCGAGGAAATCTCGAAGGTCGTGGTAGAACAAGCGTTGTTCGTATGCTCGTTGGAAGAAAAATCATTTTTTCACGTTCAACAGATTTCTTGCTACTTCCAAGTAATTACAAAATTCGCTGCTAGCAAACGCGATTGAGAGAAGGAAAAAGAGAATAAAGTTAAAGTTGAAAAATGAAATTGGAACGGAAAGTCCTGTGCAGAACGATTTGTATGTACCGAAAACAGTTGCGCGAAGTGGTAGTCTGCAGTTTGAGTTTTGTGTGCGCGTGTGTGCACGGAGAATGGTTGAAACTATTGAATCACCACGAGATTACGAGCACTGTCGAGGAGAAAGAGAGAGAGAGATGGGGATGGCAAAGTAGCGAGCACACAAGCGCACCGTCCGGGAGTTTTCACTTGTGGATGAGTTTCGCGTTCTCCCATTTGTAACTTCGCTCACCCGGCAAAGTATGTAGGCGATTTCGCGTCCCTTTACTCTCTCTCTCTCTCTCTCTTTCTCTTTCTCCCTAACCCACACACTCTCTTTCTTTATCTGTCTCTCGCTGTCTGTATAGTGCGAGAGCAAAATTCTCGACGATTTCCCGAGTGCATGCCTCGCGAGTTCGTTCCTCGCTGTTTCTATATATATGACTCTTCAACAGGGATCGTTTCCACTCCCTGGTCCGCTAGCGTCCGCTTATATTCATCCCAAAATGGGCTAGCTAGAGAGAGAGAGAGAGAGAGAGATTCACGAAATATACACAGTGGCGGCGCCACTGCCGCCGCGTACTATCGGGCGTCGATGTATAATCGACAGTTTGGCGAACAAAAGGCCGTCACAGACCAACGATTTAACAGCCCCAAGCTCCCGGAGATTCGCCCTTTCGCTTATCAACCATTCACTTGCACGGTCCTTAGTGAAGCAACCCCGACAAACTTTCTCCCTCTCTCTCTCTCGCTCTCACCCTCGATGACGCGACACAGACCCGCTCAATTGTTTCAGCCCCGTTGATCCAATAAAGGATTATGGTGAAACAATCGTAGCGCGTGCTCGTCCGAGAACGGCCTCCCGATCGCACACCATCCT
This sequence comes from Campoplex capitator, assembly GCA_037576405.1. Classification (NCBI taxonomy): domain Eukaryota; kingdom Metazoa; phylum Arthropoda; class Insecta; order Hymenoptera; family Ichneumonidae; genus Campoplex; species Campoplex capitator. The sequence continues at coordinate 3,647,389 of JARBWI010000323.1, read as the reverse complement.
CTCGAAAACCTTATACACACTGTAATGGATTTTACGTGAAACGTTGGCTGACAGCTCTCCTCCACCTCGAACTTTTCCTATACTTTCCACCATTATATATACACGAAATATGGCCACGTAAATGAAACAATTTTCATGAAACTACGATCCTATGCGGATTTCGAGTTGCTTATACGTGAGATGCGCCAGATTCATATCGATTATATTTCTCTGCAGTTATAGATTTTTCTGTATCGCTTATATATATATATATATATATATATATATATATATATCTCCGTCGATGATGATACATCGACGATCCAACAGAGCTCCGCGAACGTGATCGTGCACCTTGTATATACATATCCCCGAAGAGTTGGCTCTCGTCGAGCGCATTTAATACGCAATCCCGTTAGCATCGAGTTCCAGCTCGATGAACCGCTCATCCTCGCCACTGCGTAATATCATTGTTCAACAAATTGATTATCTCGCCCATATATGTGTGTATCTCGATTTATACATCGCGTAAAGTCGCAAAATCCCTCCTTGCGGAAGGTATTTAATCAGTTGACTCTGCATTAATCATGCATACGTTGATTGAGCAAATATAACACAACTTGAAAAATCTCTTGTGACCGGAATACTATTTTATGCAACAAGTGCGGAAAGAGAAGCCGCGATTACGTCCCGCGTGAAGTTGCCGCATGAACCGACAGGCTTATGACAAGGTGGCAAGTCGTCACTCACGCAAACAATGCGGTGGTCAGTTGCACGGTCAAGACAAGCCTCCCTGCCAGGCTTGTGATGCCCATTCACACGAGCACGACTCCGAATATTTGTCGTTTGACACGTCTTTTGATGTCTCAAATGTCAAACGTGAAAAGAAGGCTTTTTCGATAAGTTTCGTAAAGCACTGACTGCTTCGGTGCGTTTTACTTTTGTTTTATTTCACAGTACCAGAGTGTGGATAAGACAAAAGACGAATCGTTGAGAAGCAACTTGAGGGCACGTTAAACGAGAATAGAAAATCAAAATTTCGAATCAAAATATTACGAAGGAAAAAAAAAATCAATTTTTGTATCGAATCGATACGAATGACACGTTTTCTTTTAGAATTCGTAAGTATTTTAGAAGCTGATGATTTTTGTCAAGCCGAGAGTCGGGGGGAGTGAATAAAAATGGCAAAAGAGTTGGGTACCACTAGAAAGTTTTGACGAAAAGCTTTTCTGGCGGCCATTGTAGTAAAGCGATCACCGCGAGGCATCTCGGAGCTTTCTGTATGCAACGAGCTGGAGGGAAAGGAGAGATAGAGAGAAAATAGCTCGGAGGATGAGAGAGCGGTGGTGAACGGATCCCTGTGTGACTTGTACGTTCGTATACATTTATATACTCTTGAATGAGGTATACTTTGGTATATAGAAATAGCAGTATGGCTCGGAGAGTCGAATTGGATTTTGAGGGTTGAGGGGCGGAGCCAGCAGTCGGGTCGACGATTATAATTGAATCAACAGTCACCGCCCTCGCTTCCTTGGTGAACCACCATCCCGAATCTCCTATATATATATATATATACACACGAATACCCCGATCTCTATATGCCTGTAAACGAATGTCGTTCCTTTATTTGAGGTCATTTAAAATTTGACGAATCGACCATCCGGATGTAATTTATCGAAGCATTCAACCTATTTTTGCGCTGCGAATTTTCTCGTTTAAATATAAATTTTTGTTAAACGTTTTGTGAAGCGTCGAATGAAAAAACTTGTTCCTGCTCCGACAACCGAAAACTTTCCGAGCGAGTTATTTTCGTATCATTCGTCGTTGCAAGGACCTTTGAGAATCGTCATTCGTCGATGATTGTATTCCTGAAATAAGTTGCAAAAGAGGCTTCTTCGAGGATAAATTTTCTCCTGATAAAAGGCGCGACCGAGGCATACAATCTACAATTTTCCAGGTTATACGCAACATAATCAGTTTCCCAAGACATTAAACACCCCCGTAAATTTAATCACAGGGTCCCGAAGGGCTCCCCCCGTCCCAGTCAGCGAAACATGAAAGGTCGCGCGTTTGACATTATCGAGATAATAACCCGAAGGATACCGAGTCTATTCTCCTCACGATGCTCACAAAAATATCACGAGGGCGAGAGCTTTCCTTAATCAATGCGCCTGTCCACGAGAAACCTCGGATTTTCTTTTCTCGGAGGGCGGACGAAGGCGAGATGAGGAGAAAAAAGTTTCACGACATCGGCCATAATTCTAATTTTCTAATTTTCCGTTCGATCAGTTGCGGCGGACTCTTTTTTCTTACTTTTTTTCGTTGGAAACGAAGGCGAGAGGAGCGGGTTCTCGAAAGTACCTGCGATATATATGCGATTGTATAACACGTAGGGGAAATAAATCGATGTCTCGTTGTAGCCAAAGAAAACGAGTAAGAAAAGAGAGCACGTTCCCGAATAAGAAAAACGTAATTCCTAGTCCTCAGGAGAATCAGTCTTAATGGGTCTCGGAGCGAACGGGGCGCAATTAAAAGTTGCGGTCGAATCTAACTAAACCGGGGGCGGAGAGCGCAAGAGAGCCAGAGAGAACAAGAGTTAGTTCGGCGATCCTTTGATTTAAATGTTCCAAACAGAAGCCCGATTCTCCTTTCTCCTACACTCGAATTCTCCACTTCCGGATTGTCGAGACTTGTACGTGACGGCGGTTAATTGCATTTTAGACTAGCGATCTATATATATATATAGATCGCCAACACAGTTTCTCAGTTTTCGGGCCGACCATCGAAGCAGCAACTTGTGCGAGAAGACGACTCAAAATTTCAAACGCTACGATCTCGAGCGAGGTGCACGCCTATAAAGACAGATCAAGTTCGACCTGACACGACCCCACCATCGAGCTTAGTTTCCTCGGAATACAAATATGTTTACTCGGATAATGTAAAGCAAAAGTCGGAATCAAGCTCGTAATCAAATTCAATAATTAATTTCAATCATGAAAAGCATCTCGAGCGGGTACTTGACTTTTTAAAATAAATCAGTAATAAAAAAAAATAGAAAAATCAGTGGCTCGAAAATGAAATAGTCTCTTCCCGTCGCTCGCTCGCCGTCTCCCCTGTTATTCGAAACACTCTCGTCTGTTCGGTAGACCGACAAATAACCACAAATAACGTTCGGGGATTACTTAGTTACCTTAATACGAATGTGACGCGAGGCCCTCCGCAGGCTGCTGCCACGTGTGTCTATGTCTATCGGTGTGCTCTCGAGTAACTAGATTTAAGGGAGATGACCCAACGCTGGATTATAGATATATATACGTGTGTACACATACATGGCATATATAGAAACACTTTAGCCGAGAGCCCACTTGGGGGTCCCCCTCGTGGCTAAATCGTGTACTATAGAAGCAAGAAATGTACTTGTTCGGTTTTGTTACGTTGCGGATTAAATAATCAGCATCAGGAACAACCAATTTTTATAGAATCTTTTCGAAACATGATTCCTTCACAAAAAAAAATCGTTACAAAGGTAATGAGGATCGTTGAATCCCAAAGAAACGTAGAATTTTTGTGAAAGAGGTAAAAATTGTGCTGGTGAGGCAAGAGCCCAACGAATGCACGCTCTTATCATTTTCACGTAAATGTTTCGGTCTCTTTTTTTTTTTTTATCATCTCCACTCGACATCGTTAATCGACAAGAGGAATTGAAAAGCCGTCTGGGCAATCCAGGCCGGCTTATCCCCGACCTCTTTTCTTATTCTCTCTCTCATGGCGCCGAACCTAGAGGGAAGATTCCGGACCCTTCGTTGTGCTGGTTTCCCATCGTTTCCTGGCACGACGGTAGCGATTAAGGGCACACCGATGTATATATATACATAGTTACAGAGTTCTCTCTCGCATATACAGGTTTCACCGGCGAATTGCTCTCGAAAATACAGTTACATTTTCCGAATCTTTGCCCAATACCGAGATAGCTCGAGCACGATCGTTACCGCGATAATAGCGCGGAGCAGAGACTACAAATCTCTTTCAATCCAAACTCGCTACTAACTTTGGCCCGCGCCGCGTGTCATTACAAGGTGAAAGTAGGTACACGACGAACGACAAGCTGCTTAAACTGTTCAAACGCTCCTATCAACATCATTCATCCGGACTTGGACTATTATAAACGTGCGCAATAGAGAAGAGAACAAAATAGAAAAAAAAAAAACTTGCACCCGATGCTTTAGCATTCTCCGTTATAATCATCGCAGACTTTCCCCAGCAAATTGTATTCGCGATTTCAATTGATTGCATTGAAATTGAAAAAAAGGGATTTTGCACGTGTACACCCCGACGTACCTCGTTAGTACTTTTGCGATAAGCTTTTTTTTTTTAGAAGATAGATGTCATTTTTGATCGATGAAGAAATATGCAGTCGCAAGGTGAAGCAGCAGGTATTCGAGATCCCAAAATATCAAAGTAATAATACGCGTGAGACCGTTGCTCGATCCACTTAATTATGTCGCGACCACAGAAGGGTTATATCCATACACCCCCCCCCCCTCCCTCATACGCAGCGGCAAATGTCCCAATGGAGTATAGGGATGTGTATAAGGGTATAAGCGGTAATGTGCGATTCGCTAGTCACCGCATGTGTACATGGTTTCCGGTCTCGCGTCACTTTTGGATAGATTGTCGGATATAGAATATCTATTCACGAATAGAGAGAGAGAGAGAGAGAGAGTACAAAACAGAAAGAGAGCAGCGCGTATTTACTGACACAATAATTATCAGGATTGATGAAGGCAGAGAATCGAGCAATTCGAGACCGCAGGTTAACGAATTATCCATAGATTCTGCTTGTGTCTATAAACGGTAATAACGTCGCATCGGGAGCGAGGGATTAGAAGGTGTTCTATTGAATTCTGAAAGCCTGCTTGAAAATCGATGATCAAATGTTTGAGCGATGAAATTCAAACGGATGTAATTAGCACTTTCGTATTTATCTTTTTTTTTAAGTTTAATATCCGATATATTCGTTGGAACGTCAAACCGTTGGAACGAAATATCACCGTTATTATATCCGTAACTTTAATGATACCGTGTATTAGTAACTCGTTGTGACAAATGTTTGTCAAACCTTTCGAATGAAATTTATATCCTTGGCTAAAGGAAATGAGTGTTCTACCATTAGCATAGGTAGATAACGTTAATTCGATTAAAAAAAGAGTAGGAAGAAAAAAAAAAAAAAAATATTTACCTTGCCGTAAAATAGGAGAAGGTTCATCGGGAAAATTGATCGGTCTCTCTTGTGCTATTCGAGCGCGCGCGAGCAGGCGACACGCGTCAGCCCCTTTACCGAGTACCTACTTCACCGAGCCCCGAGGGTGGGGTTTGTCTCGTGTTACAAAAGACACATATACACTCGGTTATTGCCGATACATATCGAGGATCGATTAAGAATGTTTGTTTTTCTTTCCTCACCCTCAACCCCACCGACGCAATGTAATCAATTGGACGGAAAACATTTTTTGCTAACAGCATTTTTGAAGTTCCGGAGTCTATTCCATTTTTTTTATCATCATGCATTCGGGTTGACACTTTATTCAACAAAGACTGACTCCATCTGCTATCTGTTCTCAAGATGCCATATCCTAAAATTCTGGAATGTTCTACAGTCGTCATTCAGCGCTGAAGTATGATGGAGAAAGTTTTCTTTTTCTTGCCAGCTAATCGAGAATGAAAAACAAAACTTTGAAAGAATAACGTGGACGGAGCTGCTGAATGCGGACATAGCAGAGCTAGCTATAAATAAATGAGTGATGTATATAATGGCAAGCACCGTTTGAAGATTGCGCAACGCACGCACTTGTAGACAATTGTATTATCGTATATATTATTTTAGTGCGGTCGCGTGTCCGGGGTCGCGTGCTCGTTATTATACACCTAGCACCGAGAAAACGGCCTTGTTCGGGTCGTGATTGTTTGGACTTAAATTTTCACCGAGTTTATCCCGCACAATTATATTCGACGACGCATGCTCGTGCGTTTCTCGATTACGGTGTCAAGTGTTTGCCAACTTACGTCACTCGAGTGTCTATGCGACAGGAGATAAACGTAGGGTTTAGGCGAGTACGAGGTTATCGTGTCTGGGCTTCGATGCACATCAGCGTTATTCAGAAATTCGGACAGCAAAGAAAGGCTCACGATTGATGATAAATAAACTTACGGTTTCGCGGGCAGGACTCCAGCACTGGGGCGAGACACTGCGACCGCTGTGGTTGCTGCTATTCCCAGAAATAGAGGCTGTGATACTGCTACGAAGATTCAATGAATCAAAATTTAGGCTCGGGGTCGGGGTTGCTCTGAAGGTCGGATCCTCGTCTTCCATGGTCTCGATGTCTACCTCGTCGTCCGAATTGATATCTTTCTCGTTGGCGTCATCGTTCCTTGGGATTTGATCATTCCGGACCGGCGGAGGTGACTCGATGATCGGCGAGGATCGTACGACCGGTCGAAAGGCCGATTGGTGTAGGGACGGTGGCAGGGGAGGCGGCGGGGGCGGCAAAGGCGCCGCCGTTCCAGGAATCAACGATTCGGTCGGTGCGTTACCGCTCAACGGGGGTGCGAGTGGACCTGTTGTAGTTTTTGTTTTGTTTTGTTTTTCATTTAATTCAAGCAATAAACATTGATGAAGGTGTGCGTTAAATTGTACGATCGGATATACCTGGAAAAACAGGAACTTTTCCGATCCAGGGAAAGCCGTAAGGTAGAAAGGCGAAACCGGGAGTCTTAGCAGCAGCGGCTGCCTGTTGATGCCAGACGTAATCCGCCATGAGGTTGCGTGAAAGCGGCAAAGGTAGCTCCCTGAACGGCGCTACTCTCGGATGTGTACCGGCTTGTTGAACGGGCAGGGGAGGCGTTGAAATTTGTGCCGACGGTGAGGATCTCGATCTTTTTACGGGTCCCGGTGATTCACGGGGATTGGGTGTATTACAGATTGCACGTTTTCTCGAATTATATATAGATTTGACATCTTCCCAGGCCTCTTCCGGGTGATTGCCACCAGTGGCAACCGGCTTCGACAGCATACGCTTCCTGGTGCCACCGTTGAACATCGCTTTTACATCCTCCCAAGCGAAGACCGTGTCCTCCTTTGGATTATCCGAGAGCTTCATGTGTCGTCGCCAAGAATTAAAATTTGCAGCATCCGGCTCGACATATTTGTCGGTAAGACTTCGACGATGCGAGTGGAATATGAATTTGTTCGGTGAGAAGAAGATCCCGCACCAGGTGCACTTTATACACTTTGCTCGGGAACTGTTGTAACGAGAGGGTATAAACTGACCTCTACATCCCCAGGCGCACTCGTGATGAACCGAGAAGAAAAAGTCATCCGGTAGTCTGCTCGACAAAAAACTAATATTCGCTATTCTTCGTTCCATCTGTAATGTCTCTTTATTTTATTTTACAACAGTAATCTGATTGATGATAAGACTGTGAAACGAGGCATGTTGCTAACCTGGGTGGAGCATTGTCGGTGAGAAAGGATCTGCAAAGACGCTCGGCCTCTCTTATCGTGATCATTCCACATCTTCGCGAGGCCGGTGGCATCGCTCCGGCCCGTCGTAACATTTCTAACTGTACCGGTGTGCACTGGACGCAGTTTATTCCCAGGGCGACCCGACGATTGTGTATCTCGTTGTAGCTGAATTGTTTGAGAAGGGTGCTGCTTATTTGTGCCAGGCAAAGTCTCTCCACGCCCTCGATCACGATTGAGACAATTTTGATACCGCACACCGAAATGTTACCGACCTGCAATTCCTAAACGGTAAAGTCGCACGACGTCCATGCCTCCAATTTTCTTTCTTTTTTTTATTTTCATTTAAGTGTAACAAATATCATTATTTTACGATCGATAAATCAATGATTTTTTATTCATCTTACGGATGATTTGTAAAAATGGAAAATCGGAATAAACATTGGAAATACAAAAATATGCGCGTGAATCCAGTGGCAATATACCTTATGCCCCGCAGCACGCGATTGCGGTTGAGGACTGGACTGGGCTACTGACTTTTGGGACGGGGCGTAAGGCACCATCGACGATTCCGAAGGTCTATCCATCCTGAAACAGAAAAATCAACATCGATTTCCATTTTTAGATCGATACGTTTATCTACATTCGTTTCTATGGTGTGCTATCGCTTTTCTGTAACGAGGGAAAGAGGGCTTCGACGTCGCCATTGAACAGGCCGAACTATCATCTTTTAACTAAAGATTTTTTTCTCTGTGTAAACTTATCGAATTTGATGATATTTTAGTTTCTTTCCAAGAAGTTTATTACGAAGAAATAGATTTTTACTTATACGACCGGTTCATTAGACCGGAGTGACAGAGCTGCGTCCGTAGCTTTTTTTCTATTGAACGATCCCTTGATAGGATTGCCCGACGGTGATTAAGAAAATCCTCGCGTTACTGCGAGAAGAGAGCAAGAACGGCCCTGTACAACCTGCTGCTGCAGATTAAACTCCTTGATCAAAGCTGGTGCTTTCGTTAGGGAGATTTTGCCGGAAAATCAACGAGTCTCTCTCAACCTCTCATACTCTTGTTTTATCGATAATTAAAGTAGTCCGTAATGTAGTACTTCTTCGATGAAGAGAGAGAGAGAGAGAGAGAGATTGAATAATAATGAAAAAAACCAAGAAAGTAATCGGAGATCGGCCAGTTGTTTCTGCCAAATGTTCCGTGCAAGTCTCGTGAAAATCCGGTATTGGAATCAAGGTGAGTTTTCTTCTATTTTTTTTTTAAGTCGTCTCAAATGGTACTTTATTTTTTACTATTTCTCTCCTTCTGTCTCTCCCTGTCTCACTATTATTTTTTTTCTTCTAATCTACTCTTCCGGTTTGCATTTCGTCACTTTCGTCGCTTTATTTGCGAAAAAAAAGGGGACTTCGTAAATTCGTGTGTATTGGTGCAAAGGCAGCTACTCGCTCGTTCCGCTGCTACGGTTGCGAAAATGAGCGAAGTTGAATTCGTGAAAGCAACGCGAACGAGAAGCGGCTCGTCCTTCTATATTTCTTCACGAATTCCTCGAGAATCGAGTTCCTTATCCTCTTATATCGTTAGTTCTCTCAGAACGAACACGAGCGTCTGTTCTCTCGCCCTTGACGAAACATTTTCTACTTTCCTCTCTCTCTCTCTCTCTCTCTCCTCTCGCTTTTCCTCTCTTTTACATCACCTTTTCTACTTACTTTCGGGGGCGTAGAGCTTTTCTCAGGAAGTCTTCATCGAACGATCTCACGGAGCGTTAAATTTTGTAGTATTTCTTTTCACAATTGCTGTTAATTCTCTAATTATCATTGAATTTAATATACCATGAAAAACACAAGTTTTACACACAGAGCAATTCATCTATGTTGACAGAATAAGGTTTCTTGCTTATTAAAATCATTTATATTATTATTACGTAATGAGGAGGCTTCATTAGACGAACATGATGGCAAAATATGAAATTAATTTTGTCTCATTAATGTAAAATTATGTAAATTCTGAAATGTAGAAACAGAGGATGAGCTTAAACTCTGTTTTCGTTTATGTATCATTATAACGTTCCATAACTCGAGCTTTCGACCAAAAACGCTATGAAATGAAACGAGTGAAAAAGGGTTGTTAAAAACTCTACGAATTCAGTAGAATAAAGAATAAAAATATTTTTCATGTATGAAAATAAAATAAATTCACTGGAATCATGACTATTTGGTGAATTAATCTTTTATAAATTTGGTCGATTTACCTAATAGTACAGATTTTAATGAGTTTATTTTATTTCAATACGAGCAATACATATCTCTATTCTATCGAATTTGTAGCCAGACTGTTCGTTTTCTATAGAGCCCTCAACGACTCTTCTTAAATTGTTTTATTTCCCAGACTAGTTCACCGGAAGCTTGAATCATATAAGATGACGATTCTCGTTTATCACACTGAGATGTACTGAGTTCATAGAAATCTCGTCAAATGAAACAAGCGCAGATTTCATTCGATAATCAGACACACGGATACCGGATGCTAGAATAACCGTATGCCAGTGCTGTCTTTGAGGTCTTGTTCGTAGTCCGAGAATCACCGAAAGATCGGTCACGCATAGATGCATATGTCTCTATCGCTATTTACCGCCAGCCCTTAATGAATTTCGGTGAATCTTTAAAAGGGATAAGTTCGGAGTGAAGTTTTATTAAGGAGAGAGAACTTGTCAAATTCGAATAGTGAATTTGTGCTGAGTTCAGTGCAATCAGCACCATCATTTATTGAGATGTTGTGAAACAGAGGCGTAAATGAAAGTATCGTTCATGCGTATACGAATGGCGCTTACGACTTTTCGTTCGTGAGCTCTCGGTACGTTTATATATAGGGCAGGAACGCCGCCAACGTTGATTTTAATTGAAAACGCCTTCCATGAAGGTATCTACTCCCGGTGCAATTGGTGGATGGTCATATATATACGCATACGTCTGTACAGATATAGAAGTATACCGGATACATTTATAGAGGTGGAAATGTTCGAGGGAGAGAGGTCCCGGAGAGAAGAGCAGAGAGAAGCTGGATTTCGGTGCGGCACACGACAAAATGTCCCTGGTGGCAGGGAAACGAGGGAGGGTAATTCAATTTGACACTCCCACCCACGTTTAAACAAGGCAGCACCCATCCGATCTACGCGACAACTTGGTCTCTTCTATCCCTTGTTTTCGGTCTCTCTCTCGTCCCTTTCCCCAATACCTCTCTTGCGTCTCCTCGCGCAAATTAAATTCTCATCCACCGTGAAACAATGCCAAGTTGAGGGTCTCTCTACGCGTGTATGTGGAAATATTTTGCTCCGGGAACCAGCCGTTTTTTTGAAGCAACATTCTCTCTCTCTCTCTCTCTCTCTCTGTCGCTCTGCAAAATTTTATAATCGAAGGGGAATTCACAACAAATGCGTAAATAACTCTAATTGACGTAGGATTAAAAATATGCACAACGAGACATGGCAATTGCTATTCATCGTCTTCCAAAAATCATCGACAGCATGTTATTATATCATAAAATTGGGGTTTCTGCAGATCCAAAAACCAACACTCATAATCGTTAGAATTTCGCAAGTTTTTGTTTATTTAAATACGTTTGAAGTACGAAGCTTATGTCACTGGTCACATTGTGCCTGTTTTTATATTATGCTATCAAACCGTGCTGTTTTCCACTCATCAATCGTTTGATCAGTTGTACCAACGCAACGGTTATACATCGTAAACGAGTAGAACGAAACAATTTGCTGGTTTTGTTTTTCAAGAAAAATTTCAACTACGTCAAGTATAAAAGTATACGGATTTTCTGTGAGGTAAAAGAAAAAAAAACGTAAGTACGTACACAGACTTGTATATGCAGCCGATTATTACAAACTCTCTGATTCGCTACCGAAACAACGGTATAGACAGTTTTCCGAGGCAACTCCTCATCCTTTTCTCGTGATTCAAGCTTCCAGATTATTTCAATGCAAACAGCGCGCAATGTTGTAGCAGAAACTCGCGTGCATTGTTCCCCCACTGCTCTCTCTCTCTCTTTCTCTCTCATCTTGGTTATTTTACAATTCAATCTGCGCCCTCTCCCGCTCATTCCCGAGTACTGAGGGAAGCGAAGCGAAGGTGGAGAGAATTCCAAGAGGGTGCGGGAGCAAAAGCCGAGCGAAGAGCACGAGACTATGAGAGAGGGAGATGACGAAAGCTCGTTCATTGTAACGTTGTTAAATCTCCGTCATTCCATCACGAGTATCTCTCCGTTCCTTTTCCTCCTCTCCATCCTCTCTTACGCACACGTTATACTTTTCTCCTTCCCATACCCATTTACCCACTCTTTACTTTATCCTCGTCACCGCCCTTTTCGTTATCGTTTTCTCCTCGCGAGCCCTCATGTTCTTACGATATTTTCACTATGAAAATCAAGACGAACTTTGCCCCCCCTCCCCATCCCCTCCCATACCATAAGCCTTTCTTTCTCGCTATTAAAGCTTCATTTTTCATCAAGAATCTACTCGCATAATAAAATCAAGATCGAAGGAAACACCCAACTTTATCTGAATTAAAACATCTTTCTTCTCTCCTCTCAGTGTTACAAGACCTCAAGCTTTCAATCCTAATATTTGAATTTTACACAATCTCGTCCAGAAAGTAGCAGAATAATGGAAAAAAGAATTGGAAAAAAATCTTTTTCTATCCAAGATTTTGGAAAAGAATTTGGAATTGATTGAATGATAGTATTAGAAAATTGCTTCCCAATACTTTTTTTTTTCTTCAAGATTCCTCACGAATATTGACATCTAAAGAAAACATCATGGTTTTCGGTACACTGAGAAAAGAGTTTAGTTGAATTAACCAAGGCTTCGTAGAATACGTCGAAAGAAATATTTCGTTCATTCAAAAAATCGTTCAGTTGCACGAATTATTAATTTTATTTCACTTAACAAAGATACCAATTGAATCAACCAAATGAGATTTGTTGTTGTGAATTTTGTTGGATCAACGTAAGATATTTTTCATTTAATAAAACTGATATTTAGTATAACAGAATATTACATTGGACGTATTTCACGAAGCTATTTGGTTGATTCAACTATTCTTTTTTCTCAGTGCAGGAATGACGATGGCACACGTTTTCTATTTAGAGCAGAAACGTCATTCTGTCCGTCAGTCGATTCTTGTACGAATTTGTTTTTCAATGGCGATCCCCTCATCACGATTAAATTTTCATTAAGACACAAGAAGAAATCTCTCTTTTATCACAGGATTTTTTTTCTTCATGAACATTTACATTTTGTACTGTAAAAATTCCAAACATCCAACCTTCGTCTCTTGTTTCTATTGACGTAACGGTAATTTTTATTTTTTCGTTTCTCTCCGTGTATTCTACTTCTAATGATCAAGACTCGTAACAAGTTTTTGCCTATTTGTACCGTTTCGATGATCATACGATCATCGATTGATCAAAAGATTTCGTATTAATCGTATTAATTGCAAAATTCTCTCATCTCCGATCACATAATTGAACAAGTCTGGACTCCAATATTAGATGATTAATAATATTACGAAATAAATTGAAAAGAGATTAACGATGTTAAATATTTTGAATGATTCGAGGAGTGGAGTGTATTGTGTACGTTTCCAACTCATTGAAAATTCGATTTCTCTATCGTGAATAAGGAGGGCGGCAAAAGATCATGTTTGCCAAAATGGTAAAAATAATTGTTGCGAGGAGTGCGCGGAACGTTGAGCTAATCCTTCGTACAAACAGTTTACGATGTTTGCCCGACGGTGTTCTCGAGCCCCTCTAAGCCCGATGAAGAACGAGGGAAAGAGAAATACGAGAAAGGCAACCCCCTCGGATACAGTCGTATCTAACTGAGTACATACAAGTGAAAAGACAGGGAGAGAGAGAGAGAGAGAGAGAGAGAGAGAGAGAGAGAGCTAGCTTATCCCCTGCTTGTCCCACGGGACCAGCAGTTTGTCCACGCTGAACCACGCGCGTGAATCGACTATCAATTTATTTTGTCGCGATTCATTTTTAAAGGAGTATTCGGTGAGTTACAACGAACATCTCGAGAGAAGTTGAGATTTTACGAATAAGCCTGAACATTACTTATTTAAAGATGCATTTACTTCAGTGAGTGGACCAAATCGCTCTTCTTTTCTCTTTCACAACAAATTGCAAAAGAAATTTTGTCAAAACCTTGAAATATATTGTTGAATACGTTCAAAAAAAAATATGTCGTCGTTTCGACCGAGTCTCGTTTGAATATAAAGTAGCTTCGCTGTAATATTCGAAATTTTATTTTCCGGAACAAAAATAAAAATAAGATCGAGTATAGGTGCAACAAAATATTTGAATATTTCAACAAAATTTCATTCTCGGTGATCCGAATTAATAATAAAACAGGAAATATAAAACGTTCAATGTCTCTGTTAAAATTGTCAATAAAAACGATGAATAAACACACCTGAATGTTAATTATTTTTTCAAATTTGAATCCTCACAGCAGCCGATATTAACAACAAGGCCGATTAGTTGCTGCTCCGTCGACGACGGATTACACTTTGTTGATTTTGTTCACTCGTAACACACGCCAACGACCGTAAATGATTTTTTTCAAAAATTAGGCAATTAAAAAAAGATCGGTGTGTGCGAAATTTCGGATTGACCGTAAGCGATCTCGTGCGAGAGCACGTCCACGCGGTAAGACTCGTTCTCGTATCTCTAAACGAAAATTTCATCGGCGGATACGTAAGAGAAAAAAAGTCACCCCCGTTCGTGAGGGAATCGTGAAGTTGCGAGCGAACACGAGGCGCCGCCTCTCTATTATACCACCCCCGTAACAACCAATCGAGATACGAGACCGAGTCGAAACAGGCGGAGCCTGAAACTTGGACACGCGGCTGGCTCACCTCAGGGGTAACTACAAACACGTACTTAACGTACGTTATTATCAAACTAGAACCCCCTTCCATGTCCCCATGCTCCGCTTCATCCCCAACCCCTGACGTCCAAGCCGCGATATTCCATCGCCTACGCTCTAGCTAACTACACATATATATAGATATTCTGTAAAATCGCATGTTACACTCCGTTGACAAAATAGGTATGCGTGCTACGTATTCTCATGAAAATGTAATTTAACTTGTTTTTGAAAGAGTCTTTTACATGACGAAATTGTTGAAACTTTTTTATAAATTTCACGTATATGCCTCCACGAGAAATTGTCAATTTCGTAAAATTTTTCTATAATCTTTTCGAAGATAGTAAGAAAAACAAAACTTTGACGTTTGATTTTAGGATCAGGTGAAAATTGTTGCGAGCAATATCGTGATGAGGGTAGTAACTTATTTGAGTAAAATATTATTGGGGCCTGAAGCTATCGAAACTTGACTGTTAAAAAAAAATGTCTCTATTCAAGTAATTCAAATTGACAGCAACGACAGAGCTAAATTCATTTGCATCGACGTTTTCTTGATAGCCATTGATCGACCGTTATGATCGAGATCGTTGAAACTAATTATCGTTATTCGAATGAAATACAGTGTTTCTACGGACAGCGAAACAAAAATTTTAATTTCAGATGATTAATATTTCTGGTCGAAAGATTTTATTTAAACGACACGAATTGAAATTATTCACGAGAAATGTGTAATATTTTTTATTTGAAAAGCCCAACGCATTGGAAACAATTAATTTACAGTTATTACATCCAGTGTATTTCTCTCTTGTACAAAAATAAAATCATCAATCGAAACAATTAGTATTTCGATCGAAATAATAGAAATAACAATAAATTACCTGTGTCAGTACGAACAGTTATTGAGATTGATAAAACAGTACAATTTATGGAACTATGTAGTCAAAAGCTTTATCCAATTATGCATTTATTTAACTGAATTGAATCGAGTGATTGTTCGTAGTAATCGTGCAATCGAGTCTATTAAAGGTCCATTGTTCCTAATGATTTGATATTTGTTTTCATGAAAACATAATATATTGATGTCGAATACATATTTACCATATACCAATTACAAATTAATGGATAATATACAAGTAATTGATTTATTTGCATTAAATAAACTTTATCTGATTCAAGAAATTTTTTTCAACAGTCTACAGGAAGAGAATGAAAAGGTAAAAGTTGCTGTTACATGAATAGAAACAGGAGACAAAAGTTGAATGTACACTGAGAAAAATGAATTCGTAAATTCAACAAATTTTTTGTTGGTTCAACAAATTTTTTTGTTGGTTCAACGAATCGTAGCGAACAGAATGAAATTTGTTGACCCAAACGAAATTTGGTTCATTCAAATACTTAATTTCTCACCACGACAAAAATATCGTTGAATCAACAAAAGTTTTGTTGAATCAACAAATTTAATTTGTTCGCCACAATTTCAAATTTTTTTTCTCAATAAGAATTTTCATGAAAATAAAATGAGATCTCTCGTGTTTTACAGGAAATTTTCGTTTGTTTTTTTTTTTTTATCATGAAAATTTGCACTTTGCATTATGAAAAATGCCAAGCATCCAATCGTTGTTCCCTGTTTCTTTCGTTAATTTCGACCTGTTAATTCTCTCCGCGTATAAATTGTTGGCTCGGTACGATCCGAGTTTTTTTATGATTCTCAATGACATACAAAATTATGGGAGGTGCATGGTGATTTATCAGTGAATGATCCTGAATCGACGAAATGTATCGTTTAACGAACCGCAAAAGAGGCTCTCTCTCTCTCTCTCTCTCGTTCTCTCAGGAAGTTTCACAGGACAGTTGTGATCATTACCATTTTCGTCGGCACCCTCCCCATTTGGGGATACGCACATGGACGTTTGTAATAAATATCTTTTCGGGACGCGCGCGCCCCCTTCTCGACCAATTATTCGAAATGATTGTCGCACAATGAGATCGCGGCGGCGAGAGAAGAGTCAAGCCGGAGAAAGACGTAGTCGTTGTACAATGTGTGAACATACGGTGCGAAGAGACTTGTTCTGAGATCTCATGAGCCCCCCCTCTCCCCTTATTCTCAACGCCCTCGGCCACCGTGCCCAACAATGCAGTCACCGAAAGCGATACGATAAACCGTGTAACTATTTTATGAGCGAATCCATATGAATAGATGAATAAGCAGGAGTCGGAAACGATGGTGGTGACGGCAGCGATTCCTGAAAAATGTACTCCTTCGAACAACACGTTAGTTATCTATAATCGAAAAATTTTTACCTATACGTTTTCCTCATTATAATTTCAACGAGAAACATCGTTTTTAGGGAGAGGCCAGCAGAGAGTCTCAATACTAGAAACTGTATAATTTATCTGAAATTATGATTTCGTACACGCGTGTACTATCTCGCCCGTCAAGAAGCAAAAGTATCGTACTTACCGAAGCCTCAAAATACATCGGCAATAATGTCCAGATGTATATTTTGTTTCTAATTGCGGTACACCCTTGCTCCGATACCACACAAGCTAGCAGGTATGATGTAGATAATATTGGCCCAGTGCTCTTGTATGCCGTGTGTGTACACAGAGGGGACAGGGATTTCGACTTCCGTGACGGTATTATTAAGTTAATGTCCTGAGCGAGGGTCTCCGTTATATATATATATATATATACACGTCGATCAAAAGGTTGTAAACACATTTATATACAGATTTTTGGAGCTTCGAATGCCTTTCTGGATACGAGCTGCTCGTAACTACCATAATACGCTTGACGGGTTATACATGTACTTCGGAAATTGGACACAAAGCATATACTTTTACCTGTAGTATCGCCGCCGCCGTCGTCATCGTGCCATTTAATCAACGCGAAAGCTCCGATCGTGAGGGAGACACTCGATAGTACGCGATGAGAAAAAAAAAGGTATTTTTCGTTCATGGGGTTTATATAGGTGTGTATAAACGTATGATCGATCGAACCTATGCATCCATGTTTTTTCATTGGTGAGTAATTTTTTTTTTTTTCTTTTTTTTCAACGTTGACACCGCCTCTGGACACTCTCTCGATAACTGCTCGCTCGCCGGGTGATTGCTTTTTTCACTCATGCTTATTCCAACTGGATTGCAGAAATACGCGTTGATAGAGCATAGCGAGAGAGTGTAGAAACGTGTGTGCAATACCGAAGTGAATAAAAATTTAAATAAAAAAATCATCGATGAAATATATGTGTGTTTGTGGCTAACGTTGAGTAGGAAAACGCGATTCGGAGACACGATATAATCCGATCAATCGCGTTCCGAATTGATTTTTCTCTCGTTATATTCATTTTATCACTAACGCTCGGATTCATTTTTCTTACAAATCAGCCGGTGAAAGGATTTTTTTTTTTCAACCCCTCGCCAGTAGCCCTCTGCCGAAATTATTTATCGGCGAGTCTTCGCCGATTAATTTTGGTAGATTTCGTTTTTTTCTTTTTCGTTTATTTTCATTGTCCCCGAAAAGGGGTAGGGCGCTTAAAAAGTGTGTGGGCCGCATGTTACGATAGAGATCCACGCGATGATATACCGGGCGCTCGTGCTATGTACGCTTACGGGCTCGCGGGGTTTTATGCTTTATTCAGTGGTCGCTTGCGGAATCCAAGTGAATCTAAACTCGTCGTGCAATTAGCGGTGTGACTCCACGCGATTCGGTCTTTCAATACGTTTTACCGAAAAAGAGGGAAATCAGTTTTTCTGGAAATTTTAAGAAAATTTTTGAATACAAAGCCTAAAACGAGTTGGATCAAAAAGTGCATTGAAATATTTTGAAATAAAAGATTTGCAGTAAGGAAACGAGGATGCAACAGATTCTGTAAAATTGTTCAGCGGCGAAAACGGGGCATGTGCGGAGGCGTTGATGCGTGAAAAATGTTGTTGAGAGGGTTGTAATCGATGCAGCTACGACGACATCGAGGGAAAAGGCAGGGAGAATAACACGGGACGATCTTATTTCGTTAACGCCCAGCCGAGATAGGATTGTCTGAGTATTGACTAACTCGGAGGGTTCTCTCTTACACGGGGAGTCAGCATGATGTACTCGTGTGTGCAGCTGAGTTTTTTCTCTCTTTAATTTTTTTTTTATAACTGTACGATCGCCATGGGTAGTGACATACTGCGCGGTCAATTAGTTTAATAGGGAGACAGTTGTCTGCCGGACGAGGCTACCACAAACACAGGCCCCCTTGCTTCTGTCTTTCTCTGCTGCTGCTGCTGCTGCATGCTCGAGCAGGCTCTCTTATTCTCGTTCACATGTAGTATATTCAACCCCCCAAAACGATGGATCGTTATCACGCCTCTCGCAAGGTTTATACATTCACAGAGGAGTTATTTCCCTGATAGTGAAATAAGCAAGAGCCTCGGAGGGTAAATCTTGAGCGTTTTTTCGTTAATCGATTAACGCATTGTTGGGCTGCCGGCGATTAAAAGCGCTGAATCGTTTGATTTATTCGTCGCTTGTTTTTTAATGGCACAAGCGTAGAGAAAACAAATATCGTTTTAGCCTACTGCTGCTGCCTCATCCTTCATATCTAATTAGCGTTAAGTACAGGAAAGATAATTATGAAAATAACCGTGACAAAGGTGTCGTATAAATTTTTAATCGAGTGTGTCTATGCGCGTGTGTGTTTTCCACAGAAGATGCAATTGTAATTTAAGCTCAAATGAAACGGTATTGTGTGTACACGCGGCGTTGCGAACAGATTATGTATATATATATATATATATATACCGCCAGGCAAATGTTATTTCGGCGTATCTTCGTGTAATGACTGTAATCCATGGACCCTCGATCTACTCGATACTAATAGTCCGCGGATAATACAGATTACAAACTCCCTTTCCATTCTCTCCCCGCGGTTTATATATACATATAGCGTGAGAGGGTTGTATACAGAGGTCGGTTTCGTTTTGTTGATAGCCAGTACGAAACGCGTGTGTAACTCGTGTACAATCGCAACTTTATAGTATTTGTGTGAGAACGGAGAAAGGTTGTATTAGAAAGGGAGTATACATACCAGTGGGATTGGAAGAGTGGTGCTCGGTGAGAGCTCGCGTTTTGCCACACTCGAAATCGACAATCTGCGAAACAATCCCTTTTCGTCGGTTAAATCCGACTACTCGTTTTGGAACGAAGTTTCCGCACCGTCTGCGCTCAGCACTGTATGTGCGGGGAATCGCGAGCACAGCTGATCGTGCAACATTGCGATAAATTGATTTTCCATTAGCCAGCCGCGTAAGCTTGTCATAATTCGATTGTTCAAATGGCTTTTCATCATTGATGCATATTTTTTGTTTGTTTCTAGAAAGATATTTATAATGTCGAGTGCTTGATCGGTCGTGAAAGTATTATCAGCACTCGCGAACGGTGTGTATACGAGAACACGCGCATACAGCGACGACGTTTACTGGGTGCTCTCGAGAAGCTGCTGCTGGTGTATTCTCGAGGATTTGGAGTGTAGCAGGGGTGCGAGAGAGGGTTGTTTCGGTCTGAGAGAACGTGTGGCCCCTGGGCCACTCTAGCTAACAATAGCTTCGTAGGAGTTATGGATCGGGGTTTGTTGTTATAGTTAACACTTGACCGGCATTCGGTGGTACGCACAACCTTCCTTGTTCTCGTCTCGTCGTACATCTTTTCCCCTTGTACCCCTTTTTCCCAAGGGATTCCCTCGACCTTTAATGGGGTGAAAGTTGGCGAGAAAATAACTCGTTTTAATTAAAATATTGCGACACACTGCTGCCTCGCCTCGTGAATGATGAACCGAATCTTTTAACCGGTACTCATCGAGATTGAAAACTAATAAGGAGTGCGTTATCAATAATTAGCTGATGATCAAACTCAATTATATATGACTTTTGTGAGGATTTGCCCCTGTCGTAGGGTAATAAAGATTGAACTCGTCGTGTTTTAACTCGAAACAGAAGCTTTACTCGTCTCTATGACCACGTTTATGTACATACACGACCAAGCAGCCTTTACGTATTTACCATTATTTGGAACATTCTAGGGACAGGAGAACGGTGAAAGGGGGACGCGAGGCGAACCGAGCCGACGCCGTAACGCCTCTCTTCCATAAAACCCATAATAGGGTACACCACGGGCTCACGCTCACAATGGAATATAACCATCAATGCTCGTGAATTATGTCAGGCACGTGTGTCCAACCCGACATAACGATAAAGAGATCTCTCTTGGACGCTCTGTGGGCTCTCCATTGTCCAGTTCACGTGATTTTCAGCCACGTTATGATAGAGAGAGAGAAATAGCCACAGAATCCGTCCCGCGAGATTCATTTGTACGGGTGTATGTATATTACGAAAACGAACCGCTATGTAGATACATACATACGTATAAATATTTATAACTCACGCAAAAACGGCTACACATGCTACGACGTTGCTTGGATACGGATAATTGTGAGCTTTATTATTCTATACAAATCTACATTCGATTTGTTTGATTCTTGTTCTTGATCCATTCAATTTTGGGATCATTTTTACATGCACATCGCCTGGTATCTGCGTCGACCCGGATCTCTTCATACACCTTCAAAATGATAACGTAATCGAGGCAAAACATTTTTAACAATATTTTGCTTCATTCCAATTTGGGCAAAGGACATCCAGGAAGAATAAGGGCTGAGGGAATGTTGAATCGAATTGATTATCTGCCGTCGTACAACGCGACACTTTCTTCGACAACGTTTTATCTTGCGAATGTACCAACTTTGGTATAAAAATCATTTATTTCCTATGCCGTCGAGCAGAAACGTCATGTGCGTCCTTACCATCGGAAATATAACAGCGTCGATCGCTGGACACGTAACTATTCTCCGGACTGATTGATTGCCAGAGGATCGAGAAAATTTCGTTGTAACCAAACGTCAAAAGCGTTGATAACCGTGAGTTTTGATTATCGACAGCAGATATCTGTCGTACCAGCCAGAGTTAAAACGCACACCCTTGCACAACTGTATCGCAGTCGATAAAGCAAAGAACTTCTGCAGAAGTTGGATGACATTGCTTCCGAGCATGAATCGGCAAACCGAATTTCGAATTTTCCTTTCAGTTCATTTCTACACGATTTCGAGACATTTTTGAATGAAAAAACAAACTAATATCAAGATCCACGCTGTCATATTTGGAGTACAGCACAGCGATTCTCGAGTATGTTTTTGTCACCATCCTCACAGTTGTAACAAATTAACCCGAAGAAACCCAAACGACGACATAACTTTTAACACGGGCTCGTTCAAAGACAAATTTTGTTTGTCGAAGAAAAATTCTTTAGTTTCAAGCGCGTAATGTGTTAATAAAAATGATCGACGCTTCGGCAATCACGATTACTCGTGAGACTTGGAACGCGAATCACGATGACAATAATTTGCGTTTGGTTCGAGATCAAGAGAGAGAGTGGCGACTTGTTGCCAGCGATCGTGTACAGCAGAGACGGCGTGTATTCGTTCGAGCAAAGTGTAGCTGAAATAATTCCGAAATTTTTACAAAGCCATTGTCGAAAGAAAAATGGAGAATGAAGAAGGAAGCTCGTTTCATGGCAATGAACGTACGATGTCACGCGAAAGTCTTTTAACGCCGCGATATTTCTTCAAGTAGCTCCTCGAAAGAGAGCCAAACGATCATCCGGACTGTGCTAAATTCTAAAAAAAAGGGTTGTGTAGACGGGGCTGCGGTTAAGCCATGGTCGTTGCCGCTAATCCCGAGCTTATACACGAGACCCTCCTCTCTCGAGTGTAAATATTGATTCCAATCTGTTGAGCGGCACAATGGATAATCGAGGTTGTGCTCTTGTGCGCGAGGACAGAGCGCGAGCCGCTGTCAAAACAGTCATTACCAGCACCTCATATATATACGGCGCAGGCAAAGCGATTCAAACAAGGATAACTTCCCTCTCGCTCGCAACCCCTCAAGATTCATTGGTATCTATCGGGACCTGCCGATCGCCGCACCGGCTTCAACTTTGCGCTTGCTAAAATGGCTTATTCACCGTTTTTAACAATGAGCGAAGGGAGGGGAAAAAAAAATACAAATCGTCGTTAGATCGTGATCTGAGTAGAAGTTGTAAAAAAGAAAAAGATGTTTCTGAGCTTCTTTCGTTTTCGTGTCCCCTCCCATCCCCCCTCCCCTTCTTGAGTATCTCGATGTAAATGCAGCGCACGAGTCCGCGCGCTTTTCCATCGTACGTGTGCAGCACCCTTTGAGCTGAGCCGGTCTTCTCGCTTCAGGACCGCAGGCAACAAATATCAGAAGGGCAGCGTCTGTATAAGTGAATAATAAACATGCTAGCAGCAGGATATATATATCTCGTATGTTAGCTACAGTTAGAGATCCTCACCGAACGGTGGCGTTTATAAGGTGCCCATATTGAAGTATCGCCTCCGGCGACTGAAACGAGGTCTTAGCCCTCTTCAACCCCCCTTTAGTTCCCCATGAAATTATTATTCGACCATTATACCATCATTACCCCCCCGACAGCCCGACAACGGTATGTGGGTGTAACACGAGAAACACAACTGTGTATATGCGCGATTTACTCTCTCTTTTTTTTTTGTCCTTCGTAGTTGCGCTCTTGAGCTAAACGAGAAACGTACAATCCAGAATCATATCCAATGACAAAACGTTGCATGTTCGTATCCAATGAAAATTGAAGCATCCGTACGGTGTTACGACCGCGTATTTAACGCCGAACACACATGTTACTCGCATCTGTCAAAAAATCGGACTCCGATAACCCGCAATTTGTCAAATTGTAGGAGAATCCCTTTGGCAGCATATTGCATGGAGCTAAGTAATCCTGGAGTTATTCGAGTCGGTAAGAAAGCTTTCGAGCGTGTGCTCTGTCAATTCAGCTATTCATTTACGAGCTCTTCTCTTTGACCGCGTTTACTCAACAGCTCGCTTAAGACTCCCAATGAGTATCCCGTTTTTTTTTTCGCCTTTAAAAAAATATACACACGATCGATAACGTGAGTCGAGTGTGTCTCGTCGATGAATGCCTGTAACAGTGATTAGTGAAGATAATTGGCTGAAGTGGTGAATAAGGAAGGAAATATTGATGAATTATTTTTTGTTGTGGTCGCGATGACACCCCATGCTAGTACCAGACGAGCGATAGTAATCGGATCCACGATGCGTGTAACAGCAGCGACCGGCATATAGAACCCCTGTATAGCGAGTATAACGCACTGACCCCTTTCGCTCTCTGAAAAGCAAAACTGAAAGCACATCTATAAATACTACAAATTCTCGTCTCATCCAGTTACAAGGGAAAAGATTGTTATTGAAACTCGAAAGAGTAACACCCACGCGGTATGTTCGTTTATATTTATATTGGATGTTACATTGTAGGAGGCGGAATAGAGCGCGGTATAAGCAGTGAAGCATGGGCCAATAGCATTTATGTACTGTAGAGAGAGAGAGAGAGAGAGAAAGGGAGAGAAAGGGCTCGAGGATACAGCAACATGCAGCACCCCATTACCGCACCAGCGACCGAGGATCGACCTGGACATGTCTTTATGCATATATATACGTACAGATAGATTTAGAGAGCCGGATAGAGTAGTCCCGTGTCGCCTTTGTCGTACGTGGTGGTCCGCGCGCTTCTACCGCTATTGTTGCGGATAGCCGAGCCACGCGACAGCTGTTCCCGATAGTATCGATGACGCTGATTCTCGTATTCGAGATTCGTACTTCACGATATCGGCTTCTACACACATTCATTTACCTCCTCGCTATCTCTCTCTCTCTCTCTTCTACTTTCTCGCTCTCAGTGTTTAGGCCTTTTTTTAATTCTTCAAAAAATGCGGTAACGCGCTTATAAATAGCGCGGCATTAACGGGAATATGAATAAAAATATTATTCTAATTTTCAACGAGGGCGATACGTTTCTCATAATATAAATCATATAACTATAAATATATTTATATATATTTATCCTCGCATTTATATATGCACATATCAGAGGCGTTAAATCTCCGTTCTACAAAAGGTGCGAAAACGTCGGAAAGATATAGGATAAATATACACACGCGTTCTATATATAGGCGCGCGGTTATTATTTTTCGAATGGTTTCCATCCCAACAACAATGGCCCTTGAGAACGATTTGAAACATAGACGAGATTCGATGCCGGCTGTGGTAACACATCTCAAGTGTTTTCGTAGGTAGAGACGAAGAGAGAGAAAGAGGGTGGAAGAGAAAAAGCGATAATTCAGATCGGATCGCAGGCCAACGGAGATGTTCCTCTACTGGAGAGAGCAAAAAAATCTTCGAGCTACAGTGAGACTGCACATAAATAACGTATATATCTATACACAAACGGGAGTTTCGTCCGTAAGAAAACAAAAGGTCGTTATTCGTCCGAACGGATCCACGAAATCGTTGAGTCCGAGCCCTTGTGATTGGTAGCATTCGAGAGAACGTATACGTTGGCCCACCTCATATATACTTCCCATAACACCATGAGACCCCCCTGTTCAACATCGATTAACAACAATATTATGATTTGACGTTATTACCGCAGAGCCACTTGGCATCACGATCAAAAACACATTCATATATGCGTGTTGATACTTTTCGAAACTTGATTTACAAAGCTCGATTAAAGGCTGAGGCAGACACGCAAACTCATAAAAATGGATTGATAGCGAATCGTCGGATCAAAACTGCGTGGTCTCTACCGCGTCGCGCGTGCTCGTCACTCGCGTGACCGAATCAGAATCACCGTCGGAAAATATAATTCTCGACGTTTCGATAACAAATCGTACATTTAGGGTCGTGACTCGGGCATGCGATAGGCTGACAGGGCATCTGATGATGATTGAGGAAGCTTCACTATCGTCACATTTTCATTTATAGGTGTGTATTTGAAAACAAAAAACAAAAAAAAACAACAAATAGTTGGGTGTAAACGTCGTTTTAATATTTCCGAATTTGATAAACCTCGTGAAAATAGCGTATAGAATTAAACCACAAAAGGGTTTCATCCCGGCGTTGTTAGCTGTTGGTACTAGCCCTCGTAACTCGCCAGCACAAGAGCATCACGAGTCCCAGGAGGGTATCTATACGTTAGATTAACGAACACAAATGCTCTTTGGGAGCTTCGTGCATGATATTGGAGATTGTGAACGGGAGGGGAATGACAAAAATCGCGTATAAGGCGCGCGGCATATTGAAGTTATATCCATCGTTAGAACCGTCGTTGTTGTTATACACAGCATCGACCTCGCTGCTTCGTTTGACATTCACAACGATATTCAATTCCATGATGATTGTTATCGCGAGGTCAGGAAGTGGGATAGATTCGTGAGAAAAAAAAAACTTTTGAATCTCTTGACTATATTCAGACTGCACGTGAAAGCAACTGATAGAAGGTGCTTTCTTAAATGAGACTCGATCGAGTTATCGACGTTTTCTTAGGCATCTACAATGGATGGA
Organism: Campoplex capitator; assembly: GCA_037576405.1. Classification (NCBI taxonomy): domain Eukaryota; kingdom Metazoa; phylum Arthropoda; class Insecta; order Hymenoptera; family Ichneumonidae; genus Campoplex; species Campoplex capitator. Next base: position 3,621,441 of record JARBWI010000323.1, on the reverse strand, counting down.
TTGTGAGAAGCGGCATATTCCGCAGCACCATGTTGTAACATCGAGCGAGATAAAAAGAATGAGGAACAAGAGAGAGTGCGAGATGATGAGATCTCGTGCGCGGCGGTCCAAGAGTGATGCAGGGGTAAGAACGCCGCCACGCCCATCATTTTACTCAACAATGCATCCACTGTCTCGGCACAAAGCTAAACACCCAAAATATTGGCAAATCCGGGCATTCAAGCGCACAGCAGCGAGTAAACGAGAGGGCGAGAGAGAGAGAGAGAGAGAGAGAGAGATAGAGGGAGGGCGAAGGGGTTTAGAGCGATGCATAGACGCCGCCGTTGATGCCGCCACCGTCGGTGATGCTAGACCCCTGGAGCAGGCATCACGAGCATTAAAATATCTCGAATCTAATCTCCTCTGTAATCCTGTTACTCGGCCAAACGGTCACGTTTTGCGGGCTGCCGTGTCTTTTGGAGAACAAGACCGAGAGAGACGTAACGAACTACGAGTGGATGCGTGTGTTGCCTGTGCCATCGTGTGAATAGAGATCGAGAAGGCGTTGTGAAGAATTGAGACGCGGAGAGAGTGAGTGAATGAGTGACCAAAAAGAGTCTCTCGGAAAGCGAGAAAATAAAAATATATATACATATACACATTCCGACAGTTGATTGATACAGAATGAGAGGGAAGAAGTAGGACTTCCGGTCAACGCCATCGGAAGCCCTAGAAAAGTATCCCTATAGGAATAAGTGAGTGAGACTCATCGACTCTCTTCTGGACACGCTTGATCTACCTTCCTCCTCGTGTCTCACACAGAACGAAATTCGTGAACAATCCCCTTTCCTCCCTCCCTCCCTCTCTCTCTCTCTCTCTCTCACTCTTTTTCTACAATGGAATACGAAATCTCGTTGCACACTGACAGAGTCGATTGACAAAAGAGAAAATAGAGAGCTCTCCATCCGTTCTCCACTCGATAATTGAACGCTCTGCTAAATCGTAGAGTGTTGGACACGTTTTAACACCTCTTCCGACACACGACGCACACACACACACACCGATACCTTCCTTTTTATTTGGAGGGTGCCCCGCGCGGGTGCCCATTCGTGGAGGTGAGAAAAAGGGATGGTGAAGTTTAGCACGCTTCGTTAAACGGACGAAAAAGCAGTCAAACTATTGTGCATACATACACATATATACTTCAAACTCCCGTCATCATCGATGTAAACAGAAAATGATGTCCCGCAGCGAGCGTTTGCACGAGCCCACACAGGGGCTTTAGAAATATTCCCATTGAGCTTATTACATTTTCGTTATATAGAGATCACCCTCAAGAGAGCAGGAAATATCGCCGGATTTTTGGTTAGCCAAATAATATTCATTGCTTTGTACGAGGCACACGAGCATTCTGAAATTCGATAAATGCTTCCATGTAAGTACTCCAATGAATACATGTTTTATTAACGAATAAAAAAAAAAAGTATTGTTGTTTTTAAAAATTTTATGGAGAGGTTGTTGTTGTTGTCAGTGAGAAAGTTTGTTAGGAAGACTGAGGAAACATTGAGGCTTGTCCGGAACGAGTCCCGACAGAGTCGCTCCGATTAAGGGCGTTTACAAATGATGAATATTTAAAGGGTGTCACAAAGTTGAGCTGCTCATAGAGACCGTTATGTACGAAAATACACATAAATATCTCCTTGGTATCTACCATCTCAATATTATCTTTAGTGCATTATGTATAAGTAAATTTCACCTCGGTCCCGTGACGAAGAAACCGGCTGATAAAACGGTTCGGGCGTAAAACGAAAACTCGGTATAAAAGGAATATAAGCAAACGTTTTATTATATATCTATATCTTATTGCTTGATGCTCTGCTTGCAAGGAGGGCGAACGGGATGCTTAGGAAACACTCGGTACTCGATCCCGAAACGGATAGAGTCCCTTTGAGACAAGCGTCAAAGCTAATGGAGTCTCTTTCGTACGGGGTAAGCATCACCAGCTTTTCTCTATCGTGTACAACCCGTATATATACAGAGATATAATGTAATCGAGAATCGAGAAACTAAAGGGCGTAACGACGTGATATCGAATCTCGTATTTTACGCCCTTCCTCATTTGCCCTAATATCGAAGTTACTCCTACGCCAAAGATCCTTCTTTCCCCTTTCGCCTCTCTCGCTCATCTCGTGAACCTCAACCCAAACTCACTCGAATATACTCGAGTGTTACGTGGTTCATTCGCTCCAGGATATTATCGCAGCTCTATCGTGTATCATGATCAAAAACCTTGACCATGACCATTCACCCCCCCAAAACTCTTGTTTGTGGAAAAACTTTGAACGTAAATATGCATATGAAACGATGTAAGTAGGTGTTTTATGTAATATGATTTCTGTAATTATAACCGTCTTGTGGACGGTTATAATTACGAGGCAATCTTGTGGCCACAGCCCAATCATGAAATTATTGGTTGAATCGTGTCAATTAACCAAGTTTTTTTACTCTCTTGCTCCTGTTTTGAGCTTCCTTCAAAAGTTTTTTTTTCTCTTTTTCATTTGGTTCTGTAATGAAGTAATATTTTTCGATTTTATTCGCTCTAGTATTATTATGGTTTACCGATCAATTTAAATACTACGAATGCAGACTTTTGTTTGAATTGAGAGATCGCCAGGAAATCGGAGAAGCTGTCAACTCGTCGGCATGCATCTGCCACTTACCCGGCAACACGAAGAGAGAGTCTCAAAGAGCAATCCCTCGGATCGTTACGGTTATTATACGTATACCACTACATCGGTTTCTCTGAGACCTCGCTCGATTTTTTTCCCGTCTACAAAAGGCCCGATAATTCATGAAATTTTCATTCCGATTCACCTCCATTACGCCCTTTTATTTTCAAGTACTTCCTTCATATTTTTTTTTCTTTTTTTTTTTCGTTATATACGGGGATAAATCGCTTTTTCGCACCACAATGACACGCTCCATTTTGTGACAATTATCTCCATCGCGCTGTGGCCGAGTTCGGGCCATTTGATTCACACGAGCGCGCGCAGGCTTGAAAGAGGAAACGCGTTTTAGCAGTGCCCGCTATTTGCTCAGTCAACGAACAATCGTTACGTTCCCTCGAAGATCACGTCTCGTCTCATCTTCGCGGTCGCATCCTCCCGCAGGTAATCCATTATTCTCTCTTTCCTCGCGTCGTCGCATAAACGCGCGTGTACCTATATTCGCGACGAGAAATCTCGTATTTTTACCTTTTCTTGTGACCAAATTTTTATTGTGTTTTGACGCTCAGGACTCCAATTTCCCGCAACATCCTCTCTTCAGACTCCTACATTTTAATGCTGTTTTCGTTTTTTTTCTCTCCTCGGGAATCCACCGAGATCAAGATCAGCTCGAGTGAAAAAAAAAGGGATACACACAACGATTCGAGACGAGAGATAAAGTCTATGGTGCGAAAATTGAGATGAATAAAGACGTTCGGTCCAGTGGATGGAAACGATTCTCACACTCTCAGACGCGTTAACCTCTCGTATCTGATCGGACCAAATAATATAGAGTTACTAGCTCGGGGTTATTATAGTTTTCGAGTATCCGGTTCGAGCTTTCTAGCTGTCGTCGATTTTGTCAAGGTGCGCTAAGAGAGTTTTCTCTTCTATTTTACTCCCATTGCACCTTCGAGTCAACGCACATACGATCAAGATGATGAGACCATTCACATGCCCGAATAAAGCGTTTAAAGACCAGCGCACCTCGGATTTCGCTCCTAATACTCCTTAATCCTGTTACTCGCTCTTGTTGAGATTGCGTGATTGGATCTTATTATTATTAACAACAATTAAAAACTCGGTACTTGCTACTTCAACGATTATTTTTTTCATTCCTCTTTATATATTTTTTAAACTAAGAGTTCGTGAACGTACGATAATGAAAGTAAAGATTGGATCGTCCTGTTATTTCAACATTTAAAAAGAAATGTCCGAGTGTTTATTGATTGTGCAGGAAAAATGATTTCTTGTAAATTTATAAAACCCCAAAATATTGACAGGTCGCAAGCTAAAAGTTGTGGTAAAAGAATCGTCGACGTTCACCGAGTCACGCGTTTACCCTCGAGAGAATTTCCCGAAATGCGTTTCGACAGATTTGGAACAATTAACGAAAAAAATAAAATCAGATAAAACAAAGACGAATCGCTAATAAGAGTCTGTACACTACGAGCCGATGGAATGCGTTTATCGTAAAACACAACTGAATTATATCAGTTCTTCGCGTTGTTTTCATCGTGATTTCTATCATGTCGATACGCAGCTCGACGAAACAGTAATTTTTCATGCAAAATTCTCTGGTCCACGTGCAGCATATATCAATATAGATGTATATATACGCCGTTGGCAGTGAGCGTATATTTCGACCATGTATATTGCCGATTCAGTGAGTACCCAACGGAAGGCTGTTTTGATGCACAAAAAGCAGCAAGATATGACAAAACAGAAAACAGCAATGTATCGGGCGGGGGGAGGGTAGCACGTATACCGCGACACGTACGTGCACACAGCTTCTCTTCTGCATTGTATTTCCGTCCGGTACTGCGTGTGGATAGTTGAACGCTTGGAGAACGCTCGTTTCGCATATATTCGGTGCAGGTTTTCACACTCCCTTTCAGCCTGGTTGTATGCACCGCGAAAAACGCGCTCCCAGTATCCTGCTCCGCGTATAGTGGAGTAAAATAGAGAAGGTAGCTTTCGAGAGGGCGATGGATGGTGAGTGCGAACCCGCATACCCGTTGTTGTTAGCAATAGGAGAATCGACAATCGCAAATCGAGCCGGCTTGTGTATGAACTATACCGCGTGTAAAACGATATATATCGACGGTTGTATGTTACGTACGATATATAGAAATACGGAGGTATAGCGACGTTTCACATACATTTACCCTCCTGTTTCGTCCATAACAACTCTCAATTTGTTCGTGGATTTGGCTCCCGAGAGTAAAAGGGCGTATTTTTCGTTAGCCGACAGAAGGAATGATTCGGATGATGCCTTTTCGTTGTGGCCCGTCGCGTTTGATAAAGGGCGGATAAATCATTATGCCTGACGGATTTCAATGTACCCATTTACGCCCTTTCCATTGGCCAATTGTTATCTCGCTGAGGTCATACGAACCACGAACGTTATAATCACTAATGCACGCCATATTGCTATTCTGTCTCTCTTTATCTTTCTCTCTCTCTCTCTACTGAATAACGCTGAAAAGCATTATGCGCCTCTGTACTGGCAAACGTGTGCGTATGTTTTGTGCAAAACACCAGCACAGGCTGCAACACGGAGGAAAGCAGGATATCAAACCAGCATGGCGGATGCTTACAAATAGTTGCGGGGCGGTGTTTTCATCCAACCTCCTCGCCGTGTAGCGTTTCCTACGTCTTTTAACACTCCGCGCGCCTCTCTCTCTCACACACACACACTCTCTCCCTCTCACTCTTGCTTTCCCCCTCCCTCTTTCTCCTAGGTCTATGCGGATAACTCTATATTTGATCGTCTATAGATATATATATATATATATATCTATGGCGGATATCTCTCGTTGAGCGAGCGAGAGCAAAGAGCCGAAGAGATTTCGAGGTGGAGCATAATAAACCGGGATGCTTGTGTCTCGTAAAGGCTAAACACATTACAATACGAAGAAAAGGAAAACATCGGCAAAAAGCCGCATCCTCGATATATGAAATTTCACATGGTCCCTTTTCTTTCTTCTATATACTTATGCGTAGACGCTTGCACTCGCCTCGTATTTCGAGCGTGTAACTTAAATATTTTTGATAATGTTTTGGGCGTGTTTGAATCACGAACAATGACTCGAGATTTCTATATGAACGTTGCGTGTGTGTTTCCCCTTGTAGAGGTCCTCGAGGGGATATCGTCCGAATAACCAAGGTAAAATGGGGTTCCAGTCAAGGTGCGGGGTCGCCGAGTACTATCAGCAGGTCTCGAGGATTTTAGCGACTGCGACGGATCCCCCTTCCCCCTAGTGCCCCTTCCAAACGCTGCTACTCGTTCGATCGCGCGAGTTAGAGCGAGAGAGCTAGCCGCGACGTGATAACCGAAAGGGATGTTTGACGTTTCGTAAGCCAGAAAGAGAGAGAGCGAGAGAGAAAGAGAGGGAGAGAGGGAGAGAGATTTTCCGCGACCGCTTAGATCAATATCTCAACGTAGAGGTATCAACGTTGAGGTTGTCACGCAGGGGCGTGAATGGAAAACGTTTTGCGAGGAGAGTAACGCCCATCGACCAGTAATTTCTCGTCGACCAATCGACGTGCCGGTTTCAGGTTATTCGAAGCGCCGAGAGAACTCGCAATGACTAAGGGTCCTGGATATGAGGGCGTGGCTCTAAACTCGGAACATCTAAGGAGGGGATACGAGAGAAAGAGAGAGAAGGAGACAGAAGAGAGATGAAAAAAGAGTAGGGGCAGATAGAGAACGAAAGAGAAGGAGGGAGAGAGAGAAAGCGAGCAGCGGTGTGGTGGTAGGGGTGGTGGTGACGAACGTCAACCCCGATTCTCGGGTCGTAAATCATGACCAGTCGTTCGTTCGGAGCGTATCGTTCCATACCTGTGTAATAACTCGATTGTCAAAAACATCATCTCAAAGTTGAACAATCGAGAAACAGGGTTATTTCAATGATTGTGTGCGGTGTTCATCGATCGTTTTAGCTTAAACTGTGTGAATAACGAGATAAAGCGTGGTGAACTAGTTTCAAGGTGTATATACGATGATAATAGCGTTTAGATAATAACTCTTGTTTCATACTGGTATCCCGGCGAGTTACTGGGGAAGAATAAAAACAAAAAAAGTCGTGTTCGTTTGGGCACAAACTGTTAAAAGGAAATTTGAAAAAAAAATCGAACAATGTGCAGCAACGAGTCTCCGCCACCGGCGAGAGAACAACTGACCGTCGGTCTGGGAAATCCCATGGCCGGTTTTTTACCAGGTCTCGAGCACTATCGCCTCCAGTTGTATCATTACGCGATGGCTGAACGTTTGCGTCTCGCGCAACAATTGCATCCGCAGCATCCGGGTGGTGTCGGTGGCGGGCATCCGACATCGGGCGGATCTCACTTGGGTCTTTCGGCGGGTTTTCCAGCGCCATTGCCGTTGTACCCGGCGGCAGCAGCCGCTGCCGCCGCTGCCGGTTATCCAAGCAGATTAGCTCTCTCTATGGCACTGCTGCATCCTCATCATCAGAGAATTTCTGAGGAGCCTAAACCCCAGCATAGTTACATAGGACTGATCGCGATGGCGATACTTTCGTCGCCCGAAAAAAAGCTCGTCCTTTCCGATATTTATCAGCACATACTCGAGCACTATCCGTATTTTCGAACTCGTGGCCCTGGTTGGCGTAATTCGATAAGACACAATCTTTCACTGAACGATTGTTTCGTTAAGTCGGGAAGAAGCGCAAACGGTAAAGGACACTACTGGGCAATACACCCGGCAAATTTAGAGGATTTTCGACGGGGCGATTTTCGTCGTCGGAAAGCCCAGAGAAAAGTTAGACGTCACATGGGCCTTGCGGTCGACGAAGAACCTGACAGTCCGAGTCCACCGCCCGCACCAACAACACCGCCGCTCCCGAGCGGTCTCCTGGGACCGACGGTTGGCTCTCAACCGATAACCGGTATCTGGAGTCCCCATCATCATCACCATCATCACCACCATCACCATCATCAGCAGCAGCAGCAGCAGCAACAGCAGCAGCAGGCCCAACAATTGGCTCATCAGCAGCACCAACATAATCGTGACAGCGAAACGAATAACAATCACGGACAGCAGCAACAGCAGCATCATCAGATCCAGAGTCAAACGCTCCGACGAACTTCTTTTCAACCATCGAGAAAGCGGCAATTCGACGTTGCTTCTTTGCTCGCGCCCGACGACAATCATCACCATCATCATCATCACAGCAATCATCAAATCATCGAGGGCAACGAAGCGAGCATAATCACCGGTAGAACTATCAAATCACCGAGATTCAGTTGCAGCGAGGACGAGCCCGATATACCCGAGCCAGACGTCGATCAGGACGACGAGGAGGTCGAGGTTGACGTAGACGTTGTCGCGGAAACGAGCACTCTTCAAACTCCCGATGTTACACCCTCGGCCAGTCCAGAAGCTAACATCAACGGATCAACGAGTCACATCGAATGGAACGGTTTGAACGGCGGAACGATTCCCGGACTTCGCGTCGGAACCTCGACGCAGCCCATCGCCGCAATTTATCTCCAAAATCATCTCCACGCACGGAATTATTACGTTCAGGCGAACGCCGGCTCCGGTTCCAGCGTTTAGAGTACGTTTATTCATTTCTTCCCTCTCCGCAAGCACCACCCCCCCCCCCCCCTCTGACCCCCTTTACAAATACATATAATGACTAAGTTCATTAAATGAAATTTCATGAGCTATCGGCTCATCGAACGATGGACCAAATTGAAGAGGATGAGTCACCCAAATACTTTTAGCAACGCCATTTGTGAGAGGACAAATTTGTAAAATTGTAAATATGTGAAAGATGAACGGTTATAAGAGATAGAGAGAGAGAGTGAGAGAGAAAGACGTATCGAAAAGTCTCAAAATTTTGTGTTTTCGTTGCGAGAGTATTTGAAAGCGCGAACGATCGGAAACTTTCGATCGACAATGTCCAAAGTGTAATATATTAGTTGTATAACAATGTCAGACGAGACACCCGTTGCGTTTTAGAAAACCATTATCTAAGAAATTGAATATATTATATATATATATATGTATATATAATTAATTGTATTTAATTATATGTACCGTATAACACGTGATTGAAAAGATAAAGAAAACTGGGACCCTTGTTGTTGAGGCACCGGTCTATATTCCCACGAGAATATATGTTCTGTAACGTATGTATGTATCTCGTGTATATGTACCTACGTCAAGTTCCCCCATTCTTTCAATAGTTAGAAAAACATTTTATCGGTTTATTTCGATCGCAAGATATATCTGTTATCATTATCATCACCGCATCAATAACCCCATCTGCGCTGTCGGTTTCGATATCGACGGATTGAATAATAAAAAAAAAAAAAAAAATGAATCCGAGAAAAATTAATCAACGTGTTTCGTGTTTCAATTTATTAATTCACCTCCATCAACGTTTGATCTCGTTGGAACCAACAAAGTCGATGAATCTTGCATGAATTTCGTTTTATAAATTACGAAATATAACTTTGGCATGCGATAATAAAAAAAAAAAAAAAACGATGGGAGTAAAAAAAAAGTTTCATTCAACGAGCAGAGGAACAATTGAGAAATTATAGTTCGTTTCTCCCGATTGGATAAATCATTAATCAAAATCCGCGCTGAATTATAAATAGTTTCTCGCGCGATATCGCTTTTATTGTTGGTCATTGGTATAGAAAAAGAAAGAAAGACAATTAGCATCTTTCAAACGTGAAACGTTCATCAATAGGCTGCTTTGGAAAAGAAAAAAAAAGAAAAAAGAAAAAAAAACGACAAGAAACGCCTGAAACAAAGTGCATACATGCATAGATAGGGGACAATGAAGGAGAGACTGCCTCCGGCTTATATATCCGTTCGAGACGTCTCTCATGAATGTGCATATACGTATTGCACATATATACAGAACTTGTGATTGCTGCTGCAACGTCCAGTGCTTGGGAAACTCATTCGTCGACGTTGATAATAAAGAAGTATATTACGACGGGAGCAGCACCATTAGTGGATGTAAATAAGCGATGGATGACGAGTGGAGCGAATCAAGATTATTGTTTGAACGTTTTTCTACCTGAGAGAATGTAAAATATTTGCGACTCACAGTCCCACCTACCATTTTTCTTTTTTTTTTTTTTTTTCTTTCCAATTCTTTTTTAACGCGCATTAGAAATATTTTTAAATATCGTGACAATAATAATAAGGGGAATAACGAAAAAAATATGTCGACTCGGTTACCGCTCTAATCGCTCAAGTGTCGCGAATAACGATTGACGTCTCTTGTCTATTATATTGCAACCACAATACCACGCACTTGACAGCCGGATTTTCGACGATAAGCATATGACAAATTCGCTCGCACAAAGAATATTTTTTTTTTTTTTTTAAACAAAAAAAATATTCTACGTTACTGTATATAACTTCGAGTGGAAAAAACTGGCTAACGACACTTGGGCAAAATAAGGTTATTTTCAATGAGGCGATTTTTCAATATTTCTCGAAAGAATTCGTGCGTCCTTTGCTTATCCGGGAATTTGGCAACTTTGACGTTTAGTCCCTGCTCTATATAAAGCCCTATGACCAAAGGATCGAAAGAAACACAACAATTTTCGCACCTGCATACTTCTCTCCTTCTTACCTTTTTTCTCTCCTATATATATATACACGACAGTTACAAATAACGCATAATAGAGAGAAAGCGAAGGAAAAGCAGTACTCTCCCTCATCTGTTTATCGGTAATAATTCCGAAAGTGCGGAATCCTTCCTAACGTAGACAAAATAACGCTGAGAAAATCGGTTTTCATAAATTTTGATCAATAAGTTTGAGTACACGATTAACCTCTGCGAAACTTTTCGGGCACCCAACACCGGATAATCCGTATTTCCTCTGAGAAAATACGTTGGTGGGTTTTTCGAGTTACGAAAAATTCGAAGAAAAAAACAAAAATCGTATACACTCGTACATTATTTATAAAACATATCAATTTTTCATATTTTCATTAATCTCTTCGATTTTATGATTCCAAACTCTTCAATGAGTCAGTCATTCATCGAATGGCCTGCTCGCAAAAAACCGGTAATGTTTTCTCATCGTTTGTCGTTTATCTGTGATGATTGAACTCGATAATACGTGAAGCAAGTTATGAGAGACAAGAGAATTATCGAGCCTGGCTTCTTAGAGGCTGTGCAGGCTTCGTACATCAGTTTTCCGAGTGCGGAACGAATAACGAAGCCCTATTACACGGAGCACTGTATACATGCAGGGCACTTTGCCGGCAGAGGATCGCGAATCGAGAAAGAGAGAGAGAGAGAGAGAGCGACAAAGGATCCGTTCAGTCTCGGTGAGGAAGAAGTTCCTCGCTCGATACCGAATCTACAGAAGCATCGAAGCAGCTTTCCTCCCATCGCTGTACACAACTGTAAACGCTCAGGGACGACGCGAAGCCCGACGACTCAATCAAAGCAATTTGTTAAATATCGCGATTCTCGTGTAGTTACATACTTGTACACAGAGATCCATCATCATCTCTCTCTCTCTCTCTCTACGGATGCCATACTTGGCGTAGTATAAAAGCAAACGTAACAAACAACTCATCGGGCTAACGTACAAGTGCACTGTACTCTGCTCCCCGCACACAGTTTTAAAAGATTATACCTGTTTCTCGGTAGAAAATCGACGTTGAAAGAGTAGTCTCGAGCGACAATCGATCGCTTGGGAATACCCAAAAATAGGGACTTGCCATTTCGGATTCCCATTGGAATTATTATTTACCCTCTGTACGCATCTTATCCCCGATAATGCATTTCAGTACCTTCGCTCTAATCTCGGGACTGTCGTTTACGTATGTATACGGTGGCTGCTTTATTTCACGAACTTAATTTCGAGTGTGTCATGAGAAAACTCGGATCGGAACAAAACAGAACTTTGATTATTTTCCGTCTACTTTGGAATTTTCATTTGCATCTGAGCAGATGAACGTGCCATATTTTTCCAGCATCGTTCGAGCATTGCACAGTCTCTAAATCATAGAAATGTTTCTTTTAAAAAGTAAATATCTCCGATTTTTGAAAATATTGGAGAAGAAGAAAAAAAAAGAACAGAAAGGAATTTGTGCGATCAACACACAAGAAGCTTTTGGTATTCAAAGTTTTTCTTAAGGTGTTGGAAAAACAAGCGAGGCGTTTGGTTCAGCTCGCATGTACGCGAGAACGATGAGACAGAGAGAGAGAGAGAGAGAGAGAGAGAGAAAGCGATGTGCGAAGCGATTCACGGATTTTTTGTTGTTCTTCAGGATCTCGGAACTACCGTGAAAAGCCAATATATACATAGGAACTGTGTGACGAGTGTGTATACACGATGAACGAGATGAGAACGGATAGTCTCACGGAGTTTTTCCATATTTAACAAATATAATGAGACAGCGCAATCCGCCCTTTGTTAACTCCGTAAACTTCTCGGCACGTCTCCGTCTCGCCTTCGAATATATTATTTTTCTGCTTTCTTCAATAGTCCATCGATTAGGAAGCGATTTTTTTCATTTTCAATAATATACGAATTCATCTCATTGATGCGATACACTCGAAGGCTATGAATACGAGAAAGAAAATATCTTTCGATCTTCCATCCTCTCTATCCTATCCCAAAATCTTTTAGCATAGATTTTGGATTCCGGATGTCGGACGAACGATCGAATACGCAGATTTTTTCCTCCCCCATAGTCTCGTGGCTATACATATATCTACATCCGACCCGAAGCTCTCGATGTTTGCTTTATTGGCTAAGGGCGATACCCACTCACAGGTAGTCAATATACATATACGAAACAGCAGAGTATAGCGGCAGGAGTAGCGCGACAGGAGCAAGGCGAAGCAGGGACGTTGATGGAGGAATTTAGGGTCTCTCGTTGCGTAAATAACGATCGATCGTGAATTTAGCCACTTTATCCTATTTCTCTATTGCTCTTTGGTAAGTTTTTTTTCTTCCTAAACCATCCTCGATACAGAGATGCTCGTTGAAGTACTTGAAACATATATGGCGACCGAGGCGACGACAACCGGCTCGCGGTGAGTTTTTTTTTCTTCTCTCTTTATTTTTTTTTTTTTTTTTTCAATTGTACCCACGGGCGCACGGACTCTTCGGAACCCTCGTGCGTCGAAAACCGACGAAATACATTCATCGAAATGTCAGAGCGCGGATCCTACGAGGAGAGAACGGGTCTTCTCGGTAGAGAATTCGGCGCATGGAATATATATATCTAGACCCGAGGACGAGCCGATGCAGGTGGTAATGCCTAATAATCCATTTATGAGACACACAGCATTGTGCCCGCTGAAGGGTCTACTTTTGGTGTTTTCATAGAAAACGCTTTAAGAAACTTGATTTTTTTTTTCTTTTTTCCTGTACAATTGGCACGTATTGAGCTCATGTACTCGAGTTTTCGATTTGTACTTGACACAAATCTCCCTAAATTCGTAACAATATTTCTTTGCGATTCATAATAAGCCTCGACATTCAGCATTATATATAAATAAGAAGCAAAACTCTGTCGATTATGTAAAAGGAACAGAGAGAAGTCTACCGGCAACTGGGTTCGATGAATAAGAATAAAAAAATCTGACTGTTTTTATAATCGTTGAAAGAAACATCCGCAACTGTAAATGAAATTCATGAAAAAAAAAAAAAAAAGAAATGATCATAACGACGTTTCGTTGTCGCGTACGTTCCGCTTGGATAAATTTTTTTGGAAGCGCGTGGACCAACCTCGCCGCGAGACTTTCCCTGCCTCTTCCCTCGCCAGAAATAACCAGACTCAATTATTTTTCCTCGAGAATGAATTCGAATTCTCGTCTCGCTGCTCGAATACCTCTGGACAATCGGCTCGTTCGCACGAATCGTTCGCGCTACGCCCGCCTCGCCTCGCCTTCGGGCCCGTTCAATACATATACGTGTATATCGCGCGCGGTGTGAAATTTCGCGACGACTGCGATTCCCGCAGCGACTGCAGCAGCTGCCGGTTACACGCTTATATATATCCAATGTTTCGTTCAATGTTGCCACACTCCTATAACTGTTATACCAATTCTTTTCAACGTCTCGACAAACCTCTGCACCAGATATACATGCATCTCCGACCAACTCAATCGCACGTAATCCAAATAATTCTATACTCACGCTCTCCTTTATACATATCGTATATTCACGCACACACACTCGTATTTAATTGCGTGATGAACGAGATCAACGAATGCAAGATTTCACAACATCGGGGGACCAGTCAAGCAGATCTAAGCACACAACGAAACATCAGAGAGCTCGAAAGCTAGAGATTTCGATGCGAGAAGAAAACACTAGAGAAAAGAAAAAAAAACAGAAAAATATCTTTGGTCTTTCAGAATTAATCGTGAATGACATTAAGCACTCGTAAAATCAAAAATAATCCTCGGATATCACTTGAAAATACTTTGATCCTGAACGACGCGGAACAAAGTAAAAATTTAATGAATGAAATTGAAACAAAAATGACAAATGCAGTAAATTAATTCGAAATACATTATTTTCGAAATAAATAAATGATATATTTTGATCTTTTAACGAATACAAATACCTGCTCGATTTTACGAGACCAAAATAGAGACGATATATACCGAATTAATAATATATCGCACGCTCGTATACCTCTCGCTTCTCCTGTATATATTTCGATGCTGTTTCAAAATTCAAGGATTATACAGTCGCGAGGGAGACTCGTGCATTAACGCCGAAGCCGATAATGGCACGCGGTAGAGCCGAAACTCGCTCGCTCGCGGTAAACGCGGAAAAAGCTACAGAGAGGCAGAGAGCTCATCCGCCGCTACACGAACGTTCTCGCTGTCCTCCTCATATTCATACCAACCTCCCCCCCCCCCCCCCCCCTCTTCACTCATTCCTTACACACACACACACACATATATATTTTTAAACAATAATCCACACAATATCTACACATAGGATGAATGCGCATCGATCTGTGAATACCGCCCGACATCCGCGAGGCATCGTCGTCCACAAATTTATGCAACAATGTTTTCCATTCTGGCTTCGATTTCCTCCGTACCCATCGACAACGATTACATCCATGTATTTATATTCTCCAGTACATATATAACTCGAGCGAATGTATTTTCTGTATACATCGGGATTCGTTTTCCGAAACGTTTTCGAACCTGGCGTTTGCCGGTTCAAATTTTCATGGAAATAAACCATTCAACCAATTGGCTACCCCTATCGTCCTCCCAGAGAGAGGGAGAGAGAAAGAGATTTGCATTCGTGAACAATCTGCCTCCATATCTCCCTCTCTCTCTCTCTCTCTCTCTCTCTCGCTCTTTGTCTCTCCGGATTCGGTCCGGTCCAACATAATGCGTATACGTTTCGTAGTAGCAAAATATTTGACAACAGTAGTTGTATATATATTGTTGGTGGAGAAGAGACCGATGCTCGTTCGATTCTGTTATCGCATGTGCGATGTGTTTTTTGGCTTTACCGTGAATTTCTACTCGGTTTATGCGATGACACGCTCGAAATTTCAACGAAAAATACGACTAGTTCACCGTGTGTTTGGGCGAAGATCACGTTACCTGCTGCCACATTCGTTGCATTATATTTTTCACCATACCAATACGATTTTAATAAATACACGGAAATGTTAAATTCGTAAGAACATGAAATATTGACTTTTTTGAATTTTTAAAAGCGACTGCTCGAATGCCTCTGACCATTTCATTTCACACCAACGCAGATTGAGTTTCATCTCTGTATTATTTTTCATTCTATTATGAATATAATTTTATGAATATACGTGTGTACCTACGGCACCGGCGGAAGGTTGTTCCTCGAGGGCTGTTTCCGGTCCTGTGCCCAATAAATAAGCCTCGGTTTGTTGGGGGGACACAGGCCTTTTCGGAAATCGTCATCGCACTCGAGAAATTTGGAGGCCTCTTAGCCAAAGAGTGCATCAGTCACAGATTTTGAGGAGGTCCTTACCGGCCGACAGATCGGGACTCTGTCGTCCTTCATTTTGGTCGATATTGTGAAACTTGATGGCGTTGGGAGAACCCGAAACCGCGGGAAACCACTCGAGAAGGTAACCGAGCACGTGATCCAATATGCCCGCTCGTGCGACTTTGACATACGTACCTCACGAACCCTAAACGATCCTGCTTGTGCGGTGATAGACGAGGGTCCTTCGTGGTCCAAATAAATCGCTAACAAATTCGTACCCCCTCCCTCCCCGCCTCTAAATCGACAGACTCGCTCGTTATAACTCTCGGATCGTCTTCCGACCCCTGAATACTTTGGGGCGCTTCGTTATTCTACGGAATTTTAGACTTTTTGTGGATTCGTGCATCCTTCAAAAGTGTAAAAATTTTTCATACTCTTTGTCATTCTAATTTGTGCGCATTATTTAACAAGTTCGTTTGATTTTGACACTGTTTTTTTTCTACAAAATCGAACCATCCAACAGGGAACGATTCTAGTTCGAGAGAATCTTCGAGCAGAGCTAGTATTTCTTGCGAGAAGCTTGGCGGAAAATCGGCTGGACGATCGCGTGTTTCGAAGATCGTTTGTATTCTCTTGCATTGGGATATTCGATGATCCAGTCGGTCGTGCGTTAATAAATCGACGTACGAGGGAGCAGGCTTAACGCCACGAGGGCGAGCAGCTCCCTTACGGCGGACGTCTGTGCAATACTCGCGATATACCGACGGCATTTACTCCCGGAGGATCTTTTGGAAAGAGGAGCACAAGAGCCAGTGCTGCCTCTTGTCTCAGTGACGAGTCGTCCCAAGGTTCATCCATCCCTCTCTTCCTTCCTCCCTCCCTCCCTCCCTCCCTCCCTCTCTCTCTTACTATGGGTTCTCCTCGAGAACTCAACCCGAATACAAATTGAGAGCGTCCTCGTGTCTCCCACGGGTTAAGCTCAGCCCTCGTGTACTAAGATAGCAATTCAACTCGAAACAAGACAAGAGAGAGAGAGAGAGAGAGAGATTGCCAGCTAACGAGCAAATAACGATACAATAATACTCGTAAACGCTTATCCCAAATCTATATAATACAAGACAAACGAGGATTTAATAGTTGACAAAACTAATTGATACACGATGTAATTGTATCTATTGAAATATCCAGTAAATGCCAGATTGCATTCGCCCATTTTCATTGATCGAAATCGTCAGAGAAACATGAAAATTAATTTCACTTTTAAAAAATTCTCTAAATTTATTTATACTCGTTCGCAGCAACGAAACTACATTAAGGATCATTCTTGACTCCAAAAAAGTATGAAATATCGAGAAACAAAGAATTCTTCTGAATCTTTTTATACAAATAAAATGGAGACACTAATAGTCGGTCAAATGCAATTCATACGAAATGTGCGATGTGTTTAGTCCAAGAGAACATAAAACTGAATTTTAAATCGCAACGAGCTCGAATAATGTCCGGACCTAATGTTTATTCAGAACTTCCATTACCAACATAATTTAAATTCATAAAATTCTTTAAAAACGTGAATAATTTTACGAAAAATAAGAAATTCAAAAAAATATTACGCTTACAAGCAAAACACATAAGATCCTTAGTATTCGGTCGATGTTTCATTGAGCTTTATTTTTTCGAGGCTAACGAATATAAAAACGGTGTTCAGCCCGATATTTCAGTTGGTAGCAATAAAGTATTTTGGTAGAATATGATAACTGGAATGAAACTCGGGGGCGAAACCACGAGGTCGGTGGCCATACGTATATTTGTTTAACAGTGTGCCCATACCCGAGTTATTGTTTGAAAAATATGCCGAAGCGGATAAGGCCATTTATCATCGAAGATGTCTCGCCGGGATATTCATCGCGTAAACGTAAGCCGCGAGCACGTAGTCGTAATACGGGAATACGCTTATATACGAGAGCTACCGAGTTTTTGCTGCTTTCTCTCGCGTACACTACTTTAATATGCACACCGATCTCGGATTCGTGTATTTGCGATGCGGCTACCCGGTAGCCGTTCAATACACCGAGGTGTCTTCCTCGGCGTTTCTTTACACACGTGCTGCTGCATTCGCCTCTTCCCCATCGCTTTTCTCTTATTTTTTTTATTTGTACGATACACGAGAGTCCTTATCGAGTTCGTACGACACGAGCAAGACGGTATAACTACTGGCAATGGCAAAAAAGTATAAAAAATAATATTGAAGCGCGGGGAAAGAGGAAAAACTGAGAAACTACCCGGTTTTAACGAAGAGCGTGCTGTTGATGGCTTAGCGGAAGCTCCTGTGTATTGTCTACAGAATACATGCGACTTTAATGTACAGTCATACATATATACATATATATCAGAGGCGAAAGAATACGCACGCGTGTACGTGTGTCGTATCGTTGCATCCTCGGCTAATGGAACGCCACTCGAGACCACTTTGGCCGCGGCAAACAGGCACGACGACGTTTCTGAAAACCCATCGTTCGAGAACTCTCGCGCACTTGCGCGACAACCTGCACCAGCCACAACGTATTATATATATATATTATATATTCATTTACTGATATAATGGTGAATATGTGTGTGTACCAAAAGCACTCGATACTCGAGTCCTCTCGGACAATCGTCCTTCGATATTTTTGGAAGAGGCTTTGAAAATATCGCCTCAATCATTATGTTTTCGTTATAAATTTTAAATCCCAGACCTTTTCACTGATATCGCTTCATCCAGTTTGAATTAATCATTCTGATCCGCAAAGTATTGCGATTCTTGAAAAATTCTTTCAACTCGAGGATAATTGAACAATTTTTCATTCGGCGTTTATGTCTTTACAGCCCTCGGATATGATGATACAATAAGTAACGTGTGTGCGGGGGTTTAATGATCCGCAACATCCCTGCGACAACGTATGTAATCCGAAGCGTCGAAGCGGATTCATCCCCCTCTCAGTACGGGCATCCTAACACCAGCAACGAAAGGTCTATGCACGTATGAGCAACGTCTCGTAGTCACGTTTGCGGCTTTCTAAGTAAACCGGACGTATTTTTATCGAATTTTTTTTTTTTTCATTCAGACAAACTTGTTATCTGTTTATTGGGAAAAAATATCAATGTCGAATTGATGGCGTGGATAGTAGGCAAAAATGATTGTATAATTGAAAAGAATGAAATCTAGTAGAGATTGTGGAGTAAGATTGATCGATTCGAGTTGGAAAAGCTCGAGGATTCTTGGCGCGGAACAGGGAATGTACGTTTGTGGGCTCACAGGCTTTTTTTTTTCTTTTATTACGAAGTTAGTAACGGGAAACCGACGAGTTATTCGTCTATCGGTGTTGGAAAGAGCGAAACTCGATCGTCCGATTCGTGAGTCCTTCTTGGTTGATATCCCGCGGGAGAAAATGTTTCCCGAGGGAAGGGAGTCTCTCTCCATCGGGAAAAAAAGAGTCGTCGTACGCCATCCGGCTAATAATCGAGAATTATAGCACATGTTCGAGGTTCCTCGTTGTTCCGAAGCGTTGCTAATATACACCGTCGTTGAAACAGGGGCCTATGAATTAATATTGCAATTGACATTTCTCCGCGCTTTTATTTCACTCCAATCGTCGAATGAATTATCGTGCATTGAGAATTTATTCTTATTTTTTTTTTCCCCGCATACACTTATTTAATCGTCGGGCGTGCGGATGACTCGACGAATTTTGGCAAAAAAAATGCACCTGCTCAGAGTCTCGATCGGACGAGACAGATGTCTGCATCGAAATATTTGTCGATTTGTCTTAATCAAATATTCAACGATAACGGGTATCTTCTCGTTCCTGTATTCTTTGTAAGAATGAAAAAAAATATAGATATCGTAATAAGGTTTGAACGAGAACGACGAATAAACGATTATTTCATCCATACAAACGTCTTTTATGTATTCGTATATATATATAGAAAAGCGGATATATATTGGGAAGAAGGAGAGAAATCTAATGACTTTATTCAACGTGACCGGGCCTGTAATTACCCGCAGGCGAATGTTCAGCCGCGCTCATACTCCTCGGTGCACTATACTCCCCCGGACGCGCGACGTCCGAGTCGAGGAGGGATACAACCCCTGCGATTTTCGTCTTTCTCTCTCTCACACTCGCTCTCTTGTCGCCGCACGCGGTCATTACCGAGTTAGCCTAAATAGGGTATAGTGTTTAGGGCGAGCAGGAGCAGCAGCTCATGGCATACGTGAGCCCGCGATGCCAATCACCGCACCCTTTCCTTGGTTTAGGCAATATTCATGCAGCGCGATCGCCCCGTTCACATGTGTCAATTTGTACAAGAGATCCGGACTCTTTGAGTTTCTTTTTTCCAGTAACATCCCCCCGATGGCCCCAAGGGGCCTTCCTCTTATGCGATGGCCCGTTTATTCGGACGATAAAGGAGAGAGCATAAAAATAAAAACTATTATCTTGAGAACAAGAGATTGCTGGATATAAGAGTGTTCCCGATACGCTCTATTTCGAAAAAAAAAAAATGCTCCCGATACACCGCGAAGCAATGTTGCCGCCTCTGCTCGCTTATATCGGTATTTCGTTCAGAAATTCGCTCCACGTGCAAGATGGCGGCTGGTAGTTTGCTCCCGGCGAGCACCCCGCCCTCTCGCCCGTTACCTCTCTTTATCTCTCCTTTGCTATCCCGTCCCTCACGAAAACGTATAGCTCTGGTCCTGTTACCCCTGTAACCCCTGCTCGCCTGCCTGGCTGCCTGATGTGCCCTCGGCTGCTCCTTCATCGTCGCCGATTCGCTCATCCTCACTCTCTTCCAAATATATATATATATACAGGTATAGACTCTCGTATAATACACGCTGAAGGAAGAGATGATGCTGGAATTGAAGGAAACTCAGGAGCGGGATCGAGAATAAGGAAACGGGATGAGAGAGAGATGCTTCGGTGCGCGAGAGCATGCTTGTGTGTTGGTTAGGCGTCCCAACAGTTTGACGACATGCCCATTATATCGCTCTCTCCTCCCTCTCTCAGAGCTATAACCATATCTATTATATATCTATATATCGAATAAACTGGCGAACAAAGGGGGCCGCAACCATCACGAATTAACGAGCAGCCTCTGCTGAATTACGCCCTTTTGTTATTCTCTGCGATTCGATATATATATCGTGTACGATACACATGTACCCTAGAACTCCATTAGAGGACGTGTACACACTTGAGAATATGGCTAACTCGTGTTGTATATACGCGCGTCGCAAGAGGCATACATGCACGAGGCGTAAACGCGGAGGCCCCCGCTCGGCGTTTCGGTATTTCGTACAGAAACCAAGAGCGAGAGCCTCTCTGTCCCATAACGTGCTTGCTTCTATGTAACCCCCGATCGAGACGGATACGCAATACAGAGATTCCTCGAGACTCGAGAGCGGGCAATGTATATAGAACATTGATGTAAAAGCGACAGCAAAAGGGGGTGGTTACGATCGGGGAGAATGGAGGCTGAAGATGCGACCAATTTTCACGTTCGAAACTACTGCTCTTTTGTCACGTCGCTGTAACATTTCGGGAACGGGATTTAGTTGCTCGCGGGGGGGACTATTTCTTTTTTGCTCTTTCGTATGAAAATTAATCAGTCATTATCGATCCTCCGGGTATGATATAATATCGATTGTATACATAAATCTATCTATAGAAAGGCTCCGAAGGTTCAATCGCACGAATTTTGTAGTGTTTACACGAATGGATTTGTAAAATTTAACAAACATTAAAAATGAGCAAAAATTCACGTGCATTTTGCAGGTTATTCTCTGATAAGAAAAAAAAAAAAATAAAAGTGTTTCAGCATCATGAGTATAATATATAACGAAAAGTGGCTCCTCAAAGCACTCGTCCTCGTCGTTCCTGTTTTCTCTTCTCTTCATCTTCTTTTGTCGTGGTAGTTGAAGTTTTTGTAAACGATATATCTGTCTGCGCTTCTCGTGTGTACCGAGGATACATTCTCAAATAACTGTGGCGTCGTCGACTCGGTTATTATATATATATATATATTCTCTTTTATTTTTATCGCTTTCTTTTTTGTCTCATCCGCGCGGTCTCGGCGTATTCTTTCGAGCGAGTGGCGCTACTATACTAGGCTGCATAATGGAGTATCCTCAAATATACATCGATGTGTATTTTCAAGCATCCGTCCGTCCGTCTATCAAGCGAAGAGAGGGTCTTGAGAGCATCCGCGAAAAGTCGAGATTTCAGGAGCAACAGCAGCAGCATCAGGTCACTAAATTATACGTATCTCTCGCCACTTGGCACGATCCGGAGAAGAAAAGTTGGCGTAATCGCAGTTTCACGGATTCTGCGTTCTACTGTGGTCAAATATCTACCAACAGCGAGAATAAGGCGAGCGTAGGAAGGATATGACCGAAGACCTGTCTCGGCCGTTTTCATGGATATTATTTATGCTACAGTAGCCACATAGTGCCCGAGGTACACGCTTTTAAAAGGAGAGCAGAGCGGAAAAATCGTTCGTACACACAACCAAATGGATTGTATATATTTCTGGCCTCTCCACAGACGAGAAGAACTATACGCACGCTTGGTCTTCGAGGGACTATAAAGGGGATAAACGTTTTGACGGAACTAACCAGCCGTAAAGGACCTTTCGAGAAGGTTTTGCTTCTCGCGCTTAAAACTATAATCCTTTGGTACTTGCGGGCACAAGCTCCGCTGACACTAGGAATTACGAGAGAATTCGTGACCATTGAGATGCTCGGAGATCTTCTGGTGTTCTAGCCTTCTCCCTCTCGCTCTCAATCTCTCTCTCTCTCTCTCTCTCTTGATCTTCTTCTTTCGAGATCCTCGAACAGTCGACGAGGTACAAATAAGCAGCGAGAATTGTGCAAATTATTTTTCTCTGCTACCGGCGATAGGAACCGAGCAATCTTTTTCCAATTTCGGCAATGAGATGAATACGTTTTTATTTCAAATATACATCGGCACGAAAAAAAAGCGTTCAAAGCATGGTTGATCAATGAAAATTAACCAAAAAAAAGCAGTCTCCATCCATATACGGATCTCTCTGTTCTGCGAGCATGTCAAAAAGAATTTGGAAAAATTCTCTCTCTTCTTTGTATAAAGAGAGAGAGAGAGAGAGAGAGGAGAAGCGATTCGAGTGATATTCATAGCGAAGCGAGGATGTATGCGTTCGTTAAAAATGGATAATTGAATAGGAAAAAAAAATGTTGAAAAGGCGAGTGGATGAAAAAATAAAAATAAAAAAAAACGAGAGTATGAGAGAAAGAAAATGAAAAAATTGAGGAAGAGGAAAAGAATTGTAATAACCGAACGCACACAGGTATGTTCGACCGAGCGATATAATATATCTATAACCAAGGTAGAGGAGAGTGGTACGATTTTTTGGAGCGGGTATACCCGATTCGGGGGCGATGCATATACATAGAATGGAGGATAGAAAAACCGTCAAGAGGAGCAGCCGTACATCGACACAGTTTTAATCAACGCTCTATGGCAAATCCGCTCAGAAAGAAGGAGAGAGAGAGAGTGAGTGAGAGATTCGGACTCCAGCGCGTGGGTACACGCGTTCGTGTGGGAGGTTTTTTTTTCCATTCATTCGGACCTCCTACCTCCCTTCATCGAAGCTTTTTTCAGATTTCATTAGCGAACAGCAGCCGGATTATTCGCAAAAGCTCAGGGACACACGGATAGTCCGTCTCCCTTTACGAGAGGATTACCCGAAGCCCAGAAAAACTGGGGGAAAATGTGAAAAAAATTGGCGAAAGGCCGGTTGCCCGAATGCCGCCAACGAACAGAAGAGGAACATACACTATCCGGTCGTTGGGCATGAAACAGAAATATTGCGAGAAGAGTATTAGTCGCCGGGCGCAGCTCAAAAAGTGTGTATAATCGCGAGCGTACTCTGTCATATACGTATGTTCCAGTTAAACAAAAAGAGAAAAACCATACATACACACTCGTACGTATATATGATAATAATTTTGCAGCAGGACAAAAAACCTTGGTGGATAATCGAGGATAAAGTTCTCACGGAGAGAAGCCGTGCAGAGTCGCGCGGGCGTGCACAGAGCACCGCGATGAACGAATGTCGAAAAAATGTGAAATAAGAGAGAGAAGATAAAAAGAGATAAAGGTTACACACACGGCGAATAAGGATCTCGCGTATGTTGGATCAGAGAAAATGCGACGAGTATAACGACGCCGAAAGAGGGAACCTGAGAGGTGTATACGAGCATAGTTAACAAAAAGAAAAGAAAAGAAAAAAAAAACGTTAGTGCATGTGCGCGGAGCCTCGAAAAAAGGTTTAAAAAGCCTCTACGAATTACGACTCGTGTATCCGTGCATTGCTCTAACGTACGTGTGTGTACAACATGCGCGCGCCTCCCTCTATGACTATTTTTTCCTCCTGCGGTGTGACGACTTTTCTCTTCGTATATGTATGTTCCCGAGGCATGTAAATATGGCGCCAAGTTTCATCCCTGCATGCTACTATATCGTACCATTCTCGCCGGGCTTTCCTAGACCATAAGTGCAAGGGAGAACGAGAAACAGAGAGAGGGAGACGGGGCCCCGCCCACGCGCGTTCCGCGGTGGCAGAATCCACATGCATACACACACACACACACAGATCGCCTGGATAGCCGACTTTTTCAGAGCGGGAGGCTGATCGAGATGCGGAGAACCAAGGGTGGACGGGGGGCACACAGGGAACCTCGGAAAATAAAGAAATGCCCTCGCGGTGAACGCATCACAGCCATTTTATATATACACACCCTTGTACACACGCATACCCGCGTCCTCACAATCCACGAAACATTTTTCACCAGCTTATGTGTATACAGGAACGTTGCTGCTGCTGGATTCTCAACGAGAGCTCAAGAAAGTGGGCGCAAACTAGAAACACCAAAGATCGAATACAGAGAAAGAAACGTAGAAAACTGTTGGCTACAGTTATGGATGAAGATGTCGTCACATATTTATGTTTTGTATTCGCTACTCAAGAGTAGCCTCTTGTTCGATGAAATTTTAAGTGAGAAAAGAAATTTACTGATTCAATGAATTTGTTTGTTTCGTCGACAAATCGTGTGGCGAACGAATTAAATTTGTTGATTCAACGATGTTTTTGTCCTGGTTAGAAACATTCGTAAATTTTAGTTGAATCAGTAAATTCATTTGTCAGCTACGCGTTCAAATAAGAAGGTAAAACAGGAGGAACAAAAAATATATATGCGTTCGGACAAATGATTGATTTTGCAAACTTTATCTACTTATTTCCGGATGCTGGTCATCTCTCCGGGAGATATGAGAACGAGCCCTTGGTGTAGCCGCTTTTTTATTGCGCAGGCTATTGCTGTAAAGTTTATTTAAAAATCGTATGGAATGAAAAATGGTTCCATCTTGTCCGAAATGGCCCATATGTAGACCTTTCGCCGGGCCGGAGAATCCGAGGGTTGAAAGAGTGCGATGTAAATATAGCGTATATACACGTAGAGACATAGAAAGGAGGAAAGGATAGAGGAATTCGAACGAACGCAATTTGCATGATTTTGCATGTTTTAGCACGCGGGCATCGCGCCGCGCGCGTCGAGCATCACGCAGAGACAGAGAGATATAGAGAATCTCTCTCGTTCTCACTTTTTCGCTCTCTTCGTACGTGTGTATGTACGCGGTGTGTTCCCGAACGCTTTTCAGCTGGCTGTCTCTCCGCGTTATATTTCTGCTTTTGCTTTTCTCGCTCCGGGGCTCAGCGTCTCAGCGTAGAATCGTCGTGCGCGACTCCCCGGTTACGAGGAAAGAGCACACCCCTGAGTCACGAGGACTCCACGAATTATTTTCCTCCGCTTTTCCTCCCTCCGTAACACGACGATCGCGAGCTTTTTCGGTTTTTCAAACAGGATATATCTCTGTGTTTGTGAAAAATTTTAACCAATGAGAACCGGAATACGAGGCAGTTCTTTGGGAATTTTATGTTGCAGCTAAATTCGACAACTTCAAGTTCTCGGTACGGACAATGTATCGTGTACGATTAACGGATGGGGAGTAGAAGTGATCGCGAGTAGTAAACTCTACAATTTTCATTGGCTACGATAACCTGAACCAGCTACAATGTATTGAAAATGAAAACCGCCAAGTGCTGTTCGAGAACTCTCATTAAGCTCGATAAAGAATTGATCGTAGTTGTTGGGCGAGGAGAGAGAGAGAGAGAGAGGGAAAAAGGGCGGAGAGAAACTGGGGAGGAAGAGAATTTGTGGCGAGTCCCGGTAGTATCGTTTCTCGTAAGGGCAGTAAGGACCGGTTGAGAGTGGACAGGGTTTAACGTGTGATCTCACCCTCGGTCTCTTTATCTCACTGACTCTGATCCCGAAACGTTGACACAATGGGCGAATGGTCCCCGAGTCGATAATGAGCGAC
Organism: Campoplex capitator; assembly: GCA_037576405.1. Classification (NCBI taxonomy): domain Eukaryota; kingdom Metazoa; phylum Arthropoda; class Insecta; order Hymenoptera; family Ichneumonidae; genus Campoplex; species Campoplex capitator. The sequence continues at coordinate 3,595,274 of JARBWI010000323.1, read as the reverse complement.
CATTGTCGAGAGATCGGTGCACGTATGTACAGGGTCGAGCGCGCGCGCGCGAGCACGCGAGCGAAAATCGTTGGCGACCGCAACTATTGGGCTCGTCGGTGTAAGCACCCACAGCCAGCGAACGATGCGAAATCGTCATTACGGGTAATCGCGAGTATCGTGAATGTCAATGTTACATCATACAACATACGTATATCCACGTATATAATACACACGTCGAAAGAGAGATCGAGAAAATCACGGTCGTAGAACAGCTCTCATGGCACGAAACGCAAACCTGACCTATAGGCTTCGATTATACTAGACTATTCGATTATACGCTGCCCTCTCCAACCATTTATCCTCCATTAATATTTGTAATAGCGAATCGAACAATGCATTTTCGAAACGCCGAATAAATAACAATATTTAAAACAGAAGCAAAAGTCACGCAGCAGCATATCAGCGTTTCTCAGATTTTTTACACTTTTTTTTTCTATTTCGATGCTCTCTGAAATCGAGAAAAGTAATCAAAAATAAAATACTAGATTTAAAATTCTTTTTGTCTCGTTTCAACGAGCTTGAATACTATTTTTTTCAAAATTTTACAAATATCAATTGTTTCTTAGGGTTAGAAAAAAGAAATATGCACGAAAAATCTGAAAACGCTGTAACTCGAAGAATCCTGATAACCGGATGAACCAATCGCCATTCAAGGAAGCTTTGAATCCTAATTGAATAAGTACCGAAATAGATAAAAATGTGAATGCCCAACATGATGAACTGTTTACGATTTCTAGTGTATTTTATATTTTATCTTAATGTACCTGTTTCAATAATAAATAAAAAATTTATTTTCCGGTCAAAAACTTGAAAAGAAATTACAAAAAACAGGATTCCAAAAAATTCAAAAATGATTATTACGTGGCTGAGACTTGGCGAGAATAAAAGGCTCGCAAATTGCGGATACAGTTTTCGAAACAAACATTCACGTTGCTTGTTAAGTCGAGAATTATTGGTCCAGTTGATCGGCTATAAAAATAAAATTCTGCAGCACTTTTAAAAACTGATTTAAAATTTTTACGAATTTAAAGAAAATTTGAGAATAAGTTGTATAATTAGGTGAATGTTTGTTTAGCAGGTCGTCAGGAGAGATTGTGAGAGCGATTGAGTATTGTTGGGTAGAGAAAGAGGCTCGAAGCCGATTACGTTTTCATGGTCGGCTTAAATCTTCCAGGGCGATCTTGGTTGCCGTTGAAGAGCAGTAGCATCAGCGGTAACAGCGAGAAGCAGCAGCAGGTATGACCGCGTGTTGAAAGGCGAGAGAATAGGAGAAATAAAGGAAAAGTTTTGACGGCCCACTTGGCTGACATGGTTCGTCGTATGGCGTTAGTGAATTTTCCAACAACGATTAAGAGCATGAACGTTCGAGTGCGCTGTGTCGATTGTTCTGTTTGAAAGCCGACAGGTACCGTCGCGTGACCTTTCGATGTTTCAACGCATTACAACTATCTCGGGCAGAAATTTTGTACCCAAATTGAGAGTTATTCCGCTGCAGCGCCGCTTGACAAAACGTTTATGTGGAACACCTTAGTACAGAGGAATCTCGAGATTTGCAGGTCTTTCGTCACCGTTTTAATCCAGATTTTCCTTCTATTTATATTTTTTCAACAAAAAATGTTTCTTTTTTTTTCGCATAAAGAGTTCAGTCGACTTTTTCGTCCAATTTCAATCGTTCCTCGTAAAGTATTGTTCACTCGTGAGAGAGAGATATTCGCGGTCGATCATCGAAGATGGGCGGCATCGAAAATGAATTCATTACATAAGTTTAACCAGTTAAAGAAATCGATACTGAAAACATTTTGTCCAGATGCTCCGCACATTGATCGATGATAATCAATTAACATTTGATACGTACAAACGAGAGAGAAATAACTTGCTCGCGTGAATAAGATGCCTCTCGCGTTAAATGCTGACGATTTGATTGGTCGCTCGAGTCCTATATATGTCGCTAGCCTCGTCATCTCAGAACTCGAAGAGCTTTTACGCATACGAAGCATATACATATACGGTGCTTACACTCGTGTATACATGGATGCGGATGCCTGTTAAGACGATCAGAGCTGGGGCGTTTACGGCCATTCTGGTCGAACATGGCAGATACCAATACACCCACTTGCCAAGGCGCAAAGAGGATCTCTCTCTCTCTCTCTCTCTCTCTCTCTCTCTCTCTCTCTGTCGGAACGGACAGCTCCCGAGAATCAAGATCCCGTATATCCGTACACGTATATTATACATTTGTGGCTTGTAGCTTATATATAGGGTGTAGATATACAAAGAGGGAGAGGGAAGGGCGCGGTGGAGAAGGATGAACTCGCTCGTTTTACTATGGTGGGCATTTGCTCTTGACTGGCGCTCTTTTCATCTCTCATTCTCTCTCTCTCCCGTTCTCGGACACCAACGAATGACTTGCCAAACGAGAAAACCTCTCTCGGAGCCTCTGTGTTCTACACCTCGATATACAGGTATACGTATAGGCGCGAGCAAAGCTCGCGGCGAAATAGAGGTGTTCGAGATGAGAGGGCGGCTCTACCGCGCGTTTATTTATCCTGCCCGTTCTTTCTCTCACTTTCTCTCGCGGGACGACCAGCAAAAAGAATACTCTTCTTTTTCCTCCTCGATCGACAATCGAATATCCCTTCTCACTCCCTTTCTCTCTCTCTCTCGCTCTCTAGCGCTCTGCTTCTCATCGCCTCTACTCACAGGGGCATCATCCAATCTTTTACCTTCTTTTTTTTATTCCCACTTTTTCTTCATCCACTCGCTCTTCTCTCGTTCTCTCCCTCCCCCTTCCTCCTCCTCCTCCCGCGCCTAGACTCAAAGTTTTCGTTCCTTTTCCTGCTTATACCAATCGGACATATATTCTACCCTGTACGTATAACATGTATCACGAGTCGCAAGGCCCTTTCACTCCGTCCAAGATGCCGCCCTCGAGCTTTGATCGCTATCCAAGTGTTTGCGTGAGCGCGCGAGCGTGTTTGTGCTTCGCAGTCTCCACTCTCATTCTCTCTCTCTCTTACACATCTCTCGCACCTCGAGTACGTCTATTTATATTTTATATTGAATAATTGCGTTCCTATGGGTCATTTCATGCGTACGTGAACCCTGTTACCTTTCACAAATATAGTGTGGAATAGAGTTGGTGTTATTTTCGTAAATACTCGACGCCATTGTGAGTTGAAACAAAAGAAAAAACACGTTGACTTCAAAACGAATAATTTACCTCCATGGCAAAGCTGCAGTGTGTACAATTTAGTGTGTATCGAGTCCTAAATTTAGGAAATTTGATGAAAGATGTTAGAAAAATTGAGAACTGACTGATGTTCAGTGAGAAAATGAAAGAAAAATGGAACCGAAAAGTGTCGAGAACGGAGGAACGCGAGGATATTGGCGCACGAAATATCCCGTATTCTCGAACGTATATATATATGGGGCATTCCATGCCAAATCAGCCACTTCAGAACCTTACAGTTTTTGAATTGGCTCAAATTTTTTTATAATGTTCTATGTATTGAATGAGCCTTTCTTGATTTTTTTCAAATTTTTCCCTCGATTGCCTAACGAGATATATTTTTTCCAAAAATTCGATGATTTTTTTTTCAAAAGCTCACAACTCTTCGAAAAATGGACGGAATCGAACTTTTTTTTTTTCAAAATTTTGGTTTTTTATTGTACTTTTTGAGTGTGATAACGAAAAAATTATAGTTGAATTTTTTCTCTATTTTTATTCAGGTTGAAGAACAAAATCGACGATTTCAAGATGATTACATATTTTGATTTTTTTCAAAAAATTTTCAAAAAAACTTGGACAAAATTGAAGATTTTTAAGACCAGTTACATCGTGGGCACGCTATATCTTCGATTCGATTTCGTATTTCAAAATTTTTTTTTTCGTTTTTTCAGTAAATTAAAATCAAATTCAACAGTCACACAATCCACAATGCTGTTTTCCTAACACTAGAAATTTTCTCCCATCATTAGATTGTGAATCGCATTCGTTTTTTTTTTTTTTTTTTTTTTTTTTTTTACTAATTTCTTCTCAGTAATGAAAAATTACGCAATGAATGAAGGAGTGAATCAGTTCTCTATATATATTGTTCCTATTCAATGAGAAATAAATTTATTCGTTTAATGGTTAACAATTTGTGCACTCTGAATTCTGTTTAAAAAGAATAATCTTCCATAATGGGTGGTACCATCTTTATTGGGATCATACTGTGGATTCTCTCAGTACCTTTGATTGTAGTCGTACGTTTAAATCGATTGATTAGTTCTGTCTCAGCAACACCGTAGTCTTCCACTGAAAAAAATTAACCGCTATATTAGGGAGGTTTAGGGGTCCACAGGCCCATTCGTATAGAACAGATGGTGTTATTATTTGTTTAGTGATCAGCAATTGGACGCTCCTCGTGCAACAATCTTCTTTACTGTTCCTCTGATATCATCAAAAATGACCGTGTTGCTGAGACAAAACTAATGGATCGACCGTAGTGGTTTGGTACGTCGATCGACGTACGACTACAACGAAAAGTATGGAGAGAATACCTTGATTGTGAAAGATTATTCTTTTCCAAAAGTATTCAGAGTGCACAAATTGTTTAAACGCCAAAAAAATGTATTCATTTCTCATTGAAAACGAACAATATGTATGGAGTACTGATCTACTTTTTCATTCATGGCGGAATTTTTCATTTCCAAGAAGAAATTAGTAAAAAAAAAAAAAAAAAAAAAACGAATGCCATTCACAATCTAATGATGGGAGAAAATTTCTAGTGTTAGGAAAACAGCATTGTGGATTGTGTGACTGTTGAATTTGATTTTAATTTACTGAAAAAACGAAAAAAAAAATTTTGAAATACGAAATCGAATCGAAGATATAGCGTGCCCACGATGTAACTGGTCTTAAAAATCTTCAATTTTGTTCAAGTTTTTTTGAAAATTTTTTGAAAAAAATCAAAATATGTAATCATCTTGAAATCGTCGATTTTGTTCTTCAACCTGAATAAAAATAGAGAAAAAATTCAACTATAATTTTTTCGTTATCACACTCAAAAAGTACAATAAAAAACCAAAATTTTGAAAAAAAAAAAGTTCGATTCCGTCCATTTTTCGAAGAGTTGTGAGCTTTTGAAAAAAAAACCATCGAATTTTTGGAAAAAATATATCTCGTTAGGCAATCGAGGGAAAAATTTGAAAAAAATCAAGAAAGGCTCATTCAATACATAGAACATTATAAAAAAATTTGAGCTAATTTAAAAACTGTAAGGTTCTGAAGTGGCTGATTTGGCATGGAATGCCCCATATATAAAGTAACTTTTTTCATATCGTTGCTCGAGCGGTATGAAGATATATCGGTGTGAGAGAACCGCGCGGTGACTCGATCCAATGCTCTTCGCGTGACGTGTTATGTATTCCATCGTGTGACGGCGTTGCCGATCGAGCCCGTCCTGTAATCACGAAACCGCCGCCTCAATGCCGACGAGCGTTAGACGCAAGAGGAAGACGGGCAATATAAAAGGATAAAAAGAAAAAGAAGTCAAAAGCTACACGCCCACCCGGCTAAAATGAAAGGAATAAGGAACCTCGGAGCGATACACGATTGGCCAGCTCGCTGATAATATTTTTTTTCCTCAATGTTTTATTCCTGTTTCTTAAGGGGTTATACCAGTGGGAATGCTAAAAATTTTCAGAAATTTTTCAGAAGAAAAGTACTCGATTGAATGTTTCGAAAAATTATGAATATATTTGGCTTTATTTGACTTTTATTTTACATTTTTTTTTCATGCATAAATATTGAGATCCAAGCGACTTATGCACTGCCTTCGGAGGTGGAAAAAAAAAAGTTCCTCTACTGCTGACATGATTCTGGCCGATTGCATAGCTGAAACCGAAAAAGGAAAAACTTTCGTTAAACTGGAAGGTATTTCCTATAAAATGACATAGGATTTTCGAAAAATATCAAAATCTAACAAAATGGTGTAGTTCAGAAAAAAAGTCTGTTTTTTTGCCTTCAAAATGGTCGTTTATTTAATGCCAAATCGTTAATTTTCATCCAATCAAAAATATCCTAGTTCGTTGCAGAGTAAATGTATTCAAGAGTATTCAGTTCAAATTTCAAGTGAATCGCCGATAATTGCTCTTTGAGTTACGATGTCAGCAAATTTGAAAAATCTCATTTGAATAAAAGTGGTGAATAATGGACAAAAACTTTGATGTCGGTGAGCTGAGATTGTCCTCGTGTCTCTATCATTATTCGTGATCCATACCACACTCGAGTCGCTAATTAATATTTTCAGAAAAAAAAACGATTCACTTTTGTCATTAGTATGTTCTCAGAGGATTATAGTTTTTTTAAGCACGCATAGAACCCGAGGTCTTACATTTTTTATAGTATAAAACCGGATAATACGATCCAGATAGAAAAAAAAAAAAGAAAAGAAACGAAGTGGACGAGCGAGTGCTCGCTCTCATCGGAACGTATACGCCGCTGTCGTTGCTTTTAATTAAAACAATCTTTTAATACCGCAGAAATATAGAACGAGATCGATATAGCGAGTCTACCCCTGGTACGCAGCCCTATAGACGGGGAACCTCGAGCAGCGGCATAGACGCGCGATGGGGGTGTTGCGGAGAGAGAAAGAGAGAGAGAGAGAGAGAGAGAGAGAAAGAGAGAACCAATTATCTACTCCCGATATGATCTTTCGCGCTCGCGCGGCTTCTCCTTCGTCTTCGGAGCTTTTATTTCGATAATTTCGATGTCTCTTGCTCGTGTAGCATGCACACGAGAAACCGTGTGCGGTGGCTGATATCCCTCCGTGATTCGAACGGGAGCTAAGCTCCCAAGACCCCGGGGAAATATAACGGCGGCATCGCGACGGCGACGAGGACAAGCATGCATCGCGCTAGCTTCAATCGCGGGTTTCTTTTCGTTATTGTACACAGTGATGCCCCAATAACGGGATCGTAGTCGCGATATTTACTTGGCAAAACTCGAGAAGCCGAACTAAAGTTCTTTTTTCGCATATGCCTTCCTTGTGTATGCACACGCGTTCGTATATAATACGGCTACGAATGAAATATTCCCTTCAAGAGTGTATATTACATTTTATTTTTCTTCTTTATAATTAACATATCGCGAGGCAGCATCGCCCAAGTTTACCGCGATTTTCAACAATGTTTTTACTCTCCATTCAAATTCTTATACACTTTATTTCGTTTTTTTCGATTTCGTTTTTTTTTTTTTCATTTCTGTCAAAGAGACGACAGCGAGAGTTGATGTTGTCGAAAAAAAAATATATATATATATATAATAATATTATTCTGAAGAGACTGGTGAATCACAGAAGAGAGCGAGAGGTGTTGTGTGTCCAAACTCGAGAGTTACGATGACGAAACAAAACAATGTATCTTTCAGTATGGACATATATATATATATATATATTTAACAAGTTGAGATACGGCGCGGTGAGCCGCCGAGATCCCATTCTTTTCGAACTTGCTTGCCTCATCCAATTCACCTTTTTCTCTTATTCTTTCCGCATATCTCTCGTGTCGAGCTAAAAGGGCGAATAAGCTTGGCCCATAAACGGCCAATCAGACTTTCTCGTTTCGGAGCAACGATTTTATACAGCGAGGCACAATGCTCTCGCGACGAAAGAGCGCATCTTTTGATTGACGTCGAGTGCCGCTGCCGCTGCCGCCGCCACCGCCGCGACTCGACTCTCAATTTTTCTTTCCCTCTTGTTTCGATCGCTCACAAGAGCAAACCTCGTTCTTTCGAACTTGATAAAAAATATTAGGCAAAGCACGATTCATGGCCGGACTCCTCTCTTTTTATATCTTTAAGGCTCGTTTGTTATTTATTCTATTGACGAATTTATGTGTTTTTATTGCTCAAGTGCTCGAGATCGGTTTGAACAAACATCGGTGATGTTCATTTGAAAGGAAAAACACTCTTATATTATTCTCAAAAGAGTACTTCTTTCAACGATGCCTGTAAAAATGAAAGATTAAGAAAAAGCAAGACGCTGCGAATCGAGCTTGACGGGAGGGGCGCGGCGAACGAACAAATTGTTCGAGTTAAATTCGCACAAAAACGGACGCATAAAAACACGAAAGCGTGTATAGTACCCGTAGGCCTCGGCCAGAGAAATAGAAGAGAGAAAGAGAGAGGAAATAGTCGGGGTGGGTACACGAGAGAAGCGTAAAGACTCTCGTGAAAGCTTCCGGAGCGACAAATTGGCGTGAAAACGCATTTTGGCCCCTGGCACGTTTTGCTCACTCCTCTGTGATGCTTGCGGATGGGGAAGGATCGCTGTGCCGCAGATAAAGGGAGCAAGAGAGAGAGAGAGAGAGAGGCATAGAGGTTCGGAGAGCACCGAGACGAAAGCTCTGCAAAATCCTGCGTTACTAATATTTATATATCTATGCGCACTCGTATATAAATATATATATCGTGTCTCATACAGATATATATACTATCTGTACGATGCAGTCGTTGGGTAATATCAAACATTTAGGTTGGTCGCCCAGTAGGAGTAGAGCCTTGTGGGATATGGAACTAAATACACTTACTCGGGAAAACGAGAGAGAGCGGAGCTCGATTGAATGAGAGACGGGGAAAAGAGAGTCATATCATTCCACGCTATTTCCCGAGAAGAATGGCGCGATAATGAGAGATCCATTATTATTATATATATATACCATCATCTATACATTAGAATTGAGGCTATAGAAATATATACATTATATTTTATCCGCTGTTCTCTTTCTCTTATTTCTCTCTCTGTATTTCTGCGAGTATGCCTGAGAGCACTGGAGGTCACATGATTTTTTTTGGCTCAATCACATCTGTAGTTTGACAAAACAAGAGTTTGTTCTCAGACTTGTTTCGTCGCTTTTCACAGTTGTTGGTACAACTGTAAACGTGAAAAGCGACGTCGCGATGAAGCTAGTTCGCGTACAACGTGGACCGAGTTTAAGATATTAACGGCAGGCTGTTGGATGCTGCGATTTTAGGCACCAAGAATTTTTGGAGTTGACGTAATAATCGGCGTATCTTTATATCCGAAGATACTCGTACGTGTATCTATAGGTGAAGAGGGGAAAAGAGAGAGAGATAAAAGAGGGTGTCTTTAATAGGGGAGATCGAGTAAAAACCGACATTGGCGTTTCGAGAGGAAAAAAAAATGATGCGAAAAGTGGGAACTCGAAGCTCGAAGGTGTCTCTCGTCGGTGGGTCTACCGAGAGCGCGCTCTCCCTCTGTATATCTCCATGTGATGGTGGATCGCACGAGGCAGCCATTAGTCGCACCCCGAGTAAATTGAGTGGCGCCTACTAGGTACGCGCCTGATTCTATTAAAGACATCAAACGGCCAAAAATTACATCAACACCCGGAGCCAATCTTGCACTATGTATATATATACATGAATACACACGGCCAGCATACAGCCAGTGCATCAAAACCGACAGAGAGAAAGAGAGAGAGAGAGAGGGAGACAGGGCACTGCTATGTACAGCAGGACGATGAATTTGCGCTTAAAACACTTTCCTATACGTCAGTAACGTCGCAAGCTCTCGTGGCTTGCGACCCAGCAAATTGACGATCTGTCAAGGTTGTAAAAAAAAATGTTCAACCACTCTTGACACTGATTATGAGAAAATCTTGAAAGAGCTCTCCGATAACTTTTCGTCATCGTCTATCAAATCAATATTTTTCGCGATTACATTTAAAGGCCCGAGAAATTGAACGATATCATTGTTTTTTTTTTTTTTTTTCAACACAAATGTGATTGATCGTAAATTTGTTGAGTAGCAGAGGCTGATTCAATTTGGAACGAATGCATAATCGGGCTCGCATAAGCCACGTTTCTTATTTACCAAGAACATAACGAATTTTCCTTCGTATATTTATATTCCCGGTTGATAGACATCGCGCGTGTATGTATGCATATAAACGCGATTGAAATAATGGGGGTGTTTGAGATGAAAAGGGTCGAGAACGTTTTGACACGATTTTATGTCAGCTATAGTTGTATAAAGTAAAACCGAAAGAGGCAGAGGGGAAATAGGAGAACGGCAAGGAGAAGGAGGAGGAGGAGGAGGAGAGAAACACACCGGTGAAAAAGATGAACGAGCGAGAGGGGATGTCTGCGCCGGTGGTTTTACCACTACTAGCAATAACTACAGGCCGTTTGGCTTCGGTCGACGTTGCTCCGAAAGAGCCTGCGCCAAATCTAATTCCCGTTCTCGCTTTATTTGATCATATTTTACATCGGCTTTGACGCTGCCCTCGAAAGAGGCACGCTTTTAAAATACATTACACGTATTGCGCGCGCGACGGAGAGGCCCGCGTACGTGCGAGCCTCGGAACGACAGTGCTCGTACAGCTATGTATATACATCACTGCGAGACAATGTTATGGAACAGCAAAGTAAGAGTGACGATTTGTTGGGAACGATTATTTCAATATATCGATGTAATTCGAACGCGTGTCTCGATCGATGAGAAATTATATCCATTTTTCACGTTGAAAGCGTAAAAAATAAAGAGGAAATGTACCATTTGAAATGGAAATTAAAAATCGACCATTTGAACGAGAACATCAGGAACCTCGATGCAGCATCTTTCGTTATCGAAGAGATATATATAGGAGAACGAAACGAGAGGAGAAATCGTCTAACGAGGGCGCGCTGCACAGCGGCACACGCTCCGAATGCAAGGGAAGGGTGGCGCGCTTCGTGTCTTTCGTCTCTCGCCTTTCCAAAGTCTCTCGGTCATGATCGAAGAACCGGATACAATTAAATACTCGTGCTCGAACGGTCTCATTGTTCACCTACCCGTTAAATCCCCTCTGCTACATCCCTCCTCGATCTGCGATTCCAAGTGGCTTACACGTTTTCCCTTCGATAGAGTTCATACAAATACATACAATCGGGGCGCTCGCTACATTATCATTCAAGTTGTGTATTCGATTCGAGATACAGTTGACTCTCGCCCAACTACCATACGAGTAAGACGTTTATTGGGCCAACATACTATAATCAAAGGTACATTCTCGGATAAGCGTGCCCGAACCATCATTAAGAATAAAAATGTTATCTTCTGGGAGCACAGAAATTTTTCAACGAATTACATTTTGTCGAATCAACAAATTACTTTTCTCAGTACAGAAAATGCGTATCGTAAAAGCACAACAAAAAAAATGTCTTTCGTTCTCCAGTATTAAGAAGAAAATCGTTGAAAGCTAAAAATTAACATTTTTTTTCTCATATTATGAAAAAAAAAAAATTTCATCCACGAACGAAAGGGTTTTGCGGAGTAACTGAGGCTGCGAACACGTATATATGGAGCAGGGAAACCGAACGTGCACGCGCGAGACAAATTCATCAACGAGACGAAACGATCGTGTGTTATTATTCGGATAGATGAGATTTAGGAAGCGATGGGAAACAGAAGCTGTCAGGTATACGGTGTTCACGGTCATGGTGAATTCGCAGTAATCGACGATAAGAGAATCCCAAATGCCTATCAAGATTTTCTCATCGTTGCGAATTTTGGAGAGGGAGAGGAGCCAGAGCGAGGGGTATACCTGAGCGAGAGAACACGCCACGTGGCTAGAATTGTTCTTCCAATCGCAAAAGAAAGTTCAACCGTGACTCAGTTTTATAAAACGATTAAATACGTTAGTTCTCGCGTTCTCACGAGGATTATTTGTTTATTTATTTATTCGTTCGTTCATACAAGGCAAGATTTTGTATCGGAAGAGTGAAAAATTGGGGCGAGAAGGAGGAGGCGTATCGGGCAGAGCCGGTACGGAGTGGTGCGGCGGTGCAAAGTAACGTATCTGCGAGAAACGTTCTGATTTGATTCTCGTCGTAGCCATGCACACGTAAGCTGCTCTCTCACTTCTGGAGTCTGTTCCTGAGGGTCCCCGAGGCGTGTAAGTCGCGAGCGGAGTGGGCAAAGGACGATGATAGAGGGAGAAGGAGAGAAAAATGAGAAGGAAATAAAGAAGAAAGAAAAAGGAGTGCGAAAAGCATAATGCTCGGTGGAGGGAGGGGGTGAAAGAAAAGCTCATGCGCGCGCCCTTCTAGTAAACGCTCGAGTCTCGGATTCTCCCGGGATCCAGCTGGATGGCTTCTTCCTTCCCGGCAACAGCATCGAAGCCAGTGCACACATAGAGTGTAATCGAGTCTTTCTCCACCCCCTCCCCTTCCCTCCCTCCCCCTGCTTCCCTCCTCACCCATCTCAATCTCTTTTCCTCTCGCTCGCTCGCTCACTCACTCGTACTATCATCGTGTACGAAAGCCCTGTGTATCTATATTCTCGACACACCTCCCCAATCGAGATGAGCTTCTCTACCTAGGCTGGTCCCAAAACGCAAGCGCATTTCTTCTTCGTCTATAGATATACTGACTCGGAAGCAACATTCGCGCGCACCAACTCCCATCTCTCTCCCTGTCTCTCCACGAGTCGCGAATCCCAGCATACACCGCCCGTCGATTCTCTAATCCCTAATCCTGCCTCGATCCCATATCGCGAGTAAACTGGATACCAGCCCTCTCGAAATTTTTATCCTTCTCATTCTATTACCACCGCGATACGATATATCCGGCATGTAAGTATGAGTATACGAGACCTCTGATTTAACGAATAAACTTTTATCAACGTTCTCTACCAAGAAATGTATCGGTTCTTTCTGTATTACACCAATTTTTTTTTATTTTTATGTATAAGCATCTAAGGGGGACCGAGCTTTTGCTATGATAGCAAGAAAAAAATCTCGATGAATAGGGGCTGGTGAAGAGTGTGAAAGAGATAACTCTCATCACGTGTCTCGCCAACCACAAATACATTCTTGATACTCATACGTATATATATATGCATTTGATAGACCGTATGTAGCGCGTCTATTATTGACATCAGAGAGGACGTACATATAGAAGCAGACCGCGTGTACATATACATCCGTTAACGTCAAATCTAGCTCGAGCTTGGAGGGTTATATCCATATAATTGAGAAGCTCGGAATCAGAGGGGCGTGAAGAGACCCGGGAGAAGCATAAGACTCGAGACCCGTTTGGCTTTGAACCATCGATATAATCAACATCGTTGAATAGGAAGGATTAAGGTCCTTGGAGAGTATCTTGGGCGTTACGGCGGTTTCACCGATACCGTAACTGTCGTCGCCGCCGCCGCGTATACCCCCCCCCCCTCCTCTCGCATATAAAGCCGATATAGAGATAAATCTCTTTCAATGTACTTAATACTTTATATACTTTGTGCAGCTACAAGATTGCCAATATCTTCTCGAAGAAATCTGCCCGTTTGATTAATTTGTAGTAGAATAAAAAATAATAAAAAAATGAAAAGAAACGGTACGCGGAATCACGCTCGCACTGCGGATTCGATAATAAATTCTTCAATTACGAAATCTTAAATCGGAAGCAATTGTTTCTTCGATCAATGCACGAGCCATTCTCGCCTTCGGAGAGATGAGGCGAATCTCGACTTTCAACTTTTTCTTTTTATTAATATACTTGCCGACGAGACTCTGCCGCATCTTCGTAGATGAAATTTAACTTAAAACTATTGTGAAAGTTCGAAGAGCCTCGAAAGATATCGTTCCAAGCGGCATGAAAAGCCGTGGACAAGCTTCAAAAAGCGATTCGTTGATTAGAGTTAAATAAAGCTGTGAGAGGCGCATCGATATCGACCCGCCGCGGTTGAAAAAGGCGACCGCCGCGTTGCGGAGAAACAATATGGCGACCGAGCCAGAAGGGATCAAGTTATATCTTGGTATAACGAGCGCGATGACTTGCATCTCCGAGCGAGAACGCATTAGCCATATTTGCATTTAATTGCCGGTTGTTTGTTTGACGTCCGCGCGAGCTCGCGCGCGAGCATTCCCCGTCCTCGTCTTTCTCGCGAGATCTCGAGACCTAGCCCGGCGTTTCCGTTTTGCTTCGTTTCTTCAGGCATTCGCGAGCAGACCTTTATTTCTTTTTTTTTTTACTTGGTTTTTACCGACTCTTAAGCCGTCCTGCCAGATGCCGATGACTTTGGCAAATCGACAAACACAAAGGGATTAATGAAATATTAAAAATATGAAAGTAATAAAAGTACGAAATCGTTTGTGGTCGAAAGTTGACTAATCGAGCTACAAAAACCTAACGCGAAAATGAACCTTCCCGTCTAATCCAAGAACGATTCTTATCAATTCACGAATTATATTTTAATAGATGAACAAATTGGATCCGTCGATCCTCGCAAATATGCTCAAGAAAGAGTTTTACGACCCTTATTCGATGATAAAAAACTATTTTTTCTATCAAACTCGAAAATTCCTTCACTACCTACCTCTAGATACACAGTCGAAGTGATCCTACCGTTTGTAGTTCTTGTACAGGCCTTCAACCGGAAGTGATCACTCGAACTATGCTCGAAAAAGAGTTTTACTACCCTTATTCGATGGTAAAAAGCTTTTGTTGCAATCAAACTCGAGAATTTCTTACACAAAATAAGGTTTACTACCTCACTACCTACCGAACGTTATCAGTTGAAAAAAAAAATTGATTTTTTCAAAATCGGGTGCCAGGTTCCAGTTAGTCGTAACGAGGTTATTGCGATCAGAAGGTTGAACGTAACAGGCTCAAGAACATGTTTGCTCACGACTTGCGATGTATTTCCCAACGGCGGAGCGATCGTTTCGGTTAGGTTTGTTGAGCGGTAAACTTGTGACCGCGCGCGCGCACGTCCCACGGGTGCTTATTTTCCTCTGGCTCGTTGGCTTCGCAAGATAAGACGCTCGCAACATTGGGGTTGCGTCTTTACAAGCCTTTCTCAAGCCGCAGCAAGCTTTATCCTCTTCGTTACACACGCGCCAATGTAGGATATGGGAGGATCGGAGATAACCCAGCCGAAAGAGATACATCTCGGGAACAAACGTACAGAATCCTAACTGAATCTTTTGCTCCCTTTCGAACACAGCCTCCCTCGCTGGTTATTCGCTTTCTCTTTCGACACTTTTATCTCTTCTATTTCTTCTTCTTCTCCTTGTTCCCTTGGCATGTTCCTCCTCCGGTGCGGAAAAGACGGAAGTCGGAGCACCCCTTCGGGCTACCAATCCCGAGTAAAGTTTGTTACACAACTCGGTGGAAGCACGAGAACTTTGTCGTAAATGGTACGCCTTCTCGTCGACTAAGCTCTTCACGTCTCTCGCTACTAAACCTTCCACCTCTCTCTCTCTCTCGTTCACATTCTCTTGCTCTGCGTGCGTCTTCTTGCTTTCCCGTTTGGTCCTTTTCGCAATCCCCTCGCTGCTCCCTCAGCATCGTTCGCTTGTTAGTCGAGACTTTATTCTCTCTCGCGTACGTTTCAAAACTTTCCAAGAAACCACGGTCGACGTTCTGCGTTTTCCAGGAAAGAGACAGAGAGAGAGAGAGAGAAGATCAAGATGAAATAAACTTTGCGAGATCACTGTGCATTCTGCTTTTGGCAACGGGCCGCGCGACGATTTTCCACAACCACGCGATAACGATTAGCTCTCACTTTCAATCTCTTTTCTTTTTAATCTTTTTTCCAATCAATTATGCGTGTTCCTCATTTGTCTTTTCGACGACACTGCTGAATCGTTGTTGCACCGTCAACGTTTCCAATTGGATGTCATCATATAGGACAAGATCAATAGTGAATTTCGCTACTGGAGATTGCAGCATTAAGGGGGGAAGCTGGTCTAGAATTTTGAAGAAACCGAAATTTTTTTTTTTGTCTTAAAAGGTACTTTAGGGTCTTAAAAATAACATACCAAAGGATGGATGTCGGCAAAAATGTCTAAATGCCCAAACTTTCCATTCTGCGGCAGCGCCTCTCAGGTATGCCCCGAGCGCCCTTTATGATCCTGGCGCACGCATTACAGCGTGCGTCGGGATCATAACGATTCCCTTTCCGGGGGGATAAAGATCATTTTCCGAAAGGAAAAAGAAGCCGAAGAGATTGATACAGAAGGGCAATTGTACGGCGCAGGCATCGCAGATTAAAAGTATATACGCATTTAATATGATTTTATAGTACGTAAAACTTTAAACGCGTTTTTCTCGAAATGACTTTTTTTGAACTGGCCGAAGACATAACTCGAGCAAATCTTCACCGATCTATACGAAATTTTGACAGTACATTCGAAATACCTTTCTCCGGAGACGTACGTAGGATTTTTTTTTTATATTGCATAGTTTTTTTTTTTAGTCAACAATTTTGTCGTTTTTTTATAGTGAAAATTTTAATGTTTTGTTCAAACGTGCACCATTTCGCGAAAAAACAAAATATCGAAAAAATGCTACGTACGTCTCTTGCTGTTGTTATATAGAAACTAAAAATTTTCGGGATTTTATTCCCGGACCAAAATTAAGGAGGTTACATCTTCGGCCATGGACCCGTCTAAAAATCGAGGCGCCTCCGAAGAAATGCCGGACACCGCCATTTTGAATTTAATTGACACGAAAAAATTTGTATTTGTATATTAAAACCTAAATTATGAAACCTCTTTCACAGATTTTCGATTGATCTTTTTGTTGAGTCATAAAAAATTCATAAATTATGCCCATTTTTTTACGCTCTAGACCAGCTTCCCCCCTTAAAGAAGATTGTTTTCCTCTTTACCAATGAACCAAGATCTTCTTGAACACTCTGGTAAAACTAGTCATATATTTGACCAGTATCATAGCGCAAATTGCATTTTTCAAAAATCTATATTTCATTTAGCATCGTCGTAGTTTTCATTTATTGCGCTTCATTCGTGTTTTCTTCATGTTGTTTCAGTCTTCACTTGCTTTTAATATCATTTATGCGTCATCGAAATTATATTCGATTCAACCGTAGAGTTATGACGTAGTTTTCAGCATCCTCAAGTTATGAACATGGGTCGCTACTTCAGGCCGTTTATTTGACTATATTGTTATGTAAGAAAAAATTTGTAAAAAATTCATGGACCTTTTTCAGACTCTTAATTGTACGATAGAATAATTGGCATCTTCGAAACTCCTGTTTTCAATAAACATTTTTATCAAAAATTTGGAGGCGTGTAGGCTGTTTACACTGAAATGTACGGATACGAACGACTCTCAGGTTCAAATCGTCGTAGAGTTCATTTATTGATGTGCTCTGTGAGTCTTCTTTCCACTCTGCTTCAACTTCAATTCATTATGAGTGTAAAATTGTAGATTTTTTTTTTTGTAACAAATTTTTTTATGGATTTAATGAATTTGGATGAAGCTCTGATGTCTTTGGAGTTCATAAAATGTAAAAATAATTTGATACAATAAGACTGCTTTTCTTTTAATTTTGTCAAATCTTTCAATGAGAATTTCCTTTCATTTTTTCATGGAGGGCACAAAATATTGTTTTTTTTTTTTTTTGTAAAAGGTTGTATTTTTTTGCTCCGAAATGTGGCGCCATCTTTGAGATACCGATTCTTCTGATACGTCCGAGTAATCGATAATTTAACCACCGTTGAATTCGCACAGATGCGAGATGAAAATGAGATCTTTCTCGACAGCAGATGGTAAAATAGTTTTCTGACAATTAATAACTGTTTTGTCAATTGAAAATTTGCAGGATCGATCAGTATCCCAGGAAGAAATGAATTATTAATTCAAAACCGGATGATTGAATAGCTCGGACAAAGAAAAAAATTTTTGATAAATTCAGAATTATTTTGTTCCAACAAATGTAACTCGCGAGGCTCGTGTTTTGTTTCTTCGTCGCTAATTTCATTACCGGATTGAATGACATATCTGGCAAGTTTACGGAGCATAATAATTTTCAGTGAAAAAAGGTGCTTGTAATGATTTGAATTGTTTCGAAGAGTAGTAAGTTTATGGGGACCTATGAGATTCTGGAAAGAAGCAGCGAAGAAAGCTTTCGGGATATCGTCGAAGTGAAAACTCCGAGTCCGCTGGGTTCGAGCGAGTCTTCGGGTAAAATAATTTTTTTTATTTACAAATGAAATAGCGTGTAAATAATAAGCCAATAAACTGCAATTAAATCGATGATTAATTACGACAGAAAGCAACAAAAGCCTTTTGACCGGTATCAACGAGTTACTCGAACGTAGGTTAGCCTCAAACTCGAGGGATAAATTCGCTGCTCGTTCGTTGGATCAAGACATCTCCGAGTATTTGGATTTCCGAGAAAAACTTGATAAAAAACGTGAAAATTCGTCGAGCAGCATAGAAAGATCCTCCTCGAGTTCGCCCTCCTCCCTGAAACAAAGAATTCGAAATTTTCCAACGTCCAACGAAAATCACAAATTTGTCGATCGCCTAGCCGCCTTGGATCGTCGAATCCGACGAGAGAAGGACGCTTATCTTCAACTGCTAGATTCCAACGATCGCATCGACGAAAAGGACGAAGGAGAAACGAGTCCGCCTGATGAAAACGTCATGATCGCTGCCGAATCGAGGTAGCTTAAACCCGTTTTCGTCAGTTTTAGTGTAATAAAAAAATTTCAATTCTTCACGGGTTAACGCAATGCTTGAATAACGACAGAAACGAAGCGGCTGCTCGGGGAAGCTCGAGACGAACCGGTAAGGCGTCTTTTTCGGCGCCTGGAAGTACGAGACTCGAGATGACCGTTGAAAACGTAGTGACAGCTCGTTCAAAAAAATTCGATGAGCCTCGTCCCCCGAAATATTTGCGACCCATTGAACCAGCCGGCAGAGAAATTATCCGCAGCAACGCACCGCCGCTCTGTCTGACAGACGAAAAAATAATGAAATTAATTCGCAGAGGTTCAGCCTCGGCGAGGGAAGAAAGCTTGAGAAAATCGAGGAGCTTTCGAGCTCCGAGAAAACTCGCGGTTTACGGAAAACCTACGGGTCTGATCATTGAAAATTTGAGCTCGGACAGCGAGAACGAGGAAAACGAAAAATCCTGCGGTTCCGCGGTGACCGGACTCGATCGTGAGACTCGTCGCGACGAGACTAATGTCGTAGAAATTACAAATGGCGCTGTCAACACATCGCCCGATGAAAATATTCGCGGTTCGAACCGGCTTCAGACTTCACCGAAGGAAACGTCGAATTGCTCTAATTTACGAAGAAACGGTGCACGATCGAACGAAGATAATGATTTTTCCGACGATCCCGGATCCTCCAGAAGCGGCAAAATAATCGAAAAAGCTACGAGAACGAGGAATAACGTTGAAAGATTGAAAGGCGTCGTTGAAAACGCGGATGAAAAAAATGGCGAAAATTCACGCTCGATACTCGTACCGAGACTCGAAATAAAATCTCGGGAATATTCTCGATCCACGTCGGTCGCGAGCCGCGAAGATACCACGAAGCGATCGTTCGACGTTGATCAATTGATACGAGCACTCTCCGACGTTTCGATTCAACAACAGATCGACCGTCAGATCGCCTGGGCCGATCGTCACTTTCCGGTCTCGTCGAATTCTCATTTGGAAAAAAACGTCGATCGTCTACCCGCGAGCGATGATGTTCCTTCGAAATTTCGGCGTAAGCGTGATTCCGAAGCATCGCACGAGGAAGAAACGATCAACGAAAATATCGTTGAGGTTAATCGAGTCGATAAAATGCCACGAAAAATTGGAAAAATGTCGTATTCGAAATCGAGCGATTATATCAAAAGTCCTGATAAAACTCCGAGGGCACTGAAAGCTCACACTTCGAGAATCAAATCTTCCGACACTAAGAATAATTTCAGATCGTTCGAGTCTCTGGTTAAACGCGGTCCAGAAAAACCCCTCCGAAGGGCGCTCAGAGGTCAGGTTTCCGAGCCCGTAACTTCCAGAAATTGCCACGGCGAAGAAATTGGCGCTGGATGTTCGTCGAGGCGACATCTACCGGCGTCGAACGCGAAGAGAAACGAAAGTTGCTCCGTCGCTCGACGAGACAGCTGCCGCGTCGTTTTTACGGGTAAACGTTCGAAAGCATCGAGCGATCGAAGCATCGAAAACAATCGTTTCGATAACGATGAAAAAAATGGTCAAAATGATTCAAAAACGGCGAATAAAAGGGACTCGGATCGGGCGCACGGAGCAACGTTCGACGTTTACGAAGACCCGTGTGAGGATTTAACGAAAGAAAATGAAAATTTGAGCAGTGAAACGAGCCAAGTTTCTCCGGGTCTGACAGAGACGAAAGATCGCTCTCCGAATCAGGGATACGAAAGACGCTCGAATAGTAACTGGAAAAGTCCAGCATCGAGGAATCTCTTCTGGGCCGATAACACGTCGGAATTGAGTCGAGGAATGGCGAGCGGCTCGTCCGATTCCCGTTCTCGAGATTTTCATAAAGATCTTGACAATTCAGGGTCTCGTTCGTGTTTGATTTCCCCAGGAGTTTCGATGCAGACGTTATCAAAATTATCGAGTAGCGGCGCAGCAACGGATGCGTCGAGATTCGGCAGCGAAGATTCTACGGGCGTTTCCAAAAATCCAGAAACTGTAAAGCGACTCGGGAACGCCGGGGGCATGAACAAGGAAAACGAGATTTCGATCGAAGACGAAAATACCTTTTTCCCGTCAAGATCGATAATAAAAAAACTGTCTTACGAGGAAATTCAAGAACGAGTCAAAACGATTGATTCTTCTCGAAAAATGTCGGAAAAAAAACAGGAAAGATCGGAGAGCGCGGTGTACGCATTGCGCAAAGAACTCGACGGTTCGTCGCCTTACCGAGGAAAACTTTCGTCGTCTCTCTCGCGTCTCGAGGCCTCGCCGAACGATTCAAGAAGAAATTCCTCGAATCTCGGTCTCCGAAAGAAAAGTCAGGAGCGTTCACCGTTCACGATAACTTGCGTAGAGACTTCGCCGCCGGTTTTAAAAGCAGGAAGAAACGCGCATTCCGAAACCGCTTATCGTATCGGATTCAATCAGAGTCGCGTTCGTCTTGTCAACGGTGGAATTGAGCAGTCAACGGTCGAGGCGAGCGATGCTTTCTCGATTCGCCCGAACATTCGAAGCTACGAAAAACGTCGTCCGTTTGTACCGAAGATAAGAAAGTTTGTTGGAAAATTGTCTCGTTGGAGAGAATGGAAATCGTGCGAGGAACGAAGATTCAATGTCGACGAAACAACGAGAGTCCTCTACGAAAATAAAGCGTGCCGAGCGGGCGAAGCGAGCTCCGCTAGTACCAGCGAATCGACGGCGGCGGCGCTGCCGACCAATAGACCCTGCTCGAGCCGCGATGGCTTATGGGTCGAGGGATTCGGCGATGAAACTCGGTCGAACAAGGAATCCGTAAAAACTCTGAATCCACTGGAGGAGGTTATCGAAAAATACGAATTTATCGCAACGAGAAATATTCGCGATGAGGAAGAGGCGGATATTGATCTCGATCAGGGTTGTTTTTGCTCGAAATTTTGTCGATTTTTAATCCGTGGCAACGACTACCATCGATACACGTTTCCTTCCAAACGTACAGAATTCAATCAATGATTTAAGATCGCACACTGACATCCGAAAATCTTATTTAACGACAGCTGCGCGATCTTCAAGTGTGTAAAAAGTTCAAGAAATCCGGGCCGGATGAAACGAACGTAAAAAATAACGATGGGACCATCCGGCATTTTTCGTATTTCAATAATTAAAAAGGTAACGTTAAATCGAAAAAAAAATGAGTTTCGCTCAAGCTTGATCGTGTAAATAAGAATTTTTGAGAATACCTGTCAAACGGGACTGTAGATTCTCGGTGCGAATGACACGCGGTCGGTAAAACAATTTGACAGCACGAAACGTTGACTCGTCGCAGCGAGATAAATGAAAAAAAAAAAAGAGTAGGAGAAAATTGAATTTGTATTTTCTTTTATTCAAAGCCCCGCAAAACTGTTCGTCGTTTAATTTTGTTTTTTTTTTATTCGTTTAGCGGTTCATCTTACAACTCTCGTTACCGCCACATGTTCAACTCTTTTATTTTATTTTTTCTTCTTATTCGTCATAATAACTCGATCGTTGTTCGCGCCAATGCGTTATAATTTTTCCACTTATTTCAGCCTTTTTTTTTCTTCTTATTTCGCCTCGAGTTAATCGATATTAAGAATTACAAGATAATTTTTTTTCGCGTTATTTCTTTGCTATTTCGTCGATTGGCTTATTTTTCGTCTTACACGTCACATTCATTCGTCTCAATAAAACATTTTACTCATATTTTCAAGAAGATATTGTTTCTTCTTTTCACCTCGATACTTGGTTTAACTTATTATTACATTTATAATCGTTTATAGAAAAAATAAGTCTTTAAATAATCACATAAGAGTCGTAGAACGTATCTCGGGAGAAGGTCGAGTAGCGGCCCGCCCGGGAGTAATGTTCCTTCTCCTTTCAAGATGTTTTTTTTTTTTTTTTTTTTTCGTTTCTTTTGTCCCGCCGTAAGAAGTTCCCGATACTTCGGAGATCAAAGTTCGTTGCTAGATCGCTCGCTCAACTCTCCGGGAGCAAGGGGTATCATCGGGTCGCATACAACTTGTCAAAATGAGTTCGGATCGATTGAACGCGACCAAGAAAAGAAAAAACAATTTCTATGAACGAAACGAAAAGAGAAAACAAAAAAAAAACAAAAAAAAAAGAGTTTAGCTGCGCGCTTTTCGTCGCTGACAGTCGTCACGAGTTCGGAATTTCATTCCTTCGTTTTTGAAATATCTTCCGAACGTAGACGAGAGTCCAGTTTGTGGGAGGACGAGTTCGAGGCTCGCGAAATCCGGCGATAAAACACCCGGGTGAGAATGATCGGTTTGCGCGTGAAACTAACAAAAACACGATTGGGTCGTTTCGCACAATGTCGATCGAACTCACCAACGGGGTACACTGGCCCGAGACAAGCTCTTCCGGTTTCAACAAAACTATTTCGCGTTATTTTTTTTCTCAAATTTCGAAAGCGCTCAACGAGTAACCAAAAAACAAAAAATCAGATACGAAACACTAACGAGAAAAAAAATGCTCGAATGATACGTCATCGATACACTGAGCCGTCTTGATGACGATCCGAAGAGCCTCGATATTCGCGACGCCCACTCGCCTCCGCGTCTTTGCTCCATAAATACACACTCATATTTCTATACACATACATAATACACTTTTTTCGCCGATGCCCTATTCAATTTCTTTTCTTTCTTCGCCCCCTTTCTCCTCTCTTTCTCGCTCTCGTTCGCTCTTCTGTTTCTATACATGACCTATGTCTCGTGGCACACCTTAATGCCTTCGTTTTTCTATATCACAATGAATTACCATCGTCAACCGAACAGCTGGCAACTCTTTTCCCCTTTTCCTCACCTCCCTAACATTACTATATAGCCCGACAGCTAGAAAAATATACAATTTGCTCACCTCTCGAAGAAACAAGTGAAAAGAAGAAAAAAAAAAAAAATAAAGCTGGGGGGAGGCTGCGAGACGAGGGCGATTGTAAAAATGACGGAGTAACAAATAAATGCAGAGATGATCAGCGTTCTCGGATAAAAAGAGAAATGAATGAGAGGGAAAGAGTGCGAGTGATTAGAAAGAGCATGGCACAAGGATGCGAAAAAAGTGATATCGCGCCTATTCTCCCTCCGCCGTCGAGCACCTGAACGATAATTCTGTCCGGATCAAGAAGAAAATTCAATGATTGAAAAAAGAAATAAAATAAGAAAGGTAGAAAAAGAAATACTATGCTTCGTCTCGTGTCTCGGCGTTTGCGCTCTCAACAAGGACGGACAAGAGCGGGGGCGAGAAGAAGCCGCGGATCGCACGATCATTCCAAAGGCTCAAAACATTCACTCCCATACGTTCGTACACACACACACACACACACGCGCACACTTTAATTCCCGAAAGCTTCGTGTGATTGAACAAATTTTATTTCGTTCGTCCGAGCGCGTATTTATAAGTGAGCACGCGTCGTTCTTTCGCTGTTCGAAGCTCGGTGTTCGGGGGTTTGTGACTTTTCCTGGCTGCTAGTTTCGTTATCGGCGATGCTTTTCTGATCGTTTTTCCTCAATGTCAAACCGTTGTTTCTTCTCTTTCTCGGTGTGCTCGGCGCTATCGACTCCCGATCTTTGTTCTCATCGTTTCGAGTCTCATCCTCGGACTCGTCACATTCACCGGGATGTCCGGGATGCTGAGCCCCGGTACCCCGGCGTCACAAAGGCGGTGGTATCGAAAATTCTTTTCGCACGTAAAATAGAATGTAAGGCTTGCACTTTGCAACCGAATCGGCACTGGCAGGTCGTACCGAGCTGTCGTTGAAATGAAACCACTGACCATCGTGCACAGCAAAGGCAGTGTAATGTCCGGTTCCAGCCCTGCGTTAATAAATTTCGTCCAAAACGAACGAAATTACTCGATCAGTCATTCTCCAAGAAGCAAATTTTATTTTTGCCAATCAAATAAACTTACCCCGAACCGTGATGAACTATGACAGCTGCGAGATCATAGAGGTGGCTGTTTTGAGGTCCGAGCTTAACGCCGGACGTGCCACGAACGGTGAAGGGCGACATGTCGAGCGATTCCATCGGAAAATCAACTTGCGTGTCGACTTTCGAGCGATACGAATTGCACCACCGAAATCTTTTAATGTGAAGGCACAACACCTGCGCCAGAATAATAAAGATAAATAAATAGAAAATTGATTTTATTCAGGAGAAAGCAATGACAATTCCGGAAGTATTCACTTACGTTAGGCAGCCTGTGTATCCAGAACCTCTTGGTGGAACGTTGCTTACCCATGCAATTGTCGCAAAAGTAAAGCTCGCTGTCGGCCAATTCCTCGACTTTGAAGAATCTCGAAAGGCTGTACGTCAGACTACAAACTTCCTCCTGTTCCTTGGCTCGCCTTTGCAGTCTGTCCGGAATGTCCAACGAGAGATCTTGAAAAGGCTCGTGTGTCTTTGAGTCCGTTCGGCAGTTCATACAGTGAACCTGAGACAAAAAATATTTTCATAAATTTTTATCAAGAGCAAAACGAGCGCATTGAGTATACCACCAATGGGAAGATAAAAAGAGGGGAGAGAGGGGAGGATAAAAAAAAGTAATAACTCACGACACTGAGGAGCGTACCACCGAAGACGGCTGTGACTATACTCTGTTTTCCACGAAGGCCGAGCGGCTCGTGACCGAGTCTCGGTAATAATTGGAGCAACTCGGTGTGCAGCCTGTCGAGCATATAGGTGAGAAACTCGTGAGCGTCTTGTTGCTGGTAGCCCCTAAAACGTGGCACCACTTTCCATATTACGAGAAACAGGCACTCGGGCGATATAGCCTGGCCGTTGGATCCACCGAGACTCAGTCCAAGAAGAACCTTTTCGTCGTCGTATTGTTTTTGGACGATCGAAGAGACATAAAAATAGAAAGAAAAAGAAAAAAAGAAATAAAATAAATAATTCATCAGTTATCGGCACGAAGCGAGACTCCGGACTCGATTCCGCTCGAAGTGAAAATACCTTGCGAAGTTCCTCGGCTAGGAGAGCGTCGCTGAGCTCTTTCGCTCGTCCAGGTGCAACGATGCGACCCCGGTGAGTCGGTGGCTCGTCGAACGCGATACCCTCGAGACTCGGCATTTGCGTTAAATATTCGCAAAAATGGCTAATATTGTTGAAAGATTGTAGTACTACGTTCATGAAACAGGTGTTCCCGAGATTTCTCAGACCAACGACTTTCTTCTCTTTGGTTAATTTGGAACTTCGTCGCTTCGCAACCGGACGATTGTCACCGCTCGTACCGTCCAACGAGTGTAGCCTCTTTCTCGTTCTCGGTCGTAGATTACGCACGACTACCTCAGCTTTCCACAATGCCGCCTCCGGATCGTCCTCTTCACCGTTCACGTTATCCAACCCCGGCGAACTCGACGAACCCCAACAACCTTCCTCGTTCTCCTTGTGCTCGCTCTTTCGAAACGCCCTCTGACGAATCTTCTCTATGTGACCGCTCGACGTATCGTTTACCACGTACTCGTCGCAGCTGTAACTGCACAAGAGTCAGAAAAAAAAAAAAAAAAAAGAAAACGCGTTACGATCTTCGCTCTTTATATACAACGAAACGAGAATATCTCTTCGTTGATATTCAAAAATTGAGAAATAATATATTGTTCTCGAATTTGCTAAATTCGAGTCCAACGAATTGGGCGGAAAATATGTTTTTTTTTTTTTTTTTTTTTCTTTTTTTTTTCTTTCGCTTATCACTCGAGGGCGTTGAAAAATCGAAAATTCGTTTCAATAACAAACGGGAATGAAGATTTTGCGAAAAATGAAAAAAATTAGCAAACAAAATCATTTCGCGAGTCACCATTTCGAGCGAGGAATTTTCTATTAACTATTAAGAAAAAAAAAGGGTTTTTTACAGTTTTTCTATCTCTCTGCGAGTCGATTGGTGAAATGAAAAAGTGAAAAATACTCAATCGGTCGTGGCTGATAAATTTTCGGGCAAATTCAATCCCCTTGGACCCAGAAAAAACATCGAGTTGATTCAACTAGGATCTATTTAGATCAAATAAATTTTTTTTCTTCGTCCCACAGTCTGATGGAGAGCTCTGTTCAACTTTAAGAAATTATTGTCTTTGATTCGAATCGAAAATCAATCGAAAAATCTTTTTTTGCAATTTTCCAGTCTCAAAAAGTTTTTCACAAATTCAACGAGCATGTTGTTAGGCTGCATAAAATATTTATAATATTATTTACACCATATTTAATATTATTATTATTATTTAATGATATTTCCATGGGTCTGCAGCCCTGGGGGAGCATGTAGTGGTCGGACCCTCGTTAAATGCAGTCGAATAGCATTATTCATTGGAATCAAATACAGCTTTTTAGTTGAGGCAAACAGAAATTTTTTTTTTTTATCTATATTTTTCAAAATCGAATAAATGATCCTGGTAGATTGAAATAAATCTGTTTTTCTGGTCGATGGAGAAAGGGACTCGACGCATTTTTTTTATTATTATAAAACCTCCGAATTTTGCAGTTTTTCAAGCCCTTCGAAGGATTCGTGAAACAACTAAGTGAAGAAGCAAAAAAAATTTTGTGTTATCGTCAATTACAAGCTTTGGTCTGACGGAAATAGCTTATCGGCAAACTTATAATCGAAAACTCACCAATAAACCGCCAAATTTTCGCAGTCTATGCACACACAGTGCTGAGTATTTTTCTCGTGATGCTGGAGTGCATGACCGGCTACGTAACGTCCGCAATGCACAGCTCCGCAGTGCAGACACAGCCACGTACTCTTTTCCGTTCCGCATACTGTTGGAAATAAATAAAAAAATGTAAAAATTTCATGCGTTTTACGTTCTTGTGCAATTCAACTGTGCCTCCTTCTCTCTCTCGCTTCAACTGCACTCAACCCTCAATGAAATTATAACTTTTTCGAACGAATAAAATTTTCTCGATCTTAACGTACCATCCGGGCACGAAATCAGCATTATTTCCGGACGGTACTTCGATCACTGATATTCCATTTTTTCTAGCATGTGCTTTTCATAAGATTCAAAAAATGTTCGAGAAGTAAATACATGCAGTGAGAGACAAAAATTAAAGACGAAAAATTATGAAAAAATCTTCGAGTTTTCTTATTCAAGATTAATCTCTGTCACAGCAGTTAGTCGAGAGCTAGCTTATCATTTTGAAATCTGTAAATGAGCCATAAATCGTTGCTTTACACTGAGAAAAAAATTTGAAATTGTGGCGAACAAATTAAATTTGTTGATTCAACAAAACTTTTGTCCTGGTGAGAAATTAAGTATTTGAATGAACCAAATTTCGTTTGGGTTAACAAATTTCATTTTGTTCGCTACGATTCGTTGACCCAACAAAAAAATTTGTTGAACCAACAGAAAATTTGTCGAACCAACAAAAAATTTGTTGAATTTACGAATTCATTTTCCTCAGTGTAGATATGACTTTAATATAACTACGAAAGTCGTCGATTTTTTAAATGTGTGTCATGACCATTTTTGGTACTTTATTCATTATAAATTGTCAATGTGATTTGACTCGAATCGTCCAATCGACCATAATACTTCATTTTACCAGAATTTCCTAAAGATTTCCCAAGTTTCATTAATA
This sequence comes from Campoplex capitator, assembly GCA_037576405.1. Lineage (NCBI taxonomy): Eukaryota > Metazoa > Arthropoda > Insecta > Hymenoptera > Ichneumonidae > Campoplex > Campoplex capitator. The sequence continues at coordinate 3,567,180 of JARBWI010000323.1, read as the reverse complement.
AATAGAAGAAAAAAAATGTCCTAAAGGATATATTCGAAGCGATTTAGTTTTATTCGAGATTACGAAGCGTTTTGACATGTACGTATCAGCCTGGGCGTTAGTGCCAGAAGACACCGGCACTCCGAGTGATAACTCGACCGAATCGAAGACTTTTATTACTATTTTTTCTCCCTCGCTGCTTTATTTCCTTAAAAAAAAAAAATGATCCTCACGATTTTCCGAACATTCAAGAATTGTTGTAACGGGTTTACAGACGTCATCATATTCAAATTTCAAAATTTTATAAATTATTCATTGGTTCCAATTAGTCGTCGATGTGTTCACAAAATCAACCGACATTTTCCCATACGCTTTGACCATCGAATAAATACAAAAAAATATCAAATTTATCTCCAGCTACGAGCTGTTCGAGCTAATTTCCGATTTTTCTCTCAATTCATTATCCCCATCGAGCCCCACGATCGTCAAACTCGATATCATCTTTACTATTATGTTCCTCTCAGTGTGCTCGACACCCGGAGGACGTCGAGAGAATATTTCCTGCCTCCCGGATCTTTCTACCTCAAAAAACAAATGTCGCTCTGACAGTTCGAGTAAGCAGCAGCCGAATATGAGAAAGAAGTCATGACTAATAGGTCGCGATGACTCGGAAAAATGTGCGAGTTTGAAACCATTGATAAATCCTCTCTCTCTCTCTCTCTCTCTCTCTCTCTCTCTACCAGTCTGTTCTGCGTTTATTCTTCCATGCTATAAATCTATATTTACGTATACGGTCCGTTCTGTCTCGAGTAGACTAGTTTCGGTGTCTCGCTCCACGTATACTTTCGCTGCTACAACTTCGAGCGAGAGAGAGAGAGGGAGGTGCGTCGAAGCGAGTCGCGAGTTCGCAGCGATAACCAGCTGATCGATTAGCACGTACAAAATACGTGTATACAGAGTCGTCCCAGTATATATTGATGCACGTGTATTTCGTAGCCTCGAATCTATATAAAAACGAGTTTTCCTATTGTAATTTAAGTACTAAAACAGGGCCCTGGGCCCCGAGGCATCGTCACGCGTTATCGATTTTTATTGGCCACGAGAACATATTCGAAGATGGCTCCGAGCTTTATTAGCCAAAAAAATATCGCGGTTTTTCATATTTATTTTTCTCTCTCTTCTGTTTTTCGATTATTTCATCACTCAACGATTCCCATGAATCCCCGGTAATCAGAAATTTTCTTTTTTTCAATTAATTTTTTAAAAAATACGTTTATTTTTTTGTTTTTTTTGTTTTTTTTTTTTCTTTAACGCCGATATCGGTTTTAAGAGAGAAAGTTCGCTGGTGCGGAAAATCGACGGGAGGAGAAACGACGAGGCGAAAATCCCAGACGAATGAAAAACCGGGAAGGCTCGTTGCGCATACTCCCCTCCCTCCCTCCCACTGCGTGTTTTCACGTATATAAATAATTCGCACGGTATCACTCGTTGGCCTTTTAAATCGATGCGAGCGTCTCGACGCGTTCTCGCTACTTCGTAGCCGCCGTCGCACAGCCATACTTCTTTATTCGCCGGGCGAACAAGTCGCGCGTCCTCCGTCGTCTCTCCCCCCTCCCCTCCCCTTCTTTCCCTCCCTCCCCGCCTCGTCGAATTTCTTTTTTTATCCAAACGTCATCGAAATATGAACGGACCGATAACGCCTCGATTTCATATTCCCGATGAACTTCCTTCCCGCGAGAAACAACGGCGATGATGTTTCTTCGGGAAAAATAAATGTATAAATTCTAATGACGTATTTGGCGACGAGGAAAGTGTCAGAGGCGTCTTCGACGAATCCGGCGGCTACGAAATCAACGAAAAAAACGTTTTTTTTTATCGCGAAAGGAGGAAAAAACATTTTTGAAGGATTTATGAAAACGTTGTTGGACGTGACACGCGCCTGTAGAGGCCACCTGTCATTTTCATTCGGGGAAAAAAAAGATTTTTCATCGTTTTTTTTTATTACGGATTATGCTCGGAAGAATCGTCGAGAAAAAGTAGGGAGGCTCGATCGAGATTTTCTCTGTATAACGAAAACAGCAACAGCGCCAGAGAGCGAGAGAGAAACGAGGTAAAAAGCGGAGGGCGAGTACGCGCTGCAGAGTTCCTCGGGGATACTCGCCGGTTTCGCGGCAGCTCCCGATACAGGCTCGAGGTCGACGATGAAAAAGAAAGCAAGGAAAATGAGTCGAAGGGCGACGTCCGGAATCGTAGCCTCCTCGAGCGCATCGAACGATGAAAAAAAGAAAAAAAAAAAAGTGTATTCGTCGTAAAAAAAAAAACAAAGAAAAAAAGAATCCTTTGACAACGATGCGTGGGTTATAAAAACACTAGTATTTTTCAGATAATCAGAAACGCGAATATATGTGTTGAGAGAAAAATTATAAACCGAAAGAATCTGTCAGATTTTTTAGAGAGAAAAAAAAACGACCGAGAACCGCTCATCGAGGGTGTCAAATGCTCCGATGACGGGATCTCGCAACTCCCAGCTGATTAGTGCCCGTCTGGTATTGATTTTTCAATGACGAACGCGCCCGCACACACACACATACACACGAATATTCGCGAGAGTCACACGAATGTAATAAGCGCCCCGTTCGCGGGAGACACTTGCGAAAAGAAGTTGAGAACGGCGTCGATAAATTTCGTGGAAAATAAGACGAATGATCGGAAGACTCGATCTTTTCCGAGAATTTATTCTCCACGTAACGGTCGAGCAGTGAAATTTTATAGGAAAAACGTTTGTTACGTAAGCGTTAAATAATTGGTCGAAATATTTCGAAAACTTTGGATAACGAGATGTAAAATGGGTCGGTGTGCGTTGTCGATGGCATGAGAAATCGTCGGATCGGAATACGCGGAAAGATGACGACGCGCGAGCCGAGAAAGAGAGAGAGAGAGAGAGAGAGAGCCTCGAGGGAGATAGGGCGATAGGCCGATTTCCGGGAAAGAGGGATTCGCGATCCGTAACGCGTGGTCTGTTGCACGGTAGTAGTAATTCTCGTGGTTGTGTGAAAGGACGAGGGGCTAGCCGGGGAGATACGTGTTGGCAGTTGACTTCAAGGCCGTGAGAGGAACGGCCTGCGTTAGCCTCAAGTACGCTATTGCTATTCTATTTCTCTCTCGCTTCCTCTTTCGAGAACCCTTTTCTTATTTTCTTCTATTTAAAAAAAAAAAAAAAACAATTGAGAATTTTAGACCGAAGCATTTTTTACGATAAACGCTCGGGGTAGTTGAACGAGAATAACTAGATTTCACGGAGATTGACAATAACAAAGAGAATTTAATGAGAAGAGAGCGCACGGTTAGAGTTGCAGCTGCGAATAACGAGACGAACGCTGAAAAAGTGATTGGAAAGGAGAAACAAAAAACACGAGCTCAACGGACGAGTGATTTTTTTAAAATTTAAATCCACGCGATAAGACGGGCGATGAAATGGAAAAGAAACAAAAAAGAAATATGAGACTGCCTGTGCTGGTCCATTTTGCTAATTAGAGGGAGAGAGAGAGGGAGTGGAGATGGAAGAAATCAAATAAAAGAGGTGTGTAAGGGAGTTCGAGGAGGGGCATGGAGATGAGATTTTTTATTTCTCTTGGATAATTATTTTATTTTATTAAAATTGTTTTCATTTGTTTTTTTTTTTTTTTTTTGTTTTCATCCGATATAATGAGTCCGATGATGACGATAATACTTTCATACCTGCACAGACGAAAGGCAGATCCTTTGTACAAGTTGTCTCGAGGTCGTCGCTGCCGATACGTATGCTCTGTGCTAGATGCGGACACTCCATTTCACCGAATTCACGATGTATAGAAGCGAAAAGGTAACTTACTACCTCGAGATCTCTCGGATCTCTCGGTTTAATAACGATTCTTTCAGTCGTCTTCGCAAAGCTTTTAACCTCTTTTATTTATTTATTTTTTTATTCTAACTTTCTCGCCCAACGAGTCCATCGAATAAACTTCAATATCTTGTCTCTCTTTTTTTTTTTATTTCTAACGCTGCTTACCCCGCGATATTCGTACTCGCGAGACACACAGGCTCGCACACGCACACGCACACAGCACATACACACAGAGAACGTGGAGAATCTCTTTTTTCTAACTCTTCGTGTGCATATATATTTATATGTATAGATATATATATATATATATATATATATATATTTTAGATCGAGAGAATTGTGTAGGATTATTTCTTCGACGCGATAGAGACGGTTTTTATTTTCGTGTCTACGGTAGAGAAAAGAGAGAATTCGTGTGGGATTTCTGGTCTTTGCTTGTCCGACTCTCCTCGATCGTTTCTTCTCTCTCTCTCTCTTTTTCTCTCTCTGAATTTGCCAGGCCAGGGGTACACTGGGTGCCCCGTAAACCTTCAGCTCTCACATAGCGCGAGAGAGAGAGAGAGAGATCCCCGTGGTCGTCGTTGTCGTCTTCGACGAAGGAGGTAAGTCGAGTTGGAAAAAAAAAAATAAAATAAAAAGTACGAGGGTACACGGAGGAGGTGTCGTGTGTGCTGAGCGCGCAGCAGCAGCGACGGACCGACTGAAAGGCCAGCCGAGCGAGAGCCTCGCCACTCGGAACGATCGTTCGCGCAGAGCCCGTCGTCGTATCCCTCACACACGCACTCACTACTACCACAACGACCACCGCGACGACGACGATCACGCACCACTATACACTATTTCGTTGTGTCTTGTGTCGGGTCACTGGTGCACCACCGATATAACCACTCTCCAAAGAAGCCGCCTTCATTATACGTCTCGTTGTGTCATTATAGTCTTTCCAATTTTATTTTATTTTTATGTTCTCATTCGCTTCGAGATATTATTTATGTACGAATCTTTCGGGGCTTTGGCACTCGCATCGAATTATTTTGTTTATTTATTTATTAAAACTTGTCATCTAAAATTATTGTCAAATAGGTCTTTTTTGCTAGCTCCTTATCCTTCGACACACTCGCAATTTTGTCCGTGAAGCGTTTTATCCAACAGGCAGCTTGATACAACGAGGTGGCTCACCGTCGTGAAGAGAGACGGAGAGAGAAAGATTCGTCAATCCCGGCGAATTATTTATTGCAATATTTTCATTCGGTCCTTTTCGATGAATTATAACAATTATGGAACAGTAATGATCGGGACCGAAATCGATGAAAAATGATTCGTCATTTAATTATTATTGCTCGTTATAATCGTTGAAAGTTTCGCGAATGTCCGAGGAATAACTCGTGAAAACGAAAGGGCAAAAGCGAGATACGCGGCGTGCTTTCCTCGCGGTTACTTGACGCTCGCAACACTGTATTATTCCCGTTAGGTTGGGTCCGTGGGTCGGGTTGTTTCACCCGCCCGCTCGCACGACGAACGAACGAACGAACGCGAAGCGAACCCAGGGAAGCTGTTGGTTCTTTCTCCTCCTCGATGTTCAGTCGTCTCGGATTAGCGGGTTAGGTTGCGCAGGCGTAAACAACACCGTCGAGTCAACTGGACTCACGTTTCGGAAGAGTTCCGCTTGGCGCTACGATCAAACTGAGATTTTTAACCGGATTATTCAAACCTCAATCGGAAAATCATTGACAAACGATCAAAGACGGATATGAATAAAGCCGGCAACGTCGAAACGAGCTCAACGGATCCTTACAACTGAGTAAACGACGATACGACTGCGACGAAAACAAACTTGATCATTCATCCTTCCCCTCTCTTCCTGTGATAATAGAAAGAATATTCACTGACACTCGCCGTGACTGCTCTATCCCTAACCCTTTTTATGGACGTTTTTTTCATCTTTTTTTTTTTTTCTTCAAAACAGAATGATTAAATTGCTGCACATGCATTCTGATGCTCCAGAGAGTAATATTTATAGGCAAGGAAAATTGTAAAAAAAACCCTTTGGAAGCGTAGCATTTTCGAAAATGATTTTGTGTAAATTATGGTTAGAACTGGTCCATGACGATAAGCCGGTCGATGAAAGGAGAATCAAGGGATTTTCCAGAACGAAGAACGATAAAAGTTGGAGGGAAATAAAGAAAATTAAACGCAGCTGCCAGTTTTTCATATTTATTGAAAAAACATGACAGTTTTTTAGTTTAGTAAGGAGAGAGGTAACGTGTTCAATTTCTTCTGTATTGATGAGTCGACGGTTGTACAAGCTGAAGAACAGAGATGTTGCTGAACTCCAACATTTTAAGCATCTCCTTGGTCTCGGGATCAACCTCGATGACGTCGTGCTCAAGAGCGGAAACCTCGGGTACGTAGTTGTCCCTACGTTCTCTCTCTTCTTCCTGCAGCTTGATAGAGATACCGCGCACTTGACTGTGACGAAGTCTCTTCATCAAATGCGTAACGAAACTGTCAACGATAAGTTCACTTGTTATTATTTATGAAATTCCTTCGTTCAATACTCAATTCACATATTATTTATGAAATTCCTTCGTTCAATGCTCAATTCACTTATTATTTATGAAATTCCTTCGTTCAATGCTCAATTCATTTATTATTTATGAAATTCCTTCGTTCAATGCTCAATTCACTTATAGATTATTAAATTCCTGAATGTTTCAAGCAAACTGCTAATGCGCAGAGGGTTTCTAATGTACGGAAGCATCGTCTTACTTTATGTTTTTATGAAAATAAATTGGATCAAGAGATTTCAAAATTATTGATCAACTTGTAACGTAAGCTGCAATAAAACCAGATTTGAATAATTTGAGATAATAAATATGATAACTTACCCAGCGATTTTGTTCTTGAGAGGTTTGCTGGGAATAATAGCGATTTCCTCGCATATCCTCTTGTTGGTATGAAAGTCAAGAGTCAAACGAGTGTAATATTTCTCGATGATGACTCGAGCGGCCTTCTTGACCGTCTTAGTCCTGACACGACCCTGTACAAAAAAATGGAAACAAATATAAGTTTATAGGATGGTAAAAGAAAATAGGGCGGTGAGATTCACGTTGAAGCGTCGATCACAGGTATAACCAATAAAACAACGGTCAAACGAAGCCTGAACGAGCCAACTTTAGCGACCGAATACATGATAAAAAAAACATATTTTTTCGTCTAATATCGGCACTATTGTATTCTGTGAATATTTCCGAACGATCTAGTCACGATGTACAAACGTTTTTCGTACGGATCGACGATATATTAATGGATTTTTAAGGCAAAATGTCAAAATAATGTACGCACCATGTTTGCGAATGCACCGGAAAAGGCACGGACCGAACTGAAAGAGAAACACCAACGCTCCCGGTCTCTCTGACGGCGTAACAATGAACTACATCGTCGCGTCGTTGTTGAGTCGCCAGCGCCATTTTCGACGAACAACCGTTAAGGTTGAAAACTATTTTATCTTGTGTGTTCCACTATTAAAATATCTCAGTAAATAAAAAATTAATCAACAAAATAAATTGTTTTTCCGTTTATTTTTCGATTGTCTGATATTTATTGAATTCTAAATTTTCTCGAAAAGTTCAAGATAAAATCCTGCGTGACAGACGGTCGGTAAATGCTTTTAGTTGGAAGCAGCGCCACACGTACTAGTAGATGTCGCGACTGGTACGAAGTTTGAAAAGAACGGAGATAGCTTATTTGACTTTACTCTTGATATTTTGTTATTCGGTATAAAGTAGTATAGACATATATAGTTCAGCGATGGAGCGAAGGGTCATGCGCGTCACCCTCGTCCGTGTCCTTTCGTGTAACACATCGCCGCGTAAATGTGAGGCGCATGTGCTGAAAAAAAAGTCTACTTCACGTACGTTTTAGGAAGTGAGTCGCGTTAGTGAGACCGACGCGAAATGGAGGGTTTAAACGTTCTTTGGTCGATCGTTCTTCGGTTGTTCGAGCCTAAAATATGTGACGGCTCGTACGATGAGAGAGTTTCGCCAGATGCATAATACGAAAATTAACGTGGCCGATGACAATACGTTAACGAGGACCGGGTTGCTCGAGCACAGTCGAGTCGGTAATGCCGGGGGAGGAGATACAGGAAGAAAGCGAACGGTGAACGGCGCAGGCGATCCACCAACGGTGGGAGAAGATTCGAGAGGGTTGCGAGAGCACGTTGAAAGCGATAGAAGAGAGAAACCAGTGACAGTTTGGAGCGCTCGGAGTATATGGCGCGTCGTTCGAACAAAGAGGGTGAGCGAGTGCAAGAGAGAGAGAGAGAGAGAGAGAGAGAGAGAGAGTGAGCAAAAGTAGGAGTGCAGTGAAGGGTGGGGATATGGCAAGGGACGCGAGAGGGTAGGGATGGCGCGCCGAGTTTGTTTATCGCCTTGGTGAATGCTCGAGAGCGCGAGTCAGTTGGTCAGTGCAGTGCTGACACTTGGTCCGTGTTGTCGTCTTTCGAGTTGGTTATTATTATTGCTCGTTCAACAATTCGGTACGCGCGCGCGTTCTTTTTCTCTCTCTTTCTTTCCCTTTCTCTGTCTGTCTCTCTCTTTCTCTATCTTTCTTTTTCTTTCTCTCCGTATCCTGCTTCCTTTCCTTACTTCACTCGTAAATCCCAACGTTCCGCTGTCATTATTTTTCGTTATTCGTTTTTATTGCGCGATGACCGGTGTGACGTCAGTGTGTTAAATTCGTTGAGGAAAAAAGACCACGAAGCAACTCGTGCACATGTCGACTTTTTGCTAATATATTTATTACCAATCTCGTAACTGCATCGAACTAAAAGTGTGACAAATGTCTCGGGTTTGACGTAAAAAAAAATTAAAAAAAAGTGTCTCAGTTTCGCGTAATATGTTTTAATATTTGTTTTGTTCCGTTTGTCACAATATTTTTTTTATTGGACGCACGGAGGATATATACATGCGTGCTGCACGACGAGATTGCGTAAAATTATTTGATGACCCGAAGCACGGATATCAGGCACGCACACGGTAAGCCGATCATAACCATAAACATCATTATTTATTCCCGTTATTTTTTTTTTTTTTTTTTTAAATCTTTTTTCACATGTATTTCTCATCGTTTATATATAGAAGTGCTCTCAATATTGACTCGAGGAACGATAATTGTGCAATTCTCCGGCACGTTTTCTCGCGATAATTAAATCTTTTCTTTCCTCTCGGTTAACGTCGATCATAACCTTCGAATATTAAACAAGTTTTTATTCAAAATATAATCGTTCTCCAACGAAAATAATGAAAGAAAATGTTAATCATCCAGTCGTGGATACGATAGATATGATAATTCTTTGGTTATAATTAGCAACGCTGACAATGTTTTTACACTCGAAAAACAAAAAAGTGCTGATTTATCGCTCCTACCGGCACCAAGCACGTTTGTAATAACAAATAAGTATTCAAAAATCTTTTCCTTCGTATTTTTTTTCCTCTCTTTTGTCATGTTTCTTCGATACGATTATCGTTAAATTGATAATTCAACTAGCGCCCTTTGTCCAACTACATCAGACCATCGCTTTCCATTCAAATACACACAAAAATAATAATCGAAGAATAAAAATCTTTTCGTCTTCGGAACAATTGAATACTAAGAACCCCGCGAGCAAGGCCACGAATTTGTTCTCTTTCCCGGAATGTCAACAGCAGTCTCCGAACCGACGTACCCACCGCGCTACTCTGTTTACAGTTTTTTTTCTTCTTTTTTTCTCACGACCGCTGCTGAGCAATTAGCCTCAAGGATATTTGTTTCCCGGCAAAGGAGTTGAATATTTATTTTTTACCCTCTCGAATGCATCGGTCTCATTTCAATCCGTCAAAAAAAAAAAAAAAAAAGAACTCGAAACTTCATTATTTCGGCTGATCGCGCATAATTACGTAATTCCTTTTTAGTAGCATAATAAAAATAATAATAATAATATTACGAGTGTACGATATTTCGATGAAAAATCGACTGGAGTTTCGTTTTTTTTTTTTCTTTTTTCATAAACATCGAAGCACAGCGTGTGAGGAGGGATTATTTGTTTGAAATTTTGTTGAAACCCGGCGCCGACGCGGGGCGATCGGGTTTCGCGACTTGGACCAGTAAAACATGTTTTTCAAAGTTGGAAAGAACGGTCCTTGGGAGTTTTTCTCAACTCTCCCTCGTTTCTTGTAGCAGAGTAGTATACCGAAGTCGCGCACGCTTGGCGAGTCAGTCGGGTTAATTGCTTCGAGTAAAGCGTGCGTTCGCTCTTTCACAGAGCCAAACGCGCGGGCTATACTGCCGCGCTGCTGCTGCTGCTGCTACTCTCGGGCCGAGGCCATTAGAAACTTTGTTCGAACCTCCTTTGCCACGAGAAAACTTGAGAGTTAACCGGCGAATATAACTGTCAACGCCCGGTTATACGCGCCAATGAAACTATCCAACAAAAATTATATTTCTTCCTTTCAGTTTCATTCGATCGAATCCCTCTTTTTTTTGTTCCTCACATTTTTATAACCTCCCCCCCCCCCCCTCCCTCCCCCCTGACCCTTCGCGACTCGGTTGGTCCTCTTCTCTAATTGGCCGCACTCGAGCACCCGACTAAACTCTCCTCGATAAGTATTTTCAACTCGTTAATTAAAATGAATTTTTCATTTTGTTCTAACGAAAATTCAGATTTTTTTAATTCGATTGCCCAAATCGATTTTCATCTCGCCCATCGCTTTTTCTCTTCCAACTCTCGTTAAAAAAAAAAAAAAAAAAATAAAAAAAAAAAAAACACTAATTGCTGTTGATGCAACGAAATATCATCGAAATGGACTAATTCGTATATCGAGATGTAAAAAAATATTTTTTTAACGCAATACATTTGTTTCAGTAATTTACAACCGAATAAATCGCTATTCGATGAAAAAAATTTTTTTTTAATTGTTGAATTCCCCGTTTTGGGTCGACAGAATAGCTTTCGTTCGTTGTTTCTGATTCCATAAAAAAAATCAAACGATGAATTTACGTATTTTTTGTTCAACAAAATGCCTCTTTTCTGTTCGATAAACAAATTTTTTTTCTCAGTCTATTCGTTGTTTCTCATTCGATTGAAAAAAAAATTTGAAAAAAAATGAATTCACGGATTTTTCGTGCAGAAAAATAGCTTCGGTTCGATCGAAAAATATTTTTTCTCAGTGTATTCGTTATTTTTCACATTCAATTGAAAATAAAAAACGATGAATCCACGGATTTTTCTCGTGCATCAAAGTGGCTTTAGTTGGATGAAAAAATATTTTTTTCCTCAATGCATCAGTCGTCTCTTATAAACCAACGATATATTTTCCTCTCGATGCGATAGCTTACCGAAAAGAATGATAATACATCGATGAAACAATGGTAGATGTTGGAGATAAAAATAAGCATAATTTAGCATTGATAATTGGCGTGTCTTCGGGGAATAATGATTCTCGAATAGTACGCGAATATTATTATATCGCGATGTGTACGCCTATTATCATTCTCTTGCTCGGTTGCTTCTCTCTTGCCTTGGGAATCTTGGTCGTCGCTTTCGCGGTCGACCTCAGATATTTTTTTTTCTTCTTTTTTTTTTTTTCTTTTTTCTTCTTATCCTCGTATTCCGTTGCCCGCCGGATTTGTCCTACCGCGGCGGCGGCATCGTTTTAGTATATTTATTTACATTATTTTCATTTCATTTTTCGATGACTCTCCTCCGTGTCAGCTGACTGTGTGTGTTCAGCATTGCAGAAACAACTTTCTCTCCTGGCGCGTCGTAAGCGATCGGCGAGTATCGCGCCTCTCCCGTTTCTTCTGTCTCCCCTTCTCCAACGGAAGGTCCCCGGATCGACGAAAATTAATCCTGCCTCGTCTATACCCCGCTGGCCTCTTCTCCGCCCCTCGAATCAATCCCAATTTCCCTCTCCAGCGTCCGAGCTCGCGCAACGTGCGTGAATGATGTAGAGACATAAAGAGAGAGAGAGAAAACACGCGTTTCCTGTTGGCAAGAGAGTGGGGCAGAGAGCCTGTCCGAAGCTCCGAAGCAAATTGGTGTATCGAAATACTCTCGGTAAAATCATCGCTGCTGTGGCATTTCGTACGGCATATATTCATTGCGACACGTCCGCGATTCAACTCAAATGCGATGGAAGAAATATCAATTGATCGGCACAGTTCTCGGCCTTGACAAAAAGCAGCAGGCAGGCAGGCAGCAGCTTCGTGGGTTCGTTATTCATAAAAGATATTCGTATCTCGCGAACGCTCCGTTGCTGGAGCAAGGTCTGAATATATTTCACGAGAAACATCTCTCTCTCTCTCGTCTTCTCGCGTTCGCATATTTATCCGGATAATTACCTGATTAGCAGCGCTCTGGTCGGTTCTCCAGAAACAGAGAGATTGCACATATTTGCATCGGGCGAGGTTAAAAGAGTGACGAGTTTCGATAGGTGTACCCAGAATTTAGAGTGCTTTCGGTAGGAAAAACCGAACGCTGCAGCAGCAGCAGCAGTCAAGCAGTCTCCTGTTCCCCTCGATTTCTAAGGATTTAATATAAGGAAACGTGATACACGGGCACTGTGGAGTACGTACTATGTTTATTGGAGCGAAAGTTTCGAGAATATTCCGGCATGTGAGACGTTTATAAACGGGGAGAAGGTTGCGCGTGGATATACTTTTATAGAATCGGGGCAATGGGGGTCTATGTATATATCGAAAACACGTGGAGCACATTCAGAAATTAATATAGCATTCCGAAGAGCTCTGGAATCGCGAGGAATTGAGAGAGAGAGAGAGAGAGAGAGAGAGAGAGAGAGAGAGAGAAGGATGAAAATATGAATACAGAAGAATCTGCTCTTAGGATTCGTTACGAGAAGAATGCGTTTGATAAGCGAAAGTTATTTATTAGATACTCGCGCACTGAAAACAAGTGTTGCCAACTACGCGATGAGGTTGAGCGATTTTCGTTCTATGAATAGTTCATATTACGTTTAATTAATCACCCGGTAGTTGATCCATGAAAAGTCATGTCGTTGAGACAACTACGGGACGAACTTGCCACTAAATTTTTATTTATTCAACTTGAGCTTAATTCATATGATGCAACCGCACAAAATGGTTTCATTGAAAAACTAACAAAACTTGAGACACAGAATCGATGGATTTGGAATAGTCGCATCGAGGATTGCGCAAACAATAAGTTTTGTTTGAAACGATTTATATACATTGTAGCGAGACAGTCTTATATCCTAGCTGAATTTATAGTGCGCCAGAAATCCGCTAGAGGGCAACGAGCGGAGCGCTCTCGCGTAAGCGTTGCATGTCCCGTGAGTTTCTAAGACTGCGGAGTTGAATCGTAACTAAATAATCACTCTCAACCATTATTGTTGAGGTGATGAGAATATTTATTTTTGAGATTCTAGAAGAAGTAAGACCTCATCGGTATAATTCAAGAAGGCTGATGAAAAATGGTTTTCATACGAAATTATATCAACATGAACAATCTTCTTATTCATCATACAATGTTATAAACAATACCATTAAGAATATCAAATAAAATATAAGTGAATGAAAATCAATCAAAAAATTCCAATAATTGTACGCTTTGAATAAGCAATGCAATTTGTTTAATTCAAGCATGATTGTAACAATTGACCAAAATACTTTCGCCAATTACCCGAGCAATGCGATGATACTATTTCATATATTTATTTAATTTTATTCAAATAATACCTTTAATTCTGCCAAGTGTTTAATATTTTACTCGAAGTTGCGGGCGTAGTTGACCCAACGAAATCCCTTCAACTACGTGCGGAGGTTACGTCAACTACGCCATTGGTTTCGCAGTATCCAACCTCAAGGCGTAGTTGAGTCAACTACGCCTCCGTTCTCAACACTATGCCTTTTTTTCAGTGCGGGGTAGTGTGAGCCTTAAGATTCGCTGTATACGTGAGTCAGACGTGGCTGGCAAGAGATTCGGGTAAAATTTGAGGTGATACAGTCGTAATAGAGCGGGCACGAGCGAGTGGAGGGAACGGTGTTGATTCGTGCATGTTTCTTCGGCAGGCCTGACTCTCTATCGAGTCCCAAGGTCGAAATCATTAGTTATTCTCTTCAAGAAAATTACGCAATCGTTATAATCGATGCTGTAAAGCCGTTATTATTGTGGTTATGACTATTATTAATTAATATCGATGGGGTAAAAAAATGAATAGATTATGGCCATGTAATTCTCCAATTCTCTCGTTCGTTTGCTCTTCTCTCGCGTTATTAATAAATAATTCGAGGATATAATGGTCTCTCTCGGTGCGCTTCTCTTCGCGTTGCTCGATGGATATTGAATTCACTTTTGGAAATATGAACGCGCGCGTATACATACACGTCGTTTTAACGTGTGTAACAACCGGCTTCCGGTCGCGAGCAGCAGGACGATGATAAAATGATAAAATCGCGTTTTCCGCTCGAGCGCGCTAGCATCGCGCCTACGAACAAAGCACCACCGACCGTTCCGCACTCTCCTTTCATTCCTCTTCTCTCCCCCTCCCCCCGTCCCTCCTCCTGCCGCCTTGATACACATGCATCGCGCCGACAACACGTTCATCCGCCATTTTGCGATTTGTATACACCGATCTTGTCTCCTACACTCGCAAAAATTTGCCTTTTTTTTTCTTTCTTCATTTCATTCACGAACTTTATCGAGTCTCGTGATTACGCAACTTTTATTTTCTTCCGCGATTTGAATATTCATCGCGAGGATCTTGTCTTTTCAACTCACTTTTTTTTTCTTCGTTCAAGTTTCGTCAACGAAACAACGATTTTGTTCGAAATTTATTCTTCCCCGCTCAACACGTTTCGTTTGTTTTCTTACTTTCACTCTCGCGAGATCCTTCTCCGTATAAGCGTTTCTCATCTCTGTAAAATTTGTCAAAGAAAAAAAAAATACTCGTTGGCCTTGATAAATTCGGTGGATATTACCAAGTCCTCTCTCTCTCTCTCCTACGCCGAGCTGTCTGGGAATCCAAACGCTTGTTCTTTCGTCACTGGAACACACTGAAAAGTTCGTGTGCCAAGATTTCGTGAAAAATTTCTCATCGCTAAAGATTCGAGGCTCATAGCGCGGCGGCGGCGCGAAATCGATTACGAGTAAGAACATTTCCGTATCGTGATTCCGCGCGTGTACGGATACATGTGTTGTTCGTGGCTGGCCACTTTTGGCATACCGAATATCGTGTATATTGATCTCTCTTTCTTACTCTCTTTCTTACCGGAAACGGTTAGTCTCGCCAAGTGATCCGGTCATTCCACCGCGATCGTTTGGCACGCGGAATATAATACGCTCGCGCGAGCTTTCAATTTCGCCGCGGTTACCTATCGTCGCTCGCGCTTGCCGTTCTCCTACGCACTTCAACGCTTCCAACAACATTCCATCGACAACTCTCTCCCTCGTAAAATAATGCATCTCTTTTCCCTTCTCTCGTACACTCTCCATACGAAAATCGATGACCCGCGTATGATCTCTTTATAAATATTCGCCGATAGCCCCCCCCCCTCCCCCCCCCGCCTCCTCTCTCCTCGCAACGTTTGCGCGGATATTGCATCGGAGCGATGCCAAAAGCTCGTAAAAACGATACGCGAAACGTCATATTTTATTCTTGTTTTTATTCGAGAGCCATGTCCTAAGAAAAGCATATCGCTGAAGCATCATGCTCGTGTTCGCGTTCATCCGCGGTTGTTCCATTATCGAAGTCTTTTCGTTTCTCCCTTTACTCCGTTTTTCTTTTTTCTTTCTTTCAAATAGAAATCAAAAACGTTGCGTTTGAAAGGAAGGTTTTTATCGTGCGCAACGTAAAATCCGGTGGGAGAGAGTCGATATTTCACCGATAATTGGTGTACATACGCCGTCAACTTGATGATTCGATATAAGCAACAAACGAGATTTGATCTTTGATTGGCTCGTACGCGATATATCGCTTTCTACGGAGAAAAAAATGGGAGAGAGCGGGGCGGGATGATGAATTCGCTTCTCGTTCGCGGGTTATTCATCGGTGGAACATTTTTCGATCGATGGAACACGTAAATTGACAGGTTTACAGATCCGCTGTCATAAACGATCATTCTTGATGGAGGAATCGCGCGAGCGAGCATCTTTCCTTCGAATCGGGCCTCAATTTCTCTTTTTCTTACTGCAAAATGTTTTAGTCGCTCATTTTTAGTTCATTCTCTCTCTCTCTCTCTCTCTCTCTCGAATGATAATAAATCGGTGGCCCATCGCATGCAGAGCTCGCGCGTGTTCTAATCTACAATAATAATATCCTCATCGCCGTTGCTGGAAGTCCGAGGCTCTCTGCAGTAAACGGATAAAGAGAATGGAAGGCGAGAGAGAGAGAGAGAGAGAGAGAAAATAGCGCTACGTGCGCGCTATACACGTATTAAGTATAGAAAGAGGAGGCTTGCCGAGCAGGGGGAAGAAGCCAGGCGTCCAAGTTTCGTTCTCGTAAGTGATGTTGGTACGAAGTGCCCGATTACGGCACCGGGCTCTGCCACTTTGGCACAACGTTTCTTTCCTCTCTCCTGACGGCTAAGTTGCGGCTCTATCAAGCCGCCAGCTTCCGTCTTTCCTTTTTCCTCTTCCTTCTCTCCTCCTCTGCTCCTGGCTTCTCCTTGCACACGGAGCATACTCGACGTTCGATCGATCCTCCTCCTCCTCCTCCTCTCTCTCTCTCCGCTCCTTCATCTCCGTTCTACAAATGGAAACGAGAGAGAGAGAGAAACGAGTTGTCCTCGTTTCTCGAAGACCGAATCTCTACACACTACCTACGTGTCCACACACATCGTCTCCGATGTATATACACCCATATTCTCGTTTTTCGACTTTCGTTCTTTCCGGGATCAAGCTATCGTCTCTTATTTTCCGGCAGTTGCATCGATTCGAAGCTGCGATCAAACTTTCGGACGTTTCTCACATTCTTGTACGCCCTTTCGATCTTCCACGAACCTCCCACACCCTCGTCGTATAATTTCTGTCTAAATAAATATGATTTATATCCGATCCGAGAGAGCTTTTCATCGATAAATTACTGAATCTTGTACGTACAATTACCGTAACACCGGATTAAAGGTAATCTTACAGCGGTGGCTAGGTCCCAGGACTCGGAGTGATAAAATTTATTGCCGTTCTTCATCGATCTGTTAATGTTCTTACGAAATTTCCGGGTCGGTTAACGACTAATTGGGGGGGAAAAAAAATGTATTAAAAGAGAGATGTTCACGGTGAGGGATTCCCAAGGGTGACATAGGAAAATCCGATTTCCGGACACTAAAGATACGTATATCTTGATGAAAATCCATAAGATATTTTACAAAAATGAGATTCGAGTACTTCGAGCTTGTAGCAATCGAATGGTCCCAGAAAAAAATGGATCGTTGACCTAGTTTTTATGGAATATTGTGTTGAAACGAAGCTTCCGGGATCGGAGAGTGATTTTAACATTTCGGAGACGAAGAGATTGAACCCGCGCGTATCTGCGCGGTCGAGTACTGCGCCGGTTACTGAAATAACAATTATTTCAATTTTGTAATTATATAAAACCGATCTTCGATCGAGACAAATCCTTTTTTAATTAAGAACTATTATTTTTCCAGGTATAAAAAAAAATGAGGATAGGAATAAGTCATGAATTTGGTGTGATTGATATGCGAGCAGCTGAGTCGACAGGATTACCTTTAACGCTTGAGTTATAACGTTTTCGTTTATCTGTTGCAGATTCGAATATCGGGAGTGAGATATCAAATTTTCGGGTTCTTCGAGGAGTGGTGCTCTGAAGAAAAAAATCAATCGAGCAACGTTATAAATCGGTTCAAATGGTGTTAAATCGAAGAATAAATAAAATTTTATCGAATATTTTAGAAAAGTGTTCGCGTGTCCCGTGTAAATAAATTCCGATCGTAATGTTATCGCGAAGAGAATAAATTCGTGAAGAAACCCCTTCGATATCGAACCCCCCCGCGACGTTTCGCGCCACTCGTCCTTTTACCGCCGAAAAATCAACTCGACCAGCTGTTCCTTCCCCTCCCTCTCTCTCTTTCGTTCGTACTCGAATGGCCACGCGGCTTTCGGTACATCTTTATAAAATTCTGGATACTTGCCAACGCTTCGAATATACTGGGGTGTCGAGGACACGCGATTCACCTTACACGCGCGCTCGATTCGCGTAAACCGAGTGAACATCAGGCGCTTACGGAATTCGAGAATCGCGCCCCCGTTATTTATTGCGTTTTATTCGATTCGCAACCCGATCAACCGACCTCGTTTCGTTTTTTTTTTTTTTTTACATATTCCTTCGGCCCCGCGATCTTTCCATGGAAATAAACGTTCATCCTTGGCGCTCTTCGACCTTCTCCGTCATCGCGATCGACTACTCGCCGCGTCGCTCGATCAGCGTCGTTGATTCTTAATCGATAAACAAATCCGAGCGTGTTGAACCATCGAGAAGCTCAATTTTGAGCTTAAAAACGTAATAAATAAATCAAATAAAATAAATCAACGAAATCAGCTGCGATGCGTCTGACAGTGTTGCTCATTTTTTTCGCTATTTTCGCGTACGTCGAACGTATCGCGGCATTCTCACGTCCCAGACGTACACCCGTTTATATGAATGAATTCGCCGTTCATATCTCCGGGGGACACGAAGCGGCTGACAAGATCGCAGCTAAACACGGTTTTTACAACAAGGGACAGGTAAGAAACGTCAAATAACATTTTTTCTGAATCTCTTTTCCTCTCTCTTCTCCGCATACGCTTTTCATCAAGATATACACATAAAAAAACGTAAAAAAAAAAAAACTTTTTTCACTCATCTTCAATGACCCAATTGTAAACCGCATAATAACGTCAAAGTAACATATTTTCATTGCGGAGAGCTCAAAGAGGCGAACGTATGCACGTTTATAATATTCTTTCTCGTGTCTCTCCGTGTTCGCGCATTCCAGCATTGTTTTTTTTTTTTTTTTTTTTTTTTTTTTTCCATCCCCTTTGTGCTCCGTACAGAAAATGCTGGACGCCCGGGCGCAAAAGTCAAATCCTATTTTTCATTGGCGCGAGTGCTTTTCGGTCCTTTCTCTTCTCCATCGCTGCTCGCGTACACTCGCGATTTTGTTGCTGCCATACACTCTCGCGTTTCTGGTAAAAAAAGAAGAGAAAAAAAAAAACAAAAAACTCGTGCTCCGGACACGATTTCTGGAATGAACAAAATAAAATGGAAAAAGGAAAAAAAACACACTCATGCCTCCGGTACGACCCGTACAAGCCTGGGGAAAAAAATCGGATTACAATTTTTCTTTCTTTTACAAACGCAATGCGTTCGTGCTCTCTTCCCCCCCCCCCCTCCCCCCCTCAGCATGAGTGACAGGCACAACGAGAACATCAGCTCGCCGCGAGTATCGATCTCCCCCCTCTCCCTTCGAAATTGAAACGTCACTCACTTTTTCTTTTTTTTTCACCCCCCCCCCCCCTTGGGTGTTGATGAAATTAGATATATATTTTTTTCACAATGCGTAAATGAAAAAAGATGATGAGAAAGGATTGTTTCTCTCGGCGAAGAAGAAATGGATCGTTGCTCGTGATACTGCGAATAAATACCTGAAAATCGGCCTGGATGAGTGATAACGCTCGATCTACCACGAGAAAATATGAAAAAAAAAAATGTAATTGATTCATCTTCCTTGGATCAATGCCGGAATAATTCAATTTCAAGTTCAAATTGAACGAAACTCTTATTAATTGAGAAACGGATCGTTGCGTGGGTGCGTTTGTTGTTGTTTTTTTTCGCAATATGCACACAGCCGCATTCATGGGGAGTGGGCGATGGAGATACGTACGAGAGATCGATATCGACAAACTTCTTTATCTATCGCATGAGAAAACATGGAGTAGAGAAGAAGGAGGAGGAGGAGGAGGAGATTGAAGAGGAGGGAATTTGTCTGACGTTGCAGCTCGTACGTGCAGGGCAGGGAGCGAACAAATCCGTTCCTTGAAGAGGGAATTTACCGTTGCATCGTTGGCGGGTCTCGATCTTCCGTTGTCTATAGTACAGAGCAAAGGGGGGAAAAAAAAAGCAGCAGCACGCATCCTTGTCCCTCGGGGACTCGACCGTTTCGTTCGCTGGTAAAAGGCTCGGTCATAGCGTCTAGCCGCGTAGCGCGAATGCCAGAAAGAGAAAGGAATAAAAATGTAGCGGGAACACAGTGACAGTCTCGCTGCTTTTCTTGCCTGCCCCCCCCCCCCCCCCCCCCCCCAATCCCTGTAACCCGCAACCGCAACTCTCCCCTGTTTATCCCCATAGTTCTTCTTCCCGTCGCAGCGATCTACCAATCACGGATAGATGCATGCGACAGACATTCACAGTTTCTTATTCAGTAGCTCCCTACTAGTTTTCGTTTTTATTCCATGTTCACTCTCGAGAGCAGCAACCGGGTTCTCGAATAAGAATCTCGTTGAGAATTCTCACTCAATAAAATAACGAGTTCGGCCTAAATAGCTTGGACGTTTTCAACGATATTATAGAAGAAGAAAAAAACAACAAAATGTAGGGCAATGAGATAAAGTTTGTATTATATTTTTTGTCCCTGCTAATAACATCTCTTCTAGTCGCTTCGATCGATTATTTCTTCAAATCCCATCGGACAAAAAGCTTCGCAATTTTCTCCGAGCTTGTCCCTCTCGCACCATTTTCGTAAGTGGACGCGCGCGACCCGCATACGAGGCAAAATGAGGGATGAAAATTGGCCAGAGGGCGACGGTGGTCGCGTTCTCTCATTTGCTTAATATCGGAGCAGCACATTCGGTAATGAGGATTCGCGGTGATGCTCGAGCGGTGACTCGATTCTTCAGGCATTCAAAGCTCTCTTGGTCCATCTCGTACTCGTACATTCGGTTGTTCGATTATTCAACGAATGTGCTCCGTTTCGAAGCTTCCAATCTCGAAACGACCTTCGGGATTCGTGTAAAAAGATGTGCAAACCTGCGGTAGGAATCGGAGAAGTTATTTTTGCATGCTTTTCGTGTCCGGGCGTCGAATAGGACCCTCGAGCACGGCGTTCAACCAGCCGGGCATCTATGATTGAACCGTCATTCGTATATACACAGACTCGATAAATATTCAATGATGTTTCATCGAGAATGGTAATTAATCGAGAGCCTTGATACAGTCGCGAATTCGCGTAATTTATTATCGAACGAGAAAGCCTCTGCGTCGGTAGTTTCTTTGTTGCCAATTTCTCGACCCACCCTGCTTTCTCACCGGCTATATATATGTACTAGCTGTGCGTGCGGGTTTCGCCCGCTGCATAGAGCAGGCGCATCTAGCCTATTCTAGCTGTGAATTTTTCCTATTTTAATTTTTTTAATTTAATTTTTTAGATACATGAACTATTCCGTTTTGATGTTATCTGGGCCATATTTTTGCGTTTTCTTTTCAATTTCAGAAATAATTCTTCAGTTTTCTTCTGGATAAAATAATCGAACGAAAGAATTTCGTATTTTTAATTTTTCATAATTTCATTAAAAATGCTGTAACTTTTTTTCTATACCGAATTGAGCATTCAGCCACCGCTCATTTTGTTCGTTTTTCAATTCCCTTCAAATTGGTAAATCGTTTTTTTTTTCTTTATCGTTAGTATTTAACTATCGTCGAGTTTTGAGAATTGGAGATTGAACGAAATCATTAAACTTTTTTTTTGCATTTCTGTAAAAATTGAGATAACGAAATTTTACAAAACCACAAACTCAGTTTGAATCGTGATCTTTAATCTCGTGAAAGATTCATTGTAATCGGTTCAGCCGTTTTCGATTGAAAAGCGGCCAAACATTTTTTAGCGAACAGATTTATATATATAGAGATAGATAAATAAACGTACGCTTACCGAAATTGAAATGGGAATTATCTCCCGCCACGCGGCTACCTCTCTGTACAGATCATACGTATATATACCGCCCCGAGAACTTGTCTTCTTCCGTAGCTACGTGTAGTACGACGAGGCGAACACCAGGATCCGCGAGCTAGTCGTGAGGCTCTCACTTCGGTTATTCTCTCGTAAATATGTTAATACACCTCTGCGCGAGGAGAGAGCATGAACTTGCTAACAACTCGACGATCTACTACGTAGCTCCGTGTTATCGAATCCGCTCGTAGACAATAGAGAACTTGATTCACACAACTTTACGCTTTGATTCCTTGGCGTGTAGTAACTTTTATTTCTCGACTTGCTAAATAAATTCTTGGAATATACATATGTACGAATATGTAATAACGCAGCACTCAAGAGCCAAATTCTATGTGAACAAATTCACGACTCTGATTTCAGCAACTCCGTAATTCGAAGCTGCGAAATTGTGATTGCCTCATACTCTTGAGATGTCGAAAATTATCCAACCTTCGACTCTATCAGCTGTTTTTAACTCCCGACTGCCCGTAGGGCAAAAAGACGGGAGTTATGCGTTTCACTGCGATCAGTGGGTGGGGGAACAAAGCTGCATTTCTTGTGCATACTCCAGGAAACGTCTCCCAACATCCCCTCAATTCCATATCAGTTGCCATAATTATCGTTCAATTATTCATTGATAAATATTTTCAGATCAGAAAAACGAAATCCTGAGGGAGTTATTTTTTTATGATTATTTTCTTGTTTTTTTTTTCCAAGTTTTTCTTTTTTTAATATGACATTTCGAAGTGAGGTGATTTTTCGTTTTTTTTTTTTTTTTAATAAAGAAAAAAAAAACATTGTCAGTCGATTGCGAACGATAGCAAAACGTTTTACTCTCAATCGAACATGATTCGGGTCTCGATTCCGTTTGTTCGATGATTGAAAAAATTTGTAACAAGCCGAGAACGAGCTGCTCTCTATTCAACTGTACAACGAACGAACCGTACAAAAGTTTTTAATCTCAAGCAAACCTTGTGTTTTTCATTCCATTATTTTCAAGCACTCGTTACCAGGGTCGTTCTGAATTCGTCAGCGTATAGTTTTCCTCGAGTGACTCGTTGTTTTCGTGTACAGACTTTTCTTTCCTGTTTGGAATTCTCAACCTCCTCGCCCCGGTTTATCTCGAGCGGAAAAAAAAGTTGACGTTAGAACCCGCGTGCGAGCACATTTTTCCTCGAGCGCGATAAAAATTATTGTGCAATCGTGGTGCGTGGTTTGTTATTTTTTCCTCAGATCCTCGATTCATACTTTTTTTTCCTCGTCTTCGGCCCAGACATCCGGATCGATGCTGCTTCGCTCGCATCATCGCGTGATCGCACGCGCATTACAAATCTATATTTATTCAGACTCGATCGACTTTATCTTTTCATTCGATGTACTTGGAAATCATTTTATATCGTTTGGTGAATTAGTCAAAAAGAAAATGTTTGAATATTGAAAACCTTATTTTATATTCTTCGCTATGAATTATGCACTCGAGCTCATGACTGTCTCCATCGAATCTTCCGCGTCGAAACTACCGCGATTTTTCGAGTAATTTCCATCTGTCGTTGATATCCGATGCATGAAGTCCTCATTATTATGAAAATGTTTCTTTCGCTGCCGCGAATAGATAAATGATTCGAAAAAATAAATGATTCGAACGTACTTGCCGTTGGTCCGCCTGAAATTTTAACTTTACGTATTCTCTTAGACATTCGCTGTATCGTTTTTCCGCTTAACGTAAATGAAATTCCGTTGGAATTCAGATGTCTGAAGCACGTAAAAGCGTACGCGCGGGCGATCCTCGTGTTTACGGAAGCCAGAGATCTCTTATCCTTTTTTTTTACCAAAAGGCGCAAAGGTGGAAAA
The DNA here is from genome assembly GCA_037576405.1 of Campoplex capitator. Taxonomy (NCBI): domain Eukaryota; kingdom Metazoa; phylum Arthropoda; class Insecta; order Hymenoptera; family Ichneumonidae; genus Campoplex; species Campoplex capitator. Next base: position 3,543,467 of record JARBWI010000323.1, on the reverse strand, counting down.
TTGGCGCGTTACCAAAGTGAACTCGTATTCCGCATCTTACAAGTTCCTGCTTACGCCGAAAAACTAGAACCCCGTATGCCCCTATATAAACATCGATATACTCGAGCGATCTTGACGCTCGTACACGGTATTCACCGAAAGATGCGCCCTGGTACAGAGCCTTTAAAAGAGCATGCACGCTTATATTCGTTGATGCACGCGAGTCCGCAAAATAGTTCGTGTATCCATAAGCACACACGAAATAAGCAATAACGCGCACGATCGACTCGATCTTTCGTTCTTCTTCTTTTTTTTCCTCTTAGCTGAATATACGAGGTAAAAAAGAGCAGTGCATATTCTCTCTTTCGCTTCCTTTTTATTCTTTTCCTCGTCTTCAAATATTATACGATCGAGAGAGCAGGAGGCAACTTCGGCTCGTACAAAATTATACTTTTATTTTTCAAAGAAAAGCATTATTCTATCGCTCTACAACACGAGCGTTCAGTTTTTAAATGATCCGAGGTGCAATTTTAGTCGGTAGCTACATCTAAAAGAGAAAACTTTTTCCGTTATTCGTTTTTTTTTTTTGTAAAATGCGGATCGATCGATATTTTGTATACGTACGTACAAGGCGCGTTGCGTTCTTCTCTCCTTTTTCGTATTATAGCAGATCGTGATATAGAGATCTATCGTAAAACTTTGGGCGAAACTCAATTTTTCGCGGTGCTAGGTCATCCCGACGGCGATCGCGCTCGAGGAAATATTGTTGGAGCTAAATAACGTCTGACTGAGCAAGAGAGAAACAGAGAGAGAGAGGGGGGAGGAGTTATGGAATCGGAGGTGACGATTTCTCCTGGTTCGTCGTAAATCGTCTTGGGTGTGCGATGACAATTTCCTAAAACGTATTGCACCTGCTGGTAAAGCGATTTGGTAAGTTTACCGTTGGTCTTGGGACTGTCAAAGTGCGACCGGAAGAAATAGAGAGTAAATATGCCAACGAATTCTTCAAGAACAGTACGCGAGTTTGGCTTCGACACAAGCAACATTTACGCAATAAAGCAATTCCGCAGAACTCTTGTTCTCGTCTACTCGTCTCGTTGGCGATGTTAAGTACAGAAAGGGCGCAGCCGGAACGCGCTAAGTCATCGGTAGATAGGGCCTTTTGTCGTGGACGCGTTTCCAGTCAATCGTGAATACAAGTCCGCCGGCCTATACCGATACAACGTGTGTCGAGAGCGGAATCCCATCGTTCGTGGATGACAGTACCAGGGAGAGCCTTAGAGATCGATAGCGCAATCTCTGCCTAAACACACTGTGTATCGACGTAAATTATGCATGCACGCGTGTGTCTATATACATATGTGTGTGTGTGTGTGCGTGTACAAGTGTAAACGAATCAGTGCCAAGGCCTGTATGCATTTGAGATACAGCGTGAGAGGGAGAGAGAAAGAGAGAGAACGAACGAGTGCAAGGCAAAACACACAAACCCTGTCAATCTTACTGAGCACCTTCTTTCATTCATCGTTTTTACCGGCAACTTCGTCCAACAGAGAATCGAACGTTTGCCCATTATTCGCTGGATAAGATAAATTTTTTTTTTTTTTTTTTTCAATTTCTAGAACGTTTTCTTGTAACTTCGTACTGAGCGATGCACATGCTTTGTTCATCTTTTTTTTATATCGTTTTCTATCAAATCCTCTCGTTGACGCTCCGGCTCGATTTTATTTCAGCGAAACTTCAATCTATGTCGTTTCGTTCTTGCTGACTGTGATGGAGCCAGAGAGAGAGAGAGAGAATAAGACTTCGTCTTTATTCACGGTTCACTAGTACACGCTCTCTCGCTCTTTTCAATGCTTCTCTCATTGTTTATATATCTGTGTATATACGTTTTTTTTTCTTATTCTTCTACTCAAAGAAGCAATATCCACGGAGAAGGACGACGACAAGTACAGTATTGCGTCTAAAGATTTTTCTGCCCGTCTCCCTCGATCCGAGTACACTTTATATGGCTGGCTATATATATACATATATCTGTATACGTGACGCCCTTGGTGAAAATATTGAACGATTCGCGACGAACACCTTTCCAAATGGCATTTGGACTCCTGAGCTTATACCTGCAACTCTTATTCGTTCCGATCGGTGAATCCCGTGAATCATACCATCTTTTACAGCTGGATCAATTACCATGAGAATGAGTATACACTCGTGTAAGATCTCGAACGTCGAGGAAAAATCGAATTACTCTTATCGGCTATGGCCGGAAAGTTCATCATTGGATGCCCCGAACAATCCGTTTGATATTGGGCTGAAAAAACAAAAAAAAAAAAACAATCGTAACTAAATGAATCCTGGAATCCTGGAATTATCCTCTTATATAATGTCAGAAACTCGTCGATGGCACAGGATAAAATTGAGGTAACGATGAATGAAGTAACCGGGTATCTCGTATATTATCGAACGGCACACGATTGATCCTCTCGCAGTGAACGCCCGGTCGGAGATTTATCGTAACTTTCGTTCAATCATTTCTCGCGGTTTATTTTATTCCGGTATTCGTGTAACTGGATATATAAACTCGGCAGATATATCGGTAAAATCGAGAGATTAACGAGTGCGCTCGTACTTGAAACTAATTCAACTTTGATAAACCATTTGTCCCTCAAGCTCTGCAGTAATCGATTATTCTAGCCGTCTTTCACGCTCCATTTATTCATTAATTCGTATTTTTTTTCTTTTTCTTTCTTTTTTTTTTCAAACTAGGTGTAGGCTATTGGTAAGGAGAGTAATTCCAACGGGTTTTTACCCATGTTTCCAAGAGTCGAAATCTCGTATGCACGTAGTGCGGAGGAAAAATGTTAATTTTTTTAAATATCTTTGTTCGATCGTTCATTGGATAAATAATTCCGCGAACCTATAACATCAACGATAGCAATGGCTTTGGAAAAATTGATCGAGCAAAAAAACGTGAATGGGTAAGACGGATTACAATGGGACGTATCAGTGACGACTTTTGTTCGTTTCGTCGTCGCTTCCTGATGCGTGTCCCGTTGGCTTTCCAAAACGATGAAAATAAAAGCGTCGTATTCACGGGCTAGGCTCGCAGCGTAACTTCGCCAACGTATAGATCGATCGGACTCGCATTCATCACGTACGTTTTTCATTCTCTCTCTCTCTCCCTCTCTCCAGGTCCGTATATGCCTTTCGGTGAATATCATTGCACGCGTTATATACTACGCGATGACAAACATCATGCGAGGGCTTTGTTCGATATCCGAACGGATTTTCCCGAAAGAGTTCATATTCCAGGACTCAAAGGCAATTCCCGTTTGTACAAACAGCGGTGAAGAGCATTATCGGTAATACCGCCGTCACACTCACGCCGATATACACTCTTGAACGATTTATTTAAAAATTCATTCGTTTTGTCCATGTCGAACGATTGGTCTCATTATTCCTGACCGAGATTCTCAATGATGATGATTCAAAGGGAGATAAAATCACGTTCCAGCCATATGAAATACGAGTTTTATCCTGCGAGAAGCTGCATGCCGATCAGAAAGCAGAGCCACTCGTTTAATATAACCGTCTTCTCTCTCTCTCTCTCTCTCTCTCTCTCTCTCTCTCTCTCTCTCTTTCTCTTCTGCTCGATATAAAACCGGAGCTCGAGATTCTACCACATAGTCCGTTCAAGTTGCTTGGTACCTTCGAGCCCAAGTTAGATTGAACCATTTAGTTCAGCCACCAGATAGATATACAATGATAGCCCATGCCGAGGAGAACTACACAACCGAGGACATCTTACCTTTTCGATCTCTCGTCTCAATCGTATACTGGAGAGAGCTTTGTAACTTTAGTGGTTCCCGATATGCCGAACGCGTATCTTCAGAAGTGTACACCAGATTTTCCACAAAGATGGATAATACTCGGCCATACACACAGACACACACACCTGAACGTCTTCAGCTCTCTTTCTCTCTCTCTCCCTCTCTCTGTCTCTGTCTCATTCTCCCTCGGATTCTCGAGATCAAGTAAACTCGACGTACTCCTTGTACGGATTTCGGTTAACTGCGGCGTAACTGTGTTTCAACGTTCCGGTAATGAAGGCGCTTGATAGCTCGATTCGATTCCCTGATCCAGTCCCCGCCGAGTTTACTACACTTCGACTCCATATGGTTCTATTATATTGGCGTGTACACGAGAGACTAAGGGGAACGGAGTCTAGCCAGCCTCGATATACTCGACGAGTCTAAGCAACTTCTTGCACTGGCTCAATCGGACAATTCTCTGTCTGGTATGGTTAATTGCTCGATCGACTCTCCTTCTCAAGTCGTATATACGTTTTATCAAATGTCTTTCGAAATTCGAACTAGTTCGATTCGCTATTTTTTAAATTATATCTTTCATCCTGTACGTGGCTCCGATAACCTTCTGCATCTACGATTCGTTGATGACTGACCAACGCTATTATTCCCAGTTGAATAATTTACAGTTATATTCCATTACTGGCAAAAACCGACAAACGCGACCCTTTTCGATTCTCGAGCTTCACTATACTTGCCTCTCACGTTATTGTAATAATTATAATAATTAGCGAACTCCTCGTTTATCGTTATGATCGTAACGCACGGAAGCAACGTGACACGATTCGCACAAAATCTCAAGGTTTTATTCAGTTTTTTATTTTTTTTTAAATTTTATATTCGTACAAATAAGAGGTGAATTAAAAAATGTATTCATCATCTCACATTGACATTTAGTTTATCCCAGTTTTTTTTTTGCATTTAGCCTAAAAAATTCACGGACATATTTTCATTTAATAAATCCTTGAATGTCTAATGGATTTAATAAATTAAATCTTTGTGCTTACTTATGAATAAAAATGTGTCAATTTTTATGAAATTTTACATCGTTTTTTTCTTTTATTTTCTCATCTTTATATCATCATAATATGAAAAATGTTATTTCGTATTTTAAAAGTACTTTAATGGTGGCCGCGGATGAGGCAGTTTTGTCGCGACCTAATCCGAACGCCATGTTTCCTCGGTAAAAGGGTCCACTCCGGATTACGTATGTATGTATTTAACGTCGCAATGTTCGTTGGCTGATTTTTTTTTTCTTCTGAATAGCAAATTTCTCCTTTCCATAGGCGCCCATCGCTCGTGGATTTAGCTTGTCCGACCAAAGTGCAACGACACGAGAGATAACGGGATTGTGAGCGAGAGGCCCGAGAGTCGGAGAAAAGGAGCGAAAATTTCGAAGAGCGGATTAAAGTATACTTATAGCCGACCGAGAGTCACGGCAAACTCGAGGATCCCTTTTTATCTCTCCTCGTTCACTTCCTTTTACCGTATATAAAGTATACATGCGAATCCAATATATATATATGCTCGTACATATATTTCTCGTTATACTCACGCGCACTGTTCTGTTGGATACAGACGTGTCAACCTCGTCCCCATCTCTTCCCCTCTCATGCCAGTCTCTGTCTCTCTCTTTCTCTCTCTGGGCTGGCTCACTGCATGCTTTTTGCTTTATCTCATGCTGTATTATCCATTATTACGAGTCTGCGGAATATCGAGGAAAAATTCTTGCAGAGGAGACCGGGACCTGCTCGATCGATTATTCATAAAATGCTCGATGGACGAGAAATCTTATCGCTCTCGGGCCAGCGCACAGCATTCGTTTCTTCAGCTGCCTCGCGATCTCTGCTCGTATTCTAGCTGTCTCATATTCGGTCACAGTTTGCTACCAAACCGACTGACGATGAAAAAGTTGTGGGCAACGGGAACTCTACGAGCAAGAGAAAGAATATATCGCGTTGAATGTGTGTGTGTGTGTATGTGTATATATGTATATACTCGGCACATACGCGTTGTTAAATGTGTCCCGAGGGCGATGGAACGAACGATTGATATATGAGATTGGTAGACGCGACGGCACTTGGCCCGATTGGTCTATTTGCGAAAAGTCCAATAGCGCGGTACAAAGACAGACACAGAGAGGATGCACGTCGGCCCTGGGTTACCGGTGGTATCTGCTCCTGTGAAATTGATCTCGACTAATGGCTATATCGGAAGCGTACAAATCTGTTGTTTGCAAAACGCGTGGCATCCTGCCGCCTCCGTCTACTTGATTGAATCTCAACGAGTCCGGATTCGCGTCGCCTTAATTTCTCGTGGATACTTTTATGTCCAGTTTTTTTTTTTTTTTTTGCTTCGCGTAATGCTCGTGGCACCATCTGGCGCAACGCTAGTGCAAAGTGATCATTTCTCTTGGACGAATTATTCCGAGTGGCCTAGCCCCGGGTACTGTATACGTATCCCTCGCATTATATACTCGTTCGCTCTCTTTTTATTCTCCGATCCCCCCCCCCCCCCCCCCTTCTCTTTGCCACGTTTTTCGTTCCAGCCGGATAGTATTAAGGCGATGCTTCTTTGTGCTGTTTTACACCGCTGGAAATATATCCCTCTCTCTCTCTCTCTCTCTTTCTCTTTCTTTGCTGCTCACTCGACTTAACCGCACTATGATTTATGGCAGACGAATGGAGATGGAATTTCGCTATTTCTCGGAGTAACAACTGCATTAGACTGCGGTTTTAAAGTCAGTGGATCTATATATGTATGCATGCGGGAGAATGAACCTAAACACGTTACTTGCATAACCAAGATATCCGAAGACTTTTGTCAATGTTCTAAGAACTTGACTCTCGATACTCCCGAGCAATGTCGATGACACGGGTTGAGAGCTGAGAAACCAAGAGAAATAGCGAGAAATAAAAATCGAATGAAGCTTGGACGGATCGAGTGACATTGCTGTCGGATGAAAAAGAGTATTATCCTCGGCTAAGAAAGTTTGAAAAGTCGGCGAAAAAAAAAGAAGAAGAAGAAGAAGACCGTAAAAAGCTGATTTGGTAATCGCTTAATCGCATCGGACATTCGCATCCGCGTTTTTCGAGTGCTTCTTCGCGGGGGTCGAAGAGAGAAACGGGGAAAAACTTCGGTTTCGAGCTTCAACTATTTTCCGAGCTTAATATCAGAGAAGTAGGTGGATAAGCAAGCGAGAGACGGAGGGAGAGCGAGAGTGAAACAATACGAGGCCGAGAGCTGCAAGACTCGATGGTAAAGTACAAAATTATCTTTTTTTTTTTTTTCTCTCGAGTCTTCTCATTCTCCGGTACATATACAACTGAAAAATTTTTGCGCTATGTATAAGTTACTGGTACATAGTAACAGTTGTGGAGGAGGCAATACGCGCTGGCGTGTATATATACATCCTCTATATTCGGTTACCACGGAGACCGCGACTCTCTTGCTGGCGTGGCATTGCCATATAGCTGACGCTTCTCTCGAGGATTTACGAGACTGAAATGGAGATGGAGTTTCCCGTTGAGCGTTGAAGAGAAAAGAGCGCACCGCACGAGACGGCCAACCGAAAAGAGTGAAAGAGCAGTCCGTAAGTCGTGAGAGCGCGAGCTGGTGGAGAGGAGAGACGATTTGAAACTTTAGCGAGTATATATACCGTACAGCGAGACGAAAACCGCGAATCGCGTATACAGGCGAACGCGTGTGTGCTCCCGTGTTACGGGAAAAAGCTAGTTTGGCTCGAACTTTTCGAATCTCCCTTCCTCCTCCCCCCATCGACCCTCATGCACAACTGCTTAAAACTCGCACAAATTCTCCGAGAGTATATGGCCATGATCGTAGCGTGTGTATAACAGTCACGATTTCACCGAGTATAACCGTAGTTCGGAAGCTGACTCGAGTCAACACTACCAAACAGAGAAAAGCTCAAAGGAAACATTGACTCCGAGTCCCGATAACGCGCCGAGTTCGTGAAGCCGGTGGTTACACAGGAGAAGGAATAGTTTCACCGCGCGCGCAGGCGCTTCGTTGTGTGTAATTTGCATGCGCTATAATGGTCATCGCTTCGGAAAGTCTCGATACTCCAAGGCCACCCTGGACCTTATCTTCGTACGAATTCAAACATTTTTTTTTGTTGTCTCGATGTCCTCAACGGTTATCATCTTTTCTATTATACATATTCATCAAGAGACGTGGTAATATTTGCCGACCGAGAGCGTGATAAAAAGATTAAGGCAGAGAAAGGTCGAGCGTGCACGGGAAGATTGTACGCGATCGCGGGAAAAGTTCTGGCTATACCGAATCGGGATATTAGTACTCTCGTCTCTCTCTCTCTTTCTGCCGATCCATTAAACTCTGTCTAAACTCTTCCGGCTCTCTTTCTTCCGCTCGCTGTTTCTTTTATCACATTTCATGCTCAATTTCTCGTTTTCCGTAGCGTAAAACACATCACCCCGAAAGATTGGAGCGGTATAGCGGTAAAAAAGTTACTTTCGTCGGGATTAGAATTAGCTGTGTCTCGCAGAGCTTTATAAACCGAGAGAATAGTCATCGGTGGCTTTGGCAAAAGCATCCGGCTCTGATTCTTCGTACCGCTGAATTTCTTGTCCACACACCTACACACCCGCTTTATACACTAGCTTACAGCAGACCAGACGAACTTGAACATCGTGTATCAGGCGGCAAAAGAATGCGAAAACGAGTAAAGAAACGAAGGATATAAAAAGTAGACGTGAAATTCAAAAGAAAATTCGACTTACCGCTTTCTAGACTTCGGGACTTTCTCTGTATCCGCCCGCGGAACCTTTTCAACTATCTTTTCAACCCTTGCTTTTCATATAATGCCAGCGAATTTCTACCATTGTTCGTATTTTCGTAGCCACTTCTTTGTTGATAGCCGTTACCTTCACCGCACGGATCCCGAATGAAAATTTTATCCAAGAATTTTTCAAACAGTTGCCCCTGTTCAGTATTTTCCATTGTCATTGGCTCGACTGGTTTATGAGAGCCATTCTTGATTCAATACCGAATACATGTGACCTCTTCGAAGCTAATTTTTGCTCTGCGTCCATCCAGAAATAAAGTCTGGAACTTTGCAAGATCGATTATTTCACTGGTCGAACACTCGACGATCATAACAACAAGAGATATGCTCTGGAACAACTATGCCTGATTGATTGTCGCTATATTGCCTCTGCCGTATACGTTCTTTGCCTCCACACGATGAATACCAATTTCTATCTCTATGTTTCCTGCTATATATCAGAAGAATAAGGTTATTCGCATCGCGATTCGTATCAAATTGTATCAACTGTCCTCTTTTGTTGGCTATACCATCTCGATGGAACACTATTTCGAAGAGCCGCGCATCCGTGTGCATTCCTACACTTAAAGAAGGAGATCCCTCTTGCTAGCCCACAGAGTCGCAATTTACCGCTTTTTATCTCGTGCTTCCCTTAATGCCCCGCTACTTTCGCTCCGTGATTACATTGGACTTGGAAAAAGGTTCTAATACAGTAATCCAATTACCGAAGAGCCGGGGCTTTAAAACCCAACGCTTGCAAGTGCACGTGCACTCGCTCTCACAGACCTACACACGCCAAAGTTACGATAAAAAATATGGAAGGTCCGTGAACAATGAGAAATGCTTATTCTTTGCGTCAGCAAATTTTGAGAGCCAAAACTATTATACCAATTTTGGAAGGTGCTTAATACACTTTTCGCTTTGAGGCTTTCACGGGCATCATTGTTACAAAAGTTTTAGGCAATATATTGAAAAATTACATGTCATTCATCCGGAAGTGTCAAACTTTTGTGACTGAATACATTTATTTATTTCTCATGAGAATTCGCGATAGCAAAAAAAATATCTTAAGATTTGATGGCTGTTGATTCTCAGGCAAACCGACAGTTTTAATTATTGTTTGTTTGTTTGTTTGAAAAAGTCGTTTTCTTTTGCCTCATCAATCTTCCTCAGTGGGGACACACCGGGTTTGCTTCTGAATTTAATCGGCAATACTCAAACAAGGTGCTATACGCGATTAATGAGTCACACAACCCATGGCATGCAGGAGGCTATTAAAGTCAGGTGATTGTCGTCTCGTATGTTTTACGGGGGAAAAACGGCACGCGCTACGACACATGGCTGTTAATAAAACCCGATAAGATATCGTCTTTAATACCGCATAAAGGGTTATCAGCGATCGCGGGGTAACGACAACAATTTATTATTTCATTTCTCTACGAAACATTCACCATGATGGAAAGAAAGTAGCCGTTAAAAATTTGACTGGCTCTCTTAAAATTTTCTCGTTTAATAGGACTCGAGTTAATTAACGGAGTGTGAGGCCTGAGGAAGGAAGAGGGGATCCGTAAGATTTCTCGGGACTTGTATACAGTCGAGGCGATCGAGTACTGGAATCCAAACATTTTATTTTTTGGCTACTTTTTATATATAGAGTCGTGGAAATTTTCTCAAATCATTTTTGCCCAATATCAACTTTGTGTGATCGACGTATAAAAAAATTTAATGGTAAGTGGAGTGATGGCTTCATGAAAATCATGAAAATTCTCAAGAGACCTGAAGAGGATCACGAGCCGAAATGTATGTCTACACTCTAAAAAATACCGGTTTACTAGCCCCTTGACCCTTTGAACCATGGTGGAACACATATGTCCACTTTTTTTGTCGCTATTTCATTATTAAACTGCTATTTTAGTCATTCGTATCGAGTCTTTTAGGTCTAAATGTTCCCTGGAACGTTCACGGATGTTGAAAAAAAAATATGAAAGAAAACCTACAAATTCGTATTATTAATATCAATTATTTTCATTTTGATTTTTCCGAGTTTCAATAATATCCAGTAACACGAGCATCGAGTTCCATCCATGCAAGTAATTGCTGGCATATTTCATTTCGCCATTCTACTATTTGAATCATTCATATCGAGTATTTCGGGTCTACATGTTCCCTGGAACGTTCACGGATATTGAAAAAAAAATATGAAAGAAAAGCTACAAATACGTAGTTATATTAATATCAATTATTTACATTTTGATTTTTCCGAGTTTCAATAATATCCAGTAACACGAGCACCGAGTTCCGTGCAAGTAATTTCTGGCATATATTTCATTTCGCCATTCCGAATGTTCAGAATTCGAGTTCAGGTTTGTAATCAACGAGCCCGGAAACCCCGTAGGGTGAAATGCCAAGCTGAAGCCGCCATTTCTCTCACCATTTAACCATTCGGCGAAAACTTTAGTAAATCAAAATAAAAATTTAGTTCGGTCTCGTAATCGATCAAAAGAAGAGGGAACATTGGGGGGAAAAAAAATAATAATTTACCAAGATGAGGTTCGTGTATTACGAGAAGAACAGGGCCACCGTGCATGGACACGAGCAATCCGACGTCTCGCGTACGTGCGGCAAACCCCGCCCAACTACTCACCGAGTTACACAAGTCGGCACGAGAACGCTTTCACTTGGCAGCGAACGCAAACATGGACGTTTTTTTATTTCACTTTTATACAGGGTGACCTGTTAACACTGAATCATACTTTGGAGCATGATAGCTGGAGCCATCATGACACATCGGAGTATCAAACACGAGCCTGGTAAAGTCTTATCGTTGGACCTTTGTTCGGAATTGATGAAATATCGGAGCATCACTATTTTAGCTCGAGCTAGTTTTCACTGTTACAGGCTTAACTGACACGAAAACGCCGAAACTTTTAATGATGAAGTTACGGTCTGGCGTTGTTACAGATCATGATCAAAACCATATTTGCACCATCTACTCGGCACCCGGTATATACGCTGTGAATGAGTTCAAAGTTGGTAAATGTGTTCGTATACTCACGTATGTGATTCTATAGCCAACACCGCGGCCTTGTTCTTCCCTAGGTTCGAGCACATTTCCAACCGCTTTTCCGTATAACCATCTCCAATTGGACCGATATAGCCCGAACCTCTCGGCTGGGGTACACGTCTGTACCTAATAATAGCAAAAGAGTCTCGTACTGTCATGAGACGTTTGTTCGCGGTCTTTTTCTCGTAGAGAAAAAAAACAAACGGGCACAATAGAAGTGTTACCGTCGAAACCCTGTCACCGTGTGCATTTCTGGTTTGCCAACACTCGTAATGCGTGGTCAAACGGACAGAGATGATGTTTCACGAACGATGAGATCCGATGGTCTTTTGGATCGATCGGTACGGGGTTATCATGATTCTTGACTTTCCCACAAGCTATGGACAATTGTCATCGACCATAGATCCAAGAAAATTGAGACTCACGATGTAACGAGTCCGCGTAGGAAATGCTGTCATTTTGGCCTCGTAACTTCCTACTTTTAATTTCCAGTCTCTGCCACAATTACTTTCGATATTACGCGCGACGAGTGAGTAAGCCACTAATCCGGTTAGACATTGTCGCCATCCTCAGCCTCTCTATCCGGGAGCGACCTTTTCAACAGCTTCCGGTAGGTTACTCGATCAACGTCGGAAGTTGGTCAATCCTAGGATTGGCTGTATGAAATTATGATGCAGGATTTGAAGAAAAGTCTCTTTTAGATCGAATGCTCCTATACGAGTAGTTCGCGGGGAATAGCATTCCTTCATACCCTATTCCGTATGATTTTTGATCTCGTCAATAACGCGTATAAATTAACAATCTGTTGGCCTATTTGCTCTTCTTCTTTTTGAAATAGTAAAATCAGAGTGATGGAGGCTATAGAGAGAATTGCGCAGGGGGTAAAGGCCGAACAGAGGAATCTCGTCCCCGACCGATCTCGTTTGTTTGTGGCTCTGTAATATCGGTTTAGTTTCTCCCGACTTCGTTACGTGACATCTCTCACGCTGTCTTCCGGCATTTCCTGAACGAACGAGAGGAGGGTAGATAGAGAGCAAGAGTGAGAAAGAGAGGGGCAACCGGGTAGTCTCTCTTCCGTCTTCCGTATCCTTGGTGGCATAGCAATCCCGGAGTTTCGAGGTGATCCAAAAGGAAACTCGAGCGAGTGACGAAGAACTCGGTATATATATAAGCTCTGTGGAAGGGTATACGGACAAAACGGAGGAATAGTCGTACCGATATACAAGTCTGCGATGTATACGTACGGGAAGGGGGGAGGGGGGGGGTTACCGACCATCGCTTTTCTCCATTCAAACATTCTCGAATTCAACCGCAAACAGTAACTCGCTCACAGAGTGTAGATTTTCAAGAGGACTCCTCGGTAGCTCGGACTCATTCGACGTTGTGACCAAATAGCCGTGCGAGTGTGAGTCGACCTGAAGCTTGTGTCATCGCGTTCTCGAGAGTACGTTTCACTGTTCCCATCCCTTCGGTAAGCGCCTCGGCCTCTCGAACATTCTCCTTTGATTCTCCTCTCTTCCGGTCTTCCCCGACCGTACCGTGGCTCATCCTTGCGTCCTTCATCGACGTAGGATTTATCCCGAGAGCAACGCCTCCCCGTTGACGGATACCAGAGACTCAACCGGCATCTTCTTTGCTGTCGAGCTCGTTTTGCTCTCGTACTATCCTACCCTTGACGCAGGGTCGAGTTCAGGTTAGCTGGACCGGACACCGGATCACGAACGGCCCACTCTGAATAGCCAACTTTCCTCTCAAACTTCGTTCCAACTTATCTCCGTATGTATCACTTGAAGTACCGCTGTGAACATATTTTCTTGTTTTATTCGACCTCCGCTTCTGCCCCCGGGTCATTTCTCCTAGTTGTTTATATTAATTCCTCCACCGCGGTGAAACCCCTTTGCTCAAACATCTTCGAGACTTACTCGATACTTACGTTTGTCTTCTATTTCTGTCCACGAGATGTTAGACACAAGTGGTTTCCAACAAACTTCACCGTTTCCTCTTCAATCGCGCCTGTGTGACACGGTCAATTTTCCCCAAGAGATTCCGCTAGTTATCATGCGACCTATATAAATCGCAACGTTTCATCGGTGAGTGACGTTTTCATTGCCAAAAACTCAGCAGGCTCATCGTCATTGGACAAAACATCGATCATATAGGAATTCAAAGGCTCCGTTTGAAGAATTGCGGACAGCTTAACGGTATAAAAGAGAAAGAAAAATGTTGGAAAAGAAGCAAATAACGAAGAAACCCGGGAGGTGAAAATAGCCTGAGATAAGAGCTAGTCTTGGTAAAGCAGCGGATATTTTTCACTTCCGGTTACACACCCGGAAAGATCTCTTCCAAGACTTTCATATATATCTTAACAGCGCCCCGCTGCATCCACCATTCGAACAAGATCCAGCTCGTTCGAATACTTTAAGGTATAAAAACAAGCCTGGGTTATAAGGATTTATAGCCTATGATGATTTATTGAGATTCTTGGTGGTGAAGGAAACCTGCAATGTTCCCTCTTCTATACCCCGGTCCACACACATCTGGACTATAGCTGTAAGTTAACCAAGAAACGATCGCTGGTGAGATTGGAATGACGCGAATATTCTAGCGTTTCGAAGACGAAGGCTTGAGCGTTATTGCCAGTGATTTTAATTGATATCGAAACTGACAAGGTCGTTCTCGTAGAAAATCTCAATTTAACATATATCAATGAAAAACTACGTCTTTTCTCAACAGGAAAGTTCTTTTCCTGTACGAAAAGATGAACAATGAATTGAAACAATTCGGTTAAATAATGGTAATCGTTGTATGATGAGCAATTAGGTTGTTGGTCACTATTTAGCACAAAATTAGCGTAAATCGATTGATTTACGTGCATCGAGCAGTATAACTATAGAAGATAATGCGCCGTCGGTGTACTCGTGTCTATAGACGCGTATGTGAAATTCGTGTGGTCATATATTCGTAAGAGAAATAGCGTACGAGGTATAGAACCGGGACGAGGTAAAACGATCGTAACTCAATGGTGTAACGATCTTCGATTTTTCTCCATTACAAAAGCCGACGGGAAGAAGGCCGAGTGGCTATCGAGGTTAATCGAACGATATCCCATAATGCATCGCCTCGATGATGTGATCGCTGGTTATTGGGTTTTCATGGGGCTTTGGAGGAGGAAGAGTGCTTCGAGAGTTTGGAAGTGGAGGCGAGAGAGGGCGATTCGGTGCATTTATATATACATACCGTCGCGACGGACTACGCTTTCGTGTTGAGCAAGCGAGAGCGCGAGAGAGGAAGTTTAAATGAAAGGAAAAGAGAGGGAGTTGATCCAATGGGTATATATAATATATAAGCCATGACTTTGTGTGTGGATTTGCCCGAGGAACCGCACCGGAATATTCTCACTCGCTTATTCACCCGTCCAATCTCACGCCCCTACTTTCTCTCTCTCTCTCTCTCACACACACACTTTCTCACTCGATAACTTACGATTCGATCACCACATACGCTCGGCTGATCGGTTAATAGCCATTACTCGAGTTCTCTCGACGCGCCAATTCGCGGTGTTTACAGTAGTATCAAGCTTCCAAATAACATCTTTTACCAATGTTTCCTTATTTTTATGACGTTACAATTTTCCATTAAAAAATGAAAGAAAAAAAAAAATTGAAAAATCATCAGATCAAGTATCTTGTACGAAAATAGAAAGAATTTTAACGCGAAATCGTTCGATCCGAATATTCAATGAAAATGAAAAAAAGTTGAAAGACGCGCTCCGGGCAGAAAGAAGTGACTTATCGAGGAAAAATTCTTTAGATATAGCACTCAAAGCCGGTAGAAAAGCATCGATGCGCGCTGGTAGACGTGTAAAAACGAGCTTGTAAAGATGCTGAAAGAAGACTGGAGCTTTCGGAACAAATCCTATCGCATGTAGTTTTCTACCAACGGTAGAAAAGTCTTTTTTTTTTATTTTTATTCTCTACGTATACGTGTCGTGTATTAAAACACACACTTTTCATGCCGGACACAACGTTCCAGTGCTCGTATAATGTTTTGACGAGCGACGACGAAACAATGTTCTCTTTATAATCGCTCGTTCCCAGTTCGACAGAGCTCATTTATATATGTATTCTGGTAGAAGAAAAAAATAATAATAATAACAATAAAAACAGGCGACTTCGTCCCTGTGTCTGTGTACCGGAATTCAAAGCGTGTGCGTGAGAGAGAAACCAGAGCGGACTACACTTTTTGACTCTTTTTTACTCAGAAATACCGCGTCGTTGTACAAGGTTTCTTCGTCGTCTTGAGCAGCACAAATCGGGATTCTTCGCGTTCATTTCTATCTGTATAGATACGATGTCTTTGTCCGAAGTTTTTCCAGTTCTCTATACCCGGGGTAAAGAAATCCTATGTATCGCTACTATGGTTTTGCTGCTGTTGAATTTTCTCTCTCGCTTCTTTGCCATTCGCTGATTCTCGAATTCGAGATTCTTCCTCTTTTTCACACACATATATATATATATATATTTCATTTTCATTGTTCTCTTGCAGACTTTTCGTATGGATTAAAGTTTTTTTTTTTTCCATCGAGCCGGTCATATTTCGAGTTTTGACCGTTCGTGTGACCGACTTTGTCATTCCCAACTTTGTTAAAAGTAGCCCATTATGTAGGAATGAAGAAAGAAAGAAAAAAAAAAAAAATCGTTATGTGCGAATGAAATTCTGGCTCTGGCACCGACCCCTAATTTCAATAACTTAAAAACCTTCCCTGCCATCGTTAAAAAAATGTTGTACAGCGTACATATACGAAAACTTATACATATGGGTTTATGGGATTCGGATCTCGTTCTCAGTGGTCGTAACGATGTGTGTTCTTTCGACCGGAAATTCGACTACTCTTTTCCGAAGTTATAGTTGAACGAAAATGTCTCAGCTTCATCTCCACTTTGCTTCTCATTTCGTTTTTTTTTTCTATATACATATATATATACTTTTCGTGTATATAAAAACTACGCAGAGAACATTATCTCATGTCTCGCTGTTTCTAAATCTATATATATATATATATATATACACCTCGTTCTTAGGACGTATCTCCGTAGCTCGTACTTTTTCCTTCTTTTCCCTTGTCCCCTTTCCTATTTTCCTCATTCTCGAAACCTCCGCAGATTCCTTCCGCAGCGGTATCTCGTTGCCTACGGTTGCAGCCTCCGTCACCGTTCGCCCTTTCTCTCTGCGGCTGTTGTTTTTTTCCCCACACCAATTTACCTCCGGGGGCTATCTTTTCTTCCCCCCCCCCCCTACCCCATTTCGGTGGAAAACTTCATATACCGAGACAGCGGAGACGTAGAGATCTCCATCTATTTTCTTATATAGTTTTTTGCGTATAGCTTATGGCGAAGCAATAGGTAGTATTTATAAAGGTTTTTCCCTGGACGAAAGAAACGGGAGGAAGAAAGAAAATGGAGAAGCATTTACAGATATTCGATAGCAGATATTGCCGAGTGAACGGGATTGTTAAGTCAGCAGAAAATGTATTTTCAATAGATATATATATATGTACATATATATATTTATAGTACAGATCGTTTCTCTGTTTTTGTTATAGTTTTGCAAATTTCTAACTCACAAGCCTGATTTGTTTTTCATTTTTTTTTTTTTTTTCATTCATCCATGCTCATTTAGCGTTATCTGATTGTGTAAGAATCGAGTAATCTCGTTAATGCTGAATAAGATCAATAGAAGCAGAGAAAATGGTAGTGAAGTGGTCGAGAGGAACGCTTGAAATAACGGTAAAACCATATCGAATAATGTCTCTCGTCATGGAAAATATTGGGAGTGCATCTGCATTCAATTGACACGAGAGTTGTTTTAATCATCGTAATTGAAGTAGTACGAACATTGTTCAATAGGCTGATGGCAAACTCTCTTATGAATAATGTATTTTTTATTTCTTTTTTTGTTTGTTTGTTTTTTTTTTTTTTTTTTTTTTTTTTTCATTTATCGGTCACGGGCCTCAAACGCGAATGCTGCTGTTTGTCGCAATGTAGGACAATCGAAAAAATAACGCGGAAGGGTATAGTCGGGCGATGGACGTCCGTACTTCATACGCAGGATTAAAAAAAATACGCGCACGTCGACGAGCCTTTGAGATAATAAAATTGTAGTGTCCGAAAGTTGTGGGGGGAACAAAAAAAAAAAATAAAACGCGATGACAGCTATAGCGAGCGATGGAAGAACAACGAAAGCCCCCGAATGGAGCCCATTCAAGAATTTCTATAGGCCTTTGCTATATCCAATTTTTTATTTTTTTATTTTTTTGACACTCGCGCCTATCCTCTCTCGTTTCGCTCATATCGCAGATAAAACAGGAACATTCACTCTGACGAGTTCCAGCGGATGGAATGGAATAGCGCGTAAAATAGCCGTTTCAGCCATGTTATCATCTGTATCTGGCGGACTGAATAAAAAAATTTTTTTTAAATGATAAATGGCATGAAAATAAAAAAATGAATATTGCGCGAGTACCCTATCTTGCAGAAAATACGTGCCAATCGAAAATTCTCTGAACCAATAAAATTTTCATACATGCTTCATCATTGGCTAAACAATCAAGTGACAGAGTTTGTCAAATTTTGAGTTCGCAATCAAATTTTCTTCTTTTATATATCCCTTCTCTGTCACTTTTGCTTTCTCAAATGAAGATTCTTTCGCGTACTCTCCACAACTCTTACGCTCCACAGTCTATAATCGTTGGAACTCGCCTCTAAGAGGGTTGCTAGAGAATGCAAACCAAGAGCTTTTGCTACACGCCTACAGACATACATCTTTCTCGTAGCCACCCACACTTTGTTGAATCCCCTCACACCGGGATACACCCTATGTCCATCAAGTAGTAAAATCCTTCACCGCCACTGTACTTTCACTCTTCCGTACTTTAGCCGAAGCCCGAGAGACTCGTACTCGATTAAACTTGTAAAAAACTTTAAGATCCGATTTCATCTCAAAGTAACTTGCTTCTGAAAGGGCAAGAGCCAACAGCAATAGCGCATCACACGTATTTCTCTTCTTTCTACCACACTTCTCTCTTCTTTAAATATCACGAGCTCAGGGTGCGGCCTGATGCTGGGATGAGAAAAAATAAATTCATCAAAATCACCAAGAAGATATCAGAGTGGCTGTTTTTTTGTTAGAGACAAACAGATGATGAAATAAATTCATCGACCGTCGGTCGACCGTCTTTGGTTGAAACTCATTACATTACATATCTACTGTTACCTAAATTCAAAGTATGCTTTCTGAATTTCATATCTTTAGAAATATTTCACATTTGTATCAAAAGTTTTTTTTTTTACTTTACTATCGTAATTATTTCCGCTTTCTTCTCTCTCTCTCTCTCTCTCTCTCTCTCTCTCTTTCTTTCTGATCGTTTGTTGCTGGAACTTTCGGTAATTTTGTTCATCCGTGCGAATATCGCATTTCTCCTTTAATTCTAGTCCATCCGTATCCACCATACTCCCTTCCGAGACCTCGCCATTTTCATCGAGGGATATATATATCCGAGGAAATTGGCTCTAAGAATGTTTGGCAAAGTCGTTTATTACTCCATACTCTTGTCTGCGCTTTTGACGGGTGAGAAATTTTCTTTGGATCTCATCTCTCAACCCTTTACAATCCCTTGTTTTCGGTGTTCTCGTAACCGGAACTTGGCATCTCACTGAATCGGGTGTTGGGATCTTATAATTTGAATTATACATCAAACAATAATGGATTTCAAACTCACATAAGAGAGAAAAATATTTATGGATCGAACGAGCTTTCATCGTTCATTTGACCAACTGGAATTTTTTGCATCTTGAAATTATAAAATAAACTGTAATTAGGTGTTTGATCCATAATTTTTGTGAACTAAAGAATTTTGGAATAACGCTCCTACGCCGTTACGTGGAGGTCGCGAGTTAATGAAGTATCGTGGAGAGTGGTCGTTGCTGACAAAAGATTGGGTCATTTGGGCGTTTCGGAGCATGCCCCGGACACTCCACAATAACCACCTAACCGAATGTTCTGCGGTAGCTTTCCCAAGTTTTCAGAGTGCCGTCCGGGCGAGAATTTTCATCAAGAGAAATTGGTGTACACCTACAACAACGACACAATCCTCCGCCATGCGGCTTCTCATCCCTCATTCCCTTCCATTCAAGGGATTACCGCTGGAGGAAAGGCGATCGCGTTTATAGCAGTTGAAATAGCAGCGAAACCCTGTTTTAATTACACAAGAAATTAAGGGAAGCCTGTTATATATACCGTTTGGTACCTTTCGATCCACCTGTTAAGTGTGCCAAAATGGCCGTTGTGTATCCAGCACAGAAACGTAACTGTTTCTATCTTCGATTTTTTTTTCTTTCTTATTTTTTGAAGTGAAACTTCTATAGCAAGGGGAAATCCGTTTCGGCATGTACAACGAAAAAGCGGCGACACGAAATGTTACGTTTAAGAGTCGTGGCTACAAACGTTCCTAGCAGCTGAAATATCCGGCTGGAGGGGAAAAAAAAAAAAATGTTTTTCCCACCGACATTCGATCGCAGAATCTCGTGCTCAAGAGGTTCACACGCCACCATACCTGCACTACCCAAGCACTTGTGGAAGTGAATACACCTTTATATGTACACAAACGTTCATTTTCAGACTGTGTATATATCGTGATATTAACATCTACGTAAACAAACATTTACTTTATTTTGTAAAACGCATGATTATAGTTCTTAACATCGTTCTGTTATTAATATGCAATTATGGCAATAATGAATATTCGATCGTTACATATTCTTTCTGACTTTTATTTTTGGTACTCTCGTCATAATTATTTTTTAAATTTATTGAAAAATTATGGCTAAATAACTGAAAAAATGAAAGCGTTATAACTGCGAGCTGAACTCGGAACACGCTATTATTGTAGCCACCGATTAGCATGAATATGAATCATTATTTTGAGAAAATCAGGCTCTTTTTATCCGCTTCATCGTTTTTGTACTTACAAAGTCATAAGTTGGCGACAAACTGCGCTGGCGGAACAACCAGAACAGGAAAAAAAAATTGAAAAAAAGAACACGATCAAAGATCGGTGAAATATGTGCTGCAGAATGCACGATTGCGAGTGATCAGCGAATGTTATTGGTAACAGTTTATATTTCCTCGAAAAACACACTCATGAGATCATACAGTTTCTCCATCGAATGCTGCCAACATACACAATTGACGCGGTGTTGCGTCTTGGGTGAAGATTTAAACAAAATTCTTGTAATTCTTCGGAGGAATTTTAATACTAATTTTTGTACACCGGAGGCATAAACAATCAGCAAATTTATTGAAAGCGAAAAACTGAGATTGGAACTTGACAGCAATGTCGAAGAAACCACGTCAAGATAAAAAACGACGATTCGATGCCCTTTTTTTAAAATCACTCCGAGAATCGAGGTCAAGAGTTTTCGTATTCTATTTTTCGTACCATAAACCTTTTATGTCTTTTCTGGAGAAAACACGAAATGAGAATAAAAAAGAAATTGTTATTTTCATCGACCACAAAATCGTCTTCGTAATTGAATTTTGGTTAAAATATCCTCATTTCTACCGCATGACTTTTCACGCACCAGTTCGTTTTTTTTTTTCTTTATCCGACAATGCATCGAGGTCTATACGACTGATACTTGCTCGCAATTACGATTAAAACGGCGATTGCCTATTTTTTTCTTTCTCGAACCTGCGCGCGGCGTTGACAAACGAATGCTGGACACACAAGTTGGAAGAGTGGTCGGTTACCGGGTCGGTGTACTCGGTTGGTGAGTTTTCCCCGCCGGTACGGTGATCATGAATCTATCTCACTCTCGGTCCAGCGTGAATTCACACTCGGTTTGAGACGGGCGTGGAAAATTTTGAGAGAAACCGGTGCGAAGCCACCGGGACGAAACAACGATGCAGCGCATACGACCAGCTTCACGTAAAACCGCCGCTATCACTGTACCCTTGCGGTTTACGCCCTTAGCAACGAGCGGGAACGTCGAGCGTGTGCTCAGGAGCCGAGATCGCGCGCCAGTCGCGAGGCAGAGTTTAACCACGCTCCGGCGAATTTGGGGTCGCAATTTTTTCCGGTCGAAGTGTTTTTCGAGACATCACCGACCGTGAGAGACTGGGAGCTCGACAACAACGAACGAAACTAAGAGAACCGTACTAAACGTACATATACACATAGACCAAAAATAACAAAACGTAGAACATAGAACCAAGTTGAGGAGAGAGGAAAAAAAAACAAGAAGAAAATGTTGAAAAACGTGTGGCACCGCAGCGAGCAGCCTGCTGCGGCGCTGCCATGGAATGGCTCACTCCGCTTTTCGTGCACTTGTATAAAGCTTACTTGCAGTATTCGCGTGCTTGTGTACACTATCGATCAAAACTATTCCACCAGCCACTCGAAAAATCATGAAAAATTGTCATTTACTACTGGTCCAAATAATCTCGGAAGTATCAATGATGAGCAAGCGTCTATTCTGTCGTAACGTAAGGAACTTTGTGTAAGGATCTCTTTCTCCATGATACAGTGGAGTAAAAAGAAAATGATGGTGAAAAGGCGATGTCTAGCCCAATTTGGTACGGCGGAAGCTCCGTTCCGACGAAATGCGAACGGGTCGTTTATCCGGGATGTAGCTTCTCAGGTGGCTCGTTTGTCAAAGGCTCTTCGGAGAATACTCGAACGAAGGTTGGATCGACTGTCGAAACGGGCGATCGCCACACGGCGTTGTCGAATTGCCTATCCCTTTGCGGGCTGATCGCATCTCGATAACGATGTACAGGGGCTGGCCCACTCGAACACGTGATATTGTAACACAAAGGTGGCAAGCTTCTCCTCCTCCTCATATGGCATCCATAACCTCACCCTCGTGACTGACATATTACGGCATATAGATATCGTATACGCACCGACTGGAGAGCTAATACGCTATCATCACACCCCTTTGTTACCTATATATTCGGCTCCGGGTCTTGTTTCTCTTTCACGCTCAAAATCTATATATACATTCCACCGCGCGATAACGTAACTGTGTATCGCGCGTCAAGCCTATTGAACAGGACTCCGGCATATTAGATAGATATTGGCGGTCCTCTTGAGGGACAAACGAGGATCAATGGCAATCTAGTTAATTGCCTTTTCCCGAGAAATGTGTATACGTATAATTACTATCAGCGAGTACGATGCTTGGAAAAATTTTGGACAGCTGGTATATCTTTGACAGAAGTACTATATCGTATGTAAATATTTTGAAGGGAATATTGTCAGCATTACCTAACGCTCCCTGGAGATGCAGTGTTTTTGAGCTCACGAGAAATGACGGGCACATAACGAGTCGATGCTTCGAATAGCGAACCATGTATATGTCTCTCACGGGAGGAGATGGCCGAAAAGCGTCTGTTCGCTTCTCTTCGAAAGTTCATAAACGCGATAAATACACAAGCAACTTCCTCACAGGTGTACGCCGCCGCCGCCCTTGTGCCCGATGCATCGCTGATGTATTACATACCCAACTCCGGAGAGCAAAATGTTCGAGCAAACTACAAATGAACCGTAAAGTAACTAATTTGCAGAGTTACCGCACGAAAGATAGAGAGAGAGAAGCAGAAGGACGATGCGTTGTAATCGGGTTGGAAAATTTGTGGAAAACTTTCCTTTGCTACAACTCAGTTTGTCTTCCTGTCGATCACTACAGTTTACTAATATTTCAAGACAAAAAACAAAAATTACGCTTACGTAATCGCAGCACATAGAACATGTTTGTTTTTTTTTCTCTTCTGGACTGTGATATCGCTCTCGTGAGTCGAGCAAAAGATTAGTCTCGCAAGGAAGCTTGGAAACTGTAAGAGTCGAGTTCCTGTCGTGCTCGTATAACAAAAATTTTACCTCGTGCAAATGGGACACGCGAGATATGTCTTACCAAACTGAACGAGAGCCTCCCTGCAGCCACGAAACACGAAGGCACGAAACATTGTTCCCCGAAATTGACACATGCCATTTGAGGTGATTGTTCACAAAAGCATTTTAAAGCTGAGCCTCTTTGTGTAAACAATTAGCTAAAAACACCAACGGTATTTAAGCCTCCTGCAAGGTGCACCCGAAAATCAATTTTTCATGAAAAAACCTTTTCGTACTATTGTCGCCAGAATCGAAACAAAAATAGTGCAAATTTTGCTACAAAACTAGAACAAGTAAAATGCAATCTTTTGTTCTTTCGATTCACAGATCTCTGAAGCCAGATCTTGTTCGTCTATTGAGTATCTCATCTCTACAAAAAAATATCATATGTTTCTACGTTTGCACAAATGCCCAAAGCAATATGATCCGTATTGGATCAACGCAATTAAGCTCGACAGAAATCTCGGAACAATAAACCCTTTTGTGTACAAAGTACACCGCGCGCATTCGGTCATGATAAAAATAGCGAGTCCGCTGGAGGGTTGATTTCGATTTTAGTTAGAGGCATTTGAATAGACGCTCGAGATAGCTCGCCATTCTCATGCGAGTTCCAATAAAGCTCGTTTTAAATGTTCAATTGAATCGCCAGGAGCTATCGTTTCAACAACGATGATTATAAGAGAGATAACAAATAGAATCCCTCTTTGCCAAATTTGACCTTGAACGTTTGTCCTCGGTCAGAAGCGTTCGTTGACACATATTATACTCGTGTTGAATCGAGGATGCTGTTGTACGTACTAGTCTTGCCATTTTGACTTTAAAACGACTGTACGAGCAGACGACATGATACTTTATACGTCGCATTCGCCGCGAAAGAACACTTTTTTCTCAGCTTCATGACGACAACTTTTAAATGCATCCGAACGTGATGTGGGTGCGAGAACGAGTGCACAAACCTGCACTATTCTCTTGTATGTGACTTTCTATGCAACGGCATCTCTCCGCCTGTATTCATAGTGGTTCGATAGATGGTCGCAGCGTGACGAGAGTCCTCGCAAGTAAACGCATATAAATTTTGAACTATATCCAATCATTCCAAATTGGGGTCATCGATGTGTATCTTCAACGTAGAACACGTATGTAGACTCGTACGAAGCTGTAATTTTGCGAACCGTATCCGACGGGCTATTCGTGTTTGAAGTCTCTCGAATGAACGTTGATAATTTGCATCGCTTCTGTAATTTCTCGTTCAGAAATAAAACTTTTCTCTGGAATTCTTTTATACATAAATCCCATTCGTGATAGGAATATTGAACAACATTTAGCTCGACCCGCTGCGACGTAATTCAACAACAACAAAAAACTTTATTAATTTTCATCGTCCCCTGCTAATGAACGTTTTGAGTTTCCTTCGACAAACGCATTATTCCGTTGGAAAAAAAAGAGCGTAACTTCGGTCACCTCGTACTCCGTTAATTTTACGATCACGGAACATTGGAAACACCGCGTTTAGAGCCTCTTCGACAAAACCCGTACACTTACACTTTCACGCGCGTGTCTCCAGTTATAGCCGCGTGATTCGACACACGTATACGTATACCCATATATTCCGGTGTACTACATAACGCTAAAGGGGTTCATGCGCCAACACACTGACTAAGCACGCAGAAGAGTAAAATATGGACTGGAAAAGCGATCGGCCGACCAGAATGAACGATCTATCTCGTTCGTACAACGATTGCAAGAATAAGCATATACAGATAACTGCGAGTGTGTATCGCAATTGAAAAGCTCGAGGGTCTCGGTACGCGGGACCAACGCGTTTCCCATCGAACGCGACAATTGTACGAGGGCATAACAGCGAGGAATCCGATGGTTACCTCTACCCGAGCCCGATTGTTCCGAGAGTACAGACCCGTTGTACCCGAGCATCTCTAACCCAAGAGAACGATATAATTATATACCTCGTCTACATCATAGAGACCTCTCGAACACGGCCAACTATTGTTACTGCGGTCCATTCCTATACACAACTGTATACTATCCGTACTGTATCTATATATATATATATCCGAATACGAACGTGTACATAATGGCCTATAGATTAATGTATATAGTTGTTGGCTCGAAGGCTCCGGCTGTAATAATGCAAGGTGGGAAGGCCAATGCTGTCAGAGACCGTATCCACCTGAGCAGTGGCCTCGTATCGGACGTATCACATCCACACACCAATTCGTATACATGGAGTTACGGAAGTACGCCGATGCTTTAAATTCCTGGTGTAATCACCGGGAATTAACCAAATCAGGATTTGTCCTTCGCTACGTCTCAAATATGATTGAATATAGAAAGGAAAAAAATAAGAAAAAATAATGAGAATATGATAGAAGCAAGGATTTCTTGTGACATGTTGAATCGGAAGGTCGCACGTGCGAGATGATATTACCTTGAAAAAAATTGAAGAAGACAAAAGCTGACCAAAGTGGCCGTGAAACCGCTCATCTTCTTGATCCTATATACCAACGTTCGTTCCGACTGTGTATGCAGAGAGGCAGAAAAATCTCCCAGGACCACCGCGAAGATTCGTTCCTTCGTTTCGTTTATTTTTAGTAAGAGTATTACACTCCCCGTGAGGCTGACTTTTATTTTCTTTTCTTTTATTCGCTCATGCGCGTATAATCGCAGCTTGGAACCCCGATCGAATACCGGTTTTTGACGGCCGCTATCAACGAGAAAGAGAAATCTGAGAGAGTGAGAGATAAAAACAAGAATGAAAGAGCCCACGAGGGGGAAACACAACTTCGCGGTGGTCAATGTTCTCGAATTGGCTCTCGTACTGCATTATTCTTCCTTAAAAATACCAAATATATTTCGTTACGTTATACGCATATCCGATACGAATTTTTATTATTTCGTTTCGAATAAATCATAATTTTTATTCAGCTCAATCGATCATTAAAACGGATTATTTTTTCGAAGAAAACCCACTCACGATGCTTCTATATGTTTGATCATTTCTTAGGCTACAGAAATAACGAGCTTCGTTATATATGCTGCAACGATATTCAAAATTGAACGGTTCGGTATATCGTGCGACCGCCACAATATTCTAGCCTGATGCAATTACTTCGTATTTTACGTGAAAAGGCAACGCTAGTCTCGTTGTAATAATGCGACACGATATCACGCTCCCAGCAGCACCAACTTTATCCGAGCCCATTGATTTAAGTTGCGCTGTCCGCAAGACACCTATACAGGCATGCTCATTTAGTACGTTTACGAGGAATACATGTACGCAGATCGGTGAGGATCGTGCCGGACTCTGTCAGACTCGCTACCTGCTCGAAGAAAAATTCCGATTTCGAGCGTTGGTTAAATGCTTTGATAGGCTCGCAAATACGGTTGATTTCATTCGATTTACGCGTGTAACTGACAGAACAGCCTATATATAACAAAAGTTATTTCTCCGCCGTGTGCCTTTTTATGCGACGAAAAATGTATTAAAAATATTGTAGAAGCTCGACGGCTGAGTGCAGCCTTTTTTTTGAATCATACGTTCCCAGCAATCCGATGATCGCGACGAAATCTACAACGATTCAATCGATTCGATACGCTGTCGGCGATACGAAGATATTATTCCGAAAGAATCGCAATTATTTATAAATCATAATCTTCCGTAAAAGATAAAAGTACAATCGTAGCGTGCTCGAAGAGCAGAACTTTGTTTGAGAACAAACTTTTTTACGAGTACAAAAAAAAAAAACCATAACGGTCAAAAGTTTTGACGAAGCGATTCGTTGCCATGAGTTGCTGCGGTTGAACGATCTTTTGCATAACTGGTTTGTGCCCTTCGCGAAAGATATGCTTCGTTTTCAATGCACACGGCTAAAAAAAGAGAAACAAAATATCATGAACTCGGATCAAGGGACTCGGCAGAGTCTCGGAACAAGTACGTTAACAGCTCTGTTTATATGCCAGATATATCCGTGTATTTATTTAATCACCATTCTTTCGTATCGGACGTCATTACGTCTGTATACTCGTGTAGTACGTCGAATACGATTCGTACCGTTATGCATGCTACTACCCCTGCCTCTCTGTACCCTCGACCAGACCGGTTTCTCGCGCAATGCATAAATGTGAGATCTACACGTGTGTTTAGCTCAAGAGAAAAGGCAGTCTGCACTGGCCGGTCAAGTAGTCTCTCTCGTCGGTCTGACAATTCTCTGGATCAAGTAAAAACAGCCCGCAAAATCGTTAACGACGAATGAAATATTTGGTTCAGCTGTTTTTCTATAACTGAAATTCGATAAAATGATGATTGGATGTTATTTTCAAGGATTATTGTGTTTTAATTCGATTCTCTTTCGCTTACGCACGCACGCTCATATGCTCTCACATGCACACACACAAGGGCGCGCTCTCTCTCGAAAACATTTAGCGGAAATACGGCTTTTATTTTGGAATTAAACGCTGCTTGAGAGGATAATCGTTATACCATTTCTACAAAATAGCTCGAATACACACCGGACACTCTTCGTCGCAATGGTTAAAATTACCAACGAATCCCCATTTTCCAAGCTTCGAACAACGTGAAATAGTGAATATTTAAAATCATCGCTGTGTACAAATGGTACCTAAATCCCGTACAGTTTCGAAATTCAAGCTATACGAAGCGCGTGCAACGATTTATTTGCAAATTCGATTATTATTTATGTTGCTACAGCGGCACATGTGCAACGGTCTATAGATGTTTACCACATTTATACGCGCTCGCATATACCGGTGAAATTTTTCAACCTCATCCCTTCCGTTCGATTACGGATCTACGGTCAACAGAGTGATTGATGGTTTTGATGTATGCGCAATAACGGAAACCGCATGTGGAAATTCACGGCATTAGTAATTAACATGAAAATTGTAATGACGAAGAAAATTCACTGAAAATGGATGTAATATCGGAGTTCGCAACGTTGGGATCCAATCATTTTTGGTTAATTCCAATTTCACTGAATTGTTGCCAAGTTTTCGGTTTTTTAAATTTATTTTCGAAATTAGTTTCAAGTTAATCCGTCAAAGGGTTTTCGAATCGCATAAAATCAACTGTCAAAAATAATATACAGAGAGAAATGAATTCGTTAATTCAACAAATCGTAGCGAACAAAGTGAAATTCGTTAACCCAAACGAAATTTGTTTCATTCAAATACTTAATTTGTTGGCTCGAATAAATATTTCTCACCACGAAAAAAAAAAAATCGTTGAATCAATAAATTTAATTTGTTCGCCACGATTTCAAATTTCTTTTATCAGTGTACATATCGAAACATCGTTATGCTCGAACGGTGCAAAAGTACA
The DNA here is from genome assembly GCA_037576405.1 of Campoplex capitator. Classification (NCBI taxonomy): domain Eukaryota; kingdom Metazoa; phylum Arthropoda; class Insecta; order Hymenoptera; family Ichneumonidae; genus Campoplex; species Campoplex capitator. Next base: position 3,514,451 of record JARBWI010000323.1, on the reverse strand, counting down.
ACGTCACAAACGCGGACTGACCTCGTGCGAGGTGTACTCTCGGTCTGATCCGTCAGAGTCAATTTCCTCCGTTCTTTTCGTATATATTTAGAAACTCAAATTCACAAATATAGCGCACATACTCGAATTTTATATTTATCTGTTCATGAGATCGAGTGAGAGAGAGTGAGCGAGCAAAACCGGTGAGGTCAAAACGTTCGCGACTGGTAACAAAGATCTATATATACCTACCTATTATTCCGTCTTATTCGATATATCATTCGAAAGGATAGAAAAATATAGTTTGCAGCTGCATTATCCAGCAACGCCGCACAGATCGATTCTCTGGCAGAAAATAATGACACGAACTTTCTCAAGCATTGTGCACTTTTATACCGCTTCAATAAACGTACGCGTCAATAAAAATTTGCATCAACTTATTCCCATTCATTGAAGACTTTCATTATTCGCGTCGTTCAGAAAAAAATAAACTGGCATACAGAGAAATTTGTTTAAAAGGCCGGATAAAGGTCTGGACTCCAGCATCGAGTCCTCCGATTGTTCGAATTTTCGATAATTTTAAGAGGACTGCGATGTGACAAAAAAAATTGTCAGGAAGGATCAAGCAAGGAGTAACATCATAGGCATCTCTATCTTCCTTAAGCGTCCCCGGAAATGGAGATAGCCAGAAAGCTTTAGATACGCTAGCTTAATCGGATAATACGATCGTCCAGGGAGAAGAAAATGAAAGAGAGAGGGAGTTACGAGACTGGTAGCATCTGTATAACGCCGCATATGCTTGAAGTTTATGAAAAGGATACGCAGGGTATCTCTGCCACCATCGAATCGAGACTGGATATAATGTCGCGATGCCGTGGTTCTTCGTATCGGATCGCGTATGCGTCCACCGCATATGTCTACGAGCCTGGATCGATCTTTAAACACGAGTAATCACGTGTAGGTTGAAGTTGGTACAAGCTCGCGAAATGGAGTAGCATTTGGAGTATGGAAGCAAAATGGAAGGTATCGAGTATGTACACATGACACATATCCTAGGCGGATTCGCGTTTCTCCTGCGGATGGATTGGTGTCCGCGACATAGTTCTGCATATTCAACCAGATTATATATTATCCTATATATGTATACGCCGTAAGGGATGAAACTCGTTAGCGTGTTGGCATACCATTTACTAGCGTATTGGTAGACTTTCCTGAACACAAATTCACGCTCACGAGGACACATAAACCTACATGCATACACGATAGTAATGCTCTCCCGGTTATATGTCCTATAATGTCTATTAATATCTGAATGAGCGCATATACATGGTGCAAACAACATTTAGATAGTGCAAGCAACCTATATATTTTGCATAAATGCAGCGGTTACCGCTCTATCCAGATGTACGATATTACCTATAGAACCGGCCCTCGCGCATGCATAGATGCGGCTACGTTTTCGCGTTCAAGAACGTCCAATTACCTTTTCAAATTGAACTGCGCGTTCACTCTCTTAGTTCTTCTACGGTCCAATAATTATACATGATTCCCCAACTCAAATTCATAATGACGATATAATATATTCAGTCGCAAACGCTGTTATATGTAGACGTTTATTTTAAAACAGTTATAAGTAAAAATTGTACGATGAACTTTGAGCAAAGATAAACGAGTTGAGTTCAGTTCACTTTGTGGATCTGGATGATGTTTCGTAGATAATATAGGCGCGCGCGCACATACACATACCTCTGATTACGCAGATCCTGGTCAGCAGCTGTACCAGCGAGCTGTCGCTTCGCAATGAACTATTGAATCGAATAATAATGTTTTCCACGTTTCTTCTCCTTTTCTATCTCATTCACGTTCGTTCTATTCTTTCATCGAACGCGGATAATCCAATTATCAGACATATTCCGATTAATTTTCATTTATTCCGTTCTCTCGACTCCTATCTTTCTTCCACTGTCTCCCTTCCTTTTTTTCCTTTCGCCGTTGTTTGCGTAAGGTCATCATATTTTTCACACACCATTAAATGGATTTTATTACCCTTTCACCTGTCGATATGCTTTTCCAACATCTTAATTACTACCGCTTCAAGGTTCGCCACCGAAACTCCTCTACTCCGTATACTCACAATTCTCAGCCCATTGGGAATTCGAGAGTGCAATACGATGTACAACGATTAATGGCCCAACTAGATGTTGCCCAGAATTCTCTTTTTTTTTTTTTATTATTTCTACACAATGTACGATCCGTTCGTCATCGTTTGCCCTCCGGGCTCTTTATCCTCGAATCATATCTGACTGGTCGTGTAACGAATTCGAATCACGGTACGGAGGTATAGAGAGTATCCGCCCGTAAACTTTTGCAAGTGCATGGCGCGTGTGTGCGTGTGAGTGTGGCAGGAGGAAACGAGAGTGCCAATATACGATATATATATCAGAGGCGAGATGGACGGATATGTTTTCGTGATTTATCGTATACACGTCCGGTCATTCCAATTGCGAATCCTCTCTTCTGGTAGACATACACAGTTACACACAGCCTCGTTTCCGTATGTGTCTCCGATCCAATCGCCACTTGGCTTATTCCAATTTGGAAAACGTCATATTCATTACTTGTAGGCGGAAGTAAAACAGCGATGAAAGATCGATCTTTGTACCACCGAGTTTTGTCAGACTGTTGCTAATATTCGCGTTTCTTATTTCACTCAAATTGTCTCGTACTATATATAACGGGGGAAATGTTTTTTCAATCAAAACTCGTTGATTTAGATATCAATGGACTCGGATCGCGATACAGCAGATTATTTGATTCTTGAAATCGCTGGATACCGAGTGTCAATAACGTCGAATTTCAGTTCGGATTCGTAATCGGTGATTCCAAAAACCTACGAATATATTAAGATCCATTGATTCTTGGCATTTTGTTCCGCCACATTAGATTCCCTGTTTTAGATTTTTTTTGAATTTGGAATTCAGATACGTAACGAGTGACCCCAAAAGCCTCCGGGTATCAAATTTCGCGTCGATTCCACATGAGGAAGAAGTTATGACTCGAAAGGTCAAGAATCGGTGAAAACGCGGTGAAAGCAGCTCGAAGGTAGAGTTATTAATCAAATAGAATTCTCCGTTCGTGCTCATCTATTTTGTATTTAAGTGCAAGATTTAATCAGTAACTGTCAATTGAAACAAACTCATGCATTCGGCCATGATTTCCTCATCGTTATTCGTCCGTATTCTGGATATTCGGACCGCGGTACTCAGGCAGATTTGCCATATACGCTATTCTCTTTCTCTTTCTTGTTTCACTCACCCTCGTGTCTCGAACGTTTGCAGTACACAGAAGCGAGGTCGCTGAGAGACCCAGCACCATCAAACGGAGATTAGGTTGTGTGCTGAAGAGGACGCTAGCATGAGCAGTGGGTAGAAAACGTCAAGCGTTCCTATATGCATTTGAGAGCGAGAGGGTGCGGAGAGATCCCAAGCTTCCGTCAATAATTGCTGTTGACGGTTTATCGACCACGAAATACGTTAACGTAACGCCACTGCACGGTAACCACCCCCCCCCCCCCCCTCCCTCGCCCACTACAAAGTTCTGCTCCGCTATACGGCATAAAATAGAGGGTCTACTGTACGAATGCATACACAAGCTAGTAAAGATTGAAGGAAGCTTGTCCTGAAGCGACATTGTCGATCCGTATATCTAACGCGAGACAAACTAGGATAACAGAGTTTCTAGTCTTTGGATATCTGCACATACGCGGTATATTTCTGTCACGAGAATATTTCGAAACTGTCCGATACTCTTACTTTTTATTTTTTCAACCATCTCGACCAGCACCGGAGAAAACAACATGAAAGATTATTGATAAACAATAAAATTGGAACAGATAATTCTATCTTTTAAGGTTAAAAAATTTGATAAATTGATAAATTTTTTTAAATCTTCATTTCGTCTGGCTGGAAAATGATCGCAATACGATAGGAAAAATTTCATCCTTCTGCTGTGCACTACTCATTTTTAACATCCTACCCATAAGTGGAACTTTAACAGAATTTAAACGAGCAACGAGTCGTAAAAATCATCGCGTAAATAACCATCGAGAGAACTCGATGAGGTTGTTGTGTAATACCTGTAACGAAGATGGTAGCATGTCCGTAAAAAAATAATCCAACAGAATTCAGAAATAAATGAACTGTTGAAGATTTGATTTTCAAAGTGTTTGCTCATAAAAAATGAGAAATTTCGAAAAATAGTATATTACACTACAAGGGCAGAAAGTTTGACGCGCAGTTCAGGGCTATCAAACTGCTGCCCGTGTGGTGTATACTATTTTTCTTTATAGCCGGTCGAAAGTATGGAGAAAAATTATTAAATGTTATTATTATTATTGAAATTATTTAAAAAATTCAAAAGATTTTCTTCCGCTGCTTATTTTCGTGGGGGCAGTAAACAGTTTTTTAATATAACAATGAAAAATAAAAACGAATGAACTCCATGATAACGGGATAGTGATGTTTTTGGTCCCTGTGTTTTCGTACTTGATTCTTGACGCCTGCGGCTCTACGATGCGTTTGCTCATCAGCCCTTGTTCGGTTTTACGTTCACCTCTTGCCGTTGGGCGTGTACACATTTTGTTTGCCTAGTCGATATTACCATCCTTCGCTAGCTTACGTAATTTAGCATCGATCCTGCTTCTCTCGGGCTTAAGAAGGGAAACGAAGAGCAAACTATATCGATCTATTACTATACTTATATATATATATATCTAGAGAGGCGGTAACGTTGTCTCGTGTTTGCTCTCTGGTTAACTCGCCGGTTCCTCTGATATCACGAGCTATATACGCGTGTTGTGACCAATGCTGTCAGAGTGTGTGTGTGTGTGTGTGCACCGGGATGCCAAGCAGCATATTCACTACTTCCTGTTAGACCGACCTTTGCTTCTTGGTGCATATTACCTTGAGAGAAAGCCGCAAAGCTTTACGAAGTTGGTCCGAGAGTTTCGACACCTCTCTCTCTCTCTCTCTCTCTCACACACACACACACACACACACACACACACACGTACATACCGAGACACACTCAGTTGCGGACAGGTGTTCACCGTTGTGAACGTTACTAATACTAATATGCGCAACTATTTTGCTGCAGCAGAAGAGAAATTTAGCGAAGCTAAATCGTTGAGACACTCGATCGACTGCGATCTATTCCATTTTATCACAACTTGCTAGCGGGTAGAGGTTCAATGTTAGTAGCATTAATTTTGCTTATCCGACTAGCATATAGCGGCTGGCTCTGTCACGACTCGACTGCTTTTACCTCGAGCAAGGAAATGAGGGAAGCTCCAGCGACCAACCCCTCGCGTCTCGTTCCACTTTTCTCGGGCGACCTCCATTAAATGTATAAATTCGCGGCTCTGATCCGACCTCTCGTCTCAGCAGCACCAGCAGCACCAGAAGAAGAAGAAGAAGAAGAAGTGACGTTGAGAAGAAAGATTTCACTCCCGTTTTCACTCTGTCCCAACTGGGATGCGGAGCACACCCGGCGGGCATTTGACAAAAACTAATGGCCATCCTACCTCATGGCGACTCCCGTAATTATATCTCTCGCATCTTTTAATTACCGCGCTCATCTGCTTGCCCAATACCCGAAAACCACTCTTGCGTCAATCGTATAGAAAAAAAAATGCAACGGAAACACTCTCAGTTTAATAGAACTGATTAATAAAAACTGTTAGTACTATGGGGAAAAAAAATGACAATTCGTATAGCAAAACGCGGCAAACGTCATTTATTCATATACGCCTGCATATATGAATCCTCCTTGTTCGATATTTGTCGAGCAATTCTTCTGCTTTTGATAGATCAATTTATTATCTGCTCCCTCTCGTTTATCGTCAGAGCGATCGACCGCAGAGGAACAAAAATGAAAAAAAAAGAGCTAGAGCACAGAGGAGAGTTTTTAAGGAGAAATCTCGGCATAACGATGCGGTATAGCTGTTATGTCGGTGATAAAAAGGCTTGGCTGGTGTAGAGGCACTTTTCTTTGCTGCTGCTGCTGCCAACCTCTCGTACCTCACCCTCATCCAGTCTCGGTGTTGCGGCGGTTAACGGAACATTCTTCGTCTTTTCCAAATTGATTTTTCCATCCTCGTTGCGGCTCTTTCAACCCTGACGCTAGCATTTTGCTTGGCCTTTTGGGAATGATCTCGAAGTGGGACGGAAACGTGGTATGCTATTTATACGATTATGGCGCCCGGATGCCGAAGACAGTCAAACCACTTGACAGGACACCAGCGGAGATCGTTAATGGAACAAGGATCTCTCGATTATATATTCAACGAATTTTGGATAATCCTTTTTATTCGATCAGCAGACCTTCTTCGAGAGAATCCTTATTATTCTACGCTTCATCTCGAGCCAACGCTGTTTCAATATCGCGGCATAATCGGCATAATTATTCCATATTTTAACCTTTTTTCCTTCCACCTGCTCTTACAAAGACACTTTTGTATTTATTTCAATTCAAGCCTTACATCATCGCGTGATTTTATCTACAGATAAAAGTACCAAAGAATTTACAGATAAAAATGCCAAAGCATCTTAACGGCGTTCAAGGGAGTCCAAGTACAAATACGAACGCGACTAAAGGTTTTGCTCTCTCAAAAGAGTGCACGAATGAAAGATGAGAGAGCAACATGCTCGCACGATCGCCTTCCTTTCCTTTCACGTAACTGGACCTCCAGCTTCACAGAAGCTATCTCCTCCGTGAACATTGAACGCGAAGCACAGCCTCGTACTCGCCTAAACTTTTTTTTTTTTCATTCGTTTCGTCGTTTTTCTTTTTTACATCCTATCCGATTATATAGCATTTCTTTGCTCAACAAATTTTCTTTTTATTTCTGTTTCAAATTCTTTTATCCCAATATCCGTGTGATAGATTTTTTGCCTCCTCCAGGGTATATGCAAATGCGCTTTAGTCGATCAGAAAATATTTCATAGCGATAACGACAGAAGTGAGAATGGGAAGTCGACAGGATGGTGCTTCCGCGAAGGAATTATCAAACAAGCTCAAACAGAAGGGTTCGCCATTTTCTTTCCGTCGCTACTTTCTCGTTCTACTAGCACGGCAATAATGGTTGCAAGGTTCACCGGTGAAATATTGAAGATCGTACAAGAAGATCGTGGGAAGGGACTCTGGATGTACACTCGCGTATATAGTCAGATGAATAAAAGAGGAGTGGGATAGCAGTGAGAGAGTGAAAATAAAGAGGAAAGAGAGAGAGAGAGAGAGAGAGAGAGAGATGAAGGCAGAGAACAGGACAGTTGAAAGCGGCGAACACGAGTTCGAATCACGTACGTTTTAGTTGGATTACGAAGATTCGATAACGTCCCGCGATTTTGTCGTTATGTGGGGATTAATTAAAATTTAATACCACCGTGGAATTCAATCGAACGAATAAAAACGGCACTTTAACGCTTTTTGTCGGTTTTACGTATGGGCAATGGCACCGAGTGTAGTCTGGATCGTACAGTTTTCAACTCTGTACATCCGTTCTCTGGTTCGCGATCCGTTGTTTCGCTTTTGTACTCGCTCTTATGGAAGGGTGATGGAGATTTTCAACCAGCATCGACCCTCGTCGCTTCGGGCTGTACTCGCGCGAGCCTCTCTTCACAATAATCGAAAATTCCTATTTTTTCTTTTGTTTTTGTTTTTTATTCTTTTTTTTTCGTCTCGCTGACCAAATTTCATCGAGTCTTTTCTTTTTCTTTCTCATCCCTGATCGTTCTTTATTGGATTCTGATGATAAAAATAACCCTTCGATGTCAAACGTCAGGCGCCAAACGTTCATGCGATTCGACAAATATCACCAGACATATTGGGCTTTTTCGAAAGTGCTTGTTCTCTACTCGTGCACTTTTTTTTTGTTTTGTTTTGCCTGTTTACGACAATATGAAATCGAAAAAAAAAAAAATGTAGCGGGCGATTGAAATACGTATCTCGACATCGAGTTCTCCGGAATAGCCGAACGTTGAATCGACACGTTACCCATAAAATTCATTTACAAAAAAGCTTTTTTCTTTTAAATTTTTAAAGAATTTTATTCCAAAGACAGTCCGGTGTGTCAACGCGGTCAACGTTTTATAAATGTTGGCGCTCACATTGATTTCGAGCAGTTCCGCAATCCCTAGCTGCAGTGACGGCGGATATTTCGCGCCAGAAATCAGTAAGTCTGGTTGAGAAGCTAGATTGAACCGATAATAAAAAAGTAAGGAATAGAGCAAAACGGAAAATACTTTGCTCGAGGGAAAGCAAGTTCACAAGCGCATTTACGGACGGTTCAGACGTAAAATCTCTCGCTTAACTTTTGATGGCCGTAGCTCTCGGTAACCGAGAGCGTTGATGGTGTTATAAAAATGCGAAAAACACCGTAGCACCGCTGTAATGACAAAAGTATGTATTCGAGACTGAAATTCCGAGTGTTCTCGGTTCGCTTTTAACGAGGTTTAATTCGGGTTTCGCCCCCCCCTAGACCGGTCGCTCCTCGGGTCCGAATGTACCGGAGTTTATCATGGTTAACGATTCAAAGAAGCTAAAGAGCGAATTCGTGAGCAGCCTATATCTCACTCACATCTAGTTACATTTAGCCGGTTTTTTTTTTTTCAAATTCTTTTTTCGCAATCGATACTGCCACAGACACAGTGGCAGCTACGCATGTACGTCTGGTTTACCAATAGCTCTCTCACCTCGTGATTTCAACGTACAGTTTCCTGTTACTCGTCGTCCAGGCTGCGTTTAATATTCTAACAGCTATACAAATGCGATTTGTACGACCCTGCTATGACGAAGACGGGGCTAAGAGACCGGTGACTGACGTTGAATGTTTAAACGAAGAAAAAATGTACTCAGGATGGTAATTAAAACGTTTGTCGTACGATGCGCGTCTGTCTTATTTTCACTTTCTACGTTAACTCGTGTACTTTTGAACCGTGCGCGTCTCAACCCATAGACCTGAGACCTCGCGGCTTCCCATGTCGAACGGAGAAAGTCTATCCGTTTTTGTTTTCTTTTTTTTTCTTTCAAGCTCATCTATACATATTTTCCCCCTCCCACTAGATGTTTGCAGATACAAACGTTCGAGCGTGCGCGTGTTCAAAAATATTATACGATCACCGCAGAGGGTGATTGTAATTTTTTGTAACTTCTCGAGGGAGAAAAAGTTGAATTCAAAAGTTAAGTCTGAAACTAGTTGTAAAGCGACGTGTAAAAATGTCTCATACCGTCTTCGATCGTTTACGTAAGATGCTCTCGAAAACGAAAAACCGTCGGAAGTATCTATAACCCGTTGGTCCGTACATACACGTAAGACGATCCCCCCCGTCATGGATCGTTTGCTACAAATTGGAAAGCGCACCGCGAACACGCTCTTATTCCCCCGTCGTTCTGGTGGGTAAAAGCACAGCCGAGTTCGTCGTAACGGAGTTTTCCAAGTAACCTCCCTGCCTCCGTCTAGTCGTCGTTGCCGAGCGTCCGGCAGGCACCCACCACCATCCCCTTTTCTTATTTTATCGAGATGCTGTCCCAGCACACCGCGGTTAAATTATGCATAATGGCACGAGTCCGCGAGATTCAAAACTCTCTACTCGAAACTTTTCCTCCCCGTCTATATAGCTGATTTTATACTCGCCGCTACTGTATAGCTGCCACGCGACTAATGCTTCTTCCACGAAAAATAATCGACGAGCAATGCCGCGAGCGGAAAGAGTTGTTAAACTAATCGTGAGAGAAGATACTCGAAGAATCAGAAACTGCCGGTTTATTTTGCGCCAAATTTTCCGCAGCTTCTTACCTCCCGCTCCGTCCCCCCCTCTTCTCTTTGCTATTTTCTTCTCATCCTTACTTTTTTTTTTTTTTATTTCCTTTTTTTATTCTACCGATCTTCGCCTCTTTTTATACTCGAGCATGTACAAGAATATCGAAAACTTTTAACCAGAACGAACATTAACCGATTTGACTCTCGATATATCTATTCTTCAGCGCTTGCCCAGGATCCGCTCATCCCCCCTGTAACAGAGCTCGGTATTATTTTTATTTATGTTTTTTCTCTACTTTTTTTCGAGCTCCCGAGAGCCGGAAACATTAGAGCGAGAATACACTTATCGGCAATCGAATATACGCCCCTCGCATGGACACACTCCTAAATCGCTTGTTTGCGCCGTAAATGGTAAAGCGCTGCCGCATAGTATATTCGAAATGAAAGCAAAAAGGGTAGGCTTCGAGAATCGTAAGCAGTCGGGGTATAGAGAAGGGTCTGGTGGATTGCCGCGGGGTGTTTTCAACCGGCGGACCGCTGAAATACCAGAACGGCACTTTCTCTAATTGGCGCTCATTGCGTGCATTCAGTAATGAGCCGGGTTAATGCATTGTTACCGGATAGTGCGAGCGCCGTCCGGACAATCGTGGAATGGAGAGACTATTATGGAGATGGCAAAATGGGACGAGAGACAGGAAGAGACAGGAAGAAAAAAGAGAGAGCTGGAGAGTCGAGGGGATTCTCCTCTATTACGCGAGCTTATCCCGCTGCTGCTGCTGCTTTTTTTTTCTCTTTTTTTTTGTCCTATTCGGTTAACGAGTCCGAGGTTTCTCCGTAAGCGGGAATGTGCACACGCGGGCGACACGCTTGTACGCACGGCAATTTGGTCCTGATCGGTGCTCCGCGTTGCTGGTTAACGGCCTAACCAACGGGAATCCCCTTTGTCAGGGCTCCATGCAACGGTAGACGCGTTACACACTGAACGCGCGAGATTAGAAAGGCTCTCCGCGTCCTACAGTCGCACTTCCTCTACATCCCATTTTTTTCCCCACTCTTTTTCAGACGAATCCTTCATTTGGATCATGAAAAAGAATTCCACTGAACTTGCTTCCTGAACACTGTTTATTATTTTACTTTCGTATACATCTTTCAAGAAAATATCTCTCGCAAAGTACACATCAGTTTTGATAAATCTGATGACTTTTCTAAATCGTTATTATAAGACGCACTGAGAAAATGTTACACGAAAAACGGCTGTGTCCAGATTAAACCGTGTGAATGTGCCGTAATTCTAAGGAAAAAGGTTTTCAAAAATATTAAAAAATTTTCTCAGAACCGATGTCAACGTGACGAGGAAATTGTTGGATGATTTAAAAACGCCTTTTTATATATATATGTATCTCGTATGAGTAAAGATTGAAAACGGAAAATTTATGAAAAGCTCGACTTTATATGTCCATGTATGGAAAAGCAACGCGCGGAGAGAGTGCCTATAGAGAAGCAAATGACGTGTGCGAATACGACCGCATGTGCGTTTTCGAACGATCAGCCGCGTACGACCGAATTCGATATGTATGTGTATATGTCTACGTACGAATTTACCTCGGAGGTTGGGGCTTGCGACAGGCCTCATGCGCACTCGACATTTCCATCAAGCCTTCCCTCGGTACTATACAAACGGTTATATTTCTTTGGGAGTTTGGAGCAGAGTCGGGAAATAAGCATCAATTCGACTCGTTAGAACGGTGTGCTTCGGATAGCGAGGAACGTTGCACGAATTAACGCTGAAACTTCGCCTGATATATATGTTGCTCTCAACATTTAAATTCGATGAAATAATATTCAAACGACTTTGTTTCGTCGTTGAAAATTTGAATAGAGATAAAACGTATCTCCGGCTTCGGGTTCTCCGGTTGACCGTTCATCCGCTCATTGGTGTGAAGCATGAAACGAGAGAGAGACACGGGTCGGTCCCGTTCAAATCATTTCTATAATCGAATCCATTCCGGCTCGACGATCAAATTCTCGTGTATCTCGAGCCACGTACATCCCGCCACTCGCTGTGTCCTGTTCTCGTGCCTCGTTGAAGCGAGCTGTGTTAATCCTCGTTGCATCAAATCCAGCTTGCGTCAAACCGAGTTAAATTTTCGCCGGAATATATATTTTCAACATTATATTTGTTTAATACTTTTTGAACTCGATTTAAAACTCACCCCATTTTCAATGGATCTCGGTGTACAGTTTTCTGCTGATTCGGAAAAAAATAAAAAAAATAAAATTGTTGGAGCATCCTTACCTTTATCCTATTCACCCAGTTGAACAGGATTTACCGGAAAATTTGTCGCCGCAGCGAGAGATATAGTGCCAGATGAAAAAGACAACTGGACTAGAAAGAAAGAGGGGCTGCATGAGGAGAGGTTGAGGAAACCGCAGCTCGGCTGAACACGTCGGGAGTTGGTGTGTTTCACCGACTCTCTCTCTCCCCCTGTGGTACTCACGCGGTCAATCGATTTTCGAAGCTCGTAAATCATCGATTCGGTGGTCGCTCGTTTCGATACGAGATATACATTTCGCTACACGTATGTCCAGAACGTTTTACGAGGAGAATCGTTCCTTGTCATTCTCGATGAACAATAATTGGTGACTGCGAACGCATAAAACGCTGTTCGCGTCCGTTCTCTAAACATTATTTTATTTTTCCAAATCTCTTTTTCTCACGAAAGCCTTTGTTTCTCGCGAACAAGCTTTCATACCGTTTCTACCCTTAGAATCAGCGTGTTTCGCAGCATCCTCCCCCTCAAACCTCGAACTAACATTTATCTGTTATCATTATCTCTCTAAAAATTTTCCAATGCGAATGGATCACGAATTTCATACGAGATGTGACGCGCTTGTTAGATCCAATCAGAGGACAGACCGGTTGAATAATATCGTCCAATATTTTCCCTAGCCAAATGTATGCGAGGATGGACCATAACTCGAAAAGCGTTATGCGCACCATTGAATTTAACCGGTGATTCGGCTGCCCAAAATGTGTACAATTGTCCGCATGCGTGCTCCGGCGAACGAGATTTGTACACGTGACACGATCGCGATGAGCTTGATAAGCCTCCAGGTTAACAATACGGTCATGGGAATTCGAAGCTCTCATTATAATTTTTATGAATCATATTCTCGGTGCATCTATGAGCCTCGACTCTTGTAAAGAAACAAAAACAACAAAAGTTATATACAAATTGTAATGAAAGAATCGCCCCGAAACTCGGTGATTCGACCTGCGAATTGGCTATTCAAACTTTTATGATATTCGGATATGTTAACGGGGAGAAAGATTCGATCCGAATTCGGAAATAGTAATCTTGCATATACGAGAGAAAAAGACGTTCATGTTCTTACCGAAGCTTATTCCCCTCCCTCGAGAATCATTTGGAAGCTATAGCGGCATACTCGCGATGCTCCTGATCCCTGTTAAAGCCCGCTACCACCGCCGCCTATTTCTTCCAACTACTTTTCTCCGTGTATAAGTATATAATATCGCTCTCAACTCGCGTTTCATTTTCTTTTCACAATTTCATCCCTCTCGGGTACTCCGGGACCTTACGAATGGAAAATGATGAGGCCGCTGGAATGGCGAACGCTCAAGGACGACGTAAAATATATCCGCGAGACTATTCGACTATACTCTCGAATGTTCTCAAGCAGAAAATGACAATTTTATAAGTTTTCTTTTGTAAGAAGCTTTTTGGCTTAACGGGTAGATAAAAGCGCGTATATCGAAACCTCCCCCCGGTTTCTCGGATCTCTCTCGATACATTTTGCTTCGAAATACTCGCTAAAATTCCTTGCTTTTTATATTTTTTGGAAATAATTTTATTCAGACTTTTTACCCCTTTGTTTCGATCCTCCCTTAAATAAAAACGATTAATAATTACCAACTGCTCTGATCTCCATCGTTTTATCATTGGTCAGCACAGTTTTTGCACCGCGTAAGTGCGCTTGACGAGCGTCTACGTAGAGAAATTGCCTGCGGTCTCCGAGTTTACGAAAAGAAAAAAAAAAAAAAAAAACCGACAAAAAGGAGTTGCCACGCAATAAAAGTATTGCGTTATCAGACTGCTACCCTTGCGCCGACATCTCCTTTATTTTCTCTTTACTTTTATCGCAACGTACGTGCAGCGAGCAGAGTACACGCCTGTTTCTGCCTCCGTGTTTCGTCCGTAAATAAAAAGAGTTTCGGTGTTTTTAGTTTATTCGGACACAGGCGGCTTCCCGCATTTTAGTGACGCAACTTTAGTCTCCGGGAGTTTCGTTGCTCATTCTCTTACTAAACGACCAAGAGGCTTTGTAGAGTTTCAAGTTCTGCAAGCGATATACTCGCAGAGATACATGGGATATCGCGTGACAATTTACTCATCCATATGATTCTACATTGAACGAAAAATTTCGAAACTAATTCCCGGCAGCTGTACGCCACATCGTCGATTCTCATCGTTCATTTCAGTTCAAAAGTCAATTCAATATAGTGGAGATAAAATCATTTTGATCCGCGAGAAGGAATTTGGCGCGGAGGGCGTCGTACGAAATTTAACAATTGTTCGAACTAAAACTTTCAAACTTGGTCGTATTCGCTTATTATTTCCCTCGCGTCGTATGCTCTCGACGAGTCTGTGAGTTTGCAGAAAAACTCTTCAACGATTTCAATCGTCCGCGATGGCTCGCTCTGGCCCGATGATTCGCAGCCCGAATCCGAAATCGAAAAAAGTAAGATTTTACTTCCCATTGCTTCTCCTCCTTCACACGCTTTATCCCGTTAGTATCTGCCCGGAAGAATTATTAACCGAGAAAGCGGACTAGGTAAAGGACAGGAATAATGAAAGAAATCGAAAAAAAAAAAAAAAAGCATTGGAATACGTTTCTCAAATACGCTCCGTATCGTGTCGGTTGGTTCTCGAAAACAGAGAAGCTGAGAATGTCGCAACGGGCGCCCGCTGCTCCCCCCGCCGCCTGCTCCGGTGCGGTTGCGTCTTTTCGAAGCATGTACGCTCGTTTCGTATCCCATAAAATTGCCCCGGTAACGCACGGAAGGAATACAAAGTCGAGAATAACGAGATATCGAGGGGGTGGCGGCCGCACGCCGAGAACGTTTCGCCACACCGAGGTTACACTGCCGCGCGCCCCCGTCCGCCATGCTTCTATAATACTGCTCGCTTCTACGGTGCTCGGGGAATGTACAAGTCCGAACATAAACGGCTCCCCGTTGGATTATTCTCGCTGGTGCGATAGAAAGAGCGAGAGGATGTAGCAGCACGAGAGACCGGGCGGTTTTCACCCCGTAAAGCATGGGTTCAACCACACACAGTCTGTTACTCCGACAATTTCGATGATCGTTGGGACGCTCTCGCCAACTACGAATCCCGAACGATCACGGTACTCAACGACTCTCCGGACAAGCCCTTTTCTACTTCAATCCCTCTATTTGCACCTTCGTGAAAACCTAAAACGTTTGATCCCTGCTCTCTCATCCATACAAATTCACAGTTAAATTTGTCAGTTCACAACGATATATATATATCCACGGACTGTACAAATTCACGTTGGACTTCGCGTCAGTCTCTCTCTCTCCACCGATACACGTAATAACGTTTATACACGCGCTTCATACATTTTGCACTCGAACGTACACTCTCTATATACCAATTGATAATACACGTTCATCGATGCATCATAAACAACTGTACTCCGCTTTAATTCGCCATATTTGTCCGATACAAAGTTTATTGAATGCATGTTTCATGAACCGAAGTCTCGCTTTAAAAGGGGATTTTTGTTCTCTTTTATTAAAAATCACGTGTATCGACAAACTGTAATGAACGGTTTAGCCCGATTGAGCTGCATGGCATTCGCGCGATTGACCGAGATGGCATTGTTTTTTCTTTGCTTATTTTTTTTTGAGTGAGTTAAAACGATGCTCACACCGGTGGTGGTTACACGTCGGTGAATATCGCGTTTTGCACATGCGTAAAACACGACTCGTCTGCGCATTCGATCGAGGTGATTAAATATGATTTTTTTTTAATTCTGTTCCAGGTATGAACAAATCTTGATTTACAACTACGGAATTTATGGGGGAAATATTGGTGTAAGACGTCAGATGAAAATGGCAAGGTGAGTGATGCGGAGCTGATGATAAAATCGAAGGGGCGATAGCGATTGCAGGAAACGAGTAAGAATTCGTAGCGTCTATAATTGAATATCGGGTTTTTGGGGGAAGCTGGTCTTTGCTTTTTACTGCTGTATGTTGGAAAATTTTTGTGATTCTTGTCGAACCGCAACTTCGTCGATGTCTTTTCAGTTGCTACAGCTTATCCGAATTCTTATTGCGATACGTGCAGTGTACCGACTCGACGTGCATTATATA
Organism: Campoplex capitator; assembly: GCA_037576405.1. Classification (NCBI taxonomy): domain Eukaryota; kingdom Metazoa; phylum Arthropoda; class Insecta; order Hymenoptera; family Ichneumonidae; genus Campoplex; species Campoplex capitator. The sequence continues at coordinate 3,498,237 of JARBWI010000323.1, read as the reverse complement.
TTTATTTACCTGTCTCGATTTAACCGGATGTACGTCAATCCCTCGGTGATATCGATAGTCGATAAAGAACGTTCGAAACTCCCTCGTTGATGGATCTAGTTTAACGCATTTGCTTCTCTCTCTCTCTCTCAACCCACGACGGACACGTCCCTCTTCATTTTTTTTCTACTTTATCGTCTTGGCCGTTTAACTCTTCCGTTTCTATCTTTGTCGCCTTCGTTTCTATGGCAACGTGTGGACACCACTGCGCGATAACCTCTCTCGAGCTATATAACTGTGAGACTGCGAGGCACACGAGTGATGCTTTCGTAAGATATCGTTAGAGACTAGGACATTCTCGCCGCATTGGCAAAGTCTCCTACGTATACCTTGTGCCTGGCAGGTATCAAAAGACGGACGGAGAATCATCTTGCATCCTCTCTATCTCCGTTTTCGGGCAATCGACCGATCGATCTCTCGACGACCAACTCGCTCACGTTTTAAACCCATTTTACTTTATTCTCTCTCTCTCTCTCTCTCTCTTTCTTCCATGCGAGCTTTGCCTATTCGCTCCAATATTTCACGCGATTGCTTTTCCTCCTTATCAACAGGGTCATCGTTATCGTGTATCGTTAAACTATTTGTTTCTCTCTCTCTCTCTCTTGAAATAAAAATCAACGAATCGACGAAGCTTCCTCGTTTTATTTTTCTCCTGTTCGGTTTCTGCCATTTTGAAGCTTCCTCGGTCTCTCTGTATTTGTTACTAACGATCTATAACCGGCAAGGCTGCCGCAAATGTGGAAACATAAGAAAATAAATAAAATGAAACGAGAGAATAAAAAAAATTAAAATAAAAAAAAAAAAAAATAAAAAAGGAGCAACCTAGGAGCGCTAGACGGCAATATTTTTCATGAATTTTCCGGAGTTTTCGAGTCGCAGCTGGAACGATAAATTCGAGCGAGCGCCTGGCCCGAGCATTCATGCGCACCCACGACATCACCATGAAATAGCAAGGGAACCAAAAAAAAAAAAAGAAACAAAGAGAGAGAGAGAGAGGAGATAACAGAAACTGCGAAATAAACGAAATTCGAAAGCTTCGTAATAGGAGTTATGACTTTTAATGACAATAAGCGTCATTCGCGTTAGTTGTATTTCATGCCCCTTTCAGTCTCCCGTGTCAGAAAATATAACAAAACCGTAGAACAGAGCTATCGCACGCGCGACAAGTGAGCAAAAATGGCCAATTATTGCTCTAAACGGTGATGTATTGTTAAGGAGACGAACAGCGACTAAAAGGAGAGCCTACAGGGAGCGATCATGCTCGTAAGTCTCTTGAGATGCGATGAAATAGCCAATTGTTTCGTATCGGACTGTTAGAAGCTCAAATCCTCCTTTGTATTTTCGTTGTTCAGCCAGAGAGCAAGAAACTTGCTCACAGGACAAAATGTACTGTCGAATACAAAAATAGTAATCTTCTCTTTTCTTTTTTTTTTTTTTTGCATATTTAACAGTTCGTCGGGAGAATTAAAAATTGAGAAATTTTCATTTTTATTTTCAGCCTCTATTTTGTCATCATTTTATATCATACTAGCAGTGGATTCAGAATATTTCTTTTCCGAAATGAAATAACGAAAAGAAAAGATTTTCAATTTTTCATTCGTCACGATTTCATTAAAATTGCTGCAACTTTTACTCAGTTGTACGGAATTAAATCCTGAGCCCACCGCTCAGGATTGTTCGTTTTAAAATTTCTCTCCAAATTGGTTAATTCAATTTTATCGTTCATCGATATTGTTTAATGCCTGATGAGTTTTCAAAATCCGAAGATTAAACGAAATTACTAAACTGCTTATTATATTTGTATTTCTGTAAGAAAAAAAAAAAAAAAAAAAAAAAATAGCGTAACGTCGTAAAACAGCCAACACAGTTTGGAATAATGAATTTTGATCTCGTGAAGAGAATCTTCGTAATCGATTCAGCGATTTTTAATTGAAAAGCAGCCAAACCGTTTTTTTTTTTTTTATCCAATAGATTAACATATGTATAGAAATGTACACGACATGATGTTAGGCCGGGAATAACGTGTGAGAGAGTTTGAAACTCGATGCTCGTTAATCCTCGAAGTGGAAGTTATAAGAAAAAAGTAGTTTTCTCTCGAACGGGGCCCTTATTTATGTCTTCGTAAATGGGAGCTGCTACATGGCTAATTAATAGAAGAACAGATGGGTGAAAAGTGGTATGTGAGACAAATGGAAGCGTTACGAGTGCAATCGTGTAGAAGATCGAGAGAGAGAGTGAGAGATCTATAGCAGAGCATTTGAGTGGGTTATTGTTGGCGGGCGATTGCTCCGGTGCGACAAAGTGCGTGTACCGTTGCTCTCTCCTTTCCCTCTTCGCATTATTCTCTCATGTCACTCGTTCTTTTTCGCCTCTTTTCTTTTTTCACATACAGCACTATAAAAAGCATGCAAATTGTTCGTCTCATAAACGGGAGACAAGGCGCTCTCTCCCCTCCCAACTTGGCTCACGTAAACAATTCTGGATTACTTTTTTTTTTTTTTTCTATTCTTCTCCTTTCCCTTCTCGTTTTCACCCTTGTCATTCATTCAACGTGTACTATATTAATACGCGGGATTGTGTACACGTGTCATTTGTAGCTGCTGCGGTGACACACATGCACTTTCTCGTTTCACTTTTTCCAATATCCATACAAAGTTGTATACGTATTCATTCATTTTGTCTTTATATGTATGATCTACATTTGAAGATAAACGCGGACGCGGGGTTAAAGTTGAGAGGTTTACTTTTTTTTTTTCTCCTCGTTTCACCATTTTTCTACTCCGGATTTTAATACAATATTTGTTCGTACTCAACGAAAGCTCCGGTAAAGCTTTTTCGGTTTCGCATGCCCTCCCCCCGAAAAATTCTCACCGCTCATGTACTACGTACACAGAAAAGAGCGGCGGGTGAAAAGGAGGGAGAGGGGAATGCATTTGCCCACGTACATGGCATCCGAGCTCCTGTCGAGAATATTCATGCGCGCACCCCTTTATGGTAAAACTCGAGCAGCTTCCACAGCTCGCCTCTCCATTCTCTATCGGAGCATTTCTACGGTCAAATATCTCGGTGAAGAAGCATGCACCAGCAGCAGCAGCAGCAGCAGCGTGCGAAGATGAGTAAATTTTTATCAACTACGCGCCGAGCTTCCTCGTACTCTAACTTCCTTTTATCATTTTTTTTATATTCTTTTTTCTTCTATTTTACACTATTCCCGATTCTTCTTGCTCTTTTATTTTCATTCTACACTCTTTTTTTTTTTCTCTCTTTTTCGGTATTAAAAGCTTCCGCCAATAACTCGAATACATCGATGTATTCTCTCGCTAGTCGTATAAAAATGCAAACTACCAAAATGACCTGATCCTTTATTCATTTTTTTGTCACACATTAATAAATACATCGGTTCAATTATCTTGTAAATCGATTGGAAAAACATTTATTTAACGGACTACGAAAGCTTGGAAATTCGATAACTGGTACGCCGTCGCGACTTTCTACGAAATTAGAATCATTTTATTTTTTTTTTCTTAAATATACCGGCAGACTGAGAATATGCCGAGCGAATCGTTCTCTCATCTGGATGGAGCCCGTAGCGCAACGCACTCTTTCAGTGGAATTGCTTTCAACGTTAAAAAACAAATGTTAAGATGCGATGCAAAGAGAGAAAGAGCATTGAGCACATCTCGCGGGAGGATACTCAACTTCCGGTTTTCTGCTTCATCGCTGCTGCCCTCTCTCTCTTTCTCCCTGCACCCCTCGGTCCTCATCGCCCTCCCTTTCGTTCTTCGTATCCCTGGTCTCTTCTCTATTTTTTCTTTTTTTTCTTCTTCAAATCGAGCTATTTCCAACTTACGGAAAAACGCGAAAACGTCTGGTTTACTCTCCTTAGCAAAAGACCTAAGGCAAACGAGAGCGAGCGAGCGGAAATAAAAGACGCACCGGAGGGTTCCCGTTCGGCAGTTTGAGCTTCACGAGTGTGAAAGACCTTCTACTATGTGTACAGCGAGTACGAAATACGGAAAGATAAAAAATAAAGTTGAAAGAACGAGAAAAAGAGAAAGAGAGAGAGAGAGAGAGAGAACTTGCATTTTCTCGAGAGATACCGCGCCGAGGCGTGGTTAGGTTTGAAAGTAACCTTGTTTCCCCGCTCTCTTTCAGAGCTCCCTCGGTAACTGTAAAAATTTTCTTTTCTTCACCTGTGTTCCTCTTGGAAAATCGCGTGCCGTGTGTTCTTAACCAGAGAAAACTCTCGAGCATTCCCGAAAGATAGGCAATCGAGAGGGAGAGAGAGAAAAGAGGGAAGTGAATAAAAAAAAGTGTAATAAAAATAAATAAGAAAATGTAGCAACTGCGATGAATGAAGGGTTTAGGAAAACTGGTAAAGCTGCAGTTGCGTCTCAAGTTCTCCCGGAGATATGTTTGTAGGCGCATGTAGATCGGCCTGTTTTCGGTATTCGGATTAGACAAGGCTTATACTCGCTCGTTCGAAAATGATTTACCCAAAGTACTTGCTCCCTACAATATCTCGCGTTACTCGTGTTCTACTCCTCTGGTACATCCAACGCTCCCGCATATCGGGCAAAGTCAAACCCGAGTTTGCCAAGCGAAAGCGATAGACTATTTACCCTAAGGGTTGAGTCGAACGTTTCCAATATTCCTTGATAATTTATCCAACATTTGCAAATTCGGATTACACCCTGCTCCTCCCTGCTTTCACCTCTCTCGTGTGCCGCCGCCGTTTTCGAGCTTAGCGCACTTTTGGCTCTGTATACCTTGTGCCCTCGCACACTCTCGTGTCTTTATCGCGGCTCTCTCCGCATACAATCTAAAATTTCCATCGGCCGTTATCCAATGAATTTACGTAGAGCGACACACGTCGAGAGAAACAAAATGGAACACTCTGCCTGAAAATAATTTTCTATTATTTTCGGAAATAATCGAAGTGCGATATCAGTTATTCGGTGATAAAGTCTTTCGCTGAAATTTCATGAAATTCCGAGTAAAATTCTCTCGATTTGAATCTTTAATTATTCAATTAATCAATATTATCATTATTCTGGACCGCAACAATATAATATAATTCATATTCATATTTACATTAACGTTGTTATTATTATTATTATTATTATTATCGTTATTATACGAAGTCTACTCGGAGTTGATTTCTCGTATATTATTAAATACGCAGCAGCAGCAGCAGGCAGCCGGGTAAGAAAAACATATTCAATTGACGAAAGGAATATAGAAATATGAAACAATAATCTCCCCCATTTGTGCCAATTTATACGAGATAGTTGAGTGTACAATAAGCGTCATAGCAATTTATCGCGCTCTCGAGGGGTGGTGACCTGATAAATTCACCGTCAACATGCTACTATTATACACGGACTCTTGACCTTTCTCCATATTTTTTCTTCAATGCTAGTGCGCGCGCGGCTTCTTTTCTGGCTTCTCGCTTACGACTATACTCACCAAGCGTCGAATATCTCTCGTCGCCACGAAGAATAGAGCCAATGCGAATAACTGCTGTTAGGTATTCCTCTCTCTTTCTCTCTCTCTCTCCAGAGAACGAGAGAAATGTACGAGGGCGCTTTGGCTCTTCGGTGCTATAGTATCTCTCGCTTCCTGGTGCTTCCTACACACGAACAGGCACGACTGCGATACTGCTCTTACGACAATGGCACCAGTGAGAACGGTAGCGCAGTAACGATTCGACGCGGGCGTTGAAATCGTAAATTCTCACCCCTTCACTACCTTCGTACAGTGAATGACTCGGTATGATTCTGACCTTTTTTTTTTTATCCTTTGACGTGAATACGTCTCCGGAATGGGCTGCCACATTGAAGAAGATACCGAAACACGAGAGTGAACATAAATGTTTCAGCTTCTATTTATGGATCTATATATACGCGTGTACGAAATTACAATTTCGATGTCGTTCGGAAAATTGAAATAGTTTTCCTGCATCATTGACGATAACGTCATACAAAAATAACCGACGACCTCGGTTTCAATTTATCCGAAGCTTCCTGAAAGTCGGTTTTTCGGATCGCTGATTACGAGTCTCATGATATTTTTTTTTTTATTCTGAATGACGGGCAGAATTAATGAATTGCGAAAAATGATGCGATTTTGGTGAAGCTTCGAACACAAACATTTTTCGAGTCCCCCACATTATAAATTTTCATTTCAGCGTCTAAGGAAACGTACTTTTTCTTTACAACAGTCAGATTTTCGGAATTTTTGGAATCCCACAGTTAATTACCGCCCGCCGGTCCCGACACAGACCCACCTCTCAATTTTTTGTCGTAACTATTCGAATATTAGAGCAAAAATAATCGATTAACGTAGAAATTAATTTGATACGAAACGCTCTACGAATCGAGAAGGAAAATGCTTCTTATCAATAAAACTATTAAATATAGAAATGATAAAGGTTATAAAAAACTGAAGCATATAGGAAGCCCAGTAGTAACGATTTCTCGATCATCGCAGATCGGTTTTCGGTCCAAGGCTACTTTGACCCGAATTTACGATGACAAATGTCCGAAAAAAAAATGCTTCGAAAACCTTTGTTTCCTTCTATTTTCATGATTCTCGTTTAATTTAACAAAACTAACACGCTCTCGTGTCATAAAAGCTCAGCTGATCCACCACCACGAAACACTCTCGCTCTCTATTCTATTATCTTCGTACTCTTTTTACGGTGCAATTTCTCATTTCTCTGCTCGTATAAAAAGTCCGCTTGTTGTTTCATTAATCAACACCCGCGGCGAATATATACTTCGCCAAATGAAAATTTCCGTCTCTATATGAGATTGTGCGGACACTTTTATAGAGACGTATATATAAACACATTTATAGAAATAATATAGAACAACGGGCGTGCGATATGCAGCATCGGAATAAGTATGCTACGTGCTTCTCTTCTCCTCGCGTCCCTGCCTCATTCTACGTGACTCATATACAAAAGTTTGTTACGACTTCACTCCGCTTCTGCTGTTATATCCCCTTACTCTTTCTGAACCTTTTTCTACCTCTGATTCTCCTTCTTCGATATGAGATTACCCTTTTTTTTCCCACTTCACCGCATATATGCACAGGGGTATACGTACCGACAGATGCTGCGCCCGGATTCGTTGCTTTTTCTCTTTACATCAGGTTGTTACGACCTCGCATTCCCCCTTGATAAATCTCATTTGCCTAAAGTAAGTTTTATACTCGAGATGAACGATGTTCGACTCTCGACTTTCAACATGAATTCAATTCTCATATTTTCTCGATAAAATTTCAATCGGAACTCATAATTGAGATTTTTTCAAGTTAAAAGCATGAATCAGTCACCTAACCTCACTTCGAATTTTCGAAATTGAAATTCTTCGATACTGTTTGACCGATTACAAAATGGCTGTCAGCGGACGCAGGACGATGGCAAAAATCCGCTGACTGGGCCTTTTTCTAATCGGTCAAACCGTATCGAAGAATTTCACTTTCGAAATTTGCAGCTATCTCTCTCGCACTCACCGTGGCGAGATACAGACTGTTCCATGCTCTTAAGGAGGTTTCGGTACAGGCGATACAATGTTGCCATGCCAAACCATGTTAAAATACACAAAAAATTGTCAAAAAGTTAAGAATTTTATAAGATTTGGTGAACATATTCCTTAGTGCCAAATTTGACAATACAAATTTTTTCAGATTTTTCTTCTACACAGTTATCGAGTAATTGAAGACTAAAGTTCACGTGTATAAGCATAGCGTTTCCATATATATAGGTATACACTTCGGGCATAAGAAATCTGCTTTAATGCGTAATTACTCGATAACTAAGTAGAAGAAAATTTTGAAAAAATTTGTCTTTTCGTACTTGATGTTGAAGAACATTATCACCAAATTTCATTAATTTCTTAACATTTTGCCTTTTGTACGGAAATCCCTTAAGAACGAGTAATTGCGAAAATAGTAAGGAGCGCGAATACGTTTGGGTCTTGAGAAGAGAAAAGTGATATAAAAAATTCTTGAAGGATAAAACTTATCAACTGTTACCGGTGCGCGTATGTACTCGTGACTCATCGTATTGTTCCGAGTGTCAACTCTGTACCGGAGAAGGATCGGCGGAGCGAGTCTCGGTAGTAACGGAAATGTCGGCGAAGAAATGTGACAGATGCTAGGATACTGAGAGTGGTCGTTCGTGTTCCGTAGAACGCGAAACTGTCGCGTGTCCCTCCGAGCGCTTACGAACACACAAGAATATACGTTTCTTCGACACATTTCTCTTTTTTCTTGATCTTGTTTGCGAGATTTTTTTGTTTTTTTTTTTCTTCTCTTTCAAGAATCAACGACGGACAGCGCAAAGAGTCAAGATCGAGAGAGAGAGAGAGAGAGAGAAAAGGGCTTTGTTCCCTGTCGCTTACAAGAAAGTGCACTTCGAATGTTTGCAGTTTCTTTTTCGCCTATCCTATATCCATCCTCCGCTCAAACATGCCATGAACCAATGATCTGATCTTCTTCTTATTTGTGAATTAACTAAATCTGACGTTACAACGTGTTTCATCTTTTTTAATTCGATCGTTACTCGTACCAACATTTTATTCGCGATTACAAATCTGTATTAACTTAACGAAAAGTTTTGATTGCTTCTGCCCTGCAAATCGTGGAAACGTACAGAGCCTACGCTGACCGCGTTTCAGATAAAAAATAAAACCTGCCTTCGTTTTTATGTACGTGCACAAGCGTACAATCCAATTTAAATTTCCATTTGAAGATGCATATGTGATTCAAACGTCAGAAAGAAGCGGTGCCACTCGCTCTTCCCTCTGCTTTTTTTTCCCTCGACTCGCGCTCCCCCCGTGCCTTTTGAAATTATGATCACACACAACCATATCACGTAACTTTTTCATCGGTCCCCTATCGCCCGTTCTTTCAAAACCAATCGAGAGTGACTTTTCAACAAAAAGCGAATGAAGCTAGACTTGATAAAAAATTTTTTCAAATAACCATAGTTCGATGCACTTATTCCACGAAAACCTGACTCGAAACATATCTACGTAGGAAAGAGCTGGGCAAAGTTGAATACCATCCCAACAACAATAAATTTTGTGGTTTTTCATTGGAAAACTTGAATATTTGATCATCCGACTCAAGATTTTGCTTGAAGAAGAAACACTTATTGAACTTTCCAACATGAAAACTCAGAAATTATTCGTTAATAAAAACTTTTAAAAAGTATTAAAAACTCGCTGCTTTAGTTATAAATTTATGTTCTTAAAAAAATGATTAAGAAAAAAACAATCGAAACGACAATTTTTCCGAGCCGATCATCGTATCCATGCAACTTTCTATCAATCCATCGATCCTTCATCCCATTCATTGATCCATTCTATTTATACCTGAACGACGATTGATTCATTAGCATTTTTGTGAATAGCAACTTTATTCCCTAGCTGATGATTGATCCAAACAGGAAATTCGATGACACGCGTCTATTGTTTGGAATCGCTTTTTTTCCGGCAGTTCATTATATTATTAAAAAAACAAATCTTTATCGTAACACGCACGGTGCAATAAAAATACTTGTTGTGATAATGATAAACCTCGTTTCAGAATAGAGATCTCTTATACCGCAATTAATTTGTCACAGTTAGATCATTATGTTGAATTGCGATGCAGGCACGGTTGCCCATTGTCGGATGACAACCGACTGTCCTGCGCCGTAGAGCACTCGAACGACGAAAACGTCGATATAGCATTTTGGTGAAAGAGCGAGATCGAGGTAGCTACGATGATAGTAGGAGAGAAGTAGAGAGATCGAGAGATCGAGAGAGAGAGAGGGTAAGGGACAAGGGAGTACTCTTCGTGGGAAATGCAGCCACGAACCTAGACAGGTTAATCCGAGCTTTTGTTTAATTAGCAAGTTGTGTCGTGCGGTGAGTCGCGGTTCCTCTTCGGCTCACGAAAGAGCGCCGCCGTTCTCTTCGACGAGGAAACGTCGCCGTTGCCTCATTCAGTCTTTGCTGTTCTCTGCTTTCCGCCTCTGCTTCACCCATACGCCTATATATATATATAACCTTTGAGTGTACTCATTCTCTCCCTGTGGAATATATTCTCGTCCAAACTGCTTTTCGGATCCCTCTTCCCTCCTCCCTGCCTCCCCCGACGACTTTTGCATTGCTGAAATATACGATCTGTATATATGCAAACGCGATTGTCGCCTCTGACGTCGTTGCAGAGAGAAAGAAGCACAAGTATACCGGGGCAAAGCTCTACGGGGTACAATATATACGGAACGAATACGTTACCGTGTTGACAAACGTGGTCGTTGGTCATCGCTTCAGTCGTTCGCCTCCAACAACGCGTGTTCCAACGAGCCAGCAGCTTAGACTTCGCTGTATATACGCCGCATGTATTTATCTCTTTCTCACGTCCTTTCGCGTTATTTTTTTCTCCGGGAACACGTTTGCACAACTGACTCATCTCTCCTTCGTCATCATGGAAGTAATATAAATGTTGAAAAATAAAGATAAAATATTAGTCCAACGGGCAATGCCCTTTCGCTGGCTCACGACATAACCATCACTAGAAGCAACCTCCCAGCACTGAAGCTATAAAAGCTCTACGCATAATCGAATAGCCGGTCGCGAGGCTTTGCATGATAAAAGAGCTAATTCGCGCGATCCGTAATTATTATTACAAAGTTTTAACCGAGTCTCCGCGATAGTGAATCTTGCTTGTGCCTTAACTCTCTCTCTCTCAATCTCCCTCGCGATTTCTATCTCTCTTGGCTTCTAGATTCAGTCTTGCGTCAGGCCAACATCCGCATACCGCGTGTATAGCGTTCGTCGGTGTGCATACAACGTTCAAATACCTTAACGACCGGTAGACTCAATTTTCCTCGAGTACTTTACCCCCCGCGCGCGCGCGCACCCTCCGCAGTTTTCCTCATCTGACATCCACCAGCCAACACACCGACCAACTCTTCCTTCTCTCGGGTAATATGGAATATGCGCGCCCTCTCTCATCCGTCGAATATACGTGTAATATACTATCCACGCGCACACACCCGCATGTGTGTGCGCGCGCTTGTGAACAGAGGAAAAGGGGTGAGAAAGGAAGAAGCAGCAGCAGCAGCAGCTCAGCTCTCGCGCATAGAAATGGGATTTTACCATGCTTTTCCGTGACCGAGTAATTATCGGTGTGTCGCTTGAGCGTGTTGAAAAAGACAGAGAGAGAGAAGGAGGAAGAGAGCAGCGTGCAACGCCCTCGAATGTGCAAACGACCTATATGCCACACCGCATTGGCTAGAATTGCTGAGGATACACCGCAGGTGTCCCATGTTACCGAAGTAAAATCCACGTGTCCTTTCCCATTTTCCACTCGAATCCAGATTTCCCGTCGGTCGGTTTCGCACCGTATTCCATCTTATTTCGTACCAAAAGCTATACAGTATCATCAGTATACGCGTTCGCCGAGTAAAACTATTTTGTCTTTTTATGATCGAGGAATCCCATGGAAGAATCAGTTCCAATATCTACACCTGGTTAGGACGCGCTAATGTCCAGTTGCTCTCAATTTTACGTAAAAGGAATACTTTTTTTGTTTTTCGTTTCTCTCTTTTTTTTTTTATTATTATTTCGAAACCAGAGGCGAAGCAGTAACGAAGTGGAAAATGAGTTGGGTTAAAGCGCGGGCGTGGGTTGAGTGAGTGTGCCATGCAGTCGACGTTACTGCCGGTCGGATTCGCGAGAGGCCGTGGTTTGCCGCATCCCTCTTGCCCTCCTCCCCCCCCCCCTCCTTCTCCCCTATCCACCTCCCTCGTGACTGACCGTGCGCTTGCACGATTAATTCCACCGAAACTAATTTGTCCGCTTGAAATCCTCTCGATTCGCATACAGTCGATGCGAGATTCCAGCAGTGTTGTACGATGGTCGTCCAGTATCGTACACGTACATATATATATATATACGTACTGCACAAATTCGATCGTCCGATAACGATAAGTATAGATCGCCATTGAAGAAACGCATTGGTTCACGAGGCATGGATTGCCAAGCAGGGAGAAATGTTGATTACATTTATCCTCGTAGGAATCGTGATTGCGCGCGCGTCCCTTTTCCCTCTCTCTCTCTCTCTCTCTCTCTCTCTCTCTCTCTCTCTTGCTCTAACTCCCTCCCAGCCACACTCACCGATTTTCCACTGTGGTTATCCCCATTACGAACGCGTTTTCATTTTCTCGAATATATATAGATATATATATATATATATATATACGTTCATCCATACATCACACGCTTCCTGCGCCGCCTGAGACGCCGCGTCACCCATTTGTTTACGTTGAAACGACACAGACGGAAACCACTAACGAATCTCTCTTCTACATAGAGAAAGTAGCAATGTATGCACGTTGAGCATATTGCATACGGAATAATATCTTATCCGCAGTGTCTTGTACTACTTGAAACTTGAACGCAATGCTGTACATGGTGTTGCAGCTGGGCTGCTGTATACCCGTCGTCAGTCTGTTACTCCTCTTGAAGGGTTTAGGTCTCCCGATTTCACAGCCAGCTACCATCATCGCTCCTTTGCGCAACTCATTTCCCACGTTTCTATTAAATTCGCGTCCAACACACTTCTGCAACTATCAATTTAGTTATGTTTTGTATACACACACGAATGACATACTCCCCCGCATCCTTTACTATACTCATATCGTGTGTTTCTATAGTTTCGAATCCATACATGTCAATGAAAGTTAAATTCAGATAATTACGGATTAAAGAGAACTTTGACAAGTCCCGGTCTCATTCCGTCGTTGCTAATGCGTATACATTCAGATACCGAATAGCGAGAAATGTTAACCCAGTGGTACAGTTCTCCTTGCGGAAGTAGATATATCCCGCTCGCATCGTTTATTCTCTCGCGCGCAACGTTCCGAGCGCAAGAATATATCATTCGTTTGCAGCATGTAGCATTGATTTTATTCCGCTTCATGTATATAGACGTATATACGGAGAACCAGAGGTTGGTGGGTACGTTGTTAAACGACCGAATGAATCCATGGTAAAAGCTTCGTTGACGCGGGTATTATTTTGTCGGATTGACAATTTCACACCCGCTTTTGATCATTCAATTACGGATATATATCCCCCCCCCCCCCCCCCCCCCCCCCCGACAACTACGTGTATTCGACTTTCCAGTGTTCGGAGATCGTCAACGAGCTATCTACTCGCTACATCGCGATAGAATTTCAGCCTGTTACTCCTACGTGCATACATCCTCGTACAGCTACTTGCTACCGATCTATATATATATCTCCATGGATTCGCGCTTGGATCAGAGCATAATTGTGTGCGGACGCTTTGTCAAGCTTTGATCGCTGCTACACACTCTCGAGATGCTGGCTCTGATTCATCCCGATCGAGAATCTCTCTTCGGTGATCCTCCAGTTTCTACCAATAAAAATCATTTTCACTTCTTCGTCACTTAAACGGGACACGAGCCGCCGAATTCGTCTTCGAAAGTAAACTCCCTCTCGTTAGAATACCCGATTTTTTTTTAATTTTCTTCAACGAAGATAATTAATATCCATGATTTTCACGCGAGAATTTTCAGTTCCTTTATATTTAGCGGATAGATTAGCTGGGGTAGCATCTCAGGATTTTCTTCTATCTTGACAATGGTATGCCTATATAGAGGTATGGAACGGGGATATCAGTCGAGTTTAATTAGCTCCGACACAGCCCGGTAGCAATCCCTTCATCCGGTGGAAGAGACCCCCCCGATCGCCGAGCTCCGAGAACCCGACTCGGCGCAGCTCAGCTAGAGAATCTCGCCTCCAACCTCGGGCTTGTCGTTCTCTCTATCTCTGGATTCTCTGCCGTTTAAATTCCACGACGTGAACACTCGTGGGGATTCATCTCTCACTCTCTGCCACTAAATATACGGCCGGTTTTGAAGTCGAGAAGATTTTTCTTGTCACCCCCCAAGTCCTGGTGTACCAATGGGCCTGTGTCCCATATCATAGATATTTTTTTTTATTTTTTCAATATAAAGGCACAACAAGGTGTTTCTATTACCTATAAAAATACACAGGCTTACTTTTATCTCGTATAAATCGCTCCGAATGACACATGATACTTATACTTTTATATACACATACTCAGCTCTATTCTGCTTCTGAAAGACTCGCAATTCTCAAGCGTTACGAGTCACTCTTCGAAATGACCCTCGACGTCTATATACACGGGGCATGCGGTGGCTGAATCGTGAAACGTCACATACTGGATGGCATAACACGAGAGTGCCATCGTTGCACGAGTATATATACCAGCGGAGTTGCGGCAAGTGCAACTCGCTGAAGGGGGGGAGGGCGGGTGGGGGGTTAAACTCGGCAAGAGTTCGTGTGCTGGCGAAGAGAGGGTGGTGCGTAATATAGATGGAAAAGAGTATTATGAATATTCTGAAAACGATGAGTCTTCGCGTGAAGTTTTATGATCCGTGATGGACTTGTCATTTCAGAAGCAAATGAGAGGCTCGAGGAGTAATTTTTCTTTGGGGAGTTGAGCGAGTAAAAGGTTTTTCGATTGTAACGAGAGCAGCGGTGCTGGGTGTATATAGAGCTCGACCTGAAAAATAAAGCAGCATGGAGGGTTGCACGTCTGTCACGTAGCACAAGTAGCAGTCGCATTAAGGACCCTGGGTCCCTTGAGAAAGAGTCTCGGTTTATTCTTTGGTTAAATTCTTCGAACGAAACAGAGAAGAAGAAAAACATGACGTTGAAGATAGAATGAGAGGAGGAAAAAAAACGGTGGTTATATCGCTTCTGCTTGTAGTTGGTGTTTTTTTTTTCTTCTCACTTTTCTCTCTTTGGAGTCTGGTACATTTTTATATAGTCCTGTCCATTATCGGTATTGCAGGCGGCTTCGTTGCGACGTCGTTACCGTCAGTTTCTCGTACCACAGCCACTTTTGGTTTGCACCCGTTTTTTTCTTTTCTCTTCTACCGTCGTACTATTACCCTGCCACGACTTCCACCACCATCACCATCATCATCGTGCCTCATAGCGCACCGATTCAATCACCATAGACTTTTGCCAGGCGAGAAAACGAGAAAAAGCTCCTTCGGTAGTAACACACCGCTCCTCCTCCTCCTCCTCCTCCTCCTCTCTGTCGGAGCATGCATTGACTCAACGAGAAAACGGAAGTACGTGCTTTCTCGAGCGAAGATGGAAGAAAGAAATAGACGATCTGTGACGTTCGAGACACTTTTCGCAGAGCGTTCGATGGCCTCATCGCCCCCTGTACAGCATGGCCCTCAATCGTTCACTCGATAGTTTGACGACTCGAACAATAATAACTGTCGACTGGTTATCTTCATATTTTTCGAAATGTACTATACACGATTGCGGAGACATTTTCGTCGAACGAATGATTTCACTGTTCTTTGTGAGATAAAACCGAATACAGGCGACTTGAACCAATACCGAGACTCAGGCCTGCACGTTTTCATGGTTTTTAGTTTATTTTTTAATGATGCACGTTTACTGAAATGATTAAAACATCAAAAGGCGAAATTTCATAAAATTCATCCGTTAATGCAGGATTTATTTTTGTCTTTTTCGAATGTCACCGTGAAAGTTCGCTGCGTCTCAGTCACCCATGCGAGCACACGTTACGCGTTGATTTCATAATATAAAAAAGAATATTTGCCGAATGCTGTTTGAAGGGACGACAGGAGGTTAGAAGTCGTGGTGGTTCAATGCTTATACATACGCACAGCGAAAACATCTCTTTTGAGGGCTTTTCTCGAGTAGTTTTTGGAAATAGCATCGCAAAGGAAGCTCGAAGCAAGAGCCGGGGATCGCGGGCTGACTTTCTCCTGTGATTTACTCACCAATCGTACTCGGCTGTGCATCAAAGGCATGAAAACGACGAGCATAAATTAATTTGTACGAATATATGCACGCCCTGTTCGACGCTTCGTTCATTCTATAATTCATAGAATAACTCCATTAAAGGATATATATATATATATGTGCACGTGTATCCACACGAGATACGTGGGAAGCTCAACTGAGCCAATTAACGAAGACCGAGTGAATTATCCTAGTCGCGTGAGTCAACCCCTCTCCGTATGCTACATCAGTAGCGCAAAATGACGTAGATAGGAGAGATAAAAGGGAGAGAGAGGGAGAAGGAGAGTGTCGCGAAAGTGTACGTACACAGAGAAGCTTTGGAGTTCGTTTAAACACGCGTGTCGTTTAACCCTCTTTCCATCCCATGTACCAGGAGGATCAAACGGATATAGCTAAAAGCTTCTCTCCTCCGTGCAACTGCGCTTCGATCTCGCCGGAATATCCCCGCAAAAGTACCCACCACGGTGAACCTCCAATCGCATTAAATATCTTCAATATTTCAATTATTCTCGACCACTCCCTTTTTCATCTGGCTTATCCAGCGACGAGAAACGATCAAAGCTGAATTAATTCGCGTTAAGAAAATTTAAATATACTCAAAAAAAGTTGAACTCGTGTCCACATTAATTTTAACCAACGCGTATTTGAGTAAATATCGATAAATCCGAATTCTTCATCTTCTCATCCGAATGGCGAAGAAAAAAAAAAGCTAAAAATATATTCGATTTCATCGTAACGGATTTATTCGAGTAATAATAGCTAAGTATGCGACGATAGTGAATGGTCGAGATATAGACTCGCATCAGACGCAATTACCCATCGTGGTTTTGGCCCAATCCACTATATATTCGTTTTATGCTTTAGGCGTTATCATTTTAATACGCAATATATAATTCTGTCTATAGCGTTACAGAAAAATACGGGGTCGTTGGCAGACTCGGAGCGAACGTTCAGGACTCCTTGTAGTTGTTCTACACAGTAACTCACACACACACACACACACACATACGTACATACAGCGACGACCCTTCCCTTGTCGCGTACCACATAACAAACGGTCTTTTCCCCATTATGCAAGCGATATAACTTAGTCTCGTGCAATTTTCCGCACGTTCGGCAAATTCCTCGGCTTCTCTCTTTCCCTTTCGCGTGCGCATCCCAAGAAGAAAAAAGGAAGGAGAAGTAAATCGACTTTTTTTCTTTCTTTTTTTTTTTTTTTTGGCTGTTACAAGAAACGTTGGGCGATACCGAAAACTCGGCCAAGCAAATGGTCGCGGGTCCGGAAAATGGCAACGTAAAAAAGAGATATAACTCACCTAAGATTTCTACAATTCTCGTTCGATGACAAGAAATTTATACAAATTTTGGGCTCGTTTCAGCAACGAAATCGGTGCTCGTTTATTCAAACTCAGACGTTTCTCATTCACCGAGGAACTTGGCTTTCTGTTAGTAGCTCAAGTTTTTTTTTTTTTTTTTCTTTTTTCAAAAGCATATTTGTCAAATGAAAACGGTTTAAAAAAATACGTTTCGCTAAGAAGGATCATCCAACAATCATTCGGCCAATGATAAAAACAACAGAACTAATGATTTTTATTTTCCTGGACTATTCAACCGTGTATCGAAGCAAAGTACGCAGCAAGATATTTACCGACGAATCTATGGGGCTTTAAAAATAAATATTTTCCTCATAATCACCGCGACGTTCCATCTTGTTTTTTTTTAACCACAGCAATTCTACGTACTAGTTTTCGGCAATTTTTTATATCTCGCATCCCCATCGTCGCGACAGACGAAGAATTATGCTCGCTTCAACATTAAACCATACTAATTTTGAAACACACACAGACATGCACCCACACACACGCGTACCGACGCATACAGATTATGGTTGAAAGACTAGCGTCGCGTCGGCGTCAAACACTAATTAACTTTGTGAAGGAATATATAACAACGATGCATATACGTACGCAAACACACTCGAACTGCTTGATGAAAGCTTCGCGCGTCTCTCTCGTTCAGGTGAAATTTGTTATCTCAAATTATGAATGTTTGCCCCGAGCGAGAAGGGAGCATCCTGGTATTTACATATCGAAATAATCAAATCGGGTTTCATAATCTGTCCGAAAACTCATGAGTCATCAATCACTTCGGAAATATGAAGAATTATACTAGAAAACCAAGTTCTCTTGCATATGAAATTGAAGTAAAAATAATTCAAGTCAAAAATATTTACGTTGTGCTACTTCGTGATTTTAACGAAAGTTGTCTTTTCTATCCAACTTGATCGTCATTCATTCACGCGATAAGTGATCACGTTCGAAGCTCAGTTTCGATGTACAAACTTCTCCTAAGCAGAGAGAAGAGCATTAATAATCATAAATTCCGACATTTTACGATATCGTCGATCATCAAAATGTTTTAATATCCAATATCGCATTCGCGATGACCATATGCACACAGAAATGATCATGCATCATTATATATCCATCATCGCGACACTTCGCGATCAATTATACATGATCAAGCCTAGGCAATTTTCGTATATGATCATACGTGACAGTACGGATCAAATTAGATATGATTATATTGGGTTATGTCGGGAAGCAGGTTGTGAAATAAAGTTAGAGACTCAGTTTAAGCAGAGCAATTATATTATTTTATTATTAAAAGTCTTTACTGGATGAGAGCTGTCGAAGGACTGATTAACGAAAAGACCAAAAGTATAACTCGAGCTCATAGAACGAAAAATTCTCTATGCTTCGGTTTCTTATTACTTTTATCATTTGTATATTTAATATTTTATAAACACGTTTATGGTACTTTTATTTATAAGACCTCACGCGTTCTCTTTCTCAATTCGTATTGTGTTTCATATCAAACTTATTTCTACCTTGATTGATTATTTTTGCTCATATTCCAATAGATTACATATCAAAAAAAAATTTCTCGGAGATTCCCACTGCGACTGAGAGAAAAAATTATTGAATCTGAAAACATGTATTTATTTATTAAATCAAAGTATCATTTCGATTATTTATTTGTTTAATGAAGACAATCACTGTTAATTTGATAACATATTTTCACGAATTTCACGGACAAAATAAATATATGAGTGAGCAAATCTAATATGTTTTGGCGAATAATTAAATAAATTATTTTTTTTGGTTCTAGTAATTTTTTTTCTCAGTGGACGCGTTTTCTTGGACAAAATGTAATCCGAACTTTCTTCATAAGTGAAAAGAGTAAACGAATCAACGACGAGAGCATGCGGGAGAGTAACGTACTCGCACTCGCTCCTCTTATAGCGCGGAATCTGTTTATGATGCAAGTATTTCATCTCCTCGGAGAGATGCACCCGCCATTAGCGTAAATTCTAGGGATAATTTGATAGGGCCACTAGCTTCGGGGCTCTCCGATATTTCGAAAGGATATAACAAAGCTCTGGTTAATGCGCACTCCGGTCCGAGGGGCGCGGTGATGGCAGCTGCGGGGGCCACTTTTGGCGCGTGACCGCGATGAGAGAATGCCCCGCTTAGTGTGTGTCCGGGAGGTTGATGCAGTGTAATAGAAACAGGGAAAAAGAGAGAGAGAGAGAGAGAGAAGAGGGAGGAGAAAGAGGATACGCCGGTGTGATTCGGTTCTTGTGTACCTTACGACGCTCTTAAATTAAATTACATGCAGTCGCCGCTGCCACTGTAACGCCGATGGCACACTTGGCACAAGTACCGAACTCTTCTCCCTCCTTCCTTCCTTCCTTCCTTCCTCTCGGCTTTTCTTTCTCCGCTTTCAACAACCCCCGCGGCATTTCCATCGTGCTTTTTAGCCTTCTCTTATACGTACGCTGTACCCTCGCATGCATAATGCATATCGTACTCAGCGACTGTACCATGGGACGCGCGATTCGCAGAAGCGACCAACTCACCCCCTGCGCTCTAGCTCTGTGTATACCCTCCTCTTTGCACTTGGGCGGCAACGGGAACGCGCCCGGTCCTGGTCCCTCCATTGCCTCGGTTCGCGTGCCGCTCTGCCGCTCTACTGCTCTTTCTCTCTCTCTCTCTCTCTCTCTCCTACTCTCCAATCGGATCTCAACATACATGAGATACACTCGCTATACGCGAGGGATCTTTCGAATAAAATTGCAAAACCACGAGGAGAGCTCTGCTTATATGTCTCAAAATCGATAAAGTTCAAAGAAGCCTTGTACTCCTTCACAAGAAAACAAAAAAACTAGACTTTTCAACCCTGAACATGTGTGCGTGCCTGGAATTTCTCGGCGCAGTTAAGTCAATGGATCTGTCTACGTATATATATATATTGCACATACGCCGTCGGTATATGAGAACAAAACATAGAGACGAGAGCGATGTTTCGCATATTTGACTTGGCAAAAATGAACTTGTATTTTACTCACATTCATTATCATTCCACTCATCTTTCAAATAGCCCCTTTGGTCTACGTGAAAAAAAAATAAAAATAATAATGATAATTCTCTGATATTATAGTTGAAAAAAGCGTTGCACAAACGATTTGAAATTGTTAACGATGTTTTTTTTTTTCATCCCGACCATTAGCAATGAAGCAGAGAGCAGAGTCTTTCGATCAATAATTTTTCGTTAACTTTGAACTCTGAGTCTGAAAATGTTTATTCATTGCGACTCGTTTGCGATTCCGATCTGGATAAACGACGAGCACAGATGTCTCTTGGACGTAATATAAAAAGTGCATCCCTCTAGTTGCATAAAAAGTTGGCTCTCAGCTTTATGCGACTGCTGTCTTCAATGCGAGGCTTTTATATTGACGTTTTTGTAGCTATCAAGATATTTGCTAAAAAATAAAAATCAGATAATATGCTGATTTGAAATTCAAATGAAAACTGACGTTGATTCGAAAAAAAAAACGATATTTAAAAAAGAAGAATAGAAAATAATCCAAAAAGATTGGATAAAACATTTGTTATAATGATGAAATTCTAGCATTCCATGCGAATAAAATCCCGCGAGTCTATGCAGCAGGACCAATTAAAATGGATACTGCGAGTGCAGATTGAGTATATAAAATTTCATCGTCGAAGGTGCTGCGTCGTCCAGAGGACGAGCGCCACTGAATTCCAAGTGCAAAAGATGCATGACGAATTCAGATATACGTAAATTCGTTTTTTTTTAAATTCTTTTGCCAGTACTATCGAATCTGTAGGAATGCCACGTGTCGCACACTCACAGTGTATATATTATTCGTTTCATCTCGGACAGATGTTCCGGTGCTCGAAGGACCTTTGCCAGTCAAAGGACCCAACTCGCGTCAATTTACGCGCTTTTTTTTTTATTATGCGGGTGAGGAGGCCTAGCATTCGTTGGTCGGCAGTCGATACACGTGCCGGAGAACGTCGAAAGCTGGATATATATCCTTGTAGAAACATATATATATATATATAGACATGTGTGTATACATCGCGGAGATGGGTTGAAGTTTTGTGCGGTGTGTGTATCGATAGTTGGCAGGCTCGTTGTAATGGCTGGCGTGAACTCGCTGCTCCTGATCGTGACACGAATCTTCGTACTTCGACGAGCAGAGAGAGGGAGAGAGAGCTCTCTTGGATACACCCTGAGAGATACACCTCAAGATTATGTACAGAGCGACACGAAGAGAGCAAAGATGGGTGTTTTTTATTTTTTCTTTTTCTAATTCCTTTAAACGTGCTGCTACAGAATACGTATATAGTGTAAGTCATAAAACTACGAACGTTCTAGAAGCAATATTAAAACTCTTCTTTATCGTTAAATTCGATACCGAGAATCGGCTATTATTCATTAAATCGTCGAATTTTATAGTTCTTTCAAACGTTCCTGGTAAATGCATGTCTAATGGAAGCTAAGTAAAATACGAAGCGTGCTGCTTTTTGTAACTGTGGAATTAGTTCTCTGGCGCACAAAAGCTCTTCAGTCCGGTGGCATATTATATATAGAAGCCGAGCTTCTTTCTCTCCCTGGACTCTCTACCACTCGAGTGTCGTAAATTGTCAAGGTCGTGCGAAGCAAAAAAGAATCCAAGTGGCAGAGAAAACAGAACGAGAGAGAGGGAGGAGGGGGTGAGAGGAGGGAGAGAGGAGAGTGCGAGTACCGAGCCAATTTAATGAATAATTCATAGCTCATTTTCTTCTCGTGTCATTACCATATTTCAGTCGTGCTACTCTCGTTATATAGCTCCAGCAGCCCGTTTTCCTCACGTACTCGAATAATATGCATCCGAAGGGTTATGCGCGTGATGGCAATGGCGAAGCTCCGATGGAACTGCTCTTTCCTCTCTCACGTTTAATCTATGAGATACGGAGAGAACATAACAACGAGAATCAATTATCCAGCAGCCACTGAAAAAAAAAAAAAACCTTCTGAACAAATATATTCATGACCAATCTATTCCATAAATAATATGTTCGTTATAAAAAAAAGAACCTCGAACTATCTGACCACAGAGTCGACCGGATTATCAATTTAACGTGTCAAACATCGTCCATTATATTCATCGATTCAGTCAGTTCGATGTTTTCGGTTGATGTTAACATGGAAGCAGGTGCACCTCGATGGAGCTTTTTTGATATTCTTATATACGAAAGCTCCGTTTCACCCTCTCTCTCTCTCTCTCTCTGTATATCGTCTGCGTGGAATTTTCTACGTACCCAAGAGATAATAGGAAAGATTATAATGTCTCAACTGTTTATATATACATGCACTTTTGTATGTACGAAGAAGTTGGCTGTGGAAGAAGATTAAAACCGTAACTATACATGGGCTTTTCTCGCAGTTAATACAGCTGTCTCGTTTTCTACGAGTTTTCTCGGTATACACATATTTTGCTCGAAGTATAGAGCCAAAAGCTTCGGTCGGAGAGAGCTCTCATCTTATACACGGAGTTATTATATAGCGGGCTAAAATTATGCGAATAAAAATCGTGAGTTGCGCTCGAGCCGAAGTCTCCTCATCGCGCACGACTCCTCTCCCTCCCCCTCTCTCTCTCTTTCTCTGACTCCCATTCCGTTTCTTCCCAACTTAGAAGCAGGCACCTCTCCATTGGGAAAAACACTATCCACGTTACCCTCCTACAGAACACCGAACATCGGCTTCAGACACCCCGACGCCCGAATTTGATCTCTCTCTCTCTCTCTTACTCTCAAGACAGACATTGAATTCTCGAGAGTGGAAAGTCAGGTATTTCTCTCAAATCGAGTTACGCGTACAGCAGAAACTCGAATTTCCACTTTCGATCAATTGCGACGTCGCAATTTATGTGTTTTTCCTTAAATTTTTTTTTCTTCACTAGTCAGCTTCCATTCGGTCTACCGTCTATATCTGTACGGGATAATAACGCAATCAAATGTGCTTCCACAACCTCTAAATCGCACATAAACTTCATACCGTTTTTTTTCTTTTTTTTTTTCTGGGAATATTCAGCGGAGAGAAAGAGAGACAAAACTGTGATTCTTCTCGTCCCGCTAATTTTTGCCTCTAACGAGATACCAGCGATTTAAACACAGCTCCATTCTCAGTCACCGTTCAGTTTCCAATGCAAAAACTGTGTACGAGGTGCAAGGAAATGAAAAAAGTATCAAATGTTTTGCACTATCTTTTTTTACACGTAGAAGCAAAAGAAAATAACGTACATAGGAAGAATAAAAATAAGTATTATCCATACGTACTGATGCACATACAAAATATAATGAGAACAATCGTTTCCATACGCCTCGCATTTTTTTTTTTTTTTTCTGTTGACTATTCTCGCTCGAATCGCCTCGTGTTCTCGTTATTTTTATATCTGCTTCCACCGGTCGCGCGAACTCGAATAATCCTGCCCGATCAATGCATCCTGATACTCTTCCCCGTGTGTCTCGATCGTCGAATTTCCTTTTCATCGAAACCCTTTTGATGATTTGTTTGGCGAGCAAGAGTCCCCCCACGTTGACCTTTATATCCCTCGTTTCATTGGGTGCGGCGAACATTTCGTATTAACCGTTTGCTCGTTCTCGTTTAACGATCGATATGCGCTTGTATTCCGATCAAATGGTTGACGCCGACTTTATAATGGCAAAAGTAAAAGAACACACTGTGCTGGTTATCGCTATTATCAATGCCTCGTACATATACACCCGAATACGAAACACTTTGCGAACACGATTCGCGTGCACGTAACGGGACACAGCTAAAGTATTGAATGAATCGCAGTGACGAATGAAACACCGAGGCCGCCCTCCTTTTAACCGTCCAACTTTTCTATCTCTGCGCTTTACTCTCTCTCTCTCTCTCTCTCTCTCTCTCTCTCTCTCTCTCTCTCTCTCTCTCTCTCGGTTGTTGCCAGAGACGTCCCCCCGAATCCAAGAGCAACAGGTTCGAAGAACCGCAGATTTTGAGAGGCCACTACTGCCCTCTCAAACCATTCTTTCCTCCCACCTCCGCAAAGCAAAAAGCTTTTCAGCTTTGAAAAAACCAAATACTACGAGAACGTGATACTGCGGTCATCGCTTTTATACTTACTGGATATCGGAATTCGTACTCGCTACAACGGTCGTCGTAAACTTTGCTTTTACGAGAGATAATCATGCGCGACTCCACGAAAATCAAATTCTAACGTAATTTCGATGCACGTTGATCCCGTTGGCTCCCAATCAATTTTGAGTCCGACACGACACAACCCAGCTCAATCAAAAAAAATTTCGATTTCCAGTGTCTGGGATAAAATTTCGTGATTTTCGATCATTTTTACAAGTCGCGGATATGAAAAAAAAAAAAAAACAATAGCGAAAGATAATTATTTCCATATCAAAATAGACAGATTTTATTAGAACTTGAGTAAGTAAAGATGAATGATAATCTTTCACGTACAACTTATATTTTGCTCGCTTTATTCCAACGGTTTTACTGCATATTTTCGAGGCTTATTTTATTGTGAAAAATAAGGTGAGGCGAGACAGTCAGGCCTTTCTTGCTCACATGAAATTTCTGCTCGCATACACTTCTGTTACCTTCTACTCTCTATTTTTTCACTCCGTTTTTTTTTGGGGGACAAACGTGTGAGCCCGTAACATTGAACCCTTCTACTCCCTTTCTCTTGCTCTCTCTCTCTCTCTCTCCCATTGTCGAAACTTTCAGGCATTTTTGTGAAATTCGAATCATCGTCTCGGTAATTTCCAAGCAAACAATGAACAATGACGATCCTGATTACGATAGGCACGTGGTTGAATATATCTCTGTGTACGAATGCCGTACAGATCTCACGACGAGGTCGGCTTTTCACTTTCATTTCTTCGCGAATATGCCTCCGTTCGGTACATACTCGTGAAATAATAAAGTACTTGATGCGCTCTTCTTTGTATCAAGGCACGAGGAGTCGTGGGGAGAGGGAGGGGGGGGGGTACTACACAGGAATACAGACTTGGAAATAGAGTCTCATCTCTCCCTAATGAGCAGGCTCATCTCTCCGCTCGAGTTTCGCTAATGAAAAGACGTCGATTCTCTTCCGGTTTGCTTCACGCAGCCTCCGACCTTGCCTCGAGATATATGCCGATGAATAATAGACAGCGCGTTTACGCGGCACATACCACAACGTTATAATCCGTGAAAGACGACACACTGGGATATCCAATTTGTAACTGACGTTTCACTCGGGTATTTAGATATCTGTTGAATAATACCGCGTATCTGCAGTGTTTGAAGCTCGCGTCTCATTATGTCATCAATATTGGGAAAACCGGGGGGAATACTGGGTAGGATATCGGAGGAAATACCGTGTGTTTGCTCTCATTTTACAATAAACGTTTGTTTTTCTTGTTACTCGTACTCGGACAATTTATCGTGTTTGTTCGAAACATTTTCATTCTCGTCATCGATCCGCGTTGTTATTATTAGGATAAAAAATTTTCGCAAAATGTGTAATTTAAAATAACAAAACAAAAATAATGAAAGCAACTCTTCAGCTGCAAATGCTGCAAATTTGCATCACCCATAGTGCATTTTATTTTTGGATTTTATGCACAACCCAATTCGAAATTCGAAGGGATTAATTGGAGCTGGACGATTCGAATCAGAAAAATAAACGTTTGAAAATAAGCGATGAAAACAGTATTTGTAGCGGAAAGAGTTTAATTTAAAAAATACACAACGTAGCCGCGCTCTCGCCCATATTAAATAATGATTACCGGAATGCTTATCTTTCAATTTTCAATGTTTAGCTTCTCCTTTTTCCGAATATTCACCATTTGCATATTAACGTTTTTTTCAGTGTTTTATGATTTATTCCGCATCCGTTGAATACGATGGAATCGAGAGAGCTATTTTTTGTTCAATCATTGTGCTACGAAAAACATGAAATTTTTTCAACCATTCCAGATCGTATATGTTTGAAAGCGTACATCTTTCGAGTGATATTCGGAGACTAGTTATTTTAGGTTCGTTCGGTATGCGAACGCTATTTGTTTCGCTCTTCCTTACGGCATCTATCGTACGATGAATGTAGCATTTTTGCTCACTGTATTTTCGTGTATACAAGCCAAAATATTGTCGTACAATCTCACTGTGTTTCGTGGCATCCGCATACCTCTGAATTCAAATATTTTATTTCGCGCTTCGCTACGTCGTACTTGCTAATACTTCCAGCACGTGTGTCTTCCGCGTCATCATTCGTGGATTCGTCCAAATTCCTAAGTGTATGAAATAATGAAAACCTGAAAGTTCATAAATATTTTTGAACGTTTGTAAAACGACTCGACGAGTCAAGAATGAAACGGGCAATGAAGATATTTGAAATATTCCAATGAACATATACAACGATCTTTCCTCTATCCCTAACGATCGTTCTTCCTTGGCTCTGCCCTACTCCCATGTAGTCAGAGACGAAACAGGCTTCTCTCTACCAGCTCGTTCCGAAGAAGAGCTCTTTCGCTTCACAGTTCGTCTTCCATCACTCATCAAAGCTCCGCGTCCTCTCATCAGCTTCCCCTTCATGCTGTAGTTTTCATTTTATTGATCTTGCACAACCCGTAGGTAATCACGGACCGCCGCTACCACGACTCGTTATCCTCGCTCCGTAGCTTCGTTACGAGGCGCCGCGCGCGTCAATGCTCTTCCCTGAAGCACCATGGCGACATTGATACAGCTCTCAATGACATATTTCGAAATTGCAAATTAGTAGAACCCACCGTAATGTATATCCCATTTTGTGCGTTGATCCATTCGTGATTAGAGGTTTCCAGTTGACTTTGAGAACTTTTCCATCCTCATGTTTATCCGTTATAAAATTATTTTTCATCGATTATCCGCCCACGAGAATGCTCCTCGTCTTTGTCGTACCTCCGCTGATCGAGAATTCCTCTCCCATTCATTGCACAGAATGAAACTGTGCGGAGCGCGAATTTCGGATGCCGGAGAAAAAGTTGAAGTTAATAAAGTAGAGACTCGAGCGCTAGAATAATAAGATAAGCGCCCAGCATCGTGTGTACGCGTGCGACATTTTCTGTAGGAGAGATATATAAGCGAGAGAAAAAAAAGAGGGCAGTGTGCCAAGAACCACACCGGATGAATTATGTCTGATAGAGCTCTGTGACTGGCACACGTAGCTATTGTGCTTGCTGCGTTAACCGCGATCCTTCTACATCGACCTTCGACCAGCAACGCATCTGTCGCATCTCTCTTGCACTCCTTCTTTTAATTCTAATAAGGCAGGAAACCTATATAGTCGCTGTGTACAGAAAAGCCCTTGCATAGTTAAAACTCAATACCACAAATGTCAACGATCGATACTTTTACGCTGGAATCTCGAAAAAGAAGCGGATTTTAAAACGCAAAAGAAAAGTTACAAATGATAATGCGTCGATCGGGTCTACGAGGGATACGACGTGAGAGAAAAACGCGCCTGAAACTCTACCCCAGCGATGATACTAAAGCGGGGAAACTGATAGATAAGTCATGATTTTCTCAGATAATCGAATCGCACATGCACCCGCAGGACTCGGAACGGCTCTCCCAGCGTATAAGAATTTAGATGAATGTGGAACGAATAAAAGGAGTATAAATTGACTCGGATCAAATTCCGCCCGACTGATTCTCCGCTTCACCTCGCGTGCTCCGCTAGGCGCGCAATCCCATGTAGGACAATATTCGACGCCGCGACGATTGAAAACGTGCACGATCGCATGTCGCGTAACGGTGTGGATCGCCGAGGCGCAGAGTAACTATGTTATATATCCGGAGCACGTGATCAATTGCACTCTTTGCAACCGAATTCCCTCGTCAACAGGGTTATTCTGACGGTTGATTCATTTTTAGCTCGGTCCTCGATCGACTTTTACTCCAACTTTCGTACCCGAATTTTTAAGCTCTACTCGCGTCGCTTCATCAATCCTGATCTCCGTAAGAAGATAGAGGCAAAATTTGGTGATAAGATTTATCAGAATATACAACTCTCTTCTCCTCGTACATTTACCTACTTTCGTAACTGCGCTGTGTACTCTTACGGGGTACAGTCCTCTCTCGAGCTCATCTTGTGCTCTTTTGAACACCGCTCTTATTCCAGTGTCGGGTGTACTACTACTCGAATTAGCATCGTTAAGCGACACACTCGACGACGAGCTGCTCTCTCCCATCGTTGCGCACACTCATCCACCGATGCGAATGGCCGTAGCCACCGGTTATAGCACCCGAGACGCATGGCCCGCTTTCCGCCTGCTGGCTCTTTCCTTTCGTCGTACCGTCTCTATTTGCCTCTTTATACCGAAAGTGAGGCCTCCCCCCGCGGGAACGCTATCCTGCAAAAACGATCCTGGCTATACGAGACCGAGAGTCTCGGGGCGAGTATGCTCTCGGAAAATGTCATTATCTACGTTTGCGAATAAGATCCCTTGTTCTCGCGGGTAAAACCGTCAGAGATATCTCGTACTCCGCCCGACATTACCATTGTGTGCGGAATTAACATTATTTCTCTTTGCCCGTTGCTAATGTTTGAAGATTCATTTTTTACGGAGCGAGAAATCTTTACCAATTTCCTAATAATAAAAATTACATTCGTTTTATAAAAAGGACTCAACGAGCTATTCAATTTGGAATAAAGCAATCGATTCATCTTGGATCTCTTCGCACGTACCGTTATACGCGTGTGAATTTGTTACATGGCTTGTACCACCCTACAGAATCTATGGGTTGTATCTTATATGACGGTATCTGTACAAGATTGCGGCCTATGAGGGCGGCCCTCGGAAACCTTGTAACCTAGCCGACAGTACCAAAAGCACGTTCGTGGACATTGGTGACATGTGACGGTAGAGTGTTCTTGATCGTTACGTAGATAAGGTCACCGCGACTAACCGTACCGCTGCGTTTGGTAACTCGACCCGTCCGCGACCTCCTCGTCTAAACTGCTGTATTCATGGACCATTTTCATTGTGCACACGTTTCTCATCGCAAATGGATTAGACCGATACCCCGATATACCAGCCAAATCTCTTCGCCAAATAATCGAGTCTGGCGCGATGTATCAGTCACGTTTCTCTCTTCGGTGAGCAAATAAGACGCGGTGGAGAATTTTCACGAGACAGCATCGGTCAATACAGCTTCAACGTCAACAACGCATGATTTCACGTGAAAAGTGTCGTGCTGCCGCTGGCGGCACGAGCGTCAAAAGACGCGCAACTTCGTAATCCTCGTATAGCACACATATATATACAACGAACGATGCATTTCGGGCTGGTGGATATCGATAAGCCGCTGCTCGTACCACACCCGATTGGAGCCGGTAACGGAAAACCGGAGGGGACAGTTTGCGGAAAAGGTGTGTATCGAACCTCGTGGTATCAACGTCGCGCAAACCGCTGACGATGCCGTTCTCGTTGCTACGGCTATATGAAAGATGGTGAACCACCCCGGACGATGCAATGTCGCGACGATCCTCGCTAATCCACTTTGGTCTAACCCGAGAGCGAGTCACCCCTGGCATCACGTAGCCAAGCCGATAAACCACCGACCAATTACAAAACGCGGTTATCCCTTATCAGTTATCCACTGACAGATGCTTCCTTTTTAATCGTCTATTCCGTTTAAATTTTAGGTCCATATTATTCGAAAGTTCAATTAACACAATTATATATTAAATACAAATGTGTCTATTCGTGGAAACGTGATACTGACCGAAAGCTCTTCATACTCGGAGCTACTTTTCATTCGAGATATCGGGGATCAAGTTCAACCGACTCATCGTTCGTTTGAACCGCGAGCAAAAACGCTCTCAGGTGCAGCGCTCCATTGGCTGACGCGGAGATAACGAAAGGAATCTTTGGAGAAGTTTTCAACCGACGAGTAGTCCCGCTCAACCGCCCACAAACTCCAAAATGAAACGAGAACACAGGCTCATTGTACATTCTCCAACTTTCGTAATGAGAAAAGAGGCATAAGCAGTACCTCTTCTACCGCCGCTCCTCATCTTCGGCCACGATCTCTTTCCTGACGCTCTTAACGCTTGGATGCGCAATACATCGCAGATTATACGAACCTCTTGCTTCGCTCGAGGCTTCTATCCCGTTCGTTCTCGTCTGAGCACAAAAAACATTTACCATTCATGTTGTATGCGAGTACTTTGGATCCAACAATGAAACTTGAGAATGACTTTCATCACTGAAAGATCGAATAGGCTAGGCTGCAGCTTATGATCTGCTCGCATCCACCAGCCAACAACATAGTAAAAAATAAAAAAATCACTCGATCCATAGCAACCGTTTATCCGCTCAATCCTCTATGGATCCATACTCATCGCGGCTCAAACCTAAATCTCGAAGAACGGATACGAAAAATCAAAATTTTCGCTGAATTATTATCATTCGGCCATGTCATTTATGAGATTGTCACGAATCCTGAAAACGTTTTGATAAGCTGCACATTCACGTATTCGGAATTGCCATTTTACACGCAGGCGTGTAAAATAGTCTGGAAAAGATAGATGGCGGAATCGGGCCAGCTATACCGCACACAGCTCGTATATGAAAACATGTATCCAACGTACCTTGGGAGACGGGCACGTTAAGTGAGACTCTCGATGAGATGTAATTAGTTTTGGCCCTTGGCCAGCCTTCGATATCACGTATGTGCCATCGGCGTCGTTCCAAAGTCTTCCAGCAACGACCACACCACCACTTCCGCTCGAAAATTCTATCGGCATTCCTCAGGCAAAGCTAAGCTCTCGCAGATGGAGTGCAAGTTCTATCAACACCCAGCCAACAACGTTCTATTTACTCTGAGATATAGATATATATATATTTAATAACACGAATGCATTGAACAAATCCGTAAGCTAACTCCTGTTCATTCTAAATGTATGTTATAAAAAAACTGCTCTCGAGCCGAAATAATGAGCACATTTTGGCATATGTCCGAGTTGAATACGAGTGCACTTATGCCGAAAATTAATCGTACACATTTACGATACGTATGCGAACTGGCGCAATTTGTGGCCGCGCCTCTAACGCGGCGCCCATATACCCACGGGCAATTGATTCTGTTACCGAGGCGCCAGCGCACCGAGAGAATCACGATGTAAAGAGTTCAAAGTTAACGGAGAGAAAGGCAGTAGTTAGGTATGGCCCCAATCTAATGTTCGGTCAAAAAGTTTTTACACTCTCTCTCTCTATCTCTCTCTCTCGGGCGGTCGGGTGGACTCTGAATGACAAGCATCCGCCGGAACGATCGAACCTCGTTCTACCTTTTCGGGGGGGGGGGGGGAGGAGGAGGAGGGGCTCTTATCCAAGTGCCCTGTATCGATCGAATTTTCACCGCTAATTAATGGCGATCGACGGAGCAGCAAACGGGAACAGAAAACCCGTGCGCGCCAGCCTCTTTCGTGACTGGAATCGCTATATTTGAGACTAAAGTTTCGTACGGACACCGCGTTGTCTCGTCCGTGATAAACTCATTTCCGAACAATCTTCAATAGGAACATATTCAAAGTTCGTTCTACGGTGTTTCAGCCAAAATGCAAATTTTTCACTGTTACTAAATCGTCTGGATAAAATACTCTCAACCTTCTCTTCAATGGTAAATCATCGCAGCTGTGCGGAGTTTCATTTACGAGGGAATACCATTCCACGGTAGAACAATGAGAATTATTTACACGTGTATACATTTATTACGAGAGGATCCTTCTGGACAATAGTCGCGACGATACGCATAGAAATCGGTTGAACGTGGTGGCTCGAGAACCATCATCCGAGGTAACAGTTTCCCTGGTGGCTTTGAAATTGAGGCTCCCCGTTGGAAAGATCCCTTTCAAAAGTCATCGCGTCGAGACTACCGCGTCGCGTTGCCTCGTTCAAATTATTCCACGCCAACCTGCGTAATCCTCGCTCAAGCTCTCTTTCGGAAAAAAAAAAAAACGAAAAGAAAATGAACTCTCTTCTGTTTTTAGTCGATTTCGGTACTTTTATATTATCATTATTTTTTTACGAAAAAAAAATAAAAAGTGTTGAATTTTCAACGTTTGCACGTGTGTATACGAAAATAATGACAAACATACCGAGGATTTTTCACGAAAGCCGTGAATCCTCGTAAGCCATTACGTATATATTTATATGTGTATGCCAGAGTAAAAAGGTTGTTTACTACTTTTGCGACGAGCAGCATACGCGCCCGGTGTGAATATGTGTACGTTTCTGTGCTATTCCGCAACGAGTCGGTATATGCGGCAGCTTTTTTTTTCTTTTCTTCTTTTTTTCTTTATTTTTCTCCGACTTCCTTCCTTTGACTGTATTTTGTGACAATGTAAAGAGAAGATGAACCGGGTAAAAGAGTGAGATCGTCGGCAGTTGGATGATGGAATAAAAAAAAAAAAGAAATCTCTCGAAAAGAAAGAAAAGACTCGGTCGCGGCTAGTATACCGAGCACCGTTTTGACAATGGAGTCGCGGACGACCAGTTGGACACAAAGTTTTTCGGGATGCGAAGTAACTCCAGGGTGCTTGCTTTTGTTCATAATGGTCTAGCGGCGCGGTTCCGCTTCGAGTCGTTCTCGGCCGGACCACGCTTATAAGGAGGACGGGGGAGAAAGGAGTAGAGAGAAACGGGTGGTTCGAGTCAGGGGTATATAACCGGGAAGCGCGGAGAGAACAATCGAGCCGCTTGTATCTTTCTGTTGTACGCTTTTTTTTATCTTTCTCTCTCGCTTTTGCCCGAGACGAGAAATAAGTTCTTTGTACTTTATTCGAGCGGTTGGAAACAACGTCTATCTCATTTTCTCCATACGACACTAGCCTGTGTACACGTACCTCTTATCAATTGACCGAGGAATAAAACTTTTCCTAACGCCCCGTGCGTATTCGTCGGCCGGTTCGTTTTACACTCTCGAACTTTAGCAATCTCATATTCCGCTTGAAATATTGTAACGCGAAAAACATCGCGGGAAATAATGCTGCGTAAAGAATTGAAGAATCTTATTAAAATTGCGCGAAGCGAGTACACGCTCGTACGGATTAAACTTGTTTTGAACTCTGATGCAGTCCCTCGCCGGAGAAGAATAGAAAAAAAACAACCACCAAACTAGCGCGAATACATGAGGTATACGCGGGATAACATAACTGAATACAGCATGCACGAAGTGTTAAAAAGGACTTTGGTATATACTTATATAGACCGGCTGGTGTGCTCGAGTGTGCCACATTCTACGAGTACGAAATATTCGATATTCTCCGAGAAGTGACGACCGCCACCATCCCGCCCCCGCATCTACCCTTCTCCGCACCCAAGACATTTCGCTGTACCCGATCTTCTCTCGTAGTTGCTTCTCGAGAGTTTGACGTCGCGCTCTGGTTATGTACGACGCGGCTGAAATCCGAGAAAAGGAGAAAGAGCGAGAGGAGAAGCCAAGCGGAATTCCATTCGTTCGATCGATTTAATTGAACGTTGCATCACGTAACTGAAAGAGATGGAGTGAGAGAGAGAGAGAAAGAAAGAGAAAGGGAATAAGAAGACAATAGACGGGATCCGCGTCTTTCCTCTCGCCAGCATTCGATTCATATACGTATACGCGCGTTTATAGCGTTGAAAACCGGAGCAACTCGATCCCTCTGACTGATGACAGTGAGTAGAACGGCTCCTCTTGTCTTCCTTGCTATTGTACACGTATCTCCGTATATTGGTCCACACACGAGCCATGTATTTTCGCAAGGAATCACGTACCTTAGTCGTTTCTTCATTTCTCACGATATATTTATCTCTTTCTTTGCTTCGCGAAAGAATTATATACCAGAATCGTGTGTATATACACACACTTTGGTGGCTATAAACGTCCAACGCTTTTGGCATTTCACCACCCGCCCCCTCCTCGCGCGCGTTAGCTCATCGTATTCGCTCGACCGGTCTTCACCTTTGGACCAGGAGAGATCCGGATGAGAGACACACCGTGTAATTAACGCGCTCGATTTACCGCGAATGCCTTTCGATCTCGCCTCTCGCATCAATAGAACGAGCCAAAGAGACAGAAAATCCGTTAATTAAATCTTTTAAAATCCAATTTAAGCGAATGCGGCAGCAGGAACGCGAAGGATCGAATGAATCTGAAGAATATTGGAAAAAATATATTTTATTTCCGTTTTTTTCTCTCAAGACTTTTCCCAGTCTCGGGAATCGTCCCTCTCCCCCCCCCCCCCCCCCCCCCCTTTACCCGACAAAACCTCTTCGCTCTCCTATTTCTCGTTTCGTATAACATCGTCAACGGAAAATAATATAAATTCAAGACGCAAACACAGTCCGTGCTCAAATAAATCATCGATTCGGCACGGAATTGCAAACAACACAACGCGAATAACATCTACCATAACGAAGGGATATTTCAGCTATCCAAATGCAAACGTTGGACATCTCTTTATCAAACAAATCCTGAAATCATATACTCGAGCTACCATCATTGTCCCTAGTTAACCGGTGTGTTTCTCGTCTACTGATTTTGAGAAACACTCGAAGAGCTAGTCGGATTCATCGTTAAAAGCAGTTCCTCACGATGACGTGTCCCCAATGATCGGATCATCTTATGGAGGAGCGACGAAGCGAGTATGGCTCATAATTTGCTCTCCAGTACCTCGAAGCACTCTCGACCACAGACCCTCGACCGACATCTTAGTTGGCTGTTCGACAAAAGTATAGACTGCAATTTTTCAACGGGAATATCAACTTGTTTTTCATACCACTATTCATTGAATCCTCTTGCTTTCGATATACGACGGATTTATATTCATAACAACAACAACAACGACTCCAACAACCTCTCGATCCATCGATAAATCAGTGAACCGTTAATAATTATAAAAATATGAGGCACACCATTCGAATGAATTATTCCATCAATATAATACAGACCGTGCGGCATTATCGACGAACCACGAATTTGAATAACCAACGCTAACAAAATATGCAACGAGTCTTTAGAACGATGGAAAAACATTCCTGAATAAATACAAAACTCATTTACTATGAGCCGGAGTACTCGTGAAAGCGATGTTACAAAGTTAAGTTACACTCCGATTGCGAAATTGTAATTGAAAGTCCGTACAGCTGTTCTCCTTTAATAGCGACGTCGAAGAGAGAACGTAGAGGCATGAAACGTGTTTACGCACGGGCAAAAGGGTCGTAGAATAGCGTAATATTTTGTGAATCCGTTCACATAAAGAGATCGAGAAACGGCGAAAAAAAGAGAGAGAGGATGTAGATAGGAAGAGGAAAATACATTTGGCGTGTCGTCGTCGTCGTCGTCGTCGTCAGAGTGGGCCAGCTGAATGTCGTGATGC
Organism: Campoplex capitator; assembly: GCA_037576405.1. Taxonomy (NCBI): domain Eukaryota; kingdom Metazoa; phylum Arthropoda; class Insecta; order Hymenoptera; family Ichneumonidae; genus Campoplex; species Campoplex capitator. The sequence continues at coordinate 3,462,493 of JARBWI010000323.1, read as the reverse complement.
AAGTAAGATATTTCCAAGATGCGGAACCGCTCGTAAGTACATTTTCTCGAGGGTATACAGCAAGGCTAATTAATAGGGGAAGGTGGAGCAAAGTGGGGCCCCTTAAGTAATTAAGCTAATTGTATTGGCTCACAGATGGTCGTTCAACTACTTTTATGTCTTAAAACTGATTTTACATGCTCATTTCCCGTATCTTGTCGAAAAAAAAAAAAAAACAAATTTATCAGGCAAAGTAAGCTTGTACTCAGGAAAAAAATGTTCCTCTGAAAATGTTGACTGAGGCAAAATGGATTTTGTCTTACACGAAATGAAAAATTAATAAAATTAAGCAAAATTCTTGAGATCGTTACGCTCATAAAATGGACTTCGGGTTCACTTTTCATCGTCCTCTTTCATCTCTGTCTTGACTTTGTAACATTGCAAATGTTTACACTTACCTCTATTATGCGACACCACAGTCTTTCTCTGTCTCAAAATTATAGAATATCAGATTTTTCATTAAATTTCTTCTATTTATCTTGTAATCTTTCATCATTTTTCCTCCCATATAACGCTATTTGATTCTTCATTATTATGACAATAAGTCATTTAATCTGGTTCGAACGAAAAATTACTTCTCAAGAAAAATATGAAATTCATCAACTTTATAATTGAGCTTAGAAATTGATCAGGCATTTATCTCAAGCTTTTCTGCTCAGCGACTTGCGCGTATAGTTCTCGGCACAAAATCTCGAACGCGCAACGCGAGAGCTTTGTTGCCTAGCAACAGGCGCATTCAAAACCATCAGGAAATACTTGATAATTACCAAGCACTCGGGATACTATAATCAAATATACAACTAATTGAGTTAAATTGTAAACTCAAACTTAATAAACGGCGAGAGAATTATGAAAATTGTTCAACAGGTTTTGTTTTGTTTTTTTTTTTCGCGAACATTCGGCTCTAAGAAATCTTCAAAATCAGCTAATCGCTGTCTCTTTGTTAGTGCGGACGATCACGAGTCTAAAATAAAAATGGACTTCAACCAGAAATTCAGAAGCTAGATACGCCGGTTGGCCAATCATACTTATTTTGATCAGAATATATTAATGAATCGTATATTATTCAGCATAATTGATCTCTTTTTGGATTAAATTAATAGAAACTTGAATTTATGATTCGAATACCGATGATTTAAATAGATTCGACCAAACATTGGATCTGCTGTATGTCTCCATGAAAGTCGGTCTCCACATTTTTTATTTGCTACTTTAAATTTATTGTTCAACAGCGTAAAAAAAACTTAAAGAATCGGTCATGAGAATAGTTTGAAGTAAAATATTCAATAATTTTATACTTCCAATTCTGGATGAGTCCACTTTGGCCTAGAATTTGCAATTACGAAAGAGTCCACTTTGCCCCATACTTCTTTATAGAAAAGTAAAAAAAAAAAACGATGCACTCAGGGCTCCGAGTTAATGAACCTTCAACCAGGAAGCCGACGATCCTTTACGAAGATCTTTATGGCAGGTCCGTTCTCAGAGAAGATTATAAATTTTAAATATTCCAATGTGATAAAATTTTATTCGACGTCACCGACGTGTGCCCTCGTGACTTACCTTCATCCGCAAAAAAGAACAGTCGTGCACGTTTTGTACGCAAAAACATCGAGCCCTACAACGGTTAATAAAATAACAGTGAAAATATATGTATAGACACGAGCGTTCGTTAGCCTTCTCTATTTCCTTTCACCCACATCAAACTCACGGCTATATGAACGGATAAAAAGTGAGAGGTAATCGCACGAAGGTTAATGAGCGCTCGATCATGCAGCCATTCGAGCGCCCAATAGACTCAGCCGGACGGAAGGTGAACTAGAGGGAGGGCGGTAAAAAAAAACAAAAAAAAGAGTGAAATCAGGGTGCGTCAGTTGCTGGGTACAATGAAACGAAGCTCGCTGAAAAACAACGGTGATCTCTTTGAATGAACGAAGCAGGAATTACCGATTACTTCGAGTTCTTTCAGAATCCTTTCGTCAAACCAGTCAGCTGATTCCTTACTATTTTCCTCAAATTTCATTATGATTCTATAAATATACTCGTTTCATTCTTTTTCGAATATATTTTATGATGTTTTGATATTATATCAGAGTGGTTAGGAATTTTTCGTTTTTTGAAGCATTTTTTTCTCGACAGAGTCTGAATAAAAGTTCGAACAAACCATCAGCAGCTTTGATAAGAATTAACGGTGTACGAGTACGTTCGCCATGAACCTACATGGAAAGCTTAATAACGAAAAAAGATTAATAGAAATTCATTAAGCTGAGTGGGAGCTCAAAGGTTTAATTTTGTTTGAGTGGTCGCTTTTTTTTCTGGTACAACGGGAATGAAAAGGCTGATAAAAAGGATGCGGGGACACAGGAACGAGGAGAGAAAAATCGAAAGGCACGCACGATATGGCGAAATCGTGTAATTGAAAATTCCATACTGTTATCCGCGATCGGGAGAATTTGCGGAAAACGGTGTCCCCTTTCTCCCTCTCCGTTTTTCTCAAACCGTACAACTATTCCGAGATTTCGACGCTATTTTATACGCAAAGAAGAAGAAGAAGAAGAAGAAGAATAAGAAAGAAAGAAAGAAAGAAAGAGAAAAGAGAGAAAATATAGCGCGAGTCGCTGGCGCTCTTGGAACGCGTGTTCGGAATGACCGAGGCCTGTCGGAAGACGAGAGTAGAAATTTGACCGATAATAACGAAAAAAAAATTGCTTAACTTTTTCTTTTTATTCTACAAATTATTATAAAAAAAATAAGTATCATATTCCAGAGACATTCGTATAAAAAAGTAATTCAAAGAGTACCTAACTCTCTCGCTCGTGAATGTTGCGAATGAGAGTTGAAAACTCACCAAACTGGAACGAGCGAGTGACTCGGTGTCTTTTTCACCCTCCCGTTCCTGAATACTCTTACCGAGGTGGCAAAGTTTTAGCCGAGAGTTGGGCAAAATTTAACGATCACTCGCATCAACTCTTTTCTCGAATTTAACTGTACGAGTTGATATATTAGCTTTTCGCGGAGTGAGCGCTGGTTACTCGTTAACTCGCGTATGCGCTGAATCAACGCGCGCGAGGATTTTCTCACCCGCGCGACTACTGCTGACTCAAAGTTATTCATTCGGCACACGCTTGCTCATTTAGTTCCGACGAAAAACTATTTTCATACATTTTTCGAACACTTCCTATAGCAAATATGCAGCAATTTTTATTCTTTCATATACTGATACATTTTTATCGACAACATTTTCGTGTATTCAATCTCGATCTGTAGCTCTTATCTGAAAGAAATTTTTATACACGATTATACGCTGTGTGCCCCTGGGAATTCTTCAAGTGCCGTTATAAAAACAATGCAAATGTATCAAAATTGAAAACGATTGCATTAAAAACTTGATTAATCTCGATAAAAACGTCGAGATTCAGCCGCAGCAAGATCCTTCGAAAAATGAACTGTTGCGCAGCACCTTCAGCCGGCTTGCGCGTTCTCCAGAAGCAAATACAACAAAAAGTGTCGGCGAAAATCAAAGGGATGCGAAAGCAGTTGTCGGCGAGATTAAAATAACAAATCGTCGAGTTTTTCGTCAATTAGGATACAGAAACCTCATACTCGAGAATAAAAAAATAAAAAAAACTCTTCAAACTTTCGGACATTCAAATTGTATAGATAAATAAAAAACGAAAAGTAAACATTGGCCGGTGACTAGCGACGTTGTAACGCCATGTGTCAATCGAACTTCTTCAGCCTCTCTAATCCTCTTTGCTTCTCATTTTTGCCTTCTATCTCCCGAGCCGTGAACTCATGCACACACACACACACACAGGCACAAACACTTACACGCTGGAATAAGCTTGGTCGTCGACCTCGGGATAACGCCTAAAATTGGATGGGTCTCTGCCGATAAGAAAACTTTATTTTTCAACGTGTATACCGAGGGCGGCGAACGACACGAACAAGAAAAACGTCAAGCGACGAGAAAATCCAGGCTTCCGGCTTTCGAAACGGGGATCGAACACACGCCGCCGCAAAAACTTGCTACTTTCGTCAATTTGGCGTAACCCCCGGGCCGTTCGGGAAGAGAATCACTCCGACAGCTCGCTCTTTTCTCACTGTTATATTCTACCGGTACGCCCTTTTTGTACTTCCGAATCGCTCAAAATACATGTGTCAACCGCTTTTCGACTTTGACGATAAAGAAACCGTTGCTGATTGAATTTATGATGAAACGCGCGAATTCTCATCGCGCCTTTTAAATAATTATTGGAGCACGGATAACGCAAAACGAGATGAAACTTGACTAAAAATATCAATGCACGCGCGCTCTATATTCGTCGACATTTTTTTTTCTTTACATCTGATGCTGATAACTAATAAAATATGAACAATGATAAAATAAGGCGCCGGATACATTAATATTCTTTCGTCATCGTATACCATCCGGTTTGTAATTACATCGTAAAAATATTCTACTCGCGCAGCCAATGAAGCTTTGAGAGAAGAGAAATAGAGAGAGAGAGAGAGAGGCGATGTGCCGCATTTCGTCCGTGAACGAAACGAGTAACTTTAATACTTAATGCAGCTCTGCATAATTCTTTCCGTTTTAAGAAAGTCTTTATCCCTCGCAACTTTTCTTCGTCGTCATTGTTCTTTTGCCGAGAGGTACACGACAATGCGAACAAAGAGAGAGCCTTGCCGTTTCTTCTGAATGAAGCTGATTATTTGAGCGAAGTTAATTCGACGCTACGAAACATTGATACCAAAATATAACGTATTTCATTATTCATTTTTTTTCTCCAAAGTTAATGAAATTCCCCTGTTATCGGATGATTGATATTTCTGTCGTAGTTGCCAACTGCCTAATTGGAGCAGATTTCACGGGGGGGGGGGGGGGGGGGGGGTTCGTTAAATTAAAAGAATGTTGAACTTTTTGAAATTCTGACTTTCTGATTTTGGTGAGACCGCGACGCAAGGAACTAGGATCAATAAAAATGTGAAGCTAGCCCGATATGGGGCTAATACGATATCTTCTCAAGTAGCCGGTGAAACCCAAGTCGGGCTCTCGCTCCGTTGTGGGTCAGCGATACACTTCGTCCGAACTATGCAGAGTTCTGGGGGAATAGTTCTGGCCCTGCTTCCCCTAGAAATTCTCTCAACTTTATCAAGCACGATTTCACTCGGTTCACACTTTTGTTTTCGCCGAGAGTTGATTATAAAAAGTAGCTTCAATGTCATATCCGAGTTTATCTCGAGGAAAAGTATGAGAGTTTTGGAGAAGAGTAAGAGGCAGATCGACAGAGAGAAAGAGAGAGGAAGGTCGAGTATACAGCTTCGAAGCTTTTAACCCGCACCACGCGGTGAAGAGTCACGTCGAAAAGCTTTCACCGATCCTGACCACGGTACACCACCATCACCACCACCACCACCACGCTGCTCCTTCCTCGTAGCTCTTTTCTTCACGGTATCACCGTGCATCCAAGGAAGAGCTTGGATATTGGATACCGAGTCGAAGCTTCGCTGCTCTTCGCATCGAGAGGTACACCAGTATGGACGGGTGTATATATATATGTGCCTGTAAAGGTCGATCTAAAGAAGGAACCAAGTAGAAACCACAAGTCCTCGGTCGAAGCCAACGCGCGGTGAGATCGAAACCGACTCTAAAACTTTATCCTTTGCCTCTCTCTCTCTCTCTCTCTCAGTCTCTCAGTCTCTTCGTGAATAGTCCGTGAAGCACGATTCTGCGTCCACGAGCCTGGTAAGCGGGCTCTTCAATTTCAAAGACTCGGCAGTACCCTTTTCGACTCGTCCCTTTATCGCGTTTCTTAAACTTCGCCTCCATTTATACCTTTGAATTCCCTCGTTCTACCTTGGCATTCAATACACATTACCATTCTCGGTATATAACGACTTATCAAACGTGTATAGCAAACATCGAGAGACACATAAAAGCGGGAAAAGTATTACCGCAGGACGCTCGTCGATCGCTGTCGCGTCGACCAAACTTTTGAATCAAAAGAGACAGATATAGAGCGATGGATTGAAATTTTCAGCAGGAAAGCTTCAAAAATTTTCCGACCCCTTTCTCTCTCTCTCTTTCCTTCAGTCCTCGTTTCACCTCACCGTGATTTGAAGTAAATATTTCTTCGAATTTATCTCGTTCATTTCCATTTGGATGACGGTGAGAAAAAAAAACTCGAACGACGAACAGATCTCACATGTATATTTTACGGGCGCGTAAACGTCGTGCTATTTCCACTATGAACTCTTGAAACGGGGAATATCTCGTAGCCATGAAACAGCGTTCACATTCGTAATGTTAGGGATTTTTAGATAGCAATACACAAGAAAGGGTAGTAAAAAAAAAAAAAGCATGGCCGCGGTTTTAACAATCGGAAGCGAGAGCACCGCGTAAATGCGCGGCGCAATCTCATACAGAGTTCTCGTAAGTACGCGAACACGCTGTACACAGACGTACTCAAAACGCGAAATATATGTATATATATGAGGTAGAAAGCATCGAACGGATACCAAAGTAACGGAGACCGAGCAGGCCGATAGTAAATAACGAAAGAAAAGAGGCGGAACGTCGTGGCGGAAATGTTTTTCCCGTCATTACGATCTCTTCTCCGCGACCCTGCTGCTGCTGCTGCTGCTGCTACTCCCAGCCCCGTTACTCCCGTTAACGTCTACCAAGGTTTTCTCCTGCCGAGACCGCCAGACTAGCAACTTCGCATCTCCACCCATTTGCCTCGAACATTATGAACCGTTTTCCGAAGAGAACAAAATGTATAATAAAAAGTCTCGTAAATTTTGCATCATCTTTGAATGCATATTTCTTCAAGCATTTTGAATACATTTTTTCTCGTAAATATAAAATACAAATTCAATCCTCTCTTCTCCTTTTTTTCTCTCTCCATATTGTCCATAAAAGTAAACTGCGTACCAACAAAATTTTATACTCGATTCATCCATTTTGTTTTCAAAGTCGTTCAGAAAAATTGCAAGCTCCGCGCGCCCTCTCAAACTAAAAGATAAAAATTATTTTCAAATTTATCATACCGAGCGTATCATTATCTCGAAACTTTACAATACACTGACAAAACCAGTCTTCCGTTTGTGCCTGTTAATGTATCGACACAATTTCACGAATATAACGCGAAAAGGCGAAAATATAAACGCGAAATTTATTTTTCGTTGGTACGTTATACGCGGAGACGTTGAAAATCAAAGAGCATTAGACCCGCGTCGTCGGATAATTCCGCGCTTTCTCGTACGGCAACCATTTTCATTTCACGACGAAATTCTCACCGCGATTACAAGTATTCGCCACACGTATCACCGATATCCTTCGAGTAAGGACCTTCCTTGTATATCCTATCTCGCACTACCCAGTGCGAGATAAGCTACAAGGAAGAACGTTCCTGACCCTTCTTCACCCGAATAATTCTCTAAAGCTCACGCTACTTTGCGCGATAAACCTCGCCCCGCTGCCACGCCTATCTTTACGCTTAAATGATATATAAATTAATTGAAACTCGGGACGATGTAGTGTCGTGGACTCGGTATGATTCCAGAACTAAGATCGTTTTCATCGATACAAATAACGCGTGAATACGGATTATTTGTGCATTCGCAGAAGGAGTGAATGCGCCTGTTATATTAAATGCACTAAATGCAGTGAAAATCTCTCCCATACCTCACAAGCTTAACCAATAAAATGCGAGTTCTCGATGCGAAGAAAAAAATCATTTTAAAATCGCTGAAAAATTTCCTTGGAAAAATCGAACTGCGGACCAGTCGATCTAAAATCAATGCAAACGAGAATGATAATTTGTTTACGAAACGAATCGCGATTTGCGTCAGGATTCACGAAATAAATATTTTAAAGGACTCACAAGAAAAGCTCAATTTGATTAACCAAAACTTTCGCTTTACGCCGATCCCCTTTTTCTCCAACGATCGTTCCCGTTTTTTCCATCCCCTCTCTCTCTCTCTCTCTTCTCCTCCAGCGAGTTTTCCGACTGGCTTATCAGACTACCGAAAACAGTACGAGTTTCCTTCGTGAGCCGGTCGGATGAGGGTCTCTGTTGATTTACTCGAGGGTTCAGGCAGAGAGCCCATCGGGCGTTACGATATGCGCCAGGGTGGATGCATGTACCATGTACATAAGAGTGCGCATACGTTCCCGTTATGCCGGAAACTCGGTCGTTCTAACGCCGCACAGGGTAGTCGCAACGACGAGTATACAGCACATGCTACTGGCTGCTGAGATACACACAGGAAAGCGGAAACGTCGTGAAAACTGTAACGGCAAGCTCGTTTTGAGCTTCGAAGCTCTCTTCCAGGCGATACTCGCGCGGAGGTGTCTCGCGCCGCCCGCACCCAGGGATATAGATTTCCCCCGGAGCAGAGCACCGGAGGTTATCGTAAGCCGAGCAGATCCATCGTCCTCGCGACCGCTGCCAACTTGCCATCATTTATCTCTAGCTCATGCACCCGTCCGTACATTTTTATGCGCATACAAACGACCGAAAACTTTTTTCTTATTCTTTTTTCTTTCGATGCCATCGAGAGCAACAGTGTTGACTCGCTCGCTGTTTATTCCTTTGACTCCCGAGAATATACACGTATTAACAGTTTTGTATCATTAAAAAATAAGCATGCAAAGACGTATAAAGTGAGAGCAGCAAAAGGTTTGAAGCTGCGTCAACCAGCAACTACTTTTGCCGCCCTCCCTTCGAATCCATCGTTTATATTTATTCAGCCGTATACTTAACTCGGTAGAGGATCGCACGTACCAAACGTATTTCTGTGTTTCTTTCCGCGTGGGATCTTGGTATGTACGCGCGTCTCCCAGCACACTAGCGCTCGTATATACCCTCCCCCTTAACTCCCGCTGGGATTTCAACGGTGACGATAAATTTTACCTCTACCAGTTTTCACGATTTTCGCCGCCGCCCCCGCGTCGTCGCGGTCGTCTCATACTCTCACCTGTTTTTTTTTTTTTTTTTTTTTTTTTTTTATTCCGAAGGATTTTCTTCGCGGATTTATACCTCCGTCGTTCCACTCACGGAACTCGTTGCCGGATAAGCTGACAGATATAAATCGCGAGGTGAAACATGCAGTTTCGCGAGACGTTGGGAGCGCGCGCGCGACCTCCGCATTTGCCCGGCGATAAAAGACAACACACGCACTAAAAACCATCGATTCCGCTTGTCCTTGTCATGATTCTGTTTTACTAACCAACATTAACTCTCTAATTCGATGCCAGCGAGAATAAAAAAAAAAAAAAAAATACATCCAGGTTATTCGGTTAGAAAAATTCGCGGGAAGCTCGAGACGGAAGATCGAGGTAAAGCGAGAAAATTATTCGAACGAAACGGAGTGCTGCTCACGCTTGCAATTTATTTCGAGAAATAACGAAACACGCATCGATCCTCCATTCGAGCAAATTTCTTAAAGTTAATGGCAGAGAGAAATAACGCCTGTTAAAACCTTCGAAATCTCGGTTCTTGTTTCCCGAGATGGGAGGATAAATATCCGACATCGCATTCAGCCGCTGAGGCTTATTGGCCCGCCAGAGAATGACAGCTCGAGCGGAAAATTAAGCTTGAAACTCGTCGGTTAAATATATACCGGCAAAAAAAGGCGCTTTTCACTCATATCTCTGTCAAGTTTCACATGAAAATGTGTATGTACGTGTTTGTCGTACACGGGTATAGAAAAAGTGGTTGCTCGAAGAGGGGAGGGGGTGCGGTAGCCGGTGAAAGCAACGATGCATGCCCCATCACGCCCGAGAAATATCTCGGGGAGTTGGAGGAAGGGTGGACGAGTCCCGCGAGCTTTTCACGACGCGCGCCCAGTCTCTCGCACACTTTTTTTTATCTCCTCGCCCCTATACCTGTAACGAAACGAATCGGAAGAAGAGAGAAGAAAAGAGCGGGAGTAGGGTCTGCAGCTTTTTTCGTTAGCGATTCTCGACTATTTTTCTCCTGCACGAATAACGGCTTATAAAGAAAGCGAGCGAGCGAGCGAGTGAGCGAGTAGCGTTTTGTTTTTTTCGTCTGCCTCAACCTCCGTCGTCTACCAAGAAAAAACGAACTGGCGAATACCCGGAGGATGGAAGGACCTAAGAGTGCTACGAGAAAAACGTTTCAAACGTTTATTCGTTCAACGTCGCCGTCGTCGTCGCCATGAGGGGTGAAAACAGTCGCGCCACGAATATACCGGCTATTTGCCCAGAGTGGCTCTTCTTTTTCCAAACGATTATCAATTACCGGCCAATTTAGAAAAGTAACTCGAGTCTCTTGTTGATAGAAACAGCAAGGAAACTCAGTGGTACTATCTTATCGCGTTTATTCAAATAAATTTCGGCCAATTACATTTGCAAAACGAGCGTCATGTACCCGCGAATTTATATACTCCCTTTAATGGAACTCGTTATTTAAAAAAAACGATGAAATTTCTTTGTTGCAGATTGGAGCTCTCAAAAATTACTATTTGTACAGCCACTCTGGTATACACAAAAGATCCCTCGAGACGAGCGATCATCATCACAAACTTTTGAGCGAGGAACCGGAGGTGAGTTTAACCGTCCATTCGCACGATTCCATCCAGTGACTCGTTCTTTCCATTTCTCCTGTACGAACATACCATCATTATTTGTTTTTGTTTTTTTTTTCTTTTTCAGGTACACTGGTACCAGCAACAACACGAACGAAAACGTAAAAAGAGAGATTACGACGGTGGAGCTCCTTTTGGGTACGGAGATTATTCGTCACTTTTCGATGTTTATTCCGGTAGCCAGCAACATCAGAGCCCCTTTCATCGCCAAAGAAATCGCGGTGTACCTCTACAGAATTTATTCACAGATCCCCTCTTCAAAGAGGAATGGTATCTGGTGAGTTCTCCCTCTCTCTCACTCTCTCTCCCTCTGTCGATTCGAGGCTCGATGCTTGTCAGAGCAAATTGGCTTGGAGCGATTCGATAAATCATTTGTCCTAATTATACAGAACGGTGGAGCGAAGGATGGCTTCGATATGAACATCGGTCCCGCGTGGCAAAAGGGTTACACGGGCAAAGGTGTAGTTGTTTCGATCCTAGATGACGGTATACAAACGAATCATCCTGATTTAGCGTTAAATTACGACCACGAAGCGAGCAGGGACATAAACGACGATGACGATGATCCAATGCCTCGGGACAACGGTGACAACAAGCACGGAACTAGATGCGCCGGCGAGGTTGCCGCGGTCGCTTTCAACCAGTATTGCGGTGTCGGAATTGCCTACAACTCGAGCATAGGAGGTTTTCATTTATTCTCTTTTTATTCATTCACGATTCCTGCCTCAAGGCGAATTATAATTGTGTTCGTGTGTAATATTGAGCTCGTGCAATTCGATTGTGTCGAGATTTTCTTCAAAAATCTGTTACCGCTTTAAACCGATAAACCGACTTTGTTGAAACATTCAAATAGTTCGTTGAAAACGTTCATCAAAATAACATCGTCGAACATCATTCTCAGCATTCACAAAACATCACTTTGTCTGATCTCAATAATATATTTTTGTCCATATCGAGGCGAATCCTTCGGTAGAAAGAAATGATGTTGGTTTAGGTCAACAAAAATTTTGGCTCAGATGATGATATAAAAAAATACAGAACGTGATTTCTTGTCGTAGGTGTGAGGATGCTCGATGGTCCCGTCAACGACGCGGTGGAAGCTCGCGCTTTAGGTCTAAATCCGGATCATATTGACATCTACAGCGCTTCGTGGGGACCCGAGGACGATGGAAAAACGGTCGACGGACCCGGACCACTCGCCAGGCGGGCTTTTATCTACGGTGTTACCAGCGTAAGTGCACCGAGTTACTAACTGGAAAAAAAAAAAAAGAATACCCTTTTGAAGAGCCGATTATTTTGTTGAAAATGGCGAATAAAGTTTCGTTTACATCGTTATAAAATTTTTCATATTTCAGCTTTTCAATTCGTTCTACCGGCAGCACGTTGAATTTTTTAAAAAGCCAAAAAATTTGTTAACAATTCAACAATTTTTCGTTCACCGTATTCAACAAAATAATCAGTTTTTTTCAATGAATTTTGTTCCCAACGAGTTTGTGTTTTGTGATAAAAATTAAAAAAAAAGTAAGAGCTATAGAAATGATAGAAAGAAACTTTTATTTGTTTTTCTAGGGTCGCAGAGGCAAAGGCTCGATCTTTGTGTGGGCTTCGGGTAACGGGGGACGACATACGGATTCGTGCAACTGTGACGGTTATACCAACAGCATATTCACCCTTTCTATATCGAGCGCGACTCAGGGTGGTTACAAGCCGTGGTATCTGGAGGAATGCAGTTCGACCCTGGCCTCGACGTACTCGTCAGGCACACCGGGAAACGACAAGAGCGTGGCGACCGTTGACATGGACGCGAAACTACGTCCCGATCACATTTGCACGGTCGAGCACACGGGAACTTCGGCTTCGGCTCCTATCGCCGCTGGAATAGCCGCTCTCGCTCTTCAAGCTAATCCCAGCCTCACGTGGCGAGACATGCAATATCTCGTTGTTTTAACCTCGCGCTCGGGACCTCTCGAGAAGGAACCCGGCTGGATTCTCAACGGCGTCCAGAGGAAAGTCTCTCACAAGTTTGGTTACGGACTGATGGACGCTGGTGCCATGGTCGATTTGGCCGAACAATGGACCAACGTCGCACCCCAGCACATTTGTAAGTCCCAAGAGATCAATGAGGAGAAATCAATCGATTCTACGCCGGGTTACACCCTCACCGCTTATATGGACGTCACCGGTTGTGCCGGTACTCTGAACGAGGTTCGATTTCTCGAACATGTCCAATGCAAGGTACACTTTTTCATGCTGCTCTTGCTCATTTACTTTTTTCTCTTTTATCTCGTTCTTTTTTTTAATATTATTATTATTATTATTTTTATTGTTTTATCCAACGCGCATACTCGATACTCCCGAGGCGAGGGGCGACAGGGCGAAAAACACGATCGATGACGGTCGTCTTTTTTTTTTATTCCCCTGCGGCGTTCGTTCGAGAGTGTGCAACCTCGATAATTTTTTGACGCCTCATTGTTCGTGTATCGCGCCACGAATATAGATTATTCTCGACACCTCTGGAGGGGAAACAAAATGTCAATGCTTTTTTTTTTCCTTTTTTTCATTCGATTCACCTTGCGGCGCATCGAGGACGCACAGGGGAGAGAAAAATGCCACGCGCGCGACCGCTATGTGATCTTCAAACTCTCCCCTTCGCGGTTCTCCCTCGTTCTATAATTAATCAAACTCTTGTACGACGGCACACGTTGACGCAGGTCTCGTTGAGGTTCTTCCCACGCGGTAATCTGCGGCTGCTCCTGACCTCACCGATGGGCACTACCTCAACGCTCCTCTTCGAGAGACCACGAGACGTTCTCAGCTCCAACTTCGACGACTGGCCATTCTTGAGCGTTCACTTTTGGGGGGAAAAAGCCGATGGCCGGTGGACGCTTCAGGTCATCAACGCTGGAAACAGAAGAGTCAATACATCAGGCGAGTATTATTCATCGAAAGCGATAAAAAAAAATAAAAAAATTCATTAAAATCGCGACGTTTTTGCGAAAATCTTACAACTCCGTATTATATTTCAGGAATTCTTAAAAAGTGGCAGCTCATATTTTACGGTACGGCGACGAACCCCATCAGGATAAGAACTCGCCAATTTAATCCGGTACGGACGTTTTTGGAGCCTGATTATACCCGCGGATATGTCGATTTGCCTGGCGGCCCTCCGTTAAGGGGAGGGCTCGCGGGATTTTCGGATTTGTTTCATCGGTCTCCCTTTCAGACGTATCAAGGAACGTACGTCGGCGCGGCCTCGAACCCCGATGCTTCGGTCGCAACCCTGGACGGCTCAGCAGCTCCCATTCTGACGAATCGGCTGCCCGGTGATCGCGCGAGCCCGGCAGCCGCGACCGGTGATGACGCTGTGTCCTCGCTTCAGGGCTCGCTCGATCCCTCGCGACGAATCTACTACGATTGTGATCCTCAGTGCGATCATCAGGGCTGCTATGGAAAAGGACCGACTCAGTGCGTCGCTTGTAAAACGCATCGATTGGACAAGTGCGTTTGAAACTAATTTTACTCTTCACTTTTCTCTTCGTTCTTCAATAATTTCTCACCATTTTTTTGTTTTTTTTTTGTTTCTTCCTCATTCGTCACAGCACTTGCGTCAGTCGTTGTCCACCCCGAAGTTTTCCGAACCAAGGAGACGTGTGTTGGCCGTGTCACGAGTCGTGCGAAACTTGCGCCGGTGCTGGTCAGGATTCCTGTCTCTCCTGTGCACCCGCTCATCTCCGCGTGACCGATCTAGCTGTATGCCTGCAACAATGTCCCGACGGTTATTACGAGAGTACGTTGCGCTTAAACTCTCTTTTATATTCGCTAGTCGACTGAAACACCGTTTCACTCCTTTCTCATTTATTATTACGCAAGATTCGGAAAACAACACCTGCGTACCGTGCGAAGCGAACTGCGCTAGCTGCCAAGATCGACCGGACTACTGCACGAGTTGCGAGCATCATCTCGTTATGCACGAGAATCGATGTTACGCCGCTTGTCCGACTTACACGTACGAGACTCAGGATTACAACTGCGCCCCTTGTCATTCCAGTTGCGAAACTTGCAACGGTACGGGCGAGACGCGATGCATAAGTTGCCGTTCAGGATTATTTTCGTACTCGGGTAAGTTATTATTGATTTTTCAAACTATTATCTTCTCCGGATGCCCCGTTCGACGTTTTTCCTCGTGTTTTAGGTACTTGTCGTACTTCCTGTCCGACCGGTTACAGCGCGGACAAAAAAAAACGCGAGTGTGTACCCTGTCCACCGGGATGCTCGGGCTGTTCATCGGGAATCTGTACGAGCTGCGTGGATGGATGGAATCTCAACAAAAAGGGCCAGTGCGCTCCGGCGGCTAGTTCTCGCTGCGACACTTCCGAGTACTACGAGGACGGACACTGCAAACCTTGTCACTCGACGTGCGAGACCTGCGCTGGTCCCACCGACGAAAATTGCGTCTCCTGCCAAGGCTCGCTTCTCCTTCAAGGAAGAAAATGTGTCAGCCAATGCGACGAAGGCTATTACTCGGTCGCCCAAGCCTCGAGATCCGTGTGCTCTCCTTGTTTACACACCTGTAAGAGCTGTGTTTCTCGTCTCAATTGTACTTCCTGCAAAGAAGGACTCGAACTGCAGAGCGGAGCGTGCAGATCTTCGTGCGCGCCAGGGTAAGTTTTATCCCCTCCTCGCCGCGTCTGTGCGAATCCTCTGAAATCCGTTAAATATATTGATTTATTATTTTCAGGTATTACAGCGATCGGGGAAAGTGCTCAAACTGTTATCTTTCGTGCAAAACATGCTTGGGACCGCGACGCGATCAGTGCGTAACCTGTCCGCAAGGTTGGCAATTAGCCGCGGGTGAATGCCATCCCGAGTGTCCCGAGGGTTTCTTCAAATCGAATTACGGTTGCCAAAAGTGTCATCATTATTGTCGGACGTGCAAGGGCGAAGGACCTCTCGAGTGCACTTCTTGTCCCATGCACTCGATGCTGGACGGTGGCTTGTGCATGGAATGTCTCGGTGCTCAGTATTACGATGAGCGTACTCAATTGTGCAAAACGTGCCACGCCGAATGTAGGAGTTGCTCCGGTCCCGGTAAATTCAACTGTGCCTCTTGCACCGCGCCCTTGCGTCTCGATAAGCTCAACAATCAGTGCGTCCCCTGTTGTCCCGGTGGAACGAAAAAATCCGAGACCGACGAGTGCTGCCCGTGCGATTCGGAAATTGGTAAAATATACTCCCCCCTCCTAAGACTCGCTGCGAATAATACTCGTTATTAATCCTTGCGTCATTCATTTTTGCACACAGTTGGCTGCAGGAACAGCTCACCGGCTGGTA
This sequence comes from Campoplex capitator, assembly GCA_037576405.1. NCBI lineage: Eukaryota > Metazoa > Arthropoda > Insecta > Hymenoptera > Ichneumonidae > Campoplex > Campoplex capitator. Next base: position 3,446,512 of record JARBWI010000323.1, on the reverse strand, counting down.
AACGAAGAGTACCTGGATCGGAATTTTCGGAGCAGCAAGAAGAATCCGCACCAGGTGGTAGCGTAGCAGGAATGTTTGATAGTAACTCCCCAGATTCGGCAGCCCTCGCGACAACCGCGGCAACAGCGATGGCCGTTGCCATTTGTTTCGCCTCTGTAGCGCTCTTCGCCGCAATTTTCGTCGCCCTTCAGGTAACCCGCCGCGGGCTTTAGATTTTTTTTTTCGATTAATACTAACAACTCGTTTTAAATTTCAATACAATTTTCTTTCGTCATTCACACAGGCTGCCTCCAAGCGAAAAGAATCAACGATCGGATATACGAAACTAGCTGTAAGAATGGAACCTCCGGATGATGCTGATGCGGACGACACGAGCGAACTCATGACCTAAGCTTACGTAAAAAAAAATAAAAATCAAATTTTCACTCGGCAAGAACGTTCGTCGCCGATTTCGCTCTTGAACGTTGATGGAATCGAAAAAATATCACTCCCGATGCGACAACGCTCCGCGCTATTTGTTCTTCTACATTTTTACGAAAAACGTACACTCGTGGTACAGTGAAAGAGGAACCGGAGCGAAAAAAAAAACGAGATCGAACCAATTGTGCAGTGAATGTGACTTTCTTTTCCAACGAGTGCTCTTCCTATTTTCGAGCGCGTATCAACGGGGCTCGAGTGAACGTACCAAAAGCGAGATAGAGAGAGGGAGAGGGAGGGTGAATGAAACTTGCGCGAATCTGACATTTCTAGATAATAATAATATTAATAATAATAATAATAATAATAGCGATGTGATCGGCGTCTATGCTATTTGCCCTTTTTCTCTCTCTTCTCTTCGTGTGCCAGTGGAGATTATTGTGAGTAAAAGCAAAAAAAGTAACGGTAAACACACATCCATCAAGATTCATCCGAGGTATCCATGGCGAGTGATCGGTAGGCGAAAGCGAGCAACCAATGAATCAAGGGATATTGTTAAGTGCCTGATTAGTCACACCCGTAAACCCTGTATCTCTCGTATCCCATGAATGAAAAAAAAAAAAAAAAAAAAGTATTATAAATGCAGTTTCTCGCCGAAACGACGAAAAAGAAATACATCTTGTAAGAGAGCGAACCGTAGATGTATTTTCGAGAAAATATTTCAACTTTCGACGTTTCCGAGTGGTGAAAAATGTGTATGTGGATATGGTCAGAAAAAAAGACGATACGAGCGAGAAAAACAACGATTCATCGCGTACACGTAATCGGTATTCTCTTGCCGTTCTTAATGTACATTTGTAAAAAAAAAAAAAAAATACACATACACACACACACACACTTACACATATACACAGAATTTGAACACGAGTACGAGGAGAGCGAGACGGAGGGAAGCAAGAAAAACTTTTTGAGGAATTGAAACAAGTATAAATGTAGTATGAAAAGAACGTAAAGTTATGGGGCAGTGTCCGGTTTCTCGAGATAATTCTCAAGCGATTAACCGTTAGTTCGTCAACGATCACGCCCGTAAAAAAAAAAACAACAACAAATGAAAAAAAAAATCATGTTTGAAAAAAAAATGTCTTCTCGATACAAATGAATTAGCGTTATCGCCCAATTATTGGACGCATCGAAGACACACTCTCTATACGGATTACCTAGGGACCGTCGCAAGTTGCGTTTTGTAATTATTTGTTATTCTATTGTCTACGTGTTTTATTTTATTTTTATTTGTTTCATACGACACTTTGAGCGTCATATATTATTGTACCAACCCTAATTTCCCCATTTCGTTCGTAAGAGGCACAAGTTGTAGCTCGTACGACTGGGAAAAACGACGATAGTTCCCTGAGAATGAAAAAATAAAAACGAAAGGCCAGATACGGAACGAATTTCACTCCGATGTACACAACCCAATCGCTCGCTGCTGCTACTGCAAAGAAAATCTACCTTAACTAATCCTATCTGCGCCTATCGTGTGAATATTGAATTTCTCCTTGTGATTTGATATAATGCTATTATTGTACTTTTATGATGAACGCAATTATAAATATATACATATATATCTACTAAATTAATTTTCATTTTATTAAAAAATTTCAATTAATCACGAAGAGAACAAAGTTTTAAGAGCAAAGTTGAAAAATAAAAATCATCGGCAAATAATTGCTCGTTCAGTATAAAAAAGGACACGCTCTTGGTAATAATGAAAGGTCGGATAAAAATAATGATAATCGTTGCTGTATTACTGGATACGAAATGCCAGGGAGCGAGAGAAAAGAGAGAAGTCGTCCTGGAAACGGGGTTTTCCTAAACGCGAAGCCATTTGAGCATACGATCGAACCTTTTTTCCTTTTCTTTGGCCTCTCGATAGGTGTTGCACCAAGGTCCACCCGTCAAAGTGAATATTTTCAACATACGGTCCACGTATTTTCGTCCTTTTTGAAAAGTATCTCTTAAATCATAAGAAAATAAATGACGATGATGCGGGGTCAACGAAATTTCCTATGTACCTCAAAGTCGCTCAGTTACCTGTATTCGTCAGTAGTTCGGTTGAATGTTCGTTCGAGATAAAGCAGACACACGTCGGTCAGAGTGTTCAACTCGTTGGCAACTTCGATGCTGTCCGAACCGTATCTCTCTTCAATTGCGGAGAGATTCTTGCTCAGGTAGGACAACGAAACGAGTAACTGATCTGTTTTCAACAAGGGCAGCACAAATAATTCAATCATATTTTTTCATTCGACAAATCAAAAAAGATTTAGCGAAAAATATCTAACTGATGAGTGCGTAGGTCTGTCCCAATAAGTCCAGAGTTTCCGCGACATCCTTGTTGTTCTTGTAAAGATATTTTTCTCGTATAGCTAGACACTTTTTGAAGCACGCAATCGCTGGTTCTGGTTGATTAGCTTGGGAAAGTTCCATCCCTCGCTCGAATAGACTCTCAGCTTTCTTCAGAGCACCGTGAAAATCAACGATGTTCGTTGCGCCACAATCGTAACATCGTTGGGTATTGTTGAACACTAACAGTTCCGATGGACCTGAACACTCTGGACACTTGAGTCCCTTGAAACGTTCCTAGAAAACGCGTAAGTTATGCATTAAATGAATCGTTATATAAAAGTTTTTTTTTTTACACGATTGGCTTACCGTGAAATAATCGAAACGTGGATCTGTGCAAATCTCACATTGGCAATTAAAACAGTATTGTTGCGACAAATCGGCCAACCGCTCGGACTTGGGCATTCGTCTGAAGTACGGTCCTTTGGTAGAAAAATAAGAATTTTATTTTATAAAAAAAAAACGTACGAACTTACGGTGTGGCTTCCTATCAATAAAATATTTCATAGATAACAAACCATAGCAATTGAAAATCTCTTGACCTGCGGGAACATCCTTCAAAGATTTAACGATGAGCCAATTTTTCCAGAATCTGTTGCGTGCAGCGTATTTCATCAATAGAGAGAATATTTTATTTTATCATTGAATTTTGACGTACGAAAAAAAAAAATATTACGAGTTTATAACTGTCGGATCGCAGGAATGATTCAACATGGATGAATATGGGTAAGCCCCTGTCGCTACACGCTGCTGCTCCGTTATGAGAACTCCACGCTCGGCCAGTGACATTGACTCGGAAGATTCATCAATTCTCGTCACGGCGTAGGCATTCGCGAGCATCTGTAGCGAGTGTCGATAAATCATTGTACCGACGTAGAGCTTCTTCCCTTCGATCGTTGACACATCAACGTCGTCAAGGCTCAAACTTTTATCGTTGAATTTATCAACAAGGCACTCTTTGACGTTGACCGATTGAAAGAAATTTGTATATTTCTCCATATAAAGAACCACCAAGAGACTGGCCTGAAAATGCATGTTTCAACTGATATACCGAAGGTGGATAAAGGTGATAAAGAAAAAGAGGAAGTAAATGTACTCACGATAGCAAGGCCGAGCATATCAGAGGATTTAGTTTTATCAGAGTTTGTCATTAATTTGTGTACGTCGTTGAACCAGCGGACATCAGAGGTTGTGCTCGATACGATGAACATTTTAAAAGCCAGATGAGAGATGCCGACCTGCTCCCAGAGATTCATGTGATAACCGGGACATTCCCACTGGTGATACGACCAAGAATCTTCCCAACAGGTACGACCGCAGTACAGAGCCTCCAAACATCCTTTGCAACTGTAGGCATTTCGAACAGAGTCTCGGGATCACTCTTTTACGTGAAAGACTCGCCACTGCGGCACGTTTCTTGCCACAATTTTCGTTACACTCACGGAATCTTCGAATAATCCATCGGTCCGCAACAGTGTGCACACAGCGAAGCGTCATTTCCGTGAGTCACCGGAACCCACGCGAATGGTTTCTCCACAAACAAAAGTTCTCCTTTCTTTATCCTTTTTCCAGCTATTACGTATCTCCCTCGGATTGGACACGTTTTAAGTATCAGCGACGGCGACGCGAAAGGGAATTGCTCATTTTTTGGTATCATATCTTCTGGGTTTATAATTGCGTCTGTGTCAGACTGCTTGATTATCCCTTGATTTGTCTTCGGCTCACCGTTTATCAGGTCTTCGGCTCTTTTCAGAATCGTGTCTGAAACAAAAGCATTGTGTTAATCCAACGCGATATGATTTAACTTGTCATATTTACAAATTTCCATGAGTTACTTCTCATTGATGATACACCATCGACGTCCTTGTCAAATAATTTGGACAGCTTGTCTAGCTCTTTCTCCGCCAATTTGGTCTCGCTCAAACCAAGATGGCATTCTATCGCTCGTAGATATAATTTCCACATACTAGCTTCTGGATATCCACAGTCGATAGCCAGTTTTATGTCTCTGAGGCTTTCCTAAATAAAGCGAATGAAATAACAATGCATAATCTTTCAGAAAACATAGAAATAGTAAGAATTGTAAAGGCATTGAACACCAAGTTACCTTATATCTGTACAAGTGACAAAATGCGGCTGAACGATTGGCAATGGCAGTAGAAAAATCATTATTCTCCAAAGTAGCGTATCTGGCGCTTTGCGTATAGCTTTCGATGCTCGAACGATAATCCTGCTTTTTAAAGAAGGCATTTCCTTCCTCTCTGTGAAATTTTGCTCTCTCTCTATCTTTCAACGATTTTTTTCCTTTCTCTTTTGTCAAAACAAGCCATGACATTACGTTTTTACTGTAAAGCAACGATTGTTCAAAGTGTGTGCCAGCGACCGATTTGTCTTTAACTCTAGAACCATGAACATGGGTCATTCGTGTTCATGCCAAATCTAATGCACTCAAATAACTTCCGAATTTTCGTAGAAATATTAATTGAAATAGATTTTCAGGAGTGGCAACAATTTTATTGTATAGTTGAGAGTCCAAAGAAGGCCCATGAATTTTTTCAGGTTTTTTCTCATACTATAACACCGTCAAATAAGCAACGGAAACGAACGATCCACGTTCATAGTTCACGGCCGCTGTAAAAACTGCGACATAGTTTTCAGGATAATCGAGAACATTGTTCATACCCACCGTACATCATCTCTGGTCATGATCCACTCGAAATAACCCTTTTCCGTAAGCTCTTGCGGAGCTACCGATCTTTTATCTATTTGTCTGTGAATCCGTTCGATCTCTCTCTCCCATTGTGCCGGGACGTCTTGCATCGGAGGTGCATCGCTATCCTGAATTTGGATTCTTGAGAGAACACGATCATCCTTCATTATCGAGAAAAAAATATCCTCGAGTCTTCCGGAGTCGTCACTCTTTGCGAAACTCATTGTCCACTTTTACACTGATTGCTTATGGAATATGGAATTTTATCCCGGTGTGCCCGGTTCACCATAAATTATATATGAATCCACGTTGACGTCGTTCCTGTCTTTGAAAACACTTCAACAATGTCCAATCGTCTAAACTTGTCTACCCCACTGCGCGCGCAGCCTCTGAAGAACCGGCACGTGACCAGCACACAGCAACAAAACAAAAACAACTTTGTAACCGATTGTCGAAAAAATAGGTGTTTTTTTCAACTCGATTTGGTTATATCACCTCGTATCAGGCGACAAGTGACATTTTTTTTACTGAATCGGATTTTTAGAAAACACACGCTGTTACCGGCGTGCGCTAAAAATTGGAGAGCCCTCCCAATTGCTACATACGTACCTCGTCTAAAAGACCTACTCGTACGGTGAAAGGATATTGTATTTAAAAAAATATACATACAATTTTCATTTGTTGCAAACGATTCATTTTTCTAATGTTTCTTAAACATATGAATAATAAAAATTACAACGACGTACGCGTACGTGCAATTTACACTATGTACAAGTAACAGTTGGTTGTATAATTTATTCGCAGTTTTGGCGATGAATAAACAATGATTCAATGAGAAAACTTATTTCTGAGCTGCGCTTGTAAGTTTGTCAGCAAGTACAGTAGTACTCTAGACCATGTTTTTTTTTTATACGATTACTAGCGGCGACTCCCGCGATATTCGATGACGACATGACTATAATCAAATGTTTTGTATGTATAAAATCAGAGAGCAGCTTGAAGCTCTTCTTCCCACACTCCAATTGTTTGTTTGTTTCTTTTTTTTTTTTAAATCAATTATAGTTGCGCACGACGAAATGACTAATTACTGTTGTCAGTTTGGCACAAAGACGCGAGTATGCCGTCGTACCGCTGCATATTAGTTTCAAAAGTCTCAAGCTGCTTGGTAAGATCGCCGACTTGATCAGCGAGAGTTCTCTCTTCCGTGAAGGCTTGAAGCTGCGGTGCGCTCTGGCACTCGCGGTAGAACGCCCCGAGATCACCGTTCGTGTTTGTACCGGCGAATGGAGTTTTCTGCAACGACATAAACGTACGTTATTTTCTTCGTCGCTCTTTTCTATTCTACTCGTATTTCAAAGGATCACAAAGGAAAGGCAAAATTTTCGGGTGCCCGACCATAGAGTGAAGAGCGGCCGATTGAGCGAAAATTTGGGGCGTAAATAAATAATTACCAAGTCTACCATAATGAAATCATCGTTGGCGCTTGTAACGGAGCAGCTGCTTCGTCTGGAACCATTCCTCGAATTGCACTTTGGTGTCGCATTCTCAGGCCTGTCGAAGTTCGATTCACCGGTGGTTATTGTCGCCGCTGGATTGGTGCTCGTGGGTTCGACGATCGAACTCGGCGGAGGGGAAGTCTGACGGGGAGTAAGTAACGAACTGAAAGGAACATCCGGTATGGGAAGATCTTCCTCATTGACGATCACTTGCTTGTTAACAACGAAAGCACCGAGCTTGATCGTATCACTCAGGGACTTTGAATTTTCCTCGCTGCAAAGAAAAGAAAAAAACATTTTTCAATGGGGACGAACCATCGATATCGTTTGGAGCAGCCTAAAAACAACTTATAACCGACCTTTGTTGATAACGAGCGTGGCGAGGACTTAGATCCGAATGAAAATGATCACTCTTCAGCATTATAGAATCACGACTGGCATGAGTCGGCGATATAGTCATTTTTGTTCTATAGGAAACTGACAAGTGTATCGTTCCTACAGGGGTGCAAAGCTGACCAACTCTTACATGCTTGTAGTTGTCGCCTGTAAAGTACATAAAGCGCCGTGACAAAGAAAGGAGAGAAAAAATATGGACAAGGAATTCAAGGCTTCGGAGAAAATAATTCACCCAAAGTGTGAAGCTGTGGCTCTCCCATGTATATTCTGTAACAGAGATGATACGAATCCGGACCCTGCCGCCTGCTCAATTTGTAAGCGGGCGTTACTCTCGATACGGAGAGCAAACTTTTCAACAAAATTCCCATTCTGTTGTAAACGGTGTAAGTAACTCTTATAGAAGGATCGCTTTGTTCGGGCAAAACTCCAAGGCTCCAAGTTTCCAATACCATACTGTCTCCTTCTACCGTTCTCAAGGAAATCTCAATGCATAGTGGCACCGGCGAGCCGACCACAGGCTCGCCGCAGAGAACCCTTTTGGCTTCACCCAAAACATCCGGCAAATCGTGTATAGCCAGATTGAACTACAAAAACAGAGCGACATACTTTTATTTTATTTTCTTTACTCGAGCAAAGTACAGCTAGCAAGTCCATACAAGAACTTTACCCAGTCAGCTCCCGATGAGTCGGGTTTGCACTTTGTTGCGACCTTTTCCCCTGTTCTCGACTGGACAATTATCTGTGCCGCTTTAAGGGCCAGAAATTTGGTAAATTTATCCAAATCCTTCTTGTCCTGCATACTCAATTTCATCGTCGTTGATGACATTTCATTTAACTTCAACTCTTTGTTTATTTATATTTTATCTAATCTCAAAGACTGACTCGCGAAACTGATGGCATCGATGATGCTCGCTCGTTGCATGAAAAACACGCGGCGCCTCCGAGTCCAAGTCCCAGCCGTCGTCCTCGATGACGATACATCGCAACTCACCACCGAGCAGTGTTTTTTTCTTCGACGGACTATTTTACGATTGTTCCACAGACTCTGACAATATCTATCTTAAGTTATAAATAGTAACCTCGAAAAGAGTTTTTTTAACCGAGGAGGGCGAGTCTCTCAATAAGTATAAGGAGGCGCTGCTATGGTCGACCAACTGTCACTTTCACACTGGCACAGGACATGCCGCCACGAAATTGTTACGTTTACCGTTTTTCTTCTTTTATTAATAAACAACTCGATGGCAGCAGCAGCTTACTAATTCGATACTTTAAAACACAACAATCGCACACTTCTTGGCTGCAGGCTAGATCAATCATTTTATCTTCAGTCACGAGAAAAAGATTCGAAAACGATCAACACAAATATAATATTTAAACGCACTCAACGTGGTTGTCGCTCGAACCATCGGTCGAACGCATAACCGTTACACGCCTGAACGATCGAACGCTATTTCGAAAGATTCCAACGAAGATACCTCCACCACCACCCTTCTCACCGATGTCTCAATGGAATTCGCACTGATTCGTACGCCATATTGGAAGCATCGGCGTATGCATCGACTGCACAGTAACTGCATAACCCCCACTACAGTGACAGTTGCGCCTTTCACGGTAATGCACGATCACGATAACGTCAACGATGTGTTCTTGCGTGTATCTAATACCACATATAGACTCTGCGTTTTTAGCGCGTGTCCGTCGCTAAAACGCGTAGTGCTATACCTTCACGATCCAAGATCTAGTTGTCCGGCAGTTGGAAATTTTCAATTCCAATTTCTATTACAGTGGTCGGTAAGATATCAAACGAGCCAACGTAATACTCGAATGATATTGCACTTTATAATCATCTGCCGGAAGCAGCGGTCGCGCTACAGAATAACGAATTACACAGTTGTGATTTATGCAACGCGATGAGGATCAATGAATCGATGCGATCAGAGTCCAACTCGTCCAACTCAATATTCATCGACTTGAAAACTACCCTTTACCTCTGAGAATAATCACGGTATTTATATCGTTGTGTCATAAGTTCTGACATAGTAATTCGAGAAGCTTGAAGTTCCTGACCTTTGTAAAAATATATATTCCGGCCAAAACGAGAATCGATTCAATTTTCAAAGGACCGTTAGAGGTTGACAGAGCGCCAGAAATGTGAGCCGCAGTATACATTGATTATCGTCAGTACATTGTTACTACAATCGATATTTTTTCATTCGCTATATTATTCACGCATCATCGACCGTTTTCTTCAACTCGTCTATTCCTGTGCTTCAAGTTCTATACCCCTTGCATCAACGCTCGAAATATTCACTGTCTCACTCGAGCATTCCTTTCTTTCCTTCGCGATGTAATTGCTTTGTTGAAAGTGGGGATAACGAAGAAATTGACACAAGGAAACGGATTTAGCCTCGTCGGAATCGACTGTATGTATTTAATAATGAATATACCAATACAATTTCATTATTTTTGTTTCTATTTCCAACCACACATATTATTCGATCAACAATAATAAATAACAGAGGAATTATGCAGTCGCAAGACAACAAAAGTTGTAGAAATAAATGAAAGGGAATAATGAGACATACATTTTGTTTTCTCTATTCCCTCATAAAGAGACGATTGGGAGAATTTCTTTTACAATGACTCATCGGATTAGGAGCATCATTCCGTAAAAATTGACCGTCGTAAAACAAGACAAAAGCTGGCATTTGTACGTTTTCCTCATTATCCGTGTCCGATCGTTATCCAAAAACACATTTGCCTACCAAATGTTTCGTTTGGGAAAGCCATCAGTATACACTTTCGAAAAATTATATTTCATTTCAAATATATATTTCTGAACACGCAGATCCTGTGTCATAAATTTTCGTGATCTAAAAAACGTTCAGACGGTAGAACCGTTGGCCCTATTCTTCAACATAATCCTCTTTTTTTTCTGTGGTGCTTCAAAAGAATTTTAGATCGGCCAAGACGAATGGATAAGTATAGCCATCGCGTGGAAAAAAAACGTATATACGACGCACAACAATCGTATTATTTTACCTACAGCACAAACGAGGATTCGAAAATTTAGAACTAACGCGAGAACCGCTTTTATATATCTGAGAACAGGAATTTTTTTCAATCTACCGTTTTTTCCATCAGCCCCAAAAAAGTCAACGAACTACGGATCATCGAACCACACGTGTTCCAACTAAAATTCATATCTTCAACTTTGTAACTTTCGAGAAAAAAAAAACGGTTCACTTCGAACTATGAATGCGTACGTTGTCAGATTTAAGGTTAAGGTCATCTACCGTTTACCCGAGTGCGAGAGAGATAACCAACAAAAGTAGAAGAACGATTTTCTCGATCACGCTTGACATATTACGAGGATACCACCCAGTGGTTCTTCGGTACAAGTCAAAAAAAAATAACGTCAATTATTTTGTCATTTCAGAAACGTGGCATTCTAGACTGTTTCATTATCAACCGAACGCTGCATATTAATTTCCGATGTCGTGGTACTTAAAAATTTTCATGATTTCGATTTAGTTTTATCAGTTTCGATGACTAATTTTCTTTTTTTCAATCTACTTATTTATAGACTGTGTGACTCGTTGCTTTTTTGTGCTCTATTATGATGATTCGACGATATTATTATCGTAGTTTTATTATGACGCACGCAACGTTACATCTGGCTAAATAGTTGTCACTTGAAAAAAAAAAAAAATGACAGGAATTTGGGTCGAGAAAATGTAAATACCTTTTATTTTTTTTTGCAAATCGGTCATGTATTTCATCAAAGATTAACTCGTTACAATGAGAAAGAAAAAAAAAAAAAATAGATAACAGTATGCACACAAAAAACAGCAGGTACCTACTTATGTATATGAAAACAGTGTGTACGCGCGCGACTATCGAATTTCATGATGTTTCCATCTCGTTGCTGCGTATACACAATATCTTGCGATATCTGTTGATGGAGTAAGGGATATAATCGGCGTCGCTGCGCCGCGCGAGTTTTTCGGTATAACAATGTATGTAAAAAAAAAAAAGAACATAAATAAACTCCAATAAAAAAAGATAAAGAAAAAAAAATGGCCGATTTTTTCTTTTTAGATTGCTCTCTTCACGCCCTTCCATTGCAACGTTCACACTGATGACTCGTTTTATTGTCTGCGCTCTCCTTGAAAATCCTCGAAGAACGATGGATTTTCGAGAGAGGATCACGATAGTGCGGGGCAGTTGAGGAGATTTCGTATACAAATTTCGTAATACTACTTGCAACGAAGTAACATCATTTTGTGTCTTTTTTTTTTTTTATTTTCAATTTTTTTTATTTTTTCCCAAAAGTTAAAAACTATCGACTAGCGAGCACCGCAAAATAAAAATACACAATTAAAAAATAAAAAAAAAAAAAAAAAATTCAAGTGCCCACTCGCGAGCGTTGGATGTGTAAAAGTTCGCTGTATCGCTTATAAAGTTGCCAAAACGCCATGTACAATGTATAAAATAACGGTCGGGCGATAATAATTGATTGATAAAAAATGTCTATTTTTCTTCATCGTTGTTTTTTGTTTTTAAATCTTTCTCGAAAAGTATGATTTTTGGATTTGAGTCTCGGGCAAATAAAAAAGCTTTTGTAAATATCGTGTCTATAAAAGTGGTGTTTCGCGTCGCAGCGAATTCGCTCGATCGAAAAACAATCGTTCGCTTCATTTTTATTTTTTTTTTCTCTTTTGTACCGTATGAAAAATATATACCGCCATGCTCGCTCACCCGTTGACCGACAACGAAACGACACAGCCGCCCCATATGACCGTCGCCTTTCTCGAGGATCGTCTTTTTTTTTGAGAAAGAAAAAAACGAGCGATTCTCGCCTTTGAACCGAAGACGAACGGAGGACAGCTCGTCGGGCGGAGGATTTTCTCCAAAAAAATACCACAGGTTAAACGCCCTACGTTTAAACCTCTACTTTTTTGTTTTGTTTTTATCGTTATAGTCTATATTCTCCTCGAAGGCGAATAACTTGGCGCCGACTACGATCGTACGAGGGATTCGCGTATCTACGAAAACTAATAGGAAGAAAGGCTTGCTTCGTATATCTATATATACATATGTATATATTAGGCTTTTATCAACGATTTCGTTTCGCAATAACGGTGGGCAGGAGACCGAGAGAGAGAGAGAGAGAGAGAGAGAGAGAGAGTACAGGGAGCTCCGCCGAGAGTGGTTTTCGAATTTCTCCTTCGCGATGCTCTCTTCCTCCTCTTGCAGTGTCCCATGACGTGGATCTTTCTCGAATCTCTAGGTGGGTGCGTCACTCGCACGATTTGAACTAATCGCGCGCTAATGGCTTCGCGTTTTGTGAATAAAAATGGTAAAAAATAACGAGGATAAAGACTGCGGGAAAATATACGCCCCGTGAATAATTGGCGGAAAATGCATGATCGTTTCGGCCTATTCGAATTTTTAATTTGAACCCCGGTTATCGTATGTACAACGTATCCTTTTCTCTGTATTTTATTTTTTATTTTTTTTTTTATTCCGATTAATGTAGTCGCAACCTCCGTGTATTATCTGAAAATTCGTATAAAAACGAATTTTCAAATACGCTTCGGTACACGAATCTTTATTCCTCCCATCATCCTACACACGGGTGTACGACGATCGAGCCCGCGATCCCGGAACCACGCGATACTCGAGAACTCTCTCGCTCTCGAAATTCAATCACCCTTATTCCCTGAGAGTACCCGCTCTCGGCCCGTCGCACATGAGCTCGCTAACTTTTCTCTCGCTTCTTTCCTTTCCTATCCGTCGATACGATCTCCGCAAATTAATAATCGGCTAGGAATCCTCTTTCTTTTTCTTCTACTTCTACTTCTACTTCTGCTTCTGCTTCTTCTTCTTCTTCTTCTCGATAATTCGGATTGTATACAGAATCAATGTATAGAGGGAGATGGAGAGACAATGAGAGAAAGGTCGGAGAGCGTTGACATAAAAAAGAAAGGAATAACAGGAGCGGGGGAGAGAGAGATAGAGAGAGAGAGAGAGTGAATGAGAGTGAGAGAGAATGGCGCCCCAGAAGGGTGACGCGCGCGCGCGCGATTCGGCGACGCGAGCGAGGATTGCGAAGCTCGTGGTCGTCAGTACCACGGAGCATCACTCGGAGCCGGAGGAACTCTGAGCATTTAATATATCATGAATACTGGAATAAGTGCCGGTAACGAAACCGAGTACGCCGAACGAAATAATGGCGATGTTTTTCCATAAAATCCAGTTTAAACGACCAAGACCGTTCTCCTGTTCCCAGACGGTAACGAGTTCGATGATCGAGGGGAGCATGAGGCCGAGGGTCGAGAGGCAGACCGCACCGACGAGGGAAATGAACGGACCGAGATTCGGTATAGCTATCGCGACACCAACGGTGAACAGTACGAGGCAGAGACGAACGCTGTACTCTGCCCATAATCTTCTCGCCCCGAAGTGACGCTTGAAATTTTTCCAGATTATCTCCATAGGAACGTAAAATTGTAGACCATAAGTGAGAAATATCGCGGTCGCGATCATCAGCTGAACGCATTGGGCAGGGATTTCTTTCGTGTTCAAATTCAGCGTAATGTTGTCCTTCGTGCCCGCACCGAATCTTAAATAACCGAAGAAACCGACGGTACTGTAGAGCAGAACAACGCAAAACATTCCAATGTTGAGGACTCCCGGGCAGCCAACGAAGTGGGTCGGTGTCTTCATGTTGTTTTCCAGCGGCATTACCTGAGTAAAAAAGAAGAAAAAAAATGAGCGCAATTAGGATTTGATCGAAAATTAAATTGGAGAGTATGATGTAGATATAAAAAAAAAAAATTTTTAATAAAAAAGAGCAAAAGAGACTCACAACACCGATTCCTTCAAGAGCGAAGATTGCAGTACCGAAGAAAAGAGGAAGCTGAGACCACGTCGAAAAGTTTGGCACAGTGTCGGTGCTCGGCAGTTGATCGAAGACGTAATAAAACGTTATTCCAATACCAACCGCCATGAGGCAATTGGCGACCATCGAGAAGGGTGCGAGATACTTGAGATTTCTGACGAGCGAGAGCATCATCAGGAGTGGCAATAACGCGGCCATGTACAGCCTCAGATCATAATCGGTCATCGTATAATAATCTACGACGGCTTTAACGTTGCCCGATACGAATACCACGTATACGCAGCAACAGCCGATTAGATCTATCACCAGGAACGTATTAATGGTGGCTCTGTTAAATAACAAAATTGTTTGTTAAAAAATCGTTTTAAAAAACCGGTTTTCCGTCTCGTTTTTACTCGAAATTATCAATTGCCAACGTTTATATGCTTCTGGGGGAAAAATATACTCGAAAAATTGGTATTTTCCGTTGAAACCAGTTTCGCCGTTTATTTTCATGATTTTTCAATTTCACCTGTCAAACCCGTAGGGGGTCGAAAACAAACCCGATCTTTTTCTTTTCATAAAAACTTTCTCGTATACCAAAATAACGTTTAATCGTACATTATTCTCTTCGTTTTTCAATAACAAAGAGACTGATGTACGACAACGATACATTTTATAAAAATTTCATACAAAAAACTTGATAAAACAATAAAAAGTTTTGCGGCAATGAAAAGAAAGACGATTTTTGCTCAAAAAATAAAGTATAAAAAGGAGTTTTCCTTGAAAACTTTTATCTCGGATTCATCGAATCGTTTTTTTTTTTCCCCAAACGCCACGATATTGGTAATTCGAATAAGCGCTATTACGGATGTAAATATCAAGTTGAAGTTTTTTTTTACTAACTTGGCTAATCTCGCGTATTTTTGGACCGGTTCAGGTCCAACGAGAAAAGCCGCTTCGGCGACGTCGGCGAATCCAAGGCTCGGTGTCTGAGTTCTTCGACAAAGATTGTGAGCACATTTGACGAGTATGTGAACGCAGTAGGTGCACGTAGCCCCGATGAAAAAGGTGGCCAACAGTCCAAATAGTAGGCCAGCATTTTTGAAGGCGAAAGGCATCGCGAGGATTCCCGTGCCGAGACTTCCCTTGAGCAAATGTATGAGGGTGTCGATGTCCGAGGTCGGATGAGCCAATTTTCGATGCTCGAAAGGATCGTACAGCGCCGCTTCCTCGTCGTTGGCCCGTTCGACCAACGGCAATGTCGATCCGTTAGTAACCGTAATAGGAACTTCATTTCTCTCGCACTTGTACCTGCAAATCGAGTATCGTTGTAAATCATCGTTTCCAAAGTATCCGACCCCTTCAAACCCCTTTTGCTGGCTCTTCTTTTTTTTGTTCTCTTACTTTAATCAACTATCTCAAAATATGAAGAAATAAATAAAAATAAATAATTGATAAATACGCCACAACGAATAAATATATGTTGATATATATATTTTTTTTTTTACATATAGATGCCTGTGGAAATGCCTGTGTATACCGATCACGATGTTCCAGTATCGTTGAGCCTGCGCGTGTCTGTCAGTGTGTCAGTGTCTTGATGCATGGATACACCGTTGTTGTTAAGTTTGCTGAGTCAACCAAGGGAAGAAGAGCGAAAAGAGAGAGAGAGAGAGGGGGAGGGAGGGAGTATGAGAAGAAAGGTAGAAAACGGCGAGAAGGATGAATCGAGAATCGTTTAAGGGGTTAGGTGGGTTTTGATAGCTCGAAAAAAGCATATTTTCTACTCATTTTTTTTTCTAATGGATCAAATGAAATATTTTATTCGAACAATTTGACATATCGAAGATACACGTTTGACAACTACTTGGTAAAATTTCAATTTAAAAATTTCCAAGTGCCAGAAACAGTATTTTTGAAGCTCGCTCGTTATGATTTATCGAAAAATTATTAACCGATCTTGTTCAAATTTCGCACACGTATTCGAGATAAGATCATCCGGTGCTTGAACAAATCATTTTCTTTTTCTTTTCATCAAAAACTGATTTTACAAGGTACGTGGTGCAAATTTTACCAAAAAATGGGATTTTTTGTTCACAACTCTGCCAAGAATTCAAATTTCATTTTTTGTTCTTTTTCCTTCGTCCAAGCACGAGCTATACGCATATACTAACAGAAAATATTTGTTTCTTTTTTTAATTTCAGACGAATCTGTCATGAGTTATCCTGACAACGTCGAGAAAACTTTTTTCCAAAGGGTCAAGGGTAAATGAGGTCCCAGTGGCTGAATTTTCAAAATTTTTAAATTTAAATTTTACAAAGTACTTGTCAAATGTGTATTTTTGACATGTCAAATTGTTTGAATAAAATATTTCGTTTGATACGTTAGAAAAAAAAAAATTAATAAAAAAATCCCTTTTTTTTTGAGCTTTCGAAACCCACTTAAGCCTTTGATAATCCGGGAGCTTGATAAAGTAACGTGGCTTATCGAGATGAGAAAAAAAAAACAAGAAATTGTTCCGATTCGACGTAACAAAAGCGGAAATGAAGCGATTTGATATAAAAGCGCAAAGATGAGAGAGAGAGAGAGAGAGAGAGAGAGAGATGGGTGATGTAAAAATGATATTACGAGGATAGCAAGGACGATCCGAGGGCAAGTTCGGCGGTCCGGTCGGACGCGCGCGTGTCTGGTTTAAAACCGGATTTCGCACGAGGATCGAGAGAGACTCGAGAGGCGGGAGCGGGTCTGGAGACTCGAGCGCGTTAAACGATGAGCGTTTAGCGAAGAGCGTCGCGAGATTGACCCGCGCTCGACTCGGAGCATCTACGATCGCGGTCATCGACTGACCTTAATAAGAGACGGACGAGAGTGAACGGACAAGAAGAAGAAAAAGAAAAAGAAGAAGAAGCGACTACGTTCTGGCGAACGCGTCAATCTTCTCTCGCTATTAACAGGCATCGCGGATCGTCCTTTTTTTTTTTTTTTTGCAAAGAATTAAAAGATGATTTATCATGGGGATCGTTGGGTGATCCTCCACCGGGACGACGACGGCGACAAGAGAAACGAGTTTCTACAAACTCGAGTTCGAAGGATCGTTTCGTCATAGTTCGATAAACTTTCGAGCCTCGTTTGTTTCGACTCGTTCCATTTTCTAGCCGTGAAAAAAAAAAATAAATATAAAAATAAACAAACGATATTCCGTTCATCCTTCTCGTCTCGTCCTCGCAAACTCTTCCTTCCTCTCTCTCTCTCTCTCGCTCTCTCTTTTTACCTTTCTCTCTTTGATTGCATACTCACGCACGTGTCCGAACAGCCGAATGACAAATGCCAATCTCTGCTTCTCCAATCTCGATACGATTAACCAGCGAGAGGTATCACTACAATAAATTATTTCATGCGTCGACCCATAAGCCCTACTCTCGCGCCTTCTCGACACCATGAGCATGAGCATGCGTGTGTATCATCGTGTATGCGTTCGTGTACAATGTATGAATGACGAAAGAATCAATAGAGCAAAAACAAACAAAAAAAAAAATCGAAAAAAAAAAACACCAAATAACAGCCCACTATCCGATCGGATGGAGAAGAGTTTCGAGACTGTCGACCGATTATATATTATACCGACTCGAATCTAATAAGAAACGAATAATAATCTTACTTATAACATTAAAATTAATCAAGACAGAGTCGTATTATACGTATTAAAGAAATTTCAAGAGAAATCAATGAATAAAACGAGAAGAAGAAGAAGAAGAAAAAAAAAGTAAGAAACAAAAGAATTGTAAAGGTATAGGTGTGTAGGTACCCGTTGAGGTGCGGTAGGTTTCTCTCCTTACAGCTGTGTGTCCGAGACATACAAGCTTTTTTTGGCTCCGTACGTGCGCGTGTGTTTGCCCTTTCTTTTATATCGTATTTATTTCGTGGTTTCGCACGCACGTGCAGCCCCGCGTAAACGCGTTGCACTCGCGCCTGATCGCGCATCGAGTTGATTCATTTTTTTCTTTCTTTCTTTTCGATTTGTTTGATTGTTTTGTTCGAGTTATTTCGCACACGACACACGCGCACCGGTGCGCATTGGACAAGATTATTCGGTCCCTCATCGGGAGGGAGTACAGCACAGCTGCCGACACCGCACTGCATCACCGACGCGCCCAGCAGCGCCTACGACGCAGTACGACGACAAACGAGCCCTCCTTCTTTCAACGTTTAAGTGCGTCCGTGCGTGCGTGCGTGCGTGCGTGCGTGCGTGCTCGTGTCCCCCGCATTGACGACTTTTGATTCGTATATTCATTTCGTTTGTTTTTAACAAAGAGCGGGCCGCTAACACGCCGCGTGTATAACAACATCGAGAAGAAAAAAAAACAAGAGGGAAAAGATAAGTGATGCAGAACCGTTGCACCCCGCTCGTCCTCCAGCCTCTCTCTCACTCTCTTTCCGATTATTCCCTTCTTTTTTTTTTTTTTTTTTTTTTCATTTTTTTTTATATCCGCATACGTACACGCGTACGTATGCTTATTTAATGCTTTTCGTTTGATAAATCGACATTGCGATTCAGCGCGATCGTGTTACACCGATCTCATTATCGCGCGGATCTCACTCTCTTCCGTTCTCGTTTTTTAATCTTTCGTTTAACATTCTTATTGTTTCGTTTGTTTGTTTGTTTGTTTTTGTTTTTTTTTTTCTGTCTTAATTCGTTTCGCAGAGCACTTTCATAGAGCCCGAATCATTATAATGCCCGGACTCTATACGCACGTCTGGAATCATATAAATCAACATATTAAACGGTAAAAGACAGAGTCAATCACTCTTCGAGTCAATTTTCATCGCATCATTCATAATCATTCTCATTTTCTTCTCCCCATCTATATATATCTTATTTCAACCAGCTCATTTTTCTTTTCAATATTCGCTTTTTCCGTCGATCGTTCTACTCCGTATCGCACGCTCATTTCTCCCCGGCGTTCAACGCACTACAGGGAGCCCTTTTTTCGCCCCCCCCCCCCTTCCTCTTTCCGCCCGACCTCCCCCAGCCGCATACCGCGCGCGATCTTCCTCTCGCAGCTTCAATCGCTGTTTCGCTTCTGTCACACAGGTACGATGAGACGCGCGTACTCACCAATCCGCGAACCGTTCCGAACGACCTTCCCCCCTCATCGCGGACGTATCGTCGCTCCCGATTTCCCCGCGTTATTCGCCTCGCGATGACGACGATCGAAACACGCGGCCTCGGCGACGTCACGCGAATCTCAATATCGTTCGAATCAAAGGGTTGGAAAAGAAAAAAATTTGATTCGATGAGAATTAGGAACGATTTCGTTATCGTCGTTGGTGAAATTTGAATGAATAATAAAAGCGCGCGAACGGGGAAGAGAAAATTAATGGCGTATCGGACGAGCAAAAGCGGGAGAATTTCGCGTCTGCTCTCGCGCGCCTTTAGCGCTGGTGTCTCTACGCTCTAAATTTGGAGCGCTTCAATGTCGCGTTCTACTCTCGAACGCGGCGACGACGACGACGGCGGCGGTGGCGGTGGCGCCTGATCGCGGCGATTTTTTTTTTTTTTTTTTTTCTTCTTTTTCTTCGCGGTCTTCGCTGAAACGTTATTAAACTCGAGAACGAAAACAAAAAGGCAACAACATAAATAAACAATTGATAGAATGACAATAAAGTAACGTCACAGTGATAACGATTGCGATAAAATGATCATGTCCGGAAGAGCGCAACGATCGCGAAGCGGTATGCGGCGGTGGTGGCTGTGACGGCTGCGATTTCGATCGACGCGAGTGACCAAAAGTAACAAATTATGTTTTTTCTCTAAATGGAGAATAAAATCCCCGTGAGAACATTCCATTGCTCCAGATTTTTTGAGATTTATCGTTGAGCGAAAGAGAATAGAAAAAAAAAACCTCATTAAAAAATCGTCACTCGCGTATCGATCGATGACCGAAGCCTCTCTTTCTATTATTCTTTTGTTCTACAAGATCGTCGTTATTTATGATAACGCGTGTATTTCACAGCTATAAAAAGCAATGCGGCGGTGATGAACGTTCGTGGATGCAGCGATTTACGAATGACAACATATCGGTTAAAAGCGTCGATCCGCTCGAGAGAGTCGTCGACTTTCATATACTTTTTCATTTTTTTTTCCTCTTACCCTCCCCCCCCCCCCCATGCCTCCCTCGTATTCAGTACCTTTTTGATTTATTCTCAAAATTTTCCTCATCAAGCCGCACTTTCGACGCGAATAATAGAGCATTTTTTGCGACACTTACTTGACCAGCACCATATCCGACAGTTCGGTTTTCACTCCGTGCTTCTTCGGATCGTATTCGGCAATCATCGGTCGCATGGGTGTCTTCTGAAAAAAAAAAAACAAACAAAAATCATAATTTACTTTTATTTTCTTTGATTCAGCATCGCGAGATTTAAGGAGAGAAACTTTTCTACGGATCAGGAGAAAAACGGTACCTGTCCGCGCTCCATTTCCCCAGGCAAACTGGACGAGAGCGAGCTCATTTCGACCTCGTAACCGCTCTCCGAATTCCCCATTTTTTTAATATTTTTTTTAAATTTTATTTTGTCAAGTATTCCTCTTTCTTTTTTGAATTTTCGTGTTTATATCGCCTACGCACGCTCGCGCGCGCGGGCGCGCCAGCACTCGGTCGCACAAGCTTCGTTACTCCCGATACCCGATCATTATTCTCGTAAAAATTGTTTTCTCGAGCTCGCGACTCTTGCCGATATCATTTCGATGCGCGACGGTTTATTCTGCTCCAAAGCAGCGAAAACTGAATCTCGTATCCGGAGTTAGAAACTCGCGAAATCAGGGGGAAAATAAAAAGTCGCCGAAGACGCGTAGTCAGCTGTCGGGTTGACCGAGATCAAAGTTGATATTCGAGTCAAAATTTTCTCGCCGATCGCGATGCTCGAGACAAGAAACCGGGGAGAGAACAAAACAAATATTCACGCAAAGGTCGTATCAGGCGAGTGCGTAGCCGCAGTTGATCGACGTGATCGACGATGACGGCGTTGTGGCCGCGGTGAGATCGAAAAATATCGGCGGGATGAAAGATTCTCGAGTCTCGATCATAATAAAGTTTCAAAACGAAAACACGATTCGATCGAAGACGCGAGAGACAAAAAAAAACCGAGCACAGAGGGAGGAAGATACAGAAAGAAAGAAAAACAAAAAGAAAAACGAAACGCGCCTCGCCGCGATTCGGAGCAAACTGTGTAAGAGATTCGATAGTTTGGCAAAGTTGCGAGGCTTTTCGTCGGGCGCTATCCACACACACGTCCAAGTGTGTTGTTTTCATCTCGACGATCAAACTGTGTGTGTGTGTGTGTGTTGGTGCTAGCGAAGACGATGGATAGATAGAAACGGAGACCGGAGGGGTGGGAGGGGGAGGGAGAGAGACGGAGAGGGTTGTGATGTTAGGCAGGTGCCAAAGGCTCTCGATGTGTGTGTATGTAAACAGACTCTGTACAGAAGAATCGGTACGTAAATAAACGCGTGTACAAGAAGCATAAATACACGAATGTGCCCCGCGTAAATAGCGAGAGGGACATTCGAACGTTTTTTTTTAATCCTACGTTTTACGTTCGGATAGCCAAGATACGAGAGTTTTGCCGTCGCGTCGTCGTCGACGATTCACTCTCGATTATGAGCCCACGCGACGCACGACGCTCGACGATCAAACGCTTGCCAAAAAAACACGCGTTTCGGAATGTTCCCCGCGACGAGGACGTCGCGCTCTATGCTTCTCTCTCGCTTTATCGTTTCCTCGGCCTCTTTCCCGAGCGTGCGCCGCTCGGCGCCTGTTTTCCCGTGTTCACCAGTCCCGAGTTTTTTTCTTCGCGACCTTGAGACCGAGAGATATTCGTACCGATCGAATAGGAGGAAAAAAAAAAAAAATATATTCGCGCTCCTGCAAGAAAGAACTGCGCGGCCGGAAAACCGAGGAAAAAGCTTATGAATGCGGGAATGCGAGAAGCAGCAGCCGCGACCAAGCATAATAGTAAGAATCTTCTCGCGGCTGGCTGCTCAAGGAACGAGCGAGACCGACGACGATACCGTCGTGCGTCACTCAAAGCCAAAATTGCATTGCGAAATAGAGGCGCCAGCGACGAGAACAGGAGATCCGTAGAAAATGACAGAGAGAGAGAGCTCATTTTCTCAACTCGATTGCCAGTCTTTTTTCTCGTTTTCCGGTTATAAGCCGATGTGTTATACGCGAGTTTACTCGGGGTATGTATCGTCATTGTGTTTACCGAGAAACGTCCGAGCTGTTTATTCTCACGATCGCTATTTAATTATGCTCGCTCGGAATAACCGCGCGCGTGGTTATGAGATGATTTATGCTTTTCCAAACGACAAATACTCCTCTCGACTACACTTTTCTCGTTCTAATTTAACGCCTTCGTTTCCGAATGTTTGTGTTTTGTTTTCGTTTTTATTTTTTTTCCTTCTTCCGTGTACTCGACGTCGAGAGTTGCGAAACATCGGGCAAACAGGCTCGAGTCGCTAACGCGAAAAGTACGCAAATTTTGTGGTAATCCGCGGCGCAATAGCCGCGTCGACACCGACGCTATATAACGACGCTTCAGGGCTAATTCGCCTGATGCTTGAGAGTCAGCGAATTCCAGCGCTTACGAACTATCGCGTCGCGGCCAGCTTGAAAATGATTTATTTTTGGAATAAATGAGACTGACTCGCGCGCGCGGACCGATTCGGCATCTCGCGGAGCCTTTCCCTGTTCGAAGAACAACTTCCGGTCGCATCGAGTTCTATTTTAGAGAAACCTGCGCTTGAGATTTTCATTTTTTTTTTTCTTCGCTTCGTCAAAAACGAGCAAACGTCGCTGTTTTCTTATCGCTGTTATTAAAAAAAAAACAAAGAACGAGAGAATAATCTTTCGTAATTTCGCGTTTTTTTTTTTTTTTTTTCCGAGCGAGAAAAATTTTTTCGAGTGCATTTGTGTTGCGACGCTCTCGAGACACGTTCTCCTCTATTCAATTTATAATCCGAAGTATTATCTCAAGGGGTTCGTGACGAATCGCTCGCGCGATCGGAATTTCGTGCCGCTAAAACCGAGGGAATCGAGATCGGGCGCGCGTTATTTTTAGTTTGCGCGCAGCGCGCGCGGATAAGTTTGTTCACGAAACGAAAAAGCGGCAGACTCAAGAGAGAGAAAGAAAGGAGAAGAAAAAAAAAAACAAAAACAGCAATTCTTGGAGAAAAAAGATGCGGGAAATATCGATCCTCGTCGCTCGTCCTCGAGGAGAAAGTCATACATCACCCGGTCGACGGCTTGAGCGAGGGGGGGAGGGGTGAGCTCGTTCGAAAAAATGTTCATACAGTATCTCTCGGGCTTTCGAATCGGCATCCGACGAAACGTTGATCGACGCGCTCGGTGTATGCAGGACGAAGGCGCGTGAGACGCGTGTCGATGCCGCGCGACCTTTGGGCGCGAATTGACTCTCGGGCAGCGAATAATCCAGCTCAATTGGTACAATTGATATCGCAGACGATAAATTTATCACAAACGGGCTCTCTCCTTTACCAATGTTCTATTTTAGCGTTACGAGAGGGCCATTGGGCGCGTTATCGTGTACGTTTAAATATGAAATTTAAGGTCGAAACGATTCGACGAAACGATTTGTTACGCCAACGCGATCGCAGAGGGCTCTCGATCATTGAGGAGGAATCGCGTTTGAAGGAGATCGTTGAAACAACGATCGAGCGTGTGAGCGAGAGAGCGAGCAATAGAAAAGCAGCGGTTCCCTGCGTCCTCGCTGTGGGCGGTAGGGATAAGAAAGAAAAAAAAAAATGAATGAATCCGGTGAGGTTACAGCGTCACATCCTGCCAATGAGCGACTCTCTCGTTGTTCCCGTTGCGTGTGGCTAACAGAAACGTCCCTCTCTGTTAACGAGAGATTCGAGCTTATTATCCGGGGGTGGGGGGGGGGGGGGCAGGGCCTCTTCTCTCGAGGTTTGCAGTGTTTTAGTCGGGTATCCGGGTTCAAGGACGAGACCGGGAGGGGTATTCGACGAAAAAAACAAAATGATCGCGACAGATCGGATTCGTGGGAACTTACGAGGGAGAATGTGCATCGGAAGAGACGAGAAAACGTTCGAGAGGGTTTCGCTGATCTTGGGGAGAATCGGAAGAGCGTTACGATGATACCTCTCGCTTGTAATGAAAGAAATGTGCGCGCGCGCGCGCGCGCTCTCTCGCCTGTACGACTTGGTCGACTCGAGCCTGAACCGGCCTTCCCGGGAAGGGGAAATAGACAGACGACTCCGAGGTGCGGAAATTTCCATGACGTATAACTCGCTCCTTCTTCCCCATTGCGAGTCCCCCCCCCCGCCCCCTCTACCCTGACAATTCTTTTATTCTGCAAATGAGCATTTTCGAATAATTGTTTAACGAATAAGAGCTCGAGTGTTTTGAGA
Organism: Campoplex capitator; assembly: GCA_037576405.1. Lineage (NCBI taxonomy): Eukaryota > Metazoa > Arthropoda > Insecta > Hymenoptera > Ichneumonidae > Campoplex > Campoplex capitator. Next base: position 3,421,750 of record JARBWI010000323.1, on the reverse strand, counting down.
ACGACGTTATTTTGACGTTTCAACGATCTTTTCGATCTTCCGATCTCATTTCGAAAACGACCTCGTGACGACGTAGAACTCGTTCGAAAATTTATTTTTTTCCATTTTTTTTTTAAGGATATTGCGCATCGGCGATATTTTCATACGAAGAAAAACGTTCAAGGACATCGCAAAGGAGCGTCGTTCACCCACGTGTCAACGATACCAACAATAATAAATAATGAAAAAAAAAATCGCTTTCAAAGAGAATAACGAGACTAGTAATAGCTGATTTTTTTCTTCTTTTTTTTCTTTCAAATCGGTTTGTTACTTTAACGATGATTATTTATGTACTCGTGCGATACGAGAGGCGTAAAAAAAAAAAAAAAAAAAAAAAAAGTTTCTTACCGCGAGGTCGCCGCGCAACGGCTCAAAGTAACGGATTCGATTACGTGGCGCACGATACGTAATGAGAAGCGCCCCGCAATATACGGATGTATTCGCAAAGTGATTTGTCGCGCGATTCGAAATGCCATTCGTCCCGGTAAATAATAGTTTTTTCTTTTGTTTTTTTTTTTTTGTATTGTATTTTCGTTGCCGCGAAAGAAATCTCGGGGACGGGGGAGGGCCGGGAGTAGCGTCGTCGTTCGAAGGTAAGATATAATTCTCGCGAAAGGGAGGGAGTGAGCTCATCGGTTTAGAACTCGGTCGCTAGACGCCGTCTCCCGCTTGGCGAATAAGTCTATAGTTTCTATAGAGTGTCTACGATGCATCGCGAGGGCGCCGACTCGTATATATAACGCGTATTCGAGGTGGAACGCTCGAGCGTCACGCGAGCATGCATTGACCCTTCGATCGCGGCTCGACGTCGTCGTCGTCGTTGTCTCGAAATACACGAGAGCATCGCGTATGCATCGTAGGTATCGGTAACGCGAGCGAGCGCGAGAGCGATTTTTATTAAACGACGAAATCCGATTTATTCGGTAAGGATCTGTGCGATCGCGACGCGCCGATAAGATATAGTCTCGCGAATCGTTTAATCGTCGCGCGATAAAATTAAATCTCGTGACATCAATTCGTTTAATCAGGCCTATAAATCTTTGAGGAAATGTGATTCACGGGCTCGAACGGATTTATTCGAAAGCGGGATGATAAAAGTAAAAGAGAAATTCTTGGTATTAAATTTGTAAAACGATTATTCATTATTTTTAGAATTGTATTTTGAGGCTATAAACGAGCATCGATTATGTTGTTTCCTCATTTTTTTTCATCGTGCCTCCCCGCCGTTAATTCGATTTGAAAAACACGATAATAAAGAAAAAAAAAACAAAAAAGGGAAAGAAAAACAAAAACAACTTTTCTTTACTTACTCTAAAGTCACCCCCGTGACTCGGCGGACTCGTCGGGCTCGGCATTTTATGAGACATCGTACCGAGCTCCTCAAATATCTTCCTCGCACTCTCACTCTCGATCCTGTACTAATATTTGTACGTATTTATTTACATCGATCTCCTTCCACCTTTTTATTTACCGCCAGTGACGTTTCTTTATTCAAATATCCAACGACGATCACAATAATTGATGTTTAAAGAATTGAAAAAAAAAAAAAAAATAAACTTTATTCAACGATGCTACTATCTATGTTTATAACAAATCACCAATGATTCATATTTTTTTTAAAATTATTTTCCTTCTGATCAATATACAATGGTTTGCGGTAAAAATGTGTACGCATGTACGAATATTGTGTTTGTACACCGTTTCCTCGTTCTGTGGGCGCGCGCGAGTGATCGGAGAAACTCGTGTCTCTTTTCGGTATTTCTCTTCCAGATACTTGTGTTTCTTTTTATTTAGTATAACTCTCTCAGGCGGACACGCACGCCCGATCGCGTTCGAGTCTGAACGAGGAATGAGGCGAATGAGCCTCGTTGTGGGAGGCCTCCGGTGCTGGGTACCCCTCTCAAAAACACCATCGGCTCGGCTCGGCTCGGCTTGCTACCGCTCGAGCCCCTTCTCCCTCTCTACCTCCTTAACCCCTCCTTTTCCCTTCGAGCTGTGGCTTTCTCGATGCACGTTTCTGCTCCCCTCCCTCGCACCCCGTGCTTTTACCCATTCTCAGCCTGGCTTTCCTACTTGCATGCGTTCGTGAAGTTCTTTTCTTCTTTTTTTTTTTTCTTCTATTTTCTCATTCTCTCTCCCCTTCGATATGCCACACCGAACGCGTTTCATCATTTTCGACCGCGCGACTACGATGTTACTCTGAAAAAATGCTTCCGCTTTAACGATCGATTCCTCTTTTCGGATCAACCGTCTAAGAGTTTTTTTTTATCTCCTCCCGAATATATGAGATTTTGGGACTTTGTTGCTTTCGCGTTTCGATCGAACAAACGTCCGATTCGATCATGCAAGTTCACGAATCCGCGCGCTGCGTGGTGGCGCGGTAGTAGGGTCGGCGCGCTGAGAGCGCGCGCCCAACGCGGTGAAATAGATGTTTACTAATATTGAACGATGCCGAAATAATTCGCGATCCCCTTGGCCACGAAACTTCGGAATATAACGTGTGAGCAAAAATCTTCGTTAATCCTTCCTCCCGCTCTTCGAAGACCGTCGCCCCCTCGCGTTTCGTTATTCGTGACTTTTGTATATACGTGCTCGAACGAGCTTCGAGATTCCTCGAATCATACAGCGACATACGTTCGAAGCTGCTCGAGTAAAAGAATTGAAAAAAAAGAAAAAAGAAAAATCAACCGGGGCGAAATCCATTCCTCGAGGATTCCAGGTGAAATGCGAAACCGACAAGCGCGATCGCGTTGCCGACGAGCGCGACACGACCGTGTATAGAATATACGTTTTATATTTTATGTTTTTTTTTGTTTCATTTTATTTTTTTATTGTTTTGCCGCGTTTGCACTCGTGGAATCGTCCTCCATCTTTTGCCATCGCATTATTTTCTCTCGCGATCCGAGCGGATCGTAAAAGTCACATTTATAAAATCAAAGCTCTGGATTAGTTCAATCGAATAAAATGAAACGAACTCGAAACAAGCTCCGAACATCCTTGTTATTGAAGAGATTACAACATATATACGTCGGGCGAGATAGAATCGATCGATCACGGGATGGATAAAACGCGAATGCGGCCGGAGAGCTTCATATCATTCGTGAGAATCGTGTGCGATACGCGACGCCTCTCAATTTCTATACCAATATCCAATCCGCTTTGATTCAACGAGAAAAACGAATGTACTCGCGCGTCAGTGTGTTCGAATCTTGTAATAAATTTGGCGCGAGAGTGGGCGGTCTACCCGAATTGAGAGGTTAGGAGCGATCCTCTTCAGCAAACTCGGTCAAACTTCTCGAGCGATATATAACATATACGTATAAATATATAGAAAAGCGCGAGGGAGAACGCGAAGAATTTTTTCGTTAAAGCGAGCGAGATAAACGAACTGTAACGACGGTGGGGCGCCGCGTCTCTTCCGTATTATCCATATCCCCACAATACACACGACCGTATAAAACGTGTTCGTGAAACGCTACTCGTTCCAAGGTTACGGAACGACGTTCGCTGCAATTGCACCCACGTTTTCCTGACAACGACGTCGGCCTACATAGAGACACGGCGCCGCGTGCATGTGTATACACAACGACCATGAATGACCGACCGAGAGAACGAAAGAGCGAGAGAGATGCTGCCCCAAATGTCGATCTCCGAGCGACCCAGACCTCTCGACGCCGGCTTCCTCCCTTACCTCTTGCGCCGTCTCCCTTTCCTGCTTCGACGAGACTCCTCCTCGGAGAACTGGATAAACCGCGATGACGTCTTTCTCCCTCCCTCCCTCCCCTGCCCCATTTCAAGGAGACTCGAGGACGAACGGTGGAGGAATAAACAAAAAAAAACAAAAATATATATCACCGAGAAAGTGGGAAGGGTTCGCTCTTGCGTGTACAGAATGAAAAAAAAAAACAATAGTATTTTCCACGATTCGAAAATGTCTCATCGTCTCGATACGTTTACCGCTCGACTGAATTTCATTAGAAAAACGTGAAATTTTATTAGCCGACGAGTCGCTGCGAGTTCGAGACTCGCTGTACGAGCGGCACGATGCAATTGTATAGAATATCACTAGCAGCGAACAGTTTATTTTACACGTATATATGTATTATATCGCGAAATAAAAGGGTGATATACAAGCAAAGATTTGTTAGAGATACGAGATCGTGATAATGAAAATGAAATGTAATTAAATATCTTGAGATAAGCCGCGACCATCAGAGAATATGATGTATCAACCGTGTTATACGGATGACGCGATTATGATACGTCATAATTGTTCGTTAGTACGAAATAGCGCTATCCCGCTCGACGTATCAACGATTCACGTTTCGTACGGATAAAAAACAAAAGTTTGCTATTTTTTTTTTCTTTTTTCTTTTTTTTTCTCCTTCATTCGAAAGACGATATGAAAAAAATGAGCAAGCGATAAAAGTAGAATGCGACAGAGTCTCTGACCAGAGAATTGCGATAAATTAGCGGACCTGCATCGGTTCCGTCGATATGGTATATTTCTTCGCGTTTTTCACCTCGAAAGATGTGCGTTTGGAAGCGAACGAGGCTCGATCTTTGCGTCGTAGTTGGTACGAGAAATAGCGTGTTGAGGGAGATGGGGGGAAAGAGAATGGGCGATATAGTGTGCGAGGCGGTCTCGAGAGTGTGCTCGGAGCGCTCGAGCCCCGATCGCGTCTGCGCGTTGGTGCCTGCGTGTGCGTACATGTGAAAGACGTTTAATGTACGAGGATAGCGAGTAGAGCGGGGAAACAGGGAAAGACCGGCGCCGCGAAGAAGGCCCCGACCGAGTCCGGGAGAAAATGCCTCTGTTGACTCTGTTCATGCTGCGTGGGGACCGACGACGACGACGACGACGACGACTACGACTACGGCAGCGATGACGATGGCAGCAGCAGCATGTACAGTACCTGTCAAAAATAATCTCGTGCAATAGCATTGCTCCTGCGTATGAAATCAACCGTAGATAGCATTGAAATTGTATACCTCCTTAAAATAGAGCCCTTCGTGGAAGTAAGAAGAAAGCCGTCGACGAAAAAAATGTTCTTGTATCTAATCTCGATCTTGTCAAGTTTCCAAGTATTCGGAGAAAGTTTTTAGCCCGGCCAAATGAAGCGTTAAATAATATAATCTCGACAAGCTTAACGTGATTTATTGCAGCTCCCTATAATAAACGAAACAATGGATAATTTCGAAAAAAATATAAAAAAATAAAATTAAAAAATAAAGATACGAGATGCGAGGTTGACTGTAATACGCCGCCGGCATCGGCGGAACACACCAATCCCCATTGTTATACGACTATCGATCGCGGTCTCATTCGAGAGCTCAGCCACAAACGGATATCCGAGAGCAACGCGACGTATCTGTGTGTGTGTGCGTGAGCTAATCGTAAAAAATGTATTACCACACGCTCGTGCAATATTCTCGGAACGAGGGCTAGGCGTCTTGAATTTTTTTTTTTTTTTTCCAAAGAATTTCTTGCCTCTAAATATGTATTGATTCGAAATAAAAATATGAAACGACGGAAGTTGTTATTTTTTTTTCATTCCAAATAATGTTTTCTTTTCTCGCTTTGATATATTGTCTGAGATTTATAAAATTGACGCCTCTTATCTTCCGGTTTGAAGGGTAAAAGCAGGATGAGCACGCGCCACGTGGGTATAATCGTCGTCGTCGATTCGCGTACATGAAACGCTCAATAAGAGAATAAACACGATGTCTTTGACGCGTAGCCAAAGTACATGAAAGAACGACGTTGTCGACTCGCCGCAGCAGCTCATCGTTCCCACCGACCACGCAAGAGTCCTTACGCTTCCAGAAATAGATGTGCGTCTTTTCTCTCTTGCTCTCTCTCCCCTCCCCCCCCCCCCCTTCCTACTCACCCTTTCGCCCACGATAGATTTGAGGGGGCGAGCACGATTCGTGTACCACACAAAGTGGACGAGTTGCCTGGCGTTGTCGATCTCGTGGGTGCGCACGGGATGATGACCACGCTAGTTATGTGAAATAACCCAAGAAACGGGGCTCTCGAATCGCTCGGCTGGCAAACGGCCAGAATAAATGATTTTTTACCATTTTTCCTTACAGTCCTTTTAATATACTCGTCTGGTGTATTACATATTTATGCGGGGCGACGAAAGAGTCGAGGAACGTGACGAAACGGTTACGCGAAAAAAAAAAAAAAAAAAAAAAACACAAATGCTCGAAATAGCAACGACAATTAGAAGAGAGAAATAGCGATAATGCAAATAAGTGGCGCTCAACATATTCGTGTCGTTACCTTCCTTTTTGCTGCCTCTAAGAAAAGAGTATACATATATGTATCCGTTGAAAAGAATATTTACCTATTTTATGTCGCCGTAACTTGACCTCGTCGCTGCGTTTACGACATATTACGTAAGAATTGGCGAACGATGAATAGAGCCATTGGCTCGTGAGTCATGAGTTTCCATTCTTTTCTCCTGGTTCCTTCCATTTGTATTTTTTTTGTTATTTTTTTTTTTTTTTTTTCTGATTCATTTTACAATTTTTCAGTTATCGTAGATCGAACGATTAATGCTACTCCCTCTTATTCCCTACTCCGAGGACCAGAAGGACGTGTACGCGCGAGTAAAAGGCTATATGTGTGGCCCTTTGACGAGCACGGCGGCAGCGGTGGCGACGACAAACCTCGCAGCTCGCCCCGACCGACAGTGGAAATTTCCATTGCAGTTGGCACGAGGTTGATGTACAGTCCAGCCTAAAAATACAACCGTCTATTTCTTCGTACGCACTACGCTTTATAAATGCTCGTGCTCCCTAAATGGAAAGATTCTTCGTCGTAGAATATACTTTAAATCTCTCTCTCTCTCTCTCTCTCCCTACCCGACTGTCGCCGACAATTCAATCGTAAATCAACCAACTCTGTAGGGCCTCGGACCCAAATACATTTAAACCAATCTATATATATACGCACTATTGTGAGTATCGTTAAGTCTATACAGCGCCACAGACGCCTCTCAATAGAATATCCTAACTTTGGCTTAGTCGAACATATTTCATCAGACAATTCGGAGAAATCTCGTTTAAATGCATTAGACCTCGAAAGCGTTAGTCTCTCTTGACAATTTGTGCAAACGATAAAGTCAATTGATTATTGGATGAATCACTTTACTGACACTTGAGCGAATAATCAACAACGTCGCAGTGTTCCGAAAAATAAGCGAACGAGAGCGAGAGTAGCACGTGTTTCATGCGTGTCATCGATCTCGATCGAAGTATATATCAATTGGATTCTCGACATCCTCGGACGTGTTCAATGTTTTTTTTTTTTCTTCTTTTTTATTCCTTTCAATTTATTTATTTACGTTTATTCGCTCGTATACACATCCTCCGATTTTTTTCCTTCTTTCCTCGATCGGTGGCGAAAAGTAAACGAAAAATACATTTCAAGGAATACAGTGTTGGCATTTTTTTTCTGTACCATATACCGCCATCACGATACTATAACTAAAATATATCCTTCCAAACTTTTCTCTGTCTATTTTGATTTTAATTGTATTCCCATAATTTATACGCATGGATTTAAAAGAAAATATCTATTTTGACTCAAAAGATTTGCTGCTGCCACGTAAACATTTTCTATTTCGTTTCGAGTACCAAAGTATACGGGGCTCCGTACTTGGGCCGATCGGTAGCGCCATCATCGAATTTTTTTCGTACCAGATTGGCATGTCGTGCTGCGGGTTGAAAAATTTCTTTACTTCACGAGCTGCTCACAAGCGCTTCTGGTTCGACGAGAACTTGTGAACAAATCGAATAGATGGCGATACCTACTGGATCGAATGCGTCGAGTTCGAGATATTCTTTGGAAATTATTTTTTCTATCTGACTACTAGTCACAACAAATTTTTAAGAATCTTCAAGTTTATGAGAAAAAAAAAATAATGCAATGGAAAGAAAAATAAAAAGAACATCAATCTATTTTTTATCATTTATCTCACGCAGCTGACGTTGTACAGGAGACTTAATATTTGTACAAATTATATGTCAACGGTTTTGATGAACACGACATTGTTGACATTGTCATAGAATTAAAATAATAGAAAACGAATTGATGCCATCTCGTGAATTTATTAATAACCTAGTATCGCGAATCCGAACAGGACGCCAATAATTGTCACCGGATTAAATGCTTTCGTGGATATTTTGTACGTATATATATTTATATCCGAATAATCGCAGCATCTGTCAGCTGATTGTGTGTTGGTTGGCATTCTATCAACGAGAGAGAAAGAGAGAGAGCGTGCGAGACGTAAACGACAAGCAGATGGAGAGCAAAACAGTGGACGCGAAAGGATAAAAGCTACTTTCTTGCTGCGTAAATAAAAAAACTCATGTGTCCAATCTTGACTCGACTCACTCATGAAAGACAGTTTCGATTGATGACTCCGAGTCTGAGATGAAAATGCAAAACAACAATAAGCCAATAATGTGACAAGTGTTGAAGCTGCTTAAGAGTTTTCAGACATTCTGGTCGAGTTTGATCCTTCGTTGCTGAGTTATAGAGACGATTTTTATTGGATTTTTACCATGGAGGTGATAAGTGACAAATTTTTCTACGTATACAGCTCTTCCCTTGAAACAAGGATCCAAATAAAAATGTAAGTCGCATTTGAATCTTGTATTGAGAAATGACATTTGAAAATGTTGGCTAGCCTCAATGAATTTTGATTGTATTACGAATGATAAATCCAAGTCTGACAGGAAGCTACAGGCATCTTGAAATAATTGTTATATCACAAAAACCATAAAAAAATAATCATTTTTTCTTGAGTAACCACATTGACTCCTTGTTGATTAGAGGAACTTTGGAGGGTAAACGACAGAGACCGGAATACGATAAGTTACTTCTAGATCCTATGATCAAGTTCTCTGGCCTGTACGGAGCTGGTGGAGGCAAAGGTGACTTGGCGGCTTCGTTGCAAGTTTGGGGAGGTGGCCGACCTCTTGCTTTACCAGTTTATACAGCTTATAAACACTTCACTTCGCGATGGAAGTAAGTTTTTTCTCAATAATCCAAAACTATGATTCGCAAATTCAGCTAGAGTGAGAATTAAAACTTTGTGTTGAATAAATGACATTTAATAGTTTGAATTCTGCAACGATTTGAGATGAATTACTGTAAAATGCGAGAGTCTGTGTGGAAAAATGAAGAACGGTGCAAATAAATATAATCGATATTAATTCGCAGCTGGAATCAATGGGTAACGCTGCCGATATCTTACTCGGATTTACCAAGGGACGCACAACTATGTATAACTCTGTACGATTGTGCGGGTCCTGGTACTCAAATACCAGTGGGAGGAACGACAATTTCGCTTTTCGGAAAGCACGGTGTTTTCAGACAAGGGATGTTGGATCTGCGAGTGTGGCCAGGAATCGAGGCGGATGGATCGGTGCCTACGTCGACTCCTGGAAAAGCAAGAGATCATGGCAAAGAGCAGATGCAAAGATTGGCCAAACTCGCTAAAAAGCGTCGTAATGGTCAAATGAGTCGCGTGGATTGGCTGGACAGATTGACGTTTCGAGAAATCGAACTGATCAATGAAAGGGAAAAAAGAGCCTCGGAATATCTGTATCTTATGGTTGAATTTCCTGAAGTTACGATGGACGGTATTCCGGTAGGATATTTTATACTCGTTTATCAATGCGAGAAAAAGAGACGTTCGTACGTGTGTACTTTTTTTTAAAACTTTTTTGTAGTATTCAGTCGTGTATTACGAGAAGGACGGGGACGAGGTTGTCCAGCATAGATCTCAACCTGATGTAGTCACCCTACCCGATTACGAGATTCTTCAGGTAAAAATATAGAACCGAGAAAGCTTGAGGGAGGGAGGGAGAGAGGCGAGCAATTTGCTTGAGAAACACGGATTGACCCGTTAAACTAGTGACTCGAAGCCTTATGCGTGCAGTATATGTTTAGTAAGATGGTTGAGTGGTTGACATCCTTTAAAAACTTTATTGCCCGAGCAGCTAAAGTTTTTTTAAAAACATTAACAATGTGCTTCGAGGAATTGTCAAAAGAGAGTATATACAATTATTCGAAATTATCGCAGAACTGCGATTGTTGGGAGGTGAAAAAAGATTGATGGATTATTTTTTTAAGCAGCTTTATGTCGAGTGGATATAAGTTTTTTATTCTTCTTCGTTGTCTTCGTGCAAAATAATATCCATAAAATTTTGATTATTTCAGGAAAATCTGGTTGAGGCTAAACATCACAAATTAGCACGAAGCTTGCGAAGCGGAGGCAACACGAAGGAAGTGAAACCAACGTCGAGCGTGAGAGATGCTCTCAACACGATTCTCGCATACCCTCCGACCACGAGCCTCTCCACCGAGGAACAGGATCTTATTTGGAAATTTAGATTTTACCTGTCGAATCAGAAGAAAGCTCTTACGAAATTCGTTAAATGCGTCAATTGGAAAGTTGCGGGTGAGGAACGCCAAGCATTGGAAATGCTCGCACTTTGGACACCACCGGATCCCGAAGACGCCCTTGAACTTCTCGGACCTGCGTTCACTCATCCAGCGGTCAGAAGATACGCGATTGGCCGGCTCAATCAAGCTCCCGACGACGATCTCATGCTCTATTTACTCCAACTGGTACAAGCGTTAAAGTACGAAGATTTCGAGAGCATCAAAATCGCTAATCAGAAATTGTTCAAGGATTCTGACAGAAGTGATAAAATTGAGAGGGACTCAAAAATAAATGATCATTCAACGTCCACGCCAATGTCTACGGTAGGTAATTTTTAAAGAAACTTCAGAAACGCTTATTGACTAATGCTTACTGAACGAATTATTGAATTCACAGTCGAGCGAATCGGATACGGGACAATCGTCGTGCAGCCAAGAACCGCCGATGGATCTTGCTTCTTTTCTCATAACCCGAGCGTGTCAAAATTCAACATTGGCCAATTATTTCTACTGGTACTTGTCGATCGAGTGTGAGGATCAACCGGATCCCGCGATAACCGTGAAACAGGACACGAGGGTTCGCGAGATGTACGTTACCGTGATGAAAATGTTTTCCATGGCGCTATCGCAGGGCAACTTCGTGTGGCAAAAGAGACGCGCTTTTCTCAATAGACAAAAAATATTCATCGATCAATTGGTGTCGCTCGTGAAAGCTGTCGCTCGGGAAAGTGGCAATCGAAAGAGAAAGACCGATCGACTGAAAGCGTTACTCGCCGATCCGGATCCCGTTTTCAAGATTAACTTTTCCAATTTTGAACCAATACCTTTTCCGTTGGATCCTGAAATATCCATCAAAGGAATCATACCGGAGAAGTAAGAAAAACTGCTGAGTTCACTCGTATTTTTATTTAGATAATAAAAAATGAATTATTATAAAACATAAAATTTGAATTAAGACGCTTTGTTTGTTGTTCGTTAGCAAATGATATTTGGAGTTATGTGGAAATATTGAAATTTCAGAGCCTCTCTCTTCAAGTCAGCTTTGATGCCCTCGAAGTTGACTTTTTTGACAACGGAAAATACGGAATACATCGCGATATTTAAGCACGGAGACGATCTTCGACAGGATCAGCTTATTCTACAAACGATTGCGCTGATGGACAAGCTGTTGAGGCGAGAGAATTTAGACTTGAAGTTGACGCCTTATCGGTGAGTGTAATCTTCGTCGAGCGTTTCATTAGTTGCTGTTTTGTAATGTAAATTCAAAAGAATGAACACGATTCAGAGTTTTAGCAACGAGCACGAGGCACGGATTTCTACAATTTATCGAGTCGATTACCGTAGCTGAAGTTTTGGCAAGCGAAGGCTCGATATTAAACTTTTTCCGGAAACATCATCCATCGGAAACTGGACCTTACGGGGTTGCATCGGAAGTGATGGATACATACGTCAGAAGCTGTGGTGAGTTGATCAGAAACTGAAGTAAAAAATATGGACAATAATCGAGGGAGTTTGGTTATTCGAGTTTGTTTCTTGTCGACAAAAAAAAATGATGAAAAAGTGACTTTTCCGATGGCTCCAAAGGCCTTTCTGATCCTTTGAATGACTCGAATGCAAAACTAAATTGTCATTGGGGGTATGTTTCAGCCGGATATTGTATAATCACGTACGTTTTGGGTGTCGGGGACCGACATTTGGACAATTTACTTTTAACGACGTCAGGAAAATTGTTTCACATCGATTTTGGGTACATTTTGGGTCGAGATCCAAAGCCGTTGCCTCCGCCCATGAAGTTGAGTAAAGAAATGGTAGAAGCTATGGGCGGGGTGGGATCGGAGCATTATCACGAGTTTCGTAAGCAATGTTACACGGCGTTTTTGCATCTTCGAAGACACGCCAACTTGATGCTGAACTTATTTTCTTTAATGGTTGACGCGAGTGTGCCGGACATTGCGCTGGAGCCTGACAAAGCGGTGAAAAAAGTCCAGGACAAATTGCGATTAGATCTGAGTGACGAAGAAGCCGTTCATTACGTGCAGAATCAGCTGGATTTGTCGGTAACAGCGGTAATGGCTGCTCTCGTTGAGCAGCTTCACAAATTTGCACAATACTGGCGAAAATAATGAGCGGCGACGCTTTTTTTTTTTTTTCATATCTCGATCGTTAAATCAACATTGTCTGTAAATATATTATATATTTATAAATATATTTCTTTTCAAATGAAATGTTATTTATCCTATTTTGAAATTGTTTTCGACGAATAAATATGTTTCGTAAACAAATGAAATGTTTTCGTATGCTTGGCAACAATCCAAAATTCTTCGGATGTAACGTTTATGAGTTTGCGGTTATCGAATTACGGAATTATTTTGACTTTTTCAGTCACGATACTCGCTTATAATATTTATTTGACGCTCGGTAATGAGAGAAAATTAGTCCATCGAACGAATCATTTGTTACGTAAATATTCGTATATTTATTTTTATTTCATAGTTTTACATTTGCGTATGTGGTGCACACTGTAGAAATTAAAAAGTAATATTGTTAGTGTTCGAAAATATGAAGTAGTAATCGATACGATTGTAATATTACTTTTTTTTTTTTTATTTATTGTTTTATTCATTAAATCCACCGTTTCATATATTTATTCGACGTAGCACAGACACTAGTTCGTTTGATCCGACATTACCAGAAAGTTTCATAGAAAACTTAACAATTTGGTTTTTTGTTTGTTTGTTTGTTTTTTAATCATTTTATGTTTGTATTCCCCATTCTACGATTCACTCGAAGCATAGGAACGCAGTTTTTATCTTTCGTCCGGCTATAATGAAACTATTTACGTCAAATGTAAGTTAGGAATGAAGGGGGTAGGAGAGGGAACATCAACAATCCAATTATTCGTAATTCAAATTTTATATATGAAAAAAAAAAAAAGATTCGTATTCTATTACACTTGAACATTGGCGAGACGAAGTATGAATAATGCACAAATCTCTCGCGCTCTCTTTCACTCCCTCTTTCGAATATTAACATAATATTTACACGTGTGACCATGATTTAACAATGCCACGAAAAATAAAAACATATTCATTTTGAATAACATGAGACTATAAAGAATATAATATAATGTATCGATCTTGGGATCTTTAGAAAATTCGTCGTGTTCGAAAAATTTCCCGATAGAAAATACGCACGGGATGAGAAGATTTTTTCATGCAACATTATCAAGTCGTTAACTTTGTTCATTCCGTTTTTTGTGAATTGTTCATTTATCGCCGTGAAACCTGATATACGAGAGTCGAGAAAACAAAAACAAAAAAACGTCCACGAAGAATATAATTTTTTATATTCTCCTGTGCAGACACAATTGGATGGTGAAGTATTTGAGCGTTTTATTAGCCGATCGATCGAACAGGACACTTTTCTTAACGGGAAGAAAAACGAGAGAAAAAAAAACACAATCCCTTTTTAATATTTTCGTCTCTTATATTATCTCGTAACACCCAGATTACACAGTGTGAAAATTAAAATAAAATAGGCTTCTCTTATTATTTCATCTTTTTTTTTTCTTCCTTGCATATTTTATTTCATAAAGATTTATAAGCTATTTTTCCCTACAACGTAAATACTATTATAACTATCAAAGCAATTCTTGCCTCGCTCAATAATAATTCGCCTTCTATACGTCATTACACCGTTTAACATTGGGAAAAGAAAAAGAGAAAATTAGAACAGAAAATAGAAAAAAAAAACGTTGGAACGTAGCATTGAGCGAAATAAGAATTTGACACTCGCGCATACGTACAAATTCGTCGATCGCCAGACCTTTTTTTATTTTCTTACGCACTTTCGCGCGCCTTTGTAATGTCTTAATTTTTGTCATTTTTTGCGGCTATACGAGGCCACTCTTCTTCAAGAAATATATTTTGAAAATATTGCGTTGTACGATATTAATTAAATCGTGTCATCATCACGCAGACCGATTCAAACATACAAATTATTTCTCCTTCCTCGTCCTCGAATCTACGTATGCAAACCATTTTTTTTTTTCTTTTCGAATAAAAGCAAAGAAATTTTATACGTCGTGACAAAATCCTTCGAGAGACACGTCAATGTTCGTTTCTGTCGGTTGTACTGCCGCCGGTACGAGAGCTTTGTGCGAATCGTGCTCTAAAATCTCGTTACACATTTATTTCACAAGGTTCGTCGACAGATGTGGATATTAAGAATTTTACGAAAAGATTTTCGTTGCACGATTACGTCACCGATTAAAAAAAAAAAAAAAAAAAAAAAAGAAGAAAAAAACATCCAGACATCAGATCGAGGCTTTAAAAAGACTATTTCGAAATCTCCCCCTTTCTGTTACAGTCTAAATAAAAGCCGTTCACAGATCGTACACCGATCTCTTTGTAGTCAAATCGAAAGAGGGGGGGATCGTCGCGAAAAAGAAAAAAAATCTTTAATGTCACTGATACAACGAAAGCCACTCAATTTCTTCAGCTCGTAATCTACAGTGCTTCTTGTGTGATAGAATTCGTGAACGGATTAAATCCGTGTTCGACAAAGTATATTATAATATATATATTTATATTTATATATATATATATTCATGTGTATATGTATATATAATTTGCATATATATATATACACATATCTGCAGTTACTCATTTATATAGGTATAAATTATAAGAATTTAATCTTAGTCTTAAGTCTAGCAACTTACGAACATCGTTTTTTGTTTGTTTGTGATTATTTTCTTCTTTCTCTATGTACACTTGAAAGTAATCTCGAGATCTCCAACATCCATCGACGGAGATCACGCTCGATCGCCCCTTTAAAAAAATTCTCGTCGTTGCATATTTGTTTGTATTTTCGTAAATGAATTATTTGGATGTTTATGATTTTTTGAAAGAAAATATCGCTCGGCGATAAGTTATAATCTCGCTTTAGCTCGACTACGATTCTCAATAATTAGTGTGCTTCAAAGGATGTATTACCTCTCGGTAGGCCTCGTAGCCGGTACCGAACTCTCAACCAAGTCGTGCCTCTCGATAGGCGAACTAGCAAGAGCATAATCAACGGGGTATCTCTCGGTGTAGGTCGGCGTTGCTTCGCCCTGTTGCCGGAGCCTTCGTTCGTCGGTGGTTTCTTGATAAAAGCTCTGGGAGGCCTCAACGTTCCGGGAGGATGATTGTTCTCTCGTTTCAATCTCGTGGGAGTAATAACTGCTCTGACTCGCCTCGGTTTCCGGTGTAGGATTGTCGTAACTCGGTGAGACGCTTCGAGCTGAGTAACGAGGCGTTGGTCTGAAGTAGCTTTGACTCGCTTCGGATGTTATGTCCTGAGGTTGCTCGTAATAACTGGGTGTTACTTCCTCCTGGAGATCAGCCTCTAGTCTAGAATTCGAGTCTTGATTCGCCGCTTCGTTATAACTCGCGGATACTTCCGGATGACGAGCGTAATAGCTGGTCGGCTCATTCCGATGATCGGTACTCTCGGTGACGAAATTTTGAGAGGAATTTTCCTCGATGCCTCCACCGGGCATCGAGATCGGTACTTCGTACGAGGTGGAAACGTTCTGTTCTACTATAACCTGATCCTCTTCGTAACTTGAAGTCGGCAAAGTATCCACGTGGGAGGTCGAACTGCTGTCGGGATTAAGATTGTACGAGGAGGTAGGAATCTCGGGTACCCCGTTGTCGTGTATACTCATGTGTTCCCCGCGGACCGAAGTATCGGGAATAACGCTCGAGGAAGCGATGTTTAGCTCCTCGCAAGGGGGGATCTCGTACGAGGAAGTGCTTATCGCGCTTTCCTGGTCCTGATCGCGTTCTTGATTCTCCGGTGTTTCGGGCACGTAAGAGGAGCTCGCTGTCTCGTCCTCGTTCAATCCGGAATTATTTATCGAGAGGGAGGAAGTGCCGATACCGTCGTTACCGATGTCGTTAGATTGCGACGGTATATTTCCCTCTTGGCCGATCGCCGAGGAAGGGTCGCTCTCGAGATTTTCCGGGTGATTATCAATTTTGTCGACCTCATAACTCTGCGTGGGAAAACTCTGATCATCGATCGGGTCTCCCGCGGTCGAAGGTTCTTCTCCATCTTGCTGCTGCTGCTGCTGCTGATGCTGTTGTTGCTGTTGATGCTGTTGTTGCTGCTGCTGACACTGCATTATTTCGTTGAACGATTGAGTCGGCGCGTTCGTGTTGAGCTCGACGCTCGGCTCGTACGATTGAGAAGCCTCGTTTCCCTTGGTGTCTTCGAACGATTGCGTTGGTGGTTCACCCGTTGCGGTATTTTCGTCAACTTCCATAGCTTCGTACGCAACCGATTGCGTAGCTTCTCGTGAACTTTCGGACTTTGTTGCCGATTGACTAGGCGTTTCGGTCGAGTCGCTCGTAACTTGTTCCGAAGCGTTAAACTGCTCGTACGATTGCGATGGCGACTCTTCCTGCTGACTAGCCTCCGTTACATTCTCCGTGTGCTCGACTTTTTCACTCGTTGATTGTTTCATCGTCTCCGCCTGTGAAGAAGCCGCGACCGTTTGTTGACCTCCGTCCGGGATTTCAGGCATCTCATTAGGGTAAATCTCCATCTCGATCGCCTCCTCGACGACCATGCTTGTGCTGCTACCTTCGTTCACATTCATACTCCCGGATTCTGCTGGTGCTGCTGCTGCTTGTCCTGCGATATTTTGAACAGACGAATTCGAGGACTTGGAGCTATTTATTTGTTCGGAGTCTTGTTGATCAACGAAACTGTTCTCGTCGAGGCTCGTACGATTCGTTCTCATCAGAGAACAACTTAATTCTATCGTGTTCGTAGCTATTTCTTCCTGGACATTACCCGAATTCGGTGATTCCCGGGTTTCCTCCGTGGATTCGATAGTCATTTTACTCGACGATTCGGTCTCAGCTTGCATCCCCGAAGAGCAAGATTCCGCGACCACCGAGCTTGAGGTTTCGATCACTCGATCACTTTGTTCATCGATCTGCATTGCTGCGGAACATTCGCTTTGTTTCTCAACGGCAGATACATTCACGGTCTCAGGAACAGTTTCCTCTTCCACGATCATTTGTTCGGTCGCGGCGACATCCTGAGAAACTAACGAATCAACCTGGGACACGCTTGCCGCAGTATTTTTCTCTTGGTCCTGAGCTGTTTTGGCTTGAGATTCGATGCTCGTTCCGACGTTTGATTCCTGTCTCGGAACCGAATCGATTTTATCATCATTCACGATCCTCTGCGGCTCCTCCGGAGCTTTTGAAACGAGCATCTCGTTGATCGTGACTTCGGAGAATCTTTGCTCGGTCGCTTCGACGTATCCGTCGTCGATAATGGGCATCGAAGGTGTAGTTTGTGCGGTAGAATTGTCGATGACGATGTTGTCGGGAATGGAAACGGAGTAGGTGACCGAGGGCGATTCGCCTGTTTCGTTTTCCTGCGGCTGAACAGTAGTCATGCTCTCGTCGACAGTCGGAAGAACCAAATATCGCGTGCTCGTTGGTATATCCGTTCGTACGACCTCTGAGCTCGTCGAGCTTTCCATTATTTCGCCAATATCTGGCATCGAATTGCCCGGTAATTGTATGTGGCGTTCGCTCGGTGTCGCCGCGGCTGCTGCCGATATATAAGAAATGGTTGGATCGGTTATCGTGATCGGTAACTCGAGGGAGGTTGGAATAGTCGAGACAACGGACGCCGGTGTCGTTTCAATTTGTATTGGTAAACTGCTCGGAACTTCAAGAGGCGTCATTATCGGTTGATTAAGAGTCAGCGAAGTTTCGAGAACGGATGGCGAAGATATCGGTTCCGTAGGTGGAATAATGGTTGATTGTAGAATCGTTTGATTGATAAGACTGGTTTGCGTGAGTCCCGTGGTCATAACGGTGCTCGTTGCGTTGTCCGGGAGCCCGATTTCCTGCTGAAAATCAGTGTTCGCCAAGGCAGCGGCGAGAATATCTTGATTCGACGTTTGTATTATTTCGGTGGATGGAAAAGTTTCCGGTGCGACGATAGTTTGGCTCGTTTCGGACGCGTTTGCCTGGAGATTCGGGAGAGCCGCGTTGTCGAACTGTATGACGAGGTTGTCGAGAGTTCCGGCATCACCGAGGGAGCTCGGATCGATGTAGAGGGTTCTCGTGCCGTCCGGATTTTGGGTCGTTCCCTCGAGTGACATGAGCGTGTTGTTGTCCAACGGTTGAATCTGGCCCTGTTCGTCTATGGTTACGAGAACGTAAGTCTGTGTGCCGTCGCTGCTCTCCGTCGGTAGAGCCATTATTTGCGGTTGTGCGGTGACTTTGGTCGTCTCTAATTTTGGTTGTTCGATCGTTGGATCCGTCGGTTTCAGCGGTTCTGGTTTATTCGAAGCATCTTTAGCGAGGCTGCTGAGACTTTTCTCGATTTTCCCGGAAGCCTCGGTCTCGGTGATCGGTAATTCGGTGCCGGGTATAACTAGCGGCGGGACGGGCAAGCTTTGAAGCTGTTGAGACGTCGCTGCTTGCGGTTGTATGGGAGCTGAGCTCGCGATCAACGTTTCATTGGATCCGAGGCTCGAAGCACTCACCAGGCTCGTGCTGCTCACGTTTAACAAATTTTTCTGAGCGTTTCTACCGGTTTTTAATGTTCTCGTTGTTTGTTTAGTGGAAAGAGGAGTTTTCACGATGTTACCAACGACCGACGTGCTCATGATCGGTTTACTCTGGATATTCGTAAGCGGACTAGTGGCAGAATTTCCATCTACCTGTGTAGCGTCGCTGATTTTTTGAACCACCATTTTCGGCTTGGTCTGACGACCCGTGGCTCGAGGAGCGGTGACTCTTTGAACGCTCGGCGATGTCGTAGCGGTGAAAGATTTGGCTCTTTGCAGCATTCCTTGCTGTTGAAGCGATACGTTCGTCGTAGTTGTCGTCATCGCAGTCGTTTGGGGCGATCGAATTGTCTGTTGGGCAATCTGTCTGACGATTTTTTTGCCACCTGGACTCGGGGTTTTCTGAGTACCCGCGACTGCGTTCTGAAATACGATCGTACCACTGGGCGATTTGACGCTACCAGCTGCTCTCATCTGAGAGCTCGAAGAAACCGGAATTTTTTGACACTTTTGCAACATGGGCAATTGTAATTTTTGCTGGACCGGTTGATAGTGAATTTTGGCACCTTTCGCCGGGCTCTTTGCCGCGATCGCCTTTACTTGTTGACCCGTAATGGGGGTTAGCACAGTGCCCTTGGGCGTCACGAGCCCTTGAGCGTTTATTATAGTTTTTCCAGCCATTGTATGGCTCATCGGAGTTATTATCGTTCCTTTTGATGTTCCGATAGTCTGTGTACCGAGAGGCGACAAAATCGTCGTTCCTTTGCTCACCAGACCCTTACCACCGATTATCGTTTTTCCCAATTGGGCCGAGCTTATCGGAGTGATTATTCCTCCTTTGGTAAGAATACCACCCGAGAGAGTGCCCAACAGACCAGATTTCGAGGTCGATATCGGCGTCAGTACGCCTTTTGACGTTATGATCCCTTGAGCATTCAAAACCTTTTGTCCCTGAGCGAGTTGTTTCGAGGTCGTCGGCGAGTTAGCGTCAGCTTTTGGCGCTATCATAGCCTTTTGACCGATTATACCTTGCGGACTGATCGGCGCATAAATCTGACCCTTGTTATTAACGATCTTTTGTACTTTACCGCTCATTGATTTCGATATATTGAGAGGTAACATTTTCGTTTGTCCAGATTGTGCGGATGTGAGGATCACAACTTTGCCACCTTGTTGAACTATCTGAGGGCTGCCGGTTGCTTTACCGGCCGGTATTGCGATCTTGTGCTGCGAGCCAGCTTTGCCCTGAACGCTGTAGCGCATCTGTTGACCTCCGGTCGTTTGAACGATCACGTATTTTCCCGGAGTCGTATTTTTTTGCGACATTAACGGCATAGCCTTGCCGGAAGTGGATTGTTGGCTCTGAAATTTGAGTCCCTTGACGCCACCGCCGGTGAACGGTGGAACGAGAGTTTTTATGCTGGTTATAGTCGGCTTTGCCTTTGCCTTGTTCTTCAATATCGCGGGAGTGCCACTTTTCTTTTTACCGGTGCTAGTCGTGCTGCTCTCCGTCGTCGTGGTTTCGCTCGTGCTAGTACTTTTGTAAAAAACTTCTGAATTAGATGTTTGCAATTGAGCGGTCGTTGTGAGAGCGAGAGAAGTTGCCGGCG
Source organism: Campoplex capitator (assembly GCA_037576405.1). Lineage (NCBI taxonomy): Eukaryota > Metazoa > Arthropoda > Insecta > Hymenoptera > Ichneumonidae > Campoplex > Campoplex capitator. The sequence goes on along the minus strand of JARBWI010000323.1, from coordinate 3,401,043 downwards.
TCGCGGAGGTCGACGAGGACGGTATTATCGAGGATAAAACAACGGGCATACGCTCGATACTTTCGGGCGTAAGTACGTCTTCGCTGAGAACGAAAGGCATCGAGTTTATGTCGAGTTCCATATCGACCAAGCCCTGAGAGCTTTGTTGAATAAATTTTTCACCGCCTGTCGGCAGCGTTATCGTTTGAGATAGTTGAGCAGCCTGAGCGGCTGCTTTTTCCTTTTCAATGGCAGCCGCGGTCGCAGCCTCTTCAGCTTTCAACACTTGAAGCTTTCTTGTTATCGTGAAATGGGATCCGCCGGTTTTCGTTGGTGATTTACCAGCGGTTTTACTGTTTCCCGAGGGTGAATCTATTTTCATTATTTTCGCTCTCGGGGCGCCGCTGCTGCTGCTGCCGCTACCGCCACCGCTTTTCGAGTCGCCTCCTTTTTTATAAGCCTCCGTATCGAGCTTGTGCTTCGCCGATTTACTCGGCAATTTTTCCAACAATTTATTCTTCAATATTTGCATCGGTTCCTTCAATGCCACGTTCTCGATTATTCGAGGCTTTTCACGCTTCTTTACGGGCACACTCGTTTCCAAAGACGGCGATGGTGTCGACACTCTGTCGCTCAAAGTGTCCTGGATTTTTTGCAGATCCAAGGACAAAGCGTTTGTCGCTTCCTGCTTCAGATCACTACCGACTAACGTCGCTGCCAAATCCATTTGATTTTGTCTACTCTCTTCCTCCGTTACTTTCGTATCCATTTGGACAATATTATCCTGCACCAGTATTTCAACTCCTTCGAACTCGGTCATTGCGTTCAAAGGCTGAACTTTTTCAGCCTCGTGGCTGTAAACAGCGGTGACGAGGGTCTCGTTGTTGTTGCCAGGTGCAATCGCTATGACGAGCGTTTGCTCAGATCCCGCGTTTTCCGTTGAGGCAGCGCCGCTTTGCTTGATTAATTTTTTTTCAGCAGTCTCCGTCGATTCGCTGTCTTTCTCGTCTTTCTTGTCTATGTGCAGAGTCTTCAGAAATGCTTCTTGAAACGAGTTTATGGGAATTTCTTCGTCGACGAGAGCACCTTTCTTCTGCTTCGAAGCTTCTGGTATTATTTTACCTTTGAAACGGGCCTGCGAGGCTAGGTTTTGCGAACCTTCGTTTTGAACTCCAGTTTGGCTCGTTTGTTTCGTCGCGTTCTTATCTATTTTAGTCGTATCACTCGTTATCGCTTTCTCATGAGTTTTTGATTCCCCGATAATTGAACTTTCGTCGACTACTTCCTCGTTCGTTATTCTCGCTAACACAGCCTCGATAGTTTCCATAGTCGAATCGGTCACAGGCGCGTCGCTCGCTTTCTCCAAAGATGATAACTGAGCTGAATCGATTTTGTCTTTTGTCGGAGCTATATTTTGAGTCTCTATTTTTTCACTCTGATCCGATGAAGCATCGGTCATGGAAATAACTTCATCCAATTTTTTCTTTTTGTCACAGCCCTCTTCCTTGAGTTTCTCAGCGGCAATCTTCGCTTCTTCCGCAGCTTTTTTCTCTTCTGCGATTTTTCTCTCTTCTTCCTCCTTTGCTAATCTTTCTGCTTCAGCTTTTTCCGCAGCTGCTCTCTCAGCCGCTAATTTCTCAGCAGCCAATTTCTCAGCTTCCAACTTCTCACGGGCTCTTTTCTCCTCGGCCAATTTTGCAGCAGCTAATTTCTCCGCGGCCAATTTTTCAGCTGCTAATTTTTCGGCAGCCAATTTCTCAGCTGCTAATTTTTCGGCAGCCAATTTTTCAGCTGCTAATTTCTCGGCAGCCAATTTTTCAGCTGCTAATTTCTCGGCAGCCAATTTTTCAGCTGCTAATTTCTCGGCGACTAATTTCTCGGCGGCTAATTTCTCAGCGACCAATTTCTCCGCAGCTAATTTGTCGGCCGCTGATCGTTTTTCAGCAGCAGCTTGTTCAGCCGCGACTTGTTCCTCGCAAGCGTCGAGCAAATCGATTTGCGAAAGCTCAAATTTTTTGATCTGTGACTTTTTCGGCGGAAGTTTGTCCACGCTTGATTTGACCAGTTCAAATTTTGGACCGCTCTTAGCATCGTTCGCGTGCATTTCTACGTCTTCGGAAGTCATTGTAGCAGGCTCAATAACTTTATCGCATTTGTCTTTCGCGTCGTTTGATTTATCATTCTTCATTTCTCGATCTTGAAGATTTTTCACAGATCCCGATTCCGAATCACCGGTGGAAATGAATTTCGTTATGTGAACAGGCGATCCGATTCCTCCGTCCAATTTCTTTCTGGAATCAGTGACGCACGAGACGCTCGATTCTCCCTCGATTTCCATGTGGTCGGCGGCTTTTGTCTCTGCGATCTCGTTGACGCGAGATATTTCTTGAAATTTCGATGAGTTCGTCGCTTCATCGGTGGCGTCGAGAGTTCGATTGGAAAATTCGAATTCCTGATCGGTATTTTTGTTTTGCAATGATTCAACGTGGCTCTCGGCAGAGCCAAGCGACGGTTTTTTCTTTCCTCTACGTGCTCTGTTGCCCTTGTGTTCTTTATGGATTTTTTCCTCCGTTTCTGATTGACTCTCGTCAGTTTTGGATGCTCTGTTGTCAGGACTGCTCGTGTAAAGATCCGAATGAAGATATTTTTTGTTGGGTTTGCGTCTTCGACCGCTGTACGAACGTTCAGAGTCGGATTCCGAAGTTTTTCGTTCGCTGTCGCGACTCGCGAGAGCAGCAACTTTTTTCCCGATTATTTCGTATTTCGGGGAGTCGTTACTGCCGTTTCCGCTGGAATCAACAGCGGGCAAACTTTTTCTCGGTCGTCCCCGTCGTCTGGGAACCGCTTTTTCCGAGTCTTTACCATCGGAACTTTTGATTTTCCCGGAGGATGCGAGGCTCCAGGTTGCCTGATTCAGATTACCGTCAGTGTCTGAATTCTCACTGTTGCCGCGAAGCGATTCGGCGATCTCCGAAATCGTTTCATCCTCAGTCTCGGTCGTGGCCAATTCGGACATGGTTTCCTCTTTCTCCGGAGGACAATTTTTTTCTCTAACGGAAGTATCTTCTTTCGTTTGATCGTTTTTCGTGCCGATTATTTCTTCGATTCGAGCGCTTCTGTTCTGATCCTCGATCTTTTTGTCGAGCGTACCAACTGGAAAAGTCTCGATCTCGTAATTGATCGTTTTCTTTATAACGTCGTCGGTCTCCTCGCGCTCGTCTTTCTCACCTTCAACCTCGAATATCTCAACGATTTCGAGTTCCGTAACGGTCACAGGTTTCGAGTTTTTATCGCGCGTTTCGTCGTTAGCACCGCCTTCGCTCTTTGTCGGCGTTTCTACTCGAGTTTTAACCTCGATATCACGTTGTTTGACTTCTTTGGCAGAGAGACGATCGCCAATCGTACTTTTTTCCTCCGTAAAATTATCTTGTTTTTTCTCTTTGGCGGTGGGCTCTTTGTTGTCAAAAAAATCCGGCGCACTCGCGGTTATTTTGTCCTCGTTCGCTCGTTGTTCTTCTTTTTCTTCGTTTTTATTTCCAGCGCTTTTCATCGCCTGGCTCAACGTGAATTTTTTCAGTATCTCTTTCTTCACGGAGGTATTTTTTTCACCAAAAATGCGGGGTATTTTTCTAACAGGAGTTATAGTAGGCTCCGGTAAGTCTTCCTCGTCAAAATCGAAGCACGAAAACCTCGATTGTTTGTCGTCTTTTTCGGAGCTAGTGCTGCTCTTTCTATCCTCTGTAGAAGCGATGAGCTTCTTTGGTTTTTTGTAAGCCGGAGATTTGTCCTCTTTCGCTGAAGTCGACGTGCTCGTGTCGGTTTCCGAATCGAGATCATCGAGATGCTTGTTGTTCGATTGTCGACAAGTCCGAGAGGATGAGTCGTCCGTGTGTAAAGCAGCAAATTTTTCTGTCTCTCTGAGCAATTTTTCCGAAGCTTTCAATATCTCGGTACCGTCGTCGTCGTCGTCGTCGTCGTCGTCGTCGTCTTCTTCCTTTTCCTCCATTGCTTCTGAACTGTTGTTCGCAAGTGCTGAATCATTGGCGTGCGATGAACTTTCGGTTGAAACAGTGTCGGTCGATTTGTTAATATCGAGATCCATATCCTCGTCGCTACCATCGTCCCAATCGGCCAAAAGTTTTTCCCGCAATTCCGGATCGGTTTTCTTCTTCTTCGCCGTTGTTTTATCCGTCTGTTTACCGAGCTTTCTCTTAACGGGCTCGCTTTCACTGGTTTTACCTTTGCTCGACAAGTTCTTCGTCTTTCTTACGTATTTTCTCTTCTGTGTGTCCGCTGGTAACGAAGGCCGACCCGCGCTCTTCGGCGCCGTGTAACTCGTGATTCTCCCTCGTACCACAGGACTCTCGAACGATCCGCTATCCGAGCAATGACTCTTTCTGTGACATATTATTACGTTAACACGGGTCGACGTGAAATTGCACAAGTGACACGAGTACTGAGGCGAATCAGTGCTCGCCGTTTTCGGAGTACTCGGCAGAGTGCTCGGCTGCTGACGAATTCTTATCTCATGATCGCTCTCCCGGAGAAAACGCGGATGCGTTATTTTTCTCATCGCCGCATTACCATCGCTGCTTCGTCTGTTCATCTCATCCCGATCTCGCTTTTTCTTTGGAATCTTTTTCTCACCGAACAACGCCGATATGTCCGGTTTCTCCTCGCGACAAAATTTCTCGCTCGTCAATATGTCGGGATCGCCTCCCGTCAGCTTCTCGGCCATTTCAACGTCGCCCGGAAATTTGTCCATATAGCTCGAACCATCTTTGCTCTTCGTTCGATATTTGTCTGCAATCAAGTCACGTTTGTTTAGTTTCAATCTCTCAACATTTTATCATCGACTCAAATTTCTAAAGAATTTCAATAAGTTGTACTTTTTTCTCTGAATTATCAATTTTCTAAATAATCGATAAAGGGAAAAAATAATTGAGGGTAGAAAAAACTTTTTTGGTAATCTGTTGAAATAATTCTTGAAGCTCTGATAGTTATTAACCATCGAAAATATTGTATCGATAGATTTGATGAAATTTAGAGGTTAAATTAACGGAGCGACGACAGTGAATAAAATGGCAAACTTACCCAAGCCTTTTCTAATAAAATCATCTTTCTGGGTACAATTGTATTTGTAGATCTGGTGAAGGTTTTTTACAAATTCGCTGTAAAGATAATTAACAAGAAAATTGGTCAGTTCCATGGCTCAACGGCCAAATATTCAGACATTACCGTCATATTCGCGTTTGTGAAATTAATGAACTTCATTTTCAATCGAATAAGAGAATTTAGCAACAACGTATGAACGAAAGTAAAAGACTTTGCTTACTAAGTATCCTCCTGAAAGAATTTGACAGCGGCGATGAGCGGTTTCTTCTGAAATTCTATTTGAATATCCTCCGGCAAATTATGAAAGCTCGTTACTTGGCCTGGCCACCAACAAGCTCCGAGTTTGACCCAGACGATATCCCCGTCCAGGTAATTAATTTCCGTTTGATCGCACATCTTTGATTCTCGGTACTCAGCCTTGTTCGTTCATAAAATCTGCAGCGAGCTCCGGCAAAAACTCCGGAGAATGGCTACGAATAATAAAAATATTTAATGCAAGATCGCTAATGTGATATTGAAAAAAAAATATATATATATAATTCAAGGAGAACGGGGATCGAACCTAGGTGATCGAAGCTCTGACTTTCGGCTGCCAGTTTTTATTGTATAAACTAAACCAGGCAATCAGTAAAAAGGCGCCATCGCCACGAATGGACGGTTTGCGAGTCCCGAGGCAGAGAAACGCGAGTCTAAGCACTGAAATCCCAGGGGTTTATCGAATTTTCCAATTTTAAGGGTTAAGTGTGGACGTTGCTGGATATTTAATTTTCTCGTTTTTTTTTCCGCTGATTATCGAGCGAATAGCCCTCGTAGATTGGTTTTCCTTGAGAATTCGAAAAAAGATTTTTAACGCCGGGAGGGACTTGTACGTGATCAGTGGAAAGTAAAATAAAAGTAAAGAAAAGAAAAAGAAAAAAAAAAAAAAAAAAAAAGAAAAAACGGCGAAGCGCACAACGCGGTAGTCACTGTTACGTTTTTTTTTTGTTTTTCCCTTTATTCTTTCACTGTACGAGAGGACTGATCGTTTTTTAGTCTGTCGCACTCGTTATTTTGACTCTGGGAATAAATTCCGAAGATGCGCGAGACGCATTTTATAAGCCGGAATATGTGTTGGTGTTAGCAGCAGCAAGAGGGTCGGGTAGGCCACCGATGCACTATTCTCCCGTTGCCCGCCGTCGTTGCACGCACGTACAAATACCGAGATACCCGCACCAACACGTACAGACGAGCAGGAGCGCGGGCGGTCAGTCGCTCACGCACATACGCGCGTACACACTACACAGACACGCGCTCGACTCTCGCTCTTTCCCTCTTCTTCTCCCTCGCCGTCTCTCTCTCTCTGTCTCTCTTTCTCTTTCTCGACGCTCCCGTCCGAGTTGGCGAGCGTCCCAGGAGGAAGGACGTACACCTCTCAACGTTCGCACTTCAATTCGCTCCCCTTCCTTTTCCTTCCTCACAATATTGTTTCTCTTCGACGGAGCCGCAATACTTTAATCACCGTGTTTCAATGATAAAATTCCGCGGCACTATGATATCCACTACGATTCTTACGTCTACCGCAAAATCGGCTATACACGTACACACACAAATACGCACGCACACAACACTCGTTCGTTTTTTTCTCACTTCACCACTCGAAAAATCGGCTACTCGATACTACTCAACACGCTTTTATTTTGTCTCGTTCATTTTTTCCTCATTTCGCACGTTTATTTATCTTTTCGTTCTCCGTTTTTCCTCTCTTTCTCTCGCTCACTGTACTACGTACGTACGTTTACGTACATATTCGCCCGTTTACCCGACATGCATCTCGGCCCCTGTCCAATGGACAGATACGTACGGTCTCTATATAGTCTTTCTATATGTATATTTATGCACACTCGTAATGGCGAATGAGAATGCTTCTTCCTTCTTCTCGGCCGCTATCGCCATACTACTCATACAATTTTATGCTGTCTTTCTCCCTCTCTCTCTCTCGTCGCGATATTCGATTGTTCAGTGTTGCCAACCCTCGAAATGTTGCGCGCAACAATTTCACGAGAGAGACACGAAACGACGGGGCGGCACAGCAGCAGTATTATTATTGAAAAGAAACAAATTTTGGATCTTGCGCCATTACCGAATACTCATTTCGTCTCCATTATCGCCTGCTTTCCCGCTCGAAAATGTTACTCTTTTGTTTCATCCGTCATTTCGTTTCAGGCAATTAACAAGTAAAAAAACGGTTTTTTTAAAAGAAATTCGAGATATTTTCGCGCTCTCGCACAGGGCCGTTGAACTTTCCATTCGTATATTTACAATAACGAGTGAAAAAAAAAAACATTGGTCACGTGCGGTACGAATGGTATCCCGCCTTGCGCATGACTGTCGCAATATAATTTTTTACAAAGAAATGAATTCATTCGCTCACGGCTCACCACGGTAGACGAGCGTGCGCAACTGTTTTTATTATGAATTTTATTATTACTTTTCATCGGTCTGAATAAAAGTTCGCGAATACAAATGTTATTTTCATAAAAGAACGATTCGTCTTTTTTGCTACGAACGCATATGAGTTGAAAATTTTGAAAAGTAGCCAGGCGTAGAACGGATCGAATGAGATTTATCGTGGTTCCAGTTACTCGTTGACAGTCGAAATTATCAATCAACGCTATTAAATGTCTTGATTTTTTAAAAGTCAAACAAACGAATGGATGCTTTTGATGTTTTGTTTTGGTTGTTGTTGCTGGATTGGCAAGACTGTGTTGTCGAGTTGGAAGGTTTGATTTTCAGTCACGAATTTCAGTAGCGCCACCGTCGGAAGCACAATCATTGTGTACTTCCGGTTAATCCTATCGCTTATCGTTTCACGACGCCGATACTTTCTTATGTCGTGAAAAGCCGCTCGTAAAACGAAGCGAAATAACTCAATTGTTCGCCATTACGCGATATATCGATACAAACAGAATCCACGAAGCTTGGCGGAGAATCGTCAAGAATAAAAATACACCAAGTTTTTCCCAGCGACCGGAAGTCCCTAGCTCGCGTGTGTTTGTCACACGTACACAGGCGTATACGTCAGAGTGCAATTTTTTCGATAACTGAAAAATAATGGCGACTGCCGTACCTTCACGATTTGCCGTGCTCAGCATCGACGACGACGATTTCAAGCCGAAAAAAGTGCAAAAACCACCTAGCGCTAGCAAACCTAATACCAAAGGCAACAAAAATGATAAACAAAAGCAACAGCCTAAAAAGGACGAGAAAAAAAAACCGAATAAGGTAGGTCGAATCTTTGTGTGTGTTTTTTTTCCTTTCTCGGCCAATAAACGTTGACCCTCACTACGGAGAATGGCGGGAATGTTTGAACTCCGATTTGTAATCGACGTTTTCCAATTTTTTCGTACGAACATCTATACTCGTTGGAATTAGATGATTATCGATCTTTCGTTTCATAATTTTAACAATTTATTGTTGTTTTGGGCTTGGCGAATGTGCTGTTGTTTCAATTGTATCAAGATTAAGAGATTATTGAATGTATTTTTGCAGAATAAGAAGAAGAAAGGTAGTAACGAGACTCAACAGTGGGAACAATGGAAACAAAAAGACTCAATGGTAAAAATAACAGATCGTTCTTTTAATTATTAGCCAAAGAAATTTGAAAATAAAAATGTTTGATTCGCGAATAATTTGAAGGCGATAGAAGAGACCTATGAACAGGAACTGCATCAGGCGATATTACTCTCAAAACTTGCTTACGAGGCTCAAGGTGAAAATGGCAAAACTTCCAAAGATCAGGAAGATTCTAAAAAGGCCCAAAGCAACAAAAAGTCTAAAAAGGCAACAATGTCTTTGGAAGAATTCAATAATTTGGGTACTTGCGCCTCAGTCACAGAAGCAAACGCGGTTACAAGTCCGGAGACCAAAGATTCCAAAATAAAAGGTAATTAATGAAAGTTACTCGCATGAGCATAAATAAATGCATGAAAGTCCCCGATGTGCTTACGTTAAAGAATATTCTATTTTTCAATTTCAGAACCGGACACAGAATTTTTTGATCGAGTCGAGAGAGAAACAAAAAACGAGATTACTAAAAGCAAAGAGAAAGATATTCTCAAGTCGAGATTTAATCAGCTGGACGATGACATAACGTCTGCTCAACTTAAGGTCGAAGTCGAAAAACGCGATGATCAAATCGCTCAGTTAAGGCTCGAAGTCGAATCTCTCAAAGATGAATTAACCCAGGTCAAGAATAGGAATCGAAAGCTTTATCAAATTCTTTCTCATGGAGAGAGTAAGTACTTCTTTCTCCTCAGGGTTCGGTACATTTATTCTTTGTCCATATAGAAAGAAACTGTATATTCCTCTTCGATCGATTGTACACCGTGATAAAAATGAGTTTTCACTTATCCACGCATAAAACTTTCTGTTATTTTTTATTGCAGTGAAAGACAAAGCGTCCGTTCTTGCGGAAGTTACGAAACTGCAAGAAATACGGGAGGAGTTGACCCTCGAAGTTACGACTCTGCACGCTCAATTGGAACAAGAAAGATCGAAAACGAGAGCTTCGAGCACAGACGCAAAAACTACAAAACAAAACGTGAGTTTGCGACGATTCGTCAGATATATAAAAAAAGAAAAAGAAATTCAATTTAAATTGATTATGAATGGAATTTTCCGATTGTCGCAGAACAAGAAAAGACCGGCCGCGGAAAACGCCTAAAAAGAAATCGCTCCAATCGTGGCTTTTGGAGTCGAGAAAAAACACGATCTCAACAAGTTTTTTTATATACGATTAATAGCCGGCAACTTGAATAGCGACGATCAACTACTCGTCCTGATTGCGCGTCAAGGGATACGTGCTCGTTACAAAAGCGAGAGGGCGTAAAAGGCGGTAAATTCCAACGTTCATGAGAAAAGACTTTATTTATTTAGTTTAAGTGATCTCTGAAATGGTCGCGAGTTGCGATCAACAATTTTTTTTTTTTTCTCTTCTCTTTACTTTTTCCCCCTCAAAGTGGCATTTTTAATTTTAACAATTATTAAGATACCGTTGTTATATTTTTTCGTTCTTCCATATCTCCAGAAATTGAAAACTTCGATAGGTAAAGAAAATCAATTGAAGCAAGTGGAGTTATAAAAAGCTTAAGATTCTTTAGCGATTCGTTTCTGAGCGTGGCTTAAGAATAATTACGAATATTTTTGAATAAACAGAGCGGTCCATGGCACCAATGAATCTCTGGATGTTGTTTGTGTTGATTTATTTGAAAAAAATGATAAATTTTAAGAGACAAAAGAAAAGGCGCTACGAGGCGATAATTTTTTTCGCGCTTTTCTTCTCGAGTACGAATTTGTGCTCGTCCACGTATTCGAGGCTCTTCTCCGCATCAGCGATTCCGAGCTCTTTCATGCGGCATCCGGGAATACACTTCTCTCCGGCGCGTATCGCTAAGCTTCATCCGGATTAAACGTACACACGCTTTCATTTTTATATGAAAAAAAAAGGAAAATAAAAAATCGAAAAAAAAAAAAAAAAAATATTCTTCCGTCCACTTTTTTATCTCGAGCTTTTTTATATCGAGGGTTGGGAGAGAAAGAGGAAAAAAGAGACAACAGTTCGATGGGTCGCGGAACGGCTCCCAACTTTTTTTTTTTTTCTACCCTCCTTTTTTAAATAGAGATTTTTTCGTCCTGTCTCACAATGCGCGCTGAAAGTTTAATCCGAAAAAAGCGTCAAATTTCTTTTGTTCTCATTTTTTTTTTTTTTATTATCTCTTTACAGGCCATGAATGTTCCAAAGTGTGCATTTTCGATGGAAAAAAAAAATGCACTAATAGTTTTTTTTTCGTCGAACGATCGATAAAGGGGTATTTCGTCAATCCACAAATATAAAGGGCGAAACGGAACGAAGAATCTTCGCCAAATTTTTTTCATTATAAATTCGAGCATATATCCTTATATAGGTAGACGAACGAAAACTCTCGAGGATTCGCACAGCGGGATAAAATGTGTACGCGTTTAAGAGGGGAATCGAGGGCCTGCAGGAGCATTCTATTCAACTCTCGAATGGAGATCTTGACCAATAAAAGGGGCATTAGCGCTAAGTGGGCGCCTCGCCTACTCGGTCACAGCCCCCCCCCCCCCCCCCCTCCCTTCGCAACCTCTTTTCACCCTCCTTTCGCTCTCGTCATCCCCGGAGCCCACCTCCTCCAAGAGACAGCCTTCTCGTCGTGTGCTGCTGCTGCTGCTTCTGAAAGAATAAGGATCGTTTGTCAGCGAAGGCTGTGAACATTCTCACGTGATTCATCCTATTTAGGGGACAAATTTTCACCGCGCCATTAAAAGTTAGCTCGATCAAATATTCAGTATTTTGATAGTTTCCCAAATCTTACAGAGCCACTGGTCCCATCAATTTAATAATGAATTTAAGAATAATGAAGAAAATACAAAAAAATCAAATTTCTGTTAAAAAATTCAACAATCAGATTTTATTACAATTGATTTACAGAATTTTGATAATTTTTCACATTTGTTTATCACCTTTTCAAGAAATACGGATTGTTCGAGATTTACACAGAGTTCGCTCAAAGACTTCACTCACGAGAGAGTGAGAAAGAGAGGGAGAGAACTGGAAGAAATGGAGGGATGGATGGAGAGGATTGAAAGCGAGCTCTGGAGGTGGATTTTGGAGGGTGGGTCGAGTACAGAGCGGGGTGACTGAGGATTCATTATCTGACAGTCTATTGTCATTCCTGCGGGTTCGAGATTTCCCTCGGTTCCCCGTGTACCAGCATCCTATCCACGCTTCGTCTGCTCCTCGTATACATCAATAGATTTTACGTATTCCGGTATATAACTGTCATTTACATATGTACATGTATACATATGTATGTTTGTACATATTTCATATTCGCACAGAGGATAATGCAGCTGTGGGGGAGACTCGTCATACTTTCAAATAAACTTTTTTCTTTTTCCATTAAACTTTCCCAATTTGTGGCTAAAAAAGAAAAATTCTAAATGGGCACATAAAACGAGTAGCTGAAAGTATCATTTCTAAATGTATAATTATCATATCATACGATCGTTTCAACTATATTTACGGAATTGAAGAAAAACTATAAATTCGAGAGAATTGAAAGCACAAGGATAATGATCGCGGTAAGAAATGTATTTTTTTTTTTTTCAGTTTTCATGAAACGACCTTACTGCCATTTGAATCGAAGCTCACGAATGACAAAACGGAAAATTAATCTCAAACATTAGGCAGGAAAATTAAGGGGACGTGTTGTCGAGAACGACAAAGCCTGACTCGCGTCATTACCAAGTTATTCATCAACTCTATACGTGAATATAAAATGTATATATGCAGATATATAGAGCGATGTACGCGAAATCATTAACGTCCTCTCGACTCGAGCCACACAGAAGAGACTTCTTCGTACAGACTGCAATTACAGTGTGTCCCGAGATAACGCACCGTATACGCTTTTTCTTCTTGTATCTCGTCATCACTTCCGGTCGAACGCCCTTCGTTCCTCGTTCGTACTATGAATTACACACGCGTTATTATATTTCGAGATTTATGTCGAATGTTGAGCCAACTAAATTCGTTTACATCGAAGTTTTTCAACGAATCCGTGTCGGTTGAATATTTCAATTGGTTTTTGTTTTTCGACGCATTTACGTATTTCGAGAGTGAGCGTCGTAGCCCATGCGGCGGCGATGTGTGTTTTTTTGAGGTTCTTTACATTTTTAATAATCGAAAAAGGTTTGTGCATATTTTGCCGGATATTTCAATTTTTAACGAACCTGTAAAAGAGATACTCCCGCGTTGGAAATTGGTTGACCGTAAAATGATTGAAATCGACGTGGATGTGCGAGCCGATTGGTACGAGTTCTCGACGTACGTCGTACGTGAGAGGAGAGTTTTGCGACCGATTGTGCCCGAGAGAAAAAGGCGGGAACAGAGGGAAGGGGGGGGGGGGGGGAGATAGAGAAATGGGAAAAACGAGCTCTTTTGGTTGGGAGGGAAAAAGCAGGTGGATAGCTCGGGGCTTAGAGGAGCTAGAAACCGCGTGTGCATCCTACTCGTTGCTAGAGCTAGATTCACCGAGATTTTACAAGTATCGATTCTCCGCGAGCTCTCTGGAGTAGATACGTCGGTTGGGTATATACAACGCGTATAAACCGCGTTGACAGACGGCGGAGAGAAGGAGGAGGAAAACTGGGCAGGAGGGGGAGGAGAGGGATATCGTCAAAGAGCATAATAATTACTGCGCGCCCGCAGAGAGAAGGCTCAACCCTTTGTTCCATAGTCACTTTGCGAGTGAGCTCTCGCTCGCCTTCTCCCTCTCTCTTTCTCTCGCTTCGACGAGGAAGGAAATATACGCGCTCTATACTTTATCTGTGAGTGTGCACACGTACAGGACTACTCGAGTCAGTTTGACCGCGATCTCTATTTTTTTTTTTCTCCTCGTATATCGTTCTCATTTGAGTCTCATCTTGGCGAAAAATCAACACGAATTTATATCATTATTCGAAGATCCTTTGTGTCTTCCAATTTATAAATTTGTACTTATCAAATTTTGTAGGAATAGAGAGAACTCAATAAATTTCGATCGACACGAATCGAGTTTAGGTTAGAATGAGCTGTCGCAACTTGACCAACACGAAAGAAATACATTGAAACGTGAATATATTATATATATTTTTAAGAGGTATATATGGATGAAGATCTAGCTCGGAATGAGAGAAGGAAAATGATCCTGGTTCAGTTAGGATTTGGTAGTAGATAGCTCGAAGGGAAAAGACAATCAAACGAGGATTATCCACATTCATTTCGTTCTTCGCCAGAAGAGATATTTAATCAAAGTTGTTTGCCCGCTCGGCCTCCCAACCGAGCAGCAGCAGCAGCCCTCTGCAGAGAGCATCGGGACTTTCAAAACTTTGGAGATAACTTACAGAGGCATTTTAATCGTGTACTCCCTCCTCGCTCGCTTCCACCGTAGCCTGTGTCGAGAAAATTTTCACTGAGAAAGCTCGAAAAACAAAAGTTACGAGGAAATTAGATGACTTCGAGGAAACAGACTGCATCACACGCAATTTCCTTTCTCATAAAATCGTCCCTTTCTCTTTCTTCTCGCGTAATAAACTCATTTTTTTTCTTCAATGTTAATGAATCAAGAGGCGTTCTAAGATCTTTGAAATTTCTGTGTCCCTTCATCAGTTTTTATTATTTCGACGTTTTTTTTTTTTTTTTCATCCAAAACGATCGATACGTCAATATACAAAAATAATAATAATTTTATTGTTCTTTATTTATTTCAATTCACTCATCCTTAAAAACTTTGTTCACTCGGTAAAATGATGCGGTAAATTGTTTGTATTTGAGAGAATATAGTATGTGAAAGATTAATATACATATATATATATATAGAAGTGAGGATAATGTTAGAAGCCCGTGAGCGGAGCGAGGATGGGGGTGAGAAAACTGAGAGGCCAAGCGATCGCATAAACGTATTCGTGTCAAAGGGAGTTGGCTACGAACCCTCTCGGTCGAGACCCGTGTTATCCTCTGACCTCACTCCGTCATCTCGAACTTACTTGCTCCTGCATATTCTCTCCCACGTATACATCCTTCCACCTTTCGATGCACTAATATAATATATGTATACAAATTTCCTGTTTCTCTACAACTAAATTTGTCGCTACACATCGTGAGTCTTCGGAATTTGCCTTTTTTTTTTATTTATTATTATTTATTTTTTTGCCCTGTTTTCTTCGATCTTTATAAACTTTTTGGTAATTTTAACCGAAAAATTTATTTTTCGATACAAGACTCAACGAATAAAAGGGATATTTTTTTCTTTAATCGCTCGTGTGCGCGACGACACGGCTTCGGAAAAATACATTTAAAATTAAATATTTCATTTTATCACGATCGTGCGGACGTTAACGCATGGCAATAATTTATAAAATTGTCAGATCATCGAATATTTTGGAACGACGGAAGGTGCTGGATTTCGATGTGTGTATATCATTACTACAATATCGTGAAACACTCGTCGTGACGCGACGCCACAATGTCGTATCGAATAGCGTATTCATTCGATATATCTCTCGATGTATCGATATACATATGTTTTTTGTGCCTCCTGCTCGTCAAGCCATGTTCGCGAATCGCACAGACGCATCTCTGTTTCTCCCTAAATATCCATTTTCTACTACATCGAAAGAGAGGGAGAAAATAAAAATGTAACCTCTCTGTGTTTCTTTTATTTTATATATGAAATTATGAATAAATAATCGTTTTATCAAAAGTTTGAAAAAAAAAAATCTCGTACTTTTCGAGGTTATAGGTTAATTGCAAAGTTTTGAGATTGCAGTTGAGTCGAAGAGTCTGAAAAAGTAAAAGGAAATCAAAGCGAGATGCTCCGGAAGAAACGATCGTAATTCGATAAATTTTTTTATTATATCTCTCCTAAATTCAAGGTTTTATTTCACAGGCCTTAATCATTTATTGGATTGTGTCACGTCTCGGGTGGCAATATAAACCTATAAAAGAGCTTTCCTCGAAGACGAAAATTTCGAAGGTGGAACGATTGAATTTGGAAAACGTGCGCGTGTCGTTTGGAATATCCCTCGGGGCGATGAGATTCAGCCAGCCAAATATAGTCTCAATACTTCACGAAATATATATTTCGTGTATACTCACAGACCTCTGTTTCTCGAACGAGTATCAATTCCTATAGTTTCGTGCCCTTGGAGCAGCAATAACCTTAAAATTTTAAAAATTCTTGAGAACAACTCGAAAACAGCAAAATAATATGCACGAAAGAAACAAAAAAACTTTTATTTTTTTTATTCGATTTTATTTCGATTTATTTTATTCGAATAAACGAATTTGACAAACAAATATTTTATTTTCTCATTCCGAAATGAGTTTGCAGAAACTTGTACCAAATTCCTCTCCCTCTCTCTCTCTCTCTATCTCAAGCATTTTACCGCTTTCCGTGTTAGGCATTCGTGTCAGCATCAATGTGTATCCACAGTGATGACATTAATCGATGAAGAGAGACACGGGGGTGGCCATTTCGTATGTATCAGTTTCGAGGTTTATACGTTCGTGTACACATCAACGTCAGATAGGACTGTTGCACAGATCTAGACGTATACACAATATACGCGATTGGAGACGGGGATATGTTCACGTAGAGAAAGGGTAGACAGACAGAAATAGTGAGCTATGGGAGGACGGAGAGCAAGAGAGAGAGAGTAGAACATGTATAGAGAGCGGTGCATCGTGCTCGTGTACACATTAGGACGTGTATTTTCAAGCTGGATTCGGTGACAACAAGACTGCGCTGCAAAAGCTTTTCCCTCTGAGAGTTTCGGTGTAGTATAAAGTAATATAGATTGAGTGTATATATATATAATATTTATAGAAGAAGATATAGGATGGTTGTGGGTCGCGTTAAGTGTAGCGAAGTTCTATAATTCTCACCCGTCGTCGTTGTATTCTCTTTCTCTCTCTCTCCGCACTCGGTTACGACGAGATCCGTCAAGCTCGGTGGTTCGTCTCGTACTCTTGATGTTCCTTCCCCCACCAAGCAGGCACCGTAACGCGTAACGTTTTTTATCCCCCCCGCTTGAAATACTTTTCTTTTTTCTTTTTACAAAGCCATCGTCGCCGAAGCGGCGAAAGGAGTCGAAGTGGGAGAAAAACAGATCGTTCTCGCTCTCTTTCTTTCTCGTTGCGTCGGAGCTATGCGAGAAGAAGAGGGACAAAGTTTTGGTGATGGAATGAGAGGGAGAAATGGGTGGGTGCTCGGTGGAGTTGTGCTGTGGCAGGAGTCGCATCGCAAACAAAAGACGAGCGCGCGCGCCACTCATCGCCCGCGCTCGATGCGACAGCGAGTGACGTTTCTCTTCGTCCTTTCTCCCTCTCTCTCTTTCCATTTCTATCCTCTCGGAGCTTCCAGAGCTACCCTTACTCCCGAACCAATCCTCCTGAAATCTTTTTCCCTCTCTCTCTCTCTCTCTCTCTCTTGTATTCCACAAGAGGGCGCACCCCTTTGTGCTCGTCTTCTACACAAAACTACCTTTCTCTCTCTCTCACTCCGCGGCAAGTGTTGCTATCCGTCGTAGTCAACGACGACGAGGAATCGCATCCTCCCACTCAGCTCATCTCTCTCTCTCTCTCTCTCACACGCTCCTTCATATATATATATACACCACGAGCTTGACTGTTGTCACCAAACCACCTCTAGCACCAACACTCAACGTCTACCTACGTATATATATATATATATATATATATATATATATATTTAGAAGACTCACCGTTGCGATTTCTGTTCTCCCATACCACAGATTCACTACTTACAACCGCAGCAGCACCCTTCGCTCCCTTCTCCGTCAAACGATATCTCCATCCTCTCCTTTTACCTCGCTCCCTCACACCCTCGATCCCTCTCGTTCAACCAAGAGCAATTCCTCTTTCTGCTTTCTCTGTTGATGTGTACGAGAGCAGAAAGAGAGAGAGAGAGAGAGAGAGAGAGAGATTGCAAGAGTAGGGAGATCTCGATGCTCGAGATACTCTCTCTCTTTCTCTCTCCATCCGCGAGAGCGCGTCGAGCTATCTGTTCTGTTATCACCGCAGTTATTTGCATCCCTTCGCCCGCGTGTATAGCAGTGACGAGACTCTCGTTGGAGCTCTCTTCGCGATGAGGGGGATGGACCACCCCCTGAACTGAATCTATATATACATGTACATTGTACGGGTATATATAACATTGAGGCGAAATTCTCGGGAGCTTTACTTCCCCGGGAATATTACACTCGGCGAGGCGTGAGAGGGTGCTCCGGACACCGAGAAAAGAACCTAACGGTTTTCGAGGGCTTTCCAGTTGATGGCGAGAATCCTCGCAGATTTTTCTTTTCTCTCCCCCACTCTCCTCCCACCCTCTCCCCACTTTTTTTTCTCTACTTTTTTTTCCTTTTTTATCTTCCTCGATGCACTCGGCCCATCAAAACTCTATATATATTCATTTACTTTCTCTCAATTTTGATGCTTTTATTTCTTCACTCTTCCTCCCCCCCCCCCCCCCCCCCCCCCCCCCCCCACCCCCCCCCCCCTCCTCCTCCTCGGGCTCTATCCTCTTCGTCGAAGCGTCGAAAGCATTTTGTTTTTTCTTGCGTTACGCATTTCTTATGCGTCCGGTTTCATCTATTTTTCAAGGTATCGACGATCCAAAAAAAAGTTGACGATTGACGGAACTGATATAGTTTTCGTAGCGAATGAATTACCATTTTGCTGTTTTTATATTTTATTTTAAGGGTAATTACGATTTTTTAGGTTTTCGTGGCCAGTATATTATTATTTTTTTCTTCAATTCTTGAACATTAGTCGTAGTTATTGAATTTTGAAAAGCCGTAAGAATTCTCGTGAGAAACTTCTCGAGAAGATTGTTCTGGGACATTCACGATTCTCTTTTATTTTTTCTTCTTTCTTTTTTTTTCAACGGAGATTCGACGAAACGGGACAAAGTGGAAACAGATGGAGAGAAAGAGGGAGGAGAGAGAGAGAGAGAGAGAGAGAGAGAGATGAAAGAGCGATATAAGGGCGTATATAAGGGTGCGATGAGCGAAAGCTCAAAGTGTGCGAAGATGGTAATTTAGCGGTTGGCCCGCGAGGAAAACTGTAGAAGTAAAATGTCAGAAGTGTGGGTAGTGCGATCACGGTGACGAGATCTTCCAAGGGGCTAAAATATATGGGCGATTTCAAAGCAAAATACACATTTTTTCTCACTGTCCTAGTTTAATGGGTTGGTTTAAATTTAAGAAGAGAAAAAGAAAAAAAAAAACAATCAATCGAAATGGCTTTCGATACAGAATTTTCGTTAGAAATGACGGATTCACAAAAAATCGGTAGAAAACTATAAAATATCATGGAATCGGTATTATCGGCTCAATGAAACTTCGGAGAGCTTTTTCGAATTCAGTTTTTTTAATTTTCAGTCGTCTTCGCTAATAAGAATCGTGTCATAAATAATGTTATGCCGATGAAACTATAACTTTTGACATAGAAAATAATAAAATTGAAAATTCATCAGAGTTTTGCACCATTCGAGAAAGAAAATCGAAATTCCGGTCAAGATATGAACAGTTGATAAGAATTTTGAAGCTATATAATCGTAAAAAAACGAAGCCAAATATTGTTGAAATATTGAAATTCTTTGTTGGAGGTTATTAAACAAAAATTTTCATCGTTTCGACAAACTTTTGTTTCGGTACGACGAACGATTTCGATATTCCAACGAAATCTGTTTTCAGAGTACCGTCAACCGAATTAATATGGGACGATCGCAAAAGTTTGTGCTCCGAATGAGAAGAGATTCATCCAAATTGGTGGACGTAATAAAAA
The DNA here is from genome assembly GCA_037576405.1 of Campoplex capitator. NCBI lineage: Eukaryota > Metazoa > Arthropoda > Insecta > Hymenoptera > Ichneumonidae > Campoplex > Campoplex capitator. Next base: position 3,381,542 of record JARBWI010000323.1, on the reverse strand, counting down.
TAAATAAAAATTAATGCGAGTACACGTCCAAAAAAAAAAAGGAAGCAGCTCGAACAGAGAAGAACGTTTCTTTTCGAAGGGGATGAAGAATCGTGTCGTTTTAATCAAGAAAACCTTTATGAACGTCTCGAAATCATGAGAGTATGGAGGGAGTGACGATTTTCAGGAAGAATGAGAGATTCTCGATGCGCTCTCCGCAAGAAGAACCTGGTCTTATATAGACTGTATGCGGAAAAGGAGGAAAAGCAAAGACGCGCAACGAGAGTCTCTCGCGAGCTGGGAAAAGAGATAAAAAGAAAGCGTTTGCGGTTAAAGTGGTTCGGTATACACAGAAGCGGTGACGAATCCTGGCTGTTTGAAATTCCCTTGTGACTTTGCCTCTGGCTCGCGATATCCTTGGCCCTATCTATATTACTCCGACGCGATAACTTGCAAATGGACCAGTCAAGTTTTACCAAACCGGAGAGAGGCGTCTCTGTACCAAAAGAGCTACGAGCTCGACGACAAATTCTTCAAAATAAAAGATCGAGGCTCTCGCTTTTACGACAGAAGTAAAAATAAAAGTGCATTCGAAGAGGGATTCTGCACCGTGGAAAAATTACACGAACACGAGTTTCTTTGCGATAACAAAAAAAAAAAAATGTTTGAATTCATATTTTTATTGCTCGAAGTATTGTATCGCCACGATATATTTATTGATTCAACTTATTTTTTCTCAGAATTTGAAACTTTCAATCGGAGCGTTTACCGTTTGAAAAAGTAGAGAAAAAAAAAAAAAAATGTAAGAAAATGGATTGGAGAATGCTTATGTAACAATAAAATGTAAAAATGTATATAAGAATCCGTGGCTCTTATCTTTGTAACCTCTTTCTTTCGGAGGCTTTCGTAGTTTGCCTCGCGAAATGTCGCATTCAACAGGGGCTGTCCTATTCTCTCTCTCGCTCTCTTTCCTTCCCTTTTCGAAGCGCGGATTCGCGTCGGCTCGTTCACGAGATTCGGAATGAGAGGAGAGGAGAGGCGTGCGGGATGAGGTTGGGGAGGAGGGATTCTGTGGTTCACGTAGGTGTCGTACTGTTCGCGGATATGTCGTCGTGTCGGTAGGGATGGAATACGCGTAGAGAGAGAGAGAGAGAGAGAGAAAGATAGAAATTGCGCAGGGGGGAAAGAGGATGAGAAAATGATGCGCAGATTGGCCAGATCATCTCAAAAACCGGCAGCATCCCTTGCTTTCTCGATCCCCTTCGCCCTCCCGCCGCTCTCTCTCCCTCTCTCTCTCGCTCTATGCATATATGCAACCACCGACAGGGGTTTGCTTCATAGAGAGAAGGGGACAGTGAAAAGCTCGTCCTGATTTTACTCACCCCCACTCAACAAACTGAATATTTGCTACCCTACCAAAGAGATGGAGAGAGAGAGAGAGAGTGAGAGAGAGCACGAGGATGTTCCACGAGAGAACCACCACCCTTCCTCGACCTTCCCCTTTCGATGTTTCTCGTCTCTCTCTCTCTCTCTCTCTCTCTCTCTCAGCCTGATGTTTCATCGGTTTCAACGAGCGCGCGCCGTCACATCATCATCCTCGTCGTCGCCGCCGTCGCCGCAACGCGAGACGAGTCCCACTCGCGAATCCTCCCGATTATTATCTCATTTGCCATCACCGGTTTCACACACGCGCGGCCCTCGCGAGAACGATTTCGCGCGTTCCCATCTATTTTACACGCCAATTAAACACGTGTTATTCAACAATATTTTGTTTTCATTTGTCCCTCTCTTGTTGTTCGGTTAATCGAGACTTACTTTTGCAACATAATCGCCAAATTTTTGTTTTGACCCGCGCTTTTTTTCAATTCGGATCCTATTCCGGGATGCCCAACATTTATAATTGTTGAATTTTTCTTTTATTTTTTCTCTTTGAAACATCGAGAATTCGTATTAACGGATTTTATGAATTCTGACCACTCGCTAAGGAAGGACAATATTCATCGAACCACGTGCTCTTTGGACACCAACGCACTGTCATCCTCCGGTAAGTGCCTCCTGATAAAATTCGCCCTGTTTTCATACTTCGTTTGTTTATCATTCGATATCCAAATTAAACTTTTTTTCATTTATTTCGTAAACGGATAAGGATTCACGAAATTGTTTAGTAAAGTGATTCTGAATTTAACGAGTAACCGAAATTCTAGTCGAAAAAGTGTTGCACAATTTTTCCACAATTCTTTCACCACTGAAACATTCACGCCGCGTTTGTATCGATGAATAATGTTAAAAAAAAAAAAAAATCATTTTGATGGAGTGATAAAAAGCATTCGAGTCTGTTGACATTTCGATGATATTTTCTCAAGTGTGACTCGGTGTAGTCGTTCGGTATTATATATTGTTACGATCTCGGACGAAAACGAGTCTCAGGAGACCGAATTCATGGCAGTGTGAAGCCGCTTTTAATTTATTTTCCAAATGATAGCCATGCAGTGACGAATCTGGATCGAAATAAGAGACACATAAACGTTACGGGACGAAACAAAACGAACGAACGATCTTATGGAACAAAACGAATTAAATAATTGACCAAAAAGATTAAGAAACGAGAGTAGATAAAAGTTTAAACATAATGAAATAAGAATAATCGTGAAGAAAAAAGACGAAGAACGAAGAAGTGTTGGGAGCAACACTTGAGAAAACGCTGGAGACTTCAACTGTTTTCTCGCGGGGAGACTCGTTCGAGAAAACAGAAGAGCGAGATATAAGGGGGGTGATCGTTGGAAGGAGATGGTTTTTGCCTCAGCCTGTGACATTTCTTCTTTTATTCGCACTTTTATTTGGCCATTTCTTAGCGAAAAAAATCTTAGTCCATTTCTTTTTTCTCTCTTATTTTTTTTTTTTTTTCTCTTTTACTCTCGTTCCGCGCTATCAACGTGGCTTTTTTCACCCCTCGAGCGAACGTCGCGCACCGGGCTATGCAAAGTCAGATCGTTTTAAGAAAGAGCTCTCGTTGTCATAAAAATGTTTATGTTGGAGAACACCGCGACGAGTTCGAGACGAAATCACACCCGTAGGAACTCGGGGGAGTGAAAAAAAAAAAGAAAAGAAAAAAAAAAACTATGCGCGATAGACTGGGAGAATGTTGCCGAGTAGAGAAACTTAAGATAAGGACTATCTCGAGCTGCTGTGACGTTTGTATATGTGTATTAAATGTCGCGCATATATACGCTACCAACTTACGTTCTTTATAAAAAATAATAACAGAATATTTGATTTTATTAATAATAATTGGCACGTAACTTTCTGAAATTGAAGAATAATTGCATGAATTCTCAACTGAAAATAATAGCAAAAACGTATTATTTCGTATAGCTTCGGAATGATCATAGTTCGCGTATAAATTTTGAAAATAAGAATATTTTATAAAATTCTACAGTTTACGAATGTTTCGTTAGACAAATTAATTTTGCATTAAGAGAATTGAATATTGAAAGAAAATTAACGAAATTTTTGATTGCGATTGTAAATATAATGATACGAATATTCGTTGAGTCGAGCGCGTACGGAGAAAGCTCCGGTTTATTTCTAACATCATCGAATATAATTTTACGAATTTATTCAGATGCGGATGAAAGCTGCGAGGAGCACGAGAAATAGAGAGATACGGAGATATGAATTTTTGAGATTATATTCCCGAGAATTTATATTAAATCCGGAGCACATTTTATTCGCTCGAATGTTTTTTTTTTTTTATTTTTTATTTCATTTCTTTTTCTTTTTTGCTCCTCCAGCGAATGCCAATGAGAGAAAAGAGAAATTTTCACCGGAATTAATTTCAGCGTGGCGCGAGCGTGCGATGATCAAGCTCCCTTAGGGCTTTGCGGTCGCCGTGTCCTCCTCTTGGGACTCTCATTCGTCTAAATTTCTTTTTTATTTTTTTATTTCTCACTCGTCTCCACGTTTCACGTTTTATCGAGATTTCCGTACCGGCGGACGTCCTCAAAAAAGCATCGAGAAATGTCCGAAAAACTTTAAATTTATGTGATAAAAAGTATTTTTTTAATTAACCAGAAACGTAAAGCATGCGAATGTACTTAAATAAAAAACGTTTTCAATCCGCCTTTAAATATATTTTTTACCTTTAAAATTATTATTATTAATATTTTTTTTTTCATTTTCATTCATTAATATTTGTACAAAAGTTTTTCAAAATTAGGAATAAATGTATATGCGAGTGGTGCAAAGCAAATGCAAATGTCGTAGCAGTTGTCGAATTTCTCTCTCCCTCTTTCTCTCTTTCAACCGGAGAGAGAAATTGAAACAATCCGCCAATTAGAATCGTCGGCGTGACGAGATTATGCAGATTTTCGCAGTAGCGGCGATGCCAAACCAGAGGGAGGAAGAGAAAGATAGAGAGAGAGAGAGAGAGAGAGAGAGAGAGAGAGAGAGAGAGGATTTCGTATGTCGCGCGTTCAAGTTCGCAGTAGTAATGTCATTATATAGGCAGACACACGTACACACAGTCGCACGAGATTCAACGTCGGCAAACTGGCAGCTGGCGGATTCGCTCTAGCTTAATTCAATCTCCGAGTTGTCTTATGAATCGTAAACCAAGCACAGTGCGTTTTCATCATCCCGATTTTCCGTTTCAAAAACCCTATTTTCACCGTTACTGAGAGTGTGAAAAAATTTGTAATTTTTTCAAAAATATCGTTATTTCAACCTCATTTTCATTCTCAGCCATTCCTATATTTATAAAGCGAGAGAGAAAGATAGAGAGAGAGATAGGGGGGGGGGGGGTTGATTAGGGGGTGCGAATACATATTTATATACTCATAGTCGATGAAGCAATATTACGCGGTTATTCCCCTCCATGAGAACATACGTGTTGCGGGATTCATTCACGCGTGCTCCCTCTCTCGATCCACAGTCGAGTGTATCGCGTTGTTAATTCCTCCGTACCACATGCGCGAAGGTTGTCCAAACGCGAATAATTTGCCGTTCGATAAACAACGTAATAGCAATAGTCGCCAAAAAAGTAGAATTAAAAAAAACTATATATATATATTTCTCGTTGATGATTATAAATCTTCTGAATCGAGAAATTGACGAGATTGACAAAGGCGAATGTACTCGTGTCGTTGTTATCGATTGAACATTTTTTATTTCTCTCTTTTACTCTAATTAAACAGAAAATTCAATTGTTTTCAGTTGAAAAGTCAAGCGGTTCTCGGTCTCGGCTATTTTTATGATTCTTCACTCTTTTTCTGTACGAAACAATAAAAAACAAAAATAACAACTGCTCTCAAAGATTTATTTATATGTGCGTGTGCAAAGTCGGTACACTGGAGTTTATATGTTCTGTTTAATAGATGGAAGAGAGAGAGAGAGAGGAGTAGGCTGTATCGACACGGTATTCTTTCGTATTTATCACGCAGAGTAAAACTGACAGCGGTCCATTTCCCGTTCGTTCTGCCAGCCAGCCTGTCTGCCCTGGAACATAATATCACTCTCTCTCTTTCTCTTTCTCGTTCTCTTTCAATCCCTCTCCGCATCGTTCGTACTGACGAAACAACGTGGACGCCGTTTGTTTGGATAACAATGGACCGAAACAATGCCCATCCCTCTTCTCCACAGTGGCAGTTCACTACGGATATGTATTGGTACATATCTATATACATTTACAGCTATATATAACACACAGCATCACTATATAGGATTCCCCGTATTGTCTATATTTACAGGACGTCTTCTTTTTTCGAAGAAGTCCCTTTCTCGACAGATAACGTTTGGCAACATTTACTCCATCTCCTTGTTAAAAGCTCTCGATCTCTCTCTCTCTCGAACCTTTTTTTCTCTTCTTACCTTTGCCTCGTTCTTTTGTCGTTTTCCTTACTCCGATGTTACTCGGCTCGAAAGCTTACTTATTAGAAAAAAGTTCTTCGCATTTTTTCCCCGTTCGCGCGAGCAGAGTTTCGTCTTCCGAAGTATCGTAATTCGGACGATTCAATACTTTTGACAATGGATTTAAAAAAATGCTCGCGTTAACGTGTATACGTTCGAAATATTTCCAAGATCTAAATTCGGTGTAATTTATACCAGTAGAAATGTACTTATGAGAGATTAAGGAAAGCAGTGCTCTTGACAGAAAGGAGTTGTCCTTAATGAATCATCCAGGAAGAAAAGACGTTGTTCTCCACCGACGGTGCTGGAAGATCTGTAAACGCCCCCTTTCTTGGTTATGTCTCTCAAGCAATTTTAGTTCCTCCTCCTTTCTCTCTCTCTCTCTCTCACTCCCTCTTTCTCGCACGATTTCCGGGACCAGCGTTCAATTAATTCACCTATACAATGGGCCAACATTTCAAACCGCTTTCGGTCGAAACGAAGACGTTTTGTCAGGCTTTCTCCACAGAAATATAAATGTCCGTACGAAACAGAGGGAATGATCCCGTCGAAATAAGCTCGGCTGTTGTACCGTCATTCGTAAATTCGTCGAAAAGTGTTTGAAATTTTTTTTCTTTTTCCAAACGACTCGGTATCTCGTTAAATACCTCGCGATCAATAACGAAATCGAATGAATCCGCAATAAACCGATGAAAAATCAAGATTACGATTCGAGCTCCAAATATTTCAAGGACTGCCCATGAAAACTGGTTAACGCGACCGCAATCTCGACGATTACAGATATAATTCGAGGAAAAAATTAAAAGGAGACGAGAATGACGACGACAACCGGTGATCCGTCGAGTTTGAAGACGCCGTCGTCCCTCTCCGGCGGTGATTTCGTGTCGCGTCTACTCGCAGCGACACCGCCATACTTGTACAACGTACCGTTGACCTCGCACAGTTTTTTCTTCAGCGAGATGTTACGCTCGTTCGTTCAGAGTAAACCGGAAGCGGGAACTTCAGGAGCGAGCAATAACAACGGAGCCAACAACGTCGTCCGTCGTCGAAAACGATCGTGGCGAGACGCTCGTGAACGCCCCTTGGAATTAACCACGAAAGAAAAATCGCAACATCATCATCACCATCATCATCATCACTCGCACCATCAGGCTCAACCACAGAAGGATAAATATTACGGTATTCCTCAGCCTCAGGTACAACAACAAACCCAACAAGCTCAACAGCCGTCGAGCCCTCCGGAAACACACGTGGAGAACCGATTCAAAGTTCACAATCTTCCGGAAGACTCGATAAGCTACGGTGGTGGTGGTGGTGGTGGTGGTGGTGGTGGTGGTGGTGGTGGTGGTGAAAGCAACCTCAAAAGAGCTCCGAGTTACGAGCAAAAATCGTCTCCCTATTCTTTGAACGAGCCCTTAAAGGTGCGATTTTATTACGTTTATTAATGATGTCCTGGCATCTCGATTCTTTTCTTGATTCTTATATATACACTGAGAAAAAAATCATTTTCTTTTCTCGTTCGCCGGGGGAATCGAGTTCATTTTTGGTGAAAACGAAAAAATTTGCGGAATTCAAAAACTTTTTTTTTTGTCGAATGACGAACGATTCGGTTCAGCCAAACAAATGGATGAAAATTTTCGGTAACTCGATCGAAGCTTCTAAAGCATCAAATTTTTTTTCACATTTACGAACTATTCAGTGTCACGAGGAGAATCGATCTCGCAATTCGTTCCCATCGAACTGAATATTTTGATCGAGAAAAATGGAATTCGTTGAGACCAACAAGATTCATTTCTCAGCGTATATGTTTCAATGGATTCTTCACTGTTAATGAAAATTAAAAAAATGTTGCAACCCGATTGAATATCGATGTTTCTTTAATTTTTCAAAGCCCATCGATGAGAATCGTCCGGATTTTTGTAAGCAGAGTCATGACTTTTACGACGATTCGTCGAGGCGTTTCAGCAGCGAGCAATTGGCCCACCAAGATGCGATATTCGCTGCGGTTACTCACAAAGTTAAGCCGGAGGAGTCCCCTCCCCAGTCACAAATTTCCTCAGAACCGAAAAACCGTGACTCAACGCCTGAGAGAACATCGCAATCGGATGAAAAGGCCAAAGTCGCCAATCAGGATTTAAATTTTCTCGCTGAACAGAGAAACAAACTTCAGGAGTTCGCAGGACGTAATTTTCTTCCAGGACTGACGGGAGTTCCGAGGCTCGATGAGCAAAATAAAAATTTTGGATTGTCCGGTGTTAGTGTACCGAACAGCACCGATTTTTTACCCTCCGGACCTCTCTGGTATCCTCCTTATCCTCACTCAATAACTCAATCTTATCCAGCTATCGATCCTCTACATTTTTTCATCGACCTACGAGTCTCCGGGCACATCTGGGATCGAAAAATGAACGAGAGACAATTGCCCTTCAAGAGCAAACATTGCTCAGCTTTCAGCGTTCCTCAAGCCAAAGAATACAATCGACCTTTGGATCTTACCAGGGACGAACAAGCCACTACCTCTTCAGGCCACAATAACGGTCAAACCAATCAACGCGGCACTCACTTTATTTTTAGAAATCTCAACGACACGTACAAAGACATTCGTGAAATGGAGAAAAACGCAGCTGAAATCTCATCGAAAAATTGCAACCCTGATGAAAATTCTGGCAAAGATTCTCAAGGTAAACGTTTCTCATTTTTTCTATATATAAATTTATTGATTATTTACTTGCATCAACATCGGCAATAAACGGTTATAATTGAAATTTTTATTTGGTCAAATTATCGATCGATATTCCATAGACAGTTTTTTATTCAATTATTTATAAACTGAATAGCAAAAACAAACACAATTTCGCTGGGACAATTAATAATATGAATAGGGGCTGCTCAGGGTTTTGTCCGAAAATAAAACAGAAAACAAATTTTTTTTTTTTTCGATTCCCTATAAAAATAGTTGGAGAAGTACGTAGGATATTTGCGTTACGTTGCAAAGCTTTTTTTGATATCAACAATTGTCTCGTGATTCGTACCTGAATTTTTTTTTTTCATTTTTATAAAAACAGGCACCATTTTACCGGAATTTTTCATACCGGAAAAAATTCAACATACTTGATATTTCCACATCGAGTCGACAAAACTTTGGTTTTTTTGTTTCAAGTTGAAAATTTTATGAGATTTGTTCATTTTTTCATAAAATCGAGTGATTATTTTTATGTTTATTGGTTGATGAATAAAGAACTGTCTAAGAAATTTCGATGAATTCTATAGTTCTGCTAGAAAAATAGTTCCAACGTGAACCAATTTTTTCTTGCTCCAGAGTGGCCTAATCCCTTGATAAATTTTGTTTTTTTTCAAATAAGATTTTCGAGGCAAGTGTTTGTCATTTTTCTAAACATTTTTGTAGTTTTTCTCATACGACATGAGGATGGAATGAACTCGTTGACGATTAATCAGCAGTCGATGTAAAACATTACCGAAATACTAGGCCTGATACGACTTATGAAAAAAGTTTGGCACGCTCTTTGAACGTAACGAAGCGTTTTAGAACGAAAAGAGTTTGTTTTGGTGAAAGTTTCTTGACTAGGGAACGGGGGGGATATGTACATTTTCAGGAAGGAGTTTATCGAAGGGCGAAATTTCGGCGTGTTCCTCCTCGTCCTCTCGAGAAAATCGGCCACAAAAAGAGGAGGAAGGAGGAGGCAAGGATCTTCGCGCTCTTATTGGACTGGAGCTTGTCGTCGATTATGTCAAAGAACCGAAGGAAGATCCAAATATCGACGAGGAACAATCTCCCGATGTTGGAGAATAAATTCATCTCAATCGTAATCCGAAAGCCCAATTTTTCAATTTTTTTTCTCTCCTAAAATCGTATTCTGATTGTGATCAATATTCAAAAATGTTACGTTCGATCAAGTGAACAATTCGGAGACAAAAAAATATTTTTTTCTGTCCTTAACGTAATATTTTTCGTAAATAATCTGATTGAATATCGAATCAATCGTTTCTGTGATATTTCTTTTTAAATATTTCAATTTATATTTAGTGTTATCGTCGACGAAAAACCAAAAAAAAGAAAACAAAAAATTAGTCAAATAAATTTGTTATTTATGCTGCTAAAAATAAAATAATTCCTGATTCAACGATCTACGACGCCTCTGAGTGAGCGATTTATTTATACAAACACGACGAAAATACTTGATGACTGTAAAGAATATTGTAAAATTATCATTTTATAAATTAACGACGATTTCAGAATTCTAATTGTACAAAAAATGTTGATGAAAAGTATAGGATCATTGAAAAACTTTCGAGGACTGATAGTCGATTACAAATTTAGCACGCGAGTCATTCGATCATTTCGAAAAATGATTTTTTTCGAGTTACTTTCGAAGCGAAAAATGTTTTGGGAGAAACAATGGACGAGCGAATTTTATTTTTCGATAAAAAAAATCACAGAATTTTCTTTTTTATCAAGTATCCATTTCGGAAATCACGACATAAGTATGTAAAATAATGATAAATATATATATATATATATATATGATAGACGCAGATAAAGAAAAGTTTTCTTAGTTAGCCTCGAGTTACCCGCGTCTCGTGTTAGTGGAGTATTGAAATAAGGTGTGTGTATATCGAGTTTATCGGAAACGAGGTCCCATTTCCGTCTTTTCATTCGTCGTTTATTCTCGCGAGCTAATAATGAGGCAAAGAAGACGAGAACTTTCGTTAACGAATTTCTTGGGCTCGTTAATGAGCGAAAAAAAAAAAATAGAATGCTCGTTTTGACATGGGATGCTCTATTGCATAGAATTAGTTTCGAATATGTGAGATACTCGAGTACACCCTCGTTTCTCGACGTTGATTCAATCGAAATAGATCGCCAATTCTCTCCACCGAATTTAACTGTTTGTGATATTTTGTGTAAATAAATAAAAATGACAAGAATAAAAGAAAATTCATAATATTCAACTTCTTTATGAAACGTATTATGATAATAAAATAATAAAAATAGGCCGAAAGTGACGTATTGATAAAACAAGCGAATTTATTGCATGCTATGACGTTGTATGAATCATTGTATCGTACAATAAAACAAAATATTCGTTTAATTACACACTCAAATAAAAGACTCTTTACGAGTCGACGATCGATTACTTTTTAATGATTCATCAGCTTATCATACGTTCTACCCTTTTGATATTTGGAGAAAAGTCTACACACCGCATGACAGCAACAAATCGATTTATAACTACCAAATCGGTTACTATTCATAAACGTGATAAAAATTATTTTTTATTCATGTTTTTCCGTACAATATTCGATGATCAATAAAATCTATCATAAAAATAGATCTGAAAAAAAAAAACGAATCTAAATTTGAATACCCTCGTCGTTGTTGCTGTTGGCGGTGACGCGAAGTTCCAGAACGATATCGCCCTTTCGAGGTCCTTCGTTGTTGTTTATTCTGATGACTTTACGATTCGATACCGGATATTGATCTCCGTAGATGATCCTACGAGCCGGAACATCGACGAGCTTGTAATACGAAGTTGGACGATCGTAATCACGATTTATTTCGACGATCGGTTGCTCCTGACGATTCGAATAAGGATAAACCTTTTGAAAAGTTAAATTTTTTCAATTATTATATTCCGCTGACGAAGAAAAGATTCTAAAAAAATGCATAAAATTATATTTTCTTCGTTTTTTTTTTTTTTTAAATTTTTTTCGTTGAAAAATCGATCTCACGTTTTTAGAAATGACAGGATATACGAAGTTTTTGTCGTTGGAAAATTCGGGAGGCTCTCCAGCTGAGAAACTCATGTCCAAATCACGGGACGACTGCTCGATCGGTTGTTCGTTCGGCTGATAATTCATCGGATAGATGTAACTTGTCCGGATTGGATTTGGAGCGTTGTTGGCTGGTCCATCGACGTAAAAAACTCGCGCACTCGCAAGGGAGAAGCCAAAAAAAATGAAGCCGAGAATGCACAGAGTTTTACAAGCCATTTTTCAATGAATTTTTTTTTTTTTTGTTTTTTCTACAGAACCGAAGTTATCGCGATGACGGACGAGGCCCAAGTGGTGGCGGTCGTTACTTCAAACTCAACGTCCTCACTTTCCTGCTGGGAATATTCCTTCCAGAACAGCTGTGCCGCTATTTTCATTCGTTAATCCTCATCTAAGGCGATTCTACCTCACCTCCTTCCTGCACGATAAAACCGACGTGGATTAATTATTAAACGAACAAGTGTGGTGTTTCTTGATTTGAAATATCGGAAGATAATTAACACGAAGAAATTCTTCATTTCTTATTTCAATATGATCGAAAATTTCTATCGATTATAATTCTAACTTTGCATCGACCATGAGATTCATTGATGAAATATTAAAAATTAAAAATCGGTCAGGAACAAACTCAATTTGAAATATTGACAAGAAACGTCACAAAGTTCAAAAATTATGACGAAGATTTTGCTTTTACAGAAGTGAAATAGGAAATTTCGAAAAATGCAGTATTATCGTGATAGCGATTTCCGGTGAATGAAGGGATGAAATATTAAAATCGCACTTTAGCCTCAAAGGATAAATATCGCTTGGATTCGAGGGCGGTGTGCGTTTGGGGAGGGAGACTGCATCGGATCGTCGAACTTGAATAATTCATGAAATTTGTTTCCCCCGGTCGAATCGAATCCATCGCTCGTCTCGTCACCGGGAAACCACAGCTATATGAGAGGAGACAAGAGAGCACGGGCATAAATCTGAATAATTTTACGTACCTCCAATTTTCTTTTATTTTTTATTTTTTTATTATTCTTCATAGTTGAATCGTGCAACGGGCCTCGAAGCTCAGCATCTCTATTTTTTTTTCAGCGTATCGGTGTGCGTGTGTGCAAATCCACCGAGTTTATGAATATCCATGAGTCTACGATACTCGCTTTAAATATTTCTAGCTCCTACTCTCCGCACCACATGTCATTCTGGATAAATTAAATATAAAAAAAAAAAAATCGATCATAGATTAATATTAAAAAATTCAATAAAATTTACATTTTTGTATTCCTTTATATTCCAAAATCTCTTGAAAAGTTCCAATGAAATTGAATTATTTTTATAATTTTTTTTTTTTTCATTCAATGAAAAGACGAATTTTTTTTGGCTGAATATTCATTTAAAAAATTTCACCGGTGTTATTGCAATATATTGTTGCAGCGAGAAAAAAAATTGTTGTTATAAAATAATAGCAACGGAATGGAAATGATTTAGAATAAAAAATCGGGTGGAGCAAGAAGTGGACGGGGGTTCGTTGATAATTCTTCAAGATTGAAAAAAAAAAACGAATAAGAAAAAAAGCAACGGAGGAAAAGTATAAGGTACAAGCCGTTATTTATTGCCGGTGGAATTTGGCCGTTGATAAATCTCGAGAGAATTAACGAGCAGCGAAGATGACACTGGATCTTTTCGCGTTCTCCCTCCGTTGTAGTCTCGTTTGTCCAGAGGATGAAATATGGCTGACAACTTTTCTCATACTTGAGACTTTTCCATAAGACGAGAAGGTTTACCATTTTTTTTTTTCCCCTCCTTTTTCCATAGCCGGGGAGAGAAAAGCGCTAAAAAGAGCAGTGAAACTACGAGGATTCTGTGGGAATATAAAAATATATAAATACTTATGATACGTGCGAGTAAAAAACGATATTTGTAATATTTAATTTCTATAAATTGAATAATAATTTCGATAGATAAGATGAATCTTTGCATAAACTGTTGGACAAATTATGAAGAAAAAAATGCAATCGATTGATATATTCGTTTCAAAATTTCGTTATGGGGAAACGAAGAAGCTTCACAATTATAATGAAAAAAAATTTTGATTGGGAATATAGGAACGATAAATTTTGGTGTTGAATGAAAGATAAAGCGGTGAAGAGTTGCGGGTACAAGTCAAATTAACTGTCGTTACGTAACGAACCTTTTTATATGGAATAAATTTTAAAAGAAGCGGTTTTCGATGCTCGGTGAATAAGTTTTGAGCTCGTAAATGGTATCGCGAAAAAAGTTTTATCGTCGTGACCCTTGTTAATGGCCTCGACTCATAATTTTTATCAAAAAGTTAGCGAAGATTGGGCAATTGAAATGGAATAAATTTGGAACGTGCAATGATTTGGAAAGGATCGTTTTAAATTGGACGATCGAGATGGGGGATCGTTGAAATCATTATGTATTATTAGATTTGTTGCATTTTTATTGATCTGTAATACTGCACAGCACGTTTCTAAATTTGTCCTCATTGAGGAGACTCGTTTCGCGCAACGAATTCAATTGTTCATTTCGTTCAATTATCTTACAAGTATTTCTATGATTTAATCTGTGTGAGTGGATTTTTTTATCGTCTCTCTTTCTCTCTTTCGTTTCGCGATTCATTCGTACACGATTGCAGATTGTACTAGTGGTAATAATAATAACAATAATAATAATAACATTAATAATAACTCGAGTTGACATTTACAATGAACACTACGAGGGACGTGCTTTCGAAAATTCGCTCGACGCTCGAAAAGCTCGACGATTTTTCGAAAGCAGAACATGCTCACGAGGCTGCTTTTCTATCGCATTAATAAACAAATATTTCATTAAATGCTGTCGAAATTAAGATTGCAGATCATCGATGAGTCGTAAGACTAGAGAGAATCGGAAAGAGATTTAATCATGATGATAAAATAGCAAAGTGTACTCGACTGCTTTTAGAGAAACAAAACAAAATAGAAATAAAACAGAGAGAAATGATGAATAGAGCGATGAATTGTATTAACTCAACGCTGCCAGCTCGTGTTGATTTCCCGTCAATCGAGTGTTTCGATATAAACGATTCTGACGACGGTACTAAGAAAATATTGATGGTTATGTTTACCGATCCTAATTGCCATCGCGAGTCAAAATTCTACGAGTATTTGGCGCTTTTGCTTCCGACCAAGTATTTCAGTTAGCTCGACGGATTCGTTACTTCGTTTGAGCCGATACTCTCTTGCAAATTTCGTTGGTATATTCGCTGCATTTAGCGTTACCCCCGAGATCGCCCGTCAAATATTTCGCCTCTTTGATCGTCTCGTAGGCCGAAGTTTCAATTATTCTCGCGTGCTCGTTCAGCCCCATGTATTTCAGCATCATCACTGCCGAGAGCAACAGAGCCGTGGGATTCGCTTTGTCCAATCCAGCGATGTCGGGAGCTGTTCCGTGAACCTGTCAATTATCAACAGAATCCATAAGCGTGTAACAAATTGATGAAAAAAATCTTAATTCCCTCATTCTTAACCAGATGAGAATTGAAAATATTTTTCTTGACGACTCACAGACTCGAAGAGAGCACCGTTTAATCCGATATTTCCACTGGGCGTTAAACCCAAACCACCAACCAAACCGGCGCACATGTCCGAAAGAATATCACCGTAGAGATTCGGCATAACAAGAACGTCGTATTGGCTAGGATCTTGAACCATGTTCAAACAAACAGTGTCGAGATACCTTTCCTCGAATTTGATCGACGGAAATTTTTGAGCAGCTTCGCGACAACATCTGAGGAAAAGTCCATCGGACATTCTCATTATGTTGGCCTTGTGAACAGCAGTAACCTGTGATGAAACAACGGATTGATTTAAAAATTTGAAACATATATTCTCATTATGCGTTATCGATAATATGAAGAAATTACCTTTTTCCTATTATTGTCAGTGGCATATTGAAAGGCAAATTCGGCGACTCGTCTTGAAGCTTCCTCGGTAATCAATTTGATGGATTGTACGACACCGTCAACAATTTCGTGCTCGATACCGGAGTATTCACCCTCTGTATTTTCACGAATTGTAACAACGTCCACGTTGTCGTACAACGTTTTGTATCCTTCCAAGGACCGACAAGGACGCACATTCGCGTACAAATTGAATTCTCTGAAAATTTATCATCGTGTCAACGAGATCATCCAGCCTTGGGTAATCGGTGATGAATTTGGGGCAAAGCTGTTTTTTTTTATTTTATTTGATCAGCTTGCGCAACGTTCCTCAGACACGAGGGAAAGATAATTAATTCCGTACAGTCGGGTTCAGAATACTTGGAGTATTTTTAATGAAACTGTGAAACTTTTATACCGATGGTATCTTTTTATCTAGTAATTTACAGATTTTTCTTTTATTCAATATTCAAATTTGTAACAAGATTGATTTAAATTTGTTCGGTATAGTCCCAAATCTTTAGAAACTCAATAAATGATTTTTTTCATATTCGTATGGGCAAAATATTTTCATCAGATTCTACGATGCGGTGAATCAGAAAAATCAATGGCAGTTCAGTTCATTCTGTATGATCTTTTCCAAGATTATGTAATCACTCCTTCTATCCAAATAACCAATGAGCTGCTCGAACAAAATGTCATGAATGTCAATGCTGAGCTGAAGATTTACTGTGAGAAAGTTGCAAGGATTTGTTACCGATATATCTCAAATGAAGGCAAAATAACTCACTTTCTCAGCGCCAGATTCAAGGATCTATGACCTTTGCCAATGGGGGTCATCAGGGGCCCTTTGAGGCCAATTTTGTTTTTGTTCACAGAATCAATGGCAGCCTGGGGAATTCCGAATCTACCGTCAGGCCCCTTGACGGGGGTAACGTCAACGCTTTCCCAATCGATCGGCACCTATGCGTTTCAGCAGAAAACAAAAATCCACCAATTTTTTGGTTCAACTATACCAGGCAGCAATTGTAATATAATTATTCTCTATTGGAAATGACTAAATGCAGATGATTAATCAATTAACAAACTGTATGATTTTTTGGAACAAGTAATAAAAACGAAATTTTAGGCAAGAGAATGAAAATTTTAAGATTTCTTGAAGTTGTACAGCTGATATTTAAAAAATCAGCAAAAATGTTGATTTTTATCAACATGAAGGATGATTTTACTTGCTAATATTCAATTGTGATTGTTCCACAGTTTAGCTGTTGATATTTATCGATTTTCAGCCTTGTATTATAACAGTAATAAACAGGAAATAGAATAATCAATTTGAAATTGAAAGTTAGGATGAAGAATATAATGAGGCATTGAAGGAGATTGAAGTTTATCCGAATCGTGTTTTCCGTAATGTAACGCGAGAGTGGGGCAGACGAAAAAGACAAAAATATCTCTCACCTTGGCAGCTTCGAAGATCTTCTGTACAGCGGCCGAAATTTCGGGGCCAATACCGTCTCCTGGTATAAGGGTGCATTTCTGTAGTTTGCTACTGTAAAGACGCACACCACCGAGTTTTGGCGAGATCTAAATGCAATGAAATTTTGTATTAATAAAAAAAAAAGACCAACGATTGAACGCGACGTAACAAGAGCGAAAGAGAGAAGGATGGAAAGATGGCAATGTTCGGAGAGGGAAGCAAGATGAAAGAACGGGTACGAGAAAGAGAATGGAGCAGACGAATATATAACCTGCGTGTGGATTCTAACCTTCTGATAACATGGTAATCGATGGATTATTTCGTTGGGATTGGAGTTTTCATTGGGTATCCAGGAAGGAGATCACGCGCGTTTACTTACTGCTTTTCGTATCCATTGGGCCGCCATTATTCAACGATATTAAACGATAAATTAAAAGCTTTCTTTATATTCGGGATTGAGTTACCGCACACGTCAGGCCCCGATAAACGACGAGAGAAAGAGAGACGAATCCAACTTTTCATTGGTTCGCCCACAACAGTGTCTTCTGCTACGAATTCAGTGGAGAAACTCGCAGCAGCGGACGACGACGTATGCGAATATAGATGGCGAACTCATCGATTTCCATTCAAATATGACTGTTTTTAGTGTTTTTCATTTTCACCAAAACTCTTATACAATTGATAGCCGATCGATCGAAATCAATTAATGTTATTATTTTGATTTATTCCTGCGGCTTGAAAAAGTAGATTCGGAAAAAATCTATCACAAATCAAAATCTTCATGGATCAATTTTGGAACTGTCTAAAACTACTTTCCTCCTATTATATTTATAAGATAAATTATTCTTACAAAAATTCGGATTTTTTTATTAAGAAAGCATTTGAAATTTTTCATTTTTAAGAGTATGAGAACGCAAAAAATGGTTATGCAATTGACTAATTTAAATTGCGATGCCGCTACCTGACTTCCGGTCGCTAACTCGCTGCCATCTTGTAAGACGCGCTTAGCAGCAATTGCTCGTCGTGTGGTTGTGTCTATTCATCGTAGTCGCGGCATCGTTTCAGCGTGAGGTGTTTTTTTTCTCATTAACTCGTTTTGCGGCTTCTCAAAGTGAAAGTTGGTGAAACATATTGATTCGGCCGTAAAAACTTCGATAGCAATGAAAACGGAAGAGTAAGTACTTTTTCTGTAATCAATCGATCAATTTGTAGCGTCGGGTTCCGAAAGGGGGAGGGGGCTCCAATCGTTTGTTTAATATCTGTGTGAAATCAAAAATAATATGCAATCGTTGAATAGCAAGGTTTTTACGGTGTCTCATGAGATCATTGTTGAAAAATTTGCTTACATCAGGTCCCAGTTGAAGAACGAAGATCGTGAAAGGAGTCGCGAACGCGATCGCAATCGACGCTCTGATCGACAGAGCCGAATGAGTTCTTCGAGCAGAGATCGCAGCCGGGAAAGGAACGACAGAGCCGGACGCAAAGTCTCCGATCGTAGAATTTACGTATCGAACATACCCTACGACTTTCGGTGGCAGGATCTCAAGGATCTCTTCAGAACCGAAGTTGGCAAGGTAGCTCACGTTGAATTATTCACAGATGAGAGCGACAAGCCACGAGGCTGTGGCATCGTCGAGTTCGAAGACGCCGATTCTGTCAAAACTGCTGTTGACAAAATGCACAGATTCGATATCAAGGGTCGAAAACTAGTCGTTAAAGAGGTATTTTCAACAAATTATTATTTATTAATATTCTCATAAACCACAAACCACTTGATAAATTTATATATTTTTTATACCATTAAAGTATTCTGCTACCGATTATTGAATAACTTCACTACGTTATCGCCAAAATTCTTTGAATTATTTTTTTCCAAAATGAACAGACAATAGAATTTATGATTCCTGAAAATTATTGATATTACCATGCAGAAAAAAAAGGGGCTGTTTGAAAAAATGAATTCTTTCAGGATTATGATGTAGAGCGAGACAAGTATGGACGATTGGCCAGTTCGAGGAACAACGACAGGCCGAGAGAGGACAGATTCAGGGATGCTCCGAGAGGCTCGGGCATGGGAAGACAAAACATACCAGCATTGAACATAGGCGGAGGAAACAGCAGTGGAGGTGGTGGAGGAGGATTGGGCGGCGGTGGTGGAGGTGGAAGCGGTGACAACAAGTTTGGAAACACTTATGGACTGAGTACACAATTTTTGGAGTCTCTGGGAATCAATGGACCGTTGGTCACGAGAGTTTTCGTTGCTAATGTAAATATAAAATGTTTCATTTGACAAGAAACCCATAGTCGGTCTCAAACGTAACTGGAAATGTAATTGAATTTTTTTGACTTTTCAGCTGGACTACAAAGTCGATGAAAAGAAACTGCTGGAGGTGTTCAAGCTCGCAGGAAAAGTGTTGCATGTTGAGTTGGGCAAGGACAAAGATGGAAAGTCTCGAGGTTTTGGTGTGGTTGAATACGATCATCCGGTCGAATCGGTTCAAGCAATATCGATGCTTCATAATCAGCAACTTTTTGACCGTCGTATGACAGTCCGTTTGGATCGAGCTAACGAGCCCGACATGCCACCAAAATTACCCGAGGGTCTTAAGGGTATTGGTATGGGTCTGGGTGCTGGCGGCAATAGACTCACCGACGTTGCGCGAAACATTCCTAATGTTCAGCCGAACAATCCTCCCGTTGTCAATCCAATTTCTACTCCAGTTTTGACAGCGACTAATGCTTTCACAGGTGGCCTCAACAACGTCGTACCGGCTCAACTTGGTAAGCACCGATATATCTTGATCAAAACGTATATCCTTTCCAACTAAACACAACAACATTCAATTTCAGTTGATACGAAATATTAATGATTCTCATTATTATTGAGGCAGAGAAAAGCAAATTAAGTTGTTGAAATGTGATATGAAATTTTGATGAATATTTTCGTTCGCCTGGGCAATCTTTTCGAATTTTTATATGTAGAGAGATTTGATGAAAATTTTTCTGGTATTGCAGCATCGGCACTGACGAACTCGAACGCTGCGGCTCTTCAAGCAAGTCTCGCGGCGGGTGGTTTGGGAGCGAATCTTGCAACGAATTCGCTGCTCAATTCATCGCTGACGAACGAGCTTGCCTCGAACTTGAACAATTTCGGTGGTGGTGTAGGATTGTCAAGTCTTCAAGCTTCGCTGGCAAATAGTCAAGCGAACAATTCATTCGCGCCTCGAGGAATTTCCAAATTGGACGCCGATTCCGGATTGAATTTCGGAGGTAGCAGCGCTTTTGGTAATTCGAATTACGGAGTCAATCGAGATTTCGATGTTGGCGGTTTCAATCGGGGAGGCGACGGCGATCGCGTTTCCGGTGGAAATAGCGTCTTTACCAACAATCAGAATCAAGGAGGAAACAGCGGTAACCGACAAAATAGCAACGGATCACGCCCGATGTCGGACACTATTCTTATAGGAAACGTAAGATATATTTTTATTTTAAAAAAATTAGCAAAATGAAAATGCGACATGAAAGTTATTGTGAACATTTACTATTTTGATAGTTACCTCCAAACACAACGTGGCAAATGTTGCGAGATAAATTCCAAGATGTCGGTGATGTCAAATTTGCTGAAATGCGCGGCACAGACATGGGATTGGTGCGTTTCGCCTCGGAATGGGACGCTGAGCGCGCAGTCAGTATCCTTTTGAAAAAAAAACTCACACGCAGAGTGAACGGATGATGAAAATTCCCGTTATGAGTTTTTACCGATATTTGAGCAGATTTTTCATTATGCATTCGTGCAAATTCGAATATTTGCGCGCCGAATCGTCTTTTTTTTTTTTTTTTTTTGTCGAGTTTCGTTATTATGTTTTTCCTTAATGAATTTGAAACAGCTCTGATGAACCGAGCTCGTATCGATGGAAGAACGATCGAGGTACGTTTTTACTAAGCTTGGATCCAACACGAAGGTAAAAATCAAATGTTCAGTCAACTCACAGCAAAACAATCGACAAGTTAGTTGAAAAATGAGAAACAAGGAAAAAAATCATCATGAAAATATCGGAGGGTCGGTAGATGACGTTCTCCCGCGCAGCGTTAATTGGGCCAGTCGGATATTAAATCGGTGTATCTTCGTCGAGTAGTCGGCCCTCCTCCATCTTCCCAGGACTAATCATTAAGTGTAGAAATGTCATGCGGAATTTTTGGTAGTTGAAAAAATGGGTGAACGGGTGGTCGCAGCAATTTCGAGGAAAAAAAAAAAAAAAAACAACGAAAACTAAAACCGAAACATTAACAACAACAAAAAAAAGATTGAAGAAGAAGAGACGTTGGACTCGACGTTACTTTCATCGTTCTCGTTCACCATTATTTCCTCGTTTCGTCAACAGATCCACGTTCAAGGAAAATATTTCACTACCCTACAGATGTATCAACGATATTTTTTATCGTGCGATCCGTGACGGTTATCTACATTCGCGGTTAATTCCTATCTTATCATTATTATGATTTAAGACAAAAACATTTGTTTGTTTCCGGCAATTGACTCATTAATCGGTCTTAGTCTTAGGTTCGTGGCGCTCTACACGATATAAAATAGGTTTCATTACAGTAGGCAATTGTTCTTGGACACCTCTTTACTCAATCTAGTTTATAAGGTTTATCCTCCGTAGACGTGTCACGCATTGTTTGAGAACAAGAAAGAAAGAAAAAGAAAATGCGAGAGGAGTGGACGAGCCTTGAGGGGAAAGTTCGCCAGAGTACAGAAGATTCTTTGTCTTCTCTTAATTCATTATATTTCCGATGCTCATTCAAATGTCGATCTTATCTTCCTCGCGTCTGCTGTATTTATTTGCAATATTCATTCGTCAAATTCGATTTCTCGCCGAGTTATATAACCAAGTACGAATATTATCTTAGGGTCATGACGAATCGGTTCGTATCGATGGAAAATTATTTTTTTTTTTTTTTTTTTTTTTTTTTTTTCATGCTTTTCATTATCCGTCAGACTTTTTTTTTCTTCTAATCTCGAACCGTGTCTTCTCAACTCAAGAAATTTCAAGATTGATTCGTCGAGGGATCAAATTTTTTTATCGTAAATTTTCATTGAGTAAATTGCGCTTGTTTAATGGACTGCTTTTATGGAAATGATGAGAATCATAATGAAATGGTGGAAAATTGTTTTTTACGCGAAGAAACATGTGAATGTCGCATGGTACGAGTTTCGAAAAGGAGAAAAATTAATTTTTCAACTCGAACGCTGATTCGGCGAGAAAATAACGTTCGTACTCTCATGTAAAGGCTAAATGTATTTGTCGCGAGAGCGAATTTATGCTTAATTTTTTTCTCTCAGGAGAGTTCATCTCGATTCGTTGATTTGGATGATCATTCGTATTTCAAAGAAAAAGAGTATCTTTCAGCCAGTGAGTGAAGATTTCTTTGCCGTTTTCCTGGACGTACAAAATTTTTCAACCATGATAGATTTACGTTTTTCACTGTTAATGAAATAATGACAAGTTTTAATATCGGTCGATCGCGCGAATTTTCGCGAGGTTGGTTGGTCCACTTTGTTTCACACGAGCTCCAGAAGCATAGCATTTGCAATTGTTTTTTTCTTTCTCTCTCTCTCTCTCTCTCTCTCACTCTCGTTTCTCGTGGTGAGCGATAATTTTTCTTCCGACGAACTCTCGAGAGGGCAGTTTTTTTGTGCATTGTATAACCCTTGTGTAACCACGTGATCTTGATCAGTGATTGAATAAAATTCAGATTCAATTTGACTACGTATGTACTTCGCTCGTTTTGTGTGTATATATTTTTTTCTCTGCTCTTGTGTACCATTTATCGCAGGGGGTGTGTGGTGACCTGGTTCTTCTCAGGGAGGTATTAACTCATTTTTCTTCATCTCATCATTTATTTTCTAAAATTGCAATATGAAAAATTCGTTTAAAACGATTTTTTTTTTTTTCCATTACTTTTTATAATTTCTTTAACGGTCAATTGTGGAAAGAAATATTGCAATTTTACGAAATGATAACTGAAGAATGAAAAAGTTTTTGCCATTCCCTGACCCTCCTTCGCAATTGGAAGTCCGAAGCTCTCGTTCGTCCGCAGGTGAGATGATTAATTAGGTCTTTTTTCAACATTTCTGTTCAATTCCCCCCCCCCCCCTCCCCTCGAGTTTTATCCGTAAAAATAATGGAAAAACCGAATTTATTGAATATTTGACACACGCCTATTGTTCATTCCGTGTTGTTGACTGCCCTGGATATTTTTTTTTCTTTTATTTAGTCTTTTCGAAATCATCGCACTTTGGCTATTTTATCTCGTGTATCTCAGTCTTGAATTATTATTCCGGTCATTTTATACTGACGTACAATGAATACTTGTCGCCTGCACAATGAGGAAAATCGCAGTTATTTTTGCACCTTTGGAATTTCTGTGAAATGGTAAGTTTTCTTTCGTTTTATTGTCGGATATTCGCCAATTGAGGATGAAAAACAAATGCCATTTTTGAAAGCTGACGTCTTTTTTTTTTTTTTTTTTTTCTTTCTTTTTTTCGAACAGACGTAACTTCTTTTATTTTTAGATTCTTTCTCTTGACCAAAATTTCCATTTATTTCGAAGTGTTATGGGGTGTTTATTGAATTTCCCAAAATTTCCTCGACTCTACTTAACAAATTAATTTGAAAAAGAAAACAATTTTTCAAAAATTGTCCATTTTCTGGGTGTGTATGAAAAATTTATCCTCGAGAGTTCAATTTCGATTGATGGTGCGAGATTTCCTTTCGTATCGTAGTTAAAAAATTTAAGTGTCGTAAGCCCATTGGAAAAAGTCGAAAAACTCATTCATACTTGCATCAATATTTATTGTAGATTTTTTTTTTCCCCAAAATGATGAGATGCATTCGAAGGAATGGCCGAAACGTTAAAAACTGAAACTAATTTTTCCAGGAAACATGAAAGCGAGCCGATCTCGACTAGGTCATTCAAAAGATGGTAAGTTTTGTATGTTTTTTTTTTTTTCAAAATGATGATAATTTTTTTAAATTAAATATCGAAATAATGTAGATTTAAGTTGTAAATTGATGAATTATTCATTGAATAAAGTAGATAGGTAAAGGATGGCGATGAAATGAAAAATTGGCGTACGATTCATTGACACACCTGTATTATTTTTCTTCACAGTCTTCTTTACAATATAAAACGCTTCGGTTGAAACCCTTTTTTTTTTTAATTTTTTTATTTAGTATTATATTTTTTGCGTGTAAACGAGCCAACTTGGTTGGGGGTTCGCTAGAGCGCGCGTCAAACTTAATCGGGGCGTATGAAATCGGTGTGATTTTTTATTTTGTTTTTAATATTAACGATAACTATGTTTCGCGTTTAAAATAAATTAAAAATCGTTCTGGTACTGTTTAGGCAATCTAGACGACAATTTATGTGTGTTGATTATCGCAAAATATTGATTACGTCCAACCGGAAGCCCTCGTGTCTGTTTTGTGTGTGTGTGCTCATCAGCGTAATACACGCTTATTTCGTAATCCATTTTTCCATTGTTTTTTTTTTTCATTTGTTTTTATTTTTTCCTCATTAATTAATCTATATGAATGTATTGTATCACAATTCACACGACGGTATCAGTTCTACACAAAGCTCAGAGCCCCGATTAAAATCACAAAAATGTTCTTTATCTCTTTATTGTTTTTCTCTCGTTTTCTTTGTTTTTCTTTTATTTATTTTGTTTCATTATTGATAAAATATCATCTATAGTTCAATGTCCACGCGCATAACGTGTACTATTGATGATTCTGATCACAATACGTAATATGATTCGAATGAAAATCGCCGAACGATTGACTCCCCTTTATTTTCCTTCGGCTTATCCCAATTTTTTCATCTCTTTCTCATTCCTTCCTTTTTTTTTGGCTTATCAATTCAATCCCGTTTGAGTGACATCGTAACGCTGATAATTCAATCAAAAGCCAACTTGCGCAGCCCAAAAAAATCGATAAACGCTCGGACTGATTCTAAATCTTCAACAATTCGCTCGATGCACGATGGAACGCTATCAATGAAACTAAAAAGCGTCGACTATCGTTATCTCACCAAGAATCCTCAGTTTTTCCATCCATTCAAATCACATCTCATCTAGCGTGTTTCAATAATAAAAAGATAAAAGTTTAATTTGAAGAATTAGAGTTAATGCTAAAAATATATATTCTCAAAATCAAATTGGAAATGAAAATTATTCTTTTTTCACGAATTTATTGAACGACATTGAAAAGATTAGATTCGTAACTCGAGCACCGACTAATGAATTAATGGTAATTTCAACCACGCTAAGCTAGAAGGTTAGTTGAGGATTCACAGAAGAAACGATGGTCGTGTACTTTTCAAAAAGACCGGAGCCATTTTTCTTCGAGATCGAAAGTGTAGTCAGGCCGAGATTTTTTTTCTTCTTTCTTTCCTTTCAAATTGGATACGAGGCAGAAATTTGGAGGAGAAATTTGAACGGGAAAACCAAGAATACGAGGATGAGGGAGAAAAAAAAAAGAAATTGCGATTTGACCCTCGTTTAGCAGCGACTAGAGAGATTGGCTGTCGTAAACCGTTATTCATTTTTCGTAATTAAAAACTGAGTTAATGCATAAGAACAAAATCTTTAAGATGTTTGGGCACATTTTCGAGGTTGTGAGTTCTAGCGACGACGCGAGCAGCGAGACACTCGAGAGTCGTATATTTGAGCGGATTTATCGAAACTGAGCCCTCTTTTTTGCCCAATATCATTTCGTAAGTTTGATTGTTCGAATTAACCGCGTCTATGTGGGCTCCGGCATTGAGCAAAGCTTCGGCAATGTTGGCTCTCCACGGACGCGATATCGCTGCTAAGTGTAACGCTGTATTTCCATCCTCGTCTCTGGCGGTCGGATCGGCACCTGCTTTCAACAGTGCCGATGTCAAATTTGGCGAGGGGAATTCGCAGGCTGGAAACTTTCTCGTGAAGACCGAATCCACGTTTTGAGTTATTTGTAGCACGTCTCTTCCCTGCAACGAAACAGATTTTCATCACCGAATTATAACACTCCAGATTCTTCCGACAAGATGAATAATTGTGAGCTCATTAAATAAAAATTTCAGTACTTTTTTGTTTTTTTCTTTCTTTCTTTCTTTACCTGTTTTCCCTTGGCGTTTATCCGCACGAGTTTGTGCATAGCTCTGTGCAATTCCACGTATTCGCTAGTTCCAACTTCGGGCATTTTTCGCGTCAGCAAACACGCCAAGTAAAGAGTTATGACGAGTATACGATCGAGATAAGTCAAGTCACGCTCGTCAATTGGCACTTTGTCTAACATCTGCTTTCCCAATTTCACTTCGAGGACCTGCGACGAAATTTAACAATTTTAATTTCACAATAAAATGAAAAAAAATCGAGTTAAAAATATTGAAAAGAGGGAATACCGCTTTTTTGAAGACCCTCATGAGTTCCTCGCGTTCGACAGGTGGAATTTTTCGTCCCCTGCCAGTTTGTCTGCCCTCCTCGCCAACCATAAAGTTGAATAATTCGGTGAAACTGAAGAAGGAGCTTTGGGTCATGGGATTCAAGGGTCCGAGCATGCTTTGTTGCATATCGAGGGCATAATTCCAAAGTTCGATGCATCGGGAAAATTTGCCAGCGTCGGCATAAATAGCTCCGCGAAATCGAATGTAATAACTGGTATCGGGATGCGCGGGTCCGAGGATACGTTCTCGTATGACGAGGGCTTGCATCCGAGTTTCATCGGGATCAGCGAGAAGCTCGTCGAGAGCCTCGGAGTCACAAATTTCCCGGGCAAAATCATAAGCCGCAACGGCCGGTGGTGGGGGTGGTTTTGGTATTACCGGTCCATCGCCTCGGTATCTTTCGTCCATCGCTTGCTTCCAAAAATTCAATGCACCGACCATATCTCTTCTTCTGTCTACGTAAGTAGCTCCTAACAACTCGAGAGCATCGATTCTGTCCTTTCTGCTCACGAAATTTGGTATTTTTATCAGATGCTCGACGATGTGGGTGTGACCTGAAATTTATCAACGATTTAAAACACTCATTTATTCATAAATATCTTGCTCAACGCAATCGTAAGTGAATATATTTATTAATTATTTTCTTTGTATTTTAACAGGATGGTGTACCTGAAGCAGCGGCAGCCAAAAGAGGCGTCATTCCAAACGAATCTACGTCCATTCGTGCTCCATGGGCAACGAGGACCTTGAGAATATCGAGAGATCCGCTCTCGGCGCAATCGTGAAGCGCGGTATTTCCCTTAACGGATTTTCTATTGGTGTCGGCCTTGAGGGAGAGTAGGTACTTCGTGATAAGATAATGACCTCTGTAGCAGGCTATCATGAGGCAGGTGTGACCGTGTCTGTTAGCAACTTCGATATCGGCACCGTGGTTCACGAGAAACTTAACGATGTTGTAATGTCCATCGAAACACGCCGCTCGCAATGGCGTCGAATTTGTTTTCGTCGTTGCGTTTACTTTGGCCCCTCTTCGAACGAGAAGCATCACGAGAGCGTGATGTCCCGCCGCTGCTGCGCACCACAAGGGCGGTGCGTCCTGTATCGTCTCGCCATCGAATACAACTGTCAAACAATTATCAACGTTAATTCTTTTATTTTTATTTTTTTTTTCATTTTTCTCTATTAGAATTTTGTGTGAAATGTTAAATTCTGAAAAATTTGATCGTTACAAAAAAAAATCGTATTTCAAAATATAATTTTTTATGATTTTGCACTATTTTGATGAATATTAAAGAGGCCACGAAGCTGAATCAACGCCACAAGCTTTTATTTTGAAAATCGATCATTTCGGCATATGTATTTACAATGATAAATGAAAACAAAGACTTACCGGAGCCCGGTTGTTCGATGTCGGCGCCGCATTTGTCGATCAGATATTCGGCGACGTCGTAATGACCGTTCCTACAGGCCATTACCAGCGGAGTTGCATCGTGGGTTTTTGCATCGACCAATTGTCCTACCTCATGTTTGTCCAAGTGTTCGAGAAACACCTGTAACACGAAAATGAAAATTTGTTCGTTCAATCGTCCCTTTAATAATGGAAAAATTTCATCATGTTCGAAAAAGTTATTGAGCTAAATAAGAAAAATTGATAAACGTATTAGAGAATTAAAATTGCGAATATTTATATTTACGATAGAGTACCGTAAGACTTCCGGTATGGCAAAAATAAAAGCCTCCTTTTTTATAATTTTAGGTTCATTACTTGGACATAAAAAAAAAATGATAGTCAGGCTGCAATTAAATGGTAAATGGGTTGTAAAATCGTATCACGGTACTGGGTAATTTTTACCGCACCATTTCTAACATGAGCACTGACTTATTCGTGCGTCAAATGAACAAACGAGAGCTTCGTATGCATCGAGCTTGCTGTAAGATTTTTGTAGTGTTTTTTTTTTTTTTATCTTCGTATAATCGTTCGATGACCGTTACGTTTTCTGTAATGGAAGAAAAATGTGGCCTCGGAAATAGGGAATCAAAACATAACGGAAAACTTGAAAATCCGAGTAATTTACAATTTTTATTTTTATTCCATCCTTCGAGTTGACAAGACATTTTTTCAATACTCATTCCTGATCATGTTGGGTGAACGGATAATTTCAAGAGGAAAAAGCTATTTTGACAATTGACATACATTTTTGTCATTTTTTTAAAATACAGAATAATGGTGTGAGTTGTAGATCGCCAATTTTCCCAGGTCCGTTAAGGCATTGTTTTCTGTACTGCCACTATATCGATCCGCGCCCCAAACAGTGTTGAATATATTGTAAAAAAATGAAAAGAATTGTTTAAATTTAATTCAAGAAACGCTTCCACTGCTATCCGTAAAAGCATTCAACGACGACTCGTGCACGCGAGAGGAACAGGGTCGTGTTCAACTTACGTTTGATAAGATGGAACCCGTGATGAAAGAATGAATAAAAACTTGAAGGAAAAAAAAATGCGTTTGAATTGATGAGGAAACGGTCGAGGACCCGAAACGAGAAAATCGGTTACGAATAATCGTATGGTGTACGTGACAGCGCGAAATAAAAATGAGTGCGAATAGCGTTTTAAAGATTAAACTTCGTATTGAATTTCATTATTCTGATTTACTTTGCACTTTAATTCTGCGCGAAGGCACCTGTTCGTACACTCGAGCACTTCTTTTTATGGTTTCACGTACGAAATTAAAGAACGTCGAGCTCGCGGATTCGAAATAAATGGCCTCGATCTCAGTTTTTCTAAATTTTTTTTTTCTATTTATCGCAGTTTTCGAAAGATTGATGAAAAATAATCGTAATTTTATAGTCACTTTTGAGCAATGAATCGAATTTGAATTTTTTTTTCTTCTAATACGAGAAACGAGTGAATTAAATAAAAAATAAAAAAACAATGAGGAAAAAAAAATCTCAAGTTTTTGTTATTTTGTAAACTTGTTTTTTTTTTTTTTTTTAATCAAACCGATAATCGCGCGTATAGTTTTTTCATAATTTTTTGATTCTCTTCAGAGTGTGAAAGAATAACGCAATCTCGTTACACTAGTTACACTGATTTCACGAAGCCAATAAAAAAAACGTATTGAAGAATAAACCGAGAGTAGAAATACATTTGACGATGTCGGAGACCGGTGTGCGTCGTTTTGAATACTCGGCTGCTCATCGAAGGTTAGTCCAGACTTGTCCTCCTCCCCCCTCCATTTTTCGCGATCTCTCTCTCTCTCTCTCTCTCTCTTTCTCTCAGTCAGTCTCATTCCGCACACACGATTGTTGTTCCCCGGACCCACCCTAGCCTCAGTTCTCGAAGATTCGCCATGAATTCTACGGGATCCCGTTAACGCGGTCGAAGAAAAAAAAATTAGAATATCATCGACGAATATATTATTTTCAAATTCCCCAAAAGCTTTGAATCTTAATTTTTTTTCTTCCCGACCTTTTATGTTTGGAAAAAAAGCCCAAAATTGATCATTGTCATTATTTTACGTCTCTATAATCCGGAAGGGTGCGAATTATTGTTATTGGATTTATTGATGCGATCATGTTGACTTCCCGGTAAACTGGCAAAAATTTTTTCTCATTTATTTCGATTTTGGGAGCTTGACGAGGCTGCTGATTACATTTCCAAAATCATTTGTCACTTTGCAACTGATATGATGTTGTATTCACTGATTCATTTTTTTGAACGAAGCATCGTCAAAAAAACGTTTGCGAATAATATTTTTTGTGAGAATCCGATTGAAAATTGTGAAATATTTTGAAATTTGTACGTCAACCGGTTAATAAGCGATACGAAAAGATTAAATGTTTGACAAGTGCATCAAAACGCGTCCTTCGAATGGTGGTTCTTTGTTTCCTCGACGTGTGTACAGACATTATGATAATTCAGAGTAAACACGCGTGTGTCTGGTGATTTTTCTCTCTGCTATCAGTATCGGTGTAATATATCAAGGATCTCCTTGAACCCGAGACTCGAAATGTTATTCTGTATCCTCAATTTTTAAAACTTTCTCACGTACACGGCCGAGTGTAACTATTTTTTTTTTTTTTTTTTTTTTTAAATTCCATTCCATTCCTTTGTTGTTTACTTTCAATCGATCAAATTATCGATCTGGTGCGAGATTCTACATTAGCCGAAAATTCTACGGATTTTTCCTTCAGATCTACGAATCGTACGCGAAATACGTTTATTTTTGTTTGGTTTTTTTTTTTTTCAACTTCGTTAGGCACGCTGCGCTATTTAAGAAAAAAAAAAAACAAAAAAATGGATAAAATTGTGAAAAATATTGTAATATCGTGTTTCAAGATTCCGACTAGAAACGACTCGGATGAGACGAAGTCCTTGATGATCGTAAAAAGTATAACTTGCACTATTCGTACGTTGCTATTAAAGAAAAAGTATTTATAATGCAAAAAAAAAAATAAAAAAAACTTAACGTTGGAGCGCAATCTCAATGGGATATCTCCGACGATTATTTTTCTACGTGGTTATATTCACGAAGAAGTCTTGAAGATAATTAGCTCTCGATGACACGCGAGAGACGGTCGTCCAGGTGCGGAGAAATTAGGCTTTTTTTTTTAATTGCTAAATAGCATCCACCGCGTCTTGGTTCGTACGACCGAGTGATTGCGACAAATAATGTTGCTGAATACACAACTCTCGAGGCATATATGATCTAATCGAAATGATTAATTATACATCCGGAGAATTTTTGAATCTACGAATTCTGGAAAGAAATACTCAAGGAACGACTCGAAACTTTATTCTTGAAATTTTCGTCATGAAAATTCGATCGAAGTAGCAATCTCGATCACTCGCGAAAAAGTTCCATTACCAATGACCCTGAGCATCGCAAATTTTATTCTAGGACCATCAGTCTCGATACGGTTCAACGATTAACGTGGAAAATGATAAATTTACGATCATTTATTTCATTGGCACTCCATAATGGGGAATTTTGCTTTTCCAATAAATTTTTATTTCTTTCAGTCTATTTATCGTATTTTTAGTAATAAAAATCGTTGAACGCAATGGTTTCGAGGTTTCCTCTGACAAGGACGAGTAAATGAGACTGGGCACTCGAGCCTCCGAGTTTGTTCGATGACTGGATGTGTGCAAGGCACACAGTCGCTTCGGCCTCTCGCTAAGATGCGATTTCTCGCATCTTCCGCGATTCGGGCACTCATTTTCTTTTTCTTTCTGTAATCAAAAATTTTTTTTTCGTAGTTGCTAATATGAAATTTTACGTTTTTTGGACGAAAAAATAGCGTGCGCTCGGCGATGCAGCTTATCGTCATATTTTATTTTCAGGATAATCCTGTCGTGAAAGTGGCTTGGAACGTATGTTTTAGTATTCAAATTTCAAGTCTTTGATTCGTTGATTTTGAGAAAATAGAAATTACCGTTTTTTTTTTTGTTTATTGGATCAATTAAAACTTTGGTCCTCGAACCGCTTGAGCAAAAATTTTTCTTCGGACTCTGGACACGAGAATGAGAAGAAAAAAAAGTTGTCGACAGTGGGACCAATCTCGGTTGTGTCAAAAATCTCAGCAATTATTTCGTCAACTTAGATTACGGTGATTAATCAAAAACTTGAAAAGTACCGAAGGAAGAAAAAAT
Organism: Campoplex capitator; assembly: GCA_037576405.1. Lineage (NCBI taxonomy): Eukaryota > Metazoa > Arthropoda > Insecta > Hymenoptera > Ichneumonidae > Campoplex > Campoplex capitator. Next base: position 3,349,311 of record JARBWI010000323.1, on the reverse strand, counting down.
ATTTCTCGTTTTAGAGAGGAAATATTAAATAAACATAAATCGTAATAAATTTAATAATATATTTTGCATATTCTTACGCGTATATCTCTATTAAAATATGACAAGACTTGACACTTTCGTTCATATGTATGTGTATAAAATTGTCTACAGTGCTCGTTGCATCAACGTTGACGTAACTCTCTAATTGTTTCCCTGCTTCATCGTGGAGTTAAGGTTTACATAACTTATCGACTCGCATTCGCTGTTCATGGAGTAAGAAATATAGAGAAAAGTGATCGAACGAGAGAAAGAAGCAGAGAAAGGGAGAAAATATTGCGCGCGAAATTGAGTGTTTCAGTTTAATTTTTTCATTTTATTGACCAGGCTTATTTGAGCAAATACAAACAAAAAAACATTTATAGTTGGTCCAATTTATTCGATATTGAAATCCAACTTTGGGAAATTATTTTCTCTCATTCGGATATTTTTGAATTTAAGATCAATCGAAAAGCTTTTGCGATTTTCAATTTCATAAAGTTTTCACAAATTCAACGAGCACGTTGTTGAGCTTCAAAAAATATTTGTAATTTTATTCACACCATTTTTGATATTATTATTATTATCATTTATTAATATTCCCATGGATCTGCAACCCTGAGTGAGCATAAAAATTCACGACAGTCCGTTTGTATTTAGACATGGTCAGTATTGAGTAAGCTCGACTCGGGTTTCCGCTATTTATCAACATCCAGAGAGCGATTCGTATATAAGAAATGTTCCGAGGCTCTGCGCCACGTAGTGGTCGGAGCGATAAGCTTCAACGCGAATACCCGAAAAAATTCACTCGAATAGCATTGATTCTAGCATTTGATTCCAATACAGCTTTTTGGTTGAGGCAAATAGAATTTTTTTTAAATTTAAATTAAAAAAAAAAAAAAAAAATCGAATAAATGATCCTGGTGGATTGAAATAGATCTTTTTTCTGGGTGAAAAGTGCGCGTAAAGACTCGACCGCATACCTGCGATATTTGAGGGTAAGCTAGACTCGATCGATGGGTGAAAAAAGTCGACCGCAAACGTTAATAAAAAGGCGCCATTGGAGGGTGAAACAGTCTGGAGCAAAGATCGTTTTTTCTCCACCTTCGAAAAGTTCTAAATTTGAGAAAAAAAAAATAGAGAAATCGAAACGACAAGTTTTCCGGATGAATGTTCAGAGACATTTGGAATTTGAAATAGAAGCTAAAAATAAAAATATTTCGATTTGTCACCAGCGGTGTACAGGAGAGAAAAATCGCTCGGGATTTTTCTTTTCAGAACTGGACGATTAACTTGTCGCGTAAATCTCGAAAAAAAAAAAAAAAAAATTTCTAAGACACCTTGTATATAGGACAGACAAAAAGTCTAGACAGGGGAGACGTAAGCTGAGTCACGTAAGCGAGCATCGAGAGCCCACCCACTCATGTGCACTTATATATATATACACACTCCCATAAATGATCATTCTTCTTTATTTTCTTTTCTGCCTCGACAAACTTTTTATGCCACTCTCACTATTGGTGCAATTCTTCATTCGATAGACACTCAAGGATAATATTTCGTTTCGTCGTCACTGGTCGCGTGCACTCGAGAGAGATGGCGCCAGGTTGAAAATACCTTTATCATCGAGTGTTTTTTTTTTTTTTATCGTCATAATTGAACAAAGTTACGACTATACGAAAGTTCAATGGAATATGTAAAACCAGGCTGAAAACAAAACTTTGTTGAAATATTAAAATATTTTGTTGCACTTGGGTATTGAACAAAAAAAAAAAATTTTCTTCAAGCAACAAAATTTCGAATATTAAAACAAAACTTGTTTGTACCGAAACGAAACTTTGTTGAGACGATAAAATATTTTGTCGCTTGATCGAATTATTTTTTTCGAACGTATTGGCTATGTGCACACCCATACAGACTCGCCAAAAAAGTGAGAAAGTGTAGTCGTGTATATGCATACCGGTGGCGACGCCAATCGTGCGAAAAGGCATTATGTGCACTTTAAAACGTATATATATGTACACGATACACTTTCTCACTTTGGTGAGTGTGTATGGGTATGCGCATAGCCAATACAACGAAATATTTTACGGTTTCAACAAAATTTCGTTTTCAGTGGCAAAATCCGTAAAACTCCAAATTCTGTTGTTCGATCAATTGATCAATAAACAATGATTGTTGTTGCACTGAAAATTTCGACAAATTTTCTGTTGGTTCAACAAATTTTTTTGTTGGTTCAACGAATCGTGGCGAACAAAATGAAATTTGTTAACCCAAACGAAATTTGGTTTATTCAAATACTTAATTTTTCACCACGACAAAAATATCGTTGAATCAACAAAAGTTTTGTTGAATCAACAAATTTAATTTGTTCGCCACAATTTCGAATTTTTTTTCTCAGTGTGTTGTTTTTTTTAATTTTATTTTTTTATAGAAATAGAACGGACGTTGAGAAATCGATACGCGAGAATCGAGGATCGTAACGATATTCGATTAAACTCGCGTAACGAATGAATAAACGAATATGCGTGAATAAAATAGGCCAGAGCAAGAGGAGAGCTCGACGACGATACATGCATATGCCGCATTCGTATATAGCTATTGTGTTAATTGATCGAAATCTAGAACTCGTCGGAACGACAAAAAAGTTTTTTCAACCATGTATTCATAAAGGAATTACTATATCAATGAATATACAAATGAAACGACAAATTGAATGGTGATCGGTGAGAAGGCGTAAGTCGTAAATTATTGAAAATGCAAATTTATTGGCCTGTTGAAACATCTTGTGCGGTGGTAACGTTCGAGAGAAGAGTCATTAAAACTAATGAATATTTGTGATTTATATTATTAGTCGGCTCGAAACTACTGACAAACGAGGCAATCTGCTGATTATTGAACGCACGGCGGTCAAATCGATATCGAACAATGCTTTCTCGTCGTCGCATGGACCAAAATCCTTGTCATCCTTCTCTGATTTAATTATTTTTCGTTTCTGAAATTATTCATCTCCCATTCGTTGTAATAATTTTTCTCTGTCCTCATTTTCATGGCTTTTTTTCTCCGATTCAAATTTTCGTAGAAGAATCCATTTTTTCATTCGTTCTGTATCGCGAGATTTTTCGGTTCGATTTTTCAATCAGTTATTTACCGAAAAAAAAGTGTACAATCGATTTCTGACGAAATCGAGCGTCACGCTCTTGAACAGACTTTTTTTTTTTCAAATTCTAACGGTGCTCGTCCGTCCAAGGACTCCGATTCCATCTCCTACATAACGGAAACGAGATGTTTTTTTTTTTTTTTTTTTTTTTTTTCTTTCTTTTGTACGAAAAATTGTGGCACAGTACCGTTTCAGTCGGGCTATCAGAACTGGTCTTTTTTCTATCCAACTCCGATGACGAGGGAAGACGATGAAATGTTCACGGCTATTTATTCCTCATGCGGTTTTATCGGAGATCGACCAGTGTACGCATTTATTTCTCACTTCTGTCAAGTTGCTATCGCTCTTATTATCCTAAGAAATTTAATCAACTATTATTTGTTTATGCAATTATGGAATTAGCGTTTTTAAAAAATGCGTAAATCGGATTCGTTACGATCGCTCGTATCATCGAGTTTCTCTCTCTCTCTCTCCCTCTCTAATTATATTACTCAAACGAGTCTTGTCAAGGAGTTGTCTCTTATCGATTTTCAATCGTCACGAAACACCCGCAGCTCCTCGTATAGTGCTCGATATTATAAGCAACAGTTACATAAACGTTGGCACGCGTGAATATATCGTTTCATGACGCGTAGAAGAAAAATAGAGTTTAATCGAGGCAGGAACTTTGTCAGAAAAGTGTATATATATAAAAAAAGTTCGAGGCCCGCGAGAAGAATTCTCTTCAGCCTTTTAACCGAGCTCTCATCTACATTTTTTTTTTTCCATTCAATCTTCCTCGTGTTCTGGGATGAAATATTTATTCACCAAATTTTTCGACATCAAGAAAGAGCGATTATAGTCCGATTGCAAAATTTGGAATTCGAATATAACGTTCACGCATATTCCGTTGTATTCAATTAACGATAATTATCATACCTCGTTCGCTCGTTATTAATTGCATACAAACTTTCACTGTAAAATTCACGATTGCATAGGCTCGGAGATTATTAATTGGGAGGCATGTAAAAATCGTGTCAGAACACTCGCGACTCGTTTTAAAGAGGAGACTCCTGACGGAGGGGGGGGGGGGAGGCCCCCCGAAGCCTTGAACTATGGAGAATTATTTCTCGAGAATTGCGTCAATATTTTTGTGAAACATTTACGAGAGTGTGGGCCAAAGTTGCGTAATCATCGAACTTTAAATGGATTCTATTAACGGGTTTTTACATTTTTGTTTTTTTTTCCTGTTTTTTTTTTTTTTTTTTTTTTTTTTTTTTCAATTCTATTATGCACGAGATTAGCAGAACAAAATCCTTCAGAAAATGGGTGTATTTACGAAATGAACGAAAACGTTTCGACTAACCTTTCGATGGCGATTTTTCGAGATGAAAAAACAAAAAGAGGCATGATCCCGCGTGGGGATTCGAGAGAACGATCTTTCATCTCCGTTTTAATGAAACGCGTGTATATACGCATACCGCGTTTATGTAAACCGCCACGTGTCACGAGAAGCACGCACGTATCCGGGGAAACAACTTGTTTCTGTTTTTCCCCGCAGTCTTATTATTTATGGCGAATAGTGTGACGCATGATAAATCCATAATACACGCTCGCGGATAGATCGAAACTCGTGATGCTTTGGGAATGTCCGCGTTACCGCGGGATTCTCGTAAACGTACATATGATCGATCGGGGAACTACCTGATCTACGGGGTGATCCAAGAATCGTCTAACTGAAAACTTCATTTTGGTTGAAGGTATTCAACAAAACCAAATCCGTTGAGGCAGAATCTTTATCGTTCGAACGAAGTTTCGTTTCGGTACAAAGAAAAAGTTTTTTTTTTTTTTTTTTTTTTCTATAAAATTGGAAAATTTTGGTGACTGCTCGAACGAAAATAATCTAACGTTTCGGAACCGAATTTCGTTTTCAGCGTGTCGGAAGTTACAGTTTTTTTTTTAGTTACGAATTTGATTAAGGAGTTTCGGTACAAAAGGCAAAATTTTAAGAAATTAATGAAATTTGGTGATAATGTTCTTCAACATCGAGTACGAAAACACAAATTTTTTCACATTCTTCTTCTACTTAGTTATCGAGTAATTATGCATCAAAGCAGATTTCTTATGCCCGGAATGTATACCTATATATATGGAAACGCTATGCTTATACGCGTGAACTTTAGTCTTCAATTACTCGATAACTGTGTAGAAGAAAAATCTGAAAAAATTTGTATTGTCAAATTTGGCACTAAAGAATATGGTCACCAAATCTTATAAAAATCTTATGTTTTTGAAATTTTTTGTGTGTTTTAACATGGTTTGGCATGGCAAGATTGTATCGCCTGTACCGAAACTCCTTAAACGTCGATAGTTAGAAACGATGAATGAATCGGTCGATTGAGAAGATATTACGATCGATTGACGATTAACCCTTCGCCTGCGAACCTGTTTACACTATGTTTATTCAACACTGAGAAAAGAAAATATGTTGGATCAACGAATCGTGGCGAAAAAAATATAATTTGTTGATTCAACGATGTTTTTGTGTCGTGGTGATAAATATTTCTGTTTGAGCCAACAAATTGAGTATTCGAAGGAACCGAATTTTCGTTAGGTTTAATGAATTTCACGAATTTCTTTCTCTCGGTCTAAAACGCAAAAATATATCTTCGGCTTCGATCCCAGCACGAATAGTATATTTTATTCCACTGAACAAAGATACGTATCGAATGAACCGAACGAATTGTTTATTTGTCTTGAATATCGTTGAATAACCGTAAAATAAATTCAATTCAATGAAATCAATATTCGGTAAAACTGAATATTTCATTCGACGTTACTTCACAGCGCGATTTGCTTGATTCAACCATTTTCTCTAGCTTTTCCCAGTATAAAACAAGCTCGATTCATTCGTTCGCGTTTCGTTGCTTCCCGCAGCCAATAATTAGTTCAGCGTTTCACACTTTGTCGATCCCGAGCGATGAGTTTAATCACGAGAATGTGTTATTCTCAAATGAAAAAAAAGAATGAGACGAGCGATCTGCTCCTACGATCGATGACTGCGCGGCATATTTTCCGAGTGCAGTCTTTCCATCGCGAGTAAAAGATTCCGCGACCCATTGATCGGACACCCTGTGAGCCTGTGTACATCGTTCTACGCTCAGAGACACGCGGATGTTTACGAGGTTGGATCTCGTGTGTCAGCCGCAAATGCACATATATATCGCGGGACAACTAAGCGCCATTAATTTGCAAACGCGACGTAGTAATTTGTTCGATGGGACATTTGTATATAGCGCACATAAAATACAAATTGTATGTATCTATGAGCACGGACGTGCATGTGTGGAGTCACTACTGGTACGAGAGAGATATCGATTACTGTCGGGAAGCCTTTAACTCGAGTCGATTAGGGATCCGTAAAACTGACGTCAGTCTCGAGGTAAACAGAGTTAAGTGGGGTAAACGTGCGCCAATGAATATAATCATTATTTCAATTAACGTATATTTGCTCTCAAAAGCCTTTTATATCTCTTGAAAGCGTTAATAAAAAAGAAGAAAAAACAAAAGTATGGACTTTTGCGAGTATAAATAAAAAGGAATAATCGGCTACGAACCTAGAGTTGGAGAAAAATACAACGAACAGGTGTTCGTTCTCAGTGGCATACGTCATTGTTCCTTCCAGACTCGTCGTTACGCACACGCGCCAACTATCCAACGAATTAATCGAATTTTCACCGTGCTCCTGCTTTTTACCTTTACATTCGTCGGACCGATGAATCTTTCGGAATAAAACGAGCGTCGAATAATCGGCGGAGACACGAAATCCGTTGATAATTCACGCGCGAAATAATAAAAATAATGATAATAAAATATTAAAATGAGTAAGAGCAGTTTCGAGCTGCAGCTCACGACGCGAGAAGCACTGAAAACGATACTCCAAAATCGTTCAACTCTCGAGTAGATTAGAGACGAAAAAATATAAAAAAAATCGAAGGAATATCGGAGAAAAAGGGGGGGATTAGGACTCGGCGGAAAAAGCGATAGATGAAAGAATAATTCTGACGACGTAGAGCCACATATTGGACATTTTGAGTACGAGGAAAGGGTTTCTCGGGCGATCGATATCGTGGGGAAATACGAATATAGAAGAAGAGAAAAGAAAGAAAATAAGAAGAAAAAAAAAAAACGAAGAGAAAGTGAGAAAAAGTCAGGCTTCGACCGGCGAAGATTCGCGACTGAATCGATTCTTGGTCGCGAGCTTTTCTCGCCGAACTCGGAACTTGAAGAAAAAATAAAGGAATAACAAAAATAAAAAATAAGAATAAAAGAAAAAAGAGCGATATGAAGAAGCAGAAGAAGAAAAAAGAGAAGCGCATGGTCGATCGATGAATCGCGACGACCTGGGGGAAACGTGTGTGTACCAACCGGACGCGGGATTGAGCGAAAAAAAAAAAAAAGAAAAGAAGAAAAGAACAAACGCATGAAAAATAAATGAATCGGGAACTTAGCATAAAAGTTCGTCGATCCCGATCGAGGAACAGCGGGAGAATGGGGAAAAAAATCGTCGTTCCATTCTTTCCCGCGTGTGAATTAAAACGTTGACGTTACCAAAAGATAATTCGATGATAATTGATGTATTCGGAATCGCTCGATTGGGGGCGCGACACGATTCTTCATTGCGAAAATCTCATACCGAGACTCCTTCGTTTTATTCATTCGCGAGAACAAATTTGCGATTATTACTATTCATATATGTCCGGGGACGACGCGCGTGAACATTTATCGCGCGGGAGCTGATGAACGATGCTCGATTCGATAATAAATCGGATTGAGATGGAGCTTCAAAGATTAAAATATAAAATTGCATCGTTGCGGGATCGAGTGATGCGCGCGAAATTCTGTGAGTGAAATTGAGCAAATATTTTCAGATTTTTTTAATATCTTTTAACTCGATAATAATCTCGTGAGCTGGTTAGAAAGCGAAGAGAAATTTCTACATATGTATCCTCGAAAACGAGTGATCGAATCGCTGCGATATCGAACGATAATTCTAACGAAAAAGAAGAAGAAAAAAAAAAGAGATTTAGGAATATTCGTAGAGGGAGGTAAAAGGCGAAACGAAAGAACGATCGCTCGGGTGCACGCGAGATCGAAAACGCCGATCGCGGCTTTTCGTCCGAGACGATCTTGCCCGGTAACCCTGAAAAATGTAAAAAAAAAAAGAGAGAACAAAAAAAACGACGTAAAAAATAAAATAAAAAATCATTTCCATCGACTGATTTGGAATTTTTGTTTCTCAGCGCGTTGCGGTCCGTTGGGACGAAGGTCAACGAGCTCTCTTTCTCAACGACATACGGGGCAATGCCTCGGCAATGAGAAATAATCTTTTGTCCTCTCTCTCGCCGAGCACAAAAACTCTTTTCACGCTATCAATGAAACGATCTCTTTCGGGTCGATGAATGAAAAATCCGTAAAGCCGGTAAGATCTCTCGTGAACAACAACAAAAAAGAAGGGAAAACAAGAAGCGATCTCGTTGGCTCGAAGTATCATCAGAAAAAAAAAAAAAAAAATTTCAATTAATAGAAATAACTTCGTTCGATCGATATGAAATCTGCTGCTCGGCAGAAAATTTCATTATCGATGCATGAAATAATAATCGATCTCGAGTCAACCGGTAACGATAAATCGAGGGAAAAAGAAAAAAAAATGACAACGACGCTCGGAAACCTCGTTTTTTTTTTAAGGTACTTTTTGTTGCGAGGCTGAAACTTCATTATCGAGAAACGAATTGAATTTAAAAATATCCCGAGTCGACGCTGCTCGATGCGCGGAGGTGCGCTCTCCTCTCTCTCTCTCAGGGGAACACCTCCGAGCCGAGAAATAATAAATATACAACAGCTTCTGTGGCTTTGACCTCGTTTCGTTTCACCCACAACACACACACACACACACTCGGGAGGTTGCCCAAACTTTTCATTTTTTCCATTTATCCCAAGGACGAAAGCCCGTGCTCCAAAATCGTTGATACGAATTTTCAATTCCTTTTTTTCTTTCTCCGCTGAAAACGAAATTTTGTTGAAATATTTTCTTGCGCGTATCGAACGAAATTTTGTTGTTCTTTAGCCAACAAAATTTCGAGACACTTACAACGAAACTTCTTTGAACCGAAACGAAACGATTTGTTGACACAGGATGAAATATTTTGTTGAACGTATTCAACAAAATTTCGTTTTCAGTGGATCCAAAACAAAACAAAAAAATCATTGTAAAAAGTTGATTGAAAAAAGAAAATGAAGAATCATCGTTCCTGATGGGCTACAAACTCCACCGAATTCGGGGGCTTCAGTTTGAACGCGTCAAAGATCGAAGGCTCGAAAAGTTTTTAACCACAACCTTGTTAGAATCGAGTCCTTTTTGTTACTCGTGATTCCATTAATTTCAAAAGAATGAAAAATTCCTTTTTCGAGTGTCATTTTGGACCATTGAAAAAAAATCGACAAAATCATTTTTATTTATAAATTTCAGTGATAATAAAATCGAACGAAAAAAAGTAAAAAATCAAATAAAAAGTTTCTTCGTTATTCCGACTGTTTCGAGAGTTTTCGTTGTTAGCGTCGAATCGAGGTCGGAACTCTGTGATGAATTTCCACGTTATAGAGCAGTCGGTTTTACGTGACGAAAAAAGAGCACGATCAGGTTGAGGCTTCGTCGAAAAATATTTCAATGATTATCGTGATCCAGGAGTCTGGATCAGAAGAAAATAAGAAAGAAGAATAGTTGCGAAAAAAGAAACAAACTGCGTCTCATTTTCTTCGAGCCTGACTACTGCTGCTGCTGTTGCTGCTGCTGCTGTGGCTCTATCGCGTGGTGATTTTTCTTACGACGCTACGAGCCGCGATACATACCTCCCTAATTCTAAATATAAACGGGCTCATCTCACGTCGCGTGGACGCGGCTCTATTTCCTACTCGCGAAGTAGACACATCGTCGTCACCGAATTCCAAAATCTCTCCCCTTCCTCTTTGCAAAATTGTTTTGTTTTGTTTTGTTTGTTTTTTTTTTTTTAACGTTTCTTCCTAACCCGAAAAATTCGAGGAGACAACGCTTTGCTCGGCGGCATAGATTTACACCGAGCCCGAACAAAGCAGACGCTTCGAGGGCACCGAGAGAAAAAAAAAACAATGATAAAGAATCCTGTTTTTTTTTTCCCTCGTATAGAAACGTACAAATTTTTCGAGGGAAAGAAAGAGAAAAAAAAAAACATTTATAAAGTGCACTGAGAAAAAAATATTTTTTCTCGTAACAAATATAGTTTCGCTCAACTAAAGTCAAAATATTATTGAGAGATGAGAGAAAAAAAAATAATTTGTATAGAGCGAAATAAATTGATTTATTCATTCATCCGAAGGATCGACGTTTCGTCAAATTCATTATCGCGATTCGAACAAAAATGATTTGAGCCAATGAATAATGTCGGTTGTTCGAACGAAATCATTCGGTCTGGCGATTTGGCTGATTCATAAAAAAAAAAAAAAAAACAAAAAATTCATCGTACGATCGAATAAACCGAATCATTTGACGTACGACTGAAAAAATTGGTGAATCTGTCGAATTGACGGTAAAATGAATTCAGTTCGATAGACAAACCTCATTTTCGGAGTAAAGTTCAAAAAAATGTTTATTCATCAGTGCTTATTGATCCAATAAAAACTGATCGATGAATCAAATTGGTGATTAAACGATGACGAAGTTGCGTCACATTTGTATTCCGAATTTAAATATCGTTGCCTTTAAGGGAGTTCATCTGGTAATCGAATTAACAAACAAATATTGATTTAAAAATTTGAATACAGTTATCAATATCAACTAGATCACCTGTCAAAATTTCAGGTCCTTAGAATACTTTGTTTGAGAAAAATTAATAAAAACAGATTTCCCAATTAAACACGGTTCCTTATGCGTTTCTGTGGTTTTTCCGTCTGTAAACATTAAATTCGCAAGCATTGACAAACAGTTTCGTACGAAATTTTTATAAATGCTTAAAAAATATCTAAAAAAATCTTTGTACCACTTCACAAAATCCATTCGATACTTATGAGATTCGGAATAAATAAATTTGTCTCGAAGAAGGAGGTTAAACTTTGGAGGTTAAACACACTCAACATACTGAGCCGACTACGCTAGTCGTGACAGTTTTGGGTTTTGACTTGCTCGGTACCAGATGAACTCCCTTAACAGAGATATTAAAAGAGTCATGATATTAAGTTTTTTTACAAATTTTTAGGAATTTTCATCTGTCAAACGAATTAACAAACAGATTTTAATTTAAAAAATTATCAACGTCAACGAAATGCCCTGTCAAAATTGCGTTTCTTTAGTTTTCCCGTCCAGTTTCGAACAAAACTTCTATAAGTGCTAAGAACTTTTTTACGATTACGTAAAATCCATTCGATACTCACGAGGGAATAAATAAATTTGTCCCGAAGAAGAAGGTTAAAATTTGGAGGTTAAACGCACTAAAAGCATCCGAGCCGACTACGCTAGTGGCTGACAGTTTTTTTTCGTTGAGACTCGCTCGATACCGGATCAACTTCCTTGATGACAAGGAAACAGTAAAATTGTGTCGTAAATATAAATAAATTTTGTTTCACCAGAGCACTTTCCACTTAATTCAATAATTTTTCCAATAAATAACGATAATTCTCGTTTTTATTGTTTGCGAATAATTTTACGAATAAACAGAAGACGAAAAAAAAAAACGTACGAGCAAAACTTGGACTCGTTCTCGAATTAATTGTGAGCAGAGGGACAATTAGTATTTCCGAGAGTCTCGTTGCATCGAGCCTCGGCGAATATGTATTTATTTACATATACGCATCGACATGTGTCTGAGAGCGCAACACAGAGAGAGAGAGATATACATGAGGTATTCCACGTCAAACCGGCGGACTTTTTCCCTGCCCCTCGCCGATTTGGTTAATTATTTTTTATATGATTATATGAAGTCTAAAAGACACCCTGGAATTTTATCAGATTTTTCTGAAGTCATTTTCGAAAAAAAAAAAAAAAAAAAAAAACATCCAAAAAAGTCCAAAAAAAAGCCCCATTTTAAAAATCTGAAAAAATTCCTAAAAATCGCTGATTATATGCCAAACACTTTGAGCTACCGCCCGTAGTGGAAGTACGATTTTTTCTGGGTGTTAATCGGCTAATAACGTTGAAAAAATTCAAAAAATGCCGAAAAACACGTACTCTGACCCAATAGTTGAATATTTCCGTACCCAAAAATTTTTTTTGGCTTAAAAAAAATTTTCCTAATTTTTTTTGTCTTGAAAAAAATTTTTTTTGGCTCAACGAAAATTTTTTCAATTTTTTAAGCCAAAAATTTTTTTTGGCTTAAAGAAAATTTTTGGGTACGAAAATATTCAACTATTGGGTCAGAGTACGTGTTTTTCGGCATTTTTTGAATTTTTTCAACGTTATTAGCCGATTAACACCCAGAAAAAATCGTACTTCCACTACGGGCGGTAGCTCAAAGTGTTTGGCATATAATCAGCGATTTTTAGGAATTTTTTTAGATTTTTAAAATGGGGCTTTTTTTTGGACTTTTTTGGATGGTTTTTTTTTTTTTTTTTCGAAAATGACTCTTCAGAAAAATCTGATAAAATTCCAGGGTGTCTTTTAGACTTCATATAATCATATAAAAAATAATTAACCAAATCGGCGAGGGGCAGGGAAAAAGTCCGCCGGTTTGACGTGGAATACCTCACATATATATATAAATAAATATAAATTGGGTCCGAGTCCGAGGAGGAGAGTGGTTGGAACGAGAGCGTGGGTGCCTAACGAGTCTAGGGCAAAAACAGCTCTAACGAGTAAAGACTCGTATCTTTGACCGGTTGACTTAATTACGATGTAAATTATTATGATTAAAACTCACCGTGTTTTATTGCATTTTTTAATTCATGAATACGAGTGGAAAAAAAGTGTTAACGCTCGTATGAAGTGTCAACAGGGACTGTCGATCGTTTGAGTTACGCGATGATTATGATTTTTAAAAACTGAATTATGAAATAGTGATGAAAACGGTAGGAAAATACTGGTTAAATGTCACGTAGGTGAAATAAGAAGAAAAGAAAAAATTGTAATTTAAATTTAATATTGTTATGATTATTCGAAATGGTAAAATTATCGACGAGTTTTAATAATATTATCGAACTTTATGGTGTGACTCAGGCACACGATAATGGGAACAAACGAAAATGTAAATAAAAGTATACGGAACAGTGGTATGGCTCGTTGTTCGCGCAATCGTGAGCGCGCGCGGACTCCATATTTGGGAACTGCGATTACCAATACTAATTAAACGAGACAATGAAATTGAATTGTTGCCAAATAAGAATGAAACTAGAGCAAAATTAAAGTGTCATTGTTAGGAGACAATAAGAACAAAGTGAAAATGGTATGAAGCAGCAAGAGGAACACGAGGATAAAAGAATTGATGAAGAAAAACTTACTTTTAGACGCTTGAGCTTTCCATCCCTCGCAGCGTTGTACACCGCGCTTTTAAAATCCATTTTTTTTCATAATACGCTCAGCCACCAGCTCGACGCGAAATAAAATGTCAGGATCTCCGTACTGATTTTACTTTTCGTTGGGTAATACGGTATTTTTGTTTTTTTCAATCCTTTGTTTTCAGCGATGCCTTTCCTCGCTATCTCAAGAACGTATTTTTCTCAGTTTTTGACGCACGATTTGAATTATTTGTGTATTCCGATGTTTATATAAATTAATAAATGTGTAAAAAACTTGAACTCGATTTGGGTGAGCTCGTGATCCGAGAGAGAACACTCGCGAAACCAACACACGAGATAATTCTACGCTGCCACGTCTCGATGCTAGGGTGACTCGTTTTAACACGCGAGAAACGAAAGAGAGTGAGGGAGAGAGCGTCTAAACTCCCGAGAATTCGTCGAGAGCCTCTCAGTCCTCAATGTTCCCAAGATCAGCAGAGTTTTGAAGACGAAAAAATATATAGAATGTGCAGAAGCGTAGAGAAAAAAAAAAATGAGAAACGAGAATGGCGAAGAATGAATAATCGCGGGCGATGTGTGGAACTTCGGGAGCTCAACTTCTCGTTGGCACTTGTTTTTCTTTTTTCTCTCTTTTTCTTTTATACCCTTTTCCTTGCCCCAGCTGATTTTCACTCGCACGAAAGTCGACGCGCACACACGCACGCACGCACGCACACATACACACGGGAACACGCACGCACGCGCGACCACTCGCGATTAATCGATCTTTTTCGTAATTCCGAGATGACGGAAAAAAACAGCCTGCAACGTTGTTGTTGTTGGGCTTTCGATAATTGATTTGGGATAAAATGGGGGAAAAAAAAAATAGAGACAATGTTAGGAGAATATAAAGGCTGCGGTTTGCACACGACAACTAGCGACGTAAAGCTGGCTGCCTGGATTCTCGCGACGCGCTGCTGCTCTCACTCACGGGCTACCCGTTTCCCCCACTCTCTTCCTCGTACCCACCCTCCACTTCACTCCCTCGCTCCACCAGCCCCCGGGGTGTCTATACTTATGAATATACCATGTGATTTCTTCTTGCTTTGTCAGAGTTGCATTTATCTTTTCAATCGGTTTGATTATTTCTTCAATCAGCTATACGCCTACGAATTATTTCTGTGTTTCTAGCTGTCTCGCTCTTTTTTTTTTCTCTTGGAATTCTTTCAGTAGTTTCTGATGATCAAATTCTTCTTGGTTTCTTCGCCTGCGCTGCTTCGATCATATATGCAAAGTTTATATCTGTATGCCCTCGTTGTCTGTCGAGCCGCGTCGAGCTTACAGCGTTGGCCACGAGATCGCAGCACAATTCCGGTGTCACTCGTTCCTAGACTCCCGACGAACTCGTCTCTGACTCACCGGCTCTTGATAATAAAATATCATGCATTCGCTCTTTTCATAGACGTCGTAATAATATTAATTTTTCCAATATTTTTCATTGTTTCCCTAACATAACGATTAGAAATGCAGTGTTTCCTGTTGACTTGTGGAAAGATTTTTTTTTTTTTTTAATTCTAATCCGTTTCGCGAGTTAGTTGAGCCTCCCTTCGCAAGATGTCGCCACTCTCGGGTCTCGGAGGTTACTCGTCGGTACACGCGCGTTTCACCGCGTTGAACGTCAAACAACGAACATAACCGTATTTCACTGACTTATCTTATTTATTAATTGCCAGCATCCGAGCTTCGTCGATTAAGCACCGCGAAACCGATGGAATATTGATCTCGATCGGAAAACCAATTAAATTCGGTTACAAAAAATACTCAGTATAAAGTTCTCGTTGAATATTCGCGACTAGCCAAAGAAAAAAAGCGTCAATGATATAGAAAAAAAAAACGCTGGCACAACTTCGCATTTCGATGCTTTTTTATTTTCTCCTCTATTCCCCCGAGTTCTGAAGTTGCTCGTCTTGTCAATTAACTTTTTTATTTTCGTTCCAATTCAAACAAAAAAAAAATAGCTGGTTGTTGATATTGATTACGGTCTCGAAAAAAAAATTTAGATAAACGAAATATTAAAATTAACTAATTAACAAATTTCATTTTTATCGGTTGCTTTAAATTCTCTGTTTACAGCAAACAATTATAATGATAAATCACATTGAAATATCCTTCAAATAGATCGATAAAAAGTGGTAAGTGAGACTATCATAGGAATTGTGCCAAGAAATACAATAATAAGTGGTCAGGAAATGATGATGCATAAATAAATTTCGATGGACACAGAATATTACCGTAAATATTATACACAAACGGTGTCCCAAGAGTAAAGTTCCGAAGTGCGAGTTCCGATTGACAGTGGAAAGACCGGAGTGAAAAAAAAAAAAAACTTCGAGTGTTTTTTGTTCGCATGATTCTTTTCGAGTCCTTGAATAATTAATGAAAAGTTTGAGATTAATTAGATAGGAGAATCCATAAGAGCTCCTGAACTTGAAATTTTATTCTAAATCAATGGTGATCACGTAAAAATTTGCTTCAAGGACACATTGTACATGGATACTCGAAAGTACTTAAAAGACTCGTGCGGTGCACGAGGTGGGAGGGGGTAGCTCGAGGCGCATATCGTATTATATAGCTGGCCAAATACTGCTACTATTATGTCTCAGTGTATAGCCCAACAGAGGGAGTTGACGGGTGGAGCCGTAATCATCTCCGGACGCGGGAGCGTAAGAACGAAGAGAAAGAGAGAGAGCAAGAGTATCGCCGAGCTTCATAAACGAGTTTTACGATCCATTTATACCGACACCTTCGATCCTCCGTTTCTCCTTCTTTGCCTCTAACTGCACCCCCTCTCTCTCTCTCTCTCAGTCTCTCGTTCCCATCCGTTTTTTTCTTGAACGATAGTTCTTTTTCTCGAAGTTCGCGGAGTAAGCGAGAGAGAATATATTTATAGAAACTAATTTTCCATTTCCGCTTTTTTTGTTTGTTTGTGACAAGACGATATTATAAAATAAAATTGCGAATATGATTGAGAAAAAAGTTGAATACAAGGATCACCCAAAAAAACATATATTTGGACAAAATTATTGTAATAACAGACGCGAATATCCGGCGTTGATGTATCGACGACGAGACGCATGAGAAAGTCAAATACACATAATAAATATTATAACCTACAAAGACAACCGCGAAAAAAAAAAACAACAACAAACCGATAGAGACAGAGGAGTCGAAGCGAGATGGATGAGATCGATTTGGCACGAGTTGTGAGAGTCAGAGAAAAAAAAAGAAGATGAAAGGAGGGGAGCATCGGGGGCGCGTGACAAATCCAGAATGCGTCTTTCTCTCTAAGCCGCCTCGCGAGCATCTTTTCTACGTTCTTCTCTCCCACCCATTGCCACATTCGTACACACACGCACGAATACGTCGATTCGAGAGCAACATAACCCTCCATATAGCACGAAAGAGTATTTAATATTAAAAAGGACTTGGATGAAGTACATTCAAAAGCTCGGCGAATCCAAGCTGCTGCCCTTTGTATTGTGAACTCACAATACATACCGAGTGTCCCAAAAACCACGACTCAAATGTCCATTGGTTGATAAAGCTACGATAATAGGGAGAGAAAATAATTTTTCCGTTGTTGTAGCTGCACGTATTTGTTCATCGCTCCCCCGTCGTTGGTGGAAAAAATTTCTTTTCACAATCTCGCACAATCAGTACCTTTTTGTATTTACAGAAGCGCCATTTTAACCAGACCATTCGTACGATCAAAGAAAAAAGTAACAGCCCCCCCGCAGAAGATAAACATTTTTTTTTTATATCGATCGAGCGAACGGTGACAAGAAACAAGTACTTAAAAATCCGCAGCCATTTATCTCGGCGTTCGTGCATGCAACCGTTCGACACTTTTAACCTACAAATTGAACCGGTTATATTCAGGACACCCTCTGTGTGAGTTTCGCCACGGAATGGGGAATATACGGGCGGTCTCTATCGTACCTAGAGTTATACACACTTTGTGTTGTGTCGGTGCGTCCTCGTTGAAATGCACTTTACGCGCGGGGGTGCGACTGAGAGGAAAACCGCGCGTAGTGTGTATCCTGACGCGCGGCCTCTCTCGCAACTACATACTACACAGCGAGAGTTACACGCTATACTATACTTCGATACTGCGATGTGGCATGAGCAAGCAGCATGGGGCACCGGCAACGGGAGTGCGGCTAAAGTGACGAGCCGCGCGCGCGCGGAGAGGGAGCGAGAAATTTCTCCCACTCTTCGGTGAGCGGCCCCCCCCTCTACCACTTCTGCTCGTGGTTCCCCACCGGCGGCGGCGGCGGCGGTGCTCTCATACTCTCATCCGTGTTCTTCGCCGCCGCGGCGTTCACACGTTTCCAGTTCCAAGCCCGGACTACGCTCGGTCGGTCTAGATACCAGTCGAGCGTTACCAGTCGCTCGGGCAACATTTCGTCTCGTGTACGTGTATTGTTTGTGTCACTTTTGTTTTTTTTACATTTCTCATTTTTTTTTTGAACGCTCTGTGATTCACGACGATTCATGGTTAAACAACAATAAATATAACCTCGACATTTGTATATCCCACAAAAACACAACGAATTCAACTGCTTTCCGATGTATAACATGAATACTAATAAATAATACATTCCGCGAGTGTTTTTTCATTTTGGTTTTTGTGTTTTAATATAGCGTATATTTATTATTCATGATACGGGTGCTCTGAGTGATCCGCGATGGATTTGGGTTAGCCGGTGAACGAATTTCGCGCGAGATCTCATCCGTTTCGCTTGCTTTTCGCAGCGTTACGTTTTTATTCTTCGCCAAGATATTTATCGTCGTCGATACATATATATAATATTGTCGAGTGTGTTTAAACACATTATCTATTCTTTATGCGGTTGTTCTGTGCTGCATACGCATACATAAAGTCCACATCGACTCGCTGGATTCGATTGTCTAGTCATTTCGCGAGGAGGGAGGTGGAGGGGGGGTGGGGGAGCGATTTCTAGTGTATTAGTAGCGCATTTGTGAGTACACATATATTTATGCGTCGTCGTAAATGTACGAGCGGAGCGTGCAGACGCTTTTCTGCTGCTCATATGCGTGGGTGAGTGAGTTAACGTGCGTTTTTGTGTTTGGCTAAATCGCCGTTCGTCTCATCTCGAGGTTGTCACATCGCCGGCGTAGCGAGGAATGAGGGTAAGCACTTTCGTGCATTACGATATTATTATCATTGTTATTTTAATTATTTTTTTATTTTTTATTATTGTTTATATACAAGTGAGTTTGAATTTTGTCAGGGCAATGAGAGTCAGCGTTATTTAATTCTTTTGAAATTGTGTACATCGAATATATATGCCTGCCGAGTTGACACTATTCAAATGTCATTTTCTCGCGGATTAGTGAGAATCCTCGATTTTATACATTTCATTATCGATTCGAAGTAACTTTTCGGCTGTTTTTTTTTTTTGTTTTTCTAATTTACTGTAGTGGCTTGTTCACAACTCACGATCAGTTTATACCGATATTTTTCGAATCGAATGGGGAGACACTGCGAAACGTAAAAGTACGTCTTTTACTTTCGCAAATTGAGAGAAACGAGTTTATACGGATTCCTTATGAAAGAATAAAATGTGATTTGGGACGAATTATGAAAAAGCGTCCGATACTCTTTTTTTTGTTGTTTTCTTTGTTTCAAGAGAGAAATAAAGAGATATAAATTCGAACATATGCAAATTGGAATAGGTACAAACGTGTGTTGGTGACTTTGGGCTTCCTGAAACGTTTGTTCTTCCTCCTTCTGTCCTCGCTATTCACTATTCAACGTGTACCGAATACGGGAGATGTACACACACATCTCTGTAAACACAATTTCTCTCTCCGGCTCTCACTCTCTCTCTCTCTCTTCCTTCTTTCTCCTTGTGCTTCTCTTTCTCGTGGTTTTGCTTATTCCCTTGTGAGACACCAGCGTGCGTTTTAACGTTGCGTGCCCTGAGCGATGTGTGCGAGATTGTCCTCAACACGCCACCCATTTCCCTGCCTCTCTCTCTCTCTCTCTTGCTCTCTCTCTCTCGTTAGTAACTATATATTTATAAATCGGTGTGTGTGTACGTGTGTGTGTTAAAGCCTCTGACGCCATTTGTCGACGTCGTTACAGCGGAGCTAACGACGAGGAATGAGGGTAGGCATGACAGAGTTAATTGTCGAATAGCATAGAAAACGAGAGAAAGAGAGAACGTTTGAGCATCTCGAGACATTTCGAACCTCTAATTTATAAAGATTAATTCCATTTCTTTTTTTTTTTTTTGTTTTTATGTATCGTTTGACAGTATGAAATACAAATGGTACTGCTTCATTATACAATTAAGGAGATTCATCCGATAATCGAATTAGCGAAGAGATATTGATGAAATAAAAATATCAATAAAATCACCTGTCAAAATGACAAGCCCTCGGGACACTTGATTCGAGAGCAATTAATGAAAAACAGATTTCCCAACTCTTGACACGGTCTCTTACGCGTTTCTGTGGTTTTCTCTCCTGTAAACATCAAATTCGTAAACACTGACAAACGATTTCGAGCGAAATTTCTATAAATGCTAAAATTCATTCGTCTATTCGTAATTTTTTGACTTATTTCTCCAACTTTTGGTTGGTCATCATGAAACCCGAATCGTGACACATATAACGAGCTTCGAAATCCCAAACAATTTCGCGTACACGTGTCTCATTATTTTTCGAAAGAAAGAAAAAAAAAAAAAAAAAGGTTCCTTAATCGTTAAAATGGTCCATCCGTCTTAAGGAGACTTTTATCGAAGGATGAGCATAAAAATAAAGAAAAAAAAAATGTTTTCGCAGCTCGATGGATCGTTTGCTCAATTCACTTTCTGCGCTTGAGATTCTCGGTTTTGTACGTGATCCGAGTGCCCGAGAGCATTCTCATTTTCTCCGTCCCATTCTCTCTTTCCTTCGGTTCGTTTTCTGTTTTTTTTTTCCCTCACTAATATCGTCAGTTGACTCGGTCGTTGAGGAACGTCGTTCAATTTACGACGCGCCGCATTCGCGATTGGCACACAGCGCGGGGCGAGAAATGATGGAAAGACGAGAACGACGATTCCTGACAGTCGCACCAGAGATACACACAAGTATCAATGGAGGATCGTAAACAAAAGGGCGTAACTACTATCCCATTGTCATTCCTCCCGGCTCTCTCCTTACGACCTTTTGACCTTGAACACACTCCGCAACATATTTGCACGTATAGGCGTGTGTGCTCTCTCGCCAGAATGTGCTAACTAAATGGGCGCGAGCCGCGCCTCGCGCCTCTTCAACTATTTTTTTTTAATTTCTTTTCTTTTTTCTTTTCACTCTCATTTCAACCGTACAGGCCACCTCAAAAGTCACAGCTTCTCGGGACATTCGTGAAGCAGCGCAGGACCTAATGAGCTCGGCTCCGACGACGATGAAGGAGGCCTGATGAGAGCGAGGAGCCGTGGACCAGGTCGAAAAAATTGGCCGAAAAATCTTGAAGTAGATAAAAGAAAAAAAATTTATGAGAAAACGCCTGTAAAAAAAAAAAGTTCTTTTATGAAACAGTCGGATGGTTCCGGAGCGCTAATTTTTTTGGTCTCTCTCTCTTTCTTGTCGGACGAAACGTTCTCGAAGTATGAATTAAGCAGAAATTGATAAAAGTGAGGTTCGAGGATCTCGATGAATTTTTTTTTCCCCTGGAGTCTCGTAACTCGCGACTCTGTAAACTGCTGCGTGATCTGTAGGCGAGAAAAATCGTTCGTCAATGAATCTTTCGCGAGGAGGAACTCTCGAAGTTTTTCGGAGCGGCTTTTCGGTATGATCGTCACGGTCACGGTTGCGATATCAAATTTTTCGGAATAATTATTCTAACGAAAAGAAAAATGTTTCGTTTGCTGAATGAGAGAAAAAATGAAGTTTCGCTTCGTTTCATCAAAATATCCACATGCGATACGACACGAACAGACTGCGCCAAAGTAAAATTGTCCATCCCAAGAAATTCCATTTTCAGTGGAACAAAAAAAAAATAGTGAAAACAATCCCTTTTTAGTTGTTGAATAAACTTGAGCTTTTGCCATTCAAATTAAAATCTAAATTCACATTTTTCGTTCAAACATTTTTTTTTATTTTCTTTTTTTCTCATCTTCGTCGTTTTATCTTTTCTTCATCTTTAATTTTTTCCAGCCTATACGAAAAGTACAATTTCATTATTTCTTTACAATCGCGTCATTTCGTCTCCCTTTTCTCTCTCTCTCTCTCTCTCTCTCCTCCCCCCCATGTGCTTTCTTCAACGTCTTTGTTTAACACCCTTTCCCCGTGGCTCTTCTTTTTTCGCCATCGCGGAGTTCCGGAATGGTGTATGGCATGCGGCAAAGCAGAGCGGCCTTGGCAAACCGCTCCTCCTGTTCACCAGAAAGGGTGGAGAAAGAAAAAGAGAGAGATTAGGATAAACGCTGTATGCTCGTTCACAAAGCGTCCCCCCCCCCCCCCCTCCCCGGAACGAGTCGCGTTTTAAGCGCTCAGTAAATCAGACGCGATAAATCGATCGAGACACACACGCGCGCGCGCTTCTCCTCGCGAGAAGCACACCTCCGCGCGGGGCTCTCAGAGCCTCTGTCTCTCCCCCAATACTATACTTTTTGTCTGCTATCCTGACCTCGGATTTTAAGGCTCGTTCACATCATCGCCCCTCTGTAACAAAGCTCCATGCACGAGGAAGGCAACAACCGAGAATTCTTCCTCCCCCCTCCCCCCCCCCCCCCTCTCTTTCTTTCTCCAATTATACGTTCACGTATACCCGTGCTACGAACTATCATCGACCCGATCGATTAGCCAGTCAAAAACTCGTAATCGGGTTACCCGGTGCTGCTTCCTCGTTACGAGATTATTTCAAACTTTTTACCTTTCGACCTCTGACTATAGTCGATCCTCGGATTTGAATCCGAGGATCGAACGGTGCTTTCGAGCAAAAACTTGGAATCCTGTTGACCGAGATGCAGTAAGATCGATCTTAAGTTTTTCGAGTTTTTTTTTTTATCTCGAATTTTATGCTCGTGCTTATACTCGGTGACTCTGAAGAAGGGTACGAATTTTACAGAAAAAAACATGTATGAAGGATGGTGCGAGAATTTTTTTTTTTTGAGCTGCAATAAATATTTATAATTTTAATTACACCATCTTTAATATTGTTCATTATTGTTTATTAATATTTTCATGGATCCGGAACCCTGCGTGGGCCCAAAAATTCACGTACGTCCGTTTGTATTTAGACATGGTCGGTATCGAGTGAGTTCGACTCGGATTTCCGGTATTTATGGACATCAGGAGCGAAATTCGTATATGAGAAATGTTTCGAGGCTCTGCGCCACGTAGTGGTCGGAGCGATAAGCTTTAACGAGCAGGGTATCCGAAAAAAATGGACTCAAGTAGCATTATTTATTTGATTCGAATACAGCTTTTTAGATTCAATTTTTTTATTTAAATTGAAAAAAAGAAAAAATTGAATGAACGATTCTAGTAGATTGAGATAGATTTTGTTTTTCTGGATGTAGCATTATTAAGATGGATTTAGTCTGAAATATTATTTGTATTTCAGAATTAATTTTCGAGTCAACAATAAATCGATATTTCAAATATCAAATTATATTTGATAGCTTCGCGTGTACACGAAGTAACGCGACCATACGAAGTTACAAAAGGGGTGAAAAAGAGAGATTTGTTCGCGGGGGAGAAGAAGAATCATTATGTTGAAAAGGCTGCTGCTGCTCTCCTTACGTAACACGGAATAAAGAGCTCGGGGGGATATCCCCTCTCCTAAGCTCTCACCCTCCCTTCAGATCTTTCTTTAACTTTGCGATTTTTCTTCTCCCTTTCGCGCTTCTCAATTTCTCTATCTAACGAAAGCCATCGGGGCGTCCCCTTTCATCGTTACCGGAGGCCGACGACAACCCCTCTCGGTCTCCTCGTTCATTCGTTTCTCTTCTGTGTGTTGTAAGTTTTTTTTTTCTTTCTTTCTTTCTTTCTTTTTATACATACATGCCTACGCGCACTTATGTCTTCGTATAAACACGTATGTACGGGGCATTTCACCTCGATTTTTCATCCAATTTTTTTCGACTCGATTTGTGTTTTTTTTGGTTTTATTTCATTCTCAGTCATTCTTTTTTTTTATTACCGTTCGCATTATCCAAGGTATCGCAGCCTGAATCCGGAGGAGTAAAGCAAAAAGTGGAAAATTCGAAATCAATCGTCGAACCGAAAAATCCAAAAAGACCTGCAAAAACTCATTTTTCGTATAGAAAAAGAAAGAAGCATGAAAAGTTGTGACTAATACGAAAATAAAAAACAGGTCTGAGTTAGCACGTGTTGAAGTGACGTGAAATGCCCCATGTGCTTGCTCACCATATCAAAACAGAGAGAAAGAGAGAGAGAGAGAGAGAATTCTACGACGACACACCAGTGCGGGTGGAAGGGACCGGATCGGGGAATCCAGGGGGGTTGAGAGACTCGATGAGCCGACGTAAGAGGGGTTCATCCTTCTCGCTCTTATACGTATACGTAGGGTATATTATTGCTTTCTCATTTTCTCGCCCGCTCCTCGAATGAGAGGGCGGTGCGAAGGGAGCTTTCCTACCGAGACGAGTATGGGGGGGAGGGGGTGAGGAAACCGTGATAGCGTCTTTGCCGCGCTCGCACAAGACTTTTGCCGCGAGATGAGAGGACAAAAAAAAATAAAGGAAAGAAGATGAAGGAGAGAGGAGAGCAGGGAACGAGCGAGAAACAAGGGTGGAAAGGCCGGGGGCTCGGGGACAGGGTAATTGTTTGTCCTCAAAACTCTCTTTCTCTTTTACTCTCGTCTCTCCTCCTCCTCGTCTCTTACTTCACGACGTCGCTGAAGCGCTTGCGCGCTTTATTTTCTGTATATATATAAAACCGAGTTTTTCCTGACCGCGATTCTTGCTCCCGAGTTATCTGGTTCAGACCCTTCTCCTTTTCGTCTTTACTCTCATTCTCTCTCTCCCTCTCTCTCTCTTTTTTTTATACTCACTGCACTCCCTACCTCTCTGCTTCTCTTCACGTACATAATGTTCTCGCTTCTCTTCTATTTCTATTATACGAATTTATACGGCCATATCCCCCGAGGTTGAGCACACACACCTACCGTTTTTATTTTTCGTCTTCGCTCTTTTATTTTTTCATTTTTTCTTTTTTTTTTTTAACTCTCCTCTTCCTCCTTCTGTTCCAACGACGTTTCTTTACCAATTTCACGATGATCCCTGACACCTTTGTCGTCAAATTCTCGAGGCTGCAGATAAAATGCTCTTTTTGCTTGAGAAGCTTGATCAATTAATCGCGGAGATATGAATAATTTCGTTTAAACCGATAAATTATTGTTCCGTGCTTCCCGGACACCAGGAGGAGATAATCGTGATTTCGTTGATTCATTCTTCGGTATCAGAGAGTCTTAAAAAAAGAGTTGCGATCTCAACGCGCATGGATGAAGAATGAGAGGCAAAAAGTTTGGATCTTGGTTGCTGTCTTTTTGTGGTCATTCGCTGTGTTCATGAATAATCCTTGGACCGCGGCCGCCTTCCACGGGTGTATACTTCTGCATGCTGATCGCGGGTGTGTACAGGAAAAGATAAAGAGTCGTCAACAAGTTTACGAAACACGAGTCGCATAGAACTGGAGCTTTGGTTATATCGCTCGTGTGGATCTAACCGATTAAACACTTTCCACTCACCACTTTTCTTTCTCGCGGAAAATATGTCAGGAAAGCATCGAGATACTTAATTAAAAAACCAGATTTTTTTGGTACAAAATGATTCTTTCGAGGCATCAAAAAAAATATCGAAATCACAACAAAAATTTTTGTTACAACGAAACGAAATTGTTTGTCGAAACGATGAAAATTTCGTTGCCTGAAAAACGTTTTTTTCACATTTTTTTTTTCTTCTCTTTCTCGACTTTTCGACGTTGTCAAATAAAATTAACATCTGTCATTTGAAAACTGAAATAATATCTGTGAGCGCGTTAATAAAATGACTGATACGATTGTATCGTGTTGTACGATAAAATAAAATGATTTCCGAGTTTAAATACGGAAAATCTCTTTTTATTTGAGGCCCGATATCGACTTTGATCTCGTTTTCTCGATTTCGTCGTCGCATATCTTCAAAAAAAAAATAATGACAATCTGATAAGTTGAATGTTTTGTCGAAACTAGAAAATTTTTTTTTCTCTCCTACGATTTTTCATCTCTCTTCATCCACGGAAAGACGGGGACGCGGTTCATCAAAGTTCCATATTTTATGTACATGTGTGAATATAATACATGTAAATACGTAGAGTTCTGTGTAAGTGCATATGCGAAGCGTTCGCTGACTCTCGTCTATAGCAATAATGCATGAACTCACCGGAACGCTTTGTACGTGGGCGCTACTCTTGCATTTCTTTTTTTTTTCTTTTTTTTTTTCATTTTATTTGATTTTTTTTCTTTCTTTCAGAGTCGCGCTGCATTACCAAGGGACAAAAGAGATTTTTTCTTTTGTTTTTCTCCATTTCCTTTACCCTTCTATTCCTTTCTTTTTCTCCCTTTTTCTTTTGCTTTTTTTGTTTCCTCCCCCCCCCCCTTCCCCATTTTGTTTTTTCTCCTTTTATCTTTCTTTACTTTCGTTCTTATTTGTTTTTATCTGCCTCTGACATTTTTTTGTATCCACCTCCTCTCGCGTTATTCTCGAAACGAATTTACGTGCAAAATGCAATTTTTTCTTCTCATCGATCCGCGGCGCGAGTGCGGATTGCACTCGAAAAAAAAAAGGCTTCTGTTTATCCGGCGTTGAAAATTTCAGGAAAATTTCGTTTCCGTTTCATTTCGATGATACTTTTTGACGAAATTATTTAATCCCCTAACGTAAAGCTCCGGAAAGTTGAAAAAAAAAGTCAGTCTTCCGCTGCAGTAGCATTCGAGCCCGTGAGAACAGCGTTGAAAATGATTTACAAATTTCCAAATATTTTTCGGTTTTTTCATCCGTTAGTGGAAAGAGGCTGCACGATTTGGACAAATTCTGTCTTTTAGTGTCTTGGAAGCTCGACGGATCTATGGATCGTAGAAAGAGAGCAATAAAAATAGCAGGGACGTGTACGTCGCCCTGGCAGGCGGGGAAATTGGAGCTTGTGCGTGTGTTCGTGTTCACATTGGGGAACAAAACCACACGAGAGCTTCTGCAACATTGAAGCAGAGGCAGAAGAGCGAAAAAGCGTGCGAGGGGGAAAAAAGGATAGAGAGAGAGAGAGAGAGAGAGACACACACATCCGGAAGGAAAGATAATAAAGCACCGCGAAATTGTAGCAAAAAGATCGAGTGAGAACACAAAAAAAAAAGGGGGGAATGAGAGTGCGAAAGAGAGAGGAATGCTATCAAAAATGCGCTGTATAAATGGGACCGAGAGAGTCGAATATAGAGGAAAATAAAAAAAAAAAAAAAACATTTCGGACGATGACAATCGCTAATCAAATTGTGCGCGTCCCGGGCTAATTGTTCGTCGCGAATTGTCAGTCCCGAATTGGCTACGGGAATGAAAATTGAAAAGCCCTCCTCGCCACCGCTCTCTCATCCTGGCTATCTCGTTCATTCTTTTTTTTTTCCTTTTTTTTCCCCCTCCTTTTGTACGCTACGATGATCATCTATATATATAACGTTGGAGCCGCACACAACATCGTAGTGCTACTGGGCGGGTGCTGTCTGTGTCGTTTTTCGTACAGTTTATTCGAGCTAAAGTCCACGCATTCCGTTCAGAAGTCCGGCAAGTGACGCCTGATTTTTTGCTAAACCAGCAGTTAGATCGTAAAGTTCCGATGATAAAAGTCCTTCGTCATTTTTTTTTTTCTGGTAGACGCCGTCGGTGAACGATTCGATGATTGATTGAAAACGTTGAAGGATTTATCTCTTCAGAATTTTATAATTCCAAAATATATTATCCGATCTCTTCGGTCATAACTTCGGAGACACGCCGTATATTGATTTCAGGTCGATTCGACCCGAGCGAGGCCAGAAAACGATGAGAGAAAGGAAGAACGTGACCCCAGGAGTGCTCAAATTTTTTTTCTTTTTTTTTTTTTTGTTTCAATATATTTTTTTTTCTTTTCCTCTCCCCCGAGCTCTCGAGAGCTCGAGATATATGGAGGTGTGCACGCCGACAGTAACGATTTAAGGGGGCGCGTTCGAGTGGGTGAAAGAGAATACGTATATATATGTATATATCAATATATATACGTATATTTTTATATATGCACACATGTATATAGACGATATGCCAATCCCATCTTTCCGTTGCATAGACAGCAGCCTCCCTATATGAACGTGGTTTTGCGTTATCAACGCGCGAAACGTTAACCTGAAAAATGAATGCGTTCGGGGCACTGTAGTCCACAGGACTTTTCATTTAGATGAGCGATTCTTTTTCGTATTCCAATTTAATTAGACGAGCTACGTTTTTTCTGCTGCTTTTATTCATTTATTTTTATTTTTGAATTTTTTTTTTTTTTTTTTCGTTCCGAACATCGTATCGCGTCGATGGAACGAATTTTTGCTCATTTCTTTTCTCATTTTTGTATATTTGAGAAAATGAAAAAAAAAAAACAATTGGGGAAACCTTGGAGTTTCGTTTTTTTTTGCGCTGCTTCAGCGAATATCTTTCGATCGAGAAATTCGAGTGTCTCGAAAGACACGGAACGTGTTGACGAAAAATATTATTCAATGGGAAAATGATCATAAATGAGACGGATGAAAAAAAATGAGCGTATTTAGTACGAAACGGCTCTGTAGACTCGTATTCAGAAAAATGGGAAAATGCAGGGGAATGGAAAAAGAAAAAAAAAAAAAAATGGAAAAAGGGTAAAAATAAAAAGGAGGAAAAAAGCGTGACAACGCTCTCGCACTCTTCTCGTTTCTTTCTTCGTGTTCTTTCTCGAACGAATGGCAATTTCGCCCGACCGTTATAGCCAACTCCTCCTCGATGAAATCGTCGCTTTTGCTACTGGAATTCTCGTACGTACTTTTATCTCTTATTATTTTTCCTCGTGCATGTTTCTCTTCCTGCTCGTATCCTCGTTCTCGTGCATCCTTCTCGTCCTTCCCCCGGCGACTCCACCAAGACGACCTTGCTTCCGGCTTCCTCGAGCTTGCTGAATATTCACGAGCTTCTCTTTATCTTTTACTCCCTTTCTCTCTTTTCCTTCGTACCGTCGCTCTTTCACATTTTATTTATTTTTCTTTCCACCATTTTATTTCTCACTCTTCGCTTTTCTTTGCTCCATTTTTTTTCTCTCTCTCTCTCTCTCTCTCTTTCTTTCTTTTCATTCCCTTTCGACTATTTCATCCATTCGCTTCCTCTCCCTCTCCTCCCTTTTCTATTTTCTCATTTTTATTTTCTTTCCCACTTTTTTTTTTTTTTGTTTTTTTTGTTCACTATATGCATCGCAATAGAAATTCTCGACCACTCGTGAGAAAAAATTGAGCAGGAGGAGAGGAAGGAAAAAGAAAAACGTGTGCGGCTTTGCATTCGTGCGTCCATTAACGCGATTGACGCGATGAGCAAAAAAAAATAAAATAAAATGCAAATCGAGTGCAGAGAGATAAGAACGATGGAAAATATGGTAGATCTTAAACCGCACGAGTCGGTTTTCAATTCGATCGACGAATGTTGCATTTTTCTTTCTTTTTTCCTCCCCAATCGATCTGCTTTCTCGAAACATCACACAAAAATTACAGAAATCACGAGCTCTCACGACGAGAAGAGGAGAAAAAGTGAACGAAAAAAAAATAGACACTCGATAAAATAAATTATTCACCGGAGTCGGTTATTATCGTTGTGAAAAATCTATATATACAGATACATTGCGCATGTCGGCGCAATTATTTTACAAGGGTGCTGTAGCTTAACTCATCGGTACATTTGACTCCTGCTCGGGTAATCCAAACGCGTCACATAAATTCACACCGCAGTCACGCGACCACTTATTGATTTCGTTTTTCCCCCTCCCATTCTTTATTCCACTTTTATCCAACAAAGTGGACGCCGCTTGGGATAAATAGTATGTTTTATGACGTTCTTTTATCTCTCGTTGGATTTTTTCTTTCCCCCTCTAATGCCTTCATTATTATTTTTTTTTCTCTTTTGCTCCTTTCACTCGTTCTCTTCAAATCAGTCCATTCTGTTTTCTTTTCCAATTGCTCTGGCTCTTTCTCTTCTCCTTATTCACTCCCCTTTTCTTCGTCATATATTCATTTTTATTTCTTCCTTTTTCTTATTTATATTTTCTCCGTTTACTATATAGTTTTTTTTTTATCTAAAAAACCTAGAAAATATTTTTAATACTTTTTTTTCTCTATTTTTCTTTTCAATTTATATTTTCTACTTTTTCTTTCTTTCGTTCTCTTTTTTTTTCTCTCTTTCTCTCATCTTTTCGTATATCTTCAGCTGTTTTTATCGTATGACTGCAACAATCGAAGAGAAAGACGAAGGGCTGAAGGGAGGCGGTGAGAGAAGGATGCAGGTAATGAGAGAAGGGCTGGGAGAAGGGGGGAAGGGTGATACTGCCTCTGGCTCGGCTAGCTTTAGCGAG
This sequence comes from Campoplex capitator, assembly GCA_037576405.1. Taxonomy (NCBI): domain Eukaryota; kingdom Metazoa; phylum Arthropoda; class Insecta; order Hymenoptera; family Ichneumonidae; genus Campoplex; species Campoplex capitator. The sequence continues at coordinate 3,318,968 of JARBWI010000323.1, read as the reverse complement.
ATCCCTGCCTAGGACCGAGGGAGTTTGAGGGTAAGAACGGTATGACAGGCATTTGATGAGGGGACCAATACCGCCCACTGAAATCTCTCCTCGCAGTGGCTCTCATTATCCTGAGAACGAAGCTTGTTATTTTTCTATACATTTTTTTTTCTTTTCGATAGAAAAAAAAACTGAATATTGCCAAGATTTTTCACAACTAAATAGTCATTCGATTGCTCAATCAATTCTCGGTCAATTGCAGTTCTCGGGTGAGCGAAACCATGACGAGTCGAAGCAGAGTTTAAGGAGTTTCGGTACAAAAGACAAAATGTTAAGAAATTAATGAAATTTGGTGATAATGTTGTTCAACATCAATTACGAAAACACAAATTTTTTCAAAATTTTCTTCTACTTAGTTATCGAGTAATTACGCATTAAAGCAGATTTCTTATGCCCGGAATGTATACCTATATATATGGAAACGCTATGCTTATACGCGTGAACTTTAGTCTTCAATTACTCGATAACTGTGAAGAAGAAAAATCTGAAAAAATTTGTATTGTCAAATTTGGCGATAAAGAATATGTTCACCAAATTTTATAAAATTCTTAACTTTTTGACAATTTTTTTGTGCTTTTAACATGGTATAGCATGGCAACATTGTATCGCCTGTACCGAAGCTCCTTAAAAGGAAAAAAAAAAACATTTTTTTCCTCATTTTTAGAAAAATGAATCAGAAATAGTTGATAATTGATAACAAAATTGAAAGGATTGTTTCGAGAAATGAGTGATATATCGCGAGTGTGGGGAAAAAGGAACGAATTTTTTTTTTACCTCCGCGAGAAACACTAGCATTGATTAGGTTTTTCGAAAAATAAATGGAAATGGAATGAAAATATTTTGAGCTTCAAATTCAGCGTTGTTTTTTCTTTCTTTTTTTCGAAATTTGTGAAACACCTAACGGGAGAGGGGACGGCGGGTAAGGATAATTTTGTTGAGGTTGAAAGCCTCTGGGGGTGTTGTTGGGCTCGTGGACGACAACCCCGCGTTGTCATGTATCGGGCTGTCCTCGTTCTCGTTCGGCGAGTCTCGTTCCTCCTGCGACGAGAGACAATATCATATCCCTTTCCCTCTCACCTAAACGGTTCTCCAATTCTCCATCTTTATCACTCTCTTTATTTCTCTTTCCTCATCGTTCGTACACAAGGAGAAACTCTCTCGTGAGTGGATTGCCGGGAACTATGGACAATTCACAGCCAGAGGCAACAACCCGAGAAAGAATAGAGAAGGAGAGAGATGCTTTCTTGTTGTTTCTATTTCGTTGCAGAGCTCGGTTGAGAACCAGGCTGAGGTATCCCCGGTCCAACATTTACATTTACATGTCAAACAAGCGCCCCGATCTCTTCTCTTCTACCCTTTCCTCTTTTTCTCATCTTTCGCTCTCTCGACCTTTTGCTCTTTCTCTCAAGCCTCATTTACTTTTATCTATCTCTTCCTAACTTTCTCACTCTTGTAATCTTCCTCACGTTTCCTCTCTCTCTATTTCTTTCTCTTCCGCTATCCGTTCCTCTTTTTTTCCTCTCCCTCTCTCACTCTCTCTCTCCCTTCTTGGCTATTCCATGTCAATTTTGAAATTCTATTCCCTCGTTCTAAGGTTGTCCAGGACAAATGAAACCGTAATTAGTCAGTCGATCACTCTTCAAGGAATTCGGTTGCGTCCTTCTCGATCTATTAACGATCGTCGAATATACAGCCAAGCGGTAGTTCCTTCGTACGAATAGATACAGAAAAAAGGCCCGAGAACCATCATATCCGAGTACGTAAGATTCAACAGGGCTCGCCCAAACTTTTTCTTTTGATACTCAGCGTCGCGCGAGCCGTCACCGCCTTTCTCTTTTGATAAGAAACGAAGACAAGATCGTAAGAACATGATGGAACATAGTGGCGAAACAACGGTCGCGGATAAGGGCCTGAAGAGCTCGCGAACAGAGGAGAGAGAGAGAGAGAGGAGTACACATTCACAAATGCCATCGTCTATTTCCGACAGTGGGTCGATCGTGTCCTCCGAGGATGTTTCGCTTATTTGTACAGGTCGGGCTCTCTGGAACTTGGGGCTGGTGAGCTAGAGCTCTGGGCTAGACGGAATAACGCGAGAATGAGACTGCGGGGAGCCAGGAGAAAGCGGTGTAGAGAGAAATAGAGAAATAGCGGAAGGAAGAGAGTGCGACGGAGAGAGAAAGAGAGAGGAGAGAGAGAGAGAGAATGGGAGCTTCGTGCATACCGCTGCGTAAACACACGTGTAAATAACGTGTACGTCTATACGTTGAATAGTCGTGCACAAAAGGCCATAACCCGTGTAATTTAATAGTCAAAGTTATTCAGAGTTGCGCCCTTTTGTTTCTCACCTCTTGATCTATCTATACGTACAACTACATACACGATTGTCCTACGTTGCACTTCGTATAAATCCATCCACATGTACTCCCACGCCTTCTCCTCCCGTTGTGCACATTCGTTGAGAGAGATAGAGAGAGAGAGGATGAAGATTAAACCGAGCAGAGAAGAGAGACAAAGAAAGAGAGAGAGGGAGAGATGCAAGCATAGAGAGTATGCCGAAAGACCGCAGCATTGTGTCGCGTATTTGCTGTAGCTTCGTTGATGGCGCCACTGTCTCTGCACTGCGACGTCGTATATATGCGACGTTTATCCAAGTGCACCCCGTTTTGTTGCTTTTGTAGCCTTTCGTCTCAAAACCATCTCCATGGTTCAACCCCACGCATTCTCTTGCTTTTACGCTCGTTTTTTTTCATCGATCCGCGATGAACCGTTTACTCCTTGTAATGCATACATTTCCAGATATTGAAAATCCCGCTTGGGTTATCCTTGGATCTTGATTATTAAGGAGAAAGCAATTATCTTTCTCGATGTGAAAGAAAAATGGTTACAGCTTGAAAATATAAAACGACGACAACGCGGATCGTTTTAATGAATTCACTGCCCTTGTGTCGGCTACTGTAATTCGATTATTGTACGACGATAAACGTAATTGATAAGACATGTTCCTTCCACGGTAGATCCTCAACGTAATCCCAATTGTCAGCTTCTCGCTTTCATTCATCAATCTATTTTTCGTCTTGAGAATCGTTGCCACATTTCCGGTTTTCTCATTCCACGGGCTATCGGAGTTACGAATTGTCTCTCGTACGCAAGGGGCGCTGATGATATTACAGTAAGGAGGAGACTGGCGAAGCTAATTTATTCGCGCGGTCCTTGCGCCATTGAGCTTTCTCCATTTTTTTTTTTTTTTTTTCTTATACTTTTTAACCTTTTTTTTCTTTCTTTCTTCCTTCTTTTTTTATTCCTTCTCCTCCTCCTCCTCCTCTCCCGATCAGATCTTGCAAATTAATTAGTTTTAACGTCACCGCGGTACCGGTGAGCGAGACAAGGAGGATTACGAAATGGAGAAAGAGGCCAAACCGGGAGAAAGAATTCTTCACTTTTTTCTCGCTACTAGTGCCGAGAAGAAGAATCCAAGCGGTGAAACAATTTCCTTCCTTCTCAGCTTCATCCTCCCTCCTCCTCCTCCTCAGCCATCTCCTTTTTTCTTCCTCTTCTCAACGCCCCCCCCCCCCCCTTTCTCCCTCCCTCCCGTCGCACCTCTCGGCGCTTCTCTCACGCCGTCTCAAACTTCTCGCACAAAAGAGTAAGAAATAAGAACCGAGACAGAGTCAACTATTTTTTTTTTCTCTTGCCTCTCTCTTCTTGGTTTCTTTTCGCTTCAACTCCACCTCCACCTCCTTCATTCTCCACTTCCTTTATACAAGATGTCCCAAAAATAATGTCCAACGTTCCTACTATAAATTGATTCAAATATTCTGGAAGAAAGAGCCTGTAGAAGCTCCCTTCTCCGCGGCACTTTTGGTGAGCTATCAATCAACGAATAACTCATATTGGTAATAGCGAATCTACAGAATCGGCTGAAGCAGTAGGCACAGCCGTTATTGGACGGACACCTCTATCGGTGGCGTTCGATCCTATTCGCAGTGATCCTGACGCGGTATCTTTTGAAAAAGAAACGAAAAATCATCAGGAATCGATTGATATCTCATCAAGAGTACACTGGGTGAAAAATGCCTGATAATTGTTTCACTGTTCGATAAAAGTCGTTCGATTTGCCCTCCGAATCGTAATTCGGCATCACTTTTTGGACATCCCGCAGATCTCGTGTTATACTTAATAAAACTTTCAGACGACTCCGGAGTATACCTATCGATTCCGTTAGATTATTGGAAAACGATTGTTCGCGACCCACGCGCGCGCCTCTCCTCTCAGTCTCCATTTCTATTTCGATCCTTTCCTCTCTCTCTCTCTCTCTCTCTCTCTCTCTCTCTCTCTATCTCGATCTTAGGAGTAGGAATCTGTTCGGGGAGAAGACGTAACAAGGTTATCCAATGTCAGTGACGCTCAGTCACTGCTATACCCTGACGCAAATAAGTTTGAACCAATACGAGAAAGAAATGAAATAAAATCCTTCGGACCAAGTCAGCTGGAGACGTAAAAAAAAATTAAGTTTCATTGCAAATTTTTTTATTATATTACTAGTCATTCGTTTAATTACGAATATTGAAAGTATCCCTTTTCTTATCCGAGTCATCAATTACCGCTGGCCAAGCGATAAATTGATTCTTAATCAAAAGCTCAATATAATTCCGAAGCTAAATGTCAAAGTCTTGGGACTAGCTGCAAGTCTTTATTCTTGCCTTATAAGAATCATTGGATTCGAGTCATCGTGGCCTGAATCCAGTCATCAAGTGGAGCCTAAAATCCAAAATTGAATGGAGGCGTTCGTCTTGGGCGCTTAAAGCTGCTCAAAGTGCAATGTACATAAATCGAAAGATTGAAATAGTCTATAAAAAAAAAAAAGAAATGAGCGAAAATGGAATCGGTAAATCGTTGGTGTGCAATTCGTAAAATCAAAGTTTCGCAAAAATCATCGTAGCATCAGCCGGTCTCTCGTTCCCTTACTCTCTCTCTCTTTTCCGGTGTGAATTAATCGTTGGTTCACTGAGCCGCGGGCGAGTGGTGTGAACAATGAGAGGAGTGAGGTAGGAGATAAATAGAGAGCGAGAAAATAGGGAGGAGAGGGTAAAAACATCCCCCTTTTCGTAACTCTTCGGTGTTCAATTGAAAATGTTGGAAATTGTGCGAGGGTAGAGAGAGGAAAAGAGCCCCGTGAATATTCCAACGCGGGACTGCGATAGGAGATCGAGAAGGGTGGAAAGAGACGGAGAGAGAGAGAGAGGGAGGGAAGAGTGGGCTGTAAAAGCTCGTCGGTCAGCGACAATCGGGGTTAACCAGCGCAACAACAACCTGTTCGATGACTGTTCCGTTTGATGATTGCAACAAGTGTGACTCACACCGTCACTGCTCGTACAAATATATGTCGACCCCATAGATTTTCTATATATACGAGGTGTCCAAAAAAAAAAAAAAAAAAAAGTGCAATTGCAACGGTTAAAAGTCTAGAAAGATTTTGACATTTGGAAAAGTGCAGCGAGTCTCCTCTCCTCATCGGTCCTCCTTTTCGTTCTTCCCTCAACGAAATATCGAGCCGTCAATGCGAGGGTCGATTGATCGGTCATCGACGTTGTTTATTCTTCAAGAACGAACGTTGCTCTTCGATCCTGCGATTTGCTTATTTTTACACAAATTCCGGCTTGACTTTGAGGACACCTTGTACATATCACGTTTGGACTATCCATGGATTCGGAGCTCGCAGCATTTATTCACAGTTTACGGGGGAATGGGAGCGGGAGAGGGGGAAAACGTGTATCATTCGTTCTCTTGTTCCGCGAGTCCAAGCCGATCCATGTATTCGTCATTGCTTACCGCACAGTTGCTCCTCTCGCGTGTTAGTTGCGTCACGATATAGTCGGGCTCAACAAGTGGCCAAATCATTCTCTCTTTCGCTGACTCGAACGAAAAAATAATATCCCGTCCATCCTCCCTCCCCCCCCCCCCCTCGTTCTCTGCCCTTGCAGCCTGCGGGTATGAATGTATGAAACTCGCTGCTCTGACCGTGGTGAACAATCCGTAGCAAAAACGCCATTTACTTCCATCTTTCTCGTTCTCTCTCTCTCTCTCTCGATGTTGAACGCTCCTAGCATTTCATTGTTCCATGATCATCCTCACCTGACAAGCTTGATGCTCTCTCTCGTTGATTCTCCATTTTCACCATTTCTCATATTTTATCGTCCGAATCATTGCCAATGAAAGCTGCATCATTCATCAGAGCTGGGTATATGAAAATGGCTAATACAAATGGACTTGTAATTCTCTACGTTATTTCATTTTATCCTGCTGCTCGGACCGTTCATTACAAAAGCAGATTATCAATTAGATATAATAGGATTAGTTTGAAGCTGAAAAATGTAATTTATTATTTCTTGACACGAAGCCTGCTCACGATGAAGGATCAAAAATTTTGAAAATGTTTTTTTTCTTTTTCTCGTCACATTTTCTCGTAGAGACGTTGGGAGGATACTCGAGTCACGATATTTCGTACACTTCTGCAGAGACTTTTCGCTCTGCACACACGATATGCTTCTTTCGCATTATTCCTGCAATTCTTTATTTTTCTCATCTTCCTCCTCTTCTTCCTATCTCTTTATACGCGTGTATAGATTAAGCTCGCAGGGTCTCATTAAGAACGCCTTCGTGGCTCTTTATTCTCGAAGACTCGTGCTACGCTTCTCGCCAAGTTGCTGCCTGCTCTGCGGCACTCGCAATCCCGTCTCTCCCTCTTTCTTCCTCTTAACCCTTTCTTTATCTCGCACGCTCCTTCGTATATATGTCTTTTGTAAAACATCGCTCATCGTACGCGGTGCCGCATACTAAAACTCTGCGTTTTTCCTCTTTTTTTCTTCATATTTGGTTTCAACACTTCGCCCTGCACTCGTTTTTCCTGTGATCTCCGATTTTTTTTTGTGCATCTCTGCATATCACAGCCCGAGTGCAGATTATAAAGTCGCCCAGAGGAGCCAGTCTGCGCGCCCGAATGCCGGGCACCAAGTAATTTATTTTTGTTTCACAGCCATGAGGCTCGATCAGGTCTAACGAAGTAGATAAATAAAAAAATTATTCAAGACAATAATGAGGATTTTGATTATTATGCTCGTACGCGTGGGCGCCTATGTGTGTGTGTGTGTGTGTAATTATCGAGTGGCGGGATGGAGGATTGGGTGAAAATATAATTTGCTGAAAACAGTAGAGACAAAGTTTTGCCATCTGATTCTCGCTAGTTTGCCTTCCATCCCTTCCATCCGTTATTGTAGCCCCGGAAAGCAGGGGCTGTGAAGGAGAGAGAGAGAGAGAGAGAGGGCGCGCGTCACCCATTACTAATCGAATTCTTCTCGTTCCAGGGTGGCGGTGGAAGCAGCGGGGCTGCGGGCGGTCTGAAGTTCACGGTGGCTGACACTTGCGAGAGAATCAAAGAGGAATTCAATTACATCCAGCAACAGTACCACTCGTGAGTAGATCTTCTCTTCTTCCCTCCCTCCTCCCTCTTTCCTCCTCTCACTTCTATTTTCGCCCCCCTTCGTCTTTCTTCGCTGCATCGTTCATTCCTCTGTTTTCCTAGTTTTCGAAACTTCTCCGACGTTTTTTTTACAACGTTCCCTTCGTCTCTTTTGGCATCTCGTCGCTTTTATTTCTTCCAGAAATATTTACGACTCCTCCTCTTTTTTTCAATTCCTTAATCGTAGTTTTTTTTCTTTTTCCCTTCCGTCACTTCTCTTAGCTTATCCTTCGTGTTCTATTTTCATCTCATTTTTTATCATCTCGTATCCTTTATGCTCGTCACTGTTTTCTTTATTCCCTTTTTTCTCTCATATAAGACACGAATAAAATATTTTTATCCTTATTCATTGATCCCTCGCCTCCCTCCTCCCTCTCTCTCTCTCTCTCTTTTGCTCCCCTCCTCCGTCCCCCAACACGTTGTACAAAATCTTGCTCGCACGTAACACCTCCCGCCGCCACCGCCGCCGCCGCCATCTCTTCCATCTCCTCGTCACCCTCGTCTCTTCTCTCCTTCATTCCATGACGTGTCTCTCGAAACCCCACTCTCATCCCGCACCAACCTCTCCCCTCCAACCCCCTCCGACGTAACCGCGAGACGTAAACTCGTTTTTCTCACTCCTCTATCTGTCTCACTCCCTCGCTCTCTTTTCTCTCTCTGTTCCCCCCTCGCCCAACAGATCTTTACTCTTCCTCCCTATACTCCTTCTCCTCTCTTAACTCTGTATTCGCAAGTTTGTTCCTCGCATCGTCTATCATTCCCTTCCTCCTCTTCTTCTTCTTCTTCTTCTCTCTTCCACTCGTTTCCTCTCTCTCTCTCTCTATATATATATATTTCTCTTCTTCGGTTTCGCCCAACTCCTCGCTGTAGCTACACGAACAACGATCGAGATCTCCGGAGTACGAGCTTCGAATTCGAATAGTCTTGCTATTCCCAAGAGCTTTTTTCCTCCTTGACACACGAAATTATTATATTTATTTGTAATAATAACAATAGTCAAGAAATAAATTAATGGTTCTATAAATATATGAAATCCTCAAAAAGGTCATGTCTCAATTGTAGATTTATATTTTTTTTTTTAAATACTGACGAAAGCTTGAAAATTGATTGAAATTTTTCATTTTTTCAACTCCCGATAAATAATTACTTTGAAACCGAATGAAATGATCAATTTATTCGTGCATAATACGTTTCTATAATATTCTTATTCTTGTTATTTTATTATTTGTTTCTCTTTTATCGCAGCTTGAAGCTCGAATTCGAAAAGCTGGCGAACGAGAAGACCGAAATGCAGAGGCACTACGTCATGGTGAGTGCGAAACGAAGCTTTCAATCTTTCAATTTTCTGATGATTTTCATTAAGAAATAATTATAAACGTTGCGAAAAGATTCCATATCGTCTCCATAGATCATTTCGTTGCAATGACATTTTGTTTTTTTTATTTATTTTTTATTTTTGTTTCGCGCCCCGAAGGATGCTCGTTTTTCTTTGGTATTCGTTCCGGCATATGGAATATGATCTACAGGGTATTAGCTTGATTGGATGATTCGTCAAGTGTTTTGTTGGCCAATTCCTGAACAACTTGTACCTTTACTTCGTTTTCTTTTTTTCTTTTTTTTTTTTTACTTTCCTTCGTCTTCGCCCGCTACGTCTTTGGTCTTTATAGACACGAGCGCGCCGGTAATTCGTACGGAGACTTTTTCGTCGCTTTCTCTCTCTCTCTCTCTCTTCCTCATTCACTCGTTCGCTCATTCGCAAGAGACGAAGCTCCGTGAAGCTTTGAAAGTTGTTTCAGCTCTACGTGCCTCCTTCCCTCATTCGCTAAAGGGCAAGAGAGAGAAAGAGAGCGCGGGTAGAGACGAGAGAAAGGGATAGGTTTAAGGGCGCGACCGGAAATTGAATGCTCCGAATGAAATACGGGCCAAATGTTCACGCTCTTTTCTCATCCTCTTTCTATTCGTATTTTCTCTCTCTCTCTCTTTCTCTCTTCCTTTCTAACACATCTTATTTGCGAATGGAGAATCTAACGAGAGCGAGAAAATCATGAATACCGATAAACAATAAAAAAAACTTTCTTCTTATCATCAAATATCTATTTTTATCAATAAATATAGAGTGTGTTATCAAAAAATAATGAAAGAGACGAGTAGCAGCTCATGAATATAATCTTTTTCTCAATATCGTACAATTTTTATTTTATTTTTATTTTTTTATTTTCTCGTGAATGTTGCACCGTTTGCACAATAAAATTGCTTCAAACGGTCTCTGCCCGAAAGCTCCAGTATCGTCGGTCATTTTTTTTTTTTCTTTCGTCCTTTCGATCTCGAGAAAATTCTCACATATCCGCGTGAACTATATCGATCGAAGTTGATGCACACACACACATACATACATGACCGTTTTCCCCGATAGAGAGACTCTCGAGTGAAACGTGAAAATGGAGTCTCGTCACCACCTCCGGCCTTCCCCGCCGCACTCCCTTCCTCCTTCTTCTCCATTCTCGTCTCTCCCTTTGCCCCTCCAAAAGACTCTTCCGTATGCTACACACACACACACACACACACACGCATACGTTTACGATGAGTTTTCCCTCCGGATATACATACGTTTCGATAAGCTGTCGAAAATCGAAGTTGACGCCATCTTTTCTCTCTGTATTTCCAACGACAACCAAATCCTTCGATGCAATTTTCGTTCTTATTGTATTCTTCTAATAACGTCACTCGTGCTCGTCAATCTCATCCGCATTCGTATTTAATTCATATTTTTTTTTAGGAAATAAATAGTACACGGTTAAATCGGAGGCATTTGATGCACTCACGAAACGACAATAATATGGAAAACTTGCGCGCTAAAAGTCAACAGCGATCTTTAAGGAGGTTGGCTACACACAACAATGTTGCCATGTTAAAAGCATAGGAAAATTCGAAATGATTAGAATTTAATGAAATTTGGTGAGCATATTCTTTTGGATTAAATATGAATATACAAATTGTTTAAGATTTTTCTTCTACATAGTTTTCGAGTAATTTAACACTAGAGTTTACATCCGTAAGCATAGAGGATTCTGATATATATAGGTATATCTTTTGCATATTGTAAACTCCAATTATTCGACAACTATGTAGACGAAAAATTTGAAAAAAATTGTGTCATTGCATTTGATGCTAAAGAATGTTATCACTAAATTTGATTAAATTCTTATAATATTGTCGTATGTAGCCACCCTCCTTAACGTACGGTCTCCTCCCACTAATGCAATTGAGTCATTTTATTCCTCAGCAATTAGTCGTCGCGTCGAGGTATCGAAGAAAGTAAAATTATACACGCAGAAAAAACATCCAGTTGATTCAACTAGGATCTCATTCGAATCAAATAAATTTTTTTCTCAGTCCCATGGCCTCATGGAGCTCTATTCAACTTGAAGAAATTATTTTTTCTCTGATTCGAATATTTTTTTAATTAGGATCAATCGAAAACCTATTTTATTTGATTCAAATACAGTTTTTTAATCGAGGCAAATAGAAATTTTTTTGATTTACATTTTTGAAAAAATTGACCGAATGATCCCAGTAGATTAGAATGGATCTTTTTTCTGGCTGTAGAGAGAGAGAGACCGATCATTTGTTTTTGTCCTAAAATAAGAAATAATTGAGGATCGAGTAAAAGGGAAAACGGTGGTTAATAAATCATTCGCGAAATCCAAAGTTCGCTATGCATCTCGCGCCCTCCTCTCCGAGAAACAGGAGGTTGAGAATCGAACTTGCCCCGCGATATTGGAAACTTATCAGGATATAATGATAAACCGATTACTGAATTCTTGATGCCTCTCGGTCATCGAATTGAACCCCCCCCCGGTGAAATAGTGTAGCCGCCGAAGAGAATCAACAGAGGCAAAATTCGTTATTGTATACAGGCGATATAAGGAATAATATTGTCATCGGGATGAGAGGGAGAGCAGTCGAGTTGAATTGACGATGAGGCTGGAGCTCGAAACACGGCGGAATGAAGTTGTGTCAAGGAGCGGAAGGGGTGGTTTGTTTAGTAGGAAAGTTGGTACACGCCCGACGATCCTGGTCTAATTTAGCCACTATTTTTTCTCTCTTCCTAACTTTCTCTTGTTTTTTTTTTCCTCCCCCTTTTTTTTTATACTCTTCTTTATCTTCCTCGTTCACCACTTAAAAGTCCACGATAAACAATGAATAATGGCGTATAAAAAGAAGCAGTGGGATAGAGCCAGAGAGAGAGAGAGAGAGAGAGAGAGAGTGAGAGAGAGGGAAACTCGATTGAAGACGATCGCCTTATGTGCCAGTTGTTACATACAACCCCTTGTAAATGGCTACACTGATATGACACCGACTAAAGGGATGAGAAATGAAGGACGTCGCCGCAACGAGCGAGAGAAAGAAAAAGAATCAAACTAGAAGGGAGAAAGGACAAAAATGGTTCGATCTCCTTCCCTCTCGCTCTCTCTTTCTCTTGTTCGGGTTGAAAAGTGTGGTAAGGGGTTGTTAGAGATGGGAGGAGGTTGCACGGGCGTTGGAAAAGCGCTCTTGAAAGTGAGAGAGGAAGATGGAGAGCTCAGGAGGGTTAGAAGGGCGCGGGGGTGAGGGAGAAATAGGGAGGGGGAGGTATGATGGTTGTGGGAGGAGAGGTTGGGCTTGGAAGTTGAGCCGGTAATCGATATCTCCAAAGTAAACGAAGAGAGAGGGAGAGAGAAAGAGAGTGATAGACGGTTACGGCGGAGAGGCGAGTGCGTGGAAGAGCGAGAAACTGCTGTGAGCATCGACGAGAAACGACGAGTGTATCGGTGTGTATAAAGACATATACATGTACAAACGTATATATACCGTAAACTAGTGAGTTAGAGGGAGAAATGGAGTAGATTGAGATCCTCTTGGAGCGCAAGTGAGAGAAATCGAGTCTAGGTGTTAGAGACAGAGAGAAAGATAGAGAGAGAGAGAGAGAGAGGGAGTAAGTTGCGCCAGTGGCGAGAGTACAGCGCAGTACAGAGTTGGGGGTGAGAAATAGATGTCGGGGGTTTGTCAGCTACCGGCAAGTATTATAGCGTACGCGCTCAGGCACATTTATACACGATCTCAACCGTACGTATATACAATGTGTCGAGAAAATTTGCTTTAGAAATTTGTAGATTTCTATTTAGAATAAGATTTTAGCTCGAAATCGTTTTTCATTTCATACATTTTTTTTCAATTTATTGGGAATCCATTAGCGAATCATTTTCGACTGAACGCCGGATCTCGTTGATTCGGCCAACCGTTAGAAAAGATTCAATCACATTGATAACTCGCGAGAGACTTGCCTGTTATTTAAAAGGACCGAAAAAATTCGAATTTTTATTCACAAATTTTTTATACTCCCATATCGAGGAAATGAAATTATTCGAGAGTTTTTGCTTCGTTTCAACGATGATGGTATTGATTTTTTTTTGTTTTTAATTTACATGATATGCGAATCTCAAACACGTACATGTACTTAAAATTTTTCTTTCCGTAATACGCGAACGTGCGGAAATTCTGTTTACCGTTTTCATATATACACGCATTTCTCTGTCCGCTCTCGTAATGTCGCACTATTCGTGTTTTCTCACTCTTTATAGAGACATTACACTTCCGCCAATGACAATCCTCACCATATTTCTCGTTCTTCTCTTTCTCTCGATCTTTCGTTTCTCACGATTTTCATTAGGATAAAGCGCTGTAAATCCGCGCGTTATTTTCTCTTGTTTCTTGTTTGTCTTTCTTGCCGAGGATTATTTATCTTTTTTCTTTTTCTTTCGGTGATGTCGTCAACGGTTGCTCGTCTTCCATCATACGACTAAATATAAATGATAAATATATATACATACATAAATGTCGACACGTATATATTCGTTTTTTTTTTTTTTTTGGCTGTTTCCTCTTTCACTCTTGCTCTCTTCTCTCTCTCTCTCTCTTCGCATCTCTTTGGTTTTCATATAAAAATGCAGCGTTCCTTTCTTCAGGCTCTCTCTTGCATCGTGTCTCCGTAGTCTCGTTTGTTCCTCATTTCTCGCTTTTGCCCTCGTCCGAAGTTGTTTGCTCTCACGACCCGAGACTCAAGAGCTCTTCTCTAACTACTAGCCTTTGCACGGTGCACAACTCTGCTCCCATCCCCCAATCCGTCTGACGTAATACATGGTGTCCAAAAAATCATTATCAATATTCACCGATAAGAAATAATCCACGAAGTACGTCGTTCCATATTATTACGAACGTTTTAGAGAAAAAAAAAAAACTACTCTACGACTTTTCGTCGTATAAAAACAAGCGAAAGCATTAAATTGGAAAAAAAAAAAAAAAAATTTAAATAAGTCCAATCATCGAATCTATCGAGAGACTCGGCAGAGTCTGGGGACAAGTACACTGACAGCTCATCTCGAAGCTGTAATGAAGTCTCAATATCATTCCTAATAATGCAACATCGACTCCCTAATTTCTACAAATATTTATTTATTTATTTATTCATTTAAGCTTTCTGAACTCACGAAGCGATAATTTCCGGTCGTTTTTTGCTTCCACGATTCGTTACTTGACCTGTATAATTGAACAAACGACGGCGAGTATGATTGAAAATTAAAAACGTCGGAGAATTTTATATCCAGAATTATGTCGTTTATTTTTCGTTTTATTTTCAAACCAAACAAGGATCACATGAAACTTGAATATTTGTATCGAAACTTCTCGATGTTTTTCTTCAGTTATCATTTTTTTTTCTTCCATTTCTCAGAAATTTGTCGCCGTTTATTTGTTCCGTTATTGTTTATCCAAGTGTTAACGAATCATCGATATTGGATGTTTGATCATTTGTTTTTTTTTTTTGTTTTATCATTCGCCACTGATCCCAAGTATCGAGTATCAAGAATTCTACGATTCATTTACCCTTGAATTTTTCCTGTTTTTCGTTCGAATGAAATCTTTTATATACATTTATGGTGAACTTTTTTTTTTTTTCGATTTAACCGCATTTTTTCGGTTATCGAATTATTTAGAATTTATTAGAATTTTTATTGTAAAATTTAGTCACGTAATTTCGTTATTAAAATTTATTTGTAATTGTTTTTCAGTATTACGAGATGGCTTATGGACTGAACGTCGAGATGCACAAACAGGTGAGCAATTTGTTCGAACATTTGTGAATAATGTATTTTTAAAAAATATATATTTCTCTCTTCGTCGATACAACAAGGTTCGTCGATGATCCGACGTGTATTTTTCTCTCCAAAATAAGTAAAACGATATCCATATGTCTCGATATATTCTAACGCTACTCTGCGATGTCTGAATATCTATTTCCCCCTTTGATGGGTTTCTGGTTAGAATTCTATTGTGCGGTTCTCTCTCGTATACGCGATTCGAATAACCAAAAGTGTGTGTATGTGTACGTCTGGGGGGGGGGGGGGGTGTATGTTCAAGCGCATATGTGTGTGTGTGTGTGTGTGTGCGCGCGCGAGTGTAAATATCGATGAGACCAACATATCGGTATGGTGTGTTTAATATATAAATATTAATTCGAGATATCGATTTTTATAATATCGAACGAAAAGTCCGTTTATAGACCGTTGTTTTCGTGAATTCGTACATATTTGAAAAATGTAGACTACGTTGTAGCTGCGGAATTATTTCATTTTTCAAATCATTATAAAAAATTGATTTTTTTTTTTCCCACTTTCGATGATTTTTACAAAATATTTAATGATGAAAATCCACAATCTAATATTCGCCACGAAAAATAAAGGAAAACAATGTTAAAGAAGGGTCAAAGCCACGAAAAGGGGTCATAAGTTCGAGCAGGGGGGGGGGGGGGGGGGTGAGAAGAATAAATAGAAATGAAAAAATAATGAAAATGTAATGTCGTTTAAGAAATATGAATTAATCGATGGACGATTCGTCAAAATGCTGATGAAAAAGAAACAAAAAAAAAGAAACGGTTTTGAATACAGTCGATGATGAATAAATTCGTAATTACGTAAATTAGGGATGAATTGATTGTACTACAGGTTGAAGTATAAGAAATAATTTATGGACTGTTTTATCATGGTAGTTGGGGGGGGGAGGAAAGGAAGAATGAGAGTAAAGTTCCAAACAACCCTCGAAATTGAAGAACATGGTTTTACCCCATTTGAACCAGCCCCGATATTCATTAGCATTAGCGGCCGATAATTTCTCACTCTTGTCGAGGGCGATGAGGAGAGATACAGAGAAGGAAGATAATAGAGGCAGGGAAAAGGAGAAGGGATAAAGTGAGGCATGAGGGTATACAAGGATTTAAGTGAGAGGATGATACGCCTTTTCCCCTCCCCCTTTCACTTCTTATCCTCTATGTTCTCCCTTCTGCCTTTCCCTCCTTCGTATCTCTTTCTCCTTGCGCAGAAAGGTCGTCGTCATGCTAAATGGGGTGCGAGAAACGCCGGAGGGTCGCTGACGTCCGTGTACCTTCGTCCTTTCATTTCCTTACGAATGAAGAAAAGGGATATATATACGAAAGCGAGAACGAAAAAAGAATTGGTAAAGAGGTTCCGCTGACGATTTCTTCACCCTCGATTTACGAATGTATTATTGACTTTTCTAAATCCCTCTTAAAAGTTCATCCATTATCGTATATATATTTGTGCTCAATTAGTCAATCGATATACGCATGAATTTTGAAGCACCGAGAAATCAATTTTTCGAAATTACACGTATATGATAGATAAACACATTTTTTCATTGTACCGAGAATCGATATTGATATAATTATATACTTCGGTTATGGTGATATCGTTTGCGTTTTTGGCTCGAAAAAAATAATTTAGGACACCAGACGCCACGGTACGCGGCGCGCGGTACGAGGGTGAATTTTTAATCATTTTTTTTTTTGAGCAAACGATGAACGGTTTTTTTTTTATTGATACTAATGTTCAATATATAAAGCACAAATATACTGCACAAATTTTTCTATTCGAATCCTAAGAATGGTTTGCGGTGTACGCCGCTTCCAAAAGGACACTCCGACGAAATTGCTGTTCGGTGGTTGACAACAATTGAGCCATACGGTTCATCCGAAAAATACCAAAAAAATATATTTATAAACTAGACATACAGGCTTATAGCGTCACGTAGGGGAATTTCGATATCTGGAGAGAGAAAAAAATTGCGGACCAGCGAATTTTATTTTCCATTTTTACATTTTCTTATTTTCATACATTATGAAAAAAAAATTAGAAGAAAGCTCTTTGCAAAAAAATCCCTACGTGATACCATAGGGACTAAATTTGCGAACATTTTGAGACTCGGTACATGGAAATCGGATGAATAGTTTCGAAAATATATTGTCAACCAGGTTGAAAAGCGTAGTTTCGAGAAAAACGCCTTCAAAGTTTGCCTGAAGGATGTGTATCTCCGTCAATTTTACGAATTCTTTTACAAAATTTGGTGAGAGCATTTTTAAAAAATGAATCTTTCAGAAGAAGAAAAAAAAAAAATTTTTACCGCGGTCTGGTGCCTTAACAGGCTAGCCATTCGTGTGCATTTCCGTTTTGCACGCGTTCAATTATACCTCTTGCTTTTAATCCCGAATTAGAGAAGAAGTAAAAGTTCCCATTTCATTTCGCAGCTGAGCACCGGAGTAATCACAGATTCTGATGTACTCAGCCGAGCAAACACAGCTGTTCGATCCTTAATTAACAAGACTCGGTCAAACGATCAATAATACATTCGTAAATGTGCCTGTATTTGAATAATTTCATCGATTTGCCTGGGAGGTCGTTGCGTCTTTAACTTAATTAATGACAGATGTAAGAAAATGAAAAGAAAAAATTACACAAGTTCAGGGTGAAACACGAGGGAGATATAAATTTTGTCGCATTTTTTTTTATTTTTTTTAATTTTTTATTCTTTTCGTTCCCCATAATCCTTTTCAATTTAATCCTCGAATGAAAACAATCTTCCCCTACGAGGTTAGACCAGCAACGTCGTTTTTTTTTCTCCTCCTCTTCATCTCCTCTTTTTCCGTTAGTTTTTCTTTTTCTGCCTTTTTTTTTTTAACCCTCCGAGCTCACGTCACCACCGCCACCTCCAGCTTACCACGAATGCCACCGCCGTTACAGGGTTGGTTCGCCTCTCAGTTTCCCACATAGCATCGGCGTATGCCCTCGGCAACGCCTTTCCACCATATTTCTTTCCGTTCGTTCTTTCTTTATTCCCGGAGCAAGGGAGAAAAAGAAAGAGAAAATAGAGGAGGCAGAGGCAAACGTAAAAGCTTCATCTTCCTTCGTCTTTTTCCTTTTCTCTTTCTCTAATAGAAACGGTATTCTCGCCTCACCCTTTTATCTTCCTCCTTTTCCTCTTATTCTTGTCTACCACATTTTTTTTTCTCTCCGTTTTCTCGCTTCATATTTTTTTTTCCTATTTTCTTCGTCTTTCTCAGTTTCTTGATCTTTTTCTTATTTTCCCTCGCTCCTTCTTATTATTATTTTCTTTTTCTACATTTCTATGTGTCCTTCTAGTTTCTCTTCTTTTCAGCATTTTTTTATTTCCTCTTTTTCATTCTCCTTTCGTTTTTATCATTTTTTTTCCTTCGTTTCTCCTTTTTCTTCCTTTCTCCTCACCTCTTCTCGAGCTTCTTTCGTTTTATTCGTTTCTCTCTCTCTCTCTCTCTATCTCTTTCTCTCCCCCCGAATCTCGTTTAACTTAACCCTGGACCTGCTTAAATGTGTTTTTTCTACATGTATATACGGATGCTTTGATTCTGTACTTCACCCTCTCCCTAACAAGCCCTGCAACCACCACTTTACTACTCCCTACTCGACTAACTCGAATTTGTTGGCAATGTCCCAGTTTGGCCTCCCACACTTTAAATAAACCGCTGCTCTTCTATTTCTCCCCTGTTTTTTCCGCTATTTCTCCTTCTCATGCTGTTTTCACACCTCCACTTTATGTTTCCTCTGCAAATCTCATAACGCTTAGATTCTCAACATATAATTCCTCGAAACATTTTTTCAACTTTACATAAATCGATTTTTTTATTGTCTACTTCTTTTATATCGTCGATTTAAAGTTGTTTTATTCGAATTTTTCCACAAATTCAGAATGTAATTTTAAATTCAAAAACGGATGAAAAAGCGATTCTTCGGTCAAAGTCCTCGAGGGAACTTCCATTGAAAATGTAAACTTGACTCGAGTCTCTCTACCATTGCACGATTTTTGATTCTCAATTATTTCTCATTGATACGAGATGTTTTGATATTTTGAAGAAGCATGTGATCCTATAGCATATAATTTATGCGATAGGAAAAAAACTTCAATTAATGCCGAGGCATTCAGCCTCGCGGAGCTCTACTCCGTGTCACATGTGTCATGCAGATGTTTTGATAGATATTTAAATAAGAACGGAATACTCCAGTCATGTATGAACGTCACAAGCGTACGAGTTCGTAGATCACGTGTACGAAAAAAAAAAGGTTTCTATCGACACGTTATGAAGAAAATTAGAAAAAGAAAAATGCACAACCCAATTCAATTGACTTTGAAGATGTGGATCTCGTACGGTTTGATATTCATTCGAAGCATATATTCGAACTTGTCATCGAACCATAAGTAATTACGATCGAACCGAAGTCGTCGCGCTCAAGTTTTTCTCGGGTACGATTTGTTAAATTGTAACAACGATTCTTCCATTACGAATTTCACGAGCCACATAAAATCGAATATATAGACACATCGTCGAAATAAAAAGAAACAGAATATCGCGATGAAAACGCAGCCGCGAATGATTCGCGGAGCGGAATCTCGGTTGTGCAGCATGAAAGAAAATAAAATTGAAGAAAAGAGAACAAAAAAAAATGTCAAACCTTTAGAATCCAGCGAAATTTTTTCACCCTTTTTTTTCGTGAAAAAAGAATTTTACGAATAAAGATAATATATATCTCGTCCTCTCGTCGGTCTTCCAACGTTTCGGCAAGAGAGAGAGAGAGAGAGAGAGAGAGATGAAATTGAAGGAAGAAAAAAATTCGTATATAGATAGAGAGCACACGAAATGTATCGTATATATACAGCCGGGGCTAACGTTCGGGAGATGGTTAGGTATGGACCAGCTACCATAGGAGACTTAGAAATGATTGGGGAATCGAGAGCGATATATACAAATATACGAGACGGGCATATACGGTTTGCCGGTAGCTACGAAGGAAAAGGTCGTAACTATGGAATTTTAGTGCATAAAGCAATCGGTCCCTTGCGCCCCCCTTCGCCTCGTCAACTTTTTCGATATTCCCTCCTCCCATCGTCGATTTTGCGGCGGTCGAAAAAAAAAAAAATGTGTGGCCTGACCAATTGCATATAACTCAGTCGTCCGTCCCCACTATTTCTACGCCAACCCCCTAAGAGCCACCGTATATATCAACCCTTCAACCTCCATCATCCCTTCTCTCTCTTTCTCTTCATATTCTCCAACGTACTCTTTCTGTGACGTGTGCTCTTGTCCGCGTTCTCCATTCCAGCTTTTTTCGTTTTTTTTTTTTTTTTTTTCGTTTTGTTACCGCGATCTCTCATACAAATATATTTATATGTTGTATATATTTCGATTTTCATATATACATATCAAGAGACCCAGCAGTAGCTGCTTGATATGTATGTATATACGCTTGCTTTTTTCCTCGTATATGGATCGTGTATTTATATAGATATAGACTCAACAAAACTCGATCTCTATGTACACACAAACGCGCATGTGTTATTTACGCTAAACGTCAGTGTGTGCGCGTCCGTGTGGAGATTCGATATAGGCTACAGCTGTATGTATGGAGTCGTTTCTCTGGGATGGTATAATTCTGGTCGTGGGTGTGCGAATGTATAGGTGATGTACACACGTCCATCCATCTGGGCTTCGGAGAACGATGGAGTTTGTTGGATATGAGAGAGAGAGAGAGAGAGAGGGTTGAAAGTCACTCGTTTTTACCGCTTCCTCCTAGCTCACCTCACCCTTGACATCCTTCTCCACCTTTTACCCTCTTTTACTTCTCTCGCTCTCTTTCGTTTTCCCATCCACGAATATAGAATCCAAAGCCTCCTCCTCCTCCTCCTCCTCCTCCCCTCGCATTCGTCTCATCCTCCCTCGTACGTAACCTGGGTCCAGGCGAAAAGCGTATACACCCCCTCCTCCCGTCACATCCCCCCGAAAAACGAACCTCAACCCTTCCTCCCTTCTTGCCTCAAATCTAACCCCCTGCTTTCCCTCCAACCGCGTTGTTTTATTTTTTGGTCCTCCGGGCCTGCCCAGAGCTCTGCAGGACGGTATCGCTGTTACTCTTTATATATTTCACTCTATATGCGTGTGCGTTTGTGTATGTATGTGCGCGCGTGTGTGTCGGTACGGTCTCACAGGGTGGCAGAATGGAGAGTCCGAGGGGAACGATGACATCGATTTTTTTTCCCGTTGCTAATCTCAATGTTACCCTCCTTCTCTTCACCACCCACTTTTCCTCCTTTTTCTCATCCTCGTACCCTTTTCCCTTTTTCACCTATCTTCTCCACTTTCATCCTCTTTCATCTCCCTCAACCCTCTCCCACTTTCTCTCTCTCTCTCTCTCTCTCTTTCGCTCTTTTTCATTTATCTTTTTTTCTTCCCTACCGCGCCTTTGCCCTTGCCCTCTGTAACTCGTCCTCCTCACCCGTTACTCCGCTCTCTCATCTCTTTTCAATTTTTTTTTATATCTTTTTCCTCTCTCTCTCTCTCTCGTTTCTCTTTCTCTTTTGCTCAACTCCCCGGACATCCTGCGGCCGAGTATACACACTGCTCTGACTCGGTAGCTGCAGAATCCCATACGAAAAGACCGCACACTCTCGCCGAAATATCTCACGTTTATATACGCATATATATAAATATGCATTTATGCGCGATGGTTCGAACAGAAACGTTGAATTTACATAGAGCCCGCAACGATTTTACGGCTTCGTACGTATGACATTAGAGTCGTGAATTAATTTTATGTAATAAGTGAGAAATAAAAAAATTCTACTCTATCTTTCGAATCAATGACATTCAATCGGTAATAGTCGAGAATCTACCATTAATAATAATGCTAATGAATCATTTCGCATAAAAAATTTGAATTCCAGTCCCAACAACCAATCGAATCAAGAGTGCATTATATTAAGCGTTTTCTCATCATCTCGCTATAGATGTAACGAGAGTACATGCTGCGAGGAATTTTATAATGAACTTCTACCCCGGTACGAATCACTATGGTGAGCCGGTGTGACCCTTGATCACGTGGAACCGGGTACTCGAGTCACGAAAGCGTTAGCAAAATAAATTGATGATTTACATCGCTTCGAGTCCGTTTCGAGCGAGCTTGAAGCAATGTTAAATAAAATGAATTTTCATACAAAGTATTCGTAAAATAATTTCTAAATGATATTCTAAGCGAAATTATCGTATTTCAATTGATCGGAAAAGTTTTTTATCTCTTTACTCGTATATATCTCTCTGCGGATACTCAAGTATATTTATTTCGAATGTTTTTTTTATTTCTTTTTTTCTTTTTGTTTTTTCTAAATAATTACAGACGGAGATCGCAAAACGGTTGAGCGTTATTATTTCCCAGTTGATACCCTGTCTCGCGCAAGAGGTGAGTTTACACTGATTCCTTTAGTAATCGGCGCGGCCGTCGTGTGCCGCGTTAACGCGTACTTAACGCGCTTAACGGAGGGTCGACGACGACGACGCGATAATAATAGCATGCTTTACAGAATCAGCAGCAAGTTGCCAATGCGGTGGAGAGGGCTAAACAAGTCACCATGACCGAGCTCAACACCATTATCGGGGTAAGTTACTTGAAAAATCGCTTTTCTTCGTTTAAACTCCATTTTTAAAGACACGCCGGTGCATACGTTCATGACCGATCGTTCGTTGACTCGTGCGCAAATTTCATCCTCACCGAGATTTCTTTTTTCGTCATCGTATTAATAATCGAATTTTTTGCTTAAATTTGCATTTTTTTACACGAAAGTCTAATCCGATCGCTCGAGAATAAACTACATGATTGTCAGGTTTCAAAAAACAGAGAAAGCTCGCAAACTCTCGGAACGGTCCGGAAATTTGATTCATCTGCGAAAAAGGCAGGAAAAAAAAAATTTTCAAGGAATTTGAAAATTTATCGAATTTCCTGAAAGATAAAAAATACTGCAAAATTTATCGCGCGTCCTTCGTACAATAGAGCGACTGCTGAAGACTCTACTGAGCTAATCGATCGGAAAATTTTTTTTTTAATTTCGATCCGTAGCACCAATAATTTATCGCTTTTTTTTTCTTTGAATTTTCAAACGAGTTTTCTGATCTGGAAAGCCGGGAATATGGACAGAAAAGCTCGATTGTTCATTCGAAATGATTATCTCGTTTTCATTCACTCTGGCAATTTTTTTTTTTTTTTTTTTCTCTTGCAGCAACAGCAACAGCAGGGATTGCAACAACTTCTGGTAAGTGGTTTAATGTTGAAAGTAGCGTTAAATATATATTCAGTGAAAGAAAGACGAAAATTTGATCGAACCTCTTCTGATACTGTTTTGTTTAACGTCGAAACGTTTAATTACTCTGTGTTCAGCAACAAATTCACGCACAACAATTGCCACACGGGGCAGTTGTCGGGGGCTTACCGCCGGCCGGACTTCTCGGTTTTGCCGGGGCTGCCGTTGCCGCCGCCGGTGTTCCACCCCATTTAGCTCTACCCCCTCATCCCGCAGCGGCCGCTGCGACCGCCCAAGTACAAGCCCAATCGCTACTAAAACCAACCGATCTTCAGCAACATCGAAGCGCTGCCGAAACTCCCGAGGATCGAAAGCCCATTTCTCTTGCCGACGACAGGCTAAGAAGGTCCGTATCACCGCCGGAAAAATTTCGCTCCCGAACACCCGACGTTGAGAGCGATCCGAAACGCCGGAAAGAGGAAAAACTCGGACACGTAAGTTCTCTCTTTTTCTTTTTTAGTCTAAATTCCAATTTTTTCAAACGCCAAAAATCATTTTCAATTCTCGACGAATTATTCTCTCTTCATCTCCGATCGATTGTTTTTCAAACGTTCGATCCGAGCTTCAGAAACTTTTGAAGCAACGTTAGAACTCGAGAAAATTGACGCGATGACAGGAGAAAATTAGAAAATATAATGAAAGTCATGATTGATCGAAAATACTTTCGCTCTCTCTCTCTCTCTCCTCGTGAATAAATGAACTCGAAGAAAACCGTTAACACGGTATCGGTCTCTTTCCGAAAAAAACATTCAATTTGCACGAATAAGTTTTTGAGATGCGATCGAAGCGAAGAGGAAAAGAAAGAAGAGAGGGGAGGAGGTGATGGATAAAGCGGAAGGAGTTAAGCCGAGTTCTGCGGCTGAGAGAATGCTTCGGATAATTAAAACTGCGAAAATATAGGGGAAGGAAAGAAGAAGAAAAATAAAAAGAAATATAAAGGCTGAAAGGGAGGGGGAAATGAGAAGAAATATAGACATATATCTGTGGACCGGTAAAGCGTTAGTTTTTCTCAACTACTTTTTCACCGCTTTCCGCCGCGCAGCCTCTTCCTCCTCGTAACGCCTCACGTGGCCATCAGAAACCCTTCGTCTCTAAGACGGACGGGGATACTAAATTGGATTATTTTTCTTCTATCCTCCCTTTTTTTTTTTCATCTCTTTTCTTCCTTTCATAACCCTTTGCTCAATTCTATTTCCCTCCCTCTCTCTCTCTCTTCTCTTTCTTCCATTCCCACCCTTTTTTTCCTCTTATCATGCCGTGTAGCTTTGAGCTTTATGTTCCGCTAGAACGCCCTCCACCCCCATTCGTCTTCGTCATGAAATTCTCCCGGATTATCGCTAAGATGGAATCGAGTAAACGATCTGAAAAAAAAAAAAAAAAAAACGAAACGACGACTCACGATTCTTTCATTTTGAACAAATTTTATCTCGCCAATTTCGAAAAAAACTACAACACTGAAAATTATTATTGTTTCGCTCCTTTTTTTCTTTTATTTCTATCTATTGAAAGGATCGTGAACAAAAAACGATTGTTCAAACGTTCGATGTTTCGCGAAACGAAAACGAATTATGAAATTTCTAAATTTTTCTACATACAAGCCAATTCGAGTCACTCTTTTCTCTCTTACATTTGATCCCAAGAACGTTTGTTTATTTCGCCTCGTACGTGATACTGGCGAATTTATACCGAAGTAGAATATTTAAAGGAAGGATTGTTTCATAGTTGTACAGTAGCTTTCGAGAAACAACGATGATAACACGAGTATCGTGTACGGAAACAACGAGGATGCGGTGAGTTCTTCGTGTATCATCCGCACGATGCAGTATTTCCTTCGTATATCCACTAATGTATACAAAGCTTTTCGAAATTCTCCAACTATTTTCCCCTTTCCTTCTCTCCAACGTAGGGAACCCTCAGGCATTTGTATATATTATTTGCTCGTAGCAACTTTACAACAATATCGAAGCTGTGGATTCGAGTTAAGAGTACACTTGGACTTTCGTGCTTTCAGTAATTAATGACGAAATAAAAGTGGTGCGAGATTGTGATTCGTTTAATTGTTCTTCGAGACATCGGGTCGGTTTTTAAACGATTTTTTTTTTTTAGAAATAATTTCAAGAATATTGGATAGAGAAAAGTGGAAAAAAAAATGATTGAAAACAAATTATTTATATATACATATATATGTAACAACGATAAAACGATGAAACAAAAAGAAGGAAAGAAAGTAGGAGTTGCCTATCGGAGAGGCAGTGGTTGAGCGTGGCCAAAAAATAAAGCGAGCAAGTTTTCTCTCTTCGAGTTTTGCTCTTTCGGAGTATGAGAAAAAAGGGATGAGAGGCTCGAATTTTTCATCTGACCACGTCGAACTAATTAAAGCGAACCTGTACATGGCGCTTTCATCCCCAAACCATCGGCATCCCTTTTTCTCTATCCTTTTTTCTCTTCGCCCTCAAAGTTAACGTTTTTGTCTTTTCCTCTCTCTCTCTCTCTCGCCCTCTCCTCTATTTGATGCGATGCATATGGATTCCGTGTATTCGTGAAAGTATGCACTTTACCTGTCTCCCTTTATCCCTTTTTCTTCATCGTTATTCAAAAAATATATGAACCCATATATACGTACATTTATTTTTATATTGTTATTATTATTGTTATTTTTAAAAAAATACACAGACACCCATACACACACACACATGAACGTATATATTTGAATATATATATGTATATAAATTCTGATCTTCAAAGTCGCAGTTTGTTCGCTGATCCTCTATCCTTTTTCATCTTCGTCCTACTCTGCTATTTTTCTTCTCTTTCTCTTATAGCTCGTTCGCATCGCTCGGCTCTCGCTCGTTCTTTATCCCGTGCGATTTCGTTGTTTTTTTTTTCTTCTTTCTCTTCCGTCCCTTGTTGTCGCGCTCTCGCTAACCAAGCCCCCCTCTTCGTCTCTCTATCCGCGAATCACCCTCAACTCTTTCCATCTTTCTCTATATCTTTTTTCTTTTACTTTTATTTTTACCCTTTTCGTTTCTGCCCTCCCTTTCCTTCTTTTTCTATTTTTCTCTTCTTTTTTTTCTCTCTTTCTCTCTCTCCCTCCTTCTCCTCCTCTACCACCCTCCCGCGCGCTCTTTCTCTCTCGGTCGATCTCTCGCAACACACTCGTTGGATTTTTTTCGCGTCACGAGGCGGTGTAATTTATTTGGCAGAGGCTCTCGGCGGCGGGGGGAGGAGAGAACGGCCGGAGAAGCAACGGGATGGCCGCGCGCGCGCGCGCTATATAACACCAGAAACGCGGGTCGAGGCCAGAAAGAGAGGGAAGAAAAGAGAAAAATGTTTGTGTACGTGCGTGGATGTGCATGAGTGTGGATAAGGAAACAGAAAAAAAAAAAAAATATATACACATAGGGGATGCGGAGGGCGAAATGCTTGGAACGAGAGGCTCTGGGCTTTGGGGGTGCAACGGGGTGGTTACAGTTTATTTTGCGGGTCTCCCCCCTCAACCACCCTCTCGTCACTGTCCAACGTTTCTCGTTCCACCCCCCTCCCACCCACTCCCAATCCTCCTCTTTCTCACTTGCATTTTTTTTCTTTTACTTTCTCTCACTTTGATATATATATATATATACGATCGCGAATCTCTCTGGTTGTTCTCTACACACATTGCACACACACACATATTCACATGTCATCCCTTCCGAAGTTCAATTTTGTCCTAGCTCTACCTATTCTCAACGATTTTCGCGCGTCCTTCCTCCTCTCCTTTATCTTTTATTTTCTCTACCTCTATTCTCCTCATTTTTTTTATTCCTTTCGTCCTTTTCTCTCTCTTCCAATCTCTCCTCCCCTTCCTTTTCTCCTCTTTATCCGATACTTTCTTTATGATCCTCCGCACTTTCGTGAAACTACGGTATCCCAACAGGAAAATCCGTTCCAAAAACTAGAGGCTGAACTTTGATTTATGTATCAGCTCCATTTAAAATCCAATGAAAACGAATATCCTTGCTCGACACCAAGGATCGTTACAAGTGCTCCGTAAATCAGAGAAGAATCTTCGTTTATCGAATCACACATTTATTAATTATTCAAATGAATATAAAAACATATTTTTATTGTTATTATCAATTCATAAATCAAAGAAACCAGACAATGAGATATCCATTAAAAAAACGAGACTTTGGTTTTTCTTGATTGAAAAATATCGAAATTTTTCTTTTCTTCACGAAAGCGTACTCATTTGAATATATTTCATTCAACCGACTCAAACGTTCGCGCTTTTTTTTTTCAAACCAAATGATTTTCATGTATACGTGATATTAATTCTGTCACTTGTCTCCACCAAATAAATGACTGAAGGTAAATCGAGAAATTGGAGAATTTAGTATTTTTCAGCACTTTTCGGGGATGAGTTATACCGCGCACTTTGCTTTTTCTTTCTCCATATGTACGATACCGAGGAAGTAGAGAGGAAGTTCAGAAAACGCGACTATTCAACGAGACCAAACGAACGAACTAAAGAAATCATTCTGCTCACTTGCATTATTAGTCATAAGAAAAGAAATGAATTTTTACAGAAATATATGAACAGTAATTAAATGATTTGTTCATCTACGGAGGAACAATATCAAAAATGAGATCGATCCAACTCATCTTCCCTTTTCAACTCGATTTGATTAGTAATCAAATGGAAATTAATTTGAATCTGATTTATCTGCACGGAATTTATTACACCCGATCTAACTGGTTGGATTTCAGTCGAGTTGAATCATTCGATGACATGATTTACATTTATTTGTACACTGATGTAATTACGAAGTAAAACAAAGTGAGAGTGAAAGCGTGTTAAACCTGTTAGATGTGTGTGCTACTTAAAATCAGCGGTTGTAATCACAGCTCATTCGAATGCCGCGTGTAAATTAATCAATTAAAAACTTTTTCAATCCGATCCTTCGTATTTCTCTCTCCTTCTCTCTCCGCCTTTTTATTTGCCGGAAGACGCACGGATAAATAATGGAAAAAAGAAGAAAAAACAAAAAAAATTACTATTCGGGGTAAAGCACGAAAGCTCGGGCCGAGGAAGGGAGAGAAAAATAAAGGAATAAAGGAGTCGAAAATAAAATACGCCGACTGCCGAAGCCCTGTCGCATATCCGAAAGAGGCCTTCGCTTCTGCTGCTTCTACTCAAAGCTATGTTCTCTCTCTCTCTCTCTCTCTCTCGCTCTCTCGGCTTTTCGAAGCTGTATGAAACGAAAGACGGGGAGAGAGAGAGAGAGAGAGAGAGAGAGAAAGAGAGAGGTGAGAACGCGGAGGAAAGAGAAAACTTGAAAAGCGGCGAGCAGTGAGAAAAGGGAACGCGATAAGAGAGACAGATAGACGAGATATTACCGATGCGTTAGTATTTGACTGTTGGTATTCGGTATGTTTATACATTTCGTTTTTTGCATGCGAGAGGAAAGGATGCAAATCGAACAAACCGTTTTTTTCCACGCCGACGAATAACGGCCAAGCTTTTTACACACTTTTTTTTATTCTGCTTGCTTCTGACGTTAACATTATTTTTTCCTCAATGTTTTTACTCGCATAACGTTACTGAAATTTGTGACAACTTTTTGAAAAATTCTTTTATCAGCTTGTAGTCAATTTTATTTGTCATTTTTTGTCATCATTGTTCTCAGAAGAAAAAAGTTTCTTTTCAAATCTATTTTTTTTTCCTTGTCCACAATGATTAAAAAAAAAAAAAATTGTTTTTCATGAAATTAAGCGAAAATTGTTTCCCTTAACGGAATTTGTTTGAACGCGTACCGAGAGAAAACGCGAATGAAAAGACAGGAGAACAAAAATTAAAAAATATGTCACACATGAAAGAAAATTATTCCGAAAGCTCGAGAACGAGAGTAAAATTTCAGACAAAATCGTGTGAATACAGTGGCAGAAACAAGGCGCTACGAGGATGAGGGAAAAGAGCGGTGGCGAGGGTGAAAAAAAAACGAATGAAACAGAGAAAAACGAAGGGTGGGAATGAGCGAGAAAGGGAGGAAAAAAGGAAAGGAACGTTGAGAATGCGCGCTATATATGACGAATGCAGTTGCAACTACGAGGGAGTAAGAGCGATAGCGTTATTGCGAGCAGGGAGCGAGAGCTAACGGTGGAAATGGCGAGTGCATGCGCTCGCTTATATTTCTCGTCTCGAAAGTGTACGACTGTGTGCTGCTGGGGTTACAGGGTGGAAGTGACAGAAACCGGAAGGGATAGAAAAAGGGAGAGAAAATAAGAGAAAAAATAATAAAAAAAAGCAGTCAGGGAGCATTCGTTTCTGTATGTGGATAGATGGATAGGGCAATGAAGAAAAAAGAAGCAAAGGAGATCGAGAAAATAAGAGAAAGAAAAAGAAAGGCAGAAAAGAAGAGATAAAGTCAGAGGGAGAGAGCGAGAGAGAGAGAGAGTGAGAGATACATAAAAAGAGAGACGGAGAGTCGCAGAAATCTGTGGCAAACGAGAACGAGGGAACGAGAAAAAGAAAGAAGAAAGAAAGTAGAAGAAGAAAAAGACGAGAAAAATGGCGAGAAAGGGCGGGTGACGGGGGGGGGGGGAGAGGAGGAGGAGGGGGAGGGGGGGGTGGCTATGATGACAAAACATTCGCTAGGAGCTTTCGCGAGAGAGCTTGAGAGCCCCGCGAGTTGTGAAGAGGGTGCAGTCAGGGGATGCAGGGGGAGAACCAAGTGGGATAGTAAGAGAAACAGAGAAAGGGAGAGCGAGGGAGGAAGGTTGTAGGTAGGAGGTGAAGTTATATATATGTCCTCCTAGCCCTCTTCACCCTATCTTCCCCGCTCTCTTTCTCGGGGCTGAAGCCGGGCTCGCGTACGTTTAGGTTGGGTATTGCGGAGTTGGGAAACGTGAGAGCCGGAAAGAGAGAGAGAGAAAGAGAGAAAGAAATAGCGAGAGATATGGGAGTGAGAGTAAAATGCGAGGGGACTGGAGGAGCGACGGTCGCGCGGTATCGCGAGAGGAGTTAGAGGGAGAACTTGTGCCTCTACTAGCCACGAGGTGTTGTCCCTCGACACAAATATCTGTATATATTTTGTCGACTGCATATAAATATATCTGTAGAATGGTAGAGAAAGAGAGAGAGAGAGAAGTGCAGGAGTAGATGGAAGGGTGTGAGGCTCTTGCGAAGTACACAAGGGGGATGGGAAAAAAGGGAGGGAAAAGAGGGCGAACACAGTGGTGCAGGAGGAGAGCGAATGAGAGAGAGAGAGAGAGAAAGAGACTGGTGAGGTGGAGTGCAGGAGGTTTATATCCATCATTTTGTATTTCTCGTAGACATAAAAATCTATACCAAACCCTCTCTTTCTCTCTCTCCTATTTTTTCTCTTTCTATGTGTATATATTTTTTTTCTCACCCTCTCGTCTTTTTCTCTGTCGATCTATATTTCTCTCTCTTTCTCTCTTTCCCTCCTGGCTGGACTCTCGTATTTTTCTTTCTCCGTTGCCCTTGCATTTTTTTTTCCTACTGCTTTTTTTTTCTTTCTTTCTCTGCCAGGTCTTTCGCTCATGCCACAAACCGTATATATAGTGACATACACTGCTCTCTCTCTCTCATTCTTTCTATCCCACTCCCCCCCCCCCGCTCCCTCTTTTTCTCTCTCTCTCTTCAGCTCTCTTGGAAACCCGGCCATCTCTCGCACCACCAACAGCGGTAGAATGGAAGAGAGCCCAGCCAGATCGCAAAGCTTTTCTCTCTTTCTCTCTCTTTCTACATTTATATACATTTATATTTATATATATATATATATATATATATATACAAACTTTACACACACACAACCTCTTGTACACGCTCGCTCACTCTTTTCTCTTGTTACACTTTTTCTCTCGTTTTACCGACTCTTCCCTTCTCCACTCTCTCTCGCTCTCTTTCTCGGGTTTTCACCCCCCCCCCTTCCCCTCCTCCCCGCCCTGTCCCGCCGCCTTCTCAACCTCCTCCCCTCGGCTAGGGCGAGCGAAAATATCGTATTTATTGTATGACGGCCACCAGCCTCTGCCCCCCCCCCCCCCCCCCTGCCCATCATACCCGTATCCTCCACCGTAAATCCCTCTGTCTGTCTTATTCGCACGCGGCGTGTCTCTCTGCCTTTCCTCTCTGAGCATTGTGTTTTACGCCCAGGTTTCGAATACATACAGTTATATGAAGGATGAACGAACGTACGACACTGTATTGCTCGGCGTGTCTCATCATTCGAGCAGAATCGACTCCTCACCCCATTCGATTTTTTTTTATTTTTTTCAATTTTCTCTATACGTGCTCACCATATTTTTAGATTTTTTTCGAGCCAGATTCGCTTACTAAATCCGAATAAATTCACCAAATCGTGGTGCTTTATTTATTTGGTGTTTGCTAAGAAAAATAAATGAGAGGATTAAAAATAGTTTTTCGATCTATATGTTTGATCGTTGGTTTGCTGTATCTGAAAGTTTTGACTGGACTCCGGAATACAGAAAAGCTAGTCAGGATCGACAATTACTTTTTTTTTTCATGATTTATGTTTTTTGCACCGAAAGCCTGAGACAAAATGGAATACTGAGATAAGAGCCGGACCTCCGGTGTACCTATATGGAAAGCAACGTTTCGCATCTCTGGAAAAGCAATGTCGCGTTGGAGAGTAGAAAAGTACAAGAAAGAAAAGAAAGTGAGAGAAAGAGAGAGAGAGAGAGAGAGAGAGAGAATGATATCGTAAAAGTTAAATTGCAAGACCGCTCTGCGTCTTACCGACGTCGAGAGTTTCTTCCCTTTTTCCACCTTGCGGTGTTTTCCTTTTTTTTTCAACTTTTTTACTCTCACTTCGTTTCTCTTTCTCTCTCGCTCCTTCTCATTCCCTTTCGTTCTCAATTTTTTTTAGTCGCTTCTCATTTTCTCGTACGCCCCCAACCATTAATTTTCTTCCTTTTTCTCTTCTTGCTTTGTAATTTTTTGTCTCTTTTTTTTTAACTCTTTCTTCTTCCGTTTACGTTATAATTAATTAGAAAAATTCGCATCAAATCGCGTGATGCAAAATTATTTTATTTATGACGATACATTTTTCTAAAGTCTTACGAAAAAAAAAAAAGAAATCTCAATCAATAAGAGGGAGCATTACCCAAACGAGCTTTTCGTTATGGAAGAAGTATCCATAAAAAAATAAAGAACTCTAAGTCGTTAATAACAACACGTTGAGTAATGGATAGAAAATTTATTGAAAGATTGAAATTTCGGTCGTTATTGTAAAAGGTTGGAAAAAATGACTACCGAAATGAAGTAATAAAAAGTACAGAAAAGATAAATATTAAAAGGAGGGTTGTCCGGGCTTTGGGGATGAGACACGACGATGAAGGACAAGCGGGATAAAAATATATGAAAGAAAGTAGATAAAATGAGAGAAGAAGAGAGAAAGTGAGGGGAATAATGTGAATGAAAAAAATTAGTGGATTCTCGTGGGAGAAAAAAGAAGGGGAGACTCGAGTGGTAAGGGGGTAGTTTGGAGGGGATGGAATAATAGAGCTGCCGTTAATAGCGTGATCCTCGGTTAGGTTGGGGTGGGCACATAGAGAGTCGGTGGTTTTGAGGATGAGGAAGAGAGGTGAGACAGAGAAACAAAGAGAGAGAGAGAGAGAAAATATGATAGGAGAGGAAGCTCGGAGGTGCAGGTGGTTGAATAAGAGTCCAGGAGAGAGGTGACTCGTTAAAAAGAGTGCCAAAAGGATGAGAGGATACGGGGCGACGGGGGGAGAAGAAGGAGAAAAGAAATGAAAAGCAAAAGAGGAGTCTGGGGGAGCGAGGACGGAAAATGGCGGGAGGAGGGGTCTCGGCTGGAGTTAGGATGCTGGGAGTTCCGGAGGAAGAGGTGGTATAGAAGTAAGAGGGTTTTGATTGGGTCGCTTCGTGGCCTTCTTACCACCACACAGAAGGAATGGAATAGACGGGATGATAACATTTGTATCATATTTAATGCTAGAATGAGCAGGGTGAGGGGTAAAAGGTACCTTTCTCTCTTTAGTCTACTCTTTTCTTTTTACTTTTTTTCTGCCTCCATATTTTTTCACCTCTTTTCTTCCTGCCTCTTTTTTCCTTTTGCTTCTTTTTCTTACCATTCTTTAACTTCTCTTCCTCTTCTACTTCGTCTTCGTCTCCGCGCGCTTGCTCCCTCATTCTCTAACCGCTACTACCATCATGTTTCTCCTTTTCTCCAACATAGCCTCGAGCAAAACTCCCTCGTCACCCCCTTAATACCACTGAAATCAATACCACCACATGCCTCTCTCTATTTACCCAGGTTCATCGTCCGTACACAAATTTATTGCGCGTCTCACGCTCCTCCCGTAATCCCTTATCGGCTTCGTTTCTGACCATCCGACCCTTCTCACCTCGCCCCTCTCTTGCCCTCTCGATTCATCGATAAACGAACGTATGCGTGGATTAAGAAAAGGATAAACGTCACCTATCTAAATATTGATGTATAGACCCAAGTTTTACCAAAGTATCGATAATAATTAACCCTAAAAGCCATTTCGTAAGCGTGTACAAAAAGTAACTCGTGTTTTTATACTTTGCAAAACTTACTTTTTGCTTCATCGAATTTCGATCATCTTTTTTTTTTTGTATCAAAAAACGAAAAGTATTATTCACGATTAAATCTCATTATTGCATACGAGAAACGTCTGAAGCTGAAGAAAAAGGTTTTTCCCCGAATTCTTGCGGATCCGTCAATTTTGTACAATTTTAGTGCAATGTAAGAGAGAAAAATTTTGTTTATGCAATCGATCCAGTTCTCTACGAGCTAAGATCTGTGATGTCATTTGTGATTTATTAGAAAAGTTTAATTGATTTTTCAATTCGTATATAACAAAATATGCAAGAGCCGTGCTCTTGACGTGCAAGAGGACGTGCAAGAGAGCCGTTGTTACGGAAAACATGAAGATAACGATCGAATGAATTATTCGAATGCTCCATTGACTTTTTTAATGGCCGAGATTTTCCGCGAATAAAGAAAAGAAAGACGCAAGAGGCAAAATTACGATATTACATCAAATATACGGCCAACTACCGATCCTGGGCGCCTACGTACAACGAATTGATAAGTACGTTATCACGATATAATGCGATAACAAGGGAATACACGCTCCATCGAAACTCGAGACAGTCTGTTTGTATTACGACGATCGATCTCGACCCCTTTTGTTTCTCTCTCTCTCTCTCTCTCTCTCTCTCTCTCTCTCTCTCTCTCTCTCTCTCTCTCTCTCTCTCTATTTCTCTTTCTCATTCTCTTCGACTGTCTCCCTCGGTAAATCGTTACTCCTCCTATTATCGTAGCATGTTCGCAACGAAATAAACGACCCTTTGATATCCTGGAAATGGAAACCCCAACCATCCGGATCCACTCACTCCAGCATCAATTTCACAAAACAATTTGAAAACTTATACCGCTATCTCTTGTTTACCCTGTTACAGGATAGCGACGGTGAGAAGAGCGATCAGGATCTTGTTGTCGACGTCGCGAACGAGGTGAGACGATTTTTCTAATTTTTTTTTTTTTTTTTTTTTTTTTTTTTTTTTTTTTTCATCAGTCAGACAACATTTATTATCGAAATATAAAATAATGGATTTTCATTATAAAATAGACAAGTACGAGGGTTTATTGCGATTCGATGTCAGTCCAATTTTTATTTAAACAATTTTTGTATCGGGATGAATATTGGAAAATTCGTGACTATAAATTAAATAGAATTTTTGTCGTTTCTTTTTCATTCTTACGAATACACGATTCAACTATGAGAAGGCAGCGTCACCTCACACGAATGGCGACCATTCGGATCATCGGGAAAACGGAAATCTGGAAAAGCACAGCGTAACCAGTCACGGTGGACCGATATCCGGCTCGGGTCTTGCTTCGGTCAAGGACAGACCACCCTCGCGGAGCGGAAGTTCATCAGCTCGAAGCACTCCCTCTCTGAAAAGTAAAGATGTAAGATCTTGCGAAGAGCAAGCTTCTCGATCGATCGATGTGACCGATCTAGTTTAGCGATCCGTGAAACCGCAAATAAATATTATTACAATACCCTTTGAATCTCTAGATATTTGTTTATTAAATTTGTGTATTAAAAATTTCAAAGTTTTATGCAAAGCCGCCGAAAAAATTTATTTATTTAATTTTCGAAATTTTTTCAATGTCCTTCGGAATAATATTGATGATCATTTGTAATTTGTTTCGCGAGTTTTACTCCAATGATAAATAAGTTGTCTGGCTCGGTGTCGTTTTAGTGAAATTTATTAAAATTGCAGATCGACAAGCCGGGTACCCCTGTAGCGGCAGCGAGGGGATCCCGCAGTTGTACCCCAACTATGGGAGTCATCCCTGGAGTCTTGGGATCGCGGGTTTATCATCCGCCATCGTCGAGGCAAACGCCGCCTCAGGGTTATCAGGGCTTGCCCTCCCGCGGCAATGAACCACCCCAGTCTCCCTCTTCTTACAGCAACTTGCCTTACGCGCGATCTTCGATGGTAATTCAAATAATTGAATAAATATCATAAATTTCATTCATTTTTATTTTTTCTTCAAATTTTTCAAATCTCATATTTTTAATTTACGATTATTTTTTTTTTGCAGCTCGGTTTCGACAGCCACGTAAGGGTACCATCGACCAATGGTATGAACAACATTCCAAGTGGTAAACCGTAAGTATGAATTTATATGAGAGAGGAAAAAATAAAGAATAAAAAATGTGGGTCTGTTTGTTTATTTATTTACTAATTTTTTTATTTTTTATTAATTGTTAACAGCGCTTATTCGTTTCACACAAACGGTGATGGTCAATTGCAGCCAGTGCCATTTCCAACTGACGCGCTTGTAGGTCCAGGAATACCGCGTCACGCGAGACAGATAAACACGTTGAATCATGGTGAAGTAGTGTGCGCGGTGACGATTTCAAATCCGACGAAATACGTGTACACGGGGGGTAAGGGTTGCGTCAAAGTGTGGGACATTGGTGTGGGTAACGGTGGTGGTAGTGTACCGAAGCCGGTATCGCAGCTGGATTGTTTACAGCGGGACAATTACATACGTTCGGTTAAACTTTTGCCCGACGGTAGAACATTGATCGTGGGTGGTGAAGCGAGCCAATTGAGTATTTGGGATTTGGTGAGTCCGACGCCGCGGATAAAAGCGGAATTGACGTCCTCGGCGCCGGCCTGTTACGCCCTCGCTATATCACCAGACTCGAAAGTCTGTTTCAGCTGTTGCAGCGACGGTAATATCGCTGTATGGGATTTGCAAAATCAAACTCTCGTACGACAATTTCAAGGTCACACCGATGGCGCCTCGTGCATCGACATTTCTGCCGATGGCTCGAAATTGTGGACCGGCGGTCTCGACAATACCGTTAGATCTTGGGATTTGCGCGAAGGACGACAGCTTCAACAACACGATTTTACTTCACAAATTTTTTCACTCGGCTATTGTCCCACCGGCGAATGGCTAGCCGTTGGTATGGAAAATTCCAATGTCGAAGTTCTACACGCCACCAAAATTGACAAGTATCAGCTTCATTTGCACGAGTCGTGCGTTCTCTCGTTGAAATTCGCATCATGCGGCAAATGGTTCGTCTCCACCGGCAAGGACAATCTCCTTAATGCCTGGCGCACACCTTACGGAGCCAACATTTTTCAGGTTTTCACCTTATACTCATTATTATATATCTCGTTTCATTCTTTCAACCGATTTTACTCCTTCTTTCTATCCGTTACGACATTTTTTTTAACAAATTCTCTGGCTTAAAAAAAAACAATACCGTGAAATTAAATACTCTTTTAAAAAGTCGTATGCTCAATCACATTCTAACGCAATCGTTTTTTGTTTTTCCATTCGTTTTTTTTTTTTTATTTTATTTTATTTTTTTCATTTTCCAGACGAAAGAATCGTCATCGGTGCTAAGCTGTGATATCTCGACCGACGACAAATACATTGTCACCGGTTCCGGGGACAAAAAGGCTACGGTCTACGAAGTGATTTACTAGAAGAAACGTAACGAAAAGGAAGCGAACGCGCGAGCTAAAGAAAAAAACTATAAATGATGGATAAATATAGGACGAATGGAGTCTCTGGTTGCGGAGACTCAGCGCGGCCTTAATAGAGACTCTTTTCCATCGTGCGTGTATATATATATAAAATATATGCAACAATTGTTACGTCGAGGACGACGCAATGGGGGAGGGCCTGTAAAGTAGGGGTCAGCGAAAAGGAGAGAGAGAGAGAGAGAGAGAGAGAGAGAGAGAAAGAAAGAGCGTAAAAGGGGGAAAATAAATTCTTGATGAATGCGAAGAATGTCTCACTTCACTCCACAATTATTGGCTTCGGGATTCTCCTCCTTGCATTTTTGTATAGTAAAAAGGAAAAACCGAATGGACACTGTTGATAGAACGTGCCGAGCGCTAGCTGAACGAGTGATATAATTACGTGTAGGCGTGAATGACAAAGGCGCGTGAGTCGCCCTTGTCTTCTTTGGAATATACGCTAAAAAAAAAGACCACACACCCAGACCTAAAAATGCAATATTCAATGAAAACAAAAAAAAAATAAACAAGCGTTTCGAAATAGATAATATTTTTAATTTCTTTGACAGTTACACAGGAATAAGAATTTTCGTTGCTGATTCGTCAGTTTATCTGGTAGTTTCTTTTTTCAGAATTCCGGAGTGTGCGTATTGCGTGCAAAAAATAATGCAACGAGTGTGTGCGA
Organism: Campoplex capitator; assembly: GCA_037576405.1. Classification (NCBI taxonomy): domain Eukaryota; kingdom Metazoa; phylum Arthropoda; class Insecta; order Hymenoptera; family Ichneumonidae; genus Campoplex; species Campoplex capitator. The sequence continues at coordinate 3,281,111 of JARBWI010000323.1, read as the reverse complement.
TGTGTGTAATAATATTTCTGTACAGAAAAATCATTGCGCGAGCTGATTAATTGTGAAAAAATTCGCAACGCGAGCATTCGTGAATGTAAAAATAATTTTCAGGCGTGCACAAACGAAACAAACTATTTCTCTACTAAAATAGACGAACGGTTTTTCAGTGAGCAACTTGGAATAACGAGAAAGTGACGCAAACCGCGCGTGTGCCAGCAGCTTAACAACGTTGAAATTCTGTAAACTTGTTTTCAATATGAATTTTTCATTAATAATCAGTAATTAAAGCGATTCTCGAAAGAACGCCGATCAATGAGGGTGTTCTTTTGCACATCAGGAATGTAACATCGGAGGAGAAAAAAAGAAAAAGAAATTATATATTTCCCTAAGATGTATCATAACGAGCCAGTTCACGTATCGTCGTCCTTTCCGACGGTCATTTTCTAGCACGAGAAAACTGCCGCCAATAATTAATTCTCCGCCTCTTCCTCTCTTCCTTCCCCCCTGCTCCGCAATCTAGCAATAAATACGTGACGATTAATATTGCAATTTTATTTATTGTCTCGCATGGAGCCAGTCTTTCTCCATCTCTCAGTGTGATATTAAAAAAAAAAAAAAAAAAAAAAAAAAATGAGAAAAAACAAATAAACAGAATAAAAACGAATGCCACAAGGAACAATTTTCGATGCTATCGATCATTTCTTTGCTTGTTCTCTTGTAAATTTTCTTTTCCTGAATCCTTATTTCCTGAAAATATTATTCGGCAAAATATTCGATGCAAAAGGAACATTCGAATTTCTCAATAATTTCGACATTATTTTCATTCGTTTCACTTTTAATATCGTCCAAATCTTATAATTAATTATTAGTAACAATTGTAATCCATCGTTTTACATTTTGTACATGATTTTTACAGTTTTTGTGTACTTTACATTCATATTTTACATCATTCACATTCTTGCATCTTTTAAACTCATTTTTACATCCGCACTTCGAATCACATACGTTTTCGTTTTACACCATTCACGCCGCCTTCCCTGTTTTTTGCCAATCATTTTTTATCCTGTTCTATCTCTTGGCTTCTCTTGGAGATTTCTTTTTATCTTCAGCTTTTTTGTCTGCTATTTTAGCTCAATTTGATTAGCAAAAAATGGAACAGAGGACCCAAGAATAATGTTACATTTAGGAAAAGCATCCTTTCCATTCCATCTTTTTTTTTATATGCCAAAAAGTTTCGTGGGATCAAAATTTAATTAATCAGAAACCATAAAGATTTATTTCATCTAGTAATGTGGAAAAATGTACTCGAGATTCCAAATTTTCAAATCAAGTTCAGTGGAAGGGTTTTATTCATCACCGCGTATCTACTTTGGTATAAAGGTCTTTGTTTACCTTTTGAAATAATAGAAAAGCCTGTTTTCGTAGGGCTTATTTGGTCGGGGCAATTTAAAAAAAAAAAATTAGTTTTCTATGGATGGGAGCATATTTGATAATCATTAACGATGAAGAGGTTATGAGAGGTAAAAATGGGTCAAGTAATTTGCTCAATTTCGGTAACTTCTATGTATTTACATTTACGTGTTATCAGTGTGTACAAGATCGTTAAAAACATTAAATGTTTATATTCGTATTACGATAATCTATTAATGTATTTACATGTTTATCCATGTGTACAAGATCATTAAAAACATTAAATGTTTACACTCTGTAATATTTTTTTGTTTCTTTTGTTTGCTCTGTATTTTCGTTTCGTACAGTCCGCGCTCATTTTGTGAATTTCTTGGCGCTTTATTTATTTATTCATCGCACCTGACTCATCAAGTACAATTTTTCATGTTCTGATTTTTCTTTCTCAATATATGCATGCTATCGTCGACGTTTCCATTTTTGTTCTGCATTTTCGGTTTTGTTTCGTTTTGTTTTTGTTTTTGTTTTTTTTTTTCAATTTTCTTTATTTTTATGTACACGTAGAAAAATTCTAATGGCGCTGACAACTATAACCTTGATTAATTGCATTTATGCGATTATGAATACATTGTACACGTTTTTGTTACCCGCTCGATTCGACCGTAAAACAAAATGCGCGAAATATCATAAATACGAGAAAAAAAAAATTCTTTTTTTTTCGTCTAACGATTTTCATGCGTTCTTTTTTTTCTTTGCTTCATTGGTCGTTTTGGGCTCATAGGGAAAGGGACGAATTTTTTTTTGTTAAACTTACATAAACGCAATGTTTTAACTGAGAATCAAGCGCGACTCGTTCTCCAACATTCATTTCTCTTTTCCTTCGGTCTCTCTCACTTTTTTCCCATTTTTTCCTGTTTTCTTTTCGCAGCTTCAATATGTACAACCTACAAAATACATAACGCAGCTACTTAAACTAGAGTAACTGATTTTACAGGAAATGTACACATTACGGGGTGAATACACGTTTGTAATTCACGTTTCTTGACCTATTTCATTCGATCCTTTATCGCTCACGTTTATCTACCACTTTCTCTCTTTCTCTTTCTCACACTTGCATTGTTATCGCGGTTTGTCGGGTCGAGCTCTCAATTAAAACATACGATAAAACTTAGAGAGGGATACGAGCAGAGACGGGCACACGATGAAAAGAACTAGTACTAGACATTTTTGTAAAACCATTGAGAATTGATGTACAAAATTTTGATGATAAATTTCTTGCTCAAACAATTGACTTCTGCAAACTCTCGATAATCAATTTTGCATTGACGAAGCTTTAAAAAATGAAAGAATAACGAAATGGAACACATTTTTCCATGCTATTCCAGTCTCAATCCGTGCGAAAAGAAAAAAACAAATTTGAAAAAGTAAATAGAAAAAATACTGCAAATTTCAGCAAAAGTTAATAAATAATAATTTTTCTTAAATTCAAGCCCATCTCTCGTTACCAGTTACGAGATCGTCATTTGAAAAAGTGCCTCTCCTTCTCTCGTTCCCCTTCTCTCTCTCTCTCTCTCTCTCTCTTTCTCTTTCTTTCCTGTTCGCTCTCTTCATTCCGAAAATTGAATAAAACAAAAAGATAACATGAATAAATTCGTCGAATTTACAAACGCTTAATACACGATATCAACAATTGTTTACAATAATTTCTAGGCGTACTGAACAACCGTGCACGATCAATGTGTCTAAATTCACTGCACATTTGGATTCGCTCTCAACCGCCGGAACTTTCGAGCAAACGGTAAAGTGTGAGGGCGCCGGGAGAACAAAAAAAGGAGGAAAAAAGTTGCGAAGCAGAGTCGGCCGCTCGACCCGACGTGTCTGGTAAAAAAGTTGCAAGAAAAACACAAAAAGATCTACTTTTGGGGGAATCGTTGTGCTGACTAACAGCGCAGGCTCGAATAAATACGCGATTGGTCGTACAATATTTTGACGAGTGGAGATCCACTCGGTCGTCTTGCAACGGACTTGTTTCTCGTACAATAACGTAAAGTTTTGCATTCTTCAATTTTCATTGAAATTTCTATTTAAAAAATTAACGAAGTATCGTACAAACTGCACGAACGGCAGTGCGGGCAACGCGAGATGAAAATATCGTAGCCGCGAGATCATTGTTTTTCGTTTCTCTCACTATGCACGTATTCAATTTTCCAAGCACGATGTTTTTCCGTCTGTTTAGCATAACGTTCGATTCACATTCGTATTTTTTTTTTCTTGTATAAAAACCGCCATACGCACACGATTTCTCGGCGAGACGAAGAATTTTCCAATTCGGTCCTATTAACGATCCATCAATGGCTCAACGAGCTACACAGGTTCAAACCTTCTCAAGTAAATTGTAAAATATACGTTTACTCCGAGCTTTATCGCGACCTCGTCTCGTCTCATAGCCTCCAATCATACCCCGTCATTCATACTCTTTTCTGTGTTTCTCTCTCTCTCTCTCTCTCTCTCTCTCTCGCTCATTCTCTTTCTCTCTTATACACACACACACACACACACACACACACACACACACACACACACACACACACACACACACACACACACACACACACACACACACACACACACACACACACACACACACACACACACACACACACACACACACACACACACACACACACACACACACACACACACACACACACACACACACACACACACACACACACACTCTCGCTCGCTTTCTCGCTTTTTCACACGTGTATCCATGGTGTATAATTACAACATTATCTTACGGTTTTTAAGGCTAACGTAGCTCGCTGCACACACGTATAGTGGTCCATTTGACGTATGAAGACACTGGGTGGTCAGTCGCTGTCCGAATCCACCGGGTTCATCTTTTTTCTCTTTTTTGCTTGCTTTGGTTTTACGATTTCTTCCTCCTGTCCAATCACAAAAGTTTATGTATTCTCAATTATAAATAACATCTTATCATTTATTCCGTGTGAATTTTCATTTACGAGTTGAAAAAAAAGAGATCAAAGCACCAAGAGCATTTTACTTTTTCGTTCGAATTAGTATTTTTTTTTTTTTTTTTTTTTTTTTTTTTATAGACACATGAAATCGATATTTTTACTGACCTCGCTACTTTGGTCGCTACTCTCGGTAGTTCTATCTCTCGGGGGTGCTCTTTTGGACGCGGATCTTTCTCTCGTACTGGCTCCAATTTTTCTGTGTCCTTTCCCAGTGGCTGCGCCGGAAGATGCGGTCGCGTGTTTTCTCGACGAGCTCGTTGGTGGGGGTGGGGGTGGTTCGTTTTCCTCGCTGACTTCAGCGAGAGCGAATAAATCGCCGTAATTTTTTCTAAGCGAATCGCTGCCAGCTGCTTGAGCTTGTTGAAGAGCTCGTTGCATTCCCTCGGTCTGATACAACTGTAACTCGGCGTCCGTGTTGCAATGTTGCCTCAACTGATCCAAATGTCCTAGGACTTGTTCTCCCGTCGGTGGACCCGATTGTTGATTCTGTTTTGCCCCGGTACGCTTTCGCTTGTTCGGACTTGTTGCTGGATAACGCGTACTCAAGAGATTCGCCAAGAGTTCACTAAGTTTGTCCTCGTAATCGCGACACCAATAACGCAACGCCGCCACTACGAACATGTCACCGTCTGCGCTTTGTCGCGCCAATAATTGTCTCAGGAGTTCCAACGTTGGTCTGCAATTTCATAAAAATATATAGGTTAATATTAAATAAATGGAAACATGGAGAACAGTAACATGGTGGTTGGCCGATTAGAGAAACAAAATTTAAGAAGTTTTCAAGGATTTTCAAGGTAATTGATTTACAATTTAGAAAAGAACAAAAATATATTTTCTTCAGTGAATCCATCCGAGTCGCTATGAATTTGATTAATCCTACTAATGTCATTCCAAAGTTAATAGAAAAAAAAACGAAAAAAATGAATGTTATGTAAAAAATCTTTGATACCATCGTATCTCAAAGTGAATTAGAGAAAAATCGAAAAAAAATTACGGATTATCACAAAATTTAAGAAATTTTCCAGGACTTTTCAAGGACAATTCAAATTAAAGGACTATCCAAGGACTTCAAACTTTTCAAGGACTGCTAGACACCATGAGTAATGAATAAAAAATAATAATGAAATGGAATATATCGAATACACGAAAATGCGAGTTTCCGTTTACGTTTTCTACTCACTTCTCCTGTTTGAGCATAAACAATATTGACGTAAGCGCTTCTGCGTGATCACGAAATTGAAGCTTCGGTAAAACCGGCAGTACGTATTCGATGGGAAAATCGTGAGCGCATATCAATTGCCAGAAGCAATATTGCTCGAAAGTTTCCCAATTTAAACTGGCAGTCAAGAGCGCGGTGAAGGATTCCTTCTTAAGCATTTTCAGATGTCCTTGCATTATTTCACAGATTAAATCTTGCAATTGACGCGAGTCAACGGTCGATACGACCAGATGCAACAATTGAGCGTTGCCCAACGTGACGTTTTGAAATCCGGTAAAAACGTCAGGTACCAAATAACACAACATGCATATGCTATCCTCATGACAAAGCTGTAAAAATAGAAAACAAAAACGTTAAATACTGTGCTGATGCTGGTTTTACTTCAAATCTCATTTTATTCTCGAGCAAAAGTACCTTTAAATCCGATACCAAGCACGCCTCCAACTTTTTTTCTCGCTGTCCGCAAAAATCTTTGTACACAGATGCTTTGACGTCATTCAAAAGTTTACTGAAAAACAAACGAGATCAAAACATTTATAAATCTTTTTCGTAGTACTCTAATTTCCAGAGAACAATAATAAAATTTAGATTTAGATTTTCGGTACGAACCTTGGTTCTCCTTCTCGTTTTTCCTCTTCTCTGCCCCAAACCTTTAAGAAATATAACAAAAGATATCCTATCCTCGGTTGTATAGCTTGAATTTCGGCCAATACTCGTGCCAAGAGTTTTCTTCTATTGTCTTCTTCTTTGCAGAGTTGAAATTGATTTCTAAACATGACAAATATGGGAGTGCTTATACTGTCGGTAAAGGCTTCGTCGTTGGTATTTTCCGTAGGGAATATTTGATCCGTTATTTGCGGAGCGAGAATGGTCGAGATACAAGTTGCGAGTGAAGAAATCATTTCTCCATCGATTTCATCCTCGATCACCATTTGAACTATCCTTTCCATCGTTTGACACTTGACTTCGTTATCAGTCTCGCTGTACAAACTCTCAACCGCCGCTTTAAGTTCCTCAGGCTCCAAAATAAGATTCAATTGCGTCGTTATTTCATCTTTCTTCGGTACACAGTTTGCCGCCGCGTTTTTTTGCTCGTTTTTCAATTTGACCGTCGCAAGCGGAATATCCTCTTCGTCCTCTTCCTCCTCCACTTTCGTTACTATCCTGAAAATTTAACGAAAATTTATTTGATTACGTTGCGAGACATCGCTCAAAAATGTCAACCCGTGAAAACGAACCTCAAGGGCATTTCTTCTTCGTCGTCACTGAACGCCGGCTCTGGTCCATGGCTCACGTGATTATTTTCCATCGCTGAATTTCCACTATTGTCGAGCATCAGTCCCGGCCCTAAATCCTTGTTCAGCTCTTCCATTTTACCTGAATACAGTATGGGAACCTTATTACCCGCTGCTGAGGGACACGGTGCAAAAATTTAAGTTAGTAAGCTTTTCTCAAGTGCTTTTTTTCACGTGCATAAGACTATTCTTAAGAATTTGTTATCGAAAAATCATGCTTAGGAAATACATGAACCAAAAAGTTGCTAAATATGCAAAATGGAATTGTGCGATTAGTTTAAACGTGTTATGGTGAAGTTTAACAACGAACACCCAATTCATTTTTAAATAGGAAATATTGAAAAATAGGAAAAATTGCAAATGTTTTGTGACCCAAAAAACATCGAACGTCCACAAAGTTGATAGTAAGTTACCCGGATCCGTGTTAGGCGGCAGACAAAATTCTTTGAAAGTTTCTCGAATTTTCGTTCTCAATTCGCGATCCAATTTTGGGCTGTCGAAAAGCGGATACAAACTGGGGAGAACACGTTTCTCGAGGATTTGTCTGAGCGAGGAGAAAATCCCGTTTCGAACTTTGTCCGTGAGTGCCGGATAGAAATTTGGAATAATCTGTAACGGAAAAATAAATTAAGAAAAGTTAAAAATAAAAATTTTATGTATTTTTATATTGATTTGTCTTTAACTGAATATCAACTCACGCGGCATAGAAAATCTAACAGTGTGGCAGTGACAGCAGGATGGGATCTCATAGAATTGTGCATTACGAGAATGGCAGGCTCGATGTTCATTATGTTGTCTTTTTCGGGTTCGAAGAAGAGCCAATCATAGAAGAGAGCGAGTTTTGCGTTACTCGCCGCGACGGTCGAGGTACAAGTCGTCAAAAGCCAACCGATCACCGCCCATCGCGGTATTATGTCCGAACACAATAATTCATTCGTCGGATGTATAACACCAACGATAAATCGTATGAGATCGCATCTCAACGACTGTGACTCTGGTGTTGCGAGATACTGTCTCTGAAACCAATCTTGGTAACGCTTGTGATTTCCAAAGCGTACTTGACTCGTGAGAAACACGAGTTTTCTCTCCATGTCAGGGGTCAATCTAGACTGCAGAAACCTTCTCGACGTTCTCGTTTGCAACAGCTGTAGAACGCTCGTGAAACTGGGACATAGCGATTTTGGATTCAACAGGAGATCCTTCCAGAGGCTCTCAAATTCTTGAATTCTCGCTACATTCTGAAGCAACCGAACCAGATCTCTAAAAAACAAAAGAAACATGATGCAGTTCATTTATTCGTTTTGACTATTTTTTTCAAGGTGGCATGAATAATCAATTTATAATTGGCTTCGTCGATCGACGAATGAAATAAAAAAAGTTTACAAACCTTCCGATGACTAAACAATCAACCATCCTCTCTCGAATTAGAGTAACAAGAAATGTGATTTCTTTCTGTCTGAGAGCGGCGAGATGAGGGGCACTGTGATCTTCTATGAGTCGCAAATAGGAATAAACGATAGAAGCGACAAGAAGTGGATTTTTGTCGAGCCATGGTCTGTTCTCTTGAAATATGTCAAGAAGAGCATCTACGAGAAAGAGGTTTCTGGATGTGGTGTCTCCGCCGGCTGCGTGCCTCAATAAACTCAAGCACAAATTGTCGACATTGGCTACGCTGGTTCTTATCATTTCTCGCAGCAACCAGAGCAATTGACCTCGTGCTACGTCATTCAATCTCAAATATCTTTCTAGGACTAGCTGATTCAGGTGACCCAATACAATCGCCAATCCATCCCTCGTTATCAACGTTAAATCTCTGTAACTTTTGGCCGCTTCCTGAGGCTCTGTCAATATCACCACCAATAATCCTAACGACACTTCCTCGTGAGTTTTGTCTTTGCACACTGCATTGTTCAAGGTATCATGAGCTTCTTTTTCCGACAGTCCCGAGGTCAGATTCTGAAGCACCGTGTGGCAGCGTTCAAATTTCTGTGAATCAAATACTAGCAATTTATTTTCTGTCCAACACCATTTAACTTTTGCTTAAAAAATCTAACGGGACTCAATTGAAATTCCTTGGTTCACACAATGTGGCAATGTCCAGATTTGAAAAAGAATTTTTTTATCATCGAATGGATGATGAATAACTTGTCAAAAAATCAATGGAACACAAACAAGATTGTAATGCGTAATAAAATGATCTGAATAATAATTCTGGTTTGGAATAAAGAAATGGAGGAACAATGGTTAAAGGAGAATTTTGTAAGATCGAGTCGGAATTGACTTTCGCAAGAGCAGAGATTTACGTAGCGAATCGATCACGTAAATTGGTTTTTACTTGATGATCGAGTATAGCTAATAAATAATAATGTAATATGAAATTAAATAAAAAATAAAGAATAATTTTCGTATTTGGCGGGTAAATTGGGTGTCTAAGGTAAACGGGGGTGGCGCCACCCACTGCCGAAAGTGATGCGCGACGATCGCAACAATGGCGGACATCACACTTGATACGTATCCCGAAGAGCGACTATTTCAAATATTTATGTTACCTCCTCCAAGTCGTCCTTGTTCTCGATGCAGGACGTATTAAGTAGTCGGGATGAGGGCGGTTTGGTTTGTTCCATCGCTGCGCCCGCAATTAAACGTAATAAAACGCTTTTATTAAAAAGGAGAGCCCTCGCTGAGCCCTCAGCCCTCAGCCCTGTGCCCCTGGCCGCTTGCCGTTTCCTCCGAGCATCGTGATCGTCTCTGCCTGCTGGTGCGTCGCTCTTTCTCTCTCTGTTCGGTCTCTCTACTCTGTTTATTCCTCGCTCCAGACCTCGACTCGAGAAACGTTCTCATGCGATTGCGCATTGATACACCACACCGCGTTCCTCGTTCTCGCCTTGTGACGCCTGTCTGCTTCTTCCCCCACCACCTACCTCCGCAGCTCAACAACCAAGCGCCGAGTTTTTCTCCCTCTCCATCGATTCAAAGCCAATCATCGCGCACCAACCCGTATTACCTCTTGGACAAAGCTGGAGAGGGAGTAAACGAGATCGCAGTAGTGGGGTGAATGCCGAAGGAAGCGCATGCGCAAATACGCTGCTCGTCGTTCGCGTACAACTCCCAAACTAATCGCAATGGCGCTACGATGCTATACCAGCTGAACCAGCTTCCCGCTATTCGTTGGCCCAAACGTGCGCACACCGCAAGAGTTACTCTCTTTCGCTCTCTAGCTCGCGCTCGAGAACCTAATTTATCGAGGGACTCTCCTCGGCTCGTTCAACACGCCCGAGGAAAGAAAAACTCTGTCCCTGGAGCCCCGCGGGCCTTCCTCAGGTATTGTCCTCTCTTTGTACCATCGACTCGCTCTCACGCACTTTTTTCCTTCTCTCTCTCTCTCTCTCTCTCTCTCTCTCTCTCTCTTTCACACACTCTTTCAACTCTTACGGTTTACAGTAAATTAAAACATCGTATGCTACTACTACGAGTTAGAAGATGTTACGGGATGTCGTGAACGTCTGCTTAGCACGTTAAGCGGCAACATAACCCTCTATAGACACAAGACCTCGCGCCCAATTTACTTCGCCGTTCTATAAAGCCACATTAGGTGTACTCTGAACTTTTTTCCTATTCGAGTGTGTGATCGCGTTGGTCCCCCCCCCCCCTTCCCACCTCTGTACTCACACTTTTCCCTCTCTCTCTCTCACGTTAGCGATCTTTGTCCATCTTCATTCCACAGTGGCTCTTCGTATCTGACGTAGGTAGTGCACCTCAATACCTCGTATACGCCTTGCCTCGTGCGAAAACCGATTAACTCGTAATCTACGGATTAAACTTGTAGTTTCGTGTCCAAAGCACTATTCCAAATATACCAAGCTTTCAGATCCTTCCCTCTTAGCCTCTGCAGAAATATAGTCTTATCACTATGACGACGCTTTCCCTCTGCCCGGAAGTCAACGAATAGAACCAAGAAACTATCCCGTTTTTTTACGCTCAGGAATTTTTTACTTTCCTTCATGCTCGATAAAGAGAACGGACACACAACGTTAGCCTTGACTTAACCTTTTTCAAAAGTGGCAACCTTTCTACCTTAGACGTCGGAAATGCCTCACGAAGCTCGGGTGGAATTTTTGGATGAGGAAATCCTGAATCGAGTCATTTTGAAACTCAAATTTTCCTTTGTTAGAGAAATAGAAAGAAAAAAACAAGCGGTCGAGCGACTACACGCTTGCTCGTCTCTCAGAGAAATGGCTCATCGGTGTCTACTGTCTCCGCACCGATTTGCCATTGGACTCTTTGACGAAATATAGAACCAATAAATTACATCTATATATGTCAACCTATGCGCATCACAAAAGTGCGTTTCAAACTGCGCATGCGCGCTCAAACTTTCCCATGAATATTTCTGCCAATCAAGTGATTTCTCCAATTATATATTTATATATACATCTATATTTTTTTTGCATAGTATCCATAAAAATAATCAGTGACGCGTTCGGACGATGAGTAATTACGAATAATAATCACTTATATTTTGACGTAATTCTTGTGAACGACAAAATAAACTGCGAATCGAGATTGCTACTTCTTTTATTACCGATTCATCCACAAGTTTACAGAGGTACTATTAATTATAATGTTCGTTATATCGATAAATCGTGCTCTTAATTGCCAAAACCGTTGAATATTTGTTAAACTGCCGATATTTTTGTGATATTAATAAATTCTCATTGTTCCCGTATAATATGTTAGTTTCGTGCTTAACTTTTACAGCTTCTAATCGAGCTATACGATTTATGAGTTTGTGTTAACGTCGCACGTATACCTCGTCTTCTCGTATTCTTCCAAAACCGGAAATACGTTCGACAGATTCGGTGTGGCCGCGATACGGCGGTGTTGAACTTTCGTGCAAAAAATAATACCTCGCGTGACTTTGTCAGCAAACGAGCGTGAAAGATAGTGATACGATGGAATGAGTTTCAGGAGAAAAAAAAAAAGATAAATTCATCGTTTAAATTATTTAATTAGGTTAGCCGAAATTCGAGGTTAAATTTTGTCAAGAATTATGAACGAATATACAATATCGAGGCTCGTCGTTTCTGCTTCGTTCTTCTGGGCAAGTTCCCCGTAAATTTACGTGACTTTTTATGTTTTTACAATCTCGTGGAACGAGAAAAATTGGCAAAACATAACTGATAGGCCAACATGTGTGTGTGTGTGTGTGGTTAGGTTCTATTAGGCGGTGGAAAAGATTACGAGAACAAAAGCTCGTAGCACCCAGTTATTCGTTGCACTTGTAACAACCGATTCATTGTTAGTTTTTTCTCTCGAGTATTATAGTTAAATGCTGTGTGTGTTTATTCGATGTCGTATTTCTGAACGACGATTTTTTTTTTTTTTTTTTTTTTTTTTTTCCATGAAATTAATAAACTTTATAAACTTCGGTTTGAATGTGTGTTCGAAATATTAACGATAAGTGCAAAATTTTTATGGCACAAATGATTGCCCCACTTTTAAAGATTATTCGTCAGTCAATTGAATCTGGAACAGGCCATCGATTTATTGAAAAAATCAAGTGATGGCGAAAAAATCGGAATCTTCCGTCAACGCCCTCTGTCTACCCTAACAATAAACGAGGGACAGGCTCGAAAAGAGCTACGGCCGCTGAATATTACAATTGTGTTCAAATACGATGGAACTTGTCTATTTCAACGTGAATAAAAATGTCGAATAATTTTAAGAGATGAGAGAATAATAATATTCGGGCTACGTTTTTCCTTTCTTGAATCTTTGTCGCGCCTGCGCTTTGCTGTATTTCGGATGTTTATCTTTGTCCCCGCCGCTTTTCTCGCTGTCGCTCTGATCGGCGTCGGTTTTGCCGGTTGCTGAGCCTTCGCAAAGGTCGATAGGTGGCTCGAGAAGTGATTTTCTTTGGCACTTAACGAAGTATCGGAATCCCTTGGCGATCGCAAATCCAAGCATCGCGATCGAGATTGTCATTAGTGCCATCAGCAACGGATGCTGCCAACAAATTTTTCAGTAAATAATATTAATTTCAATAATCAATTGAAATCACAAGAAAAAATCAGTTTAATTTAATACATACAATCGGTGAAGTCTAGTAAACATGAGAAATATTGAAAAAAAATTTTAAAAATCGATAATCAATTTCAGTCTAATTACTGACAATAATTAAGGATTCGAGCGAGTGTTCCTGGCTCACCGTCAAAGTTGGTTTATTCGTAAAAACGTAATCGGCAATAACGACAATGACCCCCAAAATTATCCCGATTCCAGCACCGAGCCACGGGATTTGTTGATCCGCTGAAACAATCGTTAAACCGTTCGAAGGTTATTGCAATTTTCTTGCGATCATCGCCATAAATAAATAAAGCAATAGCAAAAATATTTTTCATGTGTCAGAAGAGCGAAATTGATAGCCGTAAATGGGACGTCGATTTGAACATATCTCGTCGTTTACCATTTCTACAATGTCGAAAAGCGATCTCAAAGAATCAAAACGATCGAATTTTTGGAAATAAATAACCGTTGTAAAAGAGGCAATCGGAAAATGGATCGCATGGATAAGTTACCTCGTTGGTCCTTGATCAATGACCTGGAAGCTTTGTTCATTGCCTCAAGGATGCTGGGGTCGTTGGGCTGCAAGCTCAGTGCTTTTCTGTACGAGTGAAGAGCTTCGCTGAACCGAAACGTGTGAAATTCTACCTCAGCTTTTCGATAATAACCCTGTGTATATAATAATAAATAATTAAAAAAAAAAAAAAAACAATACAATCATTATGTACAAATATTTACTTGAATTTATTATATCACAATTTGACATTTTATTTATAATTATGATGTAACGACCTTTGTCCAATCGGGCTTGAGTTGAATAGTCATTACAGCATCTTCCAATGCAAAGTGGTACTGTTGCATCTTCAAAAACACGTAAGAACGATTACTGTACAAAGAATAATTCTGTGGATCCATTTTAATCGCATGGCTGTAATGAAACATCGCCTCCTCGAATTTTTGTTGACGCACGCACGCATTTCCCTTTTCCTTGAGATTTTGCACCTGTCAAAATCATATTATTATCATTTTTCAATTTCATCGTTTTTTCCGACATACTGACAAGTTTTGTGCTCTATCAATTTTACAAATAATAATAATATTCACAACTAGAATTAGGAATAAATTATGGAATTATTTGACAATATTTACATATTAATAAGGCGAAGACACGAGTACAAAAATGAAAAAAGAAACGAATTTAAAGTTGTACAGAATCTATCTGCCCGAGTCTTTTTATTGAAAAGTGGATGGTGGTGGATGTACGTTCGTAAACACATTTACGTATGAGTATGGGTGTGTGAACATATATATATTTGCGTAAGGTTGGTCTGAACTCGGAATCCGAGGGGTAATGGCGATTTCCATGCTCATGAGCTTCACACTCTGATATACCGCAATAACCCACATACTTTACATTCGGAGAAGCACGATAATCGATTCAAAGACGTTGAATAACGACAACGAATTAATAAAGATAGAGTTGTATCTTCATAGACTCACCTCGTCCTCGACGACAGTTGTCATTTTTATGTTTTCACTTATACTTTTTATCGTTTTACCAATGAAGACGTGATTTTATCGCAACTATTCGACAGTAACACGATATTCAGCATCGTAGGGATACATCGCGAAATACGTGCTTTTCTTTATGCATCCGAGTTATTTTGGCTTTGTTTTAAAGTTTTCGATAACCACAGACTTTTTATTTATCAGCAGTGAAAAGCAGACGAATTGCTTGCAGATGGCGATTCACCGGCGCCTAACCACCACTGCGCATGCGTTTATTTCCACTCGGAGCGCAGAATCCCATAGCGTTCTGTTTTCCGTCCTCATATACGAAATAAAAAATAAAAAAAAAAGACGACTTTTGCTCGATGGGTAATGTCGCGAGGTGGCGGTCAACGCCATTCCTGAAAGAACTACAGTCATTTTATTTTCTTTTTTCTTACGAACAATTGGTAAAGTCACGTTCTACTATTGCGTTGCTTTTTCGAATGTTGATGCAATTTTAATAAAGCTTAAAGACATGGGAAGGAAAGGGGGGGGGGGGGACAGAAGGTTGATTATGAGTTCAATAAAAAGATATGTTGATTATTTTCATCATCATTTTAATGATATTCTTCATTTCATACAAATTAAGTGGGGAATTATAATACAAACTTAAAATATATACATCAATATCTTGTGAAACATTTCGATAGCTATGCAACTCATCCATTAATCCATTAACTATAGATCTTCTCGTTTTGTTTCATAATTCTTCGTTTCCTTCATACGTTTTTGTTTATTTTTATCGACTTTTTTTCACTCATCTTTAACCTATCTTTCATTGTATACTGTGCAATGAACCTGGCAAGTCATTTGAATAAATATATTTAATCGTCACATAGTCACCGGCTGATTTTTCCTCTCACTCGCTCTTTCTCTCTCCCTTGTTCTTTCCGTTTATTTTTTCCTCTCTCGAGTATAATTCGGGAAAACCGGAAATGAGTGATCAAACATTTTTTTAATTTTTTCTCGTTCCTTTTTTCCATAATATAGATTTATACAAACACATTACGCCGATGATAGCGAAAAAAAAAGAAACCGGAAGATCTCGAGCCACGTATATTAGAGGCCTTGAACCATCGACCGAATATAAGTACTGCACGAGGGTAAACAAAGTAGAAAAAAAAAAAATGGTGTCACTTAATTGGCCCGAAAACAAAGGCGGCTGAAACGAGCCTACAGAGTGACGACTTGTTCGACATTCCGAAGAATTTAATTGTTTTTTTTTTTCTCCAATATTTTCATGCAGAATACGCGTTGACAAAGAGAGTAGTCGGAAAGCGAGAGTGGAGGGGAGATTTTCAGAAAGAGAGAGAGAGAGAGGATGAGATATTCAAGAAGACGATAATGACATCGCATATGCGTTTCCGAAGTCATTTTTCTTCATATATTTCAAAAAGATAAAAAAAAAAAAAAAAAAAACACTTCGAGGCTCTTAGCTCCGCGAGTGAAAAGGCGTCTCGGTGTGTATATGTCTCTTTTCATAATTAAAAGACTCAGCCCAAAGCACATACGTATCTTTTATGCACAGACCCCAACGTGTGATCGCTATTCCTAACTTGCATGGTTCTGTTTTTCATTCTTCCATGATTTTCTTGTATTTTAACCGTGAAGTATATAAATGTAAATTGATTTTGTTTTGTTTTGTTTTGTTTTTTTTTTTTTTCGTTTTCTCCCTTAAAATACATTTTATACATATGATTTTTTCACCTCGTTTCAATAATCAAAATCCATTTTATCGCACATGTGTTCGCTCGCCGCCATCTTGAATTATCGCCCGATCGCTATCGTCGTTGCACTTGTCATCGAGCCAACAATATCATCGACCGTGTATATATATTTCAATTATTATTAATAACTTTTGTATTATTCCATTGTTAATATTTAATGATTTTTTTTCCGTTTTTTTCGTTTGCTAATTTTTTTTTTCGAATAAAACGTTAAAGCGCGTAAAAGCTGAGAAACACGCACGAGAGAACATGATCGAGAAGAAATATACATTTTTTTTTTCTTTTTCTTCGTATCCGTGACTTTTTGCTTTTCGTTCATATATATTATTAGCATTATTTGTATGTGCACCGACTTGACTCGCGTTGGCGAGGGTCGAGAGGCGTAAATCGTCGTCGCGCCACCATATAGTCGCGTCCGTCCTCAATAGCATTTCAGTCTGCTTGAACGATGTCAAAATAAAGGCAACAACAAAAAAAAAACAAGAAGATAACTAGAACGTCTTGTTCTCACTCAACTCGCAAATAATTATGTACATCGACGGACGACGAACTTCAATCCCTCAAAGTGGGATGGATGAAAAAAAAAAAAAAAAAAAAAAAAAAAAAAAATCACAATTATTTTTCGTCTCGTGGACGGGAGCGATTTTTCCTGTCGTTCGCGAGAGCCTCGCCAATTCGAGTCTACGTGTGCTATATGATTTTTCGGAATATAGAGAATCCGCAACATTGCTTCGAAGAAAAAAAAAAACAAAGGACGACGAAAAGGAACCAAATATAATTTATGATAATAAAATGAGTTTTGGCGTTTGTACGCGTCGGATTTTCGAAAAGTAAATGTCTAATCTGGATCACACTCGCGCGTCCTTTCTCTCTTTTTTTTTTTTTTTTTTTTGCTCTCTCTCATTCTCTCTCCGTCTTCATCGGTTTCTAATGAGCATATTTTAATTCTTCTCGATTATTCTCTACGACAATTAGCCTTTTTCAGTATTTCATTTATTTCAATAATATAATCTTTATTTGTTGGTTGCTGTTTTGTTGATTGTTACTTCAATGAATATATAATAACATATTGTAGATAATATAATTGCGAATACAACTATAATAATGAATATACGAGCCTTTGTCAGGGGAGCAATGCAGTCGTCGTCAATACAAGAGTTTCTCGGGTATACACATTTTTTTTTGTTTCATACCTCATTCGTCTTACTTTTCATACTTTTAGTTGTTTTTTTTTTTTTTTTTTGTCACTTTTCAGTTTTCGTTCCATTTTTTTTGGATATCTCTTTCATCTCCGTAGTCGCCATATCTTTCACGTCGTTACATGATTTCTTTAAATTCCTAATCACCGCTTTTTTTTTAAGAGTCCATCAAGGTTCACTTATTCGTTTTGTCTTATTTCTCACGCACTCACGCATTCGCGCGCTCAACGATTTAACACGCACTTAAAAAATAGTAAACAGGTAACTAACACGATGGAGTTATTGGTTTCCTCTTGCATTTTTTCCTTCTCTCTCGCGTCTCATTCGTTTCAAGCATTTTTGCTTGTTTTCGATTTTATTTCGCAGGGCGATTCATTCGCGATATCGCACTGTATTCAATTCTACAAACCTTTTAAATTTTTTTTTTTTTTAATTATTATTCTCTTTATGCCTCACACACATGCATATATCCACGATCGTACTGATGAATAAAAAATCGCTACTGTGTTTTTCGTGTGCAGCAGGTTAGGGTGCGAGCGAGCTTGACCAAACAATTGACATTGAGAATGCCGCGCGTCACAAATTCCTCTTCTCCATACTCATTTCTTCGAATTTTTCCCTACCATTCGCGAACAAATAAACCGAATAAAAGTTCCGATATGGAGAAAAAAATAAAAGACAAAAAAAATTTTGTTCCGTTAAAAAAAACGAGCGAGGAAGGGGATTTGTTGTTGTTTCTCAACGGAAATGTACGAGAGAACGACTAACCGGAAATGAGGGGCGAGACAGTCGTTGAGAAAAATGGCAGAGTTGGGGAAGCGAAACGGGTAGGGATATCATGGAAGATGTTATGTTAAAATATCTATATATGCTGCCAGCCACAGAGTGAAGAGTACACCGTATCGTTTTCATCGTAAAATACGGCACGAGAATGCAGTTGTCGTTGTTTCAACGAACAACAGCAACGAAGAGAAAAAAAAAAGAAGAAACAAAGATTAATAATATACGCATATATCGATGTACATACACGTATTATTTTACATAACAGTAGCATCACAGTCAAAAGTAATAGTATTACAATAACGAGTATGTGGTGTGTTTTGTTTTGTTTTTTTTTTTTTTTTTTTGTTGCGTCAGTTAATTCTAAAGGAAGAAACGAAAATGGAAAAGCAGTGAGTAAGTTCTGTCTGGAAAACAACCTCGTTCGAATTTTTTTTTTCGCTGCTTTTTGGCGATAAGGAAATGAACTCTGTTTTCTGACATCTAGAAATGCAGCTCAATGGATAACGTTGGACTCTCGGTGTTTTAATTTAATATGTACACAGTATTTATAAGTAAGGCCGCGTTTGTATTATTTAATCAACAATAGATAGATAAGAAATAAGCGCGATTTTATTTTTCAACAAAAAAGTGGATCGGTAATTTTTATAAGGACGAATTGTTTTGGCAAAGTGATGCGTAAATCACACTCGAATAAATGGCCGCCGCTGTTTACCCCCGAAAAAATTATCGTTATTAAAAACGGAGAAATATAAAGGAAAATCATTGGTTTCAACTCTTGAAATTGTTGAAAAAAATGATAGAGGATAGTGCGTTAGAAGAGAGCGAAAGAGAGAAACACAGAGAAGGAAAAAAATAATATATCGACTGTTATCGAAGGCATGGTTTTTCCTAAAAATTTCGAGTACGATTCTTTTATACAAATTTGTCTATAACACGCACAATTTTATTCAAAAAATTGCCTATTTATAGATATAACGTATATATAATTCATTAAATTCTCTTGGTTAAATGAGCTGCACGTTTTGCCAAGGGTATCCGCGCGATCAGGGACGAAAAGTTAGACATTTCATAACCTCACTTTTTTATTGTGTTTCAATTTTCAATAATTCGCGTCGTTCCCTAGATGTATTTTTAAAAAAATATCTCGAAGGTAAGGTGGATAGCACTTTTTTGGCGAGTGATTGAGATTGTCTTGACCCGAATGACTTTCATCGACGGTTAGAAAATATTCCAAGGCAAAAAAATACGAGGAGAATAGTTTTTCGATTTCCCTCCCCCATCATCGACTCGATAACCCTCGCGCTTTGTTGCCACATTTGTTTACGTTTGCCAATTTGAGACGCGCATGCGCCCGTTTACACCGTAGTTCAAACGCATTGCCGTTTTTTTTTTTGTTTTTTAATTTTCCCCGTTATTCATCTATACATTCTTTATGCGTTTTTAATATGTAATTATGGTCGTATCGTTAGTCCTGCTTCGCTAAGATTGGCACTTGATTTTATCATTTTAAAACAGAGATGAATGCGACCGTGGAATTTCAAACTGATAACTCGACGGTACTCCATCCACTTCCGATGCGAGTGCGACTCATCCGCACACGCGTCAATGTTCGTGCAAATACAATTATTATTGTTATCGATTAAACTCGTTCGCACTCATTGATTAGCGACAAATTGCGTATGCTCGAATAGTTTTATTATATTTATCAATTTATCTTCCGTTCTCGCATCTCGCAACCCTTAATCCTTAATTGCAAATAATCGTCGACGTAACTGTAATTACGTTACAGATTTTAAAAAATCGATGCTACACACAGAAAGCGCACTTTTTCGTTCGTTTTTTTACTTTACTCATATCTTTTTTCTCTACTTCTTTCTCATTCGCCCGCTCGCTCGCTCGCTCGAGAGATTGACACAAATTTATTTTTTATTCATCGACCCTCGTATGGACCCTCCGTAACACGTTTTGTTTCAGTACCTTCGTGTTTTATTTTTTCTTTTTTTTTTAAACTTTATTTTTGTTATTTTTTTTTTTCTCTTTCATTTTCATACATCTCTACGTTCGAGCCATCCTGGCCTTGGCACTTTTTTTTCTTCAAACTTCGTTCGAGAGAACGTTGAATTCCGCACCAGTTAAATTCAATTAGCAAGCATTTTTTTGTTCATATGTATTTTATATATGATTTTGTTTTTACGTATTTTGCAAAAGCATCGATCCCCATTGCTCTGAATGGGGAAAAACGCAGAAAAAAAAACAGAAATGAACAACGGTACGAAATGCGTGGTAACTAAAAAACACTATCGAACAATAATTGCACGAAAATAAGAACGAGATAAAAGACGAAGAATTGAGTTTTCATTTTCGTGAATCCGACGAATCACCGGCATGGCACAATGACGCGTGCAGTTTCATTTCCAAAAGATGAACATAAATTTTCCAATTAAAAATCCTGCGCAACAGCATCTCTTGATGTATAATTTTTCATTGTTCTTTTCTTCAAGTTCGGGCGCCAAAATTAAAAAAAAAAAAAATAGCGAATCTTTCAAAAATACCGATAAAATACACCCAATCATTTGTTTTTTTTTTGTTTTCTTTTTTTCGATTATCATTTTTTTAATTGTCTAATTAGTTTACAAAACAAGAAGTAAAAGGCTTTTTTTTCACTCACAATTTCATGTTTTTTTTCCCTAACTTTCGGCACCATTTGATCAACGTACCCGGATTTTAAAACACACTTTAATCCGCCAAATAAAATATTTACAATTTTTTTTCAAATATCTGGTCCAAAACGTTTCAAGATGCATACATACATAAATATCATTTATCTTGTAATTAAAACTCTGTCGAGGCATACAAATCATTTCCGTTAACGAGGAAACAAAAAGAAAACATTCATTGAGCGGGTCATCGTTGAATATATAACTTCAAACAAGAAAAAAAATAAAAATAATAAAATGAATAATAACGTCGCGACGGTGAACAGCGATACAATAAAATGTTGCAAAATTGCTAATAATTATTATCCTAGTAATAACATCTGGCCGTCTTAACAGAGAATAAGAAGTAGAGAAAAGAAAAATAATGAAGAGGAAACGTATACGCATCGTTGTGCCGTAATTTTTAAATAATATTAATAGAATAATAATAATAATAATAATATTAATAATAATAAGAATAATAGTATGCTAAAATTTGAGTAACGCAATAACATTAGCAAAAAAAAAAAGAATTCGATAGCGTTGCTCCAATCGATAAAATCATTTTTGTTTGGGTATGTCTATTATCTTCGCGATCGTTGATGCCGATAAATAGGGATGATCATCGCTATATTGGGAAGCGGCGCTATTCGAAATTTAAAGCTCTGTTAAGTAATGAAGAAAATAAATATCGATTTTACGATAATTCCGAGAATTTTAAAGCAATCGTGGCATTTTTTCTCCCGAAAATTATCAATCATTTATCGGCCGGTAAAAAGTAGGTTTTTCGGTTTCAAGACTCGAAGGATTTTTTTTTTTTTTTTTTTTTTTTTTTCAACGAATATTACGCCAGTTCCCAATTATGATCATGTAAAGCTCGCGATGCCAATGGCCCCATTCATTTTTTATAGTCGTCAGAAGTGCATTTTTCGCCGACGAAAAGGGAAGAAGAAAGTTCGAAAAAATTCCTACTTTTTTCATGCTCTTGAACGTCGTAAAAAAAAAAAAAAAAAAAAAAAAAAACAAGATGAAAAAATGCTCTGCAACGTTCTGCAATGTTTTTCATTGAATCGACCAGAAACTCTCAAATCTTGGCGATTAAATTATTTGCGGACTTTTTTCTCTGATACAATTAAAATGGATGTTACTTCTCTTTTTTGCTTCGCTTTTTGATAAAGATCGATCGAATTTGAAAAATTTATACAATTTAAAAAAAAAAACAAACTAATACGCAGAGACGAAAAAACGGATGACGAGAAATTTGGCACCGCGAATCAAGATCGTCTCGAATCGACGCTCAATAATGTTGCCATTGGCTTTTTGTGATATATCTTCTTTTTTTTTCTGTTGTATTTTTTTTTCCCGTTTAGCTAATTGTCCCAGGAATTCGGTTATAATTCTTGACTATCTACCTGAACATTAATACAATTAGAGTAATAGGATTAATGGATAATGGTAATAATATTAATGATATTAATAATAATAATAATAATAATAATATTACATAAACAAAGTATATCTTTTAAAAGCGAAAGGTCGCGGTACGCCTTGATGTACACCATCATTATTTATCACTAATACACCTGTCTTGATATATTTTTTCCTAACTTCGATCGCCGTTTATTATTATTATTATTATTTTTTTTTGTTTTTTTTTCTTTGCTAAATTATTTCTCGGTCGCTCGAGCGACAAAGATGGCTGCTGTTTTATTTTTAATATTTTTTTTGTATTTCGCTTGTATTGGTTTACTTGTTAAATCGTTTAAATCGTTGATAAAATTGTTCAATCACTGTTTCTCCTTTTTTTTTTTCCGAACTCTTAGTTATCTAAAATGTACACTTTTTCATTCCGGACGCCACATGCACACACATGCACACTCTATTTAGGCATTGGCAGGGTCGAATCGATCACCGATTTTCCTCGCTTACTCCGATCTCCCAATTTTATCTAAATCTTTCTCGAATTATTCAAGCGGCATTTCGTTTTGGACGTTGAGACTTTTTTTTTTATCCACAATATTCGCTCGCATTCTTGACGAGATTTTTTTTGCTCGTGATGTCGGCGGACAAAATAAAAAAAAGGCGGAAATCATGTGGCCCCAAACAGAACGATAACGAATAAAAGAAAATTATCTCGTTCCTTAATCTCATAAAAAAAATTTTCAATTCAGTACCGAGAGGAAGAAGATTCCATTTAAAAAATGAAGAAGATTCATCCGAAGACGTAATATTCACTCGTATCGTAATCATCGATCGTAAATGTCTGGTTTCACCTCGCTTTTCTTTATCGAGGAATCCCCGAGCTAAATTCATTAAATGCTTCGAAACACACCACCACTTTTGTCTCTTTTCTCTGACTCAGAGCATAAGTTGGATATAATTGCGTGAAAAATAAGCTTAATTCGAAATTTCTCTCTCGCTACGGACGAAACGGTTGTTGCGTGTATTTTTTATTTTATTTTTTTTTTTGCTTTTCAATACGATTTCCTTTTTTTCGAGTCCTCTCGAACCTCTCTCGCGCTCCTCGTCCCTCAAACTTTGTAGGTCATTAGTTTTGAGTCGCTTCAATCTTGGACCCTCTTTTCGTACAAGCTTCTAAGTACGAATGTTGGTTTGTTTCTTTATAACTGGACGACACACTTGGACGTGCGTACTTTGATGCGTTGTACAAAGCTCACTCCTCCCTTT
Source organism: Campoplex capitator (assembly GCA_037576405.1). Lineage (NCBI taxonomy): Eukaryota > Metazoa > Arthropoda > Insecta > Hymenoptera > Ichneumonidae > Campoplex > Campoplex capitator. The sequence goes on along the minus strand of JARBWI010000323.1, from coordinate 3,257,451 downwards.
ATCTCGTTTAAATTACTGTTTGATTTTAGGATTTTCGTACTATTTCCCATTCCTTATGCTCCTTTTACTTTTTTTTTTCTTCACTGGACAGTCTTGGACGTTACGCAGCATTTTACAAACTCGACTTCTTTTTCTTGCTTATTGTTAATCAAACCGTGTACGCGGAAACACGAACACCCACTCACACGCACGCATACACACACACACACACACACACACATACACGAACGCGAGCGCGCGCACGCGCGACGGCTTGTTGATTCCTACGTTACACATTTTTTCGGTCACTCGATAAACAATTTTCGTCCGGATGTTTAATTCATGGTGACTTCGTTTTCTTTTTTCTTCCGGAACTTACCGAGATTAGAGGAATAGAAGGAGCGAGCGAGAGAGATGGTAGAAAATGGTCGTATTGATGGAGAGATGAACGAATCGTCTGATCGAAATCGATATTGTCCTCCTTCGATTCGATTTTCGAAAGTTCTCTGATATATCCTTATTTCATTCTCTTTCATTTGTTGGTTTTGTTTTTGTTTTTGTTTTTTTTTTTGGTTTCGCTTCAACCCTGGAGCTTGCCGATAAATCGTAGATATTTCATAAAACCGAGCGACATCGGGAGAAGGGCGTTCGTAAGTAGTGATACGAGGCATAGGACGATCGGCTGCCGTTTGAGTTTGTGTCAGTATCGTAAGTTTCCGGTATTGTCAGCGTCGACGACGCCGTTTCTAACAGTTAATATTTTATCCGATCCTACGTTACCAGTCGAATTTTTCATGTCGTATTCGTGGACCAGCCGCTTCAAGTGACTCAATTTTTCGTGCAAATAATCGAAACGTTTTTTCGTCTCTTTGTGCACCGGATCGCTCTTCGTCTCGTTATACTCTTGCCAGATTTGTAGCTCAATTTCCTGTTTAAAAAGAAAAACAAAACGTTAGTTCAATCTCGAATACCAATGATGAATAGAAGAAATAAAAACAGAATTATGCGATGTTAAGAATATAAGTGTTGAACAATTTTCAGACTCTTACTTCGATTTTCCCCCGATTTCCAGTTTCAAGTTCTCTCCGTCGTCGTTCTTCCAATTGGGCAAAACGTTTAGATACTTTGGCAACTTGGGCATGCAATCTGCGATATTCCTCGTAATCAGCGTTAAATTCATCCTTATAACGTCTCCTTTGTTCCGTGCTGCTGATCGTCGTGTAGTACCTGTTGAAATATAAAAAAAAAAAACAAGATTTACATCAAGTACAGATTCTGAAGAAGAAATATCGTGAGAAATAATATTAAAATGAAAAACAGTTGAAAACTTACGTGAGGTAGTCGGGATAATCCGAATTCTTGGAGGTGCTGGTAATGGTCGGTGAAGTTGGGCTATAATTGTTGGTTACGGAGGATGCGGATGATTTGGTGATGTTAGGATTGGTAATGTTGTTGGCACTGTTGGGATTGTATCTGGAAGATGGGAGATTATTGAGGTCGTTATAAGCGTTGTTTTGTGTATTGTTGATGGAATTATCAGGGAATTCAGGGCGTTCCCTGTTGCCGCGTTCCCGTTCTCGTTCGCGATCTCGTTCTCGATCCCGATCCCGTTCGCGTTCGCGTTCACGTTCCCGTTCGCGTTCGCGGTCGTTACCACGAGATGAGAAGGTGGTATTAGATTGAGAGATGGAGGATTGACGTTCGTCCCGACGTTCGATCGAGTTATTGGTCGTGGTATTATTCGTCGTCGTCGTCGTCGTCGTCGTCGTCGTCGTGTTAGGGAGGTTGGCACTGGACGTTCCTGAATTGCTGAGTGATCTTACAAACTCGATACGAGTATAATTGTTGTCATTTACGAGGGATGATTTGCTCGTGTTGTTTACGCTAGAATGATTATTATAATTATGATTATGATTATGATGATGATGATGATTACTCGACGAATTGTTATTATGCGGATGATGATTCGAGCCAAGATTGTTTGAGGAAATGTTGGATAAGCTCGAAGCTTGATTCGAGCTTGTCATTGGCCCGTTATCCTCATTGTCACTGGTCGGTGTCAAGCACGATTTCGTGCTGCTGTAATTTCTCAACACCTCACTGTTCGGCGTTGTTCTTTCAGTCCTCCAATCTCCACGATCCCGTTGTTGTTGTGGCTGCTGCAATTGCTGCTGCTGCTGCTGATGCTGCTGCTGCTGCTGATGCTGCGGGTGTTGATGATGTTGCTGCTGTTGCCTATGATCCCAGCCGTTCATATCACTTCCGGCACTTCCGTTTACGAGACCACTACCACTCACGACACTTGCACTTAAACCACCCCCGCTCATTCCCCCTAAACTACCACCAGTCGTCCTCGCGTTCTCTCCCCTGTTACTACTATTGTTGCTATTGTTGGCGTTGTTACCGGCACCGGAACCGCCCGTGTCAGATTTACGAAAGTGCGATATCCTTGGTCTCTTCGTTTGAAGACCATCGGCGCTCTGATAATATCCTGGTCGCTTGTGGCTCATCAGACCCGGCGGTGGCGCTGATATCGCCGGTGGCGAACCCGGATGCGTAGAGTTTGGTGATTGACCGCTCCCTGATTTATTGCATTAATTTGACGTAAACAAAATGTTAAATTTCATTCAATTTTCTACTGTCAAACTATCGTTAGATATTTTTCTTTTTCAATTTCGCTACATTCTTTTCGAACTCATGTATTATTCGAAAAAACAAAAAAAAATCATTCGAGCTCTGCGTACTTTGTGCGTAAAACTATTTATTTACAAAGTGGTGGAGCTTTCGCGTTTTATCAAAATAAACCGAAAAAAAAATGATGATCGTGAGCGAGCAGGGTTAGTTGTTCGTTCGATTCGATTCAAATCGTATAATTTGAGTTTCTCAACTCAATAATATTTCTTCTTTAATTCATCAATTTGAAAAAGATGAATAGTTTGATCAAAAAAAGGAAATATAATTCGCATTTGAAGGGAAGTAAAAAATGTTACCGCTCGATCCACCGTCGCTGGAACCAGGTGGAGTAAGATTTTGAGGCTTCCGCCTTTTCAACATCGCCTTTTCTTGCTCCGTGTAAAATGGCCAGTCTTCTTGAACGTCGTTCCACACGTGTCTGTGCAAGTGATACGTATTGTCCTTCATACAGGCAATTTGCTTCAGTAACGTCGCCGTTGTGCTTCGATCACGATCCTTTATACCCTCTGTCAATGCCACAAAAAATACTTATTAAAATCACAACTAAAATCGTATGCCACTGGAAAAGAAATTTTGTTGAAATGTGAAAATATTTTATTGTTCAGCCAACAAAATTTCGAATATTACAACAAAGCTTCTCCATACTGAAAATCAAACTTTGTTGGAACGATAAAACATTTGATTGTGTCGACAAAATATATTCTTATGAACGTAGTATTCAGCAAAATATTTCAAGATTTTAACAAAATTTCGTTTCCAGTGTGGAATTGAGCAATAAAATCAAAAGTTCCAAACAAATATGATTTCGAATTATTTTTCAACAAAGTGTAAAACAATTAATAAATACTTGTCTAATTGCGCTCAAATAATTTTGCGATAGAATATTTATGAAAATAGAAAAAAATCAATTGAAACTTTATTTGTAATCGTAATGAAATCACTCTCAATGGCTCAACGAGTCCGAGAGACGTCGAATAATAAATAAATAAATTACCCTTATTGATCCTTTCGTAAAGTTCCGGCCTCTTGTATGGCCTCAAAGCGAGAAGGTGGATCAATCTTTCTCTGATGGATGAAAAAATAAGCGGGTGAGTATTTATTTTCGATTTTTTCGGTTAATGAATGAACAAGAAAATAGAAAGACGAAAGAGTGTTTGAGAGAGAGAGATTAGTGTTGTTGTTTTTTTTTACCTGAGTGGCCTGCGCATTATGTCGGAGCATTTTTTCTCATGCTGACGTGCCGAGGGTGGATTGTTGCTCTTGATTGGTTTGTACGTGGACGAGGAAGATGTGTTTAAGGTCGTCGAAGAAACCGGGGGCTGGACAGTGGCTAGAGGCCTCGACGGTTGATTTGAGGAAGCTGGAATGCTCGTGGATTCTCTGTGTCTCGTATTCGTGATCGGTTGTATCGTCCTTCCGACCGCTTTTACTTTTACTTTACGACCGATATCCGGTCCGTTCGCCTTTATTACCCTCGTACTGAAAAAATTATCACATTTTCTAATTATACTTCGATCATCGACTAATTTTTTTTTTCCCTCACAACTGTCAACAATTTTTATTTCTATATATAATTTACTGTTCGCTTGGAATGAATAATCGAATCTCTGCTAAATATCAGACGAAACAATGATAAATTTATTTTGTCGTGACAGTAAACGTCGGAATAAATACAATAAAAACGCACCATTTATTTTTATTATTCTCTTCGGCAACCGCCATTCTGTGTCTCGTTGTCTCATATACATCGTCGTTCGCCTGTATCCGCATTTTCCACGGCAAAGTTCCCAGGCTTTCCAGGCTCCTGTTGTATCGAGATAAACAGATTAAACATTTGTCGATGGAGAAAAAAAAACAGTCTGCAGGCAGATATTTAATTGAAAAGGAAAGAAAAAAAAAAAAAAAACAAGAAAAAAGAAGAAAATACGAAAAAAAAAAAAGTGGAGCAGAAAGTAAATAGGGAGTAATCTTACTTGGGACCGGTTTGCTGTATGCATTCGAAACCACCCTGTGGACCCTCGATGTCCTGATTGCCGGAGAGGCTGAAGGTAAAACCCGCAGATCCATGGCTGGATTGTGTGGATGGAAAGGAGAGTTGCTGAAACCGAAAGAAAATATTGCTACCATTACAAAAGTGCTCTTTAAGGTCTCCACTCTCTTTCTCTCTCTCTCTCTCTCTCTCTCCTTCTCTTTCATATCCTCTTAATAAAATTGCATTAAATTACGAAACGCGCTTACATACACGTAGACAGATATACGTGACTCAAGCCTCGTATTATACTCGTTAAGTCAACATAAAAGGTGTCCGAATATTCGAGTCTAAGATTTCTAGGAAAAAATTAACAGAGTGATACCGCTACAACAGAAGATTTGAGCAGCGGTTTTATCGGATCAACGATGCGAGAGGAAGAGAAAAAATGAGCTTGAGACTTTCTCCCTTCTTTTCTTCGTCCTTGTCGCATTGAACTTCGTCCCTTTGAGTCTTATCAGGTGTGGAATTACGTGATTGTAATTCGAGAGGCTCACGAGGACCTCTGAGGCTCAAAAAATGTAAATAGCAATATAAAAAATATTGACAAATTTGTAGTTTTCTTTTTTTCCTTTTGACAATCTATTGGATTTTAGTTTCACATGAAAGAGAAGTTTTGAGTCACGATTTATATAGCATCGGCGATGCGAGGAAGAATAATAAATCGGTTTGAGACTTTTCTCTCAATTACGATTCAACGATGAATCGAGTCCGCGTATTTTAAACTCAACTTTTTAGACACCCTTTGTGTAAAATTTTACTACGTTGTTACAAATATTTATGCACATTTATTAGCATACTACAGAACCCATATGTGAATATCGCGCTGTATTTTTTAATGCTCTTCCTTTCTCTCTTTCTGTCAGAGTATCAAGCAAACTATAACGCATTGATACGTGTATACAAGTGAAGTTACATATTATCCGAGGCTACCTTAGAATAACCAGCTTCGTCGAGGCATATATCGCGTTAATTTACGAACGTTATAGGCGAGCCCAATCGACCTCATGCGCGTAGCCAAACGAGCCAGAAAGTGGTGAATTAATTTTTATTTTCTCACATTTTATGTCTCTAAGATTGGGAGAGCGCGTTACTGGCTGATAAATATTTTTTACACGCACGATTTCTCTCTGTCGGTTACCTATAATTATCATTTTCTGCCATATTGAGTACTCGCGAAACAATGATTCGCATAAGAAAACATTGATAATGATTGTAGAATGTAACAAAAAAAATCGAGATTTTTCATTTTTTTCTTTTTTAATCACGCTTCTATCGGATTCGAAGTTTTGCTCCAATTGAGAGAAATGGAAATAAAAAGCGGCGGCGGTGGCTCACCGCGAATTTCGCGTGATCTCTAGCAATGAGTGTACATCGTCGGTTTAATATTACTGGCTGATTCCCCGGACTGGTACCCCGTGCGGTAATGAAAAGCTCGAATAAACTTCCATGTTGCGCGAGTCTCTCAAATTAATACGCGGTTATTTTTTTATTTATTTATTTTCAGTCATTTTATAACCGGTCAAATATCAAGTCTCGAGTTGGAACGAAGCATTAAAAAAACAAAACGAACAAACACGCGTATACGAATTAGAAAATAATAATTCGATAGAAAAAGCAGAAGTTTTCGATGAAGAATTTATAATTTCAGAAATTAATAAGAAAAAGAAGGAAATAATAAAGAAATAAAAGAAAAAGAATAAAAATTATTCATCGTTTGCAATGAAAAAACGTCAGTTTTAAAACGGAGTCCCCAAATTTAATAATCTCCGTAAGAGAATCTCTCGTATATAGATGAATTTTCAAATGTCAGGCTACGGGGATACGTACATATACGTGATATATATAATAATATTGTAAATATATACGAATTCCGAAGGCAATTGCGAAATGATTTTCTCTCTTTCTCTTTCCTCACCGATACCCGGAGAGAGAATGGACGATTTCTCCGCGTTACATATTCTCACGTGTATGAGTCATTCGATGTTAAATGGACCTGATCACAGGTGTAACAGTTTTTTTTTTGTCATATCAAAAAATACACGCGTCGAGGTAGGAGGATGGGGGGGGGGGGGGAGGGAGGATGAAAAAGTTTCTTCTGTTTCCCGGGAGAATCTCCTGTTGGTAGAAATATTTAAGTTTGTGAATAATTGAAAACGAAAATCGATTATTTTCATCGAGCAAGCGATATTTATTTACATTTTTTCCAAAAATTTCTCTAAATTTTAATTCAGAAGATTGATAAATTTGAAAAAAAAAGAAAAAAATGAAACCGTGAACTCGAGACCAGCACACGAGACGCTCTTCCTTTCACGCGCAGTGAAAGGAATCGCGAGGATCGACGTTGGTCATCCGCGGAGAAAGAGAGAGAAAGAGGCATAGAGAGATCGTGGCGCGTTTTATCATCGATCGCGAAAGATCAATCGAGAACGCGCAATTTCCGGATGCAACGATATTATTATTCCTCCACGTATGCGCATGCACGAGTTTTCGAATGTGTGTCAGCAATTAGCGTTTATGGAATGCACGTGAGATGTCCAGAAAGTTCATTTCCATCCGACACAACGCTAATAAGGAATATTTATTTTCTCCAAAATTTTCGAAATTCTTCGTCGTCGTCTCCGACAATTTCATGATGGAACAGAAGAGAAGAAAACACGAAGGAGAGACAAAGGTTTGAAAAAATATTGATAAGCAGCCCGAAAGGATGAAAAAATATGAAATGGAGAGAAAACTAAGAGAGAGAAAGAGAAAAAACAAATAGAGCTGAGAAATAAAAAAAAAAAAATGATGAAAATGTGTTCGTGGTTCACGGGAGATAAAAAGCGATTTGGTACAAGGTCATCCAGGCATGCAGAAAGAGTGCAAGAAAAAGGAAATGAGCGAGCGAGAGAGAGAGAGAGAGAGAGGAGAAAATAAGTTAGAAAAGATGAAAAGATTATAATACTGGTTTTCTCGTATGTTTCGTGTATTAAACGCGTAGTATACAACAAGAACCGAGTCAAAGTGTCGCAATATAAGCTTGGTGCGTGATCTCGTCTCGGTGAGGCACACACGTTTATATATTACACAGAAAAGTCTCTCTTCTCTTCACCGTGTTCCCAGCACAAGCGTACCTCGCGCGCAGTTAGCCGCTGATCTTCTCGTTAATTAACGAGACTCTCGTTTTGATCTGGGCACGAATCTCCCTCTCCCCCCTCCCCTCCTCCTTTGCCCTTCTCTCCTTCGTCCTTGTCTCATTAACCTTCGTCCCTTTGAGTCTCAGGTGCGGACAGCTGGTTAATCAACATCTCAAACTTCTCCAATTACATGATTTTACTCTCCGAGGCTCAACGAATCGAAATAAAAAAATATCAAAAAAAAATTTTTTTTTTGTAGATTTTTTTTTTTTTCTTTTCAAAATCTTTTCGACGACCAACAACAAAATTGCATTGATATTCTACTGACATTCCGAAATATATATATATATTTATTAAAATCATTCTTTCGACAAGTCTCCGCGAAGAGAAAAAAAAAAGAAAAGTTATAAAGAGACACGAGAGACTAGGAAATAGAAACGTGTGAGATTTCATGTTAGCGATGAGTTAAAAGCCAGAGCAACTCCGTCTCGCCGCATCGTGACCGACATCCCGGTCGACGTATTTGCCCATATATCCCGATCAGCGTATGGAACGCGAACTTAGAAGCTCGAAAAGTGCAGTTTTACACGTGTATAGAGACCCACGCCGAAGAATTAACAAAGCGTTTATGTTCGAAACTCATACGTCTTCGTGGATGAAAGAGAGCCAACGATAAACACTCGTCGACGAGGTATTTATTTATTTATATAATAAAGTTTTCATCGAGGCTCGAAAAAAAGAAAAAAAAAAAATGAAATAAGAAATATGAAAAATGTTAAAAATACGAAATTTCTAATTAAATAGAATAATCGAGAGCCAAAGCGCGTGTGTCTATTAAATAATGGATATGTGACAGGAACGTTAAAAGGAAAGTCAGAAAGACGAGAGAGAGAGAGAGAGAGAGAGAGCCTCGATTTATTCGTACGTACGGCGGCGGTACACCTGCGTAATTCGTAATTCTCGAATAAAGCGTATTTAAATAAATCGGCGTATACTAATCACGCGTTGGATAACGCGCATGATTTCAATTGAATTTTCCATTCGTCCAGTCTCGAGAGAGGACCTAGACCCAATACTCGTTGAGAATTGCCTAATAGTCGCGAGTGCCCGAGCGAGACCCCTCTCTTTTCATTAGCTCTATTGAAGCACGATTATAAATCACGACGAAGAATTACACGATAGAAAGTGTTGACTCGAGTAATCTTTGATTTCGCGTATATTTTTCGATCTCATTATTTATTTATTTTTATTATTTTTTTTTTTCCTCAATTTCTTTTTCTTCAAATTACACAATTACTCCGACTCGACGACAGCTATATAATTGGGAAACTAAATCATAAAAACCTGTTAGATCGTAATCTTCGAGTTTCGAAAAAGAGAGAAAAAAAAAAAATGAAAAAAAAATCATTTAAAAATCTCGTTAAGTTCGATGGTGGAGCTCGTTAATGAAAACTTCCTACTTATTTCGTAACCAAAGTTTCATAAAGATAAATAAAAAAACATGAATTATATTATATTTTTTATTTCATTACAGTCATTATATGATTTTTAACGTGGGAGACTAATTAGAAAAATTTGTTTTCATGCAACGTTTTTCTCGATCTTGTCTCCTCTCCCCCCCTTCCTCGCAGTTTGGAATATTTTTATTTTTGCCCTTCTTATCGTCTCGATAAAGCTGTAAAGAGAGGAAGAGGGAGAGGAGAGAGAGAGTAAGAGAGAAGCATCAGTAGAGCAGGTGCGTCGATTCTACGATTTAGAGGTCAGACATCAACCGAGAGAGTCGACCTCGACACGATTCGAGACGAGGTCTCTCCTCCCTCCCCTCTTTACCCCCCTTTTTCGCTCCTCGCAACGGAGGGCCAGCAGGTATGTACAAACGCAGCATAGATCGTAATCCATCGTATACATGTACACAAGTGTCGATTTGCTTAAATACACATTGAACCCAAGAAAAAAAAAACAAAAACAAAAACATCGACGCGAACAGGGAAAAATATAGAGAAATTGGAAAAAAAATTTTTTTAAAATAGAAAAACAACCGATAATTAAAAAGTAGAAAAAGCGAAGAGCCGACGATCGTTATCATGACATTTGACAAGTTCGAAAATACGTAAATGTCATCACAAAACGATTATATACGAAATAGTCTTAAGGAAATGAAAGAGAGGAAAAAAAAGTGACTAAAAATGACATAATATTTTCAAATATTTTTGAAGATTTTCTCATTTATGGATAAATTCGAATCGATAAAATTTTTTTTTTTCCTTTATTTTTCTTACAATTTTTAATTCTATTAATCATTGGTATAGAGGGAATGAGAGGAAGCGTGACAACAGACTCGAACACAGTGGGCAGAGGAACTCGCGAGAATTGTCGAAACGTGGGCAACGAGGAAATTTTTCTCATGTATATATATATATAGGTTGATAGAAATGTAGGTGCGAGTGTGAGTTTTCGCTGATTCATATTCGCCAAGTAGCCAAAAGAGAATCGGTGCCTCTATAAATATGCACTCGTGTATTATGAGTCATCGTGTAAAAAATGCCCTTCGACTCTCGACACTCACAACCATCGGGGGTAATGCCAGATCGATTTTTTCCAACCAATCACAAATTATCAAGTATTTTTTATGCCACTGAATCTCTCCAAGTTTTAATTATTATCGAAATAATGAAATTTTCATAAACGTTTGCTCGATTCAGTCGATTCCGGGTTATTCATTGAAATAATAATTTTTTACTCTGCTGCGATCGATATATACGAATTTCGTGACGGAGTTTTCGATAGATTTTTTTTTTTTTTTTTTTTTTTCATGCTGGTCCAATTACTAGCTTCGTTGAATAAGAAAAAAAATGCATAAGTTTTTGCTTGCTCGATAACGAATTTCATTATATTTATAAATCGCTCCGATTGAAATAAAATCAGTGAATCGAGAGAAAAAGATTGGGAAGAGATTTATATATCAAGCGTTTTAAATACATTTTAAGTACAGACGGAATGGAAGGCACGAAAGAGTTAGTAGCTCGTAACGAGTTGCGTCAGAGCCGGAGTTCTCTGCTCGGTTCACCCCGTTGGTTCGTTCGTTCGGTAAATCGAAGAGAGCTGAGAAGGGGGAGGGGGCTTTGCAATTCTCGATGCAGCGCAATAGAGCTCACGATTTCGTGACGAGAAGGCTACCAAACAACAAGGGGGGGGGGGGGGGGGGGGGGGGGGGGGGGGGAAACGAACGATCACGAAACTACGACATCTATACGGGAGAAGAAGTAGGCAAAGAAGACCGATTTTACTGTGTCAGTAGGCTGCTAGAGATCGAGAGAGATTGCGCGCCATCTCGTGGTGGCGTCCTCACTCAAATTTGACTTAACCAAGAAATCGAGGCTGGAAAAATGTGAATCTTTATGTTTTTTTTTTACTCTGTAAAATTCCTCGATAAAATCATCGCATTTAAAACTATTTTGCCTGAAAACATTATTCCTTTGTTTAGGCGATTTCATTTTTTTTATTTTTTATAACGGTTGGCAAAGTGATTACACGAGTTTGGTGTCAATCGAACGAGATTCATCGTGACCAAGAATTTTTATTTTGGAAAAAAAAAAGCCAAACAAACTGTATTTTCAGATCATTTTAAATATGATATTAAAATCCTGACAATTTAGCGTGTCCGTTCGTTGAATTTAACGAGCGAGAGAGGATAAATGTGCGAGTCAAAAGGTCGCTATATAAGCTCGGTTCGAAGTCGAGCAACGAGGAAACTCGAACCTCCTCGTTGATGAGCCGTAATTTTGTTGCATAGATAACGAGAAAACAATGGTCGCGAAAAGAAAATAAAAAAAGAAAAAAAAAAACGATCCAATAAATCAATAACGAAATTGAGTGAACAAAAATATTAAGTTTTGCAAATTATTCGAGTCACAGAGGATATTAATAGATTGTAATTATCATCCAGTTTTTTTTCAGCTCCCGTACCAAAAATCCACGCCAGACACATCTCGATCGATATTTTTTTTTTTTTTACCCCGGCACGATGAATGTATCAGGAAAAGAGAAAAAAAAAAAAAAAAAAACATTAACGACCACGTTATCGAGTTCGATTCACAGGAAAGATTGAAAATTCGCGGTCAGCTTTATTCATCCTCTCGAAATATCAGCCGATAAATAACGAGAAACGGATCGTCGAAGAGATAAATGAAGCCTGAAAGCATTGGCTCGTTCCTCATTGAGCGACGAAATTGATGATCGAAGAAAAGCCTCGTATATAATTTAAAAAAAAAAGCACAAAAATTATGTATCATCGATGCGACACAATTGCTTGAAATTATAAAACTACAATGATCTATCTGTCTTTGAAGAGGGAGAAAAAAATAATTGTTCACCTTTTTTTAAGCTCTCTGGCTTATCGTAATTTTGGCAAAATATACTTATTTTTTTTTTTTTTTTTTTTTTTTTTAAGTGGCGAGAGCAAAGCGAGTCGCGGTTCTGTGCTGGAAAAACGAGCAACGAGTTTGTCGACGACTCGGTAAGGAGCCAACGAGTCGTGAGATACCAGAAAAACTCGTTTATATTTTATATGTATAGAGTTTCTGTATGAAAATAGTCTTTATTCATTTTTTTTTTCTTTTTTTTTTTCGATAATGATATTCCCGTATCTCTCAACTTCGCCCGAGGCTTTTGTAACTGTCTCCTACGAGAGTCCTCCTTCCCCTCGCCCCTATCTCGCTCTTTTTAATCTACAAATGCTGATTGAACGTTTCATTTGTATTATGTTGATGCCAAAGTTTGTAACAAATAATAATAAAATCGTTCGAGCAGCACGAATTAATCGGATCTGAGAGGCTCGTGCTCGTTGCGGAATTTTGAGAACGTTGCTACAAAGGAAGGGATCAGATTTTTCCGGTTTGTTAAAACAAAGAGAGATTTGGACGCGATAGGGCACGATTATTAAGACAACGATAAAAGCGACGTTCGAAGTATAAACAAGTCACGATCCGTTTCGGCTCGAATCGAAGAAGGGGCGAGGGGGGAGGAGGAAAAAAATAAAAATGACAATGAAAAAAGTTGCGCCACGAATCGATCGAGTTTAGTAATAATTTCGAGTCGTCGGCAAAAAAAAAAAAAAACTAGCGAGGAATAAGAAACTGTTTGATCCAATTCGGAGAGTTTATAAAATATAATAATGTCGACGACAGATTCGTTGGTGCGAGTCGGAGGAGTGTTATAACGTTTCTTTCGTTCGTTTTGTGCCTCGGCACGTCTCCTCGGTATTGTTTTACAATGCTTCATTCTCTCCTGTTTCGAAGCGTTTTGTTTTGTTTTGTTTTTGTTTTTTTTTTTTTTTTTTTTTTCTTTATTTCTCTCACTTCTTTTTTGTTATTCACGAGGGCCAAACGTGACGAAGAATCAGAGATTTACGTACAATGAAAACGGGCCGCTTCCGGTGAGGAATAATAATTCGCGACGACGAAAATTCAAGACGACTTTAAATTCTTCCCCCCCTCTCCCACCCGCCCACCCCCTTTCGCCAATCGCGACGTTCACGCTCCGAGAACGTGCGAGTGAAAATGGAGGTATTATTATTTTACGGTATCACACTCGTTTACTCAAGTGTTTCATTTCCCCCTACCCCCCCCCCCCCTCCTTTTTTTTTTCTTATTTTAGCCTTTCGCTTTTTACGTATTCGTTCGATCAGGCAGAAGGAACCGAGTACGAGAGTCATTTCGAATAATTCTCATTTAGAAACGCTCAAGTATTATAAATTGTTTGTTGGTTTTTTCATTTCTTCAAATTTTACAAATATTCATGAAAATATCATCGTTCGTGTATGAATATCATAGTCAACTGAGCTTGAGATGGACTCGAGCTTTTCTCATTATTCAAGAGGAACAAGAGATGACACTTTTTTTTTTTCGAACGAGCAGCGAGCGTCGTAAGAAATCGATTAAAAAAATGGTAAATTGTTCTGTTAACGTCGGGGGGAGTACAAATAATTCTCTTCCACAAAGAAGCTAACGAGGAAAAAAAAAGCAAAGAAATAAAATCGTCATTAAAACACGCGAGGTAGAAGGCGCGGGGGGAGGGAAGAAGGGGGGTGCGACGATGTGTATTATGTATGTATAGGTAGATAAGAAAGTGAATCGTAAAAGGTGAACACGAGTGCGGGCACCGTCTCTTGAAAACCCGGAAGCAATGAGAGGCTCGCGTTTCTCCACGATATTCACTAGTGACGTTGGCAAACGTATAGCAGAGTTGTGGTCTGTCCATTCTCTACTTCCGGAAACTCGGTATCCTCGTATAACTTTTTCTTTTTTTATTTATCAAATCAGACTCGAGTAAACACGAATGATTTTTTGCACGATTTTGGAACAATATAAATTCATGCTTTGATGAGAACGAGCGCAGGTTAGAGAGGGAGAGAGAACGAAGGAGAAAAATAGCCTTGAAAAAACGAGGCTAGAAATTGAGACTCGAGTCTCGTGCGCATAAATACAATAACCGTGAAATAAAAAATATTTTTATATTATTCCGTATTTTTTTTTCCTCAGCTCTCGAAGATCGAAGAAAAACAGAAAAAAAAGCGTCTCCGAAAACAAAATGTCAAAAGTATATGAAAACAATTGAATTGATAAACGTCGATCGATCGTATCGAGCAACAATATTTTTTTCTTCAAAATAACTTGAACCGCTTCGAATTCTCGAAAATATTCTCTTTCGAGATTGGCACGAAGAATAAAAATAAAAAAACCGTATCGTCCGAAAAAAAAACGTTGCTGGTGCCGAATAAAAAATACGTCTCGAAAGTAACGACGGATTGAAAATAAATATCGCTCGATAAAAACATTTAACGACGATTCCAATTGTTTTCGAGCGCGTATACATTAGCGAGCAAAATAATCCTCCAGTGTGAGCCTCAATCTTTAAAGGTGATAAAAAAAATCACAATAATAAATCCTATTATGACACGTAATGCTGTGTGTTTCTCTCGTCTCCTGTTAAATCTGTCTCTAACACTGTATTACAATTATTATATTATTATTATTGTTATTATTAGTCGAGAGCGAGGTAATATGACCACGTTATTGCGCAATGTCTTTCATAATAGTCCGTCTGTGGCGACTACGAGAAAACAGAGACGCAGAAGAAGAGAGAGAGAGAGGGGGGGAGATCGACACGACAAAAATGTTTTTGTTCCATATTACATAAATCTGTGTATGTATATAGAATTGACACAAGGGTAGACGAGTGTACGTTGATATGCCGAGTAAAAATAAATTTTATATAAAAGATTTCTTCCACAACGTTGATATACGTGGACACGATAATGTCGAAATAAATATATATATATTTATTGAAATATCTCGTCATCTTTATACCTCGCTATTGTCCGAATTTGGCTCGGAGCCAAATATATTCGGGTACAAATGTATTATGTTAAGCACAAGAATAACGCGCGTCTCGTCAATACAAGTCTTCTCACTTGTTCTCTCTCTCTCTCTCTCTCCTTTGCTTCGACACTCTAGGTCATCGGGTGTTACAAAAAAAAAAAAACAAAAAGTGTTTACAGGTTCGTGCTATACCCGACGATTTCTTACGGCCAGTAAAAAATATAAATTCTGCACAAAACTTGTGACAGAACATGAAATACGTATTGGCGCTGGTGCGAAATAAAATAGAAGACTAAATTTTCAAGTGATATTATCGCTCACTGATTGTACGAAATTTTGTTTACGTGTATACTTGTCTCACTCGGTAGAGGGTCAAATCTGAAAAAAAAAAATCGAAAATGCTACCGAGAACGAGTGACGCGAAACGTTAAATCCTGGCCTCGTGGACAGAACGATTGTCATTCGGTATTGCCCCCCCCCCCCTCTCTATTTAATTTCTTGTCTCTTGATTTATGTAATAATCAATCGAGACGAACTTCTGCTTTACCAAGACCGAGGGCACCGAACCCTTGGCCCTCTCGAACGTGTACAATTTATCCAAATCAAAGTGTATCTGTGTGTGTGTGTTTGTGAGAGAAAGAGGGAGAGAGAGAGTCACACGGTGACGTTGATGAGAGGAGGTCGGGTTCGCGACCTACCTCAACGGAAACCCGCCAACGACCCTCTCGACAAGTGGTTCGCGTCCTCGAACCCTCTTTTACCTTTCCTTGGTCACCTCAAACTCTCCCTCAGCCTGTCTATATCTATTATTCACCGCTATATCGTAGTTTCTCTCTCTCTCTCTTTCTTTATTCACGTGATCGAAGGACTCAATTTGTTTGGACCATTGTTCCCGTACTCTCCTTCCTCTTTTTTCCCTCGATTATTTCTCTCTCTCTCTCTTTTCTTCTTCTCGGTTTCGCTTTTCCTGCTTCTCATTTCCAAGCCACTTTCCCTCTCATCTTCTCCTAGAGAATCTTCACTTTCTTCCTCAAAAATCGTGAGAGAATTTTGGTCTTTCTCTTTCTCTTATTTCCTCAAGAGTTCGTTTCTTTTTTTTATTTATTTTTTTTTTTTTTTCAATTTTTTTATCTCTTCCGTAGTCGTCAAGTCGATGCCCGATGAATAGAATCGCGAATCGAAGGAAAAAAAAGTCCTCCGAGTTCGCCCGGCGTAACGGCAAATGGCAACGAATATGTGTGAGAGAAAAAAGAGCGAGAAAGAGGGAGAGAGAGAGAGAGAGAGAGAGAGAGAGAGAGAGAACTGTAGCAGAATGATGTATCGTTGGAGCCTTTCGCGGAGCGAGTGGCTGACTTTGACTCGGTTCCGCGGGTCTTATATACCCCCGAGCGAGCCACTGATCACGTGATTCTCAGCCCGACTTTTCCTCCACCGTTCGAAGAAGCGTTCCCCTCCCTCTCTCCGTTCCGCCGCCGCAACGCGAGTCGCGTTCATCGCACAGCTCTCGTCTCTTCCTTCGATCGTGTCTCTCTTTTTTATTTTTTATATTCAACCGTGTGTGTGTGTGCGTGTCTGTGTATGCGTTTTCGTCTGTTTATCCATGTACTTTTTGTGCGAGTTACGCGTGTATTTTTTAATTCGTCCGTCTCTTTCTCAGCTTGTACGAAGTTGGTAGATTAAATTGAATAAGATTGTGTTCGAGTGTGTTGAATCCCTCGAGCTCTTCTTCATTCGTCGACCGTTATATCGGTCGCATGTATTACGAAGTGGCGCGTCGGAGAGCGGAGTGGTAGGGAGTGAGACTGACAATGACGCTGTAAAAGACTCGATCGAGGTCCGCCGTATGATTTTTATTTTTTTTTTTATTTTATTTTCTTTTCATAGAGATAACACGCGCGAAGACGAGAGCGCGTCGAGATATTTTTACGTCTTTTTAATCCTGCCAATAATTTTCGTCGTTTCATTGTTCGTAAGAGCTCGAAGTAAAAGATCATTTTGAGGTTATGTATAGAATTAAAAAATCCGGGAAAAATAAGAATTTATTGAAGAAAAAAAAAGTCAGCAAAGTTGAGAGGAGGCTTCGGGTATAAAAAAAAAATATTGTCCGACGAATACGTGCGGAAAGTGGCACATAGATGGCGGTGAGGTGAGGTGAGGTGAGGCGAGGCTTTTGTAACGTACAAAATAAGTGTCGCGTCTTTGTCGCACTTGTTCTGTTAGAAAAGGCTCACAGAGACACAGTGAAACTCCGTTAAAGGCGCTGCCCGCGCTCGAGAGACCACCACCGATTATATTTAGCAAAGCAGAGCGCAGCGCACACAGGCATATAGCGACGAAGAACATAGAGAGGGGGGGGGGGGAGAGAGACACGGTATAAGACAGAGGTGAGAGGTGGGGAAACAAAAAGAAGTGTCGGTAAAGGCTCTTTCGAGGAGCTCGACAACTCCCACACCCTTTTACTTCGAATGATGCGAATCGGCGTTACGTAAAAAAAAAAAAAAGAACAAAAAAAATGACAAAAATAAAAAAAGTTTTAAATAAAAACTGCTAATAGTCCGAGTGAAAATAAATAATGTTAAGGAACTCGAAGAAGAGAGCGTATTGATGCGGAAACCGTTCTAGTTTTAGAGAAGAAATCAATCATTTTTTTTGTTTTTTTTTTTTTTTTTTCCCAGGTAGAGCGTCGAACAGTGAGGTTACAACTGCTGTAGACGGATGTACAAAGAAGAGGAGAGAGAGAGAGAGACACGGAGGTGGGGGAGGAGTGAGATCAGTCATCGAGAAAAAGGAGGTGAAGTTAGAAGATTGCTGGGATGGAATGACAGGGCGTCGTATACTAGCTGAGAGTAGACAAGTGGGTTCGGGTTACGGCTCGGTTACGGCCTTCTTAAATTCGGGTCGCATTGTTCTCTATGTACCGAAGTGAGGAAAACAAAAGAAAAAAAAAAAAGCGAATAGAATCGTTCGATAACGCTCGTCGACTGTTCTTTTACGTCAATGAAATTTTTCCGTCTCTCTCTCTCTCTCTCTCTTATCTTCTTCGGCGTTCTCTCTTTTTTTCATTACTTTTAACAAGAGACACGATACACGTAGCTCTCGACGAGAACAGAGCAGTTTATCGTAGAGGATCATTGATCAATTTTTCGAATGAAAAAATGCTACGATTTTTCGGAATTAAATATTTCGAGAGATTGAGATTACTGAAGAAAAAAAAAAGCGATGAAACGTAAAGCTCGATGTTTTTTGGATCAGAGGTCACACTAATGTTGTTGTCCGGATCTACGGTATTTCGAGGACGGTGTCTCATAGTCCCGGAAAAATTTCGATACACCGAGGAATACGGTGCGGAGAGAAAGGGGAAAAAGAGCGACCGAGAGAGAGAGAGATTGAGAATCTTTAAAGAGCGGTGTGTCCCCTATTTTTAGCGAGACGATCGCTTTTCTCGTCGCATCTCTCGTGACGTAACGGAATCGTACAATGCAAGCAGCCGGAGAGCGCTAGATATATAGAATACGATTATGTATAACCGTTGCGTTATAGAGACGAAAAAAATAAGAAATAAAAAAAAATAAAAGCAAAATCATAAAACGATAACTCGTAGATCGATACTTGCTCAACGAGGCGTACACGAATTTGCTGTCTAATTATTTACGAATCGATGGAACAACGAAATAACAATGAGACATTGATCGCAGCCGGAAGCAACGTCTGCAATTGCGCCCAGAAAATGGGACGAAGAAAAAAAAAAAAAAAAAAGAAAAAAAAAAGAATTAAAAAAAAAAATCACATTTTTCAGGGGAGAAGAAAAAAGTGATCCAAATGTGGAGCAAGTTGAGTTAAGTGGGCGTCCAGGAACTCTCTTTTAGCTAAATATATCACTGCAATGTGCTGCTCGTCTCGTGGATCTAGCACCCACGTTATGTCCACACGACCAACGATACAATTGTTAAGTCTGATAAATTTCTCGGTGACGTCATCGCTATACTCTTCTCTCATTTGGACTTAGAGTCAACAAAATTCCTTCGTAATAATGCGAGTTTTTTTATGCCGTGTTTTATAACAGACGATAACGGTGATCCCACAGATTTATTTTTGTCGTCAAACGTCCTTGTTGGATATTAATCGGAACGAAACAAACAAAGAAATTCTGGTTATGAAATGTTCAAAAAATCTTTTCTCCTCTGCAACTGTTTCAATACTCGAGAGGATAGGGGAGGGGGGGGGAGGAGGAAATCCGTTATTTCGAGACAGAATATTCACAAAGTTGTTGACTGATCACTGCAATTTTTTTTCTTTTTCCTTCGACTTTGGTGAAACGAAAATTTTTAATTCGGGAATCTGATTATTCCATTACTGACTCGAGACGAAAAATATTCGAATGTTGAAAAAAAAAGATATATTTGTATTTTCGAGATATGAAATAGAAAAAAAAAAAAAAAAGCTGACGACGTCAAATTTTTGTTTATTTTCAAATTTAAAACTGGGAATTAAAGGGTTAAATTATTCTGTTGTTTGTCATTGGAAAACGTAAATGGATTAATCAAGGGATATTGATCAACCAAGGATCAAGGATTACAGTGAAATAATCCTCATAAATCAATTCATTTTGTACGAACGTTTGATCGTACAAATTAGAATTTATGTCGGTCCAGCTGCATTATGTAAACGTCATTTTCTCGTTACGTCTTCATAATACGAGTATTGAGGTAGAATATGAAAAATCAACAAAACAAATGTGACGAAGAAACACGAATAATAAAATTCATGAGAAAAAAAATGATTCTTCATCATCTTCCTTTACTCGTTTTTTTAATTATTTGTACATAGAGCTCTTCTCCCTCAATTTGCAATTACAAATATTTGCCACAATGTTTTCTCGTGTGTCTCAGGCTTCGTTACATCGACGATGAAATATTTGTTATTTTTTTTTATGAAAAATGAAAAAAAGTGTAAAACTGCTAAAAGTGATTTCTTCACGTTTCAAAATAGGATTTTCCAATCAACGCTTATTGTTTCTTGACTTTTTCCAGTTGATTTTATAGCTCTTATTCCTGACTTTCTTTCGTGCAGTTTTTTTAATTGAATTTTTCTTCATGCCAGGCTCTGACTCGGGATACTAACGAAATTGTCTCGTCCTGGGGGTCCGCAGCAGCACCTCGCTGGTGAATTGTGCGGGTGAGACAGGCTCGCGAGGTGTATTTTTGTCTTGCATCCAGCTATTTCAGTTTTTTTTTTTTTTTTTTTTTTTTTTTTTCATTTTCTTCTCCACTTCTTCATTTCAATTTTTTTTCGCGTTACCTCGAAAGAGTGAAACGAGAGAACATGAGAAACGATAAAACGGCACCGTAAGTGAATAAAAATAATAATAATAAACGAAGTTTCCACGGAGAGGAGTAGCCGCGTGCGCGTGAAATTTCGAAATATCAATTTTTCTGAAATTCAGCTCTTTTCAAAAATCACCGAAACT
Source organism: Campoplex capitator (assembly GCA_037576405.1). Lineage (NCBI taxonomy): Eukaryota > Metazoa > Arthropoda > Insecta > Hymenoptera > Ichneumonidae > Campoplex > Campoplex capitator. The sequence continues at coordinate 3,236,784 of JARBWI010000323.1, read as the reverse complement.
CATCGCCTCCTTAATGGACGTTCCAATCTCAATAAAAAATAAAAAAAATGAATAAATAATTATTCATACGAACGAAATTGACTTGGAATCGTTCCCGAGATATTTGAAACTCATTTTTCCTCGGATTTTATCTCAATCAAATGTCAGCGTGAGTTTTCAATTAACATTTATTACTTTTTTTTCGAAAGAAATTGCGATAGTTCGATCCCACAGAGAGAGGGTAATCTCCCGATGAAATATCGTGTATTTCATCGCGGCTGAAACTCGTAGTTACGAAAACGAAGAAATTTATTTGAAAAAAAAAAAAAAGTTTACCGAGACTCGGACAATTACAGATTTTCCACGCGATTCGCCACTTTTTTTTTGTCCTCATTTATTCAAAAGCCAGATAAGCTTAGCTCGATCCCTAGCTGAGTAGCCAAGGTCATTAGGGTACGAAAAAGACGAGAAGATTCGTGAAAACGAATGCTTCGATCGAGCCACTCTTGTTTCTCGTTCGAATTGTTTTTTCCCCGATACAACGAAGGATCATCTTTTCGCGATAAAGGATCGATGATTTTCACAGTTATGATGCTACACGTATAAGAAACTCTGGTTATAGCTCGAGCATATATAGTAGCTTAATATAGAAACGAACGGACCGTCCACATTCCGGAGGTAACTGACACCGCGAGTACGCACGAGAGAAAGAGAGAAAGAAAAATAAAAATGTTAGTTCGAGGCGACAGGAATCTTTCCCTGATCATTAACGAGTAGTTTTGTGCGGAGAGAGGCGTTACTCTATAAGATTGTAACTCATCCGTGATTAAACAGGATACGAGATGGATCAGTACTGAAACGAGTTTTTAACGATGAAAATTTATTCTCCGATTGTCGAAACGTTTGAAAACGTATATGTTCAAATAATCAGGTTATTATTTCAACAATTTGTCGAATTATAAAATTTTTGCAAATTTCTTTATGTAATTAATCAAAATTGGGAAGAATTATAGGAAAAAAATTTAAGTTTCTACGATCGATGTATTGTAAAATAAGATTTTTTTCGGATCAACAAATTTATTTTTCTTGAATCAACGAATTGGGGGGACCAAAATGAAATTCGTTGAATCAACGACAATAATTTGTTTGATCAAACGCTCCACTGGATCGAAGTATTTTTGAATCGAGCAAAATTTTTTTTGAATTTTTGTTCGTTAATTTGATCAGGAAATGAAATGAAAATTGGTCACGATGGTTAATGAAAAAAAAAAGAAAAAAAAAAAATAGTTTCAAATACTTTAATCGATAAGCGACTGTAAATGGCTTTGAAAATTAAATTAAAAAAAAAAACGTTTGATTCTTCGACGATATTGGAAGGCGAAGGAAATTCGTGTATGGGAACAACGGTATGGGCGAGAGAGAGCTCCATCGAGTGTAGAGGCAGGTAACGGTTTCCGGGCAGGGATGTGGCACAGCCTACATACCTTCGATCCAACCTGTGTTGAACGAGCGTGGAGCCAAAGAGAACCTCATTTTATATATCCATACATATACATATAATATGCATGAATGAGGATGAGAGAAGAAACAAATATTCTTACGAAATGAGATAAAAAAAAAAAAAAAAACGTTTGCTTTACGATATGAATATGCATAGAATCGAAAAAAAAAAAAAATAAAGATAAGAACTGTCGAGATCGGTGAAAAGTTTGTGAGAGAGCTTGAAGTAAAATCTGCGAAATCGCGTTGATCGAATAAAACAAAAAATGAGAAAAAAAATAATGGGACTTGGACCGATGATTTTTTTTTCTTCCTTTTTTCGACATTGCGAGAGCTCGGAAGTGAGAAAACGATAAATCATTTTTCCAATTATCCTTAGATTCAATAAAATGTAAACTCTTGTGGTTAATTTCATAGTCGCGGTGCGGTTTGAAATTGTATTTCTTTGAGCCACACACCAGTATAATACGAGACCAAAGAGAGAGAGAGAGAGAGAGCATTGGATTCGGAATATCTGAGTGAAAGGAAATGTATAACGCAGCAAGATATAGTTACTTAACCTCCGTTTAACAGAAACGAGGTCATTTTTAAAGTTCGCCCGTTAGCGCCGTATATAAGTCGCCACCTTGTATAATCAAATTCGTGCGGACGTTAGAGAAAATAAATGCGTTACAGCAAAAGAAGAAAAATTTCCAACGCAGACGTTAAGATCCCTGAACACAGGATTTCAAGCTGTTTTTTGTGCTGAAAATTTTTTGTTTTTTTCTTCGAAATCAAACATTTTTCGCGTTCGATCGCGACGACCGAACGCTTTTTCCCCTGCAAAAATAGTGTCCACCATCGAAACCGTTCTCGTTTCTCGATTCGCTTTATAGCGAAAACCCCACAAACACACGAGCTGCGCGCAAAATGCTCGCGATTTAATATTTTGACACGAAGAGAGATCGTTACATTTGAGATGCGTGTTTCGGTCCCGATCGATTCAAGGCGTGTGCGCGCTAGTAAACAAAAAAAGAATAAAAAATCGGAGGATACATAGCGCTGGGGGGGGGGGGGGGGAGTCGAGGGTCGTCGAGTGTAATACGAGAACACTTTCGCCGACGTGACGTTGGCGCTCGCTCTCTCTCTCTCTCTCGTTTAAATCGCGTTCTCGCTTAGGAGACGGTAGACGTGAGCCCGTTGTCTCTCGTGCGAGCGTGTGGAATCGGGTGTTTTTTGGAGTACGTACACGGGGTCTGTCTCTCTCTCTCTCTCTCTCGGACCCTATTTATCTGAGAGTGGCTGCCCCCGGGGTGCCCCCGGTCGGAGTAACGGGGGGGGGGGGGGGGTACAACGCCGATCAGGTGTACCCCTTCACCAGACGCAGCGCCACCGTCGTTTCGCCGATTTTTTTTTTCCCCACTCGACCTCTTCGCTCCGCCCCCCCCCCCCCTCCCCCAGCCGCTGACGAAACGCCCCGAGCGTAACGGGCTCGCGCGCATGCGCCAAACGACTCTCCCGCGGCCCAAAGAATCCGGATCTGGCCTCAAGGTTTACATAAACACTTTGCTACTACGAGAAGAGTGCACCGATCTTTTTTATTTCTTCTTTTATCCCCCTCGTTTCCATACGCCGATTCAGCTTTTCCTTCAATTAAAATTCGCTTCGCTCGCCTCCTTTTCTTATGATTTTTTTCCCTCCCCGCGCGATCATCTTTCTCGTCACAATTCGGGGGGGGAGATTCGAGGGTCCGAACGATCAATTGTAACATCGTAGATTCTTGTCACCGTCTCGAGTCTTGCAACCCCGATGAATATCGAAAGAGACTAAGAGAGAAGCGGGGTGGGGGTGAGGGGGGGGGGGGGGTAGAGAAAGAAGCGAACCGTTAACTGACCGAACGTCCATTGATTGCGACACACAATGCCAGCTGGTGGTACAGAGATTTACTTTCTCTAACGCGCAATCGCAATGGTTTCTCGCGCCCCTCGTGCCAGTGTGCGTGTATCTCGAGCAAACATTTTCTATCTTACGGTATTAAATGTTTGCGAGAATAAGAGTCTGTCGATACAGGAGCTGCCAAAAGTTTTGGCACGCGACTTGGAAGGATCTTGGGTTAAGTCACGAAAGCGTGTTATACGAGCGACGTTTAGACGTGATTTTTCGGACACCCTTTACGTAGAATCTTGTGGGCTACGGAATTAATGGAGAATGCGGAGACGTCCTGGAACGAGAGAGAGAGAGAGAGCTTTCTGTCCCGAATCCGAGAGGGAAGCGCGAGGCGAGTCGTATCTAAAGGGACCTGCACACGACGCTTGTTTTCGTGCTGGATTTCGTGCGTGATATGATTTTGTATATCTATATACATGTGTATATAAATATACAAAAGTACATCACGCAAGAAATCCAGCACGAAAACAAGCGTCGTGTGAAGCGAGCTTAACAAAACGCAGAAGCGAGTATGACATAAGAGGATCTAAGGTCAAGCACAATCGGAAGGAAAATGCTGTCGGCGTTTGTGTTATCGAAGAGATAGGGGGGGGGGGGGGAGGGGAGGAAAACCCAAAAAGTCAAAGATCGATACATTTTTTTTCTTTTTTTTTTTCGATTCAAGCTTATTTCGATAAATAATTCGCTTTCATTGAAACTCGGTTGGTTCTTTCGATGTCTCGAAAGAGGAATATTGAATAAATGGTATGAGAAAATATTCGAGATCCTTGATCGTTAAAATACACCGAGAAAAAAAGAAGATTTTTCTCAATCTACCAGGATCATGTTAGGATTTTTCGAAATTCGAATTTAAAAAAATGTTTCTATTTGCCTCAACTAAAAAGCTGTATTTGAATGAAATAAATAATTCTATTCGAGTGCATTGATTGGGGTATCCGCGTTGAAGCTTATTGCTCCGACCACTACGTGGCGCGGAGCCTCGAAACATTTCTTATATACGAATTGCACTCTGGATGTGGATAAATAACGGAAACTCGAGTTGAACTTACTCGATACGGAGCATGTTTAAAAACGAACAGACGATCGCGAATTTTTATGCCCACCGAGGGTTGCAGACCCATGGAAATATTATTAAATAATAATAACAACATTGAATATGGTGGAATAATAATATTGTAAATATTTTTTTGCAGCTCAACAACGTGCTCGTTGAATTTGTGAAAACTTTTTGAAATTGAAAATCGCAAAAATCGATTTTTCGATTGATTTTGAATATAAAAATATTAGAACAAAAGAAAATAATTTCTCAAAGTTAAATAGAGCTCTATTGGGTCGTGGAACAAAGAAAAAAATTTATTTGATTCAAATAGATCCTAGTTGAACCAACTGGATGTTTTTTTTTTTTGGTTTGCTTATTCGAGGTTTATTAAAATTTTAACAACACTTCAGAGCGACACGAGAAGCAACGGAGCCCAAACAGGAAACGGCGCTACTGCTAACAGGAAACAAATCCATAAATGTACTAGCATGCGCTCACTCGTTTGCTCTCAAAACTGTAATCGTTTACGAGCTGTGTCTTGACATAACTGGAATTCGTACGATACGAAAGAGCGACCGAATGGTTCGTCAGATTCTTGGCTCAAGAAAATGAAAAATAAACGTTGAGCGAATTTTCTAACTAAAAATTTCCCTCAAACTTTGGTTATTTGAGACTCTGTGATTCGGCGTTTCATCCTCGATACGACGAGTCAAGAAAAAAAAATCAGCATCCACTGAATCGGGACTCGCGTACAATTTTCTCACGATTAAATCATTCACTGAGAAAAATGAATTCGTAAATTCAACAAATTTTTTGTTGGTTCGACAAATTTTCTGTTGGTTCAACAAATTTTTTTGTCGGTTCAACGAATCGTGGCGAAAAAAATGACATTTGTTAACCCAAACGAAATTTGGTTCATTCAAATACTTAACTTTTCACCACGGTGAAAATATCGTTGAATCAACAAAAGTTTTGTTGAATCAACAAATTTAATTTGTTCGCCACAATTTCAAATTTTTTTCTCCGTGTTCGATCAATAATCTATAAAATAGAATGAGTGTCACGTATATACATTCCGGATTAAGAGCAGCGACGCTTCATAAAATGAGAGAGAAAAAAAAATCTGTGTCACCGGATATTTGAAGAGATATCCGGTCCCAACAATCTTACTTTCCCATCATGATTTCAGTTGGTCAAAACCCGAACGAATTTTCCTTTCAATTTTATTGAAACATTGAAATATTTTGATGAACGTATTCACAAAAAAATTTTTATCGAGACAACAAAATTTTCATCGTTCCAACAGGCTTTCGTTTCACCGCAAAGAAATTTTTCTGCTGTAAACATTAGAAATCTTGTTGCCCGGACAAAATCATTCGTCGTATACGTCCACCGGGATGTTTCGATATTCAAACGCGAAATCTGCTTCCCAGTGTTTGGCGTTGATCGTTCTTCCCAGCAGCACGAATCGATCGTATCGATCGATACACTCATATTCTCCAAATTTCTATCAACAACGTGTGATTTTTTTTATCTTCAACGTTGTTTTTCAATTGAAAGAAAATAAAACTATTTTCTAGAAAAGTCGCTCGACTCGGACGCTGAGATAACCGAAGTCAATCGATTTTTCAGGTCGTTAAAAGATCCGTCACGAGGCCTCCGTTGAATTTGGGCTTCTTCTCTCTTCGAACCTCAAAATTGCTCAATAGGCGGACAAAGAAAAAAAAAGAAATAAACAGAAATGAAAATCGAACACGCGCGTAATGCGTTATAGCACCAGCTGGACGATTACGATCTCTTTTTTTCGCCAATTCGAGTATATTGCGTCACAGGTGTGAACATGATTTACACACGTGTAAAGATGAAGAAAAAAAGACGGAGGCATTCGTTTGAGCAGCTGTTTTTCCAGTATCATCCTGCTCGAGTCTATTTATCTCGGAATTAATTATTGAAAATAATAATAAGAATAAATTACATTATCATGCTAAAGTTTTAACCGACCATAAAAAAATACGGTTCAGCCAATAATTATGATTCGTAAAAAAAGAAAAAAAAAAATACAACAATTATAAGAAATATCGATGAATATTCGACCGTTTTTCCTGTACGGTAACGATTCAATAATAATAATAGACATTCGTCATCAATTTCAAACAACCAAATATGAAATAATGGCAACAACAATAATTCGTGCTTTCAACGGTAATAGAAAAAAAAAAATGAAAAAGTAAAACAATATTTTTAATCTTATTGTTCAAACGGATACGACGAAGGACCAAAACTCGATGATTTTTCGTTACTCTGCTTTCGGGCGATCGGATCAATTTTAATTGCATCAATCACCGTTCAAATCTCTTGGTAACGGCCGTACGCGCGTACTCGCGTATCGAATCACGAATATGCTCATTGTTTAACGAGGGAAGTGAGGAGGAGCAGGGGGGGAGGGGGGGGGGGGCGTGAAAAATGTGGCGCAAGGTCGTGATCGAGGCCGGAAGTGCTCATTTTCTCTTTCGGCTACTTCGATCGAGGTGCTTACAAAAAAAAAAATCTTTTTTTTTTTAAATTCGTCTCTTTACCGTTGCCTCGATCGAAAAATACGAATTTAAAACTGCGTACATGAAAAATGACAAAATTTTCATTCGGAACGATCAACAGTTTGATTTTCTCTGACAAAACTTGAAACGTTTTGGCTGACGTCTTATTCGAATTTCGAGTATAATCTCGACGAGTAAGAAAAAAGAAGAAAAAAAAAAAAAATGGCAATATCGTTTGGCTCTTGAAGAGGATTTATTGAGAAAATTTCGTATCTCTTAGAATATATATATATATATATATATAACGACCTTGCACATCCGCGATATACTCGGGAGTGCATTTGCAAGTGTATTTAGGTGCGTGCGTGTGGGTTTATGGGCGATAGGCTGCTGGCAAACAGCGGTGACTGACTGAAATACCGACTTAATCATTATATACCGGCGAATAACTTTCACTCCGTTTGGCTCTCGATATATACGAACACAAGTTGATCGTTTCGAGTTTATCGAAATTACGCAGTTTTTATACACACCATTCTGGATATACGGACAATGGAGGATGTTGCCGAAACGGGTTAACGTTTGGCCCTGACCTCTTTGGGCCGAATACGCGGGCGAATCGTTTTTCACCATTAAGCCCGTATCCTGCAAAGATTCGTAATTCTCTTTGCGGCGATTTTGTCCCAAAAAAAAAAGTTTTTCTTTCGCGCTCGCGAGAAAAAAATGAAAAATAGAATCGCGCGGGAAAGAGAAATTAAAAATTGGTATCTTCGAGAAAGAAGAATAAAAAAAAAAAAAAAAACGAGTAAAAAAGGTTGGGACGAGCAGACAAATTGCGGGAGGCGAACACGACGAAGAGAGCTCGCTCTGCTGAGGCTCGATGCGCTAAATCACTCTGAGAAGGGAGCGAATCCCTAAAATATTCAGGATCTCGTGCTTTCCCAGGTGCCACGAGTACGGCGGAGGGTTCTTTCGGGCTGTTAATCCAGAGGGTAGAGACAGAGCATCGAATGGGCAAAAAAGAAAAACTATCACAACTTTTGTACGACGAAGTTTCTATTCGATAGACACGCGCCCGCGCGCGCTCTGTAATCAATGACAAAAAAAAATATAACTGTCAAGAGGCAAACTACCTTTGTATATACGAGAAGAAAAAAAATTCGAACGAACGAAGACAAAAATTTGATCAATCATGGATCGCGTGGACTAAGAAAATTATTTTATAATCCGTTGTTACGAAGCGAACAGAATATCCAATAACTTTTTTTTTTTCATCAGTTGTTCCGTCGATATTTAACGAGAGCATCGATTTTTCGTTGGTGTAAATAAAAGATAAATAATGTTGCAACGATCTTGTTCTACAACATTTCAATTTAAATCATTCCCCCCCCCCCCCCCCCCCCCCCCCCCTCGAGCTTTTCTCGATAATTCGATCGTTTCGACAAGAACAGCCCGTATATGCTCGAAAGCATCAGCAACGAATAGGTACTTGAGAGAATGAGAAGAGGATTGTTGTATACGAACGGATAGGATGAAGATGACTCTAACGAAGGTGCTCCATACTCCATAACGAATATACACGTTACAAAGTGGCTGCTGCTTTCATCATTTTATATGCATCCTCTCGTTTCTGGTCTTGAGGAGTTTTTCATTTCTCTTACAAACAGGCATAATTTAGTATCGAAAGAGGTAAATCGATTTTTGCACTGAGAAAAATGAATTCGTAAATTCAACAAATTTTTTGTTGGTTCGACAAATTTTCTGTTGGTTCAACAAATTTTTTTGTTGGTACAACGAATCGTGGCGAACAAAATGATATTTGTTAACCCAAACGAAATTTGGTTCATTCAAATACTTAATTTTTCACCACGACAAAAGTTTTGTTGAATCAACAAATTTAATTTGTTCGCCACAATTTCAAATTTTTTTTCTCAGTGTGGATGCAACTCATTCAGTGTTATTTCGATTCCAACGAGAAACATTGTAGAATCGATTCCAGCCTCGATCGGCGAGGCCTCTTTTGAAGATCTATCGATCGGAGCATACCGAAGAAAGAGAAATTCTGTGTTTAGAGATTTTTTTTTAATCTTTTTTACGCGGCTCTCCCGCCGGTTGACGAAACACATTTTGATCAACCGTCAGGGTTAACGAAACGATTAATCTTTCATCGAGACTGCTCTCGAAAGATCACAGGTGCACACGCAACTTACAACTTTTGTTTGAATAATTTCGGTAAATTTTCGGCACACGATTTATAGGACACGCTGTATATTTGCGGAAGAAATAATGTGTCTTGGGTAGGTATAGCGCGCTATTTGCTACTACCTCATGGGGGTCCCTGACCTACGTTACTTTCCCGCATGTGCTATCCGCCGGAAGAACACTCGAGAACCCGAGTGCTACTTAGTCGAGAGTCCTCCCTCTTGGCTAGTAGCTTCGAGAGAGAAAGAGAGAGAGAGAGAGAGAGAGAAGCGTTCTTGAATTCTAGTGGCGAGCGATTCGAGGAGATAATATAAGGGAAAAGCTGAAAACAAAGTTGGATCTCTCAGCACGTTTCAATACGTAAGTGAAAATTCTCGGTGCTGTTTTTTTATTTCAATTTTTTTTCATATTTTCAATTGGCAGTGTATCGAAGCTATTACCAAAGAAATGGAGGCTTCGCGGGTGATAAGCGCATCGAGAGTAAAAACGTCGGGGCAATCGTTAACGTAACATGCGGGACCAATAATGACCTTGGTTAGTTCTGCTCTCCTGTCGGAGGAGCCTGGTCGATTGTCGCGTGCGACATGCGGGTGGATTCGCCATTTCTTCATTTTATTCGTTTCTCTTAGGATTATTGAGATTTACGATTCGAATATTTTTCGTCTTTGGCTTTGGGAGCTCGAACGATCCCGAAAATCATTTTATTTTACGTATAATACGTCAAAGAATATTCGGAGTGTTGAAAAAATAAAAAGTTATTTTCAAAAGCGTTCTTTATACAGGAAAACAATAGCTTTACAAAAGAATCTCTCTGGTACCAACACAAAACTCACGTTATAATCGTGTACGAGAAGAGGCGAACTTCTCGATGATCGATTTACAAACGCTTTTTGTATTTGCCGCGAGTCTTTGTAACGTCCGAACTACTCTTTGTATACGCTTGATTAGCGTAACAACGAGAGGAGAGCGCGTATGAGCTCTCGTGTGTCTTGAAGAGTACTCTCGAGTTTCTTTTTTTTTTTTTTTTTTCTTTCTCTCCGAGTCTTCAGCTTTGATTCTCTTAATCGTCGTCGCGCCTTCTAAAAGTGTCGTTCCACCCCTGACTCCCTTCTCGTTTCTTCTTTTCCTCCGCATCGATTCATCCAATAAAATGGGCGCTGATTCACACGACGACAATCCCTTTCCACTCATTTCAAATAATTCCCGAAAAATATTCTCACTTTCGCATTATCCTTGTCCGTTGTATTTCTACGAACGTGACTTCGTATGTTAAGGAGTTTCGGTACAGGCGATACAATGTTGCCATGCTAAACCATGTTAAAAACACAAAAAATTGTCAAAAAGTTAAGAATTTTATGAAATTTGGTCAACATATTCGTTTAGTGCCAAATTTGACAATAGAAATTTTTTCAGATTTTTCTTCTACACAGTTATCGAGTAATTGAAGACTAAAATTCACGTGTATAAGCATAGCGTTTCCATATGTATAGGTATACACTTCGGGCATAAGAAATCTGCTTAATTACTCGATAACTAAGTAGAAGAAAATTTTGAAAAAATTTGTCTTTTCGTACTTGATGTTGAACAACATTATCACAAAATTTCATTAATTTCTTAACATTTTGCCTTTTGTACCGAAACTCCTTAAAAAGAACAAAAAAAAATCAAAAGCTTTGAGGGATAATCGAGTTCGCGACAACGATGCTACGAGTTATGCGCGCCAAGAAAACGTTTCATTTGCATCTTTTGTTCGACTGTTCTCTCGAGCATTTATCGTGTTGCGGGGGGGGAGGTATACAGGATAAAATTGTGTAGTGAAAGGCAACAATGTGAAGGTTCGCGCTTTTCGCGTTAGCCTGTATATGAATTATATCTTTATCGTAATGATAAAACTCGCGCGACTCGATATACTCTACTCGACTTGATTTTTCGCACAAAAGAATTCCCGAGAAAAAAGATTTTTTATTTCAACAATCGAATGCGGGCGATGAAGAATAGCTCCAAAGACTGAAAAAAAAAAAAACTATTTAAAAAAGGCAACAAGATCGAAGCGAGTATGGAGAAAACGAAAACTATTTGTACATCGATTCCGCGCGTCAATCGCGATTGAAATACAATCCTCTGTGTCTCCTTCGTGCGGCGATGCGGAAACTCATCCGGTAATTGATTCGTACGTCGAGTCAAAAGGCATCAGATATTTCAACGATTCTCAGCGATAAATTCGCGGTCGAAAGGAGGAGGAAAAAAGAAGAAAAAAAAATTACTTTTGTACAAATCGATGCAAAGGCCTGAAAATAATTGAGCCTGATAATATATCGATTTCTTGGAATGGTACACGCGCATTTTCTTCACAAGATTTCCTCTCGATTCGCTCATGTTTTCAGCTCCATCATTCCGCGGGATAATTCATCGCGAATAATTGATTTTGCTTGCTTATATCTTATCGTCGTCGTCGTCGTCGTCGTGATCTCTCAATTGGTATTTTCGTCGCTACGAATATTTTGACAAACGATTGCTTTTTTTTTTTTTTGTTTTTTGTTTTCTTCTTCTCCTCGATTTTACCGCGCGGTATATAGATCCGTGTGGAGAAACGTACCGCAAAATTTTATTTCGAGAACAGGATCTGGATGAAAAAAAAAAAAAAAGAAAAAAAAAAACGTCGATAATCCCGGCGAGACAAAGGGTGAAAAAAATCTCATAAATTATACTTGTTAGGAGGAGAAAACGAAAAACAAAACAAAAAAATGTTAAAGTTTGCTTCTGTTAATGCCTTTCAGCTCGGAAGCCCGAGGAGAAAAAGGTGGGGGGGGGGGGGGGGGGGGGGAGGAGGAGGAGGGGAGCGATGGAAGCGGACTCGGGGATTCCCGAGGAGCAAGACCACTTCCAAGAATAGCAACGTAGTAAAATACGAAGCGAGCAAGGTGAAAAAGGAAGGGAGAAAGTAAAAAAGTAACGACGATAAAACGATCGTCAAATGTAGAAAAAAGAGAGAGAAAAAAAAAAAAAAATTGCCCACTGCACGAGAACGGTGAAAAATGGAATATAAAAAAGTTGTAGATAAGCGTCGAAAGATTTTCTCGGGTATAAATATTTATGCAAATTGTAAACAATGTCGATAAACGTTCCGGTAACTTGATAATATAACGAGTATTTCGAATTAACGGAAACGAAATCCTGGACGAATCTCCTGACCGGGCGAAATTTTTCGTTCGAAAGAATGCATTCCGCTGCAGAAGGCAACGGAGAAGTGAGAGGAAACCCGAGAGAGAGAGAGAGAGAGAATACGAGGAAGCTTTCACTCCGTCTGCGAAAAAAAAAATTATAATATTACAAAAAAAAAAAAAAAACGAATAAAAAAGATTGATATACAGGTAACTTACGTAAAAGTTATAAATCAATTAAAATTCTTGCGAGGGTGAACGGATATGCGAGTGCTCGCTGAATAGCTCGAGTAAAAGTTTATTATTTCTTTTTCTTACAATGTTATAGAAAAAAAATAAATATGCATCGCCGGTCTTCCAGTCTAATGAGTCGTTCCGATACAGATATATAAACGCTTGGATCTGCGTTCGCCTCACATATTTTGTAATTTTTATATTTCAATCTATTTTTATTTATTCCACGATCAAAAAAAAAAACTTTAATCCAATATTTCGAAGCAATCGACATTTTCTTATGACACTTTCGATCGTTGCTACACGCGAGAGATTTCAAATATAGAAATACGAATGAAAAAATTGTTTTTTTAATTTTTTTTTCAAACTTTCAAGTATTATTCACGTCCCAAGATCAATTTAACGAAAGAGCATTTCTCGGATCTATCAAAATTTCCGCGCAACAGTGAGAAGAAAAAACAAAACAAAAACAAAAAAGTTGGGAGCGATAAAAAGTAAAAATTACGGGAGTTGGGTACACGAGGAAGTGCAGCCGAGTGTATCGAGGCCAGAGCGAGAGAGAATCAGCGTGTCGTGTGCGGGGACGAGACGACGAACCGCGATGGGGAATTTTGAGAAGGAGCGTTTGTCCATGCACGTGCGTATACCTATACGAATAATTTTCTCAGTGTGACGTTTTTTATTTTTTTATTTTCATTTTTTATAAATCATCATTATTGTTGTTATTATTATTATTTGTTTTTTTATACACCGTCGTCGCGGTCGATCGTCGTCGAACGGGCCGCGAGAATGGGGGGAGACGAGAGCTCGAAGAAAATGGTGTAACCTTGCCGTACGACCTCGATCGCCATCACCGCGAGCTAAAGCGTATACGTACGGACAAGAGAAACGAGAACCTTCGTTTGCTCCTCTCGCGGTTTACCCTCTCCCATCCTCTCCCCTCAACGTACATACATAAATACAAATATACACATGTTGATAAATAATTCTTTAACCGTATGTCTATCCACACTGATGTCCGATGCTGGCGAATCAATCGACCGTCATATAGATACAACAATGTAAACGAAGGAAATAAGAAAAAATTTTTTTTTTAAACAAACAAAAAAAAAAAAGGTTGGTAAGCGCGTATTTTCTGAAAGATCGAATCCGTAAAACGCGCATACGTGAAGCGATCGAGAACTCTCACTTTTCTCGTTACATGAGCCGGAGAAATAGTTGGACGCGGCCGGGCTCTCGGTACACCTTGCAAAATCATCGCGTACATACGATATTCTTCTCCTTTACGGAGAGGAATAAATGCATCGAATCACGAAATAACGAGTTTTAATATAGATTTTAATGTAACGATGAGACAAAGAGTGTGGAAATTTTGAGAAATATTTTATATTAAGGAGGTTGGCTACACACAACAATGTTGCCATGTTAAAAGCATAGGAAAATTCTAAATGATTAGAATTTAATGAAATTTGGTGAGCATATTCTTTTGGATTAAATATGAATATACAAATTTTTCAAGATTTTTCTTCTACATAGTTTTCGAGTAATTCAACACTAGAGTTTACATCCGTACGCATAGGATTCTGATATATATAGGTATATATTTTGCATATTGTAAACTCCAACTATTCGACAACTATGTAGACGAAAAATTTGAAAAAATTTGTGTCATTGCATTTGATGCTAAAGAATGTTATCACTAAATTTTATTAAATTCTTATCATATTGTCGTATGTAGCCACCCTCCTTAATTGAAAAAACTGCAATTCCGAGCTTCGTAATATGACAATGATATTTATAACGAGCAACGATGAGAAGAAACGGTGGGGGAAGCTTTTTTTATTTCGGGTGAAAACGAAAAAAAAATTGAGACTCTCGAGCGGATATAGCTGACACTAATGCGACCAACTCGACACGTGTACGTCGATCACGATCGAGCCAGAAGACACGCGCGTGAAAGTCACTTTTTTAAATTCCAATTGTTACTTCAATTTATGCATATATATATGTGTGTGTAAAGCGAGATTGATAGATATATATGCCTGTATCTAGGGAACGTTTGTGCACGTAAAAATGAATCATTTCAATTAGCACGCACGATGCTACTCGCTCTCTGCTGTCTACGACTCTCTCTCTCTCTCTCTCTCTCTCTCTCTCTACAACTCGCTCATTCTTTCTCTTCGGTCTCAACGCGTTTAAGAATAATCGAAGAGACTATTGCGAAATTTGACGAAGAAAAAGTTCGATGACGCACGAAAATAAATTCTCTTCTTCATTCGATACATTTGCGTTGAGGCAAAAAAAAAAAAAAAAAAAAAAAAAGAACAATAAGAAAGTTCAATGAAAACGATATTGAAAAGATGAAAAACATAGTGGACTTGGAAGTTCGAAAAAAAAAAATGATTTTCGAAAGATGAAAAAATGGTCCACATCGAAGTAAGAAAGGAGCAGAGAGAAATGATACTAAAAATGTGATAAAAAAAATAGTCGAGGTCGAGAAGCTTGACAGAGTCGTAACGAGAGGCGCGCATTCGTTCAAAGAGTATGTTTACGCATATAAAGTTCGGGATTCCCTCTTGTCCCTCTGTTATCCCCTCCCCTCCCTTGGAATTGTGACGACTCGGGACGTAGCATTGGGCGTGATATAGCACGCTCTGTTTGGTGGTTTGTTGACTGTGTGCGACAAGCTTTACGTGTTTGTCTATGAGATTTGTTCGTAAGTTAAACAAAGATGAGCCTCCTTCTCGTTTATCTCAAGTTTCGAGAGCGCATACATCATAGTGCTGCAGACACGATATCGTAATGGAGTTGGATCTTTGGAATTTCACGTTTCAATCGCGATCATATTCCGTTAAATGAATTCCATTAAAAGAGTTTATTTTTCATGCTTCAAGAAGGGGAACTGTGTGTAAAAAGATTGAAATTCGATGATGATTTTTCTCGTGCATTCGATCAATTACGAGAACCATCTTAGGACGAATCAATTGTTAAAAATATGGAGAGAGAAAAAAGAAACCCAGAAGCAATGACTCACCCCTTCGTTTCCTAGGAACTGTATTGTAGGGTTCTGATTGGTCGTATTCTGAAACAGAAAGAATGAAAACATATTAATGCGAGATGTTGAATGAGTCAGGTTTTCAAGATTCTCATGAATGAACATCGAGACAAACTACCGGATCCATCGAACCAATCATTTATTCATTTAACCAGAGATTTTTTACTCAGTGAGTACGAAAAAAAAACACTTGGATTACTACTCAAAATTAATACTCAAAATGTTTCTACAAACACGTGTAGCTTTTGTTCAATGTTTCACTTTTGTTTATTCTTCTTCTGATAACTGTTTTTTTTTCTCGCACCCAAGGAAAAAAAAATTCAACTAGGATCTATTTGAATCAAATAATTTTTTTTTCTTTGTCCCACGAGAGCTCTCTTTAACTTTGAGAAATTATTTTCTTTTATTCAAATATTTTTATATTCAAGATCAATCGAAAAATCGATTTTTGCGATTTTCAATTTCAAAAAGTTTTCACAAATTCAACGAGCACGTTGTTGAGTTGCAAAAAAAAATATTTATAATATTATTTTTCCACCATATTTAATGTTGTTATTATTATTTAATAATATTTCCATGGGTCTGCAACTCTCGGTGGGCATAAAAATTCACGATCGTCTGTTTGTTTTTAAACATGCTCCGTATCGAGTAAGTTCAACTCGAGTTTCCGTTATTTATCCACATCCAGAGCGCAATTCGTATATGAGAAATGTTTCGAGGCTCCGCGCCACGTAGTGGTCGGAGCGATAAGCTTTGACGAGGCTGCCCGAATAAATGCCCTCGAATAGCATTATTCATTTTATTCTTAGTTGCGGCAAATAGAATTTTTTCATTTTATTTAAATTGAAAAAAAAACTGAATTTGCAGATTGAATTGAAGCTTTTTTTTCTGGTTACGGAAGATCAAAGTATATCGAAATTATGAAATAAATAATTATAGATAGTTTTCAAAGAAATAAAAGTATATTCCGATGTCTCCTGACATCGATCGAATAGCTTATTCGAGGATCATTATCGACTGGAATTACAAATGGATTAATGAAATTATTGAAAAAAAAAAAAAAATGTTGCGCATAAAATGAGGTTATAAAACGAAAAATATGGGGAAAAAAAAACAAAAATAAATGAAAGGACTCGTAACTATCTATGACGCGCAGTTTTATTTAGACTGTTTCTCGCAAGTGTCAATCGACTATATAGATCCAATATTTTTTCCATCATCGACAATTAAAAATGTATATGAGGAGGAAAGTAACGATGACAGATGCGAATAGACAAAAATAAATATTTTTACCTCACGCGAAAATTTATTTTATTAGGCGTAATTAAAATTATCAACGAAACCAAAAAACAACACGATACTGGTTCAGGAAAATCGATCTCAGGATTACCGTTATTCGAGCAACGAATAATATTAAAAAAAAAAAAATCAAATTAGTCCGAATGACTCGATTCGCGTTAATTGAGAGTTTAGCAAGCTCGTTGGCATGAAAATATTGAGTTTAAACGTGGGCTCGCGAGTGGTTTTCGCTCTACCCGGTGAATTTTTAGAGCGACGTACCGTTAACTCGTCGAGTCTATAGAAGAAGACCGAAAGATGTACATATATGGGCGACTCGATGCAAAATTTTTTCATCACGAATAATCAATTTATACGATTATTTTGTAAATCCAAAGGGGATTAATCGGAAGAGAGAAAATGATTGAATTTGCTCGATCGATCGAATAAGGGCTCGAGGAAGAGCCGGCTGGGCTTGTCCAAGGGGATGAGAGGAGGTTAATCGAAGAAATGAGCTAAAAATATCTCAGCAATGAATAAATTTAAAAAAAAAAAAAAAAAAAAAAAAAACAACGAAACTGTCTGTATTTTTATTCATCTTTGGCCAACGACATTTCCTCAACCATTTCGCTCGATCGTGTATTCCAGGAGGAAAATTGTTCGTGATCAATTGTCTTAAGGATGCGAGTACGAATAAAAATGGTTTCTCACCGGTGAAGCGTGAATATTTCGTTGAAACGAGGTCAGAGAGCTCAATTAACCGAAAAACTTGTAGAGAGAGAGAGAGAGACTCGACAAGGGGGAGGGGGGGGGGAGGAAGGAAAAAAGTATGAAAAAGTAGTGAATTATGGGCGGAGTTGTCGTATACGCGGGGAGCAGTTTCGCGATAATGCTCGATACAGAGTTGGCAAGAAATTCGGCAACGCCGCCAACTGGTTCACTTTCTCTCGCGCGGGGACGGCGAACCCGCCTGCTGACATCCTCGGGGTTTTGCTCGGCCTCGCGACCAAGTCCGAGTATATATGTAAAAGTAACCTAACTAATAGGAGTATAAACCACGAGAATTCTCTCTCTCTCTCCCCCTCCCTCCTTCCTTCTTTCCCAGACTTTTATTCATATATATATACACCTTTCGATCAACCCTATTCGGTCTACGGACAAAAATCTCAAACGAATCAGATCCTCGCGTCGACGAAACTGTGATTTTGGATTTTCGTTGCTGCCCAACACGTAGGGTTTTTATTTTTCTGTTCGGACGAATACGGTTGAAGGAGAACACACGCGGAAAATATGGGGGTAAGGGAGGGGGGGGGGGGGTGAGACGAATTCACACGAATCGCCGGGTTCACTCAACACCTGCTTTTAGGGGTGCATAATCCGGGAAAAGAGAGAGGGAGGGAGGAAAAAAATACCATAAGAAGGGACGAAGAGGAAAAAAAAAGGTGAAGAGACGAACAATGAGATTCCCATAGGTCCGAGAATAAGTGTATTCGAAATGGTGCAACGATCAAGGGTTGGGGACGATTTTGGAATACGGTACAATGGCGAAATGAGTGTAAAAATTAGAAATAAATTTGAATAAATTGAATGAAAAAAAGGGATTATAAATGGAACTGAATTGAATCGAGCTGCTCGATGTTTTTTTTTTGCTTCGAAGATTTTGGACGCTGCTTTTATTTTTCAAAGATTAGGCCTCTCGTTACGAATACAAAATAAATATATTCTCATGGTTCTGGATAGAAAAAAAGTTCATGATTATTTCACTTCCGGCTTGACTCTGTGGTTTCGAACGTTTCCGTTCCCATCGGAACGCCGCGACGACACGAAATAATAGAAGACAGATAAATACAGGAGAAACGAATGAAAAAAAAAAAAAAGAAGAAGAACAAAAAGGGGAATGACAGCGACTCCGATAAAATTGAATTTAGTTGAAAAAAAATGCATCCATTTCAGCAGCAAAAACACATTTTGGCTTCGTCGAAAAAAAATTCTCGAATAATCATTCGATATAAAAATATCGATGAAGAGAATCGATACGATGAAATAATGAGAAGATTAACGGAGAACGCTATTATATCCGGAAAAATGCAACGTGACTCATTATTGGCAACGGATTAAATGGTAATTGGAGACGGTGAATGAGAGAAGAATCGGAAGTGCGTGAATGACAAACATTGGACAGAGTCCGATGGAAAGCCTCGCTCCATTAATTATCGATGCTAATGCGTTACGTCGTCTGCCAGCCTGTGTGTCAGCTTTTCGTCGTCTCGCCAACGAGATTTTGTGAGAAACCAATTAGCTAAATTAGCCAGAACGCATTAGACAGATCCATTACGAAACAGCAACATTTCCCAGCGCGTAAGCCAATCCCTTCTCGTAAGAATCTTCCATAAATAAATGTCTGCAATAAAATAATATAATAACATCTTCATCCTCGAAAAAGCAACATTTTTTTTCCAAAAAAGATCTATTCCAATGTGCAAGGATCATTCGTTCGACTTTTTTTTAATTTGAATAAAAAATGAAAAAAATTCTATTTGACTCAACTAAAAAGCTGTATTTGAATGAAATAAATAATTCTATTCGAGTGCATTTATTGGGGTACCCGCGTTGAAGCTTATTGCTTCGACCACTACGTGGCGCGGAGCCTCGAAACATTTCTTATATACGAATTGCGCTCTGGATGTGGATAAATAACGGAAACTCGAGTTGAACTTACTCGATACGGAGCATGTTTAAAAACAAACAGACGATCGTGAATTTTTATGCCCACCGAGGGTTGCAGACCCATGGAAATATTATTAAATAATAATAACAACATTGAATATGGTGGAAAAATAATATTGTAAATATTTTTTTGCAGCTCAACAACGTGCTCGTTGAATTTGTGAAAACTTTTTGTAATTGAAAATCGCAACAATCGATTTTTCGATTGATCTTGAATATAAAAATATTATAACAAAAGAAAATAATTTCTCAAAGTTAAATAGAGCTCTATTGGGTCGTGGGAGAAAGAAAAAAAAATTATTTGATTTAAATAGATCCTGGTTGAATCAACTAGATGTTATCCGGGTGCATTAACCTCTCAACTGGTCAACATCATATCTGTGCGAAAAAATATCACGCGTCAATCCTGATATCGTATCATTAACGTAAAAAAATTGTAAAATTTTCTCAATTTTCGACTGATTTTTACAAAAATTGTTGAACAATCGTTCTTCGGGTCGATACTATTGAGAAAAAAAATCGATCAGTACGATGAAATTCTTATTGAGTAAAAAAGTGAAAATCGAGTTCGATAATGGAATCTTAGCAGTCTCTAAAAATCCCCCAAAAACAATCAATCGTGTATATTGATAAATAATTTTCTCTCGCCATTTTCGGGAACAAAACAAACAAAAAATAGTGACAGAGACTTTTATGATACAGATTAAGTTATTCGAATATGAATTTCTTCGTCCAACGCGTACTTTTTGGGATCGATGATAGTAAAAATCTGATTTAATATGAGGAGCAAAGTGTTTCGTAAATAAAATGTAGATATATACGGTCGAAGTCGCAATATACCCGGAACTATCGCGAGAGTGCGTTACCGTCTGGAAGTGTCTTTCTCTGTCGGGCACTTTGCTCTTACGAAGAGTCTCTCCGGGTGTCGAGGCCCGGGGGAGGTTTGGCGCGGGACAATGCCGGGCGTCGAGACGGTCGAGAGACGCCGACGACCTTCCCGCGTCGCGGCAACGATCGATCCCGAGAGAAATTCTCTCTCTCTCTCTCTCTCTCTCTTACTCTCTTCGTGACAAAGAGAACGAGAAAATCGAATCGATATCGTTTCCCTTCGAGTCTTACGATGCGAACATACATATGTCCCGTTCCTACACTCGATTTTCAAATCTTTCAAACACTTTTTTGGATCCAGGTGTACCCAGAAAACGTCTCAAAATTAATCGTTTCGATGTAGATAAAAAACCAGCAAAATGAGAAAAAAAAAAAAAAAAAAAAAGTTGAAGAATCGAAAATATTCAATCAGCTGAGATTACCAAAATATTTTGTGAGACAAGAAGAAACTTATTTCCGAGATCCAATGATCCGATTAATTTGTTCGTTCGCAGTGACCGAGATTCAAGATGTATAAAAATTAATTGAAAGAAAAAACAAATTTTCAAATCCATCGAGATTCGATTGATCGTTCAACGATAAATTAGCACGATTGGTTCGAACGAACCGAAGATTCTGGATCGAACGAACAAGAGTACCGAGATCGACGATTTTTCTCCATCAAAATCGAATTCGGTCGGATAAACAAAATTTTATTTCATCATTATAGAAAAAAAAATGAGAATTAAGTGAGAAAAATGATAAGAGACGAAGGAGGAGAGAAACGGATGTTTGTGTGTGAGAGAGAGAGCACCACCGCACAAGGACAGATGAAAAAAAAAAAGTGGCGAATAGAGGGGAAGTAGAAAAGAGCGCTGGTGTCGGTGCACTTTTGCAAATGATAGTTGGCGAGTGTGTATAAGAGTATACGTAAAAGTTATAAGGTGTGAGTGCGAGAGAGTACAGCGTGCGTTGAATACGGGTCAGAGCGATCGGGGGACCAGACGTTATCCTCTCTCTCTCGCTTTTTATTTCTCGAGTACACGCGAATCTCGATCTCTCGTGCTGGACCGAGCTACGTGTATATATATAGAGGAGGTAAGAGGCGCGCATGCAGCGGTTCTGCGTAGCCCCCCTTTCACTCAGCCCTCGACGAGTACATGTATCAGGGGGAAGCATATTGAAAAGACAAATGTTGCAACGAAATAATGACTTATTATTTTCTAGCCGATCATTACGACTCGAGTTTATTTATTCTTCAATTATTTCTATTACCAAATCTATTCGACGATTCCGTTCATTGTCTCTTTACGAATATGAACAAAAGAACGAGAGAAATAATGAAAAAGGCTCAACTTGAAGGACAACGAAACGAGAGTGTGCGAAATATTTCGCGATACGAATTACTCGAGTTTTATAATTCCCTAAATAAAATTGTATAAAAAAAGAGAGAGAGAGAGGGAGGCACGAAGGAGAGTGCAAGGAAGCAAAACTTCTTCGTCACAATTTTACGAAATATTAAAAATACACGCTGAGAAAGAGATTTTAAAAATATGTACAGAGAAACAAACGAGGCTACAAGGCTAATAAAAGCAGACTTGAAACGGTTCGGGCAAACCTAGTCAAGCGGCTACGCTCGCTTGATTTCTTGGATATATTTCTCTCTCTCTCTCTCTCTCTCGGATGCTGGGCAAGCAGAGAGCTACGATTATTTAGCCAGGATGTGCGACGAGTTATTATTTATTCGCTGCCCTTTTTTTTTTTTTCAAAGTTCTTTTTTCTTTATTTAATATCCAAAAGGTCAATCAGCTCGGTGAGTTCTTCGCGGTTATACACCGTTCTCTCGGTTGAGTAATCGTCGCACGACTCTGTTTTCAGTCTCCCTCGTGGTACGTTATTTTTTTCATTTCTTATTTCTTTACCATTACAACGAATACGCGCGAATGATGGATGATAATAAATTCATAATTGGTGCCCCCCCCCCTCTCTCTCTCCCCGCACGCGCGCGGAGTCGCGATCTCCCGAGAACTAGCCGAGTCGAAAGTCGTTGCTTTTTCGTCCACGTGGGAGTAACAACCTTGACGAATCACGTTGTACCGATTTCAAACATTTTTACTGCAAGTTTTCATATGTTGTAAAGAAAAATCGAAAGGGCCTAAGAGTTGTTGTTTTTTTTTTTTTTTTTTTTTTTTTTTTTTTTTTTTTTATTTTCCATTCAAGAAACTTTTTATTTGAATTCTTAATTATTGAATTGAATTTTTATTTGAAAATAAATAAATATTTCTCGATATACCGTTGTATCGCCGTTCGAAATAATTCACTGTATATACCGGACACTCAACGTCCTCGTAAAATCGAGTTTCCTCGTTCGTTAATCTACCATAGAATGTGAAATAATCTCGTTGATGATCTCGGTTCCCATTTATCCAGGGTCGTTTATCGCGTGTGTCGCTGTACGTTTGCTGTTTGAATTCGATCCTGTTTCTTTCTCGAGCCGTTTCTTAGCGCCGAAAAATTCGATTTTTTCATTTGGTGCGCAACTCGTCGGTGGATTGGGGAAAAAAAAAAAAGCATGAGATTGATGGCTCTGAACACCTGTGACGAGTGCAGCGTCCGGTTTTTCTCGCCCAGCTTTCCCTCTCTCTCTCTCTCTCTCTTTCTCTATGGTACGGTTAACCATTACCGTTAATCGGAACCAATAATCGTTCTCTCTTCAAATCCATTGGAGCTGTATCAAACAAAAACTTATGAATGAAAAATCAATGGATTAATGCATTTTTACGTAACACTTGCTCTGCTCGACTAATGAAAAATTGATTAAATAGTTATTTCCGGCCGGAAATCAATAGAAAAAAAAAATGGAAAGCGATGATTCAACTGTCCGAGTGTTTTGAGCATTTTGAAACCATATTTTTTTCGAAAAAATCTATTGAAACAATATTTGTTTGTAAAAATTCTTTCGAAACCATATTTTTGTGAAAAAAATGTAAAAGAAAAATTTTTTTTTTGAAAAAATCTTTCGGAAGAATATTTTATTTCTCGAAACGATATAAAACCTTTTTTCAGTTATACAGAGGTGTTGCCCAGAGGCACTTTGGTAACCAGTTTCGACTAATGTATGCCCGAATATTTCGATATATATATATATTCGAATATATATATATGTATGTATATGTATCTGTTCTTTTTTCTATCGCCAAACAAATCGTTCGTTAGAAACATATTGAATAAAAATTAAAAAAAATAAAATAAAAATAAAACAGAGAGAAAGTTGTGATCTCGTCGAGAGTAAATGCTTTTTCGAATACAGCGCACACTCGCTACCCTCATAAATTATCAAGGTCGTTGACTCGCCGGTTCCAGCAAAGTAATGCCACTCGCGAAATATATCATCCGGCCAATTTATTTTCTATTCCGTCTGTACAATTAAAACTCCAAATGATACTATTATTTATTATCCATTTTTTTATTCTTCAATTTCCGAGATGGAGAAATTGTGTGACGCGCAATAAAAAGGCGATTTACGTTCGTTATTACTGTTCTTAAAAGTAAAAAAAAAAAATTTCACCGGAAAAATCGATAACAATGGTTGGAAATAATGGCGAAAATATCGTGAGAAAAAAAAACATTTCTCGCGTTATTACGTTCAATTCTCAGAGATCTTGGCGTTGCCAGCTTCATATTCCATTTGATACAGTTTGAAAAAAAAAAAATTCGTCGAAAGGTATATTCGATTGGTTGCAACAATGTATCGAGCGTGACGAAAGTTTTTCATCAAATTCGAGTACGAAAAGAGGAAAAAAAAAAGTACTAAGAAGTTGTCAGGGGTGCGATACGGAGCCGGTGTTGAGCACTCTCATTATACCGATAATACGGGAGAAACGCAGAGAGATGGCGCCACGGTAGGATGGGAGCGCGCGCGCCGCACCCGATAAATTCGCCGAGGCGCCGCCGTCGCGTTTGTTACAGAATTCCTGTAATTGTCCGAACGCTCTAAGAATTTACACATCTCTTTGATTTAAAAGACGCTGCTAAACGCGTATGAAACACGAGAAAACACACGTGTCGTTGGAAAGATTCGAAATAATTCGCTTTGTTTAACGAACGAGTCGCCGAATTTCAATAGAGTTGAAAAAATCTTTCAGCAGGAGCTCAGAGTCGGCGTCAACTGTCAACAGATTCGAAGAATTTTCTCCTCGCATTTTTTTATACTCGTATGAAAATTCTCAACGATTTCACAAACATTTTTTAACAGCGACAAAGTACCGCGATAATTTTACTGTCGGTAGATTATATTTCAATCAGTGTGTGACCGAACGCAAATAAATATCAACATAACCTCAAACACGAAAATTAATTGGAATTAAAAAAAATTTTAATGAATAAAGTTATCAGCTTGTCTCCTCCTTCGCGATTCCAATCTGATGTACGTGTATTTATGTATTATGTGTGGGTATGTATTTATAGGGACTTGTTGGTAAGCTCATTTGGCCGCGTTAATTATTCGTCTGGAATTATAAAGCTCATTTGCGCGTTAAAAACAGGGGGGAAAAAGAAAAGGTTGGAGAGAACATAACGAGGATAAGTATACGAGCATTAATTTTTACAGCGACCCTAAGAAACGTCATTATTCGTCGACGAATAAAATACGTTTTGACAGATTAATTGATAAAGCCGAAATATTGTTAAAGAGTATCGGAAACTGTAACGCGAGTGCCCTCGATGAAGAACATTAATCATCAATATCTGGTTATTATGAAACGCACCGGAAAAACGTGGCGAACGATTCAATTTCTCGACTCGGTTGATCAACTAGAAACACGGGTTTTGCCCACGTTTCTTATTATTATTATTATTTTTTTTACTCTTCGATTATTCGTGTTTCTTCATTGTTATTATTCTTGTTTCTACGAAAAATGCATGAATAGAGTTGGTGATGAAGGAGCAAGGAGAATGGAAGGTCACGTTGGAGGATTTGAAAGAAATTTCAAAAAGATTAACGAAAAAAAAAAAAAAAAAAAACAAAAAACACAGTTGCGTCTCGCAGGATCTTGCATACGACTGGCGTCCGGCAAGGTCAACAGCGAATAAATATTACTCGAACTTTCGTTAGCGAGCACACTTTTCTTCTATTCGATTTTTTTTTTTTTCAGCATCGAATAGATTATTTTGGCTAACGGATGGTCACGCATCGATATTTCTAGTGACATCATTTTATTTTTAAGAAAAATGTCGATTCGTGACGACGGATATTCGTCGATAAAAATCTTTCGATCTCACGAATACCCGCGTAACGATTTTCGAAGCATCGCGTATAAGCGTTTTTCGACTTTTATCAAAATCATAGAAAACCATTAACGAGTCTCCAAATTTCAACGTGTCTCGTCTCATTTGTTTACGCGATGTTCGAAGCAAGCTGAAGACACGTTGTGACGTCAATGACGAAGAGCAAAGTTTTGAGACGTTACAAGAGAACAAAGTTCTCCCCCCCCCCCCCTCCCCCCCCATCCCTACTCGTCGAACGCACGAAGTTCCGAGTTGTTTTTCTGAGCGTTCGTGAGACGCACGGAACAATAAAAATGTATCGACAAAAATTTCATACATTTAAGGGCAAAATTTGTGCTCTCAAAATATAAACATGAAGATAACCAAAATAAATGCACGGTTTTAGGGCTTTAAATAAGAGAATAAATAAATATAAAGATTTCGAATAGAACAGAGGGTGAAAGGTCAAGTTCGGTATCATCTTTATGAATATCGTTGAAGGGACAATGGCGCTGGTAACGACGAGCGAGAGGTGATTCCGGACGTAATTTTTTTTTTTTTTTTTTTTCTCGTATCTACAACTTGTTGATACTTTTCGTGTTCTCCAACAGATGTCGAGAATGATCGGATCGGTCTTTCGTAAATTCGTACATGCGAAGCGACACCCTATCCGTCTCTCTCTCTCTTCCTCTTTCGTTTCTCTTTCTCTTTGCATTCTTTGATGCGGACGCAATAATCTCGAAGGGGGAAAAAAGAAACAAATATGTATCGCTATTCATGCACGATTGACGCACGAATTTACATGTCTTTTTATTCCTTTGATTTCACGGACTCGTAAATATAACGTAGCGCGATACATTTTTTTTTTTTTTTTTTTTTCTTTCTTTTTTACAATCCTTCGAGGCTCGGGTTCACAGCGCGATTTAATTATTGAATCTGTTTCAATGAAAGAAACTTGACAGAAAAAAAATATTAACGAACAACGAAACAAAAATGAGATTAAAATGCGAAGTGTTGATGAAATTTATGGGAATATTTGAAAAAATAAAAATGAATAAACAATTGGAATAAACGAAAATTGATTATTTCGGTGATTCGAGCATTGAAAAAGCATGAAAAGATATGAAAATATAAATATGGATTAAAAAAAATTTCGTTAAGAATTGAAAGGAGACGTTTTCGGTAACGGAATGAGTGACTTTGGAGAAAAATAATGAGGAAGGATCGGTGAAGGATCGTTGAATCGCGTCGACTCGACAGATGTTTCAAAAGTTTCGGGGGAATATATGTTATGGAAAGAAAGAGGCAAGGGGGGAAAGAGAGTGAGTGGCGGGAGTGTATAAGCGAAAAAACGAGCGCGGGAGGAACGTCGAGGTGAAGGAAAGAGAAAGAGAATACAAGAGGCCAGAGGGGGAGAGCGGATTTCACGTTTTTCAACGAGAGAAAGCTCTTAGAAGAGAAGTGTAGCACAAACGAGCCCACGAACACAGCATCTTGCATTTATACATGTATTATTTCGCGAAAATATCTCGAACAATTCATCCCAAATTCGAGATTCTACCGACCTTTCCTCATTTTTTTTTTTTTTTTCAATCAAATTCTCATATTTTCATTATTTTTCGATATTCCTTCTTCTTGCTACGAAATATCAATTTTTATTCATTTTCTGTGTTATTGTTTTGTATTTTTTTAAATCTTATTCCTAATAAAAAATGGTTAAGAAAAAAAATTATGTGCCTTATATTGAATTTTATTTCGCGTTGCAGTGAAATATTCACGGTCAATGAACACAAAATAATGTGAATCTTTCGGATTGAAATGAAAAAAAAAAAAACGATGATTCTGACGAGAAATTTCGAATCGTTTTGACTGTTCGCCTCGTTTTTATTTCGCCGCATTTGTTTCGGGGACACGAAACTCGAAGGCATGTGTAAGCTTCGATTTTTTTTTTTTTTTTTTTTTTTTTTTTTCAGAAAAAAAAAAGAAAAAAAGCAGTCGAAATGATTTAATGGGACAGTGGCGTTGCGTAACGTGCAAGAAAATACGAAGGAGCTATAGCCGAAAAAAATTTCTAACCAAGTTCGATTTATTATATGAATAGATAAAAGTTGAAAAATAGAAGGGAAAAAAAAAAAAAAAAAAAAACTTGTCGAGCGTCAATTCGAACGACTGAAAAGGCAGAAGAACGAGAGAATGTATCACAACTCGAGGAATTAAAAACTCGGAATAAATCTCGAAGAATTAGTCTAGAAGGATCTTCGACCTAAAAAGTTGGTGAAATTCGGCAAATTGACTTATAGGTTAATAATGGAAGAGAGCAAGACGAGAAGAAATAAAAACGAAAAGGAAAAAAGTCAAAATGATTTCTGGAAGCTCGGTTAGGCCTGTACGAAACGCGATGAAGAAAATTGCCTGACAGGGAGAGACTGACACGACCCGTTGGATTACGTAATGTCGTTGTCAAACCGCGCACACAGACCGAACACGAATCCGTTCCGTCTGGTGGAACGAAAAGAAGAAAAAATCGGGAAAGAGATAGGGGGAGAGAGAGAGAGAGAGAGTGAAAAAGAAAACGTTCCTAACCTCGCTTTTCGTGTGAGAGCGTGTATTAGCAATGTGGACGAGAAAAAAAACGCGTGAATACACGCGGTTCGAGTCTCAAGTACGATGCATATTGAGTGGTCGCTGAGACAATTATATTTTCCATGTTTTTTTCTCGAACCAACAGAGACCGTTGTAAAAAAAAATGTGTAAGAATGTCAAGTAAGATTGGGGGATTATTTTGGTGTTGAAGAATTTTGGTTAGCGACGATAATTTGGGAAATAAAGAAGAAAATATGGCCCGAAAGATTGGTGAAAATTGCACGGACATTGGCGCACACTCAGGCACGCACACACGCGCACGCATTGGCTCGGTGGCGCCGATTAGTGAAGAGAAGGGGCAAGGCGACACACTCGCGTTTCAACGGCTACCGATGGATACTCTTTTCCTTTTTTTTTTTTTTTCTCATGTTTCGTTACTTCGTTTTTTCTTTCGGTACGGATGAATTTTGGAGAAAAAAATCTGTACTCACCCCGTTGCGTAAAAAATCCTCGATGGCACGTTGCGCCGAGTCGGTAAGTTTCACGAAAATAAGGGATTTATTCTCAGGAAAATTGCTGTGCGATGACAAACCATACTGGACACCTGCCACCAGCGCCGCCATTTCTATCTCGGTTCTCTCACGCCGAAGACCAGCTGACGTCGGCTAGTCAAATGAAACACTTTTTTTTTCTCTCTTGTTTTTGCTTTACGTTCTTTCTTTTTCTTTACTTTTCGAAATTCCGCCCTTTGATTCAATTTCCGACGGGGAAATACCCTGGTTTTTTTTTTTTTTTTTCTCCAATTACACACGCGTTATCTCGCGTATCGCTCGACACAATCTCACTCGCGTTTCTTTTCTTCTTATTTCACGAATTTTTCGCGCACACAGTTGGAAATGTAAAACCAAGGGAAACAAAAAACACCACTTCGATACGCACCACCCGTCGTAGAAACTCGCGCCCGACCTGCCCTCGCTCCCGTCCTTTATTTCACCAACAAAAAATAACAAAAAAATAAACAACAACACAAGAACTTCTCCACACACCCTCGATTACATATTTTCAAACCCACCGCACCGGAATTTCATTTCGTACTACGTTTTTCTCTCAATTTCCTTTTTCTTGTCCCCCAAGAAAGAAAAAGAGTGTGAGAGAGAGAAAGAAAGATAGAAAGAGAGAGAGAGAGAGAGAAAGAGAGAGCGAGCGCAATACACGAAACGACCGCCTGTCGTTGGTAAGAAAACTAATACAACTACACTGTCGAACGGGCCACCTGGTGGGCGGGGCTTCCCAGCCACGCGAACCGTCGAGTGGGGGAAACCCTTGCGCGCTCGGCCCCGACACACCAACAACAGCGACCTCCTCAGTCCGAGTCTACTGACTCACTGACGAACTGACGAGCATCGACCCATTCAGCCGAGCCCCGAGACTTGACACTAGAGACCTCCCGCATCGAGTCTTCGCAACCGGCGACTAAATCCCCATCTATATCTATACACATACCGCAATTTTTTTCCTTTCATTATTTTATCGTCTACTTGTCGTCGGGCAAAACGATCAATTTTCCGATCGAAAAACCAAATTTTCTTTCACCTTTTCTTTTTTTCACACCACTCTACCCTAATTTTCATATTTAATTTCATTGTTTCTTTACATATTTCGTTTGATTGAGGATATACCTGCCACTCGACGTACAAATGACGTATACGTGCGGAATTCCTCGCTCGCCACTACCCCAATCAAGTTTGATTCAATCAGCGAATAATACATAACAATAATAATTTGATAAATTTACCCCTGTCATTCTGATTTCGGCTGCCGTTTCCTTTCACTCAGACATCGCATTGTTTTTTTTGTCATTTAATCGCAAATTTATTATCTTTTGTGCGAAATGTATTTGTTTTTGACCATTATAAAAAATTGTCGGTATTGTTGGATTCTTTACCTTGCGAGATTATAGAAACTTGCCGATGATTGAGTGGTTTGTCTTCACTTTGTCAGATTCATTCTTTCAACATGAATTATATTTCTTATATTATTGAATTCTGGCAGTGTTCATGATGTTTTTTTTTTAATGTGTGGGGAAAGCAGGTATCAATGAATCACACAGTTAGGTGGGAATGAAATGTTTTTTTCTCATATTTTATTACATCTCAACGAGGATAAAAATTAATATCACATGTAAGAACGTAGCGAGTGTACAAAAAAAGGAAATAAAAGACCAGATCACGAGGAATTTCTCTCGAGTTTGTGTAGTTTTTTTTTTAAAATCAATGACTGGATGTACTTTAAATCGGTGCAATTACTTCCGTAAAAAAAATTAATTGCGAGTGTTCTTAAGGTTTTAGAGACCTCCGCGGAGTCGGAGAACTAGATGAAGGGTAGATTCTTTCTGAATGTTGTAGTCGTTGAGTGTGCGGCCATCTTCAAGCTGCTTTCCTGCAAAGATCAACCTCTGCTGGTCCGGAGGAATTCCTTCTTTGTCCTGGATTTTGGCTTTAACATTTTCTATTGTGTCAGATGCCTCAACTTCTAAGGTGATCGTTTTGCCGGTGAGAGTTTTTACGAAAATCTGCATTCCTCCTCTTAGTCGAAGAACAAGGTGAAGAGTCGATTCCTTCTGAATATTGTAGTCGGAAAGTGTGCGACCGTCCTCCAATTGTTTACCTGCGAAGATCAACCTCTGCTGGTCTGGAGGAATTCCCTCCTTATCTTGGATTTTAGCTTTAACATTTTCTATTGTGTCGGATGCCTCAACCTCCAAAGTGATCGTTTTGCCAGTGAGAGTTTTTACGAAAATCTGCATTCCTCCTCTTAGTCGAAGAACAAGGTGAAGAGTCGATTCCTTCTGAATATTGTAGTCGGAAAGTGTGCGACCGTCCTCCAATTGTTTACCCGCGAAGATCAACCTCTGCTGGTCCGGAGGAATTCCCTCCTTATCTTGGATTTTAGCTTTAACATTTTCTATTGTGTCGGATGCCTCAACCTCCAAAGTGATCGTTTTGCCAGTGAGAGTTTTTACGAAAATCTGCATTCCTCCTCTAAGTCGAAGAACGAGATGAAGAGTTGACTCTTTTTGAATATTGTAATCCGACAGAGTTCGACCATCTTCGAGTTGTTTTCCTGCAAAGATCAATCTCTGCTGGTCCGGGGGAATTCCCTCTTTATCTTGGATTTTAGCTTTAACATTTTCTATTGTGTCAGAAGCCTCGACCTCCAACGTGATGGTCTTGCCGGTCAGGGTCTTAACAAAAATTTGCATTCCTCCTCTGAGACGAAGGACGAGATGGAGAGTAGATTCCTTCTGAATGTTGTAATCCGACAAGGTGCGACCATCTTCGAGTTGTTTTCCTGCAAAGATCAATCTCTGCTGATCCGGGGGAATTCCCTCTTTATCCTGAATTTTAGCTTTAACATTTTCGATCGTATCCGATGCTTCAACTTCCAGTGTAATGGTCTTGCCGGTAAGCGTCTTGACGAAAATTTGCATTCCTCCTCTAAGACGGAGGACGAGATGGAGGGTCGACTCCTTCTGGATGTTGTAATCCGAAAGAGTGCGACCATCCTCCAATTGTTTACCCGCGAAGATCAATCTTTGTTGGTCCGGAGGAATCCCTTCTTTGTCCTGAATTTTTGCTTTAACATTTTCAATGGTGTCCGATGCCTCAACCTCCAACGTGATGGTCTTGCCGGTCAAAGTTTTCACAAAGATCTGCATGGTTCTGTAAAAAATTTAAAATTGATATTTTTTCAAATTCGAATGTAAATATGGCTTCGAATGATGAAATCAGATAATCAACAAACTAGTTTTCTAACGATTCAATCAATTTGTCAAGATTTTTCGAAACAAAATTTTTCCGGAGTTACCATGAGAAATCAGAGTTGGAAAATTTCCTAATCTTTGCGATCCATATATAAATAAATAAACTGGAAACGTAAAGAAAATTAATTTAATTTAAATTTTAAATGAAAAACGTCCGTTAGTGAATATTAATTTGACACGTCATTGCAAATGAGTGGACAATGAAATTGTACGATGACTCATGACTCCATTTTGTATCGTCGAAACGACGCAGTAACGTTCTTGTAGCGTTACAAGAAAAAACGATGCTTACGTATAATTCGTAAAATGAGCAAATAATAATTTACAAAATGAAATTCAATCAAATGTCCAAGGTTTTACGAAAGACGAAACGGAAATATTGTTAATCAAATTTAGTAGAAGCGTTAGAAATTTTCGAGCAATGGCGGACGATCGATATCGTCGTTGAGGGCGAGACTAGCAAGACAAAGGAACGTGGAGAGTAAGATGGAAATTAATAAATATTTCTCGAATAGTTTGTTCAACGGAAATAATTCCGATAAATAATGAATCAAAATGAAATTTAATCAAATTTCCAACCCGTTAACATATAATTAATTTTAAGGATTGTTCGAGAAAACATTAGTCTAAGACAAAAACTGACGAAGGATGAAGAAAAAAGGCAAATTGAATTTGACAATTGAACTGAAAAAGAATAAAGATTAATAAATACCTCTGCGTTGATTTTCTTTCACTGTTGAATGTTTTTAAAATGGCTAACGCTTCGGTTGATTTTTTCTCTCTTTTAAAACACAGACGAGATGCTTCTTATTCGAAAGCTCGTATGCGACTGAATTGCGAGTCGCCCTTGCTCTTACTTATAGCGCGAGGCCGAATGACACAGCGAATGACGCTCGATTGGTCGGCAGACTAAGAGGAAGCCTCTGATTGGATTTGACTCGGGTTTACGTCACCAGCTGATTCTTGACGTTGCTGTATTTCATTGGTTAGTCTCGCGGAACAAAGTATCGCTCGCTACATTTTCTCAACTACTTTTTTTTACAATTCTTACACCTCGTTAATTTTGTTAAAACGTTGTCGAATTTACGAGAATTTTGTTGAATTTCTATTTTTGATCATCAAAAAATCGTCTTTATACTCACTTCTGTTTTTATATCGTCGTGTATCTAATTCCCATGACAAAATCCAGGTGGCGTTTGAAACATTATTTTTTGGCGTTTCGAACAAAAGAAACAGCTGCTGTGACACGATTTTCCGTATATCGATTACTTCCTGGAACGCCCGAGCTGCTATTAAACTTTTAGCGAAGCTTCTTTCAGACCGTCTCGCCAATGAGAATGTTCTAGAAAACACTCGGAAAATCTTGTACAGTCACGCATCTAATTTCAGCTATGATTTCCTGACGCAATCATCAACCATTGGAAGAAAGTTTTGTTTTTTTTTTGTTGTTTTTCCAAAAACACCACGATTTATGCAGTGTCGTTTCGAGCCGTTGTTTTAATTTTCTCTATCAATGTAAATTTATAAACTAGCGGATACTCCTCGTCATTACGAGTCATTCTCACTTGAATTTTTAGAAATCAAGATTTTCGTTTTTTAATACCGTTCTTAAAACAAACTTTTCGATGTCTTTGTTCAACGAACGAAGAGAAATGGATGATGAAAAAAAATGACCCGGTGAAGAGAATGGGAAATGGATTGAATGGAAAAATTGGTTGTTGCAAAAAATGACGCAATGACTTTGTATGAATAAATTTATTCATATAATTAGAATACAGTTTTTTTTTTCTTTTCGTACAAACATCTCTATACACAATTGGTTTTCCAGTCGTTTTCAAATAGTTGAAAACTCGTGAAAATTTATAGTAGTTTGTGAAAAAAAAAGTGAGATCATGAATGAAACTCAAATAAAATTGTACAGTCTCGTATTCGTGGGCGAAATTAATTTTCGAACGTGTCGAAAAAAATTAACGCCTCGTTGTCGCAAAAAAGTTTAAAACGAAAAATGTCTTCGTTTAATAAATATACAAAAAAAAAAAAACAGAGGGAAAAAAGGAGTTTTGCAATAATTGTAAAAATAATTAGTGATAAGTGACTACGCGTCATCATATCGAAATACTTTGAAAAGCTCAAATGACTAAAAACAGATCGAAAGTAACGAACAAAAATTCTTTACGAAATATTCATTTTCCTCGAAATGTGGTGGAACAAAATTTTTTTCGATCGTTCAAAATTGATTCAAAATCATATGTATATTTTTCACGATTTTTCGGTAATACTGTTGAAATCAAAGCTGAGGGAAATTTCACGCTTTTTTTTAATAATGAAAAAGTGTGAAGTATCCCAAGGATTTTTCTTCATTTTCTATAAAATAAAAAAAGAAAAATAATCGGATTTTCTTGCGCATCGCGTCTTCTCAAAAGCGAATCCTGCGAGTTGCAATAATTGTGTTACTGTGTGTGTGGCCAAAAGGTTTTTCTTCCTTCAAACAATCTACGTGCCAAAATTTGAAAAAAATCAAAGAACAAAAAAAAAACAATTGAAAAAATCGAGCTACAAAAAAAACTGTGGAAATGAAAGTACAAATATTCGTTACATGTGAAGTTTATTGATTGATGACTTTTAAAATACAACGCAGGGTCGTACACTGTGGTCAGATAGTTATTCTTTCTCACAAACATCCCATTACAAGATTATACTGATTATTTTCTTTTTTTTTTTCATCTCTTTTTTTGTCGAATCGATTTTTTCTAAGAGAGCCAAACTTACGATCCTCGGAGTATTTTTTTTACCTCTTTTGTTTTTTGTTTTTTTCGAGTGAACGGAAATAGAGAAAAGAACAAATAAAAAATCTCCGTTGCGTTTCCGAACGTTTGCTATACAAGAAAAGAAAAAGAAAGAAATCTGACGTCCGAAAGTCGGGATTTAACCTTCTTTTTTCTACGTCTTTTTGTTTCATTCCTGTACGACTACACACACAACATACACATCGAGTCTCGAATAAAACTACGTGTTTACGCTTAAATTCAAATCTTATAAACTTCGGCTTTTTCCACTTTCTCGTTCAATTATTCATTTTGTTTTTCGCCCTCTTTATTTCTCTCTCATATTTTTCTCGAGCATTCATCGTGCTTTCTCCTTCGAGTTTTCGACTCGGACAAGCTGCACGAATCGTAAAATGGAGTAAAACTTGGTTATCCAATTTTTTTTTACCCACTTGTTTTTTTTTTTTTTTCTACTTCATTTTCAAGAAGTCGAGGAATTCAAGGGCGATGCTAAAATATATCGTACCAATTGCCTGCGTTTATTTGCATGATCAATGATATTTATCGCGAAAAAAATGTCCCAAGGAAATTGACAAGAAATATATAATTTCAGGAGAAAAAAAGAAAAACTCGCGACGTTTTACGAACCGAAGCAAACGCGCGATTACTATTTTGTTTGTTTGTTATTCATTGATATATTTTTTCTTCGAAAAAACAAAGGCGAAATATTGCCACAAGTTACACGCATTAAAAATTGCATCAATAGTGCTTTTTTATGTCAAAGAAAAATGATTTTCACACGAGTTTCAATCTCGAACAAGCAATTGACACGAGGGAAAAAAAAAAGATTGATCCGTTATTTATAAGTTATACTTATTCGGTAAAGCGAATGTTTTGGTGTTGTTTTTTTCCCGTTGCTGGTTATGTTCTCCTCCTATTTTCAATTATTTCGAGTCCGTCTCCATTTTAACGGGAACCGCCGCAGCCTCCTCCGTTTTTTTGTCCTTTTTTGAAGCCTCGATTTCTGTACCCTCACCATTGCTATTGTCGCGTCTACGCTTACGCGCAAAACGACCCTTGTATTTTGGAGGTGGAAGCTGTTCCATCCCGAGGACTTTGTGAATTTGACGGAAAGCTACGAGCCTCAACGCGTGTTGCGCCGATGCCGTTATGTCTTCCCTCTGTTGCGCCGTCATATTGCCTATCGCGTCCGTTGGCTCCTTCTCGCAAGGATCCAATATGCCTGACAACCAATTTTCATTCCTCGTTATTCTCACAATTCATTTTATCGATCATTTAACGTTATTTTTTTTTATATTGGATCAGATTGCCAAAATCATCTGCGCGTTGTTACAATTTGTCGAACAATGATCAGAGAATACAAAAAACTTGCTTTCAAGAAAATTGAACGACTGTGCAACAGGCTCAGTCTCGTCATCGATTTCATCATTTCAAATAACTTCTTCAACAGCACCGCCATGCTTGTTGCTTTTTTTTTTCAATACTTTTAATAATTTTCTGGAAATTTTTATTTGATTCTTTGCTTACCCGGACTTCCTGGCAAAAGAATTCCTCCGGCAACGCACTCGAGAAGTCGACGCAACGCTTCTCCAAGACTGAGCGGTCCTCCAGCGGTGCTGATTACCTTTTCAGTCAACAATTCCAATGCCTGTAAGCAAAATAAACGAATTGAGAATTATTCATGAACATTTGAGGACACACCCGAAACTTTGTTAGGTCATCTGAAGTTTTAGGTAAAAAAAAAGAAGAGGTTTAAGGTAAAACTTAGTCGACTTACCCATGCGTTGAGGGGTCCCCACGTGGGTACACGATTGCACAGATCGCGCATTATGCGAATAACCATAACACAGCTTTGAAGCGAGGTAGCCCTAGTCTGTTGGGGAGGAGTGAAAATGTGACGAGTATTCGATTAACGCATGTGTTACTTCATAATCGTTATTGATAAAAATAAGACTTTAATTTTGCTTTGGACATAAAAATTTTGTTTGACACACACCCTAAGCTAACTGGTTTGCTTTGTGTGGGCTTTAGCTATCCTCCCAGCCTCGTGCCTGTTTATTCCGTTGAAACAAAATATTTCTAGCCACATATCTCAATATTACCGGGTGTTTTACTTATATCTTTGACAACAATATATAAATAAGAAATTCAAATGATTGACACTCGTCTCAGCGATTTGTGCCTGTGAAATTATGACAGCGAACAATCGTTATCAACAAAATTCAACCGTACGAAAATTGACAATATAATAAATGAATTTATTCTTTGAATTTTTAACACCCGGTATATACATACGACACCACTGTGTGTTTGTGCTCGTCTGTCTCTTTTAATGTTCAACGGTGCTCGAAATTCTCGATTCGTACGTAAGCTATTATTAATATTTTATTTTTCGATAATTTATCGTTACTTATTGGAAATAAATATTAAGCAAATGCACAGCGTTCGGTCATTTTTCAAGACAGACCTAGAACAGACTCAGTCAAGGCTGTATTTACACATGTTTTGTTTGTTCGTTTAATATCCAGAATAATCAATATTGTTTTCTCTTC
The DNA here is from genome assembly GCA_037576405.1 of Campoplex capitator. Taxonomy (NCBI): domain Eukaryota; kingdom Metazoa; phylum Arthropoda; class Insecta; order Hymenoptera; family Ichneumonidae; genus Campoplex; species Campoplex capitator. Next base: position 3,199,273 of record JARBWI010000323.1, on the reverse strand, counting down.
GCATTTACGATCACGTTCGTGAAAAAAAAAATATAATTTAAAAAAAAATTAAATAATAATTGCGACGTTCGTTCAACGCCGGGTCGACCAATGATAAGAAAGAGTACAATAGAAAACGACTAATTAGATATGAGCGACAAAAAATTACAAGGCTATTATTCTGGATGTTGTTGGCTTATCGGGAAAAATCCGAGCGGATGTAAATGCGATCGTGATTTCTTTCGAATTCAAGCGACATTTACATATGCCGCTACGAATATCAAGTCGACAATAATTGTTTTCTTTCGTTTGGCAAAATGATTCAGTAGCGGAGAATAGGCAATGGTAAAATTAAAATTGTCACAAGGCTGGAAGTTCTAAGACTGCTCTTTTTTTCTTTCGTGTTTCTTCATCGTTTTTTCCTCGTGCTTTGTTTTTCTTTTATTTCTTTTTTTTTTTTTTTTTTTGCTACGAACGAACAGAAAGATAAATGAGAGGACACTTGCACGCGTATTGCGGTTCAGGATGTACGGAGAGAAGAAAAAAAATGAGAAAAATGTGACTTTACGAAAAAAAATGCCACTCGAAACGGTTTTTCTTTTCTTTTGGCTATTTTGACTCTTTTTTTTTTTTTTGGTTTTTTTTTTTCGAACTGAGAGTTGTTTGATTCAAACCTGAAACCACTTGGCATGCCTGAGTGCAGCTAAAGCCTCCAAACACTTAGCCTTGGGAAGTACGTCTGGTGGGTCTGGTTTCGTCACGGCGGGCGTCGCGGGCGTTGTTTGCGATGGAGCAGCTCCCTGTTGCTGCTGTCCAGCATTATCTGAGATTCCAACAAAGAAAGCACAACACGCTTAGACAACACTTAGAGTGTTTGATCATGCCCAGTTTGGGATTTTTTTTCTCTTTTCTTTTATTTACTTCTTTTATTTTACACCTCTTTATCCACAATTGTAGAAGCGCGCTCATCAATGTCGTTTCAACAAAGATTCGACGCGATCAAAATAAAAACATAAGTGTCGTCGAATACAGTACGTTGACAGAGATTGGCACCTTTCGTTCTTTTTTTTTTTCAGTTATTATTTTGAAATAGAGATTTTGGTTTTTTTTTATCGAGTAAAAGCTATACATCAAATTGATTACAAAAGTTTATGAAAAAAAATGTGAAATGTAAATTTTGCAGAGAAATTTGAATCAATTAATAACCTCATTATTGATTAATTTAGATTTTATTTTCAAGTTTTATGCGAGTTTTGATTGAGATAAAAACAAAAAGGAAAAGAAAAATTTATTTTAGAGTTTTTTTTTTTTTTGGCGAGAAAAAATCGTATTTTTAGCAATTAGAAATTAATGGATAAATTAAACGAAGAGTTTTTGTCAAATCAACGAAGGGTTACAATCTCTGTGTAGCTGAGCTGAGACACGAATTTCTAACTTTATTTTCCTTCCTAAGATCAATTGACGAAAAAAATATTTAAACTAAAAATAAAGAGATAAAAATTGATGTATATATCTTCGGTATAAAATTCGTGAAAAGCAGCTTGGCTGACAGTGCAAAGTATTCGACAGCGGATAGAGGTTTTTTTTTTTTTTCAATTCATGATTAACGCATGATCAAAAAGTCCATAGTTTATTGATTGCCTCAGCGTTGTTCTTTGGATTTCGAAAAAACTCGTCGATATTCGCGACGTTGAAAAAAAACATGAATCTACGATTGTTTTTTTTTCCTCAGTTTTTTACGAAATAAAAGTTGCGACGTGTTTCTTCAATGGAGAATCCAATTAAGTTGTTTCCTTCTTCGATCCGAGTTACGGACGACGAAGTGAAAAAAGAAAAAGCAAGATAAATTTCGCAACAACCGTAGCGACTTTGTTTGATTTCTTTCTTTATATATATATATATATATTTTTTTTTCATTTTTTTTCTTTCGGTAAAGGGAGTGTCGCGCGTGTGTTTGTATAACAGCTTCGGAATACGGTTAAATTATCGAAGTAGCTGCGGGTAAGAAATATGTTAGAAAATTATGATTAGGACAACGGATTTGTCAGTTGATCGTTCGTCTGCTGCTCTGCTTCACGTTTCTGACTTACCTGTTGGTAAAAAAAAAGAAAGAAAAAAAAAATACACGCATCTCGGGCCATGAAAAGAACAAATAAATGTCTAATAATCAGTAGCTCAAAGTCCCGAACAAAATTTCCTAAATGAAGAAGTGGCGTTTCTCTTGTTAAAAATCTTCTATTCATTATTATGTTATCCTTTTCTTGGCCGTCATTAATTATTTCGGAATCTATCGAATCACCTGCAGCTGGTGTAACTGGTTTGATCGTTTCACGCATCAGCGGACTCGTCAGAGTCACGCTGACCGTCACCGTTCCTCCGGAAACTGTGAGCGCCGCCGATTCCGGATGTTTTCCAACGTTGTACGTTTCGTCCGGTGCGACGATCTTCAATTGCCCTGGCAATATTTCTGCTACTTTGTTTAGTAACGTTCTGAGCGGAAGAAGTTTTTAAATTAATCATTTGAATAAATTTCTATGAGTAGAGGAACGATAAAACGAGTTTATTTTTGGAGAAAGAAAAAAAAAACCGAAAACGATCTCAAGCTTGTGCAAAATGAAGTAGACTCACTTGGTGGGTTTCTCAGCGCAAAGAACGACGAGGCAAACGTGATTATCTCCGGAGAGAAGAAGACCTTTAGCGAGATTACCGACCCGCATAACGCTGCGTAAAACACGAGCATCTTCCTTTTCGTTTTGGAAAGAGAAGAGATTTCCGTCGCTGCCGTCTTCCTTGGTGGGGACAGCGGCGGGAGTTGGAGTTTTCTTTTTGTCAGCGTCTTCTTTTTTAATTGCGTCCGTGGCGGTCGCGGTAGATTCACTAGTGTTATTAGCTGGCGTTGCGGTGGCGTTAGCCGGAGTGGTGCTCGGCGTACTCGACGGAGCCGGAGTTGGAACTGCCACAGGCGGCGTTACCGGAGCGCTTTTTTTACCTACGAAGATTCGACGTTTAATAACAGTTGGAAAAAGTAATGTCGGAGAATGGATCGAGAAAACTTACTCGCTTCCGCCAACGAGTCGGAGACGAATTTCAGGGCTTTTTCGGTGTGGGAGACGATTTTATGAACTGCCTGCAGCTCCTCCTCTTTGGGATAAATGGTGGAGTGATGAGTAGCGACGTGTTTGTCATCGGAGGAGTCCGGACGTCTTTGAGGTCCGGGAAACATCATCATCGGCGGAGGCCCGGGGAAAGGACGAGGCATTGGTGGAGCACCAGGTCCACGTCCGTATCGTCGATACCATTCGTAATATTCGTATTCGTCCTCGTAACGTCGTCTCTCTTCCCAGTACATCATTTCGTCATCGATCATTCTTCCCATCGGTCCCATTGGGACTAATTGACTCATGTCCTCCCTACGCCTCGTGTATTCTTCTTTAATCTGTTGGCGACGTTGTTTTTCTTCTTGCATTTTTCGCTGCTTCAAACTCGGTTTCATATCCACTACCAAATCCGGATTAACTTTTTTCTTATAGGCAAATCTGTGACGTCTTCCCTTCATGTGCATGTCTTTTGCGTTTGGATCGTTGAAACGGCACTCGCACAATTTGCAATTGAAACTTATTATTTTACCATCCTCGGATTTGTTCTCTTCTATGTATTCTTGACCCACAGGCTGAGGATCTTTTTCATCGACGACCGTTTCCTCTGTTGTCGGCTCTTCTGCCACAGCTTCTTCCGTTTTAGTTTCTACCGCTTGAGCTGTGTTTACCGTGCCCAAATTTCCAGCTGACAAAATAAAATTAGAATAATATTCGTACGTATCATCAACAAAACCTTGCGTAAGAACGATCACTATGTAGAAATGGTTGAATAATGACAAACTTACAGGCAACAAAATTTATTTTGGGCGTAGCAGTGACGGTTGGTTTCTTGACAGTGGTGGCTTTCGCGACGACCGCCGGTTTCGGATTGAGGACAGTTGGATCGGCACTGGGTATTGGTTTCCCAAGTTTGGTGTGTAATTTGACGACCTTCTGATGTTTGGTACCACGAATGTGAGCGGCGTATGCGTCATTTCCGGTGCAGGTTACGTCACACAATTCGCAACGTAGTGAATTAGCGGCTCCGCGCGCCGGTGGTTGCTGCGGTACTTTCAACGAGGCTTCCTTCTTTTTGTGTTTCTGGCCCTCCAAATGTTCCCGATACGTCTGCGGACCTGCACAGCTGATCTTGCAGACGTCACAGTAGTGAAGTTGCTGCGGTTTTGGTGGCTGCTTCGTGCGCATCGCTTTCATTCCACCCCCTCCGCCGGCTCCGAAACCCTTACGCCCGTAGCCCTGCCAACCTCCAGTCTTCTGGTTAGTCGAATTGCTGTTTGCACTCTGTTGGGCTACATACATTGTCGCAGCGCTATAAAGCGCTGCGTCGTAGCCGGAATACGTCGTACCCGTCGCTTCTAGGGGCAAATTAAATTGAAGCCTCAATCTTTGGAGGAGCCCAATTTTAATCGTTTTTCTTTTCTTTTTTTTTCCCGTTCTTTTTTGTAACGAGACTCGAACTCTTTTGTTTCTTTACTTACTATTTTTTAACTCTGATCCATTTTCTGGCAAAACTTATGAGAAATTCGCGGCAGGCTTTTCGGGAAAAAATCAAATTGAAGCTTCAAATTTTCAAGTACAATTTCTCTGTGCTCAAAGGAGCTAGAACTTTTTTTTCTCCTCTACGTTTTTCTTTCCTTTTTAAGGAGTTGACAAATTTGTGGAGCAATTCCAAGACTTGGACAGTTCCTTTATGCATACAGAGACAGCGGAACAAACGATTTTTGCGATACCCTCTTTATGTTCACGGCGGGGTGCGAAAATTTCAGGTACTCGTTCCAGGGTGTCAACTTAAGCAATATTTGCTCAAACGAACCTATCAATGAATTTAAAATCTCGTCCGACTCCCTGGACTTTCCCCTCAATATTTCATGGTGTCTAGCCGAACCGAGAAACGAGATTTAAGAACTTTTCAAGAACTTTGATACGACTTTCAAGGTAATTAATTCACAACTTAGAAAAGAACACAAATACATTTTCTCTAGTATATCCTAGTCGCGATGAATTCGATTAATCCTATTTATCTCATTCCAAAGTAGATAGAATAAAAAACGAAAAAATAAAATCAACGTTACGTGAATAATCTTTGATAACGACGTATTTCAAAGAGAATTAGAAAAAAATCAAGAATTATCACGAAATTTAAGCACGTTTCCAGAACTTTTCAAACACCGCTAGACACCATCATTTAGTGCAATTATCATCTAAGAGAAGAGTGCCCGTTGCTCGAATTCAATTTTGGAGACAGAATTACAAAACACAAAAAAAAACTCGATTCATCGATAGTGTGAATCTCCTATAAAACGGTGAAATATTTAACCAAACTTCGAAACAAATAAAATGTCGATAAATCCATGAAAATATAAAGAAAACTTACTATTTGTCGGAGGAGCCGGTGTGACAGCTGGTGTCGCAGGTGCCGTGTAGCCCGACGAATAAGTAGCGTTTTGGGTGGGATTGGATTGTTGATAAGCCGTGCTAGAGGCTTGATAAGTTTTGGCTTGTCCGGTAGTGGTAACTTGTCGCGCTGTACCGGTATAGGCGCTCGTTGTACTATAAGCTGGCTTGGCCGCTTGATAGTGAGTCTCTGTGGTTGTGTAAGTAGCCGCTGCCGCTGCCGGCTGCTGATAATAAGTCTTAGTAGCGTCGTACGTTGCCGCCGGTGCAGCTCTTCCGTATCCGTAGTCGTAGGTTTGTGCCACCGTACCTGGGTTCGCGGCTATGGGGGAAAAAAGACCTAATAACGGATCGGTCAACGTTCTACCATTGCGTCGGCTTAAATACTGTTTTTTTCTACAACTATGTAAGAAAACAAAATGAACAATGGACAAATTAGGAACGATTGGTTCAGTGAATGTTAATTAGGAGAGGTAAAAAATGGAAAAAGTTCAAAAGTAGCCATTCATTTTTATGCGTTTGATAAAAAGATAATTATTCACAAATTTAAACTTAATGAATTTGGAAGCGTAGATTTCAGCACGACTAGCGAACAAAAATCAGCTTCATGATTTTGATAAAAAAAAAAAAAAACGTGGCACTAGCCACAATGTCCCAAGATTTCCTTTTTCATTACGAATAACTTGTGAGAAAATGATTAAATTTTTCGATACACGTTACTCGGTATTCACTTTCTTAGTTAATAATTTGTAAATTTTTGAAAACATTTTTTTTGGTACTGTAAAATCATGAAAAAAATGCTCGAAGTTGAAAATTTTACTGGCAGAAATTTGAACGGTTCTCGAAAATTCGGAGAAAAAATGGCGAGCATAGGATTTTGGGAAATTACGAGTTTTAAGGAGAAAAAAAATGAGAAACGAGCGATAAATAGTAATGATTGAGAAATTGGGGACTTACCAGCGTAAGTAGTGCCGGTGGCGGCGGCGGCTGCTGCTGCTTGATAAGTTTCGTATCCCGTAGCGGCAGCGGTAGCAGGACGTTGTGTATAGGTAGCGGCGGTAGCCGCTGGGGTTACAGCATATCCCGCTTGTCCGGTTTGATAAGCGGCCGCACTCGTTGCTCTGTTAGCAAACGAAAAGCCGAGATTTTTTTTTTTTTTTCGTTCTCAAAAAAGACGCGACACAAAAGTTTGAAGGAGCGAATTCATTATAGTTGGAACAAAAAAAAACGAAAAAATTGGCGAGTATGAGAATGAAAAAGAATGAGGAATTCGATTATGCGCTCGCTGAGAATGTAGAGAAAAAAAAAAAAAAAAACTCGAAAAGATAGAAAGAGGAAAGTAAAAATGAAGAACATGGGTGATGAAGTTCGATAGAGCACGAGTAATGGCGGCCAAAGCCGGCAAATGATTCGCGTGGTTCGGCGACAACGCAAAAAAAAACGGAGCACCGTTCACTCGGATCTTGCGTAAACGTGATAAACATAAAAAAAGATGATTCTTAAAAGTTAACGTCTTTAATATATATGAAATTAAAAGCAATTTCGTACCCATATTGCGTTCCGCCGTGTGTAAAACCGAAATAATTGTTCTGAGCCATCCTTCCTCGCAGAGTATCCCGGAAAGAAGGACAATGGAGGAAGTCGTAGGGCGTGCCACGATTCTGCTACAGCGTCTTATGCCCGTCTCCTATTGGCAATTTCCTATGGAGCACGGGCGCAACGATCGCGCGCGCGAGTGACGCGCCCTCACTGGTCGCTTCTTCGAGACACCGCGTGTGCGCGCGCGCCCCTCTCATTTACGGCTACTCGGACTTATCCCCCCTATTTTAACTTTCTCAAATTTTATCAAGCGAATCGTTTCCGGTCGTTTGACGGTGTTCGATAATATTAGCGTCAAAAATAAAAAATAAAAAATTCATCAAAGTTAGCCCCAATTTTCTGTTATATCCATCCTAGAAAGGTTTAATTAGAGTCAATCGACGCGGAATCGTTTGTCGGTGACGAATATACGCGTTAAAACGTTTGTTTGATCATAGTTTGCGTGAAAAATAAAAAAGATATTTGATAAATTTTTCATTATCGGTCATATCACCCACAAAAGTTAGCCCCGAAAAATGTGTTTCTCTTTAAAATTTTGACGGTAAACTGTTAACTAATTAAAAATGTTTGTTCGGGTTACATGCTCGTTTTCCCGGTTTCGCAACACGGTAATGAAAGACTCGTGTCGCGGTCGTGAATATGTGCAACTTTGATGAAAATCCCCTATACTTGGCGGTAGTGTAGAGCTCGCAAGGAGCTACTGCGGACTACCGCTAGATCTCGCGGCGCGCATCTTCTAGCAGGTTTCAACGCTGGGCGCACACGAAGAACCCGATGATGCGGATTGGAAAGCCGCGACCTTCTGCCGAACGGACGTGTTTACATAGCGGCTCCTTTAATTCAAACCACGCGAAAGACAAAACGATAAATTTGGCTAAATCCAAATAACTCAAAGACTTAACACTCATTTTGTAATCTCTGGTACTCTATCCTGATCGAGCGGGCATCACTAATGGCCCTTCAATAGTTTTCAGACTTATTCCTACCTGTGCTATTATACGCGACCTGGGATACACTCAGTAAGCTCGTTCTGAATTACTTCTATGATCAAATTATAAGTTGGTAGTACAGTTTTGAATATATATTTAAAAAAGAACAAAAAAAAAAGGAAAGAAAAGGGGAAAAAATAAAATAAAATATATAACAAATAAGAAAAAAAACGCAAGACTTGATATACCAACTGTTTTTGAAAAAAAATCAAAAGAGGACGAACAAAAGCTTGATGCTCACCACTCCGATCACCCGGTTTGGATGAAAAAACGGTAGATCCCCAGTTTCGCTGGTCCTCTCTATTAATCTTTTCTTGTCTCTCTCGTTCCTTTTCTTTCTTACCTATAATCAAAATAAAAATAAGCTCAAGTTTAGGATATATATATGTGTGATCACGTGCTCTTACGAGATACGAGCCGGTTAACGTTTCTTCACATTGAAATAGACGTAGAGTTAAGGGCTCCGAACGGAGGAAGGGAAAAAAAAGATGCAATTCAATGAAAATTGAACTATCCAGCGGTGAAAAACCACTGAATTTCTCGCTTGAAAAAGCAGTGAAACTACTAAACAATTTATAAAGAACGATCGTTCTTGACACAAATCGTATTATATGAAGGAATGACAATCCCTTCGTATATCTCTAATAATTTTCATTTGTCGCTAATATTACACACTGACCGAAAAAAGCAAGCTCGCGATGATTTTTGCTGCGCGTGCACGTGTGTGTTTGCATGTGTCAACACGCTCGAACTCGAAAGAGGGGTGGCACGTAAACAATGCACACAATGTATACTGCCGCTTTTATTCTCTCTCGAGACAGAATCGAAATTCGTTTCATACAACACAACACTTGTCACAGATATCCACAACGCGAATGAAATCTCGTTTTTTCTTCCAGCAAATATCCCAATGCTGTATGAGGCTGCACGAGCTCCGAGTTACGATTGTCAAACAATTCAAGTAAAAAGCAGAATAATCGATAATTGGGAAATTGATGTTCGCACCATGAGTCGGAATTTCGGTGAACTAAAATTTGACAAAGTCTGTATCTTGTCGGTAATTTTTTTTCAAAAAAATTTCGAAATGAAAATTCATCGCCGATTCAGCACAGACATCGATGCAACAGGGCTGTTGCATCTCTGTTAAAAGGTTCGTCTCGATTACGCGCGTGGGCTGACAGGCCCATTGTATAGATACTCCGATGGTAACGGAAAATCAAAATTTTTTTCAGAGTTTCACAAAATCGCTATATCAGCCTAACTGTGACATGCCTCTGTATACGCAGTTCAATTTTTTATCAAAAAATCGGCCAAAAATAGCCATAGCGAAATTCATTAATTCTATCACATTATTCATATAAACTCAAAGGATTTTTTTTATCTTAACATATATTCGAAATAATTAGCGAGATAAAAATAGACATTCAACTTAAGAAGTCTGTGATCTTTAATAAAATAAAAACTAATAAGGTGATATTACTGCGTACAAGCCTTTAGAAAGCATCTCCTTGATCAACGTACAAATGTAAACCGGGATATGAGTGTAGACATCTGAGGCTAGATGGCAATGTTGTAGGCTGCCTCTAATTAAAAAAAAAAAAAAAAACTTTTCTGCATCAGTTTGTAACAACTTCATAAAGTTTTAAAACCTTTGTATTTTATTTATCCTATAGGATGTCCTATAGGACAAACCTAACGAATGGTTCAAATTGTGCGAATACCGCTCAAACGCATCCGATATGTAGGCTTTGTACGTTTTTTTTTTCTTCTGAAATTTTTTTTTATTTTAGAATACGATCAAATTTCTTTTTCCTCCGTTTTCCTTCTTTCCTACTTTTTTTTGCAGGAGATCCTAAGGAATCAGAATAATCTGATGATGACATGTCCAAGAATATAATACATAACAATTTGTCAACGCAATGCAATGATTTTCAGTAAGAAACAATGTAAAGTAATAATGATGGTTGCATATTTTCGGTCAGAAACGTTTGATAAAATAGTGGCAGGACCCGAGTCGAAGGCGAAGGTGGCAGCTCACGGTTTGAGGTCTTTTCACTCCCGTGTATACTATTTGTCGCCACACTTTCCCGGAAAATGGGATTGTTTTGAGCGAAAGTTCTGTTTCATCGGAACTAATCGGGGCAACATTTTTTCGTAGAGGATCGAGGATTCAGAAAAATTAGGTTAACCATAAGAAATATCAACTTCGTCTACGAGGACACAGAGCAGCACGATGAACGAGATTATCGACATGAAAAAACAGTTCGAACTTTGCTCTGCTTTTTGTCGACGAATGTTGAAAAACAAATTAAAATAAAAGTGAATAATAAAATTAAAAAAAACGTTTAAAAAGTAACACAGTATTTACTGGAGAAAATATTTGCCTTGGGATACAAAGATTAAAAACTATGGACCAAATGTTCAAGTTTTTGTTTGTTTTATAGTTGTTGCACAGATATAAATGCAATAATTGTAACGTAAAAGCGGTCAACAATCGGATTAGTGGTATGTTCATAATTAAAACCGCCATTTTTTTTTTTTTTAAATCGATGTGTAGGTCGTTTTCTGTTCTTTTCGTTTTTTTTTTAAATACAAAGTCTTTCATCGCCAGTGTCGATCCGACGAGCTCTCAGAGTTTTATCCGGATCGCGTATATCGACTGCGAAGAAAAGGGAGCGAGAACATGCCACGTATAGAAAAACCCACACACACACATACACACAAATCGTCAGAGAATATCACGTGATTAAATCGTCCTCTCTTTAAACGACGAAACGGCGCAATTGGTTTGCGATTTAAAAAAGTGTGTGCATTCGATGAAAATAATTCAAAATTGTTTTAGAGCTTCAAATTTTTCATTCAAATTTTCAAATGACTTTTGATTTTTTTTTTTTTTTTTTCATCATGCATTATCAATCAAAACTCATTCGAACTGCAATTTATTTTCGCGCTTATTATTTCAAATTTTCGATTTTTTTTTATCGTGTGTGAATTTTGTACATATAATCGTACGTATGTCGTCGCTAATTTTGTATTATTTCGGTTCTTTTCGGTGTTGCTTCGATGATTGCTCAAAGATCCATTTGAACAGGAACTAAGTATTCGAAGCTCGTAAAAACAGTCAAGTCGAAAAACAATTCAATGATTAAGCTCTTCGATGAATTCTGCATTCACCGATTGTTTACTCGAAAAACATTTAAAGATCTCGTAGAATTTCGAAAATTTGATAAAATTTAATGAAAGAAATGAAGATATTATATTCTGTTGGAAAATAATTTCGTGAACATGTCTCATTTTGATTTTGAAGCGGTTTAACGTTTTTTTTTTTTTTTTCCGATCACATCGAATGCTCTCTATTTTCCAATGAGTCAATAAACTTCTTAACGGCCCGTAATATCGGGTGTCTAAAAAAAAACATACACGCAAGTTTTGTTTGAAGAATTTGATTCAAATCTAACAGCGTGTGTGGCATGAGAAAAAAAAAAAAAAAAAAAAAAAAAAGGGCGAACGAGATGGCAATTTCGAGACTTGCGAAAGTCGCGACGCAGCCGACGACGGAGACTCACTCATTTCGTGCAGTCACTCGCGATAATGAAGCACAATAATAAGATCTTAAGTACATAACTTTTGTCTCGATCAGATATTCCCTTTTTGTTTTGTTTTTTTTTTAGGAAGAGATTCGTCCGTTTGCAGCACACGGTTATCGAAATTGTTCACCAGGGCGAGTCGCGTTGTTGAACGCGACGTTCCGTTCATTCGTGCACTTTGTGCACAAACGTAAATTCACTTACATTTAATATATTCGAATATATATTTTGAATGAAATACTCGTAACGCATTTCTCTTTCTCTCTTATCCTCTCTGTCTCTCTCGATTTGCGGGCAATATTCGATGAGCCCGAAAAGTCGCGTTGGACAATCGACTCGGCGAACGACGTTTTTTTTTTACCAATAAGGATTAAAGTTAAATTCGTTGCGAGTCGAGCCAGCGAGGCATTAACTCGTCGGTGGTGCAAATTGCAAAGATTCATCACCGCGTTTGTCCTCGCGTCCTTCGCTCTTTACGGAATCACGATCAACGTTATTTCTCACCGTAATGCCACGATTTGCCGTTGATGCAACATTTACCGCCAGTCTAACGGGATTATTAGAGGTAACGTCGAGCGGATCTATTCTCGGATCGTTACGATCGATTATTTCATCATTGCAATGTTGTTGCTGTTGCTGCTGCTGCTGCTGTTGTTGTTCGATAGGATTTTTGCCTATAGGATGCTTCTTCATGTGAGTCGTTAAATTGCCACTGTGATAAAATTCTTTGCCGCATACTTTGCACTGAAATGGTTTTATACCGGAATGTATTCTCTCGTGAATCGAGAGATTACCACTATGACGAAATTCTTTGCCGCATACGGGACACTTGTAAGGCTTAACACCGGAATGCGTACGCAAATGAGTAGACAAATTGCCGCTGTGGGAAAACATCTTGCCGCAAATTTGACAAGCGTAAGGCCTTTCACCGCTGTGGGTCCTCATGTGTATCGCCAAATTACCGCTGTGCGTGAAACACTTGTCGCACTGGGTGCACTTGTATGGACGTTCACCGTTGTGCGTTCTCATATGTATAAACAAATTACTCTTGTGGCCAAACTCCTTGAAACATATCTCGCACTGACACTTCATTTTTTTTGGCGGCGAACCTTGGCTGTTTCCCCCCGTTGTTGATTTCGGTGGCCTCCCCGGTCCATTGTGCTTTGTCGTTGGTACCGTTGTCGCTTGTGTCGGCACACCGAGCAACGATGGATTCAACGATACAGGATGTTGCATCATCAATTGAGACTGATGCGAATCCTGACTCGTATGCGGTAAACTCGATTGCTGCGATTGTTGAGCTTGCTGTTGCTGTTGTTGTTGTTGTTGTTGCTGCTGCTGCTGCTGTTGGCTCAGCCCTCCTGGCTGTTGATTATCCTGCTCATGAGGATGCTGCTGTTCTACTTGGAAAGGCATTACGTGCTGCGATTGCGACTGCTGTTGAAGATAATTTGCCACTGCCACGTGTTGGACCGGTGGCTGAAAACATACCCGGTGAAAATAAGAAATCTAATTTTTTGATTCATTTCTATTATTATTATTGCTTTTGTAGTAACATGAGCTGCACGAGTTTCGCACTTGTAGTTTTATGCTTCAACACGTGTATTAAAAAAGTAAATTTATAAGTTCTTATATGAAATTGAACTGTTTATCTTCAACTCGTATCCCGAAGGAGACAGATGCAACAGAGAAGTATTATATATACCTGATTATGAGCTATGTCCTGACGAACGTGAGTTTCGCCTTTTGATGCAAGATCCTCGACAATTTGATTCGTCTGTAACTGGGCCTGTCCCCAAAATTGTGGCAATTGACGATACATGTATTCGACATCCTGATTAGTGAATATTGGATAATCCGAAGCAGCAGGTACGCCGTTCGTTATGTTTTGATTGCCATCATCCACGCCAGGATATTCTTGCTTTATCTGTACCGGACTAAACATCTGAAAATGAAAAACAGTTTCTTTAGATGTTTAATGGCGAATGATAAGTCATTTTGCCAGCATTTATTAATACAATGGAGTTTGTACAATTTCTGGCTGAAGGCTCGCCGTTTAATCGAAGGCCGATAACATTGCAGACAAAAAAATTCAACAAATCTCATTTATTGCTGAAAACAACATAGAAGCGTTATATCTTATGGCTTACATACATTGTCGAAGGACTTGACAACCCTAACGTAGATTATCCATCGAACTTGGCGATCTACGGAGTGCAGTTAACTGCAAAATAAATGAAACGCGTTATGGGACATCCAAAGAATAGCAGAAAGTATTAATTATTTTTTAGCAACTTAATTCACCAGTGTTAGAATCATAAAATATAGTTTAATTTGATTAATCATGTGACAGTAATTTTTAAAAAATATTTGTTTACAAAGAATGTAAACTTTTATTAGTTACGTTGAATGTGATAGAAGTCTGTGAGAACATATAGAATGGTCAAATCAACAAAAAGTATCAATGTCTGTTGGAAATATTTTGATAAACAAAAAAACATTTTTCAAAGATTTTGGATGATCTAATTACAAACGATTAAATTTTATACAAGGAAAACATCATATAATTGATTTTAATGAAAGCAACAATCATTGAGTCAAACGAGGTAGTCACAATTATGAAAGACTGAAGTTAATAAATTTAAAAAAAACATCAGCACGACCTGAAATGATAGTTCCGAAAACCGAGATATTTGATATTTTTCACTTGTACGTAAAATGAAAGATTTGAAGGTTAAAAATCATTCGGACAAATCTGTTATTGTATTAAAAAATCAAGGAAAGTAGAGTAACAGAAGTGTCTGTTTAAGTGAGGATGTACTACCGGATTTCTTTATCTTATAAAGTAAAACAAAACAAATAGTAAAAGTATTACACTTCAAGAAAAAAACGATGTGAAACTAACAAATCGGTGAAGTGTCATTTTTTTCGACATTTTCGCTCATAAGGCCATACAAATTGACGTATGTATATGAACCCAGTAAGAAAAAATGCGAAAACTCCCGTACGTGATATAAAAAAATGTCCAAAGATGGCGATGCGAAATGTTTTTTTTTTTTTTCGTAATTTAACTAAAATATTGTTTGACAATAAAAAATAAAAATAACACAACAAACAAGGTCAACCACATACACAAGAGAAAGATTGTCTTACCTTCCCTCCAATGAAGCGTGTCCATTGTGTTTAGTTCGGGACTTGCGTGTGTTTTCCCCTCCCTTTCGTGCCTGTACACGACACGCTAACTAGCACAATATACTCTCTTTCCAACGCCCGTGAATTTATTGTTATCAATTCTCGATTATTATTATTATTATTATCCCGCAGGATCTTTCTTCGAAGTCGCGAAAATTCGCTTACCCTGGAATCGCTTTGTCCCCCCTACCTCGTAGAAAATCGTCAACAACCGCGACGATACATATTTTTGGCCTTTCACGTACACACGTAAGCTTCTTACCGAGATTGTAAAATACACATATGCAGACCATGCATGCACGTGTACACACACAATTCACATTTGAGAGAATCTCTGAGATAAATTTGTTCTCTCGCGCATACTCGGTCGCGCAGAAAAATGGAAAATCGCTATGAACGGAGTTTTGAAAGCGCAGGTGCTGCTCTCTGATGGTATGTCGCTATGTTTCATAATGAATGGGATTTCAGTAGTAAAAGGGGTAAAAGAGCAATCGGAGTAAATTTGGAAAACTTTACCAACTTCATTCGTATTCGAACGCATTCCCACAAAATTGAGAGATGTCATCTCAGAACTCCGTCATTAATTCATTTCAAAATCAAACTTCATATTTTTGAATAATGTCTTGACCGCATCATATGTACTCATAAAAGTATATAATAAACAGATTAAAATAATTAAAAAAAAAAAAAAAATAAATGGTCGAAAATAATTTGACAGCAATCTTTTTACATCTAGCTATTTTCTTGAATTCCAGTTATTTTGATATACTCCGAACGTAATTGTTTCAAACACATGTTCGACATGAATAAAAATAAAAATAGTCACGAAATTCCACGTGAATTCAGATGTTGAAAATTGAATAAAGTGATTTTAATTCTATCTCTAGTTTATCATCAAAAACATGAACATAAAATGGTGAAAACGACTGATTCATGTATCGGATAAAATGTACTCGTTAAAATATATGATCTATATGCATTCATTTCACCCGCGAACAAGTTTAAAAATTGACCGAATCTACAAACTCAGCCGAAGAAAATACAAAGATATTCTGCATGCCGGTAAAGTAGAAAAGAACGATCGCACAACTCCCAAGTTGACCGCCACAAAAAAGCGCCGTTTTTAGAATCACTCCTCAAAAAACCGAACCCTGTCGGAAAACTTCGTGCTCGTCAGTCGTCAGTCTGTTATCGTGTAACAGGAAACCGGTCGGATGAACGAGTGGATCGAGTGTTCGAAATGTTTACAAAATCTATGAAATTCTATTCCAAAAAATGAAAAGCGACTGTGATTTATTTATAATTAGAAATGATTTTAAGTCGAATCAATATGGCAACCAAATTGCCCAAAACCCCGAGAACTACTATGAGTCTTAAAGAGGTTAATTGAACCAATATACATTTTTCTCTTATTTTATTTTGAAACGATGTTGCTTTGGTTTATTTCTTTTAGAATGTTTCAACTCAGTTCGAAATAGTTCACATCAATGATAGAATTTTTTTTTCAATTGACCATTGAAAAATTAATGTGAATCAACATCAACACTGCTGTTATGAAACGATACAAAAAAAAAATCTAAACAATTTCTTCAAATTTTCATCGATTGTAAAAATTATCATTTTCGTGTTTTGTGAGCTTTGTTCCATGAAAATTCATTACTTTACGTTTAGACATTACATTTAAAAAATCGAACGATAACTCGTGGAATTTAATACGAAAATTCAGTTGTTTAACTTACCAAATGTTTTATTCCAGTTTATGGTCCATCAAGAAGTGCTAAAACTTTATAGAAATATAATGAAAACAATACGAAAAATTCCGGACAAACATGATCGTGATTACATGAGAGATTGGGTGAAATCTGACTTCAGGGCGAATAAAGATGTCAAAGATGAAGTGAGTGCGTTTTGGAGATTCCAGAATACGATTTTTTTTTAACCTGAACGTTCTAAAACCACGAAAAAATCTTCAAGTTTTTCGTATGTAAAATTCGAACGAAATTTTTCAAGTAATGATAAAAACCTGATTTATTTACAGTTTGCAATAAAATCTTTGATAGTACACGGAGAAAACTCATTGCGGGAGCTGCAAAGAAATTTAGACCGAACAAAATAACTGCCATAATTGACTAGAAGTTTAAAGAAAATGATTGGTAATCGTAACCAAAATAAATATTAATGTATTTTTGAAATAAATATAAATATACGTATTTTTCTCACTCTTTTTTTTTAAATGCTACTTACAGCTATTTATTAATAAACATCGATGGTATATTCATAGCGAGAACAAGAGTACCTATACAAGTAATTGTGAGTGCTATAGCGTGACGAAGACTCTTGTGGCGTACTCGTGTGCGTAACAAACTTTGTGTAAGTACATTGACTATATGATGACCATCGAAGAAGAAACAAGGAACAACGTTCACGACCGCTAAACCAGCCGATATTATTGTTATATATTTTGCCAGGAGAGCTTGAGATTCTGGCAAATCAGGATTTAAAAATTGATATTTCGGTATCCAGTCGGATATTTCGACCGTACGATAAATATCTGCAGGATGCCCGAAAAATAAAACGTCCTTTCCTACTCTTCTCTTTAATTGAACCACCTGAAATCAAAGTTTGGCTTTGAATTTAAAACAAAAATATATGCAATTCCATAGAGACATTCCCACGATATTTGCGGGTCGAAAAAATCATGTATTTCGACAAATCTATTGATTTTTGTCAAATTTTTTCAAAAACATTTAAATAATTCAACGTCATTTATACAGCATTTCTACGGTACTAATCAGTTTTCGAAAAGAAAATATTCAAAAAAAAAAGGGAAAAATTCTCATCAAAAGTATTGTAGAAAGATAACAAATAGCCGAATTTTTTTTTATAAATTGCTAAGTACTTTTACTTTTATGGAATGAAATTAATGGCTGCATCGAAGAATGAACAATAGTAATGGAGTCTAAAGAGAATTTATCACAGGAGAAAAGTAAATTTTTTCAGCGTCTCTCACCTTAGTCGTATTGTCCAAAGAGGGTCTCATGCAATGGGTATCTTGAGCAGCGCAGTGATAGCTCGTTTGACAATAACGATGCGAGCTTTCTATGATTTTTCGAGCAGGTAAACAAGAATGAGGTGGTAATTGTAGCGGCGCGGATTGAGGACCTTCGATATATTCAAAGCAGAGACTGCCGGCGCTCTCGCTATCAGAAGTGCAGCAATTAACCACTCCATTTGGCATTGTTTTTGCTGGTGCAGACTCATCGTATTCCTAAATTGATTAATGATTCCGCGATCAGAATTTTTTTTTTTTTCAAAATTCAACAGTTTTCTCATAATGAGAAATAATTATGCTGCAATTGAATTTCCTAACATTTCGATTCAAGAATGAATTTAAAAAATGAAGAAAGACTATAAAAAATTCATCAACGATCAAAGTTGATACAAATGAAAATATTTACCTCGACCAAATTTTGAGAGACACAGTAGCCAGGAGTTGGTTGATTCACCGCTTCGAGTATGCAGTTATACCAATTATCGCTGTTTGCGATTGAACAGTCGTTCAAATTGTAAACTATGTCCTGAGTCATCAAACCTGTCGGTCCTAATAAAGGTGAATTCTGAAAAAAAATAAATAAAAAAAAAAAAATGTATATGAAATTGATGTTCCAAATAATTAGTCTCGAAATTTCGATGCAATAGTTTTATCAATATTACTTGAACTTCAATTTTTTGGTGATAAATGTAAAGACCTACAGTTGTAATAGCCTTGACCGAGACTCCGGACCCATAAGTGTACAGTGGCGCCCAGAACCATGAGCTCATTGAGAGTATGAGAGCAGCGAAAGCGCTTAAAACTATATTGTGCCATATTCCAGCGCACAAAACTCTCAATTGATTCATCACTGGTAAAGATGCTAGTTGTTCATTGCTCATCGAGACATATGCCACTGGCAGTATGTAAGCAATGAGAATACCAACTCCGAATAATTGAACATCTTCCCTGGAAGCTGCGAGAGCATGACCAAACTCATGAACGATACTGCAAAGTCCTAGAGTCACAACGTAATATCCAATGTCGCTGAAGGGCACATTGACGCCGGGTAACTGAAAGCAAGATGAATAATAAGCTCTATGATTTGAATGAGAATTTATTTATTCGTTATGATCATCCGTTGACATGAATTGATGGTTTTCTTTCTGGTTCAGTTAATTCCTCATCTATCAGGCTATCTCATCGAAATTAAATATAAATCAGCGAAAACTCGTTTTTTCATACCATGACTTCTAAAGCCATTACAGGCTCTCCCCCGCTGCCGGAAGGTGTGCTGGACCAAGCATCGATTGTCATTTTAACAACAA
Organism: Campoplex capitator; assembly: GCA_037576405.1. Taxonomy (NCBI): domain Eukaryota; kingdom Metazoa; phylum Arthropoda; class Insecta; order Hymenoptera; family Ichneumonidae; genus Campoplex; species Campoplex capitator. Next base: position 3,180,076 of record JARBWI010000323.1, on the reverse strand, counting down.
GGAAGGAAGCGATGGGCAGCAAAATGATGCTGACAATAGCACCGATGTTGAACCAAAGGAACCAAAATCTTGATCGATCCATTCCCCATCTCACGACAGCTCGATTGAAAGCAGCCGTTGACCATTTGACGCACAGCGTTTGTATCTCAAGTCCAGTATTTTGGAGAAAATAGAGATACGGGTAATGGGAACAAGACTGTGAAAGTTACAGTTTCGGAGATAAAAATTTACACATGGAAATGTTTTAAAACGATACATCTCAAGACTTAAAACAGAATATGAAATTGGACTATAATTTCTAAGTTTTCGTCAATGGAACAGAACAGTTTTATTGAGAAAAATGTTAACGTAATTGAAAAAGCATGATTGAATTCCAAAAGATTGAGGTTCGAATATGGGTACAAATGTTGTCTGGAGTATTTTGGAGACTGAACACAATTTAGGAGTCCTTTAAAGGGCTAAGTTGTAGTTTTCATCTTACCCGAAAAATAATGTTGAAAAAGAATAAAGAACAGTGGATAAAACCGGCCACTATTAACAATGTAACGGCGTCCATCGTGCCGGCTCGGGATTTTCTGTCAGATCTTCAAACACATCAACACAACACTATATTTTTTTTTTTCAAACTTTTGTTTTATACTTTTCCGTGTTCTTTGATTTTTAAACTTGTTATGATTTAGATTCGGATTGTAGTTAATTCGAGTCAAAAATCGATCGTGCGAATAATATTTTTTCTAAACGCAAAATTGAATAACATTGTTACAAATATCTACGATCTTTCGAACGTACCATTACGAACGTATTATATATATTTTACGTAGTTTTTTACTATAGCGCGAGTGGGAGACTTGCACCACGTAATCGTATGGTTCGTGATGAATGGAAAAATGTGGTGGAAAAATTCCACCACAAAATGTTAAGTTACCCACAACACCGAGAAGTTTACCTCAATTTTCAACTTTATCGACTTGTGATAACTGAAATTATTTATAATTATATTTTATTATAAAAACTGAATATACTGATAGATATTTTAGAATTTCAATAGAAAATGCAGTGAAATCTTCAATGATAAAAACATTTGGATGTTCAAAAAACTGATTAAAAAATTTGATGAAAATTTTTATATTTTGGGATATCCTCAAAAAAATTGGAAGTTCAAAATACATTTTCAACGTTATCTCAACAAACTTTCGACTAAACAAAAATGTTCAGTGTGTTCGGTGTTTTAGGGATTAAAACAAGCGATAATGAAAATTAAAAATTTAGTCTATTTTTTTCCAATTCTAACAAAAATACTCGAAATATTTTGAACTACGTATTAGTATATATTTCGAAAACTCATCCATATGCACAAAATGATAATTACATCCTTCGAGGTACATTACATTGGGGACCATATACATTAAACAACCGACCGGTTGAATAAATCCTAACGAGACTGTTTCCACCGGATTCTAATTTTGTTCTGATTTTTTTACATATAAGCAATTTTTGATGACATTCCACTCAATTTTGAGCCTTGACGGTATCGCCTGTTTTGTCAGTTTTATCCTGCTGCTTGATACGATAGTCTGAGAGGGCTGCCTTTATAGCATCTTCGGCAAGCACTGCAACAATAAATTAATGCAATTTTAACAAAAAATATATGAAGTAATCGCTGAAATATAAAAAGAAAGATAAAGTTTTGAAATAACTTTTTTTTTCCAATCTTTTCTGTCTTATGGAATTTCATTATTAAACATGCATCGAATATGCACTTTATTATACATCATTATCTTGATTGCCAAAAAACGAAAAGAATAGTAATGTAATTAAACTGGTTTGTCAGATACGAGGAACATGTTATGCTGAAGAGAATATTGAAGTTGTTTCGACGCTTGTTGTAGGGTTTACAGGTAAAAAAATAGTTTGTTTTGGTATGAAAATTCTGCAAACTTACTGGAACAGTGCAGCTTGACAGGGGGAAGACAAAGCTCTTTCGCTATATCCGTATTCTTCAATTTCAGTGCCTGATCGACCTGCGAATAAAATGGTTACTCCATTAATTCTCTAATATGGAATTTTGGATGAGCAAAAAAATTGATAACGGTTTATTGTATTACAGTCTTGCCCTTGACCCATTCGGTAGCCAAGGAACTAGAAGCGATGGCCGAGCCACAGCCAAATGTCTTGAATTTAGCATCAATAATTTTTCCATTTTCATCCACCTTGATCTGCAGCTTCATGACATCTCCACAGGCTGGAGCTCCGACCAATCCTGTACCAACTGTTTTATCATTCTTATCGAGACTTCCAACGTTGCGTGGATTTTCATAGTGGTCCAAAACCTGACGGATCGAATTCTGAGCATTAGAAATTACGTCATATTTGCAACGAAGGCTGTGCCAAAACAGTATCTACGTTCAATTTCAATATCGATCCAAGGGCATTAATGATCAACATTTATCTGTCGATTGTGCAAATCTCTACGACTAATATTTTTCATCGTATACAGCTTATCTATATGCACATTCAATCAAAAAATTGTTATGATTATTGAATATCGATCTCAACATTCAAGTATCGAGAGCTAAATTATATTTCCTGAACTATACGATATAACTTTTTTTTCCCTTAAAAAATACAAACTGTTAAAAACCCATGATAATAGAGATCGATGTACAAGTATGAAAGATTTATTTAACGACAGAAAAAATTCATCGTCATGATGCATGAGTAATTAATGGATAAGTATATTCGTGATAAATATAAAAATTTTCAATCCCATCGGGAAAAATTAAAATGGATACAATTTTATGGTCGGTAAATATCGAGCAAATCGAGAGGTTAGATATGATTAAAATACAGATATTTACGTTAGGATGATAGGACACGCTTGGAACGCTACGTGTAAGATTTTTCGAAGATTCGAGAATCTTCGGTGGCAATGTACGCCACAGAGCCATTGTTTAATTAATCTCTCAGAACGATATTTTTTATTGCAAGAACTTTGACGGGCGCCGCTTTACAAACTGCAATATCAAGTATTGCGTGGTTGCAGTGAAACGCGCAATAATAAATATAACGACGAGTTCAGGAATATACAGGATGCGACACCTCGCATTTGAATTTTAAAGCTTCGGTTCTTCGACGCTTAAAATATTATTTTTTTCCCTTATAAATTATAAACAAATTGAAATTTTTTGTGGCTGACACGATTTTCTGAATTTGCTTAAACGATTTCTAAACAATTGCAACAGTCGAAATAAAAGATATCAATAATTTTTTGTCAATTGAATGAAATTGCGATGGCAGCGCTGTGGAGGAATGATCGTTATCCAAGCAACAAATTTCCAGGAATCAGAAAACGCAAATCGCATATGTTGGTGCTCTTCCATCATTGCGTTCGACTTCTTTACCTTTAATTTCCGTGGTTCCTAGACTGGCCGGTGAAATCGTAACACGTTGAGCTTGATGACGTTGGGTTTGGGAAAAAAGATGGATTTATCCAACCTGTGTTGATGCGCGTAGTGCCAATTAATATAAATTGTATTCCGCATTGTTATTTTTTTTAGTTTTTTTTTACCGTAGATACATCAAATTATACTTTAGTGGTGCATAAACGGAATAATAAATAACAGCAAGATGCATACTATTTTAACGAGGGGAAACGCTATATTGGCGTACACACTCAGTGTCTCGGCTTGTTTAACATTCTGCTGCTTTTTATCGACGGTGTTTATTGACTACAGAGCAAATGCATCTTTGAATACTGTTAAAGTCGTCGTGTGAGTATAAATACAAAAATTATTCACTAAGTCTTTCTCATGAATTTCATTTCCTTTTCAAAGAACCAACCACAAATTTATGTCAAGAGATATAACCAAGATTGCTTTTCCTGAATACCATATTTTATACGTTGACGTAGTTGTTTTACCGCAAAAATTAAAAAAAATTTATTCTCATATCAATATTTAATCCAAAGTCAAAGTCTCAGAACCTAGAAGGGTTAATCTTTTAAATGTACCTAAAAATGGCAAATTGGTGTCCTCAATATGTTCCTTGAACCAAGGAAAATTATCTTTAAGTACACTGTGACAAAATGACTTTGTTAAAAAGCACATTTAAAATATTAATGTTTTGCTAAAACATTACAGGAAAAATGTGGCCGACTACAGCGCTTCGAGAGAAAAGAATGATTTGGGATATCTCACCTTTGATCTACAAACTGATATCCTTTTTATTACAATCTTACAATTGAATTGAAACTTTCCTTCGTTGTAAAGTTGAATGTTACAAATTATGTCTTGACATTTCTTAGTTTTTCCTTAACGACGTTTATACATCTCACTCCCTTGTTCAACTGGAACGTGAAGCAGCTGTTTTTGTATCTTACGGCTGAATACCAAACTGAAGCTAATCAGTTGAATCAGGTAATGAAAAAAAATATTGAAAAATGCGAAGACACTTTGGTAACTGCTGAATAAAAGTTCAATTTCCATTGTCCATGTGAAAACTTTGATCCGCTGAACACTGTTCATTGATAGAAATTTGAGCTACGCCTATAATTTGTCTGTCGAGAATGAAATATTGACAGTTTGAATGAAAATCACGTGATTTCGTTAGACTTTCACTAAAGTCTGTATGAATGGACGGTATAAATTATTGGTTTCTTATTTATTGGATTGAACTAATGTTAAATAAATTTACTCGACAGATTGTGCTGTGGGACAAAATTGTTTTACGTGGCGACAACGCTGTTCTTGATTTCAAAAACATGAACACAAAATATTATTTTTGGGATGACGGCAACGGCCTCAGGTAAAAATACTGAATTTTCTGGTGAATATGATAATATGAAAATTCAAATGTCATATTTTCTGACACGTTCGTTATGTTTATTCACAGAGGCAACAAAAACGTAACGTTAACGCTGTCGTGGAACATCATTCCGAATGCTGGATTACTACCGAGTGTTAGTGCATTTGGTTCTCATACTTTTGCATTCCCATCAGAATACACAACGTCACGAGTGTAAAAACAAAAAGAACTGTATCTCGTTGCTGACTCGCAACGAGCCTGAATGCATTTTCGAGAGGAAGAAAAAAACGAGACATCAAAAATCTTGTACAATATAAGGAATCTATTATAAAAATTGAACCGATTTTGTCTTCGTCTTTATTCTTTCATTCATAATTTTCTCCAACATCCCTGATGATTTTTCTGCTTCGAAATGGCTGACATATATTTACACACCTCGATGATCGTAAACGTTCGTTCCTCTTCCTGCAGATGTCAGTGCAAACAGCGCCAGCTGGTGGTTGTAGCAAAATGGTGAAGAATTTTGTCTCGTAACCAACAAAATATAGTTTTTAAGGAAACATTTGCTCTCTCCTTTTCATTAGTGTTAACATGTTTATTTAAAAAAGAAATTGTAAGAAATTTTTTGTGAGTTCATTGAATTTTGTTCGTGATAGTGGGCAAAAGTGTAATAATCGAGCGCGCGAGTTCGAATTTCGACTTCGACCGACATTATTGCTCGTGTTTTTTTGTTTGTTTTTCTTGCTTCGATCAGAAATGTCACTTACGTTCCAACAAATAATATGCGATGCCAAAAAACTCGTTGGTCGGATATCCGACCACGAGAACACCGCTGACAATTTGATCCACGAGATTCAGTCTGTTTGCAATCAAATTGACGACATGAAACAGTATCAGGAAGAAGTCGATCTCCTCAACACAGAGGCTAAACAAAGACCCCATAATGCTCTGATCGCTGGCATACAACAAGAAACTCGACATCTCAGAGAAGTTCAAGCTGAGAACAAAGAGCTAAGAAATGCTTTGGAGGATCATCAAAACGCTCTCGAATTAATTATGTCCAAGTATAGACAACAAACTGCTTCTCTCATACGCAAAAGCCGACCTGATATTTCTGCTCTACGTAATTCCAGATATGCAAATGTAAGGCTTAATTCAAATTTGATCTCGGTTTTTTATCAATTTGACATTGTTCCATCGATTTGGAAAATTAATAGAAAATATTTTCATGAATTCAGAAAGATATCGAAAATTGAAAACAGAAGGTTATATTTCTATGTAGCATTGAAATATTGACATCCAGTTTCCGTCAATAACTGGAGAGCTATTTTAATAATTTACATCCATTTTGTTGGAAAATCTTTGAAAGACACAATTATAAAAATGTAAATAACTTTTTATAAACTTGATGTGATTAACAGATAATCACAAGTCAGGCAGAAAAAATCAACGAAATGGCGACAGTTATGCGGGTTGCGGCAGCTTTGGACGAAGAGAGCGAGCTCAAGTATAAAGAAAATTATTCAAGATTAGCGGAAGAGAATAAAGTGCTTCGGGAAGTTGTCAACATTGCGAATAAGTATGGTTCTCTGAATCCTGGACCACCGGTAGACAACAAGACTGTGCAGACCGAGCCATCATGAGATTTTATTAAGGAAGGAACTTTTGTATCAAAATCGGTTGCGTTAATAACGACATAATAAGTTTTTTTTCATTTGTATCGCAGATCTTGTCAAATTCATCATTGTTTTCATAGAATAAGCTTTTTATGTTTCTTTAAGGTAAAAGCTTTGTAAAAGACACGGGAGAAATACGTGGCCATCGAATTACTCGGTTTAGCGGTCCATAAGGGGGCATTTTATATTAAGTCGATAAACAAACAAAAAAATATATATATATATATAAATATTTATTTGTGTTATTTGAATATCGAAAGTGTGAAAATATTATTTATTATTCGTCATATGTATAAAAATCATGCAATCGTAACTCTGGCCAATTATTATAAATTTATAAAATAAAAAAAAAAAAAACGAATAAACAACGTCTTGCACACAAATCATACAAGAAGTTTGGATACAAATTACGAGACATCAGTTTCATGGCGTTGGAACATCATCTTGGATCAGTTTGCAGTGAATATTCCACAAGCTCTGAAACATCAAATAATTCAACTGAATGAGCATCCAACTGGAACAAGCGACAAACGTATTAAATTTTCTAATTTATTCGAATTACGTTTTTTAATTGACAGAAATATATAAATATGCATATCCCAATCGACGCCCAACACCGTCAAAAGCTTTATTTGTATTTAATCGTTGAAAAGCACAAAATAACTGTACTACGAAAGTAACTACCATTTTATGAGGCATTCAAAACGCGACGAGGTATAGCCTGTCCATCTTCTTCGATCAATTTGCGATGAACTTCGCTGAGTGCCTAAGGGAATACACATTTTTATTTGAATGTTTTCATGTTCCCAAAATTTTCTACACTTCGAATCGAATTGCGAACCCGTTAAAATTTTTCGTCAAATTTGGAAAAATGTGAACTATACAATAAATAAATCGCTACATTTTACGAATTCAAGGAGAGTTAACTCGTCTCAAATTCAATTGAACTCAGCATCAACCATTTATGCTATTCGTGGTTTTGAGCTGCGTTTTCATAGGAACAGGAATTCCGACATCAAACTTGAATACAAATCGACTAACGAGTAGATGTTTTTTTTTCTGCCTACAATGTTTCCGAGACAAGTATAAAAAAAAAGAACAACCTGATACTTTTGCTTGCACACGAATAAATCGAGTCAATAACTTTCGTGGAGATCATCTATTTGAGCATCATTTTAAATTACTTAACCCTTGAGCTTAAAATTCACGTGGCTTATCGAGAAATTATGCTTTCTTTTTGAAATTCCAAAACAATCCTCTTTTCCTCTATCGAAATTTTGAGTTTTTCGATCGGAACGGAATGTTTTTTAGGAACTATATCACTATTTCGCGACAAGATCGTAGCGACTGGAGAATTTTCGTTTTCTGAAGCAAAATATAATGAAGGAAAGCGTGATGAATTTTTTACCTTGAAGTACTTGACAGTTTTGACACGTAATTCGAGAGTCGCATCTTCGTCGCAAATAAACAAAGTTCTGGGATGCTGTTGAAAAGCTGAAACAGTCCACATGTGATTGACTCCTTCCTCGAGGGCTTTATAAAGAGCAAAAGCTTTGTGCGATCCAGTAATGAGAATCATGACTTCCTTGGCATCCATAACAGTGCCAACACCGACGGTCAATGCCTGTTTTGGCACTTTCTCGATATCGTTACCAAAAAATCTTGCATTCGCTTCGAGAGTGTCCTGAGCCAAAGTTTTGACTCGTGTTCGCGAAGCAAGAGAAGAACCTGGCTCGTTGAAAGCGATGTGACCGTCGGGTCCAATCCCGCCGATGAACAAGTCAATACCTCCAGCTTCCTTTATTTGATCCTCAAATTTGTTACATTCCAGATCAAGATCTTCCGCGTTACCGTCCAATATGTGTACGTTCTTCGGCTCAATGTCTATGTGCTTCAAGAAACTGTTGTACATGTAATAATGATAAGACTCTGGATGATCGCGTGCCAAATCAACGTACTCGTCCATGTTAAAAGTCTTGACGTATCTAAACGACACTTTTCCAGCTTTATAATATTCTATCAACTTTTTGTACATTCCGAGTGGAGTACTACCTGTAATAAAAATCCAATGGTTCACGTTTTTTATTTGTTATTTGTAAACAATTTTGTCATAATTGCATTACTGAATATCAATGTTCAAGACTTTTCTGAAATTGATTGAAACCTTGTGAATTTTTTTGCATACGGCCCGGTACTCAAATTATTATGGAATAAAAATATATGTACAAGAAATTGAAGCTTGAAATCCTGGTAGTCTGAAACAAAGCATTTTGCATATGCAGGAACTAGGAATAGCACGTTGCAATAACCCTCACAAAAAAAGTAATGAAGTTGGAGCAAACGATCGAGTGGCATTCTAATGAGAAATCAGTAATAAATATAGGGAGAATATCATAAGCAGTGTATTCTTACCAGTTGGTAATCCAAGGACGAAATATTTATTTTCATTGGGCTGAAAATCATTGATCTTTTTGACAACATACTTCGCCGACCATTCAGCTACGTCATGAATGGAGTCACAAATTATAAGACGCATTGTTGATTCTTTCTTGATTGACTGAAACTAAACAAGTTTTGCAATATTTTCATAATCTATCGTCGATTCATTACTTATGAATATTTATAATTAGATTGTTTTTTGAAAAATGCAACTTTAGTATACGGGCTTATGATTAATATTTTTCCATGTGTCAATATTCGACTCGGATACTTAGTAAGATGAACAAGGAGTGGATTGACCTTTCTTTTCATCCCAGCAAGATAAAAACTGTTCTCCGCACATGTTCACTTTGGAAATAACTGATATTGCATGCGGATAAAATGCCAAAAAGTATATAAAAATAATGAGCTTATGTAATTATATTTTTTTATCTTGCCCCGCATTATGACTTATCATTTAGATATTGAATTGGCTCAATTCGGTTTTAAGAAGTTATTGTTAATGATTAAAATTGTGAAAAATATTGGTTTATTCGTTTTTTATACAGATATTGTTCAGGTGTTAAATTATGCTTGAATGGAAAGTTAATATTAATCGCAATCACGAGAAAAATTACTGTTTTTATCGTATTTGGGGTGTGAACAGATTTCGGCGAGTGACCTCGACCTAAAAAAAATCTGACACAATGCAAAAAATTGTGACGTGCTCGCACGATTCTTAGTAAAATGAAAAATGTTTGTGGTAAATCAACGATACATGTTACAATCATTTTTGTTGTAAACTGTACAATGTATGAAAATAATTTCGAAAACTCACCTCTGCAAAATAGTAACGAATCAGAAGAAGCTTCTAAGACGCTAGTTGTCAAGTTGCCAGGCGACAGCTATTCCTATATACTGTCTGATAGATGCAAAATTTGCACAATTTATCAGCTCCGGGCGGCCGGACGCGTATTATCAGCTGACCAACCGACCAAACCTTACTGCCTCACTCAATCCTACGCCGCGCTGCGGATTTTTCGAACTAAACCTCCCTCCATATTAAAAACACAAATTCTTCAAATTATTATGTTGTTTCTTGTCATGATAACAGAAGTAAATCTTGAAAGATATTAACATTTCGATATTTTCATAGCCTTGTCCGTTTCTCCGACTCAAAACTGTTCAATTTTTAAAATATACTTTCGATATATGATGACCTAATAAGTTTGAACTTAGATGAACGTTGGAGAAAACGGGCGTAAGATACTAATCTTCATTATATAAGTGCTATTTCCAAATACATACGAAAGTATTTACAACAATTTGGCATGGTCATTATTTTATAGCATCCATGAGTACGAGACTGACTTTGGAAAATGATAATTTATATGTTCGCGCGCATTTTGTATGGTTAGGTTAGTACACGTAATTTTGGCGCGTGAAATAGAAGAAAAAAACACGTCGTATGTGTCAAAATCTTGAGCTCGCTGAGCGAACATTATAAATTGTAGTAAATATTCGTTATTAATTACGATGGGTCTTCATCAATAAAATTACATTGGAATAGTCTGTCGTAATTAGTGAAAAAATAAAACATGCCGGACGTAACTATAAACGGAATAATCGTAACTTTTCCTTTCGAGCCTTACCCCGTGCAAGAGGTTTACATGTCGAAAGTCATCGAATGTCTGCAGACTAAAAAACACGGTGTTTTGGAATCGCCCACTGGTAAGAACAGTATTTTTACCGACTCACTTGATTTATTGCTTAGTGCAAGTTCAAGGAGGGGAATAAAATAAAATTAAAATAAAATAAAAATAAAACGTTTGCCATGGAATGTTTCAGGCACGGGAAAGACTCTCTGTCTTTTGTGCTCTTCTCTGGGCTGGCTTTTGGTGAAGAAGGCACAATTGCAAGTTCAAGCGGTAGCAGGTGCGCTAGAACAACCAGACTTTGGCGGGCAGTTTTTTAGCAAACTTCGCGATGGATTGGAAAATGAAGCTGGTACATCCAATTCCCAACAAAACACTAATTTTGGTTGGGTTATGCCAAAAATCGTTTATGCTTCTCGAACTCATTCCCAGCTCTCACAAGCTATGCAAGAACTCAAGAGAACTTCTTACAAGCATGTCAAAGTCGCTGTTCTCGGCTCCAGAGATCAATTGTGCATTCATCCAGAAGTTTCCCGAGAACAAAATTCATCCAATAAAATTCACATGTGTCAGGCTAAAGTTAGAGCTAGAACTTGCCATTATTACAACAACGTCGAGTTAAGGTACAACTTATACATTTTACTAATCGTATTAACTAAAAAATGATAAATAACTTTTTTAAACAACAATGAATCGTGTAAAGAAACAGAATGTACCATACAAATTTTTATTCCATCTTTTCCATAAGGATCCAAAGGTATGAAATTTTACAATGAGTAAGATTTAATCAATTATTACTAACAAAATCTCAAATTCTTTCGTTCACCAATAATTTCAAAGGAATTCGAGACTACAATTTTAGAAATTTTAGATATTTTTTCTGTATCAAAATATTATAAAATCGAATGAAAGCTGACTGGAAAGTTTTTGGCTTTTTAGATACACTTTCTTTGTTGTAAAGCATTGTTTATATTGCAGAAAAGATGAACCAGTATTCAAGCAAGAGATTTGTGACATAGAGGATCTGGTAAAAGCAGGCCAGAAATTGAAGTGTTGCCCGTACTTTTTATCGAAGGAATTGAAGCAATCGGCAGACATAACATTCATGCCGTACAACTATCTTCTAGACCCTAAGACGAGAAAGTCACAGGGAATAGATCTTCAGGGCAATATTGTTCTTTTGGATGAGGCTCATAATGTGGAAAAAACATGCGAAGAAGCGGCATCGTTACAGGTGAATTTGTAGTGATCTTTTTTTTTTTTTATATAATATCACAATTAAATGACACGACAAATTTTTCATTTACTTAGATAAGCAGCACAGACGTGGCGCTATGTATTTCCGAAATAACTCATGTGATGGAAGACGTTGCTAAAGACATGAATGATCAAGTTGAATTTGCATTCGAAGGAAGCGGTAACGCACAAAAAGATTTCACTCCTGAAGACTTGTGTATATTAAAAGCAATGTTCCTCGAGCTTGAGAAAGCAATAGATGAGATAAAGCTGAAAAACAGTGAAGAGGGAGAAACCTTGCCGGGTGGTTTCATGTTTGAACTTTTAGAAAAAGCATCGGTGAGAACGGCACGAAAAATCTTGAAAACATGAAAAGATCTCTTAACATTCGCTGTCTGACTGACTCTCATTTCGGTCCGCCTTTGATATTATTTTTCAGTTGACTCACGGCAAGGAACAATTGGTTATTGACAAATTGGACAAAATTATAATGTATTTGTCGACAACGAGCACGTCGCCGTTCACGAGAAAGGGGAACGCTCTTCAAAAATTTAGCGATCTTTTGCGAACGGTATTCAGTAGCAGTGGCAACAGTTTACGTCATCGCGAAAGAGTTAAACAGTGTTACAAAGTTTATGTCCAAAGAGAGGAACCAAAGAAAACGGGCCGAAGCGATGCCTGGGAGTCGAAAAAAATGCCTTCAAAAACGGACGGAAAAATCATTAGCTACTGGTGTTTCAGTCCTGGTTTTGGGTAAACAAACATTTTTTTTTGTTTTCATTGTTTTAGTTATTTTTATATTTTTCATATTGGTGATTATCTTTTTCGTACAGAATGCAGCAACTTGTTGAACAAGGTATTCATTCCGTCATACTAACGAGCGGCACATTGTCTCCACTAAAACCATTCATATCAGAGCTGGGAATTCCGATCGACGTTCAGCTCGAAAATCCTCATATTGTTAGTGGGAAACAAGTCATAGCAGGAGTTTTGAGCGAGGGACCCGACGGATTTCAACTTAATTCGTCATACAATACGAGGTAATGAGGGATTAGGAAACAAAAAGAGCAGCTTCGAAACAGTTTCGCCTCGGATTGGACCCTTTGATAAAGAATTGAAAACGAAAATCATTTTATGCCATCAGAATTCATCCGTAAGAAATAATTGAATGATAAAAATATTTACTTCACAGAAACGATCCCAAATACATTGGCTCCCTTGGAAGAACAATTTACAACTTCAGTTGCCTCGTGCCACACGGACTTCTGGTATTTTTTCCATCTTATCCCGTGATGAAAAAATGTCGTGATGATTGGCAAAGTCTCGGGTTGTGGTCAAAGATCGCAGATAGAAAACCGATTTACGTCGAGCCGCAATCAAAAGACGGTTTCACAAATATAATGAACGAATTTTATGAAAAAATACGAGATCCTTCGTGCAAAGGAGCTATCTTTATGGCCGTTTGCCGTGGCAAAGTGAGCGAGGGTTTGGATTTTGCAAACGAAAACGGCCGAGCGGTCCTTATCACAGGTCTTCCGTACCCCCCTCTCAAAGATCCTCGTGTCATGTTGAAACAACGATATTTGGATGAAAATCGAGTAAAACAGAAAGAGGTAACTATTGGTGACCAAACAAAGGGGTATTGAATTTTATGAATTTCTCAGAATCAACTGTGCCATTTTAAAATTCAGGGCCTATCCGGACAACAATGGTATCAATTGGAAGCATCGCGAGCTGTCAATCAAGCGATTGGTCGCATTATTCGTCATCGAAACGATTACGGAGCAATATTACTTTGCGATTGTAGATTCGGTAGTGCTCAGTTCAAAAGTCAATTGTCCGCCTGGCTCCGTCCTTATATGAAGCATTTCAATAATTTCGGAGTTATTACGAAGGATCTTCGGATGTTCTTCAGATACGCCGAACAAACTGTGAGTATCACGGTTCCTCCGAACAAATAAAAATTCATAAATCTTCGTTCACTTTTTAATTATTTTTATGAATTCTTGATTCTCGAAAAATATAGTTGCCGAAATCAGAACTGCGTCCACTTCGCGGAACTTCCGACTTTTCACTGCCGGCTGTCCCAGCTAAATTTGATACTATTACTACGAAAATACTTCAAACAAGTTCCCTCAATATTTCTACGACGCTGCTCGAAAAAAACGATCATTTCGATGTGAATATGTACAAAGAAACACAACCGGAAACTTCCCAGGACAATAATATCAGTACAAAAAGAAAAGAGTTTTCAGACGGTTTGGAGACTAAGTCAACGAAGACTATAATAAACTTTGCTGATTGCAAGCTCAAAGGCGATTGGGATCGTTGTGAGCTTACAAAAGAAACAAATGGACCCAGCCCGAAGCGTCGGAAACGAAAAATAATGTCGGTTGAATTGTATTCCAATACCTCCGGCCCTTCAACGTCTAATCATTCGTCAGCCAAGTCAAACCTCGTCGAGAAAAAGCCCGAGATCGGTGACAAAAAAGAATTAGGAAAAACGTACTTGAAAGAAGTTAAAAGAACTTTGTCGCAAGACAAGTATAAAGAGTTTGCCGCTATGATACAGAACTATACTAAAAACGGTGATGTTGATGAACTCTTACGTTGTCTCGGAGTTTTGTTTCCTGCCAATGGAAAATTTCAGCATCTTTTTGTGGGTAAGATATTCTCGTATTAATATGGACATTAAAATATTCGGTTATCGATTGCAGAATCTCAAAAAAAATTTTTGTATCAATCCGGAGCTTTTTGCAATAGATTTTTCTTATTTTTTTCCATTCTATTTCCTTACAGTCCCATTTAAAAAACTGAGCAACCAGGTTATTTGGTTCCAGAAATTTCTAGAGAAATTCCAGTTTCGTCGATAATATTAATTCCAAGAAAAGATTTTTCTTTAGAGAAGCAGGAATTTTGTGCTGATATAAAATTATGAAAGAATTTTTGAAAGCTGAATAGAGTTGGCAGAATTTTTAAAATTAATCGGCCACATCTCACGCATATGACTTTAACGATTTGAAATTTCTCTGACCCTTAGGTTTCCGAAGTTTTCTCAAAAAGGATCACCTGTCATCGTTCGATATCCACGTTAGTCTTTTCTCGGACGTCGACTCGAATGTGTAGGATAATTTTTTCAAATACGTTTTTATAACTTTAAAACAAGAAGAAATGATCACGGGGGGGATATCGGAGAAGAGCGAAAGTTTTTTTTAGGGTTATTTATTAAACATTTTTGTATGATATTTAGATTTTTATATACTCTGTAATCAAATGAGAAAAAAAATTCAAAAATGTACATTTGACACGCTCGTAATTCATAAAGTGTTAAGGTATACAAAATTTTCGAAGAGAGAAAAGCCCTTGGAAATACAACTTTTTTCTTTCTTTCTTGGTACAGAGCGAGAGCACCGTGCCCTCTTTTCTCTCTCTTTCTGTCTGTAGTAATTCGTGTTATGTATTATTCGATACAAAAATTGATTTATAGAATAATCGTTCAATTTGCATCATTCGGTTGCTGCAAAAGAGAAAAATAAGAAATGCTACTCGACAAAGGATTTCCGAGTATGAATGTTAGACCGTGGTCGGTACGTGTGTCGTGCAAGACAAATGCGTGTCCGTATGAGTGTTCGCATCATACTTATGCAATTTTACATCGCGAGTAACGATGTTTATTCACAATCTGTGAGATTTTACATCTCCATCGTATTGACATCGCCAATCTCGTTCTGTTTCGCAACTTCATCCGCCACGATCTGCTGGTAATATTCACCGAAAACGCTTCTGTTGTGAGCAACCAGAATCAAAAATCTCGCTGCAATCGAGGCCAGCTCTTCCTGCAGGGAAGACAAACCCGGAGGTATTTGTTGATGCACCGCCGACTGTGAGAGAATGATTTTTTGCAAAAATTCTCTTATCCTCAAAGCTGATAAGAAACAAGAAGACAAAAGACGCGTGAAGGTTTATCATAAATATTTTGATAATTTTTTTCAAATCTATCGATTTTTATACTCACTAACGAGGTGACGAATTTTGTGATCTTCGTTTACGAGATCTTGTATCTGTCCAGTCAGTATTCCTTCGATGGCTGATGTCATTTCAGGCGCGCCGATCTCTTTGAGTGTCGCATTCACGTCTTTTTTCACTTGCAATACAATGTTCGGCATTATTTTTTCCAAATCTCTGAAAAATGACGTCAAAGCCAACTATCAACAGAGTCAATATCTTTTTGAGACCATACTTTTGTCGATCGAGTTATTTCTGTCATGCGGATATTTCAGTAACGAGTTGACAAAATATAGAAATGTAAATTGAATAAAAAGCGAATGGAAATATAAAAAAAAAAATATGAAAATACATATTTTTAAGCATAATTGAATGCGCGAAGCTAATAACGATTGCAACTGAACAAAAATAACTCCGTTAACGGTCAACATTCCAAAAGATTGCGTTTTAAAATCGTACTTGTTCGAATGAACGGGCTCCAAGAGAACGACCAAATGTTCTTTGAGGTTTTTCTTGAAACTGGAAACACCTTGGATCGGAGCACCAATGGTATTGTTGACTAGCAACAATATTGAACCCATTATGTTCAAACTACTAGTTTTGTCTCTGAGATCGAGAAGTCTGCCCTGATCGAGCATCAAGGTCTACGGACAATGGGTAAACAACTATTTAGAATTGATTTTCCTTCGAAAAAGGAGCTCTATGAAAATGATAACTTGGAAGTTGCCAATTTAATTAATCCTTTTTTAATAAATGGGTATAAAAAGTTCAACCAGGAAGCTGTAAAAGAACTTGAGAATCGGGCCAAAATATTGTTCGTATTCTACATGAATTTAAAATTAATGGTTTCCAACGTTCAAATAGGAAAAAAAAAAACAAGATTTGACAGATAGCTTAGAAAAAAATAAGCACTCGGAACATACTTCAGCATCCGGACTAGAATCCCACTCGAGTAAATCCAAGTAAGCTTCGGCTAATAAATTGTGAGTGACTTGTTTAATGCCGTTGGAATCTTGCGAAGCAGCGACATGTTTTTCCTCGTCAAAGTGTTTGAGAAGCCATCGTCTAGTGTACTGTAGACCATCGGCTTGAACTTTTAAAAATTCGGCGAATTTGGTCTTTTCGTATTCTATACTAGAAGCTACGATGTTGGGCCTCATCATCGTAATAGTAAAATTCGCCAAATCCAATCTCATCAATTGTAATACTTCCATTATTCCTTTGAACGTTTCTATCACATCGGTACATTCACCGAGTTCTTTTATTTTGTCATCTCTGACGGGGGCACAAATTTTACTCATTATCGAGAGTACATATGAGGAATAATGATGAAAATCTAAAATTCCTTTTTCGGCTTGCTGCTTGATAAGATCGACGTCCAATATTTCCTTGATGTTATCACGTATTTTTGTGTGATGTGGCATTACCAGTTCGCTTAAGCACTGAAATCATTGAATTTCTGAAATCAGCTGTTTAGCGAAAAATATATATTTTTTTTTTTCGTTTTTCGTTCATCTCAATAGTGAGAAATGTTAATATTCAACTATTTATTTATTACCTCTTTAATTTCTTTCAACAGGACCAATGCTTGCGTGTAATTTGGTGGATTCTCGGCCAATTGGGAAGCGAGTACGTCCCAAAAAGCTTTGTGAACTATTTCCTTTACACGCTTTTGTAAACTGTCGCCTTCTTCCTCAACCAGTTTTTGCAACTGAAAATTCTTGTCAACTGCTATTTCGTGAGCTAATGCCATATTTTTCATCCCATTAGCTGCATGCAAAATTTCTTCCAGGGATACAAATTTTGGGGGTGACGCAGCTGTCATAAAATTCGGTGCCCATTGTCTGTGAAAATGATAATCATGTGAGATTTTTTTTTCATCGTATTAACTGATTTTTTTGTGTTTTCAATACTTTCGAATTTTTTCAGGATTTTCAATTTTTTTTAGCCTCTCCTAGCGAAGTATCTGATAAATTGATGGTTCTTCATTAATTTTTCAAAGAAATCGAAATGGAAAGGAATATTATTGAAATAAAAGAGTACATTAATAACTTTGAAAAAAAGAGCCTAAAGAGAAGGCAACAAATTATTGATGAAAGATTACAGCTAGAAGAACTTTCTGAGCATTGCATAATTTTGAACGAGTTGCCATAAGTTGCGATGACCAAACTTTTTCTCTTTACCTGAGCATAAATGGCTTACCTTCTAGAATCAGAATTTTCAGAATTTTGATCGGGAATTGGAGACTCGTATTTGGCCGATACTCCAGCATCCTCATTAGTAGATTTTTGCTCTTCGTCATTATCCATTTTTTGACTGCTACAAGTGCACAATAAATTATTGTTAAAATAGAAAAAAAAAAAAATACTCAAAAAAACAAAATATAAGAACAATGGAATTTGAAAAGTTCACTCCACACAGATTACTGGAATCATTGTGAGACTCAAACTGAAGAAAAAATAGCAGCGAAACTGGAATAATTTTACAATGTTAAATAAATCGATTTCAAATATTTATATATTTTTATGGCATACGTTTCTGCACCTTTCCGTATAATAAAACCAAAAAACATTAGCAAGCCACTCAGGAGGAGAGGTATCAATGGGAGGGAGAGAACACAACTGACCCGTTTGATAAAGAAGGTATGAAACTTAATAGTGCAGGACGCGTAGAAAATTTCCGCTTCAAGAGAAGGCAACAAACAGAAATTGCCCATGCTATTCCTGCACCGATTAAAACTTTCTTCCTAATAATCATAAATAAACACTTCTTAAACTTCAGATTATAATCAAATGATATGGAAGATGGATTGAACAAGTGACTCATCACACAAACAACTGTTTTCCATGGAAGAGTATCGTGCGACTGAGATAAAATTATCCTTGTTCGAGTGATAATCAATTATAAAAGTATCCAATTTTTATTGTTCTATGGGACTATCTAAAATTCGTCTTGTATTTATCTGTTATTAATTTGAGCATAAATATTCTATTTTCATGAAAGAAATGATGTATGAAAAAAAATTTTTGTCCATGAGCCAGGAATCACAAATTTTGTAATTAGATTTTTTCGCACCTGTCTGGCATATTTTATATTGTCAATCGAAGATTAATTGAGAAAAATTGGACGATTACAGCACAATCCAGACTGACAAAACCACTGGCACTTTCGTTGCACTGATACGCCGGGCTACTCTTGCAACAAAAAGAGGTCAATCTGTATCTATAAAAAGAACACCCACTATGTTGCTTGCTATAGCACCAGGGAAAACGTGACTGCCTTTGCAAGTTGTTTTTACCTAACTGGCACATATAAGTGTTGCCTTGTTGTTTTTTCTCTTTTTTATCACCAACCTGTTCCTGATTCATTGATCATGAACCCTCTCCACCACTTTCTCAATGCCAATTACATGCTCCTCTTTGTTTACCTTATAAGCTGTAACTACACACAAGAGGGAAATTGATGAGAACGAAAAATTTGGAGTGGAATGTCATTTTTTGCATACGTCATTTTCGTCAACTTTTAAAGTAGATATCAATTAAAAAAAAAAAAAAAAAAAAATACAATGCACTGCGAAAATGGTTGAATTCTAATACAGTGCAAAGATGTGGATTCGAAATACAAAAAAAAATGTTGGTTTTCATGGTTGTCATCATGCAATCAGAGATTCATGTGTTCATTTACAAAGATGCATCATTCTACCCTCGCAGTGACAGATTGACGCGCAATTTGACGTGTTTTGTTTATATGTTGTAAAAGATTCATAACAATACTTTGTCATATACATATCTATTTTGAAAACAGTCATTAAACTATAGCTTGCAATCGCGTGTATAAAAAATGGCTCGAAGTACCTGTTGTCAGCTGTTGCAGGAAATTTTATCTGTAAATAAAATAATAATTGTAACTCCTGATCACATGGATTCTGTTTGAGAACTACGAATTTAGAATGAAATCATCTTGGCAGTCAGTGAACTGGCTGTGGCTGTGGCTTGTTTGCTGTCTTGTTTTTCTTTTCTTTTTTCTCGTTTTTTTCACTGTCTCCAGCACCATCTACCGGAAGAAGCCGTATCTGTCACTACCCGGATATTTAAATACTTTGGAGTCCATTTTTAACCATAAATGTTTTGAAAAAAATTTTTTGATGGTTTTTTTTGTAGTACTACAATTCTTTCACATACTCTTGTCATCCACGTTACAATTTTACGAAATTAGCAAACGAATCGAACTATTGAAATTTATATTTGGGCTTCCGGAACGAGTTTACCGTAATTGCGAATTTGCCGTAAGAGGCGAAGAGCGCGTGATGACTCACGCCATCTCCTTGAATGTAATTTTTTTTTTTAGAGGAGAGGAAGGTCGTCGCGAAGGCGAGATTGCCGGTTAATTTTTTCTTTTTTTTTTCTTTTGTTAAACAAAGAAACATCGTGAAAAGTCTTGAGGATCCCGTGAACTTTGCTGAAAATTGTATTCCGTTCTTACTTGATATTAGAGTGAGTCTGTCGTCGTCGTACAATCAGTTCCTTTTTTTCATAAATCTTAAAACTAACCCTCAAATTAATTTTTTTTCGTGCATACTCGTCGGTCAAAGATGCTACGGAATATTCTTAGAAGCGAGTATCGGTTCGGTACAAATAATCGTCTATTAATTAGATCATAAGAGCTCATTATTCCAATCGTATAATTTTTATATCCATAAATAAATAAAGAAAAATATGAATACATATAAATTAATGTATTACAGTTCGTTATTCTCGCGATTTGAGATTAATAAGTCACTCGAGTGCAGCACAGGAACGTTGTGATTCAATTTGTCCTCCGCCCGATGTATGTCCACCTAAAATGCGCTGCTTGATGGATCTTTATCCAATTCCTTGCGGATCTTGGAAAGAACAATACGACGCGGATAATGCAATTTTTAATCGTCAATTGATAGCCGCGCTTGGAACTTTAATTATCACGCTATTCGCGGTATGTTTTGCAAAAGACACATATCAGAAAGAAGACCCTATGCGGTCCCAGCACTCTCGAATCTTTTTCAAATTTAAGGTAGTTCTCTTATCGGAAACATCGTTCTCTGTTATTGAGAGAAAAAACAGAATTTCAGACATGCCAATTTTTTGTAAAATTCACTGCTTTCAATTAAAGATCCTTCAGATCAAAGATTCCGTAATTTTTCTAATGCGTTTCTTATGGGAAGCATTTAAAAATTTTACATTTTTTGCGAAAGTTTGAAATTTGCTGGAAAAATATCGGAGGATTCTTAGAATTTATGAAAAATATCCTCGATTGATTCACAATTTTCGTGTAATAACATATTTCTTTCTTTTCAAGTTCTGTAACAACCTATTAGTCATTGTCTAAAAATGTATCATTCCCGAATTGTTAATATTGATGAGGAAGTTGACTGTTTGAAATGTGACGAGACACTACCTTAAAGAAAATGTTGAAAAACTTCGGTCATTTTCGCCGTATTTTTTCTCTGATTATTTTTTTTTTTCAATTCCATCTGTTACTCCATTGCTAATTACTTTCCCACAGGTGAATCGTGTCGGTATGGTCAAAGGATATCCGGAAATCAGGCTATTTGAACGCCCTTAAACAACCCACTTATATTCACATTCGTTCAAATGTTCAATACATTTAGTAAAGTAATGAATAAAGCTTCAATTGGTTAGCGATGTTATATCTACTTTTATTATTACCATAATTTGACTTATAAATAAATCCGCAAAGCCATAATCTCACTCATATCTGTTATCGTTGTGAAATCAAATATGCTAGACGATTTCTTTTTTTTTCAATTCTTTATCCGTATAGCGGCGAATGCATTGCGAGCGACGTGAAGTTTGCCGAACTCAGGATATCACGTTATAACCTAAAAAAAATTTCTCACGCTTCGAACTTTGAATCCTTTTTAGTGAAAAAAAAAGAAAATTACTACACAGTGAAAAAAAATTATCGTGTTTATTGAAAATGAAAGTATGCATAAAATGGTATAGAACCTAAACAAGGAGAGATCGGGTAATGGAGTTCGCGTTTCGATCAGTACAATTTACCACTGATTTCGATAAATTTTACAATAACAGCTCTATCGGGATCGCGTGTTGTTACGGTGGTCTCGGTCCTTATTCTCGTCGTCCCGGCGCAGTGGACGATTTAGAGAAAGAGATAAGAGCGAGTGAGAGAGAAAAGACAAAGCGCCGACCCCACGCGACCGACCACCATATTGCATAAGGCTTTTTCGAGCACACTCGACTTATCGGTTTTTCGTTCAGTGAATTATAATATTTGAAAATAAACATAAAAAACCATGTTGAGCTGTGGCAAAGTGATTGGACAATTGTCGAAAATAACGAGACACGCGCATCAAAATTCCATAAATCAAACTTCAAAAAGTGTTGGTAAGTTTTTATTATTCCGGTTTCACACAGAATTTTTTTTATTAAATTTTTCTACAATTTTTCCTGTTCAGTCGTCATTTCCTTTCAACTGACCCAATCATTCCTGTTGATCGATTTCGAAACGTCAAAGTTTTGACAGGATCATTTATTATTATTTTATATAGATTGATATTGCAATAAAATTCTTCTGTGTACATTCTATCGTGATACATCATTTTTTTATTTATTAGCTCAAGTCTGGATCATAACCTCACAATTCATACATAACCTCGAATTTCCGTTGGAAAGGAAATTTGAATTAATGAATCATTTATTTTCTGACTGCTCAAGCTATCAATGGTATAAATCATTTGAGATACATAAGTGACTCAAAGAGCAAAAAGCCCCATAAAGTCGCTGGCACGACTCTCAAAGCTGAGGAATGCATTCCAAAGGCAAATCCCAATATTGCAAAGCAGACCACTCCAGCCGCTCCAGTAGCTCCGATTCCACCAGGATGCCCTGTGACATCGGACGGGACTCGACCTCCCCAGTGCGAAGATATTTGCGGCCCTATACCACCTAGACAACCGGGTGACAAAGGACCGAATTGGTTATTACAGTATTGGAAACAATTATTGGCTGCTTTAATCATCACTGGAACAGGATTTTATGCGGTGACTATCTATTCGATGCACAAGTTTCCCCCATAAAACATTTCTTTCTATAATTTAAAGAAAATCTCAATGTTTCCTGAAGAATCAATGAGAAAGATATTGTTTGTGATTCTCTTCAATTTCACTACCAAATTCAACAATTCGCCGTGTCATTTCACCTGAAAATTCAATTGAATCATAAAGTTTCTTCGCTGATCATTAGCATGTTATTTTCACCTTTCTGTATATATATCATTTTGAAGAATTTCCAGTGGTTTTAATTATCATTTGAGTATTTGATTGACAAACATCTGAATAATGTTTGTTAAATCACCTCAAAATACTGCTATTTCGTACACTTGACAATTTGTTGTTAATGAATTTGCAGTGGGATCGATCACAAGAGAAAGAATCTACGACCATAACAAAGTCCAAAAGTAAGAATATTGATCGAATGAGAGGTTTTAAAAATTTATGTCTATCAAAGGTGTCGGAGTGCTTCACTTAACAGCACTTATTTTCAGAGAAGAAAGAAAAAGAAAAAGGGAGAAAACGGGAAAAAATAAAATCGCCTGCCGCCTCGAGCTCCATACCATCCGAAGTTCCGTATTTACTCATAGGTGGTGGGACAGCAGCATTTTCTGCATTCCGATCAATCAAATCGCGTGATCCTAAAGCTAAGGTATCGTATTTTAATCTCAAAGAAATTTCTTTCGTGGCTGGAAAGTTGATAATCATTTTCCAAATAATTACTCCTCAGGTACTTGTTATAACCGAAGAATCAACTCTCCCCTATATGCGACCACCTCTTTCTAAGGAACTTTGGTACAGTAAAGACAGAGTCGCGGCCTCGCTACTCAATTTTAGACAATGGAATGGAACTCAGAGAAGGTTGAATTTTTTTTACAGTTGTTAATGTGAATTTACACTGAAAATCATTTCAAAAATGAGAGCATTCTATTTTAAATGTCCACTAAAAACAGAATCAATTACAGGCTATTGAAAATTGATACGAAAAGCCATTCTCAAATATTAGAAAAGCCATTAAGCCATTTTTCGTATTATTGGAAAATCTTGCGAATGTATTTGAAAAAAGCAGTTTTATAATGATAAAATTTTTATAATTTGGCGAGAAGTTTAAAAAAAAAGTGAAATTCTTTCTGGATTAAAATTAATGTTTCCGATGATCGCCGCATTTTTAACGACGACGCTTTTTTTCGCAGTTTATTTTATGAGCCACCGGAATTTTATGCGAAAGTTGAGAATCTTGCTGAGTCGGATAAAGGCGGCGTGGCTGTTGCGTCTGGTTGGAAAGTCAAAAAAATAGATCCGTATAAAAAAGTTGCTATTCTCGAGGACGGCTATGAAATAACGTACGACAAGTGTCTCGTAGCTACGGGTAAGCTGTTAATTACGTGAAAATTCAAATTTTCAATAAGGAATGTTTATTCTTAATTATTGGAAACCCAAATTAATTAATATTTGAATACTTGACGATTATCAGGAGCTTTACCAAAGAATCTCTCAATTTTCGAGACTGCCGATGATGTGGCAGCGAGCAAAGTCATTGCTTTCCGGACGAAAGAAGATTTTCTTGAGTTGGAAGAGAACGTCAATAATCCTGATGTCAAAAATATTGTTATTATCGGGGGTGGATTCTTAGGATCAGAATTGGCGTGTTCATTGGCACGAAATCGTGAGTTTGCCATTGATGGATGAATTACACTCTTTCCTCGCTCTAAAATTCAGTAAAATTCAAATCTTAATATTCTAATGTACTCTAAAACAATGCAACCAGCTTTGAAACTTGCCAAACATAAATTTGCTATAGTAATGACGCTATTGTTTGACATATTGTTTGAAAAAAATATTCTTCGATACATAATCAATTTTCTTTAAACATTGTTCATACAAAAAGTGGAAAAGAAGAGTCTTGAAGAAAGGAAAAAAAATTGAAAAGTATTTTACAAAATCTGTAAATTTATTTCATTCGATGTAAAAGTATTTGGTGAATTATTAGTTTAACGTTCATGTTTCAAACAATTTGTCAATAATTTTTTTTAATTGAAAAAAGTTTTATATGGTACTGAAAATGTTGTCCAATAAAATCATTGACATAAATGTTGCTTAACGAAACGTGTCATCAATACCATTATTGTTGCAGTTGAGGGAACGACGAAACGGATTTATCAAGTATACAAGGAAAAGTTTATCATGTCACAAGTACTGCCGGAATATCTTAGTGAATGGACAACTCACCGAGTCTCGATGGAAGGTGTCGTTTGCACTCCGAATACCGAAGTCAAGGATTATGAAATTAAAAACGGACAGCTCAATCTTCTTCTGACAAACGGAAAAACTGTGAGTTCCATTCCGAGCGGTCTTTAAGAGTCCAAAAATAAAGATTCATTATTAGTGCTATTAATTACGTGAAAAGTACAAAATGTCGCGTTGAGGTCAGAAACCCTCAACACTTGTTTCGCGCATGAAGTGAACCAGTGAACATTTTTCCGGTTGATAATTCGTTCGAGACTTAAATTTTCATTGCTCAACTGTTAATAACTAATTGTTATAAATTTTGATTAGAATAACTGTTGTTTAACTTTCGTTGAAAGAATATTTCTTCCTGAAAAGCTTCCAGCCGATCAGATCATCGTAGCTGTAGGAGTCGAAGCGAATACGGAACTAGCCGATACTTCGGATTTGGAAGTTGATCCCATGACGGGTGGTTATCTCGTAAATGCGGAACTCGAAGCACGCAGCCATCTGTGGATCGCCGGTGATGCGGCTTCTTTCTATGACGTTAGGCTTGGTAGAAGAAGAATCGAGCACCATGATCACGCGGTCATTACCGGAAGACTGGCCGGTGAAAATATGACGGGCGCGGGTAAATTCTCCATCGTTTTTATCAAACCGACTCATGCTCACGAGTTAACATGAGAGTTGCTCCAAAATCCAAATTTTTCAAGAATATTAGTAACTGTAGACCTCGAGTGTGTGGTTTTCCGAGCGTCAAGTCTACAGCGAGGCTGGAAACGACCTCAATCTTCTCTTCATCATGGAATACTCCTTGCATGCAATAATAAGGAAGAAAATTCTGCATGATAAAGCCGTCAATAAATAATTGATTAAAATTTTATAAAACCAAAAAAATTTCAAAAATATGCAAGAGGGAGCTGTTTCCAAAAAAAAAAAATTGGGGTCGTTTTCCACCCACTTGTAGGGTCGAAGGTCAATCTGATCAATCAAAGGAAAATTGAAGATTATAACTAAAGTATTTTGCTAAGGCAAACCGTATCTCCATCAATCCATGTTCTGGTCGGATTTGGGACCGGAAGTCGGTTACGAAGCGATAGGAATTGTCGACTCAACATTGCCAACTGTTGGAGTATTCGCCAAAGCGACAGAGAACGACACACCTTTGGCGGCTGTATCGGCATCGAACGAAGTAATGAGGTCGACCAGTGAAGAAGTAAATGAACAAACAAATCTTTTGTCTCGTATGGAACAATAATTAAACGTTTTTATCGTTTTTTTTTTTCTTGAAACTTAATAATATTTTCAGAAATCGCACGAAGAGCATAAAGTTAGTGAGGAAAACAAGTCGCAGAAGCAAGAAATTCCAAATTCGCAAAATCTCGAAGTCGATAAGAGTCAGACTTCCGAAAACAAATCAACCGAACAGTGTCCCGAGATAGTTGAGGAGATTAAAAAACTCGACGATTACGGAAAAGGCGTGGTTTTTTATCTCAAAAATGACGTCGTCGTTGGAATCGTTTTATGGAACATATTTAATAGAATGTCGATAGCCCGGCAGGTGAGTTTATCAATTCAACGATATTCGTGTTGAATTCAATGTTTTCGATACTGTCATTAAATTAATGCAAATACAAAGTTTCCGATATTTGATCAAAGATGTGAGAGAACAGCTCGAAAGAAAAATTAACAAGAAAAAATCGCAATAATGACTATCAAACATGAAACGCTCATTGAATTTCTTATTATGCAAGAAGAAATCGATTTTGCACAAACTAATGCAATAATAATGTTGCATGACTAAACACAATTCAAATGGCAACGATCAA
Organism: Campoplex capitator; assembly: GCA_037576405.1. Taxonomy (NCBI): domain Eukaryota; kingdom Metazoa; phylum Arthropoda; class Insecta; order Hymenoptera; family Ichneumonidae; genus Campoplex; species Campoplex capitator. Next base: position 3,153,159 of record JARBWI010000323.1, on the reverse strand, counting down.
AGTGACGATTATCTGATTACAGGTTTTAGCCAGGGGGACGAAGTACGATGACCTCAATGAAATAGCCAAATTATTCACAATTCATGATGATTGATCATCCGAGTGATGACACTCTGTGGGGTGTGCACGAGTTAATTCCGACGAAACTTCTCATTCGCTCAGTCACTGTCCTGTACATATTTGAATCATTTCTACGGTCAATTCCTCGACACGAACTGTCACGTGAGCAAAGAAAACTGAAGTATAAAAAATTGAAGAAAAAAAAAAAAATCTAATTCCAATAATTCTTCCAATGCAACATTGAGCGTCTTGGGAGATTTATGGCGAGTTAGTTATCAGAAACCGTAACTCAAGATAAAGTAGCATGAGTTGAAAAATTTACGCGCGTTTGAAAAGTCACGCGTAGTCTCACTCGAACCGTAAAAACAAACGAAACAAGTTAATGTGCATTTATCACGTCTGTTAAGGTCACGTTTGCATTGTTACAAAAAATAAACAAAATAAATATTAAAAGAAACGATAACATTGAGAAACAGTTTCAAAAGCAAGAAAACGCATTTTATTTCACTAATTTTTTATCTTTCCACCGTGTCGAGCTTATAAGAAAATTATATATTACATTTGGTTTTTGTACAACAACAATATTACAGTACACGAATCCGAATCTGAATCATTTTCCAAACCAAGCATAATATTCTGGAACGTTCACGGTATGAAAAATTTCTTAGAGCTAACAGTCGCGGAATTCGAAAAAGATGTCGAAGATTGTGTAATCATAGGACTATGTGAAACATGGCGACTTGATAGATTCACCTCCGTCTCAGGATTTTGTGAGAAATATGAGGTTATAATTAGTCCAGCAACCAAAGACCATTCAGTAGGTAGAGCAAGTGGGGGCTTATGTATGTTAATTGATCAAAAAGCAATAACACAATACTCAGTTCTAAACTTAAGTGCCTTTTGGATAGCGATCAAATGCACTATCAACACAATAGACATAATTATAATAACGGTATACCTGAGAAACGAACATTATGCAGAAAGAATAGAGATGTTGTCAGATTATATCCAAAACCTTATGGAAGTGTACGAAATCCCAATAATTCTTGGAGGTGACTTTAACGGACGTATAGGGACAAACAGCCAAATTGACGAAAACATTGTGAGCGCATCAAAAATACTACATAAAAGAAACTCATGTGATCAGCACAACAATCATAATGGTACGATTTTATTAGATAGACTGGTAGAGTTAGGACTATTTACGCTGAATGGTAGAACGAAATCAGATACAGATGGAAATATAACATTCATTGGCAAAGGAAACAGCGTAATAGACATGGTATGGATAAACTCAACATGCATAGACTGGATAAATGACTTTTCAGTATTAAACATGGGGAACTCGGATCACCTGCCAATCAAAGTAAGCCTTGAAATATATTTACATAGCGTAGAAATCGAACAGATTCCTACTGATGAAACGACCCCGAGATTGAAATGGGAGGCGGAAAAACACGAAAATTTTTGGGAATGCATGAATAACAAACCATTAGTAGATAGCGAGCGCCCCAATGAGATGAGCCAAATCATCACAGAAACGATCCGTACATGTGCCTTAGAACTAGAAATGTATAGTAAAACACCGAAAAGGACGAAGACATTTAGACGAGACAAACCATGGTTCAATAAAGCATGCAGAGACAATAAAAAAAGAATTAACAAACTCTATAAGAACTGGACAAAAAATAAGACTATAGAAGAGGAATCACAATACAAAGAACAACGAAAAGAATTTGCTAAACTGTTAAAAACCACGAAAAAACAATATTTCAACGCGATTACAGAGGCCGCCTCAAACGTTAGAAATGCGAAAAATTTCTGGCAGGTCATCAATAGGTTTCGGAGAAAAAAGACGAATTTATGTCCGATTTCATGTGAAGAATGGGAAACCTTCTATCACGCCCTTTTACCAAACCGTGACGAAAATATAGAAATTCCACTAATCCATAGGGTCCCAATACTTGACAATGAGATAGGCTCGGAGGAACTCTTCAAAACTATCAAAAATTTAAAAGGTAACAAAGCGCCCGGGCCCGATGGTATTCCGGGATCTTTCTACAAGGCCATTCCCCCTAAATGGAGTACGTACATCATCCAACTCTTTAATAAAACTCTGTCATCAGGCGAAGTTCCAAGGGATTGGGGAAATTCCGATATAGTATTGTTTTACAAGAAAGGGGACACCACAGATCCACTCAATTATCGGGGCATTGCATTAGCGAATACATTAGCCAAAATATTTACAACAATACTAGCCAATAGACTCAACCAATGGGCAGAACTTAATAATATAATACCTGAAGCACAAACAGGATTTAGAGCAAAACGTTCCTGCGAAGACAACCTCTTCACCCTTAACGCGAAAATCAGCGCCGCACTCTGTAAACCGAGGGGAAAACTATTTCTGGCATTCGTCGACTTTAGAAGAGCCTTTGACTCCGTAATTCATACTACCCTATGGACAAAACTATTGAAACTAGGGACTAGCTCACAGATGGTAAATGTATTACAAAATTTTTATAAAAACGCAAGATTCCAGGTTCGAGTCAATAGGTTCAACAGGACGAAAAAAATTGAAACAACGCAAGGAGTACTCCAAGGAGACCCCGCTAGCCCAATCCTCTTCTCACTACTTTTAGCAGATATAGAAAGTCATTTTATCAAACACGGAAGTAAAAAGATCAAAGAAAACATGGAAATACTATTATTTGCAGATGACCTTATCATAACATCAGATAACGCGATCGGATTACAAAATAAATTAAACACACTTGCTCTATATTGCGAAGAAAACGAACTCGAAGTTAACACAAAGAAGACTAAAATATTAATCTGCCAAAAAGGAGGAAGGACTCGTAAAACGCGACCGTTTAGATACAACGACGAAATTTTAGAAGTTGTAAAATCATATGTCTATTTAGGTGTTCCCTTTTCACGATCAGGTTTATTTAGCATAGCTGCATCACACTTTATAACAAAAGCCCAAATGGCGATAGGCGCTATATGGGCCCCAATGATAGCTACACGGATGAATAGCTGGAACGCACAGACAAAATTATATAAGGCAGTGGTAGAATCAACACTCCTCTATGGTGCAGGGATATGGGGTCTAAACTACGCTCACGAAATAGAGATAGTACAACAAAGGTTTTATAAAACACTCCTAGCAGTATCTACCACCACACCAAAATACATGATAAGAATAGAAACAGGAAATCCTCCACTAGAACTGAATATTGTCAAAAGAGCTCTAAGCTATCTCGTAAGAATTCTCAGTATGCCCGCGAATAGATATCCAAAAATCAGCTTGGACAAACTGATAGCACTGGATCTATCTGAAGAAAACATCAAAAAATACAACTGGTTCTCCACCCTCAAATCTATACTGGAAGATATAAATCTGACACATGTACTGACAGACATGAAATCAGACACGCTAAAAAAATCAATTCCTATAATATTGGAGGTAATGAACAACCAAAGATTCCGAACTGATGCAGTGAAAGTTATGCAATCATCATATAGTTCAGAGTACAAAAAAATCAAACAACTCAATAGGTTAGCCTGTGAAAATTATCTGCTCCAGCACATCCCTCTTGCGCACAAAAGAGTCATGGCGCAATGCAGATTAGCGGGTAAGCATTTCTTCCAATTTAAAATAAAAAACTATCGCTATAGTTTTAACGGCGAAGATACCTGTCAATGTTGCAGTGAAGAAGTAAAGGAATCAGTAAAACACCTTCTATCCGAATGTAAATTACACCACTCGCAAAGAGAAAAGTATCTCACTAACATTAAGTTCGATTACCCGTCAGGATTAGAATTCATTCCCACCGAATTTGTCAAAAACCTATTTTCTTTCGTTAACTCAAGCTGCAAAAATAGGGCGTTCGCAATAAACGGTTAAAAACAGCCAAATGTAATCAAAAAAAAAAAAAAAAAAAAAAAAAAAAGAAAAGAAGCTGTAACCCTAGATTTAATGGCAAATTGAAGATAAACCTAAGCAAAAACAAAAAATGCGTTGGAAAGTACTAATGATAAATTTAAGTTAAACCTAAACACCTGAGCGAAAACAGAAAACATAAGTTTATTTATTATTATTATCATTACTATTATCTCAGATTATAAGTAGATTTAAGCAGAGCCACATAAACTGGCGATTTGTAATAGGCAGAATGCCTCAATGCAAATAAATATTCTTACTCTCATTTGGTTTTTGTATCTTTAATTCTTTTTACCAACGTTATCATTCTTCCGTTGTCGTCAATTTCCGTTGCTCCATCGACGGGAGAACTCTATTACCATAGCGCTTACCAATGCGGTCGATAAACGACATTTGGTGGTGACAGCGGTAATCTCCAAGGTACTAAAAAACAAAAAAATTTATCGAATCGTTCATTTTTCCTCTTGAGAGTCTTGGAAAACTGAATTCGAGATAATCTGGTCTTAGAACCAAATTTTTCTCATGATCTCTCATAAAAAGAGTCGTAAAATTTTGTTTCAAATAAAAAAACTACATTTTGAACCACGGAGAAAAATGGGCTAAACTTGAGTTTAGCCCATCGATAATTCGGTCGATAAGTTTGGATCTTGCAACTTACCATGTGGTCCGGCCACATTTTTTTATTCGTAATGTCTTCCATCAGCCGAGTCTGGCAGTGATTAAGCAACGAAACGCAATAATAGACGACGTAGTCGGCTGAGTGTAGAATACTTATTGCTATAAAGTGAACGATTTCGTTCCATGGTAAAACACCCCAAAAACATTGAGACATGAGCCTGTTGCATATCATCCACCAATGAACGCCGCAATGATTCTGGAAAATTCATTTTTTATCTACAAAATAGTATTTTCTTTTTTTCAGGAAAAAAAAAATCAGTTCAGTCGAAAAATACAAATTTTCTTCGTTACTTTTAGAGCAAAATTGACCGTTGATATTTCTTCATCGATCACATCTTCGAGATGTTGACCTAACAAACATTGTGTTGCCATTTCCTCTCCGTTATTATGATCGATGGTCAATCCAAATATTGGCCACATAAACATTGCTGATGGGAATCGAATAATCAGCTCAACGAATTTTTTGCATCTGTGGAAAATAGCCCTATCAATCGCGTTCGGATTATTTTTCTCGCGAAAGTCGATGAATTTTATGCAAAAAAAAAAAATCTCTATCGATTTGAGTTTTTTCAATTTCGCGAGAGTCAGTGATGATAAAATGAAGCTGGATCAAGCGAGCATCAAAGCTCGCTGATATGACGACCAAGTTTTCAACCTGAGACTCTCTCAAGCCTGTGATGAATTTGGGTTAGCTCGAGTCAATCTATTTTTTACGGTAAAATTTAACTGTTTGTTTTTAGTCAATATTTTTCATGCTTCGCAGCTGAAAAATACTCACTGTAGATCGCAGTTTTATTTTTATAGTAGTAGATTTGATTCGCGGCCTTCTGAGGCTTCAGAAACAAAAATATCAATGATATATTTTCGAAAAAATACACACGTGTCTATTTTGCCTTCACAAATGATGTAAATCGTTGCCAAAAACCAATCAAAGCCTGTGAAACTCTTTGGTGGCACGTAATTTATGAATCTATGAGCTGCTCCGAAAAATATCTTGATGTCTTTTTTCGCCTGTTCTTTATCTTCGAATGGACAGTTTTCCTCGGCATAACGATGAACCAAATCAAAGCATAAATTCTCTTCCTCTAACCAGTCACGATTTTCAACCTTATTTTCACTTTCCCATGTAAAATGATCAACCCAATCGGCTGTTTCAATAGCCTTCTCCATCTGATCCAATAATTCTACGAGAACCAAATTCTGCAAAGTAAAAGACAAATTATAATTTTACCCTATAATATCGCCTCTCCGGACGAAGAAATATTTTCTCAATGACAGCAACGTTTTCCAGCATACAATAAGGAGCAAAAGATAAGATTTTTTTCAATCTGCTTATAAATCCTTTGCTTTTTGACTTTCCATGCAAACTCGGTACTTGTCTAAATTATCATTTCTCTCGCATTTTTTTTCACGTATGATGCAACAACCATGATCATTTTTTTGTATAATTTATTTCAGGAAACTATTAAATTATGTGAAAGTTTAATACTGCTGTGTTTTTATTTTCCTACAACGAACAAAAATCCTGAAAACCAATCAAATTATTTTTCAAAGAAGTATAATTTTATTTGAGAGGTTTATTTAACATCTTTCAGAAACTTCTCTTGCTTTTCATTGTTGAATGTTTTTTTTTTTTTACTCTATGTGTATCAAAAATAACTGGGTAACCATTTATTGTTGTAAATATCACTCTCTCGACCGATTAAATCTGTTTAACGAGGCAAAAGGCCGAGCAGCTGAAGCTGCCACTTCGTTTCACCAATGACTGATTAATTTTATTCATCGCAAAGATTATTAATTAAAATTTTTGACATTACCTTCATAGGTTCCGGAGAGTTTTTGTAAGCTTTTCTCACCTCCAGCACCCAACCGCTGTCTCTGAGGCCAGGCTTACTGTTTTCCAACAATTGGCTCAACTCTGAGGAAGAATCAGATCTCGTAAAATTTGGAGGTATTCGGGGTTCGTTGGGAGGTGGAAATTCCGAGTACAGTGTGCACTCTTCAATGTCAGTGATCGATCTGTCAAGTTTGTGTCGGATGTAGTACGAATTGGTGAGGATTTGATGACGAAACAAACTGCAAGCGTCTGTAACGTGGACGACTCTGGTTTGACCATCTTCTTCGAATTCGTGGGCCGATAATTTTTGTAGCTTCAATAAATTAGTCTGACGAATGAAGAATAGAAAAATGAAGTATTAATGAAAAATCTAGAGACAGATCAACTCAATTACAGGCTGAATCTCACTTCAAATTTGAAAGAGTTCATCAAACAAACGTAAATATCCAAATTCCAAATGAACGAATTGATTGCTAAGAGTCCCAGATAGTGGTATTGGGAGTCGATTTCGATCGAGTGCTTTAGCAGATCCCGTAGTCTTCGAGGATAATTGTACTCGTCGCTACAATCGTCGTAACCCGAATCCGCCATAAATGCGATGAAGCCTGACAAATTATGCGTCGATATTAACTCGTTGATGAAAAATATATTATAACGAGAATGAAATTTCAGTTACACACATCGGGTGCTCAACGACAAAGCGGAGATAACGTGGAGGAATTTTTCGAGATTCCAATTGTCCCAAGGATCGTGAAAGTTGTGAGGATCTTCCAAAACCATTGATACTTCCTCGAGGGCTGTCGACAACGATTGGGGAGCAAGATCGTTTATTATTTTACTACCGAGATCAAAATAAGCAGCGGATGATACGAAACTGAGAATTTCACTGGAACTCCATGGAGCTCTGAGTGGCGCTATCGAACCACGAATCAATTCCTCGAAGACCAAAGACTCTTGGACCAAAGTTCGAAGTCCGAGAGGACTTGCTACGATTTTGAGTAGCATATTCTTTGCTGCACTGGAAAGGATCACAACAAAATCATAATGCTAATGATTTTATCAGACATATGATGTAGATAAAATGTTCACCGACGTTTATTTCCTCTCATTTTTGCCACACGAGATAAGTTTGACGATTTTGCTAAACGCACACGAGTTTTCTAAGAATAAAAATGTTATTCGTCCTCAAAAAAAAACTACTTCGAGTTTTCATTTTCTAGACAAACATTGTTTTTGAAACAGAAGATTTAGAGCATAGAAGAAGAGCATGGGAAGAGACGAAGAGAGTTTACCTGTCGAGATACTGAGTCGTGCTCTCGTGGCCAACAGCATATTTGTCCATTTTACTGTAAAGATAAGCAACTGCAGGAAAAAAATGTATTCTGAGTGTATTTTCTAGAATACCATGAAGTTGGTGAACCCCAAAAGCACATCCGACGAAACGAAAGAGTTCGACAACGTGATCGATGTTCATAACGGAGAAAGGTTGTCTGAGGAGTTTGGAGATGTGTTCAAAAGCTGCGACGATGGGATAGCGCTGCTCGGGCTCTTGAGGATCAGCGGATTTGTTGCGATGATCACCGGTGAGAAAAGTGACGCCTTCTTTATTCTGGAGCATGTGATTGAGCGTATCAAGAGTATGAGGCCAAATTTTAGCCTCTGAGTTGTTGGAGCTTTTCGTGAGAGGACCCAGAGCAACTTGATAAAATTTTCCATCCGATAACAAGTTCGATTTTTCGAGCATGTAACGAAGAGCTTCGCGTGACGAGTTGTACACGGCGTTTGTAGTCGCGGAGGAGGCGAGAGTATTGAGCGAAGAAACGAGTGCTATGGAGAAATCATTGAACGACGGAGAAGACTCGAATGGACTTTCCGTTAGCAGTGTACGACCTGCGGAGTAACTCGTCAATTGCGCGAGAAAATTGAGGCCATGAAGATACGTGGCAGTTTCGACAGTCTCACCGGATATAAAAACTTCGGGTGGTTCGTCGGTAATGGTAAAAGTTAGTGCTTCGGGTGATTTCTCCAATCCTTTGCTCACTATAGCCAAAATATTTTCCAACAAACTCGGTGATTTTCCAAGAACAGTTGTAAACGTTTTTCTCGTTGACAAACCGTGTATCCATTTTTTACTCCAGCCTGCCTGGGGCTCGAGTATCGAAAGAATATTTAAAGTATTTAGTGTTTTGGCCGGCATAGAATTTCCAAAAGTGTGAGAACTCAGAAAAACAACGAATTGTTCTATCATTTCTTCGACTATTCTGTCGACGGTTCTTACGCTTTTCACAATTTCTTCCTGATGGTGTAATATCAGTCTCATCAAACGGCACAATTTCTCGTGTAAAAATATCTTGAAGTTTATACCGGTGTTCAAAGTAGGTAGCGTATCGTTGATTTTTTTAGCGTGATACTGAGCGTTGAAAGCGCTCAAAAGATTCGTATAAACGTCGTGAGCCCGCGAAGACTCCAAAAGTTTTGCGTGAACCTGCAAACTCGCCTCGAAAACGGGACGACTCTCGTCAGCTATTCCATCTCCCAAGGCTTTTAATAGAATATCCCAAGATTCGCTGTTGCCCAAGTTACTCGATTCGCTCTCGAGGAGCCTCTCGTAGCCAGCGAGTCTCACGTGGACTGGCTTGTCGTAACTTATCTTTTCGATCACGTAGGCGTATTCGTCGTCAGGACTTTTGAAAGGACTCCAATCGTCGCCGGATACGTCGCTGCCAAATGACAATGAGACAGCTTGACGGGAGTCGAGGAGTTTTGAAATTCTGCCCGAGGACGAATAACCACCCTTTCGTTCATCCTCAAACGCATTTTTCATCGACTCGATCCAGTCTTCCATCTCGCCCGAGTGTATTATTTCCTCCGCGATCATATACGTGCTTTTCTCGTTCTCTAATTCGATCCGCACTTGCTCCTCGAATTTTTCTTTCAAACATTTTTTAACCCACTTTCGAACCGACGGTGACAAACTCTTCTCCATCGTTGGTATGCGAAGGACTACTCGCCGCGACACGAACACGTTCCACGCGAGAACGAACGGTCGACAATGTTTTCGAATTTGTTACCCTGGCAACGAGATTATTCGAGGCCCATACGCCGCTTATTACGCTCTTGGACGATCTACGACTTCGCTGTACGGGAGAAAAAATTATGAGAATAAATTGAGACGATTCATCGGTTTATATTTTTTTTATGTAAAAAAAAAAAAAACGTAAAATTCGTATAAATTACAAATCCAATATGATTTTTTAGTAGATTATACACTGAAGTGTCCGGTTTAAAAATCCGAAAACAAAAAAACTATCAGTACTCGAAGAAGGAGTTATTTTTTGTTTGTTTATGTTAACGGCTCGAATTGACGAGGATATTTGGCGATTTGGACCGCAAAGCATATATCCCTCCTTGTAGAGAGCACACACCCATTATGTTGCACTTTATGAGAAAATCTGCAAACTATTCAATTATGATTAGATCTCATATTATGTTGAAAATCAATCACACGTGTCAATAAAATAATTCGATCGAAATTTCAAGTTAAGATTCAAAGATAGTTGTATTTTTTTCAGGTTTGTTTAACCGCGAGGACTTGAGATTTTTATCGAATATTATTTTTTGATGAGAAATATATATTTCTTCTTTGAAGACGACGGACTGAGAAAAAATGGACTTTTAAACTTACAAGAGCATTGTTCTGATCGTGAGGTCCTATTATCACGACTAAACGATCTTTTTGCTCGGCAAGGCGTTTGGCTTGTGGACCAAGAGTATCGATGTGAGTATGAGAAAGTTGAACGCTTGAAAACGGAATGTTTATGCTTCCTTTAACAGCCCCTCTTTCAAATCTGTAAAAAAAAAAAAACACGAAATTGAATAAATGTGATAATTTTAACGTTACAACTGTTTCGATAGTAAACTAATCGGTTACTGACTGTATATTATTTCGTATATCAACCACTATTATTTTATCCTGAGTAATATCAGCGAGGTTCAAAAAGTCTTCGATGCTTATTCTTGGCATTCTTTCCGTCTCCGGCTCCGGTTCGCTCCAATTCGTTGCCTGGTGGCAGTTAAAATTATTTTCAGTGTTTGAAGTGGTTTATTTTTTAGCTATTATAGACTTGCTTCACGTTGCACTCGAAAAAGTCATGCTCAAATAAAAACGTACTTTCGACTGATCAAATTGATGCCTCCTGTACGTAATACTCGCGGGAGTTCTCTCGTACATCGTAGTTGAGTCTTTGACGCACAATTCAATGTCGATTTCCGGTAGATCGGAAAATAATAAAATGCACTCGTTGAATCCCGAAGTGAGCAAAGAATCTCGTAATTGTCTAAGAATCGCGAGTCCGACCATGAGAGGAAACGATGAGTCACCCAGCAAAAGTTTGTCCCAGAGATGAAGAATCTTGTGAAGGGGAAAAACATCTGCGAGAAAAAATTCATTAGCTGTGTGAATGTATAATGAAAAAATGGAAAGAAATTGTTGAAAGATAACTCACGCGAAAACATAGTGAGGAACCAGGGTATGGCAAACAATTCAGGAACAAAACTGATGGATCTCAGGTGATTCGCCAATTGTGGATCATGAAAAGCGATTATTTGAGAAAATTTTTCCAAATATTCCTGTATCACTGCCGAATTATCTTTGAGAAAAAATTTATGGAGATACTTCGGTATGAAGGCAGAGAGACAAGCGAAAGCGCGGGCTTCGTCGTTAAAATTTAAATATAAAAACGGAGCGGTCAAGGAATCCAGCCCTTGCCAATAGACGTAATGAGGATTGTCGCGAACCCAAGCTTTCAATAATCTCTGCAATCTCTCGTGACCAGCACCAGAAGATAAGAGTTCGCTGTATTGATGACAACGTGGAATATCAACTTCGATCTGCGTAAAACAAATAATTGAATGCTGCATTAAACATCTTGTACCGATTCATTCAATTTTCTCAAAGGAATCTTCTCAAAGAGTAACTGATTTTTGTTTTATGACGACGAGAAAACGTTTATCGCGTACCTGACGATCCGTGTGGGTGGGAGTTTCCTTGTCAATCATATCGTATCGCTTTTGTATATCGCCGCTAACTCCGAGGAGAGCTGCCCAAACAGGGCCTCGAACAGGCGGTGGTATGTCTTTGTGAGCTTCGCGAATAATCGCTTTTCTCGTTATCGGATAAACCTGTAATAATCGCAAAACTTCACTACGGAACCGTTAATAAATTCTTTTAATAACAGAATCGCTTACAGACACGTAAAGTTTACCGTAACACTTTGTTTATTTATTTATTTTTTTTTTCTTTTAACTGACCTGAAGCAATCGATCATAAATGACAATTCTGTAAAATTGGTATTCTGTATCTCTTTCGCGTATGATGAGTGGCAGCTGAGATGCGGCGTCGGTCAAATCGTCCTGAGCTTTGATGTGCATTCTGCAAAGAAACAAACAAGTTTTTGTCGTATTCTAATACGTAAAAGTGTAAGAAGAAAAATAATGTTCGAAGAACTCACTGACTGGTTAAGCGAGGACAATTAGCTATGTAAGGAATGTGAGATAAACGTTGTCGCAATGTGTCCAGAGGAACTTTAACTACTCTGAGATCGAGTAGGCCCGCAGTGTCTCTTCGTCCGAACATTTGGCCCAACAAAATCACCAAACTGAAAAAGAACGAGTGATCAGCTCTAGATGTGGCATCTTTGCGTTCAAAATTTTCAAATTATCAGATCAAAAATGATATTAACTTTGGAATTGATAGAATCGGAGGCCTCGATCGTATGAGGCCTTGTTTTTTCAATTCTATCGTCATGTCTCCTCCGGCTAATTGCCACAAATAATATAGCTCGTCCATTTTCCTCATTGTCACATTTTTGTACACATTTACAGGCTTCTCTTTGACGTCGTTCTCCACTAGATCTTTGAACAACGGCAGCTGCAATAATTCCTCACAAGTTTTTCGCGCAGATGGTCGAATCCCGAGACAAGCGTCCACGAAGTCTTTAATTTCTTGTGGCAGTTTCTAGCAACGAGATGAAACGAAAAATTGAAGTATTTTTCAACTTTTTGGTTCACTTATTTGGAGAGCAATGATCTAACCTTGTACTGGTCGTAACGGTCGTTTTCCCGAGCTAATCGTTCGAACACGCTTGTTTCAGAATGCAAAAGACTCAAAACTTTTCGCAAGCATTGAGACAGTTTGACGCCATGCCAGATAGGTTTTCCCAAGAAGCATTCGGCCATTATTATTCCCAGGGACCACGAATCAACCTTTCTGCCACTTATTCCTGAGCCAAGAAACACTTCAGGCGCCGTGTACTTTGGATATCTGAAGCAAACGAATTTTGTTGGAGCTATTCTGCTTCTAACTGTAATAGGAAGAACGGCGCAAATATTTTACCCAATGGGAAACGAAATGTTTCTTCCGCTGTCGGTCATGAAGTACAATCCATAATTGTACAACTGAACTTTTCCATTTTGGCTTATCAGTATATTGTCAGGACTCAAATGTCTATGGACAAGACCCAGTTCATGAATGTGTTCTAGTCCCAATAAACACTGATAAGATATTCTAATAATTTCATTCGTTGGCAAAGAGTCTTTACTGGACAACGGTATGCCGCTATATTCCGCGACTACCACTGTTCGTTCTGAAAACATGAAGACAATTTCAGAAAAAATGACAAGCCTCTGAAAATAGCAAAAAAAAAAATTTAAAGCCCAGTCCAGATTTTCTATTTGCTCTGCATTTCTAAGAATAACAAATTTTTCACACTCATTAACTAATTCAAATCAACAAAAGTCCAACCGGGCAGAAAAATAGACTGTAATTATTTTGATTCTGATTGATAAAATAATATGAGAAATTTGCTGATCAAATTTGCAGCGAGTTCTCTCGATCTTATGACAGATCACTTGATATGCTACGTGGCATTAATGCGTAAGTAAACATACCGTGTTTGCTTCTGATGATGTCCAGGTAAGTAGAAAGATTCGGATGATAAATGGTTTTGAGGTATTGAGATTTTCCATAAATCGTGATGGAATTTGGGGTCAAGGGCAGGCCATTGCTACCACAAAGTTCAGACGGATGACTCTGGGCAAAGAAGGTCATGCCACCCAGGCAACGCTCCTCGGTATCCAAGATTGCAGGACACATTTTGTGAACTGATTATTAGCATTGTAAAACAAAAAGTTCATTTATGATTATTTAGTACTATAACAATACAAATGTTTGAAAAATTCGGAACGTTCAGAAAAAGGATGGGCCAGGAAACGTACTCGGAGGTTTTGTTACATCCAGGTGAATTGTCTCATCTAAAATATATTTCGAGAAAACAATTATAACCTAAAAATTTGCTCACCGCTGCTTGAGAGTTCGGACAAAGGGAATCGTCACCTCTAATCTTTGTTAGTTCGACACAAAACGTTGGATTATACATCAGAATTGTATTGTCAACATTTTGATAAACGTTTGATAAAGTTTTTACATTTTATTAGATTTCTTCGTACCGAATATAGAGACGCCCCCCTGATTTTTTACAATCTTTTCACGCCATTCGAAATTTCGAAAGACAGCTGATAGCTGTCAAAAAGTTTACAAGTTTTGCTACCGATTCGAGCGCCACCAAACGCGGGCAGCGCGCCTTGGATGGCGAATATACGTACTAAAATATCCCCCTCTCGTCAACGCAGCGAAACGAATACTCGCTCGTTTCCCAGCCCAGTTGACTTCTTTCCGGTTTGAGTCGTCGAGGCCGTTTGTCGTATCGGTTGGCGTCGTCCTCGTCGCGGTAATCATGACGTGAGTAATTTTTTAATCGAGTTTTTCAACAGCCATCCTCTAATTTTCAGCAAATATAATTCCCAATAAATATACAGTAGTGTTCGATGTTTTGTTGTTTAACAATATTTTTGTGAATTGTAAAAAACAAAGGCCACTTCGGGCCCACATAGCCTAGTCGAACGCGTGGCACGTTTTTGTGTCTAGCTCTGATTCTAGCCAAAGTTTATTTGTTCCCGAGCTCTAATTCGTCGTGTTTTTTTCAACTGGAATAAAATTTATTGAAAAAACAAAAAAATTTATAAAATCGCGACGACCTCGTGGGCAAAAAATAACGAAAATTAAAAAATTTCAGGTCCAAAGTATCGCGTGATACTCTCTACGAGTGTGTCAATGCAGCAATTCAGAATTCCCAAGAGAAGAAGAGAAAATTCTTGGAAACTGTCGAGCTTCAAATTGGATTGAAGAATTATGATCCGCAGAAGGACAAACGTTTCTCTGGCACCGTCAAGTATGTTTTTACCTGAACTTGAGGGCTCTTTTCGGCAATTTTTTTAAATAATCTGTTTCTAATCGATATGGCTAACCGAAAAGATCGTCTCATAAAAAATCAGGGAGCTGAGCTTCACTCGGCGGACCTTTACCCAGGGTCTTAAAATTATTGGGGAGGTAATTTTACCGTTAATTAATACTCAGGATCTTCTACATAATGATCCTGCTGGTAAGTCGTTTTAGCAAAGAACGAAATAACAAAAATTTATTTAAAAAAAAGTGATACACTTGATAATGGTAGAAGCGTTATCGAAAAGAAAATTAGCAAATTATTCGATCGATTGAAAAGGTTTATTTGATTAAAATCTTGATGCATTGGAAAATGTATGGAATTTTAATTTATTTGTCATAAAGAGACCGACCAAATTGTTTACTCAATAATGTTGATCGTTTCTATGTTAAAATCTGTGTTGTAGAACCGAATTATTTCATGAATTTTGTTTTTAAATTTAGTAAAAAAAAAATAAAAATGAACAAATTTCGTGAAATTGCGCTCTTCGTTTCATGTCACGATTGTTTCTGTGTATAAGTGATTGCAATTAGCGCCAAAAAACCAATATTTAAAAGATTTTGAAACAATGTCTCCAAATTTTTCGTATTTCTCTTCTGAGCATACATGTCCTATTTAAAAAGATAAAACCTGAAATAATTTTTATATGGTGAAACAATTTGATGCCCGATGATGCTCTGTAAAGCATGTATTATCTGAATACCAAGTGTTGCAAACACCATATTACTGAGGGTTATCAAACAAAAATGAACAGTTGAAAAGACCAAAAGATCAGTGACCAAAAACATTGTTTCGGAATGATCTCGAAACCAATAGCCTTAACTTGTCTATTTGACTTCCAGGCTAAAGAACATCCCCAGACCAAAAATGCAAGTTTGCATTCTGGGAGATCAGCAGCATTGTGACGAAGCCAAGGCTAATAATGTTCCATTCATGGACGCTGAAGCCTTGAAAAAATTGAACAAGAACAAGAAACTTGTCAAGAAATTAGGTAACGTATTCATCAAAATAACGAGCAAAATTTGTAGAGGAAAAAAACCAACGCGTTTTCATCAGAAAAGAGATAGATAATGAGTGAAAAATATAATGAATAGTTTCGTTTACTTCTGAATAAATGTCAATAAAAGCTAATCAGAGAAATAGTAAACCAAGTCCTCTTCCTTAAAAGCACCTGCATTGTTCAATCACATGGCAGTGAAGGTCGTAACCGGAAGTAGATAAAATTCAGCACTGGGTGTGGGCATGGCGTATAAATAACCTTGCACTTCAATCTCTGTCGAAACATTTAAAAAAATTATCTCAATCATTAGTCATAAAAAAGATGGATTATTTCATTGTATCTTCATTTGTTCTTCTTATGCAGCCAAGAAATACGACGCTTTCCTGGCCAGCGAATCTCTCATCAAACAGATTCCTCGACTTCTTGGACCCGGTCTTAACAAAGCCGGTAAATTCCCTGGTCTTTTGTCCCATCAGGAATCCATGATTGGAAAGATCGATGAAGTCAAGGCGACAATCAAGTTCCAGATGAAGAAGGTAAATCAATATCAATTTTTGAAGTTATTTTTTCGTCAGTTGGAGTGTTGGTGAATGTGGATATCAATTGAAGCAAAAATAAAACTTATTCCTTCGATATGAGTTATTGAACTTGGAGAAAAATGAAAATAGTTTTCACATATCTATTTGACTTGAACATTCTCATAACTGCAGTTAAAGTACCAATCTTCTGGGAAAAAAAAAAAAAAAACTTCGAATACGATCGTTAAGGTGATAAATTTGATTTTTTTCAATTCAGGTACTTTGCTTGTCCGTGGCTGTTGGACACGTCGAAATGACGCCGGACGAGTTGGTGCAGAACGTACATCTGTCGATCAACTTCCTCGTTTCTCTTTTGAAGAAACACTGGCAAAACGTGCGGTCCCTGCACATCAAATCATCCATGGGACCGCCCCAGAGGCTCTACTAATTTACTATTTTCACAGTATTTTACACGAGCTCTTGTTCTGTCTTGAAAAAATAATGAAAATAAAAAAGCGAAAAAAAAAATTAAAATCAATTGTATTTTCCTTATTCTCTTGAAATTCCTTCTTCCACGCGATCCTGTACATTTTATAACAATTGAAATGGCTTCGAGAATCATAAAAGTACAATCAGAAAGTCGTCACACGGCCATTATTATGTGCAATTAGACAAAACTGGCCTTTTCGTCAGCTCTTGTTCGTTACAAAAATTCGAAATCATATCTGAATTTTAATATTAGGCTGGTACCTCCAAACGTCAGAATCGATTGTTTTGAAAATGTTATTAAAAATAAAATTTATCTAACCAAGTTTTTATTAATAATTTTTTCACCAGAAAAACGAAAATAATCTGAGATACGAGAGTCAATTTTGAACGTAAATATTTATGACGTACAGTAATACACTCGTATGCAATAGGGCTCAAAAAAAAAAAGTGGCCTTTTCTTTCATAAACAGAAGTGTCCATCTCAGAGTTTGTTGAGTATATTTCCAAGGAAGCCGGAACTGGAACAAGATGAATACCATCTTCCCACGACATACTGTTGCCAGATGTGTGAAAAGAGATGGTAAGAAAAGAGCACGTAGACAGGATGCGTGGTCGCATATCCTGCAGTCATTACTTTTCCATAATCTCCGGTTTCGAGTCAGTCTCTCTCTAAAATCCGTTCTGCCAAACTGCAATGAAGTTGAAATAATAAACCCACTCGTTTTGTACCTGAAAAGACCGTCAACATTGTCATCAAACATTTTCGCTGACACCGAAAAGGAAGCAAACACAGGATGCACAGTCGAATCATCGTAATTCTTTTATGAATCTGGGATATCCGAGCGAACTCAGTTCTGAAATGGTAGAAACAATATGTTTTCTGGATATAGAAACAGCAAAAGTATGAGCTTAAATTCGTCCCTCCACCAGAAGTTCGATAAAATCGTTACTTTCAAGAAAATATATTGAAAAAAAATTAGAATCGGTAAAAAAAGAGTTAGAAAAAGTGAAAAAAAAAAGAAGAAATTCGATGAAAAATGTTAAATTTCGGTTAATAGGTAAATCGAGTGTTAAATTTTGAGGCTTCAGAATTTCACGAATAAATCGGTATACAAAATAATAACGATAGATAAAACGTCGAAGAAACCGATCTGAAGAAATTTGAGGCTCGTTATAAGGGTTAAGGGACACGCAGGTGTTCCTCACAAAAAAAAAAAAATACGAGAAAAAATCGGTCTTCTCGAGATCCTTCAGACCTTTTATGTGTATATACCCGGACCTTCCTCTCGGGGTAAAGTGCATGTGTGCACACCAAACAACTTTTCTCGTTTTACATATACGTCGAATATGTATTTGTGAAAATGTATGTTTGTATGTACTCGCAGGTCCACGGTCCCTTGTACCCGAAACGGCTCTTCTCACCATGGTCCTTTCTTACTTTCCCTCTCTCTCTCTCTCGCCCGCTCTCTCTTTTCTTACACTATTTCCGAGCTCGTCCGTCCGAGAGACTCTTTGTGGGGGTTGTCGACGATATATCCTCCTTTGAAGAAGCTCCGTAGCTTCTCGTATTATTCGTGTTCTCATATTCCGCCCTGCCAGCATTTCGACGCTCGCTTTTTTCTTTCTCTCTATCTCTCTCTCTCTCTCTCCTTCCTCTTTTTCTTTCGCTTTCTGCTTTTTCTTCTCCTCCACTATTCGCCTCAATTTCTCGTCTGTTTAGTCTCGTCTTGTACTTCCAAGACGATTCATCCAGCAACCAAGAAACCGGAAAATATTTCTCGATACACGTTTTTCTTGTTATTATTTTAACCATACTTTTTGCTGTGAACGAACATTTCAAGTGTCCGAAGGAATATAAATTGTCAATTAAACGATTGGAATAGCTCGATTTTTTTTTTAATTAAAAAATCCTGTTTTTCACAGGATTTAATACAACGACAGTGAGAGAATAGGTGAGAATATTTTTATAACTTCCTCGTACTGTGTTTTGTTTCGTGTTCACGTGCTGGCTCAAATTCATTGCAATTCACTGTCACTGTTTTATTGATATACAATCGTGTAGATATGAATAACGCGTTGTTACATACGTTATAAATAATATTCTTCGAATTATCAACGATTCCGGAAAGCTTTGTCTGGATCCATAAAAAAATGAGTCTCATTATCAACGAGGCCTTCGGAATTGATCGTTTTCAACGATTCAAACGTCACTGTACACAACGCGTACACACAAACATGAGAAAAAATATATTGGAAGCGCGTGCGTCTTCGATCGATTGGATCGAAATCGACGGTGCTCGAAAAATTCCTCGTAACGATTTTTTGTTGTCGCTCTTAATAATACATTATTATTGTTATCGCGTGAGGTTTTTCCTCTCGTTTAACAAGTTGCATGTTATCTCCCGATAGAAATCTCTGTTTTAAGGGCTCGACGATATATAAAGTGTTCGGTATATATTTTTCATACAAAAGACTCGTGTTTACCAAGCTCAATTAATATAGAGTGTCCACGGATGTACCGCGATCGACGGGAGTGGTGGAGAATTGTTTGTCTTTTTTTTTCTTCCTTATCTGCGATACTGAAGTGACCAAGGGGTACGCGATGACGACAAGCCGGAAAGTTGTCAGTTTGTCAGTGTCTATTGGACGGTCTATGGTTATCGAGAGTTATTTTGCGGCTTCTCTGCTCTCTCGTACGTTTTTATCAAAAAAAAAAAAAAAAAACTATAATTTCTCAAAGTGTCCAATAAAAACGTGCAAAAATAAACGAAACTTCGAAAATATGAAGAATGTGCTAAAGTGCCTGTGTGTTTTTATGTGGATTATTTTCTTTTAGTCGTATATCGTTGACGATGTGTGTCTGTGTGTGTGTGTGTGTGTGTGTGTGTGTGTGTGTAAAATAAGAATTAAAATGGGACATGAATCGACCACGTTTTAGATATGATCTTCGCTTTAATCTCGAACAATCGCTGCTGCGATAACATTGCCAATTCTGAACAACGCTATCCGATTCTAATAATTCTTACAGGTATCAATCTCGACGTACGAATACGTACCGATACGACGAAGCTGTTCGAAAAAATTTCTCATTTTCAAAACAATAATTAACACCAATTTGTTTCATTGTTTTTCAGTGCAAACGATTATTCTTGTTAAATACTTTACGTGCGGAAGCTCGAGTTGTTTGTTTTTTTTTTTTTTGCGTTATTGCGATAGGAAAAAAATATCTTGAAAAAAACCTACGCGTTTCGTTGCTGTCATGCAGCCGATAACAGATATATTCCAGAGCTGCAGAGAAGTGTCGAAGAAGTTAATTTCTCCCTTGCTGGTTTCTCACAGCTTCGTACATTTAATTAACTATTTCGATAAAAGCTCTTTAAATTTTTTCTTCGATCGATTGATTCGGATTTTGTTATTTCCAATTTTTTTTTATATTTCGTGCATATTGTTTTTTTTTTTTTTTTTCGAAAATAACTTTATACAGAGCCGGATTAATATCGACTTTGGTAAGTGGTGACAAAAGAAGTTGAGAAAATTTGTTCTCTCGAGTGTTTTGGTTATAACGATACTTTGAAATCGACTCGAGAGAGGCAATGTCAGATTTTCTGATTAAACGAAAAAATTTCTCTAACGGAGAAAAATTTTAATGTTCATTTTTCCATCGGTGAAGTGTGTAAATACTTGGAAAAATCAAGATAATCCATGGGGAGAATGAATTTTCTTTTACGAGGGTAAAATTTCGTTCACGGATTAGTTACCTGAAGCGCAGCAAGGGGTCCACAAATCTAGAAGACACAGCCAACGAAATGGTCAAACCGAAAATATATATATAGATATACTATCCTATGAATTTCGTACAGAAAGCTCTCTGTAGAAGAAAAACCAGTGAATTTTTTCTCTCCCTCTCTCTCTCCCTCGCTTGCTCTGAATCAGATAAGTTACGAGGCATCGAAGAACGCTCTTGTTGGCCGAGATAAAATGTTTGACGAAAATTTCGATCCTATCGGGAGCTCTCCTCAGCCTCGTCGTTGAAATAAAAAAAAAAAAAAGAACCAACATTGTGTACACTCTTTAGAAAGATAAATTTTTATGAACCCACCGCCGGACCATTTGAGCACTTAAACCGATAGCTTTTTTTTTTTTCGTTTTCATGACTCTGTGTGTGCTTTACATTAGAGTCTTATGGGCCCGAGTTTTTCTCAAGTATTTCAGATGTTTCAGAACTGATAAGCACGAAAAAAAACTGATTTTTTTTTTCTTTCTTTCTTTATCGAGAAAATATATCCGTATTCACAATATTGTGAAATCGTGTATCGGATCATCGAATACCAATGAACGAAACCGCGTAGCTCGCCGCATTTTCTTTTTTCGTTTCAATTAATTCCGATTAAAAAGAATTTTAATAAATGTCAATTCGATGTTTTAATTTTGAAATGTTTTTTGTTTTTTTTTTTTTACAGGATTTAGTTAAATATGCAAGTCCGCCAGTGTTGGCATACACTCGTATATTTTTTTCACATCGTCTGCTTGATCGTCGTGGCGAATACAGTGACAGAAAAGCCAAAATGGAAAACATCTACGAGTGCCAGTATTATTTCTTACGAAGTACATACGAGAACAACAGATGCGTCATCAACGACGAGACAAGATGCAGCCAGATGGAATACTCAGGAGCGATTTGTCACCGAGAAAACGACAAATTTTCCAACGTCACCGATCAACAGTTTCGTCAATGATTCCACGACTGAGCAATCGACATTCGGCGAAACGAACGAGAAACTCGTACAGTTTTCGACTTCCAGGGACAACGAGTCTAACGAGGAAAATCATTTTTTCAATTTGGACGAATCTAACGTAAAACATTTAACGGAATTCGATTTTGAGAACGCGATCGATACTTCCGGCGATCTTTCTTCTAATTCCAATCAACATCACACGCGCGTCGACGTAGACGACACCGAAGACCCTCCGTGCAAATTGATCGAACCATCGCCGACCTCCTACACTTCAAATTTTCTGCTTAATAATGCTAAATCGGTTTATAACGATCTTGATACAACCGTCGGCACGACGGAACGAACGAAAGGTAAAAACGAAGTCAAAGTCATTTATAGTCCTGTGAAAATGAACTATTTCGATGCTATTCAATTTTTTTTTTTTTGCTGATCAAAGTTTCTGCTGTTGGGAATCTGATTTCTGTTATTGAAGGTTTCGAAAAATCTGAAAAATACAGCCTTACAATTATTCCGTGGATAATTGTTGTTAGAACGATCTTAAAATTAAAATAGAGAATAAAAAAAAATCAACAATTACTCGATGAATAATTGTTGTTAGAAAGAATAAAATGAATTTGTTGATTTTCTAGAGAAAAATTACGAAAAACATTCAAAAGAACTCTAGAAAATCAACAAATTCATTTTATTCTTTCTAACAACCATTATTCATCGAATAATTTAACAATAATTATTCATGGAATGATTCAACAATAATTGTTCATCGAATAATTGTTGTTACAACAACACTTATTCATCGTTAATTCGAATAATTGTTGTTAGAAAGAATAAAATGAATTTGTTGATTATCTAGAGTTCTTTTGAATGTTTTTCGTAATTTTTTTCTCTTTTTTGACATTTTTTTTTACACTTAAGGAAACTTTTCGTTGTATCTCTTGAAAATTTCGTAAATTTTTTTGCCAAGAAATCTGCAAATTTCAAGATTTATTCATCACATTGTTTTCAAATTTAGTAGAAAAATCTTAAAAATTCGATATTAATTGAAAATTCAAACGTGTTTAGAAGAATCACTTATCGAGTAATATATATGGGCAGATTCTTAACTTTTTGATCGCGGCCTGCGGGCTTGGATCAGCGATTTAGCTGCCGATTTTTTCCAAGAATTTGAACTCAATATAATAAAATTTGATGAATGTAGAAATTTTTGAGATTTTTTAAAACTCAACTTTTTAGACATTTTCACAATTTTTTCGCGCGAGCTCTATGGAGCTTGGAGACTCTAACGAAGCGGCATTTCTCTCCTTCAGTCTTGTAGTTTCGAGAAAAAAATAGTTAAAAAAAAAATTCTGAACCAAGATCCAGTTTAATCAGCACTCTTCTTTTGGAGAACTATTGTTAACGAAATTTCGAGTATTTTTGAAGACACACGTGATGAGGAATATCCTTAAAACAGGAAAACTCTCAGTCCGTGAATTTCTGTACAATTATAAATATTCAGCTAGAACTGCATGTCATCGAAACGTTTTTCGAATGATCTGTTTACGTTATTATGAAGCCCAGTATTATCAATAACCATGATTCCATTAAATAAAATGTTCAATCGACAGATACAAGTGAAATTCACGTGGAAGATCTGACAGTCGAAGACACATATCAACCGGATTCTTTGACCGTTTCATGGAAGCGACCGAACATCAGTACTTCCAGCGGATTTCATTATCGAGTGCAATGGGAATTGGACAGTGTTAAGAACATATGTAAAGTTGAAAGTTATGCGGAAACATACAAAATAATTTTGACTCCTCTGAAGCCGTGTAAGACTTACAGCGTGACAGTAACTCCGTACATCGGATCTGATAACGGAACTGACAGAATAGGCAAAGGGACGACTGGATTCAATGGTAAATAAGTAGATCATTTTATCGATTCTGTTGAAAAAAAAAAAAAAAACAAATTCCGCCAGTCTGCCTTCGACGAGAAATTCATTATCAAATTTTCTTATTCAATTAACATAGTCAGCAACGATGAATTGGGCTTGAAAGTAGCAAGTAAGACGAATAGTTCACTGAAGATAAGCTGGAGCTTGTCAGGCACCGATTGTGTGACTAATTATTTCATTGACGTCTGTCACAACGACACTTGTTTCCCCGAGGCTAACACGACTTCAACGACGTTCACAAAGTCCGATTTGAATCCTTGTTGGAATTATTCCTTTAATTTGACCGTATTTGGCCCGAGAGGCCCATATGGTTCTGTGAGTATCAACGATACAACGGATTTTGTCAGTAAGTCGTTTTTTTTTTTTTTTTACTCGGCAAAGAATATATTTCCTATTGCTGTCTTTCCTCTCCGTTTTTCTCGTGCTCTTTCATTAATTTTGTTCTTTTTATTGCAGCTCCTGGCCAACCTTCACCGCCGACGATAGACTCAGGAAATCACACGCTCAATGTTACCTGGAACCAAACCATCGGCCATACGTGCGTCGATCATTATCGTGTCAGTTGGATTCGCAACCACAAAACTAACACTAGAAATACCAGTGAGACTTCGATTATTGTACGGGAATTGGAAGCTTGCGCCGTTTACGAAATTGTCATAACTGCTGTTTGGGCTGATGGCGAAAGCGAGGAGCAACGCGCCTATTCCAACGCGACAGCTCCCGATGGTCGGTGAATTTCTGAAACTTATTATTTTCACTGTAAAATTTTTCGAAATTTTTTTTATCCAAACGTTACTAAAGTTTGGATCAGTTTTTTTAGCTTGAATATTTTTAAATATTTTGTGGATACTAATTAAAATTGATCTAAAAGAACAGTAAAAATCATGACGTTTAAACGAAAATCAATGTAAAAATCGAAATGGTCAACTCTTTTTCTTCGTTTTCTCTTCACTAGTAACCGATGCACCGGTGGCATTAAATGAACCGTCGATCGAAAAAGACGCGATATCGATACGATGGATGATCTACACGAACGAGACCAACAACTGCCTCCCAATGACTTTGACCGTCGTCTGTACCGTCGATGAAATTCTCGGACAAGGTTACAAATCTCCCGATGCCAGTCCAAACTTCATTATAGAACAAGGAACCGTAAATGCAGTGAAAAATACGACTATCAGCAATCTCGGCCCATATACGAGATACATATGTCACAGTATTACTTTTAACGCGGGAGGTCGAAGTCGAGGAATCAGTTTACCTGTCACAGCAACGACTCTACAAAATGGTAAGGAGTTAGAAAAACGTGCGACTTTCGATCAATTCGATGAAACTTTGTCGAGCTGTAATAAAAATTTTGGTCAATGTTTCTATGGTCTGAAAACTAAGAACTGTATTTCTGATTCATATGATCAAATTTTTTCGGAAATTCATTTCATTCCCTACGATTTTTTTGATTGAAAAATGAGCAACGGTATCATCGTTCAATTATTTGTCACTAGAATATCATTTTCTTTTCTTCGCATTGTTGATTAATTTTTTGTTTTAATAAAAGTCAACGGCTTTTGAATCTGCTCAATTTTCAACATTTTTTTTTGGAATATTCATTTAGAAATATGGACCATTTTGAAACTGTTACTATCGAGAGGAAATCACTCTTCTGGAGACCAATTTTTTTTTCTATTACATGAATTAATCGACGAAAAGTATTACTGCAAAAAATTATTGCACCGTGAAACCAACCTGTATTTATGGGAAAATCGAGATCGTTGCAAAATGGCGAATTCTTCAAACGTCGTGAATGTACCATTTGATTTTTAATGAATGAAAGAATCATTTAAAATAGTTGCCTGAAAAAAATTTAGCTACAAAGAATAAATTTTGCATTGAAAAGTTTTGAACACAAAAGATAATAAAACGATCGAAAAGATTTTGATTGCCATCGATTAACAAGACATTTTACGTTTATTTTGTGCAGTTCCATTCCCTCCAAAATTGAAACCGGAAGCGGAGACGGTCGTGACGAATTCAAGCATCAAATTGAAGTGGGATAAGCCAGTTGTGGTGCCTGGGGCATTAAAGAGTTTCAGGATCGCTATAATTTGGCGCTATACTATATCACATCGTCCGTCCGGGTGCATCGAACCCACTGAAGGCGTCAAAAATATAACAATCGACGAAGGTAACGCAACGAGTTATTTGCTGGAAGCAGTGCCAATGACGCTTTATAGAATAAGAATGTACGCTGCAACCGAAGCTGGTTTCGGAAGCCCGACTTCGCCCGAAGAACCATACACCACACCGGCTGGAGCTCCGAGTCAAGTGACAAACGTAACGTACATGATAAGCGAAACACCGGATCCAAATATACTGGATGTAACAATTATGTGGGGCCCTCCTTGTCTCGCCAATTCGAAAATTATTGAATATTATCAAGTCACCGGAACTGGCAAACGAGAGGGTTTTGAAGATCGCACCTTTAACTACACCGCCTATCATACGACGAACTGTGTCAATGATTCTTGCACTCTTGTGATAGACACTATGAAAGAAGAATACACTTACACCGTTCACATTGCCACTAAAGTTGCGGATTACGATTATCTTGGCGAAATTTCTGAGTTGCTGATCGCTTTCCCCGCTGGAAGTAAGAAAAATATTATTTACGAAATATTTTACGATATTTTTTCTGGGTTTATCCCAAAGAATCAATTTGTGCCTCATTACATTTGTCACTGTAATTTTATAAGTAATCTCACAGTTGTCGAGGTAAATTAACGCTGCAGCCTTGCTGGGAGGTAAAATTTCGTCGAGTTTTCAAAGATTTTTCAATTGAAGCTAAATCCGATGGCCTCTTTATTGGATGAAATGAAAATTTTTAATATTCAGTTTGAAAAAAATTTCATAAATGTTTTTTTCATGGATTTTAGTTCCACCACCACCGGACGAAAATTACACGAGTTTGATAAGCATCGATCCCTTGAAAGCTCGAAGATCAACGACGACGGCAACAATCTTATTGCCAATATTTCCCAACTCAGGAGGAACGATTCAATGCTACGCAATCATAGTTGCCAAACTCGGATTCAACAATGAAACCTTTGGGAGGTTTGAGGAACCTTCCCACTGTGAGAATACTTCGTGGCCTCACGTAGCAACGTGGTCCGAATCGAAACGCGAACATTTCACTATTCCCTATCAAGCAGTTAAATTCGGCGCCGACTGCTATTTCTGTAAGTCATTTTCATCTCAATATTTTTCTATATTTGTCAAAAATTTCATACTAACCAATTCAGTTCCATCAAATTCGTTGCAGAATTGAAATAAAAATGAAATAATCATTAAATATATGTATATTGACTGACGAAAATAAATTCCAATCTTTCATTAAAACTAATTTGATAAACTCAATAAAACGTAACAAATGTTGAATTGTTTTTGAGCATTTGTTGTAACCAATGATACAAAAAAGTGGAAAACGACGACTCTGTCCTTGTAATTGGATCATATTTTTGAGAAAATTTTTAAAAGATTTAAAATATTTCAAGTCACAAAACGCGTGTACTCTTAGAAACTGAAATATTAACGGATTATTTGTGTTAATTTTGTCGTATATTTAATTGCAGCATATGTAGCTGATTACGGAAGTCTCAAGGCGGTGAAATTCGTTCTCGGTGAGGACACGGAAACCTGTCCGGAAATATCATCGAACCAGGAAGAGCGTTCTTATTGCAACGGGCCTCTTGATCCGGACACATGGTACCACGTTCGAATGCGAGCGTTCACGAATGGTGGATACAGAGACTCGATAAATTTCACGGTCAAAACTGGTGCGTAAGCGAAGATAAACGTCTTTTTCTGCTATTTGAGAGTCCGCACGAGAAGGATAAGAAGAAGTAAAGAGATATGATCAGTTTATCGTATTAATGACAATAAATTTTTCGTGCAGACGCCGAGCTCCGAGTAGGACTGGTAATCGGTACGATATTCGGAATACTTTTTCTTGGAATTCTCACGACAATGATGCTTCTTGTCCGGAAATGTTCATTGCAAGTGTGAGTATGATAAAAAAAAAAAAAAGAAATTCGAATAATCCATGAGGAAACTCGTAAAGAAAAGTTTGTGGATAGAGCTACTGTTATAATAGTAATACGAAGCAATTGTTTGACTTGATAATCACAGTGTGAATAATGACTATGATTGAAACGTTGTAACAATAGCCACCCGTAGAAGAGATACGAGTTTACTCAAAAAAGATCAATATTTGTCTTCCCTACGTTCCTGACTCAAAACTTTAAATGTACTGTGTTGTGAATGAACGTCATAAAAAAATGAACAAGGTCGAAACGCGCGTTCTCGTAGAAGCTACTGTCGCGTCGAACTTGGCTGTTTCGTGATTAAGTTCAGTATTCTTTTTCTCACTCTCCGACTATCGTTCTATCCCCTGTTCTCTCTCTCTCTCTCTCTCTCTCTCTCCCTCACGCTTCCCTTTTCTAATAGCAGTATAGTGAAGATAATATATGTAGAGTGCCTCGATGCCTAGTCCACCGAACGTTCCGCCACCTAAATACAAGTTGAGGTTTATTTTAGTCACAGATATTTTTGTACGACGTTGGTCGAAGGTGCAATAACGAGATATCTTAACTTTTTTCCATCCCTGAAACACGCCGCTCTCTTCTATAACGCTCGAAACCTGCGCGAGCTATAGTTCGTAAAAAACGTTTTTTTTAATTTTCAAATATAATTTTAAAAAATGACGAGTACACCGGAATTCTGGAGAACCGAGTCGATGTTCCCTTATCTGACAAAGTGCGTATCCTGATTGACGATCGATTTTAAACACGTACGTGCTCTCTAAAAAGTCATACAGATATCTTCGCAGTTACAATATTTTCGTGTTCTTCTCCGTCGCCAGTGAACCGTGACGCACGAATTTGAGACACACCTCTCGTCAGAACCTAATGCTGATTAAACAAAAAGTCAGAGGAAGTTGTGCGATAACGCGTTGTGAATCGCGGATTAATGAGATAAAGATTATTTTACTCTGACTTATTATTTTCATGAAAGAAATCAGTTGAAAAAATGAAATAAACTTGCTTTTCATTTGATAATCGACGATGTGGCGTGTCTGCAGCTTTTAAGGCGAGAGCTCTGCTGTCCAATTTTTTTTATTTTTAAATAAAAACACTTTTCTTGTTTATTCTTTATATTACAGAGTGCTGCGTAGATTCTTACATTCCGATATGACCGGATCCCCCGTGCCAGCCCCATTCACCAGACGAAAATTCATCGCTCACTGTCAACAGTTGGCTGATAATCCAGGAAAGCTCAGCAACGAGTATCAGTTGCTACAGACACTCAGCGTTGATCTTCAAATGCCAACAAACGCGGCGTGCCTACAGGCCAACAGAAAAAAAAATCGATACACTGATATTTTGCCTTGTAAGCTTTACAAAGACGAATATCCTCGAAAATGAAGATCAATAAGCAACGCGAATAATATTTCATGAAGTATGTGTCAAAAACTATTCAACATTTTATTTTCAGATGATTTTTCGAGAGTCAAACTGGAAGTGATCGACAATGATCCAAACACAGATTATATAAACGCGTCTTTCATAAAGGTACGTTTCCTCATATTGATACGTTTTTGTAGCTTTTTTGTTTCAATTTCTATTGAAAGTTCCGTTTTATATTTATAAAAAAAAAATTCAAGGGCTTTTCGGGCGACGAAGATTACATCGCTTGCCAAGGTCCAAAGGAAGAAACGACCTACGACTTCTGGCGAATGATAGACCAGTACGACGTCAAAATAATTGTAATGTTGACTCAGCTCGTTGAAAAAAATAAGGTTTGTATATTATTCAATAGTTTTTATTCGTTTTAACTTTAATTTTGACGAATTTTACATAAATTTCCATTATACATTCGCATTTTTAGGAAAAATGTCACCAATATTTTCCAACTATCAGAGAAACATTTACTTACGAAAATATGGCGATAAGATGCACTTCTGAATTGGATTATAAAACATACACGCAAAGAACACTCGTTCTCCAAAAAGTGAGCATTTATATGAATATTTATTTAATAACTTGAGAATTGTACAAATTTTTTTTTTTCACTAAACATATGTTTTATGCTTTTTAGGAAAACGAGAAGAGAACAATAATTCATTTACATTTCAAAGATTGGCCGGATCACGATGTGCCTGAGGATTTTGATCCGATGATTAATTTTTGTCAAATAATGCGTCGTCATATGGGAGCGACTCGTGGCCTCGTCGTCGTACATTGCAGGTGTGTTTGTATAATTCAGAGAAATATATTAATGCAACGACTGATTCATAGCGGGCGAGAATGTACAACCAAATTGATTATATTAAAAATGTGTTTATTGAAACTCTTTGCAGTGCTGGGATCGGTAGAACAGGCACCCTGATAGCTATAGATATACTGTTGCAACACATCAAAGAAAATCGAAAACTCGATGTTTTCGGTACAGTGTACAGGCTACGACACCATCGGATAAACATGGTCCAACGAGAAGTGAGCAAAATATCTTTCCTTCATTTTTAATGTTCAATTATTTCATGAATTTTTGAAATACTCAATTGACTCTAATAATTAAGCTGGCAAAACGATCTTTTCAATTAACGAATTTTTCTTTTTCAGAGTCAATACGCATACATTTATAATTGCATAAAACAAGTACTTAAAAATCCCTACTTCTCGAAAACTTGTAAGTACATTTATCACTACTATTCATTGTATTTTTTTTTCAGCTTTACGAAAGTAATTATTTAAAAACAAATTTGCAGACAAACCTCCGTCCGTTGATCCAATCTTTGACAACAATTCTCACAAAAAGAAAGAAACTTCGGATTCTAGTACGAATCTAGTCAGCAGCCTTGAAACTCGTATGTAAAATTCTCTCAAATCGACTGATACTAAAAAAAAAAAAAAAAACCAAAAACAGAAAGTTAAACAATATTGAAAATACGGAGTTTGGAAATGACTGACCAATGGAATGAAACAAAAACAAAGAGCCAAGTATTTTAACAAACGATAGAAATAACACAAGTTTCTTTTCTACTGCAGAATGAGAGCACACAACATTCTAAAAAAACAAAAACAAAACAAAAAAAAATAACGAGGTACGCCAATAAGTTGAGATTGCTTCGTGTGTCGCTTCGCTTTAATTCTTTCGTGTTTGTGTCCAACGAGAAAAAAAAACAGTAAAACTGTCACTAATATTGTTGTCACCTGCAGGCCATTTTAGCACAAGTATATCGTGTTTTAATTTTTTCGCTTCATGTGCGTCGTCAATCGCTTAAAAAACTGTTGAATTTTCTTAACAATTTTATCAATTGTTTAACGAACCATAACTTTTATATTTACAGTTAAGAAAAGCAGCTTTTCAACGTCAGTGGAATCCGCAGAACCTATTTATCAAACATCCTCAGAACAGGCATCTCGGACGTGCTATCCGTTGAATGGTAAGAACATCATGATTTTTTTTTTCTTTCAAACATTTTCGTGTCAGGTAAATCGAAATATTGCAAAAAAAAAACCATTAATTTTTTTGTTAATTTTTGACAATTTAATTTTGCGAAGGTAAACTCGGGGTCGAAAACGATTCCAGGCAAACGATAATTGAGTTTGATTGTGGTATTCTCTTAGTTTTTTGATAAAGAAAAAAAATGGTGTATGGTGAAGTCGAATTTAGTAGACATTTGACGATGGAAACTCATTAGGAAAAATGCAAAAAAGCAAGATTTTAATTAAAAAAAATTTAAGTCCTTTCCGATGACCCCCTTGTCGAGTTGATTTCTTCGTTTCTCGTAAGTGAACGATATTTGATGTTTGGACGCAATATTTCTGTACGTTTGTTTGTTGAAGGCCTCAGATATGCGAAATCAACGAGTGCGATTGACACAAGGCCATACCCAAAACTTATCGGTAAGTTCAAATGAAAATTTCTTTAATTACGCAAATTCAAAACTTTGATTTTTATTGTGTGAAAAATAAAATTATGTTTTTGAAAAGGTCGATCCAATACACACGATCATCCCATATACGATATGAGCAATGATTCAGCGGAGCTCAAAAGTAGCGACATCAGTTTTGACATTACCGAATCTGAAGGATCGACGACGTCGTTGTACGAAAACATGCAACCGTTGTTGCGTTCGAAATCAACTCACGCATTCGGACGAGAGGAAGATTCGTACGTTATTCAAAGTAATGAAACTAATTTATTTATCCCATTGATCGTCGAACTTAACAAACGACTCTTGTTAACTTGAACTTTCCATCATTTCCAGACTTGCTCGAGCACGACACTTCGTTATGAAAAAAAAAAAAACAAAACAAAGTAACAAATGATTTGAGGACAAGTGTGTATTATTTTTGTTCAACTACCAGACAACCGTGTGATAAGTACCTTCTCAACTGAAAAAAGATCATCAATTTACAAATAACCGCAAGACCAAAGCAGTTCAAACTCAGTTCAAAATAGTGTCCTAGAAATAAGTCCCTACCATGAGCATTGCCTCGCACAAGATTGTACATAAATGAAATATTGTTTAAGAAATCATCAACACTATTATTTACACTCTTTCAATCGTAATGATTTTCTCGTTAAATCATAAGTGTAAATAGAAAGAATTCACTAGAGAATAAGAAAAATTTTAATTTATCAATGGACGATTGACAAACCAAATGAAATAATGAAATAATGTAAATAACTTGGTGCCATTTACTCTTATAAATTCACAACGCTCGTTAATTATCTTTAGAGTTTCTCGCGACGAGCCATCATTCGTTCATTCCGTTTTACTTTCGTTTTTAAATGTAAAATACCATTGTCATTATTTTCTTTTTTATACCTATATGTATGATAGACAAAATATACAATTTGTAAATACTGCAAATTAGTAACGATATTTTGTGGAATAATCCTTTGGCGAAACGACGAGACCCCGTCCTTTTCTCGCTCCTCTGTAAACGGTCTCTATGATATCGATCATTTCTTGCTTATCCTCTAAAGTCCAATTAATTTTGTTGTTGTTACCAGTACCCAAATCTATCATAATGTGCTTGTTTCTAAAGAAAAACATTACCGTACACGGATCGTACAATTCGTACCTGTAATTGATAAAAATACGATTAACAAAAATTTTGTATGATCATTGAGGAGTTACAAACGTCCGAAATTTTGAAAAAATCCATTTTTTTATCTTCTGTAAATGTACTTTTGATAACTGTTTTTACTATTTTTCAAATGTCACGTGCAAGCATATTTTCAATTTACTTTGATTAGAAACTTTTCTATAAACTGTTGATACGATTAATCAGAAAAGATACATGAAAAATTATGAGTTGCTCATTTTTTTCCAATGAAAAAGTTCAACTTGACAGATCATATCTAAGTCTATTTGCAAGCTTTTTTATTTTTTCAGATCCATGTTTTTTTTTTGCTAGTGATGTAAGCAAAATTTAATGCATTTGTAATTATAAAAGAAACCCATTTTTTTCGGCCTACATTTTGTTGTATATTTTACAATAATCTTGAAAAAAAAATCACTCGTCAATGTGAATTTTTTCCTGCAACAGACGCATGTAACACCGTAATTAAATAAAATCAAATAGAAGTTGAATGTCATACATTTTGTTAAAGTCTGGTACTTCGGTGATATCAACGAGATATATAACAGCAAAATTCTTTACTTTCTCAGCAATATTGTACAGCACTTCATCCATTTTCATACACATAGGATCCCAATCGTGTCCAAAACGTATAACCTTGAAATAATATAATTTCAATGAGAACTTTCTTAATTTATTTGTGAATTTTTATCATGTGAAAACTGTCAATGTTGACAAACAAAAGTATAGGTTATGATATCATATATTTACCACTACACGATCTTCTTCCGACAAAATCGCTTGATCGACTTGCCAGCCATTGTGGAGATGAGATAGCATATACGACATTTTCGAAGGGTTTAATTATCTCTTTTTTAGAAAAATATTTATAATAGATTATATACGATCACAAACGTTCCGCGCAAACGACGAAACACGAAACTGACAAATGTATCGTACCATGAGTCTGGAAAGTATTTATACATGAAAGTAAAATGAAAATGTTAAACCGCACCGAGAAGGTTCAGATCACGTTATCTGTTGGTACTGAAAGCTACTGACAGTTCATTCGGCCGGTAACTTACCAACCATATTGAACCCAATTTTTCTCGAAATACAATAAAATAAAAAATAAACAGAGTTGTAAATGTACTTGTACCGAGACTCTACCGAGTTTCTTGATAACATGTTTCATCAGAAGAAAAATATACCGAATATACCAAAAAATAAGAAATAATTATTATTTCTGGTGACGATCGACGAACGATTGATAACGTTCGCCCAATGGTTCGAATTTTTATCGGTGCTTCGCATTTTCAACAAATTCAAATTGTAGAGGTCGACACGACACAGTTGCGTGACAATAAAAAAAAGTACAAATATAAAAAGAGGAGAAAGACAAATAGCATTTTTGATTCTTATGTTCTAATGTTGTGAATAGAGCTAAAACAAGAAAAAAATGCCGGTTTTAACGCGCTTTCAAAAATACGCTATTATTGGTATCGGAAGTTTGGGAGGAGCGGCATTTTTTTACGCAAATTCTTATGGCGATCGTGAACATCCGCAAGTCACTAATTCTTGGACGTCGAATTTTACACCCTCGGTGAAATGGGATTCCAACTGGGACAGGTTAAACATTTTGATGCAAAGAATTTTTTTTCTACAGAATATAATTTCGTACTATTGTTAAGAAATAAAAGAAACTATTTTCCGACTCAAAGGAAAATAATTAACATTTTTCTTTTTTCATGACAGGCGAGATCCAAAATGTTTGGTTAAACCAATCAAATCTTCCACTGTTAGTAATGAAGTTGACGAGAACAAACTCAACGAAGCTTACGAAGCAAAAAAACCAAAAGCTATCAGACACTTGATTCTCATTCGTCATGGTCAATATAATCTTGAAGGGAAAACAGATGCCGAAAGAGTACTCACGGAGCTTGGTGAGTATTCACTCATAATACTGATGTGTTTAATTATATACGTAATTGATTGCTTTAATCAGTTTTATCACATAAAATAACACGTGTTCTGCAGAAGACACGTCCCAATTTTGTGTTCAGCTTTTTCTTCCAGTCTCTTTATTCTGATAACAATGCTCTACCAAACATCTTAATGAACTCTGAAAATCATGAAAACTAACATAGAATTTTTTAAATTATTTAAATAATTGAATGTATCGTTTTCACACAAGCTCAAAATAAAATTTAGTACAGATACGAAGCAACAGATCAAAGATTTTGGTGCATACTACTTCCTTTTATCAAGAAAAAAAAGAACAATTATCCTGAAAAAATGACAATTCTGCATCTGTCTAATTAATATTTTGCAGTATTCGGATTCAATATTCTGTTTTCAAATATAGATACTAGTAATTTAAAAATTATTTATATGTTATACCCATCAAATATACAATTTTACAGAAAGGATGACTCAGTATTTGATAAACTATACAATCATTGCTCTCATTCAAAGGTAGACGTCAGGCGGACTGCACAGGAGCAAGATTAGCAGAGCTAGCTCTACCATACACATTGATAGTGAAGTCTACCATGAGCAGAGCTCAAGAAACGTCTAAAATTATTGAAAAACATTTGCCCGGAGTTCCAGCGATAGAAGATGGTTTGTTAATCGAGGGAGCTCCTATTCCGCCAGAGCCGCCACTGGGTCATTGGAAATCAGAGCGATACGTAAGCTTCGGACTGTTCTTTCTGTGCATTTCAATTTTTTTACTTTTCAGGAAAATAAAAGATAATAAATGAACTAAAAAAATTTTCTAGTTTTATGAAGATGGGCCGAGGATCGAGGCGGCTTTTCGAAGATACTTTCATCGTGCGGATTACGATCAGGAAAAAGATTCTTACACAGTTCTAGTCTGTCACGCGAACGTGATTCGATACTTTGTGTGTCGGTGAGTTTCAGTCAAACCATTTGTAACCTTTTTCATGCCTTTGTGATCCCACATTTATTAACTAAAATGATGTTTCAGTGCATTACAATTCCCACCAGAAGCATGGCTTCGAATCTCGTTAAAAAATGCGAGTATCACGTGGCTCAGTATAGTCCCAAGTGGTCGTGTAACCCTTCGATGTCTTGGAGATGCCGGTCACATGGTTCCTCAAAATCTTACGACCACATGAGTATTAAAGTGGCGACAACGTCAACCAACCAATTCAACTTCAATGATACTTCCCATCGCCAAGAATTGAAGAAAAACAAAATATTCGGGCGAACAAGGCACAAATGTACATTGAAACTTCAACGCACTCCAGAATTATACGTACTATTTTATTGTTCAGGGATGAAGGAGTGTTTGCCAATGATTCATCGGTTTACTAAAGTTGTCATTTCATTATATTTCTTCTTTATTGTATCTTGAATTATTTACATAAAGCATTTATATATAAAATGTACGGATTGAATTTCTCGACCGTCAGTATTTCACAACAGAAACCTTCATTTGCTGTTATCCTCCAGGTTCTCCATGAGAGATGTTAGGAATGTGTTTCCGTTAATTAGTTTGGTTGTTCCCACGACAAATTCAACATTGACTGGAAGAGAAAAAATAAATATTAACGAAGACTGTATCTGCAATGATTGGATAAAATATCCAAATGGTCGCACAGTTCGCGAGCTTACGGTCTTCTTGTTGCGATAGGAAACGCAATGCTGAAATTTCCGCGTAGGTGCAACCACCGATGAAAAATACCAGAACTAATCTCGGAGGCTCCGAATTCGAGTCTTCGCTCGTCAAAGAATTTCCTGTCAATGAAAAAGTCAGAAGTTGTAAATTCCGCAAAATGACTTTTCGTTTTACAAAAATTATTTGATTTTCGTAAGCAAGGAAATTTGAGTGTTCCAGGTCACGCGACTGCTAGCTTTTTTCGGCGCATACCAAATCAGCCCTTTGCCACGATATTTGGATAGACTTTATAAAGATCGAACCGCGGTCCAATGAATCGTTTTTCGACATTGAAACTCATGATAGTAATCCGGAGGGATGAAAAAATTTATAATTCAATGGTTTCCCTTACTTCGATAAGTTGTGGAAGCATTTTTCAGATCGCTGCTGACCGCTGGTCCCGGAAGCAAACCCAAAACATCGTTTAAACCCTGCCAGCCTCCCGGCTGGACGAGTTGCTCGGCTAAGCGTATGCTCAATGGTGCATACACCGAGTGTACATAACTTATATCCTTGGGTGCAATCTCGTTCTCGTCCTCCACTGTGAGTCTCAATGCTTTTCTCAAAACGGCGTATTGTCTGGCGGACTGTTGTGAACGGAGTAATCCAGCTTTTTCAAGATTCAACAAAGTTGGAAGATGCTGAAAGCCGTAAGTCTGGACAATTTCTTTTTTATAATAATCCAGCAACTTTGGCTTCAATCCCGAATTCGTGAGGGATTGTATGCACAAAAGTCTCAAAACTTTCAACAACGGTTTTTGCTGAGCTATCATATCCTCGATGTAAGAATTAGGCTTATCCGTATCTATGCAATTCAATAATTCTTGCTCAATTTGTAAAGACTCCAGAAACTCGCTAGAGTCTGTAACTTCTTTAACCATCTCAGCTATAGTTGTATCTGCAATATCGAAATCAAAATTTTCAATGTCACACTGCTTTCCGATGACCCCAAATATTCACGTCTGCCAATTCAATCCTTACGCCTGGCCAGTGATTGCTTGGTTGCTAGCATGTGTGGTAATCTTGCGACAAATTGTTTTATTTCCTGAACGCTCTTATCCCCATGTCTCTCATCAAATTGGGATGATATTATTCTTGCTTTTTGACTCAAAACTGGTCCCACACCGTTGAAATTCTTATCTCTGGATAATTTGAAAATAAAAGCGTTAATATTTTTTGGTGAATTTTATATAGCACAGAGGAAAGAACTTTATTCAGCGATTATTTTTTGCTAAAACCCTTCGTTAAATCTATGTTGATGCTAATCTAAAATATTCATTGTAATCTTTTGATATATACCTAATCTCAGCGAACAATTCTTCTCCAGAATTCAGAATAATTTGTTCCTTCTTATCAAGAGAAACAACGGTTGGAGAATCGTCGGACGTGTGAAATTTTTCAGGTGGCAAATGTACGGTAGCTAAAAAATAAATTAAATTTCTTGAACTGAAATCGTGATTAATAAATAGTGATTAACATTTCTTACTGTTTTTAATGCCGAATATTTCGTCTATGAGACCCTCGTAAGTCAACTGCGTTACTAAAGGCGACAACAGGTCAATGCTTCTATCGAGCAACAACAAATGTTCGATAGGCGCTGATTGGGAGTTATTGAATTTGACATCTTCCTCCTCTCGATCTAAGCGTTTTAATAACTCCCACACTTTGCTCGCAGCTGGACCTCGTCCTGTTATTCGTGATATTTTGCCATATAATCTTTGCAGACTTTGTATCGCTTGAGCCACTTGGTATAGGCAAGTTGGATCGTTTTCCAAATAAAATTCTTTGAAGGTATGAGTCAATTCCATGGAAACGAGGTCACTGTCGAAGGGGAATAAATCGCATGGAAATTCCTCTATGAGAGTAAAACTCCCAAAAACTCCTCGATTCTGCAATTTTTTCTCGCACAGCAAACTCTTTCGTGGTACAAAGAAGATGTGGAATTCTTTTCGCTGACTATTATTTTGTTCCCTGTTCAAAATTTTAAAGATTCCGTTAGTTTATTTTTCCCTCCAACCCTTGAGAGGTTTATAACGATCTGGATCGAGACGAATAAAACTTATGGAGTCCAACAGATTTTTTTACAGTTAAACCTGCATTCCAACAATAAAAATAGTCAAAGCTACAAAGAAAAAAATGTTTACTTGTTGTACGATAATTAGGAACTTGGAATTTTGCTTGACACAGTGAATCTCTTGAGGGTTGAAGAGAACTTTACTCGTGAAATTAAAAAAAAGTATGACTTTTATTGTTTCTGCTCAAATGCCCATTAAATTACTCGATTTTTCATATTGCTTACCCATGAACATTTTCTGCAATCAGGTCTATCAGATGTAACTGGGGTCTTGTTATAAATATTATGTTAGCTACATTGGTGGGTGGAAGTTTACCACCACATAGAGGATACATTTTGATAACATCGTTCTCCTCGAGCAAATTATATTTGGCCACTAAGCCTGTCGGGCCAGCGAGGGATTGATCCCAAATAATCGCCTATTTAAAAAATGTCAAATTATTAATTTTTCCATAAAAAGTTCGACAGTTATGAGCGAACGTTGAATTATACCTTTGTGCCATCACACTTTTCTAACAAACAAAGTAATGTCTTTCTCGCTTGTTCTTGTATCAGTCCTATATTTATTCGTCCACCTGACAGATGTGTCGAAGACATTGTTACGTTTTATAAAAAGAAACGAAAGACTTTACAATTCATTTACATCGTTTGTTGCCGTTTTGACGATACAGCTGATTATGACAAATGACAACTAGGCGGTGAAATTTAAGGTTGGTTTGTATTTTGTCGTACAAAAACAACTGCGTGAAGGTAGATGACGATTGATTGAAAACCATCTTCAGACCAAATAGAAATAACTATTTGTCGTCAGTGTGCGTTTTTATGAAAAAGAATTTAAAAGTTACCACGGAAAAAGCGAATGATGAAAGAAAATTTGTTTCTTATGACCGCTGCTAGAAGGCTAGAACGCACGTGAAATTTCGCGAAGCGTTACGACCGCACGCGCTTCAAACATAACCTGGAAAAATCGCGAAACAACAAAAGTAATCCAACAATGTTCAAACATCGCAAATAATATATTCGTTTATTTATACTGTCATCGAGAAACATTTTGAGACCTCGACATGTTACCTGCCAAACGGTTTATACCCGAAATACTGGCACGTCGAAATATATTATTTAAGCCAACATTACTCGCGAGGTTTGTATTAATAAAGAAAATATATACTTTCTGTTACCTATATTGCATTAATGAACTCAATGCATACTCGTTGCTTAAAGTTCTTTCTAAAATCATCTACCATGTGACTATCTTATTTTATCGCGATTCAGAGTCATCGGTCCAACCTCATATCTTTTGGAAACGAGAAGAGGCAAAAAGAAAAGCAGCAATATTGGCATCACTTCTTTATTTGAACCTGTGCCTGTCAAACCTAATCCTGACGATATTAATGTTGGGGCTGAATTAACAAGTGTTTTGAGAAAAGCTGATCTTCTGAGAATACTTAATCAGTTTGCACAGAAGAAAGAGGTCACTCAACTTGCTGCTAGTCATGGAATAGATCGTAAGTAAATAATAATTCAGAGGATTAGAAATGAAAATTGATATGTAAACAATTCAAGATGGTCAAAATTTAACCCTCGAGGGGTATACCGGCTCGATTGGAATTATGAATTTATATGGTATCTGACATGTTTTTCTATCTTTGAACCTTTATATCTGTGACAAAAAAAAGTACAGTTTAAAAACTACAAAAACAGTTCTATGATGTTTTTCTAATGATTTTTATGATTGATGATAAGGATGCCAATTCCAAAAAATATTCAAGTTTTAAAGGAAAGATTCAAAGATCCCTAGCAGATGAGTAAATACCTATTACAGTTTTATATTTTGTGCTATAAATTTGAATTACGTAATAGATGAATGAAAACTTCTATAGCTATTTGATCACAGTATCATTTTATTTCATTTTCTTACATAAGGTTCAAATGCTCGTTAGATATGATCGTCAATCGAATAAAATATTGGACTATTCAAATATTTAATTTAAAAAATGTTCTACTTGTAGCTCATCTACAACTACAAGCTCACGCGAGTTTCCGTCGCTATTGCGTGGAGGCGGAATCATTGCCAGTAGATCTTCATGTTGTATTGAGTGACATTCTCCAAGGGGCAGGAAATGTGGTTGACATATTTCCATATTTCATTAGGCACGCAAAAGAAATGTTTCCTCATCTGGAATGTATGGACGATTTGAAGAAAATTAGCGACCTCCGGCTACCCGCAAATTGGTAAAATTTGCAAATATTTTATGAAGAAAATGATAAAAAACAATAACAACACCTTTGATATATCGATCGATATGTTTTTTGCTTAGGTATCCAATGGCGAGATCAAAATCTAGGAAAATTGTGTTTCATGCTGGACCAACGAATAGCGGTAAAACTTATCATGCTCTAGAACGTTTTATGAGCGCAAAAAGTGGTGTATATTGCGGTCCCCTCAAATTATTAGCTACAGAAGTTTTTCATAAGTGTAACAAAATGGTAATTATGGATTAATATATAGCTTCGTAAATTTTGAACCATGTTTTTTCCACGAATTACGTTGGTTAAATTCGTAGCAAACGCCTTGCGATTTGGTTACTGGCGAGGAACGACAATACGCGAACATCCACGGGACCCCATCTTCTCACGTTTCGTGTACCGTAGAAATGACCAAAGTCAACGAAGCCTGTGAGATTTTCAAATTTTTTCATTCATAAAAACAAATGTCGCCGCCAAGTATTGACACTTTTTTCAAAATATCTAACACAGACGAAGTAGCGGTAATCGACGAAATTCAAATGATCAAAGATCAAGGTCGTGGCTGGGCTTGGACGAGAGCTCTTCTAGGAATTACTGCTGATGAAGTTCACCTGTGCGGTGAACCTGGAGCAGTTGATCTTGTATGTTTTATACGTTTCTATTTGTTTTTATCTGTTGACCAATTCGTAGAAGTACTAACGCTGCAGCCTAAAGTCAAAAACAATGCAACCAAAGACATTTCCTGCCGTACCTCTTTATAAATTCTGTTAATTTAAAAACAACATGTCAACTGTACAAAAATGTCAAAAACTAATATCTGAAATGTGTTTGACTTGACAAGATAAGAGTTTTATGCTCGACGACCGGAGAAGACGTAGAGGTTCGAAGATACAAACGGCTGACGCCCCTTAATGTAGAAGAACGCGGCTTAGGGTCACTCGACAAAGTTCAACCGGGAGATTGTATAGTATGCTTTAGTAAAAATGACATATACACAGTATCACGAGACCTAGAGAAACGAGGAGTTGAAGTAGCTGTTATTTATGGCAGCTTACCACCAAATACAAAACTCGCTCAAGCTGCTAAATTCAACGACCCCAACAATCCATGCAAAGTCCTCGTAGCTACAGATGCTATAGGAATGGGTCTTAATCTGTGAGTCGCAAACTTATATTTTTATTCTGTATGCGAATAATGTTGATATGTTATCGATAACTCTCTATTCACATTCTATTCACAGTCACATACGACGAGTTATATTTTATTCAATGATAAAACCTATGCTTAATGAAAAAGGAGAAAAAGAAATGGACACAATATCAGTATCGTCGGCTCTGCAAATAGCTGGCCGTGCCGGTCGTTACGGAACTCAATGGGAGCAGGTATCATTTTTTCTTTCATTTATAACTTTTATCTATTCCCAGAATCAAAGGAGCGTATTACAACCAAAAATTTTACAAAATGTGTTGAAAATCTGTACTTTGAGCAACTTTCATAATTTTTTTTTTCATTCATTAATAATGACCCTTGTTGCAATATGTTTTCGTGATGATATACTCTTATTTGAAAGAAAATTACAAGAAAGGTAGCATCAATGGCTCTGTATGGAGCAAAATAAAATTTGAAGTGGGTGGTTTTCGAGATATTTTCTAGTACCAGTCTGAAGAGTAGTATTCGGATCAACTCATTAAAAAGTTAATTATAATCCACAAAAATGACGAACCAACTACAAAAGCATCTCTCTTAAGGGCTTAGTAACGACGTTCAAGAACGAAGACCTTCCGATCCTGAAGAATTTATTGAGTCAAACTCCTGAACCTATAAGACAAGCCGGACTTCATCCAACGGCGGATCAAATTGAATTATACGCTTATCATCTACCAAAGGCTGCCCTTTCGAATTTGATGGATATTTTCGTATCGCTGTCCACCGTTGACGATTCTTTGTACTTTATGTGCAACATCGAAGACTTCAAATTTCTCGCTGATATGATTCAGCACGTACCTCTACCCCTGAGAGCTCGATACGTATTTTGTTGCGCTCCGATAAACAAAAAAATCCCTTTCGTGTGCACCATGTTTCTCAAGGTCAGTATTCTCTTTGATCCC
This sequence comes from Campoplex capitator, assembly GCA_037576405.1. Lineage (NCBI taxonomy): Eukaryota > Metazoa > Arthropoda > Insecta > Hymenoptera > Ichneumonidae > Campoplex > Campoplex capitator. The sequence continues at coordinate 3,110,360 of JARBWI010000323.1, read as the reverse complement.
ACTAATAATTCAAAGTTATTTTTCAATTTTAATTGTATTTATCGTTAATTTTGCAGTTCGCTCGACAATATAGTAAAAACGATGCAATTACGTTTAGTTGGTTGTGTCAACAAATCGGTTGGCCAATCACCCCGCCGAGCACAATTCTCGATCTCGTGCACCTGGAGGCAGTATTTGACGTCTTAGATCTTTATCTTTGGTTGAGCTATCGTTTCATTGATCTTTTCCCAGACACTAATATCGTGCAAGATATGCAAAAGGAGCTCGACGCCGTTATTCAACACGGAGTCTTCGAACTTACGAGATTATTGAAAAATTCGGAAACGGGTTAGTACTTTCATGAAAATTTTTTTTCAACCTTCTCTCATTACTTTCAAGAAAGAAAAAGACTTTTCTTCATACGCATTCAAGCGCATGATGTATGAAAAATTAATTCATAAATTTCGATTTGCATTTAAAAAGGTACGAGTACAGCAGCAGTTACTGTTGCGGACACAGAAAATTTCGAAGTCAATACTCAGAAGCAGCACTACTACAGAGGTAATGACTGATATGACAACAGAGCGTTTATCATTTATAATTTATTTTTAAAAATGTCGGAGCGCACAACAAGTACAACGCGATATAACGTGCTTTCATTTTTTATTCTTTTTACAGGATCTGCATCGTATCGTAGTCCTCCGCGGCCTGTGGGACGTGGACGGTTAACCGAGCAACTTTTGGCCCAAGGACTTCTCACGCCGAATATGCTACAAGAATTGCAACGCGAATGGACGCAGGTGATTGAATATTATTCGTTACGATTCTCAATTTCAATTTTTTCTATCTTTACTGAGCTTATTTTTATGTCGATAGGGAGGCAACAAAGTCAGAAATGATTGTGAAAAGGTGGATTATCGAAAACCAGGAAGACCAAGAAAACCGAAATGAAAGTAGAATAGAACTTTGACGTTGATAACACGTTGTACATATTTAATATGTCGATATATAAAAAAAACAAACGAATGAATGATACGAATATGTTTTTTCAGCTATCGATTTTAATGTAATTTGTAAAATTAAAAACATCGGTGTGCGCAATTCCATCCGTAAGAGTTGAAGACATGAAAATTAATAATAATTAAGGGTGGCCAAACGAGCAAGGGTTGAACGGAGTAACGTTCGAGGTGAACGTCTCGTTTCCAGTTTCGCCAGTCGATATTTTTTTTTTTTTTTTTTTTTTTTTTTCAAATATAACACGAAACTTTAATATGAGTGCACTGAATAAATTCCTTGCACCATTCACGTAGGCTCCTTTTCGTTGTCCCTCTCGATTGGTTGAAAAGGTTCCACTGTCCGTTGAAAAAGGTTATAAAATTGTTTATCAGTTTTAATCTGATGAAGATATTTTCGTATGATTCTCATCGATGGTAAAATCATGTACTTGTTCAGCAACATGTATCTGTACATTCGTGGCGACTCAATGTACAGAAGAAGACAGAGAAACACCCACGTTTCGGAATATTTGGATTTACCGGTTTGCGAAACGCTCGCTCTTACACACTCCTTTACCATGAGCTTTTGAATCTTGGGCATATTCAACGTTTCCACAGTTGATATAAATACTTGTGGCGTCGAAGATACTAAAGATTCAAATTTGTTCTCGATGCTATCCCTCATCGTCTCAAACTTTTGATTCTTCTTGTTCATTTTTCTCAACAATCTGTTCAAAACTCGTATAGTCTTCTCTTTCTTCATCATTGCAGAAGCAAATTCTTTAACTCCGGCATTGTATCTCCTCGTTTTGCTACGCGTCATTGAACTGTCGAGTGTACTGCACTTGGAACATCGTGCTGATCCGTTGTTCACTATTATTGGACATTCTATATGGCGCCACTTTGAACTCACGTCTCTGTACGCTACACAATTTTCGATGTCTTCCGGTCGCGTTCTTTCACCAGCACAACCTGTAGCAAATTCAGAATAATAAGAAAACGAGATTAACCTTACACGTTATGAAGCTTTCACAAGATCAAAAGGCGAGAGGAATGAATTAAAATACATAAAATGAAAATTGCAATTGTGAAAACTGAATAATATGATTGCCAACTATTTGATTCTGTAACGAATAAAGATTTGAAGCAGGTTTTAGTATGATTCAACGGAGCTAAAAATGACTGGAATCTTCACAGCCACTGTGAATCTTCGATTTTTTCAAATACATTCGATACCGAATGATTCATCAGGACAATCTCAGGGATGTTTATTTTTTTACTACTGATGTAAAAATCATCGAATTTCATACTGAATTTACTGAAGGATTTTTCTTGAGTCTGGGGCGGGCATTGAAAGTTTCAAATAATTTTCGTACCTTCACAAACAATTCTCTGATCGAATTCCTCAACGAATTCTTCGACGTCGGATAGCGTGAAAACCATTCGGTTTCTGCCTTCTCTGATAAGATTGTGGATTTGTGGATTGAGTTCTTTATTGGCAGCGCCACATCGTAATTTCATATCGCTCTTCAAGAACACTTGTTTCTCCATGTAAGGCATTCCGGTTTTAGTCATACCCATGTAAGTGTAAACGACCGTTGTACCATGTCCCTTGGAGGTGACCATCGAGGACCAGCCTGGTGGTAGCTGTACTTCCGTGTAAATGTCAAGCAAATCTTCGAAGAGCATAGCATTTTCACTATCCTCGTATTGAATCTCTGATTTAATGTTTAGTGGATCGATCCTTTCCGAAGTTCCCTTTTCCCGAGATTGACTATTTGATTTTTCCTTTAAATCCGGATAGATATCGTTATCATCTACAGGAAGATTTTCATTGCTCAAACAATCCCACATATCCATAGACGTGTCGTCTTCCGCACTAGTCATGTGGCTCTTGATAATTGAATATTCGGTGGTAACTTGAGGTTTTCTCTCATGCTCAGATTCTACCTCTTCCTCCATGCACTCAAAATTCTCAGAGCCCATAGTTTCGACGTAAACTATTTGTGGAGCCCCTTCGCTCGCAGTATACACATATTTCTCCTCACCTTGAAGGTTCACTATTGTTGCCATTTCTTGCTCTTGATCAGGATTCTCCATTATACCCGAATTATTCGTATCTTCGGAACCCTCGTCATTTGCCGTACAAATCACTGTATAAGAATTTTCTTGCTTACATTCGACCATTGCCTCTGGCTCATATGTCGTCTGATCTATTTGACTGTCTATGTCGCTGTTTATAGTAACATTGTCTTCTCTGGGTATCACAAAACTATCTCTCGAAGCATTCAAAACTATAGACGGCCTTCTCATTAATCCAGTTCCTCGATTCACTGCAAAATCCTCGTAATCCTCGTCCTGGCTATTTTGCAGATTATTCATAGATTCGCAACTGATGTTCGGGACTGCGCCTGGTCTCAAGCGACATTTTTTATACTTTATCTGTAAAAATGGTAATCAAATGAATCTCATGATGTTCTCTTTCGATAAAGCTAGTGAATAACGAATTCTTCAGATATATTAACTAAAATATGTTGCTAACTGATGGAAGAATTAAAAATCCTTTTTTACAGTAACAAAAATTCGACTTACGGTAACAACGTGAGGTGGAACTCCGCTGACCCAATGAGTTATTATGTCGCTAGGAGTAAAATGCTTACTACAAACGTATGTGTCATCACAGACAACATAATTTTCGATGCCCATAGCATCCGTCCATTTTTTTCGAGTTTCTGGATCTTTGGGTGCAGAAAAAAAGCTGTACGAATTTTTATAATTCGTTTCTTTGCATATAACGCACTTTCTTGTCATGTTTATGTTTACACTCCGGCTAAAAGCAAAGTTTTGTTCGCGAAAAAATTGAATTCGTTCGTTATAATAAAGAACGATAGGATCAAACTTATTTCTAACATTTACAACGCTTTTTGAAAATCACCCCTTTTTTATTTTAACGTTTTTCTACTTTGCTTGAAAATCGAATATTTTTGTGGTTATATCGTGTACAAATTTCCATTGCATTGACAAACTTATCTATTTTTTATATTTTTCAATTGAATCGTGCAGAATGATTATCATCGTGTAGATAAATACGCGTTTTTCTTCTTAAGAATTGACGCGAGCTATAAACACGAAATTTGTCACAAAAATTGAACGTTCTGTGATACAACTTTATAGGATGAAGAAAAACACAAGTATAGTAAGAAGAATGGTTGGTTGGTTGGTTGGAAACTTTCTGTACAGTAAAAGCAACCAGCATGTAAACTGTCCCCATATATAACCCTATCATCTTAACGACAACGACAAACCGCGTGCTGATTGGCATTCAATAATCTTGAAGATAATGGCGGGAAAAATGTTGCGTAACCTATACATTTGAATTTTAAAACTCATTTATTCGGATTTTGCATATACATTTTGTCCATTTCTTATTCATACAATGGGCCGTGCTGTAACTTTTGGTAAATCCTTGTCGGTTATCGGAGGTTTTACTTCTGTGCTACCAGTAACGGTTGAAGCAGCTTCTCCACTCTGCTTCGAGTTCTCGGGAGACTCTGTTTCGAGTTCTTGAACTTCAGGTTTTTCAACGTATGTTCTTTCGCCGTATTCTCTGGGAGGAGCCCAAGGAGGTAAAATTTTTGCATGAAGACGCCAAGAACCGTACTCGTGTGATAAATGTTTTTCAAACACCACGTACTCGAGCACATCCTTTTTCAGTATTTCGCTGCCACTCATTAATCGTCCAAAACGATCATAAACTGCAAGAATCTACAATAAAATTATATCATGGATTATCCTGGATCCATCCAAAATATCATTCAATTTTTAAAACAAATTTTTATCAAGTACCCATTGAAGCAATTAAATGAAAATTTTTCGTTATTCAAAACAAACATTTTGTTCTCTATTCTTAGCAGCGAACGATCAACTCTTGCATCGATAATGGCGAATTTTTTTTTTTCAATTTTTTTTTCAATTTCACCGTTTTGTAAAAAATCGATCGTCCATTATATTCACGACAGCACTTTTTAAAACTGATTAATGAAAATAGGCGTTAGCTTATAAAACAGTGATGAGACTGACCTGTTGTGTGTGGAAGCGGACAGTTACTTGGGCAAAATAATTTGTGTCCGTTATCATGTTCGTGCATTTGACCGCGACAATACGTGGCGGTTCTAACGATTCAACAAATTTCCAATGGATGGTTTTGTCGTATGAATTGTGCATCATTTGCTGCAAATATAGTATTGTATTGTTTTTTTTTTTTATTCATTACCAGAAATTGATGTTGAAGAATTTATTAAATTTACCGGATAAGCTAACTCGGTTACATAGGTCCTGAGTGCATGGACGTCCTTGCTGCAATAAAAAAACAAAAATGGATTCATACAACAAAATGTCAGATTTTAATGAATTTCTTATTACACTGATCTCCTTACCTTACGAGAGCTTCGTGAGCTTTTATATAAATCTCCTGTGCCCGGTCAGGAAATTCACTAGTCCCGAACTCTTCTTCATAGCTCTTTATCTTTCTGATAGCCAATAGAGTTTTTCCTTTTTTTGTGACAAACTCGACTTTTTGTTTGGCTCCCTGGAAGTATAATTCATATTGGTTCATCACCATTGCAACGGCAAGAGAATAATTCAATAGTTGGTAATGATGAAGAGCTTACAGTTTTGGAAAGAGCCGAAAACTTTCCATCTCCCTCCGGTGGCACATACTCCTCGACAATCGAACCGGTGCAGCTTATGAACAAGGGCCTTTCCGTCCATGGTCTTGCCGGTAAAATCCCTCTTTCTTTCAGTCTTGATCGTTGCTGATCCTCGGTCAATTCTGCATGATAATTAGGTAAGTCGACCTTTATTACTTTAGCTGCTCTCAGCTTCTTCCACTTGGGGAGCCAGTGTTTTGCTCTTCGCAATCTTACAGGCTGATAAGCTCCGATCGTGTTGCGAACGACTGGAAGTAAAAGCCTTGCTGTACTCTGAAACATTGGATTAATATAGATATTTTTATAATACAAGATGAATATTTGTTCCAATCTTTTCATGATTCACTCATTTTTTTTATCAATAAATAAGCCAATTAATCACAAAATAAATACATAAATAGTCAGGTTGATGAGTTATAATACATTCGGTATATCCCAGACAACTGTTAAAGAATAGTTGTTTTTTTTGTCTGGAGTTGAAGATCACGTGACAATTATTCCTCCGGATAAATTATGAAAAGCAGTATTCTTCTAAAAAAAAAAATAGATATCAATGTTTTGGGAAAGATGACAAATTATCCAAAACATTGATATCTATTTTTTTTCTAGAAGAATATTGTTTTTTGTCTCAAATTCATTCAGATTATTTGATAATATAATTAATTCAGTGGTTTGCCAACATCAGCTATGGTTTAAACTCCACAAACATTATTTTGCATCAATTGAAACATGAGAAAAGCATTAACAAACCTTTGTTAATCTATTAAGCTACAGCAAAAGAATTCAAACTAGTGCTACATATTTTATTCATGTATACTGAGCATAAAATGTCGATCATTGACGTTATATTTTACCACTTGACAAAAAAATTTTACTGATTAATATAAAATATGTTTGTATGGCAAAAACATAACGACAAGTCTTGGGGACATACGAATTTTGTAGATTTTTTAATGTAACTTAGAATCAAAATTAAAAAAAGTCGAGTAACTCAGAAGTGCATGATTGAAGGATGTAGGTTCAATTAAAATATGCCCTGAATGAACTTCATTTATCCGGTTTCACCATATATATTTCCTTTGATACAACTTTCAATATTCTGCTAACCTGCACACGATTTCCCAATGCGGTGACTTTTGACAAAGTTGCGTACACCGACATTTTCAATTGATTCGATGTTCTATCAGTCCTTGATTGTTGTCACCGCTTTTGCGTAAAATATATTGCAATTTCGATAGTTCAATAATTGAATTGAATTGTTATATCTGTTCACATTTTTCTCTTCCGGCAAAAAAGAGACAGAGAGATCCTATTTACGCCAAGGGAGGTTATGTTTTTCGTGATACACGGGAGAGGCGAAGATGATTACAATTGTCTCTTCTCTATCATCTAGATCCGTGATCTAGATAAATAGTTCAGTGAATTTTATCTACATATTCACATCACCTGAAAACGAGAGGTTAGGTATACTCGAAACAGCATATATAGCATATATGAACCGGGCTCTCATTTGAGATTTTGAGTACTGAGTAGAACCCGTGGTGCGCATGCATGAGACGACTGTAACTTAGCAAGCGCATGTTCGACAAGGAAACTTTAACGCATGTTTTGCCGTTTTTGTGATTCGCTCGAAATTACTAAAACATTTGTTAAATGCTTCGAGCATTAAAAGAGACGCGGTTTATCAAAATTTTATCTTCATTTAGTAAGTAATATTTGTATAATTATATCACAAATTACAATGACAATGAGACGTTACGAGACAGTGAAATGCACAGTATGAAAAAAAATCCAGTACTCGATTGTATCAAAATAGGAAATGTATGTTCTGCGTTTCGAATTATTTTTCAAGCAAGACAACTACATCGAATTTGCTATATCGAAATATCTAATACTCAAAAATTTGTTTATTCGGTCTTTATAGAAAAAAAATATCTGAAAATGTCTGCCGAAGTTGAAACTCTGGTAGAGCCTGTATCGACGTTACATGCGAACAAAAGGCCTGCTACAGAAAATGAAGAAAGTGGAACCTTAGCGAAGCAACAAAAAATTGAAGAGTTTACAAGGGTGAAAAAACGTAATTACGCTATGTTGCTCGCTTATCTCGGAAAGGATTATTATGGAATGCAAAGGAATCCAGGCATGAAAACTATCGAAGAAGATTTGATTACCGCTCTCTTCAAAGCCAATTTAATAGGAAAGGAAGCATTTGATACAATCCAAATCATCCACTTTCAGCGAGCTGCTCGAACTGACAAAGGTGTTTCTGCAACGAGACAAGTTGTCTCGCTCAGAATGCGTAAGAATTTCTTGAAAATATTTATTTCTCATTAAAGTTTTTCAAAAAATCACAGAAATTAGTAACTTTTTTATGCATCAAAACACAGTGGAGTCTTGATTGATTATTTTTGAATCGGTACACAAAATTTATATATTTCTTACGCCGCTCTTTTATTTTACTGACGTTTGTAATTTCTGCTATGGAAAATTGTACAATATGAGTATAGCTCAGTAACGCAATAAGGAATGCTAAAATGAGGAAAAAAATTCTGACCAGGATCATGTACACCGGTTCACCTATTTTTTAATTTCACTTCTACTACGAAATTTGATTAACATTTATTGCACATGGGTTTAATCATATGCTTTCAATTGTACTTGGATGATTATTATCCTAGAAAAAAAAAACTATCGAAATTTATACCTGAGGTTTGTTGAACCCAGTTTTTTTTTGTTCAGAACGGTTCTGTGCTAAAATTTTTATCTTTGCACCTTTTTGGTTATCCTCCTGCACCAATCTCGATTAATATCCATTATATATATATATATCTAATTAATAATAAAATTGTCCAATTATGATTTTCAAGCCGAAGATGCTAACAAGGACATTATCAACGAGCATTTACCCGACACTATAAGAATATTCGGCTTGAAGCGAGTGACGAAAGGTTTCAACAGCAAGATGCAATGTACAGCCAGGAGTTATACTTATACACTTCCAACGTATGCTTTCGCGCCTGATGATCCGAACATTCTCCGTCCACGAGATGGTTGGGTGGAAGAAGTAGTACTCGAAGAACGTGAAAAATATTTATCAATTATAGACGGAAAACCGTATACGGATTATCGATTAAATCCGGAGACCCGGGAACGAGTTTTAAATGTGTTGAAACTCTTCGAGGGCACTCACAATTATCACAATTTTACGTCCAAAGTGTGAGTCTGACGTTGAATGTCGAAATTGGATGTGGAAAAAAAAAAATGTATCTTTTCGTTATTGATCAAAAAAGTTTTACAATAACGACATTATTACAGGAGGCCATTGGACCCACGTGCAAATCGTTACATAATGGAATTCAAATGTTCCGAATCCTGGGTCTCCCAGGGAATGGAATTTGTCACCCTCGAAATAAAAGGACAAAGCTTTATGCTTCATCAAATTAGAAAAATGGTCGCACTCGCTATTGGAATCGTGAGGAATCTTGTGACCGAGGAAACTCTCGAAGAAGCTTTTAAGCCCGAAAAAATGGATATACCGATCGTGCCAAGTTTAGGCTTGGTTCTCAATCATGTATGTCTCTTTAAATATTTTTTCTGTTCAACGATTTTTTTAATTTCGTTTGACAATTCAAGTGCAACATACTTTTGTGATTTTAGGTACATTACGATCATTATAACAAGAGATACGGAGGCGACGGGATGCACGAAACCCTTGACTGGAACGAGTGTGACGAAGATATTATACAGTTTCATAAAAAACATATTTTACGACACATCGAAGATACGGAGATTACCGAAAAATCGTATCCTTTTTTCGTCGGAAAAAATGCTTCTTTTTGACAGTTCACCCCCACCACATCCCCGTAAATTATCAATAATATATCAAGAATCGAACCCATAATTTCCACAGTTATAATTCTCTACACTGCTCGAAGTTTTTTCGTTGCGAAATTTTTCAAATATAAAGAAAAGGTCCGAAGAAAATTTTTCCGCAAATCGGGGAAAAACCAATCCAACTAAATTCCAAACTGTCTAGAAATTTCAAATCATTTTTTTTTCTCATCTCGTCTTGCGCGGAGTCAGGTGATGTCACGCAATATTTTTGATCAAGTGAAAGTGATATTTCGGGTAAACTGGGTCGCCATATTACGGAAAAACCTATTTCTGTTTTTTTTAGCAAATAATTTCCATAGTAAGAAAATGTCCAATCGGGCGAGAGAGATCAGATTTTCTTTGGAACCAAAAAAATAGGAGACCTTGGTTTTCCGGGGTCGAATTTTCTTGTCACCCGATTTTTCAGTCCATATAATCTATTACGATTTATTGTTTGAGTGCAAAATTCGCTGAATTTGTTCTGATCCCAAATGTCAATAATGAATGAATCCCACGGTTGAATTATATGGAACATAATATCGTGAATTCACGAATGGTAAATGGAAACATTTTTAAGGAATCGTAGACTAAGTAAACCGTAAGTTGAATATTTTATGTCCTATTGATCCTTGATTCTTGTAATAAAGAATGCTCTTGTGGCTGGCATCACTGGCTTTGCATACTTACGGTGTGAGGGACCAGCACATAACGGAAAGTCCACAGGAGCAGAAATTGAGCAGTACTATAGACGCTTGACGCTTTCAAATTGACAGAGATCCAGCATATTATATACTTATATTAATATGAATACATTTTACGAGTGATCCATTTCGAACTTCCGGATCGTCGAATCTTTGGTTTTTATCTCTAACCCATGTTTTATCTGTAAAAAAAAAAATACAATCAACTACGTCTGAATTCTTTTTCGACTATTTTTACAACAAAAACTTGCATAGTAGTCGTTAAAAGTGATGTTTAAGGCGTATAGAAAAAAAAAAAAAAAAAAAAAAAAACTTAGGTCAAGAACGTAAAATCCCAGATGAATGGCCGCGAAACGGTGGGGAAGCACTCGGAGTGTTTGGATCGGATATATAGCCAGTTCAAGATAATTCAAATCAGTGCGCGTTCGTCGTTCAACCGAAGAGGATATTCTTAAATCCGGAAAAGTTTTTTTATTCTCATTATTATTTTTCTTTAAAAGCATCAACATTTTTTTTGCAATGAAGTTTCCATGTGGTCTCGAAACTTTTGCTACGATATTTATATTCGGTAATTATATTTATCTTCATCGGAGACTCAAGTCCGTATATTCGTCGTTGTAAAACGTGTTATGGTTCCTCGATCGTCGAACGTTGAAATTCTCGTATTTTTTTGGTCTTTACAAATCATTGTATTGTGTAGCTTCTCGCTGTTGTTATTTTTTTTTTTCATTGATTTAAAAGAAGATGATTAATGATTTCTGTGATGTTGGAGCGGATCAGCACGCTTCTCGGAAACGTTCTCTTTGGAAACATGCACTGAAATATAATCGTGGGGTATTCCCCGCAATGTGATTGCACAAACAGGATAGTTTAGTTGACGTAGAAACGAAAGAAAAAATAAGAAATCGAAACGAGTGAAGATTCATCGGCAGAGGTTATCCCAATCTCGATAACCGTGGATCAAAGAAAAAAAAAAAAAAAAAAAAAATGAATCAAAAATAAATTTTTAATCAATCTTCCTCATTCGCGTCCATCATCATCATCATAATTCGTTGAGAAAACAAACATTCGCCGCTAAATATGTAACGATCGTGAGAAGCTAAAAACATTTATGACAAGCGTTGCAATGAGAAAAATTGAAAAATGCACAGCGTGGCCGAAAAACCGGTTGGAGCTCGAATGTATACGATGACCTTGAATGTATCAGTCGGATTTGCTAGTATAAAAACGATTCTCCGAGACTCTTTAATTATACGGTGCTTTGTGTTGTCACGTATATAGACGGCAAATGTTTCAGCATTTTTTGTTAGGACGAAAAAAAAAAAAACAGAAAAAGAAACAGAAAACAATTATTTTTCCATCTCTAGCCCTTACCGGAATCACAAATTCGAAAAGTCTAACGTTAGATCGTAGCAGGCAAACGTCCAATTGCGGGTACGTAATTATATTTGAAAAAAAAAAAAATCATTTATCACTGCAAATAACATTTCATTATAAAACAAATTATTTTTATCGCTCTTCTATCGTTTTGCAGATCTTTGAACTTTCGTTGCGTCAACGGTGAGTGCATTGCGGGTCATTTGCTGTGCGACGGACGGGCAGATTGCAGCGATCGCTCGGACGAGACACGTCAAGAGTGTAGCAGACCCGAAATCGTTTGTCCGGAATTTGCATTTCGCTGCGATTACGGAGGCTGCGTAGACGGTGACGCGACTTGCAACGGAATCGATGATTGCGTCGATAAGAGCGACGAACTTCTTCCAAGATGTAACAATTCGGCCAGTAGCGCGACCTGCAGAAGCAATGAATTCAGATGCAACAATGGCCAGTGCGTTCCGAACAGCGCGATATGCGATGGCACTACCGATTGCAACGATCGTTCCGACGAGACAGGCGTTTTGTGCGGTGGAATTAAGTACGAATTACTTCCCGACGTTATTCGCTTTTGAAAATATCTCTCGTGCATACATCGATGCTTGACATGATTTTATTCTCAATGAAAAATTGCTGCAACATCAATTTTCATTTTTCACCATCACTTGTAACGAATTTATAGAATTCAGAAAGTCGTTAACGTTCTTCAAAATAATTGTTTATCATTGATCGATTTTAAAAAGCCATTCTAAAATGTTTTTCATAGACTAATGACATAAGAACTCTTAGAATCATTGAAAGAGTATTTTACTCTAGTTACTATTGAAATTTGATGAGTAAAATAATATTTGATCAGTCCCAGAAGTTAGAAATTCGCTTGCAATAAATGTTGTGATCTCCAAGTTTTGAATATAGTAATTTTGCAAGAAATTTATGTGTGCACGAGTCTTACGAAGATTGTTTTTAGACACTTGTCTTCCTTCATCTCTTATTTACCACGTTATCTTTCGACTTGACACGCAGCTGTTCGGCGTTCACGTTTCGTTGCAACTACGGTGCCTGCATCGACAGCAATTTAAAGTGCAACGGGGTGAGAAATTGCGCGGATGGTTCGGACGAAGATCGCGTTCTATGTCGATCCTCGAATAATCCAGTGACCGATAATTCGAACGAGAGACCAACGGGATTCAATACCAGGCCAACGACAACCGAACGACCGAGACGAACAAGACCACCCTGCAGACTTCCGTCCCAACCGGAAAACGGTCGTTGGCGATTACACAAATCCCAATGTCAAAACGATCAACATTGTGAGCCTCGAAGCAGCACTTATGAACTTGATCCTGGCACTTATCTTATTTACACTTGTAACGAAGGCTACAAAATCAATGGGACTGGCGATGTATTTTGTGGCCCTGAGGGAAAGTGGTCGAATCAACCCGAGTGCACTGGTAAGATCTTAATCTTTTTTCTACTCGACAAATATATTCGTTAAAACTTATGTTTATCGGTAAATTGAAAACATGAATTCATGCCAGTATTTTATTTCGAATCTGAAAAAAATCCACTCGGTATTGATCTACAAAAACTTGAGTGATATTCGTACATTTTGGTAAATTAAAAAAAAAAAAAAAACATGAAACATTCTAGAAACAATTGATTTAGATAAATCATCGAACTCGTTTCGCGTAGCGAAAAGCTGACCTGATTTCCTGTCGAAAAATATTTCATTTGAACAATTTTTAACTTGTTGGAATAATCATTGTTACTGAAAATGAATTTTTCTGAAGTTTCAGAAACGCATTATTGATGTTTTTCATATATTTGGGAAATTGCGAAATTCTGTTTCCATTAAATTTTTGGCTGATAAGCAAGTGCCAACAATTAATCTTCAACAAGTCTTCAACTACTTTACGTATTTCTTTAGTTAATTGTTCAATTATTTAATAGGACAATTGAGGAATGGAATAATTAGTGAACTTATCGATTGGATTGAGTACTCGATTGATTTTTATTTCTCTTGCACATATTAATGAACTTTGATTGGTATATTCTTGACACTTTCCTTAAAAAGCAACTGCTTATTATTTAATTAATGGAGGAAAAATACAGGAAATGAAATAATTTCTCGTACGATTGCAGCATAATTGAGAAATTGAAAAATGAATGAGTTGCGATGAAAATAGGCGAAGAAAAGACCAATCTTATAAATGTATTCTTTCATAAAAAAAAAAACAATGGTTAAAATTTTTTTTTCTCTATTTTACACAGAAATTCGTTGCAAACCCCTGAGTACGGCTTCGACGGAGGCCGATTGTAGGTACAACGACGAATGGATATCTTGCGAATCTCCGGTGCCTCTGAAAACAACAGCGATTGTATCCTGTCGGAATAGCTATCGTTCGGATTCAACGATACTATCGGCGCAGCGTAAAAACGTGAAATGCAACGCTCGAGGTCAATGGGAACCGGAGCCAATAAGATGTTCACCAGGTCCGGTTATAATCAACATTCTGTTTAACGGGACAATAGTATCTTTAGAAAATTCTATTGACGAAAGTTGTCCTTTATCAAGGCTCGTGGACGTTCTTAACAATAAAACAGATGCGAGTACTGTTAGCCCATTACCGAGAAACGATTATCCTGACATAGACGTTAGAATGCGTGGATGAGATGACGAATCTTCTGTTGATAATTCGCGTCACCAGAAATTTATGTAGTATTGAAATTATTAAATTAATCAAATTGTACATACGAAAATGCGCCAAAGCGTGGCGATATCCCTTTGACGTTTTAGTAGCTTTTTTTTTTTCAAACAAACAAAAAAATGAAATATATATTTTGTCTCTGTTAGTACAACAACCACCATCGAGCATTACACAAACGTTTTTTCTCCTCACATATATAACGCTCGAAACATTAATCTGTTGCAATGAGCGTGTTTTTATAAATGGGCGATGGTCACACGAGGACTACTCGAAACGCCTGCTTCGAATTTTTCAAAGGGCGAATAAAGATCGAGTAAACAAAAAGCGCAATGCGACGGCGTATTTTAACGTACTCGGACCGTTCGGGTTCCTGGTTTATTAGGAAAAGTGTAAATTATCGAATGATATATAACCTCCATAATTCTGAGAATCACTTATCGATAATTGGAGGAAAATGAAAGGAAAAGTCATCTCGCATTGTTCCTAGTTTTATTGACGCTTTATTCTTGTTTTTTTCACTTTTTTACTTTGTACATTGGCATGTTCTTCCTCGTTGGTCATTTTAATTTTACAAAATTACTGTTAAGAGAAGGAAAAACATTGTGGGTTTTGCATTTGTCATTTCAGAGTGCGGCCAAATACCTTTGAGGAGTAAACCATTGATCGTGAATGGCGAGCTACCAAAAATTACTGAATTTCCTTGGCACGCGACCCTCTACAGATCCGACACTCCTAACGGATATAAAAGATTCATATGCGGTGCAACGATAATTCAAAGTGATCTTTTGATAACCGCAGCTCATTGCGTCTTCGACGAATCCACCAAACAGGTTGAAGACGCGAACAAATTTGCTATCGCGACAGGAAATATATTTCAGGAGTTCAACACTTCTTTGCACAATCCAAATATTGTGAAAAAGGCCAAAGTTTGTGGACTGTAATATTCATTCGAAAGCATACGCTTTTTGTGTTCTTGTTGCCATAATATGGTTTTGAAAAATGCTTTTCTCTTCTCATTATTTCAGGTGAAACGAATTTTCGTGAACTGTAATTATTTGGGTCTCGAAGGAAATTATGCTCGTGACATTGCGATACTACACACCGATCGACCATTTATTTTCTCGTCAATCCTCATGCCTGCCTGCCTCGATGTCTCGGCTTTCAGCGATCAATCAGTTCTCGAAGTTGGAAATTACGGCAAAGTTGCCGGATTCGGTAGAACCGCAATGGGCAATTCTAGTCAAGTTTTACAAAGTCTCAATGTACCGTACATCTCACTCAACGACTGCAAAGCCTCTAGCAACGATCGGGACAATGAAAAGTTTATTACCATCGATAAGTTTTGTGCTGGATACAGAAATGGTAAGTATTATCAGTAGTTAGACTCGTTTTTTTTTTTATTTCATTTGTTCTCGAAGCCTTTACAAGGGCGTAAAAACAAAGAATTCGACGATTTCAAGAATCTTTTTAATTTTTATACCGATTATGAGAGTTGTTTTTTGCTGGTAATGCGAACATCAAATATACAAATATTCAAAAGAAAAAAGTGGAATACATTTTTTCATGCAATTTAAGAGTCACTCGATAACGATTCATCGATGTTTCGGTATATCTTTTTCAACAGTCCCTGAATAGGAATTATTGAACAATTTTTCTGATGTTGGACATATGTAAATCATTAATAAATATATGTTTTTAGATTGTATTTAAAATTTATCTTGCAGGCTCGTCAGTTTGCGATGGGGACAGTGGCGGTGGGCTCGTCTTCAAAACCGGTGGTCTGTGGTATTTACGAGGTCTTGTAAGTATTGGTCTGGGTGCGACGGTTTCCGGTGGCACGAGAAGCTGTGATAGCCACGCGTATTCACTTTACACTAAAATATCCAGCCACATTGAGTGGATACAGGATGTAATATTAAAGCTGGAAATGTACAACACGTTTCCTTCGTGTCCAGAAAAATCGAGGAATCGTGAATCTTCAGAATAATTTAATATTATCAAATGAAAATAAATACAGGTGTCATACTTCAATTCGTTCGCGCTCATGAAATTTCATACATTGAATAATGTCAATTTGTTCTTATCGTTTTAATTAGTTGTGTATAAGACGCTCGAAATTTAGTTAGTTCGAGGCACGACAATGTTATCACAATACAATGAATAAATAAATCATAATCAATCACTCGATAGTGATTCTATCGTGGCAGCAATTTATGAAAATATAAAATATTTACGCACACGATAGTTCGCTTTATTGTTCCAATATCCGTTTTTGTAATCTCTGAAGTTTTTCAGTTCCAACGAGTATCAATAAGTGTAAATCGATTTGAAGAAAATCAGATCGGATTGTCCTTTTGGAGTGACGTATAGAGAGCTTTCGATTGAAGACCACTCAATGGTGGAGGTGGAAATTCTGCGGAAAAATAATAACTTATTCACCGTTTACTCGATGATATTGGTAGCGTTTGAAATTTCAGAATTTCAACTACCTTCTAAATTTAACGACGACAACTCGCTCTGGAGATCAGGCAAATCCGAAAGGTCTGGAAGACTCTGTTTTCCTTTTTCTTTGGGCTCGGTGTTCCCAGGTGCCGCTTCGAGCAGATCTCGCAGCTCTTCTTCCAATTCTAGATCCGTATCTCGTGTTCCTATCGTTGTGGATATTATATCTTGCAAATCAGCGAGTTCACCGACAGCCTGCAGAGAAAAATATAAAAAACATGCAGTGAAAAATGTTTCTTAGCCAAAATTATCGTTGGATTGGTATTTCGAACTTCCCACTGGGAATAAAATTTTACTTTGCAACTTTTCAAACATTGACTTATCATCATTCTGAACTGTTATTCAAGCTTCTTAAAAATTCTTCGAAAAATAATTAGCGACTTTTTCTTCTCGAGTAAAATGAATTTGGTAATTTTTCTACGTGCATCCAATTTTTTTTCAGAATATATTTATTTGCATTATAAATAAGAAATTTCTAAGGCTTTGATTACGTCCCTCAAATATCACCTTAAGAAAAAGCCGAAAAAAGAATCAGAAAAAAAATTCGAAAATATTTAAAAAAATCAAGAAATTCATTTCATATAACGAGCAAAAAATCGTCTCATTCTTGATAAATTTTGTTTTTTTTTTAACAATTTTACATTTAAAGAATATGAAAAAATTCAAAGCCATATTTACCTCGGATATATCGTCCATCGTGTTCGTTACATTCTCCTCATTCAGTCCAATATTCTCATAGCTCTTCAGTATATTACTGCCGGTTTTATATGCTGCGAGAATGTCTGTGTTCGAATGAGCATCGTTTATTCTGGCTATGAGAGTTTGAACATTTTGCAACGCCGCAGCACGTTTTTCTATAGTTTTATCGATTTCATGCTTTTTTCTAACGCAAGTTTTTGCCAATTCCCGCATACCGTTGGCTAAGGAAGTTTTTGCTTTCGTCAAAACGGCGTATCTCTCATTTTCTAGTCGTTCTATATTTTTAATGAGAAATTTTTCATGTTCCATCAGCTTGAATAAGCCTTGCTCAGCTTCGGAAACTTCTTTAACACCGTTGACAGAAATTTTGACCAAAAATTCACTCGATTCATGGAGAAATTCGCCTCGGAACGTTGCTTTGTTGAACTTTCTTAACCAAAGCAAAGCCATCTTCACATTAGTCTCCGTTATATTTGTATTGCCAGATTTCTTGATACAATTTTTTGTTACTTGTGACAATGATAAGAGGACATTATCATTATCCTCGTCGATGGTCGAGAGAATTAAATTTGCCAATTCTTTTAACGTTTTCATGTGTATGTACTTGGTGTCGACATCAATTACATCTTTTACTATATAATTCTTCAATTTCGAAAATGACCACACCATTGGCCTTTTAATCATCGTATCAATGGCCCAGGCTGTCCACCCAGTGCTCGAGTCCTTTAGAAATTGTGTCTCAGAAATTATTTCCCCGTTCCTGTATGATACAGAAGAAATCAGTGTATGAGCTGTAGTATGATATATGAAATACTTTGTTTAGACATTTTTTCATTAAAATTTAACGATTCAAATCATTTGTTAAATCCATATTTAGATGAAAAATACAACAAAAATGTTGTGTATCATTTACAAGCATTCCTCAAAACAACAGAGCACTTTGATTACTGAAATAAATGTATCGACGCATTAGCAAAAGGGAAGTGTTCTTAGAAACCCAGGTGATAAAATTTTAGCTTCAACTATGTCTGGGTTCTTGCAGACTTGAAGCATACTTCAAATTTATCTGTGTGTTGGCTTACCGTAAAAGTTCTTCGGCTACAGTGGTTAAGCATAGAGGTGTACGGCCATTCCTTTTGAATGCGACTTTTAAATCTGTCACTGAAAAAATACACCGTTGTTTAGAGCTTAACCAGTCGGATATGAGCTTTTCCCAAAATTTATATTTTGAATCCCAATCCTGGCTGTTGACTGAACGGTTACGAAATTCAGCGAACAGAGCATTCATTCTTTCGTCCCTGGACCAGCATTCCGGCATTGAATCAGCTGGTAAAGGTGGACTGTTGTTTAAATTGTCCTTCGACGCCATTCTTTTTGATTTTTATTTAAATTAACACGAAACGTGAGCCATCAACGATTCTAAACATTCAACGTTTGAACTTTAAAGTTAGAGAAACATTCGCTGCCATCGGATCAGCGGTTTGCGCAGTAGTTTATTTTTAAAGTTGAGTCATGTATGATAAAACAGTGCTCTTCTTTTATACAGCGCTATATATATAGATCGGAGAAGTAGCGACACCGTGGTAGCGACGAATGATAATCTCCCGTTCCGTTGATATGTCAGATCACGGAGTTTTATACGTAAAACCAATAACTTTAAAAAACAACGGCACGGCTCTGCTGGTCATGTTAACAAGTTATTTAGAAGTTGGCATATCTCGCATGATTTCATTATTCAGAACGCTATTCGCTCTGCATTACTTTAGCGGCGGTGCATGACAGTTGATTTACGGTACAACTTGAAAATTTACTCTTCATTTATTCCAGCGAAAAGCTACATCATTATCAACTCGTGCGATTCGTTACACAGTGTTAAAAAATGGTAAGAATCATATTCTTTTCAATTTCGTTACATTAAGAAGCTTTCAAATAGAACATTTCTTGATTACTGCTTCGTCATTATAGTACTTAAGAGGTTAACGTGCTCCTACAATTTTTTCTAATTTATATGAAATTACCTTTAAAACGTTTTTCTCAACATGAACTCCAGTTTTTCATTATGCGCTTTTCCGGACTCTTTCACCTCAACACACTTTACATCCTGCTTCACATTTCTCTTTGCTTGGAGGTTAGGCGTACGGATTTCGGCTCCAGAAAATTTTAATCTTGTGTATTCTAGTTTCGAAACCAGTACGACAGCGACGTGACGGTATGGAGTCCTCAAGGACGTTTGCATCAAGTAGAATATGCTATGGAAGCGGTGAAGCTCGGTTCCGCTACCGTAGGACTTAAAAATAAGACACATGCGGTTTTGATCGCTCTTAAACGAGCATCTTCAGAACTTTCCGCTCATCAAAAGAAAATCATTCCCATTGACAAACACATGGGCATTACAATTGCTGGTTTGACCGCCGATGCAAGAATGTTAAGGTAGAATTTTGTTTTTAAAGTGGAGTCAAAAATTCCTTGTCTATTCCTTTTAATCAGTTTGATTTCTGCACATTTTTATCTGTTTTCCATGAGTGTTTGCTTTTCTCTTTGCAGCCGTTATATGCGCACCGAATGCTTGAATTACAAGTATTCCCATGACGATGTATTGCCGGTTAGCCGTTTGATAGCAACCCTTGGCAACAAGATGCAAACTTGCACACAAAGATACGACAGACGTCCATATGGCGTAGGTCTGTTGGTCGGAGGATATGATGTAAGTTTATTTTATGAAAACAAAATTATCACTATTGAAAAGTGGTTAAAACATACAAAATATTTGTCTTTCACAGTTTCGTAAATCAATATAAGATTACAAACTTCTTGAAACATTACAAAGTTTATTGAATTTTCTTTTTTCTATGGAAAAATTCAGAAGCAACATTGATTAAGTGTAGTCCCATAAATTAACATAAATTTAACGGTCAAAACCGTTTGTCTTTTACAATTTTTCAAGCCTGTAAAGTCGTCATTCTTTTGAGACTTCACTATTTATGAATTTAATTTGAACTTATTTCTTGATGTTGTCTGATTAAAGTTTTTTGACACTTTTTCTTTGGATATATGATAATAAAAACATTGCGCTACGTTGCGTTTGTATAAAAATGACTAAAATGGATGATTAAGATATTTTTTAAAAATAAAACAATTTTTTGCAAAAGGATCAAGGACCCCACATTTACCAGACGTGCCCGTCAGCAAATTATTACGACTGTAAAGCCATGGCTATAGGAGCCCGTTCTCAGAGTGCTCGAACCTACTTGGAGAAACATCTCACCGAATTTTTGGGTTGTACCTTGGAAGACCTGGTGAAACACGGTTTGAGAGCGTTGCGCGATACGCTACCGAACGAGATGGACTTGTCGACGAAGGTAGTATACTTACACTTGAGATTCATTGATCGATAAATAATCAACAGGGTTAACGGAAACACAATTTTTTCTATTACAGAACGTTTCTATCGGCATTGTTGGAAAAGGCACAGAGTTTACGGTTCTCGACGAGGCAGCAACGGCCGTTTACTTGTCGGAAATCGGTGACGACAAACGTGGTAGACCAGCGGGTCCGGAGGTTCAACAGGACGACCAACCACCTCAAGGTCCTGACGCTCCCGAAGGACCGGCAGATCCTCGGGTGTCTGTTGCCATGGACACAGAGTGAATGAAAATGTATTTCCAATCATTTGCCCATATCCGTTGCAATAAAAAAAAAAGGATTTTTCGCTTCTTGTATACAAAAACCATGGATTTTTGTTTTTTTTTTTAATCAAGTGCAACGCATAAACACGTAAATATTAAATTTTTGTACAAGCAGCAATGTCCATCGCTTTTAATATCTCTATTATTCAAAATACATTAAAAATAATAACAACATTTATCTATCAGATCGAGAGAAATCACGCCGCAACGGTATCGTCCTCGGACTTCCTCAATTTTCCACGTTCTTTCAATATATTCGTTAGGAAAAATTCACCAGCTTTGTAAGATGATCTTACGAGAGGACCGCTCGCGGTGTACAGAAATCCCAAGCGATTACCCGTCATTTCCAGAGACTTAAATTTCTCCGGAGTCACGTATTCGATCACTTTTAAATGTCTCTTCGTCGGTTGCATGTACTGTCCTAAAGTAAGAGCGTCAACGCCTGCGCTTCGTAAATCTTTCATCGTTTGCTCGACTTCTTCATCCGTCTCTCCGAGACCGAGCATTATCGAGGATTTCGTTATGAGATCCGAGTCAGCTTTCTTCGCACCTTCCAAAACACTCAACGACTGTCTGCAATATATAAATTCATTAACATATATTAAAATAACGAGTATTTTCATCGTTTCACTAAGTTTCGTCACCTATAGCGTGCTCGTCTATCGCGTACGAAAGGTGTTAGCCGCTCGACTGTCTCAATATTGTGAGCAAACACGTCCAGCTTCGAGTCTACGATGACGTTCACGCAATCCATATCACCACGGAAATCTGGGACGAGACATTCCACTAGAATATTACTCCTGCAGGCAAAAAACAGGAAATTTTTCTTATTCATTGCTCTAATTATGCTGGGAGAACTATTATAAATTTGATTCAGCCAAGGATTTACCTTTTCTTCAGTTCTCTCACAGTTGCTGCTATGTGGTGTGCTCCACCATCAGGCAAATCTGTGATTAATTACAATTTCGTTAACTTCTTGTTAACAAACGTTTGATTATTTTCTTCTAATATCCTCCAAAAATCAATATCTCTGTTAATGCAAATTGCAGTGACAGCGACGTTCGAAATTTCGTAATCGTAGCAATGAATGCTCGTAATGAAACATTTTTTTGTACTTATTCTAATTAGCGAGGCATCAAATTATACAAATTTTTTAATTTTTCTGGTAATATAATTTTAGTTCGAGTTAAAATATTGTACTGACCATCCCGATCTACGGACGTTAGGACAACGTAATCCAATCCCCAATCCGTAATTGCTGTTGCTGTGTTCAACGGTTCTTCCGGATCCAGAGACGGAGGAGCTTTGGCTGTTTTAACAGAACAAAAACGGCATCCTCTCGTACAAGTATCTCCCATTAGCTGAAACATTTTTTCTGTCAGTTTTGTATTGTTGTCAATATTGAATTTTTTTTGGTCGATATAAGCCTTCGGATGTTGATAATATTTAGAATATGTAAATGAAAATGGATTATATAAGTACCATGATGGTAGCTGTAGCAGTGCCGTGAGCTCCGCCTCCCCAGCATTCTCCAATATTGGGACATCTCGCTTCTTCGCAAACGGTGCTCAGTTTAAGATCTCTGAGTTGCGCTTTTATCCTGCTGTAATTTCGTCCCATTGGTATTTCGGTTTTCAACCATGGTGGCAATCGCAATCTACCCTTATCGCCTTTTTCCAGCTTAAGTTTTTCCTTGTATTCTGGTATCGCACCATCTATGAAATCTTCTAGCTGAGGACCACTTTTCAACTTTGCGGAAAATGTTTCGTTGCTTGATTTCGACGAGTGTCTGCACTGTTTTGTAAAACATTATTTTTTTTCGCATGAAATTTCCTTAGGTCGATAATTTTATTTTTATTTACTTAATGGTAATATATGATTTTTGAAATTCTCTACAGAGATTCAATTATTTCTTTATATTAATTATTTTAAATAACTTACTGCTACGTTGAAATTGACACTTGTCGCTCCCAAAGTCAGGTTCCTTGTATTCACTGAGCGGAACATGATAGATTTAAATGAGAAAAAAAAGTTCACGAAATCGCGCTCGAAAGTTTCAAATCAGCTGATCCGTGTTATTTATTTTGCTGTCTTCAATTTTCAGGGTTCGATGTAACGTAGTTTAACTGCATTTTCACTATTTAACTACTGCCTGAATTTATTGCATTCTTCGATATCTTTAATCTACTGTGCTTTATGACGAAAGCTCTCGACCGAGTAACATGGATGAAAACAAAATTATGAAATCATTTTCATCTCCTCCTACCCCGCATGCCAATTTGATATATAGCAGAAAGGAAAAATTTTTCTGACGTAGATCATCGATAAGGAGAAAATCTACGTCAGCTGCTCACATCGATCTTCCTAACGAAATTTGGCGGGAAAAAAAATCCATGCATGTTTATCAATTATTTTTCATTTGGCAATCCAAAATAAAAATCGTGGATATATTATTGCGTGATATTAATAAAAAATGTGGGTGACTTGGAAGAAATTTGTAAGTTCAATGAAAATAAATCATCAGATGGCGGTACGTACTAAAGACCAATATTTTGTTATCTGTGATATATCGGACGGAACATCTTTCTAATTTCATATGAGCCTTGAACTCACCCGGTCGAACTTAGTTTCAGTCAGCCAACAGGCGTATGACCGATCATCATTGAAATTCATCGGCTTTCGATAATTTTTTTTATACAGGATGGAGGAAGTTGACAATATAATAATTCATTCACTACGTGAAATAGGCTGGTAAGTATGCGATCGTTGGAACAATTAAAAATTGCATTCCAATGGATTAAAGTATCAACGAGATGAGCCGATAAAAAGGCTTCGGTCGGAACAAGAGAATGACAGATAGTGGGTGGTGCTCTAATACTGTTGATTTTTTCTTTTTCTTTTTTAAATTATTTTAATGCCAATAAAATAAATTCATTAAAAATAAAATATACGTAATACATTGTCTATGTGTTTATAAATTCAGTGATATAGAGGAACGAGTGACGAATTTAAAAGGCTTTGACACCGATCTTGTGGTCGATGCTACCGTAAGATGTTTAGAAATTATTCGACCGGGTCTTGGAATATCGAAAGTGCTTCCCGCGAACATGGCAGCTCGCTTTCGAGTTGGAGCCGCACTAGCCCAGGCTTGTTCGGTAATTAAAAAAAAACAAAAAATTGGTGTGAAAAATATTTTTTCTTTCTTTTTAATTAGGATGATAAATTTTGTTGGATCTTTAGGAATTAGGATACAGAGGAGACATCGGTTATCAAACATTCCTGTACAGCTCCGAGACCGATCTTCGGAGAGTTTTCATGTTTTTAGTTGAGAAACTCCCAAAGGAGAGTGACAAGACGTCAAACGAACCAATTAGTAAAATTGATCAGTTAGAAAAATCTATTGCGGCTGTCGTCACACGCAGTCTCTCCTCTCCCTGGTTACCTCACTATTGTCACAAAACAAGTTCCAGAAGAGGAGGGTACGTTCATGTGCCTTACAGATCTGTTGATATTGATGTTCCAACAGCCAACGACGGCGAAGGTAACTCAACAAAAATGCAAAATCATACATTTCTTATGGTTCATCCGATGCACTCGCAGAACAAAGCTTTCAGAGTGCATCAATGATTTTATATTGAAGTGCTGTGCTCTAGTGATTTTGAGAAATCGTTATTTTATCATTTTGGAAGCATGTTATCTCTCTTGACAAGGGAGTAAGTAACGATCCAGCTTTATACTGTTCTTCAGAAGTTTTTAGAGCTGCTAAATATACAATAATAAACCTATTATAAAGCTCATTGTTATGATTGATAAAAGCAGAACAGTTAGTTCTGTCTCGAGTAATTGAATCTGCTGAATGGATTCGTTTCCGTTCCGAGACTCAAATTAACAAGTCCATTCTGACTCAAGTACGTACTTAGTGTTGTCATTAAATTTCATTATAACTTGCAGACTTTCAAAGTTATTACGTACGTTATCAACAACCAGTGCCTGAGCAAACGAGGGACCGACAAAGCCTCTTGCCTTCCGTGTTATCGCACAACGCAAAACTCCTGCATTCGCGAGCAACGAATATAATAGAGCGATTGGATTGGCTGAATTCACAAAAGTCCGATAATACTGCTGAACCAGTAGTCACCGTTAAATCTCCGGAAATTTCTGTGACAAGCAGATTCACTTTAAATGATAGACTACACGGTAAAAAAGTAGAATCTGATATCGAACGAAATACTGCCGAAGTGTCGCTTCCTCAATCCGATGAAGCCAGCTCTGTAACGAGAGAAGAAAGACGCACTCTGGAGATCGAAGGAATTAAATCCGATTGTGAAAAGCTGAGAGTTGACATAGACACTGCACAGACGGAGATAAAGAAAATAAGTGCACAGCTTTCTTACATCACAAACAAACACGAAACCGATGAGAAAGAGCTTGAAGTTCTCGAAGCTGAAAAAATCATCAAATCGCGAACTTACGATTTGTTGGAAGATTCGGACAACAATATAGTCAAACTCAAAACTGTTATAGACTCAGGACGGAATAAATTGATCAATTTAGCCAATCAGTGGGAAAAACACAGAGCACCGTTAATCAAACAATATCGTGATGGTAGAGAAAAGTATTCTGCTAAAACAGTGAGTATTATCCCTGTCGAAAATTTGGTCCATTCGCTGGATTATTTTCATAAACGTATTTTACCGTATTTTTGAATAAACTTTAGGAATTTTTGATCCATTCAAACTACCTAAACCTCGAAGACTATGAAACATTTGGAGTTTTATGGTTTTTCTAATTGAATTACAAAGGCTTTGTATTGATAATATATTTTTGTTTTGAAAATAAAATAAAACGCGTCACGCTCATGCGAATTTTGGGCTTCATTATATTTTACAGAACAGTAGTCAGAAGAAGCTGGAAGAGTTGCGTTTATTGCGCGACAAAGAAAAAGAACTGTTGGAAGAGTGTCATATGAAAGATCAGCAGTACTCTCAATTGTTGGGAGAAGTACAGAAATTACCGAAGGATGTTAACCGTTCGGCCTACACTCAAAGAATACTGGAAATAATAAACAACGTTCGAAAGCAAAAAGACGACATAAATAAAGTTTTGGCGGACACTCGTGAGATACAAAAGGAAATAAATACTCTTACGGGTAGACTCGAGAGGTCCTTTACCGTGGTAGACGAACTGATATTTCGCGACGCTAAAACAAACGAAGCGTCGAGACGTGCCTACAAGCTTCTCGCTACTCTTCACTCGGATTGCAGCGAGCTCGTTACCATGGTCGAAGAGACTGGCGCTACGTTACGTGAAATACGAGATTTGGAAGAACAGGTTTTTACAATGAAATACAAGTTTTACAAATGGCTGATTGTTTCTCGATTTTTCCGTACTCTCAGATCGACTCGGATAGGTATTTACAATGAAATACAAGTTTCACAAACGACTTATTATTTTTCGATTTTTTAATACTCTTAGATCGACTCGGAATCAACGAAAAATGTTGGGGCTAATTTAGAAAGGATAACTGCGGATTTGACCCAGATGCGTCAAGAAACGGCATCGTTGATAGCACAAATTGAGAATAAAAAATCATGATTTTCATACATTGAACGACAGCACGGAAATTACTGTCGAAATGTTTAAGGGACAAACAAAAACTTCGTACAGCAGTAAGTTTGTATCATCTCGATAAGTTTATTTTTGGCTTTTTTTATGAACGACAGTTTTGACAATAATATTTCGTGTTTTCAGGTGATGATTATGGGCATGAAAAAAGCAGAGAAAATGAATGAAAAACCGAGCACGAAGCTCGAACACGTTGCAGTACAATTGACAATAGCAAGTTGCAATAAATCGTCATTGGTGTTCCTATTTACATGAGCGCGTTTGACTTTTCGGTTGAACAAGCCGTAGGAGCATTTCGATACCAAAATGGTTAGACGTCTCTGTAATTGACGCTCAAAATATGGTATTTCGGACGAAGCCTAATGATTATTCTCATCGATTCCACAATTACAGGAGCGTTAACGCAATTGTATATTATATCGAGTAAGCTCGACGTACCAAACTCCAACGAGTTAATCAAGTATAAATGTCATTAGGATGTAAGGAAAGAATGACATAAAACAAGACTATTTAATAATGTACAGAAATGTAATGCTTGTATAAAATTTGCAATACGTATATAAATACTCGTACGTTACAATCTTCTTATCCTTATTAAGTTTCAACAAGCATTAGTTTCTTCGCTGTTTTGTTATAACAGGAGGTATGTAATTGTCGTCAATTTCTTCAGCCAATCGTATTTTTTTACCATACTTCTTATTTTCCATTTTGATTTTTTCCTCGATTTGTAAATCAATCTTTTTCTTATTTTCGAAGAAGGTAAGAAGGCGTTCCTGCGACTGTAGCTCTTTCTTCATTTCATCAACCTTTTCCAGCCTTGATTTTTTATCGAGTTCATCCAATTGAGCCTCGAGCAAGGAAAGCCTGGTTTTTTCCCATTGGTCATAAATCTAGAATTGAAATTCAAAAAATCACAGAAGTAAATTTTTATATCTAGTTTCCATTTTTTAGAAAAAGAATTTATCTCCGTTTGTTTTTTGAAGTGAAGAGCAGAGTTGAGAAGCAGTGGCTATAAATTTTGTTTAGGGTATGTTCAAGAAGTTATCGAGCGATCTAAAAATGTTATTTCAACCTTGAAACAATATAGCTATCATAATATGCCGACTGAAAAGATGACAAAATCTATGTCTGTGTTGAAGGCAGAATTGGATTTCTATTTCGAGTTAATACTTAGCACCCTTCAGATACAGTGATTGGATTCTTACCCTATGAGTCTCTGATATATCGGTCTTTTCATGAGCTTCAACGGCCTCTTGTACTCTCTTTTCTATTTCTTCGAGTATGGAACCTTTCACAAGGTTGCTTTTATCAAATTTATTGAGAAGCTCATTCAGCTCTTTTATTTCATCAGTTATTTTATCTTCCGGAATATGAGAAAGGTGCTCTTGTACTTGAGTCAATACTTCCTCATAGATACATTCTTTTTGACCCTTGTTTGTCCATTGTTTGATCAAATTTGATGCATCTTTGTACTTTTTCCATAGTACTAGTCCTCTAAGATAGCAACTTCTGTTGACAACGTCGTTGCTCGCTTTACCATAGAAAACAAGAGTTTTTCCTACAAGATCTTGCGGATCTTTCAAATCAAAGTGATCATCGAAGAAAGGATTTCTAATGTAACGAACTCGAACTTTAATTTCTTCGCCTTTTGGATCTTCCTCAGGCTCTGGTTCCGGAGCTTTCCAACTTTCTGGATTTTCGAGATATTTGAGACACGAATACAAAGCTAAAGCGTTGGATATAGGATTGGAAGAATCTTCCTGAAGCATCAACAAAACAGCGACTCTAGCGGCAGATGCAAAATCTTGTTTTTTTATCAATTCATCCATGAGAATATTGTAACACAAGTAATCAGGAAATATTCCATAATTTATACGATCGTTCAATACGGTTAGAAGTTCATCGATTTCGTTGTTATCGAATAAATATCGAATGACCGCATGATGAGTAGAATCCAAAATATTTGAAGCTTCGGGTGTTAACCTTAGTTTGAGGAGAACATCTAGAAGACTCTCAACGTGATCAGTATTATCAACGACATTCGAGTAAATGTCAACATCAATCGCACTCGCTCTGCCGGAGTTTTGAAATTTTTTGTCAAGTTCGATGAAAAATTCATCCGGGTTTATTTTACTGAGAAGAGGCGATTCGAGTCTCTTGTTCCATGCATCGGTACATCTGTAAGCTTCTGATAAAAATGTTCTGTTCAACTTTTGCACATAATTCGACCGTGTCACTGCACGAGCGTTGCTCCTTAAGATTTTCCACATGTTATTTTTTTTATTTACTTATTTATTTATTCACTATGACATTATAATTGTTATTTGATTTTCTTCGAAGTTCTCTGCTTTTTGTAGCGTATTATGAAATTATTCGCACCGGATTACCCGAACAACACGAACGTTTATGGACTTCGAAAATATGATAGGCAGCGAAGATAGCAGACTATCCCGTGCCGGCCGAAACCGAGATCCGCGTGCTCTGGGGCTTCTGAATCTATCCTATAGAGTGCTTTTGAAATTTGCCGCAACTAAATGGTGACGAGGTTTTTAGCTTTATTAGTTTTAATCACAATATTATGTAACGATGTTATATCAAAAGTTGCATCAACTTATTATTATTCTTTTACCAAAAATCATCTCGGGTCCTTCAAAAAATAATCAAATATAATGCAAATGTAAAAAAAAAACGTTTAAATTTTGCCGCTGACTTTGTAGAGGTCGCCACTTTATTGGCTAGCATGATGAGACTACTTTTTTGTCGTTATCCCTGCCCGAGATCTCGCGCTGCTCGACGAAAAACGCGAAGTACACCAACACTTATAGCCAATAAACGTGATTACTTCGCAAAAACAAGTATCTTCACTAAAAACATAGTTTTTAATTGAATCTATTAATCCCGAAAGTAAGTACGTTTAATGCGAGAACTTCGTTCAATTCAGATATTACGTAGTTTTTTTCATTCAGCTTTTTCTGACAAATTGTGCATCATTGATTTTTTTACTTGGAGTGTTTGGCGTTTCCAGAAAGGTCGATTCTTCTACTCATTGCATTGTAATCAAGCCTCGTGGCTTACTAGACTCCTAATATCTAATAGCAGTGAATTTGAAAAAAAAAGTAAGGGCTCTACTTTTTTTTAAATATATCTAATTAACGATCATAATACCTAGCAGAAATTTCGTACATACGATTTTTTCCGAAATGCTATATCACTGCCAATACATATATGTGTGTATATACAAATATAATGTGAAATTATGTGTTCTTGCAAACATTATTAATTAATTAACAGTGATGTTGGAGAAGCATCTTTCTATCGTTTTTTCAAATTCAGAAGATATTCGTTACAAAGTTTTTACTTACCAGATTTTGAAAGGATTTATTGTTCTGCATTCTAGATAATTCCTACCAAAAATTCAACAGTCTTGCATATTTCTTTACAAAATCCTTTGGTTGTCTTGTGGCAAAAAAAATTTTTTAAGATTTTTCCAGAAACTTCTAAAATATATAAAATCTATATATTAAAATTGTCAATATTTAAAATTATTATCATCATTATTATTATGAGTACGAATCTACTCAATTTGAGTTCTAGAATTTTTTTAGATATGAATATTCATACTCATGTCTCAATATATGTAAAATCATAGTATGACTATTGTGTGTTCTCAATTTTATTCTATACCTATATATAATGAAGCTATGTTGAAAAAACAGTGAATTCCGAGAAAAATACAGAATGTGGTGGAAAATTTGAAAACATTTGAAATCATATTCTATCGGTTTTCTCCAATTTTTTCCAAATAGCAAACAATTATCTGGAATATTGGAGAATTATAAAAGTTTTAGATAATGTTAGGTTGAAAAGGAGGAAAAAAGTTCAACAATATTTCAAGAACAGAATTGCTGTGAGGCAGACCAAAATCGCTAGTTGAAGAAAGAAACAATTGGAATTTTGTTTACGTAAATACATCTTTATACCCGGTGTCTATAGCATGGCTGCCGAAGACATTTCTCCGCTGAAAGACGGTGGTGTACTGAAGGAAATCCTGACAGAAGGCTATGGAGATGAAATTCCGAGCACTGGTAGCAAAGTAACGGTTCATTATACGGGTACCCTGTTGGATGGTACAAAGTTTGATTCAAGCAAGGACCGTGATAATCCATTCCAATTTACTTTGGGACAAGGCCAAGTTATTAAGGCTTGGGACATCGGAGTAGCAACCATGAAGAAAGGGGAAGTAGCTATGCTCACGTGCGACTCCAAATATGCTTATGGAAAAATGGGCTCTCCGCCAAAAATTCCGGCTGATGCGACACTTAAATTCGAAGTAATTATTCAACTTTCCTATCTCTGCTTAAATTGAAGATTAACCTTTTTTCTAACAATAAAATGTGATCGAACTCAGATAGAAATGATTGATTTCACGGGCAAAGACTTGAGCCCTGATGAAGACGGGAGCATTCAAAGATTCCAGATAGAAGCTGGAAAACCTGGTGCTTATCCATCCGACGGATCCATAGTAGATAGTAAGCAGCGTACATTGAAAACTTGAAAAAAAAAAAAAAAAAAAAGAGAACCAATCTTCTTCGATGTTTAATCGTTATTGCTTTTTGTTTTTCTTAGTACATTTGATTGGCAAGTACAACGACAAAGTCTTTGAAGAGAGAGACGTTCAATTCACCCTTGGAGAGGGTGAGGAGTTTGGCATTGTAGAGGGTGTAGAAAGGGCGTTAGAAAAATTCAGCAGCGGCGAAAAATCAAGGCTCAAAATCAAGAGCAAATTCGCGTTCAAGAGTGAGGGAAAAGCAGAGTTTGGTATACCCGCGGATGCGGATGTAGAATACACGATACAATTGAATAATTTTGAGAAGGTACGGACAAAAAAACTCTCGAAAGAGTTTGGATATTTTTTGAACGATTTCGTTGTCAAAAATTCCACAGAATTTTCTAATATTTGATGATTTTCATCTTACAGGCAGCACAGCCTTGGTCGTTGGAAGGTCCGGAGAAAGTTGCTCAAGCCAAGTTGTACAAAGAAAAAGCGACGAATTATTTCAAATCGTCAAAGTACCAACTGGCTATTAAAATGTGTCAAAAAGCAGTTGAATATTTGGAAGACGAGGACGGTTTCGAGGGTGATTTCAAAACCGAACGCAACGAGTTGGTTCTTTCGGTTAATCTGAACCTCGCTCTATTTTATCTCAAAACTGAGCAGAATGCCGAAGCAAAGGCCAAATGTGATGAAGTATTGGAAATCGATCCGAATAACGAAAAAGCACTGTTCCGACGAGGACAGGCCCAACTCGCTCTGGCATCTCCTGAAACAGCAGTCAAAGATTTCGAAGCTGTACTTAAGATCGAGCCTAAAAATGCAGCAGCGGCTAAACAAGTTTCAGTTTGTAATGCTCTCATTAAGCAAAATATTGCGAGGGAGAAGAAACTTTATGCAAATATGTTCGACAAGTTCGCACAAGCGGATAAGCAGGTAAACCCTCATTAATATTTCTTTCTTTGATTATTAATAAGCAAAACATTTTTTCAATTGGAAAAATAGCAAAAATAAAAATGAATTTTGTTTCGACAAAAAAAAAATTCAAATTTCATGTTCGACCGTAAACTGTTAGTAATATCGCAGAAGGAAGAAGAAGAACTGCGACAACAGCCTGACGTGATGCGCGGAACTTTGGGTGAATGGGGACAGGAAGAGAGACCAGGAGGCAGAGATGCAACAGCGTTTGAAAAAGAAAACCCCAACATTCTCATGCTCAACGCCAATGGAAGCGACGAATTCAAGAACATGTGATCGTTCAATCATCTTATCTTAGATAAATGCATTTAAATAATACATTCGTTTTTATACAAATCATTTTATTTTCAACATTTTCTTGCCGTTGTTGTTCAATCGGAGATTACTATCAAAATTGATGTATATCGATGTCTTCTCATATACTGCCTCCAATTGCCTAAAAAAAAAAAAAAGACCAAAATATTTCCAAATTCTGTACTTGCATTTACGCGTTACGATGAATGTTCATTTTCGATGTATCGTGTATCAATAAACTTTTGTAATCTCAAAATAAGTGTATTCGGTCTCAGCGATTTTGTTTCCAGCTTGTAAAATAAAAGTACAACTCTATCGTAAAAACTCACATTCGTTGATTGTAATGAAAGAAGAGAAGAAATAAGCGATAAAGAAAAAAAACATTGAAATTTAAATATAATTTCCGCACTTCTTAGCACTCTGTAACAAACATCGGTTTAAATTTCCCGCTTAAAGTGGCGTTCTGTGCAGTTGCCTATATTAGTGACAACGAAGCGAAGCTTTTTTGACAGACATCGATATTTTTTTCAAGTTGGTACGACATTTAAAATTGTTTACATGTCGCAATTGCCTAAGTGTGCCTTTAACCTAACTTACAAGTATTCAAGTAAACTCTGTACATATAGCAATGAACTATTTAAATTAATTTATTTCAATATTTTGTAATTTTGGGTCATGCATGACGTATCGATCACCACGAATATATGTGAAACGGCACTAAGGTTGTGCAACAATATACAGTTACTTGTGAACGTGATATTGCATCAAGTGTGTTTCATTGAGAACGACTTCCCAGTTACAATGAACAAATCCAAAACAAAAACTCAACAAAGTGGAAGTGGAAGTATTCAACAAGTTTTAGCATCGCGACTCTCGAGTGTATAATAATATATCAATTAAACAAAGTGAAACGTAAATAAAGAAACAGTTTTTAATTGTATTTATGAAGATATAAAAATACTAGAAAAAATAATTTAAAAATAATAAATTTTATTATAAATATGTCAAAAGCAGTGAAGCCACACATCGTATTGCTTAACAATACCTCTTCGAATTTAAAAAATAGTATCTTTTGGATTAAGTGGAGAAACTGGTGAAACTTT
The DNA here is from genome assembly GCA_037576405.1 of Campoplex capitator. Lineage (NCBI taxonomy): Eukaryota > Metazoa > Arthropoda > Insecta > Hymenoptera > Ichneumonidae > Campoplex > Campoplex capitator. The sequence continues at coordinate 3,076,582 of JARBWI010000323.1, read as the reverse complement.
GTGCATATAGATTTTCATTATAACATTTGACGAAACAGAATTTGTCAAAGATGAATTCTAACGGGGATTATAACATGGCGTCCAGGTACCGGACTATTCGAAAACACTTGGATAGTTTAGGTTATCGACAAGCACTTTCTCTAGATGCTCTTCCGCTTATTGAAAAATTGTTGGCTGATTTAATACAAACGACCGATAGTCTCAAACACTTCAAGACTATAGCACAAGACAATGTAGAGGTAATATTGCTACAGTATTAATGACTTTTATGGCAAAAACTTTCCAACAGATTTTGCATATTAGAAATTTAAACATGAAGCTTAGAATTACCACAATATAGTCATTTTTCTACTAATGGAACAGCTATAAGAATATTGAAAAATGTTTGTTTCACTTTTCGTTGGCAAATTGGGTCATCATGGCTACATCTAAGATTTGTTTTTTAAAATTCCCTTGTCTGTTCTTCGTTTTACAAAAAACAAAGATTCAATTAAAAAAAATAATATATGCCATAATAATATATATAATAATGAAAGAGCCTCAATTGTACTGTTTTTTATCACACGGTGCTATTCTGATTGAGACACTGCGTATACGAGGAATCCAAAATTACAGAACATCAATTTTGTGTATCAATTGTTTTTTTCTCATGTGTAATATCTGTTGGTTAGCCTGACGAATGGGTGGACCAGCTAACAAAAATATTGATGAAGCGCCGACATAATTGATTTTCTAATTTCAAACTATTTAACCGATTCAAATTATTACAGGCATGTAGTGAATTACAACTATCCATTGATCCTTATAAATGCGACAATGCGAGGTTAGTACAGGAATGTAATCAGCTACATTTGGATCTCATAGAGGCAAAGGAAGCTCATCAAAAACAGACGAAAGATCTGAAGAAAAAGATTTACAATTTAGAGAGCGAATGCAACAATTTACAATTGGCTTCGTCTAGAAATCTCAAACGTATCAAGGAACTTGATACAGAGTCGGCGCAAAAAAGTAAACGAATACAGGAATTGCTTGGGAAATGTTGCAAGCCTCTGATAAGCAATGCAGCGCTCGGTAACTATTAATGAAGATTTTGCATTTTTAATATTACACAGAACCAAATTGGATGAATCCAACTGATAATAAAAATAATGCATCAAAATAAAATGCACCTGATTTTTACAGGATGTAAGAAAAAGCCTTGCTATCCATTGCGAAAGCCTACTATAGAATCCGATCCCTTGCCCAGACTGAAAGGAAATTCTCTACCGAGTCTCACCAAAGTTGAACCTGGTGTTGTTGATTTATTGGCAATGGCCGATCATAAAATGAGTTCTCTTAATCACGAGGTAACAGCACTAAGGGCAGAGTTATCAATACAAACTGACAACGTTTACACGTTAAAATCACAGGTATATACAGAGAATGATTATTTTTTAATTTCCCGATTCTCCATTCCTGGCAATTTCGTCCTCCTGTCTTTCGTTAAGAAGACCAGAAACTCATGAATCCCAAACTAAATTTCGAGTATAAAGTGTAAATAATTCATTTGAATTTTTCTCGTGCAGCTGAGTGTAAAAGAGAAGGAGATATCAAGACTGAAAAAAATGTTGGAAGGTGGACGTCCTCAAAGCGCCGTTTCCAAGGACTGCTCTTGTAAAAAAGCTGATCAATTAAACGAGCACAATGGATATGAAAAAAGTTTAGGTTCTCACACTGTTTGTCACAGAGGTTGCGAGGCCAGTGAATTGAAAATGTTGCAACAAGCCAAACTTGATCTCGAACAACAATTAAGGGGTGAACGGATCATTCAAATTACTATTGAAAAATTTGAAAAGTAAATGGACTACATTGCATTTTTTTTCTTCAAATTACAGAAGCCCTTGATAAGCAACATGATGCGATGTCTCAAGCGATGAAGCTAGCCGAGAGAAACGAAGAATTGGAAAAAGAACTGCGTGACATAGATCACATCGCATTGGCTGTCGAGGCTGATTGCAATTCTGCTGTGAAAGAGAATAACAAACGGGTCAGCCATCTTCAGGTACAAAAAAAAATCAAGCAATTTTGCGCAATTATAAATTTATGCGCGTAAACTCAGCAAAAATAAATTCGGTAGATTCAGAAATGTTTGAATAAACATTCAAATTAATAAAGTTGAAAAAAAAATTTTTGGAACCCAACACCCAGTGACGAAATTGAGTATTTAGCATATTTGATTTCATCGTTCTAGGAAAAATTGGAAAACGTCATGACTCAAGTTCACGTACTGGAAGGTGAATTAATGGTCGAACGTAGGTCAGGACAAGAGTTACGAGCTGATTTAGAAGCCGGACGTCTGGAAAATCGGAACCTTCAGCGAAAACTTGAATCGACATTGGACGAGAAGAAGCAAATGACCGATCGCATCAACGAATTAACCGTGATCGGTAATTAACATGTTTTATTTGCGAAATTACGATTAATTGGGTACAACCGTTGATTCCCCTCCACATCCTTAATCCTCTAGAACGGAATTTGACCGACGAGATCCGAAAATTATCCAAAGACAATGGGAATCTCAAACTGGAAGTTTCTCGTATGGATTGTGCGAACAATTTATTGAAAAAGCAAATGCAAGTCAATGATAAATCCCAGAACAGTAACGAACATCCGAAGAAAATTAAAGAGAAGGCTGAAAAAAACGATAAAAATAAGGGAAAAGCATTGATGAGAAAAAAAACTCCGGGTACAAGAGTCGATATTCGTCATTGAAATTTCACTCATTCGTAGATATTTTAGGCCTTGCTAATATTTTTTTCCATGCATCTTCATTCATTAACGTGCAGAATGAAATTTTTTTCTTCCCCTAGCGTCTCGCGGGCAGCGTCGTTCCTTTTCGCCGCCTGTTCATGAAAAACAAACGGAAGCAATGAGGAATCAAGGGGATTCCAAAGATGACGAAGTCACGAGAGACTCGAATATCGAGGGGACCAAAAGAAATTATCAAAAAATAAACATGGAAAAGGATTCCAGAATCAATCAACTTCAGTTGACGATCGATCAAATTCAGACTGATCGTGATTATTACAAAAACGAGTACAACAGGTTGCGAGAACAATGCACGAAAAATACGGAATCGGATAATGTAAGAGATTAGCTGAAAAAGATATCGAGTTTCTCGAGATTAGCATTAAAGTTCTGTCAAATTTTTCCAGGCGGAGTTGTGGGGTCAAGTGTGCGAGCTGAGACGTCAGCTTATTGAGAAGGAACACGCAGTGTTGGATTTGCAAAGAGAGAAGAAAGATCTTTGCCGAGAGAAGTTTGAATTGGAACTGCGATTGCAATCAGTGAAGTCGGATCGTAGGAACAGGGGAAATTCTTGTGGCCAATGTCGACCTGCTGGCAATTGTGCTTGTGCAGCTTCTAGGTCGTCATCCGCTGGAGATTCCAAGGTCTAAAAATCATTTCAGTTCCCGTTGTTTTTAACCATCAGGAACTCAGAAAAATTGCCTTTCGCTCAGCTCATTCTGCTTACCGCACAACTTATCATTGTCGTTCACCCAATTGATGATTTTCCTTGTCAAATTGCTATATTTTTAACTGACGTTGAGACTTTCTTTCGGTAAACCAGGCTATGCTGGAACGAACAGAACGAGAAAGAGATACGGCAAGAGCTGATGTTGATCGATTGGTTGAAGAACGAGACGCTTTACGAGAGAGACTCAAGGTATTGAAAAAGATTCAATAAGCTTTCGCAATCGCATGTTTCGAATTGTGCAATGCTATCAATTTTTCCAATAATTTCTAATTTAAAGCTAAAACTTTACTAATCATTGACCCAGAAGGAGATCAAATGAATTTTACGAACATTTGATTGCACAGAAAAGTTTGGAAATTCTTGACACTCCAAAAATATTCATAAATTTCCTATATTTTATTCACCAAAATATAGTAAATTTCAAAAGTGACGGCATAATTTTGCTCGGTGATGATGTTAACGTAGTAATTTTTCATTTAACATTCTCTCCGTGAAATTGATGAATTCATGCCGCATCTTTGAAGCACTACAGGAAATGAGAGAAAATTATATTCCTTGCGAACTACCATGACTCGGACAATATTTGCAAACAGTTAATAGTTTTTCGTGTCGTAAATATATGACGTGATTAGCAGGCTAAAAAATACTGCAAATCAGTTTTTAAAATAAATGATAAACTTTCCATTTGATTGCAAAATCGTGTAAAAATAGAAAATTTTACTTCCGGTAATATACGTAACTTCCGGTAAACGTGAAATAAATTGGAATTTTTTTCTATGAACCATTAAATTCAAACGAAGTGTAATTTATTTACAGTCAAATTTTTTTTATTGTCTTCTTCGGAGTGCACTTGGTTGTTCAATTTTCAGAAAAAAAAATCCACTTTTAAATCCACACTCATTGAGTCAAGGAGGCAATGACTTGTAATAGATTTCTTTAATAATATTTGTGCATGCAAACACGATTGCATTGTGGTTGTTGAATTGGGCGTTTGGGCTTTGAAAACTAATTCCTCGGTCAGCTTGCGGTGGAGGCGCATAAATTCGAGCAGCAACGGTTGAGGCAAAACCTATGTCATGTAGAGAATCGCTTGAGTCAATTAGAACGAGAAAGGCAAGATATTTTGCTTGCGCAGGGAACCCAACGAGCTACGATCGGTGGTTTCGAGGATCAGATTGAAGATCTTCGAGAAGAGTTGCGCCGGACGAAGCAGGAGCTCACGACTCAGCGTACCCAATATTTTCAACTGAGGTGAGAATGAATCGTATTTTTTTCATTCACTACAATGCCGAAGCATAAATTTCTTTCGTGATGAAGATCGAAAGTTTGTTTACTTCAAAAATTGTATTTTTATGCTTTCAGGACGCTGCAAGATCAAGCGGATCAAGCGTTGGGCGATGTTCAAGGTCAGCTGAGTCAGACGGAATCCGAATTGTACAAAACGATGGACCGCAACAGAATTCTCGAACAGCAGAGGCTGCAGCTCGACAATGACGTAAAAGGGTTGAAGCAAGAAATAAATACATTGCGAGCGAATGTATCTCGAGCTGAACAAGAAAAAGAACAAATTTTGGTGAATATTTTGAAGAGGAAGCTCAAGAATTTTTTGCCAGAGAGCTGCATGATACGTGGAATAAGGATTAAACTTATTTTATAATCTTTTAATATTGCAGATGCAACTGAACGAGAGAAGTGAGAGAATCGCGTTGTTGGAGCGTGAGCTTAAGGCGAAAGAGCAAGAAGTAGCTTCGGTTGAGAAACAGTATCAAGAGCTTCAGCAAAAGTATCAGTGAGTCTTGAAAATCGTTTATCTACATTGCATGGTACATGATAATTGGCAATTTATGCTAAAACGGTGGGTGTTGTAAAACAAAAATTTCTCAACTACGATATTTAACTTGTATAATTACAATAAGAATATATTTACAACGTGTAACCGGAGTGAGGCACATGAACGATAAATAAATAAGAATTTTTGTCACACGTATAGCAACGATCAGGAGCGAAGAGCGTTTAGATCGTTGAATCAGTCGAGTTCGTTTGTTGTTTCGTTGCGATACGATACGCGAGCTCAACGCATTTACAGTCAGTTGCAGCGTATCACTGTCGTTAAAAGTTCGTCGATCACAAATTCACTCAAAAGTTAATCGATTTTATTCTTGCGTTTAAGAATCTGGCTAATCCGACAGCGGGTGGTTGGCAATTACCACCGGAGCTCAGAACATTATTTTCGAAATCGTTGGGCTCGGAACTGTCGCTGATTCTCTTGTATCCCGGGCGACACTCGCATCGAGCTTTCGATTGATTCGGTTCGTTATCCTGCCACAGAGCATCTCTCGATGTTCTTCTCGCGACTAGCCATTCACCGGTGGTGCAAGGTCCCTGGGTATAAAGTTTGTAACAAGTTTTGTTTATGACAACCATGCCCGGGCTGTTTTCACAGCTGTCGTTATCCTCGTCCGAGCATTTGCCTGAATTCTTGAGATCGTTCGTACAGCCACAAAGTCCATTGTAACTAATGCCATCGAGGGATGGTCTGACGTTGTGATCGTACAGAACTATCTGCCCGTTGGGGCAGGGCCCCTTCGAGCCTATTTTGTAGCAAGTTTTTTCACTCGGAAAATAAAGTCTGCCACGTTTGCACGGGACACTTACACAACTCGTTGAGTTAACGAGCATCTCGCCATAGTCGCATGGACCGCGTGTATGAACGCGATAACAAATACCATTTTTGTATAACACGTGACCGGGTTTGCAGGTACACTTGGCTCTAACGATCTCGTCGCTCGATGCGTTGTCCATCGTCGTCACGACGAAATTGTGGCCTGGTAAACACGGCCCTATTCCACCGAGAGGATAACACATTTTCGTCTGTTGGTCGTAATGCGGCAAACCGCTGTTGCAGCCGCAGTAACCACCAGGCAAAAACAATTCTCCGGGCTCCGTACAAGGACCTCGAGTATAGTGCTCGTGACAACCACCCTCGACGCCGGGCCAATGATATCTTCCCAGTTCACCCTCCACCGAACACGAACACGTCGCTAAACCGTCTTCTCCCAAGATCAACAGTTCACCACGTGCACATGGTCCTCGTGTCAATTTTGCGTAACATTTTCCATCGCGGGGCCAATAAACGTCACCTTTTTCCGCGCATACCTCGACGTTACGACACACACCCCATCTTCGTTTGGAACTGTGAAAAATGAGATAAACGCGCGTGTTAGACGCTTCGTTTTTTTTAAGTTTGAGCAGCTCTCTTATCAGACACGAATGAACCTTTTTTATATTCTGAATCTGAAGCAGTTTGGACTCTTGACTGAAAACACGTTGGAGTTGTTCGGACCAGGCGTGATCAGGGAAAATCGTTTTTCAACACAATTGACAATCTTTCGCGGTAATTCTCGACAAAATTTATGGATAACATTGGAAAGGTTTTTTCGGCAATTATTCATTTGCTAGATGAATTCATATTTCGTTGATCAAACGGTTGGAAAATGCAGAAAAGTGCTATTGTAATGAAGGAACTGTTTGTTAGGTCAAAAAGTGAAATTCTCGCGGATAGAAATAGCAAGATTAGTCGCATATTTCCATTTGTTTCGTTATGAAAGAATATTTTTTTTTTTTTTATCGAATCCGTTGCAAAGGTTTCACAGTATCAAATTTCTTCGACTATTTGTGAACGCGATAGATCATTGAAAAATTACCCAACGCTTCCGGGTGTTTCGGGTACCGGTGCGAAGTATTGTCCTCGGTCGCAGGAAGCTTTTGAAAAAATAGGATGGCAAAGAGCGTCTCTGGGTGATTGTACAGTGCCCGGTGGACATTTGCACTCCGCGACGGTGCCACCGCCTTTAGCAGCGGGTCCCAGTTCCATGGTCTCGGGACAGGGTGCTCCGATCTGTATTTCATGAAAAAAAAAAAAAAAAGAAACGAACGAATGTAAATTTGGCTCAATCGTGATTCGTAAGTCGTTTCGAACGATTTACAAAAAAGTAAGAAATCACTTTCGCTCGAAACTCGTTGAAAAAACTATTTTCACTGTAATGAAATGATCTCAATCGATGAAATTACCTGAAATATTTTGTAGCATTTTCCATCAGCTGGCCAATAAAGTAGCTGCCAGCCTCGAGGTTGCGAGGCGCAGGGGTTGCTCGATGGATTTGCCCAGGGTGGAGGTACGATCGCTGTTTTAGCATCCGCAACAAGAAGGAGACAGAGAATACTTCCCAAGCAAGTCTGCATCGTACTGAAACACGATTAAGTCTATTGATTCGAATATTTATTTTCGAAGAATAAGAATACAGTGACAGCGATTGGTACGAACGAAGATCGAAAGAAAACTGATGGAAGGGCAAAGTAAGAACGAAAGACAAGGGCGACAATCGAATTATTAATGAGAGTGTCGTACCGTTGAAGATGGATTATTCTACTGAATAATTTGGAGGAACGAAGTATTGTCGACGACGAGTGAAAAGACGTCGGGAGAAGCTCGAGCGTGGCGAATAACTCATCACTTACTTTCGTATAAAACGTAAATGCTCCCCTCTGTGTGACAAAACACTATGTGAGGAGAGACAGACGCACGGCTATTGTAAAACGCCGGTTAAACTCGCGAGCTGGCGAGTTCAAATAAAATGACCATATATACTTTCACTGTTTCGCTATGGCAATGGCATTGTCCCTGAAGGCGGGGGCTGGAATGACAGCGCGCATATAAAATAACGAGAATGTGCATCGTACGATGTTTTACACTCACGTGATCCTCACACCCACACGTCCGCTATTTACATTTTTTGAGTTACAAATATATTTTATGTTCAATAATACTGTTGAATATATTGGGCAATATATTTCGAATAAAATATATATTTGGGTTCGAAAATATTTGCTTTTGAATTTATGAATATTTCTGGATGTTAGTTTTTGTAAATATTGAAACTGAAGTATAAAAACGGAGTAATAAGAACGGAAACTCACATCGAGTTATCATGCTGGTTTTCCAGTTCCATTAATGATTGAGTGCAGTTTTTTCATTAAATTATGAATCCACAGGTTTCGTCATCGCCATAACGGAATGTGAATTAAAAGAAGAGAAAGAAAAATATCAAATCGTGAGAATTACGGATCTAGTGAGGAGACGGACTTTGGCCTTCGTCAGCGAAGGTCATTGCAAGTGAAAGTACACACCGGTGTGAGCTCCGGTTAGATCGAGTTTGACTCGTCGCGTCTCGAAATATTTCGTCATCCAAAATCGCAAAGGCCTCGCCGCGATGCCAAAGACAGAAATTGGTCAATTTGTATTGAAACTAATAGTTTCATTGCGGGATCCGGTGCAACATAATGGCTTTCGTTACAGTGAAGAAAAAGTCTCAAGTTACAGAAACGAAAAAAATGGAGCTAATCGAGCCAAGAAGTTGTTGACGGAGCCAGCCGGTTTACGAGTCTCATACTCCTTCGCAAAAATTTCTTACTCAATCGGTTAATTGCGAGCGTGCTAGTAGGATTTTAACGCGTGGAAGGAGGACGCGTTGCGTCATTACTTTCACGTTGCGTATCTTATTTTCGATCGTATACAACGATTACTTTATGACGAGATCTCTGCTCTATAATTTCAAAGAACATCGCGATATGTGCTATTTTTTCGCTGCTATTTCACCTTCTCACAACTGTTGGATCACCAGCACTTTTTTCGCTTCCTCATTGTAGTTTTACTTTCATTCTTTTCGTCTTCATGTAACACGCGCGTATTCACCTGTCTTGAATGTTTGGAATTCACATAATTATTTTTTTTTCTCTCTCAATTCTCTCATATGTTAATACTTCACTGTTTCTTGTGAGCTATAAAAGTAACTGGATTTGAAATTATTCAAATTTTATCGGTTATCGTTTCGAAAAGATTCGTATTTGCTTGGATCGACCACGGATCGGTTCAGATTTAATAAAACTTGTCTTTTAAAACTTTTTAAAAAATTTTTCTAAACATTATCGAGCAATGTTCTCAAAAATTTTCTATTCAAGCTAAGTGAAAACTGCTCAGTGTTGACCGTAACGAATATTCATTTATACCGGATTATTTTTGGAGATTTTTCGATGATAGAAACGCGTTTGTTTGTTCGTTTGAACGTCAGTTTCTCCGGATCACGAACGTTTTTTTTTTTTTTTTTTTTTTTTTTTTTTTTATAATGAAAGTAAGGTATAGCTTGTACTTTTATACAAAGGATCATTATGAATCTGGAAATAATGACGAGAAAATAAAAAGCGCGGTTTTTTACATTGAAATTTGGGCGGTTAGGATAGAAGAACAGTGGAGATCTGACGAGTAGACAATTATTTTCTTCCAAAACAAAAGTTTGGTGCGTGAGACTTTCTTTTGTTTCTTTTTTTACAAGTTTTTTTTTCTGCTCGATAATTTGTAAATTTAAATGTCAAGCGTAGACTGACAGTTTCGCGTTTTCGCCAACAAATGGACACCGGCCGTGATCATGAGGCTATTTCGTTGGCAACAATCATGACACAATTTGGCAATAAATTGTTAGTGCACGGGCACGAAGCGCCGAGCATCGTTTACGACGATAAACGGTTGCTTTTTTTTTTTCATTTCCTCGCGAAAATTATCCTTTAAAGTATAATCAGTGTGTGTGTGTGTGTGTTTCGTCTGCTTTTTCGTTTTGTTCCTTCGTTAAAATTCGCGAGTTTGTGGATGCCTCGAGATCCGGTCATTGAATCCTGTTTTCGGAGCAAAATAATGGATGCTTGTTATCATGTTTGTCCTGCCTGCTGCCCTCCTTGTGGCGATGACGTTAGGTTCAGGTACGAAAAAAAATAAAAAAAAAAAAAAAAAAAAACAGCAACTCGGCTAACCACCTTAGAATGCATCGGAAGAAAAATAATTTTGTGAACATTTCTTTCGAGGCTATTTAATACGAGATTCCAGTCAAGGCAACCGAGAATATTAAATTACGAGGGTCCTTGAGGCCATTGAAAAATGTCTCAAGATTATCAGGACGTTCGATCTCTTCGGTGATTCATAAATACCCGGGTGTTGAGAGATTAATGCAAATTTCTTTTTATTCATGATTTTCATGCAAAATATATTTGCATATATCAACTGCCCCAATTTTATGAATCGTATTCGCATTCGTTTATCTCGTCACGAATCAAGTATTAAATCTTTCCTGTAAATATTGAAATCCAAAAATTGCATCGAACTCAATTTATGAATACAGTTGTTCGACACTCCTCGAAACAGTTTCCGTTAAATATTTCAACTTCCTCTCGTGATTCAACTCAATTAAGAGCACTTAAAAACTGGTTCAAGAAAAATGAGCTCGTCTCCTTGCTCCTCGTATTACTTCCACAGCGTCGTAAGCGGTTACAGTGCTTTTACGCAATGTCATAACATTTCGGAATGGTCCATTCCGGACTGCTTTGTAATCGCGATGAGGCTGGTGTCTAGCGAATAATGTTTCTGGTCAACTATAATTTAGAAAACTATTGCGATTGATTTTCACGACATTCCTCCAACTGATAACTCTTATCGTCGTAATTAGAAAATAATTTAGTTTACAAAGATCTCCACTTTGTAGAATAATCGGTCAATCGATTTAGCACGAATATTTAGAACGCTTTCACCGCCCTTTGAAATTCAATTTGTTACTTACAATCGAGACATTTTAGGCTCAATAAATAATCCAATGTAGAGAGTGCTCGAGAGAAACTTTCACATGACGCGTTAAATATTGAATAGATTAGTAAAAAATAAAAAAATAAAAAAACAAATCACTCGAAAACTCGGATGAAAAATCGTTGATTTTTATGAATTAAACGTTTCGTTGATTTTGAGAAAGGCTCACTGATCGAACCGAGCCGGAGGGATCTTGCCGGTCCGAAATTCCCGTGTAGACTGAGTCCCGACGACTGAAACACTTGAACGAGACTGTGTTACACCGGTTACCTAACTACGAACCTCGACAACGAGTTCTGAAACTGAAAACTGTCGAACCCAACGGACTCGACACTAGTTGCTCACACTTGGGGGATCTCGGAACCCCATTAACACCATGATACTTTATTCGATGTCGAAACATCATTCTGACGCGAAGCATAAGAGAACATGTGCGTAATTCTTCACTGACTATACGAGATCCGGGATATTTACCGGCGTTCAAAGATTCGTAGAAAATCGGAGTATTGCGATAGGGTTTTTCCGATAAGTAATCTCAAACGTATCCACGGCCTCCTTGGCCCAGTTTTGATTTTGCAATCCTCACGATCCAAGATGATCGAACCTTATTTTTTATCCTCATATTTCTCGGGGAGGAACAACTTTTCGAATGAAACATTTGGTAGAAAGCTTCTGCTTACTGAAGAAATAATTCTGACTGAATGCAGATACGATTGTTTCGTTTTTTTTTTTTTTTTTTTCGTGTTGCTCCGATTCATGAATGTCTCAATATAAATTTGTTGTTCCGAGTCGATTTTCTGTAATTTTTTTGACTAAATCTGATGAACGTATACGAATGAATAGTTGGAATAGCGAGAACTGAATCGTGTCTAGTGTAAAGATCATGAAAAAGTCAGTGAAAAAAAAAAAAAAAATGTTATCCAATTCAGAAGCTTCCTACGCGAGGATAAGAGAATCAGATAAACGCTTTATTTTCTGATTGAAAATTTGAACGCGTGTGTAATAAACTTCGCTTTGTTCGATGGGTGTTCCACGTTATGATAATTATCTCACAGTGTCGTTAAATAATTCCCCCTAATTTCGAATGCAAATAGAATTTTGTTTTTTTTTTTTTTTTTTTACGACTCAAAGAGAAAAGATTGTTCTTTACCAAATTTGGAAGAGGGTTCTCGACGAGGTGATACGTATATATATCTGTAACGAAACGTTTATTTTGTATGCGTTGATGCAGGAGCGGTATTGCGTGATGTTCTCTCGTGTCTCGGTATACGCGATGCAGTTAAAATAAAAAAAGAGGAAAAAAAAAGGAGGTGCCAGAGCCCTTCGAGCTAACGGTATGGAAATGAGAGACTCGAGAGGGATCTCCCGATGGACGATACATACATAGAAATGTATGGTTTCTCTTTTGTCCTCGTCGTTCGGGAGTACACGAGTCTGTCGTGAAGCAATCGAGGAGTAGAATAATAAAGAGATTGAGGGATCATTCGGGGCGATGCACTCTGTTCGTGAGTCATGGGGTACTCCTGTGTCCCTCCTGTTTCTGTTTTTCTATTCCTTGCATCTCCCTCTCTCTCTCTCTCTCTTCCTCCTACTCTTAATTCCTTTCTATTCCTTTCGTTCTCGCCTTTTATGTAGAGTAGCCTGGCTCTAGGAGAAACTTTGGTCATAAGATTCAACGCATTGCTCTTCGAGTCGACGCAGTCATTTTCATCGTACAATATGACACGAATGTCGATATTAAAATACGCTCGTATTGAAGTATCAATTTTTTTTCATTATTCCCGCTCCTCCTTCCTCATTCTCCATCCGCTGAATTCCGGCGTGGCGAAGCCCGCGCAATAACGTAATTCACCGCAATTAAATACTCCCGGATGTTCAGTGAGGATGAACTTCCGCACTCACCCTGGTCGTTCGTTTTCAACTGTTGAAACAATCCTAAAAGTATCACAAGTTATTCAACGTGCTAAATAATCGTCATCACTGTGATCAAAATATTGTTGAAATATTCAAATATTTTGTTGCACTTATTCAACAATTTTTTTTTTTCTTTTTTAGCCAACAAAATTTTGAATATTACAACGAAGCTTCTTTATACCGAAACAAAACTTTGTTGAGAGATTTTCGTGATTTCAGAGACACTTGGAATCGAAAATATTTGATATTCTCTCGTAAATTTCTTTCGTCAATTTTTTTTTTCTTATTGAAAAAAAAAGGCGAGAAATTGGCATAACGAAAGGGGTTTCGAGTTCGTCCGCTATCCTGTGTTATCAATTTCAACGAAAATACAAAAAAAAAGTAGCGTGAAAAAACGTTGTTTCGGAAGTGCCTTTTCGTTTTCACGTTTTAATTGAAAGTAAAATGGAGAAAAAAATGTTTATTTTCATCGACTCATCTCGATCATGATCCGGGAGTCTGCAGTGCAGGGATTACCGTTTATCAAAGGGGTCAGTCGCCTCTGGTAGATTCACTTTCTACGCGATGTAACGCGCACGGAGTATTTCCCGGGGCGCGTGTACATCGGTATAGCGGTATTTCGTATTCTTGCCAGCGAGATATCGAGGCGACGCAGCATCCGTTCTCGTATACGGCAGCAGCGAGTGTTCTCGGATGCACCGGCGTCTTTCGAACGATTCATCTAATCGTAACGAGTGACTAAGGATTCTTCCGCTAATAGAACTCGGGCTTAATAATACTCGGAGAAACTTACACACGTAATGATCGAATTCGCTGCTCGTATAGCGTTAAAAAAACAAAACAAAACAAAACTTCTGGATTCCCACTGTGCGATCCATTGTTTTACGTTTGAACGCGCGTACGGAGCTGTTGAAAGCAGGAAATACGTAACGCTGCTGATGATAAATAACTTTCGTTTGATTTCGCGATGGATATAAAGAGTTATCGAAATATGCAACGGGCTTCGCGTAACTTTATTTGAATCGTTGATAAAGTTATGAAATGTTTGATCAACGAAAGATTTTCGCAGATATTTAAATTCCTGTATTCAGGTTTGCCTGTAACGAGTTTAATGACCGGATTCGCAAACTTGTTCCCGGGAACAGTGGTCACAGGAATTTCCAGAATCTTCGTTATAAAAGGAATTGAAGCCAATCGATGTGCCTTGTTGCGGCATTTGTAACGCGCGTTAGTTCCTCCGTGGATTTTCACTTTCGCGCAAACACTCGCTGCTGTGCCTTTTTTTCTCTCTCTCTTTTCTACTTCATCTTTTTGGTACACGCTCGGAGGCTGCAGCCGGTACACGGCCTCGGTCGAGATGAGAGAAAGTCACTCGTTTATGCATGTAGGATTAACGTCCCCGGGGCTGTACTCCTCTGCATAGAATTCTCTTCTCGATTTGTTCTAGTCGTGATCGCGATTCATCGGGCGTTACGCAACGCCTGATCATAAAATTCGTGGCAGTCTCGATCCAGTTTACTTTTTTTCTTTCTTTTTTTCTGTAATCGTTCAAACATTTGGTTTGACGCTGCAGCAGAAACAAGAATTTCAGTTTCGTTTTTCTCGTCTCATCCTCCGATATTTGAAACTGTACTCTCGCTCGTTCGGCTGCACTTTCGTTCACGTTCGATTTTTTTCTAGTTTCATTATACAACTTGTTTTTTTTTTTTTTTTTCCTTTATTTTTATTACATCCTACGCGACGATCGTGAGAAAAATCTCGGAAAAATCTTTTGAAAATCGCTTTCCCCTTCGATGACTGATGGAGGGGATTTTTTTTTCTCTCCTTTGTCCACACCTCGCATTCCGTTATTCTGGTTCTCGAGATCTCCAATATGAAGAAAAAAAGTGAAAAAATAAAAAATAAAAAAAAACTTTATTCTAAACGATTTCTTCCGCATCCGCAGTTTTCCGAATAGTTACGGAACTCGCTTTACCGGATTCCGTAATTGGATTCCAACCACAGTAATTTGATCATGCAAATGGATGGACTCGACGTAGAAAGGTGGAATTGAAAAGGGTTTTAATAGTGAACGATGCTAAGCCTTAAACTTAGAAAGCGACGAGCCCAAACTTTGAATTTTCTTTTTTTTTTTTTATAATGATTACAGTCCCTGAACTTTATAATACGCGAGAACGAATCAGCCGGAGATAATTGTTTGGGATCGATGTTAAATACGCTTAATCATAAGCGTTAGAGAGGTAGACGGAGATTTATTGTTATAGAAAACTTGTATCTCTGGGATCGAGGAGGGATCATGCTTGGTGAGATTTGAAAATTGTGAACGCGTTTATTTGGATGGAAAGTCACGAAGCAGGAAAGTTCCTGGACACCGTTTTGCATTGCATCACAAAAATAATTATCTCGTGACCAAGTTCGAGCGACTCACGTTCGATTGAGCAATTTACGACGAGCGAGCCTCGATATATACTACGTGTTTATCAAATTTTTTTTTTTCACTACACACGCGCTACACCGCATGCACTGCCCTTGTCCTCTTTTTTTTTTACCAACGAGTTTGTTGCGTTAACGATAGCATATGCGAGAACTCGATTGATACAACGATCGTCAAGATGCTTCTTGAATTTAAATCGACATTGTGATATTCGCTGCCTCGTTTCCATCGCGACTCCAAATTTACGAAACACACACGAAGCTGAATAATTTCGTTTGCACCGTTGTTCTTTAAAACTCTCAATAATACGAAAATAATAAATTGATATTCGTATTTTTTTTTTCTTCTTCTAGAATGTGCGTCGATCAGAGTGCCGAGCAAGAACGACGTCTTCGAAATATGCAGATGGAGATGGAAATAAATCAACGACAATTGGCTGCCGCGTCGAACGATCGCGATAACGCGGCACAGGAAAATCGAAGACTTCAGGATGACTTGGCAGCGGTTACTTGCGAAATTAGAACTCTTCAGCGTGAACTCGAAGTCTCGAGGGCCGAGTCCTTCGATCTTAAGAGACAACTGCAAACTTATGTCAGCGAAGTCCGACGAGCTGAAGATTTGATAAACAGAAAAGTTTGTTGTTCTTTCGTCATTTCGTATGGATAGAATTTTTTTGAATTATTCGAGATGCTCGAAGATCGTTGAGAAGTTAAATGAAAAGAAAAATAATTGTCGAGGTAGCTCAGAGCGAATGCTCAATTGGTATGGTTAAAAAGTTAATGAATATTATTTTTGATTTTACTGGGATGAAAAATGTGAGAAGCTACTTTAGTTGACTGTTGAATCGAATGAAAAAATTGATTAATTGATTACGAATGTTTACAGGAGAATGAGAGAACCGAGATGTTGAATCATTTCCGTAGTCTGAGCCTCGAGGCAACGGTACTGGAGAACAATAATCACAGCTTGGAATCGGAAGCTGCGGAGGCGAGAGGAGCTCTTCAATCGGCTCGTGATCGTGCCTTGGATCTTGAAAGGCAGCTTGCCGATCGAGATTGTATGATAAGAGGATACGAGACCCAAATAACAGAATTAACTCAGACTGTGGCCAGCCTCGAAACTCAAATAAGGCAACAAATTGAGCAGCGCCAGCGAGCGGAAGCTGATTTGAACGCGGTTCGAGACCTTTGCGTCAAATTGGATCAGCAGAAAGAATGTCTCGTGAAAGAACTCGGTGACAAAGAAGCGACGAAAGCCCAGGTATTGTTTCTCCCTTTCGCCTACTCATGACATTCTTTAAACCATGCATGAAAATACTTCGGTAAAGAGGAAGTATTGACGGAAAAAAAAAAAATCATCACTTTCACTTTCAGTATGAGGCACAATTAGCCAGGCTCCAGGCCGAACAAAATATGGTCCAAGATCAGATCAATCGGGATCACGTGACCGTCGAACGATTGGAGAAACTGCTGGATCAAGCGAGACAAGAATCTATGGATAGTCAATCAGCTAATCAAGAATTACAGTGCGAAATGTCGAGACTCAAACAAAAGATGTGCGACTTGCAGACGAAATTGTAAGATTTATATTATTTTATTTATTTTTTAACAGAAACACTATTTTGTGGAGATTTGAATACGTTTTACCGTTGCTGTTGCTTAGATCGAACGAATCTACGGAGTTGAGACGTTATCAAAATCAAGCTGCGGAATACAGTAAACAGATAAGTGAACTCAGAAGACAAGTAACGAACGAGAGATTCGATCGAGCGAGAAAAGACGAGGAGCACAGGAGGTATATATCATTACTTTCTTTTTCTCTGTGTTAGCTTTTTATATTTTTCTGTCATCTCATGCTGAGCACTCGAGTCTACATCCTTTCGATATTCCCATGTCCAATTTCATTCTCCCTAACGAAGCAGAATGTGTCTGTGTGGAGATTCCACTAAATCTACGAGAACCGAAAATTTCGCGATCGATACTTTACAAGGAAACGTACACCAGAGACGTTTGGATTGTAGCTCGATCAACTTACAGAGTGGTTCGTCACCAAGGTAGACACCATAAACGCTCCTTAATTGCGAATGTACGTTGACTTTATTGACAAAAAAATAATTATTATTTCAATAAATGTACGAGGCTAAGAAAATTGCCGAAATTACAGTACAGTGCTATTATGAGAAAGATCTCTCTACTTCATTCCGCGAGTATTGACATTTTGTGGCAAGGCGAATTTTATTTGCCCGCTGAGTTATTCCTGTCTCGAGAAATTAAGCAAAATTACGAGATCTGTCGGTGAAAATTCTATATTCCTCGCAGACGATTCATGGTCTCAGGAAAGTGCCAGTTCCTCGGCTTTTGACACAGAAGTAATTGCTTCCCGGAAAATTAGTTGCTTTTGAAAGTAAATTAAATAAGTAGTAACAAAACCATTTCTGTGACGCATATGTCGGCTTCACAAGTGGGATATTTTATGAACTAATCAAAGTTTCACGTTCTCGTGTCCCGCTCGAAAATCCATTCCAATAATACAGTTTCCTTCTATTCCAAGAAGATTTCCTCTCGATTTGCATGTTTTTACTATTGTCGAAATACAAACTTTTTCAAAGCTGGATTTCGTTCAATTTCCTAATAAAAACAAATACCGAATGTACCAAAATAAAATCGCGTCTAATGAAACTTTTGTATGGTTACAGATCCCTGAATTCAACGCCAGACAGTTTTAACGTAGATTTAAACGTCGTTATCTAAGAAATATAAATGAAAAATAAAAAAGAAAGAGCTTTGTAATGAAATAAAACGATTCGTGCGCTTAATTGAAAATACAGATTCGCGCAGAGCGGCAAAACTGAGGAGTATCGTTCGCGGATTGATTTGAGAACAGAAGCCCAGAGAACAAACAGGTTTGACACGAGCAGCTTGAGCAAAGGTTCGCCGAATATAAATTGCAAGTGTGCGGAATCCAACGGTAAAATGTACAATGGCACGAAGCCTCAAAGTGAGGTTTACCCTGTTGCTCATGAAACTGATGTAATATTGAATCCAGATACGTCCACGGGCCCAGCAAATCGTGAATTTGTAGAGTCTTCGAGGATCGGAACATCGGAATCGGTGGAAACTCGTCAGGAAGCTAATTGCAGTGGTTTATGCATCCGTGCTAGGCTCGAAGAGAACGCCGATCACAAGGACATAAGAGTTCGAATTTCTGATTCTTCGGCGTGCAGTCAGTTTCAAATGGATCCTAATAAAACTGCCATACTCAAATTCTGTACACCACTGGTGGAGCAAAATTCGAACACTGGATATTCATCAGTCAACGGAGCTGCTGGCACCAGTGAAAAGCGAAATGAACCTAAATCGAGATCGACTGAGAATAGTATTGTGATGAAAGAGAATGAGTCGAGACGTCGAGACGACCAATTGAGCAAAATCGATAGAAGTTCACGAATTATCGACAGCACGAACGATTCAACGAAATCGCGGTTCAACCACGATAATACATCGCGACAAAGATTGGAAATTTCAGGTTTATCAAAAAGAATGATCGGCTTCATGGACGACGACACCTCGGGTTACAAAACATCAGAATCGTCGAAATGCTTCTGTTCAACAATAGGAAAATGGAATAGCAATGAAACTGGAGTAACGGGAGATAGGTTGAGAGAACTTTTGGAAAATGAAGGCAGTACGATTTCGTCGAGAGAACGAAGCAAGAGTTTACCGAGAGGTCGGCATTGCGAGAGACAATTGGATAGTGCCAAATCAAATATTTCATTTCCCGTACGCGTTGATTACAGCGAAGCGGCTTTAACCGCGGCAGATTTAACAAGGCCCGAGTTTGTGAGGATGCTCACCGAAGTTAAAGAGCACACGCGCAATGTGGAGAGAGAATTATCACGGATGAACAACGCGATGAGAAACACCAGTTTGAATGGAAATCCGTCTGATACCTTGAAATTTGGAAACGAGAGAAACAAAGCACGGCTATCGAACCATTCGATCGATAATCATCGTGTTCCAACGATTGACATCACCGCTACAGAAAATACAAATACTTTGGCCACTCCGACCTCAAATACCGCAATCTCCGAAAGGGAAAAGACAAATAAAAAGAAAAAAGACAAGACCACTGCTGCCCAGGTCAACATTCCTCTCGCCCAACAAGACTCAGCATCTGATCCAAAAACTTCGAGGATATTTGACCTCGAGTCTACGAGGAAAAGTGAAGAATTTGAAAAGATTGATAACGAAAATAAAAAATCGAGTCAGCGAGGCTGTCACTGTGGAGAAACTGCTACCGATCAATCTGTTTCGAAAAATCAAATTTTTGGAGTAGACTTAAACGATCGGGGTTTAACGAGCACCAGAGTGGATCGTAATACCATGTTTCCAGATCCCGTGACAACCGTTGACGAGTCCGTTCTGGTAAAACCATCAAAAATTCACAAATTAAAGAAACCAGCTCCCACGACGAACAAAACGTGTGTCGATGATCCTCAAAGTTTTCCTTGTGCCAACGAGTGTTCGAGTCTTTCGAGAAGTCTCTTGAGGGATAGCTCGCCAACGCGAGAAACACTTGCAAGAACTTTCATACCCAAGCGTCAGACAAATCTTGAGAGGGTCCGAAGCTCGTCGACCCAATCGGAGGATAATCGTAAAGTTGCTTCAACTTCGATCACTGATGTACCACTAATTGTTCCTCCTTCGACTCCTGTTGATGATTCACACGATTCAGAAACTGAACGTGGCCGTCAGCCATCGCGTTTCTCCTGCAATCCATTTAAATTTCGGAAAAATCGAAAAAACCCTTCGGAAACGAGACCACAAAGCGCCGACTCAAAACGCAACGAGGCATCAAGCGATGCGATGGTTGTTAACGAGAACACGGATCCCCCCCCTGTGAAATCGAAAGAATTAAGAAAAACCGAGGGAACTGAAACGAATAAAACCCCGGTGTCTACAAAACCATCCACCTCGAGGAGCACAAAAAAATCTGGAAAATTGGAAAATTCAACAAAACTCCGATCCGCCCCTAGAGAATCGAAAGCATCTCGTACGAGTGATAACCGTGGTTTGCTTCCGAGAATATCATCTGAAAGTACGAGGCAATCTGATGCAATTAAAGAAATTTCAACAACGAACGAAAACAATCTTTCACCTCCAAGAAAATTGAAGGATTCAATAGGCAAGCCTTGCGAAGAGTGTACGTCAGAATTGGAGCACTCGAAAGGCAGAAGTTCATCGGGAATAGAACGAGCTAGTTCGAGCGGTCGTCGACCAAAATCTGCGAGTCGTAAACCTTCTACGGAGGATAAATTGTCATTGACTAATTACACGTCTAACAGCAACAGATTAGAAGTTGTTGGTACCGTAAAATTTCCTAACGATGCAAAGAAAAAACCAGAGAATAGTTCAACGAAGGAAAGTACAAGGAAAACGAAGATTCAGCAGAGATCTCGATCAGATCCGCGAGAAACAAGAAACAATACACAAAAAAGTCTTCAACGAAACGAAAAAATATGTAATTCTTTAGATTGTGGCTCCTGTGTTCGGCGATAAAGTGTACGTCCCTAAATTCTGTCAGATGATTAAGTTTTGTTAGAAATTTAAGAAAAATCACATTATTTGTATGAACATATGTATTTTTTTAAACTAAAGTCTTTTCTACGATGTTGTATCTGCTATTTAGTAATAAAGTGTTTTTTTTTCTATCTCAAAAATGTTTCAGTGACAAATCAAATCGAAGTCACGTTTAGTCAATGGAGAGCAAAATGTTTCTTTTTTTTTTTTAAATGATTTATTCGATTCCATTTGATCTCTTGAGAGCTTACAGAGTTTTTAAATTCTCTTTGAATCGCAAGGAATTGTAGGATTCATACTTTGATCGATCGGACTTTGAGGAAAAAAAATAAGACGCAATGCGCGCATGAAAAAGAAAAAAAATCATTCGCCATATTTTAGTTACATATTCAAGTTGCACACACACGTAGATTAATTCATGTCTACGTTTAGGATGCAATGTGACAAATGGGACTTTTACCAATGTCCACGAAATTTTTATGTGCGATCCCCCAACCCACACACCTCGTTGAATGTTATTTAAATTACTCATGACCTTTCCACGAGCATCGTGAATCGTCTAGAAAAAAAGAACAAAAAATAACCATTCACTCCCTTTTTTATATACACTTTGTTCGTATTTCAGTCAATTTATTACATTGCTCGTTCGCACCCATTACACATCATTATTCATTAAATTTGTTTTATTTTATTTTAATTAACCACTCATTTTCTTTCTCTCTTTCTCTTTCTTTCACGGTCGTACCAAACGTCGAACATTTAAACTAATTAATTACAAATAATAAAAATAAAAAGCCTCTTGCAAGATTTTTCGTCGTTCTAAACGTTCAGCTATTAATCTCGTTTTATATATATATTTATATATAAAATACATGATCGAGGCTCGTACGGGGAAGGGGGGTCCATTATTATACTATACGTTCTTAGTTACACATTATCGGCTGCTTCATAATACTGACCCAGCCCACTTTAGCATTTTTACCGCTCTGTCACTTTAAATAATTCCAAAAGTCCTTTTTTTTTTTCCTTGCAACTTCTACGTCTTGTCATATGCCTACTATAATACAGAAATCTCAGTTCAGTTTTCTTAGACGCTTGAACCTACAGCTGTCAGAAAAAAGTAATAATGATAAAAAAAAAAAAAAAAACAACAAATGTACACACAAGATTTTTCGTGTAACATTGTAAATGAGATACAGGCGTTTATGTACACGTATGTATATTAGATATTCCGACGTATCAACTTATTATTTATGTATAAAGTTACTGTTCTCTCGGAGGGGGATATCGTGGTAAACAATATTCGTGTAAATGCAATCGAATCCCGACCATCGAAGTACAAGACGTCCGTTAATGTAAAAAAAAAAAAAAAAAAAAAACAACAACAGAATGGTTTTCACAGAAATGTAAGAAATTTGAAGTCAGATATTTGCGTTTTACATACAATATTACGTTTGACAATTCGCATATATTTTTTTTTCTCTTATACTCTTGCGTTGATCAGCCCAAAGTTATTTGTCATTGGTGCTCAAACTTTTAATGGAAGGATCTGTTTACTGTGAAAGTCGAGACGAGGCTCCCTACCAACATTTTTATATTTCACTGTTACGTGCACTCTTCGCTGTCTTTACAAAAAGGCACAAATAAATGGGGAAGAGGGAGGGACAAAGAAAGATGACGAAGAAGCACGATTGTGTTGGAAAATAGGCGTTATCTAGATATAAAACTGCTTTCTGCGAACGAACGTTTTTTCTTAACGGTCTTTCCGAACACGTAGATTTCGAGTCTGAACTGATTTAAATTAGAGTGTTCGTGAATTTTTGCAGTGATATGAAACGTTTCTTTTCTGTTTCTTCTAATAATGAGCTTGCTCGTCATCAGTTTTTTTTTTCTTTCTCTTATGCATGTGCGTGTGTTAACGTCGTAATATTTTACAAACTTTTGTTTTTCTCCATTAACCATTAATGATTATTTTTTCATAATTAAAATCGAGAAAGACAATAGCTATAAGCGACGAGATTGCAACATGCTGTGAAAAGTAAACCGATCGTTTCCCAAACGAATACATTCAATACAAAATTTTTGTTTCTCTAAAGTCTAGATTTTTTGATAACTTATGAAAGAAAATGTAGTCGACATAATAATTAAGATAATAATAATAATAATGGTAATAATCATGGTTACAATCAACTATAACGTCCATAAAGTATTTTCTTCGCCACTTTTTTGTACACGTTTTACTAAACACATTTTTTTCCGCATCTTGTTGAGAAAATAAATATTAATATTAAATCTGAAATATTATCTCGTTCGTTATCACTGTTCTGCATCACTTCTACTTCGGTCTTTGTTTCGTTTTCTTCTTTTATCCATATTTATTCCTTTTTTTATTTTTCAATGACACTAATTATTATAGTTCGTATTAATTACAATCTAAATTGGCAATGGTTTTTTGCCTAGTAAGTTTATAGGCCTCATTTTATATACGGAACATTACGGCTGTATCCTTTTTCGCCGCATCATCAGTATAATATTTAATTTTCTGTGTATTGGCTGTTTTTTTTTTCTTCTGATTTTACTTTACACAAATCCACAATATTGAAATTTTTTGGACAATAGTAACTTTTTTTTTCTTTTCGTTCCTTGCTGAGTTGAGTGTTTTTTCAGTTGTTCCTGTTTTCCACGCACGCACTTTACACTAAAATTCGAAATATGGGTGCTGATCGGTGCTCGTAAAGTTTTGAAGAGCTTATTTAGAGGCCTGTTTCAAGAGGTCACCTGTGAGTACTGCTACTCTGATCGTTCATGTCATACAGAACCTGGGCGATTGTCCTTGACGATTCGACATTGCTTAGTGCCACACCTGCCAAATGAGGTTCGTATGCTCGAAGGTGTCTGCAATTTTAAACAAATGAATTCGAAGTTTGAGATAAAATGTAGAGTCAGTGATTTCGCTAGTGTTAACTTTTATTAGAGTGTGAAAAATATTTCTCATTCAAATTTGTTCCGTACCTTCTTCCGTGCGCAGAGTATATGACTAGGTTTCTAAGAATGAGAGCTGCCGTCAGACGAATACTTTTAGTCACTGGACCTTCGTTGTCATCCTGTAAAATAAAATCGAGCATATTAAAATTCATTTGATTCATGATAACGAAAGAGTGAACTGTTATTTGAATAATTATTTCTCAAATACAATGAAAACACTCTCACAACATTCATAGCATCAAATGATAATATTAGTTGTCCATGGACACGATCTAAATTCTATGAGTATGATGAACACACGCATTTATAACCGGATTGACTTGACATTAGCAACATTTTTTTGTTGATTTAACTTGAGAGAAATAAAAAAGACTTTCGTACGAGAAAACTCGAACGAATTTTTTCATCGTGTCTATGTTCGATTGGTCCGAAACGCTCCGTTTCGATAATTCGTGCAACAACAGCACATCGAGTTTGTCTTTACAAAAGTAGAAAGAAAAAGTTCAAATTACGGATCAGCAATTTTACAATTTGTTGAAGTGCAAGTTAATTGAATATAACATGCCAAGAATTCATGTGTATTCACTATTGGAGAGTGAAAATTTATCAAATTTATCAATATCAAATGATCGTGATATTTCGGTGATGATTTGACTCGCTGGTCGTGCGTCCATATTCGATACCCATAAGTATTGTCACAATTGAAAAACCACACATATTCATGAGGCAGCAAGAGCTGAAAAAAGTGAGCGTTAGCGAGATGGGAATTCATGCTGGAAAGCTGGTAGTGATTGAAGAAATTGTGATAAAGGTGTGTTTGAAAAAAAAAAAAAAAAAAAAAAAAAAAACGAAACTAATGCGGTGTGAGAATGAGGTGTTCAAGCGAAAATAAAAAAAATATATATATATATATAAAAAGGCAGCGATCGCGTGGCTCGCAACAGCCCTGCGTGGTTGTTGGCACCTTTTGGAATTTCTGAACTCTTGTTTACCTGTTCTGGCGGAGGGTTTTGCCCAGGTCTTGGGGAAGAAGAGCTTGAGATGGCTGCAGCGGGCTTAGTTGGCCTCTGCTGCTTTGCCAGGAGAACAAGAAATTTGGTTTAGTTTTTACAGTAAAGATGTTGAAGTTTAAATAGAAATTGCAGGCACAAATAGCTTTTCCGGGATTTTTAAGGATGTGTAAGATATATTTATGTATTTATATATAATTTTATACATTGGAAAATCCTTAACCAGAATCCTCCTGGGGAAACTATCGAAATTGGCCACCTCTTACCCTCTTAATCCCACGTAACTATTCGCATATCTAATATTTCAAAGACAGAACTAGTATATTTTTTTCTTTGCAGATGTTAGTTTATGTTACAGTCTTGTTTCAATGTTACTACGTATCTCGCTGTCACCGATCGTCAGTCGAGAGAATTCGAGAGAACCAAGAACGGCACCGAATTAAAATCTGAATAATAGCTAGACATTTTGCAAACAACTCACCATTAATTCTTTCGGATTAACGAATTCGAGGGCGTGCCTTTTTATGGCATGGAACGCCGCGTTAGGTGCGTAACCGGGATGATGTGGAGTAGGTGGTGTTGACGTTGAAACTTCCGTTTTTCCACTCGCGGTCAATTGTTTTCGCCTCATTGCCATACTCTAAAACAAAATAAGTAAATCAATAATTATAAAATATTTCATTCGCTTTTTCCAGCGTTACAGAGTTCTTGATATTTATTTATTTTATTATTCAGTACAAACTGTGAACGGTACCTCTGAGTTGCAGTGCCTATCGTACAGATGCGTCATAAGAGAAAATTTTCGTCGTTTGAGTCCGTCGCAACTCGCCCAAAGACACAAGATTTCTTCTCCGCTCGTCGGACAATGCGCTTCGCACACGTGCAAATAAACTTCGTGTGCCGTTTTGAATTGCCTTAAAATACATAGAAACAACACATTTTATAAAAAATATTGATAGATTTAGACATTCGTAATACAATTGGAATAATCAGTAAGTAAAAAAAGAACAATAACGGATTGAATAATACATACCTCAAGCATCCTCGCCACTCGCAGAGAAAGGCATTAGGATCGATTTTTATGGTGATAGTCTTATTGTCCGATGTTTGTTGACTCGTTGAAGGTTTCGATTCGGGTTCCGTTGACGTTGACGAGCTAACGGTTTTGACAATTTTCACCGCTTGTTTGACAGGGAGACCGTGAGTCGAGGCGGCTTGATGCGGTGTCGTAGGTCTCGTGGGTGGCGGTGTGGATGCGGGAGTTGGCGTTACGACGCGAGAAGGTAAGCTCGTCGTAACAGGACACTGTTGCGCGATCGCAGGAATCGTGACGGTCATTGCGTTTGGAGTACTTTGTGCTACCGAACTGTTGACTATTATGGAAGCTTGAGGAATAGTCGCTGAGGTTGCAACGAGAGGCGGTGGTATATTGGCGAGTGCCGAACTTTGCAACAAAGGCCGAGGAACTTGGGTAACAACGACTTGTTGTCCTTGTGGAGTCATGGCAACCATTTTTTGGGTATTTTGGGTGGGTGCTGATTGAGGCTGAAGTATTATTATCGTTTTAGCACCGGTTCCCTGTTGTTGAGTGGTCTGAGCCACGAGAACCGTTTGCGCTTGACCCTGTACCAGTGCAGTTTGTGACTGTGCTAATACGTAATTTTGTCCGGGTACACCACCCGAAACGACGTATTGAATTTGTCCGCTGGGGCTCTGCTGAAGTAAAACCTGTGGTTGTGAACCGTGCGCTCTGCCCTTGAGTTGCGTGGCCGGAATGATGATCTGATTGTTCGATTGTATCGCCTGTTGAACGACTATTTGCCTGGAACCCGTCACTATCAATTGTTGTTGAGGTTGTTGCTGATGCTGTTGCTGATGCTGTATCATTTGATTGATGAACGTTCGTGGCTCTTCCTTAATGACAACCGGCTCTTCTTTGATCGGAGGTGGTGGTGGTGGCAAAGGTGGCGGTGGATCCTCGAGGTCCGTCTCGTCTTCTATGCAATCAGCCGCCAATGCGGCGTATAAATTCGCCGCGGTGGACGATACAGTTGCCTTGTCATCGTCCGGGTCTTCTGATTTTATACTCGATACCGTAGACTCGATCGTCGTAGAGTCTACCGCCGGATCCGGCGACGTTGTACCGTTCGAGTACTTCGGCTTTTTAACGTCAACCTCGTCGCTTGCCTCGCTCGTTCTTCTCTTCATTCCTCGTGGCGCCTCGATCAACGCGTCTTCCGAGACTTCCGTGGACGGCATTACGTTTATACCGTCCACGTCGTTTTTCATTTTCGCATCCGTCGGAGATTCTTTAAGCACCTTTTTTATATGATTTTCTACGAGATCCATACCCTCCTCGTGTATCGAACTTTTTCCTAATACACCGTTCATTATTGGCTCTTTATCGACTTTCCTCTCCAATAAATCCGCGAGCATCATACTCTGCAGTGGTTTGTCTTTCGAACCGATGCTCGATGAATCCTTCGACGAACCATCATCCTGCGCGTCCATATCCAAACTATTTGGCGCACCGTTCAATAATATACCTTCGAAACTCGTCAATGAATTCTCCTCTTCGGCTCCGACACCTGAACAGTCCCGACTACCACCGATACCGCTGCTTGATGCTAACGAATTGTTCGTTGAATCCGAATCTTCTGCCAATGGCGTTGAAATTACCCGTTGATTGTTTTTGTTCGATGCCAATATCGCTACTTGCGGTGGACGACACACTTTTGGACTTGTGGATATGTGATTATCAGTCATAGTCGAGACTACCATCGTTGAAGTTATCGTTTGGCTGTTGTTCTCATTATCGTTTACTTCAGTCTGTTAACAAACGGAAGTTGTTGAACATACGAAATATTATATTCCATGTTAAACATTTTCAATGCAATGGAAATCGAAATTTTACTCATATCCATGGTGAGTGTTGACTTTTGAATACTGATATCAAAAACTTATCAACGAATTTCCGAATATAAATGTTTTTACTTCATGATCGTTTTCATATACTTCATTTCATTGGCAAATTTTTTTTTACCTGAGGTTTTTAGTCCTTGAAAATGAATACTTAATCGCGATTTTTTTTTACGTGCTTTATTCAAGATACATCTTCTAACTTACAAGATTCCTGAGTCATTGAACGTGCAATTGTATGCGACATTTATTAGAACTCAGAAAAAGATGCAAATATATGAAAAATTTGAAATGACTTAACGACTGAGGAATAACTTCATGTTTAACGAATTGATGTTTTTTGAAGGCAAATTTTTGAAGATTTTAGTCGAATCGCTCTACTCCGAAATTGAAATCGAATAAAACACTTTTGTTGCGAACATATCTATGAAACGTCCTTGAGATTATGGAGAATAAAATGCAAAATAAAAATATTCTAGGCCACAGTCAACACTTGAGTTATTTTCCAAAGGGATTTAATGGAGTATTGGAGAAAAAAAAAACATGAGAAAATTACGGACCTTGTCACAGTTGTTAGTCACGATGACCTTGGCTCCATTAAGCCTTTGTATCTTTCTGGCAGGAATAGTTGCGATTGCGGGTTTTTGCGATTTCGAATTGACAGGAGCTTTGATTAGAATCGTGGCCGGTGTTGCTCCTGGTGCGGCGGGTTGTACGACTCCGGTTAATTGTTGTTGAAGTAACCTCTGCTGTTGTTGACGCTGAGCGACCTACAGTGAAAAAAAAACCAAGTTAATCATTCAATATCGTAATTTTTAATTCTGGCAACCCTCGGGGATGCTAAAACACACTTTGTGAAAAAAACATTAAAAAAATCAATAATTCTTCATGCTAATTATTAGTATTTATCATATTATCATCAGTGCCTGTACTGAAAAACATCAAAAAAACAATATTTTGTTAATATGACCCTAAGAAATTGGAATGTTTTCACGACTTTGTTTGAATCGAGATCGATGCATCCTCGAGGAAACGGTTGAGTGAAAGGAATGAGTTTTCAGGGAGTAGGTACATAAAAAAACAAAGACTTGTCACGGGACAGAACGTAATAAAGCTGACGAGTAAAAAATATATACACAAGCAGAAAGAAAAAAGAGAATATGACGATAGGACGTGAAACTAAATGAATTCTTTCAGGGCGAAATGAGTGAAAATTGCTATAAAAGATACGATCTTTGGAGAAAAAAAAAAAAAAAAAAAAAAAAAAATGAATCATCAAGTAACAGTAAAGTTGGCTGGTTGTTTCTTAAAATATTTGATGATATTTTTATCTCGAAACATCGCTAATTGTCGTGGTGTAAATCATTGCTTGGTGAAAAACCCCGATTAATGCTCCATGCCCACACGAAAAAGGTACTTTTTTTTTTTTTTTACTTCAATACGCACACAACTCTCACACGCAACACACACACACAATACACATTTTCTGTTGATATTTTCTCGCAAATTGGCTGTTTTGTCCATACGATAAATCCGGGATTTCCAATATTAAGAATTCCTGGAGAGAGTATCCAAAGAGACGTATGAATTTTCGTAATACGAATAATCGAGAAAAATTTTCTTCGTGGTTATCGTACGACAACAATACCTGGTTGGTGGTTATTAGCTGGTTGGCACTGATGCTGGATGCGATGCTAGCAGTAGTGTTTGTTACGCAGGCAGTAGGGGCAGACACACAAGTCGCAGCGGCGCTGGGCATGCAGTCGCCGCTGACCGTTACCTTCGTAGCCAGCAGGCTTTTTATTATCGAACTTGAGGTCGCTCCTATTCGATTGTCTTCTTTGGCCACTACCTGGATTTGTTGGTTCTGTTGTTGGGGTTGATGATGCTGCTGCAGTTGTTGTTGTTGTTGTTGTTGTTGTTGCTGGTGCATTTGCGAGCCACTGGCAAGCAACGCTTGACTTAGGTGCGGGTGCGTCACGGACACCTGATCCACATCAATCACAAACAATGCTCAACGATTCTAGCGAGATACTATTTACGATAACGATACGAGAAAAAAAAAAAAAGGAAAACAAACTATGTCTAAGCTGCGAGCCCACTCCAGATTTTATGTCCTACCCAATTCAACGTGACAATTGTTCTGATTACGTGATCTATATATACATATGATTTTGCTATCTCGAACGAATAGCAATGATTACTAGCAGTGACACAAAACTGGAAAACTTTGATTGATTTCCTCCTCATGTTCAATAACCCATCACCATTACCACCACCATGAGAAACAGAAAGAAATGTGATAGAAGACAACACCAAAGTCAATTGCGGCGAGTGAGAAACACAAACGTACAAAAGGCAGAATAGCGAATGGATCATTTGATGTAACGTAAAAATAACTGATACATCGGGTAACGATAAACAAGAAGAGTAAGACAGACGTAAGGAGCCGTAAAAATAGGTAGAGGCCGAGAGACACGAGTCTCTTTTGGATAGAGCGTCAACGTTGATGCGCCATGGTCCGTTAATTGTTTGACTGACAGCTACTTTTTTTTTCTTCTATAATATCGATCGTTGCATGCTTTCGAAATAACTTGTGTTATATCATTCTTATTTTTGTTTTTTTTTTCTTCTGTGACGGAAGGTCGATTTTATGTTAAAAGAAATAAAGTTATAATCATAATGATAAATAATAATAGAAGGCGTTCGTAAAACAAAAAAGCCAAGCTTTCCGGGTGAGAGATAAGATATAAAGTATTACGACCATGATATAAGAACCAAGGGCATGAACGAATGACGTACAGAGAACCAGGACTCGGACCCACCTGACTTTTAGAGTCAACCTTGGTGACTGGATTCTGGGGTTGAGTCGGAGCGTTTGAGGATGGTTTCGGCGGGGCTGACAACTGGGCCTTCAATATGGGTGACGCGGGTGCTTGGATTCTTGGGTTTACGGACATATTGGAATTATCGGAATGCGTGCTATCGCCAACGGGACTTATTGGTTTGACTGTACGCTGTTGAACGTGATGCACCTTTACTGGAGTTGTGTTAATCGATGATATCGTTACGGTATTCGTTCCAACCGCGTTTTGGCTCGGATGCGTCGTTGATGCTGGGCTCACTCGTACCCGAATACCCTCGTAGTACTGCACACCTGTTGTTTCTCCTTTCAATGGATTCGGTCCGATGCTACTACCGAACACGCTTCTACCGATACGAAAAGAAATGCGTTGTATCTCTTTTGATTGATTCAATCATTTTTCATTACAAGGGCTAATCTGAGGTATGAATTTGACTTTTTGAATTCTCGAAAAATAAGCTTCACATTGATTGAGAACAAGGATTAACGTGTATCTTTTTTTAAACGCTCTTTTTTCCTTACCTCACGACTTTTGGAAAATGCAGGGGAGCAATAACGCCTCTTCTTCCAATTTTCGTGCAACAGCCGAGGTATTTTTTGTACAATTCTTCCTGCTCGATGCGGATGTTTGCCGAGGGCTCGAACGTAGCTCTCAGCCAGCCGAGGGCGAATTGTTCGTTTTCCTGAATTACTTGCTGATGAGCGTGTATCGGATGATGTACAGACGTTGTTACTTCTGTTGTTTCTGAAAATGAATAAAACATAATTATTCAAATATCCTATTGGCTGTAACGATGGTATACGTATCCTTGCATGGATACTTGTTCCGTGGTGAAAGAAAAAAGTGTTTGCAACTGAATTACTTCAAGTATAGTATTCAAGTATTAACCAATGTATAATATGGCAATTGTAACTGCAGTAATAAGAAAAAAATAAACTCGTAAATCACGACAAAAATTGGGCTGGAACGTTACTAACTTCTTGTGAAATCACGCAGCAATAATTTTGTTTTCAATTATCTTTAATTACTACCACCTATTAAATTCGAACTCGGGCAACATTGAAGAGTATATTATATTGAAAATATAAATGTAACTACAGGAACTGCTGCATCAAACTATATTTATGCTGATGAAAAACTTCTAGATTACAGCAGACCTTGATGTGAACAACGACTGTGAACAAACGTTGAAACAATCGATGAGTTTATCTCATAACATAAATCTGCGAGTAATTACATCCTCCTTGTTCAACACAGTTTCAGTAGCTAAGAGAGATTTTATTATTAAATTCGATATGATTAAATATTCTCCGGAACTTACTGTGCGCCACGACTTTTGTAACTGGTGTGGCAGGAGTACTCGGTCGCGAAGGTACTGGACTGACTGCGGTCGGCGTCGGAGGTATGGGAATCGGCGGGGAAGGAATAGAAATGGGTTGAGCCGGCGTTGGGGCAGGGGTCGGTGTTGGTGTCCGCGTTGGCGTGACCGGTACTGGCGCTGGTGTTACAGCAGCTGGAGTCGGATTTCCTGTCGTCGATGGGGTTGCAGGAGTCAAAGTTGACACCGTCTCCACCACCCTCATAAGAATACAAGCTTTCGGGCCGTAACTCTGGGCTTCGACGGTTACAAGAGCAACCAACGTGTCGATGGCGCCTCGGACTCGGGCAACGCTGGTACAGGGCCTTTCGCCCAAAGATGTAAGGGCGTACAAACACTCGAGAGTATAAACGAGGAGGGCGATATCGCTCAAGGCCAAAAACCTGTAAACATGGTAGAGGAAAAATTGAGTTTTCAACGTACACGATCACAGGATTCGGTGCCTAAAAAAAATGGAATTCTTTAAGAATAAGAATACGAATAATGGGATAAATTTATTTCCAATTTCTTAATGAATTGGTTTTGTGGATTAGTGGCAGTAGTTTTGTGTTGTGTAAATTAGAAGGGAATTAAAAAATTGAATGACTCGCAATGCTTACCTGCATATAAGTTCGTAAACTTCGTCTTCGAGACCAAAAGTAATAATTTCCTCGTTGCTGTCCTGTTGGCTGACTTTGTTGAGAATCTCGAGGCAGGATATAACGATAAACCTATCCTGCGAACTAACGCCTTTTGCAACACACGATAATACCGCATCCGTTATTCTCTCACCGGCTTCCTTGAGAATAATTTCATTGGCAATATTGCCGAGTATGTCGAAGCCGAGTTGATGCAAATTGCTCCATCTCGCTCGAGTACAAAGCAATACGAATCTTAGAAAGCATCTATTTCTCCCGAGAACCGCTGCATTTTCGGGCGTAAAACTGAGATTTCGAAGGATTGAAGCTATCTGAAGTACTCGTTGTCCGTATGGATCTTGAGTACCTAATGTTCTACCGACGCAAAATAAATCTTTGTCGTCCTCCTCAAATTTTATCGAGTTTTGATTCTGATCGGTCGGACTATCCTCTTCGAGAGACAAGGTTGATTCGAGTCGTAAACAATCCGTGGGTGGCTGAAAAATAAATCATTTTTCATTTTTTATTATTTTCTGGCAGGAGTTTTTTTATTTTTTCGTAAAAAAAAAATTGTTAATCAAAGCTTTAGGTTTGAAAAAATTTCTGATCGCCACAACTTCTAACGAAGCTTCAAGTTGTAAATACATTTTCGATTTTGATTATATTTCTAAAAATCTTGAAGCCATTTATCATACGTTTCACAACGTATACATCACACTTTGAACGTGCAGCCAAGAATATTGTTTGTTCCCATAAAATAAAATTGCTATCTACTTTATGTTCGAAAAAAAGATCACTCTATCGTTCGATCAAGTAGAACCCTTCCGAAAATGCAAATTCAATCGTTTATTGTTTTTGAAACTTTGTTTTTCAACTCTTCGTAAAATTACAATAATAGAAACATGAGAAACAGTTAATATAATTTATCGAAACGATAACATGTGTATGGCTTTTTTGCTTCCCAAGATGAGATTGTAATTTTCTAGAGAACAAAGGGTGATCAAGAATTTTCGTATTGATGATTTAGAATGTGAAAATGGTCTCACCACATCAATTTCCATAAGCACCGGTTCAACATCCTGACTAACGCCGCTCGTCGTTTTGTTAGGTTTCTCCTTTTCCAATATTTTTCTACGAGAAAACGTGTTGAGATTATTCGTTGGTTTTTTCATGAATATCCTCTCGTCGGTAAGATCGATAACGTCCTGCGAGTCAAGAACATCTGACCAAAACGAGTTTATCGAGTAGTTTCGTACTCGAGAGTAGACTTCGATGAACAATTGACGGGTACCCGGTGAATCGAAGACGCCGGCATGTGCCAGAAGTATGTTTACGAGCCTCGGATATTTGTCGAGACGCAATGTGTGCTTTCCCTCGTTCGATAATAAAGTACAAACGTTGATCGCAAAGTCCTGTTCGTTTGGCAATGGTGAGAGTAACGAGAGCGCCAGCTTATCGTAATTCGATGGTTTGTAAAGGTTCGCCGAGAGACCATTGTAATCCCGCAAAGACTCTGTAAAAGTAAAAGCGAACAAAATATATTTAAAAAATGAAGATTAGCAGTTTGCAAATTAATACGAAATACTGAATAGGATTTCATGGGAGAATCTTATTTCGATTGATCTCTCAATTTTTATATTTTTTTAATTATCAGTATGAATCTTCTTCTCTATTCCAACTCTTTCCTGATTTGGTGACAAAAATTCGAAAACTTTGGGTGAACGATTGATAATTAATAAAAGGCCCAAGAGCACGTGGCAACGAAGCAGGCAAAGCTCGTACAGCCGAAGCTCCTTTGCAATTTTCCGAGACAGGTTTACCTTGACTCTCGAGCAGGCATTCATATTCGTGCGAGTTATTTCAAGGTTCGTTTTAATGCTTGTTCTGCGAAGAGATTGTTGTCTTGCAGTATTAGAACGAAGTCTGGTACCATTTGAATCAAACGAACGACTAAAAATGATTGAATAAATTTGAAAAAAAAACGTCCCAAATTACGTAATAAAGTAAAAATAAAGTTTACCTAGAAAATTATTAGATTTTACATCGTATAGAAATGATCAGAAATGAAAATATGACGATGATGGAGCAAGGCCAAAAAAATTTAACGAAAACAAAGCAGACCCCAATTCGAATAAGAGTTTGGAGGGGGATTCAACCAGGATTTAAAGAGCCTCGATCCACTATTATCTCCAGCATATAATTCGATGAACTTTTAGTTAATTATAGTGATTGAGGAGCAATAAAGGTGTAATAATGAGCAAGTAAGAGAATCTCTCCCGCGAGCGCTACAAGGCAAGGTCGTTCGCGACATCGTACCGAATGAATGAACTCTCTCTCTCTCTCTCCTGCCTCCTCCTCTCTTCTCTCTTTCTCTCGGTGTTCGTTCATCTCACTCGTTCGCACGTGGTCTATATACACTACTATATATACTCGATCTCTCAGTGAGAATACTTGTCGCCCGGTAGGGTGTAAGGAGGGGGGATAGAACGTATAGATCCGCGCCGGTCCTCGTGGATCGCCAGGTCCTATCGGTCGGACCGCGTGTTCGCCATATAGTACATAGTAAACGCTCTACGCACACATCAGCCTTTCAACGACTTCTTTCAAGGTAACCTCTCGTCGTTTCTTCGTCGACTCTTTGTATATATAGACACACGAAACACGCGAGATAGCCGGGTTGCGAGTGCAACGAAACGAAGGACGTCGGAGTTACCTCGATGTGCGGCGTTCGATGTTGAGGTAGGTCGCGATAAGAAACGTCGATCGACGTCGCCGCCGCCCCGCGACGACATCGTCATTCGCGACAATCTCGCCTCTTCTATGTAAACAAACTCGCCAATTTCACACTCAAAGATATCGCTCGCTTCTTATTCTCACCTAATCCAAACTTCTTCAACGTCCAATCCTATATTTACATTCCAATCTCTTATCTACAGAGTTTCATTTATCTTTTTATTTCACTATCTTAATTGATGTGAATCTCTTGTTTCGCAGTAGTACCAAGTCGATAAACTTTTTTATGTTCAGTATGAAGTCTTTGTTCGTTTTTCGTTTCTTTTCTTCTTCTTCTTTAAATTACTCAAGTTTCGAACGCACGTTTAGAGAAGAATTTGCAAACTGAATCGGTGACAGCTCTGACAATGTTAAAAATAATGAGGATATTGTTTAGGATTTAAAATCATTTTCGGTGGATTCTAACGAAAAAAACTTCAGTGCCATCAGGAGTCGTAATACTCCTCAGATTTATTCTTAATGTTTTTCATTATTCATGATGAAATAACTAAAAATGAAAAAATCGAAACGTCATATTTGACTGACATGGCGAATCGATCGTTTGTTCAAAAAATTACGAAGTCGTGTCTGTAGCTTTTTGATTTAAGCTTAAAAAATTGAGAGGAAACAAAAATTCAGTGACTCATCTGATAGAAGAATGATTAATTCTTGTTGAATATGCCAAAATACTATTGTGGAGCAATGAGAAAAAAAAAGAAAATACAACCAACGACCGGTGTCTCTTATTTTCACATATTTATTATCGTTGCTTCGTTTTTTTGTTCCTCGTAATGGAAACTGATTTCGTCCATTGATCCAGAAAATTCCAGAATTGAAAGTCACAATAAAATTAATTCCAAATCTACATATAAAATCGTTTCGAATACCATTTTTTATCGACTAAAATTTTCATGTTTTAACACACTCTGCGTGCTTTTGTTTTTCACGTGATGATTCGTGAAATATTATAATTTGAAAGTCAAACGATAAAACAAATTGAATCAGGTAAAATTTTGAGTGTTTGAATTGAGAGTGAAATCAATGATCGATATGAGAAAAATGAAGTGATACAAAAATACTAAACGAAATATAAAAATAAAAATGTAAAAATAATCGAAAGTGATTCGTCCCTGTAGAAGAGCCGTCGAGGCATCTTGCCAAATGGCCGAGTCTGTCTCGCGTATAAAGATCATCATCTCGTTAAAAGTAGTTGCGAAAAGAAAGAAAAAAAGGGAGCAAGCACATAATGTTTTCCGGGGACTCTTTGATGGTGTTTCGTCGCGTCCCAGAGTGGGCTAATGCTCTCAAAAAGCAAATTCTTAAATACACAAAACGGAAAATAGCCGAGAACTATTTATTCGAAGGGTGATTTTGGAGGAGGGAAAAAATATATTTGTCAAAGTGACGAAAGCAGCTTCTTCGTTCCTCGCTCGAGCGACAGGAAATGAGACGCAGAAAGTATGTGTACACGAGAAAGAAAAAAGAGCAACAATGGAAAGTAAAGCGACGCAGGGATGGAATATCCGTGGCGTCAAATCGAGCGAATAGAACTTGCGAGCTCCTGGGTTTCATTGGAGCTTGAAACAGTTGTCTTGGAAAAGTAATACGCAAGCGCGCTGGACCAAGCTTGCTGCTTTTCTCTTCACGACTCTCCTATACCGGTGTGAGGTTACCGTAGTATTTGTGATAGTAACAATATTGAGTAAATGTGGGAGTCAACCTCGGTCAGAGACCATTACAGCGGAGTATAACTCTCGCTGTGTCTCTTTCTATATTCCCCGTACAAACGCTTATTGATCATGGCTCTCACGGCGTTGCCTACCGCATCAGCTACGCTTCGTCTTTATCGCCCTCGTTATCGACAGTTCTTCTTCGTCCTTGCTAGTTTTTTCTTTCTTTTCTTCTTCTTTTTTTTTTTTCTATTCTGTTTATGTTTATCTTTCTTTTTATCACCTTTTCATCGTCGCGTCTCTACCCTTGTTTACTCCTATTCTTATTTACTTTCAGAATTTACGAACCAACACCCTCCGGTCTCAAAACTCATTTACTCAGGGCTCTCCCAGACCTAAGTACGAAAACCTGAATGTCACTTTTGTTTTGTACATTTTATTTTGCAGTACGACCTTTTTTTTTCTTCAGATTTTCTGCAAAATAATGAGCTGAAATCATCGTGAATTTGAGTACAGTAATAATACGGAAAAGAAGAAAAATTTTACTGTCAATAAAGACTGAAAATCTTTGGACCTTTTCAGCGCCATCTTGGTGTCTGTTGGAAGTATGGCAAATGTGACGAAATAAGGCGATGAGATGAAATTTTAATTGAATTTTTTTGTTCGAGTTTGTAGGAAATGTGAAATCTTTAGTATTTTGAAAACAGTACGAGATAATTCGTTGGAGAATGTTTGCTGTTTGATTATTCAGCGAAGAAATAATGGTTTATTGTTGAGGTTGCGCGTGAGGTTGAAACGCGTCGTTGACAAATCTTCGTGGGGGGTCGCGAACCGTGTTACAATTGTGTTTCGTTTAGCACCCTCTCTAGACTTTTGTTTCCGGTGTGCCTGCACATTCGAGCTGGCGCTGTTGCTGGTGGAACGAGCCAAGCTACAGAGAACTCGGAGCCGCCGCGCAAGCGCCACGATTATAGACCGAGAAACGTGTATTTTAACCGGAGAATCGGGCGTCTACGAAGCCGAGGAGACGTCCTATCATCGCGTCTCATTTTTCTTTTCATCTATATACGATTTGACGCCTCGTTTATTCTGATCACACGAGAAATTCGACGTTCAAAGGGAATCGGTGACAAAGACCGACAATTGAACATCATTGCGTTCCAGGAGTCTTCGATACTCTAAAAAAGGATGGAAAATAAATTATTTTTATTTTTTCTAATAGTCTGGTTAAAACTATCAATGAAAATTTGGAAAACTAAAAACGGGGTATGCAGATTTCATACATTATTTTAGGAGTTATTTGCTTATAATCCAATTGGAATTGAATTTCGAAAGAGGATGATGAAATTAAATTTCTCAATAAAAAAATAATTATTTTCGACAGCGAAACGAGTATTTCGTCTTTGTCTTTCATGATCGAGGAGCTTCATGAGTTGCGTGGATGCGAGAGAAACAGGTGAGGAGCAGATCTCAGTTTTCTTTTTTTCTTGAAGACGCTCGATGTGACGAGAAAAAGAAAAAAAAATGGATCCGATTCTCCGAAGAAAGGAGAACGACGAGTAAGTTTTCTCGTTCTCGAAAACTCAACGCAGAAATAATGTGCAGCAGAATTTTCAGGAGGTTCACGACGTGCGGATGGCCTTGAAGAGTTCAAAGATCATACCGAGCTCTCTCCTCGGGTTGCACTCCGATTCTTATCGAGTGTGTTTAGCACAAACCTGCAACATTGTGCTGATGGTAGTTGTAAGTGAGAGGAACCGAGTGCAGTGCTCTTGCTGACCATTTCCGGTGTCGAGAGTCCTCGTCCTCGTCGTCGGCCTGCTGACCATCCTCGCCGAGAAAATGGACTTTTTCGTACCTATCGAGATACCTGTAAAAATTTTAAATAATCCGATTAAAAATTTATGCCAAAAAATAATGATGATCGAGTTATCAGAATAAACGAAATAAATTAACTGCGATTCTTTGTTCTCAATTGATGCTCGATAAATATTTCTGTACTTGAAGCCATTGCTCAATTAATGGAACAAAACATTGGCTGATAAATGGGCGAACCTTTTCTCGTTATTTTCCAAATTTTCTTTTCCGTTTCCAAGTCTTTTAGTCGCTACGACAATTCATAATTCTCGTAACAATCGTATCAAATATTCAGTTGATATTTTGTGAAAAAATGCCAAAATGATTAGGTTCGTTCAAAAAAAAAGTTGCGTCCACCAGATTTTCGTTCAATCAAATAAATTTTTTGCTCGGTGGATGATTGGGAGAAAAATTTTTTAATTCAGCATAAATTACCAGACGATTGAGGGTAAAGAGACGATTTGAGGGTAAAGAGGAATGGATGAATATATGTGAAAAAAAAAAATGGAATTTGGATAGAAGGTAGAGAAAATCGTCGTTCCGGATATAGAGAGCAGGGGAAAGAAGAGCGAAAATACATGTCGAAGAGATGGGAGAGAAACGAGTGGGTGGTTTAACGGAAGAAGAGTTGGGTTGGTACAGCGAAGATCGGAGGGAGGAGGAGGAAGGGGGGGGGGGGGGAGGGGAGAGAGAGAGAAATGGTTGTAGGGCATCCCCATTCATGCAACGAGAGACAGTAGAGCTCGCGGTCGTTTCAGTAGGTGCTCGACATCGTCGGAGCGAAGACCGTAGGTAGGCAGTAGTCGTAGCAGAGCCAGAGGAGAGCAGAGAGTAGCAGCGATGGACTTGGTCGTTCTCATCCAACGTGGCGACCACGTGTGCGAGACCGGCAAAGTGCGTCGAGTGCTTAGCCCCCCCCCCCCCCCCGCTGCTGATTGCAGGGTGTAGACGGAGATAGAAGAAAAATGAGCAGGAGAGAGAGAGACTCGTGTTGCCCACCGGCTCGATCGGGGCCACGTGACTCTCTCTCCTAGCGAGCATGAATGAAGTTCGCGAGTCCCGGGACTCTCGCGATGTGAGAAAGAGAGAGAGAGAGAGAGAGCCTGGAAACCTACCGTTTTCGTACATTCACTCCGTCACCTTTCGGCAGGTATGCTTTTATCTTACTCGAGCAATATCGTTAGAATGGTCAGAGAAAAAGTTTGAAAAATCGGAATCAGCTGAGATTATAAGAAATATTGGCTTCTTGTAGGCTGGCTTTGAGCAAAATAGCGCAGTTAACTCGAATTGGAATGCTAAAATTTTATTTAGGAACCGTTAACGAGAGTATAAAGTAGTTACTGGACAGTCCTAGTGCTGGAAGGGATACA
Source organism: Campoplex capitator (assembly GCA_037576405.1). Lineage (NCBI taxonomy): Eukaryota > Metazoa > Arthropoda > Insecta > Hymenoptera > Ichneumonidae > Campoplex > Campoplex capitator. The sequence continues at coordinate 3,036,012 of JARBWI010000323.1, read as the reverse complement.
TAGAGTCTGAAAACCGGTATCGAAATTAAGGAGAATGGCTACATACGACAATATGATAAGAATTTAATAAAATTTAGTGATAACATTCTTTAGCATCAAATGCAATGACACAATTTTTTTCAAATTTTTCATCTACATAGTTGTCGAATAATTGGAGTTTACAATATTGCAAAAGATATACCTATATATATCAGAATCCTCTATGCTTACGGATGTAAACTCTAGTGTTAAATTACTCGAAAACTATGTAGAAGAAAAATCTTAAAAAATTTGTATATTCATATTTAATCCATAAGAATATGCTCACCAAATTTCATTAAATTCTAATCATTTCGAATTTTCCTATGCTTTTAACATGGCAACATTGTTGTGTGTAGCCAACCTCCTTAACAATTTTTGTACGGTATTGATAGACTGAGATGGATATTTTTTGGGAATTTTTTGCAGGTAATTATTTTGGGAGATGGAGAAAAATGTCGTGCATATAATTTAGAAAACATTCAATTTGAGATGTACTGGCTACATGGAACACCCGGAAGACGATTTTTCATGAAATTCGTGCGTTTCGATCGATATTCATTAGCGATATGATCACAAGTAGGTAAACTCCTGAAAGTGTTGACAGGATTTATCGCAGTCTTTTGTTTTTCCATTACAGGCGTAACTGTCGTATGATTGACTCGAGACGTCGTGAGAAATTTCGTTTTTTCGTGTCTTCGAATTGAAACAATCGATAAAGATGTAAATATCTTGGGAGATTTTCACTATTTTTCTTCGTTTTATTGTCTTTTTTACTTTTCGATTCGATTGTCTCATCAATTTTGTCAAAAGAAATTTCGAAATTTTGGTGTATCGTCAGAGAAGTTATTATTATTATTTTTTTTTAATTAAAAAGAAAAGACTTTTTTTCTTCGTTCGAATCAAGCAGAAATAACTTTTCATTTTGATCCAATAAAATCTCCATCTCTTTGATACACGATTATCCTTAAGATTATAAATTTCGAATTATTGTAAGAAACCAAAAAAACGATGAAGTCTATTATCACAACAAATGTTTGTCAATGATTAAAAATTGGATTAAGATTAATCCAAGACTTTTCTAAAAAAAAAAATGCATTCGAGTTCGAGAAATTTGGCTTTTTCAGTAAAATTTGCAAGAAATATTTTACAGACTCGGCGAGCCTAGAGCCAGCAGATGACAGATCTGTCAAATGTACTTGTCCCGAGGCTCTGTCGAGTCTCTTGATAAACGATAAAAAATTCATTGAAAGTTAAACCCGACAGAAGAGACGAGCAACTCATTTCCTACATGGAAAATCATGAAAATTTTCGTGTTAAAAATCCTCAAAAATCTATGTGTACTACACAATTGAAACGTTGAGAAAGCTACGTGAATTCATCGAAATTGATTAACGAATTACATAAATTTTGTTTTTCTCTGTTAAATGCTTCTTAAAAATTGCTTATTCGTAAACAGCCGTTGGTTTTATTTTATGAACTTATAATAAGTTGATAAAAAGCTTTAGTAAAACTTATCAGCGAGTACGAGATACGGTTGAATATGTGTCGACGTACCGGAGATAAATTTGCTTGAGTCCGACACCGCTGTTTACACAGCCGCCAGGCAGGTGAAATTGTTCGCACAATGCCGACCATTCGTTCCTCGTGTTTACCTGTAACAAAATAACGCAATCGAATTAAACGTCAGAATTGAATTTATTCTGTAAATATCGAACGTTTCATTCGATGAATCAAAAGGAGACAAAAAAAATGAAAAGTTTATGTCAAAAAATGGAGCAGGAATCGAGAGATAAAGGATCGAAAATGAGAACGATTTGATCCGAGCCGATTCGTGAAGATTACGGTGTTTTTTTTTTCTTTTTTTTCTTAGTCTGAAAATGGATATTTGCTAAAGAAATCGTACGATTTCGTCGAGTAGGATCAGTAGGACAGTGCTCTCTGGATCCAAGCCCGAAGCGTCTCTATTCTGGGCGTCGCGACTAGAAACACGTCGTCGACGACGAGAACGAGGCGCCGTGCTGCTGGTGGATGACCTCGTCCACGATTTTATAACCTACGCCGATCATCTCCGCCATATTTCACAACAATAGAGATATACCAACGTTGAAAACGAATAAAAATAAACGACGACGTTGACATCAAATTGTGCTTAAATTCAATATTTGCATCTCTCGCTCTACTCAATCGTAGTTTCGTTTTTTCTTTCTTTCACTGATCGGATGAGAGCACGATTGTAAAAGAAAAAAAAATAAAATAAAAAGGAACGAATGACACGTTCGACATCTCTCTCGGTATATATTTTACTCAATTATCGAGTCACGTGCTTAAACGTTTGAGCGAATGTGCGACACAGATGGCACTTCGATGATTACGATCGCTGCAATTACCAAGTCAATTTTATATTCGGCTTGTGTCTCGCAGAACTTCGGGACTGCTCGTGGGGGGGGGGGGGGAGAGAGAGAGGAAAATCGAATACGAAAATCCGTATTTTCCTTTTATCTTCAAAGGAATTTTACCACAGTCATTTTGATAGTTTGTTCAAGAATTTATGAAAGTTCGATTCATTTCATTCGTACGATTAAATCGAGTGAAAAACATTTTAATTGAACGTTGAAAAAAAAAAAAACGAAAATCCAGGTTCATTAATTTGAATAATTGAATTTTCGTGATTCAAACTTCATAGCTTGGAGGCCGATTTCTGTGCCGATAATTCTTCGGTTTCAAACGAGTTTTTTCGAAAAATATATCATTCGTTTGAAATCAAACAAACGCGAATGAAGTCTGTATCGTTGCCACTTAGCCATTTGATATTTATCATTGTACGAGAAATATAAAATTGAACGAATTTTACTGTCAATGGAAAAATATCGACTGGCTCGATTGACACGAATCACCTTCCCAGAACACGCGTAACTAATAAAATCTTTGAAGCCTGTTTCATACGAATTTCTGCGAGATTGTTACCCTTCGAGATAAGGATAAAAAATAATAGAAATTTATAGACAAAATTGTTGAAAAATTCATTAAAATCAGGAGTTTGATAACAGCGAAAAATTAAAACTTAATTTCGTACGTTGCAGCTTCTCGAAGCATTCAGACTCGCAATTCTTCGATGCTCGTAAGAACGATCAGGATGAATAAAAATATATTTTCCACGACTTTATCGATCTGGCTGATAAGATCGATCGTACCGATGAAATCGCGATTCAGAAGTCTTGGAGGATCGACATGAATCTCGCGACACTGCTCGACCTTGATTAGTATACTCAAAAGAGAATACGGCGAAGCGTTTCATGTAATGTCCAGGCGTATGTATGCGTGTGAATCGAGGAAGAGGGGAATGATTTCCCGAGCGCAAACGACAGAGAGAAAGAGGCGCAAGCGCGGGAAACTTCTTAGAGTAAAGAGAGTGAAGCGTGTGTCGCGAGTCCACGTGGTCGTCGTCGTCGTCGTCGTCGCCGTCATCGTCGTTCCGCGAGTAAAACGCGAGTGAGGGAACGCCGCCCGCGAGCCGGTGTATCTTCGTCGATGTTTGTTAGTTGTGTGAGTGCGAGATCACCACGTGCTGTCGGTCTCGTGTGGGGTAGGACATGGTTTGTTTCTTTCGCTCTCTCACCGCTTCCTCTCTTTCTCAATCATGGCCCTCCGAGTCTCTTTCGCTGTCTCTCTCCAGCAGGCTTCTGAGTTCCACTTCCTCTCGCCCAATTTACGTTTGCCTTCGATTCACGGATACGCTTCGTCGGTTCAACTTGAATATCAACCGCCACGTACGAAAAAAATGTCAATCTTTCTGTGTCCAAAAGCGCGTAGAATTTTTGTAGAATAAAATCAAACGGTTGATATCACAGCGATTGGATTTGCCTGCGAATTAAAGACGATTTCAGTGCTTTTTTTTTTTTTTTTAATCAGGCTCAATGACTTGTTAATCTGAGAAAAAAAAAAATAAACAAGTTAATTTCAGGCGTCAACGGAGTCGCAGATGCTTCAGCCTGCTCGGATTCGATGCCATGATCACCTCATTTTTTTATCTACCGATGAGGAGCAAGTGTGAGGATGGAGTTATCAAAAATACAGAGCAAAATGAGATTTTTGAAAATACGGAAGAAGCCTCATTTCATATCTCGCTGTTTAGAAATAAAAATCGGCGGATTTGGATTGAGAATTGTGTATACGAATGATCAACGATCTTTCTGAAACGAACGGCTGGTACTCGATCGGCTTGAAAACATCGTTGATCGTATTATCTTGATCAACGGAGCGGAGTACGCGATCTATTCTTGAAGCCGAATATCAACGACCCCGGATATAGTGGTGTTTCGTTCATTGGAGTACGCTGGAGAGCGCAAGAATCCAAGATAGAGAGAGAGAGGGGAGGGGGGAGAGAGAGTAAGAGAAGGAGAGAAGTGGGAGAGGGACAGAAGTAGACATATATATACGAGGGATCGCCACGTGGTTTAACCAGCGGGCCCAGAGTACAACGGGCGACTGACAGTTCTCTCTCTCTCCCAAGCCAAGCAACAGCTGATCGTTCGAGGTTCTCGGAATGCTGAGGGTGGAGGAGAGAGGGGGGAGAGGGCGCTAAAGAGGACAAGGAGGAGGAGGAGGAGGAGGCGTCGGTGGAGGTTGCGGAGAGTGACAAGAGAGAGAATGAGAGCAATGGCAAGGGGAGAGGGGTGGAATGTCATGTGGAAAGACTGGAATTGGTGGAGGAGAAAATTTGAGAAACGAAAAAGGGGGAGGGAAGCGGTTCGAGAGAGAGAGACGGGAGGGAAACACACCGGAGGACTGGCAAGAGAGTAGGGGCAAGGGTGGACCCCCGCGTAACAGGGGCAGGGGAAAGTGAGGTTTCGGCGTCGCGCGGTCTACCGACACTCGTCGTCGAGATCAGCTGATCGTCGCTCGTCGTCGTCTTCCCTCGTCACCATCGTTGTCGTCGACGCTGCTCTTGTCAACCTATCTTCTCGCATACGCAATATCGCTCATAAATTAATGTACTTACTATAAACCATCGTATTTACATGCACACGCGCTGTAAGAATTGACCTTAAGAATCTCTCGATTATTTTTACGCCTCGAGGTAACGCAGCGAGTCGTTCATTCGAAGAGACTCTACTTAATCGTACTCGTTTCCATAAACGAACGACTTCTCTTGACTTCCTGAAAATCTCTCTTCATCTCATGACTTTTTCGCGATTTTTTCATTCGCTTGAAAAAATTTTCAACCCCGAAATATATTAGATTCGTACGAGTACTTTTTTTTCAATCGTTTCAGGCATCATTTTCATCCTGACATCTTGGTTACTCTCCGACGAGGGATGATCACCGCCTGGTGGAAGAAGCGCATTTCGAGAATCGAGTCTTAGAAAAATCCGAGAATACGATTCTCCTGTACTCGCGTATAAAAAACGCTCCTGGACGAATCGACACCGGATTAATAAAATGAACAAGTAATGTCAAAAAATGTTTGAATCGAAATTTAATTAAGTCCTTTTTTTTTTCTAACGAATCGATATATGAAGGATTAGAAAAATGATGAAGCGCGAAATAGTTTGTGAATGAGCACGTGGAGTCACGGGGAGGAGAAGGGAAGTTTCCGAGCATCATCTCGCGGTGTAAGCCGGTGATCGGGCGCGTTCGCGTCATTGGCCCCCGCGAGATGGGCACACACGCGAGCCTGCTGTGGTGTGTATAAAAGTGCAGTGACCCCCTGGCTCGTGCTGGCCCTGGCTGACGAGGATCGACCGAGCAAAGAGAGAGAAAGAGAATTGAGCGGCGTGCGCGGAGCATCGCAAGAGTAATGGTTTAGCGCAGAGGGTCTGTGATCTGCGATACATGTACCTAACTATGTTCAATGGTCTTGGTGGCGGCCAAGGCCATCATTATTGTCGGTAAGGTGCGCGGGCGCGGGACCCCGACTATTTTCCCGCTACGATTATAGAGAAAGGGAGGGAGGGGGAGAAGCAGAGAGAAGTGTGAAGTCTCGTCGAGTGTGCACGTCGACCGATCCTTCAAACTTCTTTCATAGAAGCTCGACTTTGCATCGAAGATTTCATAATACGTTACACTCGGAGCTCTCCCGAGGCACCAAAAAATCATTTTTTTTGCTATTTTTTCTTCGGGCTTTTATTGTAATAGTCGAAAAACTTGAAAACTGAAAAGCTTGAAGCTCGTTGCTCATTTTTATTCATCCAATTTCGCGCGTCTATTTTAGTCGGTAAACTTTCTTCATGGGCTTTCGAATATTTTTGAAATTTTCGTCGAATTTTTCTTTTGTGACACGTTGACCGAAATGTATGCCAGTGATGCTTGTCCTTGGGCTCGTTTTCTCAAGTTTTTTTATGACAATTTTAATTTTGTTGTGTTTCCAGAAGGGTTTTTTTATGGAGAAAATATTTTTTGGATTTTTTCAAAAGAATGCAAAAGTTGAATGAGTCGTTCGAAGGCATCGGTGAGAAACAAAAGTGCGTCGTTGACTGGGCAAGCATTTTTATATGGAGGAGGGAAATGATGGAGAAAAATTCGAAGATTCGAATATTTGGGAGTAGAAAAATAGTGGAAAATTTTTGTCGGGAGCTGTAGCCAGCATCTTTCTCTGGCTCATTTCCCATATGTGTACAGAGAGATCGTGGGAGAGACGAAATACAGTTGGAGTGTGGGCTCGTTTGACGAACGTCTGTACGTGGAGCTGAGAGAGAGAGAGAGAGAGAGACTCCCTTGGAGACAGCCACGTACGTGGTTCGTCGCGACCCGAACGGTTCATCTGCATTTCGTCGAGTTATTAAAGAACCAGAAAAAGAAAAATGATCTCGAAACAAAAATCGAGACACGGTTGTACCTCTCGTTCATGTTTAAATTTTTATTGTTAATTCCTGCTCGTATTTGCGTTTATAAAAACACACGAGTGTGACAAACGACGTCAACGGGAGAGTTGTCGACGCGCTGGCTCAACGGGGACCAGCTCATCCATATTTTGCGATATAAAAATGTTTTTTTTTTTTCTCGTAAATAAGATCACCCGAAAATCATTGCAATCAAAATTTGATCGAATCCCCATAACTTGTGACTTCCGATCCACCGTATTGGAGGATTCATTTTGAAATTTTCAAATATTTTCAAATTCTCATCCAGCAGGCCCAAAAACCATTTCAACGGTTTTATTCGATTTCAATGAACCGTTCCTTCGAAAACGTTTTTCGCACATATATTTTTAGAAAGGCTTTCAGGAAGATGAAAGAGCTCGTCAAAAATCATTAGCGATATCCTCACAGATGCAGCTGCAGACGTTAAAATACTGGTCAAAAATATTCTTATTCTCAATATTTCAAAAGTCTCCAATTGCCTGTTTTTTTTTTTTTTTTTTTTTCATCATTTTTATCACCGGCTAATTCGTTCGATTTTCATGGCACCAGTTTACAGATTCGCCTGATTTTATTCACATTCGATCGATTGATCATCAACGAGGAAACCGAATAAATAAATGGTCGAACGAACGTACGTGGACGCACTCGTGTCATCAGCAGTGCAGACTTTTCTCTATTTTGTTTGTCTCGGGCCTGAAGGTGGCTTTCTATAATGCTCTGTTTCTGTTGTCCTGCTATACGGCGACGAGCCTGAACGGTATATGATGAAAGCTTTTAAACTGACAACGCATCTAAAACTGTACCGAGAGGCTCAATTTCATCGTGCGAATGTTTATCCATCTATACATATATAAAACGACGCAATAAATATATACGTATACAGGTATGGAGTAGAGAAAAGGAGAGTCAACGCGAGGAGAGCACGAAACAACGGGCAGACGTTGCCGAGTCGAATGATACGATCGAGTTTTTCGAGTATTCGGTACGTCGCAACGTGGCAACGTTACAAACGTCAGCCCCTTCCCTTCTCCGGCGGTTCGCCTCTTCGCGGCTCATACCAATGTACACTCGAACGTATGTGTGCACCGGGTGTGTGTGGAAGCTCGTGCGGAATCCTAACCTAAATGATCCGATTCTCGGTTCCCTCGTATATTTCAATATCATTTAATTCAATGGGATCGAAATCCAAGAAAAAAATGGATTCGATAAGTATGAATGTGAATAGAATTAAAAATGTGTGTTTTGTGTGTGTTCGAAGGATGGAAGGTATCTCATGACAAAAACAGAGAGCTCCGATAACGTTGCTTTCTCGTATACTTTATTCGTACAGGTCAGCGGTTTTTGAGAGTCAGTGAAAAAAAAAAAAGATGAAAAATGAAAAAAAATATAAAAATAGAAGGTGGAAAAAATTTGGGAAGAAGATGAAACGGAGCTTTTGGTAAGATTGGAAAAAATACGCTCGAGCTTGAGAAAAAATCTTGCTCGTGATCTCTGAGACGAGTAGGGAGCGATTCCGACTTTTTGGACGGTCCTATGCTGCAGCCAACTCTCTCTCTCTCTCTCTCATTCTCGTCTGGTGCATCAGTCTCTCTCGATGCACGTGTGTGCAACACGAGGTCGCGAACTGCTCTCAAGCTGTGCGCGATGGGCCTCTGCCTTCTTACTCTCTCTCTCTCTCTCTCTCTCTCTCTTCGTGTGTATATATTTGTATGCATTTTTCTCCCTTCCTCTTTAGCTGGCTCTCGTTTCACGTTACGCTCTCGCTCTCGGGCTGCAGGCTATGCCCGAGCCTCGTAGAACTCCGGTTCTCGTATTTAAACAGGGTTGCCGGATCTCTAGCTCTTTCTCGCTCGCTCCCTTGGCCTCTTCCGCCTCGCTGTTCGGTTAATAGCTCCGCGCAACTGTATGCCCCTCTCCTCTGTTTCACTCTGTCGTTCCTCCTCTCCCTCACGCTGCTCACTCTCTCGATCTTTCGATCTTCCTTGCTCTTTCTTTCGTTCCGGTGGCCTGGGTGCGCACTGGTGGCTCTGCGGCGATGCCGGTATGCGCGGCTGGCAGGGCGCGGTGTTGCCGTATCGACCGAACCACCGGAGAGAGAGAGAGAGAGAGAGAGAGAGGCAAGAGTTACCAGGCTCTCCTAGGACGATCGCTCGTACCTCGACGATTCCCAACTCGCGCCTCTAGCCCATCAGTGTGCGTCTGTAGTAAGCCTTCCTGCTGCTCTCTACCTGTCTCAGTGTGTATGCTCTCTCGTCCATGTATACGTCCCCGGCACCGCAGCACAGTTTGCATAGCGGCGTACCATCAGTAGCAATAGCACCTATCAATATAGATATACGTGTTGCTCGAATTAACGAAAAAGGAAACTCTGCGAGAGAAACTCCACAGATACGAAACTTCTTTTTCATTTTTTTTTTGTTGATGTGAAATTGTCGCTTTTTCACATTCAAATACGTTCGTTTTTCTTCGCATCTTAGGTATCGAGTTCTATGGTTTTTCAATTTCGATAGATTCGGTTTCTTATGTGTTGGATACATTTGATATAGAAATCGCTTAACTCTGCTATTTCTGTTTTTTTTTCTTTTCCATAAGACTTAGAAATACGAATCAGTCATTCACAGAGTGTAACGATGATCATCTTTCTTGGGTCGAGTCGTTCAATGATGCTGGATCATTTTTGTTATTGGACGTGTGAAAGCCTGTATCGTTGAAATACATCGAAATTCATCGATCGTTTTCTTAGTTTTTTTTTTTTATTTCGAGTATTGTGAAACTTTCTTTGTGCAAATTCAGAATGTCCAATTTCGAGGATTTTTTAGGGCCGAGGAATATGAATTTTTTTTTCGTGAAATTATGGATGGAGGTGGTATGAAAATATGAAAATTTTCTGAATTTCAATATTTTTATTCTGCTCTTTGAAAAAAATGTGTACGTTGCAACGTTAACGAAAAATATACGAATATTGAGAAATTTGTAGAAAAGAAAGGACACGATTCGTGAACAATTGGATTTAGAATAATCTGTGAGGAGTGAAAAGCTGTATTTCGTTTTTTTTTATTCACTTGAATTTTTTTTAGATTGTTTTTTCATAGTTAGGTATTTTTAGTCGACATAAATTGATTCGTCTCGTCGATCTATCGATATAATTAGGAAAATACGAAGTTTTTAGAAATAAAATAAATCAGGGGAAGAAACAAGTCTATTTTTGATTTTCAAGAGATTGAAATTTTTTCAAAATTTTCATACAAAGTTATGAGAAGAGAAAAATTATGATGAAAACTGCGGAGACCTCGTAGAAATCAGGTTTGATGGTAATTTTTCATGCCAATTCATAACTTTTTCAGGGCTGAATGTAATTTCATGACACTTAAGGTTTTCCATGACTTTTAAGGTGGTTAGACACCCTGAAATTGAACCAACGAAAAATACTCAACGTTCTCTGCACTTTTTTTTTTACGTTCGTAATTTTATGAAATAAAGAATATTGACTGAAAGTTTTAGTCGCACTTTTACGATTTCTATTTCAATAACTTTAGAATCATCGATCTAATGGACTTTTGTGTATTTTGAGTTCGGTGTTTCGAAGATTCGATAGTTTCCAAGTAAAATCTGTGGCTCTTGTTTCGCCTTTGAAATATACAAATAACGATAAAAAAAAATGTGTTTTTTTGTTTGTTTGCAAAACGAGTTTTCGTTTTATTATTGATATATGCGAGCCAAGTTAGGTCAGGCCTTCACCGGACGCCCGACCGGTGAGAACGAGGTAAGTCCGATGTTAAGCGACCCAGTTATGATAAGACGATGAACCTCCTCGCAGCCAATTATTCATTCGCAAAAATAAATTCGTCGCGTCCTGCTCTCAATTTTTCAGTTCTACCAACGAGTAACAGCTATATATTTACGTGGATTTAAAAATTGAGTTTTTCACAGGTAGAAAGATCTTCTTTTATTCTCTCTCCCAGCATATTTAGAATTCAAAATAGACCAACAAAATTTCAACAATAATTTCATCGCTCGAGCTCAAAAAAATTCATCAATTTTTTTTTTCAAATACTTTTTTGCATTTCTTCCTCGTCAGTGTACAAATCTCTTCGAACCTTCGATCTTCTGAAATGGGCAAAACTGAAAAAAAAAAAAATCTTAAAATCCTATATTCCAAGGTTTAAAAACGAAAAGTTGCTGAATGACAAATTTAATGATCGCTGCGAGCAGGAAATTTCGTTGAATCGTTCAAAATTTTGTTTCGTGCATGAGAAAAATTCGAAAGATTCGAATATTTTTTTACTCAATTCCATTTTAACCTGTTATCCAACGAGTTTTCAAGATTTCAAGTTTATCAAGTAGACGCCGCCAGTTTCGCGAGTTCATATTCGCATTACACGATATAAAATCATAAAGAATGAAGCGCAGAAAAATAATGGTCTTTGGCTAACGAGTGATAGAAGAATAATTTATTGGACATTTCCCGCATTGCATCACAGCTTCTCTGATAAGTTCCGAGACTAGTTGCTGGGCGAGAAAAAATAAAATAAAAAAATAAAATAAGAATAAGACTGACAGAGATGAAAAGAGAAGAAAAATATAGAAACGATAGAGTCGACGCCGGTTGAGTTGCGTGTTGAGCAGACGCAAGAATTGCGAGTATACAAGCAAGCACTGGGAAAGTCACCTGCTGACTCACGCGTCAGTCCTCAGCTGCATTCCCACTCTGTCGGTCTTTGAGCCCTGATCGCCACCGGCGCTTAGCCATTCGGGCCACTGCGAATCCGTATTCGTTTTTCCAAATTCGTCGCTCTCGTCTCTCAAATTTTTTCAAATTTCTATGACAAAGCTCTAGTCGAGAATGACGTTTCTTTTTGACGAAATTTTTTTTTTTTTTTTTTTTTTTTTTTTTTTTTTTTTTTCAAAATCGTACGAAAATATTTCTCAGAATCGCAAACTCGAAAGGGACTCTCTGGTCCGTCTATTTTCTCGTGCATCAGATACACTGGCGCATAGAATTTTATGAGAATATCTTGAAAGTATGAAAATTTTACGAGTCTGTGATAAATTGAGGGAGGAGAGAGCTTCGAGGGGGTTTCTAGCGACGAAGAGAGTGTAAAGACGCGACTCGGCTGTGTGGAGCTGCGGCGAGTGGCGAAAAAAATCGGGTCCAGAGAACACCAGGAGGGCGAAGAGAATCGAAGGGAAGAAGAAGAGCTATGGAAGAGCGAGAGAGAGAGAGAGAGAGAGCGCTTCGGTGACTATATTTCTAGAGACGGCCATGGCCGTAAAACGTGTTCGCGCGCCCTTGAGATAAACGAGATCGCGAACGGGATTGCCTTTTTTGCTTTCTCGTACAGGAAACTTTCGTTTTGTATTGAAATAAAAAATATGCTTCTTCTCTTCGGGCATAACAAAGCGATATCAGTGTCACGGATAATGAGAAAACGGAATAATTACGACCGAGAGAGAGAGAGAGAGGCAGAATTAAGAAAATTTTGTAAATCCGAATCCAATTGGTTGAAATTCATTTTTTTTTTAAATGAAAATTAAAAACTCGTTGGTTGGAATGTAAATATTTTATTTTCTACTCGTTATCTCCTGCTTAATTAACTTTTTATTAATAAATTTTTCTCTTTTCATCACAAAACACTTGATGAGTTTGAAAAATACTGTACTTTACTCAATTTTTGATCAATGCACGAATATGATGTTGAGGAGTCGTAAAACAGAAGTAAAAAAGGTCTGTAAAGCTTTCTTCGGTACCTCTCGCCTTTGAGCCGTTCCGACCGTTTTTTAACGCTGTTAATAAACTCAAAAAATGCTGAAAATATTCATGTTGTTCCCCGAAACCTTAAGCTTGATATTCGAATCATAAAATTGTGAAAAAATAAATTTGTACATTCATTTTTTGTTGAATAAATGAAGCAGCTTGGAGCCTTGGCTCGGACACAAAGACCCAGGTATACGGACGAAGAATTGATGTGCAATTAAGTATTTTGAAGAAACTGTCATTTTAACGAAATAGAAATAAATTTCAGTGAATTCCACCGTTTTTTGTAGATCCTAAAATTTTTTTTACTCATTCATTTTCGTCAGTGAAAAAAATCTCCATTTGGCTAACGACCAGATTCATCTAATTCGATTATTCTCCGATGAAGAATTCAAATATAAAATAAAAAAAAAGGTTGTTCGAAAACTTGTTGACTGCAACGAGAAGAGTACTATGAAGTTCGTCGTGCACTTGGGAGGGCCAAGACAAACGTCGAAGCCTCTTTTAATCCACGGAGTTGGCACGGGTATAAGCAGAATTCTGTCTTTTTTTTTTCTCTCTCTCTCTCTCTCTCATGCGTAGAAGCCAAGCTGAGAATCTGCTTGTTACAAGATAGGGGATGCGAAAAAAGGATAGAAAAAGAGGGAGAACGAGACACAATCGTAAAGATGGGAGTGCGAGCTGCTTCGGTTCTAAGGCGTCGATCAAGTTTCGTCTTTTACTCGAGGGACCATAATTTTACGGCCAAGTCAAAGCTGTGATATGCCATGGGATGGTGAACCAGAAATTTCACGAAGAGGCGATAAAGTACGCGAGAGCGGTGGAGAGGGAAGGGAGGAATGGAGTAAAACGAGAATAGAGAGAGAGAGAGGCAGAAAGTTCGGAAAGCTGAGAACTGAGAGCTCGAAGACGATCTTTGAATTTCCATGGAGAATATGAAAAACTACTTTTCAGTTTCGTTCTGGCAGCGGCGACTAGTCGAGAACGGATATCGATGTGGACATATATATCTCCACGTATCCATCCTCCCTTCAATATAAATACATTCCTCTCCATCGTCATCAAACCGCTGTGCTATAGATAAGAAGAATATTTTTATGTTGTAAAAAAAAAAACCGTACCAAGACGAGTTTATCGATCGTTGCACGCGATGCTCGTCAAAATAAGTATGTCCCTCGAGTTCTCATTTTCGTTGACTACGTTTCTGCGTGTCACGCTCATGAATGTGACTCTCAATAGACTATTATTTATCGTTATTTCGAAAAAAAAAATCCCAAAACCAGGGAAGAGACACACTAGTTGGCAAAATTAAAAAAAAAACAAGAAAAAAAAAATGACTTTGTTCTCCGAGGTACTCGATTACGATCCACAGCACAGTCGCTCCTCACATTTGGGCTTAACTGTACGCAGAGCCGTGCCTCGGTTTCACGCGGTCCATTTTCCGTACTGATGTTGTGAACTATCCTCCCCCCCCCCCCCCTCCACCCACCTTTGAAAAACGCGACTGTGCTCGCGCCCCCAGGGTCCATTCTCTCTCTACCTTCTCGCGTGATTGACCCTGACCTTCACGTTACTTCCGTTTCGTCCCTATACTCGATTAAGCCTTTTCTCCCTCTTTCTCTTTCTCTCTCCCTTTCTCTTTTTCTACGCCGATATATAGAACAGCCGCAAGTCTGTGCGCGCGATTGCTGCACTTCGGAATCCAAAGTACATGCTGCGAGCAAAGAGAAAGAAAGAGAGAGAGAGATAGAGGGCGCGCGCACGTTCCATTTTCGACTATCGAGATTACGGAGTGGGGGCAATGTGCATACTCGATGCTCTCGCAGGGCAGTGTCGATGACTCTTTCTCCTTCTCCTCCCCCCCCCCCCTCTCTCTCTCTCTCGCATTTTTCTCGTCACTTCTTACTCGACTTATGCTATCGCACTCTTTTCCTCTTCCTCTCTCTCTCTCTCTTCCTCTTCTCGTTATGATTGCGCATCCACTCGTGTGTATTTGTTATTTTTATACTTAATGCTTAGTTCAGGGAACCTAAAACTGTCGCCTCTGCCCGAGAGGCGTTCTTCACGTGTCTCGTGAATGTTTCAATCCAATTGAGACTTTTTAAATGAAGCAGAAACTAGGGCGCGAGTATTGTGGAAATGACTGGGTACAAAGGAGACGAAATACGGGTGAATAGATAGTAAATTCGAACGAGCCTCGAACGGATTTTGGAGATGGATGTAATTCACTTATCTCGAAAGAAGAATTTTCCATTTATTATTTTTCTTGAAGCACATTTGGGTCGCGAAAAGCCCGGCGATGGAACACACGTGTCGTGAATTGTTTTTTTTTTTTTTTTTTTCTTTCTTTATCTTTTCATCTGCTCACTCGACTCTTCATCCGTTTTACGAAGCTCGCACACATCGTACATGTAAATATTTGAAGCTCGAGCTTTTATGGGTCGCGAGTTAAGAGTGTGACGTCGTCTCTTGCGTGTTTCTTGGAGTATTATTTTTTTCACCACGAAATTCAAACGATCCAAGAACCCTTGCAGTGACTCGTTTTGCTAATTCGATTCGTCGATCCTGGAACAGGCCGACTCGCATCTGCTCTCGATTTCATACAAATCGTCGAACATCCTGAGAGAAAAAACAAATTAGTCGTTGATTCATATCGGTGTATTTCGAATTTTTTTTTGCACTTGTTACCGGCGACTGATGCTTCTCGGCGTTAAATAACGTTTTTTTAACCCTTTAACGGCCACACCTATTTCTGAACGGCTTAAAATTATTCCCTCTGGTAATATAGCTGAAGAAAGGTAGAACACGAATGTTCAACCATAATTTTATCGATAAGGGCCTGGGAAATAGTGTTTTCGAACTGTTGAAAATTTCCTGCATGGACGGTTTTACACGCTTAGTTCGAACTATTATTCCAATTCAATCACGAATCTTCAAAGCCAAAGTGTGTCTAGTCAAGCTTCGTTTATCCAATTCCATCGGAAAATATTTCGAGAATGTCCATTTTCGTACTTTTTTTTATCGAAAACGGATAGCAGATGCCAAGCATCGTATATTTTCACGGCAACATTATCGCTATATTGAAATAATTCATATGTTTACGTTTGAATTTCAAGCTATCCTGACACCTGGAGCTCTATCTAGCATGGATTGATAGCACTGCAAACTAATTCGTCCGCTATAACGTCTTTATGTTTTTACAGGCGGGGTGAAAGTAGACGTAGCAAATTTGCTACAATGGCAGCTAAAGGGTTAAAAGAATATTCGTAAAATGAGCTTTTAAGCACTCAAAATTAAATCGTGGATTATAAAATGACTGATTTCAATTAAATCATCAAGGACTGATTAAACGATGGGATAATGGAAATTCTCGATGCTGCGATCGCGTTGTGTCTCTACCAGAAAGCTGTTGTGAATAACGCGATTGATTTATTAGCAGAAAGATGCATAGATTACATAACGAAAACGATGGAACTGTCGCGGTTGCACTATTCGTCGATGACTTTTGTTCGAAATGTTATTTCAATTTTTTGTTTTCGTACGTGTCGACTGTTAACGAGCGTTTTTAGCAACTTCTGATGGATTCTTAATCCCTGCGAGTGAGAGAATAATTAGGACACAACTCTTCGAGATCAAATTTAATGCTGAAGAGAATTAGAAAGATAAAGGGAGTGGCGAAACTTGGATATCGAATTATCGAATCAAATATATACGAAAAGAATGGAAAAATTCTGACGGTATTCAATCTCTTTTTCTCTGATGGTAATAAATCAAAGCTGGTCAGCCTGTCGTCGCTCTCCTAAGTAATCAGGATGAGTGCCCAAAGCCACTTGATCGATACACGTGACGTATGAAAACACACGCTGAGAAAGTAAATTGGTTGACTCAACAAAATTTTCGGTCGGACCAATAAATCATGGCGAACAGAATAAAGTTCGTCGGTCCAACGAAAAAAATTTGGTTGATTCAAAACCCTTGATTCGTCGACTCGAATAAATATTTTTCGTTGCGACGAGAGCATCGTTGAATCGACAAAAGTTTCGTTGAACCAACAAATTTCATTCGTTCGCCACGATTTTTTCAACACCGACAAAAACTCTCGTTGTATTCTTGAATAAAGATGAGCGAAAGTGTGACATTCTCTTGTCACTCATCGAAAAAAGATCGAAGCTTTGACAAAAGTGGGCAAAAGTCCTGAGTCTATTAGTCAGGAGCGAGGAGTCTCGTCAACGACTTCAGTTCTCTTCTCATCGATTAAGAATCGAGTCATTTTTTCATACGACGAAAAAAATTCTTTGAAGATGAATCGAGCAGCAATCGTCCGATGGAAAGAATAAATCGTCACGATCCTCGAACTCCTTTTCTTTTCTTTTTCAAGTCTTTTCCAAACAATTGTTCGAGCCTTCGTGGCAAAGAGGAACTTTTTCGTCGTTGTAAAAATAGAAGAAAACGTCGTTTCGTCGTGCTGCATTTCGGGGCTCGTTAATCACACGGGGATTCAGGGCTTCGTTGCAGAGTCGCTGCGACGAACTCAACACCGCAAACTGCAGCGTTTATACCTCCCTCTCTCTCTCTCTCTCTCTCGCTCTCTCACGTTTCGGTGCTTCTTCCGGAATTAGTTTTTGTTAACCGCCGGATCAGACGTTAACAGACCTTTGACCTCCGTCGTGCTACTGCTACCAGACACTGCGAAAAGGCTCGGTTCAAATTCGTTCCAAATTATACATTTCCGAGGAAAGCTTGTTACCCCTTCTTTTTTTTTGCATAAAAAAAAAACAAAATTTGTGGGATTACGAAGGTGCAACGAATCGAGGTTAATTCGGGCAATATTTTCATGAATTTTTTCACGAATGATCATACTTCACGGAGGGATATCGAAAAATTTGAAAGAAAGCGTATAATTTTTAGGATCAGCGGAACAAAAATTCGTCGCTTTCCGTCAAATTTTGTCATTCCGATTGACATTTTTCATTTTTTTTTTTTTTTTCGAGAGCGCGGTATTCTTGTCATATTATTCTCTCCGTGAAGAGACATTTTAATTTTTTTTTTAATTTTGTTCTGTGCGATGAAAAATATCTTGATTCAGGAAACTCACTTTCATCCATCCACCGTGTGCTGTGACGAGGACATACAGCAGGTAGAGATCGATGTCCTTGCCACTGATTCTGGGCGACTTCTTGAAACCCGTTCTGAAAAACGATCAATACAAATTTTAGTCAAACAAAAAAAAAAGAAATTTTTTAAATGAAAGTTCGACAATCGTTCGACGTTTCATTTTGCAAGTACAAAAATCCTGAACAAAAAAGGGACCGAAAACGTTATTTCGTTGGATTTACGTTCCCCAAATTGTCGGATGCTTCCACGAAACTTTAGTTCTCAGTTTGAGAAAATCGTTCGTTTTATAGTCGAGAACATCGAATAAAAAAAGTAATATAAACATTGATGTTTGTACGATAAAGTTTGTCTTTGCAGAAAGACAACGACGAATCGACTGTTTTTTCTTTTCTTTTTAATTCAGTCAAAAGATAAAACCAGCGAGTCTTTCATCTCTTTCGTACGCGTCAAGCGCCTGAAAAACTCGAACTATCGATGAATTTTTACTCCTTCTTTTGCTACGTTCGTTCTCTACACACTCGAGTTTTTTTTTATTTTTTTTCTTTTTCAGAGGAAAAAAAGAGAAGAGAGAGAGAGAGAGAGAGAGGGTTGCACTGCGAAGAGTGACTGAAATATTAACATGTGAACGTGAACGACTCGCTTCAAACAATCGACCTCTCTACAGATATAACGAGTCGTGAGAAACGATCTGGTTTGAACGACAGTGAAAAGAGAGAGAGAAAAAAAAAAAACAACTGCTCGCTCGGTGTACGTTCCCAACATCGATCATCTTTACAGTTTTCATCGCGAAGAAATTCAATTTTTCAAATATTCGACACTGCGGTCAGCATTGACACAGACGATTTCGTTTTTTTTTATTTTATTTTTTTCGAGAAAACCAAATATGCAAAAAGCTTAACTTGATTTTCCAATCGTGCCGCGTATGCGAGCAGTTAGTTTCTGTCGAACGAAAGATGAATATTATTTTTGCTCAGCAAAATTCATCGATTGCTCTTCAATTTTTACGCAGCAGATAAGAAAGATTAATTTCGTGGAGAATTTTTTTTTTTAATACCAGAAATATATTAACGAACGTCGAGCTCACTTGGATTGATCTCAAACTAATTTAACTTTTCAGAATTATTTCAATACGTCGAACAGAAAACTTGTCATTATTTATATTGCCAGAGCCAGGGTGTCTGATTTTGGTGATCAGAACTTGAATTTCACGACTTTCAAGGATTTTTCAGGCCGAGAAATATGAATTTTTTCACGACATTAGAGACGAGTCGGTGGTATGAAAATATGAAAATTTTCTGAATTTCAATGTTTCTATTCTGCTCTTTGAAAAAAATGTGTACGTTGTAACGCTAACGAAAAATATACGAATATTGAGAAATTTGTAGAAAAGAAAGGACACAATTCGTGAACAATTGGATTTAGAATAATCTGTGAGGAGTGAAAAGCTGTATTTCGTTTTTTTTTTTATTCACTTGAATTTTTTTTAGATTTTTTTTTTCATAGTTAGGTATTTTTAGTCGACATAAATTGATTCGTCTCGTCGATCTATCGATATAATTAGGAAAATACGAAGTTTTTAGAAATAAAATA
Organism: Campoplex capitator; assembly: GCA_037576405.1. Lineage (NCBI taxonomy): Eukaryota > Metazoa > Arthropoda > Insecta > Hymenoptera > Ichneumonidae > Campoplex > Campoplex capitator. Next base: position 3,016,671 of record JARBWI010000323.1, on the reverse strand, counting down.
AATCAGGGGAAGAAACAAGTCTATTTTTCATTTTCAAGAGATTGAAATTTTTTCAAAATTTTCATACAAAGATATGAAAAGAGAAAAATTATGATGAAAACTGCGGAGACCTCGTAGAAATCAGGTTTGATGGTAATTTTTCATGACAGTTCATGACTGAATATAATTTCACGACACTTAAGGTTTTCCATGACTTTTCACAGATGATTAGACAGCCTGCAGAGAACGTTACAGATGAAAAAGGATGCGACTGTTTGGTGCGAATCGAAAAGCCCATTTCTGGGTCATTCCGATCGTTCGTTTTTTTTTTTCTCTCGAATTTAACGCGATCGAGAGAATTCGAGGAGCGATGAAAAGAAAGGATTAAAAATTCATTTTTGAAGGCGAGAAAATGTCGGAAAAAATCAAATCGAAATAAAAACGTAGACAACTGAATAAATGAATGAAAAGTTGAAAAAAAAAAAAAAAAAAAATCGTTCAGCAGATATTATAAAATATAAACAAAAGGATTTGCTTACCCTCTGGTTTCGTGAAAGTGATGAAGCTCCCTGAGGAAGCTGTCACGTTCCCGTTCATAGGTGACGGGATCCTTGTTGAGGATATTAGCCATCGTCGTTGCTCGTATCGGCCGTTATATTTCTTCGATTATATAATTATTCTTTGAGAAGATAGCGCAATTTAAAAAATTAGCGCATGCTGAGGAAGGGCGACGTTGATTTCAACATCGAATCTGAGAATGGGGCACATTTGGTCGTGCCTGCGAGATTACATCGAGGATCGAGTCTGGACGAGGTAACGCGTTCAAATTTCGACATCGGCACGCAGAAAATTGACGAAATAAGAAAAGAAACGAAAAAAAAATAAAAAAAAGAGTTTGAAAAAAAAAAAAAAACCAATGGATAAAGAAGAGACAATTGGCACAATGAGTGCGTCACTGGGAGTTGCACTTTTGCGTTTATCAATTCTGTCACTTTTCACTTTTTATTCCACTTCGATCTCCGAACAACGCAAAGCTTCAAAAACAAAAAAAAAAAAAGAAATACACCAATTAAAGCATCGTATTCGGCACGTCCATTTCGTCGAATCGCTCAATTTCCTCTACTCTCTCTCTCTCTCGCACTTATTTATTGCTCACTAATTCTCACCCAAATCTCAGTTTCAAAGAAAAAAAAAAAAAGAACGAAAAAGTCGAAGACTCAATCACCGTTATTATTTATAAGATAAGAATATAAAAGGTACGATTATACTTTTACGAACAACGAGTGAACACGCGCGCGCGCGCGCGCGTAACACATGCATGAAGTTAAGAAACGGGATATTCGAGAATATTGTTCAGACTATACGGGGGAAATGTTCCAAATCTCGTGTGTGACAATTTTGAGCGATATAGGGTGAGAGGCGAGGAGGGAGTGAAAGAAAAAAAGAAACGAAAAAAGGCGGGTTCCCGAACGCTCGAGAGAGCGCGCCTAAATTTTCGCCTCTACCGCAGTCGATCGCACACTCTTTTTACTCTCCCTCTCTTTTTCGTAACAGCGAAAAGAGTCGTCACGTCAGCCCGTGGAGAGTATCGAGAAACCGGAGGTAAAAGCACATGCACAATTCGTGAGGAGAGACATTCGAATCGGCGCGAGAGAACGATACGTTTTTGTCGAGGTGATATTACTGAGCGAGGGAGGTTAACGTACTTCGAGGGCTGATGGTCTCGTAGTGTAGTAGGAAGTAGAAAAAAAAAAGAAAGAAAGAAAAACACACACGCGGACACAGGAGTCGGTGGACGGGATAAAACACTATTCGAGAATTGGGGACCGGGAGAGCGCGTTATTTTTTAGCGAATACGTTGCATACACTTGGTTGGTGAGTACGTTTACTACACGAGAAATATACACTTACGCACCGAGGAGAGAAGATATCCGCGGACGCGACGAGAAAATACTCGGGTTAGTTCTGCGCGCGTTCTATCTCGCGCGCATACACGCGAGATGGCGCTCACACACTTACAGGCGAGTATATGCGGGCGCATAACCACACGAAGAGGCACGCTGAACTACAGAGACAAGCGCATATACGAGCAAGACAACGTATTAAGCTCCGCGGATCGATTCACCTGTCACTTGTCACAGCGTGTGGCACCAGGCAACGTCGACGCACGCTACCCAACTTTTACACTCTCTGACACAGAGAGACACGTACAGCCATAATACACTCACGGGCGTATACACATGCTCGATCGTACCAAGGAATCACACAAATCCCCAAGCTCCCTCTATACTTGGCGCTTCTTTATATTATTTTACATTTGCTCTTCGTTCACGGGTTACTCGGCTGCATTGTTGAAAAAAATAAAAATACAAAAAAAAAAAAATAAAAAAGATCCGTGTTTGAGAGAAACCCGGCGTATCACGACGCTTCCGGAAACTACGAAAACCCCGAATGTGTGACCCCACCCGAGCGCAGAACGGGTAAAAGCGAGAAAAATGCAAATGAATTAAATTAAATGAAAGAGAGAGAAAAAAAAACAATAACAAAAGGTCAGAGTTTGAGACAAAACTATTCGACGATTCTTTCTCGCTTTTTCTTTCTCCCGTTCGGAACACCGGAAAATTGCGAGAGGATGCGTGTGTTTCTTTTTGTTTTTAAGGGGCGGAATAAAGGGCCCGTCTTCGACTATATACGTCGAATTATGTTAAAAAGGGGCACGCGCGAGCGCGCGATTTTGCGTTCGCGTTTCTTGACGTGCGAGAGCGTATATCAAAATGGCGGCGTACCTCGCCGCTCTCTGGCATCCATTGCCATTGCCTGCTCCAAAGCCCTCCGCCCTTCCCCTCACCGCTCGAATGATATTTTCACCGTTTGCAACAATCACACATGCGAGAACATGAACATACACGTACTCTCAACGTATACACTGTGCTTCCGCCAGAGGCGCGAGTTGAGTTAGACGGCGGTGGCGCGCCACACGCTCGCTAAGAATTAGAGAGAGAGAGAGAGAGAGAGAACGCGTGAGGAGATTCCCAAATGTAGAGCTAAACGCACAACGCACGGAACTACCACGGAGAGGATTTCGCGACAACGACAATGACACACTGTCACATACCTTCCACGATTTATCCTACACACTCGCTAGCGTCACTCTTCTTTCTTTGGATTTTTTGTTCTCTTTCACACACCCATACACTCACTGACGTTCCACTGTTTCGCTGTATCCCTTTTTTTTTTATCCGTTCTCATCTCACGTCATTGTCAGCGAACCGGCGTCCCGATCGAGAATGCCGGCTTCTCAATGGACACCTTATTGCAAAAAACACGAGTCGCGGTACACTAAAACCTATTTTTTCGTCTAAATTTCCTTCTGTGTGTATATTATGTATGTACACACCCGCGTCAAGCACGAAAAACTCCCGGGTCACCGCGGTAGTAGTATTTTTACTTTCAAAATGGATGTTCCTCGCGACAGAGCGGCGGACGTTTGAATTTCCGCGTTCGCTGCCACTAGAGGCGCTAGTTACATTCGTTGTATCGCAACGCCATCTCGCTGAATTTTTATTAACTCTCGATACTCGGCTCTTGGGGCGGAAGGGGGGAAGGGATTTTGTTCTCGATGCACACTAGCGCGAAATGTTGACCCACACACAAGCATTCGAACCTGTACGATGAGCGAGTGAGACGAAAGAAAGGGAGAGAGAGTGAGAAAGAGAGAGGGTGAGCGAGTGCTCGGTGGACCAGGCACACTACAAACAACGAATGTTTTACTCACTCCCACCCCCGCCTGCGGGAGAGAGTGAGGTCTGCGACGACGAGAAGGCTCCTCTTCTCCTCTATGATAATTCTCGTTGAGAACTGAGAACACACTAGTAATTACAACTCTGTCGGCATCTCCCTCTCCTCTTCCCGTCCTACTCTTTTATTTCTCGATTTTTTCTTTATTTTTTAACAATGTCCCATTGTCTTCATTTTTACCACCTTTCTGCCTTTTCTCGTCAATTCTCCAACAGAGATTGTTTTTATTTCTTTCTCTCTCTCAGCTCTCACCAAAAATCAAAACTCAAGTGCTCCAGCGAACACATGAAACTCGGAAATTTTCAGTCGAAGCTCACTGTACTCGGCCGCGAGAGAACATTTGTCTCTGAACGGTATATATACACACACGCTTTCACGAGAACTCGTCGAACGTACACGCGACTCGCGAATCGAAAGAGAGAGACAGAGAGAGAGAACGAGCGAGACAGAGTGGTGGGGAGAGGGTCCAAGCGACGCAGTCAAGTCTCTCGTGTTCCTACGGATAGATACTCCCAATCTCCCGAGCCCGACGCGACGACGAGCACTACTCTGCTCTACCGCGCGCGATTTGTGTATTGTAACCGCTCGGACTCCTTGAAAAATCGAGCGCAGCAGTAGCGGTGTGAAATATGGCGGAGCCAGTCACTACCAAGCGCGCTCCGTTCGCGGTACGATCGTACGATTTACTGACGAACCGGAACGGTACGTCGTGCTTGGACAGTCTGGCCAACTAGCGACACCGCCGCTTCCTACATAGCTCTTCGTATTGAAAAAAAAAAAACAAAAATCTACAAATCGACATTTTTACCCTCCCGAACGTTCAATTTATTCGAACGAAGCTTATTATTTCGTATCTTTTGGAACGCTCGATTTTTTATGAACGACGGAAGACCTCGCGATCTATAATCTTCCGGATCTCGCGCTCGATCTCGAAGTACCGCGCGCGGTACTTCCTGAGCGATGTATCTACCCCCTTCTCTCGTTTTCTCCCGCTCTCTAGTTCACCCATACCCCACCAGATGTCGCAAATATACGTGCGCGGCAGTGCCCTCGTTTACGAACTCTCCCGCGCAGCCTCGCGGGTACTCCATTTTTTATTAACATAAATGTCCTAGAACTCGCTGCTTTAACCCTATTTCTTCGAGAAATGACATATAAGCGAAGAAAAAACGTCAGGGGCGATGGGCATCTGAAAAAAAGTTGGAGAACGAAGAGACGCACCAAGGATCTCGACGAGGTGAGTCTCGAAAGACCTGTGTATGCTTCGACCGCATAAAGCACGTGCGCGCCCCTCCACGTGGTTCATATTTTCTCACCTTTTTCGTAATTGTCTTGTTTTTTTTTTCTTCCCCGGCCAAACAGATCGACGAAGATATAAAAGACGAGAATGCAAAGAAACTTTTGAATCAAGAAATCGATCTCGACAAACCCGGCGCCGCACAGCATTACTGCGTTCATTGCGCGTGAGTCGAACTCTTCACACCTCCTCAGTCTTTTTTAGATTCAACATAACCTCATTCTTTTTTGTTTCTAATGTTTCAGTCGATATTTTATAAACGAGCGATCCTTGGACGATCATTTTCGCACTAAAGTTCACAAGCGCAGACTCAAAGCGCTCGAGCTCGAGCCTTATACCATCGAAGAATCAGAACGTGCTGCGGGACACGGAAATTGGCAAGTGGCCAAAAAGCGCAAGATAGAAACCCTGAAAGCTTCTGACGTTGAAGGAATGGACGCCGGCGAAGACTGCCTATCCGGTTCTAAAATTCTGAGGACGGAATAAGCTAACGGTTGTCGGAGTCTCCAGTTTGACCCTCGAGCCACAAAACGACTATGGCGAACGTCATGCTGAGATTTTCAGGTAAAGCGGCAAGACTCTGCGCTCGTCGCTTGGCAAAGAACGAGGTAAGATCTTACACTTCGGCGCTTTTCATTCCTGGAAACAAAGCCAACAAAACTTTTGCCGTACTCTCGCCGTACTTGGATTTTGACAAACGTTTTGAAGATCTAGAAAAATTGCGTAGAGAACTTGAGCTGCGAGGAACTAAGATCGACGCCGATGAACTCGCGAAAACTTGGCAGTTTTACAAATATATCAACGCTAACAGATGGGCTCTGGAGCATAAACGAAACGAAATAGTACAGAGCATAAAGGTGTTGACTAAGAAAAAAACTTTGAGCAGCGAGGACGAAAAGGAAAAGATACGACTGATTACACAGGGCAAAGTTCTTAAACAGGAAATGAGAATCGTGAAAGAAGCCCTTTGGGAAATAGAAGAGGACGTTGTAGTCAAAGCACTGAAATTGCCCAATGAATTACATGAGAAAACACCACCGGCCAGTCCGGTAATATTGAGTCAAGTCGGTGAGAAAAAAGAGCCGGAAGCGAGCGAGATCAAAAGTCACTTGGAAGTGGGTTCCTCTCTGGGATTAATCGACTACAAAAATTCATTGAACTGCTATCTTTGCGACGAAGCTGCGCTCTTTGAACTTGCAACATTGAGTTACGTGGGCGAACATTTGACAGATGCTGAAATGATAAGAGTAGCTGGAACTGACTTTGCTCGTAGTCTCCTCGTCGAAGCGGCTGGCCTCGATCACCAAGATCCTTCGCAAGCTTTTCTGCTTCAGATGAACGAAGATGTTGATCCTGAGAGCTGCAATCGTCTCCATCTCGTCGGAGGCGCTACTCTTATCTCTTTTCTCGCTATGCACACCAAAAAACTCATCAATCCTAGTCACCTGCCCGTTCGATACTTCGCAACTGGACGACAGTACGTGCCACACGCCGAAGGCACCCCGACCAACGGACTTTTCACCGTCTGCCAATCTTCCGTTGTTCATGCATTCGCATTGGTAAAAGATCCTCTCTCTTCGGAGTATATTTCTCAATTTGAATCAATCCTGGCCACCGTTACTTCCTTGTACAACAATCTCGATGTACATTATCGTACGGTCATGAGATCTGCCAACGAACTCAAACCCTGGGAAAGCCTCAGAGTCTCCTACGAAATGTGGTCTCCCCACTTGCAAGAATACGTCGAAATCGGTCACGTCTCTCTGTGCGGACGATACTTGAGCAAACGTCTTCTCATCGCCTATCAAACACCAACAGGGAGAGACTTTCCAGCTATCATTAGCGGCACTGTTCTCTCCGTTCCCAGATTACTCGCCTGCTTGCTCGAACAACATCCTAAACAATTTCGTATTCCTACGGAAATCGCCCAGCACATGTGATTCGATTATCAAGTTCCCATCGTTACAATGCAATCGAATTTTTTCTACTTTTTGATCCTTCAAATATTTACTCAGACAATTCATCAAGAAAAATTGATTATTTCGAATCTTTTTTAAAATTGATTTACATGTTTACAAAATTTGAAAATTCATTTCGTAGCATCTCCACTATGGGAACTGCAGTATCATCGCTTTCTTCATATTCTGTACATTGTTATTCTCCCAAAATGTATACACTCACACGTTTCCAAAGAAACTAAGCATTGTTAGACATTTGTTAATAAAAAATCAAAACTTTCGTTACACTCCATTAGCCTCTTTCTTACAAAGTGTTCGTTTGTCTCCAGTTTTATGAATTTCAAGTTTCATAAACCAGAGACGTCCGTTGCACTTTTATTTTCGTAAACTAAATATTTTGGTTCCCATTCAAAGCAAAATTCGTCGTGTTTCAACTGAAAATGGAAATGACATTGAAGTATTTTGAAAAATTTTGAAAGCTACGAAAAAGCTACGGTGATAACAAATGAAAAACATTTTTATTTATACAATTGCTGTCACCTAAAATCGTGAAATTAACATTGTTGTTGTTACACACAACAGTGAAAAAAAAAACATGAAAATGTAAATGAATTGTTTTTTTGTTTTGTTTTTCGAGATATTTAAAAAATGACAGCGATCCAATTTTTCCATTTCACGGTCAATTTAACCTGCTGGTTAAAGGTCCAGAATCCATCCAATTTTACAACCGTCTGATAAAATTTGCTCGAATGTGAGAAAATCGATTCTAAATTTATGTTTCAGATTTTCATGGAGAAATTATAACGCGAGTTCGATCGAAATATTCCTGCTCAGGCATCCTTGGGGTGTCGTATCTGTCCGAGAGCCGAACGAAACTGTTTATGCAGTTTTCTTCAGCCGAAGTTATGAAAACGTTTCTTGTCTCAAGCATGGAAAAGTCCATCATATGTACGAAAAGAAGTTATTCATATATCTGGGTTTTTTTATTTTTGGCTTCTTCTTGCGCATTGAAAAGGGGCGAATCTATTGAACGAAGCGAGTTCCATTTCGTGACATGAACACCAAGAGAGCAGGGAGGAAGGCCAAGATTGATGCAGGGATGGTTCGACCCTCAATTGTTATGGGCCACGCGGTGAATTTTCCATCGCTTTTTATAGAAAACATTTTGCTTTCTGTTTCATAAAAATCGGTAGTTTGTTCGTTTGTGAAATTGAAGAACGACCCTTTGACAGGCCTCGCTTCGAAGGGTGTTTTCACCCCTCAAAATCGATTTCTCTTCCGATTGAAAAAATACGTGTCTCTTAGTTTTCAATGCTCTTTATTGTCGCCTAAAAATTTTCAACAGAATCGAAGGCAGTCACGAATACAGTGTTCCTCGTAAGTCACGACAGGAAATCATTGTCAAAAATTCACAAAAAGTGTCTTCCCCCTCACTCGACGATCAAAATGCATGAGCTGGTGTTTGTGTAAAAGCGATCGACCGTTCAAGCATGGACTCCGTTCGAATCAGCTCAATCTAGAAGTCAATTTAACCCATCAGCAGCCGAGCTATGAGACTTTTTCTTACACTGCTCCTATTGAAAGGATGAAAACTCAAAAAACTCAAATTCGTACAAACATTTCAAGTTTTTTCGAGAAAATACGAGAAAACTAGCCGTTTTAGCGGTTCCAAGCTTTGCATAAAAAACAGATATTTTTACGTTCTTCCGTTTATGAAATGATTTCTACGATGAAGCAACCTTTCAACATTTACTGAAATTACCTATTTTTTCATGAAAATTTTTGGTCGGGACAGTTTCTAGAGCATAATATATATCTCGGCGAGCCTCGGGCCAGCAGACGACAGAGCTGTCAATGTACTTGTCCCGAGACTCTACCGAGTCTCTTGATAGTACGGGAGCGTATATGCTCAACGTATACCTTTGGACGAGTTATTTTTTATGATTTTTTATGAAGCAAACGGTTAAATTAAATGTTTTTCACTTTTTGTGTATAAGTTTTGCTCTGGGAGAGTGTCGAGTCTCTATCCGACATTCCAGGGAACAGCAAAAAATGTAAAAAAAAAAAGAAAAAAAAATGTAGAAGCAAAGGTTAGGTGTGAAATTGTTACCGGGCAATCGGTTGGTAAATTGCCCGGTCACGATTTATTAAAACACCTCACTTTTGCTTCATTTTTATCTTCCTTTTTCAATTTTTCACTGTTTCCTGGAATATCGTGACGCGAGTTCGAAAATGTATAGTAAAAAAAAAAAAAGATGAATATTTTCATAAACTGTGGACTGAATTATTTAAAAAAAAAAAAAAAAAAAAAAAAAAAAAAAAACAATTTCCATTGATTTTTGTAAACTGAATTTGTGCAAAGAATTTTGCTTTAAATTTATGGAGGCATAAAAGTTTTGAATTGTCAAAGATTCCTCTGAAAGCTCATGAAAATCTCTTTTCAATTGGAACAGTTGAACATGAAAATAATCGAGAGTTTATATGAAAAACAAAGAAAAGTGTCTGGATTTACGATGTATCAAGTTGAGATGTCAGTCGATCATGGAATATACACAAAAAGTGTAGAATATTTGGCTGACATTAAAAATGGGCGGTGAATTTGGTGCCTTGGGTGTACATATCCGTCGTGTGGTTTATTACAGTCTGTCGCCTTTCGAGCAAAAAGCGTGGGTCCGTTCTATCTCGTGTGGTTTGCCAAATTTAGGAAAACGTTTTTTATCAGCTCTTCCAACGACGGCCCCTGGTAACATATTTAGTTTGTAAAATCTCGAGAGGCTTTTTCTCTCGCAAAATTTCGTCCGAACGATAATTTAATATTCGAAATACGAGAGTAATAGTACGAATGAACGAAAACTCTGGCCAGGATTTCTCTGGGGAGCCTGGATTTATCACTGGACCGTCACGAGACACAAGTTCTTGTTGCGAAAAAATCCAAAGGATTTTGAAAATGACGAATGAGATTGAAGAAACAAAAAGAGAGGGAAAAAGGAACAAAAGTTTAACCACAAAAAGCTTGGAGGAAAATGTTATCTCCATTATTTGTGGCACCCCAATCAGCTCTAGAAACAATCTGAATAATTTCATTTGATTGAATTAACATACCGGCTACACGCGATGGAACAATAAAGAATAAAAGTTTGAGTGAAAAGAGCTTACGAACAATGAATCGATACCCGTCGGCGAGTGACTTTTTGTACTAAAAGCTTTTTCGATACATATTGACACAATCGCGAACGAGCATTCGATAAGTGATTGCAGTAAAGCAGCATTTCATGATAAAATTGCTCAAGCTTTTTACTTCTCAACTTGATCGTGCTTTGAACTTTTTACTTAATCAACTTGATCGTGCTTTTTTTTTTTTTTTACTGACTTTTAGCAACTAATTCGTCATATTTAATTATTTTATCGCTCGAATATAGTGCAGGATAATATTGTTATTGAATACAAAGTTATTCATGATAATCGAATCAAATATTTACTTTGTTCGAAACCGCTTATTACGAGTCAGCTGCGTGTCACGAAATAAATTAATAATTTCAATTATGATAAAAAGACAAAAATACAGAATTGGTGCGACGACGATGTTCGAAATCTCGTCGTATCCTACTTTCGGATCTGTGCAAGTTACTCGATTATTATATTCTCTCATTGCTATTTTCGTAGAATTCGTTACTGTAAAGATTTGAGCGACTGGTGCTGCGTCTATTATTTTCAAAGATCGGTGAAACAAAAGAAAATATTCCATTATGCGAAAGTTGATGATTCACGAGTCTTCGAAAGAAAAAACGAAAAAAAAAAAATGGATTTTCTTCACGTAATTCGAATCGAAAAATTTCCCCTTTGCTGAGATTTTTTTGACAGCAATTAATTTTTATTTTTAAATATAGAAACGTCTGGAAGGATTCAAATAAATTTTATTTATCTATGGACAGCCTTTTTATGCCAGTTTTATGGTCGTCGATTGTGTCCAACGTTTGCTTACGTGGTTGTTTTCACATTTATACTCCACTTGTTGAAGACGGGGTCAATCGTTTACCTCCTGGGGGTGCGGTCGACCTATTATATACGACGAATCGTCGTCGTTATCGCTCCTTCCATTCACTCGACAATTCTTTACTTACACTCTGACCCATTTATAAAATACAAAGTTAACAGTTTTATTTTCTGTTTTCTATAGGCACAGAAATTAATGAAATCTCAACTGTGATTAATTATTTATTCTAGGGGACCATACCAGAAAAAATAATTAAAATACCCTTTTACATAAGAGGTGAATGAAAAAAGAATTTAAACGTTTTTCCACGTCCTTTCCATTAAATTTCTTTAATAACTCATCAATCGAGACATCCATTTTTCCTTCATTTTTATAGAAAATTTTTATTTTTATTTTTATTCACCGTGTACAGTCGGCTATCATGCTGTAAACAATCGGTTGACCCATAACTGAAGATTTTTTAGATATTTTCTCTCAATTTCTCGGAACGTTTTGTACTCTAACAAAAAATTCCTTGATAAAGCTCGAGCGTTGATTTTTATCAAGCTACAAGAATCAAATTATTCTGTATTACATTTTTCGGTGAATTATTTCCACGAACGCAGAATACAAAATTAATAATCGAGAGCACAGAGCAATGCCACTCCTCTTTTGATCCAGTGAGTTTGTTGTTTGTCGCTGGGAATTTCCATATTGAGAACGAAATTGGTAGAGTGTCCAGTGGTACTGAGAGTTCCGGCACGTATTATTGTCTTGTAAACAGGACAATCGTAAATTCCGCTTTCAGAAATTTTGTGATTCACTTCTGGTTGCAAAAGTACAGGTGGCATTTCTACAAAAAGCGAAGTAATGATAGGAGAAGTTTAAATAAAAATATAATCACACGTATATTATTGAATGGTTGGCCTCAATTTATGATTCAATGATCGAGTTTTTCGAGGATACATAATTTCCAATCGCCAATCATACCGGTATAGAGTTCCTTGGGATAAGACTCAGCCAGAGCCTTTCCACCCCAGCGACAACCTTCGAGATAAAGTCCATACACGGCGCAGCCGTCCCTCGGTCTCGATTTTGGTTTCTCGCGAAGAATCTTAATTGCGTTTTCGAACAATTCATTAAAAGCAAATTGTTTTATTTTGTTTTTTTTTTTTTTTTTTTTTTTTTTTTTTTTTCTTATATTTTTACGAGGATAAGTTCGTTCGTAACGTTTTCATGCTACGATATCACTTACGTGAAAACTAAAATCAATCGTATCTATGGATACCACGTGTTGTCGAGCAAAATTCTGCAACGTGCCAGTGAGAAAAGCTTGGGGAAAATAAAATCCTGATATCCAGAACGCAGATGGGATACCCTCGTTTTGCCATTGGTTGATGAAAGCAATTCTCTCCTTCAAATCGATCACCCATGCTCCTGCATATAAATCAAAAATCAACACACTCTATTTACATCTCTCGATTATTCGGCACTAATTGATATCCACCACTGCCCAATCTATGCATTGGTACGGTAGTATCATTTAAAAAAAATTTATTTCAATAACGTACAAAAAATTGAAAATCAAATTATTCTTGAAAAAAAAAAAAAAAAAAAAAAAAAATGAGATTCGCGGTGACAACGATGATCGGTTGAAATCGGATAATTGGTTTTTCCAGTCCCTCATCGCCACCCTTAACTCCCTTTTCACTCCACTCATTCCACACAAAATCATACATTTTCCATCTCGTGCGTTCTTAGCATCGAGGGCTTTTTAACCAAATACTTGCATTTTTTTTTCTTTCACTCGAATTTATATCCGTTTTTTCTCGAACTGTGTACCTCCTCCTCCTCCTCCTCTTTCTCTCTTCTCTTCGCCTTACTCTAGCTTTTTACACTCTTTCACTTCAATTAGAATTAGATTTTCATTGCTCTCTGTAATTCCTAGAAATCTAGACTTCATAAGGAATGAACCGGTTGGAATATTAATCGCCGCTGGCATAATCCCGTATAAATTTCATGGAACACTGCCATTGATACGAACTAATTAAGGGATCAGTCGAATTCAGACGGGATAAACACGAGGCAAAAAAATGTTTTATCCTCTCAACGAACTTTCGTTTCGGTATAAAGAAAAATTTGGTTGTAATATTCGAAATTTCTATAACTTGACAACAAAAATTATATCGAATACGTGCAAAAATTTCGTTTTCAGTGTAATTTGTCAAAAAAATAATTTTATGCTAGACTTTTGAAAAGAGTTTGTATTTATATGCCCAACGAGAGGCTGCTATTAAAAATAAAGAAAATGGAAAAAATCTCTGTAAAATCGTGGACCATTTGATTCGATTTGATTCGCTTGTTTCTTGTCCTATTCCAATGTTAAAATTTTATTAAAATTATTTCGATCCCTTTCCACCCATTCAATATGCGCGTTAACTCGGTGAATATTGCATACAATCTGTTTTCTCATTCGGTACAAACATCGTCTATATGAGGTTTCCACGGCAAATATTGTTAGGTTTTAAAACCGGTGCTCCCGGAGAGATGTCCTTTGATGTTTGTTAGCTCTGCTCTAGCTTCAGGGCCAGATTACAGTTTAGATCATTGGTGATCATAGTTTACATCAGCAGTGATTAAGCTGGTGATGATCATCAGTATAATTACGTTTGTGGAAGGTCGCCAATACAAACATTATGTGTCGCGACAAATATCGACGTATCTCTACACTGAAAACGAAATTTTGTTGCCTGAATCAAATAAAATAGTCGAATACGTCGGACAAAATATTATGGATGAATGCCAAATGGAGGTGCGCAGAACCAAAGATCTGTGCACCTCAACTGTGGCATAAAAACTAGAAATAATCAATAATCAACAAAATAAATTTTGACCAAATGAATTTTGTTCGAATGAAACGCGAATGTTAACTCGCATCTCCGCAAGAGAAACATTAAACGATTTTTCGAAATCGCACGTCAACGTGTTAACGCTTAAGGAACAAAGGTTCAAGAAACATAAAACAACAATTAATATTAATTACCGATGTTATGAGATAAAAAATATTAGTTTAATCTTGAGTTTTATGGGTCAATTACTAACCGAGAGGCTTCAAGGAGGCATAAGCTTTATCCTGCCATATTTTTGGGACCTTGTTGTTGAAAAGATTAGTCGCCATAGTTTCCAATTTGTCTGACATGACAACGAGGCCTTTGAGAGCTTTCAGTAGATCGTTCAGAGTTGACACTATTTCCCGTAATAAGCCGTTGTAACGTTTCGCTTCCTGGTGCAATACCGTGTTCAGGGATTCCTCGTAAAGAACCGGATATCTGTTGAATCATGTGCGTAAAGCAAATTTTTTCTACCAACATTAGAAATTCGAAACGAATGAATCAATCGGAAGCTACATCACTAACCGCTTTTCAACACTCGTAAGTTCAAAAGGATCGGGTACGTTTTCGAGAATATCTCTGGCAAGCTGATCAGTGACCCGATCAACGCTTATCGCCGCACCGCCAATCTCTTTCGGTTGTAAAGCGAGTAACGTATCCAAGCAGGCATAAGTTTCAGCTTGTGCACAGCTGATATCAGCATTCGCGTCAAGTCCGAACAAATTTGGATGATCATTCAGCGGTAACGATTTTATGTAAGATATGTATTCTTGAAACGTCGATGTTTCCGGTAGCTGGAGACAGAGATGAAAAATTGTATTCGAACGAGAAGCAGTGACGTTTTCGGGAGTGATTTATATCACGCTTGCCTGACGATAAAAGCCTTCTTGATCGAATTTATACTCGGCGTTTGCAACATCGGGTTTGTAAAAATCGCGAAGAATCGTCAGAACTGTACGACGATCCCAGTCGTCTGTTATTCTTCCACCGTAATTTATATGGCCAGCCGTATAAATGAGTACCTTAATAATTTATAAATTATACATATGATTCGATGATAGACCTGATGAAAAAAATATATATTTATTTTTTCCCTCTGCTCCTTCACGGTATCATTCGATTTTTTTCATGTCTGTACATTTGCTGACACTGTGTGGCTACGGTGCAATTTGTAATCGTTCACTGCTAAAAAAAATTTTTTGAACCAAATAAAATTTATTCAAAGCAAATAAATCAATTACTTGTATATTATCCATAGTAATTCATGATTGGTATATAGCGAATATGCTGTCGACACAAATATATGTTTTCATGAAAGCTAATATCAAATCATTAGAAACAATGGACCTTTAATAGACTCGATTGCACGATCACTACAAACAACCGGTCGATTTAATTCAGTTGAATAAATGAATAATTGGATAAAGATTTTGACTACATAGTTCCATAAATTGAACTGTTTCATCGATCTCAATAACCATTTGAACTGACACAGGTCATTCACTATTATTTTTATTATTTCGATCGAAATACTAATTATTTCGATTAATAGTTTTATTTTTGTATCAAAGAGAAACACACTGAATGTAATAAATGAAAATTATTTGTTTCCAATGCGTTGGACTTTTCCAAAAAAAAATATTACAAATTTCTCGCGAATAACTTTTATTCGTGTTGTTTAAATAAAATATTCCGACCATAAATATTAATTATCTGCAATTAAAATTTTTGGTTTGTTTTTCGTAAGAAAACTGTATTCAATTCAAATATCGATAATTAGTTTCAATAATCTCGATTATAACGACCAATCAATGGCTACCAAGAAAACAACTTACTAAATCCAACGTGTGATTTTATTCAATCCAAATCAATATAGCTTAGTCTCCAGTGAATTCGATTCAAATAATTTGAATTATTTGAGTCGAGAAATTTCTTTTAACAGTGTTTGAGCTACTTATTTTCTGTCGCCCAGCACGATGACACATGATGAAAATTCGAATTATCTACCAAAAGCACTTCTACACTAATTAAAGCACTGCTTAATATTTCTTAATATTTCGAGCAGCGGAATTCATTATCCCCTGTTGAGTTAATTCCAGGAACTACCAGTTCCCAGAACTTCCAGTCTCTAGTACTTCTAGTGGCTGGGATACGGAGAATTTGCCTTTGAGGATTATGCGTATTTTTATAGCTTTTACCTTCTAACTTTTTTACTTTGCACTTTTTTTTTATGCCGTGTACCTGTGAGGAAAAACGCAGCTTTGAGCTCTGCTGTCGAGCAGCGCAATGTTCATTCGCGCATTCCATTAATTGGAAAGCTTTCAATGGAACGTGTATGAAAAGCAAAAGAATTCACTCGTAATTAGGGGATTATGGGGCAAAACAGACATTTCAAAATCTGAAATATTGTAAATTTCATAATTTTTTTTTTCAAGCCTAAATTACATTTTTACTCGAAAACAGCCTGAATTAGTGTATTTTGAGGCGAATGGACACACGGGAGGCAAAACGGACACATGTAAATGTAAATTTTATAAAAATTTTTTTTCGGATCCAAACCATGTTCTGACCCTAAAATATCTTAAATTGTTGAATTCTAGGGTGAAATGCACAAAAAATTCAAGTTTTAGAGCAAAATAAACACACGTCGAATCCGAAATTTTATAAATTTCATAAAATTTTGGCTCCGATCCCAAACTACGTTCTGCTCACTATTCATTCTCTTTTGTGACTTATTTGAAAACCAAATTTATAATAACGGTAAGAAAATAAGGAAAAAAGGTTTTTTTTATTGGAGCAAATAAAATCTACATATTCGTAATTTTTTAATTTTTATTATCACTGAGAGGCTGTGTCCGTTTTGCTCCAAAAATTTTTTTTTACGAAATCCGGGGAACTAGGACCGGAAATCGATTATGGAACTCCAATACAGTTCAAACCTCAATTATACCCCAGCACGGTGGATCCAAAGTTCATTTTTTGCAAGACCGAAAAGCTTGGACCAAACGCGATCTCAAATTTGGCTCATTTTTTCTTTTTACATCCAAGAAATGGGGCCCAAGTGTCCGATTCCTTTTCTTATATTACCGAGGTGGTATTCCATTCGAAAAAAATCAATTCAAACGTCTCAATTTTGAAAAATGTAATTTTTTCATTTTTTATACCTCC
Source organism: Campoplex capitator (assembly GCA_037576405.1). Lineage (NCBI taxonomy): Eukaryota > Metazoa > Arthropoda > Insecta > Hymenoptera > Ichneumonidae > Campoplex > Campoplex capitator. Next base: position 2,999,607 of record JARBWI010000323.1, on the reverse strand, counting down.
GAGAGGCTGTGTCCGTTTTGCTCCAAAAAAATTTTTTAACGAAATTCGGGGAACTAGGACCGGAAATCGATTATGGGACTCCAATACAGTTCAAACATCAATTATACCCCAACACGGTGGACCCAAAGTTCATTTTTTGTATGACCCAAAAACATGGCCTAAACGCGATTTCAAGATTTGGCTCATTTTTCTTTCTTACATGCCGAGGAATGGGGTTCCAAGTGGTCCCGTTTCTTTTCTTATATTACCAAGTTGGCATTCCATTCGGAAAAAGTCGATTCAAACGTCTCAATTTCGAAAAAAAAATTTTTTTCATTTTTTATACCTCCGAAAGGCATTGTCCGTTTTGCCCCAAAATTTTTTTTTTTCAAATTTCGAGAAACAACGAATGGAAATCAATTTTGGGACACAAATATAGTTGAAAGACCATATGCTCATCGATTAAATTGGCTTAAATCGTTAACATGTCCGTTTTGCCCCATAGTCCCCTATATTGAATGAAGAGAATAAGCTGAGAAATGAAAAGGTTATCGAGTTCTATGAGAAGCGTAAAAATCGTAATACTCGAAACGATGCTGACAGAGGCTCGGAGATTGCTGTACACGGAGAAAATGCTGCACTCGTGGTCACCATAAAAATATCTATAAAAATAACCGTAGCCCACGTTTTCTTGGGACTGTGTCAAGCATTTCGTTCACGTTTCAAGAGTAAAACAATAAGATTGAAAAACTCAATATTTGAACGAAATTCAAATGACTTATTATCCATTTCTCGACGATTCTCGAAAAACTTTGATTTTTTTTTCGATCATATATTTCATTTTACTTTTTCCATAGTGACAAAAAGTAAGCATGTTCCTCTGTATAGTTATCATAACTATAAAATGAAAAGATGCGAAAGAAGAGTGAAGAACTCGACGAATGCTTCGTGTCGATTCGAGAAACTGTTCGCCACAACGAAATAAAAATATCCCAAAAAAATGTTTACTCCGCAATATTTACATGACCCCCAAAGAGGGGGTCTTGGAATATTTTCTTCTTGTGTGGAAACAGTGTATCAGCAAAAATAACGTTTCAGGCATTTGGTACGAGGATAAAACGAAACTGTTGTAGACTCTGTGTTTCGTCTATCGCTTTATCAGATAATTGAGATATAAATGAAGGAAGGATACAAGGAAACGAGAAAAAATAATGGGTTCAAGAAGTCCTCGGTCTCTCGATGAGATGTCTGATCGATACAAACGTTTGATAAATTGTGCCAATTTTATTATCGAGGTATAATAATCATTGACAGGAGTCAGGATGTGTCTCGAGTCTAAGCGCACGAACCTTTAATTAGCCCCGATCTAGCTTCGATTGATTGATATTTCTTTTACTATTTTGACCCTATTGTAGCAAAGATATTGCATCGATTGAGCGATTCAGGAGAATTTTTTTCTTTGAGACTCTCGAGTATACGGCACGAGGGTTTTCCTTCGAAAGGTAGTCGAAGTAGAAAAATATCGAGAGAAGATACCTTGAATGGAATCGTTGCGTATTCGATAAGAAACATTTGAAGTTGCGAGATACAAATGGCCAAATCGCCGTCGGTGAAATCGTACGGTATGTTGAAACCCAACGCTCCGAATTTTCTTCTCTCGAGCAGCGTCGCGTGAAACATACACAGCGAAAATAATAAATACTTGAAAGATCCGACTTTCGGATTTTCGGAAGTCAGAAAATCTTGCATCTCGACAATCTGAGTTAGATAAGCTCGCAGCATGTTCGCCTAAATTGTGTGCAAATATGTCAGCCAAGTCACCGAGTCGGTATTCGATCTTGTTTTGTTAACGTTATCATATCAAAATACTTTTTTTTCTTACTTTGAGACCCCGTGGTGGCTCCACCGTCATTTTGCATCCATTCTGAAGTATACTTGCGGGAAAATCAGGAGAAGGAGTCGACGTGAGCCAAAGACGAAATTCTCGATGTACGGTATCGGGAGGTAGGGTTTCAACGAGATGTTCGAGTTTCGGCATCCAGCTCGGTGCCAAGTGACAGTTCTGTGAGAGAAAAATCAACGTCAAACTCGTCCCTATTACCTTTTAATGAATAAAATACGTCGCAGGACGAGAAAAAAACAACCGTGCTGACGTATTATTTTTCGATATTCAATATTATCCATTTAGCTGTCGAAAATATATTGCAATGACCTCGAACAACCGTTTCCTATTGGTCGCACTAAAAGAAAACATCATTTTCGTCACCCTAATATACGCGGGACTCTCATCATATTATTATGACGTTAAAATTGGAATGTGCGGAGAAACCGGAGATCACTGGTAATCAGACCCTTGTCATTATATCTCGTGAATCGACCTTGTCGCTCTGAGATAAGGGACAGAGTATCGAAAGGGTCCTGAACCGAGCATAATGGACCGAGGAAGTGACGGATGAGAATTTGCGGTACGTGCTCACCGATAAGCTATTGCGATCAAGCTTTGTGTCGAAGAAATCAATAGAATAAACGACAGAAAAAAAAAAAAAATATGCGACGTAGCAAAATGAATTGAAGAATTTTTGTTTTTTTTTTCGAATTTATACTTTTAAAGTCGTTCTTGTGGAGCGAATTTGAAAGAGTGTATTTTTTGGAGGTATTTTTTCTTCGATACAGTCGAATCCCAGGAGAAAATAAAAGTGAGTCGCACGATCTTCCCTTTTCATCAGAAAATAAGGTGTAATTTTCCTTTTCCCCGAAATATCGAAAACGTGTGTGTGTGTGTGTGTGTGTGTGTGTGTGTGTGTGTGTGTGTGTGTGTGTGTGTGTGTGTGTGTGTGTGTGTGTGTGTGTGTGTGTGTGTGTGTGTGTGTGTGTGTGTGTGTGTGTGTGTGTGTGTGTGTGTGTGTGTGTGTGTGTGTGTGTGTGTGTGTGTGTGTGTGTGTGTGTGTGTGTGTGTGTGTGTGTGTGTGTGTGTGTGTGTGTGTGTGTGTGTGTGTGTGTGTGTGTGTGTGTGTGTGTGTGTGTGTGTGTGTGTGTGTGTGTGTGTGTGTGTGTGTGTGTGTGTGTGTGTGTGTGTGTGTGTGTGTGTGTGTGTGTGTGTGTGTTTCGGAACTATTTTCATTGTTTTCAGACGACTCATGAGTGCCTCGAAACAACAGATATTCGATACGAATAACAAAGTAACAGTGGATTCTGTGATCTGTCAACTCGACGAGATGAGATCTCTCGTCCTTGTCAACTTCTCCTCCGTCATCACTGTTAACATTGCAGATACAAGGCAAACAGCTCATGAATCGAAAGGGAATGCTGAAGGAGCGCGAACGAGTAAATGCTTCGAGTGTGGAAATGAGGAGTGAAAGGTTGATACATGAAACACACGTAGTTGACACAAGGGAATGTTTGACAGATAAGAAAGTCGCCGGTATTTTGGAAACAAGACTTTCAAATAAATCACCAACATTTACCCTATTATTTTTACATTCGGCAAGCATTAGATTCTCAAATATGAGCACATTTGGGGCTATGAATTATTTCACTTTTTTCCCCATGAAAATATTGAGAGATTGATGGTAAGTTCATAGAACGATAAATAAAAGTAAAAGCAGGTTAGGAAGAGTGAAGAAAAGCAAAAAGGTAAAGCACCCGATGATACGCTGAAAGAAAAGTTTCGAGAGTTTCGTGATAAAGTTTTTTTTTTTTTTTTTTCTACAAAGGACTCATTTGTCAGAGACGCCTTGACCCATGAATAAGGTGTATAAAAATCTGACTCTCAAAACTGTCGATGTCTTTTCTCTTTCGTTTGTTTTTTTTTTTTTTTTTTTTCGTTCTCCAGTCAGCAGCATTTAAATTTATAAGTACCTGAAAGAAAACCCAGTTGCCAGCTTCCATGGAGCTCTTCATCATGAGCTCCGCTCGGGGCCCTTGTCCCTGTCCGAGTGATATCGTGTATAATTTCTTTGCCATTTTCAGTTTCTCGGCAAATTTGTAAAGTTCGGCGGCAGGATCCGTGCCGATTGATAATACAAATACGAGAGGAGTCGTCGGTGACGATTCCTTGTAAATCATCGCAAGATCGGTCGTTTGTGGCTCTACGAATTGTTGACCGAGATAACGCGCAAGATACAGTTGCATAGCGTTTGTCACTTTGTCCGGACGGAGACACTTCAGTACGATCATTCGTTGAAAATCGTTCAATCTCTTGTCAAAGGGCTCCGGATATTGCTCGCTGTACACACCATGCATTTTTATCCACATTTCATGAAAATTATTCATTCATTTTAATTGATTTTTTAAACTCCCTCAAAGCAAATGAAATGAGCACAATTCTCACGTTTCTGGATGTAAAGAATCGAATATTTTCTTAAATTCATTGAGCTTGCTCGAAAACGTTCTTACGAATCCATCAAATTTACCAAGTTTTTCCAACCCTTGAATCTCTTTCCAGCATCTCGGAGATATCCATTCGGGAGCCGGATTCGATAGATTCTTTTGAAAAATAAATACAAAATCACGATTTATGGGAATCGAGATGGCTAAAAAAAATCGATCAATGAGAAAAAAAAGTTGAAAAATTTCTAAACAAAAAAATCTGGTGAGATCCTTTCCACGAGCTCGAAAAGATAACAAAAAAAATGCAAAGTTCCAGCAGTGGCCGATTAGGGGGGTGAAAGGCCCCGTATATAAGTATTTGCAGCTGGAATGATGGCTCGATTGGTTGTACTTTGAAATAAGTGATTTACCTGAGTGGGCACGGATCCGGAGAGCAAAAATCGCCATTCGTTCGAATCAATGTTACCCGCATCGATTCGTATTCGGGCGCAAACGAGAAAAGCGAAGTGTAATTTGTGTCTCTCGAAGAGACTTCGGCATACGTTCGCAAACAGGGAAAATGTGAAATATTCGTTTACCCTTTCAACTCGTTTCGTTGTGTCAGCTATTTTTTTTTTTTTGCGAAAGAAATTTTTGTTTTTTTTAGAAATTCTAATACTGGAAACTGAACGGTACGAACGTTGAAAAATTTGGCGAAACAAATATTGAAAAATTCAAATCATGGTTAGAAATGGACTAAAGTCAGTGCCTCGAATTCTGTTGATCAATCTTTAGAAAGTCACATTTTTTCTCTTGACTCGAACCAGTGATTCGATACCATAGCATGAATTTATTGACGATGTTAAAAATTTAAATTAGAATTCGAAGAATTTTGGTAAGCACATGTAAACAAAGTGAAAAAAAGCCAGGAATCGTCCTTTAAAGAAAACAAAAAATTTTTACTGTAAAAACTTACGAGTTTTTTCGGAACCGAGGATGCTCGAAACGAAAATATTGATGAACCATTCGAGCGAATACTGATACATAGTATCCACGAATTGCAAATCGGAGAGACAGAAAAATAAAATCTGAGCTCTATTGGCTACCGGAATATAGAGAGACCTCGTGACATCGATATCTGCTTGAGTAGTTTCTGCCGATGATACTTTTACCTTTGAACAAAAAAAAAATAATCACACGTATTTTCGGTCTGATTGGATATTGCCCAGTTCCAATGAAATTTCAATCAAATAAAAACATCGAAATACAATTTTCTGGTTTTCCCGGAAACTTTACTGGGTCTGTGAAAAACACATATCAAAATCTTTTCCGGATAAAGAATTATTCTCTTCGTTGAGCAACTATGCAGTTGATTTGATTCTGTAACGAGTTTTTCACGGATAAAGGGGTCGAATAAAGGTATTGATTTCTTCGTTATCTCGAAACATCAAGTGTATTCAATCGACACTGATATTGGCAATTCAACAATTGTTAGAGCGTTTTCAGAGTGTACTTCAAGTTCTGAGAATACTTGTCATAAAATTCATCACGAATCAGCAATTATGTGCGTAAGTGACTTGAGAGTGAACGTAAATGAAAATGGAACCTTTATTTCCTCGCTTTTAACTTTCGAAGCTTCGAGGGTGAGAATCAGATCGATGTCATCGACTGCTGAACCTTCGGAAGATGAGAGTCTCTGCAATATTCGATCCTCGATATCTTTCAAATCTTTTTTCATTTGTGCGTTCGATATTATAAGGGCGCTTCGAGTTTCCTCGAGATCGGAGCGTTCTTGCATCACGACCAGTGATAACATCTGATCGAGGAGTCCACTTCGAGGGATGAACAAAAATCGTGAATTATCCTTTCAGTAATTTCTTAAAAATTTAATATTTTTATTGAATCAAACGATATATGCTTTCGGTGATTAATGCGTTTTGAATATTCAGAAGAAAAAAAAGGAGCTGAAAGTGAGAAGCTTCAGCCTTTCTTTTTTTTTTTTTACCTTCCAGTCAGGGTGAAATTGACGAGCAAAACTTTGACAGTGACCTCCGGATTATAGTGAGGATTCGAAAGTTTCGTTGTTATGTAAAGTCGAAAATCTTGATTGTAGGGAGTCACGTTTTCACCGATTTTAACGCTCAATTGACCGGCATGCTTGAATAGAGATCGCAATAGAACTCCGTCGAGGGCCGGTTCAAGAACAAGACCGATGTTTTCGATCAAACATGGCTTTCCAAATCGTACACAATTCTCAACTACCCGCAATATATCCTTATCGGTTATTTTTGTAATCGACAATCCGCTGTTTTTACCCTGTGAAAGGAGCATCAACGGAATAATACTATAGTGATTAAAAAATGCAGTCAACTGAGAGTCGTACCTCTCGCAAACGTAAGATTCCTTATTTGGTATAATTGGTCTTGATGAAAAAATGAAGAAATAAAAAAAAAAAATGTTTTTCTTGATGTCAGTCCCAAAACAAAAATAGTTTTTATTCGTCATTCGCCAGTGATTTTAGTCTGCAGTTCAAAGTGGAAATAGTAAAAGTCATCACAGAAGCATTAGATTTTTCGAATTTTACGAAATACCACGACGAGAAGCGTATGCGTAATAAAAATTTAAAAAAATATTGCTTCGTGAGATTTTCGTTGCTGTTCCAATTGCCACCCGTTTTTATAGGTCTCGTGAAAAATTATTTTATATATTACCCTAAAAACTGGAGAGACAAGATCTCTATTCTATTTTTTTTTTTTTTAATACGTTTGGTTGACTCCAGGGAAAACATTTTATAAAAATAAAATGCAAATAAAATTACTGTTTCGCTTGTTTTCCATGGGAATATAGCTTATAAAAATCCACGAGTTTTATTGCTAGAGATTCGTCCGAAAGTGTCGTTTTTTTTTGCCCTCAAATGAAATGCACGAACCATATTTTTAATCCACTTATTGGCCTGTCCCTGAGGATCTATAAATAAAGGCCATCTGGCAGAATTTTTTACGAGTACGGCATTTTCTACGGAGAGAGAGTCACGTGGTAAACCATCAATTTGCCATTTTCGGATTTCAACAGGATCACCGAGTACAGAGACAGGATTACAGCCCCGGGTATGCGGCACTCCGGTACCGAGGATCACGTGCCATGAGGAGAGAAGACCCTCGCGATAGGTGTCGGTGAATGGAGTCAGATAGGCTATCGCCCCTTGAGAATAAAACGAACACGTTTCACATCAATATGCAATACATACATTTTTTATCATATTTCACCGAAGGAATTATAAATATTTATCGTGGGATGGTATTGCAACGGTCTACAGATATTTTGATAGAAAAAAAGAAAGAGAAAGCGAGAGAGTCATTTTTTCAGTATATTTTTGCTAGCAACTTTTCTCTGCGCTCATTAACCGGCGTTTGGCAGTCAACTCGACTGGTGCGGATTCACATTTGGTATTTTTCTGTCGTTTCGGCTCACATTATTTTACATTTAGTCTGCTAATTAAACTGATTAACAATGATGTGGGAGAATTGAAAAATGACGAGTGCGAATGCGCACTGGTGTGCACAGAGCGAAGGGGTCTGCGTTCAAAGGATTATTCTACGAACGCTGTAGAAGTATTATTTATGGGGATAAAAAGGTGCTCTAGTTTTGAAGGTTTTCGAAATCTTTATTATCACGAAGCGTATATAAATGGCTTTCGCATGAATGCCTTGTAGAGTTTCAGCGAATTGCATTTTTGATTTACGCAATACGGCGAAACCGCACTCAATAGAAATTTGAAATTCATACGCTTTTGTTTTGTTGCAGATTGATGAAACAAAAAAGCTGGAACGATGCTTGAATTTTTCCGGATTCCATTTAAACGTATACGCTTCGAATAATTGTAACAATCAAATTGTTTCCAAATTGCTTTGGTACTGAATATATCAACTGGATTGTTCTAGTTTTCAAGCTTTCGAGATCATTATTGTCACAGACTTGTGCCGTGGATGCCGTGTAGAGTTTCAGGGTATTGCGTTTTTGACATTGGCAATACCGAGAAAAGCCGCACAGCAGAAAGCTGGAATAAGTCATAAACTTTAGTACTAATATACAATTTGAAATTCCACGTATGTACGTAATTTGCATTAGCGGTTGTACATTGAGGTTGTAATGTTGGTTGAATTTCTCCGGATTCCATGAAAGCTTACAAAGTTCATGAAATTTATATGTTCCGAAACATCGTAGCAATTAAATTATTCCAAACTGCTCCAATTGACTTTGCTGAATTCCAATTGAAGTTGCTGGACCAATTATTGACGTACATGGCGAACGTCATGTGAACGCTTCTAGGTAGTCATTTATCGTTCTATTCAGAAATATCACGTCTTTAGCAGGAACTAATTCACAAGTGGCAAGTGATCATTACTTTCAATGGCATTGAAGCTCAAACGCGAGAGAAACTCGCCCGTTCTCGCGAGTATACGTGAATGAACAGGCGGTACTTGCCTTTGCTTTTGAAAACTTAAAGCTCGACGTCAAGACGCGTTTCTAGATGAAAAAAATATCAATAAAACGTGAAGAATTTTTTTAATTTTCGAGTAACTCCCTACCGGAACTTCCACAGTCATTGAAGATTAACAAGCCTCTTCTGTAAAGTACCAGTTGCTGCATACGCAGTCCCTCTAAAGACGACTTCGACATAAGAGATGTTTTCAGATTTTCTCGAAACTCTCGAATCGTGTTTCTTCGCTCGAGAAAATTACAACGAAAAACTTTTACTTCAGTTGTCTAGATATATAACAGCGCAAGAGTCAGACGACTGTTGAAAAAGTTTGTGCAAGAACAACTGTGATTAGTTATCGCTAACAGCGATAACACTTATAGGCCCACCTACGCAAATTCAATACTCGTCATGTTCTTGGCTAATCTTTTTAACAAAAAAGGGATGGCCTTTCGAATTTGAAACTTGGATTCATAATTCGATCATAAACTTTTTCATTCATAATCAGTATTTGGGTCATTTCCATCATGCCGACGACACATTTATTCACGTGTCAAAGAAAGCAGCTGGGAAGGAACTCCATTTGAAGGAATTCTGATTTCTTTTCCTACGGGCTATCGAGAGTTAACAAACAAATAGATAAAATCAACATTGAGATTCCTTTGGAAAAAAAATTCCGATTGAACAATTGCTGTATGGGGCAATTCCGCAAATAATATGAGGTTCGGTATAATTGATCGTGAACTGAAAAATCTGATAGAATATTCCAAAAAAAAAAAAAAAAAAATGGATCGATTTGGCAAAACCAAACGATCGAATGCAGAATTACCTATTTCGATATTTTGAGAAATCGGTTTTGCAATTTTCATTTGTCTCTAAAGTAAAGAAAAAAAAAAAAGTAAAAATATGTTTGATCTTACCCGAAGAAATGAGTATATCACCAATGACATTTTTCAACGATCCTTTCATATCATTGACCGTACCGGTCCATCTCTTCTGTTCCTCCGCGAGGCCCGCAATGAGTCTCACAGCTCTTGACATTCTGTCCTCACAAAGTTGTTTTTGTTTCTCGAGTTCCGCTTTATTGTTCTCTTCAACGCGTAGCAGTGATTGCAATTTTTCTATACCCTCTTCAACTTCTCTCAAACGTTCCATAGCCAGGGCCAATGTTTTCTCGGTTTGAGCGAGTGCTTTTTCCGCTTCTTTAAGCGCAATCATTTTCGGCTCGACTTTCAGATTCACGAAGTAATAATTATACATGGCGTGAACCCACAAACACAGAGAATGACAAGCTCTTGATACTTGTATAACCTTATAAATTGATCAAAATGATTTTTTTTTTATCAATCGATTGTTATACGACTGAAAATATAAAATAGTGATTTACTTTGGTCGGGTGAAAAGCTGGATCTTCGACGTATATCTTCAGCTTATTTATCATTTCCTCGGTGATATTTTTTTTGTCAAAGTTAGCCAGCTCATTTAGAAAGTGGGAAGGATCAGCGAGCATCTGAGTTCCCGGTGTCCAATAGTCGAGAACTTTTTCACCGGGAGCTTTACCGGCAACCTGAAAAGAGAAATAATATGTTCATCAAATTCAGCCGTTCGGCGTCGCGACCGCTGCAAATATATTCTCGGTTCGATCGTCACTGCGGTAAAAAGCAGTTTCAAAAATGTGTGTAAATAATTGAAAATTTTTTCGTTACTTTCAAAGGTTTGACATCTTTGACGATGCACATTGCTTCGATGACCAAAGTAACACCGACAGGCGGCCTTTTCATAGCTTTCACCTCTGTCAAGTCATTTTTGTTCAATGATTTTAAACTCGCTTCCGCAGCATCGAGCATTGGTTTCGCTTCACCTGTGTAAATATCGAAATCTTTAAATATATACTTTTCATCCAAAATTTTCCTCGAAACTCTATAAAAGCTTTCAAGCCCAATTTTCTTTTATTTTTCACTCGTCTCAAGTTCCATGGATATAGGTATTAACGATAACGAGAATTCGATCCTTTCTTAATTATTCAACTTCTTTGCCCAATTATTGAATTTTCGTGACATTCTACACCACCCTAAAGGCATTCGAGGTCATTTCTAATGACGTTTAATATCACGTTGCTTTTTTTTGGATTCGGGCATAAAATAATCTTTCAGATTATCGTAGCAGTACCCCTAACTATTGGACTTGAATTATTAGTGAAGTGATCTTTTTCTGAATTGAGTATACACATTGGGGTGGATCAAAAATATCTCTCGACGCAATGACTGTCAATAACGTACTCAAATCGGCTTCGGCCTCGTCCTTGATAGTTTGATTCTCAAGCTTGAGCTTCGTCGCTTCGTCTTCCTGAAGAACAGCCTGTGCCTTTGTTTTTTCAGCTTCGACCTGCGTACAAGATACAAATAGATATACTCCGCTGTTATTATTTATGCTCTTGCGTATAGCGAACAAGTTGAAGATTATATGTGGTGACTCACGGTGTCTTTTGTGATACGATCTATCATTTGCGCGGTAGCAATTGCCGCCCTTTCCAAATCCGGTTTCATATTTTTGAGAACGATTTGCATATCTTTAACTTCCATTTCCGTTTCAACGAGCTTGTTTAATCCTGGGAAATGAATTTACAACGACTTTCGATAAACTTAGAAGCGTTTGGCCCTCTGATTTTATTTGATTTACTATCAACTTGACAACAAATTGAGGCTGTTGGTATTGTAGAAACAACGCAATTAATTCAACTTCGTTACTTCTGTGCAAAGAAACGTGCGATCTTCCTTTCAAATGATGAGAGAAGAAAAAGAAAAATTTATATCTTTGTGACGAAGATTTCGGTACTTTTGTGTGCGTACTGGAGTCAGGAAGATCGTAACCATTTTTCTTGTCTGTCAACTGGGCGCCCCGACCAGATTCATTTAACGAGACTAATTTTACGCTTGATAGGACGAGGAAAAATCTTCGTTAATTAATTTTGACTAGCAGAGAGGAAACCGTTCACTTACAGTATCTGACATTCGAAATCACAATCAGAAATGAGAAATAAATGAGATAAAGAGAGAGAGAGAGAGAGAGAGAATGAAAGAGAAAGTAAGGGGTGATGACAAAGATTCGAAACTCGGATGAACCAATTAGCAATTAGTATCGATTTGACAAGTGAATTATAACGTATTAACTCTGGCTGGAACATCGGTTAATCTGATACCCACGAATGTATAGACAGTCGAAAAGTTTCATTATCGAGATTCTCTTCCAAATTGTACTTTCAATTAAATTTAAAACTGAAAAGTGCATTTCAATTTTGGACTCATATATTTTCAGAGCATATCGTTATAGAAAGAGCCGAAAAAATTTCAAAAGAATTGCAAAAATGTTGTAGCTCTTCCTGACTCAATTCATGCCTCGTGGAATCAGGTAATTCCTTACATCGGTTGATTAATTTTTTATCGGACAACAAACTACTGCCGTGTGGTAAAATTCCGTTTCGGTTATCAAAAAACAAAAACTGGTTGAACACGAGTCAGGCGACCTTGAGAAAAAACGTTTGAAGGAGTGCAAAATTTATGCATTCAGCGTTCGGTCATGTTTAGTTTTATATTTCGTCGGGAGCAGGTGAAAAATGATGAAAAGCTCCTAAGACCGTCTACGCGTAACTTGAATGTAGCCATTGGCGTTATTATCGTCGACGATTCTCAAGAGACTTCTCATAATAAATGAAGATCACTGTAAAAAGGCTGCGGGATAAAAAAAAAAAAAAAAAAACACACGACCCTATCGCGTCTGGTTAGTACCGTAGCAAGGACGCAATTGGGCTAGACGTTATTTTATTCGATTATATCTCTGGTTGGGAGGCGACGTGACAAAACGAGCAGCCTCTACGCGAACCGTTTCTCAATACTTAAGCTCGTCGGAAAAAAAAATCTTTGTATGTGTACAGATATATGTAGCTAGTTGAGCAACGTCTACGAGTATCAAAACCCTCGGTATGTGTCACGTTGTCCTCGACTTGGCTTATTCCATTCTCTCAAATTTCATATTTTTCTTCCAATTTTTAAACCGTCCTGACCTCACTCGATTTCAACTGTTTCTCTTGATGAAATGAGAGACAGCTGAAGATATTAATATGTTAACAATCTTCGAAATAGAAGTCTTCGGATTCATCATGAATTTTCAAACAAATTGAGTTTATTCGAAATGAGCTTCGGAAATGAAAATATATTGTTCGAGTACCCGTAGATAGGCGAGTTATTCCAAAGGCCAATTCCTCCTTTTTCTTCGCAAGAAGGTCTCCGTAACTCGATAACAATTCGAGGTAAGATGTTGGTGTGACGTAATTGTGTCGATTCAAAGCCTAAAAACAAAGCGTCAATGTTTTTCTTTTTGTTTACCTCGTTGTTATTGTCAGCAAATAAAATCGAGTGCTTGTTTATCTTCAGATTGGTAAGTTGTAATATCTAAATTGATGGAGATTCAAACAGTCGGAGAAAAAATAGCTACAAAATATATCAAGCTCTAACGGGTATGGAGAAAAAATGCCTTGGGAGACTCTGGTACTCCCACGAACAAAGAAAAACACAGAATATTCTGATTGCGACAATTTTTTATCTCACATAACCGAAAGCCCACGAAGCTCGTGGAATCCGTTGTCCCGACTGTGTGATCCGAGTTTAAATAATATTTTCCAAGTAATGCAACGCGATCTCTTTATAATGGAAAAATTATGGAACATACATGAAAAAACGTGGACTGCGTATGAGTTGTCTTTTGCAGAAAACTTTTTCACGATATAATATAGTCAGAAGGTGGGACATGAGGATAAAAATTTCATTTAAATCCCCATAAAACGAACAATTCATATGTTCAGCATATTTCATTTCAAGAGTTTATCTCATTGCGATCCTTAATTTTCCTCATTAGCATTGCACTTTTTGTACAGAAGATCTTCAACACAGAATTTTTTCGTAATATAATGTACTCACTGCGAGAAATTTTTCGCTCGCTTCGATCACACTTGTGTGCATATACTGGCAGGTTTTTACGATTGATTTAAATACATCTCCGACTATCGTTGGATCTTCAATTTCTGATAAAAATTGCGTTGCTACGCTCTGCAAAATATCACGAGAATAATTCATTAAAATATTTTGTTTCGCGAAATTTTAAATCTCCTGCATTCATGCACTATTCACGACAAAAGCATATTTCCTCGTGAATCGCGGAGATATAGAAATACAATTTGCTGCAATGAAAAAAAAAATATATATTTATTTATCGATATAATTACTTGAAGGGCGCTATCCGGCCATGGACTGAACCAATCTATTGTGCAGCAGTTTACCAAAGCGGGAAATTGTCTGATACGAGCTCGAAACAATTCACCTATAGGACTGTACAACAAAACGAAGGCATTCATTAAAATGAGAAGGCGTTCAATTATCGATAATGAAATTACAGTTCAATGAAACTTATAAATTCCTGAACTGAGCTTTTCATTGAAACAAATTGATTGAAAACATGGTGCATTAAAAAAAAAAAAATCAAGTTTCGTTCTCCCACCAATTCACACCTGTGCAAACAAAAGAGTAATGGTGAATTCGAAATTACAAATTCCGGGGTGAAGTGGACTCTCCCAAAACTGAAGAAATGATAAATTGAAGAAAAAAAAAAAAAAAAGTTCCAATCTCATACTATATTTTCATAAATAAATAGGCAACTAATGGAAATTCAATCAAAAAATGGGACAAATTGGACCCAAAAATTTGCTTCAATTATTTTTTTTTCCTTGCAAGGGAAATTCCCATTGTCGCATTTAAAAAAAAATATTTTATCCAATTTCGTGGAGGACCACTTTGCCCCTCTTCCCATTACATTTGTTTCTTCATTTTACACTCGTCTACCATAACGGGAAGAAAACAAAGGATAACGACCTCATGGTAATGACGGTGTGAAGATGATTGCGAACGAATTTTTGATAAGCGGCAAACAGGTTGCTCCGATTAATGGCCAATCCAGCCTCTTGAACTTGAGGCCTCATTTGTTGATATATTTTCTCGAGTTCATCAATTTGATATATATTTGGCACGTCTCCGCTGTTCAGAATATTGTTCAAATCCTCGAGGAATGAGTCGTTTTTAATCTGAAATGATAGATCGGTTAGCAGGAGTGATTAAAACAGCACAAAGAAATGGAGAATTAAATACTCTATAGCAATAAACATCCGAAACTTGAAAAAAATTGTTTAAACAAATTCATTTTGCAAAAATGAATTTGCAAAAATTCTTGCTGAACGACCCATAAAATTTCGGATACCATGAACAAATGGAACAAATTTTTTTTACCAATCTTTCTGTTATTTTGCAAACGTAGGGAGAAAAAAATCAAGTATCCATTTCGAAAGTAGAAATATCGAGGATACGAATCATGACCTTTATTATTGGAAAATGGTACGATGAAACTTTCGGGATGTGGAATGAAAAAAATGTACCTTGAAAATTGCTGCTTTTGCCACTTTATTCCGCGAAAATATAATCATAATTAAAACGAAATTTGAGTGAAATTGATATCGCGCATCATCGAAACAAGTCGTGACCCGGAATCCCATATTAGAAGCATACATGCGGAACGTGTCTTTGTAACGTTGGGGCAATAATGACAAAGTAGGTAGTTCACGATAATTGTTTCCAAAACTTTTTTGAAGCATGCAAGTTATAATAACGAAGAAAGATGGCTGCTGAGAAATCGTATGTTTGATGAAAAATTCTATTCCCTCCATACACTGATCAGTATAAATTGTATTTGAAATAAAAAGTTTCGTAATAGCATGAGCATCAAGAAGTACTGTTTCTTCAGTGGTTACCTGTGTGTCGGAGAACAAGAACACAATTTGCCGACTTTGTAAGCCAGCTTGGAGCATAATACTCTTGAGATCTTCCCGCCAGTCATGATTGGAGTAAGCTTTGCTGAGCTCAACTTGAAAGCAAAGATATTCCTCTATGTGTGATGCGAGTTTGGTCAAGCTTCGACGTCCTGAAAACGTATTTTTTATAAATAAAAATAATGTTACGAGAAACTGTGCGGCGTGTGAGGGCAAAACATTTCAAGACTATTAAATCTACAGACGAAACCGTTATGTCTGATTCGTGTCTGATGTTGAGTAGTTTAGAACTCACCAGATCCTCCCATCCCAAGTAGAAGAGCATTACCACGAGGTTGACGTAAAATTCGTGCTATTCGACAAATGTGACTCATCGCATCTTCAAATAGAACTAATTTCATAGGCGCTGTTGTGGAGTTGTTATAATCTTCGAGATATTCGATTAAAACTTGTTCCAACTGCGTTTCGGGACAAAAAAAAAAGACAATCAATCATTATTTTTGTTGAATCATTGGTTTTTAATTTTTTTTTTTTTCCACGAAATGGAAATCTGAAGAGGTTTACCATTATTCAACAATTTCAAAGTACGTCGGACTTTGTTCAATTTTTATTCGTTATATTTGAGGGGACGCAAACCTGTTCCTAAAGCTAACACTGACTACTCGTATTTATTATCGAATAACAAAACGTTCTCTTTTGCTGAAGTTGTAAGTAGTCGGTGTAGTGTCGATTCATTCATATTTAAATGTAAATTCCTTTTTAATTAGTCTTTATTGTACCGCTCAGTTCTTTAAGCTACACTTTCCCATGCATACAAAATGAAAGAGTTCTTTTCACTTTGGAATAAATGATTACTTCTGAAGTTATGATTAATTTAAAGTTTTCGATTGGTTTTTAAAGATAAGAAATTGTGAAACAGCAGAGCAAAGGAACTACTTGAATTTCAGACTCGTGCAATCTTCAAATCACCGTTGTAAATATTTGCAACAGCGATTCGATGTTTTTCATTCATGAGTGATAATAAACGAAAAATATTTTTCAACAAAATCTCTCGTTACGGATTGCCGATGAAATATATGAGTATCATAATCTCATAAACCATTGAACAAACATATTCCATTTTTTATCAAACTGCGCGTTCGTTCTGATTAAGAATCGCGCAGTTTAATTGATAAAACTTTTCCGATAACATCAATTTCCAGTGAATTAACAATTCTTTTTTCTCAGTGTATTTGTGAGGATTTTCCTTTGACAATCGTAACTGTGTATTCGTCAGAATTTCATGTTATTCCGTTATCGAGAATAGTCTGTGTTGCGTTAACATTTTTTCGAATAAGGAATCTGTTCTGATTTTTTTTCTTTTTTTTTTTCATTATCATAAAGGATAAAATAACGAGATGACAATTTTCAGGTCAGATAATTAATTTTTAATTTTGTCATACCTTTCGAAGATCAACGATACGTTCGTACTGCTCGTTGGTCCCACAAAAACTCCCATAGAAAAGAGTCGGGGTGTTCAATGTATTGTCAGAAAATGGATTTCCAAATTTTTCTATCAAAATCTTCTGCAATATTTCGTCGAACCACTTGCGATCGAGATCGTTTACCAGGCGATCGTTGAAAACTCTCAAATTTTCGTGGCACCAAAGAGAATATAATTTGTCCGGTGACTGCGAGAGAAAAAATTTGCAAACACGAAGCTGTCAATACCGCGATCAATTGATTCCTAATGACAAATAATTCGCACTACAAATTCAATTCTAATTATGGAACGGTAACGGTTGAATTATTTTTAGACGCTGAATTTATATGGATCAATACCATTTTTTTTTTTTTTTTTTTATAAAACCAACGTATGTATGCACGAACGTACGTCTATTCTGGTAGGATCGGCCATCAGGATACCCTGAAATACTTTGCTCAGATCACGAAGATTGAATGTGTAATGAGACTTGTCCGGCGTGGGAAGCAAATCACGACAAATTGTAGAAAATATATCGAGAGTCGCGTCCACCATTTTATCAGCGATGAGGTTGTCAGAGCCGGAGATTCGCGATATCCATGAAACGAGAATAGTCCCGAAGATATTTTTCTGTACACAAATGAAAGCAAATAGAACGGTGAGGATAAAAGAAATATACATATCGAGTCGAAGCATTTCGAAGCTATGTATTGTACAATCGAGATGTATGAACGCGTGCGATAGCGACTGAGGAAACCAGAGAAAAGTGGAAAAAAAAAAAGTTAGAACGACATACTGCGTCGAAATGTGTGTCCTTCACAAATTTTCGGAATGCCTCGTGTACTTCTTTATATACCGAAGAAAAAAACAAACCTTTTTTAATAACTATTGACAGGTTTCATATTATTCCTCAAGCTGTCAATTGTTTGCTCATTATATAAATTCTGCGAAGGAGCCCAATTAAAGCTCCAACCCGATGAACCAAAAGTCCACTTTTACCAAAGTCCAAATCAATATATATTCACTTCAATCATTATCGGGAAAAGCGATACTATTTGTTTGCTCATCATAAATTTTATAAAACAAGCAAAATTATAGCCGATAATTAACGTCCGGTTTCCGCAAAGTTTATCGAGACGAATAACGATGTAATATATATTTGTCTGTTTTAAGGATGAGGTACCTTTATAAACTTGAAAAAAAAATCGATTTTTTTTTTTTTTTTTTAATTCCATTAAACGTTTGTGCAATGCTTCCAGAATATCGTGTCAAAATTCTATATAAAACGAAATTTCAAGTTTTGCAAAAGTTTTAGCGGTAAAGAAAGTGCTTTAATTTTGTCGCCCTCTGTATAAGTACCTTTTCCGCTCAAGAATGCGAGCTGCATTAAGAATCAATACAATTCTGGATTCGGTGTCGAGTCTTAACACGATGATGGACACGGTCCATCAACGCAGTCTTACAAAAACTCATGAATTCTTGTCGGTTTCCGTATCCATTACAAAAAATTACTTCGATATATCAAGTTATGACTATCTCACGTGGATTTCTTTGTTTTAATATTTTTTTTTTTTTCTTACGTTCATGTTTATTCTGCTGCAATAGGTGGAGCTTAAGAGACTTGGGACAAATATCCGGCATGCGATCAAACCGGAGTGGACGAGTCAAGAATTTTTCTCGTGAAATAGATCACACTTTATGGGGTGTATAAAAGTTTCGTGATAAAAAGAGCGTATCGAGTTACAATAGAGTGATACAAGTAATGTGGTTGAAAGAAGAAGAAGGAGAAGAAGAAAAAGCGTTTATTCGTTTCTCATAGGGTGTTCTATATACGAGGCATTCCACGCGGTCGTGATTTGGATTTTTTTATTTTTTTATCCCAACTCTTGAAAGACGGCAGATAAAAATCTGAAAATTGGTTCGAATACCCCTTTCGTTGGGTACTATTTAAATAAAAAAAAACTTTCAGGACAATTAAAAATGATCGGGGTCACAGCCGCGCGAAAATAACGTGAAATGCCTCATACATATTCGTACTCGCGAGTTATAGTTGTTATGAGACGCGAGTACAACGCAGTTCGAGTAGTATCATTTCGCTAAGGGCAGTCGAACCAGAATAACATCAATCTTTATGCTCTCAGCTTAAGGGGTCGTGAGCATAAACTTTCCTGTTATGTATTGAAGCCTGTATACGCTATGTATAACTTCGCACTCGTACTGACACTGGTTATCGTGTCACACATGTCGATAAAGGACATGGACCAATGTCTATGTAAAGTAACAAGGTGTTTGTGCTCGTTTTTTTATTCCCAAGATGTCCAAGACGTATAGAATTAAAGACGTCCATATGTACCCTGTTCTTATATACATATATATATAGTCGCTGTTAGAACACGACGCGAAGAATCGAAGGGTGAGCACAAACGTTCAGTCTCAGAGGTTGGATAAAGGGAAAAAAAAATACTGTAGACACTCGTATCGCATGAAAGTTATGAGGCATAATTGCCCAAGGGTAGAATATTAATGGGTTATTAACAAGAGTGATGCCTGCATGTAAACTTTGCGTCAATTTACCAACAGTTGTAACTACTTGTTTGTCGAATGTCACGGTGGCCCGTGTGTGCCGAATAAATGGAAAATTCGGGATCTCAATTACCGGGACTGTGAATTACCGCGAGGAAGCAATATCTAGAAACTTTAAGTTCGATGCGAGTTTTTTTCAGCCATTTTTCCATTTTTTTTTTTGTTTTACTTTCTAACCTGCCAAGCTTTGTTTCTTAAAAGACATTTCTATGAAACACGATGTAAGTGAGTATCGAGATATTTCGTTTGGGTATTCATCGCAAATATTTTTAGTAAATTAGATAAATGAAAAAAATGGGAAAAACCCGGCCAATCGGAGCAATTTTCTCTCCTGATATCACTGAGGTCACTAAAAGCAAAAGGGGAAGAGAAGTATGTACAAGGGTCACCGTTTCTGTCGATGTAGTATGAATATCGTATATATGTTATCGCATTACCACCGTAGAGCGGTCGTTGCTTTAATTATCTTTGATAGGTGTGGACTCGATTCTATGGAATAAAACCCGAGATGGAGGCTCAGACGATTACATAAGAGAGACGAAAGAAAAAAAAAAACGCGAGGAAAAAGGATACGGCGAATATATCGTTAAGAATTTCTGTACATAGCCCGATGGAACTTTTCAGCTTCGGATAAAGCAGTTGTTTCTCAGGCGATAGCTAAGATAATTATATCATAATAATTCTTTGAGATAAATTACGAGAAATACATTTTGATGATCATAAAAATAAAATATAAAAAGAACTCTCGGAGCTTGACACTATCAACGGATATAAATTCGATCGATTAATATACTTACTTTGGCATCGTTCTCCATATCCGGAAATGAAACGAAATGAAAATGTCGCAAGAGTCTGGCTGTTACAGGATTTCTTCCGCCACCAGGTGGACCCATGGCACACACGAAATTCACATCTTCGATATTTCTGTACGAGCCTATTTCTTTGCGGTCATACCATCCTATGATAACGAGTTATTGAAATGAAAACATTTTATCCAACAATACTCGAGCAGTGATTGCAACACGATAGATTGAATGAAAAAAATGTCCAGAGCACGGATCGAGTCGCGCCATCTTTTCGTACGAGTTTCAATTAAAAAAAATTCTTTATTTATAGCTGAAGCCAATCCAATAGTTT
Source organism: Campoplex capitator (assembly GCA_037576405.1). Taxonomy (NCBI): domain Eukaryota; kingdom Metazoa; phylum Arthropoda; class Insecta; order Hymenoptera; family Ichneumonidae; genus Campoplex; species Campoplex capitator. The sequence goes on along the minus strand of JARBWI010000323.1, from coordinate 2,978,790 downwards.
CGAATCGAAAGCAAATGTTTCATCTGCGCTTTACCATTGGGGTAATAAATTTTTTCCAAACAGTTTGACCGATTCGAACGAAAAAAGCTTTACTCACGCGAAAAAAAAAAAATGACAAAAACAGTCTTCATATTCGTCGGTTGAATGACGTGGAAAAATTTTACCATCGAAATGTGCACTCGAACCGACTCGGTTGTTATCATGCATGTTCTTGAGGATTTTTTTTTCTTCTTCTTCGATCCGGCGCATCACGACAGAAGCTGCATTTACAATTATTTTTCATCAACTTACCTCCAAAGTCCATGAATTGACGAATCAATTCGATCGGTGGTTGAGCCCCGTAAACCTCGAGAGCCGGCATATTGAAGTCATCGATGAAGAATATTTGCTTCTTGAGTACCGGTGGTCCGTAAAAACCTTTGCGTCTCTTGTCCAGCTTCGAGTCGATCAAGTCCTGAAAAGAGAAAAAAAATAAAAAAAACGTTTAATCTCAAATAAATTGACGATCGAAAAACAATAAAGCTCTCGATTCGATGCTGACCTGCGTTTGGTTTGCAGCAGTTCTAGCCGAGAACGTTATAAAATCGCATATAAATTTCTTGGTCATATTTCGCGAAAGTTTTGCGGTAATCGTGAGCGTTTTACCGCTTCCGGTTGGTCCGACACACAGAACGTTGCTTTCGTTCACAAGTAAATTACCAATCAATTCGGAACTTCTAACATTATCCATGGTTGGTACTTCGATGTCTAAAATTTTTATTATTTTTTATAATCCATTGGCGATCCGATTGTAAAATAATATCAGATTTGTTTATATTTTTTATTCAACAAATGTTCTATTATCGTTGGCAAAAGTTATTTAGAGACGAGCTGAACCAATTCGATGGAGCAACTGTTGATGTAAATTTCATTAACATCCGGAAAGAGTTATTTCGAGAGTCTGACTTATTCTGAGCCCAATAATTTCTCTAATTCATATATCGAACAAGTTTTGTGAATAATGAAAAACCATAGGTTATCGGAAGTACTACATCATTCTATTAATCGAACCTGCAAATTTTGTTTCCGGTGTTATTTTAACGCTCGGAATATCCACATGCCACTTGCGCCAGCTGGGTTTCATTGGTTCATTATCCTCGATCGTATCAGTGAATCCACCGTCGTGGAGTCTGGCGATATATCGGCGATTATTCATGCAATCAGTCAATTATTTCGCCCGATAATCACAAAATAATAAAATATTTTATAAAAAATACCTGTAATCATAAACCAAGCCTTCTTGAGGGAATGGCATTGGATGCTCGGTCAGTTTATTTTTGTTTCTCAACCACTCGTCGAATACTCGACGTCCTGCGTAATCGCAGCTTCCGCCGAGGCTCCAGACGATCGCGAACGAGGTCCACGGTGCCAATAGATCGGCTACAACCATTTAAATTATTTATTTTTATACGTAGCATACGAACAAATTTTTCATTTGCTCAATAAAGTCATCCAGAAATAAACATTTTTGATTTTTTTTTTTTTCAAGTTTTTCATTAGTTTTACATGGGAAGTATTGATCCTTGACAGCCACATTTTTCTTAGAAAGTTCAACAATCGCGAAGGATGTAGGCGACCCCATTGAAACTATTTATAAACTGAATGTATTAAGAATTTACAAGATGATCGTGTATCTTGTTAAAAATATCCTCAACAGCCCAAAAAAACTTTTACGTTTTAATTGTAAAAAAGTATTAACATTTAAGACAAAAAAGAAATCATTTACAATAATAATATTGGACGAAAAATAGTTTAATCTTATCGACGATTAATATTGTGGTAGATTCAGAAAAAATATCGAACAGTTCATTTATAGAAAAATCATGTCCATGGGACTCCCCGAACAACGAGTAGATGTCGTAAGAGTTTCAATTTTCAAATGGTCACAGGTGTTCGAATTTGGATTTAAATTTAGTCCAAATAGAGCTTTGCCTTTAGTGGGTGTTCAATGAGCTGGACTTGATGAGAATGGGAAACGATTTCTTTTTCGCTAAATATTAAAATATTCAATATTTTATGCACCCTTTATATAGCCTCGTAATACGAGGGTACGTGTTGTCGTCCCACTGATATTTTCCTTACTAAATAAATAATGCTGAAATTCGAATAGGATATTGATTTGACTTGATATCCTTACGAATAAGTCTTTGAAAGGCGAAACTCGGTGGAGCTTTTCCATCCCTGCCAGACATTGGTAGGATTCGAAAATTCATTAAATTTATGTAGGCATTCACGATTGAAACGTCAACTGTAGGAACAATCTCACGCAAATTCTTCCGTAATATATTGAGTCCGTCGGGAATTAACTGGTAAGTCAGGCTTCCGATTATTTCTGTATATTCTCGGATACTCTGTGCAAAAAAGAATATTGATAAATAGCATTTTGTTTACAAAAGAAAACGAGGAACGAAATGAAAAAACATTGTCGTATCTAATGACATATTTTATCATCTTCGGTCACTGTTTACCTGAAACAATAAAAAAAAAAAAAAAACACTCATCAATTGATGGCTGTATCTACATATATATAAAAACAGAACTAACATTCGTTAAAAAAAAAAAAAAAACTAACAAAAATATTGACATTAGCACCTTGGACGACTAATATCTCGAAAGCACTTTTGAAATTTCTAATAGGGCTATTAGTAATTCCTTTTTTTTTTAATTTTCTTAGTTTCAACCATCTAATACCGATTCCTAAAGGTTTCCTGCATTTTTAGTGCCTTGGAATCGACAGAGTCATTTTTTTTTTAACGTTACATTTGGTTTTTGAGTTATCGAAGCTTCAATCGATTGGGATGTAGAGAGATTTTCGAAAGTTTGAAAATTGTATAAATGGTTACATTGAAAATTGCAAAACCGTGTTCCTACACGAACTATCGTTTTTATTGATGGTTGAGGGATGGAATTTTTATCCAACAGGATTGTCTTTTATGAATTTATGTATGTCAATATAATAATGCTGGTTTGTAGAACCAGGGAGAAAGGAAATTTTTTTCAAATTCGAGTATCATTCGCGTTGAATATAAATGTGCACAATGTCGACTCCGAATGATGAATTTTTGGAAGCATCAAATGTGATGCAGTGATACTTTACCTCCGGTATTGTATTCAGCCAACAATCTATCACAGGATGAAGCCCGAGTCCTTCAGGTTCCAGGTACACCATGCCGCATCTGGATTGATAAATAAAAAGTTCTGATTATCTATTTTGTCTTCGCTTATCCATGATGGATATGTTTGGATATTTGTCTCTTCTCATTTTTATTCGCCAGTTATTCGCATCCCGGTTATATCTACTTTGCGTAGCTTCAAGGGTGATTCATTGACGTCAATGTTTTTGAAGATTAAAGGAACGTGCCAGGATGGCCGAATGCCCCTTGGTACGAAAAGACTCGAGCGGTTGACGCTTATGAAAATTCACGAGATGATAAATACGCTTATGATTATGACACATTTTTGTTAAGGATCACGCGATAACGAAGTAAGATTTATCACCAATTCACTGTTTACCTAGAAACGGTAGCGGGTGATGCGACCCTAAGATCAGCAACTTCGAACATCATTGTTTGGGTCGGCAAGAGTTTCATTATTTCACCGGAAGTCAGACAAAGTTTTTTGTTATCGTCAAGAACCGTGTTCATGTTTTCGATCCATACAGCATCAACTGGACCATCGAAAATGTACCAACGCTTGTCGTTGTCGGTAGCTGCTGTACCCGCTCGTATAAGAGTCGATAGGATTCCATCAGTCCTATTAACCAATGATTTATGCATCTTTTAATTTCGCTCGTATAATTGATTTATTTTTGCTCCGGTGCTGGACAGTAGCTGAGTTGATAACTTTGTCCAATATTCTTACCAATGGATCAATAAAATAATAATATTGATAAAAACAAATACAATTAATATGGCTGACCATTCATGAGTATCCAAATCGTATTCTCCATAAAGTTGTCCCATTGTTATCGATTTTGGATTAAGTACAAATGTGTGTACCTCGGTGAATGGCTTACCGTTTGGTTGTGCCTGACCTTTCAATTTTGTGCATGCATTTTTCAATACTTCATAGCACTGAAACATAAACATGGATAAAGTTTTAAATGGAATATTTTTTCGTTAACGGTGGGCTGATGATATGCGATTGAATTTCCTTAATCTTGCTACGTTTTTTTCGATCAATTTCACCACAGTAATAAAAACAGAAGAAGAAACTCATTTTCCAAAATAAGCGAATAACGTCGATTACATGTTTTCTTTTTTTTTTTTTTATTAACCTGTTAATCAATGAGCAAAGATTCCCTGAACTTTGGTAATATACGATGAAGTTCAACATCGCATCCACCCGGAAGCAATAAACGTTCGTAACATAAATGACCGGAGAAGCCCCTAAATTATAGCATCAATCGACGGTACGTCGGGAATGCCCTTAGGGTTGGCTCGTTTCATTTACCAGAATCAAGAATAATATTGCACATGCCGTTGACATTTATGAAAAAGTGCTGCAACTTTTCAAGTGGTACCAATATTTCATTGGGGAACAAAAATTTCCTTGGAGAAAACAATTTTACGTTGTTTTTTTTTTTTTTTTTCTTTTTTTTTCTATACAAATTAACACATAGCGCGCGTGTGATGGTTCGATATGAATTTTCGAAATGCCTTGAGAGAGAGAGAGAGAAGTGCAGCGTATATATACTGGAGATGAGAAGATTTTTTCGAACTTCAAGTCATCGCCATTGTTGAGTTTGACATAAAATTGTGCTCGTTTCACGATGATGGAAAAGAACTTGGCGAGGAAGATTGATCGTTGAAATATTGAAACGTACGTGTCTGAGTAGTCAGCTGGTACGAAAATATATGTTGGTGTATTTAGGATCCTTGAAATATATATATGCATCCCAGTGGACTGGACTTCAAGACTATGGAAGGAAGAACTCGTGTTCGAGGCCTGAACTACACTCGAGTTCGGGAGAGCTGCTGTTCAGAGCTCCGGAACGTCGATAATTTGGACAGGGATATTTTTCTTTTTGTCAGTGTCATGGGAGCGATTGATTTGACGATCTCGAAATCACCATGGCACGTTAAATGACTCAACTTGGTGTAAAAGTTAGCAAAGATAACAGACAAAGTTTTGGGAACAAAATTCAAGAGGGGCTAGAATTGAGACGTTTCTGAAATAAGTCAAGTAGATAAAACCAGCGTTAGGTCAGACATATTGGATAAGATTTTTACATAAATATTTCCAAGACGATAAATTATGTCACGTAGTTTTGTCTGAGAAATTTTTATTTTAGAAACTGTGTAATAATAATATATTTTGAGAAAAAGAAAATTCAGAAAATTTTTCCATCGTCAGAACATTCCTAAGTACCTTCTATTTATATTTACAGTTTTGGACTAGACTCAGCTACCTTATTTTTTTTTCCTTTTTTTGTATCAAGATGCAAGCTTTTATTTCAGTAGTCTCGAGACTCATTTGGATATAAGAAACGAAAATTAACACTGAAAATCACGTTCATTGCTACTCCTGAATTTATCCAAAATTTGGTGTTTTTTTTTTGCACGGAAATACTGCAAGAAATTTTGAATATCGTGAACAACCGTATCTGGCGGATGAAAAGTTACTGGTCCATCGTACTAGCACGTGTTTTTGCACACACAACTGTTTCAATGAGATATCGTATATTATCGCTGGAGGCGGAATCCGGCGCGGCAAGACAACAACACATATTCACATGCACTTCGATGTTATGAGCTGCCCTATCGTCATCCTGAGTAATCATTTTCTACAAGTAAAAAGCTTCTATTAATGAAAATTCCTTAAAAAAAAATGTGCGACCCTATTTCATATTCATTCGTGATATCCACGTTCAAAATATCTCATAAAAATGATCAATGGTTATAATTATAACTTTGGAAAAGATATCCAACGAATGAGATATCCATTGAAAAAAAAGAGCTTTGAAAATAGCCTTATTAAAAATAAACACAAGATAATAATTTTATTTATTCAAAATCGTACATTCATCCGGAATGCCCCAAGGGTTTGCTTATCAAATCAAAATCATCATGATTTCGGCAATCTGACGTGGTAATTACGTTACTACCTCGCTCCTGTTGAATATTGATACTGATATGTGAATATTTTCTAGTTGATTGAATGATAATTATTCAGATGAATGGCTTTTACGAAAAATGATGATTAATTTTTGTTCTCTTATGCCGCATTTAGAGAACATGCATACCAGTAATTACCCGTTGGGGAAGGTTGAATTTTTTTTTTTTTTTTTTTTTTTTTTTTTTTTTTTCAACAAAAAATGATGAAAAATAAGTGAAAAATAAAATAATTATAATAAATAAATAAATGTTTTTCCATTATGTTCAGCAGCTCCATCGTTTGACAACTGTTTTTTTTTTTTGTTGCATCATACTTCGGAAAAGCTCTTCTTCTGAATAATTACCCATAATTTTTCTATAACACCCTTCAATGTACCAGTGCTCATCCAGACGATGGAAAAGGAGCATAACATTATTATGTTATGCTCCTTTTCCTATATGAATGTATAATAATAATTTCCTGTATAAATGTATAATAAAATTATACATTTATTAATGTATAATTTTGATATCATTGAGCATGGTAATTGTGATTCCTCGAATGGAATAATGAAAAAAAATTTTGTAGTTAGTTGAACAGACTGACTTATCATTGGACATGTGCATCGATTTGCAATAATTTTATGATGTTCGTCGGCTATGTTCAATCAATCAATTTCTCGATAATTTGTCTCATCTAAAAACGTAAATTTTGTTTAAAAGCAACATTGCTAAAAATCGAGAAACTAGAGATTCTCCGGAGTTTTCTGAAAGGGTGTTTACAGGGCGCATGCGGATAAAACTTTTTGGCCGGGAGGTCTTGAATGCCGAGCATCAAGTCGCCAGTCCATCCCGCGCTTCTTCTCACAGCACAACGTCAAGTAACGTTTCCTCCGGAAAAGAAAAATTTTCGAGAGACACGGAAGAAGTTGAAAAATGTAAATCAAAATGTAGTAAATACTTTCTGGCTTTACTGCTACGGAATAAATGACAATTTTATTCAAATTTTGATCATAAATGATCAATGAAATGATTTTTTTTTTTTTTTTTTTTTCTCAAGTGAATACAGTACGTCATTGTGCTAAAACAATTGAACTATAAGACAATTCAAGAGCAGCCATTTGTTTGTGATTACTTTTGTGCCCAATAAGCTCGTTAGTGATCCATTCGATCAAATATTTTTCGATACATGATTTAGATTGAATATTTAAAAAAATAGTAATTTTTATGAATAATAAATATTGACAGAACTGTAAGAATTTTCAACGAAACTAAGTTGTGCGAAATTTAGTGATACGCATCGTAAATACCGAAGCTTGTCATTGGAATAAGAGTTCGAATTTCATGCATCGCGTTACCACGTGGTGAAAAAAAAAGCTCGAAATCCATACTCGAAAACAGACTTTCGCTGTGCACAATTTCTGGCTAGATATATTGACGAAATCCGATTATAAACAGTTTGAAAAATGTTCATTTGATTTCTCTACTCGTTGAGAGTAACAGGTGTCCACGCGGTTACTCGACGAGTAGAATTTTCTATTTGTTCTAAAATCTGTGATCCTGCGAACTATATAATTCTTGCACGAGTTGATGCGAAAGCTCGTACGAGATTTGTGATGGAGAACGGGAATTTGTTGAAACTTTGAATCTGTTATCGGAGGCACGAGTTGAAGCAAGCTGCAAAGTTATCGAAACGTCACCGAGTATGGTCACACGGTGAGAGACCAAAGTGGAGTACTACGAAACCTAAAATGTAATTGTGGTGCGTGATAATTAACAAATCTTGGTTTTTTTTTTCAACCAGGAGTGGAGAAAAAAAATTGTGTCACATTGACAAAGTTGTCTTCGAGAATATATATCCAACGATATTTTTTGATGGTTTTTTGACGAAAGCTTGATATTATAATCGATATAATTCGATTTGCTTAATCGGAGGGTGGCATCATCGTCCGTATTTGCTGAGAAGAAAAAAAAAAAAAAAAAAAAAAGAGTAAAAAGTGATCGGGATATTTAGATCTCTGAATCGCAGGAGGATATGAGTCCGGTGATGGGATAAATAGCGTATCCGTTGATGAAATTAAACAGCTGGAAAGGATCGAGAATCGATCGATTTTTTTGGTGAAATTTAAAATTCCAAGGAACTTATCACTTATTAGAAAAATGTCGAAAAAAATAGGAATCGGAATAATGGATTCTTTGAGAACATTTGAGTGGAGTTGTTTCGATTATTACGATCATCCAACCCCGTTTGGAAGTCTCTTGACGAGAACGAGAAGATCGACTATGAACAACGCGCTTACAAATACATCGACGAATTATACATATATGAATTACGAATACATGGACAGCGATGAGGAATCGGGCTGCAACGCGGTGTTTTTTTTACTCGATTTTTTTCATGCCTATTACATTCCGTTTATAATATTATTGGGTTTCGTTGGTAATTTATTATCGTGCATGGTTTTTTTGAATACGCATTTGAAGATGCGAAGCTCGAGCTATTATCTGGCCGCATTGGCGACCGCAGATTTTGGATTTTTGGTAGCTCTTCTCTGCGTTTGGCTGAACGGCGCGGTTGGCTGGCGAGTTTTCAACAAGGACGGTTGGTGCGAGATACTTGTTTATATAAGCGCCGTTTGCAGCTCGCTAAGCGTATGGTTGATCGTGGCGTTTACGGTTGAAAGATTCATAGCCGTCCAATATCCACTTCATCGACCACACATGTGTACGATAGCACGAGCAAAAACTATAGTACTCGCTCTCGTTGTCGTCGCGTCCACTCTTCACTCATACGCTTTTTTTACCGCCGGTGTCGTACATAAGGACGGCCACGAGATATGCGATCTTAAAATCGAATGGTGGGAAGTTATGAGAATAATAAGTATAGTCGACAGCATAGCCAGCCTAATCGTTCCTCTCGTACTCATCGTTGCTATGAATACGATGATCACCAGAAATCTACTAAGCTTCAGCAGAAGATTCAGACACTCTTCCGGTGAATCGAATCATTGTCAGAGTCACGAGAGATCCGATAGTAATCTCAATCCAATACCGGTAAGCATCAAACTTTCATCAACTTTTATTTTATTCATTCAACGAAATTTATCTTCGCGGATGTGGTGGATCAATGGGCGCTGGGCGATCGATACTACTCTATTAACCTTAAAAGTGCACACGTGCTTAAAAAGGTCTCGATCGTCGAAAAAGCAAGTTACTTTTTTCCACAGTATAATGTGGTTAGATATACGTGAGAGGAGAGGGGGAGGGGAGTCCCATCCGAGAGCTTAGCCAGCTCAATGAAACCAGTGATACGCGAACCTGGAGTCAATGTAGTGTGGAGCAGCCTGAGGGTGAAAAGCATCGTTTATGGATTGTCGATTGATCCTTCAAGTGTAAGAAAACATTTGGCGATTGGAATGACGCCAGTTATATTCAGGGATAAAAAGACTTGAACTTCCAAAGATTTCTGTGATAGAGCATCGTCGTTGTGCTCTTTCGAGCCATTCTTTTTTTTTTTTGATTCAATGAATTATTCCATTTCTATATATTTCTCGTAAGTTTTCTATATCAATGATGATCATGGTGAATGAGAAGGTTGCGAGGTATGGTCGGCTGGAAGAGATTTTCTTCATGGGGAATAAGAGTCGAAATGCACTTATTGCATTTGAGCGAATCGCACGAATCAACTGCAGACGCGCGGCTGATTCAGCGCCCGGAATAACCATCTTGATTACAATTTGTCATAAATTGAGGAGGAAAGTCGGCGGCTTCGTCCTCATTTTCGTTGGGAATTATTCCGAATGCAGGGTCTCTTTATGCGGTAGACCGCTCCACTGTCCTACAATATTAATGTCGAATTGCATTGAAAACAACATTACGCAGATACAGCTAGTTTCATTATACACCGACGCAGTTGGTTTATGGAAATTTATATCGTTTTCTCTTGTCGAGTCGAATAGTCTGAATAGTCGAGGGTTCGATAAATTCATAATATACGTTCCATAATTCTATACGGAGAAGAAGTTTGTACGACAAATTACTGTGTCAAGGGGCTACATACACTCGGAAGGCAGTGGAAGTACGGTGAAATTGGACGACATTTTATCTCATCGAAAACATTTTATTTTTTCCAAACAATGAATTCATTCGTTCTTCAATAAAAGAATTTCTAAGTTTATAGAAAAATGTCGGATTTCGTTCAGCTTTTCAACTCCTTGATACATTTTCGTCGGGCGATGTCAGACAAAACGGCCGGGATTTTTGTTTTCTAATTTTTTTTTTGTTTTACAGACTTTTTATCACGAATATACGAGATTTTAGAGGAAGTTTTAATCAGTGAGTTAAAGTTTAAATTTATACGTGAATCTCAATTTTTTCACTGTACAAAATTCATCGCACAGTAAATTGTTTTTTTTTTTTCATCTCCAAAATTACCTTCAGAATTCCACAGCGTACAGGAAAATAGAACTAAAAATAGCTCAGACCGATGCATGCTGGGAAAAAATGCACTGATGTACGTTAAAGAATGTGAAAGTTGTCGTGTAACAGAGGTTTTATTGAATAAATTTGTACGGATGCTTCGGAAGGTAGAAACATGGTTTACGCTCATTTTTCGTGCAGAAATATATCTCGTCAGTGTTCCAAATCGTTGATCCACTGCTCCCGATAGTATTTTTGGATTGCTTGTAAACGGAACGTCTTACGCAATCTTGATTCATTCATCTATGCGAGAGTAAAGCATTTCGTGTAGAGAGTTCAAGCATAGAATAAGATATTCAGTACGATTCGATAGTTTATTCCAATCTCAATAAAATCTGTTTATAATTATCGTTATTTTTTGCTATGAACTCCGTGTCATGTGTTTAAACCCATCAAAGTACTGCCTGCTACGGCTACAGATCTGTAGTGCTGCACGGAGAGAAATTTTTGCGTCAGGACAGCATATAGGCCACGCTACTGCCACAAATTTTATTTGTTAATATGGTGACGACAAATTTATTTGCTACTGTGACAAAAATTTTGTGTCAAGAGTGATGTGTCGCATGAGCAGAAACTTTTGGCTGATCGAGCAAATTTTTTTGCTAGTTGAGGGTTTTTGTTCTGACATGAGGTCTTTCTTATTGAGGGTAAATGGTTTTTTGGTTGTAGAAATAAAATTAAAAAAAATTAATTCCATTTGTACATGTGACAATTATGCATTTTTTACCAGTATCGGTACATACATAGATAAATTCATCAATTAAAATTACCTAACTAACCGGTATTCGAACCTGTTCCTACTACCTCACTACCTATGAACCCTAACCATTACACTACCGACCGCTCGTGAAGAATGAACACTTATTCCGCTTACTAGTATTTGCATATCCGTCTACTTGTATTTACATAACAAAAAAATAAACAAATAATCACATGAACTCGTAAAAATGATTCAATGCTTTTGGACGGCATCAGTCTATTCAAATATCAAAAATAAATATTTTTATACAAAAAAAATCACACATAGGAAAATATATAAATTTTTCCAAAAATTTTAGTTTTATTCAAAAATATTCTATATTAAAACTTTACATAAAAATATTTTACATCAATTTTACGTTAAATTTCATAAATACGGTTTGATTTAAATACTGTACCGTAAAACTACATACTTCCCATATATGTGATGATGTGTGTGAGATTTTTCGCGCAATACACACGCACAACCAAAGGAACAAAGAATAAATATCGAATAAATATCGGCTCATGCTTCCGATGGTTTCCCACAAACTAAACAATTAGCAAAATTAACTATAATTCAAATAAAGGCGATGGAATGCAATGCTTAAAAGCCAGCAGGGTTCGAGTAGTACGAACGATGAATAAGAAGTATGGCGCTTTGATGTAAAAAATCAATTCGCAATATGTCGCATGATATAAATATCGTAATATTGTTGTCTCATTATTATTCATTTCAAGTATATATTCAGTTGAGGAACAAATATGTTTACTTCTCAACCGTTGAATGTAAAGCATCCGCAGTGTGCTTCTTAATTCCGAATTATTCAACTCGGTTCTGTTATTTTACGTATTATATTCACGATGCAAAACCCAGACCTGTGTGTGATCGAATGATGAAGATGCTGAATTGCTGATTCTTCATTTCCTTGGTTAAAAGTTTTAACGATTCCATAACGAGTGAACGCCTGCCGGAAAAAATTATCCGGCGATATCAGAGCAAAGCTTGATTCAATGCTGCGGCGATCGATACGGGATCATGTTCAATTGCGGCAGCAACTTGATCAAGAGTAGGCAAAAAAAAATTGAAAACTCCACATCTAACGATAAACTAACTGTTATGGAGCATCCGGAGGTTTTCATTCGATCGAAGAGACTTAAAGTTGCAAGGAGAATGGAGGGAACAGAAAAAAGAAAAAAAAAATTGAAAAGAACGCGGGAATAGATCTTCCGGCGAATGTAAGCTCTGCCGGCGGCGAACCAACTATTATATTCCAAATTAACTTTCGTCCTCTCTATAAATTCCCTCCCCCTACCCAATTTATATGGATATACTCTACGCATACACACGACCACTAATCCTGTATCACGGGGTCATCGACTAGGGAGGTGTTTCGATTATTTAAATTCGTGACAACCAGTAATATGCGCAACTTTACTGTTGGATTCGTTGTCGTCCACTCAAATCTTCTCTTCTGATTTAACATTGCGAAAGTTATTTTTAGCTCATGTTTTCAAAGCCATTTAATTATCGAGCGAGTTGATACAGCCAAGTTTTTGTTGGTATTGCAAGTAGAAAACGAAGAATGTTGAAGCTCTGGATAACACGATTAATTTTTCAGTCTTTTCAGCCTGCTTTTTTTGTCCAATCGGGTGAACAAATTTTCATCCATTAATCACTTCTATTAAAGGGGTTTTTTTTTTTTTTTTTTTTTTTTTAACTTTTTAACAGCCTCCTTCTCCCCTCTTTAATGAGGAAAAGAATCTCCGATGAATAATTCACTAAGTTATCCACCAATACTTCAATATGATCATTGCCTCTGCTGACAGAAAACTTGAGAACATCAATGATGAAATGCCATTAAATTCTGTTGAAACCCCATTTATCCTTCCTGATTACAAAAACAACCTTATTAAGCACTGAATTTTCTACTTGCAGCGGTAACATTAATACCACCTGGAAAAAAATAAGTTATTTATGAACCCACGTGTCGCGTAAACGCTATTGATGTGCCTATTCGAGAGTTAATGATTTGAAATGTCCGGCACGTGGTATTCCGGACGTGTATCACATGCGCACGAGTCGGAACAACCCTCTAGTACGGAATCATCTCCCCTAAAAAACTTACCGTACTCTTCATCTACATACATAATATGTACCCTTATGGAAAAGGTATGAAAAACAAAAAACACTGAAATAGCTTCTCAATAGACATATGATGCCTCACGCGAATAGCAAACTTCATTGAATTTTATGAGCCAATGATTTTCTTCTTAATCGAGTAATCGATTCATAAATTTCACTCCAGTCTTATGACATTGAGGCTCGGGTTTTCTGCCTGCTGATTAAATGGCCTGATATCCAATGCTACAACCGTCAGGTGAAAACTACTTGGAGGTGGACTACATTCGGTCCCAAATAATTTGATGATCATTTATTGTTTCGTCAAAGATCTAATTTTACCAGAAATTTTAGTCTCATCTCCCATTATCATGTGTGCAAAATATTCTCGATTTATGGAAGCGAAATTGACGTCACCTTTGGACTACCGGTACAATTGCAGTCGTCCAATTATCGCCAGGTAAAAATTTAACACGAAGTAAGCATAATTGCGAATGTTTCTAGAACATCGTAACTGAATAAGCACGAGGACGCCCACTGAAGTGGAAAAACTTCAGCGAGCGTCTCCTTGCCCAAATGCTTGTGCATTGTGTATTGCATATGGAACTCGATAAATTTTCATTAGTTTATTCGTTTTATCTCGTGGCATGAGATATAATTATAGTCCCGTTCTATTTCTACGTCAATGAATAGCTCTCGCTTGATCTTATTTTCATCGAGAGCCACTTTTTCACTACGCATCATTGAATCATGTTTCGCGTCAAAATAGGACAGCTCGGCGAGGTGCCTTCGCATGACTTTTTATCTGATAAAATATATGCAGGGTGGTCAGAATTGTTTGAATTTAACAGATTCACACGCGGAATATGTTTTCGAAAATGTCATTATTTCCAAAACCTGCAATTTGTATGAGATTCTAGCAGAACTTGACACAGAGCAATAAAATCGGTTTTCGGAACCGTCACCTGACAACGTCCTGCTCTCGACGCGTTATCATATATGACTCTTCACGATATTCTATGTATACCTTTGAGCCGAGCTGCGATTACGTTTCTTAATTATGACTCGTTGTATCAACAGCTTTAATATGCATATTGTGAAACTTTGATGATTGGTATAATTATAACTCTGTTTTTCATATTCCAACGATACACGAAAAAATTCATAAATTCAACGGTAATTTATTTTTGGCAGCATTGTATTGTTGGGGCTGGATCACGATAACGTATCTGATACGCGACAACACCGCGCAAGCTAGATAGTGTCGCCTGTCGCTATCGAATTCTGTCCAATGACATTTGAATTTTGTTCGAGATTGAGCAAGATCGGTTAACAAGACTGTGATCTCTGTTCGCCGATACAAAACTGACTCTGAATTTTTATATCAAGGAATATAAGGGCATCCGGTAATAACACATAATTTTGTTCGTATATTTTTTTATTAAACAACGAATACTTTTTCGTTTTTCCATTAGTCGATTTTGCTCAAAAATCCAATCGCTATATGCAAGAATATTTTTTTTTTTTATAACGAAATCTCTTAAATACCAAATGTAACGCAAATTTAAATAAGAAAAACTTTGACGCTCGCGTAATGATGAGATCCTGAAAATAGACAACGTTTACGAATTAATTACTACCAAACCAGAGATGATGAATAGCCATCAAGCTGCCACTGCACTGAGAAAAAAAAAGTTATTGGAACAACAAAATCCCTCATTACGGAGTGCCAATAAAATATATGATCATCATAATGTCATAAATCATTGAACGAACACATAAATTTTTTATCAGACTGCACGTTCATTCTGCCAAAGAAATGTGCATTTCAATTGACAAAACTCTTCCAATAACATCAATTTTTATTGAATCAATCATTTTTTTTTCTCTGTGTGCAAATTCATCCCGTATTTACGTGGACCCGCACAAATCAGCAACCATTCATCCGGAATGGCTTTAATTTACCGATTTTCCTCGATCAAGAACCCGACAATGCGCGATAGTTGCAATGACGAAAGGGCCATTCGATTATAATTCCACTAAAAAATCCATTAATTATTCATCAAATTAGTCACGACACTGTGGATCTATGAAAAGGAATATCACGATCGAGCAAATATCGCGTGTTAATGAAAGCCTTCTGGAAACCTGGATTACAAGTAAAGCGTATAAATCAAACTCTCCATCGACGTTTGCACTCGTATAGGTATACGAATATGTCTGAATTCGGTTTTCGTAGGCATGAAAAACCTGAACGTGCGTGCTGAACGACCGTTTAATGTTTCTTTCCAAATTCAGAAGTGAAAAAAAAACAAAAAAAGCAAACGATCGGCTGACCTCTGAAACATCGAGAGTCGGGTGCGTCATGGTGGAACGTACGGTTTTACAAGCACCATTTTTCATCCATGGATGGTTATTGCGAGAGTCCCGAAGGGCGTGGTATTGACACCCGCGTTATGTGCATATATTATTATATACGAGAAAGTGGCAGCTTGAAGTTTCTATACCGATGGAGATGAATCGATTGCTGCCATATCGACATGAAAAACGAACTCGTTTCTATTTCTTCCTACCTATAATAAAGACGTTTTATGTGATTCGAGTGAACGATATATTATCATTCATGAATTATGTTACGAATAAACGGAAATTCTACACTAATCGTAAGAATAAATTTTCAACGAAGAATATTCCTGATCTTTTTTTTTTTTTTTTTTTTTTTTTTTTTCAGGCCACTTGTAATAATAATGGTTTTTGCTTCTGTTCACTTTCACTATGACAGGATGAGTGGCTCTGTCAAATTGGATGTTAGATACAGATCGGTACGTCAGAAGTAGACTTCATGGGACATTTTGTCTCGGTCAGTGTATCTCGTCAGAGCACCTTTAAAATTCTAATTACCCCGGGATCTCTCACTCGAGCCTTTCTCGCGTGATTTATTAAACGGTTTCAGGGCTGCGGGGGCCTTGTTCTTCCATGCATATGCTTCGAAAATTAATCGGTAACCGTGGATACACCCGGTCTTCCTCGGTTTTTTTTTTTATTGTACATATAGAGTATATTCGTGATTTCAGGCTCGATTAATAATCCGCTGCGAAAAATGATCGTCGAGTCGGGATCGAAATCTAAATCTGAATTTCAATAACTTTATTCGCTATTTTTTTTTTTCATCGTTCGAATATATTTGTATTTCACAGTGAAAAAAAAAAAAAAACTTTTCTGATTTTCTTCTCGCCTTAATCCTGTAGAAATTTATGAGTTTGCATATCTTCGTATGCGAGAGAGCAAGAGAGCGAAGGCTTTGACGTGATAATTTGTGATAATGTGATTTCAGAGCGGAAGCAGCAGCAACAACGGAGTCGTGAATATTCCAATGGGTATTATCGGAGGTCGCAGACAGCTATCGCAGCAATCATTCCAATCGTCGAAGAACAATCATTCACGAAATCAGCCATCGTCCGCAACACCGATCCCATCAACACCCAGAAATGCTCAACAAGTACCGGAAATATCTATGAGATGTATACGTGAGTGTTTTTGGTATCCGCGTCATATTTATAAATGCCTGAAATATTTAACGCTCTCTTGCCCTCTGTGCTTCGTAAAAAATCTAATTAATTTTGTTTACATGCTTGCTTAAATCCGGTTCATTTCATTCTATTTTATTATACGGGGATGCCCATAAAAAAATAATCAGGGAAGGATTCATAATTACGCAACTAATATCGAACGCTGTTTGGTATTTTTAGATGTCAGATCTTCGTCGAGAAATCTCGTCTCGACTAGAAATCAGCAGAGCATCACAAAAATGCTGCTTCTCATCAGCACCGTTTTTATACTGCTCAACTTACCGAGGTATATTAAGACGAAAAACAAAATCCTTTTTATCGAACGCTTCCCCCTTTATTATCGATGTATTATACACGTGCAGTCATGGTTATACCAAAAAATAAAAAAAAAATATATATATATATTCTACTCTAATTTGCATAGTAAACTGGGGTTGATGTCTCGGGGACCGGATATTGGGAAAGTAGACGCGGTGTTGTTTATCCTCGAATAATCGATTTCTATTAGAGCTCTAACGGGGTCCAATC
This sequence comes from Campoplex capitator, assembly GCA_037576405.1. Classification (NCBI taxonomy): domain Eukaryota; kingdom Metazoa; phylum Arthropoda; class Insecta; order Hymenoptera; family Ichneumonidae; genus Campoplex; species Campoplex capitator. The sequence continues at coordinate 2,961,220 of JARBWI010000323.1, read as the reverse complement.
GTTACGTTCTATCGGTCGAAAGACGTTTTCTCAAGCACTGAATTAATGAGCATTGATACGTTCATTTTCAACTCTGATACAAATATTAAAAGTTCAATGATTTTCAGTCGCGTTATCATCTTCCAAAACTATAGAATTCATTTATTCAATGAATAAAACTAATTTGAAATTATTTCTTTTCATTCGTTTATCTAATGCATGAAATGAAATAACTAAAAATTCTGTTGTGGAAACAAAAATATTATTTCAATGACTAATTTAAATAATATTTTTATTTTCACACATAAAATTGCAGATTTTTATACATTATAAATGTTTTTTGAATCGATTTTATCGTTATTACGAGTAAAAAAATAATATTTTTCATGTAAAAACATTGATCTTCGATTGACAAAGAAATGTATTTATTAATGAAACGGATAAAAATATAATTTGATATTTTGATATAATCAACCAATATCGATGTAATGACGTATTTTTTAATTTGTTTATTTTATTTTTTTCTATAGTTACGTTATACGACTGTGCGTATTTTTCTTCACATTGGCGCGCAAGGAAACACCGGCATTGCTCTGGTGTTTGCAGCAATTTTTTATGCTCCTCTACTACACAAACTTCAGCATTAATTTTCTGCTTTACGCCATGTGTGGCATCACGTTTCGTCGATGTTTGGAGCAACTTTTACGTAAAGCGCTCAAGAGCATCACCAGGTATCATTGCAACTCTCAGAGATACACATAGATCGTTCAGCCTATGAACTCCGGACAAAAAAATCGATCAAATAATATCGATCTATTATTACGTCCATGTATTCGATGACGGATTGCCACCATGCAGTGCATATCATGAAATAAGTTACGGTTTAACACGTTATATTCGAGAAGCATTAAAGCCACGAGAGATATAAGGGAAAGGGGGAAAGGGTACGTAAAATTTCCAATTTTAAAGACTTAACTTTCTTTTTTCAAAATCCGATCAAGTACTGCACTCGAGAACTGAATACATTTTTAGCTCGTATCAAAAAAAAAATAATTAAAAAATCGCTTCCAAAGTCTTGAAATGTTAAATATCTATTTCGCAGTGTAAAATCAACACGAATCTGACAATTTCGTTGATAAAAAAAAAAAAAAAAAAAACACACGAACACACGATCTAACTTTAGTTCAACACATTTGGTAAATATTGGTGATACACAAAAATTTCGTAGTGATAAGTTGACGAGATATAATTGTCGAAAATATAAGACTTTTGTTAACGATACAAGTGCGGTGGGTCGTTGTGGTTACGGTCTAATCTTAAGATATCCTTATGCGTTGTAATTTCGGAGTTTAAAGACTGAATAAAAAATGTTAGCCTCGAGATGATCGAGGAATTGAAAAATCATCAGAAATGTTCGTCAAGTACGCAATTATTTTGAAAATTTCCGAGCACAACTGCAAATTCAGAGTTTGCTTTTTTTATTTAATGAAATAACACCCAACGTAAAAGAATTTAAGTTATATCGCGAATCGCTTTCGTTGAACGGTTCGATTAATAATTGACTATTTATGTGGTATTGAAAGTAAAAAAGAATGGAGGAAAAGTTTGAAAATTCATGATCTCTGGTTACAGATACCTTGGGAAGAAGATGAGAAGAGTATCGGAAAGTTCATAAATTGGTATGGAGACTGATGGAAAAGGATATCCGGATGAAATTGGAATTCATACCAAGTACCGTTGAGAAACATTTCCATGATGTTTCATTGATCCGCGTACGTTGAATCTATGTATATCTTGATAATGATATTGTATATATATATATATATATATATATATGATATAGATATATAGATAATAAGCCGAAAATAAAAGGAGCACTTGTTGTCACTTTTATGTTTGGCAATTTGTAATAAATCGCTTTGAAAACAAACGTAGAGTGGCAAACGTTTTTTTTTTTTTTAAATTTTATTTTATTGTCTGGGGCAGTGTGATTTCAGTTCATCGTCTCATTGGATATATTTGTACATGAATGAAAAAAAAAAAAAAAAATTCAGTCATTTTGCATTTGTTGAAATGATTCAATTTGAGTAATGAATCCATTCCATGTGCCATAAAAAAATGTGAAGCGAATGCACACGCAGGATAATTGTTATGAATATTTAGTATTGGCATGCCACTTCCGGATCTGGATTATCATGCCTTTTTGAAGCGGAATTTAATTTCAGATTTTTTACAAAATTCTGTAATATATTTTGTAAGTTTCAGATACTACAAGAAAAAAAAAAAAAAAAAAATCAGTGATTGAAATAACACAGTAATTTTTTGAAAATTTCCTGCTGTCACTAGGTACTAGTACTGTAATACTAGGCACTGTAATACTAACGTAAACTTTTTAAACGTTTCCAACTGTTTCACCGATCAATGTCTTCAGAACTAAATGTTGTTCCAAAGTTTCTATAAATGTTTCTGCGTTTTACATGTTCGCAGTTTACATGTCCGAAAAATTCACGAATAATAATAATTATTATTATTACAATACTAATTGTCACTTTGAAAAAAAGATATACCAGTGGGAAATTGGTGAAAACTACAGAAACGTTATAAACTAATAAAATTGGTAGAATTCCTGAAGCAACATTCGCGATACAAATCGTTTTTTTTTAGATGCGAATATTTTTTTTTTTGTTTCATTCCGCCTAAGAAGCATATGCGAAACGAAAAACTCCAGCAATGTCTTTCTTTAGCACGCATAACAAAGATTGTGACTTGTTGAAATTTCGTTGAAATGCCGACGCAGATGTTTTGCTAGAAGTATATCGAAGAGTATGCCTTCAACATCAGTAGAAACAGTCTTGGTAGGGTGGCCTTTAACGTCGTAAAAGACAAGAATTTCAAATGCAAAATCGTCCTTTTTTTACACGATAGCACATGTCGCCCCCCCCCCCCCCTCCCTCCCTCCCTCGAATCGAAAGAAATCTATTTTTTTCACTATTTTATTTCTGGATATTGAAAATCTCAATTGCACAGAATTTCCATAAATTTCTTTTGTATCTGGAATAAAAAGAAACTCGTGAAAACCGTCTGCTTTTGGGATCATTTGACAATAAGAAACCTCGATAAATAATGGGGGAAAAAAAACTAATAATCCCAGTCTTTTTTGTTTCATCATCATGCTGACGAAAAATTAGTTTGTGGAAGATTATCCACGTGGGTTGCCACACCCAATATTATTTCGAAAACACTATCAAGCTATACGAGGCGTGCCACGATTACGGTGCGGCAACTTAGAAGGGCTTTGATATACTTCACGGATTAACATCGGACGAGTACACACGCGTCAGCTTCGTAGGCGTTTGGAACTGAAATCAAAAACTCTCCGAAAGGGAAAAGTCTTTAGACTCTGAGATCCCTAGACATTTACAGCGGTTTCTCGAACTTATGTAAGGACGACTTATGCGGTGCTCCAACGTGAGAGCATCCACGAGGGAGCGACTGAGTCAGCCGAGGGATAATACTGAGGTCTTTCGTTGATGTTTGCCTAACGTCTCGAACGCATTTCATGGTGTTCGTAAATATTGATTATCTTGGTTCAAATGGCACGCGCGCTGCGACAGTTTACATGGCGTAGCTTTATTCGGGAAAATTTACAAAACTTTGAACAGCGCAGGACGCAGGACGAAATTCGTATTTGGACTTGGGAAAAGTTACAAGCGGCTGAAAGCTCTTTGCTTTTCCTATCAACCGCACGCGTATACGTGAAAGTAGCTGTCATCGTAAATGACCAGTATCCACTAACGATTCGTAAGCAGCTGTGTTCGGAAGAAGATTTAAAAAATGAAGAATTTTTTTCACGGATTCTCTTTTAAATCGGAAAATCAATGTTATTTTATCAGAAAAAAATCACACACTTTCAGGGTCGGTGTAGACTCGTCTGTGATAGTTTTTTCAGACGAGATTGGTGTATTTCATAAGCTTCATATGTGAAATTATCTCGATGAAAATTCAAGTGACGCGTGACATTAGTCGGAACCTGCTTACTTTCATGTGCACGATCCCGGGGATGCAATCAGTTTTGCAATTAAAATTTTCTCTTTGATCTTATAAACCGAGGTATTAACACAGAAGGCATAACGCAGTTTCCATTTAACGTCCCAAAGGAGAAAACGAATTTTGTGGGCAAGCTTAAAAAAAAAAGAAAAAAGTATATCCCTTGTTTTCACCAGCTGCAATAACAGCTGTTTTGGATAGAATCTAATGCGGGGTCAATGAATCTGAGAGGAGTCCATTCATGCGAGTTGGTCTTTCATACCAAATGATTTATGTTGGAAGTCGTATAAAATTGAAATTTAATTTTCTGAAAGACAGAAAGACGTGAGTTACGTGCTTTGCGACAAAAGTCTACATTTGGTTAAACCTGACGTCATCAGACGTATATTATTATTCAATTTTATAAAGTAGAGTTGTAGACGCGTAATATTAATTATATAGTTATGTTATCGGTACAATTATCTCCGCTGAAAACGAAATTTTGTTGAAATATTAATATATTTTTTTACACGTATTTCAACAATATTTATTTTTTCGTTCGGCCAACAAAATTTCGAATCCAACAACGAAGCTTCTTTATACAGAAACAGAAATGAATATTTTGTTGGACAGATTCAACAAAATGTTTCAATGTTTCAACAAAATTTCGTTTTCAGTGTTCAGATGAGTATATGGAACAGGAAGAGTAGATGACTCAGTAATAATTTGTTTCTTTGAGACTCTTGAAACATGGAAAACCAAATGCAAATGAGCCGTTCATACGAGACAACGAAGAACGAAGCGATTTGTTTTTTTGTTGATACCAGAAGAAATTGAATCGAGAATTGAAAAATGTTGATACGGAAACGATTAATGAGGGTGTGAGTTCACCGGGTAGACGAGGAGATGTTTGGGCTGATCCCAGACTGTCAAAAATGAGAGGTAATTATTTTTTTATTTTTATAAAATAAAACTTCTCAATTTTCCATATAGAAATATATTTTTTCAAAAAATAAGTATACATCGGTCAAATCGAATCATAAATGTCAAGGGTTTGGATGTGTGAAAGTTAAAAGTAATGAAGATACTAAACAGATTATATTTTTCTACTGTATATACCTATTTTTTTATTAAAAAATGTACGTTTTTTTTCTATGACGAATTAGTTTCGGCTACAGGAAAATTGAAAGATTGTATAGAATAGAATTCGTTTCCGAGGCTTAAGCAAATTGTGTAAAATTTCATTAAAGTAATCTTTTCGCGGTGGCTCAGGTCATAGGATTTGCGTTTAAAAAAATTTAATGCCGTTCTTCGTATATAATTTATTGATCTCACGAAAATTCAAGCTCGATTATCGACCAAGCTAGAGAGAAAAAAATTTTTTAAAGTAGATGTTTTCCGATTTCCAATCTCAAAAAAAAAAGTAAAAATCCATAAGATATTTGACAAAAACCAGATTTAAGTACTTGAGGCTTGTAGCGATGCAATGGTATCAGAAAAAAAAGCGATTGTCGACCTAGTTTTCATGGAATATTGAGTTGAAATAGAGCATCCGTCGTCGTATTCATGTCTTTGCATCGACATTGTCATGCATTGACCCGAGTCATTGAAATAATTATATCATTTAGGTAAATTTTATAATTATAAGCAAAAACTGGTTTTTTATTGAGACAAATTTGTTTATTAAAAATTATTATTTTTACGAGTGTCAGAAACTGGGATTGGCATAAATTTTGAATAAAGTCATTCTTATGACTAGTCACTACGACAGAATTACCTTAAACATACGATGTTTAGATTTATGAGTTTGGAACTAAATGTATAATAACGAATGTGAACATGTTATTAGAATCATTGAAAGAAATTCGTCGTTGTTATAAATAATATTTATGGTATCCACGGAATGTGATAAATTTGAAAGAAAAAACAAAAAAAAAAAACAAAAAAATTTAATTTATGTTCAGCTTAAATGTACACGTGAAACTAAAATTAAGGTTGTTTGAACCACGTAATAAGTGTATTTTCAACGTTAAAAATATTGTCCGAAGTAAAGTCTCGGGACAGCAGACGACAGGACTGTCGCCGACACTATACTTTCTCATAATAAAACTGTTCGCGGTTTATAATGTACGAAGATTAACATACTTTAGGTTATGGAGCTTTTTATTATTTCGGATAAATGACTAAATATCGGGAACCATATGTTTCGAACGATGTAAAATTTACAGAAATAAGGGAAAATAAAACCTTGATAACAGGGTGAAAAGATGTCTGACTGACTCATCGATAAGGCTGCTATTTTCAATATGTTACGTTTTTCGGTGTATTAATTGTAAATCACATGTGAATAAAGTAATGTTGTTATTGGAGAATAATAAAATTTTTAGTGGTGTTTTTTTTTTTTTTTTTTTTCACTTTACGTAGTTCATGAGAATTTTTTGAATTTCGATATTGATGCAAGCATCATTATTTTGTTAGGAAATTAATCGTATATCCTTCCAAAAGGTTGGTATGAAATATTCGAGGAGAACATCACCGTAGGAAAACAACGTGAGTATCAATATTGAATTTAATGCTTTACTTTATCTATCACGAAAAAAAGTTATGAAAAATTCCAGTGTTCGACCTCGCGGGCCAGCGGAAACAGGAACTTCAATAAAACGATTTGATTTCCGTTTTTATCGGGAAGTTTGTTAAAAATTGTGTAAATTTTAGAAAATCACGAGTGTGTACAACGATAGCTACATTTCTGCGAATATTCGAATTTACCCTCGATAAATAATTCTTCACCCAAATCTCCAATTATTAGTTATATCATATATATCTGTGAAAAGAAATGACCAAAATCTGATAAAATTTTGAAAAATCATGCTAACTCAAAAAAGCTAATAGAAGATGATATTTCGGAGAGACCAGTTTGATACTGAAACGTGATATAACATATATAGTGGTTAAAAGGGTTTTCCGCGGAGGAAAATGTGGGCCAGGGATACTTAACTGAAACTATTATACCAAACTCTTAATAATTTAATGTTTCATGAACGACGATGAAGCATACTTCTACGATGCAATATTATAAAAAAACGGAGATTTTGGAATATGTTTCTTATAAAATCGATAACACTAAGTTTGCGCATGGAATTCACCGTGATCTTTTGTCAGACCCTAATGAATTTATTCATCATTTTACCACGGCCATGCAGAGAACTTTTATCGGCTCATCGGTCGTTCTTGTATATTCCCAAGAGAATTCGAGACGTCTTTTCTCTTTTAGAATCGAAAAAGATTCGCCGAGGAGCCAAATAACGAAGAGCAAAAAAAAGTAGATAACAGCACCCTCTGACGTAGATCGTGTGAAGAAACTCTCGGTATGCGATATGAGTATTCCGAATTCTACTAGAAATTTAGAAAATTTGAAGAACCACTTTTTCGATGACACGTGAACGTCGACCTTTCGTTGTGACGTCATTTTCTCAAAGTTTTAGAGGAATAAAATACATCAAATTGCATAGCAAAAAAGAGCTCGAAATTTCGAAATGTTATTCCTAAGAAACTTTCTGAAAGTATATGCTTATTCGATATTTCTTTACGTGCAACGAATTTTTATTTAATCTGTTTTTTTTTCTTATACTTTCGTACATGACTAGAGAAAGAATCTAATTATCACGTCTCTTGTGCTTTCCAATACGATTTTTTTTTTTATCGACGAATCAGAAATTAGGCCACATTTCTCGAGTTCTCAGTGATAACCTCGTCCCAAATAGATAACGTAATTACTAATTTCGATTGAAAAAGAAAAATAAGGATTTTTTTACCGTCCATTACTAGACAGTGAGAAAAGCCTCAAACTCTTTTGAATAACTCATTATCGTAAAAAGAAGGAATGAGAAACATATTACATGCGTCGTAAACGTAGTTTTATGAAGTATTCTCTGAGCTAAAGTAAAATACGTTATTTATGAAATTTTGGAATGGTTTCATAAGCACTTGCAAGATATCGAACTTCCGGCACGAAGAAAACGTTCAAGAGGAATTTTATAATTATTCTTGAATACATAAATAGAGCATGCAAAAAGGACGATCAATAATGTACGCTTTTCAATCGGATCTTTGCTTCCAATGAGTTGATAAATATAAATATATATTTTTTTTCTCGTACACGATATTCCTAAGCGAACCCTTTAAGGTGTTTCGGTACAGGCGATACAATGTTGCCATGCCAAACCATGTTAAAAACATAAAAAAATTCAAAAAGTTGAGAATTTTATAAAATTTGGTGAACATATTCTTTAGTGCCAAATTTGAAAAATAGAAATTTTTTCAGATTTTTCTTCTACACAGTTATCGAGTAATCGAACACTGAAGTTTACGTGTATAAGCCCAGCGTTTCCATATATACAGGTATACATTCCGGGCATAAGAAATGTGCTTTAATGCGTAATAACTCGATAACTAAGTTGAAGAAAATTTTGAAAAAATTTGTGTTCTCGTACTTGATGTTGAAGAACATTATCACCAAATATCATCAATTTCTTAACATTTCGACTTCTGGACCGAAACTCTTTAAGGTTTTGTGGGATTTCATATATACCATCGATTATCTAAAAACGTGGCAGCGTCTCGACGTCAAGTATTAAAAAATAAAACGTTTGAGCAGGCAAGGCAAGACGTGCAATACTCGAGATTGTTCGTATATACTTAAAAATTCGATCCGGTTACACTAATTTTTCAATTTTTGCCAGAGACCCCTCGCGACAGCGTTCTTGACAGGGTCGAAGGTCGCTCATTTCTAATACATTATTTTATATCTTGTTTGGCACAAAACTGGTGAATCAACCAAGTCAAGGAGGGTCTGCAAAGGGTCGATTAAGCAGGCGGTTTATTGAGTTTCAGCTCGATAAAAATTTTATCGAAACTTGGAGAAAATCGCCTGTAAAAGTCGCGAATTCAAGAGGTTGCTGAAGCTCTCGGTGACCACCCACCCATTGCTGTATGATGATAATTATTAATGCCCTTTGACGCGGGTTGATGCGGGCTGCACAGGAATTCATGGAAGCTTTTCATTTTTTGTTGTTGAATGAATTCAGTCAATTAAACTGAATCATGAATCAACTCAACTATCGGAATTGAATGATTTTGTTCGCGCTACTCGTACCATTTATTTGCTTATGCGGGCATACTTTTATGTTACTTTAAAAAAATTATATTTGTTGAAATCTCAATGACGAAATTCATCATCATTAATATATTTGCCTACGCTGAGATTTTGAAATGTTTCTTTTAATGATATTAGAACGAAATGCCTGGGGTTGACGTTCGTCACGAGATTTTCATCTCTCGAAGGATCCGGACACCGCGAGCCAAGAATTATTTTATACGCACCCAATAAAATTAAGCTCCTCGGCACGAGCTGCATTTCATTTCAGTATATTCTACCTTCGCATTATTAAAAAAATTAATACAAATAAATATTAGGGGCTTGACCAAACAGAAACATACGAATATTCTGACTCGAATATTTTTATAAAAATATTGAATTTCTTTTGTCTCATCATGACGTCAAAGGTATGGAGTTATCACGGGAGTTATTTTTTTTTTAGACTAAAAGCTACAAACCCAATTGTTTATCAGTACGCACTACCAGATATTTTCGTCGAAATACTGGCTGTTTTCAGAACGAAATATACAGAAAAATGCTTTTAAAAAAATAAGCTGAAACAAAATGCTCGACATTTTTAAAAACTCACTTTGGTTTTACCGGATCCAGTTGGACCGACCAGCATAAGCCCGTGTCTGACCAACGTCGTTTCGTACAGCTGTATTACTTTTTTCACGAATTCTGTAAACACGATGGTTAACGAAAATTAATTATACATAAACGCAGTTTCGCTGGCACATTTTAAATCCGGTTGTCTGTTTTTCTGTTACAAACCAACGGATTTACCATTCGAACGTTGAATACATATTCACCATTAACATCTTTCAGACCCATTTGCAAAATTGCGTCTCGTATTCCAGCCTCGAGTATTCCATAATCCACCGGTACTTCAACGAGCTTTGGAAATAAATCCGAAACAATACCTGCCGGAAAAAGTGATTACAGCTTTTACATAACTTTTTCCTCGAATAGAGTAGCTTTATGTAATACTTGCGAAAAAAATGTAGCAATAATCTGTTGACTGTTACGAAAAGATAAAGGTATATACGATGAAACGAACCGTGGAAACAGAACCTTTGTTCCCGTTCTCTTTTCAAACGAAAATGTATACCTGTCACTGAATACCACTGAGGCACGTGCTATGAAGATATACAAAAAACGATCTCTCGTTGAATTATCCGAAAATGAAATCATCGATGATTCCATTTTTCACATTTTTTTTCGTTGTCATAAAATAAAATAATAATTTTGTAATTCCCGAAAGAATCATTGTCATGCATGCGGTATGTATTTTTCATTAAATATGGTCACTGAAGGGTATTTTGAGTCAAGTGGACCAGAGATTATCATGACTAAATACTATGCTGCAACGCAAAATTGATTGGATAGCTGATTGATAAATCGGTATAACGCTGCGAGGAAAATTTGATTTTCGAGTCGTTTGAGAACGTTAAAAAAGGTGCAGGCATCATACTTTTTTAGATATAACTTAGTCTGCTTTTCGCGTGGGTTGAGATATGCAAATTTATTATTTGAAATGTTCTGCTGTTGAGCTGAAATCACAGTGTTCTGTCACTCTGCACAACGTAATTGTGACGTTGAAGAAGGGGAAAAAGTAATACTTATTGAAAATGCTGATCTACTATTTGCCAAGTTCTTTTCGAAGTCGAAGTCAAACGAGGCACGAGTGTTACTCGTGTCACGCAATTTCCATGTTATTCATGGTGACAGCTGTCATTTTAATGGAACTTTATAAAGTGTTTAACTCTCGACTTTTCAGTCGACAAACTAAAGTTCAAAAATATTCTGTGCTCAAAGCTAAACATTTTATATTGAAATAAGAAATTTTGCTACACATATTTTAGAAATGGGAAAATGAACGTGTAGCAATATCGGAAATTTATCAGTGCAAAGTCCATATTCGAGAGAACGACTATTAATTAAATTAATTAAACTATTTCCTACGGAACGAGTATCGCATCGTAACCAAAGTGCATTCTTGAAAGTCGACCTCCGGTTGTTACCAGTTATTCTCAACATTCTCGAAATGTTTCTTACCGTTGAAAAGCTTCAGATCATCTTTGAGGAATTTCGGTACATTAACATCGCGCAACGCCCTCAGACATATTTGAGCTTCTTCAAGATCTTTTTGTTCCCTTTTCAAATTTCCAGCAACCGCGATTACAGTTTTTACCGCTCTCATACCAAAGTCGTAATGATCCTATCCGAGAATTTGAAACGAAAGAAATTTTTTAAATATTCTCGAAGATTAAAAGTTTCCTGGGTACGATTATCATTTTTCAACAATGTGATCTGCCAACTGACCTGACTGCTCAATTGTTCGGAACTCAATTTGAAGGTCGTCGTTATTTTTCCAGCAAGATTTTTCGCTTCCGTAAAACCGTATGAGAACAACGAGATTTCAGCAATGAGTGAATAGTTTGGTACCATCATAGCAACGGGACGAAAGAGAGCTTTGAGATTGTCAGGTAATTCGGTTCTACCAGCGTAGCCTGGATTCATCGTGATGAAAACGGCGCACGATGGTTTCAGGGCAATGTCGACACCCTCGAAGAAAAATCTGCAGGCAAAAACATGGGTTTACTTTTTTTTGTCGCCATTGAAGATCACTCGTAAATAAGGAAATGTAATTCTCGTGATTCTTCAAAATGGAATCGATTACACAGAGAGCTTCGAGAATTATTCACACGATTGGACTAAGGTAGCTGTACAGACGTGGTATCTCACCTCTCAGCTCGTATTTGCTGAGCCTTCTGAATCGTCATGATTTGTTGTGCTATCACCGAAAGTACTTCGATGTCGATTCGATTGAATTCATCGAAGCATGCCCAAGCACCAGCACTGATTCGTGATCATTTATTATGTGAATAAACTGAAGAACAGTAGAACTTTTAAAAGCATTTAATTGATTGCTATTCGAGGGGTTTACCTAGCCAATCCTTTGAAGAACTTTCCCATCGACAAAAAGTCTAGTTGATCGGAGCAATTGAAAACGACGCATTGGATGGCAAATGCTTTGGCAAGATCCTTCGTCGTCTCGGTTTTACCGGTTCCAGCTGGACCAGCAGGTGCACCACCGAATTTCAAGTGCAATGCTCCCGTCAGAGTTAAATAGCAGCGATCGGTGAGAGGCGTTATCACCAGTCTCCCATTGTTACCCAGATATTCGTAGCTATTTTATTTGTCAAACATTACTTTTACATTACGAAATTTTTTTTTTTTTTAATGAAATTATTGATTTGAGTGATCGAGTGAGTGAAATTGAATGAAACGAATGAAAAATGTTCACTTTAACGCTCTATACCCGTATGGAAATTCCGCGTTAACTGCTCGAACCCGCAAATTATTTTCTGCTTCGATCCAGTAATAACGGAGCTGTGATATCCAGTCAAAATCATTAATACTGGCAACACCCTCATCAATCAATTTGGCAAGAACATCTCGCGCGTGAACCTCGATTGTAATTGCTGCCTCGAGCATCATTCGCTGAATTTCGGTCTGATCACCGCGTACCAGTTCTCGAAGGTCGTCCAACTGTTTCGTCAGGATAATTGCGATGTCGAATAGATAAATTATCATTTTATTATTAAATAATCCGATATTCTCATTCAATTCAAAAACAATTCGATTGAAAGAAAAAAGAAAAAAAATTGCAAAATGTAGCAAAATGCGTCAGCGGCTCGACGATGTCATGTACGCGAATATGAAGGTTTCCGGGCTTCTCGCATGTTTTTATACATACGTGACTAAGCATAAGGCGATAATAATCCCTGAGTGAATTGTTCAAAATTCCATCTTCGACGTGTGCCGTCCAGTAAGTCTGCCCAGCGCATATGACAACTTGTCCTGGCCACATGTATACCCACGTTTTTCGTGGCGTCGTTTCGACGACCTCCAACGATTGACGAATTATTTCTCTGAGCGTATTTCGCATTGCTTCTTCGACTTGGCCTAGCCAATTTTCGACATTACCATCGGGATAAATGGTCGGGCTCAACGGAACTTGTTCGTATTCCGCCGAGTACATCATAGTTATTTTTAAATCATCTTCGAATTTCAATTCCCTCATATTTTCAAAGCATTTTCTCAAGTGAGGCTGTACAGCTCGGACATTTTTAGCTTGAGCAAGAATTTCGAGGAGTTCATCGTCGCTGAGAAAGAAAAATCGTGGAAAAATCATTCTTTTCGTTTCCAAATAATCGGCGAGACCTTTTTGCACTAATTCAAGAAGGGATATGCATTCCTTCAGGCTCTCGAGTAAACTCTTGTCCGGACAAACTTCGAGTATCTGGTCGTAATGCGAACAAAACAATCGATGGTCATGTAACGACAAATGTTTATAAATGGAAAGATTTGATTAGCCGCTCAAAGGCTTTTACGCAATTCATCACGAATAGCCTTATTTTAAATGGTCAAATGGTAGGACTGAGTCTTACGATCGGACATTCGTAAGCGTTTTTCATAATTCGTCGCCAGTTTCGTTCCATCGTGCTGTATTTTCTTGCTTCAACCGGCAACTGGCGACTTATGTCTTCCGAGGTAAAAATCGGCTCGAGATACATCCAAATTCTGAACAAAAAACAAAACAAAACAAAAAAAAGCATAAGAGAGCGTTGTTTTATTAATTTTTTTCTTCCATTACCTTTGAACCTCGATCCAATAGCCTATTACTTCTTGGGTCAGCTTCAGTTTGTTTTCCCACTGGATTATTTCATTGTCGAAGGCACCTTTGAACGGGCTGAAGCTTATTTGTTGAGTACTCACGATATGATCGTCCAGTAAGATGAGAGTTTCGTCAGGAACTTTCATTATGTACGTTCCTGTATTTTATCGAGTGAATTTATTACGCGCTTGATATTGATTTTCGTACAATTCTCTTAATTATTAAAGTCGGAAAATTTTTCATGCCGGATATTGCAACGAGTCACTTTGAGAAAATGAATAAAACGACATTGAAAATTGTGGGCGTTCTCAAGTTGTGAAGCTATTAAATTCTCTGCAGAGCGCATGAGCGAGTCTGTGTCCAACGTTGCAATTGTTATCTTTCATATTAAAATTTTTTGTTGATAGCAGACCCGTATTTTTGTAGGGAATGACTTCCATCTCGATCGTTTCCCATTCTTTCAACATTTTTTCCAGCATTCCTTCGATAGTGTATTCTTTGGCAGCGCTTTCGGATACTTCCTTAACGCTATCTTCAAAATTCTCGATGCCCAAGACGAGAAGAGCCTTGAGGGTGAGCGCTGGGCTTAAAGCCATTTGGATTCCAGTACGAGTACTAAGTTCTTCGAAGTGTCGAGCTTTCATGCCAGGATTTCTCAGAGATTGTATGAGACCGATGTAGGGCTTGAACGATTCAATTTGATCCCTTATGTCAAGGGCAATCGCTGCTATCTCTGATCGTCGATGATTAATCAAAGTTTCGGTTTATCAGCGGTACAGAAAAAAAAAAAACTCATTTTTTTCCAACAACAAAATCAATCAGGAAGAAATTAACGAACTTGGCTGTTCTTCGAAGACTTTTGCGCATCGTGACATAGCTTTGTGCATGTCGGTTACGGTCGTCTCGATGAGCTGACCATCTATACTCGTCAAAGGATTTTCCATCCAGATTTCGTACCAATGTAACCAATCTGAAATAAATCGTTAAAAACGCAATTATTATTCCAGGGACGAAAACTTATTTGTTCTCATATCTTAACGAAGGGGTCATATTTGAAGAAAATTTTATGAAGTTGTATAATCAATATTTTTAGAACTTCATTGGTATTCGGAATATCGAGTTTATTCGATAATTCGATTCGATTTTTCGAAGAAAATCGTTTGGCTCTCGTGATTCAAGACGAGTTGAGTCATTTACACAAAATTTGTGTGCTTCGGAGAATCAAATAATTTGCTAGCCAACAGATATAGTATTGTTGGATCGACAAATTTTTCGTGTGGCAAAGTAGGATTTGGTTCGATGAACAAACATTTCTTTCAATGCTATCACTAGCTATTCGTGAAATGATTATTTTTTTTTTTTATCGATTCAAAAGTCCGAAATTCTTTTTTTTTTTTTTTTTTTAATCATTTTTGTGCTGTAAAAAGCTCCGAATATTTCGTTTATCTTCTAAAATCTGTATTCTCAAGATTGGTTCTCGGGAAGAGAAAGAAAAAAAGAAAATTCAAAAGAGTTGGTGAAAAGGATTTGAAGATTTTTGTTGGCATGAATAAAATATTTCGGAAGCAGGCTCAAGGGTGAAAGGCGAGAGCCTTTTCATGTAGCATCATAGATATTTAGATTCGGATTAAGAAAGAAAGAAGAAAAAAAAAAAAAGAACTCGATTACCTGAGGCCGTGAGCCAGAGAGTTTTGTAAGGCTCGAAATCTTTCATGAGCTTGGTAAGATGGTCAAAAGGCGTTATCGTGACACCAAAAAGTTTTTGTCGTTCGTTGAGTAGCATACCGTGTTCTTGACTGTCTTTCATCGATCTCCAAACCCTCTTAGCGTCTATCGCCGTTTCGTGTATCTTACCGATGTCGCTTTGTTGAGCAATGTTCGTTACGTTACCAACGAGGGTATCTATTCTGTCAAGAAGATTCGCCTCGTCCAACACTTGTTGTTTGAAGAATTTATCCACTTCGTTTGCGAAACGAGCTACTGTCTCTTGGGTCTACTGTGAAGAACGAGAAAGATAGAACATAGCACGACTAAATGCAATTAGCTTTTAAACCATTTTTTTTTGTAAATCCGACTGCACCTTTACTCGGTGTACACATTTTTTTTCACAAATTTTATCGTTAAAAACCATCCTGTGAGATATCAATACGCGATGTTCGACAATGTACAAAAAAAAAAAAAAAAAAAACAAAAAATTTCACACCCACATCCATCTTCAGCCTTGTCCGAGTCTCTTTGATAGAAAAAAAAGCTCGAAAAATATTTACGATCGCAGCTCTTAGCGAAATAGCTAGAAAATATTTTGAAACAGTTTTTTTAGAGAAGCCACGATGGCAGATATTTATCAGATAAATCTCAAAGAAACTCAAATACCCAATCGAGTTTTGAACGATCGAACAGGAAATCAAATTTCAACACTTTTGGATTAGATTCATTTGACACTTTTATTCTGTGGAACGAGTATCAAAAAGGCCAGGATATCGGTCGTCGATTGGATGAAGGCACTCGGTATTCGTATGCCATATTTGGTTACAGTGGATTCTGTACTCCAGAATTCTCTCAAAAACTCTCTCCTGTTATTGAGCTTTGTTCTTATGAAACTCAACAACAGCACTGAAGAGTTCGTACGTGGAGCCACCCCGTGAGGAGTATGACTACTAAAAATAATAGCAAATATAATAATAATGCACATAAAGTAGGATTCAACGACATGCATAACGTATAGACTGCATTAAAATCTACGAAACTCACCTGAAGCTCGATCTCAAGAGGATAGCCGATCGTTTGCCATTTCGCTTTGAAATCTTCGTCGGATAAATTCCACTTGAACGAATCGAGTATGTCGAATTCGAGTTTGAGCCTTTGCATCGTACCGTCCAAACTTTTCACCGTCAATGGAACTGTTTCCATCCATTCACGAATATCAAATATTTCTTCGATACTCCGTGGCTCTTCTTTAAGCTTTTCACAAATCTCCGTATAATTTTTCAACAAATCATTTACTTGATCGCGTAAAACTCCGGTAAACATCGCGAGCAAACCATTGCCAAGATCCTTGCGTTTATCGACGAGAAATTTTTTTAACGGTTCAACGTTTACGTTAAAAGCTCCGATGTATATGGACGTCGGTACTGTTTGCTCGATGCTTCGTTTTATGTTGAACTGAAAAGCTATTTCTTCTTTAACTTCTGATGGCGTGTGTTGAGCTGTTTTAAAATTCCTGTTTAATGAAATTCTATATCGATCTCACGCTCCATTTGAAGCCACAATGAAAATATTCATCGAATATATCGTCACCACGATGATTTTTAATGAGATAATAAAATATCTGAATAACGATCAAATGACTGTACCGAAATTCATCAACGACACAAATTCAATGGATTATTGGAATTTCATTGTTATCCGTTGGATCAACGCGATGGAATAAATAAAAAATTCTTTAAATAAATATGTTTTTTTCCTTCATTTGTTGGCCAAGCTTTTCGTGCGATCAGTTTTCAGAATCGTCATTCATAACGATTATTGAAGGAACATAAAGCAATTTGAATTTAGGAATAAACGCTTTGTTTGAGTTCGTCCAGCCATATGGTTCTGTCCATTTTGTTACTTGGGCGTCTGCGGTTTTTCATTGCAGGATTAATTTTCAATTTATATCTCCGGAGATATGTAATTGTCAGCTGTTCACTGGGGTCAGATTTTGAGAGTATTATTCTATTAATTTAATATATATCTTTCGCTTGTTCAGTTATATAAACGATGAATCATTGCTCGAGGCAACAGTAACATTCATATCGAAGGGTACGAAAAAGATTTTTTTCAGATTTTTCCGAACATTATTTCCATGATTTTAACGGTTACAAAGATAACCATATTTTTTATTTTTTTGTATGTATATGAACAATAAGTCTGCCAAATTTCAGATTTTTATCGTCATTATTATACAAGGCAGAAAATAATTAAGCAACAAGTTCGATAAATACACGTATTTTCCATTTAAAACTTCAAATCTTCGGCGGGCACCCCTTAAAATTTTTTTAACGCGTTCAAACTTGGTACACATTTTTTTTAATTTATGTTGATGATGTTTCTGCAAAGGAATTCGCAAAAAAAAAAAAATTACCCTAGTTGCGGCCACCCTAATACCCAGTTTCGTCGATACATTATTTCCCTTATAAAAGTAGATACTCGGGAAAGAGATGTAAACGAAAAATAAAATGAAATGAATCGTTGGCTCGTAAGAAACTCAACGCTTTTACTGACCTGATGTAATCGTTAACGTCCAGCTCGTAAAGATCCAAGTATTTGTTGTATTGTTGGGCGTAAGCGAGCAGAGGTATGATCGATTGTTTGTAAGCTCTGGTCAATCGATCTCGAATATCGATAACAGATTCTTCCAAGAGACCTACGGAGCTGAGATAAAGGTCGCTTGGAAATTTGAGACCGGTTAGAAAGAGAGGATGTGCCTGTCGTATCTTGTGACACTGGATCAGCGCGTTATCGAAAAGCGAAACGATTACGTTCTGACAGGAAATTAGAAAGGAAATTAAATCCTCAAAGAAACTTTTATTATTTCAGGAGAATTTATGAAAGTAAATGAATCGACGACATCATTAATTACCTCGAACATTTCAAGATTCTTCGAATAGTAAGCACCCTCATGGTTCATTTTCAACTCGATGGAAAATGTCGGATTCACCGGTGGTACAAATTTCGAATTCACCAGATCATCGCCCCAATAATAATCTCTCTCTACATCGAGCGTACACAAGGCCGGTGTTTCGAGCATTTTCACGTAAAGCCCCATCGAATTTGTCACGAGATTTCTCAACGCGCTCTACCAATTTAATTTTATCGACGACTCAATAATCTGTTATAAATATCTTCGAATAAAACGAATTGACAAATTTCAATCAACTGGGAAATGAACGACATACATCGAGAGAGCACTGAGAGGAGAACTGAGTTTGACGCTTTTTTTTTTCAAGCTTTCAAGTTTTCAATACCGATAGTCTGAAAGCTTATTCGAACAGTTAGATTATTGAACTTTTTTTTTCCTTCTTTTATTCTTTTGATTAAAGCCATGTAAAATTTCAGCGACGTCGGAAATAGACGTGCGAGAATTTCGACGGTATTGCGCTTGTTCGTAAAAAATGAAACTGCCTGACAAAGCTGCGTCGATGAAAAAGGCATTTTCTTTCTCAAAATGATGAAAAAAAAACAAAAAACAAAAAAAATGGTGGAGTTATAACGTACACGCTAAATTGAATTCGTTATTGCATTTTCGTAAAAACGAAATCACTCGAAAGTCCGTCAATGAAAATGTAATTTTTTGTGCTCAATTTGATGGAAGAAAAAATTGTGGAATTATAGCGTACAGGGTGAGCTTACTTGGCACGTAATAATTAA
This sequence comes from Campoplex capitator, assembly GCA_037576405.1. NCBI lineage: Eukaryota > Metazoa > Arthropoda > Insecta > Hymenoptera > Ichneumonidae > Campoplex > Campoplex capitator. The sequence continues at coordinate 2,941,964 of JARBWI010000323.1, read as the reverse complement.
AAAAAAATAAAATAAATAAAAAATATTGCCTTTTCTTGTAACAATTGCTCTGCAAAATAAATAAAAAATGTCTCCGGAACGATTCGTTTAGTGCAACGAGATATGCTCACCTGCATGATCAGAACTTTCAGATCGTTGAATCTTTTGAGCTTCAAGATGTCATAAATTTTTGGCACTTTGAGTTCAATACTGAAGCATCCTTTGCCGATATCTCTGAGCCACATCCTGACTGAACGAACTATATTTTCCAACCACTGTTCTCTGAGATATTTGATAAGAGCGCTTGTCGTTTGAATCTGTTGGGCCTCGAACTCGTCCAGGCTCATGGATTTTCCATAACTCGTAGAAAATAAATTCATCGAGGAAACTTCGATGCAAGCTTTTACTATGCACACGCTCGCCTCGTACACTTCCGGTCGAACGTACAAAGTATACCAATGAAAAAAATCTCTCGTTTTCTGCAATCGAGGTATTAAATTTAGATTACAATTTATTTTCCTGTCAAATCACAAGGAAGGGGGCGAGGACAATTGTGAGATTACTTGAAAATTTTCCATTCCGGTTTTATAAATTTTCTTCTTCATCGACCAAGTCAAATCTTCTTCGAACGTCGGAGTTATAAACTTGAACATATTCGGACACGATCGCATGATTTTTCTCCATTGAAGATCGCACATAGAGCGTTTGTAATCCAAGTCGATTTGTGCACAGAGCTAAATTCATTGGTTCATAAAATAAAAGAAAAATCTGTCATTCTAGCTTCAAGGAATTTTCTTCCTTCATAATTTTTTACAAAATTTTATCGCAAAAAAAAAATAAGCTTTTCTTTGCCAGGGATACTCACGCTGGCAATATTTCTCGAAGAGAATTTTAATTCGCCCTGCCTCAAAGCGGATCGAATAATAATATTTTTCTGCTCCTCATCGAAGGACGGAAGATCTTCAATCTGCATGCAGTCGAGGTAGAAGTTGTATCTGGGTCGAGAAACGAGCATTAAAATACGTTAGACACCGAAGTACGCTTACGCAAAAGAAATATCTCATCCTGTTCTCCAGCTTTCAGTAATTTATAATAATAAAATATTTCGAGCTGTAGTTCCGGCAAATTTCCTCGAGCTGAGTTGGAATTCTGAATCGTTGAGTGTATTCTCGTCGATGCAAGGTTTATAAGATTTAGAAACCTTTTTTTTTTTCTTTTTTCATAAACGTTAAAAGATTTATAATATTTGCCTTAATTATTCCGGACTATTTACATTTATAATTTTTTTCAATCTCTTTTCGCTTATACTTTATTCAGATATATTTTCCTGTTTTATGCGCAATGCCCTTATCCTGCTTCCACTGCGAGTACATATCGCTATGAAATCTTTTTTCAGATACTTCCAATATGATCCTTTTGATCACTGAAAACAAAATTTTGTTGAAACCTTGAAATATTTTGTTGAATACGTTCAACAATATATTTCGACGACACAACAAAATGTTTTATCCTCTCAACAAAGTTTTGCTTCAGTATAAAGAAGCTTCGTTGTAATATTCGAAATTTTGTTGCCTGAACGAATAAAAAAACGTTGAATACGTGCAACGTATTTGAACATTTCAACAAAATGTTGTTTTTAGTGTAAAATTGAATTTTCTTATCAAATAAGTCCCTAACGAATCATCAATCAAATTTATTCAAGCTGCAGGAGAATCGTGATATTTCCGACTGACCTGATGCATGCTTCGGACTGATCTCGTGCTTTAATCGCGGCAACAATTCGTTCGGCGAACAGAGAAGGATCCTCGGCAAAAAATCGAATGTAAATCCGTGGCAATTGGAATAATCTTGCGTGACCGTCGAGGGTACGAACGGTCCATAATTTTGTTTCGTAATCGTAATCAGTCACAGCGGCGTTATGCCAGTCGTATAGATTCACGAGATCTTTAAGATTTCGTGCTGACGTATAAACCGTTTTTTCAATGGATTTTTCCACGAATACGGTCGCTGGTAATGGATATTTTGTACCATCGATGAATCCGAGCTGCATCCAGTCGTTCACGGTTCTGCGAAATTTCATTTAAAAAAAAGTACGAAAGGCGGTTCGGTATCGATGGGTTTCGATTTGAATTCTCTTCCATCCCAATTTTTCTGCGAATCTATGTGTCAATTTATATTTCAATATTTTCTGTTAACGCTACACTTTGAGTCCGGCTTCAATTCTGTTGAAACTTCTGCACGTGAAAGGACATTCGAAACTGACGAGAATAAACACCATTTTTATATCGACGGGGAACCGGTTTTAAAGGGTGAAACTACCCTTTGAAGCGAGACATGTCAAGGGGATCGTTTTGCAGTTTAACCAACGAGCACCCGGTCGATTTCGATGAAACGAAAACCAAAATGTATTTTATCTCAAACCATGGCAGATATCAGCCGTTTATTTGAATATATTTTTGTACTATTTTTTACCGATTATTATTTAAATTAAATAATGAATCGCGATACGGACTGGGTTAGCGTAACCCGAGCGAATCTCGAAAGGTGCACCATTTTAGAAGAAGTCGATGGTGGGGGTCGGGATCGAGGGTTGTCTACCGATAATCCTTATTGGTAAGCCTAAGTTTTAATGAATTCAAACGATAAATGACTTTTCATAGTTTAAGATGAAAGATTTTTTGGTTTTTGTTCTCTCGGATCTCTCGAAAAGCACCGGAGGAGTGTAACTCGAAAAAATAATATCATTGAAGCGTTGTCGACGAACCTGCAGTCCAAATCTTCGTTATCAAAAATCTCGAGTGGTAAAAAATTGATGGTAGGATAGAGACCGTGTTTTTGTTCGTAACTGGCCAGTGGTCGTACAACATCCGGTGGCAAAATGTCGAGTGTGGAAATTCCTGCTTTGCTCAAAGCGTCCTGAACTCGGAGATTTCTGTAGATTCTTCGTCGTCGTTCCATTTCAACGTTACGGGGCAAGTGTTTTGGTTCAACGTGGATTTCTTTCTGTACTTTCGGTGCAAATGTCTCGGCTGGAAAAGACTGAAACGATCGACCGATCACAGAACTTTTGTTTTCTTTCATGGGAAACCAATTGAGGATTCAATCGTTCCTATCACAACTGGATCGGAGAGCTCATTTATCACTGACTGAGCACAAGTTCCTTTCGTCGCTTCTTTCATACGTTTCAAACTTTTTATCTTACGGAACACGAATATTTCGTTATTCCCCAGAATAAACTGGCTCTCCGGACGATTTTTTTTGAATATTCGATCCTCCGAATACTGCTATCGTCATACGGCTCAACACTCTTTCAAAATTCATATTAATTTACGTAATTTAAGCATTTTATTCGTTATTTTATCGCTTTATTTGTCAGTATATTTTGCAGTCACGTTTGTTTAGCCTTCCCCTCTCGATCGGTGTTGAAATCGGCAAATTTAATCAACCCTCTAGCCCAATCGCAGCAAAAGCTTGCGTAATTAATAGAAAAGGGATGTTTATGACTAGCAACTTCCATCGAGCAATGACAGAGATAATAATTCGTTTTTCGAAACTGCATGTTTTGCTCGTTAGTGAAACAAACGAGACGGTGTTTTCAGTTTTCTCATTAATACATTTTTCTACATTTATTCAGTTATGCCGTAACGGGGTCTATGAAAAATCTCAGGATCGATGGATCCTCGGGAAAGGTTACCCGGCGCTCAGCAGCGTCGGGAATTATCTGAACATCACCTTTGCTTGTTAGTGAAACGAACAAGACGGTGTTTTCAGTTTTCTCATGAATGCATTTTTCTACATTTATTTAGTTATGCTGTAAAGGGGTCTAAGAAAAAGCTCACGATAGATGGATCCTCGGGAAAGGTTATCCAGCGCTCAGCAGCGCCGAGCAAACCGGAGCTTTCATTGCTTGTGAAGTTATCCTTGACCGTCGCTGTGTGCTGTTCGGTAAATATTTGCCAAACAAGCTTTGTTCTCCTCGGAGCGATGGGTCTCGGTCTGACAGGGAATTCCGTACTCCCTTTTTTTTTTTTTTTTAAACACGAACAATTATTTAAATGAAAAACTCTGGCGCAACAGAAGTTATTTTATTCCTGAATCATCACGATCACAGTTTCTCATTTCACCTGTTACTATTTCCGAGTAATAGCCTCGCTTCGGGGTCTTTGGTTTATTCAATTCACGTAAATTCATTGTAACACGCTTTATTTTCTCTTCCTTTCCAACCAAGCTTTACCAACCTCTTGTTTGTGCAAGCAAATTTTGACGGAAGGACGACTGCTGAGAACTCACCAAAACAAATGATACGAGATTCTGGGAAAAAACTGGGGACACCATTCTGGGAGAAAAACAGTGGGAAAAAAAGAACAATTATTGAATCAACCGAATGTGACTTGGTGAAATACGTCTAATGTAATATTCTGTTGAACTAAATATTGATTCCATTGAATGAAACATATATCTTGAGTCCATTCAATAAAATCCAAGACAACAAAATTCATTTGGTTCATTCAATACGTATCTTCGTTTAGTTTCTTTACTTTTTGTTGTCTTTTATTATCAAATTACAATCTGTTGTGTACATAACAATAAATAATTGTGCAGGTAATCAGGGTGACGCGTGGTTCCAGTCGTTCAGTGAAATAAAATTAATAATTCGTGAAATTGAAACCACTTTTTTGAATGAACGAAATATTTCTTTCGGCGTATTCTACGAAGCTTTCCTTAATTCAACTAAATTCTTTCTTTAGTGTACATAACGGCATTTAGAGATTTTTTATTTACATCGACAAAAAAAAAAAAAAATTCTTTGTCCAACAGCCTAACAGAGTTGTATTTGACTTTAAGAAATTATTTTCTTTGATTTTTAAGATCAATATAAATTGTATTTTGGCAATTTTCAATTTCAAAAAGTTTTCACAAATTCAACGAACACTTTGTTGAGCTGCAAAAATAATATTTTATATTATTTCCATGGGTCTGCAGGCCTGGGTGGTCATGAAAGTCCACGACCGTTTGACAGTTTTCAGACATGGTCTGTTTCGAGTAAGTATAACTTGGATTTCCGCTATTTATGCACATCCAGAGCGCAACTCGTATATAATGAATGTTTCGACGCTCGTTATTATACTTAAAAATTAATGGATTCGAAGCAGAAGGCACTTGAAAGTTTTAGAAAATAGCAGCGTCGAATGATTGAAATAAAAAATGTAGTTCGCAGTAAATTTTCATGGTGCTGGAAAGACGACAATTCGCGCGAGTACAGTACAAGTGCAGAAGTTTGTCAACACTGGAGAAATGCGTTACCGAAGTTTTAATGTTCGTTGATTGAGTCTGATGGAACGTTTGAAAATCGTGTTCTTTACATTTCCATTCTGCTTTTATGCATGGCAACTTACTTACCGAGAAATACAGGAATTTTCCCGTTACATACAATTAATTGTATAACTGAGAAACACGTTTCATTTGTTAAGTGTCACGTTCGAGCACGCAGATAACAAAGACAGTTTAAATTACTTTGAATTCTGTTTCAACTTCACAGTCTTAAACTCGTCTTATCGCTTATTTCGCAAACAATAATGGAAACGTTGCTCGAAATTGTCGTGGGAAATTGCGTAATAAAGTCATTTTTTTCGTAGCTGTGTGTTTGGTGACGATATAAATATAAACAATTTTGGGCCCTGAACAGATATTTAAAGAAACAGAAAAACAACGATCAAGTATTAAGAAATATTGGAGAATATCAGCAAAAGTATGAGAAAACTATCAGAGAGTTTTGAAGCAGCGTGATATTCGTTCCAAACATGTCGAGATTCGTTGTAAACAGTAAAACATTTCGATGAACATTCGCGACGAAAGATGGAGTCACTGAGAACGCTCGTGAGTGCTGCGATCTATCGGTTTTTTCTTCAAACGAATATTACCGTCTTTCGGTATAACAGTATTCTACGATACCATAAACAGAGGTTCCGAAGAATAAAATGTCGGGGACTGGACGCTCCTACTTTTCAAACTGACGAGGTCGTCGAGACCAGCAGCTCGTAATTTCAACGGTTTCTCCGTCCCCACTCTTGATATACCCGACAGAGCGCGGGGTACTGCAAAATGAAAGAGGGAGAAGGAGTGGGTGTGAAGGAGTTGAAATATGGGAACGCGCTAGGACTTTAAATGACGGAATGTACGCGCCATGTTTTTTGTCGATCCGGAATAGTCACGCTATCCAATGAAAAGTGTATATAGATTAAACATAAAATCGGATTTTTGCGAGTGAGAAGGAGAAGCTATGGTGGTGCGGAGTGGGGGAGAATCGAGTGGAGAGGTGGTCGACAGGTGCCACCCTCTACAGTCGTGTTCGGTTAATGAAGGTACGCGGCGGGTTCTCTCTCATCAGGGAGAAAACGTTGAATCAGCTGTGTGTGGTCGTTAAAAGGTATTTCGCTTGGTAGCGAGGAGACGACGACGACGACAACGACGACGAGTGTGATAGCTCTGTGTATGTGCGCGAAGAAGAACGAGAAACGTCGGACGTTTATGACGATAGCGCGAGAGGCACACAGCTCGGTTCATTTAAAAAGCCTCTTGTGTCCGTTGTGTGCTTGTGCCCGTGTGTGTGTGTGTGTGTGTGTGTGCGTGCGTGCGTGCGTGTCGAGTGATGTGTGTATATTTATGTATGTATAAATATATATATACGTGAGTATGAGTGTGTAATCCACGAAAAGATTATAAACGTTTTTATTATCATGTTTCGCGAGTGAAATTCGTCTAGTACTCGTCGGTGCTTCTATACAGAAAAAAAGAAATCCCTTTCTCTCTTTGTCTCTCTTTCGCTCATCGTGCTCGTTCTCGTTCTAACTCGGTGTTGAAGATATACGTATACATACACGGCCGGGTGCCTGTGTCTCTCTCGCCTCGAAACATCTTCACTGACAGGTGAAATAAAAAAAAAAATAAAAAATAGTAAAATATCGCGCGAGAATAGCGAGGAAATAAATAACGAATGAAACAAATATAAAAACCAGTGCCGCGAGAAAGAAGAAAAGTAAGAGAAAGACGGAGTGAGTTAAAAGAGACGGTTATAACGAGATAAAGAGAGAAAAAGATTTTGACGAAATTATAAATCGAATAAAAAGCACGGAAAATAAAAACCCTTTATATACCCGAAACGCGCAAGCGAGGCATGACGGGAACAGGTGACAATAGAACCTCGCCATGTTAGATTTCACGAGATCGCCGTACGTGCGTTAGCCGCGGAATTATTATTTTTTTTTTTCTCCATTATTATTATTGTTATTATTGTTGTTGTTGTTGTTATTATTTCTTACTTTCCTTTCGTTTTATTTTCTTTTTTCCCCCGTTGTTTAATTGCTTTTTGTAATCGGGTAAAGAGAGAAGAAGAGGGCGCGCGACTTTCACGGGGCAGTGATCTACACGAAAATCATCCAAGCTGGATAGGTTACCCGAGTATCTCCGCGATACCGTGGACTGGTTTATGGGGTAAGTTTCGTTGTTTATTCACGTCGAATCAAACAAAAACAAACAAACTAATGAAACACAACGATAAGAAATCGGGAACGTAGGATCGACTCATCGACTAGGAACCAAATTGTTTTTTCTCTTGTTTCTTCATATTTGCGTGTTTGAAAGTGAGTTTTTTTTTTGCTTTAAAGTGTGGTTGTGTGCGCGTGTGTATGCATTTTCGTATCGCCTCAATCCCGCTCATTTGTTTTTCGTTTCATACCCAAACTACGTGTTACCTCCTGTGGTATTAATATTCAGTTTTTTTTTTTTTTTTTTACTTACAAATACCAATAATTTTATAGCTGAGACAATTGGTGTCCTGAATTATGACGAAATAATTATCATTTTTATAATCGATTGAATTTGGACTTCAATATCGTTCGTAATAATATTTAGTGGCCTTCAAAAGTCTTTCAATTTATTATTCGCATTGAAAAATTACGTTTTTTTTTCTCTCCGTAGTTGCCTCCGATAATTTGTCCACAATTTTTAGACTTTTTTTTAGTGTTTTTCACACGATTATTCAACGTTGTTGTAGCAAGTTTATCTTATTACCACTACAAACGTAGCTTATTCGAATATCGCTAAAAACCTACCCTTTCGAGAGTTTGAACCTTAACAATTCACCAGTGCTTACATAATACGTAGACCACCGTAAACCGTTATGAATTCGAAACTCAAGATTCGAGCTGCTTTTCGGCTGTAAACCGATACGTTTCACGGAACAAACTATTCGTGGAATCGCATTTTTTTTTTTTTTTTTTTTCATCACTTGTGTTTGTTCCAGAGAGAAAAAAAATTACGATATAAATATCGTTTTTTGGGAAAGTATATTTAAAACCCCACGAACTCGAAGCTCGTGGAATTGAACGCAATTTTTTTCCTCTTTTTCAATAAAAAAAAAAAAAATTTCTATAATTGTTGATCCTGTTTAATTTTTTTTGAACATCCGAAAACATTGAATGCTAGAAAATGTAAATGATATAAAAAGTGAATAAATTGATCGATAAAAAAAAGTTCGTTCGAACGCTTCGAAGGAAGAAATAATGAAAAATATATTCGTTACGATTTCGAAATCGAAAATTCGCAATTGAAATTCATTGCTCGCAGGAGCTTCTCCGCGACGCGAAGCTTAAATATAAAAACACTAGAGATAATGTTTATTTCGTTAAAATAAAACAAAAGACCGATTACCGATTCGGAGAACGTGCTCTCCTCGTTCTTGTATTTTGTATCAAAACATTCGTCGAGCCTCTCATATCTCCGTGTCCGTGCCTACATGGGGAAAAAAAAAAAACGAAAGAGAGAGAAAAGGAAGCGACTTTCAACGTTTTTCTGAGAGAAAGTTCCGCACAGACGCGCCTCGAAGATTTGACCGCTTCGTCCTCTCTCCGCAGTGTTTCTCTCATCGATGGATCTCGCCTCCTCGTTGCTCGATCATTCGTCGTCACGGCTTGCAACGTAACCGTTTTTTTTTTCTCGGTTCCTCGAATTACCCAGAATTCGTGGAACGATTTTTCCTCTTATTCTTATTTACATTGAAAAAAATACTCGTTCGGAGAAATAACAAAATCAAAGACGCAATACTCGCTTCGTCATTCAGAGAAAATCGTAGATGGTCACGTGACACAAAGAACCGTTATCGGTAAACGTTTGTTGTTTTTTTTTTTCTCAATGTTTTTTTTCCTTTCTCACAACTTCGACAAATCTTCAAGTATTTTGTTGACATTTACCGAGATTATGGATTATTATTTCTTATCTCACCGATGTCAACACAGTTTTTTGTTTTTTTTTTTTTTTTTATCATAATTTCATTATCTTTCGAAACCTCGTCTTATCAAAATTAATTTTATAATCAGCAGAATTTTCTTTTTTCTCTCGTTTTCAATGGTCGTTAGATCTTAAGGTCGTGTTAAGGTCGTCTTCTCTTCGTCTCTATAAATCAGTTGAACATTTTTCACCCCCTCGTGTTTACGCACGAGCACTCGATCTCGTCAACATCAAAACGTATTCTTCCGACGATGCTCTCATCACTGACTTAATCGACGGTGCGTGTTTACACGTTTAGTTACTTACGTAAACCTTCTTGTGACTGTTTCTCCATAGTCATACCGATCGCTTTGACAATATTTACATTTGAAAAAAAAAAAGAAAAAAAAACATGCGCACGTGAACATAAAAGTAAATGAGATCGAAAGCTCAGGCTCGTCAGAAACTTTTTATTTCAGTCTGCAAATTTTATTCTTGCTCAGTCGGATTCTTGCAGAATTTCGTCAATATTTTCTGAACTGCAGTTTTAAGAATATTCATTCGATAATCCGTCCAATTTCGATGGATTCCAACTCAGTTAATCCGAGAGTTAATGAAATTTTGAAAAAAAAAAAAAAAATTGAATTTATTCTCAAAAGCCTGAATTTGGCAGATAAATTTTGTCATTTTATTTCACCAGATAAAGTTATGCGGAAAAGGCGCCACTGCACGGTCGGCATAGTTATATATACATTTTCTCATGAATTACGTTTCTAAATTATAAACTCGAATTGGCATTTTAATAAATTTTTTTCTTTCGTACAAAATATTCACGCCAATTCGAGAACACACACACACACACACACACACTCGTTGTACGAGCTTCAACGATATTTCAGAAGGAAAAATGTCCTGATTCCCGCGCTCGTATTTCTTCGTTTCCCATTGTTCAACTCGGTTATCGATCGCCGAAGAAAGTATTACGAGCGAGCTCGAGCAGCTCGCGGATGGGTTAGTACGATCAACACAAAAAATGTATGCTCCATGAAACGTGAAATTGTGAAAAACTCCGGTCATTTCTAATCGCGTAATATAAATAAATAAAAAGGAAGAAAACAAAATCATCGATATCATTTTTTGACGATCCTCCATCGTCCATTTCGAGGGCTTGATCAAAATTTTACGGTCTCTCAATACGCTTCTCCCAGGGCAATTTCCATATTTGCTTTTTTTTTTTTTTAATGAAATTGCTAGTTTTGTTGGATTTAGCGAAGAGAAAAACGACGTTCACCAACTCGTGATCAACCGTCAGAAATTATTTCGAATCTCTGAAAAATCGAAATTCCCAATTTCCAGAACACTCGCGACTGGCTAAAATGAAATAATTGCTGATATTCGCATCCTGAGAATCCTGAAACTAAAAATGTTGAATAATAGCCACGAGCCTTGCCAGGATTCCTGGTTTTTTTTTTTTTTTTTTTTTTTTTTTACCGAAAATCCAAAGTTTTCAGTGTTGCCATGCTAAAGCGTGTTAAAAGCATAAAAAAATTTCAAAAAGTTTAGAATTTTATAAAGTTTCGTGAACATATTCTTTACCGCCAAATTTGACAGTGCAATTTTTATCAGATTTTTCTTCTGCACAGTTATCGAGTAATCGAACACTGAAGTTTACGTGTATAAGCACAGCGTTTCCATATATACAGGTATACATTCCGGGCATAAGAAATCTGCTTTAATGCGTAATTACTCGATAACTGAGTAGAAGAAAATTTTGAAGTAAATTTTTGTCTTTTCGTACTCGATGTTGAAAAACATTATCACCAAATTTCATCAATTTCTTAACATTTTGTATTTAATACCGAAACTCCTTAAACGAAAGAGTTGATCTATTACGAGGGGAGATAATTGGATGGTCGGTCGTTGATTTAGCAGAGTTTGTCCTCAGTTTCTCGGCTTATTTTGAGAAACATATAACGACGAGAAAGCTGTTTGGAATGCGTTGTTATACGTGTATATACATATATATTCGTGGCGTGATATAGAAGGTGGATGTGCTCGTACACGGTGTTAGCGCGAGTCGAAAATCGTGTTTGCTATCTATTTTTGGGCTGAGAAGAGTCAGGGAGAGATTATATAGTGCACATGAGGGAAAAGAGACCGTGACGAGTGTCCAAAACAGTCCGCTCACCGATCGCTCCGGTCGTCGTTCTCCTCTCTTCTCTCTTCTGTCGTCAACCAAGTTTCGAGCCCGCAAGATTGCGGAAGTGGCTGATGATGATGAGCAGGCTCCGAGTAGATCTGGCCGATAAATTATTCCACTATTCTTGCATCTCTTGATGAAAAAGACGAGTTTGTGCACTCGAATGTGACAAAAAAAAAAAAAGGACATTGCAGAGATACTATGTAGGGAGATCTCATTGGGCTGGTGGTGGAAACAAAACTTCTTATGGCGATGGGGGGGACACACGTGTTATCTACACTTGTGAAAAACGGTTGGGAGATTTATCGTACCTATTTCGTGCCGAAATTCTACTCGATATGATGGAACATAACTGAACGTTTATTTTGAATGAAGCTTACTAAAACGTGTCGATCGAATTTTTCTTCTTCTGTTGTTTTATTCGAAGGATAATTCATCGAACTAAAGGGTACACCGTTCTAGGATTTTGAAAAAATCGATTTTTTTTTTTTTTTTCCTTTATAAAACAATTTACTGCAAATTTGTTTGCTGAAAATATGCAAATTAAAAAAAAAAAACTTTTATGTACTTCTCTAGTCAAAGACGTATAGATTGAGAAAAAATTGTTTCGGGGCTACACGTCCGCTCGTGGAGGCATCCAAAAAAAAGGCATTCTCGAAGACTGGCTCTGTCGCCGCCATTTTGTATAAAAAATGCAATAAAATTTTTTTTTATACGCTTCAATTCGTGCTTAATAAACCTGATCCCTTTTCCGATATACTGAAAAAAAAAATTAACAAATTTTGCTGAATCCAGAGTGGTGGTACCCCTTAAACGAAGTGTACACTTAAAAAAAATATCCAAATCTACTAGGATCGTTATTCGAATTTTTTTAAATTCAGTTTGAATAAAAAAATTTTTTAAATTGACTTGAAACTTTTTTTTTGTATGCTACAAGATGTCAATAATAACGTCTCAAAAAATCGTATTACATTTTCTTATTGAATTAAAAAACTCATAATAATTCTTTGAAAAAAACGTGCTTTGCATAGTGGGCCTCGAAGCCTCTTGCTCCGACCACTGCGTGGCGCAGGGCGTCGTGACATTTCTCACGTACGAGTCGCGCTCTGGATGTGTATAAATTGCGGGAACCCAAGCTTTATAACCGAATACGAATTGTGTCCAAGATCAAACTAACGAAACTTCAAAAAATTGGAAATGGAAAAGTAGAATATTTCGATTGATCATAAGTATCGAAGGTTCGAAGAAAGCTATTTTCTTGAAGTTGAACAAAGTTCTACTAGGCAGTGGTGGGACAAGAGAAAAAAATTCTTTGATTTAGTTAGATCCCGGTTGAATATTTTTCGAGTGAAAAGCTTCAAAGTTTGCTCTCTCTCTCTCTTTCTCACGATTCGGATATCTTCGTGAACAATTTATTCGTTTTTTTTTGCGTGCAATGCGGAAGAGAAAAATCATCGTGAAGATCCCGGAGATCTTGGCAGAGACTTTTGATCATCCCTGTGGAGGCTTAGCCGCGTGAGCCACTCTTTGGACTCGACGGGCGGGATGATGGAGCACCGGAGTGGCAGCTCTTTGTCTTGTCACCTCGAAAGGGATACAAAAAAAGGGGGAATACGAGGGTACAAGGTCTTTTGAGGGCCGATGAAGAAGACCTGTGAGAAGAGATGCGGTATAAAAGAATTCTCGAGCTTCTATACAACGTCGTCGTAACCCCGTAAGCGCGTTACGCTTCGTGGCAAACGGTGATAAAAGGGAGGCTGAAAACAGAAGAAAAAAAAAACGAGAATAAGATACATCGAAAGGGTGGAGTCATGACGCACTCCTCTGAACCGAGGTCACCGGTGCATTCGAGAACTTTGATCGATTATATTTCTGACAGATTTGCTAACTTCGCCCTGAAACGCAGCTTCGTGCTTTTTTTCTCGCATGTCTGATCCGAGTGGCCAAAACTTGGCAAATGATGTCTAAAAAAAAAAAAAAGCATCAACTCGGGAGTCTTGTCAGTTCGAAAACGCTTATTTTCACTCTACCAACGAGCCTCTTCTCGAGTCAATTGAAAATAAAAGTTTTTTCTCCCATTTTATCCGTAACGATACACGTTGAATAATTCGTGAATCCTCTTACTTGGTCCTTTGGTCAATCGAGTGTGAATAAATCGTTCAAATTTTGATGCTCTACATCCTGAAATAGATTCGCAAAAAAAAAGCTTTAAGAGGATCGCCCCGATTTAGTGGCATCTCATGCGGGTATCGTAGCGTCATTTTCGAGGGTTGTTCCTGCACTCAGGGGAGGCGAGCTGGAACGATCAAATAGACAAAGGTTCTTGCGAAAATTTATGAAATTCAGTGAATCTCGACTGGACTCTTTGAAATTTTGCTTCATCTCTGTACTTCATTTGTAATATTCTAAAAAATTTCATTCCAAGTCCATTTCCAAACGGATTGGAGCACACCATTTGTTTTTCTGCTAAAAATTCTATCGGACACGTAAATTTTTGCTGTATTTTGAAAAAAATCTTTTGAAAAACTCGATTTATCGAATCTTCAGAGGGCAGGATTACGCGAGTCTTTTTTTGTGTATTTATTTACAGGTGTAGGAAACAGTTGATCGGAGCTGTGGGCCAGATGAGTGGGAACTCATCCTCTTTCCACTCATTCGAGATGAGTCACAGACTCTTAGCTCTTGCTATAGTGATTCTCGAGTTATTGCTCTACGCCTCGGTGAATCATGTGCTATCTAATCTTTTGCTCTTCTATACTCTCTCACTTTTGCTCTTTCTCTCTCTCTCTCTTTCTCTTTATATCTCTTTTGTTGTTACGGTCATGACGCTCCAATTCTACTCCGGCCACGTTGATACCTTTTTTCAGGTTACTTTTTTTTTTTTTTTTCTTTTTTTTTTTTTTTTCTTTTTTCTGTCCCTGCTGCTGAAAGAGTCGCCGATACCAGCAGCCATTTCAGAGAACTCGGAATGAGAAACTGTATCGATCGACGACTTTTTTTTTTTCTTTTCGTTTACACGAGACAATGTTGGCAGCGTGTAAACTCCTTAATTGGTACCGTAATCGATCTCGATTTTACGCCGACCCACGGATGCGCGAGGGTATCCGTTTCAATGTTAAAATTACCGGAAACGCCAAACTAAGGCTAAGTGTGAGATAACACACAGGTGTTACCGAGGCGTTTCTCCTACGTGTTTCTCATCTATTTTTAATGTCGTACCTTTCACGAGCACTAAGCTGCAGGAAAAATCAAAAGAAAATCGAGCCTTTTTTTACAGGCCAAAGAAACCTCGATCGTTTTCAAGTGTTATTTTGGCCTCGCAGAATGTCAACAAGCTGATGATTAAATTTTAGCAAATTATCAAATGACTCCGATCCGGTTAGCTAAATTTTGTCATACGTACTCAAAATATGAACTCTTTGCATTCACAGAGAAAAAAAATGATTGATTCAATAAAAATTGATGTTATTGGAAGAGTTTTGTCAATTGAAATGCACATTTTTTTGGCAGAATGAACGTGCAGTCTGATTGATGAATTCAAATTATTTTCACTTTTTGTCTATAAAAAATTAGAGTCTTCGAGAACAATTATCTTCGTTTTCGCATTTTTTCCCAAATTGTCATTTCGTTTTCTTCGTTTATCTATACTTTTCATATACCGATGATTTTTTTTATTTATTTTAATCGAAATTTCGTGTTACACCACAAACACAGTTTGAACGATCGACTTTGATCTCGTGAATAATTCATCGTAATCGGTTAAGCCCTTTTTGATCGAAATTTTTTTTTCCATGCGCGTATAGAGATATACAAACACGAAGTAATAAAATCGATACGACAACGAATAAAGTTACTACGGATCTCTCGTATATAAGCGAATACACGAAGCAACGAATACTTTGTTTTTTTTTAACCCTTTAGCTGCCATTGTAGCAAATTTGCTACGTCCATACTTTCACCCCGCCTGTAAAAATATGAAGACGTTATAGCGGACGAATTAGTTTGCAGTGCTATCAATCCATGCTAGATAAAGCTCCAGGTGTCAGGATAGCTTGAAATTCAAACGTAAACATATGAATTATTTCAATATAGCGATAATGTAGCCGTGAAAATATACGATGCTTGGCATCTGCTGTCCGTTTTCGATAAAAAAAAAGTAAGAAAATGGACATTCTCGAAATATTTTCTGATGGAATTGGATAAACGAAGCTTGACTAGACACACTAGGCTTTGAAGATTCGTGATTGAATTGGAATAATAGTTCGAACTAAGAGTGTAAAACCGTCCATGCAGGAAATTTTCAACAGTTCGAAAAGACTATTTCCCAGGCCCTTATCGATAAAATTATGGTGAAACATTCATGGTCTACCCTTCTTCAGCTATACTACCAGAGGGAATAATTTGAAGCCGTTCAGAAATAGGTGTGGCCGTTAAAGGGTTAATCTTGCACAAATAATTTGCGGATTAATCCGACGAATGAAGAGCTTACCAACAAACCGGATGCACCGGTCCAATTGGAAAGGAGCATCGAAGCAAATTGGCCGTAGCTTTTCCGTGCATCGGTAAAGACTTTGTTTCTTATCACAGTGTCACGAAGCGAAAAGTTCACCAACTCGTTGGTGAAATTTTCGCCAAAAATATATACAGATGCAGAGTTTCGAGAGTCTCTGCATTTCATATACGTATAACTACGCATGTGCGACGATGCTTTCTCGGAAATGGCTATTTTCGAGTTTCCAGAGAGTGCGTCTCGTATATTTATCGACCAGGAAAATTGGGTCCCTCGTTAAATAGATCACGGATGTGTCGATATATTCGCATCCCCCTCGCTTTCCACATTGATTATACCGAGCTTATACTCAGACCGGCATGAAGTAAAGCCTCCGCGCACAAAAGCCAACGAACGACACAACGAAATACCTTCGCTGCGTTGTCGGATGTTTTATTTCGAGATCATTTTTACCGCCGCAGGTGCTCTAACCACTTTTTTATCGTTCGTTCGTTTTTTTTTTTTTTTTATCTTGATTCGTCTCTCCGTTCGTTTGCTCCTCGCAAATTTATCTCACGTTTTACGAGCGCTTGGTAATGCATCCGTCAACTACGCAACATTGTCGTATTTTCTGACGATTCTCTCTTCAATTTTATCTCTTTTCCCGAACCATATAAGTTCGGGTCTCTGTAGAAACGACTCGATAATATCTCTCATCGCGTTCGTTAATTCGCGTTTATAACGATTTTGGATTCTTTTTTTTTTTCCAACGAATCCTTTTATCTTTCGAATAATTTTCGAAAATGTCAAAGTTACGAGCTCATCAGCCAATTTTTCACTGGATTCTCAAATCAACATTGTCTCGCAGTACTGCGAAACTTTTCTCTCGTTTTTTTTTCTCCATTTATTTGGAGGATTTTCAAAAATTTTCAAACGATCGCATTTTATTTTCTCGTCTGAGAAGAATTCATGAAAAAACGTCGAAATTTCGGTCGTCACGCCGGACTAATTCCCTAATTTATTCATATTTTCATACCAAACCAATCTGGACGTGCGGGATTCAACTTTGGGGCACTGCTAGTAATTCTAATATTGAAATACTTCAAAGATTCCAATCGAAAACACTTAGAGCAATAACAAACGCTCCCTGGTATGTATCTAACGCCACGCTACACAAAGATCTCGGAATTGATACGATCAGAAGTACGGCCAAAAAACACAGCACCAACTACGAAACGCGAATCAACCAGCTAGCAACACAACTGCTCGACGGAAACCGCATCTCACGCCGACTGAAAAAATACAAACCGTTAGACCTTCGACAACGATTTAACAATAATTAAAGAACCGAACAAAAATCGGAGCACGTGCAGCCAATAGCAGAAGGCATC
Source organism: Campoplex capitator (assembly GCA_037576405.1). Lineage (NCBI taxonomy): Eukaryota > Metazoa > Arthropoda > Insecta > Hymenoptera > Ichneumonidae > Campoplex > Campoplex capitator. The sequence goes on along the minus strand of JARBWI010000323.1, from coordinate 2,924,641 downwards.
GACGCTCGCAACTGCTAATTTCAATTATTACTGTCCCTATAATCGCTTCATAAAAATTATTTATTGTTATAATATATAACAGCTTATAATTTATAAATAAATGAGAAAAAAAAAACAATATTTTCATACGACGAAGCGAGCATCTCTTACGAGAAGAAAAAATTTATTCGATAAAGAAAACTGTTGATCAATCTCACGCTTCTAATACCAAAAAGAACAATAATTCGCGGAGCTGACAACCGCTCTCGAAATAGTGTTTCTAATCTCCCCGTGTTTGCTGTTCCCTGGTCGCATAATATGCATCCGGCCATGCTCTCCCCCTCCCTCCTGAGTCTATACAACGAGGAATACAACACGTAGAATACACAATCAAAGTACCTCGACCAAATACACCCGCGGCATACACACGCTTTATCGAAACGTTAACGCGTCAACCGAGTGTACAGGCACACAGACGCGGATGCACACCTTCGTTGTCGAGGCTGTTACACAGCGCACAGGAGCTCGTTACATAAGTTTATTCCACGAGCGTAACGAACGTTGACGAACCCGTTGTATAGCGAGTTTTTTTTTTTTTATATCCGCTTTCTCGATTCTCGGCCAAGGTAAAAAAAAGAGAGTAACGAAAAAAGATTTTTGATAGCGCAATGGTGACGCTGCGACCAGAATGAAAGAAAAAAAAAAAAAAGAAAAAAAATCTCGAAATACTACTCGGCTACGGCTTCACCTTTTGGCACGTGTGTGTTTTGCATTTGAATTAATGAGATTGGAGTCTCCCTCGAACGAGTTGAATTATTCTGAACGGAGTATAATCGTTGAATTTCGTCAGACGAATCGCTTTATCAAATTTACCAAATGATATTCGTCGAGCCTGAATTACAATTTAAAAAAAAAAAAAGAAAAAAAAATGTCTCTGTCCGTCACAATTATTCTACGAAATGATATTTCAATGTTGAATCATTATTTTACACGCGTTATATTCTTATCGAGTTTTCAAAATAAACAAAAAGCTTTCGGAATAAATATCCGTGAGTGTGTCCTCATTTCGTTAAGCAAACGTATTCTCCTCGGGGGAGGAACGAGGGAGAGCAAAAAACGTCGCTTCCGTGCTGCATTCCTGAACGATAAGGATGCTACATGACTCTGCTTCTCTACTTTTAATTAATAAAAAATGAAAAAAAAAAAATAAAATAAAAATAAAAAACGAGAAAAGTTCAAAAGAAAAGAAAAGGGAAACAGAGCAGCCAGCTGATTTACATTGTTGCGCGAGGTTCCCTAATGCGTTTGGACACGCGAGTCGCTGTTTAGGGCAGCACCACAAAAAGTCCGATTTATTTTATTACTCATACACCGTGCATGCGGAGAGGCGAGAGACATTGAAATACTCAAGAATAGTGTCGTTCGTTCGATGTAGGTCGGGGGGCATGAGAGAAGAAAAATAATTTACCAAAGTATAGAGCAGCGAGAGCGTTTTATGTACGTATAAAAAAAAAGAAAAAAGAAAAATATTCTTTCGTGTCCTTTTGAGCCAGAAATTCCTCGCGGTATGCGGGTTGCAGGAAAAAAAAAAAAATTCGTAGCGAGATACATTCTCGGGGGTAGAATGCGTGGGAGGAAGGAAACAGCGGATGACATTTGAGGATCTCCGGTCGCGATTTCTAGTCGACGCAACAACAGCCCTCGAACTTTTGTCATTATTTTTTTTCATATTCTCGCGTACGAAAGTGTCAACGAGCTGAAAAGACTAAAGATTAAGACCGAATAAACGACGAGCCAAGTTTTCTTTCACTTTATCACAATATTTTTTTAGATCACGAAAAAAAACTAATGTCGTTCGTGTCCAATAATAGTTATCCGTTCATCTATCCCTCTTTTTTATTCCTCGCTGTCGGATCAGCTGATAACTGAAAAAGCATCGTTCGGATGGTGTTCGAGATGATCGATAATCTTTTGAAACTACACGCATACGTCGTCTTCCTCTAGTAATAATGATTATTTTTCACTGACATATTAATCTCGACTTTTCGGTATGAATTTCTCATCTTCGCGCAATTATATTTTTCATTAAAATCTTCCTCCGTTGTGTGTTTCCTTTTTTTTTTTTTCTCCGTCTATTCTTCTCGGGACGATGAGCCCGTTGTTTCTTGCCTGCCTTCGCCCCCCGAGGATGCTTCGACGTCGCGCGTACCAATTGTAGCGAAAATTTTCTTGTTCCTTAATGACGATTTTCTGAAGTTGTAAAAACGACGTTTCGTTGGAAAGGAGAAATAAAAAAATCAAAGCAGGTGCGAAATTCTTGAATGAATCGTAAGATCGTGTAACTCGAAAATATTTTTCTCGTGTTTTGTGATTCAGGTATAGAGGTCCCCCCCCTGCTTGAATGAGTCACGAGGTGTTTTCGCGCATCGATGCGCCCAGCGAGACCGAAATAGAATCGGCCTTCGTGTTTCCTCTCCGCTAAGATCAATTCCCTGCTTATAGCAGTAGCCGCAGAGCGTCTTGTTATCGTATTTGTTAACCACTAACTCGCACCAATCTTCTTTCGCGTTACGTTTTGCTCCTCTGTGCCACGCACAGCTTTCCTTGGATCCGCACACCTGTTCAAGCTATCGTTGACCATCACCTTTTCATCCCAATTTACCTTTCGAATCCTCTCGAAATTGTATATTCAGTCCGCTCGTATATACATATACATGAATATTTCATGATGAAGAAATCGCGGTCTCCGTCCTGACATTTTCCGATCGATCCTCACTCGACTCTTCGACGAAATTATCAAGCATTTTCAGCTCAGACTAATTCTCTTTCTGCTGTCTGACGAGAGCACTAGTTTTTCAAAATTTAACAGCCCCATGGTTTTCCCTCAGAAGGAATGAAGCTCCACAAAAGCGCGTTGCATTTAATTTTTAGCTCGAACATTTTTCAAGTTTTTATCTCTTAAAAAGCTCTTCAGGAGTTTCGGTACAGGCAGCGATACAATGTTGCCATGCTGAACCATGTTAAAAACATAAAAAATTTCAATAAGTTCAGAATTTTATAAAATTTGCTGAACATATTCATTGGTGCCAAATTTGACAATACAAATTATTTCAGATTTTTCTTCTACACAGTTATCGTGTAATTGAAGACTAAAGTTCACGTGTATAAGCATAGCGTTTCCATTATATATAGGTATACATTCCGGGCATAAGAAATCTGCTTTAATGCGTAATTACTCGATAACTAAGTAGAAGAAAATTTTGAAAAAATTTGTCTCTTCGTGCTCGATGTTGAAGAACATTATCCCCAAATTTCATCAATTTCTTAACATTTTACCTTTTTTACCGAAACTCCTTAATTTCATATCTTGAAAAATTGTACAACTCGCTCTCAACTAAGCAAAACATTTCACTATAAATCTTTGTGCATTTGACAGTTCGAACTTTATAGGCATATTAATCCATCGGTATTCACTCGCCCTTTATTTATCAGCAGTTCCGATTGATCCTGCAGGCACAATTTATATATTAGACCAGACTCGTGGCACGAGATTGCCGTTCCGGTGTACGAGAGAACCTCGGTGTACATAGTTATCCCCGTGGTATCCGCCGATCACGTGCGAGTTGACTGGCATATATATATGCGACGGCTTTCTGGTACGGGATCGGTAATTGGCACCGGCAATTACCTCTCTCTCTCTCTCTCTCTCCGGTTCTATAACCAATAATTCCAATCGACAGTGGGGACCTGCATGCGGGTTATTCGCGTTATCGCGTTCGCGACATGATTCCAGAGTTTGAATTTCATCTCGTTGTTTTCATCACAGTCAAAATGCCTCTGCTGGCTCATCATCCTCATCTATATATACGTCATCGTTATTACATCTTCCTGCTCTCTCTCTCTCTCTCTCTCTCACTCGCTGATCGATCAATCCGGTCGCTCCTAATCTTCCCTACTAATTGCATCTTCAAGATCGAACAATCTTACTCGTGCAACGATTGAAATTGGCTCCGAAACATCGATCATCTTGCGCTGTTTCCCCTGTACTTTTCGACACCATTTTATGCTGTTCCAGAAACATTATTTCGTAAGATATGTGATCAAAGTTTGTTGATTTTGTAGTGCAACGAGATCAGACCTTTCTATCACCTTCGTTCTCTCACTAAAAACACAGATAATCTGTGTAGCAATCAGTGGAAAATACATTTACAGAAACCCTTGTATATACCTGCGACTCACCTCGATCGAAAGTCCTCCTGAATCTTTCCTATGCAATAGTCATTTATCGACATCGTGCGAAAAACTACAGTCACGCTTCAATTCAATTATCATGATTCTCAGCTCTGATTATGCACGTGACAATAAAAGTTATTTTCTGCTCCAGTGACTACATAAATACTGATTACAATTTACTATTTTGCGTGAAATTTGGAAACCGTTGATAGGAAGTGAGAGCTGAACGTTGGATCGATGGAGAGCATTCCTTCGAGATAAACATTTCAGTTGAGAAAAGAAGCTTTTCTTTGGTAATTGAATATATTCACGTTTTCAGCGATTCGCCTCGACCCACATTAATATCCAGTCGTTTTCTTCCGAAGCTCTACCGACACAATGAACGATTGTACGAGCCCACAGATGTAGAGCTCCGCAGCCTGGCGGCTGGGTCCCTTTTTTTACCTGAGTGCATCGCATTACCTGCCTGCATCTGAACAAGAAACTAACTTTGAAAATATTCTACGCGTTGAAAAAAAAAAAACAAACACACACTCGAATCGTCGATTTTTTTCTCGACTGTCGTACCCCGGACCACAATCATCCTCAAACAACTCGAATTTCCAAGCCTAAAAACTATATCGACAGAGTTTGATCGATCGGTCCAAAAAAGTATTAGTCTGCACAGAAAAAAAAGGCAAAGAAAATGAACTTTTAAAACAGAATAATTTCAACTCGCGACCAGTCGAAGGACTCGAATTATTTTCAAAATATTGTTTCAGACAGTTTAAAGATAAGTTCGATTTCGACTCATTCGTGTTTCCTTCACCCAGCCCCCCATTTTCCGTGTCTCGTATAGTCCACGAAAGTGTTTAGTTTTACAAAAGCCTCCAATAGAAGATTGATCGTCTTTGATGCTTAATATTACTATCAGGACGAGAATACAGCTGCTCCATATCAAGAAGTCTGAAATAAGAAGAGGGGATAAAAGTCACACACGTGTGAACAATCGGTGACTCGAGTACACACAATCTTTTGTCACTTTTATATATTCACTCCGGTACATATGTAGTTGGATCTCTTTTTCTCTGTAATCTACTTGTTTCCCTCTCTGCCCCTGAGCCTTGGACAGGCATTGTTTAAATTCAAGTCCCAGGTTTTATACATTTATGTACAAGCTACTTTGTGTATCTTTGCTTCGGTATACGTAAGTCCACACGTGTACGACGATGAGTATATACACAGCGAATGGGATGTTAGCAGCAGTAAAATATATATTTACATACAGCTCTGCCTGTGTGTGTGTGTGTGTGTGTGCGGGGCCGGGAGATAATTTCCGTGACGACGAAAGCGGAGAATCCATCGTGTAACGATAACGTCACGTTGACAATTAACCCTTATGCTCTTGTCGCTCTTTTAAATATAAATTTATACCGTTTAACAAAACGAATCTCTCTCGTCGAATTGTATATTTTTCATGGTTTTTTATTCAATTAAATTTCATGAAGCATCGTCGAATCAGATTGTCGATAAAACAAGTGTGGAAATAGGTGCAAATGTGACGGAGCCCTGCCTCCGTGTATGAAGCTGTCTTCTGCCTTTTTTTTTTTTTTTTTTTTTTTTCTCGAAATTGATGGCAGTTTCACATGACACAATGTGAAATTTTCTCGGGTACGAGAAACTTGTTCGGTTTCTTTGGTAGATATCCACCTCGTACATAGAGCGAGTAATTGCATTAACAATATCCGTGCACACGTACGTTAAATATCTGTTTGTATTTTATGTACGAACAGTCGTGTGTGTTCGAATACTCTTAGGCAGAGAAGCCCCTTTGGGTCGGATGTGAATTCAGTAGTAACGACAACGTTCCAGTAACGGGCGATTGTTTTTTTTTTTTTTTTTTTTTTTTAATTTGTTTTTCAAATAGTGTGGCGACAATTTTTTTTTATCGGGTTTTTGTTCCGCTCTGGGCTCGTTATCAAGGATCGACCGATGTCTCAAATGATAATTTACAATGGTCGTTATCATTCGTGATACGCTCTTCTCGATAGCACATTCGTACTGACGTTTTTTTTTGTTTTTTTTTTTTTTTTTTCACGCGCGGAGAGTAGATATGTATAGCGAGCGAGGGCGATACGCTCTCGTCTGTTCTAATCGGTAAACCGAGCATGACGTATGCCTAAACAAATATCGTAAACTCATCAAGCCGCCTTCGGATCCCGATACTTAGTCGTCTAATTGTCAAACTATCGTTTCCATTCGTATGTATATATCGTTAGCGTGATATAGACACGAAGCAAAACTACGAGCCAGGAGCAGGCTCTTGCGGAAAAATAAGAGATTCAGTACGTTATAGGCGCTCGACGAGCTCGCTCGTTTCTACTACTTCGTCACTGTGAATCTGGCGTAATCTATCTTTATCGAACTCTTTGTTTTGTTTTTTTTTTTTTTTCATCCGACGCCTTTTAATCGCTCGGTTCAATCGTTCCTTCAACATTTTCGTTCGCTCCTATCTCAATCGTTCGATCGCCTTTTTCTTTTTTTTTTTTTTTTTGCTCTTTATTTCATCGCGATATGTTTGGACTCGGTAGAAAAGTTCCTAAATACTCCGTGATCGATACTTCGTTGGCTCTCGCTACCGAGGACACTGTAACGTGCTTCTGCAGGTCAGTTTTATCCTCGATTTTACTTGTTTCTTGTTTTTTTTTTTTTCGTCCAATTCTCATGACTTACTTTTTTCTCTTCAAATCCTTCCTCTCAATGTCTCTCTAATCAAGCGATTTTCTACTGCAAACTTATCGAAGGTTTTGACACGTTTGAAGAATACGATTTTATTGCTCTCTTTCTCTCGAATTTGCTGTGCTCGTTCACTCTCCAGAAACATCCGCATTAAACGACGACTCAATAACACTTTTTTGCTTTTCCTCCTCTTTCCCCCCCGCGTCTGTCTCATCGCTGCAACGTTTTTTTTTTGCTGGCCCGACGACATCCCGACCATCAATTAAAAGTTCCATGCGATTGTTCTCTGCTGTTTTTTTTCTGGGGTTTTTTCCTCGTTCTTTTTTTTTTTTGCTGCTTTTATTGGCTTTTCATTGCGTACTATCAGAGACTACAACCACACTTCGGTCCTTTATATCGCGACGTAAAAACACCAGCGTCACGTGCCACTGACAAGCGCCATCACTGGTGTACAGGCGTCTGAATCTTACGTAATTCTCTCGATGTGTATATATATATACGCAGCAGCTACGATATTACGGAGCACGCTCCTTCGTAAGAGACACACTATGGCTGTTTTTTTTCTCTCTTGTTTTCTTCTATCGATTTTATACGCGTCTTTTATTAACGAAGATAAGATTGGTCATTTGAATAGTCGAATAGATATTTTTGGGGTATACGATCCTGAGGAATGGGAAATCGATTCTTATTCGGGGATTTCGTTAATTCAACTTTGTTTTCGTGATTATATTTTTTTTGGAATTCTCACAGATTTTACTCAGCCTTTTTTTATAATGGTAATTATGAAAAGGTGGATTCGATGGAAACGAACTTGCCTGAAAGGTGCGTACGACGTTCTCCAGGTCTGATAGCGTAGACTGATCCCTGGATCTTGGATACTACTTTATTCTCGTGTGGTTAGAGAACTCGTTCTGGTGGCAAATGCACAGTGGAAATGTGCCGATTTAACAAAATTTTGTTGCTCGATCGGCGAGTATCGTGGCGAACTAATGAAATTTCGTTGGTTCAACAACATTTTTTACTCTTGATTCAACGATGTTCGTTTAATCGAAATTCCTCGTGAGAAATATTTATTCGAGCTAACGGAACGAGTGTTGGAATAAATTAACATTTTTTTTGGTCCAACGAATTTTATTTTCTTCCCAACGATTCGTTGATTCAACAAAAAAATTTGTTGAATCAGCCAATTTTTTCTCTCGGTGCATGCAGCAACCTTTACGATGAGATTCGTCGCTTCTCCCACTCCTAGCGAATAATCGGAGAGTATTTCGGCTGAGGATTCGCAAAAAATATCATAATTTTTCAACGAATCTGTGCTCCGTACCAAGATACTCGTCATTTATTCCCCTATCGAATCGTACCATCGTTCGAGATGGTTTCCCATAGCTATATCTGTCCCAAAACAGGAAAAATAATATTTAGAATCGGTTTGAGCGATCTCTTACCATTTTTAAAAAATCCTAAATATTCGGTGAGTTACTTCGTTACTGTTTTTTTTTTAAATTCCTTGTTACTCTTAGTGCCACGAGGAAAAAATTGATTTCATTCGAATCACTGTGATGTTTGCTTCATTCTTTTTTTTTTTTAATAGAAAAACGTATAGAATTTCGTAGCAATCAGGAGTAGTAAGAGTTTCGGAATCCAAACTGAACCTGATGTATATATATATATATATAGATAAGCTCAGCGCGAGCATCTACCATTTCCGGTATTCATCGGAGACACGATTAAGGTCAAACCAATATTTGTCTTTGCGTTCAATCGCCTCTATATACGTTGACGACGTATTAGACTCTCCGGACACGTTGCCAGACGACTACTGCTCCACGTATACGCGAACGAGTGGGCGCATCAAAATAGGTGATAAAAACACACAGACACACGTCTATATATTTAATTTGAAAAAAAAAAAAAAAAAAAAAAAAAAAATAGAATCGTCATATTCGAATCGCGATCCCCATCCTTATACGACGTGGCGATAAATTAGTCACCGCGAGTCCCTAACTTTTCCTCGTTCTCGTTCAGACCCGAGGACCAAACTCTCTCAACACTGTGTGCTCGTTATTTATTGAATAATTGATTTATTTTTCGCTTCAAATTCGGTGCTTTCGCTCTTGTCAACGCGAGGAGCTCGACAAAAATTTATCATTTATATTCATATTTCCAGATAAGAGGTTCTGACATTAGCCAGCAAAAATTCTTGACCTTTCAATCAAAGGGCTCCGGGCGAATAAACCCCCCCCCCCCCCCCAACATTCGGCCTGCTCGTTATTCTTCGTGGAGCAATAATCGCCTAAAATCTACACTCCAAACGTGCATGGATCTTCATTAGGAAAAACCCACGAAATCGTGCAATCGACCTGATCGTTGAATCTATCGTTTTGCAGTGACTCTTGACAGATCGAGGATCGAAAAAAGTAGATTTATTGCTTTTACCGTGAGTTTCACTATTATAAGAACTTTAAAAAATCTTTACAACCGTCATGGAGCTTGAATACATCGTTTGAAAACCCGCTGCACTAGAGCAACATTTTCGGTGGTTTTTTTTTTTGCACAATTTCTGGACAATCGAGTGAAAATTGGATTTTGAAAGCCACCTCCTATAACAAAACGAAATTTCTTCGTATCTCTTTGTATTATTTTCGGTTGTTATATCCGTCGAAGCGAGCGAAGTATATAAGTTGGATCGATATTTCAAATTAGCCCCTCAACTCGAATGTTTAATTCATGCGGCAGCTAATGTATACATACATCGATGGAGCGTCTGTCATGCAGACGCTATGTTGTCGTTTCGCATTTCTCGTAGCAGGAGACATAGCCACACGTATAGTTCGACTGGAGTAATCGTATAGAGGGTGATAAGAAGGTGGAAGAGATGAGGCTTCGCGCTCTATCCAACATCATTTCTTGAGCGAGGCGGGGCACTTAACGTAATTGAACGAACGGTAAACGAGCGTCGTATCGAGTTTAATTTTAAGCGCGGAGTTTCCTTCCAGAGCCCGGTTGATTCATCGCCTCTTCGACCCTTTTCTTCTTACATCACGAAATTCGAATTTTTTATTCATTAAAGTCTTTGAAAAAAAGAGTCATCATCGTACGCATTTGATATGGAGCAAAATCGGTTTTGGGCTCGTTTTCTGGACTTTCGAGCCATTCGAGCCAAAGCAAAGAGAAACAAAATCGAAAGTTTTGTCGATTTTTCAATGTTTTTTTCTCTTTATTCGCGCACACGAGATTCTTCAAAACTTGATATTGTAAAATTCTATAAATCATCGGTAAAAGCTGTTAGAAATAAAGCTAAAAATGTATTTTTTTTTGTTCAAGAAGCACGTAGTTCTTTTATACCGTAAGTTTTTCCTTTGCTGATCCTCTTTAATTCAAACAAGGGCATCTTGTGACCTGCAAAGTCATCCCCCGAGGCGCCTTCGCTCTCTTCCTTCCCCCACTCGTAATATCTACACCCCGTTCCAAGTCGTGCACACAAGCACACACAGACAGACCGCTATAACGCAACGGGGATTAGACGTACACGAAACATATATATCTATAAGCATGGGCTGCTTCTATGGGAACGTTAATGAGATGAGATTAACGCTTGGTTACTCCGCCAACATAATTTTATCTCTCCGCTTCATATAGCAATATTCGTGCGGCCCTGAATCTTCATCTTTCATTAAGTATATTCTCCGATCGATAATCCCTCGCGTATTCAACTATATTTCAAACGATTTTTCAAGCATCGAAGAGTAAACAATGAAACTTTTTCTTAATGATTTTATTAAAGAATCCCCTTCCATGTGTCTATAAGTTACGAGACTCCGTCACACCGTTTTGCTTAAAAGTCATCGAGCTCACGCGCGACCAACTCGAAATCGAGGGTCGCCTTTCGGCCAGTTTTTATTCGAATCAGGCAAAATAGGAAATTGACAGGTGCTGTCATGTGGCGCTGATCCGGATCTGACTCCTTCGGTAATTTATTTGTATTGAAATAATATTTACGAGTGACTTCGAAACTTTCGTGGCGCGCTAACAAATCGCCTCGTCGTATTTAAACCGAGAATTAGAAAAATCGTGTAATTTGAACGATTTTTTTTTTTTTTTTTCAATGTTTAAATGATTCTGATATTCGCGAATGAAATTCAGAGTTTACGATTTTTAGTTTGCTTGTTTTTTTTAAGCACTCGGTGCTGCTTCTCGCTCAAAAAAAAAAGATCTCGTTCCCTGCATCAATAACTCTTATGCCGTGTACGTGACAAAGGAAACTGTCTCATTTCCTCAAGAAAGTAAAACAAGACGAACGAACAACCCTCGCGGTTGTATTTTCTATTTTCGCGTTTACCCTCGACGGGAACCAGATAAATACAGGGATAGTTGAGGGTGCAGGGGTAAACAAAACGTCGACCTACTCCGTCGCTTGGTCCAGAGGCATGGAGAGCGAGAGAGAGATGAGCGAGGGAGTCGTCTCGACGACGCCTCAGACGCCGAAGACCCGCGTCCCACAGGCGCCATCAGGCATCGATCCAAACACCCCGTTGCAATCCCACATGGATATTCTCTCTTTCCAACTTCAACGTTATCGTGTTTTCGCGCACCGGTGTTATTTACCACTTTAACGGCGCCAGCCTCCTCGCGCGCTCCTTTACTCTCTCGTATAACCAAACTTTTTCTTTTTTTTTTTTTTTTTCTTTCTCTATTCACGTGAAAAAGTAATCTCAACTTCCTCGGTGTTGAATTTCGCTATTGTATTTCGAACGGATACGAACGAAAAATATCATTCGTTGCTCTCATTCATCGGAGACCCTCCGATATCGATTTACCACGAATCTATATCCGCCGCACGACGCAATATCGTTCGCTTATTCGAATCATTTTAAATGTCGAAATATCGTAAAACGCGCGTCACTGTTTCTAAAAACAGGCTGACCGATGACGAGGAACTCGAACCTAACGAAACTGTATCAGCGTATCGATGAAGCAATGATTTTCGAAAGAAAATCAAAAGCATGAAATTCAAGTTTTTTTTTTTTTTTTTCTATTTTGCGCGTCCTCGCTATTGGTCCAGGGCTTCGATCCTTCTTTTCTCACAGCCCAACAGCATCATTTTCTTTTATCGTTTCTATATAAACTTAGCTCAGAGGCAATTCTGCCTTAAAAAAATGTGCACGCGGTACAGAGGCCTCGTGTATCGATCGAAATTTGAAATGTTTGTGATCGGAGAGCGAGAATTCGAGAAGCAGAGCCTCGCCGCGCACCGTTTTCAATTTATATTTCTCTCGTCTTAGAGAAGTCCGCGCGTGTGTCGATTTACACAAATGCGAGAGCAACATATATTCGGGCAATACGGATACCAGGATCGAATAGAATTTGACGATAGTTACGTCACGTTGCTGAAAATTCGATTTGCCAAAGCGTCGCGATTTCAATGGAGATTCACTCTTATCGATCATAGCGGAGATTGTATCCGAAGGAAATAAAAAGTGAAGAAAACCATGCGAAATCCTTGAATAACGAACAGAGAAAACACTTTTTATTCGCGCAGCACGACGAGAAAAAAAAAAACCACAACGAATGCAACTTTTTCTCAGGAACCGATGTATAAGGAATCACTCCGGAGAAACACTGCCAATAAAACGCGTTTCTGCCTCGAAATATCGTTGCTCACCGGTGAGATGCTCCACGACCATATTTCCTTATTGAATTCTTCATAGACGCGAGATATCTCCCGTGAGAAGTATTCTGCTTAACGAAGTATACTTTCCCATTGTAAACTCTCGTGGAACAAATTATAGCCATTGAAATAATGAATTACGCTCGTAACCGTGCTGACTTTGCTTCTCGTGTAACAACGAGCGAATGTTACACGAGAGATTCTGGGCACAGCAGTCGGATAAACGTGTATAGTCTCAACGAGACTCCTGGAGATGACGCGAATACGCATCTGAGGAACAAAAACACCATTAAAATAATGACGAATTTGTAGATGTGTGCGTGAGAGAGGGAGAGAGAAAACAGAAATATTTCAGTCATGCTAATTCGATTTTTCGTCAATGAACCAACAAGAGTATTTTTGATTTTTCAAAATTTCGTAATTCCTGAATGGAAATTTTCAGGCTCCTCTGACCCTGTAGCTCCTTACCGTGGAGGAGCTGAATGTAGAAAAAGCGACACGATCAAAAGGAATTGCTTCACAGGTGTCTCGAGCATTGAGTCGACTATGCTCGATCTTAAAACCCAAAAATACGAGATCCAATCGAATTGATAATTCGATCAAACGATACAAGCACATTTTCCAACTTATTAACTTCGGGGATCGAGCTCCCTTGAAAATAGGCGAGCAGGAATGTTCTGGAGTCTTGGACGAATTCAGTTTGTTCGCGAGCAATTCTATACTCTGCTCGTAAAACGAACCAAATAGAATGAGCGATACAACGATTGTCTTCTCATCCGATCTAATTTTCGCCGACCCTGTTCCCCGGGTCGATTCGTCATTCCGAATCATTGTCTCTTGGCTACACGAATAATAATAAAAATTTCGTACTTTCAATACCAGTTTATTATTTTATTTTTTTTTTTTTTCATTGAGGATGAATCTTCCAAGTGCGAAATACGCGGAATTAATTTGACGAAACGAGCCTCGTTTATTTGTAGAGCCAAGGAGCAGGCACCGGTAGGACAGGGACTGCCTGCCCCAAGGGCTCCCGAAACTGGGTGATAAAATATAATTGAAAAGTGACAATTTAGCTACTGATAAGGTCGTTACTAGACGCTTATAAATATATAGATATATACGTGTACGAAAAATGAATGAAAGAAAGGGGGGAGGGAAAGTTGGCTGAGTGGTGGCATCTAGTACGCGTCACTGGTTCAGTTTTTGGGGTACGATTATGGTATAGGATAGTAGAAAATGCAGGAACGCTCGACGAGAAGGAAGGCGAAGGAAGAAGAGCGCGGAGTGTTATCGATTGTCGCAGCGATGCCAGAGGGGCTGGCGGCCAAGTCAGCTGACTCGTGAGTCCACCGTCACAGCTGATTCCTCGAGGAGTGGGGAAGAGCGCAACCACCGCCGCATTACAGTCGTCACTCTCTCTCTCTCTCTCTCTCTCTCGCTCTCTTTTCCCTCCACTCCTCTCCTTCTGATCATCAATCCCCTCTCCCTGTGACTCTCTCTCTCGCGTGGCGCCCTACGTCAAAAGCGAGCGGCAGTTCACTGCGGGGGTGGCATCGGTTCGTTGCGGTGTTAGCAAAAGCCCCCGCCTAGTTTGCGCCAACTCCGTCGATCGTGCCGCTGACTCGCTAACCAAATAATAATAAGTTTAAAAGAGAAAAAAAAAGAGAGAGAGAGAGAGAGAGAGAGAAATTACAGAGATAAGGCGTTTCGCACATACGGCGCTAGCACACGAGCCGGTATCCTGATACAGAAACATCGCGTACACCGCGCGCGGGGGCTTCTAGACGAGTACACGCGATAGAAAGAGAGGTCAGTCGCGTTTCGAGCGCCTCGCCGGGCGAACCGATGACTTCCCCTGCGTAATACCAAATCACTCTACATTTATTCTTTTTGTTTTTTTTTTCTTCTCAATATTTATTCACGTATCTGTAGAAATCATGGAGCAGGAAAGACACTGCGATAATGAATTTTGAGCCCTCTTTTTATTCGTTTGAACAATGAGAAGTAGAAAGTGTTGACAGATTCGAATTGAAAAACTAAAGTTCTCGTCGGTGTGCTTTCGGTTTATTCAGAATTTTCGCAAACTTGTGCTCCGTTTCATTATTCTGATTATCTCATTGGTACTGCGGGCGCGCTCATTCATTGTTTTCATCCCTGGTTATACATAGGCTCCGTGTCTATCATCTTTCCAGGTCTCGCTCGATCAAACTTTCCTCGAACCCTCCTACGATCCCATTTCTCTCAGTTGTATCGCAACAAACATTCCTTCTCGTATTCCATCTGAGCGATTTCGAATCCTGAAAAATCTTGACACGCTCCGTTGTTCACCGAATTTCCGGCATTCTAGAGCCGTTGCATAACACACGACGACTAATTACTCTCGTTCGTTGTGACGTGGAATCTAATCATGTATATTCGACGAGTGCCAAATACGTGTATGTGGGAAATTTCGGGAGATTTTTTCGAGAGTTTCAACTTCGTTGTAGAACTCGGTTATCTTTTTCTTTTATATACTGGATCGATGCGATAACGATCGTTCGAGGCTCGGATAATTCGTGGAGGATCTTGCGCCGGTTCTTTTCGAGGCAATTTTTTGTCTCCCTTCCTCCCGATTCGTTCAGATTTTTTAATTTTTTTCTTTGTACAAACAAAAAATGAAAAAGCTGAATGCCTCTGCTCTCTTTATTTTTCGAAAAAAATTCGACTCCCGTCATACGAAAAGAATTCTTTTCTTCCGAGCACGAAGCAGTTTATTTTACAAAATTGAACTACCGAAGTCGATGTAATTTGGATCCTAATTCAAGAAATATTTTTACCAATATTACAACAGCGTTCGATCAATTTAGAAACGAAGCTGGAAGCAAGGGGAACCGAAAATTCGTTTTTATCGTAGCCGCGATGATAATAGCTGATCGGCTAATTACAACTTGAAATTTTTTTTTTTTTTTTCTTCATTTAGTTTCATTATTCTGTGAAAACAAGTCACATTTTATGAAAAGTTCGCTAACAAGTCAGCGCATAATGTTACGCGATGTATAACTACTTGAGGATACGGAGTGGTAAGAAGTTCAGGAAAGTTTCTGTGCTCACCCGTCCAAGGCAGCATCCACCCTCTTCTTTTCTTCTTCATCCAAACCCGCATATATATATATATATATATATCGTCCTCAATGTTTTTTCATAATTAGCTCACACGGTCATAAAAAGAAAAAAACAAATGTGAACACGATAACTCGGTAGAGATTTCACAGTCCGGAAACGTTGCATGCAGATTATTTTCAAGCTCGATTTTTTCGTTGATTAAAATGCGAAAACCCGTTCAACATTCGATCTCGGTTCTTGAGGGTGTCAAAAACAAAAAATGGCAGAATAGATTTTTCGTTGTCAGAAACAGCAGCAGATTTGAATGAACATTTCGGTTTTTTTTTTTCTCGTAATTATAAATGCCTGATTTTCATGATGCGAAAATGAGCAGCTGACGAAATAAATTGATGAAGAAAACCGATTTGTTGATCGATTGGAACGATTAACGTTCGTGTTGTTAAAGCTCGTATTTGTTTTATGCTTCTTTTAATAGTTACTATGAGTCGATAACTGAATACCGAATCTTTGGGAATACTGAGAATGTATGTGAGTAGAATTGTCGATGTTATAAAAAAATAAAAATTTTTTTGTCTTTTTTAAAACTTCGTGTCGTTCGATATTTCTTGAAAAAAATTCTTCTTCGATAGGAATAAAATGGAGATGAAAAATGATCAGGCTCTCCCCCGATCATTCAGCTCCGGAATCTTTGAAAATATACGTATGAGCTATTTTTTGTTTCCGTTCCCCAGAAGTTTTTAGCAATTCGATACGAGCAGATTTTGTTTTTTGGGTCGATCCGAGTCGCAAAGCTTGAGAGAGAATGTGGGGATCGTTCGAGTGTACCCGAGCATCAAAAGTAACTTTGGACTCGATCATTTTAGGGTGACTTTCGAAATCACATACTTTCGTCTCGAAAAAAAATGCGAAAAAACATCTTTTATTCTTTTCTTTTTCGTTCGATTATTCCGAATCGTGCTGCTGGGAGTTGATGGAACGTTGTCTCAGACAGAAATTTTCTCTCTTCGAATCCAATACGCCGCGGAAAACCGATAAAACCGATGGAAGAAAAATCTTTTTCTGTGTATTCATATACATTTTGTATTTGTCTATATAACTATAAATAAAAATAAACAAATGTCAACGACAGTACGGCGTAAGAGCCTACGGTTCAACGTCCTTTCTATCTGCTCGCTAAAATCCATCAGAAAAGTTACTCCGGATGTAACGAAACGTTCGAAATTTCACGTACCGAGATACGTCACGAAGGACGATGATAAAAGTGACAGGAGCGATCGAATATCCGCGATTCGCGTAAAAACGTGCATCGTGAGTCAGCAAATTTTTACATCTTTTCATGTCTATACTCATCGGTTTCTCTCGTCAGCTTCTTATTTGACGAAAAATTATTTTTGTGTCTGCCTTTTTTGATAGTACAAACAAAGTTCTTGGCGAATGAGTTAATTTCACACGTCAATTTCGTTTCCTTTCCTTTTTAATGGCAATTTTTTCAGCGTCGACAAAAAAAAATGAACAGCAAATACAATTTTTTTTTGTCGAAAAACAATTTCGGAGCTCGCAGCATAAAAGAGTCCGAGTTTTTTCCTATTTTGACTTGAAATCCTTCTCATGCTCACACTGAAAAATGCGCTCGAAACGATCACTTTTCGTGAGGGAGGCTCATTAATAAATTCATACCTTACTCTCTTTCTCTATTGACCGAACAACCGGCATTTTCTCGCCCCTCGCCCCGCGTCGCCGAGCTAATGGCTCACGGTAATAGAAGTTTAATGGATTTCTGTTTTTCTTCTTTTCTTTTGTCCAGTACTCATAGCTTCCACGTTCCATTTACAAAACTTGAGAAAAACACCCTCCTTCCGGTAAAATTTCTTCAAAGTTTGCTGTGCTACATTTTTTTTTTCTGTCATGTGATCATTGCTGCTGACGTACGAACATGGTAATAACGAATTCTTTGGATCCAGCGAACTATTCACTGGTTTCAACTAAAAAAAATGCATCGACTGGAAAAGAAAAAAATTTCGATGAAATCCTGAAATATTTATCGTTTCAACGAAGTTTCGTTTCGGTTCAAAGATACTTTTTGTTGTAATATTCAAAATTTTGAAGACAAATTTTTTTTTTTTTTCGTTCAAATACGTGCAACGAAATGTTTGAATATTTCAACAATATTTCGTTTTCAGTGTTCAGTAAAATTTGAAAAAAAAAGAAAAAAAATCAACAAGTTGAAGAAAATTATCACAGTTTCTCTCTACACCGGTCGTTGTCGATGTTTTCTTAATCGAGAGTTCATATTTCTACGCGATATGCTCGATACGGGTAGCCGGGGCAAAGTCCCGACGAAATCGTTTCCAAGGGAATAGAGAGATCGAGAGAGCTTCGAATTTAGAATTACTTAGTTTATTTTCACTTTGGAGCTAAGGTAGGCGAGGTAATTAGCGTGTAATTGGGAGCGGATGCGATCGAGCGAGACGCGAGATGAACGAAGGGTGTGTTCGAGGGATATCGATATACGTATTATTCGCTGAGGCATTCCGATAATACCGTTTTTAAGGTGTTCCTGTCCCCGTCTATATGCTTAGAAAATCCAACAAAATGAATCACCTTTTCACGAGTATATTTATTATATTTTATTATCGCACTTCGAGAACCTGGTGATGAGATTAAACAGGTCGCCCTCTGCTCCGAAGCTTTATCGTCCTTCTTATCAGCGATCAATTCGACTCGATTTATTGACGAATTTATGTTTAATCTCGGCTCTATATTAAACCCGGCAGAGCTCCTTCGACGAAGTTATTAAGGAAACAGCTTTAAATCGTCTTCCACTAAATACGACGAGCATTTCGTCAATGTGCTGATACGCAATAGAGACACGAATACACGAATTTATAAAACCGTCCCGCTGCACATACGATCTATTGATAATGATATATATATATGTATACAGTGTGCGCGTAAATGCGTCAGCAGCTTATAAAATCTGATACGTAACTAGTGAGCATATTCAGCCGGAGTCGAAGCGTATCGCGAGCTGATATTTCTCGGGGTATTAAGATCTCGAGGCAACGTGTCATCGCGGTGTGAGAAACGCGATGATCGAATGACCGGTGATAAAAATTTTTGTTTAGTGCCGTTTCTCGCGAGTGCTCTGAAAAGCTGATCGCAAAAGTGTCGTCGTCGAATCTCAGGGCGTCGAGCGCGTGAACGAAACAGTTTTCTTCGGTGGAGGATCGATGAACGGGAGGAAAAAGTATCACGCGGGCTGTTTCTATTGAGAAGGGGAGAAGAAAAAATTAGGAGGCGGGCACGAAGCTTCAGGAATGCTGCTGGAGCGGTCGATCCGAGCGATCGATCACAAATCCTCGGGGATCGTTCCCCCGAAGCCTTCGATTATTTTCATCATCGATTTACGAAAGGCCTTGAAACAATCACGATATTTTCGTCCATTGATATCTCTACGTGTTTCTACCGGTGATACGATAAGAGCCTGAGCTATTGTCAAGGAGCACGATAACCGTCGATCTCGTCATCGTCTGTCTCACTGACAACGTCGAGATCAATTGTTCGATTTTTTTTTTCCTGGACGTTTTCTCGATCATCGTTGCTCGTACGAGAGGAGAATCAATGATACGGGGATGAGATTATGAGAAATCATTTTGTTTTTTTTTTGTTCGAATAAATAAAAATGTAGATAATACGATTGAAAAATATGCGCCGAGAAATAATCGATTTTTAATAATACGAACTCGATTCGCCTTGGTAAACCGGTGTTGTGATCGACAATTATATTCTTCAAACGTTCGATGACCGGCCTGCAAGATTTGGTGCATACCGAGCGCCCGTGAAAAAATCGTCGTCGGCCGGGCGGGCGAAGAATCCTCGGACCCCGCGACGACGACAGCAACGACGACCGCAACCTCGACGACGACGACAACGACGACGACGATAACGTCGCACGTTATTTCAGGATCAATTGTCAGCCAAAATTCTAGCAATTCAATCGGTAATGTAACGACTTCTTGCGCCAATAATATCTCGAGTAAAAACGTTGCTTCGACGAGCGTTATTACGACGGCGACGAGCTTAAGCGCGATGTTGCGCTCACCGGCGAGAGGCGCGGTCGCTCTGTTGCACGATTCATCCTCATCGACGACTGCATCGGCACCCACGACGCCCGTTCATCATTCCTCCTCCGGTAATTCAAGCGGCACCGGCTCTGCCTCATCCCGACTTTCTCTCCTCGATACCTGTCACAGGAAGATTCGCTTCTTTGGAGAATTGGTCGCGTGAGTTTTCAATCAATAAAAAATAAAACAACAACAACAACAAATTTCAACAAAAATTTTTTTTTTTTCTTTTTTTTTTCATACTACGAGCAGCAACACTTGGTGTCAGGCTATCACAGCATCAATATATTATTTTCTCTAATTAATAAATATATATATATATATATATATATATATATCTATGTATATATATATGTATTAACAATTATTATTATTATAACGTGGGTTATTGTACGTAGAAATAACATCGGAGTTTAAACACGACTCAATAACAATACTATTATCATCGCGTTAATATTATTACGATCAATTTATCGCTTATTACAATCGGACCTCGATTTAACGGCTCGCTCATTTGAGCCACTTTTTTCCAACCGCGAACGCGTCCTCTCTCTGTCAATTGATCTATAAATTACCTTGAAAAAGCGATGTTCGGTGTTGGCATCGTTCGAACTCGTTTTCTTTTTTTTTACATTTTAGTTTTTCGGTGTTCTTGACTGGATAGAAGCAGTAAAATTTTTCAACGATCTCATGGAGAAGGAAAAAATCATTAGAATCGATTCCGAGAGCCCGGAAGATCGAAATTTTTGAGGAAAAAAAAATAGTTTTTTTTTTTAATTAAAAAAATTTTTTTTTTTTATTGAAACGATTCTAAATTCGACACGATTTTGGAAATGCGTGCACCAAATCGTTTTAAGATAATTTCGATCGAATCTGCGGAGAGTGCGCAGAAGCCTGTGTCCGGTCCTTAAATCGAGATCCCACTGTACATGGGCTTATGACTATGTTAAAAGGAGTACACGCACTCACGCTGTATATGCTTTGTAGAAAAAAGAAAAAAGAAAAAAAGAAATGGTGAAATGGGAGAAAGAATGAAAGTGGAAAAGCAGTGGAAAAATGTACAAAGCTTTGCATTGTATAGCGCATATATATATAGATATACTCGAAGTAGTATTTTTTATGTAAATCCATATACGTATGTCACTGAAAACGAAATTTTGTTGAAACGTTAAAATATTTTGTTGAACAAGTTGGAAAAAAAATATTTTATCGTCTCAACGATGTTTCGTTTCGGTATAAAAAAAAGAAAAAGTTTTGTTGTAATATTCGGGAATTTTGTTGCCTGGAAGAAAGAAAAAAAAATGTTGTCGAATACGTGCAACGAAATATTTGAATATTTCAACGAAATTTCGTTTTCAGCGTACGTGTGTGTTTGATTCGGTTGCGTGGCGGCACGAAGGTAAATTGTGTGGGCTCGTCGGCACAGAATTCTCTTGGAAGATTGCAGCGGATCATTGAAACAAAAGAGTAATGAAATCGCTGCTAATTCGAGCGGGAAATTCCCGGATCGAAAAGAGCTTTGAGGCTACTTTTTCCATGAACTCTCTGCCAAACGTTTTTTTTTATCTCATAAATACAGAGGATTCGATTCTAAAAATATAAAACCATCGTTTTACTCCAATTATCTCGATCTCATTCTGTCATTGTTTTTTTTTTCTTTTTTTCTACCAAATACGAGAGAAGAATTGAGACGAAAAGTCATTTTTCGTGAAGCGTTTATTACTCTCCACTCTGTAAGTTCCTTTCGATTTATTTCTGCGCTTTGGTCCATGTGGTTCGCAGATACAGGAAATTGGGGTAGAAATTCATCAGCGATTATCGCTTCGACGATAAACTCGAAGCCATCCACCATTTTTCGATCAGTGTCCACGATTTTTTACACTAAAAAAAAAAATTTGGTTTGAAAAACTAAATTTTCGTTCAACCTAATCGATTTAGTTGGTTGAACAAATTTTTTGTTGGATGCAAACGATTTCATTTTTCATACAACGAAAGAAAATTGTTCTCCGAACTAAATCCATTCGGTTTTACGATCATTATTTCATATTTCATTATCGATTCGATCGTTGCTGTTGCAAGCTTGAAGAGCTGAACGTGGCTTTTCGTGAACGCTGTACATATATATAGGTATAGAAACTGACTGATGAAAATGATTTTTTCAGTCTTACTTTTTTTATTACGTGCCGCTAAATTCTAGTGTAAACTAGTATACGAAACAGACGTAAACTGGTGCTCTCACAGCAAACCGGAAGTGCGTCACACTAGGACGCTCTACTCAAACTAACTGTTTACGTTCTTCGTTGCAGAAAGACTTTGCTTTTCGTCGCGTTATTCGGTGTTACGTTAGTGTAGAAACTGCTGCTGCTGCTCCTCGGTCGTTCCGTATTAAAGGGCCAATTTTATTTTCTCCTTCGAGCTTTTTTACTCCTCTCACAACGCGCACGTTGACTACACGAAAATATGGCGAGGACTCGTTCATTTTTTTTCAACACTACTATTTTCTTCGACGCTTCGTCTCTGTTCCATTCTTTTCTCTTTCTTTTTCATCGTCGTGTCGATCAATGAGTCCGTAAAATCTTGACTTTTTTTTCCCTCCTTAAATTCACTTTTTCCAGCTTTGAATCCCATTTTTATTGATAATTTTTCAAGCGACTGTTTTTCATCGGTAACTGAGAAAAATCTTTTTACATCAACAGGAAAATCTCGATTCTCATGTAGCCAAACTGATCAGGCTGCGGAGACACGACTAAAAAAAAATGTATTTAGGAAATATTTAATTTGGAAATCTCGCACAGCTGCTTCTTACGTCTCATCTCGAAAGCGTCAGACGCGCACTTCTATCCCGTGTAATAATTTACATAACACGCTTGAATATTTCTCTATATATTCCGAAGGTTGAAAATTTTCGGAGCAATTAAGAAAGAGCCCCGAAAAGTCAAGTTGGTGAAAATTGTAGGCGACTGTTTGAGTGGCCTGTCCGGAGCGCGATGTCCTCGGCCCTGGAGATTCCACTCGGGTTTAAAAAATAAAAAAATAAAATAAAAAAGTAAAAAATGAAACAAACTTTTCCATTATCTTTCTCAGTCTAGTTTTCTCGAGTCGTGCTTTCGTTCGCTTCGTCTTTCCGGTGAGCTCAGGGCTCAACATTTCGTATACACACACACACACACACACACACACACACTTCTTGTGTAACCTCGCGCTCTCCGCGGAGGTCACGATTTTTTTTTTTTTTTTTTTATGAATTATTCAGTACGTTTCTCTCATATATCATCGATATTTTTCTTTCTGTTTCTCAACCGCTCGTGTTGTTTTGGACCTTTAAAATCACCCACGAAACTACCTTCCACTCGTTATTTACACTTTTTCGTTTATTTCTTTATTTTCTCTTCCGTTATATCGGGCTTATTGAGGCTGTTACGAGAGGACGCGGTTGTCGGAATCACCGCAAACCGGAAGGTGAACGATAACGAGGCCGCGACGTACAAACATCGGGGGAAAAACAGCAAAAACATTTTTTATCGTTATGTTTGGAGACTCGCGCACACATTTGTACGAGTTTGATACCTTTCTGAAGCTTTTACGTGTATCAGAACTCGCGAGAACTACGCCGGCTTCCACAGGAGAATAATAAATGATCGAGGAACAAAGAATACGAAATGATTCTTTTATATTATTCGATTCAAGCTCGGCAGAGAGAGAGAGAGAGAGAGAGAGAGAGAGAGAGAGAGAGAGACTTACAGTTATCGCGATTCCTCCATTTCGCGTTCCGAAACGATGAAATTTCAATAGTTTATTCCTCAAAAAAAAAGAAGGTTCACGTCAAGAAGGAAGAACGTCAGGTTTAGTTTTTAAATTTCGAAAAATATTTTTTGTCCAATGATTTCTGTGAAAAATCATCGAAAAAAGCAAACAATCTCGCTGGAAGGTTTTGCTTTCGTTTACTCGAATAAATGTTCGGTTTTATTGAAAAGGGTTCCTGAGCGTATTTCAAACGTTTGACGGTAAAAGTAAAACGGTTCTTCGTTGAAGTTTGTCAGCTCGATCGATTTTGTTTCAAGGTGAACTCGAGTCGATGCTATTTCCAAGTTAATTTTTTCCCGATTTATATTGGAATTAAGATTCATCGAATTAAAATTTGTAAGAAGATTCATTTTATGAGAAAAATCGAGTTAAACTTGCGGGAATCTGCGAAATAAAACTTTTCTTGCCTTCGGTCAAAAGTTTATAATCGTTTTTGTTTCTTCTCCTGTAGTATTCGAATTCACGAAGTTGAAAAACGGATCAAAAAATTATTTTTTTATCCTTCTCTTCTGCTTATTCGTTCTAAACGGGCAAATTTTTTCTTCAGCTGTCAACTGCCTAGATTCATGCAAAAACTGAACAACTAATTCGGCTGGTTCTCATTTTTTTATTTTCCAAGAACAATTTTTTTTTCTTCATATTATCGAGAAAAAAAAAAGGAATTTGTCGTGTCGCATCGCACGAAACACGACAAATTTCGCAGCATCCTCATCTCTGACTCGTGTGTGACTTTGCAACGAAGCGGTGTTTCGTGTAAAACAGATTTTGCATAGATCCCAAACTCACAGGCTCCAGCCTCCTTGGTATTCTGACGCTGTTCGAGAAGCTGCAGCCAGAACAACCCTTCGCGTGGGGTTGGCTACGTGTTTGCGATAAATAAGTTATGCAGCCATTTTGTTTTTCTTCTTCGTGTCCTATTCCACGATTATTTCGTTGGTATAGGAGCCAATTACGAGTCAAAATGTTACTTCGAGAGAAAAATAATTCTGGATGCCAACGCGAATGAGCGTTACGCTGAAACTTCAGAACAAAAATTACAAAACGTTGTGTAAAAAAAACTGGCAAATGACTCTATACAAAAGCCTATCAAAAAGCCTCATCGATTGCAAACTAAAAAGGCAAAAAAATGCGACCAACGAAATATAAATTCCAACAAATGATAATGAGATAAAAGAAATTTTATTCTGGAAATTTTTTCATTATTTTTATTCTGAACAACTTTTTCTTCATTTATTTTTTTACATTTAACACGGTTTTACGGTTTTTTTTTTATTCACGATACTGTTTTCCTGTTACTTCTCCGAGTTTCTTTGTTTTACAAAATTGTGTGTTGTGTTTCAATCAAGGAAATATGTTGTCTAAAAATTGAATTTCGATAGCCAGTGTTTTCACTAATCAGTGGGTCTGCGATTAAAACAGATTGAATATCCTTGGAGAGACACAGTTTCATTTTTATTCGATACTCTCCATATCGAGTCGGAATTTAGTTTCGTAGAACGACAAAAAAAAAAAAAAAATATTCCACTTCGCATCGTCAATGCATCTTAACCGCAAGCGTTCGTGCCTTTTTTTTTGCTGTACTCGATAGTTCGTCATCTCTAGAGCCATTTTGTACCATTTCGATGAGGACAGAGAGGCTGGCTCTTCAACCCATGCTTCACTCGTTACGCTTCATTGCGGATAGTTTGTCGACTGGAAATTTTTAATCGCGAACGCGGCACAATGTCTGTCGCAATCGACACCGTGCGTCTTCCAACCTCCATAGTTATATAGCTTAATGCAAAAAAAAAACAAAAAAAAAGGCAGGGAAAAAATTGTCAGCGAGATCGTAGGAGACGACAGAAAAAAAGAGAAAGAAAGAGAGAGAGAGAGAGAGAGAGAGAGAGAGAGAGAGAGAGAGAGAGAGAGAGATAATCATGCAGCAGACACGAGCCAGCCGCACGTCGATTATAGTATGTGGCGTGCTCTTACCACGCACTCTTTCACGTAGAAAAGTATTTGCGGTTCTATACCACTACAATATTCATTCAAGACTCTTCAGTCGAGCTTTTAACGCTCCACATACGAGGATGCTGTACACAATTTAACTTTTTTTCTTCTCCGGTCTTTGCTTTCGAATGTTGTATGCAAGGAATTCTGTGTAAACTCTCATTCACGTTTTTTTTTTTTTACATCGAATACCAATTGAAAATGTTACACGTTAACCCCTTTTTCTCAATTCCTATTTAAAATGTTTAATCATTCGAAAAACCAATAAGTTTTGTTTTTAAACGATCGATCGAATGTATTTTCGTTTACGATGTTTCCAAACGTTCGATAACTCGATTGAGATCGATAGAAACTCGTTATAAATTTTGCGCAGAATTCCAAATGCCAGCTTATGCTCCAGTAGACTCATCATAGAATAATATTTGTACATTTTTTTCAATTGAATGTTTGTCCTCGGGGAAAGCCTCTGTACGGTGGTGGATTAGTTGCTAGATCATAGTGCTACTCTCGTTCAGATCAAATTTTCAATGCTGCATTATATTTATCATAGAAACTAATTGTGAAATAGCTGCAAAACCTTAGAATACATTTTATTATTAAGGAACAGCATTTTTTTTTAACTTAAAAAAATAACGATTATTTCCTGCCACATTTATCTTTCCAACCTGATCAACCGGGGATGATTTGATCGTTCATGAATCAGGAGACAAACAACATTGATTGATTCGTCGAAACAAAATCTTGTCCAACTTCGATATTTTTGACGAAATCGTATTTTTTTTTTTTTTCAACCATGTCGCCTCGTTCAGAGATTCAATTCACATTAATTCCACCTGATTATTGACTCTCCTCTCCTCCCTTAACTCCCACCCTCTATTAGTCCTGAACGGTTGAAATTGCTCGTCTGTGTACAAGCAAAAAAAAAATGAAAATAGTTGCATGGAACGAAGGACAAAGGTTGTACAGTGTAGTCCTTGCGCTATGAGGACGAGCGAAGGCTTTTGTGACGAGGCAAAATCCCTCGGCTGTGGAATAGGCGCATTGAAAACGATCGCCGATAGTCCGAAGTTACGTTCATGAAATGTCTAGTTTTTTTTTTTTTTTTTTTGATTTTTTTTCTTCTTTGAAACTTGCAGAAAAGCCCGACGAAAGGAAAAGGATGCCGGTACAACGGAAGACCCAAAATTGTATCTGGAGGAAGCGGCTCTCGAACGACAGCTGCCGGAGCTCGATCTGAGAATGCTCGTCGACCTTCCACCCGGACTCGACTACAACGAGTGGCTAGCCTCACATACTCTCGCACTTTTCGACCACATTAATCTATTTTATGGCACTATATCCGAGTTTTGTACCTCGACGGGATGTCCGGATATGACGGGTCCTGGCTTAAGGTATATTATTTTTTTATTATACGACACTACAGAACGAGAATATCCTCAAATATCTCCTTCTTACTACCGCAATCCCTCTAAGAATATATTCAACGTCGTATCGAGCTCTTTCACCGATCTCATTCATTGAAAAAAAATTTCTTCAAAGATACGAATCAGTAAATCTCATTTTCATATTTTTCAAATAAAGAAAAAAAAAAAAGAGTCTTTCGATCTGATTATTTTTTGTGATTAAATGTATAAGAAAAATT
This sequence comes from Campoplex capitator, assembly GCA_037576405.1. NCBI lineage: Eukaryota > Metazoa > Arthropoda > Insecta > Hymenoptera > Ichneumonidae > Campoplex > Campoplex capitator. The sequence continues at coordinate 2,897,382 of JARBWI010000323.1, read as the reverse complement.
TGATAAATTTTTTCGATCAACCAAATTACCTCATTTTTTAAAGTTATTAATCTTTTTTTTTTTTTTTTTTTTTTCAAATTTTCATATCGTTGAAAATATGAATGACGAGGAAGCTGTATAAATGTTCTTTTGCAACTAGCGCTTCTCAGTCTCCTGCCATCGGTCGATGAGTTTCTCATCGTACTTGCGATGGGGTTCTGCCCGTTATTCTATGAATAAATAAATAAATTGAATGTTGCAAAATTACAGAATCGAAAAGTCGCGGTATATAAAGATTCATTTGAAAAATAAATTTTTCCATATTTCTCTTAAATTTGTTCGTTCCCTCCGTTCGAGTCTCCTCGACTACTACCACGTCCCTTTGATTTATGTGATTCGAATAACCCATTACGATGATGAAACTATGTGTAAACGTTTTTGCCCTCAGAACATATTTGTGGTTCGACGAAAAGGGAAAAAAAACGAGAGTGGCTGCGCCACAGTACATAGACTACGTCATGACATTTACGCAACGCACCGTCAGTGACGAAACTATATTTCCTACTAAATATGGTGAGTTGGAAAAATCCTATTCCTATCGTAATAGCGAATCAATATATTTTTTTTTTTCAGTCAAACTTACTAACTTTTGAAATTCGCTACTTTTTTAGTTTATGAATGAACAAAAATTTATTAGTTAGAGATCACGTTGAATTTTTAGTAATTTTGTGAATTTTTCTGTACGATTTAGCGCAATTATATGTTTATTACGTCTCATGATACATTAATAATAAATTATTGATTAAAAATAAATAAAAAAAGATCCATTAAAAATAATTATTCTCATTATAAATTTTTTTTCTTCCGTCGAATCGATAATATTGTACGTTTTTTTTTTTGTGTTTTTTTTTTTTTTTTTTTTTTACAGCAAACGAGTTTCCGAGTTCGTTCGAATCGATAGTGCGTAAGATTCTGCGGCTACTGTACCATGTAGTGGCACACATTTACCACTGCCACTTCAGAGAGGTGGCACTTTTGGGGCTTCACGCTCACCTCAATTGTGTCTTCGCTCATCTCACGCTCCTTAATCAACGCTTCAACCTTATCGATCCCAAGGAAACGGAGATCCTCGGTGATTTGGAAGCCGCTCTATTAGGTAACAATTTATTTTTCTTGGGTTCTGGGACTGTAATTGAAGAAAAAAAAAAAAAAAAAAACAAAATTTCGATTTGACATTTCATTTAAAATTGCTGACACTTGATCGTTGGCGGTGATTCGAACAAAATTCCTTAGAGTAACTTGGTTATTGAATGAAAAAAAAAAAAAAAAAAAATAATAATTAGGCATCGACTGCTTTCTACTGGTTCAGCATTGAACGAATGAGGTTTTAAAATCATTTGGAAATATCTCTGTTTCGATAGTTTTTTCAATAAAGCTTCGCCAGCTAAAATAAAGGTCAAAGAATTTTGAAAAAAGTGCCATATTCAAAAGCATTTTAGACGAAAATTCATTTCATACGACGAAGAATGAATCTTTTGATTATTTTTCAAACGATTTGTTAATCCGGGGGCTTCAATTTTTATATAGTATAATTCCAGCATTTTTGAAATTTATATTTATCAATACTTACAGACATTAATTTAAAGTGCGAGGAAAGAACGTACCCCGTTTAAATAGAGTGCATGATTATATTTTCAGGTGACTCAGCATCGGCGCTTTCGCAAAATCCAGCTGTCCAGGAGACACCGACGACAACAAACACCTAGATAGCCGAGGGCGATGCGGTATAAATCAGAGGTTGCAGTTCCTGAGACTAGGCGTTGATAGGCGGTTTGTTGAATTATTATATTATTTTTCCAAGTAGCGCATACGCGATTGATCAGAGGAGTTTTAGTCTCTCCGAGAGCAAAGGAAAAGGGAGTGACGATTCTGTAAAAAAAAAAAAAGAAACAAAAAAAAAAACAAAACAAAACAAAATGTGAAAAGAAAACCGCGAAACAAAATGAAGATAAGAAAGCGAAAGATTACAAGAGACGAAACCAAGTAGTACCTGTACATAGCGAAGTGTGAACAACTACATGATGTAATTAGGTTCCTCCGTTTGTTGTTTGTGAGATTGTACATAATTTATTAAATGGTATAAGATATACGAGAGAGAGAGAGAGATGAAGGATGCATTATTGGTTATCAATTGACAAAGTTAGTTGCTACAAAGAGAGATCGTTTGGTCTGTATAAAATGAAAATGAAAATGAAAATACAAAAAAAAAAAAAACAAAAGAAATGAAACAATAATGATATTGTAAAGTTGAAATAAAACCAAATATATACCTGGTGTTAATAAAAGTTTGTTCCAATTCACGCCTCAAGTTTCGTCGACGAAAACAAATAACGTTTTGAAGCCTTTCTTTTTTTAAAGCTTATTCATCAATTTCTCGACTCGGTGAAAAGGGAGCGATAAACGTCAGGTGCATCCTCCGGTGGTTGAATTATTCGTGCGGTTTATCTCGACGATTCTAAAAGCTCGTACAACTCCGGCAACTTCCCGGAGAAAAAATCCAAGTGCCTCGGCTATGGGTTCGCACAAATCGCGAATCGAGGTCGCTACGTTGTACAGCAATATCAACACCGGCTGAATAATCGCGTTGAAGAATATCGAGAGCAATGGCTTGACGAAGTAATCAGCCAGCAATTGGAGTGTGCCGACCGTCAACGGTCTTACGATACTGTACAATACGAATCTCAATAGCTGAAGGACAAAAGCCGTTACGAATGCGATTCCGATGTGTATCGTTCCGAATATTTCCGCCCAAAATCTTGTTGCCGCGCTCTCAGTTTTTTCCGCACACTTTTCCGTTGCTAATACAGGCGGTGAATCCGTCGTACGATAATATCTGTGGACAATTTTCTTCATTTATGAAATCAGTTGAATTTTTTTTTCACTCTTGTCTATAAAAAAAATAATCAAACGCAATTTTATGCAGTTTTAAAGAACCGGTGGAGGTAAACAAAAAATTAAATTTTATCAGGGAACGAAAACAATGCACGAAAAGTCTTTTATGGGAAATGAACAAAAATTTAGACGTGTCATAAACTGATTAATGGGTTCTTTTGAAAAACATACAAGTTTGTGTAGAATTGTTCTTGGTTACTTTTGACAAAGGATTGAGTTGAAAAGTCTAATCGAAAGAGACCAGGCTCTTGAAGTGTAAAAGTGATGAAAATGAAAAAAAAAAAAAAAAAAAACATGCAATTCTTCAGGTTTGTCGAAGACATAAAAAATACTGAAAAATGATTTATCAATCTATACCAACGCTGAGTTTCCATGATCAAAATAATATATGTCGATTCGTTCGGATATTTCTTCGAGCTCTTGTTTCATTTCTGTATATTTCTTCGGATTCTCGTTGCTTTTTTCCAATTCTTCATGCTTTTTTCTCGGTATTCCTTCCGTACCCTCGTCCCCTGTAGGTGGCTAAGAAATGAATTCCCAATAATGATTGTGTATCTTTAATTTTAAAAGTTGTAAAAAAATATTGTTCCTTTCAGTCATTAGATGGTTGAAACCGATAAATTATCCAGTTTGGCAAAAAACTATTCAAACGATATTTCAAGAGCATTTTTAGATGCGATTTTACAACACAGAAACAACAAAGAAATGTTCGAAAAACCTTTGAATAATGACGATAATGATTCCTTTTCATTTTAACTTCGTACAGTTTGTCATTTCTCTTCGCGTATTCTTTCTTCGGCCATTTCCATTTGAAACTATAAAGATCAGGCGCAGGTACGTATAAACATTTTTATAGGAATATTGAATGAGTCATTATTTCGAATAAAATTACCATTCTGCATTAGGAAAGCCACATTTTTCAGGAACAGCATAATTTTTACTGTAACAATGAGATGAAGAAAGAAATTTTCATTTTTTCAATTCGTTATTATTCGGTATAGAATATACCAACACTCTGTAAGCGTGGCAGAGGCACTGAATGGCTGGTTTAAATTCTTTCGAAGGTTGAAACTGCCCTTTCTGCGGTTGGTGGTTCGCCGGAGGTGGTTGACCACAATTCGATAAAGTGACTCCTCGTACTTCGGACGCTGCGACAATTCTCTCATCAGGTTTACACGAGCATTCATTTTCTACAGACCCATACAATTTTAAACATTTTCTATTATTTTTTCTTCTCAGCTTTTTTGGTATCTGACCAAAATAGAACATTTCAAATAGCAATATTCTTAAAATTTGAAGAAAATAAAATGTGAAATACTTTATGCAACGGTTGATTAAAATAGCTATGAATTTCTTATTTGATTTCTGGTTAGTATCGATTCAGAGACTTCGAGGCATTATGGAGTGAGGAGGATGAGTTATCGAGATATAACTTTTCATATAATCAATAATTGGCACAGCGAAGTATGCATAGTTTGAAATTCAGCAAATCTCCAGCTAGTAAGCTCAACGGTGATGAAAAGCTCGGAAAAAAATCAAGGTAAATCCGCTTCACTGAACTAGCTTTACAAACGTGGGTGAAAAAATTGATCACAACGAAGAACGTACAAAAAAATAAAATTCTTAAATATCCCTTTTTTCAAATGTTCCGATGATGATGTCTTGTTGAAAATTAAAAATTGTCACGTAGAAATATACTTGTATCGAAGCGTAGCCTTGCAGAAACATCGGACATTTCGGACGAATTGATTATCGAACTAACGTCAGTGGCGAGAGAAGTCACGTTCGATGGTTCCGACGTTTCTGAGCATGGACATCCCTCCTCGTCCTCGACGGTCATGACGGATAATAAAAATAATGTACAAAAAAAATAAATATATATATATATATCACGAAGCGTCGTACAGATTAAATTAATACTGAAAATGAATCGACGATAACGACGAGTCAAACATCTTCTGTCAAATTGACAGAAGTTCTAATAATATTCAGTCGTATGAATTCGTATGTTTTTTTTTTTTTTTTTTTCTATTGGGTACACGCCCGGTTGGCGTTGGTTTTGATAACTTCTCGTATGGTGTATTGTTAAACGAATCATTTATTCATTGCCATTTACATGAGGATTCGAGGATCTCGTTTATTTGCTTTCTTTTTTACAATTTCATTCCGTCATACCATTCGTCGTTATTTTGTTCTATGTTTTTTTTTTTCTTAACGCAATGTACACCAATGAAACTTGAAGTGAATAATACAGACATGTTCGCTTTGAATTCTTGCATATTGTTTTTTTTTTGTCATTGCAACAATGCCGAAACTTTACAACACATAAATTGGATTCTACAATCTCGCGAGTATTCTAATTACGTTTATTTATGCCTCAAGCGATAATGACGCAACCTCTATGTGTACAAGCCGTTGCGGAGTCATCGCTCTATTACGCTTTCTTACATTTCTAACCAATATCTGCTCGTGCAATGTTTAATCGAGCAGTTATTGTTAATTTCCTTCTTAATTAGAAAATTCTATTCCACGGTAGCTTGTTCTATATAATCGAAAAAGAAAAAAAAATGACAGGAAAATCTATTCGCGATCTACGTATCCGTTCATCTTGTAATTCCTCATCGTTAATTTCGTAGTGAAAAAAAAAAAAAACATAGTAACTATTTAAATCCATATTCATTTTCGATTATAACAATGTTTATTAAAATATCGATTCTTTCTTTTTTTTTTTTTTTCAAGAGAATCGAGGAAAGAAAGTTGCATAATTCTGCGCGTTCGTTATAAATATAATTGACGATTAATCCCCGATCGTCAGCCTATTTATCATGCTGATGAGAGATCGTTTCGCTAGTGGTATATACACTTACACCAGACTAGAAAATAAAAGCATGCCATTTTTTTTTTTCTCCACAATACAAGAACTATTGCCAGTAATTCGAGAATCTGTTCGTTTATCCAATGAGAAGAATCTCTCAACGAAAGGTACGTTACACAAAAAATTTTCCAACAATTTTATGTCTTGTACGCTCGAATCACAGCATTTGGATTTAGCATTCGTAGTAGCAGTCATTACTGACGTTGTCGAAATTACTTAAATCGCGTATGTCAATGTTCAATTATAAAACATTGAGAAAAATATATGAGACAGAGAGAGAGAGAGAGAGAGAGAGAGAGAGAGAGAGAGAGAGAGCGACAAAGATATTTTGCTACGTCTACTTTATTTACGGAAGCAGTGGTCGTGTTTAATAGACATTGCCATTTTTTTTCGTCATATATATTATATAAAAGACACGCACAAGGATGACAGATTATTTTACTTACATGTAAGTGATATACAAATAGGAAAAATTGTATTGCTAAAAGTGTATAATGTACAACTTGATTTGTAACCGCCTTTCATTCAATTCATTCGTCGTAACCCGCGAAATATCATGTGCGATTGGACTCTGACCGTTGTAGCTAAATGCCGATTGACGTCGAAATCGCAATATTTTGTATATGCAACAATTGTTGAAGAAAAAAAAAAAAAAAAAAAAAAAAAAAATGGAATGTAAAACGAAGAAAAAGAATGAGGACTAAAAACATTAACTGTCGGACCAGAGGAAATATACGTATCGAAGTAATACCGAGTAATTTCGTACTGTAAAATTATCGAGATCACAGAGGTTTCATAAAAAGAAAAAGTTCTATAATAGTTACGGAAATCTTAAAAATACAGAATCAAATGAATGTGTATACTCATAAGTACCTCGGGTTTGATAAAAATCAAAATATTCGGTATTAGTGTAAAAGCCAACAATATGTATCACATTTATTCTGTATTATAATTATGTGCGTAAAAAATAATAACGTCAAAACGATTGAAACAAAAAAAAATAAAAAACAACGAAATAAATAAAAATACAACTATAATTAAACGGTCAAAGTGATATGTTGAAATAAAAAAACGTCGTTTCGGTGTACAAAAGATCAATCGTATTCGTGAAGTGACATGATTTTCCATTGAGTTGTATTACATTGATAAAAATTTAACGAGCATGATCATTTTCTCTAACTACAGTGTACAAAAATAAAGGAAAAATGGTGTGTAAAACGTACATTACAACGGTGAAAAAAAAGGTACAAAAAAAAAAAAAAATTAACAGGAGCGATACGATTGAAGGGGATTTTTGATTTCGGTCTTGGGTTCTGCTTCACAAATAATTATCTCACGATATTCGTGAACTTGCCTCTCTCGTCGATGCATCCTCGAAGAAATTACGATATGCATATTCATGAGACAAATATGAAAAAAAAAAGAAAAATTAAACGAAATAGCAGTCTCTTTGTCATGAAAATTGGATCTTCAAATCCCTACAGAGTATTCAGCGTATCGGAACTAATTATAAGATGCGTTAGGACGCTTGAATATCCAATTGATAGTTTAAACGCTTTCAGCGTGTTCAACATTTGCCAACAAACATTTCACGTGATAACTCTTTGGTTAGCACGATACAACGCCGATCAAGAGTGTGATATGGTGTTTCAGCATCTGGTGGCTACGTTAAATCATAAATACACGCATTTTTTGTTTGTTTGTTTTTTTAAACAGACTGTTTAAAATACTGGAATCCCTAGACATATTGAAAGTTGTCTTTCGCTGTAAGTAGAGGTAGCTTTTCGACGCTCTCCTTGAGATCGAAACTGTGAAGCCAATCGGAGCTTGGTTTTGCTTTCACTCCGCAAAAGCTTAAGTTGCAAAAATCTGCCAAATTCTGTAGTGCACCGCGATGGAAGGGATTACCTTGTTTGAAGTGTTCATAACGCCCAGCATTGAGCCGCTCATTCGTAGTCATGCCCAAAACCATTATCTGTTAAAATGAAGAAAGTTATTATAGCAAAGAAAATATTTTCATATCGATCACCAGTTTTTTATTCTTATTTTTGTGATTCTACTTCCAAGTATGAAAATAAAACAACGTACCTGGTAAGTGTGACAAGCCAGAAGAGTACCGACGCACAGCGAATGAAGAGCCGTGTTTATCGTAACCCACATGACCCAAGGATCACAGGTAGCTGCCGACACCAAGTAGCTGTCCGCCGTATGACCGTTGGTCAAATTTGTCCAACACTCGAACTGCCAATACTGGACACTCGCTGATAATATTACGATACATAATCCAAATAGAGAGGCGAGGAATCCCAAGAAATATTTGTGGTTATGAGATCCTGATTAGAAAGAGGAATAACATCACAGTTACATTCAGGTTCGTGTGTTACTCGTAGATATTGATGTTATCTAGAAAATTTTTTTTGAATTCTTTGGATTCAATTAAAATGATTGCTTCTCGAGATCCTCGATTCATTGTCATGGATGGAAAAAACGTTCAATGCCATACAAGCAAGCGGTTTTTCCATAATTTTTACGTGCTTACCGATGCAGTTGTTTATCCATGGACAGTGGTGATCGAAACGAGCCACACAACGATCGCAAATGGAACAATGTTTGGATCGTATTGGTCTTCTTACGAGGCAACTCGTGCAAAACCATTGGGGCTCGAAACCACCGGTCTCCGCTAATTCTATTATCGTCTGTGAAAAAAAAAAAAACACGATAAACATTTATAGCGAGAAATCGGAGATGTAGCGCAGTGTTTAAGCTGGCGCACCTTTGTTTCGATTCTCAAGAGACACTGTAACGGCTCAACGAATATTAAAAAGATTGCGAAAGAAATACAATTTTTTCTTCCCATACATTCTATTTTTTTTCCTAAATTTGTTCGATTCTCAATATTTAACAAATTTTATTTCTTTTACTGGGATCGATATTTTCTTTAATGAAGAATTCGTTCGAAAACTTCGTCACTCGAAAACCCAAAGGCCAAACGCTGCAAACTGTGTCCCGTGTTTTCTCGAAATATCATTTTCTTGATTTTTCATTCCAGCGAGTAATATAACAATAAAAAAATTATATCTTTCAATTTAAAAAAATGTTATCTCCCCCCCCCCTGACGTCATTTTTTTTATTCGAATCTTGACGAGCAATCAGATAAGTATCTCTTATTGTAAGTTTTTAGATGAAGATGGCTTACATTCAATTTATCTTCGTGCGTTGCTGATATTACTCCAGGATCACCGCGCCACGTTTTCAAGAAACATATCCAAAGTGGCACCGAACCACCGACTAACATTAGCCATAGGTACCAGGCTGCGTGAATGCCTAACCAAAATATCCACGTGATATATACCCACATCTGTAATTAACATTGTCAAAATATTTCACATGCCGCAAGCGTCCTGTATTATTTTTAATTAGTCATAAGAAGTGTTTTAGTAGTCAGATAGAACGTAAAAAATCAAGAATAGTACAGTAGGTCAATTTGCGATAAAATTTCAAAATTATCTATGATTAGTCATTTTCGATAAGATTTTATTTTCCATCCGGTATATGATATGGGTTACCGTTTGGCTATCAATAAGATAAGAATTCTCACGATGTACCGAGTTTGCAAAGTGCATTATCATTTTCTCAGATATTGTCAATTTATACATGGTTATTTGTTCGAAAAAATTCACCAGGATTAACTCACCTTCGTCGCTAAATAGATGGACATTGGTAAAATTTGAAATAGCCTTTCGTCGTATAGGAAATTTTTCGCTAGATAAACAGCGATGTAGAGGGTGAGAAAGGCACCTAGTTTTATCAAGTAATCCAATTCACTTTGAAAAATTATTCCAATTACGTAAAACACTATGAACGGTGTACTGACCATACAGTACCAACGTATTCTCTGAAAAGAAAAAGAAAAAAACTGTGAGTCCTCGAAGTATAGTTGTTCAATGTTTTTTTAAGTGTAATTCATCTTCAAAATTTCTCATATTTGTATGATCTATTTGATCCATGATTTTGGGTCTTACACTCGCTATTTTAATTGAATTGAATACGAAAGGATCAGTGACCAGAATCAGTCAGTCATTCGAAGAAGAGTCATTAATCTGTTCGAAAAAGTCTCGGTACTTCTCAAACATGCTCGTAGAATCGATAAATCTTTGAGGTGGGTACTTCTCGTATTAATGTTATCAAAAGCTCGCGCTTGTAATGGAAGTAGTACACTTTTTATAAGGACAAAAATTTGCAGATTGTTTATGCAATTTATACTTTTTTTTTCAATAAGTTTTAAACATGTTAAACAATAACTGTTATTGTTGTAAAAGTTGTAAGAACGGTTATAAATGATGTACCGAAAAATAGAGTATTTGACATTTGCAACGTTCATAAACTATGCTGACTTTCATGAGGAAAATGTCAAGCTTCAACTGGAGGGTTATTTTTTAATTTCATGTGTTTAGATATAGAGTTGAACCTGCAGTCGAAAATTATGCGGTTCTCAAACATCCGTCTCAATAAAAAAATTGGAACATGAGTTTTGCAAAAAACATTTGCAGAACTCATGATAGCTCATTGGAAAAATGTAAGAGTGCTCTAAGAAATTAACCGATTCATTAAATACAACGAAAATCATCTGATCATTTTCTGAAAAGTATTTTTTTCTACAAATTATTTATCATTTTTTTGATAATGATATTTTCGTTACAGCTTTAAAACGACTGAATTCTTCCACGTGTTTAACGAGTCTCTTGAATACCGAAATTTTCATGGAAAAAAATAAAAGATCATGTTTGTAATGCATTCTTAAGTACATTCGGTAATTACACTCATAATTGGAAGTGAATTTGAAAGTTTCACTCAATCACAGAAAAATTACCTTATCCCTGCACCACGCTCTCGTTCTCCCCTGTCTTTCCCTAATCTCATGGCTAACTTTGTGTCCGAGCCAAGCGGCGCCGATATGAGGTCCCAAAAGTGTCATTGGGGTCTCATTCTGGAAGTTGGGTACGTCGAGAGACGCTCCCTGATGGACTAGGGTTGATATTGCTGTGTTGTTTTTGGCTATAATAGCCCAATGTAAGGCGGTGTTACCGTGAAGGTTGTCCGTCAGAGAATGGGACGCGCCGAGTATTAACAACAGTCGCGTCGGATCCAAGCTAAAGATATAGTGAAAGTTTTGACTAATCTCGAACGTAAATCTTACGCTTTTCAGTCTAAAAAAATGCGTACGTGGATATCTCCCGAAGCCCTATTTACCTATTGACTTTGTACGCGCTCCACATGAGCGCTGTCATGGCACTGCGATCAGGTGTATTAGGATTAACACCTTTTGCAACTAAATAGGCGACGATACCAGTGTGACCGAATTGGGCAGCCAAATGTATGCATGAAAAACCCTCAGAGTCTCTGAGTGTAGGATCAGCACCAGCTCTCATTAATATCGCAAATGTCGACAGATGACCTTGTCTGTAAATCGATTAAAAATTATTTAGAACGCTGCGATATGTATTAATTTTTTTACAATTAGTCGTCATAACAATCGACAATGTATGGAAATTTGAGATGAAACCTTGTGGCCCAATGAAGAGGAGTCGATGCTAATTCTCCACCGATCGCATCGACGTTTGCCCCTTTTGCTATTAAATATTTAACAATTTCTTTTCTGTTGTTTATCGCTGCCCAGTGCAGTAATGTTACTGTTTCGGCATCGGGTTGATTTACATCCGCACCGGCATCCACCAACTCTGTTACTCTTTCCAAAGCTCCATACTGTTGGATAAAGAAATAAGACCAAATAATCATAAATTCATTATTAGTTTAAATTCAAATCGCTGATAGAAATAATAAAAAATGTCAATCGTAAGACTCTTCATAAGAAGTTTAACGATAGACAAAAAATAATCAATTGCAAATGATAAGTTGAAAGTACGCTGAGCAATTTTTGATCAAACTTCATTACATTTGTAGAAAATTATTTTTCAAAAGAGAAATCAAATTACAGCACAACATTATGCTCATTACCCGAAAAATAATATTCAAATTGAAATATTATCGTGATGGTCGTACCTGAGTAGCTCTGACTATGTCGAAGGAACTGCAGTCCTGTGGAATTGGCCTCGGAACATCTTGATGATGGTGAGTGCTTTTGTCCTGCTCATTCGAATTGTCCCCGGGACATGCTGCTCTCATTGGTAGGGCGTACATTTTGAAGTTTCTGAAATACCATTAAATTCAACAACCAAGATTAATTATACTGTTTTTCAAAAGTTTAATCTTTCCTCGCTTAATTCTGGAGAAATTACATTAACATTTGATTCGGCCTGGAACACCTATTCAAAAATTATCACAAAATAATGGAATCGATACGTATTTTATTTATGTTTACTACATTTTCCTCGCTATCGAATTAAGGTTATCGGAGAGCAGCGGACCTTTTGGTAACCTTTTCTCGATTTTATGCTCCACTCGAATTTAGAACTGAAGAAGACATTTCGTTGCATTCGACGAAGAGAATTTTATTTGGAAATTTTTTTTTGCAAAAATCGTACATTCGAATCGAAAAATGAAAGAATAATGCCAACAGTATTTTATTCAACTGTGCACCTTCAATGCGCTTTCAGCTACTGAGAACAAGTTTTTCGACATTCCTTTGGAAAAGAAGTGAGCTGCTGATCGATCGACTAATTACACAAATGAGGATGAGCACCGAATGGAAGATGTGCAATCGAAAGCAACAGCATTGCCCGAAAAGGAATCTGGTAACTAAGTATTCGCAGAGCGTCAAGTTTTCATGAGACATTTATATTCATTCGTGTGTCATCGCGTGCATCTACTATTTATGAAACAACGCTAACACGACCATTACTATGCGTCCAACTCTCGTTCGAAAACCATGAAGGTTAGTAAAGGATAGTAATTTGTAGTCAAGATGATCACTCGAAAAACAATATGAGAAAATTGATTATGACATTTTTATACAGATGTACGTTGGGGCAATTCAGTGATCAAAACAAGTTTTGCAAATGGGAGCTTCGACGTAATGACAATAAATGACAAATGAGGGGATGTTAATTTAAGCTCTGTTAGAAGTCGTTAATTGCTTGAAAGAAAGTTCAAAAGTATAAGGAATATAATGAGAAATGTGTGAACCTCGAGTGAAAAGTAGAAATTTGTTTTCATAACAAGGGATTCTGTCTGAGCGAACACTTATCGAATTGAGGATTAATAATCCTCTTGTACGTTTGATGAATAAATTATGATAATAATTTGCTCAATGTTTATTGAAGTCTACAACAGAACTAAAATAATACTGAGCACAACATTTTTTTTCTCAAGTTTACATTCAACATATCACGTTATGGAGTTGAACAAGCTCTGAGGATGAAAAAAAAATATTGAATTGAAAGAATTAATGAGTACCAATAATCGAAGGAGCGTGATGTCGCGTGATTTTTTCGAACAGACGAAAGTGTCAATAATCATAAAAGCGCGATCCAGTGTGATCCGGCACGAATATAAGTATCAATCGAACAATACGATAATATATATATAGCGCGTGTCAGTAATTCAGTTTTCAACTCGGGACTGTAGCGGATACATAAAAACATAGGTGGCAAGAGGGAAAAATGTTGGATCGATTTTATTTTTCAATGTTGGAAAAAAAAAATGTTAACGTGACTTATTTACTAACATAGCAATGAAAATAGGTTATTAAAGTGAGAATTCTCTTACCTGTCTTTTCTCGTAATATTCCGTAACTAAGATCCACACTTTGGCATACCGAAAAAGTGACGAATATTCGTCTTCTTTTGTTATTTTTTCTCTTGCACTAGTTTTCAGCGAAGCCGGATGATGAACGAAAATGAAACATGGAAATTACAAAGCATCGTAAGGGGTGGGGCGGAGGTATTTAGTAGAATAATACATGAACGAAAAAAAAAGTTGATATTATTTTGGCAAGATAAAAACCGAGTCACGCGCCGGATAATAAAGATTAAAGCTTTTGTACTATACGTTCAGAACTGTGTGCGAGTTATTCACTTATATTTTTATTTTCTTTTATTTTATCTGTCGTTTTAACACAGTAGAATGACGAAGAAGGCACTAGCTGCAAAAACGTTGCGCGCTCGTTCATAATACTACCCGTATCAACCCGTATATCGTTTCGATCCTCCCCACTTTTTTTTCTTTCCTCTCAGCCGCTCTTTCGACACTTGATTATTTTCCTGCGACATTAAATCTCACGATGACAAAGAAAACAAAAAAAAAACACGACCATTTTTCACGCATCATCGTGGCAACGAATCATGCACGAAACGAAATACAATTTTCGTACGATTTATTCGATCTTTGGGATTTTTTAGTACACCGTGCAAGCTTTTTTTCCCAGGAAACCTTTCGCCAAACAAGCCAAACAGCGCCACCCTTGCCGGGCAAGTACGCGCTTTCTTCCTCCACATACGAGCTTACTTATCGACACAATTTCTCTACTAGTCAGCAGCAGCAGCACCGTCTTGTCAAAAACTTTTTCAACCCTAGTCGGTCGAACAGGAATCTGATTTATCAATGAACTGTACATTCGAAGAAATCATCGCACTTCTAGCAATTCTGGATTTGTCGCAATGTTCGATGATAACTGTTCACACGGTAATGATCTTTTAAACCTGAGTATTACTGTCGATTTCCAACAACTATTGGTATAACTCGACACATTTGTTTCTTCCATCGGTCACTATGAAACGTCGTACAACCACAGAGACTAAAAACAGTACTTTTCAAACTTTCCCTGATTTCAATCGGTCGTAGTGCTTTCGAGACTAGAAAGTCAGAGTTGTAATTAAAAAAAAAAAAAAAAAAAAACAATGTTTTACTTCCACGATGATGAGGACTGCTTTTATCGAATTTTGAATTGTCATGCGATAGTTTACCGATTGAGTAAAGTCGAGAAAATGTATGTACCAGTTGATGGTTAACTGGAAAATGAGTTGGTAAAAAGATCGAACGTTTTATCGACAAAACTGTGAGTCTGGTTTTATTCGCAAGTGAATCTTTTAAGGAGTTTCGGTACAGGCGATACAATGTTGCCATGCTAAACCATGTTGGAAACACAAAAAATTTCAAAAAGTTAAGAATTTTATAAAATTTGGTCAACATATTCTTTAGTGCCAAATTTGACAATACAAATTTTTTCAGATTTTTCTTCTACACAGTTATCGAGTAATTGAAGACTAAAGTTCACGTGTATAAGCATAGCGTTTCCATATATATAGTAGGGTGGGTCAAATAAAATGACTATTTTTTTTTGTCTCGATATAATAAAAAATGTATTGTTTGGCATCTCAAAAAACCCTCTCCAAATATTAGCCCTTAATATTTGAATTAAGAGGTCTCTCATCGCAATTTTTTATGTCCCCTTTAAATAACATGGGAAATTTCTTTTTCCAACTTTGGAATTTTATCAGACTTTAACCTTTGAGGTTAGGAGAATTTTTTTAGCACATATTTCTCTCGAACTTTCGATGCTCTACAAAAAAGCTCTCTTGAATCTAATCGATAAAAGTAACCGTACAAAAAATAATCGGTGATAATTAGCTCTGGATTCTAATTACCTCGTTTTTGAATACATAAATTTGAAATTTTTAAAAATTTCAGTTATCCATAAGAATGAATTTATGTTACTTATTGTTTTCAATTAAAGTTGAAACATCTCTTTTCTATCTTTATTGTCATTCATCTTTATTATCTTTGTTATCGACAAATAAATTATATTTATTGAAGAACATTATCACCAAATTTGATTAATTTCTTAACATTTTGCCTTTTGTACCGAAACTCCTTAAATTCTTTGTCTCTTGTGTGTTTCTGTGGTTTTATTCTGCTTCTGTAAACATGAAATTCTCAAGCATCGACAAACAGCTTCGAACGAAACTTCTATAAATGCTGAAAGAATATCAAAAGAACTTTTGTACGACTTCGTAAAATCCATCCAATACTTATGAGGCTCGGAATAAATTAATTTGTCTCGAGGAGGTTAATATTTGGAGGTTAAATGCTCTAAACATACTGAACCGACTACGCTGTAGTCGTGATAGTTTTTCATTTTGTGCTTCGTAAAGCGATATATTCGTAAATATAATATGGCAAATTGAGAAAACTATTGGACTGGTTTCGATCATGAGTTTTATGTGCCATCGAAATACATGAAGTCGCTAAATGAAAAGTTTCATTTTATTATTTTCAATACAATTTAATGAGTAATATTTATTATTGCAATATTTATATCCTATCGAAACCTGATCAAAGTCGACAACATAAATTTTTCGATTGCTGAATTGAGTGATTTTCTCTCCGTTTTTTTTTCTTTATCCCATTTTCGTTTAACTGACAACTGACGAAATGTTCATAAAAAGTTTTGTTGATTCAATGATATATTTTCATGGTAACGGTCAATATTTATTTGACCCAGCAAATTAAGTGGTTGAATCGATTATTGTTTCGTCGCGTCGACGAATTTAATTTTGTTCGTCACAATTTATCGATTCATCAAATTTCTTTTCTTAATGGAACACAATAATTAAGAAAGTCTGCAAAGATGCATATTTAGAGTCATGAAAATCAGAGATCTGGAAAAAATGAAAAATTGGCAAAAACTAAGCTTTGCTTTCCATTGCATACGGAAGATTGTGTTCTGAAGCTGCATTTCGAAAATCTCATATGTATATGCGATCGGTAAGACAAGGTCCTAGAAAGAATGAAAAGAGTGAGAGAGAAGGAAGAGGAGGAGAAGGAGGAGGAGTTAACTGGCTCGACTGAGCCCCAAAGGTGTGTTACATTCTATCCCGAGATTTCCAAATTACCGGATTATCCCGTGGAAAGTAGCTGGCGTTGCAACTATCTAAGGCGCTTAACATCGTGGACATCGTGATAGGGGAGTGGTTCACACGGTTTTAGCACGATCATCCTCCTAGCTATTTTCCTCCTTCCTTTCTTTTTCTCTCTTCTTTGCTTTCTACCTCTTTCTGGCTGTATTTCTCTCCCTCCCTCCCTCTCTCTCTCTCTCTCCCGCTCCCACAGTCGCTTTTCTCTCTTTTTTCTTGCTTCATCGTGGCTTTTCTTCTTGGAAAGATTCTATAGAGCATTACAGGAGGGTTTTCTAGGTGCCCTCCCGACCCTTGACAGGGGGATAAAAAGTCGACGATTTAGTAGCAGCTTGGTGTGACGGCGCCGAGCCGGCGTGCGCCTCCTCCTCGCCCAGCCGGATGCGAATTAGTTAATTCCGGAGAAGCGAGGGAGGATAGAAACTAAATGAGAGACATAAATAGAGAAATACCAGGAGAGAAGAGTGAAGAAAACGAGAGTTAAGGAAAGAGAGAAAGCGAGAGAGACCTGAATGATTTACCGTTCTTCCAGTTTCCCTGTAAGATTCCAGCACCCACAGGAGTGACAGTGATTTTCCTCTAATTTTTCAGTTCTTCAGTTATTTATGGAATACACCTGAATTTTTGATCCTTCGTTACGGATCCACCCGGGTACCAAAACTTCAAACCTGCCAGTTCATAAATCTGCCAGGATTTGACAGGGAGATCATAATATTAGCCAACGGCCATGAAGTTCTATTTTCAAAGTTCCGTTTGCATTCGGATCCTAAGAATAAGATTCTTTTTATAGACATCATATAAAATGGATTATGGCTAAGAGAATAAAGCTTCTTCAACGTAACGAAAAAGAGCTTGCCATGAATACATATAAATCAAAATCCATTACTGTAATTGAATAATTCGAAAATAGAAGTTCAATAAAATCCTAATATTCTTAGATATCGATCAGAATTAGTTTGAGTTTATTTTAGATCGATGATTCTTTAGACAATGGAGAAGAGCTGGCCTGCTCTCCATGTCCATGCATGTCAGTCGTCTTACATTCCAGTAAATATTAATTGTGCCAAAATGGTCTCGGAGTGATATTTAAATTTAGTAATTGTGAAGAAAAGTACAAGATGGTATTAAACCCTCATCACTCTTCGTCTTTAACTGTCTCAAGACTCATCTTCAACGTCTTTAATTATTCGCACGTAACTCGAAATCGTGTCTGCTTAAGTTTGAAGTAATGATTCATAAACGATCTCGCGTCGGTCGGTCTTTAGTCCTGTACAGGTTATAACAATTATATTTATTCATTAATATTCGATCAATGTATTATATAAGTCAAAGTGAGGTACTTTTCCTATTTTTTTCTTTTTTTGTATTTTATTTTTTTCTTTTTTTTTTGACAACTGCGCATTAGAGTAGATTTCCTCATTCATATCCCATACTTGCATACTTTACATTTTTTTTTTACTGTTATAATGTTCGACACTGAGAATATTTTTGGGTGAGTTCTCGAGAAAGAACGAAGATTTTTCACTTATCTCGGTATTGTTGAGTTGGTGTCTACGTTGGCTCGTTTCTCCCCGAGACTCCGAATTGTCCACCACGATGATAGAAAAAGAATTTCGTCCTCGATGTAATAAGGTAACGTACAGGGCTGGCCACACCCTGTACTATAACGAATCTTCAATGATTGTTCCGCTTTGGCGAATTGATAATGTATTGATGTTGCTTCGATGATCGTCTCGGAGAGAAAGAGGCCGAAATTTGGATCGTCGGTCTCAGGTCGATATTCTTTGGAGAGGAGGGGAGACTAGAGTCAGGGCTCCCAACCTTAGAATATCTCCAGAGCAGGCGCGAAAATATGATTTCTTACAACTCTCCCCTTCGAATGCGTCAGGTCTGTTAGAGTTGAATCGCATGAAGATAAATGAGAGTGGAGGCTGAGTTGGTATGTTGGAGTATTTCGTCTAAAAGAACGTTCTCTGAGTGGTACCCATAGCCAAAGAGCGAGAACCGCTCCACTGCCATCGAGATAGAACCGGCCCTTTATTCGTGTACGGAGAACATGATGAAAGGGTTGAGGGCCTGGTGGAGGAGTTCGGCCATAAATACCCGTGAAGACATGATCCAATTGGTAATCACTGAAGAAAACTCATCGTCATCAATATATCTTGCGTTCAACACTCATTCCTTCCACTCAGAATCATACTTCTTAAAATTTAAATCACACAGATAATAATAATATAATCATTCGTCAGTTTTTTCATACCTATAAAAATAATCGTACGTATCAGAGACGCATTTCGTCGTCTTGAGTCATTTAATCTTATTACACAATACATCGATCAGTTTATATATATATACATCCACTTTTGTGGCACGCGCTATTGCTATTTTCAGAAAAGGTCCAGAGTAAGAGAGCCCCTGAGTCCTGACAATTAATTCAATATACATTTTTATTGATTACCCTCTCGAATTTCTACGCAATATTTTCGGAGGTTAAGTCGATTATAAGTACCAATCTCTTTTTCTTCGTTCTTGGGGTCAACCAGTACGAATGCGTTTTCGCCAATGCGACGCGATATTTTATACGGGCCTTCAAAAAGGTGGAAAAACTTTTTTATTACTCGGTCATAGGCATTCGACAAATGTCTCACTCGTAACAATACCAAGTCTCCTACCGATAATTGAACCTTCGTTATCGTGTGTTGGCCCTTCTTGCGATATTCAAAATTTTTCTTTAAATTTTCGCGGGCCAAAGTTATTAAATAATCATGATTAGGTTTTTCATTGACAGGAAATTGGATCAATTTATAAATTTCATCTGTTATCGGCTTACCAAAATGTAATTCCTGAGGAGTCACACCGGTACTTTGGTGGATAGTTATGTTCAACAATTCTTGTATCTGTGGGACCATTTCCACCCACTTAGTATGTTTCTTCGCACACAGAGTACGGAACAAACGTCCTAATTCCCTCATCACGCGTTCTGTTGGATTTGACTGCGGATGTCTAATGGAGCTAAATAGAGTTTTTATTCCTAATTTTCCCAATTCCGTTTTCCATATTTCCGAAGTGAATTGACTCCCATGGTCCGACAAAATACGCGTCGGTTTTCCGATCGTCGGGATATAATTTTCAATTATCTTTTTTAAACAAATCCGGGTAGTCGCTTTCTTCATAGGATAGAGACTAACTAATTTCGAGAACGCATCTAACATTACGAAAATATATTGAACTCCCCCTCGCCCGGTCGGGAGAGGGCCATAAAAATCAACCGTAACTAATTCATTTGGTTTTGTACTCGGCACCTGATTATATTCTCCTTCCATTGATATGGTCAAATATTTAACTCGTTGACATAAGTCGCAACACATAACAAATTGTTTAACTTGTGAGGCCATTCCACGCCAGTAATAAAATTGCTTCAAATACCCTATCGTTTTATAAACGCCAGGATGTGCCAATTTCGTGTGTATAGTATCAATCAATAATCGCTGCATATTTTCCGGAATTACGATTCTCCAATTGTCACTATTTTTATTTCGGTGAAACAAAATACCTGCGTGTAATATAAATCCCGATTCATTTCCTCTAGATTCATCAATCGCATCTATTTTACTCTTCACATAAGAATCTTTAAGCTGCCATTCACTTAAAGATTTAAAACTTTGTTTTAGATTCGCATCATATTTCAACATGGCGATTGAAATCAATGATGTATCCTCCAAATTCTTTATGGGTAATAAATATTGCTGCATCGACGAAATCACAATTTTTTCTGGAATTTGCTCTTCAAATTTACCTTCGGGATTTCTGCTAAAAAAATCCGCGACGGTGTTATCAATACCGCGACAATGAGACACTGTGAACGTATATTGTTGAAGCAGTAGGTTCCATCGAATAATACGAGCATTTTGGAATGTAGACGATCGTAAGAATGTCAAACTCTGATGATCCGTAACAATTTCAAAATTTACTCCAATTAGATAAATCCTAAACTTTTCAACTGCATAAACAATAGCTAAAAGTTCTTTTTCCGTAGTTGTATAATTAATTTCACATCGCGTTAAACATCGACTAACCACTGCTACTACATTATGCTGTTCATCTTTGTCGATTTGGTAAAGTATTCCCGCTATTCCTCTATCACTAGCGTCTGTTTGCACTTTAAATGTTGCATTAGGAATGACATGCCGAAGTGTGATGCAGGCACTAAAATCCTTTTTCATATTTTGAAACGCTTGAGAGTGAATTTGTGACCATTGCCATTCCTTATCTTTCTTTAAGAGTTCTCTTAGAGGATCAACAGACATACTATGTTTCACATTAAATTGCCTATAATAATTACAGACTCCTAAAAACTGCTGTAATTGTTTTTTATTTCTAGGTTCTTCAAATTTTAAAATTGATTCTAATTTCCGTGATTCTGGTTCTATACCTTTCGATGAAACCATAAATCCGAGAAATGGGACATTCTCTTGAAAAAACATGCATTTTGATAATTTCAGCGTGAAGTTATGTTCAAGCAAGCGCTCAAATATTGCCGTCATTACTTGGATATGTTCATCGAAAGTTTCAGTTCCAATTAGTATGTCGTCGATATAACAGGAAACATGCTTATCAAAATCTTTCTTTAAGGCAAAACTCAGGGCACGAATGAAACCGCTGCCAGCTGTTTTTAACCCGAAAGGGATCCGACAAAATTGATACGTATGAGAATCGAACAAAAAGGCTGTGTAAGGTCTTGAATTTTTATGTAAAGGCACTTGCCAATATCCATGGGTGAGATCCATCTTAGAAAACCATCGACACCCATGATATTTTTGCAAAAGTTCATTAATTAGTGGCGGTGACTCATGGTCGTCTTCTATGACTTTATTAAGAAATCTAGCGTCGAGGCACACCCTCACCGTTCCATCTTCTTTTTTCACTATTCGAAGAGGATTGCAAAACTGGCTAATTCCGCGTTCAATTATCCCGTCAGATATCATTTTTTCAATCGCGCGAGTTGTTTGTTCGCGTACTTGTAACGGGATTGGATACGAATGTCTAATACTAGGATTTTTTGTTGTCAATCTCAGTTGGTGTTCGTACCCCTTGGCACACCCTGCTTTATCGGAGAATAACATCCGCGAATTGATCAACATTTTAAGCAAAATATCCTTTTGTATGCTATTCAACGATTCCACATTTTTCACTATATTCATGAATTCGTCTAACCTATATGTTTGTTCACCCGAGGTTACTTTATTATCGGTTGTTATTAATTCCATTCTTGCATAATTATTTTCAACCTTATTATTCACGTCATCATTAATATTCTTATCGTAAAATTCAGTCTGTTCTATATTTGCTTGATTTTTTATCTGAATCTCGTGAGATTTTATCACATAAACATGAATCGTATCTTCGCTCCGAGAACATACTAGTTTCTCCGGGGCAGCCGCATCAAAAATAACCGATGAATTTAATAAACGTTTATTTCGAAACTCTATAAAACCTCTCCTGTAATCTAAAACGACTCGATTTTTTACGAGCCAGTCATTACCTAATATTATATCTGATGTCAAGTACGGGACCACTAAAAAAGTTCCACTACTCATCATGTCTTCAATGTACACTTCTATGAAGATTTGACGTTTTATCGTGGTAGCTTTTTTTCCAATAGCTGTTGACACTACTAAATTCGTTACTGGTAATTCTTTTATCGACACTTGTGATTTCACCTGATGATAGAACGTTTCTGAAATCGCCGTCACTTGGCTTCCGGTATCAAGCAGCGCAACTTGCCATTTGTCCGCGATTCTCAATTTCAAATGTGGGCAATGCGATAAAGTTAACTCTTCTTCATGTCTATCTAGGCCCTCGTTTCCTTCGATTCCGGCCTTTAATTCTTCTACAAAATCGAAGTCATTTCGATGCGATGGCGGACCCGAGTGCAACGCACCGCATTCTAGTTTAAATTATTGTAGGCTTGTGGAATCGGAGCGCCTCTATTATAAGAAGATGTTGGAGGGGGAAAACGCGTATCAGGCAAATTAAAATTTTGATATGAATTCGACACGTAATTATTAGGTGCTGGAACATTACTCGGTATGTTTTGATATTGAGAATAATCGTTCGAACGGCGATTGTTTTGGTTCTGTCCTACGTTCCGTCTCTTTCTTACTTCCATATGACTCACTCGGCCGTTCGAATATTTGTTTTGATTTTTTTCTCCGTTTTCTCGATTATATTTATTTTCACGTTCGCTTCTTATCGTATCTAAATTTGCCATTGTTTGACCTATCATTTTCGTATCATGGTAATTGACCGTGGCGAACGTTTCTCTTACCCAGTTTGGATATTGCTGTATAATCTGATAATTAATTTCGTATTCCGTCAACCGTGGAATGAAATATTTCGAATCTTTCAATTGACGATAAAAGTACGACTGTAACGACTCTGTGCGCAGATCATACCGTCTATCCATCCAAATCTTTTTAAATCGTACTCTCACCGGCACCGAATAAAACTCGTCAAGAAAACGTTCTTTAAAGCCTTCATAACTGTCAATATTATTCTGTAAGTCTTTCCATAAACTAGCTTTGCCCTCCAACGAGTGTTCAATTATCAGTAATTTTCTTTCTGATTTTATATTTTTTGAATTGAAAAATTTCTCCAACTTTTCTAAATATTCTACCGGATTCGATTCAGACTCATCTTTAAATTTCGGTAATGAAATATCTAAATTGAGATTTTGTACGTTACTTATAATCGACGATATCTGCTCCGTATTGACGTTTCGATGGGCTTGCTCATTGGCTTGTTGTTGATTTCGTCGCCTCTGAATCTCGAGCTCGCGACGCTCTTCTTCTAATTGTTGTCGTAGTCGAGTCAGGGTCTCTCTCTCTAGCTCCAATTCTCGTACTCTCGCTAGTTCGGGATTCGCCATGTCCTCTCCTCTCTCATCAATATTTGGCATGACTTCCAATCTATGTTTTTTTTTTGGTTCTGCGAAATTATAACTGATAAATTTTCTTTTCGACACTCTGCCTGATTTTGTCACGTAATTTTCGCTTAATTCAGGCTCCATATACCATAAACATATACTCGATTAGCTCACAACAACAACACAAAATATTCATATATATATGTGTATAAATTCATACTCATAGATTTTTTCTCATTTTCTATTTCAATGTTTTTCGTTTGACACACTTTCTGTCGCAAACACACTCACATGCATTACACGCACCTAATCATTTATTATTTGTATTTATAGTATTAAATTGATTGTGTAAAATATCGTTTTACGACATGGATTTTACTGTGAAAATATTTTTCTTTCAGCAACCATATCGTGCCACATTGTTGGGCGCCAATTATAACAATTATATTTATTCATTAATATTCGATCAATGTATTATATAAGTCAAAGTGAGGTACTTTTCCTATTTTTTTCTTTTTTTGTATTTTATTTTTTTCTTTTTTTTTTGACAACTGCGCATTAGAGTAGATTTCCTCATTCATATCCCATACTTGCATACTTTACATTTTTTTTTTACTGTTATAATGTTCGACACTGAGAATATTTTTGGGTGAGTTCTCGAGAAAGAACGAAGATTTTTCACTTATCTCGGTATTGTTGAGTTGGTGTCTACGTTGGCTCGTTTCTCCCCGAGACTCCGAATTGTCCACCACGATGATAGAAAAAGAATTTCGTCCTCGATGTAATAAGGTAACGTACAGGGCTGGCCACACCCTGTACTATAACGAATCTTCAATGATTGTTCCGCTTTGGCGAATTGATAATGTATTGATGTTGCTTCGATGATCGTCTCGGAGAGAAAGAGGCCGAAATTTGGATCGTCGGTCTCAGGTCGATATTCTTTGGAGAGGAGGGGAGACTAGAGTCAGGGCTCCCAACCTTAGAATATCTCCAGAGCAGGCGCGAAAATATGATTTCTTACAAGGTAGCACGTAAGCATATAATTTGCTAATTTCCCATACAATATACCTTCAGAATGGGTTCACATAGAGTCACACATAGGCACAAATTTGCCTAAATATATTTAGTACACAAGGTTACGGCGTGCGAACGTATAGATAGCAGTTACATAGCCCCAATGTTGTCATACGTCCCTACCATTATATTACGACTAAGCAAACCAATTTCACATACATACTGTTTCCTCGGCATGTACATGTCTGTGTGTTTATAAATGTGCATCTATTATCAGATGGTCCATGGTGAACGTGTTCCGTCCCCTCCCGTATAGCTGAAGTCAACGTCCGCGGTGCGACTCGCGTGGATTGCGTCAGTCATTAGACACACCAAATTGTTTTTAGCGGCATCATGTTTCTTTATCTCTGACTTAAAACTCTGACGTTTTCGGTTGTTTTTTTGTGGTCCTCATTATTGCGTGATAATGATAATAAAAAAAGCAAAGCGAGAATCATTCGTGCGCTAAATTGAGGCTCTCTCTTGGCGGATAAAACTTTCAATGAGGAGAAACATGATCAATCGATCGGCAATCTATTCGCTTCGGACACACGTTCGAATGCACACTTTCTTGATAATCGTGTCTCCGTCAGCGTCGATGGATCAATAGATTTGTTTTTCTTCTTCGTTTTTTTTTTCCAGGTTATACACTGTTACGCAGCGGCGAAGATTGTTTTTTTTTAAAATAGTGACTTTCATCCTTCTTTCCTAATATAATTTCGTTCGGATACAATGACTATGAGCCATCGTGCTCCGCTGCAGCTCTCAACCGCAAAACCATCGAGTTTCTATTCTGTTCCAATCTGTCTGGCAATAATCCTACAAAGAGCTGATCAGTGCGAACTCCGTAGAACGAGATGGAAAGACAGTGAGAGAGGGAGACGGAACGAGAGCTCAACGTCTGGAGGCTTTGCGCGTAAATCCCCGAGGCGTGAAGCAATATCGAAACGCCGATTTCCCAGGCGACATGCCACGCCAGAGCTTGTGGATCTATACTTGATCGTTTCATGATATCGCATCTAGAACACCCGCTCTCGATGATCGTTTGCGAAAGACAAGCACACGTATATATTTGACATCATCATAACACCACGATTTTCATCATTCTATACTCACTACATTGACGCGCCACTCTCTGCCTTCACCTTGCTGTAACAAGTTTTCGATCAATCTCTTACACCCGAACTTTGATATACCTTACAAAATAACATTCACGATATTGCAGTAATAATTCATTTGCTCCGTCACTCATCGATTGCGATCGTTCAATAAATGGGAAAGGAAATGTTGATCCTCACGAATTTCGTGGTTAAATAGAATATATAAAGAGACTTGTCGCGTCATTAGCTCTCAACTGGAGTGCGGTTACACCAAAAGTTATTCGGTCTTACCAGTCAAATCGACAAAATACTTTGCATTATGAGACAAATCGCTCGGGATCTTACTGTTTTTCTTTTCGTCGGAACGATATCTTGGACTCTCGCTCGACCGTTTAGCGATGACGAATCCTTCAGTTCACCCGCTCAGGATGATATCGATGTTCGAATGATACTTCGAGATTTATTGGCCGATGGAAATTCACCGGTGGAAAGTGTAAACGGAAAGAAAATCATGAAAAATGCCTCGGGTATCAATCGTTCCTTCAGCCATAATATTTTGAATTTATTCGTCGAATAATTAGTAAAATAGCTAAATTCCAAGCACAATTAGCTCGGATTTATCCCTTAAACACCGTTATCAACGGTGAAACAGATATGTCCTCGTTTTTCTCATCCTTTCATCTGTCTTCTGTATCGAAGGGTACAGGATTAAACAGAGTTGAAATGATAACGATGTTGTTACAGGAAAATCGGATGAAGGTGGATACTACAAAACGTACGGTAGCGATGCGGAGGGTGAAAAAGGTTTCGTGAAACAGACGTACAGCAATGGCGACCACGGATACAAAAGCCTCGACACCTTTCACAAGAAAGTCGGAGATAATTATGGATTCGAAGAGCATACGGCTTTCGGTAAAGCAAAGGCTGCTGACAAGGGTGGCAGACAAGCCGAGAGTGCTGCTTATACGTCCAGGGTTAAGGGGGCTGGAGATCACGAGCAAGCAGGTTAACAAAAACTCTTTTTTTTTTTTTCCTTTTTTCCTCTTTTTCATTTATTTTCCTTTAAATTGAATTCTTCGAGTAGGCTGGGATATTGAAAACTGTTAAAAATTCTGATTATCGGAAATAACTGAGCGTTTATTTTCAGGCACTGAAGTGGACACGTATTATACCGAGGACGATGGTGATCACGGCGCGTACACCGAGCAGGCTGAAGAGGGTGGAGATGAAGCTAGTGGTGAATCCGCTTCGTACACAGACGGAGGTGACAGCGAAAATTACACGGCGGATGGCGATGGAGATGCCGCCGCACACTATACCGAGGGTGACTCGGATTCCGGAAATTATGGAAATTCCGATGGTTATAACGAGCATTATTCGAGTGGTGGCGGTGACGAAGGATCTTATGGTTCTCATAGCTCGTACACCTCCGATGGGGATGGCGGCTATGACGGTGGAGCGTATTACTAGCCTTGATAAAATTCACTGGAGAATTTGAAAGAGGAATAAAAAGTGTACATACGCGAATTCCAGGTGAAAATTTGTTATCTGTAAATCCTCGTAAATTCTTCTTACACAAAAATAGTAATAAAAAATATGTTTTGTTCATGAAATGATAGTCCATCGTGTCACATTTCTCTTTGCCCATATACCTACCTTGAATTTATCAAGTTGGTGAATTTTTTGACAGAATATTTTACGATTTCGAGTTCCGTTCTCACGCCATCACCCTTCTGCGTGCCCGGATTTCTGACTTCATGCAACAATGTGCTGCATTAAGCGGAGAGATTTTTTTTTTTCTTTTCAGTGTGTTAACGCGTTCACCAGTCTCGTGGTGGTTTGTTATAAACGTAAATAGCATACCGCGAACTAACTCGAGCGGGGTTTCTACTCGGTGTAGTCTTGACAGACACGACCAGTCACCACCATTAGTTCCGAGAGGTGGGTTATCCACGAGTTCGCGTAAAGCTGACAGGCGAAGAATTTGTTGGGATTTGTTAAAAATTACTTCGGTCACGCGAGAGAGAGAGGCCCCTGTACAGGTCGAGCTACGACGTCGCTTCGCTGACAATCATCCTTTTTTTTCTCATTTTTTACTTTCAGTTCTGTAGCCCCCCCCCCCCCCTCTCTCTCTCTCTCCGGCACATTATTATTGAAGCTATTGCAATTTACGATTACACGAGTATATTTATGTTTTTTTTTCTGCTTACTATGGAACCCATTCACCAACGCCTCTTTTATTCACGTTTTTTAATTCCAATTATTTATAACGAGAAAAGTTTGCCGCCGACGAAAACTTGTTCGTCTTGTTCGTCTTCTTCTCTTGAGTCGCCCGATTAAACACCTTGGTAATTACAAATATCCATTTTTGCTAAGCGTCCTCGAGGTGTGACGTGGCAAAGCTAATTTCATGGTGTATTTGAGGGGTTACGTATGTTCAGGATTTCTAAAAAGTTATTTTGTTTTTGTTGCTCATCGTCGTAACACAAGAAAAATGTCACTGGAAGAATTCACCCGGCGACAAAGTTATGGGGATAAAATAATCCGTATCGCAGGTGTGAATACAATGTGTTCGTCTCGAAACCACTCTTTGCGCCACGATCGGTGGGATACCTGAAGAATTTTCTTTTCAAATGTTTACTGAGCTTTGTTTTCAATTATTTCGAAATCATTTTCTCTAGAGTCTGCGGAATCGTTCTTTTGAAATATCGCTTGAACGTTTCTTGAAACAATGGAAGAGCTAGATTTTTCGTAGATACAGTATATCTAATTTTGTAACGCTATGAATTGCTTATTCTTTGAAAATTCACGAGAATTTTACTCGAGATTCACTATTTCAAGTTTTTTTTTCGGATTTTTTTTCATTTTCCCTGGATCCCTGGATAATATCGCTGGTAATATTAAGAATATTTAAAATTCTATTGCCTTTGTTGTAAAACGAATGCAAGATGAATTTCAGGTATTGAAGGACCGATCGATAACGTTACTTGATATTTTTTTGTACTTTTATCGAGAGACATTTATGGAAATACCCGAAAAAATCTTTTCTTATGAATGTTGAACGGATGTAACATCTCGATAACTGAAAATATAAGGATGGTAATTGAAATTAATTTTATTATTACGCTTATTTTATAATTGTTCCGTTCTCTCACAGGCTTTTACAAGCATTAGGTAATTGCACCGTTCACAGGGCGCATATTTCAGCTTCGATATCAATTTGAATCATTCGAACGGAAGCTACTAAACAAATTTTCGAACTATTTTCAGAACAACACACTATTTGGCTGAACTCGCTAGTTTATACACTGGCTTCATGAATCTCTACTGCTGAAGTTGAATTTCTATGAAATATAATTAGCTGTGAAGTAGGTGATGAAAATTTGGGAAGCTTTGAAAATAAATCATGACCAATGATAATTTTCCATTGAAAATGTAATCACGAGTTGAAGTGATTTATAATTTTGGGCAAATTCTTCAAAACAATTTGATTTCGTAGTTTAGAAATATTGTTATATATTCATGAAGCTTTTCTCATCAAATACTTGGAAGGGAGAATGGAAAATTCGTTTGAAATAGTAGACACGTGGTGAAGAAGTGCAGCTGTCGAATTAGATATCTCTCTGCAACAAAGCTCGTGGATGTCTGATGAACCCAGAGGTGGCGGTTTCAGAATAGATTAATTTAATCGAGTAATCCGAGTTCCGTGAATGTATGAGCTGGCGAGATATATAATAATAGTGTATCCGATCATCACCTCAGTTTTGTTACAAAGAGGTACAATCAGAAGGAAGCTAATCGAAATGGTAGCGAGTTTGGTCGTCGAATAGACGGACTTGCAGAGCTCTGACTCAGCAAGTTTCGAGTCTCTTACTTGGCGATGGACGAACGTCAGTGGATTCGCTTACAAGGCAATCTCTACGTTCGCAGATGCAAAATGTAGAAGCCCGGATGTATAGAACACGACGACACACACCTAATCTCATTCCAGATGTGAACGTTCGGAGGTCTCTCGCTTCAAATCGAAGTTGGCAAAAGGTCCGAACGAGAATAGCACAACCAGAGCGTAAGGTTGTCCACGTTGATCATGACTACGACGAAAATATATTTTGGTGAAAATGTAACAACGAGGTTTTCGTATTCTCTGGAACGATTTCTTGTCTCGTTTATGCATCGCCAAAACATATCGATCGACCATATCCACAGCCAATTTTTCCAACTATCGAGATGTTAGCTGTGCCAAGAAGCGTACATTAAGACCGCCATTATGTACATGAAACGATGACATGCTTGATAACACGAGAACAATAAGATGAGAATGTCTTCATAGTTCCCAAATCTAGCGTTTACACTGGTGTCCATACGAGTAATTAATAATCCTGATTTTATTCAAGTGCGTTTAACTTCGAGAAATTTTTTTTTCAATCACTGTACATCGACTTCAAGAAAATGATTCCAGTGATAATTAATCCAAATTAGAATATTCATTTTTTTAAAATAATGAAAGTTACGAAATCCAAACGGTTACAGTAGTTCTCTGCTTTGCATATGCCAATTTCAACTCGAATTGAATATTATGTCTGTGTATACAGTGCTGTATCAAGGGTAAACGCGATCGACCCACGAGTCGAGGGTCGATTGCCAATTAGCACGAGATTTCCAAGATATATTTGTGTTACGGTGATTGTAGCAAGTAGTTCAAGTCATGCCCAGAAAGGTATTCGCGAAAGCAAATGGGCAGGGATTGCTTTTAGAAACTGTCGAAGCCAAGAGAATACGAGGAGGCAGTATAGGGATTGTTTCGAGTGTTTGGTACTTAGTTCATTCTGGAATAGGTAGACCGGGCTTCTTTAACGAAGATATCCGGTTGAAGAGGTTGTTTGCGTGTCGACCCGTCGTGGTTTCACGGCGTTTGTGCTCCTCCTATAGAATATCTATCTGCTCAGTACTAACACTTACTTGTGGGCTCTAGCATTCACATTCGCACGCGCGTGTCTCTATGTTGGCCAAGTTGTTAACGTCAAGACTTCGGTGGTTGAACGTTTATAACGATAATCTCGCGATAGAGTAGGCTATCGTGTGGAGTATTCTGAAGATCTTGGATCGACAATGCTGGAAGGAAATCTATTTCACGTTCATAGTCACGGGGAGTAGGCGAATATAGCGGATCTGAGTATAATCTGTTAGGCTTAGAAGCGATTGATATATATTTCGTGAGGTGAAATTGAAGCTTTGGAATTGAAAATCTCCCAGCTGTTTATTAACACTTCCGGTGATTTTTAGTCGCGTCATCTTTGTTTTCATGGTCTCTCTATAGTTGGATGAACGATTCGAGAAGCGTACGCTCCAGTAGATAATGTGTTAATATTTCATGGTCGAATGATAATTTTCAGGGCAGATGCGGCTTCGATATATTCGTGAAAGTGTTGGTGGTTCTGTTCCGAGAAATTTCCTCACTTTCTGCGCGGTTATACACCGCAGAGAGCGAGATATCGGTTTTGATCGGACCGAAAAGTGGGTATGCGGCTGGAAAGTTTGACGGGGATAAGTAAAGTGTGGTGTTACGCTGAGCCCGGAAATAGTTACCTTCGAGGAAACATATTTAAATGTGGTGTTAGCCGCGGTCTCGTGATCATTCTGTTTATCGCGGTTGAACGAGATGGTAAACGCTATCGAACATTCGCTAACCGTATTATTCTTGCTCTGTTTCTCGCTGTCGTTGAGCATCGCACGGGAAACAGAAATTTCTCAAGATGTTCGAATCACCGGAGTTCCGGATGCGAGGAAACATGAGTTGGAAATAATTGAAACCGATTTGGAAGCCGCAGCGACTAAACATCATGGACATCATTCTGAATCCGGTGGTGGTCATAAACATCACGAAGGTCACCACGAGGAACACGGGGAGAAAGGTGAAAAAGGCTACAAGGCTAAGCATCATCATGACAAAGGTCATCATGGTAAGCACGGAAAAGAGCATCATTCTGGACATCACGAGGAACATGGTGGTCACAAAAAAAAACATCATGACGAGGCTGAAAAATATGGCGAACATCACGAGGGTGAGAAGGGACATAAAGCTGGAAAATTCGGAGAGAAGAAGGGTCACAAGAAGGGCCATAAAACCAAAGGTTATCACAACAAGTTTCATAAAGACGAATACCACAAGGAACACAAATTCTACGACGATTATCACAAGGGTGGACATCACAGCAAACATGGCGATTTTCATGGCCATCACGAGAAGAAGGAAGGTGGTCATAAAAAAGGAGGCCATCATCATTCCGGTCATCATGAAGATCATCACGGCAAGAAGGGTCATAAATCCAAGGGACATCATGATGAAGACCACAAGGGTCACCATGGTAAACACGGTCATGAAGCTCATCATTCCCATCATGATGCATATGGTAAAAAGGGCGGGCACAAGGATGGCAAGAAGTACGGTTTTAGCAAAGGTCACAAAGGCTGATCTACCAAAACGTCGTTCTCTTGGAATATCTTTCATCATCGTTCAACAGCCCGTTTCGATTTTTTTTTCTGTACATACGCTTCTTGAGCCATTCGTAAATACTGTATTTAGATTTTAAGGAATACAAGACTTGTACATTGACGAAAATATACTTTATTATCTTGTTATTTGTGCATCACAATTCATGATCTTCTTCTTTTTTACGGTAATATAATAAAAAAAATTCATTGAAGCTTACAGCGTTTAAAGTGATCTCGTGAAAATTCATTTTCACGTAATTAAATGTCGATGATGTTGTGAGTTTTTCGTCGTGATTCCGAATTCTGAAATATCGTGATGATTTTTTCACATTTCAGGGCTATTATCATCCATTTTTATATTTTATATTTATATTTGTACAGGAATACAGTTTTTTCTTAATTGTCTATAGCTAACTCGTCTTACGATTCATAGCAAGAATAAAGGAGAAGCTTCAATCGAAAACAAACATACATTTTAAAATAACAATTTTCTTCATAGGAGAACTCATAATTTTATAATTTGTAATTTGGATTCTCTTCTAGTTAAATTACTCTTCTAGTTAAACTGATTTGGAAACAGAATGAATGATTTCAGCATCCATAATTTAGTTTCAATTCGTTTCCATTGAAAAATAATATCCACAGAGTTTCTGAACTTGTTTACTTTACTAATTGTAATACGTCGTGTTCGCTTTTGTTGTCGAGTACTGCGGTTCGTGACTGATGCGTACATATATTTCCGCAATCTCATCAGCGTCTACTCTGTGGCTGCTTCCTTCTTTGTTTGTACGCTCTTGACAGTGCCTTTTATGCTAGTTCTTACTCGAAGCGAGCGGTGATGAATTCTCTCTGGAAAATGAGCTTTTGCTGCGGCGTTGCCAAAATTGACTCATTCTAGTCTCGTGTCAGTATCACTTGTCTGGTTTCACAATTTTTTTTTCTTCGCATTCAGATTATTCAATAAATTGCACTCTGATAAATGATTAATTTCAACTCTGATGTGGCATTCCATCGATATTTTTAGCCTTGATATGTTTGTCTGCGTGTTTTTCAATACGCTCAGCCTCGGAATTGATGATATCGGTGTAGTTCATCGCACTGAAATCGCACTTTGCCTGAATTCGTCGGAAAACAACGATGGGTAGAGGATCTATACGTGCTCGCATTTCAACCCCTTTCTTTCACGAGTCACACTCCAATTACATTAATTACACTAGAGCCAGGCTCGCCGTGAGAACAATGAGGTTGTTATTTCCCCGTAGCCTACAAATGTTTACACGTCTCTGGTGATTTTAGAGTAGACTGGGGTTTGTGTACCGTTAGTGTACGGATGTGTGTGTGTAAGTGTAGGTATACACCATACTGTACTGTTCTGCTTTGTCTCGCTCGTACTACCACGAGTCGCATCTGTGACTGTGTACATGGAATCGACCAAGAAGAGGCCAACCGAAAGCCAATTATTTTGTAAAGGGATCGTAACATTCTCGTTCCAGAAGTACAAGTTTCATAGACTTTTTATTTTTCATTTATACTTGAAGTATATACCTTTTGTTGGCTTGAATATCAGTTTCAATTCATTTGAATTCTCCTAATACACTTCAATGTTATTAGCCTTTCAAAAATTCTGAAAGAACATGCCAAAATTTCATTTGAAAATGAATTTTAACGACTATTTTCTCGATCGTTTCAAAATAATCCGCTCTTTGCGTATCTTCCAATAAGAAAAATTGGCAGCGCAAGTCTAATTTATTTGAGTGTAAAAATTCGCACGTGAACCAATTAGTCGATTTACCCACTGCTCTTCCGTCTAACAAAGAAACGAAGGTAAAAAAAAAAATTCCATTCACTCGATGCATCATCGGAGGTCTTGAATCACTGGAGAAAAGTTATCTTCCGCTTGTTTGCTTCTTTGCTACGCTTGTTATTTCGGAATTATCGATCATGGTTATATAACTCGATACGAGAGAGCAATGATACATTTTGCTGCTCTCCGTTACATGACGGTGGAACTCAAGTGCTGTAAGAAGATCGAGAGAGCTTGATCGTTCTTCGAAGTATGTTTTATACAGTTGTTGGAGTATTTGGAACGTATTACTCGATGCTGGTGATCGTGCCACATGACTGATCTTGGGCACTGTAGTTGGATAACTGTAGGACGGAAGTTGCAGCTAAATTTAAACGAGTTGTCTAGGAAGAATTTTTGTTCAACGGAAGGGGCACTTGGTGGAGGCTTACGTAAATTCCCTATAAATACGCTGTAAATGAAAATTTAATGATCACTTCATCATGAGAATCCCAAATTCAAGCATGAGTCAACGATCTAAGCTGACCGGAAAGTTTGGTCTCTTGTTCATTTATATTTTCGTTTTCATTGGACAATTTATTGAACGAAGCGAAGGAAAAGAGCAGGATGTTACCGGAGAATCCAAAATTGCAAGCGTCACATATCCAGGTCTTGTAAAAATTCGAAATCGAAGAAATACAGAGGAAAAGTACGAGAGTCTCGATCTCGAAACAGCTGCGAGTGATCATGGTCATCATTCGGAATCTGGCGGAGGTCACAAACATCATTCGGATCATCACGAGGATCACGGTGAAAAGGGTGAGAAAGGCTACAAGAAACATCATCATCACGACAAGGGTGATCATGGCAAGCACGAAGAGGATCATCATAGTGGACATCACGAGGAACACGGTGGACATAAGAAAAAACACCATGACGAGGAAGGCCATCACGGTGAACATCACGAAGAAAAGAAGAGCCATAAAGGTGGCAAATTCGGTGAAAAGAAGGGTCATAAAAAAGGGCAAAAAACTACTGGCTATCATCACAAAGCTCACAAAGACGATTACCATAAGGAACACAAATTTTACGATGATTATCACAAGGGTGGACATCACGACAAACATGGACATCATCATGGACATCATGGCGAGAAACACGGTCATCATAAGAAGGGCGACAGTCATCATTCCGGTTACAAAGACGATCATCATGGCAAGAAAGGACACGATAAAAAAGGACACCACGATGAGGACCACAAAGGACATCATGGAAAACACGGCCATGAAAAGCATCATTCCCATCACGACGATTACAAAAAGAAAGGTGAACATCATGACGGCAAAAAGTGGGGATTTAGTCATGGAAAACATTAAACTAGCAACCAATTGTAGGCTAAACGTGTTCTTCTTTAGTTTTTAACTGACTGCGACTGATTGTAATGTCTTTTTAATTCAATAAACAAAATGGTGGATATTGAAATGATTGTCTCTTTCGCAACAGTAATTCTTTTCGTAACCAACTTATTAGCCATGGAAAACGCTTCATGGCGCGTCGCATTTCCTCAAATCCACAACGAATATTAATTAAAAGTAATTACCATTGAAATAGCAAAAGTCACTGGTTCTTCAGTTTGTCATTGAAATTTTGGTTTTCCATTGCATTCGTGCTTGAAATATCGCGAAACAAATGATATTTATAATCAGAAGAAGACGTATAATAAAAGGCGCTATTTGATTATTCTACTTCGCTTTAAAATCATAAGACGGTAGAAATTCTCGACAATTTAATATTTCACGGCTGCATCGACCAAAGTACTTTAATTCATCAATCGTTAATTAAGTCATTACCCTGGGATATCTTTATATAACATGCCTCAATGGACTCAATGGTTATTGCTGAATACGTAAGTACGAGAACTATTTAAAACCGGTGAAAGGTTCATACCATTCGTTGATCAGATACCCTCATGATAAGTGAGTAGCGATCAAAATTGAAAAATACGCCGTGCATGCCGTCGAAATCATTGGTGGTAGAGCCAATTTGCATAAGAGCGATTTTCTCCGTCTTATTAGTCTTACACGAAAGCCATCGAGTGAGATTTTTCATGAATCGTTTTCGGCAATAAATTAGCGAAGGACTTCTTTACGGGGCATGCTAATTTTTATACGATTTTTTCTATTTTTATCTTGAAGCGTTTCGGTAACGTACGCTGTAACGAAATACAAACCAGTTCTCTGGTTTCAATAATTAAGTTACCATCAGATTCACATAAAACAACAGTACGAGATTTTGTGCCCAGAAAATCGGTGTATAAGTTAATTTTGGAATATTTGCTATCCAATCTGGGTCAACCTGTATCATACTCCTATAGGTATCCAAATGAACATTTAATGAAAATACTTTAACCATTACCGTTGCCCTTTGGCGTATATATCCATGATACGAAGGTTAATGGAAGAACAGTAATGATTAATGTTCTCAGGATTGTCATAGAACTAATTAATATGAAATTGGCTAAGGAGTAGGATTCTTGTGTTGGGTCGTAAAAAAAAAAAAGATTGAATCAAAAAGTATTGTTATAACATTTATTCAGTGATTATTTAATCGCTGGAAAATTGTACAATACAGATACAAACATAAACAAACAAATGTTCTGAGTAGTCTTATTCGCAACAAATCCTCGATTCAACAAGGGAGCGGTGTACTCTGACTGAATCAGCTGGTGGTTTCTTCTAGATTTAATGACCTTTCTTGAAAGACCACTTTTTCTCGTCATCGTGTCCACCTTTTTTGCCATAACCGTGATGATGTTTGTAGTGATCATCATGTCCGTCAGCTTCTTTATGGCCCTTGTGATCATGGAAATGATGACCCTTTTCATGGTGACCCTTCTTTCCGTAATGATCCTCATGATGACCACCCTTGTGATGTCCCGCTTTGTGATGTCCGCCTTTCTTATGTTTGTGTTCATGGTGGTGGCCTCCGTGTTTCTCATGATGACCCGAATCGTGGTGCTCGTCGTGAAATTCTTTATCCTTTTTGTATTCGTCGAGTTTCTTCACTTCGTGATGACCTTTGGTGTGGTGACCTTTGCCATAGCTGCCTTTCTCGTGGAATTTGTGACCTTTTTCACCCTTTTCTCCCTTGTGATGTTCACCAAAATAGCCATCATCGTGGTGATGATGTTTTTTGTGACCTTCGTGCTCGTCGTAATGACCGTGATGATCTTCTTTATCGAAATGACCCTTTTTACCTTCTTCGTGATCATGATGACTCTTGTAGCCCTTGTCACCCTTATCACCGTGTTTTGACCAGTGATCCGAGTGATGTTCGTCTCCACCACCCTTCTCGTAATGATGACCAGATGCAGCGGTTTCGAGATCACTCGAAAAACTTTGTGGTATATCTCTGGCGCAAGCCAACGCCACGATGGAGACGACGAAGAGAACCAGGAAGGATCCCCTCGGCAAAATCCGCGAACGAGGGATCATTTTTTCTTTTTGTTAACACGCTTTCGTGGTCCTACAAAAGAGACGAACGTGTTCACCTAACGATTTGTGGTGATATGACTTTTCGCTTTTGCCAACCACCTCTATTTATATCCCCGATGCTGGACAATCTGGCTGTTACGGGGGATTCGATGAATATGGACGTTTAGAAAAAAAACTTTAATTGGGCGGGGAACACGATTCGGTCTACAGGAGTATTGCATTAGTAAGCTTATACTTTTTCCATAAGTTTACAGATTGGTACGAACTTTCCTAACCACAACACCGTCCTTTCACAGTGGTCCACATTTTTTCGGCACTTTTATTATTCGTGATTGTACACGCTATTCACAATTTTCACGCTCAACGCCTCTTACATTGTGTAACAGAGATTCTGCAACGTTTCAAGTCTCGAACTACGATAAGAAACATGCAATCAATTATGACATTTTTTTGAAATGGTTTTTTTTCCAGTCTAGTGGGTTAAGCAAAGTTTGAATAGAAAGGGGAGAAAAAAATGATCGAACATCTTTGAGCGGCAAAGGCATACTACGTTGGAGTTAAAAAAAAAAATCGACAAGGTGGATGGCTCTATCGCTGCAGTTATTCACTCTACAAAACTAAAAACTATAATCTTCGATTAAGAAACAACTGTTCATATCAGTGAGTTGATTTTTCTGGTTTTATTGAGCAATTCTATTTTGAATGCGATACATTTTAATGAGATTATCGAAGAACCATTATTACAGTGTCGTTGTGGTTGAATTACTGTACATTCGATGAGCTTCAATATCACAAGTAAAATTTAATCGGTGTATTCATAGATTATTAACTGAGAGTTAAAGCGAGAATAAAGTTCAAGTTTCAAAAGCATTTTACGTTTCAATATTACTCGACTGCAGACGTATCACATCCAGGTTACCGAGGAAAGCTGGATTGAAGTTATATTACAACGCAATTAATGCTACTTTTCGTTCTACCAGAGTTAAATATACGCGACGCACGAGCAGAAACTGGCAACATTTTCCATCCGGCGTTTGTGCATATGAATAAGCTTTATGATGAGAGATTTGATATTCTATTTGTCCAGCCGTTGGCTACATGGAAAATTGCTCATTATCGTCCGAAAGCACGGTCGAAATAATTATATCTCCAACAATCCAATTTTGTTTCGAAAGTACTTCTAATTACAGATTGCTGTTATTGGGTTGTACGCAAAATCATTATGTAGATAATGAATAAATTTGTAATCTGACAGAGGATATTCTTGTTTTGTATATATTTTTATTAAATAAATTCATCGTATTTATTAACAAGGATTGTACCTAAAAAATAGCCAACGGTGAATATGTATACACATGCTGAAACAGCGATATAAAGTATTTCATGATAACAGGGAGAAGATGCATAATAATCAATGATGACCCTTGGAGAAACCGTGCTTTTTCCCATCATGATGATCGCCCTTCTTCGCAAAGTCTTCGTAATGGGAATAATGGTCGTCGTGGCCGTGCTTTCCATGATAACCCTTGTGATCCTCGTCGTGATGTCCTTTATGATGATGCCCCTTTTTACCGTGATGATCATCATGATAGCCAGAGTGATGATGGTCGCCCTTCTTGTGATGACCCTCCTTGCTACCGTGGTGATGATGATGATGTCCGTGTTTCTCGTGATGTCCTCCCTTGTGATGATCGTCGTAGAATTTGTGTTCCTTATGGTAATCGTCTTTGTGGGCCTTCTTGTGATAGCCATGAGTCTTTTCGCCTTTTTTGTGGCCTTTTTTCTCGCCAAATTTGTGACCTTTGTGGCCATGACCACTCTCGTGGTGCTCTCCATATTTGTCCTCTTCCTCGTGATGATGCTTTTTGTGGCCACCATGTTCCTCGTGGTGTCCAGCGTGATGTTCTTTACCATGTTTACCGTGATCGCCTTTGTGATGATGATGATGAGTATGGTAACCCTTGTCACCCTTTTCACCATGGTCTTCATGGTGGTCCGAGTGATGCTTGTGACCATGGCCAGATTCCGAATGATGGCCATGATGACTCGCAGCGATTTCAAGATCTTTGTAGTCGTCCTCTGATTCTCGCGCCAGAGATACGACTACTAATGCCGAAAAGACAATGAGCCCGAGGCCCAGCCTCCATCGAAAGCCACTTCTGGTCATCTTGGGTACTTCGGGAAAACGAGGAATGCAATGGACTGATCAAACACGTTCCATGCTTATGCTTATATACTTGCTCTCGGTATTACAACGGTCAGAGGCTGCGTAATCGATTGCGTTCATCGCGCGTTAACAAAGCCTTCTAAACTCGGGACATATATTTCGCAAACTTGTCTCACCAGGACAGTCACTCTACGCTCCTATAACTCGGCTGCAACAATTCTCGTTCCAGATAAACTGATTAAAAGATCCTCGGTACATTACTTCTGTTTAGTAATCTTAAAAATTACCCGTGGCGGTACTTCGAGATATTGATAAATCCAAGTTCGAATTTGGATCGTCATTTTGATGGCTCAAAATCGAATAACCTTACGTTTTTTATTACTACTATTTGCGCAATTCTCTCGCTCGATGTGACACGCGGCTGCTCGACAATTTCGAGTTATAATTAAAAATTAGGTTAAGGAGAAACTTTCGAAATAATGTAAACGAGACAGGAAAGCGCAGCGAACAAGTAATTCTTTGATAGCACCAATTATCTTGACAATCGATATAAAATCGAAGAGATCGGACTTCCAACGCACATTTGACACACGCGACTGAAGTGTTCAGAACCCTGCGCTGTTCACGCTCTTGTATTCGTGGATATATTCCTCTAAAAAGTACTGCCAAGATGAATTACTTGAAAGTTATCTGTCTTTTCGTGCTGTGCATCAGCGTACAGTCTGCTTTTGGGAGAAATTATTTCAGACACTTTGGTGACCTCGATTCAGCAGCGTCCGGTCATCACTTTGAAGAAGGTGAGGGTGAGGAGCACCATGCGGATAAATTTTCGAAGCATGGAGAGAAAGGTGAGAAGGGTTATAAGAGCCACCACGAAGAAGAGGAAGGAAAGAAGGGTCACCACGACAAGGAAGGGCACAAAGGTCAGTACAGCGAGAACGAAGGTCACAAGAAGAGCCATCATCATGACGATGGTTACTATGCCGAGCATCATAAAGGCGAGAAAGGTGAAAAGGGTCACAAGTACAACGAAGAAGGTCATTTTGCTAAAGGACACAGCACCAAAGGTCGTCACGAGATCCATAAGCTAGACGAGTTTTTGAAGAACAAAGAGTTCTGGGACGAGCACAACGATGAAGGCTATCATGAGAATCATGGAGGACATCATCACGAACACGAACATAAAAAGGGAGGACATCACAAAGCAGGACATCACAATAGTGGTCATCATGAAGATCATCATGGAAAAAAGGGATCCCACGAGAAAGGATCCCATTTTAACGAGCATAAAGGTCATAGGGGTGCCGATGGTCATGACGAGCATCATAAACATCATTCTGCTTACGGAAAGGAGGATGATCATGATGGCCACAAAAAGTGGTCTTTCGGAAAAGGTTATTAACCTTCTGGTTCTGCAGAAGATTTAACAACTTATTAACAAACTATTAATCGAATTATCGCTTTTTGAGAATTCACGGTATTTTATAAATTATTCTGTACCGAATCAATAAATAAAAATATCCTGCATAAATTATGATTAGGTAGTACTGGATTCTTTCAATTATAGTCCCTGCAGTTAATGCATAAGTCCTTCAAAGTAGCACCGCACCGGGATGATGCTGCTTGATGTTTGTTCAAACGAATATTTGATTGTAAATGTTAATAGTATTAGGCTGCTTGTATACTTGATTGAATTCCTAACGAAATCGATAATAGAAGTACCGCGAACTTATGTAATTGAATTCTATCGAGTGAATTTCGTTGTTTAATGAGGCATTTCCCAGAAGTAAATCACCTACGCCATGCACACTCTTATATTTCCAAATTCTTTATCAATACTAATAATGATAATAATAAAACAACAACAACAACAAAAGAACAGGAACGATCATCGAATATAAGTCGAAATTTGCCATTCGATGTTGAATCCAGCTCGAATCCAAATGTGAAGTTCCGGAAATTTGAGTTAATCTTTACATTTTTCAACGAGTTTCCATCGATTTTATAAGATTTACTAAATCATTTCAATGAATTCAGCATCCTAAAAAATGGAAGGGGCATGTTTTATCGTAATTTGATTTTGGAGTAATAAAGTTTGTCAATATTTCAATGACGTGTTGTTTATTTGCACAAAAAGTCTCGACGTGAATAAAAACAAGAACAAGTGAGATTGAACAAGAGATCGTTCGTAACATTCATGGAACATTTTTCATATTAATTAACGCTTATTGTAGTGGCCATAGTTTTTGTGTTCTTTCGCCCCGTTGGTGGCGGCATAATCCGAGTGATTATCGTAGTACGAATCGCCGCCTTCTTTGCTCCTGGAACCCTTGTGTTGTGCGTTCTCATGGCCCTTATCGTAGTACCCATCTTTGCCTTTTTCACGGTTCTCATAGTCCGAATTGTGTTGTTGACCTTTTTCGTATCCACCATCAGCGGAGGAATGATGTTTACCAGAAGATGCATGCTTATCGTAATAACCGCTCTTGTGATCCTCGTCATAAAAATCAGTATCTTTTTTGTACTCGTCTTTGTGATAAACATTGTGAAACCCTGTTGTT
Source organism: Campoplex capitator (assembly GCA_037576405.1). Lineage (NCBI taxonomy): Eukaryota > Metazoa > Arthropoda > Insecta > Hymenoptera > Ichneumonidae > Campoplex > Campoplex capitator. The sequence continues at coordinate 2,855,130 of JARBWI010000323.1, read as the reverse complement.
TTTTCACCTTTTTTGTGATAGCTTTCTTGGCCGTAGTTCGAGCCCTCGTTGACCTTGTTGGCTTCGTCATAGTCACCATAATGGCCACCACTTTCACTGTGTGATTTTTTGTTACCCCCTTCGTCGCTGTAATGACCTAAATAAGTAAAATAGAAATTCAGCTTAGGGCTTGCCTCCTTGTCGATGTTTTCACTCGACGAGATTCGTGCAAAATCAATATTTCGTACGTGACGCTCACATAACCAAAAGCAAACAGTATTCTATGGAAAATCAACCACAGTTTTTTGGTTACATGAATTTAGTATTGATAGAAAGTTATCGTTCATGATAGTTATCGACAATTTTCCATTTTATGACAGCTTATACCTGAAAAGTTGCAAATTTTCGTTCACTAACTACTAACCTTCGTGTCTATCTTTGTGATGGATGCCTCCTTCGCTATTATCGAATTTGTGATGGTTATGATAGCCTTTATCGCCATGTTCACCATGAGATGAGTGTTTCTCAGCATTGAAATCCTCACCTTGACCATGTTCTTCGCTATCGTCGTGTTCTTCTATACTGTCGTCTTCCTCGATATCTTCATCATCGTCATGATCTTCAGAAAAATGCTCCAATGTTCTGTGTGCTTCCGCAGGAACGTAGTACGGTGCGAGCGGTGGATTTTTAGAGGCTGGTAGCAGCGGTACCACGTATCCTGGGGGAATGGTTGATATTCCAGTTTTATATGCTGGTAATGAGCTTGGAATAATGGTCGGACGTGAATGTAAGATTCCTTGGGGATGTCCATAATTGATGTATTGAATTGGTTTCGGTGCGTCGTAGTAGCCTCCTGTTCCATGATTCGTATATTGGATATACGAGGCTTGTTTTCCTGGCTGCTGATCGTAGGTATATCCAGTCGCCGATGATTCAAGATCGGCCATTCGCATGCGGGACATCGTCATTCTCTCCATCGTAGTTGGAAGAGATTTTACCGAACCTATCAGCACTATTGCACTCCACAAGAAATTTTTCATTATTATTAAATCCATGATGAAATCGAACGTAGAAATATTACAAGACACCGATGTCTCGATTCTTTGCTGGATTAGTCAACTGTGTGCTTCGATCCAGTATTCGTCAGATCTTTTATATCCAAACCTCGAGTATGTGGACGTGGGACATGCTAATAATTATAACGGCCATGGTCATTCATCAAGGGGCTATATTTATAATTCAAGTACGTTCAATCTTACTGACACTCTTACAACGGATATCTCGTTGTACCCCTTCGAATAATGTTGCGAAATTTCTCAAAGTCACCGGATTTATGTATGTGTAGGAATGAGAGTAGAGTAAGACCGAAACGACCGTGAGTATTTTCAATTGCCCCAACGGTTTCTCGGACCCAAGATGATGGCCACATTTATCATGGCCTCTTTTCATGCGGAATAGGGTAAAAGTTTTCATTCATACACGATATAAGTGCTTCACGCTAGCATCATACGTAATTGGGACATCGAGATAAATGGACTTGATTCATTGCTACCAATCGTCAATTATTTCAACGAAAGTTTATTCGTTCACAATTTATGAGAAATAATTATAACGACAAAAAAATTTTTGGGTCTGAGTGCTATTATTGTATTCGATCTTACTCTCATCTTATCGAAGGCACGCATTCGTCATTTTTATTGCAATAATATTCTACGATCAATCGATGATTGCGAAAATTTCAAGCATAAAAAAAAAGTCATTGTAGGAAACTGGTCAGGCATGCGTGAGCAAACAACACGCGCTGTAGATCGACGGAACATTCGGCCCTGAGTGTTCAATGGGGCGAGTCTATGGAGTATTTGAAACTCGTGAAATCCGTTGGATTGTCGAAACCACGAGAAGCCAGAAACGACGACGCTATTATATCGACAATAATGAAGTCACCTCAGTAGCTGCATTTCGGAGTAATATTGCTATGAAATGCTTCCGAGGAGGTAGTAGAACGACTCGAGCGCTGCGATCGTTTGGGAATTCTGTCGCAAGTGACATATAAAAGACAAGCATTGTGGGCAATACAATTGTAGTATCTGACAATACGATTGGGAGAAGACATCAACAAATATCGACAAGCCTCATCAACAGTGTTGTTTCAACTAAAAATATAAGAAAATAATTCTTTGCGACTCGGGTCAGTATAAGAAATTCTCTTTCGAGTTGACAATAATGCAAAAAAGATTTTCCCGTGGATGGTTTGTGGCGTGCATGTTTGCCTGCGTAACCGCATATCCGACGACACATGACAAACGAGCTCAGATTTACGGGCTGAATTTTAATTTCGGTCAGTTGTCCGGAAACGACTATGACTTTGAAGATTTCTCGATGGAAAAATACGCAGACGGCAGGGACAAGGCCAGCTCCGAGAGGCTCGAAGAGAACGGAAACTCGGGAACGACCGACGTTGAAAAAGCTCACGTTCGTTTGCCACTCAAGCTTGAACCTGACGCCGAAATGTTACCCGCTCATTACACGGGCGTACAGCCACCAGGTGTCGACCATATGGAAATCGTGTCAATCGACTCATCGGGTATGAGTTCGAATTCGAAAACAACTGTGGCTGATGGAACGTATATGACAGCCGGAGCTCGTGTCGTTTCCGGTGACAAAACTTCGAAAAAAATGAAGGGTGGAACGAGAGTGAAATCTGAAAAAGGATTTGAGAAAGGGCTCAGAATAGAGGCTGCTAAGGAAAATAGGAAAGGCGAATACAAGGAAGCAGTTGGGAAAAAGAAGACTCAGGAGGAGATCGATGAAAGCTTCAGCGGAGGCAAGCACGAAACTTCCGGCGATAAGGGCGTAGAGGCGAAGGTCGGGGCTCAACGTCATAAGGGTCACAATGCAGCTGGGTATCGCAATGTCTATCACAGAGACGAATACAAGAAGGACGCGGATTTTTACGACAATGATCATGAAGGGGGACGTTTTCGTAAGCACGGACATTACGACGAGAAGCACGTTGCTACTGAAAGTGATTTCCGCAATGGTGGTAATCGTGCCTCGGAATTCTCAAACGCGGAAGCAGCCAAGAAAGGGAACTTCGGGACGAGACATGCCAGCAAAGAGTCCAAGGGACACAAGGCCAATTCTGGTTACGACCTTTTCTTCGATAAGTTCGATGAGTTTTCCAAGCAAACTAGGAAAGGTCAATCGCCCGGCGACAATGCAAAGACTGCTATCAAATTACGACGTTAATCTTACGATTTTCTAAACAGTCTATTTATATGAATAATAATGAAAGTAAAAATAAAAATAAAATATATTCAACGAAAATTGTAAATAAATAAAACGTTGAAATAAATTTTTTCAAAGGAGGAATAACGAAAAAATAACAATCTCGAATTACAGTTGATCAATAAAATAGGCAGAGCAATAATGGAATAAAACGATAACGGTACCAGCCACTGGATTTCCTGGTGCATACGTGTACAGCATCAGAATTTCTCCGTGAGACAAGCCTGCTTCGTTCCTGGATACAAGTTTTTCCTCTGAACAATAACGGTTGTATGTATTGCTAATAAAAAAGGCTTTCCGACATACAGAATCCTCCTTCCTGGTTGGGACACCAATTTTTTGCTGTTGACTGTAACGTTGTGTATGTCTTGCGAATAAAAAAAAATTTATATATATCGTTTCTTCGCGCAATTTATCACGTTTTTTTTTTTCATACCTAACAAAGTATCACACTGACCCTAGGGTGGAATTGGGGATATATAGAAGAGGCAAGGGATGGGACCAAAGAGCGAGATAGTAAAAGTTACGAGATTGTAGTAAAGAAGATGAAAGTATTAGGAAAAAGAGTCCGCATCCAGTCCAGTTTCAGACCGTGTGAGTCCGAACATCCGGAAAGGTAGTTTCCTTTGATTAATGGATATCAATAATGTTCTCACTAATGTATCATGCGTAATGTAACTTATAATTTTATAGCGATAAATCACAATTTTTGTGAGAATCATGTAAAAGAGAGTAAATAATTGTCATACGATTCATGGATGAGAGTGTGCAGGTTATAAATCGACTGCGATAAAAAGCAACAGCCTAAAGCGTTTCGTATATAAAATTCCTGTGCTTTCTTCTTTTGTTACAGCAGTCAATGTGAACGCCAGGGAGGTTTTGAGTATAATTTCCGAAAAATCGGAAAGGCAAGCTAAATATAACGCGGATGAGAAAGAACAGAGAGTAGGAAGAGGTACAGCCTTTGGCTATCACGAGAAAAATTGTACGCTCGAAGCTTTTCGTCTATACTTGTGTATTCCCTTACACCTGCTGACAGGAATATCCTTCTATCTTCTTTCCACTCTTCCTCTCATTTTCCAGCACCTATCCGTTCTTCGTATGCTCCGGTTAAGCCCTAAGGGCTCTGTGCATTCATCAACAATAAGCCGCAGCAGCAGCAGCTAACCATGCGGACCAGAGGGGGGGAGCAGTGAACTGAGGCACGGAAGGATGAGGTTCCATTGTATCTAAGAGAGAGAGAGAGAGAGAGGGGAGAAAGTGATCCTGTGGTACAGGAATGCTGTTTGCAGAGGGCGCGCGTGCGCCGCATCCAACCGCCTGAATACATAAATCAGTCAGTCTGCATTCTGCCAGCCATATCACTTCGAGCAACGGCTATGAATGAATGGAGGTGCTGAATTATCGTCTGGTCGGCTTCCAGCTAGTCGACGTTACCGCGACCGGGATAGGGAGACATGCCACCCACCGAGCTTTCCTTACTTCACTCTTTCTTCCTCTCATTTCTCTCTTTTTCTCCTCTTTCTCTTTGCCTTATAGCAATGACAGAGTCGCCCAGAAAGAGAGGAAGGTACGAGGAAAATAGAACGTAAACGACAACGAGAGGACCAGCGGGCGAAATCAGCGCTTCGGGCCAAGTCGTAAATCCTTGAACGTCTTTGTCGCGAGTCTTCTAGGCGAAAGCCAAGCGCGTCCTCCAACGAGATATAGATTGGATATGGCCAAGCCCGCGGGATTTTCCTTTCTTCGAATCTGTCCTCGGATACCTATTCTCCTTAATCCTTTTCCGCGATCCTTTCGACAATTATTTACCGCAAACTTTCGAACCACTATATAAACGTCTAGTATTGGCTATTCGGTGAAAGATTGCGCTGTGCATCGTCAATGGAAAACCACCGTGATTTGTTTTCTTTTTCTTTTCTTTCTTTCTTTTTTTTTTCCTTCTAATTGTCTACGAAGATCGCGTTATTCATTGAGTTGTCATCACTTTAGCTCGTGTTCGCATTTACGGTTATGTCACATACGCTATTATGTCTCGATTTCTATCAAGCAAATTGGTCCGAAAATTTGTTTACTCAGCACGCAGTTCAAGCCTCGGAAAAACTTTCGGAAGAGCTTTCGCGCCCATGAGGTCGTTAAGCTCGCGATGTCCTGTGAGTAAAGTACACAGATATGAATTAGTCTCTGCAGTATTATTTTTACGACTTTTAGCAGGTCGAATATTCTGATCGATAATAGCGAACAACTAGATTCCTATAACCTGATAACGCAGTAATAACCTGAAGCGCAGTTCACATTATCCGTTCTGTCACTTATTAAGGGAAACACAGAAATAAAAACAAGAATTGCACTTCCCAATGATTATCACCGAGTTATGGAGCTCATGTGCGAAGCGTACTTCAAAAAAGAGCCGAGTCTGGTCAACATCGGCCTAGCTAATGAGGAGCAACCACCTGCAACTCTCGTTGATCTGATGCACCAACAAGTCAAGGAAGGTATGACAATCATAGCGGAGGATAGAGAAAATTGTATCGTAGGTGCGGCCATTAATGCTGGCTCTTGTCCCTGGGAGCCTGATGACATAACCGAATATGCTGAACGTTGCGAGAGAGGATCCGTTCGCGATATTCTCAAATTTTACGCACACGTCACCAAAGCTCCTCAATTATGGGACAAATATTGTGTTCTGAAAATATTCGACTGTGCCTCCGTCGCAGTAGACTCAAAATATCTTGGAATGGGAATTGCGAAACGTCTCGTCAAGGAGAGTTGGTATCTGGCTAGAGACTGCGGCTATCAAGTCTTCCGTATAGACTGTACGAGCTTGTGAGTATATTGAAAATCGATTTGTTTTTTAAATCCTACAAAAATTCATATTTTTTAGCAAATTTTTTATATTCGTCTTTTGAAATTTCTTTCTGATTCTCTCTGATATGGAGATCAATCATAATCGAAAATTCTTATTACGATTCAATGATTGCTCATTTTTTTTTCATATTTTTGTACTTATTTCCTTCGATTAAAGTTCGTGGACACAAAATAAAAAAATTATTCTCATTTTATTCGAATTTCATGTGGACAATTGATATATTTTCAATTGTTATTTCGATTTTATACTCCACTAAAGATATACGGCAAAAATAGCCGAAGGATTCGGTTGGGAGTGCGTATTCGCAATGTCCTACAAAAGATATATCGATAGCGGTGGTCTCGTGTTCAAGTGTATAGAAGAGCCGCACACGGAAGTTCGTGTATTCGTCGACAGGCCACTCATCTGCAAAGATTACTGCATCTCGAATCCGGATAGTTGTAAAATTGGCACAGTGCCACGTGAAAAATAAATCCATTGCGAAAGGTTGAGCTAGTTTCAAGAAATAGTACAAATTGGTACAGGAACGTGCATAAATTGCAAAGGATCCAGTGGTACGTAGCATTCTTCGTAATTTCGTCAATTGTCACAGACGTCAATGATGTATGAAATATCGGCTGATCCGTCAATCCGGAGAGGTTATATGGAATCAAGGTCGATTGATTAAGAATAATAAAAAAATATAAATAATTCTATTCGATTCTACATATTCGTGGGATTCGCACGACAAAAAAAACAATAATAAAAATCGTATAAACTTAAACCAAAATAATGAGACATCGATTTTCGTAATTCGTAAGAGATCGAGGAAAAATTGTTCGGTGCAAAAAGCTTTGACGAAGTGCCTGCTTAAATCTTCTTCCGCGGTTGGATCACCTTTTCAATATAGATTTTGTGCGACGAGCTCGCAAGTTCGGTAATATTCAAAAAATATTTCAGCCCTCCTGAACGTTTTATTTCCTGGGGAATATCCTTCCTATAAAGTATGACGTGACCAGAAAACCGAGATGGTTATGGTCGACTGGTCTTTTTCCCTTGTTAGTGGAAACTTACATTTCTCGGCTTTTTCAGACTGCCTGACACTTTATATTTATATATTATACGTATATGCGGGTGGTTGTAATATATATTTAAGGGTTGGAATAAAGCCTCGAGGGCCGACACTACGCTTTCATGCACCCCATTTACAACATTACCTACTTTCACGCTTGCACTCACGATTTTCAGTGGCTTTACGTGCAATGTAAGATCATTGCTCGACATCCAGTTACTGCCTTATGTAAAATATCACACATGCTCGGACCTATGAAACTGTAACGAAACAGCAGGTTTTTCGGTACACTATTTTTCTTTATTATCTTCAATCTTGGCTAACTGCAAACAATTACTGCGAAAACTTTATCACTGAAAAACTTTGAATCATACATAATAGAAGATACTTCAAGTATGTATACAGGAGAGAGAGAGAGGGAGAGTGCAGATTCTGCTGAGCACTGTTACCGAATAATAATATAACACTGTCCCCGTTGACACGAATAATATCAGATTATGATTGTGACAAGAACCTTTGGATAAACTTCAAAGCCATCTATACATTTATTTCGTCTACAAATATATACATAAATTGGAATAACAGGGACTTGGTTCTATGATGAAACTTGTCAGCTTTCATCGCATTGAAATTCCGCGGCAAATACATGCGAGATAGGACAATGCGCGGTGGGTCGATACGCTCCGATGCCTGGACTTTTCCCTGATACTACCGAATACCAATCTCTTTATATATACATAACGGTTAGCCAGGTAAATAGACTTGTCTCCGGACGCTACTATATATACGTCTCTTGATGCTCATATATATATCTCAAGTAAAGGGCGACGATATAAAAGCGACAAGTTGATGGTGTACAAGAACGTGGCTGGCAAATAAATGGGATTGCAAAATGCAGAAAGGAAAGTTGGCTTGTTCGTGAATGTTACGCTTGAAAACTTTGTCCCACCTTTGCCAACCCCCCCTTGCCCTTTTATCCTCTCAGGTACATTTGCCCTGTCTCTCGATAGAATTGCACATCCTTCGCAGGAAAGCGTTTGCAGATCTCTCAGTAGCGAAATACGTCGACGCAGACCACGGATGAAGTTGGAGCAAAATTTCCTTGTGGAATGAGAAAAAAAAATACAAACACATGCACACACACACACACACAGTTTCAAGATGTTTCCTTTCGTAACTTCGTTGTTGCGATCTTATTACAGGTATGAATTTGCCTTTTTCTTCACCTTGCCGGAATACAGGTGAATCAGTGGATATGAATTATAGCCGATTCGAGTCGTAAGTCTACATTTTACACGCTGTAGACGAATTGAGATATATTATACTCGTAGGAATGTAATAGGGAAACCAAGGCAAAGCGGGTTGCCTACAAATTTTCGCTAAAAATTTATATTCTTTGTTATAAATTTTGCCTTCGTTCCAGCACATTTATCATGAGTCGCTCTGGCCAGCTATGACACAGAATCTCAAATTCGAGTGATTCCGAACACAACCCATTGTAAAAAAAATATTGCAAGTGACGTCACTATGGCTGTGTTGATCTTACTGCAGGATGGTGTTGATATACATTGCAAGTACTATGTTGACGTATACCAGAAATGGTTAATCTTTGCTTCAGGCTTCAGATTTAGTTGTTTCATTCAATTTGTTTTTGTTTTCCACTGGTTGATCATAACTTGGTAAACTTGTGAGGACGGTTGTGAGTATTTCTGTATTCATCTACGATTCCTGAAAATGAATGAAAATCGATGAAAATATAGGATTGTTTTGAGAACTGTGCTCTGCTCCAAATGCCCTCGGATGAAAAACATTAATCACATATCAACATCCGTTTGAAGAAGAAAAACACGAAAAATGGAATTATTACTTCCACATCTTGGCTTACGTGTTATATTTAGATCGATAGTCTTTCGGCTCATTTTCAGTTCGGCTTCGACCTCTCGACCCGTTGTTAGTGAAAAACAATAGCGTAAGATTCATAGTCCGTTCGAAGAAGGGTTCGTAATAATTAATGGAGTTAGTGAGAGTCTTGCGCTACTCTCACGTAATACCATGGCAACTATCGCGTAGGAATTACAGTTGACAAACTTGGAAGGGCAGACGACAGAGAGGATGAGACTCTACCGAGTTACAGTCAGTAAACTATTATAAAGCAAGTGGTTTAATATCGACTTCTCCGTTCGCTTGTACTTCCCTTGAACTTTATTTGGTTGTGTTGCTGTCTACAAAATCCTCTCTTATCATCACCTCATCTACAAAACTTACGAAATTAAATATTTTTATTCCTTCATAAAGTACCCGAAAAATTATAGTCTTTTGTTGGTTTGAACTTTTTATTAATTAGTGTCAACTTGACAGTTCTTCATCTTCATTTTTCTGCTTATAAATGTGCATTCGTTATGAGACATGATACAATCGTCACGCTCGATTTTAGTTTGATTTTTTTATTTGGTCACGTTGCGCGACACTAACATATCACATAAGCCTACCTTTATGATATATCTATAGGTATATAAATATGCATGTTAAGCGTGGCTATATAGGTACAAGCGCGTACAGACGTTGAAGTCAAAAAGCCTTCGCGTATCGTCATGGGTCGAGTGGGGTTGAAGAGAGGTGCTCCGAGAACCGAGCTTAATTTCCATAATGCCGGTCCCAGTGCGGCGCCTCAACCCTATGTCTGCGGGTATTTCCGGTATATGTATACACACAGGTTCGGTGGTTGGTGCGGTTTGTTCGGAGGCAAGAGAGACAGAAAAGGTGGTCGACCGACTGGACAGCAAGGAGACCCAGGCGGTAATGGTGCACCGTACATATATGAGGAAGGGAGAAGCAATAGAGAGAGGGTTCTCGCAAAACGGGACATGTGCGAACTAACGCTTGTGTTCCCCGCTAATATCGAGAATTGTTTGCCGAATTGAAATAGTTTGCTATGCTCGAGACTACTTCCACCTTAAACGTGTATATATATCTGTAGCAGCCCGGTAGGTGTCTCTGGCTATTGCGCGAACGAAGAGAGCTTTGTATGAACGTATATAAGCATTGAATTGGTGCTGCAGCCATTGTCGAACGTCGTTGTACATACAAATGTATATCTGTGTCTATCTATCGGTAACACTGCGTGCGAGGAAGTCGCTCTATGAAAACTCATCCTCTACTAAATACTTTCACATTTGCAATTTCATACTGCAAGTGTTTCGTATGTACTAAGTCCGCTTGCTTCCTTCCGCAAAAGTGCTTGGGCGTGTTCTTTTATGTTTATTTTTTATAAATTTTTCTATTTCTATTGTTCCTGCGTATACCCCGTCGGTTTTTAGGAACCCACCCCATCAGTTTGAACCTACTTTTTCCCTCTTTTCACTGTTCCTGTTCCTGGGAGACCTTCCAGAGTGCTGCCCGCAGCCACTCTTTCCTGAAGCATTGCGTTTGCACGAGGGCTAAGAGAAACTGGAAAACTCGAGTTCCAGCTGATCAGGGCCATGGAAACTAAGAAAAACTACTTCCCAGTTGGCAATTGATGCGCGAACCGGTGCATGCGTACGCGGCCACCCATCCAAGTATTGGCCTTGTCCGAGGCTGCTGAACTTGGGCAGTCGCCGAAGCTACACGCCGACCGCTCACCCGTTGCCTTCGGTCCTATATGCTTATTTATATTTCTATATATATCTAGTTGAGATATGGCCCAGGTCACTCCGGGGATAGATGCACGACGACGCATCGCCGACAGGTTGGTGATAGTTTGACTTTGACCACATAAAATTAGTTCGTCCTATCTGGTTCAGCGAGAAGCTTGTATGAGTTATTGTTATTATACCATCTAGCAATTAAAATTGTAAGTGAAATGGGAGTGTATAAACACAAAGTGACTTTTAGCTATAGAGTCTGATAGATATTAGTTTTCGTGGGTTGTTGGTTTTGATTGATTTTCAAAGTGATCTCGAAGCTGGAGATCCAGGCAAATATGATTCGAATATTTTTGAAAATTCTATCGAGTTTTGACGATATTATAATTGTGTTTGTCAGACCCTTCGGCTGATTCAACTTGGATTTGTTCGATCTCATATATATTTGTTTTGTTTTTTTTTGTTATTCAGTGGTTTGGAAATTATTAGGTGTACGGTACTGTGCACTTTGAAACGTGAACCCTGTCCAATCTTATTCACCGTCTCCAGGTGTGAACCGACAGCGGAAGGTAGCCAGCGAAAGAATTGGATTTTTCTAGTGCTACACGTGGTTTGTCCTACAGGAGGGTTTTTTCGATTTACGGGGGAGAAGTGCGAAAGTACCCATACACATATATATCTATAAAATAGGGTCCTTGTTCTCCCCTCTCACATTCGTGTATTCGTTTCCAAGCCATCCAGCATCCTCTCGTTGCTCTCACACGTCTGTTCGAGTGTACGCGAGAAACGTTCAGCTCGTTCCTATCTGCTGGCCACTCGTTACATCATCGAGTGTGTACGTACGATTGTTGGCTATACATGCACTACACTTTCATCCTGGCGCGCAAGTCGGCACGTACCAGTGACGTTGAGAAGATTGTTCTCGCGATTGATTCTTTTTTTTTTTCAATTTTTTTTTTTTGCAATGTCAGCCTGCACGATTCCTCTTCGGTGTTGATTTTTCAGACGCATTCACTACTCGCTGAATCTCACGCTTGATGCTCAGTGGATTTTTTTCAGCAGCTGCATTTTTCCCAATGTACCACACACACACACACACACACACACACACACACACACACACACACACACACACACACACACTGTGAACTACTATTTTTCAACTAATTACTTTTTTACACTAGACTTTGTCATTCGATGATATCTGGAAACGGGAGAGCAGTCATATTCGAAGGAAAATTTCACACATCTGTTCGATACGTGGCTAATCTTGTATTACCTGTTTTTTTTTTTGTTTTGTTTTCTATCGCCTCGGTGTTATTTGTCTTTCTCGAGAAATTCATTCGACCGAAAATGCGCCATCTGTTCCACTATCTCTTCGGAAGCACAGCTGCTGCCATTGTCGTCGTCGTCGTTGTCGTCGTCGTCGTCGTCGTCGTCGTCGACGTTGTGCAAAGGATTTTTGGCGCACTCCGCGAAGATATGCCATTTGCGCCAGGAGACCACATCAAATACGTAGTCTGTGATCTCGTACAGAAGCTCTCTTGTACGCGTTTCTATGTGACTCCCAGCTGTTGCAACAATTAAGTAGACTCTATGGTGTCGACGGGGGCAACATATAGCTTGTATATAATATCAGGTGGTACAATATGGTGAAAGGTCTATTTAGCGTTATAGTCAAGGATTGTTGCGCAGTGTAGCTGGCCGGAGGCCGGAGTGTATCGTATGCTTTTATGATTGGGCTACGTGCTGTTAGATCGTGCTCAATGACTTAATTGATATCGTCGTATCGCTGTCTCTCTTTCCAGTCGTCCACTCTCGGTCAGGATGTTCATTTTGTGCAAGTCCTGTTGGAATGGCTGTATACGAAAAGCTCTGTTCCATATTCTCCTGCAAGCGAGCTGGTCAAAGGATACTACATTTGTACTATTATAGAGAGACACTACTAATGTCGTTCCTGTACGATGCCAATCAAAATGCACTCATCAAATTATTTTACCGTTTGATCGTTCGGCCATAGGTATACGTATCGGCAATTTGTCAGTGTTGAATCCATGGGGATGTTGCCGATTGAATTAAAATCATTGAAAGGATTGAGGGCAATCGGTTCGATAATTCACTCGAATATTTCCCATTGAATCATAATGAATTTTCAATTGTTGTTCGATTACGTAAACGTTATATATCCGTGTTGAAAATGTATTTGCGATTGACGATCAACGCCGAAATGTGATGGAGGCTTTTATTCGATCGGCGAGTATCGTTTGACCAAGAACCAGATATTAAACTTAGTTTAAGTAGTAAGGCTCGATGATAGGTCGGACTCGGTTGCCGAGCGTGTATATAAGAAGGGCAATCTAAATAAGGCTCAAGTCTATTGAAACTTTTCCAATTATCGCTTTGTCGTTTTATGCTTCTATACTATATATACGAAAATATGTAAGTGCTTGGGTGTACGTATACCACAACGTTGAAAAGAAGAGGAAAAAAAAAACAAAAATACAGAGATCACGAGGGAGTAAGGGAGCGAGAGAAAGAGTGAGAAAGGACGGGTCAGGAAGGATGTGTACAGCTGGGGGCGTAGGGGATCCCCATCGTCCTCCGCATTCGGTAAACGTTCCGTAAATAAGCCTTTGTGAGAAAGGTAGAGGCGCGGAAATTGAATTGGAAAGTTCGTTGCTAATGGGAGAGGAGAACTCGGAGTTAAAGTGGCTGCGGAGCCCAAACTGCAAACAGCCAAAAAAAAAAAAAAAAAACAAAACAAAAATGAAACGTAAAAAGTATTTAACAAAAAAAAAAAAAACGTCCACTCCGATCCTAGTCAGCGCATAAATTCTTTTCGTTGCAATATCATGGCGAGTTTTATCATAAAAAAAAATTCCCAGTTTCGGTATAATTAATGAAAACTTGATGGTGCGATAAAAGTATCATTATGAGACGGTTACTGGCCAAATCTGATCCGAGGACGAAATCGTAGCTTGGAAAAAAGCAGTTGATCCTGATAGTGAGTACAGCTGATAACACATCGATAAGAGGACACGAAGAAAAGAAAAAAAAAAAAAAAACGAAAGCAACTTTCTTTTTTTTCAAACAAGATAGATTTCCATTCCGATTTTATTCTGTATCGTAATTTTTCTCTTCTCGAACAGGGTTAGATGCATATATAGATAGATTCTTAGACTTTTCCGCTATGGCAAAATGCGGAAAAATTGAAGTGGATCGACCGCACCGGATGTATGTGCTCCAGCATATACCTTCACCGTACTTCCCAACTCTTTGTATTACGATAGAAATCACTTGGTTTCACGGTGCTGGTAACCGGTGTCGTTCGTTGTATACACCTATATACACGTGTATATGTGAATATCTATATATCGTTTGTACTATCTCTACTCGCACGCTGCAATTATCTTGGATTTCGTGATCAGACTTCTTGAAGCACGATGCGGCATGGCTGGAGGCTACGTGTGTCGTCGACAAAGGCTATATATAAAGAAATAAAAAGGATGTAAGGTTGCAGACCGATGAAAACTGGGCTCGTGTGTGTCTGAAAGGGAAGAACAAACAGATGGAATAGAACTGTGTATTTCTATACCTGTATATCTGGGTATATACCAACTTACACTGCTAGTTATCGTCTACGTGGTTCTTGGAATCTCGCGAATAAATCGCTGTGTGTATCGTGTCGTATTTCTTGTAGATCGGTTCCAGAAGTTCTCCGATTCAGGTTCATTTTTTTTTTTCTTACAATAAGTCCGCTACGAAATGGATGTACTTTAGTAAATGAAACTTGATAAAAAATGATTCGTAGGTACTCAAATCTTCTCATTAATTTTCGTCATTGCGATCATTCTATCGGATCCGCAAGATTTTCTACTTTACATTCTTACGTTTTTGATATCAGAAGCGTTGAATGACAGCAGAGAATGCAAAGTCACTTGAACGAAGCGCTTTTCGACACTTGCCGATATTCAGAATTTCTTAAAAGTCATTTTCATGGCGTGGTGCGATAAGAATTCAGATGGAACGTTCGATCTAATCAGGATAATATATAAAAGTCTAAAAATTTCATGGGTTTTAAGAAAAAAGGCACGACTTCTCGTTGAAAACAGGATCATCCGTTAATTCGAGAGAAATGAACAAAAAAAAAAAAGAAAAAAATTGAGTCCAGCAAAAGGAATGTAACGAACGTAGTGTTGAACTCGTCTCCCGAGCAAGATAGATCCAATTTGATTTTTGGGAACGATATTTTCTACAAGAACGTTCAGGCTTGGACAGAAGTAGGAGAAGCTTTTAGCTGTTGATTTCGATTGATGATGGGACTGTATATACGTACGTGAGCACTCTTGCAGACGTAATTCATGAGCTCCTTGCCCGATCGTTTAGAGTTTAGACACGTTGAGTGGCAGGCGCCTTCCACAGCGAGCGGCATCAGAACAAAACTGAGGAGAGAAGAGAATGGTATATATATATATATCACAATAAGGTACACATATATATTTATATCTATATACATATATAACAAGTGTGATGCGAAAGCAGATATATATTCTTGGACTAACGGATAAAAGCGAGAGAATAAGGAAGATACAAGGGGAGGTAGAGAATATGGAGTAAGGCGGCGAGCAGCTATCCAACTTTCTTGATTAAAAGTTAATTACTTTTCAACTAAAGCCGCAGGATTTCAATCGCCGAGCTCGATCAATTATTCCGAAGATTCGGAAAAGAGATCAAAACTGTATGTAGAACTGATATACCTTATCTCTATCTATCGAATATCTCTTGCGAAAAAATAATCACAGTTCTAAAACTTCGCGTACTATACAATTCCTCGTGTATAATAGAAGATTTTCTTTTCTCTTTTATATCTTTTCCTCAGTATCTTATTCGTCTGAAAACTATGGATCCAATTTTTTATTTCACCTTTGTTCTAACTTATTTACAGATAGGCATTTCGTCGTAAATGCTCTGGTGGAAGAAATTTTAAGCTCGATTCTTAAGCTTCATCTTTTTTCATTCAGTATATAGCATTTATGCATGTATAGCTAGAACGTGTATATGGATGCAATCGTGAATAAGAATATATTTCCTTATCCTGTTATATATATATATATGTATGTCTGATCGAGTGTCGTTGCAGTAGAACGGTTCAAACACCGCACTTTGAGAGCTTTGAGAGCGTAGCATTCGCCGTGCGAAAAATCGAATAGAAGCGTGAGTGTGAGAACTCCAGTGGGGATAATCCCCTTCGATTCCATCGAGAAGTTTGTGAAGCACTTTCGTCCGAAAGGCATGTACGAAAGGATCACCATCGAGCCGATATGCGAACCCGGCTAGTTCAAAGTTCTCAAGAAAGCTTCACACGAAATAAGCGAAAAGTCGAAAAAGCAGCAAAAGGTAAAATTGTACGTACACGATAATGTGAAAATGAAAATTTATAACGTCCCTTTGAAACATTTTTATTTTTCGATTATACGACTGTATAAAATGGAATTTTTCCTTTCTCGATAAGGAAAATACTTTCAATTTAGTAAAGAACCATTCAGTTTCTCTATTTGAAATAGTTGAACAAAAAAAAAAAACATTCGGAAACTGCTTGATCATATTTCGTGCATAGAGTTTGCTCAAATAAAGAAAATAATTGGTTTTATTGTGTGTTCATTCAACGTGTACGCGCGTCGTTCACGATTCATAAAAACTTGTTCGAGTGAAATAAACGGTGTATACCAAGTAAAATTCATTAAAACGAAACAAATATTTTTCAAATTGAATTTATTCAGATGGATTCGCTTATCCACAACATGCACATTCGTAGCTTTGTTAAAGCCCGAGGGTGCTACTGCAAACTAATTTTTACTAATTTCTCCTAATTACGGTACATTTCAAGAGTTTAATAAAACGTACAAGCTTGAAAGCTGTATACATATATTAAAAAGAGTTTATTCACCGCGGGAAGGCTGACTTTTCAAATGGAGTTGGAAAGCGCTATACGATCGCTGCGTAACTACCTGCACCACGTAGCATTGCGATTATTCATGCTCGACAAAGAACTCGGAAAAAAAAAAATTAGAAATAAAGCAAAACTTTGACATTATTATAGGACTGCACAGGCAGCGACGAGGATACGATAGAAGCGTGAGGAGGTTATATAGTGTGTGCGTTCATTTTGCGTCGGTGTGTTTTATACCGGGTGTCCCGTTCTGATGAGGATTAGAATAAATCAAAGAGATGCAGTCCCACGAAAAAGTGATTCCTTCAAAACTCTTATGCTTTTCATGAGAACATCCGATAAGGATACAAATTATTTTTCATTACTAGTCCATGAGGCTACTTTTGAGACCAGAATTAAGCGAAGAGTCAATGCACCGGAGTACATCAAATTTTGGCATCTCGTATTCATCGACGAAATGACGTTGCTTTGAAAGTTCTGTGATCCGGTTGTTCCGATTGAAAGAGAGGTCTGTCTGACTGTTCAAAACGGTCCCTTGCGAAACCAATTCTTCACTCATCTCCCCCTCGATTCAGTTAAACTATCAACATTCTCCTCAAACTATCGCTTACTCAAGACAGCCATATCAGCAGCATCCCGGTGTTATCACCATTCTGATAATTGAACAAAGAGCTCGACAAGACCAAAATGAACTTGTCGACACTAGTACCCAGATGTCATCAACGTGTCTGAAGTTGGTGTTCCTAGCAGCGCTTCTACGTTGTCATCTTCGGTACACTCAACAAGCAGCTGATGAGCTGTCACCAAATCGTATGATGACTGGGAATGTCTCGATCTTTAATTGGCACTTGGACTTATTCGAGGAGAACCTGATGTTTTCGACTGCTCGTTTCCAGCTATTAGGCCACATATTGCAGCAACGTGGCCTCAATCTATCGTATCTGATAATATTACACGGCCACACCGAAACGCTATTGGACGTTGAGTGTGATGCTGTGGTCAACGAGTTTTTGATCAAACTTTTTTTTCCCCGGAACAATCCGTGAATGGTCAGGCGTATTACGAGCTCATCCAGAATGACGCATCGGAGGATCAAGTTCGATCAAGATGGTGCGTCTTCGCATTTTGAACAAATCATTCGAGAATCGACGGATTAGTCATCAAAATCAGATTTCCAGGCTCTTGGATCTTCTGATTCGGTTTTTTCGGAAGACTCTTCCAGATGGTGTCCACTACGAACGACCAATGACGATACAGAACGCGACGAACCACATTGGACACTGTTTGCCGAAGAATTTCAGCACGAACTCTGCACGACACAGTAGAGAATCGTGAACGGCGTTCTTGACTCTGCACCGAGAAAAATAGTAACAATTTCGAGCAGTGGCTCTGTGACGTACGCGATCGAAAAGCTTTTTGAAGTTAGTAAATACCACAGAAATGAACAGTCTCGTGGGGTCCGCGTTTTCATCAGTAGACCACTCGTTGATTGCCACTCTTTCATAATGTTCTCTCTCATGCTCCGGGTGTCTGGAGAACATGCCACGCGCAAAGAAGAAACATCAGGAATTTCGAAGATTTCTAAGAGATTTCGACCGCTACGATATTCTTGATTTTCGTGATACATAAACCATAAAACTTTTGTAGAAAACAAGTTTACGTACAACCTCGTTTTTTCGCGACATGTTTTTCAAATAGGACACCCGGTATGTAAAAAAACGAAGGATAAAATCAAATCTAGGACAAGACGTGGAAATTCTGCAAATTTGCTGTTGCTAACAAACGCTTGTTTCTATACCCTTAAACGGAGAAACTTTTTCCCTCTACTAATCGTTGCCTCAGTTAAACTGAGTTTGACCACTGTTATCCAGTATGAGGTCTCGCCGTTTATTCACTTCAAATGTATTCTCATTGGAACGATCCTGGTATATTTAACAGCAAGGAATCAGACCCCCCATCAATTATTGCGTCGGAGCTTACGTTTATTAAATTTTTAGAAGCTGGGTTATTAGCTCTTACTTTTGTGATAAGGTTTTTTAATGAGATATTTCGCTGATCTATTACATCGTGAAATATTACTTTTGAGTACTGTTATTTATAGCTGAACGAGATATACGTTATTATATCGGGGCAACCTTTTACGCCTATTTTGATTGTATTTATGTTCTTGTTAAAACTATACACGGTGAATAATTATTAATAATAAAAAAAAGCGTCTACGTGATACCATGTCGTAAAAAAATATTGGTGCTGTTTGATTACAGTACTAGGACAAAAGTGGATGAATATATTATACTTTATATTCTTGATAATATCACTCGGGTAACTCGATTATTTTCTTTCCTCACCCTCGAAAACGTATAACTGCTTTTTGCCCCCCCCCCCCTCTCTCTCTCTATCTCTGTGGGCCTCTTTCTACAGAGAAGAACAGTATTAATTTTTTTCCATGAACGAGCCGAGCAGGTGCTGCCGAGTAAGTAGCAGTTGGAAGCGAAACGATCACGCTTGGCGGGAAGCATCCGCGAGAAACTGTTTTCGACTGATTATAAGCCACCCCTCTGGAAAAGCTCCCCTTTAGGAGAAGGCTCGTGTTATTGCGTTATTCACTGCGCTCACAGTCTCCTTCTCTTTTCGTACTGTCGGAACGATTCTCTCCTTTGTATACATATAATATAAGCAAGCGAAATTTTCGTGTACATTCAGAAATATTTGAACACGTCTATAATTTATTTATATTCTGAAATGTGTTCGAAACAGGCTTTTATATGGAATATTTCATCACCGTTTTTCTCGTTCCCTGAGAGCGCAGTCAAGGCGCATAAACTCTGCACTGTTTTTTGTTTTGTTTTTGTTTTTTATTTTTGGCAAAAAGCACGAGAGAAGTGCGATAGCGGAATGAGGGTAAATGATGAATGGGCTATTTTCTTCATGTAGGTATACATGTATATAAATATATACGCGAGTTATAACGGACGAGAAGGAAAGCAGGAAGAGAGAGGTACAGAGAGAATGGGCTGAACAGATGATGGCATTCTCTAGTTGGGTTTTCGTTGTCTTTAACTTTCCTCGCTAAAAAACTTGCTTGATGATGATCGTAAACAGTTTATGGGAAAGCTTCATCCACGAAATATGGATCTGAGAGAGGGAGGGACAGCAGGCGCACGCGAGTTTCACCTTACACTGAGAAAAGGTTTATAAACACACTAGTACATACTTTAGTACGAAGACTCTTGCTCCGAATGGTCTATAAAACTCTCATGTTTATTCCAAGGGCTGTAAACAACCTCTTTCCGAGGGGGTCTCTAGTGATATATACAAACATAGAACGGTTTATTATATACAATATTATACTGTCTCTACTCGCTGTTATCCCTTGTCTCGTCCTCTCCATTCATGCAGTTTGCTTCGTTCACCGATTTCATCTCTCCCAGAATTGAATTGCTTCAGCATCGGACTGCTTCGCATGTTCGAATGCCAAGATGAACCGAACGTCGTGATTGAACCGTTCTAGAAGATCAAATCTATACCCGTCTCTTACTCGATTTATTATGTTCGTTGAAGATCCATAAAGAGCATCCATAAAATAAACATTTCAAAATAAATAATATTGGAATCGAAATATTTTTGTATCGAGATGATTTGATATATTATATCATTCGTATATATCGATCGATTACTCTCTAAATTCTTCAAATAAACTGAGAAACTCTCGTTTATCGCTTTTATTATTCGAGTAGAGAAATCTTTCACTAAAATTTCTAACTTTTATTCCAATTAATGCAACTTTTATGAAAACGTTTGCAAACTTTTGGACAATTTTATATTACCTTGGTCGACAGTTATGCGATTAACTCAGCGATACACGTGGGCTCCTTCTCGATCGTAAAACAAATACACAATTACAAAGAAAACACAACAATTACGAACACGCACAAATTTTCTCTTTTTTTTTTCATTTTTTTATCGTCCCGGTCATTAAAATGGATTTTCTCGCAGCGAGCAGACAATGGAGAAAGTGAGTCCTCGGGGCCATATTGTAATGGCGAGGGTTGAGGAGTTTCAGTTTTAACGAAAAAAGAAAAAAAAAACGTTACAATGACACAACTCCGAACACGACCTCAAACAAACGAACCGCATGCTGTTTTTTATGCGGAGTCCGAGATATTCTTACTTCAGACTAAATTTACACGCATAAAGTTCGATGTTAACGGATAACCACGGGTACGTTGTTCAACGTAAATTGCACACAAATAGTCCAATTTCATCAATTCGTCACGCGATTGTTGAATCCCCAAAACTTGCCACTCTGTACGCCGATCGTATCCAATTTCTCTCGAATTTCACGTAATTCAAAGAGAAAACAATTCGAACGTTTTGATACAAATTTTCATACGAATCCAAATTACTCGGAAATATAGTGGGATATGTATGATTTTTTATCTTACACAACGACAGAAGATTTGTGCAATGAACTGAATCAGTGTCGAACGAAAAATAGTTGAACCAACCAGTTATTTGTCGAACGCCAAATAATCGATGATTGATGAAAGCGACTAAAAGATTACTGTTAGGATGCATGAATGGATTTGTTCATTTTCGACGATGTTGTCGTAGCACTAACCATCCATTGTCTTGCTGAAACTAAAAGTATCACAGGATCCACGCTGGTTTTCTTTTAAATACTTGGCATTGAGCCGTCACCGAATCTCTTGATAACCGGTACTCCCAGTCCTCTTACTTTAGTTCGCTACAACTGGACTTTAGTCTTGGAAAGAAAAAAAAAACCTTTATTTCCCACGGTGCCAATGAACTCCAAGAGCACGAGCATTTATAGTGTCTAAATTTGAAGTGTAATAGAAAGAATCAACTATAATGGTCCCAGGATGACATCCATCAGGAGAACAAGACGAAGAGATATTACGAGCTTTTTTCTCCTGAGAAAATTACTCTCGCAGCGATACTTTTCCGAAACGAGCGTCGACTGGATGAAATGGAAAAATAGAGAAGGAGAAATAGATTGAAGAACAAAATAACTTTCACGTGACATTTGCCTTTTTTTTTATTATTGTATCAGACTGAAGTAGTATCCCACTGAACGTATTATCCAGGGATTCTTTATAGAATGTCTACGTTCTGATAGCATCGGACGAACACGCAGACAGATATTTCTATTTTCACATCACATCGTGAAGCTGCGAAAGTGGAATTCTGTGACTGGTTACGTCACTTTTTGATATCGTTAAGCATGTTACCACGACGAGTTACAGAATAATTGGGCTTTTGCAAAAAATTCAGAAATAACATTTTTGTCCTGTTACAAAATAGGCATCCGATGATTTCAACAAATCTGGATAAACGACAAAAGTGGAATAGAGAGGGACATATTTTTTGAAAAAGTGAATAACTTTTCTTGCTCAAGATCCGCTTAGTAAAGGATTATCTTTTGAATGGAAATCTCGAGGATAAAAAATTTTTTTGCTACACTAAATTTGAAATTCTTGATAATTTGCTTCATACCGTCGTCCCGAAATCGCGGACTCGCCTAGGGGATTATGGAGAAAAACTGCTGTTTGAGAATGCATTTTTTTCTTCTTTTTTCTCTGATCCTCTCATTACCGTTTCAACGCATTGGATTTTAACACCCTCTTTCGATAAGTATGTATTATATATATAGATACCCCGTTTTATATACATGCATAGATATGAATATAAAAGAAGCGAAGAAATTTCACTGCCTTTGTCGAGGATTACAAACGTTTTGTGTCCGCCACGAATCCTCTTTACTAAATTAACTTCTTCTGCGTCTGGTCCTCTTCCTCTTTCGCCATCTTCTTCTCTCGTCACTTCTCCTGTTCAACGATTCACCAGCCATTACCATTGGACTGCTGAGTCCGTAGTCCTTCTCTAATAATCTTCCAATGCGCTTGGTCGAAGCTCATTCCACGCTTTTTCGCATTCCTTTTTTTTTTTTTTTTGGCAACTGCTGCTCTCGAAACGTTATATATGTGAATTAACTAAACATATATTACAGAAAAAAGGAAAGAGTCGTGTCATTCGTGACGCCAGTTTTGGCAGCAGGAGTGAAACGTTCGATAAATCGAATAATTAATTTTTCATCGCGTTTCATGATTTTGTTAATCTATGAATAAGTATTATAAAATTGTAACGAGATTCGCTGCTTTTTTTTTTTTTTTTTGGCAAGGAGAATAGTTGGCGCAGAGGTATAGCGAGCTAGTGCCAAAAACTCGAGAATATTCGAGTGTTTATGAGTACGTTTATAAGTGTGAACGCGCGTATAGTTTCACGTTGAGAACAAATGTTTTCCTAGCATAATGTAAAATTAAGCTTACACCTGAGAGCACAAAACACTCATGATTTTTTGATTTAATGACAACGCAGTTAGCAGCTTATGTGCTCGGATGTGTCGACGATACGAACGAAAGTGTTTTCACTACGAATTCCATGGTCTGACTGCAGATTCTATATACATGGAATGGTGGAAAATTTTCACTCGGTCTAAACCGTGGATCGGCGTCCTCGAGCGAATGAATTTGTATCACCCGCTCGGGTTTTCCCGGTTAAGCTCGGACGAACTAACATATGCTACGTTAAATGTACGAGAGCGAAAGCCCCGGGCTTTGTTTACCAAGATATCTGGGTTAATGAGAATTTAGCTCTAAGCTCTGTAACGTATATACGCCACAAAGACTCGCGACGTGTTTGTCTCCTCGTGATGCACACTAACTGCATCTTCGTACATACGCATAGATGCACAAATAATTATCGCACGTTCAATACCGAAGCTGTTTACGATCGTCTTGTATACATCTTGCAATAGTAGTTTCAAGTGTTTTTATAACGACGAATCTCAAAAAAGCCTTCGATCATTGA
Organism: Campoplex capitator; assembly: GCA_037576405.1. Lineage (NCBI taxonomy): Eukaryota > Metazoa > Arthropoda > Insecta > Hymenoptera > Ichneumonidae > Campoplex > Campoplex capitator. The sequence continues at coordinate 2,831,479 of JARBWI010000323.1, read as the reverse complement.
AACAAGTTCACTGGAATTCAATTTTCAAAAGAAAATAAGAAAAAAAAAATTAAAAATTAAAGGTTTCTCGCATTTAAACATAATTACGACGATTGATTATGCGGAAAAACTAATCCCAGGAACGATGAGTGCAATTTGCAAAGATCAGTGTTCGGTTTTAAAGTGTCAACACTTCATTTTTCTACATTTTTTTTCACATACACGCAGCGTCTCTGTTTGAAGTGAAACTTTTTCTTTTTTTTTATCGAACTTTATGGTATATGGTTATTACGAACTTTCGTTTTCTCGATCGAAGCCTGTTGAATCAGTTCAAAGCTTTCCGCACTTTTTTTTTCACTCGGGAAACGCTCCATGAATTATTCAACTCTCGGTTTACCAGAGACGTCCGCTCTCGAGAGGGTCTGATAGTTTTGAAAAAGAACGAATGTGCCTCATCAACTGATTTCGTCCAGAGTTGGAGAAAACTATTTTTATGGATGAGCAAAAAGATACTTACGATATTAGACAGCAATTGAGGAAATCGAGAAGCCTGAAACAATTAGCTTCTATTTATAAGAATTTTAAAAATTAATTTTACAATTAAAATTTTTATCGTTAAACTCTGCATTCAAGTTGGTGGTCGGAGTGTTATCGAAATGTCAAAATTGAGCCAACAAATTCATGATTTCTTAGAAACATTTGTTGCATGCAATTCTTACAAAATATATGCAACGATTAAGAGATTCAAGCTTCACTTATAACGTATTTAAAGAATTTCAATTTCCATAATCATTGAAAGTAGGGTTAGCTGAGTGTAGCGACGATAATTACACAGCAAAAAACAAAAGAGAGGCATCCTCGTAGCGATGAAAGTTTCAGAGGAGAAAAAATGATTCCAACGTGTGTATTATTTCTGTGAAATGAAACAAAAGTTTATGGCTCTCGAATGGGGATGTATCGTGGATACAATTTTATCGTGTTGTATCTGGAAGCTATATACTTTTGTAAACTTAATTATTTCTTATTCGGTATGATTTTCTCATGAAACGATAAGTTCTGGAACAAAAAAAAATAGGATGAGAGTTAATGCTAGCCTGCTGATTTCCAGAAATACGTTCATTCGTTTGAATATATTTTTTATTCCATCAAAAGCTTTTATTTGCATTTTTATTGAATCAATTTATCTGCACCATATTGATAATCGGTCGTCACAGGAACAGTAAAATGGAATACAAACGACGAATTGAGTCGATGTCGTGTTCAATTCTATTATTATTTTATGGAACGCTGATACAGCTATACAATGAAAAATAATAGGGAATATATGCGAAGAGAACAGGAAAATGGTGAAAACTTTGCACGTATTGCTGTGTAAATTGTAATAAAAGGAAGCTCGTTGTGAGCAGGCAGCATAAAGCTGTAAACCTGTACACAGATTCAATCAATATCCACATATTTCAACAGCCCATTATAGATTTTTTTTTCTCATATGTTGACAGTCTATTTCATTTCGTTTCAATATTTCTCGAATTCGATTTTAATTCGGGCTAAAATGATTGATGTTGATATGACACGAAAAAAGTTTGATTGGTTCATTAAAATTTGAACTTTTAATTCATCGATTAAAGGCTAAACGTCCTTAGCGATAAACGATCATCGATTCGCGAAGCTGACCGAGTAGAGTTTCAGCTAAGCCGGGATTTATTCTTTTGGCAACTTGGATCAGGCCTCGGAACGTTTTACGTCAACGTCATTTTCAATGATCGACTAGGAATGTTCAATCGTTAAAAGTGGACAGAAACTATCTATATATAGATCGAAAATAGGCTTTACGAAAAGAAGAAAAAAAAAAACGATTCGACAAAGCAAACCTTCGCCGATCCCTATAGCCTGGAGAGACAGACGGGATGAGAAATCAGTTACTGCTGGATGGTTCTTTCCGATTTCCGATATCGATATCGAGCTCGCTCCGCATTCTCTCCTTCTCACTTTTAATCTTTTAAATGCTATTTCCGTGTATCGCGTCAGTTCAGGATCAATGAACTTCGAATGCACCTCTATTCAAATACTATATGTATATGTATCGTACATCAATTTGTTAGAAATAAACGAGCGCCATTTTGATTATCTTTTGTAAAAAAATGATGAAGCCAAGTTCAAGAGATTAAATTTCATTTCAAGTATTCTAAAATCTGATGAGTCACTAAACATGAACGTTCAGAAATCTCGCACACGTTGACAAAAAGTTGAAGCCAAAATTCATAAGTAATTTAGTTCTGAAAGCATCTCGATGAAACATCTTGCAAACATTCGGGTATTTCTACGTCGATCTCGCGAATCAAGTCATTTGTTGTGTCAGGCAGTCAAAAAAACTAACAAAGATGTTGAGCTCGAAATGACCATTTGAAAATAAGTTTCATTGACTCTGTTTAACTAGGAAGATCTCGGACGTTCTTCAGAATTGCATCTCCACCTGAGATACGAAAAAATATAGGAATTCGATTCGATCAGTAGATTTGGCAGAAGAGCCACAAGATGCTGTAAAATCGAACGATTTTCAGTGACCAAATGGTTACGAATGATGAGCATTTTATCAGGATGAGACATCGGTATGTGCAGACCCAAGCATTTCTGGTTCTCTTCCCGGTGAGTGCGAAACCTGAAAATCACATTCGTTTCCGACAATTTTTTTTTTTTTTTGCGATGTAAAAGTGAAGAGCGAGCTTCTATATCACTTGTGAATAGAATTTCATCACGAATATATATCGAAATAAAATATTTGCATCGGAGTGCATTGGAGTGTTTATCGATGTATTTTTTCTTAGCTGCCTGGTTTCATTTTACTTTCTTCGAACATGCCAAAGTTGTTCGAATCGTTCAAACTTTTCTCGATGTTCATATTGCATCGAAAATCATATCTGGTTGATGAAAAAAAAAAAAAATTTCAATAAATCACCAGTTAGTAAGTAAAATTATGACGAAAAAAGATGGAATTTGTTTCAGAGCTCGTAAAATACATTTCATGTCAAGTGTATAATCAGGCAGGCGTTTTCCAATCACCGGAAAATTCTTGAAATATCGACGGTTACAGTAATATATGCGTGCAAAGATATTCCCAGGAGATAATGTAACAACCGGTCTCATGAACAAGTTTATGTTTAAGACGGATTGGAAGTTCTCCGGTGGTCCTATTCCACGAAATTCTCAGAACAACTCATTTCCATTTCTGCCGAAGTTTAATTACTGCTGTTTAATTAAACTTTATGGAGGAACACAAAAAGAGAAATGTTCTTCTCTTTCTCTTTCTACACATTCTGGTCTATTGTAATTGAAGTTGGTCTCATTTATACACACGGGGAATACACGCTCATATACCTACCAATTATTTATACTATAAAGTATCGTACGACTCGGTTTTACAATGGGAATTAAGTTACTCTAATTTCTTCATACTTTCGGGAAATTGTATTTTTTTATTCTTCCGAAGAAGCAATTTCATGGCTTAATTCAATGATTGACGTTGACGAAAGTTTGGATTTAGGGATTCGAGCAAAATTCACAAACTGTGCTAATCCATACGTGGAGGAAATTCAGGGGCAAAGTAGGATGTCTGCAGAATTGAGCGAATCATTTTTCCTGCTCGATAGAAGCTTTTAATTCGAACCGAAAACATTTTGTTCATAAGAAATACTATTTTTCACAGTGCAGGCATTGAGTGACCGGAATATTAGAAGCTTTTGATTTCATGTTTGCCATTTTTATTCGATTTTCTTGCATCATTTAGTTCATCGTTGATTTTTCTGTGTACAATTTTTTTCAATTGAAATGGGTGATTGACAAAAAATGTAAAGAATGAAGTGAATTGACTTGAAATGAAATTAAAAAAAAAAAAAAATACGAACATTCTTCTATAATTTTTTTTTCTCTCCAAGCATTTCTAGTCAAAGAGCCATCGCAGCATGATATAATCGACTCTAGGAGTAGTGAAGTGCCAAGAGAGTATGAACCATGTCCACCGTATAATGTAAAAGACGACGGGATATCAATCAATTAATCTTGAACTAACAAAAAGCAGTTGGAGCTGCAATAAGCTGTAAGATTCTGTTTCCGTGTCCTTTGTACAAGTTTTCTTTCTCGACATGTTTGGTTTGAAATTGGCATGCGGGTGCGCAAGTAAATTGAACTTCATATGCGGGCTGAGTCCTCGTATATGTGCTGTTTTTGTCATCTCAAATTTCATTAGATTTGTATGGTCCGAGGAGCAAACTTCAAAAATTTGTGTGTTTGAAACAAAATCAAAACTCGCAATAAAATTTCGTCGGTAACGTTTACAAAAATGTGATAAATAATGAATTTCCATAATTAAAATAGAAAATCCTCTATACTTTATATTTTTTTTAATCTCCTGACATTGATGCTGCGTGAACAAGATTGGCGGATGAGTGTGTACAACGTTCGCATCCAAGTCATTGAAATTTTTTGCGAAATTTTGTCTAGATCAAGAGCATTTCTATCGTTTTTCAAATTCCCTTGACATTGACACTCGACAGTTTTTTGTATGACGTTTTAAGAATATTGAAGGTGCTCACAGTTTTGGAGTCGCCCTGTAGAACGCACTTTTGATAGGGTACCATAGGAATACTGGGGTGTGCGAGATCTCTGGAAAAATAAAAGGCGTACGTGCCTTGGGCATATCATTCGAAGAACTCGAATTCTTTTAGCTCGTATACATGCATGAAATGAATGACAGGAATATTTCAAGCAAAATAAAAAATGAATTGTATACTTTATTCGTAAAAACGTGTATCGCTAGAGAAAAAAAAAAAAAACGTGTGCGGAGTTTTTTTTTAGTATTTTAAAATCGCATATTACTAGCAGAAGAAGTTCAAGGTACTATGCACGAGTACAAACGGAAATAGTTCTTTTCAATCCACTTCCTGTTTCATTTACATTCGAATATTTATGTTTTGACTCTTAACTTTTGGTGATCCTCTACTTTGAATAAATAATGAAGTAAAACACGAGTAAAACTCTGTAATTATTGATGAATGAGTTTCTTCCAAAATAACTATTTTGGCTAAATTTTTCCAGAGTCACAATGTTATTGGTGTCCGGAAAAAAAAATGGAAGGTCTATTTCAGGAAAATAGTACTCTGAATATTTTTGTTCTTTATAAAAATTGCACTTGACATCTTCGAAGAGAGTTCAAAACACCAATATTTTTGGTTGCTCTCAGAACGCTGTGCACATACGGGGACAAAATGGAGTCACTGGATAAAACGGAATCTCGTGTGACAAAAGCCAACAAAAATAAATTCGATATTCCCCGAAAAAAGTATTCGCCAAATGGAATTTTTTGGAGTAAGAGATCTCCCAACTGGTTGATGTCAACGAAAAAAATAAAATCGATCATTTGACAGCGTATAGCTGCAACTGCCATAATCGCTTCCCACTGACATGTGCCCTCTCCCGTATACCGTACATGTACACTGCATGGATGATAACAAATACGAAGATGACACGAGGCTGTACCATAGGCATCGGGCATCGCTGATGTTTATACAGGAGTTATGGATTTCGAGCACGTACCACGTGTCCCTGACGAGCTATTCTCGACGAGGGTATAGCAGAGTCTGTGAGAGGGCGCGTTGAGGCTCCGCCGAACCTCATTGTGTATACCATACTGATGCATAGTGAGGTGGTTCCCGAAACAAAAATAAAATAGCCTGAAAAAAGAAAAAGAGGCCGGAGGACGCGGAGAGCCGGACGAGTAGACTTCTTTTCCTTCCGCGACGTTGAACCTGGGGTACGTGTCATTGTGCCATTGGCAGGCCGATTTCACCGTCGTCTAAAACTTTTATGATACACCCTCTATCGCGATAACGTCACGGAAGTATATATTTCTTGCCTCGCCGATGTGAAAAAAGTTGTCTGCTCGACTGACCAGCGGCTGATCGACGAATACTTTTTTTTTTTTTTTTTTTTCTTACTTTTTTTCTCCCCTTGGAAAGTGACTCGTCGAGTTTTATGAAAAATTGAATTGCTTTTCAGTTTATTAAAAGAAGCTCAAGTATGACGTTACGGCCAACTTCGTTCTTGTTCGACTCTATTGGAAGGGATTTTCTACCCTCGAAGTATACTTTAAGCCCGCAGAATATCCCAAAGCCCTTTCACATTCTTTATGCGACCCTGGAATAGCGTGTACAAGTTAGAAAAGCCGAATCGTTTAAAACGAAAAATGCGTAAAATAACGAACGATGATGCGAGCCATTTTTTTTCGACGTTTTATCCAATTTAATGATAATTTTGAATTTTGATTAATCCAAATCTTTTTGCTCTCGTCCTATGAAGAATAAACTCGCCGGTTTCTTATGGCAAATAAATGTTTCATCATTTGCCTGAATTTTATGGATAAAACAACGAAATCGCGGAACGAAATTTATATTTTCGATATTTTTTATATCACGAAGAATATTTTGTTTCGTAAGGCTACGCACAAACCACGCTCACAGAGATAAAAGGTCAGTTGATGGACTCGCGGTTCGGAAACCCAGGCGCTGATTTCCCGTGACCCGTTCGCGCGCTCGCTCCAAGCTCGTAAATCCCTCTGGAAGCGCAAAAGGGGCTTGAGAGTGGTTATGGGAAGGGCTGAAGAGAAGGGAGGATGCGTAGCTCGCACGGCTAGACCCACGCCACTATGGTTTCACCCCCGCTATGATTAACATAGGATGACGTGCGATATAATTTATAATTACAATGATTTACAACCCGCGATAGCTGCGGCTCTGCTTTGACAGAAAAGAAAGAGAGAGAGAGAGAGAGAGAGAGAGAGAGAGAGAGAGAGAGAGAGAGAGAGAGAGAGACTGAGAATAAAAAGAGAAAGAGATAGCGAACAAATTTACTGTGCCCTCCGCTACCGCAGCTTTCAAATTCATGAGTTTTACGTAACGGCCTTTATCATGTTTCATGTTCGGAAAAAAAAAACTATTGCATAAATAAATCGCATCCATGGATGACAACGTAGATCAAAGAGGTTAGTGACACGGGTCGAATCGGCAGGTCGATGGGATCGAATCCCATAGACATAAATCATGTCAATCTAAACTTGGCGAAAATAAGCTTCGAATTTTACAAAAAGTTTCAGAATTAGTTGACATCGACGGAAGTATCAGATATTGTCATGCGAGTGACAAAAAGCTTTTTTTGTTTGTTTTTTTGACACCGGTAGAAGTTGTCAAGAAAACTACTGATCACGTCATTATTTTTTAATAAAGAATTACTCAACGAATTAACGCGGATACGTGTTCAGCTGGAGCTTCACAAAAACCTGTAAATTCAAAGCTTATTGCGACAAAAGTTAAACATTCGAAGTTCCCATACATTTGTCATGGATTCTTGAAAAAAACGTCAAAGATAATTAAAGCCTCATCATTTATCGCTATTCAAAGGTTATTCAAATAAATTGAATAAAACTTACTTTTCTAATAGACTTTTGGAAAACTCTACATTTCAGCAATCTTGATAATTCTCTAATAGCCTAAATTATCGATAATTAAGATAGACGTCGATAATATCCACGAAATAATAACTGCCAAACTAAATGTCAAGCAGTTCCCAAATTCCGTATCAGGACTCGTAAAAAATTTATTTTCAAATATAAATATTTTCAGCTCTCGAATTCATAAGGACCCCGATTACCAGGCTTCTATTCACGACAGGAAGTAACAGAGTTTGTCGAATTATAATATCCATGATTGATCCTATCGAAGCTACTACCGTGTTCTAGGTCGTTCGATATAATAAAATTACGATTTAAAATAGTGATCGCTTCGATTCGTTACCACAAATTATAATTTTCTTTAGCTACCATCAGAGACGATCGATGTGATATACGCTTATAGTCTTTCGTACGTGACAGAATCGCCGTTCCGCAGAAACGAAAGCGTACATCGAGCCAGAAGAATTCTTTTCTTGACAAAATATATAAAAAAACAATATCAGCAATTTCTCTAAAATTTGTTAACTAGTCCAGAGGAAAGGACCCGAATTACCAAAAACCGTGGTAGCATAATGAGCGAGGGTGAGACCCGGGTAGCGATCGAGAGTCTAAAGAGCAGAGCCTGGAGGCGAGAAAGCTCATTTCATCTTGCATCTTCGATCCGTACATTTTGTAAGAGAATTTAGACGGCCATCGACAGAGGTCGTTGAACGAATTCACATCCGGCATAGAGAACACGGAACACAATAAAATATCGTAAATGAGATACATGGTTGAGGATACGAATAACGAAAAACGGAGAGAGAGAGAGAGAGAGAGAGAGGCAGAGAGAGGTAGGACAGTAGGTTCGGTCATGCCCTGCGACAATAAGTGATCGTGATTTCCTATTCTCGAAAGGGCTCGTGTGCCAGGCAGTGCCAGTGCCCATAATACCACATATACAGTGTATATGGATATATACATATGTATATATACATAAAATGTCTGTTCGTCTCGGGAACGTGTTGTAGAAGACCTCTTAATTATGCGAGAACGAACCGGTAGGGGGCGTAACGTATAACATCCACGGTCGTGCCTGCACGGGACACGAAATAGTATATAGTATTATACGAGAGAGGGTTGTGGTTGATAGTACCACGAGAGAAGTTCGTTAAGCGCTCCCACGCGGTAAGAAGAGACGGTTAGGAGACACAACCACCGCGGGCCCGAGCTGTGTGCGGTTACGACTTGGAAGGAAAATGAGGTTTTATCGTAAGAACAAGCGACCGAAACTTTCTAAGAATTTTCAAGTAGTCCATACACATACACTTACGTTTCGAGTTGTCTTTATATATACATCAACACATCCAGCCATACATCCAATTACATATATATATATATATATATATATAAATGTATATATGTATGAGTACATAGATACACGAGGATAAGACAAAATATATATGCATATTTTAAATACCCGTCACTAATTTCTTCTATATATCTTCACCGATGTTCTACGTATAGATGGCGAAATGGTTTGGCATTAGTTGCTCGTAGCTCGTTGAATTTTAACGTGGTATTTCCGGCGTCGCCTATCCTCTTTCCTCCCCCCCTCTCCCCCGGCCTGCTCTCGTGATTAAAGCAAAAGATAACAGCACGTTTTACTATATACTCTCTTATCATAAAAAAAAGACGTCACGAACGCGGCCGCGCGACGAGAAAGTGTACAGCTGAAAAGAGACCAATCACGCGCGAGTTCAACAACATATAGTGGATGAGAGAGAGAAAAAAAAAAATATATCCCGTTCCCGAACTAGAGCCTCAGAAACGTTTTTCTTTTCGCTGTCATTATACATGGATTTACATTTATCAAGCGTTTATCGAAAGCGAACGGAAAAAATGATTGATATGTGATTCAACCGCGGATCGACTGATTCGTCCGAGTCACGCCATGTATCATCATTTGTCGTCCGCTCCAATGTCCTATGTTTTCGTGTATATTATATATATATATATATAGATGAATACGTGTGTGTATGCATAAGCTATTATATTTTCGTGTACATAATCCGCGATTCATCGGAGTGAGAATCATTTCATAAACCTTTTACCCCGACAGCTTTTCGACGCTTTTTATTTATTCCAATATTTCATTCCTTTCTTTGTTGTTGGGCTTTTTAGCGCGAATTTGAAAGGCTGCTTTTAATGGTAGAACACATAAAAAAAACGGAGTTTTTCGATTGTTGTCTTTTAACGCTTCTCTCTTTTTTTTTCACATCAATTTCGCAAATCAAGCAGTTTTGAATAAGTTACCAGCCGGTATATCGATTGAACTTTACAGTTATCGCTCCAGTCATACCGCCTCTTCATTTCTATCTTTTTTTTCAACTCTTTTTTTTTTAATCCTTTTTCTTTCGAATACATACAGTCGTACGTGTGTCATCAGTCATTCACTATTGCCCCAAGCATTCATTATTTTTATACAAAGTGAGATTCACGAGTATGCGTGGCTCAAAACGTTTCATCCTCCATGAGGCCATTAAGTTTCTTCCAGACGGCTTAATACTTCGGAATTTGTACACGAGCCTGTATAACTCTCGTATAAGATTCTAAAGAACCTAAATAACCTTTTGCTCTTTTCTACATTTCTGCTATATATATATATATATATATATATATATATATATATATATATGTATATAAGACATACATATATCACGGTGGTATGGTACGAATAATAGAGGTAGTTGGGAGTTTAAGCTCGTGGTTTAAAGCTCACCATGGTCGTTGAGTCGAGTCGAGCTGTAGCTCGACTCGTACACGAGACGACGTACTGCGGCAAATTCGTGTCGTTAGTGAGCAAAATCGCTGAGCGTGCTCTCTCTCTCTCTCTCTCTCTCTCTCTCTCTCTCTCGTCCTTCGCAACCGGTTGCATGGGGTTCACGTCCATTACGCGTTCGCGGCAATTTCCGGGGATGGAAAGGGCGATAGTAAGAGAGAGAGAGAGAGAGAGAGGGAGGTAGATACAAAAAAAGAGAAGGGGATGGTTCAACCCTGTACAGGCTGTACGAATCTCTCTTCCTCCCACGCCGCCCCCTTGCCCCACCGTTCCAGGCGCGTTGCTCCGATTCCTCTGCCATCGGCGCGCTCGTATAACGTTCTCGTCGAATGGACCGGGGGCATGAATACTTTTGCGCTTCCGCTCGTAAAACATGCCGATCGTTATCGGTGCTAGTCCCGCGCGCCTCGTGCAAGCCACTCAACTCGCAGTTAACCCTACCACCACTCTTTCACTATATAAAACAATATCATATATATAAATATACATTATATTATCCGTACACAGGCCAATTTATATGAAATCAGTGATGCATTATTTATCAACGGTAATTTCAAGCATCCACCGAATGAATAATATCAAGCGGTGAAACAAAAACAACTAACGTTTAGCACTTTTGCTCAGTCTTTTTTTTTTTGCTCAGTAGCATATGCCGTCGATTTGTAGAACGATTCGCTGCTCAATTTCGAATGGTCCGGTTGTGAAAAGTTGACTCGATGACACTTGGCTTTACCGTATGCAGCTGTTGATCATGCTATTTTACTTGATTTTATTCCATTCTTTTTATCATCGTTCCTAGCAATATTTTATTTTATTGATGTCGATGTTCATGAGGCCATTCGTACGAAGGCTATCGGAAACTGTAGAAAACGCGGCGAATAATACCGGCAGATTGTTATTTACCGAGTTCTAGAGTCATTGAGCATCGAGAACAATTCAAAATATCTAGAGAAAAATCTAGAGAAAAAAAAAATAGTCCCAGATGCTACTCCTCAGATTTGTCCAAATAAAAAGTTTTGTTTAAAAGATCTGAGAGTGTGATACAATCCATTCAAAATTCCGAGATAATACATTTTTTTTGGATTATTTGAAGGTTAAGTGATCGAAAAATCGTTAATTCGAAGATTCTTTTTTTTAACTATTCTCGTTAACCGTCGATCCGAACATCCTATACACTATTTACATTAGGCGAAACGGACATATTCAGGAAATGATGGAAATGATCGAAAACGTGTTCTATATGAACGAAGCGAATGGGGCGAAGCCTTGAAGCACCTGGTCGAAAGGTGTCCTCCATTGTTCATTTAGCGTTGTGTGCTCTACGGTAGATAATATCTATAGCTCGCGGGAACAAATTTGCCTGTCGGGAAAAGTGGTCCGTCACTTTGATTTCAGCGCATTCGACAAACAGTGATTTACCGGTGCTACGCTCCGAATGTGTACGCCCAGGGGCAGTGGAACAACTTTATTTCGCGGAAGTAAATGCTCGCATTTGCTTTGCGGGGGAAGGCTCACCCTCCCCCCCTTTTCCTCGTTGACGCTGTTTTTCCATGAATTTTAGCCACTTGGTTTAATCCAAAAAAGCATTTATTCCCCAAATCCACAAATGGAATATGTTTTTGTATGTTTCAGATTATAATAAAAGAGACATTGCATATTTATCTTCTGAGCCGGACCAGGTACTGAACGAAATTTTTGAAATCACATTTAATTTTTATATTTTCTCTACTTTTTTTTCGGAGAGATGCGATCCGACGTATCGAAATTCGATTTTATTTCGCGATGATGATAACGCGCGTTTTGTGTTAAAATTATTTCATAAATCAGTTTCCTTTCCGCCTCGTTTGATCGTAATAGGAGCGCACGGGGCGTCAATTTATTAAAACATGATCCACTCGTCAGCATACATGGGTTGCTCGAATTTCTAAAAATTGAATCGATTGAGCATCTATGAAAGGATGACTCGTATCAGTCATTTGATGCCTGGCACAGTGTTGGATAACCAATTAACAGCGCTCCTTATTGGGTTTCATAGTTAGAGAACAGAAGACCGATGTTCACCGATATGCTGGATCGATAGGAGCCCGACTCTACAGCGTAGAATCAAGATTATTTTGGCTTTAGTTTGATCGTCGTCCGGTGGTGGGAAAAATCATAAGCGCGGCGGAACTTCAACACCGTTGGACCCACAACTGGGCCAACGCTGAGGTGATAAGAATTTTTTTGTCTACGTCTCTGGGCTTTTCGTTGTATCATCTTTTGTTCCGGATACAAACGCGTGGCACACTTGGAAAAAGTTCGTTGGAAACGCCTGGGGGGAAAGATCAACGTATTAATTCTAGCTTCGAGGTGTAATATTTAACGTGGAAAATTTCATTTAATAAATTTTCCACGGATCCAATGACTTTTTGGTGAAGAGGAGTTTGGTTTGAGGCAGGCTGAATCATGGTCAAGCACTTTGGAAACTTCGCAGTCTCTTATTTATTTATTTGTTTTGTTTGCATTTGCTGCATTCGGATCTTGTCCTCGTCTCCACAGTTATGCTACTGGACCAAAAGTTTGGTAGATTCTTGGGAGCGAATTGCGACACGGACATCGAGTGTCTTTGCCATCATATCGTTTGACAGACTTGGCGAAAGATTGACGTTTGCTTTCGGTTATAAATTTAACTGTTTCGAAATTGAATTTACTCTTGCGCTTTACTTGCCAACCACGATCGAGTCTTTGATGAGGTTCTCAATTATGTCAGCACGTGTGTGTGTGTGTGTGTGTATGTGTGTTTATCTGCAAAAAATTTTTCTCGATTAATGAGAGCGAGTGGATGACCAAACTTTCCTCGAAACTAAATCATTCGGTAAAGCCCGTTCATTTTAATCAATGAAGATACTCTGCTTCTCAATTAAAATGTATCGCAGGCTGGAAGAATGAATATTGAAAAAATCAATGAAATCATAATCCAATGATATCAAACGGAATTGGAGCAATTGATCTCGAAAAATTGATCGAGCAAAACATAGTTGTATTCTTCCACAAACTGGTTTGAATCATATTTCTAGATGAGTTTCTCTCGGCACGAATTGAATAGTTGGATCGACGGGAAGTTAAGCGTACAGACGTTCATCAGGGGCTCTGCATAGATTCTCTTGACCCAGCTGGAGTGTCAGTACGTATGATAGGTGCGAGAGAATTTTTGTTCAAGTAAATCGACGGTTCTTTTTAGATGTGTGGCACACGTCCAGTTGCGCGAGGGAAAAGTCTACGAATAGATACTGTACGGTGGAGATCTATCCAGTAGGGTATACGTATTTGAAGTTGAGGATGGGCTTTCGGAGAAGGAGCAGGGGGTGAATTTTTATCTCTCGGATTTACGGTTCTCGGGCTGGCCAGCGCGTAAATCGTGCCGGAAGTGACGGTGGGCGAATGCATTGATTCAGTGTTTCCCGTTCGGTGGTGCACTGACTCACTCGTGTCCTTCCAACAGATATATACATATATATTTATATATAGGTATATGGACGTCAGGCACACCGAGTCGATGGTTTTATGGTTTACGTAGTGTGGTGTGTGAAAACAAAGTTGCTCTTGGTTTAGAGACTACAAATCGTATATCTATGGATATGAATGTGCACGGAAAATAAGAGAAAGAGAGAGCTAGAGAGAGAGCTTGAAGAGAGATGCAAAGAGACAGGTGGGGGATGCTGGGGAAGGAGTGCAAACTTTAACGCACACACGGCGTTGGATAAGCGGGGAGGAGTGTTCGATAGAAATGGGCCAGAGCGTACGGAGAGATACGTAGGTATGCAATTTCTTCGGCGGAATGGAAGAGATCGATGGCATTCTGGCAACCTACCAGAGGCAACGTTACTCGTGTTGGTAAAAGTCCATTTGTATTAGTAATACCAGTCATCGTTATATAATATATATATATATGCCCTATCATATACCTACATGTAGTGAAAACATCTCTGGCGCCTCACGACTTTGTGCGACCGTGCAAGAACAGCCTGCTTGGCTGCATTGGCTACCGTCTCTCGCACAACCCATCATCCATATATATGAGGCATTCCATGCGGTTTCGAACGGTCAAAAAGTTGACCGCTCCCAAAAAAATTGAAATTTTGTCAAATTTCTTAAATATATGAAAAAGAAATGTGTACATTTTTTCAGAATTTTTGAATCGCATTTTTTCGAGCTTTTCAACATTTCAAAATTTTCTAAATACCTTTATATTCCGAAATTTTACAATCGAACAGGAAAATGTTCCAAACAAAAAAGTTGCAGTTTTGCATATATTTTGTGAAAAAAATTTTGTTAAAATTTTTCGAGTTGAAAAAATGACTATTTTCATCATAAATATACGAAAATAATTTTTTTCGGTCAGTATGCCACTCTCGATTTGTCTCAAAAAATTCCAGAATGTACCCTAAAATGTATACAATCACAGGTAATTTTTTTGTGATGGCTCAATTTGCTGTTTCAGCGCTATGCTTTGTTTTATTCCTATTTTTGGCTTTTTTTAGTATAATCAAATATTAAAAATTATTCTTCCAAATTTTTCTTACATCCTTGAGATAATAAACATCGATCAAAGTAATGAGTTATTTGAGCTTAATTAGAATATATCGGTAAGATATACAAAGTTGACCTTGCTATTCGAAGTAACGTTCGTCATGCCATATGAGAAAGTATCGTTGGTCGCCCAATGTAAACATTTTTTTACAAAGTAACGTGCGCCTTTTACATCCTTTAGTTCATCAACATTCCCCCTTCGTAGCGAAATACTACCGTGGTTCTCAGTGTATTTTGATTTTTATAGGACCTGTCTCTTCACGAAGAGGATTTTGGCGTTCCAGCGGAATGGCATTTCTTTGCGAGCGCTCATGGCAAGGGACCAGGATGTGACGGTGTGGGAGGCACATTGAAGAGACTTGCCGCTCGAGCTTCAATGCAATTGCCCTTGGATCAACAGATTTTAACTCCTCGAGATCTTCACGAATGGGCAGCTCAACCCGCGAATGTTCCTGCTATCACCGTTCGCTATTCATCCACTGATGATTACAATTATTAAAAAGAAATGTTGGAGTCGAGATAAATCTCAACAGCTACAAACAACTAAAACCTGTAACGAAGACCCAAAAATACCATTGCATTATACCAGGACCGAATGGGACTCTACATTGCAAAAGATGTTCGCTCGCTGCGGATTTCCTAACTTATCGAGTTCGGAAAAATGAATAGCTTAAAACGATGTCTTTCACTTTTTCTCAGTTCTTACATCAAGTTTAATGTTGACAACAAAAAGAAAAAAATATTTTATAACAGAAAATGATTAATTTCATCATTGAATTTTTTTGAGTAATTATAGAGCGTAGCTTTCAAAAGAATTCAATAGAGTTCCATTTACGTTACCGATGAACTATGCTCTAATTAGCTCCAAAATATTAACATTATTATTGTCAATGTTCTTTTATCTGAAAATTTGAGAGAAACAATTTGGAAGAAAATAATTTTCAATGATAATTGATTTTACAAAAAAAAATCAAAAAACATAATAATAAAACGAAACATAGCGCTGAAACAGCAAATTGAGCCATCACAAAAAAATTACCTATTATTGTATACATTTTAGAGTACATTCTGGAATTTTTTGAGACAAATCGAGAGTGGCATACTGACCGAAAAAAATTATTTTCGTATATTTATGATGAAAATAGTCATTTTTTCAACTCGAAAAATTTTAACTAAATTTTTTTCACAAAATATATGCAAAACTGCAACTTTTTTGTTTTGAACATTTTCCTGTTCGATTGTAAAATTTCGGAATATAAAGGTATTTAGAAAATTTTGAAATGTTGAAAAGCTCGAAAAAATGCGATTCAAAAATTCTGAAAAAATGTACACATTTCTTTTTCATATATTTAAGAAATTTGACAAAATTTCAATTTTTTTGGGAGCGGTCAACTTTTTGACCGTTCGAAACCGCATGGAATGCCTCATATATATACATATATATGTACACGTGACGTCTATGGTGCATACCATTTCATACTACACTCGAACTTCATCTGTGTGTACAGTCCTCGGTGTATCCTCTGGTACAATACAGAAGGATCGGTAACAGAGGATCATCGTTCCCGTCGTCGGAGAATCGGTACAGCTGGTGCGGGACAACAGGGTACACGAGGCAGTTTCTATATATCGGATGCAATCGTGAAGGAAAAAGCGTTTTCTTTCTCTTTCTCATTCTTCGTCGGTATATTTATTTCTGCAAGCTTTTTATACCGCTCTTCCTTTCTCTCCGGATCTTATTCTACGTTTTCGTATGAATCTGACAAACATGAAAGCTTATCTTGACTTCAAACTGGCTGTGAGACTGTCGATCCAAGTTCATAATTTTTATCTTTTTAATCATATATTAAGGACACCGGAAACTACATTTTTCCTATAGTTTCCATACTTAGAGGTTACCGTAACAGGCTCGAAAATCGGGGAATATTTTATAGTGTTTTTGTTGTTGTTATTTAGCTCTCATTAATCGTGGACTACGAGGACAAGAGTTTTCATCAATGTTTCAATCACGATTTCGATGATGATAGGAGATTCCTCTTCTTTCTTTCTCGTCGACACGATTTATTTCGTTCAAATGCTATATCCTGCCAGTTATGAAAGTTTGCTCGCATGAACACAACACCTAATTGGTCGCTGGTAGCAGCATTATTGATCTCCTTCTCTGTCTAACTCTTTCTCTCTCTCCATCATTCTCCCTCTCTCTCTCTCGGTTACTCTCTACAATTGTATGGTGCCGAGCTAATAGCGTGAGATCAATTTTCGCGAGAAGATCTTACAATGGGCTTGCTGGTATATAAAGCACTATCGCGTATCGCCATAGAAATCTGTATCCATACATCAAAGCCCACGAGCAGGTGCTCGCTTATAAAATACTATGCGAGCATACCATGACGGTGCAATATAACTATTTCGATGAGATCTTATGGGATTTGAGAACGGGATAACTTTCGTCGTTTCTAAAACATTCATGGCAGATGTCGTATGAGTTTGAAAAATTCTTCATTGAATTACGGCCGCTAATAGCTTCTGATCAGCTAACACGGACGGTGAAGCGTTCTCACTGATAACATATCTATAACGAAGGCAATAAAACAATACGTTCGAGCTTTGAGCAAAGATTTTAATATCGTGACAGGCAGCCGTATCGAGAAAAAACTTTCGATTTAGATAAAGTAATTCAATCGCTCCAAGCATATATTGATTTTGGATCGAATTCTCTAAGCTGGAGTCACACAGCATGAATAGTTTTGCGGAATACGATTATAATTGTAATTATCCGAATGAAAAGTATCCGAATAAAATATCAACGATAATTGAAATCCACATTTTTGTTCTTTTGAGAGTCGCAAGAGCCTGATAGTTGTGGGAAAATTGAAAGGGATAGAGGGTTATTTCGGAATATGATCGTCGGTATAGGATTGTGCTGAGAGCGCCATTCTACAAGAAAAAGAGTGTACACCGCGGAGTCAGCTCGTTTTCTCATTATGCAATTACGAGGCACTCAGCAAAAACAGCTATGGTCCTCGTTCCCGTACCTGGCAAGCTATAAAATTTATGTGCCAAACATGACTGTATATACAGTCGCGTTATATACTACATAAACCCGTGATATTGGCGCATCTATAGCACACCATATACATATCTATATGAATATTATAATTTTCAAAGATACCAGCACACAGGACCCGTTGAACATTCGTTCCTTTTTCTCAGTTCGATGCTTTCTGTCTCTTTGAGTAGCGTTTATCGAGCGAATGATATTTAATTTTAACGATTAATCTGAGACGGTGAAAACGGTGAGAAAGACTAGCAATACACGTAGCTTTTCACTTTTCAGAGAATTTGTTCGCTCGATGAACCGAAAAATTACAAAATAAGGGTCCTCGTAGATATATCATAAAATATTATATATCTACAAACAGAGATCGACGACCAGGATTGCCGATTGCAGAACGAATCAGTATTTCCTAGCCTCAACTAGTTTATCCCGAGTAGTCGCAGCTAGTTTTGCCTGAAAATCCGACAGGGACAACTAGTTTGTCCTCGAATCGGGTTCAACCGTTATAACGTACTTATATATATCTACATGTACATTATTGCTGCCTGTTACCGTACAAAAGACGTTTTAAACCAGACTGTCATATAATTCTGGAGAGGCTCGGAGGCATTTATTCTTTTTTTTTTTTTTGATTTACTTCACTCCCTGGCGCACGCTGCTTTTACGTGTGTACCAAGCCTCAGGCGCCCTCTATCGTATACACGACGATAAATGCTCGATGAGGCGTATTTCACGCTAGAGATATAATTCACGCTCCCGTAATTGTGCCGCTTTTCAGAGAGTTCGATTTTTCGTTACAGATCGACGATATCCCTGCATATATATATATATATATATATATTTTTTTTTTTTAAATATATATATATATATATATATATATATATATATATATTTAAAGTTTTTTCTCATAAATGGCTATTGATAAATGGTTGCAAAGAATATTCTCTCCTCTCTTGCTGTATTTATTATACGAGTATATGGATACGTATTTTTTGTGTAGATACTTTTATAGGCATTGCTTTGCTTCTCTGACGACGAGAGTCGTTCCAGACATTTATGTCGAATCGATGAATAAATAGAAAATTACCGAAACGTTTCATCTGGAAGCAATTAACAGATGGATTCTCGAACATCAATCCAGTACTCTCGATAGGCAATGATTGTTTTTTTTTTCGTTTATTTATTTTTTATACAGAAACTTCAAACATTTGTTTTTTCTTTCTCAAAATCGAGACATTCGCGAATGCAGCAGGAGTTCAAAGGTTTGTGAAATTATTTGTTTGCTAAAAATCAGCTCTTCGATTCAGTTCGTCGTTGGGAAACAGTCCAATCACGATTCTATCTAGAACTCGGATTGATGGATTCGTTCTTGAATAATTGATTTATTTTTCAACTTATTTCTAATCGCGAATAAGAATAACTGATTAATGGTACTTTTGCGACTAGCAAAAAGCGACGTGCTGAAACAATGAACAAACCAGTTATCAGTCTATTATCATCATTGAAGTTTGCTAAACTTTCTATGAAGACTAAAGACGATCGAGACAAAGGATACAGACGACCAGATAGAGTGAAGTAAAAAATATCGCCGATAATCCAGCAAGCGAAAAGAAAGAATCGAGTTTCTCTTTATCAAGATGAAATCGTTCCAACTCTCGATCCCCCAAGCTATTCGGAAATGATGATCGGAATTTATTTTGTCCAAGGCTTTTTGCTCCAGCATCTCATCACACCAACGGCAGTAACGCTCAAAAGTTTCTCCCAGATAGATCGTTCAATCGCATCACTCGAATTCTAAGATTCTACGAATTTCTATCGGCTGTTTATTTAATTTTATTTCACACTCCGAACAGGAATTCTTCGACATTTTTAATTTGTCGGAACAAGTCTGGCAAATCTTGCTGCAAATCGAATAATTCTCAGGATTAGTTCGTTCATGCTCTTTCATGCATTACAAATGTTTTTTCTATAGTTTTATTTGTTCGAAGTTGTTTACACTCGAACAAGGAGAATTTCCGTTGTAAAGAATGAGGAATTTCATGTGACGTTTGCTCGAGTGTGCTATAATTGATATCTCGTAGAGTGTTCTCTCTCTCTCTCTCTCGCGTGAGCAATTTTCCAATTCGACTTTGGATAGTACACGTGATAAAGGCAGAGAACGGAACAACAGAACGAAATCTCGATAGGATGAGAAACCTAAATCGCGAGCATGGACGTGAATGAGCGAACATGGATTTCTACAACAAAGACATACATTTACGGAAACAGAAGAAGACGTCACACAAACAACTGAGATAGACAATGCGCAATCTCTGCTCGTGTGTCCTCGCTCTTGCCTTGCTTTGGGCTTTGTTTGATACGATTTTCCGGCTGTTATTGTTTTGTGCACCACGTGAGACTCCGCGGTGAACAAAGTTTCACAATTATTGTGACAGAGAAACGAGAGAGCAAGAGAGAGAGAGAGAGAGAGAGAGACGCGTGTCTCGGGATCGTCTTTAGCACACTCGGCAAACTTCCCACGGGGACAAAAGCGTGCGATGCGCCAGCGACGAGCGGGAGGTAAAAGGGGTGGCGGACGATGGAACCGAGTATACACACTCGCGGTATTTCTTCGTAACCGCGAGAGTAAAGCAGGACAGGCTACGCGCGTTCTCGATTGTTGTCTTTACCTCTCGTCATCTTGCTGTCGCAGACCGACCACCGGAAAACTCTACAAAAGCTTAGCATCTCCTACAACCCCAATTCCATTCATGTTTACATTTACTTACCAACATCTCGGTATAGTGGAAACATCTTTTTTTTTTTAAACATTATTACAACACACGCTGACACCTTCCAACGGGTTATCCCCACTATCACGGGATTTCCGAGTCGAGTCTTTTCCTCGGATAATAATTTCGATCAAATCTTTCATATTTAGTTTGAAGTGTCTTATATTCATTCATTCGAATTCATTATTACAAAAATCAAAGAATCATTGTAACTGACCCTTTTCTGACACCGATTTCACTATTCACCTTTCTTTGGACAAGACTGAACGATCAGCTGAGAATCGTACGAGATTTTTTCTCATTTTGAGTTCGAAGCATTCGTCAGCAACGTGAACGCTCTTCAATGACTAATCAGTCAGAATTTTTGAAGTAAATTCATCAATTAAAATGAATTGAAAAATAAATTATTAAATGTATTTTTCAAAGTACATACTCAATGCGGTTGTCGATATGACAAATGCGGAAGATTCCCATAGTATTGACTAAGTGCACATTCTTGGAAAAGCAAGATTTTCGGATAACTAGTGAAAATACATTTACTTTGTAGACTTTTATCTACCGAAGTGTCCATTGTTGTCAGAGGGTCACGATAATAAAAGATAAACGGAGTGTGGAAGAGTATTGAACATAAAATATTCGGACGAATATACGTGATTGCGCGATGTTCTCGAAATATGAATACTCAGTAACGAGAATTCGTTATCAAATATCTTCGTTTAAGGTACTACTTTCGGTAAGGTCATTTCGAATTAGTCAAATATAAATAGGGTATAAAAATGGGTACGTCGTCGTTTGCTCGCAAGCATGGACGTAGGTACATATACGATGAGTCAACTTTTATGGCTTTAATCCTTTTTACCTGATTACCGAAGAGCTTGGAGTACGAATTATGAGTTTTGCTAGTACAGTTGTCTAAATATGAAAGTATGAAAATTTCTATTTACCGTCGCAGAGCCAACACCGAATGACTATTTTCACTAAATGTACGTGGGGTCGACGAACCACTCCTCTCAATTGTCCGAGTGCCATGCACTATGTTATTGTATTGATAAAAATATGGCTGGCCTTTCTGAACAAATAACGTGGTCAAAAATAAGTTTCTTCAAATATATCGAGCGCGGCGTCCTGGTGAAGATGACGCAGAGACTAGTACCTCCGTGAACTTAGTCGGACAACTTCAACTTTTCCGATATTTTATCAATAATAATTTTTGGTGGTTCGGTCGTTCGTTCAGTGGTTCTATCAATAGCACAATTGGGGTGTTCGGTAGTCACCGGTTATTTTCCAAATGAAAGACAAAAATTTGTGTCCAGGTTGGCTGAACATTTTTTATTTTTCATACAAGCGATCATATCAAGTGCTGAATCAATCTAGAATCCAATAACTTAGAAAAACTATCTTCGAATAGTCCGAATAGACTTGGCCGATGGGAATGGTTATTACCGAACCAATCGTGTCGGGAATTTATGCCCGAGTCCCCATGATAGAACCATTGAAATGTCGGAAATCTTTCGCAAAAATAATATTGATATTCCTGGAGGGTGAACTCTTTGGTTTTTAGAATTGGTTTAGAATTTGAGGAGTCGATGAATTCGGATGAAAATGTACGATATACCTGATTGGAGAAAAAGTAGGTTTAAAAACTAGCATATTTCGGGAAAGTTTCAAGGCACTAAGAGTAATTGCGTTACTCCGTGATTTTTTTTAATTCTTTTCAATTTGATGAATTTTTTTGTTCTCTCACCGGGTTAGATCGTAGCTGTAGAAAAACTGCGCTATCCGTAGAAAACTTTTTCCCAATCCCGAAATTAAATTCCGCGTTATCAAAGTTCAGCAAATACTTGAATCTACGACTTTGGCGTGTCAATATCGTCCGGGGAAATGGTTGGACCAAAAGGACAGTTAAAAGAATAGATAAAATAAATGAAGTGCGCGTAAAGGACTGAGCGAGTTTGCAGAGGGAGAACGAGGAAAATAGCGGAAAAATGAGGGGCATGCGAAGAGGAAAAAGATTGCCGGATAGTGGAAGGACAGAGGAGAGAGAGAGAGAGAGAGAGAGAGAAAGAATGAGAGAGTTTTGGTGAATCGTGTGCAGTGCAGAAACGCTTTACGCTTTTTTCCCCCTTTTTCTGGTTGCGTTCTTTCTCCCTTTTTCCTCATATAACCAGGACAATTTCATCTCTTTTTTTTTTTGTTATTTTTCTTAATTTTTTTTTTTTCAACCCTCAAACTAACCCAACAAAACTTCAGAAGAAGAGAAGAGTTGCACGCGTTGCACACGAATCCCCGGAGGGTCAGCTGCGCCAGGAAATGCAAGTCAATCCTGTAGATATATATACATATATATGCACCTCTTGTCCTATGTCCTCAGGGGATCTTCGTCTCAGGAGGCTATATACTATACTCATGCTACCTACACACTTTACACTCCCGAAGTTTGAGCTCTTTTAACCCGTTACCACACATAGTTCCGAGCCGTTACTCCCGAAGCTTTTCATCGTCCTTGTCCACGTCCAGACCCTCTGCACCTACTTTAGTCACTTCCTTGACTCTCTATTGAGTTTAACCCCTTGCAGTAAGATTAAATTTATTATGATTTCATCACCACTGTCTGATTTGTACTTGTGTAATCAATAATCTTATTTTTTTTTTTTATCCTTCTAAATATGAACAGAAATTTACGATTGACAAGCTTCAACGCAGTTTTCGTTTCTGTCGAGCAGCGAATCTGGGGTGCATCGAAATCAATAGAGCTAAATTCTGTTCTCCTGAAACGAATATAAAACTTTTGAATCGATGGAACTAATTTAACGAGAAAAAAAAAAATAAAAAAACTTAAGTCATTTATATTGTTACACAAAACTTCAATTTGCACTATTTCATCTACACCGGAAACAACGTATTTATATCAAATAAAAATACCCCAGAGCTGCTATTTCCCCACGAAAAGAAAAGTACGATAGAAAAAGTGAGAGACGTTTATTTTGTGTTATGGGACTGCCTGAGTTCCCTTAAGAGGATCTTGACACCGATCGTTTTAGAGGAAGTATCAGCCGGAAAAGGAGACCGAGGGAGGCATAATAATAATAAAATAAAGGAGGAAGGCACGTCGTTGATCCATCCTCTAATATACTCTTCTATCTGATGCGATCTATTACACGGTTTTTAAATTAATACGTCCGTTTGCGTGCTAAGCCACACTTCGTTCAATCAATAAAAGAATATTCCAGCCATAACGATAACCGGTGCTCATTTCTCATTAACCAACATTAACCATGATGATAAATCTTGAAAATTTTCGTCCTAGAACGCAATAGTAATAACGTTAATTATTACACCATATAAAATGTAATTAGATGATAAAATTTGAAATCTGTAGAATACGTCGAAAGAAATATTTCGTTCATTCAAAAAATCGTTCAGTTGCACGAATTATTAATTTTATTTCACTAAACAAGGATACCAATTGAATCAACCAAATGAAATTTGTTGTCGTGGATTTTGTTGGATCAACGTAAGATATTTTTTTCATTTAATGAAACTAATATTTAGTATCACAGAATATTACATTGGACGTATTTCACGAAGCCATTTGGTTGATTCAACAATTCTCTTTTTTCAGTGTATTTCGATGATTGTGGTCGAGACTCAAGTTGACCAGGCTAGTGTGTAGCTCGTTAACGAAGCAGCCCATTTGGTTTACCATTAAAAAATTAACTCCTTATATAAATTTGCATATATATTCATGCTGGTTCTCGTTACAAAAGTCGTTTCGTTGTTATTCATTCAAGCAGTTGTGATCAACGCCACTGGAAGGAATAGGGCTCTTCTTTCTCTCGTCACTTTTTCGGTATATGTACATACACTGGACTAAAGTCAACGTTCTTCTTTTGAACATCCCCATGTGCCATTACCACCAAGGACAGTCGTCTCTGCAACGAGAAACGAGGCAACTTTGCTTTCGTTTCGTTGGATAAGACAATCGTGTTACAGAGTCGACTAATAACGTTAACGTAGCCTCTACCATGCCACGCGGTTACTTCTGTATTCGCAACATTGTCGTAACGAAGTTTCATCTCGTACATATACACAGAAACATATATATGTATACTTGTAAACGCAAGACCCATGGAATTACGGAAAATAAAGGAAACGTGACTTTCATTCGTCCAACCCTCGTTAGTCATTGAATTTGAAATACAGAACAAAAATAGATTATTATTTCAACGATAAAAAAAAAAGAAAAATATAATGATAATGTAATTGAATATGCGAGTAGCGCTTTACCGTAAATATCGTTATTGATATTCAAAGAATAATCAATTGAATCTATGCTTGATTGAAACGTGAAAATATTTAATAAGTGCGAATATAAAAATCCTCTTTGATAGGAATGAACGTTTATTGGGAACTCGTCAATGATTTTGGTTCATATTTATATAATTGAAAAAGCAAATTTTCTGTGCAGTACGTAGTACATAATGTTCTCGTCTCTGTTTCCCAAATTCTGGCAAATCAGTTATGTGATTCGTTAGGATTTTAGTTATAGAATTCTGATGGGGTATGAGGAAAATATTCGGACGGTACACTTATCGTGTTCAATCAATTTAATTCAGTTCCTCGCTGAACAGCGCGCTAGCCATTCTGAGTCATTAAACCTTTCAGCATTATTTATTTAGTGGAAATAACGTTCGACGAATCTGTTTATCCTTCTATCGAATATACAAAATTGTTCGAGTAAATCTTTCCGATAGATACACGTGTTTTTCGAAGCGTCGATTTCAACGCTGTTCGATCTAATCGTCGCGTGTTATCAAAATTAAATGTCAACCGGTGGAACTACGATGAAAAGGCGGTTGCGGCTCGTGCTTTTTCCGCAAATTGTGCTTTTTGATCGTATTGCAAATTGTATCTGAAAAAATTTACGAAATCGTCATCGAGATAAAGGGAGAAAGAGATTTGTAAAATTGTCTCTTTTTTTACAGTTTAAAAATTACTTCGTATCCTCGTTATCGGGACCCTCAGGAAATTTAGACCGATTCAGAGAGAAGGAGAGAGAGTCTCGATAAACGTTTCACTTCGTTAAAAGTCTGAAACTTCGAGATTCCTTTCTAGCCCCCGTTAGCGGTTATTTCTGTAACTCAGCGCATGCGACGCAATCAACTCTATATCGAATCCTTATTTTTTTTTTTTTCCCATTCAACCATGAACCGATAAATGCTTTCTGATTTTCCATTCATCGAAATGTTTTTTTCGATGATTTCGAATATCCGTTGGATTTATCACTTTTATCGAACTTTCGTGGATTACGTCCGACCGTGTACTACAAGGTTTTCTGAATGTTTTTTTTATCTTTTTTTTTTTTAATTTACTACAGCACGATCAATATGGTATCTGAATGAGAAGCTAATGAACTATTCTTCAATCTTACGTTCAACGTCATAGCAGCATGAATGTATCGATATATTCAAGGAAGAACTCGAAGTTCAATTTTGTTCTGTTGCTCGAAGAAAGTCAGAAAACTTTGTTTTTAGTAAAACTTTGAAAGAAACTTGAGCTTGGAAAAAAAAATGAACATTACACAGTTTCGTTGTCTCGGGAATTGGTCCAAGATGGCGGCTTTTCAATACCCGCTTTCACCAGAGTCCTGATTCTTGGGTGTACGTTTTCTCTCGGGATCTGTAAAGTTTACCTTGACGATGCCAAAGCACTCACCGCGATAAAGCACAGAATATATTTATTGAATTATCAATGAAATCAATTGGGAAAAGGTCAAGTGAAATTATTATTTTTTATTGTTGTTGTTATCGTTGTCAGGAGTATAAGTTTTGATAAACGATGAAAACTTATTGAAGAAAAAAATATTTTATGATTGCACGAGAAACGGTAATTTTATTTAATCATTCGACTGAACTCTATATCACATGGCGGGGTTGATATGTGATTTTTTTTTTATTTCACAGTGTCACTCTCCGGTTATTTTTGAACGTACGTGAAACAAAATCGATTCCTCACAACTGACGTTGGAGTTCGAAGAGCCTTGAATTTGATGAGCAGCGGTACTAGCCCCGATGACGAAACCTTCGGGAAATTGCAAGTAATTCGCAATGTCATGTTCGACATCAGCGTTACTCCTGAAAATTGAGGTAGAAAATTTCACTCTGAATCACACACGTGATGGAACAATTTTTCGACGACTCATCGCACAAGTCATTCGTGTTTTTTTACAGGCCAAAAATTAAGACGAGAGTCACGAAGCTTCGCGTATCGTCAGGGTTCCTCATACGTTGAGATTCTTGACAGTGTGGACGAATCTGCATCGACTGTCGAACTCTTTGTGAAAGAGTGTTGGAATTGGTTCAGAAAACTCGTCGTTCTGTATAGCAGCTACGTGTCGAAGGTTATCGGAATTTGCTGAATTTATTTATACGACACTTGTTGCAACATTCGAGAGACAAGCTCGTCATCCGGTCGATCTTGTTTCCCTTTCTCGTTGAGTGAGCTCCAATTTAGTGGAAGAAAAATATCGTATACATTAGAACCTCTACACACTGGGATCCTGTATAATTTAAAGGAAATGTTTTTTTTTTTTTCATTTTTTTATTTCCAATCCCTGAAATATTGGAAGAGTAAGATTCGCTAAAAAAATAACATCAGAACCAAAAAGTTTCGAATTAGTTGAAATCACTCGTAATTTCCAGGCGAATAATCCCATAAAATGTTCTGTGTCTGAAATAATTTTGTATGGCTCGAAACATATCGTGTTCGAAGAGCAAAGAAAGAAAAAGTGAATTTTTGTTTCAGTTGGAACGCGTTGACAACATTACCAATCCTTAAAATCACCCTAAAAAACTAGTACTCAAATCGTCGAGTTTGTTTTTTATCGAAAAATCGTAACGTTCACACATCTCTTGCAGTAAAATCAAATGTTTTATCTCAAGTTTATTTTTACGCAAAATACGTATAAAGTTTTATTATTCCGCCTTGGAGGTAGTGAAAGTAAACGTAAAATAGGCACTCTAAAGGGAAAATAA
This sequence comes from Campoplex capitator, assembly GCA_037576405.1. Taxonomy (NCBI): domain Eukaryota; kingdom Metazoa; phylum Arthropoda; class Insecta; order Hymenoptera; family Ichneumonidae; genus Campoplex; species Campoplex capitator. Next base: position 2,803,749 of record JARBWI010000323.1, on the reverse strand, counting down.
AAAAATTTTTTTTTTTTTTGCATACACGAGGGATGCAGGTGGATTTGGTAAATATCCAATGGAACGAATATAAGGGTGTATCTATTCCGGAGTAAAGAGAGTTGTGGTAAAATCTCTGTTTTTATGACCCATTACATTATCGCAGCACTTTCGAACGAGACGCACAATTCTCGTAAGATTTTCGATCGGTTGCTCTCTTTTTTCGCTACATAGCGATATGTAATGGGGTGTTATTCGATTTTTCTACTGAGATGAACATTTCGATAGAATTTGAAATTCTCAATATATGCGTTTACGATGCGTATATGCCAAAAATTTTTTCTCCTATAATATTATTTTCACTCCGTCTTAACCCTTCGCTATATTTGAGTGTTTTTCTGTTGCTCTCGATGTTAGCATCCCGCCGTTCTATATTCCATGCTCCTGTATATTTCAGGGCTATATAACGTTACTGTGCGAAAGAATCGCTTCGGTTACTTTATGTCTTACGAGTTGGAGCTGCGCCCAGGGATTTTCCGGTTACAGGAGGGGGGGGGGGGTGGTTCGCGGCAGAAGGACGAGGGGGGTGAGGGGAGGGGGAAAAAGAGTTTCGAGGAAAAATGTGTGAGAAGAGGAGTCGACCACTATTATTTCGTTGGAAAAATATAAAAGAGAGACGACTCCGAAAATTGCTTTCTCACGAATACAGAAACGTCCACCAGCACCATCATATCCAACTACTTCCAGGGGGTGACGCTGCTCATTCCTTCAACATATATATACGCTTTATCCTTTTTGCTCCTTTTTCTCGCTTCGCATTCCCCTCTCGACAACTTTGTCTTCTTTATCCTCTTCTTTGCTTCTCCCCCTTTCACCCTCAGCATTCGCTTCTTCTAATTCGTGAAATTTATCGTCAACGCTACCACCGCCAACACCATCACCATGACTCTGTCCGACGACGCACCATAATTTACAATCCTCAATGAACAAAAAATCAAACTACCCTTCCCTTCCTACTGCGTATGGACAATCTATATATAGATTCATTTTATATATATATATATATATAATACTGTTAAGAGTATGTAGTGATGGTTTATGACCGCGCCAACCATTCTCATCGGTTATATACAGACCGTTTCATCTTTATTATTCTCACAGCCCCATTTTACAATTGTAAAACTGGAAAAAAAAAAAACAAAAAAAAAAATGCGTTTTATTAGCCATATATATTCCGACCGGTATCCTACTTTTTCTCATTATTCGTTCGGCGTAACCGTGCAGGAGAACGAAAAAATCTGAGTACAGATCACGATGTTCGCATAAACAAAACAAAATGAGCGGCCTTCAGAAAAGGGTAAAAGAGTGAAAAAGCCTCGGGCACTCGAACTGATCGCTTTATCTGGAGCACCAGAAAGCACACTTTTGTTTTATGTTGCGCTCAAACGTAAGAGCTAAATAACATATAAAACGAAACATCATATTTTCGCGTTGATATTCGTCGAAAATAAAAATTAAAAAAAAACAACAACAATTGTTATTTTTCCTGCTACATAAATCGACGAATATATTCCTTGAATTCCATAATACTTGTAATTGAGCGTTAACGCAGTAAATAAAAAGTTGGGGGGCATCTGTAACCAACCGCTTTCACGTGTTTGATACTTCCACAGGGTCCAGGCTCTCCCCTATTCCTCTACTTTCTCCTCTGAGCAAGGGATACGTAGGACATTAGATCAGCAAAATTACGTGAAATTTATCAAGCAGCAACATCGAATGTGAGCTTGCTCCAATAACATTAGGCATCGAGACATTACACGATGGTCAGAGATTATGAGTCATACGAGCACAATTTTTTTTTTTTTTTATTGAATTCACGCTTATTTGAATGGAAACAAAACGAATTATTGGACCATTCGACCACTTCGATACTTTGTGGGGAAAAAAAAATGTGAATTTGCCAGTTGTCTAATTATTTGTGCCATTACGTTTGGTACCAGAGTCGGTAAGCATGTTTCGTTCGTGATAAATTGTAACGGAAAAAGCTGAGGATCACCTTAAAGTGCTGGCAGGCGAAGTGAGTCTTGTGTGTCAGTCACGCGCACGGTTCATAATTTGGGTCGTTGGAGACTGAACTAAAAGAGGTGGCCATTCCCATGTGCGCAATCTCTCGAGCCTTTTTTCTTTTTGTCTCTTTTTTTTTGTTTCTGCTCTTCCTGTGCTTTTCCCTCTTTTCTATCCTATATATTCTCTGCTCATTTTTCCGCAGTTTTCCGGCGCCGAGCAATCGCGCTAACGTCGATGGAATTTTCCTGGTAGCCGGTAGCCATTTACTACCGAACCTTTCTCCTCGTCAGAGCTCCACTACGGGCACCATCCTTAAACTTACTTAGGAAGTTGGCTAGGTAGATTCCACTACCTCGATAAAATATTCAGATTCATTAACTCCTCGCACATTCTTTTTTTTTCTTTTGCTCAACCCGTCGGTTTTCATGCTACTGCCCTCGAATGCACGAAGCGATGAGAGAACGCCTCCTCGCGAACCTCTCAACGAACCCCTTCGATCTAACTTATGTTTCACAGGAAGCACATACACCGGGTCGTGGTGCTCCGCTTCACTGGTGGAAGACACCCGGAGAGAGCTCGTGTTCTTATCCATGTGCCTCTTTCGACCTTACGGAATTTACAATTTTTTTTTCCTCTATCTTCGACCTCGTTCTCCCTCCGGGCTTTCCTGACTCTTGGCCCATGATTCCAACACCGAAAATACCGTGGCTACGCCGTTTCGCTCCGCGAATATTTCATGCTTTTAAAATTCCACCGAGCTAGAGGCGAAGAAGAGTGAGAGAGCTCAAAAAAAAAACATCTATTGATGAAAGGAGGGTAAGAATACATGTATACGTGTTCTCTTATTCTTTATTAGGGTTACGCCCTTCTCGTGTAAGATTAGAAAGATTAAAATTTCACCTTTATAACAAGGCATTCTTTGAATATCTTTGACAAAAAAAAATGCTCCTGATGAAACGAAAATTGAATGAAAAAATATAATAATCGTATTATAATCCGAAAAAATATTATTGCTTGACCCTACGTAGATCACTCATTCACATAAATCTGTGTCAAGGAGGCGGGATCGAACATTGTCAAATATTTGTGAATTCAAACAGGCGTTTACAGTCATGAAAAAATATTCATTGATCGATCGTTTTTCTTCATTCAGAGTTTTTCTCTATACACTGCGACAAGTACCAATAAAATTTTTGTCGAATTCAACAGCGATTCGATCATTCAACATTTTGTATTAAAAATCTACTCAATTTTTTTATTTCCAGTTTTGTTAACAATCTGGCGGCATTACAATATTTATAACTTTCACAAACGGAGTCCGTTCATACTGGCTTTGCACCTAAACATTTTGTAAATCCATCTAATACTTGGGAAATAGAGTAAAAGTAAAAAGTCTCCTTTCGAAGATGACGTTACGTCTTAATACTGTAACGCTCGTGTTTTTGTTGAAAAAAAAAAATATTACAACATGTAGAAAATGGGTCCGAGGTTTGATGTGCTTTATTCACCATTTTTGATTGTTTCTGCGTTTGACCCCCGCGGCTTTTCAAAACCCCATATCCCATCACTTTAACCTCATTTTAGCCACACTCTGCTAATTCTTTTTTTTTTTTCAACCCTCAAAGGGTCCGCAGCTACGCTTTCCTGCTGCTCTGCTGATTGCATTTGCACGAGGGTCAAAAGAAGTGTGGAAAACCTGACCGACACTCAGAAACAAAAAAAATTAAAAAAAAAAACTCAGAAAAACTGCGGCTTGCTCAACGATCGATGCGCTAGCCGGTGCAGGGCTAAGGGCCATCCAACCAAGTATCGGTCCACCCGAGGCTTCTCGACTTAAAATATTCCAAAGCTTTGGATTTTCGTTTCATAGTCGTTGGAAAAAAATTTCAACGACTATGAAAAAATAGGCAAAATGAAGAGTCCCGTGTGCCCTTTAATTACATCAATAGAAAATGATAAATTCCCACGATTTGATAAAACCGTAAAAATAACGTGAAGCGCCCCATAGATTATTTCAGCTCTACTTTTGTTTTGTTTTGTTTTTTTTTTTTTATCCTCGGACATTTTGTTCTCTTTATTTTGTGAACGAGAAATGTTCATCGAGTCGAAATGTCTTGCCCCCGACGGACGACATCCCCTGAATAATTTAAGTTGACCTCTACAGCGAGAGGAGACGAAATAAGATTTTAGACCGCCACCGCGCGGGCATTGAATGTCCCAGAGTGAGTAACAAGGATGATATTGCACACACTTCCCCGTACAGGAACACACATACATTTATGATATCACCACTCTAAAAAGAATTAGGAAGAATTCTGTTCTCTCCTGCCTCCGTATATACCCAGGCTTGGAAGGGACTTACATAACTTCGTATATATAATAAATGGGTTTAAATAAAAGATTCAGTTTCATTAATCCGTGACCTTGTGTCTTGGTTTTGCCAAAACCCCTGTGGCCCGAGTTATGTTGAACCAGATGTTATGTGTTATCATGAGTTGGTCTCCGAACAACAATCGTTCCATCATTTTTTTCCCCCAAGATCATCTTGAAGCTATTGACTATGGAATAGTAGTTAATGATTTTTCAAAAGTTTTCATGAGCTTTTTCAAGCTAGTTTCTTTAAAGAGACTAAATTGACCTCGACACATGTGAGAATAATAAAAATGAGGCTACGGATGAAAAGAAGAGCTCCGAGACCAAGGGCCGTAAACAGAGCGATCTATATAACGCATAGTCTTCATTGTAAATTTATAGGTGTGCATGCACCTGTATGAGCGGAGAGGAATCTTGCATCCAGCATTCTGCTGATGCATATACACGAGATCGCAGCGAGGGTGCCTCTGCCCCCGTCCGCGCTCGTGGATCACAGCGGTATGCACAGTTTAATTAGCCTACGAGCCAGACCATACATAGTATACAAGCTCGGGGTTGAAACAGGGGTGAGAATTGGTCCCTCTAGCTCTAGGGGTGGAAGCAGCCGTTATAGATAGTTCAGCCGTTGCTGCGCTGGCTGCTGCGTTATGCTATATTGAAGGAATGGAGACAGGAGAAAGAGAAACAGAGAGATAGAGAGAGATAGAGAAAGAGTGGGTGGAAGGGGAGAAAAGGAGAACGATGTATACGATACAACGATATGTATACGCATGGTGAAAGGGCGAGAAAGGGAGTCCAGGGGTATGAGAATGGCGCGGAAGCCACCCCCTTTATCAAAGGCCCTGGCACTTTGCCACGTCGCACCGCATAATGAAGCAGGCACGTCGGGGGCTTTGGCTATACAGCTTCTCTCCTCGTTCTCCCGCGGCTCGAAACGCCGCGAGCGCCCTATGTGTATACGCTATTTGGCCTCACGCGGAAAATGGTTTATTGTACGGGCGAGTACGATTCGCCAGATCTCTCTGTATGCTTGCCTCATCATCTATGTGTATATAGGTAAACACACATACATATATATATTTAAATGCGCGCGCGCGTGTGTGTGTGTGTGTGTGATGCATTCATACACATAAATATCTGTCATCATTGAGCCTGGGGCATAAACTAAAGCATACGCATGCCTACGCCATGAGAGTCCGAATTCATGATGTCTACATTGATAGCCAGACACAAGGGCGTTCCTTCTCACTTTTTTTTAATACTACGCACCGGGATTCAGGCATCAAGACAAAAAAAAAAACTTTCAGAATTAAACGTTAACATCGTTGTGTCAATGAGTGTTCGGTAAACGCTTATTGGAAGTTCAACAATCGTTGGGCATCCGTGAAGGAATATTGATTGACTTTTTATTCATTAGTAATGGATATTTAGTTTGGCATTCAAGTCTGAATGAGGGCATACGTTGGAGGCGTGAATCCGAATCATTCGCGTTCAAACGAGGGCTCGCTGGGGATGAAATTATCTCGTGTGTACTTCCTAGCAAGAGAAAACCTACTGAGTACTAATTCGGATTTCCATCCACAACTTCTTCGGAGTTTGAAAAATCATGTCAATTCTCAAGAAAGTAAAAACGAGCGGAGCACGTGTCTCATGCGGATGGAAAAAATTAGTGATCCACTCCCAGATGTATGCGTGCAAATAATTCTGCATTCTAGATAACAACAGACATTTCTCGCTCGATTTATTTGTCGATGATTAGCACAATGTGTGCGTTTCTCTCAGAACTATTGCGATTTTCATTTTCATCAATGCGATTTTCTCTCATTTTTTTAATGTAACGAACAACATATTCATGCTGATAATTTTTTTAATCTTTAGAAACGGTGTTTTATCATCAGCTGAATGTGTAACGAAAACATATCGCAGAACAGGCTTGCAAGTTTGGATTTCCACGTGTGCAGGAAGAAGCTAATCAATAATTTAGGGAACAATTCATAAAGACGTTTGTACGTTAATCAAATTGAAATAAACCTGCGCAGACCAATTTTCGTTTCTGTTTTAATCCTATCAACTCCCATTTATTTTTTTCAAGCGTCAACGTTTTTTTTCTCATCTCTGCTTCATTTTTTTTTCATTTATTTTTTTTTTTTACTGCCGCATGATTTTTTTTTGGTTAAGTTATGTGTCGGGTCGTGTCTAGGGCCATTGTGAATGTGCGGGGGTGGAAAAGCTCTTGGCGCGCGCGACACTCGACACGATGAGCGACGACCCACTGCGTTCTTCTATAGAGTATTCATATACACACGTATATGAACACATATATATATATATATATACGTATGCAGATATCTAGAGGGAGAACCGATGGAAAATGAAATACCGGGGAAAAACGGGACACTGCGAAAAAGTCGCGTTTATTATTTCGGTTGATTCGGTATCGACGCCACATTTCCTGACAATATCAACAGAAACGATGGTATTTAAAAAAATGCATTTGATGCGTATGATAATTCAAAAAATAACAAAATTCAATGAGCACATTCTTTTAAGGTATGAAAAAATAATTTTCCCCTCTATCCTGGTCGTATATTTTGCCTCGTTGTCCCATTTTGTCTAGCCCTCTCTTATAGAAATGGAGCATACAAGCATCACATTTATCCATGTATTTGTACTCAACACCCAGAAGGAGTTAGAGGCTGTTACTTTAGACATGAAATCATGGCCGTTGCGCCTCTTTATTCGAAAGCGTTTTGTATATATATAGTACAGAAATCTATGTACATATGCATATATATAGATATATAAATGGGGATGGTAGGCGAGCGAGAAGGCGCCGCTTTTGCGCGGAGAGGTGTAAGGGACTCTCTTGAAGCAGACAGCATCGCTGCTGCCAGACCAACCAGCTCCTACCCGACACTCGCCATTTCCATATGCTAATTTTGGCGCTCGCGAACAAGCTCTCTCTCTCTCTCTCTCTCCTCTTCTCTTCTCTCACCCCCTCGCTCGGTCTTTATCGTTATCCTTCTCTCTTTCGGTCTTTTGGTATATACCTGCAGCAGGTTCTCACCACCGGTAGCAAAACCGTTTCGCCGTCGTTCCGAACTTGTCCAGGATATCCCGAATGTGCAACGCGCGTACCGAGCCACTCGTCTCACACTAACCCAAACCCATACGCTCTGCCCTTTCCACATTCTCACTTTCCATCCAACTCGCTTGTAGCCCGAGACCTTCTTCCCTCTCTTCCTTAAGAGGGAATATTTTTGGAACGCGAGATTCAAAGTAATTAGAGGATTAGCGTTACGAGGACGCGCAGACTGCTCTCGGTGAAGCTTTCGAATAATCGCGACACAATTTCCTTATAACCTTCACATTCGCACGCGAACATGTGCACGAGTATATAAGGATCTTTCTACAATCTGAACACGACGTTTTCGCAACGCCGTATATAGGTCCGTATATTTAATGGTTGCTAAAAACTTTGTCGGTGCTCACTCAATAATGGAGCATTGATTAAGGACGAAGATGGCTCAACGGTTTCAGTGGAATATCTCTGGTGGGAGAGTGAAAAAAGACAGGCGGGAAAGTAAATAAGGATTTAGATATAGAACAAAAGATTTTGTGTATCAGGGACAACGATTTTGTATTATAACAAGTTTTGAATGAACCTCTACACAAACGAGGTGTTCTCAACAATGGAGATATCTAATTGGTACAAAGGAAACTTTCATTCTTTTTGCTCCAGGAGCATTTGCCCGCGCCTTTGCTTTATTTTCCTTGGCATTTGGCGGGCGTGGAGATTAATTAGGCAATTGAAGCTGTATGAGAGTAAATGGCGGAGACCAGCCATCCAGAAGGTAGAATTACAATTTGAGCGAGAATAATTTTTATCAACGGGTGCGATAACGAGAGGGTGAAATTTCTGGCACTGGGAGAGACACAAGACGCCACTGCTGCTGCTGCTGCTGCTGCTGCTGCTACTGCTGCTACCTAGAATGTCCACATTTATCGCGAATTCGAGTATAACGAAACGTCTCGGATCTATATAGATGTAGCTTCAACCAGAACTAGCAACCGGAAGATAAGTCAGCAACTCATTCAGCGACTTTTATTTCCCAGTGGGAGAGATCGTGTTACTTGTGGAGAACGCTTGATCTCCTCTCTCTCTCTCTCTCTCTCTCCCTCTCATTCTATATCTTTCCCTCTTTCTCTTTTACGAAACGACGAGCTCGCGGTGGATTTTGTACCTCGTTCATATCAGGATACCATCCTCGTACTCGTTTGCGCTAGATGTCCATCCGTATAACGAATGGGGGGGCTTCGTGTTACCGGCTCCTCTAATGGGGATATTGCGCATGTGTAGATATGTAGCTCAGCATTGTTGTTCGCCATCGCTTATAAGCGACGCGATCAAATTTACTTCTCTTGGCATAAAAATCGATTAGACCGCGCCATGTGTCATATAGGATTCATGTGGCACAGCAGCTGCACCAAAATTCCTATAAATTCGAGATCAAAGTAAATTTATTTATTTGCCATTGAAATGTGTTAATTAAATCTCAATAATTCATTGCATTTGGATACAGATATTAACTCGAATCATGTTTCATTTTTATCGCCATAGATTTACAATTTTTCCAAAATATATACGTTTTTCTCCAATTTTCATTGAATTAATGACAGTTTTACGTAGTACATACAAGAAGACCTATGGATTCATGCGATTAAATACTTTACATATTCGAATCATTGACTAATGCAAATAGTTTCGTAACCACGCGTAAGCTCTCTTTATCTTACCCCCCTCCTCTCTCTTTTCACTCTTTTTTTTCGATCTCTCGAGTAATTTGAATTCAAGACTTACACTTTCAAGCCGAACGGATAAGTACATAAGCGAAGCTCGTTCCTCGCGGATCTCGGATTTGCATGAATTTAGGGCTACGTAATACCACACCTCGAAAGTATAAGTATATATCTATATGTGTGCGCGCGTGTGTGTGTGTATATCTATAGATATATACTGACGTAGATACTCTACTTTGCTCTGAATGTCCGACTTTGCTCTCTTCCTATTTTAGTCTTTTTCTACTTCACCGCCTCCTATTCTCTCTCTCTCTCTCTCTCTCCCACTGTCTCGCACGTTTTAAACATGCTCCCCGTTACTCTACTATCATAATATCTCTCCTTTTTTTTTTTATTTTTATTCTCGTTCTCATTTTCCAAATTCTTTCTTGTTTCAAATGTTCCTGAAGCCCACGTAGAGCCACTTAATATTATTTTCCGTGAGCACGGCCTTTCCAAATCCAGCTCGTCGAGTACCAGATTTTCGTGGCCGTCGGAAGAAAAAAAAAAAAAAAGGGAAAAAGAACGAAAAGGGATGGAAAATAAAAAGTAGAGATAAAACGCGTGTGGACGCAGAAAGTATAGAGAGAAAAGCTCTTCCATCACCGGGTTACCCGAAAATCGAGGGTTACAGCGTGTTATCCGCCACAAAGCGCGATTTTTTCCTATCTCACACGTGCCCCCCCCCCCCCCCCCCCCTCTCCCTTTGCCATCCTCTTCCTCTTCTCCTCCTTCCTCACTCTCTTCCCGTGATAAAATGCGAGGACCAACCTCTCCTGTTACACGAAGAAAGAAGCTTGTGCTTAAGCCTGACGCTTTCTCGTTCCGTCTTGATCTCTCTATCGCACCTCCTTCTGCCCTCTGGGTTTTCAGGGTTTCTCACTTACATATATCTTCGATCGATGGAGAGGGGAGTCGTGAGGGACTCGTAAGATACCCGGTGCGGGTTATCGCGAGCCACCGTAATCAAAGCCAACCCGCGCGGATACACTAAGCGTCAAAATGAAAACCCGAGTTACGCTTGGCATAAAAAAAAATCGATTACTCTTTCGGATTCGTTCATCTTTCGCTGCCTCGACTCACGTTTCCTCGAGCCTCGGATTAGCTAGGCTTGGGCTTGAATCATTTCCTCCTTGGTATAGCGAGCCTACAGTGACAAATTATGCAGCAAGAATAATTGAAAAATTTGGACTCGATAAATTCTGTGATGGTCTGGATGAGTATCGATTGCAGGAATAATGATAAATTCAGGCATCATTTGCTATGCGAATCATCCGAATGAAAGGAAATATCGAAATAAGAATCAGTCGCTAGTTCATCATTATCGAGTGAACTTTTAACTATCCACCGCGGCTCACGTGTCAATCGCTCAGCAAAAGTTATCAGCTTTTCCGAGTTTTTCATACTGCTAATCAATTTAAACTCAGTAAAAGTAGAGCCACCTGCATCGACCAGGTTTTTCACAGTTTTACTTGGCTCCTCGTGGAACGGTGGTGGTGCATTAGGAAGAAGTGGCTGCGGGCAACCACTTCAGGGGTCTTGGGAGTCTCTCTGGAACATGGTAGAACCAGCAATGATTGAAGAGGGCCTCATTTGCAGGAATAATAATAATAATAATAATAATAAAAAGTAATAACGCTTTATCGATTGAACCTTCGAGTATTAACGCAGATTTGTCAGAAAAATATAATATTTTATTTCCAGATTCATCAAAAGAATATACGTGTTATTGATATATTTTATAATAACTCATGAAGGAATGAGTGGATGTCATAAATTAAAAAAAAAAATCTTTTGTGACAATCTTGATAGTCCATTGATCGAATTTCCTAAATTAAAGAAAAAATAAATGTCTTGCCATTTGAAAATGAATTAAATGATTTTTCCGAAGACTCCGACTCTTGAAATATTCATTAAAAAATTCGATAAACCCGATCAAACAGCTTTGAAGACTCTCACAACGGTCGCTTTCAAACGATTAAACAAATGATATCTCGTGAATGAACAATTGTGAAATTAAGGATGATTCGAATAAAAACTTTTGTTCCAGCGTAGCTCATCAGCTCGCGTTATTCCGAGACTTTCGTTATTCGGCTACAACCCATAATTTCTGGTAACTTTCTGTAGCGATACAAGGCTTTTACGAAGTTGTGCGCAGAGGATGCGTTAGCACCGTTATACGATTCTCCCGTGTACCTCGTATAAGTGCGAAATGCAAAATTTTACAATCGGCATTGCGCCATAAACTACTCTGCATTGGAAATGAATAGTCCTACTCCATGTAAGATATATGACCTTTATATAACCTATACATACATATACGTATATATATATATATCTCGTGAGAAGAATTACGAAGCATGTAAAGGGAGAAGGTCGAGTTTCTGTGCATTTTGAGTTTAACGATTTGGAAGGTGCTCAGATGTAAAAGCGGCGATAGTTGTGCTCTTCTCATCCACCTTTGCATTCGAGAGAAGTAAGTGTAGCCACAGCCGGGAATTCCATTTTCCGAGAATGGCGTTTACACATGTACTCCGTATACATAGAAGCTCGTAGTCAAATCACGGCGGAGAGAGTGATGGTGATGGGCACATCGGAGGCTTTTCAACATTTTTACAGCTAGTTCGTGACCCGACAGTCTGAAAATTTTTCTAGATGTCTGCGAAGAAAAATCGATCAAAGCTCAAGTATAAGAACCTTTGAAGATTGAACAGAATCGTAAAAATAAAAAAATCCTGAATGAATTCTCGTTTCGTTCGGTCTTCGGCTCGAGTGGTTTTGTGCAAATATTGGTGACAAAAAGAAATAATCGCAAGAAGAAAAAAACGTATGAAGTATCATAAAAACGTTTCTAACCGTGAGGAAACTCTTGTTGATCCACGTTGGACAATGTTTTTTTAGGATTTTTGTTGCACGAAATTGTGGAAGGAAATTCTTTTGATTCGAAAGAGAGCAGAGGATCTTTCCGGTCATACGGATGTTGCATTTTTAGAATCTTTTTCCTTTCTTATTGCGTTGGATTTTGGCATGTGTAAAAAGCCACTTTTCAACTTTATCGTTTCCCCTCCCCTCCTCCTCCCCCCCCCTTCCCCATTCGCCATTCTTCTCGTTTGCAATAAAATATCGCTCGCAAGCAGTAAAAAGAAAATTCTCCATCGTACAGAAAGGCTTTATATTCTCGTTAAATGAGAAAAGTCATGATAATCATCTCCGCCTTTTTCTCGCTCTTTTTTTTTTTTTTTTTATCTCCTTCTGGCCATTGTCTTCAAAGAGAAATTTATCTTCTTCTTTTTTTTTTTTTTTTTTTTAATCACTGACGGTATTCCATAGGTCGTAGCATACTATTCGACTCATTCGCAGCGGGCCCTAAGAACACCCTTAATGATAGACTCCAAAGAAAGTGAGAAAAAGCGGATGACAGTGCAGCGTTTTAAACTGTTGCTGCTTCCACCTGGAAAAGCTTGATGGAAGTCGGCATCGCGAAGCAACGGAACAGCAGAGCCATAGCGAGGAGAGGATTACGAGATAATTTATTACGAGCGTTACTTTTATTTAGAAAATATATCCGTAAATTATGAGAGAACAAAAGGTCTGTGAAAGAGCGTTAAGTTTTACAGCTTCGTAGGCGCTCTGTCTTCTGGCTTCTTATTAAATAGTATTGTGCTTGTAATTGGAGAATTTTTCTCATATCACTCGACAGCCGGGGAGCAGCATTTTTTACTATTTTCTTACAGTTTCTCTATTCGTGACTTTTTCATCTTCCATAAATATGATATTTCATATATATCTATTCATCGCGAAATTATGTTAACTTGAATTTATCGTTGTATTTGTATTTTTTCAAATTTATTTTTCACTCGACTATATACGAGCCGTTAAAATGATTGATTGTGAAATGATTCTCGAATTCTTGATACGCCGTAAACCTTGTCGCTGTATGGAAAACGTTGAAACAATTCTTAGTTGACGCAGCTTCAATGGAAGCGAAACTGTTTGAGTGAAATCAATAGCTCGTGAATATAGGAAATTTCTGGTATACACGCGTGGGTACTCAAAGTAGAGTTAGCGCTTACCGAGCACATTCTATTCTCGTTTTTCCGTTTATATACGACTCACACATTGCTCGAATAGATCGGTGAAATGGATGCGATCGTTTCACGTTGGGTGATTTCGCGGATAAAAGCCTCCTCGTCGCACCGTCGCCATCGCGTTTTCGTAGTCGTCAAATCACGAGGGTGTTAATGTAGAAAACCAACCGGTTCGTTTATATATATCGCGCTATTAAAAGCAGCGTTACAACGGTGTAAATTCAATGTACTTTAGATTTTTATTGCATCGTGACGCACTAAAAATCAATGGATTTTAGGGGTGTATGGGGGTTTTGAGTTTCAGGAATATTTTGATTTTTCAAAACAAACAAAAAATCTAGTGTGGAATACAGCGCAATCGATTCAAGTTGTGAACGTCATGAAACTCGTACACATTTTTGGGCAAAAACGAATCAAGAATCCAACGTGCATTTGAAACTGACAAACAGGATTATCTCAGAAATTCTACACAAAAGATTTACCGCAAGAGCTTGTTGTATTCATAATTTGTTTGCGTTTGAGATTCAAATTCACTTTGGCACTAGCGAAGAAGCGTACAAATAGTTGAGGTTTTCGTATATATAAATCATGAAAACTACACGAAATGGAAGGTGGAAAAGGCGACGTAAAATGACAGTGAGAGTCAGTATGATTTCAAACAGAGTCCAGGGGTTTAAGGCAAATTCGTGGTTAGTAGAATACGCCCGTAGGTCACGTGCTACACGCTGTTTTCATTTCCGACTACCCCGTACTATACGTACACTTAAGACACACGGTTCGAGAGTTTGCTCGGCATAGAGCAAGTGAGTGTGCTGTCCAGAAGCGATGAGACAGGAATTCCTTCAAGCTTCTAGTCGAGAGCTTTGACAGTAAAGTCTCTTTAGTACATACATACTTGAATATGTGTGTGTCTGTGTGTGTGTCCGGAAGTCAGTCAGACTCGAACGAAAGGTATTTAATCACAGGGATTAGTAAATACAGCGATGAGAGTTGTGGCGATTGAGATTCTCACCGGGAAAAGGGATTAGCAAACGACAAAAAAAAAACGATTCTGAGATGAAGCTTTTCACAGATTCTCGTGACAGCCAAAAAATACTCGACGTAACCAAGAGGATTACATTTTTTATTAGACATTGAGTTTTTTTTTCTTCAAATGTATCGAGAGAAACGATTTTACAGCAGATTCGACAGTAGAGTAGACATTATTTCCATCAACGTTTACTAAAATGTCGAGCGACCAGTAAATCGATGTCGAGATATATTGATCTTGGAATCATCGTTGATGATTTAGCCGTACACGAAGAAGGACATCGGTTGAAAATGGTCGTTACCAGGCACATATACGAGCTAACATACATTTCTCGTTTCAACAACCCCGAACCTTTAATACCCGTCACCGAGTGTACGCATTACCTTCCATCTACCTCCACCCCCTCAGAATGACTACTCTGTTCGTGTCCATGAAACGTCGAGATGTAATCTTCGAGTCTCTCAGCATGTATACGCATATGCCTGATCTCACTATGTACACGCACGTGTCGATGCTTACTTTGTCCGATACCGCGTTGCACACCATGAAACAGCATATGGTATTCCTCGAGGAATTGAATTGTTCGATGAAAAGATTCAGTACTCGAGTATTCGTTAGAAATAATAAAAAAAGACAATGCCAAACTAAAAAACGTTTCGAACGAATATCTGCCTGCTCCGAAAAGCTTCAACGTCGTACTATATAAACACTAAAGTCGTGATACATAAGTTACTAGCTTCGATCCAATTTAATTTTTAATATCAACGAAAGCAAAGCGTCGAGTATTATCCATATTTCATCGTACGAGTTAATCAATAGGTTGGAGTCCGTGTGATATGACGAATTAGTGTGAGTACGTAATGTTCAATATTTCGTGTCGATATAAGCAGCTAAGTCCAGCAGATGTAGCTGGACAGAAAACATCGTTAAAATCTGTCCAACTTCAATATACAACGGGCTTCATTGGCCATCTTTGCTGGACTCGTCTTATAGGAATCATCGATTAATTATATACAAAAAATAATTACTTTCTCGATAATACGAATTACGAGCAATTACGATGAATCTGATTGTTAAATCACAACAAAACAACGTCACGATCAATGATCATGTCAGTGTGGTTGTTTTTTGTAATTTAATAACTGATTCATCGCTGGTGAGAGGAAGGTCACATTAGTGAAGCATTTAGAGTAGTTGATATGATATTGGATATCCATATAGTGTATAGATACAGAAGCATAACAGTACTCGACGTATTCTGCTCTTTGTGTATACATCCCAGTCCTCCAAGTTCTATGACTATTCGTAGCCAGTAGTATACAAACTCTGGTGCATCGTACAGGCTATTCTGATTATTCTGATTCAGTATCACCACATATATACATATCAGTACAATTCTAAACCCAAATGTGTACTGGGCCTGGGGGGCACAGTGCACGATGCTACTTGTATCAGTAACGCTGTTCTATACATGGACGTCGTAATGTTCCATTATATCGCATCATATGCGAAGCTCTAAATTCTATATATACACATCCATTTGTAATTAACGATTCGAGAGCTACCCAAACTGATAACACATTCCCTTCTGAGATAACATCCATCCCATGACGATACCGAACAGACTGATACTTTTTACTAAATGATAAATTATGTGTGTTGGAAAAATGAATGAAAAAGGCGTATATGACGATCAAAAGCTTTTCACGTTCGCGTACATTCATCTGTGAAAAAGGGTGATAACGGTTGATTAATAATTTTCAATTATACACAAGTATATATTAATTTCACTGAACATTACTCGTTTTGTTACAATACCACGTCTATTAATTTTGCTTGGCATATCTGAATTTTCATACACTGTGTCTGCATAAAAACTTCCTATACATGTGTATTAATTTTAATACAGATATTTTTTACAGTGTATGTTTGATGTTATATCAAAACAATTAGTTTAGCATTATAGATTTGTACGATTGCTCGTTAAAATCTCGTTATTCTCATATCTCAAAGGCATATGCCTTGCATTGTAGCCTCTTGAAGAATCACTCTAAACGTAATAATTCTTTCTCTTTTTAGTAGATCCGATTCGACCTGTTTTTTTTTTGTATTTCAATTTTTTCTTTCTGTTTTCTGCACTTGATGAGCTCATCCTGTCACTTTGACCCTATTTCACTACTTACCAATTTCTTTATTACCATGTTCCTGGGAGCGAGGCGAGTGGCTAAGAGTGGTGTCCATGCACAGCTACTTTTTTTTTCTAATCTACTACTCTATCGCATTTGCACGAAAGCCACCGGCTACGGTGAACAACCCAGCTGATGGCTGCTGGCTTTTTTGTTACCGGGTTCGAGTTGGTTCCCAACGTGGGGATTTCGGAAAAACTGCATCCCGCTGGGCGATTGATGCGTGAGCCCGTGCATGGCCAATGGTCACTCCACCAATTATCAACCCTGCCCAAGGCTGCTTACCTCAGGCGATATCGCTGGAACGACACACACCGATCGCCCACCCATAACTTTTTCATCTACGTTCACGCATAAATTTTCATCAGATTTACCAATTGAGATGAATCTTTTTGTTTCTCTTTTTTATTTTTGAAAAATGAATTCTCTAAATGGCTTCGAATCAATTTCGTTGTGTTCGGATGATGAATCCAATAGTTTGATGTAACTACGCGAATAGGCTTGTTCAAGTTGCCATTCTTCTTTGAGCTTGTTTCATCATTGACATACACGATTGAAATATATTTCAGAAACATTTTAAACTCAAAACCTCTTTAAATATTTCTTCGGTAAGAGAAAAATATTTGGTTTTTCCTTTGTATTTGAAAAGCTTCGTATGAGACAGGTTTCGAGTCAAAAGGTGTGCGTTGTCTGCACATTTGGGCTCCACAGGTGAAAGTCACGAATCATGTTTCAAGGTGTGTTGGTCATTCGTTCGCTCCTCACAAATCGCAAGCTCGGGGCGCGAGTGCATGGTAAGCGAAAGCTAGGAAAGCACCCGTAAAGAAAGGAGTGAGAGAGAGAGAGAGCGAGGGAGTCGGAGGGGCTGCTCCCGGATGTACGGTAACGTGGGAAACAAGACACTTCGCGCTTAAATAATGCATGAGCGGCTGGCGTATTTGCCGGCGCGTTCTAACCGCCCGTGTACATATATATATATATATATATATATATATATATATATAACGTTATACACCAACTTTAGCAGCAAGTGAAAAAGTGTAAAGCCTGCTATTTCACGCATAAAATAATGTGAATTACGACCTTTTGTTGGTTGACCCATCATATGCATAATATAAAAGTGAGGAGATGTTAAAATTACAAACTTACCGACACTTTTTTCTCGACGAATGATACCTAAAGGTAGTATCAATGAAAATGTTGACTAAAGCGAGGTATTTATGTGAGGATGAGTGCATCACAAATAAGACATTTTTAAGTAACGATTATCGCAATACTAGTAAAAATTACGAATGTTTATTACCCATTGAAAGTTACAGCTCATGGCAAATGTTGTTACATGTAATTCGGTACATTCATTATAACATAAATCTTCCATATGGTATCACCGAACATTTTATCATTTGGTGCAAATATTTCTTGCAGTGACGTACTTCGAAACTTTACGAGCATTTCTCGTGCCACGTGCAAACATCATTATTCCGCTCGTTCGTGCTCTCGGGGAACGACGTTTTGTTCTTGCTTCGTGCCTTCTCCAGCCGATACCAAGGGATTTTCACTTAGAAATACTTTTTTTTTTTCTTTCTTTTTTTTATACTTCACTCAAGGGAATGCCGTTCTCTCGGTTTTCACGCCTCAAAAGCTACTGTACAAAAGTGAATTTAGGATGGACTTCATGGTTTTCTTTTACACGCTACACAGAAATTTATTTTTCGAAGATTATCTGAGGATGAAGGTTCACACGTAATTGTCAATAATTTTTTTGTTCATTTTCTATTTTTAATGCTTTAATATCCTGTCGAACCTTTGTCGTGCGTCGTATTGTTTTCTTTTTTTTTTTACAGAGCGTTCAATATGTACTTAAATATGTTTTAGCGAATCGATGAACGATTCGTTTTGTTATTTACATCGAAATGGAGCAATTCATTGTCCACCGAGTGTTAAGTAAATACATTCGGAAAACAGTAAATATCATATACACGGAATCAAATGTATCGCGATGAAGTGATGAATCAATTTTTCATATAATTCATTGAATTTCTCTCTGATAGTCGATTAAACGGATGAAATGAGCTCGATCAACGGAGCTATGGGAATATACGGTTTGCAAATATGCTTGGAGAAACATGTGACAGTAGCAAACACTATTCGACGATTTCACCGTGTCTAACTCAGGTGTTCAAAAAAATAGGGAACAACGGTAAAGTACGTTTATATGCGAATGGTAAGAAAATCGAGATGGTTCATTCATTAACAAGGTGAAGCGCATTCACGAGAGATTTTCTTCGGTCTCGCTCGATAGCACACTTTCCTCGGATTTGTGCGCGCGTGAAACAAATTGAATAAAAAAAAGAAGAAGAAAAAAAGCGAATACAAAGCTCCGTTTCTCGGTGGTTGCTGCTTTCGAGAGATAACAAC
This sequence comes from Campoplex capitator, assembly GCA_037576405.1. Taxonomy (NCBI): domain Eukaryota; kingdom Metazoa; phylum Arthropoda; class Insecta; order Hymenoptera; family Ichneumonidae; genus Campoplex; species Campoplex capitator. Next base: position 2,784,769 of record JARBWI010000323.1, on the reverse strand, counting down.
GACTCTCCAGGGACAAGATGAGGTAAAAATGAAAAAAAAAAAGGAAAATTGTAGTATGAGAGAAGAACCTCTCGAGCAACGGAGCGTTATGTCTCTCCGGAGACGGAGGGAATAGAGGATTGGAAAAGGAGACCAGGGAGGAAACGAGAAAAGCTGCAGCATCAGAGACTATTGAGAAAGAAATTAATAATCTTCCTCCCGTATTTCATAAGAATATTATTATGTATTTTTTGTCTCGAAACATTGTAAGCTCGAGTCGATCGCACATCGGTACGAATAATGCGTGAATAAACAGCAAATTTGACTTGAGCTAATCGCTCTCATCGATATTCTGTGCCATTCGACAAAAAATCATTAGCTTTTTCACCTGTACAAAAGTTGCATACGCAATTACGAAATCACAGCTTCTGCCAGAACCCTTTTACAAAGATGAAAAAAAACTCTGGTCCATTAGCCTCTTTTGTGGCATTTTGTGGTAAGCTAGTAAGCATTTTTTTTTCTTAATCGAAACAATGATGAATCTTTCCATATAAAGCCCATGAGTAACGCATGAAATTCAGTTCTTTTCACAAATAGTAGATTTGATTAAAATGCAATGGACTGAACAACAATTAACTATTTCTCATGGATAAATCATGTTTTTTTTATCAACTCTGACGTTTTCATTAATTTTAGGGCTTATTTTACTATCAGATAGACAAAAAGTTGCTGCGTATTTCTTATTCGAATGATCTAACAGATATCTAAAATAAAATATGTTAATTAATGTTTGCACATGAGTTTCAATTCCAGCGAAATTTCTGGCACTGAATCAAATCTCAGTTGTGCAAATATTTTTGGCAAATATCTCGATTATACGTTACAAAAATATTCGAAAATAGTATCGCAATATGCTTTCCGCTGCCACGTTCCAATCGCGAGATTGAAATCGAGAGAGGAATCAAGCATGTAACGTTCATAAATTTGGCTCTTTTCATTGTTAATCATTCTCCAGTATTTGATTCCAGAGAATCGAGGTAAACGAATAATACGATCAAGTGAACGCGAATATTAATTAAAATGAATTATTTTTTTTTTCGTGAGCGCAAATAATACGAATTACTTTCGAATTTAAAATACATGGGAGATAACATTTGTGCGTGGAATAAAAATATTCATGTATATAACTGTACACGTCAAGAGGCATTGAATATTACACATAATAACTTTTTGAATTCCATCGTAAAAGCATACAGCACAGTAATAATTATATAATTACTGAAACAACGGAAAAACCTGATATTTCTGGATACGAGAGAGCATCACTCGATGCAGTGATTGAATGCTGTACTTTTACTCGATTTATTTTTATCCAAATGCTTGGCATCGAGTAGCCATTGCGCCTCTCGATCTACCCAGAATTTACGGTTCATTTTAACTATCTCGAACGATCAATTTCGTAATTATCTTTCCGAGAATTCCTCATTATTCGATCAAACTCTCGTGTGAGTATATACGGTTAATTTATTTTTCAGGTCAATTCTGCAAGAGCGTCGCGACCTCTTCAACGAATGTTGGTTTCTTCAAAATTAGAAAATTCGTTTTACCTGTTTTAAAATATTTGTGGATCGATGCGCTCCCAATCTCTCGAGGTGAATAGCTTACGGTCTTGTAACATGGAGCCCATGACTAATGAAATTAACAGCAAGTAGTCAGTAAACGTCGTCGCACCGCCGTTTTATCATCATCGTCGTAGACTTGATTCCTCTCGTATTTACGGAACGCTTGAGTAAGCAGGTCCTCTCAATTTAAACGCTCAATCCCAGCAGGAATTTCTTTCTCAAGTATAGCTATATACATATATTCGTCACACATATACACAGAGATCCTTCTCCATACATACATTTTCTCCAAACTCGCAAAAGCTCGTGAGATTTCACTATGTACGCACTAGCATGGATGACTGGCTCTACTGTGTATTTGGATTTCAACCGTTTGAGATGACGCTCAAAAGATTTTCCATTAGTATAAGAGCGGGTATGCGTGCAGGGTATCCACATAGACACAGATCCGCACAGGCAAATCTCAGAAATTCTAGAGTCCCATTGTTTTTCCTCTGTTCCAATAAAAATTAGAATGGATCAGAAATTCTCGTGAGAGCTGGATTCCTCTATTTTTTGGTATTTGGCTCTTCCGTTGCTAATCGGTACTGGGTTCATTATTTATGCACTTGAGAGAAACTAGAAGAAATCTCACATTTCATCACGGTGATTATTCGTTCGATGAAATTTAGTTTTAGTTCGAGTCTGCAGGCAAAATGAATCCTTGTGTGTGGATTCGTGTCGGACGCGAATGGAACTGAAATTCATTCTCAATGAAACTTGAGGAACTGCTTTTTTTTTTGTTTTTTTTTTTTTTTTTTTTTAATTCGAAAAAGCGAGTTAGTCCGAGTGATTCCATCCGAATTACGAGAATTTCAATACGTTCATCGCGAAATGGTTTATTTGTATTCGAACGAGGGAGTTTGACTGATTTCAATGTGAAAATCGCGATCCGATATACAAAATAGTGGATTATTAGTTTGAAATTTATCACCGATCGATTATCGGCACTGATAGGTGTAGTGGAATATTTTTCAAATCGAATACTGATTCGTGATCGAATTTTGGGAAAAACGATCGAACGCTAAAGTACAAATTTACTCGACACGTCGTGAATTCTTTTTTTGTTTTTTTTTTTCAGTTTGCATCATTGAATTAGGCTCGAATGAGTTTCGCGTGTTTGCCCGTTTTGGGCAACTATTTCGTCCATTTCGAGTGATATATATATACTGGTTATATATAGCAGTGGGATATTCGCGTGTCTCGCTTCTATTACGCCCAGCACGTGCTTTGCGTTAAACAAGTGGAGAATACTCGTTCACTCGTATTCAAAGTACACACACATACACACACACACGCACAAGACTTTGTATATCTGTGTGGAAACAGGAAATATGCAGTAACGATGGAGCGTGGTATACATAGAGAACGGAGAGAATAGTAGAAAAGGTTGAACGCAAAAGCTTTTGTGTATTATAGGGTTAAATGGGGCTCCAGTATTTTCGTTTAATGTATTCAAACGTTCCACTCGAGGAAACATTTGAACAAACAAATTTCTTGCCCCCAAAGTTCGAGGGAAAAAAAGGTTTCTCTCGGGTTCGTGTGTTTAAACTTTTCTTCTTCCCCCCCCCCCCCCCTCCCCTGGATTTCTTTGAAATACTCCATATACCGAAGGCTTTTTGTATACTCTGAAGAAAACGAAGCAAGTGCGCAAATATCGTAAGAAGCCACGTACGATAAGTAAATATGAAAATTTCGACGTAGCCACAAAAATGGACACGAGTCTCGGCTGCATTTTATATGTCAAAAGAAGTTTTATTATGCTGCAATTCCAAGAGATTTTTTACTGCTCTAATTTGCTACCGGTATACATCTGCTCAAAAATCTTGCTTATTTCTTGATATTGGTGATTTTTTAAATTAATTTATTCACAGGTGAAGATCAATAAATTTCAATATCTTCGGAATTTCGATATTTGTTATTTGTTTCCGGTTTACATGGTCAAAATTGTAACGAATTTTGCAATCGAACGAAAACAGTTTTGAGGTGATTTAATTAACAAGAAAATCCCGTTAATGAGTCGAGTTACGATTGCACTTTTTCAACCATACACCGAAGACGAAATAGTTTTCGATTAATATGTTAATCGCATCGATTGTTTAAAAATGGGAAAAAAATGGGTTTGTCACGTAACAAAATGCAGTTGTTTCCTTGACTCAATACTTAATCTATAACGTGTTCTGAAAGCCCTAATTCCAAGTACGAGTATGAACATTAAAGCAGCGTGTACCATTTTCGACCGAGGAGCATTAAGGATTTATTTAATATTAGAGTTGAGCGTCGAGTAGTAGATTATGTAGAATAGTTGCAATGAAATTTGAGTCTTTGAACTCGAACGTATTCTTAACGTCGGCGACATATACGACGTCTGTACTTAGTCGATCGAAATGCGGTATGGTTGACGACTGTAAGTCGTCTGACTCGAGGATTCACCTGTCCCAGACATGAGCATTAATGTATTCGGCGCCTCAAGTATCGACAAGAGGCGCACATATATATTTTCTCATACAAATCTATATATTCGACTGACGTCACCTTCAGGCCGTCGTAACCTACCAAAGTAAAATTTATACGATGTAGATCGCGAGGAAAGTGCGCTTCGCGCGAACAGCAGAAAAGCTGCCCTTCTTATTCACTAGCTTTTCCTTCTTCAGTTATATATGCATGTGATATAAACGCGATCTTTTACTCTCTCTCTCTCTCTCTCTCTCTCTCTCTCTCTCTCTCGCTCTCGCTCTCGCTCTCTTTCTCTGCCTCTATTTTCCTGCCTCCTTCCTCTCTATCTCTCTATATTTTTTCTAGTGTTCGTATAGATATATACACTACCCGTCAAAAGTTTCCGGACAAAATTGCGAAAAAGTGTCGGAGCCATTTTTGATGTCATTTTTTAAGCAATATAGATAAACGAATTTAATAAACGGCATTTTGAAGGGAAGGAATTCTTCTTCAATTTGCTTTTTTTGAAAATGTTGTACGATTTTTTTTACGTCTGCTACATTATTTTGAACACGACCGTTTTCCAACTTTTTTTTTAAGATTTACAGTTGGACCGCGTTTTGAGAAAAAAAAAATTTTCGAGTTCTTTTCGACCGGAACCTCAACGAGGACAGCGAAAACTTCAATTTCGTTTTTTAAAAAGTTCTGTACGATTTTTTTTCATGTAGTTATCTCATTTTTAGCGAAAAAAAGCAAAATTTGGAATATGCCACATAACACGAAAACTAGTGAGTTTTTCAAAAAACCTCAAGAGGATAAAAAAATGAGCTTGGTTTAGCCAAACTCATCAGAATTTTTTCCGAATTTTTTCTTGAAATTTTTTTTTCCGACTGATTTCAGCCGAAATTCTGAAAATTTGATCGCGTTTACTTGTTAAATATGGGGTTTTTGATAAAATTTCAAGATAGAAAAAAGTTTTGTTTTTCAATTCTGAAGACATCAGAATTTTTTCAAATTTTTTTTCGAAATTAATTTTTTCAACTTGCGAAAAAAGTTGGAAAAAAAATGTCGAAAAAAAATTTGAAAAAATTCTGATGTCTTCAGAATTGAAAAACAAAACTTTTTTCTATCTTAAAATTTTATCAAAAACCCCATATTTAACAAGTAAACGCGATCAAATTTTCAGAATTTTGACTGAAATCAGTCGGAAAAAAGAATTTTAAGAAAAAATTCGGAAAAAATTCTGATGAATTTGGCTAAACCAAACTCATTTTTTTATCTTCTTGAGGTTTTTTGAAAAACTTACTAGTTTTTGTGTTATGTGGCATATTCCAAATTTTGCTTTTTTTCGTTAAAAATGAGATAACTACATGAAAAAAAATCGTACAGAACTTTTTAAAAAACGAAATTGAAGTTTTCGCTGTCCCCGTTGAGGTTCCGGTCGGAAAGAACTCGAAAAATTTTTTTTTCTCAAAACGCGGTCCAACTGTAAATCTTAAAAAAAAAGTTGGAAAACGGTCGTGTTCAAAACAATGTAGCGGACGTAAAAAAAATCGTACAACATTTTCAAAAAAAGCAAATTGAAGAAGAATTCCTTCCCTTCAAAATGCCGTTTATTAAATTCGTTTATCTATACTGCTTAAAAAATGACATAAAAAATGGCTCCGACACTTTTTCGCAATTTTGTCCGGAAACTTTTGACGGGTAGTGTATATATAGTATATCTGTGGATACTCGCACGTTCTCGATTTACGAGCAAGCTTACACTTCGTTGGTACTCCACGGTCGAGGCCTGTACTCTATTTTACTCTCGGTACGATGATATTTATGCTTGAGACGTCGACGCCTATATGACCCTCTCTAACCCTCACCCTCACCCTCGCCAAACTGCTAATGCCTAGCCGCCCTTTACATTATGTATACGATCGCGAGATATTATTCATGTCTTTCACCGGATATTGAAATCGATGAGAATCGTCGTCGTCGTCGTCGTCGTCTGTTGTAGCATCCAATAAAATCAGAACGGTGCTTATATTCATATGATTAAAGAGACAAACTACACTACTTCATTCTCTTTCAGCCGAATTCACATCGCTCGTTATATTCTCCGAGGTTAGAAATTAATATTCGAATGTTTTTTTTTTTTTATTAAACAACTTTTCGTTGTTAATTTCTTCTGAAAATTAACAAGAAGAAAATATAAAATTCACTTTGAAATGATTCTGGCGGGAGATTAAGTTTTTTTTTTCAATCTCAAGAATTTTCCAGAAATCAATTGTCGTACGAGTTGCTTCCTTTCAAGACTCGCTGCATTTCTGTACACGAGGATATGGATGAATTTATCTGAATACTTTACAGAGAGCCCAGACCGGTTTTTTATATTATTCACGCGAAGTGGCACGTGTATTTAGAGGCTTGAATAACTTACCTTTTAGGCAGATGCGGTTAAAGTTACAGATCGTACAGAGGAGACGAAAATATTCGTGGCTCGGCACCAATTTTATGCAATCATGTGAATTCATAAACGTAACAATCGTGCATAATTGTAGATATGAGTGGAAATTTATTCGATAAAGGGTCGGTTGAACGACTGAAATACGATGGTGGAATATACGACCAATTTTCGAAGTGCTGACCTCTTCAATTTCGCTGGTATAGTCGCTCTTCATATCTTTACACGCAGGTCTAGCATATTCGTATTGAGACATTTGCAAGTTTAATATTCAATCATAAAGGTGAATTGAGATATCACGAATAGATATATTGTTGAGACCGATTCTTAAATCAATCAGCGCAATTTGCAGAATGTATTTTAACGTATAAAAAGTGTTCGATCGATGTGGCGTCCAGACATGTCCCTATTTTTAATAATTATTTATATTCTCCTTCATAGAATAAATATACAATGGAAAAATTTGAATGAATTTGTGTATCGAATTCTCAGCCACAATGAAACTTTAATATTTCATTATAATTCTCAAATTTATTTGATCGATGATGACAGCCCATTGACTGAAAAAAGATCGCCCATAAAATTTCAGACATACAATTTAAATAACCGAATTTCGTCTATTTTCATCGTTCTCGTATGAGACTAAAACAGTTGATTTCGGCTTGAATGAATAAACCATGATATTCCATTACTTTTCATGCAGCTATAAAAAAAATTTTGGAAACAGTGTGCTATCGGGAAACGATCATATATCCAGATTCATCGAACGTTTTCGATGTTTTTCGAGAGCTGCATTTTTCTGCTTTTGATATCCAACAGTGATAAACATTCTCGCGAATATATACTGCAAGTACGAACTTATTTAACATTTATTCGATTTTAAAAAGTACTTTAAAGGCGAAAGACTGAAAAAGATAGATGAAGGCTGCAATATGAAGGCAGTGAGATGACAATTAGCTCCTCTCGCTAATTCAACATTAATTCCGGAAAGTCACGTGTAACATCACAGAGTGGCCTCACGTCCGGGTAACGTGTTTCCCACTTTACAGAAATGGTCCACCTTTTTATTCAACGCTTTATTTATACTTCACACGTATTCAGCGTGATATTTTTTTTTCCTTTTTTACCATAGCACGAGTGTAACTATATCCGGCAATCATGTAACACTACCATGTAATGCCTGGAAGAAGAAAAAAAGATTAACTGTCGTTACGTCACTGATTACTGCAACAGGATGCGTTTTCCTTAGGCTCAAGATTTTCGTTACTTTTCAATGTTTATTTATACATCGAATTCGATCAGTTAAAACCGAAAAAATTTTTGGTTACACCTTATTCTCACCATTTCTTATCGACATTCCTCGAAATCCTGATCTAAATCTGGCTGTAGAGAGAGAGAGAGAGAGAGGAAGAGAGAGAGAGGCAAGAAAAAAAAGGATGAAATCACACGAAAGGTTATCGCACAACCATTACTTTGCGTTTACTTGTTCGAAGCTGCGAGTATACTAGAATTCTACCGTTCTTTTTCGCACTTTACCAGTTATTAGATTTCTCACAGCACAGACACTGTGTAGTACTCTTTCATGGAGATTGTGTGGGTTATGAGTGTGCTCTCCTAGTCGGGTTTTCTCTCGCTAGAGATTATAGAGTTAGCGGAGAGAACGAGTGCTGAGTATCGAACAAATTGTTTGGAAGAGATAGCGAAGCGTGTAGATAGCCCCGAATAAGCGCTCGCAATGTTCGAGACCTATACGTACACGTATATAGTAGCATGTATATATATATACATATGGGGAGGAAGAAGCGTATATCTGTATGCAGAGAATACGTACACATAGAATCAGCGAAACGGATATTAACCGTGACACTTCCGGTTGCGCGAAGAACAGTGCACTCGAATCATTCTCGCTCGTTCTATATCCGGGTCGATTCAACGAACAGGAAACTTCGCTTTCCTGACAAACCCTCTGACGAAAATGAATTGAAACAATGAAAAAAAAAATAAAAATAAAAATAAAAATAAAACGTTAAAAAAATAAGGCTACCTGATCGAATTACGAGATCGCGTGAAAGGATCGAGCTCTTTCGAAATTTGGATTTCTCCTGAGATTCGGTGACGATAAATGCCAAAGGTTTTACCTATGACTAAGTGAGCTGCCTTCCTTCCGAGGTGCTTGTCGCCCTTTGCATAATTTTTCGTTTGAAGAAAAATTGTAAGCACTCTTCGAGTTTTTTTCTAGACATTTCTCTCGAATTGGAAGATCCAACGAGATTTTATAAATTTTTTTTTTTTTTCACGAAGGGGATGGGCCGTTAAACAGGGGGTTTTCGTGAAGATAAAAAATCGTCGTAGGAGACTGAACGAGGGGAAGCATACAGGTCCGGGTTGATAAATTGTAGCGGCGGGTAACCGTATTAGGGCCCGAGTTTGCAGCTCCCTATATCGAAATCACTCGAGAAGATATTTCTGAGGATTTAATCCTGAAGCGAATTGACGGAACAAGGCTCATCTTTAATACGAGGGTGCGGAATGAAAGTCACAAAACGTCGTGTATGGAAGAGGATTCTTCGATTTTACCAAGCCACTTGGAATTTGAATGTAAGCTTTATTAAGCTTCGCTGAATCCAATTGAGTCCGATCACTCTGTGTATATATCTTGAAATATTCTTTTATCGCGCAGTCGCGAATGATGAAGACTTCTAAAATAATATTATCGGAAAGGTCGTAAGGGGATTTTTCAATTTTTTTTTTTTTTTTTATCGTACGTTCGAATGTTTGGACATTAAATAAATTTGGTTATCGAACTAAAGTACAGACACCCCTGCCGATTGTCCAATTGCGACTGCAATTTAACTTCATCGAGTTACAAAATTCAACTGCATTTTTTAAAACCATGATCTAAATATTGAATCAAAACGTTGGCCGTACCTCTGAAAATTTCATCTATACAGTCGTATTATCTTTATCAATTTCCGATCTGGAACTTTCGGTAGAATATTTTCCGCATAAAACTGTCCGACGAACTTTCGAGATCTAATTAAAACCTATACTCCGGCTATTGGCATGCTTCAACCAAGTTTTCAGCCAATTATGGGTGGGACACTCTGAGATCGTGTGTATAAGCACGTTTGTACGCGAAATCTACCGATGGAATTTAATTCCCGAATTAACTATGGATCGAAAAATGCTCAAACGCGATATCGTCTTCGGATATTACATGCATTATTCCATCGATAATCCGCTGCAGTTTTTTAATTGAAAATTATTTATTGTTTTATTGTTTTTTTTTTTTTTTTTATATTCCAAATGACAACGTTGCCTCAATAATGGACAAATGTCGGTATAGCCTCTGATAATATTGATGCATTTTTATCCATCTCTCCGTCATATTTGTTTTCTATATACTTTACAATGGACGAACGATGATGGATTTTATCCGAGACTGATGTGAACTAGTGTAGGTTATATTTATGCATAAATCTAGAAAGAAACAGCCATATGAGTGAAGGAGGGGGTTTCTCTAGCCAAGAGAAGGGGTATATAAATATTCGATGACATACCGAAGAAGAAATTCTCAGAATCGTTGAGAAAAGTGATTGGGAACTAAGAGGGTTGTGAGAGACGTACAGTAGTGAGAGGATAGAAAAGAGTCTACTTGAAGATATGTGGGTGGACTGGGAAAGTGAAAATGCTCGAGCACATCACCGCATTTTCGCCCAACTCGTTTCCTCGATCTCAAAAGAAAGAGATAGTATGAAAGGGGCGAGATTACTCTTACGGCGGAACGAAAAAGTCAGACAGAGACAGTGAGAAACACGGTTAACTCCGAGGAACGAACTAGTCAAAAAAGATGAGGAGGGATATAGGAATGAAAAAGAAAAAGAGAAAAGGAGGGAGGAAGAGAGAAAAAGGAAAGGCAGGAACACAGAAAGAGGGTGAGAGTGATAGCCAAGATATGGGTAGAATACGTTCGAGGGCGAATGAGATGCTGGGATTCGAGCGACTATCATCCATCTTCGTCTCACGAGGGAATAGCGCAGTAATACATATATATATACGTCTGTAATACAAAAATGAGACATGTTTTGGACACGAAAATGTCTGACAGCTGTCTAGATTACGAATAGTTGCTTCAAAGGAATTGAAACCACCGAATTCTCCCGGTTCCTCCCGAACCGTGGCCAACGTCATTAATTTTTTTTTACCATCAGCCATGTTAGATGATAGCCAATAGAGCTGTGGATAAGACCAATCGTTCTTGTATCAAATATCTAACGATTTCTAATCGTTTCCATCATAATTTTTTCCTCTCAGTTTTCCAGGCCAGAATAAAGCCGGTTGCTTGACAAAAAATTTGATTTTTATTGATTACCCATAAACGTTGTTTTTACTTTTTTTCCACTGCAGAATCTACTGGATTTTTAGAATTTTTTTATGAAAGAAAAAAATTCGTTTGGATTCATCGCAGTGCGAGTAAGTAGCTAAACTGAGTCGGTAGCATGCAACACGTAACGACCACCCTGACTGTTGGTCTGATAAATTATCGTTATTAAATTTACACTCGCGAATGATGCTTCAGATTTTTTATTTCTTTCCGTGTTAAATTGTCCCATTTCTGCGTCGTTTTTCACCGTGTGTGATATATCTGTATCCCCCTTGTATCTCTCTTAGAGAATTTTTTCTCGGAATCCGAACTGAGAGAGTTTGTTGGTCGTCGGTCTTCGGGGACACCGAAGGTTATCCTCTTGTCGGTTCGTCAGACCGAACACGAAATATTTTTCTGCTTTCATCGATTGGCTCAAAAATTCGACTTCTCTTTTCGTTCTCTCGATACGTAAACGTTAAAAATGTCAGAAATATGACAGCAGTCCTTGCAGAAGAGCCATAGCAAATTTCTTTCCACCACATGAAGCCTGAAGGGAATTCAACCATTTTTCGAATAACCGGAATACCAAAGTTTTTTACTCAAATTTCTCATCGCCTAAATACCATAATATCAAAATTGATCAAGCTGGAAACCCATTTTTTTCAACATTTTCTTGAATCTCGAATGGAGGACTCGATCGTTTTTTCAATGATTCTCCTACCGCTTTGAGCCCGTTCTCTAATATCTTACTCAACACTCCACTCGAACGTATCATCAAAGCCATGGATCAGTCACCTAACGCACCTCGAATTTTCAAAGTTGAAATATTTCGACACGCTTTGATAGATTACGAAACAAAAAAAAAGTTTCCTCTCAGGCAGGACGTGGGCAAAAATGGGCTGGAGTTTTTTCACCTCGATCGGACGAACGGTGTGGAAAAATTTCACTTTCGAAATTTGCAGATATAGCCTTCCACTCACGGTGGCGAAATTCCGACCGAACCAATATCCTCGATTCAGGCCATTCTCTGCACCAAGGAAATCCGTATGTGCTGCAATTGGTTCGAAAAAATCAATAGAAAAATGTTACCAATTGCGAACTTTACGTTTATTTGGTACTCGTTCAGTGTGTATGTGACGATTTTTTAGGTTAAGCTTTGGATGAAGGGAGCTATTATTTTTCTGGGTTTTAATGGTGCTGATCGATTAGAAGGTCAGTGAAATTGGAAAGTTGATCGTATCAGCATTAGTTTTTCTTGGTTTTCCCCTGACTACTTCTGTGGTCCAGCTGGACATGCAACAGTGTACCGGGAAGGCGAATGGCTATGTGCGACCTTTCTCGGGGCTAGGAAGATCGCACATCAACATGGAAGATAGTAAAATGGATATCAAAGTGATGGAATGAGCTCGTATCGATTTTAGTACCGGTAATAAACAGAGGATAAACTGGTGCAAAGTTTTTTGTCTGACCTGACAAAGTAAAGTCGTAGGTTCTTATTACTACCGAGTGCAGGCGCTTTCTATCAACTGAGAACTAAACAGACTGCTGGTAAAAATTGGAAGCCTGGGTTGATAGGAAAACTAGGAAAAATATGACTCTCCGTATCAGTTTAAAACGATGTGCTTCTCATCAGAATAAATGAAATTACGTTCGTGTACTGTAACTTCGTTCTGGTATCATCAGGAAAAAATCATGTTTTATCGCATGTTTTTCATCTTTATCGATTACGTTTCATGATGGATTCTTTCGACCTGTTTTGAGCGATACTTTTCTTCGATCCAAGTTGATATTATAATAGCTCCAGTGCCTGCACCGGAAAAAAACATTGTTGTCTCGATAGTCTGGAAGATTTTTTTTCAAACGTGTTAAAATATATTGCCAGCAGTGCTGATAGTCATTGCTTCATCCAATTTTATATATAAATTTATCCATTATGGATGTACGGATATGTATATGCATGTATCCTGAGCGCAAGAAGACGCGTCCAGGTACAAGGTGAGCTAAACGAAAAACATGGAATATATTACTGTGAGAACGACGATGAACAGGGCTTGAAACGAGCGAATAGCGGCCATTACGAGCAGCACAGTGACATCAAAATCAAATATGTATCTACCATCTACATGGCATGTAAATCATATCTTTATCATGTCTGTAATATTGTATACGGAATATATACGAGAGATTTTGCACCAATTTTACATATCGAAACTCTAATCCTTTTTAACGCGTGCACGCGTTAATATTTCATGCGTTTTTGTATTTAAAAATCAAGCAGAATGATATTATTTCGGGATTTTTTTCGAATCGATCTTTTCGCTCATTGTTACAGCAGCGATTGAATTTTTGGATTTTTGTTTCACTCTGCAAGAATTTCGGGATCGGGGTTCTTAGACAGAACACCACGAAAATTTGTACAATTTTACTTTTCTTCTTTTCTTCCTCATCTTCGTTTTCTTCATTATTGAAGATATGACAAGTTGTGGAAAATCTGAAGAGTTGAGAATATAGAGTTGATGATTTTTAAGTGTCGAGATCAATATTGTGCATTCGATTAAAATTCATTCAAACAAATCTTCGATTTTATCGTTCATTTCAATTTTGCACTTTTGAAATGTTATTTAATTAAAAAATCGCAGAAAAACAATTATTCTTGGACAATTTTTTATATTTTAAAAACAGGTTGAACAACAATATTCACATGCATTCATTCGATTCGCTTGTTTGTATGCGAGTTTGAAAAAAAATCGATAAATTTCACGAACAAACAATCAGCTCACTTCGATAGCGGGATGAAAAATTTTGTATTTTCGAATTTTTAATGACCTTTATGATAATAAAAGTTGCATCGAGCTTTTATAGAGCTCATCCATTAGGAGCATAAACGTGAAAACATTCGAATAAATAGCCAAGATTAAGCAGTTTCTTTGTCTTTGTTTTTCATATCATTTTTGTGTCTTTTTTTTTTAAGAGTCCTGAAATTTTGGTAAAGACAGGATATGATGAAAGGTTATGAGGTCATTAGGTCGAGGTCTAAAGATTTTGCGGCTTTCATTTTGGTTTAGGTTATTCTGAAAAGAAAATAGATAAGTCAGTCCAGTGTGAGTCAAATTAGTAATGAAAGAGTATATAGAGCTGCTCTCGTGATGGAGAAAAAAAATCTTCTCAAAACGCTCCCGTTTCGCTATCGCTCGAGTTCTCTAGTGCAAATACGAGTATACGCAAGAGCGAGCGTTATAAACTCACAGAAATTTAAACGTGTGTGGATACATGTGCATGCATGTGAACGCCAAGTAACGAATCCACTCCATCGTCAGTTGGCAAAACGTGCAGGAAAACGAATGAATGAATGCTTTCAACGACGGTGGCCTTTCATATATAACGCGCCAAAAGCACATGTAACCTACAGTACTTGAGTATATACAAAAAATAAATGGAAATATATATATATTTTTTGATGGACCGACAAAAATGAATTTTTTATTTCGCATCCTCACGTTCCTTTGAAAAATTTTAGTTTCTAATGTCGCGTCTCACTTTTCAGAGGCTATAGTCAAACTAAAAAGACCTCCGGAGCAACATTACTTAACGCTTATTCGATTTTCATTTTATCGTAAATCGTACGAAAGACCGAGAAAATTTGAAAACGAAGTTGTGAGAATCCATTTTATTTTCGAAAAAAAAAAAAATCATCGATACACAGTGAAATTAAGAAAACGACAGTTCAGAGAGCGAACAGATTCATGCAGATACGGTGGAGGAAATAATAACTAATTAAGAGATTGATAGTAATTTGAGAAAAAAAAAAAAAAATGTTGTAAATTGTCAACTATTTGTACGGAGAAGCTCGACATGTTGAAAACAACGATAATAATTATTTAAGAGTACCTGTCGACGTGAGAGTAACGGGTTCATATGGAATATTCAAACATTGATGTCAAGCGTAATTTTAGGGTCGACGAGAATCATCGACGGAGGAAGAGCCATGGGAGGATTATAACGAGCGCTTGAAAAATATACTTGTTTTGGGCCAATTGAAGTGCTCATTCCGATTACTAGTTCCAGCCAGTCGAATTTCATTTCATCAGAAATTTTCCGATAACTGATGGTTCTTCTAAAAAACGTCATGTGGAAAACTGCATGACGAGATGGAAAAAAAAAAGAGAAAGAGAAAAAAAAATAGGCAAAAAACTAATCAAGAAATCTATGGCGCGCGAGAGGGTCCACTGAACATGGAGCTTCAAATTCAATTAAGGGGGGAAACCAGTTTAGGAGGCCGAAATTTTGTTTGTTTTTCGTGAATTTTTTACATATGGAATAAATAAACAGAATTTTTTTTTAATTTGAGAATATTTTATTCATGGTTTGAAATAGACTTGAGAATTTTTTGAAGCGATTTCCGCCGGAAACAGTGTCACTAGATCATGGACGATTACCATCGGAGTATTTTGCTGGTGGGCATTCCTGTGGTTTTAATTTTCATCTGTAATCATCACAATTTTTTTTTTTCGTTAACAACATATTTCCTAAGAATATGAACCTAATTCTGGAATTATATGATTATTAAAAATATGTTTTTTTATGCGAAAAAGGTGAAAAAATATGGTATAAAAACATAACATTGTCTTCAAACACCTCAAAAAAATGCAATTTTCAATTTTTTTTTACACAATCAGGTTCATATTCTTAGGAAATATGTTGTTAACGAAAAAAAAAAATTGTGATGATTACAGATGAAAATTGAAACCACAGGAATGCCCACCAGCAAAATACTCCGATGGTAATCGTCCATGATCTAGCGACACTGTTTCCGGCGGAAATCGCTTCAAAAAATTCTCAAGTCTATTTCAAACCATGAATAAAATATTCTCAAATTAAAAAAAAATTCTGTTTATTTATTCCATATGTAAAAAATTCACGAAAAACAAACAAAATTTCGGCCTCCTAAACTGGTTTCCCCCCTTAACAATCACAGCTATCGACGACTGTCTCTGCATGACGCTTGAAATTTCGTTTAATTCGTAAAAATCCATGTGTACTAGACTTGTATCCACATAGTCAACTGTGTACAAAGTTTGATCGAGTGAATACATGCATATATCCATGTACGAACAATGAATACGAACGTATATTTGGTTACGATCAAAGAATCGCTGGACTTTTAAATTTTAACAATGAAATTCGAATGTTCCGATATGCATATTCGTCGATGAGGAGCCAAACTTTATGTATAATATTGTATATATAAATATGCATAGATATGTACAAAAATTATTTCATCCATTCCACCTGGTCCATAATCCTGACTATATTTTTACTCCTCCGTATTTTTTTTCACCAGTTCTACGAAACTTTTACGTGAGGTTTATAAATTTTTATCAAAACCGAGTTATATAATCGTTCGAAAGCTATCGACCGATAACATTTTTAAAATCTTCGAATTTTTATAACAGTTTGACGAGTATTTACATTTTTTGTTCGTTCCGAAGCGTATATTTTTTCACCCCAAATAAAAATGCAGCTGATGACATATAAACCCTTTTTTTCGTAGAAAACTGCACGTTTTTTCGAGATGCATTTTTTCATAATTTTCCAATCGAAGATTACCTGAGAGGTCAGTTTTCGGAGTATCGAAATTCTTATTCGTACAAGATTTTTTGAAAAAAAAATAAAAAATTTGATTGGATAAGGCTAACGTCAAACAGTCCACGAACATTCGTCGTAAAAATTCGAAGTAGCCTCCATGCGAATAAAGTTCCCGACAAATGAATTTGACGAATAAATAGTAAGTGAAGTAAATCATGAAATTGTCCAACGATATGCAGTCCTCGAGGGCTTCTGAAGCAAGAAGCTTGCGATTCAGTTCGTTATTTAAAGCCATCGGAATCGTTGAAAATTATTTGACGTATAATAATTTAGTGACTGGTTGAAGTGGCATAGATTGGCGTGGAATATTATATAAATAGATGGGGTATCAGCTTGAAGGGATTCGTCGGAGACAGGAAAGAGGGTGCCTGACGTAACGAGATTCCCGAGTTGAAAATACCTCGTACACCTCCATGTTCTCCTGAAAAACATATATACAGATACGTATAAAGGTATATATGTATATATAAAATCTATATCCGCCCTCGCGGTTTACACCTTCTGCCCTATATGCGCTATATACCATAGCTGTTAAAGGGTTATGGCATGCCCTTACCTACCGGAACGGAGGCCGTTGTGGCGTCGGTTTCGCCAGTTTCACAGATAGCTACAAGCCACGAAGACGAGAGAACGAAGACGAGGACACTAAGCTTCCAATAGGTATACGGCTTTTAGACGTGTAGCATGAGTGGATGGCATAGCGAACAAGCAGGAATATACCTACATACAGCTTTGTCGTTTATGGAGTGGTGGTTTAGCACTGGATGCAGCGAGACGCGGTTTACTTCGTTGACGATATACGGAGGGAAATAGTATACGAAAGCTAGTGAAACAGATCAATAGAGAACGAAACATATAAACGTCGTTGATAAATCAATGCAAAAGTGGCGAGCAACAGAATTGCATTTTATCCACGAACTATATAAATCTGGAATGATATTAAACTTGTTATCGGAATCAACTTAATTTATCGCTGAGTTAGTTGATCAATGAATATTAACTTGATCGATTTACCATTTTCTTCAATTAACTCCTACGATCTACTACTCATAGACTCAAGTACAGGAGAACATTTTTTTACCATTTGGCTTTCAAATAATGCTGCAAATACGTCGAGGTTGTATGAGAAAAAAAGAGGAAGAGAGAGAGAGAGAGAGACAGTGGAACAGATTGAGGTAAGACAATAACGTAGCTTAAAGATACAGTGGCAATAAAGATGCAACGATTTCCGCATAAACGTGTCTGGTAGTTAACCTAGATTTATTCAATCAAGTCAGATTCACGAGCCATTAATGCCATTCTGGTATTACCCTTTGAGTACGTTGCGGTTAATTAACTGATTACTCAATCACCGGTATTGATGGGTCGTATCCATTAGACCAGGATGGAGGATTTGTTCGACCGGTAATACATAGTGTCACTATGAGAATCACTGTCTTGCGATCCTGTCTGCATTCCCTTCGACCAATGTAATACTACCGGTTGCTATGTCTTCGCGGCTGATTACACTGTTCACATGTTCTCGTGCTACGATTAACGATCCGTGTTTCTCGTTGATGCACTAATTACGAACTCACTACTTTCTTGAACAGGCATTTCAATTGAAGTAAAAAACACGCTACGGCATGACTTTTTTCTATCGAATTTTAACTTCATGAAAGTAATTTTTTGTTTCTTTATTTTGCTATGTTGATAGAAAAGATATTGGAAAACAAATTTTTATTTGGGAATCCAGAATAATTTTCGTTGCTACGATTTTTTGGAAGTTCGTTCCGTTTCATCGAGTTCTTTTCGAACGAATGTAAAGTTCTTCATTTTTCAAGTCGTCTGCACTATTGATTTCATGGTCAATTGAATTTTTGAATATTTCTCTGCTGTTTTCGACGCAGGCTTCAATAGCTCCAGAGAGAACAGTACGATAACAGGAATGACTAATAGAATTTCAGCTTAGCAGTTTAACCTACTTTTAGAAAACAAGTTAACGTCACGTACGAAAAAAATTTCAGGTCTTCAGCGAGAAAATATGAAAGGTTGTCAAAAAGCTTGGCGTCCATTTCGTTTTCAAAGATGATGAAACAAAATGACAAGATTTTTTAACCACAAGTTTAAATTCGACGTTCATTTATATTTCGTAAAGCTTTTGCTCCGTGAATTTCTGCTACGTTGAACGAACATAGCTGCATTCATGAAAGTGCTGAGAGATGAAAATAAGAAAATAAAAATGATTGCGAGAGACGTAAAAAATGAAGTGTAATATATTTTAAGGATGAAGCCTGAGATTAATGCACACCGCACAAGTGCTGTTGGCCTTAGCGTGGCAGGCGTTCAAAAGCATTGTGCCTGTTGAATGGTCCAAATTACTCCGCCATCGATATTCAAATGAACGCGCTCTCTCACGATCTTACGCTTCGAGAATGTTCCATAGACTCGATAACAAATCGTAGTTTTGGTTCAAATAATTCCTCAATTTTCCGTATTCTTCACCCACCTCGTAGTATCCAGACTGAAAAAAATTACTCCGTCGTGAATCAGGCTCTCATCGACTATTCTGACACAATAATGTAACTCGACTCTACACTTCAAGCAGTCTTAAAAAGTGATTTCTGAATTTAGAGTTCGTGAAAATAAAGCATACAAAATGTGACAAGATTTTTCACGAAGCTTCCAGGCCAAACAGCTCAAATCTCTCATAGTCACACAGAGATCAGAGTTCAAAAATCAAGGATATGGCGATTCCAAGCTGAAAAACAGACTTATTATCAGACTATCGTCAACAGCACCACCTTCGTTTTATCAATATTCAATATTTCGTTAATTAACATCTGAGAGCTCGTATCAAGGGTCGCGTAATCAATGGTTGCATTTAAATTTATTCAGTCGCATGAAGAATACATGTCAGCAATCGATGGTCCAGTGGCTTTAACACTTCAGAGTCGTGATACATTCCTGATTGACTAATTAAGCTATAGATAATTCAGGCATCACTCTCGAAGTCTAGTTCACAGCGGGTCCATGTATACACAGCATTAGTCGAAAGCGCTTAATCTTTCACCGAGCAAACTTCAAGCTCGCGAATGCATTCCCCATATCTCGTTATATGCTATAGTGCGTTCCTTCAACATTCGAGAATGGAGTTGTGTAGACACTGTTGGAACGGTCTGCTCCATTCGCTAGGGAAAATATACATTTGTACACAAAAGAAAAATAGCTGGCGAGCAAGAAAGGGAGAAAACACTGAGACTCGAAAAGAGCTTTGGAGTGTAACCTTTATTATCTGAAGACAGGGGAACGCCGGTCTACATGGGTGAGTCCTAAAAAGAAAAGTTAAGAGTCACAAGTGAAAGCTCGCCGCGCTTCTGTGCACGCCAAATGGCTTTTTTACCGTTATTTTTTAACTTTAACTCGATGCTGCGCCAAAATGCGTCAAAAATTTAGTGCAATGTCACCGATGTAATGAAATTTTTTTTTCCTTCCTGGTTATTTTTTCATTAGGAGCCTGCAAATTAAAATCAATTGAGAATTGATTGTCCAATATGCTCAAAGTAAGTCCCCTGTTAACATGCACGCCTCCCTTCGTAAAGTTTGCTAACCCTTCATTTACAACTGTCGTGCAAACATTTTTAGGGACTCCCGATTCACGATTGGGATTCGATGGTTACCCTCAATGAGGTAAACTACTGGCATCCAATCAGCACAGACTTCGTCACATGAACAATGATGTTTGTAAATCAACGAGTTTCTTCTGGATCGATATCAACGGTTGGAAATGCTGATGATACCATTGGTATTATCGAAAATTAATGGTTTAGCATCGTCTATAATAATCGCTTTTTGTAAACATCTTTCGTTTTGCACCGTGTCAAAATTAAAGGTAGACGATCACCTTTGGCCTAGGTCCGTGCTACAAATTATTTCCAAAACATTTCCAAACGTCACTTCGGTGTTCAACTAATTCTATTTTGATTGAGAAAAATCTCAGAGAGAGAGAGAGAGAGAGAGTACCCTGATATTAAACATTTACTGATTGACATGAAAAAGTTACAAGACAATTCTGGATTAGTGTCAAACTTGTGATAGTGGCTTATTCCTTGCTTGTTTAGCCGAGAAGTTACAAACTGCAGATTAAGAAAAAGCAGAGTAGAAAACCGTGGCATGTTAGATTACTTATCGTAAAAGTGAATCACTAGGTAGTCTCTTGCCTTGCCACGCCAGTTCCTCTTGTCGCAATTCAGTAAACTAGAAGTTTGAGTGCATTACTTTTACACTCCTTGCGTTTAGCCACCCTTTCCATTTGCTCGAAAGTCTCGAAACTATTACAACTTTTATGCACACACGTGGACCGTTGAATTGGATTTTCGTTATAAAGATCATCGTGGAAAGATCCTGCCACTGTCATCTCCATTTTTTATGGAAACCATCAATAGTTCAAGATGTTATTTTAAATCATGGCAAAATCTCGAAACTAGTATGTCTGCTCCCGTGTAATCAGATGAAGCCATTGAAATGAAGAAACGAGTTCAAATACTGCCTCCTTGATCCAGAGGCAGAGAGTCCTTAATGATCACCATTCCTTGTGCATGACTGTCACCATTACATCGATTTCGTATTTAACTTTCATAACTATTTTGGGTAAAACGTCAGAGAAGCATCCCAATTGTGCATTCAACACGAGAATATAATATCGTATTTAAAAATCTGAAAAATATTAAATAAAGAACGAAATTTCAAAGGTTCGGAAGCGCGAGGGGACATGAGAATATTTGAATTTTAGTGAATGCGCTTTTGCCTGGCTATATAACCGTGGCGCATATACCTTGCATATTTATACCCCAAGGGGATTAACGCGAACCCGAGCACAACTCAAGCTCCAAGAGCCAAAGGAGCGTTTGCTTAGCATACTGATAAAGCGCCGTCGTCACTACGTTGACGACTCCCTCTCACAACAAAGTGCGAGGCAAGTTTCTGATAGTAAGAACTTGCACCGCGAGTGTATAGCGCATATCCAACTTGCGAATGAAATGAACAGATATCCCCGTGATTCTATCCTTGGAACTTACGGACAAAGTAAAATTTTCTTCTTGCTTACTTGCCCCCCCCCCCCCTCCGCCCCTTCGTCGTCGCAAGTCTTTTGCAATGGTAACTTCACTTCTCAGGTATGCATTCTTGAATATGTATACGCCACGTTCATCCATAAGTAATGTCATTTGTTTGCTTGCAGCATGGAAACAAGAGTACATTTTGTCTTAAGATACTTCACCGTGAACTATACTGAAAAAAGATATTTATCATTTCGTTATTACTGCGAGACTTGGCTCTTCCAATCAAATATAACTGCTATGATTGACTCATTGATTCAAACCTGCCGATCGATCTGGATAACTCACGTTAACCGGGTCGCTCAGTTACTGCTTGCAATTTCCTGAATTGAAATAGATGGAAATCCATTGTTCTACCTGAATAAGGAGACTGAAACGGTAGTTTGATTCGTGCGTTTCTTTTTTTTTTTTCGAAACTGTGGCAAATGTATGGAGATAAAAAATGAAAAAATAAACAAATACGAAGTTAATGTCCCCAATCGTGAGAGTGTTCCGAATGTTTCTTCAGTCGAAATCTTTTGAGCTTGATTACCGCACGGTTTACGTGATCGCATCATAATTCACGACAACTTGATTGATCAGCTGTACAGATTTCTTTTCTCCGATTCACCGGAGCATGAATAATTTGAATGGGTCGAAATATAAAGTAATATTACCTGCCGAGAGTGCACTTTTGTATAGCAGCAGGCTTGATTTCTAACGACTTTTTTCTTTTTCCTACAGAAAAATATTTTCACAGTGCAGATATAGTTTTTTTTTGTTTTTTTTTTCTTGTAGCTTTACTCCTTTTATGACACTAAAAACTGTTATAACGTCCTATTTCAATTTTGTCCACCTACGCCCTTTGGGCTAAATATATATATATGCACGCATAAAACTCGGAGCCATAGTTAGAGTTGCTGCCAACTTAATTAAAAACACTTCTCTTTCGCATTCGTGTTGGTTCGTCGTTTTTTGCTCTCCTCGACTTTTAATTTCTATACAGAACTGTCACGGACTCGTTCCGTATTCTACCACGTCACCCGATTTTCCGTTTAGCGATAACGCGAGAGACTCTACCAGGAGAGGATTTATGAAACGTAAATTACTTTTATAGTACTACAGGTACTCGTCGACCTTCATCTTGTTTTTTTTTGCCCCAGAGGTTCACGGTAGAACAACATAGAAATGGTGAAACTAATGAAGCTTGGAGGAGAACAGTACCATCACGCTCTTTACAACTAAGTGTAGTCTCTTTATAATATACAATTTGTTTCTTTAACTAAATTCAACCAGACAACGCTGAAAATGCTCTTTTCTTTGGTATACAATTCGTTTACAACGATTTATAATTCATCGTGAAACATTTTTTGATATAATTCAAGATTTTTCATCATGTGTCTTGTATCGCTAAGTGACAAACTTTGTCGAAGAAAATTTCTGTTCAAAAAATTCAATTATTTTCCCCATATTTATTTAAATTAAATATTTTTTTTTCAAAATGGAATAAAAATATCTTCAATATAGCTATATTTCGATCATAACGTCCGATGTTTTTAGGAATACATTCATTTGGGTTTTTTTTTTATCTCGTCTGCAGTGAACACAACATTTTCGAGGGGTGACTGAATTTACATTTCACTATCTGCGAATTTCCATACGAGGTTTTTGTCACAGCTCTTTCGGTGGGTGAAAAGCGTAGTGTGATTTTAGTCGATAGATATATTGCAGTCGAATTTTTTATACTGAATAGAAACAAAAAAAATGCATTTCGACGAAATCGTAATTTTTTTTTTTCGTTTTTTTTCGTTTTTTTTTTTTTCATTTCAGAATATTCGTTATAACAGAAATATTGTCGATTGATGATTTTACGAATCTCGCAACTTCTCAATATTCATTGACCCGAAGTCTCAGTGTTATTGAATAAATAATTTTTTTTTTTTTTTTTTTTCAGTTCTGAGTGGAAGTCGTAACGCCATTGAAATTGATCGTGATGAGCTACAAGACATCGACTTTCACGGTTTCCACCGTTCCCCATCTTCGAACGTAAGTCTACGTTCATGCTCAATAGTTCTTTTTTAAGCTTGCCCCAACGACGTTCTTTTGTAACCACAGGGAATTTAATTAAAAAACACCCTTTCCCGCAAGAACTCCTCCTTATACCCCGGAGCGAAAAGTCCAACGAGTCGACAGGTTTGCCGCAATTAACGGAACGCCTTTTCCGCATTCGCGTCTGAAACCTTATTTTCGGTACTCATCACCACTGCCGTTTTCCACTTTTTTCTCCTTTCTATTCTCAGTGATGGTGCATTGCCAAACAGAAGATGAACATTTTATTTGTATCATTCCGTCGCTTAAAATGAGATTTCGTTGTGATAAAAAATTCATCGTGGATTTATACTGGAGGTTTGATGCTCTGATATTCTTCCAACTATGATCGATTCAACTCGAATAACATCTCGATCCAACAGCAAAAAGCTTACAGAATTTCAACGTTTTAAGTTGAAGAAAAGTTCAATCTAATTATCTTACGTGCTTGTCTGGAATTCACGATTTGCATGAACAAGACGCGAGATTTTTGGCTCAATAGAATCGACGAGGCCCTTGTATTTTGATTCAAGACACTCCCTGGAACAAAAATGTTGTCAAAATATTAGAAAAAAAAAGGTCAAGGTGGAGCTGCTATCATTTGCAGAAATGTAGACGAATTTCTATTAGCTAGTTCAACGTGCATTGGACACTTTTGGAACAAAACCGTTCGTTACAGTGACGGTTAGCCCTGATGGTAGGATGTTATTTGTGAATATGCATGTGTGATGTGTCAATGTGTATTTGTTACCACCCTCGTATCCAAAGTTTGGACGCTGCTGAAAATTGAACGTGAACGAGAATCGCCCCTTGTGACAAGGGTGGTTCGTTCGGCCGTGCACCAAGGAAGCGGAACTTTCAATCTCGGGACCCATTGAGTCTCTCACTGTGCCCACCGCCGGTCTCTCTGCGTCTGTGGAAAAAGAGCAACGCCAAGGCAATTATTTCTCGGACACAAAAAAAAAAATGAAATAAAAAAAGGAAATAACCGTGGCAGGTTTTACGGGTGAGTTGTGCGCACGGAATATTGGAGAGTTTTGATCGTTTCGTTGTGGAACGGTGATTGTAACTCCGAGGAATGGAAATTTTCGAGCGTTATTATGTATTCTTTTTCATATCTCTTTGGCAATATTTCATCATTTCCAATCATTTTTTTTTCAGCCCGTTTTTTTCGTTCATTTTTTTTAGTTTGAATTATTTTTCATCTCGTATATTTTACTTAATTTTGATCGTCTTATTTATCAGGTATTTCAACAGATTGTTAAAACGGTAAGAATTTTGAAATGTTACGAGATGGAAGGCTTGCTTCGTTCGGATCTTAATTATATCCTATTTTTCTGTACGATAGAACCCTCGTAATTACAAGGTGGGATAACACAACCCCGGGAAGCAGGGTTAGAAGGTCGCATGAGCTTATAAAGAGAGAATAAGAGCTGAAAGAGCGAGAGTGTAGAGCTGAGAAAAGGAAATGGATGAGACAAATGCGATTCCGTGAGAAAAATGTACGGGTATATAGGAAATAAGAGAAAAGGACGGCGCTCGGGGTGGATGCTGGGTGTGGAAAAGCAAAGGAGAGGAATGAGATACGAGATGGTGAAATGGGGGTTTACGCCTCTCCTTCCTGTACCGAAGGTCAAAAGTATATATACATTTAGCCAAGCTGCACACTCGGAAAAATTCAAGATGCAAGAAAGATTACCAAGATTATTCGAGAGATTCCAATTTGCGACTGAGCTCCATCCGCCGCGCTCTCGCGTCTCGGTGCTTCAATATATAATAGCCACGGGAGCGTAACTCTCTACGGTATGCGCGTCAATTCATTCTTCTGTCTTCTTCTCAATTTTCCTTCATTTTAACGAAAGATCGAGCGAGAAACGTGCCAAAGAATTTACTCATTCCTCCTGTGTCGCCTTTTAACAATGAAATCATTACTATTCACGCTCGCTTCGGTGAACAAATTTTCTCGTTTTCATTTGTATGAAACGCTAAAGAAGTAACTATGTTTGTGCACATTGAACGATTGAACGATCGTATTTTATCGACAAGAGAAGGAGAGACTCCTGGAGACAATAAATTATCGACGTGTAACGCGTAATTGAATTACACTGGGTGAAATAAATTTTCAGGATTTTACGCTAAGTGAACGCGTACATATAAATTCAACGGTAGACATTTTCTTCTGTCCTAAAAGAATCACCTTCTGACGGCTGCAATTCTCATCCTCTCGTTTTACTACTTATACATTACGTCGCCAACCTCTTCGAGTATTTTTGACGAATATACGAGCACTCTCGTAAGATTAAATTGGAATTTTTATCAAGCTCTGTATCTTTTTCTCTATCCAGCTTCTCTTTACTCACTACCATTCTTTCTCATTTTTTCTTAAGCTGTCCGACGAGTACCAGAATCAGTTGATTTTTTTTTTCTTCTAACAATATGAAATCGTTCTGATTTTTATTGATCCACTTGCTCGAGTTTATTTCATGAAGCTACAATTATTAATGCTTAAAAAAAAAAATTTATACGCATTGGACAACAGAATTGTCGCATTTTCAGTCCTTTTTTTGTTTATTCCAATACAGATAGTAGATTTTAATGTTTTGGATAAATCTATTACAAAATTAATGATCTATTCGATATCAAATCAGATGCATTTCTTTCATAGCTGAATTAAAAATTTTTTTTGTTATTCATTTTGTTAAGCAACACTTTCCAACGTTCGGTTGAGTGCTGTGAATATATCAGAAAATCTCGGACCAGTAAAATCACTCGTCTCTTCGTTCTCCGTGAAATTTAAACTACTAAACTGTTCGACTACTTTTTAACACTTGCAACCATTACTATCCGTCTTTCGTGGTGGACAAGCCTCGAAAGAGCTTTACGGGTCATTGGCGTTTGCCACGTTCATCCTGGTCTTTTCTTTCTATCAATCACGATCCTCCATCGATTACTCTTTTTTCTTTCCCTCTCTCTCTCTTTCAACGTTGTTCTCTTTGTCCTGTATTCGGTGTACAGCCCTGTTCGTATATACATATATATATAAAGTAACCAGACACGGTTACCACAGTTTTTTTTCCCCGCAAACCGAGCTGTAAGTTAATGAATTCAGCCGTCACTAGCAGACGACAAAACTTTAAGTTAGTGGGCTATGTTCTCACTACCGCTTCTATGTGATAGAGAGAAAACTGGCCCGTTCGTTTAATCTCTGAGCGTGGTAATGTAGTACAACCAGGTGTACAGAGCAGATATCATATATATCGTCAACTGCTCCCTAAAAAGCTGAAATTCTCAATATACAAGGATACAAGAATCGAAAGGGCTCTGCTTTCTTGATTACGCTGTAGCAGCCGACACACAGCGATGGTCCCACTCATCTATTTAACTCGACTTGCTGAGACTTGGCGTTCGAAGTTTGGAAACTAAAGTTCTTCGTGAAATAAAGTATTGAAAGCTTCCTGACTTTTGTATGTCTTACTCAGAGATGCTGGGTAACATCCACCGCACGCTTCATGCGATTCAGAAGTAACTAAAAAGAAAAAAAAAGCAGGAAATGTTTCGATTTTTTTTCTCCTCTCCAAGAAAAATGCCATTTGGTAGTAAAATTTCAATAATTTTCGTTTCTGAAACGTCTGAAACGAAACTGAAAACGTCATGATTTTTTTTTGTTTTGTTCTGAAAATATCTGAAAGTTTGTTTAAACGCAGAAATAAAAATTTTTTTTTTCAAATCTACGAGGTTTTGTTCTCAATCGAAGAGAAATCTCTCGAGGGATGAACAGATAATGACATCGAAAAGTGTTGAATGTTCAACTCGGCTCGGAACGCGTGTACATTCGTTTACAGCGTTTACGGGCCTTATCACGGTTCGTGCGTCGTTGGTTCATCTCCAGTGGTCGTTTCGTGGTCTATTGGGTATTTGCACTTCGGATCAACGAGCTTACGAGCCCTTTTAAAACTACGTTCTGTTGATTGAATAATACAGTTTCCATCACTTTTTATAAATGCTGCGTCAATATGACTGACATATGCAATGTCGATGATGAAAATACAAAATTCATTTTCATCTGCATCGTGTTTATTTAGAATGGAACTTTACGAGAGGTTAATAAATATTTTAAATCTTGATTCCTTAAAAGAAAAACGATCGAAACGTGACGGATGGTTCCGAAAGGTTTTTTTGATAAACAAAAAGTTGACAATAAAATGAAAAAAAAAAAAAAAAAAAAAAAAAAAAATGTTTGAGACGTGGCATTCAGAGATTTATTGTAGTCTCGGGATCAGTACACTCGTAGCCATGTTCCTGGTACCATCTGCATAATTTTTTCGCTCGATAAAACGATTCGATGACGACAGCTGAAGAAGTAATTTTTGGCAAAACTCGTTATAAGCTAGTGAATCGATGCGCTTTTAAAATTGGACCTGAATTCAAAAAGATTGTTCATTCGTTCAGGGAGAGAAAAGCTGTTCATTGAAAGCTCAGGATTATTCTCGATTCTAAGACGTTCGGGGAGAAAATAATGTAACGGTAATCTGTACGTGCGAATGACACAGACCCAGGGGTCGTCAGGGAAAAAAAACAATCTATTACTAGAACCCCATCAAAGCGACAGTTTTCTGATTGGCCGCACTACCGTCACTGCGCGTCATTTCCTTCCTGCCTACAGCCCTAATCTATTAATAACAGTTGTTAGAAATTGTAACTGGAAAAAAAAAAACTTGCACGTTTTCGCACTAACTAAATTCAATTCTCGTGGAAATATTTATTCTCGTTTCACGTTTTTCTTTTCACATTCTAACGCGCATTTACGAATCTTCTGTCATTCTAATTCTCTTTTATTGAAAATCTATTGAAAAATTTTTAACGAGCAAAATTTTAATCACGACGTCGATCAATTCAACACATTTTTGTGGATATTATGAAAAAATTTTACAACCTTAGAAAAAACGAGCACGTCCATACACTTGTGTCAAATTGGATTGGGAATTGCTGTATATGCCAGTTACACGCCGTCACCTGTATTTATATACGCGCATGCACTCATTGATTATCGGCAATTTTACACATTGGCATTTGTACAGCCTGCGGGAGAAAAGAGAATCGACACCGATATCACGAAGGGACGTTATCACGTCCGTATTTGAATCGTTGAGGCGTCATATCGTTTTACTTTTTTATACTACTAGCGTGGAGCGCATTCCTGCGATAACATCGATAACTTGGAACTGTCGGAACGCATCGTAAAAGAATGTTTTTTGTTGTTCTCTGTTGTTGTTGTTTTTTTTTTGTTCCCGGGGGCTTTGACAATTCTTTATGTAGACCAGCGACGACCGCGGTTCTCTCCATGTTGATTACAACAATCATCGCCTCGTTTTCGCTTTTCAGCTCTTTCGTATCTCTGGTCAACGGCTCCCCGTGCTTCCAAAACTGCGGTAAAAGTATTGATGGCAAACGAGAAAAAAGAAGAGAGCTACAGTCGAATCTCGAATGAATTGACCCACCGAAATGCTGTCGTATGTGAATTTTCGTTTCGAAGTTGATCTTTTTTGAAGTTCAAACACAGTTTCGTACTGGGTTAATTGGATTTTTATTCGTTGAAGAAACAGACTAATAATTAAAACAGCCTCGAGAGATGTTACCATAAGTTGTGACTCCTTTGAATGCTTTTGTTCAAATGTAAGAACAAAGAAAATCAAAACGTTGTAATTTCTATAAAAAAAGCGCAAGAAAAATTCAAATAGAAGTATTCGAAACCTTTATAATCAAAGAATAATGAGAATAAGCTTCTTTAATTAAAGAACGGTACACATTCGTACACGTGCAACTGAAGCTACGATTGAAAAGTCCAGACTATGTGTTAGCACTAGTTGAAATTTATGTGGCGCTCATATGACACGTGACTTATGGCAAATTCGTTGGATTCAACGTGGATAAATAAGATCTGCTACAGAGACACGTATTTGAGAATGTAGTGCAAAATTTTGGGTTGCGAATAAGAAAAAAAAGGAAAGCTCAATGATTTTTCTTTCGAATTTCATAGAATGCGCAGTGTGCTGCTGGCGAAAGAACGTCACAAGGCGATGCATTCGATTTGCCAGTATACGTATGTATACGTTAAAAACGTTTTGCTAGAAAATAGAAAGAGAAGAGGAAGAGAGAGAGAGAGAGAGAGAAACGATGGAGCGTGAGAGAAAATTCGCTACAGAGAGGATGGCCCCACGGAAACCACTTCTGTCGCTTATATTTGAATTCCCTGAGGGTGGAAATTCTTTGTCGCGACATTACACCGAAATCCGCGTCCCTTTGCACCGCTCGTTTCTCTGGTACACAGACTGGAGAGCTTCTCTCGTCTCTCGATGCGGTAAACAATTCGCTTGCTCTCTCTCTCTATCTCTCTCTTTGTCTGTCTCTCTCTCCCTCTGAATCGCTGGAGGCACGACGGATCCCTGACGGAAATTCCTACGTGCAGGCATGTACGAACATGGCTATGGCAGAATCTGTATATGTATATTTTCAGTATACGTATGTATACAGATCTTTTCGTTATACCTCTCGTCTGTTGACTGGAGTGATGTCTGCTGCAGAAGCTCCTTTGCTTCTGCTACTGCTGGTATGAACTTTTCTGCAGCCGACGGCTGATGCGTTAAGTACATCATATCAGAAAGCCATAAACGTTGGAAATAACAGAACACATCAGGAACCTTCGGTTATACTTTTACAAAGGACTTCACTCGAACTTTTACTTGGACTGCTTACTTTCAAAAATTTATAGCAAATAATCTCTTCACTACTGTTAAAGATTCAATGTTCCATGATTTTACTCGTGCCTTGAACGAACATTGGAAATCATTTATCGATATGGCGAAAAATGAAAATTTAGAAAATAGAATTTATTCAAATATAGAAAATTTTTTTTGTAATTTTTTTATGGTTTTAACATAAAATTTCTGATATCGGATGTAAAAAGTTGGTAAAGATTAATTTTGATGAATGAAAAAATCAGCGTAAAAAGTTTCTCGTCGCGAGTAGAATAAGTAATCAATTTGAATGAACTGCTCATTGGGGTGACCGAAAAGGAATTTTTTTTTTTTATCGTCTATTGCGCTATTCAATAAGAAGCTCTGAAAAAAGCTGAACGCAGTTAAACACAAATAGAAAGTTCTCAACACGACTAACGTCTTAAGCGTTGGTTCGTCGTTCATGAGCATCTGTGGTCACAATCCTGTAGCTTTACAGTGTACGTTGTATACTAGAACCGTATAGAGATATAGAACACACGGGGTGTTTAAAGTTTCAACACTCAGGAAATGAAAGTTTTGGCCTGTGGTCGCCCGTCGCCTTTACTCGTACATTTTACTCTCGTATACATATCTCTCTTTCTTTCTCTTTTCTCATTCTCTGGTTCGGTAGAATGGCTTCTAGCCGAGAACTCATTGTTCTTTACGGTGGACGAATGAGCTCGTATTTATTTAAGCCGCCTCTTTCAACATTTACGTTGACCCGTTCGTCTCGTCGCAATAAAATTGACCGACCTTCAGCTATCGATTTTATCGATTAGTTCAAACATTTTCTTTCAATCCATTCAACTTATAGTGCATATACGAATGAAAAATATAAATATTTACAGAATTTTCGTGCAATAATAAAACTTCGTTGGATAAGAACAAAGTGTGTCATCGCTAAAACGCATTAAGCGTGTTCTGTGATCGACGCCATGAGCGAACTACGTATAAAGTAACAGAATAATCGTATTTTTGTGTTACATTATCATGATAAAATAACGTTACACAACGGATGAAGAATTCGTATTTGAATTCGATAAAACTAATAATAATTATGCTTGACGAGAATTACTCAACGACAATAACAAAATTTTTATTTCTAAAATGACTGACTGAGTACTCGAAGCATCAGTTTATAATATTTGGGTATTGTTGGGCACGCACTCAAATCCTATTATCCATTAGATCTCTTGAGCCACGCTCGTTTCGATACAATCCATCTAATCTATTCACCCATAGTTCATGTACAAAGTGTAATAAATCCGGTCAGCTTTAGAAAGGAGTGGGGATGGTGGTGAAGAACGTTCTTGCATACGCCGAAGTTCCTAGCTAGTCTAACACTTACAGTAGCGGTACATATTGATGGAAGAACGGGCAGACAGGTCTTGAGTCTCTGGAGGGGGGAAGGGGGGGGGGGGCGATCCGACGATGCTGAAGACGTCGTAAGACAAGATAGGAAGATTTCGCACAATAGAAAAGTGATGGAGATGCTGGAGCTTCGAACCTGTGCTTTCATAATATAGTTTTAGTGGGAAAGAAAGAGGGAGAGAGAGAGAGAGAGAGAGAGGTGGGGAGGAGAGAGCTGAAGGAAAGATAGGTTAAAGGCTTGGCAGTGCCAAGTCAAACTACTTGGTAACTACTTAGAGAAAGACCCTCTTTCTTCTTGAAATGGCATCGGTGACACTGAGGTGGCAGCTATACTACGCTGAAAATGTTACCGAAGAAGCACGGTTTGTGGGTCGAAGGAAGAGAGAAAAATGCTGCATGCACATAGAGGCCCGACCAAACTCTCTCCACAACTTCAGACTACTTATAAACTTATTTTGCATCGCGTCTTTAAAACCCTATACTCAGATGAACCACCGAGTGATGCATTAGGGTGAACGGGGAGAACAGAGAAAGGGGGGTGGGGGAGAGAGAGAGAGAGAGACGATTACACGCGAGGCGTACATACTTGGGACACAGCCATCTCGGATCCTTCGATCCAACAAGCCTGAGTGTTACCAACATAAAACTTTTTACATACCTAATATCTCTTGATTTATTGAGGGAATTAATTTTTTTTTTCATTCTTTTTTTTAAAATTGATTTTGTACTCCGTCAATCCGGCAGACAACGGAGAATCTTTGTTACTGTTATAATTTTGACAAGTGAACAATTTTTGACACGAAATAATCAACATTCGATTCGTTCCTTTCTTTGTCCAGAGGCTTACAGAAGACAAAAAGGCAATCTCATGTTTTATACATTATCAACCGTAACGAGATATTATGTATCAATATTTAAAGGACGATAAAGGGGATCAAAGGCGAGATTTTGTTGGAGAGGCTTCCGCTTGATCATATAAAAAACAAAAAGAAAAGTTGACAGGTTTGTGGGGAAGCGAGATTAAAGGAAGTAAGGTCAAAAGTAGAAAAAAAAACGAACAAAGTACATAAATAGTTAACCCTGGTACGAGCAAGTGGCTCAGTCTTGCACGGATCGTGAATACATACGGATGAAATATGCATTACTTTGGTGTTGTTCATTGAGTGGCTTGTAACGAAGCGAAAAGCGAAGGGGCGAGAATGAAAGGGAGAGGAGGGGGGAGAGAGAGAGAAGGAGAGGGAGAAGGAGAGATGGGGTGTGCCCGTAGGGTTAACAATTTTGTATTCATTGCGCGCACCGGTCGATCACCCCAAAGAGACAATCTTCCACCAGTCCATGCGGCACGACAACGGAGAAGACGTGATACGCGAGTGGCATCATCACGGCATCTCGGAGCCCAGTTGAGCGTAATGACTCATCACCCTAGTGGACTTTAATGTACCCCCTCATAATCATGAGAGAAAGCTCTCCTGCCACCCCATGTCTATCAACCCTCGACCCCTGATGCTATATCCTCGTATATCCATCGTCTTTTGCCCCGTTCATTCGGTAAGATCGTATCTGGAATAAATTATGCTTCTTACGTCTTCTCTACGGTTGGATTATCATTGAAGGTCTTCGAAATCCCGACTTGTGGCACAGGGGAAATCTATATATGCGTGAAATCAAGGCTATCGAGACAAATCTCTACGGAAGTATGATGATTGATTGAACGAATAAAATAAAAAATAAATCTCATCTTCAAGATAAATGAGAAACGTTTGGCTTTAAATATTTCTTTGTATATACGTGTAAACTTGAAAAAAAAAGTCTGGAAAAAAAAAATCCATTGAAGTTCTTACTTGGCCAATAATTATATTTTCATTAGACTTCAATTTTTTATATCGTTTGTTCGCATTCGGATGTAGAAGTATATGGGTATTACAGTGGAATTAATTCGGTGGACTAATTTCGGTGGTGCAATTGAAATAATATTATATTAACGAAAGAAAACAGAGTACGAGGGAAATGAGAAAGAATGGAAATGAGCTTCCTTCGGTATAAAAAGTCTATTGTTACTGGGACATAAAACGCGCTCTGCTGGAAACCGGTCAGCGTTCCTGAAGCTCTTTGGGGACTTCTGAATTGAGACAATGGCCAAGATATTTTAATGACTCCCGTGTGGACAATTCTGTCCTGAGTTCTTTGTACGTGCAACCGGTCATTTTATTCCTTAGATGAAAAGAAGAACTGCTTTTTAATCGCCACGTCTTTAAGGATTGCTATTTCCCTGAGAGAACTCTTTAAAATTTGCAAAAGGCTAAAATAATATTCTCAGGAGCTCTTCCGGTGTGTGTGTGTGTGTTTTTTTTTTCCTTTACCTTTTCCCATGAATATGCATACACTGAATATTTGGGCGATATTTCCTTCCAAGTCGCAACTTTTTTCATTGCTGAAGTATGAGTTGTTTTTTTTTTTTTTATGTTGATGTTCAGATACCTTGAGAGGAAATACAAGACGTAATACATTTTTGGGTTGAGAAATCGATAGATACAGAATTGAAATTCTTCCCATATTTCAATAAGATCATTTCTTGTCGTATTATAAAAAATAAAAAATAAATGCATCTACTAAAAAACACCTTTTTTACTCTTTCTCTATTCATGAAATTTTCATTCCACTCATAACAAGAATACTTATCATTCAAATTTTTTCTTCGGATCATGACTTCGTTGTTGAATCTTTTACTTTTTCGTTACAACCGAAACGAATATCAAATCTATTAAGCATTCGACCTTTTTTGGTATAAGATTGAACGACTTTTCTCCGAACATAGTATTGGAAAAATTCCATTATTTTTGGTTATCAATTTGTCATTAGATTTGTTGACAACTATCGACCAATGTGCGTTTTGAGGTTATTCCCCGGGATTCATTTTTTTTGCCAGCATACAATTTATTATCTTGCTATTTTCATGTGAATAAATCATCACTCAAACTCAATGCTCCCATAGTCAATCCTCACCAAGCTTTCAACTCATAGCTTTGAACGAAGACACTCATTTTTTATTTTTTTTAAATTCCTATTCCTGCAGGGTTGCTGTTATCGTACGAAGGAATAATCTTAATGGCATATTAGTTTGCGAAGTTTAACAGAGGTAGCGTTTCATCAAGCATGGAATGTAATTAGAGTTCGAACGTTATGAAAGTTTCTTGGACATGTTATTTTCTCATTTGAGCCAATATATAGGCAAAATTAGTACATCAAGCATGCCATATATTGTGTATGCCATTTTTACGCGAGATATTCCTCATACATATCGTCTGTTGTCTCGTCGAGTAGAATTTTTTGAAAATCCCCATCAGAAAAATGCCCATCCTGCTCACTGATGCGGAGTAAAGCCGAGCCAGCCATAATGGAAGCACCTTCAAAGCATCTTGTATCTAGCGCTCTCAGAATCTTTTTATTCGATCGAGACGTTTGAAGTATGGTCTAGACACTGCAAAGAAAAATGTGAAAAAACAAGGCGATTTCGCGTTTGTTAATTTTATGCATATAATTTTTTTTTTTTTCAAGTATTTTTTAGCATTGATCCTATTAATTAAAAGTATACATACTTTTGCAAAAAATATCATCGACCACAGATGTAGCCGAGAACAATGTACGGAATCAGGTTTGAGTAAAAACGACCGAAAACTATAGGAGCCAAGTGTCGTTTCTTCGGTAACAATAAATACTTAATAAAACGTACTCTTTCCACCAATTTCTTAATCCCACGAAGAAGGGCACTGCATCAAAAGTGCTCACTGCGATTGAAATTAAAAATACTGTTAATTATTGCGCATGAAGAAAATTGCTGAATGGGTTGCTTCAGGGATTATCTATGGAGCACCCTACAGGTACAGAACAAGTGCTAATCAAGGCAACCTCATGCCTATACTATCGGATAAAAGCTTTTTTTAATTGAATATTGAACGAAAAAAAGATAGAAATGTAACCGCGAGAGTACGTTCAATTTTCCATAAGCCCTTTGAAGCTGATCCCTAGAGGAATGGAGTTAAAGAGCTACTACAATTATATTTTGCTACGTACACGCCGTACGTCAATTTTTATCGAAGAACCGGTCGATTCATTCGACCAATTTTTGTTTCCCCCACTATTGCATTTTTCAGTCGTTGAACGAGGCGTCGTGCTACGATTGTGTGCAGCCCTTGTATTCCATCTTCGCATATTTTTTTGTTGTTTCATGAAAACTTTGAGACAGAGCTGTGTGCATCGTAGCATTAAACCTTTTAAGTATTTTGGCAGAGAGTTACGAGGAAAAAGGTACGGAAACTGAGAGAAGAGAGTAAAAAAGAACGAAACGAATCAAAATTTTTCTGCTCCTTTCTATAGCTAAATAACTACGAAATTCATCGAAGATAGTTGCTATTTAATATTTCTATCATTAAAATAATCCATTTTTATGTAACCATGCACGTTCTCACATTCAACAATCTGGAATTTAGTGTCGTATTGTTGTTGGTTCGTTATCGTTCAAGAAACAAATGTATAAAAATAATTTAACGCGAAAAGAGGTATAAAAACGTTAAAAACTCGATAAAAAGATAAAAATATATATCATTGAGCGCGAACCACGGTAGTTTAAATTTCGTTGAATATGCTTTCGGTTTTGTTCGAACGAATATACCTTCGAAACTCCAAATGCGTACGTCATATTTTCGGTATTATTAATCAATTCATGGGTGTGAGAAGAAAAAAAAAAAAAAACAAAAAAAACAAAAAAAGCACAAAATTATCGTATTTTTTTCGCAACATTAAGCGACCTCTCCATCTGTACTCCCATTCGATTAATGTATTCAACCACTCTCGTATCGCACAAAATCGCTCTCGTACGTCGCGCGTGATATTAATGAGAGTTGATAATTATTAATGCACGTTTGCGTGGTCACATGTGCTCGAACGACTAAGTATATAGACGTATATGCATTCATGAAAAGCGGATGAATATCACGGGAGGTGCAAAAATGAGAGAAAAAAAGAAAAAAATTGAAAAAAATAAAATAAAAAGGAGGAACTGGGTGAACGTTGGCGCCGACGGAAATTCATATAACGAGCACGCTGACACGGCGATAATCGAGAGAAGCCACGATTTTGGAAAATGCACGCATAAAGTTACAGCAAACCCAAGCCCGAACCTGGGTGCTCGTTTCACTGTATATGGACGACATATAGTGGCAGATAATCTATCCCTTCCCACTTTCATCTCTCAACCTCGACCAACAGTGCCACGAAAAAACAAGGCATTTCCACCCTCATGTTCGCATTTTCATCGTCACTCGAGCTAGTGACAGTGTGTATATGTGTATATATATATATATATATATACACGTGTAACATACATAAAGACGCATAAAACGCCGCACTGCATGCCAACGATCCAGTGCTATTGCGTGGTTAATAATGCAGCACATTTATGACGATGAAATAAAAGTTCATCGCGTTTGCATGCGGTATGATGATCATTTTTATATTGTCGTAACAGATATATACCGACCATTATTTTATTACATAAAGCTTGGACACGAATATCACACGCCATCGCCTCTGCCTCTTATTATACATATAAAC
Source organism: Campoplex capitator (assembly GCA_037576405.1). Taxonomy (NCBI): domain Eukaryota; kingdom Metazoa; phylum Arthropoda; class Insecta; order Hymenoptera; family Ichneumonidae; genus Campoplex; species Campoplex capitator. Next base: position 2,747,309 of record JARBWI010000323.1, on the reverse strand, counting down.
ATACTCGCAGCAGGTGTTATCTACTTTTTTAAATTTACGTTGTTCAATTTTTCAGTGATTTTATTTTTCGATTATTTTATTTTGTCCATTGCATTATCCGGCACACACGAACGATAAATGAAATAATCACGAATGACGATTGCCCTTTTCTGCTAAACAATAAAAAAAAAAATAATAATAATAAACAAAACAATATGTCACGTTTTTTGTCGTTGATAAGTAATTTTTCATTGAATACGTCTTCTCTGGTGTCATTAATAAAGAGCAACCGTTTGAGAAATGTTACATCATATCAATTTTAATACGAGTATGTTTACGTTAATATTATGATAGAGAATATTAAAGTGGTGGAGCATAAAAAGATCAATCTATTGTTGTATTATAAACAGGTTATCTACGTTTGTATAAATGTCTGATGAAAAACGAAACTAACGTTAAACTATATAAAGCATTTCGTTCAAGATAGGCGATCGACAATGACCACGGAGAAAAGCTAAGCTCTTAGATAGCCCATCAATCATTCGGCCATGCCTGTATCGGTTCGGGATTTACGTGTCTCCTTCCGCTTTCGCCCACGATTGATGGATTTGACAAAGGCTTCCAGCTCACTTCCGGTACGTATCAGTAACACGCGTGTAAGATGGATATCTGACTAAAGTATACCGACATCAAGCTTTCAGTATAGTGACCGTCCGTTACTCCACCTTCAAAATGTTCGAATAAACCTTACGTATATATCGGTACGATAGCAACGAGGCTTTTCATAAGTTTGAATTGCTCAAATGCAATTTTTTAAAAAAACAACTAATGAAATTTATAACGATGGGCAAGAATCCTGAACATCGGAGGTTCATTCTTAAACGAATATCGAGTGGCTCCACCATTATCTTCGTTGATAATTTGCACACAATCGACATTTACCCAAAAAAAAAAAAGAAAACTGAAGCCTCTCCAGTTTCTAGTGAAATGGAATAAATGAAAATTGATTGCATTCAGAAAACGTACATTTCTCTTGGTAACCCGCATTGCCAAGATTTTTTTATGTCGTTTTTGGGATGCTGGTAGTCACGGTATTCGTATTTTCTTTTCTTATTAGAATCAATGAAGATTAGATTTTATATCGAAATCACAAGATCAGATCACATTTTAGCTAATTTTTCATCTTTAAATATTTGATGCACAGATTCTTCGTATGTTTTTTCTCTGACTTCGAATTTAGTGGTTACTTAAAATTTTTTGAACAAGGTTTTCATCGTATGAATTGAAAAAAGGTCATTTGTCCTTATCGACGAATGTCCCTAATAAATTATTTACAAAAAACGTAAAAACTTTTTAGTCCTTGATCATGATGAAGTTGAACATAAAAGATGAAGCCTTCGTTAATGACGACGACCACGACGGCATAGACATGCAAAATTGCTTTTGCCAGAGTGACGCTGCATTTGTCACCCCAGGTTAGGGTACATCAAGAGTAAGTGTGAGTTTGATGCGAAAAAGTACCGCACAGCGTGCGCCAGAGGATGAGAGGCGTTAATGAGTAAATAAATATTCATGATCAGGAAAAACGTGGGATGAGGAGTTTTGTCCATTGGGAAAAGTGGTGGCAAGGAGCATAATTATAAACTGCAATGCTGTCACCCCAAGAGACACGCAGACACGTCGTTTCATCTCGACAGCGAATAATAAGAAACCAAAATTTGATGAAACCTTCCCTAATTATTTCGAGAACGTATATGACACAGCACTGATTATCCCATTTTCAGGCATCGATGATCCCTTCAATGTCGTTGAAAATGTCTATCGACATAACTTACTGGAGCTTACCGAGCAAATGGAATTTTAAGTAAAATTTTTCAAATGTCTAGCCTCGATGATTTTGCCTCATCGAATTGACCCTGCCAAGAGCATATGGAAAAACGAGATACCAATTCGGATACTTTCTGTCATCATTGTACACGTACAAGGCTCTTTGGACAAGTTTCAGTGAAATTGAATAATAATAAAAAAGGAATTGAACTAAAATTATTAAGTTGGGGCTCGATTGTACACTGCCTTTATTTCTCTTCGTAGCTCCTCTGACTTGCTGTTCCATGAAAACTGCATCGCAACGTCCGGGCCAGGGGTAGATGTGTTAAACAGTATTCGCCATTCTTCTTTATCGCTCCCTTTCATACGTCACTTATTTTATCGTATATATAAACTTTTCTATTGCCAATATTTATCGTGTCGTTATTTATCCGTTACCTCTATTTACGAGACTTTACGAATTCGGCAATGTCTCCAGTTCACTCGTGTGAAAAGAATTTCCGAACGTTTTATTATTACTGGATATATATACATGAGCCGTCGCACAATGTGTGCCACACATATCGAATAATGAAAAAGAGTGAATTTGATCCAGAAAGATCAAGGAACTCTGTTGTAGCGGGTTTAGAATGTTCTTGAACGTTGGCTTTTGCTCATTCACTTGTAGACGAAGAGAATTGGAATAATATTCATGCGTATACGTTCATAGATGTAATGCATTTCTTTTTCATGCTGAACCTCTCGACGAGAAAATGGTCCAAGAGCAAAGATCAATGACGAGAGGTGGTGAGCTTCGAAGTAATCTGGTCATTCATTCGCGATGCATATACATTTATGGCATCAGCGATTAAGAAAATCTATCACCAATGTCAACAGGACGAACAGGAGAAAAGTTTTGTCACAGTTGAACCATGAAATTGCAAAGTTCTTCGGTTAGCGTGTTTCGTGTAATCTTCTCAAATTAATTCCAAGGAAAAACGGAATAAAGTGAGCGAGGAATTACATTTTTAATTGTCGATTCTATGTTATTTAAATAAATGAGAATTCTAAAGAACCTTGCTGCTCCGTAATTTTCTCTGCAACAAAATCATTCCTTTCAAGATATAATTGATTTTTCATCTGCTTTCATTTTACAACTTATATCTTGAAAACTGTCAGTAATATTGAAGTTTCCACTTTGTCTGATCTTGAAGAGAACCGACGCTTCGTATTCACTCATGGAATTCCCGACAGTAAGAACACATACTGTTAGCGTTACTATACTATTCCACTTTATGTATCTGAAACTTCATCAAATAAATAGTAGCTCAGATGGTATAGAAATTTCAACATCTTGATTCAACTAATAAGTCGAATATATCGCTGCAAAACTTTGACCTGGGTGCTACGTCTGCAGCGAATGAAAATATCGTACTCGTTTTATTACTGGTGTATACAACAAAATGAATATGTTGAAAAGTAGAAATAAATCTAATAAATGAAATAATGTGAATAAAGAATAAAAGAGAAAAGGAAAAAATCCATAAAAGCTGATCTTCGCTGTTTCCATCACTCTTGATTGACACAAAAATCGAATTCTCAGTGTTTCAAGTTTTACACAACAACTACAGCTATCCAAAACTATACTCAATGACTTTTCATTGATTCTTATTCATAAAATTTTGGATTCTGACGAAAAGATTCGATTTTTTAACCACACTACTTGGTTGATAAAACAAATGTATACTTTTTTCTTTGACACCGACTTGTATGAACGATTCATCATCGTCGGAAGATGGCACAAAAATCTCGATATTTGGTTCTTCGAACATAATCAAGTAAAGGTGAACCACAGATTCCTGGTCAACAGATCTAAAAATCATTTTTCTTCAGTTTTGAACGCAGTAACAGCATAAATAAGTTTCCGTTATTCCACAATATAATGTTTACGATTTCCTCAAACTACAAAGATCCCATTGGAGTTTAGGGAAAAAGGTTCACTCGAGATCGAGACATTTTTTTCCTCTTACCCCTGATCCTGATATGATGTCACTATTTCATACGATGTTTGGATTCGGTGACCCCGAACTCATTAAAAAATATATATATATATATATATATAATGTATCTTGCAAATAATGATTAATGGTGTGCCACAAAGCATCATCCATCGTTTCACTGTGAAGGGTTCAATGATCCGGTAATCGGCCAATTTTGAGGAGAACATTTCATGCGCATAATTCCATAAGTAAGCTTTCATATGTCCGTACGTAGCATATATAATGTTGGAGAAAACAAACTTAACAATGATAAACCGTTGTGAAATGTGCACTTATACAGAATTCAATATCGTTGTTCAAGACTGTCTGTTCTATACATATATGATTAGCCAAGACTGTGGTACACACTTTATAAGCGTATTAAATGTCTGCATTGAAGGTTCACTAGTGTCCTTGCAATGTGGCTATCTAGGCAACGTAAACTCGTTATAAATATGGTCTGTACATATAAGGTTCCAATATATAAGTATGGTTCGTGCTCCACGTCCTTTCCCGAGGGGTTGTCACGATAGCCAATTTAATGGACTGCCCTTGGCTGTTACCAGGGATCCAGCGTATCCAATATTTTATGTTATCCTGAAATTCGCATCGATCCCTCACTTCTGTGACGTCGACATAGTGACTTGAAACAAAATCCGATGTAAGCTTATTTTTGTTTTTATCCTTCACATAAAAATTGCCATAAAAAAAAATTGTTCGATTTATCCGAAAGTTGCTCAGGCTTGGAATGGTTGAGTAAAAATGAAAATCGAAGAAATGCTTATAATTCTCAAGACGAAAGAAGGGAATATGTATAATTGAAAATCACATAAGAAAATGAAAATAAAAATGTTTGCACAGGCAAAATTTATATCTGACGAACTCTACTTTGGCATTTATTTCGATTTGTTCGTGAGCAAACACGCCAAAGTATTTTGTCGGGAATGTCATATATGGCACACGTATATGCCTCTCTGCACACTTGTCACTATTTTCATTACATAAGAGCGGGATTCCTCGCAGGCCAAAAGTTCAAAGTCCAAACTCGTGTCCGTTCTATTTCCACTGTTTCGACGTATCATCCAACGGGAAATGAAAAAGTTAATGAGCAGCATGTAGAGCACGGTGCAAAGTGCTGTTTCATCAAAGATACGACAATGAGAGGGGTCGGAAATATAAGATCCGGTGAAAAAAGTTCTCTTAGCATTTTTGCACTTCGGTGCGTGTGAAGTTTCCTTGATTTTTTAAATAATTGCTCGGCTCAGGCTGCTCTTTGAGCTATAGAAGATTTTTTCTCTCTATGCCAAATGTGCTATCGATTTTAGTACGAATGAATCAACTCCGAGAAATTCCGAACAAAAGTGATGAAAAAATGAGGATTCAATGAATCCTTTGTCACATAAAAGAATAAATACTACATACATATGAACAGCATTGGTTCTACTTGAAGGAATTGATAGTAGAATTAGTTTGATTACGGTTACAGAACGCATCGAAGTAGGTGAAAGGGATTTAATGTAATCGACTGAGGCATGAACGAAACCTTGTATCATTAATCAATGGTGATATAGCACTGGCATTATGTGTGTCCCACTGGGTCAGTTCTGGTGTTTATATAGACAAACTTGATGGTCCATTTATTTACCATTAATGGCTCATTAGCGAATAAAGCTATAAACTCTCTGAGGTCGCATGTCACCTCATCTCTCTTTTGTCACTCATATTGTCCGTCGTTGTCGCACGACCATCGTTCGTATATCGCTGTATATCGCTCTCTCTTTCCGTTTCCCTCCGGCCATCATTCGTATATGCTCTACTATTTTATTTCGACTGTATAATTATATTTATCTATATGCAGACCTTATTTACTGCCAAGGATATTAATCTTTCGCCGTGCTTACGCACTAATACATTTTTTCTAAGTGAATGTAAATATATGCTTTTTAAATATCGTCAACAATTTTGACAATGTTTACCGAGCTATTGGCTGGAAAATATCACCGGCGTATAGAATCGTGTCATACCCTTTGTGGACTCGTTTTTTTCACTAGACACAAGCCAAATCATAGAGAGAAACGATCTTTTTACAACACACATCTTTTATCCAACTTGCACGCTATGTCTTTTCTCAATTTGCTTTGATCCGCATCAGAATAAAATCAGAACAAATGCGATTGCGAATCGGTAATTGAAAAGTTTTTAGCATCGTTTCGAGGCTAGCTCAGCGGATAAAGAGTCGACAGTTTTGGTCAATGGTGTTCTAAGGACATCGGTGATCTGTCGAAGTCTCGAGCGTATACGTCGAGATGTACGAATCGCTCACCTGGGAAATTCAGATCGGTATGGTGCGATCCACGCGAGTGATACCAAGCCCGTGATGGGATTCACCGATGCGCTATATGGTGTTACACGAGGTAGGCGGTGTCCGATTCCCGATATAGGAATTACTAGTACGCTGTGAACCGAGACCCGACGCCATCTGATAGATGGTAATGCCTGGAATGACACATGGACCGGTCAAATAGTCCGGCAATAAATTCCCCGAATAACCACGTAAGCCAAGAAATTCTGGGTGCTTTCGTAGCGGGAGTGGCCGAGAATTCGCGAGAGTACTGTCCCTCGTTCCCCTGCTCCCTCCTCTATCTCTCCCCCCCTTCTCTTTCCCTCCGCATCTCTGCTATTATTTACGTTGAAAATGTAGAATGGATACAGGCCCCTCCGGTATCAGGGGCTCATCCCGTTTGCTTTTCTTTCTTCCTCTCATTTTCTTCTCCATCTCTTTGTGATTTACCTTTATTTCTAGTCGGAGGCTCTCTGCTTATTCCCTCCAACGATGAGACAACGATATCACGAATGAAGGCACATCTAGCTGCCAGTGACCACGAGATCGGCCGGTTATGTACATAAATGTATGAGGTATGAAAACGTAAGAATATAAGGAATATACATGCTAGACGTATACATAACGACCCGGATCACGATGAAGATATACGAAAATCGTATTTTCTTGGATAACGCTTGAATTCTCCGTGTTTGTTTCCGTCGTTAAGAACAGAAATGGGTAATTTCTCATATGACAAAAACAATCATCAGTCTTATTTCGGCTAAGGGATATTCTATCGTTATTGATTCGAACGAACTTTATTCATTTTTTTTGTTTTTTTTTTTTTCAATTTCCTTATGAAAATAGTGTTCCTTGTCTTCCGTACATATCGATAATGTACGGAGTTTCTGAATTAAAAAATTCTTCGTTCAGCTTCTTTCATATCTTTATAATTGAATTTAAAAATGTAATGAAAACTTATGAAAGTTTGATTATCAGATAACATTATTTGGGCTTGTTTTCATTTAAAAAAAATTCAAGATACTGAGAGATATACAGATTTGTAATTTTTGTAGTAAGTATACGAATAGTTTCTTGGAAGAAAATCATACGAGTTTCGACGTTCAAAAAAAGTCTAAGTCTTGCAATCATGAGAATGGAAAGCTGTATTTAATATTTTAGTTGCGTTAATGTCAGATGAGTTCAAAGCTGGCGCTGGTGGCTGTATATTTTTTCCGTTATTCCGTTCGAATGGCGGAAGAATGGAGGTATACATATACGTTGGTGTTTGAGATAATATTTTCAGAAGATGAATATTTTTGTAGCTCCGAGATAGGTAGAAAGACGAGAAAATTGTAACGGAGACCAAGATAGCGCAAGACCTTATTTAACTGGATATCGCATGGATAGGATAAAAAGGAAAAGGGAGGGAAACGGGAGAAAGGGGAAGGGAGAGGGAGCAAGGGAGTAGAAGCATGGGAGATAGAAAAGAAGGGTGCTTTCGTAAAGGGCAGAGTGAAAAGAGGTTACCAGCGTCGTTGGACCCGATTATGACTATATGCATTTGAACACCGATATACAACTATGAGCCCTGTTCTCTCGTGTCTGCGTGCTTCGTTCAAGTTTTCCAGAGTGTGTCACGAACAAGAGGTTTGTCGTCGCGACGCCACGAGAGATAAGAGAGATCGCCGTGAGCGAGAGTGCGTTCGAGACTGCTACCACAGCGAAATTGAAAAGTTCCTTTAGCCTATTTTGCGCAAGAAAAACATGAGAGCATCATCCCTTCGCATGCTCCGGCTTTATCAAGTCACGTTCTACGACCTTTCGATCGCTTACTTTCTCTCATTTCTTAACAGCATATACTCATATATCTTTACTATATATATGCCTGTATATAAGCGAATGACTGCCCGAGGCTCGCCGTCTGTGTTTGGTCGGGACCGTGAGAAATCAACTTCGCTGAGGGTCAGGAAGTTTAATTACGCGAGGCCATGATGAAGACAACCGCAATTGAGTGCACTTTTCTTGCTTCCGCGTACACATACCATCTTCTTGAAACTCATCAGCAGTCTTTCGACTCTTAATCCAACAAATTCGCCTGCCAACGTCTTTTATTATTACTACTTTGAAGATGTAACTGTTTTCAAGAATATAGTTCGTGATATTGGATCGGTTTTCAATGTTATTTGATTTTGTACTTTATTCTGAATTAAATGGATAAAAGATTTTCTTGATAAAGAAATTTTGTTTTGCAGGAACATTTTGATAACGATTCATTCATGGAGGAAAATCATTTTTTAAATTAAATAAAAATAAAAATCCTAGTAGATTTCAACTTTTTTTCGGAGTGGTTTTAACTGGTCTATTTGTTTCTAAATAATCAGTATGTACGTGAACGTATATTATACTTTCCGAAAATTTACACGCACGTATATGGTTACATCGATGTATACCAGTCCATGTTGCTACACGTAGACTCGATAAGTTACTTTCGTTGGGTGTCCTCAGGACGAGATAACTTTTATTTTCGCGATCCTTTTTTGTCTGTTTTTCTTCTACGTCGCATTTCGGTTGGTCATTTTTTTTTCCTTCACCCGATGTGCTTCTCTCCATGCCATCCAGGCGATCCAATAAAGAAAGAACGAGAAAGAAAGAGAAAGATATTTATTTCGCTGTCCCAGATGGAACTCCCTGGAGAGTAGAGAAAGGGAGAGAGAGTAGAGAAGGAAGAGAGAGAGAGAGAGAGAGAGTGTGAGAGTGAGAGTTTTCACGATATAGTTCAATAAAATTTATCTTTGCAAGGTGTAAGAGAACGAATGGTGTGGACACGCGAGTTGACCGTTTGCCCCATCGTGTCTATATATGCGATGCTCTCGATGTCATATACTACCAGGCAAGCAAAGAGATCTGCAACGGTTTAAAATTCTTTCAGCGTTATCTCGTGGGATCGTTTTAACTATAGATGTGCGTCTCAAGCCCTTTTAGTGGCCGTGGAGAATTCGAGCCACAACTCTCTGTCTCTTCGATGGAAGATAGTTATACCACGGAAAATCCACGGTCGACGTGGTCAGGATGAAACCTTTTACTATGAAAAGAGACGCAACATAATAAAATCTTATTCTCTCTCTCTCTCTCTCTCTCTCTCTCTCTCTCTCTCGCTCTGTCTCTATATTCTATGTGTCAAAAAAAGTCACTTGTATCTAACGAACGTCCGGCGGCCAAAAAACGGACTCTCTGGTGATTCGATTCACGTAGACGCGTTACCGGGCAGTGAAGAGACCGTAATAACTCGGAGGTCTAGCATCCAAAGCTCTCCTCACACAGTTTTGATGCGCCCGTCGCGAAAGATAACCCCTGAAGCTTCCTGTTGGATATAAGATTTTTATACTCCACTCCACGGAAGCGATGCGACTTCCACAATTTTCTCGACGTACGTGCCGCTAACCTGATCGTATACCAGATTTATTTCCGACCTCGCAAAAAAAAAAAAAAAAACAAAAAAAAATCACATCCGTTTCTTTACGTGTGCGCATTAGAAAAACCTTTTACACCACTACGATTTCATTTCGTTCCGATGACTTAAGAAATGCTTTTCCGAATAGATAAATTATAGATTCGAGGAAATAATCTCTGTTGAGCTACACCAAAACTTGCATAAATTCAAAAATATTACATTGAAACGAAAAGAATTGATGTACGTCATTTTTATTCTTTCTGAAATTGTACAATAAATCTTTTTACGCGACGCAGTTACACAGTTGATGTCGTTCCTCTGCTACACCGTTACTCAAAGCGTTCTCTAATGGACTCCTCGCACGAGAGCTTATGGTTGTATACGCGGCTTTTAACGCACGTAAAGAAAAAAAGAAAAAAGAAAAAATCCTCAGCCCCAAATGATCTCGTGCATAATGTTGTTTCCGCAAAGTGTTTACGATACCAGTGCGCGCTCACCTGTTTTATCACCGCAATCTCGTATCATCTTTTATCACTGTCCGGTTCTCGTAATATATACACCGGACTTGTACAACACCCTTCAATTAGGTTACCTCTTCTCTACTTCATGTAATTACTACGTGGGCGCTCGCGCGCACTCACCGCGTCGCTCATCGTTTCATTTAAAGCACGCCATCTTGGATCGCGTGCGTAAAAATATATCCACGTTTCTACGGCTACCTCACACATAGGTATAGTCGTTTTGCTGTCTTCAACGTACCCCAAGCGCTATGGATAAAGCAGCAGCATACCTGAACGGAAAACCCTTTTCCGGTTTCGGAAGTCTAGAATAACGGGCGTACGAAGACCGTGAGTTTAACGATGAGATTAGCACCCGAAACCCCCTTAGCCCCTCTCTTAATTACAAGCTATTGCGGCCTCGGTAATCGTTTCAGCATGCTGGACGAATGTTATCGCTTCGAGAGTCTGGGTGGTAAAAAAAAAAGAAAAAAGATTTAAACGTTTTGGGACTGTGAAACATGTGAAATCGAACTCCGTTTATTTTCGTACGTTTTCATCAAGGATTCCATCTAAATTTGTTTTTTTTTTTTTTTTTTTTTTTTTTTTTCAATGCAATTGAGAATTCGAATTTCCTACGAAATATTGATAGACCAACGTCATTTATAAAAAAAAATATATATTCACTGTCAATGTATGATGTATGAATTTTATTATAATTTTGAAGAGAATAAATCCCTGAAAATATCTTCAAAGTTTCTCTGGTTTTTGTGAGACTTTATATATATATATATTCAACAAGATAAGTCGTGGCAATAACCCTAATTGCAAGCTTTCCAAGGGATATAAACGTTTTAGCCGGGGTTATCGTACCGAGAGATTTAGCCCTCTTAACTACCATTGCGGAATAATCCCCGTGTTTTTCTTCCATTGTACGTTTTCTTTTGAATTTATGAATAAGAAAAAAACATTCCCCAATGTTTGCTCAGGCAATATGAATGTATATATAAATATACGAATGGAAAATATAAATAAACGTTACGCTATATGAAACGATCTTCTCTAGTATACCAGAAAATATTTCGTAAAAATGTATTTCTTCAATCTCGCATGTAGAAACTCGTAAAATCAATAGTTGCGAGTACATTCTACTCAATGGCTTCGTGCAATTCGAAGAGATCCATCGCATATACCCCATGAAACGTGCAATTTGTCAAGAGAAATTCGAGTGCTGGCTTTCGGATTTCGTACAGCTAGGAACTGGCAGCTAGTGATAGGTATGCTTCATGAACATGCTTGCGCGCGGGCACATGCCAGGTGACTTTGATCAAATAATCAATCATTTCAAGCAATATCGCTGAATATAACATGTCCCGTTTCGAATTAAATCGATTATAACCGTTTTTATAAAAGAATGATTATAGGGTGGTTAGGATGAGCGCTTTCTCAGTATGCGCATAGCTGAAACGATTGCGGATAGAGCGAAAATGCATGAGCACGGAAAAGAGGCGTGGGGCGTTGAATTTCCTATCGAAACGAGTTTTTTCGTCGTTTTTGGATCTCTACTGGTTCGAAGGCACGCAGCCAAATTCGACTAATAGTTTTATTCTCAAGGATTGTCCTTCAGCTGATTCATGGCGTGTCGTTAATTCACATCTAGTGTTAAACAAAATAGAGACATGGTACAGCAATTTATTTGTGAAATTAAAACGATGGACTTTGATTTTGATCCTAATGCCCATTTTGTTTTCTTTTTAATTTTCGACTATTCCGGAAGTATCAATAGTAGAGGGCAAAAGATTGAAGACTTTTCGAATATAAATTCAGTTCGAAACTCGTGCCCGCATTGTCGACTATTCAACCGCACACACCCCGTATATAGTTCAGCGTAACGCGAGGCGTGTGATAGATGTTATATAAGCTGCGTAATATTGGTAGATAGCAATGAACGCGAGAGACGTATAGGAAGAAAAAAAAGCGAGAGAGAGAGAGAGAGAGAGAGAGCCACGTAACCGAGACGTATAATGTCCGGATTCGTATTCCCATGCGGTGCTAGGATCATGTAGATCCCTTGCCATTATCGGAGAATCTGCCCATCGAAAACGTGATAGCCTGACTTTGGCATTGTCCATAAATCAAACCGCATGGCTCGCATGGGAGGTGTCCTTAGCCATCCCTTCTCTCTCGCCTTTTTTTTTCTTACTTTTTCATCACGGAACTTGTGTGAAAATAAGTGGACATGCAATATAGACAGCCGGTAGTATGGAAATGCTGGTAAAAAATTTCGGTTTGTTGGAGGGTATGCGTGTGTCTTTTTCAATACACGTACGAGAGATCGATTTCTTTTGGAAATTTCATCAAAAATGTTTCGAGAAGCATACACGTGCTGGCAAGATTATAATCCTTAGAAGTTGATGATACCACGCATCGTCAGTAGTATATGAAATCATGATTTTATTCCATTAAACAAATCCACTCGAACTTCAATAGTTTTTTTATTCATTCGGTATTTCCTAGTCAGGCCCGAATTCGTTTTTTATCGAATTTTAGTTTAGTAAAAATTTAGTAAAACCCCTGAATTTTTAGAAAAACAAAACTTTTTTGAAAGAAAAAAACGCAGGTATGAATACACATTTTTATTTAGAGTAATGAACGCTTATTTAATCGAACAGCATTTGCAAAATCACGCCACAAACGTTAATTTTACATTCAATACTTATCTTGCAGTTTTTTTATTGGTGGATGGTTTCGCGTTGCCTCCGATCCATGGCGTTCTTCAGTCCTCGCGATATTCCTCTCTAATTCGACATGAACAATCAAACCCAAAAATATTCCTCTGCGCTGAAGAATTCTTGAAGTCGTTGAAAGAGTGGTAAACACGATTCAGTATTGGATGAGAGCAGGTTCTACTGATTTATATTCATCTTCCACCACCGGGATGGCCTTTCCCTTCAGTGGCAAGGATCGAAATCGAGGGAGAATGTAAATCGGCGCTGTGATTCAAGTACGACATATTAGCGAATCTTAGCTGTAAAAAAATCCGAATCTGCAATAAATAAAGCCTAGTTGACTTCCCAGTCTATGCTATAATGAATTCGAAACTCGGCTAAATTGCCCAATCAGAAAGCCTCAAAGAATACAAACCAATCGTGTTGTCTCATCTATTATTTTATAGATTGATACGTAAAGGTTCGAACACCAGAAAAAATAGTATGCTGATGGTGTCAACGTATTCGATTTATAACAAAGTTAGGGAAATCGTGCTCCATTGAAATGTCTGTTAAATATCTTACTGCAAATTAGATACAGCTAATTTTCGACCCAATCCCTAATTCGTCTTCCTCATAGTACATCAAGGAAAAAATCTGTACGTTAGAAGAAAAAAAAGTATAAGAAAGTTGGAACAACTATTCATTCGAAGAAAAATTCTTACACTATGAACTTAGTATTGTATATAGCTCAAACCTCATGATTGGCTCCTGAAACCTTTAACGCTATTTTTTCTAAACCTCATGACCTCCTCCCGGAACCTTCAAGGAACAAAAGGAAAAAAAGAGAGAAAGCGAAAAAAGAAAAGTCCGAAAACGAGGAGAGAAAGGCCAAGAAAGGTGGGCTATTTCAATTGTGTTGAGCTCCATACCACTAGCAATTATCGTTAAAATTACAGGATACTTACCGTATAACCGAAATTCTGCATTGCGGCGAGAGCTCCATTATTCGCATACTCACGTAGGTTTGTTCCAACTGCAATGAGGATCGGGTCTGACGAGAAAACGAGAGAGAGAGATATTCTCGCGGTGCTTGATACTCAGGGGCCACGGTGGGGGGTGCTCACCGAATGCTACGTTAATTCCTTCTTTCCTCTCTCGAGACTTTTCTCTCGCTTCAATTTTCATGGTGTGTGTATATACTCGGAAGAGCTTTGGTTTATTCAGGTACTTTGAATGCACGAAAAACATTGCAGCCTTGTAAGAGTCACTTGTTTCCACTCTACACAGTTTTATTTTTTATATTCTTTTATATTTTTCTCCATTCATCGCTATGCTGTCCAAGCCAGATAAAAAATTAAAAAAGAATCTAAACTAAAACGCGAAATCATTGGGGCTCTGTGTGCACAAAAAACATGTTTGTTATTGTTTGCCATCGGATAATCAATATTTGTCTTCGTACGCGTGCGGCCTGTGAAAATCGAAAAGATTTTATATCTTTTGTTGTTACGGAGGATTAACGATGTTTTTTCGGCAAACAAACGCAATAAATCGGAATCGAAAAAAAAGAAGGATAATTTATTGTTATGAGCGCTCTGCATTACGAGACTTTTTTTTTTTATTGTACACATTTTTTGCTTACGTTAATGTATGGTAATCACTGGCATACTTTTAATTACGAAGATAAGGAGTAGTCGACGCTATCAAAAACAACTGACCAATCCACCGTTACATAAATGTTGTTAACTGTAAAATTTTTATTGCTCCGAATTGAGTCTAGCATTTCGTTGTCAGAAAACCTTTAGCGACTGATTTTTCTTTCTGCAAAATTGTTCCTTTAATTAATCGACAAAATATAAACATTCGAAAAATTTGACAAATTTGTCACTGTGATATGACCAAATGAAAGAATGCTTTCGTTGCTAAAACATTATGTTGGTTTCTTGATTGAGAATTTGTTTATTAGAGATCTTCATGGAATTGTCCACAATAACAATAATGATTGATTGCTGCTTATTGACCGTTAGTTGATGTTCGCTTCTCACGATTTAATCTCGAACGAACAGAAATAGATTTTGAAACATGCGAGTTTCTTCTTATAAAATAAAAATGTAATCAATAATACAAACACTTCTGATTATAGGAATCTGCGTGAGGCCAGTTGAAAAAATATAACCACGAAGATTGTTCGGGCCCGGAGTCTGAAATGATTTGCATTAATATGCGTGTTATGTAGGAATGGGAATATACGAGGGAAATTTGTGAATACGGTTAAATACAATGTACGTGAATTTATATACAAACATACACTTTATTATGATAATTTATAATAATCGTATTCACAATGAATATGCGCGATAACGTGGTGTAATTAAATATACAAACTGGTCTATCGAGTAATACATAGATTGCCGATTAAATTGAGGCTAATCATACGTGAATTATGTACGGAAAAATTTGCATATCAAAACCACGTGTCACACGATTGCCACGTTTCAAATGTACACACATGTCCGCGCTTTTGTCTACTTGTTAATCATTTCGATCTGAATATTACGAATTTTTCAGCCCCTTCACTGTAGCTCTGTTTTTTTATTATTTTTTTTTATTTATTATTTTTGCCATCTACTCTGGTGCATCATACGAGTTGTTTTCATTCCATTAACGAGCGTTTTTATGCTTCCAAAAAGCCTGTCTCAACTCTTCAACGTATTTTCCGTATACAGGAATTAAAAAAAAACAATCGACATTTGCGGGAACGTTAAAGCTTGAGAACCAATCATCGAATTGAATGATTTTGTTATTAACTTCAATGAAAATGAAACTATTACATTATCGCGAAAAAAAAAAATTCATGAAGCGATCTTGATTGATATATGTATTTAGAAACCGCACGTTTCATTTGTTTTCTCGTTGAACTCGATGGAGTTTCCAATGAGCTCATTAAATATTACGACCGATCGTACGATAATCATGCAAAAGTTTTCATCATTGCAACGAAAATCATTCGATCGATAGACAAATATATATATATATATATATTATATAGTACATATACAGAGTAAGGCAATGACCGTTAGAACTGGACATATCCCTGAAGTAATGCTTAGCAAAAAAAATACTCCGAAAAAAAGTTGGTCGGATAATCGAGTGACAATGATAATATTTTCCCAAGTGGAGGTGATAAAAAAATTCCACGGTCGACGTGATTTTTAAAAAAATTATAAGGCTACATTTATGGATAATTTGATAAAGAATATTAATATTTAGTAGAACTGATGCATACCAGAACATTTTGAAGGGATTCTCATTGCTTTTCATGAAATATTAGAAACTTGTTTTTCTCAATGGACTCCAGAATTTTATCACGTGTACGGACAATTACCTTGAACGTTTTTTTGTAAGTTTAACCCACTCCACTCCGAAAAATATTATGAGTGATGCTCGGTTGCGGGCTTTCTAACAGCATGTCGGAAGTATTTCCTCCTAAATATTACCAATTCGAATATTTTGCCAAGGGTAATAGTTATTGCTTCAATCTGTATATTAATATATCACTCTTCGACTCTTGGTATCCTAGAATAGTTTGCCTCAATTACGGGTAAAAATATATGTGTACTCTCTGCTTACAATTTCCAGCTTTTTCGCAAGCACTATTTAATGAAGCGTTTGAGCATCAAAGTTTTCTTCGAATACCATGAATCGAGTTGCACATTTTTAAAATTTTGTTTTGTTTTGTTGTTTTTATTTTTATTTTTATTTTTTTCAATTCATGCAAACAATCATTAGTCCATTATAATAAAGTTATTAGAAGTTAACTAGCTGAACTTTAGTTTGGATAAAGTATCCATCCCGTTTTACTGAAATCCAAACGCATTGGGTCTCCTTTATTCTTTTTTTTTGTTTTCTTTAAGCATCGTTGAATTCATAATATTTTGTATACAGTTATTTACATAAGGTTTTTTTGCCTGTGACGGATTTTGCGTTTCAATTTTCATGAGACCACGGATCAAAATACATTCGAGGATCACGATTAAATTCGGCGAATCTCGTTTATAAACATATTTGTTCGCAACGTACAATATTTGACTGATTTAACATTCGTTTGATTTATTGTATCCAAATTAATTGTGTCCCTGTCGCGTCAACTCGAAATAGAACAAAATTCGAAATTATTTTGGAAAATTTATACCAATCGTGATATTTTTCACCATCATTCATGACGGCGTTCTTAATCGATAGCATTTTCATTTGGATTAACAT
Organism: Campoplex capitator; assembly: GCA_037576405.1. Lineage (NCBI taxonomy): Eukaryota > Metazoa > Arthropoda > Insecta > Hymenoptera > Ichneumonidae > Campoplex > Campoplex capitator. The sequence goes on along the minus strand of JARBWI010000323.1, from coordinate 2,730,240 downwards.
CTCAATCGCATATATATTTATTGTCAATCAACCGAACGATTTCCAGATTACACGTCAGAAACGTTTGATTTTTAATACTCACGAAATGAATGCATTGATAAATAAAATTTAATGCTTGTTATTCCACTACGTCTCTTGTGTTTATCGCACGAAATATGAACTTCCTAGTTTCGGCTGAAATGTGGAAAATGATTTTTTTTCTTCAGATTATCACATATCACTTGGGTAAGAGAAGTATTTCACTTGTTCATTATTCCAGTGGCGTTACATCGAATAAAAATTCAAAATACTTTTGGTACTTTATTTTTCAACTAAAAATTGTGCAGGATTTTTTTTAATTTTCGAGCAATCAAATTTGAATTGAAAATTTGATGTTTCTAATACATGGTAGAGAATTTCTTTGTCGCATTTTCAGCTGAATTTGTTTTTCAATAGTCTTCCTCTCCGGAGCAATCAAGTGGTTTAATGAAAATTGTTTGACATTTTTATTTCGAGATAGCACTGGCCCGCATACATGTAATAGCAATTTAAGATAGACTCGACGAAAATAAACTGTATATAAGCTTGCAAGTTGTGAAAAAATTCGGGCTATCGAATTTTCAATCTCTGTCACATTTTACACTTTTCTCCGATTCTTTTTATTTTTTTTTCATTCGCTTTTGTGTATACATCATCGATCTCTTCAGAAGTATTTGGGAACAAGTGTGCTCCAAACGTCATTTACGTTTCAAATGTCCTCGTATTCGTTGTCAGTTCAGCTATTATTAATCTCTGTTGAATATGATTGTTGAAAATTATCGCGATGGAGATTAACGTTCAAAATATCTAGCTATGAGAAAAAATTTCACGCTGGACGATTCATTTATTTTAAAGCGTGTCACGACCATCTGTCAATCTCGTTAAATATTTCAGTGTTTTTTTTTTTTTTTTTTTTCCTTAGAGTTTGAAATAAAAATGTTGCCAGCTGAATAAACGCATCGCAAGTGTATAGCTGCTCGAGCAAGTCAAGCATTTTCGTCGCATCTCAGATAACTTTTATTCATTCTTACGTTATTCTCATAGGTCAGTCGGCTGATTTGCAATGAAATTTTGTACACTGCTCTAGAAAAAAAAAAAAATCCTTGACAAGAGAGCGAAATTCCGCAATTCTTATATGAATATCCCATACAATTTTGTATTTTATTGGCACCACGTCAAATGTGCGTGCAAGGACACAACATGCGACTAATGTATGTATATATAAATGTATATATATCGAATATATATATATAGGTGTGACAAGAGCGATACAAACCCAATTATTATTCGATCTACCATTACTCTCGAGCGTCGTGCGAAAATATACATTTTCCCAGGTGAATAATAATAAATGGGCTGGTGGCTGTCTCGCGCTCGTCCCGGTATACATATTTCGCCTTCTCAAAGCAGAAAACGATCGGTTCCCGCACATCTATATATGGACCCATCCCTGTGTACGTATTCCGCGTCCCATTTTAATTTCATACCTATTAATCGGTTATAGTGTATAGGAAAAATATATTTACAGGTCGATGCTATTTGTATTTCTTCACTATATCCTAACAGTTTTCTTCGCACAACTTCGAATCGAAGTCTCCTATACCCAATTCCCTTTCGTTCGTTTCCATTTTTTTTTTTTTTTTTTTCATTAGGAACGAGTGGAGGATTTGACAAATTGACTCTTAACGAAATGCTCAACTTAATTATTTACTTTTTCAATTCTCATCAGTTGGACCTTTTTCATGAATTCAAAGAACTATGGCCATTCGTATGTTTTTTTTTGCTTTTTCAATTTTTTGTTTAGTTGTTCGAATCGTACACTTGTTGAGTTATCGAATTCAGGCTATGTTATCTCTAATAAATCTCTCAGATATGAGATTTATATGGACAAAAATGAGAACCTCCTGCAGATGAAAAAATGTTGCATAATTCTTGTGTAAAAATAAGATTTTAGATTTTGTTGTTGTTACCAATCGTTTTAGTGTCAAGTGTGTGCACCTGTTTCTTTTTTCTGTTTTTGCCTGTTATATTATATAAATGATTGAGTGTTGATTCTGCTACACATAATAATTATACACAAAAAATATTCGCGCTTTTAGTATACGCTGGCAAAAGAAAAAAAAAAAACTCTCACCGTCCTTGTCTCGCCTGACTTTGTGATTTTTTGGCCGATTGTGTATATACACGGCGAGATAAGAGACTGTGATTATTATCGACCGTTTCATTGGACTTGTGACATACTCGTATTCATCACGATTTTTCCATCGTTAATATAAGCTAGAGGGTCTCAAGAAGATTCTGAACGAGTAATGCAGGTGCCGCTACTCTCGGCTTACCCTTTCTTGATGCTCGACAATTTCGTACTCCACATCTTGGTGGTCTCTCCAATTGTTCCGATTTATTACTGTCTTGCTCGAGGTGAACCGAGACACTGGCCACTTGCGGCGTTGAACATCCATTTTCCTGTAAATATTTGCCATTCAAACAGAAATCCTCAGGCTAATTGAGTCATTTATTATGAATGATTAGAATCATATCGAATCAATTCCGAATATTACGAAGTACTTCGAAAAACTGTCACGTTATTATGACGGCAGCAATATAAGTCGGTTATTTGACTGCTGTTTTCTAAAAATATTTTTTTCACCACACCTGCACGGAAAGTTCCCTTTTCCGCTCCGCGAAAGTTGAAATTTCCGCGAAGGTGTGGTGAAAAATAGTATACGCTACACGGGAGTGAAAAAAGACTATCTCAAATCGCGGGCTTGTCACTTTGTCCGCGATTTGAAATAGTCTACTTTCCCTCCCTAGTGGCGTAATATACTATCTTTGAGCTGGGCAACGTAAAATTTCACTTTCCACGGCAATTCTTGTGATGAAATCCAGTTTGAAAAATGATAAACATAATTCCTAGTTTCTTTGAAGCTATAAAAACAATTTTTACAACGTATTAGAAAAATTGTTGTTACTTTTGATCGTGGAAACTTTTTTTTACGAAATTAAAATTTTTCCGATATAATTACTTTATCGTATATCACTTTTATTTGATTTCGGAAAAAATAAATTAGAACGCATATTAGTTTGTTATCATTTTACTGTCGATTTAACTTATATATATATACATTTTTTTCATTTTGAAATATTTGCTTGTAAACTACAGACTCACCGGGAGGCAAAGGTTGTGCTGATGCTGGTAAGCCCTTCTTCGTGACTCGCTCTGCAGCTGCCACGCACGAATATACAGGTCTCCGCGATATATGAGCCCGCCGCGTCTAGCTCGTAACATCAAATGCCACCTGAAACACACGAGAGAAAAATATTGGTTCCGGGTTTCCACGTTTGTCCCTATTTGAGTGCCTCAGAAGAAACGTGTGCGATGTACAACAATTTCGAAGTATATGGAGTAAACGTGTACTAAAAAAAATTGAGGAGTTCCTGAATTTTTGTTTCTTTTATGATGTCCCATTAGATGCCTGTAGAAATAGCAGTAACTTTAATGTCATAAAAAGTTTCTACGTTCTACTGTTTGAGTTGAACAATAAGTTCTATTTTATTGAATCCCTTTATTTATTACACGATTGAACCAGTGGGGCGTTGACTATAAGAATGAATTAAAACAAATTACTTCACGACTCGTTTCTGACTTGCCTCCATCGTAGTAACACGATCCTAGTTATATTTTTTCCAGTCGTACAAATCATTAAATCAGTTTCATCACTTAATTTGTTGCCTATTCCATGTCGTCGAGAGAAAATTTGTGAAAAGCATTTGTTGTAAAAATCGGTTATTTAGAAATCTTTTTCCTAGAATTTGCTCGGTCTTATCTTTGGTATGATACTATTGTTTCGTTTAATTAATTTCAATTGTAGATGTACGAAAAAAGGTTCCAGAATGATTCCGTTGCTTATTTATGACCCGAAAAAAAAAACGAAATCCATGTTAAATTAATTGGTGTTTTGCAAAATTTGATAATAAGCGTAAGTTTGAATTCGGTGGAGAATATGATCCGCGAAGATGTGAGGCTGAAATTGGTTAGTGTGCTTGCAGCACTATTTCTAAAACAAGTTTAATGCAGAATCTTCTTGAATGTGAGAATACATAACGGACATTGGCTTGCAGAAAGAAAGACAAGAAATGGGATTGCATTAATCATTATTGATTATGTAGCATCAAAGAAATAAAAACCATATCTAAAATGAAAATAAATAAACAATAAACATAACAGAATTGAGTCTACGAAAAGAAAGAGTGGAACACGTATCCAGCCATAGTTGCCTTTCTGAATTCAATCACATTGCGTAGCTATTCAATTTTTTCATTCTCTTTGTATATATCCATAAAACCGAGTGGCGATAAACTCGAAAACAATGAGCATTTTCATGAACAATACTGATAGCTTATTATCATGCGTACTTTCTGCATTTAGAAAAATACTCAAAGAGTTATTCTCCGATTATTTAATATAAATTATTTTAGATCTCTACTATTTGGTCATTTTGACCCAGGCCGAAACTTTATCCCTTTCAAGATCACACTTCTACTCGCTCGCGTGCACGCACTCTAAACACGAATTTCACACCTCACTCTCAGGATCCAATCGGAACATTGTTAAACATGACGCGGAAGCAGATGAAAACAGCGCGGTCTCGGTGGTCACGACACTTTTCTTCTCTGACGTTTTATATTGACTTGCTTTGCGAGGGTTGAGACTCTCGGCCGATAAAAAGCTAGAACACGCTCGCAGCAGTTAAAATCGGCGTCATGATCAAGAGCATCATAATATACAAGCGGGTAAAAAAAAAAAAATTTGTTACGATAAACAAAACATCGGTATTGGGTTCACCCATATAAAGCACGCGAGAACAATGAGCCACTTTGGAAGCTCCAAACTTTTCTCGAATACGTCCGTCTCGATCGACGCTACGTAAGAATCTCCTGAATTAGCAGCCTTTGCACGGGACATGAACGCTACCCCTACTCTATTTCTTTTGAATACTCCCGATCGTCTTCCAAAGGTGGTTGACTCGCTGGTAACACGGTACGGGGCCCTACAGGAGCGTAATCGCAGCTCCTTCGACATTCTTCTAATTTATCTGAAATTACGACTTATTTCTTCGGAATTCCTAGCTTAAGACCAAAAAGGTTTTGTTTCAAAAACAAACAGTTTTTGCGGAAAGAGGATCAACCAAAAATATTGTTGCTGCAGTCCGAAGACAATAATCGAAAAAAATATGGAGTGTGTGTTTTTTTCCAGAATTGCAATGATGAGGACTTTCGTTAAATAAGCAGTATCTTGAAATAATTACAATAACGCTGTCTCGGATTGGACATTCTGTCCATGAGATAGTCGTACTATACTCGTGATTGGTTCCGTGTTTTTGTGGGAGGAGACCAAGTGTACGCAAGAACCGATCAGACTTAGCTGATCATGATGCAGTAATTATATTGCCTTTATATGAATGCTAATATTTCTCTCGTATCTTATTTCTTGACATTTTTTGCGCTATATTCTGATGAAATCGTCAGCCTAAGTTGATCACACATTAATCTACGATACCGATCCGTAACTTAAATTACTCGTATCGAGACGATGAGCTGTGATGTTTGTGATGTTTATACAGATTGTTATGTATTGTGCAATAAATGTACTGGATGCTCATGGCAAGTATACAATGTTATCAAAAGCGCGACGATCATTAGTAGCGATGTAATTGTGGTTCAACGCATCAATTGGATTTGATAATGTTTTGCAGTATGTCGATCAGTCCGGGGATTGGAGTGTTTCAACAAATACTTGATTACAATGACGGCTCAACAAACTACGTTATAATATGGGTTTGTGTGTTTATATTCATGTGAATATGGCGTACTACGAAATAGGTTCGTATAATAAATGCAGTTTAATAAGTAATGCTTTGTGGATTACTCAGTTTCATTTGCTTGCTGCTGATTTTGCCGTGGTCAACCTAAATCATGCTAGTGTTTAAGGAGGGTGGGTCACGAGTTTGCGGGGCAGGCGGTGAGAGGGAAACGGGTATGCTTATGCACGCTAGTCCAAGCTGATTACCAACTGCTGAGATCTAAATTTTTTGAGTTGTAAACGCCAATTTACTGCATAGTACATCGATAAAATATATATATTCTATAATAATGTAGTTATATAAGATGGATTATATTGCAAATTATTTTAAAAAATCAATCGTAAACATATTTTAATTCGTTGTTTGACTTGTTGAAACGCGGCAACGTCAAATTTAATTTTCTGATGTTGCCAGCACTGTCTGTATCAGCTGTGTATCTTCCACATCTTGAGTACTATACTTTTGGTCATTCGGGTTAATTCGGCTCACGTCGGCTTGAACCGAGTTTCGTGCTCACACATACTCTTGCTTTCACATGCACACACTACACATTCAAATTCCCGTGCGGCGTTGCCACATTTCTTACGGTATGAAAATGTAAGCATCAAGTTTCGAATTTTAACGAGAGTTTCAATTAATTTCTCAATAACTACGAGGCGGGGGAAGATGAATCTAGCATCAAATCATTTCTAAAAGTGCATTCTTCCTTTGTTAATTTTTGCACGAACATCTTACTATTTTTTCATTCCATTCTCTTCAAATATGAGTGATCGTATGGCGATTGCCATAACAGCTAATGCGTAACAGCGAAATTTCAACAATTGTTTACTGAAAAACTAAGAGTTCAAAAAATCTGAAATTTTGCACAAGTCTTTTGTTATTATTCTTGAACATAATATTTTTTTTTCAGCCCATTCTTATTATTTTTATTTCGTGATCCACTCTCCTTAATAGGAGTAAACTGAATCGATTTCCGAGTCGATTACGTGCACCGGAAGGGCTCTAAAAGTTTCACCCTGCCACATTTCACACTTTCCAACGACCTGTGCTATAATCAATATTTCATTAAAACACACCAATTAAAAAGAACACCAGGAAAAGATAGATCCGATGCGGTTAATTGCAATTTGTGGTATAAATTTAAGCGTCGAATACGAGTTTCGAATAAAAATGATCAAACTCAAAGTAGTTGTTTACATGTCGTGAATTACAATCCGAAATTCTACTTAAACCTGCGGATACTTGATGGGAAGACATTTTTCGACTCCATCTAAACTAGAAATAATAGGTGGAAAATATATGTAAAGTATCTAATTTATCATTTTGAGAAATTGGTTCTGACATTTGGCAAAAATATGTGATATTCTCCGTTACGAAGAAATGTATTCAAATTAGATGACAAAATGTTTTCTTGTTATCATCTTATTTTCTTTATGACGTTTCCGACGAAAAAAATCGCATTTGTACCAAAAAATAGTGGGTAAATCGTCATCCTCTATCCCGCTAGCTCTCTATATGTTTTCGCATTATATGTATAGAGAGTGAGAAAGAAGGAAAGAGGGGGAAGGAATAGTAGGCATACGGTTATCGATTAGCCACATTCTATGAGAGAACACAGAGAGCTAACGTAGACGCAATATGTCCAGCAGTGAACCAAAAGCAGCAACAGAGGTTGTTGCAGTCAGGAACGGCATTCGGAACACCGCGACTGGAATTCGCGCTCGATCCGATAAGCTTGGATCGTTATCGAGGCAGTTGCATTTACGTGAACTCAGCGTTAGCGGCGAGGCTATACGAGTCGTTACGCCTGCACCAAGCGTAATCGTGCGTGAATCAGTTCTGTATATATATTCCTCCGTAACCGCTAACAGTTCTGTCTCATTGCTCGAGCTTCGCCACCACATGCATACTCTGACATATACGTGCATCCATATGTATGAAGATGTCTATTTTTCTAATGGTTTGCGTCCATGATTCCACCTGCTACCCAATAAGTTCTTGGACGTCATTATTTTTCTGCAAAAAATATTATTATTTTTTTCGGGATTTCTTTTTTTATGGTCAGTGTCACCCGATAAACTGCTGTTACATTTGAAGGAAATTATTAGAAGTTCCCGTGACGTGATAATTTTGTTATTGAGTAGATTTTTCAAAAAAAAATTATGAATCGCGAAATAGAAAATACATGCACAAGGAATCAAGCCTGTTATCATGGTACAAGCTGTAGCCGAAATTCCTTTATATATATAAACAAACTTTGATGAAATGAAACTTGAATATGCGCGAATGAACGAGTGAAATCTCACATTTAGGGAGGTGGAGAGAGACAGCATGAAGGAGAGAGAGAGCGAGAGAGAGAGAGAGAGAGAGAGAAGTAGTAAGGGTTGAGAGAGAGGCAAACACAGAGGAACGCTCTTTCGAACGAATTCAGTGCCGCCTGCAGCGGAAGTTTGCAAGAGCACGTCCTGGTTGAACAAAAATAGTCCACGAGCACATACACGAAAGGGGGAGAGAAGGAGTGGAGAGAGAGAAAGAAAGAGAGGGATGGAAAGAGAAAATCGGGGGTTCAGCGTACACGTACATGTTTTATAGAAGTGCACAACCCGATTTCCATGACCGAGGATTGCAGAAAAAGTCGCTAGGTAGTTGGCCGAAAAAAAGAAAGAACAGCAGCTGTCCCGGTCGTGTTTTCGCGGGCAGCATTGCAAATCTCGCTGATGTATGCACACATACAGAGACTTTATCGTATGGCGTTGCGAATTTAGCATATGGGGTTAATTCGCTTCTGTCTTTGATTGTTTAAGCTCTATATGTATGGAAGTTTATTTGTTTTTCCTTATCGCGTGGTTGCGACCATAGTATAGCTTTTGTTTAATCACAAAGATAAATGTACGTCTGAGTTTTTATTCCGCAGCTTTGAACTACCACTCACTACTTTTAGACTCTGAAATGAACCTGGAGATGTGAACTTTTCGGAAACATATATAATGTTCTACTGGTTCACGCTTCGAATCACATGGCCTTACAAACTTAAAAATAGAGAACGAAACTATGAGAAAACTTTCGTAACCTCTTGATTCGTGATTTTTGTTTTGATTGTGAGATGACATTAAAATGAGCCTTTGAAAGGATATTTACCGCGTGATTAGCTGATGTACCCGTGGCCACTGGCCTCTTGCTCGCAAAATTCTCGCTGTCCCAAGAAGAGACGTCCTGTGAGATGCCGAAATTTCCATACCCCGAAGATAGTATTTCAGGGAGAGTAGCCATTTGCCTGTAAAAACCATAAAGCAGCGCGTGGTCCATTAGAGACATGTTGACATGACACTCTTATCGACATTATAGGCTTCAATATGGACAAAAATTTGATGCACAATCATTTATGATAAGCCAACAAATTACCATTCTGATATAGCCACGACGCATACTCGGCCAGATGATCTGGACTGCGTGGTTGCAATCGTACAACATGCCTCAATAATACACCTGTCGCTTGACCAGTCGCCAATCTCGCTAGTACCAAGTAGGCCGGAGTGTAGGCAGGATCAAGAGCAACACATTTTTGCAACATAATTATGCACTCTTCCGTTCTGTTGGTTTTTCTAGAAAAAATGACAAATAGGAATATTTTATTTACCAAGATTGCATGACGTAGTGACAAAAATAGAAACGATTCTGTTCAAAAATATTTCAATATGACTCATTATCATTTCACATAATTGCCAATGCATAAATGTAAATACATATAAGCGTTGCAATTTCAAGTTTTTTTTAGAACAGAAATCGGTTACAGTCATGTCAAACTCATTAAAAAAGTGTCACTGCTTTTTTCAAGTAAAAAAATTTTGCCAAGAAACCATATTTGATCACAGATGATCATTTTCCTCATAGTGTCAATATGATCTAACTCCAATGTGAAAAGATCATTTTGGCCAAAATAGCAGGACAGTTATAGATGTGACGTAAAATGAATGCAAAATGAAGTTTTTTACACGGAAAAAATGGAGCAAATATGTTCAGCTAACGAGACTTTGTCATATTCAAACCTGCTAATAGAAGAATGTCGATCCGTATAAATCTCGTCGATTACTTACAATAATAACGATTTTCGAAAGAATTAAAAAATAATGCCTGAAATGTTGGCATTGTTTGTCTGCTAGTCACGGGGTTCCGCCACGAGGGTCCCCTCATCCTACTACTATCGCAGGCGGCAGAAGCAGTAGACATCACACGCATTAATTAAGATTTAATTTTGGTCATGATGCCAAAATCATCACCATAAAAGATGTGCCGTTTACATTGTAAACTCGCCTGTGATTTTACTCTGCCTGTTTCGCATCTAGTAAAATTTTGATAAAATGTGCAAAACCAAAGCCACTTTCATAAATAGACTCTCTGTATCAAAGCAACAACTTTGAAATGTGGTTGCATCCAATATATTTTCCTAACAGTTAAATACACGTCTATAGCAATTCTCAATTAATTGAGGGTAATTTATAAAGAATATTTTTCTACCATGAAATTGATCTCTTCCATTTGTTCCATTAAATTTTCCTATTTCAAAATGGAATTCAAATGAAGTAGAACTTCGACTCAATTGCCATAATTACTAGCCTACCTGTATTCTAGTAGTCAGAAAGATAAAAATGTTTATTTTTTAATGATCGACGGTACGGAACCCTCAGCGCAAGACTGTAATTTGTACTTAAACTTTTTAGTAGACGAAAAGAATAAATACTTATTATTTGGTGTTTTAACATCTGTCAAAGATCACAGCACAGTTTATCCCTGTGAAATTTGGTGGAAGTCCCCTTCTACCAAACCACCTTCCACCCTTTGGATAAGATTAAACTACTGTTTTCTCGCTAAATTCAGTAAAACTGTCCAGGTATGGTTTCGAAGGTAATGTAAAAAGAGGCAAGACAATGAGAATAGTTGATAAATGTAGAGGTACTTTCATTAACAAATTATTTCTGAGAATGCGTAACACTATTATCGCTGCTCTTTCTTTAGATTGTATTGTCCTTCATTAATAGATTCAAATTATGCTGGATAGTATAGCAATCATGTGGAAGGGAAGGGGATGAACCCCCTATGTAATAGAGAATAAAGTATCGGTATATCGATCAGATGCGGCAGCTGGTAGGTGACAGAATCACCAATCGGTGAGAGGTAATTAGTGATCGCGTCAGGTACGATTTAGACGTGACTAGTGAATACACCTGCAAGCGAGTTTTCGAGTGCCGATGCTTCGTCAACCACCGAACGAGTTTTCAAGGGTGTAGATGTGGCAACAAGCCATGTGAGCATAGAGCCACAGCCAGCAATATTTCTTTGCGAGCTTCGAAATCAACGCGTGAATCAATACCAGAGCTTTCGGTATTCATGACCAGTCGAAATGCAGGGAGATAGACGCGAGACTATGGGCGCAAGTGAGCACAAAATATATTGTATGTAATTGGGAACTGCAAGAAGACAGAGAAAATTGATTGAAACACAACTTAGGCCTAGATCTTCGTCGTGCCACTATCCATCAGGCAATTTTTTTTTTTTTTTTTTTTTTTTACTAATACGTTCTTCAGGTATGTACGTTGCTTTAGCACGTTCGCAAAAAAAAAAATTTGAGCATAAAACCGTATGGTCTTGGTATTTTGCTTTAGAGAGTGGAAGTTGTATGGTGTTTTCAAAAATTACATTTCACGGCTTTGTACGGGCAACATGGTCCTCATCATGTCATTACAACCGACCGTCAAATTAATCGTACATTCATGGTCTTTCAACAATCGTACCACCAATAATCTATGAGGGTATTGTTCGGGATGTCATCCTTTTTTAGGATTATTTTTATGAGTGTATTGGAACCTTCTGTTGATTTTTATACTACATATTAAGGAGTTTCGGTACAAAAGGCAAAATGTTAAGAAATTAATCAAATTTGGTGATAATGTTCTTCAACATCACGTACGAAAAGACAAATTTTTTCAAAATTTTCTTCTACTTAGTTATCGAGTATTTACGCATTGAAGCAGATTTCTTATGCCTGAAGTATATACCTATATATATGGAAACGCTATGATTATACACGTGAACTTTAGTCTTTAATAACTCGATAATTGTGTAGAAGAAAAATCTAAAAAAAATTGTATTGTCAAATTTGGCACTTAAGAATATGTTCACCAAATTTTATAAAATTCTTAACTTTTTGAAATTTTTTGTGTTTTTAACATGGTTTAGCAGGGCAACATTGTATCGTCTGTACCGAAACTCCTTAAAATCGAAAAACACAGCAAGAATGCTGTAAAAAAGTTGAGACAAGTACATTTAATTCCCCCAAATAGTAGTATCAAGTGATCGAATTTGCTAAACAGACATATTGCGTTAAGGAGGTATAAAGTTCTAAACACGCCAAGTAGTAATTCCCACGTTATTTAAAGGGGAAACTACAATAAGCGTGAATCACCTCTAGATATTTTTATTTCGAGCTGTCCTTTGGTAAACTTTCTTTTTTTGCACCAAAGTAAATTCTCAACCAGTTAGCTGGCAAAAAAAAAACTATTTTTTGAAACACCCTACTATTGAATGAATCTCTTCAAAATTTGATTCACTTATTCATTTTACATTCTTTTAGGCTAAGAATATAGTTTTTTTCTGTTCATTACCAATTATGATTTTTCAAGCAATCGTGAACTATGATATTTGAGTTTTGTATACTGATCCTACAGCGTGTCTATACTATGCGGCAAATCTTGAAAGCACTTTTTACTTGAGATCAACAGTAACCACGACATCCGAAATACCTGCAAACCCAAAAGGGTTAATTTAGCAATATTGTAGTAATCAGTTACCATACTATCATCACAACACTATGGCGTGCCAAGCAGACAGGTGCTTTCGCCAAAACAATGACTGCGGTATACCACCGTGAATGGTAAACACGTTATGCGCCACTCGCAAACGCATGTGCTCTATGTACCAACTTGAGGACACATTCAATTATCCGTTCAATATCCGACATGGTCCAAATAGACCAGTGCAACGTTTTCGAATGTGCGCTAGTCGTTTTTATTTACCGTTTTCTGCAGAGTACATTTTTAATCACTGTCAACGTTCAATGTTACGTTATACATTTACGTACTAACCTGTATAGTTGACCGAGATTATAATGAGCGTTCACGTGACTGGGCTGAGCGTGTATTGCTGCCAAAAAATGTTTTTCCGCTTGATCACCGGCCGTCAAGGTACCAAGATTATTGTGAGCACTTGCATACGATGGCCAGAGCCTGAACAAGTAATAATAATCGTTTCAGCCTGTGCGTTTAGTTTTGATGTATGAGCATTGTCATGAAATGCGGTTGAAAATAAATGATTACCATACATCTCATTCAATTAAAACATGTTCCCTATGAGTCAGACACTGGTATTCTAAGGTGACAGAATAATGGAGAGAACGAGCTATTTGGTGTCGTTGATTTTATACGAGAGCACTTCATAACAACATTAGACATAAAATGTGATTCGTCATTTGAAATGGATGTAAATGAGACGAATAGACAGCTCTGAATAAAACCAATTCCCAAGTTAAGTTGGAAGAAGTTATACCGACCGAATGAAACCAGTTTAGGTTTTTATTAGAAATTGAGTAACATGGACTCAGATAAAGATTATTGAACACCATGGTAAATACCATAATAGTTGCCAACTATCAAAGACCTGATATCGACGTCGCATTAATGGTTCATTCTATATTAGTTTGAGAGGTGAGGCCACTCTGTATTTAGAAATTATGGAATAAATCGAAATTTCGAGTTCAGTCTCTCATTAAACGTCCAATCTACTGAAAAAAAAAATCACCGAAATTATTAAAAAAATAATAGCTGCACAGCTTCCTCCCGGTGACACCTTTTTCGGGAGCTTCCACGACTGAAAACAAATTTTATACAATTTTTAACCAAACGAAAAACAAAAAAACAAAAATTGATTCTATAAAAGGATGTATGGCTGTAGAAAGACGTAGGACAAAACAAAACAAAAAAAAACTTTCCCATAAATACTTCAGCCCCAAGCTCGACAGGTCCAGAGATATTTTAAGTTCAAAAAGTTATCGCTGCATACAGTAGTGAAATGAGAGTGCCGAAAAACCGATAAAGGAAAAAACCGAAAAAGCAGATACAGGAATGCAGCAGCGACGTGACGCTCAGTATTAAAAAACAAAATTTCAATGAACCGAGGCAAATCATGCAGCTTATCTATACTTAAGATTGGGCAATCACATGGCCGTATGGTCTCACAGCTTTTAGAGCTTAGACCTGAGCCAACCAAATAAACGAAGAAGAAAAGAAGATTGGGCAATTTTCTTCAAACTACAAGTTGTCGTCATTGGGAGACCATTCGACTTATCGGAATGAATAAAACTCTCCTACCACAATGCGATTAATTCTCTCCCGATGGTATAAGTTTTTTTTTCCTACGACCAGTGGAAATACGCGAATTTGTAATCGGAGCCAAACAGTGTCTCGAAATTATTTCAGAAAATTTTCTTCCACAATATATATATATGTCTACTTTCTGTCCCTCCTCATTGCAAGAACCTTCTCTCCCTACTCGCAAAAAATCAAAGCAGTGGTACTACTCAAAACATATAGTATTAGAACGCGGGCTAAGGGGTCACAAATGTCAAGCCCCATGCGGAAGTTCGCGGTCTATACTGAACTCAGAAAATGCAGGTTGATCACCACAGCTGTATCAATTAGCTTTCGTGAGTATGATTATGAGCATGCACATAACTCAATACGTGGCCAAATGTTCTGAAATGAGTCGGGTGTCATGCGTATGAATGCGAACGGATCAGCTGAATGACGAAATATGCGAACTACTGTGATCTGTGAGAAACAAAACAGCCAACGATCAGTATTTGCACACAGAATCATTCCAAAAACAGAATGATAATAATAAATTTGATGATAAAAGCATAAATTACTGATAAAGCACAATGTACATTTCTATGAGCTTAGGGTTCTTTTTGAATTTTAATAGAGTTAGTCGTTCGTATTCGTGAAAATAAAGAAACGATGCATGTGACAGATATAAATTGTTAAGCACATTTTCATAATTCGAGATGTCAAAAAAATTTGCGGTCGCTGTACATACTCTAATCAGGGGCTACAAAGTAAAGCACCCGATACCGAGATTTCTTGGAAATAAAAACAGACAGTTGTGAATATCAGTGTTTTACCAAGTGAGGAAAATTCGTTGCTACGTACGTAATGACTATATTGAGATATCAACACTTGTCGGAAACACGTCACGAACATATTCAATAATGCTTTTTCCAAGGAATAAAATGTTTTCAGATTATCCTGATGAACATGATGATACATCACATATTAACCGAGTCAAAAAAAAATCTGTCAACACGTTTACCACGAAAAATTGTGCACATAGGCTTAAAAAGAAATATATTTGGATGAAAATAAATAAAAGGAACTTACCAAAGGGCCAGTTGATAATGCAAAATAGCGCGATTGGGGTGAGATGTATCTCGTAGAAAATTAGCAAAATTGTAATGCATCTTAGCATTATGTGGCACCGACCGAAGGCCCGCTCTGAAACAAAAGAAATAGGTATTTAAGTGCACCTCCGATATTTACCAATGTACCGAGTGGAATTGATATATCAAACCTCAGGAGAGTTTCTCGCGAAGACCAGTCGCGATTTCTAATAGCAGTGCGGCAACAACTCAGAACAAGAAGCCCAACCACCGCAATCATAATTAGACTTCTTCGACGAGGAACAGTTGTCCATGTAACTTGCGCTCCATACACTATTAGCAAGATCCAGCCAATGCTGGAAAAAAAGTATCGGAATCTGGAGCCACCATGGAAAAGAAGGGGTCGACAAAAAAAGAACTGTGACAGTTTGGATAATTTTGAATTGGAAACACAAAAGCCGTCTATCGGTAATGACGAGTCAACAAGTATCAATTTTAGTGGAGCTAAACTATTAAAACAGGATATTGCATATGACGTAATGATTGGGAATAAGGTAACAATACGAAAATGCTCACACTATCAAATTTCGAGAGTAGAAAGAGTAAAGTTACCTGGGGATATATAAAACACGTTCTGCGACCACGAAACCAACGGTGACGAGCAAATTTGACGCAGGGAGAAAGGGTAGTACGAAGAACATCCAGCCAATTGTAAGTGGAGGATGTCTATGCTGCTGAAATGGGAAAAGATGAATGGTATAAACAAAAATCATAGATGGACCCTTTATTAGGTACTTGGAGTCCTAGAATGGAATGAAAACTCATGCAGAGATGCCAAAAAAAAACTCAAGTTGTTAGGGCCTGCATGTGTCTGTGAACAAACGGAAATAGCAGAACGATAGAAATCACGTTACGTATATCATTAATGAAGTATGAAAAAACAATTAAACCATGTAAAGTATTATTTGAGACAGATAAGAATGAATGCATAAATAATTGAACAAGAAACGAAAATGAACAAAGGAGGCAATCGAAGAAAGAAAACAATACGCATCGTGAGCGATGAAAAAAGAAAATGTTTATTCAGTTGATAGAAGTGTATATAAACGGAGCATGTGCGAGATTAGTCACAGAGCCTGCAGCATCGTCCACGATGAAGGTTCTAGCTTCTTTACTGGCTATCCTGGTCTTCCAAGGATTATTAGCGGTAAACAATGTATCAGCACAGGAGATCAGTGAAGAGATCGTTGGAGAAGCAGAACCCCTATTACTGGATATTATAATTGAACCGGAAAATAAGGGCGGTTTGAGTATTGGAAAAGAGATAGAATTAGAAATTGATATAGAACGTTTGGCCGAAATAGAAGGATGGAAACTAGTTCCACTTCATCCTGGCGAAAACAACGAGGCAGTCATTACTATGAAAGAAAAAAATGACGTATGGGATATAGAAAGCATATCGTCCCGGAGATCCGGACCTCGAGGACGCAGCCACTCATGGTCTTCGAGTGGAAAACAACGTGGTTCACATTCTGGATCCGTTAGTGGATCACGATCTGGATCATCCTCAGGATCTGACGCAGCAAGTCACTCTGGTTCACACTCTGGATCAATCAGTGGATCACAATCTGGATCATCTTCAAGATCCGACGCAGTAAGTTCCTCCGGCTCTCGCAGTGCATCAGGAAGTGGTTCGAAATCTGGATCTTTCTCAGGATCTGACGCAGCAAGTCAATCTGGTTCACACTCTGGATCCGTTAGTGGATCACGATCTGGATCATCTTCAGGATCCGACGCAGCAAGTTCCTCCGGCTCTCGCAGTGCATCAGGAAGTGGTTCAAAATCTGGATCTTTCTCAGGATCTGACGCAGCAAGTAACTCTGGTTCACACTCTGGATCCGTTAGTGGATCACGATCTGGATCATCCTCAGGATCCGACGCAGCAAGTTCCTCCGGCTCTCGCAGTGCATCGGGAAGTGGTTCAAGATCTGGATCATCCTCAGGATCCGACGCAGCAAGTTCCTCGGGTTCTCGCAGTGCATCAGGAAGTGGATCAAGATCTGGATCTTTCTCAGGATCTGACGCAGCAAGTAACTCTGGTTCACACTCTGGATCCGTGAGTGGATCACGATCTGGATCATCCTCAGGATCCGACGCAGCAAGTTCCTCCGGCTCTCGCAGTGCATCAGGAAGTGGTTCAAAATCTGGATCTTTCTCAGGATCTGACGCAGCAAGTTCCTCCGGCTCTCGCAGTGCATCAGGAAGTGGTTCAAGATCTGGATCATCTTCAGGATCCGACGCAGCAAGTTCCTCCGGCTCTCGCAGTGCATCAGGAAGTGGATCAAGATCTGGATCTTTCTCAGGATCTGACGCAGCAAGTAACTCTGGTTCACACTCTGGATCCGTGAGTGGATCACGATCTGGATCATCCTCAGGATCCGACGCAGCAAGTTCCTCCGGCTCTCGCAGTGCATCAGGAAGTGGTTCAAAATCTGGATCTTTCTCAGGATCTGACGCAGCAAGTTCCTCCGGCTCTCGCAGTGCATCAGGAAGTGGTTCAAGATCTGGATCATCCTCAGGATCCGACGCGGCAAGTTCCTCCGGCTCTCGCAGTGCATCAGGAAGTGGTTCAAGATCTGGATCATCCTCAGGATCCGACGCAGCAAGTTCCTCCGGCTCTCGCAGTGCATCAGGAAGTGGTTCAAGATCTGGATCTTTCTCAGGATCCGACGCAGCAAGTTCCTCCGGCTCTCGCAGTGCATCAGGAAGTGGTTCAAGATCTGGATCATCTTCAGGATCCGACGCAGCAAGTTCCTCCGGCTCTCGCAGTGCATCAGGAAGTGGTTCAAAATCTGGATCTTTCTCAGGATCTGACGCAGCAAGTCGATCTGGTTCACACTCCGGATCCATCAGTGGATCACGATCTGGATCATCTTCAGGATCCGACGCGGCAAGTTCCTCCGGCTCTCGCAGTGCATCAGGAAGTGGTTCAAGATCAGGATCATCCTCAGGATCCGACGCAGCAAGTTCCTCGGGCTCTCGCAGTGCATCAGGAAGTGGTTCAAGATCTGGATCATCCTCAGGATCCGACGCAGCAAGTTCCTCCGGCTCTCGCAGTGCATCAGGAAGTGGTTCAAAATCGGGATCTTTCTCAGGATCTGACGCAGCAAGTAACTCTGGTTCACACTCTGGATCCGTTAGTGGATCACGATCTGGATCATCCTCAGGATCCGACGCAGCAAGTTCCTCCGGCTCTCGCAGTGCATCAGGAAGTGGATCAAAATCTGGATCTTCCTCAGGATCTGACGCAGCAAGTCGATCTGGTTCACATTCTGGATCCGTTAGTGGATCACGATCTGGATCATCTTCAGGATCCGACGCAGCAAGTTCCTCCGGCTCTCGCAGTGCATCAGGAAGTGGTTCGAAATCTGGATCTTTCTCAGGATCTGACGCAGCAAGTCAATCTGGTTCACACTCTGGATCCGTTAGTGGATCACGATCTGGATCATCCTCAGGATCCGACGCAGCAAGTTCCTCCGGCTCTCGCAGTGCATCAGGAAGTGGTTCAAAATCTGGATCTTTCTCAGGATCTAACGCAGCAAGTAACTCTGGTTCACACTCTGGATCCGTTAGTGGATCACGATCTGGATCATCCTCAGGATCCGACGCAGCAAGTTCCTCCGGCTCTCGCAGTGCATCAGGAAGTGGTTCAAGATCTGGATCATCTTCAGGATCCGACGCAGCAAGTTCCTCCGGCTCTCGCAGTGCATCAGGAAGTGGTTCAAAATCTGGATCTTTCTCAGGATCTGACGCAGCAAGTAACTCTGGTTCACACTCTGGATCCGTTAGTGGATCACGAACTGGATCATCCTCAGGATCCGACGCGGCAAGTTCCTCCGACTCTCGCAGTGCATCAGGAAGTGGTTCAAAATCTGGATCTTTCTCAGGATCTGACGCAGCAAGTTCCTCCGGCTCTCGCAGTGCATCAGGAAGTGGTTCAAGATCTGGATCATCTTCAGGATCCGACGCAGCAAGTTCCTCCGGCTCTCGCAGTGCATCAGGAAGTGGATCAAGATCTGGATCTTTCTCAGGATCTGACGCAGCAAGTAACTCTGGTTCACACTCTGGATCCGTGAGTGGATCACGATCTGGATCATCCTCAGGATCCGACGCAGCAAGTTCCTCCGGCTCTCGCAGTGCATCAGGAAGTGGTTCAAAATCTGGATCTTTCTCAGGATCTGACGCAGCAAGTTCCTCCGGCTCTCACAGTGCATCAGGAAGTGGTTCAAGATCTGGATCATCCTCAGGATCCGACGCGGCAAGTTCCTCCGGCTCTCGCAGTGCATCAGGAAGTGGTTCAAGATCTGGATCATCCTCAGGATCCGACGCAGCAAGTTCCTCCGGCTCTCGCAGTGCATCAGGAAGTGGTTCAAGATCTGGATCTTTCTCAGGATCCGACGCAGCAAGTTCCTCCGGCTCTCGCAGTGCATCAGGAAGTGGTTCAAGATCTGGATCATCTTCAGGATCCGACGCAGCAAGTTCCTCCGGCTCTCGCAGTGCATCAGGAAGTGGTTCAAAATCTGGATCTTTCTCAGGATCTGACGCAGCAAGTCGATCTGGTTCACACTCCGGATCCATCAGTGGATCACGATCTGGATCATCTTCAGGATCCGACGCGGCAAGTTCCTCCGGCTCTCGCAGTGCATCAGGAAGTGGTTCAAGATCAGGATCATCCTCAGGATCCGACGCAGCAAGTTCCTCGGGCTCTCGCAGTGCATCAGGAAGTGGTTCAAGATCTGGATCATCCTCAGGATCCGACGCAGCAAGTTCCTCCGGCTCTCGCAGTGCATCAGGAAGTGGTTCAAAATCGGGATCTTTCTCAGGATCTGACGCAGCAAGTAACTCTGGTTCACACTCTGGATCCGTTAGTGGATCACGATCTGGATCATCCTCAGGATCCGACGCAGCAAGTTCCTCCGGCTCTCGCAGTGCATCAGGAAGTGGATCAAAATCTGGATCTTCCTCAGGATCTGACGCAGCAAGTCGATCTGGTTCACATTCTGGATCCGTTAGTGGATCACGATCTGGATCATCTTCAGGATCCGACGCAGCAAGTTCCTCCGGCTCTCGCAGTGCATCAGGAAGTGGTTCGAAATCTGGATCTTTCTCAGGATCTGACGCAGCAAGTCAATCTGGTTCACACTCTGGATCCGTTAGTGGATCACGATCTGGATCATCCTCAGGATCCGACGCAGCAAGTTCCTCCGGCTCTCGCAGTGCATCAGGAAGTGGTTCAAAATCTGGATCTTTCTCAGGATCTAACGCAGCAAGTAACTCTGGTTCACACTCTGGATCCGTTAGTGGATCACGATCTGGATCATCCTCAGGATCCGACGCAGCAAGTTCCTCCGGCTCTCGCAGTGCATCAGGAAGTGGTTCAAGATCTGGATCATCTTCAGGATCCGACGCAGCAAGTTCCTCCGGCTCTCGCAGTGCATCAGGAAGTGGTTCAAAATCTGGATCTTTCTCAGGATCTGACGCAGCAAGTAACTCTGGTTCACACTCTGGATCCGTTAGTGGATCACGAACTGGATCATCCTCAGGATCCGACGCGGCAAGTTCCTCCGACTCTCGCAGTGCATCAGGAAGTGGTTCAAGATCTGGATCATCCTCAGGATCCGACGCAGCAAGTTCCTCCGGCTCTCGCAGTGCATCAGGAAGTGGTTCAAGATCAGGATCATCCTCAGGATCCGACGCAGCAAGTTCCTCCGGCTCTCGCAGTGCATCAGGAAGTGGTTCAAGATCTGGATCATCCTCAGGATCCGACGCAGCAAGTTCCTCCGGCTCTCGCAGTGCATCAGGAAGTGGTTCAAGATCTGGATCATCCTCAGGATCCGACGCAGCAAGTTCCTCCGGCTCTCGCAGTGCATCAGGAAGTGGTTCAAGATCTGGATCTTTCTCAGGATCTGACGCAGCAAGTAACTCTGGTTCACACTCTGGATCCGTTAGTGGATCACGATCTGGATCATCTTCAGGATCCGACGCAGCAAGTTCCTCCGGCTCTCGCAGTGCATCAGGAAGTGGTTCAAAATCTGGATCTTTCTCAGGATCTGACGCAGCAAGTCGATCTGGTTCACACTCCGGATCCATCAGTGGATCGCGATCTGGATCATCTTCAGGATCCGACGCGGCAAGTTCTTCCGGCTCTCGCAGTGCATCAGGAAGTGGTTCAAGATCTGGATCATCCTCAGGATCCGACGCAGCAAGTTCCTCCGGCTCTCGCAGTGCATCAGGAAGTGGTTCAAGATCTGGATCTTTCTCAGGATCTGACGCAGCAAGTAACTCTGGTTCACACTCTGGATCCATCAGTGGATCACGATCTGGATCATCTTCAGGATCCGACGCGGCAAGTTCCTCCGGCTCTCGCAGTGCATCAGGAAGTGGTTCACGATCTGGATCATCCTCAGGATCCGACGCAGCAAGTTCCTCCGGCTCTCGCAGTGCATCAGGAAGTGGTTCAAGATCTGGATCATCCTCAGGATCCGACGCAGCAAGTTCCTCCGGCTCTCGCAGTGCATCAGGAAGTGGTTCAAGATCTGGATCTTTCTCAGGATCCGACGCAGCAAGTTCCTCCGGCTCTCGCAGTGCATCAGGAAGTGGTTCAAGATCTGGATCATCTTCAGGATCCGACGCAGCAAGTTCCTCCGGCTCTCGCAGTGCATCAGGAAGTGGTTCAAAATCTGGATCTTTCTCAGGATCTGACGCAGCAAGTCGATCTGGTTCACACTCCGGATCCATCAGTGGATCACGATCTGGATCATCTTCAGGATCCGACGCGGCAAGTTCCTCCGGCTCTCGCAGTGCATCAGGAAGTGGTTCAAGATCTGGATCATCCTCAGGATCCGACGCAGCAAGTTCCTCCGGCTCTCGCAGTGCATCAGGAAGTGGTTCAAAATCTGGATCTTTCTCAGGATCTGACGCAGCAAGTCAATCTGGTTCAAACTCTGGATCCGTTAGTGGATCACGATCTGGATCATCTTCAGGATCCGACGCAGCAAGTTCCTCCGGCTCTCGCAGTGCATCAGGAAGTGGTTCAAAATCTGGATCTTTCTCAGGATCTGACGCAGCAAGTCGATCTGGTTCAAACTCTGGATCCGTTAGTGGATCACGATCTGTATCATCTTCAGGATCCGACGCAGCAAGTTCCTCCGGCTCTCGCAGTGCATCAGGAAGTGGTTCAAAATCTGGATCTTTCTCAGGATCTGACGCAGCAAGTCAATCTGGTTCACACTCCGGATCCATCAGTGGATCACGATCTGGATCATCTTCAGGATCCGACGCGGCAAGTTCCTCCGGCTCTCGCAGTGCATCAGGAAGTGGTTCACGATCTGGATCATCCTCAGGATCCGACGCAGCAAGTTCCTCCGGCTCTCGCAGTGCATCAGGAAGTGGTTCAAGATCTGGATCATCCTCAGGATCCGACGCAGCAAGTTCCTCCGGCTCTCGCAGTGCATCAGGAAGTGGTTCAAGATCTGGATCTTTCTCAGGATCCGACGCAGCAAGTTCCTCCGGCTCTCGCAGTGCATCAGGAAGTGGTTCAAGATCTGGATCATCTTCAGGATCCGACGCAGCAAGTTCCTCCGGCTCTCGCAGTGCATCAGGAAGTGGTTCAAAATCTGGATCTTTCTCAGGATCTGACGCAGCAAGTCGATCTGGTTCACACTCCGGATCCATCAGTGGATCACGATCTGGATCATCTTCAGGATCCGACGCGGCAAGTTCCTCCGGCTCTCGCAGTGCATCAGGAAGTGGTTCAAGATCTGGATCATCCTCAGGATCCGACGCAGCAAGTTCCTCCGGCTCTCGCAGTGCATCAGGAAGTGGTTCAAAATCTGGATCTTTCTCAGGATCTGACGCAGCAAGTCAATCTGGTTCAAACTCTGGATCCGTTAGTGGATCACGATCTGGATCATCTTCAGGATCCGACGCAGCAAGTTCCTCCGGCTCTCGCAGTGCATCAGGAAGTGGTTCAAAATCTGGATCTTTCTCAGGATCTGACGCAGCAAGTCGATCTGGTTCAAACTCTGGATCCGTTAGTGGATCACGATCTGTATCATCTTCAGGATCCGACGCAGCAAGTTCCTCCGGCTCTCGCAGTGCATCAGGAAGTGGTTCAAAATCTGGATCTTTCTCAGGATCTGACGCAGCAAGTCGATCTGGTTCACACTCCGGATCCATCAGTGGATCACGATCTGGATCATCTTCAGGATCCGACGCGGCAAGTTCTTCCGGCTCTCGCAGTGCATCAGGAAGTGGTTCAAGATCTGGATCATCCTCAGGATCCGACGCAGCAAGTTCCTCCGGCTCTCGCAGTGCATCAGGAAGTGGTTCAAGATCTGGATCTTTCTCAGGATCTGACGCAGCAAGTAACTCTGGTTCACACTCTGGATCCGTGAGTGGATCACGATCTGGATCATCCTCAGGATCCGACGCAGCAAGTTCCTCCGGCTCTCGCAGTGCATCAGGAAGTGGTTCAAAATCTGGATCTTTCTCAGGATCTGACGCAGCAAGTCAATCTGGTTCAAACTCTGGATCCGTTAGTGGATCACGATCTGGATCATCTTCAGGATCCGACGCAGCAAGTTCCTCCGGCTCTCGCAGTGCATCAGGAAGTGGTTCAAAATCTGGATCTTTCTCAGGATCTGACGCAGCAAGTCGATCTGGTTCACACTCCGGATCCATCAGTGGATCACGATCTGGATCATCTTCAGGATCCGACGCGGCAAGTTCCTCCGGCTCTCGCAGTGCATCAGGAAGTGGTTCAAGATCTGGATCATCCTCAGGATCCGACGCAGCAAGTTCCTCCGGCTCTCGCAGTGCATCAGGAAGTGGTTCAAGATCTGGATCTTTCTCAGGATCCGACGCAGCAAGTTCCTCCGGCTCTCGCAGTGCATCAGGAAGTGGTTCAAGATCTGGATCATCTTCAGGATCCGACGCAGCAAGTTCCTCCGGCTCTCGCAGTGCATCAGGAAGTGGTTCGAAATCTGGATCTTTCTCAGGATCTGACGCAGCAAGTCAATCTGGTTCACACTCTGGATCCATCAGTGGATCACGATCTGGATCATCTTCAGGATCCGACGCGGCAAGTTCCTCCGGCTCTCGCAGTGCATCAGGAAGTGGTTCAAGATCTGGATCATCCTCAGGATCCGACGCAGCAAGTTCCTCCGGCTCTCGCAGTGCATCAGGAAGTGGTTCAAGATCTGGATCATCCTCAGGATCCGACGCAGCAAGTTCCTCCGGCTCTCGCAGTGCATCAGGAAGTGGTTCAAGATCTGGATCTTTCTCAGGATCCGACGCAGCAAGTTCCTCCGGCTCTCGCAGTGCATCAGGAAGTGGTTCAAGATCTGGATCATCTTCAGGATCCGACGCAGCAAGTTCCTCCGGCTCTCGCAGTGCATCAGGAAGTGGTTCGAAATCTGGATCTTTCTCAGGATCTGACGCAGCAAGTCAATCTGGTTCACACTCTGGATCCATCAGTGGATCACGATCTGGATCATCTTCAGGATCCGACGCGGCAAGTTCCTCCGGCTCTCGCAGTGCATCAGGAAGTGGTTCAAGATCTGGATCATCCTCAGGATCCGACGCAGCAAGTTCCTCCGGCTCTCGCAGTGCATCAGGAAGTGGTTCAAAATCTGGATCTTTCTCAGGATCTGACGCAGCAAGTCAATCTGGTTCAAACTCTGGATCCGTTAGTGGATCACGATCTGGATCATCTTCAGGATCCGACGCAGCAAGTTCCTCCGGCTCTCGCAGTGCATCAGGAAGTGGTTCAAAATCTGGATCTTTCTCAGGATCTGACGCAGCAAGTCGATCTGGTTCAAACTCTGGATCCGTTAGTGGATCACGATCTGTATCATCTTCAGGATCCGACGCAGCAAGTTCCTCCGGCTCTCGCAGTGCATCAGGAAGTGGTTCAAAATCTGGATCTTTCTCAGGATCTGACGCAGCAAGTCGATCTGGTTCACACTCCGGATCCATCAGTGGATCACGATCTGGATCATCTTCAGGATCCGACGCGGCAAGTTCTTCCGGCTCTCGCAGTGCATCAGGAAGTGGTTCAAGATCTGGATCATCCTCAGGATCCGACGCAGCAAGTTCCTCCGGCTCTCGCAGTGCATCAGGAAGTGGTTCAAGATCTGGATCTTTCTCAGGATCTGACGCAGCAAGTAACTCTGGTTCACACTCTGGATCCGTGAGTGGATCACGATCTGGATCATCCTCAGGATCCGACGCAGCAAGTTCCTCCGGCTCTCGCAGTGCATCAGGAAGTGGTTCAAAATCTGGATCTTTCTCAGGATCTGACGCAGCAAGTCAATCTGGTTCAAACTCTGGATCCGTTAGTGGATCACGATCTGGATCATCTTCAGGATCCGACGCAGCAAGTTCCTCCGGCTCTCGCAGTGCATCAGGAAGTGGTTCAAAATCTGGATCTTTCTCAGGATCTGACGCAGCAAGTCGATCTGGTTCACACTCCGGATCCATCAGTGGATCACGATCTGGATCATCTTCAGGATCCGACGCGGCAAGTTCCTCCGGCTCTCGCAGTGCATCAGGAAGTGGTTCAAGATCTGGATCATCCTCAGGATCCGACGCAGCAAGTTCCTCCGGCTCTCGCAGTGCATCAGGAAGTGGTTCAAGATCTGGATCTTTCTCAGGATCCGACGCAGCAAGTTCCTCCGGCTCTCGCAGTGCATCAGGAAGTGGTTCAAGATCTGGATCATCTTCAGGATCCGACGCAGCAAGTTCCTCCGGCTCTCGCAGTGCATCAGGAAGTGGTTCGAAATCTGGATCTTTCTCAGGATCTGACGCAGCAAGTCAATCTGGTTCACACTCTGGATCCATCAGTGGATCACGATCTGGATCATCTTCAGGATCCGACGCGGCAAGTTCCTCCGGCTCTCGCAGTGCATCAGGAAGTGGTTCAAGATCTGGATCATCCTCAGGATCCGACGCAGCAAGTTCCTCCGGCTCTCGCAGTGCATCAGGAAGTGGTTCAAGATCTGGATCATCCTCAGGATCCGACGCAGCAAGTTCCTCCGGCTCTCGCAGTGCATCAGGAAGTGGTTCAAGATCTGGATCTTTCTCAGGATCCGACGCAGCAAGTTCCTCCGGCTCTCGCAGTGCATCAGGAAGTGGTTCAAGATCTGGATCATCTTCAGGATCCGACGCAGCAAGTTCCTCCGGCTCTCGCAGTGCATCAGGAAGTGGTTCGAAATCTGGATCTTTCTCAGGATCTGACGCAGCAAGTCAATCTGGTTCACACTCTGGATCCATCAGTGGATCACGATCTGGATCATCTTCAGGATCCGACGCGGCAAGTTCCTCCGGCTCTCGCAGTGCATCAGGAAGTGGTTCAAGATCTGGATCATCCTCAGGATCCGACGCAGCAAGTTCCTCCGGCTCTCGCAGTGCATCAGGAAGTGGTTCAAGATCTGGATCTTTCTCAGGATCCGACGCAGCAAGTTCCTCCGGCTCTCGCAGTGCATCAGGAAGTGGTTCAAGATCTGGATCATCTTCAGGATCCGACGCAGCAAGTTCCTCCGGCTCTCGCAGTGCATCAGGAAGTGGTTCGAAATCTGGATCTTTCTCAGGATCTGACGCAGCAAGTCAATCTGGTTCACACTCTGGATCCATCAGTGGATCACGATCTGGATCATCTTCAGGATCCGACGCGGCAAGTTCCTCCGGCTCTCGCAGTGCATCAGGAAGTGGTTCACGATCTGGATCATCCTCAGGATCCGACGCAGCAAGTTCCTCCGGCTCTCGCAGTGCATCAGGAAGTGGTTCAAGATCTGGATCATCCTCAGGATCCGACGCAGCAAGTTCCTCCGGCTCTCGCAGTGCATCAGGAAGTGGTTCAAGATCTGGATCTTTCTCAGGATCCGACGCAGCAAGTTCCTCCGGCTCTCGCAGTGCATCAGGAAGTGGTTCAAGATCTGGATCATCTTCAGGATCCGACGCAGCAAGTTCCTCCGGCTCTCGCAGTGCATCAGGAAGTGGTTCAAAATCTGGATCTTTCTCAGGATCTGACGCAGCAAGTCGATCTGGTTCACACTCCGGATCCATCAGTGGATCACGATCTGGATCATCTTCAGGATCCGACGCGGCAAGTTCCTCCGGCTCTCGCAGTGCATCAGGAAGTGGTTCAAGATCTGGATCATCCTCAGGATCCGACGCAGCAAGTTCCTCCGGCTCTCGCAGTGCATCAGGAAGTGGTTCAAAATCTGGATCTTTCTCAGGATCTGACGCAGCAAGTCAATCTGGTTCAAACTCTGGATCCGTTAGTGGATCACGATCTGGATCATCTTCAGGATCCGACGCAGCAAGTTCCTCCGGCTCTCGCAGTGCATCAGGAAGTGGTTCAAAATCTGGATCTTTCTCAGGATCTGACGCAGCAAGTCGATCTGGTTCAAACTCTGGATCCGTTAGTGGATCACGATCTGTATCATCTTCAGGATCCGACGCAGCAAGTTCCTCCGGCTCTCGCAGTGCATCAGGAAGTGGTTCAAAATCTGGATCTTTCTCAGGATCTGACGCAGCAAGTAACTCTGGTTCACACTCTGGATCCGTTAGTGGATCACGATCTGGTTCATCCTCAGGATCCGACGCGGCAAGTTCCTCCGGCTCTCGCAGTGCATCAGGAAGTGGTTCAAGATCTGGATCATCCTCAGGATCCGACGCAGCAAGTTCCTCCGGCTCTCGCAGTGCATCAGGAAGTGGTTCAAGATCTGGATCATCTTCAGGATCCGACGCAGCAAGTTCCTCCGGCTCTCGCAGTGCATCAGGAAGTGGTTCGAAATCTGGATCTTTCTCAGGATCTGACGCAGCAAGTCAATCTGGTTCACACTCTGGATCCGTTAGTGGATCACGATCTGGATCATCTTCAGGATCCGACGCAGCAAGTTCCTCCGGCTCTCGCAGTGCATCAGGAAGTGGTTCAAAATCTGGATCTTTCTCAGGATCTACCGCAGCAAGTAACTCTGGTTCACACTCTGGATCCGTTAGTGGATCACGATCTGGATCATCCTCAGGATCCGACGCAGCAAGTTCCTCCGGCTCTCGCAGTGCATCAGGAAGTGGTTCAAGATCTGGATCATCTTCAGGATCCGACGCAGCAAGTTCCTCCGGCTCTCGCAGTGCATCAGGAAGTGGTTCAAAATCTGGATCTTTCTCAGGATCTGACGCAGCAAGTAACTCTGGTTCACACTCTGGATCCGTTAGTGGATCACGATCTGGATCATCCTCAGGATCCGACGCGGCAAGTTCCTCCGACTCTCGCAGTGCATCAGGAAGTGGTTCAAGATCTGGATCATCCTCAGGATCCGACGCAGCAAGTTCCTCCGGCTCTCGCAGTGCATCAGGAAGTGGTTCAAGATCTGGATCTTTCTCAGGATCCGACGCAGCAAGTTCCTCCGGCTCTCGCAGTGCATCAGGAAGTGGTTCAAGATCTGGATCATCTTCAGGATCCGACGCAGCAAGTTCCTCCGGCTCTCGCAGTGCATCAGGAAGTGGTTCAAAATCTGGATCTTTCTCAGGATCTGACGCAGCAAGTCGATCTGGTTCACAATCCGGATCCATCAGTGGATCACGATCTGGATCATCTTCAGGATCCGACGCGGCAAGTTCCTCCGGCTCTCGCAGTGCATCAGGAAGTGGTTCAAGATCTGGATCATCCTCAGGATCCGACGCAGCAAGTTCCTCCGGCTCTCGCAGTGCATCAGGAAGTGGTTCAAGATCTGGATCTTTCTCAGGATCCGACGCAGCAAGTTCCTCCGGCTCTCGCAGTGCATCAGGAAGTGGTTCAAGATCTGGATCATCTTCAGGATCCGACGCAGCAAGTTCCTCCGGCTCTCGCAGTGCATCAGGAAGTGGTTCGAAATCTGGATCTTTCTCAGGATCTGACGCAGCAAGTCAATCTGGTTCACACTCTGGATCCGTTAGTGGATCACGATCTGGATCATCTTCAGGATCCGACGCAGCAAGTTCCTCCGGCTCTCGCAGTGCATCAGGAAGTGGTTCAAAATCTGGATCTTTCTCAGGATCTAACGCAGCAAGTAACTCTGGTTCACACTCTGGATCCGTTAGTGGATCACGATCTGGATCATCCTCAGGATCCGACGCAGCAAGTTCCTCCGGCTCTCGCAGTGCATCAGGAAGTGGTTCAAGATCTGGATCATCCTCAGGATCCGACGCAGCAAGTTCCTCCGGCTCTCGCAGTGCATCAGGAAGTGGTTCAAGATCTGGATCTTTCTCAGGATCCGACGCAGCAAGTAACTCTGGTTCACACTCTGGATCCGTGAGTGGATCACGATCTGGATCATCCTCAGGATCCGACGCAGCAAGTTCCTCCGGCTCTCGCAGTGCATCAGGAAGTGGTTCAAAATCTGGATCTTTATCAGGATCTGACGCAGCAAGTAACTCTGGTTCACACTCTGGATCCGTTAGTGGATCACGATCTGGATCATCCTCAGGATCCGACGCGGCAAGTTCCTCCGGCTCTCGCAGTGCATCAGGAAGTGGTTCAAGATCTGGATCATCCTCAGGATCCGACGCAGCAAGTTCCTCCGGCTCTCGCAGTGCGTCAGGAAGTGGTTCAAGATCTGGATCATCATCAGGATCCGACGCAGCAAGTTCCTCCGGCTCTCGCAGTGCATCAGGAAGTGGTTCAAAATCTGGATCTTTCTCAGGATCTGACGCCGCAAGTCAATCTGGTTCAAACTCTGGATCCGTTAGTGGATCACGATCTGGATCATCTTCAGGATCCGACGCAGCAAGTTCCTCCGGCTCTCGCAGTGCATCAGGAAGTGGTTCAAAATCTGGATCTTTCTCAGGATCTGACGCAGCAAGTAACTCTGGTTCACACTCTGGATCCGTTAGTGGATCACGATCTGGATCATCCTCAGGATCCGACGCGGCAAGTTCCTCCGGCTCTCGCAGTGCATCAGGAAGTGGTTCAAGATCTGGATCATCCTCAGGATCCGACGCAGCAAGTTCCTCCGGCTCTCGCAGTGCATCAGGAAGTGGTTCAAGATCTGGATCATCATCAGGATCCGACGCAGCAAGTTCCTCCGGCTCTCGCAGTGCATCAGGAAGTGGTTCAAAATCTGGATCTTTCTCAGGATCTGACGCCGCAAGTCAATCTGGTTCAAACTCTGGATCCGTTAGTGGATCACGATCTGGATCATCTTCAGGATCCGACGCAGCAAGTTCCTCCGGCTCTCGCAGTGCATCAGGAAGTGGTTCAAGATCTGGATCATCCTCAGGATCCGACGCAGCAAGTTCCTCCGGCTCTCGCAGTGCATCAGGAAGTGGTTCAAGATCTGGATCTTTCTCAGGATCCGACGCAGCAAGTTCCTCCGGCTCTCGCAGTGCATCAGGAAGTGGTTCAAGATCTGGATCATCCTCAGGATCCGACGCAGCAAGTTCCTCCGGCTCTCGCAGTGCATCAGGAAGTGGTTCAAGATCTGGATCATCTTCAGGATCCGACGCAGCAAGTTCCTCCGGCTCTCGCAGTGCATCAGGAAGTGGTTCAAAATCTGGATCTTTCTCAGGATCTGACGCAGCAAGTCAATCTGGTTCAAACTCTGGATCCGTTAGTGGATCACGATCTGGATCATCTTCAGGATCCGACGCAGCAAGTTCCTCCGGCTCTCGCAGTGCATCAGGAAGTGGTTCAAAATCTGGATCTTTCTCAGGATCTGACGCAGCAAGTAACTCTGGTTCACACTCTGGATCCGTTAGTGGATCACGATCTGGTTCATCCTCAGGATCCGACGCGGCAAGTTCCTCCGGCTCTCGCAGTGCATCAGGAAGTGGTTCAAGATCTGGATCATCCTCAGGATCCGACGCAGCAAGTTCCTCCGGCTCTCGCAGTGCATCAGGAAGTGGTTCAAGATCTGGATCATCTTCAGGATCCGACGCAGCAAGTTCCTCCGGCTCTCGCAGTGCATCAGGAAGTGGTTCGAAATCTGGATCTTTCTCAGGATCTGACGCAGCAAGTCAATCTGGTTCACACTCTGGATCCGTTAGTGGATCACGATCTGGATCATCTTCAGGATCCGACGCAGCAAGTTCCTCCGGCTCTCGCAGTGCATCAGGAAGTGGTTCAAAATCTGGATCTTTCTCAGGATCTAACGCAGCAAGTAACTCTGGTTCACACTCTGGATCCGTTAGTGGATCACGATCTGGATCATCCTCAGGATCCGACGCAGCAAGTTCCTCCGGCTCTCGCAGTGCATCAGGAAGTGGTTCAAGATCTGGATCATCTTCAGGATCCGACGCAGCAAGTTCCTCCGGCTCTCGCAGTGCATCAGGAAGTGGTTCAAAATCTGGATCTTTCTCAGGATCTGACGCAGCAAGTCAATCTGGTTCAAACTCTGGATCCGTTAGTGGATCACGATCTGGATCATCTTCAGGATCCGACGCAGCAAGTTCCTCCGGCTCTCGCAGTGCATCAGGAAGTGGTTCAAAATCTGGATCTTTTTCAGGATCTAACGCAGCAAGTAACTCTGGTTCACACTCTGGATCCGTTAGTGGATCACGATCTGGATCATCCTCAGGATCCGACGCAGCAAGTTCCTCCGGCTCTCGCAGTGCATCAGGAAGTGGTTCAAGATCTGGATCATCCTCAGGATCCGACGCAGCAAGTTCCTCCGGCTCTCGCAGTGCATCAGGAAGTGGTTCAAGATCTGGATCATCCTCAGGATCCGACGCAGCAAGTTCCTCCGGCTCTCGCAGTGCATCAGGAAGTGGTTCAAGATCTGGATCTTTCTCAGGATCCGACGCAGCAAGTAACTCTGGTTCACACTCTGGATCCGTTAGTGGATCACGATCTGGATCATCTTCAGGATCCGACGCAGCAAGTTCCTCCGGCTCTCGCAGTGCATCAGGAAGTGGTTCAAGATCCGGATCTTTCTCAGGATCCGACGCAGCAAGTAACTCTGGTTCACACTCTGGATCCGTTAGTGGATCACGATCTGGATCATCTTCAGGATCCGACGCAGCAAGTTCCTCCGGCTCTCGCAGTGCATCAGGAAGTGGTTCAAAATCTGGATCTTTCTCAGGATCTGACGCAGCAAGTCGATCTGGTTCACACTCCGGATCCATCAGTGGATCACGATCTGGATCATCTTCAGGATCCGACGCGGCAAGTTCCTCCGGCTCTCGCAGTGCATCAGGAAGTGGTTCAAGATCTGGATCATCCTCAGGATCCGACGCAGCAAGTTCCTCCGGCTCTCGCAGTGCATCAGGAAGTGGTTCAAGATCTGGATCATCCTCAGGATCCGACGCAGCAAGTTCCTCCGGCTCTCGCAGTGCATCAGGAAGTGGTTCAAGATCTGGATCATCCTCAGGATCCGACGCAGCAAGTTCCTCCGGCTCTCGCAGTGCATCAGGAAGTGGTTCAAGATCTGGATCATCCTCAGGATCCGACGCAGCAAGTTCCTCCGGCTCTCGCAGTGCATCAGGAAGTGGTTCAAGATCTGGATCTTCCTCAGGATCCGACGCAGCAAGTTCCTCCGGCTCTCGCAGTGCATCAGGAAGTGGTTCAAGATCTGGATCTTTCTCAGGATCTGACGCAGCAAGTAACTCTGGTTCACACTCTGGATCCGTGAGTGGATCACGATCTGGATCATCCTCAGGATCCGACGCAGCAAGTTCCTCCGGCTCTCGCAGTGCATCAGGAAGTGGTTCAAAATCTGGATCTTTCTCAGGATCTGACGCAGCAAGTCAATCTGGTTCAAACTCTGGATCCGTTAGTGGATCACGATCCGGATCATCGTCAGGATCCGACGCAGCAAGTTCCTCCGGCTCTCGCAGTGCATCAGGAAGTGGTTCAAGATCTGGATCATCCTCAGGATCCGACGCAGCAAGTTCCTCCGGCTCTCGCAGTGCATCAGGAAGTGGTTCAAGATCTGGATCTTTCTCAGGATCCGACGCAGCAAGTAACTCTGGTTCACACTCTGGATCCGTTAGTGGATCACGATCTGGATCATCTTCAGGATCCGACGCAGCAAGTTCCTCCGGCTCTCGCAGTGCATCAGGAAGTGGTTCAAAATCTGGATCTTTCTCAGGATCTGACGCAGCAAGTAACTCTGGTTCAAACTCTGGATCCGTTAGTGGATCACGATCTGGATCATCCTCAGGATCCGACGCAGCAAGTTCCTCCGGCTCTCGCAGTGCATCAGGAAGTGGTTCAAGATCTGGATCATCCTCAGGATCCGACGCAGCAAGTTCCTCCGGCTCTCGCAGTGCATCAGGAAGTGGTTCAAAATCTGGATCTTTCTCAGGATCTGACGCAGCAAGTAACTCTGGTTCAAACTCTGGATCCGTTAGTGGATCACGATCTGGATCATCCTCAGGATCCGACGCAGCAAGTTCTTCCGGCTCTCGCAGTGTATCAGGAAGTGGATCACGATCTGGTTCATCCTCAGGATCCGACGCAGCAAGTTCCTCCGGTTCTCGCAGTGCATCAGGAAGTGGTTCAAGATCTGGATCTTTCTCAGGATCCGACGCAGCGAGTAAATCTGGTTCACACTCTGGATCCGTTAGTGGATCACGATCTGGATCATCCTCAGGATCCGACGCAGCAAGTTCCTCCGGCTCTCGCAGTGCATCAGGAAGTGGATCAAAATCTGGATCTTCCTCAGGATCTGACGCAGCAAGTCACTCCGGTTCACTTTCTGGATCTGTCAGTGGATCACGATCTGGATCATCTTCGGGTTCCGACGCAGCAAGTAACTCTGGTTCATACTCTGGATCCGTGAGTGGATCACGATCTGGATCAAGAGCAGCCTATAATGCCAAGGCACTCGGGGCTTCAATCGTTAGTGGAATTAGTGTTGGGGGTAGAGCAGGTCGCATCAATACCGGTTCTTCTTCAAACGCCAACAGTATCGCAGGCTCGGTATCGCAATCGGCTAGTCTTGCCGACAATGAGATTTACTATCTTGGTGTTATGCGAGGTGGTCTCTGTACATGCATCAGTCAATTGCCAGCCTCAAAATATCAAAATATCGACGCCGGTTTTTCCCGGGTCCGTCGTTCTTTAACTGGACATGATTCCTCTGAAGATTCTGGCTCATCATCAGGTAGCAGCGCGAAATCATCCGCTTCTTCAGCTGCAAGCTCGGGCTCGAAGGGAGGAGCAGCCTCAAAGAGCGATGCGGACAGTGCATCCAAGTCATCCGCTTCAAGTCACTCCGGATCTTCTTCGAAAAGCTCTTCGTCGTCCAAAGCTCGTAGTCATGCATCAGATGATTCCCACGACAGTTCAATGGGTATGGGTAAATTCACTGAATGGTTTGGTGGATTAATGGGTCACAAAGGGGGTCACAAATCTTCAAAAACTGTCCAATCAGATGATTGTGATGATTCAAACGATGAATCGTCCGGTGTAGGAGGTTTCCAAAACAAATTGCTCGGTAAACACCATAGTATGGGTATTTTCTAAATTTATTCAAAACCGTATTTAGTAGCATGCTACTCACACCGGTTCCCGATATTCCTATCATTAGATATGTCCATCCTAATTTTCCTCCTTGCCCTGATTGGGTAGCCTACCCAATCACATATATTGTATTCCTTAATTTCGTTTTTCCCAGAAATAATGCCGTTCCCTGTCTGTTCCATAACTACTACCACTTTGGAATATAATGACTATCATTTTGCAATAGTTTTACCGTTCATTAATGTAGCTGATTTATGTCCTTACAGACGATCTGTACTAAGTATGATTCCTGAATTGGAAAAGACCTTTAATCCATAATACATTTTCTCGTTTTTAAACTCCAAATCGCATACGACACACGGACGGAAACCGTATATGTAAAACATTGTCATTTTTCTACGTCTTATTTCATAATAAATTTGCATGTTCAAAAGTTGTTGTTTTTTTTCCCAACTCTCCCTGAACTCACCAAACATTCATGTTTTTATAAACATTTATCATAATTCACACAATCATTCTCTTTCATTTCATTTCCCGATTCCTTCCCATTCATTTCTCATTAATTAACAAGCTATTTTATTTGTCCTTCCATTTCCATGTCAAGACTCGTGGTTATTCATAGAAGCTGTCCGTGATACTTGATTTCTGGTGATGATTTTATTCACCACTCATGTTGTTTTTTTTAGTCAAGACTGGTCCTACGCACGACCCATTCACAATGTTCGGTTTCAAAATCTTCTATAATACTGTGTTAATATGTCCTTACAATCGTATTCGATGATGTAATCTTGGTTCTTGCCCATTTTCCGTCTGATCATTTCCCAAGTTGAATAAATGTTGACATTAATTCAATTTTTATAATGATGATTGTCATAAAAATATGTTTCATACATACAAGATTACCTATTCTTTTTATTTTCTTACTCCCAGTTTCGAATACTGTTTTATTTAAAGTTATTGAAAACAATTATAGGTTGTTATTATCCTTTCGTTTCCATAAATTGTCAAGCGCGAGTTCCATTTCTCCACGGGTATTTTGAAGAATCAACTGTCGTACTGTCATTGCGTATTTTCAGAATATAGAGAATACCTTTAAATCCATTATTAAATTTGAATACTCTTAGCTGACCTGAGTTACCTTCAACGACCGGGTGAGAAAATACGAATCGTGCAAAAGCGTATTTACGATATTTACATTGACGATAACAATGAACAACTAATGGCGAACCCTACTTCTACTTTTAAAAATGGTATCTGATCACATGTAATGCATGCAACGCTATTGATATGTCTCAGAAATCTAGGTGATCACAAATACCTGTGGAATCTGACATAAAGGTTAAAAGAAAGTTGAAAATAACAAATTTTCTTGACATGAAATAGTCATTGGATACAGTGATTTTCTCCAATATCATCGTGACCTTAATAAACTATGTCGCGAGTTTTTGGGACTTACCTCGAAATCTGTGAATGTTTTGTACGTGAGAATTACGCAACCTCCGAAGAAAATGCACGTTGCCAAATTTCTTACATCTGCAAGGGACGCTACCAATGGCACCGAGCCCATTTGCCAATCGTGAGCCAAAGTAGTTGGGCATAGAAGTAGCCAACAATTCAATGCTGCCAAATAACAAAATGTCAATAATCTGAAACATAAAACGAATTGTGTTTATTGCATTTTGAATCAACACCTTCCCCTTCATAGATAATTTTTCATTTAAAAAGGAGTTGAGATGTATATTTTGCATCATTTATTCTTTGAGCTGCTAACTTCACAAAGTTATCTACTCGTGAATCTCGTTACATGCTTGCTCGCCAAAAGGCTCTCCCCTGCTTTCAACGCAGATCGCTTCTAGCTGCCTCTACTCCAGAATGCTTTTGAATTTTCGAAAATTGTTTTATTAGTATTCGCTCAATGACGGCATTTTGAAGGATCATTCTCATTCACGTATATTTTGTTTTCTTCCTCTCCTTCGATCGCTACTCATTAGTACACTGCAACTTGAAGCGTATTTATTCTATTTTTAATAATTATATCGAAAAAACCAGCATTTTTTTCATTCATTTTCAACGCTCAACCGTTTTTCTTTCACAGTCACTGTTTAATGATAATAATGATATTCATAAATATCGTTCGACCGATCGTGTATGGAACAGCTCACCAATATTTTTCAACGGTCGTGATGTGTCATAAAAATCGCGATCAGTTTCGATCGACCTTCGCTTGTGACCATATTAATTATTCAATTGAAATGTACTTTTTTGTAACAGTCAAACAGCTCACGGGATTATCGGTCGGTAGAAACCCCGTTCGTAAACCATCGTTGTAATTTGGTTGTACTTTTTTTCAACAACCAAACAGTTCACGGGATTATCGATCGGTAGAAACCCCTTCAACCGCCGTTTTATTTTTGGAACAATTTTCTTATCAGCAAATTCCTTATCTCAGCTTATGGGTGCTTTTGATTTGGGGAGGATGAAATCTTTGATTGCAAAGTTCGTTCACGACGTGTGATCGATTTTGATAAAAATTGAATTGCGTTCATAGGGAGGTGTCACAGTTCCGCTGCCAAAGCGATTTTGTGAAATTCTGAAAAAAAAATGATTTTCCGTTACCATCGAAGTATTCATACAATTACTGTGGAAATAATCGATCGATTGAAAATTTGGCTTGTCGGCCCACGCGCATCGTCTAAACGAACATATTCAACCCTGTTGCATCGAAATCTGTGCTAAATCGGCGATCAATTTTCATTTTGAAATTTTTCTAAAAAAAGATACCGATAAGATACCGAGTTCGTCAAATTTTAGTTCACCGAAATTCCGACGCATGGTGCGAACATCAATTTCCCAAATATCGATTATTTTGCTTTGACCAGCTTTTACTTGAATTCTTCGACTATCGAAACTCGAAGCCCGTCCAGGCTTATACAGCATTGGAATGTTTGCTGGAAGAAAAAAGGAGGTTTCATTCGCGTTGTGGATATCTGTGAAAAGTGTTGTGTTGCATGAAACAAATGTCGACTTTCAGTATACATTGTATACAGCCATTAAAAGTGTTCGAAAAGCGACATATATGCGAGTTTGTAAGAGTGCGGCAGGGCTCACGCAGTTTTTTTTAATCGTGTGCGTCGACTCGTTACCGTGTCTCTCGATAGGACAACTTTTACATGCCATATATCATTTTTATGCAGTAGGCTGTTTTTGCTCGCAGTCGAAATTTTCAAGAGATTCTCCTGCCCGCGTGCGCACGCGGGAATGTGCATTGGTGTTTCTTTTTTCTTCTGGCTCGCTTAATGTAAAAATCCAGCTGGGGAATAACTTGCAGAAGGGGAAAGCGTTTTCCTAAATTTCAGACAAAGGATAGGCAGTGGTGGTTCGGTAGACCGTTGCCGATACAGGGAGAAATAAAAAAAAGGGTAAAAGAAAAAAGCGATGCTGCAGTAGAGAATATGTAATAGTTTAAAAAGCCGGAAGTTTCGCATGTGCGAGTTGCTCTCGGGAGCGGTTACTGAAGTGGAAAAGTTGGAAGCGCCGAGCGCACAGTTTAACTCGGTAAGAATCGGAATAGTCTCTCAATGTTCTCCACCTTCTCTTCGGTCGTACAATACTGAAACGTTGGTCTTTTACATTCTCGATGGGGTCAAAAAGGTTTCTGAAGTTTGTCGATATCGTTACTGAGTTCTGTGAGATCAGGGGATAGACAAGAAGACAATGATCTATAGGCTGCTCTTCGTCTCTGAGTACAATATTTCGGTTTGAATAAAAACTATCTTATCGCCCGACTTTCAAGAATATTTGATCTATCTTCAAAAAGTGGGATTCCCCAAAAAGTTACGAATGGATTCGAGGCAGTGGTCACGCCAGAACGGTTTTCTACAGATTATTTTGAAATTCGGAGCATTCATACTGAACACTATGATGTAGCGATGTGTCAAATTTCAAAGGCATTCATCGTTTCATATTCGGGAAATGAAAAATCAAAGATGGCACAGTTTTATATGTGCTCTTTCGGAGAGCGGTAGGAAATTTTCTATGTTTAATAATTCAGGAACTTCAATACATGAAGAAAATGAATACTCCAATTAGTTCACGTTTTTAATATTAGCAGCATATTTCAAGACTTTCTTGAGTGTTCTTTTTCACCTTTTGATTTGGCCAAATGTGTCTTACATTATGAGCAACGTGAGCAAAGCCTAAATAACAAGGGTATCGGATTTGTGTACAATAAATTCATGGCATGCCACGAATGCTGCAGCACTAAAACGTGATACGGATTTACTTTTCCGATGGCTCAAATTGCGCACGCTATCTATATTTACCTCACATGGAAACATGGATGGAAGGCGGCTGGATTGTCCTGCGGCGAGAATTTTGGTAAAGCACCGTGAAGCAGGGCTAGTCGCACCACCAAAAGTATTCCGAGCTGAAACGTAAGAAAGTAGAATTTAAAATAGTTAGATTACAAAAAAAAGCACCAATATGACATGGTTAATCAATCTACGAGGCTGGTAAGTCCGAAAATTTTGCGATCGCTTTATTAAAGACTAATAGGTTTCAGCAATAAGTATTACTGTATTAATAGTTCTAGTTTATTTGATGTTTTTTAGGAAGTTTAGACTTAATTTTAGGTTGGTTTTGAATTGCCATCTTTTGTGCGATTGTGATTATAATATTAACAGTAGTTGTGGGTCTCTCTTGTAACATTTTGTGGCGGTTTCATGTTAAGACAGTGAGTTTTTACTTGGGTGAGCACGTGTATATGTCTCAACTTTTTCTATAGTTTTATAAGATAAATGAATGAGTAATCACGAAATAACTTTTAAAATATTATTTTCCAAACCAAGCCTTAAAAAATCCTCCAAATGTTTGAGGACTATTCCCTAGGCAATAGGACGTGTTCATTGAAGAATTGGAGAATTTTTTTTCATATTATGTGAAATGTATTCTAATCATTAATAATTATATCTTATAATAAATTTAGGCAGGGAAGTATCCAAAGAAAATTTCTTCTGTACCTCTTTCCAAGGTAAATGCATATATGAAACAAGAGCCAACAATACACGAGTGCGAATGCTAAATGTCAGAGTCTCGTTAAAGCTGCGCAGATACCAGAAAACTGATGAGTTTTCACGATATTGTGACTAACAATAAGTATGGGGGTAAACCGAGGAGCGACGCTAAAGAGGGAGTGAAAAAACCGCGAGTAGATGTTATATACGTGTGTATCTGAGTTTCGTACCATTATTGCTGCGGTTTTGAGACTGACGAATAGGTAAGTATACTAACATAAATACATATCTTCATCGTGAGTGTTTACCACGTACTTGCTGAATACATGCCAAATTCGCGTGAACACTGTAACCCACGTTCATTTTTATATTCTTCCTAATTGTGCACCAGCAATGATACCGGTTTGATAAATATTTCTAAATATTTTCCAACAAACGGTAGCTGTAGTTTTCACTCCAAAGCTTTGCTGTACTCCAATTGAATGTAATGAAAAGGACCTTTGCATGGAAATTCAAGAGCATGCGTGATTTAGTGCCCTTTAACAAAAACATTTTTCAAAATGGCCGTTTGCCTGTTCATCGGGCACTATTCGATTTCAGGTACACCAATGCTTTTGTATACACGTGTGTTCCTGTGGTCAATTAGCTATATGGAAAGGAACTAGGGACCTATTTGTCCTCACGTATGGTTCAATTACACGTCGTCGATTGCGTGCTACAAAGTTTTGATATAATTTTTGCATTCAGCGAACTAATAAGGTAGTACTGCGTAATAGTGATGATTGAGCCTCCTGCCTAGATAGATTGAAGATATCAAGTTTTGATAATTTTTTTTCACTTCTTTTCAAAGAGATGCTTAATGATTCATTGCAACGTCTATATCTTTCTACACAGTTGTAAATTATAACTCATTTCCAATATTACATTCACACCGTTATGTGAAGTTTCGATAAAAAGGTGTTTGTACATTAAGTTAATGTAGAATAACTTTTTATTCGAGAGTAGTTAATTCAGATTGCTTTTTTGTTCGTTAGATCGGGATTTTTTTATATTTGACTGTTACATGCCAAGATATAACTCTTACACAATATTGTCATGCCCGCTTTGTCGAATCTTACACTGATTCTACCGGTGACTACCGATATATTTCAGTTTCACAATCTAGTTCTCGTTGGGAGAGTTTTCAAAATAAAACTTGGGTGAAAAAGCTTCGCATACAAGTTGCCATGAGTCAATATCTCCTAGGCGTCTTGCACCAGTTAACAGTTAGTTTATTTTTCTTACACAATCTTATCACACATCCGTTATAATGAAAGTTCATTTCGAACTTACCGACACAAGTAGAGCCGCGGCGCGCCTCGAAAAATGTCTCGAATCATCATTCCATCTTGCCTCAAAAATGGATCTGTAAAAGAAAAAGATTGACATGATTTTTTTTTCGTCGCTGCTTCTTAATTTTTTTGCTTAGATTGTGAAACAAAGACGCAAAAAATTTCATAAAGTTTTGTTTATCAAATTATAGAGACGCATGTAGTAAAAATAGGTGGCTACAAAACTTTTTATACCGGAACGAAAAGAGAGAAAGAAAGTATCGGACGCGCCCAAATATTTTTCGCTCATTAATCCGTGTCACCAAAGGTATACCGTGTTTTATAGTCCAGGTTCCGTTGTAGCCAAGGGGATGATATATTGAAGGAAAACACGCGACTTGTATGGTAGAAATTATTAGGAATTTTTTCTTCCCTGGAGTAGGGTAACTGTTAACCAGTTTTTATACCGTGTCATTCCATGCCAACAGTCATATACAGAGTGGAAAGGACCGATATCATTATGCACCGCGTATAAGACTGAAGTGAAAAAAAACAACCAGAGATCGAAGGAGTATGAGAAGGAACAAAGAAGTTGCGAGTATTCGGTGTCTTTACGCAGTAGGTTGGCAATATTATTGAGTATATAGTAGTAAGATTCAACGAAACCGTACAACAGTGAACGAATCGTTGTAAAAACCTCTTCGTGTGACACGAAAGAGCTCTTTATCCGTATCTTTGAATGCCGCTATAATCGGGACATAGTATATACATTTTGCTGTCTACGTCGCACGGCGTCGTCAAGTTCCTGACCAGGATTCATATACACATTGCAACGACCTCCTCTGTTCACGCGACGTGAACAGCTGATCCGTCCATCGTCATATTCAGCGAGCGCCTAGTAGCGAAAACTGAGGTCGCGGTCCGAATTGCGCGACTGGCGCTCAAATGCAACCAATATATATATACTCATCGGGTTAAGCTGTACGCTTTGTGCGCTGTCAGTGCAATTCGAAACGCGCTCCGGCACTATAGCTTCCGAAACGAGGCACTTACAAGAAGCGCGCGTCGCCTCCTTGTGAAAAAAATCTAATCCGATTTCGCGAGCGAGTATTTTTGTAAATTTTAGCAAATCAATACACGTTCATAGTTTTCGGTATGAAATGGATAATTAGAGATTGGAAAGCGATTATTTTTTAGTTCTGTATAAGAAGAGCGAGATTATTCCAAGTGGGGAATATGATGATCAATGTTCAATCGATTATTGCTCACAACTTTTTACTATCATATTGTTTGCGCGTTAAGTCGTACCGTAACAACATATCCCAGAGATTTCTTTGCTCTTCTGAACCTCGAGTGTAATGTTTCGAACTCAATATTTGCGCTATTTCTTCAATCATTTTCATGACAGCTATTGTTGCTGAGCCAGTATCCTCTCAATTCAGAGGAGCAACATATAGCATTTGGAGGCACGTGAAGAAAAATATACCGCACTTAAGTCACATGAATATAACTAACGGAGCGTCAGCTTTATTAAAAACGAGAACAGAGCGA
This sequence comes from Campoplex capitator, assembly GCA_037576405.1. Classification (NCBI taxonomy): domain Eukaryota; kingdom Metazoa; phylum Arthropoda; class Insecta; order Hymenoptera; family Ichneumonidae; genus Campoplex; species Campoplex capitator. Next base: position 2,687,494 of record JARBWI010000323.1, on the reverse strand, counting down.
AGGAAGCATGCGTTTAAATCACCGAGAATACGGTGGCAAATTAACATTTATACTTATTCAGCTGCAAAAATTGCAAATAATTCAAATTGATTTTTACGTTTTTGAGCTGTGATAGATGAGAAAAATAAAATATATGTTCTGAAGGATACGGAAATACGCAATGGTTTATGCAAGCGGAAATTGTGGTGAAGTACAATTTCATTGTAAAATATCAATTTCACGTTAATAATATAAATATGCAAAATGTAAGATACATGTTCATAACTATGATGTACTTTATATAGATTGTCAACTCACCTCTTAATACAGTGCCAGGAACGATAAAGATCATACAGAAGATTCAACAGCAGTATCATCACCCCCGTTTCTTTGGCGAGCATCGATAGAGCACCAAGGAAAACGCTGCTCCACACGTAGGCTGTCTGCTGACTATAATATAAACAGAGAAACCGAGAAATTCAGAGAAAGCTTTTCCCTTTTATTAATATTAATAATACCGTAGAGTAAATTGAGAATAACGTGACATGTACCGGGCAGAATTATAATATCTCTATTTTTTCACATACGAATCTAAAAGGAGCAGCACTAATCACTGTAAAATATTTTTGAAAATCGTTTTTTTTTGCTTGATAAGGAGGTTTTTAACGCTGTTATTCTCAAATTTTGCCAGATCATTGTTTATGTCATTTCTCAACGTTGTATTAAAATATCTCATTTCCCCGGTTATAAACTATCAAAAACAAATTCCAATAACATATTCAACATTTATTTTCGAAAGAACTTTATTTATAGTAATGCATTTTGTATTATCGGTATCTAAATATCATATAATAGTAAAAAAGTAGGCCAGAAGGTTACTATTAGTTGGTATTGCCATTGTTTTAGACAATGAATTTGCACTATGTCTAACAAATTTTGCCCCAGTTTTAATAACTGCCCTTTAAATACGGTTCTTTCAAGACCCTTGTTTGAATTTAGTGCATCGAAATTTGAAAAAGAAAGACCGAGCAAGTTAAAATTAGCGTATTTTCTGGTTATATCTCATTATCTCATATTTCCATCAATTACGTATATAGGTCAGGGTTGCGATTAGTATATACTTCATTTTTTCAGTGTTTCCATCGACTCCACTTTTGTTAGTACTCTCATTCGCTCAATGTACTTGACTCAGTGAGTTGAAATTGTGTTACGATGCTTATGATTGGTTATCAGTAAGTGAATCCTATACAACAAGAGGCTATCGGACGAAAACAATTGTGTTGACAGATATGATGATATCTGGTGAATATTTGAGTCAAGCTGCACCTGCGCCATGTATCAATATTTATATATTTACGCGCGTGTAAACATGTATATGTCGGAGATATAAAGATCGTAGTGGTCCATACTATATTCTTTTGTTTAAAAGATCGATTTATAAAAATAGAAGAATAACGACAGAAGAGTCAACGAGAGAACGAAGAAGGGAATTGACGTGTTGTTCCAAATCAAATATACATTTGTTAATAAGTCCTGTTTATAAAGTTAATTATCAAATAAAACGATTGGTTACGCGTCCCACACGCCAAATGAAGAGTTCTTGTTTGAATATCGATCATTCTCCGACATATACATTTATGTAAGTATATATTTTGTTTCCGTGGTTGTCATGGGATTATCGCTGGCACGCATCGCTTTGTACAGAAGCCTACGTGCTATCCTAATATATTTTATGTTAATACATTTTTTTTTTCGAAAACTACTTTTTTGGATCATTAGTAGAAGCGAATGAAAATTTAAAAGGGCTTTAGATGAAAGCTTTCAGTTAATAGTAACAGACACGAAACGTGTTAGATCCTGGGTCAGCGCATGCCTGACAATTCATAATGTGGTTAGAATTTTCTCGCGTGTCCCTTTCTGACATGGAAACAAATCATTTTATTGAACAACGACGTTCAATTATTTTAGTGATCCGAATACACCAGATGTACAATGTTATCTCGTAATAATATCAATTTATTTTGATTTTTTCAAATACTCTATGCTCCTGTCTTCTCATTGCCTGGCAGCTTCCGTTGCTTGGAATGCAACTTGCCTGGAGGCATAATATCCTTGCCTGGAAATATTCTGTGCATATATATGCCCAAATGTAGTAAAGAAAGCAACAAATCTTTCAAGAATGTGTACCCGTCAGGAAAGCATCTTTTTTTTTAAGTCAACGGTAGAGTTTCGTTACGTGGCGACTTTTTGTTGAAACGATTCCTCTTTCTCAAGTCTGCGGGTCATGGTAAATTAGTTTAGTTTATAATTCCTTCATCATATTTCCTTTTTGTCCCTTGTGCTCTTTGCTTGTCTCATAGTCCAGTAGGGGCAGTATTCATGAGAATGAATGGCCTACGCTCTGTTCTGGCGTCAGGCAGGCGTCGCCATAGCGCAGTAAGTGTCGTCGAGACCCACCCTCTCGAGAAATAACATCCATCCCCCAACTCGTGCCCAGTCCCCTTCCAATTCTTCTCATGTAACGTATATGGGGCCTGCAACTTTTCTCAACTATCCGGAAGCGAGCCAACTCCAGAGGGGAGAATGCGTTCCGGCATCTAGTAGCTTATTAGATTATTCACAATTTTTTTTTATCTCAGCTGCCTCTATTCTGATCTATTGCGCTGTCATGCTTCACGCTACAATCCGAGCTTTTCAACAATAACCCACGTTCTGAGAGAAGTAAATACTGATGCAGTCAATACATGACTACAAGTGACCGCAAATCTAAGCAGCGTTCCTAGCAAAGTTATTTAACTCTGGAGCCTGCCAAAGCTCCACACGGATCACGTATATGCAACCCTGGCGATGCCGTTATGTGATAACTACGTCGCAGAATTCATACACGACCCTTTGTCGTGCATACATATATCTATATATAATACTTGCTTACCCATGATAGGCGAGGAACGACAGTAAAAAAAATATGCAGGCCAAAACGTCGGCCCTTCCTACGATCCCGGTAACCTGAAACAAATAAGAAAGAAAATTGTCCTGTATTACTCTTGTTTCATCTTCTACTCCATTATCTCATAAATTTATTATCTTCTATGTAAGAGGTTGCTACACGATATTCTATCAACGTCATGAGCTGAGCACGAAAGGCGACAGTTTATTCAAGATGACAATCCGTCATCCGCTAAGTCGATTGGATCTCGAAAATCGTTTCACATACATCTAAACGAGACCCTCGAGCTCAACACCCTCATTCAACCCACTTAGGATAACCGACATTATGAGGAGTGGCCATGTTTTGTAGGGACATTTTTTTAGGTGTGATCGTCTTTGGGGATATTCCGAAAAACGACTTAAAAGGATGATACACCTACGCTCGTCTATGAGGTAATATATCTGCAAAAGAACCCAGATATTCATTCAGAAATAATGAAGAAAAAGTGCAAGTGAATTGTCGAACATGCGACCTCATAAGTTGACTTATTTATAACCGACATCATTTTCCGGCACTTCTGACACAATCAAATTTATTCAAGTTCATGTATCAAGAGACTCCGTAGAGTATCAAGTTTTTGTGTTACAACCTTAGTCAAAATAGTTGCTTCAAGTGTAAAGCGCTCGAAAAAAACTTGAAGCATACTTCGCAGTGATGTACTTTGAATGTTCATTACTATTCAAGAAGTTGAGCTATTTTGTATGTGGCCAAGAAGACACGAAAAAAATCGGAACTAAATGTTAGAGTGAAATAGCGAGGAGACAGTAAAGATAAAATAATATAGGGTTTCTCTTAAACCCCAAACCTCCTCAGGATATAGTCAAACATCACAACGTGAAGGGAGTACTTTAAACTCTGTTAATTCATTAAAAGTACAGCTAATTGGGAATTCCAGGAGCGTAACCCTGTGTCGTTGACATGTACAGTCAACGACACAGTCAACGACAGGTTGATGTACTACCTATTTAAATTCAATAAAAGGTTGCCTATGAAATAACACGTACCAGAAGTTAGATAAACATCTATCTATGACGAGGTATTTGTTAAATATGGTACCGACGACAGCGAATAACTGAATTCAGAGAATTGACGTAAAAAAAAAGATCTTTATTGAAGAGTTGTTTATTCGTTTTTTTCATCTTGATACATTACTTTTAAAATCTCAATAATGCCTATCTCCTAATGACAACAGAAGGTGGTGTGATAAAAAATCTTGAAGTGATCGATATAAAATGTGTTGAGTTATTTTACCACCACTGTTACTCACAAAGTTACCATCAAAGAGGATATATTCCTCAGGTGCACACTCATTTGTGTATACCATCCGTATCTATATATCAATAAAATCAAAGTGTAGATAATAGCAGGCCGTTGGCACGGCTGCAACATGGTGCTCAGCTAACTGTTCTCAACGCTCGGTTTAGTTTGCTCCAGTTTAAATAACCACTCTCTGCCGTTCATCCCCCACTTTGCTAGGTAGATTAGAACTATTCCGTTGCTACGAACTACCCTTGGATGATCTACCACCCTACTTTGTTGGAGGTCCGAACTGCTTGAATAAACCATAGAAAGTGTTCATGCACTTGGATAGTTACTGGCCTCAATATACTCTTGGTTGTCCTTTTTCTTATTTAAAAGCTTTATCATTTTTTCAAAAGTATCTTTTGTAAATGAGTTTATACACATCTTCTTTGTATTGTAGATAGTACTACAGAATTAAGCTCCATATTGTATGGTTGTTATTTTTCTTGGAAGCTAAGCTTTCTGGCAAGATGTAGGTAAAGTTATTCGATAAAAGACAGTATCTATCTTTTGATGAAACGCCGCTAGGAAATCCAGACACCTTTCAATTATGACCCCTCGATTCATCGTATCGTGGATCGGTCTCGATAGATCAAACTGTAGCGAAACAAGACACGTAGGTTTGAAATTGACATCAGCTACCTGCTATATCATGAAAATCCACACACTCGTGGCCATCCGAAGCTTAGCGTTGTTCAACGTAACTTAAACTTCGGATTAAATGATTCGGTGGAGCAAAAAACGGACAGAACTCATTCCCAATTAGGTCAACGAGGGGAGTCCATCGCCGAGGAAGTTGAGTGGCCTAATGTGGTGTGGGGAAATCATCGCATAGTACGATGTAGTACACAATAATTTCGAGAAAAACAAACCTTGAGAGATAAGGTTATTTACAACAAAAAAGAGAAATAAATAAAGTGTAAAGATACGGAAAGTAATGGGAAAGAAGAATGAGAAAGGCAGAAAGAGAGAGTAAAAGAGGGGAGAAGAGGATAAGCAATTAATTGACAAAATGTGCTCCAAGAAGTAATTGCAAGCAATATTCCGAGTTCACTAAAGCAATGCGACAAACCCACTCGAAATCCTTGTCTGTTATTGAAACAACGAATCTCTCCCTCTTTATTTATTCGAATATTCTCAACTTATCAGATTGTTTCCTTCTTCCTGAAATAGTGCTTTCGTATTTTATTTACGATAAATATATTTTTTCAATTTGTTCATCCCAGTTTTAACATAGCAAATGGCGGAGCTCAGATAAATGGATCCTTTTTTTTTAAGCCTATCCTCAAGATTTTTAGACTTCATATCCTATCAAAGGTTTTCGGTGCTACACCGATGATTACGATTGGTTTCTCGATTATAATATCTTTTATCGTCGTGCTTCTTTCGACTTCGATAGCTTTTTAATTTTTTAATTATTTATTAATTTTTTTCATGGAGATCGATGCTATCGAGTGTTTTTCACTATTCGAAAGAAGAGATTCCAACATCGATTGAAGTGTAAATAGATCGAGACTATTACTGCACAGGAATGTCCTCCATCCATTACAACTCATAATCAGAGCCTTATATCATTTGTGCTCTATTTAAAATTGCATGTTTCAGGAGGCACACAGAATTCATCCTTAATCGGATACTATCCGCAACAAAGGCAATTTCCATCGTGTCGTTTCAAGCGCATCGGCGTCTCAACAGCGTTCTATTTCTGGTTGCACTATTTCTGAAGTATACACATAAATTTTCATAATGTATACATATTATAGGCTGATGCATACATAGATGATGACACTGTCTATAACGATAGCAATGTAGGTAAGATATAGATTATAGAGAGTATACACGGTACACGAGGTTTCATACTCACTATGCGCATTTGGTCTTATCCGTAACTCTCAACTTTTCATCAAGTTTCTGCCGTTATACATTTTTATTCTGCAAAATTGTTGCTTTGCGAACAAAGTAAAAATTGTTTCTGTTGCAACAGTCGAGGACAGAGTAAATTTTTTCCGAGATATCACACAAATGTTATTTGTGAATGAAAACATAATTTTATTTGAACCAGAACAGTTTTTAACTATTCTGGATGTATCCGATTTTTGAGTGGTGAATTATGTGTGATATTTCGTTTTGAAGTAAAGCCCGCGCACACTACTGAAGGAGTAAATCTCTGTTTAGTACGCACTGTGCATTGGTCGTGAGCAGTCTATTTCTAAGTATTTCTAACCTCATAAAATAAGTAAACGTATATTTTTTAGTATGCACAGGCCTTATGGAAATATCATTTGGTCTGATCTCTTGAAATCATAACTAATAATCACTCCTGAAGGCCCTACTACCATACTCGAACAGTCATAAGCATATATTCAAGCGTCGAACATCATCTTTCCAAATGAAACCCCCTGGGGAACACAGTACGTAAATTTCCGAGTAAACTATTTAAAGTGTTATCAACAGTTGAGATTCTGGTGATAGTACGATTATGCTCCAGAATTCACCTGAATAGATTTCGTGAGCTTTCGTACAAAAGTCTGCATATGTTGTATGTTAAATTATTCAGAAGGGTTAGAGATTTAATTCGCCCTAAAACCGCGGAATCACGGGCTAGAAGGGAAGAATGCTATCTTTCTTCACCTCATTCCACTCAGAGATCTTGTACACAATATATGCTATGCGTAACCCAATTGTGGCTTGTAAGCCTTGGTTTCAAGTTTCGTGTTAGCAACGAATTTCAATATGACATCTGTTTACCATGCTTTCCTATATATGAATTTTCCGTCTTGTGTTCATGAGTAAATTTTTTTGTATTTCTGTTCCACTCTAAGAGTCTTGTAACTTATTACTCCTGTAACTTTATTAAGGATATTTTCTTGCCGTTCAGTTAATGCATTCTGAATCTGTGTAGTACTGGTACATCACAACGAACACCACATAAGATGAAGCTAAGGCTGATGGACGCTGTTGGATAAAAAGTTATACAGGTTGCAAGCAAAAATATTGGAAGAGATGATTCGAATGTCAATTTTTTCATGTCAAATCTCAAAGTTGGATAAATATATTAATAAATTTGGAATGTATCAAAGGACCTTCAGGATAAATTAATTTAATGTTTCATAAAGTCCATGAAATAATTTCTTACCGATACTTGGAAAAGCTTTTCGAAACACACAAATTTTTGGTGCTTAAAGTTATCGGTTTAAATAAAGTTTTGTATAATAAATATGCCTCAATACCTGAGTTGTTCAATAGTTTCGTTATGATGAAAATTTCAGGTGATCTAGGTTATACCACGAGCGCGCCTCTGAAGTATGTGGGGTGTCTAATGCTGCTCATGCAGTTTGAAATTAGTTGACGTTAATTGAGAGCGAATATCGCGTGGGGTGAGCCGTCTGGATGCTCTTAATCGATTAAAATGAACCCGGTAGCGAGAACAGCGGCAGTTGAGTAGACAATAACGACATGAGGAAAGCATGTAGTTTGATGACGATGAACTCTATACAACTAGTGATTGAGTATTCACGTTTCAACAATAAGTTTCAATATAGCAAATTTCGTTAACTCGCAGGATAATATTACTGTTTACAGGAAAATTATGAGAGATGGTTTAATAAAGGAGCATGTAAAACTTCAGGAACTCGATAGGAGGTGAAGTCTACTTTGGTACTAAAAATATGTTTAACGTTTTTATGTTTTTTTTTTTTTTTTTCAGGACGCTTTGAAATTCATTATTCGCAGTATTAGTTGTTACTGCCCAAGAGAATCATGCATCGACAAAACGAGGATCCTTATTTCGTGTCATAAAAGCTCGAACAAATTAATAATCGGAGATTTTTAGTATCCGGAAACGATTTCAGTGGTTGAGTATTTGCCATTTACCGTTTTCTATTTATAGTAGCATGAGTCTATATTCCACCAAACAGTGTATACATTCTGATGAAATTGCTGTATTTATTTCCTATATTCACCCCCTCCCCCTTTCCCATATTCCTTATATCTTTTCCCCGTGTACACTCCAGGCTGTATAGCAAACACGACGACTTGACGAGTCAACTGTGCTCCTGGAGCGGCAATATCGTTAATGAAATGTCTGACTGGTCGTAAAACGGTACTCACCAACTCAGAATCCCATTCGAGGAGAAAAAGATGAAGAGAGAAAGGCCAGAATATATATATATATATATATATATATATATAGAAGAGGAGGAAAGGACGGAAAGAGCACTGGTTCACCACACCACAGTTCAAGAGCTCCTCTTCCTTCAACCACCACGGGTTTTTCTCTACTTGCCCTCAATTACTGTCCACGAAGCTTTCGAAGCTTTCGAAGCTTCGAGAGCATTCACCAACTCGAACGGAACAAGCGCTAGGCCGGTCCGAAAGTGTCGTAGTTCTCACGTTTACGCTGGATTCCTATGGGAAAACAACTACACGTGTGTGCATGTAGGTGTAACTTTGTTACTTCGTACTCTACTTACTTTTACCAAGTCTTGTGCTTCTTTTCATTCACCCTCTTGTATTTACTACTGGTATGAGTGTGTGATCTTTAGTCATATAGAACTGCACATCAGCCTTATAAATACAAATATACGAGGCATTTCATGTGGGATGTCCATTACGAAACACTCACTGTTTTTTATTCGAATGAATCTATCGATTGTTTTTTTTTTTGTACACAAAGAAATGTGCTTTTTGTATTGATTGAGTGTACATTTTCAAGCTTTTCGAAGTGACTTCAGCATGCTCTACTTCAAAATTATCGACACTAATTTTTTTCACTAGTTTTAATGTTTCGTCATGAAAATCAAATTTTCTTGAAACAGTGCATTTCATACTTTGATGTTTTTCCCGTGACTTGATGGAATTTCCAAGTTTCTAAGTCTAATTTCAGTGAGGGATGGAGAGGAAAAAAGAGAAAACAAGCGAGAGAAAATTGAACATAAAACTTGTGAAAAATAAGTACCGATCGAAAAAAGGCACTATGTCGTGAAGGACATTTCATATGAAATGGCTGATACAATTGATACATATACTGGTGATCTTTATTTTTTACTTCTTAAACTTTCACTCTGATAGTCCATCCTTTGAGCCACCCGAGAATGTCTGATGTCACGGACCAGCGCAGATGTTGAGGCAAACTTTGTGATTGTAGGCAAGCCAAGTATCCAGAGTGAAGAAAGGGAAAATGAAAGAAAGAGATAAAAGTGAATAGAATTCAAAAATAAGCAGTAGAGTTGCTCTCCTTATATTTTATTACAAAAAAATATCTCGCCAATGTGGCGAACGCAGGTGGAATCAAACAAAGCTCCAAGGCAAACATAATGTCCTCGAAAAAAAAAGAAAAAACATTTATTGTGGCCAATTCTCTTTTTACCCTAACTTAAGTGGTCACATTTATGTATAAAGTTAGTCAAGTCATCGAAATTAACTGTATTTGATTTGGTCAAATACTTTTGTAGCTCAAATTGATTGTATTATTAGTAGAAAGTGAAGGGAAAACCATAGTTAACGCAACGGTCAGACCACGAACAAGTGAACCTTTATTCCACATCGGATTTTCTCCGTTTCTTCCTTACAGAAAGAGTTATAACTGTTCAAATATTGACATATCGTTTAAATAGGACAGCATTTGTGGCCCTGAGTTATGTATTCGATAACGACATTTAACGGCGAGAACGGAGCCGAGTGCTGGGAACGGGCAGTGTGACCGCAAACGAATCCACACCGGTGGGAATATAACGAACTGACCAGCCTCAATCTCGGGAATGCGTTTTCCCTGAGAAAAAAAGTATTGATTAATCGGAGGACGATTTCATGGGTCTGAAAATGCTGTTGTTAACGCTAGGCAAAAACTCCTGACAGTGATCAAGAGATTAGCTCGATTTTGGAAAGATTTCATAAATATATTCAAAAGATTTTCTTCGTGCGTTTCAGGCCGATGTGATTTCGCAAGATTTTATTTTTTAATATCATTCCTCAGGTAAAGTACAAAAATCGTTTCGCCATTTACAAAAATAAAATCATATCATTTTCATCAAGCCAAGACCACCAAAAATGGTGTATGAAATTACAAATAGACGTAAAATGCACGCGTTGTACTATACATCATTGCAAAGATTACACGCCAACTTGGCGTGCATGATTTTCAAATGTCAGTTCGGCAAAGGAACGCTTTTTTCATTTGTACATTGAGCCATTTTTTCGGCTTATTCGTCCGTCCAAACCATTTATTCACTCAGCCCATCTAATCATCCGTCCGAACCTATCTATGTAGAATATTGATTTTAAATCCTACTAATGTGGGATTCGCCTTTGCCGAACTTACATTTGAAAATCATGCACGCCAAGTTGGCGTATAATCTTTGCAATGATGTATTGTACAACGCGTGCATTCCACGTCTATTTGTAATTTCATACACCATTTTTGGTGGTCTTGGCTTGATGAAAATGATACGAGTTATTTTTGTAAATGGCGAAACGATTTCGAGTGGTAATTTTATAGATAAGGTCACAACTTTTTAATACTTGGCGTTCTTTTTTCACTTTTTAAAAGTTTTTTCCAAGGATATCACTTCTTTTTGTAAAGAACGACAGTAGAAAGTAAAAAATATTGAGTAGTACAATGATGGAAAAATTATAATCGTCATTCTCGGGGGTATACCTTCTTCGTAAGTGCCTTTCTCGTGCGTTTTCTCGTGGTTTTCGCATTCTCGCGGTATTTCGCGTTTTCTCGCGGTTTTCGCGGTCTCGCGGTTTTTTGTAGTCTATTGTTATATTTGTATAAAATATATGTGTATGTAGGTATGATGACTCATTAAAAGTTATAATTGTCATCCTCGGGGGGCTCCGCCCCCCGAACCCCCTGGGGGGCCGTGCCCTCTCTCCCCCCGCGGGGGGCTTCGCCCCCTTCGACCCCCCTACCCCGGGTTTGAATTGTATATGTGTGCTTCTTGGTCTCGTTCCGTTACTTCCGCGGGAGGAGGGTAGATCCTCCCATGGAGGGGGTTCGGAAAGTAGACATATATAATATATATATTGTGGAAGAAAATTTTCTATAATGAAATCGAGGCACCTTATTTTTACAATTACGAATTCACCTTTTTACGGGGTTCACAGGGGAAAAAATTGATGTTATCTGAAGCGCATTCATCCCATTGTATGATAGAAGTTTCATTTTTTTCCGTGAGTCGAATTATGTAACAATGGCGACGACTTTAAGTTCAGAAATGAGGGGAAATTGACCAATCTCGAGTATAGATACGCTGCACGTCTTGCCTTGCCTGTTATAACATTTTCTTTTTAATACTTGGCGTCAAGACGCTGCTGCGTCTCTAGACGCTGCACGTCTTGCCTTGCCTGTTCTAACATTTTCTTTTCAATACTTGGCGTCAAGACGCTGCCGCGTCTCTAGATGTGTACTGCGCTCATCACGCATATGCAATTCCACTGTGTATGAGAATTCGTTTACACACACTGTATCTCCGTATTTGATATTGCGTGGGACAGAAGTTTTTATGAGCCAACTAAAACATGTTGATTGGCGGAAGAGTGGTAAAGTAAAAACATCTGAAAAATTTGTCAGTGATGTAGACTTGGGACTGTAGTGGTAAAAGTTGTCAGAGGAAAAAATGGTCAGAGAAAAGAGCGAGCTATGTTGAATTAATGTATACGTTATGAACCGCAAAGCCACTCGACATCGCCAAGAAGTCTGCTGGTATGACCGTGGCGGTAGAACGAGCAAACGGGGTTGTACCGACACCTCGATATAGCGAGTAAAAGTGAAAAAAAAAAAACAAAACGAAAGCAGAAGATGAAAGTGAGCGACGGGGAATATAAATACATGTACGTATATATATGAGATGAGATGGGTAAAAAAGACAGAGAGAGAAAGATGTATAAAATGAGGGTAAGGGCAGGAAGATGGAGAGAAAGAATCTGGTTAGACCACAAAAAAATTCGTTTCCCTTATCGTTAAAGGAAAACCACATTTCTATCTACTCGTTTTCGTCGTCGTCGACGAGGTAACGTGCGACGTAAACCGCCCCTTTCATCGCCGTAAATTGAAGTTGGCGATGGTAACGAGCTCGAGGCAATGATAGCAGAAAGAGGAAGAGGGAAAGCGCGAGAGAGAGAGAGAGAAGAGGGCAAACGTGCTAGTAGCCGAACGATCTCGGCACATGCGCCCGTTTGACATCTTCACTATGAGAACTAAATTAAGCATGAATGGGGAATATATTTCCATTAATTTCTTCATATAGCAGACTGATTGAAAAATAATGTGAATAAACGAACTTGTGTGATTTGTTTTTGATGAAATCACCAGAGAATTCTTTTCGTTCGTGTCTCCTGAACTTTTCTTCTGATGAACAGAATATTTTCCAGCATTTCATTATTAGATACAGGATTAATTATTCATTGAGGCGTGATGTGCTTTCTTTTTCTTATGTTACAAGCCTTTGGTAATTTTTTCATCTAATAAAAGCCCACTACCAACAGATAATTAGAAGCCGTTAATAAAATGCTGGAGTGAGTTCATTTCCCAAACCGGAAGTAGTCAACGTGTAAACGATCTCAAGATGATTGCCAGACATGAAACACCCAGCTTAATTGTATGCAACGTCTACAAATCGTGCGGCAGCAGCTCTCGAAAATTCTTTCGAGAATGAAAGCAGCACGGGGTTGAAAAGCTGTGAAACTTTTCGTTAGTCGATTCTTTTTACTCGTGGGCGTCGTAAATCAGGGATAAATCACTTTAGCGCTTCGGACTGTTAACTCCAGGTCGATGATGGTCGTTTTCACAAGCAAGCCCTGGCAAAATCGATAGCTCGCGATAATGAAAGTCTCAAGTACTAAGGTAAATGTTCTGTATACATAGACATATACGTACATAGTATTAAATCGTGATTTCGCATTCACTAAACCATGATTATTCCATTTTAACGCTAGCAAAAAACGCGAATCAGCAAATTTAATGAGATAGAATATTTGGAGTTAAATAATCACTACATCATAGCCTCGACACACACACACACCCACAGCATATACCATTATATAATCACCATCTTTCACGGTGGAACGAAATGAAATTAACCAGTATTTACTGAAAAAAGTACGTCATAAATCCGCGAACAGAAAAGTCATCAATTACTTTCTGACAGTCAGTTTTCCTCTAGATAATATTACATGATTCGAGCAGAACTATAGGATTGTTAACGTGGTTTTCGAATGTCTGTTCAAAATAACAAAAACGCGAAAGAATATTATGATAAAAATAAATTTAAAAAAAAACGAAGCTTATGGACATTGCAGTTTTGAAAATGTAAGAAAAGAATATGTCGTATTTATATGTATGAATCTGGAGGGTTTATAAACCGAATGGATAATAAAAGTCGTCTACTTCGTTCCAGCTCCTTTTTCTTCAGCTCCCGATTTCCGATATAAACGATAAATTTTCTTGCCGTGATTCTTATCGTCGCTGTAGATATCGTACAACAGGTCTAGCCTGGTGAGATATGAAAGCAGTCTCTACTGAGCGTGAATAAAGCACTGGGAAGGCGGATCATCAGGGGAAACGAGAGGGTCATAACTCTCTTATGACTATGAAGCTTGGGTAAAAGAGGGAAAGTGGTGATACGTAAAGATGTAGAGAGCGACAGGCCAAACCACCAGCCAATGGGTCAATATAATCGAGAGTTCTGATCAAATTCCGTGTTCATATACAAATTGGTGACACTCTGATTACCCATTTTCTCACGGACTTTTTATTATCTAAGTAAATAAATATTTCATCATTATAAGCCTCTTTATCTCCCGCTTTATTAATATTTTCAGACCTTCCGAGTGTTGGGCATCATCATACTCTCCTGATGCATTACAGTATCACATTTGCACGAGAGTAAAAAAAAACTGCGGAAGACCCGATACAAGGTCGAAGTCGATGCGGGCAGCTGTAACAGCCACTTGTATTACTTATCAGCTGTATGTACAGCTGGATATACAGCTGATAAGCATCATCGAAAACTCAGAATCGATGCACAAGACGATGCAGATATAAACAGCCACCTAACCAAGTATCTACTGACCACGCACCAATGCCCATTGCCATCAATGATGCATGCGAGATTGATATACAACAGGTACGTTTTCTATAGAAAAAAAAAAAAAAAGTATATGGCAATAAATAATTTGGAAAGTACTGCTGAGCTTGATGCTTGAAAATCAATTCATCAGATGGAATGTAATGAGCGATAATCCATCGTGTTCCATACAGGGACAGATAAGAAATTAGAGATCCTTGTAACTATTTGTCAAAAAAAATTTTGTTCGTAAGTTTTCAACTGGCATGCTGCTAATCAAAATAAAGCTGAACAGGTTTAGATAGTAAGTTAACGTTTTATGAAATAGTTCTTGCTCGTTATACGAATTCTTGTTTACAAGCATGATATACATGAAGATTTGTCAATAATATTTTCTCTGTTGAAGTTCATGTTGATTTCGTGTGAGTTGTATTTTCAATATTGCTCTCTCTTTCTCTCTCACTCTCTCTCTCTCTCTTTCTAAATAGAATGGGGTTCTTGCCTCGCTGGCTTTCAACGACGAGATGATTGAATGGGAGGTTCCTCGAGTGAGACGAGATTTTCTCCGTTCGTTCTCATACAACTTCAATCTCGTTGGGAGACGCCCGCACGATTTTCCGTGTGATTTCCTTGAACTGCCTAGTTCAAATAATATGCCAAGAGGTGTCGTGAGCAGTGGTGAGAAAATCATGTATATCGGAATGTCATGGAATCTTCTGCTATAGAACTGATGTAGAGTTTTCAAGCATGTTTACATCCCATTGGCGCTCGTGCATATTTTTACGAGGCTCCCTTATTCGCTTTGCATTTTAGCCCTTTTTCATTCCCACCATATTATTTTTCTTCCTTTTCTCTTACTCGCTTATACGTTCCATCATCCGTAGGAGCATGCGTCAGAATTTACAGCTCATAAAAATTGTCACACGAATGCCCTGATTTCTCATGAGAATCCCACAGCGTTATCCGAAGTGAGAAATCACTCGTGTGGTGATCCTGATGTCCAGGCGTAAATGACCGGATCAGGGTCTGTTTGACAAAATGCTTTTCTGTATTCAGATTTTTTGCTTAACTCGTTCCTGCAACGTAGAAAAAGTCTCGAAAATCGTCGTATTCGAATGAGAGACCAGCATGACTCGCGCAGCCTTTTAATACGTGGCGCCTCTGCCACGACCTTGACTCATACATATCTTTCTCCAGACGTTCTTTTTTCAGCTCGATTGAGCTTTTTCTTGAGACGAGGAGAAGCACTTTTTGAATCATCCGTCGAAACGGGTCTCTATATTTTCGCAGTTATTCGTTTTTTTTTTGCCACAGAGAAAGCACTAAGTGCACCATGAACACAGCGCTCTCCGAGCAGCAATAGGTAAAAGGGAAAGGTATAGTTTTTCTCGATCGCACAGACTTCTCTATACCTATCTTACTCGTTTCTCAATAACCACCATTCTCGTACCCGATACGTGGAAAGAAGTGGAGAATCGATCACCGCGCGATATAGACTTGAAAAAGGGCCTATACGATCGAGCATTTTAGTTTCTGAAGAATTCCGTGTGCTGTATAATGGTTCTCTTCATCTCTTTCTCGTTCCTTCATCGAGATATTTTTGTCGCCAGATTGACGTAGTAAAGGGGTGTAATTTTTTCGCAAACAGCTCATTCTCAGGAAGATTGATTGGTTGAACGAGAAGCTTTTTTTTCTTGATAATATTCTCGGTGAAAGAGAACGACGTGTGAAAATAAATGATTTAAGAAAAAGATCGCGTGATGCAGTGTTCTTTCAACGATTTCCATCGCAGTCAAAATTCCTTCAACTGTATAAATGAGAAAAAAAAAAAGAAAAGCTGGACAAGGCGTAAATTAATGGGGTTCGACTATTACGGAATGAACAGAAGTGCATGGGTGCTCGATTTGAATCATCAAATGCAATTTATTGTTCGTTGTGAAATCAACCCTTGGAAAATTACATTTTTTTAAAAACGATTTGTGAAATTATTCGGACCAAACGATCCCTGTCTCGTCCATTTATGTCAGACATAAACATTTTACTACCCTCATCGTGGTTGAGGTTTTGATTTAATGTAGTATCGTAGGACTTCCAATAGTCATTGTTTACGCTCCCATTTCGAGGCGAATTGCTTCGACAAATTTAGCTGGTATATTGGCAGTCAAGTGTCGATAAAGCCTCAACATCACATCAACTTCGATCCAACAAGGGAAGGTACATCGTGTTACGTGAACGGTACGAGAAACGGAAGGACAGCAGGACCTGTAAGCGTGACGAGACCCTTGTCCAGCCAGATTCGTCTGTCACGTAGCTTCTACATTGTCATACATGTGTATAAAAGCTCCGATATTTCGCATGTTTCGCTCTTAGGGATCTTTTCGTAAACGCGGCACATGTTCATATGAAAATGTACGAATCAGTAATAAATAAATTCAACCGATTCATTCCAGAACATTTTTTTTTGTTTTTAGTTTCTTTCATCCGTGATCTTCCTACTCTTGTTATTCTGTCATGATAACCAGAATTCACAGCAACACGTCACTCCTATATGATATACGAGAGATATTGAGAAGCATCATATATATATCATATGTATAGGAACCAGATGTATCGTGTAACCATCAAGACCCACCGGATATACACGAGCAATCTTCCCTGTCCCGACGATCACGATGACTCGGCAGCTCTTGTTGAACTGCACACACATGACACTGTCAATATACAGACTCATGTTATGCCGTAACGATACAATGACGTGATCCGATGGGAGTCTGATAAGTAAGATATCCCAAGACTCCGGATGGACTCTTAAAAATATTAACTGCAGATGTTGGATGTAACCTGTTTTGCTTGATAAGCTTTGCACAACATTTTTTTACAGTATTTCTACCAACGTCGATGGGTAATTACGATTAATAGTAATGTCAAAAAATGTCGGAAGAGCCAAAAAATTAAGAATTCATCGAGTTCGCAGCTCCAGAAGAATCCCATCTGAATAATAAAAAATATCAAAATTTACAGACTCGGTGTGAGTTGGCACCAGTTTCCTTACGAGCGGCTTGGAATATATTCCAACGAGCAATCGGTTGCTTCGCAACGAAAAATATTGGAATAACAATGTAAATAAGGTCTGAGAGTTTCGCAGGAACTCTCTTAGTTACGTATAAGGAAGATACACGTGCACGAAATGGCCAAGATTCACGTGAAAAAAAAAAAAAACAGTCTCGCTGAGACCCTCGCCGAGAGTCACGCATGGTCTGTTTTGTGTGACTCTGGTGGAGAATCTTTTTGAGATTTTTTGAAATTTTTCTTGATAGTCTCACCAAGAGACTATCAATTTCTTTTTGTGCGTGCCTGAAGTAAAAAAATTGACTCTGGGCATGATTGTTAAGAGTCATTTTTTTCAATCCTCTCTCAGGGCTACCGAGCCAAAATAAAATGCCTGATGAAGAGTTATTTTGTCGGGAATTATATCCTCCAGAATTGATTGCATCCATCCGGATGGATGTTTCATGAATGGTTGTTCTACCTCCAACCGTCTCGATTTCGGTTTTGAAGTGGAAATTTTTGAATTTACGTTGATCGGACACTCCATGTATTCGTGATGTGCGTCGAACAGTGATGGCCATTTTTGTAGAATGGTCAGGCACAAAGAGTGCTGCATTTAAGCTCAATGAAGTTGGCTATCATTCTCACTACTGAAGTAAGCAGTTAATACTATCAACTGTTTATTTCATATACGCTCAACGAACGAACAATTTTCAGCTTAAACATATTGTAAAATTCGGTCATTATTGTCCAACATATTCTTTCAGATTTAGTAGAGTCCTGTCGTACGTGTGCCTGCGAGAGTGTGCTCTTGTGTACATTTTCGAGTCTGTGTATATTCGCTATTCACCAACTCTGTGGAACGCTATCGTCGTGCATACATATAACTTGGTGATCTTTCTGTGGCTCGATTCTATACACATTGAAGCATTCACCTCTATCGACACAACAGACTCTCTGAAATTACAGATAAGCCGTAATCCTTCCAGGCGATGATGAACAGTTGCTTAGCATCAGAGACCAAACTGATGTGTGTTATATGAACCGGTTGTCAACCGATATACGTGAACGTAAGCCGATCAACTTGAGCTTAAGGTATTTTCATCATACTATCTGAATAACGCGTCCTTCTTCATATAAAGAATATAATGGTGATCGATCTTTTGTGGATGATTTTATATATATATTCTTCTTATTGAAAATACACTCACCGCTTCGGTGTGAATAGGATGAGCTGCAAAGAGTAGACCAGTCAGTGCCGCAAATCCAGGTCGAAGAGCAGCTACTGCCAGACTGACTCTCGTTACGAGAACACACGCCGCCGCGTGAAGGGCAACGTTTGTTGCATGATACCACATCGGCGTAAGACCCGCTGTCATATAGTTTAGCCTGCAAAATTAATCAAGAGATGGAGATTGAGAAAACAATGAAAACATACAACAACCCCATGCATATTCTTTATAAATAAATATTTACTGGCTACAAATATACCCGGGTTTTTCTCTGAACGTGATTTTTGGTTTTCAATGTATAGAAGAGACCAGGATGGAAATTACCTCTTCGATTGAAAGGCATCTCAAAAATGTTATCCTTTATGTATTATTACATCGTAAGTCAGATTCCGATCGACTCATCCCATGGATCTAATATATATGCGCCGACCGAATGACAAATTTAAACTCGATCAATCGGCCGTAATTGAAACCAGATAGCGGGGATTATAATTTCGTCTTGGTTGGTCGACGGGCGTCCAAGATTCGATTTAACGCCAGCCATGATTCATCGATACAGAGAATTCGCTTGAACCGAATAGGACCTAGTCATTTGCAGTGATCACGATTGAGTAATTGCTGTCGGTGAAACGCGTTCCATACATCCGCATGGTTGATCACTCTAACCAGATTCTAGGAATGATATGTTTGGTCCAACGATATCTAGAAGGGCTTGAGCCCCGCAGTATCAATTAAAAAAACTGTATTTGACGAAATTTTATTAATTCGTGTCAATTTTGTCGTCAATCTAATTTATGGAGGTGTTGCTGGGAATCATTGTGAATAATAGAAACAAATCAGTATCCAGTAGATAGAACGGTGCGGAGAGACAAAATAATAAATGTTCTGTAGTCGACAAGATGACAGCAGTTGAAAGACGTTCAACGCCTAAAAACCGTAGAGTCCATGGAAGATAGTATATATATGGAGGAAACGGGTCGAGCCAGCAGGAGATCAAGATGAAAACAAACACTGTGTAGCCGCTGACGTGAGCTCTGGAGCCATAATTTTGGAAGCCTGCCGGCAGCATAAGGGCGATGCCCCAATGGGATGCAGAGGGTGTACGCGACCGACCAGGCACCCCTCATGCAGGACGGTTACGAAAGTTTGGCGATGTTCCAGGTGTCAAGGATCCCTTCGGAGATTCAGGGCGTATTTCTATATAAGTAAGCCTCAGGACTCGTGCCTCCTTCTCCGGTCAAACAAAAGCGACTACCACACCAGCTTTCTCAATGTAACGAGGCTGCTGTTCGAATCTGCAGAGGTGTGCCACCACCATTTTATCATTCTATTTGCTACAGTGAATAGAACAAACTATGCCCCACTGTCTCATACGATTTAAGATGGATATACGAATCGCTGATTGCGAGCAATAAACTATCTTGCTCTGATATTCTCCAATGCTGCTCTATCGTACTTCGTCATCCCTAGATAGTGCTTACACAACGTGAGGTTGCCTTAATTCTGTGTATTTAGTACATAGGGCCTGCCTTTACTTGCGCTGAGGCAACTCTGATTTATTCTGCTTGCTCAGCCTGAGTGACCATCGGAATATACGTCGAATCATACTATCCCGAAAAACCCTGATTACAAAGTTAGTGAAAAAAAAAGAAAACAAACAAAAAGTAATAGGTTTCAAAGCGTAGCCTCCAGGGAAATTTGGATCCAGTTCATCATGTTTTGAAATCAAATTCACAAAGAGAATACGCAAATTGAAATGTATCGAGATTTTTCGTCTAGATATTTGTTTTGTTTTTTTTTTTTTTTTTTTACAATTTCAACACAAGCTCTACAAGGGAATCAATGGTCATGAACGTAACTTATGTACTACGATTACAATTCATTCGAGCACAAATAATGAGAGGAAAATTTTGATGCTTCGTGGATTCGATACAGCAATTCGATTATCAGAATATCATTCACGATGTCGAAGGAGCATGATTTTAATGGTTTTTCGTCTGAAAATTCACATTTCTGACCAAAAAGTTCGAAAGGAACGAAGCTTTCGTATTATGAAATGAGCATGTACATTGTCAAGTGAAAAAATGAATATCGCTACAGAAGAAAGCTCAAATTATAAACGAACCAGTTCACATAACGTTTTTTTTTCTCCGATCCTTTGCCCGCTTTTTTTTGTAACAGCAGAACTCTTCTTATTCAGAGCGAACTTTGCCAAAGTTTCAACGATGCTGCTGCTGTTCCTTCTTTGCTGCTGCACCAGCGCATTTCGGGTGAAATTCTTTCGCGCACTGCTCAGCTCTATTTTTTTTTCTCTCTTGTTCTTGCATATTTAACTACAGACAGCTCACCATTACTTCCTGCAGTCTTTATAGTTTCCCGTTCTACCCAATCCAGTGGCCTCGATCTTATATTATTTCTCTTTTTCACAACAGACAACTCCACCTGCTAAATCTTTTTTAAATATGCTTTTTTTATGCGTCGCAATGCAGTTCACAGATATCCTCGGTTCGAGTTATGTACACGAAATCGAATGGGCGAGCGTATGTATATCGACGTAGCGTCGTTTTACGAAAACCACATTTTGAACACGCATACATATTACATATAGATATATTTGTATTCATAGATGTTCTGTGCCTATATCTATATAATATCTTCTATCTAAATATATCGAAATGGATTTATAAACCGCAGTTGCATCGATAAATCGATAAGATGTAGGCGGCACAAAAGGTGCAAGGTAGTCGTTCTTCGACGCTCCGCACATTATTCTCTCTTCCGTCGTACGATCGAGTCTACGCTTCTTTGGCTTCTCCTTGTTTCGCGAAATATTGCTCCGTGACACGAGACTTGACGAGAAACGGCAGTTGAACATCCTGTGACATTTGTCGTGTGCTAAATTTAACGGGGAAAACCGACTAGTAGTGTACTAAAAGGGTAGTAGAATTTCATCTGGTGTGTACCACCGTGATGTACGATGTTCATTGGGGTGGCTCTGAGCTGCGCTATACGTTTAGATATAAAATACGTTGGATTCAGCTATTTCTATCTTTTCTATATGATCACACCCTCACCTCCTTCGCTGGTATGATTTAAGGGATATCTTCGGTCCACGGTCCCCTGCCATACCAGGCTCCCAGTCACGTTCTTACATTATATAAATTGTTTGGAGCCACTATGGCACAGTCCCCTTCAACGTGACTTCTTGCGCTCATGAGCAATTATGAGATGTGGTTTTAATTTATTTGACTTTTTTTCTCCCTCGATATTTCTTTCTTTCGTAATGATATAAACTTCATTAAACCAGAATGTAATATAATCAAAGTTTCTCCATGTCTTGTTGAATGAATAAATATGGAACACAGAGCGTTGGCCAATAGGATTGAACCCTATGGAGGCCATCTCACAAAATGTAAACCAGCGAAATATTGATCAATGCTGGACGAATGATCGATTGTTGATCATACAACTATCCCTACGGTGTAAAATATCCTTTCAACGTACATTTATAAATGAATCGATGTTAACACGTCACTCATCTCATCATTAACAACTAGTCTATCATAGTCTCATGATGCAATACAAAACAAATGGCCACTACGAGAAACTGGATAGATTTAGCATTGAGAGAGCAAATATGAGATAGCAGGGTTTCAAAACTTTCCAGCTTTATACATGCACAATGGACTTGTAGGGGAATATATAGAACGCCGCATAAACCAAAGCCCAGCTTGTATAAACTTCCTGTTGTCGTCCACTCTCTTGGTAAATAGAAGCGTGGAGAAACAAAAACTAGAAACTTTAGGGTTAGACGAGTAATGAAAGAGAGAGAAATTGATTGATTATAATTTATTTATGCCCTAGCTAGGCTTTGGGGCACATGGAGCAATTAATGTAGCATGGTACAAATAATATAAAATAATACAGGTATAATAGAATAAACAAAATTTTGAATAATTCAAGATATTAAGGAGTATAGCGTAGTAGTTACCAAAAATTAAGGTAGCATGATTGCGGTGATAGTAGACTACTGCAGAATGATCAGAACAATGTAAATAATAGAAATTAACTTGAAACCACGTTGCACTCAGTGTATAAAAGATATAAATTACCATAGTAAGTGACTGAGAGAGAGAGAGAGAGAGAGAGAGAGAGAGAGAGAGAGAGAGAGAGAGAGAGAGAGAGATATTGATTGATTGATATATTTATGCCTTGGAATAAACCTTGAGGCAAATGAACATAATAACAATAATATAACACAAAATAATAATACAAAGAATAAATGAAAAAAAAAAAACATCAGTAAACCATCACTCTGGAACCAAATGAGTGATCTCACAAACGCACGGTTCGTATAATTTTTTACTTAAAGCTAACAAAACTTCATATAAAATAAACGCAACGCAATCGCTATTAAATAACGATAGACGCAACGCAATCGCTGATATCGAATAACAATTTCGAACCAAATAACAAAACTTCATTACAAAATAACCGCAGCGCAACAATTTGAAATCAAATAACAAAACTTCGATACAATAATAACCGCAACGCAATCGCTATTTAAACAATAATAGGCGCAACGCAATCACTAATATCGAATAATAATTTCGAATCAAGTAATCGACTGATAACTTCGCCGAAGGCTGAAGCTAATAATGGCATAATGGAGAGAGAGAGATGATGATGATGTATGTTTATTATGCCTCAGTATAACTTTTAGGCAAAAAGTATAATATAAATCGACTTATAATTAACTTATAACTAGAGAGAGAGAGAGAGAGAGAGAGAGAGAGAGACGTCCAACTAAATTGTCCGCAGGCTGACCGCTCATTCTTTATCTCCTTTTCCAGTTCTCCACCTCCCGACCTGAATCGTTTTGCGCCTGCTGCTCTATTCCGTTTCCCTTACGTCGAGCCTCTTTTTTCCTGATAAGTCTGGAAAGCTCGCTATTGTGTCAATTGTAATTTTTAACGACAACAAACAAATGGGTTATTTCTTTTGTGGAACTCTGACTCAAAAATTCCGTTTGTAGTAAAACCTATAGGCGAATATATTTTTTTCCCCTATAGGTTTACAGATAAAGAAGTGACTATCGTTTTCTTACGAAGACACAAGATAATAATCCTAACGCCTAGAGCGATAGATCGGTGCATATCGCAATAACACAGATAATACCAGGATAGACATACATTGCAGACGCAAACATTATATAAATCGTATATATAAGCAGTTATGATTGAACAGGTTGGATAAATAAGGATCAGTGAGTATGCTTTTTTGTCATGATCCTATCGATTTTATTTATTTATTCGAAGTACGAATAACGGGGGTAGCTCGACTTACTATGCTTTTTGAAAGTAATATGTACACGTGTGAAATATGATGCGATGCTATCGACAGATAATTTTCTTCAATTGTTCGTGATAAAAAAAATATCCTTGGTCAACAGGAAAAAAAGAGTGAATTTAAAATTGAGTTCATTATTTTTAGTCATATTGAATAAAAAGAGACTTTGGCGATTTTCGTGTGGAACCTTTCGAAACGAAAGGTAATGGATGGGTAGCGATTCTGAAAAATAGGATTAGCTTCGGAGTTCACTTGCAGTCGTAATCCATTGGATTCGACACTGGATCCTCGTGCCTCACATTGTGATTTTTTATAGAATGAAAGGCTGAATACACCGACACTTCAAAAAGGACGTCTACAGCTGAATCTCCACATACCCGTTGAATAATCCCTGGTATTTTATTGAGTTCAACCCGCATCACGTTGAATGAGAAACAAAGATACGAGTAGTGGGAAATACCCTCGACTGGTCTTCGTCATTCCAGCTACAGTCACGCGGTTTGTGAATAGCTCCGGTTTTACATACCGTTCTCACGATGTATGTGCCCGAAATATTTTCAAGAAAACAAAAATGCGTTGAAAATAACCAAGCATCTGTGTACTTGAAATGTTTCAGGAATGGAAAGGCCGTTGGTGGACTTCCGTATTGCAGCAATGAACTTGGATCCGTTCATTGCTGAAAACGAATCACCCCTTCTTCCTGTTCTATTATTTTCGTTCATCCCATTCTCTTTTCAATGATGTACCACTTCTACGTGCTTTCCTATTGCCTATATAACTAACTCTCCAGTTTCTTTCGTGCAATGATTCTCGTTGTATTTATTGTTGACCAATCCAATCGGCTTTTAACCATTTTTTGTCGACAGCTTTTTCGCATTCACCTGGTTTTCCCACAATTCGTACCAGCGGCCACACTACTGTGAACACCGGTATGAAACAACGCGATGAAAAAAGTGTGCGGTGAGCACCGATCGATACGGTATCCTTCCCTCTTTTTTCTTTGTACCCAACGGTCGTTTTATACTCTTTTGAAGACAGATGACAAAAATATCATCTTCAGATGCATACTTCGGACTGAGTATTTGTCCGAACAAACTAGCAACGTGAAAAATAAACATAGAAGAACTCGTACTAGGATAACAAGGTTGATTATGAACAATCGTATAAATATAAATGATCATTTATTAGTCAACGTGTTCAAATGATTGAAATGATTCGAAAAAAGTTTGACATAACATGAACATTTATTTAATGCATTAATTATTTTGAACATAATCGATAGTGAGAATACCATACCAGCTTACGGACACAACTCCACAAAAGTCAATAACACGCTTCTCATGATTGGAAGTCGTTGAGTACATGCAAATTAGAATAGAAACTCCATGACAGTCACGAATAGCTGACGTCTCATTAAGGCTGACTTGGAAAATTTTTATTCGAACACAAATACAACGACAGTAATGAATAGCTTAAATGTCATCGCGAAGGTGACTATTGAAATCCTTTGATTCAACTATTGATTAAAAAAAAGATCGATTTAACTTCAATTCGAATGAGAAAGTGATATTTTTTAGCAGTGTGCTTAACCTCTCTAAATTATAAGAAACGGACTTGCTACATTGTACAAAGTGTGTAATCGCGATCATAGATAAAATATGAACAAATTCATTCTCGCGAATAATAAAGAAAGAATATCTTTCCTACCGCCGATATTAAATGTGACGTAAACAATGATTATTCGCTCGAGAGCTTACTCGAAGTACTGTGATATTATCAAGAATATTTCTTCACTCAACTCGACATCCCTTGGCGAGAGGTCGAAAGAAATAAAAGAAGCAAAAGGGAGACGGAAGGAAAAAAGGATGGAGGGGCTTGTGCTCTGCTGGGAGTTTCTTGGGTTAGCGTGTCTGCTCGCCAACCCATTGCAACGGTTGCTCGAATTCTCCGACACTTTTCAACTCGCGTGACTCTCGTTCTAGGTGCTGGAAGTTCTTGTATTGCGGATCATTGCTCCGAAATCACTATTATAAAATGTACACTCACATGAGTATACACATGTGTGTGTATATACATAAAACATTTTAAGTACCAGGGGTGATCTTGAAGTTTCGATTTCAGACAACTCACGATGGTCAATATACTTGGCGCATATCGTAAAAGCCTGCGTGACAAGCGCTACCTCGTTGAATACACCAAAAATTTCTATCTCGTGATTGATCAAAAATTGATTTTTTACTACGAGCACCCTTTTTCTTCATGTGCAAGAAGAACACAATAGAATGAGCAAACAAAAAGTGAATGACATTTGGAGAAAAATTATGACGAAGTAATTCGGTTTTAGTTTTTACTTAATTTCGTGGGCACACAGCGCTTTGAGAATGTAACAGCAATTCGAGATTTATAGGCACGAAACATGTAATACTTTTACTCTGAGAATTGAAGTAAACGTTGCCTTCTCGACATTCTTGTTGAAAATAAAGAAATTCAACAGAAGCATGTTGCCCAAGCACGGGATTATATCAGGGGGTACATGCAATGAGCCAAGTTTCTATAATGGTATATCCAAATTAAATAATTCCATGAAAAAAAACTATTTAAGTAATAGAATAAAAAAAAAAAATATTCGTCTGTGGGGACTGCGGTAAGAAAATATAAGTAAAAGAATATTTCATATCCTGATGAAATGCTCGAGGTTGGTTTAAAGCTGAGCATTGGTTTGAAGAATTTTCAATTTGAAGAAAAAGTTTCATAGCCTCAGGCAGCAAGCATGAATTCCCCCATCTACGAGTGTCCTCGACGGTGTCCGCCGTCTGCGCACATGCACGGTTTCCCAAGTATTTGGAAATACTCATCTGAACTTTCAAGAGGTAGGTCCTCAAGCACTTGAAGGGAGTGAGAATGTCGTTCAGCCTCGCGAATCGCATGCTACCACGGATGGTTATGATATTCAGCTTGAAGCTTGAAACGGAATATTACGAAATACGAGATAGAAATTACTAATCGCAATCGGACAAATTATTTTATCGAAAGGAAATGAAAACGCGGAGATGCCATTTTTCAAAAAAAAGTATGCTTCTAATGATGTCGAAAACGTAGTCAGAATTTAAGGTTTGATCGTTATCGTTGGAGGAGAATTGGTACCAACATAGAAAATAAGTTAATGGTCCACGAGGAACGAAATGAAAGGTGGTTAATAAAAATGCTTGGAAAATACAGATTATCCTTTTAAAAATCTCGATGAAAACGTGACATCGCTCAATTTTGTATTCACCACTTGATATCGCAAATCTATCGTCATTCATATTTTTCTCGCTCTATAAGACATACCGTAAAACTAATCAGCTTTCATCTTGTTTATTATTTTTTGCACTCATTGAACAAGTGAGAAGCAGTTAATTCACCTTAATATGTATTCATATATGTATCATCCACCCATGATGATACTAGATACTTAAAAACAATTATGTACGTATGAGCCAGCAATGATGATGATCCTCGTCATGATCGTGGGCTGGACAACCACAAAGAATAGCTGTTGGTATGATCAATACGAGTCACGAAGAGATCTGGTTGACTGAAAAATGCCTTCATTGCTCCTGGGAACGTAAAGTTTAGACACACAGGTTGAGAAATAGCTTTGGAAAGAAAGCAATACGTTTGAGTAGACGAGTCGACATCCTACGGTGACCCGAAAAATCTGAGTATAGCACATTAATACATGACACGCCATACTTCAACAGATTCTGATTTTTTTTTTGACAACGGAAATCGCATAACTAAAAATTTTACGTGTATTATAGGTCACTATAGTTACTTCTGAGAGCATCGAATCTGCATCGTTCAGCTCTTCAACGCTTTTTTTAAACATCCTCATGGCCATTATGAAGCGCCGATGACAATCATCACATCCGAATAACGTACGATTAGAGAAATCGTGTTTCACATATTCCATAAACGCTCCAAGCAGAGCGAACATGATTTTCCTACCATGGATACATATACATGTCTCACGCCGTATCCACCAACATCTGTAAATACCGATATACAAGGATACGATGTACGGGACACATATGTCAAGTGGACTGAGCGTGTACCCGTCAGACCTTCGGAACCCTCGTCACTCGCTTAGAAGGTTTGCACAAAAACACGTTACAAAGACCTAACACGAGTTTAGGGTATGAATCCGCAGAGAAGATGGGCACAGAGAACAATAAAAGCATAGTTCCATAAACTCAGAGTTCTCGTGTGAAAGTAAAAAAACAAAAAAGGCAAATTGGTTGTGGGCTTGATGAGTAAAATCTCGAGAGAAGGGTCATGCTGCTGCACACGCAGGAAAATGGTCATTTGACGCTTAATCTGAGAGTAGCATAAAAGGAATGTTACCGAGTGCGCAGAGTATTAGGAAAACAGTTGACAAGCATGGGCTATACGATGATAGTAAAAAACTCTCGTATGTCGCAGCTACAGAGTGGAACCGTTTATTTCCATTCGCATGGATAAAAGGACAATTAGTGACTGGATCCAGTACCACGAAGAAGAGAAGAGATCGATGTTACTATTGGTGTTAAAGTGCCCTGGAGCTCTCTGCAATTTACTATCAATACTTCCTCGCCTTTTGCCATATGCAGAGGCCGCTCGGTGTTTCTTGCTACAGTAGCGGTATATACCATTCAATGTGGAAATGGAAC
The DNA here is from genome assembly GCA_037576405.1 of Campoplex capitator. NCBI lineage: Eukaryota > Metazoa > Arthropoda > Insecta > Hymenoptera > Ichneumonidae > Campoplex > Campoplex capitator. The sequence goes on along the minus strand of JARBWI010000323.1, from coordinate 2,658,834 downwards.
TTTACGTTTACCTTGCACTGCGATCCCAGAGCAAGTTCTCTCTTTTTAACTCTCTATCGATTTTTCTTCTGTTTGTACGTTACGGATCCTCACTTTTTCACATTAATGACAGAAGAATACGTTTCCAGATATAAGTACCTAGATAAATATTGATCGTTTAACATAATTACGGGCAAATGCGGCGTATCGGATATTTCATTTCGAATATTTATATTCTATAAATAACAGTTAAGCACGTGTGGCAGCGTGTCGTGAATCTAGGGGAGATCGGGCCAAAGGTGGTGCGTTAAAAATACCATGGAATTTTTTTTTCTCATAATTTTGTGCCGTCATTTCAGCACGTGGAACATGCACTCGTCTGTACAGCTTTAATCCTGAATTTCTAAATCCGTTGACTTCAAACGAAGCAAAGTCGACGTCACACGTCATTTATGTCAATCGATTTTGCTTTTCCTCTGCTTTTTTCGTAATTATTTTAATACTGTTACTACTTGAGTACTTCTGTTTTGTAGAACATTTTTCTCGATTAGTGACAACTTATGGATGACGAAACTACGAAATTTTAAAAAGAAATTAAACATAAATGCAGTGAACTTTTCAAATGGCACGTTTTATGACAATATGTAGACAACGGTTGTTAAAGTCAATAAAATTAGGATATTTTCTTAGAGCTTTCGTCTCAATCATCTTTGTATGTATATTTAGAGGACATGTTCTGCTTTAAAAATTTTATGACGCGACGATATCGACTATAAAATCAAGAACTGCTTGCTGCTACTGTGTGACAAAGTTTGAAATTCATACAAGCACAGAGATAAATTTATTATCCCAGGAGGTATCGGACATAATGAAAAATTTCGGTGAGATAAATCTGTCTCCGGCTACGTGTTCCACCAACTTTAGCATTTACCATCTAAATTCTTTGGCTCTTTTCTCAACTCCGCAGTTTCTCCAGGTATTGAAGAGAGAGAGAGAGAGAGAAAAAAAGATACCAGGGTAGGTTATCCTGAACGAAAGTTTGCGGAAATGACGTAATCAGCGATTAAAAGTTTTTCACGACAATTTTCTTTCCATCACGGACAATTGACCACAGATTTCACGGAAGAGAGAACTCTTTCCGGAGAAAAAAAAATGAGCATTTAATTTTCATTCGTCTATAGCTTTCGTATATATGCGCAGTGGTTTCATCGGCACATTTATCCTATAGTTCACACATACATGTATACGTCTCAATCTTTGCGAATGTAGTTGCTTATTCAATAACTCGAATGCAATCAATCAATCCGAAGGGTAAACCAGCGTACCAGGACAAAAAAATTAATGAATGAAATTCAAGGAATCGAAAAAAAAAATGATTCGTATATAAAAAAAAAATACTGAGGGTCAATATACGTGAAGACCTGTATGCCACCGAGAAAATATTATTATCACAATAGATAAATATTATCCCACACAGACACACCGAAGGATAACATTCTCGGATATCAGAGTTGTATTTTTCGGAGAGTGCTATATGTGGGATCTTGTGAGACGAGGTGGAGGCAGAAGGGACAACCTTCTTATTGTCAGTAACGCAGGCTGAATGGCTGGTAAGAGAAGCGAAATTGCGAGCTTTGTTCGTGTCAGGAAGCAACTCCCCGCAGTTCGTTCCGGGTCTCGGCTTGAAGAATCGCTAGAGGGATGACGAGAGCGAGAACAAGAGGGTTAAGGAGAATGAGGAAAAGAGAAAGCGAGTTTGTACTCTCTCACAATCTACCTTTCCACTTTCTTTCTCCTTTCTTCACCTCGACCCCTAACACTATCGTCCAACTATCCAACTTGCCTCGTCTCTCGGGCAAACTTCGTTGTATCCTTTTCTTCACGCCGTCGTGCTTATACCTTCGCTATACCCGTTTTTATCATTTTCTTTCGTTCTATGTGTATATATATATATAATACGGTCTCTTTATTCCTCTCTTGTTTCTTTCGTCTTATCTTTCTCGGACTCTTTCATATATCATCACTGCTTTTCTTTCCGCATACAGTCAGGTTCAAAATTAGTTGAACAAGATCGTATTTTTTTAACGTTTCAAAAATTTCATTGCCCTGAAAGTGTTCAACCGATATCCAAAAACCAGGAAAACAGTTCATAACATAATCGTGTCAGTTTTAATATGAGACTCTCTGCATTTGAAACAGCCGATCGACCAAGTTTTTGGAGCAGTCAAAAAAATCATCGTGTTGGCCGACCCTTGGTCGTCACTGTACATATATTTGGATGTATTACTCCTCCGTTCCACACTTGTCATCCTGTGAGGGTAGGATTTTGCCTCCGATCGCATGCCTTGGCTCCTCAAACTTTCTTTCACCTCGTTCATTTTTTGCATTGCACTTTTTTCATTATTTTCTCGTTCGCTCACTTGCACCACATTTCCGTTGCCCTACTTGCCGACCTCGTCGGTTCCATCTCTGAAACCGTCCATCCTGAGCGATTATCATATTCACCCAGTGAAAATATGGGAATTAAAAAAAATTTATGTTACACACAACTTTTAATTGAGGAGGTTAGCTACACACAACAATGTTGCCATGTTAAAAGCATAGGAAAATTCGAAATGATTAGTATTTAATGAAATTTGGTGAGCATATTCTTTTGGATTAAATATGAATATACAATTTTTTTAAGATTTTTCTTCTACATAGTTTTCGAGTAATTTAACACTAGAGTTTACATCCGTAAGCATAGGGTTCTGATATATATAGGTATATCTTTTGCATATTGTAAACTCCAATTATCCGACAACTATGTAGACGAAAAATTTGAAAAAATTTGTGTCATTGCATTTGATGCTAAAGAATGTTATCACTAAATTTTATTAAATTCTTATCATATTGTCGTATGTAGCCACCCTCCTTAAGGCTAGAGATGAGTCCACGCCTGGATCTCGTGTTCGAAAACGAATATTTTTGAAACGATTCAATCGATCTGGGAAAAGAGCATCTTGGCCCATGCAGGAAATGGGCGGAAATAGGCTGAGACTTTTTTCCATTTCGATCAGTTTAAGTGTGAAAAACCTCGCAGTTTCGAAATTCAAGTTGTCTCTCTCTCACTCATGGCGGCTCTCCTACGATTGAAATTTAGCATGCAGACTTGTTTCGTTTCCTACCAAACTTTGCCGTGGGTAGATGCGAAAGTATCGTGTGATATATGAAGTAAAAAAATGATGAAATATTTTTCAGTACAGACGATTGTGTGTGTATTATATTTCGATAGACGCCAACGCTGGCACTCTATACTTATGCAGCAAGCCCAGCTCCTACACTTCCATTTCGCCAGCGAACGAGAATTTAGTTACTTATGCAAATCGATTATAAGATGGAGTGGCTGTAGATATGGAGTGAGATACTCGAGAATCGAAGCGAATGGAGCTTCGAGTATCCGAAAGTGAGGGCTGCACAAAAATCTCCTACCGGAGTACCAGGCAGATATTGCTTATAGCACAGAATCGCAAGTGCCTTCATTTTAAGTAATATAACGGCTGCTCATCGTACGATTTTTGTTTTGCTCAACGTACGACATTTGTAGTTGACGTGACCGAGCAGATTTGTTACTTCAAATACCGCGTCACAAGTGAAATTTATTTATTAAAATATCTATAAGATTTACTTTCATTTGGTGGTAGTATAAATTTAAAAAATTCAGAATATCAAGACATGAGCTAGCATAAGCGTCGTGAACGAGAGTGTCAAATGCAGAAAAATTGAGGAATTTCTTCGAAGATATTTCCTGCATCGGATTGATTAGTATTTAACTACATGAAAAGTTGGAGGCGTCGATATAGGAGAGCTAAATAACACAGGCGGTTAAGCTTTAGACGGTGAATGAGAATCAATAGGTGGAAAATGAAAGAGTATACCAACTAATATCGAAGGAGAACAAGGGGCGTTGAAAAGGAGTCGGTAGAGCGACGAGAAGACTTGAGAGTCTGCGGTGAACCGAAAGGAAAAAAAAGAGTGAAAAAAAAGTTTATACTCGTGTTAGAAGGGAACCGCCATCGGCGCCGCGGTGCCGCTAAGTCAACGAGAGAGAAAGACTCGTCTTTGTAGTGCAGAATTCAGACACATCACAGACTGAGACCCACACACAAAGTCATGAGTCTTCAGTCACCCTCGCTGACAACGGTCTCACAACGACCCTCCATCCTCATCAGAACAGCGCAGTCATCATTCGCCTTCCCATTGTCTTATCCAGCACAAGCCGGGAACGGGCAATTACGTTATCGTGAAATTATTATAAATAATGATCAGGGAACATGACAGATTTTTTTTTCATCCAAGAAATTTTTTTTTTTTCATCTCAATTTAATTTTACTGTATTACCCAGCATCTATTAAATCAGAATGAAATGTAATCGAGGAATGTGATTCGCTTGAATTACTGTAATCAATGGTCAAACGTGATTGCAAAAGTTGTTTATTTTTCTGTTATATTTCGGCAAAGATTCAAGCTCATTAAACTTATTTCATGTTAAAAAAAATAGGTATTGACACCCAATGGAGTCCATGACCATGATTATTCTATTAATATTATTTTTTTTAAATTCGTTGAAATTTTTTAGATATTTTATGTCAAAATCCTTCATATTACATGCTATTTTCGTTTGGGCAGTAACTTGATTTATGAAGAAACTTTAAATAAATATAAACGTTTTCTTTTATGGATATGTTCGAAAGAACAAAACGTAAACTTTTAACGCCAGTGCAGTAAACCTTCAAGATCTCTGAACATTTTTTTTTTTTTTTCAATTTATTATCAAGAGTTTTGCGCTAGGCGCCAAGTGTGTAAAAAATGTATGTACTCTTTAAAAATAGACGAGTACAGTGAGAGTGCTATTATTCGCTCTTATGTGTTTTTCAAGTGGTTGAACCCTCAAGAGCACACGACTGACTTCGATTGTAGTTACACGTGTTCCACTTCGCTTTTTTCTCTTTATATTTTTAACTCGCACCTGCCTGGAAAAACAGGTATTATGGTTTCACTTCAAAAATAAGTTATCGTTGAACTACTTAGTGCCTCAATAACTTACGAGAAGTGGTTCTCACTCTTAATAGCCTTGAGTCTTTTGCAAAGCTCAACGAAATCGCACTCCATTGAAGTTGTATCATTTCGATTTGATATCACAGTGTTTTTTAAACATAATGACTCTATCGGATCGCGTGTGATGCGATCATCACGCGCTTAGTCCAGAGGTCATTTGATTTTGAAAAAAGTACCATCGAATCGTAATTGAACAGAAATAAAAGAACTTTAGAATCATACATTCGTTTTTATTTCGAAAATCAAATACAAATTCCAACAATCCCTGCTCTATTGAGTTTTCTGATGCGAGTTTAAAGAAAAAAAAAAGTCTGTAAAAAGCAACTGAGCGATACAGTACTCATATAAAACACCTGTGAACGGTCTACATACACGCAACAACGATTGCAATCGGTCTCGACACGCCAGAATTAGAAACGTTTACTGTAACATATGTGTTACGAATCAATGGATATAAAAGTTACGCCGTACTGAACAAGTTGGATTTATATTGGGTGATTCAGTCGAAGCGAAAGAGCTCGGTAAATTTAGTTATGTAAGACATGTGTACAAGTGTTTTTTTTTTTCTCGATTATGAATTAATTGTTCGTAATGCAAATGAGATTTATGAAAATCAAACAAATTAATTTTTATCTTGTGCTATTATGCAGGGATACTAATTGTATATACTTGTTCATTTATCGCTTAATTTAATGAGCGTCGAGTCGAGAAGACAAATCGTTGAAGTTTAAAATCCTAGCACGTCTATCATCCCGGTGTACAGACTTGTCCCCTCTTCACCCTGCTATCCACTTGATCCGTAGATTTTGATCCTTCGTGTTGGTGGAAACGCCTCTTGGACCTTGTGTGCGCTTTTCACGCCCATCTGCCTCGCTTCGAGTACATGTGTGCAGCACTAGGAAAATAATTTATCGTCTGACGGGTCTCTCGACGGGCTTGCTACATATTATATCGCACATATATATACACTTATATATATATGGTACATAAACGTCAGTCGTTGAAGAAAAATCATTACGATTGGTCTACAGATTGTGCCAAAGTCTTCTACACACAACATTGTACATAAAGTTCTTTTACTTTTATTTGTTTAAAAATATTATTCTGGTTTTACGATTAAATAAAACGAACCACGTAAACTTATCTTTGATGCAATCTTGATGTAACAGAGTTTATAATTTGTGAGCATCCCTGTTGAGGGCCTTAGATGAAGAAAGCGTTGACGATTTTGACTGGTTATCTTTTACAGATAGGCAGGTAAGAAATGATTTTCAATTTAAAAATAATCATAAACAACATTTCAAATCTCTGCCTGCCCTGGTTTATACTAGTTACGAGTGATAAAGAATTTAGCTTCCCTTAGAAGGCGTTGATGGTCAAGAAAGCGGAGACAGTTATTAAAGAACGATACAAAACGAAGCAGAGATTACAAAAAGCCACGTGAAAATCACCCCCGGAAAGAAGGACGCAGCCATGGAGGGCGTGACACGATCAATCATTCTCGTCAGTCGTTTGAAGCTCGAACCCACCATCTCGAGAAAACTCTCTGTCGAGTGTTAAGGCAACTACTTCCTGCAAAACTCCGTCATACCAAGATATATACGTAGACGAATTTCTCCCGCAATCTTCCTCCTTGAGCACTCTCTTCTTACTCGCGTTCATCAGGGCAAATTACTTTTCAAAAATGAAGTTCTTAAGGTACGAATTTAATATAACGTTCGATTTTTTCATATTGAGCTTTCCCATAAGGATGCTACCAGATGATTTAGAAATAAATGGAGAAAGTAGTTTAAGTTTCCTATCTTTATTGCTAAGGTCAATGATATTCATTGACCAACATCTGCAAAAATCTGTTTTTCTATACTCTCAAAATCTATCAGAAATAATGTTTATTGACAGTTATAAATTACGTTCTGCTATCCTGAAGACGTTTGTCTTAATTTGAGCCTCGTTTGAGGTTACTTGTTAGTGAATGCATAGCGATATTTCGAAGGAAAAGTAAATCGATTAAATCTCTAAATGTGTCATTGCATAAGTGATTCACACCCATTTGTAGGCACGTAAAATAGAAAATGGTTGAAAAATCATGATTATTAAATTTTATTAAAAACTAGCTGTACCAATACTGTCTAATACTTAATTAACTTAATTAATTAGGTGTAGAGACTAAAATGCAAAAAAAAGAAACGTGATAAATGTATTTAGACATAATTAGTGAATAGATACAGATGGAAATTCAAAGGATTAAAATGACAGAGAGAACGTTCCATTTCACAAGAGATTTTTCCCTCTTGGTATATGAGAGTGCTTCTCTAATAATCCGACTTTCGTCAACGTAATTCGTTTTGATATCTTTTTTCTCCTCTTTTTATCGACATTCATCTTCGGGCATCCGACCCAGCGACGGAAGACTTGGTCGACGAACGAGCCATCCGTCACGGGAAGTGAGATCTTGTCGGTGTTCCGGGCTTCGGTAATAAGACGAAAAAAAAAACGAGAATAAACGTAAAAAGAAAGCACCCGGATGAATTACATCTTCTATCACCCTCTTCCATTAACTTGAAGTTCATAAAAAATATTTTTCCAGTGAGTGTAATGACTTGTATTTGACTTTTCTGTACAGCACTATTTTTTGTGTTGTTTCATACGAATTTTACCTATTGCCTCGTTTTAATGACTAGTAATATGCACAATTGGTATTATCCATAATGAGACGTCAGTTCAGTATAGATTCTAGCTTCTACAGAGATCGGTAACAAGGGCTTGATGCTTCGAATATTAAAACGATTTTGTTGTTTTTACTCTCGTCGCATCATCATTAATAAACATTAACTCTCGCACTAGCCAGCTTCGCAGACTTAAACCTAAAGCTTAGGCGATCACCGGTAAACTCTTCAACTTTACTATACACAGCAACTCTTGTAACTTTGAAGTATAGATCGTGTAGAGTGCGCAGTATAAAGGTCCGCCGCCATAATCGATCAAACTATACGGAACTAGTGGGCGGCCGGAAAACGGACCCTCGTCCACGTCGACACGAGCCGTGCTGCCTCTATTACTCGAGAGAACTATCCGACTAAAGCACCGAGTGCTTCCGGGCATTATTACGCCACCCTGAACATGGAGAACGAGTCTGGAAAGCTAGAACTCAAGAGCGCCTGAAGAGGAGAATCTACGGTTTGTTAAAACGTACTCTGGCAGCCCGCCCACAAACCCTACGATATCTCTCTCTCTCTCACTCCTTTTATATTATTTTTATGTTTAAAAAGCTACCTCATGATCCATAAACTTGGATGACTTTTGTTCGATGAATAATATTTAAATCAGGAATTTTTAACGAATTACAGCGTTTAAATATCATTCTTAGGATTTTTCAAATAAAATTCTGTCTCAAAAGAAAAAGGTTATTATGTAAGTTCGCGCATTAATCGGCCGAGGTTGCTGGCAACGGAAATCACCTTTTGCTTTGGTCCTTTGACCATCCGAAAATCTTAAAGTTTAACTTGGTATTCAAAAGTAATCTCTTCGTATTCAATGATTGAGAATAGCTCGAAAAGTAAAGAGTCTCTTTACTCAGAAGGCTCTATGTGCTTGATCTAACACAATTAGGTAGAAAGGCTTCTTGTTTCGGTGCACTTCTCTCGTCCATTAGAGCGTCACTTTTTCATTCACTTTATTCTACAAGGAACTTGATTTTCTCAAGGACCATTGGTTGGAATTCGAGCGCTTATTACTCATTAAGTATTTTTAAGTATAAATGTGGACAGGAAGATTAGATAGGATGAGAGTCTTATAGACGCATCGTTGGCGATTCGCTCATATAGGAACGCACCGACCGTGCGCTCTAGCGGATTTCCACTCATCCAGAAATCCAGCCAAGCGATCAGAATGCTCTACCATAAACCTGAGCATGTGACTCTACCTCATGAAACCGCTTTCTCGATGGATGGATCGAAGTCGGAACCATAAAGGAGTTCAGTTTGAAAGAAATGCAAAAATCACAGGAAATGAGCTTGTACAAAAATTCTAGAACTAAGGTCATGCAACAACCTGAATGGTGAGAATATATTTTGGCTGAATGATTGTCCATTGATTATAAAATTCAACTTTTCGAGTCATGGGCCGATGTTCTAATGTTACATAGCAAGTTTTCATAACTGTGACTGTTATAATATTAATTGGTTACTTGTTACACGGAAGAATGAAATAAAACTTGATTACTACGTAACACTTGAGAGTGGACCGAGTGCTGCTCGAATTTCTTGCATTTGGTGAAAAAAAATTTCAAGGAAGAAAGTAAATGAAAAAGTGGTCTTGAAGCTCCGCATAATGGTAGCGGGAGAGTTCCAAGAGGAGTCATTTCAAATTAGAAGCTGAATTCTTACGTTGCTCAAAATGTAGTCGGAGCAAAGGAGAAAGGCTGCGAGAATCGAAAGCAGTAATTCAACGTCGTAATTCAATACTAAACGAAAACGACACAAAACAAGGGTTTCAAAGTTATTGGGTCTACATGTGAGAAAACAAAAAAATAAGAGTAGTTCTTAATAATTGCCAAAACGTTGAGGAATATTCAATGAACTACCGGAAACTTGAATCGTAAATACTTTGAATAATTGTCGTGTTTTTAATTTAAAAAAAAGAAATAATAATTGACTTGACGATCATTATTTTTTTCCGATTACGTTTGATTGAGAAGAAATAATCCAAATAATGTACCATTGAGAAATGTTAACAAAAGTAAGTTTTCTAGCACCGGCAGAGACGATGAGTTTCATTGATGGGAATAAGATCATCATTATTAACGAAATGGAGGGGCGATACACAGTCCCACGTCGTACTAATGGGAAAAGGAGTGCACAATAAAAATATATAGGAAAATAGAATTCAACAAATAGGATGAACGACGTTGTGGTTTTCTCATTTCGTTTTTGTTGTTGTTGTTTTTCCTTCTCTCTTTTTTCTTATTTCGCGTCGTTTGGAATGAATTGCACGACGTTTTTGCTAAGACGTCGGTCGTACACGTGTATGTATGTATATATTGAATAACCACGATGGAGTGTAGAATAGGAGAAAAAGGTACGAGGCTATCAGGAAAAAGGCTAGAGGGTGAGCGACGGGCGATGGAAAGGGGTATTAATCGTACAGAAATTCAAAGCGAGAATCTTCTCGCGGAGAGCTACTCTCGCGGGAACAGAAGCTCGGCGGTGGAGCGAGGCATAAGCGAAAGTACCGGAGGTGCAAGTCTCGTTGAATCCACGGCAGAGGAAAATAGGGTAGGAAGAGTAGGGGCTCCGCAATAAATTTCATTCGTTTCGTCCTTCCTCGAGCTCTTCTCTACGCTCTGACTCGCTTGCGTTGTCTCTCTCCATTACTTCTTCCCTTCTTTTCCTCTTTCTCTCTCTCTCTCTCTCTCTCTCTCTCTCTCTCTCTCTGTCTCACACTCTCTTATTTCGCTTTCTTTTTATTCCTCTCGAGCTTGTGCCAGAATTGGTTGGTTGTAGAACAGCAACACGAATATACATCTATACACATATATCCTACGAAGGAGCAACAGCAAACGCATTGCTCCGCTATACATCTCCGTGCGGCTTATTCCCGTCGTCCTTTCTCAGTCTTTTCGCAAAAGACGAAACGAAGGAAAAAGATGGAAAGAGGGAGAGGGAGAGAGAGAGAGAGAGAAACAGCGTAGGAGACTGAGATAGAAAATGAGGGTACACTGAGCGCGCCCTTCCGAGGGAAGAGAAAACTGAGACCAACGACGATTTGTATCCATCAGAAAGTACAGAGAGGAAAAGAAAAAGAGAGAGAGAGAGAGAGAGAAAGGAGTAGACGAAGCCCTACTGGGCTACTACTCGCTGCATTACTTTGTGGAGAGGCCGGGGATGTAACTCCCTCTTTCTTCCTCTATCTCTTTCTGTTTAACTATGTTCGTATATTGAATATATATACACGCAGAGCAGAGCTTTCCCGGTGCAGTGGCAGCACAAGCTTAATGCTGCACCGTGCGTTACTGGCCGACATTTCATGCCCGGAAACTTCATCCTCCTCGTTATCATTCGTCATATCAGTGAAACGCGAATTCTTACAGCGTGCACTTCCTCCCTGCGCAAAAAGGGAAAACTGTTTCCTACACCTTCACACAAATTTTGTACGCTACAAAGTAAATAAGAGTTTTAGAATCTCAAAACTTTCTGGATTTATGTTCCAAACGAATATAACCACGAACGTTATCCACCTGCCTTTGTTCTCCTGTTGCCAGTATACTGATCCTACAGTACTTGTACCTAAATTATATCCAACGAACAAAGATCACTTTCATGTTTGGAAATTAATTAATTGTACTTCGCCATCGCCAACTTATAAATTCCCACGATCCCACTCAGATACTACTTGAGATTAACAATAACAGTGTACTAAGCGAATACCTTAATACACTAAGTATAGTAAAAGGAAAACATGATATCATAACATTTCTGGTGATAGGGTAAGATAATAGCAGTTTCAAATACTTGTGGATGTCGACAGAGCAAAAGTAGAATTCGTGCCGTATCTTTCCAAGGAAACAGACAAAGAGCGAGCAAGACAAAGAAAGAGAGAGAGAGAGAGAGAGAAAGAAGTCATATATATGCATACTTATACAGTTACAACTACCAACAGTCAGCTGGAGAGAGAAAGAGAGAGAGATAGAGAGAATGAGGAGAGCTGGGGATATAGTGGACCTGTTCTTATCTATTCTCCCTATCATCACATAACCGTTTGGCGACCAATGCTTGGTCGTGCCAGGTCAGAGCCCTAAAGTCCGCAGGGAATCGTTATATTCTATAAGTATATATACACATATAACGATTACTGGGTGGTCCTACTCGCGGCAACGAGAGCGGAAACATTCGTTTGCCATGGTGGCGTTTCGGTGTGGCAGGAAGAGGAAAGAGGTAATTTACCGATTACCCTTAATTGAAGACAACGGTGACGCAAACGAGGAGATCGTGTCTTTTAGGAAAAGCATGTCTCTGCTGGACGTGACTCGACGATGGTGTATTTTCCATATATATATATATATATATACGAGAAAGCAGAAAGCTCTGAAAGAGAAAAGATACACAGGCCAATCTATGGGTTGAATATATGCGACCGATTTTTGCTGCGTCTGCTCGTATTCATGCTGCGTACGCCGTTCACGTTTCACTCATTTCTTTGGATAATCGAAACACTAACTTTGACAACTGAAAGATCTTTACAATTCGCTTGTGTCGTCTTGCAGAGCAAGACGACTGTATACACGTGCATATAGAGAACAACAATTTGTAAGTGACAAGGAGAACTTTTGAATGTAGACGAGTCAAAGACTGCTCTGAATAATCGTGCATTTCAACAGGTTTTATAAAACTTGCCAAAATGTTACCGATAATTCAAATAAACTTGATGAAAATAAACAATCATGAAAATAACCGAGACGATATAAACAACTACTTCAGACGTACAATTTATTCTTAATTGTTCCTATAAAAGAATTATGGAGAATATCATGTTTTCATTTCGAATATCGACAGCTGGCAAACGTTATACTGGCGTTCTAGATGTTCATTATCCGCTTATTCCTCATTATTTGACCTTAGCTTTCATTCCCAGTATTGCGTTCCTGGTTTTCGGTTGAATTTATTTATGTTTGATGTTGTTCACCTCTGTATCGTTCTGTTGTTTTATTGAGAGATCATTTTTTTATCTTCATTTTTCTCTAAACACGTTGTGTTTATTCTCGTTTGGAGTTTGGGTCTTGTGATTCATTTTTTCGCCGAATTTATTTGCTCATGTTTGCGTTTGTTTATTTGTCTTCGTTCGGAGTTGTTCACCTCTGTATTTTGTTTCGTTTGTTTGGGCATTTGTGCTGGATATTTCGAGCGTACTGATTCTTTTCTGTATTTCTTTTCCTTCGATCACGTTATTTTGAGAGGTTATCAATCTATGACCTCAACCGGAGGACAAGTGATTGAAAAATCCTGCTGGAAGAACAACGGCCGCAATTTTCGATAAACGATTGCAAGTTTTATATGGAAAATATCATGTTTCTACTCGTACTATAAGGAACTCATATGGATTAACGATATATGATCTTGTAAACTTCATTCCATTGCGGTACATCACTCACAAAAATATTTTTGTTCAATTAAGTGATTTTATAAAGTGGCAGATGAAAAGGAGGGTTAAAGGAGATAACCATTAATCGACCCTGGCTCTGGCACGAAGCTCGCTGTCTCCCTAGCAGTATGGAATTGCAGGCATCTCAAGCTTTTATTATATTATATTAGGTAGTCGAGAATCCCTGGGGAGTCTATCTTTCCAGCGGAGAATGTAAAACCCCGAAATACCAAGGTCAAACTTTTTTACCCGTATAAAGCTTTTGCTCTTGAGCGACGCGAAATCGACAGACGTTGCCTTAGAACGAATCTCGCCAAGGCAATATTTTTTGAGGTTACTTTTGAATTTTTTTATCACAAACTCGGAGAGCACGAGCTTCATGATGGATTGCTCAGTGGAGATTTTTATCCGACTTATGCCGCTTGAAAGACTCTCTCATTCTCATTTATTTTATCAAAATCCAGGACTGACTGAGCAGAAAATAATATGCAAACTCGATCAGTTCTGATGACAGCTGGCACGCGAAAATATGTTGGAATAATTAAGCCGAGCTGACGTGGTATCAAAATTTGGCTCCGGATTATTCAATCCGCTTAATTCACAAGTTGAGAACTTTAATAAACAGGCAAAATAATTATTCCTTAATTATTAAACTCAAATTAAAAGAGATTCTTACCCGATTTTTGTCCTCTGTTCAAAATGCATGACGATTCAATTCGATCGTATAAACAACAGCATTTTAGATTCTGTTTCCAGGTTTCATCAATGGTTTTACGAAATAAAATCAAAAGAGCGAAGAAATCGATTATTCGATCGATTTCGGTTGTTCACGAGCTGCATGTACCGTGAATTAGAAATTATCGAAAAGTATGTGTTGAATCAAAATACAACAGTACTGCTTAATTACGAATAGTAACTCGCGACAAGATTAATCACTCAAAACCGGTTGTAGTGTATGTTGGAGTACCGAAGTTGTGTAAGGTATCCGAGGATAGCTATTACATGCTGATTTATCCCCTCTGAAATGTAAAAGGGTTGAGCCCTATCTATAAATTCATAATGAGTGAGGTTGAGGCTCTATTTACCAGTAAATAGTCTATATGCATGACACAGGCGCATCCATGATTCAATACCGATTGACCCTGGGAACATCTCTGCTAACAGACTAGTTACGTGGTCAGGCAGTATGGGAAAACGTTCACGTTTGAGGAGGCTCACAGCAGGGTTACGTAATGACGAATACTTTGACACGACAAATTTGTATTCAGCGCCATTGAGGCTTTGTGAGCAAGAGTATTCGTCGTTGTTTCGATACACGAAGCTACACTTATCAGGAAATAGAAAGGTCTGTCAAAATATTTAATTGCAAACCAAATTAAGCATCACGGATGAATCAAATCTGACAAGCGGCAATAATGATAATATTTGGCAGGTTGACTGGACTTTGACAGCTACGCAAAGAATGTTCGTTTTTCACATGTTTTTCGTCGATGCATTCTCGAGGGTTTTTTCAAGGCAGTGTGTGAATGCATGGATTTCCAGTGTGACTTCCTGCGGAATGTAATGTTCCGATACTTGCAGCTTTATTGTTCTTCCTATCACTGTATCTTCGAACTTCAATCAAAATGTATTCCATGTATCGAATATTTCGATCTAGAATAGCGGCCTCGAGTAAGTAAGGCATGATATAGATATATATATGCGCGAGAGTGTATACCAAAGAATACGAGGTCTGATGCAGAATAGTAATACATGCGGACGAGAAGAATATCGAAGACGTAAAAATGTAACGGCAACGGTACACATAGACATTCGTATATATACACAATAATCTTGTTCCCGTCTTGCTTATATGACTCTCAGGTAGCTTTTCCTCTGAAAACGATGCGAGAAAAGCCATAGGTCGGCTATCCATGAAACGACCTCCATTTCATTCTCACCCTTTTCACGTTCCCTTCGACGTCTCTTTTGCGTCGTAGCTGAAGCTCCTCGTAAAGAAAGTTAGCGAGTCTCGTTCGCGTATATGTTTGAATAAATATATATCCACGTGTATATCTATTCATTTACGTATATAATAAATAGACATCTACACGGGCATAACGAGAGTTTTGTCGTTGAAAAGTTCCACGCGATCGGAGTTCTTGGCAAACTTGAACTCAGATGAGTGCCATTGTAGGTGAGAAACAAGAGGAAAGGAGGAGGAGGAGGAGGCAAGGGAACAGAAAGGCTACAAGATTGCTTGAATGTCTTTGTGAACTGTGCCACTATCTTCCTACCTCTACCAATCGACCAGCATTGCACATAATATAATGCGGTACTCACTAGACATAATATGCATGGAAACGTACTCGCGTTGAATGCCGAGAAATCATTTTTCTCACATTCCATTGCGTATCGAAGAAGCGTACTAACATTATGAATAGTCTCCTTTATATCAACATTATTTTCAATTCTAGCATAATGCACAATATCGAATTCAGTCTTCTTTGGATTACAAACCCGTGTGATTTGTTATTCTCCTGATTGATCGGGTTTTTTTTTCTATTCATATGACGTGTGCATGTGTACGTGATAGCAAGACACCTTTTACGGATAGACAAAAGCCGACGTTATTTCACTTCCTTCCTAGAAGGATTTATGTATCAGTGCGCGCATACGTATAACCGATCTAGACTTTATTATATATAAGGTATACACAGAAAGGACGAGAACAGCACATGAGATCAAGTCAGATCCGGAGGCTCTCAAGAGGAAAATGGCTTTTCCGCGTAGCTGATGTTGCCATCTCTCGTGTGTGCCAACCAAGTCCCCGCGGATATATCCACGGCAACTTCCGGGCCAACTACTCCCGTATGTATGCTGACCTCAGTATCGTACTATTCGTTCTGAATATATATATCTACCCACACACACATACATATACATTTTGGATATATATGCTCATTGTTGTACATTCACTTTACCTGACAGGCCCGGAGTCCACCTTCTTAGATGTCATTCTCACTAGATATGATTCAAGTGATATTATGCCACGCTCCATACAATATTTAAACACATAATGTTGGGTGCCAGATTGTTAGCGGACTGCCAACTCTTCAATCGAATCGCCATGGATACATTTTAGCTCATATCAGGATGGTTACAACTGGAAGATCCAAGAAGTGATGCGAGATCAATGGATGAATCCATTGGGAGGCACGAAGATATCGAATTCCGTCTTTGCTTTTCTAGGCACATTTTGATCAATGGAATCGATTATCCTCCATTAGTATTCAATACTCCTCTGAACGGTGCAATTATGATTACTTTTTGAAAAAAATTTATAAAATCGAATCATCATTGCCTGTAGAACAGTATTCGATGCTCGTGCTCTTTCGAATCGAACCAAACGGTCGAGAGAGAATGTTGTTTTATTTCATTGTGATTATTGAAGTTTCATTAACCTTGAATAACTGATTCCATGTTATTGAAGTATCGGAAATAATGGAAAATGAACGAATGGACTTATTTTAAACGGGATTTTCGCTTCATCGAAACATCGAAAGTCCATGTATCCATTAGTACGTGACTACACACAAAAGAAAATGTAACAATCGATCTGAAATAGCTATAGGTGGAACGATTCCGTTAATCTATTTTTTGTACGATGAGATACGTTATTATATGTGTATGCCTGGAACGGAGAAGCCCGCATTTGCAAGTATGCGCGAGTATCCAAAAATTGTCGACCGACAATTGCACGAATTCACAAGCATAAATCCCGGATGCGAGGACACACACCCCATCATAGTTATTTATAAACCCTCTTTGATGGAAGTTCATTAAAGCTCGCTCGTGTTTTCTCATTGCATATAAATTCACTTGGATGCATGCATTGCTGTATATATATTCACGCTGGTGTTAATGCGTCGAGTAATCACTAGACACGATACAAGCTGCGTTAAAGTCTCAGTTATTTTTGCTTTATGAAAACCGTGAAAATGAAAAGAAAATTCAATTTTGTTGCTTTCATCGGTAGCAATAATACATAATCAAACGTTAACAGTGCGGAAGAATAAGTATCGAAAAAATAGTCACCTATCTCATGCCATTATATACGATCGAGATAATCGGTTTACTTACACTGTTTCAATATAAATAAAATATCCATGCAGTTAATGTCTCCTGAGTTCATGGCCTATTGTTATCTCTTTTGCGATGTCGCATTCTTTCAAGAAAAAGTATGAATAGAAGAAAAAGGAATTAAGACAATGGAGGAGGAAAAAAAAGAATAATTTGGCATGGTCTCGCCAAGAAAAGCGATTAAGCAAAAGAGCCAGTCCGTCTGCTTTTACATTCAACCTCTATATATAAATATGATCTTCTTTTTTTTTAATGTTTTACGGAATCCCGGTGCAGGAAAAAATGGCTCTTGTATAATGACGGGACAATAGAAATTGTCGCCGTTCCACAAGCTCCTCAGATTGTGGAACTAAAAAACAAAAAAATTGTACAGATCCAACAAGGAAACATCTTTGAACATCACGATGATGAAAATTCTTAGTAAATCCTATTGGTTGGGATCAGATGTAGAGGACGCCCATAATGTGGTACGAGCAACGACATGCATCATGCAAAGGATACTTTGAGGTATGTCACGGAATATTAACGGTGCAAATCCGTATTGATTCTCTAAGGATTAATCGAGCCTGCAGTCAGTCCTATGTAGCAAGAGAGATGGAGAGAGAGAGAGAGAGAGAAGGGAAATTAGGGGATCAAACAGAGAATAATGGACATTCTCGTCTAATCTTGGTAATGAACATTCAAATTATCCTTAATAATTCACCGTAATACAAAACGAGAAGTAATACATAAAGGATGTTAACTTGGATTTACTGCCAGAGTGTCAATGTATCTTGCAGGTTCATTGTCAGGCTCCTGAAATCTTCACAAAGAACCTCGATGAGATACTTTACAGAAGACAACAAAAAGAGCGAAGAGATTGCTGTTTCCATTCACACTGCCTTTGACTTTTCATTTCAAAGCTAGCGAAAATTGTAATGCACAACCGAATAATGAAAATAACAGTAGTAAAAGGGATATATGCTCTTAGTGATGATTTTTCAAATATCACAGAGCAACGGTATATACAATGTTACATGCAGGTTCAATTTTCTGCAAGACGTTGCATGAAAGTGTACACATTCACACACCCGCACACATATATATGTTTAATGAATAGTCCGGAGAGACAAGAGAAGAGGCAGTTCATCACTTCAGTTTGGTCGAGAATACTATATACAACACTTTTACAAAGCAGCAACGCGACGAGTCTCGCATAATCTCCAAGATGAGATGGTTTTCATTGCGTTCGATAATCTTGCCATTGCCGCTATTTCTTCGGTCTGTGTCCATAATCATTGTGACGATGTCTTTGAATCTATGTGTGTACAAGACGCACGCATACATACAAATCCAAGATGAGTCACACCCGAGACAGCGAACACTGTAGATTATGAGAAAAATTTCTTTTATCCCAGCGACTGTTTGCCGCTTCCTTTCCCATCCGGCTGCTCGCCTCCTAGGATAGATCGGAGATCGTGAAGTCTTTGTGTAAATGAAACTCCACATCTAACCATCGCTTTCGTCTGCCATGTGATTGAAACTCCGGCAGCATTTGCCCGCTGTGCATATTCTCGTAGCCTAAAAATCACGAGGATTGTCGAGAAAGACAAGCACAGCCACCGCGCAGTCGACCGAATCCTCTTTGTTCGGTTGCTAAGACCTCTTCCTCTGTCACCATCCTGCTTACCATCGCTTTTGCTCTTCACCAACATCAGAATTACACTGGGAATAAATCGCACAGACAATGAAAAAAAAAAACTCTCTGAGCCTCTGGCCACAGAGGCACATTGTCTCGCCTGATAAATTGACCAACTCTCCTTTTCTTGCTATCATTCTGACCGATCGTTTCTAAAGCTGGCACGTTTTAAAATGATGAAGCCTACCCTCTATACTATCTTATGAATTTCGAGTAAATTTTAGCCACAGGACTTCCTATGTCAATTCCTCATTCTATTCGCAGTACTTCTTTTTATCTTTTAATCATTGTAATCTACTCGATAGCCTTTAGTTCATAGAGCTTAGATTTTGAAAACGATTTTTTTTTTTTCAGCAATTCAGACGATTTTGATTCGGAGTGATTGACCGAATCTTACATTTCCATTTCTTCGCCTAAAACGATGTTTTCACGTTACTGATATGAGTATTATATCGCGACGGAGTAACATATTCATAAATTGTTCAGTCTGTTATTGCGAGAAAAAAAATCTCCATAATTCGAGAATTTACATGCACAGAGATGAATACAAACAATTGGAACGAATGAGTGATGCTTGCCCATGTCGTCCCATGAAATGGTATTATATTGGTACAGAGAGGAGTACTTTTCAGCGCGAACGAGGTGAATACGAAATAAAAAAGTAACGTAATTTGACAGCGGCATGTGTGTTTGTCATTTATATGGGTTGTGTAGGAGCGTCGAGAACGATAGTTATCGAATCTGTTTCAGTGCGTAATTAAAAACAGTGGAGTAGGGAAATGAGGAGAGCCGGACGCTTCGAATGTATGGCATAAATTAGTAGAATGAGGACCTCTTGTCGGAGAGTGGACTGCGGTTGCCATTGTGTTTCTGTTGTCGCAACGAATATTCAACCTTTATATTCATCTATATCCGGTGTCATAACACAGACAATAGTTCATCTCGTCATACCCAATTGAATTTCAAGCTTCTGTGGAAAATGTTTGCTCAGCAGACGCTTTATCGAATATTTTTCACTGCTTATATACACCTACTGTATCGAAACTCCATTGATCAAAGGCTCTTCAATCTAGTAGATTTTCTGGGCTTTGTCTCTTCGTTGAATCGAAATGATTGACTAATTTTCAGTAATCGTGTTTGATATATATTCGTGTATACAGATATATTAATGTATACATCTATTTAGGCATAAATGAATTTTACAACAGTCATTACTATATTTATAATATCATCCGTTGATTTATCTCCGACGAAATGTTCGCTGATGGAAGAAAAACATCATTAGAGGTTTCCCAATTCTAGCGGTACATGATACCGTTCAATAAATAATCGCGTCCACTTATGTTAATGAATTACCTATCGTGTGTATAACATCATTCTGGACCGAATAGCAATAGGTGCTTCCTATCTATAGAATTATTACAACAGTGTGCTAGCATAAATTTTGTATGGCAAATAGCCACGGTAATTTATAGCGAAAATTCTATAGGACCAACCATTAACTAATTTGTAGTATCTAAGCATGCGGTTTACTCTACATATTTAAATCCACGCTGTTTACCTTGATCGGAATCTAAATCGCCTGATCTTATGAGTATTCAATTATCTCTTTTCAAATCAAACGACGTATTCTGATAGACGATTATCTCAATAGTTGTACAGAAGCAATATAAGAGCCTGAAACATAGATATATTCTATCGATCGATTATGAACTCAATCTCTGTAGGAAACTTCCATTTTTTTTCTTTATTCATAACGTAATTCGTCAAGATAAGTTTCTCGTAGGAAAATGATCAACGAAAAATCTAATGGCTTAATCGTGCATGGGACATATTCGATAATTTAAACGAGTTTGAAGAAGAAAGATGAGTACAATGAACATGAGAATGATAAATGGAGTCAATCTATCAACCTACATTTTGTTTTGTTGCATCCAATTCGGTATTGATGTAACATAGATATAAACTTGTTAAAGTACGATACCCGAGTATGTATAGAGTTTCATCGGCGCAGCGCACCTCGTTAATAATTGTGCCAATTACCGTCGTAACCGACTTGGGTGAAACTGGAGTGTCAGTTTGCACTGTAGCGATTGGATAGAGAAGAGGAACAGACTAAGAGAGATAGGGAGAGAGAAAGAGAAAGAGAGAAGAGAAAAGAGGAAGAGAGAGAGAGAGTGAAATGAGGGAGAGGAAGACAAAGAGACCAGAGTGAAGCACGCGGTCAGTTGAAATCCTCGGAACCCCTCACCCAGCCTTCCGAACGTGTATCGGCCGCAATGCAGGTAATTTTCAGTTAATTAGGGGCAGGGGGATAAGTAGTAACCAGAGGTATGAGGTTCGTTGCTGCAATGTTGCTGTTGGTCTTGCTACTGCCCTGTTACTGCCGATTTACGCTGTCTCCCTCCGCTTGCCTTTGCTATAACCGGTTGGCTCCAATTTCCCCAAATTTACGTTATACGTATGCAATGTATGCTAAGCTAGCATTGTTGTTTCTAGCGTTAGTCCATTCGAAACACTGTTTAGTTTGAGCAAATTGCACACGACCGCTTCAGGTCATTTCACATTATACAGGAGAAACCCAACGGAGGAAACTAGATGCAATAATACTTCGATTTATATTTATGCGTGAAGCCAATGCATTAGGCTATCACTAAACTCAAACTCTGTCTTTCCTCGGCTGATGGTGCTTAACCGATAAATGCTCGTTGGGATACTCGGTCAGATACTAGAGCCAAATACTTGTGCCGGGCTCTAAAAATCTGACGCGATGAGGGTGTGAACAAGGCTTAACATGGACAATTGAATTTTTATCTACGATGACATATCCATAAACTTAAGGAGTTTCGGTACAAAAGGCAAAATGTTAAGATCAAATTTGGTGATAATGTTCTTCAACTACAAGTACGAAACGACAAATTTTTTCAAAATTTTCTTCTACTTAGTTATCGAGTAATTATGCATTAAAGCAGATTTCTTATGCCCGAAGTGTATACCTATATATATGGAAACGCTATGCTTATACACGTGAACTTTAGTCTTCAATTACTCGATAACTGTATAGAAGAAAAATCTGAAAAAAATTGTATTGTCAAATTTGGCACTAAAGAATATGTTCACCAAATTTTATGAAATTCTTAACTTTTTAACAATTTTTTGTGTTTTCAAGATGGTTTAGCATGGGAACATTGTATCGCCTGTACCAAAACTCCTTAAGCCGTCATGCTTCCGAAACAAGTCAGTACGTTGTTTCTACTTTAGGCTTGCTGCTTCCTAATTTCAATTTTTTAAATTTTTTTATATTAAGTCTGTTTTACCGTTTCATGGTCACGTTAGGGCAAAGTTTTTATTTCAACTCTAACGAAGCTCAACATAACGTTCTACAATCATGAGACTTTTTGCCTTAAAATTGTTATTCTTCAATCCATCATTCAATTTATATGTTTCATTTTTAGCAATAACTTTAACCTGCTTTATCTTTCACGCTGACTTATGCGTTGTCTTCTGTTCCCTACCGAATGCTTGTATCGTCCGTACGTACGTTTTTCTATCCGCGAAATTCATTACCCACTCGGTCGATGTCGCTAATCCCCGCATCGACCTGGTCCCTGCTTCTGCTATTTGCAGGAGAAATTTACGTCGAGTGTACCCTTTCCCGTCGACCTCTCTTCACTCAGTGCATTCACTCACTCATTGCTCTTTGTTCACAACATTCTGCCGCAGGAAAAATTGTTCTCCACTGCTGAAAGAGAACGCGGTAGAAATAAAAGTAGAAACGTTGAGTCTGCTAGTAGTTATGGCAGTTTGGGTCAGCCAAGGCTGCATTTTTTCGCATAACAAGAGCCTTAATTGAATCTCTCTCTCTCTCTCTCTCTCTCTCTCTCTCTCTCTCTCTCTCTCTCTCTCTCTCTCTCTCTTTCACTCATCGTCCAAAGCCCCTTCCTCGTTTCTTCTTTCTCCTCAATATATGCCCTGCCTGCTTGTCGTCATTTACGAAATTTTCAAGATTTATAAATATCATCAAATGAAAAATACAAATATCAAGTGAATGCTAACTAGACATCAATAATTGTCTAAAATGATGCAATCGACGATTTAATGATCACCATTGACGACATTGATGATGAAATTGAATCGATTTAAAGTGATTTTATATGACGAATATTCTCAACATTCATTGTACGTCGATTTATCCAGTAGGTAAAATCAATTTTTCTCGATTTTTCGAATAACGTTGTGTTGTATCAATGTATACAACAGCATATCTATAGGTATACATTGTTCAATATATTGAACATTGTGCATACAATTTGCAGATGTACAATTCCGCACTCGACCATTGAGAAAGAGAGGGTGAGGTATCCTCGTCGATATGCTGGGTTCAACAAGCACGTGCTAAACAAATGTGATCTCTCGCGTAGGCGGATTATCCCCGTCGGATACTCCATCACCATTTCGAACAATTACGTGGCATCCAATTATCGAGGTATCGATAGAACAACCGTATTTCTCCGCTCTCTTGTCGCGAGCTCCGAGGGTGGCTAGGGTTGAAGGGGAAAGCTGCACGAGAAATCGAGAGAAAGGGATGAATCGAGAGAAGGGGTGGGTGGCATCAGGGTTGTCGAGGGGCTCGTTATTCTCGCCCCGTTGCGGAAAACGCGTTTCGCATATCCTCGTGACGTGCCTAGCGTTCTTCGCCTTCGCGTTATTCACCAACACGCACGCTACCTGCAATATGCAGCCAGCCATTTATCGACGATATGAGTTACAGAAAGCTCTCATTCATCAGAGTATGCGAAACCATTAATCTTTTTCTCTTCATCGCTGCTTCGCCCGCATTCTCTCTCGTCCTCTTCTCTTTCTCTCTCTCTCTCTCTCCTCTCTCTCTCTTCCTATATGCTTGTCTTTTCGACGCATGCTTCCGTATACTCCGGTGAATACCAGCTCGTTATCAAACTCTAGAATTTGTTGATTTTCTTTATCACCGTAATAGTAGTCGGAATTCAAAATCATTTAAAATATAAGTTATGAATTCGCTAGCAAAATCGTAATTAATTTGCTAATCGAGTCATAAGGCATCAGTAATTTCTTCTTAACAACTTGACGTCAATGCGATCTTACTATATCGAAATACTGGAATAATACATATCTCCGCGTCGGTGTATAATTGGTACTTAATTCGTCGTGAAAATATGTCAAAGAGACGTCTTGATGAATGTTGGAAGGTTACGGAAGGAACGAAGTTTTTGCGAAAACGCGAAAAAGGAACTTTCTGTATGGCCACTTTACGATCGCGTCGCTGCTATACTCCACTTGACCCCGCACTACCGACAAAGTTAGCTCGGGTAAAGAAGCAACCTTACCGAAATTTGCATGGAAAAGCCTTCGGGTGAGACGACCGGATATATAAGCCACTCCCGGACGAATGCAAATTCTTCTTCAGGAACACACCCCTCTTACAACCCCGATCAAACTCTATGGGATGGGGCCGAGTTCAAGGAGGAGAATTTGCTTACGTAAATACCAGCAGCCAGTCCGTGCAACGAATATTACCAAGCACGGTATAAACACATACACACACATACGTGCGCTCCCTCCTAACGTACAAACCAATCCGTAAAGTTCACGAAAGAAGGAAGGAACGGCAAAATAAACTTGTTTTTTCTCTAACCGATTTGCACGTACATCTGCGATGGACTTGAAAAAGTCAAGACTCTGTACTCCTAGGGCTTCGAGAGTAGAATAATTATTATTTCGGAAATTTACTTCGGATAAAAGTGCGAGTTTGAGAAAAGACGAAGAAAAAACAAACTTCGCGAACAATTTGATGTTCTAAAAATATAAACATCGTTATTTATTTATTTATTTTTTTTCTAAAAAAAGATAAACGTGAATTTCAATATTTCATCCTCCTCGAAAGGTATTCAGAGCTTACGTTCCATAATTGGAATGATTGCCGATACGTTCGTTTCGAAGTGCGCATAAAAAATTAAAAACATCCCTCGCTTTCGCTCGAAAAAATGTAAACTTCGCGAGGGGAAAATGTACAAGTACTTTAGCTTGATTGATTTCAGAAACATCATCAACGTTCTATATTAATTCTATGCAACAGATGTTGTATAGGATATAACATTGATGCCAGAGGCTCAATAAATGAAGCAGTACTTGTTCTAAAATTTGTCATCCTTTCACTACATCATACGACTACTAGCGAAAAACTTCAAGCAATAATCATATGACATATCCAGCTCAAAATCGTAATTGCTACGAAGGATATAACACTTATTATTTAGTATTCGTATCATTGAAGTTAGCGCGATGCCACTTTTACGTATGTTTTACGTACTCAATACATCACGAACTATAAACATATTTATTCACTTTTAATGTTTGTTTGTTTGATAATATGTAGATTTGCCAAGAATCCGCTAACAACACCAGAATCAATTGATAGTTATAGATCATTTTCTCGTTTTGTATCAAGTTCTGTATTTTGTTACTTCATTGAATTATAAACATCTTGATCAACTTCGTTGTATATAAATATCTTGTACTCCTGCTATGAAAGCTTTACGTATCAACGTTGAATATCAGTGACGTCGGTTATTTGTCGCATCATGTTCATCACGCAGACGAGAGTAGCATAAAGGCTAGTTTGACTAGTGTAGTCATAATCATAAGGAACAAGTTATAGATCAGTTATACTTGTTTTACATTTGTTATGTTTTTGGTTACGTGAAGTTTTCGAAAATGATTTTAATTGTGTGTCGGTGGATACTTATACCAGTCTATTTTGCCTCTTTTTCTGGTTATTCGGTTAGCGTGCCAAGTGGCCGTAAAGGTCTGGCTCGTGCCACCCCAAACTCAACGTTCCTCATATCTGAAATTGTTCGATCAAAGCCAGCACCGAGACGAGATTCCCTACTCACATGAATCACAGGGTTCAAGGGTTCCGCACACTGTTCGACGCGGCGAATAAATTTCCTGTGCTCTCAATCAAGATCGTCTTTATCCAAGATTACTTTTCATGTATACACATATCGCATACACGTGTATACACCGCAGTTGTATAGCTATTACACGCGTCCAAGTGATTAAATACGTGAAAACATTGCACCCTGGCAAAGTTTCAGAGTTGTAAGGATTTAGGAGATGGAATCGGTCTCTAACACCCATATATCATATCTCAGCTGTACGTCGTGGAAGATATACACTTGGATAATATATATACATATTACAAGGTCCCCTCGCTCTTTACCTCCGGCTTCATCGAGAATACTCTCTCTCTCTCTTCCTCTTTCTACTCTTATTTGACCTTTCTCTTCGCCGTTGTTGCGTTCGCTACCGCTTCGAGGAAGATAACGGCAGAGGCCAAACCCTCAACGTTGTTCCGGAAGGTTAAACAGATTACGTAGTGCGATGTTTAAGTGCGGATACCTGGTGTATTCCTATATAGTCGGTTCATCGCCGATTTGACCCTGCAACTCTAGGAACCTCTACTGGTGGATAACTTTCCAACGCTCCCTTTCGTGTCTTCGCGGCAATGGTTGCCGTGTTTTTGGAACGATTCTCCCAGCGAGTCCAACTATATTAATATCCCGGGGAAGTAGTGTACGGAGACAAAATGAGGATGGGAACGATTCGCCGGCGATTGTGTACAGTATTCTGTTAAGCTCGCCGTCGTCGTCATGTGGCAAAACACTATTTATTTCTTTGGTCTAAGGGACCACGCATTAGTCTACATGCTCAAGCAACTTCTATCGAACTGGCTTGATTGTTTTTTCGAATTAAAAGCTCGACAAAACCTTCACCGGACACATGACCGGTCCAGTTCCCTAAAACCATTGGAAAGTTTTTCAAGTAGCATGATGTAGCGTGTTTATTCTGCAGGAAATTGTTACGGCGAGCATAACGTTTAAAGTTTTATCGGTGAAGCACTTTTAGCTGTGATTGCAAAAACTCATCGGTTCTTCTTCTCATTTTGAGTATGATCTCTTGTAAATCTTTAATGCCCATCGAAAAAGCGCACGTCTTTTCATCCTTTCGCGTAATACTTTTAGCTGATATACTTTTCAAACGCGGCAGGCCACCTCTCGAATAGCAAACAAAAAGTTTAATATTGTAAAGTTGAAGAGACCGATAAAAGCGCAACGGTCATTACTTTCGAGCGAGATATAAGGGGCACAGAAGCAGACGTCGAAAGGACGAGAAGTTAATTCATAAAGTAGATAAGTCGAACTTGGTTTGTAGTAGATAGCAGAACTATGGGCTGAGTAATACTTCGCAGCTCACAAGGATCGAGGACCGCAAAGAACATTTCGTGGCCTTTCGATTTCTCTTTCACGGTCTTTTTGCGGTTAACAGGAGCAGCAATCCATCCGACCGCGGGAGGTGAACGGAAGTTCAGCGGACCTTCGGAAGGGTAATAGGATATGATGGCCAGTGGTATAGTATGAGCGTGGAATCCATAACCAATAAGCTGTTCAAATCGTCGATGCTAGAGCTTCCTACACGAACTCCTCTCGTTCATCCAATGAAAACTTGTGAGGATATTACTACCTGAGTTAAGCTCATGCGAGTAAACGTATATATGTAATTATTGACATCAACAAAAATAAATCAGATTTTCGTAGCTCCGGATTCACTCAATCTCGAATATAGATACGCTTTTTTTATTTTGTAGATTTACCCATTGACAACTATCTTTTTAATACCAAGGTGCTTCCGCATTTCCAGATAATTCATTACATTTTTATCGATATCCCAAATTCAATAGCTCAACTTAATTTATGAGAGGCTCGCAATGTTTTGGACCTGCCATTGCCAATTTTTCTCATGTACGTCAAACCATTCGGTCACCATTTCATGAATAATAAATTGACACTTAAGGTTTTGTTGCTCAATCTTTTTGCAAGGTGGAGGAATGGGACGAAGCTCGTCAGGTGACGTCGGCGATGCCATCTTAGAAAAATCTAATATTAACGATGTGGATACGAACAAATAATGTGAGAAAACAATTCAATTATACAGTGGAAATCTTAATTATTATAAACATGTTCATTATAATTGGTCGGTTCTATTAGAAAATTAAATTTCAATGATTCAATGACGTGCGTTCTTTGGTTATGTATGGCCTTCAGATTGGATAGGGCCTGTGACAGCTGCTCTACGTATGCTGGTTCGCATTATTATAGGTTATTAGGCGATTTAAACGCGCGCTTTGTAGGCCATAACTTCTTGTCTACGATCATTTTCAACAATTAATTAATCTCGATATCATTGAAACCGTTAAAGCGAAATGAAAAAAATTGGTTCGATTTGTTGTTTCCGAACAGTAAACGTCTTTTGAGCATTTTTCCAATTTTTACACAAGTTCTTGATTATGGCGTACGCCAAAGAGAAGCAATGCAACGGAGTAACCTTTCTCGATAACTTTGATAATTTATTCCTTTGAAATAATGAATGCCGAATTTCTTCCATCAGTGTATTCGAGCAATATATGTACGTTAGAATGACTACTACTTTACAGTAGTTCACATCACCTGAAAATCTTTAGCAACGACTTTATTGACACTGATTCTTTTCTGACGTTTATTACACTGGTTTATTACACTGGTCAGATCCAACCTACAGAATAATATTTAATTACATTCACTGTTGGATTTGCCGCTAGCTGCACTCTCTTTGGTTCTCTCTCTCTCTCTCTCTTTCTATATATCAACGACTATATATTGAAAGGATTGACACAAGCTCTCAGAGCTACATATTTTGCATGTAACATACTAACCATGCGAATATATTAACGGGAATTTCGTACTGTCTAGTATTCCCATAGTAAAATAAATGATCAGCTAGTATAATCCGACAATTCCATAATGCATATGTAATTACATTTCACCTCTACTGTCGTTCATATACTACGGATCTCCGTTCAGATGCTCCATTGATCGTTTCATTTTTCAGAGTGCACAAACATAGTTTATTAATCATGTTGTACAACAAAGGAACCAATGTCCAAACGGAATTTGCTTTGATTGCTGATTCGATAAACCAATAAATCCAACAAACCTGCAATCCCATTTGTAAATGGCGTAGCTACATACGATAAAACAGATGGCATATAATAATTCCAGCAAACTGAGGATGCATATTTGATACAATATTTTTATTTCTAGGTATCATTCAAGCTTTTTACTGTTTCAGCCTATGATTAAACAAATGTAATCTCGAATTTAGTTTCATTTAGTCAATTTTAAAATCAATCAGGGAAAATAGGCTCAAGTCTCAACTTCAAGTACGCTCGCATACTAGTCGATAATAGAAACACAATCATCGTTCAACTGAAGAATACACGAAAGCATCTCGAGGCTGATGAAACCAGCAGACTAAATGCGGCAGGATGTATGAGCCGATCGGAAATGTTTTGGGTCGCATTGACTACCGTTATCCATTCTGTCGTAAGCATGACTATAACGGAAACGAGTGAGGTTAGCGATGCCGATTGGCATCGCTTTGAAAAGCGTGAGCAATTCGTTAGCGCCTCGGCAAAGGGCGATTCGATGGCAATGGGGGGTTGTGCAGCAGGGGGGTTGAGAATAAATTGCGGTTTATTCGAACGAGAAGAAGAGAGAAGGAGAGAGGGTGAGCGTGCCATCGGGAAATCGTAGCTATCACGCGATCCGCGGTGTGAAAGCTTCGCTAGGAATCGTTTTGTAAGCTTGTGCACGGCCAACCGAATGCGCTATACGATTTTTTATTTTTATTTTTTCATTATTCTATAGATATATACGTGATTGGTTACAATGATGACCCACGTGCATTTCCAATATAAAGGCCAATTCGGGGAGCAATCGAGTTTATGCGCTCCGTCAACGTATAGGCCCGATAACAGTGAACAATAATTCGTGATCGATCGCCAGGCAGACGTACTTTTTTCCCTCGATATATTTCACTCCAACTTTTGCCAAAAAAAAGATCATAAAATGTATCGATGAAATAGATTTTCAAGGGGATACAGTTTGAAGCAAATTAAGAAGAAATGGAAATGGTTGTGAATGGTTATATGAATCGTCGAGAGGTCATAGCTATTGGGCGTCAGCTGGCATATTTGTTTCAGTGATTCAGCACGGTGCTGATGCAGAATATAATGCATATAAAACTGTTGAAGCAGAAATTATTCATCGCTGATTGTATCCATTTACGCAATCTGTTCAGGATACATTAGGATTGATGACACATTATTTTGGATCTACTGCTCGCTGTAAATATTTATGAAGAAATTTGAATACATGGTAGACCGAGAGATTTTCAGACGACTCACGTGAATCTCAACTTTCTGTGATTTTCGTCTTTACTTCTTCTTCTTCACTGTCCCTCACTTGTGCAAGGTCACGAACACATGGACACACGTGCACATGCATATAATACTTGTTACTAACTCTGTCAAATGCTATTTGAATGAAATTTTGTGCACATTGGTTTGATTTATTCCTGTGAAATCGCATCGAGAGGCAATGTCTCTAGTTCTATTCGTTTTCTCTTCAGAATAAATCAGCAACGGAATATACTTATCCGCGTAGAATGCATTATTTTTGGTTGCTACTTTTTTTGCGAGACTTCTGAAATCTAATGAGCTCATTTACAATGCATCCGCCTTTGTTCCTCATTTCTTGGAGAATAACACGGTTTGAGACTCAAAACAAAAGCACGATCTGTATGAAACAAAAGTAACGAAACGTTGAATTTGTGAAAATTATAGAAGAATACCAGCAAAAAATTTGTGTTAACAGTTTGTTTTTTCATGTTAATTTCTTTACAATAGAAACTTTACAAAAAATTCAACGAAACAACAGAAGCGATAGATTTTTCCATAATTATTTCGAGGATGGCATTATGATAGTAGCGCGTGCCCAAGATGAATTTGTACGATGAAAACTAGTTTTGTTTACTTTCAAGAATTTTTATATTTCGCCATAACAAGAAAGTTCATAAACCATCAAAGGCTGGCCTGCGAGGCTTTCAAAAACCAGCATCAGGCAGTGTTGAAAAATTCAATGCTTCGAAAACATTCAGCATTGCTTCGTGTGAGAGATGAGAACGAACAGTAGAATCCATCAGCTATTCATATTTCATTGTTTTGGTAATTTCGATAACGCTAACTTGAAGAATTGTATCGTTGAGACAAAATCAAGTGTTTTGTATTTTATTTTCGAATAATATAAACAAAAACGAATCGATTATTCAACCCAAATATGGTATAATATCCGACTAAACTGTAGCAAAAGGAAGGCAAGTTTTCCTGCACCTCTCACAGACGAAATACGCCGGTTGAGGATAAATTTTCCGTATCCTTCAGCGTCACGCCAGAATATACCACCCAGAACTAATTACGTCAACGTAATTAAGTCATTAACTATTTGGCGAACGTGAAAGCCGACAGGACCCTAGCTAAGTCCCATCCAGTCTCAAACTGTCCTTTGCCTCTATTCCTATATTCCTCAATTTAAATCCGACTGGGAGCGTGAGAAGGTCCTACAGGGTATATATATCAACGTATAGTAAATGCATCCTACCTAAGGTCGCAAGGTTTTGCCACTGTGCCTGTAGTAACAGCGGCCTTGTAATTTACTAGTATTCGTCTCAGAGACCGTAGTCAACTCAATCGAATTACATACGATCGAATAATTCTCTTACGTATAATTAACCAATACATTCCTATGAGTTTCTGAATATGCACACGATCAATTGGAATTATTCATCTGGAATTGTTAGTTACGAGCGTCAATGCCACAGTCGCATGATCAATTCGGAAATAAAATTATTTTAAACTACCAACAGTATTTGAAGCTTTTCGTGGCTAAAAAGAATCATTCACTACTTTTTAATCGACTGCATGTTACGACCATTCGAATTCTTGCGAATCGATTAACGTCAATATGTTTTTTTGATATGAAAATGAAACAGATCTCTGGCAATAGACTCATTTTCATGGATTATTGTCAAAACCTCGTTTAGCTGTCAGCAGTCACATGTTTAGCTGTCTGTCGGTATGCTGCACGTTTGGAACTCTTTTTGAGAAGAGAATCTCGATACTGACATAGGATACCGCCAGAGCAGAAACTCGACACTTTGCACTCGGCATTTATAAATGCATTTTAGAATAAAGCGAAGGTAATAAGGCCTGCGAACGTTGTTAAAGTCTTTTCAGGCAGTGCTGGAGGATTCTTCGCAACAAGCCTCAACCTCAGACGTTTCAATATGATTTTTTTATAGCAAATCAAATTTCGTTAAGTAACTTTGCAGCTATCGAGTTTTTGAGCAAAAAAAAGAACTTTTACAACAGGCATTACATACAGGAAAATATGAAACATATTATAAAATATACGCATCGGAAAGTATGGCCGTTGCAAGGGTACTTCGCCGTGCCACCCAGTCAGGTAAAGGGGAATGAAGAGCGAAAGTGTATTAAAAAGGAAATGAGAAAGGGACGAAGTTTTGCAAGTTTTCTTTACGGAGTGCTTTCAAACTGTACATGTGCTGTGCATATTCATGTGTATACCCTTTGCTCTACTCTATCTGAGTAAGAGTCACGAAACATGCTTTACACTGATCGCTCTGCTGCACGAAACGCGTGGTTCGCATAAATAGACATACACATTGATTGTAGATGCATGCAACACCCCTTTTCCTGAACCAATAATGAACTAAGCAAATTATCGTGTTCGAGCCAAGGTATTTACGTCGTTCTTGATTAAAAAGTGATGCTCGAGCATTTAAGCGAGATACGATTCTCTGCAAAATCATATGACCGAAACCAGAGATGATCGTTTTATTAAAAAAAAAAAAAACGCAGTTTCTGTAAATATTTCTTATGAAGGCCGAGGAACCCACATAGTGCACCGCACTATGTGATGTCACAGAGAGGTGGAATATTCGTTATATTCTTACAGGTTGTTTGCGGAAAGGATATAATAAAAGAAGCTTTTTGGAATAAACTCCAGATATATGCGTGCTCATCTCCTTGAGCCTCGACCTACGTATGGAAAGTGCGGTATTAAAAGATTTTATAAGCTCTTCCATTGCTTCGAAATAAAATACTTTTATATGCTGATGATTAAACGTAGAATAAAATCGAGATGAAACCTAACGTGAATCCGAAGAAATAGATTTTTTCCATCAAAAATTTTACTCTCGTATACCCTTTATTTCTTATTTTCTTCCTTACTCGGTCTTAACAACGTAATTCTATAGTGCGGCTTTTTCGCCAGACTGTGCTATACATGGATGACGAGAGGGACGTGGTAACTACCTAGGCAGTTATGCAAATGGGCCGACGGAGCCTGCACGAGAGGCCTCTCGCTCCCTCCCTTTAACTCTCTCTTTTTCTCTCTCTCTTCCCCTTCTCATTCTCTTTTTTCTCTCAGTCATTCCTCTTCTTTCATTTTCCTCGGGACCTACAACGAAACGAAAGGGGTGCCACTCGCTCACGTCGTTAATGCACGGCACGGAGTTGAACGGCCCTTGGTAAAATACTTGAAGAGGATTTCGTGAGCTGAGAAGGACCATGCGGATGTGGATGAAACTCAACCTTGTTCTTGTCGAGTCAAAAGCTTCGTAGAACGATATCGCGGTCGAGCGTCAACGGTTATGTGGCTAAACCTCCGACGGATTATCTAGCACATTGAATTAACAAAGAGTGTGAAAACAAAAATGGAATAAGGTTCTCCCTACTCGTTGTCTTGTTATTCTTCCTGATGTGTGACAGATTTTTTTTTAAATCATTGCTCTTCCAATTTACTGTTATGACATTAGATACGGTCACGAAAATACTAATTTTCTTTACTGACAGCGACTGATATGCGATCGGTGTCTGACTTTGATGATCCTCAGTATTAAGCAGCCTCGGGTGTGATCAGTATTTGTTCCAGTAGCCACTCAGCTATGCCACGGCTTTGAGAGTCTCTCGGAGACAAGGAAATTGTAAATTAGTAAAGTGAACTGAAAGTGGTAGGATGTCCTCGTAGAAATCAGCAAAAATACTGGTAGAAACAATAAACAAAAACAATCCTAATTTCATCGATTTTTAATGAGCATAAAAAGCATGCTTACTAATAAATGTATACGTGGAAGATTCATACTCAAGGAATCCTGAGCAGCAGCTTGAAATGAATTTTTGCAAAAACGTTGATGAAACTGAGAGCAAAAGTTTTCAAAGCACATTTACGTTGTCAAGGGCTTTCTCTTCGGATCAGAATGAAGGATCGGATAAAAATGCAGTGTGTCTCTCAGTTCCGGAAGCGAGAAGAATTTCGAGAGTTTTAGTGTGCGAACTTTCATCTGTCCTGTCAAACAACATATGCGGCATCGCAAGCGAACGAACGATATTTCCACTATACCCTGAGCTCTTTGCCTTACCAGATCCGTTGAAGGCTGCAACTATTTGACAGACTACCTCTCCCCATTCAGCATACACAGGCCCCAGGGCACAAGAATTTCATAGGAATCTTTTGCTCAAGATACAGAAGTATTCCTCCATCTTTGTGCTCTTCGAGTTCGAATAGAAATGGCTCTTAAACTTTAAGACATCGATATTCCGTAACAGAAGCCAGAAAACGATAGGAACAGAGAGAGAGAGAAAGCTTTGAGAAGTTGTGAATAGTCTGACGTGTACAAGTTTCATTACTTCGGTGAAAAGTAGTGCACATAGCAAGAGACATACAGCCCTCATTGTTTTGGGGAACAAACTCCAGAAGGGTGTATCGGGTTATTTACTAGATCTCTCATTAAAGCTTCAGCGAGCGCAGCTTGCGAGAAACATCGTTTGAAGCAATTTTTAATTACGGTGATTGAAAATCACACTATTGAAATACATTTGCAAACGAGAATTTTACTGTTCGCTTATGAGTCGTTAATGTATACAAGCTCTCTATCCTTCGAGCTCCCAAATCTTATTGTCGATGTGAAGTTTTGAGCATCTCGTGAGAAACTATACCGTTGGTAACAAGCTGACCAATATATAAATATATATCTTGATGTTTACGGTATAACACACTCAACATCGGTAGGATAAAAGTACTGTTGTGAGGAGCTCGGGGAATCCGTCCCTAACTTTGAGAGGCCATGGTGCCTGTCGAACTTGTATACAGGTTAGAATGTAATACCTTCCAACACCCTACATCTCTAACACTTATTTCTGTGGTTATCTCGCCAACATCATCGAAACTGTTGAACTCTCCGTCAAACTTCTGTAACGCCTTGACGCTTCACGTATAACATTGGACCACCCTGTTACAGGATACGAAACTGTCTATCGATGATAAGAGGCAAGAAACAAACTTGAAAACAGATATTTGAAAACTTCAAAACGTCAGGAAATTAGAGAAAGTCTTTAACTGATGAACGATCATCGTGTTCTTTATTATCTTCAGATTGATTCGTCTATACGAATAAAAAGTTGATTACATTACTGTAGAAAGCGTTTAAGAAAAGATTCGAACACCAACCTAAATATGTAATCCGATTGGAATGAGTTATACATCGCGATGATGAAATCATGGTAGCAGAACTGAGCGAGCTATTTTCATGCTCACCGATTACGAAACTTCCGTTGATGCGAGACAACATTTACTCTCTACTAACCTTGTTCAACTCATAAAGGCTTTCTATATAAAAAAAAAAATCAACTAAACCGTCACGTTGGCGCTTGAAACTAAAGAGATCACTGCTAAGCCTCTTTCGAAACTTCCACTGCGTTATCCTCAACACTTTTTGTGTTTGCGCGTTTTCAACATTCAGTATTCACACTATAATCACTTCCTTTCGCTCTCTTTTTCTCTCACTCTTTTTCTTCATATCTCTACGCTTCTCACTTCGAACTCCTGTGTACATACATATCAACCATATATATATATATATATATGTATATGTGTGTGTGTGTGTAATTCGAACAAGCAGTAAGCCAGTACATAGCTGCCGTGGGTACCGTGATGATTCACTTACCCACGGCAGACTATGTAACGGCAATGAGTTATCGCATTCGCCACCGCGCGTTTTAACCCGAACCAGTACTAGTCGAGCACGACGCCAGCACCGATGATATATCGGTGAGATTCGTGTTCTCTTCTACTCTACCGTATAAACCCGAGACTATTGCCTCTGCAACTGTGCAGAAGCACAGTCCAAGTCTTTGGAGAAGATTCGCACCGGTTTCTGTGATTAATTTTATTTTTACAGAAATTCATAAATTACGTTACTAAAGCCGTTTGCACTAATAGAAAGTCATCAGCATTCAAGGTATAAGCGACACGTTGATTGTATCACGATTCAAGATTTACATTGGCTCAAACGTATTAACTACGTGGTGTTATTTTCTTTTTTCAAGAAGAACAATAGTGTTAATCAGTGTTTGTGGCTGTCTAAGATATTTTATGAATCTCGAGAATCCTGGCAAAGATTATTTTTAAAAACTTTTCAAATTCACAAAAGAATTGAGCAAAATTACGTCAGTTCACTGTTTCTTCGTGCAGCTTCATTTTTTTTCATGATCGGTGTAACCATATTCAGCCAAAAGTCGTTGAATCTTCGGTTCCAAAAGATTTCAATGCAACTCAATATTTGTCTAGACTATAGAAGAAAGATATTTACATTTTTCGCGTTATGAATCATCGATACTGTTCTTAAACAATGTTAATATCCACCAGTTCTCTAGTTAAACTCAACTCACGCATCGTAATACAATCGACCAATTTTATTATTCACGTTTTAGACTGGTGAGAGTTTCCTGTCTTTGTGACGTGAATGTTGCTGTGATGAATTAATGCGAAACTAATGAGCCTCGTTTGTTTCCGTATAAAAGCTTTATTTCACAACAAGGATATCCGATTTTCACGACGTTCTCAGCGATATAGTTATCCAGTGTTGCAGTGTGTGGCACAGCCGAAATCAGAGACTGGTTACTGACAAAAGCTCAGCATATTGTGATAATCTAGATCATTTTGCATAAACAGAGAATCTCCAATTATACAACTGCTACGGTGAATTCGTAGAGAGTTCTTACACGATAATATTAATACACAAATTAGTACAGGGAAATGAATCGACAACATTTTAAACGGATTTGATGTCTAATTCGTGCCTCCGATAATGAGTTCAATTCACCTTGCACATATAATTGATCATTTTCAACTCCTGACTGCCCGCAGGGAAAAAAAACGGGGGTTATGCGTTTCACTGCGATCAGCTGATTGGTGCTGTTTTTTTGTTTCGCCACATTTCTCCGAAACGGTGACATCTGTCTTGATCAATTTTCGCATGTATTTTTCATGTGAGACAAACATTTTTCTTAACATTTTAACAGTTTAACATTTACAGACTAAAGCTCTTAGTGGTAAATAAAACATGTCCAACTTGCTCGCACATCGAAGGCATGACAGTCACTTTTACCGGTATACACCAAGAAAGTCTTTTTCTAATTCGCTCCGTGAATGTATCCATTCTCACATGAATCGAATTCCTTTTCTGCTTTCTTCGTCGTTTCATTTGCACGTGATATTCCCGGGGCACTATAGAAATTTTCCTTACAAAATGCCAATCGTGGCAGGGTCTTATATCCAGATATAACTACAATATACTTTGCAAAGGAAACGTTTTCCCGTAACTTATATCCTACAGGAGATACTTATCTGTAGTAGGTTTCCATCTGTTTCGTATTCATTTTGTACATAAGGGAATAAAGCCAGGAGGCAAAACGAAATATAAGTATAGAGGATACGAGGCGCTGTCACGGCTCGCGATTTCTATACGAAGGTATACGCGTTACGTTCTTCAAAAACTTTTCCTCCAACTTTCTTTGCTGTCTTTGCCTCCTTTATACGCACAGAGAGCTTTGACGATAACGACATTTTCTGCGGAGCCTTTTTCACCCGTTTTGCAGTTTGAATATTATTATAAGAGCTTCCGTCTTCGAACGTTTCGTATAATTATACAATTGATATTGAGATGAAAAAAGAAGCTTCGGTGGCTATGTTTGAACATTTTGCTTCGTTTTCAGACTTTCAGTCTTTTATATGCAACAACGTGCGAGAGCTATAAATTCCAAGAAACTGTCTCTTCTACGACATTAATATATTCTTGCTAGAGCGTATTCGTTAAAGAGATGAAAGATGTTGCGACAGAGACATGACATCTTTGTACCGAATCAACATTATGTGAATTAATCAGCATATTGCTGAAGGATGTTGCCTGAAATCCTTTCACGACTGAGTCAACTCTAGAGTGTTCTATGCATACAAAGTGTGTAACTAACTTAAACCCGAGAGAAGAAATGGCTATAACGTTAAAACATAAATCCGGTGAAGAAAATCGGTGCAACGAATGCACTAGCCACGCTGGAGAAATCTTACGTGCGACAAAGTTGGCTCGTTACGTTTGTCAGGAGCATTGGCTCGACCGCACTTGACGATAACGAGATAAAGCCTCGTACTATATAGTAGTGTTTTCGTCGTCGTTGTCTTTGCCGTGCCCTGCTCAGGAATCCCTGACCCTCTTCTTGCCACAAACTCTCTCGAGATCCGCCCCTTCTCTACACCTAACTCTCGTATTCTCTTCCCTCTTTGGACTTCCCTTTGGATACACCCTCGTTCAACCGGCAAATGCGGTAACTAGATTGAGGATTACAAAAGCTATGGGTTGCTGTATGTATAACCTATATCGAAATATATATACATCATGCGGAACCAACATTCCAACGTCTTGTTCCATCAACACGCGAGTCTTATTCGAAGCTTCTCTGTTTCTCTCCCTGTGATCCATACAATGGTCATGGACTATTCACTCTGAGACCTACTACAAATGTGTAATTCAAAGCAAAGCAAACCCCTAGATCTGGTATCATAGCTAGACAAGAACGGGATAAGTATATGACCAATTTCATCTACGTGCCATAAAAAAACAACGTTCCAAATTAATTTGCCGACATGAATGTCTCGTCTATGGACTGCCACGAGCTTCATTCCTTAACAAGGAAGCTTATCGTATCAAAAGATCGAAAATTATAAGAATAATGACCGTTGCACAGCTGGGGTGAAATGATCGTTATCGCCGGTACAGGCTTTCCGTTTATATTGACTTCCTGACGTATTCGAATAAATAAAATATTCTTCGTTCAATCGAAATTGTTTATTTACTCACGCGTAAAAGGGGTGCCTGTATTTCAAGACGCGATAAACACAAAATTTTCATCCTTCAAGTAGTTAGTTTTTTGAGAATACATAGTTCACGAATCACGATGTGCAACAGCGTATGTCGATGAAGCCTTTTTAGAGCTAGTGTAAAAAAAGATGCATGATAAAAATTCTCCATAACGGTTTCAAGGAAATGAGCAAGTCAACAATATGTATGAGCTGTCGGACTATGTGAAAGTACAGAAAGGATCGAAGCCCTGAACACAGCGGATAGATTAGACAGGTTGAACTTGGCAACTGGATCTGGGTGTGTTGAAGCGAATGAGTGATGCTTCGTTGTTTTGCTGGCAGTTGATAGATTGTCCCATACGTAAAACTCAATATTTATATGTATACGTAGCTATTGATTTATATATTATATATATATATGTGCTAAGACGAGTTCTCGACTACTCGTAGCAGTGAGAAGGGCGTATTGAGCAGATTTTATCGCAGCTTCTACTCTCGACCTGCTACCTTTCTATTGACTAAGAAACTATACACGTTTTAACATATGCGGGAGCAAACCTCTTTACATGTAATAGCTATCCATACATCACACCATCCACGCGGAGATAACGTCTCTCGACTTCTCCAGGTGGATAAGATACTTGCAGTTCCAGGGTATATGCAGCACATAGTTTGCGACATAGTTCGCAGGCGAGAGTATGCACGAGTCAAGCACCGTTAGGCATTCAACGATGCATACTTCTTCTGCGATCCACAACCCTCAAAAAACCTCCATTTGCTTGACACATTCCCTACTAGTCAGTCCCCTTTTTTGCTCGCCCCCTTTTGATGTCACTTTCTAGCCTAGTGGAAAATGCTTGACTACCACATACCACTAGTAATCGAGACTTCAGCGTGTCAACGTCACTTCAACCCTACTCATGATCGTACTTTTTCCTGACCTGCTACAACGGTGTTCGAAATTTTCTCGAATTTACACGTGTTTATTCAGAAACAAGGAGTCATTGAATTGATACGATTTGACATTTTCAAACACCACTGTCTAATAGCAAAACCTACTAATCGGGATTAATCCGAAATGAAATAACGACTTGAGGAACGATGGTCTTTTTTCCTGTCAGCCGGATCAATATTCAATTAATCTGAAATGTTTTAGTAAATGATAAAGCTCTTACCGAAATGTCAGAGTCGTCAATGGCCGATAGCTCTTGTGGCTGTTAATGTCTTGCATCGGAGTGCCCCAAAAATCATCGGCAAGTACACTACCGATAGTGGTTTGAGCGAGAACATCTTTGTTCCTCACCACAGCGGGAATGTCATCATGAACGAAATCACCACCGAGTGCGTTCAAATAACATCCGACGGCAACGAGAGCAACCGCGGTATAAACGCACCAGCCGGGTGGTTCGATAGTCTCATTACCGGTCTCGCCGAACGAGCTGGAACGGCTTGATCTCTTTGTATGACAGCAGCAACCGTTGCCGTTCGCACTTACAGCGTACACAGAATTGTTGTTGCGACGTTTCATATTGGTATCGTTTATACGTATGACACAGCACCAGGTTTTCTTTCGGCCTTTCAATTCTGTTCGACTTATCAAGACGAAAAGAAATAGCTACTTGTTGGTTGACTAATTTTTTTTACCGGCTCCAAAATCATCAGACGAATGCGAGCGATCAGTGCAAGCATCACAGAAAACCGTGATCAACAGGGTTAAATGCTCATGCACCAGCGATCCCGAAATCGGTCGACATGGCTCTCGAAGCCACGAAAATCGTCGTTAAACTTACGCATCTCACTGCACGTTTACTTTCAACGCACTTTTTCGCAATATCGATTTTTGCACTAGAAAAAAAAATCTACACTTTGTCACACGGTTTCAGTAGCACTCGAAGTTCATCAGCGTAATTATTTGCCTGATGCAAGAGCAGCGTATACCGAATAAAAAGCACGTTAACCCGAGTGAATCCGAATCATCCGATTACATCACGTCGAGTAGTTTGAGTCAAGATACCCGAATTTCTTTTCTCTCAAACGTTACCGCACGAAAAAAGCATCATCGCGAATGCAAATTTGAAACTCTACCGATCCTTTTTTTTTTATGTGTCGAAAAATGATTCGGCTATACCTGTACTCTTTGGAGAAGTTATTGGAGAATCCGGTGTATTTTGCCGGCTGTGAGTTCGCGCTGCCGATAAAGCGGGCGGGTCGGTGACCCAGTTCAGGCGGAAACCGAAACGCTGTATGTACGAGCAACAGCAACGGGGTTGCACACTGACCCTCCTGTGATCTACGAGCTTCTCTTATTCAGAGCTCTCGGTGGTGCTACGATTTTCGGAACAGCTCGATCTCCGATATCCGTAAAGTGAAAACTTTTCATTCCAATGGTCGTCGGCTAGGAAAATCCGGCTTTTGAACTAAGGCTCAAAAACACTTTTATTTATTTTTTTTTCCCCTCGTTCAGGTCTTCCCACGTGGACAATAAGAAAGTATTGGTATTTCATTCCATTGCTTCGGCGTTGACGCGTTGCTTCAAAAAGTTTTTTACAATCTTCTTCTCATACCGAGACTTTACCGCCGGGGAAAGAAAACTTAGTGTCATTAAGTAATCTTAATTGGTAAGTCTTGAAAGAAATGAAACTGATGATTTTCACTTTTTTTACATGAAAATATAAGAGAATTTCGTGGATTAAATGACCATCAGAATTAAACAAATTTTTTTTTTTCCAATCAGCGATATAATAAATGTGAATAATATAATACCGAACGAAGAACGCGAGCAGCACGCGAATCGTCGCTGCGGCGATCAAACGCGAGACTAAAGGACGAAGGCATCCGCCCGGTTATATACCGGGCGCACTCTGACCCGCAAAGCCGCGCCCGCGCACGAACCACCCCCTGGGTCTTCTCGCGATTCACTCTCTATACCTCCATCCTTTATCACCCCCGCTCTTCCTCTTTCACTTGCGTATACACTATCCGCTATGCTTTCTCACGCGCACCCTTCTCTATGCCTTGTGTTTCGGATTTTATCTTAACCTTCTATCCTGCTCCTTACTCTCCGTCTTATTCCGTCGCTCCCTTTCGTTTACAGTACCAAGGCTACCCTTGCTTAGAACATTTGTTTATTCTTATCTAACCTGACAATCGTCTTTAACATTCCACATCTGCAGATCTGCATTTAGTTTGTCACTCCTCGTACCAAGTTACAAGTCCAAATCAAGGAAGTAGCCTACAGGCTCTAAGAAATAATCTGATTCATTTATTAAAAGTTAAAATCGATTTTTGACCCCATGTTCTTTGTACTTTAATCGTCAAACCAACAATATTCTATTTACCAAAACTCACGAATAAAGTATAAGCACAATACATTCGGTAAAAGCCCCATTTTTCGAGAAACTTCTTAGGAATCTTCGAGTTTTTATTTATTACAGAAAACGTTTTATCCGGTCAGGTTAATACATTTTTATAAGCGCTTACCATTACCCGCGCAGGTGCAAATCCTGATTTCTCTATCCATCAACCAACATTAATCAAATATGGAGGAGGACAGGCCCGTTTCTTATGCATGGCCGAATTTGGCTAATTCTCTATGTGGCTTTTA
The DNA here is from genome assembly GCA_037576405.1 of Campoplex capitator. Classification (NCBI taxonomy): domain Eukaryota; kingdom Metazoa; phylum Arthropoda; class Insecta; order Hymenoptera; family Ichneumonidae; genus Campoplex; species Campoplex capitator. The sequence continues at coordinate 2,616,029 of JARBWI010000323.1, read as the reverse complement.
GAATACAAACATGTGTAATGCTCATACATATGTATTGTATTATTTATATATACGATATACATGTGCACATGAATGTGGTTTATTTGTGGTTCTAGTCGAGCAAACAGCCTCGTTATGGTGGAGAATGATGAGACAGAGACAGTGATAATATAATATTATTGTAGTCAGTTATGTCCTTGTTAATTAGATAATTAACGACCCAACTAACGCTGCGGATTTGTAGCCTCATCATCGCGCACGGATATAGGGAGATTGAAAAATGGTCGGGGTTATTCTTTATTGATGAATTGTACTCACTTGACCAATGAATTAGGAATTTCCAAGTGTTTTTTTTTTTTTCTCTCTTTTTTTTTTAGTTTTTTGCAGTTCCCATGTGCGTTCTTCTCATATTTAACTTCTCCCTCAGTAAAATCCAGGGTCTTGTCCTACGATTTATCTGCCGAGTCAGACGAAAGAGAATGTTCATCCCGTAACACACTCCGGTGCCGATGTGACCCAACCTTTCTCATTTTACTGCCGTTCTCACGATATCCCTTTGGTACCATTTGCCAGGAGAGCTAAATCTCTCGGAAACTTTGAGTCCGGGGGTTAAAACTCATTGTGATTGTATGTCGCGAAGCACTCAAGGGTTGCTGCCTCTCTCGGATCCTCGACAATTCGTCGCTTTAACTCGTGTCAGGACAGCAGCCAGCGATGGATGCGGACGGAACGCGCATTCCTCAATTTACAAGAGAAGGGCGGTGATAAGAAGCCTTCGGTTTAGTGGCCAGAGCGGACCAACTCATTCTGCTAAGCTCGACGACGATCGAGGACCGACGAGGATGAATCCTCTAACCGTTACAACCTCGTCAGCACGGGTGCTACCAGTGACCAGGAAATTCTCGTTCTCGACCCCAGGTCTACCGCAACATCTCGACTATTTTGCGAGAATCTGTTTGTGCTCCACGGACTTTTACCTAAATGGGAAGGAGCAGCTTTTCGCAAGAACATCATTCTCGTTGTATCATTGATCCAGGAAACAGAGAAATCATGTTCAACAATTCATAGCACAGATTAGTCGTTACACACTGAAAATAGAAATTTGGTGATTCAACAATATTTTTTGTTTGTTCAACAAAATTGTAGCGAACCAATGCAATTGGTAGCAAACCAGAGGCAATCCATCATCAATAACCCTTCCAAATATCGAAGTTGATGATTTGACGTTTTTAGCACTTGCAATAAAAAAAGTCAGAAAACGCCTTCGCTACGAATTCATGCGACCGTCGCAATTGGCGTCACAATAAATGTAAGTCAAAAATCAGTACCAACAAGCCCTCAAGACCTTCGGAAACATTCTGACCGAAAATATTGAAGCTCACAACTATGGAATGTAGCAGGTATTTCGACTTGGCACGAGTTCGAAAGCTGACCAAACAACGATAGGAGGTCTTTTGCCAAAGCCAGTGTTGATAGGTTGGCGAGAATCTCTTACAACTCGATAATAAATTCACACTTTTTCTCCAGCAATTGACTTCGCCATACTCCCATCGTTTTCTGCTTGGTTGTTCACCGGTACGATGCTGGCGTTGCTGCAGATCGCACAGCATTTTCAGTACAATCTCCGATCAGCTTCTTCAGACTTCCAAGTATATTGAGCTTTAGTATATACACCTCTACCTACATGTTTCGTATTAAAGGGCTTATACGTATGGTATGTGCCATGTGCTGAAAACACGAAGTCTTTGTACATTGGCTACATGGATTCGTTATCAATGTCTCCTTGTATTATTCATCGCGAGTCTGCTACAAGGTCGTTTTTACCATTTGATACGAAGTAAAAGAATTCTTATTTCTCGGCACGAAGTGCATTGAGCCAATCTTCTAATTCGATGACCATGGAAACTTTTGCGAACAGAAGCAAAAACATACACCGAATATTATGAAAAGAGAAATAAGAGAGGATACGAATCGTAAACGAGAATCTGGGCAGATTCAAAAGTCTCGTAATAACGTTTTTATACTTTTAGATTTAGAAAAATTACTCGAATGAGAAAACTTGATTGTTCGTGGCACAAGATACGAACAAAATGATTAGAATGTGCTGGATACCATTCATGCTATCTTTTTGGACATGGAAAGTTAATTTTTTTTTTCATCGAATCCGGGTTAGAGGACTTTTCTAATGATTCGCGACGGGGTTATCGGGAGATTGAGGAACACCGTGACAGGATTCTGGGATGGAAGTTCCTGCAAGACTTCCATGTCCACTCGGAAATTATTGTTGACTCTACAGAACTAAATGTTCCTATATGGAACTAAATTGTACGAAAACAAGTTTTTTCTACGCTTTACTCATAACCATCATAGTCGAAGGCATTGACTCGTATTTCGATCGTGTTCAACATTTTTCACGACATTCCTACGGTCGAAAAGTATATCAAGCTGAAGGTATGAGTATCTCGCTGGACTCAGGAACATCCTGTGATCGAGTGATTCGTTATATACCAGGAACAATAAAAACTTGAAAATGAAGCAAGACAGTTGCAGAACGTTATTAAATATTTAATCAAATATTATCAATATTTTGCCATTCCATGAAGAAACGCACAGAGTTTTGACGTCGAGAGTTAAAAAGAAAAGTTTCAAAGTAACAGTCGAGACGACTTATCGCTTCTTTTCGGTTGTATGAAAAAATTTCTTTTTCACTATCGCCATAATTACGAGAGGGATATTGAAATTTTTGTGGCGTTTCAATTCACTAATTTGCAGTCGATCGAACAAATAAATTTATAATTCAATAGCGAAGACGTCAAGTTCCCTTCCCTCGACTAAATTGCGAGCTCTCCGCATCTCTCCCTTTTTATATATTTTTCTATATACACATAGAGAAACTATAGGCCACAATGTGAGTGCACCGAATTCCTCTGCAATTTTGCACAAAGCCCCCAGAAGGCTTGCACCCGGCCGCGAAATTGGCGAGGCTTGATTGAATTTCTGTTTCGTCTGGCTTAGCACATTTACGCGGCTGTATATGGCGATACCGAAGCTATATTCGAGAGTGAAATGAAGAGATAGAGTTAGATTTCGGGGATGAAAGAGTGAGAAAAAGAGATAGACCAAGAGAATAACGGGGGAGAGACGACCGTTTACTGTTCACCGGCGTTATCCTGCTGATTCTCTCATCCCACTCCCTTTCACTGGCTGCCTGGTATGAACGCAAGGCTAGGTATGGGTAACGACGTCAAACAATAATTTTGTACGATAGAGGGTCCAATTCGTCGAAATTCAGAGCCTCTACCAAAAGACCCATAAAGTTTCTGGCTGTCGAGCCATTGAGATTTTTCTCTTTCTCGCGATACGTGTGTTCCTGTGTCTCTGTAAATTCATGAATTCAGGTGAAAAAAGCGTTGATTTTAAATTTTGCTTCTCCACCGACGTGTTTTAGAGTTTCTCCATACAAATAAAAAATTTCTAAAATTTCAAATTATACAGAAAACAAATTCGGTGAATTCCTGATCCCCGAATCACTGCCAAAAAAGATGTAGCGACCGCCTCGTTTGTCTCATTAAAAATCTCAACACATTTTTTCGATTCGTACTCGCATAACTCCCCGATATATCCATTGGGCGAAACGATGAATGCCAGTTAAGAGGAAGGGAGAGACGAAAAGCTGCTACGACGACTAAACGAAACTTTTCCAATTTCCTCAACTTCGTATTTATAACCTCTGGTATTTTCTACGAATCTGTTCTACTTTTTTGCGACCCTTCTCGGTCCCTTTTCTTCCGCGTCATAGGCCAAGTATACATGACTCTTGGACAGTTGATGTGTGATTTCTCGATAACCACCAGAAGAAAAACTACGACCACGAGAGAGTTTTCAAACTGCTCGCATAGAATGAGAAACACGTTGGCGATACATGACTTTGGGGGGGTTTCTTGAAAACCCCCGAGAGCTGTACTTTTTCTCTCTTTTTCTCGGTCTCTCTAAATCGCCCCCTGCTGTACTAGCAGAGGGTGCAACTTTACCGTCCACATAAAGATGCCACTGTGAACATAGCCACTGACTTTGACGCTCTTTTTCTGACTCTTTTTTTATTTTTTTAGTTCTCGTCTTCGCTCCCTTCCTGTCTTTTCCATCGTCCCTTTTTTACTTCGCTATTCTTTTTTTGCTCACGAAACTCAACGACGGAGGAAGAATCTTCGCCGATTTCGTTGTAGCGTTTAACCCAAGAAATGGGGGAAAAAAACCTACGTTTTGTGTTGCGAGACCAAAACTTTATGGCCGTATACTTTAATCCAATTAGAAAAAAAACGAAACCCTTCGCACATTTATCAGGGTTATTATTCCAGTAGAAAGTGCAGTTCTCTCCACCTCAATATACAGATATATTTTGTCAGTTATTGAAAATAACTGATGTTCTATGAAAATATCATCATTCAAAAAAAAACCCTTCGATAACGTGACTTTTTGACAGAATCTAGAGCAATTCGTCGACTCTCTCATGGAGGAAACGGTGAACATGGGGGACAATAAACACGAAGAGAAATTATAACGTTTAATGCTTTTCTGTATTCGACTTTAACAATCCACCATTAATCTTGAACACTTTTATCTTAATTATCGAATAATCTTAAAACGTTAAATTGTAAAAAGAATACATCTTGAGAAAAGTACGGGGAATGGTGGAGGGATCTTGACGTTAATAAAAAAAAGTAAATGGAAGAGATTGTTACGGGATATTCTCGGTAAAGTAGTGCGAGAACGTCTCGTTTGATTAAAGTTCTTGCGGTGGTAACTCGGTGACGTTTGGGAGGTATGGTACGGGAGTACGCGGATATATAGTAGAGCGGCAAAGAGAACCACAGAGAAGAAAAAAAAAAAGAAATCACCGCAGCAAGGGTAGAAAAAAGAAGTTGCCTCGCACACACACTTTGCTTCACTTTGGGGGAGCGGAAGTAAAAGTCGAGGCGAGGATGGCAATAAAGGGACAAGTCGGAGAGCAGGCGTGAGGGAAAGACTCTCAGTCATTCCTCTCACTGCAACGAGAGAAGGGAGAAAATAAAGGGAGTAAGCGGGAGAGAGAACGGGGGGGGGGCGGCGAGTTACCACAGCGAAAAGAGAGGAAACAAGATGAAGGACGAGGAAGAAAACTATCCCACTTAACCACGGTCATTCGCACAAAAATCTCAAGACTCTGAGGCGCGCGCGAGGAACCTGCAAAGATTTTAACGGTCCGCATGCTCGGGACCTCGCGCACTCTCGCGCTCTCCATAAGTTTTCCTTTACGACGAAACTCCGGATATTAATCATTCTTGGTAGCCCTGCTCGCGATATCCTCACCTCTCGTGCTTCATTCGCTCTTAAGCCCTTCAGTCTTCTTCCATAACAGAGATCAATTCGAACTTGGTCGCGTGTATAATAAAAATGATGAATCGTCCGTGAATGTTGAGTCAAAAACTCGCGCCGGTCATCAAGCATGAAAAAGCCAAGAAGAATCATTGAATAACCTAATATATTTATATTTCTTTCGTACAGGTCGATAGCACACGGTCACTCATCCAGAAAGAAAATTCAGTCTTTTTTATTTTAGAAAGGTTATTCCGGTTATCGAAAAAAAATTAATAATTCGTTTGAAAATAGTAAAAAATTTCGATCAATTGCAGACATTTCGATGAAATTGAATATCCCATGAGACTTTTGTTATTGATCGAAACCTTAAATATCATAATTGTGATTCTGACAGAAATTCTGACTACGCGGTTAGACGAATATAATCAAACTCCGAATTCTTCAGAAGCAATAATCTCGTAGTAAAGCTTTGAAAGGATAAAACGCGTTTGATTATAATAAAAATAAAATGAAAAATTAAACTTTTTTTTTTAATGGTCTTGAAAGAAAAGAGAACGTGCGGAAATACAAGTTGGCCGGAGTCGGGAGCGGGATAAATACGCCCGTCAAACTATCAAGCGTTATTGCATTCCGCCGAGACGGTCTTCGGAACAGGCACGTCGGTTGGTAGCTCTCTCGTGCTGAGATGCGCGAGCGCATTTCGCGAGTGAGTGAACGCAAAGGGTTGCGGAACAAGAGTCCTGCGAGCACAACCGCAAGCCTTTTTCTCCTTGAATTCAAGAGAGAGAGAGAGAGCAAGGGAGATAGAGAAACGGCCAGTTAGCGAGCTCGGTACTTATCCCAAGTTTTCAAGGATACGGGAAACATTTGGTAATTGCGAAAGTTTCACGCCTTAAATTCCACATTTACCGACCGGTAGACTAGCCCTCATACTCCTATATTTCGCATAGCGTAAGCTCGCGACGCCCTTCTCCCTTCTCTCAGTACGCCTTTTTCTCCTTTCTCGCTTTATTTTTTATTTTTTATTTTTCCTCACCGAAACCGAATACAAGCACATTCGTGAGATTTTGCGAAATTGCAACTCCACTCATTCTTCAACACGCTGTTTCTCGTTTCTGGATATATAAGTTCGAAAAAAAATGTTCAATCGCACAGCAAAAATTCTCATCGAACACTTCGAAACTGCTTTCCATCGGAGAGCATCAGAAATTCTGGGTCGAGTGTAGTAAAAGCGCATAATCGAAATGCTCTCGGGTGAACAAATTTATGGAGCAAACGGTACAGCTAATTTCGGACAGCAATTTAATGCCTCTTGGTTCGCAGTTCAACTTTCACGAATGAAACGATTAAAACATTTTTATAAGTTATCAGCAGATTCATCAACAAAAGAGATAAACGACGAAAAGTGAGCTGCTAGAGCGGATCCATGATTATCTGGTTGAAACAAGGGGAACGAGTATAGTCAGGGCAATTAGTAAACCGGAAAATAGTATTGCATACAATAGGATAAAATGGGAATGAGGGATGAGGCGAGCGTTGAAATCTGACGAACTGCATAAGGCGTTAATGTGACCATGGTAGAGGCCAGTGCCACAATAGCGCGGTGAAGGTTTTCACCCGGGATCATAAAAGGTCGACCGGTTGCGGAGGTTTACGTCAAGGGTCGCATATTCCACCATTTTGTCCAGCCATAAACATTCCTCCCATACTTAACTCTCTATGCTTAAGGGCTGGGTCCTCTCCACATACGCGAAGCGCACAACATACTAAATCGTATGTGGTTTAACACATTTCAACTCTGTCTGGTACGTCAAAACGGACACATGCGGACATATGTGTTGAGGCATTGTCTTTTGCTTTGCAGGTTACGAGCCACGATAATGCTAATCGTATGTACCTTTATAGGTGTACATTCGTGTGTGCCACTACACTGAACACAATTCAAAGCGAATTCGTACGACCTTCTACAAGCCTGATGAACAAAGATAACGCATACGTTTGGTTTTTCTCTTTTCCAACAATCGAGTCTCTCTTTTATCAATAAAATACTTGGGCTCATTATTCGTGAAATAAAGAAAAGGAAAAGGGTTTCAAGCGGGGTGTAAAGCTCGATTCATTGAATATTTTAGTGGCCGCTTTTCTCGCGCTCACTAATTCCGAAGCGTAGCGCTCGTACCACGCGAAGCGGAAGTAAAAGAGAGAAGAAAGAAAAGAAAAAAAAAGTGGCAAGAGCGGGAGAACCGCACACGATCATCAGCCGAGAGAACAATATGGCAGGGCAAAAGAGAGAAGAGTGGCAAGAGCATTTCGTTGGGCTGCTTCTGGTACTGGCATGACGAGTGGAACCGAGTGAAAGGATGGTGTATTATATGTATGAGGTCGGAGGATATACAGTGTAAAAGGAACGAAAAGCTTGTATACGCCATACCGCATCGCGAAACTCTCCTGCTCAGAGAATAACGAGAGACCAAAGCACTGACCTTCTACGATATCCCTCTACAGATAAAGCTACGACAAATAGGAACCTCGAGAACTTTTGCATAAAGCACTTTGAGAATTATAGCTTCGTGTGACTTTTCCCTGGGACCTAACCCTCCTTCTTTGTTATATAAAGTTTACAATCCGCTATGTTACAATATTGCTTTATGCCTGACCTATACGTGACCTCCTCGTATAACCGTACTTTTTGGAACTAGTACCACGAGCGAAGACTCTTTTTGAGAGCGACACTAATTGAATACCAGAAAGAGAATTATCGCTGAGAGTGTAAAAATTTATTCGAATCTTATTAGCCGATAGATGTAGGTGTACATCTGAAAGGAGATGAGAACAATCGGCTCACTTATGAATGCTTATCCGAAGTTACAGGATATGTTGGACTCGGGGAAGTCACTACAGGCGATTGAAGGCACCAAGTACTTCGCGTTTACCATTAATCTCGATCTGTCCTCGGCACACAACTTCCTTCCATCCGTTATACGTATGTTCAATATCCATATGAGAAGCTCGACTGGTTCGACAAGGAGTTTACATGTACATGCATGTTCTGTCATCCTCTGGCTCTTTTTCATTCTCTCTTTCTCCATTTCTCCTATTGCCGCCGCTGCTGCTGCTGCTCTGTCATTTAAACCCAGTCATATGAATTGAGAAACGTATCTACGCTGTTAGACCTCAATCGATTCTCCGACTCAATGCGGACCTACATCACCCCGTGTCTGAGCAAAGACCGCACCTTTATGCCAAGTTTGTATTCCATCGTTTCGACTGACGGTTACGCGTATGGCCTTCACCCTCTTATTCGCATTTCATCGCCCTTCATCGAGCTATCGTATCGAGAATGAGATGTTTTTCCAGTAAACAGTCGACTTTTGCATTTTTTTTTCAATTTTATTCATTTTAATTTCTAATTGATTGGATTTGAATACACGCCGTTTAAAAACAAACTCATCGTTTATCTTGGTAAAAAATATCTGTCTGAATCACTGCATCTAAAGACGCGGTCTAGAGACGCGGCAGCGTCATGACGCCAAGTATTGAAAAGAAAATGTTAGAACAGGCAAGGGAAGACGTGCAGCGTATCTATACTCGAGATTGGTCAATTTCCCCTCATTTCTGAACTGAAAGTCGTCGCCATTGTTACATAATTCGACTCACGGAGAAAAATGAAACTTCTATCATACAATGGGATGAATGAGCTTCAGATGACATCAATTTTTTTTCCCTGTGATCCCCGTAAAAAGGTGAATTCGTAATTGTAAAAATGAGGTGCCTCGATTTCATTATAGAAAATTTTCTTCCACAATATATATATATATGTCTACTTTCCGATCCCCCTCCATGGGAGGATCTACCCTCCTTCCGCGGAAGTAAAGGAACGAGACCAAGAAGCACACATATACAATTCAAATCCGGCGCAGGGGGCGAAGCCCCCAGCGGGGGGAGAGGGGGCGAAGCCAACCGAGGATGACGATTATAATTTTTAATGAGTCATCATACCTACTGTAACGACTATTTCCAACGGTCGCACAAAATATTCCGATCTCGATAATTCCTCGGACGCCGATACTTTACGTTCGAATTCACTTGAAAATTGCTATTTTCTGTTGGCGAGACATTCACGACGGAGCCTCCTTAGAACGTGTCATGAAAATCATGTGCCACTTTACTCTGGAAGTCGTATACAAATTCGTCTCGCGAGTTATAGAAAGTAAAGAAAAAAATGTTTCTGTACGCCTGAGCTTTAACAATATTCGATTGTTCCTATTGGATTTCGTAAAACTTTTACGAATTATGAATGACTGTTGTAAAAATTAAACAATTATGGACAACAAAGCACTTCTCGTAAGTTCTTATTCGCAGAGATTAAACTATTCACAGACAATTGCGTCGATAACAGTTTCACCAGACATTTCAGTTTATTTTTATCGTGACAACGCAAATGCACACGCAATATTTATTGAAAAACAACAAAAGAGCGACTGAGAGAGAGAGAGAGAGAGAGAGAGAGAGAGAGAAGGGAGGAAGAAGATTTCGTAAAAAAAAAAATGTGCTTCATCTGCGACGAATATATACACAGAAACTTCACGCAAAAAGTTGGAGAGTGCAAGATACGAAACTGCAATTTTTTTTTTCAGTTGCCGATAACGTTTCTGGGATAACGTAAAAATTAACGATCCACGGTAAAACTAGAATGAGAATAGGGGAAGAAATGTGAGCGCGCGCGCTTGCGGGTGTGACATAAAAAAAAATATATTCGGCTTTCATCTCCATCACTATCCGCTACTTGGATTCTGGGACTCGTTATCATCGAAACGTGTACAGTACAATTTTTATGCATATATATATATATATATATATATATATATAAATATTGCAATCATTTTTTTTCACTGCACGAATATCCGAGCCTGCGTTATTTGAGATCAATTCCACGCTAACTCCCCTCCCCCCTCCCCCGTCTCACCGACGGCATACACGCTTCTGGATAGATACAAACACACGCATGAACGACATTCGGAACAGCGTCCCCGTGCAGTGGCCATCGACCACGTGAACACGAGCGAAAGAGAATTCTCACACTCTCATATTCTCGTTTAACGAAATATCCCCTGGATTCCACCCTCTTCCCATCTCTTTCTGGTTTGCCTCAGTTTATCCAGCGTGGGGCCACTCTTCGCCCGTTGCAACCGCGACACACGAGGCTGCACACGGCGTTGCGCTTTTGCGATTTAATTAAATGCAACGTTTATCGGACGGGTGAACAATCGTAACCAAAAAAAAAAAAAAAAAAAAAAAGAAAAAGAAAGAAAGAAAAAAAAAGGGAAAACAAAACGAGCGAAGATATACGGCGAGTGGATCGTCGGATTACCAGAATGTCGCGCGGTAGAAAGAGAAGTAGAAAAAACAGGAGGTGGAACTATAAAATGAAAGAAGCCACAAAAATGTCGATATCGAAATTGAGCTGTTGTTCAATATTGAATGCACTGACCCGATCCCAGTAAAGAATTTGACTTTACAGACTTTCCCTAAACTGGCAATCATCGTTTGCCCATTCTTTCAACATGAATATCGTTTCGTGAATGTATTTTTTTTTTTTTTTTTCTTTTTTTCCATCAGTTTTCAAACACTCTCAACTCGTTCGACGTTCATTCTACCCCAATGAAAAGTTAGTATGACACATGTAAAATTGATAGTCCTACTTCAGTAATTTATTATTTAAACAGAAGAGTTCACTCCTTATGATTATTTTTTCAATCGTTTCGGCTGGCTTGTAGATCAAACGAAATGAAAATTAGGATAGAAAATGGAGACTGTGAAAAACCTTTTGTGAAAAATTTCCGAATTCCCTAATAATTCAATGAATAATTAGGGAATCCTGCTGGGATCTAACAACGAGAATATAGGTCAGAAAGAATATCGATGTTTCGATAAAAAAAAACATTTATATTCAGGAGCAGCAGACCTATGGAATCGATATTATTATTATTAAAATTGTCGAATGTTTCAGGATCCGTAGGATGAAACATGCTTGGATCATTTGAACTGACCTACTTGTCTTTTTTTTTTCCAGCACCGTTTCTTCGCTACGAGGATAAAACAAATGAAATTTTAGCGTTGCCCTCGCGTTTTGCATCGTATATTTTTCGACGGTATATCGTCCAACAACGATTCGTCGACGATTTGATACGTGCCATAAATCTCTTTCCGCGCAGAACGCTATACACACACAAAAATACGTAAGCGTGATTCGAGTGAGCGAAAATAATATTGTTGTCTTTCGTGTCCCGCCTTGTTTCACTTGTTTCGGGGTTACGTCGTACACGTATATATAGCTTCACCTATATGGCTATCGGATCGAAATAGCAGTAAGTCAGAGATTTATAACTCGGGCTTACACGAATGTATGTATAATGCCACACGATATATATCTATATACATGCTTATACCTATATATTTTGGATACGATGTAAAACGTAAAACTAGCTCGGTCAAATCTCTACTTGACTAGTGATAAAACGGGCATGTGTTCGGGGGTGTATAGAATCCTTGGTAAATATATACATACATTATAATACATCTGTTGTATATCCATTTAATACAACTACAAATATATCGAGATAGAGGTTTGCGTTACTTTTACATTTGTATATGTTCGTAGCTGGTATGTGGAAGGCGCGAAACTCGTAACTTTTGTGATGGCTCGTAGGGGTGAAGATCTTTACTGCTCGCGTTGCTCTCTTTTTTTCTTTTTCTGCTTCTTCCTCGCTGTCATTACTCCTATATCTGTGTTTGGCTGCTCGGATCGAGGAGTAAGAGAGTTACGCTGCCCGATCCGGGTAACGCTCCCCCGCGTATATTCCATGCCTGCACATGACATTATTCGCGTGACCTCGAGTATCTATACGCTCGTCACGCCGGAGGATACTTCCAATGTACAGAGGCAATAACACACACATAAATATATATATTATATGCTTTTGTATATAGTTCTGTGTACGTGTGTGTGTGTGTGTGTGTGTGTATATGGATTTACGTGCACGAGAATGAGAGCCGAAGGCTCGGTGGACTTGCCTCCTTTTACGACTGAACCGCACAGTTCTCGCCACCTCGACCGGGCTCACAACCATCAGGACGGATGGACCGCAGCAGCCGAAGATATCAGCTAAGCTGATGGATGCTTCGGTGCATCTCCCAGCCTAGGTGGACAGGAGACTCTCCTCGTCCCTCGAACACCCTTGTACATTCGACTGTATATGTATATACGATACAGGAAGAACTCGATCGTAAGGGTGAAACGAAATTTTATGGTTTCTATAACTACAGTTTTATGTGGCCGCGAACGCAGTGCAGTGGAGAGCTAAAGCTCCCTTGCGCGATCGAGCATATCCCTGTTCACACACACACACACACACACACACACACACACACAACTTCCATCCCCGGGAAATGTTCCGTATGATTCCAGCCTTGTAAATGTACAGGCTATGCTTAGTTCGCGCATGACCACTATCAGTCATACAATAAAGAAGGAAGTGATACGCTATTGTCGAAAATAATGACTGAATTATCGGTGAAATCTAATGTGTTGGAATTCATTAATGGCCGAGAAGCCTTTTAAAAACTTTGATTCATCTTTATAACCGTATAAACATTGTGAAAATATTTGATAGAATTTTATTATCGTGGGCTCATTACAATCTTATCTCTATTCATGGCCTGCTGCTGGTGCTGGTGCTGCATGAACGAGAGTAGCTATGAATGGTATTTTTCGGCTGTCAACTGTTTGGTTTTGAGAAAAAATCATCGAATGATGTCTTTCAACTTCGAGAGTACGCTTCAGTCGGCCTTTGCTGTGAATTTGGAAAGTTGAATTTTTCGACATCGTTCATCTGATGAAAATGTGTGATTTTCGAAAGAAAAAGAAAAGCCTGAAAACTGTTATGTTTGATTATACAAGAGTGCGGCAGGCCTTGCGCTGGCTTTTTGAAAAAAAAAACTTCTCGCATAAAAATCTGCCAGCGCATCCTCTTGATGAAGATAGGAAAATGGTGATGCATAGCTGAAAATACGGATCATAAAACTCATTTGAATAGTTTAAATAAACACTCATAAGTGATTAAAGTCTCCGAGCCGTACCAAAGCTGTATATTTTTTATATTCAACATTTTTGTTTCCCTCTCCGAGCTCAATTTTTGTCTGCATCATCAAAAATTTATAATATTACCATCTGAAACAGTATGATGCTTTTTTATTCGTATTCCGGAGTACGTTTCACCGGAAAGCTTACACGTTCGCCTGTTCACCGCGGTTTTTTGCCACGCCCTATTCATAAACGTTACACACCTGATGTACGTAGATCCGGCCGTCTTTCACCCCTGTCTGAAGCTTTGTCAAACTTTTATGGAGGAACATACGCGTATGTCCGCCTGTGTCCGTGTGTGCATGAAAAAATATATATATATATACATATATACTTACGCACGAATATGCTGGAAATATACTCGTAAAAATTCTCTATAAAACTTTTGCAATCGCAGGTGTACAGGGAAGGAATAACGTTGCCGGAGGGAGGCGATGCGTTTGTGACCGACACGTGACACGCAATAAGACTGTCGCGTCTGCGCAATTCTCATCCTTTTGGCTATATGGGCAACACATGAAAATATAACATCATTTTGTCTCAACACCGGTGCAGCTTACATGAAAGTTGAACGAAACACTTGTAATATCTCGAGTGTATGTATGTATGAGTGTGTGCGTGTGTCAGTGCAGGAAGAGAAAGAGGATTTAAGCAGCACTGGAGATTGGGAAGGGTCCACGTACCCACAATTTTTATGCCATCACTATCCGTTTAAGAGCTGCTCTGAGCGTGCCATTGATAAATTCGTCTGAACGTGTAAGCCGTTAGCGACAATTCAGCATCATAATGTTGTGTCTGCGGTTTGTAGTATTTCAGATGGACCACGAAAGTTTTTATTCGTGATAGAATTTTATATATTAATAGTCGACTGTTCTTCTTTAATAATGTTTTCGTTGATGCTGAAGGGAACGGAACTGGATGCTTCGATCAACATTAGTTGTGCAAGAGGCGTTTTTGGGCGGGAGTGTAAATTTGATAATCAATTAGGAAAACTCGATGAACGTGGAGAAAGCTTTTCAAGAGTCCGGGTCTACATGGGCCATTCTCATTTCCATTAATTCAATCCAGGAATGGAATTTGAAGTTGAAAATTTTTCGAATTTAAAGCTTGTTAAGCTCTTCGTAACAAAATCACATTGCAGAGCACATTCTAAGTGATGCTTCAGATCGGTATGTTGTGATGAATCCAAAAGCAGAGGTTTTTTAAAGTATTTCGCCTAAATGAAAGTATTTCGATGAGACAATTGATTTTTTTTTTTCTAAAGATACCAGAAATTGGTTTCTCGAAATGATTTTTCACCCTTTTCAATATTTTTCTCAAATAAATAAATTCTACTATGCAGAAATGAATCTTGAAAACACATCATGAATGCGGATAATTGAGTAACCATCGGAGGTTCCCACTTGACTGCTTTTCATTTAGCTTATGATTATTCAAGAACGAAAAGATTGAATCCAATTACGAAAAAGAGAAATAAGTCAACCGGTAAAAGCTGCTGCAACTGTCCTGAAATATTCAGGAATACTTGAATATGTATCATGACAAAGTAATGCTCAGCACACGTTCAATTTAATCATCGAACATTCGAGGCTATGAACTCGAAGCTACAGATTAATAATTGTATGAATAATTGAGGCCCGCTTTTAACCTAATTTATATTGCTTGTATATAGCATCATTTCATGAATAAATGTTATCCAACAGTGTTTAATTCAAACTCGCTGTGAACGGAGTTAGCCTACACAATTGTTTTAATAGTTTGATTGAAAAATTAATACCCAAGCATATTTATAGGGACAAACATGAAAATTCAGTAATTTCACAGGGTAAGGATTACGAGCCATCGTCGTTGAGTGATTACCAGCAAATTATTTTATTTTCTGTATACCATAACACCACAAAATTAACCTTTTTAATGCCACAACACAAAATTATGAGGAGCATTAGTATCGCAATTTATTATCAAGTCCTCAATCAACGTTAACCTCTACTCAACGTGTACCAAGCACCTAATTTAAAATTATGTGCTAAAATTAAAATTTTACTGCACCGTCGATTACTTCAGATTTATAGAAAAATTTCAAGCAGCAAATGCCTCAATTTCAGTAGCTTTTTGTACATTTTTACCAACTCTCATCACATAAGTTCTATCGTTTAGCACCGCGCGAATTTACCTGCAACCATTTTATCTCAGAATCTAATCTCATCAGAATTTTTGCATTTTACCAGTAAATAAAATTTCGCACTCAATAACAAACACAAAGACGATATTTTTTTCCATTTATCTCACGGCACAATTTATTTTGATAATTCTCCTCCCAATACATTGATGTAATCAAAGGGCATCGACTCTTCGGCTATAAACGTTGTTAACTACGCTTGCTGGAATCATGCTCATCTCGCAAACAGTGATCCGGCCTTTGGTTTTGCTTATGCAGTTAATCTTCGGCCCGAGTTTGTTTTGTTACAGGCATGTATGAAGTATATATATATATATATATATGTATATATGGGCAGATGTCTCTCTGACCGACAGATCAAGCCGGAGTGGAAGTTACCCCAGTTCATCATGGTGCTGTATATGCCAGGATTAAAGCTTTACTCTCTATCTAACGTACGCAAAGCTGCTTAATAATATGAACGTTGTTTAGCGTTGAGAGTCCTCATGAACTGTGAATATTTCTCGTCAATATCCGGACTCCATCCGGGTATACCATCCACTAAGCTGGAATCACTATGTAAAATACCCGTCCTTACTGCAAGGAACAATGAGAAAATAAAAAATAAATTTTTTCTTCTGGATTGTGAGGATTGTTAGGGATTGGGTAAGAATGCCTGCTTCAAAAATTTTTGAGAGTTCTCGCAGAACAGTTTTCATTCATGGAATAGGATAAAAGTAAAAAATGGATGAGGGCCAAATTCTAAAACAGAAGAAAGGATAAAATAAATGAAATATCCAAATATTCATAACCACAAAATCACTGCTTGTTCAATATCCGATTTGAAAAAACTTCAGACTCATAAATACATTTGAAACAATGGCTCATTCATTTCACTCGTTGACAAGTTAATCAATAATGTAAGTAATCATCTCTATTTAACAATAACTCTTTTCACGGATATGAATTTTGAAAGAGTTCTCGATATTGATAACCATAAAGACACATACGATAATTGACCTCCTGTTGAAAAACAAATAGTTGAATCGACCATCCAATATTTAGTTTTCTGCCCGGATGAAGAAATTCAATAAATTATTTTATTGCTCATCGATGCTACATGTTTGATATTTTATCTTGTATATTCACATATCACTAAAGACGTCTTCCCATAGAAATAATTGAGATTAAGCACATTACGAAGATTCCAACAATATTCATCTATTCGTTGTCAACATTAGTTATCCGAGCGTTATTTTTGTCCGGATTTCGCCATTGATCCACGATTTCATTTTCATGACACTGAAAAAAAAAAAAATTACAACCACGATGCAGGTTTATGGGGGTGATTAATTCCGGATTACAGAAATAATTTTGCAACTCGAATGCTTCCACGTTACAGTTGATCCGAGAAATTCAGTAGAGACTTGTGAGTTAGAGGATGAAAATGAGCCGCTTGAATTTTTGTAATTTCTATCTATCGTAAAATAACATTAATCTTAGTCTTAGTGTGAATTAGAAAGAGCAAGTTGTTTGTAGCGAGAAGCGAGATAGATTTCTCGGCGCATGTGTAAAGGAGACAAGATTGATGAGTAGCCTAGCCTTAATTAATCCAACGCTACCCGAAGCTTCGAATAACTTGCTTCCACCAAGGTTGAATAGTTTCTTGATGGTAAGAGCAAGTAGCTCTTGAGCTCAGCCATACACGGTCTCTTAGTTCAAAGGTACTAGCTTAGCGAAATTCTCTTCTTTTTAATCCTGCACGTATAACGTTGAAGAGGGAATGCTCGTCTACTGTAACAGACAGAGAGAGAGAGAGAGAGGGGGCGGGGAGATCGGTGACAACGAAGATGGGTTACAGTAGAATTTCCATAAAATGTCAACAGCGTTGAAAAAAGTTGGAGCCAGTTCGCAGCTAATAGAGATAGATGAATTGTAAGAGTGAAATTGAAAGAAAAACTGTATTCGCAAAAGCAGAGAATTGTAAAGAATTTTTAGTATGAATTTTCATCATGGGTAGGCGTCTCGTAAGTTTGCATAACTTATACGCTTCTTATTCTTTATGAATTTCATATAAAATGTAATTCGCATACAGCTAAGAATAAGGCAAGAGTACACGTATCGTGTCGTCAATCACGCTGCATATAATGCGTAAAAACGAATGAGCCTTGACGGCAAATGGAGCGTTGGAATTGCGATCCCGAATACTCGTATTTTACAGGATGAGCTTACACCGCCAGCACGTACGTAGGATTTTGTACATCGTATCACCAAGAGACGAGTACTAAGTCGTAATATATGCTACCAAGAATGTGCCTAGACTTTAGGAATCTATATACACGAATGCGTACCGTAGTTTACATCCCAATGGCATGAGAGCACCTCGAGACATAGGGCGACATAAAATGTACGCAGATCCCCGCTTCTAATGGTCGAAATAACTCTTGAATTCATAGATCCCTCGTTGATCTGTGAAATACCGTTGGATTTCTCTGTTGGAAGTCCATTCGTTTTCTTTTTTTCTATCTTCGAGCATCGTGTAGAATGTTCAGTGAAAATCGTAAAATGAGGATTCCATTGATTTGGAAATACTCGAAATAGTTCATTGAAATTTTGTGATATCTTCGTCGATGTGTTTCTGAACCTTGGTCACTCAAATTCCGTCGTCTGATGCCTGCTCTGCCCAGCTCTGATTATCAATGTTACATCAATTGATTTCGGATACAGCTCATTGTGGATCACCGACGTTGAATGAACACCAGTGATTCACTACTTTGCTTCCGTGACAATTTTGTTTTCATTTTTTATCGATTTAGTCCTCCTTTTCGCGTAGGCTGTGCTGTTGAGAAGATCATCAGACCAATATTGATAATTCGTAAAGTTGTTGCTACGAAGAAAGTAATTTTTATTTTCTTGTATTTTCAGCCCGAAAAATAAACGTTTCTAGTCGTCGACTGATCATCTGATCCAAAAAAGTCTCTGCGCAAATACTGCGGTATAGGGCTGACGCCATTGTCGGAAAGTCCGAGCAAAAAAAAACCTCTTGGCAAGGATATTTCCGGTCGCTTCAGACTTTACACAGCGTAGTGCTCATGCGTTAAGGCAAGGAGAAATCTTAGAGGTTTCGTGAGCTTTGTGCTCAGAAATAACGGGTATATATACTAGCCCCTTACAGCGGTGAAAAAGAAGTCGTGAAAATCGTGTCGATTTCCGCTCGCTCGAAGTTTCATTGCGCGTCGGATAACGATCAGTTCACAGGTCATTGCGAGTTCTTCAATGAGGTCAATGTTTTTTTTTTTTTTTTTTTTTTTCTACTCGCGTTGTTTCTATAGTTTTTTCAAAGTTTGTTTCGGTGTTTATCACGCCTCTTTCACAAGAATCCTCGTGAACCTGGCTGAATCACAGTTCTGTTTTACTACAACAGAGGCTGATAACTGACAGTTTGCTCCGAGAGTTATCCAAGAGCGGTCTTTTGATTGTGGCTTCAAGATGAAACTAAACTCGAAGCGAAACTTCCGTTACTCTATGTTTAACCGACATACGAGTTTGTAAGAAGCTTCTATCTTCGTGACTACCTGGAAAATTCGATTCACACTGTTACACCCTTGACACCCGGTTTGTAGTAAAAATTCATCGTGTATTATATAAACAGAAGGTGTGATTCAATCGCTCTTCTTTCATTTATCTCCGAGGCGAGAAAAAAAAAAAAGAACCGAGTGGATTTCCAGCGTTCTATGAAGAGCTGATACGTCAAGCCCTCATTGTGATGAGACAGCGAATGGGAACAGGTTGAATCTGTATATAAAAACCCTATTGCTGCTTACATGTAGCACTGTACTATAGACTCGAACGTGATTCGCCTGTCAAGAAATTTTCTCTCCCCAATGTACGACCTTTTTCTCATATAACCGAACATCATAGACATTTTCTATACACAACAGAGTCCCACACTCACTTTTACACGAGCTTTCCCGCATTTTCATTCTCGCTCCTAGTCGATTTTTCTTCTTCCCTCATTTTGTCTCAGCCTCTGGCTTAATACTTTCACTCTCCCACACTTTCTTTCCGTTATTTCTTTTTATACGCTTATTTATCCGTTCCTGCAGCTGGGGCGAATTTTCACACAGATTTTTTTTCTCTTTTTTTCCAGACTTCAGAAATAAGCGAGCAAACATAAACATCGAATTCAAATTCAAATCTAATAATTCGTATCACGAACGTTTAAAATGTCAAAAAAGCAAAAAAATGTATTCCACATCCGGTCGAAACGAACCCATCGACTCGTACCCATGGCAATTGGACAAATTTTATGGAAACTAGAAAATTTTATGACAATTTTTGTTATCAACAAAAAATAGTATTAAAAAACCAATGCGGATCAGAGACGAAGGAAGTTCCTGTGAAACGTTTAACACGACACCAGTGCTTCAAGCCTTCCGGAAGTTGCATACACACGCGAGAGCAGCCTGCATTCAAGGGAATAGCAAACGCGGGCGCGTGCGAAATTCCAGAACTAGAAAACTAGCCGTACAACCATCTGGAAAACGTGGTGGCTTCGTAAGAACTACTGAAGAGGAGAAATAAAAAAAAGGTACGAAGTGCTTTTATCCCTGTTAGTCCTCGCTCGGGCAAAGGGGGTGCTGCTGCTCACCTTTTCAAATCTCCCTCCTCTTACAGAAAGGTCACACACATACACACACGTATCCACAGGCACAGATACATGTATGGGGTTATATTAAGGACGCGAAGAGGCCTTCTTGCCGGGTAAACATATCGGGGGAGCGTGGTTACTGGTCGCTTCGGTGTACGGTGTACCTCCTGCTGTGTGTTTCCGATTCTGTGGCTCTTCTCTCGGTACTCAGCTCACGTACAACGCCTTTATTGGCCGAAAAAGGAAGCACCCGATGCGACAGCCCTGTGTTTCGTTTTATTCGTCCAAGTGGGCTAACTTAAGGGTGCAACCAACGTGTGTGTTCTACGTGTACGTATGTGAACGAGTTTATTATATGTACTAAAAGTAAAGGAAAGGACAGCCCTTGAATATAGTCGGGCGGTATTCTATTCGAAAAAGTAGAGCCTCGTTGCGCACGAGATTTCTTTTAACGTTATCTCTAATAAGTGGCTCACGAGCAGGAATTCAAATATATTTTTTACCACGCTTTTCTCAGAGCTCCGACTTTTTTTCACTCAGAAACATCGTTCATGGCGAAGGAACTGCACGGAAGACGACTCATTCATCATTACTATTTTTGCTATCAGATCTGAAAAAGATTTTTTTAATCATCGATAATTTACAGTAAAACGTTCCAGTAAAAATGGCTCCCTGATTCTCGGCTAATATCAGAGACTCCTAATTCCTAACAATGTAAAAAAAAACCTGACGCATGTCGATGCCATTTCCAAAAGAAAATCAATGATTTCCGAATATAAATCAATGATTTTTAAATAGAAGATGAGAGGATTGGGAAGCTGTGAAATGTCTACCTTGAGCCGAGCATCGGACCTCGATCAGAGCCGAAAGTAACATTGTCCGTTGAATTTTCTATCGATTAGCATTCGCGGTGTCGTATAGCTCAAGTCTAGACTCTAAATGAAAATTCAGCCTCGTCCAAACTTTTCCTCGCTCGTTATTATTTTATAAATAATGTCGAAATCAGATTAGTAAGCTGATGGACGTCACCGTAAATAATTACAACTCCGATTTTCCGGATACTTTAAACTATTTATGGACCTCACAAATATTTTGAGAATCATGAATAAAACGAATTTACAAAGTTCTGCTATCGAATATATTATTCGATCAGAAGTGCTATTCTCAGATATACTCCATTGTAATGATACCGGTTTCATGAAAATATACAAGAATTCAAAAAACCCACTCAGTAATCGTTGAAAAACCTTGCAACATTACAAATCATATAATCAAACTTTTTTAAATATTTTTGTTTCAGCGGACATACTAGAATCATCACACGTGTACAATTTTCAGACGAGAAATCCTAATCAGCCAAAAGTGGTCGAATAAGCCGTAAGTCACCGGGACCGAACTACGTAACAGAACGAGTAACTAATCTCTTTTAAATCCCAGGCTTATTTGCATAAGCCCGGATTATGATCACTCGGCCGATGACATTCCCTGTGACGAGAGCAACACAAGTAACACTGCCACAAAGCCTTTAACTCATAGCAGACGCGCTTTGATGAAAGCTCATTGGCATAATACGAACGAGTTTCGTGACACACATTCGGCAAGATTACTAATTATTATTTCAGGAACAATCTCGGTAGGGCAGGCATGAAAAATCATGATTTTCGTGATTTTCATTTCGACGAATATCATTCGATCAGTCCCAATTTTCTTTGGGCTTCGTTTCAATCTCTCAAAAACTGCATGATTTTTTTTTTCTGCTTCCATTTGTTTAATAAATAATTTGTAATAATATTTCTCATCATTTGTCGACGTTAGCGACGACGGCGCTTAAATTTTCTGTTACCCTGCTCGGCTGTACTCAAAGTTAGCGTATCGAACTAAAAGTCATAATAGCACAAGAGCTATTTGAATTAATTGGGAGGAGAAAAAAAAATAATTTCAGCAAATTTTTTTTGCTGCTTTGGTTTTGTTTAAGAATAATAAGTTTCCAACAGCATTGATACTCCTGTCTTTGATACTGACAAAAAAAATATACACGAAGCTTAAAAAAACTTTGAGCGTAAAGTTTCAAATGCTCAACTGCAATTTTATAATACTCGTCCTTTTTTTCTCGAAACTGACTCGAGGGAATCGAATCTACAGAGAGCGTTCGAGTTACAGACAACGCTTTTGTGACTTGACGTGTACGAATCGCGGCCGATAAAACATGAGCACTAAAAGAAGTGAGTGCTGGTGGAAGTGATGGGTCGCGTGGCATGTCTTCGAGCAATAATCGTACGAGACAACGCGGTACATCAGCCTCTTTCTCCTCCATCGGTGTAGAATGCTTGGCAGCCCGGGTATTGCTTGTACGTTCTTGGAGAGCCTATAGTGAGAAAAGAGTGAGAGTAAGATTGATCCCTCTCATGATTCTTGAGAGACGGGGGAAGGCGGTGGGGGGAGGGTTAGGCCAACCCCATGAGCCAAGACTTTTATACAGATAAGAATAGCTGTAAAATTGTTCTCTTTTGTCTCTGTTCACTTTTCCTCGTTCCAGTCCCTCTCATTTCTTTCTCCTGTAAATATAAAAAAACACCGAAATATTTTTATGCATTCGTCATTTTTGCATAAAATACGCATGAAAGAGTATACCAATAACGATTATTCATCAATTTATCATTTTCAGACTCAATAAAACTTTCTTAACCTCTCTCCCAAGCATGCCGCGTAACGGGGAGACAACTTTTTTAGCCTATTTTCAAAGCGATCAATTAATTAGTACGCAGGTGGTTTCCAGAGGCTTTATATTAAGTGAGCGTAGGAAACGAAGTACCCGCGATAATCCGACTGGCATCGAACATATAATTCCGTAAACGTAATACTTTACGTTTCGCCTACCTCGACTTACGCCCTTTTCTTAAACAATACTAAAAATCTACTATTCCAGGAGGCACTAAAAGTAGTAGCGGATTCGCCGCAAAGCCGCAAAGATCTCTCTATTGTATTCATCGCTCGACTATGGAAAAATCGTTACGTTTTATCGTTACTTAATTCGAGAAAGCGCGGTGCACCAGCTCGCCTCGCGATATATATGTATATAATATGCGCCGCTTGCACACGAGGCGTATTATCGGATTCGGGAAAAAGGGGCTTTCTGATACGAGACTCAACGGAGATATACACAGCCGTGCTGGTCGAACGGAACAAAACGTTGAATATTCACGGCCTTCCGGACAGATGAATTGATCCGGCGACGCGACGAGCGTCCTTTCGCTGCTACTGAACTACTGCTCCCCCCCCCCTCCCTCTCTCTCTTTCTCTCTTCCTCCGTACTGTATCCACCGTGAATATTTGACCAGCGATCGACCCACTTCCACCCAATTCCATCCAGAATTGAAGCTGTTCCTTGAGATGACACCTTAATCCCGTGCACAAATGTAAAAACATTCGGCATACACATCCAGCTCCTGATTCAATATTCAATTATATATCGGCGCACTCGAGCTAGCAATTCGTGCGAGCTAAAGCATTTCGATGTAATAAACGCTCGTGCAATAAAGTTTATTATGGTTTTTCAACTTTTTATTGTATCGATATATGCTCTTCAAATAAATATCGAATAGATCGATTCGACTCGAGAAACGGACGCCGTGTCGTCGTCGATGTGAGCTAAAACTCGTAATTTTCTGATTGGACGAACTGAAAGTGTCAGTAAATAGTATTTTATAACCAATATTCGATTAATATTTAATTCCAGGGGATTCAGGATCAAAGCCAAATATTTAAGAATAAAATCTATTTTTTATTGAGTTTTGCAAAAGTTTTAATTTTTTTTTTTATTATTTTTTGTTACGTGGAACAATCTACAGAGTTTATTAAAATTCTTCATCAACTGTTTTCCCATTATCCATTCGTTCTTATTAATCGCGATGTTTTATTTTTTTACAAATCCAGTAAAATCAGTGCCGGTAGGACTGTGTGCTTCGCACAAGTTTAATTTTTTGTGGAGAGATAATCAAAAGAGCGAGGATTAATTTAACACTGCGGATAAATCTCGAGCAAAAAGCACATTCATTCGCTTTATCATCATCATTTATTATTATTTATTTATCTTCAATAGGGATCGCGTCGATATAACAATGTCGGCCACATGAAGTTCTGAATTTTTGAAAAGCTTTGAAATGATTTCTTTTAAATCATGCATAAATATGGAAATTCTTCTTTTTTTTTAAATGCAGCTCCTCGAATAGCGCTCATTTGTTCATGGAATTGATCAGGCAGTCGCAAAAGTATTACTCGTTCGAGAACCCCCAGGTTAACCGGGAAGAACACGAGAAGTATAAATCCGTCAGCTGATTAAATTAATCAGGATAGAACAGTTCGTTGAACGCATTTTGTTTTAATTGGTGCTTTGCATTCCTTCATCCTCATTGAAAAGGAGCGGCGGAAACGAAGAAATGAGGCCCGGTGCATTAGTTTTCCAGTTCGCATAGTAGAGAGTTGCGGGGTACCTAAACGGTGGAAGAAAACTTGAGCGATAAAGTCAAAGCTCTCTCTCTCTCTCTTCTACGAGCCTCCAGTACTTCATTCTCCCATTCTCCCACCATGTTCTACCAGCTTTATTCTCGTTTCTCTTGCGCACCACTAATGATAGATATACTTCATCGTTTTCCTTGTTCATTAGGTTTGTTTTATTTTTCAAGTCTCTCGTTCTTTCTCACTGCTTGCTTGCTTGCTCGAGGGCTTTCTTTCGATCTTACCCTTTTTCTAAAACCTTGCTCATTATCGCTTATACTTCAACCGTTCTATCCCTTCACCTTTCCTTTCTTTTTCACCGTTGCTCATTTCAATGCTACAGGGTGACAGTCATGAGGTACCAAAGCATTTTTATGTTGACCATTTCCGGGCTGTTATCAGAACTTTTTTGTATTCTCTTCGAATGGACGATAAGGCATTTACAAGAATCGCATAATTTTTTCAGAAAGTAAGAAAAATCGAAGAGAATTTCGAAGAATCTTGGTCATTCATTTCTTATTCTGGCGAGATGTGTGGCTAACTTGTGATCGCCACCCTGTATGTAGCTCACTTCGATTTCCAAAAGAGCACAAGTCAGATTTGGATTATCCATTGTTCCAGGAATAACCAACATTTTCTTTCGTATCAGGCCACTTCTCAAAATTACTTTTTCATGAAATTTTGTTGGTTCGCTATCTCACCGTTGTCATTAGAAAGTAAAAAAAAATTTCTGAAAAAAGCGTGCATGTGATTGTAAAAGTGTGATGCTCGAGATTCGCATCAACAATGATGATGATGATGAAAACACTCGACGTCTATTTTGCAATGAATCCCATTCGAAATTAATCGAATACCTAATTCAATTTGAAAGGTGTACAAACGGTTTGTGCTCAGGAATTGAAAAATATGGCAAATCGGTACTACCCCTTGGTCCTACTACATTATTGATATGAAGTCAGTAGGAATTTCCAATATAACATCCTCTCACCAAAAAATTTCTTTCCATTTTTCAATAACCGTAGTAATTATATTATTATAATTCTTGTTATCATTAAGGACATGTGGATGGCTATCACGTGTGTCGATAATGTGGTTATCGAGCCATATCGTTTTGTAATTATCGTTACGCCGAAAAGAACGATAATTAAAAGCTACCCTAATTGGTTCCCTCTTCTCTTCTCCATCTCTCTCTCTCTCTCTCTCTCTCTTCTTCTCTCTTTATTGCTCGTGGATTATTGAGACGGAATATTAAATCGATTGATTGGAACATCGGAACGAAGCGAACGCACCAATACTCGCTGCAAATTGGGAATATGGCACTCTACAATCATCGACGACCCCAAAAGTCTTCCACCGGCGTATCGTTCCGCAATTCTATACGATTTTCACATTTTTCTTCTCTTTTTCAATTGAACAAAAAATTCCGGCTGAAGTACTTGGCGAGATTTTTTTTTTTTTTTTTTTTTTTTTCATACACACAATGTACTTAATACTTTTGGGGCACAAACTCACCAAGTCCTTCCGACGAAATGTTATTCTTCTATCTACTCTTTTTCGAAACGTGTTTTTTATTCCAATTCTGGTTCAGTAGTGAGTATTATCGATTAATGGAAAGATTTTAAAATAGAAGTTCTTAAAATCTGGCTTGTCATGGGAAATAGAAAACCACACTGAGCAACCTCTGAATTTTTTTTAAGGGCTCAAATATTGACAGGCATCTTTATTTTACTGCCACTAATGAATCGCGAACTTTGGAAAAAGAATGTTCAACTTTTTTGAATCATCTCAGTACAGATGCACGAATAATTGCAGACATAACTGTACGTCAGGTATAACAGATATAATAATGTTCTCGAATAACTTTGAAGCTTCCTGATAAATAATTGACGATCGTTAGCTCAGAAACAGTATTTTATTGATACCGAAGAAAATGTACAAACAAAGAATTAAATGGAGCAGTGTATTCGTCAAATGAAATATATAAAAGTTATTTATATCATATCCGTTACAAGAAACCTAGCAGGAATACTTGTAGAATTGATACGACCGTATCGAAAAGCAAAAACTTCGTCGTCTTTTACAGTAGTTCTTGTCATTGCAGTTCATTAGTTCATTATAATGACATTTCGAAGTATCGTTTCTCCAACTCGTTCTACTCGAGCTCGTAACTTTATTTTACCATGAGAATTGCAAAATGACACAATTCTTCACTTTACGAATACTTGACTGCTGTTCGATAACTCCACGCGTAATTGTAAAACCGTGAAATTCGAATGTATTCGGCAGGGCTCGGGCTGGCTTTTTTGTAGTACTTGGCGCCAAGTCGAAACCGCGGAGCCCTTAATATACATATATCTATTTCATCTTTGTATTCCGTCGATTGTGCCGAGACCGTTCGAGTCGTTCTTTAATTAAGGGGGCCCTAGGGCTAAAAAGAAAGACGGTTCGAGAGCGTAGTTATAAGTCGTTGCTTTTACTATCCTGGTCAGACTCCAGAGGATAAAAATATATATCTATACGTATCACGATCCCTTGGTACATATAAGTGTATCCGATACAAATCCTATGGATCTTGTTAGCTGACGAATGCCTCGAGGCTTTCGGATCACCGACAAGAGCTCTGTTAACGACCCTGATAGTTTTATAGAACGGCGCTGTCGGCTCTGCTGGTGCTGCGTATACAGACGAGCGCTCAAACATCCAGGAAAAATATAACGCTAGACTGATCGAAAAGTCTAAACACGTGCCTGTTCATTATCGAGGAACGTTTGATTGATGAAAAAATCGAAAAAAAAAAAAAATTTCGATTCGTAGTTATTGAGGCGGAAAGAAAATTATCTGGATTGAACAATTTTTTTGATATTATGATCTCATATATTCATTACACTTCTGTCTTACAGTCTCTCAAGAGATTTCAGAAGGAGACGAAAACAGCGACAAAGAAACACATCGAAGCAGCCTCAAAGACTTTGAACGAGATAATTTTGTAGTTGTGCTTCCGAATACTCAAAAGGGATGATTTTAATTATGTTTTATCATGAATTTTTATTGCGACTGTAATTGAAAAAAAAAAAAAAGAAAATTTCGTTGTTAAGTCGCGAAAAAGTGTTAAACTAATTATGTGATTGAGCACGAAGTGTAATATTTAAAATTATAAAGTAAAAACGTGCTTTGCTTGAGAGATCCGCCGATGGATACTAAAATAAAAGCGATAAGTATATAAAAAGAGGAATAACTGGTGTGGCAATGAACCGTTGAAACAATATTTGCCTCATCGCGCAAACGGCCGATGGACAAATATTGACGAGAAAAAGAGGGTTCGCGTTGCCGGGCTCTTTCGCTCTCATATATATGAGCACTTTCAAGCCCGCATACTTTTTCGTTGGTTAGCTTAACGACTGACGAGCCTTCACTCACCCTTGAAACTTAGAATATTCTTTGAAGCCTTTCGGAGAAAAACCCTCAGGGCCGTCGCTCTTTTTTTTTTGTTGATTCCTCCCCCGTGCCACCTCGTCGACACTCGATGAAGTAAATTTCTTGTAAGCCATGTTAGGAATGTTGAACCAACTAGCATAGTTGTAAGCTTTGGAGAAATTAGATTCAAACACGAATTTCTTCAAATCAAAACTATTTTTTTCATGTAAGACCTCGCCGTGGCTGGAACTTAGTGACTCTTAATTCGAATATCTGCATCGGAGCCAGTTTTTCATTCGAATAAATTCTTCTGCACCAAAAAAAAGGGATTCCAGTCACAAAAATTCATCCCTAAATTTATTCCTCGTTTGCATATGTGGAAACGAGAAAAGCTCTGAAACAGGCTGAATAAAATTTGCATTCTAAAATCAAATCATCTCACTGCTGCAAATTCGGAGCAAAGTGGGAGCGAGAGAAATAAAAACGAGAGCTGGAGTGGATAACATACGATCAACGCACCATTATCAGTTTTGCTACTTTCTACCTATTCATTATCAAATCGCAAATCATGATGGAATGCACCCCGATTGGTTTTTCTATCGATTATGCTATTATAAATCGTAAAACCGACTGATAATACTCTCTTACCTAAAAAAAAAAAAAAACAAAATTCCAACAGCAGTAGAATAGCTATTTTTTAAATATTACTAAGGGTTCACGTGCCAAGTATACGAAGCAGCAAAAGCAGTATCTGAATGATTACAAAGTCGAGAATAATTCGAGTTCCTCTAATTAAAACGTTGTTCGTAAGATACCGCTAACAGAGGATAATGATTGCAGTAAAAATAATTGATATCCAGATCATCGGTATTGTTCGCAATCAGAGTTTCCGACGTATCGATTATTTCGTACGAATTGCATATGCCTTAGCCGGTGTGTAATTATCTTAATCGGCAAATATGAAGAGCCTACGCAACAGTAAACAAAAAAAATCAAAACGCTATTCATACATACATCAACAGTGTACGATTCAATCCCTCTTTAGTGGTTTACCAAGGCTAATTCAAACGCCATATAACCAATGAGAATAAATGATGAAAGAAAAAGAATATGATCGTAGAGCTGAGGAAAAAAAAATCTGAAGCTGAAGTGAATCAAAAGGTCGAATGAAGAAGAGCAAGAAGCAGAGCGAAAGAAAATCCAGAGTGAGCGTATGAGAAACTTTCCACCGCATTCTCCCAACGGTAAAAGTGATAAAAGGAGGAAAGAGATGCACCACGAAGAGAGAGAGAGAGAGAGGAGAAACGAACGATAGAAAGTGTAAAGAAAAGAGAAGAGAGAAAACGGTAGTGGACGTGTAGAAGAAGGAGCACGCGCAAACAACCTGCTGGGACTAGTTGATCGACGGTCAAGCCAACATTTGAAGGGAATCGAACCCAAAACCTATCTTTCGACATAGTCTCGCATTCTTGGCCTGAATTTTCATCGTCTTAGTCCCTGCTCGGTTCTCGGACATGAGAAAATAATATATATGTATATCCACTTCCTGGAAAAGCAGCATCGTACACCCAACCAAATGTAATCAACTGCATGAACAAGTGACTCTGGAGAACCATACTACCCTGCGGGCAGCCAGACCCCTGCTTACAATCTGCACGTACATATATATATATCGATCCGTAGACTCGCACGAACACCCCCATATCCGAACCCGATACTTGACCTTCCTGAGTACGGCCATCTGAATAAACCATGAATGCCACTTCAATGGAGAAATCGAAACGAAACTCAAGAAGCACAGCCACAGGATCAACTAAAAACCCAGACCTGATCAGCAGCAATCCCTGTCGTTACGGGGGTCATCTCTGGAGCGTCAACATGACAAAAACAATAAAACGATCTTCTCTTAAGGTATTTCGATCACGTTGGGGCCTATGATATGGATATGTGAAAAAAAGGCTCCAATTTATAACTATTACGATATTATTTGTTGACCTGAAATACAAACGTTTTTTTATCTAAATTCCAAGAAATTACAGCCATTTTCGGACGGCTAATTGACAAGAGTCCTGCATTGCAGGGATAGACTAATGTCAGTAACTTCCCTGCTACTTGTACGAGCATAAAATATAATTAAATGCAGTCGAAAATAATGAATATGGATCTGCCCATCTTTATACTTCAATCCCCACGCTTGTCAACGTCTGGAAAAGTCCAATCCATGTTTCTCTCATGGCCGTAAATATCCAGATTATCGGAGGCTCTGTGAATTTCAAATTTTCGTCACGACCTACCAGCCCACCATACCGACGAGTATCGTTTACAATATTTCACACATTTACCGGTCAAGTGTAAAAAATATTGGCTGCCCTCAAGCATCAATGCTTCGGAGCGACGGACAACGATATTTAGATACGAATCGGATATGCCAGTTAAATCGTTCCAGTCAAGTATTTTTCGAGCTACGCCCTATGGGATTCTCTACGAAACTTCAACCCCTCCGACTGGATATCCAAAGTAGTTAAGAATAAAAATATTACTGACTCAAAATGGACATTCGATTTTATAAAAGAAACGAATAAATCTAGGAATTATTATCACAAAATTCACGTAGATCCATGTAAACTTAGCTCGGAAAAAACGCCACGCCTATAGCAGAGCTGAATATCTATTTCTGTCTCCACAAACAAAAGTAACTTTGAAGCCAGGCTATAATGCTTCAAAGATAACAGGATCCAGATCTCTTCTGAACACGACAATAGTTATTTGAAATTTTCTTCTTATCTAGAAATGTACATTTTGAGACATATTACCGCAGCTACATTGGAATGGCTCACCCTGTTTATAGTGCGAGGTATTCCATTCCATGTAAATATATACACATGAGTACAGACATATATATATATATATATATATAAACGTATGAATACATAAATTTTCGTATACTGTATAGAGGACTGACTGAGTATGGCCAAACGGTCCTCGAACGGGACTCAACATTCGTGACAACCAGCACCGCGTGGACAGACCATAAATTTAGCGAAACATAAATCCCGAGACCTGGGAATGGTGCGCGGGGGATGACAGGGCTTTGCTCGAAGGGGATGCATTGAGAGAAACATTTTTAAAACCTTCTCGTCTCACCGAGTTGACGACGACGTGAAAACTAACCAACACACACGTTGTGTACATAAGTACCAAGAGCTTAGCACCCAAAGAGCAACGCCGCTCTTTCTTTCTCCCAGTTAATCTCACGTATTTTTCTCTTCCACCTTCATATATAAATACATCTATTTTTGTTTTTATCTCTTTCTTTTTTTTTTTTTTCATTATTTTTGCATCAGACGCGAGAAAGTCAGTTGGCACATTTTTCACTTGTGCTTCTTCATGAATTAAGCGTTAGTTTTCCATCGCTTTTACTCTCTCGTCGTTTATGCAATAACTGCATGGAAAGAGCATTGCAGTAATTTGAAAAGTTACTAATACTCTCTCGCGGCATTACCCATGCGCTTATTATTATTTGCTTTACCACGAGTTATTTATGGAAGGAAGTCGCACAGCTTGCTCCCCTTTCAGGTACATTCGTTATACATATTTTCCGATACATGAACATCCTATCGAGTCTGCACTGCTTCTATGGACGTGCCTGTTCTCTAGCGACAAACTTTTCATAAATATCGTCGCGTTTTTCAACCGTGCAACTCCAAGGAATCAACCTGACGGCTCTTATTGCACATCATTCGTAAACAGAGTGATTCTATTTCAAATAATTCGATGTTCAATATTGCTGCAAAAGAGACAGAGAAAGATTCTGGAGAATTGTTTTTTTTTTTTTCAGTCCGTACACAATGGTCATTTATTTATTATCTTATCATACGAATTCTGTGCCTACCAGACGTGGCGTTGGCCCTCGATCCCAAGTTCAGTTCGCTTTGAACGAGGCTCATTGCAAAACGGATATCAAGTGTCATTACCATCGTGTCCGTTGATGGTCTTTACGGACAGTAATTCTTTGTTTTTGGCTTTCAATGGGCTGGTTTCATCGAATTTATTCTGCCAATCTATTGACTCGACTCAATATGGTTCAGGTGTGTGAGCGTCACAGTTCTGCTAGCATGGAATCACTGGGAAATATTTTTATCGAGTATGAAATGTCAAAAAAAAAAAAAACAAATTTCATCACGATTAAGCGATTGGAAATGTAAACAGAGAAACAGAGACGACCTTATCGAAAAATGTTGTTCATCGTTTATCGATGTGCCATAATGAACCTTGCTTCGCTCTGGATTTCTCTGTATCTAATCGAATTCGAAATATTTTTCACTCGTCTAGAGTTTCCAACCGTTTAACGTCTCTTCGTCAAAGCACACGCGTGCTTTTGCCTTTTTCATTCCGTTCGCCTAAACTCGTTTTATCTTTTTTTACATCTCACGATCTCATTTTACTACGTTGGCATCTCTTTCCGGTCAACACCAGTAGCAAAAACAGTGTTTCATACAAACTTCGTCCTGAGGCTCCACGTGTCACTCGTCAGTCGTACCATTGGACGACAGAAATGGTTGCATAGCCCTAGGCTTCTTGGATGCTACCAGCGACAACCGGAGCGTATTTCTCTGGAACCGTTCCACGAGAACTATATTTAGAAAGTAGGTTTACAAAAAAGGATGATCCTCGAAATTTGAACTCGATATAACGAATTGTAGCATCAGTAGAAATTTTTGAAATTTTCAATGAAACAGAGTAGAGGAATAGTTTGGAATAATTTAAATTATTGACATTTTTCATAAATTTTAGAATATTATGAAAAATGTAGAAAAAACATTGATACTCGTTTTGATAATTATTTATCATTATTCTACTAGTGAAGAACTAGATTCTTCTCTTTTCTCAAAATTGATATTGTTCATTACTATCAATATTATCATTATTTCATTAACACGAATTTGTGTCAAGTCATTTCACACATTACTGTGGAAAAAGTGATTTAAAACAATTTCATAACTTTACTTTTGCATGTCATTCTACGAGGTTCTTCTATTTCTTTATTCATCATCGAAACAGATAAATGTAAATGTTTCAGGAGCAATTCGAGAAGTCATTGATAATGCCATAAAATATAAAATGTTATTTGGGGAAACTTGAACATTTAGAAAACTCAAAGCTCTTTGACCACTTCGAAACAGAGTTTGAAATATTCAGCGATTCTTGGGAGTAGAATAAAGCATATTGTCTAAAAAATTCAAGTAATTTCGAGTTGATGGAAAAAAGTTGTATTTATCGGAAAACAGCGATTTACCAGAAACCAGTGCGTTCTACAAGGCCCTGTATAAAAAGAAACGTGGTAATAATAAAAATTGGAGCTGTGGATTAGCCGTCTGCTTAAAAAATTTTTGACCTGACAGAGCGTTCCGAATTCACGATAAATTTTTCAAAAACAGTAGTCCAGGAAAAGATTCCCAATTATACCGGATCCTGGTTACTAGTGAAAAATTCTTTTTTCGTCTTCGAGTCTCCAAACTCAATTGAGCTCGCGTGAAGTAATCGCGAAAATGGCTAAAAAAAAAACTGGCATTTCAGAAATTCCTACAGCCCCCACGTTTTGTTATATCGAGTTCAAATTTGAAGCATCATTTTTTATTAACCTGCTGCCTGGGAAAAAAAATACGTCAGCCAAATGGCTGACCCAAGTCCGTAGGTTTCGATCGAAAAGTAGTGCGGATCTGTCCATACAGTACATAAAACCCAGTAAATAGTACGAATTTCGGCCCGAGGTATAACGACATTTACGTCTCCCTGGAGATTGAATTTCTATGTATCACATCAAAAGCCTTCTACATGACTCACCGTTATCAAAGATTTAAAGAATCAGGAGACTCTCCGAAAATATTAACAAAATTCGGATACCACACGCGTTAGAAACTTGATACAAAAAAAAGTACTAAATAAAAAAAAAAAATACTCGTCCGAGAATACACACGTTTATTTTCCATTCGAATTCATTTCTAGGTCCTCATTAGACATGATACGAGAGTGGTATTAAAACTTTTGCCCCGTTTAACACTCCATAGTGACAATGTAATGATCGAAGGTTGCCATGGTTAACACCATGGAGAAAACTTCAGTACCATGATGTGCGCAGCAGGTAGACGGAGGTGAAAGATCCAGTGTACTTTCGTTCTGATCGCAGCAGCCTATTTTGCTCTCGATTCGCTGTCGCGACCTTTCGCCAGACATCTGTATTCTCTCTGTTAGAAGACGTGGGTCAACCATAAGAGGAGACTACGTTGAATCCAACGTGTGTATATCTATGTACTATAGTTACATACATACAGAGACATACGCATATAGATATTCATATATATATAGACACAGAAGATCCGGACGCCCGACTCTCGAAACTTTAGCGCAATATTAAACGCCTGTCAAACGGAGTTAGGTGTAGTCTCCGCTCTGTTCCGTTGTCTCTCTTCCGTTCTCTCTCTCTTCTCCTCTCTTTTACGGAAATCGGTATACCAGTAGATCCACCATGTGGATATCTACAGAACGATTTCAAGGGGGAACTAGGGCTTGAATAGCACGATTTATACAGTTAAATGTAAAGCAGTTACGCCCTCTCGTTACAGCGGTAGACGACGTATATAGAGCAAAATTCCCAGCCAAGTTACGAGTGCTTTTCGTGATATTATGTTTGAGTTCACGCGTAATATACGCCGCCACCGCGGCGCAGCAGAGAGCACACACGAGCTATACAATGTTCTTAGAGATCTGTGCACCCCAGACACAGAGAGGAGGAGGAGGAGAGAGAGGAGGAGATAAACTGGGAAGGAGGGATCTAGTAGCAAAGCTTCGGATCATGCGGCTACATGCCTACAAGTTTTGCGATGTATATGTACCCCATTTAGCAGACGGTGTCGTACTTTTTACACACCGCTTACCTACGTATCTACATATATTACATTCCACTCTCGTTCATATCTTCTCCGCACCGATGCTTATCAGAGCATTTTCCATATTTGTTTCTTCTATATGAATTTTCCCTCTCTACCTCCGCTTTCCCGCTATTTCATTATTCATATGTCTTCCTGCCGACGCTACATTCACACTAAAATAGTACACAGGTAGGAGCCAATGTGGTCGCACGATGTATTCGGTCCAAAAGTTAAAATTTCGGATTTTCCTCCCATGATTCTTGCTGCTGTCCAACCCAGACGGGTGGAGCTTGGAATTCTCATTTTTCATTCTTTCGTTATTTGGTCTTGAGTATTTCGATCGTTCAACTAATTCATTCGTTTCATTGACCATTTTTGATGGATGGAAGTCTTTCATTCAGATTTAATCAAATAAAACAATTTCTGCAGTCATTAGAATGTCTTCTGGAGAAGACTTCCAAAAATGTCTTCAGCCAAGCTCTGCCACTCCAAGGATACTGTTTTCTCGGGATTAATACTCAGAATTTGGACTCCAATCTGTATGGAGTCTCTTAACGACAACATCGCTGCATCAACGTGATATTCAATTTTACTAATTTTCTATTAAAGAACTGTTCCAACAAAAGACTGTATTATGATGCTTAGCTAATCCACACTTTGGAAAGCACGTTCATTTTGTTACTCACGACAAGTCACGATCTCGCTAGAGAATGAGACGTATGAAACGTTCGAATAGATGTAGAAGGCGAGAGACACTCGCAATGGTATTATACATACTTTCATATGCATGCATACTCATATATATATATTTATATGTATATGCATAACTTTCATTGCTCAGGCTAGTAAGACCACACAGAAACGCGCGTGACGAGGAGAATGAAGACGGAACGCGTATGCACGTCGCCTGTAGAGTTATCTGAATTGGCAAAGTTTCTCGTCGCCCCGAGTCTTCTTCCAGCATAGTCAAGTCAACGGTCGCACGTGCGTTCGCAATGGGACACAAGATGAAGTGAGAGATATAATAATAGAGAATGAAAGAGAGAGAAAGCACTTGGAATCTGTAGAGAACATGCTTCTCATCGTTCTAATTCTTGGTCCGACCACGTCGGCCTTTCTCTACTTGTGTCACATAGTAAGGCGCAGGATTAAGAGCCCCCCCTGCTGTGACGAATATTATAATCCTATATCCGTATACGTACTATGAGGGGTGTATATTAGGGTGGTTCAAAAAAAATCGATATTTTTTTTTTTTCAATGGGTACGTTTCAATAGCTCCAGTAAGGTAAAAAAAGAAGCCTGTCAAAATTTGAGCCCTTAAAAAAATTTTTTAGAGGTCGCTCATCGCTATTTTGTATTTCCCATTTAAATAACACGGGAAAGACATCGCTTGCTGCTTCTCAATTTTATACCTCGCCAACGCGTGATCGTAGCATAATGCCACAGGCGGGTTTTTGTAGGGATTCAAACGCACTATCAAAAAGATCTCTTATCGTTTTACGATAAATCTACTCTTTCGGAAGATATTTATGGTTAAAGTTGACTTTGTAGTCAATTTTGAGATTTTTTCACTTTTCCGGCGAAACTATCGAACTCATCCTAAAATTTTATGGGACTTTTTTTAAAGATCATGTGCTTTTCTATGAAATCACGTTCGTAGATAATTGAAAAATCGGATTGCTGCATTCCGAGCTCATTCCTTAAAGGAAAATTGCGATTTCCGTCGAACAAATCGTTCTATTAACGAAAAATTTCAATAATAAGACTCCAATTTTGATAAAACTGCTGTGTGTAATGCTTATTGTTGATGAAACCGCAAAACACATCGCAATTTTTTCACGTTTTATTGATAGTTTTTCCTGCATCGTTCAATTTTTTTTTTTAATGAAAAATAAAAATAGTGGAAACGTCGATAAGTATTTTAAATTTGGGTAATTATTCACAATTTATTTTGACAGGATCCGGCAAGCGTCGACGGTGTTCTTCTACTACTAGTAAAAGATATCGCAGTTGTTCCACGCTACTGCATTGAGCAACATCGTTCAATATTTGTAAAAAATAGAAAATTTCCTGATTACTTTCATGATTAGATCACAGTGATAGATCTACTTCGAGAAAGTCA
Organism: Campoplex capitator; assembly: GCA_037576405.1. Lineage (NCBI taxonomy): Eukaryota > Metazoa > Arthropoda > Insecta > Hymenoptera > Ichneumonidae > Campoplex > Campoplex capitator. The sequence goes on along the minus strand of JARBWI010000323.1, from coordinate 2,578,787 downwards.
TAAAGCAAATCGGAATTTTCACAAAGTTACTTCTGATTGCTTATTTATAGAACAAAACGTTATTGAGTTTTTTTTTTAACCTATTGATTACTCTCAAAATTCACTTTTATTATCCAATTCTATAGAAAAAAACAAATCTCTGGACAAATTCAAAACTTGTAATGTAATTAAGTTGAAAAAACTGAGTTATAATAATGAGTTTTTGGAGTAATTGATTATAGTTCTACTGCAAAGGTAGCGACTTATATTACCGACGGGACGGAAGCGAAGGCTGTCCACTTCACTTCACTGCCACTTCAGTGACCTTCACTTGACCGTCATTCGACGTGCTCACTCTTGTTCCACCGCTAACATGGTACACTTTCCTTAATACTGCTCGGCATTTTTCATGTGTATTTTTCATATTTATCAACAATGGAGAATCGAATTTATCTTATCGGTGATATGAATGAAAAATTAGTGGGACGTAAACTGCCAACAGTTCGGGAGGTTATGTCTCTATTTTTGTATCAGACAAAGCTGTGTAATCGAACGATAAAACAAAGTGTCTCTATTACAATAAATAAAGTTGAAGAAAAATGGATGCACGCTGGAATACCAGTTGTCACAAACAAGACTGCAGGCGGAAAACTGTTGAAGATTTTCTATTCATGGCAAAAATTAAACAAAAATAGAAAACGGAAAAACTCTCCCGCGCAGAAGAAGAAAGAGGCATTGTTTATCCAAAAATCGGGGAAATTATTTGATATTGCTCGATCAAATGTGGATAAAGATCTCGATGATCATAAAAAAACATTTTTAGCGGCTCAAAGATCAGCTGCTCGATATGGGTTCGCCGATATAAAAGTTCCACATAGTTCACCAGGACAGTTCGAAGAAAATACAATGGACGTGGATGTCGATGGTAATTATTTTTTCTTTCCTTATACGTGCAATTTCATCGTAATAGCATTATTCAAAATTCAAATGTCATTCGTTCAATATAATATGCTACTTTTTTAAACTTGTTCTTGTTAGTCATCATCATTAATAATAAACTTTACAATTTTAGATCCTAACCAGCCTTCAACCAGTATGGAAATTCTTTCACGTCATCAATCAACTGTCACGATGATATCAGCAACGACTGGTACTCCAAATTCGGAATTCATATCGGACTACGAAGAACAGCTCCTTCAACAAAATGTACCTGCTAAACGTGACATAATGACGCCTGAACTTGCCTCCGCACTTGATCGAGCAAATATTAGTAATAGAAATGCTATGTTTGTGTTATCTGCTGCTTTTTCAAGTGCCGGGCTAGACATAGAAACGCTCAATTTAAGCTGCAGTACAATACGTCGAGGCCGTATGAGGCTAAGAAAAGATATAGCAGAAGGGTTGAAAGATGAATTCAAAACAGAAGATCGATACACAGTTCATTGGGATGGCAAAATTCTAAATGATATAGTTGATGGAAAGTCTGTCGATAGGATTGCGACTATAATATCTGCATCTGGAGTACATCAACTTCTTGGCGTTCCAAAAATTTTTGAAGGAAATGCAGAAAATCTGTCTTCAAGTGTCATTAGCACTCTAGATGATTGGAATGTTACTCCTTATATTAAAGCAATGTGCTTTGATACGACATCAGTAAATACTGGTGCGATTTGTTTTTTTTCTATTGGTATGCTTAGTAGAAACTATTGAAATATCGCATCAGAATCAAAATTTTTTATTTTTCATTTATTTGAATTGGTAAAATGGCGGTACATATTTTTTGTGCTAACAAATTTTTTCCGTCATAAATGAATATTTTGATCAAAATTAATTATTTATCATCACAATTTTTTCTTTCAAAGTCATTTGAAATTTTTAACAAAATTACTATTAGCGAATGAACAATTTTTATATTCAAAGTAGTAATTATATCTAGTTCGACAGCCGTGTAAAATCACCAAATTAGTAACTAAATTTTTTGAGTTGCCTTTATTTTGTATTTTAATTTGTGCATTATTATCATTTAATTTTCAGGTATCCACAATGGTGCATGTGCCAAAATCGAAAGAAAATTGGATCGAAAAATAATATGGTTGCCATGTCGTCATCATATATTTGAAACCGTTTTGAGAGGTGTTTTCGAAGTGTATTGGAACACAACTTGTGGTCCAAATGTAGCCATTTTCGGGCGATTTAAAAATTATTGGGACAATATTGATCAATCGAAATTTGAAAGTGGGATGGAAGACAAAATTGTCGCAAATGCCTTGGAACATGAAAGGCTCGAAATAATTACTTTCATCAATAATTGTTCCGAGGTAAATTTGTCAAATTATACGGAAATTGCATGATAGTTGTCACCTGAAAATTACAATTTTTCATTTTCCTTTTTTCATAGATTTCGCAGCCAAGAGATGACTACAAGGAGCTTCTCGAGTTATCGTTGATTTTTTTGGATGGTTCTGCGGAACGTACAATTCGTTTCAAACGTCCAGGAGCCATGCATCATGCACGGTGGATGGCCAAAGCTATCTACAGCTTGAAAATGTTCATGTTTAGAAGCGAGTTTTTGTTATCAAAACGAGAAATTGATGGTTTGCGCGACGTTTGTATTTTTGTTGTATTAATTTACATAAAAATATGGTTTACGTCTACGTCTGCTATTCGGGCACCAAACAATGATTTCGAATTATTCAAAAAGTTGATTCTTTATAAAAGAATTAACCTACCAGTCGCACAAAAAGCCCTCAAAAAAATGAGCGACCATTTATGGTATTTGAACGAAGAGTTGGCTCCTCTGGCTTTATTCGATGATAATGTTTCGGTGGACGTAAAAAAAAAAATGTGCGAAGCCATCCAGAATCAAGAGGGGCCGGTTACAATAAAGAAGCGGCATGTTGTTAAAGAAAAAAACTTGGAAGAATTTTTACAAAAAGATTTAAGTGAATTCGTCTCTCGAAATTCATTGACACTATTTAAAATATTCGATTTGCCGTACGACTTCCTCGATGTCGACCCAGCACTGTGGTCTAAACATGAGAGCTATCGGGAAAATGTGGATTTTTTAAAAAATCTAAGTGTTGTGAATGATGTTGCCGAACGTGGAATTGCCTTAATGGAGGCGTACAATAATTGCCAAACAAAGAATGAGGAACAATTCCAATACTTGTTAAAAGTCGTCCAAGCACATCGTCGACGTTTTCCGGATTGTAAAAAAAAAAATCTGAAATAGAGATCCGTTTTTTCATACTGAGTATATTTTTTTCGATTGTTGTACGCCAGTTGTTTTTACGAGCCCTATCCAATACCATTAATCCCACTTTCTTCAATACTTCACTATTTTAGATCCTGTTCTAGTTGGTTCGCGCCATCAGAAACTCAAAAAAGTCTTTCAATTAAGGACTGACCTTGCTGGAGACTGTTAACTTTGGTATTCGACGAAGCCACACTCTGACTGCACAATCATTACTGTCATTTTATTTTTCGAACTTGAAAAGAAACATTAAGAATTACGTAGTAACTTCATAAAGATTGTACACTTATTATTGAAATTTTTTGTTAATAGAACGATTTGTTCTACGGAAATCGCAATTTTCCTTTAAGGAATGAGCTCGGAATGCAGCAATCCGATTTTTCAATTATCTACGAACGTGATTTCATAGAAAAGCACATGATCTTTAAAAAAAGTCCCATAAAATTTTAGGATGAGTTCGATAGTTTCGCCGGAAAAGTGAAAAAATCTCAAAATTGACTACAAAGTCAACTTTAACCATAAATATCTTCCGAAAGAGTAGATTTATCGTAAAACGATAAGAGATCTTTTTGATAGTGCGTTTGAATCCCTACAAAAACCCGCCTGTGGCATTATGCTACGATCACGCGTTGGCGAGGTATAAAATTGAGAAGCAGCAAGCGATGTCTTTCCCGTGTTATTTAAATGGGAAATACAAAATAGCGATGAGCGACCTCTAAAAAATTTTTTTAAGGGCTCAAATTTTGACAGGCTTCTTTTTTTACCTTACTGGAGCTATTGAAACGTACCCATTGAAAAAAAAAAAATATCGATTTTTTTTGAACCACCCTAGTGTATATACAAAAGTTGACTAGTCGAAACAATTCAGGGGGTGGAAGGGGTGTCTACCGTGATGAGAAACGCAGATATAACCGGGTGACAACCTGACAATATAACAACGAGGATATGAACATCTTTGCTAAACAAAACGGGCCACGTGATCAATACAATCATATGATATGCATCTCGAATGAAGCCAAATAATTTTGTGTCGAGAAAACTTTCAAATTACATTTCAAGTTTTACAGTTCTCCACAATTGTAGCACGTTGAATTGTGGAAGACTCAAATATGAGCATTTGAATTTTAGGGATCTTCGGTCTTCTGTGTGTGTTTTCAGTTTTTACTGTTTGTCAAAGGTGCTTCTCTTGAAACTTGAAATCTTTGCGGATCAAAAGTTCGGAGTCGCCAGGCTCTTCTTTCGATCCAGATAAAAATGTAGCTCGGAGGATTTCGGATCGATTAGGATCCAAGTGCACACGATTCGAGGAAATAGCTCACTCTCTTTCATTCTGGGCCATTGCCTCATCAATATAACCTTTTTTATCGACCAGCATCATCAGCATCGAGAGGAACGAAGATCGAGATTTCTTGAATCCCGTTGGCCCGGCCGTCCAAACCTTCGTACAAGGAATCTCTTCTGTCGTCAATCGTTGCGCTATCTGCACAGCGAGAGATTTCGTAACAAGAAAAAGCCTAACGTTGCCTCCACGATGATTCGTCGACAATTTTTTTAAAATATTAGTCATCGTTTGACAGATTTGAAAATCTATAGAATAGAAGCCAGATAGAAAAGCTAAAGAATATTCGTGTAATTACAGAGTCGAATGCTTAAATAACTCCAACAGTTCTTCCTCGTGTATCTCTTTTGTTCTAAGAGATAAAGCAGAAGAAGAAACGTTACAATTTAACATACTAATAAAAAAATCTTTGAGAAAGAAAGAAAACGAGAAGAATAAGAGTAGCGAGAAGCAAGGCGAATGAGAAGCAAGAGTAGTAAACTTAACGGAGCAAGAAATTTAGAAGCTGCGAGAGAAGAGGAAGGGCACGCGTTACAACGTTTGAGGATATACATAAACCGTACGGAATAGCTGCTCCCAAGACGAAAATATCAAATGGTTTTCCCTCTTTATACATATATATATTTGTGCAAAATGAACGTATATGCACATACGTGTGATCCTCGACAATTCTAGAGAGGGTCGCGATGTGTATATCATTTATAAGAGGGTAGATGGCAACTGTGGGCATATACACGGTAAACCTTCGTTATTCACTCGACGTGTTACTTAACAGGACACGTTCTCAGCGAGTAACGCTCTTAAGGTCGCTCTTTGCTTTTCAGGAGCTGAGTATAACACTATACTTTCTTTCGCATGCATGTATATATGTGTATATACACAGGAAACCAAAACTATTATCTCGATGATTTCCATTTCATATATCAGAGATTACTCCCACGAGTATACACAACCCTATCAACGCCGGATATACAACGATCATTCAGAAACGATGCGAATAACTGGTATAATTTTATGACACATAGTAGACACGTATGTGGTACACACAGGGTGTATGTATACAAGACCTAATGAACCTCAGGCTTACGAGGAAACCTCGAATATTGGAGAAGCGAACGATGGTATTACGCAGATCCCAAATAATAAAGTTGTAGGTTCTGGTTCATAATCGTAAATTGAAAAAAAAAAAAAAAAAAAAAAAAACAGACTATTATACCGTAAGCCAAACGCGAGGACAATGAAGTTTTTTTTTCATTGTTCTTCCTTATACACTCCTTCCTCCTTTTACCATTTTCATGTATATTACAGTAGAGAGTAAAAGATGTTAGGGTAAAGCTCTACAGCGGGTGAGAAACGGTGTTTCAACCCTCTACTTTGTGATCCCTGACTCTCTCTCTCTCTCTCTCTCTCCCTTTCTTTGTCTCTTGGGTCTCGGTATTTTTTTTTCTCACCCGTGTGACGACGAAATATTGCTGTCACATTTATTGCTTCAATGTGAGCCACGTCTCCAAGGAACAACCCAAGAAGCTAAACCCAACTCGGTCAGACGGAAGAGGTGGAAACGAATGGATAAACTCTCGGGATAAATATCCAAAAAGTCTTACCTATATACGTTTCACAGGAAAACATGTAATGTTTATAAGCAAAGAAAACTCTCTTCAGGCAACAGAATAGATACTACAGAAACTCACTTCGAAATAATTCACACAGGCAATACGTATGTACTTTATACATAATACCTAAGAACGAGATACCTATCGAGAGACTCGAGATAGAATATCGTTTTGCCATATAAAAAAGCTAACAATCTTGAATCGAACATTTTTATGAATTACAATGATTTTTTTCTTCTTCTTCTCGTGATATTTGTTATCGTACTACGTCTCGAATCTCAGACATAATATAAAATCTTTGCTTTTGAATAATTTACGAGTATTTGTTTCAAAAAACGTCGAACTTGACGAGTTTTTTTTTTCGAAGAAACGACGAAGCAAGAGTCAGGTGAATGAGATTTTTACTCGTCCAATTTTTCACCTCGCAATCTAGGCAGTGAAAATCGTTTAGATTATTTTCATTCTGTCTCCAATCTACAAAATGTTTTTGTGACAATTTTTAGAACTCGAACCGCTGTCTCTTGCTATCAACTGATTAAAAATTCGCAAATATCGTTTATTTTCACTTTCAAGCATTGAACTCCTCGTCTTTTAGGTTCCCTTTCCTCATCTCTCTTCCTAGTGCGATTTCTCCACTACACCTCGCTACAAGAACCCCCTTTAAAACTCTCTGCAAGTATACAAAATTAATATTATTTTCATATGTTAATAACATTTTTAGAAAATGTATTCATAATACATGTATTGCTGCCGGTTGCCCAGCAACATGTCCGTATGTTAATCGTTTACGGTTCCAGTAACCTTCCTATAATGGGATTCTCCAACTTGCTAATACCTATATACGCAACTCAAGGCATTCTCTCGCACCATTGACATTGCCGGAGTAAGCTTATGCAGCTACTGCTGTATACGGAGCGAACCCTAAAAGCCAGTATGTAAATTATTCAGCTATTTCCTCGCAACCAAGCTTCCTAATCACTCACCAAACTCAATTATTCATTTTGCTTTATGGCTCGTCGGCATAGGTTCGGTTTAGACTATCCTCGAGAACATACCGTCTAGTATGTCGTCCAGGCGAGATATATAGATCGAAAATCACGCATGAAAGGTGCAATTAGGAAACAAACGTATGCGCACATGTTCATTAAAGAATAACGTAAGGCTATTAATAACGAAAAAACACTTCCCAATTCAGCCCCGTAATAGTGCAGAGGTCGCGCATGATCATTGCTTTCTTGATCGATGACCGTAACTCCGGAACTATGCTCCTGATTTTTCATAATTCCGGAGCAAGATGAATACTGTTTTCTTGCTAGTCATATCGTGCACTTGAATGATTAGTAGACGTCAGTCCTGCAGATCTTCGATCAAGATTGATGTCATCGTAAAATTTCGCCACTCAAAGAAAGCTAAGAAAATGATAATAGTCATGCTGAATCTGTGATTGAATAATCGGAGTACACGTGTCCGCATCTGGCTAAAAATGGTGATGACTTACTTCAAAAGGTTTGTTGCAAATGGGACTGACGTCGGAGCAGTCTGGGTCGTTCGACCAGTGTAGAGTGAATGATTCAATTTTGAAATCTCCATTGTGGAATGAAGATTTTTTCTTTTATATCTATCGACAGATGAGTAGCCTGTTCGTGGCTCGGGTGGTTCCCATGTTAAGCGGTTTGAACTGAGGCTACAGTTGGATGAGTGACCACTTAGCCGGGCGCGGGCTTGTTCATCGATCGCTGAAAGAGAAACAGTTTTTCTGAGTTTCTATTAGGGTGAACCCATGGAAACCTGCACCGGTGGAGCTCGCAGATTAAATTAACCGGTTCGGTGTCGAAAACTGAGAAGATTCAGGGAATCAAAGCTCCTGACTTTTCTGCAGGGTGCCAAAAATGTTGATCAAGTTCGTTAGATACTATTCCGTTGTTTTAGCTACTATTAATATTTGAGTTTACGGTAATAACTCAATGACAATATGCTTAAGCAAGTTCTCGGACTATTTCGTAAGTGCTTATATCCCCTTATGGTTAAAAAACATTTGTGGATAATGGTCCATGCATTATCAGTGATCTACAAATGGATCAAAATGATAATCCACTTCACAACCATTCCCCTGGCACATGTGTGTATTCATCACAATGGAATAGTCAGTTGGAAGTGATATACTCTCGGGTAATAAAAAAAAAAGCTCCACGAAACAATACTCATTCCATTAAACAGTGATGAAGATCGAGCGAACAAATAATTCGACCAAATACTCGGTGAGTTTGTGAGCACGAGAGATACATTATGAAAAAAAAAGAAACAAAAAAAGCTGACCAAGTACTTTGATGAAATTTTTTACACTTCAATCAGACTTTTTGTTCACTCTGACCCACAATAAATCTCGCCCTGCTTTGCCATTTATTCAATGACTGTAAAATCCAATCTTAGCTATCCGCGCTATCATTTGTTTTATGTGAATTAACTTTATCTGAAAATTATTTTTTGCAGAGAAATGATTCGTATCGTAAGGATTTAACTTTTAATCGATGTTTGTGAAGAGCGATTCTCGGAGGGCAGACGTATTTTAGCGAAAAAAATATGAAAGGGGTAAATGAATGTACTTGTCCAGGTTTTGTCCCCTCGGGGGTGGACGGGGTTCAAAATATGTAAATAGGCAATTAAAGTAAGAGAGGGGAGAGGTCGTTTCAGTTGTTTCAACACAAAGGTATCACTTGATTAACTCTCTTCTGTTGATGACCCCATACATTTTTCTCTGACATATCGCCGTCGTTCATCAGCGGCATTCCATTGCTTTCTACCCCTTAATTTGCTTTACTTCTCATTTGCGCGAACGTATACATACATATATCCATCTTACTCGAATCCTCTCCGCCACACTTGCTCTCGTCGGTAAATGCGCTTGTACCTTTTGTACTCGACGAAGTCTCTCTCTCTCTCTCTCTCTCTCTCTCTTTCTCGCTATATTATGCGGCAGAGCCTACTATTGCACCTCATCAACGGACAATGTCCAGAATAAAATATTAACCGAGGCCAAATATGTAATATTCATGGCTGTACGGGTGAACTGTTAGCCCCCGTCCCTCTATTCAGACTCGGTACGAGCGATGTAGCCTTTGTTATCCTTGCAGAGAATATGCTCGCTGTGATGTCATAAGAGAGCGAGTGAGATGGGAACGATGTTTTGCCGCAAAATTCTGAGGTGGAGAGAGCGAGACCGTAAGAGAGTTGAGACTCGCTCATACTTAGGCAAACTAACTGTGTGCAAAGGAACGAGGGGAAGCAAGCAAGCGAGAGAGAGAAAGAGAGAGAGAGAGTCGGAAACGAGGGATGAAAATTATTAAGTCAGACCTCTCCTTCAAGCCCCCGTTTCTCTTTGGGTCTGCTGGGACAAAGATTTATCTCGAGGGGTCGTCGTCGTCGTCTCAGAGTGGAATGTGACTCTGGGCCATGGTTTTCAATATCAAATTAACTCCGCGCTACGATTGGAATGATTCTCATTACCATTCATAGAGGGCAACTCTGCTACACATCCTTATCAGTCGATATAAGCTCAAATGGACTTCGATCTTTCTCAGATAATTAATTTATTCGGAGATTAAACTGTAGAAATTCAAACAAAAAAAACCTTTGCGTTCGTGAGATGAGTTTGACTGATGCGAGAGGAGTAATAACAAAAATCTAATTTTAGTAGTAAAAGTAACTAAAAAATATTTTCAAAATACTCTTCAGCTCTTTGGCCTGGTAACCTATTACCATCTCCGTCGGTAGTAAAATAATACAGTCAATTTTAAATTCGATAAAAACGAATGCTCATTCCATTATTGTGACAAGATACGCAGCAGATGTTCTTCGGAAAATGAAGAGCAAAGTTACAAGATTTAATTTAAGAAACTTCTCAATTGTTGCTCCGGAATCCTTTGAAATGGATTTCTACAAATATTTCCAAAGAAAATTATTGAGAACACGAATCTTGGGGGCAGAAAAAAAACATTTTTCGTGCAGAGCTAAAGAATTGGTTGAAATGAAATTCTACGTCATAAATGTGCCAAGTGTGTGTGCGTGAAAATCAGATTATAATGAAAACTGGTGCGAGTAACTTTCTATGGACGTTAAATGGTGTAAAATGACTGTCAGTTTAAAATAAAAATTTTCATATGTATCCTACTAAAATACTTTACATTCGTTATTTATGTCCAATAAAAATCGAGAACTCCGGCATAAAAGCTAAACTACATGATAAGGTAGTAGCCAACCTCCCTTGCCTCTTTGTGCCAGGGTGTTCACACGCAGTCTGTTTATTTCGATTCTCCCATACTACGTTGAGAATAAATTTTTGTTTTTTCCACCCCCTACGAGACCGAAGCCAGGATCATGTACTCGATTATATAGTGCACGTTTTTATACAATTTCTCTTTCTCGCTCATCTTTTATCCCTTATTTCTCGCATGGATAAAAACGTGAATCCTGTCGGTTATACTCGGAGCTTTGCCATTTTACTTTAGTTAGTCCGCAGGTAACGCAACACGCTGCGGCGAGAATGCGAAAGAGAAGAGCAAAACCGAATGAGAAAAAAAAACGAGGTATAAAGCTGCAATGAGAATGAGAGGGAATGAATTTTGCTTGTAAATTATCAATGTTTGAGCTTCTTCAAGACATTTTGTGAAACTTATCGCTGGGCGTACCACTGCTTCCTACGAAACGTATACATGTGTTCGGATATTTATGCACTACCACTTTCGTCCGAAAGTGTATATGAACAGCCCCCCGGAGATGCCAACATAGAGGCACTATACATGTACATCTATACACGTTCTTAGTTTCTCTATTGGCATCTCTCGGGAACTATATATATATGTATCGTTCACGAGTACGAGTCGAAGCAACGTGGAACTTGGTCCAGGTGCAAAGTTCTCTTAGTGCCTTGTAATGCTGGGCTGGGCCATGTGTTTCGTGCGCAAGAACCGAGGGAAGCGCTGCGAAGAAGATTATCTTCGAACGACAACTTTGGTGCGTTACATAGGTATATTATAAGATTGAAAAAAAACTTAATTACGTGTACAGCTATTTCACCTCGCCTTCACATTGAGACGTGACGTTCTTGAGGTAGTTTTCTCCGCAGCTTTTTTTCATATTCTGAGAAATTTTACAACTGCATCAGCCTTCCTAGCTCCTGGGTTCGTTTGCGTTGCAATTTTTATTAAGATAAATCACGAAAATCCTTAATATCCATAATCCTTTTCGATTAACCTTCGATGCTGTATCTCATCTGATCGTTGTAAATACATTTTCGTTTTTATCGCTTCGTTACTGGCTCATAACTGCTGGCAACACTCATACAATCTTGTAACAAATCGATACCATTCGGCTCCAAAAGTTTAGAGTTCAGCATCAAGATGGAGCATCAAGAAAAATGTCGCCCAGATGCATATGAGCGTAATCCTTGCCCCTCGGGTGTAGCGTTTTCCGTCCAAATACATAAGTACATATACACACAAACATAAATATAAAAAATGATCATAAATATGAAGAAAAAAGAAAATTATAAAAGTAAGTACACATAAACTTAAATAAGTGTATGCATGACGATCTATGCGTCGAATGTTCCCTAATTGCTACTCAAATTAGAGAGCAACGTCCTGGTACGATGACTGTTCGCGTACTCGTTCAACCGATTGCCAAGAGCAAGATTAGATGCAATTACTGAAAGCTTACGGTCGTTACATCGTATGGGGTTGAGTACGTTCTCATTTTTTCAGGAAACCCTCGACGGTCCGAATGCTCAGCAGTCCGAACGTCGACGTTTTTCTTTTCATTATTTTCCACTCTGATCGATTTTACTGGAAATAATCATCAAAATTGTGCCAGACAGAAAATGGTCGAACTAGAGAAATGAGGAAATTAAATATCGAGTCTATATTGAATCAATAATTACGTGGATAAAATCCAATCCAAATGTGATGTTTCCCTGACTGAAAATATCAGGATTACAGTGAATTCCAGCAAATCAGTAGTCCACAAATCGTTGCAAAAGAATCTTATCGTCAATTTGTCGACTCAATAGAATCAAATCATCTGTAATCGGGCTTGCTTACCCTGTAAAAGCTTCAAGACTCACAAAATTTATGAATTTATTCCTCAATATTTTGAGTCACATCTTTCTAACACTCTGATATTTATTTTTTTCTGCTTTTTGATTTTTTTCTTTCTGATTTTTCTGAGCTTTCTGATTTTTGTCTGATCGATGATCTGATTTTTAATGCTGCACGCACGCTGTGTTAGATTCGCCTGTAAGTGAACAGTCGATGTCGATTCCAGGTCGAACTTCCAACTGGTCTTATTCGGACCAGTTCATCTCACGAAAGGCTAAACTCGCTTGTGCTAAATATCGAGTGGCAGAAATCAGTTTGACCTCAAATCTGGTTTTACCGAAATACCCACTATACATTCTTCCATAGGAAAAAAGTGGAGAGAGCTAAAGAAAAAGTGGAGAGGACTGTGTAGTCCTGAGAGGAAAACCATTCGGTTTGAATTCTCTGTCACAGTGAGAAATCGAGGGGCGAAAGAAGACTTAGGTAGGCGAGCGAGAAGCTAAAAACCGAAGAAAGAAAAAGTGCGGGAGAGGGCTTGGGGTGTCTCGTTAGTCATTCGACGACAGACTTAGAACGCCTACGACTTATCCCACCTCAGCACCGATACATATACTCTCTCCTATGAAATGCTTCGTGGTCGATCGTGCTTGTTGGAAAAGGTGAATGCTTTCTTCTCTATTATTTCTCTCTCTCTCTCTCTCCCTTCTTCTATTTTCCTCGAATTGGCCTCGCTTAGCCTGCGTATACATCGAAAGTGTAACAGAATATTTTTTGATAAAGAAAAATAGAGAAAGTTGGAAGCATCGAAGCTTGAATCAACATGGGAAATTAAATGTTTCGAAAAGTAAACGGATATCCGTTATGCCCTCATTCGTATTCATACAATTGTGCGACGTTTGCAACGTCTACCTCCGATTGGAATAAGAAATATGTTATTTCAAGAAATAGCTTCGTGGCGTACAACTTTATTCCGCTTGTTCCGCAAACAGGTGTGTCTCGAAAAGTGTCTATCTTTTCGTTATTCTCTGATTTTCTTATTTCTCTCTCTCTCTCTCTCTCTCTCTCTGATTTCTTTCTCATTTATTCTTACGTATTCTCTAGTAGTCTCTCCGAAAAATTTCTTTGCCTACACCTAGAAGAAATTTCCAGTCTTCTCGAAGGCTTTATACCTATATATAAACCCTGCTACGAAACTCGATTTCGATCCTTCATTGACATTCGTCGACGTGAACATACAGCATGAACCCTTATTTAGATATAGGTTATCGCTGCGAGACGTAAGGACCTAACGCGCACTGTTTCACCTGCTAAATGAAGTGAGTTGTGCTATTTTGCTCGAAACCTCTCAATGTACACGGAGACGACGATACAGCTGGTCGCGAACCGTTCTACACACGATCCACATAGATCTCGTGTATAGATGCGTACACCCACGAAGCCAAATGGAAGTGAGACCACGCGAGACAGAGAGCCCGACAGGCGCTTTTCCCTTTTCTGTGCGGAGAACTTCGGCTGGCAAAATACTATCGAAGCCCCGATATCCGCGATGTTCTCAACGAAAAGAGAGAAAAATATAAAAGGACACAGAAATATAACGTGTACGTGTACCACAATCTGGGATTCACACACAAGCTCAAATTTGATTTATATGTTAATCGGTAGACAGCTGTCTCATGACGAATGTACGCAAGTGCGCACCGTCTGCGCCGCTATATGTGGACTGTCGATTTTCTCGTATTCTCCTATTTCACTGCTACATCCTTCTTCTCGATGCTTCTTCTGCTTCTATCCTCGCTTCTATCTTTTTCTCTATTTTATTCTCTCGCTCGATGGTATGACTTTCTTGTTTTTGTTCGTTCTCGAAACACCTCGTATAAGTAGACAACTTCTGAATTAGAGTCTCATAAAATTCAAGTACTGCAAGCAAATCCGCGCAAACGAAAAAAAAGAAATCGGGCATGACGTGTGTGGCGAGACATGCTTGAAACTGGTTCAAGCTCTTCTTTATTTGGAAGCAGTTTTTACAGTTTCACTTGTTTCTAAAATCTCGGAAAATCGTTCATACGTGAGGCTGCCGATAGTAGAAAAACGTTATACGCAGCGTAACGACCGATAAGCGATATCGGAATGTATCTGAGCACAGTTTTGCAGTGCGCTCAACTCGCTTTTTTTTTTCTTCATTTTACCGCGTGATACCGGAGTCATTTAGAGTGCTGCATAAAAGCTTCCACTCGGTTGACGGAACAATACAGTCAACGTTCCGTTCGTTTTCGTTTTTTGGAAGAAAAAAAAAAAAAAAAAACGATTTTCGATTGATTCAACGCTCGAAAGTTTCGTACGGACACTTTGACGGTATCAAGTTTTTATACGATTGGAAAACATTTTTGATAACTGCGGATTTGGATATTCGTCGGAATCGATGTTCGATAACTATGCACAGCAAAACTATTGAGCCTTCTGACAGATTTATTTCTAATCGGTTCGACTACTTTTTTTTCAACTGAACGTCACTGGAAATAATCCAAAGGACTAACGTATAAATAGCTAAATAAACGATTAGTTTCAAAATGTTTGCACGTGTATAACCAACAACAACATTATGATTTTTGCGTTTACAATTTTCATAATTAACCACCCAAGAAGTTTGAATGCACTATTATTATAATGAAATTTTAATTGCAAGTTCATTGTTACTCTGCCAATTATGAATCGAATCTGCAAAAGCTTTATCAACCCATCGAAGCCGATTCAGAAAAATATTCGTTTAAAAGTAAGAGTATTTTTGAAATTGTAGTAAATAAATAAAACCGGAATTTCTTCAAGCCAGTATTCCCCAGCTCAAAAGTTCATTTACAATAACTATTTGAACATAGAAATTTTAGTAAATGATACCAAGTTTTATCACGAATAAAAGAATGCTACCACTCTGAAAAAATGTGACGAGCATCCAAAATCCTCAAGCATTTCCGTCTTGTACAATAGTATTGGGACGTTCACGAGAAAATCGATTCGACGAACACAATAATTTCCGTTATTCGTATGCACGATTAATGATAAAATAAAAAATCTTTTACGATGATTGCGATAAAAAGCAGGAAAACTTATAAATATGATCACTGGAGAAGCTCTCAGTTCACCGTAAAATGATAGACTTTCATCGTCGTGTGTAGATATCCCGTGACAAAGAGTTTTGTATACGCATGAGTGATAATAGAATCGTAGGAAAGGAGAAAACTCGAATAATAGGAACACATGCGAAAAAAGAAGCTCGACTTTCATTGCTTCGGGTTTGTATGCAGAAACTTACACAGAGAAAAATACGTGTATACATGTATATTTATTCGATCGATCTAATCGTGTTTCTCGAGATATACTCAGGCTTGTGACACCCGAGACGATAGGTTCGATGACCGTCTTCTATATATTCTCTCTGTCTTTCTCGTTACTCTACTTCCTCTGTTTTGCACGTCTACGTAACCTCCGTATACGTAATGCTTGCAAACGAGTGAAACATTTGCATGAATCTATATCTTGGAAGGGATTCGCCAGATCCAGCGAAGGGATCGAGTCGTGAATTTAATTACAACATGAACCCGTAACATCCATGAGGCAGGAGTAAATTATTCTCTTTGCTGGCAACAGAAATTTCGATGGAAGAATTTTTAATTTGATTTTTATACTAATTTAGGGGAACGAAAACAGGGATCTGCAAGAAAATGCTTTTCTCTGGCTGAAAACTTTGGAAGAAAATATCTTATAAAATCTTTCAGGGCATGGGAAAGCACTTGAGTAAATCCGAACAGTTGAAAGTGAATGACTGAAAAATGGATAAAAAATTTCAATTGAATCAAATATTGGCGTTTCAGCAAAGAAAAGAGTCGTCTACGATCCCACGTTTTAAGCTCGAACAAGAAACCGATCATTTCTCCAAATCTTTGAACTCATTCAATCGAATGATCCCAGTGAGAAGCGATCTGACATTGTAGTATACCAGGATTGCAACATCTTAACGTATCTCAAGTGGCAATGATGTTGGCATTTACCATCGTGTGGATTAACAATCGAACAAAATAAAAAAACCACATTTTTGTATACGCCTTCTGGATCTATAAATCCGCGATAACATGGCAAATGTTACGATTATCACGTTTTTTTTTTTCGTAAATCACATCCGCACCTTTATCTCATCGTTGAATCAAGTGTCGTGGTTTTCCCAGATCTCTCCTATTTTCGTATTTCTCGAGAGCCTGCTACTGATTCGCACAAAATATCTGCAGGAGTTAAACTCGCTTGAAATTTTTTTTATATCCAACCATTTATACTTTTTCATATAAATTGTAAATAAACCCATTCATTTTTTCAGGAAATGGAATTGAAAATAGATGATTTTTTAGTCGATTCATTTCCCGTTTTACTTCAGCATATTTACCATCGCCTGGTCGATTCTCCACTGGACAAATAGTCTACATCGAGAAGTTCGAATCTGCCTCCGCTACATATGAAATTAAATTCCATATATTTTTCCTCTAAAGATTCTTTTTTATGTTATTTTTACAAACATGCTGCATGCTGCTCGACGCGCTAGAAAACATTGGAATTCTCAAATTAAACAGTAGATTCATATATTTTTTTCATTCAATAAAAATGAATGGAGAATTTTATTTTATTTTTTTGTTTATTTTCGTGAATGAAATTATAATCAAAATGAAAATGTTTGCAGTACTGCCCGGAGGCAGTGAAAATTTTCCATCAGATAACGATACACGTCTGATGGTATGTAACGTTGTATTCAAATGCATATAACTGCTGAACAAACGACTTCGAATCTCCATTCATTTGTATGAACTCATTGAAACCAAATACTCTCATAGAATTCACACATTATTTCAGTCTTATTAAGCCGCTGTACATTCATTCGGAATAGGGGAAGAGTTGTATACGTGCATTACATTCGATGCACTTACACAATGCCATAGAAAGGCAATGGAATGCAATGAGCAGCAAATTATCGGCTGACGATCATTCGATAAAACGGACCGAATAATTTACACCGATCAGCTATACGCATACGATGTATACCGGGGATGCGTATGAGCAGACAAAGTGTGAGTTTGAAATAAAATTTCAATTTAGATATTGAATTTAATATTCCAATTGTTCGTATCCGTAGGCTCTTTGGCACTAAATAAATTACTTCGTTCGGTAAATGTGTATATGAGGCATTTCGCGCCAATTCGGGAAGGTCCGGGCCAACCGGGTTGGCAAAAGGGTGGCCCCTCGTATGCATGTATTTTAAATTTCTATCAAAATTTAGAATCCGGATATTCCATTATTTTCTTATTATTCCCAGTGAATGATCGGAAAATATAAAATCATTTATTCAATGATAAGCCAAGAATACTATATAGTGAACCGGTTTTATAAAAATGGGATCAATACTTTCGTCTTTTGTGCACAATTGAAATGAAAAATTTCGTAATATCAGGCATTAAAATTGTATCTTCGCATCATTCTGAATCCTGGAATCGAGTTTGTCGATTGAATTCAACATTTTATTTTTTCGTCTTTATCGTATCATTAGTCCATACAAACTGTAGAATTTATGAGCGCTATCAGCAGAGTCGCCTGATTGAACCGCGATCGATCCTCACTTTTCATTTAGTGTAGACTTTTTTCCACTACACAGTAGTTTCTTTGGTCGTTCAAAATGGTGTATGAACTCGTCTCAATAAAGAGATTGCACGAGCCATTGCATGCCGCGCAGCTAACGCGATAGAAACGGTCGCCCGACGATTAAAACATCTCGAGATATGCAATTTTTTAAAAGATAGAAATGATTATTGAGAAGGCACGTCGGGAGTGCTATGAAAACCGGTATATAAACGAACGTTCTCGTCGAACAAATCCTCCAAGCTAGAAAATTTATTTCATCATGTTGTTCGTTTTAATTCTTGGTTTTCTATGCGTTGGGAGCTTCGGTGAGCTTTAATCGAGGAATTCGAGTTGTTTTCTTTGTTCGAATTGTTTTTTTTTTTTTTTCAATCATTTTCGTTATCCGTGATGTAAAATAATGTTGAGAGATTATGTAATCAAATGGAATTGGCTTTTAAAGGATTCGTGGCGAAACCACCGTTTCCTGACCACCGAATAGTTGGCGGAGTAGCCACAACCATAACCGAACACCCTCATCAAGCTTCGTTACAATACTACGGTAGTCATTATTGCGGGGCTTCGATAATCGGCAACAAATGGGTTATCAGCGCTGGCCACTGTGCCGGTGGTTCAGCATCGTCTTACGGCGTCAGTGTCGGAAGTAACCAAAAGTATGGTGGTCTGGTGTACGACGTCAAGAGAATCGTCAGGAATCCTCAGTACAACGGATACACGATTGATTACGATATTGCACTTTTCGAGGTATGTTCTTGAGAGGAAAACAGGAGTCTCGGAGTCTTGCATTTCGCCAAGAAATTCATTCACGAATTATTCATTTGTGTAATATTATAGTTGAGCATAAAATCTTTATTTCAAACGGATCGTACGTAAAGGTTGACAAAATCATGTGGCAAGATCGATATAAATAGCTTCAAAATATTCTAAACTTTTGAATAGTTGAGAATCCGGAAATGAGTTTAAAGCCATTTGAGATTTAGAGGCTACAACGTTGATAATTTGTATTTTTGAAAAACTTTTTCTACTTCTCGTTCTTTTTTATTTCGAATTTTGAAAGAGACTTTATCCTGAGAAAATAAACTTCGTTGATTCAACGAGACTGGTGTTGGATCAACGGATCGTGCGGCGAACAAAATGAAATTATTTAAATCGAAGAAAAAAGTAAAGACTCATTCCGCTGGATCCAATAAATATTATTGACGACGACGTAAACATGATTGAATCTAAAAAAAAAACGTTTTAATCAGAAAATTTGTCTTCTCGGTGAAAAAAATTGTAACTCAGTTGTTCTATTCTTTCATTGATCGTCGAAGGTTTTTTAATAATAATTGCTGATAATTGTAAATATCGTGGCTGATATAATGATATACGCGATCATGAGACTTGCAGAATTAATGGATTAATCGAATGAGCTCACAGAAATCGAATGATATAAATTTCATAATCCACTCAATCACACATCGCACTAATCAGCTAAAATTTCCTCGTATTTACAGTAAATTTATCTACGATCATAGAATTAATATCTGTTATGGTTTATTCATAGGAAATAGCTCATATAAATAGAACTTTAAATGTACGAAAGATTGTTGACCCGCGAGGGCGTTTATTGCTGCGGTATATGCATTAATTACTTTTCCGCAGATAAACGATACTATCAAATTCAACAAGAGTATAAGCGCCATAGCATTGGCCACGGTTGAAATCCCAGCGAATGCGACTGTGAATGTCACCGGTTGGGGAGCTCTTTCGGTAAGATTAAATAGCAAAAATGATCGATTTCGTTTCTTAGCGTCGAACAAATTAAACGAATTCTTCCACTATTAAAGTACAATTTTTCCATCGATGATTTCGCAGGAAGGTGGTTCCTCTCCAAGCATATTGCAGCAGGTATCGGTCCCCATTGTAAGCCGGAAAGCTTGCGTCGCGGCATACGCCGACCTCAATACCATAACGCCGAGAATGATATGCGCGGGTTTGGACAGAGGTGGCAAAGATTCTTGCCAGGGTGATTCGGGGGGACCTTTGACGGCCAATAAAAAACTTTATGGTATCGTTTCATGGGGCTACGGTTGCGCTAAACCCAAATATCCTGGCGTGTACAGTAACGTCGCAAGCATGCGTTCTTGGATAAAGAATGTAACGGGAATCTAAAAGAAACAAAAAAAAAGAAAAAAGTTCTCCTCGATTGTCCGACAGAAAAGTTTCGCAAATTCCTAATACCGGTATTGTTCCACAATCCGGATATTATACAACTGATAAGATTATGATCGAATGAAAAATAAAGAATAATTCTTATTTTTCATGAAAATATTTTTTTTTTTCCAAATCTATCGTCGTTTCTGTCGTTTCCTATAGAATCTGCAGCCTCGACCGGTAAAGAAGTTGAAAAAACTTCAACCTTAGAACCTTGGTGACTTACGATTGAACCGAGTTAATGGCTGGATTCAAACGGAGAATCCACGCATAGTTAGGCATCGGTGTATGCAAATATTGCGACGTATGGCTCGTCGGATGCTTCTAATTTGAGCGGAATGAAGATGGCACTTTCGAGTGTTCATCCATCGAAGGGCAAAAGGCCTCTTATAGGATCCTTGTACATTTGGAACTCACGTATTCGCTTGTTGAAGGCACACGACTTCATTGTTATTCCAGTGATAATACGTAGAGCTCGAGTGAGTCTTCAAATACAAAGTCATTCCTTTCTACGCTTCTCACCTTCTCTACTCTGATTAACCTGTCTCCTTCCATACCGTCTACAACCTCAAAGAGCAAATCTGTATTCACGATGGATCAAACGTTACGAAAACAGGTTTCCCCAATTCATCCGCAGGATAGCAGATGTTACAGTCCAATCATTCAACGGCAGACCCATCAACTTCAATTCTCATATCTCTCTGTGTCAATCATTTTCATCCGGTTAATATTAAAAATTCGTTGAAAAACCTCATGTCAGAAGCATTCTTTATGGCTTTATTTTTATTTCTTTGAATTCAGCAGCTCGATTTAAGGGGGTCCTGAATTAGAAGGTCCAAAAAATCGATGTTTTGGGGAATTTTTTTAAGGTAAAAAAAAAAGCAAGTTCAGCGAAATTTTCAGATTATTTTATTACATGTCTGAACATGAGAAAACAATTTTTTTTAAAGAAAAATATTCACAGGCAACCGATTTTTATGCACATTCGTGCAACTGCTGTTTCCAATCGGCGGGACAGATGGAGCTCGTAATTTTTATCTGAATAAAAAAAAAACAAAAATCATTTTAATTGTTATATATTTTTCATCTATATGAACTAAAAACATTGTCGAAAAAAAAATTCTTAACGACTTTTTTAGCTAGTTGAAAGGATTTTTTTTTTTTTCATAAAAAGCACATTTTCTATTTCAAACCCGAGAAAACATTCGAATTTCATGATTTTTTTAGTTTTTCTTAGTTCATATAGATGAAAAATATATTACAATTGAAATGGTTTTTGGTTTTTTTGATTCAGATAAAAATTACGAGCTCCATCTGTCCTAGACTATGTAGTTTCGGGCAATTGACTACTGAATTGAAAATCATTTCATACGCAGGAATGATATTTCTAATGGAGCAGATAAAAAATGGCTGACGAAACTGTGACGACAATGGTTTACAGCTCGTCATTTAAGTTACGTATATTTCGCAGAATCGTTTCAATTGATATTGCAACAGTTCGAGAATAAATGAAACGCGAAACAATAACTTTCCACACATTTTGGCAGAAGGATTACTGCGAGCATGAAAAAGGAGGAAAATAGCGAAACAATTTGTCGGCGTGACAATTAGCGAGGAGTATATTTATGCACATTTCAGGGAAAACGCCGTTCAATCGAATATTTCATGACTCCGCTACGCTGTTGAATGTCCACGGGTGACGTTAATTAATTGTCGATAGTATTTACTCGAAATGAATATTTAATGAAGGCACGAGGATTAGATACGTAACGCATGGAAACAGAAATTTTCAACGCTGCATACGAAAAACCTTTATTCTGTATCGTCGATATAAACGTTTTGGCTCACTCGCCCATAAAATACATATTCGTATAACTACATAATTGAACAAATACCGTGAAAGCCGGTGGTCGTTCAACTAGCCATTATCACTGTTTCAATCGTACGTTTGACTGCCACTGGATCAACGGTAGAAGCGCGAATTAAAAAGAAAATACCGAGGCCATCGGTTGAGAAAAGTTTCTATTAGATTTTATCGAGTGATTCTGTTTCTGTACTTCAAAAAATTCTGTATTTTCGTTAATTAAATAATTTCGCATCTTCCAAACTCTCCATTATTTTTCTCGATAAAAAAAATTTTATATATCCAGTGAACTGCATGTTTTTCTGTGTGAATCGTAGCGTTTGTTCAACGTTTTAACTTTTATATATAATTAAAATACGTGTGCAGAAACTTCAAACGACTGAAAACCCATTTACTTTTCTAACAGTCATATTCACACACGAGAGTAGAATAAAATTATTGAAAAATGCCCAATTCATTGATGAAAAAATATTAAATTCATTATCACCGAATTAGAGAAAACGAAAAGCTCCAACGTGCGTATTTTACCGATAACGAAATTTATCGATAAAAATGTCGTTAATAAATCGTTAATAAAAACATCGAATAACGAGAATAAATATAAAAAAATGGCATTGATACAAATTTATTTATATGCTCATCCGGAACCATTAGTCAAAATGACCGTTATAGACGAATCATCGGGCTGCGTGAGCAAAAAAATTGTCAATTAAAAAAAAAAAAAAGAAAAAAAAACAAACGAACGAACGAACGAACGGAAATACAGGCATGAGTAAAAGAGGAGCAATAATCGTTGGAACGAATGCTGTAGTACGTCACGTTGACGTTTTCGAAAATTTCATTCAACTGCACCAACGCAAGTACATACTGGCAACTGTGCGAGGAAAGAGAATCGATACTGGCTCCACTTCCCGTTTATTTGATCGATCTCCTTCTCACTCGCTCACACGTAGGTGCACACACACGCAGGTTCTATCTGTTTTTGTCTCTCGCACTTTATTTTTGGCTCACAGGCCAGTTTGTTCGTTGATCCAGCTACGTAGGGCTCCAACCCGGGTATAAACTCCAGGATAGGCAGGATGCGCGCATTCGTATCCCCACGACACTATTCCGATCTGTTGGCCGTTTTGTACTAAAGGACCACCGCTGTCACCCTTAAATAGAAGAGAAAACAATGGAAATCCCTGACGAATGGTCCACGGCGAACAAGTGAACGGAGGACCACTCCATAACAGAACGAAAAAATATACGAAAAGTGAGAATCAAGAGAATGAAACTGGGTATAGCGAAGGATATAAAGAGAGAGGGAGAGAGGAAGAGACAGAGAAAAAAAGAAGAAAGAAAAAAAACTGAATGAGAGAGAGAGAGAGAGAGAGAAAAAAAAATAAATCCTGTGCGCCACAGGGATATCGTTTTTCTCGGGCATATCCGGGATAATGGAAATATTGAGTCGAAAACAAAAATTCCCCAAGGATTTAATCTGTATATTGGCACTGAGCGTAGACAAAAGCACAATCTCTCTCTCCCTCTTTCTCTCTATCGCACTCACGTATTGATATACATGAAACAATCGATTGTATGAAAAATCACGATATTTCTTTGCGCCCATTCTTTTCATTATTATTTTTTTTTTTATTTCACTAATATACGTCATGAGTGACGTTCAAAAGATTTTTGTTTTTTTGTTTTTTCGTAATCCATTCATACTCATGGCGCATCGATATTGATGTTGAGAACGAAATTTAAATTAAAAATCTGCCGAATTCTTTTTACGTTCAAAAAATTTTTAGCGGACGCATCGATGACATATTTTTCAGATTTTTCATACTCTCTGTCTGATACGCGTTTGTGCTGATTGTCAAAATCAAATAGTTTATCTACAATTGGAATTTTAATTGAAAAATTTTTCTGTCGCAGTCATTAGAATCAAAGATTTTGGAAGTTATTGAGGCATCGAAATACGAGAATGATGTCACCGAGTCTAAACCGATGGAATTTTATGAAATTAAAAATGTAAAAAGAGAAAAGTTTTCGGTATCGAAACAATAACGATAACTTCATTTTCCGTGTATCGAGTCTATACAGTCACCTCGAGTTGTATCTTCGTTCGCTAAGATCACACAAGCTGCAAAGCGTTTAATTAAATTGATAATACGAAGATTGACGAAAAAGTAAACTCACGAAACACGCATCCCTGCCACCCTCGCCGATGTAGCCAGCGCACAACATTCGATCGGTTATTCTGCGTTGTTTATAAAGTTTGTAACACTCGGAATTGGATACGACGGGTACCTCGACTTCTCGCAATTGATCGCTTATCGAACCTTTTATTTGTCGAAGTCCCCAACCCGTAACAGTCGCGTAAGAGCCTGCTCTGTAATGATCCTCCGAAGGTGCCAAAACGATGGGTTTTATGCTTCCATCAAACGTCAGCGGTTCCTCCAACTGTAAACGTTGCAATTTTTTTTTTTTTTTTTTTCTTTTTCTATACGACCAAAGCTTTATTACGCCAATCGGTGGTAAAACGATTTACGAGTCGACAGCGATGATTATAAGTTTTTTCAATTCATCGATACCTCGATCAGAGCAATGTCATAGTCCGACGTGCGACTGGAATAATCATCGTGAATTATTATGTTTTTAGATTCTATGATTTTTCCGCCTGAGCTGAGTGTCGAAGTGCCTGCTTGGATCGATACCGTCGACGAAAAAGCCCTGTATGAATCATTCGTTGGATCAAACAAGAGTTATCGCCTTGATAAAAAAAAAAAATAAATAAAAAAAATTGAAAATAATTTCGTTTTTCTCGATAAATTTCACTCGAATATCATTAAAGTGCATTAAATATAATGAGCATTGAATATTACCGTGCGACGCAATGAGCAGCTGTGAGAATCCAAGTTTCACTGATTATTGATCCACCGCAGGTATGACGTTCGTTACGTCGGAGTGATACCTGATGGCAGAGCAAAGTCGTAACAATAAAATACAAAAAAAAAAAAGACTTGAAAGAAAGTATGGACCGAAACGAGACTATGATCAAGGCGGTACGTGCTCGTCCTGGAATTTTCGTTGTCTCAAATTTAAAAGAGACTCAGAGATGAGACACCGAGAAATTATTTTGCCGAGGCAATAAGGAGCAGAGTTATAGATTCGTACTTATCGAAATGGCCCGACGAACTTGCCTGATAAGGATGATACTCGATGCTGGTCGGTTCGCCCCCAACGATCCGACCGTAGTCGTAGTCTAGAGTATCCAATTAATCGAACAACATGCAATGACAATTAAACGACGATAATGAGAGGTTAGTCCACTCGAACTCAAATTCGACAATAACGATATACGCGATAACATGAAATACAAACATTTTTGAAAAATATAATTGAGCTAGGATAAAGGGAGACTCAAAATATTGTGTTGGACGTTCGACCAATTCATTTCGTCCGAGCGACAAAATTTTCAATGTTTCAATCAAACTTTGTTATACCGAAAGGCAGCTTTGTTGAAACAATAAAAATGTTGCTGCTCGAACGAAACGGTTAGTCCGTGGCTTCGACGATCTCTGGCTTCCAGCATTTTCTGGCGAAGCCAGAAAGTACTCGGACGGGTGATCGTTGAGCCATATCACCAACTTGCACATCGATCGCTCATCGAGCAACAGTCTTTCTCAGTCTCTAATCGTTTTAACCAACTGAAATTCCTTCAAAATCTTTCTCCAGCTGAATTTTGTACACATTTTTCCAGTTTTTCTGAGTCTCCACACAAAGGCATATTAAAAAAGCAGTAAATTGAGAAGGAATGGCTGTGAGTGACACTTCGAAGGAGAGGAAAGTCTCACAGGATGATTAAAGTGATAAATGGATTGGTGTAAATGTGGTGATTTTATAGCTCAGTGTATTGATGGACCTTGAGAATCGCGATCGAACGAGGCAGCTCTAGCGGCGAAGTTACAAGCAACAATAATAAACGCGACATCGTAGAAGCAATGCATCCTGGAGTCACTTCAAGAAAACTATGAGCTCAATCTTCCAAGAGACTTCCCTTTTATTCCGACATTCAGGTTAATTGATCTGCTCTGATGGTCTCTTACGATTTATCGGAAGAAAATAATCATGAAATGAAGAAAAACGGTCCATTAAAAGTATGCGAAATCTCCTTGCGGATGTCAGTTCAAAGCGACGATTTGTGGGAAGAGAACGTGTGTCTCGGGAGTACTCGATAGACAAGGTCGAATCGGTAATGTTTTTTGTAATCCGCTTTTCTTTTTTCACTCTTTGAGAATTATGAAAGACAAAAAAAAGAAGAAAAAACACGAAAGAGCAAAGCGAAAAGTTTGCTTGAACGTTGTGTGTGTGTGTGTGTGAGGGTAAACGCGTTTGCAGGAATCCATGGAGTGGAACGTTAACCTTTTCTCGCACATTTTGCCGTAGCAAGGCGACACGCATTCGTGAATGGAATTTGTAAAATGCTTGCTCGATGCATATTTGCCCTATCACGAACGAAACGGCGTGTGTGTGTGTGTGTATATTTCGCACATGCACATAATTTCTCACTTCTCCCCTCCGATGTGAGATTTAAGTGACGTTTTCGTACACGGCGGGCCCAGACATTGTATGCAAAGTGCTGAACTATTAGCCCAACATTCCAAATACCTCTCGGCATTATCGATCGATCCGGCGCGGACACCTATACGGGTGTCAACGAAACGCAAATACGATTATCGGAATAATAATTCAATCGAGTTGTTATAATACCGTTCACCATGGTTTTCGAGTCATGGAATTACGACTGAAGGCTGCTTATTGAAATATTTTCTTTCTAGTCCCTGGCGTCTAGCCCTTACCGCGTCTCTCAATATTTGATGGATTCGTTCAAGAGTATACTGAGGAAAATCAATTCCTTTGAGCATGAAATTATGAACGTTGTGCCTTTTCAAATTCATCGAATAAAACACTTTTCGGCCATTTTTTTTTTTCTGTTCGTAATCAATATTTATTCATTCACTTAAAATTCCATAAAATTTTTGTTCCGAAGGAAACCACGAAGAATCGTTGATCGAACAACGAACATTGCATTTGCTTCGCGGTGCTCTAATTCAGTTACATTTTCTCCAGAAATGTCAATACAATTGCATGATAAAAGAAAAACAAACATCAATACGGAAACAACGAAAAAAATTAATGAATGTCTCTTTCATTTCGTCTGAAGTTATGTTTATTTATTTATCAATGTTTTTATACTTACTGAGACTATGAAAAATAGAGAGACTTACCATCCCGATCCCGAGAAGCTCTGGTTTGCATGTGAGTATCGTATCAACAGGAAGTCATAAATTTCTTGGTTCTTTTATTATTCAACACTGAGCCTCACTGTCTGGAATGCAGCTCCATATATTCTTAACGCAAATAATCCAATCAATCGATCCAGTAACGTCGATTAAATTTACTAGTTTCCTTTTCATTGATTCAAACAGAGTAAATTTCGAGAGAATCGAATTTTCCGATGTAATGAAATATTTTCAGCTAGAGAAGATTGTGCTAATTCTTGAAAATTCCAAATTTATGATACACGATTTCGGGTCAGATAAATATTGTATCATTGATTGCTTGGAAGATGTTGATAAACCAATTTTATGACGTTTCGGCTCTTCTTCTGAGCCCACGTTCAAAAGTTTATTCATTTTCCGGAGACGTATTTGGGGTGCTAATTTTTTTAGTGTTCTCGATCTTTATTTTCAATGCGCGTTTGACAGGACGAAAATCACGTCAAGATTGAGGACGAGAAGCTCTGAAGAAGATGTCTACGAAACGCATATCCAGAAAATCGATGAGCTCCTGAAGAAGACTCGTTCTACGATCACGTACTTACCATAATAATAACGAAGAGAAAAAAAAATCATATAAATACAGGAATTATTGAATTTTCACAGAGTAGGAAGTAGTTGAACGCAACAAACCGTGAAACCAGTCGAATTTATTATAAAGTGGCTTTACCCATAGCCCTCGACAATTAGAAGTCCACAGAATAGGCCTCCTTCCCAATCGGGATACCAGGAATAAAAGGAAAGGGAAAGGCAAAGTTGGTAGATTACGCAGTCCGTGGTCAGAGCCGCTTACTTCATGGCTATAAGGTTCAATACCCTTCGCACCCACTACTCTCGCAGTAGCAATTATTCCACTGTTATGCCTTATTCATTCAAGGCTATACCACAACGTTGCTCTTAATATACTGACCGTAGTGGCACGTACCATAAATGGGATTTAGTTTGTTGCGTTTGCGAAGCATTAATAACTCGTTAACACAGTTCTAAGAGGGCATTGTTACAGTCACCACCCAAGGGTCTCCGATCCGCGGTCATTAACGCGTTACACAAGACCGGGTATTAGTGCCATGTGCCTCATTGAACCTGTACACCGCTTTCGGTTTGAATCAACGTTACGTCGGGCATCGCGAGAGAAAAAAAAATCATTCTTAATTCTTCGCAGCGATTGAAATTCGGCTCGAATTCCATTGAAATAGGGGAATCCTTTTTTGGATGTCTTTTCCTGTAGCTCGATTTATTGCGATTTATTTTTATTCCTCGACGAGCGTTTCAATTTTAGTAGCAATTTGGCTATTTTCATTTAATATTCTTGATGCAGCAAATTCTTGCTAGTTCTGCCAACATTTCATTCATTAAAATACTGTTGCAATTGGATCCCTTACGATTCAGATGCAACTTTCTTCTCTGAAGGAAATAAAATAATTACTATTTTAGATTTAACGATGATCTTTTTCAAGTTTTTTATAGTTCTGACGAAGTGTTTTATAAAACTGGGTATAAATATTCATATCTTGAATACATAAATTCAAAAAAACTAATCGTTTTTGAGCTACCCCTCGAACGGCTGCTACTGAAAACAAACAAAAAAATACGATGGAAAATATGGACGAAGGAAAATTAGAGGGACAAGCATAAATCAAAGTTTGAGAGGAACATTGTTTGATAAACAATTTAAACGCCCGATAAATCACGTCTCGAGGTATATCCAGAAGCAGGGGCAGCTCTTGCTTGTCTAACAACATACACCGTTCTCTGCCTCACTCTCTCTCTCTCTCTCTCTCTCTCTCTCTCTCTCTCTCTCTCTCTCTCTCTCTCTCTCTCTCTCTCTCTCTCTCTCTCTCTCTCTCTCTCTCTCTTTCTCTCCTTCTGCCTCGTCCGGCTCTTTTTGTGTGTTATATCCGGCACTTTAGTAGGGCCACAGGACACGCAACATCTGTGGCGTCATGATGGTGTAAATCTCCTGCTCGAGCGAGAAACTTTCGATCGATAATCACACCGTTTCCATCATGAAAAGTCTTCAAACATTCGGATACCGATATACCTGGAAGGCTCACTTACGGAATCTCGAAAACGTCCGTTATAATTTTTTTCTTTCCTCATGGATTCACCAATGAGAAGTGCACGAAGGCGTATTACATTTAAGATCCAAAACCTGCTCGTATCCAACAACATTTAACGCAGCAAATTTTGAGGGATAAAATTCCTCTGATAATAATGTATGTGGATGTCCGTCCTCATCGAGAGCTTTCATACACTCTCCGAATTGCAAACAATCCTTGTCTGTTTGCTTTCGGGAAACCACCGGTAACCAATCGCTCGATCGTCGTATATATATTTACATATATATGCATAAACGCGTGTCTGAATTAGTTCTGCATATACAGCTCCATACGATTTCACCTGCTGTTTCGATATCCCGCTTACTCTCTCCGACCTAAATACGGAAAAAGCCTCTTCTGTTAAATCAACTTCCGAAATAAACGCGCGAGCGCGCGTTGTACGTTTACTCAGTTAGGAAATGTAAATACCTGTAGAATAAACGATTGAGTGTGTTATTCCAACGAATCTGTCATTGACAGTGTCAACATAAGGGCTTGCTTGTCAGAATTAAAAAGAAATATAAGTATGTCAATTGTTTGGTTCGTGCCAGGCCGTTCGCTGGACAGTCGTCACACGCTCGGTTTTCTCTACTCGACCAATCACTGTTGACGATTACCAACGTTCTAATTTCGACACTTAAAATCATCAATAAAACCATGCATGCGAGCTGTCACCCTTCCTTCATCCTGTCGTTATCAAGCACCATCAATTTTATCACGTATTTACCTCACCGCTAATCCATTCTTTTCTTATAAAGCATTTACCGTGTTGGTACTTAAGCCAGGTGGCCATGAATATCGAAATATTGTTACTCCTCATCGAGGGCTGTTGCTGAAATGACAAGGTACCCACTCAGAATCAATAGAATACATTTTCCAATTCCAACTAAACGTGGAAATCTTGAGTCGAAAACTCGAAAAGCCAGATCAGTAAAAAAAACTTTTTTTTCTTCGATGATTAGCTGAACGTATAAGCTCCAATTGAAAATAATAATTTTCATAACTCCAGATTTATCCGCAAAATCGAATATTTACGTATCTTTTATCGAAATTTATCTCGTGTTAGAGTGATGCAAAAAGATAAAAAAAAGTGACAATTGTCTTCATTCTGCTCTCTCGATGATTAGATTACGCGAGTTTCTTTCATTTTTTGTTCATTCGGATGCCTGTTCCCATTGGATTCTTTTTTTTTTTTGTTAAAATTTAAGACACACCAGGCTCTGCTCCCCGGACTCTTCGTAGCGTAGCAGGACATTTCGTATACGAAATTCATGAATAAATAAAATATTCAATTAACGTCTCGCACTGGAACTGCGCAAAAAAAAAAAAAAAAAGAAAAAAGTGTCATAATTGAAATTGGCAAAGCGTCAAAAAGCACGAATACACCGAAAGAGGATGGAGAATTCAGGGCCATTCCCATCGAAATATTTATCCAATCCATATACGTCCGTATTAGCGGCATGACCACCGGAGAGTACTCGTGGTTGTGTATCTAATACACGTGTTTGTCAATCGATGCAGACCGTAAAAGCGTCAGAGCAAACATTAATTACTTTGCATGAATACTGACCAAATATACAGGTGCGGGAATGCAGCGAATTATAGATATACGAATCTATAGATATATAGATATATACAAGGGAAGGCAATGACTGCTAGCACCTCGCAATGGATATCGGGTAATATAACTAAACGTTAAAATTTAAATGAATTCTTATATGAATTTTCAGAATACCAAAACGCCTTTAATTTTGCATTGTCCAAAAAATAGTTGGACTTAGATCAAAGCAGAGGTATGCAAACTGGCTGGTTCCTTGCATATGTGAAGAGAATGACTTTGAAGTCATTTTCGAGGCACACTTTTTCCTGGGGAAAATATGATGACGGAGCCTCTTAAGGCTGCTTCGAATCGTGTAACTTTTTGGGCTGAAATATTTGTCCTGAAAGTCATATCGATTCTCCCCCTCTCAATAGCCTCACCCTGTATAACAAATGATTAAGGTAATGAGACAAAGCTGGGACCTGTCGAGAGCGTGGCTCCGTAGTCGACGCTTGTGTACACAGCCGACTGAATCGATGTACAAATTTTTTATGTAAATAAACAACTTGTGTTATCGTTTAACGCAATTGGACGATTGAAACAATTACTTAGGCCGTTCGGTGAATAACAAATATCGTTAGATATTTTATGTATCAAGCACGTTTTCGTACATGAGCCATTGTTTACGATTTTCTGTTGTGATAAAAATGAAGAAGGAAGCTTTTCTCTAATGGGAGAATTCGATACCCAGCAGGCTACGTATGGTCTGCTAGCTTTTTCATATGTCAACCTATCCCAGCAATATAATCGATACCAATGGCAATTGGAAATCCCATCGTACACTCACGATATCCACTCACAAATAAGGCATCTTTTCGTAATTCAATTCTGAACGTATAAATAATTCAATCGGTCAACACTACTTTTGTGTCCAATCAATGTACCCCTAAGTCTCCTTACCTTTTCGTTTTTTAAACGTCAATGATACGAGTATCTTTACGGGTTAGCTTTATATGCATGAAATCGAAAGCCCGAACGTGCATTTTATAAAAGTCTAACCGAAATATTATGAGCACGAAAAATGATATCGAAATTATTCTTTGATGTTCATAAGCATTGATTATGAAGATGCTAATTATGGAAACTAATTATGGAAAAACGTGTGGACGATTCTTTCTTAGTTGAAAAAAAAAGATATTTTTTTAGTGAAATTAATTGAAACGAGTCATTCGTTTAAAAATACAGTTCTTTTTTGTTTCAGGAATGTAAATAATTTTCTCATTTCGTAACGCCAATCAACGAGCCAATCTTAACTGGAGATACAGGAGAAACTCTAATGAAAATAAAGTTGTAACGGGAACGTTGAAAACAGAAAAAAAGTGAATTCGTCAAGTTGTACAGAAGAACAAAAAAAGTCAAAATATTCAAAAGTACTCTGTTTGGCGTCGTTTTTAATCTTCAATGTCCCGGAGCAAGTTAAATGGAAACTGGCAGAAAGGATTTAACGATAAGTACAAACTTTGTGTAACAATTTCAACTATTTCGACAGGGTAACGATTCCAAAGAACGAAGAATCGAAAGGCCATGGGGTTCTGTAGAATTTTAATTAACGCCAAACCTTTTGACACTCGATAAGAGAGAGAGAGAGAAAGAGCACGAGTTTCCAGTTAATGCAATCCACTTCGAATGTCTCTCACCTCTCTTTATCCCAGTCTTTTTTTACCTTCCAGTCGATGTTTCCAATCCGTGATAAGAGTCGAAATTTCGTGAAAGCAATGAGATTTTTCTGCCCCCGGTATTACTCGGAGCACCGGAAACCCTGTCTCTCCGTCATTTTCCATTTAAATTGTTCGTATTACTAGCCGCGCCAGATAAAAATTGTGAAAACGACAAATTCCAATTACGCGTGGTAGTCTCATCAGATAAATGAGTTTTTCCAAATATATTCCATTTCTAGGCCAATAATACTTTAATGCAAATGCCACTTTGTTTTTTTTTCCTTTCTCTTCGTCATTTGAATTCTACTAATTACAATAAATCGTAGGTATTTCAGACACGAAAAAGGATTAAAAAAAAAAATTGCATAAATTGATAGAACCGCTCGCTCGATATTGCAGCAAAAACTTTCAAGACTGCGAAAAACGATTGTTTAATCTCGACTCGAGAGTTATCAGACAATCAAAATTGAACTTCTCAACGATTCTGATATTAACTTAACGAAATGAGACAGTTATCGAGATTCGTTTTCTACCCGCTCCTCCTCCTCCACCCCCTCACCCAACTACTAACATACGAAATGTGTAGACTCTCAACAATAATTTCCTCCAAATATTCAGATTTTGCAATCATCTAATATATCTATTCCGTCTATTTACGATGTCAAAAGAACGAGAGAAAGAATAAGAATTAAAAGTATTTATTAATATCGAATCACCACCATTTATTGAGACAAAGAGAAAGAATCTTCTCAACAGTTCGTAATTATGCACTATCCAGTTCCTTTCAGAAGTCGGTAAAGAGGACCCTGTTTCCTCCAAAAGCCATGTTACATCACCCGTAGGAGATGCGGCGATACGGTCCAGGTTGAATGTTCAACAATCCAAGCTAATTTCAAAATTTAGGATTGAAACATACCATTTCAAGGCCCGATGTCATCTGGATAACTATTCCATCAGCTGAGGAGTACGAAATCTCACTTCCATCATGCATGCTTTAAAAACCTTTAAAGATTAACGCCAGGTTCAAACGCCGAGAGATCTGGATATCTTTTTCATCCTGTCCTCGCTGCTCAACCGCCAAAGTTAGATAAAAAGTGTCATCAACGACGTTTTTTTTTTTTGCATGAAATTTTATGCTCCACCAGATTCGTTCAACCCTGCCAAGCTCTCTATCTTCAAAAGTTTCAATAGTTTGCCGCACGTTAAAAGTACATTCACCTTCGTTAAAAATTTGGTCCTCATCGAGAGGCAGCAGTTCAGGTCAGAAACAAAATACGATTATCTCCCCTGAAATTTGCTTCAGAACTCTCATTTAAATCGTTTACCCGGAGTATACACGTATATTCGATAACAGTGTATTAGGAAACTCGCGTGAACTAGTGGATCGTTGCATGCAGTGGTGTAGGCGGTGGTCTATCGGTGGTGATAAGAGAACAAGAAGTGTTTGATGTGTATATATATATATATATATATATATATATACAGGAGTGAAAGCGAGAAGGATTAATGCTGGAACATTCGAGGAACTGTACTACGTAGAGCAAGAGCTTGCGAGCTTTTCGCCAAGAGACTTGTCTTAATCACGTGAAAGAGACTGACAAGTGGAAGAAGGAGAGTAGAGAACAAAACAGCACTAATATACACCCTGTGCTTCATATAATCTTGCATGAAGTGAAGCTATATATATGCACACGTATACGTGCATATATTTCAACATCAGGTCATTTCCTTATCTACATCTACATGCCGTATGAAAGTGTATTACTCCATTTTGTGGTAAAACAATCAGCTTCAGAAGTAGAATCATCCATATATTGTGTTAATGAAATGCAGGGTCAATGCACTCGGACTTTGGGAATGTGTAGAATATCTCGACGCATGGTTCCTCGTTCCTGTGTAAATACTATACAGGCCACGAACCACAGAACCTGGCCCAGGATACCTAGGGAATCTAACGACGTGGCTACAAAACGCATTTGTGTCAAATTCACTGTACCAAATTCGGCTCTTCTCGTAGACATATTAACGGTTTTCTACCGCAAATATTCGCTTGTGATGTTAACTGGAAGCCAGAAGCATGTAGAAATAATAACGAACGCTGACCAGATACCGGAGTTCGTGCGATCGAAAAATTGTATTTTAGCGCTTTTTTCATTCGATTTCTCGTCACAGGTTCTTATTTATTCACGATCGTCTGGATTGATTTGGCTATTTATATAACATCCATCGTCGCACCAAAATCAAACTTATTCGAGAATCCAACGGACACGTGTGTTATTAAATCAACGCGAAAAACGTATGATACGAAATTCTGACACTCGTCCCGCTCGATATAGAAATATCATCGACGGATGTATTTACGGAATTTTTATATTTTTTTTTATTCGTTGGACCAGTCTGATATCCCGTCGCTGCGAAGCAAGCAGAATTATTTTCATCCGAACTCGAATCTAACAGAAATGACATTTCTCAAGTTTGATTCAATTACGAGTCGATGATTCAGTAAAGAACTCAGTCAAAGACTGTGTGCTCTGACGTGTGAACAGATATATCTTTAAAATATTTGAATAATCGATCAATTCTAAAAGCAGAAACGAATTTAGTTGGAATTCATTGACAAAATGTCATCAGCAGTGAGATTTGAATGAAATTCCGTTGCTGGATGAGATGTCTAACTTTTTGATTACGTATGAAAAAGTTTCTAGGCTCTTAGGAGTCCTTATTCATCAATTTAAAATGATACACTTACATCTTCTTCGATCGGTTATCTATCCGAATGCTAACGAACGCATATATTTCATGAAAAAAAAAAAACGCATGTAAATAGAGACAAGAGAGCTGGTGCGAAGAGATGTAAAGGGGTAGTTTCCGAGTTCGTCTTTCCTTACGGTGCTCTCCCTATCCGCATGCACGTACGAAGTTGCCCTCGCAGTTAATTCCTTGTAATGTGTTCAAAATTCGAAACTTGCCATTCAGCCCGGCTCACACTCAACTGGAAGGAGCTCTTATGGTATATACAAGAGGTATGAGAGTCGAAGCGTTGCAGTGAAGCTTAACACGTACATGTATGAATGTAAGTGTCTCAGAAGCTTATAGAGAAAGGAAGACAAAACGAGAAATCGAGCTAGAGGGAACACCGCAAACTCTCGAGGAGGTTTTAGGGGTCTCTGACTCTCTAGACGCAGTGTGTTGCGCAACAAAAAGAGCGAGAGGGAGAGAGAATAGAGAAAATCTCTCGCTTCGGCCAGCAAAGTCAACGACCTTTCCTCGTGGTGTTCGCAAAACTTTGTTCCGACACTTTTATCCTTTGTCTCAAAGGACGTTTCCTAACAAACGGAACGATGTTTCGGGCGATCCTCGAATACACAAGCCCCGGTAAAACCGAAACAATCTGGATTGCATTTGGCGTCTACTCGGGTGAAAAAAGAACTGAGAAGATTTTTCGTGTCTCGACTATACTAATTTCCGAGTGCAATGAAAACCAAAATTATTTCCAAAATGAATATTCCATCGAGAAATTCTAGTGACCTGTCCGGTGGGCTTGAAATCCAAGCCTTTCTTCCTATTTTCTAATAAGCCTTCGATTCATTTCTAATTTTTCGCAACGAAACGTGATCGAAGACACGATTCGAAGCAAATATATTCAGTTATCTATTGGTAAAACAAATGCTATAATCGCGCACTCCATCAGAATCCACAATCGAATTGACACGGATACGAGAAAAAAATAAAAAAAATTTCTCGAAGATAAAGATATCGATAATACAGAGCAGCTCGAGCACTCGGTCGTTCATCGACCCCTGTCAATAGATAAAACGATCAAGTTTAGTGACCCTAAAAATATCGCACTGGCAAAAATATCACCGACAACGGTGAGTCGTTCGAGAGAATGTAAAGGAGACACACACACACAACTGGGACAAAAGTTACAGCCGCTAGAGGGCGGAAAACAACTTTTCAGCCACAGATTTACGAGCGGATTCCTGAAGTTTTTAGACCCGAAAAATACGATTCGATTTATTTCGAAAATCGCAACAATTATTATACTTGAAGTTACCTGCGAAAAAGAAACCATCCACAATTTTCTTTTAAACTATCCCATTTTGGCTCGGACTAGTTCAGCTCCGCCCGAGGACGAGTCAGCTGGAATCAACACATTTTAGACGTCTCAACTCCGACCACTGTACTCCTCCACTGTTGAAGAGAAGCTCCA
The DNA here is from genome assembly GCA_037576405.1 of Campoplex capitator. Lineage (NCBI taxonomy): Eukaryota > Metazoa > Arthropoda > Insecta > Hymenoptera > Ichneumonidae > Campoplex > Campoplex capitator. The sequence goes on along the minus strand of JARBWI010000323.1, from coordinate 2,541,887 downwards.
AAATTTTGACGATACACCCCACTGATAATTTTTGCGCGACAAGTGCAAACGCATTTAAATAAATGAACACGTACAAGTCAATCATAAAAATTCAATTTGATTTCTCATTCGCGGTATGCAGCTCCCCCGAAGACAGCAAAGAAATACGCGTTTCTTTTTTTTTTCCTGTTATGCTAATCGCAGCATTTCCGTTGAAGGGGTGACCAGATTTATATGCTAACGACCCGTTAACAGGCTAGATATAACAGCCATATCTATATGTATTCTTAAACACACGTACAGCAGCATCCCTCCTGGCCCGTTATATATTTTTACTTCCATTATATATCGGTTTTTTCCTACTACCGGGCATATTTCAATGCATAACTTACTACCCCTATTTGCTTATATACAAATCAACCCTCACATTTCTGCATTCCTATTCGCACTATTTTCTTCTCATTTTTTTTTCCTCAATATCGCATGCACCGGTAGCTCGTATATAGGTATCAGGTTCTCGGAGACTTTCGCAACAGCTAGACGATACGGTTGTACAAAAAAAAGATGTATCGTTGTAAGAAACCCTGCGAAAAAACCTCGAAGTTGCAATCAATTTGTCATGATTCTTAGGAGGCAATAATGGCCTTTTATACGTAAAATTTTGTATGAATTTCACGAGAAAACTTTTATCGGAACATCAAACGGCGAAGTGCCGTCGGAGTGTACGCCTCTCGAGCCCCCGTGGAAAGCCTAATTGAGAAATATGATAACCGGTATACGACGTCAGGCCCTTGCGAAATTTTCGCAAGAAAACTCGTAAGATTCCAACTTCTGATAACGTTTTAATGAGAAAAATAATAAATTCATTATTATTTAAGTATTTATATATCGTGAATCGAAATTGTCGTTAATTGAGATAAACGTACTTAATGTTTCACTCTATAAATATGGAGACTTCGAAATTTTTTTACGCAGACGAGTTTTTCAGTGGAGATAATGGATCGCCGATTCGCTTTAGTCTTCGTTTGCCATTTAGTCTTCCATCATATACTTCCATGTGAGACGAATACATCTAAGTTTACTTTATACATTGGCTCAACTGTCAATGAAACGATTCGAATGACGGTGGAGTATAACGAGAAATGCTTGGAATGAGCTTCAATTATTTTATACAGAAATATCTTGTCTTCAGGTCAAGCCGAGAAGAGAGAGATCGAAATCTTTGGAGCTTCAAAGCACGCGTCAAACTTTGGGAAGCAGAAAATAATTGGTGGAGAGCCAACGGTCATTGAAAAGTATCCATATGTGGTAAGTGTCGAAATTGACATTAATTTTTCTACCAATAATCATCGATCATTTTCATTTACATTATTTTCCAACGAAAATATAAATAAGAAGCACAGAGTCTTGATTATAATTATTATTACGAATAAGCACGAGTAATAATTCCAATTTTTCATTCTACAATTTTCAGGTATCTCTTCAGCAGAACGGAACGCTTTTTGGCCACGACTTTGAGCACTTTTGCGGTGGCAATATCATCAGTGAAAAGTGGATTCTTACAGCTGCCAAATGTTGCTACGGGTACGTACACATTTGTCGTTAAAAATGATAGGAAAAGAAAAGGAAATAGTGAAAAAAAAACGTATATATACAGGTAGAAAAGAAAAATAGAGTGATCGTAGGCTTATCTCTCGCGCTGTGTGTTACTACAGAAAAAAGCCAAGTCAATTTCACGTTCGACTTGGCTCGAAATTGTACTACATGGGTGGTCGGATTCACGAGATCGAGACTATTGAGATTCATCCAAACTACGACGATATCACGTGGGACTACGACGTAGGATTACTGAAGGTGAAATATAACAAAAAATATCTACATGTATACAGATTCAGTGAAAAAAAAAAAAAAAAAAAAAAAAAAAAAAAACTTTCGTCTCCCTGGAGCTAGCGACAACGATGAGAAAACTTTTTCTCGCTGGACTCAATAATTGACTAAATTAATTTCCGCGTTGGCTTTTCTCCCCGATGAAAATGTTTATTACGTTCTCGCAAGCGAAACACACTGACGACCAAAGTTTGCCTCATTTCGTCCGTATATCTCTGGGATGGCTCCAGAGTTCTTTTTTTTTCTTTTTTTTTTTTTAATTTATTTTTTTACTCAACTTCATCCAGCCAGTTTTATTTCAGCTGCGCGAGACTATAATCTTCAGCGAGAAAGTACAACCGATTCGTTTACCGAAAGCCGATTGTACCCTGCAAACTGGCTCTATCCTAGAAATCGCCGGTTGGGGCTCGACCAAAGTGAGTTTACGAAATAAAATAAGCGTAAAGGCCAAATAAGCTATCCTCGAGTTTCGTACAATTATTTATTATCCTCTAACTTTGATTAATCTGAAAACGAGATTTTTGACATTGTCCAATTTATCGACTAAAAGATATATTTTCACAGCTATTAGGTTTGCCATCGAACGTACTTAATCGCAACAGTATATCGACGATAAGCCAGAGCGACTGTGAAAGCGTGTACTCGCCAGATGCTCTTACCGATCGTATGTTCTGCGTGTTGAGAGAAGGCCACGGACCTTGCATCGGAGATACCGGTTCACCAGCTGTTATCGATGATGTTCTCATTGGTACGATTAATCGTGTATATACATATATGTATAATTTATTACAGCAACTAATCTTCACCGTTAAAGCATATGCAAAAGAAGGTAGCTTATGAAACCGAAAATAGGAGAGACTCGAGCTGATGGACTATCGTCTCAGGTGTAATAATTTACGTTTAATCAGTCGCGTCTACCCAGATCCAGAGACACGTACCGGGGAAGCTCGGCGTTGTGTCTTGTCTGCCGGGGCAAGCCTCCCACACAAATCCCATCGATCTTAGCTTTACCATGTACGAAGCTCGTGCTACTGATTAACAGAAGGACGTAATTCGCATCCATTTGCCTGTTTAATTGTTCAAACTGTGCCCATTCGATTGATGACTATCTACGTATGTGTATACGTCGGCTTGTGTCTTGTGTGGCTTTGTGTGCATCATATTACATACATATAACATGAGACCGAGTGGTTGGTTACGTGTTATCGCAGGTGTAGCCTCCTGGAGTCAATCGTGCGCTTACAAGTACCCGACCGCTTACGCCAGATTACCGGATATGGTCGACTGGATTATCAAAGTTACCGGCAACTCATCGTCACCAGACAACAACAACAACAACAACAACAACAGCGGTAACAACAGCGATCCAACATTGCCGAACGTTTTCCAGTGAATCATTTTCAAATTCACATCTGCATGATTCGGACCGTGACACGATTTTTTTTTTTGGTAAATAAACTAAAAATCTGTCGAAGCTCAAATTGACTCGCTCCCATCCATAATCGTAACGAAATCTCTTAATTTTTACTTTTGAATATTTTTTTTTTCATACTCGCTGGACCTGGGAAGCTGGAGACTCGTATGTTACGGTCTCTCTACGGTTGGGAATCAGGAAGAATCCGGGACGAACTTTATTATCATTGCGTATCGAAAAATCGTAACTTTCATTCAAATTTGACAGATAATAAAGGTTAAATGTCAAAATTACTTAACTGGAGGATTGCACCGTGTCGCAAAATCGTAAAATACATTTTGCGGTTGATCGTCAAAATCCAATCTTCAAATCTCAATAATAAATCAGCTCATTAAAAAAACTGGGGAGTCAACTTCATTTGCATTTCTTCTCCCTTCTGGTCGATAATCCGATTATGACATTGATTCGATATCGGATTACCTGCAGATACTTGAGTCCGGATCAACTGACACTTGGTTCGAATACTGATTTACAAAACGAAAGCTTCATCGATTTTCCAAATTCTGTGTATATCGTTTCACTTAATTTTGTAATCAGTCAACCGAATGAAAAAAAAAAAAAAAAAAAAAAAAACTCGTATGAATCGAAACCAAAAAAGCCTGCTGTGTCTAGTAGACACAGCAGGCTTGATTAAATGAGTTGAATTTTTTTTTCTTTTGTCTAAGCATAAATGGAAATAATAAAAAGTAAACTAATGTAGAACCGTGTCACAAAGCACTTACGTAGCGTTACCACAATGACGAATAGTTCTACTTAGTTCAAATTAAATAGGAGTGAAGGTTCCTCTAGCGAGAGAACGGAAGTAGACACGCGTGAAGTTTCCGGTCTATTGAATTTCTCGAGCGTGCATATCTAAATTTTAAAGCTCTCTGGAGGTGTTTTTTTTCTAGTGAGAAGCTCATCGTGAAAGAGGGACCAACGTGAAAAATTTCTTTTTACACGTATATCAAATTGCTTCCTGTTCCTGTGCTCTCTCTCTCTCTCTCGACCCGGTAAACGCATCTCACCGAGATAAGGTAGGGCGTAATAACTGTCAAGTAATCTAGTCAGAGAAGCTCTCGTATCACAGCGAGAGGCTTTTTTCATACCCTTCCTCTATCCACATACAGAACATTTTTCAATAATTTTCATTTTCTTAAGCAATAAAAAATTCTGATGGTTCCTTATTTTATGGAGCGTTAGATTAACGCATAAATATATAGTGGATGGCTGTCTATTACGAGACTCTTTTTTTATGGGGCTATGAAATTTACAGAGTTATGTTTTCCAGGATCTATTTTATAATGCTGCCATCCGAAATACTCTCCTACGCCCAAGGATACTCGGCCTCCAGAAATTTAGTTAGCATTACTTTTTTTATGAGTTGTCTTCCCGAATGAAAGGATCGAATCAATCGTGGATTTTCTGCGAGTCCGAAATGATCGAAAAATTTTGATAAGAAAATCGCTAATATCTTTTTATCACTCACTAGAAACACGAATATTGTCATTACAGATATTCGAAGATCGTTGAATCCCCAAACACTTGAACACTACTCGTAGCCTCCATATCCGAAGGCATCTTATATGAGAGACACACCTCCCAAATGATAGGCAACTTAGCTCAAGTATATTGAAATTCTACTCTCATAACTTATTATTCATGTATGCCTGTACGAAATCGACAACTATAAAACTTTTGACTGCCCTTCGTGTTATTGAATATAATGTATAGGAGCAGCAGGTATAAGTTTCTTCCTTCTTTTGTATTCTCCATTACATTATACGATAGAATACTGCGTCGATTCGAAATGGTAAAGGGTTAACCCGGGACTTTCACATACACACACACACACACGAGGACGCATTTTATATCTTTCGGGCATTCAACGGTTAGGGAAACAGCTTTCCACAATAAAGGGCTGTAACCTCGACGCAGGCCTAAGATGTTCCATCCTTTATGTCACATTCGCTTCGAATAACGTTCTGTATTTAGTAGCGGTAGTTCAAGACTCTATCGTAAGGTTTTCTCGAAACGTTCATTCTGCATATGACTTTTGTTGGGAACTGGATAAATTTCTGGCTGGATGTACAAAAATACGGAGGCCATTGAACATTTTTAGAATGATTGACCAGCTGAAATCTCTTTTGACCAGCTCAAATAATTGAATAGAAATTGTACTCTTATTTTTTTCACCGGGCACAGCTGTTGGAAAGATCAGAGCAATTCGGTGGATGCTCTTTAGTGTCTCAGAGGCAACTGGAAATTAGAACACTCAGAGACCAGAGTTCGTAAAGTCGTTGGACAAGAAAAAGTGCTGCTCGAAGCACATTCAGCATCGTGAGGACAACAATCCCGAAGTTATTTCGACTTAACTCGTCATTTTTAGATAAAAGAAGTGGTGATTCACAAGCCCTTTCGTCTACTGGACATGAATCTATATTCGTCCATCTCCAGCTGTCTGTGTACAGAAATAGATTCGAAATAAAGTGTTTTTCTCGTCGGTATCGTTGTCAGAAAAGTCAACGGGAAAAATGAGTCAAATGGCCAAAAATAATCCTCATGGAGATCGATAAGTGGTAATCGGAGAAAATTTATCACCTATTAATTTGGTCGAACAACTTTCGCTGGATGTGAATCGTGACAAATTTTCATAAGCTTCTTATTTCGAGATTTTTATTCGTTAAACACACAATCGTACAGATAAAAATTGGAAAACAACGAAAACGTACAGCTTCGAAAACGAAATTGGTACTTGTTCACACAACACACGTGATGCATGTGATCAAAGAAGTTTAAAATTACGCAAAATTCATCAAAATAGAGTTGCGTCACGTGCCAAATGAATTATGAAAGATCGTGAGTACAGAAGGCACTTGATATTACATAACAAGGAAATAAATTATGGAGAAGTGTGTCAAAATCGTTGATTCGGAGGCTAAAAACGAATCCACCTGGCGTAGAATATCCCATATACGTAGTACATGGTCGATCATAAATTTTAAGGATGGATGAGGCGGCTGCCAACAAGTAGAGCCTTTTATATATCTATACGAGTAAATGGATCTGCACGACGCGAGAGTCCGGTGTTATACGTATTATAGGTGCAATTCTATGCCAGTATATAAACTGATTGTACGGATGTGTGTTGCCTTTGTATATTTATATATACCTCGTCTCGCACGTCGAATAAGTCAGGATCGACGTTGGGGACGCGTTCAGAGAAGAGAAACCTTGCCACCTCGCCTGTGCTTTCTCTCTGTTTTTTTCCTTTTTTTTTGTTTTGTTTTCTTTTTATTTTCACCCCAGACCTATACACAGTGATCCATCGCCGAGACTAGCCCAGTTTACGATGCAAAAGTTATATATATATTCTATGGTAACAGGACTATACCGAAAGAGTGAGCGAGACACCGAAAGAGAGAAAAGATGCGATCTCGTAACGCACCGTAAATCTCATGAAAATTCACGAGAACAAAGCTATCTCGTGTCTTACATGTAATAATGATAAACAACAATAATAATAATTCAAACGAAACAGAACGATTCGCACCAGCTTCGAATTGCTTACGATCGAAAAGAAATAATCTTCGCTCTTTTTAGATCCGAATCTGCACTCAAATCCATCGGATCCTGATGGTGGTCGAAGCCAAGAATCCATGAACAGGCATTTTCTACAGGAACTACTTACGAAGGGAACGAATTTTTATTTGCCTTAAAAAAAAATAATAATTGTTTAAGAACGAATGAATAATTTTGGAACATTAATCTCGATTATCTATTAAAATTCCGGAGCTTATGATTAAACTTTTGTTTTTTATACACCTTGCACGTGTGCGGTCTTGTAATATATATTGCAAATTGCTATGAAAAAAAAAAAAAAAAAAAAAAAAAAAAAACGGAAAAAAAAATTACGATTTTCTGCAGGTAGACCGAGTCACAAAGATACACATGCGGCGATGTGTATACCACCGATAAACAATTACGCAACGAGAAAAGTTGAAGAACACTCGAGGGAAATACGGAAGCGCGTGTCTCGTATTACTCCGCATGCTCATGCTTCCTCGACCAGAGACGAGATGAAGCTCCATACATGTATGAGCTTTCTCCTGTACATGGCTCCATTCTCATTTTCCCTCTCTTTTTCTGGTGCGTTATACGCTCAAACCCTTGGCTGCAGAAACGGAACATGTACGCCGGGTGGGAAAATAATTGAAAAAAGGGAAAAGTACGAGCTCCGAAGGTATATACAACGATAAATCAACCGACGAGCCACACATGCCCGCCTGCAAATACACACATATGTATCCGAAAGCGTGAATTCTCTGACGTAATTAAAACGGTACACGCAACGGACACTCTTTAATTCATAAAGCACGTGTGCCATATAGCGAAATCAAATTAATTCGATGACATATAAACTGCATCGAGGTACAACGTAACAATTGGAAATTAACGAGTTCGTTCAAATTTTTATATCACTCACACACTTCGGTGCCTCGCTGTAAAAACATACAAAAAAAATAAAGTTTCATCCCGTTCATGAAATGGAATAAAAATAAAAAATTTAAAAAAAACACACAGAAATAAATGTGTGTAACGAATATCTGGAGCTAGGGAATCGGTATTGAAAAATATTAGAATCGATGAATAAAAATAAATAAACGTTTTTCGCTGTTTTTTTACATTGAAAAATTTTTCACGATAATTCGTTCAAATCGATTTCCTCCCCCCCACCCTCCCAGCCCCCTACATATCTATTGCGAGTAAAATGCACAACCAACAATATACGAAGAGGAGATTCTATGCGAGAGCTTGAAAACCGTTTATTTTTGACAACAAAAGTTGTTCACAAACACGTTTCGATTTCTGTGTGTATACAGCGATATATTATTTTGAGGTTTCCGAAGAGACCAGAACTTTCTCGTAGTTTCTGCATTATCATACGCCGTATGGATGATTTTATCAATACGCTTACCGCGCACACTTTATCACGGAGGAAAGACCATGTAGCTGGAATTTCGCGCTAATATAAGCATCGCAACTCTATACATCTACTTTATATATATATCCTCTCATATGTGAACAGGGAGAAAGACCTCGGGGAGAGGAGATGACCGCTTTGCAGGCCATACAGTTATTCCTCTCTATCGGCTAGTCTCCGCGCCTTCTCGCTCCGGCTCTCAAACCGGATACAACAAAAGCCACGAAAAGCCCAGTATCCCTCTCCCCTCGCCTCGATCCTCTCGCTTCCGGTTACTCTTTCGTAGATATTCTCGGGTCACCCGGTTCGCCGGTTACGATAAGCGGCAGTCGTTACGAATTAACTGGTTCCCCTTCCACGGAGATGAGAACAAAGAGGAAGGAAGAGAGATGTGCTGCCATCTATACGCAGTCGTATAAGTTTCAGAGAGGAACACGCTTCGATACATGGGTAAAGCAAATCGATTGTCGAATCTCTACATTTTCTTGAAGTATATATATATTGATTATTGTATTACGATGAAATCATACATTGATCTCTTGTTAGTTCTAGGAATATCAGAGATAAAAGAGATCGTAGCGAAACGAGTCTGTGTCTGCACGGTTTATTCTCGCATTAGTCACAACAAAGAATGAAAATTCGAACGTAAAAAGTGCTACTAGCGAGACCTCGCTTGGTCTGGCGTTTTATTCGAAATACGAAAAATAAAATTTCTACATGCTCCGAGCTAATTCGTAGGGCAAACAAACCATTTTTTACTCGTCGAAACACAACTTGTTTGTTTTGTTTTGTTTTTCTTCTTTTTTGTATGTACCCAGATTAGCCTTTGATGTCGGAGTATACTTTTGTACCGAGAGATGAAAGACGCTGCTGCGGAGTCCGACGAGCCCACTCGCGCCTCGAGGCTGTGCGAAAGCTGCGCTTCGCATTTCTATAGCCAACGTCTCCCGCACCCCCATAACAGTACAATCAGAATCACGCTAATTACGGCCTCTAGATAATGCCGCAAGTTCTCGGTACACATGGAAAACTCAGCACCTCGACGTCTCCGCATGTCCGTCCTCTCAATTTTCACTGTCGTTAAACATGCCTGACATTATTCATGCAATAGGAACTCCAGCATACATGCATCCGAAACACACACACACTGCGTATACAAAGACGTCAGATGTGTTTGATGTTACTCTCCGAATCTCTTCAAATGTCAGATTTATTAACTACGTGGATGCAAATTCGTTTTCAACAAAAAAAAAAAAAAAAATGCCATTCTGCGCCTCTCCACATCCATCAACATGATTCTCATTTTCATGAATAGTTAATATTTCCAGGCAACGTGTACTCGGTGCCACGATCATTGTTTCAATGAAACTGATTTTTGAAATCGATTTTTTAGTCAAATTGTTCATTTAAGCATTGCAAAAATAGCTGGACGACATTTGAACTCGGTCGTACTCGATCCAGGAGAAAATATCAACAACGAAGATGACATCTATAAGGGTGTATTCGAAAAGCTGCCGATGCGAATCTCACGACATCGCATATTTTCATGATTTTCAAGAAAATTCTGCTGTTAAAATAAGAAAAATGAATCTGAATATCCCATATTATCTAGAGAGGATTTCGAGAAACAGACAAAATGCATCTACTCGAACTATAAAGGAAAGAAAGAGAGGAAAAAAAATGGTATCGAAACAAGAATTTCTCGAGTGCTATACAACAGGGACCTGGTCGACCCACTGCTTTTCCGCTTCCTGACTTCCTTCTGATCAGCTTACGCTCCGAGTAAGGAGGCCATGAAACTTTCTAGAAATCTCTAGGGACTGAATTTTAAGAAGATTAGGCCTCTCAAGAGGACTTTGGAGAAAATCTTTATGGCACTAATGCGCTCTACTGACACTATACTTTTCACTGTTTCAAAGTATAAAAACGACTGACTCAGACAAGAGTTGAAAAATAATAAGAATATCAACTCACCATGAACTCGGATTCGATCCTGAGGATTCACGAGTAGCTGTCTGTTGAGTTAATACGAAAACAGTTTTAAAAAAATTCGCATAACTATCATTGGTTTTATCGCACTTGTACCTACACCAAATCGAATGTAAACTGAGATATAAAAATGAAAAAAATAGTGTTTTTTTTTTAGTGAAATGTACCAAAGTTTTCAGCGCTAAAACGTGGCCTTTCACGCGTATCGATAAATGTCAAAATACATTATTTATTAAAAAACAAAAACATAAAAACGAATTTGGTTTTATAAATCAAAAAGTTTGCTGTATAAAAAAATGACTTCAGGTGTCCAGTCTATCGTGAGCCAACATTTTTTTTTTTTTTTTCATTTTTATTTCAAAACATTTTCTTATTTTTTAACCATACCCACATGTGTATCTACATTATTTATCAGATGGAACATTTTCGTTCGTGTATGATCGTTGATATTTCGGGTTTCGTTAAATATTTAAGGACGTGTATATGCGCGGCAAATATCGCAAATATTTAACGACAGAATGCGAGAAAAACGATAATGTACGAAGAGGGGAGCTTGGAGATCGACTCGGCAATCTCCTTCATCCATACCGAATGCGCTGACAACATATGAAGAACGAAAAAAAAATGCAGTTACTACAAGAATCTTCTGCTCGGTCATTTTTTTCAATGCCTCAGTCAATCGTTTTTATTTTCACCGAGTTTGGAAGCTTCGACATCGCAAAATAATGGCACTTCATCGAACTTTGTTAAACGTAAAAATATTTATTCTAGTGTTTAGGATAAAAGTGCATTCCGAGAGAAAAATATATCCGTTGATTCGATAGGAAAAGTAAAACCAACGTGTAGTCGTAACTGTGAGACAGTGAATGAAGCTGGAGACTGTGCGGAATGATGGATCCTTGGCAACTCTGAAAAGTTTGTGAAAGGAGTCTGTCATTGAGAGTTCACTTGAGCTTGCTTAGGCCTCTTCCTCGCTAATATACTCTTCGCTAATGTAATGGTATTTACAAGCCCGAATAAACAAACTCCCTATCAATTACAAAACGATTTCAACACCGGGTTTCTAAAGCCTCTCCTATCTCGCAAGCTGGGCGATATGGGTGCATGCTTCTATGCTCTCAAAAATCATCACCGCGTCAACTCACGCCAAACTTTTGATTACCCGTATCTCAATCCCCCCGGTAACGCGATTCTGCCGAGTACTAACGTTTGAAGCGATAGAGAAAGAGAGAACGATGAGTTGAAATAAATTCTTGAAATAGAGAGAAAGAGAGAGATAGAGAGAGAGAGAGAGAGAGAGAGGAGAATTCGTTTCGGTCTCTCTGAAGGCTTTTCCACGGCCTCAAATGCTCCTCAAATATTTGACACTCACAAATCCCTTCGGGAATGTAAGGATGCGCCTCCCTTGTATGTAGAAGTACCTCGCAGCATGTGGAGTAGACCGAAAATAATGTAAATGTACCTTCTCCTTACTCCCCCATGGTAAATAATTTGGATCACGTCGACGTTAAAAACTATTCAAATAGCATCTATACAGGGTGTCCTATCTGATTGTTATTTCCGTAATCAAAGCTCAGTCTCTCATACGAGGCTGATAAGTTTATCAGGATCTCCTGATCATTCCTTCTCACGATGATTATTGACGTTCCCCCCAAAGTGGTACTTCGTATTCGTCGATCTTGTCTTATTCAGACATATTTCTTGTAATAAATTCTTCACAATATTCGGGATTCAAGAGGCAAAAAAAACTAAAACAATAATCAAAAGATCAGCCAATCGAATCGAAGCGTATCGAAACGTACAAAAAAAATAAAAAATTATTGTTTCAGCAACTATAAAGTATCAAAGTTACTCCCTCTTTCGATGATCATCAGCAACGCAGAGATAAAAAATTATAAAACAAAAATGAATAATTCTGAAAAGTAACTGGATGAAAAATGAACAAAACTGTTCTTCAGGATCAACCTTACGAACGTAAACGCATCCGTGCTGCGGTGGAGTATCCACAGAACCTGCGAAGGTCATCTTTTCACGTTGTTTCTTCATACACGTACGCGTAAAACTTGTATATTTTCTTTTTCTCTCTCTCTCTCTCCCTTATTTCTCTTTCTTTTATCCCGGTTTCATTATCTCAATCTGCTCTGCGCATCGTGTTCCGTGGATCCACATATAGTTGAAACTTTAAAAAGAAACGAGACATTATGCACCGAAGCTTCAATCTACTCGAGTCGCAGCGGGGCACAGTGAGAAAGAAGAGAAAATAGAGGACGAATCTCGAGAGTGCTAGGTAGTTATATTCCGTAGATCTTTCATCTCTCCAAGAACAATGTTGTAGCTTTTCACGAGCTTTTTCCAAGGGACGACCTCGACACGATAACCTTAATTTCGAGTCTGCCGTACACGGGTTGGCTTAAATGTAACAGGAAAGAAATGAAGTCATTCCGTCATTTTTCTTGAAATCAACTCGAAGACTTACTTTACAGATGTTATTTTTTTTTCTCGACTCGACGCTTTACGATGAAATTCAACGGATGAAAAAAATGACAAAACGCGAAAGGAAAATCTTGAAGAGAGTGAAACAACAATGGGTAGAACGATAAAATGAAAGAGAGAGAGAGAGAGAGAGAGAGGAGCATGAGAGAATGAAAATAGTTGAGTATATACATATTCGTTGATTCTGGAACGAATGGCGGATATCGAGGATTGCTCGGTGCGAAGTATTGAATGACTGGAAAACTCTATGTATAAGCATATATATATATATATATATAAATGCGAATGAAAACGTACTACATGGACGAATACAAAAAAGAAATGGTTTATATCGTGAGGAGCGTTCGAAAGAGCACTCGGCGGATTAAAATTGAAAGTGCAGATGGCGTCTAGCTGTTGAGAGTCGCGATACGATACAAAAACTTCAATGCCCTTGATATGGGACACGAGACTGAATAATATAAACGGGAATTTAAAAAGAAAAACCCTTTCTCAATTCCCTTGCGCGCCACTAGCAGGAGGCCACAGGTTCGAGCAGCGCATACGCGATGAATTAAAGTTTCGAACTAAGCACCTGGCTTTTTATCTCTTTCGTCAAGCCCAGACCGAATTACAGACTCTGAATGTACGAGTATAAAACAACGGCGAAAAAAAAAAAAAATATAACAACGACAACGAACCAACAACTCGAAAGTGAAATTAGACCGAGAGGCTTTTTACCGAATTGGATAAAACCTCCTGAGTCTTGTCTCGTTGTGTGTTAAGGGCGAATTTATTTGTTCTTTTTTTTTTTTTACACCACACGGTATTTTCTGTCAGACCTGTGCGCCCCGTGTGTGCTAAAAAAAAAAATTTTTTTTTAAATAAAAAAAGAAAGCGGATTTATGTTTGTTCTCCAACATTCCGGGCATTTTTTTTTGACTCGCAAACGAGGGTATTGTAGGGCAATTTGGATAATTGAAAACGGCGTAATATATGCATGGAAAAGTCATCAGCATTATACGTCGGTCTAATTGAAATATCCACTCGTCCAGGTTTCGCAGTCTCGAGCTGAATAAGCCTCTTGAAGCTTCATGCTCTTTCGAAGAAATTTCTCTGCTCCTTCGAATTCTCCACGAGATTATCCGAGATTACAGCACGAAATCAGTCTCTGGTTGTTCCTATTAGTGAAAACAGTAAGGAAGTAAGATCGTGTTGGAGTCGATGAGAATAGAAGCTCTAAAGAAGCTTTTCTCTCTCTCTCTCTCTTTCTCTCACACACACACACACACACACACTCGCCTTCTATCTCTTACTCTAACAACGTTGAAACCTTGTTAGCTTCGCTGAGATATCACTCGTCGTTGTCTTTGCCAGACGATGATTCTCGAATTACGTCTCCTGTTCTCTAACGGAACTACCCTACCGAAGTGTGTACGATTATACAGTGGAAACAAAGAGTACGCGAGAACACAAGAGAATTCTCTAATGTCTGGCTTACAGGGATCTTTACTACTTTTCAGTCGACGAAGTCTTCGCCTCGTGTGAAGCTATGTGTTCGAATCATTTCAATTTCAAATTCATTCAAATGAACCCATCCATGCTACATCATTCGCTAATCGTTTATTATTAATATCTCAACCTTTCCCTGTGAAGCAAATAATTATGCGGATCCATTACTTATTCAGTCAGAGTTCGAGGATCACTGTCAAAGGATTATACTGACTTGTTCGAATTCAATATTAATAACTTCGCGTTTATTCTTTTTTCTTGGTTACGTCCGTCCTTTCGATCGACGAATAACGAATAAGTACAAAATCAAGAATGCCTTCAGAAAACAAAATGAATTTTTTTTTTTTCCTTCTTTCCTGATGCAAAGCCTTCTGGAAAATCAGCTTGAAACAAAAACAAGCAGCTCTGTCCAGGAGCAACCACAGTAATTGAAAAAAAATATTCAGTCCCTGGAAAAGACGTTGAAACGTAAAGATAAAAATAGAAGGTTACAGCCAGCAAGAGGAAAAATCTAATAATTTAGTCACAGTCGGATACAAGCGAGTCAAAGTACAGTGCCGTCCAGTCAAGCTTGTGTACAGGGTGCCCCGAGACGTCTTTCCTGGTGAATTTAATCCCAGAACCAAATCCTAGTCCATGAATTCAGCAATCATTTTCAACCAGACTCCTCCTCGGATGAAATATTGATCACTAAAGTTGGAGGATCGCTTTCTCCTATCACGTCCATATCTTTTGACAAGTTTGTCGCACTTTTCTTTCACCGCAGTAGCTTGGTCCCGAGAGATGTTCGAGAAAAAAACTTAGTTTCCAAGAAGTCACACCTTCGAGACGAACTCCATTGATTAATGGCTCATCAACATTGCATGAGAAACGATTTCTAGACTTTTAGACTCGCTGCTCGGTCCAGAACTTAAGTCCCCGAAGATCATCATCCACCGTGCAACACCCTGTAGATTATACGCGTATATAACCACGTGCTCTTGTACGTACTGACTTTGTACAACCACAAACACCTGACTGGTACACGAGAGGCTTTCTCTCTTGTAGTGTACGTTGCAAATTGGTATACGTGGCATCCTTCTCACTCTCCTTCTATCTCATATCTATAGACTCTTCCGGGCTTTCCTCTTCTCGCTATAAAACTAGCCAGATAGTGAGCCCCGGTGGCGTAGGTACGTGCAACCAAGGAAATTAAACCATTTTGAAGGGAGTTGTCGGGTCAGAAAGTGCAAGCAGACACGCGTGTATACGCGAGGTTAAACGAGAATGCATTGCTCAACAGTTACGTGGCTCTCGCCGCATTTGCCACGGTGTCACAGAAGAAATCTACCCTGATGGAAGAGACCCAGGGAGAAACCTTAAAATATTCGCCTGTTGCGAGGCTAATGCTGTAAACTAACGGATATAATATCTCGAAAAATGTTCGTTGTCTTTTCAACGATCATCGAAATCATTTTTTTTTTAGAAATAAAATTAATTTTTTTGTCTCTATTCCAAAATTTTCAATAATTCATCGCTCTAGTCCAAAGTATTTACGCTCTAAGCCTTTTTATTTCGATAAGAATTCGATATTTTTGAGTTTGACAACTCCGATCGTCGGTGATCATAAAAATGTTGAAATGTCTGAAAAGTAATTATTTTACAGGAACTAAACGATGGTCGAAGTCTCGAGTCTTAAGGAGGTTCGCTACACACAACGATGTTGCCATGTTAAAAGCATAGGAAAATTCGAAATGATTAGAATTTAATGAAATTTGGTGAGCATATTCCTTTGGATTAAATATGAATATACAAATTTTTCTTCTACATAGTTTTCGAGTAATTTAACACTAGAGTTTACATCCGTAAGCATAGGATTCTGATATATATATAGGTATATCTTTTGCATATTGTAAACTTCAATTATTCGACAACTATGTAGACGAAAAATTTGAAAAAAATTGTGTCATTGCATCTGATGCTAAAGAATGTTATCACTAAATTTTATTAAATTCTTATCATATTGTCGTATTCTTGACTGTCCCTTCTTAACTGAATACGATATTTGAAATCTCGTGCATATAGTGAAAGATGATTCGAGGCGACAACTCGTATACGAACAATGGTATTTACTCGGTATACCGAAGAGCCAAAGTATCAATAACGCAGCAAAGGGAATATAAAGCTCATGGATCTCCCCGTAGCCGGTTTAATTATTCGGGATCAATATGGGAAAATAAGAGAGCGCGACAGCTTTTCGAGGGATCCTCGAGATTCTCTTTCTCCTAGTGATTCACTCTCGGTCTCTTTGCTACATCGATCAAATTGAAATCCTCGGTGACGAGAATCCTCTTTGCCGAAAGTGTTCATGTTTTATTCAATACCGCGGGCGGTCCTCGACTTGCGAACTGGCCTATCAAAAACAGAATCGGAGTATCATCCGCGCTGCGTGCTGACGACGGATCTATCGCCCTTTGGTATAGTCGGCCTAAAAATCGAAGATTCATCTCCTCTCCATCTGTATTATATATATATACACACTTCGTTCTCGATGTGCCAGTGATCGAGGATTCAAGAAATATTTGTTTTATCGAGTAAAATAAAGTTTTTGCCATCATGAATAAGCAAAACGTGACCTCGCCTTTGCTCGTTGCGGAATAATTAACAGTCGAATTTGAAAATGCTGAAATATATTTTCGTTCGAAATAATAACAGTTCAATTAGATACGATTAATGATTCGGTGTTTCTGAATTTATCATAAAAACTTATTATCCTTCGACGAATACATGCAGAACAATTTTTTTATTCAAATTTATTTCAAAGGAACTGGTAAATGAGAAAAAAAAATTATTAAGCGTTTGATACACAACATTCAGTTTTATTATCGTCATCACAAATGCAAGGCCTGCATCTCCTTCTTCTGTTTTTCTTATTTACAACAATACTGTATCCGCTGGTTCTGATACTTACGTGGCCTGATGGAAATACTTATCCAAAAGTTTCAATTATTTTTTCACTTCCAAACGGAAATATTATTCGTGAAAAAATTCGATTGATTCCGTACAGTTCTTGAAAACTGTTCACTGACAGAAGAGGGATTCAAAAATAAACGAAATTTTCAATTAAAGTCAGAAAAATATTTCCAACGGGTCTGATGCAAAAAAAAAAAATAAAAACTTGACGAAAGTTTGAAACTTTGAAATACAACGAATCATTTTTCAGCATTTAACCGCTGATAGAGTTTTTCACGGATGCTGGGATACAAAAAATCGCTCAAACTTTTTGCAGTCGAGTCTCTGCTTCGGTTCCACACAAATTGGCATTTTATCAAGTTAGTAACGAAAAACTCTTCTCGTACACACGATTCTCGTTGCATCGCCCAACGATATAAACTTCGATATAGCACAACAATCAATAACATTTGTGGAAAAAAGAAATATTTTCTTTTCTTCATACTCACACACGATTCTCACACGATATAAATCTCGATCGATCTTAATTCATAATTGTACACGGATCACATTGTCTAACAAAATACACTTACTTTGTTCTTATATATATATAGATATATTTCAATACGCCACGCTCTATAAAAAGTGTTTCAGCTTTCGCGGAACATTTACAAATTACGCTTTGTAACAATATCAAGTAAATCGTAATGATTTTACGATTAAATGTATTGTTCATTGTGCACATTATTTTTACAGGTTTTATTGCAGGAACTCTTCGTTTCGAAGCAGTCCATAATGATCGCATCTCTCATATATTCGGATTCGTTAAAAAAATTCATAAAAATTATAAAGAAATTCTCATTAAAAACGTACTTGGCCAGCTCAATTATGAAGCGAAATAATTGAGGATGCATATTCCGCTGAATATTATTCGTAAAATTGGAAAACGAATATGATTCCAATGGAATAATCGCCAGAGTATTATTCGCTACAATGATTTTAATTATTTCGTAACAATAGTAATATCAATCGTGAAAAAAGGTGCGACTAATCGCGTTTCTTAAACTTTCTTCAGTAATTTCGACCCTGAGTATTATTGAAATCGATGCTTTTTTTACGAATTTCCAAATTATTGTTACGAAACCATATCAATATCGATATTGTTTTCCATTTTCCATATTACTATAACGAAACCTTATCGATATGGATATTTTTTTTCGAATTTCCAAATTGTTATAACGAAACCTTATCGAAATCGATATTTCTTCGAATTTTCAAATTATTGTAACGAAACCATAGTGAGAGTTTTCCTCGTAATTATATATGCAGCAGTATGATAACACATGGGAAATGATGCTATCGGTTGTTAGTAGAAAAAAAAAACGAGTAAATAGAAATTCGATAATATTTTTAAAAGATATGCAAATTTGAAATGTACAATTTCGAGGACAAAAGTAGACTAGCGAGAACAGAATAATTTGATGTTTCGTGCAAGCACTTGGATTAAATACGGTATTACGAGCGTCTTCAAGATAAATAAATGACGTAACATAAATAAATCACGTGTTCATAGTATTGAGAGAGAGGGGCAGAGGAGCGAAGCGTTGGCTGTTGGGTATTTTTATACGGAAAGAGAGTACACAAACAGAGAGGAAAAACAAGCAGCGTTTTTAAGCTTCTTTTCAGTAGGACTTTGCGGATCAAGAAAAGCCACGGACGACTCGTGACTTTTCGCTGGAGCTCTCTCTCTCTCTCTCTCTCTCCCGGGACAAACTTGATTTTTTTTATTTATTTTTTTTATCGTTTCTCTTGGCTTTTGAGTAGTGTCTATTGAATATAAAAGCTTAAAGACGAAAGTATGGACGGTGGTGGTTATATTAGTCGCTCGAGGTGGTAGTAGTACGTTAACGGTGAATGCCAATAGCTGCCCTCTTTTTTTTAAGCTTTATCACTTTATTTTTATTTCATTTTTTTTTTCTTTTACTCTGGTTAGTCGTTTCAGTTCGTACCTTTCTTAAACTTTGGCAGTTCTTTTTGGTAGCGCGCGAAAATCTCTCTTCTGAAGGACTCAAAGTGCTTCCTATTCACGCTGTTTTGACGTTCTCGCCAAGCTGGTCGTCCCTTCCGCGTTTGAAGTCCCCAATGCCCCGTGAATACCGGCGAAAGAACTTTGAACTGATAGCCTGCTACGAACATTTCGTATACCTGTCAACCATGAAATTCACAATCATAATATCTTTTTTATTCTAAATACTCAATACCTTTTGAATAAGTCTAATTGGAAAGTAAAAAACAAACATTTTCATCGAATAAATAAAAAACAATCCAAATTCGAGAAAATAAAGATAAAAATAGAATCTGTGTTACGACTTTCAATTTCTTGGAGCAGGTTTCTCGCAATGGATACGAATGACAGTCAAAAAAGTTTATTGCCAACATTCCATTGAACCAGTTGGTTGAATTTTTTTCACCTCAACGACCGTTGATAAGTGAGTTTCCTCGGTTTTTTCGAAAACCGTAAAAAAATCACGCTCTCTCATAAGATTGATTATGTCTTAAGGTCCAACCATTATGCATTTTCTCCTGGTATGTGTCAAGCCCGAAAGGCAAGAGACACAGGCCCCGTTATTGCACGAGACACGATATTAAGATGGGGCGAGTATACGTGGCGGGATATGAAGACACGTGTCACACACAAGAAATGTCTCGTGCATCTCCTGAGATGTTATAAACGTGGTCATGTACGTATTAAGCACGAGAGAAGAGGAATATATATAGAATACACATATGCAGAATATATAATATCAAGTCAGTTTGTCAAACAGAGAGGTTTGGCCCTGGTGTTTTGCCCAACACGATGACAACGACATGTATATTTAGATGTGCATAAACATGACGTAGGTGTGATATTTGCTTGCACATTTCTCCGATCCGTACACATGTGCATCTTCTCTTAGGCCTCCTCTCCATTTCTGGCATTGTTCTGTCGGAGACACTGCCTGTCATCTTTGGTGGATAATCACACATCCCCTCTAACAAAGGTGCTTGGATATATGCACTCGAAAGGATGTCAGGCTTCGCGTCTCGCTGCGTTCAACGTACCTATTAGGAGAACTCAATACCAGCCAGGACTATTCCTGATACACACGAGTCATTTGTCTTCATTACTATCTTCTCAACCAACCATGAGTAATTATAATCTCCGTCGTAACGGAGAATCGAATAATCTGTTTATCCGATTTGATAAATTGAATAAAATATAAAACGTTGATAATTGGATATTTTCGATGGACTTTTGAATCATCAAGCTTACTGGATCTCTTCGGATGTATCGGATCATCGGCAGTTCTGGTTCAAACACCACCGATGTCCACGTGTAACGAGTTTTAGGTAACATTGGTATTTTTACTTGTTACGCTATTTCGCATCGGGCATCTGTATCATTAAAGACAGGTTCAGCCTAGAGGCAGAATGGGGTCTAGTCGTGGTGAAATGAATATGGAATGTGCCTACCAAGGGCGATAATGAAGGAAAAGGGAATCTACCGGAGGGTGTTGAGAGCTTGTATGTCGGTAAAGGGGCTGTGTGAATGTGCAGCAATGGCAATCTGCTACCGAAATTCGTGGTTCTAGTACTTCAAATGCTGCACATGGAGAGAAGGGTAAAGTTAGAGCGAGAAAAAGAGAGAATGGAAGAGAAAGGACCAAGAGGGAAAAAGACCAAATGCAGTTCGCGGGCGGCTGTAATTTCGAGGTTCCCTCTGCTGTAGCCAGGAACGATGGTGGGCCAGTATACGGTCCACCGCGGAATCTGAGAACAATGCGTCCGCCGCCGCTGGGTTAATGTAAATTCTTGCAATTTCTACGGGCCGTTGGATGATGGCTCGTTACCGGGCCGCAGCTCTTTCAGCTCTTTCTCGCGTTCACCCGCGAGCTTTCTCCCCCCATCAAGGCATACAAAGAAAGAACGGGGCAGATGAGACTGCGAGACGATGAGGGAATCCAATGGGAAACGGTCAGAATTCAGAAGGCAACCGTTTGCCAAAGAATGATAAAACACTACCAGACGAATACACACTGATGAATGGAACCGTAGACAAAGTGAAAAAGAGATAAATAGCAACACTATTGTATATATCAAGCAGCGCCGATTGGTTCATAAACATGAAACCCAGTACTCATTCATATAGTCCGGACAGTCAAATCGATACACCAAAGATCAGGAATGTAAAAAGAGACAACCTTGATTCCACAATCGTTCTACATGAATCAATCGGATTTCGGATTTTCAAGCATTTTTTTAGGTTGGATTTTTAGTATTGGTACAGTTTTATTTGTAACCGCGAAATTTTTCACCATCATCATCATTGATCTTCAACTGCCTAACCCCAGTTCGAGTCAGGCTACCCCTAACGGGCTAAGTTGAATTTCAGACTTTCGGGCACTTTTTAAATTCTGAGTACAATGTCAGTATTCATTTGGGTGCAGCCGCAGGATTCTGAATTCGTCATTCGAGCTGTACAATCCAGATGAACTGACTCAGGTCTCAAATTTGAGAGCACTTCCGAGTCCTCGGTTATAGGGACGGTATTCATCCATTTCCAATGCGAGCAGCAACCGTTTAGTCCCGCATTAATAGGGTATCGACTATTCACTGCCAGAAATCGTCCTAGTGCATGCTGAATTCGGAATTGACTCGCATGCAATGACGTTCTCTCAGCTTCCAACAAATGAAGTAATCGTCATATTCTCATGAGTAGAAAAACCATTTTCCAAACGATTTTTCTATTATTCTACTCTATTTTTCAATTCGCCTTTGAGGAATTTAAAAGAATTACTCGAAAAACAGAATCGTCGATTCCATTAGGATTATATAAAACCGGTTAAGAAAGCAACGAATCGTCTTTCTTTTCATCCATTCCCAGGGTCCATCCGACCATGTACAAGATTCAAAAATGCGATAAATAATAAATTCGTAGCATTGGCAGTTACAGTTTTCTCTATATAGCGAAGCACAACGATTCGAAGACCATAACTATAAAAAGCCTTTTAAGTGATGAAAGGGAGTACGTAGTCCGGGCTCATCAAAACCGTTGACCCCTGACTGAAAACTGTTTCGGCACATCCGCAAAAAAAAAAAAAAAAAAAAAAAAAAGCTCCTATGTACAAAACCTGAGGGTCTAGATATGCTGGATCTTGATATAATATTGATAGAGTGTGCAAATGGCTTTTCGAAAGTTCGATATTTGACGAAAACACAGTTCGCGAACGTGTTCTCTCTTTTTTTTTTTTTATTCATTTTTTTGCCGCGCATCGTCAAGGATTTTTCCTGTCTCTATATTCACGCACATATTTGCAATTTCGCAATGTATATATACAATTTTGGCAATGAAAGAATCCCGTTTGATGGAATGTATGGGTTCGCTGTAACCCAATACCAGAGGAACATTGGGTTGAACGCAGGAAAAAAAACGCTACGGCCGATGCGAGTATAGCGCGAACGTGTCGTGGCTAGGGCTGCTTTCTCCCCAACCCTTTGCCAGCTTTCCTGGTTTCTGGTCGTTTACGAATTCATGCAGCACCCAGGATATATACAGAGGAGAAACGAGAGCTCGCCTTTCGCACTATATCCCCTCAACCCTTCCGATTCTCTTGCATTAGGGGTACGAGAATTGGGGTGGCGCGGGGCTCGAGGGGGAAGGAATTCCGGTCCGTGGCACCCGAGGTCCGCGTGTGGCCACGGTATTAGGTACCACCTACTCGTAAATGGAATTGGACATTGCGGGGTGAGTGGTGTACATCTCGTGTACCTGGGGAAATGTGCTCCGGGGTTAATTTCACGGTTCGGCATTGCTGCTACATGGCGAAGAGAGAAAGCGACGTATCCAGAGAGAGAGAGAGAGAGAGAGAGAGAGGGATCCAGGATGAGAATCGCTACTGCGTCGGTCCTGTATCTCCGAATTCGCCACTATCATCCCCTCTACACGTGAAGCTTATACACTTTCTATTAGCCTTTCGTGTTTTCCTCCACATTCGGGCACGCATTACATTACCAAAGGCCTCGATTCGTTCGCGATAAATTCTCAAATAAGCAGATGCTTATTCGCGCGGTGCTATTTCGCGGACTCGGCGCACACGTCGAGCAGAGGAGAATAACGTTTCTTTGAAAAAGTAAAAAAAAAAATCGAAAAGGAAAACGCAGGAGAGGCGATTTCGACACGGTTTTACCTCTCGGCGACGAGTTTTCTTCCCTCGATTTATTTTCTCGTGTCAAAGCGATTACATGGAAATAAACAGTCCTTTTTTTGTTTTGTTTCCTCCCGCGTGTACTTTGACAGTACTTTTCTTCATCAGTCCTCCTCGTTAGCGGTGATCCACAGTTTTTCGAAACTTTACTCTCAGCCACTTGGCCTCTTCTCGCACTCTCTTCTATCTTTATCTCCGCATGTATCTCTCTCTCTCTCTCTCTCTCTCTCTCTCTCTCCCTCCTTCGTTAAGAAAACTTTTCACTTTGGTATATATTATAGAGCCAGTAGCATTTCTCAGTCTCGTTACGCTCTCATTCTTCAGCGGGAATACTTCGCGACTCCGAAGTGAGCGGGTGCACGATGGAATAGAGAATATCTTTCAGCTCTTTCGCATTCGTGCCTTTACATATGTAACAGATGGAAAACTTTGGTAAACATACTATCGAGTTTATATTCTTTTTTTTTATTCTTCTTCTTCTTCTTCTTCTTTCGCCCAGAGAAAAACGCTCTCCGGCAAAAGAAGAATCTTTCGCGAAGCAGTACCAACTTCGAGGAACAACAGCACTTATAATGGTTACTCGAGCCATAAGGACGTAACTCAGCATATCGAAGGAGCAAAAGTGATGTCATCAAGGTCCTTCTTCTTTTTACAATACGATCTAAGAGCGCATATATCTGTATCTAAATTCATTCTATACAGAGCAATAACTAGCGAGCTGCCGTTTGAGATCTGATAATTGAGTTTTATGCGATCGCACGTCGTTCCAAATCCTCTTGGGAATAAAGGTGTCGTATCTTTCCTCTAGAACCCTCGGTGTTTTCAGAGCACGGAATATGTATAGGCACTTACTCTTTGCCTCCGACGTATTTTTTATCCAACATTTTTTCATGCTATTATTCAACCTCTGTATATATACGAAACTGCGAGAAAAACGTCGGATATATGAAACTCGTTAGATTAAAAGAGCGACGGGATTTTGATATGAAAGGAATCGTTGAACGGTTAACGTGAAAAAGTGGACGAGAGCGAGCCCCTGAGCCACTGAAATTTCATGAAATTTCATTAATTAATGCGTCCAGCAAGCGTTGAGTTATCGAACGAGAATAAAATCCGTTAGAATTGTCATTAAAAACGTTCCCAATAGCCTTTTATTTCAACACAATCTTATTCAACGAGTCAGTGGTAACACTTGAAAGCTTAAAACAAAACAACAACACGGTTCTGTTATGTTTTACGGTAAAAAATTTCAACAGCTCATCGAGGGGCCTAAATTGGTTGGTTGACTGTGGCGTGTACCCTACAGTACACTTTGCACGGATGTTGCTTTGATACATAAAGTGGTAAATAGGCACTACATAAGGGTGGGAGAGAGGATTGAGGCGGGAGAAAGCAATAAATCAACGAGGGCCACAGAGGACTCTCTTGAGAGGGTAAAAACCATTTATGAAATCCGTTACAAGCGTACTCGACACTTGCTTTGAAGGTACGTGCTCGTTTAACCAGCAGTAAAGAAAATTGAGAGGGTGAAAAGAGCAGCAGTAGCAGTATAGCGGCAGCAGCATCAAGAAAGAAGGACTCATACATATAGAGAAAGAGAAAGGGGAATACAGAGAGAGAGAGAGAGAGAGAGAGAAAAAGGAAGAACTCGAATCACCCTCTTGATGCTCCCCCAACTGTCTGATGACGAAAGGGACGAGTTACCGATTATGTCGAGTAGAATCACTTCGGTAATTCTGCTCAGTGATCTTCGTTTAATTTCAGTGAGAAAATCCCAGTGCATCCGCCGGCATAAACGTAAAAGAAGTGAGTTTTTATAGATGCAAATTTTTAATATACATAAACGAGAAATATATGATATGTAATTAGCGATAATTCGTATTGATTTTTATATATTCAAAATTACAACAACAGAATGTAGAATAAGCCGAGAGTTAAATTTGGCTACGTTAAATCGTAGCGATGTATAGATTAACGAAACACACTGTGACGCAACCATCGATTGTATGACAATGCCAATTAGGAGGCAGGAAATTAAAGGCCACAGATCAGTACCGAGAACCAATTGATCCAAACGCCCCGGTTCTGTTAGTGGATAGCGCCCATCTATATATCTATAATGTCTCTTCTCGACACCGAAAATCATGGGAATTCCGATAATATACGTTCGAGCAAGCTTCGTATACGAATTCGTATATGAAAAGGGACCCTAAGAGAAGGACGTCACATCTGTACAATTTATCACGTCTATGAATGACACATTCGCCCTTTTTCTTCTCTGCCCCAATCAATCATACAGATATATTTCTAGTAAGCTACACCCCGATACATCGATACGAAGGTTACCTTTAAATTAGCAAACCGGGACGATCAATCGAATCCTCGAACGATTCCCGATTCCGAGTTAACGGCAGCAACCTGTCCAAAGTAACGAAGAAATGACTGCTGACGAATAGACGACAGCAACACCTACGGAACTGTAGTAATGTAGAGATTATCGATCGTCCACGTTGAATGGCGAAAAGCCGGTTGTAATTTGGACCTCTATACCTCTCCTTTTTATATATATCTCTCTCACCAGCAGCATGCAGCGAACCAACTATCTTGACGAGTAACACAATCGAGCTGAAAATTTGTTTTCCGGAGCTTTTAACGGATGAACCGAGAAAGACAATAACCATTCTTCGTGTTATATATACGTATATGAATTTAATTTAGCGAAATATGAATTTTAGCGACTGGGAACTTGGACAACTTGGATTCGGGGTCCTTATTTCGACCAGTCCATTGGATTCCTATCCGTCATAGCGGTATATCAGCTGCTTCATCAGTGAGCTTTTGTCAGAATGCGCAGACCTCTGCAAACTAGTTTTAAAAACGGAATTGAGGCCTTTATAGTCGCCGTTGTAGAGAACTTTTTACTCTTTTCGCATACGCTCACAAGCCTCAATCATTTTATGCTTATCCCAGAGGCTTGTGTTTCCAACTGTAACGTTGATGAAAGCCGCTAACGAGGCATAGTTGGAACGAATGGAGAAAAATAAAAAGAACAAAAAAAAAAACTTTATACACATCAATGGATATAGCTTCTCATACGTCCGCTGCTAAATTACAAACAAGTCACACTCACGAATAATTAACTCGAAAATACCAAATTAAAACTAGCATGAAAATATCCCGTGACACTTCCTCGATATGGCTATGGACTTATAACATCGACAGCAACAATGTTTCATCAAAACAACCGATAACAACTTTAATATCAACTTTCATCAGCCATCAAAACATTCCAACGACGAATTGACTGATGAAAATCGATCATAAAATGGTCCCTCAAGTATGCAAGTCCGAATTAACAACTTTTCCTGCTATGCTTCTTATCAATATATCCGTCACGGTTAAGTAAAAGTGCACACGTTACAACCTTCCACTTGTGCCATTTATCGGCGTACAGATACTGAAATTGATGTATACGCCCGCATATATGCTCGTCACGACGGATTCTGACTGACAAATGGATACTACACATCGGTCAACGAACTCAAGCCAAAATCAATTAGATCCTGGCTCTGAGATTAGGCACTCATACAACACACAATTGTCTCTCGTTTATCCAATGGCCCCATCCACCATTCGCATCCTAGTGCGTACGATGAAGCATATTTTGTTGATCAGTTGATATATGCGGAAGAGAATTTGGTGGATTAGCAGCAACTAATTTTCCAGTTGGCCACAATTCTTCATTGACGCCGGTGCAGCTTCTCGTTTGAGCCAAGACTCCATCCAATATTACAACTACGATTATTCAGTTTATTGTCATAGTATCAATTATAGAATCATCATAATTGACATTATACCAAGTTTTATCTTTCACATAAATTCGCTGAAATAAAGTGCTCCGAAATTCTCTTGCCAAAAATGTTCCTTCCCCTTGCTATTTCGGCTTTACTACAACTACCAGCGGGTTAATTCATAATCTCATTACCCTTCGTTACAACAATTATTATCCTCGTTTGCACGAGTGCGGCAGATGGTGCTGAAAGTCATTATTGTATGGGAAACTAGATTCTATAACGATTATAGGCATTTTCGAAGCGCGCGAAATTGATTATATTGTATCGGTATTTTCGTAAAATGAGGGGGAACGAGCGTTCGATGCTACGAAGCCAGATGGGCTCTCTCGCATAGGGAGAGAGAATCGGGATTCGGTTGATGGGAGAAACAGGGAAAGAGAATCAGGATAGAAGGTGCGAGAGAAAGATTTCTGTCGGAGGCTGCGTTATATGGGCCGTCGCGATAGTGAGGTGGCGAGGTATGGCGGTAGGCATGCATCCAGCAGCCGAATCCGCGAAACCGCACGCGATCGAAATCACTCGCGAATCTCGTTGCTCCCCCCCCCCACCCGTTGGTTCAAATGCGAACACGAGCAAGCCGAACGAGCCGAAACGCCTCGGGCAATAACACGATAAACCCCAAGTCTCCCGATGAGCTGCGGTAAATGAGAGAGACTCCGTCGTTCCACCGACTCGCATGAACACACTTCCGTACCTTCCCAACGAGAGACCTACGAGGTTGGTACGCTTCCGGTGTAAATTCCCCAGGTGCGCGACCTCTTCGTATATATACATATATAAATCGATGTGCGCCGAAACCTCGCTATTCCTTCTCCTTAAACCCGCGCCTCTTACGCTTACGGCGCTATTCTCTCACCCGCATTCCATTTACTCGTGTATGAGCTATTTGAGATTTGAGTTCGGTCGGCTTTTCCCCGATGCACACGCTGGTCGACATCTCGATGAGATTCCCTGGTACCAGAGAATCTGGACGAAACGTACACCTAGTTATTCGGACATGTGACACTTTCGCAATTTCAAATGGCAATGAACAGCGACGAAATTTTTTGTCAAATTCAGAATCCGTTTTCTCCAATATTTTGATGAATAAATTGATCCGATGTCGGAACGTGATAGGAGGAATATTAGCGAAGATTAAATATGATTACATAGTTACCGAGGTAAATTCTTCTTGCCAAAGGAGACCAAAACTTTTCAATACTTGTCGAAATTTATTCATCAATAAATCCACGGCTCAGTTTCTACCTCGAAGTTTTAATCCTTTTTTCTCGTTATCGTAAAACGTGCGATAAGTCTGAGCCCCTACCCCTCCTGACTTGCTTCTACACCCTCTCGAATCCTGTCCTTTTATTCCATCGCTTTATCTTCGTATTCATTTAACGTTGCTATTCATCGACTCGTCTTCCTTATTATTTTGTTCTACATGTTGCTTTTACGCTTTTCATTCGTGGATGTTGGATTTAACCATCTTAGGCCTCATACAAAGTAATAGATAAAAGGGACTGATGATCCATCGGTGGCGGAGTATTTGATGTTGATCACGGAACAAGCGACCAAATCATCCGGCAATCCGAACGTTTCTCTGCCTTCGTGTAATTTGTATTTTCATTTTTTTTTACCCGTTACTGGTTTCGTGTACATTTCTGACAAAGATTCCAACCACGAAGAGGCACCAAATCTTAGAAATTAACGAATTTTTGCTTGATTTGAATCAAGCTACAAATTTATTTGCGGAGCTCTTATGAAACTTCCAATTTCCTCAGAATATTATTTGCTCGTGATTTGAAAGCTTCTCGAGGAAAGAAGGATCAGAAATTCATCGTGCTAACAAAGTTAGGAGACTCGATGGAAAAATAATTGTTTCTCAATACCAAATAATCGAATCAAGCATCATAATAAATTGAATGATTCTTCACCAGTTCTGAGGCTGAATTAAAAATCGTGCATGCCCTAAAAAGTTCATATTTATAGACAGCATTCGACGTTGTTCAATTACCTGAGTATTTCTGGTGTAGCCATAGCCCATGAATCTTTCATCGTGAGCCGGAGCAACGTCCTTAGCTACGTAAAAAGGTTCGTAAAAAAATTCGAAATTGGTCACGTCGTGGCTGACATATATTTTGCCTGTTTGCACGTTCTCGTGACCCTTTGCTCCCGCATTCACATCCAATACCCACCTGCAATTAATGACGATCTTATTAATAGGGATAAATCATATCAAGATGGATTAATTTTTGTTGCTCGAAAAATCCAACAGTCGAAACAGCTTCGAAATTTCAAATTCAATTATCCGACGTTTATCAGATTTTCCTTGCAGATCGTTCAAAACAATTCATAATGGAATTGAAATAAATTTGCAAGTTCGCGAATATAAACGGCTATATTTGAAAACTCGTTAGCACGAAAATACAATTTGGATGATTATCAGAGGTTTCTACTTTTAAGAAAAAAAAAACATTTATCCGACGTAAAAGAAATGCAAATTTTTTCTTCGTCACCGCGTGAAATTAAACGGTCGAACATCAAAGCACGAAATACAGCATTTGCAGAGAAAACGATCAGAATAAACAGCATTAATTGGTCGATTAATTTCGAAGAATTAATCATTCCTTCCAATTATTCTGCTTTCAACGTACTCCGAGGCACTAGTTCATCTCATTACGTTTCAAAGATTACAATGATATTTGAAAATAGAGTATCCCAGGTGTTATATCATCACTGATAAGGTTGAATGAGAATTTTGGAATTTGAAATATTCACTCGATAATTCCGTCCTCTTGAACGATATCGACTTCGATGTTCAAATAACCCTGCTCGCTCTCTCTTTTTTTCTTCCGGACCCATTACTTGCTAGCCGATAGACATGATGGAGGTTAAATCCGAGTGGGTTTGACCAGTCGATATTTGCTTGAAATTTATACATTTTTCATCTCTTTCGGAGCAGCCCGTTGCCCGGAGAAAAGAGACATCGAAGAATCAATTTGAACAGAGCGTATCTCCAAATTATTCACAAAGTTAAGAGACGAGCAAATTTATTTTGGTCGGAAGCTTCTCTTTGTCGCTTTTGTTCTTCGTTATTTAACGTTAAATTGTACCCGGATAAATATTAATTATTATTCAAGTTCGGCAGCAAAGTATATCGGAATTGAAGAAAGTTATGAGAAGAAGCCTCTGCGGCGAGCCGGGTCATCGATAACAAATTCAAATGATCAGTATTCCAGTTTGCTTCGCTAACTCGCAAATTCTAATTGATTCGACGGGTCATAGTGCGAAGAAAGTTATAAAAATTGAATGAACTAACTTGGTAAAATTCGTGGCGAATTGATTGTGAATGAAGACTTTCTGATGAAAGGGTCTAGCGAGGCCCTTTTTCGCGAGTCTGACGAGTTCGGTTTTATTCGGAGGAAATCTTACGCGAATATCTAGCTCGTAAGTTGGCACGACGTAAGCGCACTTGTCACAGTTGTTCGGTGCAGCGGTGAGAAAATCGTCGAGTCTCGTTGTCATATTGATGCACGGAACGATATCGACGTCGGTCAAAAAAATCCACTCGCTTTGACAGTTTTTTCTCGCCAGATTCCGCATATGATTTTGAGGATAAACATTCCGTGCTCGCCAACTCATTTGTTCGCTTGATATTTTGCTCACTATTTCTGTCAGTGTTGCTTCGGGTTTGGCACAATCGAAGTTTTCCGCTAAATCCATCGCCCTCGGTTGCCTCTCGGGTGCACGATTCTTCGGGACAGCGAGAGAAAAATTAACTCTTTCGCGAATCGGCGCGTAACAACGTCGTAGATAGACGAGATAATATTGCAAAGCGTCGAATTCCTCTTCTCCGGAAGCGTAGAGTGCGACGGATATAGGTCCGGTCCAATGATGAGCTACTTGAACGAGAGAATGAAGTTTCTCGAGTGACGATTGTGTCGCCAGACACGATTTGCTCTTTCGCGAAATCATCGAATAATTTGTCCCAACGAGAACAGAATCGAACGTTCGAAATAATCTTCTCGAATCCCATCTACCGAGTCCAATGTCTAATCTCATGGCATTGTCGTCTTTTATTGATGAGTAACTCTCGGTCGTTGGGCAAGGCTTTTGCAACTGTTCTTGGACGTCGTCGGAGCCTCGAAAATGATTATCCCGATCGAGAGAACCGAGACTCCATTCGGTGACGACGAGCGTTTCGATCTCTTTTGGCAACATCTCAGGTGTACAGTTATCCGATTGTAGGAGAAGAAATGTAAGAAGCATGTTCGACAACGCCAGTACGATCAGGCTGATCAGACTGAGATTTCGTCGACGACATCCCAACTGGAACAAAAAAGAGAAAACATTTTTTTTTTTTTTTTTTTTTTTCATTTCAAGATTGTACGATAAGAGGATTATTCGATGAGAAACAAACGTACAGCTTTGTCACCCGTACGTTTTTCCCCAATCTGAGTTACGCAAATAAAATCTGTGTCCTCGCAGCTTTTTATATGTAAAAGTTCAAACTTCTTTGTAGAGCAGAAACATTTCATTTCGTCGATATATATCCCCATGAATGTGGGCTCATGCTTGCCCCCTCGTGTGTCTCCAATCAAAGAGATTTCCGATCGGATAAGCCCTTGAAACTTTTTTTTCAAGTTGGGGAAGAACAATCACGAACTTTTCGTGCCCTCTCTTTCCGAGTCTAATAGCAGTTTCACTTTCGCTTATCCCGATCCCCCCGCATGAGCACACTGCCTTTTTTCAAACTTTTAACAAACTCGAATGTCTCACGAATAGGATATATCTTCATAGTCAAATTGAAACGAGTCTGTTCATCGCGGTTTCCAGATTTTCCGTTGTTTAGTGTTTTCTTTTTTAATAATAGTAACATGTGACCATTATTGTTTGAATTTTCAGAAGAGAGTCCGAAAAAAAAGAAAAAAAAATCGTGCGTAATAATATCTCAGGATTTTTGCAGTCAGCTGTTGCCGATAATCATTGGACAACTTTGAAAAAATCCGGAGACGAACGTGGCGCGAGATTAGATGCTGTTTACAAGATGATAGTGACGAGCATCGGCGATTGGTCGTAATAATACAATACTCAAACAGAATAGAGGCTCGTCAGCATTAAGGAGATTTTGTTCCAAGGCAGAAAGCGAACGTTGGTCACGTACGGCCGATTGTCGTTAAGAAGTCACTGCTGAATCTGAGCGTGGTCTAGATACTGGCAATCAGGATCGGAAATACGTTGCTTTCGAAGGTTGGATGCCTGTACGATATTCCAACAAAATTAGAGACAATGATTGCCATTGAAACAGCTGCTAATAACGAAAGTGCATATACCGATACTGTATCGACTGTGGTTGAAGGGAAAAAAAAAGAACTTCCAGGAAAAGTTCCATTAGATTGATGACAAAAATGCCCGTTGAATCGTAATCGTGTCTAATAAGCAATGAACGCTTTCATTGATTTTTATATTTCTTTTTTTAACGTTTTAATCCGTTCGGCAAATTGAACGTTCGAAAGGCTGTTATGCAGCGAATGTAATTGAACGTAAAATTTTGAATTTTTTTGTAGAACAATAGAAGTTCTCGCAATGGTACAAGTTCGAAGGATTTTCACGCAATAATTCTGCTCCATCGAGATATCATATTCGATTCGTTATTTTAGTAAAATTGAATTCCAGCGAGAGCTTGCACCACATTCTCGTGTTCGATGAAAATAAAACAAAGATGAACGATACGACGGGGATGCGAAAATATCAGAAAAATTACACACATCAGCACGTACACGTAAATTTCGGCTCTCGCATGTGTGGTGGAATGTATAAAAAGGTGTATAAATTGCATGCTCACGAATCCCTATCCACGCAAGCCCCAGCATGTACAGTTCGGATGACGCTTATTTTCTCTATCCAACGATCCACAAACGTTGAATATTAAATTCCAGCCACGTACGTGCACGAGAGAGGGAGAGAGAGAGAGAGAGACATGGGAAAAGAGCGAAAGGAAAAGTGAGCGGGGAAATTGCTGGTAGGCAAACGTAAGCAGAGCGTACTTTACTGTGAAAATCTCTGGGATACCAAGTTTCACCGGCTCGGATCTTTGAAGTCGTGAAAGAACGTACATAGAGAAAGAAATGAACGAAGAGAGGGAGAGAGAGAGAGAGAGAGAAAGAGGTTGTGAAAAACAAGGATGTGCTTCCGTAGAGAACCGGAGCATGTCCTTAAAACGTAGATTCCAGTACGTTCTGGCTCGGTAACACTGGCATCCACGTTTAAAGATGCTTCCTGGCTGCGCGGTCGCACCTATTCGAAGCCAAAACTCGTACCAGTCAGCGTAATTTACCTTTTAAAAAATAACCGAACAGATTTTTCGTGTAAAAAACAGACACGAAAAATCATTTCAACCACAATCGTCCGTGGAGGTAGAACCGGGAGCCACCATTCAGTATTCGTAAATACAATTTCTATCGTGGAGCTAACTAAAGTAATAAATGAAAACTGCTACAATTACGAGCGATAAATCCAGGTGCGTGTAGAAACGCTGGAATAAATTATAACGATTTTGAAACAGATTCGAAGATTTTATTGATCAACGGTCCTCAAATCAATGCGATAAAATTCCCTTCTAACGATTCATGCGTGCACCAATTTGCGAACTAATAATATTGACAAACGTGACAAATATGCTACTGAAAGGGGTATAAATTTATTCATATCTCGTAATAAATAATGAGCGATCAACGTACAATGACGATGTTTCAAATGTAACTGGTGAGAGTCTGAAAAATCGATAATCTTCAGTTTTTAGATGTCGACAATCTACAATTACGATGAAACTGAATTTTCGGCCCGGAATGTACTCGAGCACTGATAATTAATGCGAGAGAAGAGCGAATATTAATCACACAACCTTACATAATATAGATTGGAGAACTTTAATTAAGTTGTATGCAGATTCAAGTCCATCGATCGAAGGGCTTGAAGGAAAATTAATTGGTCCATAATTAGGTTTTTAACTTTGGTCTTATGAGTAACAACGGTTAGGGTTAGGAGCATGGGACGCACGTGAGATAGAGGCGTCAATTGAAGTTAGTTAGGTGGTAGGTTTATCGGTGGTATATACTATAGATAATGACAGGAGCACACATTACAGACTCGAAACAAGAGCAAGTGTGTCAGAAACTTCGGAGCCCTGTGTCGTCATCCCCCATAGTTATCGTTTCGTCTCGACATCATCATATGCAAAATATATGTGCTGCACACTCTGTCGAGGTTTCTAAAATCAGAGACGACGCTAAACGTACCGAAGATTCAATGCTCAGATAGGGGTATTTCGACCTCTAATTTTCCCTGCATACTTGGTTCATACGATTTTTAAGGTATCATTGAAGAATGCATCATGAACCAACGTTCCAGTTTTGAAATAGATTCAGTAAACGTCACTATCACATTTTCCTCGATGGGATTATCTCTTCTCAAGTCATTAACTTTACTATTTTGGGATCATACCAAACGCGGATTATCCCCAACCAGGATGAGCTCGAATCATGAATAGAATCGAAGCCACCGAAGTTTCGACTTCGATAAATTTTGACAGGACTTCCAAGTGATGAACGTTGATGGATGGCGTGCAAACCGGGCATTAGATTTTAATGAAGATCGCTATTTTGATGAATGAATCCGTCAATTCGGATCAGAATTTTAAGAGTCGAGGAACGAGGAGATTTTATTCAGTCGCGATTGATCAGAATCATAAAAAATTCAGAAAAAGCTGTTTCCCGCTTAGTGATCGATGGACGAGCCGGTGGATGACTAAAGGGTCGCACCCGACCAAGTACTGGCCTGCTGCGAAACCGAATGACTTCGATGATCACCGGAACCAGACACCGACCGCGCACCCATCGCTGATGGTAATAAATTTCGAATAATTTTCAACTGCGATTATCAGGAATATTCCGGTTGAGCTGCATGCTACTTGGGTATTTAAAGCGCAGCGAATGGTGAAGAGTGAATGTAGCAATTCCATGCGGTTAAGTAATTGTGGTCGAGAATAACGCAACAGGAAGCTTACACTCGCGACAAGCTCACTCGCAGCAAGACTTGTCAAAAAGTTGAAATTGTATCGTGGGACGGCAGAGGTTGAGAAGAAAAAAAAAACCAAGAAAAAAGAAAAATAAAAAAAGATCAACGGGAGTTTAGTTCGAGACAGAAGTATATAGCGGAGTTCGGGGTGCGAGCGACAATTTAACTGAAAGTATGATCGCGCAAGAGAGAGAAAAGTAGAAAGAACACAAGCTTACACAGCGTAAATGGCTCGGAATAGGGTTATGTATGGCTCGAAGAGAGCTTTCCGTAGCTGTTAGCCATTACAAAACGAGCTCGTAATAGTACACGCTGGCGAAAACGTTGAGAAGAGAAAGCGCGAGACTTGGCCAGAGGTCCACTTACGATAATAGCACACAATTACGCTACTTACCAGTTGTAAGAAACAAGTTGCTAGGTACGCATTGTGTCCGGGGATACATGTATGAACCCATATGTGGCCGCATATATACACATGGATTATATACGATGTCCGCATTTAGTTGTGAACCAAAAAAGCTAAAAGGTTCTTCTTGGAACGATTCCAGCTCGGTGCAACACCCTGGAAACCGAGAGGTAAGCCGAACCGATGAGGTTTATTCCTTTCTGGCTGTATGCCCCTTCTCCTCTTCGTTTACCTATATACGTGAGAGTGAACACAGCTGAAGCGTGTTAAATTTCACAAACCCAGCAAAACTGAGAGGGGGGGGGGGTGGAAAGAGATCAAGAAAGCAAACGTCCAAAGTTCTCATCGAGAACTCGGTTGACCCAACAACAAGTAGTGCAATCTCCAGGATTTTTTTAAGCTCCTTGGGAGAACTGACTAGAGCCGATAAGTCTGCATCAGTTGATAGCGCGTATAACCAACAATCGTATCAAAACGTCACCAATTCGATAGGGCAAAGGTTTAATAAAGACAAGCTGCTACTTTTTCGTCGTCCTTATTGCCCAGTCTCTCGTACGATTCGACATGAGATCTCAAACTATACTGAAGTGATGTCGTAACGCAGTTATTATAAAAGTGGCGAGTTGATGTAAACAGAGATACGATTCTTAAAAATCACTGCGGCAAGGCTTGTCTCCTGTAAATGAACCGGAGTTGGATTAACCAGAAAGCTATTCGTACTTGCTGCAGTATTTATTCTTTTTTTTTCTCTTCTGCGCGTTCCCTAGCGACGATTTTCCTCGCGGAAGCAAAGAGAAATATAGGAGAAACTCTTCTCCTCCTATATTCACACATATATATATATATATATATATGTATATACATCATGGCTGAAATGGAGAAAGACGAAATTACAACAGACTCGAGGGACCGTACAGCTCTTCCGAAGAAAGCTCGTAACTCTCGTGTGCCAGAGATTGCTTATCCCCGAGATTATATCTTGGTGTGACGGGATAAAGAAGGAAGAAAAAAGAAAAAGCGAAAAATGAAGCAAAAGAGAGAAAGAGAGAGAAAAATGGAGAAGAAGAAGGAAAGAAAGAGCGGATAGAAATGCGAAAATAATACGTATAAAATACAATTCTACAGCATATGCAATATTCAAGTTGATATACTTTATGGTATACTACAAAACGCGTATACGAGAGCATAGAAAGACAGTTCTCGCATACTTTTACAAATTTGTCAACGTTTTCGTACCTATTTACATGTTAATAGAGTTGCTACTGGTAGACACACTGTATGTACATTTCGTTTCAGTGTTGACACACGTGTATACATTAAAAGTATGTTCACCACAAGAGACGCATGATACTCCCGAAGATACGTGAATTCTACTTTCGTGGAATCTCCAACAATCTATCAAAAACATGTCACCTAAACAATTTCGAAAAAAAATAGTTTCAGCTAGGATCAAGGTTGTGGCTCGCGCTAAATGTCTGACCACGCATACACTCGTTCTCCTTAGAATTTGTTTTTAATCGGACAAAAGACGTTTACCGGAGTTCCAAAATAGACAGCCGAGACCATTGGTATAGAAAAAATAAACAAATTTTCTGAAGAGATCAAAACTTTCTGACATCGATGAAGATGCCAAAGCAGAGAATTGCCGAATGCGATGATATTGCTATTTCGAAAGCAACGCAGTCGTCCATGTATATTCGAACTAAAATTACAGACTGTGTATCTCGTTTTAAATATTGTCCGCACAAAGCGTATATGCATGTATATGTTGTTGCACGATGACGAGAATATTCTACACACGCTTCCATCCTGACTGTGTAAACCACTGTGCACACACGTGTCCAGGCAAACACTGAGCAGAACCGCATGTATATGCATGTTTTGTGTGCATAGGAAATCAGACACATCGACTGTGTGCCAACTCAGCGAAATAGGGGGATGGAGCGAGGTATATTTCGTGATGGTTCGTGATGGGCGTAGGGAAAGCAGACGGTGCTTGTACCACCAGCCAAAGAGCTTCTCGCATAGCGCCACTTCTGCAAGCCATCGCTGTTACATCCCTTGAATCCCCCTCCCCCCCTCTCCGTTTCCTCAAAACCGCCGTATGTTCGCCACGTGTCACCCTCTCGCTACGTATGGGATATTCTATACAAAATGAAGGCTCGTCTTCGAATGCCACTATTTTTTGGACTTGTTTACGCTAACTCTTCATATTAAGTTGACCGATATCGTGGGCAGACTTGATTCGCAGAGAGTTCCTCTGATTCGTCAATCAATAAAGTTCACTTATTTTTCATAATTAGCAGCCTCGCTAAGAAGCTTCTTCCGGACGAATATTGTTTTAATACGAATAGCCCATGTATCCACCGTTTATGTGATAAACCGAATCTCGGAGCAGAGAGGAGGACTGCCTAGCGTGATTGATTATGCTAGCACATCCCGTGCTATCGAGGTGGAAGCTTGTATGTCACATATAGATTCGGGAGATTGACGAGAGAGAGAGCGTTTGCTGACACACTCAGGTTGCATCTCTGTATTTCCTCAGAACCAAGCCCACTACACCAACCACCCTTCCTAGCACACAAGCTCTCTAGACATACAGAGAGAGAGAGCTTAACGCATTATCAATTTGCGTACACATGGTACACTGGATCACGCGCCCTTCCGGTATCAGAATCCTTCTCCTCTTGCTAAATCGTGTGCTGCTGTATATATATGGTCTTGTGAAAGTCACAAGCAGCATCAGTAACGAAGCGAATATGAAGGGAGGTATCAATGCGGGATAATCAATCATCATCAACATCATTTTTCTTACTTTTTTTTAACCCAGTTTTTATTTGGATAAGAACTATTTATTTTTCTTGAGTTTCAACATGAAAGCGTGTTCTCTGGATAAATAAACAATTTTTTTTCTCTCATATGTTTGTTTATCGGTGTGTGGAATATCGCTGCAGTTGTGAAATAAACTGGTCAAAAGTCCAATATTTCCTCTACATTCATACCGGTGAATACTTACGGTCTTCGTTGTTTGTTTTTCTCCGGATTTCAGATCTGCTTGATTCAAAATTTCACAGGGATGGACTAAAACCAAAAGCTTTTACGGTTATATATCTCAGACATCTGTTTTACGAATACTATCGGTCGAATATCCCCAGCGAGAGCATCAAAGTATTTATACAGATGCGTGTATATAGCGAGGTATATATTCAAGCGATTCGTTCGCAATTCCGAAAAGCTTCTCGAAACTCTTCTCCGGTGGTTGAGGCAGGGTCGAAAGAAAGAAGGGAGAAAAAAAACAGGGAAGAGTTTTGTTTGAGATGTTGAGTATCGGAGAACGCTAAAGGGAATAAGACAGAGCGAGAATTGAGGGCTGTGAACAAGAGTGAAAAAAAAACATTTATATAGATATATATATATATATATATATATATATATATATATATCATACTATATACGGTGAATACGAATGCTCGAACGAAGCACCTCGTTGATGTATCGGTAAAGGGAATGAAAGAAGAACGAAGAAAACGTCTAAAATCCGCCTTTCAATTTTCTCTCTAGTCCTTTTTCCCATTTTACCTCCACACACTATTCAATGTCTCTCATTCCTAACGTCCTGCCCAAGTTTACCAACTCTGTGAGGATTTTCTCGAATGCCACAACCTCGAACGCGATATAACAGCATATTTCGTCTGCCAGCTCAGTTAGTCATTATCGGTCTCTATACACTGGCAAAACTCTCACAATGCCTCTTATATATTATGCTAAAAAAAAAAACAACAACAACAACATCAGACTATACGTGCCAATAACGGATATCGAGTTACGATATTCTTTCAAGGTGGCAACGATCCTTCAATTTACCTCAATAAACCGGAAGCTCCGAGCTTTTCTACTTCAACGACGTCATCGTCCTCGCCCCTCGAGAAGCTTCGCGAATAAAATGAATACTATTCATTACGTTAACCCCAATAGCAACTGAGAGAAACGTGTTTTCTCCAAAGGTGCTATGCCCTCTCTCAATGGGTTCTCCTGAAATGTTGGGAATTGAAAATTCTCTTAGTATATACCGTCTCTAATTCTCCTTTCAGCCACGTACCTTTTTTTTTTCTTTTCTTTACTTTACTTTTTTTTTTTTTTTTTTATTCATCGCTTTCTATAAATCTTCATTTCTTTTATCCGTATACTACCGGAGCCATCGACTTTTTATCGACTAACCGCAAAAATGCATCAAGTTTTATCGCCCCATTCATTCGATATGTTCCTCTACTATCGTATCGTGCATTATTGGAAAAACCAGCATTATCAGTCTGAAAGGAATCACGGTAGAAAAGATGCTGGATCGACGAGCAACGAGCATCATCTCGAATCTTTTGAGAAAACTGGCATCGGGGTAGAGAGAAAGGGCGGGGGCTACCGATGAAACAATATGCGAAAGTAGGGTGTACGTATCCACAGTTCTGGATTCGTTGACAAAGTTTCTCGATGATATTCTTTCCGTTGTAATGAAAAATTAAAAAGAAAAGCACTGTTGAAAATTAACAGAGCTGTATGCCTGTAAAATCTATTTTTTTTTTTTAATGAAGTTTTTTTTTTCAAAATTCACACGA
The DNA here is from genome assembly GCA_037576405.1 of Campoplex capitator. Classification (NCBI taxonomy): domain Eukaryota; kingdom Metazoa; phylum Arthropoda; class Insecta; order Hymenoptera; family Ichneumonidae; genus Campoplex; species Campoplex capitator. The sequence continues at coordinate 2,501,507 of JARBWI010000323.1, read as the reverse complement.
ATCATCACAACAACGTGAAGATTAGATAATTCGCATCCATAAGCTGTCCCCATATAATTTCGACCGTAATCTCCTTTCGCCCCTATTTTCATTCGTTGCGATAATAAAAAGAAGAGAAAGAAAAGGAAAAAAAAAAAACACGAGAGAAGAGAGCTCTCGAAAGGATATGGAGGGTTAATGAGGCGCGACGGGGAAAAAAAATTTTATGGAGATGACCTAATTATCACGAGCTCTTTGCACTCCCTCTTTCCTCTCCACCCACTTTGTCTTTCGATCTCCATTTATTACTCCTCCTCCTCCTCCTTCTTCTTCTTTTTTTTCCCCTTCGTATCCACTTCACTCTCTTGTGTTTTCACGAGAAAGTGTCAATTCGAAGTTATATCATTACCGTACCAAATAAAAGCCATTCGTAAATTAACTCTTTGAAACACCGCTGAAGTTGATCTTCGAATGATGAATAAAGAAGTAAAAAAATTCTGAAAAAGACAAATCGGTGGCAATTGGAGTGAAAAAAAGTATAATTATTGAGTGCGAATGCGACTCTGCCTTTTCGTTGGTTCTTAACACACTTTCCAACGAATTTTTATTCAATCAATGAAAACCTGGTGATGTGAAGAATATTTTTTTTATATCACCTTTACCCGATCACTTGTGAATTATAAATGTCGATAAAGATACAAGCATATATCAGTCGCGTTGAGAGAATAATTAGGAATTCAACGAAGATTCATTTTATTGCATCAAAAATGTTTGATGAAAATAAAACAAAAACTGTTGAATCGACTGAATTTTCGTTCATCCAACGAATCGTTTTTTTCTCAATGCAGAAAACAAATCTGCAGAATCCCCCCTCGTAAACCCAACCACAATTATTTTTTATAAATCATGAAAAATTCGATAACGCACGCGTTTCAATTATCGAAAACACGCATCAGATAGGCGTATAAAAAAAAAAAAAAAAAAAAAAAAAAAAAAAAAAAAAAAAAAAAAAAAAACAGTCGAGAATCTCTCAACTTGGAACTCAGTTGGAACTTTCAGAGGTGACAAGGATGACCATATAGGCAGTATGAAACAGCCCGTATACAGACTATATGCATGAACTCAGACCAAAGTGACTGCACGTGGGGAGGAGGGGGGAGGGTGAGTCGCGTGGTGTCGTCTCCGAGCGATAATTAGCGGGTCTCCAATTTTCCCGTAGGTTGCGCGTACATTTACTTTACGTAACTGCCGGAATAATTAAACAAGCCGTGGGGTAGTCTCTCGTCGTCCTTGAGCCCTTGGGCATGCAATTATGTGGCCGCAAATCGTTGAGGTGCCGCCAACGTCGTCATTAGGTATGTGCGCGTATACATATATACATGTTATGTGTGCGGATGTGTGTATGCTTGTGCTATGATGTACTTGGCAAAGGAATCATGGGGTTTATCTCAAGACTCTACATCTCCGTAGTCTCCCATGAGAGAGAGAGAGAAAGGAAGCTTTCATTTCTTCTCTAACTGCATAAAAGTACGTTTTCTTTTTTTTTTTTTAATTTTTCAACTGTAAAGTGAATCCCAACGGAGGATTACAGCAAAGACGTAGAAAAATGTTTAAAAAATGAGACAAAACACAGGGCAAGAGGTTTGAGAATACGAGTTTTTTCGTCGCGGTATAGTTATGATGACTCCCCGACCACCGAGGATCGTGAGGTCAGATTTTAGACGTAGTACTTTCAAAGAAAATATAATTTGTCCTCGCGTACTTGAAGTCTGAAAAAAAAATGAAAGAATATAATACGTATATGCATACACCTCATGGCTACATTAATGAACGTGTTTACCGTAGTAGGAGGCTTGTGTAACGCATGAAATATAATGAGTACGTAAACAGTAGACACTCGAGGTAAGAGTACGAGCATTGAAAGAAAAGCGACGCTAAAGAAAAGTGTCCGGAAGGACTTGGACGAGTGTGTGTGTGTGTGTGTGTATTTAACGACTTTCATCATACGCCTGGTCGAAGCATATGAAAAGACGATGCAAGGGCTTTTGCTTTTCCACAGCTCTGATACACGCCTCCAGAAACAAGCGAGCTGCTTCTCTCATATATGCATATACTCTGTACTCGCTTTTATAGTGTCTGTATACACACCCGGATATCTATATCCAAAGGTCTGTAATAGTTGAGAAGCAGCTGACTGGCTAGGCTCTCGCTGGGCTAGCAGGGAATGCCCTCCGACTATGATAATTAGGTACTTGGCAGCTTTTGGCGAAACGAAATTCGTGTTTACCGACCAGCAAGAGAAACCTGGCCGTGTAGCCTCTCTTGCGCTATAAACCCCCTCCCAATTATCGTAGCGCTGTACACCTTACATACACGGATATATATACGGGTATAAAGCCCTGTTTGGCTTACTAGAACACACCGGAAGCTCGCTGAGCTCGTTTCTGAAAGAAGAAACGATCCTTGTGCAGACTCCGAGCTGGAAGAAAGAAAGAAAGAAAAAAAAAAAGAAAGTTTCATGTATTTCTCTACTCCCTTTTAGCTCAGCTTCCTGAGACAACGGCGTCTTATCTTAAACTTAATTCTGCAGTTTGAGTGCAGGGAATATAAAAACATCGGGGAGTTTAACATGAATCTAAACAAAATAAGCTAATTAGGAAGACAAAAATTTTGATAAATTCATTTTGCCATCGTTTTTAATGCCCCGAACTATTTCGATCGATTCTTTTTCACATTTAGATTCGGAACTCTCGATTTAGCTGGTAGCACGTAACATCGTAATTCGAATTTATTGAGAGTAAGGGCGTAATCGATTTTTCAAGTATCGTATAACGGAGGGAGAATTGAAGAAGAAAAAAGTGTGTTTTGTTCATAGACATTAAAAAGGTGAAACAGGCAAGACAGGCAGGCAGCGGCGTCAAAAAGTCCCAGCTCGCAAACTCGACGTTCCACGAGTACATTATTTCATGGCTAATCAGCAAGTAGAACGATATATATAAAGAGAGAGAAAGAGAGAGAGGGACGGAGAGAAGAAAAAAAAGTGCAGCGGAGCCAATTAAAAGTCCGTGGGGCGTTGGAGCCTCGAGCAGTCGAAGCGCACACTGGAGGCTACTCGCTAATGAAACGTAAACGTAATTACGTGTTATTTTCTCTTTTCGTTGTTTACCTCTGCGTAACGCGACTGAATGAATATACAGTGTATACGTCTGTATACCGATGTATATTTTGGACTCTATATTTGCCCGCATACAATCACGGATAGTCGGACGAAAATCGTATTACGTTGCACACACATGTAAATAATTGTTTTAGCTTCCAGGAGTGGTGTAGGGAAAGAGAGAATGCTCCGGAGAGATGAGAAATGAACGAAAATTTCAATAATACCTTTCGTTTCGCTTAGGTATGTCGCCTGCTATTAGTAAAAGGTTTGTTGTCCGTCGAGATTCACACGATCATTCGGCGTGGCGAATGAAATGATAGGTTTCTCCAGCTTTCCACCACTCGCGAGAGGTAATCGTCCGTGTTATTGTTTTCTCCGACAACGAGAAAGAGAAAAGATAGACCACCTCATCCCTTTCTTTCTCCTTCCCTCTCTCTGCAGATGAGTCTGCGGAATGCTCTTATGTAGGCTGCAAAGTGGATTCACTGCAAATTACGAATTTCCCCGTAGGCGAAGAGCCAAGTGCCCTCGTAGTTGCTTCTATCCGAGATAGCTAAGAAACAAATGGGGATGAAGGAGAACACTCCGGCTGTAAGCTTCGCATCGACTTCTCTCTCTCTCTCTCTCTCTCTCGCTCTCTCCGTACAGCATACACTACGTGTTCTATTTCGTATATTATAGTACTAGCAAAAGTGTCCCTGCACAACCTAACTGCAAAAGCTATCGAACTCTTAGCCTATAGGAGGTATTAGCCATTGCTTTCGGGATATTAATTTTATTCGTAGTCGTAAAACGCTTCGAAACTCGATCAAATTATATTCGATGTTATTTTCTGCACGTACTTATCGAGTTTCTACCTTTTTTATGGTTTTAAATAGTTACAAAAAGTCCAGGCTAATAAAACGAAATGTGATGAAAAAAGAAGCAGCAACTTTCGTTTTTATTTGCCCAGTTGACTAATTCACTACAGGACTCAAACAATTTTTTTTATTTTGCACTGTTGTACCTCGACAGGTCGAATTAACATGGCGTTCGAAAGCAATTAAAAAAATTTGTGAATCCAAGTACTTCTGCCTCAGTCATTTTCCTTAGTGCAGGTTGTTTCAACTTCTAGGTAGCCTATCTGATGGCTAAAAGCATTGATTTGCAATCCTTTAACTCTCAGATAGATTTATCTAGAAGCTGGAACAACCCGCCCTTGATGTAACAAGATGTCTACGACATTGAAGTACGTTTATTGCACCATGAATGTTCATAATGATTCTTTTCAGTTGCTGTCACGATTTCTGTATATATGACGTTTCTGAAAAATTCGAGCAAAGCAGAAAAGCCAACAGTGACGAGGAATTTTTCAACTCGTGTGTTAGTCAACCCCAGATTAATGTTGTTGCTTCTAAATCTATTTGCATTAAGGAAAGTACATTTTCACACGACTCTTTGCCCATTTCATATTCATCAATGATGCCATACACCTGAATTGAAGTAGTTCATCAATCCGTTGCACTCTTGAATACGGAATATTAGTGAGCATCCGTTTTGACTGGGTTGCCTAATGTACTCGACCTGGCCCTTGCCAGGAGTCAAGTTACCTAATTACTGGCATATGTCAACTCAAAAACAAATTTCCACGAAAACGATTCAATCGCTCATTGATATTTGAATTCCTGGAACAGTTATGAGAGATTGTGGAACAAAGTCATTGATCGGAGCAACAATTTGTTATTCACATGCTGCTCACCTTCTTTTTTGCAATCAAAAGTATGAAAAGCTGACTCGTACCAGCTCCCAGTCTTCTTTAGCTTTAAATTGTAATGTCGCATAAATAATTCTGGAAGATTATTATTTCATTGGAATTACGATATAGTTTTAGGTTACACGGTGGCCACCGACTCTTAACGTGTATCCGTATAGCTCAATACGCAGTTAGGTAAACACTATTGGTATACGCCAACAATATTCGAGTAGAGATGGGGTTTCGGTAATTCCTATTGTTCAATTTCGTATGGGTATGGGCCGGAGGGGTTCGCCACTTCAAAGCCATTCACGGCTTTATCCTCTCATGTGTTCTCTACATCAAATCCAGCCAGCAGACCGTCGTTAATGAACTACCCTTCGGGATGATGGTGGTGGTGGTGGTCAACGAAGCGTCTATTGAACTACACCGTTTCTCGGTCTGCTTCGTACCATTATCTATCCCTACCACATCTGCAGGTTGACTCATATTTGAATGAGAAACAGACGAAGGATGGAATTAACCGTCGACCAATCATAAATTCAACGTGTCCTCGTATGAATAAAAGTGTCTTTACAGAAAATGAACTCAAGTTTTTAATGAGATAACGAAACGTTTGCCCGAATCGTCACTATAATTAATTCATCATTTGACGAAAGTCAGTCTGATTCAAAACGTAATTCGTTTATTGAATATTCTCAACGTTCAGCTACGTTTAATACATCAAGAGACTCGGTAGAGTCTCGGGACAAGTACATTGACAGCTCTGTCGTCTGCTGGCCCGAGCCTCGCCGAGACTATACTTTTCTCTGAATAAAACGATTCGCAGTGGTGGGGGTAAATTTGACATGTCATTTCGATTAATTACAAAGCTCAGGAGCCATTTGATGCTTTCAAAATTGAACTTGAGACTAATTGAGGAATTCTCTTCCAATTGAGCCGAAAATCAGCAGGATCGGTGACGTAATTTTTATTTTTCACTCAATATTTACGGCATTGAGCTTCATTTAATAAGCTGACAAATTGCATTATGATTCTTATTGGCAAACCGATGCCTCGTCACTAATTGTAAGGAAAATATCTTGTTTAAAAGTTGCATTTGAACAGCATTCTTGCAGTAGTAGAGTTGGAAAAAAAATCACTATGACTTTGGACACTTTGGCCCCCAATGACATTCAGCTCTTATCGAACGATTACCAAAATGAAATGAGTAGCAGGAACTCGCCGATATATATGACTCGAACTTTAGCCGCCGAATTCCAATCCTTCAACCGGGAGCAAAATCGGACTTAGAATCCATAATCGAGTCCGAAAAATGTTGGACTGACTTGAAAGCATTTTGTTTTTCCTTTTGAATGACCGTCCCTAATCGAGGAACCGCATTGTCAGAGGTCACCGCGACAGTCAGGGACATTTAACCTGCGTGACCGCAAGGCATGCAACTAAGTTGCGTTCCTAACATCGTGTACCGCAGGGCGCTTCGGAATAGACAAGGCACGATAGTGCTGTTGTCTCATGAGGTGCGAGCCACAACTCCAACTACAAGACACCGCAACGAGATAACGAGATCATGTACGCAAGGAGACGGCGCAGTATTCTAATTCGACACTGAATGATGCAAAGTCTCATCGCATGTAAGGTGGCCGGGTCAACGGCTAGTGAGGTCAACTCTCCTGGGACAATGACAACTTCCGATTGGCCACGATTGGTCACGAGAACACGATTTTTTTAACCAACGATCAAATCGAATTCACTGAAACCACGAATCAATCGAAACCCCAGCAATAACGAACGCTCGCACGTTCATGTCTCTTGACCGACATACTCTTCTAGTTGACCGGCTCCAGGTTTCCGTAACATGAATAAAAGCTAGAATAACTGTTGACACATGGGACTGTCCACTTCATCTGAATGTTGACGTTATCGAGCGTTTCGAACTGAGTTAAATTTAAGTTTTGATCTAGTTCATATCGCAGCCTAACTGGGACACATCCTCGCTTCTAAACTTCTAACAGGTGACATACCTGAATACCGATAAATATTCAATTCCCTTATCTTCTTGTTTTCAAAGACGAAATTCCAAGTTTTTCTGTCTAGACATGACTTTTGGATCGAATATTCAGAAGCACATTCTCTGTTAACGCGTCAACTCGAATTTGTGCAACGAAGAAAGAGTTGAGTGATAAAAAGTTTCAACCGTACTCGAAAAGCACCGAAAATATATATATATATATATATATTATTTCTCGTAAATATCCAATAAAGCCCTGCAGTCTGAGAATAAGACTCCTTTGCGAGGCAGACGAACAAAATGTTTACCCCCAAAGAATTATAAAGTAAACTTTTCCCTGAATTCCTGTAAATTGCCCTGCACAACCTTAGATGTAATCAAGAACATAAAAAAATTGTATTTCTAACTAATTACGAAGTTTTTTGAAGTTCAAGAGACTCGATGACGTGGAAAAATGATGAACTTCGCTCCTTCACAGCACGTACACAAATAAATTCACAGGACTTTTCTCCCCATGAAGAATGGTAAAATTAAGCTGTATTTTCATTAACGGATGAATGACAACACTAAAGTAAAATCCTGATTAAACGTTTTTCCGACATTCGTTCCAACCCTTAATTCCTAATCTCCGGATCAATATTTTGAGTAGATTTTTCAAAATTGATCCATCTTAAGGTTGACCAGTAATTCGCAATCGTTGCTGCCCAAGACCCGAAGACATCGGGCACCCTCGTGTTTCAACCGTTTCCACCATAAATCCGCAAACATACAAGCTACGAGAAATGTTGTTCCCGTATTTTCAAATCTGCCGGCTTTTCTGCTGGCAGTTTCTCCATGCACCGAGGCTAGTTTCTGATAAGAACGACGATGGCGTAGCGAGCGTCGTGGAGCGCGTGTCAGACGAGTGTCGGCGCGCGCATCAGGAACCACCCCGTGCGTTCGATCAGCACAATCACGCTTCCAGAAACCATCCCTTACCCGCACCGATAGCCATCGGAGATACGCTTTCGATTATCGAGATTAAGCATCTTCGGCTAATTATATCATTACGAAGATAAATAATAAGGAAGATTTGCGAAAAAAAAAATCATGAAATTTCGTACCTGCAGCATCGATGTGTGTTGACAGGAAAGACAGAATTCTCCGGCGCCGGGCTCAGCGAAATAGTTGCCTGGCGAACCACGTTGACCCTTACCGACGTACATTCACGCCTCTCACTTTATACACGATCAATTACAAAACCATCTATAAAAACAGCGAGACGATAAAACCGAGGAGGCCTGTCCTTGTATTCGCCTATCCTTTTCGTCTCTCTTTCAAAAGCTTCCTGTCTCCCTGTGTCTGTCTGTCTATTTATGTTTGTAGAAAATCTATTGAAAAAAACTATTTTATCGACTATTTCACACACACACACACTTTCGAGGCTCTCTCTCGTTAAAGGAGATTCGTCACGTTTCACAACTTGAAAAAGAAAAAAAAAGGGCTCTTGAGATGTCGAGACTGTCGACCGCGTGTTTTGTTTACGGCTGATCGAGAGACAAAACCCCCGGCAGAGATCGTCGCGCTTCGTGGCCGCGCGGGTTTACGGCGTCGCGAGGCTACACCATCACCACCACCGCGATACGTATGTGCAAATCGTCGTCCGTATACGAGCGTCTATACATACGAGAGTTTACTGTATTTATATATAAACGTATATATAAGAGCGCGTGACGAGGCGAGCGTGCGCGCCTCCGACGACGAGAAGGGCGATCGATTTCGCGGGGATGTACCCTGCTCAGCTGTGCGGAGCTTATCCGTCTATATATGACTCTTTCGAATTTAATTATTTTCAGGAAATATGCGTTGAGCTTGATACCAGCTTAATAAAATGTTCAAATATTTTGTTTTTTAATTCGTCATCGATCAGAGCCTCGAAAATCCCATCGAATCCTTGTCCAAACATTTTGCAGTTTGAACTTCCTGGTAAGGGTGGTGATTTTTTATTCCCTCGTTCTGGAATAATTGATGAGTTTGGAACAGATAAATGCTTAAGGTCGTTGGTTCGGCAACGGGTTTTGAATATTAAAAAAAAAAAGCCTGTCGCAGTGGAAAAGGCGATTGCATCTACATTTTCTTCCGTTACATCCTCTTACCGTTAAGCGGTCTTTAGTTCCGGTGCGGATAGTGAATTCGCGTTATCGCTTATTCGATAATCAGCCGGATTAATATTCCAACGGAACAGAAGAGTTCCGAGTTTTCGTTGATCGTCGTACAGCTTTGTTAATAAAAATAACGAGAGAAATATTATTCGAAAAATCATTAAACAGTCTCAATTACCAAGCTTTGTGACACGGTAACTCGATACCCTAGGAAAATACAGACAGCGAGCAAACACACATTACACGTATCCTCGCGGGGACGTTGCGAAAGGCTGCTATGAATAATATCCGCGCTCTCGCTACGGTCATAACGAGCGAGCAAATAATCCACGCTCCTCCACCTTCTATCACTGTGTATAAAGCGCATACGTTGTTCTCATAATTCTATTCGTTCACTTTAGTCCTCGTGTGTATAAGCTATTTCGCGTTAAAGTTTTATTTCAAACCTCGACCTTTCATCACGGCCACGCAATTTTTCATAATATGTCTGCTTTCTGTCAAACGTTTGGTCTCGAGCTTTTAACGGCTATTCCGTACACTCTCGACATCATTCGCTCCATTTTTTACAGCTCATTTCAAACTCCAAGCTTCGGATCATGCTCGTTTCTTTTCTTTTTAACGAAACAATATTCCATCGAGGGACAACAACGCTGTAGGATTTTGAAAAAATCGAATTTTTTTTGCACAATGGTGAACGAGTTTTCGCGATAAAGAGCTCTGTCATCCTCTGACCCCTTTCCGGCTAGTGGATACTTTCGGAAAAATGACCTCAAAGAAAAGAAACAGAAGGCAGAGGTCATCGGTCTTGGACCGTACTTTCTAGACGCCGATTGATCAGATTCATTCGGTCTACTATAAATAAATAAATAAATCAATCAATCAATCAATTCGATGTAATCTAAATTTGAAAAAATTGATAAAATCGAAAGAAAATATAATTAATATAATGTAATTTTGATTTGGAAAGCCTCAGGCACTGTTATAAAAAAAAAAAATTCTCTCGCCAGTTCTGCAAATTAATTTAATAAATGGATTAATTTCTGCTAAATTATTTGCAGAATAATTACCGAGAACTTTGAATCTTCGTTAATAAGATCTCAATCAAATCATTATTGCGAGCAGAACACTTATTTCCAATAATACGTGTTTCCGCTATCGAATTTTTTACTGAAAATAAAGTTGGCACATGGATAAAATTACACATCTAGAGAGAAAATGCAGCACGATTACATAATGTATAAAGTTGTAAGAGAGCTGTGGTATAAACCGATAAATTGCATCGATGAATAATATATCAGAATGGAATTAAGTGTTAATATTTCATGGTTGAACGAATCCTTCGGAGAATACACGTGAAAGTTCATAGCAATTTAGTGCTCTGTACACCACCGTTCTCGTGTTTTCCCATGAGATATATGTCGTTATTTTTCTGTTCGTCGATGTTTAAAGAAATATCCTCGTAGGCACAATATTTCACGCGGAATATCATCGATTAACCCTCGAAACATTAATTATTTATCGAGAAAGAGTATATCGCACGAACCCAGAAATACTATCGGCAACGATGGAATTCTATATCCGCGATGATGCGATGCTGAAAAAAGTTTAGTGTTGAAAAATTCTAATTCGAATGTAAAGTTTCATACTTTATTGTCGATTTTTTCAATTGTTTTTTTTTTTTTTTTTTGCATATACAACGAATGATTAATGAAATATTGGATCGTTAAGCATACAGCCCTCGTCTCAAAACACGATCTATTATAATTTTCTCCTCGAGATGGCGCTGTCGCAAGTTCTTCAGGTTCATCGATTCGTTGTCGTGAACGTCACTCGAGGTCTCGTACAAATTGCTGTCGACCCGAGTCAAAGCTCGAGCCTTCGTTATACTCTTTGAAGAATTTGACCCTGATACCTCTCTGCGGATGCTGGACGATGATATTCCTGCTTTACTCGCAGCCTCTTCTTTCTTGATAGAGATATTCGGATGCTTGGAACGTGGAAGACTCGGTGCGAGGATCGTTGTATCTTGTTGCAACAAATCCTTAATGCGCATAATGGGAAAAGTTCTTTTTAAAGAAATATAATTGAATATGCGTGTCTTGCGGGCCAGTTTAATTATCATTTTTTCATTATTTCCTGACAGCCATTGAATAGTTAAAGTTTCATAGAAAAATAATGAACCGAAAATATTTTTTAACAAAGTCCTAAATCATCGATGAAAGTTTTGATCCGATTTTAATTAACGCAACAACCGAAAATGATTTTAGAATAAAACAAACTTTCATCGTCCAGCGATCGCTCATTTTTCTTAATAACTGGAATCCGATGAGTGAAAAATTCGAGAATTTTCAAAATCAACGGATACATATTTCCAGCGAGTAAATCCGAGGTAAAGAGTTTCCGACAGTGAATCACGTATGCATGCACAAAGTCTTCAACTGGAAATATATTTCTCCCAAGGTGAAAAAGTTCATCTTATCTTCTCATTCGGATATTTGATGCACGGGGCAAGCAGGGCGAGGTGAGGTAAGGGAAGTCGCGAATTTCCCGTGATCCACTGAATCGGCAAAACTCTTGAAAAACTTTGTGGCATAAAGCAAAAAGGAGCGGAAGCCTTACCGAAGGACTATGAATAAAAGGGGAGGCAGAAAAAAAAAAAGAAGAAAAAAAAAACAACTCAAAAATATATTCTCTGATTTACCTTTGATGCGGGGCCCCCATGTTTCGCATCCGTTGGAGCGAGCCCATCCAATGCAGATTTTTCAGAATCGCTGCCGCTGCGTCTTGAATTCTGTGAAGAACGAAAAGGTGAAATTATCGAATGAAAGAAACAAAAAAGAACAAAAAAAATGTCTAAAAGTATCGAGAGCATAGAGAAAAAACGGTCAAGCACGTGTGCCCATGTGTGTATGCGTGTGTGTGTGTGTGTGGGTGTTGAGTCGTTTCAAAGAGTGAAATTCGGAGAGTATGAGAACGAGAGAGAGAGAGAGAGAGAGAGAGAAAGTAAAAGAAACGTGAGAAATCAGAGTGTGTGCCAGGCCGGAAATGCCGAAGGCCCTTTGATCGGGCCTTCGAGGATGCGGAATGACCGTACTGGGATATTTACGAATTCACTGAGAGGAGATATCGCCTAACGCTCTTATCCTTGACGTTCTCAACATATATATACGATGATGAGAGCTTTCGTATAGCCGATACGAGGTAGGATAATAATAGTAGCGCGGTGGTAGTTGTAGAAGTTGGAGAGTGGTGATACTATGTTCTTAGAGGGACCGGTATCGAGCCAAAGCCGAGTTTGGTGAATCGTCGATGTGGCAAACGAATCAAGGAATCCCTGTTCGAAGGGCGGCAAGAGAAAAAGAGTAAGAGGGGGTAGGGGGGGGGGGGGACATAGAGAAATGGCATTCGTGCGAGCTGTGCAAGTCAAGACACAGAGACGTCAGGGTACTCAAAAATTCTCTTTGTCGAGAACGCCGAAGGTATAGAGTCGAGAGCATTGCTCTTGGAGGAAATAAACTTTGTGTATATTTATACACACGTATATAAAGGAGGTAAAAGAACGTTTCGAAAAAGACACTTTGAATGTGCCGAGCAGCAGTAGCATCTCGACTCGTATCGAATGTACTTTCATCCACAAAAAATCATATCTCTCTCGTCCGTTCTATTATCGAAGCGCGAGAATCCTGCAGGTACAAGAGTCATGAGAAAAAAAAAATTTCGTTCAAACTCGTAGAGTTTCCAGCCGGTCGAATGCGTACGATGCGACTGGTTAAGAGTGGCATTAGCTATCAAACTTTCAGCTAGCATTATTGAACAGGAACGCGAAGTCATACGTGGGACGAATAAAAAATACGGTTCGAGGAAAAAAAAAAGCAAAACTTCGACTCGAAGTTGTTATATTCTCTTTTTAACGATTTTAACGCTTTTTTTTGTCAATGGCTCGAGCCATAATGATGGAAAATCGTTCCGGAGATATATGAGCCGGCTGAACGGAATCGACGTTGATGTAGTCGTGCCAGAAAATATTTGGAAGAAAAACTAAAACATTGGCCCGGGCGCCAACGAGGCCGGGGGATCCCACAAAAAAAAAATCGTTTACATTACGTCAATGAAGTTTTTCAAAAATCCATTCAAGAAACCGATCTAACTATGGCTGAAAGTCGAATCAGTTTCATCGAATAATGAACGCGATTTCAGGCCGACTGAGGTATGAAGACCTGCCAAAGCTCGCGCAGAGATCTCTATTCCGCGTGTCAGGAAACTGAAAGAAAAACTAAAAAATCGGTTGCTCTAGGTCGTCAGCGTTATTAGTTCGCTCACGCTTTTCATTTTTGTTTTTTTTTTGTTTTCTCGAATTACACCGATACCCTGATAAATGAAACTCATATATTTCAATTGCTGTCAGAGAATAATGTGAATTCTAGCCCTACGTACTATTGCTTTGGATAACATGAAAACAGACAACATATATGTAACATATGAGCAAGGATATATTCACATGAGAGGACTCCAACACGTAGTTCGTGCTCCATCCTCTCTCTCTCTCTCTCTCTCTTTCTCTCTTTATCTTCTCACTCTGCCGATTCCCTTCCATGATCCTCGGTGGTCGCTGCGGCGTGGACCGGTCCCTTTGTACGTTTAATTGGATTTATGTCCGGACGGTATAGAGCCCCGGATTCTAGCGAGAAGAAACTCTGGGTTGAGTTTCAGTGAGGCCTGTGAGGTTATACGTTGGACGTAGAATACTCGCTACAGCGGCGCGTACACCTTACCGCAGAGGCCCGCTTGGAATCCCCATCCAGCAACCCTCCGCAAAAGCTCTACGAGAGTGTCCAGTTGCCCTTCGCTCTTCTGCCGCTCTTCGTGATACTTTTCTCTTGCGCCCAACACGTACGGGATGATGTAACGGAGCAGTATGATGCTTGTACGCGAAGAGGCTTCATACGAGAGTATATAAAAACATTCATTTTCATAAGTACTTTTTTATTATTCAAATTCAATTGTCGAAGACAACGAGCAGGATAAAAAACGCAAGAATATTGATCCGCAAGAGCTTTCTGGTCCAGATTTTCTGTCCCGAATCTCTCACTCTCTTTTCTTGAATGTTTGCTTTTTTATCAAAAAATATTGTAGTCGAAAAACAAAAGAATTTGCAGCAGTCTCGTGAACGTTGGATAAGCAATTTTCTTGCAAAAGTTCAATGACGTTTCGTACTCCAGTCTTCTGTCGTGTTTCAAACGAACCATCCAATAAGGCAAACTCTAAAAGAACTGTTTTCTTTCTGACTCTGTAGAAAAACTAAAGCAGCACGTTCTTCACCCTTCTCAAGTTGAAATATTCAAAAGCATCAACATTTGCTTTGCGGGGATAGAAATGGCTGCTTGTATAAATATTGCGTAAGCCGAAAAGCCTCTCGTGGGATTGATCCCTCGTAATTATTTCTATCTTGATCGCTGCTCACGAACCTCTCACGGATGCTGCATCATACTCATACATATGCAGACCATTTTAACTCCACGCGGCAAAGTTTTCAACGTGGGAGAAAGAGAGAGAGAGAGAGAGAGAGAGAGAGAAACCGAGCAGAATCTGGAGAACTCTTTAAAAATAATGTGGATTGAATTTTTAACGAACGAGAGCAGAGTCCGTAGGTTCGAAAGAGGTCAAGCGCAGGTTATACCTGCCTGAGGTGTTTTAAAACGGTTGAAAATATCGTTAATTCGAAATAATCACTTTACGAATTCGGAGCAACTCGAGCACAACAGTTTTATTCTGATTAACGCTTATTAATATTCACGTAACAATAACTCAGGCTCACAATCAATAAAGAAATTACTTTTGTAAAAGCGAATTACTCTCGCTTTATAATGTTTCTACGAATGTAAATTTGTACAAACTTTCGACATTGTACGAAAATAATCGGATGAATAAAAATAGAAGATGAAAATAGTTGAGTCCGATCAAATGTGTGTATCCAGAAACTAGAAGAATTGATATAAATAAATAATTAAAAATTGGAAATCAAGACTGTTCGTCCACCGATGTAAGATTATTCGAATTTAAAATATAACTTTTAAATTCAGACTCAACGTCGCGCGGAGACAGATATTGATTGATTAAAAAATGAAATAAAATTTTATTATTTTCAATATTCTTCCACGAGAACGATCCTGAGCGAAAACAAAAAAAAGACTATTTGAAGAAAAAAAAAAAACTACAAGAATCTGCCTGCGCCCTACGAGGGAAAATTGCAAGTAAGAATTTGCGGAACGAGATATAACGAAGTGGAAAAACGTAAGGAATCGTAAATGACGGGTTCTCGATATGGTTTCCTTTCATTGCGAGAGAATGGGCACCAGGCGAGCTTTCGAGTGTGTCAATGGCATGGCCAGCGCGAGTATCGAAGGTGAAGCACGCGTTTTTTCCTTAAAAGAGAGAAAATTCTCGGTTCCTTTCAGTGATTCTATAAAATAAGAGGTTTCTTCAGGTCCAGCATTGCTTTAGTTCAGTTCGCTTCGTGCTACAAAGCCATGCGAAATGTATTTGTACAGAGCATCCATAACGTACACGACCAGAGTGAGTTTCGACTATGTGTATGAGAGAATGAAGAATAAACTTTTATACACAAAAGTATCCTCTCGATCCTCCCTTCCCCTTCTCACTCTTTTTATCTCTTTGAAATCATAGACGAATGGCAAGACCAAAAGCATGCAACCGCGCACCAGTCTTTGAAAATTCTATACGCCATCAAACCTTTCTTTTAAGCCCTTCTTACAAAAAACTAGTTCCAATAGCAACGAAAAGTCTTAAGACACGTCCCTATCTCACGTACTACTACTACACATACACGCGTACTCCATGTTCAATTGATGTATACACAGTATAAAGTAGGATCAGACAAACCACCGCATGTACCAAGAGATCCTCAATTAATCTGTACCCTTCTTCCCACCCTCTCTCTCTCTCTCTCTCTCTCTTCGTTCCTCTCCATCTTCTCTGTATACACCGATAGTAGTCCCCTTTAGTATAGTATAGTAAACAAGTTGCAAACGAAGGCTAAGGGGTAGAATGAAACAACTTGGCGAACACGCGCCGGTTTAGGATCGTGAGAAACTAAAGCGCATCGATCTTCATGCTCGTGTTTCCGTGAAGGAGTATAAACTCTGCTTTGGAATCTGCTTCCTATACAGATATAGAAGGATACATTATATATATATACGTCAATATATATCGATGTAGGTATGCAGTGAAACGAGCAGGTTTCGAAAGCCCTCCCTGCTGCTCTGGTATCGAAATACGAGAAGGCATCGCATGGCTCCTTGATGAGCGCTTGTTACAGTTAGCCAGCTCGAAACACATCGATGAAGCAGCTCTCTCTGCGATCGCTCCTTCTCTCTCTCTCTCTCACTCCATTTCTACGTGTTTCTTTGAGATCCTTACGACCTCGATGAACAACGAGAGAGAGAGAGAGAGAGAGAGAGAGAGAGAGAGAGAGAGAGAGAGAGATTGAGCTCCAGGGAAACAAGAAGTAGCCCCAATATGCGATGCACGCACACACTAATTCACCTGCCAAGAGAAAGAGAGATCCGTATAGATATGGCCTCTGGCAGCTTTCAAATGGAATAATTAAACACAAGTTCCATTGGCAGCAGAGCCCAGCATCTCGACAACGGATCTGTCTGAATTCACTTGTTACTTGATGTTACCTGCCTATAACAGAGCGAATAAACGCATTAAACGAACGACCAAATGACACATTGAGCTTCAAAGTACCGTTGCCTCACTTCTGTATAGATTCGACTGTTTTCTCTACAGATCCGACGTAACCGTACTCGCAGCAAAGAAAAGCTCAGCAACGGTTTTCTCGTCAAGTGATGCGACAAGCTCATGAGGACAAAGGAAACAAACGAGAGAGAGAGAGAGAGAGGGAAGTCGACACATGCGATTCTACCACCGAGCTGAAACCAGCTGCATAAGAATTTCATAAACCCCGTTCGAGAAGCTCGAGAAGCAACTGAGGACGAGAGAAAACGAGAGAGCAACTTGGTGTCTCAGGATTCAAAAGACGAACGCTTTGTGGAATTGTAAAGGCAATCAAGAAATTGAAAACGTCTGCGGCTGAAAATATTATACTTAATGGGCCTGAAGTTCCATAAACTCGAGAGGATTCCTTTTAATATAGATTGTGGAAAATTATGATCGACTAATTGACATGCAAATCCTAGGAACAATGTTAACAGCAGAAAATTCTCAATACTATTGACCTGGATTCATAGAAATTTTCATGAAAATCAAATAAG
Organism: Campoplex capitator; assembly: GCA_037576405.1. Lineage (NCBI taxonomy): Eukaryota > Metazoa > Arthropoda > Insecta > Hymenoptera > Ichneumonidae > Campoplex > Campoplex capitator. The sequence goes on along the minus strand of JARBWI010000323.1, from coordinate 2,484,187 downwards.
ATTTCTCTTTCAACAGGAAAAGGATTTACTGATCAAAAGAATTATTTAATTTGCTCTTCGCTATTTCGGTTTCACCGACAGCGGAGGATGCACGGTCACCGAGTCCGGTGATCTCCCAAGTTATGCAGCCTCGAACGAGGTTAATATACTTGGTTGGACAACCCATCCACCCGCTGAGCGAAAAACAGTTTTTCTGAGTTTCCAACAGTGCTTATCAACGAAAAATCATTTAAAATTGAGCCATCCGTATCGATCGCATTTTTCACACTTTTCCTTGGCTTCCCTCGTACAAATTCGATACAGTAGTGCATTAGGAAAGAGTCGCTGTGGGCAATATTCCTGAATATGCTCACAGAAAAATAATGAAGGTGGAGGAGGCAAAAACCCAGAACGGTACACGAACGAGAAATCAAAAATGAAAAATGACACCCGACAGCAGATTTCTGGATACAAAATTATTAGAAATAGCAAATAAAATGATTTTCTCTTCTACAGCGCTGACGTTGCCCATCGACGTTTCCTACCTGAACAAAAACCGTTAATTGATATCCATTCCCACTCCTATTTAAAGCAATGATCTGTCTCCTTCTCTCTCTCTCTCTCTCTCTCTCTCTCTCGTGCTTTTGTCATGAAGCAATTGATACCTCTAGTGTTGGATTCGGGTTTCTTCAACCGGGACGTTGTGAATTCTGCACGAGGATCGAGCATTGACCGACGAAGGGCATAGGGCAGAAGGTTTTATATCGTTAAAAGTCACGCGTCGGAGATCAAGCCAAACAAGAGGCCGTTCGCCTCCCTCTATATATATCTGGCAGCAGCACCCTTTATGCGCTCGATCCTCGTAGTTATATATAGACGAGCCGGGAATTGGCAATTAAATGCGTTGACCGCGAGTTTCGTGTAACAAGAGAAATCGCCGGTGATACCAATTTATATTCCCATATGTATACACGTGTATGCATTCGATATTCACGGGTAACTCTTTACCCGCTGGAAGCGCGTATATCATATATATATATATATGATTAAATGGATCGTGCCTCGAGAAATTTCTCACGCAGTCTGCTACCGCCAAATTTCCACACCCGCGATCAACAACGTATAGAAAACTAGATGAACATTATTTGTGATATAACGAGCTCCGATGTACATGAAATATATATTTAATCTATGAACATGATATATTTGATGTACTATATATATTTATGGAGTAGTAAGCATTGTTTTAATTGGGTTTAGAGATATTTTGCCAAGAATTATTCACACATACGCGATACCCTAATCTGTAATAATCATTCAAATGGCGAACAGAAGTGCCAGCTTTAGTGCAGACGAATGTAGACCCGAGATAAACCCTTTTTAGACCGTTAAATCTGCTTATTCGTTCACGTTTCACTGATATTCTGCTCGCTCACTCGATACCCATTATCGCAGGGACTCTCATTTACTTTTTATTATACTTTCTTCAATTATGCCAGATTCTTCATGAAACAAACATCAAATTTTCAAGCCTGGATACACCAACTGAAAATCACCCTTCGAGGGACTCCGATACACCTAGAGACGACAGGGGCAGAACGAACTTCGACATTTTTTCACCGGAACATTATTTTTTTAATTTAAAAATCAATTGATCGAGTTTCGATGAATTCCCTTGGTTTTTTGCTACCTGTAAAAAAAACCTCGAAGCGTCGGAATAAAGGGCGAAAAAAGAGTGAAAAAATTGATTTCAATGAAGTTTCCATCGAACAAAAAAATTTACGAGGGTCTGTAAAAACGAAAAGTTCCTGTTATGAAAACCGGTTTATTAAACTTATTGAACTTTCGAGTGGTTAGATTAGTTCATGTTTTTTCAACCACGAAGCGTTTACGATAAGCGCAAGCTTCCACCTTTCTGCGTCTCTCCGTGAAGTTGAAGCCTCCTGCCTAAGCCCCAGTTTCTACCAGTCCTTTCTCCTCCTCCTCCCCGAGTGATAAAAAATCGGAATCGCACCGCGTGTGCTTTTGGACTCGGAAAAATTGACGTTTTTCTTTCATAACGAAAAGAAAAAGTTGAAAATTCAAAAGAAATCTGATGAAAAATAAATGAAATTTAATATTTTTTGTTGTTCTTTCATCGCCGTAGAGTCGGTCACAGCCACAATTGTCACCGGAGGGATTTTCCAGCTCAACTGTATATACGGCTACTGGACTACTCGTTGTACAGTATTTGTCCGTTGAATTCAATTGAATTTGTTTGAAACTATAAACATTAAAATGCATCCATTTCCATATACGAATAATAAAATTTATCCGACGAAAAAAGAAACAAACGTTCGTCAAACTTCCCTCGACTTTTATTGCCTCCCGGATGATCCGTGTAGCAGTGGCTCAAAGTAATTTATAACGAAGCTTTTGAAAATCTATTTCATAGTAAAACACCTCTTTACCTCACAAGCTGTCAGACCGAAAAGTTAATTATCGAGCAAAATAAAAAAAAAGCTCGAAACTCGAATTTTAGAGAAATATTTGTCCAAGCATCCTCTGAGTGTACGAAAAAAAAAATTTATAAGAGCATTAGTAAGATGATCAATGCCACGAGGAAGAGAGATAATTTGGTATAGAAAACAGTCGACATATTTAACAGAGCTTATCTCTTATTCTCGTGTCCATATATAATATCCGGATAACAATATTATAGCATATGCACAGGAAATTCCAGTCTTACGAGACATTACAATATTAGTATTACCTTGAGTTTCTCAGCCCGAAGTAGAATTCGCTGGCGGTTGAGAGCACTAACCGAGTCTCCGTAAGTTCTGCGTCGCATCAGCCACTCGCCCTGCAACGAACAAACAATCCCCTCAAGCTATACGAAGATGCTTTGAGGAAGAAACTTTCCAACTAAACACAGCTCATGCAATCTCTGCATTTACCTTATATATACTATATATCTATATATTATCCATAATATAGATTTATAAATAATATACATAGGGGTGAGGATGGTGAACGGTTGGTAGCAAAAAAAACGACCCTTCTCCGTCTACTAGCCCAGAGCAGCTCAGAATACATTGATTGACCAGCAAAAAGAGCGACAAAAACAGTCCCACTGGCATGTTAGTTTCTCTTCCATCTCTGTAGCATGGCTCTTTGGATCAAATGCGATGCTGAGTTTACGACATCGTTTGTCCACTGCAACTCCAAACTTTTTTTCTACCTACACGATCATCGGGGAAACTATCTCGAGCAGCTTGCTGCAGCTCACCTCTGTTTGGCTCTTCGCTCATTAATTCGTATGCTGGGAAATATTTCTTACGCAATTTTCTTGCTCTTGGATCTTCTGACTATGTTTTCTGTTGTATTCTCTTACTCGGACGCGATAATATAAATTTGTTTTTGGTGCAGAAACACTCGATTGAGTTTTTCATCATTTTTTTTTCTCGTTGCCACAACGCTGGCTGATCTGGTCTTCTTAGTTTTCTCATTAGTCACATAAACGTTTTATCCTGTCAACGATCGATAAACTTGGACCGAGAACATTCAGGCCTGAATAAAAATGGATCCAGAGATCTTGATCGAGGTTTATGAGATTTCGAAATGAATCCTGAGTGAGAATAGTTGAAACGAGCGAGCCAACGAGCGATCGAAAATCCTGGAAACTTCAAAAGAGTCCTATCGAACCAGTGAGAAACACGAATTCCCAAGTTTACGAAAACCATTTACTTCGCCATATAATATCGCATTTGATATTTCTTCAGGGTTATGCAGCACACATAAATATTCATAGATAAATGTGCGCGAACGCATACGCGTACTTCCCGAAGGAAATGGCGCTCTCGTTTTCTAGCGAAATGAGATTTCTCGGCTTGCCCCATCCCTCCAGGATGTGCTCTCCCGAGACTCTCGTGGTCCTAGTTTTAACATTCGGACGATACAAGCGAAATTAATACTCGGAATCCACATTATGCTGGCCTCTATTAAATATTCACGCGTGTATACATATATATGAGGTATTCCACGTCAAACCGGCGGACTTTTTCCCTGACCCTCGCCGATTTGGTTAATTATTTTTTATATGATTATATAAAGTCTGAAAGACACCCTGGAATTTTTTCAGATTTTTCTGAACAGCCATTATAAAAAAAAAAAGTCCAAAAAAAAGTCCCTTTTTAAAAATCTGAAAAAATTCCAAAAAATCGCTGATTATATGCCAAACACTTTGAGCTACCGCCCGTAGTGAAAGTACGGTTTTTTCTGTGTGTTAATCAGCTAATAACGTTTAAAAAATCCAAAAAATGCCGAAAAACACTTACTCCGGCTCAATAGTTGAATATTTGGGTACCTCAAACTAATTTTCGTCACAATTTTCGAACAATCAAATAAAAAATATGGACCTTGATCAGCTAGTAGTTACAAATTCCCAATATAATAAGATTTTACGTACAATATTTGGAGCTGTTACACCGGTCGTGAAAGGATCTTTTTCTAGAGTTGGAAAAAAATAGATTCACATAGCATTTGATAAAATTGAATAAAACTATTGAATGAATACCTTAACTTTTTGCCTGGCTCAATTTTTTTTTGTTTTGTACTGGTCTGAGATATCCCAAAAAATTTTTTGGGTACGAAAATATTCAACTATTGGGCCAAAGTAAGTGTTTTTCGGCATTTTTTGAATTTTTTCATCGTTATTAGCCGATTAACACACAGAAAAAATCGTACTTCCACTACGGGCGGTAGCTCAAAGTGTTTGGCATATAATCAGCGATTTTTTGGAATTTTTTCAGATTTTCAAAAAGGGGCTTTTTTTTTGGACTTTTTGGATTTTTTTTTTTTTTTTTTTTTTTTTCTTATTTAATGGCTGTTCAGAAAAATCTGAAAAAATTCCAGGGTGTCTTTCAGACTTCATATAATCATATAAAAAATAATCAACCAAATCGGCGAGGGTCAGGGAAAAAGTCCCGCCGGTTTGACGTGTAATACCTCATATATTTATATGTACGCCCGAAACATTTTGGCCCAGAAGAGGCATTCTGGCATCTCGCCCTTTAGATCGTAATCAATTTACAATTTGAATTTTCGTCCTAAAAAATCATTTCTAAATGCGTATTTTTGTATTTTTGAGCATTCGCTCATTTTACTCGATCTTTTTATCGCGAATTTGAACTCGGATAACTGGAAAGCTTGAAGCCAACTTGGAGCTTGAATAACAACTGAAATTTTTAGTCACGATGCCGGACAGTTTCGGGCCTACTTTGAGACCAAGATATGACTAACGTGTCAAAACATTTTTGTTGACAAATTTTTCAGTGCTCAAGAAAAAAATGCTCTGCTGAGAGTCGACCAGGTCTATGTGGAATATGACAAAAGAATTCAGCGAACTTTTTTCAGTCTTTTTTACATTTCGTACACGATACCACCAACACCGAAAATTTCTATTGTACATTCTAAACAGATTTGAGCTAAATCTATTAAGAATGCTGCGACAGAGAATATGTACATATTCGAGTCTAATGAGACTGTGGAATATTCATAGTTTTCTCTCTGTTACGAGCACTCCATATCGTAGAATCAAAATTACATGACTTCCCCGTAATATACAGAAGCAGAATTTCATATTTTACATATGCATTATAAAAAGTCTAAAATTTCGAGAAAATTATATATCGAAGAGCAGTTTGTCATAAACCTGCATAAATATCTTATCCCCGGAGCTTTCCGTCTCTTTCGATGCTGAGTTAGAGAGCCGATAATATTCTATGAAAATTAGAAAAGATCTGATGAAACCTTGGTGCCCAGGACGAGGGGAAGGAGCTGTCAAAAATTTGATGACAAAATTTCATTTTGTTTTTTATCTCTTTTTTGTGTATTTTTTTATTTTTTTATTATTTTCATTTCAGCGCATGAAACATGCAAGTTTTAAAAATCAATAAAAATAGAAAATGATTTTAAAAAATACGAAAAAATGAGTGAAAAATATAAATGAAATTTTGTTTGAATAACCGCTGTGATTTGACTTTTCAGTTAGCTCATTTGCTGGTTAAAAAATACTTATTTATACGTGGGAAGAAATCTCGTAATAAATATCATGGACACTTTCATTAAAAGCCCTCTAATGCGTGTACAGGTGGATAGGAAATCCTCAGAAGCCGGAAAATTGCAATAGAATGAGCACAGTCCTGGTGACCGTTATCCTCGACTTATAACGAGCAATATTAATTCAGAATATACATTCTCCCTCTCTTACTCTCGGCGACCAACTCCTGGGAGGCTCGAAATACACTGTAATTATGATACATTAAGTCTAATGCACGTAGTAACGTCTCTCCACCGAGACCGCAAACTTGTATCGATCCCTCGCGGAACTCACGAGAGCAGAAATATATTTTATTTTTATTTTTTTTCCCAACTTTTACGTTTTTATTTCTGTCGTAAACATCGAAAATGTAACTTCAACGATCGAGTGTCCAGTATTTTTTCATCGTTTTCATTCGACCGGTTTAAGGAAAAAAAAAAAAAAAAAAAAAAAAAAAAATGCTTTTTTCCCAACGAAAATTTTTAACGAAATTGAAATGGAATAACGAGAACTCAATGGAATCGATTTTATTCTGAAAATTTTCATCAATTTTTTCAACTCGATCAATTATTTTGTTTCGTCAAGAAATTTCTACCACGAGACTAAAATATCCTGCTCAATTTGATCAAATCGAGAAACGATATTCGCTGTACGCTCGTCATTCAATTTACACTCGTTTGATTACGAAGACATGTATATGAAAGCACATATGAAATTGACATATTTGATTTTTTGGTACTAGGCTATACGCGGCAACGGGCTTCTACCAAATGTCAAAGACGTCTGACCTATTAGAGAATTAGAGCTTCGGCTTGCCCATACGTTTAGCTTATCAGTTATGCTCGTTATTTCGGGCAATTTTGAAAGCGATGAAGAAAATTGTCAGCGATTGTAACGAGTCCGAATAAAATCAATTTTGATATATCGTGGAGACACACGCGAAAATATGTAATTTCGTGAAGCGAATTAATCGATTGAGGAAACTACGAGAAATATCTTGAACCCATTGTTTCCAAAACACTCATGAAAATCGTTGAGAGACGATCAGGCTTGAAAAATTGATTTTCCAGTCAAGTTATCGTTTTTGCTTGATAACTCTGCCATTTTCAAATTTTCGACAAAAGTGTAAGGAGCAAAGTTGTTGCAAATTCAATTCTCTGCAATTTTTGTTTCGTAATGTTTTTTCGTATGATCGATATTTTTCGAGTTAAGCGGCAAAATAGTGAAAAAGTATAATTATCGAATTATCTCGTTTATTATTAACTTTTGGACATAAATGTATAGGAACAAAGTTTTAGAGAATAAAATTTCCTACAATTTTTATCTCCATGAATTTTTTCGTAGAACCACAATATTTAAAGTGCTTCACCCAAGGTGGTCCCTCCAACGAACATTTTTAAGGACCAAAAAATTAAGTAGTTTTTCATCGTTACGTAAAAACAATAAAATTCATAAATTCTTATGTTAAATTGACCTTTTTTTCCATCGCATCCCTGTCAGGACCGAGGGAACGATCGGGGCTTGGAAGACTGAGATTCTTCAAGTCCTCGATGCTGTAAGGTTTGTAGGAGACTCGTCTCTGCCGATTTATCGTTTGACCAACGTCGGAAGAGCATTCTGCTTTGGTATCGTTATCGTTTCTTTCGAATTCTATTCCTTTGGTAAGAATGAAACAATCGAAGCCTTCGCAGGAACGACTTTCGCCTGATTCTTCAGACTCGATATGCCGTAACTCTGGACGATGGAAATCCTGCTCGACGACCCCCGGGACCAACAAAGAAGCACCACTGTCCTTGTTACTCGTTGGCCGTTTGTTCGTTTCAACCTGATCAATCGGCAGAGTTGAACCCGCGGGAACACCGGTGCAATGACGAGCTTCGGAACATGTCCCTGATAAAACAACGAGACGACTCTTGAACTCGATTTTTATATTCATCGGAAACAGCACGAAGAAACCAAAAAAAAATAGAAATAAAATAATTTTATTTTTAACATTATTTTTATTATTTATTATAAACAAAGCTAATGAATAGAAAGATTTTTTTATCGATCAACGAACAAAATCAAATTTATTGATTCTCGAAAAAACTTTTGTTGATCGAGCTTTTTCGACAATTTTTTTTCTCCGTGTATTTTTAAGAAAACTCGAATCGGTGAAAAGAATTTGAATAAACAACTCTGAAAGCGTTTTTTTTTTTTTTTTTTTTTTTTTTTTTTTTTTTTTTTTTTTTTTATAACGTTTCAACAAAAAAGCTACTTTTTACCGAAACGAAACTTTCTTGCGTCAACGAAATATTTGGTTGAACGTTGTAGTATTTAATAAAATATTTGAATATTCCAGCAAAATTTCGTCGTCAATGTGAGAATTTTACTTGAGAAATCTACGGGGAATGGTTGAATTATTTTCAGAATAATTTGCATGTGATAAACGTCAGTTGCGATACTCGTAAATAAACATTTAGTTCGTTATTAGAAAACGGTCCGAAAATGAATTTAATCTGATTTTCGACAGCGTCGAGACGTTCCAGAGCCGGATATCGACAACAATATAAAATTATTTATTTATTTTTGTAATTTTATATTATTGTTATTGGTCGGATATCGGTTTCAGTCTTATATCTGTCGAGTATTGTAATCGAAGAGTTAAAAAAAAATACGATAAATTGAATAAAATAATTTTCGTTGAGCAAAGAAAAATCATTTTTCAAGTTAAAACACACTGAAAACGTAATTTTTTGTTGAAATACGAAAAAGTAATTGAGAAAGATTGAAATAATGGTAAAAATGGAGATAATAATACAAGAGTTAAGTAAAAATGTAAATAAATGGTCGAGGTCAGATTTTAAGTTAATTATATTCCCTCTGTTATACTTGAGCGCTAATTGCCTAATGAATTCACAGAAATGCAATTTGTCTGAGAGAGTGGCAGGGGTCGAAAAGGGGAGTTGAGTAGAAAAAGAAAAGGGAAAAGTAAAAAAAAAAAAGAAAGAAAGAAAGAAAAAGTGTTCGCAAAGGACATTGAACAAAGGGGGAAATTATTCAAAGAATTCTAACCGAATCTTCTGTGGTAGAATTCCAAGTAGGAAACGGGCTTTTTGCTTCTGTCGGCGGTGATGCCAGACGGCTGTACGTTGCCAAGCTTTTTGTCGGCTTTCATGAACTCCGGGACATCCTCGGGTCTCTTTCCCGTCGTGAGGGACGACGAGCCATCGTGCCGGAATTCCGACAACGACAACGAAGACGAGCGCCCCCCTCTCGGCACGTTAAACTTTTTTACAACGGGACGCCCTGTCCGAAAATGCGTTCTTGTACCAACTGTCACCGGGAGCTTTTCCACGCTCCAACAAAATTCTCCTTTCACTATTCTCCCACTTGTAATTATCGCATTCCTCTTAAATTTTCCGATATTCTCATCAAGCTGCTGCTTCGACGTTCTTTCTACAAAGAGAGCGATTTCCTCAAATTCTTTATCTAAAATCCTATACTGATAAATGTTCCCTTTTATCATGATTTCACTGTCCAATTTCATGAGCTATTTGCCCTTTTTTTTTGTTCAATTATCATAAATTTCTTTGAAATAGAGCCAGCTGTATTTCTGATTTTTAACATAACCTCAAAAACCGATTTTTCACCGTGCGAACTTCACTCCGTGTTATTCGAACGAATATCACTACTAAATTGATCGCTCATCGTTCGTCGAACCGATGAAACACGATTAATAACTCATTTTAATTAAACACGAGGCGAGTATATTTTGATTAAACTTCCGAAATCATCGTAAATACACTTTGCATCAGTCTCGTAATTATGAAAATATTCATTAGGAGTTATATGGTTCCAGGAAAACGCCATTTCCGTTTATTCTTGTTGATTTTAGTTCATTTTTTTCTGTACAATCAGTAACGATCGCGCCACTCGTGTTACATTCGCGAAAATCAAAATAATATATATAGGGGAACCCGAAATTGAAACCTCGTTGGATTCTATTAATGATTTTATGTGCAGATTTTCAATATTCAGATGTGATGAAATAGAGAAAACATTTATAAAGTGAATAAAAATACAATATTTCTTCAGGTAGACCGATTTTTTGAGGTTTCCCTTATATTGGTCCGCCTGCTGAACCGATTGTAAAATACAAAATTTTCATGTAACACGATATGAATATAATAGTAATAATTTCAAATTTCCAACGAGCTCGTGAAAATTAATGTTGAATAACTGCACGGTGAAAAGATTATTTATTACTATAGCGCGGTATGATTGCGAGTTGAAGAAATATTGATTGAATTGAATGGGGATTGTCAACAAACACGCAAACACGAGATATTCGTTGAAAGATTTCAAGAACTATGCACTAGCGAAAAACAAACATAATTTTTTTATTTTTATTTTTCAACATTACCCGTAGTTTGTAGTTTTCTTCCTGTTTCTTTCACTTTAACCAAATTATTTGCGACCGTGAAATCTTTCCGATCCTTACATTTATCCTGATTTATAAGGTTATTAATAAAAGCTAATCGAACTGTACCTTCTGTCACAGTTTTTGTATCATTGTTTGAATATTTTTCCAAGGAATCCAATGAATAGGATGACATCGTAAAATGCGGTTGGATGCTGCGTTCAAATGCATATAAGAACACGATCGAAATTATAACGATTTCAATCGACACTCGAATCGTGAAATATTATACTGATCGGTTCAAATGTCATCGTGATCGATTTTTAAATCGACGACAGTGACATTAGCGGTGAAACCGGAAACTTAAACCTGACCCACAATTCATTTTCGTAATCAGCTGTTTTTTTTCGACTTTTTAAAAGTGCTTCGAGCTTCGGATGTATGCGCGGCAAAAAATAAATTTCTTTTAACTATATCCAACAATTAACAACTTTGAGAACAGTGAAGAATGAGCCTTTTTGCTGAAAGTACGTGGGAAGAAAATGCAGTTGGTGACAAACTCAGTAAAGAAATACTTCGCAAGGTAAGGTAAGATGAATTATTGTTTGCTCCATGTTCTTAAGGTTATGTTTTCTTTTTCTCGAATACACGTGCTTTGCTGCAATAGTCTTATGCTGCTCGTAAAACTAAATCGATTCAACACTTTTCTTGTATAAGCTTATTATGAGAAATTTATTTTATTGAGAACATCGAGTGCAAGACTTGATTGTTCAATACCGAGCTGAGAGCAGAATGTAAACAAATCGATAAATTTGTCGATTAAAAATTGATGATGAACATAGAAATTTACAAAGAATTAATTTCCCAAAACTACGAGGAAATTCTCATCGTTTGTTGAAAATTATTTTTCTAGAAAAACAACAAGGGTAAAAAAAATGGGAAATCCGCAGCTATTTCTTCAAAGAAAATTTCCAAAAAGACCAAAAATATCCAAGAAACTTTGATCACGCAATTGGCTGCGAATCGCAAGAAAAGACCGCGAACAATTTCTGAAACTGACACATCCGATGGAACGTTTTCGAAGAAAGCAAAAAAGAAATCTCATTCCGACAGCCGAGAATTAACACCTCGGAATAATCGCGTGGGCAAACAAGACAATTGTCAAAAAAAAAAAGTAAAACAAGGAGAGAGTAATGGCCACGAGGAGACTAAATCACAGCGCAGAAGAAAAAAGCAGAAGCTGAAGAAAAATACTGAAAACCTAAAAGTTAGTTCAGCGTATAATGAAAAAATCATTCATCCGTCAGAGAAAAAGTCATCTGTGATAAAAAATCTGAATGTCAAACGCTTGGAGAGTATGTTAGCTTCGAAAGAAAAACCAAAAACTAAAAAAAATACACAAACACCCGAATCTCTCAGAGAACGCATGATGTCCCAATTAAGAGCCTCCAGATTTCGATTTTTGAACGAAACTCTTTACAATAATGAAAGTTCCGAGTCCAGAAGATTCTTCAAAGAAGATCCTGACGCGTTTGCGGCTTATCACGCCGGATACAAACAGCAGGTAGAGCAGTGGCCGCTCAATCCTCTGGACGTTATAATATCTTCCATCAGCAAATTGTGAGTTCAGTTCATACTTCATATCTTAATTCTTCGTTGTATAAATAACTATAAATTAATGCGATGAATATTTATTTTCAGGCCGAAGGATCACGTCATAGCTGATTTTGGATGTGGAGAAGCTCGCTTAGCCGAATCGGTGACGCAAAGAGTACACTCTTTCGATCTGGTCGCCGTGAATGAGAAAGTAAAAGCATGCGACATGGCGCACACGCCATTGCTGACGAGTGGTGTAAACGTTGCTGTATTTTGTTTATCGCTGATGGGAACGAATCTCGGGGATTACTTGCTCGAAGCGAATCGAGTTTTGAAAATGGAGTAAGCAAAATGTTTCATCCGTGTATTTAGAAAAATGTTACAGCTTCGATGTTTCTGACAATAAAATCGGTCGACTTTTGCTTTTCAGTGGCATCATGAAGATCGCAGACGTCGAGAGCAGGTTCGATAACATCGATGAGTTTATAACTTTACTCAAAAGTTACGGATTCATCAACACGTGGAAAGATTTGTCCCACAACTTATTTTATTTCATGGATTTCAAAAAAATTTCGGACGTCAATAGAAACGCTAAAAAGCTGCCGCAGATTGCGTTGAAACCTTGTCTTTATAAGAAACGATAATTATGTAGAATTCAAAATGATTATAATTAAGATTTTTTTTGCATGTTTTCTTGTGCCACACGATGATTACTCTTTGCGTAAAAGTATCAATCCATGGTGTGGCTCATTGATCTATGTGCTTGCTTAAACAATACGCCAATCTCGAAACGTATTGCTCTGAAAGGCACAATTAACTATACGACTTATGTACACATGCAAAATTAATCGATATAACGAAGGATCCAAACATTGAAATTTATAACGGAAGAAATTTAATAAAAATAAAATTTTTTAAATACATTCAATCACTGGTACATAAATAAATACTTCTCTTATTATTACAAAATATTTGTTCCATTCGTATGGCTGAGTTATATCTGTTTGTACTTCTTCGAGAACCTATTCGCACTGCAGATTTAATTTACATGAAAAATTCGTTTCCCAGTCAACTTGGCTGACATTCAAGCCTTCCAAAACCTCCGCTGCCTCGTCTCGCAAATTCTCAACCTTTTCCATCAGCAACAACTGAAACATCGATCGAAATAATTCTCAAAATATACGAAATACAATTGATGTCAAATTTCATTAGTCATTTGTCAAAAATGATTAATTTTCATTAGAATTTTCCTCGATGATCGCGTTCAATAAAAATCATTGGCACTCACGTTCGCTGCCGCAATGATTTGCTTTATAGTTTTTCTCGGCATGTTACGAATTTTTCCCTCAAGATCATCCGGCTTCGCGGATGCTATGGACTGAAGGGTTTTGTAACCGGCGTTGAACAGTTGGCGAGCTCGGCTGACTTTAACAGCCGGAAGTTCCATCAACGGCTCCAAATCGGCTGAGCAACAATATTTCAACTTTTTACTGAATGTGCTCAGCATATCCGTGAACGCCCAAAACTCTTGCAATTCCTAAGGAAAGAAAGAATCTTAGAAATTAACGAAAAAGAAAATATTTTTATTTTCTTCGAGTTTACCTCACAAAAACGAACTACGGAGTTGGCAAAAGTTGCTGCTGCGTTGAGAAGATTTTGTATGACTCCGCGGTTGACTTGGTATCGATGCGCTACGATATAAAGCGGTCGATGCTGCCACAATTCGTAAAGTATCAAAGTCAACCAAAATCGATTGATTATCCTCGGCTCAATACCCTGCAACAAAAGTTAATCCAATTTTAGAAATTATTTACACGAAATATCCATAATAATTTCGTACCTTCGGAGTTGATCCATCCCGCATCTTCGTTATCATAACTTCGTTTATGCCCAATACTTTAGGAGTCATCATATGAGTCGACGGTAAGCTAGTGACCTGATGAAGCAATAAATTATTTCGTTTCAATAAAAATATAGAAAAAAATGAAGTCCATGATCTCTCACGTTCCTCGTTTATTATCTCTAGTCTTCAGTTTTTGCACTCGGAAATCATTCAATTCTCTTGGTTTGTGCATCAAATTAAATCCCACCAAAGATTATTCGCAACCCGTTATTTTACCACTCCAATTCGCAAAAATAGTTACGAATGTTTTGAAATCGTACCACATCGTAGTAAACGAAACCAACGGGTTTCATTTTTTCCGCCAAATCGTACGGTGTGACTAGATACATGATGTGCAAATCGTTTATCAGAACCATGTGCATTTGGGCAGTCTTCAAATCTTGATACAACGTGTAAGCGCATTTTAAATCCACGGAACCTGAAAGAATTCGAATTTGTAAACTTTCCATTCGAGTGACTCAAAACTTTATGGAATAATTCCATAAATACATGGAAAAAGTGGTGGAATATTTTCTCCGTGTAAAGAGAAGAAAAAAAAAAAAAAATGGAAAAGCGTACCCTTCATCGCTGCCCTTCCCAAAGGAGTTGGCTCCAAAATTGTACGAGTCGAGAGAATGATGTTTCTCTTTGCCTTCTTTATTTTTGGCTTGTAATCGACATCGTTATCGATTTGAGACTCGATACCAACGGTTATATTAGGATCGAAATCTCCGCTATTTTTGACTCTCAAAACTGTGGCTTTCAAAAGAACTGTAATGGCATTGTCAACGATGATTTTCGCGCTTAAGTTCAATCGATTCTGTTGCACACCGAGAAGCGTCGAGCCTCCGAGCTTGTGAAGATCCGAACGCGTCGTCGCAATATCCAACATAACTGAGCTCAGAATCAAATTATTTATTCCTCGATCCTCCTCCAAGTGAAGTGTGCTCATACACTCGTCCATTCGTGATGTTAGAAGCTCCTGAACTTTTTCCATTTCTCCTTCGTTACAAACCAATATACTTTCTCCGATCTCACCCATCCCTGCTCTTCCAGCTCTACCAATCATCTGTTTGTATCTGCTCAAATTTAGAAATTGATCTCCAACATAGGGCCTCCTTAAAATGACCTAAAAATAAGTATTCAAGTTTTTAATTCGAACTAAACGATTAACGATATAAAAAATTATATGGAAACTGTCATAAAAGTTTTTATGACAATAGTATTTTACATATTTTACACTCACTCTTCTGGCTGGAAGATTAACGCCCGCTGCGAGTGTTGATGTGCAACAAATAACGCAGAGTGTTCCTTCTTTGAAGGCATCTTCCAATAATTTTCTCTCTTCGGATGTTAATCCAGAATGATGATAGGCGACACCGAATTTTATTGTTTTGGCAAGTATCGGGCATAATTCACCCTCGAATTTGAGTGCTTCCAGCAATTCTTTTTTCGCTTCCACTTTGTGCTCCTTCACAGAACTAAACGAACAATGAAAATTTAATGAGAATATGGGAATAAGATATTAAGGAAAATTAGAGAAAAAAAAAAGTCATACCTGAACATAACACGCGTAAGAAGCAAAGCTACGCTTTCGCAATTTTTTCGCGTCGCGCAAAACACGAGACAAGAATCGTTCGGTACTACATCCATCACGAGACCACCTATTCGATCAGGATCTATTTTATCCGCGGTTTCCGAATACTAAAACAATTCAAATGTAAAATGAAAAACTTTAAACAAACATTCGATTGGTAAGTTAAAACAAACGATAATGAAAACAAACTCACTCGGTAATTGATTTTTTTTTCATCCGTTAATATTGGATCGTTGTATATATTCAATAACCAAATTTTATTGTCGCATTTAACGTACTCTTTTATCTCGACCGGCCTAAAATTTTGCGTATACACATCGGCTCTCAAAAAATGGGCAACTTCCTTGAGATTTCCTATCGTCGCGCTCATGCCCACAATTTGAATTTTTCCCCCTTTAAAAAACAAATAATCCAAGTTTAAATGTTTGGTCTCACTCGATCGCTTTTGGTGGAACACTTTATAATATGTAAAAAACATTAACGTTATATTCATAAAAATAATGAAGCGCGATGAAAAATCGAGTTACCACCAGCGAACATTAATTTTGTCAAAAGTCCTTCCAAAGTTGCTCCTCTTCCACCAGTCTCGCCGAGGAGATGCAGTTCATCGACTACGACAATACCGATTTCGTCCAATCGCTTCAGCTCGATCAAGCTATTCACCAGCCCCTGAGCTTTCTCAATGGTGCATATATAAATGCTATTTTTTCGCCGTCTTTTCACTGGAGGATATTGACCTTTTCCGCTGGCATACTCTTCGACTAAAAAACCAAATTCCAATGCGAATTGTGTCATCGATTGTACCTGTAATTCAAACGTTTTAGGATTATTTTGTTCGCCAGTATTTTCACATGCACGCTTTTCCAGGTTCAATGTTTAATCGTGTAAACTTCAATTCAGAACCGAATTTCGAATCGAAAAAGCCATTTTTACCCAAGAGGACATCGATAAAATATAATGAATTTTTCGATTGAAAATGCACTCTTGAACTCGAGTTTACTTTAGTAACCATAGAACCAGGATTACTTGTGGCATTCGCTTTTCATTGATTTTACTTTTTCTTGTACTATTGCAACAAAGGGCAGAATGAATAAAACGTTTTTTTTATTGCACAATATTTCTCGGAGCATTAGTATCTCAGCCACCAAAGTTTTCCCTCCGCTGGTTGGTAATGCGTAAATTAAATTCGTTCGATTCTTCACCGCTTCCAGATTCAAGCATTCTTCTTGCCAGTCTGCAACAAACAAAATGACTAATTTGAAACGTTTTGTCCCTTTTTTGAAGGTATTTCTGCAGGGCAAAGGTAACTTTTTGCTTATATTTAGATCAATCTTTTATAATTTCGTCATGAAGATTGCTGAGTTTTTTTACAATTTCTCACCGATAACTAAGTACTAAATTTCATTCATGGATTCAAGTCAAAATACGTACCGTAAAGAGAAGTGATTTTTTTTGTTTCCTGTATTAAAGTCTTAACTCTCACAGGCAGCCCATAAAAAGATCCGACCTCATTCGATTGGCTTTTCACCTTTCTATCAATATTTGCCACACAATTGGGTTCATCATCGGATTTAGGAATTTTTTGTAGAATGCTAAATTCATCTTGTTCTTCCAATTCAAGGGGAAAATCATCAAAGAGAATTTCGTCCGACGCGGATGATGATTGTCTCTGAGAAATATCACAATGATCTTCCAAAGAATCTTCGTCGAGCAGCTCAGCATATATTTGAGACTGCTCCGGTATTTTCAAGGACTTTGATTCGGTGGATGAATCGTCCAAGCATGCGTCGATTATAGCTTGGTTGAACAAAGTTTCATTGTGCCATTGATACTCGTCGTCCCCAATTGAATCTTGGTAAGAGTAAACATTTTTTGAATCATTCAGGACCACCTGTGACAGCGCACAGTGTTCCAAACGATCATAAGAATCAGTCTCCATAGTGTACCCTCCCATTTCTTTTGCTTCCGTTATCGAATCATTTTGATTTCCTAGCTTTCTCTTGTTATTCACCGAAATATCAATCCCAATGCTTTTGAGCATCGAATCATCGAACAAAGCTTCGATCGGGGACAGTGGTTGACGACAATAATTTGACGATTCAATATCATTGCTTTCCGAACTAATACTTCTCTTGACATTTCTACTTGGCATTATTATTTATTTGTTCTCGAAACGTCAAAATCGCTTGACGATTCGTTTTTTCTTTTTCTCTCAATCCCGTGTATAGAATCTGGTAAACATAACCTCTATTCGGTGCTGTCAATCATATAACTCCGTTTTATTTTCAGGTTATGAATTGAAGCGTCTCAGGATGAATAAAGTTATGTGATTTTTAAAAATTTATTTACAAAGGGCACGATCGATCTCTACAGTATGATAAAAGAGTAAAAAACGAATGATTTTGTTCCAACGACTTTACACACATTTCACACAATTTTACACGCGCGTTTTTCAGTTTCAAAAATTGCAAAAAAATGTATAATCTTCGTCAAGTCAAATTCCGTTTTTATCGACTGTTCCCATCATTTTACTCCTCAGATATCTGCAGATTCCGAACACAACGATTTATATATAGCTAAAAACAGCGATGGTAGCGCCAAATGTTTGATAGTTTGATCATATGATCATCAACATCATATATTGACCGAAAAAAAAGAACAAAATTACAGTCCGGACCGGAGCTGTCATTCCATATCGAGAATTGAATCGTAAAGCCTTTAATATTTTAAATGAACTCGAAGAAGTGTGTTTTCAAATATGAGCGATGAACTAATCGCGAATACAGCGATAGTGAAAACTGTATTCTTTTCGCGTGTCAAAACGTCCTTTATGAAATAATGACGTTTCTGACAAAACGAAATAACGGAACAGCTTGTTGGACAGATAGAATATCGTTTAAAAAATGGAATTTACTATGCACATTGAATGGTGACAAAAATCGATAAAATTCGATGATTTTTGAGGGTCAAGTCGGAAAAATGTTCAACGATATAATAAGATTAATGAAGAAAGGTCGACAGAAGATACTGTGTGTGGTTCTTCTTGTCACCTTTGGCATTTATTTCATTCTCAAGTCAGATACACTTGTTTGGTTCTACTTTTTTGGATTATTAACTGTGTCGTGCTGTTTTCTCGGACCTCTAGTCATCATCCTTATACACGTAGCTCTATCTCCCAATCATCAAACCGGAGCTGGTACCGCAAAGACTGTCATTGAAATGGATGCTTTCCGTAATATGCTTATGGTTTGTATAATATTTTTAAGGCAATTTTTGTGAAGTTTGTATATTAGTAAAATGCAATGAATTTTTTTTTCCAATCTTTTCCACTGCAAAATTGACTCGAGTGTAATTTTTTCTTTCTTTCAGCCTAATTTAAATTCTCCTTTGACTATTTTATGAATTTTTATCCAGAAGTACTTATTGAGCCCCAAAGTCTTTCTGAAAAATTGTGACGTTCAAATGTCATTAAAAATTTCATTGCAGAAAGGATACGAGCCAAAATCATCCAGCAGCAAAAGACAAATAAGATATCCCGTAGTATTTACCAGACTGGTAGACGGAGCTCTACAAAATCTCCTGGATTTGGCTTTCAGAGACTTTGTAGGCTGTTGGCTGAACGAATTGGCTTTTTGTTCCGATCACATAATAGCCAACATGAAACAAGACGTTTGGGGTGCCATACAAAGTCTTCACGAACGTCTGTCTCGCGTAGATCATACAAAACTTGTAGCTTGCAGCATTGTTAACAGAGTGACTTTTCACTTTGAAAAGATTAGAATAGCTCAGGCAGCTGCGTAAGTAGTATGCAATAATTCTTTTATTTATGTAAGAATCTATTTTTTCAGTCCATTAAAACTTAGAACAGGCATTTTAATATTTTTTTGTTTATTTCAAGCAAATGTGTTTTCAAAAATCTTTCATGTCTCTCAATTATATTTTCATTTCCAGCTCAGAAGGCGAAGATCCGGTATTCGTATTGTCTCCTCATCTCATGTCAAAAACGGGCGAACTGGAATATTTGCGAAGAGTCAGTGAGATCTGTATCATGTTTTTTTTGCCACGAAGTTACTCCATATCACCTGCCAAATTTCTTCTTCGCGAAGTAATCACTTGTAAAAGTGAGTTTTCATATAAGGCGAAAGAAATACACGAGCCTTGCTTAAAATTTTCTTGATCAAGATAAAAATTTCATACGATAGTGACTCTTTAAATGATACGCAATGAAATTTTTCAGTATTGAAACCCGCCATAGATCTCATCACAGATCCTGATTACATAAATCAAAAGATATTGCTGTACATAGAGCAGCAGCAACTGGCCGAAGCGATGCACCGAAAAACATACGAGTATGCAGAATCATTCGAGGATTTTATTCGAATGATAAAAAGTTCGAAAGATATTGAAGTCCTGAAGCACATACGTTACAACATAGTGACAGAAATAATGCAAGCAACGACTGTGCAAAATGTCAAGAGAGCTCAGGGTCTCGATCCAGAGAATAATAGTTTTGGTAAATCGGATACCGTACAAGCGAGAAAACTCAAACGTTACATCAGCCAATTGACTTATGCAAAAAATACTTGCGAGTGTCATATGCAAACTCTCGGATGGGACGGTTATCCGATACAGGAATGTGAAATAGCTGACGCAGCCATTACCTCCGAAGGACGTGTATTACCGCTGCAAACTGTTCTCGACAATATCACCGGTCGACGT
The DNA here is from genome assembly GCA_037576405.1 of Campoplex capitator. Taxonomy (NCBI): domain Eukaryota; kingdom Metazoa; phylum Arthropoda; class Insecta; order Hymenoptera; family Ichneumonidae; genus Campoplex; species Campoplex capitator. The sequence continues at coordinate 2,463,933 of JARBWI010000323.1, read as the reverse complement.
TATCTCACCCAGTTTTTGGAACAAGTCGCTAGCCAAGGTCTCATCGGTTATTGGGCAGCGGTACAAGAATTGCGCGCAGCCGATCGATCCCACTGGCATCAATTAGGCGCTGAAATATTTTATACCTACATAAGATCCTCCACCGCTGAGATCAAAGTCGATAAAAATGTTCGCAAGAGAATGGAGAGCTTTTTGCTCGGCGATAAAGGACCCGATGTCTTTTATGAAGTTCAGGAAGACGTTGTTAAAGTTCTGGAAGACAAGTATTATCCCTCGTTCCTCGTTAGCGAACAGTACAGGAAAATGCAAGAAGCGCTTTTGAGCGAAAGAGCCGATGGTAAGATGACATCGAAATTTTCATTATTTCATTGTACTCTGATCCTTATTTCCAGGTTTCTGACAACAATGAAACTCTGAAAAATAATCTTATTTTAGAACATGAGGATGTTTTGCACATACGAAAAAATTCAACTGTCTTTCTGATATCGCGAATAGTGGTTGAGGAATATCATTTCTCAGTATTTACTCTCATTTTAAACATTTTTTTGCAAATTTTCTAAAAAAAATATACAATCGAGAAAAAGACTGGAAACTCCAAGGATAATTTACTAAAAATTTAACTAAAAACAAATTTTCTTCAATTTTCATTCGAGTTATCAGATATAAAGATTTTTTTGGAAGTTTAACAGTTGAAAATCGATATTCCTAGAGTCTTGAAGATGGTTGGATATTTCCAGATTTCTTGCGTACGTAGGAAACAATCTCAGTTCTCGAAACATTCAAATTCATCTTTCTAATGCTAATTATTCTGTCCGTACCCGTGTTTCGCGTACCCAGACGATAGTAAGTGTAATATTTACTCTGAAAAACCTTTTCGATCGATTTAATTTTTTTACTCCATTAAATGCACGGTTATTTGACGAATATGAAATATTTGTAACAACGATATATTTTAGCTATTCCAATCAAACGCACACAGCTTTTTAGAAAAATGCTATTATAGAGTCTTGCCGACGCACAAATAATTTAGATAACTGAAACGCTCTTAGATCATAGTTTATACAATTTTATATTATTTTTATTCGTAGAAACCGCAGGCTGTATCGATATCGAATCCATAGAACGATCATAGAATCAAAATTTTTTATATCTTTAAAGGATGAACTACACATATTCCTGAGCCCAGAATTTTTATTGGATCAGAATTTCGAGACTTCGTGATCGAACAAAAGTTGGAAAAAATCCAGCTCAAAAGTCTACCAATAAATATATTGTTCTCAAATAGTTTTATCAAAATATCAATGTTCGCGATGTCTTGGAAGCTGCGTACTGAAATTCTGATGTAAAAAAATAATGAAGATGGATCTACGTGTAATTCAACCTTGAGCAACATATTTCTCGTCTATTAAGAATATTTTTTACATTTTAATCAACCTCAATTCGATATTTATCAAATTAAATGATACTAAATTAGGTTTTTATTTTTATTTGAAATTTAAAAAATGGGATTTTTTTTCACACAGGTTTAGCCGAAGATCGTCAATTGGTCGAAGGTTCGCTCTCGGAGCATTCGTCCCTCCTCGTGGGCGATCATTCCAACTACGCGAGAAGCAAACTCGACCAGTTACAGGAGAAGCTGAACAACAAAATGCAGGCGCTTCAAGCGCTCAGGACTTCTCTCAAACCGGAGAGCCGCGTACTGAGTATTTTAGCAAAAGAGGTCGAATGGCTCCAGGGTGAAAAACGACAGCTCGAAGCTCATCTGACGCATACAGAGATGTGGGCCGAACACCTGGGTCGTTGGCGAGCCGATGTACAGAGTGCCGAAACTCCGGACAACGGTGATCCACCGCAATTCATTCTCGTCGTTCACATGGCAGAAGACGAGGGCAATGCCGAAAGCATATCGACCGGATGGGTTGTATTTCGTAAATTACCGGAGTTTCAGGATCTCCACCGAAAACTACGACAATTGTGCTCGAACGTTAAAACTCTCGAACTCCCATCACAACCTTTGAAATTCTTCGGCAAAACTGATAAAAATTCACTCGACAAGGCCAAAATGCAGATACAAAAATACCTCAACGTGAGTAACGAAAAAAAAAGGGATCAGGTGCGAGTTGAAATTCGTCAAAACGTGATTCACTAGTCGGTAGTATCGAGATTGGAGTAATCTGCAAATCGACGCTTATTTATATGGAAAAAAAAAAAATAGAAATTCTCTTTATGATCTCATAGAAACGTATGTTTCGAGTCACTTTCTTAGCTACAGAATTAAATTTTTTAGTCGTCGTTTCATCATAATTAGAACGTGTGACTGGTACTTGTTATTCGAAGCTTCAGAGACATTGATTTTTGATTTTTGTTATTTTTTTATTTATTTTTTTTTTCCTTCAAATGAAAGCATTTCGTTGTTATTTGTTTTGACAGTTTGTCTTGGAGGATGATCGACTGAATCAAAGTGAAGCTCTCTACGCGTTTCTGAGTCCAAGTTCAGAACACCTCAAACACACAACTCCATCACCGAAAAAATCACGTTTTTCTCTCTCGACTCTCTTCAAATCGTGAGTCACTATTTTATATTTCGACCATTTGAATAGCTGCCGTTTTAACGTTGGACGATAATCGAATATCGAATTCATTCAGCGGCTCCGGAAGCAGCGGAGATTCACGCGACAAGGACGAAGATGAGGATTACTCGCTTTTGCTAGATGACAACGAAGCTGGTCGCGCTGGCACCGACGCATACATGGGACCTGGAAAAGACGCTATTGCTGAACCGTTGTACGGCCTTCTTGGCGAAGTTTTCGACCTTCGTGGAGTCTTCCGATGGCTTCGAAGGTCACTCATAACCTTCGTGCAGATCACCTATGGCCGTACCATCAACAGGTTATTATCAAACATTTGAATTTTCTTGCATACTCGCATAATTTTTTTTTTTTTTTTTGGCAAAAGACACTCGAACGTTGTTCAGGATTATCGGGGAAAAAAATACAATATTTCACAGATTAATCAAATATAGAGCAACTGCAAGTTCGATGTCGTTGAATAAGAGAATGGCGAATTTGTAAACTTATGAATGTCGCATCTAAAAAATTTCATTTTGAAATTTAAGATGATCCAAAGGTTTAAAAAAAATGTTGATTATTTTTCAGGCAAGTCAGAGACACCGTTGCTTGGGTATTTTCGGAGCCGATGTTGCACTACTACATTCAATTATTTACGAAATCATGGTGGCCAAATGGACTAATAGTATCGTCATCGGTTTCGAGAACCGACGAAGAGAAGCTGAAAACTCGTGGCGAAGCAAGAAGACAATTTTTGAACAATTTGCCCGAAGTTTTGGCGAATCTCGTAGGTGCTCAGAGCTCACAGCGAGGAGCGACCAAAGTATTTGACACTTTACAGAACGTCAATCTCAACAAGCAACTATTTTATGTGAGTTTATATCAAATCGAGCCATTTGTCAGAGTTATTAAACACCGAGAGGCCTACTAAAAGAATAAATATTTTTCAGGATATCTTTGAGGTTCTCATGTACGAGATATTCCCAGAATTGCAGCACAAGTAAGATCCTCTCGATCGGACGAGAGCTGAGGGCCACGTATTTGTAAGATAAGACGAACAAATTAACGAGCTATACAGGGAGCACAAGTTTGCCAACTTTTTTATATTATATCGGAGCATTCCCTTTGAAAATTGAGCAAAGTCTCCTATTATTTTTATAAAAGTCTCTAAAGCGTAAGGAACAAAGATAATTTATGACCCTGCTCGCCTGTGCTATTCCTAATTTTTTCCAACTATTTTAATCGCCCTTTCGAACAATTTCGTTTCTTCGAAACTGAAAAATGATTTATTATTCAAAAATATTCAGTATTAATCGATCACTCGTGGACCAATTACAAGGTTTTACGTTCTTTCACGATTCGACTTCATCTTAATCCGTTTATATCGAGATTTATTTATTTTTTTATTGCACTCGTGCTGTACGACCCGTTGAGAATCATTCCTGAAATGAGTATTTTTATTCGTTTTTTTTTTTTTTTTTTTTTTCTTTTGTTTAAGACAACTGTCGAGGGACAGTTGGTGCAAGCCATTCGATTTTCATGGCACAGAACTAATCTCGAAGGTGCTATGAGAAAATAAAACCAAAGACGAGGGAGGTACACCCGTTATACGATTTAGTGTTTACGTCAATATGCTATATATATAATTCATTTATGTATTGTTTTTTGTTTTCTTTTTGTATGACTCTGATTGCGAGCAGGATTTATCACTGCCTTGGTAAACATTTTTTAAAATTAATCTTCTTTTTTTTTTTGCATAAAGATCCTTATCGTCGATACTCTGGGTTCGATTTAACAAAAGCAGCTTATCTCGTGTTATCACGAGCCCAAGTGTTTCAAGAATGCAGCTGATGCATTATTACCCAATGGCAACGACCTGGTCACGTTTATCGGCATTCTCTACACCTGGTGACCGCATGCGAGGTGTCTCGAGGCCAATACTTCAAAATGTGAACTTGAATTCGGGATCGAACTTCGAGACGAGGAGTCGAGCAATATTTTTCGATGAAAAATTATTACAGTCCGAGGATACACGTGCTTTTCGCCTGCACTGTTGAAACCGTTTGAGATAGAGCAGAAAGTGATAGGGACAAATTTGTGGAGCAGAAAATTTCCTACGGAAAAACCTGCGATGACGTTCTTCTATCGCCAGTCGTTTAGTCCTGAGAACGGATTGAAAAAATCCTTGGAAACGTTCACTCCCAAATGGAGATCCGATTCGATCCTGAACTCAAGTTTAAATTTGGAGTCATTAGTCATGAAATACCTTGCATGTAAGGCATTTTACCACAAATTCGTATTTTTCAACCCTCAGCACTTTTCATTTGTACAAATCGGTGCTGGAAATTCTAGGATTTCTGTCGAGTCATTTCTTCAATTTTACAATCAAACGCAATTTTTTTTTACCTCTGTAAATATCGTTCGGACCTTTGTGCATACGCTTCTCGGAATAAAGGAAAAAAGACCCAAAAAATTGTATTTTCAGTTTAAAATTGAATTATCCTTGAATTATCAATTTCCACCCATCCTAGAAACGCACCCTAATAAATTTGAACTATACAAAGTCATAAGTTCAGCATTCAGTTTTCCGATGAATTTCAAGAAAAATATCAGAAAAATTCTTTTCTGAGAAAGTTTCATAATTGAGCAGCCCCAGAGAACTTTTTCCAACTAAAAATATATTTCCATAGGTTCACTTTATTCACATTTATTGCGGTTTGAATTTATTTAAGAAATTCCACTGATTGTAGCAAAATTAAAAAAATGACTAAATCATCGTTATATTCTGACAATTCTGAAAAACGTGCACACATGTCAAAAATTCGTACGAATCACAAGGAGGGTAAAAAAACGTAAAGTTGACGTTAAATGCCTCGAACGAATGTGTTCACCGATCAAATAGTGATAGCTTCGATTCAACTATATTGTGTGCTAAATTCTTGACATCTTGAGGTTATGTACGAGGCAGAGATTTCGTTGGATCACGAAAAAACAAGTAGGGCAAGATAAAAATTCAGAAATACTATTACTAATTCGATCAGTGAACACAATCGATCAATTATCAGGTGTAGAAAAAAATCTTTCAGTGTATATAATGTGGATACTAAATATGAATATATGATGTGTAAAAGATTTGCACATGGAATAACTTCAAAACAGCATGAAGATCTGTCGCCTGCTTTGATATAATTCTGTAACCGAAATCAAAAGTGTGAGCGTTTATTCCAATTATCAAAAATCATATCTGTATACGTGCTAATCTGTAACAACGAGATTGAACCATCAAAATAAACTCTGTTTTGAGCAGCACAAAAAAACGTTATATAATTGAAATTTCGACACTTCCGGGAGCAACTGAACGTAGCTTTTCGTGGTATGAAATCGTATCTTGAGGCGTTACGTTACGACACCAGTTTACAGGGCGAAAAAAATTAGCATTTTTCAGAAATTTTAAAAAACTTCATTGAAAAAAAAAATACTACGAAATATCGGTCGCTCCATGGCAGTTTATTCTTCAGGTGAAAAAAAGAGCGGGATTCTTGGGAGCCGCATATACGGGTCACGTCGATATCGCAGCAACATTCTCATCATCCCTTGAAATTTTTTGTAATAAACTTTAGCCGCAACCTTGCGAGTTTGGAAAACGATTGCAGTGACGAGAGAAAAATCGTTTTTTTCTTTTCAAATGTTTTGCTCGACACGTGTACTTCGCTTAAAAGCATAAAAAGGAGTGAGGAAATGTTAAAAATGTCGAAATAAAAATAACACTCTCGTGCGTTACATGTAGGATACAGAATATTTTTATTTCAACGTCACGAGGAGGTCGCGTGACGTTTAAATATACATATTAAACAATTTTCTAAAATCACTCGCAAATTCCTATACAAATATTACAATAATGTCATGTCCTTAGAGCTAGAGCAATCTCGTGTTTATATCCGTTATTTGAATATATTTAATTTACGTTTATTTACACATTCATATTGTAGTCTTTTTCTTTATTTTTTTTCTTCTCATCTTTCTTTTGTTTTAGACTTTTTCTTTTATTTATTTATAATCCCTTATGCTCGAAGTAGTAGTTTCTTTGGCCTTGACGACGAGATAAAAGTATAGGAGACATTTGGGAATCCAGTACTCCGCTCTGGTCTTTGTGCAGACGATCTGGATTGCGGTTAGGATTTCGGAAGGATTGGAAGGTAAGGGGGGAGGGGGGGGAAGACAAACGCCAGTAATGTATAAAATACACGTGACGAGATTTCGTGCCGTCCTAACCGCCGTGTTCGTTTTAACATTGATATACGAAGTGTGCATCGGCTCAAATCGGACGAGCAAAAAAAAAAACAAACGGTCTCATCGTAACACATCGATTAAACTTCCACATTTATTTCAAGTGTCCGCGCGCGAAATTGAAATTTATTTTTAGCGTTTGATAAAATCGTGCCCTCTTTCGCTATGATCGCTGAAAATTTATCGATCCAGCCAAAATTTGCAATCGCAATAATTTTCGATATTCGCGCGTAACGATTTGCACGTTGCTACGAGTTTGATCGAATTATCCACCTTCGCGTTTTTGGGCCTTGCAAACCTCCAAATTTATCATTCACAATTTTTTTTGCTGAATTCGTCGGTCTCGCGAATAACTCGAATACGAATTTCTATTAATTTTCATTGGGAAACGCAAAACAGTTTCTAACTCTGCACGACGTGAGATTAGCCAGTTATTCTTGTGCCGATTTCATTACATTCGAATGTCGCAAAACTTGTTACCGGATAACCTTGGGCTAAAACTGTTTTGCATTACGTTCCTAATGTTACGTTCAGAGAAACGGATATAACCGTACACGATTTGTAGCTGTAATTACAGTAATCTTTGTATATCCTCGTCTCTCGAAATATCTAGCATTTACTAACCGAGAAAGTAATTTATTTAATATTCGTTCACAAATAAAAATTACGAGGCTCGCATTCCGACAAAATTTTATGCTCGGAGACACATTTTTTTTGCTCGTTGTCATTATCACAAATATACACCGACAAAAAATATATTTTGTCCTTGATGCGATTACTGTGTTACGAGACTTTTGCAGGTTATGTCAAACGAAACGAGAACAACCACCAGGCGGTGTTGTCGTGTTTTTAAAATTTTCTCAACCGTCATTTTTCATCTTTGTAAACACAAACATTCGCAGCGGTGTGGAACAAATTTTTAACGATGAAAATGATAAAAAATCTCGCTCCCATTATTTTTTAATTTGAATCAGGCCTATTTCGAAGTCGGTGAAAAAAAAATAATAAAAAAAACTTCTAACCTCGCCTAAAAGTTGACGATCGTGTCCCATGCAGTCATTCGAGTCTCATGTTTTATGACGTAACAGTCATCAAGTCAACAGTTTTGTCGCTTACATTTTTATGAACTCTGCTACACCGTTTTATTTTCATACGAAAATTTATGTATATGTACGCCGAAAAAAATTATGTGGGTTCGAAAAATAGCGTGAAAATCAAGTGTCAAAAAGAGCCATGAAAAAATATTTGTTCTTCGAAAACGACTGAGGAATCTAGATGCGAAGTTTCGTGGTTGAAAATATGTATATTTCTCGAGTCGTTCGCAGGATTTTTTCGATAAAAAAAAAAAGTTAGATACAGCTGTGAAATTTTTCGTGAAAAAATTTTCGTTTAAAGAACTGAAAGCAGAAATATTTCGGTAACCATACTCGAGCGATTTGCTTCGAATTGCCCATAAAAATTGGCTTCAGAAATCACTGTCCTATAAAATGTTCGAAATCCCTCGATAAACCCGCTCATAAACGGAATGTTTACACTTCTGACAAATTTCATCTCGTTTAGAAATATGAATATTTACTTTTATTAATTCACAGAAATTTTTTTGAGCGATGCGAACGCTTGCTCGGTTCACCTGAGCATCGAACCTCGCAAGCTTCGCTCCTCTTTTGTTTCTTTTTTTTACGAATTCCAACTTTTTCATCGGAATGTGCATAAAAATTGTGCATTTGACAGTAGATTTATTTATCCGTTCAGTGAATAGTGATGAGAGCTATTCGAGTGAAAAAACACTGAAAACGTCATTGTCCAACGAAATGCATTGTCGCAATAACAACGATTCTTCGAAAACAATAATTGTTGTTCATTCGTCGGTAAAATGTTCGATTAATGATTCGTTCATTCGTACTTTTTATTCGATCTTCATCAGCAAAAAAGTAGCACGATTTTTCGTCATTTTCGTTACGATATTATCGATTTATCGTCAATTTTTATATCGGTTTTTCTCGCTCGAAATTTCGCCATTTTCTTTTTCAATCACCCACGCAGCCCACGCACTTGACACGCACAAACACGCTCGCACTCTCGCACAGCCAATCGATCCGATGGGACAGTTCGGCACGACGGACGGACGGACAGCTCTCGGGAATAATAGTTTTTTTTTTTCAATATTTATACAGACATAACTCGTGGGATTTTTTTTTCCGTTCAAGCTCTCGAATTCAAGTGTCTTCATTAAAAATCCGTTTCGGTTGTTTTTTCATATATTCCATTCTTATTTTTTATTTTTTCCTCATGAGCAAATCTCACGAAATATGTTTCGAGCTAAAAAAAATGCACTCATGCATATTATTAAACACATAAATTTTCACGTGACTCGTCTCATTCCGAACACTCGATCATCGAATTAATCTTTTATTTGGAGAAAACAACGAAAACGGGCATTCGTTATGTGCGACACACTAGAAATATCATCGCGTACATGTGAAATGTATGGATAAAATATTTGGACTTCAGGTTTCTTTGTTTCGTTAGTTTCATAACTGATCGACGCTCGTCCGAGCGTTGACGCAACAACGTTTTTGGTGCTGCGAAGAGAGAGAGAGAGATCGAGTGTGTGTTTTCGACGAAGCACCATCACTTCATCGGTCAATTCGCAGGTTATGTATATTTCGCGATCTCTCATTTAGTCATTTTTTATTTTTATTTTTTTATCACGTCGTAATTGGGAATATTTTTAAATCCTCGAATTCGAGTCAATGCTTGGCAAATATTTTCGTGTATCAGATCATGGAAACATGATTAATTTATTTATTTATTTATTTTTTTTTTTCATTCAAAAAAGTCAGACGATGCATTCTAAGAAAAGGAAAGATAACGAATACGTTTTTCAGAGCCAAATGAAAAAACGTAAATCTACTCCTCGTGTTATCGCGCGATATCATACGCGTATTTATTTCTTTCGCCTCATATTTATTAAATCGGATTAATTGTAAACGAGATATATCTCAATCAGCCCCGCGTGAAATATAATCAGGCCCGGCGATCTCAGCGCCATTTTTCATTACAAGACTTACATTTTTTATTCGTTTTCTAATACTTTTTTTTGTTCTTTTAATTTTTTGGTGTTCATTCGTTCTTTGTTTCGAATTTACCCTCTGCCTCTCCCTCCCAATACGATTATTCGTATTATTTCTACCCCGTTCTTATATAGCACGAAGTCAATATTTTTCGTATCTCCGAATGTTCGGCAACCTCTTTCGTAAATGAGACGCGTTCTCCGTCGTCCTAGACCGGCTGGGACAGTACGATAAAAAAATTTAAAAAAAATACAAAAAAAATCGTGATGAGAAGGAACAAAATGTCGACAGCTTCCGGCGCTGCGACGTATACTCGATATCATATTCAGCGAAACAAATGAATTATTCCGAGAAAGAATGCAATTTAAAGAGAAACAAAAATATCGTGTAGCTCATAGAAAAAATATACACGCATTTATATATATATATGTATATAATGTTATTTTAATCATTTGTTTTCAGTTTATATACTTTTTTTTAATTTTTTTTTTTTATAAAAATAGGCGGGAAGTTTATCGGTTCGAAATGCGTTAGGCGCTCGCCTTTGTACCGTCACTACGTATTATATAGAACGAATCAAGAAATATAAAGAATTTTTTGTTCGCCGTTTTTTTCTCGCAACAGCTGATCTCCATGATTATTTTCTTCGTGACTATTGAGCTTTTCTCTGTTTTTCAAGAAATTTAGTTCGGCTTTTGTTTTCATGCTTATTTTTTTTGTTTGGTTTACCTTTCTATGAAATAATGACACGTTGCTTCGACCAAGTTTTGGATTTAGTGGTACGTTTCGATCTGGACGTTGAAGATATTAAACTCACAGGCCGAAAGATGGCACGCGAGATTTTTTTTTTGTTTTTGTTTTTTTTTTTTGTTTTTTTTTTTTCAAGCTCCATCGATGTCACGTTCTCGAGTGTCATTTTTGAGTATTTTTGTATTTGTTTTTTATTCGATTGTTTCGGGTTTATTTGTTACGTTTTCATTTTAACCATTGAGATGCGTTATGTGAGTCAGAGACGGCGGGGACTCCCTCGGGGTGACCGACGGTGCTCGGCTGCTGCTAGGGGTCGCTGAAGGGGGAATCAGTGAAACGACTTCGGGACTCGAGGTCGGCCCGTTATCCTCGTACACTCTCTCCTATAATACAATCAATTATTCATTCGTTTAATCTCTGGATCTTCTCTGTATACAAACATTTTTCTATGTGCTCTGTCTATATCTCTCTCTTTCTCTCTTTTTCTTTTCTCATACAAGTCACAATTTTTAGTTCATCCTCGTTTCTCCATCTTTGTTTTTCTTGTCGTGTTTAAACCGTTCAATTCTCGTTCTACATGGATCGAGGGGCGAGGGGGGATTCGAAAAATAAGTATTTGCACCAAAGTCACTCGTCAGTCGTATGCCCGATCGTTCATTATCGTTTCTCAGATCATCTTATTACGACGATCGTTGTTTGTTTTTGTTACAAAGTTCATGACCGTTTTAGTCGTAAGTAAAATGTTTTTACCTTTTTTTTTTTTCCATTATCAGTCACTCGCCCTTTCTTTGTCTCCCTCTCTCGCTCATTTCTCATTTTCTCAATACTTTTTAATGAATTATACACCTACATGCGTATCCGCTAAATGAATAATTGTTTTTTTTTTTTTTTATATTCCTCATTCTCGTTCTCTCAATAAGTGTCTTTTTACAAATGATAAAACAGTCATACACGACGATCTCGCACCCCTATGTATTAATATCGACGCAGATTCGGATCGTTCGTGTCGTGTTCAGCGACGTATACGAACGTGTGTCAGGTACGTAAACACGAAAGAAGCAATGGAAAATAAACGCTCTTTCACTCCCAAGTATAATAATAATATTTTTCTTCAGCATCGTTTTCTACTTTTCTTCGCACAGTCGTAACGCGTGCTTTTCTTTTTATCGTTTTATTTTCATTTTTTTTAAATTAACTTTCTCAAAAAATATTGTCGCGGTTATCGAGGCTCGTTGATGTCTTTTTTTTTTTTTTTTTTTTTTTTTTTTTTGTAATTATTTTCACGCGCAGCAGCATTCTCCTCGACGAATCGAACTTTCACTGACAAAAGCATTGTTCTCGATACACAACTTTTTCTCGACTACGAAAATACAATCAACGAAACTGCGTAATCGGTTGGATGAGGTAGTGCAATTCGAAAATTTCCAGTCTTTTTTTTCATGTATCTCCTAGGATTTATGGTATACTTGGAATGAAAAGAAATCATGTCGATTCCAAACGTATTACACAAAAGTAGGCATCAAAAATATATAATTGTCGGACTAAAATTAATCGTTTGCAAGTTTATCTACTCTAAGGTTATGTTCTCACGCGGTTTTCGAACGATCGAACGATATACATCTGGATCGTTCGATATTTTACAGCATCGTACTCGTTCGGACATTTGGATAAAATGGAAAAAAATATATTTGAGGCTTGTTCGTCGAGTCACATCGAGTGATAAATCCTCGGGAAATCAACGTTTCTTAAGTTCATTTCTGATTTGTACTACCTTAACCTCACTTTATTGTTCGCACGTATACCTCGATAGCAACGAATTTTTGTTGTTGTTATTTCTCTATCTAGTTTGGCGTGAAAATATGCTCTTTTTATAGTCGATTGGTTCGATACCTCGAATGCGACGAAGTGTTTTATAGCTGCGCGTCGAATATTATTATTTAAGCGTATATAAACCTTAATACAGGATCGTGTACGAAACGTTCAGAGTTGACGGGGCCGCGCGCGTTAATAGCATTGCTCCCGATCGCAGTACACGAGACTCGTTGACTACGTCGTCTCGGTCTCGTTCATCTGGATAAAATGGAGTGGCAAGTGCTGTAGCTTGATCGGGCATTCGACCTTCGATGAATTGGCTCTCTGCCGAATGTGTACAGTTCCCGGGCGACGTTCCAATCAATAATTCAACGGTTTTTGCGGGGAGACGAGAAGAAGAAGAAACAAAAAACACACAGACACAAGCGTAGTGTTAAGCCGGGGCTCGTTGCAACTAACCTCTTTCTTTTTTTTTTTTTTCATATTGACCATTTTTCAATGAGACAGAAGACAGAATCTACGACGCCATTTTTTTTTTTTATCGAACTGCAAAATGACCTCACGGATATTAATGTTTTTTTATTTTTTCTTTCGGAAAAGACGAACGATTGTTTTTTAGTCAGTCAAATCGATCCGGTCTCGATTAAAGTGCAATCAAAGCTCAGAACAGTCGATAAGAACATTTCGAACATATAATTCCAGCTGAAAGTTATATCTGATTGAAATTTTGACTTTTAGGGGTTCGACAGAGGTCATAAAAAAAAATCGTTCTCAATGAGGTAATCCTACCACGGTGCTCAGGTCATAGGATTCGCGTGATAAAAAAAAATTAATTCCGTTCTTCATAGATCAATTGTTGTTTTCACGAAAATTTAGACTCGGTTATCGACCAATTAAGATTTCATTTGGTTTTTGAGCTTCAATTCCAGAGTTTTTTGAATTTGATGATAAAATTATTTTGCGTCACTACGTAGATACGTGTCTCTTTAAAAAAAAAAAATCAATTTTTCTCATATACACCGAATGACGAACGCACAATATTTCAACAGAGAGAAAAGAAACAGAGAGAACGCGTATTCATATGTCTATGAATAGGAATGTACACGCAATGACGATTATTAACGATAATAAAGGAGAAGAAAACGTACCTGCGAACTGTCGTATTTGAGACGTCTCCAGATGAAGGATTTTTTCTCCTGTTGTGGATTACCCGGAGGGACGTCAGCTCCGGAAGCATTGTAATTTGGATTCGAGAACGTTCTTACGTTTCGTCGACTCGGGTACTGTCTGTACTTTCCCTGTTTAGTTTTACGCTGGCAAAGAAGTATGATGATTATTACTACAAGAGCTGCAGTAAAAGCGAGCATCGATACCATCGTTATTATCACTGTTCTGAGACTGTATTTTTTCTCTTGATTAGACTTGAAGTTTTTGAATTTATCGTCTCCGTCGTGGTTCTTCGATCCGCTAACTATTTCCGGATACTTCGGCTCGTCGTCGTCCAGCTCTTCGGCATCGGGATCGTTCTCACTTCCGGGCTTACGAAGCGGTACTTCTTTCTTAGCAACTGCACAGACCGAAAGATTGTTTAAACTTCAAGTTCAATCGGCGAAACGGGACTTTTCGAAAGCCTGCTCTTAGTTTCGTTCAAAAAAAAAAAAACCAAAGAAAGGGAAAACTAAAAGTGGATCGAAGGTGTTCCACCAAAAGATCCTTAATTCAACTGAAGTCCTTTGTGAACTTTCTTCTGATGAGATATTAATCAGGGATAAGCAAAACGTATGGAAAATTTCCGACAAAATATCCTTCGACCTTTGACTTTTATGACGAGAAAAAAAAATTTGTTCATCGAACAAAATCCCATTTAGTTGGACAAAAATATGGCGGATTCGACTGTGCTTTAATCCAACTGAATGGCATTTTGTTCGATGAAGATGTTTTTTCTCAGTGTAGTCTCGAATTCTATGACTAATCTTTCCTTGGAATAAAGTTCGATCGAAAAGCTTTGGAAAGTTTTACAAAGTGATTCACGAACCTGTAGAACATTTGGGATCCTCGACATCGGGACAAGCGCATTTGTAGCTTTTGCGAGCGAACAGACAGATGTGTGTACATCCCCCGTTTTCGATGGCACAAGGAGTCCAGCCGGTTTGTCGTTCGGCGGAGATGCTCTTGAGATCGGTCATGAAGCCCAGGGAAGTGCGTATCGGGACACGATTTTCACCGGTTGCTTTGTCGGCGCGTTGAATCATCTCGAGTTTCCAATTTGCCCAGTAAATATGTTCGCCGTACTGAAAGAGAACGAAAATAAATGCGGATTGAGAGTTTTGCTTGAACCGATCCAAGTATTGATTACTAGGATCTATCAAAAAATCATTTTTTTGTTTGATTTAGAAATGGGAGTGACGATAGTGTACCTGCGTGAGACCGAACGGATCGATGAAACCACTGACGAGAGTGACTCTGTATCGTCCGTGAAGATCAGACGTTTCGATTCTGTCTTTCAAGGAATCAGCCCAGAAGAGCTTTTTGGTGGTATAATCGATGGAAAGTCCATTAGGAAAAGCCAAATCCGTTGAAACGATGGCTTTGTGATTCGAGCCATCGAGAAGAGCCCTCTGAATTACGGCGTGATCGCCCCATTCCGTCCAGAAGACGTAACCCTGCCTTGGGAAGAGAGCCAGAGATCTTGGGTCTTCCAGATCACTGACAATCGTCTTTTGACTGGTTCCATCAATCCTGGCAACCGCCACAACTTTGTGCTTCATGTCCGTCCAGTAAAGATTGTTGGCAATCCAATCAACCGCCACGCTGAACGGAGAAATGCTCTCTGTCCCGGTTATGATGGTTTTAACGTCGCTGTAATTTCGCATGTTTACGGACCTGAAAGAAAACATGGGTCATTATCATCCCAACCAGAAATCAAAATCTCATGAAAACGCTACTAAATTGTCCACTGTCATTGCGTGGATAGGTTGCTCGTTCGGTGCCACTGAGAACATGCCAACAATCGACCGAAGCTTGATCAGGGTTGTTATCAATCCCAGATCCTTTTTAAGCCATCAATCAAGAGACGCGCTAGCGGCTCGACGCCAAGTATTAAAAGAAAAAGCCGGCGCGAACCCTGCCGCACTCTTATATACGCGAATATGCCGATTTTATGACGTCATAGCGTTTTTAAATCGCCCCCACGAATCATTTGGCTAAAAAATCTGAATATTGGTGACGATTTTTCCGATTTTTAGCTTTCCATTGGTCTTTGTTGCAAGTAAATCCATTCAGCCGATCTTGAGATATGATAATTTAGTGAATTGAAATCGAATGTTTCGGGATAATTTGTCTTCTCAGAGACAGAGATAATGAGACTTGGCAAGTCGTGAATTTCTTCGGATTTTAATCAAGACTAGAATGATGAGAGAAAAATATAATTTTCTTAAAGTAAGATAGTCTGAAGAATTGAATGAATCGGGGATTGATATGACAAAGAGACTGATGCAGAGATACACGAATGATACTCATTGAAAGGATGAAATTCTGGAGAATTTTGGGTGCATACTTGATCATGAATCCTTTGTCCCGAGCGCTGGTGGTGTCGGTGTAGAGAATCTGTCCTTGTGACCAGTGGAAATCGATGGACAAAGCGCGATGGACATCAAGAACAGGTAGAGCAACTTCCCGCATGTCAGGAGTGTCGAAAGAAATTCTGGCGAGACTTTTTCTCGCTGCGAACAGGAGGAAATTGGATGGAGTAGTGTTGCACGTCTTTTTGTCATCATTCAGTAGGATTCCACTGGGGCAGGCGCAAGAAAATCCACGTGGATTGCGTAGACATAGGTGTGAACAGCCGCCATTGTTTTTGCCACAAACATTATCGCTCATTTTCGAGTTTTCCATCTGCGGATGAAAGAACAGCAGGACTGAAATAATAAGCAGCGATTGACTGTTCTTCCAAGAATTATATAGATACTCACGTCTATCGATCGAACGTCCATAACACCATCGAGCTTGCTGCTCACGACACCCAAAACCAGCCCAGACGTTTTGTTGGCTTTAACAACCCCTTGCGAGTGCCAATCGCTCCAGTAAATATATTCGCCCATGACGGTAAGACCGTAAGGATAATGAGCGTTTTTGATGATGATTTTTCGATTTTCACCGTCAAAACCCGAGGATTCGATGACTTTTCTCTTCGCATCGGTCCAGTAAAGCCTCTTCTCCTCATGATCAATCGCCAATCCATTTGGCCAAACAAGATCGTCAGCGATGATGGTCGTTCTCTCTTCACCGTCCATATTGGCACGCTCGATACGAGCGTTTAAACCCCAATCCGACCAATAGATAAAACCTTTCTCGTAATGCAGAACGATTGCGCGAGGACTGTCGAGGCCCGACCAAACGAGAACTTTCCGATTTCGACCATCGAGCTCAGACACTTCGATACTATTGAGACCAGCGTCCGTCCAATAAATCTTTCTCCCTATCGAATCAATCACGAGACTGTCGACCGTATCAATCCCCATGTCGATTATTGTCTCGACAACGCTACCGTTGAAAAACGTTCTTTTGATTACATCTTCGTCCGGATCTGACCAATAAATCTTGGCATTTCGAAGATCCACATCAACGCCACTCGCGTTCCTCAGAAACGGAATCGGAAGCGCTACGTCCACTAAATAATCGACGTCCAGAGACAACACTCTGATGTCTATGCGATGAGCATAAATGACGAATTTACTCGGCGTTGTTGGACAAGTTTTGCCATCAGCCTGAAAAACGAACAAAGAGATTCGTGATTGTTTCGAAAGAGCGGCTTTGGTTCGCAGGCAGCCTAAGATCCTGGGAGAACTGAACTAACCCGCAAACGGATTCCAGTCGGACAGGCGCATTTCATGTGGCGAGTTCGCCGAGCCACGAGACAGAGATGAGAACAATTGCCGTTGTTTCGGTGGCACGGACTTTCGGGAGTTCGCCGATTCCGGTGAAATGCTCGAACGTCCATGAGGCCGGTTATGCCCGATCTGACGACGGTCACGTTCCAACCGGTATCCTTGTCCGCCCGATGAATACTCTGAGTTTCCCAATCGGTCCAATAAATCTTGTTCCGATGAATCACCAGGCCAAACGGATGCGGCAGATTTGCTTCAGAGAAAAAAAATATACCAAACGTCGTCATTTTGCAAAGGTCTTTCCAGGGGGGGAGAACGAGAAAATGAGATTTTTATGCCAACTCACCCATCAAAACTGTTCGGTTCTTGCCATCGAGATCCGAATACTCAATGCTCTTGGTACCACCGTCAGCCCAGTACAATCGCTTCTTATCAAAATCTATCGCTAGACCATTGGGCCACGTTAAATTAGCACTGATCAGCACTCTTCGTTGACTACCGTCCATCGAGGCTCTTTCAATCTTTGGCGTTTTTCCCCAATCGCTCCAATACATATAAGCAGCTAAAAATCATAAATAGCTTTATATTATTCCAACCGACTGCAACTTTTTTTAGTGAAAAAACTCTTATTTGGCATTTTTTCAAAACATCTGATCGGTTTATGAAGTTTTTCAGAACTTAATTTCTTCGGCATATTCAGTTGGACTTTATTGTCGCAGGCGAAAAGCATTTTTTGTTGAGATAAAGATTAAGAAGACTAAGAAGCTTACAGATAGGATCCACGACAATGTCTCTCGGTTTGTCGAGTCCCTCGTAGACCAAAAGTGTCCTCATGGATCCGTCGAGATTCGAGCACTCGATTCTGTTAGTTCCAGCATCGGTCCAATACAATTTTTTTCCGACCCAGTCCATGGCCAAACCAGCAGGTGATTCCAAGTTATGATGAATGATGAGGCTCTGATTAGTACCATTGAGATGTGCGCGACTGATAGAATCAGCTTCAACGTCGGTCCAGTAAATAGTATCCTCGTTCGAGTCCCAAGTGAGAGCAACTGCACTGGCTACATGATCGACTGGTATGACAGTGTCGAACGCTCTTGTAGTTTGATCGATGGGTATCATGCGGAGATCTCGTTTTCGGGCGAATATAAGAAGATTGTCAGCAGTGGTAGCGCAGTTTTTGCCGTCTCGTTTGATCTTCAGGCCCACCGGACAGACGCAACTGTAACCAGCACTGTTTGGCAAGCACATGTGAGAGCATTTGCCATTGTTGTCACCGCAGTGATTCGGAAAATCTGGTTGTCGTTGGGGATGATAACTGTGAAGATCTATGGGGAAGTGAAGTCCTGAGAACGAAATGACGATTAAATCGATACAAATTCTACGTCCGAAACATCATTTGAATAGGATCATTATCGTTTGTCTTCGTACCCGAGTAAATGGTCTTGAAGCCTCGTCCATTAGCCTTGTTAGCCGAAGAAACACTTTTGAAATGCCAATCGGTCCAATATATAAGATCCTCGAATACCGTTATTGCGAACGGATGATAAAGGCCCTTGCTAAGAATCTTTTTTCTTCCTGTGCCATCGAGATGAGCGGATTCTATGAAAGCAGGCTTTGCATCGGTCCAGAATATTCGATCGGTCGTGTAATCGATCGTCAAACCGTTTGGCCAAGTTATCGAAGTCGTAACGATCGCTGTCCTGTCCGAACCGTCCATGTCTGCTCTTTCGATCTTCGGATTTGATCCTAATTGTTCGAACAAGTCCAAAAACATCTCATCAACGCTTGCAGAAAAGATTGTTTTTTTTTAAATTTCATTAAAAATTGCATTCCCCATGGGAATCGATCCTGATATGATTTAGTTAAATCTTTACCCCAGTCGGTCCAGAAGACATAGCCGTAATGGGGATGAACCGCTATCGCTCGCGGCTTTCCAAGATCGCTCGATATCAGAACATGACGAATCTTCGTGTCAAGCGTTATAACTTCGATTCTACTGGTTCCAGCGTCCGTCCAAAATAACAAATCATGAATCCAATCGATCGCTATTCCACCAGGCATCTCAAGACCCCAACGCAATACGTCCTCAGGATCGCTACCATTAATGTACACTTTTCTTATCACATCCATCGATACATCCGACCAATATATTACACCGCGTTTGTAATGATAACCCAGAGCTATGGCGTTATGCAGACCCTTGAGTATTGGCGTGTGCTTCGATTGCTTTGGTGGCCCCAGGGTCATCTAAATCAATCAAAATATCTGCTTACTGAACCTCCTCATCGGCACAGTGCGTAATGAAATGTACGTATCATTCATCATCAGCAATAACAAAATTCATCATCAACAGCAAGTTTGTTGATTCAACCTCATTCTTGTTCAATCAACGAATTTTATTTTGTTCGCCACGATTCGTTGACCCAACAAAAATGTTGTTTAATCAACAAATTTCTATTTTTAGTGTAGCACAAACGTGAACTGGACAAAGTGATTTATCTGACGAAAACATCGTGTTTCAATTGATTTCGATAGAATTTTTGCAGTTTATGTTTGTGAATGAAGAAAAAAAAAAATTTCGAGCCTGAAATCATGCACTGACCTTTCTGATATCCACGCGATTGGTGAAGAGCAGTTTAAGATTAGCACCGATGGCTTTACAAGTACGAAAATCCGGTCGCAGCACGTAACCGCGCATGCAGCTGCACGTGAAAGATCCCAAAGTATTGTTACACAGTTGACTGCAAACCGGATCTTTTTCGAATTCACACTCGTTGATGTCTCGACACGTTGCGTTGTCGGGACCGAGCACAAAACCAAACTCACAGGAACAAGCTTTTTCGTTCTTAGCTGTCAATATACACTGCTGAGTACAACGGTCCGTGGGCGTACACTCTCTTTTCGTCGGACAATCCATTTCATCTGAAAAGAAAAACAAAACATGAGCTCTTTCTACTTGCCATTCCGAATGAAAATTAATTAATCGACATCCAAATTCGTTTTTCATTGATTTTTAACTACTTTTGTTTCAGTTTTTTGTTAATCCAGTATTTTCAGCTTCATTTGAAAATAGTAAAACTTATCCCTGAGAAAACTCAGCTCGAGTCTGCATCAGAGCTGATATCGTAAAAAAAAAAAAATATATTCTCCCACCAGTTTGTCAGTAGTTCGTTTATGCTCGAAAAGGAAGTATGATCATGAAAAAATAATGAGGGTTTGTCGATGAAGAAGTACCATCTTTTTCTGGACAATCGGCGAAACCGTCGCAAACGTGTTTTTTGCTGATACAATAAGGATGAAAGTGATGAGTCATGGCGTGAGAAGGTCCGGCGATGGAGAGTGTGTCGTTTCCCACCGAGGGTGGTGCTTTGCACAAATATTGCGTGACATCGCAGCTAAAAGCGCACAATTCCTCGTCGTCGCCATTTGGACAATCCATCACTCCGTCGCAGACCCAGGTACGCTGTTGATTCGAAAAAAATTATCTTTGTTTTCAATGCAATGATCAAAGTTATGATGATTCGATCGTTTACGAACCGGTACGCAATGGCTGGAATCACAGTGATATTCGTCGGTTGGAGAACACGGTTTGGGAGTCAGATTCTTGCAGGGCGCCATTTCATCCTCGCCGTTTGGACAATCTGATTTTCCATCGCACATCTTGCTTTCGCTTATGCATTCGCCGTTGGCGCATCTGTAATCAAATTAAACGTCAAAATTTAGCTTCTCGCGGAGACTCTAAAAATTGGGCCAAAAACACCTCGATAGTTCGGTGAATTTTCGATTTTCATTCGTTTTCATAAAGTTTGCTCATCTCTTTTGGACATGAATTGAAAAATCTATCATTTTACAATGAGCTCCGAACAAGACGTTTGCTGATTCAACAAAATTTCTTGTTGGCTCAACAAACGGCGATGAACAAATGAAATTCGTTGGTTCAACTAAACTTTCGTTGATTCTACGATATTCTTGGAGGCGTTGGAATCAAATTTTCGGTTCAATTTCATTTTGTTCGCCACGATTTGTCGATCCAACGAAAATCTTGTTTAATCAACAAACATTTATTTTCTCGATACGTTTTGCAAAATTCATCGAATTTTCATCGGAATAAATGAAAAAAAACTAGGAAAGAGAAAAGAGTTTTTTTTTTCGTGAAATTTTCATCGTGAATTTAGATTGGAGAAACGTGTTATTCTTCGAGAATAAAAGGAATAATTGATACTACCGCCGGGGTTCTTTGTTTCGGCCGATTACTCGAAGGTTCAATCACACACACACGGTAACGTCAAGCTGTCGCTCATGAAAATCAGCCCGGAGCAATGTATAATTCGTACGTGAATAACGAATGCTCAATTCTAATTGGAACAGCGTATACGCGAATGGAAGAGAAAAAAAACAACGTCAACGAACGTGGGTGATAGAGAAAGAAAAGAAGAAACAGGAAGATTGAAGTGCGCGGCTAATTGGAATGAGCCCCCGAGCTTGGGGAGGAGCATCATTTCGAATTGAAATGACGAAGAGATCGACGCTGTGTCGGCTTTTCGCGTTTGTCCAATTTCACGGAGCACTCGCTCCAGTGGCAATACTCTCGTGCTCCGTTAACTTCAATTCTTTCCTTTCTATTTTTATACCATCTTTATTGCGTTTTTTTTTTTCCCAAGTTGACCGTGAAAAGGTCACTGAATCATTGAAATTTTTCACTCGATCTTCATTCGTATATTCGTCAAAAAATGATTTCCAATAATGCCTTTTAATTGGACTTGAATCTGTAATTATTTACCTGAAATTGCTGTCAGGACACGGTTCAACGGTGTTTGGACAATTTTCCTCGTCGCTCGCATCGCCGCAATCGTCGTCTCCGTCGCATCTGTACTCAACCTTTATGCACCGAGGTGTAGCGCACTCGAAGTAGTTTTCTCCGCAATGAACTTCTTGGAATATTTCTACCGAATCAAACATCATAGACTCGTTTCGTTTCACTTTTCATCACTTTGCTAATTCGTATGTGCCACATTAAAAGCTGTAAGAAATGTGAATAATTTTTAAATCGGACTGGTTTGAGAAACTTACGACATTTCGCTTCATCGGAACCATCACGACAATCGTATTCACCGTCGCATCTGTATTCGTTCATTATGCATGTTCCGTCCGGACAAGTGAACTCGTCTTCTTTGCATTTCCTGAAAAAAAAAAAAAATGTCGAGTCAATCCTGTAGTTTTCGTGCGAAAGGACCATTTTATTTAACTATTTAAGGAAATGATGACAATTTTTTGTGAATAAAAAATGAACTGAATAGCCGGATGTAAGGGAAGAGAAACGAGAAGAAATATGTTCAGTCATTCCTTAGAAACGTCACTTTGGTCCAATCTTGTCGGGTTGATGGGCTTAGAAAATAAACAAAATGTACGAGCTGAAGCAAGAAGAGTGATCATTCATGCTGCGCAAGTTTCGCACAGCAGATGAGTGCGGAGTATTAATTTCCTGTGGAGCAGCTATATCTGGTTGGTTGGATGTCACCGGACACGTATACCCTTTGTCAACAGCGTGTACCCTATTTATTGTTTCATTCAAAGCCTCATTGTGGGAGGGTGCAATGTCGTCTGGTATCCAGTGGCAGTGTACGCGTAAAAGAGAGTAGAATGACAGGCGCGGTCTTCCGTGTCACCCTCGTTGCGTTCAGACCCAGATGTACGATTTTTGTACAATTCTGAAGAAAACTTTTGACCGTTGGATGCGTTATTGACGATAAATGGAGCGTTGAATTCAGCCAGAAATTCGACAGGATTGGAACCCTCGACGAAAATCCATTAAGCAGCTTCATTCTGGCACACGATTAAATCAATGAATTTTCTACTGAAATTAATGACGATGAGCTCGTTCAAAACGAATCATTTATCTCGTTTATTGTATTTTATTATTTGTTCATTTTTTATGGAGAACTGATGAACAGTTTTGAGTAAAAATTAGAATTTCGTTCTTATTCGTGCATCTCGATCACCTGTCCTCTGAATTCTCTATCGACAAACATTTTCTGTAATAAATTTGAAAAAACTACGACATTTTTGTTATTCTGTAGGGGAAAATATCCCGTTTTCATTCTTTCGTGACGTTACGTTGTGCTGCAAGATCGATTGGGGCACAGATTTATTTTTTTTTCTATCTTCTAACACAAAGAGTATATTGTTCGTGGAGCAATAAAAATTGAAGTGATTTCCCCGCGATCCCCTTGAATTTTCGACGGAATATTATGCTATTCCGGAAAAATCGAACCCTCCGAAACCACTGTGTTCTCGTGTACCAGATGGAGAACGAACCACCCTTCCACCCCATGATCACATTTCGTTGTTCGAGTTACCCCACGGTAAATACGTTCAAGAGAGGGGAGGAAAACAGAGGGAAACCCAATAAAAAAAAAAAGTTCCAACAAAAACCAACAAACCTGAAATGTTTTTTCAAATCGTGGCCCAACGATGCTGTTAATTTCCACTAATTCGTGCCTAAAGCACACTCGTTCCGGATGCGCCAAATTTTTTCCCCGCAACAAACTATTTTTTTCTTTCATTTTCAACCATTTTTTTTTATGTTTCAATAACGATTTGTTAGAAAAATTAAAAAAAAAAAAAAATCCTAAAATTTGAGGCTTCGAAACGTCTATTTTGTTGAAAATTTGACGAAATAGAAAACTCGAAGTGATTTTTTTATTGCTCCGTTATATTGTACGAGGGATCGAGAGCATTACGAGAGAAAAAAAAAATATGGCAAGGGTCACAGAAGGCTTTTGCTTTGGATATATAAGCGCGAGATATACGAAAGTGTATTTGTCGTTCTCCCCAATGCAAGTTAACCGGCACGACCTCGGTTAATGTATTAGTCGAGGACCATCAATGACCGTGAACTGTGTATAATGCGTGTACAACGGAGTTGCATGGAAATAGCCATGCACCATTGCAGTAAATCATATCCTTTGCGTGCGTGAGACGTCAAGCTGAAACGATGTTTGTTTTCAGTCTACGAGACCCCAGTTCGTTTGACCGAAAGAACGCTTCTCAGCAACGTCACGAAATCGTATCAAAATTCAAATCTAAATCGACAGTTAAAAAGAAATTAATTCAACGGATAAGGAATCAGAATAAAAGCTTTTTTTTCTTCTAACTTTAGCCTCAAATCGATCAAATCAGTTTCTTTAAACTCTTCAATTCGAAGATTGTGCCCCTCGAACCTAAACGTCAAATAATTGCGATCGAAAATTTCATTCGCGATCACAGCAACGAGAATCCGTTGACTCTCAATTCGAAATAATCGTTCAAGAGCATTTACGAATCGGTACACGTACACGAGAATCGAATAAAATCTTCTCGAACGTTCGATACGAGAGAGCTCTTGAGAAAAGAAAAGAAAAAAAAAAAAAAGAATTCTTGATACGAGAGCTACCGAGAAAATATGAGAAAAAAGCAAGTCCGGAGACGGATATGCCAGAATGTATACACGTATATAGTTAGAACGAAGAAATATATCGTCAACAGGACCGACCCTGTAGCCCACAACATCCAGGTGGTCGATAGCACGCGCCACCAACGCGCAACCATTACCGGTTGCTTGGCAACCTACCTCCACGCCCTGGATCACCCAGAAGCGTGTATATACATTGCTCGAACTCCGCGAACCCTCCGTCATCTAGCTCTGCACACCCCACCGACTATAACCCACCTTTTCCGGGTATTTAATTCCGACGGTATTCATATATATATATACATCTTGGATCCAGATGTCTTGTGCTCGTGCGAGAAAATCTTATGTACACCATTGGGACAGCGAAGTTCTATGAATCCGTACGAACTGAGCTTTTGAAAACGTTACAAATTCTGCAGCTTATATTTGCTCAAGGATGTTAGTCGAACAAATCGTTTGTTGAGATTCTTATTTATCGGAATCAATTCCGGAACAGATGGGTGGCGATCGAAACGAAATTTATTGAGGATAAATTTAAGATCGTGTTGTACGAGAAAAACCGCGAGAAGAAATAACGATGAAATCGAGATCGCAGGTCTGAAATGAGAATTTTAAAATTCAAATGACATCTACAAATTCTGCAAAAAATTACAGAATTTTTTGGATATTCGATGAAGACAAAATATATATACACACGATTAATTATTTTCGAGAACACGGGCAGGCTAAAAAGGGAGAGAAATTTTTTTCTTCCGGGCAAGAATTCAAACGTGTCGTTAAGGGTCGACCATTTCCTATGTCTATATTATCATGATCTATAACATATATTTATATAGATATGCGATATATATACGAGAATGTAGTCTGCTGTGTCGTAAAGAAGACAAGGAGTGGGCGAGAAAAATCTTAGCGTGGGCAGCCGATACTCCGACATCAAAATAAGTCTCTTACAGACGCGAAATGACTCTTGACAATAGCGGGGAAAAAAAAAATCAAATTACGCACACGTATACGAGTGGCTCGACCTTTGTATCGCGTGGAGCAGTATCGACTCTGCTATTCGGATATGAGCTATTCGTCGAGGGGTTTTAAATTAGTTGTAATTATCCGAGCAACTATGTCAATTCGTCATATATATTTTATGAAAAAAATAACTTACTTTTTGTCAGCGCAGTCCTCTTCGTCCGAATAATCCATGCAATCGTTGTCTCCGTCGCAAAGCCAAGCTGACTCGACGCACAAACCGTTTCGACACTGAAACTGTTCCTCCGTGCAATTCAATCGATTTCCTGCAACATCCCAGTCAAAACAGTTTTTTAAACATTTTGAAAAACCGAAGAAATGTTCGATTTCGTAAGAATCGATCTCGGTAAAGCTACCAACCGCAAGGCGCCTCGTCCGAATAATCTCCGCAGTCGTCGTCACCGTCGCATATCCACGAGTCCGATATGCAGTGCCCAGATATCGGACAGCGCCGATTTCTTTGCCCGTAACAATTGCCGTTCGAATTTCTTTCCTCCAATACCTCGTCGCAGTTCACTTCGTCCTCGTTGTTCTCGCAATCCATCTGATATTCGATAAAGGAACATTTAGTAAAACGATTAGGAAGCAGCCGAACTAAGAAGAACGGCGACGAGAGACTAAAAGGAATATTTTTTTAATGATGGAAAAATTTTGACACCTTTCCGTCGCAACGTTGCTCCATGCTGACACAAATGCACGAGCTAGAACAGAGGAAATAACCACCGAGACAAATCCATCCGCAGGGTGCACCAAAGTCCGTGAAATCGCTTTCATCCTCGAGCTCCTGGATAATTGTCTTTTGATCAGGCCCAAATCGGTCCGGATCGGCTTCACCTATCGGCCCTACACCGTGACCACGCTCCAGGCCGTTGTTCACCCTCGAACGATCCGGAACCTCCCGATCTTCGTATCCTGATCACAGCGGATGGAATGCAATCGTGAATTTACACCGAGAATTCACATTTTATTCATCGTTTCAACTGTTTTTTTTTTTTTTTCTCTTTTTAATTGAATTTTTATCATTCGATGCTCTTTAGTTTTGAAGTAACAAGATCTGGATTCATTCGAATGAATCGTATTTATTCCGGGAATGGTTAATCGGTTTTCTGCCTCTTTGGAGTCCCGGTCGTTAAACGCAAAAGCATTCAATCGAATCGAATTTGCGGCGAATGCGTATTTAATCCACTCAAAGAATAACGGAACAACGATTCCTGGAATTTTTAAATCATCATCCAAGTTGCAACTGTATCGGCTCTCATCTCCGAGCTTTGAGAGCACATTGAGATAAAATCAGTTCATGGAAACGCTCGTTGCTTAGGCAAGTAATAAAAAAGCTCCGCGTAACAAGATCAGAGTCTTGTAATGAAATCGGGTCTTGCAGAAAATCACCGAACAATGCGGTCGCCGTGGCCAGTTTTCATGCAAAATAGCGATCCGAATGGCTTCGCTCTGTCAAGAATGGAATATTTTCTAACTTTTACTTCCCCCACACAATTTAGTTAATTTTTTATCAGAAAAGTCTACTTTCGCAGTTAAAAGGAAACTCGGAGAATTATTCTGATTGCTTTTCTACATGACGTCAAGCACGTTGTCAATGCTCCTCGTGTACTTTATGCAGGAGAGTATACTCAATCGAATCCAATTCGAATTTCCTCGTATCACGAACCCTTTACGACGAATCAATGAGCTTGAAGTTCAAACAGGCTCATTTGGGTGGTAGAATATCCCATAAACTTTGCGCTTCCGATCTGATCATACATAAGGTTTTCCTAGAACTGGGATTTTTCCTGGAATCGGCTTGTTTCTCCGGCTTTAATCCTCCGGTTCAAATTCATCATGTTTGATATTTTCAAATATCAAAATGTTGTCAAACGATCGTTGATCGTTGAAGAACGATCCTAACGTCGTGTTTTATAAAAAAAAAAAAACAATCGAGAAAAATACAACTGTTCTCAACTGTCTGCACGTGACATAAAATTGAAATTTTATTCTGCTTTTATGAGAGTATATGGAAAGTGGATTCGAAGGAAACGTTGAAAATATTATTCAACACTGAGGATTCTGAGGAAAGAAATTTGCTGACTCAACGAAATTTTGATTTTGGATCTCCCTCGTAGTAACAAATATTTATTTGAGCTAACGAATAAAATGTTCGAATCAGCCGAATTTATGTCTGAGCCAAAGAATTTTATTTTGTTCAAATTTTGTTGAATCAACAAAATATCTTTTCTCAGTGATCTCAGGTAAATCGAAAGTGTTTTTGTTTTTTTATCGATTACCTCCGACTGCGGACGAAGCACCGTAAACTCCACCCCGTCCCCGGCCACCGCGATCGACACCACGTGACATTCCTCCTGTTCGTCCCTGTCCATAAATCCCGCCGTTTGAAACGGGTATACGCATACCATTTACCGGTGCGCCGTTTCTGTAACTGGGAACGTCACTCGGCTGATGATAGTCCGACGGTTGGCCCGGTATTCTTGGAAACATTCCCGGTGTCAGGTGAAAAGGATTACGGGGTATTTGAGCCGGATTACGACTCCAAGCTCCGCTCTCATCGTGACCCGTTTGATAACCACCCCCATGAGACTCGTGGGGATATTCTGTGGAACAAATGCGAGCAAGAATCTGTCATATTGAACGACTGCTTTTCTGCTTTTCCCTCTAGCGAGAGTAACGTCAGTGAATGAAGCCTCGAGCAGATTGGATCAATGAACTTGAGCGAAAAATCGACTTTTATTTACTTCTTTTCAATCGTTAATGTGAAAGAATCCTGGTTGAAAGTACAGAGAGGTAATTGAGGATGAAATCTTGTCGATTCTCTGACTTGGCATTAGTTCCGGCAAGTATTATCTAGCAAACGAACTGCTTGAATCAAGGGAGATCAAGGGAACCGCAGTTGAGGGAGAGCTGAATCATAAATTTATTTATTGATCAAGAGTTCAAACAATCGATTTTGATGCTTAATAAACGTGAAATTAAGAATAACCGTAAGATCATCAAATGACGTTCCGAAATTGGGACTCCGAGTAGTAAAACCGTACCTTCGTGATGTTCCGGCAGATCGAGAGGTCCTAACGATTTTTCATCGTGTCTCACGTCGTTTTTAGTATCCTTAGTATTTTTGTCCCGAGGATGTCCGGACATGGTCGTAGTGACATCGAGTCCCGAGCCACTTCCTGTCTGTCTCAAACTTCCGCTGCCATACATTTGCCTCGCAGCGCCTCGGTTCACTGGCAGATGAGTCGATGTCTCGACGCAGATTGCGCATCCTATTCAAAGTTATCGTTTTATCTAACAATGAAAATACCACTGGGACATGCCACTAATAAGTTTGGAGCATTCATTTCTATAGCATCGTTCAACCCCATTGTTTTAACATTCGCATCGCTTTTATCTGCTACTTCTCTTTCATCCTGCCAGAGATATAAAACTTTCTTCAAACTTTGCATACCGATATAAATAAAATCGGTACAACTGTTGATGCCTGAAATCTATACAAATTTATCGACAACAGTTATCAGACACGTGGAGTCTGTCTGTCTCCTGTACAGAGCTCTTATTTTCGTCACTCGTCAAACAAATGTTGGAGTTCTTCGAATACACACATAAACCGGTTGAATCCTCCTACAGACTTTTCCAAAAGGATCCTGCTCGCTGCAAAGTAATCTTGAGTTTTCTCTCCTTTCTCAAGTGTAAACCGAAATGCATACACACGCTTTTGATGTACATCAAAATAAATGTATTTTTCACATTTATATCGACAGAAATGTCTTTTGTACCGAAGGAGCGTTGAAATTTCTTGAATGTCACTCCAACGATAAGCAGCTTCAGTCACCATTAGAAATTCCTCAAAGTATTTCGTTTCTGTATATATATATGACATGAAAATAATGATCTATCATCTAAAAATAGAATATCTCAGCGCTCCCATTCACGTATTTACGTTCGAGGTAGATTCAGTAAGTTTGTATATATGTCCATGCTTCAATTGACATTTTGTACGAAGGAGGCATCCGTGTCACGTGTTCTAAATACAGACATTTATGTGCATTCAAAAATACAGAAGAAATCTAAATAAAATTTCGTCGATTCGTTATTCGCATATTCGATCCTCATTTCACTCAATAATCTTAGTCTCCCTAGCAACGATGTTACATGGAACTTGACCTAGTCCTTAATTACTTTGATTATTGTGCTTTTGACGATGAGAAAAAATGCCCATTCCGCAGCCTCTGATCAGGTCCATAGTTTCGCATTCATTTGGGGCTAGATTTCTCTTTTCAAGAGACATTTTGAGCCTCAGCAAAGCCTACTACTGCTGCGTAATAAAGTAACTTTTTTTGAAGTAAAATTATCTTTGCTCCTCAAACTCTCATCTCCTCGAAGCAGCGAACAGAAATTCGATGTTTTATTGAGCCATGCACGAAGACATTTCGAAGTTGCTAAAACTGGAAATTTGGAGAGTTGGCAAGTTCGATTTTAACCGACGTTCATTCGATCTGCATACGTTTGAGACATTGTGGGAGCGAGATGATGTAATTCGATGGTGTACTTCGGGTGTGAAATGGCTAATGGATTTGGGGAATCCATTGGACAGTCACGAATCCATGAATGACTGGAGACAGCGCGGAGGTGTAAGGAGCTTTCATTCACTAGCCGAACGCCTGCGCCTCGCAGCCAATCGATATACTCCGTAGCACACACCCTTTCACAAAATCAAAAAGGAAAAATAAAAATATAAAAGAGAGAGAAAAAAAAATGAGAAGAACGAAATTGACCGAGAAGCCTGCTTTCGAGTGGCCGAGTTTGAGTTTTCTTATGAAAAGGCGTGGAAAAAAAAAAACCTAAACTCGAATCTTCCATATTGATTCAATACCGCTGTTCAAAATTCTCTTCATCACCGATTCGATATGAGAGAAAAACTGACCTTTCTTAAATATTTGATCGTGCTGAATTAAACCCCTCGCCACAGAGATCAAGCTAGTGAGATATATATAATCACTCGGACAAAAATTCATTATCGATGTTGAAACAATCGTCGATCGCTAATAATTCTTGATCAAACAAAATCGACATTTTCGGTATCTTCATTATCGGGGAGCCAGGGGTTTTCGGTTTAAGGCGATTCACGCTCCTATACTCGCCGGCTAATTAACGATTCAGCAAAAAAAAATCTCATTCCTCATTTTGGAATTCTTTTCATTCGCGCGAAAAAGTCTGCATCGAAGAAGAAAGATTTTCTTCCTGAGGCAAAAGGGGCAGGACTGTATGAAGAAAGAAAACATGAAAAAATAAAAATAATGAATAAATCTTTTGTTGGGTCAGTTCGATAACAAGGAAACCTGTCTGATAATCGCGTTATGACTTTTATCACGATTCGTATATATCCGCGCGGTATATCTCACGAAAATATCTTTTCTATTCCCAGTATCATACATCAGTTTTTCTCAATCATCATCAATACGAAATCGAGTACAGACAAATACTCACGTAATTTTCTTACCCTCGGAAAATTTGTCAATTCCAAAATAATATATATCGCGATGTGGTTCGCTAACCTTCGCACTCATCATCAATCGATATTTCCTAACTTTAAAAAGATTTTCGTTACGCCTACTGTACTGGTTAACGCGTCGGATTCATCCGAAATTTGACTTAACAGAGGTCAATAGGTTTCGCGAACCTTACCAAATATAAATTCAAACAGTTTACGACTCCGGAATTTCATTCGCTATCGATTAAACATATTTTTGAAAACATTCCCGTTGTACTATCCTGAATGCTTGGACATCGATTTGCTGAAATGAGCCCTTTGAGAATTTTTTATTAATCCTGAAAAGTAATGCGTCGTTGAAACAGTAATTGAAATCCTGAAGCTCCCCAACACGAGCATAAACTAAAGTCTACGAAGAGAGAGAGAGAGAGAGAGAGAGAGAGAGAAGGAGAGAAAAGATAGAACATTTTCATCGTACGAACGGTTGCGCATGAAAGTTTGATCTACCATCAGGAGCGTATAGTACATAAAAAATTCTATATGTATTCATGCACTGACCTGTCCATAACGAGAGTATGATAAAAAGAAGAGGAATGAGTTGTTTTTCAGTCCGGGCCATCAGGTCGTCCACGCTCGACCTCATTTTTCGAGTGCTTCGAGCGCGAGGGTCTCGAGTTTTTAACATCGATCAGGTGAGGCAGAGAGAGAGAGAGAGATAGAGAAAGCCCTCTTCGAATCTAGCTCCCGTCTTGCCTCTAACTACGCTTTTATCATCCAGAGATATATAAACTTCGACGAGATTCGTGTTTATTTAACAACTGGCTCCTGGGACATTGTCATCCTGTTGATTACTCTTGATGAAACACAAAATCAAACATCACTGATAACAAAGACAAATAAAAAACAATCACTAAAACCACTTTTGTTTCACTTTATTCAATCAGATTCGCGTTTGAAATTAAAACTGTAAATTAAACGCAGCTTAGCCGGAGATCGAGTCCAGATAGCCGGATATTAAGAGCCTTCCTTGTGCCCGTGCTACGCAATATTCCAGAATTATTTCTGATCCACGAAAAATTCGCAACCTTATTTTCAACGGATCAGTGCACTCGACCGAATCTTCAAATTTTCTATCAAAATATGGAAAATTTTCGATAAATTGTATCCTCGTCAAAGATATTTTCTTTTTTGACCACCTCAATCAAAGCAGCCAAAGTTTTTTCATCTGTGCGGTAGCAAGGAGAGCGCAACACCCTCCGCGCGGGAAGGGTTGATGCGATTACTCCTTCCAATATTTTCGCACTTTTTTCAAATAATTTTCACTACATATTAGCGCTTATGGGAATAATATTTATATCGATTATTATTGCTCGTTTCATCGGAATAATGGCGAGCTAACGCGTTTATATACGATTATCGACGAGGGGTGAGCGTCCATCAACGTCGGCACATGTGCTACCGAGGCTTTCACGATTTCGACTGGAGGGTGTCGACGAGAATCGTATAGGACCGGGCGACCCACGCAGAATCTAACGCGCAGGAGTCGCAAAAAGCTGCCTCCTTACTATATATAGAAATATATATTTATATATAGCTATATTAATAGCTATGTGACTTCGTATTTATATGCAGCCCTTAACTATCAGCCCCCTCCCTTCCCTCATGCATTTACCCTGCTGGTTACTTTCTCATCAAAGGCCGTGTGTCACCAAATGGAGTGGTTCTTCTCTCGGATCCTGATTCAACTCGCAAAAAGTACAAATATTTTCTTTCTCATGAGGCAAATGAAAAAAAAAAAAAAAAAAAAAAAAAACTTTTCCTCATAAGATTGTCGTTTGGTTCATTTATTTTTTCTTTCGTACTTATTTTTCCAATTGCGTATAACGAGGATTGAATTAATTCGCGATTTTCCCTTCGATATGTCATTTATTACATACCATAAGCAGCTGGTTGAATAGCTTTTCTGTAAATAAAATGATTTCTCTTGCAAGCAGCTGTTTTGGGTTTTTCAATTCCATTAAAAAAATATGTACAATCGAATTGTTTCGTCTGATTTATTTTTGAACTGGACAGAAAAGCTTTTTTTTTTTTTTCAACGGAGACAGTAAAATTGCATGAGTTACGTCCACGATGTTGTTATCTTGGAAAATAGTCGCCTGCTGCTGGCTGATGGACCAGTCCGTAGGATGTTCGACTGCAGCCGTAATCATTGCCATCGATTTATTCGCATCGTCGGCAAAGTCGACCACTTTTCGATGATGTCATGATAAGGATGGTTCGCTCAACGAGAATAGTCGGTTGGATCCAATTTCCAATTTGCACGAGTCGGCAAGTTACTCCTCGCATTTGGGGAACTCCGGAAAATCTTTGGTCTACGATTCGGTGGAGCTTTCTGCCTGGAAATTATGTTGGAACTTTTTCAGCTCGTTATCAGGCTTCTTCGTAGTCGTAGTAGTAGAAAAAAAAATCCATTATTACTGCACGAACGTATGGCCGAATGTGAACAAACGGTTCTTACGTTTTCTGATTCCAAGTGACCGGAGTTCCCGAAACATTTAATTCTAATTTACGCTGATTATCATATCCCGAGATCGGGTGGACGGATCTACTTGCAACTAAGACCAATGGGAAGAAAAAAATCGAACAAAAATCGTTTCCTACATTCAAATTTTTTGCTCGAACCGTTACGCCGTGAGAGCAGTTTGGAAAACATGGAAAGTCCGAAAACTGTCGAGTTCCTGTAGGGTAAAACCACTAAATTGGCAGCTTTCAACCAATTGGAAGCCAATTGGATGGTTTCCCCTGTACAACAGTGTGGCAGGGCTCCCGTAAGCTTTTTCTTTGTTCTCTTACAGAGAGAGATGTTGTAGAATGTCCAAAGGACATGTCGATGCTAGTAAATATACGAACGAATCGATCATCGATCAATGAATCATGTTAAAATATTTATTTATACAACAATAACACTTTTTTGCTAATTTCTTATCCGTTTTTCTTTGATTTCAGTTCGTAGAGCTTGTGAATTTTGAATTTTTCATTGTCAATATGATTCCTAATGTCATAAATATAATTTCATTTAATTATTACACGAAGGATCATCGTATTTCATTAGTCAATTCTCTTCGTAGATACTCGATCGTCGGATGATAAATGAGCAACGGTGCATCCATGGCGAACATAAAATCGATATGATTGAAAAGTTCCATTGGCACTTCGTGCAACTCGACATTATTCAATTCGTTTCCGAGTTTCTCAACGTCCTGTCGAAAAAAGGCAAATGGAATTAGAATAACGTCAGGAATATTAGTGAAAATATATGAAAAATTTCTTACTCTCGAATCAGCGAGCCAATCGTTCTTAGCGTAAAAAATCATAACTGGAACTCTGACATTATCGATTTTATATTCAGGAGGCTCGATCGTTCCGTATTTAGCCAGATTCGTTTCCGCTTCGTAGTAATCAAATTGACGAAATTTTTCTGCAAATAATTTGCCATTTAGTCGTCAGCGATGCGAGCATCATTCGGTGACGGAATAATTCGAATCGTTACTCACTGGAAGTGAACTCTTGTGCAAAGTGAACAAATTGCTTGACCGAACTACCTGCCGGCAGATGTCCCATGATGATCGGCACGACGGTCTACGCGAACGAATAAGAAAAAAGTATCATTATATTAAGGGATCACACGATGAAGAGGCTCATAAAGATATCGACGTTTCTCGCTACCTTGTTTATCTGGGCTGAATCGTAACCAGTGACCATGAACAGGGCATTGCTGCAAATGACTTGATAAAGCGTCCGCTTTTCGCAAACATCTCTACCGATTTTGGTGAGAAGCGCGTTAGTCGGTAAGAAATCATGGACGTTGAGAAACTGCAAAGTTCGCTGAAAAAGTGTGAAAATTTTTCTGTCATTTCGATTTTTTCGTCGTTCGAAAATTCATCATAAAATGCGATAAAAAGTTATTTATAAAAAAAAAAAACAAAAAAAAAACAAAAAAATGTTTCATTCGTTGTTTATATATTCGGTGAAGATCGGGAATATACGAATGTTGTGACACGTTTGATCGATCGTTTCGTACGTATATCGGCGATGAAATCTTTGAGAAGAAATCCACTATTGGGCTGCGAACGTTGTTAGCATAAACAATCGGGGCGTAAGCGATAAATCTATTGATCTTGTCGTTGTATCCTGGCTTCTCAGATAGCATCACGAAAAATGATGTGGTGCCTTGAGAATGACCGATATAATTGATTTTTTTGTGACCGGTATTGGCTACTATGTAATCAATTGTAGCTGGTAAATCGTAATATCCCATTTCGTGAAATGAAAAATCCCAGAATTTATTATCATTTATTGACAGATTAAAGTGTCCTCGAGAGTACGTATTTCCACGTGAATTTCCCATCCACACATCGTATCCTTCGTCCGCGAGAAAATATGCTGAAAACGATCATTATTATGCTGTTAAATTTTCCACGATAATTTATTTAAAAAAAAAAATAAAAATAAAAATACGAAATTTCGATTTTACCGAGTGATTTCGAAGGGCCCATCAGTATCCAAACAGCCGAACTCGATAGTATTCCGTGCTGAAGATAAACCACCGGTTTTCCTTTACCGGGTGGATACTTTTTGCCTCCGGTAATACGATGGACCGAGAGCAAATATCCATCTTCGGTTCTAACGTGGTGTAATTCGGACGTATATCCATATTTCGTGATCAATTGTAACTGTTGTACACGGATGAAAAGAATTTTATTGGAATTTCTGATCGTGTGTATTTGTCAGAAAAATCGATCGGTATCGAAATATTGTTTTGTTCTACGAACCGCATCAAGATAAACGTCAGGATGATTGATCATCTTTGAAAAATCATTGAGGCTCAGAGTTGGCGCCACCATCGTCACAATA
Source organism: Campoplex capitator (assembly GCA_037576405.1). Lineage (NCBI taxonomy): Eukaryota > Metazoa > Arthropoda > Insecta > Hymenoptera > Ichneumonidae > Campoplex > Campoplex capitator. The sequence continues at coordinate 2,427,670 of JARBWI010000323.1, read as the reverse complement.
ATCCCCCAAGCTCGAAGAACCGTGTTCTAGAAGATTTGTTTTTCACTCAAATAATGGCTTTCGATCTTTTTTTTTGTTTTTCGAGCTTTATCTCGACTCGAAGATGCTGGTTTCTATTGCGATTCGTCGTGCAAGCGAATGATGATGATTCGCGATCGCAGGAGAGATCGTAACGATCGAACAAAGACGATAAATATACGAACCTTTAAATTTCTTACGGAAGGATCATCGATGATCAAGTCAACCTTCCTACCGAGAAGATCAATGCTCTCGACTATTTTCTCGTAGCCACCTACGAGTCGAGACAATAAGGATTTTTGTTATAATCATTTTCGTCATTCTTTTTTCTTTTTTTTTTTTTTTTTCAACGTTTTCTCTTATTTTTTGTTCCATCGTCGCTTCTGAACTCACGTGTCAGATAATTCTTTCCCTTGTAATACAATTTCTTGACAGCTTTCACGCCCGGTATATACTCCAGCCATTTTGATATCTTTGACTACAACAAAATTTGAAGAATGAAGAATCCAACGAAATAAGCTACGATAATATTCGAATCATTTACGTACTTGTTCCAACGCAGCGATCGGTGTAGACATCGCGAAAAATTGAACGGTCCCATTCAGATTACCCATCACCAGTAATTCTGTCTGATTGGTAGACATGAAAATGCAGTGAGCCACTCGCTCCAAACGCTCTCGTTCCATAGTCCGACTCCTTGAAAAGCAATTTCATATTATTTTCTCGATCGGTCAATTCCTTTCAATAACAATTCGAAGCTTTTTTTTCATTGCTTCTGCTTTGGTCTCACGATCTTTTCGTCTATTTTAGAAACATTTTTTTGGCAGTTATATTTATAGCAAATTCCTGAAAGTTTTAAAAATGAATGGACCATTCTTTTTCTATTTCATTCCAGCAACTCAACACCCAAAATTTCATTAATTTCTAACTCATTGCAAAACAGACATCGAGCCTCGATTTTGGTATTTAATGAAATTTTTTATTTCCTTCGAAGATCACGGTCCTCCTAGCGAATGGATGCTTCTCTGCACAATATTTTCTCCTATCAACGATAGCGTATCGATAACGAAGGAAAAATGAAAAAAATAAAATGAATAAAAGTATCAGATCTTGTAGATGCGAGTCCAACGAGATGGACATCTTTTGATAAAATCAATGAAAATAAAATATTATTTTCTTAGACGCTCTCCTCCACCCCCAGAACCATCCAAGATCGCTAGATTCAGTTGAGTGTTTCGACAAAAACAGTTTTAGATCAGAGAATAAGTTGATTCGAATGCTCGTTCATAAATGATGCTCGGACATTAGATGATTTGATTTTTATCTTTTGTTTGATCGAATGATCATACGTTATCAAATTTTCCGTCACGCTGGAATTGCTTGATCCGAGCCAAACATCGTATCCTTGATCCACGAGTAAATAAACTGTAAAAAAAAAAAAGATTTCTTCATTATTCTGCAAGTGAATCGTATCGAGTAAGAACCGAATGTATCCGAACCGATCGCAATTTGTAGTTTGTTTACGGTGCAGGTTTGAGAATCGCACAGAATTCCATGTTCGATGAAGGACACTCGTTTGTCTGGACTCTTCGGGGACTTCGGTCCCCCAGGAATCCGATACACGATTGTACCGATCGATGGATCTAAGCTGTCACCACGATCGATCGCAGGATCCACAAAATCGGACAACTCGGCCGGACACTCGTACGATTCGACCTCATATTCCGGCAGCACATTTAGCTGGAACTGGTTCAAAAGATTCTTTTTTATTTTTGATCGAATAAAACATTTTTTACACGAATCGAATAAACGAAATCGAAAAGCCTTCGATTTACCTTATTAGTTTCAGGCTTTTCGAAGTAATCGACTACGTAATTCGTCGTCGCATCTGAGCTCAAGCTTTCTTTGATAAAAACAGCGAGTGTCGCGACCACAGCGATTGCGCTCAAGCTCATAATCACGATGAAAACCTGAGAATATCGTGCCCCAAGTTTCGTTAGCGAATTTACACTCGTCAAATATTCACCGTCGATATGATTACTCAATACGTTCGAGCCACCAAATGATTTGTCACGACTCTCAAACCGTTGATAACTCACTTTGATACTCGTCACCGGAGTCTGACGAGCTGCTACTAACCCAGACCTTTCAGCCATAATCTGACCGATGAACCGACCTCTCGTAGATAAATACTTTTTCGCCAGTTAACGAGAATTTCCATCGGCTCGTTCATATATATATACGGAGTCACAGCCCACACGTATGCATTCATATACACGAACTGAGAAATCCGTTTTTACGTACTTTGATATTGAATTATATGCATTTACGTATACAAAGTGTACGAAAAGTCAGGAGACACTTGTTTTTCTCGTCGATTACGAACGATCTACCCGATCCAACAACAATTTTTGATGACTGACTAAAGTTTTTTTTTTTTTTATACAAAAGCTTCTTGCTTTCGAAGCTTCTTTCGAACAGTTTTTTCTTCCTCTTCTAAGAAAAGCTGCGCAGTTGATGGCCTGCGATCTTTACGAGATCGAAGAGCTCTCCTGACCGATTAAATTTCCATTTCCAACATTTTTTTCCCTCCATTCTTTCGAAGCGAAGTAATTAGCCCGCAACGTTTCGAACACCCTGTACAGTCGCGTACGGACAAGACTGACTCATATCCGATTCTTGGTGCTTGCACTAAACCAAACAAACCGGAAACAAACCGATAACTATTCGACCACATGCGTCATTCGACGTAAATAAGAATTGTAGATTTCATTCTCGCTCAAAAACAAACGATCCTCTCTCAGTTCCGAGCCACTCTGTCAGAAAACCGCTTTTTTTTTTCACCCAATTCTGTTCACGATATTGTTTCACTGTGTCATAAGTCGATCTGGTTCTATGTGCCAGTTCGTTGCTCTTCATAAACCTCAAAATTATTGGGTATTCAATTCAATCGGACACACGCGTGAAACTTGGCGCATTAACAATGATTCGTTTATTGTTGCGTGTAAGATCAAGCAATATACAGATGTAATCATGAATATTTACAACATTTATCGTTTACGATGTGTCCACAGAACGATGGTTCATCGGAGTCGTTCGTACAATATTTTTGGAGTTCCTACTGGATCGTCCCTTCATACATACGGAAGTTAATGGAAGACCATTTCAGGAATAAGCTCGTAAGTTTCTGTGTTTCCTTATTTCAACGGACGGAGGTTTTTTGTTCTCTTTTATCTTCACTTGGGCATTCTGATAACGGTTATTCGCATAACATTTGTTTAACTTTACATTAGATTCGTCGATACCTCAGATACCACGGGAGTATCCGATCTTCCTGTATCATGTATAAACTACGTAAAAAGCTGTACATAAGTTTAGATATATGTATAAAGAATCGAAGTATTCTAAACAAGAATATTACAATTATTTTTCTTTGTACCCCCCAACTTTTCAGTCTCGATATTTGTGCATCAATCCAACGAGCTTATCGTATATGAGCTGCCTGCCATCGGTCGCCCACAAGAAATCAAGATGGGTGAATTTTTCGTGCGGCACTCGGAACTTACCGACCGGATTGCCAAGTTCCTTGTGCAATTGATCAACGTCCGTTGGATTAACGAACATATCGTTGGAAGAATAATGCAGGGAGACCGGTACCTTGATCTTGGAAAGATCGTAATGGGGTGGCGTGAAGCGTTTGTATTTCTTCCAATTTCCAAAGAAGCCATGATCGTACTGTTGAAATTTTTCTGCAACGACGTGTCCAAATCACATTTATATGTTTCTTCTTATTGTGATTCATGCGTGACAATGAGTGAGAAGTAAAATTAAAAGAGATAACGAACTTACGAGCCTTGATCAGCTGTGCATAATGAACGAACTGCTTGACGGATGAACCCGCAGGTACGTGACCCAATATTGCTGGCAACATCGTTTTGTTCAGTTGATCTGAGCCAAAGCCAGCAACGAGGAAAATTACGTTCATGCATACCGGCTGGGTCCAAGCTTTCTCGTCGCAAACCAACTGCATCACTTCGTTGATCAACTCTGGCGTCGGTTGGAACTCGTTGAATCCGAGAATCCCCATCAAAAACTTAGGGCAGAATAATCATCGGAGTTTTTGGCAGTTGGCCAGAAAGAAAAGAAACCTTTTTTGATGGACAATTTATAAATGATCCTCGATGTTACCTCAATGTTGTTGGCGAATCTCGAAATGACTTGGTAGAATGGACTTTTCATGTGAGTCATATAAGCGACCGGAGCAAGTGCGAACATGGCTTTGATTTTTTCTTGATATTCCGGATGCTCCGATGACATTACGAAAAAACCTGTAGTACCCTGGCTGTGACCCACGTAAATGAGCTTCTCTTGGTCCGCCTCCTTCAGAATGTAATCTATCATTGCTGGAATATCATGGCATCCCATTTCGTGCCACCTGTTTCGATAAGTATATGATTTTATATTTTTATTTTCACGTTTCGATCATCACACTTTGATGAAAATGTTGAATTACTCGGTGCATTTGATTTTTAACTGGTTCCCCATTCGATAGGCTCAATATTGGATCGGTACGAGCAAATTTTTTATTGTACAGCTTCGAAAAATTGTAAGCCCGAGTAACTTACGAGAATTGCCAAAATTCCGCATCAAGAGTTGACCATTTTTTATGCTTTCGGGAAAAAGTATTGCCTCGAGTATTGCCCAACCAGACGTCGTAACCTTCGTCAGCCAAGAGGTAAGCTAACGATGAAAAAAATAAAATAAAAATGCATCAATTTTATTATTCATTCATGAAAACATCGAAGAAATCGTTCCACCGGACACCAACTGCTCACCTAACGCACGGTCAGGCCCAGTTATCACCCAGTCGGCTGAACTACTGAGCAATCCATGCATCATAAATACAACTTGCTTGCCTTCGGCTTTGGCATTACTATTCGGACCGGTAATCCTGTGCAGCTCCAATATGTATCCGTCGTCGGTCGTCGCGTAATGCATCTCAGCATGGTATCCGTATTTCTCTATCAGTTGTCTCTGTAAAATGTTTATTCAGTTTATGTTTACCGTTGCAAAAACTTTGGTTCTTTTTGTTTTTTTTTTCATGACCTACGAATATTACTACGTTTTTGCACGTTTCTAGCACTGAAAATATCAAATGATCCATTCGTGCTGGTGTCACGAAGGGTACGATAGAATTTAACAGACATTTTTAAAAGTTAAACGATGTTAAAAATATACAGAAAGGATTTCTCTTACGGACAATATTTAATGAAAAATTAGTTTATACTCACGGTCGAGAGTTCGGCATCTTCATTGTGTCCGAGATTATCTAAATTTGGAACGACAGCGGCCTCGACGACGATCAGACCGAAAACGGCGAATGCCAAGTATTTTGGACCTACCATAGCGATGGCTGAAAACTCGACTGATCGATTTCGATACTCCCGCTTCGTTTATTTATATACAAAATATACGTACCGGGTATAAATCGTCGATCGTATCACCTCATTCCTTCGATCTTGATAATTAAAGCCTGAGCGTTTCTCGATTTATCGATAACGTTAAGTTTGCACGATTCCCCCGGAAGATATTGTCGTGTTTTTTCATTCCGCGGGGGCTCGTTTTGTGTCCAAATCGTAGCTTTTTTTTTTTTCAGGTTAAAAAGTTTTATTAATCATTTGAAATACTGAAAATTTTCTGCATTCATCAATCACTGATAATTCCAACAAAAAAGCTTAGATTTCGATTGATTTTCTATCATTTAAAAATCATAAAAAATCGGTTATTTGGTGTCGCATTCAATCTCACTGAGCCTTCTTACACTGAGAAAAAATAATTTGTTTAATCAGCAATAACTTTTGTTGAACATAAATTACTGTGAATCGAACTGAATATTTTGTTTTCCTGACTAAACATTCATTCAAATTAAAATAATTATTTAACGGATCATTCCGGCTTAGATGCTCGAAAAATAAACTGTTTTTAATCGATTTTTTATAAAAATACTCTTATTGATATTGATATAACTACCATGGAACCGAGATCAACTTTCAGTATTTCGTTAGTCGTTATCATCGATTGGTTGATCTCGGTTCCATGTGTTTCGCTAGAGATGTACCCTGGCAGAGAAAAGTTTTGGCAAAGTTCGGCGAATGATGGAATTATGGCTGGTTGGTTGAGGTTTCCATGGTCGGGATTGCTCTGTCAGAAATTTGCCTGGTAGAATTTTTTTTCGTTTTTTTTTTTTCGAGTGAGTTGTAGCGGTGCCATGATTCGTTGGTTTTACAAAATAGACGCTTATCGTGACATTATTTTTGTTGATTCAACAAATTTCTTTTCTCAGTGTCGGGGTAACATTGTATTCCGTATGTAAAAACAGAAAAAAAAAAAAACTTTAAAATCATTATGAAATTATTTCGTGACAAATATTGAGCCTCGCATTGCCATTCGTAAGTTTGAAAAGGATCAAGATATGTTTCATAGAATCGTGATGAAAAAGTCTACTGACCCGAAATAATCGATATGGGACTCAGATCGAGCACCAGTCAAATGGTATATCGTGAATGATGGATGATTATTTGATCTTCCCATTATATCCAAATAACACGGAGATAATATGCCATGCAGAATCATAAACAATGGATCCTTATTCCTGACAATGAATCGCGATCGAAACTCGTTGCGTCGCTAGCCGAGTAAGATCATCCGAGTCTTTATCTGTTATCGAGATTTATGTATATCCGCGAGTTAACTGGCACGCGTCAAGTAGAATTGACATGTGAAACAAAAGTAGAAAAGACAAACAGTGCGGTTAATTTATTTTTCAGGCATGATTTCACACTCATTACCAAACGTAAAAAAAGCACACGTGCCAAGACACGTTTATAATCGATTCGAAAATCAAATTTGGCTCTAATGCTCTTTGATTCCAGCTGAGTCAACATGGCCCAAAACTAACTCATGCTCACTCATGCACTGTGCACTGAGAAAAGAGTTTAGTTGAATTAACCAAGGCTTCGTAGAATAGGTCGAAAGAAATATATTTCGTTCAGTTGCACGAATTATTAATTTTATTTCACTAAACAAAGATACCAATTGAATCAACCAAATGAGATTTGTTGTCGTGGATTTTTTGTTGGATCAACGTAAGATATTTTTCATTTAATGAAACTGATATATTTGGTATAACAGAATATATTACATTGGACGTATTTCACGAAGCTATTTGGTTGATTCAACAATTCTTTTTTCTCAGTGTGCGACCCAAGCAAAAGGTCAAGTACCTGAGAACCTTCCAATCATTTTTTTCTGCTCTGGCTAATCGATCCTGCTATGAAATTGTCAAAAAAAAAAAACAAAAAAAAAAAAACCGCAGTGGATTTTTCGTTTTCGAATATAATGGGTTGGAACGACATCGATATCTCGATTGGTTCTTCGAGCATGAAAAAAAACCGAAAATTTATTCGTTTTTAAATACTGAAATAAGTCAAATTTGTCTTGGAGCTGTAAACGCGAGTTTCGTTATCTTCACTTCCTACTAGAAGCGAGGAGCAAACAATATTTCGACACCGCTTGATATCCAACCGTGAGAAAGCATAAGGAACCAGCGGGATCGCGTGAGGTTCAATTAAAATTTGATAAACCTTCAATTATCGTAATCCATCGGTTTACCGCTGGGGGCTTGTACCGCTTGCGCATGGCACTAGGTGCTAATTCGAATTACATTATACCGCTCGCTTCGAGATAAGTTGTCCACGCAACAAAAAAATACGCGATATCGATATCCAATCGAATTGTGGACAAAATTTATTTCGACGTGAATTTCTAGTAGCGCGATTAAACAAACATTCGATAATCATTTCATTTAATCTTAATCCGAGATAATCGATCGATATGATTTTTCTCTGTAAGGAATTTCATTGTGACGTAGCAGAAATTAAGTAAAAATAAAAAAATGTTCATCGATTACGGAAAGCTCTCGAGTCTGCTTCTCGCCATTTCACTGGTTTGATAGAGAAAGAAAAAAAATAGACTTATTTCACCGGATCTCCGGGATTTCTCGACTCTCGATAATTCACCGTGGATAGAATCTATGAACGATGCTAATGATAATAATATAAGCTCACTATTTTCTAGCTCTCATGATGTTTGAAAATTAATAAATCACACTTGAAGCAATACGTCAAAACTCGAAAGATAAACGTATGAAAAGTATTCGTATGAAAATCAAAGATCCATCTCACTACATCCACCTTCTTACATATCTTTTTTCAAATTCAATGATTCCGCATTAACAATAATCGTATCACCGTTTACTTGATCTGAATGTAGCTTGATATTTTTTTTGGATTAAATCGTGCTGAGTATAAAGAGAAGTTTACTGCCCAGGATCGAAATCGTCCTGATGGATGAACGTTTCGATCAGTTCTCGCAGTCACAGCTCGGGTGGAGGAAAAAATCAATGGGAAGATAAATTCTCTGCAAGGCAGGAAATTCAAAGGATACTGAAAGTAATAACAATTATATTTTCTGCTTGGTTCCGTAAAATAAATTTTTTCCTACATTGCATATGGAAAATTGTTATTTTTTTTTTTTTTTTAACAGCGGCAAACACGCGCAGCGTGCGCATCAGTTCTTGTATTTATTCATTAAACTCATGAGTTGGTCGGCAAAGGCAAAGTCGAGGTGACCAAAAGCATCATGCGGGACTAGGAATTTGCCAATCGGATTGCCAAGCTCTTGGTACAAACGGTCAACGTCAGTTGGATCAGCCATCCAGTCGTTGATCGCGTAATGCAGGTAAACTGGTACCTTAACTCTTGAAAGATCGTACTTCGGTGGATAGAGCTGTTTGTATTTTCTCAAATTTCCGATAAAACCGTGATCATACTGCTGGAATTCATCTGTACAGTCGTAAATACAAATCAAATGACATCATCCGACTAAGTAGTGTGCGAAAAAAAAATACAGTTTTATAGAAAGCGTCATGAAGTTCAAACCCAAAATCTCAGTCCAGTATTCGCGAATCAGAATTTTAATAAACATTGTTTTATCGATTTTACCCTGATGAATATCGTCTATGAATTAGAAGAATATTTCGACTAAAAAAAACTGCATTTTTTAAATTGGAAAACAAAATATATCGGAAATTGCTGCATCGATTTATTTACGATCATCGATTGGATGAGGTCAAGCAGGTATATTGGACATCAAGATACCCAATGCATTTTGCATAATTAAGTATATGGAAAGTTTTGGAAAACTCACGATCCCTGACGAGTTGCATGTAATGAACAAATTGTTTGACCGCTCCGCCCGCCGGTACATGGGCCAGGATAACCGGTAACATCGTGGTGTTTAATTGATCAGAACCAAAACCAGCAATGAGAAACATGATGTTTGTGCAGAGCGGTTGGGTCCACGCCTTATCGTCGCAGGCTACTGCTGCTATTGCCTTCAAGAGATCGCTCGAAGGATCGAACTCATAACGTCCCAAAAGAAACGACAGTCTCTGCAGCAATAAATGTTTTCTTGCAACGAGGGAAAGATAAACAGAGAGACGAGAATGAAATGGAATCTCAAAGCTCACCTCGATACTGTTGCTGAAAGGGGAGAAAAATTGGTAAAAGATACTCCTCGCGTGAGCGGTATAAGCAACAGGAGCAAGCGCAAACATTGCTTTGACCTTTTTCTGATACTCTGGACGCTCGATAGCCATGACCCAAAATGAAGTTGTGCCCATACTGTATCCCAGGTAGATAAGCTCTTCTCTGCCCGTATTCTCTAAAACATAGTCGATCATCGCTGGTAGATCGCTCACTCCGTTCTCGTGCCATCTGGAAAAAATATTTTCAAATAACTTGCTTCCTGCTCGATCCAATCCAAAAAGAAAGAGAAAGAGAGTGGGACGAATAAGAGTATATGAAAAATTATCGGTACGAGAATTGCCAGAATTCCTTATTGAGAGAAGAGTATTTCACGTGGTGACGTGAGAATTTGTTGCCCCGTAAGTTGGCCATCCATACATCGTATCCTGCATCAGCTAAGAGGTAGGCTGAACAGAACATAAACGTAAATTTGAAAAATTATTCTTTATTTCAAGGACATTCAAATAAACGTTAACCCTTCTTCACGATCTTCAGTTTTGTATTTAAAGGAGACTTTGCGAAAGCAGAGAACTTGAGGAAATATTGTATTTTTATTGATTTTCGACCAACGTACACTTTCGGATCTTCGTAATTAAAAAATGTACGTTATAAAAAAAGAAAAAATTTCATGAAACAGACAAACTCGAAACCAAAATCAAAGCACGTCGTTCTTTCCGCACAGCCACCTTCGTCCCGGTCTCTCCTTTTCGTAGTGATTGAAATCTACTTTACGCTATTATTTTAATGAAACATACCGAGTGCTCGTTGTGGACCTGTTATTATCCAGTCGGTTGAACTACTCAGAAACGCGTGTACCATTAAAATTGGCTGTTTTCCTTCAGCCTTTGCATTGTCATTGGGGCCCGTAATTCTATGCATTTCGAGAATGTATCCATCGTCGGTGGTAACGAAATGAGATTCACCGTGGTATCCATACTTTTTGATCAATTCTCTCTGTCAAACACACAAGTTAAATGAGTTCTACCTTCAATCGCAATCAATTCACATATTTTTCTTGTTCGCGTGCATTTCGATCGCTTTTTCAGTGTCAAACATCGATCTTGAGTGACTCTTTGACGATAAAATTTTTCGATCGTTATCTCATATTTTTTCAGTATACTCACAGTCCCCAAATCTGCATCCTCGTTTGGATTAGAGTCTTCGATGTCTCCAATCAAATTCGACTGGCCGAACGATGCTTTTGTGCTACCGAAAAAAACAATGACAAGCACGAAACCTCTTAGTCCGAATTCCTTCATCGTGGAAGCTTGACTGAATAATTTGATGGCTTTCTATATATATAAACACAAACCAAGTCAAAATTTTTAGAGCCCAAAATGATTGGGATCTTAGCAGGTGGCCTTATCAGTCTACTGATTACGAAGTAATCATAAACGAATTCTTACAAATGTGGAACAATATGGTCAAGTCTGTTTTTTTTGTGTTCACGTGTGAAATAATCAATGAATCTAGTAATAACGACGGAAATTTTGAGTCAGAATAGTAACGCAGACGCATCGAGTAGCTGGCAGTTCATAAATTCGCTGAAATGGAAAGTAGAAAAATTGCTCATCTGGTCTAAATTCGTATACCAATAACCTTTCTATCAGCGACACGTGCACGTATCATGCACGTTGATAAAACGGAGCCCAATGTCCATTATCTGATATTTCAGCACCAAAATAAACGAAACAGCAGACTGTAGGAATTTGATGCATTTATTATGAAAGCGTTGATTACATTTTACATTGAGTTTCTCATCATCCATTCGTCACCTCTCGAACCTGATGACAACGTTGAGAAAGGCTTTTTTATTAATTCTTCTCTTTCAATAAAATGAACACGTTTGGCATAGAAATCACTAATTCATTCTGATACGCGAGTGGACTCTTCAGGAATGAAACTTCTCGAAAAGTGCTACATTCCGTGACTCAGTCTGCGTATTTTTTCATGAGGCTAATGATCTTGTCGTAGAGCAATTCTTTGACATCTTTCGCCCATAAGAAATCGATGTGTCCAAAGCTTTCATGCGGGACTAGGAATTTGCCAATCGGATTGCCAAGCTCTTGGTACAAACGGTCAACGTCAGTTGGATCAGCCATCCAGTCGTTGGTCGCGTAGTGCAGGTGAACAGGTACCTTAATTTTTGAAAGATCATACTTCGGTGGATTAGGCCGTTTGTATTTTCTCCAATTTTCGAAAACACCGTGATCGTACTGCTGGAATTCATCTGTACAGTCGTAAATACAAATCAAATGACATCATCCGACTAAGTGGTGTGCGAAAAAAAAAATACAGTTTTATAGAAAGCGTCATAAAGTTCAGATCCAAGATCTCAGTCCAGTATTCGCAAATCAGAATTTTAATAAGTATTGTTTTATCGATTTTGCCCAGATGAATATCGTCTATGAATTAGGAGAATATTACGACTAAAAAAAAACTGCATTTTTTAAATTGGAAAACAAAATATATCGCAAATTACTGCATCGATTTATTTACGATAATCGATTGGATGAGATCAAGCAATTTTTGAACGAATAACACTGTGACGTATGCATGCCTTCATGTGCTTATTATTTAAAAATAAAACTGCTATAATTTTATGCAGTTATGTTTAATAAATATGACATTATGTTACTCAAGAATACTTGAAAAATGCATCAAGATTTTGCGTTTTGCATTATTATTTATGAAAAGTTTCGGGAAACTCACGATCCCTGACGAGTTGCATGTAATGAATAAACTGCTTGACTGCTCCGCCCGCCGGTACATGGGCCAGAATAACCGGTAACATCGTGGTGTTTAATTGATCAGAACCAAAACCATTAACGAGAAACATGCTGTTAGTGCAGAACGATTGACTCCATGCCTTATCGACGCAGGCTACAGCTGCTACTGTCTTCAAGAGATAGCTCGAAGGATCAAACTCATAACGTCCCAAAAGAAACGACAGTCTCTGCAGCAATAAATGTTTTCTTGCAACGACGGAAAGATAAATAGAGAGACGAGAATGAAATGGAATCTCAAAGCTCACCTCGATACCGTTGCTGAAAGGGGACAAAAATTGGTAAAGGATATTCCTTGCATGAGCGGCATAAGCAACAGGAGCAAGCGCGAACATTGCTTTGATCTTTTTCTGATACTCTGGACGCTCGATAGCCATGACCCAAAATGAAGTTGTGCCCATACTGTGCCCCAAGTAGATAAGCTCTTCTCTCTCCGTATCCTCTAAAATATAATCGATCATCGCTGGTAGATCGCTCACTCCATTCTCGTGCCATCTGGAAAAATTATTTTCAAATTACTTGCTTCCTGCTCGATCCAATCCAAAAAGAAAGAGAAAGAGAGTGGGACGAATAAGAGTATATGAAAAATTATCGGTACGAGAATTGCCAGAATTTCTTCGTGCGAGAAGAGTATTCCACGTGGTCGCGTGAGAATTTGTTGCCTCGTAAGTTGCCCATCCAGACATCGTATCCTGCGTCAGCTAAGAGGTAGGCTGAACAGAAAATAAAAAACACCTATGTTAAAAGTTGAGAAAATTTTACGTTGGCAATGATTATTGCTCAATTTTATCTCAATGGATTTCAGTGTCGGGTCGCGCTTAGACGTTAATGGGTTCAACCATCGTCGGTCAAACACTCACCATTTACCCATCACCGTTGCTTCAAAATACAAGTATATTTTTTCATCATAATTTTATGATTATATTAGAGACATTATCGATATAAAAATGTGATAAAAATATGGAAGTTTTGGATGAAATAAATATTGAAAAAAATATAAGATAGAAATCAATTAATCGAGTAGTCATTCAATATAGAGTCTGCTAGTCATTCAATATAGAGTCTGCTGAATATTTTCAATGTCACGACTTCTCAATGTCGCAATTGACGTGATCGAATAGATTATGGGTTCTTAAACTCATAACTTTCAGCCAAGAGCGATAATTTTAATACTTCTTCCTTGTGTATACTGATCAAACAATGTCATGTGTTCAACTAGAATTTGACGCAATATTCTACGGCGCCGCTGACACAATTCCATTAAATTCTCAATACTTTTTATTTTATTTACAGATCAAACAATGTGTTTAACCAGAATCTGACGTAATATCATACGGCGTTACTCGGTTCAATGTCACCAATAATGAAAAAATTCTCAATATTTCGTGTATTATTTTATGAAATATTTCATGACGAAAAAAAAAGTAAAAAAAAAAAAAAACAAAAAAAAAGAACACCAAATATTAAAAATTATTGCTAAAAGGACACATGTCCGGTGTAAACAATGTGTAAACCCTTCCGTCTCCGAGACGACAAGTTATCCCGAAACATTCGATTCTCAATCCCTAAATTATCATATCTGAAGATTGGCTTATATCTGCAACGAAGACCGTTGGAAAGGGAAAAATGAAGAAAAAAAAGTCATCAACGAAATTCAAAATTTTTCACTCGAATGCTGGTCCGTCCGTGAGAACAATTTGAACAAGCATATTCACTTTGATTCATTGATTTACCAACTTTTTTTCGTTTTTAAAAAGTTTCTATGGTAGTATTTGAAAATTTCGTTCGTCGTATGAGCTGTTTCAAGAGGGGAATAAAATTTTACTCGCAGCTTAATCTTATTAAGTCAGAAGCTTAGTATTTTACACATGGTATAAAATATTTATCTTTGATGTAATCAGCTGTCCAAGCAAAGTGGATGAAAACTGATACACGTGTTATTTACGTAGAATTTCTTATAGACCGCAATTTTAGGAACGGTTTCCAATATTTTTTTATTCGGTGATGTTTCTTCAAAAATATTCTGAACACGTGTTATCTACGTATTATTGTTCATAGATAGTGATTCCCAGAACGAATTTGAATTTTTTAGCCTTTTTTAGCCATAATTTGTTCGAAAGATCTGTTGAAACAAAATTTAATTTGTTTGAACAAATTGTAACGACGCGTTTCTTACGTATTTTCTTTTTCGCGCAGATCATGATTCTAGAAACAATTTTTTTTTAAACTTCCCTTCAACAGCGAAGCTCGTTTAACGAACTGTGTTCGAATACCCGTAGACACAGATTGCAGAACGAAATGTTCATTTCTAGTCTCCTAGACCTTTGTCCGTCTTGTGTGATAGAGGAGCTAACAGTTGTTGTGCGAAATACATAATAAACAATTAACGTAGAATATCTTAATGCCCTTTAAAAATAACAAATAATGATTGAATAAACATATTTTTTTCTGTAATCCATAAGAAAATATAATGTTGGATTTTAGTTGAAAAAAAAAAAAAAAAAAAAAAAAAAAAAAAAAAAAAAAAAATTCGGACGAAATACATGGCAAAGGTCTGCAGAATATTGGTAATGTAGCTATTACTCGTGCTCGCGAATTCGCAAAGAGATTTTTTTTGACTTGTTATTCTTCTTGTGAAAAACAACTGTACCGTAAAACAACCGTACTTGAGAATTAATTGTAAGATTTTTCGACGATGGGTTTAAATGTAATTGACTGTTGATACTTTTATAAGTTTAATTATTTCACGAATTTTCGTGAAATTTACACTCGATATTCGATCACTCGGAACTACTATTTTGCTGTGTTTTACGATTTTTCAAGAGAGATTGCGCGAAAGCAGAAAACTTGAGGAAATATCGAAATTTTCATTGATTTTTGAAGAACGTCCACTACTTTTGGATCTTCGTAATTAAAAAATCTACGAAATAAAGAAAAGAAGAAATTTGATAAAACAGACAAACCCAAAAGCAAAATCAAAGTACACGTCGTTCTTTCCGCACATTCACCTTCGTCCCGGTCTCTCATTTTCGCAGTTATTGAAATATACTTTATGCTATTATTTTAATAAAACATACCGAGTGCTCGTTTTGGACCTGTTATTATCCAATCGGTTGAACTACTCAGAAACGCGTGTACCATTAAAATTGGCTGTTTTCCTTCAGCGCTTGCATTGTTATTGGGACCCGTAATCCTATGCATTTCGAGAATGTATCCATCGTCGGTGATAAGGGAATGGGTTTCACCGTGGTATCCATACTTTTCGATCAATTCTCTCTGTCAAACACACAAATTAACTGAGTTTTACCTTCAATCGCAATCAATTTACATATTTTTCTTGTTCGCGTGCATTTCGATCGCTTTTTCAGTGTCAAACATCGATCTCGAGTGACTCTTTGACGATAGAATTTTTCGATCGTTATCTCATATTTTTTCAGGATACTTACAATGTCCAAATCTGCATCCTCGTTTGGATTAGAGTCTTCGATGTCTCCAATCAAATTCGACTGGCCGAACGATGCTTTCGTGCTACCGAAAAAAACAATGACAAGCACGAGACCTCTTAGCCCGAATTCCTTCATCGTGGAAGCTTGACTGAATAATTTGATGGCTTTCTATATATATATAGACACAACCCAAGTAAAAAATTTTTATGCCCAAAATGTTTGCGATCGTAGCAGGTGGCCTTATCAGTCTACTACTTACGAAGCAATCATAAACGAATTCGTATAAATGTGGAACAATAGTCAAGTCTGTTTTTTTGTGCTCACGTGTTAAATGATCAACGAATCTAGTAATAACGATGGAAATTTTGCGTTAGAATAGCGACACAGCCGTATCGAGTAACTGGCAATTGATAAATTTGACACGTGCACGTATCTTGCACGTTAATAAAATTTAGCCCAATAATTCATTCTGATATTTCAACAGCGAAATAAACGAAACAGAAGACTGAATGAATTTGATGCATTTATTATGAAAGCGTTCGTTGATTACATTTTACATCGAGTTTCTCGCATCGTTTATTCGTCACCCCTCGAGTCTGTCAACGTTGAAACAGGCTTTTTTTTTTTATTAATTCTTCTCTTTCAATAAAATGAACTATAGTTTGGCATAGAAATCACTCATTAATTCTGATATGAGTGAACTCTTCAGAAATAAAACTTCTCCAAAACTGCTACATTCCCTGACTCAGTCTGCGTATTTTTTCATGAGGCTAACGATCTTGTCGTAGAGCAATTGCTTGCCATCCTTCGCCCACAAGAAATCAATGTGTCCAAAGCCTTCATGCGGCACCCTGAATTTCCCAATTGGATTGCCGAGCTCGCGATACAAATGATCGACGTCCCTTGGATCAGACAACCAATCGTTGGACGCGTAATGCAAAGATACCGGCACTTTGATCCTCGAAAGATCATACAGCGGTGGCTTCAAGCTCTTGTATTTTTTCCAGTTGCCCATCAAGCCATGATCGTACTGCTGAAATTTGCCTGATCAAAATTTCACTCGTCTATTACCTTTGATATTAGTTTTATTGGCACACTGTATAAGCTCAATCAATAAGAAAGTCAATTAATTGACTTTACGTGTTTAACAGAAACGTAATTAATAGCGATTGTCAAGGAAATAATCAAAAAAATATTGTCGGAAATTCACTGAATTGATCCATTTCGTTGCGGTGAGTCCGTTTCAGCCTTCGATGCCAATTTCAATAGCAATCTTTTGTTGTTCAATCAAATTAATTGAATACTTGTAAATTTGTTTAATTAAATTACTAATTAAATTAATGAAATATTTGTAAATTAGCATTAATCACGTAAAATTTAGCCTACCAGATTTGACCACTTGTCCATAATGAACAATTTGCCTGACAGAGGCACCTGCCGGTACGTGAGCCAGTATCGATGTCAGCATAGTAGTGTTAAGTTGATCGGAGCCAAAGCCAGATACGAGAAAAATGATGTTTTTGCATGCCTCTTGTAGCGCAGATTCATTGTCACACGCGAAAGTTATTAATTCTTTGAGTAACTTGCTCGATGGCTCGAACTCGTACCAACCAATGAGGTTCATCAATTTCTAAAAACAAAAAAAAGTAGAAAGATTCGAACGAAACAACTTCGATGTTTCATTTTTGTTCGAATGGTTTATCGATTTATCCTCGTACCTCAATGTTATTCGAGAACTGCGCTACAATTCGATAAAATAGACTTTTGATGTTGTCCAAATAGGCGATTGGACCGAGTGCGAACATGGCTTTGATTTTTTTCTGATATTCCGGACGCTCCGTCGCCATCACCCAAAAAGCTGTTGTTCCCTGACTGTGGCCCGTATAAATCAGCTCAGTTCTGTTCGTTTTCGTCAAAATGTAATCTATCATCGCTGGAAGATCGCTGCATCCAACCTCGTGCCATCTGTGACAGCGAAATCGTGAAAAAAAAAAAAAAAAAAAATAATAATAATCTCTGATCCGAATAAAGGAATATTTATAATTTCGAAAAATCACAATTTTGTAATCCGGAAACAACGATCGTCGAAACACACGTACGAGAATTGCCAGTAATCCTTATCCAATGACGAATACTTTTTGTGCTTTCGAGAAAAAGTGTTGCCTCGATTATTTCCCATCCACACATCGTATCCTTCGTCGGCCAAAATATATCCTAAAAGTATTGACAAAATGATACAGCGACGAACAATCGTGCTCGATGACAGATCGACTGATGTGAGCTTTCGATCGTATGAAGCTCAATAAAATGCAACTTTCCACAAAAAAAAAAGTTTTCTGCAGCTTTCCTCTGCTTTAGAAAAAAAAAAAAGAAAAAAAAATAACAAAAAATGGATCTTCGTTCATTTAAAAAAAAGAATCAAATTTTTGTTTCAGCATTCGAGGATGTTGAAAATATTTTTTTTTAATTCGAATGCACTCTTCTTGGTTGAAAAATACAGGCAACTCGCTTCGTTAGATATCAGCAGGTCTTGGATAAAACGATTTTTACATCGGAATCGTATCACTTGAAAAAATAATATTTTTTTTTTTCTTTCTTTATCATTTATCGAATGAGTGATTTTCTTCAAGAATATTTTCATAGCAATCAGACTATAAATATAATCTTAAAAGTATTACGCCAATTAAATCTTTATACCGAAAGCTCTACCGGGACCAGTGATAATCCAATCGACCGAGCTAGTCAGTAGTCCGTGCATCAACAAAATCGGCTGTTTCCCTTTGGCTCCAGGATTCATACTCGTTCCCGTGATCCTGTGTATTTCTAATACGTATCCATCCTCTGTTGTTACTCGATGCGTTTCTCCGTCATATCCGTACTTTTCGATCAATTGTCTCTAACCAATAAAACGTTTTTACTTTTTTCTTTCTTTTTAATATTTAAAAAAAAAATTGATTTAAACGATGAAAATGAATTTGAATTCTTTTATTACGATTCTTCGTGGGTTCTTCTCACAGCAGTACCGATAGTTGCCTGATCATTCGAGTAAATCGATTCAATATACTCACCGGCTGTAAATATGCATCGTCCGTACGAAAAAACGAGCTTAATTCTGAATCGGAATTCTTTGCTACCGATGATCCGGTGAGAAATGTCAAAATTACGACAAAATTCAAAAACGTAAGAAATAATATTTTCGAAACGAATTGGATCATTGCGAAAGTTAAACTGAATATTGATAGCTGCTAGCCCCATTCATTTATAAGAAATTCGTATGGGGAAATATCTCTGTGATAGCAGCGATCGTTTATCAGCTTAAGGTTATATTTATGGGAATAGTAAATATTAATTTTTTCGTTGATAAGGAGAAAAATACACAATGCCCATTGCGCTATTAACTAATCGTATTATTTTTATACCACTTATCGGATCGGCTATTTAACGAATCTTTTTGGATGCTCGTACTTTCGTTGCGTCAAATCGATGAATTGGATTAATATCACGTATCGGAATATCGTCAAAAATTTCGATATTTATGGTACATTAGAACTGAATTTTATCATTTCTAATTCATCGAAAAAATACGAGCACTCGTTCGAGGATCGTCTTTTAAGAATCTGTAGTCATTGAATCTTGAATGAAAAATACCAAATCAACGGAGAAATAATTTTATAATAATTCGAGGTTTTCATTTGAAATTAAATGAAAAAGGTTGATTAAAATTCAAAAACGAAAGTTGAATTTCTGCAAAAGTTACCGAAGATCCTCGATTCTCTGTTTTGCATCGAGATCTATTGAGAATCGAGTGAATTTGAGTTTGAGTATTAAATATGCAAATCGCTGAAACTGGAATAATATTCTAAAATTTAAAAAAATGTGTAAAGAAATTTACGATTATTTCAACTGTTTTACAACTGGAATATCCTATCAATGAATTCTATTATTTCGAACAATTGTAATCATGGCGTTACGATTGTTTATTATTGAGCATTATAATCTAACAGTTGATAGTTTGGTTCGTTGGACTCGTTGCTTCAATTTTCTTTCAGAATTGTTCAAACGATCAAATCTAATCTGAAATACCTGAGTTATTTACGATCAAGCAGGAGTACAGAAGAGGCTTGAAATACGTTTGAGAAAAAAAAAAAAAATCTAATCGACAGCCAACGTGTGCAATTGTTTAGAAATTTTTGCAATTCTCCACTCTTCGTTTATCAGTTACGATAGTAAATTCACGAATGAAGACACGTGCCTCGTACGTTATATATCAGTTTCGATAAGATCAGATTTTATTTTGGATCTACCAAGTTCTTATCCAATCAACTTTTTTTTTCTTTTTTTTTTTTTTTCTTTTTATTCTCATATACAGCAACGCCTAAAAACACGGTTAAAGATAAAATCACGTTGTCGAAGATAATTACAATCGTAAAACCGACACGATCGCGACGTTATCATTATATTCGGCTGTCGATCAATATCGTACGATTAACGACGAAATATATACTTATTTTATAATTCTACACATTCAGATGCTTGTTATCCTTTCGCTTCGCTATGACTAGACGTATTAATTTCTTTCATTCTTATTTTCAATTGTTTTTTTTTTTTTCTTTTTTTTCGAACACTTATTAATTCTTAATCAATAACAATAATACTTCGTAATTTGTACCGTAAAAGCTCATTCTCACGACTTAATCACCTATATTTTTCCAGTAACCGAAGTATTTTCTCGTATATCATCTGCGGAGCTGTTTTTCCCCATAAAAAGTCGTAATGATTGAAGTTATTGGATGGCACTTTTTCATTGAGCACGACGTTCCTTAACTTCGAGCTTAGCAGACTGACGTCCTGTATACGAAAAGGAAAATGAGCTTTTCATTTACGAAATAACCTTGACGAAATAAGTTATTTGCAAAGAAAAAGAAAAGTTTTGTCGTCTTGGATGAGAAATATAAAAGAAAACCAGAAATCCACGAATGAATTGAACAAAAAAAAAAAAAACAAAAGAAACGAGCCATCCTCTTGTTGCGATAAAATTTTGTAGAATATCTATTTTGAAAATATTTTTATTTACCTCGGTTGTGGCAAGCCAATCGTTATCGCTGCTGAAGAGTGCAATCGGTGCAGTTATTTTATCTAACGCGTAATCTGGCGGTATAGTTGAATCGTAAAGTCTCAAATTTTTTTCCTTATCGACGTAATCGAAAGCTCTGAAAGTTCCTGAAAACATAAGATGCAGAGCATGTCCCGAGTGAAGAAATTTTTTTTTGCTAAATTGTTAACTTTTTTTTCAGTTTTGATAAACGCTGAAAATGAATTTGAAGCAGTTTTGAAGGAAAATCCTGATTCTGATATCAATATCTAATAACTTCTCTCGAAACAATTTCTTCGCCGTCGAAATGTAGAAAAAAAAATATTGCTCTTCCGTCTGGAGGATTATTTTTCTTGGAATGTGAACCTATTCTCATAATCTATTTCAAATTTGTCTCAGAAACTAAAGAAATTTTGAATTTTCCTGATTTCGAGCTTCATCTCGGTCGAGTTTCTTTAATATTCTTTATAAAAAATTTATTTAGTTTTTATACAGGAAGAATGCATATCGTTTATTTTCGTGAATGAAATGTGAATATTAAAATTGAAAAATTTCAAAGTATCTTCTCGCTCGTTTTTCACACAAAAACCACGAAAGAAGTTTGCACACATTCGAGAAGCCAGAATTCGAAAGAATTTCTTCAACATTAAATTCTCAAGCCATTTTCTAAGACACGAATAACGAAAGTGAGATTTCGTGTCAACGTTTCAAAATCGAAAATAAATAAATTGTTATATCGAGACGAACCTGGACGCATGTAACCTTGCCCAAAGTGCACGAGTTGTTTCCAAGAGGCTCCTGCGGGTACATGGCCTATGATGACCGTTAAATTAGCCTAAAACAGAATAAATTATATGAAAAACTCGAAAATCGTTAATACTTTGGAAATTCAATAATTTTACCAAATCCAATTCGTCCTGACTGTATCCAGCCACCAGGAAAAGTGTATTGCTGCACAAAACCTGTGTGGGTGCACCTTTGTGACACAAGAAGCTCGAGACGAATCTTCCCCACTCGGATCTCGAGCCCAGCTCTGGCCAGCCAAACCTTTCGCCAACCCACTGTTAACACGATATATCGATACAAATGAATTACAAAAAATCCAGAGCAGTCATTTCGAGTCGAGTACGATCCTGCTGAATTTCTGTCAAATCGATGTGGCAAAAAAATTGTATTTTTTTAATCAAATGACAAATTAATTAAACAAAACTAAAGAAAATCTTGCATTTTGCTTGACGAACTCCTTTTTTTTTATTTTTTTTCAAATATATACGAGAATCTGATCTTAGGTGCACCGTTAAAAAAAATTTTTTGAACCAAATAAAATTTATTCAAAGCAAATAAATCAATTACTTGTATATTATCCATAGTAATTCATGATTGGTATATAGCAAATATGCTGTCGACACAAATATATGTTTTCATGAAAGCTAATATCAAATCATTAGAAACAATGGACCTTTTATAGACTCGACTGCACGATTACTACAAACAATCGGTCGATTTAATTCAGTTGAATAAATGAATAATTGGATCAAGATTTTGACTACATAGTTCCATAAATTGAACTGTTTCATCGATCTCAATAACTATTTGAACTGACACAGGTCATTCACTATTAATTTTATTATTTCGATCGGAAGACTAATTATTTCGATTAATAGTTTTATTTTTGTATCAAACAGAAACACACTGAATGTAATAAATGAAAATTATTTGTTTCCAATGCGTTGGGCTTTTCCAAAAAAAAAATATTACAAATTTCTCGCGAATAACTTTTATTCGTGTTGTTTAAATAAAATATCCCGACCATAAATATTAATTATCTGCAATTAAAATTTTAGGTTTGTTTTTCGTAAGAAAACTGGATTTAATTCAAATATCGATAATTAGTTTCAAAGATCTCGATTATAACGACCAATCAATGGCTATCAAGAAAACAACTTACTAAATTCAACATGTGATTTTATTCAATCCAAATCAATATAGCTTAGTCTCCAGTAAATTCGATTCAAATCATTTGAATTACTTGAGTCGAGAATTTTTTTTTAACAGTGTGGATGCACGCTCTTACACGAGCGTTGAATCTAATGGCAGAACATTTGCATTACCTACCACACCAAAGTACGTGAGTCTTGCCAGTTGGGTAATCGGGCCCCGGAGATTGCCGGTGAAGGCTGCGGGTGCGAGGCCAATAGCTAGGGCGACTTTATCATTGTATTCCGGTCTCACCGAGGTCATTACCCAAAATTGTGTCGAGCCCTGAGAATGACCGATGTAAAGGAGTCTCTGTCGTCTCGTTACTCTTAAAACATGATCTATAATCGCCGGTAGATCGTACACGCCTAGCTCGTGGAAGCTGGACAATTTTTTTTTCATTTTAAAAGAAAAAATTAAATCAATGAATCTTGAGTAAAAAAAAAAAAAAAAAGAAAAAGAAAAGGAACCTAGTTTCTCGGATATACCTAAAGTTCCAAAACGTACGATTTTCCGGCACCAGAAAACGATTCTGACGCGAATAGATGTTTCCACGATTGTTTCCCAACCAAACGTCGTATCCTTCGTCCGCCAGGATGTACGCTGCGTTGAAAACATTAATCAGACATATTCAACGTTTCTCCATTGAGGTACTCGAGTAATTACATATTTGCACAAAAAAAAAAAAAACAATAATGTTCTCTCGCGTCGTCTATTCATGAATAAAATTATAGAGAATTCCATCATTATTTGGATATAAATTATAGTTGCATCTAATTACTGGAGAATCGTAACCTGCGAATATAGCAAAAGCCTGAAGATAACAAGGTACGAAAATCCCTGTCGAGTTGATGGGACTCTCCATTATTCAAACTGAATCGATTGAGGCCATTATTTCAATGTGAACTTAATTATTCATTCATTTATTTCTCCATCTGTCTTTCTCGTTCGGCTCTCAAAGTAATTTAATGGGAAAACAACAAAAAACTTAGGAGAACAAACAAAAAAAGTGAAGAAAACTAATTTGACGATAAATCAA
Organism: Campoplex capitator; assembly: GCA_037576405.1. Taxonomy (NCBI): domain Eukaryota; kingdom Metazoa; phylum Arthropoda; class Insecta; order Hymenoptera; family Ichneumonidae; genus Campoplex; species Campoplex capitator. The sequence goes on along the minus strand of JARBWI010000323.1, from coordinate 2,403,665 downwards.
TAATCAGCAACGAAAAACCAGGTGCTCGGATCTCCGTTGAATTATCCAATCCTCAAAAACGCTCCGAGTCATTGGCTCGATTGTTTCTCAAACGCTTTTCCTCGATATCAAAAACATTTACAAAAAATAATCCTAACAATAAAAGGCCTTTTTTCAAATACTCAAAGAAAATCATATCATTTTGAGTTTACTCCAAACCAAAAAATATGAAAACTCATTTTCAATTGCGATGCTTCAAGTTTTTTTTTCTTTTTTTTCTCATGAAACATAAAAATTGAACCAGCATTCAGCTTCTCGCTCTTAAAAAAAAAAAAAAAAAAAAAAAAAAACTGCGTAAAGCACATGAAAAAACGAGTCGACTGACAGCTAAAATCGTGTCTACGCTTAAAGAGCTGAAAAATGTCGCGCGTGATTAAAAATTGGAGTACCGATCGGTCGAGAAAGGTTGGAGCAAGAAAAATTATGTAAACCCAAAGTGAATTAAAAATACAAGGATTAACGTGACATTAACTGTTTCTACTGGCACGATCTCGAGGCCATTCTCTTTCGTTCCGTTTAGTCAAGAGGACACCGTCGTTCGGTCAGTCCAAACGCGAGAGTGTTCTTACAACGAATGTATGTTAAGCGAGTAAATACCGCGAAGAAAAGGTGTTTGTATAATTTCCTCACAGCCTGACCACGTGTCCGAGACTATGAGAGAGTAAATGAGTGTAAATGAGCTTCACAGCTGTGATTTCGCAGTTCGAACATTAAAAGAAGAAAAAAAAAAAAACAATATTTTCTTTTTTCTTCTTTCAAGCACCCGTGAGATCATTGATATTCTATAAAAGACTGACCCAGAGCTTTTCCAGGACCTGAAATAATCCAATCGGCTGAACTACCCGCCAAGCCGTGCTGCAGAACAATCGGCACTTTTCCAGCATCCCTCTCCCATCTGTTATCGACGATACGTCCATGAGGAATGCGATGAATCTCGAGTACGTAACCATCCGCTGTCTCCACCTTGTGAGCTTCCAATGGATAACCGTATTTCGTAGCCAATTCGGGCTGCAATTGTTAAATTCACTTTGTTTCAAAAAAGCCTCTCACCAAGTGACGTTTCTTTGTGAATTTTTCTTTGACAAATGCATCAGATTTTCTTGGATCAACGAGAAGAAAAACGCTCGTATTGGAGCATCGAGTCTTGCTGGAATAATTTCGAAGAGCATGCAACTACAATGACGCGAGCATTGCATAAACAAAAATCATTTTGATTATTATTCATTTTTTTTCTAAATTCATCTGTTATTCAAATGATTGATTATATTTGTTGAAAAAATGAGGCAAAGAGACATTTTTTTTTTTTTTCAAGCTTTTACGTGAGTACCAAAACGACCAAGATCGATAAAAAAGTGTGTTTAAAAGCTCGATCTTTTGGAGAGGTTGATCGAGTATTTTCGCGAAGATTCGACATCCTTGGACGATGCAGCGAGAAATCACGAATAATATTCGTGGTAAGATAACCAGCACTGGCATTATCAACGTCAATATATCATTTTTGTTCTTGTAATATCAAACTAGTTGGCATTTTGGAAAGTTGTAATCGCTCGTCGTTCGGGAGTCAATGATCCACAACATGCATGGCACACACACACACACACACACGCCAAAAGAAACACTCGCGAATATTAAAACAAATGTGAAGCGTAATCAATGAAATCAGACATCGAGATCAAGATATTTTGGTCGTTGGCATTGTAATGACTTACCGTCTTGAGGTCAATATCAGGATTCCTGTCGTTAAATGCCTCGGCTATGCAGACGAGAAAAGCAAGAAAAATGTAATTTACGAGAGCTCGTCGTGTCGTCGACATTTCCAACGAGATATACAGTGACTCCACGAGGAGACTAACAACCAGCATTTATATATGTAAACGCGTAGACGCGGTATACACTGCTTTTAAAACACGATATAAACTGCTGAGAGCCGAGTGCCTCTCGTACTCGAGCCTCTAGTATATTGCAATTTTTCATTGATCTTACTCCTCGCTTTTGCATTCCCCACCATCGACAAATTTACGAACGTATAAGATTCCTTCATCCCTGCCTTTTCATTCGACTTTACATTATCGATATTTAAACCGATCAACTCTGTTTTAAAAATTGGCATCTGAAATACACTGTTCGTTCATTGAGAATCACAAAGCAGGTCACATCTGTCAAGATTTTTCATGGAGATAAAAATATTTCTGTTAACTACAGTGACTCGAATGTTCTTTAAAGATCTGTTATTATATGTTTTGTCGTTATTCATCGCTTTCGTCTCTCAGAAAACCACAAGCCTTGATGCACGTGGCGCTTGAAGATCAAGGCCTCCACCTCTAGGTCGAATCGACGAAATCATCACTTTCAAAATCGCAACTCCGAAACTCGTTTATTCACTGCTCTTTATAAATCATCGCGTTAAAACTGTTACGAGGCTATCGAATTCAGCCTCTTCAAGACCGAATGACCCTGTCCGCAATCGTCGATAATTGTGCCAATATTAAAATCAGCTTCTTCGCCAAAAGTTTAATAAGAAAACGCGATTGACATCGGTAGAGACTCGAGAGGGTGGATCTCGATCGGAACAAAACCTACATTTATGTATATAAATTATCGAAATTTATCTCTTTGCTGTGTAAAAAATGTTGAAAAAATCGAAAAAATCATCGGATTCATGAATCATTACATTTTTCTAATGCAAATTATTCATAATTGGGAAAAATTCATTTTTTTTTTCAAAAAAAATTATAAATACTATTAAAAAAAAAAATAAAATGATGAAAATGTAGAGTTAAAATGATTCTCTAAATACATCGAACCCTTCTGGCATGAAGCATCGAATTAATAATCCCGCGAATACATCTATTTATACCCGAACAATAAAAGTGTAATATCAAAACACGTAAGAAGCACGTGCATGTATATGTGAGTATTAAAATGTGCCATGTATGAATAGAACGTCGTTGAATTTCGTAATTTAGCAGGTGCAAAGAGGTCGTTGAGACCATGCTGCATCAGTGAGTGATCGGCAAAACCGTCGACAAGGTCGCGGTTTACGCAACTCGGATTCAGCGCGATAAGAATCCTGGTTGGATTCCCCGGCTCATCTGCCTCTCTTCTGTACGTGCACGAAGGTAAGTTCCTAATTAATTTTTCTTCAGAATATAATTCCTACGATATAAACGCAGGTTCCCAAATCCTTGAAGAGAAAAAAAAGAAACAAAAATTCTTTTCTTGCTCGGACGTTCGAGCTACGCTTGTATTTGTACAATAGTTTATCATAAAAGGCTCCACTAGAATAATGGTTTCGCGATGCACATTCGTTGCTGAATGCCGAGATAATTCGATGGCGAAATATATCCTAGGCGTAAAGATATATATCTTTACAAAGCGTGTATGCAAAAATGTGGACGAGAATATACCGGGGAGGCCAAAGCAAAACCGAGTATCCGACGAAATATTGATTTCTTATCGACTTTCATAAGTGGAATTTAAAAATTCCTACTTCGTTCCAGGTATTCTGCTTTGCCCTGGTCTCCCCTATCCATCGATATGGGCACGCACCAGCATCATAAAATGTTCACCCGTTTATGCGCGAATGATCGCTGGTTTGAGTAAAGGTGAAAGAGTTTATTGCTGGCTGGGTCGAGGTCGCTTTTTGCTATTATTTATTACAGTGTAGCCACGAAAATGTGTCTTTTTATCCAACGAGATAAAATACCCAATGAAAATAATTGTTCTCACCTACATACACGTTATTGCACTCCCAAGGACACTGGCTTCATAATCGCAGCAACCAAGTTACAACGAACTTTACATCGATGATACTGCCTGCTGGCTGATAGTGAAGGTTGACAAACAGCTGATTGATATATCGCTGGATTGAGTGGGGTCAGGTGTAAAAATCCGATTTTCAAAGCTGTTCTTTCTTTGATTTAAAAAATTTTTTTCTAAAAAATTTTTCAAAATCACAATGAAATTTTGTGAATAATCTTTTGAATTATTTATCAATTTGGTTGACGATTTTTGCAAATCGAGAAATTTTTTGCGAATTTTTCAGCCTCGTTGGAGAAAGATTTTTAAAAAAATTTAAAAATGACAAAATTGTTATTGTTTTTGTGAAAAAAGGAAATTTTAATGGTCGATCACCTGCCATGGATCCCTGTGGACCAAGCCGACGAGACTAATACTCGCGACTGCTTACGCAGCGTCAACCTTCGTTTTAAATCCTCGCTGCAGAGTCCCGGCTCTGCTATTAGATTACGAAATTAAGCAGGCCAGATCGTAACTCAGGTTGGTTAATTCGACATGGAATTCGAGCCATTCACCGGACTGGCAAGAGTATGACCGCGAACGCGAATATAACCGATGTCGCATTGGGCGCTATATAAAAAAACTGAAACAGTTTTTTTTTTTTCAATCGCTTTACCCTGAATCTTTTCTCTGTTCAAGACGATCGATAAAAAACAAAAAAAAACAGAAAAATCTTTGTTGCTTTTCAACGAATCTGGCAATATTTTTCTCGTCGCATCTAACATTTTCTACTGTTTCCCGAAATAATTTTTCAATTTTCCCTTTCTTGAGATTTCCTTTGTTCAGTGCCATCAAAATTTCATTGAAATCTTTTCACCAAAACGTTTACAGAAATTTCTCATTTTTTTTTTTTATAAACTCTTCAAAAGTTTTAATAACAATTTAGAAAAAAAGAGAAAAATTGGAGAAAAAACATTGAAATACATTTTGTAAAATCAACAAACTCGTTTCGTACATCGAATAATACGAAAAAAAAATGGTTTTATTATCGATCTATAATTGCAGTATCGAAAATCAATGTTCGAAGAGTACGAAAGATCGCTAAATCGTTGAAGCATTTGATTTTCTAATCCCCCAAAATAGAAAGACTCGCCGGAGCAAGGAATCATCATTTTCAGGTTCATTCGAATAAAAAAAAAAAAAAAAAATATATCTACCGATATTCAGGAATTCATTAAATTTATGTACAAATAAATTTATTAATAATACAGTACAACAATATTCTACAATAACTTATAAAAATAATAGTGTATATACAAAAACATTTTTTTTTTTTCATCATTCAATTCCTTCGAAATGTTTAACTATTCGTCGCGATATTCACATTCCATGCGCCAAGTCCCAGAATATCGATCACGTGACGTATTTTCCGAGTTCATTGGATTCGATCGTTCTGTAGCCATCGAGCACCTCAATGACGTCGTCGTATAGGAGCCTCTTGGTGTCTCTGAGAAATAAAAAATCTAGATGTCCGAAATTGGAATAGGGAATTTCTCTCGAAATGGCGTTTGGAATTTTCATCAGTACAGCTTCTGTATCCTGTATTTTTATTGAATAAAAAAAAAAAAAAGAAAGAAGAATAAATAGAAGCATTAGTGTTGGACGAAAACTAGTGATTCGAGGACGTTATTCAATGGACGAGAATGTAATCTCTCGGTGTGTCTTAAGACTCTTGACCTTCTTCGTGGTGTAAGGATCGTTCGGAGCGTAATAAAGTACCAGCGGTGCCGTTATGTTCTCCAGCGGATATTCCGGTGGGGCGAAACTCCTGTAACGAAGATAATTGCTCATTGGCCCAAAGTCGTACTGCTTAAACTTTCCTGCGAAGCGTTTAAATCGTGTTATTAATCGTCGAGTCATCGAATCATTAAAATTCACATTTTATTTTTTTCTTTTCTTTTCTTTCATTGCCTTGAGCTCCGAATAAGCTTACCGCTTATTACAATTTGTCTGTAATGCAGCAGAGTCTCCACGGAGGTTCCTTGAGGATAATGATTCAGCAGACGTGGCAGCATCGACTGTAAAAATCGTTAAAATCGCACCAATCATTCTCCAAACTTTTATCAATTTATTCGAGCCCCAAATTTTTAACGAGAATTCACCAATTTCAAATGAAAAAAAAAGCTCTCCAAATTATTCATCATCGATTCCGATGGAAAAAATCAAAGCTTCGCTAACCACGTCAAATTCTTCGCAATTCGTCAGCCCGAAGAGGTAAGAAGCGAGTCTCTGACACAATACTCGAATCCTCGGACGTTGACAAAAAGTAACATAGTACGTGAGATCCATTCCATCGCGTGGAAAGACCTCGAACATATCGAGAAGCTTGAGTGCTTCCTGTTGAAAAATAAAATAACGTTTATCTCAATGTTTTCATCTTTATCAAATACGCTTTTACGAAATACTTCGGATTCGAATTAGTATTCAAGCGATGAGAATTAAGAAAAAATAAATAAAAAAAAAAACACGAAGAAAAGTGCTCTCACCTCTATATGTTTACCGTAACGAATACCGAGGGTGCTAATGAGACCGGGCAATGGGTGGGTGAATATAGCCACCGGTGCAAATGTCAAGGCTACATTGATCTTGTCATTGTATTCTGGCTTTTTCGAAAGAAGTACCAATTCCACGGTACTGCCCATCGAGTGTCCGACCAAAGATACTCTCGGCATTCCCGTCAATGATAAAATATAATCTATCGACGCTGCGCTGTCATAAGTACCGATCTCGTGCCAGCTAAAACGAGAACAAACATTTTTATTTCCAACTCAAACGAGTTGTCTTTTTTTTCTTTTTCTATTAAAAATATTAACCGAACGGTCGATCTGAAGATTCTACCGATAGACTTTTTCGAGACGAAGAAAAAATTGCGAAAGTTTCTTGAAAAATGTTTTTGTTTACGAAAAGTCTCCGTGGTGAACGAAAATGTTCTCCAGTCACCTTTGAATCGTTCTATACATTCATGATACCCCTGCTCGTAATAAAAACTGAATTAGTAACATTAACTCGATTTTCTAAGAATTAACTTTACCTGAATCGCCAAAAGTGTGACTCGCTTACTGACAAGTATTTGTGACGCTTGCCGTAATAATTTCCTCGTGAATTCAACGCCCACACGTCGTAACCATTGTCCACAAGCTGATACGCTGCATAAACAATGATAATGAAATTAAATAAAGTTGAATCATTGTGTATGACAAAATGTGACATTAATTATCAGTTAATTTCGTTAGCTCTATACATTTGACGCGGGCACACCAGCAAGCTAGAAAATCGATACGCGCTGCTCATCGAGATTCTTTACAATTCCGAGAACGAAAAATCGAACCAGAAAATCATTTTTGCTAACAAAATACATTTTCCAGCTTCGTGGACAACGAAAAACTTGGACGAAATTTTCATTCTGTACAAAATCCTCACGAGAAAGCGTTTTTCAATCGATCGTTTTATCGCACTTTTTGTCCACGAGAAGCGAGTAAAATAATTGTTTTTTTTACTCTAATTACTTCGGTTTTTTTTTTTTTTTTTTTTTTAAATTTCAGATGACATACGAACCCTGACTATTTGCTGCCGGAGCAGCTATGATTCAAGGCGCATCTTTCGACCTTCCGGAACGATTCTAATTTTTTTTTTTTTTTCATTTTTTCGTCCAACAATCGTAGTTCATAGATTATGCTACAGAAATTGAATTTGATATCGTTAAATTTTGAAAAAAAAATAGTCGAGTTCATCGATTTCTTTCATGCCTGATGCAACCTCCTGCGCAGTGAATAAAAAAAAAAAAAATAAAAAAATCTTCGCTGTACCAAGATCGTGTTCCGGGCCCCGTAAAACCCAAATATCCGAGGCAGCTAAGAGGCCATGAATGAGTACAACGGGTGATTTTCCACGAGCTACCGGTGACTTGGGACCACCCGGTATCCTGTGTATCGACAGAATGTAACCATCCTCGGTAGTAACCTCATGCTGCTCGGCAATGTATCCCTCTCTCTCGACTAATTCGACCTGAAAATCTTTTCGACATGAAAAAAACAGTTCCGTCATCCAATCGAAACATAGCGATGAAAACTTTTTCAAGTGGAATAGGGTAACGGGCTGCTATGCTAGAAGCAACGAGATTCGAGTTCACTTTGAAAATTAAGCTTCAATACACGTTGCTCTGAATGATTCGAGATTTTCGAAAGACGTTTACAATAAATTTTCATTCACCGCAAAAAAAAATGAATTTAAGAAACTCTCGCTTCTCATCAAAAATCTCAAAACATGAATTCGTATTCGTCAGCACGAATTGACTTTATTCTCTTTTTTTTTTTTCTCTCGATCGAATAACAGTCCGAGAAGAAAAACATTCGAGTCGAAATTCATCGGTATACAGCTATCGAGAAAGAAAAAAAATACGATTGAATGAAGAAAGGTCTTCGTAGGAATTGCTCCAAAAAATGGAAACAAAGTTGCAAAATCCTCGACGATACTCGACAATACTTTTGTACAATTTCTCAAATCATTACTTTATTATTCCTTATAATTCATTCGAGTCAATCATTAATAATTCCGTTGAGATCGACGCCTTTTTAAAAATATTTATTATTTCATAACAGAGAGTGAAAATGCCTGTAAAGAGATCGACCGCGATTGAGTCAAGAAATGGGATAAACGCGTGAGATGACGAGGCTTCCTGAAACTCGATACAAAAGTTATCTTACGAATGTTTCGATTTTCCTTCGTCCCGGTCGTTCGGTCAACGCATTTGCGTCATAGCTCGTGCTCGACCGATCAATGTCCTCATCAAGCGCGGAAACATTGTGCCAACTTCCTGCGAGAAACGTGACTAGCACTATCATCGTTATCATTAGCGAATCGAACACCGGATATCGACACATGTCGAGAGATGATCTCCCGACACTTATCTTTTTTCTCTCGTTTTTCCCCGAAACTCCGCTGCATAAAATAACACACAGACAAACACCCATACACACGCGCGCGTATCGTTTCTATTTGGTTATTTGTTTTTTTTTTTTTTCTTTTTTCAATAACACGAGCTCAGTGGAGGAGAGTAGGAGCTTACTCGACGAGAGACAATCATCGTTTCGAACGAAATTTTTTTTTCAATCCCCCTTTATATTGTCTAGCAACGAGCTAGCCATTAGCGGCTGTTCGTGGAGGCTGACAAGCCAAAAAAAAAAAATTCTTTTTATTTATTTTTTTTTAATGTCACCATTAGCCTCGACATGAGACCGGACTGTTAGGCATTGTGACGTTAATTTTAATTCGGCGAGCATATAGATCCATCAACGCCGCCAAAAAGCAAACGTTCTTCTGGTCCCCCTTGACCTTGGCCATTGAACTCGAAATCTGATTTTTGTTTTTTTTTTGTTTTCCTCCTTTCGACGAAGCTTTTCAAATGCACTGGCTCAAAGGGAGCCTGCTGCGACCTTGATACACTTTCGGCACACCGAATTCTCGCATAACCGGTTCTCCATCCGACACCATCACTCGGTCGGTTCCTTTTGGTGGTCACCAATTTGCATCGATTCTACTATATATAACGCGACCAAAGGTATACTTTCGAGTCTCAGCAAAGACGAGAAATTGAACGAAAACGTTCCTAACTCTGTATTTTTTTTTTTTTTTTTTTTCCCGTTTTCCTCCTTTTTTTTTAATCCAGCGATCTGTCGCTTCTTCCGAAGAAAATGATGAAACAGATCCGCGTTCGATCAAAGAATACTTTCGATTGAAACGAGGATGGAAATTGAATTCACACAATCGGTGAATCCTCCCCCACTCCCTCCCTCCCTCCATTTTACAACCATCCGGATTCCATCTGAATGATTTCTCGTGAGCGTCATATTGTACGGGAGTGAAATGATGCCAACCGCGCGCATACATAATGAGATATACGGCTTAACTGGTTATACGTGAAGACAAAGATGGGCTCGAAGAAACTTCCCATTCAGCCGGGATTGACATATTTCTTCTTCGTTCGGATTATAACCGAGAAAACTACGGAATATCTACTCCAATAATAATCTTTTCTTTTTTTTTTTTTTCTTTTTTCTTTTTTAATCATTACCTACAACGCTGCTGCTGGGAGCTGCTGTCATAGCGGTTCGACTCTTGGTTTTGGGAGAGAAAAAAAGTTTAATCAAACAAACTCTAAAATGTGGAGGGAAAAATTCTTTTTCTACTTCTCGAAATTCTTCCACGCAAAATCCTGACTTTTTAAGCGTATTTCTCAGGAAAAATGAAATTTTTTTCTTTTTCGTGCTTTTCCGGCTTCTGCGGATTTTTTTTTTTTTTTTTTTTTTTTTTTGAAGATATAAATAACTAACGAAAAATTTGAACCCCATTTGAAAATGGATCGACTATTTTGTCGGGCGATCGGAATTTTTTTTGAACTTCGATAAAATCGTGCAAACTCCTCTTCGAGGTGATCCTATCGCGGTGGCTAGGTCGTAGGATTCGCATGAAAAAAATTTAATGCCCTTTTTCTTTTGTTCCCACGAAAATTCAGGCTCGCGGTTATCGACCAATCGAGGGAGAAAAAGAATTATTAAAAGTAGGTACTCCTTGACATAGGAATATACGATTTTCGGTCACTGAAGATATATATATATATCGATCTTAGTGAAAATCCATAAGATATTTGACAAAAACCAGATTCATGTATTTCGAGCTTGTATAGCGATCCAATGATCTCAGGGAAAAAAAATGATTGTCGACCTAGTTTTTATGGAATATTGAGTTGAAATGGAGCTTCCGGGATCGGGCAGTGTTTTGACAGTTTAGAGATGGAGAGGTTAAGCCCGTGCGTATCGGCGCGGTCGAGTACTGCGCCAGTCACTGAAATAACTATCATTTCAGTTTTGTATAGTTATATACCAATTGTTATAACCGATCTTCGATTTGGACAAATTTTTTTTTATTAAAAACTATTATTTTTAGAATTATTGAAAATCGGGACAGGCATGAATTTTGAACCTAGTGATTAGTATAATCAGCCAAGTCGATGGGTCGCAGTCAGTAGCTCGTTCACGGTGAGTGCGAGAGAGATAGTTGCCAATTTTGAAAGTGAAATTTTTCACTTTCAAATCACTGATATTTCGATGATAAATCTTGGAATTGTACCTACTTTGCGAGGGGGATGGTAATAATAAATAAAAAACAAGGATCGTATTGTACGAAATTCTATTTTATTCGTTTTCTTTTTATTATCGTTTTTCTGTTCTCTTTATAATTTAGGATCAGAACAAAAAATGATTTTATTGGATATTACTGAAATAAAATTGTTCCTGAAATATCGTAGTCCGATTGCCTGTAATTGATGTTTTTTTTTTTTACCGATTTCTCTGGATTTTCTTGTTCAATGATTCAAGTACATTTTTGTTGAATAAAAGGGGCTCTCCGAATCAAATCAACTTTGAGTTTTTCGATAACGCAGAAGCCTCCGTGGGTAATTTTCCAACGGTATTTTACTTTCAGTATCGAACGTTCGTGTCGCTTCGAACGAGCAACAGATGTGCATTTGATTAGCTCTGTACCTCGCGCTAGTGGCGCCACCAAACATCAATCTTCGACGACTATCGACTATCTCTTCTTCGCGTTTTGTCAAGGAGTCGACATGGTGGGTTTTTTTAATATTCTGTTTAAATCCGCTTCAATCAACGGCATCGGAGGAATAATTGTTGCGATTTATCGTTATCGAGATTCGTGATATATTAAGGAATTTTATTGTGTTTTTCAGGCGGCCCACAAGACGTTCATTATCAAGCGAAAGCTTGCGAAAAAACTCAAGCAAAACAGGCCCATACCTCAATGGGTGAGAATGCGTACTGGCAACACAATCCGGTAAGTTTTAGTCTGTATTTTTATTTGATTCGTTCAACTTTCTTAATTATGATCCGTTACGATTGAAATTTGCAAAATTCCAAAATTATTTTCAATAAAATATCGCTCGGAAATAGCGCGTCGCTCTCCGTTTAGGTTAGGTTATGTCAAGCGAGGTGCTCGATTGTAAACGCCGCTAATTGACACGGGAGATGTGCTCGTTTGAAATCCTTTCTCTGTCCCTCAACTGCTTTCAAATTCTCATTTATTCCCGTTTCAAAACTCGTTATTGAAAAACTTTTTTTCATTTTACTCCATGTACATTGATTCATTGAGTTTTGTAAGGTTTGACCAAAATCAAGTTTTGATTTGATTTATTGATATTGATATTTTTTCGTGGGTTGAACATTTTTTTCTCGCTTCCCAGTTTATCTGATTTTGTTTGTCCAAAAAAATGGGGATGATGAAATAAAAGTTCAAGCCAAAATCATGGCATATGTAAATAAACAAACTGAAGCACAAAACTGTGTATACAAATGAACGAAGCTGTGTATTTTTATTAATATGAATCAATGACACAGAGGATGTAGAAAAATACATTATAAACAAAGAAATCGAACACTGAAATGGATAGAAACAACACACGTATTGAATGAAAATTCCATGTGAATTGATAACGGAGATCAGAGAATCAAAATAAGAGAAGGCAAAAAAATTGCATCGCATAAAACTATATTTTTGTCCGGACACACTATTCTTGCCATGAAATTCAAATTTGTATAAGTTGAATAAATATATTTTAATTTACATTTTGTATGAAATAAAATTTGGATTTGAGTTTGTCGATAGAGCTTTCTGAAAGAAAGAAATACGGTTTTTACATTGTCTTGATATAAGCATAAAATTGAAACTAAATTTTTTTTTCTCATTTCAGATACAACGCCAAGAGGCGTCACTGGAGAAGAACCAAGTTGAAGTTGTAAGCGGTACACTTTCGTACAATGTTCGATTACATCTTAATGAACAACACGAATAACCATCTTTATTTCCAATACGAGTGCTGCTGGAGTTAATAAAAATATATTCATAAAACCAAAAGAACAACGTATCGATTCAATGATTTAATCTAATTTTTATTCAATCTTTCACATACAAATATTCCACGCATTTACAATGAATTGTAAATCTTCCGCTTTCTCATTTTCTCCTTCCAATCCTCTAGCAACTCTTCTTTGCTCTTTGGCGCAGGTGAATAATAATTTTCTGGTGGTTTGCCTTCTTCCAAACGAACGAAGTAGTGAACATAGCCATAACGTACCTCACCGACACGTGCTCTTGCGTGTCTTCGTATACCCTTTACAACAATGCCCTTTGTTGTAAAAGATTCGGCTGAAAAATTATAAAAATGTACTAATTTTTTATCAGCTCATGGATTTTGCTTTTTCAAAATTCATATTTTTTGTATCGGAGCTCAATTTTGTTCTTGCCGATTGAATTTGTATGTGTACATTCAGAATCATTGGCATTCATTTCAAGATCATTTCCGAACTTTGTGAAAATAGTGATAATTCTTTAAGAGAATTGCGAAAGTGAGATTGAAAAAAAAAAAATTTCTTTTTCAAGTCGACCACTCTTCAAGTTCACGGTCAGGATCAAAAGTAGAAAAATTGCTAAACAATCCTTTGTCAATAATGAAAATGATGTAAAGCAACAGAATGAATTGCAATCCATCTTGGTAAGTTTAAAATACGTATTTTTCACTCACCGACCCAAAGATTGCTCTTAAACTCTACATTGTGATTTTCAACAGCCATTTGTTGAGCTTCGAGGATAGTATCTTTAACCATTTTCGAACCTTTCTTAGCAATGAAACTCAGCTGCTTGACAGCTTCGTCGACTGACATTCCACGAACCATGCTGGCTATATACCACATTTTTTTATAACTGTATTTTAGATTTGTCTTCATGTGGCAGACATACTGAAAACGAGAGAGCAAAACATTAATGAAAGTAGCAAGAACGAAGGAGATTGATGGGAAACTTGAAAAAAAAAATCTCAATTTTCTTTCAACATTATCTTACCGAAGGTCTTTTCTCCTCATCAGGCGTCTGAACAGGAAATATAGTTTTATTGTGTCGTAAAAATTTTCTTGGTTCTTGGTAGTCCATCTCGCAAACGGCTGAAGAATGAATGGACGCCATCGGGGATATCGCTTTTGGCAGAACATATTTTAATTGTTGCCTGCTTACGGATGCTGCGCTCAACGAAGCTAAGCTGTGAATGCATCTTCTGAGACTCTGCATTGTGTCGACGAATTTTTCAACAATTATTCCTGTCAAGATACCAGAGCTCACAACTTTCACAAAATGAATTAAATCTGTATGAAAAAAATATACATCATTAGGCTTTTTGCTATCATTAGTATACCGTTATGTTCCTATGCAAATAAATAATATTTATTCTCGTTAAAACAAAGTCATCAAAAATCTTTGTTATGTTTTGTAAGATATTCATTGTCACTTTAAACTGTATTTTGGTCTACAAAAAAACAGCACACAATTCGGAGTCAATGAAATATTTTTGAAAATGTATTTGGAATGACCCGGATAAGGTTAGATTCGTCGAATTATCGAATTTTTCCATCAAATATTTCGTACTTTATTCTATTTATCAATTTTCTGTCATTTTCTCAATCACTCGGTAAATTTTTACAATTTTTCTTCTACATTCTATCATATTTACTCGTTTCATCGACGAATCTTGCTTTCAACGTAGACAACGTACACGATATCAATCAAGATAATGATTAACGAAGTAAAAGCTACTGTTAATATTCGTAGAACTGTGAGTTATTTATTGAGAATACATATTTTTTTTTTATCAAAACAAATCAAAATTAAAAGCACCTTCCGACCCCTAGCAATTCGCTAAGCCGAAACTCATAACCTATAAATTTTTTTTACACAATTCGACTTCTCGTACGTGTGATTCGATTCGAGAGACCATATGCACCCGTTTGAACCACAAAGTCGACAATCGAAATTGATCGATTCGAGAAGTCGATAAATCGATTTTTCTTCCAGGAGGAGCGAATAAAAGAGCAGAGGTCTTGGGTTCGAAAACAAAAAGATAATGAAAAAAATCGTGCCTGAATTGCTCGGTTACGTTGATTTTTCCTAACCTCTACACATCCGAGAATAAATAAGAAATCGTAAATCTTTGAGAACAATGTCGATATCTTATGCATTGTTTGTGCCTTGGTATTGAAATTTTGTATATAGCAATAAAAATGGTAAGATCCAAGAATTAAAACATTCAGAAGCTTGAAAACGAAGCACTATCAAAAACGATGGTTGCGAGCAAATAACCTATAATATAAATGTTTTTCAAAAAGCTTTCTCGCGATTCTATCATAGAGGAAGTTTCCTATTCCAAATGAATAATCTTATAATACTTCCTCTTAATTCTTCCATAAACGAACCTGCCAGCCCATCGTTATTTCCTTCTTGCTCACGGGTGAATGAGTTATCTTTGTTGTACGATGCTCCTTGTTTTTCCATCGACGAAGCTTTTTATGGAAGAATAGGAAGCACCATTCAACGAGTAGGATGCTCAATATTCCAAATGAATAATCGTTATTTGGTGCTTCTTGTTCTTCCATAAACGAACACACTCCATCGTCAATTTCTTCCTGCCCTCGAGTGAATGAGTTATCTTTGTTGTACGATCCTCCTTGTTTTTCCATTGATGAAGCCGTTTACGGAAGAACAGCAAACACCATACAAGGAGTAGGAAGCTCCCTATTCCAAACGAACAATAATTGTCTGGTGCTTCCTGTTCTTCAATAAACGAATCCAGTTCATCGTTAATTTCTTCCGGCTCTCGGGTGTGAATGAGTTATCTTTGTTCTATGATGCTTCCTGTTTTTTCATCGATGAACACGGCTCATCGATAAGTCGTTTCTGTCATGCGGTATACGAACGATCTTCGTTGTTTTACGAATTTTTTATTTTTTTTATTTTTTAAATCAAATTTTTCTATTTTTCGGTGTCGTTTTAGCACGCACTTTTATCCCTAAGTTATCACTGTTTTGTTTATTGACGTGTATTTATGCAGCTCTGCGTAAACGCCCCTTTGAGATAGATTTTTCAAAAGGCCATAGGAAATTTTTGATTTTTTTTTTAAATCTCCACACAGAGTGATGAGACAACTATTAGTCTCTCATCTGATCTGATTGAGAACGGTGAATCTTGTAACCTGAATCCTGGCCCTGAGATTCTCCCGGATACTCTTTATCCAGCATATATTCTGATATAATTTGTATCAAGATTCTAGTTTTTTCGGTTAAACTTTAGAACTTTTTCGACGTAAAATCGGGGAACAGTATTTGTAACACGCTCGATAACACCGTCAAAACGCATGCACCGTGTCAGCTCTTTGGATGGCTCCGAAAAGTAGCTCTAGTTCGTGTCTCGAAGAGTGCGGCTATATAACAAGTAAAACTAGATTTCTTGATTCTGACGTGATTCAAATTCAAGAAACATCGTTAAAGCAGTTTTCAACTGTTCCGTCTTGGCTCTTTGATTACAAAAATAAATAATTTACCATTTTGATTTTGCAATTCCTTCCGTTCTTCTTTCGATATCTTGAGAATCGGTTTGGAAGGTTTGATCCAAACAGAAAATTCTCGACTTACAAGTCTTGCTGGGAGTGGGAGGATATCGCACTGGATCAGGCTGACCATTTGAATGTATCAGCGGTCAAAGGCATCTCGGATATCAGCACCTAGAACGAACGATGGATTAAAACTTGAATATTTATAAAGATCAGTTACACATTTTTAAGCAAAAAAAAAAAAAACAGTCAACGCGGTTCAACTCTCTCGAATGAGATCCTCTTCGAGAAAGTTCTGTGAGTCCGAGCTCTTATGGACCGGCGCGTACTCACAGAATTATCGGACGAATAAGTAAATTTCGAAGACACAGTTACAATGTACTTACATAACGATAGAGGTATGTTGATCACAATTTGATTTTTTTTTTTTTTTTTTTTTTAAATGAAATTCTCGAAACAACGAAGATGATTCGTTTACTGCACGACGAAAAAGAATTATCGAAGAAACGGGTACATCGTTGAAAAATAGGAAGCACCATACAACAGAGATAACTAATTCGCACCCAAGAGCAAGAAGAAATTACCGATGAACTCGATTCGTTTATGGAAGAAAAACCGTACGATTATTCATTTGGAATACGAAGCTTCTTATTCCAAGTGAATAGTCGTACTAACTCGAGAATGTTCTACGACAGAATCACGAGCAAATTTTTTGAAAAACATTTCTTATCGGTTTGCTCAACCATCGTTTATGACAGCGCTTTGTTTTCAACTTTTCGATTGTTTTAATTCTTGGATCTTGCCGCATTTTTATTGTTATTTAGAAAATTTTAATGCCAAGTCACGAACACTGCATAAGATAAAAACATTTTTTTTCGAAACAGAGAAATACAATGGATCTTTTATACAAATTTATAATTATGATTTTTCGTTCGGTCGAAACGTGACATTTCGCGAAAAGATAATGATACGATGTATTTCCATGATTTACAGGAACGTGAAGACGCATTGAATAGCAGATCGAGAATTAGCGCGTAACGTTACCGATCGTTAGATCACCTCAATATTATTTTCGATGAGAAAAAAACGTGAAAATCACCCCTTTTAGTTGGTTCAAACGACTAACTATTCTCCGACGACTAGCACTAGCCACGAATTCAAAATCAAAAATATATTTAAAACATTTATTATCGGTTTGCTCAACCATCGTTTTCAAGCTTCCGATTGTTTTAATTCTTGAATCTTACCATTTTTTATTGCTATATACAAAACTTCAATACCAAGGCACAAACAATCCATAAGATATCGACATTGTTCTCAAAGATTTACGATTTCTTATTTATTCTCGTATGTGTAGAGGTAGAAAAAATCAACGTAACCGAGCAATTCAGGCACGTTTTTTTTCATTATCTTTTTGTTTTCGAACCCAAGACCTCTTAAACGTGATCGTGAAACCAGGAAAAAAAGCAGCATAGAAGCTGTAAAAAAGTTGAGACGAGTACATTTACTCCTGCCGAATGATAGTTCCGAGTGGCGAAAAACTAGGTCGACTTACAACATCACAGTGAGGCTTCAAAAGACTACAAAAATTAATTAAATAGAAATTTTTAAATCATACATTGTGGTGTCTAGCCGAATAGAGAATCTAAATTTATGGACTTTTGGAAGATTTTAACACGTTTTTCAAGGTTCAAAATTCACAATTTAGAAAAGAACAAAAATATATATATATATTTTTTTATGAATTCGATCGATTTTATTTACCTTATTCCAAAGTAAATAGAAAAAAAAAAAAAAAAAAACGAAAAAAATCAAGGTTTTTCACAAAATTTGAGCACTTTTTCAGTACTTTTCGAGGACAAGTGAAATAAAGAACTTTTCAAGGACTCCTAGACACCATGTAAATAATCAAGTACATTAAAACCAATTGACAAATCTCCTAATTAAAAATAGAAAACGCAAAACAATAAAAAATAAACGGAAAATAGCGAAAAAAAATTTCGGCCAGAGTACTTGGCGAAATTTGTAGCTTTCTTCACACAATGTACCTGCGTATCAAAGTCACAAACTTGCCAAGTACTCCGGCTGAAAAATATTCAACAGAAAACTGTCTTTATCTAATAAAATTGGCAAAGTCGATCGGAAAGTAAAAGAGTCTCGTTGCACAGCTTGTTGAAAACGAAAAATCGTCGATGGTGAACCAAAGTGTAAAGATGTTAGGGCTAAGAAATGAAAGATCAACGGTTAAAAACGTTTTTTTTTTTTTTTTTTTTCCATTTTCAGAACATTTTGTATTAAAATTGCTTCAACAGTACTCAAAATTTGTTTTTCACAGGTCACAACATACGTTTAAAAAAAGAAAAAAAGATTTCAACTTGACAATCAGCATATAAACGTAACAATAGTATAAAATGAAAAAATTTTAAGTGTTGGACTTAAGATACGTTGAAGTGATTTTTTTATCTCATTATTTTGTTTTTTTCTAGGGATGACCTGGAAACGAAGATACAGGATAGAGATGAGCAGGCCTCAATCTGCACGTTGGTTGCTCCTTTCTTTTGTCACATCGAAAACCCGCTTACGATTTAGGTTATCAGGCAATAGTCGATCGGTAGTTCTCTCATGAGCAGATTATCGTCTATCGAGAGTTTATCATTTCAGCAAAAAATCTACTGTTGCTTACAGTCAGCTGGTTTTCCAGCTACTGCTCGTGGATTCGCGTTTGACCCTTCCTCCTCATCATCTTCATCGTCGTCTCTATCTTCGTCATCGTCCTCATCCTCGTCGCCCTCTTCGTCCCAATCTTCATCCTCATCTTCCAATCCTTCGCCTGATAATCACAATGAAAATCATGTTAAATCCGAATCATCGCATCTTCCAAATTTCTCTCACAATTTTCAATTCTTCGATTCAAATAAGAAAAAATATTTTGCTACTCAAACTCCATTACCAAGCGTCAGTCCCTTCAAAAGTTGAACAAGACAGTTGTCTCGTCAAGGCATTTTTTAATAAAATTTTCGTCAGTTCAGAAGATATCAACAACGCTATGTGATTGCTTGCGATTTTTAAAGAATTTACTGTTCCAGATTACAACTATTATCTATCAAAGTTTCTAACATGTCACATTCGTTTTTTTTTGTTTATTTATATGAAAACAGTTACGCAGTAAGTACGAGGAAATGTAGGAAACTTTATCATTACTGAAACTGACAAGCATGAATATATATTTTTACATGAACAATAATACATTGAATTGTTACCTGTGAAGTAAACAATTGCTCTTGGTACAATACGCTCTCTGATGTAATGACCGATTTCAAAATCACTTGTAAGAAGCCGTTGCGTGTCGTCGTTCAACTCGGCATCAGCATCATCTGGTACTAAGTCAGAAAAGTAATGTTTAATCAGTGTACAAAGTAGTTGAGAAATCATTAAATATAAACCGACAGCAGTAATTACGGGATTAGATCGTTCAAAAAGGATTTACACGAAGACCTTCGTTGAAATTATAAATATTGGTGATAATGATGATAATAAAAAAATTCAATGGAGCGTGAGTAGGATAGACTGGAAACACGACCAAAATATTACGCGAGGTAAGAGGAAGATAGCTGGTCAACATAAATTTTGAAGAATCTTTTGCAATGGATGTTCAACCACGTCTTACCGACTGGAGGGCTGAAGAAATTGAAGAACGAATCATTATGTATGGTTTTGGTGACGATACGCGTTGCAGCCCGTGATTTGTGCTTCTGATTCTTTTGAATCGTCTTAACCGTCACGTTTTTGCCTTTCTTCCAATCGATCACGCAACCCTTAAAAAAAAATAATGGGTTTACATTTGAAAAATCAGACAAACACGAAACTGTTTTTAACATGAATCCTGGGTTTGTTATTACTTTGCTTTTGTATATCTCCGGACCTTCGAAACTGAATGGATCGTTTTTCTCTGGAACACATTTCATTATGTACTCTTTGGTGAGTACAGAGTTGGAAAAATATTCGTTCGGCTCGAAGTGGAACTCGAGGACGAAGCCCTGTTGCGAAAAAAAAAAAAAAAGCATCAGTAAAGTCAATATTCTGAGAGATCAAATCAATTCGAATGCTATTCATTTTCGAAACACGAACTCTTACCATTGGATTTGATTCTAGGAATATGACTTTGATGTCGTAAAGATGCTTGAGAATAGGTTCGTCGTGTTCTTCCACCATTTCAGCCATAACTCCAACGTTTTTGAATATCGTAAGCCAAAATTCTGGTATTCCCTTGACATTTTCGCTCTCGGTTCTACAAGTAAACGAATCGTTCGAGGTTACAAAATTGCATGTAAATAATCACCGAACTGATTCCTCGTAACGAAGAAAATTAAAACGATCTATCTGTCAAATGATATTTTGTTTAAACAATATTATTTATAACTTTTTGGAATGAATATTATGAAAATCTATGTGTAGAAAGTTTCAAAGATGACTGAATTTTTTTTCGCCTGATAAACATATGTAATACATTTTTTAATTGGATCTAGCTTGAGAAAAAAGTAAGAAAAATATTGAAGTATTTGTATACGTTAATCAAACTTTCTTTGTGAAATTAATAGTCAATCCGTGTCAATCGTAGAGTGCGTTCTTATCATAATAAAAAATATAATTAAAACGTTAAAAAAACATAATGACAACTTATTATAGTTTTTTTTATCGAAAACATACTTGTTTTCTGTGATTTCCTCAATTTTGACGTTGGTCTTTGAGTCTTGTTTAACGTCTTCGTCGTCGCTGTCCCAGACACATTCTTCGTCCGTTGGCTCATAAACTCCTGCAGCTATTTGACTCCTTTTTTCGTACACAGGTGCACACATTGTGTTATACTTGCACTCGAGAGCATGTACTTCTTCGTAGAATTTTGCTTCCATGTTCAAGGTAACCAGCTGCAGTTGTTTCAAAGCCTTGATTCGACGTTTGACCGGTTGGCTGTGCTGTTTTTTTTCCCCCCCCCCCCAACAGTTTGTTAACGTGTTAAATACTCCATTTAGTGATATTTTTATTCCATTAAGATACAAAATGTACAAAAAAGCAAGTTGCCTCCTTGTCGTTCAATTTATTATTCTCAAGCTCTCTCAATAGTGCGCTTAGCTGAATAAAAAATTGAATTTTGTTGCGCTCCTAAGATACAAACTTTAGCACAGATACTCCGACACTTTTATTTTGAAGAAAGATGACAAAAATCTTGACCGATTTCAGTGAAGGAATAAAAAATAGTTGAAAACACGAAGACGGACTCGTTTAATTGGTAAAAATTGATGATTAATTTTTTTATATCATTAAAATTACTTTGAAATTTTTTTTTTTTTTTTCCAATTTATGCATTACCCGTCGGTAATGTAAATCTTTGAAAAAATACTACACTCTTACCTCAACATTTTCTATCTTGATAGACTGCAGAGCAGATATGATGTCGGATTGAACCTTTTCCGGAGACAATTTAGAACTCTGACGATCGTCATCATCCTCTACGGATTCCATGGTTATAGGCTCGGTTAGATTAGCCGTGTCTACAGTAAATTTTCTTTCATAAAACACACAATTTCGTCGCCCTTTTCAATTCAATATTTTGAGTAAAAATATGGTTTTAAAACAATGTCACAATTACGAGATACTGGAAATCGGTGTATATGAGAAAAAAAAAAAAGAAAAAAAAAGTAAATTCACGATCGTTCCAATTATAAGGCACGAAGTTTGTTACAGGCGAAAATAAAAATGTGATTGTAAAAACATCGAACATAAAAGTTTAATTTTCCAACTTGGATGACATGCGTCATTCAAATGACGTCGACATTTGAAAATCAGCATGCTTCTCACAGAGCAGATTATTGACGGAACGGACGAGTCTTGCCTTCTGATTCTTGAAAGCAGGCTCAAAAAAGAAAAAAAGAATTAACGAATGGAAGTGAAAAAAGGATTGAAGAATGAATCAACGAATCAATCGAGCGGGCTTCTCAAAAAAACTTGTCCTTTGTTCGTACTCGAAAACTTTCTTTCTGTCAAAGGGATAAAGGGAAAAAAAAAGTTGCCCGTCTTGAACGGCTACGACGTGCACATGGGAAACGGCGAGCGTGCGTTTCGCGAATTCAACAACCGCGACAGCAATCTCGCGTACCGAATTCAACAAAGTCTCGTCAACAATTATAAATATATTCATGCGCGAGTCAACATCCACATGTTAATTGTAATTAGAAAAACAATATTTCGTTCGACAAATTTGCCTTACCTCTCCAGCAACGAAGCCGAAACGGAAATAAACGGTTCAAGCGAATACCCTGCGGGATGCGTGAATCCGTAAAGTACGTGAAGATAGTCTAACGTCGTGCGCGCGCGCGCGCACATCGGACCTCTGTGAAGTTAGCCCCCTCACTTTATTTTTTTAAACTTTCGTTGACGCAAATCGTTTGGGAATCGTTAGAGAGAGTATGAGAGTCCAAGAAAATCGTTCGAGAGTGAATATTTTAATTGATATTCAATAATATCTTTCAGTATGCGACTTACACTAGGGCTTGTGTACTTCCGGTATGCGCATGTGGATGTTGCGCTGTAACGATGAGCTCATCGTTGCAGCGCAACATCCACAGCGCACATGAACTGCGCATACCGGAAGTACACAAGAAGTAACTTCACGGAGGTCTAGTCTTCCTGCTCCGGGCGTTCACTGAGTCATAAACCGTAGTGTGTAGAATAGATAGATGTAACGGTAAAAAAATCATACTCCTTGACTTGCTAGACTAACGATCGTCTCGCCGTAACGCTGCCGTCGTCTTCTCACTTACAACGCTTACAACTGTAGATTGTATTATTATTATTATAGCTACTGAATGTATTTTCGTTAATCTTATTGTTATGTAGACTTTTAATTTATTATATATAACCTTTGAATTAATTCTGTCTCTATACGTTTCGTTATTTCGTATCTGTTGCCATGACATAAGAACACCTGTTTACACGATTGTACCATCGGTGATTCGGCGCATTAAACGAACATGCACACGAATTAGTTCTACGAATCACCGGATTCGTAGCCTAAAGCGCTAGAGTCATATTCGAATGCTCAAAATAACGAACATTCTTTAACTTTGGCGCGAACTGCATCGTTAATTTGTTGTTTGAACGTTTTGCGATTTTGCGGTTCGTCTTAAACGAATTGATCGAACAACGATACTAGGTAAGTGTTTGTTAAACGTTATTTCTACCCAGAAATTATCTTTTCGAAGTAAGAAAGCAAATTTCATCAGAACAGCAAAAATTCTTTATCGCTCGCACATTTCGTTGTTTCGAACATAACCTTTATGACCGTTTTTGCACGATCAAAGTCGTCCAAGAGACAAATGCGACAACCGTTTATAAATATATGAAGGAAAATGTTGTTTATCTCCTTTTGATGGACTATTTCTTTGTTCCCGTGGAATAAAATAACTCTTCGAAGAATGATGGATGATACGGCTACATCACGTCTTAAGGCGTACGTTATCGATAGCAACAATGCACTGGAATTTAAATTGGTTCGCGAGGAAAAAGATCTCGAAGACGACGAAACGACTTTTTCTCCAGAAATGTCGCATCAAGTTTTCGGAGATAGGTGAGAAACATAAAGAATATTAATAGGAAAAGTAATTCACAAAAAAAAATCATGGAAAATTACAAGAATGGTACTTGAGTACATCGTTGAATATAAATAAAAAATCCTTCACGTATAAATGTCTATATATTTTAAATCTATTTTTTAATGGTTTAATTAATAAGAGAACTTTTTATTCGCTTATCGGCAGTATCGAAACAACAATTGCTAGCTCAATTTCAATGTGCAGAAGTATTTATGTAATTTTTCAAATATTTATTCTGCCGTCGTTAAGATATGAATAAGTTTTGCCAATGAAGGCAATCGTTGATAGTTATTTTCAAAAGTTTTATAAATACACATAACAAAATTGACGATCTCGCGAGGGGTCAAAATTTTTGATGGAATAATCAATGATGATCGTTCTCCTTTGAGGTTACCTTATTGTGACATCCGAGCATAGTTTTTAGGATATTTCCTGTTCTTTTACGTATCAGTTAATTTCACCATCAATTAATTTTTTTTCTGAAAAAGAGTACAAATCGGAATGGTTTACTTGAAAAAACAAGAATATTCTACTGAGAATGCTATTCTCCATGACTGATCGTTATGATTTTGTTATTCAATAGAAGTATAAGGAATTGTCGCAGGGTGTTTTGTACAACTGTTAATTCCTATTTTCATCTAGATAAAATTTGTATTCCAATGTGGGAGGATAAATGTTCTTTATGTAAAAGACAAGTTTTTTGCAAACGAAAATTGGGTTGATGCAAAAGATTTGGAGCAATTGAAATTTTTTTGAAAATGAACATTTTTAAAAAATCATTGTCAGGATTCGATTGAAAAGTTTTTAAATTTTTATTATGATTAAAAGCGTCGGTGCAAATTAAACTTCCAACTAGAAAAAAAAGATTTTCTTTTCTTTTTTTTCCTCCGTTGGTTATCCACTTTAAGTTCAATCGCAGTTTATTTCCTGTGCATTCGACTTATCGACCCTGTACTCAAAGCAATACTGTCAACCTAACCTGTTAAAATGAAATGTAAGAGTTTCCTTAAATTTTTTTGCCGAATATGTTTGGCCATATATTTTGGATGTAAAAAGTATTTATTTTATAAGTTTTTATGTGAACTGTGCTCAATTTATTTTATATACTTATCTCTTAGGTTAAATGTTGTGCTAGAAAAAATGGTATAGTGATACTATTTTACTAAGTGAATTGTAGATCTTTCTTGCTGTCATTTTTGATTGAAACGCAACAATGTCGTTTTTTGTTCTTTAAGGAATTTTCCAGGGAGAATTTTTTTTTATCCAATTGTTTTTACATACTCGCATTCTATTTGTCAAGAAGCTGCTCAATTCGCAGAAATCGTTATTTCATGTCACTAGTTAATCAAAAAAAGGTTTTTATTCTATTCCGTTAATGCATACTTCAATCCCACAGGAAATGAAGTCTACCAACTGTCGTATTAAATTTAAGAGTCGTATGGTCTGTTATTCACGTTTTTTGTCTGTATGTTTTTTATACCAGTGAAACGATATTCGGCTACAAAGATCTGAGGGTGAAACTATATTACACTGCTGGATCGTTGGAGACGTATTTGGGAATGGTCTATTCAGAAAAATTGGACAAACAAGCTTATGAAGGAGTCAAGCCGGATGAGGTTTTGTCCAAAGTTTCAGAAAAACTTGCTCCACAAGTACACGATAACGTGGATTCATTTGTTGCTTCACTACGAAAAGATGACAATTTCAAACCGTACGGCGAATTGTTGCATTCTTTCACGATAGATGGTAAGACAGTTTCAATGCTCAATGTATTTTTGAATCTTCTAATCTTAATGTCAATGCATTTAGCGAAATTTCACATATTTCTTATAAGATTACATTCTTACTATTTCTGATTTTCGCAAATTATTTCTTGATAATTATTTTATAAAAAATTGCATCAATTGCTTTAACCGACAATTGTTTTATTAAATGCCGTGAAAAATTATTTTGCAGATAACGGAAATAATCGACAATTTGAAGTTTACAAGGCTGACATGTCCTGCAAGGGATTCGCCACATATCATCAACGTTTGCAAACATTTCTGCTGTGGTATATAGACGCTGCTAACTTTGTCGACATCGATGACGATCAGTGGCATTATTTTAACATGTGAGAAAATCAATTTTGACTCAAAATCTTTCCACACAATCATACCAAAAACTACATTTATCTATTTATTTTACTAAAATGATTCCAAATCCGACTGAATCTTCTTTCGACTGTCGTAAAGACTTTTCATCGTGCTCGGCCTGGGTCTAAACGATCTGGCATTGCAATGGTGTTGCTAGTACTTCAAAGATAATCACAGTCCTGTGTAAATCGAATGACCGTGATTGAGAAATTCAGAAAAAAGACATCGGCATTGATTTCCGTTTCATGTTTTTATTTAAATTTATTTTCCGTACGATTATCTGTAGTTCAAATGGTTTTTGCGTGAGATACCGAGTGTTGCTTTGCAGAACAGAATATTTTTGAATCTCGACTGTCCTCAGAGCAAAAAGCGCTGGAGTTGAGCGTTATTTTCGTTGCATTACAATATTTGTAAAACTCTACGAAGAAAAGAAACGTAATTTTTCTATTTTCGACTGTTTTTAATCAGGTTCGAAAAGTACAACTCAACATCAGGATCTACTCGGTACGGAACAATCGGGTTTGCAACAGTTTATCAGTATTACGCGTATCCAAATCACACAAGACCGCGAATAGCTCAAATTTTGATTTTGCCACCGTTTCAAAATTTGGGTCTTGGCACCGAATTGATAAAAGCTATTTATCGCAAATATGTAGGAAGGAACGAAGTGAAAGATATAACAGGTAATAAATAAGCAAAAGATAGTATGATGATTTTATTTTTATTTTTATTTATCGGATGAATCAAAACTATGATTCAATCATTTCGGTGGCCGGATAAATTTCGATAAACGGGAATAAATGTAAAGAGAACAAACGAATATAGTTTATGAAAAACCGAAGTGGGAACTTCAAATGTTGATCCGCAGTTATCTACTATGATCAATACTTTGCAAGGAATTATCAAAAACTCAGTTGAGCAGTCCCTTGGAGAAAATTTTCAAATAAAACGATTGTTTAATTTTTTTTTTCAATTATCAACGCATCAAAGTTGAAATGGATAAATTGAAGGACTGGCAGTTATCATCGAAAGATATCACCTGATTTTGGAGATACTGAATCACTTTTAACTCGTTAGAACTTATATATATTTTTTTAATTCCAGTTGAAGATCCTTCTCAGAGTTTCCAAAGGTTGAGAGATTTCGTGGATGCTACTAATTGCGAGACATTGCCAAGTTTTGCTCGACAGTGTTTGGTTCAGGGTTTTAACAAAAATATGGCACTCGAAGCCAGAGAAAAGTTCAAGATTAATAAAGTAAGTTAGCTATGTTGAATCGGATGAATAATTGTGCAGTTTTCGAATCAGCTGCAAAGTTTTCAATCAATTTTTCAGTATTTTACATTGAAGTAATTCGATTAAAAATAGATGAAACCGCAGAAATTTTGCAAACATGACAAAAAATATTACGTTTCAATTTGAAAGCTGCTTTGAAATAGTCGAACTGAAGAAAAAAACAAAAACTTTTTCAAATAATTGAATGGCTTCTTTATTCTATTGCTATTATCAGAGGCAAGCACGAAGAGTGTACGAAATATTGCGTTTACGCTACACGGATATTTCGAATGAGGAGGAATATCGCGACTATCGTTTGGACGTGAAAAAGCGATTAAACATTCCATACAAGAGGGAACAACACGATCAAAAGAGATTGGAAGCGGCTTTGAAGACTCTCAGTAAACAAGGAAACGTGCCGCTCCCGGCCGGCGAGCAACGTATGCAAATTTTGGAAAAAGATTATCGAGCTCTCGAGAAAGAATACAAAAAAGTAATAAGCCGATTGGATGAAACGTCAGAGCAGTGACAACGAACATAGGAGCCAGGTAACATCAAGTGATAAAACTAAAATGAAAACAATAAGTATTGTTCCGAAAAGATCGAAAAAAGAAAATAGAGAGACAAAAGAGAGCTCGAAACGTTGAGAAACTTCCAAAAAGGTTTGCCCGACGAATTATCGGCCAATAGTCTTGAAGACTGTTTCGTTCAAACAACCGACTTTATTCTGTAATTAATCACGTTCATCTAATTATTATATTATTTTTCTAAGTTATCATCATTTTTGTATCATTCGGTAATTTCAACTTGTACTGTAAATAACATTTCCGTTACTTTACATCAAAGGAAAGAAGAAAGCAAGTCAAGAAATAAATCAATGTTTTTCATTCAACCTCAATTTTGCATACGATTCTTTTTTTTTTTTCCGAGGCACGAAATTCTCGAGGGTTTTTAATTACAGGTGGAAAAAATGTTGCTCAAAGTTTTTCAAGCTCTATAAATCTTCAAAAGGGTTTCAAAAAGTTGAAAAAAAATCATCGCATTATTTTATTCGCGCTGTTTATTAGCAATGTTCAGAGGAAGTTGTACGAGTAAGCTATTCGCTCATTTATTTGTGGGTTTGCGTTTCATTTTCTTGTTTTTCACGACGAAATAACTTGATATATTTTTTATTCTTTGTGAATACACGATTTAAACTTAGGCTTAAAAACAGATTAGGTAAAATTGTTTTGTTTCAGGAGAAAGTCTAAATTAGATGATTTAGAAAATTTTGGCGAACTTTCCTGTTACGTTCTCTTATTCAAATGAAGGGCAGTCGATACGTTCAATATATAAATACTTTGGTCTCATCTATTTCACAAACTCACGAATGAATAGAACGAAGAGTTTCAAATCAGTGCAACAGATCCTGAAATATAAAATGATACGCTGGGATAATTCAATATTTACAGGAGCAAAACACAGAGTAACATTTGAAGCTTGATTTTTAAACCTTTGAGTCATGATGGATCCTACATTGACCTACTTTTTTGTTCATCTTCCGATTGTAAATAGTGCGTCGAAAATTCGTAAATGTACAAAAAACATGTCGACTGCATTAAAACAACGTAAAAATGAAGTCAAATTTCGTACTTTATCATAGGAAAATCAATTTTTTTAGTGATTTACTGTAAAAATTGCTCAGGCAAGTATGTCACAACTTCAGCACATTCCAAAAAAACGTTCAGAATTTCTTCAAAATTTTCTGTCTGTAGTTCTTGTCAAAAAAATGAAGCGGACAAGTGTGATATAAACTCGCGTGAATAGGGTTCTGTACGATGAATATTTACCATGTTATTTTAAGATCATAAACTTCATACAGGTTTACCTATAACCTATAAGTAAAGAGCTATTTTCTGTATTTTTATTTTTTCAAATTTTAGGCTCACTTGTTTTGGAGATAAGGGTGGGGGAAGGGGATGATCGTCTATTTTCTCAAATTACTTTGAAACTATTTATTTTCAAACTAAAAAAAAGATATATTTGAGACCCTCACAACAAGTCCTTTCATTTGATATATCACACGGTACAGTTTGCAAAACTTTTTGTTTTTCTACTTTCTAATTTGCCCCTCAAAAGTCACCCCCATATTAAAAATTCATTTATTTACGTTACACTTCCGTGTTTGGGTCACAGAAATTCACATGCGTACTAAATCTCAACTCAATCGGTCCAGTTGATTCGGAGGAAATTGGCTGTGACAGACAGACAGACACACGAGTGATCCTATAAGGGTTCCGTTTATTTTTATTTATTTTTTTTTCACTTGGACGCACGGAACCCCAAAAATAATAATACAATAATTTCTGCATCGGATTAAAATTGATAATAGCAGTGACTAAAAACTTTCTTTCATTTTCAAACAACGGGATGATCAACTGTCGTGACCTCATTTTTTCAAGAGAACATTGTTGAGTCGACAAAAAATTCAACATTTTATGTAGGATTGCTCTTGTTACAGATAAATACTGGAAAATGTAGTAGTATCGAAGGAAGGGTTGAAATGATTCTCTCGTTGATTCAGGTATTTAGTTTGATATATTATTCGTTAGCTTTTTAATTAGTCTGATAATTAATTAAACAAAAAACTTAACTGGTAGCGGGTATGGAGGTTTGCTAGAAGGGTATAGCGGGTGCGTCGACTCTGCCATACTTGAGGAATTTTAATTTCCTCGAAGCTTGTAAACACGGAGCGCCACGAGCTCCAATTTATTTTACCGCGACTCGAGAACGAGGGAAAGAAAGAAGAGAGAGAGAAACAGGAGAGAGGGAGACAGTGTTGGTTTAAAGGGGTAAAATGTCGAGGGTGAGTTCGTTTCGGCTGGATTTACGGGCGTCAATGAAAAACCAAGTTTTCACTCCAAGTGAACGCGTGTCTGATAGGAATTTGTGAAGGAAATGATAAAAATTCTGCGCATTTTCCCTTCATTCCGTTGTCGTTTTTTTTTTTTTAGAGAAAAAAAAAAACAATTCTCATGAAATATATATCTTTTTAGAGAGAAAAAATTGAAAAACTTTTTCAGTCCTACATTAATTTTTTTTTGAGCCCATGAAAGAATGTGTTCCAAAAAACAAGCGAAGTACAGAAAGATTTATTTGAACGCTGCACACACAAAAAACGTTGGAAGGTTCACGGTCGCTGTATGGTCCCAGCAATAAAAAAAAAACTCAATTGGGTGACCGTTTTATTCACGCATCGGCTCGTGCATCGATCGCTTAAGGGGGATGGCTACATACGACAATATGATAAGAATTTAATAAAATTTAGTGATAACATTCTTTAGCATCAAATGCAATGACACAAATTTTTTCAAATTTTTTGTCTACATAGTTGTCGAATAATTGGAGTTTACAATATGCAAAAGATATACCTATATATATCAGAATCCTATGCTTACGGATGTAAACTCTAGTGTTAAATTACTCGAAAACTATGTAGAAGAAAAATCTTGAAAATTTTTTATATTCATATTTAATCCAAAAGAATATGCTCACCAAATTTCATTAAATTCTAATCATTTAGAATTTTCCTATGCTTTTAACATGACAACATTGTTGTGTGTAGCCAACCTCCTTAATGGCAAGTAATTTTTATGAGTTTCCAATGACGATCTAGAAGTTTCTAGACTCCAGAATGTTTCAGAAGGAGATTGATCATTTCAACGTAGCCAAGAACGATGAATGAATAGCGAAATTTCGAGAAAAAAAAAAAAAATGGGAAAAAAAGAATTGAAGTCGTCGTCGAAAAATAAAAAGTATGAAAACAAGGGGGAGGAATAGAATGATCGATCGAGCTTCCATGCATCGTCGAGCGACCATTGCATTTGTCGAGTCTATCGAGTCTGCATGAAAGCTCGACCGATCGATGTATTTTGAAAAATCGTTAATCAAAAGTTTGCATCGATCGAAGCTGATGGACTTTCGATAAACGATTGTCTTAAATCCCTGCCAATTTCGAAGTAGACTGGCGGCTGATGATAAACAGGGCCCTGTTCAGCGATAACTGGCTGTAAGGCTTCTACCTCTATTCGTTGTTTGCGAGACTCAAGTGCTTCTAGCTCGAGTCGTTTCTCGTGGGGTTGGGGAGCAGTGGAACCTCTACTTGTTGTTCGTGCGACTGGAGAGCTGCTGCGACCTTTGCAAGCTGCTCGTGCATCTGGAGTGTTGCGACGTTCCCGAGTTGATCGTGCAGCTGGAGTGCTGCGACGTTCGCAAGTTGCTTGTGCGACTGAAGCGCTGCCACCTCGACGAGTTGCTCGTGGGACTGACGCGGTATCGGTGCCACATTCTCCTCGTTAGCTGTATTGAATGCGTGCACCAAATTAATTTAGTGAGTATAATAAGGCAGAGGGTGTCTCGGTGTGTATACAATGTTTGAACTCGAAAATTCACATCTCATGTGGTCTGTTTTGTTCGTAGAGCCAAACGATGATGGGACGATCGTGCTGCTGCAGACTCGCAATTGTTCGTTAATGCGAATCTTCCTGAAACGAGCTTTGCTTCCGTAGCCAGCAGATCGGTTGGATCAACTTCACCAGTTTTTCAAGGGTTGAAGAAAAAATGAAATAGAATTGAGATAAAGAATGAAAAAAAAAATAAATAAATAAAGGAACATGGAGACGTGACGAAGTGCGAGGAAGCAAGAGGGAAAAAGGAAATAAACAGAAACGAAGGGAATAAGAGCATGCATATTCGAGATGGAGTGCGAACGTGGCAATTTTATTTTATGATCGTACGCGCTCGAGCGCAAGCTCAAGCAAGAATAGCCACAATGGTAAACGATCGTTGAACGAAGCCGAGACGTTGCTCGCGAGAGTTTCCACATAGTTGATAAAAGTATGAACCATCGGTGTGTTCATCTTTCAACGTACATCGCACCTACCCTTCGAGTTTCTGGTCACCATCCAGGTTAAAACACCATTGACTTTATACGAGTTCGAGAAGCCTGGATTTTATGCAAGCGGAATTTCAAATTGCAATCATACACCCCGGTACAACGTTGTTGAATTTCAAACTCCGTTTATGCTTCAAACGTTCGACGAATACGTAAACGTTAAAATACAATTTTAGAAACAAAATATCCCTTATTGAGTCACGAAATCATGCAGCGAGAAAAGTAATGTGCTGATTTTTTTATTTCATTTTTCTTTCGTACATATCGAATTGTTACATTATAAATCAGGTTTAAGATCATTGCGTCCGGGTTTCTATTGTTTTTTGTGTTGATAATCGTCTTCGAATCCACTATCAATTAGTGTTTTTTGAATCTCCCTATTTTGGAAAATAGGGAGACAAAAAAGTGGAGCCCGTCAGTGTATACGGTTTGCACTTTCCTGCGCTGCAAAAATTGATCCTGAAAAATGGCCCTGAAACGTATAGCGAATGATCTAAAAAACATAATTTTTAAACCACTAATCAGCAAATAGCCAAATTTAGATTTCGATGATGATAAAATGAAGTTTTTTTCTCAGAAACAAAATTGTTTTCAAACTGACACGTGATTTGTTTATGCGGTAATACATTTAAGTTAAAATCATTTGTCGGCTATTGAGTGCAAGTTTGACGTTTGAATTTGCAGCGCGAATCCATGATTATATTCAGCGTATTTACCAAATTTGAGTTGAATAATGTCAGTTATTAAGAAAAATGTAAAACATAAAATAAAATAAAATAAAACATTTTGACTTGAGTTTGAACTTTTTAGAACGTTTTAGAAACGTCAGAAGTAGATAAAAATTTGCATGTTTTTTTTTTCAATAACAAAAATCCAAGTTTGTTGTTTTCTCTATGAAATATTGAATGTTTATTTACCGATCACGATGTTCTCGTCAATTTATGTTGAATATTCGTAAGATTCCTAGGTGCATTTTGTCCGATGATTGTTCAGCAACAACCACCGCAACTTGGATCTCCACCTCCGCAACATTCTGGACCGGATCGTCTTTTCGTATTACGAGGAAAACAGCAACGTCCAGCACTGGAGCCAGAGCAGCTATACATCATGCCACAAGATTGGCCGCCGCAGCCACCCGCTGGATGGGGAGCGTCACACGACTGACATTTGCATCTACCCAACATTCACGAAGGTTCATGTAATCTTTAAAATCAATTTTTCCAAGTCTCAAAAAAATGTTGTAAATTTGTTTGTTTGAACAAAGTTTCACTGCTTGAAATCTCTAGTTTGAGCATGATTTGGCAAAATTTTTTCTTTTTTTTACTAATTTTTTTGTCCACTTATCCATAAATGAAGTATGAATAACTCATCATGAAATTTTTCTTTTAGCTTTGAACGTTGTGGACCTGGATGTACGAAACAGCGGAGTAAAGTTGAGGATAAATATTCTGGGCTTTTGGAATAAATCTATAATATATTAACGAGAATGTTTGATGGGTTGGATGGATTCTCTCACTTGCAAGGATTCCCTCGGGGACGACTCGTCTTGCAGCAACCACCACCGGCTCCTCCGCCACCGGGATTCTCGGAACACGCGGGTCCACCGCATCCGCCACAAGGACATCCGCCTTGTACTTCAGCGTTCGCACCGCTGCATCCTCCGCCTCCTCCTCCGCCTCCTGCTCCTACTGAGCTTGAGGGTCGTTCGCAGGGGAATTCGATTTTCTTTAGGATTAGAGCAGCACGATAACTCGCGGGTGAGGATTGTTGACCCGAACCTAAATTGGTTATTTACCAAATTCACACAAAACATGAAGCTTTACTTTAAGCGAGAAACGATGGATACGATTTCGAATATGGATTTTGGCAAACCTCCGCAACTTCCGCAACCTCCGCGTGCTCTTTCTTCCTGTATCGGTAAATTATAGAGTTGAGATACGTAACCACTATTGAATCTTGTCACGTCGAGATCTTCGAATATCGATATTCTTGAGGAATGGCCACAGCAGTGATTCCTCTGTCTTCGAAAACCTGAGGGATCTTCCGACGAGCTTCGCAATCGAAGCTTTTTTCCAGATATCTTGTTCACCGAACGATCCGTGTCGCTTCCTCCTCTCATTCGAATTTCTCCATTTTCTTTACGTTACAGACATTTTTAAGTAATTTTAAAATGCGCTGAGGACAAATTTTTCTTCATCGAACAAAATCTTTTTCGATGCACGAAAATTTAGTGGATTCAACAATATTTTTTTCTCAATGTGCTGAAGTTTTATAGTTTTTTAAAAATAGATGAGCAACTTGGGACGATCGAAACACATTTGTAACTGGGGACCTCGTCAGTATTATCAACGTTATTTTTTCCCCTCTTTTTACCAATAATTACGTAATTAAAGTGACAAGGGACATGATCCCAATAAAATGTCATCTGCTCTCACGTAAGAGACACACTGTACAGATGTGCTAGAAGAAGCATCAAAACTTCGATTCACGGTCCCACGCATCACGAGTGAAACGTGTAATTTTTTAGCGTTTTCAAATCGCTTTATAAAATTTTAATATTTTGTTCTTTTACCGAAGTGCACAAAGAATATTCAAAGTTTCGTTAAATCAATTTCCGAATCCGAATCAAAACTCAATCTTTGAATCGTCAACTGTCAAATGTTTTTCGATTTGGCGAACGGTTAACTATGCAGGTGAATAAAAAAGAGTAACACCAAGTTGAAGATGCTTAGAGAACGAAGAGATTGAGCAGTGATTGGGGCAGTTGTTTTCAAAAGAGGAAAATCGTGCATATATTTTCGAGCATCGAAATTCAGGAACTTGGACGAGTACAGTTTTATTGTTACCGTGAGAACAACAGTGGTTGCCACATCCCTGGCGAACGGGTTCAGAATCACCTTGGCTCGGAGGTTCTCCGCAACATTTAGTGCATCTTCGACGTCTCTTTCGACGGCGTTCTTTCATCTCGATGGCTTCCACTCCTGTGTCAACAGAATCAATAAGAAATTAGGACTTTCGAGCCAAAGGACATTTTGGACTTTGTAATGCTTGATGATTTTACCGAATTTCGTGGACATCGGGGTCGGTGGTCTTGGAACTGGTTCGATTACAGGAATCGGTGAAGCGCTCAAGCTTTTAACTTCTGTTGAATTTTTCATCTTCGCATCAGAGACATTTCTATAAATAATTGATACATCGGTATTGTTGTAGAATTCCCATATCATTTTTGATGCAACGAGAACACTTTTTATGCCGAGAATTTTGCAATCACACGTTGATTTTTTTTTTTCACCCGAAAATAAAAGCTGCGCGGAGACGTTGGAGTTTGCACGATTGAGATTGAAGATAAATTTCTCTTTCCCTTCAGATATTATCAAAATTATGGCGTTCATTTTCGTGCGAAATGGGTTTATAAAATGGATTGTAATTTCTTCATTTTTTTGACACTGAGAGACAAGATCATTTGACAAATATGCTGTTATTTTTTTAATTGGGACATTCAGACGGTTATACGGCCACGTGTTCTGTTTTTTTTTTGTTCTTTTTACCGAACGAAAATGTTGTGTCGCGAATAAGCAAAAAATTGATTGGGATCCGAATTCCTTTTTTTTTCTTCGACTTTTTGTTCGATCTTGAGTGTCCTGGATTCGTCTGTGCCACGATATTTATTTGGATTTGTTTATAATTCGTTTTTTTTTTTTAAATTCGCTAAATCTTACTGAATGTTTTCGTGCATCTCAAAATGATTATTTTCTCGCAATTTCCAAAATTGTCTAAAAATTTTGAAGTAATGAGAAAGCAAAGAAAAAAAAAATGGTTTGTACTCTGAATCGAGTGACCACTTACTCTTGCTTCGTTCTTATCTTTCCGTCTTCGGAAGATTCCGATTCCATTTTTTTTTTCGTAAATTCAATCGATGATGAACGTGTGTCACAGGAATTTTGATAACTTTTAATAATTTAGCCGAAAATTCGTACGACATGACATTTTTCTCGAAATATTCGTAACAAATGAGTGCGAGAAAAAAAAAACACATCGATCTCTGACGATTCGTGGGGAGGCTAATTGTGACAGTAACACTTGTTTCGAGGCATCGATTCGTTACCACTTTTCCAGGATTTCCGTCCTCTTGACGTTTGACAGCTGAGAATTTGATCGACGATCATATCCATTGGTCTGTCCCAATCATATATTTTACCGAAATTGTTGATTTCCGAAAATTTACAAGCTGACCAAAGTTTGGGATATTGATTCTTCTGATAAGTGGATTTTTCGTAGGGTTCGGTATCAAGAGTCAACGAATTTTCACTGTTTCTTTTGAACAACGGCTCCATCTTGTCAATAATTTGACATTTTTTTGGATTTTCATGATCCCAAGAATGAAGCTGATCTTGGTTACGAGATTTGTGTTTTCTACGAGGTATGAATTCTTCCAAGTCAAGAGTTCGATCGTTAATTTCTCGTTCTCGATTATATTTTTTGTTGCTTCTTGGGAGTGAAGTGAATAATTTATTGATCTCCTTGTTTCTTGGCTTACTTCCACGAGATCCGGGAAAGGTAGAGGTCTCTCGATGAAAATCGTTAATTGATTCGAGGCTCATTTTGGAAGATTCGTTGAGTGGTCTCGAGATTCGAGGCTCGTTATTTTTTCGCGATTTTACGTTATCGTGCCAGAAGTTCAATGATTCGTTGGATGTTCTATAATCTCTCGACGATCTCGAGGTTCTTCTTTCACCGGACGACCTTTCTCGATGAGCTGATTTTTCACGAGTATCTTTACAGCAATTCGATCTTGGTATTATTGATTCCGAGATATTCTGAGGATTCCTAATGAAATCGTCAGAATTCTCATCCGATTTTCTAGAGCTTGTAGCGAACGAGTGTCTCTTGCGATTTCGGTTGTCGCTCGTCTCATAATTGTCGATGCAACTGCTGCATTCGAACTGCGAGGGTTTTCTTGTTCTCTCAAATATTCCAGGTGCATGATGGGATTCTCTACAAGCTGTGCATACTTCACAATCCACGAAATTGGGGATTGTCTCATGATGAGATTTTTCTGTAACGGTACTGGCGTTCTTTTTATTCGCTTCGATTATGATGGACGATCCTACGGCAGCGTCGAAATAGTTATGAGATATGGATGAAGATTTATCGGTACTTTGACCGAATGATTCGCAGGTCGTGACGTATTTTGGCTTATCGAGAAAAAGCTCGTCGCGAGGATGAGATTCCTCCTCATAAATCAAATCGTTTTCATTGGCCCAAGAAGTTTCTGGTTCTATGGTCAATCGTCTGTCTTTTCTAACGGGCAACAAAATTTTTTCATGATTCCACGAGTCCCTGGATTCGGTATTGTGCAACTCGGATTTTGTGACTATCCGTTGACCAGATTGTTCGATTGTCTGAATCGATTTAGCCGAGCAACGATACTGTATCGGAACGTTAGAACCGGTTGATTTATCCTCGACTTTACATACGCAAAAAGTATCAACGTCGGCGGTCAAATGTCCGAGAGTTTGCGTCGAAGCGTCCTTTCTTTGGACGATCGGAACGGAGTCGGACAATGATTTTGATTCAGTATTTTTTCGTATCTCATTTCCGGTCTTAGATTCGCGTGATCTTTTCAGACAATTTAATCTTGTGCCAGAAGCTCGAGGAGTGCTTTTGATCTTGGAATTAGTCGAGGTAATACTATTTTTAGGAACCCACAGTTTATCGTACTTGATCTTTTTCGAAACGGCATTTTTGCCACTTTCTTGATTAACCTTAGAAGAATTTATATCTCCTGTTTTCGAGATAAAAATTTTTTCCTGTCGATGCTCATTTTCATTTATCGCTTCGATTTCGTTTCCAGAATTTTTCATTTCGTAGCCGAAACATTTTTCTTCCCGAGAGCCTATTTCAGGCTAAGCGTTATTGTAACGAGATTTATATTATTTTTTGACATGTTTAAAGGTTACGACGACACAGCGCTGACTGGGCTCGACTCGCGTTAGTCTTTTTTTCAAGCTTTTATTTTTATTCCTTTTTTACATTCGTCGCCTTTTACTTGTCCTACTTGAATACTTGAAGCTTCTTTCCAAGCAGTCGTGAAATAAATGTGAGAGTCGAAGGATAGTGTCTCGTTTTAAGGTATAAGTGCGTGAGAAAAGCGAGGCTTAAAAGAAACGAAAAACAACCTAAAATCCACCTCTATTTATCGCTTTGTCTCGTTGTTCTCTCTGGTTACTTGATAGATATGCCCGAGTAGAAAAGGTGCGAGAGCTAAAGTTTCGTGTAGGAATTTAAGCGTTAGTACACTTTCTCTCAGCAGAGGCTTTCTCCCTTCGTATCTTCTACCACCCTCCTTTCCCTCTTTCGCTCTTCTCCTATATATTTGTGAATGTACCCTCTGGGCTATTATATAAAGTCTGGAAACGGAGGCTTTTCGTATAGACGGTAGATTCACACCCTTGCCCGAGAACCGGAGGGTTCCTAACATTGAGCCCTTTTTCTCTCTCCTTTCCTCCCCTCCAATTGGTTACAAGCCACCCACTGAGAATATTTCCTTCTCCTTTTTTTGTTCCGGGTTCACCCCTCTCGAGCTTGCCACCCTTCTTTTCAGTGCGCCAGACAAGCGGGTTACATAAAAATCGTGTCTGCGTGAAATAAAGAGAGGTAAGAGCGAAATTTTCGAGCAGCGTAGGTGAGGAATTCGCGAGACTTTAGGAGGGTTGAAACAGGAGATTATTGATGCAAGTATCACACACCATCGGTATTATTTTTCATTACTCGTAACGACGTATACCAGTTCAATTTGGTAAGTAGTCTGGGTCAGAATTCACATTTTTTACTCTCACGAGGTTTGGAATAAAAATCTCATTAGGGATGACATTTCTGATTATTTCTGACCGAACGAACGTCCTTTTCTCCAAACTACTTTTTTATAATCTCTATGGATTCATGGCAAGATTAATTCATCAACATCACGAGGAACCAATTGGTGTTTATGTAATTCTCTTTTGTTTTTTGTTTTTTTTTAACGAGGTGTCGGTGAAAGGTTTGGAGGCAAACATTGGTTCGGAGTTTGTCTGGTTGAAACGTACCGAACCCGTTTGATGTGTATGTATACGTGCGGGTATTTGGGAATGACGCAGACGAGGGTCGTCTCTGATGCATTTGTCTTGAAAGTATAAGGGAATGTATAGAGATGTATATAAATATTCTGCGCTGTGGGGCTCGCAGGGCATGTACGCAGGATGAATCCTCAGTCTCGGAACTGCTGGGGAGAAATGAGGAAGAAGAGGAGGATGATGCACCGTGAGAGTGGGACTCTTGAGACAGCAGACACCCTTTCGTATATGTCTGGTGGATGATACGCTGCGGTCACGAACACAAACGATCGTGAGGTACCTACAGATCACACGTATGGGGATACGGCATCAGTATCTTCTTTGAAAACCGCGTCACCCCCGCTTCTCTTTTTTCTTATATATATTTTTTTTTCTGCTTATAAGTGTCGCGCGTTTATAATGTAGCTCTTGAGATTTAATAGACGATGAAAGAATAAGGTCTGAAAACGAGGATACGGAATGAAGAAGAAACTGCGAGGACAAGGTCGAATCAAAAAGGATGCAGAAAAGTGCCTGTAAGAAAAGTGTGAAATAATGAAAGGATTTTGAATAGGGCTGCAGACTCTCCTTCCTCCCTTTTAACCTCATCTTTTCATTCAGTTTTCATCAGTCTTCATTTTATCTTTTTTTTCTTCTTCTTCTTCTTCTTCTTCTTCTCGGAATCATCGTGAAAAGAAAACGGTAAATGCCGATTTCACGACGCCTTTGCCATGAGCAGACGCAGGGATATGCCATTCTGCTCGTATCCGGAAATCTTCTTCGTTTTAATTAAGTTTGCGAATTTTTTTTATAATTTTTTCATCCGTTGAGGAGCTGTGCTTCAGACTGGTAGAAGATTTTCGAGGCTTTTCTTAACTAGTTTCAAAAAATCGTAGAATCGGTATCACAAAAAGATTGATTTTGAACAGAATTTTTGTTTTTTTTTCGGGATTACATCGTTCATATTATTTGAGATTATAACGATGAAAATCTTCTTCAAAGAAATTACTAGTTGAAAAATAATAAAACCCGGTATGGGTCTTGAAAATCATGGATTGGATCATTCTGTTGCAGAGAACTTTTTAAGAAAAATAAAAAATAGTTTTTACACCGGATGCAAAGAAACGTCAACGACGGTAATTGATATATTTTTTTAGATTCTTGTTATCATAGCATGCTTTAAAACCAAAAAAACAAAAATAATAGTAAAGTATAAAAAAATAATACTTTAGGAGTTATCGGCGTTTAAAAGTCTTCGAAACTTTGGAAATTGACATTGTTAGAGAAAAGAGCGATAGAAAAGATAAAAATCTAAGAATTTTACAATTTTGCAAAAAAATTCAGAAAAATTGAGGTCATGAGCTAAGTAAATGAAATCGCGTGGCAAGTTTCATCTATATAGCAACTACAGAGAGAAAGAGAGAGAGAGCGAGCGACCGTATATATCAAGTCAGATAAATCTGGATTTTCCCCCTAAAGACCGTCGCTCGAACAAGTATTATAAGGCCAATGAAAGAGCCTAAAGTACCTATTCCTTGACATTTACGAACGGTCCAGCGTCTCTCTTCTCTTGCCTGACTATCAGCATTGCGACTGGTGCTCGGCACGTGGGTTTCCCGAATCTCTAAAGGTGTTAAGTGACCGTATTGCACGATAGCCAACCGAAATCCTCTCGCATTAGCCCCGCTTCTTATCGTGCGAGCTATGCGTTTGGTACGCAAGGAGGGTCCTGAGGAAAAAGTATCACGTGGTCGTTATATCACGATCACTAAACACCCTCCTATCCGACTGGTTCGCTTTGTATGGGTATTAGCGTTGCGTCTAATGCCTATGAGGCATTGGATAGTGGACCCAGTTGATAGTGGCTGAACAACATCATTACGAGCCGACATAATTGTTCGATAAATGTATCGAGTTACCCCAAATTTATGATTCAATCGTTTTTGACATCTCGAAAGTTTAAGAAAAAGTGCTTTTCCTTTATAACAACGATTTCCAAATAAACAATCGTCCGAGTTCGCACAAAAAGATTCATGAGCTTGGCACAGTTGATAGAGTGCGATCAGAGATCTTCGTTCGGAGAAATTAGGACTTTTTGAGAATCGAATTAAAAGGAGAAATAATAAATTTCGGTAAAAATGTTCGATGCAGATGTTCTGCACGTATTTCTAGTCCACATATATCCAATTCTTTATTTCTCCGCCGTTCTCCTTTCTTCGTGGTCTCCTTTTTCCTTGGGCTTCGTCCATCTGTGTTCGCCTATCTTTTTCCTATCTCTTGGTCTCGCGTACTTGTGGGCTTGAATCGCGACCGCACATGTGAGCCCGCTATTCCTTTTCCTTTGCGAAACCCAAACTGCACCGGCGTAAATACGCTTCTCTCTTTCTCTGTTTCTATCTCGTCCTCATTCGTTTCTCGAAGCTCACGCCCCGGTCACCGAGAAGGAATGATAGCCGGGGGTAGATCCGGGTCGCGCGTAAATTTCCGGAATCTTGGGCGGATTTATAGCCACACCAGATATAGGTTGTGCTTGCCGGAAGGATTTAAAACCGGAGACCATGCCTATATATAGCTCTTCGCTTATACTCTCGCTCTTTGTACAAATGTTAAATCTATACACGTTAGACCGAATAGAGTCTGTTCTGACTGTTTGGAATGTACGTTGGTGCCCTGACGACCTACTTTTAGCCCTTTTCTAACTCAATGCAGATTTTCAACAATGGAAAATCGTTCGTACATCTCGAATTTATAGAACAAATGAAATGGAATGGCTTTGAAAAGGTTCAAACTGGTAACGTAAGTTCGCAGAATTGGATCTTTAATTAAGTCAAGCCCAAAATATATCGGTCGAGGACTCGATATAGAAAATATCGCGATGCTGAAAATAGCGTGTGTTGATCCAGATTTTTTTCTTTTACCTCAGCTCCGTAGGTGCTGCGAGTTTTATAATATTCTGAAAGGGTTGAGTTTTTTGGGTGAATTTTTGAAGTGCGGAACTTCTCGAGGCGCGTTGAGAGCAAAATTCTACGGCCACGACACGAAAAACCGTCATACGACGTGACGCAAGAGAGATGGAACACATAACTTTGGGAAAAAAAGCACGAGAGAGAGAGAAAGAGTTATGCAGCGAAATAGCGATCTTTCTTTTCATCTTCGCTTCGTGCACTTCTTTCTTTTCCCTTTTCTAGCACGGTGGAACTTTTACATATTCGTATTTTACATTTTTGTGTATATGCACGTCTTATTAGAGAAATAGAACTACTGAATTAAGTTCACATGCATCATTTGAAGTTACTTTGAACTCAATAATTCGAAT
This sequence comes from Campoplex capitator, assembly GCA_037576405.1. Classification (NCBI taxonomy): domain Eukaryota; kingdom Metazoa; phylum Arthropoda; class Insecta; order Hymenoptera; family Ichneumonidae; genus Campoplex; species Campoplex capitator. The sequence goes on along the minus strand of JARBWI010000323.1, from coordinate 2,360,991 downwards.
AAATTGAGATCGATCGATATTATGAATTCTAGATGCATAGAAATTAATTATTTTTTTTTTTTTCAAACAATCGTACCGATCTCGATGTGAAAAATGACAAGTTTTCTCTAACTTGAAGGGTCCAGAAAAAAAGGTCCAGCAGTTGACCTGGATTTCAATTTTTTGTCAAAATAAGCGCTGGTGTCCGGAAACTTGCGGATGCGCCCCGGCGAAAGCAGCTTTGAAAACAATTGTGACGTTTGCGTATTGTACGAGGAAAACAACAAATTGTTTTTATGGGAACTTGGCCTGAATACGTCATCATCATAAAATGGTGGGAAACGATGTTTTTTTCAAGTTTTGGAAAGTGGGAGGTCGGAAATGCTGTTGGTTGCTTTTACTGTAGAGCACTGGTCGTCAAGGGCGTGAGAATCAGAGAAAACTAAGTGAGAAGATGGAGGAGGAAGAGGGATGAAAGTGTTGCTTTTCGAAGTGAAGACGCCCGCTCTGTACCAACGAAGATGAGTACGAAGAGAACTAGAGAGGGAGAGGGAGAATTCGGTGAGACTTGTGCCAGCTGGCCTGCGGCTCCGGATTTGTTAGGCAAACACCATCAACGGCGTTGCAATAACAAATCGACGGTTGGGAGAGCCCTTTTACCGAGTCGTTCTCCATCCTTTGTATAACGTCTTTTATGCAAACATAGTTCACGGCTCTCGACTCGATCTCGGGAGAAAAAAAAAATGAGAGCGAACGTGCTCTTCCATTTCCTTATATCCGGTAATCTCTTAACCCACGTTCGTACACGATCCACGCGTACCTCCTCAAAATACTGTTTTCTTTCAATGTATTTTCACGTGTATCCTGCGACACATTTGCTGAAGTGTATCCAATTATTTAGGCGATTAGTTCTGGCACATTCCCGGTGGTCTGACCTACTTTTTCTTTTCGGCAAGCATTTTTTCCTGATTTCTCTGATATTTTTATGGGTGAGAAAAAAAAATGTAAGACAGGGGAGAAAGAAAGGAGGAAATATATCAACTGAAACCGTAAGTTGTCAACCCTGTTAAAGTAGGGGTATCAGAAAAGGAAATGGCGGTTAACGGGAAACCGTAAGCGTAGTCGACGCACGTATTCCACTGAAGTATAAGGATGAATGAACAAAAGACGACTTTTCTATATCGCCCAGGAACAACCCTCTAGGAGGATCCGGGCAAGGGCTCTGTATAGAATAGCACTCCGATCACATACCTTCCAAGCTTCAGTCTGTTGCAATACAGTCTCTGAATACATTCTACTTTGAAAAATAAAATCAAGAGTACAATCTGAGATAAATGTATACCTAATTCGTGCCCTGCGCAGTTTTTTCGGGTCGAAACGATCCAACGATCGTGACCGAGGTTCACTATAGTCTCAGTGGCGGTGGCGGTTTTGATTTTTTTATACGACGCGGTCTAACGCACGCAAAAAATGTAGACAGAAAAAAGTGAGTTAAGAAATAATAGTAAATTAAATGAGTAATGCAATCGGTGAGAATGAACAATTAGAAATTTAGAATCGAAGCAGCGAAACGGAATAAAGACACGGAGGGAAGAGGCGGCAGGAAATGAAAACGATAAGCGGAAGCAGTGAGAAACAAAATCTCGCTGCTCTCCAGCTACCGGACCTGAATCTCTGCGCTGACTCGATATAACGTACGTAAGTCCTGAGAAGGACAGTTTTCGTCGAAGAGCCTGTAGTTGCGCCGCTTCAGATGGCTCTTCCCGGCGTAGTCCCGAGTCGTTGGTTCTTCAGCTCGTTGATCCAATCCCAGCATCGGCGGTGAGGCTTGTCGAAAAAAATTAAGAACGCCAGGCAGATTGAAGAAGAATAGTGAAAATGATGCAGAGATTTCTTTATTGCAGCCGTAAGCTCTGAGAAGGTCTTTGAGATGTGCAAAGAGTCTGATTGTTGGGAGGGACCTGTTCGGCACTCGCTCCTCGCTCGACAGAAGAACATTAAGAAGTGACAATGAGCACCGTGAAGCGTCGCTACTTATAGCCCGGCCGGTCTCGCCTGATTGGCTGGAGGTCGCATGGAGGGGGGAAGTACGCAGCGGCTGGCGCTAGTCGGCTACATGGCGTAGAGTGGGGGGAAGTACGCGGCGGCTACGCTGGTTGTTGCGCCGATCGGATTTTTCGGCTTTACAACTTTACGGAAGCAAGCTTTATTCTGAGAGTTAATATTGTGCAAAGTGAATACAACTGTTGTCAATAATGATAGTTTTGATTAGTCATTTTTGAACGTATATGTGTTGCTGCTACAGCCCTATCGATTGCTTGTTCGATGGTTATTAACAATCGTAAAAAAAGTGAATACTCATTAATGACCATGGAAGAAACAATCGTTCGGGCATATATATTCATAGAAACCCGAGGTTATAAAAAAAAATGATTTTTTTAGCAATGATTAGTGCAGTATCTCCAGCTCATCTTTTTCAGGTAAACCGTCTTCGCTGCTCTCTCTTATTCCATTTCGAATGAGTATTTCATAAAAAAAAAAAAACAAAAAAATCAATTTTTTTTTGACAAATTTGCGAGCGTGTAGATGATTGTGGCAATTTCTAAAAGTATATCTATTTCCCCCAGAGTTGAACATTGAAAACACTCTGAAGAAAATTTCCATATTTCTCAACAATAATTCTCTTGGGATTACCGCGCGTGGATGCTGCGGTCGCCCGATGTTTGCTGGCACAGATGCGATTGTGATTTTCCCTCTTAATGCTTCTCTCGCATTGAGGGTCCTTCGTTTTTGCAGAGTTTTCCGTTTCCTCATCACAGCGCTCTGCTCTTTCCAGCAGAGACGCAAAAGTATTATGTCACGCGAGCGAAATTGAATTCTTGCCCCAGTGCTTGCCGGAAATAATATTATGTTTTATATCTTCGACACTCGCTTCATCGACAGGCGTCATCGCGAGCGTCCCTATCGGAATTCTTTAATGGGAATTTTCTACATTTTCTGCCGGTAACTCTCGAATGAGATCATACCCATGGATGTCTATAGATATGCGTTTCTGTGTGTGTATATATGTTTGTGTACATATCCACATAAGTACACTCACACATACAAACGTGAAGGTGAAATTCCATTTTAGGACTGGTACAGAACGAACTCGAATGCATCTCGACTCTTTTCTCTGCCTCTTTCTTTCTACCTCTCACAAGGCACGCGCGTATACACATACGCACATGCATACACGAACGTATCTACGTACACTCCTGCTCGATAGTTTGTATACACCTGTGCAGATTTCGCACTTGCGTATGGGTTTTTGTTCATGAAATGGATAATTGCACTTTTTTCCTTTATCTATGTTTGATTCTAAATTCAATTGTTAGTAAAATATGCCGATTAACTGATTGAATGGCGTTTCCAACTTTTGTCGAAGTTGAAAAAAAAAAAAATTGCAACAAAAGCCCTGACAAAATTGTAAGAAATTCAAAATCAAAACGTAATAAAAAAATTCTACTGATTTTTTTCTCATCCATTGCTCATGGAATAAAATTCGAAATCAATAAGCAATGTTATTAATTAAAAGAATTTCCATGCTACCTTAGTGTGCGTATTTTTTTTTTAGTATAATTTACTATGCAATGTTATTCGATTTGAATTTCTTTTTTTTCAAACAATTTCGAGAAAACTTGAAATCTTTCAGTTTGTTTCATTTCTGGTCGAATGTTTTTTTTATGAGCATTGAATATCATATATACGAGGTTTGAATTCGTTTGAATATTCATCAGAGATAAATATTGAATTTCAAGGTTTGTTATTTTTGGTCCCGACACGGTCGCGATACAGTAACATAAAATTTGATCATGTATCTATTTTTATCAAAATTCCACAAGAACAAAAGATTAGCACATGAAGAAGTCTCGATGCAAAAAATAATGCCAACGAAACAGAATAGGTGGAAAAAAAATCGGCAGAAGTACGTGACGAGTTTTGTTAGCTTATTTCAGACTGTGTTTGTATAATCACGAACTGGCTAAGTAGGTCGAGCAAATTATTTATGTCAATATAATTTCTTTTGTTCGAAATATATATTTTTTTAAAATTGATTTTTGTCCATGCTCTTATTTTCGTAGAACAACTGTTCTCGAGAACGACAGTATTTTTAATAAATCGAAAGACTCTTCTTCAGGGATAAATAAGTTTAAATGGATTCGATAATTGCTTCGTTTCAGTTTATTCAACGACTTTTTGTGTAGCCCGAAGGTAACTTTTGGTTCAGGTTCGAATTGGTATCTTTGAGGCGACTATGATGATGTGACTCTCAGGCATCAAAATAAATTTTTTAACGGATCAAGTAGTATGCTCCGTTAAAAAAAAATCTATTTAGATGTTTATAGGTTCGCTTAAATTGGCGAACAATTTCACATTTGGATCCAACCCATCAAGTCACCAGGTATGATCAGGGGGTTCCCTGGAGTGCAGCGTGTTACAGAACGGCAGCGTCGTGGAAACAACCGAATATTGATTAAACGCTTTCGCACGAACACCAGAGAAGTGAAAGAGAGATAGCTTCAACTAATAACAGAGTGGGAGAAGGGGGGGGGGGGGGAAGGCGGAAAATAGAAAGAGATAGAAGTCTCTGCGTGCACGTAATTAGTAGACGCCCTGGAGTTTTAATAGCACTATAATAACACGCAACATCGAATTATAAAGAGGTCATAGAACCCTGTGACCGAACCATTAAGAACGTGAGCAAACTCCGTTTACTCGTTTATTTCGTCGTTGTAGTATGCTGCTGACGTGTCGCTCGAGTTATTCTCCTTAATATGAATAAATACCTTATTTAATTCTTTATTCCGGATATTTTCGAAAACAGCTACTGATGAGGTGGACTAATTTTGCAACCACAAAATTGTTATTCGATCTCGTCAGTGTCTATGATTAGTCGTACATTCATTTTTTTTTTTTTTTTTGGGGGGGCCTCTAAGACCAGGATTGTTGTACGATACCAAAAGTGGCTCAGGACAAAAGCGCAAGAACAGTCCGGATGGAAAAGCTCAGAAGGAAAGTCCGTAAGAATAACACAGAAAAATCAATAGCTCACGGTAGATGTTGCTTCGCGTCTTCTGAAAAAAATCTTACGTAAATGCTTCTAGCCTGTTTCGATAGAGAATAAAATCGTCTTGATGAAAGAATCATCATCGAAATTGGATTATTGATTTCATAAAGAACTTTTATTGAGAAATCTTGACGGCATTATCCGTAAATCACTAGTAAAATATTTGAAAGCATTTCACGTTATGTTGCATGAGAAACATCATTTTTTATTGTATGTTTAAGTGAAAATGGCATGTTTTTCTGCTACGTGAATTATTTCTAAATTATCATCAACGCGAGCACCATGCTCTTCTGTATGCAGTAACGTAATTCGTTCCGTGCCGAAGCTCGTATAGTATCGAATTGCGTAAAGCGAGATATTTCGGTTGCCGGAAGCTCCTCTCTGAGGCTAAAGGTTCTCGATTGCAAACCGAGACTCGGCGCCTTTGTGATGTCGATGCTCACTATCCGAGGTTCTGTGAGGTTGAGGCACGGAGTAAGAGAGAAAGAGAGAGAGAAAAATTAAAAAATGACGAAATATATTGTGTGAGGGTTGAAAATCGATGTCTGAGCACACCGGCTTCTAATGAGCTCTGCACTTCAAGTGGTTGAGAGCGTGTATGTTTAACGTACGTTCAGCACAATTTCATGCCAGCGATCCAACCTCATTACAATTGTGCATACGAAGTCTTCTTTCATTTTTTTCCCCACCTTGAATACACGATGATCGAAGCCTCGGCCTTTAATCACAGAGACAGGGTTAATCGAAGTTCATAGAAAAAAAGAGGAAGATCGACGAAGCGTCTTTGTTCTTTTATAAAGTGAAATTTCCATTCAATCTTTATTTCGGCAAACTTAATAACATTCTTAGTGACGAGCGGATGCGAAAAATAACATTTTTCGAATAATTTTTGCTCTCGAATGACATGGATAAAGATCTGAAATTAACGGTGGATATTCTTCAGGTAAATTATCGTGAAATTTTACGAAATATATTCAAGTAAATAAAAAATTTCGTGGTCAGGATCCAGGAAAATGGCGCGAAATGCCTCATGTGTATGTATATAACAATATTCTGCCGATAAATATTCCAAGGGACATCTCATTATTTTATATTTTGAGCTCATAAGCCGTATTTACGAGAGGGGACGCTTCAAACTTCCAACGTTCGTTTTTATTTCAACCGCTCTCTTCCCTTCCCTTCATCCCTTTAACCCAAGCTTCCCGTTCGGTTTTCCACAGCTTTTTTATTTTTTATTTTTTATTCCCTTTTACCTCCCTTCCCAAAGCATGTTAAGCACAAAAGTTCGGTCCCATCGGACGACTAAACTAACTTTCCCTGGTAGAGAACGAAGGAAGCCTCTCCAAGAGCGGAATACGGGGGCGGCAGATCTTTCGGCTCTCTTATACTCGCTTCTGCTCTTTATTTTTCTCTACTTTTCACGGATTTTTCTCTCGCTTATTTTACGACGGTGGCACTATGTCTTAACACTACTTCCAGTTTGTGGTGAATTTTTTTTTTCCTGTTTCATAAATAAAGAATCTAATTTCATTTCGTGGGATCAGCAACGAATGATAGAAAGAAATAAAAAACGAAATACTGTTAGTTCCGGGCTACTGCTGATGAAACCACCTCTTTCGTGCATGAAACAGAATACATTTTCAAAATATAATTCTTTCGTACTGGCTTTTATGGTGGTCTGAAAGGATCCACCAGATTTTCCTCTCATTTTCCAACTGGCACGAGAGCACCAAACAACGGTGAGGCCAGATTAGCTGGTTCAGGCACGCCATGCACCAGCAGAGAAAGATCCTCGTCATGTTCATTAGCGGAAAGAAGAATTTTCAGAATTCCTCATTTTTATACGGTTGTTATCGTTCCCTCGAATAACCAGATAAACGAATAAAGAAATGTGTGATCGAATTCCCTCGATAATTATAACTTACTCAATTATTTACTTTTAGCTATAATTCATTCTAGTGGAGCAGTCCATAAAGTTGGTACCAGCGTATGATAATCATGAAGAATCTTCTCGTATCCCCAAGGTGTTTTTTATGCCATTCTTCATCATACATCTTACTCGTTTATCAATATGTCAGGCTCTGTCAATTTCTGAAATGATCCCCGGCATCTCCGTGAATCGGAGCTTTTCTTCGGTCTACTGTTATGAGCCAAACTCTGATATTAAGGTCGTGTGATAAATAGTTACATAAATTTGAACGTTTTTGTACATATTTAGAACATTGTGCACTGAATTCAATGAGATTTTATTTGTTTTTTTTATTTATTTTCCGACACTTATTCCAGCTACCCGAATTTACGATTGCATTTTAATCTGTTATTACAAATGTATTCAGATGGATAAAATTTAACACAAAGAGTCACTCCAACACATTTTACTTGCCCCCTGAACTTTGGAATTATTATTTTTTTTCAATATCCACGTGATTCAACATTTTTGACTTCCGTCAACACTCGGATAAAAATTTGTGAGTCTTACAATTGACACGACCTGAGATATTTAGGTATACAAAATATAAAATTTCTCTTTCTCGACTCAGGGCTATTTTTACAGGTCCAATACATCATTAATAATTAATGTTCCACTTACATATCTATTATTTCAAAAACCCGTGATAAATCTTGATGTTAAATAGATTTTTTGATGTCTGCGACAAAATGAAGATGAATATGGTTCGAGCTTCGGGTACTTTTCATTTTTCATATATTTTTTTTTTCAACGTCAGACCATTCGTGGACTCTTTTTTTTTATGGACTACATGTAGGTGGGTCTTTCTTTACGTTTTATAAATGGCATGCTCTTCAATAACCTATGCCCTCGATCTCGAAATCTCGAAAGGGTTATTCGACGTCTTGCTCATTCGAGATTCTTACCCTCTGGACCTTTCCATCACATCCGTCACATTGAAGTGAGATAAAGAGAGAGAGAGAGAGAGAAAGATGGAGAGTTGACGTTGCGTGGATCGAGTAGATGGAGATTCCCCGAATGGGACCTCCCCCCTGGTTTGGCGAGCTGTTGTCCCCAGGGGAGAGGGAGGCTAATCAGGATGAATGGCTTTGCCCACTGGCCTCCCTGTTTCCCGACCAACAACTTACCACCAGTGGCAGATTGTGAGCGAACAAGAGAGCTCGAGAGAAAAAGAGAGAAGCGACGTTGGTATCATGGTCGACGACCATTACAGCCCAAGGTAACCGCATAACCACAGCGCCCGAGATCTTCCACCAGTGTCATCGGTCTCCATTATGAAAGAGTACCTCACTACCTAAATCTCATTTACTCCGTTCAATTTCCGGCTTTCGAGCATCAAGAAAATCATTCTAAAAATGCGAATCTTGCTGCATTCACCTGCCTGATTAATTTTGCACTTTTTCGATCTGCTCTGAAAAGACTTACATTTTTACTCCCATTAGTAGATTCGAATCTCATCATGGCCAGGTTACTTTCGGCTGTTTTTAATTCTGAAAATTTTCAACGTCACAAACCTCCTTAGATTCACTTCAAAATGGCTTATCATGAACAAAAATTCTTACTTCGTTATAATTCCAATAAAAAAAATGAATAAAAAAACATTTCTATGCCGTTTACTGACGTTTTGGTCAGTTTATTGGTTTGAGTTAAAAATTGATCGTTATATATTTTGAAAACATGAAAGAGAATCGTGATAAAAAAGTTTTAGGTTGGTAAAACATTTTGTGAATTTTCAATGAAGCGGGTATACGCCCGAAGAAGTGACCCCAGGTTTACTTGTTTAGAGAAACTTTAGCTTCAAGTATCTTTTGTTAGTCCTGAACAGTGCTTGAAGTGAAGTATATATCGTCTCTTCTCTCGTGCGACTTTAGTCCGATACTACTATATCCTCTCTTATCATCTATCTTCTTTTGGTCTCACCGCTACTGAAACTGTCCTTAAACTCTTCTTGGCTTCTTTTCTCGTGGAATTCTCACTTATACTCTCCGCCTCGTGTCTCATCTTCTAAAGCTTCCTTTTTGCTATCCCTTTACCGTGTATCTTACTTTCCCTGGAGACCTTCGTCTCGTAGAGTTTATCTTTTTTGTCATCCTCCTTTTCGATTATCGTTTTTCCCCTCACTTTCGTCGCACTTCCGATCCGCACTTTTATTACAGGAATAGTAGATTCGATTGATTTTTAGTGTTTTACGATGTTGAAAATTTGAAAATCTCAATCGCGTCGTCTCGGTGATTTTATTCGAGGAAGGCGACTAACACCGAGACTTTTTTCCTCCGCACTGATTCATCTCGCTATTTTGGGCACCGGTCGGCGAAGCGACACAACCGGAGAAAGAGAGCATCCGGGTCGAGTTTCTAATTAGATTTATTAGTATCATTTAAGTTGAATTTTTCTTATCCGAATACTCCAAATTTCTGTTCGTTTGAGCTTGAACATTGTATTCGAGTCAAATAGCTTCCGCACTGAGAAAAAAAATTGAAATTGTGGCGAACAAATTAAATTTGTTGATTCAACAAAACTTTTGTTGATTCAACGATATTTTTGTTGTGGTGAGAAATTAAGTATTTGAATGAACCAAATATCGTTTGGGTTAACAAATTTCATTTTGTTCGCTACAATTCGTAGAAACAACAAAAAAATTTGTTGAACCAACAGAAAATTTGTCGAACCAACAAAAAATTTGTTGAATTTACGAATTCATTTTTCTCAGTGCGGTGGAATTCGAATGATACACGATGGAATTTCGTCGCTAATCATTTCTATATTTGTTACGTTGATTTCATTCTTCGCGCGTGCTCACTCATTAATATTTTCTGTTTTAAAAATTTATCACGTAAGACTTGATAATCGAACTCGTCTTATCATTGTTCGTGCTCGCACATAATTTGTGAATAAAACAAATCTAGAAACATTGATACGTGGAAACATGCGATTAACAAAGAGATCTCAATCGTTTCAAATTGCATGCGCGATCTCTGCAGCACTCTCTCATACTCGAATATGACGATATTCAGAAGTTTTTATTGAATTTACACAAGGGCTAAAGGTCACCATACAGATTTCGGCCAATATAGACGGCTTCATTGATGCACGAACAGCGGTCACCCAACCAAGTATCGGCGTCGCCGGATGTAATGCTCATTTTAGGAGAACGCCAAAGCCATACATACCAACGGCTTGCGCATCGCTGTCGATCTTGGTGTACAATTATTTATTTTTGTTAATTTGTGATTAATAAATAATGGCCTATTATTTTCCTCCGTGTACTCTAGAAAAAACATTTGTTTTGACGAATTTAAAAGAGTCTTTTTTTTATTGGAATTGGGATTCTCAGTTTTCGGTATTTCGAAGAACTCAAGAAGAGTTATGCTTAAAAGAACTTTGATAATTTCAGTGTATTGTGTCGACGAAGACCGTCACTTGGGAATGTGTTATCGAGGACGGGTATTTTGGGGAATTATTTTGTTCTCGAATGTTGGATTTCTGGGACGTTGGATTCTAGCTTAAGAGCTGCCATTCTCATTAATTATCAATCAGCGATTTTTGCTTATTATATGCTATTCAATTTAAATTCTTGGTGTCAGGCCGGAGCACGACAAATGGTAATTATTCACAAATAGCTTTTAAAAGAATTCTAATGATACACGATCGAATGTTGTTGCTGTAGCAACTTATCTCGATTCTTGTCATGTTGATTGTTTTCATGTGCGCGTGTTCACTTATAAATATTCTGTTTATTAAAAATTTTTCACGTTATCATTGCTCGTGCTCGCGCATAATTCGTGGATAAAACAAATCTAACATTGAAACGTGCAAATATGCAGTTGGAAAAAATTTCAATTTTTTTGGAATAGTATAAAAGCAGCAGTATATTTTCTCGACTAGAGCAAATCATAATTACTCGTCGAAACCGACACGAGAGGCCATCGATTGGGAGTCTCAGACAGTGGTGAGTTAAAAAACGTTCTAAATATCGTCGATGTGAAAGTTGATGGATTTTTTTTAAAACCCTTCAACGCCTGTAAGACACCTTTCGCATGTACCCTTTTCTTGGGAATTATTCATTCAATTTCATGTTTTGTCATAATTCGTTTGAAAAAATTGTTTGAACGATTCAATTAATTTGTCTGAACAATTAGTGGAATCATACATCCGAAGCATTATTACTCGTAGAAAACGATTTATAAAAATGTTGAATCGTTGAATTTATTTAACGAAGAAATTTGTTTAATCGAATCGTGTGAACAGATTGTCCCGAAGGTCCGCGAAGTCTGGAAACAATATTGAAAAATTCCGATTTTTCATTGTAGTTTGTTTAAACAAATAGTGGAAATAAATTACCAATTAATTCTTGCTTGTAAATAATAGTTTTGAAAAATTTCAATTTTTTGTCTAAATTTGTTTGAACAAATTATTTGAAAAAACTAAAACTATGTTTGTCTGACAAACTGTTCCGCGTAGATCACGATTTTGGAAACAATTTTAAAAAACTTTGATTTTCTGTCAAAATTTGTTTGTTTGAAAAAATTCTGAAAAGGTCTCTGACCATGAGCGGAAATATAATGAGAACATAAAAATACAAAGTCTTTTTGACTGACAAGGTCTGACCCAAGGGGAAAAAAGGCTGCGGTGGAGCCGCTACTTCGTTTTCATCATTCATCTTTCCGGCCACAACAACAATTAATTGACTACGTTTATACACCACTCCGGTTCAGTTATAAATCAATATAGATATACAAAATACATATGTATTCATGTCCCTATGTATACATAAAACCGGAATAAAAGGGCCGTGTAAACGTATAGTCATTGATAAATTCAGAATGCTTCAGACTTTATGAGATACGTAAAATAAACGAATTTGATCTTGTTGCGAATTTTATTTTCATCTCTATTCCGAAAAATTGGTACAACCGATATCTCTAAAAACCATTGATCTCGTTTAAATTTCGCTCATGAATTTTTAAAATTCAATGTGAAAACATATTTCTTCGTTGCAAGACAAGGAACTTTGTTTTGTGAAAATCAAACTTTTATTCAAAGCCTTTTAGCAATGTTATTTATCGAATAATTAATGTTTTTTTTTTCACTTTTTGAGGATTATTAACGATAATGAAAATAAGAATTTATCAAAGTGGTTAAAGAGCTTATGAATTTTTTCAAAACTCGATCATTATTCAAAGAACCCAGTTACTTTGGAACTTTTTGCTGGTTAAATCATACTACTCATGTTATCATGTGTAGATTCTAATGTTCTTGAGATTGATGTCCAAGCTTTCGAGTGATATCTCATAGAAATTCAAGCTTGGAATTCAGTGGCTCCTGCTGAAAGAATAGCTGATATAAGTCTTTTTGAGTAACTGTTGACGTTCACTACAGTCCAATTGTGAATTTAAAGTTAGAGCTTCATTTTTATGATAAAAAAAAAAAAAACAATCAATTATCAATCGAATTTCGTTATTCATTATTTTATTATCATTCGCCCATCAAATTTGGTCAATTTAGGTTAAAGAAAAGATGTATATATTCTAGAGAACGGGTTTTACGACGCAATTCACTGTATGGGAATTTTTTTTCTCACTTTTCACTTTTTTTTCTTTGCAGTTTACCAAAGTTCGCTTTTCGTGATTAGAAAAAGAGGAAGAAGTCGCTGAGAGTGTGAATGTCAGAAGACATGTAAAAGCAGCAGTGATTCGAGAATTGTTCAGTTAATCGAAGGAACGATATGTTCTCGTTTATTGAAACAAAGGATTCGAATATGAAACTGATAGTTTTAACATATTTTGTCGCGGTGCTCAGCTGCGTGTGGGCTCAAACTGATAGCCAGCCAAAAGATAGAGAAAGTAAGGAAACGATGAAATCGATCAATTAATTTTATTATTTACACGAATAAAAAATTTGTCAAGTGTTTTTTTCTTTCTTCATCGGAAATATCAGAATGCAGGGTGAAAAAATTTTTGGTAGAAGAGTATTTTTTTTTGCATGGATCTCGAATCACGATTGATCACAAAATAATGAAAATAATTTAACCATTTTTCGATATTACAATATAATAAAATGGTTTAAACAAAATTACACAGGTTTATATGACTGGGCCGATTTGTGCCCCAATGAAATCATTATTAGCGATCAGCATGACGACCGGTGTTACTTGAAGTTCTGTTATACAGAGGGCACCAATCGATGTCGAAATAAACCGCAAGAAAGAAAGTAAGTTGCATAGACTACCAAAACGTTAAGAATTTGCTATAGTTCCAAGCTTCAAAATCAGCCAATAATTCAATATTCTTTAACACTGAACGTACTAAAAACGATTGGATGAGCCAACCGACATGAAAAAAATATAAAAAAATAAAAAACTAATGCTTCCTGACTTTAATGTAAAAATTGATGCTTCGTGGCTTTACTTATTTTTGCAGATGTCGAGTACTACCATGTATTGAAGGCCAGATTGGATACAAGGAAGGAAATTTGACGAAGCCGTATCCTCGTTGTTGTGGTGAACCTATATGTAGAGAACCTTTTCTGACTCCAAGACCTTCAGGATGATCAATGTGTAATGAAGAGTACATTCTAAACAAAGCTTCCAAGAATATTCATAAAATTTTCTTTCAATCGAACATTTGGCAATTTTTCGTGTGTTTGTGACATGATTTTTCACTCGTATCCCTGTTTTTCTATTCAGTCTTTCTGTCGGGTCAAATTTAGTTTTACCTCCCGACAAATCTCTCGAGACTCTATTTCCTGGATTGCTTCGTGTCCTCCGATGAGTGGCTGTAAAAGGAAAAAAGAAAATATAGCGTTATCAATTGAATAACGAAATACTTGTCGTTGGAAAAAAAAAAAACCAGTAATTTTCATCACGCCTTATTTTATTTATTTATTTTTTTCTTTTCGCAACGATTAATATCTCCGTTCTTAATGTCAGCATTTATTATAACCCCATTTAATTTTCGACTAATGGTAATTTGAATTTGAAAGAGTTGATGCTTTTCTGGGTGACGTTGAGTAATCGAAAAATGCCTGATTTCATTCACACGTTGAGTCTTGACCGTGCACGAAGAATTTACTACGTCTCGGGATATAAAGCTTTAAGAAGAATAAAATACTGTCCAACAATAATGTTAAGATTTAAAAGTAAACGCTACGAGAAACTCACGCAATTCTAAATATCTTCGACCAACAGTTTGCAACACGCAGCGAACGCCTAAGCGTTCCGCAACACTTCGTGATGTCGTGTTCAACCCTTTCATTGTTATTATCTTAATACGATAGCACACTCCACGTGGTGAGGTCTAGTACCGTCTGACCCGTTCTCTGTTTAACGAGATTAGCATAATGCCGCGAAGCCCTTCTCATCGTCAAATACCCCAAGCTCTGCGTGTACTTGTACGATGTACCAGGGCATATACACCTGCCCTTACACCCTCTCCATTCCTATACAACCTGTGTATATGTGTGTATGTGAAAGCGGATATATACATACGTGCAACAAGACTTTTTGTCACGTCAACCGAACCAGACAAAGTCGAGACGTGAAATTGATCGATTATCCAAGCGTACCAAAGCCTTATACCAGATTTCATAACACGTTTTCCACTTTTTGAATTAACCACCATTCCCATGCGTCAGTTATTATTCTTTGATATTGGGTTCTTTGTTATTCAAGCCGCTGATACACTTTAGGGATGCACAGTCGTTCAATTTTATCGCAATTTTTTTCATCTGTCAAACTACTTTAATTGGCGATAACAAAATCAGATTTTTTCGTTCTTCATACGATCTCTGATATGATGCTGAGTCTGAAAACTGAATAAGTCATTTATTTATACATTTCTAACATACCACATGTAAGAAAATGGTCGGATCGCGTTGCTCGATTGAAAGCAAAAACGTATGTGCGATAGAGACATAAACCTCCCATGAATACGATGAGCTTTGCGAAAAATAGGGTTGTCTTTTGACTTTTTATCCAGTAAGGTCGCCATCTGATATACCAGCAGGCTGGAAAACTGTAGGCACCGCAATTCGGTAAGCCACCGAAAGTAAGCTGCCGCTTCTTCTCACCCTCCTACTCACCGCGTTCCTGACTTACGCATTACGATATGAAGTGACTGTAAAAGCAGTGTGCTGAAAGGATCTCTCTCGCGAATGGTTCTGTCAAGCATCGGACGACAGAATACAAAAAAAAAAAAAAAAAGAGAGAGAAGTAGTAACTCAACTTTTAATTAAAAGCTATTCAATTACACGAAAGCTGGGCGTATCTGCCTTCTTGTCGGTTCGGCTTTTCTCCATCCATTCATTCCACATTCTCTTTTTCTCAACTTCCATATGACGTTTTCTCTCTTTCTCTCTTCCTCTTTTTCGTACTTTTATTATTTTACTTTGTTTTTTTGTCTCGATGCAAACGCTGTAGTTCTTGAAATTGCGGTCGTGCCACTCTCATCCAGGGCCCTTGAGGCTCGCACAAACCTATTTCGACCCTCCCGGGCGATTTAGTAGTGCTAGAAACGAGGAAGAGAAAGAGAGATGTAGCTCTCGGAAGTTCGTTTCCAACGTTATACTGGCCTCATTTACTTAGTTCAAGATTTTACGATGTTGAGTGGAAAAGAGGCATCTTATTCGGTGGCCCGTATTCCGTTTCTTACGATACGAATGACCAACTTTGGTCGCTTCGTCTTCGACTAATTAGGCAAATAGTTCAAGCCAATCGGAATTCCTCAATGCTTCTCTTCGCCATCTTATTTCTGTCGTACTCCCACGACGATGAAATTCGTAAACCCTCTTGTGAGCTTCTCACTGCTGTACTTCAAGCCCTGAGGACAGCGATTTACTTAACCTGATACCCCGCGCTGTCTAGATAGTTGCTTCCGATACTCTGCACCGCACGCTTTCTCTCGTGCTCTGTCCTTAGGAAAAATGTAAACGAGGAGCACTCGAGCTACGCGAATATACGCGTCGTCGAATCATCTCCGGGGTTAAATTTATGCGATAAAAATCAGAGGGTAGAAAACGAGAGGGCGATTGACGGCAACCCTTCAAATAAATTGAATGCTGAAGAAATATTTAACACATATATATATATTGATGGTATGATGTCGTCGGTCTTTTTAGTTCTTTGTCTTATTTCGTCCTTACTATCGAGCGAAGAAGCTACTCCATTTCGAAATGACAGTGTGTGTCCAAGCCAAAATCTTCGGACCGAAACAAGGTTCTGTGAAAAGCGAATTGCCATATACCACGGCACAATTGTCCGTAAATTTTTATCGTTGTTTTATCAGACGAATACCTAAATGTATCGGCCACGTTTGGCAAATTTCAAGTAAAATTTTGTACTCTCCGATAATGAAATATTTGATATTTGTATAATTTCTGTGGGGAATCTCTGAGCACAACGACTTTTCAACGTTGATTGATAACGTAAAAAAATGTGGGAAATATCTTTGTGGAGTTGGGGGTCAAGTTATCCGGAGGAAGAGGTGCGAAATAGAATTATGAGAGTAGAAAAGCGGTCACGAAACTGCATACATTACGTGAAAACATTTTTTTACTTCCTTTGCTCTTTTCTTGTCCCTACGAGTGGCCTGCTTTCCGAACTCCCAACATGAAAAGGATTCATCACCTGCTTCTCGGCTATATGTCAGACGAGACTTCTATTCAGACAAGTTGAATTTGATTTTCAGTCAATTTGAACACATTTGGGATTGATGGGGCCGGTTTAAGAATCTCAGACTTTTATCCATTCACAGACGTTACTACGATTTTCAATCTGAATTTCAACGTGTCTCTCATCCTTCTTATAACATTACAGAAATTTTGCCAAGCCGGCACGATGAATATCGAGACGTTTTGCCTCCAACTTTTTTGACCTTTGCTTTCCATGAGATTGCGTTCCTATTGAAACGACCAGTAAAATATAGTGACTCTCGCGAATATTATTTTCAAAAATGTACCAAAAAAAAGAAAATCGTAAAGAAAAAACAAGGAATTTTCACGATTGAACTTGGGTTATCATCGTTGGATCATTTGGATTGAGGCCTAATCCAGAATTTTTGGTTGATTCATGAAAATCAAAGTACTCTTTCTAAAAAAAACTTCAACCGCAACGAATGTGCTGTGTACCTGATCTCACGAAAGATACGTCCAAGATTCCTTCCTTCATTCAAGAATTACGAGAACGCGAAGCTGCTTTGGTTATGAAAACCCACGACCCTAGCGACGACGTGGAGTTGATTATCGAAGATCTATGTTATCGAATATACTCTCATCGAAATCCATAACATCATTTCTTATGTTGAGTCAACAGAGATTAATTCTCAAGTGTATGTAAATGGAGTCAACGATTCATGAAAAATTGAAAATGTTACTACTTTATTCTATAATAAGAGTGGTACGATCGTGCATAGGAGTCCCATCACACGTAATATTGGAAGCCTTCCAAGTATTCCGCAAATTCAAGATGGCATCTTAGAACTCTTCGTCTCCGATATGAGCCTTATTTTCCATATTTCTTAATTGTGCCTTTATTACACGGAAAATGGAAGAATTTCTTAATGAATTGGTCCGAATAATTGTGAAATTCTTCAGTCGCTAACGCTCCAAAGTTATGAGAAATTACAAAAAATGTAAACACAGAGGCGCAGACAGAGTTTAGAGGTGTGGAACGAATGGTAGCTATCGAAATTTTCTCCGAGACCATTCTTTCGTGTTAATCAGCAATCCATAGATCCTTCATCTTTAATACTCGAACTACGATCCAGCATAATTTCATCGGTATGCTAGGTTTTGCTACCGCCCATACGCAGTAGCGTACTTTAAACGTTATCCGGGCGCGTTGCACATATGAAAAAAAGAACACGTACGAATTACATATGTCTATATATATATGATGATAGCTGCGATGAGAGGGGGATCCGCCGCGGCTCGGACCCGGCGGCTATCGCAGCTCACCACTTGAGACGGCTGTTAGCGTGTTGACTTAAGTGCCTACGAGAATTAACAAGACCAGCCAGACTTGCCAATCTGCGTATGTGCACATGCGTGTGGATCATCATATTTTTTTTGTTTTTTTTTTTTTTTATTAAGCCCCGCCTCGAAGTATTTATTTTTTTTTGCATTTTTCGCCGGGGTTCAGGCAAAATGAACAAAAATATTTTGCAATTATATATTTATTTATTATATGCTCGGATAAATAAGCAACCTTAGTTATTAATGACCGGAAAAAAGCTGCTCTTGTATGAAGGATTGGTATGAAAAGCAAGCCTAAAAAAAAGAACAGGATTGGCTGTCGGATTAAATCGAATAAAGAATTTGAGTTGAATTTTGTGTCAAAGAGGACTGGTTGAAAAGTTCATGAATTACTGAAGAGGTAATGAAGTTCGTCGTGACACGAGATCACAGTTAAAATATCGTGGAGAATAAATAACGCGAAAAAAAATCACGACGACGATCAATCGTAATTATACAGGCATCCATTTTTCGAATCATTTCAATATTTGACGATCAATGTTGTATGTATGGGAATGCACTGTGCATGAGAGAATGGATAACGGTTCAGCAGATATAATACGCGAGGATGCGAATGATTTCCTATATGCAGCTTCCATCGCAGGTTGATAATCGCAATGAGAATTCGGTATCAATTTCTGTATTGCGTCGAATGCTGTATATATATATGTCATTCGAATTTATGAAATCTCACAATGAAAAATTGCTTTTTATGCGGTGGTCAGGTTTGAAATTCTAATTGCATATAATTGGAAATTCGGATGATCCAAAGTTAGGGTATTCAGACCTCCTCGGATACTTGGAAACTATTGTTCGGTCAAAACGCGCTGTTTCGATGAAAACTTTCGGAATAGGCCATTGGACTTGGACACATGTTTCGACGGATCGAATTTTCATAAAGAAATTGTTGAAAATTTGATAAAATTGAAAAGAAATAGTGTTATCTAGCCAGAATTTTTGTTACGCTATAATGTTTTGTCTTTCTCACATATTTTCTCATCGTTTTCTCAACACGATAAAAGGTCACGTGAGAATCGTAAGGGGACACTTGTGTATGATGACGTAGAATATAACCGTTGAGCCAAAACGATTCTCGATAGCCGTAGAGCTCGACTGAAATGGAGTTTCTCATGTGCTTCAAATATACTAGGATATGGAGAATCTTCGATAGACATGGGAGACGGAATAGTGCAGAAAACGGCAGGCAGGTGGGGATAGACGCTTTGCGGTCCGGGGAATAGATTTTTTGGGACGAGAGCTCGACGGTTTTTCAGGCAAAATATATGTATAGTCTCGGAAAGCCAACACGCTACATCAAGGATGGTGGCAACTGTACTTTGTAAAATAGCGGAAGGGCTGAGGAAGAGAAGGGGTCAAGAGAAGGGCTGCTGCGTCTGGCGTCGCGGCTGTTAGCTTGGGGAAGAGCCCACATGAGAGTGGTGAACAGCCAACCGTACCATAGCGCTAGAAAGAGAGAGAGAGAGAGAGAGAGAGAGAGAGAGAGAGAGAGAGAAAGAGCTTTAGGAGGTAGAGAAATAGTTGGGCTGTCCGGTTACCGATGTTCCCTCCGGGACCCGTCAAACATACGGGAACGGCGACAGCGAGCCAGCAGCTTTTCTGTACTGACAGAGCAGCTCGCGACCGTTTGCAAGCGCGGGTTTCCTGCCTCTTTGCTCCCTTGAGGCCGAGTGATAAAAACATGGACCAGTCAGCATCCGACAACGAAGTTTCCCCTTTTACGCCACACGTACTTTTCATTCTCATCTCGATCTCTTTCTCGGGCTGCCTGTACTTTCCTCTTACTTCCTTTTCTCTCCATACTCCCTTTTGCCTTTTACCTTTTTCGACAAAGAAAATGTGGGGATCCGAGCGTTGCCCGATTCATCCTGGACTGCTGCGAAAACCATTTGGCCAACTACTACAAACCTATGAAGATTCATATATACAGATGCTTTTTTTTATATATATGTATATATCTGTAGAAAAATATAGTTGTTCTCTGAATGTAGCTACACTCGTAAAATTCTCTCTCGAGACGATGTTCCACGGAGGATGCCTACCTCAAAAAACCTTTATATCCTCCAAGAAACCACGCACTCGAATAAAAATCCTTCAGCCGCCGAAAAAAAGCGAGCCCTTGGGATTGTGGGCGAGTGACAGAAACCACAACAGCTCATATAAGAAAAAGCGCGAAATTGCGAATGATATTATCCTGGAAACGAGCGTCCATCTGCTACACACTTTTTTTTGTCTTTTCTTTAAGCTCCGAAGAGCAGAGCACGTAGCAATAATCATTTAATTAGAGATTATATGAAAAAATAAACAACTTCATCACGATTTCGATGGCAAGTTTTTTAATAAAAGAAAAAAAAAAAAACATCGAATGAGAAAATGAAATTGATTTTTTTTTCTCGTAATTCGATGATCAAATAAATTTCTAACATTTTATTCGATAACGGATATATATGCTGCGAAGAAAATTCTCGTTTTCAGTATGCCGATCTATATGTTCCGTTTTGACAAAAGTTCAACCAATAATAACAAAGATGAACGTAAGAAATAATGGCAGGATAAATTGAAAGGAATATGCGCGTGAGTACTTCTTAATTCGATGATCCCTTGACAAATGGACAACGTTATCGAGAAGCAAAACTTTCTAATCGATGCAGGAACACGCTTTTCTCTCGTACTGGCTCTTTTCACTAGTGATGCACTTTCGCGAAAATCCTGTGATTGATCGATCATGTTTTCACGCTCTTCCTCTCGTTCCTTACTCTCACCCTCTTGTTCTCGTATCAAAGATGGGTACGTAGAAAGCTGTGTATTCACGTAGACGAGGAAGAACGAGGCTTTTCGTATAATAGCAAAAGGATTGAGGAAGTGTGCAGTATAGAGCCCGGATTCGTTCGACCTTCTTTCCTTCCATATATTACTATACATATATATATATATATATATGTATCTAAGTTATACATGTATATACATGTATGCATAATGTACACGATAGGAATACATTATCACGATCTTGCGCGTTCGGAGAACTTTTGAGGAAGAAAAATACTCGAGAGGAGTTGAAGATCAGAAAAATAGAGAACGAGGAAAAAGGAAAAGAATTACTTTTGTTCTTCTCTTCGTGTTATCCCCGATTTTGCGCCTCAGGTATAGCCCAATATCGCATCCCCTTTTATCGTCGATATTCAGTTCACTAATCGGAAAACGTCACAGCAAAACTTGAGATCGTCTAGCACTCGAAAACCCTCCGGAGACAACGAGCAAGAGTGTCGAACGAAAAGATTACGCTGAGATTTATAGCACAGAGGCTGTCTCTCCTGATTCTTTTATTTACGTACAGAGCTACAACATCGAGTTTGTCCTCGAGCATCGATTCGAGAGGGATTCCATGCTTAAATTAAGTGCGACAACTTTTCCGTTGGTAATGCCAAATAATTAAATTTTCGATTGAAATATTCTCTTTCATAAGAGAGCATGATTAAACTTTGTAAGAACGATCGGTTCTTACAATACGGAATGAAAAAGATGAATAATTAGAATCAAAAGAAAGTCGGAAAGAGAACGAAGGGGAGATCGAACTGAAGTGGAGAAGAAAATTAGCAGAGAATGAAAGTAAGACTGGAGCTATGAGAAAAACAAAAAAAAAAACAAACGTGATTATTCCCAGACACTCGATGGAACAAAAAACCTGTCTCGACTGTTATTTTATCCCTCCACCCTTCCTTTTATTCCTTTCCTTCTGCTTCTTTTTCTCTTTCTCTTTTAATGTCGTCTGTTGTTCGTTGGAAGAGAGAAAAAGAAAAATGAGAGTAGAAACATTTTAATGACAGAAGAAGATGAAGCATGAGATATTTTTCTACTTCATAGTTTATGCCAGCGAAATAAAGACTTTCCTGATTGAATGCGCAGAGGCTTCATTCGATTTGCTTCTCTCCCGCGATCAATCGCTCGAATTTGTATTTCCCGATAGGCATAAACGAAACGATAGACAGACCAGCCGATATCTCGTTATTCGTGTTCACGTCTGAACGAACGATTAATACCGTGGAACTTCGTGAAACGTTTGACGAAATTGCTGTATGATCGCAATGAGGAAGAGAGCGAGAGAGAGAGAGAGAGCAAGCGAATTGTCCGATATCTGAAATCAATACAAACAGATCTCTCGCTTATTCCTTCCTGCACAGGAAAAAAAAATGTATTCTAAAATATCAGTAAATGTATTCGATTTCATAAAATATATTTGTCGAATGTAGGTTAAAGTTGATCGTTGAGAGTGTATTTACGAATACAATTTAATTTTCATATCATTCAAATTAAATTGAATTTCAATGAGCGAAATATACATATTCATTCAATTATATCTTTCGAATTATAAAATTTTTTATAAACAGTCCGCACCATTTAGATTAGTATTCCGATTCATAAACTAAAAACACTTTTGAATATATAATTCAACTATCTTATAAATTGTAAAATGAGAAAAACCACATTCTGCATATGATTTGTTTGGTGAAGAGCTTACAGGCTCAGTGAGAACTCGAAGCATTAAAACACCAAAGTTTTTGTTCAGAAGAAAACGCGTCTCGAGGGCACTCCGATGACCCAGGGTTGATTTTTTTTTCCCGGTGTTCCACTTTTCCTTGCTTCGATTTTTTCAAGCACCTTGGGCTGGGTGCCGAGGTTATGGGCCCACGAATCGTTATTATAACCAATGAAGCGCGCACAGCTTCTTACCATTCGCGGGAATGATGGGCAGGGTGATGGGACCGTTGCCCTCGAGCTCAATGATAACGGAATCGGTAGTGAGGGTCGAAAGGTTTTGGGACAATTTAGACACAAGTTCTAAGAATTCAATGAGCTAATCACCAGGATAAACAGCAACGTTGAGCACCTATAGCGATGGACTGTATGGAAAATAGATTCCAAATGAATATTAGACAATGATTATTCCAGCATTTATTACAGCGTCGATTTTGAGAGGATATTAAAAGCACAACGACGATTCTCAAACAAATACGAAGAATTCAAAAGCGAAAGTTGGGAATGAAATGCAAAATATAGAGAAATTGAAGCACAAACACCCATCAGTAGCTGAGTAACACTTGGACACTATCATTGGAACGTTTTGACCTGGGTTGAAACCGCTACTGCCACTTATGACCGAGTAACACGTGAGCTTACATACCATTGGGTTATTTTGGCTTGATTCAAAACCACTATTGCCACCAGGCCACCGAAAAACCTTCGTCCACTACCTTCGATCGTTTTGACCCAATCGTGGTAGCCGAATAGCTCTGGGTTACGTTCATTGAAATTATCAAAGGTTAAAATTCATTGAGTAATTCAGAAACTTTCTCTCACTCATGGAATATCACGAACAATTAAGATTTTTTTTTGTATCCATTAAAAAAGTCGTGTACAATGCATTACTCTTTCATCACAGATTCTGCAACGCTGGTTCCCCGAGACTCTACCGAGTCTCCGAATATGATAGAGGAGAGGCTTAAAAAGGGGAAAAAAAAAACAACACAACCGAGGACATGTATGCAAAAATTGTGCAAACACATAACTCCCGAGCTTACGTTCCAACAATTTTTATAAAATTGATGTGTGGTCTGTTGTCTAAAAACCATCCTATATATAAATTCTGCATGGGAGGCGAGACGAAATACTATTGTGCAAGATTTGTTGTTGATTTACGATTAAAATCTTGTAACGTAGGGGCATTGATGTATGTTTTTTTTTTACTCCATACCAATTTACGTTTTTTTTTTTTTTTTTCACTAACGTGTATGATGCAGGATATATATAAGAGGATTCCCATTAATTGAATTATTATCCTCCCATAAAAAACACATCATAGCCAGTCGAGCTCGCTCGACATGGGACGCCCATAAGCCGATTATCTCGGAGTTATATTAAAAGAAAAAAAAAAAAAAATACAGCTCCATTTTGAAGAGAATAAGTTTTGTTTTTTTCGTACGAACATACTTTTCGCGTCGGCAGTTTTTGCGTTCGATTATACAAAAAATATTTCAAAATATTGATATCCTCCGTACCCCTTTTTCGAAACAAATATGGCGAAATTCGTGAAACGAGATTCATTGTAAAAGTGTCTGAAATACTTATAGTTTGATTTTTTTTGTGGTATAAAATAGTTATTAGCTGTATTACAATCCCCGCATGAAAGATAATCTTGAAATAATGTTATTTTTATTAATTCACTTGGTTCATCTGTTATTTTTCTGCTAAAAACTAAAAGAATCGTACCTTCAGCCACGAATCAGAAGAGACAATAACAGTTACAAAAAATTCATGAACTACTGGCTCCTGAAAATGAGTCGTTATTTTATACGATGAACGATTGTCTTCTCGTCGATTAGTGACGGTTGCAGATGATTATAACTGATGCAAGATTATCCTGATCGTTTATTTATATATATAACTACAGATATCTATTCCAAGTTCATGAAATATGAGTATATATATCGCGACGTACCAATTGCCAAAGTCCATAATGATCACAATTGACAAACGATCATCCGAAATGATCTATTATCTCCGTATTTTTTTTCGTTCGTCCTTTTACCATTCAGTGGACATTTCTAATGGGAATATCCGAACGTATCAATAGTTCAAAGTCAAATGGGCATACCGATCTCGTCTATAAGCTCAGACTCGACTCCGTTTTGGCACGGAGCCATTGATATTATCCGAGGAATGACCGATCGTGAGAGGCTCGTTCCGAAGCATGCAGGCAAGTAAAGTGTGGGGGGGAGCTCTACTGTAGAAGAAAATTCAAAGTTTTGATAAGGGCGGTGGTCGAGGGTTCAGTCTTTTGGCCAACTACCACTGTCTTCCAAATTAGATTCTGTATAGGTTACCATTCGTATATGAATAGAGTAGAGCGAAAAAGTATAAGGGGAGCGTAGTCGTGATATAGAGGGAAGAGGGTGTGCGACGTCGACAAAAACGTCGGCTGCAAAGTACATTGAGAGAGACGAAGAGGCTAAGTATAGGTGGAAGGTAGAGATAGTAGGTCCGGTAGAAGATAGGTGCATCAACGGTATGGGACCGAATACCCCGACGAGGACGAGAGCGAACGAGAGAAAACTTGACTCTTCCTCTTTCTTTCATTCTCGCCGATCCGTTATCTCTTTCTCACTCTGACACATTTGGAAGTATTCTTCGGGGCATGCGCGTCACGTGGGTGTATCGTCGTAGTCCACCCTTACTCGAGCCGTATCTACCAGCCACGGAGAGCATCCCCACTCCTTTTTTGACTCCGTTTACCACCCTTGTCCCGTCGAGCACGCTCCCCACCATCGAGAGCAAATTCAGTCACCGGTACGATACGCGACTAGCGGCACTGCTCGCCACTTCTCTCCGCGCTTCAACGTTTCCTCCATTTTTTTTTCTTCAACCATAAATCTACTTTCTTTTTTGATTTTTCGTGGAGAATTCTCGATTGATAACCGAGATATACCGTGACAACGATGATAGACAAGGAAAAACATATTGATCCTGCGAGATTGAGTGATTGAGTGAACCCAAGTGTCGGAAAATAAACGATTTTTGAGCTTGTAAATAACTTCGAGAAGCTCTAATATTTAGTGGATGATAGAGTTTAAGAAAACAAATGGAAATAATCGTTTTCAATTTGTTTCTCGTAAATGTCTTTCGATTCTGACACGAGAGCAAGGATAAATGTCACAAGGAAACAATTCTTCGAGCGATAAGTGACCTGGCGCATGTGTCTGACTAAACTCTCACTCATACTACTGTATGACGTTTCGGCCTCGCGGCTTTCTGTTTACAAACTTTTCGCATCTCGGAGAGCTCTCGATCCTGGAGCCTCGCCCCATTCAAGATACGTTTTCCATGCGTTTTAATTGCTTTTTCGTCATAACAGATCAACGTTGAGTCTCCGAATTGTGTGCCTGGTAGTTAAGTGGAAGAAAAAAAAATTGGAATAAAACAATTTTTAGGTATTAACGAACTATTCGTGTGACGAGATCGAAACGAATGAACGAAAATATTAATTTCACTGTGATCGTGACGAAAGCCATATAATATCAATTGAATAAATAATCTTTATGAAACTATCATCGAATACTCATATCCAAACCTGTGATCGCCTCCAAAATCGGTAGTGTTTTAAAAATTATCTAAAGATTATCGTAACTTATTATTAAATCTTGTCTTTTTGGATCTATAGTTTTTAAGATTCATGTATAAAACGCCCTCAAAGATCTGCAATTGAAATGAACAATTAGAGCCACGATTATAAGGTTGAATAACTCAATGAATAGATCGATCTTAATATTATAAAAGTTAGTCCAACACGTGACTTTTACGAGATAAATGGAGCCAATGAGAAATTGAGGGAGAAATAAGTTGGTCCTTATTCTCGCGAGTGTTTCGGTGTTGGTGCAATGAGTGAATATTTTTCATGAAGTTATATAGCATTGCACAAAAGTATTCATTCATATTGATGAATTTAACGAGACGAGAACCCGTACGAGGAAGAGAAGCTAAAGCTCAAGCAGATCGAGTGTTATCGAGAGCAGCGAGAGTTAGGTGTTTACTCTATTTGTATGTATAACTTGATTGTGTATGTGTGTACCCGCTTAGGGGCTTTATACGCGATATATGTGCCGTTTCCCTTAGCGGATAATGCGTGTTCTGTGCTTCTCGCTGTCCAGGGATTAATCAAACCAGGAGCAGTAGCAGCAGCACCACCATCACTAGCAGCAGCATCATCATTGCGTCCTTCAGTTGTTCGTTGTCCCGTTGTAAACTCCGAGGTTGTATGCCCGAGCTTGTTGTCCGCTTGTAGCTCACATCTTTCTCTTTCTCCCTCACTCCATTCTCTCTCTCTGTCTCTCTTCACCTGACGGCCTGCTCTTCTATATTGAGGTACACGAGGGAAGCTCGGGAAATTGCGCTTATGGCGGTACTATGGCTTTCCCTTGACGCATTCTCCAATATCATCGTCATCTATAGCAAAATCACATTGTGTTAACAATTTATACACATGCGATATCCTGGCGAATCTGTTATTCGTTGAAAAGCTTCGATCTTCGAGAGTGTTACGAGCGAACGAATACCGCGATCAGACGCAACACGGATTCAATGTGGGTCAGTATACAAAGTTTATCGTCTATCGTACACTTGTCTAGGAGCAAAATAGCGAAAATGAGCCCTCGGCGTTAAATATGGACGTGCGTTTATACGAGGCCATTTTGGCCCTATTCCTTCATCCACACCGAGTTACTGTGAGTCCTACGCATGTAGGTATAATCTACCAGCAGCGTGTACTGGCAGAACACCGGCGTATCGGATATGGCCATTATTTGGATTAACGACCGCCTTCCAGCTCTTAATTCGTTTCAATTTTTTCAATGAAAAAACATCCCTTAGGCTTTCTGGAACGGATATTTTCTATTATTCTTCAATTGGAATTACGTTTATTAAGTATCTTGGATGAAAAAAAAAAAAAACAAAATTGTAATAACGTTTTAAAGTTGGGCAGGTGGATCAGATATTTTTACTAATTTTAAAAACGAACGGGAATGAGGGTTTTCGTCGTTAGTCACGCGATCCAGCGTTTACTTTGAAATTAGAGGTGCTCTGTATATAACGATCTTGTTTCACATCAATACCATCACGTTTAACGAGTAGATATTCTGAACGAAATTATCTGTAGCGAGGAAGTAGGTCATGCCTCCATGAATAGACCTCTGTGAATGAATGTTCTTGAAGCTTTGAGCATTTATACTATCAACGCTGAACCGATTATCTTACCCAACACTCGAATGACATATTTTTCGAAATTTTCGTTTCATTAAGTTATGAATATTGTCTCGAATGGGTTCGCTGAGAAAACATAAAAAAATTGATGCCAGCTTAGTTAATCGGAAACAATGGAGCAATCACGAATAGTGACGCTGGTGATTCGGCATTCATAACTAAAACTGCTTGAATAGAGGCATTTTTGTATCGATTCACTGAGTTCGTATCCACGCACAGAGAGAATTTAACATGAAGCGTTACGTCAAATTTTTACGATTTCAACTGATGAAGCTTTTCACGGTAGCTTTCATAAAAATTTGACAAAATTTTTAGTATACTACAGAAAATATTGTATTTTCGTGAAAGTTTACATTTCGGTCGGTACATAACATAAAAATTCAAAGTTCTTTCCCATTCTCATTGGTGTATCAGTAATTTTTTGGTTTTTATTCCCTCCGTGCGCGGTAGTATCAACAACGCTCCTTGGTGTGCTTGTCCCTGCGCACCTTTGTAGTATAATTTTATTGAAAAATATAATGCAGCATGGTCGTAACAAAGCCTCGTTCTATTTTAGATTCGAGATAAAAATATTGGCACAAATGATCTACATGGCTGAATATAAAGCACTCAATATTTACACCCTTGTCACTGTGTATTCACCACGACTTTGTATAGGTATAAGATGTATGGAAAAATATACAACGGCTATTGCGAGGGCTTCCTTTATCTTTCTCTCTCTCTCTCTCTCCTCTCTCTTCATCGCTGATACCGGTAGAGCTCTCTGGAGTAGCGCACCAACGCCTCGGTTTGATTAGGTTACATAATTAATTAATCATACCGTAGTGCAACGTGGTCGACAAACATTGCATAATTAAGCCATGGTGCGCGGCCCGCTTCCGCTTCATCCCACCTTCGGGAGCAATGGACTATATGCTCTTACCCCTTCATCCAGATATTCCAGTATGTGTTGAATATCATCTCTGACGCTGTACGATGAATCTATACACATGTATGTATTAGAGAAATACAAAAACAGTTAATGTAAATACAAATGTAACACTTTGGAAGAAACTCTGCTTGGTCGAGAAGGTTTAAATTAAATTATATCCTGTTGAACGTTCGCTCAACTGGATCAAGGTTCATGGAGCATTCCCACGGCAATCCGTATGTTGGATTATAGACGAATCCTGGACCGATGCTAATCCTATTGTAATAAAAACGTTGGTAATCCG
This sequence comes from Campoplex capitator, assembly GCA_037576405.1. NCBI lineage: Eukaryota > Metazoa > Arthropoda > Insecta > Hymenoptera > Ichneumonidae > Campoplex > Campoplex capitator. The sequence continues at coordinate 2,331,887 of JARBWI010000323.1, read as the reverse complement.
TTCTTATGGTATTGAAATATTGTAAAAGGAATTTTCGATGTTTTTATTTGTTATCATAGAAAATCTGTTATCCCTATCACACGTCACAGACGTATTCTCAGTCGGAAGATATTCTAGGAACCATTAATCGATCAGAATTTCGGTAGCCTGCTAGTAGTCACGGAATACACTGATCAGACACACGTCATGCCAGAATCCGGAATTGGGCCGGGGGATTACAGAATCGTGATTTACGAGAATTTGTGATTGAGGTTTGGAAAACCGAGATTGGTTGGCCCCGTGTCACACACGCCTAGTTAAAAACGCTTCGTGATTTTTTTTTCTCCGTTTTTTTTTTTTTTTTTAGTTTTACGTGCGAGAGAGAATGAAGTGAGAGCCGAACGGAAAGAGAGAGAAAGAGAGAAGGCTCTGGGCATGAAACGCAATTCGAAATGGCCACGGGGACCAAATGTTCCATTTGTTGAGCCATCCGTTCGCATATACAGGATCGACCAGCATCACTGGATCGCTATATTCGTGGTGAAATTCCAGGATATAGAGGTAGAAAAAGACTAGAAAAGAGAGAGAGAGAAAGCATGAGTGGTATTTTGGTTTTATTTTTTTTATTTTTTCGCTCCTGAACATTGCAGTATGGGAAGTAGAGACGTGAGGAGCAGGGGCTATTACAAACGCGTGGAATCGATTTCTCCCGCACTATTGGACCGAATCGGTGGCGACGGAGTACCAAGAGAGACAATGCGAGAGAAAGAGAAAAGCGAGAGAAGGCGAAACAGGAGCCTGCAGCATTTGCACCTCCGCTTCTCCTCTTTTCCTGTTCTCTCCTGTAGCTTAATCGATTCTCTCGTTGCAGATAGATAGGGAACAAACGAGAGGAACAACTCTACGGGTTTGTGCAGAACGAAAGATCTCCTCTCACTGTTGCCCCTTTCACCTCTCTCGATCTTTTATTTTTTTTCCCCCTTTTTTCTTTCGTTATAGCGCTGAAGAGAATCCGGAAAGAACGAAGGCTCGTTAGTCACGCTGGTAATCAAGGTCTGGGCTTCGATTTCCGTTAGAATTGCTTTTCCCAGTGTCTTTTCCTGTAAAATAGAGGAAACTCGAAGTGAGAGAGACAAAGAGAGAGGAAGGGTGAGACAGAGAAATCCAGAAGAATGGAAATTGTCGTATCGGAAGTCACCGGAGCATGTGGATGGACTTACACCATTCTAGTGTCTCCTCTTTCACCTAGTATACACACACATAGATGCAACATGCTAACAAGAAAAGGCGAAGTAAGAAATGGTGGACTGCTTGGATCGTGACAAACACAGTTTCCATACGTGTAGCTTTCTTTTTATGTCCGCACTTATACAGTACAGGCCCAAGAGCTGAGGAACTATTGACCTCGTCACGATTTTATGTCTCAGAAAATTCGTGCCTCAATTTCAACCGTAACACCATTCTCCTCTCTTTTCGAATTTCTCTTTCTTAAGATTCGCTAGAAAATGAGAACACTCGACCACAGATTCTCATCCGAAATGTTGCTTATTTCGATTGACACTCCGAATCGACCAAACCTATCAACCATCATCCTCTTTCGTCAATTCATCTGAAATTAAATTGTGAACCTCGAAGCTGTGCTATTTTTACACAGTCATCGCATAATTCCCTTTGGAAAGTACTAAACAAATTTTATGAAACGTCCAAGTGAAGTTCAAATCGATCAAATATATTGAGTGTTCAGAATTTTACAGCTTTAGGAAAAAAAAAAAACTTTGGATCCGGGTCAGTTCCGTGTAAGCTAAATTATTCCTTATCTTTACGTGCTCAAGTCTCCCTTCCACGAACTGCTACATGTTGTAAGTGCATATACGTATATGGCTGTCGGGAAACATGCACGCGGTTTTCATTGAACACTGAAAACTAAATTTTGTTTAAATATTGAAACATTTTGTTGCACGTATTCAACAATTTTTTTTTATTCCGTCAAATATACATTTCGAATATAACAACAAAGCTTTTTTTACATTGAAACGAAACTTTTTTTAAACTGGAAAACATTTTTTAGCTTGGACGGAATATTTGGTTGAACGTATTTAATAAAATATTTGAAGATTATATTTATATTCAGATTTCGACAAGCAAAAATTAAAAATTTAATTCAATTAATTAAAAATAAAAATTAAAAAAATAGCGAAAAAGAAAAATTTCGTTGACAGAATGATTCGTGTTGTCAAAGAACAGAAATCCTCTTGAAATTCACTGATACGACAACTGGTTTGCCATCCACATTTTGCCACTTTTATCTCAAATATATTTTTCAAATGTTCATACGGAATCTTACGAAGATTCTCATGTGCATAAAGCATTTTTTATCAAACTTCCAGCTTCGTTGAAAGATCATTTCTGTGCAGGATCGCATGGATGAGGTGGATTTTATGGATGTAATTCTTTGGTAGGAGCTCGGCCAATGTTTTTCTACTACATTAGGATGATTTTCTGATTCATTGTACAGAAAGATCTATCGAAGGTAATAAATTCAAGTCCGTAAAAGAAAAATCTGAATTTTTTGTGATTTAATTAATATGGTCGTATTTTTTTTTTAGTAACCCCAAGTTCATGGTGCACCTTTTCGCATCACACGACGTTCCTACATCTAGCTAAATTAACCCAGGCCACTTTGAGGGCTCCGACCTTCTATTAAGAGAATGATTATTCATCGAGGAACATATTTTTTTCAAAGTAATCGTATAATTTCGAGTTAAGCGAATATTACGAAGCTCAGTGTCGACAAACGATTTCTTCCCCTCTATATGCCTCAAGTTTCAAAAGAAAGTGTAACTCAATTTTTCCATAAATTCAGGCATCGCTGAGCATTGAATTTTTAATTATCTTTCTCAGTTTTCATTCAAATAAATCGTTCCATGATGTTGAAGTATGAAACTCTGAGAAAGAGTTGTAGCCAAATAATTGGAGCACTTTTTGTACGAAACTACAAAGGTCAAATGAAAAAAAAATATTTAAAACCTCATATCCAAACATATACAAACAAACATTTTCCAGTTATCAGTTTTCTTTATTTCTCGTGTTTCTGAAAATTCCATCGGGACACTGGTAAGCACTGGTGAGCACAATTAAATTCTTTGGAATTCGCGATTTCTGTTCAGCAAGCAGTACGAACAACGAACACGTTTATCGGTTATGATGTTGACGAGATCTGCGTTATTATGAAATAGGAAGGAACGACAAATTCCAGCCAAGGATCGATACTGGTCAGGTCAAATGGACTTTGAGTAGAAACTTAGAGCCGAAAGTTAGCTGGAATGAAGAGCGACTGATGTTCATAAAATAAAGTGTCTTAGAGAACCTAGTATGGCTGGTATATTTTATGTAGTATAAGATAGCCCGCTATCTATAGATATATGTGAAAGAAATAGGGAATGGATCAAAATCTCTGCTGCTCAAACACGTAATCTCTTCCAAATGCAGTTCAAGGGTGTTTCGAATCAAAACACGAGCCCTGACAGGTTTTGCCAGCGGTCTATTTAACTAGCCAGGAGACTTCAAAGTGTATGTGGTCCAACAGGGGGGATGTGTTTATCTGCGCCAAAGCGCTTTTGTGTTTGTTCACGACGAACTAGAACTTTGCTACTGATGTATTCAGCATAATAATAGTCTCGCTCGTGTATGTTTAAAAGATTCTCATCTGGGAGCTTTACTATTAGCTAGAATTATAGTGAAAATTCGTTAAAAGCTAATGAATTTTCCGAATTCATATGGTTTTATTCATTACATTATAATGAGGTAAATACCGAATAAAATTGTTTGAAGAAAGTGTTTTATTAGGATTTGTCAAGTTAATTGAACGATTAATTAATCTTTGGGAGTTATTTCAAAGCAGGTTGACGGATAATGTTTTTTTTTTTTTTCAATCGATACGTATTTTCGTCGGCTGTTCCTTTCAGATAATGATTCCGTTAGTTGTTAGTTAATTATCACAATATATTAGCGTCATTAAGAAATTAAATGATTTATAACAAAATATATATATTTATTAAAGGTTAAAACTATAATTCAAAAATAATCGAGAAGTTTTTTGTTTCATAAAACGTTTTTTTATAATAATGGAATAAGCAAGGCTGTGATGAGAATAATTTTGTTTTGTAACAAGGAATCTTTCTGCACTAATCAATCATTGAGCGTTATAAATATCGATTAACGTCACATCATAGTATTGCAAGCGACAATTTTTCTTCGTATGATGAGAAGAGTCGAATTATATATCTTCAAACATGTAATGCAAAATAGCTCAGACCCATTCAACATTTTTCTGTCTCTCGTCCAGCACATTTCTTTAAATTCGTTTTATCACTGTTCTCCATCTCTTTTTCTTGGCCAGCTGACTCCGCGCGCGGCGAGAGTCGTCCACCGTTCCTGTACCTGACAAGCGGGTAATTAATTTTCATTTTACCAAAGAGAGGAGAAAATAAACGGCAATTCAATTTTCCACCCGTATATATAATGCTACTGCATGAGAGGGAGAGAGCGAGAGTTGCGGTATAAGCAGATTTTTCCTGGAGTTGTTCCTCTTAACCGTTGCTGGCATGGCCACGCTTGATTCTCCGTTTCGAATCGTTCGACCCCACTATGACCAACGGAACGAATGGGAATCCACAGTTCGCTCGGGACATTCTTCTTTCTCTCTTTATCTCTCTCTCTTTCGTTCTAGAGTATTATTAACTTTTGAAAAGTCAAGTTTTCGCATATACTGCAGTACAATACCAACAATTTTCTCGAGAAAAGTTGGCCAACAGAATCAATACTAAACTCTCGTTCACCAGCACGAACCATAGGTGTTTTTTTTTCTCGCATGGCTCGATATGTGTCGAATAAAGAAATAGAAAATTCAATTTGAAACTTCATCGACATAGATCTGACTTTAAAAATTATCTGCGATCATGCTGCAGTACACGTGAATCCAGTTTAGTTATGACATTACAACGACACATTCCAGTAGAAAAAGAGCTTTCGTATTTTATTGTTTGCATACTGAGTTATTTATGTACCTAAACAGCATTTTTATACTGAAAAAATGATGAAATATTATCGAAAATATTATTTGGTATCAGATTTCCCCTCTCGTCACTTCTCTGTTGCTTAAGCACGCGATCGTTTCTAAAAAGCATAAATTCCGGTTTTAAAATAATCGTTTTTTAGATTGCTAAATAAGTCTTTTATTTACACTCATGGAACGTTTCATATTTTATATAAGAATGTTTTTTCATCTGAAAAACACCGTTTAATTGTGCTTTCAAGCTAAAAACAACGAGAGATATAATTTGTTTCAATTTTCCAGTATAAAATGCTTACACGTATCTGAATTCTTATGAATTTTTACGAATTTTTTCGTACACCATAACATAGGAAAATAAGCAACCACCCCGAAAGACCCATGGTTAAGGTTTATGGGTATTGAAAAGTAGTTTGTGATTTTCAATACCCATACACAATACACAATTGGTAAAAATGTAAAGTAAAAATTTGAAGAAATATTTATCAAGCATTTACGATTTTTTTCAACGATCACCAGATCATCATACGGATTAATGCAAAAATAGAGGAAAGGCAGCTAATTTGGGACAACAATTAGTGGGTTATTTTGTATCCCAAATTAGCTTCCTTTCCTCTAGTAAAAATTCTAGTAGACTTAATTCCTGCGTAAAGCCTCATGTTTATGAATACATAATATCTATGGATATAGGTAGAGGTTGGATAAGGTTATATGATGATAAAGTAAAATGCAAAAATAATGGGGCTGAAGTTCGCTCGCAAAATTTGTAGTAATAAACCAGCCAAAGCTATATATGGAGAGAGAAAGAGAGAGAGAGAGAGAGAGAGCGAGATAGAGTAGAAAAAAGATGTTGAATTTGGTGCAGTGGAAAACTGGCGAAAGATCGTTGGTTCTGCCAAGAAGCTGTTATGGGTTGAGCAGGGGATAGTTCTCATGGAGCCTGTGATACGTCATAAGTCACAGCTGGGTAGCACGTTGCAGCGACGTCCTTCTCCCCTTAGCTTCACCGGTGTCCTCTGCTCGGTTTCGCCGGTTTGAGTATCGTGCTTCTTTGTCTCTCCCTCATTCTATATCCAAGTTGCTCTGTCTATGAGACCGATGAGGCAAGTTTGCCGCATGCCGCAGGGTTTAGATGTAATAGTACCATTAACCGGTTCTGTATCTTAGCAACCCAAAACCCCCGCAGGATCCGTTTATTGCTCTGCTATGATTGATATTGTAAAATATTGCGAGGGTGACCCCCGTAAGGATTTGAGCTGCGGAAGCGTTATATACATATTTCTCGTATCCCCTTTTGTACATGCTCGAGAAGAAAGCAACATAGAGATCTCGCCCATGCTTATTCACCCTTCGTCGTTTTCCCGTTACTTTGGCTGTGCTGCGCGCCCTCCGCAATTGACCGGCCCGTTTACAAATGTACGTCTCGCACTTTCCTCGCCTCTCCGACTGTTTTACGAGGGTCAATATATCGTCTCGTTAATGCCGGTTAAAGACGTGCACCTTCTGAACTCGGCAAAATATATCTTACTCTATCAATAGATTTGGGAGATATGAAAAAAATGAAATAAAACGAAACGAAAGAAAAAAAAAAAAATACGCCGATAGGAAAAACATGTTTTATGATTCACGTAGGGATAGGATTTATAGGTGAACTTGACGAGAGCAGGTACAATTGATGGATTCTTCTAAAATCCGTGGGAGACAAAATTTTGGAATCTTCTAGTGCTAAGGACCTCGAGGTTCAATAGAATTTCTTATGAAAAAAAATAAGCATAAGAAATAGCAGAAAACATTTACGAAAGAGTACTTTCGAATTCGTATGAATTGCCTTCAGTCCTTGGTTGAAAACGTTTTTATGAATAATTCATTGTAACACAGGAATGGATGTTTTACTATTTGTGCCTCCATTCAATTTAGTTGAAAAAAAAAGTGAAGGCTCGTTTGGAATAGAACATTTCTTGGTACCATTTGTCATCGCGTAATTTATCAATCGTCCTCTGATATGAATCAAAAGTCACTATCGATAGCAATAATGAAGTACAAAATTGCTGCAGCTTAATGTTATTTTTGCATGTAATAACAGATGACACGGTACTTGGTTAAAACGTCGAGCATTCTCTTCATTATGCATGTATCCTGACCACTGCATTGTTGCGTCCTGAGACAGAGTCTTTTATGGTTGGCGTTTGAGTGGCGTGCACCGGACGATAAGTAGCTCTTTCGCGCTCAACCAACTCCTGACCGACAAAAACGACGTTTTTTTCTTCTTCATATTTCATCGTTATTACCCCACTGCGAGGTGAACCACATGCTCCGGCTGGTTGTATTATATTCAGATTTTTCACTGTGTTTATCAGAGTATGCATATTATGGTATGGAAGCATTGCATGTGTGTCTACCTACCGCTTGTTGATTTTTTTTTTCTTCTTCTTCTTCTTCTTCTGGAACAGTAGTGGAGCATTAGCAATCGCGGAGTCTCGCTGGGATTACCATAAGCTACGAGTCAGCGAGCAAAGAGAAACGAGGGTTTGTTGATGGCCATTCTCGTCGTCGCGGTTCTTCGTCGTGTAAATCGTGTTCGCCTTATCTTTCCATGCTACAAACCACTCTTTGTCCCACTCACTTTTCCCTCTCTTCCTCATACGATATTTCACCTTAAGCTTTATCTTTACGCTTATCATTACACATGTATATACATCAAGATATCCAAGTATGGATCTTCGATCCATAGCTGTAGATCAAGCCCTAATTCCGATTCTTACACATATTTCACCAATGTAAGAACACCCCTGGACTTTTTTTTCGACGGGTATCATGAAGGAGTGCTGGATTTTTTTATAGCCTCTGGACAAGTGTCGACGGCTGCTCGTATATCACCCGATTGCCTTTTTTTTTCTTCTGACCCAGGCTGTTACGTGTCGAACGACGTTATTGTACAGATGGGGCGAGTTCTCGATTCAAATATTTTTACTCTCGCCACTTTTCTTTGACGACATTAGCGAATGTTTCCTGTGAAAAAAGTCAGTTTCGGAGCTTACGATACACGACCAGTGCTCGAGAAAACACTGGTTACCTGGCGGCTGATGGCGATCAACTGTGGGATCGATGCTCGATCGATATTGTTTGCTCACGTTGAACCTGGGCATGGGAGTATCACGGAATGCCAATGCTGGCCGAGTGCCGTAATTCGAGCTGCAGCCAACGGCAGGTGGTCGATGATTATGCTAACCTTGTGTGAATGACGTTTAATGCTGATCAGCCTAAGCTGAATTTACGCATCAACATCCAACATACAACTAGTTCAGGGCCACTATTGGGCGTCGAATAACAAATAAGTGTAGACGTCCAGCCCAAATCCTGATTTAGCACTGATGCTGCCTACTATGATATTTGGCCTGCGGCCGAATTACACGTCGGGATACAGAGCAGGCCACAAATGTTGGGCTAGAACTCGTTTTTAATCAGTCATCAATCGTATCGTCATCGCACCGTTTGTAAAACAACACTGTTCAGTGCGTTGCCTATATGGATGGAACCGCGTATACAAATATCGTCAGCCAATCAATCGTTGGTGCCAGGCTGACATTGGGCTTTGGAATGCAGGCGTCTATGATCCCACTGTTTATTGCTCTAATCTCGTTCTCATCACTGAACATATTTTTCCAGAAACTTAAAGTTGTAAATATCTGAAACTATTCTTTCTAATACTTGGCGTCAAGACTTGACTACCGAGTCTTTAGATAAGTATGAAAAACTATACGTTATTGAACAGGCGTAATAATATTTTGGCATCATTCCTGTCTAATCCCATTGACGTATCAAACAGCACGTGGAAAGGATTACATTCTACGGATTTCAAAGTAATCGATAACTTGGTAGTTAAGCTCTCGAGTTAGTAAGATTGACATTAGGTGGGAAAGTAGTAGGTAGGCAGTGCAATCCCATACTTGGCTACATTTTGATTAAGTGAGTTATCTACTGACGGTGGATATGATTTCAGGGAATATTTTGCATTGCATGTAAAAGTAATTGTCCTAAAATTTTATCTAAAATGCTTCTGAAATGTTTTTAAATGTCACGCATGCTGCTTAAATTTGTTTTTGCCCCATTCTAGCAGGTCATTATGATAAAAAAATGTCGATTTTTCGGTGTCGCAACGAGAGATGAAAGCAATAAAATGCTTGTAAGTGATTTCGTTCCTGGATCCTCTTGCTCACGTTGCCTCGGGAATTTCCGGTAAAACTTTTTGCAGGTTGTATGTTTTCTGAGAGTTTTATTCCTGTGGTACCAGAAGCCGCGTTGTGTGTAGCTTGCAGCAGAACATTGTCTCCCTTTTGTACTAGTCTGTCTTCTATGCTTTCGTAGCCCTTACACTATCGCAAGTTCCTGCACTCCGTTTCTCTCTCTCTCTCTCTCACACTCTTTGGAGCTCACTTGTTCAGTCTCCACACTTTTATCCTGCGCGATGTAATTCCCCGTGGAAACGGAGGCTGTTCGAGCAAACTCTTGGGGTCACGTACACGACCCAACTGTCGTGTTACTACCGGGTCTCCAAGCAGCGCACCCTCATGCTCTCTTTTCTCCTTGCAACGTCCTCGGTAGCATTCACCTTTCCTTTCCATCGTAGACGAAAAGCCGGTAGCGTTCTATACGAAGGGTTACCCGCGACATTCGCAAAAGTTGCTACGAAGGGAAAGAGAAATTCCATAAGCCTGCACCGCCTGCCAGAGGTCTCTTTCCTCCTTCCAGTTTAGAAGCCGTGCATCCTCGACTGGCTACCTATATATATATTTATACGTGTATCCAAGCAGCCTCTGTATATGCTTCGGACATCCGACATTCACACATCTCCGCCGCCTTTTTGTCTACATACTCGTCTCCTTTTTTTTTCCGCATTCTCTACCCACTCGCCACATTTATCTTTCATTTTCCACTATTTATTTTTTTTGCTTTCTTTTTTAGCTGCTTTTCAAAAGAGATGAATCTTTCACAACATTAAGTAATAAGTTTTATCTAAAATAATAATTATAATAATTTCAGTACCATTTCAGACTATATATTTTTTCCTGGTTCTGTTTTAGTCATGAACAATGAAAAAATGAGCGTTCTGGAATGAAAATTTTTTCATTGCCAGCCTCACGAATTTGATCGTCGTTGACTTTGCTATGATGCAGTAGAAAAATACTGTTTTTGCAGACAGATCAGTTGATCGTTTATATGAAACAATTTACAACGAAATGTTTATTTTACCTGTAACATTCTTTGGATCATCCAACCGCATTTCTAAAAATTCTCTGACTATAGCTTATTGTCAAAAAATCTTTTTCAATCGTGACTTTTGGATCTTTTATTCCAGTCCTCATGATTTTTGTGACGGGTGCCACCAATATTCGAACACCAGTAAAAATCCTTTCATCTCAGCGTGTGCACCTTATTTGATTGTCAACGGGCGTTGTGTACGTCTTATCCTCGGATGTTGTCATTGTCAGTGCGCTCTTGTCCGACTGATGTCGTTTCGCTTTTCACCCTCTGGCGTAGAGTTCTCCGACAGTGATTTTCACCGAAATAAAGTCGTATCTGTTTGACTTTGGTAAATATTATATGTTGTCTGCTTGGGGAAATATTGACGAAGAGGAGAGGAAGCGTTACTTTATCCAGCTGAGGCTTTAATCAACTTTTTTCTGCTTCAACTCCGTAAGCTTCTACTATATTCGGCTATGAATAACTTCGATTTGAATTCGTTTTCTCTCCGACAAATCGTTATTTCAAACATAAGTAAAATATTGAATTCTGATATTTTAACAAATAGTTCGTATTTTTTTTTACTTTTTTGAAAAACGCATTCGTTTAAATTTAGTAAAATAAGTTTAATCAAATTGTTTGAATAAAGAAATTTCATGGTGATTACGTCTTATTCAAAGCACTGCACCAAGAGATTAAATTTGGCGATCAATTTTGGCTAGGATCGATAATCATCGACGAAAATACTGTAATATTTTCAAGTATGATTATGTTTATTATTCGCACTTTTATACAAAATTCGTTACGGCTTCAATCGCTAAATTGTTAATATATGAAAATATACATTTGATTACACACAATTTTTTAATATGGTGAGTAATACGCAGATGCGAATGACAATCTAAACTGTTAATACGGTGATGTTTTTATTACGATTTGTGCTGTGCAATGACGACAAGCTGGCGTGGAAGATTTTATATTTTTAGTTCAATTATCATTTGGTTGTAATACATATCTCACATTAGAGATGATGTTGGAGACATCTATCGGCGAAGACAATCTTTTAGAATATATGTATGTCTCAAGGTCCAACCACGTCGAAGTCTAAATTACCACTGACTGTCGACTCTCAGAAGACTGAATTGGCACAGAATTGGCTCATTTCGGGAAACCATTAATAATAATAATAATGATCTAGCATCGTAGATCTTGGAGAGCATGAAACGGGCGGGTGATTCGAACAAGGCCGACTCAAACCAAGGTATAACTCATTGCCATACTGTCTTTTATTCACGAAGTACAATAAATTCTTGAATCAGAGCTTGATGAAAGTTTGGTGATTTTGTTGAATTAATAATAACTCGGTAAATGGCAGTATTGTTCTTTTCGAGTGGTGCTATCTTGTCAAATAGAAATGTTCGTTGTGTACATTGATGTACAATTCACAAACAAATTTTCGATATTACCAATTTGTCATGCTGTTACGAGCCTCGAAGCGCTAGAATTTCAATAATAATTGATTAATAGCTTGCCACTTGATGTTTTTTAAACGTCGGGCTCACAAAGCACTTGATGATTCTGATGTTAGCTATAATATTGTTTAAAAGCTCGTTTCAACGTTCGACGATTTTTGAGTTTTTCCTCACTCTTCAAACTCATGAGTTATGAACGATTTTTTGAGTGTCATGATCGTTTGACGTCCCATCTCGTTCATCGCTTATCTTTATAACGCGCATTTTGTAATTTTAACTCCGCGATTGGACGATCGAAAAGCTCGTGAATGTCAAAAAGCATAATTAATCGTCGGCTCTCGGGATTGTGGCTATAACGTTTCGATGCATAAATGAAAAGCCTTGATGTTGTCGAATTTATCATTTCCGAGGCTGAAGATGAATTCACCAATGCATAACCCACTGGTGAATTATTAAAACATTCGAAAATTCCATCGTCCTTCTGCAAAAAGCATGCCATTGAATATGTACATACATAAAAAACGAGTTTCAGCATTAAACGTAACTGGAAAAAGTTACCCAATTTTTTCCATTTTTTTTTTTTTCATCGTGGATGTTAACGCACCCGATTTGCTCACGTATAAAATGGCTCAGTTTGAAGTTGAATGTTCATATTTCATTTATTCAATGATCGTGTTGTCATATTAAAACGTTTTATAGAAAAAAAATAAATTTGAAAGTACAGTACATGCTTTAAAATTGTTTCGAACGTTTTCATTTTTATTTTTCAAACAAAAACAAAAACTTGATGAAGTCTCATCATATTGTCGCCTTATTATTGTGCGTGTTGCGTGATTTTCGCTGGAAGTTTCCCAGTTTTTTCTCTAGCTGTATTTCTAAAGTTTCATGAATTGTTTTTCTTTTTTTCATTTGTTGGACGTAGACAAATGAAACTGCGCAATTGCAACGATGTATGATAATGGATTTTCTGAATTTTATGCACCCCGGATTCCGCAGACCAAAGTCTATCCTCACTATTTCTTCTTCGTACTTAAATTCTCTGAATATACCAAATATGATTGATACATCTGTACTTTTCCGCTCTTCTCCTCCTCGTGACTTTCTTTATTGCTTATTTTTATGTCACTGACTGTATCTGCATTTCCTCAAAAATCAGATCCATCTTCGTCTAGGCACCAGGAAGAAAAGCGAATTTGACTCAAAAGAATATGACGCAATGGACTCGTTTTATTATCAGCATCTAACTCAGCGTACGAAACATTCGAAGTTTTATAGAATGAAATATGTTTGTGAATGTGATGCGTGAAACAGTAGGATTCAGTTAGGATGGCATCACGTGATTCCTCACGGTTGATAGGATCTGGAAAATAACAGTGGACTGTAGTTTTATGATTGAGAAACTGGAGACGTAAGAGGCACGTCAGTATAAAGTGACGTGTAAACAATTTTTTATCAACGAAAATAGTAATTTCGGAATCTTCATCATTATCCAACATCAAATACATGCAAGCCCACCTGCTTGTGTCGTTGTTTACATTTTTCGTACCTCTGTCCCAGGTATTTTGAGTTTTAGAAAATTTCCCAAAATTTCACATTCTGGATGTAGTAAAGCATGCGGCATAACCATCAGCATAGCCTTCATTCGAGTCACGAGTCAGCTGGGAAACTTGGAGCCATTTAAGCCTGCTACTAATTGAACCGTTGTTAAGGGACGTTCTTGCGTTAAGTAAACCAAGTACTGGTGGCTTGTCTGTCAGTGTTGGTATTCAAGAGAGGTAACTTAGATACCCATTACAGAGATTCTGCAGACAGGCAGGCTGCTTAATCCCCGGTGATGGATTCTGCATCGCAATTCACGTGTCTACCCCATCATCCGTTTCATAGCCACTCCTACTATCATTAATACGTCCATGAGATTTCCTTCCTGAACGACTTGTGACTACATCGTAAATGCTATTTACGCGGTTACAAAATCTATTCGTATGAACACATGAAAAAATATTGCAATAGAAATAAAATGCCCAACAGTTTTCAAACGAAAAAAAAATAATCAGTACACATAAAAAAAATCCAAAATGAAATCAGTTAATGCGAAATAGTTCCAAGCTGTAAGATAGTTGATTTGAAACAAGAATTTCTTAAGTATTTTACTATTTTTTTTTACTACTTATTACTCGTGGGATACGAGGAGAAAAAAGAATGAAAATAAATAGGATTAGGAATCTGTAGCATTAATGGTAGAATAACATGATTTTTTGAGAACAGTATGGAATCTTAAAATTCATTCGAACATCGGTATAAAAAAAAAAAGAAAGTTTTACTCATCAGCATGGTGAAGAAATTTTGGTTCATATAATTCAATTTCATATTTGGCTCTCTGGTTCAGAGGGTATATACATGCATTTATGAAAAGCCACACTGCCTTTTTAGAATATATAACATCACGTAGGAACTTTTGTCATCGTTGGCAGCAAAATGTTTGTTTCTAGACATAGTAAATTCTATCATTGTTAAATCAAGATTTATATGTTCATACACAGCGAGAATTCTAAACTCTATAATATTTTTGTGTGTCTGCCTTACTAATTCGAGTCCCACGTGGAAAGTAAGAAGGCCATTGGGATCGAATGCATCACTGCTTTACTATGTTGCCAGTTGCTAAAACGAATTCTATCTTATGTGTTGGTAAAGTCGGTTGAATATATATTTAAATGACACGATTGATGTTGTACAGAACTATTCAGATCTTTCTAAATTCGCCCCTTACAAGGGTAAATAGCACAACCATTGATGTTTTTCTGTGCAAAAACCATGTTTATGGTCCACTATAATAATGTTGGAGACCAAGATTTGATTAACTGATTTTTTTGGACGAATCTATCGGAATTTTGCAGCGGTCTGAATGCTAATCTCGTCTGAAGTACGAAGTATGCTTTACCCGTTTTCGTGGTGGCTCGAAAACGAGGTTCTGCGTTCTGCGAGACGGAATGCTCGCCCGGGTAAGATAACTTTGCAAATGAAATAATATTTCCCGATAGCTTGTTTCCAGGAACTCATTATCGTATATACTGGGAGAGTCACTGAAGATGAAGAAAGATCTTCACAATGCTTCATGCGACATATTCCACGTAGCTATAAGTCTCTGGCGACGATTATGATACAGACGAAAGCATTTTTGTTGTACTCGATGAATACGCGTATATTATCTCTTCACACTATACGTATCGACTACTGACAAATAAAATGTTCTATTGCTACGAGTCTAAAGGTCAAAGTTACGCCCTTTATTTTCTACCCTTTGAATACCCCGTAAAAAATCGATCTTTCAAGGACCTCCTAACAAACGCACTCTTTGACTGTTAGTGAATATACTTTGCCCCATGATATGAAGCGAAAACCTCCCTTTTCACGACCTTTATTCATGCACCCACGCCTTAACCGTTTCTCCAACCTTGTCTCGTTAAAATGAGAGTTTCCTTAATGGCACAAAGTATGCCATGGCTCAGCTTAGTAATTGTGTTTCATCTTCGAGAAAGTTGCATCATCGTTGCATCAAGAAGAGAGATTTTCATGGAACTTTTCAAGCAATGTAATACTGAAGGAAAAAAAATGTCAGCAAAATTTCAGGAGAGATTCACGGGGGTAGTTTAAAAGTTTCTAATTTATGAATTAGCATCGTCTTGGAATATATATCAAGGCATCCAACAAATTTTAAACACGTCAGAAGACCCAACAATACAATAAAAATGCTAATTGTATCCGATGTGTCATTAGGAAATAAAATAATACGCTCGATGTGTCAAATCCGCTTATAACAGACCAAACGCAGCAAAGCACAAACGTTGAACTTTTTGTTCATACGGTTTGTTTTTATCACGGACGCGTTATGTTCGCGCTATCCGACCCCAAAAGACCAGTAGGTTGGATAAACCGAGATTTTCTAATTAGCAGAGTTGACACATTTTTTGCTTCGCTTGGAAAAGTTTTTCGACCTACAGGCTTGTGTGTGTTAATAGATGATAGAGATCGATAAATTTGAGCGTATGTACGATGCTTCAATCATTCTCGTAAATATCGAGAGTTCGGAGAAACTTTTTTTTTCTGACAAAATGACGCATTCGGGTGTGTTATCCATTCTGGACAGTTGACCGTAAATGATTATGTGATTTTTTTTTGCTAAAGTACCATTTGAAAAGATAATTGGGGATTACTCGTGGATGAAAAGTTCTGAAGGTTATTCGCCTTGGGAAGCTCGAAGGGATTTTGTTATTTTTTTTTTCGCACCTTCGTATTGTGCACGAGTCATATCTTCGTTTCTCCGAATAACGACGAAAATGCTCCCCGGGGAAAGCGATCTTCCCTCGACCCAGAAGGGTCATCCGTACATCATTCTGGCGCAGAGGGCACGCAGTTCTTCTTTCACGAATTTAGGGGAATACATAGGTTGCCATGACTTCTCATTTATTTTCGAGGGGAAGCAACAGACCGCGACCAAGGCATATAAACGTCCACATTTGAACGAGATATTTTTTTCTCATAGGGCACCAAGCTAAGTTCAACTTCTTTCATTATTCTCCATCTTTTTTTTCTATGCATACTGAGTAGAAGGTGGCAATTCAAAATCGTACTCATCATTTGGAATCCTCCGAACTATACTCGACGCTGGAGACAAGTAACATTTACGTATGCGATGTCGAGGAGATTCGCTGATACTCTTTTCAAACGGTTTTCAAAAATTTGCGAAAATAATATCCGTAATAAAAATAATTTCTGTAGATTTGAACTCATCCAATAGGATGAATTGTTTCCTTTCATTTGGAAGCTATTCAGAGGCTTGAATTCCTTTCGATCGATCGAATGAATCCTATTACTCTTCATTGTGGCTTATGAAAATCTTCTCATCGTTCTATCGGTAAAAAATATCTGAAGGCCTAGTTAGTCGATAGAAAAAAAATGAAATTTCAACTTTTTGAACACGAATGAGTGCAAAAAATCTAAAGGGTCATTGTCTCTCGTATTTTCATACTAAAAAATGATAGAGCCATATTATTTTGAAGTGATTAGCAGCTTTTATCAATTATTTTGATGTTAAAAGCATCCTATACAATATCGAAGGATTATTGGTTTGAATTTCTCTTTGAATTCGCAGCCGGAAAATCGCATATGCTCACATTTACGTATTTAGCTGAGTGAGCCTGTAATTACATGTCTTTCGTACCCATATATATATATATGCGAGTGCAGGGAGTACAAAACTCGCTTTTTGTCCGAGTGCGAATGTGAACGTAGCTTTCCGTGAAAAAAAAAAATGTACATCGTGGGACAAAGAGGGGCTTGGAGAGAATGAAAAGGAAGAAGAGGAAGAACGCGTCGTCACGTGCCTGTCTGGCACAGCGTCTACCACCGAGCTTGTATTCTCTTCGAAACTCTCGCATGACGTGGCTGATTTTCCCTGAAAAACTGCAGCCAGAGATTTCTTTTATACTCCTGGGGCTTATGTTAAATGAACATGCGCGGTGCGAAAATATTGTCGATTTTGGTTTCTTTGCATCGAGAAAAAGTACGAGATTCCAACGAAATTCACGTGATTTTTATAATTAACAAAATTACTCAATCAATGGATCAGAGATGAGAAATCAAAGAAAAATGTTGAACAAAATTATGACAAAAAAACTTTGAAAAAAAAAACAGTAAAAAAGTTTGCTCTTTGGTATTTGGGCCCAAACCTTCATGCATAACTTTTTCTCTCTCGACAATTTTAATTCAGCCTTACAATTTTATAATTAAACCGCATGTTCTAAAAACAGATTTTTCCGGTTAAAATGAAGTAAATGTGTGAGAGAAAATCGTCCAAGCTTTTTAAAAAAAAACGTCATTAGAGCTATTGCTCTTCCTTTTAACTTTTGCATAAAAAAAAAATTAGCGAAAAAATTTCATGCAAGCGTTTAACGTTAAGCAGAAAGAAAAAGTTGAAAACGCGTCCAGTTCAAAAGTGTGTGCGCTTGGTTCTCAAAAGATAATAAAAAAAATATTTGATAAAAGCAAAATGAAGCTAGATTTGTTCTTTTCAGAGCGTCCTTCACTGAATTCAAACACCTTTTTTTTTTCTATGAGAGCCATTGAACTTTTTTAATGCTGCTCGGAATTTTGGCCAGAGTTGATGCATACTTTTCGTTGGGAGTATATTCGAAATCTCTGTATCAGAAGAAGCGAAAGACAAAGCGACAAAGGGAGTTACGGACGGAGAAACAGAACGTCCCTTTTTTATATTTCACGTGAAAAAAAAAGAAAGATGGCGAATGGACTCACGTGGAATACATGAAAGTACATTCGCGCATCGCAAGGTTTTGTGGTACAGAAAAGTTAGGTTTGGGAACACTCCGCAACCCTTTCTTTCTCGTCCCTTGACAACAGTGAGGGTGCCACGTCGATTCAAGCGACGGTATTTATTTAAATAACTACAGAACCACACCCCAGTCCTTTTTCCGCTCTCTTCCGTCGCGCTACCAGAAAACTTCAGTCAACGGCACCCGTTTCTGCCCTCCGGCACTTGTACGTAACGCGATTTTTCTTAACAGACATATCTACGTACACGCTGCATGCATTATTCGTTTATCTGTACTCATTTTGATGAAGAATGAAGTTAAATTAACTTTCATACTCTAGAATATGTGGAACTTACTGACAATACACGAAGAAAAATCGTCCGCTCAATTATATGTCTTCTGTGAAGCCACGGTTTGCGCTATCATGTGCATTTTTCTGATCGAAAAAGTTAGGGAGTTTAAATTTTTTAAATTAAAAAAAAAAACCAGATTGTTGGTATCACTGCAGAGAAGGCTGGGAGTTTTTGGAAGAGGCAAAGGCCGGAGCATCACTAGCCGCTAACGTTATATTTACTCCCCTATCGGGTATCGTTGATTTCACAGGACTGGTTTGGGTGGTCAGGTTTTCTGATTAAAGAACATTTTTGCCTGCGATACTGATTTTTTTTTTTTCGGCACCTTCACTCTTGCACTTTGGACTATCAAGAAATATACCACGTTGATTCTCGAGCGATGAGACCTTTTGAGGCACGCTTTGAGGGTTAACGGTGTCAGTTTTTGTCCGAGTTGCTAGCACGTTACCGAGAGTATACGTAGTTTCATCCCATCGCAAAATCAATCGACTAGGATAGCATAAACGACTGTAATTTAGAAGAAGTGAGCCGAAATAAATAGGTTGAATAATTAAGAAAGAAAATTCAAAGGGGAGAAAAAAATTTCTTAAAAAAAACTCTTTTCCTTCCTAGACATATTTTTTTTTTCTCTCACATATTGCGTTGAACGGACAACTTTTTATATTTATTAAATGGAAACAGATTTTCGCTTCTTTTGTCTGATAGTCTCATCGAGGAAAGGGCGCGAACGGGTAATGGATGACTTTCTGTCTGGGGAAGGAGTTTTTAGTTACGGCGACGACGCGCGGTGAAAATAGAAAGAACTGTGTGGTACGCGATTGAAGCTTTCTTTAACACGCTCACAGGCAGGATAGTCCCGCCTCGTTCTTTCACAATTTTCTATCTCATTCACCTTCGTTTTCTCTTTTTATCTATATATATTTCTACATTCCTCATTTCCTATCACTCTCGTAACTTTCGTTCTACTTTATCATTCCTGAATCACAGGAAATCACCACCCTTTATTCTCGTGGCTCATACTCCCTGACACACCTTCCAAACGTACAGAGTTCTAACTCTTGTCTTTTTTTTTCTCCCACTCGTTTCTCTTGATTTTTGCCATGGAATAACGAACTAAACAGGGTCTCTCGACGCTTATCATTCACGACACGTGATGTGTCTCGGTTGAAGCATACCTCTGAGAGTATTATCATCTATCCTTACTTTATCTTACCCTTACTTTCTCTAACTATCTGCCTGTCATCCTTTTTCATTCGTTGCTTCTCGCTTGTGTCTTCTACCCTTCGTATAATGCCCTTAAACGAGTTTTGCTTTCTATATACATCTATTGATGTATCGATGAAGATTATACATGGAGGAAAGAACGAAATGATTCTCCTTTTTCATCGGGTATTATTTCAAGACTGAGTTTTTTTACTTTGAAAAAGGGCATGTGAATTTGAACAGAACGGATGAATCTTTGAGAGACGAAACATGATAGTTCGGAGGATCTTTACGATTCGTTTGAATTTCGAACAAAAATCATCGAAAAAAAAGTTGATACGAAGTTTAAAAACATCGATGAAACACCATTGAAATTATTTTCAATAAATTGAGCAGTTGTTCTACCAACTAGAACAAGAATCCCCGAAAATATTCCAAAAGATAAAATAAGAAAGAAAAACAAATCGGCTGACGTACTCGCCGTTGAATTCACTGTTGAGATATGCTCTCAATCGATCGATTTGTGTTTAATGAATTTATCGTTGAGTTAGCATAGCTGAGCTAAGAAAACTTGCTCCATAATACAATGAATATTATCTTCTCATTTATTATGTATGTAGATTGTGCTCGCTATGACTACGAAGTCAAAATATTCATTGTTCAGTGCTGATGGTTATATTCATGTTGATGAAATGTGTAATTCATCAGGTGTATAGAGGAGGAAAACTGTTGATTTTCGATGGACAGGTTTATCGAAAAAAAAGTGTGAATAAAACAAACATCACTTGGCGTTGTGCCGAGTATCGCAAACTAAAATATCATTTTATTATTCACATCAGTTGGGTAAAATAATTTTTGTGGGTTATGTAAAATAATCAATGGTGAACATGACCTCTCAATTTTATCGAAATAGATGGAAATACGTATCATACGATTTAGAGGACATTTTTTCATGCACAAAATTTGTTCCTCGGATATTTTGTCTTCGGGCCAAATGCAACGAGGCTCATATGTATCGACAATCGTAAATTTTGACTTCCTTGAATTTTACCTCACGTATTTTTTGTATCCTATTTCATAGCCGGTTGCATCGTTTGATCAACCATGATGAGAGAGAGAGAGAGAGCAGGTAGCGAGTGGTTATACCTTGGAGTATCGATTTCAATCGCGAAAAATATCACAGAAGTGAATATTTTCCGAGCGTCCAGAACGTTTTTCCTTCACGTTATATATTTGCTGGGTTTTCGACGACGATGAGACGAGATTCTCTCTCTACTCCGTGAGTTTTCGCACAACGAACGAAACGTTTGAGTCTCTCGTCGGAAAACGTTCATGTTCGAGCGAAGACTAGGAGTAAAAAAAAAAAAAAAAAAAAAGCGGTTAAAGAAGGGGGAGACAGATGGAAGAGCGCAAGATGATAGTTTTGCTTCTGCGGGTCTCAAAAGGAAATTGAATTTCGAGCCCATCGGTGGAAACAGGCGGGGGGTTTTGCCCGGGACTCATGAGCTCCGGCGAGTTGCTTTCGCTTCCTTTGATACAGAAATCTACAAGACGTTTCATATTGAAACAAAAAAAATACGTTTTGTGGAAATCGGATGTAAAAAAAAAACTGATATTTACAAAAAAAAAATTTCTAGGATCGTTGTCTTTTTAAGAAATCTCTCTGAAGTATCAATTTCAAGTTTTTAAAGTCGAATTAAAACATGGTCCTTGCTGTATAGAGATCAGGGTAGCAGCTGTCACATTTTTTTTTTCTTCGATTCGTTATCGCGAATTATAAATTGACGTGAAATGTTCATTGAAGTGCTGATTTTATTGCACCAATAAACTGAGCATTTATTTTTTCGCACACATTTTGTAACAAATAAATTTCTGCCGTGTTATATTCGATCGATCGTGGATGAAACAGTTGTGAAGATCGTGGTTATAGTCTTGACTTTTATTATTTTATTGGAGTTTTATGATAGATCGTGGAGTGTTACTGCAAGATTAAGTGTAAAACCGATAATTATTGTTGGATTTTTTTTTCGAATATTATGAAAAAGGGTTATTTCGAAGATATTTATACTTTATGAAAATGCTGAGAGGCGAATCATGATTTTTTTCAAGTATTGCACCAACATAAGCATAATAAATATAATTTTTGTAAGAGTCTGAAGAGTAATATATATTTGTAAAATTTTTTTGTGTTTCAGGATTGATTTCAACAGTGAAAATAGAAGAGTACTCGGCGTGTAAAGTTGCTGGGTGATTTTCAATATTGACACGATAGTGAGAAGTGTAAAAATCAGTGGTCTATCAATAAACGCGTACATATATATGATATTGAATGTAAAAAAATAAAAGTCAAGTTTGTATGCATTAGAGGCACGTATCAAGGTATATTTTTGAGCGGTGCGAGGTTGGAGTGCTTGCACTCGGTACGCGTAGAGTGGAGTGGTCCACTCGGGCAAACCGGAAGTATTACAGTCTCATTGTATACGTCGAACGAGAGTCAGCACAACGTGAGGATTTTGAAGATCGTGCGACCGCTAGGTCACCGAGGAAGAGAAGGCATCAGAGAGGAAGGAAACAAAGAGACGAAATAAAAATGGTGAGTGTGAAAAATGGTCGGATATATTTTAGCTGGTATATTGATCCAAAAATATAGGTCAAACAAAATTGGAATCCAAATTTTACAATCGGAAATCCGGATATCGAATTGACGAACGAAATAAAGCTCTGTAGAAATAATTTCTATCGTCGTTGAGTATTGATCATCGATGAATTAGTTCGACGATAAAAAAATAAAAATAGACTCAGGTTTATCGAGAAACCTGAAATGTTGGAACGTACATGCACACTATAAACATATCATCATAAATTTATGTGTACATTTATGTATGTATAGGTAAGAAAGAAAAGACGGAGATGGATTCTGTGCGCACATCGTGACAGTGTACACGCAGTAGTTGGAAAATGCATACGAAACGTCAAATGCACTCGGTTCGGTCCATCAAAATGCAAATGTCTTTTATCCGCGAGGGCGGGTAATGTATGCGTCCGTCGAGAATCAGTATTCGAGCTGAGCACACGCGATCCGCCCTTCGTGTTATACCACGAGTTCTCACACATAGACCAAATCTCATAGATACACAGGCATTTATAAACACACATACGTCAGAACGCTTTCGTGATATTCTTTCGGTGTGGTGACGGTTGCCCCTTCACTATACGACGACGCCGATCCTGCAAGGAATTCAGTTCCACTTTCTCGTTTCGAAGTATCCAGGCACTCCGGAGAAAAATTTTCTCTCCCTCTCTTTCTCTCCTCCTTTCTTTGTTTTTTGGCTGTAATTTTATATATGCCAAGGGAGGCATTGAACAACACCACTGGAAATATTTTTTAACAAAGGAGTAGAAAAATTGTTAATTACTTTTACGATCATTCGAATTTTATCATGATCTCATTGATTAAAATTAACGTATCGATTGATGGAATTTTTGACGTGATTCAATGAATAAACCGATACCTGTAGTAAGATTTTATAAGTAGTAGATATTTTGAAGTAAGATGTTATGTTTTTATATGGATTGATTAATTACAATCAGAAGACAAACTTTCTTGAATTTTCTTTCATGTAACAGCTCAAGCATACATACCTCCAAAGACTGAAATGACCCAGATTATTTTTTCTTTTCTCTCTCTCTTCTTTTGTTCTCAAAAAAAGCATAGAAGATTCCTTTTTTATAAAGTAAAGTTGTGACGCGTGAATGAGTTATTTATAGTCATCGCTTTTCCGCGATTCTCATTGGTTTGTTATGTCATTACACGTAGTCCAAGAAGAGAGCTCAAGTCAAATGACGACTCTGAAGTTATTCCGTCTGCTCTCAAATGTCCCAATGACTATGACAACTCAGATTCTTTCTTGACAAGTCATGCATCGGGAAGAAAAATAATGGAGAAAAAATATTCTCAATATAAAGAAAATTTTTATTAAAACTTTAGCAATTGATGAAGAATAATTATTTATGGATAATTAATTTATTTTAATTCAGCTAACGGTTCGAGTAATGTTGAGGTTTGTTTCATAATTAAAAATAACGTTTGACAAGAAGTTATCGCGCGTGAAACGCGCCCTCAAATCATCTAGTCTTAAATATAAATTTAAAAAAACTGTTAAAACTTGCTTCTACTACTTTGAAAGCAGCACTGAAATCTAAGTACTTCGAGTTGATTTCACTGTTGAGTCGGAAATGATAGTAATCTTGAATGTACATGTTATTTAAAATAATTAAGCTTGCCATGAAATCTCTGATGTGGCTCCACTTCGAAGAGCTTTGTGGCCAGGAGTTGATGGCTCCAAACAGCGCACCTTGTTTATAGTAGAATACACAGCCACCGAAACTTTGCAGACTAGAAGATGTTTCAGGTGGGAAAAGTGAATGCTTCACCCTGTAATCGTCTGCATTTGTATTTGTGCACTGAGAAAAATGAATTCGTAAATTCAACAAATTTTTTGCCGGTTCGACAAATTTTCTGTTGGTTCAACAAATTTTTTTTTTGGTCCAACGAATCGTAGCGAACAAAATGAAATTTGTTAACTCAAACGAAATTTGGTTCATTCAAATACTTAATTTCTCACCACGACAAAAATATCGTTGAATCAACAAAAGTTTTGTTGAATCAACAAATTTAATTTGTTCGCCACAATTTCAAATTTTTTTTCTCAGTGTGTGTTCTGCTCATTCTGTTAAAACCGTTCTAGGATAACGTATCGTGTGTGATTCAACGAGTCATACTCTTGGATCTTCTCAAAGATGTCGAGCGTGTTAAAAAACAGCGATGAGTATAAACATGCATTCGTTACGCGCTTCTTCATCCATATATAAGGGTCTCTGGAGAAAATTATAGCGATACTCGATCTCCAAAAATTTCCAATCATTTGATCTTTATTCTTCTTTTACGAACGTCTCAGAATCCCGAATCTATTCTGATTTTTCATGCCGGATTTTCCAGGCTGTAGAACATTCTGTTTTGTTTTTTATTTTTCGTATATTTTACGAGGCAATATTGTATATGAAATATAACTACTCAGACGATTTTCGTAACTGACCGTGTCGATGAATATCATCGTCCGAGGGCACTTGAATTTATACGGTCGGTATTTTGTGATTGTTCACTTTTTTCATGGCAGACAAAACAAAGCACGTACGAAATAAAACAACAAGTATACAGTGGAGGGTCACGCGGACGAAGGGACCATGTGGGTGGAGACGTCGAATCCAAGATGGACTTGTGAGAGAGAGAGAGAGAGAGAGCGAGAGAGCGTTGCAGCCCCTCGTATTTATCCAAGTTGGGCGCCTAGAAAAACGGGTGATTTTATCGTTTGGTAAATTGAATCTCGTGATTCGACGGAGTTTCTCTATGTACTCGGGGCATTCGGTTCGAGAGTGAACGCAATAGTATATTCCGTTGACGGGTTAGCCCGCAGTGGTTGCAAGAACGAAAAAGGGGGAATGAGAGATACGTCTCTGGAAAACGGGGTGGATGAAGGGGACTACCACGGTTGACTTTGCATCTCTATTTCTATATATGTATATATGAGTCTGTGAGCGGATGTCGAATTTGCATGCAAAAGGAATGTTTCCTGCGCAACCTTTATTATTAGATTCGTTGGTGGTACCATTGTCCAGAGTACATCTCTGGTATATCTCTCTTCACCAAAGTCACGTACCTTCCGCGATATCTCTCGCGGAAAATGTCTCTCTTTATAGTTTCCATGGTACAGCACCTTGCTCGTAATTCCTTGCTGAATTTCATACCTTTAAAATGTTAAATAAAATCGAGAGCTTTCGCCTTCAAGGTTCAAAAGGCGATAAATTCTCAAGGGTTTCTCGTGTTTTTCGTTTCTCAGTCTCCTTGCTCTCTCACTCTACTCTTCCACTCTCTTATCTTTTATGCTGGTATGGTCCCCATCGAGGGTTTTGTAGTAACCACAAAATAGCAGGCGCAGTGAAGATGTCGAGAGGCATCCGAGCTAGTGAAACTTTCACACAATTATTAAGTACGTGACTGAGTTAATGCGACGCCTTTATGAGACGCCCTTTATACGCAGTCTCTCTGTTTACAGCGGGTATTCTTACCGGCTTTGTACGTATTTCTCGATGAGCCGTACGTTTGCATTACCGACTGTCTTTTTCTACACTCTGCGTGCATCTCCGTTATTTTGTGTACTCAGGCACCCACCCCCTGTTGGTGCTCGAGAGACTCGTTCTCTTTCTCCAAGGGTTCTTCTTCTCGTCCTCGTCATTCCTGCTGAAAAAGTTGGTAGGAGAAGTCGTTTCGTAAAGTTCATTAAGTGTTCTCATTTTTTTTTCACCAAAACGTCTGCCTTCTCGCCTCTTAGAAGGTGCAGAAATGAACGCAATCGCTTGAATAGCAGCGAAGGTTACTTGAATCGCGTGAATGAGGGGCGAAACCAACAGCTCAAAGATCATGTAGTCACTCACTAACGATTTTCACTTTATCAAGAAAGACGCGGTCTCCGAGTGCATATATATTGAAACAAAACAGAACTGCGGCTGCAGTATAATTGTCGCCGGATCAGCGTAGGTGCTGCATTTTAATACTGTGAGTTTATTTAACCCAGATAGAAATTCGTGCAGTCGGCATTGAGAATACCGTGGCATCCAGTCACCGTGCCGTCACTATGCCGCTAACTGTCTATCAGCGAAGTGAATATGATTCGGTTTTGAACACGCAAATATTAGGAATCAGGCCTACAAGTTTGCCTCGGCGTTTTTCATACGTATCTCACACGTAAGCGCGTTCACTAGTGTATATCATACTCAGGTGTTCACTGTTATCATCAGCAGTCAGAGTGAAAAAAGTATGAAATATTTTTGAATCAAAGGATTGCGTAGTCATTCATATGTCGCTTGTTATAGAACTGATTCAAAAGGGATTTGGAAACACAGCAGTGCACATGACCTGGATAAATATGTGGCATGGAGTGAAGTGAAAGGAAAATTATTTAATCTTGCAAACTAATTATACCAACTTATAGCTAATTCGTGGAATGGTCTTTTCCAATGATTCGGGTGGAACGGCTTCTACTATCTTGGAAGACATACAAGAATTAGTCTTGTACTGACAATAAGAGTGGGCTGGACTTTTTCTAAGGACGTATTAGCATGACAGTAACTCGAATCAAAACGAGGTTTTTGGCACGCCATGGCAAACGTTTTATCGAACACTGTAGAGCTCAGGGCTGGATGTCTAGTCGTTACGGAGCTACTGCCAACTGTGTTAACTGCGGACTGCGCAGCTTGCTGTTGCGTAATTCTCCAACCGTATGCAAGTCTACTCTGTGCAGTGTCCATCGCACCAGCCATGGCAACAGGATCTAGCGCTAGCGCTGTATAACTCAGAGTATTTTGACATTTGACCGACGCTCGCATATCCTCACTTTTTGATGCTTCGCTCAGATACACATCGCGCAAGCTCCTCTCCGGAAAAAATTTCAACTGTGGCAACTGAACCCTGTGCGGCACGGGTCAGAGTAGCAACTCGCTCATTGGGGTGTGTGTGTGTAGATTATACACACTGGGACTATTTGAGTTGATTAAGAATGCAGATATCTCGGAATAGGAATGATTAATTAAATAGGAACATAGAGCATAGTTATTTCAGAGTCGAGATATCTGAAGAAGACTTCTATTCAAGCATGTAAATCTAAAAATGAGTTATTATGAGAACACAGTCAATCAGCCAAAGAATCGTGTAAAAATTGAGGAATAGAGAAATGTCAAATAAGTATGACAACAGATTAGTGATACTTATCCACAAAGTTGATGAAACACTGTAATTGTTAAGAATATAGTGATGTTAGTACAGAAAAGTTCAGCGATACATTTATGCTGGAACAGAGAATTGAGTCACTTTTTCATGAAAACTAACACACTTTCTGTGACATCGAAAAAAAAATGATTGATCATCTGGTTTTTAGATTTCGTATTCAGATGCAGATTCCAATATTTTTAATGTTCCACAAATCTTCATTAACCTTGGCAGGTTTGTGCATTTATTTCGAGAGCAGAATTGGTCGGAAGAGACCTTAACTTGGTAATCATGTTCGACAGGGATGATGGTTAATAATTGGAATTAATGGGTTCGCAGGAGAGTCATGATGAAGAAATTTAATATTTATGCGTCGTGTCAAGCCCGGATGATGTATTTACGACCAAGGACTTAGTGGAGCAAGCACATTCTTGTTTCAATACATCGTCTCTCTCTCTCTCTCTGCCTCTCTTTTCCTACTTCTTTCGAATACGTAGTCATACAACGACACTATGTATATGCGTAAACAATTTGTTGCTCGCTTTGTCGATCTCCGTTCCCCAGTTGTTCCCGTTCAAAAGCTTTCGAGATAGTAAACTGGTGAAGGCAACGTTCACTTGTAAGAGCTATTGCTCTAACATAGAGGCCAAAATGATTATGTACTGCCTTATGTGGTGAAACTGCGCGTAACGTATTTAGACGCGTTCAACCATTATTCTCTTTACCTTGTATCCTCCTCTCATGTTCTCATCTGCTTCACCGCCCAGCCTCACTATATATTTTATCTCATTTTTCTTCCGGTCGCAATTTCTAACCCTTCCGTTTCTCATCCTCATCCTCATCCTCATCGTCTCGTTCGCTCTGGCTGATGAGAGCATCAGGCGCAAAGTAAACCCGAGGCTTTTGGTTAACCTCGGTGTAACGTCGCTTCAATATCGGTTCATCGAATTAGGAAGTAATATGACTGTCAATCATGGAAACTCGAGCGTTTGAAATGCGATCGAAGCATCGATTGTGACCTTGATAAAATATTTATAGCTCTGAAATATTCATAACTATTGATGAAATGGTGTCACTTTTTTTTTGGCAGTTTCCCTCGATTCGATATAATTAGAAAAATCGTGAAATTGAATATACTCGCTAACCGAAGATATTCCAGTTACAAAATGTGTTTTATGGTTTCAGTTTTGTTTTCTTCTCAATTTCAGGGACAATCAATAAATCAAAAAAATTTTATTTCACATACGAATGCATTTATTTTTCCAAATTCTTTCTTCTTCAGGCTTCAAAATAATGGAAGTCAAAAAAACTGCGTCATCGGATTTATTCCATGAATCTCTTTGCATTTCAAGCGTTGAGGTATGATAAAAGACATTGGTGGCGTTCGCAAGGGTGAGAGACTCTGGTGTTGCCCTCTCGCACGCGTGCACGAACATCGGGCGTGTCTTTGCAATATATATATATATATATATTATATATATTTGTATACGTTCTAATGGATCGTGGGTGTCGTTTGCGCCCTTTGCAGAAGGGACACAATGGTACTCGAAGCGTCTGCCTTAACACTTCACGCGATACAACGGTGTGAGAGTGAGAATGAGAGGGCTCGATAAAGATACAGTCTGACTGCATGACTATGCAACCCTCGCTCGGGTCTGTCCTGACATGCGACAGTTTGTCGAAGAGAAAGGGAAGAATGCACACATACGGTGAAAGAATATAGCTAAGAGACCAGTTCCTTAACTATCACCCCCTTTGGTCACCTTCTGCTAAGCCCCGGGGAACGTTCTAGTAACCTGATCAGCCACGACTGATAGGCGTACCTCACGAAAGGCTCCTAATACCGTACTCGCTGACTCACCCTGCCACGCGCATTAGTCGTTAGCAATAAAGCTTGGTGTAAACACCAGTAGCGGACGACCCTACCCATTTGGAGAGGGTAAAACCGTTTTTTAATGTCACCCTTTGGCCAAATAAAAATAGAGGGAGTGACAAAAGTGAAATGGAACACCGGGACGAAAGGAAATGATTTCCCGGCCCAATGAATGTAATATCGCCATGTCAGGTGTGTAGGTTTTGTTTGAAAAATGATCTTCTAGAAGGGAAATCCACCACTTGGAATTGCCTGTTTGCTTCGCGTCAAAGGTTTCACTCCATCACAATGCCGTTTGAGTGTCGGTGAGAATTTCGAAATGTTTGACTATCCTCGTATTGTCGAGAACGTTCATAAGTTCAATGATAATGATAACGATCTCGAAAAAAATTATTAATAGTTTGTGTATACAACAAAATTGAGAAATGAATAATGAAACGTTTTTTTTTTCCTCGTTGATCATCCTTCAGATTTTTATAGGCTATAATAGTCTGCGGTAACAGAGTAAAATTGTCGTAATCAGAGTGTTCATTTCGTGAGCCGTACGGGAAGAAACAACCCTGCGATGACAACGACGGTTATCGTGTTTCGTTGAAATAGAATCGTTGATGTTGCCCGCGGCTCATTCCTCTCGGAGCTTAACAAACGCTGGGAAACAAAGGCTTGGGCAACGTGCAAGTTTTGGAATCTTCCTCAACTGAAATTCTTCCGAAACTTCTTTCATATTTTCTAGGAGTTTGTCTTTGGCGATGCTCTTTGTCCATATTTTCTTGGTAGGTGTAGTTGACGCATAAGTAACGCCTTTCTCAGTGCATTTTGCCTGCGTCTAAGGGTTGCAAGGTTGGGTTAAAGGGTGGCATCGTGGAATAGCCAGGTAGAAAGAGAATCCAATGTGGTCGTAACTCCTCGAACGTTCTGCACGGCTTACTAAAGCTTGGGTTATATGTTATTGCTATGTTTGCCATAGGAGGTCGCATCACGTAGTCCGCTGGATGTTGGAAGGAGAGAGGGTTAACCGTTTCAAGAAACGTAGATGAATATAAGGTACAAGCGTGGGGCGGTTGGGCACTATTGCATGCTAGGCTAAAACTACGTGCATAAATATATAGCGTAACACGTTATATAGATCCTCTTTCCCTCTTTTTCTAGTCTTCTTCGCCGTTAAGGCTTATCGTTATTCCGCACACGTTGGCCGTTCATCCTGGAAAGAAAGAGAAAAGAGAGGGGCACGTTGGGGCCCGGGGGGGGAGAGGAGGAGAAGGAATAAGCGAGTCTCTATATCTTTATATATCTTATATGCAGCACGAAGTACTAACTACTCGCGTTACGAGTCACCGAAGGACCTCGACGCTTGATAAACAACTAGAAGGTATGGGCGTTAGAACGCTTTGCTCGCACACTCATATTCTTCCTCCACATTGGCGCTTTTCTTTGTATACCGTCATACTCAAACAAGCCACTACTTTTCTTCCCCCCCCCCCCCTCCTTTAGCTCACCGATACACGTGAGCATCAAATTTTCATAGAAACGCGACTAACTTCGATTATTAGTGCCGACTCGAATGAGAGAGATACTAGACATAAAACAACCACCAAAAGACTGCCGGAAAAGACAATATTCCTCTCTCGAAAAACAACAAATGCTATGAATATATTTTCATGAAGGTTATAAGAAAGGTTTTGTATGCTAAATTTTATTTCGCGTATATCGGTATGAACATTTATTTTGGCTACTCTGTCCAGGCAACAGATGCCGTGGAAGGTAGAGCCACTCGAACAAGCAAAAAACAACACGCCGCGGCTTTGCTGGGAGGGAATTTTATAAAACAATGGGGCCCTGTCGATATCAGGCATGCAGTTTGTAATGATTCGTTATAGGGAGCAGGACAAGTGATTCGCTCTATCACGCGCTAAAGTATTCATAAACGTCAAAATTTTACTGTACTTTTTCTGAACCAAGAATGCTGAATAAAACTACAATACTCATACAGGAATCATGCCATGGCGAAATCTATAGGTATGTATGTAGTTCTCGTTGAAAGTTGAGTTTACTACGCGAGATTTTCAGGGAATGCAGAAAGGACTTGAGCTTTTCGTGGCACTACAATGTTTTCTTCAGATTTTTAGTATTTTACTTATACCTGATGCAGTCGAATTGTGAAAATCTACTATGGATCATCTGGATGCTCAATCAAAAAACAAATTAGTTATACGCCGTGTTGCAATTTGATTGTATAGTTTCTTATTCGCAATGGATATGGATGAAATTCGAAAATAAGCTTCATTTTTTGAACAAACTAAAATAGAGTTTATCCACGAGTTAATCATTTTTTGCTATGAGGGTATAGAATTTTGAAGGGCTCAAGGAAGTTCATCTGGTATCGAGCAAGTCAAAACAAAAAACTGTCACGACTAGCGTCAGCTCAGTATGTTCAATGTGTTCAACCTTCTTCTTCGAGACTAATTATTTTATTCCGAATCTCATAAGTATCGAATCGATTCTACGAAGTCGTAAAAAAGTTCTTTGGATATTTTTTCAGCATTTATAGAAGTTTCGTTTGAAACTGTTTGTCGATGTTTGCGAATGTTATGTTTACAGACGGAAAAACCACAGAAAAGCATGAGAGACTGTGTTAAACTGGGAAATCTGTTTTTATATTCTCTATCTGTTTTCAATTTCTCTCGTACAACGTGTCCTAAGAGCTTGACATTTTGATGATGATTTCGTTGATGTTGATAACTGTATTGAATTTTTTTCCATATCAATTTATTTTCCATATCATTTTCCATATCCCCTCAACAAGTATATACAATTTGTATGTTTCTTCATTCATTTTTGGAGTTTTATTTTATTTGCGGAATTGAGATGCATGCAACATTTGGAACAAGTAGGGCAAAAATGATTTGAGTCTTATTTGTTGGATTAATAATTATGTTTGAGACAAATCAGGCAAGAATATTATTACAATCGGAAAAATGAATCTTATCACATTCTCACCATCTATAAAATAAAGAATAAAGAGCCACTTTTTTGAGGATTTAAAAAAAATTATAATTGAATTCAATGAAGAATTCAATTTGAATTCTTGTTAAATATTTTTGAAGCAATTTTTCCCCCACATCTCTGCCGCATATCTCAATTCGATAGATTTCAATATGACTTCGTGATTTTCATGAAGAGCGTTAACGGAAAGAGATTTAGAATACAGAGTGCATGTGGTAATCGAAGATCAAAAAGACAGGTTTTTCTATGATAACAGCTGATGCGATTAAGAGTGTATTTGAGACACTATAGCAGGTCTGAAAGATTTCAAAGTATGAAAAGATGAGTTTCTTTGGGTGTGCAACCACCGGAAAAAGTATTCACGTGCTTCCTTTGCTGAAAGCTCGGAGTATTCGCTTCAGACGGAAGAGAGAAAGATGGAGAAAAAGCGAGCTTCTTATTCTCCTCGTCGTAGATGTGAGGTTTCTTTTTTTCCTGGTTCTCTTTCTTTCATTCTCCATCGGTCTCTTTATTCGCAAACCCGCAGGAGTACAAAATCAACGAGAGGTTCATCGCGACTTGCTTCTTGAATACCAGCGACGCGGCTCTTTTCACCAACTACTCCCATCATCTCTTATCTCCTAGCGCATCTGTGGCCTCATTTGCAGACATATACGAAATGTGCTATGCCGAGCCACGTTTTTGTTTCATCTTTTTTTTTTTTTCTGTTTTGATCGCGTGCTCAACTCCTTTTTTTTCTCTCTTTCTTTAGCTAAGATCTATGAGTATGTGGATGCGAATGAGTGTCTTTTTTCAAACCTTCCTGTATCCCTCTCCACTAGCGGAGACGTGTATTTAATACACGAAAATATATCTATATACATCTGTCCACAGTTACCCTTTCTTTACTAACTCTAATCGCCCTGGCTTTTTGCAGGATCTCGATAACGCGCTGTAAAGAAAGAATGAGAAAGAAAAAAGAACTAAAAAAAAAAGAGAGTTGGATATAAATGTGTCTATATAAACTTTCCTTTCATCTAGCAATGATGGCGAAACGTGTGGGCGTGTGTGTGTGTGTATGTGCATCTGAACAACTTTTAACGTAGACGCCCTCAGCAAACTTTTACTTTTTATACACGACCTGAATATCCGTTGAAACTTGAAGAACTTGCACCAACATTCATCGATTATTGTATTTGATTTTTCTGGGAATATTGACGAATTTTTTTTTGATTCTGGTAAAAGTTACGAAATCTTAAGCCGCATCGGAGTATACGTAGATGCTAGAATAACAATTGTTCGTTACGATATCGTTGCTAAATAATTTTCCATAAAATTTAATGGAAGGTTGTTGGGTCAGGATATTCAAGCCCTGTTAGAGAATATAAGTGTAAGGGAGTATAGAGCCAAATAACAATACACGTATATCCCGATCACCGTGAAAACCTGATGCGTTCACCGATTCCGGGAGGCAACAAAGAAAGGTCATGTTGAACGATAATGACCCAGCACACAGCCTATTTCCTATGCGCCAATGTTCCTGTTTTCTGTCCATTCCGACCAACGCTAAGGAGGCCTCATTACGCTGTACGATAACGTTATATTAATTCTTCTACTAAAATTTAAAACTAATGATGAGGCGCATCATTATTGTTTGCATTACATAATGAAACGTTGGATTAAGGCGGAAGGCTGGTTCAATTTGTGCAGCTTTCATTGTAATCCAGGTCAATTTTTCCGCTTTTCATTAGCTCGTTTGCAAAATGGTTTCGATGCCAGCGGGGCAAAAAAAAATATTAATTCATACGATTAACTTTTGAACTTTTCTTTCACTCATTTCGACGTCACTATATTTGAACCTGCAGCTAATTAACGAAATTTCAAATGCCAGACCCGACGTTGCCGATGAAAAATCTAAGAAACTTATTGAATCCGTGTGAAAATGGGAACTTTTAAGTTTTCAGGGTTTTTTGGAGTCTGGATTGGCTGTTGCACTGTGGATGATCCATCAAATTTACGAATAACATGTTCAGTGACAACTTTGGGAGTTTTTCAGAGACGACCTTATTGCTTTTTTTTTTGGGAATGAGTCTATACGTGGACACAACATTGACGAATAAAATTTGCAAAATTCCAAAATGCCTAGATATTGTATCATAAAATTTAGAAAAAAAAATCTCTGCAGAATCTTCATAAAATACAAATATAATTCTCTTGTGCACGATGTTGAATTTCTTAGTGGTTTCCTTTAAGCATTCATTCCCGGAGCATGTTCCAGCCTTTGACCACCCTTCGTAGTTATGCAAGACAGATACGAGAAGACTTTTCCCTTCTCTCCTGTTGTTCAAGGTAACCGTATAAAACACCCTTCGTAGTTATCCAATACAGATGCGAAAAGACTTTTCCTTCTCTTCTTTTTGTTCAAGGTAGCCTTACGAAACTCGCTTCTACCAAACTTGTACATACTTTTCGAGCGCTTTATGCATGATAATGTTGCTAGTCAGCCCTCTGATCTTTTCCAACGATGCGACCGAGCGTAGATTCAATATTTATTTCCACAAGCCATACGCCACAGTTATTATGGTAAATGAGGGTGCGGATAGGACCTTAACGGTCTCTCCCATAAGCCTCTCCTGAGCGAGCCAGGTTCGAGCTTCGATTTTTTGGGCAAAAAAAGTTTCCGAAGGATCTCCTTGATGCACGTGCGAGCCGTTAGGATGAAAAAATATCAGTTACCTCGTGGGAACTATATTTATTTTCCGAGGATTTCTCATACGATCGTAAAACTTCAATGCGGAGCTGTACAGTGTCAAATAACTGGATGTTGAAGCTCCACTCGCCCGAGTAACGTATCAAGTCTCGAGAGAGTTTGTATAATCAAGCTTTCATTGACCAAGGATCCACTTACTCAGCCAAATGTGCAGTGTCCGGTCTCATGTGAGCTTTTCTTAAAAGTAACTGTAAACCAATGTCACAAAGTTGTTTCGTAATTTTGGATCAAATTTTTTTACTCTGTATTTTCATTTTTTTTTTTCTTCCTTTTACAGCTGATAGGTCATCACTCTCTAGAACCTCTAGAAGCTGTCTAAAAGCTGAGGGAAGCTGTGCTATATTCGTCATATTAACCCGGAAGAAGCGAAAAGTCCGGCGAAAGAGAACGCAAGGGCAATGGCTCGGGGACGTGGATTACAGTCGCTCCTTTGACGTGAAATCGACTTCTATTGCGGCCCTTAAAGACTTCCGCTCTTTTTCGCTTTGCCTCTTCCCCTTACTTTTATCCTCTTCCTTCGGATCAGACTTTTCCCTTCTTCGTAAAATCGACTTTTCTTCAATTACCCGTCTATATATTGATACATCCTGCCGGTCTCACCCTCGTTCGTATCTAAAAAGCGCAATAAAACTTATTACATCTACTGAGATCCCACCGGATTTTAACCGCCATCTTTTTCCTTGTTCCTCACTATTTATTCTTCCTTTTTTCTTTGGTTTCCCAATAAATAAATGTCTGTAAGTAATTGATCAATTGAGCTTGAAACTTGCGAATGCCAACTAAGTCTAAGAAATCGCTTTTGCCTCCCTCAAACGATGACCAGCAACTTTCTCGCTGTTTTAGTCTCTCTTCGTCACATTTCGTTAAACGAAAAGGTTTGCAAAAATTCTTAAGTACAACGTTCGAACGATCAATCGTTTTTCTTTCATGTAAAAAAGCGAGAACACGGCAAAACCGCGAAGAAAAAATTGCTGTAATAATTTTTCTTTTTTTTTTTGGTTAAAGAAATGTCCGGTGTTTCCAGGCATATTTCTGTGTGCTCTGTCACATGATCATTTCGCAAAATTGAAGCTTTTCAATGTGCTTCTTACGCGTGATCAATTTTTAAAAATCAACATTTATTGATAAATTTTTAAACCTGATTATCGAGCATAATAAGCCTTGGGTCCCTCGGAAGAGAGAAGTTATTTGCTGGTAAAACTCGTTGGGCGTTTTTGCGTGAGCTAACGAGCGATAAGCACGCACGTGCCTCGTCTTCTGTTGATTATTTTATCCATACTTTTTTTCCTCTTGCCTCTATTCGGGCGAAAAAAAAACGTAATGAGATAATCGTAAGCGGGATTGGTAGATTAATTGCTTATCGGCCAATAACGTGGGGTTGCTTACGCGTTCTCTCTCGATCTTCACCTTTTTACACACCAGCACGTATTCGCTGCCATTAGTCTTCTCTACCACATACATTCTTCGTATACAGAGAGAGAGAGAGAGAGAGAGAGAGAGTCAAAAGAGCGTGAGAGATAGGAATATAGGGCGCATATATACTCCTAGCAGTTTCCTATGATTGGCACGTTATCACGCTACCTCTCCGAAGTCCCCTATCCCGCCGGGCCTTCGACGTAATCTCCCAGACAGTGTAAACGTAACTGATGGTAAAGGGTGCGGGAAGAAACATTTCAAGCCTTGGGCCGCGAGACGGAAGTAGCACGCGTCCACTTCCATTTGCTTCTTCGTTTCATCTCTGTCAATTTCTCTTATCTTTCAAAAGAATTCTCTTTCCCTTATTCCCCTCTTTAAGTTTCCACTACATTCAGTCCAGGCGTTGCCTTTACAGAGTACATAATTCGTGTTTTCTTCCTCCTGCTCGTTCGTCTTACTTCTTTACGTTATATTCTCTGACAACACTAGCTTTTCCTCTGCTTAACTCGTCGGTTTTATGGAATATCCTGATTATATTTTTTACGTCTTTCGAGAAGATGAAATAACTAATTAATGGTTACTGCCATTCAACACTGCCTCGATAACTGATTTTTCTCGCGCTAAAACTACCATTAGATTTCCTCCTGATAGGCACACTTAATGCTGGACGGTGATCATCGCATCCAGTCAATCAATGTGACGTTGATATTCTACGTAAGAAAAAAAAACGTCACGAAGATTTTCACGAGAATCGGTTATAGAATGTTCACTTTTTTAATGATGAATCATTCAACCACGAGAATGTAAACGTTCCACGTAATACACGTGAGAGATGAGTTCGTATTCGAATCATAGGCATCTTCGTTTATTAATTTATATGCATCATTTGAGATAATAATGGGAAATTTGTATGGAAATGAATATTTTAGCAAGGAGCTCAGTCCCCGTGGATTTGTTTCATGATGTGAGGAGATATCGAAGATTGAAGGATAGAAAGATTAGGTGGGTACTATGTGAGGGCATAGTTTATCGGATAGAGAGCGAGTAGGTACTCATGAAGGGATGAACCGTTGCATCTGGAGGAGGAGAAAGGATTTCTTAATCGAGTATATATACGTATGAATATATATACGTATTTCCGTCTCGAATATTGACTAGATGTGCTGCCTACTGTTTCAGAGTCGTTCGCATCTCCCGCGCATAGCCTACTGGCCGATCAATACGACCCCAAACCCTAGTTCACGCATTTCCAAACCCAGCTGCCATCCCGGTGGCTTTCCCAGCTCCTTCCGCACGTATATCTCTACGCGCAGGACTAGTCGCCCAATGATTTAAACTGTCATTCTGAGATTTTTATTAGCAATATTCAACAGCTGGTATACAGGTTTGAAAATAAAATCTTTCACTAAATTGCTATTGTTTTTGGATTTCAGTTCTGAGTGATCTGGCCAAAATCTCGACGAAAATGAAGTTAGTTAACTCCATCAAGTAAATATAAGTATTCATCTTTCATGAATACTTGTTGACATCGTTGGGCACCGAGAAAAAAGAAAAGCAGGAAATAAAAATCGCTGCTTGGCTGCCTTCTAACACAAAGTTGTTATTGTCCGAATGTATAAATCTGCTAGGAATCGAAAAGTACGTGGGAAGCTGAAATTTCCTAGTAAATTACATTACTAAATTACGAAGTTAAAAACCACAGAGATGCTCGAACGAAAATTGCATTGGTTGGAACTGTAGAGTTGTAGGAAATTGTCGAAAATAACAGAATGGACACTGGCAGCATTTAGAGTTGTGGCAATGCTACGAACCGTCAGCTCCTAAGAGTAGTACGTGCAATTAGCTCGAAGGATAGCTCTGCTTGTGTATTAACTTATCACATACGTGTTTGTGTATATACATACGCGATATATAACTCGAAGAACGCCTCTGACTCAGGAAACTGTAAATAACATTTAGAGGCTATGTTTTCTCGCTGTATATCGCTTGCGGATATACGTAAGCGGTATGTATCTGGTACAAGAAATCCTAACTCGTAACCTCTTCTATCGCACAATGCATATATTTTGGCGCGTATTTTATTTCAATGAAACTTCTTTTTCAACCGTTAACTGAACGGTTATTAGTTCATGGCTAAAAGTGAATTCTTGTACAAGAAGGTTGTCAAAACATATTCAGACAATGGCTTCAAAATTTTGATGACTCGTTGGTATTGAAATTTCTTTATTCGATTTACATTTATTCCCTTTGTGTGTTTGATTTCATTGTATAGTATTTTATCAAATTGTTTTTCAACGAAAACAAATTTTTCACTCTTAAAATCTGTTGGTATCGGCCCGACAAGTAATGTATTGAATGTGCATCAACCGCTCACAACATTGACAGAGTTGACGTCACTGACGTTCGACCAACTTTTCATTTCGGCTTTGCGTCAACCGTCGCTTTGATACAGCGAAGCCAGTTATTGGCCAAGCATCAAGCATTGCTGTGGCTGCATTGAACCAGTGCTGAGCGAATCGTTAACTTTTCCTTGGGTCTACATGTTCCGAGTCAGCATCACGACTCTCAATCAACACGAGTTACAAGTAACTGGAAAATGTGTTACTCTCATTTTCAGCTAAATCTCGTTGACTAGTGGGGTTAAACGAATGACTTATATATATATTACTCTACAGCAATCATTATAATCATTCAATGCCAAGTGACAGGCCAAAATCTGCTGCAGAATCAACGAGAAAATCTATTTTTTCTGGTGCGTACATGGATTATGTATTTTCGTGCAATTTTAAAACAGATTTTAGTAGATATTGAAGAGTGCCAAACGACCAAAAGGTTTCCAAATTACCACACTCCTTCCTTTCATCTGTTGATATAGTACCAGCGGAATATACGTGTTTTATCTTCGGGAAATACTGCGCACACATCGCCACGGATGAGTTCTTTTATGCTGCGTGCGTTGTCTGTTCGTTCATTCCACTGTACACTGTAGGAAATGGGATCGCTCTCTCCAAGGATCAGACTCAGGCGCACTATTTGTTTCGTCGTCAGACATACATCTCTCGAGACTCTGCTTTTCTCTACTTCAAGTTCAGAGAGCATCCCTCCTAATTTTTTTTGTCGTTTTTACCTTCCGACAATTTTTGTTACTGAAGTTTCTTCTCAATCTCTCTCGTGCGTGCTTTCTATATTTCTTTTTCTATGAGATAATAGCTTTATGATTCTTTCCGACAGACGTGTGCTCGAAAAGAAAAACAATAATTGCACTGCAAAAGAAATGAAATTCTGTGATGGGAAGCGACAAGTGCTCGAGAAAGGTAACTGCACAGGAAACGTAACGAGAGGCATGAGTTTATTATTCAAACAAATTTTCAAGTACCAGAGTTTTGCTTGTTAGGTTATGATCGACCTTATTTCTATTCTCGGAGCTCTTTCATAACTTCCGAGCTATTATTATCACTATGCTTTTCAATTTTCTTTACGAAATATAAATATAATAATCGGATCAATGATTCACTCTTAATTAATTC
The DNA here is from genome assembly GCA_037576405.1 of Campoplex capitator. Taxonomy (NCBI): domain Eukaryota; kingdom Metazoa; phylum Arthropoda; class Insecta; order Hymenoptera; family Ichneumonidae; genus Campoplex; species Campoplex capitator. Next base: position 2,291,852 of record JARBWI010000323.1, on the reverse strand, counting down.
CAAACCTATTTCTTGTTGTCACTCGTCGCTATTCTCGAGAAACTTTGAATTTAGTTTATAACTAGTGGAGAGAATACTTGGTTCTGCCTTGCCATCCCCATTAAATGGAGGCAAAGATAGAGATTCCTGTACGAATGTTTTACTGACATAGTTCTGAGTACCGAGAACTCTTGAATTTATGGTATTCAACGAATTCGCATTCGGATTGTTTGAGGTAAGCTTTTTTCCATCTTATTTTTTCCCTCGATTCACCAAAGTACATTGTACAACAAGATGATTGATAAATTAATGTAAATTATAGTGAACTTACTGCATTGCTCATGGGCAAACCTTTTAATAATTCAAATCCAGTACGTGAATTTTCAGCAATGGGTTGAGACTCCCCTGATAAGAGAGGAAACTATGCATTCGGTGATATTATTCAACGAACCAATCACATTGGTATGAGCAGGCTAATATTGAAGACTTCTATTGTTACTTAAATAATTCCACGAGCCAGATTGACGCAGCAATTTCTTGAATATGACATCTAATTTGTCAACACAATTTAGGTTCTCTGACGCTAGTCGATTTGTTGAGGTTCTGAATCAATGATGGTATTAATTGACACTTCGATCTTCATAATGGGCTTCCTGGGAACCAATCTATCGTCAGCAATGTGTCTGTCTAAAGCAGCGATCCATGTTCTCTTTTCACTGGGTTTAGCACCGAGAGGATGAGCAAAGAATAGTGGTGGAAAAGAACATTGATAAATAATGAGAGGCCAGATACACCAATCTGGTCTTGCATTAATCACGAGAAATCTTTTCTTCTCTTTTTCTTCCAGAGAAAATTGCCAGAAGAAAATGTTTCCTAGTGCATAAGGTAAAATTTGATTCTAAATCACCCAATTCATTCAGCCACTTGCTGCATCACTTTAAAAATACAAATCCACTTATTACGTGCTTAATCACATTTTCAATTCCGATTTCTCCTCTATACCTTTTGATTTTCACAATTTTTATCCATCTCACTGGAGATATACATAGCTTATACTATTCTTTCAGCCATTTTATCAACTCTTTGTTCAAACGCTTCAACGCGATTTTCATCTTCTCCACGCGCTATTTTATTTCCAGTTTCAATCATTTTTCCTCCGTTCCTGCACATTTTTGGCATGATTGGACCAGATCTGTGCCGTTCACCACTGTATTCGACTTCATTCGTAAAATATTCGGAACTCAGTTATTCATTCCACGAATTGATAAACACGGTAAATTTATTCTTTGTCAAAAATAATTCAAGCATGTAAAATAAAAATAATAATACAAGTGATCGGAGAAATAAATCAACAAGGAATAAAACCGAATAGAAATGATATATGCGCACATGAGTACAGCACTGGTACAACAATGAACATTCAGCAATAAGCAAATAAACTAGATCCGTATGATAACGGCACTAGCATAACAATAAACAATAAGCCATAAGTAGGTCAATGATAAAAATAATCCATAGCTCGAATTGGAACGCAGAGAGTCAGAAATATAAGACCATAAAAACAACGGTTGAGCCGTAAAACATGGAATTCAATCTGGAAATCAAAATCGATCACAGCCAATATGAAATGACTTCTGCTTAAATATCCAAACTCACTTCTCATTTTTGAGAGATAACAAATATGCATAGATGCCTTCTTTGAAAACACTTGGTGAACGAGCCCTGGTAAGAGAGTCCGTAAAGAATGCCAGAGTCATCTAATCGCAGAGAGATGAAAAGAGTTTCAGTAGGTCACAGTTCGGTGAACAGGGGTGCGGTTGGTAGAACGAGAAGCTGACGACCGTTGCTAATTACGCTCAGGCAAAAGGCGGCCGGAGTAAATTTTGGTTATCTACGGAGCCATTGCAAGATGGTGAACCTTCTGCGTGGAGCAACCGAGAAAATAAGGCCACCTATTTATTGAAATAGAGGCTCTATTTACTAGGCGATGGGAATATACATTTTCGTCGTGACGGAAATAGAATATAAATCGAATACAATGATTCATTAGAACCGGAAGCTCAAATTTCAACTCGTTACTCAAATTATCGTACGCTAGTCAGCTGTAATCAGTTTTATAAGGAGCTTTCATAAGAGCTTTTATGTGATATTGGATCCTGTGGAGAGGTTCTAACTGATGATGATCTTCAGATTTGTGACGTTGGTGGCGTATGGTAGACTAATTCAATTTACAACGGCCGACGGAAGAAGCGTAAGGTCAATAGAGTTCACAAAAGCGCCACCGCCTAGGATCAAGACTTTCGACGTGTATATCGATTGAAGGTGAGCCCATTCATGGTTGATAAGCCCCAATTCACGTACCAGATTCAAAGGATGACAGCCTTCGTGAATTTGCGTGGCGTGAGGAAAAATCATGTGCTCGGAATACCTCGAGAACACTATCTATATCGCTTATGAAAACAGTAAAGGAGCGAGGAAGGATTTTGGTAGCATCCCGGAGTTTAAGGGCTGACGCGTTGAACTCTGGTCATCCTCATCAATAACAAACTGCGAGCGATTAACCAGATAAGAATAATACCATCTAAGGGCAAGATGGGCAAAATCGACGATGTTGAAGCTTTGTGAAAACTTTGGTGTGGGAGACCGTGTCAAACGCTTTGCTGAAGTCGAGCAGGGTCAGAACAGTTAGTTTCCTATCATCAGTGGTGTAATCAATGGTTGGACCAAACTCTATCCTTTCTAGAATTTTCGAGGCCTCAGAGTCTCAGGGATATTAGCGATGGAGTGGGAGTATTGGATGGAGACAACGAAGTGACTGCTTTGGACAGCGGTCAAACGACAGCAACTTTCCAGGCACATTGGTAAAAGACCGCAACTCGATAGAACAGTTGAAGAGAGCAACAAGACGATTGATTAAGCACGGGGACCAGCTTACAGGAAGTGCATAAAGAAATACTGTCGTGAGCCGAATCGAAGGGGACTTTGAAGTTCTGGTGATAAGCTGTTTGACAATGTCTTCAGCAGAGATCGTTCGTAATGAGAAAGCTGATGCAGAGTCGTGACTAAAAGCGATCAAAGCCTCAAAGTCTCCTAATGAGCAGGGCGGAGGAGAGTTAGTGGCTTATATACAATAATTGTTAAGCTGATCCGCGTTGAAAAATCTGAACGGATAAGCGAGACTGGACTCTGCTAGATCTAGACAACTCGGTTTTTTCTACATCTCTTCCGGGCTGACGATGTTTTGCGAGATGTTTTGTGAGAAATGATAAGCATGTTTGGCAGCCTTAAGGTCTCTCGTTAGATCGTCCTCATAGATTCTGTAAGTAGCGTATGCATCTCCTTGCACGTTTGTGAAGCTTCTCCTGCCCTTTGATACGCCGTTAGAGTCAATCGACCATCCAGAGCGAACATAGTTTCGAGTTAGTGAACGTAGGTGCGTTAATATCGAGCACATGCAGGATTGAACTCAACGCTGTAAATGCATCAATATCACTCGCTCGATCACATACGTTGACGGTCGATTCAAGCACTATTAGATTCGAAAAGGGCTTCTATGTCGCAAGTAAAAATATATTCACTGGAATGCTTATAGTTCTGGCTTGATAACTGCTTGTCTTGACAGTTTAATATATCGAAATAAGGTTCCATATTTTAAGCTTATCATCGATCGCTATAGAAGGCGTTTCCTGCATTTTTTATGCGGTCGAGACGAATCCCAACATTTCCGAAATTCTAAGCTAGCTGCCATAATTATCCATTTAATTGGTGACACATTTTTGCAGATCAGAATAACGAAATCCTGAGGAAATGCACTTTTTTATTCTATTTCATGACTGCTTTGTGCTTGTTGACGAGAGATATGCGTCAATTTTTTTTGCGAATTAGTGGATGCACTCGACTCATCAAATAGCTGATCGGATAAAATTATTTATGATGGATTGTACGCGGCTGAACCAATTTTCAAATTGAACAAATAAAATATCAGAGGGCAGAGTCGTTATTTTGTACGGTTCATCCAATTTGTTATTTCCGCGTCTTTCGCAGTAGAAACTGGAAATATTCCAACGCTTATTTTCCACCCATTTTTTTTTTTTATATATATATATAACTCACGAGAAACGAAAGAACGAACAGAATGTTGCATCCACGCAAGATTCATTCAATCATGCGTGAATTCATATTAAGGACTGTGGAGGGTGGAGAATCGAGACGAAATCATTCATTCGGGAATACGCAAGCAATGCGACTGGGAAAACTGGAAGGGAGCAAGAACGAGGTGAATAGGTGGAATGCGGGAAGGTTCATGCACCAAAAAACACGGCCCGTTTCGCTGGACGCACGAGCAAGGCATGAAGGACGAAATTTTTGAGGGTAGAAATGGGGATTTTTATTCGGTGGTCATGCACGCATGAAATGGAAAAAAAGGCCAACGACACTTTCATATATCGGGTGTCCTGCATGAACATAGGATTTAGGCTAGTTTCTCAAAATTGAAATATCAAAATCTTCAATGCGAATCAAAGCAGAATGATTCACGTGAGGTGCATTTTTATCAGGTCTACTGTATTTAATATTAATTTTTGTTTTTGTTAAAACGCTTGAAAAATGTTTCATAAAAAGAATGTTTGATCGAAAGTGAATTAATAATTTTTTTTCCGGAACCCCAGATTGGCACTAGTCGCAACGAACGTAGATTTAATAAGAAGTTGGCTCTGAGAATCAGCATTAAAAATATAAGAGGAGTTGAACGTTTTTTCTGATTATTTTTCATTCGTTTAGGTTTTCATATTTTTTTCTTTTATTTTTCAAAGAAATTATATCGTGAAGACGACGACGAGAATCAAGCGCGTCCTTGCACTTCTCTCCGGAACATCTGACCGTCTGCATTACCTTATTCCTCTCTCACCCTTTCCGTGTATTCCACAGTCGTTCGTGAAGTTTCTTCGACGGCCGACGCTGAAGAAAACTCTCGCTATAAAAGCGAAGCGCTCCCGCTTGCAAATTAAAGGCTCGGCGAGTTGGAACCGGTGAACTGAGCTTAAGTGAGACCAAAGGGGTTGGGAGAGAAAGAGGAAAAGAGAAATTTCATCAAGAAGCAGTGCGGATGATATTTGTATAATATTTTTTCCGTGCTCAAAAAAAAAAATGTGTTTCAGAGACACGAGTCGCAGTTTCCGTGGTATTGGTCATCGCTACACTGCTATAAAGAAAAGCACATTAAATATCTAAAGAAATAAAAATATTTATCGAAAACTTGGTTGAAAAAAATGAATTATTTGAAAATGGAAATTTGAAATCGAAAGTGATAGAAACCCTGTTGGTATATGTGGCTTCGGTGGCTTCTCCCGAGCCAACATTCCTCGGGCAAAGCCAGCGTTTGGGTGAGTGACCATTTCACCATTCACCAAATCCCGCATCGATCGTTAACCCGGGAAAACAGTCTGGATATCACTATACATCATCAAATTCAAACCGTCATACATGTTTCAATCCAAATATGTAAAAATATATATATAAAAAAAAAATGGCGCCATATAACCATATTTGATTATACCCAAAAAAGGACAATTTAATTAAAACGTATATGGACCATATCCAGTCGAATGTTCGAAATTGATTACGTTAAATTGGACACGAATATATACAATTACGCATATTTGCATATAAATGGATTTCATGCCCATATAAAATTTCAGGCACACACTACCGGAAACCGCGCCGAAAACTAACTGGTTACATTTTCTAACTCGTTTCAAAACTTCTTCGCAACCCCGATTACAATTGAAAACTTTCATTAAGATATATAGTTTCTCATCAAAATTTAATAAAAACTTTAAATAGTTTAAGAAATTTGAGGCAATTCAAGAAATAGAGAAAACTAAGCTCTCTTTTATTTTTTTTTTTGCCATGAGGTAATTCGAACGTGGACGAGTGAAGCTTTTTTTCAGACGATCGATACGCTGCTCTCATTTTCAATATCTTCGTATGCTTCAACGACTGCGAAATTAATCTTAACAAAATGCACAAATATTTGTCGAATACCGTGTAACTGCTTTTTATGAATAAACAACTCGAACACGTGCTCTTTTATTATTTGTAAAACTCGAGAGCTTACCACTTTGACACAATTATTAGTACCTCCAGTTTTTTTTTCCTCAACGGTAGCATTAATTACTGAATTCTTTATGAGGCTCTCTCGAGATGAAGCCGTGCCCAGGTAGATTTCAGTCCGTGAATTAAGCTCTCGGAATATTATCCTTTAATAAGGAAGATTTGAGTTCCATCTCATTGAGAGAGGATTTTCTTTTTTTTTGCTCTCACGTTTTTTGCCTACGTTTTTTTTTTACTTGTGTATCTAATACATCTTCATATATACGTATATATATATATATATATATATATATAAAGCTTTTGGTGCTGGGATATACTGGATGAAAATCTCGGTGAAAATGAGAGACGATTGCTCCCGGGCGTTATGAGGGACGGACCGCTGACGTTATTATCTCGTCTCTTTGTCCCCATCTTTCTCAATTTCATTTTTCATTGCTACACAGTACCTTTTTCATCCTTATCTACTATCCCGAGTTCTTGGTGGGGCTATATACAGTGATTTCGAAGGAACAAAATATGAGTGAAAGTATTTCTTTCACTAAATTCAATTGCTCCGGAAAATGATTCGAAAACGTGAAAGCCATGTTGACTTCAAACTCTCGAGTAATTATCCGAAAAAAATCGATAGCGAATTGATAGAAGTGAGAATTCGTTGGACTTTCAAATACGCTGCGATCGTAGAAATCGATTTTGGTTTTTTCCCGAAACTTTGCTCCACGAAAATTAGCTTTGAATCTCGAAGTCATCCGACTAAAATCGATAACAAATTTATAGAATCGAGAATCTGTTGAAGAATCCGCGGGGACCCTTCTTCGAGGGACCCCGACTGATGAAACATTTTCTCCACTTTGCGCCGAATATCGATCGGTCTGCGCTTGGGGAGAGAGGGGGGAGTGCCCGGTTCACTCCGGCCATTTGTCTAGAAAAACGAAATGTGCGCAACGTTCCAGGTTCGCAAGTTCCGATTCCGATACTGGATTTTGAAAAAGGGTCCCCGATCGTATTCGAACGAATCTTAGGAATCGAATTTTAGTCGACCAAGGCCTTTTTCATGGACCAGTTTCACCAACGTTACGCGATTCTTTTTTTTTTTTTTCTTTTCATTTCAATGGATTCATAAACGAGATAGCCCACGTTTGACGTATCAGCTAGACTCGCGGCGGTGGATTATCTTCATTGTTTGTTCAAAACATGTGCATACTACGAATATTTTATTTTCTGTCATCCCTGTAAAATTGGTCACGTAACACGTATCGCATACGCGATGTGTTTGATAAGTCGGCTTTGTTATCGATTCGGGAGGGAAAACAATGGACAGCCCCATATTCATCGGGTCTCATGGAAGCCCTGTAGGTCAACAGGATAAATGAGCCACGTTGATATATTACGAGCAAGCTATATTCGAGCTCGATAAATAACAAAATGACCATTTTTTTTTACGAATTATTTTTTCTTTCGGGCAAACATTTCTGTCGATGTAGCATACAATTTTCGATCTTCTCACATCGTACAATATTGTTCCGATTTGAATGAACGAATGAAACGAACAGTAGTGAAAGAAAATGGGAAACAAATTAGAAAATGACTTTGGTAAATCCAAGAGAACGCTTTTTTTTTTTACGAATTATCGTTGGAGTTGACCAAAAGACTGCAGAATTTCGTAGGAAGACCATAAATTTTAGTAGCCTATTCCACGGACCCGACGTGTCCGGATGACCGTTAAGCGCAACGTGCTATATCGGATGTACGTGACGTATTGAAGCGTTAAAAGAGAATCCTGAGATTACGCCATGGGGATGGGAATACCTGACAGTTATACACGTCTCTTTCAACACGACTGTATACTACTGGCTTATGCTCGGTACTGTGCCTCATTTTATGATGATCCTTCCTACTAATTTTACCCATGGAAAATCGTTTTTGTAATTGTATTTAAGGACATATATACTCACACGCATTCAGAGCTCAACGTTTTATGTCATCCAAGTTTTAACAGCTGCTGATTCGATTAAGCAGAGCTTCAAGAATTTTTACTCCTTTCAGATATTATAGCCATTTATTGTTCATTATCGTATCATCAAGAGCTCATAGCAAATTGTTGAACAAATTAGGATAATATTTACTTTTGTTTCTTTACATGAAAAAATTTCAAGAATCCATGGTGTTACGTTCATTTTCCAGAGAACCGAAGCACACTGTTCCACCTTTTTTTCGCGCAGTTTTTTTTATTTATATATGATTCGTAGGACATTTATGAATGTACAAAGAATATAGATACTGTTGTTATTTTTTAATTGGATAAATACTATGAAGGGAAAATAATAAAAATCGTATATTTTTTCACAATCTTTCAATCCTTCAAAGGGACTTTCAGGAGTTTTTCAAAATATTTTATTCTGTGGTTTTTTATTTGAAAAAAAAAATTGAAGATTTAATCGTCATTGTAATCAATTCAAACTAGTAGCAATAGATTGACTAAAAAATTCTCTTATTCTTGAATTTTTTTCTCTCTAGATTCGTTGTCAGGAAACTTGAAAAACTTATAAAACACTGGAGTGAACGGTACGTGAGTGAAAATGTATACCTCAAAGGGATAAGTGAATTCGAGAGTCTGTGAATTATGAATTCTGTGAATTAATGATTCATAAACTTTTCTTAACGTACTTGTAAACTTTTTCTGAACATTATTTCGGTGCCAGAATCACTTGACTATTCTGGGAAATCTGTGGACCGCACAGAACTCTGCGTATTATCATATCAAGCACGGTGCTGTGCTTGGAAATTTTCGAAAAGTCAGCGTGGAAACATTTCTTCGAAAACATCATTTTTTATCGTAGAAAAGTAGAAATTCAAAGGGGAAAAAAGAAAATATTGAATATTGACACAGAAATTCAAATGTATTTGGAAAAATTATCAGCTTGTCAAAAGCTACGAAAGAAAAGATGTTTGATTTTATTAATGATAAATTTTGTTGACTTTGATAATAAAAAAGAGCGATTTTGAGAAAATTTCAAGAAACACCCTTCGAAAATAAGCGATAAAAAAATTCGACACGGTTGTGTATTTATTGAAAGAAAATTTCGAGTTCCCTGCTAAAAAATCACGATTCGAATGAAGGGAGGAAGGGAGCATGGGAACGAGGAGATTTTATTTTGACCTAAAACATTTGTAATTGTGTACTACAATTCTCTTATTGTTCGGAGTACGGTGTCGAATAAATCTGTCTTCCAGCTGTACATCCGGTATGCAGAGAGAAAATGTATTCAAAAATTAATATAGCAGCATATAGAACCATGCTGCTACATGTATTGAATTTTACGGATGGTAAAATTTCACGAGGGTGACTCGATAGAGTAGCCGGACATTTTGATATCATTGCAACTTTGAAAGAAATTTATTCTTCGGATACGCGAGAATAATAATTTGATGAAAATTCATTATTGGAATTATCAAGCTCATTAATAGCCACTTCAGGGAGTACAAAGAGGGCGAACAAAGTTTTCATTCCACGAATGCCATTCGTGAATATTATGAAATCGAAAATAGAGAGGGAGGGCGTAAGAGTGACTTGAAGAGAGAAACTGAGAGAGAGAGAGAGAGATAGAGAGATCGGGCGGAAGTGAGAAGATCGAAACAAATCTACGGGTTGAAAAACGTGCTGGGCCTACGGAATAATCCATTTGGTTCACCGACAAAATACACACCGTTGCGCGATGTTGTAGAACGAAGCATGAGGGCGAGAGGACATCTCCATAATGCACATTGTCGGAGTACCATCTAGAAACTCTGGATTCACTATTTGCCAAGTTCAACACGCTCTGCTGAGCGTAAAATATTAATGAATCCACTTATTATTATTCGCGGCAAACTCACCTCATAGGATTATTATTTTGACGCGTCGTATAGACTTTTCTCCTCATTCTCTGTCTCGTTTTCACCATTTTATTCACCCCTCTCACCCGTTCTCTTCAAAACTTTTTCACCAACTTTCCGGTTTGTCACGTGAAACGAATATCGAATTTTCTAGCTCGAGCTTTCCGATCCCATGGCATAACATTCTGTGCGGTACGTTATGAGAAGAATAAAGTGAGCTACTTTCTCTTTCACTTTTGTTTAAATTCCTCTTCCGTATATTCTTCACGCCTCTCTTTCATAATAGTTCAGTTTCTTCTCGTTGCTGAAATATTCCAATCGCAAAAAATCAAGTTCAAACTTTACAAAATCATACTAAATAATTCGCCTAGAAATTTTTTTAGGTTTACCCGCTCAGGATCAGGTTATGATCAGGTTGCCAATTTTTTAGTAGTTTATACTCAAAGTTGTTGATAATGGTTTTCTCAATTCGAAGATTTTGATAGACAAAATGTTTGTTTCATTTTTTATGCTCATAATTTGCACGCTCATTTGTTCAAACTTAATTTCATCATCTTATACTATCTGAAATATATCCGAGGAGCTCCTGAGTAATTAATACATTTTCGTATTAAATTCTTTTTCAAAAAAACGATACACACCTACAACTAAAATCGAGATTTTGTCTTCGATGATTCCATTTTTCTACTGTCCTCTATCGATATCGTGGCTCAAATATTTCAGTTAACGCCCACAACCCTTTAATTTAATTATAAAATTCATTATCAGAGCTTGCTGACTATTCGTGCTCCTTGTGAGCTGCGTAAGGCTCGCATGAAATTTTATTCCTGTAGAATACTTCTGTCACTACCGTTGAATTTTATTTCGAATTGTCACAAAAGATACAACACCAGTCGACTTTTTCTATTTCTAATTGATAAAGTTTGAAAATTGACTGATAAAGATTCAGAGTCCAAACGTGTTGAATAATAACTATTTTTTTTTTTTTTTTCAAAAGTATGTAATAATGGTAGGATTCAGGCTGTTAAAGTCGAGCAAGAAGACATGAAAAGTGAAAAAAAAAAAAAAAAAAAACATTGGCAAAATGTCGAAAGAGTCAATGCATTAAATAATTCTGTACAGATGAAACAAGAGCTCTATCCATTTAACGTCGTGATGAGTCAATTTTTCGTATTATTCACAGCGAACAGTAACACTCCGTGGACAATAACTTCGGAGTACATACATGAGAGAGGTATCGTATACTCTTTTGGGTTGACCAGGGTGTACAGAAGGGTGGCGAATAAGAGAAGGGCCCAAAAAGTGATGCTCGAACGAGGCGGAAGTGTGAGAGAGTATGATAAAAATGGAATAAAAGAAAGAGGAGAAGGGGAGGGGGGAGGGAGGGAGGGAATCGGTGAAATTCGTGGCTTGTGAATGAGAGAGAAAATAGAGGGGAGAAAACAGGAATAGTAGAAAGAGGAATTGGAGGGTGAGTTTGGTGCGGGAACCATGCATGCTGCGGATTCGGTGCGGACAACGGGAAACCAACAGGGAGAACGAGAATTTTTTTCCATTAGCTGTTTATTTCGAATTCACAATGGCCAGTGGCGTACAATACTGTGAGCCCGCCGTTAACACGACTAACCGCGGAAAAGGGTACGAGGAGCGTTATACAATTCTCGATGTACGTGAATCCTTTTGCTCTTTTGGTACTTCGCATTTTTTTGGATATTCAAATAAGAGAGAGAGAGAGAGAGAGAGAGATAGAAAGAAAATTACTGCACACTTGAATCTAGATTCATAATGTTTTTTGACACTTGGATGTCTCAGCGAATGGCAAATATCTCGAATGAGAATGAGGATGATTTTAAACGAGCCGATGGCTTCGATTGATGAGGCATTGCCTGAAATCTTGCAAATCGCTTTGTGGCAACGATCACACACGGAAAGGAACATTTGCCAGTTGTCGATCCTCTCTGCTCGATGCACAGAACAGTGCATCTCTCTCTTTTTCGCCTCTAGCCCTCGATGTGTACAACACCACACTGCCCATTTCAGACTTATTCCAACCTCCGTAATCCCATTTTGGTGGAGCTTGAACGTATCTCCGGTTAGCTCGGTAGGTTAGCCCGTTGTACACCTGTGCTCGGAACATGTCGACTGGGAAAATGCTGTCGTGCGCAAAGGGTGAGATCCTCGCGGACGATACCCGAAACGAGCATACAATGGCAACTAGCGGATAGAAACAGCCACGCGCGCGCTGAGGATACAATCCACTGGAATACAAACACGATTCCATGAGTCGCAATACATGCATTGCTCTGCTCTACCAGTTGTGGCACAACGGGGGAGGAAAGATAAAAGATATAGAAGATAGCAAAAAAAAAAAAAAAAAAAATAAACATCGAATGAACGAATTGGGATTTTTCGGTCGACCTTTTATGGTTCATTTTTCAGTACGTGTACGCTCCTAGTGAATTGCTTTTTTGTCTCGATGCACAGACAATTTGGTGTCTGTGAAGGAATTGTTTTTCTCTCCGAAAAACATCTGTAATTTTGGAATTTAGTAGACTACGAAAGGAAATGAACTGATAAATTGTTTGCGCGTTTGTTGTTACATTCAAGCGTTTCTAAAAACGTACAATTATTGATTCTATTCGTGGCAAAAGTATAATCGTTCGTGTTTGCCTGAAAAAGCTTTTTTTTTCGTGGAAAAAATAAAAAAAGTTTTGATGGTTTGATTATATTTTGCGAAACGACATTATGAAATCAGAGTGTGAAAAAATAGTGTCTTAAGCAAGTGCTTTCAAGAGGTTTAAGAATTCTGTCGAACGAGAATTACACAAGAATCATTAATGTATAAAGTTGTGTGTTTGTAACTACGTGATATTCTCACCTCTCTCGTATGTTTCTATGCTCCCCTTCACAGAGGTGCTTCCAACTATCGTCCTTTGATGAATTTCCACGAGTAGGTGTAGTAATTATTATACACGTGAATTAAAGCGAAGCAGGGTGGTAGAAGAGTACGTTGAACAGCAGTGCGAAAGCACTTGAGAATCTCCGGTAAAATTGCGCAACGACAAAAAAACAACGCACATGGTTTTCTTTTCGTCCCCTTTTTTCTCTAACCTTGCTATTTCTTTTTCTCTCCTCTTGGCCTCGGTTCCCTGGCCCCGAAAATTGGAGAGCACTGTTAACGTGAATTATGCTCGATTCTGCACCATGCTTTGTACTGTATATACGTGATACTTATAGAAAAAAAAGAGAAAGGGAGTGGAAAGTATTTTTTTTTTAAATTGATATAATAATATTTTACGATTATTTATTAATTTTATAATTTATTATTAATTAATTATATTATAATCATATTATTTCTATTATAATTTATTATTTTTAATATATCAATATTAATTTATTATTTAATATATAAATTAATAAAATAATAAAATAATAAAAAATGACTGTGCGTTTGTGAGAGAGAAGAGAGAGAAGGAGTTGACTGAGAGCGCTATTCACGTGAGCACGCGCCATTTCGGGAATGTCCTTAGCCTAACGAATGGCTTTAATTTCACGCTACGTGGCGTAGTTCCTCTCTCATTCTCTCTTTATCTTTCTCCATTTCACTCTCTCATCCGGTTTTGCTCTTGCTGAGTCTCTCTTACACCACAATGAACGCGGTCACCGAAAGTCGTTTTCAACGGATGCATGCTTCCAAACGACGATGTACGATATACACAACGTTATATCTATATTTATCACTGTTTCTTGTTGGCTCGAGGAAATTCTCACGGATCGACGCGGAATCTTAATTATGATTTTAATTAGCAGTAGTTTCATTCCGCACTACGAGACGAAGGGCCAAATAAACACAACCCTATGTTGATCCATCTGCTGCTTCTCTCTAGCTCTTTTTTCCTTTTTTTTGTGCTGTGTGATTTCAGTGTTTTTTTTTGTACTTGATGTACTTGATGCCTTCGGGGCTGAAAGACTTTTTTTTATTTTCATCTCTATTCCGAGGGTGCACCCTTGAGACAGCCCGAGTTAAAACCTCTCCAATGTTCTTAATAACACATCATTTCCCAGGTGTTTTTGTGGAACTTGCATTCTTTTGTAATCGTCAAAATATGTAGCTTTATACTTGGAACTATACATATATATATATGTCGATGGAGAAATTCCAGTGGGAAGTTAATGCCCAGAGTATACATTGCCGAATGAATCGAAAAGAGTTTAACCCAAATTGTCTCCTCTCCGGGGACAGATGAAGAAACAAAACTTTAGTAAAAAAAAGTGTAACTGCGTTCTAATATGCCTCAGCAATAATGAAATCCAGATTCCTTTGAAATACTGAAATATCATATTGGACTCAACAAAAATTTCTTGTCCAGGCAACAAAATTTTGATAGCTTTCGAAAGAGTTTTGTTTCAGTTCATAACGAAGTTTTGTTGCAATATTTTTGTTGCCATATGTAGCGTGCAGGTACATGGAGCACATAGACTTTAAGCTGAATACAAAATTAAATAAATTCAAGAGAGTTTGGCATAAACGGTAATGGAAAAGATGTCGATCGCATCGACCTTAATCTAGAGACGTGATAGCGTTTTACCGTCAAGCATTGAAAAGTAGTTCGAACGTTGCAGGCACATTACGTTGCGAGTTTATGCTTCAGATTTAGATATAAATTTAATGTTACATGAATGCAAACTCAGAGACTCAGTATCACACCAGCTGAGTAGAGAATCGTGAAACATAGTGAAAGTGACGGAAGTTCAGAAAAAAATCAGAAAAAATGCATTGATATATTGGCTCATAGCTAAATAGACAGAGAGGAGTTTAGAGTGTGTCTTCTCAAATCACACTACGAGATCCAGATCTTTTTGGAGTGTTTCAGCAATGAGAAGATGGCTATTACGAAAGACACAGTGAGTTATTTCTTGTTGCTTACCAGAACCGAGTTGGAGAGCAATTTGTACTCCCACTGACACTCCCTGATAAAGGAGCGACTAAAATCTATAGGTATATAAAAATCTATTCATCTTATAAACGTAAGGACTTTCCAAAAGTCTCGTTAAAAGCGCAGACCTCGTGGAAATATATTCGTTTTGTTTAATGTTGGCTAATCGAGATCGCGACCTGGATCCAAAAGCTCAAGCTGCACGATCACTATGGTGGCTAGTGTTATACAGTTTGTGCGCAACGATCGTTCGAAAAGTTACTGGCAACACTCGTTAGCTTCAACGCTATCCATGTTGCAACGTTAATCTCGACCTCGAGCTTTTTCCTCATTCTTACATTGCTTAGTCCACATTGTATTACTCGGTCTATGCTGACTTCATTTTTCATAAGATCGAGACTGCCAGAATAATGTGTTTGAAATAAAACTGAAATTCTGGAGGAAGTCATCTGCTTCCAGACTCTGGTGAACTTCAACGTAAATTGTGGATTTTTTTTTTTTTCATAGCTTCATTCGCTGGAACATTATCGTTTATCATTTTTCTGATGAATATAAGAAAACGTAAAAATCTGTCAAATGCAAAATTCTTGTTTGTCATTGATTTTTCCTATCAAATGCCTTATTTCTTTTTTCGCCTTCAAAAAATCGTGATTACTTCGTCTCGATGGATATTTGATATGTTCAGGTGTATAATGTATGCGTCCCGATCAGTATTTAACCGAAGCCAATATCAATTGAGCACGTCGGCTTGTACTATCATTCCCTTTCGTTCCCTTCTTTATCAATGTGGGAAGCGTACCAGACGAATTTCCATACAAACTCGCGCAGCGGACGATATGGAAATGTCCGACTGAAAAACAAGCAAACTTTCGAAGCGCAGGGACCAGGGACTCTGTGAAGGTTTTTAGAATGTCTCATACCCTGTCGTTCATACCTAATATACGCTAACATTGAATTTAATCACTAAATCCCCCCCTTTTTTCGTGTATCCATAAATAATTATGCGAAATTCAATGCGTCATGCAACGACACATGCATATGTGCTTTCTTGATTTCCGCGTGGCAAGATAGTTGACGAGACTTACTCGCAACGAAAGGTATATTTCGTCTGGGCTGATTTACATGTAAACTCCTTTTGCATATAAATTTTGATGGAAGAAAACAATTGCATGTAGTTAAATTTATTAGTGCAAAACGATTCTCTACCTTGGGAGTTGTGAGGTAGAAAAAAAAATTAGATAAAGCACCTTGCTGTATCATAAGCATGGGTCAAAAATGGCGAAGTATTGGCCGTAAAGATCTAACGTTTCCGAGCATGAATACTACATAGTCGTATCGCTATATCAAAATGCTTAGTTCCCTCATATTTCTCAGTCTCTTTGACAGGTACTGATTCACTTACGAAATGTTAAACGTACAAGCGGAAATATACGCTAGTCGAAGCTCTGACATGGCAACAAGAACAAGGTCCGATCGATGTCTCAAATAGCCTGCCTCTATTCATCAATGTATATATCTCTACTTATTGTTAGTGCGCACTCGATGTGTGTTGTGTTTCCGTAGGTACTACTCACGTAGCACAATCAACGTTAGGTGTTTACCCGTTTTGATTAGCGGTGTTCCGTTCTTGTTCTATTCGTTCCTCGAGCCTGGACTATGGGCAGAACATGTATGCTGTTTTATAACAAAATACACATAACATGTGTGTTCAATTAACCGGAGCATGCAGCAATCAAAACTGTGAGGACAAACTTTTCGTCGGAAACTTTCAAACCTTTCTTTTTTTCATCGTTTATCAATCAGCAGAAAAATACTTTTCAATTTTTTTTTTTCGATTTCCGCAGGAGAAATTGATTTGATTGATATATCGTTGATATCTAATTTTAAAAAAAACATGTTGGAGGGAAAAAATGAGGTCAAGCCGTAACTACTATGATACTAAGTGAGTGTGTTGAATGTACAGGTTATCCGATGAGTACATCCTCAGAATTCAAGTACACAGTTTTGAAAAACATGACTTCAAGCGAAACACATTTATAGATTTATTAGTGGTTCTATCGATGTAGTCACAAATTAAGGTTCAATATGCGATTCCTCTTTCATTATGTGTTCGACTTTTCTATTCTGGCTCTATCAGACGTTTTTTTGATGTTTCGAACGTTCGAATCTACCAAGTAGAAACTCGAGTTCAGTACACATTGCACCTGTTTCCGGTTCAATCGTTTCTGTCATTCGTAATGTCACAAACACTAGAATATGCAGCTCTGAACATGATACAATTTCAGTGGTTTTAATCCCGCTAAGCAAGTGTTTCTGATCAAACAATCGAGAGAGAGAGTTCAGACTCGATATGATTTTTAAGAAAATCTGCTGAGCAAAGTTCTAATAACCTAATTTTAGAAATGCCCTCGTAGATTGTCATGATAGCCATAGCGATGTTTTTTTTTTAATTTGTATATCATCACACCTAGTTCATCGGTGTATTTTACTTACGGTCAATACACCAGCTGTTTTGTTCCAGTTCCACTATTATCGTGCTGTGAATTTTCATCTGTCGAAAATTCATTTTTCAATGTAGCCCCAATCGGTTTGTTCATTTACTCAACGGAATGTTTTTGCCTTCTGAAGGCTAGTCCGTTATATGTATTAAGTTGGTTGATCAATGTCAACGTCGGTTTATCTGTTGCACCAAGTCCACCAACTTTTTATTTTCCATTCACTAACTTGATATTGATATTCAACTTGAATATTCGAATCGAAGAATGCTACTTTTGACGAATATTCAGCGAATCCCCATTGCGCATTTCACCACTTCACTCGAAGATGACAAAAATATGTTACCTGGATGTATTCCTGCGAGAAATCGAATCTCATGTTGAAATAACAACGTTTTTTTTTTTCATTTCAAACGTGAAGCAACTTCTTCACAATGGAAATTGAAACAAACTTATTTTGACGGTGGAAAAGCTTAGATGTTTCGTAGATTTTTCTAAATCAGTCTTCTCTTTTTGTATACTTGAAATTACGGTCGGTCACGTCGCCTGAGAGTCGATAAGTTCTCGACCCGGGGTTACCATTGTTACCGACTCTAGCTACGCTCAACTTTCATCGGTCAAGTATCCTTATCGATCCCATGACGGCGCGAGGAGGTTATCCAACGTGGCCAGGAGGCGGCGCCACTTTACTTTACCCTTAGGAGATCCCGCCACTGAGAAAATCTCATTCGGGAATAGTTTTCACAATGAAACGAACAACTATCGTGATTGAAGAAGAGACTTTTCAACAAATATCAGATAACAGCCAATCATTCGAGATTTTTCAAAATTCATTTCATTGGATTGAATTTCAGTAAATCAAAATTCAAATGGTTTTTCCATGTTGTAGGATTGCGCACCTGGCAGTTTTCGGGAGAAATATGGCCCGCGCACAGCTCTAGGGGTTTAAAAAAAAACTGATTTGTTTTTCGTTCGTTCGTCGAAGAATGAATTTTTTAATCGAAATTCCAAGCTTCCAATTGCTTTTTTTTTAAGGAAAATCAATCTTCTGCGAAATGATGGAATTTCTAATGAAAAAATAGCTGGATCACAGCATATTTCATTGGCGTTACCGAACCAAAATGGAAAGCAAAGAAACTAAAGTTAAACAAAATTATAAAATAATAGATAGCAGCAATGAAAAATTGAAAAAAAAAACGTCAAGCTTTACGGTCAAGTGATGTTGGAGATATTTTGAATACTAGTTTGAAAAATGTCTTATTGCATTGCGTTCATGTTTTTGAGAATTACAACATCAAGCTTTAACCAAACAGCCTGGACACGTGAAAATATTTTTAAAAACTCGAAGATCGTTTCGTTCTATGAAATATTCCACAATGTTCCTTTTTCATTGAATTTCAATAATGCATAAACATTGGTATAGTTTCTACTCATAAAAAATTTTAAAAAATATATGCAAAATAGAAGACAAAGTAATATAGCAGAGTAATAACTCGTACCTCTCTGTCGTTCTTTTCTCATCCCAATGTCGCCCAAAGATGTGAAGAAAACAAATTGAATTTTGGAAACAATCGAATTGTAACTGGCACGTCCTGGGTATTTCATTATACCAAACTATATTGAATCACCCACTCTCTTTTTGGGTGTGTTGCATAATCCGCTTTTGGTTGTAACAACGAATAGTAATCCAGGAATCTCATAAAATACAAGTTAGAGGAATCAGACCGAGAATTAGAGTGCGAATGTGAAAGAGATAAAGAAATTTTGGGCATTGGTATGCTGAGTTGGCCGACGGGCGTATATCGGTAGCAGAGTGCACGGAGGTGGTCGCATGTTATTTCATGAAAACGGATCTATTTCGAGGGTGCCTGACCCTCGAGTGATGTGTGTGCCCAGAATACAAAAGGCCAGTATGTATATATAAACACATATAAATATATGCTATATAGAGCTTTCGATTCTGGTTTTGGTGAGGGCCAACGTGGATGGGCCAACAGGGGAGGCGGATGTTTGCCGAGGGAAGCAACGGACTTCGCTTCGCTAACGTTAACCCTCTTCTCTTCACTCACGCTCCACAAGCTTCTATATCCTTTTCCGAACGCTCTCACCACTAGCTAGACATCTACATGTGTTTTCCATTCATCCTCGATCCTGTTCTATCTCTCTGCCTAATGTCCATCGTCCGGTTTTAACACCATAGCATAGCTTTCCTCTTATATATATAGATATATATATATATATATATATATGTATATATATACATTATCTCTGTGGTCCTTACCAACCCTCTTATTTCAAACTCTATCCTTATTCAAGGGTAGGGGACGAGTTTTCGCGACTGGTCCCGCCGGCAGTGAACAAAGATGGGCTTTTGTTGAAACAGCATTAAACGCTATTTCCCTGGGACATTGAAGACGAGGCATTGGTAAAATGTATTTTCCTCTAAAAGAATACGAATTTGACAGGACTTTATATACAAATACACTTATAATATTCGCGTACATTTACGCGTGCACACGTCGAACTGCGATAAGTAGGTAGATATACTTCTTTTCCCAACAGGCATTATGTTTTCTCTTTGTTATTCCTTTTCTGCTTCCCTTTCACGACTTTCTCGTGCAATACATAGTACACTCTACGCAGTATATGTATGTATATATAAGCATAAATGGCGTAGTGAACGAAACGAATTTCGCCCATGCTCTCTCGCTTCACCTCTTTGTAGGACACTTTTCTTCCGGAACGTTGCCCCAACAATCGTATTCCCCATTTCCCTCAGACTGCAATGGGCGCTTTTTCTTTCTTTCTTTCTCTCTTTCTTTCTTTCACTCTATATTTTGTTCACTGTCTTCCTTTATTTCCGTTCGCCCGTTCTCTTCAACATTGGCCGCGGCTCCGCACACGTTCCCGGTTCCTTCAATCTGGCCATGTTATATAGAAACTAACCTCTTCCTCATCCTCCCTACTATAAACCTTTTCCCTCCGTCACCACTGCCACTGTTGGCCAGATTGGAAAATTTTCTCCGTCGAGAATTCACGGTGCAACGCTCGCTCTTGCCATCTCTTCAGATACGTACTTCGATTCTACTACATGTACACACATATATACATAAAACTCAACATTCGGCACATAGTGTACATACACATTGTCAGTCACGACTATCGTACCGATTCGCCGATTCGCTTGTCGTTTCGTGTTCCCTTCGATTTCTTGGCCTCGTCTACCTGCCGGTATATACCTCTCCACATATGTATCTCACATAGGTGTTCAATTTGAACACCGAATGAGGCAGTGAGAAAAGTCGATAGTTTGGATGTACCTGTTGAGAGATTCTTTTTTTTTCTTTTCCTCTAAGGTACTCACCCAATTCTTGTTCGTTTATCGTTCGACCGACGGTCACCCGGTACCCAGATGACGTTCGAACGTTTCTGTACAAACGTTTCAGCTTATCCTCTTTTTTTTTCTTTTATATTTCATATCCATGCAATCATTCAACTTTCACAATAAGATTTTTATTTATTTTTTTTTCGAAGTACACTTCGAATAATATCCATTGAACATTTTCATCACGACTAATGATCAATCGCATCATTTTTCTTAATTATTTTAGCATGATTTCTAGCAATTGACTAATTAGAAAAATTCACCGATTTTACATCTCGAATTTATATGCGAGTTCACCATATCTTATTTCGCATCTCCAAAGCTTGTAAGATCATCAAAAAGAGAGAAGACTCCAAATGATAAATCTTTCAGGCACTGTAATTTCTTAAACACAAAGACAAATCCTTAACCATGTCAATTCCAAAGGACAGAATTTTGTCTTCTTTCAATCGTTTAATTATTAGCAGTTTTCACTTTAGTGAAAACTCGTGGATTCTTTGTTAACAGGAAAACTTAGCGGGATACTGAAAGTGAGAGCCACATATATTTTACAGCTATTCACGTGAAACGTCAGAAAAAATAGTTGTTACAGTTAAGCTTAACACAAAAAGAGAGAGAGAGAGAGAGAGAGGGAAAGAGAAAGAAGGAGAGAGACAGACAGACAGGAGAAGAGGAAAACATCCCTCGTCTGAACAGTTAGCTCGAGGGGATTGGTCTGGATGGGATAGTTCTTGAAAGCAGCGTTTCACATACCAGCAAAGTCGTTGAACGCGTGGAAAAGGGTGTTGAAGCATAAAATACATATCTTAAGCCTGCCTAGCCCATTCCCCCTGGCGGTGATCCGCTCGTAGCTTTAATTAAAAGTTGATCCTGCCTCTGATACCACGGGCTTGAGCTGAAGCGATTTTCACGTTCCAATTTAGCCCTCAACCTATACATCCCGAAGGATAATTCAGCCGCAACTGTGTTGAAGCCTGGGACATGCGGGGTTGAAAAAGCCCGCAGTCAAGCCACATGGTTTGTACTTGCGAGCATCCGAGAGCTTCATTCTTTTCATCCTTGCACCTCAAATCTCTTTTTCGAATTGAATTCGCACTCCGTGCGATTAAATTTGATAACATTTTGTTCAAGGTCGCCAAAATTCCAGCTGCGATATTCACAACTTGTGTATTTATATCCAATCGAGAATGCGTTTAGCAGCGGGAATCGAAGAGGTTCGCGTTGAGGGTCGAAACTGCCGAGCAATAACCACAGATCCGAAACTCTTTGTCGTAAAAGAAAATTCGCAGAGCTTTCGTTTTTTGTTTCTTGGGACTGGAGGCTTTAGATATAAGTTATCGGTTCCGTTTATGCTTTGGAAGTTGGGTGGAGTCGCCACAGTTTAGAGTTTACAGAGTTTACAGACTTGAGTTGTTGTGATAGTCCTAGAGGGCTCTCAAAACTACCACACGGAGTTGGGGAATAGGCATGGGAATGCGTAGCAAAGGAGAGCTATGGGTGCGAAGGAGGAAAAAGACCCGCGGGACTTCAGGCTGGTACGCATATATACACAAATTCAAGCGCGCCCGCGCGCGCGCGCACATACACATGCATGTGGGTAGGTTCAAGACCGCGGGGAAGAGGAGATCAAGGGGCGTTGGAGAGCCAATCCATCAGGAAGAACTGCTGCTAGCTGCCACCGACAGGACTGCTTCACCCCTGTGTAGTAAACTGTTGGTGGTAGCAGAGAACGTAGGAAGAGTACAAAACTCCATGGCCAGCACCCAATGTGGCAACTTTCACGATTTTAACCTACCTTCCCTCCCCCCTTCTCTCTCTCTCTCTCCGCGTCTCCGCTAAATCCCCTGAAGCGTACGCTTGTATATAGTTTATTTCTACCACCACCCACGTCCATCCTCAAAACTTCAACAAATCGTGGGTTTATCCGCTGCATGCTCGCTCATGGCCAGCGGCGATGCCGCAGACTTTTTCCGAAGCGTCGGTTGCAGCAACGGAAAATCGGCAACAGAAATTCACCCCTAAGTTTTTCAATGCTTACTTCGCTTCCTTCCTCGAGACGCGAGAGTCTAAAAAAAGTCAGGAATTACGACTGCATCTAAAAGTGATGAATATCCTTGCCTGTGGTAGAACAAAATTTAAAAAGAGATATCAAAGAAGAATCAACGCTTCGTATGATTAAATCCACTAATTATACAATCGATTCCACAAATGATAGTTTGGAATATTATGAATAAAAAAACGTTTGATTTTCGATTGATGGTGCTGAAATTTCTACGAAAATCTCGAAAGGATATTACGTTTGCATGCCTTCTATTACAAGTCAAGGGAAACGTCTGCTTTTCTGTCATCGAGATTTTCGTTGAAGCATAAATGAAATACATGTTTCTGTGCTTCTCCGTTTGGAGGTCTGAAGCTTGATACAGAGCGGATGAGTGAAACTGGAGAGGGTTCTTACGTCGAATGATACTTCTTAGGACTATCTCTACGCCGTGGAGCATACAAAATAGACGTTTTCAGAGGCCACATACCAGAAGTGTATGCAAAGGCATAGCTGTGTAAACGAGTTGCTAGAGCGTACACGCTATTTTGCGGGAAGGACGGAATTATTAATCATGGCCGGGATCTCATAAAGCTTCGCTCAAGCTTGGCACAGTGCATCGTTTATTACCCAAGCCCGCTTGCGATGCTTTTCGCTTTCTCTCCATACCTTGTGCTTGACTCTGTTTGTTCCTATATCTTACTTCGCGGAAAATACATCGGTGCTCTATCCACTGTGATCGTAGGGTATGATTGTCGCGAGCAAGAAAAATCGTGGCCTCCTGTTGGAGGCTTCAGAAATTACCTTAACTTTACTGTGCGCACGTGCGTGTACGTGTGATCTATTCCAAGGAACTGTTGTACATTGAAATGTGTCTTGATAAAGAACTTTCTGTCTATTTATTAACGTACATATTCATCCCGCATCCTTTGTCCCGAGAAGCTTATGTTTTCTAATTTCCGGCAAAGTTGTCGTTTCTTCGTGGAAGATCTACCTCCAATCTCTGTCTCTCTTTCGCTAATTTTGCAGATTCTTCTCTTCATCCTGCTTCGTCTTCTCTCTTCCTTTGTCACTATTAACTCATTCCACTAAAACGCAATGTCTCACCCACTCTATGCTTGTCTCGATTCAGGCACTTTCCACAAATGCGCACATATACTCGCTTGATTTTGCGAGGCTCCGTTCCTCTCTCCTCGTGTTCACTCTTCGTCTTGAAATCCCCTTTGACGCGTCACGACACGACCCTCGTGAACGCCAAAATGGAGTTTAACAGGTACAGGCGACAGGCGCCTGTATCCCTCATTCTCTTTTTCTGTCTCAGTCTCCACCTCTCAGGTTCATCTTATCCTTCCTAGTTTGAGAAGCATTTTGTGCTTTTCAGCCTACGACTACACTCAAGTAGGATATACTTTCGAGCGTTTAAGCCTCATTCCGTATCTCACCTATAGCCTCTGACTCTAATAATTCTTTTTTTTTTCGCCCACCTTCACTCGCCTTCGCATTTTCCCCTCGCTTTTACTTTGTGTTTCTATTTTCGTGTCCCTCTTCTCATTTTTACCAACAAAGTAATGCTAAACCTTTTTTTCTCTCTCGATTCTTTAGATCCTTGTACGCCTATCTTATAAGTAACTCGAAGGTACACGGCCTCGCACGCGTGTCCTGTGGTGTGCACGTGACACGCGTACGTTCAGATCAAGAAGGGTGGCATTTACTAAACTTCTATGTGTCCCTGCCCCCCCCCCCCCGCCCCCTCTTTTCCGTCTCTCTCTTTCTCTCTCTCCATCAACGCAGGTCTCCTGGCTGTAAACTAAGTAGAACACCAAGGGTTGTTGGGCTAAGCTCCACCCTCCCTACCTATACATCATGATCTCGTTCTCGTCCTCGAATACAAACGGACGAGGGATTACAGGCTGCCCCGGTAATTGCTCCTCGCAATTTACCCGGACAAAATCCCGATTAAGCACCGGCGAATTCACCTCCATTTCTAACATGCATTGAGGTAACATTTCTACGGGAATCACGTGTGATATTTGCCACGAATCCCAACAACAGTCCGGAGATAATTAGAAGTTTGTAAATCATTGAAATCTTCATGGACGTTTCAGTCGAAGGGAATTTTACGTACTAAATTCATTGATTGATTCTGTGCCAGTTGAAATAGTGGTTTCTTCAACATAATATTTTGGCAGTATTGTTGGATTATTACTCCAGAATTTTGGATGATGTTTGGGTTTCAACTAGTAATAACGGATTGAAAATCTGATCGACTGTGTTAACAACAACCCACACAGACCAAGTTATATCCGTCGAATAGTTAAAACATTGATTTTCAGAATTGGGAATTCTATCCACATCTTCCACTAATAAAAATTTCGAATTGGCCGCCTGATCTCTCAAACTGTCAGTCCTTTCGTCAAGAAGATATCGGATTTGGGTTTCTCAACAGATTAGGGTTCCCATATCCACATTTCCTATCCACCCCTAGACAACGAGAAGCAGCTGTTTTCCTATCTCTCTCTCTCTCTCTCTCTCTCTTGATTCTGTAGGCCTTCGTTCCACTTGTAAGCTGGAAACACGTGGGTATATATTCCAAGACGATTCTCGTGGCTCGTAGATGTGTGTTGAGCGAGTTGCGGCGCGCATCTGGGGAAATATACGGAGATTACGAATCCAATTCCAATAAAGTTTTGCACGTGAGTTGACTGACACCGAGAAGGCAAGCTCGCCTGTGAGCCTTGCCAATCATTATTAAGACTCGAGGTTCCGTTGGTTGCCATGGCTTACACAAGTTCGATAGCTCTTTCCGGATAGAAAAGAAGTGGTGTGCTGGCCAGATAATAATTTACGTCTCCCCTTGCTTGGCAAAGCCTCATCGGTAACACTGTGTAACGAATACACTCCAGCTATGTCATTTTTTTTGGCTTTATTGCTTCCTTTCAAAGAGCTTTCCGTGTGAGATTTGTGGTGTATTAAACTCCTTTTCTGGAACGAACAGGGAAGACAGAAAAGGTAATGGTGTTCGCACGATAGAGTATTTCTACGGGCAATTATTTCGATGTCACAATCGTCGAAACAGCTTGATTATGTTTGTGAACAAGGGAGTATTTATACCAGTTAGGCCTCGGGCGTATGATTGCTTTTACTTTGCATTAATGTGAAACGGAAATATATCGAGAATGTTTGAAGCTTATGAGACTTGGAATGGAGGCAGAATGTTGAGTTGTCAGAAAGGCCTTATCACCAATCTCAGTTTAGTGCATGACAACCACCTCCGATGAACTGCCTTCCGATATATTCTCAGTGGCACATGCTAGTTCAGTACTTTCTGTACGTTTATTACTATAAATAGCATAAACACATACTGCACATTTACACACATATGCATTTAGAATATTCATACTCACCAGTAAAAGCACCTCAGACAATTAACCACCGCTTGCTCCGTCCACCTCAGCGTGTGCAACTTAAATTCTCGACAGAAGTTGCTGCGGCGTTCATGCGAAGCTTAACGCTAACTCCTCTCTCTAATCAAGCGAAGTGCTTCATTCATTCCTAACGAAGCCCACGGGTTCATCCAGAAGCCACAGCAGCCGCAGTACCAGTACCGTCAGCCCAATAACAGTAGTTAGCGCAAACGTCTCTTCTTTGGATTTGTACGGCAAATCCAAATCTCTTCTCTCATGCTTTCCCTTCGTTCTGTTAATTTATATGACATTCTCTGAAAGTCCAATGACTCATGTGAGACGTTTTCACTGATTACACTTTAAATTATCCATGGAGATGCAATCAGTATAAATATCTTGTAAATTTGAGTACCTACGCACACAAGCTGCATTAAACAATTGAGAACCCGGAAAGTCATTACTCAAGTCTCGGTATTAATATTATCCTTTTTATCAACGAGTCAATTATTATAAATCATCAATAAACAGTATCAATAAGTATCAATTGCGCTGAAAATACTACTAATTGCGTAATAACGACTGTCATTATTGGATTAATGGATAAAAAGAAAAAAAATACCTGCAGGAATTGTCAGTAGAGGGAAAAAAAATTGTAAATTGTTGAATAAAATAGTAGAAAGCATCATCGCAGATACGCTAGTTTTGGACTGAATAAATATTATAAATAAAATGTACTGAAATTCATGAAGTGAAGACAAAAGTATTACGACCAAATGAAATTCAGATTCGTCGAGGGGTTTAGGTTTCTGTGTTATACATTAAGAATTATCTACTCTATGACCGAAACATGTAACGATGCAATTAATTCTGGACATTTTATGTGCTTTCGGGTTTATTTTTCGACGATCCTACTGAAATTTTAATGGCGTGGCGCATCAAAGTACCCATAAAGTAATGAACGTCCATGAATAACTGAATTATTCGACGTGGGCCAAGCTGCGTCATAACATTAGTAAAGCTTATGTTCCGAAGGACAACGGGCTGTTTCATTATAGCGAAAAGTACTCGGCAGGATTGTTCGTATATCGATCGGCTCCTAGGCCGAAAGAGCCTTTTTCCATAGCACGAAAACTGAACATCGGTTTATTATTCCTCACTTATCAAAAGCCTTTGCCTACTTACACGCAGACAAACATACTTCTCGATACTTCTTTCAGGTAGCCTTCTTCGTGGCCTCAGTTCAACTCCCTTGACGATTCTCAGAGCGCGTTCCAGGGTTATTATGCTGATAAAAAAAAAAAAATGGGAAAACACGAGGCGAAATTGCTCGCGTGCCACATGAATTATCATTCGATGCATGTTACGTAAGCTCTGATGACTCTCCGAGTGTATTCGTTTCCTTGTGTAATGACTAGTGTGTGTATATATGAACGCGGGTGCGTGTTCCTGCTGATGTGCACGCGTGTGTGTGTGTGTCAAACTCGAGCCTTAAAGATTTTTTATACTCCGTCGGTTCTGTCGAACCTCCACCACATCACGTAGTACATCACATCAAGCATCAGACACACACGCGATCATCGTGGTAGCGAGTTTATGCCGGATGGGTGCTCGAACTCTGTTTATATCACTAGCGTCTACGACTTATTTATGTTTGAACTCTGGAACAAGGGTTCACACCACTCCTCGACTCTTGTTTACGCCATGCTGGTTTTTTTCACGACGAATCGCGGATAATAGTATTTGAAAAAACAAAAACAAAAACAAAAAAAATCTCGAAAGCTATCATATCCGAGTGTATTAGAGAGCGACAGGACTCGCTCTCGCTTTTTTCTTGATACTTGGCGTCGAGCCACTAGCACGGTGCCTGATGAAGCGTCATCCAATAAATGAGGAAAGAAGAAATTGAATTGGTGACACGTTGGTTTTGAAAATCCAGCCAGATTTGCTCGACAACTCAATTAATTACAATTTCAATCAAGATGAATAGAATTTTTTCATTATTTTTTAAACCGACTTGGAAAGAGCAGCAGAGCTTCTCGATTTGGCCTTCTAGTTTTTTATTACGAGGAGAGAAAATTATTATAAAAATGATAATCGAACTAATCTCTCGACCGTTGGTGATGCCAGACATTGGTCATGGATCAGACAATGTTGAAACGATATTAGATAAATGCTGGGCTAATTCTGATTTGTTTCCAGAGCCCTTGTTCTATTCGTGTACTTTGATCATTCGACATTCATGGCAAAAAGGTTACCGTGATCACAGAACGTTTTACTTTTCATTCTCACAAGCGTACTCACCAGACACAGTCTCAGTACAGTTACGAAAATTTGATGTGACGGCTGTTATACTCGATACAACATTCATATCACTGGCTCTGTGAATGAAGCATTGCTTGGTCTCAAATTTGTCATCCTTTAACTAAATCACAGTAATGAAAAATAGCTCCTCTGGCGTCCGTTGACGCACGAGGGGGTAGGATATCAAACAAATCGACTGTAGCTCCGGTCTCGGTTCATTTGTAATAATGGCAGTGACACCCTGCTTACGTACCATTCGATATTCCCTCTCTATCACACTCTCCCCTCCCCCCTCTCCCCCGTCTTCCAATCCATGATGGATTATTAGCTGCAATTGAACAGAAAATAATTACAAACAAAAAGTGAGAATGATCATCCATGAGAATTGTTAGAACAATCTTGAACAAAAATACAAAAACTCAATATTTAGAATATCCGATGCGTTGGAATTTTTTTTTTTTTTTCCAAATTCTGTTCAACTCTCCACTCGAAGTTTTTTTCCATTATCTATTGAAAGGATGCAAAGAAATGAAAAGACTGAGATAAAAAATAATTATCACAGTTTAAAGAATACAGAATGAAGAAAAAAAAAATCAGGGCTACTGAAACGAACACACAGCTACCAAACTATAAGCAATTTGAACACAAAGAAGAATAGATTTGAAGTGAGAATCTCAACGCTCGAATTCAGACAAACACACACACATGAAGTTTTTTTGGATCGGCAAATGTGACGTTTCCGCTGGGAGGATTTTCTTTTTCTTCGTCATGCGGTGTGGCAAGACGACGACAACGGGGCGACGTTAGGCCGAACGGAAACCAAACTACGGACTATGATTAATCACTGTTGGCATGATATATGGCCATAATTTTTCACGCATATATGAGACGCGTTGATACGCTTCACATGACTGAGCTCTGCCGTATCTAGCAAGATGAGGGTGCCTTTTTCTGTATGTAATACAAACAATCGTAGTTCTTCGACGCTCATTTCTAAACTTGAAATGTTTTCTACATAGTAATGGATGAAATGGCATTAGAGAGCATGTGACGTGTTCAATCCCGATGTCATTTTTATGACGAATAGAATAAAGCGTATAAAAATAAAAGTTAAATCATAAGATTAATATTTGTAGTTATAATAAAGCAAAGAAAGAAGAAAAAAAAAACCTTCAAACGACCAGCGCCGCTGGGTAAGCTGTTAATTATCACTTTATCTCCACCGCTGCGAACTACTCTCGTTGATCTCGCGGGATCAGGCGCATTAAAAAATAAGGGAAGCGATGGTGTTTCTGTGCTCTGTGGCCAAGTCGGTGGAAGGGTTCTCGTATATATACGAATAAGAGCTAGAGGCAAATTGAAAAATCCCAGTAAAAGCTGCGATGGATCCCAAGGCCATTTTTTCTCTCTCTCTCTCTCACTCTCTCGTTGAACAAGAGTTTGTCAGTCGGTGGCACAACTCCTCTTTCCACTTCTTTTTCCCCACTCAACCTGCTCATTTTACACTACAAAAAATTGTACCGCTGGTGTGAATCAAATTCCATTTTATTTAATCTTCACTCGAGGATAGAAAGACAAATAAATGCGAGCAAAAAAAAACTTCAGTCTCAGATTGATTGACATTTTTTTATCAACAGATATTTTTATTGTTAACTGCGTATAGGCGTCCGAGTCTTGACGAACCTGAATGAGAATCGATATTAGGCTGGTATTGTTCGAACGATTGAGTGGTTAGAAAAATCAGACATAGATTAATAACGGAAATCGAATTATTTATTTAATAAAAGCAACTTTTTTTTTTTTTACCTCGTGTTTGTATTAATAAAAAAATGATGAGATTCGTGACAAATAATAATGGTCACGAAGGTAAAAATAATAACTTGGATAATTTTTTTTATAAAATATTAAAACTCAGAAATAAATTGAAAGAGTAGATTAAATACGTTTTTTGAAATGCACATTTTATACCTTTTTCGTGATACGAAAAAATCAGAGAATAGCCGATGGGAATAAAATGAAATGCTTAAGCTATTTGGAATTTTTGGAGTTATTATAGTTTGAATAGAAATATGAAAAAGTTGCTTCCAATTAGTGATACAAATCATGATTTAAAATACTGTTAAATCATATTGAATGTTTCGGAGCATTAATTAAATGAAAAGAAAAAGCCTTGAACCATTGCGAAAATCTTCTTAATTGTGAAATTGCAATTTTCAACTGTTTTCCACGATTTATTTTCCTGATGCTTAAAAGCAGTAAAACACATGAGAGGATTTTACAAACGCTCGTAAACAAGTTTTCCCCGAACAGTACAACGCTTTATTATCCGCAAACGTCGACATCCTCTACGTGACTCGGTTTTCGAGGTATTATTAAGCGAATAGTGTGAGAAAAAGATAGAGAGGAGAGAAAAGTGTAATTGAATCTGACATGCTACTGACCACGAACTGGAAAGTGCTTCGGCACACTCGTATAGCCGATTTTCCGCGTCCAGACTCCACGTAACACCCGCACTTTCCAAGAAGAACTATTACATTTCATTATTTTTTCTTCTCACCTTGTGAAAATGATTCTTTACTCTATATGTCATTGAAGGATTTCGTTTTATTATATTTGGTTATAAAATCTGAATTAAGTTGTCCAGTTTTCTGGAAACTTGGGCGTTAGTGAACTAACGTTTAACCGATGGTGTGAATTCGTAAGAAACTGAAAACAAGAACTTTGAGCAATAATAAATAAATAAACAACAATTGATAGATCGTCTACCAGGCACATAATACGTTAAATAGATTGCCTTGGTACATCAATAGAGTGGGTCAGATGTCAGTGAACTGGGTTGTGGTTTGAAAAATTTTCGACTCCATTAGATGTCAATGACTTCCTGAAAAATTTAGCTAACCGAATACATGAAAAGATAAAAATTTTCGTTTCGAAATGCACTTTCATTTTGAAAACTATTTTCGTTTGGAATTATGTCAAATATGATTGAAAGAAGTTAAGAATTCCGTATCCGATAAGCTCTTGAGCTTTTGACAAGCTCAAAAATAAGAGAAGTGTATGAATAAAATAAAAAATGCTCAATTCACCCGTTTAAAACGAAGTCGAGCCATGGAGATCGATACCGAACTTGCCGTTTGGCTAACGTGGATCCTCGGAGACCACTAAAAAAGCTTTTTAAGACAACTGAAATATAACGGAAGTTTTTATCATGCGAAGATCATTCCAGCAAGAATTTGATGCTCTTAAAACTATGGAATGATACATTTAACAGCTTCTATCAATCAATTAATGAAGTTAAGCGAACATCGAGTGATGCGAATAGAATTTTTTCTCGAGTGCATTTCGATGTCCACGCTGCCATGCTAATTCGATAAAAGTACAAAAGCAATTCTTCTTGCTGACCAAGAAAAAAACCACTTTGACAGTGTCTCATTCCACTAACAACCAATTTCGTGATTCGTCTCAGTCATGATATCTATACTGTATCTGATGAAAAGGATCATTTTTTCAAACAGTCGATTGGGATCACTGTCCTCTTTAATTTTGGTACGAAGAATTAAAAAAAAATTTACATATGCCGATCTGCCCAACGAACATTTTGCAATACATTTGTTTTTATACCAAACAGCATCCGATATTAGTAATCACCAAGAATTTTATTCGAAATATTTGGTCTTCGCTTGGAAGGATGAGAACCTTTCTCGTCTTCATCTCTACCTAGAAGCTTTTATCGACAGAAGACTGAATAATTCAAAAGCACCTTACCTAGAGATTTTCACACTCCGAGATCGAAAGGGGATAAACCAGAAGAGAAAGGTATATGAGTATACGGTAGGAGAGATCCCGAACTTCTCTACTTTTCCCCATTGGTTCGAAGGCACGATGCCGTCAGTGTGCAAGAATAGTCGATGCCTAATTCCGCGTTGCGCTACGAATAAATGCATAGCATCGATAGAAACCGCTTTTACGTTTGGTATCTGCTCCGTTGGAGAATCGGTTCCTCTCACCACCCTCTTCTTCGGGCAATCCTACCTCAGTTGGCTCTCAGTTTGTTCTGGCTCGTCTCCCCTCTTTTATTTTTTATTTTTTCTCATCTTTTTATGCGTTTTGCACGGTTCATCTCGCCCGAAATTCACACTAGTTTATACAAAGGTTACGATGGAACGGGCATGATTGGCTCACGAACATTCTTCAAAGTTTTTTTTTTTTTTCAAAGTCAAGAAATGGAGGCGAAAGGCAGACCGGTTGAATGTTTGCTGACCAATCGAATAGATATGTGTGCGTGTGTGTGTGTGTGTGTTTGTGTGTGTGTGGGATATACTTTATCCTATCGACCGATCGGGCCATTTGGTCATTCCAATTGGCGTGAGCGTAGCTCGTTCAAGTTGAAAGAGTAGATTACAGATACGAAAGAAAGAGAAAGAACGAGCATGAATTGCGATAGCGAACCTCGTCAATCTTACTCTCGCGTGCCCCGATACAACGTGCGAAGCAGCTTAACTTACAAGTAGATTTGCAATATCGACACCCGTTTCTGCAAGTTGTGAAAAATAAAAATATAAAACGAGCCACAACGAGCACAGATTTCTGTGCTCGTTGTGTCTCGATCGAGAGACGCGATGTTTACTGATTGATTGATATCGGCGTGTCAGTAAAATTTTCCTGTTACGTAAGACACTTTCGTCTCTTGTGTTGTTACAATGGAAAAGTTCATTGATTTTCTCAATTTACAATAAAATATTTGATCGAAAACTGACCAAATGGATTCTTCTTCAAAATGAAGTTTTCAAATGAAGTTAGATTTTACTAGTTTGAGGCCAGTGATCTCAATTATTTGACAGTTATCTTGCACTGCCTCCGGAGTGTAAAATTTTTTCATAACCCAAATTTTCCGTCAATACTTTGATTAAAAACTCGCTGGCTCACTTCCATGCAGGCTCATGGCGCGTTAATGTTCGTTACTCGGTTGAATGAGCAGCGAGTAAATTTTAACGCAGGCGCGTTCGGGCCAATGATAAATATATGTTATGAGAAGAATCATTGAATATTTGTTGCCAATCGAGTGGTCAAAGAAAATTCAATTATTACGTGTTATGGGCAAGCTCCACCAAACTATGACGCACTATACACATCGAAAAGTCTGCATAAAATTCGAGCTTCACCCTATCGCTATTCCTTTCATTGAATTCTGCCTAATAAATGCTATGCATGAATCTAATTGAACGTATATCCGATCTCGAAAAAGCATTAATATTGAAATAATTGTGATTATAATTAAACCCGAGCAAAGCACTAAAGTGTCTTTTCTAAAACTTTTTAAAATGTATTATTCCGTAAATGCATGATTGCAATGAACATAACGAATTCTGCTATGAAGAATTTCAAGTTGTCACTTTTATCTTTCGCTGAGGATTAGATCAACACGAGAGATTCATCCTACATAATCGAAATGCGATTTTTCAAGAAAATAAGACGAAATAATTAATTTCATCGTTCGTACGTAATAATTCTTTGATAATAAAACTAATAATTGAATTTACAAAAAATAACAAATTTTATATGAATATACGAGGGAACGTCATCCGTCTGAAACAATTCTAAACGGCGCGAAGGTTTATTGTTGAAAACGGTGTGATGTGCTTCAGATGATATTCGAGGAAAAAGAAACGCCCTGCTAAGATATGCAGAGGACTTGGTGATGATATGCTGAACGTGTGAAGGAAAAAGAATGAGTAAGAAAACGTTGATGGCGTCGTTTTAGCACCGTTATCGTGACCAGCGATGACGGCTCTGAATGCAACACACGAGATGTCGTTATCCCCTTCAAGACCCCCGGCCAAAGCTTCGAAGCTACGCCGACTCTCGCTTCACTCGTTTGCTCTCTCTCTCTCTCTCTCTCTCTCCCTCTCCCACTCGTCGACGAGAGTGCGTCTCACTTTTGATGCACCGTATACTCTCTTCATCCCTCGAAAGATCCGCCGTAGGACGGTGCCACGAACTCGCAGCCAGTTCCCACTTCAAACTAGACGCGAGCACTTCTCGTGTCTCTAGTGGACCGGTCGTCGACGTTCAGCCGCGCCACATCTCTACATCACACGTATAAAATACGCTTCCGACATATGAGCAGAAAAGAAAGAAAAAAAAAAAAAAAAAACAAAAACGTATAAGCGTCATCATCGAATTCGACAGTCGATATCCCATTTTTCGGATAATCCATTCATTCACTCATATGCGAACGTGCATATATAGCGTCTGAACGCTGATGGTCATCATAGTATAAGTTTGAATCGATGAGAATGAATTTCCAGTCAATGAACTTTTTTAATCAGTCACTTAATCCCTGTGAGCTGAGTGATTTTTTGCGTTGAACTTAAATAAGTAATGCAGATTCAATGAAACGTCGAGCATTCAACGTGGCAAACGAAAAAGAAAGTAAGAAGCATTCAAACAATAAGAAGCCGGAAGCAAGAAAGAAGAAAGGCGATATTTGATGGTGTCCGGAAACGGGAACGAAACGGGAGCGAGCGTGAGAGAGACGAGATTATGTCACGTTATCATGACAGTCCGGGAGACTTCATAAAACGATGTCTAGCCGTTGGTGCGGATAGTTGACCGCGCTCGTTTCTTTATATTAGGCCCATAAAAGTATCATGCGCTACCATCTTGGTTTCCTATGAGTCAAGCTCTTATACGACGTGGCTGATAGCCGCGACGTTGGCAAAGTCCCGGCGACTACTCGGCGTCGAATTTCTTATACGAAAATAAATAGCTAAACTAGAAAATGTCGTAAGGTATTAAGAGTTGCGGTAAAGACTCGAGCAAAGTACATTTACTTTGCTATATGATTGTGTCAAATATGAACGAGTCTCCGTAAGACACTTATACTGGACACAGTCGCATTCGCAACTGTTCTGAAAATTCTTCCTTTCAGATTTTTCATCATTTCATTTATTTGGAAAGATAATTTGAAATTGACTTTGTATACGAATTCTTCAATGAACATAGCAAATACACTAATGATACTTGGGCAAAGAGTTAGCCGTAAAAAAAATCATTGTATTCCTGGATGACAGCTGAAATTATCACCCAGTGCTCATCATGTCGACGAAGAAACGCTATGGTTGCCGAAACAAGACCTGGTTCGAGGGAGCTACTCTCTTTGCGCATTTACCCTTCTCCTCGTTTCGGTTTATGCTCCAGCAAAACCATGACGTTTCTTCATTGCTTCAAATTTCTAGAAAAACTCTGGTTTTTCTTTCGAATCGTTGTTTGGACTGATTAGAAATTAATTTCATTTGAATACTGGTAATATTGGGAATATAGTTTGGTGATATTTGACAAAAAGTATCGTCTATCCTGGATGATAACAGTCCGATTAGATTTTGACATTTGAATTCTTTTTCAATTCATCTGGTAAACGGATGAAATTCAACTTTTGGTTAGTCTGTATATAACCGGTGGTTGAATTTTGAACCAGAAGAATTAGATGAAAAAAAGAAGCTCGTGCGTACTTCAATCATTTTTGCCCCTAAATGCTGATTAAATAGTAAGGTTATTAACGGAATTTTCTCTCTCCAACAACTGTATATCCACACTTCATTTTTTTTTTCCACCAACGATAAATATTATTTGAAGACTTCATGAAACTCAATTCGACTTTTCCAACTTGGCTACGTAAGCTTCAACGGGGCTCAATTTATTTAATAACTTTTTGTGAAATCTTATATTTCAGAATTCAGCGAGGATTAACTCATCATTTTTCTCTGCGCTTTGACTTAATTTGATATTTTTTCTGGGAAAATTTTCTCTCATAACTTTTTATGAGGATTTTATTTTTCGAGGGATTTTTCCGAGAAAGATTTGTGCAGGGGATTCTGTTAAAAGTAAATGTAATTGTCTCAACTTTTTTTTGCAACATGCATACACAGCAGCAAGCGTACAAGCAGCTTACCCTTCGTCACTCCTGCAACAGACTATTGATTCGAGGATCACATTTTAGCTCTGGAGATGTAAGAATAACAGCGACTAGTTCCTATGTCCAAGACATGGATTGGTATCGCTGATTTATACGAATATATATTTCAAGAGGCGTTTTCAGCGGAAAAGAAGTCCATTCTTAAGCCAAACGACTATTCAGAGTGTTGTCATAGAATCTTTTGTGCCGTTTTTCTCGTTCGTGAAAGAAATTCCGGATGAATGCAGGCATGGTGATAGTTGTTGGACACTATAGAAAAGCTGGCACGCGTATGGAGTGTGAGTGAAACGGAAAGTCGTCATTTCAGCAGTGGATGCAGACCGGCCCTTCCGAATAAACCTATTCTTTTGTGTCTCAAGTATATAGGAAGGGGATCGTAAGTAGAAATGTATGCGGAAATCTAATGTGGCGCGCTGCCGAATGACGATGGCAAAGTTGGCAACTAGCGTTAGCGCATAACGTGCTCAGTGGACCCAGCGTTTTTGTTTAACAAAGAGATACAAAGTTGGTGGGTCGAAACGTGGCCTGGACTGCGGCCATGCTTGCGGATTCGGAGAAACCACGGACGAATGCAGCTTAGTTCTGTAGGGAGAATCGAGACACCATTATTCATTGTCGTTGACGGGCTGGAAGCTCTGAGAATGTCAATACAAATTTTGTATGTTACGTGTTTTGGGTGACTTGAAAAAAAAAAAAAAAAAAAAAAAAAAACAAAAAACAAAAAACTAAGCAATAAATCATTTTGACCGAAAAACCTATTCGCACGAAGATTCGAAATTGGCAAAACTTTTGTTACATTGATTCCGTTGTAATTCTAAAATATACCAATGTGCCATTCACATTATATTCAAACTGGTTTTCCTGACAAATTGAGCCAGGCAGACTTGGTGCATCTGAAATATGAAATATAAAATATTCCTAGATTTTTAATTCACCAATGAAGTCGAGAAGGCGAGTACTCGCGAGTGGAAACGGCCACCAATTCGAGACGATGATATTGCGGGTTAAGCAAAATAGTACAAAACAGAAGGTAACTGAGAGTACAAACAGGCGAGAGATAGAGGGATGTTACGAGCTGTTTTTGCCAAGGGTAGGAAGTCGCGACTGCCGTTCGTGCGACAACGACCAAGCTTTGAAAATTGCTGCGCCGGGTTACAAATGGCAAAACAAGCGACATGATTGCACGAAAGAGAGAGAGAGAGAGAAAGAAAGAGAGATATGCCACACTGTTTCACCTTGGCTGTTCCAACATGGTATACAGAACCTATTGGGTGGCTGGTGTGCTGTACTTTGTCATTGGTGGTTGTGACTCTCTATGCTTTGAAAGTCGCATAGAGTTTGTGGCTAAGCCAGCTCGTGGTTGGTGAAACTTCTGCTTTTGATAGTTATGATTGCAGCGACTCCCCCTTTATTCCGAGTGGACGCGTCACCACCCGCTGAGTGTCAATCGTCTGTACTATTTTCCCAAGTGAGCTTGTCGCATCCGGTTTTCTCCGTCTCTTACTTCGACCATAGCTTAGCACTGAGTTCTTTCTACACAAACTTTTCCACATACATAACAGGACGCTCCATGAAATTCTGTATGAAACAAAAGACAGAATGGTAGTGAGAGACAGCGTCGTACATCCGCGATCACGAGGTCGTTGTCTCCTCGTTTCATCTTCCTGGTCCCTTGGCACTTACCTGCTTGTTTTGTTTCTTTTCAAAAATATATAACAACGCACAGCGGTTAACTGAATAATATGAATTTGAGTAGATAAAATGCTCTGATGACACGTAGTCACTCAGCAAGAAATCGTAAAATTCGAGGCAAAATCCCATCATGAAAAGTTGGCTAAAATTTTGTTCGAGTCCAACGAGACAACGACGATATTTTAACAATTGCTAACGGATTACACGTGAGCCCCATTCACGAGAAGAGACCTCTTGCACACATTTAATGTTACTGACATTTATTTCTCGTTTCGCATTCGTCACATAGCCACGTTTAATCGGCCCACCAAACCTGAGCAGTATAGCTAACGAATCCGTTGTGTAGCACTGACGATAAGTGAGAGGCCACGCTGTAATTTCAGTCCGGGTCATTTTGTTTCGGAGCGGAGAGATGGAAAAGTGGTTGCATATTCAGGATAATAAATCCTAAAGTCGGTAATATACCACAAACTGACGTAATTCAGTTTACAAAATTCAGTACCAGTACATAAAGTATGAACTGTGCAGTAAAATGATTGTTATCATTTCTCTTTGCTCTCTCGTCGCTATTAACTATGATTCGGTCAAGTTTGACTTTTCAAAATGGCGTTTACTATCGTATATCACGAATATAATAACCAAATGATGCGGTTCTAATGTGTTTTTCGCCAGGCAAGAGCTCGTCAAAATTATTGCCGGTCTCGTGGCCACCTGATTTACATTTATCGCCCTAAACTTTTCCCTCCGAAACTCTTCCTCGCCAGACTTTCTCTATCTCTCTCTCTCTCTTTCCTTTCTTCCTCCCAGTCCTGCATAATGGCCCGCCGCTTTATTCCCCGTTATTCTAACTAATTATGCTTCCATCTCGATAAAATACGATGAGTACGTGAGGTCGAGGATAGCCGTTTGACGCCATCATGGCACGAATCGTCGCACGAGCGACTTTTCTTTTCGTATAAGCTCTCTCCTTTTAACAATTTACAATCCTTACTTTCTCAGACACCTTCCTACCACATTCTTTCCCTTATTCTTCTTACCCCAAATCACTTTAAGACGTTTCCTACTCCACTGTATCAGTGATTGATAGTGGCTAGGTCTGATGCCGTTTATTGAAGCATCGGAAACAGCTGAAACATCGAAAAACATGGCAAACAGGTACGATTCCAGAGAACAGTTTGAAGATCCGATTGGGAAAAAAAAAAAATATTCGGTACGAGAATCGTGATAAAATTTTTTATCATATCGCAACTAGTTTTTCAGCAAGAGATTACAAAGAACCATGTTAGATATACCGATAATCCATAAAGACAGTTTATTCATACCGAAAGTTTGTGGGTTGTCTTAACGATCTAATACCAGCGTGTGGTCGACATGCGATGTTTGATTTCCTAATTGGATCGAGCTATAACGAAGTAACGTTCATTCATCGTATGATACCTCGTCAAATACACCAAGATACAAGGATAAAGGGCTTTATCTCATGATCATACGCTATAACGTGATCATACGATTGCAGTTACGGTCTCACCCCATACTCCCTGTAATGTTATGGCGGCGAGTGTTTACGTGTGAAAGCTCACAAACTTTGATTCATTCTCATAAAGAAACCTTGAAGCTTATAGGGGAAAAAAAAGATGATGCGCAAAGTTGTGTGAGACATCATTCGCGATGTAACTTCGTGGGAAGCTTCTCTTCACCGGACCCACTCTACAAGGATCATTCAGTAAATTAGTTTAATTAGTAAATTCAGCTGGATAATATTTTCGAGTTTGGCTCATCGAACAGAATTCGTCTCGTGGTCATAGGAAAACAAAGCACTGGAATGCGCTAAATTTTCCCTTTCAATTTCACTGGTACTATCCAATTTCCTGAGCCTCAGGCGCTCCCATGCTCTCCGATAAGGGATGAAGGACCCGACGAGCGGATCAACAGACACAGCATCGTGATATTTGTTTTTCCCTTTCTTTTGAACAGCTCAAATTGTTGCTCACAATCCTTACCGCTTCGAGGGTGCAGCCATTCTTCCATTTTTCTCTATCGGCCTTCCTGCCTAGTCCTGGACTTGGAGCCTCCGGCTAGAAGAGAAATGGTCCAGCTACGACGTAACGCAGTTGAGCAAACACGTGGTCAATGAGCCATTTCGCCAATGATCTTCGAGACAAAGATTTAATTTCTCTAGTAACACTCTCGCTCTCTCTCTGTCTCATTCTCGTTCTATTTGCATCTTCGATTTATTAGCTGTCGAACGATTATTTTGATTATTCACTTTCGTCTCTATCTACTCAAACGCTCTCGTATAATAATCGATACTCGTATTCGGTGACGTGGCAGCGTCTCGCCACCAAGTATATTAAAAATGAAGAGCTTAAACGATAAAGGTAAGCCATGTCTCCATACTTGCAATTTCCGTTTGCATTTTGCTCCTCTTACGAGTTCGATAAATATATGAAAATGTGAACCAATAATACGAATGAAAATACTCCGTTTATTACAGATACTCGATTCGTCTCAGATACGATAAGCTCCATAATAAGTTTTCGATGATATTCATGAATTTATTGTCATTTGTATCAACTTCACCAGGGAATTCGCTCAACTGTTTTATTTATTTATTAATTTTTTTCAATTTCTACAATCATAGCTAATGAAAATGGGAAACACGAATAGATCATGATTCATTGAAAAATATTCTCCGTTTCCATCGATGCTACTCTGATTCCATGTGATTTGTTTCGGTGGCTCTGTATGAGAAGATATCGAACTTGAGAAGTTGTACAGGCTTTTTGTTTCTTCGTAGAAAATACCGAGAGTGATTAGTTCGATAAAAAAGTTTGGCGATTCATTGCTGCTAACTCTCAGTGTGTATATAAATTGTAAAAGTTTATTCCATGATTATTCTACTGTACTTTTTTTTTATTGGCCACCCGAATAATATACTTTTCGTCTCATCCAATCTTCGTGGTATTGATCAAAAGACGACGAGGATATTAGTTGTACGTTCCTAGCTTCAAGACACTCCGTTCGTCCAAAGTCTCCGACGGAGGCTTTGAACTCCCAGATGTTTCATGAGTTTTTCACTTCTGTTTTTCATTAAATCGCAACATATATACAAATGTACTTATAATGGAAATAGACCAGAACAGGATGATGCGTTAGGTAAAATTCTAACAGTTTTCCCGAGCACTGCGATTCTAATCACAATCACTCAGGCTTTTAATCAATGATCGATAGAGCTAGTACTTTTAGAGGGTCCGGCTGGTTACCTCGTCAGGCTTCGCAATAAAAAATTAGACCAGGTTCGAGTAGCCAATATATATATATATATATACATATATATAGTATATACAGTGAGCAAAACTTTTTTCGGGACCCGCCGTCGGAATACAACAAGGGTTGAGAAGATCGCTGTCCCCTCGTCGTCGTCGTCGTCGCAGCACGACGAGGGACCTCTTCCGAACCATCCACCAGGACTCACAAGTAACTAAGGTAAATAATGATTAGGGTGATTCTGTATTTTCACGTCGTGCCTGATTTCCAATGGGTAAATATGGCGAGTTTTCTTAAGGGATTCTTTCTCTTTCTCCCTTTATCTCGCAATCAGTAAGGCTGTATTTTTTTTTCCTATCCCTTTCTCCATATTGCGGCCTCTTCTGCGAGGCTCTTGAGCACCTACTCGACGCGGCAAGACTCTTGAAGAGGCAGAGGCCGGAGGTTATGGAAAAGATCGGTATTCGGTAAGGGCTTCCGCTTCCGATAACAAACTTGGCTTTCATGTTGTCCTGATGAGATTGAAACTTTTTCACCGAGTCAGATCCGCCCGCTTTTTTGTCAGTTTTATTTTTATAGATGTCCTAAGGACTTGGAATATTTCTTTCGCCTTTTTACATGTGAAAAAGTAATAATGGAATTATCAAATATCATTTCGATAATGCTAAAGATAAGTGTACTCGGACTGATGCATACAAATGCTCGTACAAGCTGAGTGGCTCATCGTCGTGGCTAAAGCTTTCTTGTGTAGCCTCCAGTGTAGAATTTCATGGAGCTGCGCAAACGAAAAAAAAAAAAATTTTTTT
Organism: Campoplex capitator; assembly: GCA_037576405.1. Lineage (NCBI taxonomy): Eukaryota > Metazoa > Arthropoda > Insecta > Hymenoptera > Ichneumonidae > Campoplex > Campoplex capitator. The sequence goes on along the minus strand of JARBWI010000323.1, from coordinate 2,249,589 downwards.
TTGATAAAACAGTGACGCTACTTTATACGGGTAAATCGTTGCCACTCTGCCACAATATAATCCGGTGCTTGTCGAATATTAACGGACGATAGCGAAACTGAAAATGTTGATCGGATTAGTCGAGAATATTCGGGAAAAGCCGAATTATTTTCCAAACTCGAAAGCTTCCAAGTTCTTTTGTTTCGATTTTCAGTCACTCAAAAACATCAGGATTTTTTTTTTCGTTTGTTTTACGTTACAGATATAATTTGGAGAATAATGCAGCTTTGCACGTAATCTCCGATTGATTATACGCAGTCACGATTTCGCTATTCAGCGAGCATTAATAATTTGTACGTTTTATCGACGAAAATTTTTTTTTGTCAGTGAGCATTAGTGTTTCACGTTCGTTCAATTTTCTCTGAACATTTGGTATTTCTCGCACGAGTGATTTTACTCGAAACGTATAAGAAAATCCATTGCTATTGGACACTATGAATTGTACGTTTTCGTGAATAATTCCCCATGAGAAACATAGAATCGAAGCTAAATTTAATCAATCGGAAAAGATTACGATTTTAAACGTACCCGAGTTTTACAGGGCTCCAAACTTTTTCGCAATTTTTTTTTTCTCCATCCACATCGTCCAAATTCAATCGTAAGAAACGGTAAAATAAAGCATCGAAGATTCGTTCAAAAGTGATGAAGTTCGGAGAATACATCAATCGAACGTCACGTTTTTTTTTGAAGACTTACAAATATATAAAAACTCTTCTAAGGGATGGACCAGTTACCAATGGCATCTCGAATTTTCGCAATTTCGGAGTTAAAATTATTCGACACCGTTCGATCGATTACAGTAAAAAAATTTTAGCTCACGCAGGACCATGGTAAAAATAAAATTGCTATGGGACTTTAAAACCTCGAGTTTTACTACCGTCATTGAGGTTCGTACTGTAATTGCCATTATTGGAAGCGGACTTGGTCTTTTACACTGAGGCGATTACTTTTTCATTTTTAATTGAGTATTAAATGATTAAGCGAACAATATCGAATTTATTGAGTTACTAGCTGTGCCTGCGGACTTCGCCCGCGGTATATCCAGCAGGTGTATCTAGCTGTGCATTTACGAAAATATAATTTTTTTTTTTTCAATCTTATTTTGGAAAATCTTCCATGAGATACATGCAGGGAAGAAGAATAGACATCGCACCGGTGTGTGATTCTTACTCGTTGAAGACCATGCACTCTTTCTCACATAGGAAAATTGAATTCGTTGAAAGTTTGCGAAGAACAAATTTAATAAAAAAATGTATGCATATAAACCAACGGTCTTTAAAAATTTTAATTTCATCGAAATAATTGAAAGCAATTTGAAGAGAAATTTGGAGATTGAACTAAATCGTTAAATTTTTTTGCATTTCTGTAAAAACTGAGATAACGAAATTTTGTAAAGCCACAAACTCAGTTTGAATCGTGATTTTTAATCTCGTGAAAGATTCATCGTAATCGGTTCAGTGGTTTTCGATCGAAAAGCGGCCAAACATTTTTTAGCGAACAGGATTTATATGTACAGAGATTTTTAATAGTTATCAACGTGATGTTTCTCCTGATAATTTTGACTTACAATATATCTCGTGGTAATTAAGAACTATATAAAATTGACATACTTCGGTTAGCTTTAGTTTATAACTTGAAGTTTATAAAGCCACGACATGCGTTGAATGTTAAAATAAAAAGGAAAATTACCTAGACCTTGGCCGAGAGCGCGGTGGAGTTTCCACATTCTCGAGTAATAAATGGGCTTGCCTCATGGAGCTATTCGAAGAATGACTACCGGAGGCTGGCTGGTATTCAGGATGGCGGCCTTTTACGATATTTTACAGCGGAAAAAGTGCGAGACGCTTTCTCACTGGTATAAAGAAGGGTGGCTCGGAAAAATGTGAGAGTAACTCTCACTTTTTGGTGGAGAAAGAAAAAAAAAAAAATAGAACGAAAGTGAAAGAGGACGAGTCACGACGGGGTAGTAATCGGGAGGTCGTGAAGGGTCTCCGTATTTTATCCAAATAGCGTCAAAGGGGAAACCTACACATTTCTTTGTACACGAGAGTGGAGTTTCTGAGTCAAGCGACCGGTGTGTTCACTCTCGTTTTCGCTTTTGAACTTGTGCAGGAATACGAGTGCGGGTATATAGTGTATTGTGTACTTAAAGAAGAGGAAAGGAAAAAACCCTCGATGAACCCCGCGTGACTTTTGTTCATCTATATATATATATATATATATATATATATAATAATACGCATACACAATTTAAGAGTATGTGCTTCTCATTTCATGGTGAATTATGTCCATTTTTCCGCTCGAAGCTCAGAATAGATCGAAGCTTGCGAGGGAGAGAATGTCAATGGGTGTTTCGGGGTCGAGATCGTTGGATGAAAACAAGCGAAGGGGGTTAGTACTGTAGAAGGAAGGAGGAGCAGAAATGTCGCGAGGTCGAGAGGTGCGAGCTGAAGCGATATCGCTAATGGAGGTGCGCTGTACAAGTAGGACGTAAAATTTTATGATCACCACTTCTTTCTCTCTCTCTCTCTCTCTCTCGCTTTCCTATTCCAACTTTGCGATATATAAGCTTTGGTGGCTGCTATGTATCTTACGCTTAGCTCTATACCCTACGATATATGGCCTATAAGTTCTATCACTTGTGAAATGGGCTTTGAAACCCCAAAATCACCTGATCCCATAAAATTTCTACAGCTGGGACTATCGATTTTTTTATATTATTTTTTATTAACGATATATCTCCGAGGGCTAATAAAACTAGGTTCACTTCTCTTCTACAAACCATCATAATGGAGGCATTTTTAGACTGTATTAGCAATTTTAAAAGAGCTATTACCATTCTCTTAGCCTCTTAGAAAAAATAATGTCGCTATCAATAAGTTAACGATTTTTATTCTAACGAGAAAAGTTATTTTTGTGTAGAGGGTCTTGAGGAGTGCAAGAAACCCTTCAAATTGGCCACATTCGCAGCTGGTACATTTGGTCTTGTACAGAAATCGTCAATAATCAATGGAGACCAAATCAATAGCAGAAATTGATTTTTTTTTTTTACGGGAGGAATATTTCAATATCAGGAGCAAGGAACTGAGAATATATTAATACTGGAAACGCTGTTGTTGTGGCTGATATAAAACGTTTCACGGTCTGTAGTCCTTATACCTGAATGTAGTTGGTTGAACGGAACGAAAAAATTCGAAATTATTACTAAGTGTAATAATGTTATGGCGAACTCGTAATTACGAGTAATACGTTAGGTGAGTTGAGTGAAAACAACTTGTAAAGTCGTACATCTTTTATCATTTAATTGGATTTTTCATTCGCAACCTTTTTTTCGAATCAGATATTTCAATTTGATTTTTTATTCTTGTTCCGGATGGTATTGCATTAGTGGCTTCGAATGTAATTTTGTTTCCTATCAACTTTCAACATTATTTGAAAATTTCATAGAACATAGAGCTTCTCGTACTTGGCCGACTTCAACAGAGCTGAATTAATTCTCGAGTGAATTGCTATCTCGAGGGATTTTTATGCAATTCGATCTTTCTCGAGGGCTCACTCTCATCATTCTTCGTCAGTATTTTTAATTATTTCGGGGATTTTTGTGAGGTTCGGATATTTCTGACTTTATTGATATAGGGACATTCCTGCTGACCATGATAAATCGTAGTTAATCTTGGTTGTTTCTATTTATATGTGTCTCACTGTTGGAAATCATTACTTTCGATTCGGCAATGTTAATTTTGAGGTCATAATATTCTTGAAAAATCGATAATAATGCTTGCATTTTTTTCAGATTTTTTAAATGCTTGCATCGAGCTTGAAAAGCAAAAAAAAATCGAGTGAATTCGAAGACCTTTTACGAAATCATGTTTCGAGTACTTCAGAGCTGAGTCAATATTGTTGATGAATAATTAAAAAAAAAGAAAAGAGCACCGAGATCGATCTTCGCGGAGTTCAACAGTAGTCGCATCGAGCTATTAAGAGCGTGTACCAGAAATTTAAATAACTGCCTGAATCCTCCTGGTTCTGGTTAAACAGTAAAAAAAAAAATCACCCTAGCAGCCAGTCTCAAAGAACGAACGAGCGGAGTTTAATCAAGAATTTATAGCGTAGCACCGTATCAAAAGCTTCACTAAAATCAAATATAACACGAGCGAGAATTTTTTCCTCTTATCAACCGCTCAGCTATATTGATAAACACCGGAAGAGCTGTCTGCTGACTGAAGCCCCCAGAATGGCGAGGATCAAGCAGATTATGGGTTAGAAGAGAAAACTTTGTTCGTGGACGATGCTTCCAAATAGTTTTAGGATTTTACACGAGCAGGCAGCTGGATGACAGAAGAATGGGGTTGTCGGTCGATTATTTTTAATAAGAGAACAATTCAATGTTCCCTTCCTAAAATATGACGAATAGGAATGCTCAGACCATGCAAGCATCCGATGATACAATAAAGAGCGTAGGAAAAATCGGAAGAGGAGTGGAAAGGACAAATGTCATCAGGCCTGAGAAAGAGAAACTTTGACAGTTGGATATTTCTTTCTTTTTTAGCAGCGATTTCCGCCCATTGATGTTGCGTGCGTATGCGAAAGACTTTTTTACCCTGAGGAGAGACCAGGAAGAAGGCATGATCTTCAGGAAAATATTAATGAATTCTCTCCGCTGAAGCCAATCGGATTCACCAAACATTTTTCATGAGGGAGGCATTCGAAGAATGTAAACTCATCCGGAAAAGTTTAAATCCTCGAAATACTTACACTCTCGTAAAAGTTCTGGAGTCTATACGAATAACATTTCGACAAGTAGCATATCATTAAAAGAATTTTCGAGTGTAAATAAAAAGCGTGGGAAAAAATACGAATTGGAAGAGCACGGAAGATAAATTTCTGTTCTGAGCACACCCATGGTTTAATGTCTATTTACGTTTTGAGTTTGTTTTTCCACTTCCTTTCAGTATATTGCCTGAACAAAATCCTCTGTAAATTGTAGAAATCCTCTTGAAAAAGTACACAGGCTCTGCTCATTTTCTGAGAAGATTGCGTTTTTGTCTTTATTAGTGATAGTCCAAGACGCTATGGAGGATAAATTGTTTCGTGGCGATTTGATACAAGAGCCATTTTCGTGCACATTAAAAATGGTTAAAAGTTGGCTTCGTAACGTAAATTTCTGAAGATAAAACTGGTTATGAGGACTGAGGGTTTGTAGGCCTAAAATGTTTTTTTTATTAGGGATACTTCGTCAGTACAATCATCGTAGCAAGGAAATAATGAATATGAGAGCGATGTCCAAAACGATGATCGTATTATTATGACAAATTATTGTTATAAAAGTTTATTATCCTGGCAAACTAAGATTGTAAAAAAATGCGTTGAAATTTCAGAATAAATCGAGAGTTTTCACTCTCTTTGCGTAGCCACTTATTACAATTTCGAAGTGCCTGAGTCACGTTAATTAAAGTCAAAGATGGAATACGATTTCGCCGAAAGTTCTGAAATAGGATTCCATCACGTCTCGTTTCTGTGACGCTAGTGACAATAAGGAAATGAAGCGGAATCCGAGTATGCCAAGACGGAGTATATATTGGATTTTGTTGTGGGACGATAATCCACGAGTCCAGAGTAATGTATCCGCGTGCTCATTAATTAAGAAGGAAAGGAGGAAAGTGGAGAGGGATCAATTTATATCAACCCTTTTCACTCGGTTGGGTCGGGAGTTTCGTTTTCGTTATCTCGAAGCCGAGACCTCCGAGGAAATCCTAATTTTCTCGTAGTAGACGGTCGCAGGAAGTGGAGAACAGGTTACTCGGCGAGCTGCCGACTCTTGATATTTCTAATTTTCTCCGGAAATATGGCGACTCGTATATACACCAGCATATCGTGATTCCAAGCTCAACAGACCGATCCTCATGCCGGAGCTGTATTCTACGTCAAAATAAGCAAAACAGCAACCATACCATTCCCAGCTCTTTCCTTTTCTCGGCCGAGTAGAAATTCAGCTACGGGAATAACGAGACGAGCGTCTCTCTCATTTTCACAAACCTCGAGATACGACACGCTCTCTGAAAAGGCAGAATTTCCTACGAAATATCTCCAGCGTAGTAAGCATGGCTCAAAACTCATTTTCAACCCTTTGCGGAGCAGAGCTTGCCCATTGAATCTCGTACGAGACTGTCTGTAGCGGATTTTAAGCGAGCGTACGAAACTGACAAGATTTGAGAAAACGGAAGATTAAATATCGTTGGAAGGAAATTGTATTACGCGTTGCTGAACATACCGCCCCTTCATTCTGCAAATCGATGCCGAGGAAATTCCCTCTCAAAATGTGTCCTCCGCGAAAATACTCGCTGTCAAGTTTTTCGTACTATTGAATCGCGGCTCATTGATGAAATTGGCTCAACGCTCGTGCGAAATCCCAGCGATCAGCTATATGATAGAACTGTACAGCTGTTGGACCGCATCTTCTCACAGGTGCCTGCGAGGCGTTAGATCCAAAAACCGATTCCAATATGAATTTCTATTCTATTTTTTTACTCGCGCATTTTCCATCGTGGTCGATCCTGTTTCGCTGTTACCACCGGCCCTAATATATTTTCTGCTATTGTAACGTATTAGCAAAATCATTGAAAATGACTGAAGTTCTAAGTTCTGTCGTATTTTTCTGGAATAAATAATAACAAAAATTTGTATGATTTAGATATTTCATCGTCAACTGGTAAAACTGAAAAAAGTAGAAAAAAAAAAACGTGCGGAAGAGATCAATATACTTTCGAAAAAAAATTGGGTTTCTTGCAGAATTTTCTTTCCTCGAGTTTCTCATGAAAACGACCCTTTTCCTCATGATAATCTAAAAGATTAAGCTTCGATCAGTAAGTAACGATGTTGCGTAGTCCTGTACAATATTTTTTCACGGTAAGTGTACTGTATTTGAGTAGCGCGTAGTCGGTTTGATTCACGTTTTAATTAGCGATTCCAAAATCACGTACTAATCTTTCAACTACCCCATACGATTGATGTTTTTCCAGCAGCATCAATATTTCACGAAGAAAACCTATTTTGGCAGTTTAATTTTACCAAGTCTTATGATGACCTGAGTCAATTCACTCGTATGATAAGAAACCTTTTTATCTTTCGATATCGATCCGTTGTCACGAATCACCGAATCATCGAAAAATCGAAAATGGAAGCCCTCTTGAGGAGCATTAACGTGCTGACTGAACTATGTTTCTCACAAGTTTACTGTGTCGTTGCGGGAGCGACCGCAAGAACTATTTTCATAAACAGACAAGTCTGAAACCAAAAGGAAAGGTCGATTTTCTACAGAGCCTACGAGCATAGACAATAGAGACGACACGCGACGTTTGTTTTGCATTAAATTTTAGATTACACTGATACACAGATGTATCAGTTGCTGAGGTGATGATTCTCCTGTCAGACCGGAAGAAAAAGAACTCAATTTTCCCAGATTTCCCTTTCAAATATACCGAAAAAAATAAGATGCCCGGTTACTCTGTTGGCCAATAATCATTCTGGCAACAGTTGTGCCAGACGCGGTTACGGACGAGATTACTCAGTGGTTTGCACCCTGATCAAAGTTGTAGAGGTCATCGTGCCATTGCTGAACACGTTGAATATATATACAAGCGTAGCCAACGTACGACCTGTATCTATGGGTTCGTTTCTGCTATCACGTAGCACAGAATTTATATATAGTATGTGTACTTACGACAGAATTCATGAGTGTTTGTAGATAAACTCGATTTGCTTTCCACCCCAAAGTCTCTGGTATTACTCTTGGTCTGTCCAGTTTCTCGGTTAAGGCTTTTCGCATTTAACCCTTTATCGATATATATATCGCATCTGCTCCTCAATATCAGAGAAACTCAGTGTCTGGACATGTCATTCACACTCATATATTATTCGTGTGCGTCGCTCGTTTCTCTGCACGGTGCAGTGGCTGGAGGGCTTCTATACAATAAAAAGTATATACGTTCTGACCAAAAATAGCTCCAGCCGTAGGTAGATCAGTCACCAATTTCAGTTCAAATGGTTTTGAAATGGGACAATTCGGCGATCCGAATATTGGGGTTCAAGGGCAAAGGTTTTATTCCTGTAATTTCCAGCAATTCACAATTTTTTGTCGTCAAATTATGGGTTCATGAAACTGAAATATTTCGTGGTGGAATGTCGAATTGTGCTTGAAAATGCAGGATTTCCTGGTCAAAAATAAGCATCCGTGGTATGGGAAACTTCGTATGCAATGTACCAAGGGAGGCTGAAAAATCAAATGTCCGAATAAATTATCATATAAAATTGTTTTTTTTTTGTTACAGGTGAGGCTTTCAACTTTCCCGACAACTTTTATTACGCGAAGTTCCTTATCGAAAATGACGAAACTGGCAAGTATATACAGAAAAATGATTCAATTAATTACCTGTGAAAAATTCTGAGCCTAGAGATTAGAACCACTGTTCAAATATCGAAACGTTTCAACGTATAAAAATAATTTTCTTTATTTCTACGACATTAAGTGATATTCACTATTTTATTCGAAGCTTCCAATCAATAATAACTCGTAGGCATGGCTAAAAAAAATCCTCGATCAATTGGATGAGTACGGAGAATCCTCAAGGGATCCGAATTAGAATAATTCTCTCTTGTCGTTGCATCCACAAGATACGTCATCAACGTCAGTTCCACAGAGCTGCATTCGCCACTCGAAAATTACGTAAAGCGAGCTGTTTGGTGTGTCTGTCGCTTCTGCCTTTTAAGCCTTCTCTCTCTCTCTCTCTCTCGGATACCCAACGGCCGAACATATTATTTGTCATTCTCTATGCAGAAAGAGGCGGCATGTGCTACCATCTTCTCTCTCAGTTAGTCTCTCTCTCTCTCTCTCTCTCTCTCTCTCGTCACTATCCGCTGATCTCTGAGTGACGAGCATTTCGCGTCCCCATCGAGATTACGAGGGTTATACATGTCAACAGCATGCAACGTTCGGCACAACAGCATCGCGTATCTCTATCCACGACCCGAATATATACGGGTAACTCGACCCCTTCGTATATTAATATGACGAACAGAACAATGATTTTCGATATTGAACGTCCGTTCTTGTGACACCCTCTCAGCGAGAGATAAGCGAACGTTTTCATTCATCCAACATATATCAATCATAGATTGATTCAATCAATTCCGAAGTAATTATTGCTCAACACTTCGAGCCACAGTAGAACTAACTCTGTCAAAACGTTTTTTTTTTTTTTACAGTTATTTCATTATTGAACTACCGTTTCAACAACTAATGCCAGATCTTCTAGTTCTACATCATTCCGCCTTCTGCATTTGAAATAGAAAATAAATGAACAATCATTATTGATTGTAGCAAATGGAACAATGAAATGAGTAGTCGATGAATTTGTAGAGAAATAATTCTTCGAAAATTTTGCGTGAGAAAAATGTGTTGTCGAGGGCTCTCGAGTCAGAGACTCGTCTATATTTTTTCACAATCGTCACTTCGTCGCAAGTTAATATGTTTAATTTTACAACGAATCTTTTCATCTGCTTATTGCTCACAGAACATGTTATTCGATGATGGATTTTTTCAAAAATTTTTCTTCAAGACAAGCTCACTAAGTTTTTTCGAATTTAGAACTTCTGATATCGAGGGACTAACAACCCTGGAAACCTTTTTTTTTTCTTTGTAATAGTACATTGTTCTCATTAGTCCTTAATTTTTTTTCCTCAATTTTTACCATTTTTGAAAAAATAGGTACCATTTTGACAAAAATCAATATATCGAAAAAAATCCTACGTACTTCTATAGTTATTCCTATACAGAATAGAAAAAACTTTGGTTTTTTATTCCGGGTCAAAAATTGAATGAGATTTGAGTTCGGCCGTGGAGAAAAAGGTGTCAACGAAGAAAAGCTGTTCAGAGGCTACTTTTTTATTGATCCCAGCGATTTTTTTTTCTTTTTCAGTTTAATAATAGTTCAATGGAAAACTGTGCACAGAATTTTAATTGATTCCATAATTTGCCGGAAATTTTTTTTTTTAAGGTATACCGATTTTTTTTTGCTCTAGGGTGGCCTAACCCCTTAATAAAATAGAAGTGGAAATATACCTCTGGACAAGTTATTTTATATTTTTTATAAAGCAAACGGTACATTGGATCTTTTTCCCCTCGAGCCTTGCTCTGACAGGTGTCGAGTCAATTCGAAATTCGTGGAAATGGTGAAACATTGAAAAAAAAAAACAACAAATTTCGCAGAAGCAAGGGTAAGGTGTCAACTCGTCACCGAGCAATTTAACACTGAGCTGCCCGGTGGCGACGGACACCCTACCCTTGCTTCTACGACATTTTTTTTCTTTTGCTGCAAATTTTCACTGTTTCCCGAAATGTTGCGAGGAGTGTTCGGAAGTAACGTCATTTCCAGCCTTCGACACGCTGTTTTTACGGGAAGAAGCTCTCTTTTTAAAATTATTTTTCAGCCCTCCGGCCGGAAAGATTCCGGCTGCGTCTGACAGAAAAATCGTATACACACCTCGGCCAGGAAAAAGTAAAGCCTCAGACCACATGTTTGTCAGCCTCGGCTTCGCCTCGGCCGACAATTACATGTGATCTGAGCCTTTACTTATTTTCCTGCCCTAGGTGTGGTGAAACCTTCGATTTTCTGCCCTGTTTTGCGAGAGGAAAGTGGCACTTTTCGGCCCTCTGAATTTGTTGAAGCATGCGCACAACCATTGCAACCTTGCTTCATATCATACTGGAACCTAGCAACGGGACTTGTTGATGATACATTATTTTCCAGCAAACGGTGAAATGAGTAACATCGTGACGGTCAATATCGATGAATAAAATTTATACTACATTCATTAATTAAGGTAGAACGATTGAACATGCATCGAAGGCAAAATCGTGGAATAAAATAGATGATTTTTTGAAGGATGCAATATTTCGATCCCACATGTCTATTTTCCAGGCGCACATTCAATCCGTGCGTCGATACGGAACTCAATTGAAAGTGAGAGTACTATTCTTCTCCTTCCGGGAAAAGCTTCGTTCAATTCGAAAATTAAGCACGGAATTTCCTTAGTAGTGAGACGATTCCTTTCTTGTTGACCTTGTTGAGTTATTTCGCTAAAGTAGATAATTCCCTACAAATAAAAAACCCTATAAATTTTTTTCCGTTAAGCAAAAATTCAAGCGTGATAGCCTATTGAATAATTTTTTTTCATCCATCCAACTTCGAACCGCTATAACAATAGAACCATTGTTCTGAGCGTATTGCCCGTAAGGACTTTTTTTTGTAGAGAATCCGATTCTCTAGAAAATAATCGTAGTGCCATTTTTGTGCAATTTTTTCCTCAAGAGTTGTAGCACAATAATCAGAGATTACATTATTTTCCTGTGTTATTCTTATGGAAAATCTTCAAATGCAATGCGCTTCGCGAAATTATTTAATTTTAAGCTCTCCTTGTAGCATGCTTCTTTTTTTATGATAACTCAACTTTTTACGGTGGATGCAAGCGAAAAAAAAATATCGCCTTTTTTCCGCACACCCTAATATAGATACGACCGTAGCTCACCGTAATTTAGCTTTACCACGTTTGGGCCATACGTCTTCAATCCACCCTCGACTATTAATCCTCCTGTTCGATTAAACCACGATCAATCTTCGTTTCAATAGATTTCTACATTATCTCGAACAAATTACAGATTGCGGAGTTCACTGGATTCACGGAAGATGCACTCTTTGTTTTTTGTTTTTTTTTCCACACTGTGCTCTATGAATCAGTTCATATTATAACGCTGGATAACTCAGAATGCAGGCTAAGGTACCGGTATTAGACTAGAAACGAGTTATGCTATTAATAAATCACATCAAAGTTGCTGAAACTTTGTGTGGCATGAGAGCTCCCTTTAAAATCTGATATAAAGTTTGTTGCCTCGAAAAATCTGGAAATCAGCTGATCACGATGAAACACTGATTTTTATCTTTTTCGCCTGATCAGCAATGAAAAAGTAGTCAGTGGTATTCGGATATAGATAACGATGGAAAAATAAAAATAAAAAAATGATAAAGATTTGTTTGAAAAACAGTGATGCAGTTAAGTTCGTTTGCTCAGATAGTCAAGTTTCTAAAACATGACTTATATACTTGCCTGTACGTTGAGTAAGAGTTATAAAGAGGGAAGAGATGCATCTTGCATCTCACTAATTAAGATGGACGAGCTACCGACACCGAGGCCATGAACGTTCTCAGCCATAGGTTCACGTTATATGGCACGATCGATACGAATTAATGATGCCTGTCGAGTAAATGCAAGAGAGAGAGAGAGAGAGGTGAAATGGATGAAGAGAGAGAGAATGAACGTCCAGTTCAACAAAGTACCCGCCAGTCGGTTTTAATTGGAAATCGAGGATGCTCTGTCCGATGCTGTGCTACACATCTACGGACACACATACTCACCGATATTAGGGCGATGCGAATAAAATTGACATTTTTTTTTCCGGATCCGGGTTAAAAGACGTGAATACACGATAAATAAAAATTGATTAAACCTCCAGCGCATGCATGCTTTTTATAAGGACCTCGGTTTTTGTCGAATAAAATTTCTCGATCATTGATGCCTGTCCAATGTTACCATAAAACGGTTTTTGTTTGAAAATTTCGACAAATTTTCAAACAAAATCAACATGCGATGAGATTGGTCTATTCGAAGATCTGATACACAAAAAAAGGCGATTTCCGGTGTATTTTTCGAAAATCAAAAACCACTCTGCGAAAATATCGATGATTGACGCGCCCAGCCTGAGATTTTTCACATCTAATTTTCCATCATCGACAACTCAGTATCTTTCTTTTTGAAAATGTTGCTCGAATCCTTTCTATCCTAGAAAAAAAAAACACAATTCTGCCGACGCTGGGGTATTCCGAACTCGAGATTTCACTGATAATGTAGCCCGACTCTTGCACCGATCTTCTCTTTTCATGTCCTTCGCTCTGAACATAACGCGATCATTGTTTTTCTAATCTCAAATCTTCAATTCTATAAAAAAACATGTTTTTTTCATTTTTTATTTTATTCCTGCTACAAATCGTATACACAGCCCTCTACAATCGTTGAAGCCGTAAAACCGTAAAACCTTTCTTATCTCATTCAACGATTGTTCGAATAAAACGAAGAACTTTCATCGGTTGACACTGAAAAGTAGTCGTGAAATGGAGATTAATCGTTCGAGTTGCCGGAAAAACGCCTCGCGGTGCATACTTCAAAATCACACCATAAATAATTCACCGTAAAAAAATTATCGTCGACGCGCAAATAAGACAAACCGTACGGTTTGCGAACGAAAAAATAGAAAAAAAAAACATTTCCAATAAACTTCTAATCCCTGGACTTTATTAACAAATAAAATAATCGATTTTCATAACGATGAAAATTGTTGGATACGTTTTGATGTTAATGTCGTCAATGCGATAATGATACCAATCATTGTGCGAGGACGTAAAAGTGTTTGTGTGTGAGTCGACCAGCAGTTTCACCACTTATTCGTCAAAAATTTCCGTTTTTTTTTTTTCAGTGTCAATTAATTTAATCAGAGTGTCAGTCGCAAGGTGACTCGCCGGCAAAAAGAGAGAGACCGACAACCGGACCATTTCAGTTGAATCAGCGAAGTGAAATCGAAAATAATCGAGTGCCGTTGAATCAATGTTTGAGAATAACGAGTGATAGTTTATTCAACTAAATTAAATTTACAGAAAAAGGTTGAACGAATAACGAATATAATGTGCGCCCGATATAAAAATACGATCGATCGGTATTTTTGTGCCAACCTTCAATCGCATCACTTGGTCGAGAACCTGCTGCTGCACGCCTCGTAAACTAAGACCAGCTCGTATTTATCGTCAGCGTCAATCTACTCGAAGATCGGAAAAAATGACGTATCCAATGAAATCGAAATAAAAAATTGATGTAAGAAGCACCGAGTCGCTCAAGTTCGGTAACTATAGACGCAGCTATTAATTTGATGCGCGATACACAGGGGACATTTCCGCTTACGGCCAGGACACTAATTTCAATGAGAATTATCAATCCTTTCCCATTGTCTTGGGTTTTTCTTTCTCTTCTTTTAACTCAGTACCTGAGTGCTGAAAATAATACTTGAAAACTCTTGCCACAAATAAGTAGGATTATTAAAAATAACTTCGAGAGAAACTCTTAATTGAATAAATATAAAATGAGAAAAATGTTGACCTTAGGAAACGAGTTTGATTAATCAGGTCAGTAGATATCTACTGGGCTCTCGTTCTAGCTCAGATTCTCTGGAAGAAGGCGGCGTAGCGAGGATTGACCTCGCGTGGGAAAGCGTCCATATCAAAGCTCGTGCGAATGATGCTATTTTTCGTGCTGCATAGCATGCGTGATGCACTTTCGAAAAGTGCACGCATGCTATCAAGCACGAAGAACAGCAGCATCGTGTACAAAAGCAGTTTTAAGTGTCGCAGGCACATACGTCCAGCAAGTTGCTCACGCACATGTACACGCGATGAAAGCATCGGAGGCTTGCTTTGCGGTTCACAAAGTGGCGGCCTCAATAAGGTTCGAGGATGATGTCGGAGTTGAGATGATGGTGACGAACATTAGACTCCGGCCAACTGACACTTTGGTGTCGAAATTGTGAACTGCGGTGTTAAGAAAAATGGGTTCGCGCACCTGTTCACCTGTATTTAGGAGATGAAGCGTTTAGAGGGTTCGAATCTGTCCAGTAACTAAATTTTCCAGCAGGAATGATTCGGGGTGACATGATTTCCCATGGAATTTCGTAATTCGTTCACCATTTAAATACGAAGATGACTCAATTCCTTTTTTTTGGACATCGAATGGGAAACTGAGAACAGAAGCATCGTTTATGGAGTTTGACAAAAAAAAAAAACGTAAAAATAACAAGAATGTAGAATGATTATTCTGTGACTAAAGTCACGATTTATTGAATGCTTGGTATATAAAAAATACTTTTGCTCATCATAAAAAAAAGTACTTGGCTCATCATAGAAAGGTGTTTTGATGCGTATCAAGGTTGAGAGGGATATTTTATTTTCTCTGGGCTTGAGGAACTGCAGGGGTTGGAAGGAGGAGGAGGGTTAGGCGTCAAGAACGAGCTCGTGCCTCGAAATAATTTCGCCAAATTAGGTTATCCTTGTTAGGAGAAGGGCGAGCCTGAGAGCAGATGAGAAATATACAGTGACGGACGACGAACGTATTCACAGTCCCAGCGTCTACCTTGGCAAGGGACTTTTACAAATGTGTGAAAGAAAAAAATTATTCGTTGTTGAAAAACAGAATTAGTTGAGCAAAAAAAAAAATTGCTCGCTTCAAGAATCCCTTAATTATTTACATTTACATATGATTGTTGAATCTTTATCGTTGATTACCGATTGAAGATGAATAAAAATTGACTTAAATCGAATTAGCAGGACTGCGGATCATGCTGTCATATATTGTGTATTATAAAAAGTATTCTTTTCATAAAATTCATATAGTTCCATACTATTTATTCAAATTTATTTATAAATTAAACTCGCTTTTTATTTGTGAACTCCTTTTCAAAATGGTGACGCATATCTCAACAATTACCCTCGTTTCATTCGCACACAAGTTCGGTCTTGGCGCGTTCATAGAAATTTTATGTATTCAACAAAATTATTCCCATAATATATTTAAAGCACATGCACGCTACGTTTCGACGCTGTTCACATTCTGCATGGTCTCTCATGTTTTCAACATTACCGATGCATTTGTATCCTCGGAACAACCACCGTTATTTCACGCAAATCTCGTGTTTCGTTCCAAACACGCTTTCTCTCTTCTTTTCTCTCTCTCTCTCTCTCTCTCGTACTCGTGAATTCACCACCTCGCGGAGCTCCGCTTAGGTGTACGAATGTGAAATCGATTCAGCGTATTGTTTCATGGCAATAACTATATATCTCGATCTGCTGTTGGCGTGAATGCCAAAAAACAGGGGCTGTGTAGGCCACGGGTATGAGTATGGGGAAAAATACATGACAAGACTTGAATAAAATGGAACAGAAAGAGACACAACGGATTTAAAACAAAAAACCACCCGAAAGAGTTCAATATGCAAACGTGTGCTTCTCACTTTTCAAAGGCTAAATCGTGATTTGTGCTGTTTCCACTTGACGATCATGAACACGTGAAAAAAACAAAAAAGAACAAAACATAATCATTGCTCACGTCCACAAACATCGGCGTTTTTTTTTATTTATTTTTATTTGAAACACGAGATGAATATGTTTCAATTGATTGGAATTATATCCGTGAAATATCAAGAATCGAGGTCTCGTTCAGAGATTCGAACCTTGTTACAGATGAGTTAATGCTCAATTTCGTTATACACTACGCTGTCCATGGGCTTAGGATTTTCCAACTTGTGTTATTCCGATGCTTTACAATTGTTTTTTTGTTTGTTGCTGCTGAACTGTTATCGAAATATCGAAGTATGATTCTGGTTATACGATTATGAATCTGTGAGAGATAAAAACGCTTTGTCCGCTTGCGCGTTTATTGTTTAGAACACGATAACCACTGCAGCGATGTCAGTGGATTATTTACGGCAAGAAAGTTCATCGTCTACGATAGATTTGAAATTGCATTATATTTTTATGAATGTAACGACGAATGGCTTTTATGGAAACGCAAACGATAGAAAAATAAATTTATTCAACGATCAACTTGATGCTGCATGCTATAAAGGTTGAAAAATTTCTGTGAACGTTGGACAGTGACGAAACTCTCGATTGTTGGGTCAATAAAAAAATTACAGATATTTCGTAAAGTGCTGAAAATATTCGAAAAAATTGTTATTCGAGTATTTGATTTTGGAAAATTTCACGCGACATTTGTCTCGGTGAATCGTCTCACCAAAGTCTTGCCAATAACAGTTTCCGAGGCTTTTCTGAAGTCTTTTCGGAATGATTTTAGCATCTTTAGCAATTTTATAAGCTTCCATAAGGGGAATCATTGGGAAAATTGTACTTATTTAAAAACATTATTATTTCATTTTGAGAGTCATTTTTAAAAATTATTCTGAAAGTCAGTTTATTGGCCAGATAGGAGCCGACTCGAAATTCTGGAGTTTGTACTACTGCAAAATGCGTCGGATCGTAGTCGAACGCGACACTCCCCTGTTCGACTCCCCCTTCGGTATGTTCGATGTTCGTAAGCACTTATCCCCATGGCTTATTGTTTCGACGAACCCTCATTGTCGGGATTTGAAAAGCGGTTTGGCCACGTTAATTTTGTGAATCCCCAAAAAAAAAAAAGCCTCTCAACCCTCGACCCTCTCGCAATTCCGATATAACGCTGCATACAGGCGTGTAAATGCTAGCAACAATGCTGTAATCTTTATCGTCCCCATAATCTCTTAATTGATCAAAATTATTGAGCATAATTTTTTTTTTTATTTATTAAGAATCTGATTTAAGGAGGTTGGCTACACACAACAATGTTGCCATGTTAAAAGCATAGGAAAATTCGAAATGATTAGAATTTAATGAAATTTGGTGAGCATATTCTTTCGGATTAAATATGAATATAAAAATTTTTTAAGATTTTTCTTCCACATAGTTTTCGAGTAATTTAGCACTAGAGTTTACATCCGTAAGCATAGGATTCTGATATATATAGGTATATCTTTTGCATATTGTAAACTCCAATTATTCGACAACTATGTAGACGAAAAATTTGAAAAAAATTTGTGTCATTGCATTTGATGCTAAATAATGTTATCACTAAATTTTATTAAATCCTTATCGTATTGTCGTTGTTAGCCACCCTCCTTAAGAATAATCATTCAATCCGTAAATTGACAGTTTTGATATCGAGACGTTGGTACGAGATTTGGTAAATGTTTATAAATCTCGATAGTGTTTATTTTATAAATGTATAGCATTCGTCGAACTCTCTTGAAACTTGCTTGTTGTTCCAGAGATATGTTGTGGATTCAACATTTCCGGAACTCGATGAAAGGTGCTTTCCGTCGTTGCACTCACAGACTCTATGATAGGATACAAGACGCCGGAATTGACTCCTCGAGAACGAGGCACTGGGGTGCGCTTTCTCTACGTTTACTGCACGAGAACACCCCAGTTTTCTAAGTCAAGCGTGACGGCCGATTTCCTTCTACAAAGATTCGCTCTTTAAACGTATCCTCTCGTTTCCTCATTCGAACCTTCCCATCCTTCGTGAACTTTCGAATCTTCATTTTCCCTTCCTCGTCTTTTTCCTTCACTTCCTCTGTCTGCTCTATCTACTTTTTGCCTCTTCTCCTGTCCTTTTATTTTCTCTTGCTTTTATGGTGTAAAATATAATACAAAACAGTTATTCCGTGTCTAAAAATTCAAGCGAAAAATCTCATTTCCTCGAAATAAATAAAATTACTCGCAAGAATTCAAGAGTTAACTTTTCTCACGTTTCGTGTCTTCTCTCCGCGATACCTTTTTTTCAAGTTCACATTTTTTATTGCATAGCATTAAAACTACCATTTCAACTTATATAATTATTCAAATAATAATTCATTTTCTATGAACTCTCTTCGTTGCGTAGTTTCAAGTCCAAATTATCAAGTGCAGCGATGAGCAAAGTGCAACACATTATACAGTGTGAATTCAAATGAATTAACTGTAAGTGAGAGAGAACGGAGAGTTCGGTATCTGACAGCGCGTCCAGAATTATAAACAAGAAATATATAAGTTAATTCGACGACAGGAAACTTCCACGCGAGCAATGTTTCATCCTCTCGTTGGAATTCAAAGGACTCGACAGTTGACTCAACGATAAATCCTCTCAATTGTAAATTCGAATATGTCCATGTTTTAATTTTCCAAAATTCTGAAAAATCATAAAATATCATGCGTATTTATCTATTGAAAAAAAAAAAAATAAGAATAGACTTTTAAAAATGAATTCATAGACTCGATCTCGAGATATCATAATTTTGAGGATTGAAATAGAAACTTATTTCGGGCCACGCTATTCATTGGCATCGGAAGGCCATGCCTCACGTTTGTTTAGCCCAACGACGGCCCTTTGCAAGACTGGTAGACATTTGTCTGCCCAGTCAACGTCCATTCCACTGAACCAGGCAAACACTTCTGAGTCTGTATATGCGATGCAATCTAAAATAGTATGCATCCTCCAATATTAGAATATACCCTCGTACCATCATTTTCAGAAAAATGAAGCTTGACCTCGAGATGAAAACTCGGTGTAGTGATTCAGGAGCACGCGCTGTTTTTGTAATGGAAGAAAGAATTGCAAGTGAGGAGGATCGTGATACAGAGCTTTTACTGTCTTCGAATCTGTGAGAAACATTAGAAATATTGCAAGTTCAAAAAAGTAGACGAATTTTTTGAGAAAAGTTTACATTCTGCACTACATCAGATCGAAATAAAATCAATCTCTCAATAACTTACTCTGACTGGCTCTGGACTATCAGAATTGCATTTTTTTCCACCGAAAAACAGTTACATCCGCAACGATTCGACAAGAAATTTCGTTTTTAATTCATTAAAGAATCTTAAACACAATTGAAATGATGATGTTTTAGAAGAGGCTCCACGCGTTTTGGAGTTGAGCTGCCTGAAATATTGACTAAAGATAAATGAAGGTAGTTATTGTTCGAGAATTGGAAACATCCGAGCGAGTAACCTTATCATGAAACAAACAATCAAAAAACTTGAATAATGAAATTTTTGTGTTCGAATGAACTCGAATTACTTATGAATGTATGTAAAGTTGAAAGACAATGTATTTTTTAATTTAATTCAAGACAGCTGAATTTTCATTGAGATTATTTAGTCAAATACCGAATTAAGATGTTTTACACAGAGAGCCACAGATTGTCAGCTGCTCTGTTAGACGTACAAATTGTTGAATGATATTCACGGTCTCATATTATGGCTAAAGGCATTCCGTTGTTTCACGCAATTCCATTGTGAGGTCTCACGAGGAAGACACGCCACGAAAAGCGATTTTGGTACCCTTGGCTCAGTGTATTTATCACTGTAATTCCAAAACCTCGCATTACATCGTCAAGCGAATTTCGGCATTTGAACGTATCAGCTCGGAACAGAGACCCTTTCTATGGTTTCTCCTCTCTTTATCGCTCTCTCTCTCTTCCTCCTGTGCAGACTCCTTCACAATATCACGTCACAGATAGTCTTTACAGTCCGATTACAATAGGCAGAAGATTCCAGAGCACCGTTAAATAGGATAACAGTGCTCTTGCATACATTCCCAGAATTTTTATCCCTCTAGGAGACTTCTCACAGAAATTCCATCTCGTGTAATGTGTAGCTCATTTGCACAGGCCACGCTGACTCCATACAAATGATAAACGTCTCTTCGCATTCCTTACTGCGAATGTCAGAGATTCCTATGTGCTCTCTGATACACTGTGACAAATCCGAACGTAAAATTCATGCTCTGAAAATCTCAAATTTCATACAACGATATTCTGTACAAGCTGTCGCAGTCGATCGTTTCACTTGGTCAAAGTTTAAGTCTTTTTGCGAGCACGCAAATCGTCCAAAAATTCAGTCATTTGAACGAGTAATAACCCCAGAACCCTGCCTGATGCACATCTTTTTTTTTATTATCATTTTTGCATCTGGATGAAGATTGACATATTACCATGGTTTCAGTCACTGTTCAAACGGTTTTTGGACTTTCAAAAAATTTGAAACACTTTACAGGCCTTCAGACGAAAATACAAACTTGTTTGAATCACCGAACAACTTCTGGTTACAAAATAGCGTAAATATAATTATGAAATTTTATTCTTATGATCACTATATCCCAATATAAGTATGAACTCTTCTCAGTTACATGTCGAGTTGCTTAATATAGAAAAAAAAAATATTTAACTAGGGAAAAATGCATGAAAGATCGTGAAATTTGAACATAAATTTTTTTCGTTCTACAAGCATCCATGGCACAGATAAACAATAATAGAATTTTAGAAGTACTTGTTATTTTGTGAGAAAGTTTTCTATATGTGACTCAGATTCATATTTCTTATTCGTTTATACCGAGTCGTTTATATGAACCGCTTTTTTTTCACAAAGCCAATCACGTTCCCTCGACCTAGTTTTGAGCTTGGCGAGGTTGAAGTCTCATTGCACTACCCACATTTGCGGCGTTTTCCCGACTCCTTCTCACTCCTACGCTGCTCCGCATTTTCTGAAAATCCCGAGCCACGTGAAGACAAGCCGGGAGTGAGAAAAAAGCTTTCTTGTATTATTCGAGAGTCTCATTCATTCTCGAAACTTGTTGTATTCGTACAGTGAAAGAAAGAAAGAAAAACAAAAAAAAACTACTGCCGATTCTGGGTTTCTGGGTTTGCAGTAACGCGTATGGGACCTTTTACGCCAACGTCGTTTCATTCTGTCCAACTTCATGAATATTCTTTTATTTTTTTCCTTCAACGACTGCAATATTCGTAATGACACGGTTTGATTATACATCATACCGATAATCAATAAACGTCGAAAGTGCGAGTCAACAAATATCGAAATAGAGCCTCGTTAATTACATCATTCGTGTGCATGCTTTCATATTTATTTTGAAGGTTGACAGGTGAATAATACGGTATACGCTCGATTGAATTCATCGTTTCACGCACTTGTTACATGCTATTTTTTTATTGTAATAAATGCTTCGAAAGATGTATTTCCGATTCGAAATACAACTGCAGTTATGTTGCACAATACAGGTGAATAAAAAAATCAACCTTTCGAAGCAGGCATCACAAAACACCATTGTTTAAAATTTATTTTCGTTTCGTTGTTCCTCTTCAATGTTTTATCGACCATTTTTCTCGAGTTTCCTCATTACTTCCACTTCACTTCGTTCCATTTCTCTAATTTCCATTTCTTTTCAAGACTCCTCGGCTCTCTGCCACCCCAAGAGTCCTACCAACAGCCATTCTTTTTGACG
This sequence comes from Campoplex capitator, assembly GCA_037576405.1. Taxonomy (NCBI): domain Eukaryota; kingdom Metazoa; phylum Arthropoda; class Insecta; order Hymenoptera; family Ichneumonidae; genus Campoplex; species Campoplex capitator. The sequence goes on along the minus strand of JARBWI010000323.1, from coordinate 2,227,533 downwards.
CCGTATTGCTGTATCAGATTGGCACGAAGGTCCAGAGAAAGTGTTAAAATCATCTGCTTATTGAGTTGACTATATTTTTAGTGAGTATCGGGTGGTTAGAAATACCCGAACTTAGAAACGCTGTGTTCAACGATGGACGAGCGAATCGGTGGATACCAAAGGGTCCACTCATCCATGGACTAACTTTACCCAAAGTTGCTTATCTTGGAGAATTGTCACAGGTACTGGAGCCAGTGTCTGAACTAGGCTCGCGTCCGTATCCTCCTTTCAGTAAAAATTATTATCGATTTTTGATGTTATTCAAATATTTCAAAATTCTTTATGTACGTGAGTGTCTGATGTCTCAGGATAGATCTAGATTTCAATGACTGACTAAAGTGTTCAGAATTTTCAGGTTGTTTGGTTTTTACAGCTCACATATTCCAGCAATTTTTACCTTGTTTCTTAGTACTTTTGAATGATACAATTTTCATTGTAAAAAAATGTATAAATCAGTCAGGCCCAGTTGTCTTGAAGCTCCCTGTACAAACGATTCGATCCAGCGACGTACAGGACTGCAGGAAATACATTTTTTGTTTCCATCAGCGGCGGTCATTTGAGCATCAACCCTCTTTGTTTCACGGTGAACACTCGAGAAATATTACTCCCCAGGATTTATCACCGAAATTTCAGATTCCAACAAAAAGATGTAGAAGCGTTTACGAATTTTGCGGAAGCACGAATACCAACGTATAGATAAGAGAATGAAAATGGTTTTGGAATACAGCATATTCGTACGGTTCACACAATCGCATTTCGGGGGTAGAAGACATCGCGATGTCGTTGCTCCGGCATGACGATAAATTCTGGACAGTTTTTGTTTTCGAGCCAGTATTCTCGACTTCTAAGCGTATAATCATTCCAGAAACTGTACTCGTGTCCATGCAAAAACCAGATTGATGCGAAAAGCTTGGATGGCATTTTCTTCATTATATTCCTCTCGGGATCAAACATAGTTATGCGGTGTATACAAAAAAAGGTACCACGAGAAGAGTGGTTGTTGTTTGCATCCGAAAAACACGAAATCGGAAAGTAATTCAAGCGTCACGTATTGGCACAATACTGCGTTAAGCCAGATTTTTCTTGGCACAGAAAACTCGTCGAGAAAAGTTGAATTGATTTCGGAAAACCTCCGCATGAAGAAATGTCTCAAGCCATAGTTACGAATGAGATGTTTTTTTTCGTGCAGTTTTAAGAATTCTTGGATGAAGACATTTTTTTATGTTTAGAGAAATTAAAACAGTTTTTTCGTCAAAAAAAAAAAAGTGAATCCATCGTGTTATGAAAAAAAAAACCATTTTATGAACAAGACAAAATAGGAAGTGAAAAAAAAAATAACAACAAAATCGAAGAAATAAGTTGACTGTTTTTCGAGGTTTGAATGACGTTTTGGCTCGAGGAATATACGCTTGAGGAACAACACAAATGGAACTGTCATATACTATACCGAAAGATAATCAAGCCGATATATCTCAGTACTTCGAATTGATTATTCGTTCAATTCAACTCGAAATGTTCACTAGATTCTTATGATCGTTCCACCCAATCATTTGGATGAATCAAACTGGAGAGGAGATGTCTGAAAGATGACTCTTCGGTCACACAAGTTTTGGATACTGCGAATCGAGTGGTTTCGTTCGTATCGCTGGTAGTAAAAGGAACATCTTCGATAGTTGATACTTCTTGTCTCTATTCAGGTACGCCGTCGTTCTAATGAGCCTCCCGAGTTCGATGAACTTTACTTCTTCATCCAAAGTACGTCTCACCTGTCGTTATCGTGATCGAAAGATATTCTGGCGATAAGGACTACACTCATTAATGGCGTATACAGAAAATATTGCGATTATATCACGTGAGAAATGAAAAAAAAAAAAAAAAAACCACTTTACAGGAACATTTCTCTACATTTGTTACCCAAAATACTATTTTTTTTTTACTGATTTTTCAAACCTTCTCGGTGTACGTTTCATACTAGTCCAATCATTGCTACATTTCCACAAAATATTTACGAAAAACATAACAATGGGTTGGAGAAACCATCAAAAAATATGTACGAATTTTCATGACGACACATTCCTGCTGAAGCTTTTCCAAGAATAATCCATATTTTCGAACCACAGCTGCTGCTGATGTCGAGTATTGAAAAACTAGTCACTTCGAGCTCTGCTGCATTCTCGTACTCTCAAATATCATGTCTTTCAGACTATACTTTACATTTTCGAATCGACCTCTCGGAGAAAACAGGTAGAGTACAAAAATCCCAGTGTGAATGACCAACGAAACGATTTTTTTCCTATTTCATCGGTACTCGTTACGAAACGATCCGTTGACCCAATCTCGAGATATCGTAATTCTGAGGATTCGAATCAGATGCTTTGGGCCACATTGTTTATAGTATAAACATAGAGAGAACGGATGCTCGTTAAGAATACTGTATTTTGGCTGCGTATTAATAACTCAAATCGTGTGTATGTTGATCATGCCACAATTTATTGCCTCATAGCTTTTTAAATGACAAAAAAATAATCTTGCAAGAAAGATGCTGTCATTGAATATAATTTTTCGACAATAGCTTTCGATGACTTTTAGTCTGGATCTGAGAAAAGAAAACTTTTCTTTATTGTTCAGAAATTTTTCATTCCCGTGCATTTGACCACATCATTTTGGAGCTTTGAGTAAATTTATGTAGATTCGTGTCGTTGTGCTTAAAATGCATTTGGTCCGTGTGCTTTAATACTCAGATTAAGTGGCTGACGATCAATGAACGAGAAACGGTCAACGTACACGCAGAGATCTGGGAAACGGGTGCAAAAAAAAGTTAATAAGGTCGAAAGACCATCAACGCGAAGCATACGAGAATATGCTAAAGCGAGAAAAGTGAGAAATAAAAAAGGCACTTGGTCTCGTAGGAGTATGTGATAGCCATTTTATCGTCAGCACTTGGTTATTTCACTTCAGAAGTGAACAGAGCAAAAAAGGAAAAAAAAACAGTACAGCAGGTAGGAAAGAAGAGAGAAGCTCGTTCGATGTGAATTGTCCTGGATACCGAGCGAATCGGCTGACCACGATGCAGCATCGTTGCCACCCTGGAACTCCCAGAATGTCGGAAACAAAAAGATTCACAACAACAAAAAGAGAGAGTGAAAAAAAAATCCAGAATATGGAAGAAGAAAATAGAAGAGAAAGGCACAGAAAGTGAGTGGAAACGCGTGGTTACCGGAGAGAACAAGGGAGTGCAAATGAGTGGACGGGTTTCTATACCGTGGAAGCGCCCATCGCTCTCTACTTCTGGCCAGTACGAACTTGATAATTCTCCATATTATAGTGTATCTGTATATACATGTATCCAGCAACGATTTTTTCATGAATTTGCTGATAACCGATGGTCTAGACGTACGTGTAGTTAGATATTTATTTAAGAAAATATTTTTTTTCTTGATTATATTCGATAACAAGCGTTGCGCGTCATCGATTTATCGTCCGATTGGCCCAGCAGTCTCCTCGTTTTCATTGGAACGTCATCATCATCGGCTTCACAGACCTGGAATCGAGGAACATATAGATTTGATTGTCAAAGGAGGCGACCTAATAGATACGTATTTCATTTATTCTAAACATCATTGTGTCCCTTATACGTTCGCGAAATCTATAGTCATTGAATTCTCTTTGGCGACGTCAAAAGTTCCCGATAGATCGGATTCAATACACCCGTATGGTCTTTTTGAGCGTACAAAATTTTTCAATTTGATTTTGATACGAGACTTTTTTGTTCTCTCAGTGTCATCCATTGGGATCAGGCTAGTGTCCGGATTCTTGCAGTCTTTTTCATCGTTTTTATTCTTTTATTCGGTATTTATATTCACCAATCGATGTGTTTTATCTTACAAGTTTTTTGTTTTTTTTTTCTGTCTTTTTTTTTAAATACGTTGTGGAGAATTCATTTCGACTTTGGGTTCACAAAAAATTCCATGCCGTTACATCACAATCTCAAATTTCATGCAATTTACTCGCACCGTAATATTGATTGGTCGAATATTATCGGATCTCACACACGCCCTGTTACGACGACCCGATAAAAATAATATTTCTATGGGCCAATGTCGTTACAGTATTCTTTACAACTTCACCGTTCATCAATATAAACATATAGAAATGCGCACAAATTTCGAAACGATATCAACGAAGAATAAAGCGGATTAACTCGCTGCGTAGAGATCGCATGGATGCCCATTGAAATGAGGTGAATTTCGTTATATCCCAATGTGTTGCGTTGATACAAATTTTGATACGGTGAAAAAAAAATAGTGACGATAGAGAAAAATGGGAACGGAAGGACAGACGTTCTTTGAATCAATGATGCCAAAATGAAAGTGAAGAAAAATTAATCAGCACAGTGCTCGTCCAACAAATTGATGAGGCTCGATGTGCATTCGCTGCATACCGAAAGATTTTGATCGATTTTTTAATATGAACCGCACCGAATTCAGCATCCCTATTTATCCTAAATGATGATTCAACAAAAAAAAAATGGAATAATCTCGAAAGCTCTACCGGATGGAGAGAGGAAAATGATTTCGCTTTTTGAAAAAACGAATCGATTTTTCATATTCAGCTCATGCTTTTAATTGAGTGAAATCAAATGGTTATTCCGAGATTAAGCGCATTCGAAAGCTGTCAAAATTTGCTGTAATCAACGATTTTAACGGGTTCTTCTATTTGCATCCCCGAGGTCGACAGAAAATCAATCGTGACGTGTTTCGAGACAAAAAAAAACGTCGTTTCAGACATAACTATTTTATTATATATACTTTTTTGTTGAATTAGTTTTATTCGTTACTAATCATGATGGAATTGAGTCAAAGGTTCTTGCAATATTCAATATCTGCTAGAAATTTGTTTCAAATTTTGATGCACACGTACGCTCACATTTCCAAATGTGATATGAATTATTTACTGGCAATAATTATAAATCTATTCGAAAATTCTCGAGCCATTGAGGAGTTTAATATATTTATTGATTTGCACTTTACATTATTTTGGTGTTAGGAACGTAAACCCAGAAGATGAGGCATGGAAAATTGTCTCTCGATATATAACATGAAACGTGATTGCGCAATTGAGATTTCTAGTGGTTTCTTTATCGATGTGCTTTCTGCAAAATTCAATTACAATAACGCCCAATTGATCGAATCACACGAATATGATTTGTGTCATGACCAATATACCGGATGAGAATACTGCAATATCGTTCGCCACAGCTTTTCTTGGCATTTCTTACTCGAGTACAATCATCATCCGGTTCAAATCTTTATTGAATTATTTCCCTGATCGTTAAGATCGTACGTACAAGTGATAGGTGACAAGCTAAGTTGTAATCGAATTCTCTGTCGAAATCGAATCAAGAAGACGATATAAGGGAACCGAGAAATGAGCTTTTATATCCACTTCAACAGCAATGAAGTCACAAATATTCTCCGTTAAGGAGCGAACGAGGAAAAAGAGAATTATACGCATGACCGGTGTATGCTTGAGCCAGCTGGCATCGTCTTTCACGACGTTTAATTAAGAACCCAAGAAGAAGAGAGAGAGAGAGAGACTGAACGAGTATGAGCAAGCCTTTCGTCTTTCTCCCCAATCTTCAGACTATGATCCCTCGGACAGCTTATGAGTTCGGGGTTTCAAGGCGAAATGTCTCGACTACCAATCACGATGAGAGCTCCAACAATCCAACCACAGCGTATATGTGTAGATTCTACATTTATCTGTATTCATATCTATATGCGGGGAGTTTAGTATCACCGAAACTCAGAGAGTCAAACTTTGAGAACTTGACCAAAAAAAAATACATTTTATTTCTCAATATGGGCTTTCCGTACGAAAACAATTTTTAGTACCTTCTATGAATTTCTCGAATGAATATCGTTCAAGTAACACCAGGGTAGGAATAGTAGAAAAACAAACAAGTTTCGGTTATATATGAAAAGAAATATATTTAGCTGAGTAGACTCAGTATATTTGTCTCGAGACGCAGCAACTTTTTCACGCCGAGTATTTAAAAGGAAGTATGAGAGAAAAGCTGGCCGTGCTACATATATCTGTACTCGAGATTCAGCTCTTCACTTTCTGTCCAATACCTAATAAACGAAAGGCGTTGAAACGAAAGAATTTTTATTTTTTCCCTACGAAAGAATTCATGCTACAAAGATATTTTAACAATAAAATGACTTTCTTGCCTTCTTGGTACATCAACTACTTCAATTTTTTACCGTGTCTATGTAGGATCATTTAGTAGATAAAACTGATCGCTATTTCAGTAACATCCAATTTTTTTCGATGCAACCCCAACAGTCCAGTCGGATGGTCATGGGTTCTGTTCGACGATGCAAAAGCACGGTGATTTTTTTTTTTTTGTAATTGGCAACTCTTGGAAAGTATTCTTTAAATTTCTACAACATATTAGTACTTTTTCGCCGTCAGAAATGATTGAAATAAGGAATTTCAATCCGGAAAAGACGTCGATAAATTGACACGTGGTAACACATTCAACACTCCTATTTTGCCAAAATATCTGATTACGTTGATCGCTGTTACCAATCAAGTTCATCAAGAAATTCAACAATCGAGTTTCGAGTTGCACTTCTCGGGGAAATTAAATAGTAAAATCAGATTATCGGGTTTAAAATAGCGTCCGAAATCCTTCATATCGAATCGATTGGACTTGCTGAACAAGTTGATGTGCAGGTGACATTCCAATTTTCCTGAGTGCCTTTAATATTGTCTTTTGGATGGAATGATTGTCACACGAGCCTGATCAGTTTTCAAATTGATTTCCGTCATTCGAGAACGAGATTGGAGATAGATATAAAACTCGATATTTGTGACAACAACGATAGTGAGATGAGGAAGAAGAGGAGGAATGTTAAAAGATCATTTTCAGCGGAAATTACCATTCGGGCGAACTGGATAGATGCCGTAAATAAATATGTATATACATGAGCCTAGCGGAGTACGATCCGCAGAGCCCGCGAGCTCTCATCAACCCGTAAATTAATTTGGTCGAACAGTACGAAGTATACTGGCGGAATGAAATCATTCGATCGTTAATCTGACTACAGATAATCCGTGTGAACAGGGAGGCTTTGAATATCTTCGAAAGAAATCGAATTGAAAAATTAGGATGCGCGGAAAGACTTCGGATGAGAACGAAAATAATGATAGTTTACTAGAAAAGTTGTTTCAAAAGATCATCACATGTTGAATTCAGCTCAGTCAGCAGCTTTTGTTTTGTTCTATTTAATAGAGTGACTGTAGTTTTGATATTCGAAGAAGAAGTAAATCGGAGAGCTGCTGTGTCTCGTCTACCAATTCTTCTCCCGCTCGCACCTTTAGCAAAATAAGTAATCGATTTTAAAATAATGTAATTGAGGACAATGACGAAAGACTGTGGAGGCGTAAAACTATTATGTTAGTTAAATTTGAACAAAATAAATGATACCCAAAAGATTATTCTTTATCAATTGCTCAAGTTTTAATAAAATTTCTCTTTTGCGAAATTTTTCGAGAATAATTTTACTTCGTTATTGTTTTTTCCGATGCATGGCTTGTCCGGAAGGAATCTGAGTTGTCTTAGATATTTGAAAAACTAGCTGTCATTGTACCATTTGAGAGCAGACGGAATAACTTCACGGTCGTTCTTGGACTACGTGTACTGACATGGCGAACCAATCAGAAGGGCGGATTAGCGATGACAATAAACAGCCTATTCACGCGTCCGAACTCTACTTTATAAAAAGGAGAAAATTCACTAATTGATGTCATATAAAGTTTTGTCAGATCCCAATATCTTTTATCCGCATGGGTTACATCCAACGGTTAGATGAAAAGCTGGATTCAGACAGGAAGAGAAAACTGATTCCGGAGGTAAGTTAAAGATAGAGTGATTGGCTGAGAGCAAGAACTATAAATAGCTCGACCAATTCATTATGGCACACCTATAGCCGATAATTGCATTTTCAAGCCATTTTACTGAAAACGCACAAGTCCCAGGTTTCCCTGACGGCGCTCCTAGTAATGGCAGCAGCTAGTACACTGTTGCGTTTGTACCGTAATGGCGATGGTAGTGGAACAGAAATCGTGGAACAGTGGAGAATGAGAGAGAGAGAGAGAGAGAGGGATAGAGAGAAAGAGTCAGAGGACAGGAGGACTAACTGCATTAACCTTTCAGCCACCCTCGAGAGCTCGAAATAGGGTGGTGAAAGTCAACTCGAGAGTAGCCCCGCGTGGCAAAACTGGGAGAGAACCGGCAACAGCACAACTACCCCCATCCCTGTCACACCACGAATTAATTACGTTCAATGATTTTGAACGCCTGGCCTAAGCGAATTTCAAATCCTATTCCCACCGTCGACCATTCTATCTCTATCTTCGCCTCTCTCTCTCTCTCTCTCTCTCTCTCTCTCTCTCTCTCTCTCTTGTTCATCCACCATCGTTCTCATCTTCGAAGCTTTATCTTTTCTGATCTTTCTACCAACCTTTTATAATAATTGAGAAGAAAAATGGAGCTTCTCTCCATGGAGTCATCCTAATTTCTTAGTACTTTTTCATATATTTTTAAATTCAAGATATTCACGAGAGAAAAGACTCAATCTTGGGTTATCCGAAGCGAATAATTAGATTAAACATCTCTTTTTCATCTAAAAAGTGCTGTCCCATTTCAATAGTCTTTATGAATCATATCCATAATAGAAATCACGATATTATAATCTAATAACACGAGTTATAAGCTACTCTTCGAGCCTCATTAGATATTCCAAAAACTCAAAAAGAATCATTGAATAACGTTTTTTTTGTGAGTTTATTCGATTGAGAGAATTCAGAATTTCACCATATTCAAATTGAGTGTATTAGTAGGTCTTTTAGGAATCGCCATACAGCCGTACAGAGCTACACACACTGTAAGAAAAAGTTTTGATTCGAATTTACTGGAGACGATAATAATCATTTGCATTGAATAAAATCAGACGTTGCGTTTAAGTCGTTTTCTAGGTAGCCATTGATTGGTCATTGAAATCGAGATCTTTGAAACTAATTATCGTTATTTGAATTAAGCACAGTTTTTCTACGAACAAAAACCACAAATTTTAATTGAAAATAATTAATATTTCTGGTAGGAACATTTTATTTGAACAACACGAATTAAAATTATTCACGAGAAATTAGTAATATTTTTAAATTGGAAAAGCCCAATGCATAGGAAACAAGTAATTTACATTTATTACATCCAGCGTGTTTCTCTTTGCTACAGAAATTAAATCACTAATCGAAATAATTAGTCTTTCGATCGAAATAATAGAAACAATAGTGAGAGACCTGTGTCAGTACAAACCGTTATTGAGATCGATAAAACAGTTCAATTTGTGTAGTCAAAATCTTTATCCAATTATTCAATTATTTAACTGAATTAAATCAACTGATTGTTTGCAGTAATCATGCAATCGAGTCTATTTTAGGTCCATTGTTTTTAATCATTTGATATTAGCTTTCATGAAAACATAATATTTGTGTCGAAAACATATTTACCATATACCAATAATGAATCACTGGATACCATACAAGTCATTGATTTATTTGCATTAAACAAATTTTATTTGGTTCAAAAATGTTTTTTTTTTTTTCAACTGTGCACTAAAATCTCCTATATGACTTTGCTTACGAGGCTCAGCTTACGATAACACACGACTTCTATAAATAAAACTTTGAATTAAAACTTGGAGAATGTGTTCAGGTATGTAGAGACCCAGCTGTGCATATATACGTATATTATATGCGCATCTATACATATATATACATATATATATTTGGATGTAAAGTCTAAGGGTGACTGGCTGGGGCGGTAGTGCATGCTGGGTACAGCAAAGAAACCATCGGGAAGGGTACGTGGCGATGGTACAGAGCTGGAAGCAACCGCCCTGCTGGTTTGCCGCACGGCTTCGTACCTAGCCAACCGCATTTCCACCCTTCCTCCCCCCCCCCTCCTCGCTCCGCCATCCGGCTGCCCGCAGGATTATTGTGAGTAATGCGCCGGCCACACTTTTTTCATTCTTTTCTCTTTCACTACACGTCTCCCGTATATATATTCTTCTATCTTCATCTTTCTTCCTCTTGTATGCTCTACCTCTCATCGTTCCAGCACCCTTGTAAATTTGTGGTACGAGTTCTATATGGTTTAGTTATACATATTTACTTCCAACGTGAATACGAAAGAGCAAGAGTAAAAGAAAAAAAGAAAAAGAAAAAGCGAAAGAACTTGAAACGTCGTGAAAAGTCAAGCTCGTCCTTTCGCGTCGTCAACCACTCTCGATCGTAAACTTTTCCGTCCTTTGGCAAAAGTTCACGAGTCCGTAGCCCTTCCGCACACCCTATATATGCATCGAATCTCTTCCACTTATCTTGCAACACTGCCACTTTTCTGCTCAGCTGATTCAAAACGATCTTTTCGAAAGAAATTCTTGAGCTACGAGTCAATCAATCGTATCGGAGATTTAAAGGCATCAATAATGAAAATTGTGTTTATTCAATACAGAGAATCGTTAGATTCAAATACACGTATTGTTAGCGTTACTTAATTTCTTTGATAATAATCATGAAAAATAATGTAACGCAGCCAGAAAGAAATCGTCGATTCATTCGATACTATTTGAAGATTCGATGGAATTAACCGCGGAGAATTCTTGTGGTCAGCATAACTGTGCTCTTCGATCAAAAATTAGCTTCAGCGCTTCAAAAATGTGCTTCATTGAAATGTGCTCCAAAAGTACACTTGCAACATTCACAAAAACAGTGCTTTAGAAGATTGAAAATTGTTTCAGTGTCTCATAATAATGCGATCATTATATCATATCGTTGGCATCCCATAATGAAATTTTTTATCGATTCTTCTCTTTCAATTGATTTCCATTCATCAGCAGAAGATTTCAAGATTCCAACAACATGATTTTCATTCTTTACTGTCCATTCAGGAATCTTTTAAATAAATTAATGAGAAGACAATGACTATATATTGATAGAAAAACAGCTTTTAATGTTTAATAATAAAAAAAACTAAGAGAAAGAGACAGGAACAATATGGAAAGGGAGGTAGAGAACAGATAAATCGAGAGTCGTCCGAAACAGACAGATCAAAACCGTCCAGGGCTGTAACTTTGACGTGACATATTCGGTGGTAAACTATGTCTATTGTTCGCCTGCGCGTAATGAATCTAAATATAGATATATATGTATATTATATGCAGGGGAGAGAGAGGGAGGGAGGGAGGGGGGGAGGAAAAGAGAGAGAAAATAGATAAAGTATCCTACTCTGTATTCCGTATTTAGTTTATATGCTCTACGGAAATGTATGGATATAATATGTATATAGATATATATTGCATAGTATAATTCGACTCGATCCGGTAACCGCACACGTTAAACTGAGCGGGACGATTTTGAGCGCGATGAGCTTCGGCGCTGAATATATATTCCGCGATACTCTCTTGCTTCGACGAGTTAATTTTCGCGTAAAACTTATTTTCACGTCGACGTCCGAAAACCGAACGATATTTCCGGCTGCTGCTCCATTTATACAATCACTTCAATCTCATTCCTCTTTTGTCAGTCTCGCGGCTTTATCCCATTACCACAAAATTCAACGAGCTCCATCATTCCTGGCAGCTCTTTCTCCTTGCTGCCATCCCCGAATATCGGTGGAAAACTGCAGATGTTGCACTTACGATGCTCGTCGATTTAGAAGATCATACGAGAATGAAGCTCACAAAAAGACCAGCCAAAGTTTCACCGCATGGAAAACATCGAACTATCCACGTGAAAACTCATCAGAGCTTCCAAATTTCTCGCATGATAATCGCTACTGACTTTCATAATTTCAGATCAATATCAGAGGACCTTTCGAGCTAAACTAGATTCTAAATATATAGATTGTGTTCAAAGAAATAGTGGTTCGAGATTGGTCTTGGAATTTCAACAAAACCAATGACATTTCTTTCTCTGTAGCATCTTGATTTAATTATTATTATTATTATTTTTGACGTTCAATAATAATCCATGTGGCGAACATTGAGAAACATCAAATTCAAAATGAATTTAAAATTAAATAGAAAATAAACTTGAAACAAAAAACTTTTCCACTTGCAACATCTCAGTTCTGAAAGCGACTGCTGGAAAACCGGCAAGATTTTTGGTTCATGAGTATCTGAAGTCAAGTTACGAAAGATATGAAAGTGTTATTGTGTATCGATTCTACGAAGAAAAAAAAGCATCATTTGTATAACTGATCTCCTGAACGTGTGCTCCATTTTCAATCTCTTCGAACGTAAGTATTTGGGCGAAGATCGTAAGAGTATTTCTGGTATACAAGCGGTATAGCGACCCTTTTGTTGATTCCAGTAATCTGGTAAAAAGTGTCTTACGGTGAAAAAGAAAACTCGATTAAACGAGAAATAAATAACCTGCACTGGTAAATATTGTGTATTCGAGAAGTTTGATGGTTGTTTATACCTTTGGCAAATATGAGAAAAACAAAAAAAAAGCCAGGATCTTGGACCGAGGAAGTGTAAGTCGAAAATTGAGTGTTTCGGTAATGGGAATATAACCGTCTGGGTCGAGGATACATCGATCATTCAGTGTAATGTTTTATTCGTGCTTTTTTTTCGAATCATTTTGATCCAGATATAATGATCCCTCGCCAAGCGCTTTCGTTATAGCGTGTGTTGAAAAAAATCTATGAAAAATCTCACCCCACTTTTCTCTGAATAAAACTTATTTGTGTTAGTGTTTTTTTTTTTATAGGACAGTCACTGTGAAATTGTTCTTCCACAATATTTTCATGAATTGTAATCTCGAAGCAATAAATTCCAAAAATGAATAATTAACAATTTAACACGTTATTAATTCTACATTTTTTTTTATTACCGAATACATGCTATATATCGTGATCACGCGGCAGACAGTACGAATGAATAAATAATGCCGAACATTTCGCACTGTCGGGATGAGACTCATTGCTAATTTATTGCCACAAATTATGCACGTGTGAAACAGCCGTCTCTGCATTCTCCATGTTACCTTTTCTTATTTTATTTCCATTGATCGTAAACTCCAAGATTTATGTGATCGTAAGAATAAAAAAATAAAAAAAATTTGTGAGGTTTACAAGGACAAAAAAAAGAGCAATCATGAATGGAGACTGAAAATGGGACTAGGGGATGATGAAGAGGATTGGAATCCGTGTAAGATATTTTCGAGCCAGTCATCGGAGCTTTTTCGGGGTAGCGGTAACCTGTGCTTTTTCTTCCTCCACTCATCGGGGCTTTTAGCTCGGTAGAATCATAAAATTTCTTTGTTTGAACCCTCGTGACTGTTGGTGCCTTCAAACTTTTACTGTTCTGGTCCCGGTGGAACAGAAAGCATGGCGTAAATATGTTTTTCTTCACAATCACTAACTACCTTACGTAAATGGATATAAATATACCAATACACGTGCCATTATTTTCTGTGCCATATCTTCGTTAACGTGTATTTCTGTATGTGTTCTTGTTTAGATCGTAAATGGTTGGACGGGCCATGATACTTATTATTATACTTCCACCATTTACTGCGCAACGAGAAACTATAAAGATGGAGAAAGATGGATTATAGAAAAAGGAGAGGAGGAGAAAGAGAGAGAGAGAGAGAGTTTCAATCGTCATTTCATTACCAACTTAAAATCGATGTTTATTACAAAACATTCATACACATGGAGAGAACTTTATGTAATAAACTTTCATGTTCGGATTGTGTCGAGGAAATATCTCTTGAATAGGAAAAAAGTAAATTTCTTCACAATGCTCGATGACATTCAACGCAATACGAATCTTGATTTAATCGAAGTATCTAAGACTCGGGACCTGGAATCGGTTATCGTTGAATTCCCAAAAGAAACTTAAATTCGTCACTCGAATAATCTCTGTGCATAATTCATCATTTATCATCGTCCTCGATAATCACTGTGCCTGTCAATAATTGGTAAAACTGCTGCTGATGATGATGTGTACTCGCGGCCACATGGTCACGAAATATTTTTTGCGACACTCGAATAATCGAGTAACCGACGCTGGTTTATAATTTTTTTTCTGACCTAAAAAATTGACTGAATAAAAGTTTTCGGTGTTATTTTGAACCGATGTTTCATGTGGGCGTAGAGGCGGCTCTCTAAATTTGGAAAATTAATTAATCTCTATATTTTTAACGGCTCTTTTCCTAATGCCCTATTGCGCTGGATCGCACGAGGATTCCGGAAAACTATGGAAACCGTGTGCCAATCCAGACGGCTTTATTTTGATGAGTTTTCAATTGGTTTTTACACCGTTGAAAATTGAGAAAGAACACGATAAGCTTTTCATCGAACGAATGCAGCGATGACCTTACGAATACTTCATTCGACTCGCTGCGCTGAAAAATGATGAGTCTACTATTACTTTTATAATCGATAATTTTTTTTGCTCACGCATACTCATCGCTATCAGTGATCAATAATAATCTTGTTAATGGAATTTGTCAACTAAGAGGATTAAAAGAAATTATTTTTTCTCGGTTCATATCGATGATTTAACGCCACCATTTTTCTCGTTTTTCTATCATAGTATGGAAAACTTTACAACGAATATTCTAATTTTAGTATACACTGGTCCATGAACGTTGTAATACTCGGTACCTGGCCCTTTAGGTCGTGGACCAATGTTGAAACATTTGTGAACTTTTCGAGGAACTTTTTCTCTAAGTAAATCTATGAGATTCATACTTTTGTATTTGTGATTTTTATATCCCGATGCAGAGTCCTGTTCTTTTTTCACATCAGGTTTAAATCTGTTTTAACAATTCTTGTCTTAACTGGGAATCAAGATTTTTCCAATATTTATAGAAATTTTTCGTAGAAAGAGTGATCGCAGCGTGAGATTCTGTAGGGTACAAAAACGTAACGCAGCTGAGAGGGGCAGATCGACAATTACGAGAATACCGGGAGAGCGAATTATCCACGGAATTTTAGAGACTCTCGAGATCGCGTTGAAGAGTCTCGAAGGTTTTCTCCCTTCGGATCTCGAGGTATTTCGAAGCAATCTCCAGCACGTGATGACATCAACATTGACGATCTTAAGGATTCACTATATATACAAAAGGGATGAAATTTCAGTAGTGATAAAATAAATATAAAATTTCGTGAATTTCAATTTGTTTTCAGGGTTATTTCTCAATGGAGAATTTTTCTTCGTAACAGCTCTCAGATAAAATAATGATTTTTTCGAATTCATGAAACTTTTCAATTAATATTTAGGGTACTTGGTAATAAAACCAAGCTTTGAAATCGAGAATACATTTTAAAAAATCTTTTTTTTTTTGAATATATTTTCTACAAAGTTTCACTCTAAATATATTATTTTTAAATTGTATCTTCAATTGATTTTTTTACTCGCAAGGTAAATCATGGAAACGTTGATAAGGCAATGAGTTACGACCAGTTCAAATTTTGGGAACGGCATCAGCATTAACCGAAGGCCCACTGGGAGTTACCCTCAGGGCATCCAAAAAAAAAAAACTAATCAAATTTTATTCCTGTCGCAATCAAGCTTGCATTGAAAATAAAAAATCGAAAAAAAAAGTGAGGCAGGAACGGCGAATTTGTAGGTAGTACTAAAAAACTCGCGAGTCATATCCAGCCAAAAGACTCGAGAATAGAGCGAATTTCTCACTGATTCCGGAGACGCTTGATAGATTCATTTCAATACCGGATACGTGCGAGATTTCCCTTTAAATGCCACTAGCGTACGCTGTTAGTTCCGTGGACGCAATTCAACATTTTCCCCGATTTTTCTTTTTTTTTTTTTTCTCATTCGAATATCCGCCTCTAAGAGTCACGCTTTATACGATTGGACAGCGCACACAGAAATTTATTTCAATCGAGTCGGAAATCACTGGATGAGATTTTTTTATTTTTATTTTTCTATCAAATTTATTTCTCGCTCGATAAATCACGAATCTCATTAACATCAGAAGAATCGGCATTTATATAGTTATATTATGAGGAGACGCAGCTTAATCCACTCGCTCCGGAACCCGCCAGAGGGCTGCGCTGGCTGGAAGAGCTCTGGCGTGAGCAACGCAACGTCCGGACACCCTTCAAAGCTCTCTCGCTGTTGCTAACTACCCTCCCCTCATTCGTATCCCAAAATGATACACCGACTATTGAGCACCTTCGAACGATGCTAGTCGAGACGTTCGGACCAAAATCCAAAATTACAGGGTGAAAAGCTCGCGGCATTATCATTGAATAAAATATCCTGGCACAACAAAGCTTTTGCACGACTAATTTCGTCAGGATAGATGCTTTCAGCTTAGACGTTCCTCGGTTTGTTTTCCTGTTCTGAATCATCGAATAGGTAAATACGTAAAACATACTCGCGATTATCGATCATCAACCATCCGAACCTGCTCCATTCCAATATTCTATCAGCCACAAATAATTTAACGAATAATACATTTTTATTGATTCGAGCCACAATTCAAGGTCGAATAGTTTCGAGTGATCATGCTGATTAGAAATACTATAAACAGAATTACCAGTGAGACTTATGACAGTTTCTCTTGGCTCTCCTGCAAAGCACTACAGTTCCAACGAATCAGGGAGTCCGTAAAAAGAGTCCAAAAAATTTCAACTCCAACGTACCTGAATGGTTTTCAATTTTTTTTAAGTAACATCATCGACATGCTTGAGAATAGATTTTTTAAAAGTATACATATCGAGTCAAAAGAAGATTCATATATTCCGATAACAATGCCAATTTGATCGAAGAGATTTTTCAGTTTTTTATTCACTAACCATCGGTACCGTAATGTAGTCTGACACCATTGTGAATTTGTATGTAAACGATGAAGGGTTACGTGGGGAGGTGTGAGACTAAAAACGCCGAGATATGTACGTAGTACACGGCAGAAAGGAGCACATCAATATACATCCCATAGAAAGGGGTCGGAGGAAGAACGTCGTCGAGGTTTGTCGCGTTGCATCGTCGTAAAATCGCATCACGGAGGCGGTTAACGCAATGTACCGCGTAATTCAGTTACCACGCGTAGTAGTTGTCCTCTCCCGTTCTCTTGGTGTACTCTCCCCTCTCTCTCTCTCTCTTACCCTTCCCCCCTCTCTCTCTCACTCTCTCTGCCTCTTGGCTTTTGGCACGTGTACTTGCCCATTATCGCTAAAAGCATAGCACACTCGATTATCGCGACGTTGGACGATAGCTGGAAAATCGAAAGCACCCTTACATACAGCCCTGGCCTCCTCTTCTATGGGGTCCTTCCTACCCATCATCCTATATTGCATCGCCGTCTCAATATTCTCTACTTTGCTCTATTATATTGCACCATAAGACCGTCTCTTTCAATATGTTCGCACCCCGATGAAGAGATCACCGATATCAGGCGACACGAGTATAGCAGACAGTACAGTTCGTTACGAGCTTACCATGGTTCGTTATCTTATCCTTCGATGGGGGACGATGAAAGCGTCGATCGATGTTAAAAAATTATTTAAATATTTTGTGACGTTGGAGTGGTTCGACCGAAACATTAAGCGTACTTTGGATGCTGAAAAATGAAAGTTAAAAGCTATTGAAATTTGGCCATTAGTCTGCTAAGTGCCCAGTGGCAAAATCGATTGAGAAGATTTCATGAGATATTTTGAGGGCTATGTTCTTTCGTATTCCGAAAAGTGTCTACAACGATTTGTTTATTCGACCATTGCACTGTCATTTATATCGAATCTACGAAAATCAATGGTGATGATGAAGTAAAGAAATGAAAATGTCTGATTTTGTTAGGCCTGAACATGAGGTTTAATTGAAGATCGAGTTTTGGATTATTTCGAGCATATATAATGACAAAGGAGTATCACTCCCTCTTTCATTTTCTCTCATATACAGGCACACGCATGCTTCCTTGTTCGTGAAGTCCTCTTTGTGCACCCTGCATCCTCGTCAAAGGATCTCCTTTGAAATTTTCGTTGTTTTTTTTTTTTTTTTCGGAAAATTTATATCGTCAGCCGAGTCTCACGTGTCAACCAAAGGAAACCACGAAAGGTTTTCTTTTTTCCGCGATAAAGTAGCACGTACATGGAGACACTTTTGTTGTATTTTTTTTTACTTTTTTACCAGGTTAGGATATTTTTTCCTAGCCTCCGCTGTCCATTTACCCTGCAACAAAGGGTTTGTACTCCAGCGATAACTGAAGCTTTCTTGTACACTTACGTCAAGACTAAAATAAGTATTTATATATATATATATATTTATTAGACGTATGTCTCTATTTGCGAACCGGACCCTGTTGACCGGGTTCGCTTTTAGGAATTTCAAAGAGTAACTCTTATCAAAGCATCGGATGAGAAGAGAGAGGGAGAGACAGAGGACATCGCACCACAACATATAAAGCGCGCAGCTTGAAAATATCCTAGAGCAAGAGAGTGTGGTATATTCAGGTGCTCGTGAAATTCACCGTGGATGAACCATACGCTTCACGTCTTAGGCAACTATCGGTCCAGCCAGGTCAGTTCACACGCTGAGTTGCACAAAGTACCGACTTTGTGGCTCATCTCATATATCGCCTCTGCTCTCGATGCTTCTGTTAATACCGATAGTTTTTTGCACATATTTTTTAGCCCTTTGTACTTTTTTTCCTAAGATGATTCATCGGTGCTTCAAGACGCTGTTACTACGAAGGGTTGGACAGTAATGTTGTTCGCGAGTTGCAACGATGGTCGAGTCACAATTTAAAGTTTAAAAAAGAGAGAAAATCATCCCAACTCGAGAATAGGTACGCAACACATTTTGCTTCTGTCGTCTTGGTGTTGCCAGGCTGCCACATCTTTAGATGTTATCTTTAATGATTATTTGCTATTTTCTTCGCAGTTGGTAGAAGCACGTAACTCACCATTTTTCTATTCGAAATTGAGACTCCATTTGCAATGTATTTGATGAAGAAGTCCATCGGACTGAACGATACAGAACTCGGGCACAATGGTAGCAAGACATATGGTAGCAAAAAAAGGTAGCAACAAAGTAATTATATAAAATAGAAAATTAATGTTCTCGCGAGAAACTACAATTTGAACTATGCAACTATCAGCCTACAGCAGCACACAGGATGACTATGGCTGTGTCTCAAAAGAGAATGCTGCTATTATTTTAAATAGTGATATTTTATAAGTGAATTTTGTAAATGAATATTTATTGTTTACCATTAATTACGATTATTTCTTTCAGCTTTCGCTTATTCTTCCAAAGTCGATGGTTAAGGTTGGTGTGCAGAAAAGCCCGATGTGGCGTATGAAAACGGACGCTTACTCTTGATCTTTCTCGTCTCAAGCGAATCGAGATTATAAATATTGATCCTGCCAGGGCTTTTGCGTTCTTCAACCTCGAGTGCACTTGCGACCCCACGGGTCCTTCTTCGAGTCCCGCATTTCTATTCTTCTTGTCGAGAGGGCGTTCTTCGAGGTCGAAATTGAAATCCGAGATACCGTCGTCTCTCGCTCCCGTTCTTCTTTTTTCTTTCTGTATCATTAAAAAGTAAAGAGGCACTAAGATATCAGAGGGAAATTAAGTAGACAAAGGATGGCTATCATGGTCCATCTCAGGATTCTTAATGATACACGTAATTTTAACAAATAATATCTTCGATTCATAATCGTTGTGTCGTTCCTTGTCTTGCAGTGTTGCTCAGCTCAATGTAGAATTCGAAAATTGATTTAAAAATTT
This sequence comes from Campoplex capitator, assembly GCA_037576405.1. Lineage (NCBI taxonomy): Eukaryota > Metazoa > Arthropoda > Insecta > Hymenoptera > Ichneumonidae > Campoplex > Campoplex capitator. Next base: position 2,207,659 of record JARBWI010000323.1, on the reverse strand, counting down.
GAAACGCCAATACATGATTATTCTAAGATCAACTGATCGAATACCATTAAGAATCAAATCAATCCAACGATGCGATAAATAGCAATTTTCTTATGAAGCACGAAAACCTGCGGATATTCCTTATAATCGTTATCATATTAAAGGTTTCCAGCCACGAGGTAAGACTCAACGGGGGAGTCTCTCAGATTTTCAAGAAGTTGTAGGGAAAAATGCTGCCTTTGTCGCAGACTTCGATGACGAAGGGAAAGGAGACAAGGGGAAGTAATATTTCGCGACCAATAATCATGCTTCGCTGGCTCAATTAACGAGAAGGGAAACCCGTGCATGGTTACCCGGAGTTTCACCCCTCTCTTCAGATATATATGCTTAATATATAGAGACCACGAGTTTACCAGTCAGAAATCAGCGAAGAGTAAAGTTCTGGAGTAGTTGCAAGGAAATATATGTACGTGTGGATAGCGAAGATCGAGAGATGGGATAGGCGAAATCCGATGAAATAAGGCTCGAGGCCTTGTTCATTCGTTCTTGACTCGATTCGGCTTAGCCGAAGATCACCACCGGCTTAGGACTGCCACCAGCACCAGCAGCAGTTCCACCAGAAGATCCATATCCTCTTTGCCTGTCCAGTTGCCACTTGCCAGCCTCCTGGTTCCATCGTCTTTCCTTCCTAATTCCATTTCACCAAGAGCTTTCGTTAACCACGTTATATGCAGTATTGCGAGCATGTGGCCGCCGTTCCTTCTCCCAGCATGGATCTCTCTCTCTCTCTCTCTCTCTTGATGCAATAACCACCGGTGTACATTCTAATTGTGATGATAAACGCCTCGAGCTCTCTGCAAACGACTTGGTCACCAATTATTTAGTAGCCAGCGGATATCCTCTAGATTAATTCATTCGGTTAATCTTGCCCAAAATAGCAAAGTCCGAACCACAGCTTTTTGGATGAAATTCTCATTTAAAAAAAAAAAAATGAAATTCATATTTTACACATGTTTATGGAATGGTTTTGAGAAATAATATTTTTCATAATGTTGACGATGTTTAAAGCATGATTCCGTAAATTGACTTCATTAAAAAAATGAAAACTATAGTACAGGTCGATAAAAAAGAATTCCAAGTCCGAATCGAGTCTCCACCTTCTGGTTATGAAACCAAGAAAGCAAAAACTATCAATTGCACTTTTCAAAGTTTGCTGTCATTGCAAGGATGAAGATATTTGAAAATTTGTATTCTTTCGTGATTTTTGTGATTGCGGACTTGCTAATATTCTCTAGGCCTTCAAATGTGGATCTTTCTTTCCAGAGTAGTGATAGAAATGGAGTTACAACATTGAAATAAAGTGAAAAAGTGTTGAAGGGTGTACATCATTCGTCAAAGGACTCCGACGTTTATAGAAGTCCTGTGTCAACGTTAGAGCTCCATTTTGTATTTACGCAGACGTTGATAGGAGTGCTACTTTCTCATACGTGCGAGCACTACCATGCAAAAGTAAATCGATTCTGAACACCTTCGTTAGAACCAATATAGCGATCAATGATCAATGATTTCATGATCATTCGGTTCATCGATTTTGACTATGTTTCATCAGAACTTTTTGCAACTTTTCGATAATCGACGGGATAAATTTTTCTTGTTCGAAAGAAACTTTACAGCTCACTTGATCGAACGCGAATAGTTCAATTCAATAGCGAGCAGATCTGTTGAGGTTATCTACCTTTGAAGGCATGCATACCCTGGTTTACTTGTTTGGAGAGTAACTTGTTGGTTTTAGTGTATTGTCGATTATTTGGCATATAGTATATGCTCGTGAAAAAGGCACAGGCCATTCTGTTCGGAATAGTTGTGTTAACACCGTGTGTGTACGATAGAAATTTAAACATAAAAAAACATAAACATAAATACACCGATGAGTAAATTTCAAAACCTTCCTTTTCCCTAGTTCTTTTACCTGTCTCGGTCTCCTTTCCTCTCTTGCTGTTACTCCATTCCACCTTTGAGTCTAGTTACCGTACAGTAAGATCTTGCTACCGCACTTGGTCCAAATTGGAGTTCAATGAGTATCAAGTTAGCAGGAGCGAGGTAATGACATTCTCAACGAGGAAGTCTGGCTGATTGAGTGGATCAGTACGTCGAGTGATTCTAGAAGGGCCCAGCGCATGATCGCGCGAGGAAGCTCCCTTCCTATGTGCCTAAAACACTTTGACCTCTGAACTCTCAGTACACTGATGTGGTGAAAAGCTAATACATTCCTGCGAGATCAACGATGGCGGGAATTGCTTGTACATTCGTGATATAACTATGTACAGGGTTCATAGGGAATTTACCCTCTTGAAAATTCCACAGCTTAATCCGATCAGTTAAACAGCGCTTCGATCACTTGCAACGTATCAAAGACTGCTCTTCGATGCCCTTCAACAATTTCAACTTACCGATCCAATTAATCGACAAAATGTCTTGACTCTAGAAAATAATTAGATTACATTGAAAACAAAAATCTCATTTAGCGAACTGAATCTGTGATTGGATGCATCACAGCCAACGGACCAACGGAAAAGGAAAAATCAAGTCGATCAAACGTTTCTTTCACATGCTGAGAGTATTTAATCCGTTTACTCAATGAACAATGAATCATTTGAATTCCATTTCTGACCTAGCGACAGATTATTTGAATCTTATTTCAGTTCTATGATTATTATTACACATTTCTAAATTCCTGAACAGTCTTGGTACCTTGTAAAAAGGTAAACGCTTCATCTATGATTTTCTGCAGGTCAAACAGCCTACTTTGTTCAAAAGACAAACGTCAACTGTGATTCTTGAAACTTTATTTACCACAATCAATGTAGAATTCGATTTCTATTCATAGATTCACCAAACGAGAAATTGTTTTTACGACATACACAAAGTCACTCAATAAATCCCTTCTAATTAATCACATGGTAAGGTCATCCCATGAAGCAAATATAACGCCCTCCCGGATGAATATCAGTTCGATGTATACGTGTAAAACAACGTTCGTCCTACTTGAAAATCTCTCAGTGACAGGATTTTCATTCCCGTACGAGTTGCACAGCAGGTCGTATATATCTGACTCTTTGGCCGTTCATTCCCTCGACGTGACCTCTGTGGCCCTCGACGACGGTACCTCGTTATCGTACCACTGCCGTCGCGATCGAATGAGCCTAACTTTCATGAACAATCACCGGTGCTTTGTCCTCGGTAATTATTCAAATCGAGAGGTGCCTCGTACATACGCGCGCGCTCGGTCTCGTACCACATCTTCTTCCCCATCTCTCCATCTCCTGTTTCTCCTTCCCTATCTCTTTCGCCCTCTATCACTGTCTCTTTCTCTCGTAACTCAAGAAATTGGCTCGGAGTTTAATCGAATTGCGCCAACAATCACTCGACTCTGTCTTATTCGTATTCCTGCAAGAGATTATTATTATCTGCGATTCTAAGCGACATCCTAGCCTCCTCCATTTACAATCTACATTGTTATCGCTATGGAAAGGTTTTTCATATTTATTCATTCCGACTGTACGTAATAATGGTATTTTCGTCAATATATTTTGTTCGGATTCCTGTTCGGAGTCCATGAAAAAAATAAATAAAAAATAACAAAGTTGAACAACTTATCAGAAATCATTCGATAATTCTTCACCGACAATTTGAGTACGCTGTCACATTTGCATATCCAAAATATGTTTCAGTTTTTAATAGATAAAGATACGAATAGCAGATGCTCTCTATCTTTGCATCGTGGTTACCAAGCATGGCTATGTATTGCTTCGCGGCTCCACGTTTTCATATAACGCGGTAACTAAGGCCAACTATATTCTCAGCACTGGTGAGAATGCCATTTTATAAATAAATTTTTTTCTTATTCATGATTTCGTGCTTATTTTATCGTTTCTACTAAATTTCTTCCCAGAAGTTAGGGGATCACATTTCATTTGATACTTTTGTGGTTTCCTTATCTGCTGTTTTCTTTATACAAGACAATATTTATACGTTGGAAATCGAGTTGAAAGGTCGACTTATGGGTGTTTACCCTATCTCTCATGGGCTCATTGCTAATCAATACTATACTGACACGAAACATGCGACTCGGTAAGGTTATAGAAACTTTATAACGCCGGTCACGCCAACTGTTGATAGCCATTATTCCGTTCCCTCTTATAATTCTGATTTGGAATCTCATAGTACATAATTCGGTGATGTTTTTTTTTTGTTATGGTATAATTTAATGAGTGAGGTTTGATTTAAGAGAGGAACTATAATTTTATGGCCATCAGATATTAACAGACGTAAATAAACGTGCTTTCCCTAGAGATCGAAAGTTTTTTAATTCTTTGAAATATAATTGCGATGTTAAGTGCAGTCGTAAGGATTGGATTTAAAAAAGAAGTGAATATTTAATTGGCGCTAAATGAGAGCAACTATGAAAAATCGAGAAAATAATGCCCAGCATTTCGCCATTACGTGGCTCACATTGAAGGTGTAGGTTGTTAACACAGAAAGAATGAAACAGAATCGAATGAAAAAGAAAAAAAGATAAAATGAAGCTGGATTTATCCCATTATTATTATTTTTTTTTTGGTCTAACGATCCTTCTTTTTTGTCCACATCAAAAAATTATTTGATGAACCGAAACTTTTGGTTGGCAGGGTGAAAAATTATTTTTTCATTCCACAACGATTTCATACGATACCACAATACCACAATGATGGATCTCCGATTCCAAGCTCGAGCCGAGGCAACCGTGCAAATAGCCAGAACTTTGAATAAATCTTTGATGGATACAAATTTATACAATCCAGGTCGAAGCTAGTGTGCGAATAGAACGGAATGAACCTTTGACTATCATGAATTTGTGCGGTTCAGGTGTCAATCAAACTTATACAATTATATCCTTTTGCCCGGTCAATAAATTCTAAAACCATTACACATTAATATTTTGGAGAACGAACAAGAATTAGCTTCTGTAACGAATTCATCGGTAATAAAATAACTTCGTAGACGACACCGTTACTATCAAACTTGTGCTTCTATTTTTTTTTTTCACAATCGTGCACGACTAGCCAAAGGTCGGAGACATGCAGACTATCTCTCGATATTCTCGAATTCTCTTTCTATCATCATGTGACCAATCGAAGTACAGATAGTTACAGATATAGGTATACTAACATCTTCTCAGATATTACACTCCCAAGGTTCAACCCAATATCCTCAAGTTCTATATTCAGTTCTTAACTCCCGACTGCCCACTCGGGCAAAAGCCGGGAGTTATGCGTTTGACCGTGATCAGCTGATTTTCACAAATTTTTTAAGCAGAATGTTTGTTGAAAGGGCCAAAAATTACTTGACCAAATTGGAGAAACAGGTTCTATTACCGGTGGACGTGGTTTGGAGTCGTAATTTGATACGATTGCTTGTATATTTAAAAAAGAATAATTAGAAAAACAAAAAATCACCGTTCAGCCATATCGACACAACAATAGGTGATGCCGCCATAACTAAATTCACTCGCAACATCTGCGCCATACTTCACTCGGTTGGTTGTGACCGATTGGTTGTTGCTGTGACTGATTGGTTGATTGTGTTATTATTATTTTTTTATTATTTAATTATATTTATTATTAATTATATTTATAATAATTAATTAAAAAATTATGAACTTTAAAAAGTGTGAAATAAAAAAAATGTTTGGAAAAAACATAAAAACTCCCGACTAAAAATAGTAGTAAACTTTAAAAAGTCTGAAATAATAAAAAAATAGATGTCGGGATTTTGGTCGGGAGAGGTCTTTACTTCTTATTCAATGATTCGATTAGAGACATCTCCCGACGAAAATCCCGACATCTATTTTTTATTATTTCAGACTTTTTAAAGTTTACTACTATTTTATTTCTTACGTTTTGGTTCCAATGTTCCCAATGAACGTATTCCTAACATCGTGAGAAGCTGCCAGCCAGCAATGACCGGAAAATTCAAAAATACATCTCAGAAATCATCGAGTACGATCTTTCTGACGATATTGCCATGAGAAAATTCGTGGTGAAATATTTTTCCACATTTTTTATTACTCTTGAGCATACCCTCGCGGATGTTTGCTGTCTTATGCCCTTATTTTCATTCCACTTTTCTCCGAGTTCATTAATTTTCTTGTTTCTGAGTGGAGTCAATATTTATTGAGCTAGGCCTAAGGCCTAGGCGCCGAGATGGGGGATCCCGGAAAAATTCAAAGCGCTAAAAAATGAAAATAAAAGGGCTAGCGGACCGCTGAATGGAACGGTTGAGAACGGAAGAGAAACATTGGCCATGATAGTGATAGAATTTCGCAGGGATATGATTGGGCAGGCCTGACCCTATCGATCGCCCTACGATGAAAATCCCTTCGCCGAAAATTATATTTAAACCACGTGGACGAAGCTATGCAGAGTCGAGTTAAATGTATAAAAATAATGTGAATAAAAGACCACAGTTATCACAATATATTTCGGCATATTTTCGTAGTTTCAGCCATCCAGAAATGAAATTACGAAAGAAGTCCCTATAATCGTGAGATCGAGATAGTTGGGAGGTTGGAATCGGATCGAAGAGTCCTCCTGGTGGTCCATCGATGATTCCAATAAGGAATCCGGTTGAGCATCGTTACTGACGAAGGGCTAGCAGACGAGGCAACGAGTAAGATCGATAAGCCTCTGCGAGAATAAGAGCTAACATTACTGCAATTACCACAGCCAGATAAAAGCTGTTAGGAGGCCATTAAACTCATGCTTAATTGCCATATTTTCGCTACTTTTCATCCGGTTGAGATAAAATAGTATTAGATTTCCGCTCGTTCGTGATGAATGAAGCTTACCATACATTTTTCCGTTTTTTTTTCTCGCAACTTTCCAAGTTAAGATTTTTTGAGGAATTTTTACAGAAGCTAGTGAAAAATATTTGATTTGTAATGAATCGTGCTCTCCGAAACGCAACTTTTGATTTTTCAGTGATCTCTATAGGCGTGAATTGACCGACTCGAAAACAGCGCAGTTGTCAGTTGTCGATTCGATCTTTAGTCGAAAAGGCATGATCAGCGATAACACATCGCAAAGAGCATTCGCGACGCCATGGAATATCTACTCCTGTTATATTTTGTGCGGCACTCCGAAAGATATCGGTTTTCATAATCATTCGATAGCTGATGAAATTCGCTAAAAAAACGACGATTCTACGGTTCCCGAAATGTCAAACATACGCGCGGAAACGACAAAAAATAAATCATTGAATTTCAAGCGAGCTCGACTCTATAATTACTGATATACGAACTACAAAGTTGGATGAAAAAAAGGAGAAAAAACAAATGTACATCATTTTTCTTCAAGCAACAAAACCAGCTTATTCGAATGACTGCCAAAACCCTGGGGCGTTGATTTAACGAGATAGAATAGAGAAAAAAATCACCATTGCTTATAACTACGAAAAATAACGCAGTTAGGTTGAGAAAGTATTCCACAATTTTTTTTCTTAAATCGCAACCCGCAATGCAGTAGCGATAATAACGACAAAAGACTCAACTGATGGCTCGTGATTTTTCTCTTTGGTCGGTCGTAGAACGCACTCTGGCTTCGGGCTAGTGGAATCAAACCCAGTTCTATTAGTATGAAATGAAATTCAGATTTTCACGATTATTAGAGAAAATATTTGATGAGAAACGAATTATTCCTTTTAAGCTTTGAAAAAATGTTTCACAAAGCTTTTCGAAGCTTTCGAACATTCGTTATTCGATCAAAACTTTCTAATATCGAGAATCTTCTCAACAATCAATCTCATTGTTATATATTCAAGTTATAAATATTCGAATTATTTTATTTGTTACAGAAGATACGAAAAAATACAATGGATTTTACAACTGGTCGAACAAGTCCAAGTCCTAGTCCCGTAATCCTGTTAATTCTGACGTTGACAGGAACAATGGCGATCGGGACATTGGAGAAGTTACACGAAGGTAAGTGAATTCAACTTTTTGTATTTGCTGGTGATTCGAAGCTGCATTTCTCACAATAAAATTACCATAAGAAAATTGATTTTCATGATGCGATGAACCAAGAGAAGATAACATTTCCCACTTTGTTGGATTTTTCAGTGATCATTTTATGACATTTCTGCGTTAAAATTTCTACGTCAATGGGACTATGGTATGGGACGATTGCAGTTTATTTGTAATATTTTGTTTATTCCTATTTTCACGATATACGACAAGCATGAATTGACATTTTATTTCCTGACGTAATATTATCGAAAACTGTTGAAGATATATAAAGTTTTATGGAATAAGAAAGTGCTTTTATCAAATAATCATCGGTAGCAGCTCTGAAAATTAAGTTTTTCAAGAAATCTTGGTACAGCGGGCTGCTTGAAAGGCAGCTTATATTAAATAATTAATAAGCATAGTTGTATCACTGCTACTCTTACGATACACATGTTAATTCAGAGAGTGACGCGTAACGAGCGAAGTAGACGGTGAGGCGTTAGATAAGAAGCCACTTTAAGACAAATTTATAATTCATTGCTCTGTCCTCCAACTCGTTATCCTGATTTCACCATAGTCGAGCTGTACCACTGATATAAAATTTTAAATGTTCTATATCACTGAAAGAAGATTAAAAACTAAAGAGTCATGAGAAAAGTAGTGACATAAAGACACAATAAAAGTGTCTGTTTTTATTTGTTTTTATTTGTTTTTTAATCTCTAAATAAAAATGATATTCAGCCGAAATATGAAATTAACATCATTCCAAATGTCAAAAATATTTAAGTAAAACGAGCTATCGATTCTTCTAATAACGTTAGCAAATGGTGATAAAAAATAATCTCGCTTGCCTGTCATTCGTTATGTTTTTATAGATCAAGAGAACGCAGTAGCGGTTCGATGCCAAGTTAAAATATGCCCTTAATTTTTCTTGCAAAATAATTCATAATAAAACAGACAGATGTCGAATCTGAAATAATAAAGTTTATGTTTGAATCGTATAGCGCAAATAGAGCGATAAGTCAAGCGAATCTCCTCCGCATATAATTTGACCGCATAAGTAATGCAATTTGCATAACAAATCGGAGGGTCATGAATAAATAAGTCATTGGCATTCGGATATTAATGATGAAGGTTGGACGCGGTTAACGCCGAAGGGACAATAAGTACATATATTATATTTATATATGTAGTCTCTCGAGGATATGACGAGATTCTCTTTAACTGTATTCTCCCTCGAATATCTGCAGTGATTTCATGAAATGCCCAAATATAATTACTTATGTATATATATATATATGTATCTGCGATTCGGTATGTGTTTAACGAACAATGCTTTATTTCGACGATTCACATTATTCTCTCGTCTCGGCTACTCGAGATTGCTGGGAGCTATGTCCCTAACCGTGTGTCAGTACAATTCATATTTCTCTGTGTAAAACTTGGTACATGTATATTTTGGAATAGGATTATAAATCTTTGCCGAGAGAGGACACGTTCGAGTGTCGGTGAATCAATTTTTCTCCAGCCTGATATTCCTAGTTCATCGTTCGTTGTACCGACTGATTGGAGGTGTCTGAATAAACGGAGCGTGTCTTTTGGCCCTGATCCTCTCTGTAGGGAGTGCCCCACCGGAAAGCTTTCTCAAGCTTACAGAATTCAATGTATATTCAACGTGAGCTGTTCTTCGCCGAGGCGTGACGCTTGTTAATAAACTTGATGGGAGCGCATACATGCATGATATTAATTCAATACATCGAATATTGTCAGAGCGAGGAGCACTGCATAGTCGTTGAAGACAAACATATTAGATCGAGCGATTCATCAAATTTTCAACGAATTTTTATCTCACGAATGTGTTTCGTGCTTCAAAGTTCTTTTTCAACCGGAAATTAAATTTCTACAATTTCTTCGCCGAAATTTTTTGCCTGAGAATAGCAGCGATTAATTACACAGCCACACAAAAAAAAAATGCATTTTCGGGTTTGGGGATGGCCCGTTTGAGCCCAGCAGGCCTGGTTCAAGGTCATTGCAAGGTCAAATTGAAAAAAACCACACAGCCATATACTAAAATGGATTCTGGGGTCTGTTTGACCCCAGCAGAAGGGGTTCAAGGTCAAACTGAAAAAAAACCACACAGCCACAAACAAAAATGGATTCCGGGGTCTGTTTGACCCCAGCATGTCGTGTTCAAGGTCATTGCAAGGTCAAATTGAGAAAAAAATATTTAATCGAAGAAAACGACCAGAAATATAGGATTTTGAGATCGCTCAATCCGAATCCGGAATCAGTTTGACCTTATCGGGTCAGGGTTATCCATTATGGTTGTGTTATTCGTTAAAAAGGATTCAACTCGATGTATGAAGTTGATTCCTGGACAACATCTCTTTGAATAATATTCCGAAAGTAGAAATTTCCTTCAGCAAATTCAAATTGGGAATTTACATTTTTTTTTTAAATTATAAAGATTTCAAGGAATATTGCTTATGCAACGCAGTGACGGTTTAATTCACTGAATTTTAGAAGCTTTAGGAAAAAGGTCATTTCCGTAGTAACAAAATATTTCATCCGAATACTTCTACGTAATGAGGTCAACCGCAAATCACGTTCCGTTGATCAGTGACGTCATTGAATTCAATTTATGCTGAGAAATTTCTTTGTGCTCTTATTTCATGAAAATTTCGATCAAACCGCATTCAACCCAACATCGCATTTATTTCAAATTTAACCAATTTTGTCTCTCAAGTCCCTCGCTTTGCGTTCCAATCAAAACTAATCATTGATTATGGTTGCATCACGTGAAATACCCTTGCTAATTGAAACTTAGGGACGAAATAGTTTCGCGGTTGGCTCAATGACGTGACTTTCAATGGACCAGCCACTGGATGATTAACGTAAAGTAATATGACTGTCGGAGCAAAGGGAATCATTCTAACTCATCGCGTAATTAATTGTCAAAACCTTGATAGTTGTTCATTCATAGCTCTGAATGATGGCTGCATTAAATGAAGCTTTTTTCGTGTGATAAAATCTATGTTTTCGTGTTTTTATATCGAGATTAAGTGTAGAATAAAAATGCATTGAATAGACAAAAATTAAACGAAACTTTATTCGACACGCTGCTCTTTTAATTCGTAGGAATAAAAAAAGAAACTTTGCCCTTACCTCTTCGAGTTGGCTGCTTTGAAAGAGCTGTGAACACTCTATTTGAAACGTCAATTCCACACGTATATGAAATAATTCAAAATTTCATATTGGTTATGTTATTTCGAAAATCATCATTGTTGCTCGATAATCAGAATAATTTTTATCGGCAAATTAATACTTCCTCATGAGCTGAGACCAGCAAAATAGACATTTATTGTTGGTTCAGCATATTTCGTAAAAAAAAAACTGTTTTCAAAATGTTCATCTATCAACTGACTGGGAGCTAAAGTAATTTGCTTCCCGTCGCACTAGAATAATCTGTTAGTGAATATGAAATATCTGGACCGGCTGTCCGGTTGATATTGTCATCGTTTCGCTCTCTTCTGACTTTTCATTCTTCCTATCATGTATCTCTCGTGTGACACGCACCTACGCATCAATGCAATACGAACGCAGCGCATGCCCTTTTCTGGTCGATCTCCGTTTTATTTTCTTCCCTTTCTTCATGCTCTTGCTCTATATCACAAGAGAAATATCGAAGCTGTGGAAATTCCTCTATAAAATCGTAACGCGCATGAAATATAGCGCAGGCTTTGATGTAACTCGCCGGTTTTCACTTTCCTTGCATTTAGGTCGTTGACTATACATGTCAGCGATAAAGAAAAGCGAACGAGAGTGAATTTTTAGAGCCAATTTAAAGCGATGCTCCAGTTTAAACTCAACGAGTGCTTGATCATTTGACGCGATCTTGTGAGTTAATTAACTAACTTAGAAACAGCAAAATCGTCAATAATAGCGAATTTCATTAGCTTTTCAATTAGTCTAGTCTCTCGATCCGATCGGATATTAATTGAACGTCGGCGTTCCGGGTTGGCAAATAAGTGTGGAACGCAACGTTGCCAGGTTTTTTTTTTGAGCTCGCCTCTTCTGGTTCAAGCCCTATAGATTCTGGACGTACCACAATGCACTAAAACGTTCCGATCGATTTTTGAAAATGAACCAAGCCGAGTCCAACATCTCCGTTTATTCCACATTGTAACTGACATTTCAACGAAAAAAAAAAAAAAAAAAACAACCCAATAGTTTCCAAGAGCGTATGGGAAGGAATCGATTTCGCGTTATAATATTTGTAACTTTGTTTGTTTCTCATCAGAGCTGAAACCTGAAAGCTGATAAAGGACAACTATATTTCGTTATTAAAGAACAACTAAACCTAACCACAAACTAATAAAACAAAACAAAAATATAATTTGATCAAGTTATACGATCAGCCTAAAAACAGTTGTCCAAAGATAACAGTGAAGTTTCATAGCAAAAAAACAGATTCGATTAACCTAAATCAATACAAAAAATTCCAATATTTGTTTTGCGATCAGTATTTTCGTGGTCCTGCTGAGCTCGCAATCTGAATGATCTTTAGTTACACTACAGCGAACGATGGAAAGTGAATTTATCTAGATCAGACATTTATACAGAAATATAGTGGAATGAAGAGGGATGGTTTTGGATCGAGAAATCACTACAAAAGTTATTCCCTAAATAAAACATGCCGAAACCCAATGTGCCGAATCGAGTACGAAGGAAACTTCGAACCAGGAATGTCCCAAAAGAAAAGAAAAAAATTCAATTTTCGTCATCTCATAAAATGGATACAATTCTATATAAAAAGCCCCTAAACATCGAACTCTATAGACATATTCATGGAACGAGTACGTATACAAATATCGACACGTATATATGTAGGCGTAGAATCACTCGAAATGCTGCAGGTGACTGCTGCATAATTGACCTGGTGGCACTCTCGAGCGCAGTTCCCTTCCATTTCCGGTCTCTCGGGCCCGCTGCAACCGCATTTGTGAAACTTTTCGTTCCACCCTCTCTCTCTCTCTCTCTCGCTCTCACTTTGCTACCGCGAGAATTCCCCACCCAGCAGAAGCAAAGCTTATGCCTTGGCAGTTTATCAATGATCACGATGGAAAAGAAAGATAGCGAGAAAGAGAGAAAGAGAGAGAGGGGCAGGGGGGATTACCTCACAAGTATGGGTCAAGCAGTAACTTAAGTGAGAGAGCACAAAAACGCGTACATCTCTATGCACGCAGTTATATATGAACTAAAAAGCTGTATATATCGAATGTCAGAGAGCAAAAGAGTCAAACTTATATCATTCAACACGTAAGATAATGTCTTTCTCGCCCGTTTACTTCTCATCGTCCAATATATCTATACATATGTCCAGGAGCGATATGGTCTGGCTCGTGCCTTTCTCTACGTGACACGACACATCCCCCATTGGTATAATGAAGAAACTTCGCCGCTACGGACGCAACTTTGCCAAAGCAAAACGTAAAAAAGCAAAGGAGTGAGACAGATAAAAAAAGAAAAAAACTGCTCGGGAAAGACACTAAAAATGAGGGAAAAAAAAAAAACACGATAGAAAGTATGAGGAGATAAAAAAAAATGGTAGATGCTCGCTAGCAACTTTCGAACGTTCAACCGAAGAGAACATTTTCTTTTTATTTTTTTCAAATTTTCTTCAAGTCATTATCTCCTATATGACTATGTTTGTGGGGAGCGGGAAGGTACAAGATGAAATCTGATAAAATTGAATTGGAGAATTTCCCTCGAATATGGTTATTCTTCGTAATTGACAATCATACATTCAACCGAAAGAAATTTCAAAAATTCGCTCAAACCTTTGCTCGTTTCTTGAAGTTAAGTACGCAAGATTTCATCATCGATTCCCACGAGACTCACATTCAACGATTACGAACTTCCGACAAGCGCTACTTTTGAAATTAATCTTTTTGGTACTGGCTATCGTTGCAACGATACAAAATTATTGACCGTCGATTCAAATTCAGTAATGAAAAATTCGAATAAGAAATAATTCAATGCTAGAGATGCTGCAAAATAAAAATATGGCATGATAGAAAACATAGGAGTTGAAAGAAGTTCACGAAAGAAGAGACCGTAGAAGCCGGTTTCCGGTCTGCTAGTTTTTTTTTGTTTACCTTTACTACAATAGGATCCGTATATGTGCACAAGAAAGGGGACAGAGGTTAAGTTGAAACGAAGTCGCGAGGTTGGAAGAAAAGTTTCGAAAAATTCATTGAAGCGACGCCAAGAAGTCTGTTGTCAGTGAAAAAGCGAGGACGCAGGGGGTGCAAAATGGCGTACGATCGAGTCACGTTAGTCTTGTGTACTTTATTTGTAGTCTCACTAGCCCGCTGCAGTGCAAGATCTTCGGTAAAGGAAAAAAAAAAAAAAAAAAAAAAACAAAGAGCAAGTAAGCGAGCAGAGAGAAAACGTTTGTTTTTTCGATTCTTTTCAGTTTTGCTACACACTTCTACGTTGATGCTCTCAAACTGATGGAAAATCCAAGAAAGTCCAGTAACCCCGACTTTCACATACGTCGACCATTCTCTCTGGGGTTCCTTCCAAAAAGTTTGTTTATTTAATTTCCCCCCCCCCCCCCTTTTCCTCTATTTGCTATCTCACTCGCACAATTGTACGAGGAACTCTCAGCAAAGCATTCACATAATCCCCATCTATACAGTTAGCTGATCGAGTTTGTTGCTGACGTATATGTTATACGAACAACTACCATCTACTCCTATATATCTAATTCAATCAGCGGACATGGCAGCAAAAACAAAAGAGACGATTGAGCCAGACACTTTTTCATCGTTGGCTGCCAGATGTGACATTCGATTGTGTCTAAACTGATGATTCATAAAATAACTAAAAACAGGTATTTGTCCAAGCAGGAGGCGGAAATTATCTCGATGAGAATGAGAACCTAAAATCTGGAACAATCGCGGAATTAAAATTAGAGATAAAAATGTTATTCGAGTCATGAAGCCTTCGAGTATTTCATCGTCAGTGCGAATCGGATGGAGAAAACAAAATCGATACTTCAAAATTCATCGTTTGTGCATCCGAACGTTAATGTTTCGAGACAAAAATGGCCAGTCGAGTTTATTTAAATATTCGTTAAAGAGAGTATATAAATATTAGGGTTGTGGACGATGCCTGAAGGAAAACGAATACTCGGGACTTTGTCAGAGGGTTTAGGGAGAATGGTGATATGGAGAGAGAGAGAGAGAGAGAGAGAAATGAAGAATGAAGGGTTAGGCTGTCCCAAAGATATGAGGATTCAACCCTCATAGTTTTTACGTCAATGTATATATAAGGACTGTTCAGACATAGTAGAAACTGGAGTGTGTACGTGTTCCTATGTATTTTGGCGTGATGGGAACGGAATGTTACTCTTATGCATACTCCCTCGATATATGTATATGTATAAGGTACGAGCGTATAATTCAGTTTTACCCAGAAACGACTCATTTATATGCGTTCGTTTGATTGAATCTCTCGCTCTCCATACCCCTCTCTCTTTCTCTCGTTCTCCCTCTTCGTTGCTGTCGCACACGCTCTTTCGGTCCACCCACTTTTCCCTCGCTCAACTCTCTATTTCTGTACATATATATATATATAAATACGCGTGTCTCCGTACTCGTATGTATATAGATAGATGTTTGACGGCCTCTTCCCGGCCTCACGTTCACCCTCGAATCCCTCGTCAACCCCAACGCGGTTAGCTGTTTCAATTTCCCCTCGTCGAACTGCGAAACTGCAAAGGCGCGTTTTCTCTCTCGCTTTCTCTCCACATTCTCTTTATCTCTCTCTTTCTCTATGTCCATCCTTTACTATATTCTGTTTATGGTGGTCATTCGTGGCTTGTACGAACGTATCTACATTTCTACTATTTTCCATTATTTCTGCGACATCAATCTTCCAATGGTCCTTTTGCCTAAAAAAAAAAAAACTAATTCATTTCGTTTTCACTAATATTCAAATGAAAAGATGGAAGACAAGTGACCCTTAAACTGTTAATTTGGAATGAGTGAGAATTCATTTGATTCTTCCTCTTTCAAGGCTCATCAAATTCAAGAAAAAGTGACGAATTTATTAAATTATTTTTTTCATATCATTCGAAGCTCAATAACCTCGAAGAGGTCAAAGAAAATCTTGAAAAAAAAAAATAAAAAACAAATAAATCAATTTGATCGTTTTTATATCTGACGTTTCTCCGGATAAGAAGCATTTTGCGCTCGCTATTTAAAAAACGTAGACGAACGAATTCGAAAAGACGCTGAAGCGGCTCGACTCGAAATATTAAAAAGTAAAAAATTTCAAGCAGAATAGTAACATTTTTCAAGCACTTCCACGCACTCTGCATGCAAATATATGAGGTTTTCTCGATTATTTGTTACTTTCAAAGACCTCTCCACCCGAGAAACATGTGCCGGGTGAATCGAGATCTAACCGCAGGTTACCAAAGAAAGTTATTTCATTCTATTGGTCTCTGTACACGCTGACGAAATGGTATGAGCGATGGTCCCGAGACATCTTCGCAATTTTCTTCAGAAACTCTTCGACCAGAGTATACACACACATCAGAGAAAATTTCTTTCGAAAAATGACTGCGTGTTCGGTTTTCAGGCGCGGTACCATATACGTCGATCATTCTGAAGAAATTTGCTACATTTTTCTATTCAGAATCCGACAAGTATCGCTCAAATTCGATAAGATGCGTGCACGCTCCAATGGAAAATGGCAAATTTTTCGCAGAAAAATAAATATCTCTTCGTGTACCAGAAAACGACTAATAAAATGATAGAACTAACTAAAACCAGGTACCGATGCTGTTAATTAAACGTCTTTATCTCTTGGTATCTCATGTATTCAAATGCTCACTGATAGCACTCATGAATTCGTATGTTAATCGTGCATTCATACGGACCTGACCAGGCTAGAGACTCCGCGGGCTAATTGCTTCGGGTTAACATCGATTTCGCCTACGTTGAGTGAAACTAAAAAAAAAAAAATCGCCTTCAACTACGTGGAGGAATGCCCTAAAGCGAATGTATAATCACTGGGAATCGAGAGCGACGATTGACACAATCACCTCTCTCCCTCTCCCTCTCTCTTCGACCCCCCTCCTCGCTTCAATCCTTCTCTCTCTGCATCGAAATACTCTGACAATACTTGCCATTTCTAGCCTACAAATTCATCTCTTTCTCACTTCCTCTATCTCTATTAACTCTCCAAATTCTGCTGTATATATAGATCCTCTCTATATTACGAGTGCATGCTTTGAAGCAAATGCTGCTGTAATCCCTCGCAATACAGATAATGGCCGTTGGCATATACGCATCGACAATCAGCTGAATAATTACAGGACCTCTGGGTGCAAATGAAACCGGTATACATACCTTGAATGGTCGAGATATCTGTATTATAGCCACGAATTAAAATTTCGTACAATTACCGCTACAGCAATAGATATACGAGAGACAAACTTGAATCTTTGCTATGTTTTATTGCTCAAAGTGTAAATTTATTAGGAACGTCAAATGAAATCTATTCGTTTCGTGATATAATGGAAATATGTCAAAATTATTTTGCTCTTGAATCGCTGCAGCGACAATTTCACAGTTTTAATTCCCTTCACCCATTCTTATATTTTTATCTCTTTTTTAGTATTTATTGCTTGGTTTCTAGTGACGAACTATTTTCGTGAAGAGTTCGAATTTTATTGGACAAAAAGCTGTAGAGATATCTTGAGATTGTGAAGTTTACATACCGCATTGAGTGGTGTACGAATCGAAAAAATGAAATGTTCGAATAATATATTTATGCCAAAGCGGAAAGATTTTATTTTTTCAAACTTATTTGTTGTTCCCGGGTACAGTTAAGCTGGGACTAATCGTTCTACTGCTTAATAAAAACGAGGTGAAAGTTGTGCAGAGGATGCTCGTGGTGGATATTGGACGCTACGAAAAGAGCCACGTTTATAATTTTATGCAGAGAGGAAAGGAGCAAGCAGCGCGATATCGCCGTCGCATGGACTACGTTTGCGCGGGGGACTAGTGTACTAGGAAAAAAAAAAAGAAAAAGAAAGAAAAAAAAACGAGAGGGTAAAATAAAAACAGCGAACATCGCGCGGCGGCTACCCACATTGCAGTTCAAACTTTAAACCTGCGTTTGTGAGGTGCTCGTCCGAGCGTTATTATTTCTATCCTCTTAAAAGCTCTGGCGGATGGCGATGAGAACAAGCGCTTGGGTTCCGGCTGCTTCTCTTGCCGTCGTTCCACGAGAAATGAATGCTCTTCTCTCTCGTCGCGCGCATTTCTGTATATACGCTCGTTAGCACATGTAGGTGAAGGAGCCAGAAAAGAGATGAGCGAAAATAGTGCTGTTGGTAGATATCGTTGTTCTGAGAAACCCAAAGGCGTGATCCGGAAAGAGAACAACGAGCATCGCGAGCCCTTTTGATTCTAATCGTAAGTAATTCACGTCCAGGTTCATCTACAGCTATAACTCGATGTACATGAGTCGATACCATGATCCCAATAGCCACTTTCGCTTCATGATCCTACCTGTTTTTCTTTTCTTCCTTAAACCCAGCATTTAACCTCTCACCTTGCACTAAAATGTTTTCAACTTTCTATTTCCCGTATATTGGTATGCTGGATTATCTCTTCTATTATTGTTTCCTCATTTCCTCGCGCATTGAAAACAAAAATTACTGGCTCTCGTGCCATCGAAATTCAGCGCACACGTTTTAGGTTCTACCGCTATGTAAAGCACGTTCTTTTTAAGTATTTTTATGAATTTTTTTGTTTTTTTTTTTTCTAATGAGAAAATGCGATACTATCTTTAAGAAAAATTTAAGCTGATTTTACAATAATTAGTCATTGATTTATACAGTCAAAGTGGAGCCTTCAAAAATAGACGAGGGTGGCGGGGTATGTTTAGAGGCTTTTGCAGTGATACTAACATGCTACATAATTACCTAAATGGCAGACTCGAAAAAATAAATTTAAAAAAATGTGTTTATTGTTGTAAATTGTTTAAAAAAATAAGAAATTATTTAAATATTAAAAAGATTCTGGGTCGGGTAAGAGAGTTATGTGTATAGAACGTTGTGTCAAAATTTAAGACCAATCGAATAGGTAAAAAAATGAAAAAAATATGGAAAAAAAATCGATTCTTTGAAAGCGTCACATATAGGGGAAGTACCTTAATGGTTTATGCATTGATTGAAAGATAGTGAGACAACTGGTATTGCAATTGATTTTTGTTTTCTTAACGATAGTCGTCTCCAGTACATAAATATCGATTACACTGTGAAAAGAGTTTAGTTTAATTAACCAACGTTTTGAATCAACCAAATAAATTTTCTTGTCTTCGATATTCTTCAATAAACACAAAATATATGTTTCATTCAATGAAATTAATATTTAGTATAACTGAATATTGAATATTACATTCGACGTACGTATTTCACAAAGCCATTTGGTTGATTCAACTATTCTCTCATCTCAGTCATCATCAAAAAACGTTTGACGTTTATTGGAAATAAATAACAGATAAAATGTTGAAATACCAAGGGAAAAGAATGAAAACATTTATCAAATTCAATTGTTTGTTTTTCTGGTTGTACGTGCAAGAGACCTCGATAAATAACGCTGAATCTTACCACTTTCATTCACGTTGAACGTCGAATATTGTTCGATCAAGCTTTCTCACAATATAATTCACATATTTTTATACATATATATTCAAAACTGAAATAATCAATATCGGATTAATTTCCCTACAAATGAGAGCACAGGGTGGCCCGTTTCAAAGCACCTTGAGAACCTTTGTCTCGACCAGAGACAAAGCATCTGACAGTATCGTCGTCCTATCTTCTTTTATTTGTTTTTCCTCTGCTGTATTATATTCCCGACCATATAATAACGAGATATATATATATAAATATATAGGCCTAACGATGAGGGAACGTCAATGATGTGCGAGGAAGCGGTATACGCTCGAACGGTTCGTATATCGCGAGGGTAAAAAAAAGAGATGGGTGTAGATGAAAAAGGGGTAGATATATGTACTGGTCCATACGGATAATAGCACTAGGTGTTGATGTGTCGTTAGGCTCGTCATCAAAGTGTGCTCGGACGTGGATGATTATCGTACATCGTCTCGCCTAAGCCTATCATACGATCGGTGATATGTAGGAGGGGCGGCAGGGAGGGGTGATTCTCCCTCACCTTTACCCTATATCCAGGGGGTTGATACATCGACGTAGACCATCGATAGACGAGAGGGAGGCTCACGAGTTTAAGCGGTTACACTCTCATCTCGTTAATCCAACAACGCGAATGAACGTGACAGAGATACCTGAGATGAGAGAAAGAGAGAGAGAGAGAGAAAGAAAGGAGAACTAGAAAGATAAAGATGGAGAGAAACGCAGAGAAAGATGATGGATGGATGCTAAATTGCATTGATTAAATCCAGCGTGACACACCCTCAATGAAAAGAGATAGCGAGAAGCATACATCAGCCTCTCGTATCACTCTTGAGTAGATCGAAATGGGCGAGATGGAACGAGAGCGATCCTTTGCCGCTCAAAAGACATAAGCGTGCAAGGCATGAGCAACCCCTCCACCCTAACTTTCTCTTCTTCTTCTTCTTCTTCTTCGTGCTTTGTCCTTTCTTCGGTTAAATGAGCTATAGGTCACTCGTCACTTTGATCATTACGCTCCTTCACTCTCGACTATCCTCTCTACATATTTCAGCCTATTACGAACTTCAACCGATATTCCTGGAGCATCTTCCTCGAGATTCTTGAAAGAGTTGTCCACCTGCTCGGTCACTGTCTGAACTCGAACGCCCTTGGAGCGATGTACCACTCAGCCTCCACGAACTTCAAATTTCTTATGGCTGAAAATAGGGAATAATCAAAGAATACGTTGGATTTTTTTTTTAATACCACAGAAATAAATTACATCGTAATTTCTTATAGAATTTCATCGGTATAGCAACGTGGTATAGACATTCTCTTAGACTAATTCGAGCAAGCAATACTATTTTTTTTTGCAATTCGACATTGAAAAATAAACTCGAAAGACCGTTTTCTGATGGTAGAAATCAGAGCTGCATTGTTGATACCAGGGCTCTTAAGTCAGTTTAACGAAGATCAAGGCTGAAACGAGATGACTTTTACGAAACTTTTGTGCATTAAGGTCAGTCGGGGGGGAGGGGGATTGTCTCAACGAAATGAACATTTTTCGGAGGGTTACAAAACGCGATTTGTCTCGAACTCGATTCGAGGATCAAAGTCGATGTATATATTTTGGAAGGTTTCTTTGTGAGTAACTTGAATATATAGTGCTAGCTATTGGTGAAGAAGCTTTGTCGTGATATCGAACGACAGGTTTCTCTTCTTTACAATGTTCATCAGCTATACATGTAGCAAGAAGAAGAAGAAGAGGGTTTCTCCCGAAATTCAGATAAGTCTCCTTGACGTTCCATGCTGTGTTTGTATGCGTCTGTATTTGTACATAGTAAATGGCTCCGTAAAGAAGGGACTTCGAAAATGTATTACGGGGGCTCTTTTAAGAGGATTTTGCTAAACGAAGAAAGAAGAAGATGGCGAGAGAATAGCGTTTGATGAACTGTCTCCTTTTTCTTAGTTCAGAATTTGTCCAGCGGATACAAATATAGTTATAGGAATCGTGAAGTAACGGAGGACCGAAAAGTGCAGCCTTTTAGCAGGGTATAACGATCGTTCGACGACTAATTTCTTATTTTCTTAGCGAGGATTTCAAGCTCCAAAAAATGTCTGATGAAAGAGGATTTTTTGAGTTCTGAGAAAACAGTTGTTACACAACGCAAAAATTCGAAAGTGATAAGACTGTCCGATTGATTCATCCGAAAAAAAAATTGAGTTTTCTATCTTCCGACTGTTATTTTTCGTTTGAGCTGATTCTTAAAGACGAAATAAGACACGAGTGTTGAACATATGCTGCCTTTCGGACCGTGGCCGCAAACGCGGATATTAAGTACAATTTAGTGGACTAGGGGTCGTGCGAGGCTGCAGGCGAAACCTTGAGCGACAGAGACGTCCTATGGGCGAAGAAGACATTAGTGACCATTTCCACCCGCTTGAGGAAAGGAACTGTGATGTTTTCTTGAATCCTCCCCATCGTCGTTGATTCTTTACCCAGCTGCTGCATATTCTTTCGGTGATTTTTCGTTTCCGTTTTTTACGACGTTTGGTTACGATTTTTTCAACGTTTTCGATTCTTAAATAATGGATGCTTTCACCTGCTATTTTCATATAAATATTTAGATTCTTAAAAATTGTTTAATCGTTATTGATCAGTAAAATTCTCGTGACAAATTATCGTTTCTCTCTGGCTGTCAACGTTGTAAACTTCATAGAAAAACAGGGGATAAGCGAACGTCTTAAAACTGCTGGAATATTTGATTATTATTCGATTTTCAGGTGTGCTCCATATACCAATGGCGAAAGTCCTTTCGATTTTATGCGAATGAATATTTAATAACGTTGTGCAACATAAAAATATCGTCTCGTATCTACCTGCTCCAATTCTTCAACTTTTTTTTTCTTCTTCTTCTTCTTCTTTGTCCACTTTTTTCTTACCTTTTTTATGCTTTACCCTTCTGCGATCTGAGCTTCGTCGATAGCTCTTTCTTCCAAGGTACTCCAGACACTTGCGTCGTACATATACTTCGAGAGTATGTTGCACACATCCCTCAATACATACACGAAAATATCTTTATACGAACAGCCTCAACAACGTTCGTGAGTTTTATGGAAATTATACGAGGGATCAAGTTCTTGGAAATGAATCTCCGAAATATCGGGGCTCAGTATAAAAAAAAAAAAAAACAAAAAAAAATGCTTCGAATATCGATACGCTGGTTGAAAATGGCGAGAGAATCAGCCGACCAATTGTACGACTTTGTGCATCGAATTTATCAAAAAAATCAATGAAAACGATC
The DNA here is from genome assembly GCA_037576405.1 of Campoplex capitator. Lineage (NCBI taxonomy): Eukaryota > Metazoa > Arthropoda > Insecta > Hymenoptera > Ichneumonidae > Campoplex > Campoplex capitator. The sequence continues at coordinate 2,184,615 of JARBWI010000323.1, read as the reverse complement.
TGTTTTTCAGAGTGAAATAATTATTCGATGCAAAAGTGATCACAGCATTGCATGATTAAAAAAAAAATAATATGGAAAATATCCATAAGAAAAATAACAATTTATGCGAAGCAGAAAAGATTCGGTAAAGTATTCAGAAGCATAAATGTTTTTGGCGTTCATTTTTACACTGTCAAGTACACTCTCATTCTGTGATTCGACAAATATCACAAACCGACCTTTGCACTGTTCCGGAGTAGTTTTCACTTCTTTATTTTACACGAGAATATATTTGGTTGTTTCAAGAGCTCCCCCCCATGCCTTTGCAAAAAGGTATAATGTTGGTTTCTGGGATGTCAACGAAGAGGCTGTGTATGCAGGGTCGGTTGGACGCAGTCGAGTATTTTTCTATATATATATAGGTGATTTTCTTGCCGAGCTTATCTCAGCTTGGCGCAAAAGCTCGAGCTGCTGGGATCGAGTTCATGCAATTCTAAACTATTTCAATGAAATGGGATTTGCCCTGCGTACGTGTATATATGTATGTGAAGTAAAGAAAAACAAGAAAAAAGTGCAAGGACCTCTGCACACACGATCGTACACTTTTGATGCTCTTGGTCTTGTTCTCTTTTGTTCTAAAATTTTTACGACTCTTCTTTCCTTCTCTTATTCTCCTTTTCTCACGAATTCGGTCTTACTTTCTTTTTTTTTTTTTCACTCTCGTAGTCACTCTCTCGTGGACAACAAAGGAAGTAGCCCTGAAGAAAAGTGGATGGTAGTGCACTACTCCAATTTTTTTTTTTGCTCCCACACACCGCAATCCTTTTTCCACCTTCGTCTTTTCTGCTGCGCTTTCTTCATACCCCTTTACGTGTTTTTTCCATTCGATTCTTCTCCTCAACCTTATACATATTCGCTCTTTTCCAGTGTTACTCCTATCGATTCTTCGCTACTTTCCTTTTTCTTACTTCCTCCTCTTGCATCGATCTCTCCCCTCCAGCCTGACATACATTTTTTTTTTCCTTCGATATCTTTATCGTCTTTGCTTTTCTCTCGTCCATTTGATCGTCGTCATCGTCTCTCTGTAATTTTCTTGCTTTCTTCTTTTTCCACGTTCAATGACTTTCGAAGACTTTCAGCCAAGACATCGCGATGCTTGATCAAAAGCTTTATTCAGCTGCCCGCGATTCTCCTTCTTAATATTTGTACAACAATTTGTTTCGACGAGTTAAAAATCTTGCGAATTCTGGATTGCCCAAATGCCCGCAGACCAAAGAATCTTATAAAATATCTATAGATGTATCGACTCGTGCGTATCCGGTCGCACTTTGTACCGTCTTCTTCGTCGCGGGCCAAAGTCTCAGCGTGGTTATATTCTGTTGCTGATACACACTCTTCGTCGTTGGAACTTTTCTTCCTATTTCGCTCTGCTCAGCTAACTTTGAGGGCTTTTTTTTCTTCACATTAGCATATCGACTTATTCATACACCCCGACGAACTCTCGCTCCTCGTGGCTTCGTCGTCATCGCCCGTCGTTGTCGTTCGCCTTTGCGTGTTATATACATCGCAAGCTTCCTACAGAAGTCCCCCCTTCGATGTGTATCACGGTCCTTTTCTCCTTCTTCTTCCTCTTCTTCTTTTGCTTCTTTCACTTTTTTTTTTCTTCTCTATATTACTCTATCACGACAGGGAGAAACGTGTACGACATACTTCCGCGATACTTCTCATTCGTGACTCGCTCTTTGATAGCCTCGTCATCCTACAACGAACAACGACCAACCCATCCGCCCGCGAACGATTTCTTTTACGTTTTTGTACTCAATAGAATTTAGCCTCTCGGTTTCCAAACAGATATACAAACGAGACTCGTTGGATTGTTACTTTAATAAAAATTTAAATGTCCCCCCATTTGTAGGAGGAAGAAACAAAAAATTGCTTCTCATTTTTCTAACGACAGAGTCATAAAAGTCATTCGAAAAAAGCATGAATAGAAATTTCTGATCAATTCGACCATCCATTTTTTTTTCCTGCCTGCTCGTATATGCGATTGCTTCGCTTTATTTCTTTGGCTCCAGCTTCATTCTTGTTCGATAATCAAGTCCATTTGTACGTCGACATCTTCACTGATTAGAAAAGTTATCTGAGATCTTATCGAAAACGATTTTGTATGAAAATTCAGTGTCAAACTTCGGAGCAGGGTGCACACCAAGTCCAGAAAAAATAAAAAAATTGTTCGGTTGAAGAAGTCACTGGGGTTACTTCAATGAATCAACTATCGAAAATATCTTTAAGCAAATTTAATAACAGTTCGACGAGACAGTCGAATTCAATATTCATCAATAATCAATATAACGATCATTAATAAAACGATAGACTCGAATTTGCATATTTAAAACTGATCCAAACGACTATTACTCACATTATTATCGTTGAAAATTTCTATTTTTTATTACATAAATTATTCCATTGAGACGAAATTTCATTTAGAGAAAAAGCTTGAAACTCGGTCGTAAATTCATTGAGATATCGATCGTCATATCGTCTCTAATAACGATTGTTAGAAGTCGGAGGAAATTTAGTGCGAAAAATGATCATACTTTTCTACACTGAGAAAAGAGTTTAGTTGAATTAACCAAGGCTTCGTAGAATACGTCGAAAGAAATATTTCGTTCATTCAAAAAATCGTTCAGTTGGACGAATTATTAATTTTATTCCACTAAACAAAGATACCAATTGAATCAACCAAATGAGATTTGTTGTCGTGGATTTTGTTGGATCAACGTAAGATATTTTTCATTCAATGAAACTGATATTTAGTATAACAGAATATTACATTGGACGTATTTCACGAAGCCATTTGGTTGATTCAACAATTCTCTTTTCTCAGTGTACCAAAGCAAAATAATATCGTCAGTAATTTTACTAAATCGTGGCTCATTATTCCGATGATATCTCATATCGATGTAAGTGAGTGGTGTAGCAGGTGAGCTTTTGAGGTATGTTTTGCTGATGGTTTTGAAGGATTCTCTGGAGAGGCGCGTGATTTTCAAGATAGTCTAAAAAGGTAGTAACTTTCGAGAGCAGGTGAAAGAGAAAGGTCAAGTCGCGAGAGGGTTGTACTTAGTAGTGGATTTTCTCTGGTAGGATTGGGTAGGCTCACTTATAGTCAGAGCGATCCCGTTTGGTTGTGTGGGGAACCCAACGTTTCCCGTCCGGTTTGCGTATATATAACTATAGAATATATGTATATATTTAAGGCTATAGTTTGGTTCGTCGCGTGAGCCGAGTGTTGCCGAGGCTGGTCGAGTCGGGCCGAAGCAACAACGACGCGGCAAGTACCGAGCGAGGGTAACAGTAGTGCCGCGGCATTTGTCAAGGGAGGTTCGCAAGCGGCTCTCTCCCTGTACAGCATCACGTAATCACGCTAAAACCAACGTGTCACCGCTCAATCACCAATAAAAAAAAAAAAAAATATGAATTTATGAATGTATAGTGAAAAATGTATTTCATGCAACGCCGAGATAAATATTATCGTTTGATGAAATTATTATAAATAATAAAAATAAAGTGGAAAAGTGATATTCAGTGGAAAGACAAAGATTTTCTTTATTTTTTATATCCGTTTCGAGAATGTCGAAGAATTAAATTTGAGCCCCGTTATTGCTACGAATTCTCGAAAGCGTGTTGAGCTTATTTTCACCGAGTCAGATGTGACGACTCGAAGAAAAAAATTCGTTTACTTTTTTTGTTTATCCGTTCGATATATCCACGAGCTTTATATTTTCGTTCCTCTTGAGCTGGGAAAATAAAAAGTTGGAGCAAATATTGAAGCAGCCGTCTCTTAAGCCTCTAAGATTTTTCGTTGTGTTCCTCGAGCTCGTGGGGTTAGTCACACATTTGTAAACTCGAACGGACTCGCCAGCGTCTACAAATATCACGAGGTTCGGAGCACCGAACAGAAATGCTACACGATCCATGACGTCATAACAATAATACGGTGGAATATCCTTATCTCGCTTATCGCAATTGATAACGCATCGTTACACGTCGAAGTGTGTGATAAATCCTCGGGCAACGATGATCGCATCGCGTGTCCTGTGGACACGGTGAAAGTTATAAAAGTGCAGCATAACATTGATCATCACACGTAGAAAAAACAGATTTCTCGTTGTAAAACTTTGGCAAAATCTTAAGTCGTTAAAACAAAACGTAAAAAAAAAAAGCATCGAATAAAACTTTGAAGACTCGATTACAATTCAAATAATTTACTCACGATTGACATCTTATGAATAACAAAATAATGATCCTACGAATTGACTCGTATCGATTTTAATAGACGAATTAAACTTTCTGCAGTGGTGATAAATACAGAAGAATAATTTGTCAAAATCGAGCTTGTACTTTTAAAAAAAATGGTAATTTGAGAAAAGTAGCATTTTTCACCTGCTCCAAAAAAATAATACTTCTACAGAGAGCAGCAGCAGCAGCAGCCTCGTTTCGCCTTTCTCGAGCTGTACAGTACCTGCGGAGAGAGAAGTCTCGAGTTCCCAAGGTGGTGAAGGAATTCCTTTGTCCTCGAAGCTGAAGAAGGAGACTCGAGGAAGAGAAAAAGAGAGAAAGGGAGAGATTGAGGGAGTGAGAAAGAGAGAGAGAGCGAGAGAGTAGATGAAGAACCACAGAAGCGAGGAAGGGGAACCACGCGGTGTAAACTGATGGTAAAAGCGTGAGAGAGAGAGAGAGAGAGAAAAAGAGAAAGATCTGTGGCTCTTTTTTTTTCCGGAGAAAGAGAAAGAGGAAGGGAAAAAGAGGCTGGAACTAGCGTGACTCGTGGCTGGTTGGAGTAGTTTTACCTGGGCCACGTATACGTGAGCGTGAACCACCGGGTTTGTTGAGAGAAGGCGAGAGCTTCGTTTGGGATCGTGGTGAATGTTCGTCCGTGCAAGACCAGCAAACGCCGCCATAACTGAAACTCGGAGGCAACAAACCAAGACGGCTGTACCGAGGGGCTCCATTTCAAGGCCAAATGTAATTTGGACGAATAGCCAAGGATAAAAAAAATCCAAATAATTACTCAAGTTTCTCGTGGGGTCCAACAACAACCAATAAAAAGAAAACCAAAAGAAATACAATTATTCGTGCATCTTTTGTACAAAGGATACACTCCTTCATGGATCATGAAATGATTTTCTGACGTGGAACCTTCAATTTTCCTATCGTTTCGGATAGCTCAGTGAAATCATAGTGATTTTCAGTTTATTTTTAGTTTATTATTATTTTGTTTATTTTCGTGAAGTTTCCTGTGTCACCGGATCAACGTTTATGTGGTTGGGAGTAAAAGTTAATGTGCACGTATTTTGAATAATATACGGGATAATAGTGAATCGCAGAGTGAGATAATGCAGCAACGACGCTTCTTCTCTGACGGTATGGCGTTGTTGAGGGCAGCTGTACTTGCAGCTGTTCTGGGCCAGATTCTCGGCTCTGTCGAAGCAAACAGGCCTCCTGGGACCCATCCGGGACACGCTTACTTCGAGCAGCCTTGCTGCGGACATTCACATCTTAGGCATCATAAAGGTTCGTTTATATCATATTACTTTCCTTCCTCATCCTTGTCCTTCCTTTTATTTTTACTTCAAATAACATCAATTTTTAAAGAAACAGTATCTTCATCGGTGCAACTTTTGCCTTTGAGATTCCTCCCTCGTTTATCTTCTTACCTCATCAACCCAGAATATTCTTTATGTTTCGAAAACCTCCACTGGTTTCGTCATGGCGTGTACGAATCGCCTGTCATTCACGTATAATATTCAACTTCCGGCACCACGTGCTCTCTTCAACGAGCTAGACGACGCCCCCGTCAACCACCTCGATCACGCTTGATCGACCTGTCATACCATTTCGGTGTATATAGATTATCCGATGTTTTAAATATACAATATATCTATGCGTATGGTAACATCATTCAAACACATCGACGATCTCATTTCCGACTATCCTAACTCATCTTATGCGATTAAAAGTTTGTGATGAAACATTTTTTTTTTTTTCTCGAGATGAATCGCGTTTAATGCGATCTCTTCTTAAAATCAATCACAAACTTTTCATGTCACCGACGTTGAAGCTTTTTTGTCGAAGTTCAGCTGCCGGCGTGAACGCTACTTGCGTTTTTTTTTTTTGGTTATTTATCGCAAGCGGTGATGAGACTTATCCTTGGACACTTGTCAAGGAAATAAATTCTTATTGTTTTTATGAAACAGAAGTGTTCATCTGTCGTCATTACCGCTTCGAAATAATTCGTCGTATATTTATTAATTAAAATAGTTCAAAATGACGAATCTCTCATCACGAGAATCACGTTTATGATGTGACTGGCGCGATCAACTTATGGTTCCAGCAGTGAAACGTATAGCAAATACATAATTTTTGTTCAAACGACACTAACGACAGCGACACATGACAGCGATCGTCGATCTGTGTGCAGCGAGACCATACTTGAACTCGAATCTAAGATTCGACATGGGAAAAAACATTTTGAGGAACGTTACAAACGGAGCAATTTTTTCGTTCTCTTTCTTCTATGAGGGAGAGTTTTTATCTTTTCGTTACAACATCTGTAATTGAAGTTTTATGAATTTTTTTCTTTCGAAACATGAAAACCTGTCGAAAATTTTTTTGGCGTGGGTGCTGAATGATATTTTTTAAATGCTTTTACAATATTTTATAAGATATTTCGTTGAGTCGTCGGACCACAAAAACCAGCATTTCATTGGTACTGAAATAAACTTTTGTTTGCAGTTTTTTTTCAGTTCGCTTTACACGTTGTAATTTTTTTATGCAAACTCTTCTCCTTGGGGGCAAATACTGTGAAGAGTTGTATTCCGAGAAACCTCGGGAAAATTTTGAGTAAAATAATTCACTACTTTTTAATATGCCGTGGATCTGCAGCGCAATGTCGATAAAAATCTTTACAACTCCTGGAATCCAGCGAATAGCTTGAAAATATTAAGAAAAAATATTTTCAAAGCCAAGAGCAATACACAAGAAAATGCAAAAACAAAAAAAACACGACTCCATTTTTCCCCGATGAAAAACTGAAACATGTTTTTTCCCTTTCTCTTGAAATGAATCTGCTAATACAGCTGCTGATAGATCTCATTTTCTCACAGAATTGCGTTAGAAATTTAACAGGAATGCAACTCATCAGTTTTTTTCGTAACGAGTAAAGTAATGATCCCTAAAAAAACAAGCCAGACGTTATGCTCTTGATTCGTTTCAGCTACGTACTTTTTCAAATAACATAAATTAAAGTCGAATCAATTGTTTCGTCAAAACGACGTGAATTATTCACTTTCTTCTTAATAGTTTTTTCATTCAACTTTTTTGTTATTTTTTTTTGTGTTTTAATTCTGCTCATCTCACTTTTCCGCAGTGGAAAGTTTTTTGTTTCCATAAAAAATACGATTTTTTTTTTCATATATATTTTTCCAAACGACGTTTCTGCTTCATTATTAAATACAAATTTCTAGAGTTGGGCATTGACTGGCAAATGGATATTTCCTTTTTTTTTATGAGTGTAAATATAACCCGATATTACTTTGCCGACTATAAAAGCGTTATTAAATTTCATGAACGAAATGGGCCGCAAAACAAAAATGTATATCTACAAAATCGATTTATTTGAACGAACAAGAGAAATTCAATTTTTTCAAAAATATTTTCACAGAATCACACGTCTGTTATGCATTACTCTCGAAACAACGTTATTAATGTATTCACAATAAATGAATTCGAACTCGATATTTGCGTATTGAATAAAAAAAAAACGTAAATTTTCGGATAAATACGAATGAATATACGACACTGATTCGAAACGAAAACGTGTGGGCGTTAAAATTTTCTACGTTTACCCTTTTAAATCCGGATTGTCCGATAGATCAATAAAATATAATATCGATAACGAAATTTCAAATGCCCATAAATAAAATGAATGCCCCTCCTGAAAATTCTTATTGCTCGTCAATAAAAAAAATCCTTCACGAATCCAGCACGAATAAATTTTGTTTCACTGAAAATGTGCAAGACGAAATATCGGATCAGCAGCGAGACAATATATACTTCCGGAAGTTCAAACGTTTCAAGTGCGATGTTAGACCACAGTTAGACGCCGTCGGATAAAGGCCTTTTTTTTTGCTGAAGGTACAATAGTTTTTCGTCGAAAGCACTCGCCTCTATACACGCAGTTTTTCATAAAATTCTTCCCCTTGCGCCTCAATTTCCGAATAAATTGCTTTCGTTAGTCGATAAATCATTTGGACCGGTTGGTCGAACGAAAAGGACGGTAAAAATGTACATTGGCCAGGCCCGCGAAAGCTCCCCGTTTGCATATACATGATTAATATTATCTCTTGCGTTTCTCCGGGCCGTCTGCTGTGATCCACGCGATATTACCACACGGCGCTTAGAGCACTGTGCGCGACTCACTTCATTATGTGTTAATGTGTGTATATGAGCGTGGGTGAATGAGCGAGTCAGAGAACGCTTGTGTGTTCGGCGGCTGGTCAGGCGCTCGTAAGAGGGACGCAAGATACGGCCGAATGGAATGTGGAATGGTCGGCCGCACAGTTCTCTATAGCTCTCGCCTCCCTACGAGCCGGTTAGACATGGTTAGAAATATAGTACACAAATGCCTGAAAGTGTAGGTGGAATATACCGGTTGCCTGCTGAATCGATATTAAAATTATTCGCCGTAGCAAAAAGTAAACAAGTGGGTATGACTAATACCGGAAATGCGCAAATTGCGAGATCGTTTTCCAATCATATTCAAAAAAACATCGAATTTATATTTTTATCGATTCGTAGAATTTTCATGATTATCAATGAATAAAAAGGTCTGAAAAATGTAGCTCCATTGAATCGTTTTATAAGGACCAAAGTATAGAATCGAGGAGCCTGGGGCCAGTAGACGTCAGAGCTGTCAATGTAACGTGTCACGAGATTCTGCCGAGTCTCTTGATGCAGCGAGCGAGTGGCCTTTTTTTTCCTTTAAAAAATTCATGAGTTCTGGAGCTGGAGTGTCTGTGCAAAATCGTTAATTTCATCGTTCATTGGGTTTGCAGTTGCTTGCAGTATGTTGGTCATCGCTACTCAGAATTTTCAGACTCGGAGTCTGCGTTAGGCTTGTGCCTTCGGTATATTAATTGGCATCATCAACCGGCTGCGTAAAAGCATGGATGGAAGAGATGGACGTGTGTGATGGGATGGACGGATAGGATGGAAAGAACAGATAAAATTCATTCAAATTTTCCACGGATACGGACGATTAAGGAGTTTCTTCATCATTTTTTTTTTAATGCACTCCGAGCTTGTGCGAAGTCTTTGCAGACAATTTGAGCGGAACGTGCATGCAGATACGCGTGTACGAGCGCATTTTTTCGCGAGCTTGTGCTTTTTTATGCCATTTTTGTTTGTATAATTGAATTTGGAATTGTGTTGTACTGCTTCCATTATCATGTACCAGCGCAATATAATAGTAAAAGCTTTTGATACATATTGGATTATTTTTGAAAGCTCTCAGGGTGCGACAAAACCCTTCAGTTTTCAACAAAATTTCATGATTTATTAATCGTTCTCGGCTATGTCAAAATGACTATCTTGAATTATAGATAGAAACGTTGAAACAGGTATCATTCGAGATAGCAGTAACGTTTGGCTCATAACGAAAAAGAATAAAGTTGTTGATAAATAAATAAAAACATTGTTTTTATTTACAAAGGAGACTCGTCATTTTATAGGTATGAGACCACGATTTTTCAATACTTGGCGTTCTTTTTAACTTTATGAAATATATACATGTGCAGGAGAGGTTTTATCGACGAGTCCCACAGCTCGTTCTCCTTATCGTCTGGTAACACCACGCTCAACGATCGTTGATGTTATTAGCCAGCCCGGTGAATTTAGCATGGCGTTAAACACATATTCTCATAAATATACATGTGCAAGCACATGTGGGTTAGGTTTAGCGTTTGTGGCCTATTATCCATCCACATGGTAGAGCTCACTCGTGATACAATAATGAGATAAGTGTATATATATGCTTATTCCGGGCTAGCAAAGCATCAGCATCATCAGAGCGGAGAAGGAGGATGCGGAGGGCTGTACTCTCGCTCATCATCCACCTAAATCTCTACCATATCGAATATCTCGCAACTAACCGAACGGATATTAATTCCGACGCTTGGGTTTCTCTTGAACCTATCCCTTAATCGAATTTACACGAGCACCTCTGGAAAGCTCTCTGCCCTCTCTCTCTCTCTCTCTCCCAATTTGTGCAATACGCACATACGTCCGTGTAAACGTACGCATATATACCAATTCCCTCAAGTTGGTCCAAGCCACCCACGATATACTAGCCCAATTGCAGGAAATTACAACGGATTCTTGGTTTATGATCTCTCACGAGATCCATGCGTGCTGGTTCCACTAATCAGCCAACAGCGAGAGGTAGTAGTTGCAGATTCTATACATTAACATCAGCAGGCTACGGTCTCGAGTGGGACCGTACGGGTCATATACAAGAATCATCGAATCGCTCTTTTGATTTTCGCTCAGAAGCCCTTTGAGCGTGTAAAAATATACACTCTGATTATACACTCCTTTGCATCGAATCGATACCAATGCTTCGGTTGATTGAAGTTTTCGAAACTGTTGCCAATTTTAAAGTTAAAATTTTCTTTTTAATTCTGTAACCTTTTACAAAAAGTCGACATGGAAGAGTTTACAGAATTCCAGTAGCGTCATTCCGCATTTAATTAATGGCCATTCATCACACTTTGTCCATTCATTCCGTTTACAGATTATTCTAAAAAAAATGTTTCTAACGTTTTTCAGCGACATGTAAGAAGGTGAATGATCAATGTCGGACGTTCCATTAAAGCCTCCTAAAAGCGCAGTGTTCATTATTTGATTAAAAAACTTGATTTATCGCAAATCAGTGTTTTCAAGATCATTGAAATGGAACCAATCGTTTTTTCTTTTTATTTTTCCTTTTATCTATCGGAAAGAATTTCTCATACAATTTCTTGAAGGATTGCTCAAGTTGAGCAACACGATGATCAATTTTTATAAAGGATATTAGGTCGAACGTATCGAGAAAAATTTTATTAGGGTAAATGCTATTTGATCATTGGGTCTGAATCTTTTCAATACGTGCATTACGACGTCTGGGTGTCAATGGTGTTTATATGCATAATATAAAGCAGGAAAATTGTAGGTACTCGTATATCAAAGTATTTCCGTGTGGGTAGAGTGAATGTCCGGAAACTTATCTTATATTACTCTCGTAATATCCGGCTTGCACTGATTACGTCGACGCACATCTGTGTCCACTGTATTATTGCTGCTGTTTCGTTTATATGACGAAGGCAGCGAAAGTTACTATTCCAGGCAACTTCACGAGCGGACAATGGACTCGGAAAACATAAGCATAGATTGCACGATGTTTCCAACTGTCGGATCTGATGCATCGCGTATCAGAGTCGATTTCAAAACTTATCCTCTTCGCGATTGTCGTGCAAAGCTGCCTCTCTCCCTTTCTATTCTCGATAAACCTCTGTCGTTCTTTCATGCTCCCGAGGGGTATGGTAACTATCATTTAAAACTTTTCATGAAAATATACGGCAGCGTATGTACACACACAAGGTTGAGCGTGTAACATGCGAAGAAAATATTTCCTCACTGTACAACGACGTATTTACTCTTCATTATTATATGTTTCGTTCTGAAACAAAGTTTCTCGTGTGATTCGCGGCCCTTTTATTCTCATCAAGTACGTCAGTGGAGTTCTGGACGAAACAGAGTTTCCAAGTCTTCCGGTAGAAACGGACAAGAGAAGAAGAAGAAAAAAAATGGCAAAAAAAGAATGTAGCAGGAGAAAGAAACGGACTGCAGATAGAGTTGAGTCGGTGGCTGCGGGAATGAGGAAGAAAAAAAAATGAGCACAAGTAAGACGAAAGAAAACGTCAGAGCAAAATGTGGGATGGCTGAGAGGAAGATGCGGGAATGGGAAGGCGAATTAAAAAGTTTTTCTCTCACCCTGGGCTCAACGGGATTTACAACTCGGGCCAGCTCGATCCAACCGTAAAGAATTACCCTATGTAAATCGCTCCAATCTTTATAGTACGAACTCTCAAAAATACACACGTACACATCATATATAAATATATATACTTGAGCCAAACCTTAGTTGGCCAAAGGATTCCTCTCCAAACGACATTTGTATAAAGAAGAGGAAGGAAGATGGAAAAGAGTTTCCAGTGGATATATAAGAATAAGCGGTCTAAAATAAGAACAGTCGGGAGGAAAAAGAAATACAAAACATCAGAGAAAATATGAAGAAAACGAAAACAAAATGGACCAAGATAAAGACAGAAAGATTTCCAAGTGACTCCTCTCTCTCTCTCTCTCTCTCTTTCTCGTTTCTTTTCTTCAGCTTTTTATATCTTATAGTTGAAGTGTTTCCAGTGAGCTGTTTTTTTTTCTTCTTATCGATGAATACTTCAAGATTCCAAAGATCAAAAGCTTTCTCCGATTAAACATCTCACTCAGTTCGATTATCTTCCACTTAGTTTTCTATCCGGTATCGTGTATAAAAATAAAAGAGAATGTTTCTTCATAGAAATATGTTCCAATTGAAATGCATTCGCATTTGTCGACATTTTATCATTGATCGAAAGCTCGTGAAACATCCGTATTTAGATTGGGGGATTTTGCCAAGTTCAAAAGGCGGTCCTTTTTATCGTTGTTGTCATAATGGATGGCTTTGCAAATGTCGTACGAACTTTACCACGAGTCTGCAACTACCGCGCGGTCTACATGTGCGCCAGTAACGCCCTTGTCGAGTCAAATATACAACACAGTTATTTACATCGACACACGTACATCAAGCATGCAAATCCCTTCCAGTAAAAAAAAAAACAAAAAAAAAAAAAAAACCTGGACAAGTACATTTGTTGACCACCGTTTTATTTTTTGCACAGAATTCTCGTGAAAATCAATCATAGCAACACCTTTTTATTCATTCAATCAACTCGAAAATTCATTCGTTCAATTTCAAATACAGCAGTTCGGAACTACCGAAACAACGGTAAAGAACAAATATGTAACGGCATCCCGGAACGAATGAAGGTCTGACACGGAAAAAAAATGGCTCAGGAATAATTGGAAGTTTGGTGAGGAAATGTTGGCAAACAAAATGCAAACTTCACGATATACAGGATGTGAGTATGTACGAAATATGTAAAAGTAGAATTATACATTGACTCCATCGGTACGAATATTATACTCGAGGGTTATATGCTAGCGGTTGAACGTTTCAGTTGAGTATGGGACACAATTCGTTGCTTTTTCATTGCTTTGATTAAATAAACAGATGACAAATTTGAGAGCGAGCACTGCTTTATTCACGGAGCTACGGTGATCTCAATGGTACATCCGACCTCATTGACGATCAATTAAATTTTGCGTAGATGCACCGAAACGGTGTTTCCTGGTATATGCTATGAAAACTTAGGAACAATACATTGAACGAAACAGTCAAAATATGCATTGAGATCGAGTCCAACAATATGGAGCGAGTTTCATTGTGTCTAATGCATTCGGTGGTCGCAAATTTTGATATTTAAAAAAAAACTGTGGCTGAAATGAAAAACTAAAACGAATAGAGATAACTCTGTGAAAAAAACTTTTCGAAATCATGATACTAGAATTAAAGCAAAAAGGTGGGATCACGTATTTCGTCCAATAAGATAGTGGACTAGAGGGTCGAAGTGAAACGAATAAATAAATTCGATAAAACCTCGTTACGATCACAGCAAAGAAACTTGGCACACATTTCCTCTAAAAAATGATGTAAAACTTGGTATTTATTTATGGCAACCACGCAAAACCACGAGTTGCACGATTTTGACAGTTGAGAGATTTCCTCGAGTGCATTTGAGCCATCCGCATTTAAAAATTTCAAAAACACCAGGGACCAGGCAACTGAAAAACCTCAAAACGAACTCTTACTCTGAAAAACACTTTTCTAAGCGGTTTGGGTCACGACTGGACAGAGCCTGAGCCGGGCTCTGTGATTTTGGGCCGAATCAAATGTACCACGTGGCTAACTTGGGCAAAAAAATTGCTTCGCAAGCTACTAAAAGACTTTGAACAAAGTTTTTGCAATTAGCTAAAAAAAAAATCATAGAATTTTTACTCCCATCGTTGCGAATCATTTTATTGGGGAGAAAATATGATTCGACGAGTGCTTAACACTTATTTTCGAGTATACTTTTCCCGAGATTCTACCGAGTTTCTTGATACGTCAATGTGTGGTAGTTTCTATGGCACTTTAGTCCCGCCCTTGAAATCATACGATTTCTTTCGCATTTTGTTCTGCTCGCACCAAAATAAGGAAAAACGACGAAGAGAGAGTGGCGGTGAGGGAGGGGGATAAAGAGAATTGGTCCATATCGTCACATGAACGCCGGGAACACTCTCTGGGAAGCTGGTTAACGTCTTTTCTCGCAATTCTGTGAGTCGTGGCTTTCGCTCGAGTTTCCTGTACTCGCCCCAACTCTCACGCTCTTCATTTCTCTTCATAGTTTTCCCATTCGTCTTATTCTTTTCTCTCTCTCTCTCTCTCTCTCCTTTCTTTCCCTTCGCCGCTATATCCATTTCCGTTTTCTATTCTTTTTGGAGATCAAAGTTGCCGAGATATCTTTCGTCGACATTCCTCAGAGGTTTTCGCGAGCAGCCGTACAAAAAGCAACATTGGTGTGAGCTTCGCCATGCTGCTTCTCTCTCTCTCTCTCTCTCTTTCTCTCTGTTCCTTTTCTTCTCAATGTTCATATGCTTACTAGAGAATCATACATAATATAACTATACACGAAAACACACACGCCTCTTCCTCCTTCCTTGTATACCCTTCTTCCTTCCACGTATCGATTGCTTGATGAGAGAATACGAGTTGAAAAACAATATGGACAAACATTTCTTGCGAGATACGTTAACGCGAGAAAAGTTTCGAGACTACCGTATACAGTCTCTAAAAAGACGATGAAGAAATAGAAAATTTAGTAGAAAATACCGAGACGAAACGGGGTGGCTAAGAAAATTTGTATACTTTTTTTAAACTCCAACAAACTTTGTCTATTTTCTCCTCTTCTAAACGAGAAATGAACTCCGTTTTTCATAATGTTTTTTTGTTATTTTTTTTTATCAGTTTGGAGCTTGGTTAACACACTTTGTAATGAAAAATTAGAGTTCTATCATCATAATCAATTACCATTGATCCACCACTTGAGAGTCACGGACTCGTAATTTACTGAAATTACGCTCTTGATTCGATAAAACATGTGTCTCTTGACATTCGCTAAAAGTTTGAATTTTATTTTTTCAATATATCTACATCTAGTATGGGTTTATATTATTTTTTATATCTTTCAACTCCTCGACCAAATATATCGTGCGTCAGAACAATTTTTCGAATGATGCTACAAAAGATCTCAATATGGTATCGCAATGAGTAAGAATTACTGGCGAGATTAAGTACTCGATGATTATGCCTCTCTATTTTTTTTCGTTCGTTTGCTGATCTTGTTCTTCCGATCGCAAAAGTAAACTGATTTTATGCAGTAAAAAGTGAACGAACGAGCGTTGGAAAAGTGTATCACCCGAGGCTTTTGTCACAGCCCTCCGGGCATTTTTGCACGACGAAAGCATAACTCGCATTAACTTTTTTCCCTACGTTCTTATATACTTTATTTTTTTTTTTCTTATCGCGTTTCCTCGTTCTCGAACACCACCGATATCTTCGCGTCTCAGAAACCCCTCCAACATTTATTATTACGTAGTTTCTTTTTTCTTCTCCTGAACCGCATCTAACCCCCTCCACGCAACACATGTGTGAGAGAAAGAGAGATGGGCTGACGCTACGAAAAGAAGGAGGAAATTGAATCTGGTCTTATCTAAAGTAGCTATATGTCGAGTGGAAAGTGTAAGAAAAAAAAGCATCCGACAGTTACATCGCAAACAGGCCCTCACCGTTCTTCCCTAGATCCACAGAACGATCGAACAAATTGATACGTTACGTTTGTATTCTCTATCCATAGACGGCGAATAGTCACAGTGGTCAGCGAAGTTTATATGTTCAACAAAGTTTTTCCGGATCAAGAGATAAACACGGTCCGAGTGTGTCTATCTGCTTTGTTGAAACCACTCGCTTCGATATCTCCGTGTAAACATTTTTATCTCTTCTCGATTTACTTTCTAAAGACTTGAGATCCAACGTTTACGACATTTACTATTAAATATCAAAGGACATCCAGAGATTCTTTTTCATCTAATCGAAATCTTCAATGTATTTTTTGAAAATTTTGAAAAACAACGTAAACGTTTTGAAAAATAATGTTACGTGTGGGCTGAAACACTGAGTTCAGGGTGTCCTAGAAGCTTTTCGCCGTTGTTTTTTTTTTCCACGAATGAAAATATACTTTTCATCATTCCCTACAGAATCTCAATTAATTTGCGACTCGAAAAAAGAAAAATAAATTTGCTTTTCAATAATCCTAATTAATGAACATATACTTGTAGTTTCGGTCTTACTAGAAAGTGACTCGTCTCGTAATACCATTTTGTGTAAGTAAGAGCTGCCGAGTACGGGAGAGCATTGTTACTAAAGCCGCCAGCGCATGACTGCACTAGTCCGCTAGGGGGCGCGCGCGTGCGTTGGTACTCGGTACGTGTTACCCAGCGCTATCGAACCGGAGCGTTCTACTGCTCGCTCGGTCGCTCTTCGAAAACTTTTGCATCGATGTGTATGCGCGTATGTATACGTGCAAAGGTGTACTCTCCTCGATGCAGCTAATATAACCAGTTTGTCAGCCGTACATTTACGTACTAGCGTAGGCGCTTATATGTTCGTATATCGGTATATATCATGGGCTTCGATCGTGAATATCCAGCCGGAGAGCAACCACCCTCGTAGAACTCTCTCGGGTGCGCCTCATCCTCTCTGCGTGCCCAACTATAGCCACCTCGTGCGCGGCGCCACCTCTAACCCTTTCTATCCTTACGAGACCGCAGCCACCGCCTCTTCTCTACTCCCTCCCATGAGAATTATGCATGCATGCATGCCTTCGCGAACCTCCTTTCTCTCTGCAAATTTCCGCCGTTTGCTTATATTGTTCATATATAATTATAAACAACGGTGATTATAAGTAGAGGTATGAAAAGATTTTCTTCATCGACGCGTAATCCCATTTTAATTTTGTCTTTACAGTCTTATCTCTGTATACATATTCGTAGAATATTGAAAGACCTCGGGAACAAGAATTCGGCATTAACTGAAATGTTTCTTGAAGCTGTCGTAAACATATTGACTGATGTTGAATTCCATTTATTCTCGAAGGTAAAGCGTTTCCATCAAAGATTAATTGAAATTATAAATTATTATTCTTCAAATAGAAAATGATATTTATAGGATCGACAAATCCCCGAACAACGATTTGTCATTGTTCGGAAACAATCATTTTCTTACAGACTTGAGACAATGTTGATAATATTTTTTAAACTTTTATCAATTCTCTAATGTTGAGTAAATCGTTAGTTCGCGTTATCACCGACGTTGACAGATTTTGTGGAAATGAACCGTCCTTTTCAGTCTCGGCTTGTGTTATTAAATTCTGTCTCAAATCTCGTTTTATTAGCCCATCGCGATGTAGCGAATGTGTAGGCAACAGTTTTTCAATCACGTGTGTTCTTCTCCTGTCAGACAATTTCCTCGATCGAGACGAACACTCCAATCGACTGATCGAAACAATCAAAATTTGTTGTTTTTCTTAAAATGATGAGAAGCGAATGGACAACGAGAAAAATTGTATCCAGAGGTTGAAGGAACTCGTTATATTTATTTATTTCAAGTTATCCAATTGAATTTAAACTCTTATCTCATTGAAACGAAAACAAAAAACACCAAAAGGTTTTGTACAATATTTTCCTCGATCTGTTATCTTCGAATTAACTCCGACTAATTTTAAATTTATATTTACAAATTCAGTCATTTACACAAATACAACGGATACAATGCCATAATAGTGGATTCACTACAACACGTCATACATAGACGTATAGCTTCACTTCATTTTTTTTCTTTCATAGTTACGGTGCCGTTTTCTCTGTATATCTCACCTTATATATATATATATATACACAACGATATATATACTCTCGATTATCCACTCGAACGGAAACGATCGTGAGAATCATTTCGTCGTCCTGCAGCCGGCAGACGCGGTTATGTATGAACGAAACTCCTCATCCTGGACTTTTGGCTCAACACAATATACACATATAAAGTTGAATGAAGCTAGAGGCTGGGTATCCTCTCCCTTATCCATTTTCTCCACCTCATTCGTGCTATCAGAGCAATGCATGTATATATATTTGTATCGATGTATTTATATGTATATAAACGAAGCTCTCACTCTCACTCTCTCTCTCTCTCGTTTGCTCATAACCGCTGAGTTTCAAATGCGGTGTCCTCTGCCTGCGCTCTGGGGAGCGTGAAACGAGATAAAGTATTAAGGCCCAGTGAGATACTCAATTCTTGCGTCTCTCATACATACATCGAACTGCCACTTTTATATATATATATATATATATACATACACAAACGCATATATCCGGTAGCTCAAGAGCTTCGCGGGGTTGTGATTTTCGTCTCCGCTCCGGGAAAACCAACAGCCCCGGAGAATGAGGGATGAGGAAAAAAAAAAGTAGAAGAAAAAAAAAATTAGGGCTCTGATCCCAGCCAATAAATGCTCACATTTTTCGAGATCCTGATACTTTATTTTTCGCTACGTATATTTATGTCATTCAAAGAACATCAGTATATTCTCGCCTTTGAAAATCGGCACAAAGCGATTCACGATACAAGATAAAGTATCGCCATCGCTTTTATATCTGCAGGATTGTCCGTTGAAGAAAAACGACTGCTTTTTTTTTTTTTCTAGAAAATTTCGCGGAAATGTGAAAAGTTTTGATTTATTTTATCAGCCTTTACGAGAGCAATACTTTCTTTGGGAAAAAGAGAAAAAAAAATCATTTCGAGGATCATTTGCTTAGACGAAAATTTCAGGAGAAAAAAAATCGAAGCGTAATTGATTCGTTAGCGGAATCGCTAATGAAAATTCTTTCGTACATCTTGATGGATTAGCATACGACAGAGTTTGATAGTTGGAAAAAAAAAATGTGAGTAAAAGGGGAGGACAACAAGAGAAAAATAGTAAATGCTGAGGGAGGAGTTGCAAGTTTTCACACTCTCGTCGCGCTCTGATTGTGTATAAACATGCACATATACTAAGCGTGTGCAGTAACTTAGGTAAGTGTATGACGCGGTGCAACCCCGAGAGAATCGCGGACGAGGGTGTACAAAAGGGAAGGAGTGAGAGAATTCGTAGCCTGCTGCCGGGGACGGCGGCAAACGCATAATTAGCAGCTGCCTCGAACGACTGCGATGAAATAAATTTGGGCTTTAAGTAGCCGTGAAGTTGGTATTAATTAAGCGTTTTACACGCTAGCAACCCCCTCTCCACCCCGCCTGGCACTTGTATGTACCAAAAGCAACAGCAAAATACCACACTTGTTCAAGTTTCACAGTGTATAGAATTCTCTATAAATATATATATATATATATGCATATGTATTTGTTCAAGTGTATAGATATGAGAGTAGGAGGGTTGGTTTTGCATTTTACGATTCTATTAGAGTGGAGTAACGGTCATTACCGATTGTCGACCTTACTTTTTACCTTGAAGAATTTCACTACCAACTCTCTCTTACCGACAAAGCTCACCAAATTTATCGTACTTGCACTTAACACTCTGCGAATATATTTATTACCTAAATTAACCGAGTTATAGCGAACGCTAATTGTCTTTGGCTCTCGTGGGTTTTACATATGTGAATATATATTTGCGTTTCCTCTTGTGCAGTGGAAAACTCTGTAAGAAATAGAGGAACGGAGGAAGAGGAAGAGAGAGAGAGAGGGGGGCGGGGGAGAAGAGTTTTCCGCAGGGTTGCACAAGTAAATTCTCACGTCGTACAATAATTTTATAGACTACACTGCTTTCCAGCGTGTAAACTCGACTCTCGAGAGTATTTCGCTCTTTCTCTGTTGGTACCCAAAGTTGAGAGCACCGTTGAGGAAAATTGTAGCTCAGGTCAGGGGTAGCTCTGGCGTAAATATAATTTAATTGGTTTCTTAAACTATATGCGCCGCGCCGACGAGCTATTTTTCTCTCTCTCTCTCTCTCTTTCGCAAAATGTCACTTTCTCTTGGTTACGAGTTTGTTAGACTCTGGATTTTCGGTCTACAGAAAGTTCACAAACCCCTTTGATACCAGTAGATTTTTACTTTACACGTACATTCACGATCATCAACGGCATATTATACGGCATGATAACTGAGTTTGTATTAAACGGATATTCGAACGCGAGAAGAAAATAAAAAGAGCTGAAAAAGTGTCAAAAACATGGAATTGTATCAACAATCAGTATATAAAATATGAATTTGTATTTACACGAAAAATAAAAAATGAAAAATAAAAATCAACACGAAACAAAGTTGGCAGGCTTCCGTTAACTTAAAATAGCTTCAGGGTCGAGTCACTGACTTTCTCTTCCATCTTTCATGCTTCAAAAGGGATAAGATGTAACGAAGCCCAAACTTTATTAAAAGTTCTACGCTTTTCTTTGCGTTTCTATCAATCTATATATATTTAATGCCCCTTTTGCGATGCTCATCAGCCAATTAAGATATCACTTTGCAATTTGGAAATGAAAGAGAAAAACATGAGATGACTGCTTGGCTCTCCGGTCGTTTTACGTTTATCGAGGAGGCATCGTTAAAGGGTTCGAAGCGAAGTTTCGGCGCGCAACGGACGCTATAAAACTCTCTATATTTAGAGAGCACGTTGCTTTTGATGGTTTATAGACGCTGAGCGTCTGGTTTCTGGCTCCTGGGATCAGCGACCCTAATATAAATTAGAATCACAGCCTCAGAGCTTCTTCTTTTCCTTCTTCTTCACTCTCAATATATTTTTACGTTTTCATAAATGGCTTTTGTATAATATTGATAAAAATGGAAAAAGTGAGACGCTGATATAATGATTTTGTTGAGTCCTAAGTACACGACTGTAGGGTACGTTATGCAGCGATTATTTTATACATTTCAAGTTTTTTATGTAATCATGATTGCAAAAAATTATCCATTGATACAAGAATAATTTGATCAGTCAGGATAGAAAGTCGATCGCAGTGGGACCGAGAGGAATGCAGACGGGTGTCAAAATGATAGTACCATTTTTCAAGGAGGAATATCTTATTGAGAGTCGAGTCTTTCGAGAAAAATTTTCAACAGCCATAGACTATTTGCTCCTGATTTGAATGTGTTATCGAATTAATGTATTCGGATGATTATTCGCTCCTTTTCTCCATGCGACTCGAATTAGTATAAGAAAGATATGATTTTTTTCTTCTTCTGGTAATTAATTAATTAGGATTATGATACGGTATTGAGCTGAATGCCTGATGACTCTTCATCCTCGTGAAAAAGGTTGGAAGCTCAAGAAATGAGAACGAACCTCTTAATCTATTTCCAACTGCACGTGAATCACACTCAAAAGCCGTATCTATATCGCACAGGCATCCATCCATTTCGTCATATTTTTTTTTTTTTTTTATATATATATGGTTTTTAGGTTGTCAATTGAGAAAAAATACTCAATCCATGTACATATATATTCATACACGGAGTTACACTTTGCAGGATTTTAATCATTTCGCGTAGTCGCGCTCGTAAAAAGGGATTGCGTTTTAATGACTCTCGAAGTTTGAAGCTAGTGACTCCTTCGGCTTCAACCCTGTGACGGGACTGCAATTCTTGCTACAATTTCTGAGGTACGGCTACAGGAGGAAGAAAGTGGTTCGTTAAACTTTGGCGACTTTAGTTACTTCCATCGAGAGACTTTCGAGGACACTTTCTTTATGAGAGAGGTGATTATACGACGAGTTGAAAAGGAAAAGAAAAAAAATCGAACGATATACTTCGTTCATACCATTATTTCAATGAGCATTTTTTTGTCAATTACAACATATTTAAATTACATGCAATGATTTCTCAACTTCATTCTCTTTGCGGTATGCTCTCTCTCTCGCTCTCTCTATCTCTGTCAAGCTTTTCGTGTTAAACTTTGAAATCCTCCGATACGGTGAACGCTAGACAATTTCCAATTAATCGAATTGGCTCAGGGATAGAGAATTCCACATGATAGAGCTCTAAAGACAATCGGTTTATCCATAAATCTCTCCGAAGTCATTCCCAATCTTTCACTCCACCGTTATCGTTTTCTTTTTTCATACTCCTCCGAGCCAAGTACCTTCTATCTCTCTTAAATTGAAAATTCTGATTTACCGAGTCGCTCCAATCTATTCGTTTTCACGGTTTAAAGGAATTTTCTCGATCGAAAAAGATCTCTATTTCGGTCGTGTCAACCTCGGAAATGGTAACCCTGACTCGACTTTCGACCGAAATGCTTGCATTTTCCCTTTTATTGATTTTCTTTCAATAGCCCCTGAACAAGCACGACGACGATCAAATTGAAAAATTCATTTGGTCATGTTTTCACTGCTTAAGTGTCGAACAAAAATCCAAGAAATTCAACTCACTTTTCTCAAATCGTTAAATCATTCCCATTTTGTAATTGCAATATAATCACTAGTAAACAACACTGAATCATTAGAATTTTTTTATTTATAAAGAATCCTTCGTTTTAGTAGTACATTTGAGTCTGCGATATTCCGAGTACTGCTTATAACCTAGTCTAACTTTTGAAGGCTGTCCTAAGTCGATCTTTTGGGCAAAACCGATGGGTGCAAAGCGTTTATCCTCCTTGCCCGGTTATATTTCGATGGCGGTTTTTTTAGAATGGTTTTCGAATATAAACGAAGGCTAAACCAGGAAAAACGAACGGAGACCAATTTAAAAAAAGTCATGGTCAATGCAAAACCCACTGTCAATGCTGTCAGTGCAAAACCCACCAACCGAAGACTGGATTCAGTGCACCCAGTGCAGTAAATGGACGCATGAAGATTGCACTGCCTATACAGGATTAGGCAGCTTCTTTTGTACCGAGTGCAATGACTGAAACTTTTTTTTTTTTTTTACTCCATCGTCTTTGCCCAGTGCGGGTAGGCAAAGTGGATAATTTCTCTTATTTCAATTTTCTTTCCCAAAGATGTTGAAACATCTGAGTTGAAGAAATTTCTAATTGCATTTTGCTGTTTATCGTGCGCAAAAAAGTGTTGAAATAAAGAAAATTTCTGATATTAATTTCTAAATATATTTATTCTAGTCGGATATCAATACATCCGTGCTGCCCGGACTTTACCTATTTGCGTTTTTTCGAAATGATTTTCCTCCATTTTGAGAATACTCGGCTTGGATTTTAGGACACTTTGTATACGTTAGGAAAAACGTAGATTCACGGTATGCGGCCGTTTCCTAGCGGAGAATCGGCGATGACAACGAACTTTACGATCATCCGTACAAATCCACGGTGTGTGCTACATTTCCTCTGACTATAGCGATCCCCCAAACCACCCACCGTGACCGTACGGATTACGTATAAATACGAGGGGTGGTTATACTACATTACGATGGTAGTATACACCCAATGACCAAACTGGTTGTATTTTGCCTCGTACCATTGTGGAAACGCTTCCTCGATATCCGATGTAACCCCTGGTGTTTCCTTGGGATCCATTAGCTTTGCGTGTTTATTGCCACAATGACTTTAACATTTTTATTTCCGCAGTGTACTTCGAACTGCTGGTAATTTCGTTATATTTTCAGTTCATGCTGTAAAATATTTTACAATCAAAGTGTTCAGCAGAAATATTGGGATACGGAGATTTTGAATATAATCATATTAGAAAAGAAAATTGAGGCTCAAATGTATTGATCATTTGTTATTTTCTAGAGATAAATGCTCGAACGGTCCACCTCCAGGGACCATGGCAACTCGGTTAAAATAATTACATTTAATCTTTCACTATTGTTCATCTAAAAAGTATAAAAATTCTTCATTGCTCAGTTATCCAAAACTTAATCAAGCTCAACAATTTTTATAGATCAATCAAAAAACGAGATATAAGAAATGGACTCATTACAATAATTCCAAAATGATCCAAACAATTTTTGATTCCACTACAAATTTTCAACTGAGAATGTGTATTCGTGTTCAAACAAAAGATGTCGTATACGTATGTAGAAGTTACAAGTTCGATTCAACTGAGTATATTGCAGACTATGGAGAGCCATGGAACTTCTATCATAGTCATCATTAATATTCATGAATCCCAAGGCGTATATATAGGGCTATGTACTAAGATAGAAATGTAGGATCAGTTCCTAATGAAGTTGTTGTCTCCTTGACATCGGGAATAAACACAAGCCACTTCGAAGAGTCAGATGAGAGAGAATGTTAGTGCGAGACAGAGAATTAGTAGGGAGAACATCATGACCAAAGAGACCAAAGAGATTTCGTCTGTGTCACAGGCTGCCCATGTGGTCCAAATCGCTCTCTCCTGCTTCTCTTTCCCCTGTCTCACGGGTTCTCTTGCTTTTCGATATGGCTTTGCTCGCCTCTTTGGAGCAAGTTTGGTGGAACGGCGTATATAAGGCTTGTATTCGTCCGCTGATCTCCTCACAGGTGCATACTCTCTCTCTCTCTCTCTCTCTCTTTTGTCCTCCCTTCCCAAATAAACCTTAACCCTTCGTTGTTCCTGACGAAAACCACCATGTCGAAGCCTCCTCGACCCTGTTCACTCCTTTTACTATCGCTCTCGTGGACATTTGAAGAAAGAGAGAGAGTGGCAGAGAGAGATCCAAAGAGAGGCAGAGAGGAGGAGCTTTAATCAACAAAGACCACACGCTCTCTTGCTCACTTTCCTTTGCTCGATTCGCGAACGCAAAATCCTGTACACGTACGTCTAACAATCTCAACTCCCTAAATCGCTGGAACGTATCTATGGTTTATTCGAGAGGATCGTGCAGACATTCACACACACATGCAGACATACGTGCGCGAGCAAATCTTTGCCATGACGATCACCTCGATTGTTTGATGTATTATTTACCACCGTTGACGTTGGTGCCTACAACTCGTGGCTTGGTTGATGGCGGCAATGAGACTAGAGCGAGGCAAACCTATGCGTCATCAGGTTTATTTGCGGTTGAATCTCTCTCGCGCTCTCCTTCCTTCTGAAGCGACTCATTCGAGCAAACTTCCTCTGCCTAAAACTCCAGAGTTGCTCATCCTCCCCCCCCCCCCTCTCTCTCTCTCTCTCTCCTACTCGTTCTCTCTTACCATCCCAAGGAGAATCACTGTGTAAACTCTTTCATGTATTTCACCTTCCATGTGCATCGTTTACTCGGCTAATAGACTGGGTTACATTAACCTCACTCGTTTTACTTACCAACAAAATACCTCATTCGCAAATGCTTGTTTGTATACTAAGATCTCAACGCATAGAGACTCATTTGCACGCACACGTGAATTCGCTTCTATGAATCCAGGTTCGCGCGAACATCCCGTTGGTTTATCCGAAATTTCCTCTGATCAGACTACTACCTTGAAGAATTTGCTTTTCTTAAACTCGTGACTAATATCAAGGAGATCGTTTGAAGATATGACGGTTACCGGAAACCGTATATCAATATATTTCACGATCTCAAAAACGATCTATTCGGTGTTGATCGAATGAAGCTCTGACCAAACGAATGTCTTCGTTTCAAATTCATGAAACTTGAATAAAGGAGACTTGGCAGTAAAATCAAATTCCATTTCTCTATCGAGCTTTGAGCTATAACCTAAATCTACATATTGTTTTCTTCATTTTCTCGATTTTTTGTTGTCCCTATACCGTGGATTATGTTCCATATTCGATGTGGTTATATAGATACACCGGATTTTTTATTTACGAAATAAAAAAAAAATAAAAACCATAAGGAGCCTAAGCGTAAGCTACTTGCACACGTTGGTCGCTTCTTTTGCCTCTACTATCGATATTGTCGAGCACAGACAGTAATATTTGAGCATTATATTGGACGGTAAATCGTGAATGTCCCGTCGAAACGATATTTATAGGGAGCTTGGACGATTCGAGTCTCCTCTTTCTCTACTCTAAAGCGTGTATGTGCGGGAGTGGTGCTCGATGATAGTACATCCATGTGTACGTAATTCATAACGACCCACGGTCCATCTAACAAGCTTCGCAAAAATTTGTTTTGCGCCCCCTATAAATATAGCTTAAAACAAATTGGTTTCATCCAATTTAAACCATGGCTTGACAGCCGTGCTTCGAAGTTTGAAAATTAGTATAATTTGTCATATTTTTCTTTCCAAATATCTGCGCTTTTCGGGCATATTTTGCTGGGTGGTCAACCCTCGATTTATCATCCGTAATATACTTCCTTCCGTCCGTCCTTTATTTGCTTCAGTATGGCTGAAATATTCTCCACGATATAACTGTCATCGTTCATTTTAACGATTATATTTTCCATTCGTCATTATTCCTCAGGTAGCTAAGGCACTCCCCAATCTTTGATAATTCTCATATTTTTTTATCTTCATTTTCCCACCAATCTCTCGTGCACGATTATAAGCAAAAATAATTCGATAAAAGGAAAAAAAAAAATACTTTTTGGTTTCATGTTGAATAGTAAACAACCTGATTGAGGCGAATTAAAAAAATTGTATGTCAGACTCGATCTATGCATACACGAGTTTTTAATCACGAAGTTCGATCAAATGAATTCATTTTATTGACTACTCTACTTCGTGAAGTAACTCCGAGTTCACAGGTGAGTAATTTCATTCATGATCGCGCTATCGATCACTGATATTATTATAATTTCTATTCTGTTGATGCTGAAGAGATTATATGAAAATCTGAGACGAATTGAGTTTTCATTTCGTTTTCGTTCATATTGGAATGTAAAAGTTATTGTGTTTCTACAGTAAGAAGGTGAAAGCCTGCATTTTTTGAGGTTAGCACTGAGGAAAATGGCAAATTTTAACGAAAATTGAATAAAGTTTCTTGTTTAAAGTAGGAATTTTCAGCGGAATGTCTCGTAAATTTTTCATGTCAGATAAAAAATATAGAACATAACTGCATCGTGGGATGTAAGTGAAATCCAATTGTGCACTCAATTTGATGTCTTCGTGAAATTATCTTGAAAGATTTTCGAACGTTATTTCAGCATTTATTTGAAAAATATTCCTTTAAAATGAGACGAATTTCAGTGTGGAAAAAAAAAGCTCTAAAAATGTCTATTAATAATTTGATATTTTATATTTCGTAATTAGAAAAAAAAAAAACCTTGACGCTTACGAATAACCAAGTTTCGCCAATTTATGCTAACTTTCAAACGTATCTTGGTATCAATTATACTGCGAATTTAGGACAAAATTACTTCATAATTATCTCCGTGTATGGTTTGAAATGTGTCAAGTCGTAATAGCGAAATCCCTCGGCACGCTTGAATTTTGCAAAGCTTTTATTTTCGTATCATAGATTTTCATATACTTTCTCTTGCGCACCATCGTTATAACTAGATGTAACGGAGTGAATACACTATCTTCGCCGTATTCCGCGGAGACTCGCCCTTTCCACTTGTAAGCCACATAGCAACTAACTCGCGTTTTGTTTTAAATTCCCTCGAGTATCTACTTCACGGTTAATGCGACTGCGACATGCTCTCGCCGTTTTCATACTTGTATATCCAAGAGTTTGCACATATTTTACCTCAACATATTCCATGTGCGTGTGTTATATATACTTGAGCCGATTTTCGCAATAAGCGTTTATTTATGTATACACATGTAGTACATGGTGTGTCGAAGTTTCTTTGATGTTACGAGACACAGAATAATTATCTTGAACTTTTGTTTCATATTATAACAGCATAAAATATCGCAATTCATTATTTTATCTCAACGTTTTATTATCGATGTTCTTGTCGCAAAAGGTGCGTTTGTGGCTTAATAACTACAAGATTTGAAATCACATGCACAAATTTGGCAAAATGTATTTGAAAGCGACAGGGATTCAATTTCATTTCGCTCTTTTGAAAATTTTGCTTCGATATTATTTACATCTCAAAACAGGCACTTTTAGCTCCAATTCATTTTTCAAGTCTTTGTACGATTTTTTTTTTTTTTTTTGTTATTTATGCTACTCTTGGCGAAAAAGAGAATCGAATTCAAAAAACCTTTTTTGTGGTGAAGTATTTTCGAGAGAACAACACACGTCTATAAATTTGGAAACGATTGGATTTCATCTTCTACTTTATAACGGTTTATGCTCGTTGGATCCAAACAGCCGTATTTATTTCGATACCAAATTACCAATACCGAGAAAATTCGTTGACGATCATTGTGAATGTAAATTGTACACTCGAACAAATCATTATCGATTGAGATAAATATGTTACAAGATAATATATTTGTCCCATTTGGTCGGTGGGAAATGAAGTCTATTAAGGCCGTTCACCGTTACTCAATAACGACAGCTATAAATAATACTGCGTTACTGCAGTTTCACGAAAATTTAATACATCAATCGAATTTATGTTACACTATAATGGGATGTATATAGGTGAACGTAATTTTGGATGATCGAAAATTGTTCGAAATTGAATTTCTCTCTTGGTTTTGTTCATTGGAGTCCTACTAGTTGGGAGGCTGAAATGGGAGTCGATTTGAAATTGAATTTTAATAGAGAGGTTTGAGCAGTAAAAAAAATTATTATCATGATAATTTTTGTTATCAGTGACAGTCAGCTGTCAATTTACTGCTGTTTAATCATTTTTCAGAATTCGATAATTGGACACGGTAAAACTAACGGTTTTTCAACTGACGCATGCAAAATTTATTCACGTTTTCACTCGTCATGGTAACTTGCATTTATCTGAAAAAGTTTTTTCATTCAAAAACTAAACTTATGTTTTATGAGCGAATGAAAATCTCTTTGAATTGTTATTATCCATGGAAACGAAGAGTACGAAAGGAAAGTACGATCATCCGATAGAGTAATTATAAATTCGGGCGAATCACTTCAATTTTTGTGTCAACAGAGATTCGTGGAAATTGAACAAACTCTGACACATTTTACTTATTACTAATAATGAACCGGAAAAATCGAAATTGTAATTGACAATTCGATGAACGCATATAAAGACCTTTATCACAGTGTATTGATCCCTGTACAAATAAAGCTTTCATTGAAAACAAAATAACATTAGAAATTCCAATCAGCTGAGTCTGAACGAAACGATGTTCCATTTCACCTGTACCACGGATCTATTTTCGTTTTGTTATTCACCAAGTTCGCTGCTCTCCAACGATATTAATGTATTTTTTACATGTTTAAAGTTTCAAACAAAAAAAAATTCGCGTCTGTTGTGTCCGTGAGAGTGGGATTCGTATCGCTTGATTCTTGCGTCATTTATCGATGAACAAAAACGACGGTATACGCGATTGAAAAAAGATGAGAGCCGGGAAAATGGGACAAGGATTACGAATCCTCGCGCCTGATATAAATGAAATTTCTTATTTTCTTTCCTATCTCATCATACACATCAAAGACGAGAGGAAAGAATGGAAGAGAAAATGAATCGCAGGAAAGCTTAATACGTGCATTTTCTAACATCTATATGTAGTACGTGTATACATATATATACTGATGCTTTTCGTGTATATAACACATACATGGCATTCGTTGGTTGAGGCTCCATTACTTATAGCATCTCGGATATTCCCGAGAGATTATTAAACCGCGCCTTCCTCGGTTTCACAATGGAATAAGATTAAATATAAGTTTGAAGTCAATGGATCGCACCGGCTCGTTGATCTTCAACTATTTACTTATATCTATAGACACATAACAATATGAATATATATACATATATATATGTTGTTCTGAACTCGCAATTACCAAGCTCCACTGTGACCTCTGATACGAGAATACCTCGTTGAATCCTGATCGAGGATCAGGGCACCATTTATATATCCCAGAAAGAAGGAAAAAGAAATGGTACCGCGCGCGTATACATGTCTACGGAAGAAAGCTCCCCGGGTTTATCTGATATTCCATTTGCCTTCTTTATTATTCGCCCATTTCTCGCCCTCACTTAACTCTATTTGCTCGGGAGAAAAGCTCCTCTTGCGATTACACCCCTGGAGTAGGGAATCGCGCGGGAATCTCTTTACGACGAGAAAATCGAAAGAGTGCATTCTCAATCGTAAATTCTGATACCCTTTATTCCCTGATTATA
Organism: Campoplex capitator; assembly: GCA_037576405.1. Classification (NCBI taxonomy): domain Eukaryota; kingdom Metazoa; phylum Arthropoda; class Insecta; order Hymenoptera; family Ichneumonidae; genus Campoplex; species Campoplex capitator. The sequence goes on along the minus strand of JARBWI010000323.1, from coordinate 2,154,200 downwards.
TCACGTCAACCGTATCCTCAATTCATATCGATAGACACTATTGTTAAACTTTAATAAATATTTGAAACTGCATCGCACTTGCAGAAACTTTTATGTGAAAAATTTTTTGTACTTAAGCACAACTGAATTGGGTCGTTTGATTATTCAACAACGCAAGTGAAGCTTGCAACGAAAGTGGCAAATGTTATCTGAAAAATCGCTTGATCTAGATAATATGCTGTTTGTTCTTTCGACCCTTGAAAATCCTTTGCCATAACGTTTATTTGTTTTTCGTTTGAGTGTACGAAGGCACACATTAACACAGCACTTTCGCTCTTGTTTCAGGTAAGCCAAGTACTCTATGGATCAATATATAGTATATCGACCTTGCTGCGTTAAAGAGGACGCGGGAGAGAGAAAGGGTGACGAAAAATGAGGTTAGTTATGGGGAGAATGAAGGGGAGAACGTTGAAAAGCGAAAGGGAGATCGACCAGCCTCTGGGACAACTCATATTTGCGGAGAGTAAACATCGTGTGTCCTGTACATGCGTAATTAGAGCCAACTCCGAACTGGAATATCCTTTTCTTCATTCGTATGTGCATACAGAGTTCTGTGACGTTTGGAAAGAACATTTTAACTCGAAAAATTATATTTTTCTGCTGAAACGAAATTTATTATCAATTTTGATTGTAATTTGGTAGCTCAGTTCAAAATCAAGTTTAGGAAGAGAATAATTCTCTCAAATTTCTCAGAGTTGTGTGCATATTGGTCTGCTGCTGCTGCTGCAAAAAGATTTCATTTGGTATTGCAATCAAATAGCACGAAATTGATTTTAAAAAAAGTAATGCTCACGACGTATCTGTGTGTATTGAGAAACATGCTGCAACACTCTTGAAAGAAAATAATAAAAGTCTCAAATCGAAAACTGCCCTTTATGCAGCGTCCAAATTTCATGAAAATATTTTTTTCATGCAATGATCAGTTCGATTACTGCAATGTTCAATACTCAGAATCTTGGTTTGAATATAATATTTGTATGAGTAAATAATTTTCGATGTTAAATATTGCGAATCAAAGGGATGCAAAGGTCATTGATTCCCTTATTAAACCGTACCGGTTACACCCTTTTTATGATTACGACGTGTCGATATAGCACACGTGCATGTAAACATTTTGGCCACCTACACCGGAAGACACTGTATCTATACACGTACGTCCGGAATTTCTAACGAGGAATGCGCCTTTTTTTCACCCTCCCAACTGGGATAATAAGCACGCAGCATTTCTCCCTTGCGGGGTCGTCGCGTGATAACGTTCTTTAATGCAAACAATCTCGTGAATACCCACCAGCCTGTATATACACCAAAAGAGCCTCACGTATTTATTACGAGCTCTCGCGGAGAGAGGTCTGCTTTTTGGTTTTCTCAACAGAGCACGTATCTATTCCTGTCCTCGCTTTTATCCAATTTATTTAACGAATTCTTATGTGCTAACACGCAGATATCATCAAAGAGATGCATGTGACGTGTAACCTTAATCGGATTTTTCTATTCCTTTCTCATTTTAATCCGAAGCTACTAGACTGGTGCGAATGCATTTTTTAGGATTCAAATATTATTTTTTGCATTTGTAACGATCACCGATGGATTCGTAGAAGTTTCCGAATCCAAGAAGCTGTGCTCATTCAATAATTTTCGATTATTTATGCGAGAGTACGACATCGACAGGCCTCGAATCGCACCGGTGTGGCTGGTATGCTCGTTACTCAGGATTGAACAGAATTTCTGGCGTCTTCTCTTCTAAGTTCTCCTCAAAAATCCTTCATTCATATTTTATAGATAACTAAATTTCTTTTCTAAAATCGAAATCTCGAGTAACTGATTGGAACTTTTTTTTTTCTCATTTTCGTAGAAAACAAAATATCGGGGAAAAGAATTCTTATGAGATGACACAAAGTTAGTAATAATAACGTACAATTGGGGTTCAGAAAATCCATTCGCACTTTCAAATATAAAATGAAATAAAAATGGTGTGAAATAATAAAACACAAGTAGACGACGTTTGTGTTTATATCAATACGAAGCACTTGGCTCGTTATAAAGAAAACTTTCTCAAGAAAAAAATGTCTTTTCAAGAAGTATCCAAAGCTTTCAGTTATTATCATCAAGAAAGACTGTTTTTTTTTTTCATATATAATTCGAAAAAAGAAGAAAGCTTCTAGGAAGCCTTTTACGCAAATTTGACTCATAGAATTTCACGATTACTTTAAGCTTGAATTAATGTAGAGAATTCTTTCGTTCAAAAAATTTCTCATCGCTGACCTGGAAACGCAGTTTTTATTTTTCACATTGGTCATGCATTTCCTGATGGTTATATATCTCTCATAACGTATGGATATATCGAAAAGAAAACGTGTAAATGCAGGAGAGAGAGAGAGAGAGAGAGAGAGACAGAAGGAAAAAGTAAGAGCGAGAGAAAGAAGGGAAGTGAGAATAGAGAAGGGATAGAAGGAGGAAAAGTGTTTGGTATTCAGTGGAGAATGCGCTGCTCTCGCACCGCAGGCAAAAGGTGTATGACGGTACCAGCCTGCAAATGAATCCAGAAGAAGCCCTCGAGGGTGTTCTCTCCATCTCTCTTTCATTCTCACGATTCCTATCTTTCTTTCGCACTCTCTTTTCCACTTCAGTTAGCAGAGGAGACGGAGAACCATCTGTAGTCCAGCGTTGACTCGTTACTAAATACGCCACAAACAAGAAGATGCTCTTCCTCCTGTTATATAATCTGCCGAAGGGGGCATTGCAAGAGAGATAAAAAGACAAAAAAAAAAAAAGAACCCTGAGAGACAAAAACCGCGTTATCCATATCCATGCACTTGTGTCATACCGTCGAACACTCCTACGTGGTCTCTAATTCTGTTAAATAGTTCTGTTAAAATAGTTAATCCGTGATCGGCTCAATGATCAATAAACAGTTCCATTATCCATTAAATTTGTAATATTTCAATCAATTCAATTTGTTTTTATATTGATTCGTTTTTGTTACATAATTTTTTGAACTTCATTTTACTCAGCTTTGGAAAAATCCCATCAAAAACAATGGATTTTCATGAATTTTTTTTTTTTCAACAGATAAATAAGAAGTTCAATCGAAAAAAAATATTCGGCTCCATAAAGAAAATTCTGATAATATCAGAACCTATTTGAGCGTAAGCAAACCTAACTACGCGATATATCGTTGCGACCCGCCATTTCACAGAGCAGTATTCCCAAGGCCGAGAGTTTCTTTTCTATAGCGGGTATACGTTCTCCAGGACTCTCACCTTTCTACTTCGTCGCTGTATCGATTCCGGTCGCTGCCAAGATACAACCGTTTTCAAATATATATAGTCAGATTATTTTCACGCTTTTTTTTTTGTGATCGACTACTTGGAATTCTCTGAATAAATTTTCGAATAAACGCACCAGAAATTTTTTTAAACTCACTTCATTTTTGAAATGAAAGTGTCCAAATGAAAAAATTGATAACGCTTTTCGAGAAAATCCTCAATTTCTGCACAAAAGTAGAATAAAAAAGGTAGAAATTCATTTTCTAATTTGAAAGTATATTGAAAATACTGGATGAAATTTCAACTGATCGTCTCTGTTTAGAGCTTCTTGATTTCTGAGTTATCGTAACAGCCCGAAAACAGATATGGCTTGAGATACAAAATAAAAGCTTGAATAAACCATAAAAAATCGAAAAAATCTTCTCGTGGAATGCCAAAAAATATATTTGCGACTCCGTAGTCAAAGGATTTCTGAATACTCATTCTTCGTCTATTCACGACAATCGTAACGATGATAATCGACGATAGAATCGATAGAGCTCAGAATGAGCCTTGAACGAGAAAGAAATTGGCCATGTTGACCCTCGGCAATAACGGGAAACCCGCAGGCTCTGTTGGATGATTCTTGCAAGACCCAATGAGAGAATGCGGTGATAAAAATCCTGAGATGACGAAACGATACCGTGAGCTCGAGGAGCTCGGGATGAGGGCTTCGAGCCAGCGATCCGACCCTCGGTCATTTGAAATTACGCGCTCTCCTTACGAGAACAATGAGAGCGACGACAACGATATGAGGTCTTAAAGGTGTTGTCACATCGCTACGACGACGATATTTCGGTATAACGAATGACGACAATTCCCTTGGAAATTCGGACTCCGTTATTCGCCACGATTCCCTCTCCAGCAATCTCAAATATTGACTCCCGCATAGCTCGTCTCTGTTCGGGGACGTGAAAATAAAAATACGAAAGAAATTAGAAATAATGAAAAAATCGCTTATATTTGGATCTGACCGAGAAAGAGAGATTCCTGGACGACGAGTTTCGCATTAATTGTGTTTCTGCCAATGAGAAAAGTCCTTTTGTGACGTGGGCGAAAAAAAAAAATACAACGTCGCCCACGATATACATTTTCTCACGTGATAAATATATGCGTGCCCATTTGAATAAATGAGAAAATCCATCATTCATATTCTATTCTAGCTCGAGGGTGTTTTAACATGTGTGTATATGTTCTCATCGTTCTCACCGAACGAGCATTTCTCTCACGAGACTCCTAATTAACATATTTAATTTATCACGTTAGCAGCGGTTCCGTTAATTACTCTCGTAAAATATAATTTATTGTCCATAGATCTTGGTGAATTGAACATAAAACGTATGCGTCCCGTTGGCACGGCTTTGTGCAATATCCTCGGCGTAAAGTGGACACGAAAAGTTCCGTAGGTGTTGGCGTATTTTAGCTTCGAATGAAGACAATATTCACGAATTAGCCGACGATGAACAGGCTAAATAATTTTGTCGCGTGAGTCATGTGAGGTCAGATCGGACACGAGGGTCATTGGAGTTTGGGGTTGACCTTTCGAAAATTCCTTCATTATTTTTACTTCACAGTATCATTGTATGAATCAATAAATCTGCGGATCGTTAATGATTCAGGAAAAATGTAGTTGACAGTATACATTTGTTTATTGCCGATGGAACAGGAGTAAATGAAAAAAAAAAAATAAAAAAATAATAATAATAAAAACGAGGACAGGGATTTTCGAATATCTGTTGGGTGAGCTGAGAAAATTAATGCTGGTAAAACGGATGAAGTAATCTGTCGCAACGGTGCTTGAGGCTTGGTCGCTATGGTGAATGTCGCTTAATTACTCGAAATCACGAGGGAGTCTTAACGCCGGAACCTCTTTGATCCTGCTGTACTTGCATTTCAACGACGAAAGGCAACGGCGTTCATCACCGTTCTATATACTTGTTGGAATGCTTGAGTTTTAAACGATCATGCTCCAATTCTCTCTCTCTTTATCGCTTCTTCCTGTCTGCATCGAAAAAGCAAAAGGACAACAGGTGTACAATAAAATTGGGTATTTAATTCAGTTCAATAACGACCAATGAGCGTTTGAGTAGCGTATTGTTTAGAACGTCTATCTCGTTATGGTAGCAGAGGTATGAGACAGCTCTGGTTTTTCATGATTAGTACAAGCTGGAATGGAATTAATCTCAAAATATATATTCCGATTGCTGCGAATGCTGGTTAGCAAAAATTTTGTTAAATTTAGATAACTTTGCTAAACAGCTGCACTTTGGTTGAATCCTGTGGAAAGTCAAGAATCGATGCTAGTCAAATGAAGCAAAAAAAAAACATTACTTCTCACAATTGCATTAAAATGAGATCTTTAAAACTTCACCCAGCAGTGTCACACAATTTGATCAAACTTTCTAACCTTCTCGTGTAGGGTATTAGAAAAGTTTACGGTCTTCAAGTCTGAAGGAAAGAAATCGTGATATCGAATTGCGAAAGATCACGAGGTAAGTTGGTCGGACCAACGTTCAATTGAAGCGTTGTATTCCCTGCCGAATTGATCTCTCTCTTGCTCTTTCTCTCTTCTTCTCCCCAACCCTTTCTTTTTCTCTCTGTCCCTCGCTCCTTTTTTTTTCTAGTTCTCTCTTGAACGGCACGTTCTCACCTTGTGGTAACTTGGATGATTACTTTGGTGCTTGCTGCTCTGGTCTCTCTACGGTCTCCTCTCCCTCTTCAGGGTCTCTATCGATCTCTCCAAAGCTATTTTTCTCTCGTTCTTCGACCCTCAACTAAACGAGTCTTCAAACGCGTCTGTAGCCTCAGTGATAAAAGTAATAAAAGAGTAAAAGGATTTGAAAAAAACTTTTCACTCCTCTGGATTTGTGTTCAATCAATTACACGCTGCATTATTTTTTAACATAATTCTATTATCAATTATATGGAAGAAAAAAAGATCCGAAATGCTGTAGAAAAATTAGGGAAAAAAAATAAAAATAAAAATTTTGTACGTAGTTGACGAAATAAATAGTCGATCAGTGATAATATCAATCTGCGATTGATGCACATTGTTTTTTGTCATATATTGAAACCGGTGTTTAATGGTACGGAGCACATAGTCAATATCCGCACGTGTGAGATTGACGGAGAGACTGGACGCGTAGGAAGCTTTGTAAACCCTCGTGGCACGTTCTCTGGGAAAGCAAACGTAACCCTCTGTCCTTTCCTTCTCTCTCTCTCTCTCTCTCTCTCTTTCTCTTTCCTCCCGCCTGTGTCGTTCCTCCTAATGTCTACGCAGTAAACGTTATTCTCACTCCGATCATCCCCTACCAAAATCCTTCGCTTTTGTCGCAGTGGGACTCTCGTATCTCTCTATTTAGCTCCTTTGGCTTTGAGGCGGTCAAAGCTAACGATTACACGGCAGTTAACGATTCTATCGACCAGTATCGCTTTCCCAGAGAGAAATTCAGTCAAAGATGCGTTTATATACATATATATATAATTGATTTTCAGCTGACTTCTCCGTTACTGTACTTTTATCATTAAATTGCTCCCGGCTTGGCCCTTTCGCTTCGTAAGAAACTCGGAGAATTGAAAAATAACTAGGAAATAAAGGTGGAGAGCTAAATTTTACGATCGATCAAACAGCAGATTTCGGAGTTTTTATCGTTCAACTCTTTTATTACGATAAAAATCTTCGACCTATAGTGGAAAAATTTTATAATACTTTTCTTATTGTTTCGCCCAGATTTTATTGTTTTGTCACAGAATTTCGCCATTTTCAAGCTCTTTGTCAGCAGCGACAGCTTAAATAAGATAAATGTTTTGTATCGAGGTATACTCAAAGAGCAAGAGTAACTCGGAGAGTATATACTACGAACAGATAGAAAATAGAGAGAAGTATAGACAAAGCGATGAACGAAATGTGTCTTTTATACATGTTTGTATACATATATAGAGTAAAAAGTAAAAACGTCTGCAGGAAATGCGATTAGCCCGAGTCTTTTGTCATTTGCTGACTTCACGAAAGGACCAAGCCTTTCTCTCTCTCTCTCTCTCTCTCTCCTTCTTTCCCCGTGCTCCTGAGTAGAAAGTCTTCTTTTCTCTAATCCCATCTATATACGTTTCGAATCAACGTCGAAAGATACCTTATTTTTTCCCCATTCTATCTGGTCACCGATTCTCTCACTTCGTCCCTAACTCAGCCCATGCAGACTTCCGGACTTTCTCATCCTGGTACGGTGTACAATAAACTTTAAATGAAATTGTTGCCGTCTGCAATACGAAATTGTCTTTATTCTTTGACTTTATTTCTTTTCTTTTTGCAATTAGTAAGAGATAACTGAGATGAGCCGAAGGAAGAGAAGAAAAATTCACGAGTAGAGAATCGTAGCGACAAAACGATGCTTTAGCCACGCGGACTCGATCCGGTATACATCTAGCAAGATATATAGAGCGCAAAGAGGAAAACGCGAGGAAAAAAAGAATGAGAAAACGAAGGGACGCATAAAATGTTCAAGGAGAGAGGATGAAAAAAAAAAAAGAGATGAAATGAAACGTTGGAAATAAGGAGAAACGAAGAGTAAGCAACAGTAAGAAATGGAATATACACGAGAGTCTCACGACTTTCCTTTCGAATTATTGCATAATTGTATATTGCGACGAGAACAAAGTCCGGTGTAGATACGCCAACGTACCAACGGATGTGCACGAAAAAAAAAAAAAAATAAGTAAAAAGTTGGCTCTATTCTGTCGTTCCATCAGAGGCTTTTTCCCCTTGCTCTCCTCTCGCATCTTTTTTTTCTCTTTCTCTTTCTACAAGTATAACATTTGATGTGATAGAGAGTGCGCACCGAAGAAAATAACATGAAGATGTTTACTTTTAGTCTCTCATTTGGCACGAAACAAACAATCCTGCTCTCGTTTCCTTCCATCGGATTGATTATGGAAATTTTCCATTCTCCTTGACACTGGCTTCAATTTTTCTATCATTTCTTCTTCTTCGTTTTTTTCTTTTCTTTCAATACGATTACAGTACTTCATTTCATTTTTATCGCTACAAACGTCCGACTACTTTTTTCAAATGATTTGTTTTTTTTTGTTTTCTTCTTTTTTTTTTTTTTTTCTTTTTCGTTTATTGTTCTGATTTGTTTGTGTGTACATACTTAGAGATCATTGCCCCTAGGGTCTCCATACTTTTATGGGATGGATTAGGTTTGTTTATATTTATTTATTACAGTTTTGGTTTTGTCTTTCGACTGCGACGTTGATATTTGTGTTTCGCATCTTTTTGTTACTTATAGCTAGAGGTATGATACAATGAGAGTGAATGATTATTTACAGTGAATGTGGGGGGTGATGGATGATTCAGGGAAGGGGGGGTAGTGGACACAGTATATTGGTTTTTGCGGATACGTTTTCGTATGGTCTTTGATCTGCTGGCGTCAGTCCGCGTAGGTATGGACAAGCGTGGTTTTGGAGTTTGTCGAGCATGTTTTGATGCATTTGACACAGTCTTTCGATGAAGGGCTTTTCGCCTGTCATCATCCATAGTTCAGAGGTTGGGAAGAACACCGGTACGCCAGCCGCTTGTTTTAATGTTTTTTTGTAGCAGATCTCCATTCTACGTAGAGATGTTTTGTTGTATTTTGTTTTCTTCTTTTTATAAATCTGCATGATCGCCCAGGTTCGTACACAGGCGAATAAAATAGAGAATACGGATGAAAGTAAGGAAAGAAGAGCCATGTGATGAGAACAGCTCAATAAAAAGTCTCCGGGTGAAGAGATTTATGAATTTTTCGTTTGAGAGATTCACCGCAGTGATATGAAGCGAGGTTGCATATGATGTAGGTGACGAGATTTTCTTATACCAGCAGGGGAACAAACTTGGAGATGGATTGTGTGTATCTCAGGGGCGTTGAGGGATCTATAATGTACTACGGGGAGTGTGTATCGAGTGGAAAAGACTTAAACCTGTGTGTATCATGAACCAGGAAACGAAAGGGCGGAATTGAGAGATCATCAGAGATGGAAAGGCTCAGGAGTTGGGCCATTTTACTCTCTAGCGAGACCAGCTTCCCTTCAAACCTGGTTTGGAACTTGGTCGATGGCTTGGCGGAGGAATGATGTGGAAGTCTGTGAATGGATGTCGATGAAGACGTTGAATACGCGAACATAGAGAGAGAGAGAGAGAGAGAGATACAGACGATGAGGGGCTATAGTCGATTGTATAAAAGTGGCCTCGCATTCGACGGCCCTTGCGGCTGATAGATGTCCCTCGGATCAAGTGAGCCTCGGAGGCGTCCATGTCGAAAGTTGTGATTACAGCAGTTTTTCATCCACAGCTTTTGTCAGTCGACACCCCCCCCCCCCCCTCCCCCGCTTTTGCTCCTTTCTGCGTCATTTTTTCGCATATATCCCTGATATATAGTTCACATGTATCATCTCTCCTCTTTGCTCTCTTCGATGGCCCAGACATTTGCATACATGGAGTTCACCGCGCAGAAAAAAAAAAAGAGCAAAAGACATTTCCTCTCTGTCCACCGCCATACCCTTTACGTACTACGTTTTTTTCCATCTTATATAAAATGAAGCCGCATGCTATTCTCGATATGCTCTTGAAAGATGGCCCCGATGAAGGATAGTCTTCTTTGACGTGTGCGTATTCGAAAAATTTTCACGAACCTACATTTTGACCATTTTGACATCGTACCATCATCGTCGCGACATGTGAATCTTCAAGATTTGAATTTACGGAGCAAAATATAAATCATACACGATTCACTTACTCCCATGATGAAGCAAATCAACATTCAATGATATGGAATTCGAGAAATTAATGATGAGCTCTTTTTTTGTGGATCGATCATTCATTGAGGGACTTACTCAGTTGGAAGTTCTTTGTAAATCGTTGTTTTTGCATCGTCCAAAAAACCTGAATTTTCGTGTACGTGCTGTTAAATTTTTGTCCTAGAATACAAAATATTCCGGTTGCTAGGGCCTTTCTCAGAAAATAAGATTACGGTGTGAGAAGAGAAAAAAAAAGGATTTGAATAAGAAGAATCTGACGGGAAAAAGGAGGCGAGAATCATTGAATGATGTAAGATGATGGGAATGATAGATCGACCATTGGTCGTAAGTAGATCGTTTATATAAAAATATAAACTACTCGAAACTTTGAACGGGTTTTTACCCGGAAGGTCGTTTTTCCGAACGGTGTACCTTTCCAAGCGAAACGTTTTTGAGCTACCCTTCTCAAAATTTTGCTACATCATTCTTCACGGCATCCCTCAACGGAGGATTGAAATTTTTTCTTCTTCAATTCCGTATGTTTTTGAGAAAAAATCGTCGAGAAAAGAGTCAAGTAAACATTTAATTTTGAAATGGCAGTTGTTTCGTTTTTCAATAGAAAAAAAGCCTCCATGTGCCTTTGCAGTTCTTCACACTGATCAATAATTTTTTTTGAATTTTTCATTCGAGACTTGTCTCGGAGGCTAAGGAGCTCCCACCATTAGACGCCTTATGGCACTTTTATAATGCAGCCATAAATGTTGTGAAAAAACGAAAAATTTTATTGAATTCCTAGAATTTTATTGACTCGACAAATAGAATCATGAAAATCAGCCATTTTCATGCCCACCCCAGTCAGAAGATCGCTCAAATTCATAGTCACACGATTCTCTATGTTTCGATTTACGTTTTATACTGAATTTTCGTTTTTTCTTCATTTAGAATTCTTACAGAATGAAAAGCGGTAACGTAGAATTTTCATAAGCTAAAGTACGAAGCTAAATCTGACTGCTATCCAAACTTAATACCGGATTACGAGCCGTTGCATCCACGTTGAGTCGGGCTGAGGAAACGTACACGCTCAACATGGTTTTCATTCTCGTTTTTTTTTTCTTTTTTATCCGTTGTGCACACACGGCGCACTCATTTGCTAGAAACGAGATATCGTTGAGTAAGATTTGACAATGCTTTGTGTTCGTGTATGAAGAATATGAACTGAAAAAAAAAAAAAAAAAAAAAAAAAAAATGAATATCGCTATGGACGTAATATAACACCCCTTTCACGGTGACGTCACAGTAATAATGATCTTTATACACACGTACCAGTCTTTGAGAATCAGACCCAACGTGCTTGTCCCATCGAGAATGTACTAAATGAGTGGGTTTTTGCTGAATTTCTTCACAAATCTTTATGCTACTAGGTTTTGAATATTTTTTCTTACGTTCAAACATATTGGATGAATTCTGCATTCCAAATTTTTCTCACAAATTTTCCATCGATCATTTAATAACAAATATATAATTGTTTGCTGCATGTTCTTATCAAAACTTTTTTTCAAATCGCTCTCATTCTTTCGGTTACTTGCTATTTCAGCGATTTAACGAATTGAGTTGAGAAACTTAGATGAGTGATTTATCATGAATCAGTGGGAGAGAGAGAGAGAGAGAGAGAGAAAATAAAAAAAGGGGAGAAGGAGAGAGAATTGAGCTTTATTGTGTCGTTTTAATAACCAATTTTGCAAGCTTCTTGAGTTCAATCTGAATGCAATTAAATCAGCTGCCAATTCCATATTGTTTTCTCTTTACTGCAGTTATTTGTTAAAGTTCGTTATAGAATGAGCTAATTGCTTCATTTCACAAGTAGATTGATAAGTTTAATAAACTCGACCTGTTTGATAAACAATAACATATATGAAATTCAGTAAATTTTATTATTCGCACGAAGGAGTTTGATGAGACTCGAACTTTAGTTTAGACTAAAAATTTAATGAGAAATAAAACAAATTTTTATTACTGCATTTTAGTGCTACATTAAGGGTGCAAGAAATATCGACCTGGTAATTTGAAATTTGCATCGAACGAGCGGATTATATTTGGGAAAATAGGAATTACGAGATCACGGATGAGTGATTGTCGATATAGCGGCTCACGAGAGAAACATTTATTTGCTCGTAAACATTTTGGGTATTTCAGCACAGAGAATCCATCGCCAAAGTTTCGTACGATTTTAGCCAGCCCCATGACTTTCTCTCGACAAACATAAAGCCTCGAATGTGGTACATAGTACGGGCGTCATGTTTGGCTCATATAAAATCGTTGCTCATACACTGCGTTGGCCATGTCGATTGTGGCAATTTCGATTGTTTGCATTGCCTCGTCATTTTATTTCCCGTGCCATTGTTGCTTCAAGTTGATTGCACAGATCGAGTTTCATAAAATTGATTCTCCCTGGCGCATAGATTCTTTTTCGTATCCCAAAAAAAAAAAAAAAGAAAAAAATAACGAAAATAATTGGCCGTTGCTCTGAAAATGAAGCAATATTTTTAACGATATTTATTACGAAATGGAATTAATTTCCTCGCTCGACAATCATGATATTTTAGTTCTTCGTTGCGAATTTACGATGTGCCTTTTGGTCGTAAAGTCGTTTTGTATTTTTTTGTATTTTTTTTTTTTTTTTTTTTCAATTTTGCCAGCGTAGATAAAGGTACAATGGAAAATATATATATCTGTGCTCTTGATGAGACGAGGAATGAGAAGTTACGAGATAAGCTTCGTGCACGGAAGAGTTAAGATTACAGATACTAAAAAGGATCTCTCGAACGCCGGGGAGAACCGCTCCAGACGCTCAGCTCTACATATACATCATTCAGACTCGGTTTGTAATATGGAATATAACGTTCTGCAATCTTTGAGGTGCAATTGCTGCCTTTGCATTATCAGGCTTTGAGAAACTTTACATACATATTATACACACATGCACTTGAATACGTGAAGCAACGTTTTGTCGGTGTATATTCCCGTTCATTTAAATATCTAACTATAGTTCATAGTTTAAACGTTAACTTGGCACATTGGCGCGTCGGTCCTTGATAATTTTGGTGATTCATCTCAGTGAACAAGGGAGAAGCTTTCTCGTACGTTAGCAGACTGTATTCGAATATTTCTCCTTTAATCATTATCACAGATAATGAAAAAGGTAAAACTCGGAGGCATTATTCTTCAACTGTCAAGCGTCTGTCAATGTTTTTCCTCATACGAATGAGCGTCGAACAGGTTTGTGATCAGAATGAAAAAAAAAATTGTTTAGTACAGAACGAATTAATGTATCCAAGAATTATATGAATGACAGCTCAATGAAACTGAACACAATCGAGTCATTCTCGTATTTTTTAGACGATTACAAAAGCAATAAATTCTGAAGCTCGATTGAATAAAATTTCAAAAAAATATCTTTTATATTGATAAAAATGTAAAAAAATGAATTTATTTCTATGAATGCACCCAACTTTGATTCTTCAATTGTTCGAAAGTGTCGCTGCAACAATGAAATTGTGTATTTTACGATGCAACCTTCAATCCTGCATGAAATAATCAATTTAAATCCAAGAGAGAGAGAGAGAGAGAGAGAGAGAGAGAAGGAAAGAGCGAAAGGGCAGTAGATGGAATCGATGTTACGACGCATACGATTCGTTGACTACGAGACCATCAATACCTTGTCCCATGTGACTGCACCACTTCGCCCACATATCTTCAATCCTCTCTCCAGAATGTTCGTGGAAACGCAGGGAAAAAAAAGATTCAGAGAAGAAAAAAAAAACAAAAATTGAACATAGCACGGAGAAAGCAAAAAGCAAGAAAATCAGGAGTGGTTTATGGCACTGGTAAGAGAGTTTTTCGTTTCCAAAGCCCTCGTGAGTTTATCGCCCAACTTCCATTCTTTTCCTCTCTTTTTTTTTCTTCTTCTCTCTATCTCTCCTGGCCTCTATCGGTGTTATATATACATTGAGAAACGAGTAAATCGGGAAACGTGTGTGTATGAGGCATTTTCGATCTATGCTGAGACCAGGAACGACTCCACTGGTCCCACCGAAAACCAAAGAGGGAAAGACTCTTTCTGATCAAAAGCTCCCGGGGGCACGATCGTTCGCCACTATGGAACAATCGGATACAAGGGGCTAATGCTCAGAAAACTTTTAAACTCTTTGTTATTCTTTGATTGTCGATGTTTAAATTCTAAAAGATCGAATTTCACAAAAGATGCTCCTTTTCTAGAACTTTATAATCGTTTGGTACTCATTTTATTTGGAACATTTATTCTTCACCGCGAAAAATGTTTTTTATCGCGAGAAAAATGTACAATCCATTTGTCCCTGTTTAAAAAAAATTATAATTTGATCAAGAAATTTACGATTTTTTATAGCAAAACACAATGTCGGTCGAGTTGGGTACAGATTTACAAATATCTTTACACGATTCGAGAGAAACTTTTTTTGCATTGTTCAAGATTTATATATTTTGAATATTTTCAAGAAACTGCCGCGTCTTTCGATACAAAGGGCAATTATTGCAGACCGCTGTACCGATGCAACACTAAAACAAAATTTTTAAGATAGGATTCGACTCGGCATTTTTTTTTTTTTTTTTTCGAGAAATCTAACACCAATTTTACATTTCCACAAAATCACATTTACTAGCCGAGCTTGGTACGGGAACCTGGAGATTTCCGATTCCAGCTCGCTCGCGGCGAATGGGGAAAATAGTTATAGAGACTATACCGTGGGTAGGGGTGAAAGTAAACGAGAAAGAGAGAGAGAGAGAGAAGGCAAGAGGGATTTCGGGAAGGGTGAGAGTCGAACAGGGAGCCAGGACTGCCGATCGAGTCGGCCCGGCAGTGGGACGCTGGAACGAAGAGAGAATGTGGATGGAACACGCTTGAACGAACATCGTTTGTTCTTTCCGGGCCAGTGACCCGTGCGATCTTTTCACAAATCCGGGTTACTGCTGCTACAGTCGCGGAGCAAATTCTCTTTTCACTGAAGGCCCCCTCTCCTCCCCCCCCCCCCTCCGCTATATCTCATTCTCTGTCTTTTTACGCTTCACTCTCAGCTGTATTTTTTTTTCTTCTTTTTTACATTCGATAGTTTGGCTTTTGTCTTTCATAGGATCATGCTTCATAGAATTGGCTTATTTTCAGTACTTTCTCAATGTGATTCCGACATAAGCCGAATGAGTAAATCATTAGCAGAATTTTCAGTTCATTTGCTATTTAAAAATGCCAATTCGTTGTCTCTCTGACTCAATGGAAATCGAAGTCATCTTTCACGGATAATGAACATTATTCAAAAACCCTACCCTGGATCGCAGACATTCTCAATAAGCCCCATGATTGACGTTATATTCCGTTCGAGTTCTCGCGCAGCACGCTTGCGATGCGAGACTCAAATGCGATTTCGCACTCTTCCAAATACATATTGATAATGTCATGTGTGAACAAACGTTGAACTCGTGGTGTGCTCTACAACGCCTAGCAAGCTCACTCTATCAGTTTATTGTTGATTCCACAGTGCAATTTAGCCGGTGTTATGTTTGTGTATGAAAACGTCTGTTCAATTTTGATGAACGCTCTGTTTGGCTCCACAGACAAATCGTCGTCTCGCTCCTACTCTCATACCATTTCGCGATCTATTCAATGCTGCAACGAATTATTCGATCCTCGGCAAACAAGCGAGCCATCAAAGTGCATTCACATTAATAATTACATCTTCCGAAAGGACGCCGTCATTCTATGACGAAATTTGCACTCCATTGAGTTTTTCGCTAATGAGAAATTGTAACCCCATTGCCCAAGGTCTGAATTGACCTTTCGATCAATATATAATGAACAACCGTGTTGCATCCCTGTCTCAAATAATAAGAGTTATTTTTTGTGTTTCTTTTTTTTTATTTTTTTATTTTATTTTAGAAAAAAATTTCACACTACGTTTCTCGTTAGTTATGAAATTCATTGTCAGTACCAAAGACTCTGTAAGTGCACATAGATCCGCCAATTCACGTGCTAAACGCACCAGTTGCAAGGATTTCGTGCGATACGAAGATACATATAGACGAATACATACAATGGACGGTTAATGAGCAATTAACGACTGGAAATTTCACTGGAGCTTATGTAACGAGCGCTATATTGGATGGAATAAACACATTATTCGATGAACCGAGAGAGGCCGGAATGTTGAATAAACTCTACCTTGATGCTGGTCTCGAGTGCTCGTAAACATATGCATATATGTGTGCCGTTTTCTGGACGCTCCATCTACGCACAGAAGCCTGTGGAATCTCGATGGTTTTCAACTGACCTCTCGGTGTGCTGTTTGCGTAGGCTGGAGGTGGCCTGTACCACCACCCAGACCATACACTGCACATTCGCAACACATTAACGATAAATGCATATTCGAAATCACGGTTATATGTTAAATTCAAATATGTATGTATATATATATATATATACGCTTGTGCGAATTTCAGCTCGAGTATTCAATCATTCATCCTCCGGTTATCGAATTTTTTTTTCCTCTGGCATGCACTCACTCTGTGTTTGTTCGGCACGATTCACGATATAATACGAGAGTTCTCGTTCCATCGACCGTGCCATGACCGCACTCGAGAAATCGTCACTTCGTCAGACTGTTGGGCCGGAACTTCAGAGACGTGGGGCGGCATGTGGTGTGAATTCGTTGCCCCGAACTTACTACTCACATCAGATGCCCTAGGATTTATGTTCGTAGATTATTTCCTGAATTAACTACTTGAATCAGGCCCACTGCAAATTATCCTCATGAAAATAGGTCATCTAAAAATAAATTCAAGATTTTTTTATGAGCTGTATACATGCACTGGGAGACCATATGAATTATACTCATTGAGCATTTATGGCTGTTACTTTAGGATTTTTATGACTATTTTTGATTTCTTACCAGCAGTTGAAAGCAACTATCTTGATTGTATTTATTGGTATGTGTTTTAAACGTAAAAAACGGAAATAATAACGGACTGATAAACGAGATGTGCGTGCTGATCAGAGGAACTGCTGGGAAGGGATCTTTTGGCCAAAGGATTTGTCACGTGTAAGCGAAACAAGGGGGTTTCCGTGGGGGAATCGAGTAGAGCGAGCCAGTGTTGACTCGAAAGCGCAGCTGTTTCGTCGTGACCGAAGCAATTACAAAGGAAACCGCTTTATCGCGAAAATAGCTGACGATAATCCTACCGTTGGTTGCTTCGAGCTCGAATAATTATTACGCAGCGAGCCGGCTAAACGCCCGGAACAAGTTCACCACCACTAGACTCGTTAATGGTCGACGACGAAGAAGCGTTATGCAAGCGCATGCGCGCTTTTCCATTTCGGGATTGTTCTAATTAATAGGAATTATAATTGCCAATTAGACGCACCGAATATTCAGGGTTTTGCGATCTGCAAATCCTAAATACGTGGATCAACGTATGCGCCGCGGCCACTTCAGTGATCTAAATGTGTCAAAGGAAATCTTTGCTCAACCGAAACGCACCTTTTTAAATTATTCTAAAATATTTTAAGGCCACATTGCAGCTACAAAATATCATGTTTCCGGAATTCAGGGGTTCAATTCGAAACCTGTAAGATAAATAAATCAGTGAACGTCCTTATCAAGAGTAAAGTCTCGGAACGTACATCTGAAGTGCCATCCAGTCAAGCATTCGCTGAGTTTACTTTATCCTAGTAAAACGATTCACAATGGTGGTGCTAATAATTTTATGATGTTTCGAGTTGTGAAGTCTTGTTGTCCTTTACCAGCTCTTAAAAATGAATTTCAAACTTATTAAACGATGTTCTCCCGATTGGCCTAAAATTAGTACGATTGATTGTGGAATTGCTGGGAAAAAACTTTGCATCATGGTTTATTCTTTTTTTTATGCTTAATTCTAACCCATTTAATGTGAGTGTGTGTGTATGTGTGTGCCAACGACACATGCGAAGGTCTCTTGATGTCCATCGCAACTAATTCCGGAGAAAGAAGGTCTCCGGCCACCAAAGAACCTGGCGAATTTTTACTTTATTGGCATAACGTATCACTCAGGGTCGTGAACTCGTGAAATCTTCCGGGTGAAAATTATTTTTCGCACTCATTATAGCCTGGAAGGTTACGCGGCTGGTGGGAAAAAAGTCGTCAAACGAGGTTTACCATAATTCGTTTTTCGATATCAAACGTCAGCCACCACGAATGAAATCAATTCCAGCTTCATATTTCTCTGATGCGATTATAATACAAGAGAAATGTAAGGGCTTTAGAGTCAAGCGTATTTCTGTCCCGAAATATAAGGGGACGGGATAGAACTCGACAATCTATAGACGTAAATCGATCGCATCCATCACACGCTGGCCCGGAAGATAGAAGTAGAGAGGGAGAAAGAGAGAGAGAGAGAGAGAGAGAGAGAAAGCAAATGGAAGAACGAACGTGTGTATCAATCAGCGTACATTATCAGATATTCAGACAGTCTAGTGGCTCTTGTGATCTTTCGATGAACGTACACTATAGAGTTTAATGTACATATGGGATACTCCCCAGCAAATAAACTAACCTCCTGATGACACATAGAAATGATAACATTTGTAAATCCCTTCCTATCTTAAGAACGAGCTTTATAGTTCATCTTTCGGATTGTAAAGGTACTGATCAATGTTGAAGTTCCATTGATATACTCCTCCCAGAATCGTAGATATTGCTTTCGAGAACTCTCACATCGTATGGTCAATAAAACAAAAATTCGGAAAGATACACTTGCTTGAAAATTGACTGCTTGAAAAAGCCTTTTTTTAAGGATTCATGATGTTAAACTTTCCTTTTTTTATTACGAGAAAGTAATCAAAATTTCCCATGCCCCTTAGACAGGAAAGGTTCCGCAAAAACAATCGAGTGACATAGACATAAATCCAATAAATATCCTCCAAATCGAAGTACAAATAGAATGCAAACTTTCAGGAAATTTCGTAGAATCATAATAGAGATTGAATTTAAAAGCCAAATTAGAACGGAGTTCACGGATGAGTCTAAGCGTTCGGTCATAGAAACGTTCATCTGCCTTCATTTGTGAACCCTGATATGAGTACGGTTTTTTTCATTTTAGTATCGAGAGGCTCTCCATGTCAAAGGGCAGCCGTATTATAAGATGAAAGAAAATCCGAAACAATATAGAAAAGCTTGCGACACAAAGGTTCGATAGCTCCCTCATTATAATGTGACAAGGATTGTACTATCTCAGATGTCAGGGCGATAGATTTGTAAACGAACCCCTTGTCGCTTAAAAATATCCAATAATTGATGTCTTGTACTCATTTTTTAATACGGTATCATACGAGGTCACGTGATTTGAAGATTGCCTGACTGCCATATAAAAATACTAAATGAGAAAAGAAACCATGCTACCAGTAGCTGGACTTTGTCGCCTTTACAGTTATAGTTGAGAAAAAGAGTTAATTGTATTTAAAGCCAGTCGTTATCACGAGCGTTTTTTTTTTTTTTACTAGAAGGAAATGGGCTCCGATTAAGCCTCGCCGTTTTCCAATTAACGCCTTAATTAAATCCTCAGGGTGGCATAAGGCATGCTGAAAGTAGCGTGGTGCTCTTTTATGAATTTGCTCTCTACCACTTTCTCTTTCTGTCTTCTATAGTTATGTACGGAATGCGAAGAGCGTGATCACAGCCAACGAAAATTGGTCTGAGCGGCACTCTTCAATTGGGCATGGAACTTAGAAGACGAGGTGGATTTTTAATGCCGCGGGTGTACCTTCTTTGCGTAATTGCACGTTCTTAGTACTTCCCCAAGAAAATACTAATCCAACGCAGACTTAACGATTCCCATACATATAAAGAATTCTGTTATTTCATTTGGAAGAAGCTTGAAAATTTCAAAGGTATCAGCATAGAGGAAGAAGAATTAAAAATACTATTGAAAAATTTGACTTCATTTTCTTTCGAATTTCATTCAAAAATTACCTTTTTCTTTTCTCTGAAATATCTCTTCTGTACGGTTCTTTGTAGAAGGATTAATCATTTTCGAAAGTGATGCTCAGCTGTGAACATAATACAGTGCAATCACGTAGCGGTAGATCGAATCAACGTCAAGATAATGAGTCTGATGGGTGTTAACTAACTAACGACAACTAACAGCCTTTGATAAAAATTGCTCATCATGCTGGTGACTCTGATAGGGTTTCAAATAACCTCTCACTTTAATGTGGAAACAAAGAGAGGTAGCTAGAGCAGACATTCATTTGGTAGTCTTGAAGCCAGAGCTCAGGCATGTTCGATTGACATGATCAAGGTGTGGGAAGGGCGTTTCGAGATCTCGCTGGTCCAATCTTCCTGCGGTGTTCTTTCTCTGCATCTACCACCTTATCGGTAGATTGTTCCTGATTTTCTGCAGGTTTGACCTGAAAGAGCTGTCGTCGTTGAGGTAACAGAGAGACTACGGTGACTCCAGGCAGGGAAAGACAAGTCTTAGCCAACCGGTAAGTTCTGGTTCCTTGTTCTTTGGACGACAACATTTTTGAACAAATCCAATGATTTCATTTGGGCCTACCAGTCTTAAAGTTATGAATAATTGATTCCCTTATTCAATTATTCTATGATTGTGTGTAGTCGAAATGGCTATTCGGTAGTTGAACAGAAATTACTGACTTTTTTACTGGCTTACATTTCGGAGATCGATAATCGTGGTTATGTGTCAACTCGGAAACTGAAAGACTGGTTTTCCACATTATAATCTTATCGATTTTTTTCGTGAGAAGTCTAGAGTGAGCATTCTTTATTAAT
The DNA here is from genome assembly GCA_037576405.1 of Campoplex capitator. Classification (NCBI taxonomy): domain Eukaryota; kingdom Metazoa; phylum Arthropoda; class Insecta; order Hymenoptera; family Ichneumonidae; genus Campoplex; species Campoplex capitator. The sequence goes on along the minus strand of JARBWI010000323.1, from coordinate 2,133,238 downwards.
ACTCGAAAACGCCCAAGAAACTCGACCATTAACGATCCGTGAATGAATAATAGACAGTCAGCCAGGCTAGCTTTGTCGTCAAAGTGGAAAATTCATAATAGCACAATAACCTCCTATCCCGATTGATCCGCCTTCAAGAAGTCGATATAATGCCAGTTCCATATATGAGTATGAATTTAATGATACGAAGATTGCATTTTGATATAATTCAGTCTTCAGATACTCGAGATGAAATCTTCATAATGCATCCATGTATCACATGCAATTTGGAAGTTTCTATTTTTGTCGGTCTACGACTATTTAAGCCCTTGTCTTTTACCTACCAATCTTTGCTCCAATTAAAACCATGAAGGTTGCTATATGAGAGATATTTTTATTTTTCGCTCGTTACCGGAGCCATGCTGAAGTATGCTCTCAGAGAATAATCACGGAAATTGGAATAAAATAGAGACTTTTTAAAGTCGATTTTACAAACAAGGACATAATATTTTTATTTTATCGGTTGAACCTTCATCTTTCACCTCTCTGTATTTGACTCAGTTATAACCATACCGGTCACTATATGAAAGATATTTTGGTTTTTCGCTCGTTACCGAAGTCATCATGAAGGATATTCTCAGCAAATGATTACCGCAGTTCACATGAAGTAGTGACGTAAACTGGATTGGAGAAACGAGAGATGAAGAAATAATATGTTATTACAGAATGCAGATATCTGCAACAGTCTGCGAGAAGTGAGTGTTCGCCAATGAGAGATACTTTCCAAAATATGTATGTGTCATGTGATTTTATTACTTATTTTTGGAATACTTCACTGGCGATAAAATAATCTCCTTAATTGCTGCCGGTTATTAGTGGTTAAAATTAATCAGTACCAATCATTATTAGTTATTTTTATACTGTCGAACAATTTACCATGAATCTTTTGTTTTCAATTTCATCAGAGAAGAAAAAATCGAAGACATTGATATTTGGGAAAAACCCACTTAATGCTATTTTTGTTGCTTGAACTCAGAGCTACATCGCCGAATTACACGTGCATCGGTAGGACTGGGATTCAAATCAGTATTTCTAAAATCGGCCCTGGTGTACGAGAAATAAACAAGTAAATGTTATTAAATAGAATAGATACGTGCGTCAGGAAGATTACTAGGCGGGGATGCCGGGTCAGAGAAATATACTGACGAAGGATGCGTAGTACAAAGAGATGAAAAAGTAGAAGGCTCTGCTTGAAGTTCATTGACTGCCAGGCAAGCGCATACCGGTCAGACCGGCTTGGTCAGTGTGTGTATATACCTTCGCTGTCAGGAGGTCTGGGCGATAGTAGTGTTCACTTCACTTATTCGAAAAATGCCTCTCAATCTCTTTGAGCATGGACGAAACAAAGAAATCGCTGTCCAAAAGATCGTATATGATCGAGCATTGCCTTCGGTTGAATTTTATCTCATATTAAAAACGGAGATTGATACAAAATAAACTTAGAATATCTTGACGACCGATGTAATCTTGGATAAACCCATTAAAATTCATAAAATAATCTCTCGAATCGTTTGTAGCTTTATTTATGAATACGAATTCCGCAAAAATTCCATCCACAGTGGTGACATAAGTGGATTAAATCTTGAAAAGAATTCATAGAACTTGCGATATGATTTTTCTGGATTTTATGTTGAATGAAAGCGAAAAGTAGTTACAGGAGAAAAGGTAAAAATGTGAGTGAGCTGGGCGAAAGAGACATGTGCGTTGAGCTGCGAGGAGGTGTCTAATCCAACGGCATTGAAGTCGGTGAAGTGCTTGAGTACGAGATAGTGGTGTCGACCAGATCTTCTTTCTTCATTGGGAATGTCTCTCGAGTCAGTAGTTGCATCCAGTGCACTTGAGCAGACCAGAAGAAGTATTAGAGTATTAGAGTGCCGCGACCATGGTCTTCCTCGTCTGATATTCAGATAGCTTCATACAAGAAAGAGGATTAGATTTTAAAGGCAGTGAATGCACCGTGTGTGGATCCACCTTGGATGTTAGGACAGCTCGTGGATCGCCAGACTCAAAAACACATTCATGGAACTCGCTGAGTCGCCTAAGAATGAAACAAGAAAAAGTAGCATAAGGGGCGAGATGAGCGCTCAGGATGAACGTACCCGAGTTCGAGAAAGAAAATCCTTCTCCAGAGAATTCCACACAGATGTGACGAGATGATAGGGTAGAAAACAAAGATGGTGATACGGTGGAGTGACAGTACGAGCAAGCAGCGGCAGCATAAAAGAAGTACGCCGCTCTTCGTCTCTCTCACTCTCCATCTTGCCCCGCTTTCTTCTTATATTCTTGCAGTCAAAAAGGAGACAAGCTAGGTAAAGGAGCAAGCTATAAGAATTCAGAGAAGATATAGAGAAAGAAGGTCTGTGAAGACGGAAGCTGGAGATGGTGCGGGAGTGAGAAAGAGATGGGAAGAGAAAGTGCCTGGTGCGAAGATAAGCCAGGAACGTCGTGAATACAGATGGACCGTGCGATAACACACAGTGACGGAACTATCGTTCGCTTCTTGCGCACTAACACCCTCGGGATTTTGTCGCGTGAGCGTGCCTCGGCCATTCGCATTTCGCAAGCACGATGAGAGAGACGTTGCCCAAGAAGTCGTACCATGACTGTCACTTTTCCGTCTGTTGGCGCCACGTTTCACGAACGTAACTATCTCCCCGTGTATGTATACCGCCTCTACTTTGCGTGTTCTATAGATTTGTCCCCGGAAAGCTCCAATGAAAAGTCCATGCGCTTTTTGTTGCTGTTAAGATAAGGAAAATGAACTGCTTTTCCACACTAGACACTGGCATTTGAGTTGTTCGAGCAACATGAATTTATACGTAGCAGGGATGTAGAATATACATTTACACAGTGATCAGGTTGCCGAAGAAGAGGAGGGGGGGGGGGCAGAGGTGGGGAGAACTGAAAATAGAATTGCCCAAGAAATCGAGAGCTTCTGAGTAGGAATCACACACATCAGACCATCTTGTCTTTGTGTGAAAAAAACAACCCCTCGGGCGAAGAAATAGAATTCGGTCTCACGCGTCACGCAAACCCACTTATGCGAACGATAGGAAGGAAGTAGGCCATCTACCCTCCAAAGTATCTAGGGTTACAACACCCTTGGTCGTTTCTTATCAAAGATAAATAACAAGATCTGGAGTTTTATTTCGAAACATATACTGCGATTCAGATGTTGGCCCGAGAATCGTAAAAGTAAACATAATGGTCAAGAAACAGAACGAAGGAATATTATTCGCATTTTTTCAAAATCGGTAAAGCAAATGTAAGCTCTTTTATGATATTCGTTGTAACAACATGAACAGAAACGTGTTTTTATACGAGAATGAATCATGGCTGGATAGCGCTCGCTTTATATAACAATACGTCGACGAGCGAAGGCCCAGTGCGGCATGTCGATGAAAAACGAAGAATAGCCGGTGGTCAACGCTCAGCCCAAAGTCAGAAGAGCGAGAACGACACAGAGGAAGGCAGGAAAAGTGAGAAGCTAGAGGGCTGCATTGGGTGAACATCCGCCGTAGTGATTCAAATCGTCTGCCATGCCACGCATCAAACAATGCGTGCAATTACGTCCTGGCGTGCCCGCCACCATATTTCGTACGCTTGACTATCGTAGGCCTGGCGCCTCTTGACAATAGCCTCCCTGTATGCACACCCAGCAAATGTACCGTCTCATTTGCCAATATTGTCCCACTTTTGTAGTCAACTCCGCCGGCGCGCCTATGTACCTTCCACCGTTCAATACGTTTGAACTGAACAGCTATCTCGTTATACCATTCTTTTTCACTCTTTCAGAAACGTGGAAGCTCGACGTTCATCCTATGTCTACGGTTCCATTCATCAACGACGTCGATTTCATTTGTTTTCACACGGTGTTAAACATGCCAATTTATTTAAATCCTAGCGTGCCCGCCAAATTTCCGAATTAGAATTTAACAAATTTTATCACACGCCCCGTTACAATAATCAGTTCTTGAGCATTTTTTAGATTCCAAATTTAAATTACTTTTCCGAGTGCTCCTTTCACATTTAGAAAATTCGATGCGATTTGAAAACAGCGTATCCGGCTGCCGACGATGTCACGAACTATATCTTGAGCTGTCCAATAATTTCATAAGCTCAGCACGAATGTCATACCAGTGGAAAGAGATTTTAATTGCCAATGCTCCGGATACGAATTGAATATGTAGAATATTTATAGAGTTGCCAACGACATGAGATGAACGATTATTGTGATGATGAATATTGATCCTGCTTGTAAGTCCATACGTTGTTGATTGAAGAAGTGTGGCGTAGCTGTGGTCGGAATTCAACATCCATGCCTCACTGGTGAATCCCATAAATTTGACGCGTACTCGCTTTACGTAGTTCGCACTTTGTATCTAATACAATATCTTCCGCCTTGGTGCTCAGCAGCCGAGACGAGAAAAAAAAGCACGTGTGAAGGTGAGATCGGGACTATGTATAAGAAAAACGCGAATGTAGCCTGAAACAGTCCTCTTTACAGACCAAGCAATTCACCAAGATTTCACGTCTTCCAGCTTACTTCAACGGGGAATTGATATCAAGAAGATCGCGGAACCGCGCGGACAACCGTTTCTGTTATTTGCTACCGTTAATACGAGGCCCGACAGCATGCAGGCTCTAGCTTGCTACTGGTGAGTTGGAAATAACACAGCAGAAGACGAGTTGAGGTTACAAAATATATACATGGGTACAAAGCTTGTTCCTCTGTATCCAGGACCTTAAAGGGATATCTGTCTATACAGATAGGCAAAGGTTGGCTAAGGATGGTAGTCGAAACACGACACAGGACTACCAATCGTTACGAACAGTGTCTTTCTACGCGATGTTCTCCAGCGTTCACCGGTCGTTACTTCGCTATACGAGCGTTTTTTACGATCGAGTCGCGATAACCCTGTCGTAAAACGTAGTTAGTTGCTCCATGAGATTATTTCTACTCCAGCCCGTGCTCACTGACATCTGCGGGTTACATCTTTGGTCCATCGGATAGTCGGAGCATGTTATAATTGCGTAGTACAAGAATGAAGAAAAAAAAATCGGAATTACATTCCGTCGCTGAGGGAAAGTCGTCGTGACTATGCCGTGCACGTAAAGGCGTTTTCCTTCAGGAGCATAGTTCTCGATATCATTACATTTCTTTCAACGATACTTGCATAAAAGTTACGATTCGTTTACCGCCATGGAGTTTCAGTTGAAATTAATCATAAGCCCAGCTTTTTCCCTACCCCGAGTTCAATAACGTCTCAACGCGTAAATTGTGACTACCCGGTTTTCTCTCGCAGCCCTCTGGGAATTGGCTCCTTATAAGCAACGTTGCCAATGGTTGCTAGCTGGCAGCTTTGATATAGTGCGAGACTGTAGTCCGGTAAACGTGTTAATATCAATATAGCAACCCTGTGTGACCCAACCTGGATGCGGTGAGCAAAAGGGCGAGGAGAATAAACGCGCAAAAGCCAGATCGGTGGGTAACTTTCAGAACAATCCGTTATGGCTTGTAGGGTTGGTGGCAGGGTGTTGTGCTACTCCATACGGAACGCTAATATCGAAGGCGGATGACTTATGGCGTCAGGGTCACCTACCGAAGTCCCTTGAGAAGGCACGAAACAAAACCTTACACCCCCACGACATCACGCATCCGCGTCCGTAAAGTAGACCAGTTAACTTCCTACAACATATAAATCGATCGAGACTCTGTTCGAGTCCCGTGGACACATATTTCGAGAATCGAGGGGTGCTTAGGATAAATAGGGTCGTAAGGGTCTTTGGCAATGACTTTGGCCCTGCATCATGTGATTCGAATACGGATGTCCACTGGATACAACTGAAATGACATTTCCCTTGTAAGTGCACCCTCGCCCCTATGTTTTGTTTCTGTTATCAGTAGCGTATGAGAATGTAAATCACATGGAATACTTTTCGCTCACAGTTGATGAAAAAACAGAAAAAAACAATTTTTGTACCACTCGTTGTCCCATTTTGCTAGTCCTCTTTTATTGCTGTATGAGTTTTGAATCAAATGAAAAATAATAATGGATAACAAATTTCAAGCAATCCCTCCCTCGTGTTATTCAGTATTTTGTATTTCTCGCTATCCGTACACTCAGTTGGATATACAAATATAAATCTCGTGAGAAACCACCGCATCTTGGCGGATGATATTGGAATCTCTGAGGCACTCGAGAATATATTCAATGTTAGATATTATTCGTCTGGGTTTGTTCAGTGGCGTCTCTTGACGAGGTAGGCAGGAATGAAGGAAGGGTCCCAACATTCAGAACAGCCTAGTTGTCTGTTGCTGCTGTTCCTGCTGCTGCTACTGGTTCAGTGTGGAGATTTTCTAGCTACAGCCTCCATACTCATCATAGTGTGGCTTCGTGTGGAATGGCTTGCCAAAATTATCCGAGTGACGAGCGTAAAGGTCTCTCCACGTTCTACGTTCAGAGAAATTTTGTGAGGAGGGGAGAAAATGGCAGAGCAGGCACTGAAATTTTGGAAATTTCCTTTCGGTGTTTGCCGAGATCTCCAGACAGTGAATAACGACGGTCCAATATGAAGGCGTAATCTCAAGCCCTCTAACCGGAGATTCCCTTTTCATGCTTCCGTCTTTAACGGTTTTACTGATTGGAATCTCAGCCATTCCTGTATATCCAATACAACGATTCGTGGCTTCCCAATGGTCACCCCAAATTGGACCTTAGATACTATCTTCGTTCAGGCTATACGCCTATTATAGGAAAGTAGTCACGTGCTGCACACGAATCTTTTTTCAATTAATTTACGAAAAGACTACGAAATAGGAATTTTTAAAGATATCATCTGGTGTTCGGATAGTTGGTGAATCGGGCTACGTGTTAGTCTTGGAAAAGTTTTCACAAAACCCAATCTTCTTTATACGTACGCACAGGCTGCTCGTACAGGAATCCTTACATCTTACAGAGGCTAGACTTCCAAACGAGAATTCTCTGCACCAGCTACGAAAAAGTTGTCGCTTACTAGGTATCCTCGGGAATACGCGGAAAAGTTGGTAAATTGCACGTACGATTCGCACAGCCTATCCAGAGCAAAGTCGCGAACGAGCGAAACCTTCTAGCGAAGCTTACCCGACGAAGTTACTGCGAGAAAATGATTGAACTTTGTAGACCCCACACTACTATGCCAAGTCACAATATATACTCTATTCTGAAGGATCATCCAACGTTTATATCCTGAACAGTATACGTTGCAAGTTAAAGCTGACTTAACTACTTGACTTGATGCTGACTTATGGGAGATGGACGTGCGCTTTGTCATGCCTAAATAGACCGATTGAATTGTCGGCGGGATTGCGAGTAACTCCCAATTATATTCAGGAGGTGTTGCTGCCTCTTCCTGAGAATATTACTCGTGGTTTTGACGTTTCAGTCGTTAATTAAGTATACAAAGCAAGAGGCTGTCGGACGCCTTATAATTTTCACTACAACCCGCTGCAGTTGTTACAATAGACGTTGAATGACGTGTGATATTGCGAACCACTATCGAGAATAGTGGCAGAAGTTATCGCATAGCAACAAATGCAATTTCACGTTGAGTTGTTGGAGGCTTCTGTATGACGCGCCGATACATGAGATGAGGTTATTGCGGTAGTAAGTTTCTCAAAGCTTATAGGTGAATCGACGGAATACTTTGATGGACACTTCGTAATATTTCACTACAGCAAACACCTAGATGCTGACAGTATTGCTGGGCCACTTTATGAGGCAATATATGAAAATGCTACATGCCTTTTGATCAACCATATTTCTACATTATTGGAAGCAAAATTTCCTTAGCAGCCATACGTGATCCCTATTGCTATGACTCCGAATAAGGCTTCCACTGATGTATGATTGGAAGTTGGAATGTGCGTGGTTAAACCACAACGACCGCTTTCTACAATCCACAGTTATCGATGATTCTAATAATAAACGCTTCGACAGAACCAATATTCGATCATCTCGCTCGGAAAGTTGAGTGAATCATAGTACTTGACTTTAACATTTCAAAAGACATCGACGAACCACGAACTATTGTAGGACATCAAATTTGTGACCGTAGTAACGATTTAGTGAGATTGTATCCATTTTCACATCCTGTCTTGCAAATAATGGAACTCTATTATCAGAAACAGTCTCAAATTTCAATTCTACTAACCCAGACGATCATACACATATAGGTACAGTTTATATGGATACGACGACTCGATTGTACCGTATTAGAGGAATCGAAAGCGAGGGAATAAGAGAGGGTGAATGTAGTTAATCTGCCCATGACATGAGGAAACAATTGTAATGGTAGAGAGGCGGGTTTATATAGATGGTTTAGAGGTTTACTCGTGAGTAGTGTGTACAGTGGGTGGATAATTATTCGGTTGAACGGAGCTTCAAAGTGTTATACCGTTTTGGTTTGATACGAGGCTTGAACGAAGAGACGGGCCAATTTCAAAGCTTGCGGCGAATCGAGAGCCGCAGCAGTTGTTTTTGGAGGCTCTCGCAGCACGGGGTGTCCTCTGATCCCCTTTACTAAGAGAAAGAGAATGGGAGCAGCATGTATATCAGAATATCACCCTCAGGATGCGAAGCAGTTGGCACCGACGTTGCTGGCTTGCCAGATACCAGTAGCAGCAGGTGCATGTGTATACAGGCATAGAATATATGCTCTTCACTCCCGCGATCGTCCGGTATAAACGGATGCTTCATTATATTCACATACTCAACATGCCGACGAGGTTCAATTGAATCGTTCGCTAGAAATTATCCAATGATGCATCGTCGTCCAACATATCCAGGTATTTACACGAGAGGGGATGGTTAAGGTCGCTTATGGTGATGGTGATGGTGAAGGCGACCCTAGTACCCGGACACCATCAAGCATTGTGCTTCCCAGTAATTCCAGACACGTAAAAGCAATTCCCGGAATCTACCCTCATTGTTATGCAATCACGACAGCCGACGACGGCGAGAGCGGTGGCAGGACGAGATCATAATTTCCTCGTGCGCCCATGGAACTCGTCGGGGCTGCTATATCGCTCTAGTTGGGACTGGTGCGCATTTCACAGGTAGTATAGGCCTTGGATCTTTCATCCGGGCATATGAGGCATTTCACCCCCTTCAACATTGTGGACTCCCTTGGATTCGTCCAAATTTGTTGTTTTCCCATATGAGACATTAGTGCGGCGCGTCTTATCTGATTTTCCGATTTAGCCATTTCTCCTTTACGGCTATTCGACTTTTAACTTTGATCAAGGCTAAAAACGAGACCAGCTCGGGTAATTTTGCTGGTTTTTCACGTATTTTGAAGGAAAAAAATTAAAAATTTTTGTCAGGATTAGCAACAGCTGTTCTCAATGGCTGGATTTTTCATGATTGGTGACGCTGCTGCTGGCAGTTCTCTTTTATTGTGTCCACTATTGATCATTTAATTTTTCGGAAAAAATAAAATAAAAAAATTTTTGCTATGGTAATTTTTTTAAATGAAAACATTTTTGTATGATGAAGACTGGAATTGATCGTTTGTTTCAAATATATATTTCGTAAACCTATATTTGTGCAACAGTGTCAAACTGCATTCGAACACGTGCGGCATTCAGCCTCATGCGATGTTGCTGCAGTTTGTCTATGCGTTCTTTTAGCAGGGGCTGAGATAAACCGTTTTTATTGTTAACAAGTGAATAACTGATAAACGTTGTAGACCAATCACTCACTTTTTTCGGACACCATAATTGCAATTGTCCAATTAGTGGTTCAACACTGTTTCAACAACTTTCCAACTTATACCGATTGCATTCGGAAAGAACTGTTCATGTGTATTTTTAGTGATCAACCACATCGACCAAGTCCGCAGAATTCATGCATTCAGAGACTCGAATTTTCGCTTTCGTTCATCCGTCGAATGCGCTTTGTAGAAAATGATCGCCGTTTTATTGATAATTATCAGTGGCTTTTATTCGTTGACGCGCGTTTCAACATTTAAATCTCGTTGTCATGATCAAAAGTTAATATCCACGAGAAACCTTTGATTGTCAAATGAGGCAGCCATGGAAATGTTCACGGATGTATCGCCGTAAACGTGTTGATTATATCGAGAAAAAAAAGAAGAAAAAAAAAACAATAGTGATAACGTCACAATAAGAGAATGAGATAAGGCAAGGGTGGAGCAAAATAGAGAGAAAAGCTACGCGTGTCTCGTTGATTTATTACGAGAAATCGACCCTGACTCATACCCAAACCCACACACCCCCCAGCAGCACGTTATTATTTCTTCGTCCATCGAAGCGTCACGTAGAACACTGTATATCTTGTAAGTGAGTGGATGTGTGCGTAAATGTACACGTGTAAACACATGGATACAGCGGAGAATCGTAAACCATAATTATTATTAGACCCCGCGTGTATGTCCTGGTACGAACTCGTACCATGTTCTTTCGTTTACACGAAACTCATCAGTTACCCTTATTTCGAGAATGTTTGAATGCGTGTTCTCTATCCAAAGGACATTGAAACGAGAACTTTTTCGTTAGGGTAGTTTTTAGAAGCAGGGTGAAGCGTAAACGCGCGCACGAGTCGTTTTTCACAAAACTTTTCTCCAAGATCCGGTATCAATCCTGTAACTTTCGCATGGGAAAAAAAATCGCAAAGTCTATTTTCTATCCTTATGCCTCTTTCCGCAAAAGCTTGATTTATTACAAGGCTGATACCAGAAGATTAGCCAGCGTGTGGGGGAAAAATGGAGTTGCGAATTAAGAAATCTATTGTGGCAACCTCCGTATCAACTAATTGGCTTTGTTGTCAATGATAACCAAACACTCGTAAAAATATTTGTTCCATTTTATTCAGCTGGCCACGTGCCATCAATCCTCAAATGAAAATAAATCTGTTCGAGCTACCAACACATCGTGCAGCATTTCCTAGTTTGTAAATCACTTTGGAAATGGAAAAAAAAAAAGTATCTTTGGTCTTGAAAAGTCACGATTAAATAACGAACTTAAGCGATATTAAGAATGATGGATATATCGTCATAGCAGAAATACCTACCTGCTAGTGGGATTATTATACGAAAAGATAGAGGGTGATACAAACGGAAATAAGGGAGAATATCATAAATAATTAATCCTATTTTAAGTATAGGGTGGAAATTATGTCACGCAACTTCATACCTGCTCCTTCCTATACAAAGGCGAAAGCAAACATCGTCTTAATAATAATTATTGTATCCATTTCACATTCTGTCCTTCACGACCTTACAAAGAAACGATTCGATATTGTGCTCCCCAACCATATACATATTATTCTTAATACCAAACACGACGACGTATATACGAATTTGGTAAATATATAAAACGGATGCAGCATCTACCGCTGACGTTTGAGCGCTATTATATTAATGCCCTTCCATCTGACGTTATATTACAACAGGAGCTACGAGAAGATCGGTGGCCACATGGCCGTTTCGAGGCTCACCAGACTCACCTAAAGGCGATTGGAATCATGTTATAAAAATAGAAAATGATTAGTATTATTTACGATTTGTAAGGGAACGAGGTTGGTTGCGAGTATAAATAGTAGATGATCAAATGAGGTCATTAAGAGTATAAATAAACATATTTAAATGTTATTATTTCAGCCACGCCACAAGTATTTTATTTTTGTAAAAATCGTGTTTTCAAAATTTCACTACAAACTAACGACGTTGAACGTCTATAAGTTTAGACACTAACAATTTATTTCATTTTGTGTTTCAGGTAAGCGGGTCATCTTTTATGGATCAAACTTTGAATCGATGGCGTTTATCCAAGTAAAAAAAAAAAAAACAAAGACTATCGTTGGCAAGTATCACATTTGCAAGAGAACCGCTTAGATCGTTCAATATTTCGATCAATATTTCAATTCCAACAGATTGTGGAGAAAATCCAGAACTCTTTTGTCGTTGGATTACAAAAATTAGGAACGTTCAATGACCGATACAGAAGACTCTATCAAAGTTAATTTATTTCATCGACCAAGATGTATGTTCATCCGTTTCAAGCCAAGTTGGTTTATAACTGTAGTTTGTTTAAGGAAAATACCCTTCAAATCAGACGTTGAACGAAGCTCTCATTTCTCGTTTACGAGCGAATATTGCGTTTATGCGCATTATCAGTCGTTCTCCGTGGTTTCGAAATTACATACAACATGTTGTGTATATATATATATATATATATATACGTATGCATGCCCACACGAAATCGTATTACTTTCGTGGAAGCACGCGTGATACTGTTGCTTTATCTTTGTATACGTATGCGCATTGATGTTCGTACGAATCTATGTATCAAGGGCTCATTTGGCGATAAATCGGAAGCACATTCGTGTGATGATATGGATTGGGCCGACAAACTGCATATTTGTGCCTGTGCGTACATATATGTGTAGGAGTGCCTAGAGACATGTATGCGTGTGTGGATGCGTGAATTCGTTGGTTAAACTGGGCACAGACCATCATCAGGGTGTATGTGTGTGTGTGAGAGAGAGAGACAGAGAGAGGTTACATTGCATTTATCTACAAACATATACATGTAATGTATATATATACGATCACAATGCAAGGAGGGTTATACAGAGCTTTGCGGTGTACATTACAGATGTAATTAAGATAACTGAGGTGAAAGCAGCTATGCACAATGTCTGATGTATGTGCCAAAGCATCTCTTGTCTATACACGTGTATATATGTGTATATGGAGTCAAATCTGGTAATATATATATAGTGTATATGCACACACAGTATAGTCAAACAAATAAACGTCATAGCTATCCACGGAATTCTCGAAGCGGTACTTTCACCCACCACTAATATTTCGTTCTACATCCACAAATTCAAGCTCAAGCCTCATTTTTGGTTATGTTTGCACCGTTCAACAATGTGCTTCTATCACGATCTATCACTCCTACCATCGTCACTGGTCTTATCTCATTTTTTTCCTCTTTCCTGAGCATCGCATAGGATCTCGATATAAACTTAATCATTTGTATTGGTACTTAGAAAAACAATTTTGCATAATCTAGAAAAAAAACATGCATCTTTCGACGGTGAATATCTAGGTCCATCTTCATAGGCTTCACTGAATCTGCTGCTCGCGCTACTTTTTAGTAAAATTTACTTTTCGTATTGTTTTTTTTTTTTTTTTTTTTTTTTTTTTTCAATTGAAGATCATCCATGTTACAGAAAGAATTTTTAAATGGGTGGCTAATGACGCTCTCCCCGGTATAAGTAGCTCGTACAACTCACTCAGCGATTGATAAGACAGTCGAATGTACGCGTTTCGAGTTACTACCGTGACTCTTAATATATTTGTATTCTCGTCGAGTATATTTTACACGAGCTCGACCAGCTCCTCATTGATGGCTCGAGAGAAGCCGTGGTGATGTAGCTCCCATTAATTTTAATAGTGCCATATTTTCGACCACCTGCTAACAGCCATAACCCCGTTGTACCGTCGTAATCGCGTTGACCCTCAAACGCCTCTTTTCATATCGGTGAAATATAACCTCGTGTGTATACCATCATCGGAAATCGGAGCACGCTACTCGAGGAGTTTGCAATAAATTGTTATGACATTTTTTTCATTTGATTTTTTCGGTCAACCCGTTCTTTTATGACATTGTTCAATACTTTTTCATTCTTTTATTTTGTCCCCTCCTAAACGCGGTTTGCCTATTTGTTCGAGCATGCGATCGCGTGAACTTGAGGATCTTGAGAAATTCGTTGAAAAAACACCTAAAAGCCTCGCGTAAAGCAACGTTACAATCGTCGACTTTGTCCCTTCGATACACGATTCAAACGCCAAATTCTTTTTGATTAAGCTAACAATTTAAAAGACTTGTATCCCTTTTTATTTTTGGTGGTGAGCAGAAAGAATTTAATTGGGAAACGTTGACCATTTTGTTCGGTGCTCGCGTTTAATTGTCATGATTAGTGTACAACCACGTTCGTACATCTTCTGCCAACGACTCTCATTTATTCTCTTATTTTCTGGCTAGCTTTTGTCACTGTGCATATAGCAAGTTTGTTCTCAATTAAATTTGCAATGGCACGAAATTCTCTATCGTGAAAATTCGAAAAACAGTGATATTCATTTAGAACAAAACACATGTCATGTAATCCCAGAGAAAATGAAAATCATATCCAAAACAGTATTTTATTTTTTTTTTTTTTTTTTTTTTTTTTTTTTATCTTCACCTGCTTGTGGTTCCTGGTTTATGCTCAGGATTTTTCTCATATCCATCCACGCTATCGACTGAAAGAAGTTACCTTAAACATAAAACCAATTTAACGCAAGCAATTTCACCGCTTACGAGCACCATGCGGCTTACAGCGTGGATTTTTATGGTCGTTTTTCTGCGAAATCGATCGATACGAGCATACGATCGCGAGTACAAATATATTCCATAAAAGTTGGCATAAAATATTTTTTTCCTCGTGATCGTAAAACGAACATTTGTGCTTGGGGACTTTTACATGGAGATTTTCGGATCAGTTTTATTTTTGTGGTGAACATCGTATACATATTGTTATTGTTATACACATTAAGGTGTTATTTATAATGGGTTGAAATTTCTTTCGACGAATTCGCACCCAAGATCGAGTCTGAATATACAAAAGGAATTTCTGGGCAAGTTGTGCTCTCAAAGTCTACAATAAGAGTGCTGATGATCCAATCTTCATTTAGTTTCAACCAGAGCCGAGCTAACGATCTTTTTTTTCATATTTTTCGAAAAAGTACTTCAAAAACTTTAAACTTTGATCAAAACACCGCTACTTGTCATTGAAATAGAACCAAATACTTTCAAAATTTGAGAAAGCGATTTGAACAAATGACACGATAAGAACAGAATCGATGAAAAAGTGAAAGTAGCCATACCACGTATCTCTACTCGCTCATTTATTTTTTAATTTTGGCACTCTGTTGCTGAGTCATCGATTATTCCGAGCCAGCTGTAGAGTAGATGAAACTTGATACAGAAAAAAAAATCCTTTCAGACTACCATTACGTAATCAATATCTATAATGTCATCAAACTTTTTGAGATACAAAACAGTGAAAAAGATTCAACCCAGATATGATTACAGTCAGCTGTTAGATATAAGGCAAATATTTACATCAATCTCTATAGGTCATGGCTTCCAATTTCAATGTCGAGATAAAGAACAGATCCATCTCACCTCGTTTGGTGTGTATAAAATCATAAATAATGCTTAAGCAAATACTCGTTTTTCATTTCCATTCGATCTGAAGCGACTGATCACGATTTACAGCGAAAAAATTTCCAGTTATGAATCTGCCGTATGTCTATCCTGTGACGATCAATAAATTCGAATGTCACTTTTGATATACTTTAACCTCGAATCGGTCGCAATGTTTCTTTTATGAAAAACTGTCAGTCCGTGCAAAAAAAAAAAAAAAAAGTTTCCTTCGGCGCTCAGCCCGTCACATGGCTGTGAACGATGTGAAATTTGAGAGTAAAAGTAATCAGTATAGAAATGAATATACACGATCGGTATAATTATGCTTCGAAAAAAAAAGACAAACATCGTATCTGGCGGGATACAAGAATAACTTTTCTCAACACCTTATACGTTTGGATTGCATCATGCAACTTCAAGAAGTTTGATCAAAGTAAAGGGCAGGAGAAGAGTAGAAGAAAAATCAAATGATCTATGTGCCAAAATTTCAGATTGAAAATCGTGATGAATCATACAAAAATTCTCTTTGGACAATAGTGGCGAAGCAAATATACGTTTCAAGAGATTTTTATGTCTCAAAGACATTTTTAAATTTTCATTATAGAATTTGCTATATCTCTGATCTCCATTTCCATTAAATGTTGCTGATATAAATGCCGCAGGCGTCGTCTATGTACTCGATGACGTATACAGACATTTGTATGTTCAGTCATCCATGCAGAAGTGTGTACTCTCATGAGTGCATCGTTGCGTGCATCCGTTACTCCTAGGCGTATCTCTCTTTCTCTCTATAAATACATAGCGAGCCCGAAACTCGTATGATTTCCTCGTTCGACCATTTTCGCGTTTCCTTACATTAGCGCAATTTTCAAAATAAATAGAGACGCTGAACTAAGCACGGAGCGTTTACTTATGAGAAATTAATACGGGGACAACACAACTCAGCAGTACGCGCGTGCACTAGCTCGTATACATAAGAAAAAAAACAAATAATGATAATTAGAAAATTTTCAAACGTTATTTCAATGTCTGTTTTTCCAAGTTCGAGAATGTTGACATTGACGAAAAAAAAAAAACATTATGAGCAAACTTAATTAAGACCGATTCACCATATCACGGTAGTTCCGGTGGGGATGAAAATTTTCACAGCACCCAGTGAATTTAAAAAGAAGGCGGCCTAATTCTGCCCGAATGTACGTCTCTCGCGTTCAGCAGAGAAAAGCGGTGATCTAAATTCACGGTATTCTTCAAATTAGTGCCAGCTCTCCTGATATGCAAAGAAAAAAAGTTTGATAAATGAAAGAAAAAAAAAAAAAAAAAACTAATGTTTGCGTCTTTTTATTTTGCTGTATTTGCTTTCAATGCTTGAAGCAAATATTTTCCACTGGTATATAAAAAAAAAAAGAAAGAAAATAAAAGAAAGAATATTGGAGAGAGAAATATAGAGCAAGAGAGAGGGAGAAAGAGAGAGAAAGAGAGAGTGCTTTTTTTTGCAAGCTACGAACGAACAGTGCAGCTTACTTTTGCAGAAAATTTGCCATTCCATATGTCTAAATGACCCAGCGGACATAGAAACGGACTGCGCATATATACACAAAAAAAAAACTCACATCCCTGAACATGCAGAAGCTTTCGTGTATAGACGCTTCTGCATTCATACTTGACCCCATGTACGTATATATTCATAAACATGCATATGTGCAAACGTATGAACAGAACCAGCTTCCCAACAGGTCATACTTTCCGTATATCCAAAGCAACGTACACACGAGTACTCATTCTTCGGCATTCCATTTGCGTACGTTCCTGAAAACCATGCCCCGTACGTGCCAGCTCCGGACTGTGTAGGACATGCACTCGTCGACAGCAAGAGACAGATATATAGAAATATGGTCCATTTGGCAGCAACTAAAAGGGTCAAACACTCATGAGTCGTCTCTTTAATTTATGAATGTTACGCCTTTTTTTAACCCAGTAGCACATTCACTTATGGATGTGTGTAGATCAGGGTTTGTATTTATCCGGATGACTGCTGCTCTCGCAGAATAGTATTCTGTTTTCTCTTGGAGCTTACTGGGCCACCGGTAAACCCGTGTACTCACATGCTGTCCATATTACGTGAACAATGTTCACGTGGGCTCGGTAACCTTTGTCCAGAATATCCGCCGAGCAGATGACCTGAACATATTCTCTTCTACCTACATGCATCTCTGTGGACAACTAGCCACTAACTGGACCACTAGCTTCGATGTCTCTTCGAATCACTAGCGAAAAGTGCATGCAGTCTGCACTCAGAATGTATGAGAGAAGAAGAAAGAATAATGGAGGTATAGAGAGGAGGGAGAGAGAGAGAGAGATTTCCAAGTTTAATTTAACATAAAATCCAACCGAATTCGACTATCTAACAAAATTTTCGTGCTTCTGTTTTCGTTAAAAATCACTTGACATGCATATATTGTATGAAATATTCGAGGTCGATTTCCATCCATTTTTCTAGCAAAAATTTTCATTTACAATAAAATTGTCTCACGTTTGTATTTTGGTCACGTTTCAGTTGCATTTTTCTTCGACGATTTATCAAATTTTCTACATAAACAAGATGACGTATCTTCCTTGGAGCTCAATAAAAAATTCCACAGAGCTCTGCTTTCTCAGCAAAAATATATCTGCTCTCTTTTTTTTCAATCGACGTAAAATCAATGAGGTATATGACTGACGTGACTGCTTATCGAGAGACTTGGTAAAGTCTCGGGACAAGTACATCGACAGCTCTGTCGCTTGCTGGCCTGAGGCTCCCCGAAACTATGTTATCTCGGAATAAAAGGATTCTCGGTGGTAGGGGTAGAATCGGCATGTCATTTCGTTCAACTACAAAGCTCAGGAGCCATTTGTTGTTTTGAAAATTGAACTGGAGACTAATTTTTTTTCATTTCTACAACGAAGAGTGATATTTCCACTTTGAAATTTACTCAAAAGTATTTTTGATCGTTTCACATCAATCTATATCCTCACCAAGTTTTATTTTATTTTTTTCTTCGTAAAAAGTCCACACCATCATTTTCAACTTCGCCGGTATATTATATTGAGCTAAGCATCGAAACGCAATAAAATAAAGCGAGCTCTTGGCATCGATCCCGAAGAGGGCGTACCACTACTCACCATTATTTTCTCATTTAAGCGCTTATTACATAGAATTTGATTGTATCTCAACGGTGGATATATACTACAAGGGGATAAAACGAGCATCGGTTTTCTCACATGCTGCGTGTGTGCATGTCTGAGTGAATCGTCGTTACACGTAATTATTTAGACATTAAGCACTGTTTCCTTTTCGTTGACATAAAAAAAAAAAAAAAAACCTAAATGGATATTTCTTTAGGGTTTGGAAGGAACAGGATATAAAAATGGGAAATTGATGAAACTTATCCCTTTTCTTTCGAACACCGCAAAGCGACAGTTGCTCATCTCAGTTAAATTGGTCTATAGCAACAAAACTGATGTCACCACCATAATTGCCATTCACAAAAAGTTTTCCTGGCTAAACTGGATCACAAATGGTATTGATGACAGAAAAAAGGGTCGGATCCACCATGATATTATCCAGCAAAACGATTCGGTTTTCGATAATCAAATTTGATTTCGCAGTGCTTAAAACTGTATCGAATCTTCGTGTAACGAGTGTAGTTCGCTTGGGCACAAATAGCTGGTACAAGCAGACTTTTATTTCCCCACAAACCACCGCAGTGTCTTCATTGCTGAGCATTAAAGAGAAAGGTATGAGAAAAGAACAAAAAAACAAAGATTTACTGTACTCCACCCCATTAACACATCGACAAAGCCAGGATGAAAGTGTACAGCGGCGTTGTACGAATCGTATCGACGGAATGAGATCAGACAAATGAGAGGTGAGAGAACGAGAGGAAACGGATGATATCACACTTTTTTCGTTTTTTTTTTTTACTTTCTGTCTCGGTTGTATAGAGCTTCCAGGTGCGAGGCAGCCATTATATACCGCATACCGAGCACCATAAAAATCGACGTAGATTTCGCAAGAACTATCATACGTATAGGGGAATGAGGAAGTGCCGCAAAAAAGAGAGATTTGCCGTTATATAGCCGGTACAGCGGTGGATAAATTGGGCCGTGCATCAAACTAAATTAACGCTTCGGTGTATATACTCGCGGGTGAGAACAATTAAGGATTTTCTATAGTTTATAGATGCCGAGAGGTTTTCGTTTAGTGCCTATAAATCCAACCAATGTATACCCTACTTTCTCTCAATGTCTGCCCACGTATACGTCGATTGATATCTATATACATGTACCCTATAGATTTGAATAGACATTCGGCTGAATCCACCTAGCATTCACGTCTACAAAATGTGCCGGTCGAAAATTCGATTTTCATTGGATTAAAAATCGTTCGCCTTGTAATTAGTGCGTGGCAATTCATTTGGAATTATATTTATATAAATTACTTATGGTCGAGCTAATTAATGATTAATTATTACCATATTACAAGCAATTACAGACAAATAGATTCGCGTTTCAGATATTACGATGAGTGAAACACTCTTTGGACAAAAAGAAAAAAAAAAAATACAGGAAAAATAATCAACGAAGTTGCAATCGATTTCACATGCTCGATATTGGCCCTCGGCTGCTCATCCATCCGATTTTTTCGCTCGGTTAACCAATTCTCGCTTCACAACCGAGATAGTTGTACGAATGAAATACATGCCTCGGCATTACTTTTCTACCGCGTTTATCGTGCTCCATTTTCATTCGAGCATAACCGCTTCATTTTCGGCTTAACAAGAATTTTTCGGAATAAATTCATCGGTGGCTCCAGGATTTTTTTTTTCTGAAATGAGCTTTCTGCTTGTGATTATTAATCAGCTACTACTCTTGGATATTTTCATTACTGATTATGTCACCGATTCATTTTAACGTGGCAAGCTATCGACCAAAGATCCAAATATTTCCTTGCAGAATATTATATTTTTAGAGCAAGTTGATCACGAAGAAGTTGTTTTTCTCCACCCTTGGATAAGAGCTGGTAATACGAGCCGAACTAATTTTTTAAATTTATTGTCCAATACTCTTCCGTACACCTGCATACGCAGGATACAGTCGACGATCAATGAGAATCTCATTTATAATATTCTTTGACAGGCACTGCGTAAAAAAAGAATAAAAAAATTCTTTTAATCATTCGAATTCATAGTCTTACGGATTGAAAAATTCGTAAAAATTTTAAATTAAAATTCCTACATGAAAAATTCTTCGAGCACATTGATTTCATTTGCGCGAAGAACATCTTTAGAGATTATAGGCTTTTAAAATGATGAAGAATAAAGTCATAGTATATAATTCAATAATTTTGCCAGATGTGACTTTTTTCACGAACACATTTATACATCGAATGAAAAGTCATGACCACGAGTGCCCGTGCAATAAGTCGAGATGCGCGACTATATCGTTGCCACCGAATTATTAATTCACAACCGGTCTTTGCATGTATGACGTCACTGGGAGGGCAGGAAATCAATGGAATGAAACATGCAGTGAGTCTGTGGCAAAGAGTGACGTCGGTACAAACTTTCGACGGAACAAGTAAAGAGGGTCGACGTCAACGTCAACGTAGCCATTAAGCCAAGTTGGTACATACAGAATGCGGTTATCGCGAACGTTACGTCCGAACCATCCAAGTCAGTTTACTGACCTGCCTCGTTCCTATTTCTAATATTCCTATTCTCCTGGAAACGAAGCTCTTACTTTATTCAGATTTTCCAACAGTACCAACTGTCTATCAATTATTCAATTAACTCGTGAATCGATTTAAACTCCAGAAACGTCAGATGCAGTATTCAAAATTTCGTGCTAAAACCAGATACTTCGGAGTTTCGTTTCATAACTCAATAAGCGAAAGGGAATGAAAGTTTTCTTCTATCATTATTCCTTCCATCTTATTTGAGTATAGGCTCGATTTACTAATTCTATTACAAGTAAAATTTCAGTAATCTCAACGTATTTATGAATTATTCCTTTTCTGATATTTAATATTTTCCATTCGTCTCAATAAAGGTCGAAATGAAATAGGCACAAGTGATTTTTTGCAGTTACTCTATAAATCCGTAGCGTTTATGCTACGGAAATACGATAAATAGGAACGCGTTTCTACGCTTCTGTCATACTTCAACCAAACGCCAACAAAATAACATTTGAATACATGTGGCAGTTGTTCGAAAAAAAAAAAAAAAAAAAAAAAGTATAAACCAACCACAGGAGCAGTGGAACGAAATTAAATGGATTAATCGTAGGATTCTACAATTTTTTTCTTTCAACTCTGCTCTGCTCTCCGGTTTCACCATTTTTATCTTCCATTGAAAAAGGAAATTGGCAAATTTAATTGTCACTTTTTTTTTCTGGTTTCTATGCATCGATATACAGCAGTGTTTGTTAAAGGTACAATCCACGACCATTTCAACAGACATACTAGTACAACAAGAACTTCGTGTTTTCAAAAATTGTTCGATTATAAAATTCGATTGTGCACCGTATGTTTTCCTACCAGTAGTGATTCGCTTCGAAACATTTTTCACGAATTTCCATACTACTTTTCTATGGGAAACGAACAAGGGGCAGAAAGTTTTTGTAACATTTTTTAAAGTTACGATCATGAAGAGCCATAAATATACCGCCGAAATGAAAAGCAAAAATCTTCTCCCACATGCTACAACTAAATTAAAAAAATTATTGTCTAATTTCCAAAAATATCGCAGTTTCTGTCGAAAATTATAACATTTGTTTCGAGCAATCAATCACCGTCTACTATCGACATTAATCAGAACGAAAACCGCGTTAGCATAAATATGAAGCTTCACAGCTTAAAACATACAAATGCCACTTTAAACGTCCATAAAAAACAAATTTTTGAAAAAAAAAAACGATTAAAAAAAAACATCCGAGCACTTCCAGCAATACAGGCGATGTAACAAGATCCATGTGGGCACAAAGACTCGCACGCGTGTAAACTTATACCATATATATTTCAATCGACGAGTAAACCGAAACTTTTTTCACTGCCACTTTTTGTTGTTCGACGATCGACGACACGGGACTAGCGTTTTTTTTTCTCTTTTTTTTTTTCAACAGCGAAGAGAGGCCTGACGAAATTATTCGCGACAATGGTAGGTACGAAAAATCTGTGATTCGGTGTCAAGCGATGACGCAACGACAACCACCCGCGCAAATCGCTCGTCATGCTCTTTAGTACAGCCTTTTCTCTTGGTATATCACTCCGCGAGAGGCGCGCGCGCGCGTTATATACCTGGGAAACCGTGTTTGCGAAGAACAATGTCGAACCAGGATTACAATGCTCGGCAAATAGATTGCATGAAGCGTGTCGGATTTCGAAGTGTATACACAACGCATTGTCGCGAGTTCCCGTGAATCCTCGAAATATATATATATATATGCTTACCGATGGGCTTAAGCTATGTATACAACAACAAAAAAAAAAAAAAAGAACCGTTGACGCGAAAGAACATGGTATTGAAAATAATATGCCAGGTACTCGAGTATCAAAGAATGAGTGAGAGAATAAAAGTGTCAACGCATCAGATAAAAGTATCACTTGAAATTTGTTCAGTATTCCTGTCGCGTAACTGTCAAGTACACGCTACAAGTATTCAAAACGTTTCGCTGTTCACTAAAATTAATCGATACTGCGACGAGTGCGAGTTTCGTAAGGGCGCATTGAAAAACTTTGATGAGAGCTTAAACCTGGTACCAAAATATTTTCGTCGCTTATTGTTCTCTCCCTCTTTGGGTGCCGGAGGGTGGAAGGGAAAAAAAAAATTCAATTTTTTTTTCTTTTTTTTTTTTCATGGCAGTCTCGGTATCTTTACTCTGCGCAGATTGGACACGTGGAAAGGGCGACCTCGAGAAGCAGCCCAAAGTGTTGCCTGGCTGTCAACCAATTAATCTTATTAATTCGTTCGGTACCGCACTCCCTCCCGCAGCTTCGGGGTACTGATTGCCCCTCTCTCCATCCTCTTGCATGATATGGAGATCGGAGGGAGAACTGGCGTGATTTATGAAACGTTTAATTAAACGTTTTCATAAAGACACTTTCGTCTCGAGCAGCGGGCAAGGGACCGCTTGACTCGCGATCTATGTTTCGACAATTTATAGTTATACCGATGGACTATTAAATACGGAAATTAAGAAGATTAAAAATCCAATAAATGAAAGGGAGGTAGAGGTGGCTGCTGCGAACGAGAACTTTCGACAAAGTCTCAAGTTTTCTTATACTTTGATCCTTTATTCATTCTTTTTTTGATATAACGTTACGCGAGAAAAGATTTCTATTTAAACCGAGAGAATACGATAATCTCGAAGTATCGTGCGTCGAAATCTTAAAGTATTGAGACAGAAAACACGTTATCGGTATAGCTGATGTTGAGACCCCGGCAAGTTTTCTTGTCGCGAGATTACAGGCCCTAGGGGGGTATGAACGATTCGTGCGTGTTCGAAACGAAAGCACACAGCAGGAGCTGAATAAAACGAAAGTGAAAAAATCTCAATAATATTCGGCATTATAAAAATGAGGTCAGCGATAAGGGTGAGTCAAACGCCGTCACTGTAGATATAGCAAAGTAGGCATGAATTTAATTACGATCCAGTCTACTTTTGAAGAAGCTCGGTCTCGTTGAAAAAAAAAAAAAAAAAAAAAAAAAAAAAAAAAAAAAAAAAAACATAAAACATAAAAAGAAGAGAAGCAGCATTGTGTGTTTAATCTTCAAGACGATAATGGTAACTAATATCCGTACAATATGCATAAATATAGATATACGAAGACAAGTAGACGGTAGAACGGGAATGGTTGAGAGAAAAATACGTAAATGTCGAGTAAGCACCGTGAGACGAGAACGGAAAAGTGTATGTGTACAGTGAGAGTGAAAGAAAGGGAGCGAGAGAAGGAGAGAATCGAGGGTTGCACAGTTTAGGGGTTGTTTGCTGCGTGTGCGAGGGTTCGTGCCGTTGCGAGGGATAGCTCTCTTGCCTCTCTTCTCTGTTTGCTTTGTGTAGACATCGTTTCAGCATCTATAGTCACATGTGTATATATATCCACTGTACTCTAAAGTATAAACGTTGTTTTCTCTGCGCGTGCCGATTCTCCTGGCTCGCGATTTAAACGTTCAATATTTTCTGATAATATTACTACGTGCTTAGAATCTTGTCTGCCTCGATGTAAGTACTATGTTCCCTATGACCCCCGACTCTTTATGTCTCTCCTTCTTTCTCGACGTATCATCTTTAGATGTGTATCTTCAAAATAGAGAATTAATCAGACTTGATTACTTGAGAAAAGAAACTGAATCCTTTGAATCCCCGGTAGAAAATGAATTCTTCAAAATTTTATATAGAAATTTCGAAACGTTGGAAAGAAATTGTTTCGGATGATTTAATATAATCGATGAAAAAACAATTTGGCAGTTCTCCATTTCTGAACGCGGCAACTATGTACAAGTCGATTAGTGACATTATTTGGAAGTTTTCACCGGGCAGGCAGACGCGAGGACAAGAAGGAAGCAGAAGAGAGAGAGAGAGAGAGAGGGAGGAGGAGGAGGGGGAGGGAAAGATGAGATGGCGGTAAGGGTAGAAGAGAGATCTCTGTCGGTACTTGTAACATCGGTAGCCCGAGGGCCGCTCTCGTGGTACTCTGGTCGTTGATGCGCATTCGCCATCATCCGCTGCCGGAGTCTGAAGGCGTTATCCTTATAACTTGCTACCAGGCAACGAGAGAGTTTGTCACACGAGCACGAGGGATGAGATTTCTCGATGGACCGGTGAACGCCGCAGGCGCGCAACTCCAGGCTCGGCTTGCTGAGTTAAGCTTGCTGAGAGAAATAGAACAAAAGCTAAGAGAAAAGTGTGAGATCGACAAGCGGGAATATAAAAAAAAAAAAAAAATGGACTGCGTAAGGAATCCACAGCGATGAAGCGGGTGAAGTTGCGACGTCATATATATTTTTCTGTATCCAACATCCCCTGATACTCCTTCTATCTATTTATGGATGTATTTGTATCGATATAGTCTCGGGTAAAATCCTTTCACGTTCATTGACTTCGAACCTGACACATATCCGCGGGCGATGTAATTTAATACCTTGAAACTTCGAAGCTTCCTACACCCCCGCAGCAGGACTTTTAAAAGTTCGAGCAAACTGCAAATCCAACGAGAACGCTTTTTCAACTGGCGCTTATTTATAGATACTTGATCATAAATTCTAGATTTTCTTTATGCTCGAAGAAACAACTAGAATTTACTCACTGGAGAAATGATAAACTTTAGGGTTTGAAGTCTGTCAGTCTCTGCATTCATTAGTTTTTGTCAGACTTCGATACCAAAGAGTAACAGAAACTCGAGTCTCCCTCCTTTAATTTTCAAGTGACTGCTGTGGCAACCCCTCTCTCGTATGCGTGTCACGTATCACTTTTCATCCTGCCACTGTGTGTAAACACGGTATGTTTACGGTAATATTCCTTAATGCTAACGAGCCAACGTTATCTCGTATCCTGACAGCATTTACATTTTCTGTTTATGTGTGTTCTGCTTACCAACTACCCCATATATCCACATTTCGAGCAGCAGTTTTTTTTTTTCTTTTCCTTCGAATCTTAACACGAACTATCACGCAAATTTTACTCCGTGCACATTGTCCAATTGTTCAGGTATTTTTCAAGATCAAGAGAAGGAATAACGTTTCATGAATACGTGTGCTGATTTTAGTTAAAAAAAAATTAGAACAAATTCTCTTAAAATTACAGCAAGTTTCTAGTTTCCTTGTACCAACCTGTAGAGCATTGGACAGAGCATCGAAGTTTTGCTCAACAAAAAAAAAGAACCAATGAAATTGACAATTATTTTGATTTTCTATCAGAAACTTCTAAACACGAGAAACTTTCAAGTGGCCTTATATTTCAAGTTTCGGTTGGCACCATTTTTCGGTAGTTTTCTATTCGGTTTACACGCCGACAAAGAAACAAAGTTTTTTTTTTTAAGGAAATCATCAATCATCGCTTTCCTCTGTAGACCGCAAGCTGCGACGTTTTCTCGAATTTTTATCTCCACGTACCCTCAGTTCACGTTTCTTCAATGGTGCAGCACATATAGCTATCCATTTGAGGATAAATGTAACATAAAAGCTTTTATATAAACGTCAGCGATGTATTGTTGTATAACTTCACAGGAAATATCCTGATGATAATCTCTGAATGAATCTGATAATCCACATATCCAATGATGAAAATCTAGTCTCAAAAGAAAACCTTTCAAAAAATAAAGATTTTAAGGCCTTAAACAGTAACGTATTTATAGAGAAAAAGAGAGAGAGAGAGCCGAATAATCCATCAGACATTAGGGAGCCAACCCTCGGAGACCCGACTACGAGTGAATCAATCGCGTTCCCTGAATGTCGCTGAATATTTAATAATATTCATGAGAATGGGGCGAACGTGTGCAACGAATAAATGATAACGTATTCGCCGAATTAACGGTGGTATTTCACTAATATGCATATAGACATTATTTGTAAGGGTGGGTTTGGAAATCGATGAGATTTCACAGCAAATACACACGGGATATAATCGTCTGGCTATGGTTCCGTGTTGATTAGTATTTGGCACGAAGGACTTTATAGAAGTTTACTGATCGGGCTATTCCACGTGAGCTGCATCGGTTTATCGGTCTTTAATAAACTTTTCCAAACGAATGATAATATTGTTTTTTGTGCCAAAAATAAATGTTATTATTCAAACGTGCTCAAATTATCGTGAGATATCACAGATCGAGAACGCGTGAGTAAATCACGTCCCAATTTCAAAGATCCAAGTATACATAAATATATCAGGGTATGTATACCTGAATGTAAGTACATATGTGTCCAGAAGCAGCTGCATTAGTTTGAGCCGCGTGTATGGGTTCCCTGGAGAAATCATGCGGTCTTGCCCAAGCATTTTCCCGTACCACGCCGTGCGGCGAGGCATGCTGGATACAGTGGTGCAAAGAGGAGAGAAAGCCTGTACTTGTCTCTGATAAATCGTAATACTAAATCATGCACTCGCCATTCCTCATATCTTTCGTTGGTTCTTTGTCTCTCTGTAAAAGGGGAAAAGTCACTATCTCGTCATTCCTCATTTTTCATAAACTTTATTACGTCTTTCAACGAAATTTGAGCTTGTTCACAGGATGATAAATCTTAACTGTTTTTTTTTTTTTTGCTTTTTTCTTCGTGCCAGGTTGAAAAATATAATTGAATTTCTACATAATTTGATGAGAAATAAAACGAATTCGTGGACACTTGCACTGATATTTTATGCTGCTAAATAACGAATGAATATACAACTGTAATTCCAACTCCACCAAATGATAAAGAAGTCTGTAATCTCCGAGATACATGTCACGACAAAGTGATTACGATGCTGGTAATAGACATAACAGCGGGATAATGAAGAACATAAAAATAATATCATAAGTTACATCAACATTGTGGTTCCGATAAAATAAATTTTCCGTGAATCGACTCTTTCGTGACATATAACCATGCGCAGCCCCTACAAGTACATTCATTAATTAATACAACGATGTTGTAGCTGGACCAGACATAACGGCGCCAGCAACGATTAGTCGTCCGTTCACTATATCGCAACAAATTATCCGCATTACATAAAGGAAACGTGATTACGAGCATGGTGGATGCACACCTGTGCATCTTACGTATTACGTATGAATACACGCCTGTATATACCCGTATTTACGTATCCCGAGTGAGAGAGGGGCAGCTACGCCAAGTTGGACGCACGTGATCCCGTCTCAGGAGGTGCGCTAACGACACATGAGGCTCACCTTCCCCGTTTCATGTATACACACAAAAGTGTTGCCACGCGATCCTCATACCAGGCTGAAGCTTGCAGCATTTTTCTGTCGCGACGTATACCCCGTTCCCCCTGGTCCCCTTAATAGCGTGAACCGATTGCGCACTTATTACATATCAGAGGCTCACTATCAAAAGGTCCTGGATGCTCATGTTTAATGCGTGAAATAATGTGACTGTGGCCCTTTTTTTTTCTCTTTTTTTTTTCGATTGATATCCACGTAAATGTATGTGCATTTTCGTATGCACGTTCAATTGATCCATGTACAGGCCACTCTTGAAGTCGAAACCAAACTCATCGAAATGGTCAAATTACACAATTGCAAAGATACTTTTGTTTCGAGGCTCAATCTGATATAAAAATATATTGAAAAAATTCCAAACACGCGAGCTCGATCTACAATTTTCGAATTCTCTGTATATACACGCACGTTGTTTCCCTTTCCCATGAAGCTATAACCACGTATGGTTACTCGACATATGCTTTTTCCATTCGCATCATTCGCGTTCATACAACGTTTCCAACGGTTCTTTTCCG
Source organism: Campoplex capitator (assembly GCA_037576405.1). NCBI lineage: Eukaryota > Metazoa > Arthropoda > Insecta > Hymenoptera > Ichneumonidae > Campoplex > Campoplex capitator. Next base: position 2,104,458 of record JARBWI010000323.1, on the reverse strand, counting down.
TGTCTGTATTTTTTACTTTTTTTTTTTCACTTCAATGCAACGGCAGACTGTCTGCCTCCGTGCCAGTACTATAATTAGGTTTATATCGCACATTTCCATTCGATCTTTGTGTTTGTTAGGTCTCTCAAACGAATCACCAAAACGCAAAGGACTGAGCATACAGATTGCTTTTTCCCTGAAATTCCAAGAAAATGAAAATTAACATAAAACGCCATGCGTATTAAGGCTTGCGTGGAATTATATGCACGGAAAAGGTTTGTCGTTTCTAGATTCTCATGTTTATGTTTTTTGTATTTTGTGAGTTTTCTGCTTTTTCAATCCAATCGAAGAATCAAACGATCTGTCGATAACTCCGTCGATCAACTTATTCGTCCGGGTCATTTTTTTTTAATTTCCTTTTGATTCGCTATTCTTTAGCTAGAAATCTTAATAAATGTAATGGCAATGCTAGTAGACCAAAAAGAATTTTCCTTCGTTAAGATCATGAAGCGAATAACATTGATCGAGTTGATTACCGCGGGTGAAAGCTTTCACGAGCAGCTGCGTTAATTAATTTCAATGCAATCTATAATGCAGATAAATTTATAAAACGGTGAGATTCAAGAATCAGTTATGAAAGCGCAAGGTGCTGTCGGCCACACGATCCTCTTGCTCTGTTATCAGTCAACGACGCAAATATGATATTATACGCGAGGTGAATTTTGACAGTAACTCGGTCGAGTCTTATTTGTGCCCATACTGTGCCGCGCTCTACATTGATGAGTTTGACCTCTGCTCGAGTCCTGGTGCATGGAAAACACGAATATTACATTTGCCCTGGCATATGCACGAATAGATGTTCACGTTTGCTGAGTATAGTATGCAGAGCCTGGTATACGATCTCCAATAATAACAAGTCTGTAATTTCCCTTAGAGCGGTAAAAATCGAATTGCTGTTCCACAAACCGTAGATTTAGTATTCCTAGAATGACTTATTTGACTTGACGCTGTGCATTGATCCTGTACGTACTTTCTTGTCGACCGGGAGGATAACAGGTTCTGATGAGCGACGTATAAAAAAAAATGGGTTTGACCTCGTTCGTAGCCGTCTTGCATTATCATCCGCGAACATATAAAATTTGATCGTCGCATACCCAAATGAGAGTTTATAAGATCGATCGAGTGGATCGCCACAGGGATTCGTGTCTCTATGAAAATTTATATGGATTAATCTACCAGTTTTTACGATCAATCGAAGCTAGATTTAGCCAGTGCGAATTGAGTATTCCTCGGTTTGAGAAAAAAAAATCAAATTCTTACATTTTTTTTGTGGGATCAAGAAATAACGTAAGACTGATCGTGATGTATGACGAAGGCTGGAAGGACCAGGAGGCAAAAGCCTATCGAAGGAACATCGCGTGACCCGAAGCCATTCACCGTTATACCGCCGCGTCGGTAGCTCTCGTCTCCTGCTTCACCGAAACCACCTCTCTTCAACCCTTACATATCTGACTGTCCCCTTCCCTTCCGCAAGCCAATTATTTGCTTTTGCCGAAATTAACTTTAAATTGCGAAACGTTTGCGGCTGCGATATAGTACCGCAACGATTCTCAGTCCTCTCTCCCTACCAACCGCTCTACTTTGCCTCCCCCAGCTGGGAATACTCTCTCGTACCAACGAGATCCTCTTCCTCCCCGAGCCATTATTTCATCGATGCACCCTGAAGTCCGCATATTCACTAGTCCGGGGGAGAAAAAAAAAGCGAGCTACCGCTTGCTGGTCAGGCCTTTTGCCGCCATCACTTATTTCGATTGGCACGCCATATTTTGTCGGTTTGCCTGCTCGGAATAGCGCAGTTATTTATACCCAGAACTTTATTAATTTATTACTCGTTTAGAATCGTTGCGATGATAAGCTGATAAAAAGTTATTTTCTTTTCGCCAGATCCCGTATACTTGTTTCATTAAAATATGCCAATTATAGTTCAACCGAATGAGTATTTTTGTTTCGAAATGCTGAATAAAATACATGCGCGCTTGCTATGAAGAAATCGTTGTTTAACCGACAATATTGGGGCAGACAAAATGACGTTTGTTATTTCAACACATTTGTTTCATACAAATGTGTTGACAGTCTGAAGTATGGTTTCTTTGATTCATTGTGAGCGTAAATTTTTCGTAAATAAAATACCATTCGGTAAAATATGATTTTTCCCAAAAGATCTTGCTCCGAACGTTCATGCAGCTGATCACCCGTCAGACTTACGGAAATGGCCATTGTCCGATGTTGGCGCATTAACACTTTTCCTTTCGGCCATATGTTAAAAATGTCACAATTACTTTCATAGTTTACATGACGCTCGCTCTGACGCTCCCCATTTTACATAGTCTCATATGCACACAGTCTCTCTCTTTTTCTTTTTTTTTCTCTCTCCCTCTTTCTCTCCGATTCGTTCAGACTCAAAATATCAGACTGTACCTGCGGCAACGGTTATTTGCATACGAGTAGCAGGACGGAGGAGAAAGGTGTACATGGTGGATCGGGAGTGAGCGTAGATGAGGATGGTATAAGCGCGAGGCTTGTGGCGCACACGGTTCAAGGAGTTGGGGGCATTAATGCCCATGCATCATGCATATTCAAACTCTACTTGGTACGGCTGTACGTAGAAGTTAAATCTCAGTGCATCGCTCTCGGGTTCGTTTCAACAGACTTTCATATCTCTCTTCCCCTCAAAATTTCTATCACTTTACGTATGTCCCTCTCGCTTAACAGTGGCCGTGAATACTCGCGTCTCTCATTGAAAATCAAAATTCAGACAGATTAGTTGGGTGCCTAAAGAACACACTTGCATATGGCGAAGCTCTATGCACGTGTGCGTAACAGAATATGGGAAAGGTCAAGAGAAAGAAACGAAAATGCATATTCCCTCTTCGAAGTTTTCTGCTCTACTTGACACCACTGTCGTTCATGTTTACTCCGTTTATTCGCACGTTTACTTTCCATTCGAAAATTTGCATTCGGTGAACATTCGTAATTGTTTTTGGATATTGGCCGAAAGATCCGTCAATTACATTTTTCAGCGTGAACCACCCGTTACTGTGTGTCACGTGAGATTCAACTCCTCTTCAATGCATAGAAAAATGGCTCAAATCATAGTGAATTCATTATTTTCATATTGTAAGTACTGCAAACAAACAACGTTTTTTTCTTCTGCCAACAGCATTTATAATTCTCGGAGAAAAAACGAAAATGAGCCTGTAATGTTCAATTTTTTATGGAAACAGTTCTGGTGGTAGAAAAAGTAAACAAAAAATATCAACCTCTTGGGGAGGGGAGGGGAAGAGCTTTTGTCTCTGGCATTGAAAGAAGGGCTTAATTGATAAACTAATTTTACTATTGATATACTTTACTAATTGATATCGTACATTCCTGCGATTCCTGTCATCCAACTGGTGTTGTTGAAAGCATGAAGTTTGGAGTGATTCGTAAAAATGGCAGAAGACATATTAGTTAAACACTGACTAGAAGCTCCTTTGATAAAAACTTTGTTTCTTTCGATTCGAATGAGATGCATATATTTCAGCTCCTAAGTTTTGAACATTGAATATATATCTGGTTTCTTTGAATCTTCAACTAAGTAATGAACGAGAGAAGAAAATCTTAAGAGATTTGGTCCTGCATCAGCGCTCGTTTTTCCTTATCAGCTTATATTAACTGTCTCCTCCGAAAGGGAGCATCCTATCATCTCCGCTGCCACCTTTGCGATCTCCGTGTTTTTTAAGAGGAGCGTGCTGCATCAGCCTCGTTATAGAAACGTTAATAAGAAAGTCTAACGTACTTATCACCCTCGCTAAATAAACGTAGTACTCCCGCGCTGCGTGACTCTTCCCGTCAAAGAAGTGTAAGTAGCTTATTTATTTCAAGGTTTGACAAATACCCGGCAATTAAGCCTTGAGTCGGGAGAATCACGGAGAATCCAAGACGTCTGGGACCACGTAAACCAGCGATTTCGCGTCGCGCTTGCAGTAAAACCATGCACACGTACAAAAGAAAGATTCTTCGTATATATATATATATATATATATATATATATATATATATATATATATATATATATATATATATATATATATATATATATATATATATAGAGGAAAAACCAAGAATATTATCAAGAATACTTTGGATCGTAAGACACTCCGAAGAAATATAATTTGTGGGGTGAAAAGCAGGGACTGGAAGCCCAAAGTATACAGAAGTGAGCAGTTTTCCCGACAGCTTTTTCTTATCTTCGAGTTCCAATACTCGCACTTTAACCCCTAGTTTTTCCTGCTTCGAGAGTTGAAATCCGTACTCCTCAGCACCATTGCAGGCTGCAATAAATTATCTTATTTCAACGATAACTGTCTTGATGTATCATGAACGTGCTACCCTAAAGCTGGGACTTTCTGAGTACAACCTATATAACGATATATATGGACGATGGTTATATATCTTGATGTTGTTATAGCTCATGCCACAACTTTTCTTCTTGTCGCAACGTATACATAGTTTTTCTGGAACACAGTTTTGTGACATCGGTTTCGTTATTCCCGCGATAAGATTCGAAGCAAAAAGAGCTGCTGAGTTGGCAACTTCAATGATATATATAAATATATGAAAGTAAAGTACATGAAAAGCAACGAGTGAAAAAGAGAAATGCGGTGAAAAAAAACGCTTGTGAAGAGATTTCTTCGGGGATTTCGAAGGGTGTACTTCATCAGAAAGTCTCGTGCCTGAACGATAGATCCGTACTTTTTATTTTGGTGAGATAATACGGATGAAAAGCACACAAGAATTGTATATACATATGTGTGCAAGCCGGGTAGGTATATAGCATGTATTACGTCAATTTCAACTGGCTGACTAGATATTTCAGAGGGAAATAACGGAGAGAAGGTTCAGCGTAGTTGGGAGAGTTTGCCGAGAATTAGCAGGGCGTCGGGGAGCATGCCGTATATCAGCAAGAGTTGCGGGAGAGAATGAAGAAGGGAATACACGCGGATATAACGGCCCGGTGGAGTGACCCAGGACCCAGGACCCCGGGTTTAACGGCTCCCTGAAGGGCCACCAGTTACTACGCTCCGATGCCTACCCTCTCGACCTGTCCGTCCAGGAATAAAGATGGCTGGTAGCTGCTAAGCAGAGACAGGCGAGAACGCTTTCGCGAAAATATCTGCGAAGCTTTTGCTGAGACTCCAGGGAAAAGAGGAAGGTTTTGTCTTTATGTGCGAGCGTCGGGGATAACGGTTCTGTTGAATTAAGAATTTTAGAAGAAAAATACTTGAGCGACAAATCGAATTCGCGTTTACGAAATTGTAAATGCGGATAAAGGATCTGCAAATGGGAATTAAACACCTGAATCCTCATTAGTTTTGGCTAATCATCCAACGTTTCCATTCCTTAATATCGGTGGCAAGGGAACATCACAAGGTTCATTTATCAAGATTTTTGTAAAGAGACAATGATCAGAAAATGAAGACAGGAAATGAGGAGGAAAGTAGAAACTGTAAACTTCTTTTTATATTCAATGAGCAATCGTTAGCAGTGCATCTCCCTTTTAAATCGTACGACAAGCTGAGGCGTACCATCCGTTTCGTCGGGGAGAGTTCAATAACTGTTTGCTCGCTTACTCGGCTTCGGAAGGGTGATTAACGACGCGTTGCCCCATCGAATCTGCTGTGTAACATTAGCAACCGTATCGCCGTCATCTCACCAGGTACTTCATGGACCGGGGTAAAATGTCGATAATCACCGGGGATACATGCCAATCTGGCGGTTGATGGGCAATGTCGTGGTTTAACAAAAATCAAAGTCGCCCGAAAGATGAAACAAATTCGAAAGATACCAGGGTGGAAATGAGGTTTAAGACTATTCACGCATCAGCCACATCTCTCAGGATGTTGATCAGATTGATTTTGATGCTATTCGAATGATAGGAAATCTCAACGCACCAAGCCATGCTAAAGCTGTTCCCTGTATTGATGGATCATGATCTAGAATCCAAACCGCTTCCCAGGTCACGATGTGGGGTGTATTATTATTCATCCACTTAGGAGCTTGTGAGCTTGTTCGAGTTTTGTTTCATCGTCGTAGGACTACCGAAGTACTTCTCATTCAGTTCGATTCATTCCATTCTCTCTTCAGTAAATAAAAAAAATTGTTTCAACAGATGGATTTTTTTGGTATGCGTAAAAAATCTCATTGACATTGATGAATTTTTGGCACACATAGGTGCATATAAGCCCTTGAAGGCACTTGGTAAATTTATATTCCCAACGTACAAGTTATAAATACTGTCTGCTAATATTTAACTACCTGGATATCTCCGTGGTGTCACTCCGTTCACCACTTGAAAATTCTGCAAAAGCCATTTACTCATAGATTTTCTGAAGTACTACTATGGATTCAATTTGTCCAGTGTTGGAAAAATATTTGAGCATGTTGTCAGAAATAGAGTTTGGCTTTTCAATGTAATTGCAGCATTCCAATGTAATTGTAATGACTTTTTGGGAAAACCATTTTTTTTTTTTTTTTTAATGGAAATTGAAAAATTGAAACGATCGCTGACTCTATTATCAGCGTTACATTCATTACAGAATTCTAAGCTCTTGATTTCTATGCGTAAATTCCAAAATTGTTGGAAACGTATTGGAGTAGAAAATAGAGCTAGTCGACATCCTTAGCAGGAATTCGATGTCAAATGCTCAAGGTTCACACACGAAATGACGTTATCCAAAACGCCGTTCAACCGAAAGCACTTACTCCGATTTCTCGTTACCATAAATGCCCAACCTCGGAGCTTTTATCTGAGTCTCGAGTTATGCCCTTTTGATGTTTTCTACCGAAAAACGCTACTAGCAAGAACGAGTTTTCAGGACCCGAAAACTCTATACGCTGCGATGAGACTATATTGCATCGATGAATGCTTTGGGGTCCTTCGTCAAACCACGCTACCAGAATCGTAAAAACGAACTTTCTTTTCTTCTCTCTCTCGTATTTCTCATCCTTTCACCTTTCAACAACGATAGAAAGTTTTCTCTTACTGAGGAAAACAAGGAGAATTGGATTACATTATGGTAATACCGCAAAAAAGTATTCAGTCGTCCGAATGAATAAGTTTTTGCTCATTCTTGAGTTCTCGGTGAGAATGATTCATCGAAATTTTTTTATAAGGTTTAGAAACTGTTTTGATCGTTGATGCAAAATTCTATTTCGCATATATTGGTGTGAGTAAATATTTGTTGGCTTATTTCGAGGCGATGGATGCCACAGAAGGCAAAACGAAGGCAAAACTACGAACGAGTGGCAAACAACACGCCACGGCCGATGGGGTTTCACCGATATCAAGCATTTGATAAAGCATTTATGAACGCTCAAATTGCACAGTACTTTGTTTAAACGAACGGTGTTAAATGAGACTTCTTTTATTTTTTGCCTTTCGTATTTGAGAAAAAAAAATCATTCCCCATGTTGTAAACATATAATACATACTTCAATTATTTTATCAACAAAACTGAGCGGTCAAAATTTGTGTATTTTTTTGCGAAATTTATGAATTTGTATTAAAGAAAAAAAATCTAACTAAAGATATCGGAGTTATCGCGTAAAATGTAAAATTTTCTATTATTATCGATAAAAACACACTTCAAATTGTTTAATAATTGATTTTCAATATTTTGAACATGAAACAGTAATTCCTCTTATAATTTCGCACGTAATCGCGCGATGATGCCCTGAAAAAGTTTAAGATAATTAAAAAGAAATATGTAGAAAAACGCTCCAACGGAAAGTATTTTTAAACAAGAAAATTACAGATGGGCATATAAGCTGAATCATATCTGACTGTGTGGATGTACACAGATGATATATTCATACATATTCGTATATCGTAAACCAGGCAGAACGTATAGAAACGAATTGGATGAATGATGTTATGCTGGTGGTGGTGCTCTAATAAATTGAAGCTCCTGATCCTATAAAAATGCATTGGATTTCTCGTTCGAAGTTTCCGGTTCTGGTTGAACCTAAGAAAGAATTTCTGAGGAAATAAAACTGGCTGAAACCAATGCATACAGAATATTCTTGACACGAAAACGGAAGTGGCGAGGGCAGTCGACTACCCCGTGAAATTGTAAGGGAAACAAAAGATATCACGGATTGGAATTCCAACGTATAAGCAGCGATGGAATGGTTTAAAAATCCGAAATCGGGTGAAAAATTGAAAAGTCACGAAGTTTCTGGCAAGCGGTTACAATTCATCACATTTCGATATACGTTAGCGATAGAATATTTGCGAGCTCTTTTCCTCTTTTTCACAAAACGAATCGCTACTGGTTGATATTTTTATGTGCACATTCACCACCCTTCCGATCAAACACCGCGTATCATTTCTACTGTGCATCTTGTACTGCAATATCGAATATATTATGGGCAAAGAAGAGATCGTAAATATTTTTCGAGCACATGCTGTAAAGATCTAGCCATTTCCGTTAAGTTTAAATAGCTTTCCCGATATTATGTTTTTTGAGTTGAACGGTTCGGAGCAATCACAGCCAGGAATTCTGCGAATATGTTGATATTGAATTCTTATCTGCAAGTGAGAAGTTAAGAGAAGTACAATTTTCGATAATTCAAAGAACGTTAGTACCGTTTATTATTCCACTCGAAGTTTATGCTTCATTGATTGAAATGTGTCCTCATTAGGACGTGCATTCAAACTCATCATTATCTTCTCCACTAGAGAGTGAGATCTTGTTTCCCGTGTAGACATCTTATTATTGATGATCTCAGCATGTGACGAGTGACAAGAGCTACTCTCTTCGCTGCACACAATATCGCTTCTGATGTTGAGAGTAGAGCTCAAGAGTAACGTGCTGTACTCAACAAACTCACCCTCTAGTCAAACGTTAGTGGGTGTCGATAATTCAATTTCGCTGCTGCTGCTCCTGCTGCTGCCACCCATCTCTATCCTCTGTGGTATCTTGCTTGTGGTTGAAAGTCCACTGAAAGACCGAGGGACAAGCTAAGCGAGATTTTATGAAAAGAGATAAACTTGCGGACGGTACGGTAGAAGGTACAAGCGGGACGGTAAGATCGTATGACGTCCCCCAGGATTATAGAACGATGGCGAGATCTGGAGCCTCCAGTTCGTACAGTTAACCGATCGAATCATCCACCACAAAGGGTTGACCTTCGTCAGCGACAGAGCCCTTGTAAGGAGTATACTAAATCTGGTACTCCATTGCTTTTCATGAAGCAGGCCCTGGATTTTTTCTTCAACACGTGCTTTACATCGAACGAATATGATCATCTGATAATAAAATAAACAACTTTAACTCGACATTGCGATGGATGCGATCAATCACTCGATGTCATCTGTTGTAGGGTTTACTAACTAGGCTAACTCGAATACACATTGTTAAATATATGTACCATTTATACTTCAGTGCATTGTCTGCTTTACCATCTGTTACGATGAAAACTAGTTGCTTAGAGTTAGAGTTAAAGGAATGCCGAAATGTAATTACCACGATCGAGGACCTCTTTTATGTTTGTAATAACAAATCCTTCACAAAGCGACTGTCATATCAGAACGTTACCGCTGAGAGAGGTACGTGTCAAGTGAAACCGCGGAACCTTAACATGCAAAGCATATTACAGTTACGTCGAGTTACGTATTCGTGGTTTTGACAAGCTCAGGACACAAATGCCGCGCCACCCGCTGAGTCGCTTGACATTACGTGGAAGGTCACATTCTCTCTTGAACAGAATCCAGAGTATAATGCAAGGACCTACCTAATCTCTGTGGTACATTGATTAATTACATTGTTGCTGTTATCAGAGGGGTATACTGCAAGTCAACGACCCATTGGTAGACTCCGATCTTCTTCCTTAGGCAGTTCAATCTATTCTGGAAAATTGATTCAGTGTCCCCTCGTAGCAGAACATTGGATCCCATTATCATATTTTGGTCTCTACTTTACGGCTATTTCCAACAAAATAATAACGGTGCATGTTCTCAGTATCGTCTTGCCTACCGTGTAACTAATATTCTCCTTCCTATGTGCCTGTTAGGGCTTTCCTGGTAGTCCCAAGAGCAAGGGCAATTTTGATTACATGGACAAGCTAGACAAAAGGGGTCCTCACGCCATACCTCTCGATCACATCGATCACAGCAACAGCGTTTCGTAAATTTTCTCGTCACAAGTAGCATATGGTGTTGGCCAGTAAATAGATAATATACACTCTGCTACTCCTCTCTCCACCTTGCTGTCTCTCGTGGTATATAATATCCCACCATGGAGATTACTTGTGAGGCTGCGCATACGTTCTTGATAAAAAATGTCATTGTTTGAAAGACAATCTGATTTTGGACTGTTGTGAAATACTTTTAGGACACATAACTCTTGAATTATTCGTGATTTCTAAAAACGCCAACGCTTCAATTATTTTTATTTTCAAGTGTCATTGCTGATCCTTCTTCATATGCCCTATTGTTAACTCTGATTCGTACCTGGAATTAAAAAAAAAAAAAAAAAAAAACTGAAAAATTGTAAAGAAAAGACTACTAAAACGTAGTCTGGTCCGGCCACGCGAAATAGCGTGGAACGTTTCATGTATTTGCCAAATGTCAGGGGGTCTGGAGTTCAAAAAAGGCTTTCAGCTCGTGTAATTTTTCCACGAGAAGCACTCTATTCCTTGGCATAAACGCAATTATACTTCCTGGCATATACGCAATTATATTCAGAGATGCGACAGAGTAGTGGACATCAGGAATATAATAAAAACGAAATGTCAATATTTGACACGTATTCATAGGTAAATGAGAATTTGATCATTCTAGATACTGTGGAACTTCACCTTTAAGATGAAACGCTTAATCGAAAATATATTGCTCAGTAAGTTGTTAGTTTCATTAATTTTCTTTATTACATTAGCTATACCTTGGAGATTGACCACCATTCTGCGATGTTACTGAATCGATTAGAGAGGGCAATTTGGGAATACTCCTTTGTGTATATATATATATATATACATATTGCTGGGTTTTCCGCCATCTGGTACATTCCTGTCAGGTTATTATCGACGTGCAATCAACTCCATTCGAGCGTATTGGTGTGCGCATTGCACATAGCCGTGAGGTCTGTGTTGTCGATCGTGTGGCGCGAGTGGCATCGAAGCCAGACTGAGAGATTCGGGCGAGCAGACCCGTTTCGGTACACACGGGGTGCACAATCGGCGAGGTTACTGGTAGAGGCAGTGGTGGCCTTTTCACCATTCCCAATAATGGAAACTACGTCGTCGATTCTATTTTCCGCTTGCCGCGCCCTCAAGGGAGCTGAGCGTGGACCGGCCGACGGAAACCACATTCGCGTACAATAATGGTTATTTATTAGCGCTAAATCAAATGTGTTAGCGCGAGGCGCTAGCACACGGAGTAGGAGAAGAAGTTATTTATATAGATAGAAACGGCGGTGCTGGAAAATACATATATGTACGTCATGCTCGCTCTCAGTCCAATATAGATGATAATGGTGATAATAATTCCGGAAGAGACCACTCCACTTGCTAGCTCGGGCGAATGCTGCAAGGTGGTGTTCTCCCTCATCCTACTCCCGAGAGGAAGAGAAAGAGAAAAAAAAGCGAACCGTTGAATCCGGTGGTAAACGCGAAAAGTGGTGTGGGTGATTTACGACGATTAAGGTGGGGTTTCATATATGGGCAATCGTGGTTACTTCGGACCACGTTACGGTTTAACCACACCGTATCGTTAAAACAAAATATATATTACGCTTGTTTCCAGGTGCGTAAATATGAATCGTCGGGGAACCCTCATCAACGTGGCATCAATTTTCTCACGCATATACGAAATCTTGACACTTGCGATAAGTCCTATCTCTATGAAAAATAGGCAGACGAGAGGGAGAATAAAAATATCGTCTCATCCAGTTTTTCTCTCAATTTAACGCACCGCTGTGAAAGTAATGCTAGCGCATAGAAAGCTTTAGTTTTCAGCTACTGCATACGTGATAAATTGAGGGTCATCATTTTCAATAGCGTCTAGCAATATTACTTTATCTGAACTTGATCTTTTCAACTCTCCCTTACACGCGCTAAAAGCTAAACGCTCCAATACTCTTGTGACATTTTAGCTAATCCTATACCATTCTTAGTAGAACACATCGTACAAATATTTATAACATAATTTCTAATTCATATTTCATATAAAAATATTTAACAAGACTAAATGCAAGAAATTCAGCATTTTTCCGCTTGTGCTTGTCAGAATAGATTCGACGTCCGAAGTTGCCACATATCTTCTAGGGAACACTTGAGCACTAACGACCCGCATTTGCGCATGAGAACGACGTGGCAACACTGTAAGGCTGAACAGCATTGCAGCGATTTCCCGTCACACGTGTAACGACGCTTAGATCTCTGGTGCATGTGATAGAAAGTTAAATTAGTGTGAACACCGTCATTGGTTCTAGCGGAGATAGCTTATCGCATTAGCTGATATGTTCGAATTTACCAACACGATAACAGAGTATTATTTTAGCGTAACAAAGTCGAGACCAGATTTGCAACTTTAGATCGGGTATGCCATCATTTACACCGTGATCCGTTTCTCTCGGTCAATACATAGGAGTCCATTCTCCGTGAGGGCAAACTATGATATAATTTCTAGCCCGACCTAACGTCGTCAGCCTAACCAAATATGGCAAGAGTATGTTGTACAGTCTGGTCGTTGACTTCCCTAGATGCCATTCCCACCATGGATACAGTCTCTGGTTTCCCGGTCCAATGCAGCATACGCGAAGCGCGCTGCAAATCGGGGACTCGTAATATCTATATAGCAACAAGATAACCGCGCTTAGCACAGGATTCCATGTAAATACAAAGCCCGTGTAATAGCGGCAAACGTGCCGCTGGTATTGTGCGTGCATACTGATGTTTCATTAGCCAACTGTTCGTGCCGTTCGGACTGTCAATCAAGTTCACCGCCTGCGGCCGTCGTGAGTAACCCGTACTTCCACCACCGGACAGTCATGTCAGTTCAAGTTGTTTGGATCGTGGGAGGCACACGCCCGCTCCCATACGCACTACCACCTCACTATCAACGATATCTCATGCATGCACCCATACGCTCTCCGACGATCGAATAGTTCGTCTACAGTTCTCTTGTCCTCCATCCCTTACTCTTCGACAGTAACAGGGGAAATTGCAGTTGTCTAGGGTTTGATTACTCTTACATCGATATGTGGCCGATGTTCTTGCTTATTTGTAGGTAATATACGTGCAAATGGTGCTCCAATGTATTGCGAATATACAGATTCTGTAACGCCACTTAAGCGAATTGAAAAGTTCACATAGATCCTGCTGTAGGAATAACATGAAACTCTCTGGTTAACCGGATGATTGGTACAGCTATTGAATTGAAAGAGCAATTTCAGGTCCCAGTAAAACTGCAACCCTGGCTCTTGATTAACTAAATTTAAACTTTCTCGAAACTTTTGAAAGGTCAACATTAAGCGAATAAGACTCGACGAATCGATGCTAAAATTGCGCTTATGGTATTGCAGTAGCACAGTCTACTTCAGGCAATTGTAGTGTGTGAATGTCATTGAAAGAGTATGGGATTCTGCGAAAATATCAATGCTAGAATGACACCAGCGTTGACAGCAGAACGTTTCACGTAGACGATACCATCCTCTGCGTGATACACACTATGATAATATCCTACTGAACAGAGTTTAAAACAGTCCGACAAAGCGCATTAAAGATATCGGTGGATGGACCATAATTGATGGGCTATGACATTACTATGATATGACGGGTACAGTATTCATTATAATGGAGTAATCAAGTGGCTGAGATAAAATTCAACGGGTGAATCCGCAATGTGTTTTAACTCATCGGATGTCTGAATATTTTTGTATCATCCTCGCCTCCAACCACCGTAATAGTCGGGCAATCAAACCATTCTATCGCATTCGCTGAACAGACATTGCAGATACAAGAGAGTATTTTCGATCAATAATTTTCATTCATAACGTTATGATTTTGTAATCGAATGATTTATCATCTGTGCATACACACATCACGTAATTTATGGTGAAGCTATTGATAAGTGAAATAATTGAATGCTGGCACGACGTGAGATGAAAAGTAAAGCAGGTCGCTGAACCATAGATGGGAAGGATGTAGAACTGATGATTGCTGGTACATTGGAACACTGTAGGTCAATAGATGACAATTACAATTCGATCGTGAACCATCTCGCAGTATCGTTTATCTCATCTCGTTAATGTTGGTGTGAATTAGATATTTGTCATAAGGATTCGGAATCGATTCAAATTTCAGATTTTGGTTAGAAGGTTCGTATTATGAATATTATCTAGGGTAATAAATCTGTATTCGTGAATTTCATTAGCGTTTAAGGGGTTTTGCTCAAATATAGGGAACGCGACATCAAACCCACACGTTTTATACATGTTTGAGCCATCCAATCGGTCCTAAAGTAGTTCATAGAGGGGAGAAGGGGATGGAGATCGAGGGAAGATGGAAGATTCGCGTCCACACCATTGCACCCTCTATCTCGTTATTCGTTGAAAGTTTCGTATTGCGTCACCACCACGTGTAAAGCAGTGCCCGCTGCAGCGGCTATGAAGTCCTGGACGTTATTTCTCACTCATTCTCTCTCTCTGCTACCACCACTACTACTGCAACCGGTTCGTTCGACGTGTGTGATTACGTTGGCAATTACTCCTACCATTTCTTCCCCTTTCCAGTTGGGCTACCCTTTCGTTGAGCAAGTTATTCCCCCACCTCATCCCTTGAATCCTCCGATAGCCAGAGCCGGGGCATATAGTCTGCTTGGGCCTCGCCCCTTTGGTGCCTCTGCGCGGAAGGGCTGTAACTCGTTATTAGCGAGTAGCGGGGCGGGGGCTGATTACTACTTCGAAGTAGATTCCCCAACGATGATAAACACGATCCGAAGCGATCGCTGGACTCTCGAGCCTCTACCACACGCGCATGGTTCTCTTTCTGTGGTGAATTTCCTCGCGCTGTGTTGCCTGTCTCCCACGGATGCTTTTATCCACGAACCTCCGGAAGCTATGCCAAAAGCCGTAGACTGCGATAAGCGATAAGCGATCTTACCAACGTTCAACGTGTGATGAGACGCAAAAGAAACTTCCGACAGATCCTCTACAGTAGATGAATTAGCATTTAATGTAGGAAATCACCTTACCGGATGTATGCATGCGAGACCCGAAATCAACAGTCAGGCTCGGAATCGTCTTGAATTTTTTCGAATTATATGTAATATGCTTTTTCGGAAAGAGCGGATTCTTCGTGATTGAATTTTCCTGTCATGAGGGCTCAAATTCGTAGTTTACTAACAATATATAGAAGAGAGTACAAATAAAGAAAAGATTGCGAACCCTTTCCAACTCGTTCTTTCGGTCTGAATAGTATTCGCCAAGTGCCTCCTAATTAGCGAAGACCTCGCACTTCATCGACCAGATACCGCATCTTTTGTCCTATCAACCGGACGTTGGCCACGTGAGGGTGAAAGCGAACAACGCTGCAGTGCTTACTTATATGTATATGAGTGTATGCATGAACCATCGCCTCGTACTCAGCGGATGGCTCTAAAAACGCGTCATGTCTATATGAGAAATCCTTTTGTTCGATGTCCGCTGGCAATTGGCTACGAAGAAAATGGAACAGACCACGGGAGAGTGAGAAGCGTTCGACTGGACTCATCCCTATTGCTGAGGGAGAGTCTTTCGGTAATGGGTGCAAACGAGGCAGACACTTGAGTGTATATGTGCGCTGTGTTAGTACGCATGTACGTCTATGTTCAGCCCCCGTGAGTAATTGGTGGTAGTGATGCTAGCTCGCAGCCATACGCGTGGAACGAAAAGATAACGCAATTTATTTCAGGCTTTATTCATCCTCTCTACGGTCCACTGTCGACCACTGAGCTTGGAACATTGCTACATATTTTTATTATTTTTATCCATCTCGGGCGTAATAACCTCTACCAATCTCTCCTGTTTGCCCCGCTTTCTGTGTGCCGTCGCGACATCTAATTTCTCTTAGTTGGACTCTCAAACTTTCTGCTATTCGAGAGCACTCCAACGTTCGTAAATCACGTATCTCTCATGCGTAGCTTTATTGCAGCCAACAAAGTCTCGAGGAAGCAAGGCACGTCATATTCTCGTAAGAAAAACCGCTGCGAACCATTTGTACGCTAAAAGTTGAAATCTCTGGAGATTTTGCCATAGTTACGTTTGTAGAAAGCCTCTATTAATGGCAACCAGCAATATTTGGATCATGACTAACTATAAAAGAATTTCTATGAACTCTGAAAAATGCAAATTAATATTTTTCCTGTTTCCTCCTATTACGTGTCGTTTGGACAATATTCATTCACAACAACCCATGCAGGAAGATTTTAATCACATTCACTCCAGCGGATAGTCTACTTGGTTCCAGTCAGGATTCCGATCTAATATATCATCAGGACATTGACTAGAACTTCTATTAAAAACCAATGTTGTTAATATCATATTGATATACTGACTATGAAGTATCTTGGGTAGATTCCCAGAGAATCTTGTCAGAAATCTCTAATGGTTTTCGATGATCTTCGAAAAATGTTTCAAATGATGTTTGGAAAACCATCTCGGAAAGGACTGCGAAGAGACTCAGTATTTTTATACGAGGCTATAAGCACGAAATATTCAATCTTCGCAATTTTTTTTGTTTACATTATTTAGTTAATCGGTTATAAGCAACTTATAATATGTAATTACCGCTGATCATGCAGAGATCGTTGGAAGTGTATGCAGTATTTTATGGTACATAGAAAAGAGAAACAGGTGATTTAGCGTTCGAGTTTGTGAGTGAGTTCGGTGTAAGAAAATTGTTGGTTGAAGGGTATAATGGCGTGTCGATCAATGTGAAAGTACAGCATGATGAAAGGTATTATTACCCATTTTCACCCTAGCCGTGTTTAGAAGACTTGTGGTGTCTATTACCTTGATTAAAATATCCACTAATCGAATTCCTCGAACCTTGATAGGAAACGATACTGAAATTCACGGTGAGTTAGCATAAGTTAGAAGATGACGGCGATGCGAATAGTTCACACGCGCACACTGTGACACGTAAAAGCGTCAAAGTAAAAACGATGATGAGAATGGGGAACAGTACATGGCCTAAAACTATGAGAAAAGAGTTGATTAATGAGAAAGAAATGACATGGCGCATGAGGCTTTTCCTATTTTATCTCCAGTCTCATCTGCCTTCTCACCCTTCTATAACCCTGCTGCTTCAACCTCGCCAACGGCTTTGAGATTTGCTTTATCTCAATCCTTCTTAGTTCTCTGTTAGACGAGACCGCACTCTTGCATCATCTAGGATATTCCATTTGGGATATTTTCTGGTGTATTTTTCTCAGTAAACCTTTGTTTTTATTTTATATACAAATAAACTCGTTTTCTAGGAGTCATCTAGAAAAATTACCGAAATCTCGAGTATAGATACGCCGCACCTCTTGCTTTAGCTGTTTGAAAATATTCATTTTCATACTATTCAAGACACTGCCACGTCTCTCGATAACCCGAAAGATTGCATCGGTTTGGTTCATTAATTGTAAGTGTTTGAATCTACCGGAAGCAAACAAACTTATCATCGCTTATATTAGCTTGCATAAATTGTACTTTCTTCATAAGAAAGCGTATTTGCTTTTGCTGAAACTTGCAAGATTGCATACCTCTTCATTAGTGAAAAAAAAAGGGAAATGGCGGTCCGAGCAATTAAATGGTTTATTTTTATTCAAGTTTATTCATACACAGCACACGATACTGTTTTTTCTATCCACGTGTATAGCAGCCGGGCGAGAAGGTGAAACGGATGTTGGAACGTTACCGTAGATTTAAAAAGTCCGTTTAGCACCAAACACCAGAATTTTTTCTAGACACTATCCCTAATCTACTGAAACTCTGAAAAAAAGAAGGGGTTTCACGTTTGAAAAGACGAATGAGGCACGGAAAAAAGTTGGTGATATGATCTGATCTGATAAGATTTTCGAGGGAGCTCAGTTTCAGGCGTTCCAAGACTTGATCGAATTTATGGGATTTTTACACGATCCGTATGGATTTCAACTCTTCAGAAGGAGAATCTAAAAAATGTATAGTTAACTAAATATGATTTTTCCGTAATTTTGATGAACTTCCCAAAACTTGTGGTCATAAACTTTTGTGCCTCCTTCATGGATGTCTCTTTGAGTAAAATCTAAAATTATGCGATGCACGTCCATCAGCTTGTACAGATCGTTTACACTCTGGCAGAACAATTTGTTCAGCCACAATGTTGAATGCATCGTGTTCACTTGTCAGGTCAAGGTAATTTTATACGCTCAACCGAGTTTACATGGTCACTGAAACTGATCCGAAAGCTGATGACTCACTCTACTCGACTCCCTCTTTTTCTGTCTTTCTCTATCGTTGACCTTTGTCTCATCTTCGCTAAAAGTGTTTTGTCGTGTTCTCTGTACCTAGATCAGTAACTAATCTAGAGTTTGAAATACAGTCTCTCGTCCAGGATCCAAGTTCGAAGTGTTTTCACGTAAAGTGTGAATATCAAAGCCGCTGTTTCGTCGACGCTTCGCTGAACTCGATGGGAAGATGAAATTTGTTCGAGAGTATACAGAGCGTATAAATACATTTGTAGAGAATAATGTTCTTCGGAGCATCCTGCTACCCCTTGACTCGTCGTCAGAGAATCGTAAAACCGTACATTTTGGTAACCTTTTCGGTGAAGCGCATCGGACCCGTAAACCGTATCCAGAAAGTAAATACATGCGTAGATGAATCCAGGGGATGAAACCAATGGGATTTTCTCACGGCTATCTTACACCAATAAAAAAGTTACCTGCTCGTATGACAGTCGATCGAAAAGTTGGATCCTTACAATCCTAAAATTGAAAAATTGTCCTACTTCACATAGAACCGTATTATTAATTATCAAATGTAAAAATATAATCAATTGCTGTTTGAAATCAATTGGTCAGGATCAAGATTCTGAGATATTTTCTAAAAATTCGCTGATGAAACGTTTCACCAAAGTTTCTTGGCGAATACTTATTGAATTGAACTTTTTACGAGGACTGTACACGTAAAGCATCCCCTCTATTGAACTGCAAAGTGACGCTGTATGGCTAGTGGATTACTCACGCTGCTGTTTCCCTTCTTGATGATGGCTCTAAGCAGAAGAGCTGCGCAGCCGCTGAATTTCACTTATAGACCCAAAAACATTTTCTCTTTCCTTTCTTCTCCTTTTGTCTTCAAATCTGAATGTCTTGGGTCGATGGTTCTCGACAACAAGTCTAAAAACAGTACAAAGTTTGTGGGTGCATTCGTCAGAAAATGACTGGTAACGGTCCTGTGAAAGTTAACATTATTGTAGTCACAATGAAGACCCAAATTCATGAAGAAAAAAAAAAAACAAAAAAATATGAAAGAATCAAATCTGTGATTATAACGGTTCACTTCAGTTATCCTGCGCGATGAAAATACATTGACTTATTAACGGGCTCATGATCTATACTCGGTTGATACGTACGTTCGGTATTCACCCTTCGCAAAGTTTTTCATAGTTATATCTGATGCTTGTTGCTTCGGATTTTCTTCGCCAGTTTCCCTTTTTCTATCTTTTCCTTCTTTACTGATAAAAACGCAAAGCTTCTTGGCAAGAATTTATCCAAGGTTATTTATGAACTTATCGGTCTTCCGCTGAATTCACTGCGAAAGAACCCCTTTAACGAAACAAATATTCAAGAGACTGCTGATTTGAGTTTTCCTCTTTTACTGTAGCTCTCTCTCTCCCTCTCTATTTTTTGATTTCTTTATTTTTTATTGCACTGGATATATTTCAGGACTGTGAAATTGTATTCGGGGATGGTCTACCTCGAGAAAAAACGGACGAAAGGGCTTAAGGGATTAAAATAATAATAACGTTTGAAATTGGACACGGTACCAATAGATGCGGGTCCCTCGTAATCTTTGGTTGCCATATGCTCGGAGGTTGCCTGGAACGAAGCCAGCTGTGTGTGGAGAAAGAGAGAGAGAGAGAGAGAGAGGAAAAAAACCGAAAAAAGTGCGAGCAAAAAAATGAACGCGCAACCTAATCTGGCATCGCGAAAGGGGGAGAATTTATTCAATTGCCACGCTCTGCGCGCAAGTATATATATATATACATACGAGCCCACTACCGCGGCTCTCGATACGCATACACGTTGACCGAAAAGAGACGTACGGCCGGTTCGAATCTGCCCGCAGGCACGTGGCTCTGAAAAGAAAATTTTCCCTACCCGCAACCCTTGGAAGGCCGAATGGGTGGAAGAAAAAAAATCATGTTTGGATAACGCAGTCGATTGGATCGCGATGTGCTGGGCAAGAGTGATGATTTGATTATCAGTTTTATCACACTCTCAGATTCGCATCGTCAATGACCTACACGAAAATAACACAGAATTATATAAAAATAAAAAAGTCTCTGAGGAAAAAGAATCATGTCAACAATTTTGTTCACATATTTCAATGAATATCAATACCTCTAATAATTCCAATGCAAGCTTGGGTAGGAATTCGAGGTTCGAACATCTAAAAGGAGGAAATGATTCGGAGATATTATTTCTTAAACTACATTAATAATACTTTTTTTCTATGGTGTACAAAAACACATTTCCTCAGTGTGCATAACCGAAGGTTGATAATGTCTGAATAACGATGGAAGGAGATCCAGATAAGAAGTCGATAACCCTGTATCAGGAATGGTACGAGAGAGTAGAAAGAGATATAGGAAAAGAGAGATACGAGAATGGAGAAGGGTTCAGTTAGCGCTATAATATAGACCGCTTTCTCTCGACTCCGGACCCTCCCGATACCGTATAATATATAGCATTGTTCGCGCTCTCTGAGTTCTGAGTGGAACGAGTATATTTATAAGGGGTGACTTTTTCTTTCATATGTTAAGCAGATCAGTGTCGGCTAGTAGAAGAAAAAAAAAAGAAAGTGGGCGAAGGCTCTACCGCATCAATTTTTCTTCCCTCTTACCACTTTGTTTTAAGGAGCTGAAATATATATTGCAATGATTTCGACCTGACGCAAGAGATCTCAATTACCATTTCAACAATCCATTTTTTTTTTCGTGTAATATGAATCAATTAACGTGACTAATAACGACTTTTTTTCATTTCAGAACATGTAAGGGAGTTCAGCTGTGGCATGCTGTACTACAGGACCCTTTATCTGGACAGCAAAAGAGACGCCCTTTACGTGGGAGCAATGTAAGTTGATTCGAACGCACGTCATTCTCATTGAGAATCATTGACTACTCACAGTCGACCCTTTTTTTTCGATTTTTCCATTATTGCTTAATGAAAATAACAGAAAAATATTAATTAATTAAATTAAAAAACACAATTTTCAATCGAAAAAATATAACGCAATTGGATGGATTCGTGAAGAGAGTTGCAATTTGGAGTGAAATCAGCAAAGCAGAACAGTGTGAAGTAGTTGATAATCGAGTGCCATTTTATCTGGCCATTGGTAGCTGCAAATTTCAAGTAGAAGAAATTTTTCGACACGGTTTGACCGATTAGAGAGAAGCTCTATCAGCTGATTTTTTCCAGCGTCCTACGTGGGCTGACGGACATTTTTTTCAATTTTTTAAACCGTGTCGAAAAATTTTAACATCAAAAATTTGAGGTAAGGTTAGGTGACTGATCCATACTCTTCCGGAAAACTAGCTTCATCGTAAAGAATAATTACCTGAGTGACTTTGCAGTAAGTTTCGATAAATTATGTCTACCATCACTGTCTGTCAGACATAGAAAGTACAGGGAAAAGTTGGTCAGAACAATTGTGACGGTTTGAAAGAAAGTTGTCATAAAAAAAATTATATTCTCCATGAGCTGCGTGATCGCAGTGAAACTCATAACTCCTATCTTTTTGCACCATGGACAGTCAGGAGTTGAAAATAATGTGAAACGATAAAGGTAGACACTGACATCTTTCAGCGTTACGAGAGCTGGCATCGTACACTTAAACGTGGTTATGGTAACATCAGGTATTGTTATTTCGATGTGCTCAACAGCTTTTTCGTATTATGCTGATGTTTCAATGTTTCAGTGAATAGCCATAATATCTGTACAGGTCGCTTAATTATTTAATTAATAATTCAATTTTCTGCTCGATCTTTAGACAGCACATTCACATCCTCCGAGCTCACATCACCGACTCCCCACACCGCTCGCTCTTCGGATGTTTCATGCGTCTCTTGTTTATTACATAGACACTACAATATCCATCGGTGATGGAAAGTTTGCACCAAAATTGGTAGAATAATTTATTTTTTTTTCCAAATATCTTGAAGGAAAACATGAAAAATTAGCTGATTACGCTGAGACGCAAAACTCTGATGATTTTTACCCGTACGGACAGTCGGACGTTAGAAAAAAAAAATTAAAATGGGCTAGAAAGGTGAATCTGAGAAACAGCAATAGTAAACGAACCGTTTGTAGAAGTATGGAGGGTTGAAAGTACGTGCGAGAGCCCATCGTTCGTCAAATTAACTAAGAAAAACTTTTCCGATGAATCACGAATCTTCATGGGTGTTCCCGTGGCGACTTTCGCCACTTTCAAGGTTTCCAAGCCACGCTCTGGCCGCTTCCATGGCTGTCAAACTTTTGCGAGGTTTTCCTCTCACCTGGCGTTTTATATGCGTATACAAAGCCCTGAATTAAAGCTCCGAATATTCTGGTAGCGTAGTATTACGAGTAAAATACAATCATCATTATTTTTCGTTAATCCACGTGTTTTCATTCTCATATTCTTATGAAATAAATGAAACAGTTGTCTAACCCTTATAAACAACGATGCGGATATAAGTAGGATTAAAAGTGTGTTGTTGAAGACTTTTGACATAACGAGGTACGCCCTTTGGTTGTCGCAATAATGGCGGAAGATTCTCATTGTATAAGCTAAGCTTAAACCAGGAGATTCTCTACCATTTCATCTATACCCAGACAATATCGATATTATTGCAGCCGATGCCTGGGAATGAAGGGGGTTGTAAGACGGTCATGCGAAGTTGGCAAAGGCAGATGGGAAATGGTTTCTCGATGCTCGATCCTCTCTGACTCCCCCTTTTTTTACAGATTTTTCTCCGGAAAGCCTCGTCGTCTTCGCATCATTATATAGCCGGCAAAGTATTATTACTTGATACGCTTCCAGTGGGCTTTGCTCCGACGAGCCAAAAGTCCCTACATGCGTAGGGGCTTTCGCTATTTTTCTTATAGATACAGAGTGTCCCGAAAGTCATGTCTGAGATTTATTTAACACGAGTTAATCAAGAATCTCTGAATCTATTTTTCGTTTGAACATGCTGTTCGAAGCATGTTGAATTTTTAGTGACAGCGATTGAGGTTCAACGTCGAGTAATCAGGGAAAGCGGACTCGACTCCTCCCAGTTTTATTTAGTCGCGCATCGAACTTTCTAGCTCTATTCTAATATATGGAAAATGACTTCACTTTTCAGAGTTTGACAGTTCAATTATCGTCTTAACATGAGGCATAGAATCATTACAATAATAATATGCTGGAACTCAAACTTTTTTTTAGATCTGTCAAATGACTTACGATTGTGTTTTAACGTTCATTTCAATCAGGCTTAACTCGATTCGGATGTTTGCAAAATTGACAAACTAGTCTTGTCTTTTCCTCGTACTCTGTTCGTGCAAAATTTGTTTTCAATCGACTTTTCCGTCATTGCTGATGCTCTGATTTTAAGCACTTTTGTTCATTCACTCGTGCCAGATTTTTCTTTCGTCATCAAAATATTTTTTCAAAACTGTTAAAAATTGGTGAACCCATTGTTGTTAAAAATAATGTTTCACGAGATATTTGCAACAATAAAAAAAACGACGGTAACCGGGTTTAAATACATAAGACAGGACAGTTTTCTTATTTGGCCATCGAGGGCGTTACAGTTGAAAAATGTTTAGTCTCGCCCCACGCACGCAGCCCATACGCATCCGAGAATCTTTTGTCAGACTCCCTCCCTAGTTTGGTAAATGCCATCAAAAAGTTACATAGGAGTGTTGGTAATAGAACGGGAGTGTGCGACCCCGCTATCAAGCAGGCTCAATGACGTCGGATATCTCGCTTCGAAGTAACAGTAGCTAAGAGGATTGAAAAGCAAAAAAAAAAAAAAAAAAATAAGAAGAATAAAGAAAAACCTCTTCTCTTTAAATCCCCGCCGGGCAATACCTCATCACAAGCAACTTCACTCGCTCCCTTCCTCTCTTAGTTCGCCACTGCCAAAGAATCACTCTCGGATTACTTTTTTGGTCGTCCGAGAAGTCGATTAAAAGTTTCCAAAGAACGCCCATCATTGGATGCCTCTTATGGAATCTCTTTTGCTAGCTCATCAC
The DNA here is from genome assembly GCA_037576405.1 of Campoplex capitator. NCBI lineage: Eukaryota > Metazoa > Arthropoda > Insecta > Hymenoptera > Ichneumonidae > Campoplex > Campoplex capitator. Next base: position 2,079,926 of record JARBWI010000323.1, on the reverse strand, counting down.
TTTTTAATGTCATCTCAGAATTGAAGTGCTATCGTTGTTAGGCAAATATAAGAAAAGAAAAAAAAAATCTTATTACGCGTTCGACGATCAGTTTAATCAGAAATTGCACCGAATTACGTACACGTTCGTAAATAGGTAATGTACTACAGGGAATGATCGATGTTTATTGTTAAAAATGAAAAAAAAAATTATTCAGCCTGCTTATGATAAACATGTTGTTTCACATACAAAATATATCGAACTAGTACAAACGCGAGCGCATCTTCCTCGATTCATTCAACCCGAAGTAACTTTGCTCTGAAGCAAGTTGTAGACACAATCTCAGCTGGTTATCTTGGCTGGACCAAGCTTTCGAGGAATGTTTCGTGTCCAATGAAGTGGAAATAACAGTTGAAGTTCTATATTGGCGGAGAAAGACGAAGGCACTCGGAGAGCTAGGAAGTAGGTCGTAACTCCGTTCATCTGTAATCTCAAAACTCTTCGGTTTCAACGTTTTTCTTTTCTTTTCCTGGCTCAGTTCCACCCCTAGATTTTCTAGCTTTTTATACGGTTTATACGAATGAAATAAATATAAAAAAAACGAAGGAGAATTCTTGCTTGAAGACATATATTTCGATGTCTGAATAAATGACTTTTTTATTGATTCATCATCAATCTCATAATACGAATATACTGGGCATGTAACAATAATGATAAGTACAAATATCGAAATAATGCTGTTTATATAAAATCATATAAAAAAATGTATAAAAAACCACAATTTTCCTGGTGTTCATTTGTTCACTTTCTCTCGTATTTTACTCGCGAATCCACCTTTCATTCGGTCCAGAATAAACCATACATTTACGTATCCAGGCTATACTCTGACCACTCTCACTCACTCTCACACTCTCCTTCTCTCTTCATCTATCTCCTTCTCTTTGCTCTGTTAATTAGAAAACGTGATGCTCTTGGTAATTAGTATTCGAGACTTGGCTGTACGAGGCTCGTGGGCTTTTTCTATCTTTCTCCTCGTCCCGATTAAAAGCACGCTAATTGAACTCGCTTCAATTATCGGTGAAGGTACGGACGTGAAACCTTTTTGAAAAGCTCAAGATCCATTCACTTCGTATAGGTATGAAATGTACATGCATACGATATACATATCTATGCATTTTACAGCTCTGCTGGAACTCAAGATAAAAAGGAACTTATAACCGAGGTGTCATGATCGCGGTTCTTGATAGATCATTTGAAAGATAACTACCCTTGATATTGTACACTGGCAAGAATTAGGACAAGGAAAATCTGCATTTCAATTAGCATATCTCTGTCATAGAGTCAATGAATTCCAAAAATTTTAACCTTCCCAATAATTATACAAGAACGCTACGATTGTACTGAAAATTCGTTTGAAGCGGTAGTTCGATTAAGAGTCGGAAATTGTTCCGGATTCATAAACTCAAATTTCTATTTTTTATATATACGTAAGTATCTTCTGAGTACTCAGTAGGGTTGGGATCGAGCGTCAACAAATAATAGATGGAAATATATTATTTCGAGTCATTGCCTCGGTTGTCAAGACACTGGATCGTCTCTGAAGACTCGAGGGAACAGCGAAAAAGACAGTTGATAATTGTCCGCCTGAGAAACTTGAGCGATCCTATTCGTTTTCTGACTTTTCTTCTCATATTCTCTATCACTGCAAGCAAATTCTGGTGAGGAAGAGCACAAAAAGCTGCTTGTTTTTCTCGAAGGAGTAACCTGTTCTATGAGTTTTCCCTGAGCGACTGCGCGTCGTTGACGTAGACGAGATCCATTTCCTTCTCGCATTCTTTCTGCTTGTTTTTTTTTTTTTTCTTTTATTTTTTCCTCAGTAGAATCCCGGTGAACCAGTCGGGAATTCACGGTGTCCGAGCTCAAATTACGATTCCACACGTCGTCGGAGAACGAAAATTGTCAGCGAAAAAGAGTGTTGGGTCGTTTTCTACCGTCGTTCGTACATGACCTCACAAACATGTTCTTCACGGTGTGTCGGAGAAGGTAAAGACGAGGTTTACCGCACGTGTATAAAATACACGCGTGGACTAGACTCACTCCCTGCGTGTCTCAACCCTTTCTCCGCAAACTTTGCCCTATTCTAACCATTTTCTCTCTTCCAAGTGATACGAAAAAGTCTGCAAAAAGGTCGTGTGAAAAAAGATACAAGACAAACGGAAAGAGCAAAAAAGAAAGTGTGAAGGAAGAGGGAGATAGCAAGAGAGAGAGAGAGAGAGAGAGCGAGAGAGAAATAGAGAAGACACAATATACACTCGCTAGTTTTACGTCGTAGATAAGTTGGGCATTCGTCAGACACATCCGCAAACCTGTGTCAGGTGTCGCAAAGCTTTTCTACAGAAAAGCCACAAATTTGAGTTTTCCACTGGCACGTCACACGAGATGGAAAATTTTCTGGAGCTGTGACGTTTTTTTTTTTTTTTATTCCTTATACGACAGCTGCACGTTTTAACTCGTCATCCGCTTTTGTTACAACTTTTCTGGGACGTGACTGTTTTTTTTTCCTCAAATTAGATTGATAGAAGATTTATTTTCTTTCTTTTTGAAGAAAGAAGAATATTTTTCTTTGCCGAATAGAAATTCGCAAAACAGCCAGCTGAGTCTGAGTATATAAAAGTACTTATTTTTGTTTTTGTTTTGTTTTTGTTTTTTTTTTTTATTATGTAGGTTGGTTTAGAGTCACTGAAATTAAAATTAGCACTTCTTTCTCAGGGTTTTCGAGCGGAAAAAAAAACTTTTAAGCTCGTCAAATTGATTCCCTGCCTATATATACACTCCTATTCGTACTTTTTATTCTTTTTATCCATCACTATACACCGTTGGAAGAAGTTACCAGGTTTCGGTGCAATCGTACGACTCGCGTTAAAAGTTGTTCGATCTCTCGACGAGAGTTCGGTCGCACGGACGAATCCTCGAGTGAAAAGTTTAAATTTCAAGTCGGATTTGTTTTTACCCGAACGGATTTTCTCATCTCTCTCTCTCTCTCTCTTACTCTTTCTCACTCAGTTGCTTTTCCTCTCTACGTTCTGCGAGGCCTATCTTTCGTCCAAACCCACCGGGAGGATATTTACCTTTCACGGAGTCCTGGCCAGAATGAATGGTGAGAGACCACGCTGTTTTTTTTTTCTTGGGTTATTTTCGCTCTCACGTATAGATATATACTTATCGGTATATATGCATACACGAGGCGATAGTGAATAGAACGAGGCGCAAGCATTGCTCGTTCCATTTCAGTGCACACCTATTGAAAGCCCCAGCATGACGAATGGCTATCGGAATAAAGTTATGCGGCGCGTCGGATCTAATGTTGCGAAACGTTTTGAGATCTCGAGAGAAAATCTCGACTCACTCTATAAACATAAATAAGTAGGAAAGTTTGTAAAAAATTTTGTTTACGAAGTAATAAAATTGGCCCAGTTGCATTTTTTCGAACTTTTACGAGATTAATGTGCTCGCGCTAAATGCTGCCGCGGAATGCGAATCAACCTGGTAATATATAACCTCATGTAAACTCAGTAACTATGCACTTTGCTGTTACCAGAAGGGACTGAAAAAAAAAAAAAAAAAAAAACGATGAGGTATGACGGAGTTGGGTAGTTCCACTGTATGGAAGGTATGAAAAACTATCAAAGAATCGAACGGCCTGGAAAAGTCATGAAGGCGAAAGAGGAACGACGCTGGTATTCAGAGATACGTTTATTGCCTCCACTTTGAATAGGAAAAAGTTTTGGATCGTTTGGGCAAACGTGACGAAACTAAAGCCATTTCACTTTTTACTCCTCGCCCGCGAGAGAGCAAAGGAAAAGAAACGAGATAGGCATTGGGAGAGAGAGGGAGAGATAAAGGCCGGATAGTCTCGTCATTTCGATATATTGATATGTATTATTCCATATCGCAAGAAATTTATTTTTCTCCGTTCTGGCGTCTTCCCCCATTCATTTACCGGTCTCCCGTAAACGTGTACGTGTCTCTGGATGCTGTATTATGCTCGTGAGAGATAGTGCCTCGAAGTCTAAAGTTTAAGTAAAACGAAGCAAGAACGAGGACTCGAGTCCTCGCGAAAACGATGAAAGTTTCAACGTCACGCGGAAATGAGCGCGCAGGAGAGACAGCGTCTCGTCTCGACGTTATACCGGAGTTTCGAGTTCGTAGAATAAGTCTTCTGGTCCTTTGCACGATCTATGTAATAAATATATATATATATATATATATCTAGATAGTCCTCTTGGTCATCCTCATAGAAATTCTACGAAGCAAGCCAACATTTGTCCTGGTATGTCGTAGAAACCGGAAAGGTTTTTCTGCTTTTCCAGACCACATGCCGAGGGCACTATAAATACATAACTGATGCGCGATAAGAGATAAAGGCGACCGGTGACAAAGTCTTAGCGACTTTAACGCTTCACCGCCGTGGTGAGATAAAACTGCTCGTAAGAAGATCAAATAAAAAGTATAAATGTGTACTCGGAATTTTCGATCGTTATACTACGATCTGAGTCGCACGATACATTCATTACTGCTCAAACAACGTACTTTCTTGTGTGTGAACGAAGCGTCATTCGTCATGAGCTTACTCACAAACTCAATATTCTTTGGTCACTTTCCTGGAAGTTCATTTGTTTTGTGAAAAAGGAAACGTCGAAAAAGTTGTGATGAACTTGGAAGAGTCGTCATTTCACAGTACTGTCATCAGAATTGATGTTCACAGTACTTTTTTCTGCTCAATCGTTTTTAATTATTCAGCAAAATGAAAAATCATTTTGGCATCACGTGCAGAACTTTTTTTGAGATTTATTTCAGTGCGACAACAAGACCTGATGATAATATAAACTGTGTTAATGAAGCGTTATAGAAACGAAAAATATATTTAAAAATTGACAGAGTCAAGGGATTTATGTGAATGACAGATTAGAATTTATTATTGATCGTTTATTTACACTGAGAAAGAATAAGTCAAAAGTGATTTTTCATGGGACTATCTTCCCCAACGTATTTTAGTTGAAGCTTTGATAAAATATAACAATGACAAATGGTATCATTTTTTATTTGGATTTCAGCAAATTCTAAGTAAAAACTTAGGGAGTAGCAAGAAAAACTCACGTTCTTATTATTAATAAGAGCTGTTGCGAAAATCTTGAATAAATTTACTACGGGACCACAATCCGACCATCCTGAAAAATGTTTCCTTTCTTTTTCAGGGACAAAGTCTTCAGGCTTAATCTGAGCAACATCAGCCACTCAAATTGCGAGGTGAGTGTTTTTTCACGTAACCCAATAAATTCAGCACGATATATTTTAGCGATTACATTTACAATGACGGATGAGTGCATCATTTTTTTGCTGACAGCATTGAAGTACCTTTTCGTAGCACTCGAACCTGCATAAAACTCTCAAATGGACATTCGTCGCCTTTTATGGAATAATTTATGTAAATCAATATCCAGATGAATCAGGAGAGTCGCAGGCATCACTCCAAAAATAATAAACAGATCGTGAACGATTATTTGGACCACAGAGTTTTACAAACCTTTTCTCAACAGAATAGTACGATTGAACAATTTTTATGTTATCTAGAAAGTGAAATTTCAAATAGTACGATTGAACAATTTTTATCTTATCTTGAAAGTGAAATTTCAAATAGTACGATTGAACAATTTTTGTGTTATCTAGAAAGTGAAATTTCAAATTACTGGTACGTGTCTCGTGAGGTTCAATTAGCTGAATTGAACGATAATGTTTGGGAGTCTACGACCACGCATTCATATACGTTGAGTCAGGGGATGCCCCGCGTTCACTTTGATATCTAACAAGGCTTCAAATCACATCTCTCTGCGCGTAAAATCATCGAGGTTCCAGTCTCTTTGTTTGACAGAACATTGTATATATAGATATCGATAGAAAAGCGCCCCGAGAGCATTCGTCCGCGGACCTGCGATCGTAAATCCGTGGAGGAGAGAGATCGAGCAGGGCTTCTCCCCATAAAACTGTCAATCATGTATGTACGAAAGCTCACCCTTCATCTATCCTCTCGTTCCACGACAGCTGACACGTCTCCGGCGTTAAGCGATCCATTGTCGCTCGAGAAAGAAAAAAAAAAAAAAAAATGTGTAAAGGGACGAAAAATCTGGCCGAGCACCCTGTTCCGACGGTGGACATGTTCTTTCAGCATGCCTGAGGTACGAAACGATAAATATGCGTAATTTGGTGTCACACCCTCTGTCAAAACCCCTCGGATGCTGATCGCGAGCCTCGTTTAATTTTTCACATACATATATCCCGGTGTCAGAGACAAACGAGCAATCCGGTACATGCATAATATGCATACGTAAATTCAGGTATCGAGTGAACTTGACTGAAAATTTTGATGAGGCGCTCTTTATAATACGGTAGTCCGAGATAATTCTCAGTATTTTTCTCAATATTTCGATGGATATGATCCTCGTTTTTTGTACACATGTTACAGAGATATAGAAATAGCTGGATAACGAAAAAAAAAACCAAAATAAAGTAACAAACATATAGCTTAGAATTTTCAATGTTTTAGGTTGATACGCGAAAAGAAAAGCATCAAAATCCGTTCGAATATGATCGTGAAAAAAGCAAAAAAAGAAAAATAAGAATGACAGAATTAAAGAAGAAGAAAAAAAACCGTGAAGCCTTATCATGCTCTTCAGTTCTACCGTGTGAGCAGCAAATAAAAATAATGAAACAGCAAAAGCGAATAAAAAAAAAAGAAGAAGGATGAAAAAGAAAGAATGGGAAAAGTGTATATTCACCTGTTTTGCACAAGTTTTTGTTTCAACACCATGTGGTTTTTACGCTTGTACCATTGAAAGCATTCGCGAATATAGCATAAGGAAGAGAAAGAGAGAATAAAGAGCTAGCGTTCATTTACGACGGCGTGTGTATGTACCGACCGATGCATACACTCGTGTATTTTCAACGTTTTTTTTTTCCCGTTTCGCGAGCTCTTTGAACCCTCGTGATAAAAAGTGCTTTTCAAGCTCGATACCGCGATAGGTGGCCAAGAATGAGGGAGAAAGAGAAGGAAACAAAGACTGCAACTGCTGGGAAGCGTACGCCGATGCTAGATGATGTTAAGGGACCGTGCAAACGTCAAAACTGTACGAGGCACGCGATCTGAATTCCCCGGAGGCTTTCCTAAGGATAAAGCAGTAGAGGCAAAAAAAATTGACCGCAGCTCTGTACTTAGAAGAAGAAAAAAAAATGGTTTGCAGCTCTGTTACAACCATGCATCGGGAAGGGAACAGGTTCAGACAACATTTCGTGCCGATTTGAAAAGGCAATTATCCAAGCGCGTTGACGCATTCCGATCGGAGATAACGTTTGAAGAATTGATATTCACAGTTGATATACGGAGAGAATCAGTGACATATAAATTCAGACATTCTTTCCAAATGAGGATCATTCACGATAAATATATTTATTTTTAATCCTGAATTATTTCGAACACAAACTCAGGAATAGTGAAAGATAAAAATCAGAAAATGAGGCATCAAGGGCGTATGAATCTCGTTGAGGGTGTCGATAGAGTTGCATTTTCACATTGATTCTGAATTTCCAAAGTTAAAGATCTTTTGAAAGATTTTTATTTCTGAAAATTCCAAGTCACATGCACAACAGATGCGGCTTAAATTTACGAGGATAAACTCTGCGAGAATGGTAAACGTAGAAATACATAAAATCAAGTAATAACATAGTTTGACGTTTGGCGATAGTCTTTGAGTTCATAGCTGATCCACCCCCTCGTGCGAATGCTCCAAGGACACATGACTTTCAACAGATGCGCCTGCTGTTCGAAGGCTACGAGGCTATATATATATATATATATATATTTTTTTTTTTCTCTCTTTTTCATTCCTCCTTTCGACACGTCTCGTACAAATGAAAATGGTAACATTGTGCGCTTCGATCGATACTTGTGAGAACAAACTGTATAAAAAGAACGGCCACCCTCTTGACGAAAAAAAAATAACCCTGCGCGTATAAAGACCCATCGGGTTCTTCGCTTAAGCGATTCCGTTCTTTCTACATGTGAAAAAGACACGGAACGATTTGTATTTTGCTCTCATTCCCCCCATTCAACTGGATGACAAGAGCATGATCAATCGTATTTTCTCATGCCCTTTAGACAATGAACCCAGATACTTACTCATTTAAATATATTTTTTAAATTGTTCATTATGCCCTGGCGATTGATGATCGAACAGATTACGAACTCGACGCAGATATGTTGAGTAATCAATCTTCGGATTGTGAAAAAGATTTTTATATGAACTCTAGTTTTTTGAATTATTCAAATTGGGACAGTATCGTGCCCCATATCAACGTATGCCACGTACATTTACAGATCTATTTTAATTATAAAAGATATTGAAACTGACTTGAATGTAGAACGAGACCCGAAACGTCTTGCACGAATAACACAAGTATGTTGCAATGATTTTCTGCGCTCGAAGCGTCATATTTCTATTGATTTCTCCCTTTTCATGCCACGTAATTTTAACGTCAAAAATGGACACTCTAATCAAATTCGAGCGAACATTCTTACGAGACAAAAGCTTCGATTCTACTTAATATTCAAACATTTTTGTAGAGTGAACAAAAGATGCTGAAAGAGATGGCAGGAGCAGACAACATCAGAGTTTTTAAATTTATTATTACTTCGATACCGTTATCAGTCTGGTATATTCTCAGTGCATATGAACGAATGGCGGTAAAGCGCATCATTTTCAGATATTGGACGGATAAAGAGAGAGATAGAGAGAGAAAGAGAGAAGAGCGAACAAGTTACAGTACAGACTCATTGCAGCGAGATCGCCTCCACAAGCTTCGATGGCATTGGGAATTAACGGCGCACAGGGAATGGGGATTTCGATTTTCATTGTAACGCGGGGTGGGTCATAAAACGTAAACGCGAAACCGCAGCAAAAGCTTTCACTTTCTCTCGCTGTCTCCCCCTTCTCCGATCTCTCTCTCTCTCTCTCATTTCGATAGAGGAACACCCTGTCGATGTTCGTAGTGCCCCACGCGTCCATATTATCCGCATAAAAATATATACCCGTACCATATAGGATTGAAGCTTTTCGCCGTATTCTGTCACAAAAACGGAGTATTCATGCGTAATCCAAAGTGATGTAATGGTGCGTTACAAATAAAGTCGTACATCCAGCATGTAAAAAAAGCATATAAAGAAACTACGACAGTATTTTATTGCGACGTACACTTACATGAAATTTATGTGATCCTTAAAACTCCAAGTATACATTAAGTGTATAAAATTGTCCGTTAAATTTTCACTCCCTCGATCTATTCCTTTGTTGTCTGGTGTTGATCGAATTCACAACACTTTGCATAAATACGCAATACCCCAGCAATCTTCGATAATAATGCAAAGGCACATTATGCGTAGTACTATCGCATGTATAACTTGTTAGGAGAACTGGGAAACCCTCGTAAAAGTCAATAATCCGCACAGCTCACGTTCGCGTATTCCATATACTCTTGATATATATATATATATATATATATGTGTGTATACAGCTCACTGCGCTCAAATGTATTCGGCCACCTTGAAAAAGGTATACTTGACATTCGCAGCTTCTTTATATTCCCGAATTGAGGCTCTTCGGAATCTATTAAAATATAACAAAATTAATGATTACAGTGGCTGGAATAGGCTCTGACGTGTCATTAACTCATCATCATCAAAACTAGCGTAGCTGCCAAAAAAATGTCAAGCATCGGTGCTTCGTTAATCGAAAGTGTTGACTGAGCAAAATAGTAGAATTCTGAAACCTCGAGAAATGTAATGGTGTTGAAAACTAAAGTTGTTGAAACATATAAATTTATATTTATTGGTATTCGAATGGAACTATATAGCAAGAAATAAGGAATAAGGAATGAGGATCGATTCGATAAATTCGTTGGGTTGTTATATATGACTGTCAGGATATATAGAGAGGAAGAGAGAGAAAGGAACAAAAGGATAGACGCCAAGTAACAGAAACATGTACAGGCTCCCCCATTGCCGGAACAACAATATTCTATGCTAATGTCGCTGTCGGGTCTCGGTTACAATCTTGCTACTGTATGAAGGGATGGAAGCGTAAGTTCTCGCCCCTCCTTCAATACAGATATATAGATATATAAATGTGCTTTACGAGCAATTCGAAAGTGACTCGTCGGGTCTCCCTATGCTCAAGGGGAAGGAAGCGACATATTTCTCGAATTGAATATCAAGACAGATAATACATATATATGTGCATGTATAAATGATACAGTATATTTAAAAGAAAAACGGACCAAGCGCGTCAGTCGTGTTACGAATATACAATGAGCCCCCTCCGTTACGGTATAAGATTATTTATTTTTCAGAGAGTTCATCCCAATATCGAGAAACGACGGGCATTGGATAATCAATAAAAAAAAAAAGAAAAGTTTGGAGGCAATAAAAAGCACAGTAAAGCAATTTCAGGAGATATCGAAGATAAAACTTTTATTTCGAAATGAAAATGAGTGAATTAGACTTTTATTTATCAGGTTGAGTGTTTTAGATAAATATGATATTTCGATATTGATGAGAATATATCTCGTATATAAGGCATTATAGAAATTGGAAAAACCCACTTCGGATCTCTGCAGCAGAAGGTCAAAAGTTTAAAAACCCTACAAATCCTCGGAAAAGACTTGGTGTGAAAGATCTAACATATATCACACAAAAACAAGATAAAGTTTGCCTTCTGAACACTAAATAAAACCCCGGTGTATACGCATATTCGGGCGAGAGAAAAGAGAAATATACTGGAAGATTGTGTATATATGGACTTTCTCAACGGTAGCTTTACACACGGAAGGCTGTAAACAATCCTGCCAAGCTTTGAAATATAAACGGGGGCGATCCTGTTGCTTCCTAAAATGACGGTATTAAATATACATTTCACGCGGTACTATCCCCGTAAGCACTATCGAGCCTGTATTTTATATATGTATATATATGCGCATAAACTTACTACGAGAGTTGGTGTATAAAAGGTCGTAAGTGGCACATTGTAAAGTGCAAAATTATCTAAGTTCCGCCGTATTTACTGGAAACATTCGATATGAGAACTCTGTATGAGTAGCTCAAAGGCCACGACGCTCGAATTTCTCACATCCTCGCTGCCTCGCTCCGCGCGCTTAAGCCAAGTCGAGAAAACCTTTCCATCCACACCTTTAGCCTTAACCCCGGAAATGCGCTTCTCGAGCTTTGGCCACTTTTACATGCACTACGTTACTTCCTCACCCTTAGCAAGGAAGTAGAACGTTATAGCGAGACTCGCATATACGCACCCCCTTCGTGCATGTTAATACTCCGGATAGTGGTCCATGTATACAAGTTGTGATTCAAAGTTTATTGCGACAATGAATTTGGTATCAGGTACTACGCAGGAAATTTACGTTTGATGAGCTTCCCCCTCCCCCTCCCCCCCCATACTGCTCATCCTACCGCAGCCAATACAAAATTCGTTCATCATCGTTTCCTACTGACAGGAACACGTATACACTTCTTTTAATATTCTCACTTTCTGGCAAAATGGTCCAATAAAGTCGGAGGGTTTCGTGTCAGAGAGTAATACCACGGTGCCTATAATGGGTTGTTTTATATTTTCTCGTCGATCTCTATCTTTGAAAAAGTAAAGTTTGTAAAAAATATTTTTCTTGTTAAAATTTGTGCACGATACTAAATGTTCTTTCTGCAATTGAAATATTTTTCTGAGAATCTTGAGGACTTTCGTTGGAAAATGAAATAAATTTGGTCCAATTGAGAGATTTTGGAAGTAGTTGAAAATCCTTATCAGAGCTACGCACGATTCTTTCGAATGTGTTTTTATTATAAGGATATATAAATTTCCAATTTGAAGACTGCAACGATTGCAGAATATACATTTATATAAATATACATATGGATACTAAGCATACATTTCGATCTATAATTCACCAAAACTTTCTGAAGGAAGATTTATTCGCAGATTCAAACGAATAGAGAGTCGAAACTCTCCCAGCTTAACCGTACCGCGATCGCCGAACATCCGAATGTAGTTTTGGTAGCTTGATTCAAAGGAATCTGCCACAACCTTTCCTCTACGAACATCCGGTCTGTGGACCCGAAAAGACTTTTCCTATCTCTGTTTGCCTGTCCTCTCACCCTCTCTCTCTCTCTCTCTCTCTCTCTCTCTTGGTACCTTTTCTTTTTGACTCACACCATGCGAACTGGTCATTATTTCTAATCAATAGTACACTGCCTCTCGCGCTATATCTCATCTCCCTCTCGGATCCCTTGCTTTCTCGTTATTCCCTCTGAAAAAGATTCTTTCAAGCACGTGAAAGTGAGGGGGTGGATTTCGAAACTTGGTGAATTCGGGGCTCGAGAGAAGACACTATAGAGATATGTTTCTGCTTATAGATATAACCCACCTTTTTCTTCAGATTACGTAGATATATGAATATGTACAGAGAAAATGAATTTTAGTATAAGGCTTTTCACGATAACTCACTCACCCGATTATTATACATTTTCGTTGAAAAATTTGTACAAAATGTTCGTGAATTAAAGATTTTTTTGCGAGAACATATTTCCCAGAACATTCTTTTCTAATTTTAAATAAAGTTTGTTTTTTGACATGTATTTTATACACTTTTTTATGCACTTTTTCAATCGGTGTTGCGCCAAAGAAATCTCTGGTGATTCATATAGACTTTGCAAAAGTTTCTCACCAAGTTCCGGAATGAGTTGAGAAAGTGAGGTGTTCCGAGTCCTTAAACTCCCCATGGATTTGTGTATGTCAATGTGTACATAGATCTCTTTCAGAAATTTCAAGGAGCAAGCAACTTTTTTGCTAGTGAGTGACCTTCTCCTTTTCCCAAAGGCACAAAAGATATGGCCACAAAAACACGGATACTGGATCGAGATACCAGGCAGATGGAGGGATAAGCGAAGGGAAGAAAAGGATGCTGCGGTATGCAAGTCTTTTCGCCGACAGAAAAAAAAATATACAAAACACAGATTCATATCTAATAGGGATACGAATATACTGTATTACTTTCATTCACTATCAATCTCGCTCGTTCTCCGAGAGCTATGAACCTCCGCGCACTTGTCTCAAGGATTGGCAAACACGCAAATCTGAAAATCTCTCGGAATTTGAATCGCTGACTCCGTGAATTCGTATTTGTATATTTGCATGGAAAAAGGTGATGTATAATTATGGCTGTGGAGAGGAAAAAAAAAATTCAAGGAATTTCTGACATCTCAAGTTTGAGGTTTTTCAGAGCTCTATGGATCAAAAAATGAATCCAACGAAATATGAATCGCAAGAGATAATTCTTTGAACCGTGATTCGAGACTTTTTCATCTTCTTAGATCAATATTTTTTTTTTATTAAATAACTAGTACAAATGCTCTTGTTGAAAACCTGTTCACACAGCATAGAATAACGATTAAACATCTCATGGCTTTCTTTGGATAACTTCGTGAACATATCAGACCCAAGAAACTTCAGGATATTCATGGGGTGTGAGAAAGCTGCGAAGATGTTACTGGGGACCGTAAGATCCTTGGAAGGCCAAGTAGGGAGAAGGTCTAATAAAGTTTCTAGCAACTTTAGCTCGATCCTCCGTTTGTCTTTGCACCTACTCTTTCGCTGCTTTACGGCTTAACTTTTTAATTACAGCTCTGACTCGTGTTTATCGTCACATTATTTTCCCCCTTGATGCTTTTCCTCTCACGATCTCCCTCTTTTTCTCTTTCTATCTCCCATCCTCTCTTGTTCTCCGTGTCACTTTGTTACGCAAAATTTTCATTCCTTTCCACATTCCCATTGTTCAACTTGCACCAACTCACGCTAACGAGCCTCGAATCGGTGCGAGAGAAAAAGGGCCAGTGTGTGTATTGTACACGTAGAAAGGAAAACACTCGCTAGAGTAAGAATAAACTCTGAGAACCCTCTCTCTCTCTCTTCTCTCTTCGTAAATTTATTACCGACAGGACCAAAAAGTTACCCCACGAAATACAGAGCGCAATAGGTATTTCAAAAATTCACATTGCATGAGATCTTCCAGCTAAAATTAACAAAGATGGAATCAATAAACTTTTATCACGATAGAAATTGTTCGTGTTCACTCTCAAATCAAAAGAAATATTCATGTGTAACCTTTCGAAAAATATTTTGCATCTTTTTTTTACCTATAGAAGAATCACTTTAATGAAAAATCCACGTTATCCAGATTATGCGAAAAATATAAACTTGTGTGTGGATAAGTATAGAAATTTCAGGATTTTCATTTTAATCGACGATAATAGTATTCCGTTGGAGCCGCAAGGTGAGCAGTAATTGAAGGCACATTTATTTTACGTGAGTTATTCACGTTTGCAATAATGGTAAAAGCTATTTTTTCAAAAAAAAAAAAAAAAAAAAAAAAAAAATGGCCAATATATGTTGATGGAAAGAAACAGAGAAAGAGTGAGAGTGAGAGAGAAAAAAAATGGAACAATTTGCCATTCGTATAAATTCTGAGTATGAGAGGCATTGTTTACGACCGTAGTAAAATGTTCCAGTGCCGCGTGTGATGGGCGTTGAAAATACATACAGCGATGCAGAGCGAGTGTTCGTCTCGAAACAATGGTCATTTTTGAATCACGCCCATTAATGCATTAACTCAATTAATTTTTTTCTCCTCTACTCGCCAAGTCGTTTCATTGGAATTTCGGTAAAATACTGACACATTCGTTAGAGAGCTTTTTTTATGCTAGAATCACGTTAATTTCCAAAAAAACGTCTGGTGCTGAAAAACATTTTTAATTTTATCGCGATTTTGTTTTCAAGCGATTCTTTCATTTGCAGTAGCATTAGTTGAGAGATGGTGGAAACACTGAAAATGTATGGATTCAAGAAATTCAACGCTTCTAAAAGTTCTCTGGATGAAAAATTCCATACTTTTTTGAAATAGTTGGAGAGTGTATACGTTTCAAATGATATAAAAATGTTCTATTACCTGCCACCGTATCGACGTTACGTCGAGCCAGCATCCAACTAAATTTATTGCAAATTCGTTTCCATATAACTTTGAGAGTGCATTGAACTGTGAACGATACAAATAGACACTCTTCCGTTTGTATGAGAGCTTTGAAAAAGACGTGCATCATTGTAAATCTCACACATGGCGCGATCACTTATTACGTACGAACTGAACTTTACACACAATGCGGAAAGCTTTGGAAATTCAAGTTGAACAGAGTGAGAAGAGTAAGAGAATGAGACCTCGACATTTTGACGGCTTCACCGCTGCAAGTAAATGCCTAAATCTCTCCATCTCGCTATTTTACTTTTTCCTTTTTTCTTCATCTCTCTCTCTTTTTCTCATGCGGGCTGATCGGATCGTGAATAGAATTGCAGTATACTCGATGACACGAAGAGTGCATGGCCGTCAGAATTGATGGACGTTTGGTGACGTCCAGAGAATGAGGGAATCGAGAAAGAGAGAAAAAGAGAAGGAGAAAAAATTGGAAGGATGAATATGGAATCGTGGGATACTAGGAGACACACGCAACAGTCCATACATACACATTGTGACACATCCTGCCGCTTTTCCGATTTGCACTCTCTGCTCCGTCGCTATTTTCCTCCTTCTCCTCCCCGCTCTCCCCCCTCTTTCCATATATTTCTCCGTCGCATACTCTTTTCCCGCCTAAGAAGTAAATTACGAGGAAAAAATTGAAATCCCCGTTATCGGATTGAAATCAATATTGAATGTAGATTGAATTCGGGTCCCAACGGAGAAATGGTGGGTAAAAGGCGCGGACTGACGGCTTCCATTAGGAGATTGTGACTTATTGTATTGGCCGACAGCAAAAGGCACTTCGCGACGCGTTCGCATGCGGAAGCGCACGGTAGCTTAGTCCGCAAGCGCACTCCTACCAAGTGCCTAAAACCTTATACGCCATTCGGTTTACCATCTTTTTATCCGTTGCTGCATACTGAAATATGTATTAGGCACGTACACACGAAATATAACTATCGATGGAAGGTAAATTGATCAAGCTCTCTTGCGACGTCAATCCTTATCGAATCTTACGACACTGTTTCCGCTTTCCCCTTGTCTCTCCTGAGATTAAGCGATGAGAAAAGTTTTTCAATAATCGTGATGTATCGAAAAATCAGATAATCCAACACGCTTTTTGATGCCATATACATATAGGGAATGTTATTTTTATCGTAAAAATATAATGAAGAATGGGCAAAGTAAAAGATGCAGCTTACAAGCTGAATTATTCACAATGGACCATCCGTCAAAAAACTTATTGTGCATATACGTATGGAATAAGTTTTTATACAGGCACGCACACAAATACATAAATATATATATATAAGTATGTATAGGGTGTAGTGCGAGCGTGAGCGTTAATTTTTGATGAGATAAAAAGGGCAGCGGCGGCGTACGAATCTTCGTGAATTTTTAAAACAGCTGCTTGCCACGGGACGCAGCGAAATATATATCTATCTTCGGGGGGGGGAATGAATGTAGTCGACATTTGGGGGCCCAACAGTAGTCCAACCCCGGAGGTTTCGGGAGGTTTAGTTGAGTGTTAGAACCCTTGGGAGGCCAGCAGTTTTTATCCCTTAATATTTTATGATGGTAAATTGTACGATCCGCAAACATCGATCTTGTCGTTCTTGGATGGACACGTATATAGTATATGTACATTGAGGAGAAGAGCTTTTCCCCTGTCTGCCTTTTTTATTTTCTCCAAAACGACTCTCCACTGCGTTATACTTTACCGAGATCAATTTCAGCCGCGTCCAGCCAATTTGTAACCTCCGAGGGGCCTCTGGCATTTACAATCACACCAAGGGAAAGAATGACTCCTGAGCTAATTAGTAGAAAAAAAAAGCGTCGAGATGAGTGTCCAATTACCAAATTATAGGGATCAAAACTTTTTCATTGTGCAAAACAATTGCTCAGTATCTCATGCCATAAATGGAGCTTTTTCAATGTCTCATCAAAAAGTGGAAACTTTTTTTTTCATTATTCACCGGTTTCTCATTCTTGATCATATCGATCCTGGCCACCTGAAACAGTGAAACATCAAAACGCGTAGTCAGAACGTAAACTTAAGAGAAATGGAGATTTCTTATTCTCACATCACGTAATACATTATAAACGTAAGAATCAAGTAAATATCTTCACTGGTGTAACAACGAGCTATACTCTCTGTTTACTGCAATATGATAGTCGTGATAGTTTCCATGTTTCATCAACATGTAAACCATAGACGCTCACTTTATGCTAGAACTTTTTATATACACAGCACCGTTAAAGAGGCCACTCTCACAAAACCAAACCTCCGATAAACGTAGAAAAGAAGTTTTCTGGCCTTGTATATGCCCAAAGTAGATCCATGGGATGTTCGGTTCTGTGGAGGCAGCAACGCCTTTGATGCCACTTCCGATCGAGCATTGAAACACTTGAAAGAGATCCGACAGATAAACCCGATCCCAAAAGGGAGGAAGCGAGAAAACTCGTACTCGACCAACTCCAGCATTTTTTATTTCCTATTTCAGTCACGAAGTGTGTAGAAGGTATAAAATTATTTTCAAACTGGTAATAAAGTTTCTTGACCGGGATGCATGCCCGCGTTATGCCCATTGAATGTATACAGAACTAGCAATATAAAGAGATTTTTTCAGATCTTTTTTTTCATACAAAGTCGTCTCCGAAACTTTCGACGATTCAATTGAAACCACGAGCCATTCCGATTTTGAGTTTTAGTCAAATTTTCGTCGAGAAAAGTTCACGTAGAAAGATCCCTTCGTTCGTTCAAGTCGAATACTTGAAACCTCCTGAGTTTTCCACGATTTAGAATTTCACTATTCCTTGCTTTCCCTTATTCCATCAATACCGAAAATAGTCGCATAACGACTATTGAGGAAACTTCCATTGATAATAACTATGTACAGAGAACTGAACGTTCCCAAACGACTTCGATGCAGTGAAAGGAGGATGTTGCGTTCAGCTCTGGCAATTATAGAAGAAATATCTTGAGATATCGGAATTATAAATTTTCACAGTCAACTGTCAGGATAATGTAATAGACAGAACGAGTAATACCCACTAATCGTTCAATACAAAATATGTGACGGAAAAAGCCATGCCTTCAACGAATTTTTGGTAGCTCAAATCCGATGATCGAATAACAAATAAATAATCATTACCGCTTTCAGAAATGCCAATGTAAAAAGCTTGTTAGTTATTACACTCCTGTATTGGAAATGTCCGTCGATCTATTCTACTCTACTCGTGTCGAACCGTATAAAATAAATTTTACAACCAGTTAGTTCAAATCTGTAAAAAAAGACTGAGCTTTGTAACAGAGTCGATTTTTCATTTTACCATATCATCCTCTGTACGTTCCATCGTACCCGATCATCCATATGAGCTGCCATCTTTTACACTAGAATACACGTGATATTTTTTTATTAAATGGTACGCATTAAATATTTCTGCTTGTGAGGGTAGCAAGTGTACTTCAAGATATGAAATTCTGGAATGAGTTCAGTGTTATTCACCTATTTATTGGAAAACTTGGAACATCGATGAGTAAATCCAGCTGACTGGGGTTATTTGACTTTATTTACTGTTTACCAACTACATCAACCGTTACACAATCAACGAATACATAACAACCACCGCAGGTATGAAAGCATACACGTATGAAGCATAACTGTTCCAAATTCACACAGCATACATGGATCACAATCCACAATGAGTAATATCCCCGAAAAAAATGTTGACTGGCACATCGTTTGCCCAGTATCGCCCCAACAGTGTTTGGCGCCTGGCCAGCGTCTAGCATTACCACCGGTCAAGAGCTGCCTGCCGATGACTTTTCCATCTAATGCCGAATTCACCAACATGTAACGATAACCACCACGCTATTGACTACATTGGAATTTTGAGGATCTTATTATTGGTGTAACCTCCATATGATGGAAAAAAATCAATAGCATATCATGGGCCTTGAAGTCACTGGAGTGAACTCCATTCCAGAAAATATCATTCAGTGAATATGTTTTATTCAGTACTATAAAATAGATAGCCGATAATAATATCAACAAAATCGAAGATTGAAAAATATTCGAATCGAAAATTTAACATTGTCGACTAGAATACAATATATGGAGAAAGCAGTATGATGGAAGTATACCGGAAAAACAGTTTTATAGCTCTTAGACGTATCAAAAGGATTTTCTGCACAACATAGCACTATGAAGTACAACGTCGAGTGGCACACCAGCCTAATACGCATACAGATTCCATTGCCGTTGTGTGAATATACTTAAATCGGCACGTATTATTCATAACCGAACCAGTAGTATAGACCCGTTAGGTAATGAACGGTCGAATGCTGGGTGCGAAACGTCCTTGGCCATTCAAATACCAATTCCGTCCATGGTTGGCTTTTTTGTTGCGTGCCAGTGATAAATCCGAACATGGGCTAGGCAGCAGCGATCAAGAACAGTCTGACCTGGAAGCAGATACTAGTCAACAATCATTGGTTGCTATTCCGATCATAATGCTGAAGCAAACGGAGTAGGCTGCCGGATGTGAATGCTCAGTTTAAGCATAGTTTCAACACAAAAAAATGCATTAATCCAAGTTCTGGCCAAGCACTAGGCCTCAACGATCGCGTTCATTAACTAATCATGTGCCACGCATCGATGGTATATAAAGTGATGGCAATATTTCTATGAACAATGAACAACTCTTTATATAGATTTATATTTGATTTTGATCCAAATGGCTCCTATACATTTGGTTTCGGACCAAGAATAATTAAATTGAAAAAATACCGCATTCCCAATATAGCTATCTTGGAAACTAGGACATATGGAGTGATATGACGTCTTCCATAGCAAACTGTGCCAACGAGGGTGACGGGTTGTCCGGATGCATGACTGTAGCGGAAAGCATGTATCGTGAAAGCAGGTCTCGCAGGCGCTTTCCTAATGATCACGTTGAATTACCTCGAATAACCCGACACCAGGTAGTCTATATATCCAGCTTCTGCTCTCTCACTAATTACAACAGCGCGCCATAGCTGGAGGGATGCGGTACCAAAGTTTCAGCCCAAAGCAACGGGAAACTTGGGGGCACTGGCGCATAAGATTTTAGGTCCCAGCTTCCTTCCCTACTGGGGTTCTATATCTGTCGTTCGATCGCATGCTGTACTCTCTTCCTCGATTTTGCTATTTGTGCTGCTCTTATGACTTCCTTTCCCGGCCGTTTATGCCATCTGCCCCTTGATCATTTTGTTCTTTGGCCTAAAATCTTCTGCGAGTTTCTATCTTTCCCTTGCCTCCACATCTGGGATCCTCCGTAGGTGTCAGGATACTGCACTTCACCCTCTACTAGGATCAATGAATTTGCATATCCGGTAAATACAGAGATCCGGAGCATACATTCACAGAGGCTGTTGTTGCGTACTCTACATAAGCGTATTAATGTTCGGGACAGCATGACTGAACACGTAATTCGGTTGGCCGTATCCTTCTAGCTTTATTGATTCAATTTCCTAAGTTTGCATATAAATAATGGTGATTCTTAGAGAGCTGTATCTTATCAACATTCTGCGAACGGTAAAAATGTTCATCTCTAAACAATGTTATTAAGGCTCATCGTCATTTTTTAAAATTTCTGTTATCATAAAAGAAAGGTTTCTGCAGTTTCCGGTCAAATCAATAGATTCTTATGCGATATGAGAAACATTGTTTGCGGTGTACGCGCCATATATGAATCGGTATTAAGTTTATGATACGAGCGTAACATGTAAACGCGTTTGCTTTCATTACGTGGAGCACCGACTATTAAACAGGAACATCCGAATCCTTCCGACCTCCCTTCCTCTCTCTTCTTCCTTCTCTCTCTTTCTCAACCCTTCGTTTTCCAATGCATTCTCATCCAGGGTGAATTTGTTGCTCATACTTATGAAGGCCAGTGTATAGAGTGCGAGTAAACAGGCTAGGAACTGTGAAAATGTGGGTGTGTTTCGAGCCACCACTATTGCGGGTACCATCACCAAAGCTTAGCTATTGCGATTCCAGCTTGCTTGCGCTACTCTTGCGTGTATGCAGCGTTTCTTTGAGGATAGAATCCCCTTTCTCTACCTGTCTTTATCCTTTACAACTAGAAACGAAGGAAAATACCAGTGCTTGCATTTCGGTTCTGCGTCACATCCTCTTCGTTCCCTCTTTTCCTTGGTTCTCAGAGCCTCAACGTCGGATAAAGCAAAATACCAAACCTTCCGAACGATTGTGTGTTTCGGGTGCAAACCCTGGCAGAAAATCGTGCGAGCTCTACGACCGACCTTTACCGCCTTTCTACGACTGTACGAGAGCAACACAAGCCCCGAACTCCCGTAAAGTCTAACGAGAGAGATTAGTGTTGAGTATATACCAAAAGGGAACGAGAAAGAGAGGCGAGTTTTACTTCCCAGGGCCACGGAAGCTTGCCACGTAGGTATCCAAGAGGCAAAGATTTTCCAGAACATGTAACCCCTGTCTCATTTTACATGGTAGACGTTCCCAGGACTTAGAGGTCACGTAGAAGTAGGACAATACAAGCCATTGTCAGCACAAAGAAAAAAAATAATACTTCTAGAGATGGAACTTGGTGGTAGATGATTGCAGATTCGTGCTTGACTTAATTCAAAGTCAACTTTGGGAATGAGCTACAACATCAAAGTGAAAAGAACTATACTGGCCACATTTCTGGTTTGTTAGCATGATCATCAAAAACAGCTTCTGGGTTTGATTCACGAGGAAAGTTGATGGTCTTTCACTATGATTTCAGCGTAGCACTCTATGTGTTTGTTGAATAATTCGCGGCCCTATTGGGCAAAAGGCGCTCGTCCTCTGCCACGTCTATTCAGATGTTTCCTCTCTGAGGCCCAAGACTTTTCGCCAATATCACCCCAGCCCTGCCGGAGTCTTGATTAAGCTTTCAGTTGAAGAGAGGTGATGATGGCGTCGTTGAGAAATACGAGAACATGTTTCATTCCGTAGCATTAGTCTATCTTCCTCGCTTCCTCTTCCATACGCCTTGGCCTTGTCGAGTCACGATCTCAGTACTTTTCCTTTAATCATTCGTTGCCTAGTGCACGTCGTCGAATATGTGCAAGTCTACCACGAAAGAGGAGTGTAGTTTTGCAGATACGAGATAATGTGTCCTAGATGTTACTTCTGGAGCTGAACGTTCTGCAGAAACCAACTTTTTGTCATTATCACTGATTGTTTCCAGGTGTCTGCGTTTTGTTTTTAAAATGTTGTTCCGTTATTCTCCGTTGATAAGAGTTTTACTTTTGCATCGGAATTACTTTTGTTTCTCGCATTCTAGAACGAGCTATTGGAAAATTTTTTCATTAAAATATCGATGGAAAAGCGATGACACAGAGAGAACGATAAAGAATAATAACGGTATAGAGTCCCTCGAGTTAAGTGTCTCATTCTCGTGGTCTCGCGACCACGATATGTACATCGAAAGCTCGCGAATGAATATGAAGTTGGTAGCAACTACTAGTGGTATGATGTGACTGCAAAAGAAAGATGGATAGAATAGCAGAAGGTACATGTTCGCAAGGCGGCTGAATCACCCAGCAGGCTGGTTGGTGGGCTGGAAATTCTGATCGTGCACGGTGGATGGCACGCTACTCCCTCTCTCTCTCTCTTTCTTTTTCTCTTTCGGTTTCTGCATTCACTGTGCGCTACTTTCTAGTGTGTACTCGACCTCTATGGAAAGTACCGTCGCAGTACTAGCCGCCCGCTCAACTCTATGTATGCCTGGTTACCACTGCATCGAACTTAATTATCATGTGGAGAGACTGGTGAGAACCGACCGGGAAAAGGTGATGAAAAGAGGGAAAACACTCGCAAATTGTGTGAAATGAGGAGTGAGAAATTCATAGTCGGATCAATACATATGAAAAGATCGACCAGGCTTATTCTATACGTCTGGCACCACGTGATGAATATGCATCAACAACTTATTCACGTAGATCTAAAACACTTTTTTTTTGGATTCATCAGCTCACATCAGCTTCAATCAGTTCTTCAAAAGAAAGTATCCGTCCAAATGGCGATATTTTTGTCACTGGATGGTGAACACACCTTTCAGAATAATTTTTAACCCCACATGGATGTGGAGTACTGTAACATACGAGGACTGAATTTGCTACCGACCGAGTGCCACGGAAATTCGTTGCTACTTGAGTACTCACAAGTCGAAATGAGGAAAAGCAAAAAAAAAGTCATGAGATTTTTTCAAGAAGGCTATGATGAAAGAGAAGCAAACGAGCCCGTACCCTGCAAAGAGGGTGCACAAGGTAGAAATATTATAAGTACCTCAATAGAGAGAGAAAGATAAAAAAGTGTAGAAGATGGAAGAGCAAGAGAAAAAGAGATCTCTACTCTTAATATGACTCTTTTTGCAACAGTCACACAGCATGTCACTTCCCGTATAACCCTTTTCTCGAGTGCATATGTATATGGGTTTGACCTCTTTTCCCTTGACGCGTTCCTAGCTTCCATTTCCTTTTTCAAATGGAACTGTTGTCACAACTATATAATACGAGGTTTCCCCATTATACTAAACGATAAAGAAATTGGGAGCTTAATGATCGTGTATTCCGAGAACTCGACAAATCACTCGGTTGGAAGAATAAATAATATTTTTACCCCCGAAAAAATTTAATTTCAATGGTTAAAAAAATCAATCATTTTAATGTATAGCTATTCAGTTCGAATTGTGAATGATTTCATGACAATTTTGAAGTGAATACATTATTTTTTTATCGTTTCGGAGGTTCCTCCCCCTTTTCCCGTCCATCCTCGATCCAAGCAGCCTAATTATGATGAATAATGAACACTGATCATTGTTGGAGACCCCCCGCATATGATTATACATCAAATTATTCAGGAAAGCGTGAGGTCCGTTTTCTAAATATTTACTTATTGTTATTAATTTCAAGGATATCATTATTATCAAGGATATGAAACTAACTTTAATTTTTCTATTTTTTTCATTGCAGAGAGATGCGCTGAACCTCGAGCCCAATAACGTAGCGAATTGCGTATCCAAGGGAAAATCAGAGGTGAGTTATTTTTCAGAACGATTGTTTGTTTTTATTTTTTTTTCAAAAAGAATTTCAATTTAAAAAAAATACAAACTTACCACATGTAAATTGATCGATGGACGATTGTTGCAAGGTTCTCGTGCGAGCGACAATTTATTTATTTTTTTCCTTTCACAAACTCGTTTGAAAACGATTTTTTTAGTTCAACCGTAACGCAAACGTTCGTGAAAACATAGATGTTTCGTTCTCGATACTTTTAGCCTTACGAGTATTTCCGCGTTTAATTGAAGCGTAAAGTGGCCTCTCCTCGTGAAACATCGTCGATAGCTCGTCGACAGAGCCAATTTTCTTTTTTTTTTTCGCGCAGTTTTAGTGACTTCGTTTTTTTTTTTTTACATCTGCGTATGTCGCGGTCATACTTTTGTTCATCCCCTAAAAAAAAAAAAGGATTCTCTCTGCGGAGAAAGCGTAACGATGAACATGTTGGCAGCGCACACGCGCTTCGAGTGCCGAGCCATTCGACAACATTCACGACGAAAAATGTCCTCCGAACCGGCAACCCGCAGTGGCTACGTCGATAACGAGTAGCGTGTACGCGAATTTTTTTTATTTGTCCTTTTATTTTTCCCCCGTTACTTCTCCTATTCGTTCGATTTTTTTTTTTTATCTGCTTGTTTTTTTTTTGCCCTTGTATCCAAACCAATAGAGAATGGTTTTAGTATTTTTCTCGTATGGCCACCAAACGTTCAAATATTATGACGAGCTTGGAAACAGCTTGTAATTACAGGATGTGCGTGAAAAATAGCCTCGCGCAAGACGAACACGGAGAAAACCCTTGTTCGAGAGGAAAGAAAAAAATGCATTGAGTTAGTTAGAAACCAGCCGTTTTTTTTACGTCTGTTTACAGCACTTTGACTGTCGCAATCATATCAGAGTGATCCAACCAATGGGCGATGGAAATCGACTTTACATGTGTGGTACCAACGCCCATTCGCCCAAAGACTGGGTTATTTATGTGAGTATTTGTTTCATTTGTCAACGAATTATTCATAAATTGTTATTCTTCTCATACACACTGAGAAAAATGAATTCGTAAATTCAACAAATTTTTTGTTGGTTCGACAAATTTTCTGTTGATTCAACAAATTTTTTTGTTGGTTCAACGAATCGTAGCGAACAAAATGAAATTTGTTAACCCAAACGAAATTTGGTTCATTCAAATACTTCATTTCTCACCACGACAAAAATATCATTGAATCAACAAAAGTTTTGTTGAATCAACAAATTTAATTTGTTCGCCACTATTAAAAATTTTTTTTCTCAGTGTAGTCTCGATCGTATTCTTGAAAGAACGTATGATTTTAATGACTATTTTATCGTTAAAAATATCTTCGATTTTTCGCACTAAAATATTTTTTTATTATCCACTCGATACTTATTCGAGGGCCATGGGATAAGTTGAGATTTCAATGATACAGATTCAAATTACCCGCAACTTCTTTATCTTTTATCTACAATGCTGCTGAATGAATTTTTGTAGATTTTTATTACCGAGAAAATTATTATTAAAAACACTCGCAACGTCGTCGTAAGAAAGATCCAATTACTGGTTAGTGGCGGGAAATTATATCATGGACAGGCAATGTATTGTGGTTTGTATGCCGTATGTACTAAAAGTCCGCGGGGTTATCTGAATTCTGTGTATAACATCGTGGCTCAACTACCCGTGTAACGATCCTGCGCGCAACCCACAACGGAAAGTGTATGGCTCTCGTGATGTCGAACATTAAACAAGTCCCTGGTGCGCTGTATAACCGCGAATCCGCGAAACGGCTAGTACCTATTTTCTTTTTTTTTTTCCTTTTTTTTCTGTTCGGCCCGCTTATATTTTTCAGTCTGAAAAAAGGTCTACACCGTTCACGGTTGGCAATAACATTTTCAAATTTTTACGATATCTTTCGATTTAGTGTTTACATTTATTGATTTACATCGGTATAAATATTGATTTAATTATTTCATTCGAAAATCCTTCAGCAAATTTGTTCTTTTTTTTTTAAACGAGTTTTAACCCTCATGCGCACACATAAGCTGGAAATAAACTTCGAGCAATTTGTATTTTATGTTTATTCGTTTATTCGAATGATTCTCATAACAGAGCAATTTGACACACTTGCCGAGACACGAGTTCGTGCCAGGAGTTGGAATGGGAATAGCAAAGTGTCCTTATGATCCCGCTGACAATTCAACTGCTGTCTGGGTCGAGAAAGGCAATCCTGGCGATTTGCCGGCTCTTTATTCTGGCACAAACGCTGAGTTCACCAAAGCGGATACAGTCATATTTCGCACGGATCTTTATAATCTGACCATTGGACGTAAAGCCTACAGCTTCAAGAGGACCCTCAAGTATGACTCGAAGTGGTTGGACAGTAAGTACCTTCGTAACTCTCTCTCTCTCTCTCTCTCTCTCTCTCTCTCTCTCTTTCCCTCAAATAACATCTCACCCGTGCTTAAACAAAAAGATTTGTATCCTTCGCGAAGTACCGATCTCCTTTCCCCGCTGATTATTGTTTACTCGTGCAATCGAGTGCACTCGTACGATGATAAAATCAGCCTCTTTAAAAGCCTCGAGAAGTACTCAAGTAAAACTAACCTAGGGACAATTCTACTGACGAACAATGAGCGCTGCGGCCATTAAGCGCGTGAAAAGTTTTGATAGAACGACGAACCCTACCCCTCCGTTGCAATTCCGTACTTACTCGAGAGTTAAGGACCCTGAAGAAGCATCGATGCGTTGAAGCCTTCTGCTCTGCCCCTCTCTCGCCCTCCCTCTAACTCTCTTCTTCGTTAAGTTTCTGCTTCTCTTTTCTCATTATTGATCCTCTTATAAAACGGTACGTTACTTTGAAGTGTCATTCAAAACATTATACGCTTCGAAAACTCATGATTAGTTTCATCAAAGACGGAGACTATGAATATGTGCATTTAACCCAACCGTAAAATCGCAGAGGATACTATTTTTTTTAGAACAAACCCGATCGTAAGTTGACGATGGAAAGCCGTTTCTTCATTACAGTCTTTCGTTAGAGTTAGCCATGCTGAAAAGAAGAGGCTTTTCCAATGAAATATCAGAATCCTTCCTGAAGTAGGTTGAGCTTACCGTTGGAATAAGGTATGAGGTTAAACCGCCGAGCCATTAACCTCTTTCTTGTTATTACAGAGCGAAAAAAGTTCGCTTCAACGTTAAACCCCTTACGAATATCACGGCCTAATCATAGTGGAAAGATTTCTCACTTTCGAATTCATATACGTTTATAACGGTGAAACAGGAAGGATGAGAAAATTATTTTTCCAACGCTCTATATTACCTCAGTTCGCCGAAAAAAAAAAGATGGAATAAATTATCGTTGCGAAGGAAAAGTGAAATAGTCTCCTACGCGATTATTCGCTTTGCAAAAGACATCAACGCGAAGAGTTGAGGTTGAGCAACGGGTAAATTCCGCGGAACCTCATGTGTTGTAGAGTTGCGAGTTAACGTTGAGTGTAGGTAATAAAATAGGGCCCCCCGACATTCTCGAACTTTCACGGCCGTCTGGTGACAGCATCTTGAACTCAATGTCCCATTCGAAGAGACTCAGTCGTGACCCTCATAGAAGTTGAACTTAAATACTCCAACCCCGCGCTGTCACATAGTTGAAGCTCTCCGCGAATTTCAACATCAGAAGGGTTGACGTACTTAGGGCACACCTTCCGGTTCTTCGAACCCTCCCGCAGGAATGTCTCTCTTGAAGGTTTATTCGCGTGATCGTGCGAGGTTCTACACCATTGTGCAAAACGGCCCAGGATGTAACCTCTACACTAACTACATCAAACTTCCCCGTGTGCTGCATTCGTAGAATACCTTACTGTTTTTTGATTATTAATTCCCACTACTTGGGTTCATTAAGATCTGGCATATGCTGAAAAACTTTTGACCTTACAACAATCCACTGTTATTTCTTAACAGTTCTATTGATTTAGACTTTTTATCCATGCACCGGTATGACGATTAAGCGAAGGAGGTTTAGTCTCGAAAAAGTATCAAAGTTTTTAAAAATACTAGCCAATTTGATGGATCATAGATCAATCTTACTATGATTTGGCACTTTAAAAACATGTTTGATCTTTCAGAAATTAACCGAAATCACTGGCATTCGTGCGGAATGGCCAAACGAGGTCTGAAAAACTATTTACCTAAATTCTAAAACGACTGGAACTAGATAATCGTTGTGGGTCAACATTTTTCTTGGAATACATTGAACATTTCTGAACACGCGAACAGATATTCTATTTTGAAAGAAGAGAGTCGAGATCCCCTCTGATTGTTCAGCTCTTTACAGCCCTGAATATACGTGAATAGAAGACGAATATACAATGGTAGGAGCGCAAATAGAAAATCTATGTCGATCATCAAGATGAATAAGGTGAAAGACAGAAAATGAAAGAGACAAAGAGTATGAAAAATTTGGTGTGTGAGAGGGTGAAAAGTTTGCTTAAGCTTGATGGAGTGAAGCTCGATATGTAATCCTTCGAATATCCTTTTGCTCGAACCAAAAACTCTCTTCTTCCCCCTCTTGGCGCATCCCAAAAATCTCGTAGTCTCATCTTGCCGGAGGGTGTTGGATCTCTTATATCTCGTTTCGGGCTCTCCGCTGCCCTCGGGATGCATGATTAGCCATTTGTTTCATCGTTTAATTCGCTCAGCTAAGAGACAGAGCAACGAATAAGATAACCTTACGGATGTCTCTCCAACATCAAGCACCCATTCTTCTCATTCAGTTTGTCTATTAGTCGAGGCGTTGATTAAACATCCCATGGGAGAGAATGAGAGATGGAAGACGGAAGATGGATCGTATCACGTGCCACCGTGTCAGAGTTTAAAGTAGTCACGGTGGAAGCCAATAAAACATGAATGTAGCACCGAACGGACAAAACATGAGAGAAACGGTATTAAGGGGAAAGCAGAGAGAAATACTCGATGTTTAACGAGCCATGGACGAAGAAGCGAAGGGCACCATTGCTGGCAACAACCTTAAGAGTCCTTAAAGACCGATGTTTTTCGTAGAAAGCAAGTATAATTAGGTCAATTAATTCAGCAAAGCGGGAGCTATCAAACGTTGGCAATCTTTAATATGTAAAAGGTTTCCCATAAACTTTGACAAAAGTTACTGATGAGCTGTAATTAAATAACTAATTACATCTTTCTTAATCTAAATTTATCCGACAGAAAGTAATTAATTATTAGCATATAATTATCCGACATTCAGTCCTGAAGTCAGATGTCATTTAAGGATCGATTTACATCGCCTTGAGTGGCGCTCTGAAAAATAAAATTCGTCTCAAGTTATTTGTCAGCGTCGATCACCCATGAATAATAGTTTTCGGGGACTCTATTCAAGTTGGATATTATTAACGTTTTTATCGGCGTAACATGAAACGGCCCGTACGATAAAGGGATTGAGATCGAGAGAGAGAGAGAGAGAAAAAGAGAAAGCCAGAAAGAGAGAAAGTAGTTAAAGTATTTTACGGTGGCTCGAGTCGTAAATCGACAAGTGGATGATCATTGAACGTGCGTTAAATTTGAGGTAGCCCCATGACCACGGTAAAATCTTCAATTTCTTTCAGAGCTGGCGCCTCTCTTGATCGCCTCCCTTCAATGAAAACTACAAAAGTCGTTCCAGCCTTCGTTTTCTCTCGAACCTTAGGAGCTTTTCAACGTTTATCGCTCGACCCTCCACATACTCCTTGAAAAATACCGGTTTTACAGTTTTCTCACATATCCTTTCGTAGTAAGAAAATGCTCTGGAAAAATATACGACGAGCAGTGGTGAAAACTTTAAGCGCTCGCGGGTCATATAGTCTCCAATCTATCAGAGATCTTATTTCAATCGTTATTCGACACATAGTCAGGCGAAAATATTTGAGCAACCACATATTTTCATCTGACACGAGCATAAAAAAAAAAGCTTCACGCTATCTAACAATATTCCAATTTCCTCACTTTTTAACCAAGCCCATTCTAAAGTGAGCCATTTCGTCTGGTTTTGTTTCATCTTCGCGTAGAACCAAACTTCGTCGGCTCGTTTGACATCGGAGCCCACGTATTCTTCTTCTTTCGAGAGACCGCAGTTGAATATATAAATTGTGGTAAAAGCGTTTACTCCCGAGTCGCAAGAGTATGCAAGAAAGACACCGGTGGCAAAAACATCCTGTCGCAGAATTGGGCAACATATTTAAAGGCACGATTGAACTGTTCGATACCTGGAGAGTTCCCATTCTACTTCAACGAGATACGTAAGTATATTTCGCCACGATTCGTTGCGATAATATTAAGGCAATGTGAAAGGTCAACGTAAATCTCACGAATCAAAAATCAGCTGAAATTGATACAAGCAAATGATCAAAATACACAATAATTTGGTTTTCGGAATTTTCGAAGCTACCGATCACATTCCCAAGCTCAGGCTTAACTCTGCATCCCGAAAAGCATTTCATCAAAGTTTCTTAAAAATGATCGAAAAACGGCTGTGTACCGGTTTTTGTTAAATTCCGATAAAAATTAAGAAAGTTATTCAAGTTTTTACATTCATTGTACAATACCAGTCAATCGGTTGATCGATAAAATTTTTGGGAAAAACCAAGTATTAACGTAACATATAGCGCGATCGTTATTTCACATTGCTTTCAAAGCCATTTTAT
Organism: Campoplex capitator; assembly: GCA_037576405.1. Classification (NCBI taxonomy): domain Eukaryota; kingdom Metazoa; phylum Arthropoda; class Insecta; order Hymenoptera; family Ichneumonidae; genus Campoplex; species Campoplex capitator. Next base: position 2,048,968 of record JARBWI010000323.1, on the reverse strand, counting down.
GGTGGAACAGAGTCGTGTATCATGGAAACGTTTTAATATTTTATTCAAAAAGATATTCGTAATGAAAATCAGATAAACGAATATGTAAAATTATTTTTTTCGATCCATCATTTTTTCACAAAATTGAGATCGTCCTTTACGAAATTTTTAATAGCAAAAGTTCAAGGCATGAAAACCCGATTTTCCATACTCCACAACTTTTATCTATTTGGCGAAGCGTTGTTGATTGTTGAAAGGAAATATTTTCGGTATTAATTGAATATAAATCTGACGCGTAAATACGATACTTTCAGAGAGTATTTACAAAGTGCCAGGCGACGACACACACTTCTACGGTACATTCACAACCTCAACAAACGGTCTTATGGGCTCGGCCATTTGTTCGTTCCATATTGACGCGATACAGGAAGCGTTCCGTGGAAAATTCAAGGAGCAGGCAACTAGCAGCAGCGCGTGGCTCCCGGTACTATCGAACAAAGTACCGGAACCAAGACCGGGACAGTGCGTCAACGACACGGAAACCCTTCCAGACACTGTACTCAACTTTATAAGATCCCATCCGTTGATGGACTCAGCAATATCCCACGAAAACGAGAAGCCCGTTTTCTACAAACGGGATATCATGCTAACCAGACTGGTCGTTGATAAACTTCGCATAGACTTCGTTGGAATGGATCTTGACTATACCGTCTACTACGCCGGTTCGAGTGAGTACAGAGCGAGCCTAAGTTTCTCCGAAATTCAACCTCAAAGACCGCGCCTGTCTTTGCCTCACCGAATCATAGTCCATTCAGACCCCGAATGAATCAATCCTTCGAGCGTTCATCTCCCAGACCAAGAGACCTCCTTGCAAACCTCAATATCGCAGTTAACGTTATAATTCTATCATCCGTAACGACGGTTTGTGGTTTCAATTCGTGTTACAGGTGATGGCAGAGTACATAAGGTAGTCCAGTGGCTCGACAACAACGGCGAATCGCAATCAATTCTATTGGACGTTTTCGACGTGACACCCGGTGAACCGATACAAGCGATGGAGATATCCAAGGAACACAAAGAACTTTACGTTGCATCCGATCATCGAATCAAGCAGATTGATCTCGTTATGTGCTCCAGACGGTACGACAATTGTCTCCGCTGCGTTCATGATCCTTATTGCGGATGGGACAAAGATACCAACACGTGCAAACCTTACGCTCCTGGGTAAGTCCAATTGAGCTTAATTCGTTTTATCTTTAGCTACAAAAAAAAAAACTTTGGCCTCTTTCTATTTATTTGTTCGGGTAACATGTGAGGGAATGATAATCGAGTTTTCAAAAATTATGCCAATCGCCCAAGATTTATCGGATAGACAGGCTATTTACTCGTGTCTACGATACACAAGGTTTCACGACTCGCTTCGTTATCTACGCTGGATCAAAACAAAATAAGATTAAATTCAAAGCCAGAACTCACTAGCGGCAAAAAGCCTGAGAGAGAGAGAGAGAGAGTTTACAAATTTTCTCAACTTTTCTTAACCTTCTCGAAGAGTTTTGCCGAGCGAGCAAGTACCTTATTGGATTGAAGTGAACCGTACCGAATGGTTAACCAGGCAAAAGCTCCGATAATGAATCGAGTTGATTCTTGTGTAAACGTTGCTCGATTTTTCCTCCCCTTAACATTCGCCTCCCTTATCTCGATGGATTCCCCCATTGAGCAATCCAGGTCACTTCGTTGCCACACTTCCCTCTGCGCTTTACGATTTTATGCGAATCTTCAGACAAGATTATTTGATTTTATACAACGCTCGACCAATCTCTGATCTCATTTTTCTCTACAAACTATTCGAAGCAAATATAAACTTTCGATTTTTTAATTTTTTTATTTATTTTATTTTTTTATTTTTTTCATTGATTTCATTTACAGACTTCTACAAGATGTATCGAACAGCACGGCAGACGTTTGCGATAGCAGCGTAGGTAAACGGAAGCTCGTAGTAACATGGGGCCAGTCGGTTCATCTCGGTTGTTTCGTGAAAATGCCGGAGGTTCTTGCCAATCAGGAAGTCAGATGGTACCATTATAGCAAGGAAAAGGGGCGCTATCAAATAGCGTACAGGTACGGAGCCGGGGGCGACAAGTTCATCGAAACATCTGAAAAGGGTCTCGTCATTGTCGGTGTAAATGAACAGGACGCTGGCAGATACGATTGTTGGTTGGGAGGAGCCCTTTTGTGCTCTTACAATATTACCGTCGATGCTCACAGATGCTCAGCACCTGCCAAGTCCAAAGATTATCAGAAGATTTACTCGGACTGGTGCCACGAATTTGAGAAATACAAGTCGGCCATGAAGAGCTGGGAACGAAAACAAGCTGTGAGTCAATCAATCCGACTTTTAATATTAACTTTTCATTATTAATGAAATCTCACCTCAAATCTGCTCGATTATATTTCCAAATGAAAAAAAAAAAAATCTGCATTTTTTTTTCCATGGACAATCATCGCCAATTAGTTTCATTAGTGAAGTTCTGAAAACATTTCAATGCATACGAAATAACTCATGAATAAGAGAACAGTCTGACACATGAATGTATTTAAATATAAATAATTGGAATGATTTTTTTTTTGTTTTTTTTTTTGTTTGTTACAGCAATGCGCCTCAAGACAAAACGACAGCAACCAGAACGTCCACACGAACGAAGTGTACGGTACACCATTGGTGTGATGGAGTCGTGCTCTTGATCCTCATTCGAGTAGAGATTACGAGACGATGATCCGCATAAGCGTTCTACCGAGAAACAATTCGCCCTCTCATGGAATATTTACCGGCCTCCGGATCATCGTTTTGTTCCTGTTCACGAGCCACTACCTCCACTATTGAGACTGGATATCGTTGTCCGTTGAGTGAACGTGAAATCGTTTGATCGCGTGCTAACGCGAAAAAAAAAATAAACAATTTCGAATAAAAACCACTAATATCCTCTGGCGAAAGATGAAAAAAAAAAAACAAAAAAAAAACAAAAAAGTTATAAGAAAAAACTAACAGTGCCACCGTGACTCTCACTCTCTCTCTCTCTATCCCTTCGTGCGAATTTTTGTCATCGATATCACAGAATAATGTGCTCGGGAGCTCGTTTCACACTCGTTAAAAGTGGAGCAACAAAAAAAAATAACCGCGAATACGCGTGATTAAGAGTGGGTTCATTTTTTTTTTGCAATCGTTCTCTGTGCGTAACGTGAAAGATCGTGTGAATGAGTTGAGCTAATTTTTCAAAATAGATCTCGATTAATCGTGGCTCTTAAACGATCTGCGAATTAAATGTGTTGAAACGAGGTATATAAGTTATAAGTTTGACGTCATAAGGCAGTAGCACTCTTAATTTGATTGAGAATTAATCGACGATCGAATTGACAGTGGTATTAATGAGATTTTGTGAGGCCTCCATCGTTAAAGGACCAAAATAGCCAGCAAAATTGACACTTCAACTAACGTGCTGTTCCGCAACAGAAAAAAAAAAAAGAAAACAATGAAAAAAAAAAAAAAGAAAAAAAGATGAACAACAAGAAACGCGAATAGGAAAAAGGGAGAAAAAGAGCGTGTGCAATTGCCAAGATAAAAGGGGCGTCAAAAAAGTATTGTCTGTTTTCTCAGACCTGTGATATGGATAAAAGAGGATTGACGGGATAGGGCTATGGCTAAACGACTTGAGGTGGATTGTGCTCCATTCACGATCACGTCCCACCGGAACTGAGAGTATTCTCAGACCGGAAATTGGACGGGTGGTCTCTGCCTCCTCCCCCCCCCCCCCCCCGATGTACCTCCTCCAAGGCAGAAAACAATCACGAGAATTTTTGGAAAGAGGGGAATTTATATAGGTCCGATGGTGAGAAACGGTAGTCGCGAAATTCTTCAGATCTTCAAGTTCCAAATATTTTCGTAAAATTGTGCAAGGGCGATATTTCGAGAATGAAAGAAAACAAAAATAACAAAAAAAAAAAAAAAAAAATGAAGAGAAGAGAAAAATATGGGACAAGAATATGAAATTTCCTGCGAAGAATTAGTTCGCGAAACTCCCGGTTATAACCTGACGATGTATGCCGCTAAATGCACATATATGCATATGTGCATATAGACAAGTGCTTTTTGCTCCAAACAAATACATATATATATATATATATATATATATATATATATATATATATCTATACATATAGATATATACATGAATAAACGGAGTGTCAGCTCCGTAAGTTACATTATGAGATTATTCGATGACTCTGCTGTATATGTCTGTACGCGTATGTTGCGAACACATCTTTATCAGAGAGTATTTCATCGAGAAAATCATTTTTCTATAAATACTCTTACAGCCCAAGTCTTCATATTCATCGTTTCTGTTTTCTTCTTCCGTTATTCTGCCATTTGTTTTATTTTTTTTTTTTTTTTTTTTCCACTACTATCTCGCTTCGACAATTTATACGATCGATTATCAAGCTTAATTCATAATCTTTTTTTTTTAAATCTCATTTTGTATTTTTAACGAGAACACGATACATTTACTATTATTTATCCTTTTCGTGGAGTGATTTTTTTTTTTCTTTTTCATCATTATGTTTTAAGTTACTTGTGTATCGGTTAGCTACTTAATTTTTTATCATTAGTTCAAACCCTTCGGTCATTTTAAATAAACGAAAACTTTTCTACTAGGGTAACGCGATTGCGACGTTGCGAATTTTCCGGATTAAATAAATTGATGCTGCAAGCAACCTCGAGTAGAGCCTAAGACTTTAAGATCCTTCATGTAATTCTAAACAACATTGACACCACGTTTATTTTTTGTTTTTAAATAAAAATATATGGCATAGAGGTTTTTGGCATTCTGTGGAGAGCTTCAATCACTACGAATTCAATTGACGAGCATTCGTGTCCAGAGCCTGGAGCACTTATTTACTCAAGGTAGGTAATTTCCGGGGTTCAAATCCGTTTTTTATTTTTCTTGTTTTTCTTCATTCATCATTTTATGTAATTCTTTGATTGTAATAAATTTTCTTTCGTCTAACTGTATTTTTATATATCGCAGTGATCGGAATTAGACGAAATTTTTTTTGAGTATCGAGATTTTCCTTCTGATTTAAACGGACGACTGAGAGAAAATTTGATTTTGATAATTATATAAACGCAAGCAATACGAAGCTGCTGCTGGTTTAGCGCGTTCAATTATTTCCCTCATTTCTTACGTTATATGCTTTAGCTTTCACAAAATTGTGCTTGCGGAGACACTAAGACACGGAGACCTGGGTGTACTAAATTCGCGTAACCTGGTTGAAAATCCATTGTAAATATTAGGTATAATCGTCTTCTCGTAAGTCGTTGAATTATTCGTATAGATGATTCTAATCCTGTACTACAAAAATGATAGATATTTGCTCATTCATTTTCTCCGTATATGGCCGGAAAGATTTTCAAGATTAAATTTTGGGTGATCGTTGTTGATAAGAAGAACGAGTCCATGAGTCACGACTAAATAAAATCGTACGATCGATAAAAAAGGAAAAACGCGGTTGATCGAGACGTCTACGGAACGCTTGTTTGCACAAGTCCCCGAATATTAAGGCATTCTGATTTTTCGAAACTTCTACCGGATCCATGAAAAATGAAGGACAAAAATTGAGAAGCAGAAATTAGATTGAAATTTGGGAGTAACACGAGCATATAGATAACACGTAATCAAGAGGTAAGAGCAAAAAAAATAAATAGAGATTCTGAATGAATTAACGAAAAATGAAAATAAGTAGAGATGAGCTGAGCAAGAGAAGAGACAAAAAAATTATGTTTTTCGATGCGCATCAAGAACGAGTGTGAACGTTGTTTATAATTGATTTTTCAACCGATCCTCAGTGCAACGATTCAATTCGTCTCAAGATCTCACAATCGTATCCATATATATATACATATATATATATATACTTACATGAATTTATATATGTCTATTGATTTAAGAGTAAGAGGTCATGACACCTTTATGTGTACGGATTTATGTTCCCTGAGAAGGTGAATTAAAAATAAAAAAAAGCGTAAGTAAAAGAGAAAAAAAAAAATTGCGAATCTAACGAGTACTCGTTTATTCTTTGGACTTGTACATATAATATTCAGGGTTCGAGCTTTTTGCGAAGAACGTTGATTCGTCGTCAGTTGAATTTTGTTTGACATCATATTGATGAATTTTTGTAATTTAATTTTTTTTTCGAGATCAGACAGAGATTTCGATGTGGCGAGCTCCCACCGCCTTCTTCTCGGGCTACCGGAGATAATTTCTCTCCAGTCCATGATAGACTAATGAAAAACAAAAAATGCGGTGAAGAAAAAAGAACACGTTATTTATTCTTTCTGTACAAAAGATTTTTTAAAAGGGAGGGAGAAGCAAAAATCGCTCGCACTTAGCACCGGAATTCAAACAAAAAAAGGGGGGGGAGAGAAGGGATTTAAAAAAAAAACAAGAAATGAGCACGGGTGGAGGGAGGTCGGGGAGAGGACGGTTAGACGATTTAATTTTTTACTACGTTCCACACTGGATTGAATCCCAGATGGAAAACAACCGAATGGAGAAAAAAAAAATAAATAAAATAAACTAACAAAAACAAGATAAATTAACACCACGAAAAATCGTATATACACGAAAAAAAAAAGAAGAAAAACAAATCTTTTAGAGGTGAACAAGTAAAAAGATTCAAATACATTAGTAAGGAGAGGATAATCCTTGAGTAAAATGTACTTGCTATGAGCTTCAACGAGTATTGGATTAGTATAACATGAAATTAATTGATAATATCGAGGCTCTGAGGACACACCTTATGGCCTGTTCTCGTAGGATCCAAAAAATAACGGATAAACTGAAACAATCGAAGTTTTTACATCTATCGCCATTCAAAATGTATTCTTTGATCTTTTGTTCTATTATTCGATGTTTGATTTCCTCGTACTCGGATTTTCACAGATGTCATTAGCGAAATAAAAAATTTTCAGTTTTTCATTGATCTGTGCAGGAAAATAAAAAAAAATAAAAATTGCTGAGTGTTGAGAGAAACAAAATCGCCATAAAATTATTGGAATTTCAGCAGGGCAAAGGATCTCAATCGATGATCTCAAGAATTGATCGATGTCAGACCATTTTTGTTGGAACAACTGAATATTTCATAAAACCCATAGATGAATGAAAAAATGCAATTCTTTCGAGTCACCGAAAAATAATGTTTGCCCATACAAGTGAGAATCTGTGAAAATCCGAATGTCTCGTCAAAAAATCAATTTATGGAGATGAAAAAAATAAAATAAAATAAAAAATGAAAATAATCACTAGGACAACTATTATTTCGAGACTTTTGTACAACGAGAAGAATATTAAGTGAGCGGGAGTGATGAAGAAAAAGAGAAGAGGGAGGAAGAAAGAAGGAGGGAATTTTAAATAACGGCATCACACACTCGATATACCGGCGAATAAAGTACGCGTATGTGTGGATGCATGTGTGCGTGTGCGTGTGTGTCTGTACACTGTTGTCCAAAGTCTCGGGTACGTCGATCGCAGTTTCCACCTTAGCGAGCAATTAGATTCATCAGTCTCCAAAATAATTTGAAAATTTGCAAACAGCGATTTGAAGTGGACGAATCAAAAGTAAAAATGGCTGTCTGGTTTTTGAAAAATGGTGAAACTTTTTTTTGATAGAAAAATAAAGAAACGGTAAATGAGAAACTCTAAAAATATACCAGCATTTTTCCCCGAATATCAAATTGCAGTCTCAAATCTCCTTGTCAAAGTTCTTTAACGGAATATTCATTTTATCATTTTTCAAAATCCATGAGTTTATTTTACTGAACCAAAAAAACGAGCTCTGAGTTGAAAAAAATAAAACAAAAAACGTGAAGTCAACTTTGTCCACTTCAATGGACCGTTTGTCCAACTAATTTATGATTTGTCACAACTGAGCTATCGAACTTTTTGTCCGGATAGAAAATTTGATCGGTGTACCTACGTTTTGGCCAACAGTACATTGCAGAAGAAGGCGGCTGATAGAAAAAAAAAAAAAACGGGCGTGTAGAATTAAAAATAAGAAATAGTAAGGTGTATATGATCTTTTGTCGAAGATCGCGGGGTGAAAAAATTGACTCCAAATATTAGCAAAATAAAAGAGAATCAATTCCGAATTTTTCGATTCGAATTTCGCCTTGGTGAGCTCGGAAAAGTCGGTGGTGATTACGGAAAGCAATCTAAGACGAACATAATCTTGTTAGAAATATTATTTATAAGATAATCATGTAATGTATATGTTAATACGATTTTTCATTAATTCTCAAGCATATGCTCGATTTTTTGCCAGTAAGGCTGACACGGCGAAACTCTCTTTGGATGCTATCGCAATATTAAAGAAAAAGATGATGAAAAAAAAAAAAAAAAACAAATCAACGTGTATATTAAAATTGATCATTCAACGATGTAGTTTATTTCTGTAGTCATAGAAATTTATTATTTTTATTTTAAACCGGCTTCGTGAATTTTTTATTTTCTGGATATCAACGTTTCTTCGCTTGTCCAATTTTCTTTTTTCTTTCCAATTTTGATACAATAATTAAGTTGTCGCTAACGAATCGATGTAGCAAGGAGTTTCTGTCGCCATCCATAATTACTGGGCGAATAAAGAAGTTTCCGAAGCCGCCAGTGAGCTTTCGTTGGCTCAATAGCAGCGTTACAGGTAAGATTATATTAAAGCGATTCGCACCCGACATTTATGTAAAATAACACAAGTATTTTTATGAATTATTAAGGGGCGACACCACTTTAGAGTCAGGAAAAAAGGCCTGAACTTCATCTGTTTTTTTTTTTTTTTTTAGAATATCAGAAAAGGGATCGAGTTTCTGTTTTCAGGGTTTATTAAACACAAATTGAAGTATGAAGAAATATTTTTTCTGGCTTGTTTTTTCCGAATGTTTGTTTTTTTTTTTTTTTTCTTCATTTACTGTCTTTTCCAGAGTTCTCAATCATTGATATCATGCTGCTGAATTTTAGTTCCATTCATTCGTTTCAAATCATGATTTAACTTCTGCCACGATGAGGAAGAATGACGATAGTTTTCATTGCGATTTACTCGTTCGGTATTTTTCTTCGTTCGTGTTTTATTTTTCGCCTATTTTTTCTTCTCTTTTTTTTTCATATCCAATACCTCGTGACACAGATACGGAGGAAGCGATTGCGCTCGAGACTAATAATCCGTTCATTTCGTATAGAACTCATTGTTCTTCTTCGTCTTCTTCTTTTTCTTCTTTTGTCACAGTTTTTTTTTTTTTTTTTTTTTTTTTTTTTCTCCTTCTTCATCGTCGGATTTTCAGTCTTGGTGTTTTCAATCTCTCTTTCTTAATATCACATCATCCCTCGCATGACGTATACATCGTTGTTTGTATGGAGTAGAAAGACCTGTTCTCATACAGACGACCATTTTTTTTCCTCATGATATCCTTCGCTCAGGTCTCTCTACTTTTCTTCTTTTTTTTTTTTATTTTTTCTTTCTCCTTTTACCTTTCTGAGTTTTACTTTTCCTCGAAATGTCATCACACGCGAGAAACGTCGTGGTAAACGACTATATCGTATGAAAGAGCGATTCGATTTCATGCGAAACGAGAGAACCGAGCTCTAACTTTTTTTTCCTCTTTGCCTCAGGGACCGAGAAAATTTCACTGACTCGTTTCCTTTTTCTTTTTTTTCGTTCAAGCATAAAACCAATCGCTTTTGTAGAAACGATTTACCACCAGTTTTTCATGGAGATTCGAAGATTATAAATCTCGTGTTTGCTGAGAAGGGAGCGATGCACGGTGAGGGTTAAATGATTTCAGATACGTGGTTACGAAATTTGAAATACGAATACTGAAACGTTTTTTATCGAATAATTGTGGGATGAAACTTTTTTACTAGAAAAAAAATACGAAAATTTGGCATTCAAATCGTTTTTTCATGTCCGATCAATACTGATTCATCGGGAGAATTCATTTTGACAAATTCCTGGAATTTATTTTGCGCGGATGCTTTCCTATTTCATTATTCGTCGATTTCTCATGCGCGAAACACATTTTCATTGAAGCCTGTTAAGGTGCGCCTTATTCATTACTCGCAATTTTCGATTTAACAGTCTTCACTGCTCTGATTCATAATCAAACTTCATAAAAATCAACTCCACATATATCATTGTCACCAATGCATCGTTACAATTGTTTAAAAAAAAGCAAACAAACAGTTTTCCATGGATTTGAATCTCAACATAATTCTCATCAATTCGTCGTTACAATTGTTTAAAAAAAAGCAAACAAACAGTTTTCCATGCATCTGAATCATACCACAAAATAATTTGATTGCAATTTAAATGATACTAAAATATTTTTCAAAGTATCGAAAACTAATTGATCAAAATGGAAACCGTTTGAGTTAATATTAATATCATGTAAAATGAACCTTGTTAAGTCATGATGGAAAATTTAGGTACGATAATTGTCAGCTATAAGATGAGTGCTGATTATTTGATGTTACCGTTAAGGATGGGACGACCCATGAATGGACTATCAAAAAAAAAAAAATCATCATATCGATGAGGACAAAAGAATGTTTTTTTTTTTTTTTTTTTCATATATTTTTAATATACGACGATAAAATCTGTCTGACGTAGGATCAGCTGCGATAGACACTTCGATCGCACCTCCATAGACAGGCGGGCGTCTATCGACCCCGCTGCAACGTCACTGTGTCTATAAGCGGCAGAAGTATATGCGCATAGTATGACGTCATGATGGTGAAAGGTAGGCAACAAAGAACCTGACGTGTCAAAGGTCAACAATTTTTTTCCGCAGTCCATGATACTCCCGTGAGAGTGCGATAATAAATAATTCATTATAAACACTATACGCGATGTTCCGGTATAGAGCGTCGGCTCTTATTACGTCAGAGTCGAGTTTATAGTATTGAGGATTGTTTTTAAAGTTCACAAATACTCGGTGAAGGCCTTCATTTATTTAGATGAATCGAAAAGATCGACGAATCCAAAAATGTGTCAACTTATTCTTAAGCTGTTATAATATGTTGAATCTCAAGAAACTTTTGAAACTAACTAAACGAAATTTATCAAATTGCATTCGAATCGAGTGTCCAAAGTCACAAGTTCGATCATCGCAAAAAATGAAATTCCATCATTACCAGAAGTCACTCAACAGATAGAGATCGGATTGATTATCAGTTCACGAAACCACCAAAAAATGTTTAAATAAATTTCAATCGTCCGAGTAACATGATGAATTTAACCATTTGGTAAATAAAAGTTAAGCATCGTCTCTTGGACTGAGGAGCACAAAATATTTGTCCCACTTTGCTCCTACTTCAAGGTACTCGCTTCTCCACGTTTATCCACATTTTCGCTGGACTGCTACCAACCTACTTTTTTTTTTATATATCTTTTAAAAAGCTCAAGTGGCTACATCTCAGGAAAGGCTCCAAATTTCTACAAGTTGAATCGTTTTATCTCATGACGTGAGTAGTGAATCGGATCTGCTTTTTTTACGTCACCGTATAGTATACAAGTGAGTACTTGATCCAATTTTTAATGAGCCGCCAACGTTCTCACTGCATGATATTAAATCATTTCCCATGTCGAAAGAGTACACGTGCCACGGGACTCCATACAATTTTGAGATAATTCTGGCTTTTTATCTCAGAAGATAGTCGTCCAATCTCGGTCAAATTTTGCACACGCGAAACATGTTTGAAGAGATGCTATTAAAGTTTCAAAGATCTACTATCTTCTTGAGATCGAAGCAAAACTTCTTCGATTGCAATGATGCTTGAGAAAAGGAATGAAGATTTTGTTTCCATTTTTGAAACAATTTTACGTTGATATTTATGTAAACGTATCTAACCGTAGAAAGAAACCATTTTTCATTATACGAGCAATGTTTGTTTTTCCTTATGACGATATCCGGTGTAAGGGAGGTTGGATAAAACTTTTGTAAATATTTTCCAACTGCATTTTCTGGGACAGAATTTTCTATGGCATTGTGCACATGTGTATCAACACACATTTGATGTTCAACGGCTGCTACGTCTCTTGATATTATTTCAAAAGTGAAAGAAAGTCTGTTAAATAGCACGGTTCCTGTCACTTTCTTCAAATCAGTCATTCGTAACAATGGCAGACAAAAAAAAATATTGTTTTTTCGAAGAATAATTTTCTGAACATAAATAATCAATCCTCTCATCACGATTGCTTAGTCGAGCTCATAATCGATCAATTCGATTTTTAACTGTATCGATAGATCACGAATCCACGATCATAGCAGTCGAGAGTGAAAAACTACAGTGCGTTTTCGTATTTCTCATAGTTAACTCACAACTTTTAGTCAATCTTAATTTTTAGTTTCAACGTTTAAAATTAAATATCGCTTGATAGCATCGAGATTAAAAATCTCGTCTATTTTATATTATGAAAATTTGTTCTGTCTCATCAATAATTTGGCTCTCAAAAGAAAATGCTAAAATTCCAACAATATTTCATGATTTTCCAACGTTTAACGGCAGAGCTGGAAACACAATTAAATAAATGTTGAGCACATCCCGAGCTTCTGCTGCGTATTTCTATTCTGAAGGATTCTTCACCCAGTTGGTATTCGTCAAACATGCTTTCAGGACATACAACCATGGTATACGCATATATATATATAGAAAACGAGATGCTGCGGAAAATGTAGCAACAGAGTCTCGACATTTTGTTGCTCGTCTATCCGTCTGACGGAACTAGATGCAACACATATCCCCCTGGTGCGCAGCCTATGAATAAAGGATCGTGTAGTACATGTATATATACCCTTGGCAACGACTTATATTTCCATAAACGTTCGCTCAGGAACCTCTCTCATGCTTCCCTAGGTGTATCAACGCCAAAAATATACCTTCGTCTCTTTCTTCCCATTTCCATGTTCTGCCAAATTCGGATCTCTCGTTAAAGCAAAGTTTTCACTTCAAATATTAATTATTAGAGAAGAGCAGGATGATATGAAAATTGAAATTTAAAAACTCCTAAATTTTGAGTTATTATGATTATTTACATTAAATAATTTCTCCCATATCTTCGCTATAGATTTTGATTTAAATGAGAAAATATAATGCCTTGTTTCATTCTGTCTGTCATTATCGTTGTTACTAACGCAGAATCGTATTTTGACTTTGTTCATGTAAATAAATTTCCCTTATTTTACCACCTTTTATCCAATCCCCTGATGAATAATCAACTTGAAGGAGCTCGAAATAACTAAAAAGAATTCGTGTTTCAAATAAAAACTGGAACAATAATACAATATTGATTCATGCACCAAGAGCAGGAAGCAACGTTTTCTGTCGGATTCAGTTTCGCGGAGGAGACATCGGTGACAGGAATAGTTGAGTGAATATCAAAACGATCTCACCGAATATTCCGAAGGTAAAAAATACTTTGCGGTCAATTGTTAATTCAGCGAGTCCCCTGAATAAGCCCAAAATTCGTTATATGAAATCGGATTTATCTTAAAATAAAAAAAAAATGGAAGAAGTGATAGGAACGGATCGATGAAAGGTTATTACGTAGGATTTATGGAAAGCAGTCTAATTCAAGTATATCAGCTCGACACAGCTTGACGGTTAATGTTCTTGACTGCTGGTGAAGGAGGGAAAACGGGAAACTTAGGAAACACACGTCACGCGAGAGCGCTGTATGTATCGAAATTAACCAGCGGTTACTATACACCAGTACGAATTCGCACCACTAAAAACGTATTTTTTTGAAAATTTGTCCTTTCAATTACGACGTAGTTTCACTACGTAAATATAATTTGTTTCAATTTGAAACCACCATCATCGGATTCCTGGGGATTTTTCTCACAAGAAACTCTGATTATCAAATCCTCTCAAATTATTTATACAATAGTTTGACAATGCCAAATTCCAGATCGCACTAGCGTGGTTGCTGGTATGTGTACTTGATAGATGTGTGATTACTACCGTGTTAGAATTGCGGACTTCTTTTTTCCCTTTTTTTTTCTGCTGATGTCGTGACCAAATAGTTCATGCAATTTACGAAAGAGGGAAATAGAGTACATATACTTTGTGAATATATATAGATATCCCTTTCACATAAATATATGTGCGTATTGTTATATATTCAATCGAAAGCATATCGTCGCTTATCAGATGATGAGAGGCGCACTAACATGAGCACACGCGTCACGCTTGTTCCGTCGTCATCCTGTAAATGCTTTAGCACACATAAATATATGCGTATATTGACACACACACGCACATACACACGCAAATATCTATTTATGTATATGGATAATTAGAATAGAAAAAAGTAGGTTCAATGGCGATAGTATCGAAATATGTCATGCTCAGTTTCATACGAACACGAAAACGACCGACGTTTCGCGTAAAAAACCAATTAACGTCTGGTGTAAAATAAATTAAAAAGAAAAACTTGATATTGGACTTCCCCACGTTGAGTACATTGAAATATTAACTATGAAAATTTACTTACCATATCCACTGAAAAGTTTTCGTTTTTTTTTTTTTCCTTTTTATAGGTGTAATATAAATGAGTCCTTTTACGTGTGGATACATAAATAAAGTAAATGAATAGTAAAAGAGACGGGCATTTTCCGATTGGTCCGATTTGCATTTAACGACCGATCGTTAAAACAATTCTAACGTCCGTGTAAATTATTGTACAGAGCTATTTTTTTTCTTCCTTTTTTCCTTTTTTTTTTGCTCTCTCTCTCTCTCTATTCCGTTCTTACTCGCTACTTTCCTCTTTCATTTACTCTGTTGCGATTATTCTTAACGGTGGTACGTAGCACAACTGGCTTGAATAAAAGCTTTGATGAAAGGTGATTTCAACCAACTACCTTGTGAAATTAACTGCCGCTAATGTACGGTACACACTGACCGTTTAGCTCGCTCTCATTATACTGAAACTTGACGAGAGAATGTCGTAAATTTGGTACGTACGATGTTGAGGCTTATGGGAAAAAAGTTTTTCATCACTTTTTTGACTTCGATGATTCCGAATTACATATTTTCAAGACATTTTTTTCTAATTCATCGATTTTATTCGATGAAATAAATAAAAGTGAAAAGAACATTTATCGTAGAAATTTCTGTCATAACATTCTGGAAATACCACGAAAATAAAGAGAATTTTGGAAAATCAGATTTTAGCTTTCGAACAATAAAATCGTCGAATTTGAATAAAAATCATTTCCACCTGATCGAAGGTTGAAAAAATCATAAAAGTTTCTTCCAATATGTATTGCAATTTGAAAAAAATTGAGCCAAATAACAGAATCGAAAGTTCGAGAGCGCTTGTTATTGAAATGCTCCATAGAAAAAAATCTCTCATAAATGTTCCAACTCTAAATTCGTTGTATTTTTTAAATGATAAATGATATCAGTGAAAAAATGCTGTTCAGCAGTATCAGGACAGATGCATTTAACGGTAGTAACAGGAATTAAAGTTGAGTCATTGAAACATCGTGTGTCTTGACACGATTCAATTCAGAGCTCAAGAATATTTGCCCTCAGGAAAGACCGTTCATAGCTTCATTAGAGAAAAAAAAAAAAATGTCAAATTATCAAAAGAGTTGAGGTAAAAAAGTAAAAATGAAATTCGTTTGTACGTAACTGACAACTAAAGAGAACGGATGAACCCCTCAGCCTGTCTGTCGCAATGTTTTATTGAAATATATCGCAATATTCGATACATTTCGAGATATATAGAGAAGCTTTCATGCATCGGTGAAGCTCGCGCGTGAGCCACGTTTCCCAACTACAATCGATGGTATCCTCGATGTATGGATATATATTTTTATATGTACACACATATACGATGGAGTAACGATCCCTGCGAAATGCGTCGTTTCCTCCCCATTCCAACCCTCCCCCCCCCCCCCTCCTCCCCCTCCCTCCCACTCTGTCGCCGATTCACTGAAAAATGCTGACTCGACAAAGCAAAACCGAAATCGCGTCGAAATGCAGCCGACGTTGGCATCTCCGTTTGCTCACCGTTAGAAACAACGAAAAGCATTTCCGACAAACATGCCACCCTCTTGTAGATTTTTATCGGCTGCTATTCTCTCTCTTGGTATCAAAGCATTACGAGAACGTTGAAAGAAATTAATTTAATTGCATTTTTTTTTTTTTTTTTTTCCCAACAAGAACGAAACGTGAGAAATTTTTTAGACAATTTAACGTTATTGAATCAGGATCTAATTTAGAATATCAAAAAAATAAAGGTTCTCAGGTTCGTTATTGTAAGAGACAATATTAATTAATTTCTCTGAACTGTTGCAAATATTTTATAACGAATTCCAACGAGGAATCAAAAAAATTTCATCGAAATATTTTAAGATTTAAGAATACTATGAACGCCTGATTTATCTCCCGGAAACGGTGAATAAATCAGGCGCGTCGCCACGCAGGAGGTTTAAATTAGCGAGAGCTGTGGATCCCATAATTTTAACAGGACATAAAAAACCAAAACGATTTTCCATTTTTACACTTTTTCATGGTCGATAAACTAAAAAAAAAAAAAATGTTCGAAATTATGTAAAACAGTGCAAACCTGTGGGTGGTAACGTAAAGGTGACGGTTTTTCATCAAAATTCATCAGTAATTTCAATGAATACGATTTGAAACGAAGTTTTTAGTAATTCTCGTCAAGGAAAGGTACTTTGGTGTCTGCCAAGCTTTACAGGAACAAGAAAGGCATCGCTTTCTGTGGAGTTGTCGAAAAAAATATTTTGACAGAATTTTGGTTGCGAAAACTGATGACTTGGAAGTTAAGTAGATAAAGTAGTTTGCTGTTATAAACGAATTAATAAACATTGCTTAAAAAGACCGAGATGCTTTTCATTCGATATTAAAAATCGAATTTCTCCGTCAAAGGATAATTCATGATACATTTTCACTTGTATTTCGTTGAGTTGGTAAACTTGACAAAAAATGATACACATAGATCGGGATTAAAATTACGACGTGATGTGAAAAAAAAAAAAAATGCAAGAAACGTTGAGTGAAAAAAAGTTATTCGTTTAGCTTGCTCTTCGAGCGGATGAAACACAAGTTTTTTTCAGAGATGTCGCTTTGCCAAGTATCACGAGAACACGCTTCTTGTTCCATTGTCGTAAAAGATTGCTAGTTAAGTTAGCAAAAAGTACGAGTAGCTATGTCATTCGACACTCCGAGAATGGTCTCTTTATAACGATGAAAATGAAATCTTGTCGGCTGTAGAGACCAAGAACTCGCCAGATCCCCTATTCCATTTCACATTGTATTGTTTTTTTTTTTTCCATCACATCTCTCCTTTTTTATTTATCGTCGTCCTATTCACAGCCCTGAATTTTCATCCCCCTAATGGGAAAGCTGTTTATTTTCCGAAAACACTTTCGTTCATATTTTTCCGAACACTCGTACTGTCACCAAAATCTCTGTAACAGTTTATTACAACCCACTCCTTTCAAATTTTTATTCACCACTCTGTTACATTTGTTGTTAATTTTTCATATGTTTTTAATGCTCCACTATATATCTCAATCGAGCACATTTATTCGTACGCATACGCAAATTAGCTGAGCGATGAATGAAAATTCGAAAGTACGTAGAATTATATGACTCGACATAATGAATATTTATAATTGATCGGTCGAACCCTCTCACTCGGTGATCACTTCATGAATATGAATAAATAATACTTTTAATGAGGGTGAAATGTAAAATTCACATCTGCAATTCAGGCTCATGATTTTTTATTTTTTTTTAATTTTTTTATTGCGAGTGTATGAAAATCAGACGATTTTTAATAAAGAACAGTTGATGGATTTTGCTGGAACGAGTTATTCGAAGTACAACTATTACTTCTTCTTTTATTTTTTTAAATAAAGTTACGAATTAAAAAATTCTCGTATAATTAATTCGAACGAAATATCTCGCAAACGTAAAAAAAAGTAGGCAAATAGTGAAAAAATTCTGATCTCAGTTGCGAATTTACCACTCAACATCTCTCCAATTACTAAAAAAAAAAAAAAAAAAAAAAAAAAAAAAAAAAAACTTTAATTTAGTTTTCATTAGACGTCGAAAATTCGAAAGTTATTTTACCTCGAAAAAAGTATACTCGAACTTTTTTAACATTGAGTTCCAAGGAATGAAGATGCTGATTGAAAAATTCGTAGGGCAATCATTAAAAAATGGGTCTCGTAAATGTTCGAATTTGAATTCCCTACTGGTGATCACTCGACCCCATTTACTCTTCTGACAAACTGTTGGATGACTTTTTTCACTTGATTTACACAATCTAGTTCTTAATTTCTTTTTACTTACATAATTTTTTGTAGATCAGTATCACTTTCTTCGTTATTTCTTTTTTCTTAAATAACAATAAATCGAGCATATATTTACATTAA
The DNA here is from genome assembly GCA_037576405.1 of Campoplex capitator. Classification (NCBI taxonomy): domain Eukaryota; kingdom Metazoa; phylum Arthropoda; class Insecta; order Hymenoptera; family Ichneumonidae; genus Campoplex; species Campoplex capitator. The sequence continues at coordinate 2,030,481 of JARBWI010000323.1, read as the reverse complement.
GCTTGGTAATCTCATTACTACCGCAATAATTTCTTGTGCAATTCTACGACGAAGCTACGTCAGTGGACACAGTCAGCCTCTGAGGCCAATGACACCATCGAGCAATTGACTTCAGCCATGAGAGCTGTTCGAGGCTCTGAGCTCCGAAAAAAATCTACTTCGGAGACTTTCTCATTAGATAAATAACGTAGTACATATCACTCGTACAGAAGAACACCGAAAACAAAAAAAAAATAGAAAAAAATGTAAAAAAAAAAAAATTTTTTTGTCAGCCAAAAGACTATCCAGTAAAGTCACTTGGATTATTTTCGTAACTTCTATGCAAATTTAACATAAACTCGTGACTTTAACGTCAAAGTTACGAGAATCATGCAAATTGTGTTTGCTGGGTAGTCTCGTGAAAAACGAAGCTATCTATTCGAGTCGATGTTCAATTGCACGCATGGCTGTATCGACCCCGAGCGAAGAACAGAAACCAAAATGCTGACCAGGCATCACGCTATCGAATTTTCGAAAATCAAGTGCTTCTCCAAAAATTCAGGTTTCTCCTTCGATCCATCATTGATATTATCGTGGTAATTAATTTATAGCTATTTTTGGTTATAACTTATAGGTAATTTCGATAATGGATAGATGGAAGAACCTGAATGATTGGAAGTCATATGAACGCTTAAATTCGAAAATTCATGAAAAGTCAATAAAAATTTTGGTCTGAATTCAATTTTAATTGAACTCTCTTGGATTGTTAGATTTCTATGAATCTAATTGACCATTGAACTAATAAGAATTAGCCATCTGCTGAATATTAATTGTAAATTAACTCAATTGCAACAGTATTCTCAAAAATTTTACGCGATAACTCATCCCCAGGACACGTGACCATCTTCGTGGTCGCAACACTCTTGTTACGTGTCGTATAACCCGAAATATCTGATTTTGCTTAGAACAAGATGCTGCAAAATTGGAACGACCCTTCTACAATTTTTATGACCTATAGTCTTGAATATGAAAAAAAAATTTGTATGCACCTTATGCAACACCACGAACCATAAAAACAAGCATAAAGAATTTAATCGTTCAGCTTCCACGCGTACGTGCGTCCTGAATGTCATAACCGGCCTTTTTCTCTCTCATTAATTTCTTATGTGCTACACATTTTGCACCTTTTGTATACTATATTTTGTTTTCACCTCGCTCGTATACTTTGATTAAATTCAGAAAAACGCAAACATGCAGAGCATAATGGATACTTTCAAATAAAATTCATAATTTATTAGTTTTCGTACACAACGAGGGTGCAGAAACGTTCTTTATTTATATAAGTAAAAATAAAGTCAAGCGATGCTGTTTAATCGCAACAGAGCGAGAAACAAACGTTTCATCAACTGCCAGTCGACGAGTAATTGATATTTTAATTATACGTGAACTTTATTTGCCTCTGCTATAATTATCTCAAAATGATAATGATTTTCGATAAATATTTTGATCAACCTCGATGGAGTTAATACTCCAACGTGCAAAAATAATTTTTAAAACTGCTCAGTTCACTCCTATATACAAAGATTTTTGCAAAAAAAATCGTAAACCAGAACTGAAGCTCGAATGATTTGGAAGAATTTTTCCAATAAAGTTTGACGAAATTTAAATTTAATAAATATTTTAAATAATCAGATGGATTTTAAACAGGCGATAAAATGGCTTTTTCATTCGTCAACTCGAATGACTTTTGAAACGATCACTTTTTTACCTCTTTCATAATACCGTGGTGTAAAATTTGAGTGGGGTAGAAATTACTGGCTCCCTTGTGTTCGTATCTCGTTATTCCCTTATGGGATAAAAAAAAAAAAAAAGAAAATGTGTGTTCGAGATCCATGAAATGCGTCGGAGCTACGAAGAGGAAAACAGAACTCATGGATATTTGACACTGGTACCAAATTTAAGAATGTACCACCACGATCGTACAGTCGTGTCAAAAATATTGTGTTGTAAGAAAAAAGGATCAGTTTTAATTTATTTTCGACAAAAATCCTAATAATTTCCAAAAACGTGATGTTCCTGTACAAAAAGATTCGATGAATGACAGGAAATTGTTGTTTCAGGACTTCAACAATTTTCATAGACTCGTACACACGATTTTAGATCCATTCTCAATGTTTTCATTCAGTAAAAATTTTGTTTTATTACGTCGATTGATTTGATAATCAAAGTCAAAGGAAAATTCTTACTTCGGGCTCATCGAATAGTTGCAAAAAATAATTTTCTTCTCAAAATTTTCTCATTCTTGGATAAGACTATACTACTCGAGTATTCTATATTTATGAATATTGATATAGGTCTTGCGTGAGTCCCAAAGGAGATACGAGAGATCAAGGACGAGAACACGCATCGTGACCCCAAAGAAATTCACCCACTCAGATCATCAAACGTGTACTGTGGGTGAGTAAGAAAGACTCGCGTGCGATAGCTCTCGTGTTGTGTATTATACATTTGCAGTAAATGAATAAAGGGGGAACTTTACCCTCCGGAAGCAAGGGAATAAATACAGAAATAATTTAAAAGCTGAGACCTAGGAATCGAGAGGTGTGGCATATTTTGTGGTTCATTGAATTGATTGAATAACAGAATGGAGAATAAGTTTTTTCGCCCCTCCCCCTGTAATACCAGAAATATAACCCAAGAATCCAGAGCCCCGATAATAGAGGGCTCGATACATTCTTCCACACGAAATATCGAAGATGGAAACTCAAACTATCTCTGCAAATAAAAAAAAAAGTTCTTCTGCCCAGAAATTGAGGAGTTCGTGGCGACAGATCCGACAAATTCAGACAAATTTATATATTTAGACCATTTTTCAGATCAACACGTACTATTCCGATTAGAAAAGAATCCACAAGACCTTACGGATGACTTACGAAACAAAAATAAAAATTCCCCATTCGGCAATGGAGAAGAAAATTTTCTTCATCGAACAAAATCGTAGTTGGTCGAAAATTTAGTGGATTCAACTACATTTTATTTAGATGACAAATAATTTAGTTCATTAAAAAAAAAAAAAAAAAACAGTTGATTCCAGCATATCTTCGTCCATCTCAATGGGATTTTGTTTGGAAAATAAATTTATTCAGACAAATATTCGCTGAATATATTGATTGAAAAAAATATTCATTGAAATATTAGGCGTTTCAGCGAATACTACTTTTCCAGCGCATACCCTCAGTCGAATTACTGCATTTTACATTTGTCCATCGAGCAAAAGTCATAGGAAGCATGAGTACAACCAAAAATTTCATTAAATTCTTTGAGTTTTCATTGTCAATTATCTTTTGATCATTTATTTAGCATCCCCCTGTCACATTTCTGACTGTCATCATCACCCCCGTGTCGTTTTTCATTACTATTCATATATCCGTCAATCCATGACGTTTTTTTTCGAGTCATTCCGTTGAATTCCATTATTAATTTCTAATAAGCGATCGGTTCAAAAAACATTCCATGCTACAACATAGCTGCCATACCACCGTTTGATTTTATATCTATGAAATACATCGTCAATTTATTTGCTATCTGTTTGTAATCCAATATCCGCCCGATGTAATAAACATAAATGATATTTTCAAAATTCATTTTTCCACGGATAACACACCGTGTAAATATCATACGAACATTCTATAACAATATAATACATGAACACTCGAGCAGAAATGTATCTGAGAAAAGAAAAAATTAGATAAAAAACATGCTGAAACTCAGTGATCTGTAGAAAGTTTGAAATTAAAGAAAAAAAAAACGAACAAACATTGTTATTCACAAATTTGATCAGCAGTCGAATATATCAGTTCTTCGTACTATAAGCCTTGCCAAATTCATTGTTCAACAGAGTCAATGAATCCTGCATAGTTATGTGCCATGGGTACAAAAGCTCGAGAAGGTGAACTCGATGCTCCAGCACTGAGTTCCACTCCATAAAGCAAACTTATGGGGTCTACTGCTCCGTGCAAAGAATATTTATAGACGCTCGTTACTCTTTCTCTTATTCTCTCTTTTTTTTTTTTTCTTTGCTCTTTGCTACTTCTATATGAGCCTTAAACATTTTCTCGCGCTAGCGTGAAACTAGCATTTACCCGATCTATACGAAAAAAAAACTGTTCCTCGTCCTTGCATAACTGGTCAATAAATTTGAATTCTGTTAGTTGTCCGGACGGTAATATTCAAACTTGGTCCGAAGGGAGCTATTTTTTACGTAGTTTAAAAAGGAAATGGGTAGGGAAACAAAAAAGCAGAACACGGTCCGAAAATATAGGAGATTTTTTCAAGAAAAAAAAGAAAAAAACAGTTCTCTGCTTGGATGAATGCGTAAGAAAATGTGTACGAAATAAAAATTCCATACGGTTATCACAAAATTATTCCTTGAAACGATAAAATAAAACTTTGAACTTTATATTCGAACTTTTTTTCAAGTAGCTCATGAATTTTGACATTTCTATTTAGAAATCCAACGATTTCCATTATTGGATTATTCCGCTACATTGTTTTCGGGGAATTAGAAATAATAAATGATAATTGACCTGCCTCCGTGACACACATTTATACAGAACAATTCAAGGGGTAAACCACGTTGAAATTGAAAAGGAAATAATATTAATTATTACTTCAACACAATGAATATATCGAGAGGCCGGTAGGAAAATAAAATACCGTCGCGTAAAATGGCGCCAAGCACGCAATATAGGCCATTCGTACGATAAGGTAATAAAGATCAAATATCCGAGATAGAAAAAGTAATAAAATATGGAAGCACACACGGTGTGAGGGCAAGGCGCAGGGACCTCGAAGTCTCTATATTTTCTCGGTTTCTGGGTTTCGCGTATACGTTTGCATGCAGTAGGTACGAACGAGCTTATGGACAAACTAGGAACAATAAAAAAAATACTTTTTTTTTTTCACAATTCCGACGGTGTACAGTTATTGATTGCTTAATTGTAGAAGAGAATAAATGTTGAATCCCTTCTTTGTGCCAGGGAGCTTGTAACGAATGAAAACAACTTTGTGTATCTTCCAAGATTTCGTTCTCTCGAAACTGTCAATTTTTTCTAGATCTAACTGAAAAATCTCCCTAAACACACGAGCACAAAAAAACGATTGATTGTATTGAAATCCTGGCCCTTCTCTTCGGCCTTCTCATTACATTCCTCACTGAACTTCATACCGCTAAAAAATGTTTGGATCTACGAAATTCGAGAAGCGTTACCCAGCAACGGGGTAACGGGTCTGTCGCAACGACTGCGAGTGAACAAAGCATGGTGGCAACAGTTCACTGTTCTTTTGGCGAATCGATACGATTCAACGCTGCTTTTTTTTTATGGTGCTGTTACATATCCCGAAAAGAGATTTGGATGACGATGCGGATGAGTTAGAGCGACACTTTTGGGATTTCAATCGCCGGTGAGCCTGCCTGGAATCATATGTTTTTCAATTGAAAATATTACATGATGCTATCAGAAATCTTAACTATCATTGAAGACTTGTTCCATTACCTTCGAAATTCTTCGTTCGATTGATTCCATCATTTTTGAGCCAATGTTTCTCTCAATTGATCAATTCAAACACGCAGCCACCATAAAACTTTTCAGATGTAATGCAAACATGATTATTCACATTCAAGACTACGAATAATAACGCACATCTAGAAACTTAAAATAAAACTTAATATTACAGATGACTTATTGCGACGAGAACTCAAATAGATGCTCGAGGAGTCAAAGAACTTTCATACTATACCTGTCGTCAAATATATTCTCACTCGTCTTTTTCGGAATTCTCATTTTCTTCAGTTTTAATGTTTCACGAAAGACATCCGCGAAATTAATATTAGGATAGATGGCAGGCCAAAGAAGTAGAATATAGTAGGTGAAATGTCACGAAATATAGGAAAAATAAACGAGAATAAGAATAGGAGGGAGAGAGAGGTAGAGAGAATTTGAGCGTACTTGGGACGACAAATATATATGTGGGGAAAAATGTCAAGCAAATTTTCTTTCTTGAGTACTTTGTGAGGAAAATTGGGATTCGCACAAGTCTCATTCGGCGAGAGAGCTATGGTGGCTTTCAAAAGAATTGCCGAGATTTCGAAGGGAATAGGAAGAGGGTACAATAGTACACTTGCCACACAGCATGGGCGCAACATGCGCGGTATATAAAGAGACGAATTATAATATGCAGCCAAAGAAACGAGTAGGGAGATGTCGAGCAATATGGATTTATCTCTCATATTCTACCTTGCTTCCCTCCTTTTTCGTTTTAATTTCCTCGCCCTTGTACATTCGTGCATGCATGATTTTTAAATAAGTACCCACACAGATCCGTACACACGTGTATACAGAAGTCTCGAGAGTCAGAGGCGTTTCGAAGGCTCTCAGATATACAGGCAAAGTTCCGAAATGTTCTAACATCGATATCTTTTGGAGTAATCGACTAATCAACGAATGTCGATATCGCGATTTTTTAAATTGGTACATTTCGTGGAGCCGCTGTTCCATCTATTTTTTTTATTGAATTAAATAAGAATATTTAATCGAAGTTTGAAGTTTATTGTGCATGAATCATAAAAAATTTTGGTTCAAGATGTAACTAATTATAAGCTTAGTCCGGTTGTGATCGATTAGTTTATCCTCATTCTTGCCAAAATGTTTCTTTACAATTTTTTTTATATTACCAGCAGTAACTATGCCACTAATTTTTTAATCAGATCCAGTGAATTGAAGATTTTTTTCATCCATTTTGGCAAAGTACCGGATGAATAAACTCTTTCACTCGACGAACAAAAAGGTACATTATGCAAATGAAACAGAAAAACTGGCCAACTACATCAGGCAAAATTGTTCTCTCGATCTAACTTTTCGTGATGGAATTTTTTGTATATCGAGTCGTTTTTTCATACTAATTTTTTATTGTCATTCTTGACGTTTAAAAATACTGTTTTTTTTTTTTTTTTTTTTTTTTTTTTTTCAATGAATCGGAAGATTTTTTATCGGAAGTCAATAACTTTTAATGCCGCGAAGTTTGAGGCTTCCGAATGTTTCGATGTATTTGAATATTAATAACACACGCTCGTGTCCCATCTGTTACGAGCCGTCTGATATTCTTACTTTTTCGTTTTCTGGCGTCTATCCAGAACCGCTGTTACTTACCTACTTGACGTGGCCGAGAGACTGATCTACCACGTCAGATAAAAGGTGACGCCATGGTGCACGCCGCGGAAGCGTAGAGGGTGAATTTTTCTTCGCTCGTGCCCTCTGTCAGATTGTCTTACGCGGCTGAGCTTTTATTAGCCTCGTCCGTCAAGCGACAGCTTAACCTTTCTCTGCTAACTCCTGATACCATGCGCTGTCACATACGACCTGTAAGTCAGCTACGTTCACGTCCAGCTCATACGTATATATGTCAGATGATAAAATAATAGTAATCGTCAGGAATAGCGCCATCAAACTGTGAAACAACCGTGTGTTTTATTGAGTGTTGCAGGTGCAAGGTTTACACAATTTATTGATGATTCTATAAGATAGAAAATATTCAACACAAATGACGTCGCACCTGATAGCCAGCGAGTGAGATGATGCTACGCAGTCTTATTTGAGATTAGTCTCTTTCGACCCAGTGCGTCGTAAAAATGGTAGCATCAAGGCCTAGCAAAATATCGATAAAAACTCAAATTAGTTCTTTTACAAAATCACAGACAGTAAAGTATAATAGCGAACTGGTTGGACCTTCGAAACAGGCAGATTTCATCAAAAGTACACAGAGTGACTATAAAAAATAATAATTATTCGTGTTCATTATTTCTAATCAACTGTTTTGTTTAATTCAATGTAATCGCACTCGAGTCGAGGAGCTCGCTCGGAATCAATATCGATTAGGATCGTGGGCGAAGAGTATGAGTCTGAATTTCGTGGGGACTCGTCGTCATTGTTTCGTTACATCGGGGGATGAGATTTTTTCGTCTCGTTGGATCGTTTCGGAACTTACCTATAATGGTCCAACAGCCTGCGGATCTCATCGATAAACGAGGGTGAACGTAGCTAATTTCGTTATTGTTTAATCGTTGGCTCGAGCTAGTGACTCTATTATCGATCAGCACGATTAGGCGATAGGTGGAGGGTTTGGACCTGCAACCAGGGAGCCACCTAAAATTATAATTGTCCAAGACTCCTCGACAGAAAAGTCGCCGGTCCAAGTTTTACAACATTCAAAGAGACAGCCCAGGATCTTTCGTCGCGAGACTGATAAATCGACATTTTTATACGATGCAGAATGTGCATTAAGAATTCTCGGTATGGGAATTGGAGATGGTGTTAGCGTAGCATACAAGATGCGACCTGCCGGAATGGAGTTACGGAAGACATCTTGAAACGTCCGGGGACAGGGGGCTTGCAAAGGAGCGGGAGGAGTATAGGGATTTGGGGATGTACGATTCTCTGTGACGATGCAATAGAGAACGGTGAGTACAGCCCCACGCGTTCACGATCGGGCATATACGACCGGGCATACCCGTGGGAAATGTCTGTGAATATCCGCACGTGCTACACACAACGCCTGATTTATTTCGTGTCCTCGGGGCAATCCGAGCGAGCGTGCCTAATCTTTTCATCGCGACACTCACGCCTATATTGTTATACACGGATGAAAATTCTGTTGTCTTGGATTCTGTATGCGACGACGTATTTTATACAGAACTGATTCTCTTCAATGGCCTTTTAACCACGTGCTTGCATACTTGAGCCAGCGACATCAACATAATTGTTTCGAGTATATTCTTTCGAGTATTTTATATCTTTTCTACTGTAATGCTTTGGTAGATGCTCTTCACAAACGAATCAATTTTACGAATAAAATATATCAAAGACGTACGTATAGAACGACTGAGAATCCCATGAAAAACGTATTTTAATTTATTGCAAGTGTATTCATAAGCATCCACGACTGTGACCTCTAAGTACCTGTAAAATAATAATGCACAAACATTTATTTCGTTTCAGTACCAGTGAAAGATGAATAATTGATTCGACGATGACTCCGCAACATCCCAAAGCTTTGTTAGTCCGTTTTTTTTTTTTAATAATCTATATACGTTTTTCCGGTGAAAAAGTACGGTCATCGTGAGTAACGATGAGCGATCTCTTCTGAAGAGAATCGAGACGAAAAACACGAGGGTTCATCCCTATCGATGTCTGTCTCTCTTTCTCTCTACATCCCATTCAATGTATAAATGGGAATGGGACTAAAGGGTGTAACCGCCCATTCGATTCGCTTCCATTTTTCCTCTCTTGATCTGCGTCGATCTTCTGTTTCATACTTTCGCATGTCCTTTTTATATACATATATATACAACATATATGAATATAGATAATAGTTATATACAGACATTCTCATCAAGTTTCCTCACGGTCAAATGCCCCCAAGTTTCAATCCCCCAGGGAGCAGATCAAATATCTCGATGATCACCACAAAGCTGACCAAGCTACGACCTCTCGTACGGCTTGACTTTCGTCCACCATATATCTACGCATCTGTTCATATATGTATCACATATATATATATATATATATATATATATTTACAGATATATATATATATATATATATATATATATATATATATATATATATATATATATATATATTTACAGATTCGTCGACTATGGAAGTAGGCCACGAAAGCTTGCTTAATACGTTAGTGTTCATCGCTTGTGACTCTTGACCCACCACCAAAGTTATGACTAAAAGCTCGTGCGGTTTCCGCACATTATCATGAAGAGCTCGTATACATTGGTATATCTAGATCATACCATTACACTGGCTCACCTAACGCTCCAGATATTCTCACTGATACACAAAAGATATTTCAACTGTTTTCACTCGTATTTCTCATACTGAATTTACTCTTAGTTTTTATGAAGATATAAAAATCCTTTAATCCTGACCACTGATGAGTAGGATTTATAAAAACATTGATTCTGCATCCGGTTCAGAGTTACATCGTAGATAATGATCCGTAAGAAATGTTGAAACGTGAGAAGTTCGAGGTATTGAGAAATTTGGAAAAATTGATTTTCAATTTATCGCAGACTTCGATAGTGCGTACACCTGTTCAGTTGAGGTAAAAAAACTTTTTATGCAGAGTGCTCCGATTGATTTGTACAGACAGCGACGAATTGGAGTCAGGGAAAAGAAATCTTCTCAAAACGTGACGGTGCACCACTCTTTTTTTTTCTCGAGTGGCGCCACTTCGTCTGATATTTTTATATCTCTTATTCCAGGTATCCAACTTGAATTTTTCCATTTTTCGCGTCACAAGGGAATATTACATTCACGTCAATTTATGATTTTTATATAGAAGTGCTTCTGGTCGGAAGAACCGGTTGCAATATTATTTGTGATTGTGCGGAAGAGCACATTTACAGATTTTCATTGATCCAACACTAGTTATAATTTGCTCATAAACATTTCTCTTGTTTGGAAAATCACAGAATAGCTTCAACGTTCCACGATAAGCATGGTTCTTTCATAAGAGCCTGGATAACATATCATGTGTCTCGTTCAGCTGGCACTCGATTATGTACAATGATATTACCTCAATACCTTTGAGCTGGGTGATTCTTAAAAAGTGATTTATTTTTTAATTCTTTCTTGAGCACCATTCAAACACCCTCTATGTACTGAAAAAAATGATGGTTTAAATGTTTTACATTGAAAATTTTAATTTCATAATTTTCTTGTGTTTGTTGAGATATTTTTTTCCCTGGAAAGTCTGAACGATAACTAGTTTCACAATTTCGCACACCCATACATGCCTTCGCCTGTATATTGTTTGGAGAGTACCTGTCATAGGGCCTTTCCGCTAAAAATTTTCTTGCCAATACTTTTATAGTGATCGTACACGAGGATATATACCTCGTGCGAAAAAGTTGTTTGACGAAAGACTCTTCTATTTTATGAGACGCCACTCCCAATGATCGGCAAGTCGGAGACTTTCTCATCTGTGATTCGTAATAAAAAAATTTTACGTCCCGAACCAGACGTTCTCTTACTTGTTGTCACAAAAACATTTTGGCTATTCCAAGGCAGAGCATAAAAGATAAATATATATATATATATATATATATGTGTTATATACCATGCGATAGAGAAGTAACAAAAAGGCATTGACTGTGATTTTTCGACCAGAGAAATTTCTCTAAGCTCTTTTCTTGAATATATCGGAGGATTATTTTTATCGTTTCTGCTCCTCTTGCGCTGACTCCACGTTATTATATATTACCCTCCCCTTCATATTACTTTGTGTCTGTTAGTATCCGCTTCCCTCATACATCGACGAACAGCTTTTCTCGTTTCTGTACTACATCGATTTTTTTTCCTCAAATGTACGTGCACAATATCCATACGTGCAAATGCGAGTATATGTGTGAATATGGAGGGAGCAGGGGACAGGGGGGGGGGAAGGGTAGTGCTGCGATATCGTTTGACCGGATTGATTCGGTTGGCTGAGATACTATTTCAACGAGTGACTCCTTTTCGGATCATCTCTACGAGTTTTCTCTCTATGCTGCTTCTATATTTTTAAGGGGCTGTGGCTATACCGTGTAGACCACTGAAGCAAATATTATAGACGAAGGAGTAAATCCATTGATCGTTGGATTTGGCTCTGATAGACGAAAATATATTCGATTGGTCTAGTTTCTTTTGATCCGAAGCGGTTATGCAGACCTTGCAAAAATTCTCTCATTCGCATCGAGTCACACGATCATGTAAAAACGTTTTTCAATCAAATGATATTATCTCACGAAATATGTCGAGTCAAACCTGCCTGAAAATTAAGTTTTAGCTCCAATAAAGCCATCGAAGAAATTTCAAACTACTTAAATTTTGATAGCTAAACGCAATAGAACTTGCTGAGGTAGTCTTGACTAAAGTTCACATCGACGTGTGTTTTTGCATGGAACCCGAAGAATATGAATTTTATAAGGTCTTATTTTGATATCATTTTTACCGTGTAGTTTCTAAGATATAATATATTTCAAAAGTACATTGCGACCATGGCAGAACGTGGGAGATATCATGTAGGTCACAACTTTGGGTTTGAGCATGTTCAAATATTTGTCGTGCATATAACCTCGGTCTTTGAGTGGGTAGCTCAAGCGGCAAAGATCCACGAATCAAACATTAAACGATAGCAAATTCCTTCATGTTGGAATTCAAATTGGATTATTTCAAGCATACGAGCAATTATATTTCAGTACCATTTCTCGAGATTGATGAAGAGCTTTTTTATTTTTTTTTTTTTGGTTCTCGCAACCAAAATCGATCTATGCTAATATTATCTCATGGATTTCTGATCGGGTTCCAACTTATTTGAATCTGAAACTTTGAGTGCAGTTATGAATATATTATTTTTTTAACATAAAATATTGATATTGTTATAGTTACAGTTTTAGTAATTAGAGATGAAACGTATTTCTCGATATTCTCTTCATGACAGAAAACGAATTAGATTAGAAACGAGTCTGATGTGATAAAATTTAAAAAAAAGAAATACTTGGTCAGCAGATTTTTAACCTTAGAACAGTGGATCTTCGCCGTACCGACTGCTGATCTTGAATGTGACGTACGACGTAATTCTTCTTTATCAATCTGTAGGCGGTACTGTAGACGACTACGAGCATTGAATAAAAAAGAAAACGATGACTATAAATTCAAGGGAACAAAATTCGAAAATCCTTTTTCTTCGTATTATATTCAAAGTTATGAGCAGCTCCCTCGATGAACAAAGTCAGAAGAATGAGACATAAAAATTCGTTGAAATAAGACACTTGGATTCAAGTGTCCTCCTGAATGTCAGGAAGCTCGATCTAACGCGTAACGATTAGACGTTTTCGGTAAAACGTTTCGTTAGCCGTTGCAATATATATATATATATATATATATACACGTATATGCATTTTTCTCGTTCTATCGTAAATCCCACCGGCAGACGGCAAATGAGTTTAATTTCAGTTGTATTTCAATGAAAAGGGCAATTCTCTCCCGGTGGTCGTACATCCATCATGGGATATAACGCTCACGTGGCCACGTTGGCCCGGTGGCAGGATTAGCATGGATATGACTGAATTATACAGAGACTATGCGCCAGACTGCGTGTACACCATACGCCACTCGCTGTCTTCTTCTCTTTCTCGGTCTGTCTTTCTTTCTCCCTCTCTCTCTTGGTCTCTCGTATTTAAGCCTCCCGAGGGTCGTCATTGCGAACCAACCCAAATACCTTTTATGTGTAACCCCAGTGAGAGCTGCTGCTCACGAGAAACACTTACTGCTATAACCAGAAAAGGATAAAGCAACAACAAGAGAGCGAGGTAAACTGAGAGGGAAACGTTCAAACGAGGGATGAAACAACGCTTCGGTGTATAGCAGCTTCATGCCAAAATTGAGAGTACGTCCCGCGCATAACAACTGGACACAGGACGAAATAAGGATAGGATAGGGAAAAAGATCCATTTCAATCTACTAGGATTATTTATTCGATTTTTGTTTATTAATTTTCATTAAAATAGGTTCTATTTGCCTCAACTATAAAGCTGTGTGTTGTGAGTTTTTGTGAGTTTTATTAACGAATTTGTGATTTTGTGAATATTTCTGTATCCGAGCTGTATGTGTCCGAGCACATACTTTATCGATTTATTGGATTTTTTTAGCAACTCCACGATGACGTTCGAGCTGATACATTCCCGAGTTGGTCAGGAAGCACTTCAGATATCCACGAGGCCCTCTCGATTGCTGTTAAGTTGACCTAATTGCATCGAAATATCTGGGGATTTCTGGCGAAAAAATCGTCAATTATTTAGCATTGTATTGTTAATTAATCGTGTGTACTTGAATTCTAACAAGAATTCAGAGAATTTTGAGTAATTGGTATTCGATATCATGCAATTCGTGCCAACTGATGCTTCCGTTTACAGCAACTTGTTCACTAAAAATAAATCGTTCAATTATAATTTACCTTGGAATGATAAACCATACGAGATTCCAATATGCACAAACTTTAACCGATATCATATTATGGATTCCCTTTCGGAAATGTAAAAGTTTTGGGACCATCCCAGGGCCGAGGAACGCGAGTCAGTCTCCCGAAAATTTCTATACGTAAACGTTGCTCCAGCCGAACAGTGTCGAACTTTCTCACAGCTCCTCGGTACATGTCTCCTCCATCAACACTTCCTGGATATCGAAAATTCGATGATAACGTCATGAGAGGGAATCCTCACTAAACGTTCTAGAAGCTTCTGGAAGAAGTTCGTGTCTCAGTTAAAGTGTAGGTAAATGTCGGTAGTAGGAATCTACATTCAGAACCGGCCTTGGCCATTTTCTTATTCCTTACATTCACTACCCCTTCGCACAATCTTCCGATGAACTTTTTATTTCTTCTTTTTATTATTATTATTATTTTTATTATTGAATACTCGAACTTTGGGCTTATTAAAAATTTACTCTCCAATCCTTACTGCGATTCGATCTCATTACCGCCCTTTTTCACCATTTTCTCTCCCTTTCTCTCTCTCCGAGTTCATTCGTTAAAAATTTGTAATGAGAAAAATGCATATGATGCGTGTATAATAAATGTTGCGAAAAATTTTTGTACATTGCCCCAAAGCATAGCTAGGGCAAATAAAAACCAATCAATCAATCAAAAAAATCTCTCCCTCTTGATGATAGTCTTCATTGCTGTTCTTCCAGAATGCAAATAATCATTATAACTTCTAGTAAAAGTAGTCAATTACTAACGAAGGGAAGAATATAAGTTTTGCACATTGGATCATATTCAATTCTCGCAATGATGCCATCGTCATCGTACGGCAAACAAACCTTCAGAACACCACTACCAGTGGAGTTAAGTGCATGATTGCAATGAAAAAGAAAAAAAAATAGTAAGTTTCAGAGTTGTGTTAACTTTCGTAGGGAAGTTACTGAGAACTTTTAAGTATAAACTCACATGTTACCCTTTAAAAAGTTGAGGAATGAATTTGTCAAAAAAAAAAAAAGAAAAAAAAATAGCAGAGTATGGAGGTAAACCAGGAACATATTTCCATGGATCTACTTTTATAGTATACATGCTTATTTCACTGGAGTTCAAAGTCCGACTTTGAGAATTTCGGTCTGAAAAATACCGGAACAAGATTGAAATTCAATAATTATAATTCCATCGCGTCCATGCTTGGCGAATTCATTGGACTCTGAATTTTCACATATTTCGAGTTAAATTTGTTGGTGCGTCGTTGCCAGGTATGATATCTGCATTAGTAATAGCAATACGAATTTGTATGCATTTGTAGTGCATCTGCCCTAACCAGACGAAATACTGTACGGATGGTACAATTTTGTTCAAAATGTTGATTAAATTAGAGCATTTGTCTACGAAATAACAGACCCCAACAATTTACTCAAAATAAAATCTTTCGCAAACTACATATTGGGATACAAGTAAATGAATTTTATTTACCAGAGGATGATATCCACTCTGCGTATCCATAATTTGATAACGCAATACGAAGTTATCGCATGCAAATTATTTGTTTTCAGTAAATTCAATTCGTTGTAATGAAATAATCTCTGCTGCAAATCTTTTGCTCTTATTTATATTTTTTATATTCACTTCAACAGTAATCACGTAATGTCATTTTTTTTAGTTTCATCGAATGAATTTTAATCGACTCGCCCAGCTGTAGGGGTAAAGTTTCAATAAAAAAAAAAATAAATAAAAATAAAAATTCTCTATATTTAAACAAAAAATCCACATTTTTTTCAGAAAAATCTTCAAAAATTAGCCATTACGAGTTAACGGTTAATGGCAATGATCACACGATTCATAATAGCGTCGCCAGTCCCGTAACCGGATTCCGGTCAGTCGAACTTTAACTGATTATTGGACTCTCGGACGGATCGTTATTGAGAAAGGAGCATAAGAGAAGACGATTTTCCTGAAAGATTGTCATTTTCACAGTTATAATCTTGATTCCTACAATAACCCACGTTATTATCTTGGGAGATCAATTGAAATAGATTTTTTTTTTTTTTTTCATTTGAATAGCAGCCTACCATCGCAGAGACAAAAGTTCGAGAGGATCCAGTTGTGATATCTTTTGGCTCTGCTCGTGTATGCTGGATGGGTTACAGACAGCATTGGTGTGCAAAGGATTATGCGCTCGAGCGAACTATGCCTTGCCCCGAGAAAGAAAAAAGATAAAGGGAGAGAAAATGTTCCGTAACTCCACGCCCAGTCTTTTAGTTCCAGCAGAGAACCAGGCAGACAGTCAATAGCCATTGTACTCTAGACAAAGAGCCACCGAGCGAATTGTAATGGGATTCCGTGAAAGAAGATCTCTAGAACATAAAGGGCGGTTAGTCTCGAGCAGGTTTCCACTGGCTATTCCAACACTTAACCATTTCTTTTCCGCGCCTGCTAACACTTCAACCTCCTTGTACCTGTCGCCTGATTTCTCAATTATTGAAATATCTTTCTCGGAGAATTTTTCTCGTAGGAATATCAGTGTGCTTTCGATTCGGTGACCCATTCGCTTCGGTGAATCGTCGCACCGACGACTATCATATTCCATTACATTTTTTTGTCTCGTTGAATTGAATGGAATCAATAGCCGAATGAATCGACGATATTCTACGAAGGTGACTCCTGTGCACGTGAATAATAACCGACTTATTACGGTTTCATATCACTCGATACATTTTATTTCAAGAATAAACGCCGCACTGTGAGGAGCCAAAAATTTTTCGTTTTTTTTCTCAGTCATAAAGGATTGTCTCAGTGCCGGCTTTTATTTTTGAAAATATCAAAAATTCATAACGTTACAGACAAGTTAATATATTTTAAATTTATTTTATTTTATTATTATAATTATATTTATTATTTTATTAGCTAGATTTTATTGGCTAGATGCGCCTGCCCTATGCAGCGGGCGAAGCCCGCGGGCACAGCTAGTATATTTATATATATATTATTATTATAATTATAATTATATAATTAATAATTAATAATAATAAAATAATATTAATTATTAATTAAAAAAATAATAATTATATAATTAATAATAATTATATAATAAATATATGATTATAATAATAAATAAAATTTATTATGATAATTAAATTTAATAAATAATTAACATAAAGTTACAACAAGAATTCAATATTCTTCTCTTTGCTTCATTCGGCTAATCCTTTCGAAGATAGAATTATATATTATAGGAATATATGATATGTAGGTTATACGAGTTTCTGCGAAGATCCGTCAATATCAATATAAATGTAACTACCTTTGCATGTAACCTATTTTAATATTCTTTTCACGAATTGGTGATGTTTCGGAAAGTTTTTTTCGTGATTTGGCGACCTTATTTAATGTACGAGTAAGAAAAAATAGCAATTATGGTTTTATTTTAGAATTTGATTAAGTGTGATCGAAGTCATTGCAACAAAGGATATTCGAAAAAAAAATTGATCGATCTATTAGTCTTCGAGTATTTCCTGGGACAAGGTCGAAAACAGTTGTTTAGAGAAGAGCACGTTTGTAAACATGATTTTAAACATAAATATTGCAAGAAAATGGAAAAAGAGAATTTTTTTCTCGTCGCAGTGCTGCTTATATTAGCTCTTGAAGATTTTAAAAATGGCTTTTCAGTTAGAAACGAGATCAATAGAAAAATGAGGAAGGAATCAAAACTCTGGAAGTAATTATTTTTCTCTGTATCCCCCCCCCCCCCCCCCTCTCAAAATACTGCCCATTCCAGAGAGAATAAAGACTTCATTAATTTTACTGCATGCCAGGGTGATGAGGAAGAGGGAGAGGCGGTAGAATAGGGAGACGATTTGTACCCTCACTCGAAACGAGAAAAACTTTTGTGCTCTGCTGACTATTCCACACTAGAGCATTTGTTTTGCGAATTCTCATGCGTAGGTATAAAATAAGTGGTTCTTCGGCCACCATTAATTAAATTTTCCATAGTGCTGTATAAACTGGTCATTGAACAGCGAAAAATTAATTCTTGTGCTGCTGAATCCCGGTATCCGACATTTGTTTTTGACACGACTCCATTGTGTTTGCACAAATTTGTGGTCCACATTAAGGGATGTGAAGGAAAACGAAAAAATAAATCGGTAAATTGAACAATGGACGAATGAATAAAGGCAGTCGGGCCAGCAACGCATCGGTGATTCGAGTTAAGGTAGAATGGCTACTTCGCACTAGTCGAATGAGCGCTCAATTTTTTCAGATTGATGTACTACCAATCGCATGAACTAAAGGATCATTCGATACGAGAAAAATATTTATAACAAATGATTTTCAATACCATCAAATGCAAAATTTTATATTCCGCAATGTCATATGTGTGATTCTTCTGAGAATGATCAGAATTTTGCAATCGATTTTAACACACCACGTCTTGGTTTGTTCCTCAAGAGATTCTCTCCGAAATTACCACGTTCATTTTACTTTTTATTTTTGTTTTTTTTTTTCATTATTGCAGCTAATTATTTTAATAATAGAAAAAATGTTCATATTCTGAGAAAATTTTTGGAGAAAAAAACAAAAATACGAATCATTCTTTGAAAAATTTCAATAGAAATATGAAATCGTGAAGTTCTGCAGTTGTGAATTGATCGCATTGGAAATCGATCGTTATTAAAATTCATTAATGTCAATGAGACGTGGTGTAATACAAATTAATCACCAATTAAATGAATTAGAGTATTGAACATTGTACAAATCTATTTTGAAAATTGAGCACTCGTTTAACTAGTGTGAAGCAGCTATTTTACCCTAATTGAAAGCTTGTGGGTGTAGCTATATAGTACGCTTGATACGAACTATTACGGAAATCCAATGACACAGCTGATTAGCTGCTAATTCTCTCTCTTTGCTGCCTTGTTTCTCTTTTACGTCCGATTGAATCCTTTCGATGTTCATGATATCATCGATACATTGAGCAAATTGAACTAAAGAGACAAAAACGAAAACAGTGATGACACTATACTTATAAAATCATCAGTGGCATCACCAGTGACACCCCTACAGTGATAATACTTACATCACTAATAAAATTTACGTCGTATTCTTTATTATTTCAATCAGTATTCCTGCAATTGATGATAAAATATATTTTTTTCTAAGGGTTTCAAGCACCTCTAAAAAAAACGTATTACAACACGTCGTCCCTTTCATTTGATCAGCATGATCAAACGTACCTAAGCAATTTAAGATTTTTAATAGTAAATAATAATAGAGAATGCAAATTCGAATTTCTCCATATACCAAAGTTGAAAATTCGAGTCCAAAAGCCGTCATGAAGAAAATAACTACGGTAAAAAGTTATGAAAAAACATTTAAAAAACAGATTGTATAATGAGGCTTGCGCACACGTGTTCTGCACCTGGTTATCCCCTCGAAAGACACAAGGGTTTCTCAACAAAATTCGCATACGCTGTGCGCACACACCCATATATATATACACCGGCATATACGAAAACAAAATCCTCGCTGTAGGACTTATTAATAATTTTTTCCCCGAACTCTGACGGTGCGAAGAGTTTACAGGCATTATGCTAATCGAAGAGGACACGTGTTTGAAACGGCTCACTTTTACAGTGGACACTAAATGTTTCGATGTAATCCAAGACTCGCCTGCTTCAATTTTTGCGTATATTTTCTGCATAAATTGCTTCAATCTCTGGCATCAAATGAGCAATGTATTTAGGGGCTAAAAAATAAAACATAAAAAATTTTTTTATGAACAATGACTACTTAAAATTCATCGGATTTATGATATCAAACCGTAAGATTTTGCTACGGGATTGCATGAAGTAATGAGCGGACGCAAAGGTTCCGGTTAATTACAGTTTTCGCGTACTTACGAGAAGCAGGAAGGGTGCACAGGACTGATGATACCATACGCTGCTATGATTCGTTATCTCCCCCCCCCCCTTCTCTCTCTCTCCCTCTGGCGTTTTATCTCACTATCTTTCGATATTCTGCAACGAGATAAAAAGAGAGACAGCAAGAAAAAAGGTGATATTTAAGCAAACACGGTGACTTGTCTATTAAGAGGTTGGATGATTTTAAAGTAGTGATAATATCGTCCGGTAATTACGGGGCAACTTCGTCCTCACAGGGGTAGAGAAAGAGGGTTTTGCGCAATTAAGCGAGGAGCGTGAAGTATAAATATTTCGTCGAGACATCCAAGAGCTAGAAAATCTTGCCGTGCAGAGCGAGTTTGGAGAGTGAGGAAACGGCGAGTTAAAACATCGCGGGAAAAAGGTGAATGTAAAGTGATAGAGAAAAATAGAGAGCCAGCGGGTTGTTTTAGGCCTCAGGAGAGTTGGAAGTTAAGTTTTCAACGGCAAAACGGAGCGCGTATACGACAGAGTACCATCAGATATCAAGGAATATACGAGCAGAGGCTTATTTCCCATATTACAGCGCGAAAACGAGAAAGAGGGAGAAAGAGATATAAATTATTTTATTATGCCACGGAAAAATCTTTGGACCAATTTTAAACAAGAATATCTAGCGAATTTTACATCATAGAACGATGACAATAATAATACGAATGACGAGAGCATAACAAATGCAAAAATAAAACAAAAATCTTCAACCGAACAGGAAATTAAGTTTATAGACGTTACGACCAAAGTGGATAACAGTGGAGGAACCGTGGGATTTTGAATGACGCTACAAGAGGAGATTCTTCTATGCTTCGGAAAAAAACGAACACCAAACATATATCGAAACAAGTGGAAATGAGGAATGAACTAGGATGAAGAACGTCCATAGAAAGTGGAGCGTGAGAAAAGTGCTAGTGGATACTGCAGCTCATTATTCTGCAAATTTTTCAATGGATAATTCCTAGAAAATGAAGTCTTCTCGATCTGACTAACAAGTCAGGAAGAGAGAAAGAGAGATAGAGAGAGAGATTGATTGATTGATTGATTGATTGATTTTTAATTGTGCCTTGGACAAATCCTTGAGGCAAGAAGCAGCAGTGGCACATTTCGTCACGTGATATATCACAGTTGTGCGTTCATGTGAATATCACATGTGAATCCTCTGAAGATGATTAAACTCGGATAGATGCTTCTTCAAAATAATAATTGGCACTATTAATTTTTATCACATTTCATTTTTTTCTTTAAGTTTTGAGCTGATGAATAGCATGAAAAGTGTGCCACCGGGTGTTGCCCTAGTCGCATTATCCTCGGGATCACGTAATGTTTACCAGTTAACATTCAGCAAATAACTGTTTCTGGCAGGATTCCCGAATCGTCGGTGATTGTCGCGGGTCATTATTGCTGGCATCTGTAAGGTAAACACGAACAACATACATTTAGCCAATTGCATTACAGAGTGCGATACACCGACCAGGATTCGTGGCTGCTCAAAGTACAATTATCCACTCTCACTCGTCTGCCGAGACGTTGGTCTGTACTACTTAGTGCGAAAACATGGTCGTCTTTGCTTCCAGATAGTTTTAAAAGATAAAGAAAAAATACAGAAGATTGTGGAACCCACTTATCTGCACAATAATTCATGCATAAGCTTTCATCTCCATAAAGGAGTTGGTAACATCATTCCCAACGATCCAGAAGGTATTTGTGTTTCATGAAGCTTAGCTCGTGGGCGCTAAGCCCCCGACGACCCACATACTATCTGAGCCAAAACCACCATCAACTACGCTAAATAACTTCTCTTCTCAAACACGACTAGAGTAACACTCATACACACATATATGCAAATTAATAGCTGTCACATAGAAAGGAGACAGGTTGGTTCCGTAGATAAGGCTTGCACGTTGCAAGTCCCGGCTGCTTCAAATCCCCAGCCTAACGCCAATGAAAATTTGCAATTTTTTTCCATTGTCTCTACCGTAATCCCCGATGGTTCAGACTTCACCTTCCGGAATCCTGGTCGAAAACACTTCTCGGTGACGACCGAGCCGTCAGGATACCGTCCGATGGCTCTCCGACGGTCCAGTGTTCTACCCAATTAGGAGAAAATAAATGGGACAAATCGATAATCAAAGTTTATCACATCGCCATTTTGTGAACGAACACGTTTTATATCTGGTTCTGGTGCAATTGCACATAACACTGATACTTACGATCAGGGTAGTCCTTTACCTCAGGTGCACCGTTCATTATGACAGTCCAATAATTCCCCAAAACATATCTCAAATTCATTTTTTTCCAGAACTCTTTAAATGACCAAAAATCGTAAGCACATCTGCAGGAACATAATCGGGGTTTCTCAACCAATAAACAAATTTTGTCATCAACTTTGAGACAGTCAGAAAAACAAAAATTGAACCAAAAAATCTAAAGATAAACTAGATCTTGAAAATGTGAAAGTAAAACTTTTTCTTGGTATTTTATCACGAACCACATGACTCTTGAGAAATGACGATCGTCATCAGGCAGTCAGATCTTTGACTGTAAGTGTAGAAAAGAGAATTTTTAAATGAAATTCTGGCAAACTAACCGATAACGGATGCAATTTCCTGCTCTTGAGATTCTAAGGTTCCAAGGAATTCAAGATCACTTCGTGCATTTACATATGTTAATGTACATAATTACAAAGCGTAAAACAAAAGTTTCACGCAGATTAGAGCTGAATGTGGAGGACTCGACAGCAGAATTTCTTCAGCCTCTCTCTAAATCTATATTTTACTTGCCATTTTCTACCTCCCTTTTTCTCCACGTCGCTCTGTCTTGTATATTTTTTTTTCTCCCCTTCTATTTCTTCTTCTTCTTCTTGCAAGATCTCGGCCTCATTTCTCCTCGAGTGTGCCACTCTATTGTATACAAGAAACTGTCAGATTATGCCTTCTCCGCTTCTTTTTCACCGCATATACAGCAACGAGTGAAAGAGTCGTACTGCGCGATATGCGCTCTATCAAGGGGGCTCTATGGCGTAGAGTCAAGTCGCGGGGGTTGAATGAAAATTATACAGGAATACGTTGCTGCAGAATTTAAGCGCTCGTTAACGGCTCAAGCAGACACGTTGGCGACTCACCATCTTGGCTAAGTAAGCCCCAACCGAATCTACTTTCGTCTGACTTACTCATAAATCTACTTCCCGAGATAGAATAACTGAGGGAGAGAGAAAGAAGCAAGTACGACGCGGCTTTTAACGGGTGATCGCTCCAGGGGCTTTGTCGTGTTGGCAACCTTCCTGTTTCACTCGAGTGCACGTCTCCGTATCCCTTTTATGATTATTGTTTTTTTTTTCTTTTTTTTTTCACTTAATGGTACATCTATTACGAGAAAACTTATGCCTGTCACCAGACTCGATTTATTCCCGAAGAATTTACTACGATCGAGAATATTAAATTTTTTATGCCAGCGGAATACAATTCGATTTGACATGAAATTTTTTCATACCGGATTTCATATATTGGATGCTTGACTCAGTCTCTCATTTTGATCAGTATAAAATGTAATAAAGTTTCTTATTTATTTTAAATGGATTTTTAGTTAATATTTAATAAAAGTTACAATACTAATTGAGAAAATAGTCAGTTCGGAATATGATTTCATTCGACGACTGTGCGCTGCTGCAACTCTCATGTTTTTTTCTCAAATACGAAAAATGTTGATGCAAAAATAGTTGCAGACAAGGCAGGTATCAAATGGAGCTGGTTTTCCTTGATTGGCTGCTTCTAACACATGTTTAAAACATTCATGAAAGCAAGTGAAACGTAAATGACAATTTCATTATTACTTTTTCAGTTCAAACAAATTGAATATGAAATGAAGAGGAAGAAATCAAAGTTCGATGAAATTTTTTTATCCTCTGAGAAGGCAATATGCGCGGACTGTAACCACGGTTCCTCCGAGCAGGCTGCAGCGACGAGAGAACTGCATAATTGACGTCACTTGGCGAAGGGGAGACAAGGAAACTGAGTTTGTGGTGCAAGCCGAGTGAGGAGAGGCGGGATCCGTCGTGCAAAGCTGCATGGAGAGGATAAAAAATCAGGGCGAAAGGGCGTGTGAAAAAAACGAAACGGATATTCAGGGCTTCATAAGTCAGGAAGGATTGTGGAATGGAAAGGTTAATGAGTAAGAAAAAATCGTGAGATGTTAAACACCGTGAATACCAGAGAAATAGAGATATTTAGACGTAAAGCAAAGTCAGTGGTTGGGAGAATGGGTAGATCGTAATAATTAACAATTTTTATCATAATTTGATATTATAATTCGAATATGGTAATTAGGGGGAACAAAATACTAGAAATTAGATAGTAGTAGGAGCGATAGATAGGAAAAAGGAACGAATCACATAAATTCCAACACACTTTTTCATCATAACCATTCGTAGTCTACATGTGCAATTGAAATCGGTAAATTGATTTTTTTTTTTAGATTTAAGCACAGATTAACCAATTGAAAAATAAGAAAATGGTGATTTTTATCAAATTTCTTCATTTTTCTAACGAACCGGGTCTCGGTTCGAACGAATTCTATATGAGTAAGGCAATGTTTGTTTCCCTAAATTTGTATCATGTCCGTTCTCATCATATCAATCAAACGTTTAGAAACTTCACAGATTTTGTTCGTATCCTCATGACTTTTCGTTATGTCCATCTGTCAGAATTTCTCTATCTCGTGTCTGGACAGTTACAGCATTTTACTTTTGGGACAGTGCGGTTTTTCTTATCGTGTTCTCCAGCAAATTTTCTGCACGTGATTTTGTTTTTACGGTATTTTGCTGAGTCGTGGTATCTCCAGCAATTGAACCATTGTGAGGCAAGAGAAAGAGACGGAGAAAAATACAGTCCAACTTTTCTCTCTTATCCTTGTGTGACGAAGCGCCCAGAAATCGTCCCGTAACACCACACGGATGTTCGGATGAGCATCTGAAAAGTAGAAATGTGTTTTCTCTCAATCGAGAGAAAAAGCCCTTTTGACCAAGGAGCTTCCTACCACGCATGTACGAAGGAGCCAGTTTTGTGGTTCCGTGTGCGAAATACTTGACACAAAAGTATCGATACGTGCAAACATGCCATTGCTTTCAAAAACTCGCTCTCTTTTGCCACTTTTGGTTCACCCATGCCAATAAAATCCAAAAGATGGGGCTGTAATAGATGTCATTCGAGAGGCACAATAACTTTACCCTCTTGTTCGATGTTCTCGAGTAACCAGCTTTGAAGTTGTTCGTATACGAAATAATATTGTCGGCACTGTACAATCTCTATATCGTGTAAGTGTAACAACCTTAGCTCCTAGTCTATGCCTATAGAATGTATGTATGTATAGCACTTGGCTTTGGCCAGATCCAACAAGCAGCCAAGTAGTAGAGAAACTTTTAAACCTCCTAAACCCCCTCCCTTCTCATGGTTCGTCCGAGTTTCCTGTCCAAGTTCGTATCATAACGTCACTGCGTTCACCGCTCCCCACTACTAACACGCCTTGCCATTTTCGAGAAGAAAGTTTGCGCGGTACGGTTCGTCGGATAGAATTCAAAAAGAACACATCTGCCCATATGGTTTGAGTAGCCACAAGCTAAATAACTCGATACATGGATTCCTTCATGTTTATAATCATAGAAGTCGTCTCTTCTTAATCAGCTAGGGTAACATCGCTCACTGATTTCTGTTGTTTGGTATACAACGCTGCTGATGTTGGAATCGTAAATAATCTACGAAAGTTGCTTGTTCCAAATCTTTAGTTATAACCTCTTTTAGCGAGATTTTTTGTATCACGTACTAAATCTTGATCAACTAGAAGTGAGGAGAAAAAATAACGAGTTTTTCCAGACCACTTCAATGCATATCCGCATGCACATACCTGTGTACATATCTAGATTTTCAATGAGAAAAAAAACTGTTTTTGATGGTGAACGGAACGAACTGGAAGGAAACTAGAAGAAAACGAGTGCGAGCATCATGGGAAACAGCTTCGTGGTAATGGCCAGAATTTTCCAAAAGCTTGGCTACCCGCTCTACTCTTGTTTACGAAGCGATGCCTAGAATATGAAATTGATGTTAGCATGACATTACCACTGGAGGGTTATATCAGCACGGCTTTCTTTTTCTCTCTCCAGTCTTGATATTTGCGTGGACGAAAAGTATTCCCGTAACTGAGCAAAGCTTCGTCGACAAGGTCGCTACGCTGAAAGGCGTTTCATAATGGTAAAAATGGATGTCAATTTCGTGGCAATGTGATTTGTTTGGAACTCATTTACGCTCATACGGTATCTTCATTTTTCTAATAATGCAATATCCCTAAGGCAAAATTACGACAAAATTACGAAGAGTTTGAAGCATAAAACGTTACAGTAAATTATTGTGTATCTTCTAACAACTTCATATTGGCCCGACAGTCATTCCAAGGCTGACTAAGTTCTTCATCAAGCAGCAGTGCAGAAGAGAATGAAGAGGGCGTTACAACGACGCAACGAAGGAGGAGAAGTGATGGCCGCGTTAAATCGGCCACGGAGCTACTCGTCGGGCTAATTAAGAGCATCGTAAAGACGGCAAGGATATATACTCTCGTTTCTGACGTGCGAGCGCAGAATGCCGCGCCACGCGGCTTTACGGCAGGCAATTCGTATTAATAAACGAACTTTCAGAGCCCCTTATACCTGAACGTATTTTCCCTCGAAGGCAACCACCTTCAACCGTCACCACTACCACCATCTTCACATGGAATTCTACGAGGGTGGTTGTACGCGAAGTAAGACGTAGCGCATAAAAATAATAATTAAAATGCATGAGGTCATAGCTTCTTTAATCAACTTTCCGGCACCCCCGGACTCTAAGAAAATTAAAATTGTTTATGACTGATAATTAGTGACGGTTAAGTAGTGTATTCAAAAAATAAAAAACCGCAACTAACTGAAAGCAACTTTTTTCTTTTCTATGGCTTGTTAAATCGCTCGTTACCACTGCAGCATCGAAAAAGAAAAGAAAACCACCTGCTTCGTCCATAAGATTCGTCGTGCCGTAACATTTTTCTTCCAAATCCGCCCAGATGACAACGGCCATACCTCCGTTCAAGATCTAGAAAGTGTAAGAATAAGCTTAAACGTCAAATCCCGAATTGATTGTCTCTCTCGGATACATGTATATAGAGCGATCCATATCAATCCATAACCTCGACCATTTTTGATTTGTGGCAGTTGTAAAATTTTCAAAAAACTACTGCGAGTTTTTTTTTTGTAATTGTTATTGACAATCTCTTAATCATTAATTTTTTCAAAATTGTGCAAGAAATTTTTGACATTTTCATTGTTTGTTTGAGAATAACAAAATGAAAAATTGAGTCAATGTTCTCGTTTTGAATGGTAATTTTATAAAAAATTGACCACAAAAAATATCGATAAATCCGATTTAATTTTTTCAGATTCAAGCTAAAAACTTATTTTTCTCAGAACTTTGAACGATTCTCCAGTGTTTATAATCCATCATTTTTTCTAAACATGTTTTAACAGTGAGCTTTCGAACAAAAATTCGTCCAAAATTTTGAAACGGGTTGGGATAAAAATTTGAAAAAATTCCTATAAAATCTTTGCCACAATTTTTTGAAATAAAAAAATTTCGACAACATGAAAAATGTTCGGAGTCACCGTCTAGTCAGGTTGGCACGGAATGTCTCGTACGTATACATCTACTTCGCAGGATTGTGCGAGTTCGAACTTTAATTGAAAATGAGAGAGAAGGACAACGCTCCTTAGATTTTGGGTAGACAGAAAGTGACGAAATAGAGAATAGCGTCTTAAGGATCGTAAGTTTGAAATGACTTTCGGCCGGGTTTCCGCACCGAATTATTTTTATCTATCACATTCAGCGGTTTCATTGACAATTGCTGAGGAAATAAAGGGTGGTGACAGACACACGGGCGATCAATCGTCATGATTTAATACATCAAATTTCTGCTATCCGTCCGATGATAAAGTTTGCTGCGAAAACTTTGAAAGGAGTTGAAATGATGGTACTTTGTTGAAAACTCAGAAGGAAGGCGAAGCAGCTTTTTGAAATAACTCCATAATTAAATTGATAGGAAATTATTTTTTGATGCTTATTCACGCATTAGTTAGCAAAAGACGCGGTAGTGGCTCTACGTCCAGCCATAAAAAAATGCTGGCCCAAGCGCATCCGTACTCTTTCATACTCGAATATGAAATTTTTCGGATTATTTTTTATATTCAAACCATTCTCACAAAGAAATGGGTTCAGTGAAAAATCTGACTTTAGATGACCCAGGAAATCCTTTCCGTTGGCTCCTGTCAGAAGTCAACTCCGCCACCACTTAGTTTCTCAGCATCATAAGAGTGTTTTTTTTTTTTTTTTTTGGACAAACATCATATCGAATTTGATCATTTTATATGTTCTTCGCTAAATAGAGCTTCTCCTCGCTTACTTGTTCATATGTTGTATCAGAGGGCAGCCTTATTCCTTGCAACGATTTTTGGTGTAGTAGAAATCTGTTAGAGAGCGAGGGTTGTTGAGCTTTCGCGTGAGCAACACACCTACCGTGTGCCTGCAAGTCTTCTACTCGCTCCGCCTTCCTTCTTGAACCGTGCCCAAAATAAAGCAAACCTCCGAAATTTGTGGCATCTCCGACTTACGGTCGTTAAGACAACCCAAATTCTTGGTTTTCAGGGTGTAGCTATCGTGCACAATAACAGTAATGGGACGCACCTAATTGCGCCACGTGAGGTGTTCTTGAGCAGAGTCGTTCATGATTCCCTAATCCTGCAATAATGAACCTGCACATTGATCCTCATTCGGGAGAGAAGAGAATCTAGGAAATCTTGAGTCTCAATATTTGAACAGAAGGATATGATGAGCAGAAGGAAGAAAATGATATCAGTGGAACTGTCATAAAGCTTGTGGGTTTCAGGCGAAAGAATCAGAGGCAATGCTCGCGTGTCACAAAACTTGAAATCTCCCTTTCTTGGAATCTTATTCTCATATCAAATTATACAATGTCCCATATGAATATCTTCTTCAGGCATTTGTTCCACGCATTGAAATAACAAATTGTATTAATTTTCTTAAACTGCAATGCAAATGGAGTCTGTAATTTCAACTATACGAGAAATCAGCCCTTCAACGAGATCTAACTTGGCCCTTTTCAACCGTGTTCTCCAGAGACGCAAGTCCTCTCAGAGAAGACGTGCGAGTCTGATACAACGGAATTTGCCGGAAATACCACCTCAGGAAAGATTAACGTAGCTTGTCGAGAAAATTCTCGAAGGACGCGATGGTACTTTCACCCTCGTCACAAAGCAACCGCGAGAATTAGCCAACCGGTTGGTGTGTGCAAGAGGAGAAGTGAAAGATAGGCTACGTCTTCCGTTGTATAGATCCGACGCCGTTGTTAGTTGCTGCGAGCAACAGGGGATTATGTTCAGCCAGTTCCTCTCACTCTCTCCCTCTCTTTTGGGCAGCCTCCAAGGCCAATTTGCCAATTAAACTATCCGCGAAGGAGAGTAGCGAAACTAACCGGACAAACCATCCAGGCGCAAGAGAATAGGCTTGCTCTCCAATGTTAGCAACTATACTGAAATACGTGTACCCATTATAACAAGTGGTAGGAGCAGCAAGTACCGAGGTAGTCTGTGCTTCTTAGTGGCATTTCTGGTAGAGTTCCACCTGGTTCAAGTTTCACGTGAACGCTAGGGTGTTTGAATTCCCCTATTTTCCCCCACTATGGAGAGAATGGATCTTATAGGTAGAAACAAACCAGTGGTACAGTCGTGATCGTTAAGAAAGCTAGACTGCGGGGCATTCGAGCTTCACGGACCATAGACCCTTCGGTCACACGGCACTTACTCAAAGCCAGCCACTAGTAACGGCTTTTGTGCGCATAGCTTATTTCCTCTCTCTCTCTCTTATTCTCTTTTTCCTCACCGCCAGGTTTTTCTATCGAATAAAAGAACTCTTTCTACTTTGGGTGATCTCGATCGCTGCGATACAATTCTCTGGAAAAGTTTCAAGCCCGTGGTTGTCTTCTATCTTCCTCGGACAGCTACATAATATAACTCTGCCGTGTCAAACTGTCTCTTCCTCATTCTGTTTAAATCCTATTCTTATTCTTTCTTGCTCCATTTTCTCAGTGTTCTTTGTAATTCTCTGCACACCTTTCACGTTGTATTCTACTTTTATTGGCGCATTATCCAGCAGGTAATATAACATCGTATACGAAATGGAACGCCATACTTGAGTTTCCGCTTCCGTGCCTTCAACCACTTCTCTTCATGACGCCACCACCTCTTTTACTCCTTCCACGGAACTCTTGTTTCATTCTATTTTCAGTCGACGCCTGTCATTCCTTTTGCGCTCAATTAATACTTCAACGCGATTCCTTAAATAGATCTCAGTGTATACCAACGTGATCAATATCAGAAATTTTAAATAACGAATAATGTAATAGGTCATTTCCATTCTTATCACAAGGCTAATACTAATGACTTGTAATTAATTCGGAAGTGAAACCTTCAATGCATTTTTTTGCATTGAATTCTCTGATGAAAAATATTCACCTTTTAAAAAAGACGCCCCTTTCCCTCCCCAAGGATTCATCATTACATTCAGCATTTCTAAGTTATAAAACTGGAAACAAGACATTATCGTGATCATTCGAAAAAGTCTCATGGCTAATATTTACCCATGCATAACTTGTTGCGGACATCAATACGGTGAAGCCCATACGTGTCCCACCGATATGTATTGATTACATTACTGAAGAATGCAAGCTGCCTGTAACCAAGCAGTCCTGTATACCGCCGACGTCTGTGTGGTAAAAATAACACAAGAAATTATAAATTTCAGTTCGTGATGTGACGATCGATGAATGTGAGTTGAGCGAAAAAAAAGAATTGTCCAAGTACTGTGCCCCATTTTTTGTCGCTTCTCAGACTGACTTCCTTCGTTTTCCAATTTTTTTCGAATTCTGTTCCTGGTAATATTGATCCTTCTGATTGAAAGTGCATCCTGTAAAATTGAAAAAAAAAAAAATCGCAGCGAGTGTTGTACTTTTTTTAGAGATTGATCCAACGAGGCTAGCTTCCAAATTTTGTAAAGTTTAACAGCAAAAACTTTTCTGCAGCATCGAAGTCGTCGTAATAAATAAAACTGTTTCATGTTCCGTATGCTTAAAATTGTTCAAGAACGTCCAGCTTCACATATAGCTTGACGAGGTTATAGTTTTATTCAACAAGGAAGTTGGGATGAAAATCGGAATTTTTCTTCGAATAACATTTGAAATGTATGTTTTTACTCTTCCCACCTTTTCCAGTGTAGCAAATGTCACAAAAAAATTTTCACATATATCTTTGAACTATGCATGCTGAGATCTTCTTTAACTTCGACGAAAATGATCGAAATATCATGTAAATTTGATGATTCGGAACAAATCTTCACGAATTTTGAGGCGTGGAATCTTCAGAAAGTTTCTTGAAAATCTTTTGAGTCCGTGTCATACTTTATTTCACAAAGTTCTGCCCTGTTTCAACCTCTTCTGTTCGTGTGACGTTGATCCGATTTTTCGATATTTTTGGCATACTATACTACAGCTCTGGCAATTTGCAGCTAACAAAATATCACCCCGACCACAAAAACGACACTCGGAGTCAATCTCGAATATGCAGTTTCTTACAATACTTGTCCAAGATGTGAAAGTGATTGTGTGCGAAAAAGAGAAAAAGGAGAGTCTGAAGGGAGATGAGATAGTTGGAACATATAGCTCTGTCTCGACGAGAATTCACCAGAAACTTCACGGGACAGCAGAAGCCCGAGAGTTTCCGACGAGGTGCTAAGCGATTCTGAAGTATGACTAATGCGAGCTTCTCTCTCTCTCTCTCCCTTCAGTAAGAATGTGTAAGGACGAAAAACATAATGCGGTTACGGATTTACCAGTGTCTGCAAGATATATATATTTTATATGCACTAGGTAAGAGAGACCGAGAGAGAGAGACGCTCTCTTATGCTGAAGTACTTTAGAACTGAACATAATTTAGCCATTGCCATATGGTAAAAATATTTTAAGATATTAAAATGAATTATTTTATCATAAAAAAATATTTTATAAATCTTTCAACGTATACTGTAATCATTTTATTTTTAATTTTGAGAAAAAAATCTTATTCTCCAAAGTGCTTGGATCTTTTGATCCTTTTCGAAAAATCTTCAAGTATTGTAGGAAATCTTCAACGTAAAATAAATTTTGGACTAAATATTTTGGAAATCTTAAAAATTCTTTCATCGAAAACGAGATAATGAAAAATTTCGGTAGTAAGTCGCTTTGAAATCGACATCTTTGATTTCTCATTAGTAACTACGAAATTTGGGCATTATCGTAGTTTTTTTCCCAACTGTAACCAACCCTGTCAGGGGTCTGTTTGTCCAGGAGTTGACAGATCCGTGTGTCCGATCGAGAATCGAATCGAGTACTATGGAATGAGAAAAAGAATCAGTAAAAAAAAAACTACGAAGCTTATAAACACGCGGGCCGATTCTTCGTGGAACAACCCATGTATGTAACGCTGCGATGTTTTAGTAGTCAGTCATTTACGTCACAATCCAGGCTTGAAAATGTTTTCCAAAGCTATAATACTCGTTACGCGCTATTCCATATCGTCGCAAAATACTCCCAACGAATTATGAAGCATACATGAAGGTACATGATTAATTATACTAATTACTCGATTCGTAGAGCAAATATCTGCTTTACCAGGGATTTCTAATGCGCAATACGTTGACGTCTACAATGCTCTCTGATTTCAGTTCAAAATATACTGTACCTGAATGTACGTTCATATTATGCTCCACGTATGTTAAATCTGTGTATTATATTTTAATACAAAAATGCAAAATGCATTCGACTCATGCAAAAAAAGATTTCAATTTTATCTTGTACATTCGTGTGTTATGTTGAATCATTAATGAAATGAAATTTCTGTTAAAATCTGAGTTCGATCGTCATATATTTATATATTTTATTATAACATATTCCGAGTAAATAATGTGATCATGGTATCAAATTACAATGTGAACGTCTGACTGCTGTCTCCCAGATTTTATAAAAATGACCACCGGAAAGTTTTTAAATAATGTAAAAAAAGTAGTGAATCTTCAACAAACAAAAACTCGATCAATGAGTAAAGAAAAACTGAGATTAATCAGTAATTTATGAAGTTTTTATGCTCAATATTTATTGATGGTAGAGGACAAGTGCTTTTTCATACAAAAATGAAAAATCGAAAAGTAACGATGGAATTTTCAATGAACGAAAGAAAAGTATAAACGATGAAATTAACAAATGTTATAATTATAATCGAATCAACAGAGGACTAGAGCCCCCCCTTTTTTTGTTCAATGACTTGATTCATCAGCAAGTGCACTGCTCGTGCCTCAACCATGGGTGACACAGAATTTCTTGCACGTATAGTTTTGACGGTTTCTTTCAATAAAATGTATCAAACTCTAAACAAAATTGGAGCCTGAGCTATCTTTTTCGAGGTTCCATACAAAAAAACTCATTAAAAAAAAAATTATTGAAAACGCACATAGAATGAAAAAAGTAAAAATGTTTATATTCAAAATAACGTATTTGTCGTAAAAAAGAAAAATTACCGAGAATTTTTCAAAAAAAAAGCGAAATGGAGAAAAAAATTTTCTTTGCAAAATATTGATCGTGAAATTTTTATTTATATTCACTGCCACCGAAATGGAACAAAAAGCTCCAACTTATTGGAACTTTCGTCCGCAAACTTTTATGTGTATGTGACGTGTGCGCAGGTATATGTAACGAAATATAGTCGATGACTGCACCGAATTGGATACAATTGAAGTACTTATATGCTCGTAGAAGAAAAAATATTGATAGCGAAACCGGCTAGCATTGTTCATATAGGTGAACCGTGGAAAAAAAAAATTGCAATTAATACATTCGTGTTTGACCACAAAATACGCGTATACAGTGGCACATATTTCAACGTCGCGCACCACACGAAACACGGGGGTATTACAAATCTGGAGATATAACAGAAATGGACCATTTCCAAGCTCCCTTCACCTCTCTCCCTATCCCTTTCCCTCTCTTTCTCTTTCTCTCTCTCTCTCTCTCTTTTGCTCTGTGATGTATCGTCGAAACTTTAGCAATTATACATGGGCGAGCAACGGGAACGATAGTTACGCAAATGCGAGAGTTTCGTTAGAGTGACAAGGATGGCTCGGGCGGGACGTCAAAGATAATTTTTATTCCATCCATGCGTTGCATGACTCGTCGTTGTCCATGATAACGTCACCGAAGATACAAATAACATATGGCAAAGTGTAATTCATTCGAAATCTCGTTATAATCCAAGCGAGCTCAATTCCTTCAAATATTACTAGAAATATACAACGAAAACGCATTCAATCTTGATATTTGTTTGTGTCAGTTTTTTCCATATTTTTTTTTCTTTACAATTTTCAAAAATACGTATAGTATTCAAGTGTATTTGTAAAACGACAGAGAATAACCGAACTCCTGCAATATTATATCGTTTAGAACAAGCTCTAACGACGTATACGCGTTCAGGAAAGTAAGAAGCACCCAGACAAAATTGACTCCGACGCACCCCATACAGAATGACATGCGAGAAGCAATCCTCATTTGTTCGCTCATAGTGTTCTGAACCTTCAATCCCTAAGACAGAGGAAAGATCTATCTTCAGAAATCGAGCCTGATGGATGGTTCTTCGTTCATGATGCTCCTGCACCCCAACGTATATTTCCTGATCATTGATTTACTTATACATGTACTCAGTGAGCTATTTCCTGAAGTGACATTATCAAATTGAGAATATTGGGTATTCCATTTTCTTCCAATTTCCAGTTTCTTGAAATTAATCGAATACTTTGACAATTGGGTACATCGTGCTAACAGATTTTTTTTTTATCCAACTATTTCAATTCGTGTAAGTGCAATTTCTCCAGAAATTTTGTGCCATTTTTAAAAATGAATTTTCTACCAAAATTATTTTTTCTCAATAATAATAAGTGTCGAAGTTAGCTCGTATATTTTGGTACGATTATATAAACATTACGTAAGAATATCGCGAAGAATGTGAGAACTTACAAATCTATTTACTTGCAGCCCGAGAATTGATACTTTGGGTTTTCGTCACTCTCTCAATTTAGAGAACTCTCGCAATAAGAACAAGAAGTGTAGGAAAAAAGGAAGGAGCGAGGCCATCAGTAATACTTTTCCCTGAAGGATGTATATAAGATATCCCAGGACGTTTTAGAAGCTGTGCTCTCCCGAAGAGAAACAGAGAGAAAGGGAGAGAAACTGAGAAAGACAAAATGCACGGAAGCGAGCAGACGCTCAGCTCCTCCGTTTTTATTCGGGACTAAGTGCACGCTAGGGCTAGGATTACCACTATAGAGCTTGTAATATAACCTTCTCCGCGACCAACCTCTTAAGGGGGTTCGTTGCCTGACTCCTTGGCTTTTGTTCCTTGTTTCTAGCTCGTATACAGGGTGCCTATTTGTAACAGCTGTTTCAGCAGCTTCAAGTTTTTCCCTTCAAAGGGCGAATCTTTCGAAAAAATCGAAAAATCATTTTTCTACACTTTTAAGAGGCATATCCGTGCGGCCTATCCAAAGCTTGAGAACGGCATTGTTACAGATCATCCGTTGCATACTGTTTTTAATTGCATCAACAGTACTTCAACGAACATATGTCATTGATCAGCATTACATTCTGGTTTCAAGTAGAATTTTTTCAACGTATGAAGAGGATAATCATTTTTTATCTCATCTCGCCTCTCAGTCGATCTCGAAACGTAGGAAATATATTTATGTCAATTCAAAGGACATTTCCGGATTTTTATATCCATGGACATCAATTGTCGAAGGAGATAGGCCAGTACTCGTGAGTCTCTGAACTTAGAGACATTATATATAGATGGGAAAACGTTACGAAAAGAACCCTTACATTAATCCTACCACAGTACCCGCGTGCATAAAATATTCGTATCCAATTTCCCGGATGAGGGCTGACGCTCGATAGGAAATAGATTGCTCTATATCAGCGTTACGGAATGCGAGAGAGGCAATGACACTACGAGGAAGAGGAACAAGTTCCTTGTATACATATATACATATATATACTTTATACTATATCCAGAAGAACGAAAGAAAAAGTAAAAAAAAAAAAAAAAAGATATACACAAAACCGCGTAATAGTAAAAAAATCCACGATGCGCCGCGGGTCAAAGGGAGGATTTTGCGGCGCTGAGTTTCGTTGCGTTCGAATCCCTCTGCATTTAACTATCCCTCTCAATCACCACTGTGCAACCCCCAGACTTTGCAAGATTTTTCAATTCAGCTTTAATACCTCTGCCTTTTTTGTCAACCCAAACGTTCTACTATTTCGTTTGACGAACGAGAACTTTGTCGTTTCTTTTTTTTCCGCTCTGGTATTAACTCGCTCCCTCTATCTCGCAATCTCTTTTTTTTTTCCTTTCTCTCTTTATCTCTTCTCTCAACGCGCGAAAGAAGAGCTCAGATTCAGTCGCATTGTCTAGTATCATCGATATAGTCGCTATCGGACACAGGAAAAAAGAGAGACTGAGAGAGAGAGAGAGAGAGAAAATGAATACGTTTGAAGCAAAGAGAGATTAGCGGAGCTGCTACCTGCAGAAGATAAAAAGCATGGCTCCATATCGTCGGATTTCATTATCGATTTTGGATACTGTGATTTTATATTTCCGCTCATCACAACTTTATTTTTCTCTTTCTCGATAAAGTATAGTTTTTTTTTTTAATTTTTTTTATTTATTTTGTCAATCCTATTTTTAACCCTCGAATGCCCGAACGGGCAGACAGCTATGGAGATCATGCGTTCGACCGAGATCAGTTGATTTTGAAAATTTTATATGCTCGAATTTTTGTGGAAACTACGTTGAATCGCTTAACCAAATTTTCAACCAATATCCTTTTACCAATGGACTATGATTCAGACTATCACTTAATTCGATCATGCAAATAATTCAATAAATATTAATTAACCAAACAAAAGCCGTTGTATCAAATCGATTCACCGATACTATGACGAGGCAGAGTATATTACGTTGTTTCGAAACAAAGTCGACGTCGGCGTACTCCACGCTACTGGCGGTTGACCGTAGCTCTGACCAATTCCTGTGGATACAGTTTTCATTAGTATAATGATTTTTCATTAACATTCTTTATGCATATTTGATATCAACCGTTTAAAAATTGACTGCGGATTGTAATTACATTTATCATACCAAAAGTTCATGGATAACTACAATCGTGATATAATCTCAAAATTTCAAAAATCCTTTCTTCATAAATAATGAGATTTTATGGTAAAACATTTTTTAAAAATCGTTTATCTCAAAGCCTGAGCATACAATTGCAAGAAACGTCTCCCAAGGTACTCGTAAATTACAAATCAACTGCCACAAATTATTCGTTGATAAATCGTTTTAGATCAGAAAAACAGAATTCTTAAAAAGTTGCACTTATCAAGCAAATAATTTTGTTTTTTTTTTTTGGCTTTTTTACTAGATTTTTTTTCTTTTCTATGATTTTGATGGTTTTTCTTCGTTCGATTATTTTTTTTTTTTTTTTCACTATGCCATTTCGCAATCGGGAGTTTTCTGCATTTTTTTTTATATGATCCGAGTGTGTACAAGGGTGGATTATAGAAATAATATTTGACATTCGAGATTATCGATTGGTGATAAAAGTTTTGTTTGGTAAAAATTCTTCGACTCTGTTGTATTTTTTCATTGAAACTGTATCACTAATTCAATGAGAATTGATGGATGAAACATCGAATTATATGTCGATAAAAAAAAATCTGGACGAACCGGAAAATCTGATTCATTCTATGAAAAAGCTTTTTACAGGATGATCTCGTATCCACGATATAAATTGAATAACGGGAATGACGTGACTTCTGCGGAGTATTGTCACCAACGTAACTCGCGATGTCTGGATATGTGCATGCCAGTTTTTTTTATATACATCTCTCGACCCTTTAACCAGTTATATATGGGTTCGAGAACGGATGGCAACATCAATATTGTATCCTCTTCTGCTTATGCATCTTCTTCTCGACCCTTCCCATACGTCACGATCGCTTTTCACCCGAAAAATAAAGTCGATCGAGAAACAATTTTAGGGTGTCTGAAGATTTTTTTTATTTTTATTTTTTCGCAGACTTTATTCCTACCATACTGAACTTTATTTTTAAATATACTATATATATATATATATATATATATATATATCCACATGAATATGTCTGTAACACTAGTCCACAGTCTGATTTTCGTATCGACGGATCGTTCATTACCGAAAGTTCGCGTACTCATATTTGATTAGGAAAGTTATCGAGGAAACCAACATTTTTTTCTGTAAAAATTTTCAAGTATCCTCACCCGAGGTAGTTCGGTGTGCCTTAGACCCGTACGAACACTCAATAATGAATGTCCGACCTCATCAAGTGACGGTGAGCAGTTATTCACAAGTTTATGGCCGACTCAGCAAAAGTTTACTGAATATTGAATTTTCTGAAAAGAATTGCGATGAAAAAAAAAAAGACTGACATCAGTAATTACATGAAAGACTGATGAAAACCTGCATCACGATGAATGAAATGTTCATTTACCGTTACAGTATGCCAAAAAAAAATCTGACGAATTTTGAAAACAGAAAGCAAAGCCCTTCAATATGATGGAAAAATAATATCAACTCGCTTTACAATTCCATGGAATTTTCGAGATTTCTATAACCTCTTAATTGGCTCCATTCATCTGAGAAATCTCGTGACGAAGCCAGAATCTCGCCTATTTCATCACGATATATTTCAATGTACTCACTGGTCTTAGGAGTATGAGTTTATGCATAAAGAAAAGCTAAGATTGTACTACTCATTGGAGCCTTAGCTCCGAAAGCAAGAGGAGAAAGCTCGAGACTAAAAGTTTGAGAGTGTTGTGTTGCACGCTTAGGATGGCTCTACTTTTACCCTCTCACTTTCTTTAACCCCTTTCATATACGTTCCTCACTCTCCACCAGAGACTAATATCTGGCGGGAATTAGTTATCGCCCAGGTTTGTAGGGTTAAAGGGGTTGCCAGACAACTGGTTAAAGGGATTATCCCTGCTTACGTTGCTCTCAGGCTGCTTAATGCTTTGCGCACATTATTAAATCATTCACAAAGGCGTCCTGATCGCGGCAACGATGTCCGCGTTCTTTCTCTTTCTCATGTACTCGAGAATATTCCTCTTCTTTTTCTCTGTCCTTCTTTCTCTCTGTCTCTTTCTTCCTATCTCATTTTCTCTCGCGATCTTTAAGCCCCAAATCACTTTGCTCCTTCTGTCATCGCTTTTGTTCGTGTTTCTACGGAATTTTTTAATAATGGACAATTTTTGCATGATTCAATGAGAGCTGAGTATGAAAGAGTTTGTGACTTTTTCGAATAAATTTTTCTGGCTAATTTTTAGATAATCGAATTCAAGTATCAATCGACAAATCTTCGGCTCCGGGCAGCAATAGATCGGTAATCGGTTGCAGGGTCGATAGATCGAAACCGATCTACCCCCGAACTGATTAATAATTTATCGTAAATAAGCTGCAGGATGTTTTGAGAGTTTGAAAAATTTCAAGAAGTTAAGGACGCATGGATGTGCGATCGTGTTTCCTTGAAGAGAAAAAAAAAAGCCAAAGAATTTCAGTGTAGAAGAACATAAGAGAATAAAAGCTGGTCCACCATCTGCTCATTTCACATAGATAATACAAATGCTTCAGGAAACCACGTGAAATGGCAAATGAGCAGCAAAGAACAAGAAGTCCCAGGAAAAAGTATATCGGACGCGTTCTGTTTAGTCGTAGTCCAGAACGAGTAAAATGTATTTATGTATAAGGCTTTCCACGCCATTTCAAACGACCATGACCATTCTGAATTCTTCCGATTTTTCTAATTAAACGGCATCCTACGGGAGTAATGTCCCCACGTATTTTCAGATTAGAATCTCACATCTTTCGAAAGATGCAATAAAAAAAAAAAATCGAGATTGTGGAAAGTTCAGAAATGTTTTAATGTTGATATTTCTTAAGGCAGTTGTCATAGCGACAAATATCAATGTATCAATGTTTTTCGTGTTGGTTAATGCTGTTATGAAAAAAAAGAAAAATATTATCAAGCATCGTTGTCCATGATTTTTCGGTATCTGAAGTATAGAAGTTATTTTTTTTTTTTAATGGTATCTATTTTCTATGACTGAAAACGATCTCTAGAATAGTGTGATCAATGATACGACTTTCAACGCTGGTCTTATCGTGGGCCCATTTTCCCATCTTTTTTTGCTCAATAAATTCATGTTTTTTTTTTGTATAAATTTGATGTTTTCTTCATTCACATGAAAGTTGTGAAATAAAAATCTAAAAATTGGTGTTGATAGTCCTTCCACGAGGTACTAGTGTTTGAAAAATTTTTAAGAAAATTAAAAAAAAACGGTCGAGGCTACGGCCCCTCGAAATGATGTGGAATGCCTCGTACATATGTTTAAAAGATGTATAGATGCTGTTGTGGTTCAGACTCTCGTTTCGCGTTAAATGAGTTTTCCAAGATATTCGCGAAGCACAAAAAAATTCGACGTCACGTAAAACTCTAGAAAAAAACAAATGAGTTGTTTGTAACGTATGAAAACAAAAAATAAGTACCCTTGCAGACATTTTTCATCCGGTGCAGAGGAAAAGTCATGAGAGGAAAACAATTCACTTTGAACTAGTATAGATCGTAATCTAAATAAACATACGAAACCAGATTTTATGTGAATCAAATAAATCCACTTTTCTCAATATATGTTCACTCAAGGAAGAGAAATCCGGAGCCAAAATTAGCATCCAAACTACGAAACGTGAGAATACGCGCCTTTCGTACACAGAGAAAAAAAAATGGTTGATTCAATAGAAATTGATGTTATTTTGTTATATTGTCAATTGAAATGCGCATTTCTTTGGCAGAATGATCGTGGAGTCTGATAAAAAATTAATGTGTTCGTTCAATGGTTCATGACGTTATGATGATCATATATTTTATTGGCACTCCGTAATGAGAGATTTTGTTGTTCCAATAACTTTTATTTCTCAGTGTATTAATATGTTTTTATTCTAACCTGTCGTTCGTGTGTCTCGATACTTCGCGGTGACACAATTTTTTCAATTGCTAGAATTGTCAAGCAGGAAACCGGTGAAAAAAATTAAATACTTATTTTTATTCACAATCATCACCAAAATAAACTTTCTATTTCATTCGCGTAAACACTTGTGTTAATTTTTTAATTATTCAATAAATAATATATTCATTAATAATAATCAATATATTTTCTACTCGTTTCATTAATTTTAGTGATTATTATGTAAAAGTTGCATTTATAGCCAACTTGCGACATACCTTGCATCAATTTATCCCGACACTGGGGTTAGTTGACATAAATATACGGATTTGAAGAAAAAGAAATTAAATGACATGAAAAATCTTCAATATTTATCTGGAATTGTGGAAAAATGTTTTTATTCGGAACAACAAATAGTTTTTTTTTTTTTTAATGTTCTGTTCCTTTTTTACAAGCAATAGTTCAAAAAGTCGGCCAACTGACCCTGGGCTCCCTTAGTTTTCGATATCGTTTACTCAGGAGTGAAAGGTAAGCAAGGTGAAACTGGATAGGTAAGCAAGGTATATACGTGTATAGATTCGGGAATAAAAGCGAAGAAAAGTGAGAAACGACAAGGGAGAAGGATGATTTATCGGCTCCGGAAGGAGGTTAAGTGTCTCACTTGTAAAATGCAATAATATCGTAGTCACCCGCTGTGCATGTGAGACGATGCACTGCATCAGTCAGACTGAAAATATTTTCAAGAATAATACCATAAAAGCATATATTTTTTCCGAGAGAAACAAATAAATACGATCGTCTTACTCCTCGGTGTTTATTGAATATTAAAAATATGAGGCGATAACGTGAGGCTTATAAATTGATTCTTGTTCCAAACATTCTCCAATTCACTCGAGCCTTGTCTTCTGTATTTATTTTTGCTTAACGATCCGGTCTGTTTAATTGTTAGAATTTTGTTGTTTCTTGGAGTCAGAAATTCGTGAGTACTCACTTGTTCACGTTAGAAGATAGTCATTTGAGAAACTGTTGTAAATAATTTGTTTACCCTCTGACATCGTGCACTCAACACCATTCTCCTTTTATAAAGTTTGATCGTGACGCGTAAGTTGATTGCTCATTGTTCTCGCCGCTTGTACGCTATTCCGATTGGTTTGCGAAACGCGATATTTGCAAAACAAACTTCATTCGGTTCGTCAAAAGTTGGCAAAACACGATCGTCCCGAGGCCAGTTCATTTAATCAGTTGAAACGACAGTTCGTAGTTTGAACGCTCTTTCATATCTTATCGCCATATGTTCAGTTGATTTTCCGGAAGGATAAAATGAATTGGGAGGTTTTCCAATCAGCTCACTCGTATATAATAAAACTAGGCTTTTGATACATTTATGAAAAAGATCATCCAGATTGGGTATATGGCAGAGGATATTCAATATCCGACCCAGCAATGAAGCTGCTGCAGATTTTCAATAACCATCGATAATGAAATTCCTCGATTATAACCAACACGAATTAAAACAAAAAAAAAAAAAAATTACAACGTGCAAGCTATGGATTTATCCATTATTCCATCCATCCGGACCTGGCGAATGGTCGCATGATTTAAACCAAGCGAGCAATCAGAGTAAACGTGGTTTCGATATGAAGGATTGTCCTATAAAGCTTTTCAGGTGACAAAAATCATTTTTGGATGATTATAAAATGACCACTCTACACGTTTGCCAGTCTTTTAGACTGAAAACTATTTTTCTATTCTCAAATTCAATTTCACATAATTACCTCAAAAAAATGTGTACATTGAAGAGGGGATTGAGACCCTTTCATCTATTTTTTTTCATTTCAGAAGTCAACTATTCCGGAATGAATAGGTTTCCAGGAAGGATTTGTGCATTTTCAGTGTGGAAAAACGGGAAATGGTCAAAAAATAATAAAATATACACGAAGAACGTCATACACATGTACGAAACTCGGGGAAATGTAGATAAATTCAAAACGCTCGGGAGCCTCCGAGATTTTTCGTTAGAGCTACATGGGAGACAGTGGAAAGCGTACAATAAATCCCGAAAAAGCGAAGAAACACTCGCATGCAGGATTTACCGGGTGTATGATACTGAAGCACACAATGAGAAAGTCCAACGAGCTCCCTCCCTCCCTCTCTCTCTCTCTCTCTCTCTCTCTCTCTCTCTTTCTCTCACCCTTCCTGTCTGCTGGTGAACACCCATGGATATAATGTGTGTAATCCCCGCCAAAACCAGCGTAAGTCCTGGCAATAATTCATCCAACTCCCATTGTGCGTCATGAAACGGACGAAGATTTCCGTTTTCCTCATAATATAATTATTAAACAGACAATAAATAAAATACTATTACAGAAATCATAGGGGTTTGTCAAATAATAAGTTACGAAAACATGGATAAACACACATCGGATTACTGTAGCAAACAAAAAATTACGAAACATGCAAAAACGACTACAAAAAGGGATCGCTCTCAGCAAAACTAAAAACACAACTGGATCGAATTTCACGTAAAGATAATAATTCTTTTTTCGTTAGAATTTAAGTTTTATGAAAAGTTAATAAACAATTTAAGGGCTATTAAAGTTTATGAGACCAAGTACTA
Organism: Campoplex capitator; assembly: GCA_037576405.1. NCBI lineage: Eukaryota > Metazoa > Arthropoda > Insecta > Hymenoptera > Ichneumonidae > Campoplex > Campoplex capitator. The sequence continues at coordinate 1,986,608 of JARBWI010000323.1, read as the reverse complement.
CGGAGAATTTTACTATATTTTTAGTTTAGATGTTGACAGCAGTATTCTTAGTTAGAGGTCAAGCATTACTTGCGTGCTTCCGTAAAAGCAAACTTTTTGTATGCTTTTAACAACGTAAAAAAAAAAAAAAAAAAAAAACATCAACGTAAAAGCGGCATGGAGCAGGAGTGACTATGAATCCAAGCCAGATTACCCATTGAAAAAATAAAAGAATCGCAATAGCTTGCACGATGAGCTTGAGCGCCGCCACACTTTTATAGTACTCTAGTTTGATAACTAGAGCGAATTACTCATTGTTGGCACACCAGCCAATGAACGAACAAAACTATTTTCATCGAAAAATCTCAATTGTATGACAACGAAGGTGGACATTTTTGATCATTGAAACTTTTGACTGAAATCATTTTTTAGCTGTTCATCTTCGAATGTTCATCATACGGGCGATATAATAAGCCCGATGCGAAGTAATATTTATTATAAAATAATATCACTGTGACATTGCGAATTGCGTACGTTTAAAAAAAAATCCCAATTTCCCCCATCCACCAAGCCAGTAGAAAAAAAACAATCAGCATGAAAAATGTGTGAAAAAAAGTGACATTTTTTGATGCACCGAAAGGATAAAATATTATTCCTTAGGAAGCAGCGATTAATTAAATTTCACGCGGAATTAATTCTCAAAAGTCTTGTAAAAGAGTAAGGATCTGCATTCCTTGCAGATCCAATTTAATGTCGCATTCAAGTGAATATCACACGCAGTAAGAATTTCAGTGCGAAACTTTATTTATTATTCTTTCCATGCAGGGTTCTGGTAAAATTTAGACATGCTGAAAATGAAAGAATGATGGATCATTTGGGATTTTAAAAATACGAGAGTGTCTTCTTCTGCCTCTGACATGAAGCTGTCAAACCATATGAGTGACCGAAATAATTGATTGCTAAAAGTTAGTATATTTTGAATGAGAAGTGAGACACTTATCGGATGGAAATGGATGGGACAGGGCAAACTGGCTTAATTGATTGGCACGTATTAGTGAGATTTTTCCTCTTTTATGTCCGTCTTTTTCGCACCCTTCCACTACTGGAACGGGTGACGCTACGTCAAATAAAAAAAAAAAAGTTACTCGCCATTGGAACAAATATGAATTTTACCTTTGAGAATTCCCTTCGGAGTCGAATGATTAAAAAATAATTTGACACTTTATGACATAAAATAAACGTGTCTGTGCATTAATTGTTAAAGGCATCCCCCCCCCCCTTCCACCGTACGCGTTAAACCAGAGTGTCGCATTCAATTAAACCGTTATGGGCACGAGGGCAGGTACCGAGGTTAAAAAAAACAAAAGGGAAATTCTCGGTTCTGCTATAATTCACTCGAGAATTTGCTGCGTCAGGTGCAACGAGAGGCTCACACAAGAAAAGCGCTTTAGTTGAAGGTTTTCCTTTTTAATTTTTTATTGTCGGCTTCTACTCGGCGTCACCCTCCTTATAAAGCTGCTATTTTACAATAACGCCCGTCTATGTGGGTGCCTTTGGGCCGGCTAACGCTTCGTGTACTACGCACTCTGCCGCCACCAAGCTCATAAAAAGCTCGCGAGCGTCAAGTGAACGAGAGGACGAAATAAAAAAAGTCATGTTTTGTTGTTGTTGTTGTTTTTTTTTTTTTTTTCCATGATGTAAAAGCAACCAGAACGACGGAATTTAACTTCCTATAAATTTAAAAACTCAGCCTGTCCGATTGTACGTTCGTCCTCGTTGCTAAAAATCTATTTGTTATTTCGATAAAGCTGTTTAATACTTCGTGCATGGAAACGAACCCACCGGTGACATATGTATTTTCGTTTTTTGTAAGCAACGTTCTATACGGATTTTCAATATTTTAATTCATCAATTAATAAATATTCTACCAACGACATAGTGATAACAAATCAATCGATCCTGGTCAATCCGTTTTTATAGGATCGAATGTAACTTTCATTCTCCAATATTATTTTACAAAAGCGTATCTGAATTACGAAAGAGCCTTTCAGTATGATACCAGAAACAGATCGTTACAATACTTCTCGTTAAAAATTTGTAAAATCATTCGAATGTATTTTGTTAAACTCGAAGCTGTTATCTCTCTACTGCTTCAAAGTAGTTCGAAGTAGGCTATCGATTGTTCGGTTCATATTTATGATTTGAGCAGAAAAATGATCTACAAACGAATTCAAAACGAAATGCAAACTCTTTTGTTCACTGAAATATTGGAAATCGTGAAACATTGGAATTGCTTCAACTTTTGAAAATGCTTGACCTCGAGATACACTTGCTAACATGACACGGAACAAAGCTGACTGTATTATAAACTCAATTATGATTTAACTTTTATCAATGATTTTCGATAACCGAATGAATGCAATTGCACTCATATTAATTGGAGGGATCCTCATAGTCAGAAGAATATAAATTTATAATATTTTCGATGTGAAATCAGTAATAGCATACATACTTGAAAAAAATAAGTTCCATCTTCGGGAGTAAAAGCAACTCGCGACATAACGGAAACGTCAAAAGTGGAACGATCGAAAGAACAAAACCTATAGGTAGAGAGTGTGCAACCGTGAATCGTGAAAGCATGGAATTCGCGAAGCCGGTAGAGTGAAGTCGTTCGGGGCCAAGTATCAAGTATAGTATATAGCTAAAGGTAAAATCCGATAAACAGGCTGAATCGTCAATTATTGTGAACTCAATATTTGACGAAATTTCGAGGCGACAAAATCCTTTGCTATTTCTTTTCTATTCTTATTGGCGTTATAGCGCAAAGCTCTTTCGTTTCGTTCGATAAGTTGAACGTTCTTTTAATGGCGACAATTTGAAGTTCTTTCAGGGAGATTTCTTCAATCTCGAGTACAGGTACGCGACACGTCGTGCCTTTTTCGTTTGATAACTATTTTTTTAATACTTGGCGTCAAGACGCTGCCACGTCTCTAGATATATGTAATATACAGTGTATACTAGACGGATACGCATATAATATATACATATCCGCCATGAGTTGTAAAACCGTCTCGGTACCGCGACGCGGAAATAAGTTATGAACTCTATGCATTTTAAACGACAAAATCTGGTCCTCCTGCAGCGATTTTTTCTTGCATTATATTTTTTCATATTTTTTTAGTTTTTTGATAACTTTCATCCACTTGAAGACTGTCCCATTTTTGTTTCAGTTTTATTCCCGGTGGCGTCTAGCGTTATCTTTCTTTCACCGAGAAAAATGCATTATTGGCTCCACATCCCATCCTCCCTGAAGCTCGTACGTGTGTCACGTGGTTTTGTCGCGGGGCTCCCAAGCTTGTGCATAAGATCGCAGTTCCCCGAGTCAGCGAGCACACTTGTCTCGTCTATTTCGCCCTTTCTCTCTTTCTCACTTTGTTCCTTCTTCGCACGTACAGATTTCGCAATTCCGTGGATATCATACGCTCGCAAATTTTACACAATTTATATTTTTCGCGGTACATTGTTCCAGCCCTTTCCACTTATTCCCGGGTAACGAGACCAATTTTTCACCGGTGACGTTTCGAAAAGAAGCAAAACGTGAAAATTCATGCTCTTATGAACATTCATTACGGAAAATAATGCCCGCAGAACGCAAAGTTTCCGACATCTAATTTACGCTCAGCAATAAAGTTTTCAATATCAATACTGAAACGTGTATTTATTATATTAGTTACCATTAGTGATTGTTAAAATGTAAATATTAACATGCTAACACCGATTGACATGCAACTGGTATATTTGTTGTGTGAAATTCTCTCTGCGCAGGAATAGCAGGGTGTCAAGTCGTTACAGAGCTACTGTCCACTGTCTCAAGCGGATCGGGCAGCTCGCCTACAAGCAGCTCTCCAACCGTGGTAAGTCTACGCCGTGGGAAAAACTCATCCTTGTCAACAGAACCTAGAGGTAGCTCGAGCCTGTGGTATTTCGACATTCTTCAACGTTCAACTATTCCCACCACTTTCTAACGATCCGCCTTTCAATATCGCAGAAATTGTGCATTCCAACATTCGAACTGGACGTTTTTTTTCAGATGAGTCACAGTGACACTTGAATCTTGATGGCCACTGAAGACAGTAGTTGAAGTGCCTTTTTCGATGCCGGACCCAGTGATCATCGACGATTAAAACATTACCCGATCAAAAGTGCATCATGATTTCCTGGTCCAATATTGACCCGTGAAACTTCATGATTTTCCACCTCATCTCCAACACTCGACTTAACAAGATTGAATCTGGCTCACAACTGGCGTCGTCACATTAACAAAGTGGGATTGCAATCAATAGGTAGGCGTGGATGCTCCATCATCGCGGATAGGAACTGGTTGATGGCATGCTTCTAGCAACTTTTTTCTTTTCAAAATCTTTGTAACGTTATCCGTATTTATCCCCCCCCCCCCTCCCAAGAATTTTTTTTATATATAATTATACCTAATTTGATCTGTATAGCCATATATGGTCGTATACGAAAATTGACCAGGTCAAATCATGTATGATTATATCGCCATATATACTCATATATCTATTGATATATGAACAGATATGATTGTACATGAACTGAATTTTGTAATAATGAATATATAACGATGTATGATCATGTTTGAGTATATATTATCGTAACAGCGATATTAGATATTAGATATGAAAACATTTTGATGTTTGACGATATCTTAAAATATCGAAACTCAGGATTTTCAATCTTGTTTCCTGTACTCTCTGTTGGAGAGAGGTGTATACATGGAAACTGAGTTTCTAACGCGATCACTTATTTAGAATGAATGATGATCAAGCTGAATAGGGATTATAACTTGTAGGCGCACGATCGATGCGTCGCTAGCGCGAGAGCGCAGCGACCGTGGCCCTCTGGCGGATTTTTGCCACACCATAAAATCGAAGTGACATCATCCGTCTCATGTATAAGCTAATATCTAATCAGATATAGGTCCATACTATTTAGCTGTTCTTCTTCCTTTGAGACATGAGATGTGTACTTGTATGAGATATATGGATCCTATACATATTCATATTCGTGGCCACATTTACTCAAATATGATGAGCCAATACCAGTTCGATACGCTCAGATCTAACCGTACATTCATCTATATTTGTTCAGACATGAGACTATATCAGATAGATAGTCTAAGATGCAATCAAACATATGAGTCTCTTGATATAATATTAAATTAGTAATTCACTAATTATTAGTTAATATGAGTTCCATAGACTTCTATGAACTCAGACATGGGTCAATATTAGATGTACACTTCTGGCTCGATACATGGAGTGATATTTAATAATACATGTGCATATACACGACATGAGTCGTGTATATGCATACTGGTGGCGACGCCAATAGTGCGGGAAAGGCATTTTGTGCGGGACAAAACGTATGTATGTACACGACTACACATTCTCACTCTGGTGAGAATGTATAGGTATGCACGGTCCCAATAGCAGAGCGAGAAAGTCACTATGAATTCTTGAACAAGCTGTATCTGACCAGAGCTGAGGGGTAAAAGGCGTCCTCGAAGATTTTTGTTCTCAATAAATTGGCCATCTGCAATTAAGCCGTAGCGTTCGCTTCTTTCCTATCTCTCACTCTCTTGCTATTTCTCTGTCGCAGAGGCCTCAATCACAGTCTCGTTCTAGAAAGGAAACGGAGGGACAGGATTGGATTTTTGCCAGAGGAAGTTATATCCAGCCGTTCTCCCGGACCAAATCCTGGCCTTGCGACTGTCCCCTTCTTCCCTTCATACATAATTTCACCCTGACTCCGTTCTCACCATTCTGGCAAGAGATCCAGCAGCACGATCGCACCAATACTTCTTCGGGACTTTGGAACTATGAACGGTCTGCAAATGTATGAAGCTTCCTTTCCAAAAGTTTAACTTGGAAGAATTCGTTTGATGAATTTATCTGGCTGACCATTTTGAATAAGTACTTTTGTGTCGTATGTCTCAACTAATTATTCGATGTGCCTAGTAGTCTTTGAATCCTCCTTTTACCTTCGCTTCGTCGCAACTCTTTGTCATATGGGTCAAGGTACCAGTTGAAAAGTGGCGAAATTGATTGTGAATCTTGCTTATTCATAAATTATTTTATATCTTGTTAGGGAAGACATTTTGGTTTCAATAAATTTTGTCAATTACATTGATACATCATAATATATGATTTGTTACACCTGGCGAAAAGAGATAAACACGCTGCCGCGTCTCTAGATATCAAAGTATGATTACTTTATATATTTTTTACACTCTATCTTATCCTATTAGGTGTCGATCAGACTGGAATATATTGTGTAAAATCATTTAAAAAGTGATAAATCATTTTTCACGAACACCATTCATTTCTTCCTGGAATGGTTTGTTTTTTTCTCTAAATCAGGATTAGATACCGGATATAAAACGAGCTTTGGAAGAATCAGATTATAACCTACTGATAGCCGCAGATCAGCGAAGCACAAGTTTATGGATGATCCGCTCTCGTCATAATAAATCTAAAACATCCAGGCAATGGTCATAAAAGCTTGGTAGCCCCGAAGCTCGTCTTGGTAAGCGTCGAGTCACCGAGAAACAATTATCAAGACATCCAGATCGTGAGCTTCGCTACTTTCAATTCTGTTCCTTCTTTCTTGCTCTCCGGAATGGTGGGTTTGTGCATCACCTTTTACTAGCATTTGGCTGAAGTATACACAATGTGTATGTATACTTTGTATACGACCGAATGGGCGGGTATAAGTGCTTCAGGGGGACTCGCAAGAACGGTCTTCAGGATATTAGCGCGTTATTGCCAAAGGTTATTGGCTCCATCGATTTTCCCCTCGTGAACTTTCTCATTCTTTGTCATGTATTTTTCTTCTTTTTTTATCACATGGACCACCTTCAACAAAGACTTTCGCGTTGCCCAGCATCTAAAACTTCTCCACCCACCAGTTAAAACGAGGGTCAACGTCCCCTATCATCATCGTAGTCGTCCCGTTCGAGTCACGCCTCGGGGATTACGAATCTGTACGCAAAACCTCACCCTATCAAAATCCACGTGTTCAGCCGGCCAAAAAAAGTTGCGAAAAATATTGCAATGCCTGCAAAATGGGTTGGTAGCAAAAACATTTTCGTGCCAGTCAACGAATCCAATTGTTGTTCGAGAATATTGAAAATAACACTCGAGCCGAGAAAAACAGAAATTGCGAATTGGCAAAATGCTGTAGTACCTAAAATAACTGTTGTTTATATAAAATTAAAGAAGACATTAGAAGCATGAAAGTGAGTCAATAAAGAAACGATCGATAAACAGTAAAAAAAAGAAATAATTTGATGACTATCAAGCAGAAAAATTATCACTAAAGAGATCTCCATCCCGCTGATTATGCATGACTAAAAAAACCTCAATTCACTTTTATTTCGTGGCTCCGGATCGTCACGAAATTTTACCCTCCATTCCCAATGGTTTTCGAGCGAACATTTTTCAGAGTGAGGAAACATTTTTCTAAAACACGCGAGACTGCAGAGACGCGCAATTAAATATATTTGCAAAACGAGGAAAACACGTACACACACACACACACACGGTCTCATGACCGTACAGAAGGGTAGAAAACGTTAGCAAGCGTAGACATTTTGAAATTTTTGCATAAATTGGCGGGGGTGAATCGGACGCGGAGGGTGTCACCACGGATGAGGAAATGAGTTAGGGTTGGGAAGAGTCGAGGAAGTCTATCTGCTGATTCAGGCTGGTCCTCAGTCCAGTGGATGAGGCAGACACACGTGTGATGAGAGAGTTTGATGCGGATATATACGCAGGCAGGCATTCTGCTTTTGCAGTGAAGCCACGAGGGAGTTTGTGCTCGTACAGAGCAGCAACTTTTGCTTATATGTGTGTATGCATGTATTTACGTTGATAGGCTCTCGGATATACGGGCTGTGTGCCCTCTCTCCCTTGGACAGTGGGAAACATTGTTTTGGGCCTATAAATAATCGTTATTGCCGCGTTAATCATGGATGGTCGTGTGGACCTCCATTATTCGCATGCCAGTGGCTGCTGTACGCTGTATGGCTATGAACTTTTGGGAGGGTGCAACTAAAGAGGCAAGACAAAGAGAGGGAGGGAAGCTGAGAGAGCTTTCGGTATGTTATTGCTCTAGTCGACGCTACGCGAGGCTTCAACCAACACAGTCCTCTTCCCAAAACCAACGCTTACGGTATTAGGATACTTATGTACGTTGTATTTGTGCTCATAGGTCTATAGAGCTACCAGTCGGCAGGGAAACCCTATCGAATCAGATGGTCTATTGCTCTTTTCCCTACAGCTCTTTCCACCATCCTCGCATGCGATAACTTTTAGAGGGAAAGAAAGAGAGAGGAGGTGGAGGAAGAGAGAGGATCAGTAATATCCCAGAAAGAGAGAGAGAGAAAGGGGAGGGGGTAGAGAAGGGAGAGAGAGAGAGAGAGAGAGTAGGCATGCCTTGAATTGTTGAGAACCGGCTGATCGTTGGAGATGCTCAGACGTAGCCAGAATTCGCATTATTGGTATCTACATACCTCGTGAGTTTTCAATTCATCTCTCCTTCCAACCTCCTAGCTCTCGTGCTTTCCCTTCATCTCTATCCCGCATTCGACTCGCTTCCTACTATAATCGCTGCCGCGATGCATCAACTATACCCTCTGCACGAATTTACCAACCGGTAGGCGACAAAAATTCATTACCGCGTTGATTGAAGCCGCGGCTGCGAAGAACCCGTGCGCTTTCCAAAGAATGGTTGGAACTCTTCATTCTTAATATTCTTCGCAAAGTTCAATGTTTATCAATTCATTCGGGTCGCTATAAACAAATACAATCGAAATCCAACAAGGAATGAAGCCAAAGTGGTAGAACTGTAGTCATGCTTTGTGTCCAAATAACGTATTATCCTGTTAGCAATAACTTTCATTGAAAAATAGAATTTCATCAGAGTTTTGAAACTTTATGAAGCTTAAAATAACCGAAAAAGAAAAGAGAAAAACAAGTGAAGGGAATTAATTAGCTGTAAGCTATTTTTTTTTTTTCTGTAACAACGGCGACTAATTCCAATGGAAATTTGTGAGCTTGAATTCTAGACGGATAATTACGTTGGGAATTTGTTGGAAATTGCGAAACTTCGATATAATTTGGTCGATTCATTCAAATTTAATTCTCTTGAGCACATTATTATTTCTCGATAATCGGACGTTTGCGTGTTGTTGATGTTACACAAGCGCAGTTTGACGTGGTCACACATATACCAACCCATGAAAGCGCTACGCACAAACACGTTTATTTGCTTATCACGTGACTTCCTATAGCCTCTTTTTCAAGCCAGTAGAGGACACCAAGGGGCTGTACCGGGGTGCTTCTACCGAGTGGCATACAGAGCAGGCAAAAAAATATATACCCAACCCGCTCATAGAGTTTATTTTCTCTCCCTTTCTCTCTTTGTCACTCGCTTTTCGCATGACCCCGGGCTACATTAATGTGAAACGTATAATTTCATTACACCCTAGAGATGATAGCTCGCTAATTGATTTCTCCATCTCTTACCAAATTTAGTATAGCCTCACTCTCGTATAAATATGACGTATTCCATGCGAAACCAAACAGTCCCAAATCTTGAGCATTTTTTTTTTCATTTCAACGATATTTTTCCATTCAATTTGTAAATAGAGTTTCTAGGGATTTTATCAAATTTTTATCTCAATCTGTTCAAAATAACGAATTTTTCGAAATTTCATACGTTTTTTTTGAGATCAACACCAGTCATATCAAAATAAAATATTTTCAGATTCGTAAAAAAAAATCCGAAAATTTTAAAGTAATTCAATATCATACGTTTCTTTCATTATTCAATCAAACATTTTTTCACACCTTGATCCTGAATAATTGCTATGGAATAATATTGCGGTTCTTTTGTATTTTTATTTCCATGGAACAATCATTTAAGACAATAAAAATAATCAAGCGTTTATTCAAGCGATAACTCAACTGTTGAATAAAGCATAATTATTTTGAATTTTTTTTTTGTTTTCAGTGGTAATCTCTGAATATAAAAATTGCCAAATTCGAAAATCATCAGGGTCAGAGGAACTGGTTGATTGATCCTAGAATGCACCATACAGAAATATGCATATACCGATATATTATGTACATCGTATGCGTCTCCTCGGTGTTATGCGGTGAATTATATATGTATATACGTGTGTCTGTGTGTGTCGGTGTCTGTATAAATTGATTGGCATACCGTGTGCGTGCGATCGCAACGTCCGAACTAGAGTAGAAAGGTAGACAGAGAGAACGAGACGGGCTCTGGTCCAAACGATAAACCGCGCTTTGCGCCATGAGAAAATATATATATCCTCTTAGCACAAGCGTATACCGGTGATGTGCCCCATCATGTGGTAATACCCACAATGAACTGCCACTCAAAATTCACGTATTTGGTAACGTCACGCTCTCCGATATACATATGTATAAATAAGCATCAGGCTTTCTATGTCAAGAGGATATTTTGATCAGTGGGAGCGTAAAATTTGGTGAATTCTCATGCTGGAAAAAATTCATCCGGATCTATGACCCTCCTTCATACTCTACAAACGAAAAGAGTGATTATTATCATTCTCATTGAATCGGCTGTTACTTCCAAATGTTGGACTATTCATGACGTATAACTTTATGAGTTACGAAGTGAATTTCATGAGGTAGAAACTGCAAGTTATAACCATAATTCTAGAATGCTTGCTGATACAAAAGTTGATTGAGGTCATCCACCTTTTTTTATATTACTTTAAAATCATATCACGTGAAATGGATTATTTTTCCTGCACTATTTTTTTTTAATGCTCTCATTTTTTATATCCAATTATAAACGTCGTAAGTCTTTCCAGAGTTTGTTCAAAGTTATATGAATATTGAGGTGAATTGGTCGAAACTCATTTTTAGGGTAAACATTTTGGTTGAAAACAAATTTATGCGCTACACCGAGGACCTACCCATACGCTATTTGATTCGACACAATGAAAGCGATAGGAAGATGCATGCATGGGAAAACAATCGTGGAGGCAGAAACAAAATCGTTAACGAAAGGAATTTCGTGACAACGAATAGGTTATTGTTTCCAAGGACTTATAGGGTGATCGTGAAACCGTGGACTCAAATCACCCCATCGATGTAAACCTAACAAAAGTATCATTCCCATTCACTTGCATAATGACATCCAAACCTATACGTTATACATTGACGGAAGCAGCGAGAATACGATGCTATTCACATCACATTTTCTCTTGAGAGTACCGCTGTTAGGTAACTATGAATACCTGCATTTGTAAAGGATTACCCATAAAGTACGACCATTTTCTACCGGCCGAAATTTTACGAGCATTTCAGGTATGCGAAATCAACAGCTTTGGAACAACATTGTATTTCAAATCGGATTAAACATCATCATATTCCAAAATTTCATTAAATATTTGATTTCGAGAGGAGCCTCCGAAAAATTGTACACTGCAGCATCGATTTATGGAACCTTGATTTATGCAATATTTTCCACTGTGCGGCTTTTGTATCAATCGGTTTGCATTTGGCAGGGGAAATGCCTTGCCCGATCCGGCCACTTCGAACAATCAAATTCGCCGTGTTCTTTAAAATATGATTAAAAAACATTGAATTTAATAACCAGATCATATTTGTTCAATATTATTTCTCATTTTTGGTCATAAATCACTGAATTACTGAAGGTGTACCGTTGGAATGTTGCCTGAACTTGAGCTATACGATTATTATGAATTACTTTTAAAAGTTTTACGATGTTCTCGAAGTAAATGTTATTGAAAGATAGTTTGAAGAAAATGTTGAGGTACGATAGGTTCTTGTCAACCGTAACTATCATCATCAAGCGAATCTCTCTAAAAATTGATCAAAAATACCACAAGACTTTCCATTCTTTCTTAATCTCACGAAATATTAGTGAAATTGTCATTGGAATTCCTGCAGCTGGTACTTCGCCTTCATATTTGTCAAAGCCTTTTGTTCAGGAATCGTGAAGTGTTTGCCATTACCAATAGCTCGAACAATGAAACTTGTGCTACGAATAACTTAACGCAAAACCGTTATTCCAATCGAACATTTTAGCAAATATCTCGTACGTTCTCGAGTTATTTTTCCCCTCCCCCCTGACCTCTTTCCGATCACCACACTTCGCCTCTGTCCACTTACCATCTTGCTCCTCGTACATCTCCTTTACTGGAGTCTCAGCCTTATGCGGCCTATCGTCAACCGTAATCAGCTTCAGCTACTCGTTAGCTCAAGCTTTGCTCAATCTCAGAAATCCTTAAAACGCCTCATTTTCCCTGATGAATACATGTTGATTATGAACACTTCCATTTTGCATTGTTCTGCTCTGTACATAATTGACGTACACAATCGAACCGAAGGAACAACTTCAAGCAACCTCGGAGCGAATGAATCTGGCACTCCTTAGTTAATCAAAACGACTTCCGCGTCTTTTCAAACGTTGGTAAACACGTCACATCATGATACATTAACTTCCAGCAAAAAGAAATTTGAAATGGCACAATTTGATCTCTCGATAGGGTAGAGGCATCATCTAAATTGTGCTCTTTCACTCCTTCAGGCACTTCATATGTCAGAGTCACCAGGTATGTCTTGTAGCAGGTCTGTTGGTTCGACGAGAGTATTCTTGGAAGTGCTGTCTCGCCACTGTCAGAGATAGCTTAGTAGAGAACCGAGAAAGGGTATGAGGTGCGAGGCCAAAGCGATCCAACTCAGATGAGAGAAACACTTCGTATATAGACATATAAAATAGTGTAAAAATTTGTAGAGAAACGTAAGTAAGAGTTCGAAGAAAATTCTTCTGGGATAGCTCGACTACTCGAGACGCTAGAAAGCTCTAGAGAAGACAGAGGGAAGACGGAAAACGTCGAGATCTTAGAGACGATCAGGTGGATCGGAGCGAAAAGTCAGGTGTCCTCCGATGCCAAACGCTTCAAAAGATGGACGATTGTACTCCAGAGACACACCCAGATACACACTTCCTCACGCACACATACACTCACACACGCAAACACGAGCGTACGCGGTAGTGATGTAGTACCTATCTACCTGCATGACCATAGCATACCATAGTAAATAATATATTTATGTAGCTTCCAAGAGATATCATGAACCGTGCAGAATAAAAAGATGACAGAAGTTCTGACTGGTTTTGTTGATCGCCAAAAAGTTCAAGCAGCGGATACTACAAATTGAATCAAGGTCTCCACGCTTCGTTTGCTCATAGAAATTAATATCAAAAGAGATGAAAAGAGTTGCACCATCATCCCTCTCCCAACAGCTATAACACCAGCGTCTTAAGCAAAATCTTTTTAACCTGAAGTCTACCAGAATCTGAGAGAGAAAGAAAGGAAAGGAGATAGGGAGAGAGAAAAAAAAAGGAGAAAAGGTTCTGTAATATCCGACCTATTTCCATGATATCGTATAAATCATCTGAGCAATGTACATCGTTCGCAAAGAGTAGAAGTAGAGAAATGGTAAGGGGATTGGAGAAAGGCTCTCGAGACCAGTTCCAGGGGGTTCTGGAGAACTGTACGTAACTTCCTCTGGGCTAGAGGGCGTATACTCATATATACATAACAAACCGAGAGCCAACTCACTGCCGCGGGGACCAATAAGTAATTACGCCGCAGTGGTAAAGAAAAATGTGACCCGGCGTTCGGGCTATTTGTTCGAGTATATACAGACTGGTAATCCCAAGGTGAAAACAATGGGTGCTACCAACAAGCGTCTAGGAAAAGTGCATTTTTCGATGTATTTGAAGGAAAAAAAAAAAAGAACTTAAAAAAAAAACTTTTTCTACATTCTTCGTTATCGTTACATCCACAAATTGTGTAATAAGGTAACCGCGAGAAAACGGGGCAGAACGACTCCGCTTTTTCATTTTTTTTCTTTTCTTCTCTTTCTCTTTCTCTATACCCTCTGCTTTGCCAAACAAAAGATCATGTTATTTATTGCGGTTATCGGTTTTCACTGCTCCCACTTTTGCCGTCTGTATACCACCTTCTCCAAAGCTCCAATGGCTGGTTCACTTTCGACTTTTTATTTATGCACCGATATTGGCGAATAGCAGTGTGGTAGGAGGAAACAAGAGCATCGTTCGCGACAATACATTCGTTTCCAATTTGTTTGCGATAAAAAGTTTAATATCGCAGTAAAAGAAAGAAGCGCGAAATGAGAACGAATAAAAAATTTCGCGGGGACATACCAAGCATGAATAATATGAGGCAAATGAAAAAATCTGCTGGAAAAGTAATGACAAATTTGGGGTTTTAATTGTATCTGTATTTTCCTCTGATGTGTTCTATCGCGCGGGTATATCTGGCTAGCCGGATTATTAAGTTTTCATGAAAATATTTTGAATCGATCCTGATCAATCATTCGGAACCTTCCTCATTTCATTAGCAGATAAATTCTGTGAAATCGCGAATATTTCTTTAAATGATGAAAATTGGTAATTAACAGAATTTCATTTCCCTTTACATTTTTATACGATTGATGCTACCTCGCACATGACAACTGTGCTATAAATACTTATATTCCTTCACTGTCCATGACAAGCCTTCGGGATTAGCTCCTGTTTGCAGTGGATCGAAGCGTAGAATTGGAGATTATTGGATTCTCGTTAGGCCTCTTCTGTGGGACACGTCGCTTCGAGGTGAGTCGCACACCGAGGCAATGATGACGTGAAACCTGTCAGAAATTAGCGATACACGTCGTTATATCTATGCACGAAAGAACAGACAAAATATTGCAAATTCAAATAACTCCACTTTAGTTTGGGTGAATTTCAAATGGACTCAATCTGTAACATCCATTTTTTCCAAATGTCATATTGTACTAGTTCCAAGTCATTGTCATTCTTGTTGCTGGTGGGCTTATTTCTCTCAAGTATATCATTTTTTCCAGCCCTCACATGAAAAATCGATGTAGGAATTCACTATCTACACGATTATCTTCAATTGTGGCAATCTTGAGTGAGCATCACTTGCCCAATATCCCAATTACCACTCCAGCAGTCAATTGTAAATTAAATAAAAGTTCTAAGCCACCGTATCATGGATTACGAGAGAATAAAATATCAGAAAGTACTTTGATTCGAGTGAGACGTCCTAGAAACCTTCATTTGTTCTCTCAATGGAACTAGTGAATCAGCCAATTATTTCGATAACAAAATTAATCATACTCTTTACATATTCGTTCTTTGTATACATCTACCCTCTAGCGTTAGAGTTTTGGGGGGATAAAACGCTTTTAGGGTATGGTATAAGCTCGTGTGCTGGGTAAACAGGTTATCGTATAGGCAATACCAACTACGAAACTTTGTTATAAAGTTGGCTGAATTATATTTGACACACGTAGGTAGAGCGCGTCCTTTGCCAAAGTGGAAGTGTCTCCGAGTATCAAAATAGGCCACCAGCTAGGCCATAACCCAACCCACTTCCTACGACCTCTCTCGTTCATCCGCTAAAACACACGACGGGAAATTGCAATATCTATCTGGGCACTTGCACACGCCATATATCACATCTTCTGTGTATACAGCCTTCTCTCTTTGTCTCTCTTTTTCACGAGATGTACATATGTATACATGAATACTAGTCCACGTAACGGAGCCGTGCACAGCAAAGTTGTAACCAACTTGCTAAACCTCTTGCACGACGAGGTAGCGTTATATACGGGAATTGATAACGCCCAGGTTGTTAATGGATTCTCGGATCACTGCGTACGGTTTATGCAAGCTCATACGTATAATAGAATCGGCTTTGGACTTTTTGGCCGTCAATGGTCCAACTTCATCAATAAACCCATACACGCGAGTTAACTTAAAGTTTTCATATTACTATTAGAAAAAAAAAACACTCAAATATTGAGGGAACAAGAGCGCTTGGATGAGTACGATTTTTTTATTGGAATCTATTTAATCGGTCGCACAAGCAACCATCGATGGGGATAGATTTAACGATGAGTCACGAATTCTGTAATCGGTCGACGATCTTGGGACTGCACTGGAAATTCTGCTATCCGCTGCAACCATTCACAAAGGTCAATTTATAGCCGATGATGGTTCGATAAAACTCGTTTTCTATAAGGAGATTATTCCTGTGAGACTGAGCACTGAATACACGAAATAATTAACAATAAGATAATTTTAGAAAAATGAATTGGTAAAAATATGAGAAAAATCACAGTTAGCTACTAGCAAACCCGTTCAATAAACGTCAACAATAAATTAGCTTTCCATAATTCGCATTAGAAGAACTGACGTCGTGAGTAATTACTTATCATTAGAATACTAATTAAACGTATATAATACATAATTCATTAACTATTACTATAAAGCATTCGTGTAATAAATGTTTTATGCGAACGATGAAAAGCGATTTTTAGCAACGCCAAGTCCCTACAGTGATCAATAATCCGACAGTAATCAACTGTAATTACGAACGAGCGATTTTGACGGCCAGCCGCACAACTTGTGAAGACCGAATTAAAATCGAAGATCGATTATTCCATTTTATAAGAATCAACAATATTCAATTTCGATTATAAAAAAAAAT
Source organism: Campoplex capitator (assembly GCA_037576405.1). Taxonomy (NCBI): domain Eukaryota; kingdom Metazoa; phylum Arthropoda; class Insecta; order Hymenoptera; family Ichneumonidae; genus Campoplex; species Campoplex capitator. Next base: position 1,969,936 of record JARBWI010000323.1, on the reverse strand, counting down.
GTTATTTAAAAAATTATGCGTTGATTTTTGATACTATTCTACAGAAACGAGAAGATAAAAAAAGTTTAGTTCGGAGATAGCCCTATAAACCGACAGGCTCTAGAAGTGATACAGATCATTGCTCATCGTGCACTAGAAAACTACCACTATCTAAGAGGGTTCTGGCTCCAAAATGCAACCATTGCTTGCGTGATCGGTTCAGGTATCTTTACAAACAATGACGCTAGAGCATGCCATCGCGACATTCTCAAACGACTCACAATCAGTGGTATTCACTCGTCAATATCGATGTTCATTTGTATGTGACATTATATTATTATTTACAGTATTTTCATTTCTGATCTTTGACAATTATCTACAATTCTATTTTTCATTGGGGCAACGACGTTCGAAAGAGTTTAAGAGATAGGATTCCAAGACTTTTAACTAGTTCTCTTGCATCCTTCCAGAGCGAGAGTAAGACGATAAACCAGAAGCAAGGAGGAGGGAGAAGGAGGGGCTATAATGGAATACGAATATTCCGCTCATGCCTGCGGCTCGTATGTTTACCGAGCGGTAATGGGTGCGGGTGCGTGAGAAGCCTCTTAATTTTTTGCTGCCATGATTTTTTTTCCTCGAACCGAACGTTTTCTGCTCCTTCGCTGTTGCGTAGATTCAGGACGAACAAAAAAAAAAGGCGAAAAAAGGATAAGAGGGAGGCTGCAGTCTCGAGGAAACTCGTGATCTTCACTCGGGAGTGGTTGAATGAAGCTGAGAGGATGCGCCGAGGTTACTCGAGCACTTTGCGGATTCGCGAAGGAATCGCAGAGATCTTTGCAAGAAAATACCTCTGCGATTTGCCCTTCCACGAAATCAGAAGAGCCTAAGAAAGTACTGTACATCCAAGTATCTATGGCCATATACGCACACACCCATGTATGTGCATTTTCCAATGTTCAATGTAAATATAGTTTAAAAAATATTCGAACCGTTCATAGCCGAGTTGTTATGCACAAAAAGAAAATCTCATGTTGCCAAAATTTAATCGGCCAATTTTCCTTTCGTAATCGTTACGAGAAATGGAGGGGGACGAGGTCTTTGATAAGGTAAATCTTAAAATGAAAACTTAAAAAAAAATTTGTTGGATAAATCGTCAATTTTCGACTTATGACTTAGAACTAGCTTTGCAGGAACTTCAATTGCGCCAGTGATTCCGCTAAAACTTTGATCATGACATTTGATTCGTCTGCAATCCATATTATCCGACTTCGACCCACAAAAGGATGAAATTAAATGATTGCTCAATCTCGTTAACTTGTAACTTTCATCCATTAACAGAAACAAACTTGTACGAAAGAGAGGAGAGGATCGAATAATAATTCGACCAACAATTCAACGATTTTTTCAGCATCGTAGATCGATGGATATAAAAAAAATTGAATGCATATATGGCTCGAGTCGGCCATATAGCGTTGGTATCGATATCCTTGGCCATGGAGGAAAGACTCTCATATCATCGACATAACAGTAGTGCCACTGTGTGTTCTGATTGAGAACCTTGACACGAGATAGGCTTGTAGTTCAGGACGCGATCGTCATTACCCCGTTGGAAGCCACTAAATTCTTCACCGTTGAAAACCCGTTGAGCTCTAGAGAAAACGAGAGGAATCTAAGTCGTGAAAAGTTTGCGTGTACTCGTGGAAAGTGTGAAGAGAGAAAGAGGAGAGATGATGAGTGAAATCTGTGAATGGTGAATACACCAGAGCCACTTTGAAAGTGATTCGAGCGCGTATCTTCCTAGCTGTTCCATGCTACGCGCTCTCTTCATGTATATGTGAGAATATATATATATATATATACATATACAATATCCAGCTGTAAAGAGAGCTTGGCGTAAGCACTATTGGAGGAGTTGGCGAACACACGCAGTAACAGACTGTGTGAAGGATCGGTAAAGCACCCAAGTGTGCTAGAGGAAGTTAAATACCGTTCGCTAAAGTTCCTCTCGTTGCCTTCTTAATCATTGACACCGAGAGCTCACGCCCACTTGGAATGTGTAAATAACTGATTAGCTCCACTACCGAGGGAACGAATGCATAATTGAAACGTCCATTACCGTGTCATACTATATACTCATTTATCTACCGTCTGTGTGCACGTCCTGGGTATGTATAAGCGCATCTACGTGTGTATTTGTGCACACAAAATTTCGCACCCAGTTGTGACTTTTCTCGCTCGAGTATCCTCCTCCTCGATTTTCTCCCATTGTCTTTCTCCGTTTCTTCATCCTTACTTTTCTTATTACTGTAACGGTCCATCATGCGGTGCCGCATACTTTCCGTATTAAATTTCCATCACGGAAGAGACTAGACATCGCTACTCACTATTTTGACATCGATGGAGCTAGCGACCTAAAGTTTTTGGATACATTTTTCAGCTCGATTCTTCAATCGTCATTTTTCATGTTTGGATTTTCTTTTATCTCGTGCTCCTGGATGGCTATTTTCATAAATTGTTCATTTGGAGTTCATTCATTTATTCTCATTTCACGCATTTTATAACTGATGGGGACTTGAATTGCTCTTACTCACGTCTTTCCTCTGTAATTCCTACATCGCTAAAACTCGTGATGACAATTACACGAAAATCTGAACAATTTTTCTGAAATATCAACACATTCGAGATTCTGGAAGAATGATTTTTTTTTTTTAATCAATGAATTATTAAGTCAATGGGCTATTGGATGAAAGCTATAAAAGAAAAGAACTATGAACCGGAGGTTAAATGTACAAGGCGACTTGCGCGCGATGTCCATGATCGCATTCGAAGACGAATGCGAGTGGCAAAAAGTTTGAGGCCAGGGGTCCATAGCTCCGTCGATTTTCCGGTAGATAAACCAGAGGGTAAAGAATAGAGGGAAAGACGGAAATAGATGGAGAAAAGAGAGATGCACGAAGTTTTATGTTCGTTTGACTGGTAATGGAAGAGGGCAACAACCAATATTGTGATTGCTTTGAGGCTACGAGAACGAATACGACACATAGGTTATTTGTGCGGGTTGCCTGCACGAGCTGAGACTTAATACACACATTACACCAATACATACATATTTTGCCTTAGAGATAGAAGAAAGAAAGAGATGAAAGAGAGACAGTTCACATGGGCAATTTACACACGTACGATTGGACACGAAGGATATTCATCTCAGTTCTCTCTACGACACATATATAACACGTATGTGTATACATAGCCATATACGAATTCACAAAGTTCAGAAAGGCGCCAAAATCTTTCTTGCATTCATTTGAGCCGCCCTTCCACATCTGAGCCTATGTATGGTCTGTACGCGTTTGTATCGCGCGAGAGCGCGCAGCATCGGTTGACAGATTGGAAACAACCCGAGACTTTTATGGCAGCTGTTCCCCGCGTGCTCATAAATCCTTTATCTCGCTTGTTTATCCTACCACGAGAGAGGGTATTTTTCATTTGCGTTAAAATTGTTCCATCGTGCTGCATCAAACAACAAAACATCTCTCATGTTCCGGATCCGGATGTTTAACGAATATTTCGATCAATCTACCTCGTAATGGCATTCTGTTTAATTGAATTTAATTAAAGTACTTTCCTAATTGAAATGAAATTGAGAGTCAAATCGAAATTTTCCTCTACAGAAAATTGCAAATTTCTAATTCATTTTAATTTGCTAATTGTGGCCAATCTGCTTGATTATTATACTCATTAGTCAGGCAGTGAAAAATTTTCATTTTGCCCAGGCTAGTTAATTAATTGAAGAATCAATTTTGCATTTGATAAATAATGTCTGCTTGAAAAACATTTTCTAGACCGACTGAAAAGTACTCGAGTATGCTGTACCCATCGATTTTTTTCATTATTCACTTTTTAAATAAATTATCCATCCCCTCATCTTTTCTCAAATTAAGTTAAGATTCATGTGCTGCAATCAATATTTTTATCTCTGTGAAAACGACATTTGCCCAACGAAAAAGAGGTGGTCATAATATCGACTCCGGCCATGCGTTATAGGGTGAAAGCTGTAAGCAGCTGATTTGAAAGAAATTTATTTATCATGATAACAAAGTTTATTTTCTATTTATGCTCAACATTTATGCTGTTTTTTAATTCAACAGAATAATGCTCAATGTTAATGAATTCGTCAGAATGAATTTAAAAAATATGATTTATAAATAAATGTTGATTATTATTTACTTACTTAAGTTTTAATGAAGCCCACTTCCTTCCAGATGTATTCACTCCTTGTGAAAAACGAAGTCGAGTTCTCGAAGCTATGTTGAAGAGCCAGTTGTCATTATGACATAGACGCCGGTCTTTAAAGTCATAATTCCACTCGAACTCTATCACCTAACGCAAGCTACGTAAAACGACGCGGTAAATGAATCAGAATCATGAAAAAAAAAGAATAGAAAAAAAAATAGAAGAAAAAAAAATTCCGGGGTTATTAGGAATAACTTTTTCCAATCAAAATAATCGTGAGAGATCCATTGCTTATTTCCAACAAACTTCAGTTCTCAGCTCAGGAAAATTGAAAATAAAAGAAATAGCAAAGTTGCATAGTTTGATAAACGTACTTTTTCGAATAAATAATAAAAATAGGTTCACGGTTTGGTTGCTTTCAATTTCCTAATTCGAGTCCCCATCGTAGTGGGATTTGAAAAAAAAGTGAATCAGTCAAGTTTATTTAATACGATTCAATCGAACTTTGACATTTATCGTCCAAGATCGATCGAGTGCATTGGAGCTGCTATAACACATTCTAGCTCCAGGTGAATATAAAAAAATTGATGCCACAAACGGATGCGAAGCGTTGAGGTCACAAGGGTACCGGAAGATGCAAGGATGTATAATCGTAATCGCATCATCGTTTGGTGTTTGAAAAACGGTGACGCTATTGAGGTTTCTCGTTGCATTGGTATGAGTATGCGTACGCGTTTATCGAAAAGCTCATATATTTATCTATTTTCCTTCGTCGTAGACAACCGGCCAAATGGCTTAATTGCTTTGTCCACGCAATTACGAAATTGCTTACAATTTACAATCAAGCTATCCCCCCTGGATGGTGCGAACGTTTGCTCGCTATCCGATGATACTGATCAATTTTATGAATGATCGCGCGTCCTGGTTTGTCTTTTTTGGCGCTCGACAAACCGGAAACTAGGACCCATATAAATCAATAGCTCAGGCATGCGCATTAGATTTGTTAAATTTCTACATTGTACCTCCCGATGAATACATATTGATAAAACATTTGAAGCGCACTTGTAATTAGCTGAAACTTGTTTAATTGGCATTTCGCGTCATGTCGGATAAATTTTGTTGTTCTTTTCATCCTACATAAATACATATGACTGAAAATGGCTTTGATGCTTGAAGCTTAAACGCGCAACTACGCACGTTGGATCATCGCTCTCTCGTAAAACAAATGTTTTACTAGAGCGATACAAATTGAACAATCGTAACATGACGAGATCTAAGTGATTGGATACAGAAAATTTACCAATTCGTTTAACCAGTGAGAATATAAAAATTGTCATATTCTGCTGTAATACCAGACAACGCGTCGAGAGGCGCTGTAGCGGCTCGTATTTATACACGATTGTCAATTAACGGAACAAGGAAAATATAACATGCAAAAGCATTAATGGACTATCGAATCAGCCACCACCGAGCATAAGAATATAAATTCATTCACTGAGCTTGATTTCCCACAGGCTGATCGGAATATTCATGGTTTTTAATACACGTATATATATTCAGAATAGATGTATTATATAAACATACTGTACGTATGTGCTGCATATGGCGTTATATCCGTCGAGATGGAAGCATAGGAAAAAAAATGATTTAAAAACAAATGAAGCTTCAGAACAGAAATTCGAGCTGCCCGAAGATATAAGTAAATAAGTTATCATATAACTCATACCCGAAGTAAATAATGCATGAAAATCGTACGTAATTGAGGCACGATTAACTCTCATAATTCAATCGATTTTTCATCTCATTTGAATACACACAATAAACACTTTTTACATCATGAAAATATGTAATTTAATATTATTTTACTAGATTTCGTTATGTTTTGAATTTCACATTAATTTTGTTTCAAATAATGTGTGTGGGTACGTAATGAGACTCGAATGAAAATAAGCTTCAGATTTTACGTTGTTCAATAACACGTGACTGCACAGATATGGCAAAATATTTTTGGTCGTGAAATGAGGATTCGAATTGATCAGCAGCACTAACTCGAACCCTCATAAATTTTTTGAGAATTTTGTCCCCTAAATCGGCCGCTTCATTTCCTTGCTTCGAAGCATTTCTGCAAGTTCGCAATGTTACTGAATTTCCTAAATCAAAACATTCATGTGACCGTACTAAATATTCAAATTTATTCAACGTCTTGGGTTTGTCACCGGTAGTGACTCAGTCTATGTTGTGAGGATAAGAAAAACGAGGAGTTATAACCGAAGAAGATTAAGAAAGAGAGCAAGAAGAGAAGACAGAGTTATATATTTATTGCAGTACATGTCGCCGTTTAAGCGGAAATATAACAGTATGCCCGACAGGCCACGCACAGATTTCAATTTCCCCGATGTTGCGCTCAAACATTCATCATGGATATATGGCTGCTATACTGGACGGTTACAGAAATTCAAAGGTATGCATAAATATGTATATGCATAGTCCGTCTGAGAAGCGAGACGTAAAGGGAATTTCTATAATTCAACCAAACTCGATTTCCCGGTCGATGGCACCCCTCGCATTGCATTCGGCTCTTCCACTGGAGCCAGAACGAATTATGAATCCATAACGGAGAGCATTTCGTACAACTAATTTCAGAGTCATTTATTCATGAGATATCAATTGTTCGTTGAATGACTGAACGTCTCCGAAAAATGAGTCAATTTAACTTTTTTTTCCACTAAAAAACTTCCATGGACTAAATACGTAGGATTACGAAGGACCTGAAATATTAATCTCAACAACGAAGAAGGAACGAAAATTTTCAGACTTTCATCCCTCATATTTTTCTTCTCGTTTATCGATGCGCTAAAATTGGAAAGAAAAGAGATAATGCAATAATTCGATTTAACCCTTTTCCAAGTTTTAATCAGAAAAACAGTCTAATTATTACCAGTTTTATTCCAAAAAGTAAAAAAATGGATTAATTATTCGACAATAAAAAATTCACGCTTCAAATCGAAGATGGCATTTGATGCAGAATCTGGTCATCATTTTCAAGTTTAACTACGATGAACTCTCCCTCACGCTTGCCCTGTCAACATTGAACCCGGGCATCTGTTTGAAAAAAAATGTCATTCAGAGTAAAACTATGTGCTTTTCTTCATGAAAAAGAAAAATGTAAAGTTTCTTTTTGAAATTATATTCCACCTAATCTGTAGTAAATAATAGTAAACTGAGAAAAAAAAGATTCAAAAAAGGTTAGGTGATGAAACGAGATGCGACATCTCTAAATGAATGGCATTTACCAATGTTGTTTTTTTTTTTTTCTGTGCGTACATATTCGTTTTATAATTGGTATAGTTTGCTGAACCATTGAAGACACGATATTCAAGAGCGATCAACGAAACGCACTGCTATTACTTTTTTGCTAGTTGGAGTATTTTTTTATTTATACGCTGAAAAAGGTGAAAAAAAAAAAGAAAATCAAATTCGGTCCGTATCACCTCGATCGGAACGTGGCGTTATTATTTCCTTTTTTATTCCTTGCAACGGAGCATACCAATCTCTTCCGCATCGCTGGAGAGCTTATATATCTCACAGTCGTTTGCAGCTCCCTGGTATGATGTGTTTCATCCATTAATTTAAAAACTGTGATTTCCCCTTTTTCACTGAGTGTATATCATCTCCCTGTTTTCAACTGTACGATCTGTACCTTTTATTTCACGAGACAAAATTCGTTTCGTTCGGGTGTCCGAGAGCACTCTACTGATTAGGTGACGACGACCAACGCTAGTTCTCATTTATCAGTCTGAAACTAGTTTTGTGAAATGAACTGTCAATATATAAAGCCAATTTCCATATCTATTTCATCGAAAGGAATAAAGATCGTTGCGATTTCGAATTTTGTTATCAGGATAAAAAGAACATCGCTGGCATCAGAGTTTGGAATAAAATTATATTCAGCGAAGCTTCATCGATTAATTATTTGGTTGAAAAATTATTGAAGTATTTGTTGCTGTAGAAAATATTAATCTGTCGGTTATTAATGAATAATTATATTAACAACTTCTCTGATAAACTTCCCAGTCGCTTTTCCCTTGCCAAAACTGATACGATCGAGTACGCTTCAAAAATCAGTTCAACCATTTTTGACGGTTGCAATTTCGAATCTGGTATAGACTTTCCGTGAGCTCCATACGAGAACAAAAGTTATTTGAGCTTCAAAAAAAAATTTAACAATTGTACAAATGAACTTGAAGTGAGCAGCTCATACGAGCAGATCAATTGTACTACTACTACCTGCCAGATCCATTACACTTCGTTCCAAATCAAAACTCTTCAAAGGTCACTCGTCACTCATTTTAGGTGTCACCGATACCGAGTGTTTCTTTCGAACGTCACTTCGTTCCAAAACATTTTAATTTAGGATAAAAGGGTTTCATTCCAGTCCGTTGGAATACATTGGAAAAATACAGTGCATTTTTGATGGGCAGGTTCGATCTGCTCGGATGAAACGGCTCACACGATTACAACCGGACTGCACTTATCATTCTATGCTGCTGCGATCCAGTTCTTTACACGTTACAAGTCCTTCATCTTTTCACATTTTTGTCCTGAGGGATTGGTACAAACTTTTCAGTAAAAAAAAATAAAAAGGAAAAAAAAACGTATTCACACAGACCGATGGAGTAAAATTTTCTTTCAGTTCGTACTTCGGATATTTGATGAAGAAAGCAATAAATGTAGGTGACATTTCTCTAATTTTGCCTCATGCTCAGGGGTGCTGTGCAATTCGTCACCTCTGTACATCAAACTTTGTCGAGCTCCAACGCGGTAGGAGATGTTTTATATTTTCTCTCGCGTCAATCTCGTCAGGTGTGCTCTTTCTCGTTGAAACCTCCATGCTCTTTGACGATCCCGGAACGTCGCGCAGTCAAGAGAAATTGGAGTGGAAGGAAAGTAGCGTACCAGACACACAAGAAGGGTTTTGGCCAAGCATTCACCCGGAAAACAACACGTTTTGCATCGACATCCTATTTCGTTTTCTATTACACAAACGTCTGGGGCTAAAAGGACTTGTGCAAAAGACCTACTGATCTGTACCTCTCCCTCTCTCTCTCTCTCTCGCTCATTTTGACCCCGCTCGTGATTCGTTTTCTTTTCATTTTTCATATGCCGAACATTTTCTCTTCTCTGGCACGAGCTCAAAGGCTCCAGATAGAAAACACCGCACGAAGAAACGCTAGAGAGCTTTCGTCAGCTTCTCTCTCTCTCCCTCACTCGATCGAGAGACCCCAGAAGTATCTCACAGAAAGCTGCGAGCACCCTCTCGTCTAGAATTCTCTGGGGTAAAGCTCTTTCGCTCTTGGCCCCCGTCAACATCAACATCTATATAGCACAAGACTTTACCAAAGAGTGAGAGAGGAAAGGCACTGACAGAGATAGATAAAAAATAAGCGATATTTATTAGAAGGATAAGGATAGAACACGAGAGAGAACGTGAGAGCCGTTCTCGCTCTTTACTCACACGATTACGATCGACGTGCGTCTCGAACTAATATCCGAAATTTTTGCAATTCCTTTTACAGGATATTGAAAACATCGTTGGATGTTCGGCCGAGCCATGTGAAACCCAATCTTCTCATATGTCCCACGCCTTCTCTTCTTTTTACTTCTCTCGCGGCTTCTTCGTGTTTTTCACATACGAGGAATTCCATATAAAAAGGAACAACTAATACAATCCTGATATTTTTCAACCTCGTTTGACGAAATTTTTATGTATACCATTACCACAATATGAATTTTTAGAAATCGTATCAATTGATCGATTTTTCTATTTTTAATTTTTAGCCTTATTGTCAAACTCATTTGAGGGATCTAATATATGGAGACCTCAAAAATGTGCACAACTTTTCATCCGCTGATCCACCTTTGAGGTCAATTTGACAGCAATTTAAAAACATTTATGTTTTCAAAGTTCCTTACTTTTTTCGCCATTTGATTTTCAGTTATAATAGCCCGAGTGCTTGGAAACTATAAGATATTTCCCGATAGCTTTGTATGCCAAGCTTTATGCGCGAATTGCTAGGCAGGAAAGCTTGAGGTGAATACTTGATTCATTTGCAAGCTCGAGGGGTATTCAGCGAGTTATTTTTTCCACCCAAATTTCAACGAACAGAGGTATTTGGTATTTAACATTTTTGGGGGAAAATTTTCTCTATAACGATTTATTTTTTCAGCCATCTCCATAATTTTGACGTTTCAGACACTCACGTAGCAGGTTACAAATTATTGAGAACTTTTTGTTTATTACCTAGAGCAACAGCTGGGACATTTTTGGAAAATTACCTATATAATTTCGTTCTGATGGTACCAGACGATGTTCAATATACCGAGCTCCCATTGGTCGTTATTCAGGTGAAAAAAATAATCCGCAAAATTTGCTTTCGAACAATCGTAATACGTTTGCCAAAAGTATACGTAGTTATACGGAGAATTCATCTGAAAAATGTTTATAATAATTTCCAGTCTCAGGTGACAAATCATTTTCATTGCTCATGTACATATACTTTTTTTAAATAAAAAACCGATCATTTCAAAGTGCTTTCAAACGAACTAAAGGGCGAGAGTGAGAGAGAGAGAGAGAGAGTAATTAATCGAACATGCTCCAATTAATTAAGCAACCTCCCAGAAACGGAACCAGACCAGAGGCTTGTAGATCCCGAAAACTAACGTGTACAAGAAAAGACGAGAATCAGTCGTGTAGGCAGCGCACGAGCCGACTACGAGACCATTTTGACGGGAGAACAATTTATCTTCGCCCTCGAAGATCTCGAAAGCGTCGCGGTGGTCTTGATAAGAAATTTTTACAACAGGGAAAACTTTCACGTTGGATAATTGCACTCGATCGATTGGAAAGTTTGTGAACGTTTTTATTAATTAAGATATTAAAATCGGTGACAGTGATTGATCATCAGTCATTCTCCGTCATATCGATTAGGTAATATGAATAGGGATGGGAAGATATATGAACATATAAATTGGTATGAGCTCTTATCATTAGCCTTCATCTTTCTCACACAATTTCTCCGGAAGTTAAAATGTTGATTGTACTTTTATTATTGACCGTTTAAAATGTTCATGCCTTATGAAAATTAGACCGCGTTGTCCCTTCAACGGGAAACTACGTGAAAAATTGGTCGAGACTTTCACTGTTATCAGCTGATAACAGTGAAATGCAAATCTTCCGTCATTTTGCTCTGCGGACAGTTAGTGTAATAAAATTTGAAAACTATTATTACTTCATTCACGGAGCTTGTGATATCAACGTCATATTCAATATAAGAAAATTTGTGTAAAAATTTACGTGAATTTACTGAAACCGTGTTTGTTGGGGTTGTTGGTTTTATATCATTATATCAACCCAGAGTCGGTTTAGATTGGATGGATCTTTTATTTGTCAAGCAATAATTATGTTTATAAATGAGTATATACAGTCTATAATAAACCAAGACCAATCTCTTCGCGTAATCATTCGAAACGAGAGGCGCTCGAAGGAGGTCAATAAAACTACCCCAGCGATCGTTGATTACTTCTTTCCATTTGCCGAAAAGCTGAGCGCGCGTCGTGCTCCCATTTCGCCAGGACTCCGCGTATCTGAAGGAAAAAGAAAACCCATCATAGCCCTTGCTCTCACGATTCTTCGTTCCTCCTGGTACAAGACGAGGAGGTTTTTATGGGGAAAACACGCGAGAAACGGAAAAAAAAAATAAAAAAACCATTTACGGATGAGAGACTTTCAGCAACCGCCCACACTTTCTTCCAAAGTATGGCGCTGCAGTAGCCCATTTATAATACTTCGCGATCTTTGTTCTTTGCTAAGGAAGCCAGAGATAAAGGCTGTTTTCAAAAGTTGTTGTATTTCAAGGCTTGACAGATCCTTGAACGCCCACGGACAGCGCTGGATGCGCCAGTGTTACTTACTAGCTAAGAAATTTACGAGAACTTCCTTAAAATATTTAAGGGAAATCGCCCAATTTCAAGTATACGGCGAAGGTAGCGCGACTCTTCTCTGCCATTTTGAAACTATTTTTTTTTTTTAATTCTTGGAGTAAGATACTGCCGCGATTCTAGACTCTCGCTACCGTTTTGCTGTGAAATCTTATAGCAATACACAATTCTTGTACAATTTACGTACTTCTTTTCTTTCAGCCATAACTAATCAGAATCCAGGAACTTGGAGCGTATCAAAAATATTCCATTATTCCATTGAACGAAAAAATTCATCACTTTCCCGCACACATTTTTTATTTTTGTTTCTCGATTGTTTCTTTTCACCGTTACCATCTACGCATCAAGATTATGGGGCAAGTTAAAAAATTCAAATGTAAGAAATCAAATGTTGATTCGATTTCTTTCGCTCGTATACTGAAATAGCAAATCTCGGAGTGTCCAAATTAGAATGACAAGGTACGATGTGCGTGTGTGTATATATATATATATGTTTTGAGAAAAAAGCGAGGGAGCAGAGAAAAGGGGATAACGTCTACGGCTTTCGAAGAGTCTGGTCCCATGTAGATCTTTACCCGCCCCTACTGTCTGATAGAATACACGTCACGCTTGAACAACTCCGAGAATGCTTTTTCCACGATCTCGAGAGTCAGGAAGCTCGCGTGTACTCGTACCACAGCTATTCGAAATTTTTAGACAGCCCTACTTCCGACCTGTAGAGTTTTTTTTTTAACATTCACGAAACACACGTACAGTCGATATTATATAACTATAGATATTACACCACGCCACACTCTGCTCCCATCTTGCGGAGAAACGAGCTTAAGGGGGGAAGCTGGTCTAGAGCGTAAAAAAATGGGCATAATTTATGAATTTTTTATGACTCAACAAAAAGATCAATCGAAAATCTGTGAAAGAGGTTTTATAATTTAGGTTTTAATATACAAATACAAATTTTTTCGTGTCAATTAAATTCAAAATGGCGGTGTCCGGCATTTCTTCGGAGGCGCCTCGATTTTTAGACGGGTCCATGGCCGAAGATGTAACCTCCTTAATTTTGGTCCGGGAATAAAATCCCGAAAATTTTTAGTTTCTATATAACAACAGCAAGAGACGTACGTAGCATTTTTTCGATATTTTGTTTTTTCGCGAAATGGTGCACGTTTGAACAAAACATTAAAATTTTCACTATAAAAAAACGACAAAATTGTTGACTAAAAAAAAAACTATGCAATATAAAAAAAAAATCCTACGTACGTCTCCGGAGAAAGGTATTTCGAATGTACTGTCAAAATTTCGTATAGATCGGTGAAGATTTGCTCGAGTTATGTCTTCGGCCAGTTCAAAAAAAGTCATTTCGAGAAAAACGCGTTTAAAGTTTTACGTACTATAAAATCATATTAAATGCGTATATACTTTTAATCTGCGATGCCTGCGCCGTACAATTGCCCTTCTGTATCAATCTCTTCGGCTTCTTTTTCCTTTCGGAAAATGATCTTTATCCCCCCGGAAAGGGAATCGTTATGATCCCGGCGCACGCTGTAATGCGTGCGCCAGGGATAAAGGGCGCTCGGGGCATACCTGAGAGGCGCTGCCGCAGAATGGAAAGTTTGGGCATTTAGACATTTTTGCCGACATCCATCCTTTGGTATGTTATTTTTAAGACCCTAAAGTACCTTTTAAGACAAAAAAAAAAATTTCGGTTTCTTCAAAATTCTAGACCAGCTTCCCCCCTTAAGAGCGTTCAGAAACCCGTTTGCGAGGATTTAAATATCTGGAAAAATGCGTTGCGACGCCATCGCCTTTTATAAACGGTACAGGCGTTTTGCCGGTATACATGTGTGTATACATAAATATCTTACCAATAAATGGGTGTAACTTAAGTCATTTTAACGGTTTGAAGTTTGAAGTCCACGCCCTTTCACTTCCGACCACTCGATATTTTTCGATCCAAGTAAACGCGTGAGTCTAGACCCTGATATACCCTCTGCATATTCGCTCGAACAGTTCAACAGCGTCAATTTTCCGTCAAGCGCGAGAGAAGCCTCGGGAAAAGCTTCACCTGTTTCATACTTTTAACGCTCCGTATTATGATGTGTACACCCAGTACGTCGCCTACAAGAGCCTGGAAGTGTTGTCGTGCGGCTTATCACCCGAAACACGCTGAACATGCAACGACTGCTTCTCATCTTTCTCCCCCATTTTCTCCTCTCCTCTCTCTTTCTCTCTCTCCCTTTCTCTTTCTCTTGTTCTGACGGATGTTGTTTTTCGACTAATGTTGGTAGATTTATGAAAAACGTTAACCCGTCATCAGAAAGTCTCCCTCACGGTTAATTATCAAGCAAATACGAAAGGCAAATTCAATTAAAAAGTTCAACTCAGCAAAGTCGAGTGTGTTTACAATTTACAGGAGAAATAAGTATTCCGTTGCTTAAACAACTTTGAACGGTGTTTCCGAATAGTTGCCCGTATAAACGTCAGAAGAATCAAAATGCGAGTGGGTAAGATTCTCTCTTATTTCAGTTGGGATATATCAGCAAGAAGAAAACGTAGGGAGAAGGGGGTTTGCTTCGCGAAGCACAAAAAGCAAAACGTCCCCGTAGAGTTTTGCAAGCCAAGGCAAGAGGAAGAAAGTAGAAGCCGAAGTATATGCTTTCTCAAGAGGATGATGGTGTTGGATAAGGACCGTGGTGGAGCAGCCGCATGGCAAAACTAGGAAATTCTTCGTCGGGGGGTTGCAGAACCTAGAAGGAGTAGATAATTAGACAAGTAACAGTGACTTACCTCTCTCGACTATCTTTATCTCTGTCCCCTTTACACCATCTTGCTCTTGCTGATTCGGAGGCAACTCTTCGTTGTTCTTCGTCTCCCTGGTCGATTCCTTCGTCTATATATGTATGTCTGCGTCTCCTTCCTATTCCAGCCCGTATGCTCTTTAATTAAATGTAAGCACCGACTTACCTCTACGATTCTCAGCGTGCTCGATCCCTTTACTGAGATACAGAAACACACCAGCTTACCTAAGTTCTACTTTGCTTCTTAGGGCGCTAGAATATCAGCTAGCGTAAGATACAGCTCGTGCAGGATTCGGGAATACACAGCCTTCACACTGCGAGATTATTTCTTATGCCTATATATATTGCCATGCAATTAAGCGAATCCTACTGTGTCTATATCAAATACGATTCGAGCCACAGAGCCTACTCGCTGTGCCTTCACTATATGCATACATGCACTTGCATATGTACATAACCACGAGCAACGTCGTTCATCCACATCATATACTATATCTCCATAAGACCGATGAACGAAGTGTGTACGCTTGAGCACTCCGCATATGGCTATGTTAGTATTAGACTATCAAACGCATCACATTACCATCGAGCAAAGCCGCGATAGGAATCGGATTAATGATCATTTACTGCCTCAACATCGGGTTACGTATGAGTAAAGCGGTATGCAATTGTTTGAATTTTCTATCTAGCAACTGTGTACTTTTCGGCATTAGTGAATAAGCGTAGCTCTTGGACTCCATGACCAACATTTTCAGTATCTACATAAATCGACGATATCACTCAGATGTTAGCAAGAGATATTTTTCTGGTATAAGAAAAAAATGACATTTTTACTTATTGGGTTAATTGAAATGAGTGATATTTTATTTCACTCGTGAACTAACTATCGCTGACGTATAATGAAATTGGAGTCGCAATGACTGTATAAACAGCATGAACAGTTCTGCTAGGTCGATGTTTCCATTCGTTTTCTTTCAAATAGATCCGTCACTGTTAAGTTTACGTTTCCACTTTTTCTAAATTACTTGACATCCGTGAACATGATTAAATGGTGCTCTAATTTCTATCTTTACTTTCACTTCATACATTCTATCTCTTTTTCTTATACTCTAACCGTAGTTTCTTCTGAGAACTTCTGGATCCGGGGATCTGTTTGATTGATCTCCGATTGCGTATTAACCGCACCTCGATCAGCCAAGTTCGATACAGGTTTTCTGTTAACGATGAATACTGAATCAGCATCGTTTACCCGAGTTAAATTTCCCCGTGCAATTGGGCGTGTTATTTTTATGCTGGAATTGCGACGTCTGCGTTCAGTGTCTGTCTGAGCAGAAGATCGTTCGTCATATTGGTGATCGTTTGAAGAGGTCTCGTACGGTTTATACTCGATCATGGAACTCTGGTCTTGATATGGACCTGCCAGCCTGTTTACTTTTCTCCTCATATCAGTATAGCGTCTATTTTGTTGATCTTGCTCATCCACCTGATACTCAGAATTCGTGGGACGAGCGTCGTTTATTCGTTGGGAGGGAACACTGCTGTAGCGAGAGTTGTCATTTCGCCTGTGGAATCTATCATTTTGGTTGACTGCTCCTGGGTAAAACTGGGGCGGGGAAACATCTTCCATCGATATTTGGGAGACAAGACGATCGGAGAACAAAAATGTCTCGATGAAGTTTCTATGGTTGGTCAGAGAATCCAAGATCCGATCAATCAATTCATTATAAACGGCGTTTTCATTTGAGTCGAGCTGCGTCGTTCTCATGACACGAGGCGAATGAACTGTTTGAGAAGATTCTCGACGGCTCTGGAGATGACTCAACTGTTCTTCATTCTCAAGTGGCGTTGGTATCGGAACCATATGGACTAAATGCTTTTCACCGTATTGATCAATGCCCACGATCAAACGAATATCCGCTTCGTCGCGGACCCTTTCTTGTGGATGATGAAATGGTAACACCCCCGGTCGCCTGACCGGTCGAACCGATCGATGTCCTTTAATCCTCGGAACGCTTCTCGACCTGTACTTCGTCCAATGTTCCTGATCGAATCCCGGCTCTTTACCAGCAGAATCTGGGCCGTCCGTACTTTGAATCTTATTCCTGAACCAGTCGTTCTTCTCGCGAGGTTTCTCTACATCTTGATCGGCACTGAATGAAGGCAAAAGTCCATTTTCACTCGGAGTCGATCGATTATTCGATATCAAACTATTTTCAAAAAATATATCCGATTGAGGTAAAACCGTCAATTGTAGATCCCACTTTGGCGAATCTTCGCTCGTCCTCCGTTTCACTCTTTTGAGCATCCATTTCACTATTGGATTCTGTTGCTTCGCGCAAGATCCACATTCTTCGCAATCGTCTTGACAAAAAATCCACTGTTCGTCGGGCATTCGAAATACACTGCCGCGTGACAAAAGCGTGTCTTCGTTGTTTGTAACCGGGAGTAATGGTCCACCATAGAATGGAGCATCTTTAATCTTTTTATAAAGAGTATCATCAGGTAGAGGTGATGATATCGTTTTGAAAATGAATTCACGGAGGATATATTGCCAAAACGGTTGTTCCTGCTGCCCATTTACCGGGTCGGTGACGATCGATTCCATGATTCCAATCGTTGACAATAGAAACTACAAGAGCATTTCCTATCAACCATCAAGTATTTCTTTTCATATATATTCTATATGTTACATTACGACTGCACGCATACTCACCACAATCAACGAAACTTTGTCAAGTCTGGAAAAGCTCATCATAAAGCAGAACTTGACGATCAATTGAATACTAAATTAGAACGAAGGCCTATCGACCTCCCTGACGAACAGCTAAGTGTCAACTGATCCACAAAGAAAGAGTCGAGAAGGAGGGAACCGACTATAAATCACCATCCCCTCTCTTTTTTCTCGTTAACCAACGATACATATGTCATGAAGACCCTACCAATACTATCTACTTGAACAGCTTATCTATTTACCTTTCAAAGAATGCTAACATTATTCATCGTCTACTATCTGATCTATTAGCTCCTCTATATATTGCTATGTGATCTACCATCTGCGAAGTTTTTGCTGATCTTACAGGAAGAATAATGTACCGCTGGATTACAACGTTTTTAAAGCACTCCACGTACATTTACGTGAAGATGGATGCACTATAGTAATTACAACAGTCAGGGAGCTTATCACTCATTGTTAAATACTAAGGATCAGAAGACAGAATTAATCTTAGTTATGCAAAGATCATGGACAAATGATGACATTCAGGAAGAATAAAAAAATCATAACATCAAAACTCTGGCTCGAAGATTACAATGGAAATTGTAGTTTCTAGAAATATATAGGTGAATCCTTGAGTTTGAAGACATTCTAAGTCGCGTTATCGAACGCCTGCCAGTTACCATGAGATGTTTGAAAGATAACTCATTTGATCTCTAAAAAAGAAAGAGCACGCAATCAGTGTAGTGTTCCACAGCTCTGCTCTCTGACGGCTGCGCGGCAAATGTATCCCCTCTTTTGAAAAATGGTCGAACACGCAGACTTTTTATCGTCGTGTGGATTCGAAGAGCCTATTCGTCAACTCGACGGGTTTTATACCATTCCATAATGTAAAATTATCTTCAATCCGCTCTTCTCATCACACTGCTAATAACCAGGAACATCGCATTCGGCGGATAACTTTATCTGTGAGATAATTGTGGAGAGATGTGAATAAAGAAAGAATCAAAATCGGGTAGCCAAGTTCACAGTTCCGGGCTTTGGAATAAACTGGCATTTTTTCATGACGGTCAACTCGTGAAGTATCGCGACGAAACGTCGTACTCGGTCGGTGCAGAACCGACGCAAAACAATATCGACAAAAACATTTACTGCTACTCGGCCGGTAATACAGTTTGATTTTTATATTTTTAGGATCCATTGAAGTATTTTATAACCTAATGAAGTATTTTATAATACTTCTGATAAATGATTTGGTGGATTTGGTGGTCGCTGAATGGCATATGGTATTGTATTCGGTACGTTTATAGTATTCTTTCATTTTTTCAAAAAATCAATTCGCAAAAGAGAACTAGAACACTTCTTTACCAATTTTCGGTACAATTGAAAAGTATCTTTAAAAACTTGTAATTTTGACCACTAGTGGCGTGATCGTGGCTATTTATAATGAGTCAAACACATAGACAAAGCAGACAGTGTTTTTATTTGTTGAATGTTGCTTTGTACGTTATCTCAAAGAATATAAAAAATGATGGCTCAAAGAACGAAAGTTATCGAATTGTATAAAACGGTAACAATTAATAAATTCTAATCGAACAAATGAATATTTGATGGACTTTCTTCCTCGTTTTAAATGTTAAATTCTTTACTTTAGTTACTTCACATGGGCAAAGATTATCCGAAAGGATATGAAAATTTTCGTACGAGTCTGAGGAAAGCTTTTTTAAAAAACAAGGACGAAAAAGATCCAGAAAAGATTGATAAAATGATAGCGCACGGTCAATTCGTTGTCAAAGAGATCGAGGCTCTTTACATGCTCAAGAAATACCGTACATTGAAACGTAGATATTATCAGGAACTCCCTTTGGAAACTAATTCGCATAAAACTACGTGATACTATAATAAAAATATGTACAGCTGTTTGGAAAATAAAATTATACTGTTTTATAGAGTGATGTGTCATATTAATCCTAAAGTTTTGCTGTCCTGTCATATTCCTGCTTTATATCTCCTACCTGAAATATCTCAAATTTGAATCTACGTCTGCTGAGACTCATAACAACAATCCGATCGAAATTCAAGTCTGGCATTCCGACCTGTCAGATCTTCACAAAATCTACGTCAATTGTTTGTAATCTCCTGAATATTTCGCGTAGTATGGTTAAATTATTTTAACGGCACCGAAATGGCTGTTTGTGTCGCAGTCATCGGCAAAGACGTGAGTTTACCGAATTATCTTCAGTTATTCGCTTGTTTCACGAATTTTCAGGTTATGTCTTACAACTATTTAGGTTAACTCAATGCCTTTAAGCTTCAACATTCCTATTGGAGTTTATCCAATGAAATTCGATCTTATGCTTAACTGAAATTATATCCAATGATTTTTTTCAGAATTCACCAAAATACATCAAGTGCATAACTGAACCAAATGCGCTACAATTCCACAACAAAGTTCACACTTCGATCGACATTATAGAAGAAAAATTGAACATTGGCACCAAAGCAGCAACTGATACACGAGAATTGTTCTTGGGACTTTTGTTCTCCACCGAAGAACACAAAATGTATGACAGTTCATAATATTCTAACAATATTTCGACCAAAACATTTTTGCATCCAAAAGCAATCTTAATTTTTCAAGATGATTGTGCACAATGAAATTCTTGAAATTTTTTGACGAATTTATTCAGTCCATTTTATTTGAATGTAATGAATGTCATATTTCCGTTCCCTTGAGCTTCAACTATTTTTTTGAGCAAAAACCTATTCGTTCAACAATTTTAGCATGATTTTAAATGACCCAAAGGTATTTACCCAGTGTTGACAATTCTTTGATTTTTATATCGTATAAGAGACATAAATGTTTTGTTTTTTTCCAGATTTGGATACGCGACGAATACAAAAATCAAATTTGTTGTAGTCTTGCAGTCTGCGAATCCATCTTTCCGAGACAATGATGTTAGAATGGTAAATTTTTAATTCTAATAAAAGAATCTTTTTTCTCATTTCATCGTCACCAGCATCAATTCCATTTTTACACAATCTGTAATCAAAGAAATATAATATGAAAGTTATTTATTCATTTCATTCAAAAAAATTATTCGATGTTGTATTAGAAAGACGTCGAACTTTGATCTATTTCAATCCTCAATATGCATAATGCTTGAGTGAAAAAAAAAAAAAATATTAACGTGGAAAATGAATTGTAGATTTTCAGGAAATTACACGTGGCGTATTCCAATGCGGTCTGCAACCCATTTTACATTCCAGGTGAACAGATCAACTCCAGGTAAAAATGAATCACGCTAGTTTCAGAGCTTTGCAGTATGTTGAAACATAGAGTGTCAAAAACATAACCGGTTATTTTCATAATCGATCACCGGTGACTCATTATCACTTACATCTAAAAGCCCCTTTGAAAATTGAAGTAGGCTTCAATCAAATTGTTTGAATTAAAATATCAATTCACGTAAATTCTGTAAATTAGTCTATGCAAGCAATTTAGTTGTCTATTTTTCACGTTCCAGATCGTTCGAGGCCTCGGTGAAGGATATAATGGGCTTATGATTGTTCAAGGGTGGTTCAAGGGATAAGGTAGAATTATGAATGAAAGTCTAGGATATTTCTTTGACCTGACATGTAAATATGTGATTCATGTTCTGCGTAATATATTTTGACTTTAATGACAAATATGTTTTGGAAAGTATATTATTTCATTCCGTGGAAAGCAATTCTCCGTCATAACTGTGTCCATGTTTTTTTTCTTCCATGGATTAAATTTTGAGCGAATAACGAAAATCTTGGTGCGAAGTTCCGCAATTAGCAAAAAAATCTCAAAAAAATCAGCCATCGTTAAAACTGTGCAGGTATGAATTTGTTGTGAAGAAAATTGAAAAAATTATTCATTTTCAAACGAAGCACTTCGGCGATTTAGAATTTTTGTTATTATTACGTAAAAGATTGGAGATTTGTATCAGTGAATAAACAAACTGCTGAACGAAAATGTTTGTATACGGATATGTTGAAAAAGTTGATTTTTCTAGTTTCTTTCAGTGCATGTAAGCCTCTGAATTGTTTTCGACTTTAGTTTTATGATGTTGCCGAGAGTACGTCCATGTTTCTTATGGTGAAAGGACAAAATCTGCCGAATCTGCGAGCTTGACCGAGTTCCTTCGGATAAACTTTTATTTCCCGAATTAACCGCTACGAAAAAGCGCCTTTACTGTGGACTCATCAGACACCCTCTCTCCGGATATTTCCATATTTCTCAATTTCTCTACCGGTCTCACTTGATCTCTATTTTGTATTTGTATACTAATTTTATAAATAACAGCCGCGCAGTGAAGAAAAAATAAAGCCACAAACAATGCGAGTAATTGCGTTGATGTGGACTAAGAGTCTTAAAAAAAATCTTGTTAATAGAGCAATAATAGAAAACTATAGCGTTCGAAATCGAATTACAAATTGTCCACTTTCACGAGTAACAAAACATGATCAACAATCATTAAACATTTTTGCAAATATAGATAAGCGAAGTTTCACGACGACGCAAACATCGTTGAAGAGTAAAGATAAGGAAAAGAAAAAACAGCCCGGTAAAATTCATGTGGACCGAAACGAGCTAGCTCAGTTTATTGACGTAGAGAAATTAACCTCAAATTTCGAGAACACGGTGGCTGATTTGAAAACAAATTATGTCAAACATTTGACGGTTAGATCGACGATAGGCTCGATCGAACAAATTCCTGTTCCTTTTGATGGACAGGAGTACATATTGGAAGAGCTGGTTGAGATTTCTCGCAAACCCAAGATCGTTGTTCTCAACGTAGCTTGCTTCCCACAAGCGATTCCTGACATATTAAATGCCATTGGTAAAAGCGGCTTGAATCTCAATCCGCAACAGGACGGCACAACTATTTTTATTCCCATACCAAAGTAAGTTTCATATTCATCTATCGTCGCTATTGATTTTTTAAGTTTTTGGCTCGAGCTGCTGGAACACTCGTGTTATCGAGCTTGTCGCGTTTGAAACAATGAAAAATCTATTCTGTATCAAGTACATGATTTGTCGGAGCAGTCTCACCGAAGCCTCTGATAATTTTTTTATTCTAATCCAGGAAACATGTTCAGGGTACTGTTCTGACAGTAAAAAACCAAAAGAATTTACCGCTCTATCAAATTTGTACAGAATCGTTAAATTTTTGCTAAAACGAACGTCGATAAATTTTCTGTTTTCATTTGTGTATTATTAATAAATAAAGAAAAACAAGTTTTTGTTCCAGGGATCAATGAACTTGAGAATAACGAACTAAAAATTCAAAATCTTTTCATTGTTCCAGAGTTACCAAGGAGCACAGAGAAAGTTTGTCAAAAAATGCCAAAGTACTGTATATAAAATGCCGTGATGGGATCAAAGAAATTAGAAGTAAAGAGATTAGAAATCTGAAGAAGGTGCCGTCTCTGTCCGAAGATTCGAGTCGAAGAGTTCAGACACAAATTGAAGCTATGAGCGAACAGTATATAAAAGATGCGGAAACAATTTTTGAAACTAAGACAAAAGAATTACTCGGCTCATCCGATTAGAAGCTTCGTTTGCCTTTGGCAATGAACTTGTGTATAAAATTTATTAATGAATACAAATTCATTTACAATCGTTGAAATTTCGAAACTCTTCTTTTCCTCTAACCAAACTGAAAACGAGGTCAAATATTCATCTTCATTCAAATTCAATGAGAAAAATTTTTTTTTTTTTCTTTCAATCCTTTCAATACATTTTTATTCTTTCTCAAATATTTTCCCCTGTTTTTTTTTTTTTTTTCTGTTAAGGTGCTTCTTTTTTGTTCACGAAACTCATTTCGCACTTTCTTTATTTCGTATATATTTCGATAATCCCTTGCAAAGATTTTCAACCGCTGTGCATAGAGTTGTTGACTGATGGAACGCAATGCTTAGTCGCAAATTATTTTTCGATTCTCCCGTATGTGAAAATCTCACTCCTGGAATCGCTGTTACCTTGAATTCTTCTTGACACCAATCAATGAATTTACCACCATCACAGCCTGTTGAACATTACATACGTGTGAAATTTCTAATCGAGTCGTTCGTTAAATCAAAGTCCATGAAAATATATATCTCTCTCCGTACAAGTTTATCCTTTTTACAAAATTGATTGATTCTCATAAAAATCTCTGTAATTTTATCAATATTTTCTTTCATTATCCCCCATTGCTAATGAATTCGAATTTAAATTGATAAATTTGATTTTGTGTGACTGTTGCAGATTTTTTCGATTTTTTGTAGGATGCTTCAAAAATTTAAGATTCTCTGATTTCTCTCTATTCGAGCAACGTTTTTTTTATCCTTCTCTAACTGGGACGGTTTTGGTGTTGGTCAAAACGAATTAATTTAGGCAAGTGTCAGAGTGAACAATGTATTTACCTTCGGGTAAGTGAATCCACACAAAATATCCACCGTTGGGTTTACGATACGAACAGCAACTTGGCAATAATCGATCGAGAACCTCGCAAACGATCGCTAGCCGTTTCTGAAATTGAATAATGTGACAGTGAATTTATGATGGATGGAAAATTTTTTTTATCTTCAAATCCTCGAACCTCGTATGTTTTTATCAGTAGATCGATGTAATCGTCTTCGATGTTCAGATGCAATAGACTCGCGACTAATCCAGACACGTAATGATTAACTGCACCTCCGCTTTTTAAAATTCCTCTGAAAATTGATTGAATCCCAAAATCATTGAACAAAACTCGATCGAATAAAACTGAAAAATTTATTTTCCATTTAATTGTTTGAAAACCTGACTTACGACGATTTCAAAAGATTCGTAACTCGAGGTCCACTCTCAAGCCAACCGAGTCTTATTGCCGGTGACAAAATTTTTGAGAATGATCCATTCGATATTATATTTCCTCCTTTATATTCAGGGTCGCTGGGCTCATCGTAGAAGAATAATCTGTGAGGCGGTTTTCCATCACCGTAGTGCAATAAATTGTAAACATCGTCGCAAACCACTGCGACGTTACTTGCTCGAGCTATGTTTACCAAGCGTTGGCATTTTTCTACAGTGGACACATCGGAGCATAAAAAGCAAGTAGACAGGTCCATGAGATAAAAATACTAAATTAACAGATACAAATACTAGAACAACAAAATTTTGAAATCAGTTGATAAAAAACATTTAAAAATATATTTTATTTACGTTATTGCATGAAACGATATTTTCTCTGATGAAAAATTATTACCCAATGGCAGAGTCATTCCCGTTGGGTTGTGATAAGTAGGAATGGTATAAAACATTGCCCAAAATATTTTGTTCTCGTTCAACAAATATGTTTTTCCTTTTTCATTGTTTATTAACTTTTCCAGAGCATCCAAATCCACCAAATCGTTTATCATGGGCACTGAAAATGTTGGCCTTGTTAATCATTTCTATTTAAAATCAATATTTTTCAGCATATTTTTGAAGATGTCGAAGTTTTCATCGTTGGAATGCAACGAAAATTTATTTCTATTGAGCATCGTTTTGAGTTTTCATGTAAATTTCGTCTATGCAAATTGACATTGTTGAATCGTTTTAAAAAACTCATTCATACGATAAAACAAATTCTGATATTCGAGCAAAGTAAAATGGAAAATCATCCTATTTGGTATCATGCAACTGATATCATAAGTGGCTCCCCAGAATTGTTTCTGTCCTTAAATATGATTTTTTGAATAAACATTCGGATAATTTTTTCAGGTATTATTTTAAAATTGTATATTTTCAATGGCATCGTGATCGTACGAATTTCCAAGTGTCTCTACGTACGAGTTTATCACGGTATCTCACCAGGGATTATCTTCATCAACGGAAATTGCTTGAAGGCATCAAGAGCAATCATATAAGTGACTTCTTCGACAAAAATGATGCCATCAGGTGCGATAACACTCGTGAGCAATAATTGCAGACCATGCGAAGCACCACAAGTCAAAACAA
Source organism: Campoplex capitator (assembly GCA_037576405.1). Lineage (NCBI taxonomy): Eukaryota > Metazoa > Arthropoda > Insecta > Hymenoptera > Ichneumonidae > Campoplex > Campoplex capitator. Next base: position 1,944,222 of record JARBWI010000323.1, on the reverse strand, counting down.
GATTCTCTCTAGCTACTGGATCGCCATATCTCCTTGTTAAAAATTTGCTCAATTCATCTCTGCACTCCCACAGACCCGCTGTTATTCCATATTGAAAGAGATAATGTTTGCCTTCTTTTTCCTCTTCATTCTACAATTTAGAATCATTCTTAAATTGCACCACCTAAATATTGCGTTAAAATTAAAACCTCAAATATGAAAAAAAAAGATTTATAATTAAAGGTGATTCATATTGACACTTTGACGTGTTATCGTTAAAATTTTATTTATTTCGTTACGTTTTCGTATCGTGTTTCAAATATTTGCAAAATAACGATATCCGGTCGATAATTATCGATTTTTTACAGAATCACGATAAGATTTCTTAACCGTATCAAGATCTATGGATGATTGGAAAACCCGAAACATTTTGAAATTCTGATGATTAACTAAATTACAATTTCGTTTCAAGAACATTCATTCATTTCTGTGAGTAGTTTCTGTGAATGATTTTGTGAATTTAGAAGTTTAATGGGACATTTCGAGCACAAAGTAAACTCTCGTGAACCGTAGCACAAGTCAATTTTTCTGTACAACTCATTGTATTAGATTCATACGAGAACGAGGAAAAAAAAACAAAAAATATTTCAAATAGAAATTTCCTAATGTATTTCAATTCTTAACGATTTTCAAATAATTTTCAACAAGCGGTCTAGTGAAAATGTTCACGAAGTTATTAAACACATTACAGTCGAATTTATTTAACAATTATTTTCGTGCGATTATTCGAGATACTAAGAGATATGCTGACAAACAAATTCAAACGAGAGTAACAAAATTGAGGTAAATGACAAAATAACAATAATCAAAAAATTACTCACTCGAAAATTTAACGATCGAAAAAATGTTGTATTTTAAGCATTTTGTAAATTGAACGTTTCAATGTTTTCTTTTAATAATTACCATTCGATGAGTGGTGGCTCTCATCATCATTTTACCACAATTCTTGAGTAGGTCAGGTCCTGGAGCCCCGACTGATAAATTTATCACTTTGTCATCGTATACATTGAACAGTGTTGAACCATCGAACAAGTGTCTCAAGTGAGGATCGTTTATTTCATCCATATCTCCAAAATGTTCTTCACACTCTTCAGAAAAAAAAAAAAAAAATTCAAAATATATTTGATGAAAGTCAAAGAAAACTTCCTTTGATATTGAGAGAGTTCGAAAAGCAACGAACAAGAAAAACACAAGATGACGATTGAGGAATGTAGAATGAATTATCAACCGAACAACAAACTTGGTGAACGTAAATCGAGAGAAAAAATAGAAGATGAAAGTGCGTCTGATCTGGCGAGTGTCTATCGTGTTAATTATACACTGTTATAATCGTACTGAAATGAAGTAATCTTCTGTCAACGTCAAAAGAGGGCGCCCCTCTTCGAAAAGCGAGATTCGTTCTGTGGATAATACGAACAGACTTGCAAACATGCATCGTCGATAGCGATCTCTGATCAGCATAGACACGAGCTGCTTTAATCACAATCCTACTCATAAGCTATATCTAAATCCCAAATTGGTGCGTTTACCACTGCTTTACATCGTTTTCAAGATAGCTGTCGAAAAAACAAGAAAAAAACAGATAAAAATGTATGAATTTGCAAAGAATTTCGAACTGCTTAATAATCGGTGTGTAAATCCGAGTCTCTAAGCAATTCGAATGTCAAGCTTTACCGTTATCTCTCTTCCGATGAACAACTGTTGTAAAGTAAAGTAATACTTGATTAGATTCACAAGTTCCTCGAAAAATCATCACATTTAATCGTTGAGTAATTGTACGAACGTAACCTGCTGTTTACAATAGAACGACTGGAAGTAAACTGAATCGTCTTGTGTGTAACGAAAGACCGCTCGATTACGATGCAATAAAATTCTGTGTAGAGACACTTGAATTTTTCCGTACAATCTGTACTTAGTCTTTCAAGGTTCTTTCGTACACGTTATGATTATAGGCAAAATATATGTCATTTAAATTACACGGTATATGATTATTCGGAAAAACAGCATAAATGTGCTGCAAAAAAAGTTGAGGCCAGTACATTTACTCCTCCTAAACAAAAGTTCGGATAAAAAATCGCTTTTTCAACACAAAACTATCACAACATGTGATGGGAAAATCGAAAGCCTCCCATAAATTGACCAACGAAATCATTATTCCACAAAAACATTGTATGTAATTCAAATCTTGCTGAAAATATGAAGACTAGAATTCACAAAAAGTCATTGAATAAGTAAAAACACATTTACTCCTCCTAAACAGAAGTTCTGGTAAAAAATCGCTTTTTCAACACAAAACTATCACAACATGTAGTGGGAAAGTCGAAAGTCTCACACAAATTGACCAACGAAATCATGATTCCACAAAAACATTGTATGTAATTCAAATCCTGCTGAAAATATGAAGACTAAAATTCACAAAAAGTCATTGAATAAGTAAAAACGAATCTAGAATTCACAAAAAGTCATTGAATAAGTAAAAAATATAAAAGTAGTAATAGTTGAATACTATTTTTCTTCAAACCTGTTGACCCCGAATAATAAATCCACCACTAACTGAAAGAACAGTTTTACTTAAAACAAAAATATTAATAAAAAAATGAGTATCAAAAGAAGTCTGGATACAAAAAAAATGGAAAAGAATCCACCGATGTCCTTGTTAGCGAAGTCGGGTCGAAGTCTATTTTTATTAATGTTCTTGTTGTTTGGGAACAACTTTACGGTATAATTACTCTAGTTTCAATTAGTTGGAGATGTTTCGAGAGTTTAATAGGTTTAAAGTAAAATAGTTGAATCTTATGCTGCTTGATTCATACCTCGAACCCCCAACCGGGAATTCTGGTTCAAAGTCGCTTTCTCAACAACAAAAACCATCACAAAAAATTAGGAGAGAGCCTCACTTGAGCGAAATCGCCTCGAATATTTTGAAGTTAATTAAAAATAAATTTGACTTTCCAGTTGATAGTAATTTTGTTCCTTACATGCGTTTCTCCGCGTTGATAACGTGAAAATATGCAAAAATATTGAACTTTTGTATCAAGTATCACGGTATGACAATTTCAGTGTAGATAACTGTGATATCATATTCAAATAAGAGGTTCACGTGTGTTTTCTCAAGGGGGAAATCAACTTTTACCCGCAAATTAGATCGAAAATGTAAAAAAAAAAAACCCGTTCTTTTTCAAGTTTTTCCATTCTGCACTGAGAAAAAATGTTATCGAAACAACAAAATCTCTCATTACGGAGTACCAATGAAATATATGATCATCGTAACGTCATGAACCATTGAACGAACACAATTTTTTTTAATTTTTATTAATTCTCAGTGTATCTTAAGGAGGTTGGCTACACACAACAATGTTGCCATGTTAAAAGCATAGGAAAATTCGAAATGATTAGAATTTAATGAAATTTGGTGAGCATATTCTTTTGGATTAAATATGAATATAGAAATTTGTTAAGATTTTTCTTCTACATAGTTTTCGAGTAATTTAACACTAGAGTTTACATCCGTAAGCATAGGATTCTGATATATATAGGTATATCTTTTGGATATTGTAAACTCCAATTATTCGACAACTATGTAGACGAAAAATTTGAAAAAATTTGTGTCATTGCATTTGATGCTAAAGAATGTTGTCACTAAATTTTATTAAATTCTTATCATATTTTCGTATGTAGCCACCCTCCTTAATGAATGTTGGAAAAATGTTTACTACTCTCTCAACGATTTTCACTCTCGGACCCACCCAACTACGTGTCCAACGTCTCAGCACCAAATCCTAACATGTTCCAAATCCACCCAAATTTTTCTACGTATACCTTTAATATTGTTGAATGAGTGACGCTGGCTTGTATAGTTTGTTTACATTCGTGGAGCCTCGACTCTGTGTTTCTACGCGCTCTCGCGCATGGCCCGCGAAGCCGTTCCGTAGCGGGGATGGTGGGGTGACTCACGCCGGGGGGAAGGGGAAGGCACGAGAACTGGGTCAAGCGCGGGGCAAGGAGGGAGCGGGTGCGCACTTGCGTTCATTCAGTCGCCCGCGGGCGGGACGCGGGGCGTCAAGAAGCACGCGGAGTGCGTAGTACTATGAGCGTCGGTTGGCTAACGCAATGCCGCGCAATATCGTTCGTCGATTACAACGAAATTATATTTTCAGGGTTAATGAAACAGAGTGGAGAATAAGAGAGGCGGAATTCTATTTGATCGTCAGTTAATAACGAAAAATCTTTGTGTATAAAATATTTTGAAACTGTCTGAATTTTGTCGTTTAAGGAGTTTCGGTACAAAAGGCAAAATGTTAAGAAATTAATGAAATTTGGTGATAATGTTCTTCAACATCTAGTACAAAAACACAAATTTTTTCAAAATTTTCTTCTACTTAGTTATCGAGTAATTATGCATTAAAGCAGATTTCTTATGCCCGAAGTGTATACCTATATATATGGAAACGCTATGATTATACACGTGAACTTTAATCTTCAATTACTCGATAACTGTGTAGAAGAAAAATCTGAAAAAATTTGTATTGTCAAATTTAGCACTAAAGAATATGTTCACCAAATTTTATAAAATTCTTAACTTTTTGAAATTTTTTGTGTTTTTAACATGGTTTAGCATGGCAACATTGTATCGCCCGTACCGAAACTCCTTAACCGAATAAAAATACAATGATCAATGATAAAGAAACAAAATATACGGAAAATAGAGGATCGAGACAAAAAGAGGATCGAGAAGGAAGAGGGAGAGGAAAAGGATCGAGGGCCATTACTGCAAAAATGATTAATCACTTGTAAATTAAGAATTTCTTTCACAAATTCGAGTGCTGCTCGAAACGGGGTATAAAATAACTTTGACGCGACAATTCAATATTCTGTCGAATGTTTTTACACGGTACAAGGAAAAATTTGAATCAGATTGTTGAGAATTATGAATGTTCTTTATTACAAGTATTTTTTTTTTTTTTTTTAACGATATGTATAACAATATTTATATTTACACAAATATATATTGAAGGTTTTTTGCGCGTTTACACACCAAATGCACACGATGTTACAGAATCAAAAATTTCTATCTAATAACGGGATGAAATTGGGCTCTATTAATTTTTTAAGTATGTTATAAGTATGGTTCGATGAATATTTTTGTACTGCTTACGAAGTTCCACATCGTTGCAATCAAATAATATGAAAAGTAAATTTACAAAATTCTCTATTACATAATACATCAATCAATTTTCATCCTCGTATGTCTCAGCATCATTTCAAACCGAAAAACTGAAAATTTTTATCTCTGAAACACCCTGTGAATATGATTATATTATCCACACAACGATATAAAGTAGATTTATACTTTCCGCTCCCCCCGATGCAGTAACGTAATGACGAATGAAATTTATTTAATCGATTTATTTATTTATTTTTTTTTTTCACTAATTTCTTTTGACCGACACTTGTCTAAAATTTTCATGCAATTTACAATATTTTCTTTCACGTCGAAAATTTTTCGTCGGCCTGTATTCAAAAATTCTGAAACAAAGATTTGTTCGACACCCTTTTTACTTCTCTTTTTCGTTTCGTTATCTTAGACGATGTAAATATATTACAGGAAAAAAATTAATGATAATAAAAATAATGATAATTATTGTTATCGATATTATCATTAATAATAGTAGTAGAAATAATAATAATAATAATAAAATAATAGTAATAATAAAAATAATAATCAGTAACACTTAACACAATGTACATGGTACGTATTTTGCTTATATTTTATCAGGGATAAGATACTGTCTTGTGGAAATGGCAAAAAAAAAACTCTGAGTAATGATTAGCGTGTGAGAGATTTCCCTATAACATAAAAAAAGTCAATTGCATGTTTTTTTTTTTTTTTTTTTTTTTTCCAATATAGATGTGATTTCAATTGCGAAAATGACTGATTCCAGTATTTTTGATAATGTCACTTGCTGCAGGGTAAAACTCTGAATCACCGACCATGTACCAGTAGTCGGCCTCTATCCATACTTTGTACGAATGCCGAATGGGTTTTTGACCCTATTTCTATTGCCAAATTTGCTGATTCGTTTGATCGTGTAGTTTTTTTTTTTTTTTGTTCTCGAGTATTTTTTTGTTCATTTGTAATTTCCTTTAAACAGCATGGCACTTCCTATCCTACGATTGGGTTGCGGCAGAGTGTTGGTCAATAAATTCCGCGTTTACTTTTGTTCTTTGTGCTCTCTCGCTCTCTCTGCTCAATGAATGATTAGTTTCGTGTTATATCGCGTTTTTTAAATAAAAAATAAACTTTTGTTTTATTCAAGTACTTTTCCGTTCTCGTAGAGAATTCACTTAACGCAGTTACATTAATATCTATCAGTTTTTTTCGTTTTATTTAGTTTATTTACAAGTTTCGCGTACAATTAGTTCGTCGTGGGGTGAAACTTTTGTAAAATTTCATTTTTGTTTTTAATACCAATTTGATTGGTTCTCGTCAGAGCAGGCAATGGCACGAAAACGTAATTTGGCTTTACACCGTTTGTTTTTCTTTCGCGTGCCTTGTCTGAACCGGAAACTCTGAACCGTACGCGGTATTTAAGTAGAGTTATTCACCATTATTGAATATTTTTAATCCTCTCTTTTTTTTTTTTTTTAATGCCAAATTCTCACGTTTTTATCTGAGCAGCTCACATCATTTTTCTTTTTTTTTTTTCTCATTCAAATGTGCTCGCCTTAAGATAAAGAAAAACGGTAATAATTTAAACGCGAGATTTTTGTGCTTCATTCTTGTTAAAAGTTTTCTCGGTTTCGTATAGAGGAAACGTATAATAAACCTATCACAGTCAGCGGCGGACCACACGAAGTTATCCGAGCGTGTGGCTAACAATTAAGTTTGCTTTACGATATCAAATGTAACTTTTGATACACTAGATATCTCTCGTTACATGTTTAATACCGATATTTTAAACCGAGAAGTAGATCTATCGTTGTTTTGTTTTTGTTTTTTATTTATTTATTCCACACGCCCGAAAATCTTCGTCGCATAATTATTTTGCCTTGAATCGCTCTATAAAATCATGGCGTACATTTTTTTTCTCTTTTCAGGAGATCGTCCAGTAAACACGAGCAATGCGAGTAAAAAAAAAAATATATATATATATATATGTCATAATTCATCGTATAAAATCGTATATTACGCCTATATTGATGCCTCATTTTGAGAGAGAGACAGTGATATACATATAATAATTAACTATTCGAACTAAGCGCGCTCTAAGCTCTACATTCGATTTAACCATGACGGTCCCGATTCATTATTCATTATTTACAAGCCACAACGAATGGCACATTAAGAATATTTTTGCACTACAGTTCATCGTATTTCATATTTCATACCGTTTTTTTGTTTGCGTGTGCATAGGTATATGTGTGTATATGAATATACAAAAAAAACATACATAACGGATATGCTTTCGTGGGTGTATGTTACGTCGTTATTGAATAAGACGCATTGACATGTACCGCGAGATTTTTCGACAGTAAAAACATTATTATTTTGTCGATAGAACCTACCGGAGGAGAAAAAATGCTTCGATCGTACCGCACAAGTTTCAGTTCCATCAAAATTCAAAATGCATATTTGTGGCAAATGAGATTTTGGACCGGAGCATATTTTTGAATTATTTAACGAAAAGTTTGAGCGTGATCGAGAAAACAATTTTTCGTGGGTAAAGCTCAAGTGCCATGCAGTAATAACATTCGGGACTTATTTGGTGACCTGATAGGGGTGAACATTTAAGACACCGATTTGGAACTCTTCTTGTACCTTTTTTTTTCGATCCAGGTAGTTTTCAGCACTTTCGTATAATCTCTTTGTGTGAATGTGTATGTGTGTGTGTGTGGGTTACTTGCGTGTATGAGTCTGTTTTTCATTAAGTCTAATCACAATTGAACACGAACTTCGTGGGTAACGTCCTCTAAGTACTGTAAAAAATAATCCGGGAGGATTATAAATTAGAGAGGGAGAGAGAAAGGGACCAGACGGTTCACCATTTTTTTTTCGTTTCACACCCTGTTTCACCGGGGCTCGATAAATTTGACGATGTATCTGGATTTTTTTCCGGGCCATTCAATTCTCTCTCCTTAATGATTGTTCCGATATAAAAGAAAGAATAAAACTGACGGTATTTAATCTCAAACCGTTGTCTCGTTCTTGCGTAAAGGTTTAAGTGGCTGCAACTCTCTTTGCAACCGATCAAAGTCATTGTAGTACTCGTGATCGGACTCCTCCTCGGAACTTCGCTGCCTCACTTGACAACCGAATGCCCCATTAGTAAGAACTTTGTCGAGGTCCGGCGTCGGTATACCGAGCGGCTGGGGAGTCAATGGCCCTTCGTCCTGCGACATTATATATTCGGGATTGTCCAATGACGTTTTACCCGGAATTGTCAAAAAATTCGGATACTTTCTATATCCGTTGTTCAATCTCTTTGGTTCCGGTTCTAAAAGTGAAAATGGTGTTGTAGAAATCGAAGAAAAAGTTAGAGGATTAAGAATTATTGGAATGGACATTTTCAACGTACCAGTCGGTTTGGAATCACCGATGAGATCCATATACTGCGTCGTATTCGTGGGTAATTGAGGCGACGGCATGAGATAATCGTCCTCATCCAGTGGTAAATCGAGTTTCAAGTTACCCACTTGCGCCTGTTGGTGGGTCGTATTTATTTCGGGCACGAAACAATCGTCAGTTACGTCACAATCTGAAATTGGACAATTGCGATTAATAAAATGATAGAGTACGAAAAGAGTAGATGTCGTTTCGGATGTTTGCTACATTCGAAATCATTTTGGAAGAATCTTCCAGTTCGGAGTCTGTACCCAGAAGGTTGTTAATGCTACTCACCTCTAACGCCGACCATTTTCAATGGATCGGAACAATATCTCGAGCTCGAACCATCTGACGTGACAACGTGGCCGCAATGCCCATTCGGATGTGAGTAGTGAGTGTGTTGTAAGGAATTACCAGGCTCATGAGACGTACTTCCGTTTGCTCTTGAAGCTCCGTATCTCAAAAGTTCTCGGTCCCAATTTTGTTGATTCTGCGGAGTAGGTGAATCGGCCGCAAGGGAAATGCCATTTGGCCAGCACGCTTTGATGGGCGTATTCGGTGGAGATCCGGAAATACTGGATGCCGAAATACCAGCTGGAAGAGGAGCTCTCGATTTCGGTTGCAGATATTCATCCGCATCCAAGAGAGCTTCGGGCCCGTCCATACCCGATGCTAGATTACGAATCATCTCTTTTTCGTCCTATTGAAACCGGAAAGAAACCAAAAATATATTGGGAGAGTTGGAACAATCGAAGTCCAAGTTAATTTTCATTGGCTATTTGAGAGATAAATCTTACCTGCAGTGTATACGAAGGTAGTTTCATGTTCTTGTCACCCTTAATGGCCAAGTATCGACCAGGATCTCTGGCCATTTTGGCAAAATCGTCAGCAAGCTCTTTGAAGCTCGGTCTTGATTCAGCATCCAGCATCCAACATTTGATCATGATCATATAAACATCGATCGTACAAATGGTCGGTTGTGGTAATCTCTCGCCCTTCTCCAATAGCTCCGGTACGTTTCTCGCGGGAACACTCTCGTAAGGTCGTCCCCCGTAGGTCAATATTTCCCAGATGGTAACGCCGAAAGCCCAAACATCGGATTTGTGAGTAAATACACGATGCTGTATGCATTCGAGCGCCAGCCATTTGATTGGCATTTTGCCACCTGCAGCTTTGTACTGTTCTTCGTTGATATCGAGTAGTTTTGCAAGCCCGAAATCAGTAATCTTGACGCAACTTGGCGTCTGAACGAGAACATTTCTTGCCGCCAAATCTCGATGGACCAATCTTCGTCCTTCCAGATAAGCCATGCCACGTGCAATCTGAGCACACCAACTTAGCAAATCCTTGGAGCCAATTTTGTCCTTGTACGTTCTTACGAAATCGAGCAAACAACCCAATGGCATTAATTGTGTTACCAGCATCATCTGTGACGTCATACAAACCGCCAACAACTGCAGAAGATTGACATGTTCGACACTCGCCATAATGTAAGCTTCGTCGAGGAACTCTTTAGATGTGTTCGCTCCAGTTCCATCGTGTAATACTTTAATGGCGACCGGTATTTTCACGTTTTCACCTTCAGGAACCCAAACACCTTTATAAACATTGCCAAAAGCTCCGTATCCAAGTATACCACCTTTTCTCATTTCTTCCTCTTTGATTATTCGCAATTTCGCCAAATTCGGCTTCACCCCGGTTGGCCTCAATGGTTCGTTATCATCCAAACCCGTCAGAGCCATTGTCATTTTAACTGTGTTCTCCTTCGCCTTTGTTCGTATTCGCCACTGGCACATTATCACCGCGACTATAACGAGAAATACTGCAACAATAATTCCAACCCCTATCAGTATTGCCGGTTGGATTTCGCTCTCCAACGTGAAACCGTTGAAATCATGAGGTTCCCGAGAACAGTAAGGATCTTTGTCGACCGGAGATATCTTGAAGGGATATTCTTCCGGACACGTTTCAGTGCAGTTGAACGATGTTTCGTTGTCCACAGAACCGTCGTCCTGAAAATATAGAAAAACATTGTGTTTACGTGAGATTGGTCCTCGATCAACGACTTGAAAAGGAAAAACACAATTTCGTCGTCTGTCAAAATAATCATATCCTAAATATTTACCAAGTATATTTTGAAGTTTCTACATGTGTGACATTGGTTCGCCCCAGGACCGTAACAACTTCTGCACTCCGAATAGCACGGTATGCATAATTGGGTACCAGGCACAACGTAGTGCCCAGCAGGACACTCATCATCGCACTGTTCGCCTTTTTTGTATTTTGAACATTGTTGACAGACTTGCTCATGAATTCCGTAACCCGTACAAATTTTACACCGTGAGTGGCACTTCTTGCAGACGGCATATCCAGCTTGGGTTCGAAGTTCTCCTTGTTCCTGGGGGTTGACCCATTCGTAATAGTAGCCTAGAAATAAAAAGACCTCCATTTAGATATCTTCCATGTAGAAGAAATGCAGAACATGATTGTTGCTTATTGCAATTGAGAAGTTTGAGATTCGGTAAAAGACAAAGCCCGGATAGAAGGCACCGGGATGATTGATGTTGCTCTAAAGCTACGATGGTAGCTAACTCACCATCGGGACAAGGTTCAACCTTGTGCAAGCACCCCTCGGGTATGTGACCGTTCATTATAGCTTTCTCGCAGCTATGACACCCGTTTGGACCAATGTTGTTTTCAGGTCCTTCACAACCGCCCACACAATTGTCGTGACAATGTCTGCAAACACCGGCCTTGTCGGTGTATTTGGATGCTGGACATTCAGGCACGCAAAATGGTCCATCTCGCACGTGTTTGCACTCTTTGCAGTCTCCGGCGCTTGGTCCATTGCACGTTCCATTACACTCCTCGTGACAGTGCTTGCATAACCGTGATCCACCTTCCGCTTTGTAAATGCTGCAAAATCGTTTGATAATCAACATTAATTCGCCTCTGGACACAGTCAACTGCTGTTTTCTCTAACCCAGAAAAACAGCTCCTTTAAGGGATTCTTTTGAGATTACAATATCCAGCATAACAAAATACAATTTTTTAGTTTTTATTTACCTCGACTCCACGATCTACGTCAGCACAATTGACATGACAAAGTACACGTTACTATTTCTACGCATTTATTGAATGATCAATTATCTAATGAGAAAATCAATAATAGAGACTTACCCAGTGATAGATGTACAGTCTTCCAAACAGACGTTTCCAAGCTGGAAGTTTTTACATGAGAGACACTGCTCTGGTCCAGGACCCCAGCATCCCTCCTTCGAACACTGATCGTCACACACAAGACCCTCCTCGACTATTTTGATTAGAGAATATTCGTAAATGATTAATAATCATAACTAGTGATTCGGTGGTTGGTTATAATTTCAAATAATCAAATAAATCTTACTGCAACTCGTTTCGTTTTTGTTGTTCTGTAACAGACTCTCGTGTTCTGAGGATTTTTTTATTCTGCTCCAATCGATGCTCTGAGCGTAACAGAGATTTTTGTTTTCCAAAATGGCGATTGAGCCCGAATAAATTTTCTTCAATGAACTCAGGCCGAGGGAGACCAAAGGGGTTTTGACGATGTAAAGAGAGGCAAAATATTCCGTGAGAGTCCGTCCACCAATCACCTCGAGGTTACGAAAATACGACAAGTTCTTAAAATCTCTGTGATCACCCTGAATATTCAAAAAGCCGGTGATCTCTTTGAGTGTGCTAAAAACTTCGAGTCTATCGGGATGCATGGCTTCGTAACGTGGACCAAATGAAAAATTCGTATAGATGTGTTGATAGCCCTCGAAACTTTGATCCAATATCGTTATCGAGCCTTCGATTATTGTACAATCCTTGAAACTGTCTATGTTACCGGAATGTACTTTGTCAACGCCCATACACGTTTTTGGGCACGGACCATCGCAAGGCACGCACTCGCCGGATAAAGCTTTTTTCTTAGGTGGACAAGATCTGACACATGCGCCATTATCTTTGAGCAAGTGCTCCGGACATTTTCTCACGCACGTTGCTCCGTATGCGTATTTCCCATCAGGATTTGCTTCCCACGAGTATGTCGTTGGATTGTACCTGCGAGATAATATAGAATCGTGAAGATCGAATAATTGTGAAAAGTTTCTTTTTTTATCATACGTCTGTTTGTCGTCCTAATATTTTTTCACGATATATCTTTATCCAATCCGATTACAAGTGGAAGGCATGTGAAGGGGAAAAAAAACCGATAATTTCGTTCAAACGTTTGCGTCCGAGGGTCCGATTGTCTCGAGGAGAGTTGAAACTTTTTCTATCTACCAAATTCTTCGGGAAATTGCAACGACCTGAGTCTTGGTCGCTCTTTGTCGTATCTTCTCTCCTCCTTTTGCAATTCCACTGAATTTATCGTCACAAAAAGTATGCGAATATCTTTTATTTTTAATCGAGCGACTCTACCGTGTTCGAAAAATCGTCAAGGGTACAGTTTCGTCAAAGATTCGTTAGCTCTTAAACCGAAAAGAGAGAAGAAAAATGATCGAAATTTCGAGCATCGAATAGCCTGCCTTTTCACATCCAATCTACACCTATATATGTACGAATCCATATACTTACTTCTGCATCGGTGGACACTCCTGAGTGCAAACCCCATCGTCAAAAAAGTTTTTGCAAGCGAGACAGTCGCTCTGTTTCGGACCGGTACAACCGCCTGCACAAAAAAGGTGACAGCAGTCCCGGGGATTTGGACCGAAACACCTGCCTTGCCAACACTGCGGCGAACAGTTCGTCTTGGAAAATCTTTGACAATTTTCGGGCCCCTCGCCCCAGCATCCTTGCTCACAACTCTTGTCGCACTCCGGACAAGACCGTTCCGGCGATGTGAAATTATAGACGTAAAAGTATTTGCCAGCTGGACCTGTTATTATCTCGTCCCAGTGAATCGTTTTGATGTGACAGAGGTTGTAGTTGTTGTACATGCCGACGCTACCGTTGAGGATATCTGTCCGGACGAAAATATAACGTTCTTCATAATATATCAAATGAAAAGTCATTATTTTTAGTCGACGAATTATTGAACTCAATATATTACAATATTTTTTTTTTTTTTTTTTTTTTTACTGAGACAGCAATTGAAACTATAAAAACTATGACACAAAGTTGAAACTGTATAAAAAGATATTTTACCTCTAAGAGCGGGCATTTCGAGGTTGTACATTTGGCACATCGTGACGAAAAGGGCAAACTCGACGTCGTGTATATTGAGCTTAAAGAGTGTTCTGCCCCGTATAATCTGCAATCTCGGCAATACGATTCGTCGAACGTCGACATGACTGATGAGCACGTAACCGGTGACCTCCCGTATGTATTGAAGAAAGCTGAGATCGAGGGTCTCGTTTTGGAGCCACGTGATCTCCAAATTACCATCGACGTAAGTACAGTTGGTGTACCTGTCTCGAAGATTTCTGTAATGATGTTGCTTGTTCGAGGGTACGGAGAGACGGCCATTTGTACCGATACAAACTGCAATTCAGACAAAAAAAAATTCAATTATAAATTAATCGTCGAAATAAAAAAAAAATCGTTTACGATCGAATGAAAATAATCGAGTTCTGATTGGTAATGATGCGTTGTGAGATTATGATTCCAAAATGCTGATCGTTCAGTCAATCAAACTGTTTTTTTTTATTCTTTTTTTTTAAATTTTTCCAGCAGCTCGTATCATCAACACATTTATCAACAATTTCACTATATAAATAATGAATAAGTAAATAAAATAACGGGCTTTTTCGCATTTAGAATATGTTTGCAAAATAATTAGCAAATGGATAGGAAAATTTTTGGAATCATTTGATTCTAAAAAAGTAAATTCCGGTGGCTTGGACGAAGCGAGCTCGTTTTCGCGGAGCTCAAATTATCGAGGCTCCTGCGAGTGACGTTGTTGTCCCAATTAAAATTCTCCTATATCCCACATTTGAACTCGAGCCAAATTAGGATATCCGTTCGATCCGGAACTCGTCGATTGCTCAATAAGTTCTCACCACATTCGAATTTCTCACCAGTCACACACAGATATATATGAAACACTCGTATACGAAGAATACATCTTAAAAGAAATTTCTCATTGTATACGGTGGTAAAACTAATCGTAGCGAGTTAAGAGAGAAGAAAAAAAAAAGGGGACCCTTCGTGTAAAACATAACGGCAATAGTTTTTACCGAATGTCACGATCCTTATAGGCTCATAAAATTACCGATTACGAGAATCAGTGAAAAGAGAGACAGGGAGAAAGTCGTAGTGGTGGTCGCGCGTGCCGAGCCTGCAGCTGTGGATCATTGTTGGATGAAGAGGGCAAGAAAAGAGAAATAATCAAACGGAGAATATAAATTAAAAGAGAAATAAAAAAAGGTGAAGAAAGAGATACACGGGGGGGGGGGAGGGGATAGAGATTCTCGACGGTGAAATCCACCACCCACATTGTTTCTGATAATACCTACACATACACAGTCTTAGCAGTGCACGTGTGTGTTTATATGCATGGGGCATTTCACGTCACTTTTACTTTCTGAAAAACGTGTCTTTTTTTCATTAGTATACGAATTTTAGACAGGCTTTTCTATGTAAGAAACGAGTGAAGGTGTGTATCGTTCGATTTCATGATTCGGTGATTTTTTTTTTCGAGCATTAAAGCCGATTGAATTTTTCCCTTATTACTTAACTCCGATGCGCTAACCCAAAAAGTCTTGCAAACATCGATTTTACGCAGTCTTTTTTTCATTCTTCGCCTTCGTTGTGTAAAATAAGGGTCTTGTTAACAAAGCTTATTTCTTACAACAAAAAATAAAAAAAAATAAATAAAAAAAACATATACATTCGCAAAAGATGAAAAAGTAGAGTTTTTCGAGAATATAAAAGTTACGTAGAATGCCCCATGGACAAGAGCTACATATACATGTATAAAGCTTCGATCTATAGATAGCTCTCCTAGGTACGAAAACGTATCTCGAGTGGGCGGACCACTTCCACCGAGTTGATCGGACGTCTCGGTAAGCCAAAACACGATGTACATATACTATATAGTTGCGTTATAGTTGTGCAACTGTACTATAGTATTTTTACTATAGTAAATAATATCGCGATGTCGCAGCATAGAATGAAAAATAAATATACGCATATATCTTGTTTGTATTATACTTATACCGATCGTAGAGGATTTGGAGAATCGTATATATTCTATTGAAATACTCTATCTGAATCTTGACGTCTCTTGCTCCCTTTCGCTTGAGAATATACCGTTATCATAGGACAACTTTAGCCTATAGGTGACACTTTTATGTATAGCTTATTATTTACGATTTATACCAAGTGTGCGCGTAGTACACTGGCCGATAAGGTATACGAGTATTGAAAAGCAACAAAAATGGGCCACCGATTATACCTTAAATAAGAATCCTACAAAGAATCCATTCTCTTCGTCCCACGATCAAAGACCTCATTAATTCACCTCAACACACGTGACTCAGAGACTCTACACTCTCTTCCTCTTTCTTTTCGTTGTTTTATTTTATTTTTTCTTTTTCTTGATCGTTGGCACAGTCTCACCAGGCTCATTAGCATACCACCCCGAAAGCACATGCACTCTCACCCTTTTTCGATCTCTTAACACGCGCAACATACATGTATTTATGTTCAGAAGTGTTTATGAGACTATCGACACGAGAATCCGGGTTCCTATGCCGCAAATTTTCACTTTGCACGATTTATCACCGATACAAGCAACTTGGAACGCATCAGAGATATATGAAAACGTTTTAATACTTGATGACAATACCAGGATCTGACACATGCTTCATTTTTTACAACTCCGATTCGTTTCCTTGACTATAAATAACGACGAGATAATCGTTTTTATTTTTATTTTCATTTTTCTTGCGTATACACTTTCGGGCTTTCACGAGACCGTCGCCACTTCATCGATCCCCCACAGCTTGTGCAGCTGATAGATCATTTTGCACTCTCTTGTGGATGTTCGAAAAGGAGTGTCCAACGAAACTGTGAAATTGATAATCGATACACCCGGACGCGTCATTTTTTGGATGTCAATGAGGGTCTTCCTGCTGATGTTCCACGACAGCGGAATTAATAAATCTAATTTGTTGTTTCGGACTTAATTTTTTTTTTTGTACTTTTTGCGGGTGATTTCTTTTGTATAATCGTGTGACCTCGCCCCTCTACCGAATTGGTTGAGAATAAAGCTGTCACCGGGAACATTTTTTTATTTTGTTCTCCATAGTTTCAAATAAAAATATTGTCCAAGAAAATTTAAGACCGGCGGCGTTCAGAAAATATCGAGAGCGAATATCAGTTAGAGAGCTGTGACGGTAAAAAACGTTACAATTTATGCGAAATACTTTTTTAGCGGTCGCAATGGAGAGTTAGAAAAAAGTAAATGCGCAGTAAAGAAGCGTAGAACTCTTTTCTCGTTCACCGAACACAGCTATTTTCCACAAGCGAAATACTTCAAACGGACACTCGCCAATTCACAATTCGCATTGCTTTCTCTCGCCGCTGCTTTGTATTTGTATACAAATGCAAATGAAAACCGATACAAAATGAGCATTTCAGAAAAGCAAATGAAGATAAGTGAAAGTAATGGAAAAAAAAAAATCGTTTACAATTTTTTTTTCTCTCTTTTATCTCGTATCTTTGAAGTTGTAAAATACTCGGACAATTTACAAGCTGAAGAATCAGCGATTCAATATCGCATTCGATGAGTTCCGAGTACTTAGTTTTGCAGCAAAATCTTTACGTACGAACTACCTCTCTCCCCTTCACTCCCAGTTAATATAAACGTTGAAGAGAAAAAAAAAATTTCGAGCCGAACGACGTTTAGACGCCGCAGAATATAAGTTGCCCCGAAGTCACGAAAGTTTTGAAGATTACAGCGATTTTGCCAGCAATCTTCCTCTCTCATACTTCTGCGTGATATCCAATATTCGCACTCTCGAAGACTCGCACTATGATTATCTTCGAACAGGAATCCCTTGAATTTTCAGAGCTGGATCCAATTTTGTTCGACTTACAAAATGGCGAGAAACTTTTTACTATTTTTCTGGCTAAAGCGATTAAAAATAAGGTTAAGATACATTTGTAACAATAAATTTAGTAAATTCAATGAAAATCTGAACTTCTTAGCAGACAGATTTCAAAATATCGATGTTTTGTCTACGAATTGGAACGTGAATCGAAGTCTTCTGTGGTGAATTTCAAAGTTTCAAGGGTCGAATAGTAAAAGTTATTCAAATTCAACAATCTATTTAAATTTTTTTTTATTATTCGCATGAACAATGCGTTGCGTTTTAATCTCTCGAGTAGAGGACCATGTCGCGAGATGATCGCAGCATCAACAACATTGCGAGTGAGACGAGGAGGGTTGGAGGGCAGAAAGAATAAGACGAATTCGCGCGACGAGTATATTTCTTTGTGGCCCCCGCTATTGACCACAGCTAAGAAAGAGAAAGAGACGGTGGAAAAAAAAAAACGGGAAAAGAAAAAAGAGTAGAAGAGTAGAGGCTTCAATTTTTATGCGGCACTTTAGGGCGCCATTAAAAGCCCTAAAGTAATACGAAATAACCGCATGCCGGTGAAGGCGCGCGCGGCGAGGCGGCGCCATTTATTTGAGCTCGTAAACATCGATGCCCGGTCTGAAATGTGCTGGCGGGTTGTGTGTGCTCTTTCTCTGTCTTTTCCTCTTACTCCCTGCGACTTATGCCATCGTTATTGCTTTCGGCCATCGCAGACTTTTCGAAATATTTTTTTTTTCTTTCTTTATTTTATTTTTTATTTTTAATAAACCTTCCCCTCGCTACCTCTGTCTTTGCTTCTCGAGTGATTTTCTATGAGCTAGGAACAAGCTGGAGTTTGGAGGCTCGCGTTCATGGCCTGGCGATGGCATCAACGGAAACGAAAATAATGAAAGAAAATATAAAATGTCTGAATAAAAAAATAGCTCTTGTATCGTAAACGCGGGCAAAACTACCGTCGACGAAAATGACTATGAGCCAAGCTCGAACAAAAATACGGAGGATGAGAAAGAACAAAAATATTTAAACCGAGGTACAATCGTCTGCTGCCCTCAACCTTGAAGAAAAAATAAAATTAAAAAAAAAACATACAATGAACATAAAAAATAAAACGCGCACGAGCTAAAGGCACATAAAACAGTGGGTCGCGCAGAGGAACAATGGGATTTACCAGAGATTTCTCGACGCTGTAACGCTTTCTCGAGCTTCGAATGACGATGACATTGATACTAGCAATAAAAGTCTTCGGGAGGGTTGAAATCCCATTGGAAGACGGTAGTTCGCCCAACTTTAGCCCATACGCGTTACATTATTACATATATCGTCGCGTCGACGAAAACGATTTCTACACCTACGCATCGCTCCTTCTTTAATCTCGCTGCAAATGTACGCGTAGGAAATGGGCCGGCAAAGTGGAACACCAGAGCAGTAAGACACCAGCCCGGAGAGATAAAAACATTATTTAGTCACTTGAAAACTGCCGTAGTATCATCCACCAAGACCAGATCTTACGAAATGATTATTTTCTAAATAAAACTTTTGATTATTTCTCATAAATATTAATAATCAGTCTCCAGTTCAATTTTCAAAGCATCAAATGACTCCCGAGCTTCGTAATTGAACGAAATGACATGCCAATTTTACCCCCACCACCGCTAATCGTTTTATTCAGAGAAAGTATAGTCTCGGCGAGCCTGGGGCCAGCAGACGACAGGGCTGTCAATGTACTTGTCCCGAGACTCTACCGAGTCTCTTGATACACGCGGGGGGTTGGGTGGGGGGTAAGACTAGATAATAAAAAAAAAAATAAATAAAAAAATACGTTTGTAGTGGGAACGTACACGGTCAACCCAAACGTTTGTTTTTGGTGGATAATTTTATAGTAGTTTTGAAGTAACTTGATTCTTTTTGCTCTTTCTCAGGAAAGAATTCCCACGTTGGACAGGTGTCCAACGACAGGACAGAAATGCAAAAAATTCAGATTTTTTTTGCTCCGTTGAATTATCACTCAAATTTTTTTCGAACCTCCAATGTTCCTGGTTAAAAACTCATCTTATGAATAATTGATCCAACTGTAATCAAAGTTATTCAACCAGAACTAATTTTGAATAATTTTTTATTAAATCTTCCGACATGAATTATTTATCATTATTTTATATATCAGAGCATATATGAGAAACTAATCAGGAGGAATGGTTTGTTCTTTCAAAGTTTTCTCACAGCTTCACTCGAATCCAGCGGCAAAGTTCGTTCGATGATCGATTCTTGAATGAGGATATACCTCAGGTCGACCACCGACCGAGTAAGTATCGTTTCAACTCGATTCTCGATTCCCGACTCTCTGAATATTACCTTTGTCTCTGCATATCCGTGTAGAAATATAAATACCGTTGATGCGAACTCAGAAGGGTTTTAAGATGATGTTCCAAGGTGCTCGGGACGCCTGTTTGATTCTCAAGAATTCCTTGCGACTTGTGCAAATGCATTTGCACCTCTACATATATATATACACACACACATGTATAACTTACGATATATCCCATCAACGTTTACCCCGAGTCATGTGTATACATATATACCATAAACTGGTATCTTAGCGAAGGCGATCGGTTGGACAACTCGTGATCTCGAGATGTAAGAATCAAAGGCATACACGCGAACTCTCGCTCGCGCCTCTCGTGCCCTCCAGCAGAGTTTCAACTCTTCTTTCCACTTTGGATCTGTGCATTTCGATTCTCTCTCTCTCTTTCTCTCTTATTTTTCATCCTTTCAGTTTGCTTTTTTTCTTTCTCTTTCTCTTCGGATCTAGCACGATATACCTAACCGCCAGGCACTCGCTACATATCGGTATAAACATACATATACGCGAAACCATGCACGTTAAAATACAGTCCTGCGGGCTTCATGCAGGAATGAAAATTCACAGCGATCCTGAACTGTACTTTGTCTCGAATCTTCGAGTTCTCTCTCGTCTGTATTTACAGACTCTACCGCCGCTTCACCGCTAATTGCACGATAAATACGCGGAAGTACAAATGTACGAGACTCCATTTTACAACGTCGAAAGATGGCCTCGAAGGGTTCGCGATCAATTCGAAGCACTCGATCCATGGGAGGAATATAGTTGAAAAATAAAACTTTCTATACTTGAACTAAAAGTATGATATTTTTCAAAATTATTGTAAAAACTCTATGACTAAACACCCTAAAATTGTTACTATGGTATTAATGACGAACCTAATTGGATCTTCGTATTAAAAAAAAAAAAAAAAACACCATTTTTTCGCATATTCATAAGCAATTCTTGTGGATTGACTCGTAACTTGTATCTCCGATAACAATCGTCTTTACATTCGGAAAAAACTGTCAATTGTTTCATATATTTCTATAAAAAGTAAAACTTCAAATTTTACAGTAAATCTGTTTTTCTATAGGATCGTGATGATGAATTGTACCGCCAAGTTTGCGTTTCAATTCTTCCTTTGTACAAAGGATTAAAAATAAGCGTAATTTATCATACTAGGAAAATTCAGTCTCATCCAATGATGATTTTGTCGTTTTTAATTTGGATCTCAAATTCTTGCAATTAGCCGGGGTCTGGGTACTTTGGAGATGAAAAATCAAATGAAAGTTGAAAAATCCATGGGTTTTTGGGTCTTTGGATCATGAGAACTCGATCTAAGATTAAAAAAATAAAAATAAAAAAGGAAAAAGAAAAATGAGAAAGAAAGGATTTCACCCACTCACTCATCCACCCTCGTCATACACCCACGAGAAGATGCATCTAGTCTGCCCGAAGTATTCGAAATGGACCGGTTGGGCTTCTCGTATACGAGAGTTCATCCACGCCCACCATCGATCAAAAACCATCGTTCCTCTCCCTTTCTCACTTCTTTATTGTTCCTTTCAGCGTCATGTGCACGTGACGATTGACCGCGAGTGAAAAAAAAAACGTTCCTCGCTTTTACTCAGGAATCATGGAGGGAAACCCCCCTCTGTGAAAAGTTAATCGATCGTCGGACGTTCAGATATTTTCTTCTCACATTCCAAAAGACTCGGAGGCATTCCCGAAACAGCTGAATTTTCGGTTCGTTCGCTTCGAAAGAAATATTTCAATTCCAGAAAATCGACAATGGCATCTTCGAAGATCACAATCTGCGAAATTCATTTCTCTTTCTTGCACACTGACCACTATTTTTTTTTTTGTTATAATTTTCGTATAAGAACCAAAATTTTCGCACCGAAAATAAAATAGTCTGTATATTGGCTTAATTGAAAAGAGTCTGACTTTATTTGCTCCAACTCGCAAGCGTATATCTGCTGAGTATTTCATAAATAAGTAACTTTCCCAAAATGATGATTTATCAAAAACGTTTTTTTACTCTTGTAACACTTCGGAATATTCATCGATACGATACAAATATTCGTAACACAAAAATTTTGCTCTTGAACTGTTCTAGCTCTCACGATTTGACTCGAAAATAAAGAAATGAATCGTTCTGCACATGACTGCTTCAATTGAAAATAACCTTATCCGTTGCGACAGAGCGATTGATGAATTATTTTACCGACTTGACGCACGTTTACATGACACAGTTAACGTAAAAATTGAGTAACCAGCACTCGACGAGATGTGTGTTCTGCATCGTTCTGAGATTGCAGTAAGTTGCAATATTTATCTCGAATCTCGATCAATCGCGAGAGTCGACCTTTTTTCTTATTCTCTCGTCCTCCATAACTGGTGCATGCTGCTACTCTCGAATTTTTATCCCTGCGAGCCACAGCTCTAAATGCTAACCTGAAAAATTCAGGGATGCTGCGGAACATCGACGGCATCTTTGGTCCATAAGGAAGATACACGAAACCTCAGACGAGATGGCGTATAAATAAGTAACTGGGAATCTATATCTTCGCGTATACTGCGAACAGGAGAGAGTGAGAAGCGTGCGTAACCCCGCAGCAACTTCACGAGTACATAAAATATATCGCTCTGTAGCATTTATTGTATATCGAATGCTCATATTTCATCGGGGATAAAAAAACAAAATGAAAAGAAGCCAGAACAGTCTCCGCTTCGGATAAGTTCAATGTCTCAATCCGTCTCTGGTGCCTTCTCTCGTCAATATTCTAACCGGTCAATTAAGGCATGTCTGCCAGATATCTTTCATCTTTCTCTCTTCTCTCTCTTCTCTCTTTTTCCCTTTTTTTTTATGTCACGAGGCCACATGTACTACAGATATTGCGTTGTACCTGGATACAACATTCATTCGGTTTCGATGCGAAAAGCCTCGCGTCTCTGCCGCGCGGCATCTACTTCCAGTCGAGCATATTATGCGATACAAACCCCCTCCGACAACCCACGATCTTTATAAATCCCCCGCTTATGTCGAATCGAATAGCCAATTCGTTTCCAGTTGTGTACAAACTTTCATACGTGTATACCCAGACACGCTTACACGTATTCGCATTCGATTTTCACGATTTTAAGATATTCGCTTTATCGAATATATTCTAATCCAGTCAGAAGCAATTTGATGAAAATTAAATTTTTTTTTTAATGGTTGTAAATATAGAATGAAATAGGTTGGTCCGATCGTATTCGGAAATATAAACTAGTTGATAAAAGTTATTCTAATATCAATATCTCATGTATGTAAATCGGGAAATGGCAAAAAAGATTTTCTGTTTGTATATTTTCGTACCATTTTTCACTCAAGCGTTATGCTGAACCTGTATCAATAACTTTTTCACAAATATTCAATTTATGGTTAACTGTGAGATTTAAAATTTATCGTGTTGACGTGTCATGATTACGTGATCGAGTAAATGGAAAAAGGGAGTTATGAAAATATTTGAAAAATCGATATTCAATTGGAAAAATTATAATGCACTGGAAAATTAATAAATACAGGGATCAACTGTGCCATTCTCGAAAAAAATATTGAGCACGAAATGACTGGAAGGCTGTTGAGGCTTTAACCTGTGATTAAAAAACCACGGCCATTGTTTCAAGAGGCTTAATATTTTTCGTTGAATTTTCTGTGAGATTAAAAATCCATCGGTTGGAAAAATGATATAAAAATAAATGAGAAAAAGGAGGAAAGTGATTGGCCGCAGCAATATTCATAGTAATTGAGCTTATTCAGATGTGTCGATACTAATAGCGAAAAAATTCAGGATCCCACAATGGTTCGGTGTTTAATTATACTTTTTTGTTCGACGCAGCCACCGATATAAAATCCCTGGTCACTCGGAGAGAAGCCTCAACCGCGTACCACTTTGGTTATCTTGTTTCTATCCCGATATTCCGTTACCTTTCTTCGTTTTTTATGTTTTTATTTCCCAAATGCATTTGATCGAAACTTGGGTGGTTATCGAGTTCTTTTTCTCTCAATAAGTTTGCGTCTACCTTTTAAATGATCCCCGGTATCTTTGGGTTTTTTTTTTTTTTTTTTTTTAAATCCTGAGACTTGTTTCTAGACATTCGAGATTCCACGTATGGATGGTAAGAACATGTTTATTGTATACGGATACTGATGCACGTATACACATCGATGTATGCAAGGAGCAAAAAAGATCGGGATTAATTTTGGTCCGGTTTCTTTTGTGGCGAAATGATATTCCCGACATTCGCTCATTGTCCGAGAGACAATCCCCTCGATCTTATGATTACAAAAAAACAACTAAACGATCAGACGTATTATGATAATTTATGAAATATTATATTTTCATGAATCTATTGATAAGTTTGGGAAAAGAAATGGAATACGTCATGCCTTATTTCGCGAACGAGAATATTGGAGAACGGTATTTGATTAAAATAAATTGAAATTACATAAAACTGACAATAATTAATGTCAATTGCATAATCATAGGAATGACAGTTTCAGAAAGTTCATTACAGAAAAATATATATTTTTTTCTATTCTGCTGTGAAACAAATCCATTTAAAATATCAACATTTTTTCGTAGAAAAATGAAAAAAAGAAAAAATTATTGAAATAAAAAATTACTCGCGTCGTGTCAACATGAAATATTTCCTCCCAGCGGAATATGCGTTTTCTTCCAGTATTTTTTAATCCTAAATAAATAATCTCAGTTTCCTATCACAAGAAAATTGAGCAGAGTTTCGCCTCTTCGCCTCCAGGTCGATTCAAACCCTTCAACGTGTTCACGATCCCTTGATGTCACAGCCTGACAGCTACGAAGTCAAAAATACCTGTCTTTGTCACGACAACACCAAAGATTTTTCTTTTTCTTTTATCACTATTGTTCTATGAGAGGCGAGGGACTCGATCTGTCGTACTGACTTGCTGTCCTAGTTTTATTTTTTTATTTTCGTCGTAGACACGTGAAGGGGGCACAGCGAATTGTATTCTGGTCATTCAGTGACGGCATAGAAAGTTTTTTTTTTTTAATCATGTAGATATTCAACGGGGACTGGTGTCAGGCTGACAGGTAATTCTAGTATTTTCTCCTAGATCTTTCGAGAGGGACCAAGTAACGTTTCATCCAAAATGAGATCGACTAACGATCTGAGGCGTCCGCTGATTACAACTTCTCAGAATGCATTGGACCTTTCATCTTTTTCTAATGGTTAGGAAAATAAGGAGCTCACAATGACGAGAAGTACGTTCGAGGTCGTAGAGAAAATGTTTCATGCTCTCGAGAAAATGTTCAAAAAAGTTTTAGTATAGACGTGGAAAAATTGAGCCAAACAGGCCTTATTTGCTTGATACCATTAGGAGCTTCATTGCATTTTATTCGTTACACAAATAGTTGGCTTCTCGATCAACAAATAATCCACAAATTATAAATCTTGATAACGAAGGAGTCAAACTATGTACCGACTGCTGATAAGTATCAGATTCCTGAGTACTTGGTCAATGTGCACGACTTTAAAAGCGCATCCAAGTTTCAGCTCGAATACGGATCAGAGAACCAGCCTGTTCGTTTTCGACAGAGCGGAAAGCGCTTTCTTTCATCCTTTCTAAATATTTGTTATTTAAAAGAAAACTTGGTGACGCGAAAACGTCTGCTATCTCTCTGGTACTCGCAGCGGCTCGGTCGGTATTTCACAGGCTCAAACAAAATCTCTTTCTATCTGACTTAAAGGCGAGATTTCCATTTTACCTGACGCATGTAAGAAAAAAAAATCTCGCATATGCGTAATTATCGATGAAATACTTTCAGATTGCATAAATCGCGACCGATTACTGGCCGGAAATAATCGAAACTGAATAATTTGGCAAATTTTTGCTATTTTCACCGTGCAAAGTGCAAATTTTCATGAATGTCTAATAAAATCTCTCGTTCGTTTGAATTTATCGTCATGAATATCATTCAAGGATACCTCGTTGAATCCAAACGAAAGTAAAATCGAGGGGTTTGCTTGTACGAATAAGTGCTGTATACGATTATCACAGTTTCGATCCATTCGAATTTATCATCTGTGGTTCCAGTTCGTGTCGCCAGATGGACGTCCTTCATGTTCCTCTAACTGAAGAACTTCATAGGTGGAATTATTGATAAATAAATTTTCGTACTTATTACGAAAATAGCTTTATTCGGTAGTTCCAAGAAGTGCTATATGTATGATTTCTTGCAAACGGCAAAAATAGCCAGACTACAGGATTCCTAATTAGTGTCTACCTGATTGGTAGAACTTGCTTTCTCGTTTAGTATATCTGTATATCGCCCACATCAAGTCGCATATAGGATCACGACGGTGAGCGACTCGAATATACAAACACAAAATACACACACGTATGCGCATACTTAACTTTAGAAAAAATGGATGGACACGGGCATAAGTGTGTTCTTCTATGAGTGTCACGAAAAAGACAGACACGTGGAAAAGTATGTATTGCACCAGCGCTTTCTAGTCACGAAAGGAATGGAGGAAAGAAAAAAACGTTTCGCTCTCGGCGAAACGAGAAGACTCTCTCAAGAGAGAGCAAGAGAGAGAGAGGAAATGAAAAGACTCTCTCAAGAAATGTCTCACTTCCTCTTGCACAGAGATCCACGAGTCGTGAAACAGAGAAACGGGACTTTCCAGGTACTGCGTACACCAAAGAACTCTCTCTCTCTCTCTCTCTCTCTCTCTCTCTCTCTCTCTCTCTCTCTCTCTCTCTCTCTATACCTGGACAAGAGAATGGAGCGTGACTCGTGCACCCGCGCTCGGAAAAAGGACTCCTCCTCGTCCCACTAGACAAACATCGCGCCCACGCGTCACTGCCGCGGAGACATTGCTACGACTCTCAACCAAATGGAGTCTCGAGATTTTCGTGTTAGCTCCCGTATAACTCGTGGAAAAGTCAGACCACACCATTTAAACGCGGTAATGGAATGGTTTTTTTTTCTTCTCTTCACCGAGCCATGTACGTTTTTTGATTTTTATCCAATGAGGAGAAAAACTACTAACGTGAATATTTACCAAGAGACTTATTCGCAGTGAGTCGTTTTTACGTTACATAAATTGTTGAATAAATACCGTTTATGAATACAGAATAGAGTTCCAAATAGTATTACCGCATTTTGCCATTTTCTTAATAAATATATAAAAATGTACTCACGAATATGAAAGACTTACTTTTCCCTTTAACAAATTCGGAATTGAGATCTCCTGCAGAGGCATCGTGGCTACCGAGTATCACAAAAATTGCAACTATAATGCCAAATATTGTAATCGTTGACAGCGCTAATGGCTTGTGTCGGAGGTTGACCATGATGAGCTCGCATGCCCTTTACGAATTCGTTGGTCCAGCCGATGAGACCGCTAGATCAATAATTCTTTTAAATTTCTCTTCTGTTCTCCTGTCTCGTATGTCCTGCGATAGTAACGTTGAATCCCTTCGCTTCTCAAGGCTGAAGAGAAGTTTGAAACTTTGAGTCGATTTTTCAAACGACGGCGATGCCATCGCGGCACCTTCACCAAACTTCTTCGCGCATTTCCGATCGACAATCGTCGCTGGGAATTCTGAAAGAAACAAAATAACAAAATTAATCTCATTAGCCACGTCAGTTTCATGAGATTTATGACTATTTTTCCTTCTATCAATTAAGTATATATCGATAAAATGCTTTCGAAGGCAAACAATATTGAAAATAAAGTATGGAATTTTAGACATTTCGGATTCATAAGAATTTAAAATAATAAAAAAAAATCGTATTCGAGTCCCTGCGAAGATACGAAAGAATCCTGCTGGATTCGGAAACCATGTTTGAGTGACGACAGAAAAACCACTTCGATATCCCATTTACGAATACAATTGTTTTTTGGCTCGACACGAATCCTTTGCGTGAAATTCTCTTTCTCGAACCGACGCTCTGAGAACGAATTGTCGAGCTCGGAAGAAAGAGAGAAGAAGGCAAAGGCAAAAGATGCAGGCCTGTGAGAGTTTTAGCAGAGTCCTGAAGACAATGCTGAGAGAAGCAGGTGTCTGCAACTAAACGTGCTTTCATGGCGAATCCAAAAAGACATAGAAAAAGAGAGCAACTCTTCTGGACTGTCGGAGTCCTCTCGCATCTTCCTCCTTTTCCTCCTCCTCCTCCTTCTCTTTCCCCTTGAGGCAGTCGCGGGATACCCTTTGTTCTTTCGCACTCTTCGCACATGTATCATTGGTGTGTATAATACGTTGGCTGGCTGCCTTATTCGGAATGAGAATCGATGAACGAGCTTTGAACAAATGACGGTGAGGAAGGATTCGCAAGCAACGCCTCTGCAGATTGATTGTCGGATCCCTCATTAAGTCTAAGAAAACTCGATTTATTGGCTTTCACCACAATTCATTACGCTTGACTCTCGAGCTTATTCGTATCCTAAAAAATACACTTCTTTTCCCCAACAAGCTTCCATCCTCTCGGTGAATTCGTGTCTCGAAACAAAGTGCTGATGATTGAAAAATGATTCAATAGTCAGTTCAATTTTTCAATCCTTCAAACTAAAATGAATTTGTCATACGATCAAAAAGTTAAGTGCAATACTGAGACGAAAATAAAGGGGTGAAAAATAGTTGTCGCAGCGAGTAAACACGAATAGAAACCGGTTTTCGACATTCCGTGCCAGGAACTGTCTCAACGTAATTTCAAGCAAATTTAAAAGGGCACTGGCGCCATTGGCAAAGCGGTTAATTACAACTGGTTCCTTATCCCTCACAAATACCACACCATTTTGACAAGTTGAAACGGAGAAAGAGAGTTGGATATAAAAGTGAAACAGATATAACCGAACCGCGAAGCGCATCTGGCGATCAACGAGATACATGTTTTACTGATATTAACAACGCCTAGGTAGCTCTCGAGAAAGAAAGAAGTAACAAGTCCTTCCTGCGTGACAAGAAAGTCGGAATGTCTGGAAGGTGCTCTTCGGTATATAAGCTCCAAGTCTCAGAATTTTCTGTCCAGAAAACAAGAGGCTGAGAATTACTGTGTGACGTTACAGAACTCATGTGTGTGTGTATATATGTGTGTATATTTTTCGACCCCGTGAATGCCGTGATGCCGGAGCACAGTTTGGATGACGCCGAAAAAAATAATAAAAAAAAAAACGTTTATGTGCGTATATATATATATATACGACACCGACAGGTAGAGCGTATACGACGACATCGGTTGTATTTATCGACATGAGCAGAGCACAACGGAGAACGAACCGAGAGGACCAAGCGATAGCGAAAAACAAAAGAGAGGAAAACGACCATCTTCTTTCCTCTGGCGTTTCTCCTGCTGGCTCCGAGTATATATCCACCCTCCTTTATATCCTCTTTCTCCACTGGCTATATCTGTCTTTCCCTTTCTTTCTGATCAGGAGTCCTTCCTCTTACTCCCTCCTTCGTAAAGGATCGACGGAGATCGTGCGGCATCCTTTTGAGCCTGGGCGCGCAGATTCTCTTCGGAGCCAAAAAAAGGAAAATATAACCGAGGGGGGACACGCCATGTGCCTCCGTGTTAACTGCACTCTGCTTATGCATTCATATCCTTGTTCGCCGACAAGCCTGCTGATTGTTTCCACAAAACGCGACAACCCCAGAAACTCGTGTCGTCTGGTTTTTCGACGATGATACAAGCCGAGAGTATTTTCGTTTCGCCGTGTCTCGAAATCTTTCACAATCCACCATCAACCTACCTCTCTCTCTCTCTTTTTCGCACAAAGTGTCGCTCGTAATCGTTTGACATCAATGGGAATAAAAAACGTTCTCGACTTATTACTCCACACCTTCGGGATATCACGTTTCACCTGCAGGCTTGCGTACCGAAAAAAGAATTCATTTTTAATGCGTGCCGAGAAATTGCTTGTGCGAAATCAGTGTACTCCAGTTTTTTTATTTTTTTATTTTTTATTTTTCTCTCATAAAGAATATCGTTAAGCGGACATCTGGTTCTAATGTATTTCAAAAACCATTCTTTCAAGTCCGCTTTTTATTTCGAATAAAAAAAAATTGCACGAAAGGATTGCTATATATTTCGTTCTGATTGGGAGTGGTAGAGATATACAGTCAGACTTGGATTATCGGGTCACTCTCACTCACGATAAATGAACGTACGATGGGTGCAAGAACAGGCAGCAAGAAGTGCATGAAGAAGACACGATGACGAGGAAAACGGAGAGACGAGACACTAATAAAGTCGGGGCCGCGCGGTTTTAACGGTAAGCCCGGACGTGATCGTGGTTCGCGATGTCGTTTCTCCTCATCCGGATCTCGGAGAGTGCGAGGGTACACACTGATGAGGAAGTATGTGTACATTTTGTTGTCCCATACCAAAGGTATTGTGAGACTGTGGAGACTTCTCTTCGAAATCTCTTTCACTCTATACCTCTCGTTTGATATCCTTTTCACATTTTCGTTCGTCTTCTTCTCCGTTTCGAGAAAGGTTTGATTTTAGAAGACGAACAAGAAAGATCGCGCTGTTGCCGTTCTCGCATTCGAGCTAACAAAAACCCTTTTTTCGTTTAAACGCCGCATCATTGAAGAAAAAAAAAACAAACGATGCTTTCCCACTGTTCTGTACTCGCTTGAATATTTCGTCTTTCAAGATTGCATAGAAGGTTTGAATTGAACCAAATCATCTCGAAGATCCGGAGCTTATGATTTGAGAGCATGAAATTTGGGCCAAAAATGCTGAAAAAAGCCAATCGCGCACGGAGCAGAAAGATCTGGAAGGAAAACATGAATTCTTCGAGGAGCATCGAATAAAAAAGGAATGAGATTGAGGGAGATGATCGTGGCACGAGCTACAACAACGAGAGAGGTGAATTGCCGCTTTGTTGTGCTGCTGATCGATGCGAATAGATCGCTGTAGGATATACCAGCAGCCATTGGGGGCCTCGTATATATACTTCACTATATAACGAGATAAAAAAAAAATGAAAATAAAAAAAAAGAACATCGCGAGAGCAGTATGTTCCCGGATTGCCCTCCAGCCAGGTAACTCTCTTCTCTCATTGGCGTCGAAGTGCTCCGCGGAGCGAGAGATACGAGTTTTGCGATTCTCTCTGTTCCGCGGATCACGTACGCGGACCTTCACTAATAACGTTCGTGATTCCATGACGCCTTTGTAACGTCCCAGGACCGTCTACTGCTATATACCTTATCTCTTTCTTCTGCTCTTTCTTCGACCACTACTGTTTCTTTTTTTCTCTTTCTTCTTCAACTTCTTCTTCTTCTTCTTCTTCTTCTCTTCGGCTTTTTCTTCTTCTTTCTTTTCTTATTCTTCGTCTTCGTAATCTGTGCATACTATACTCAGCACGAAGAATATATATAAGCTCAGAGCCTTTGCACATGGTTTCTCGAGGATCGCGAATTACGATCGGAACGTTGCTCGTTCGCAACGGCAACCAGGGCTGAAAGTCTTGAGATCACGCGGTAGACTCCGGGCCCCTCTTTCTGCAATATATAACCACGTACTCTCGCCGCTTCTCGCGCGGATCCTCGTAAAATCCTCTCTTTTCTCCCTTGCTACCTCTTGTTCCATGCTGGAATTTCAGCGCGCGAAATAACTCTCCTTTGCTCACGTTAACTCACGAGTCTGCGCGCGCGAGGTCGTGGATAAGCTCTGCTCCTCGAGCTCTGTACACCACCACGAAAATCCCCTCGGTTTCATGACCAGCAGCTCGGAATATTCGTGATTCGCAGAAAACGAGGTCGCAAGCCGAGCAATCTTCGCTTCAGGATATACCGATTTGAGTTTTAGAGCCTACTATAAATTCAGCTTTAAAACTCAAGCGAAGAGTCCAAGAAAGGCATACTGTACTCTTCGAAAATATTCTAATAATTGAATCCCAAGTAAACAACGGAATCTATCGAGTCTTTTTTAGCTTATCTCCCCACTCGAATTGATCCTTTGTTAACGAGGTTTCTCGTATTTTCCGCCAGAGGGTCTTGGCTGTCGATTGCGTAACATATACGTCGTCGTCTCTCAATGCTTGAACCGGTCTCGATTAAATCGAATGCCCGATATAACGATCGTTCTACCTCATGCATATACGCGCAATCGGTGAACGCAATGCGTAAGCTAATACATAACTCGGCTGCCATTCGATCTGACCGCATAACGTTAGCTCCGTCGATTTTGCCCCTCGATTTAACTACTTACATAGATTTTAACGTTTTCTACAAACAATATAATCAACGAGAGAGGTCTACGGTGCCACTAGCCTCAAAAATACCGATCATTTAACCTTCCTTTTATATCATAATACTATGAAGCCTGCGGTAGATCACGTCATATAACCTGAAAACACTTTTGTTTTGTTTTCGTTGCCGCCTCAACTTCTAAAACGATGACAGTCATTTTCACGAAGTTCTTTTTTCGACACAAATCAATGGATTGACGATTCTTCGATAGTCTCGCTTTTCGGACTCCTCTCAAAATTATGGTCAAGTGTTATTCAAGCGAAATCAGCATTCAAAATTAGCGGTGCGATGAATCAGTTGAAACATATTTTCGGTCTGCCGATCACGATATCTCAAAGTCTAAGAAGCTCCTCGATCAGTCGTTCAGCTGGAAGCAATGGAAGAGATGCTAAGCGATGTCGGGAAATTTTGACGGGCCCCAGAAGCAACGATCATTCACCGGAACTGATATTGACCGACAAATCTTACTCAAGGCTCATCGCTGATTATAGCAAAGAATTCGAGGTACGTAATAATCAGACCAAGTGTAATGCTGATCTACCAGGACAAGGCGGAAATATGGGATTTTTCCCTAAAACACCTCTTCAACGCATGAGCAGGATGACATCATTGAAAAACAGAAGACCTAACAACGGCTCGAGTCTCAATATTAATTCCTGTCAACCCTCTCTAGTATCAGCTGAAAATATTAATAATCGTGGAAATGCTTGTGGAATTCTCGATGAAACTGATGTACTTGAACAAGTGATTGAACGTGCTGATTGGCTTGATAAAATAGTCGAAGCTCATCGGGCTAAACGAGCTCCCAAAGTTGTTTCGATTTGTAACGACTTGGAAGGAGATAGAAGGAATTTGGCTCATCCCTTGGTAGATAAAACTGCCAATTCAAACATCAAGAAGCATAACAAAGTATCTACTAATGGTACTGATCGTCGGAGCGAAGTTTTGAAAAATATACCAAGTGACTCAAAAGTCGGTACGAAAAACGAATCATTTTCGTCTTCTACGCAATTTCTGCAGACTAATAGCGATGTGAAAAGTGAAATTTCGACATCAAACTTCGAGGACACGATGGTCGATTCGAGAAACGTTTCAGTCACTGTAAAACCATTCCAGGATGGTGATGTCGTTGAAAATAAATATTCTTCAGCGCATTTCGATGACAACACCACGTTCGTTGTGACAGTGAGCGAAGAGTCCAAGTCGTCCTCAACGACGGAACCGTCTCCTCTACGTCACATAGATCTCCGAATAAATGGCGAACCAGTGACTGGTCTGGATACGGTCATCAGGAAGGTGGAGAAATTCGATGTCGTTAGCCTAGCCGAAAAAATCGAAATCAGGATTCCTATTTTGTCGGATACTGGGGGGACCATTGAAAACGAATCACATGTTTCAACATCGACGATTAATTTGTGCATCTCAAGTCGTCGAAACGATCCAATAAGCGCAAGTGGCGATGGTAAGTCAGGAAAAATATACTCGGCCGGTGATTCCATATCGAAGAGGACACGATCTGGCTCAGCACACTCATCGATGTTCCACATGTCTAAACTGAAAAACAATCGAATAGGCAAAGCCCCACGATCAAAGGTCATACCTTGGTGGACAACGGAGGAATCTTTTCGAAGAAGCGAGATTGTTTCAGCTCGCTCAAGCGAATCGGCAAGCGTTATGAATGGAGCGAATACTTCTGTCTCCAGAAAAGTGGCAGCTCGTGGCAACAGCCAAAGAGCCAATGACCGAGATGCCAAAGAAATTGCCATTAGCGACGCGAAGATGAGAATGAAGATGGTCGTAACTAAGCCGAGTAGCTCAAGGCAGCGCTTGAAAACAAAAAGACAAACTTCAACTACCATTTCGAAGATAATCGAGAACGAGTTGCGGAAGAAGAGCGAGGAAAAGCAAAAGAATGTTCAGCGGCATGTCCTCTCTCCTGGTGTAACAAAATCCGTAGCGAAGCACGAGACCAAGGTCAAGAGTACCGGATCGAATGAGCTAAAGAAAGGGACATCTTCCGCGATCGTTGACGGGATAATGCCGACAAAAAGTGACCGAGCGATCACGCCAACGCTCGATAATGTATCGAAAAAAATGCTAGCAACGACTCGGGAGAACGTTGAAATCTCCGGAGTAAAGTCAACCGCTACGCTCGAAAGCGAGGAAGACAACGACAAGGCAAAGAATAATAATTCATCCAAGCTCAGTACCACCAAAGAAAGCGTTTATGCTAAGCCGATTACCGTCATAGCTAAGAATAATAATGACCATGAGACTAGACGAGATGATGGAACAATGAAAATGGGAGAGACTAAAAAGATCGAAGACTCTTTGCCATCTAAAATAGGCTCTGAGCCTCGATCAGGGATAGGTTCTAAGTCGGATATCGTAGCAACGCCTCAAATACCTAAAACTTACAATGCTCTAAGGACATCCCCCGCTGGAGCAGTCATCCACAATAGCAAACAAAGCGTTGAATCCCAAAAACAAAACAACCATTCAATAGCAAACAACTCGACCAAGAATTCCAATGTAAAAAATCCAACCATTATTATGAAGCCAATCGAAAAGAAAAAAGATGGCACGCTCATTGACTATGGTCTTACTGTACCAACGCGCAAGAAGTCAGAGAGGAAATTGCCGGATTCTAAAAGTACAGCAACAGTCGCTACTAAGAAAACCTTCAAGAAAGCGGAGCCCGTGGTCATGGCTACGATTAAGGAAGTCCTTCCTAAAAGACATAAAAACCTTCGTAGCAGCTCGATTAATCGGAGTATCGTGTATCCTGCCAAGTTAAAACAAAACGGTACGAAACATTGTAATTTCCTAAAAATTCTTATAACTTATAACTCTTTCATGATATAATCAACATTTCAATATACGTTATTCTAGTACATCGGTAGAATGCTACCTTTAATCTGATCCAAGGCGATTGACATCTTTTTGATATTTAGATACCGCTAAAACTCAATATGAAACGGCTAATCCAGCTGAACAAAAATATCATCCATGCAAATCGAAAAAAGCAACATCAAGAATGAAAACAAACGGTTTCAAAGACTCCAAAATACCGAAGGCAGCTTTGAGAACAAAAAAAAATACTGTAGACTCGTCCGAGTCGAACAACGTTGAGAACATGAGTCCGGAAAAGAAATTATTGTATTCCGTTTGGCTTCGTCGAACAAAAGATGGGAACGATGATGATCCTAACTCGGCGAAGGATCCTCGCAAATCTTGAAATTATCTAAAGAGTATGTCGACCGGTTTTTGTAATCATTTTGTGTACACCGTTTCGTCAAATTTGTGTCTCCGTAAAATGATACTTTTTGATTGTCCAGAATGAATTTGAAAGGATAGTTTATTATAAAGATTAAGCTAAGAGTGACACGTGGCAGAGATAATCTTGAATTGCGATTTCGATGATTTCACGAAATCTCTGTTGGAGCGATCGAGATCGAGCGAATGTTGGAAAGCTTTGTTGGAGCGAAGCCTCAGGATCGGTAGATTAAAGTTCTCATTAAACTCTGACGTCGCGACACTCTCGAAATGTGCAGGATGATGAACCAGGGTAGACCGCCTCGCCGAGTTTTTGAAAACAATTTTTAAGCTTTCGTTATCTTAAATGCGCCTCTGAACACTTTTATCTCTGGATGAAAAGCTGAGTGTGGAGTATATTCTTGTACATACAATTTCGTAGTTTTATTTTACCAAGTCACTATGAGATTCAAGTTGGAGAAATATCGGATCGAACGATAACCGGTTATTATGGACACGTCAGTTTAAAGGGCAATTTTCTTTCGTTACCAGAGCGAGCTATGGTGTTCGTCGGTCATGTACAAATCTGTGGAACATTAAGGCGCAAGCCTCGATGTTCCAACGTTGAGTTTCGCCCTTTGAGTTTACAGGTTTCGTTGCATATATCCATGGAACATATTTTCACGGCAAGAGGAATCGTGTCGGAGTGTTCGTCCCTGAAGAACACAACGCACGGAGTAAAGTTGAAGCTCTCTCGTGGTGTGTTTCATCCACGAAACCCATCATTATGCACGCGCGTTTCTATACCGAAAGGTCCGCTTGACTATCTCTCGCTTGGCTTTCTACATAATATGCACCACGCTCGCTCACACATACACGTATGGAGTGACGTGGCAGCTTGCCAGTCATCTGAAATAATGCATTTTGAAAGTGTTGCACCGTTGGATCGTAAAAATAAGAAGAGATGATCGTTATCGATTTATCCCATCCACGAGAGACTTGCACCAGCGTGTCCTGTGTTCGAAAGATACACGATTTCATTCTCGAGCCCATACACACGTTTGTGTACGAACTTAAATGTCTGGCTCATTATTATTATTATTATTATTATCATTATTATGAGTTTTCAATCCGTTTATTCTTCAGCAACTTGGCCCGATAGCAATTATAACGAGATCAATAATAATGCGGATGATTTATCGTTCGACTTTTTGAATAAAAATGATGGCGAAATAAGAGCCATATTCCTAAGTATCTTGGCTTTCTCTCGTGTTCTTCGATTAATCTCAAAGTCACGGCTTGTTGTTGTTGTTTTTTTTTGCCTGCCTGCCTGGCTGCCTCGAGGGAGAGGATACAACTAAAGTCATATGTAGAGTGATCGGTGGCTCTTCTTGGATCATATAGTATAGTTGAGAGTGAAGTGACCCCATAGCGACCGGTTTCATCTCCCTGTGATTCCGAGGCCGCCATAACGCTCCTTTTCTCACCACGAGAAAGGGAATGAGCTCGAGTTTATTTCGTGGTGCTATGAAACTTCTAGGGTGGGAGAAAGAGAAAGAGATAGTGAAGGTTCCTTTGATTTATCACAGTACCGCGGATACGCGCCGACATTATAAATATGCTGTACGATGTATGAGAGAGAAAGGGAGATTCTTCTGGAGAGCTTTATCGTTCATTCGCGAGGGCCCACAGCTTGGCCTCGACGTCGCGCCGTTACGAAGGTAAGTCGAGGGCAACCAAGAAGAAGAAGAAGAAGAAGGAAAAGGTAAGAATTCTCCGACAGCGCTCCTCCCTCTTTCTCGGTCTCCCCGTTGAGCTCGCGCATTTTTGGTCCCGTGAAGGGGTCACGCTTCACTGGGACCTGTGCCCAGAGCATCAGGTAAAGAGACCCTCACGCGCCACAAAAGATCTGCGTGTTGGTACTGTACATGATGGAGATCCTACTTGAAAGAGACCCGCCAGGAATTTTCCTGGGCATATACCCGAATCCGAGAAAGAGAAGATTTGTTTTTTTCCCCTCTTGACGTACAACTATTTTTTTTTTCTTTTCTTTTCGAGAAACAAAATCTTGTAGGCGGTCTTCAAATCGCTTCCTTAAAAATATCGAGCTCCTAAATGATCCCTTAAAAAAGCAATCTATCAAATTTGTTTTGGACCTCACCGGAGTCCAAATTCTACAACAGAAACCCGCCGTCGACAATTCTTCTCTTATTAAAAGAAAACATCGGTCGACGATCGTCAATTGATGTTTCGATATTCGCTTTCCTATGTCACCAAAGTTCAAACTGCTTATCGAATCATACCAATTTATTTTCGCAGACTACAGAACTGTTTTTCAATTTTCAATTCAATCTAAATATTCTGTATTTTTCAAATTAAACTCTACAAACGAGCTTCTTCATCTCGTCAGAAAAAAGAGATGGATTTCTGGGTTCAAGCTCCATTAAGCTGTGTATATTTATTTTATTTTTGGACAACGTAACTGCAACAGTATGCTTTGGGGTTTGGCAGCTTTTGAACAAATTTCTAACATTTTTTCTCACTATTCCATTCGTAAAACAACCATTCACCGACCAGCATTTCACCATGGTGGAGAGTTTTTTTGTTGTTCTTCTGCTTCTTATCCCGGAACTCTTGAAATTTTTTTGGATCTTTATACGTACGAATATAAAGTGACGAAAAAAAACGTATTCACGAAAGCTGACACTGATTCTCGATGGTACACCTGTTGTCTCAACTGCGAACCTCAACTGCATACTTATGTCTACTCCCCATGGGACTATCGACGTTTTACCGTTTTTTAAATGCTCAGCTTCTGTATTTTTTCGGAGCATATGCGAATCGTGGTTCTACCATAAGGATTACGATCAGTAGCAGGTTGTTGCGGAAATTAGTGTCGTATATATGTAATGAATGCCAAAAAGTTGTTTCTTAAAATAGGTTGTGTGCAGAAAAAAAAACTTATTTACGACATAGCTAGACAAAAAAAATGGTATCTGGAGTTTCAACGTCTTTTGAAAGCAACGTTTTTTTTTTCTGCACGTTCTACCAAGCGGTGAATAGACCAAGACGATTATTTCGGTATCATAAACCAGTATTTTGTAGCTGAATAATTATTAGTACAGGTGTTAAATATATTTGAATGGTGGTACGCTTGATATATCTAAAGAATATATATTCGACTGGTGTGAGGGCCACTTTGCAAGGACGACGAGCCTCCCCCACCACTTGCACAGCGATCCGAACCTCGCTTCCGATCTCCTCTTTGTTTGTTTTAATCATGGTCCAGCAGAAATGCCCCGCTGAGCTCTACTCGTGTATCGCACTTTTTTTCTCAAAGACACAACATTTTTTCGTGCTCCGGGGACACTCTTTTTAAATCATTCGAATACGTCGCCGAGATGAAAAAAATAATAATCCGACCGGGTAACGCGTAAAAGAAATGATGGAAAATCATACTAATTACATTTTGCAAATTTTATTCGTATGTCATACCATCGATTGAGATTATTAATAATTTTTTAACAGTTGAATCTTGAAATCCGTTGGAGAGTAAGACATTATGGTTGCTGGTTATTTTCGAGTATAATCGACAGATATAATTCCGGACGATTTACATCGGTGACAAATACCGTGGAATTTCAGTTATATGCGGGGATTAACAAAAACATTATAAAGAATGAATATTTATATATATTCCAGTGAAACTTGAATTATATCGCGAGCCGTAGAGTCTATGGGAGCGATTGATCAAGCGACTTGGTTTTTTTTTTCTTTTTTTCAAGAGGACGTATATTAATCGTGAATTATAATCCCTCGTATAGGATCTCTTTGCTTGGAATTTCGCTAAGCTTTGCCCCTCTCCGAATAAAGGACGTCGCTTAGTCCTTATCTAGAATTTTGTATAAATATATACACGCATACATATATACATATATATATTCTCAGCTCAGTCAGCGACGTATATAATCCCTTGATGATGAGAGAATTTTTATTAGGCACCGGATTAATTATTTTTCCACTCGACCGACAAAATGTCGAGAATTATTTTGCCGTCTCATTTTTTTTTCTGCCTCTCGTTCTCGCTCGTTCTTTTAATCTACCTGAACCCGCGTCTTTCCGATAATCTTCATTTATATGACAGCATAATTCTGACAGGGTTTCGATCGAAATATTCACCGATATCCTCTCGCGCTCGAAATCTTACGAAAATATTTTTTCTCATATCTCCTTCCTTTTATCCGAATTAAAATATTGGAAATTTTCGTGTATAAGACATTCACGGATTATTATAGTCGCTCAAAAACAATTTCTTATTGTAAACGTTATCGGTACAACGAGACTCCGCTGTATTCAGTGCCACCAAAAAGTTTCAATAAAAATTAAAGTTCTTCGACACACGCTATACGACCCGCGATCACGTTAATTATTTGGTCTCTGATAAAAAATTGTATTCGCTTTGCTCAGAAGAAAAATATATATTGCGCAAAAGTCTCTTCGAGAAGGTGAACGAGTCGAGAGACGCAAAAAAAAAAGGTAAAGAGATCATGAGAGACGAGTGAAAAAAGAAATAAGCATACATGTATATTTATGGCCGATATGTGCAGAATCCTCGAGGAAGAATCTCGAAATTTCATCGCTGCTAATCCTCTTAGCGACTGCGAGTGCTAACGCCCCACAGAAATCGCGAGAGGATCTTAGTAAAAATCTTTCTTGTTGTTCCTTGTTTATGTGTGTGTGTTCGTGTGTATGTGCGCGTGTGCACATGTAGAAAACACCATAAAGACGATGAATAAAAAAATTCATGAAACGGCATACTTCGACAAAAAATTCTCATGATCATTTGACTCCTGAGCAGCAATGCTGGTGGGTGCTCGAAAAACTGATGACAGTTTTTCGAATCAGCGAAATATGTTCGTTCTTATTGTTATATTTTGAGCTGACATAATTGACAGCTCAGTACAATAATCAAATTACAATTGTACCAAACAATTTTATCATTCGTTCTCTTGATTGAGAAACAACGATGAATTTTTATAAAACGTATTTTTCATCAGGCAGGATATTTCCACGTTCGAAGTGTACTGAGATTCATCTCGACTTTGGCACGAATTAATGTTTTTTTGTTTTGTTTTGTTTTTTTTTTTTTCTACTTTGGATACAACATTCGTTCTTGTTTTTCTAATGAAAATCAATCGAACGTGCAAACAGTTTCGTTGACGTCTTATGAATATCAACTAACTCACGTCTCTATAGGTCGAGAAATATAATGCGAGTTACGATCGGTAGTCAGACTCGTATATTTATGACTTGTGTATAGATCTATACGAGTGTGTGTATGTGTGCGTGTGTGCACCGCGAGAACAAACTACCATCAGACATATTATGTCCTCGCGAGAATTGAAGCAATGAGAAAACTCGATTCGGTGTACGTGTATACATAAGAATAAATGAATTCACATACAAGTATATACATATTCATACAGTTGGGGGATATGTTTTATCGCGAAATATCGCCACACGCGCCAACAGAGTTTCGTTCGTGCACCTGTGCCTCGTAAGCATAAGAGTCAGCTCGCCAATCTCGAGGGCCATTATCGTCACATATTTTTTTTTACCCCTCTTACACACGAACCAGCATAAGCTCGTAATGATAATAAGCGAGTGTTCCTGTTGTCCACACGCCTTGCCGATACCTCCATATACATTATGAAAATTATAAGCTTTTTCTATCGTTCTCATCGCGCACTTTAATGACTGAAACGACGAAATTAATCGTGCAAACTTTATACGAATACAGAAGCATCCTGGTATTGCATTCGAATGAATAATAAAAAAAAGGGGGAAAAAAATTGTTTTGAAACGCTTCGATCCATTTTTACATCGTCTCAAAAGAATCTGAGTGAGAAATTTTTATTGGAACATCACGAAGGAAATTATTTGATTCCCCGACGAAAGGAACACCCAGACGAACCGTCGGAGTGAAAATGCGCTGAGAATAAAAATAAATAGCTTCTTATACGACCGAACGGGGGTTGAACGAATACTATTTCATTGCTCCGCATACACGGAGAGAAATTTTTGTGTCAGGACAGCGTAGGGCACGCTACTGCCACAAATTTTATTTGTTAATATGGTGACGACAAATTTATTTGCTGCAGTGACAAAAGTTTTGTGTCAAGAGTAATGTGTTGCATGAGCGGAAACTTTTGCTCTCGCAGCATATGCATTTGTTGGACTAACCGAAAATTTCTGTTGATCGAGCAAATCTTTTTGTTGGTCGAGCAAATCTTTTTGCTGGTCGAGCAAATCTTTTTGCTGATCGAGCAAATCTTTTTGCTGGTCGAGCAAATCTTTTTGCTGGTTGAGCGAATCGTTTTCGTTCTGAGATTTTTCGTGTGATGTTGCTCAGATAATATTCGTGGGGAAAATAGCTTTTTCGTTGTAGAAATAAAAAAATAAAAAATTAATTCCATTTTTATGTGTGATAATTATCCTTTTTTTACAAGTATTGACACACAGGTAGATGATTTCGTCAATTAAAATTACCTACCTAACCGGGATTCGAACCTATTCCTACTACCTCACTACCTAAGAACCCTAACCATTACACTACCGACCGCTTGTGGAATATTGTCATTTTTTCCGCTTACTTGTGTTTGCATAAAAAAAACATATAATTGTATGAACTCATAAAGATGATCATAAAAAAACGGCATCAGTATATTCGAACATTAAAAATAAATATTTCTCAACGAAAAAAAAATCACACACGGGAAATATATGATTTTTTTTCAAAATACATAAAAAAAATGTAAATCGTCATTAATTAAATAAAAAGATGTAACACATTTTTTTAAATAATACTGTACAATGCGTGTTTTATTCAAAAATATTTAACATAAAAATATGTTACATAAATTTTATGTTAAATTTTGTACACAGCGCAACTTAAATGCTATACCGTAAAACTACGTACTTCGCTGGTGTCATTCAACAGAATATTTTCTGTGATACTTTGTGAAAGTACCAAGTTTTGGTTTAAATCGAAATCTACAAACAAATTTTTTACATTGTTATTTATTAATTTATTATTTTAATTCATTTGTTATTCATATTTTATTAAAGCTGGATCTTAAAATATGAAATGCACCATTTGAAATTTTACCTGTAACTTGCAGTGAGTCATTGCTGAGGATTTCCAAATTCTCCTTCAAAATTTCACTCGACAACTATGAAAGAGGAATATGAAAAAGAAAAATTTGCATTAAATTACCAAGCAACTGATTTTGAAAATTTTAACAAACGCTATCTACAAAATGTTTGTAAATGTGAAATGATAAATATTGCTGCGATAAAAATTTTTAGAGACGCAGTTGACTTTTTTATTTTTAGCGGTCATAGCAATTTTCCTCATCGATGACATAAAAAATTCTTTCTCCGGTTTGTTGAATAATAGTTTTTTTTATGAATTTCATTAAATTTCAATTTCAATAAATAATAAGCCATTTTACACCCCATTTTACACTGACGGAGAAAAAATGTTAGATGAAAAATTTACCTGCTGCGCATTGTTCCCAAAATCCTTCTTCGCACTGTTCCCAAAATCTTTCTTCGCATGCAATTTAAACTTCAGCCGTTGAAGTGGATCCTCAATCAACTCTTTTAATAAGTCATCACTCATATGCGGCAAAAGATCTTCTGTTAAATCGATTTCTGTAAATTGAAGGTTATATTTTAATTTTTTTACTTTTTTTACGAAATTTGTTCATCAATCATAATAAAATTACACCTGCATTTTGGAAAGATTCTCCTATTCCATCATTCTTATGATAATAATATCAGTTTATAACAATAAACTCACCTTTACACCGATCAATCACGGTTTCGCTTAAGCCCCACGCACGCAGACGGTCCTCCATTGTTGTTATTTTGACGTTGTATTTTTTTACTTCGGCCGTCTCACTCGCACGCATACGGCTCTCGGACGCATCACAACACACCGCGGTAAATATGTGTGAGATTTTCCTTGGAATACACATGCACAACCGAAGGAACAAAGAACAAACTCTCATATGCTACGTTTGTTGACACGCTATACGTAAAAATGCTCGCTGAGCCAAATTAATATGCTATTGTAGCAAATACTTTGCTACATCAGCATAAAATTTGCTACTCCAACAAATCTTTTGTGGGTTTACATTTTTTGTTTCCGTAGCAAATATCCTTATGCTGCTATAATGAAAATTTTGCTACGGGAACTTATAATTTTGCTACTGCTACTAAAATACTACTAGCAAAAAATCTTTTGCTGTTATGACAGGATCATTTCTCTCCGTGTATAGACCACCCTGAAGATCGAAACATTGTAGTAAAATAAAAAGTATCGGTATATCGCATCCACGTAAAATCTTCTTGACGAAATTCCCAGAAAGTGGACGAGCTCGTAACAACAGAATTGAATCTGATCAGTAATAATTCACTTCCTCCACTAAATATAAGTAATTTCTGACGTTTTTAAGTCACAGAGAAGTATAAAAAATAAATCAGCCCCACCCCAGATCGAATCTCCACTTTTGAACATTGATCAAATCTTTCCCTTTAACCTCGATCGAGAACATCGAGTAAATAGCAATAAAATTATTGTTGAAAATTAACATGATTTTATTAACAAAAGCAACCGGTCAAAAGATCAGGAAAATATCATCCTCAATTCCCTAAAGTCCATCATCAGAGTTTTTCCGAAGTTGATCCAATTTCGTAATGTTGTTTATTACATAAAATATATCGAGCACTTGCGAGCTCGATGATTTATCTTTGACAGATGTTGGCAGTATTACGTAAAAGTAATATCGAAACGAGATTAGCATCGGAATTATTTGTAAAAAGATTCTGCTGTTCTCCGACTAGGTCGTTTGATTGAAACTTTCTGGGAGAGCCCATATACACAAAATTCCGAGGACAATCACGTCCCGTGGAATAATGCACTCCACCGAGATTCCTCGAGGTCGTTCCACCTCGAGGAGCGAGAA
The DNA here is from genome assembly GCA_037576405.1 of Campoplex capitator. NCBI lineage: Eukaryota > Metazoa > Arthropoda > Insecta > Hymenoptera > Ichneumonidae > Campoplex > Campoplex capitator. The sequence continues at coordinate 1,899,590 of JARBWI010000323.1, read as the reverse complement.
GCAGAGGAAAAGAAAGAGAGACAGAGGGTACCGCACAGGGTTCCGGTCGCCAACCGCGAATATATATAGGGGAGACGCTTCGAGCCATTTATAAGAGTGTATATATATATATATATTTATGTATATACGCGGGTAAGCAACTTTTATATCAGTTTCTTTCGCTCCATCTAAGTCGAAGCAAAGTCACAGCTGACTCGAGACACAAGTGATGATGTCACTGCTGCAACGTACACGCGTCCATATCCTTTTTTTTTTTTTTCGCCGGGTGTAAGACGCGTGCCTTTCCTCGCACCCACTTGCGACGAACACCTACATTCTGTACCGTCATCGAACCAGTACCCCCGTAGTATTTGATTCCCGGGTGCGTAGCCAATATTTATATGATTTTCCGATCGCTAACGTAGGAGAAAACGTTGCTGGCTTATAAGTGGGACACGACGAGGCGCATTCAAAAATATATAAAATCGCATTTGCATCATTTCTTGTCTTATTACGAAATCTCGAGTCGCTTTATCCTAACGACTCAATGCTTCAAATATGTAGCAAGAATCTGTTTATAACGAATGAAACGTGAAAACCTTTTTCTTATAGCGAACCACATCGATGATGTCATGAGTTTTGATTAATGAACATAAATATATTTAACGAATGAGCAGGAAAATCGACATAGTTTCGAGCTCGTCAGTTTTGCCCGCTGGCTAATCGTTGTATATACGATAGAAAAAAATCCTGAATACATTTATATTTGATCATAAATCTGACCAAGTTTTTTTTTTCGCTACTCAAATTAGTCTCATATAAAAAATTAAATGAACGATTTGTCCACATTTTGTTTCACGTGGCTCATTTTTATCGTCATCATTTCTGGTGAACGCGTATGTTTTATGACGTACGAGAAAGAAAACAAAAACGTATATTCTCGAAATTTCGATCGTATCTATAAATGTTCGCGATGCTGCGAGTGCGTAGACGCACATAACTCATCTTAACTTATCGTTGAGTCCGCGTCGTGTAATAAAAACCTGAAAAAAAAGTCACTGATTCTGCCACCTTGGACACATGTCCAGTCAAAATGTTCTCTCGGGAGAGCTTATTCGGGAAAGAACATTTCTTGTCAATTAGAAAGGAGAAGCGAGAGCGGTTCTTCCTCGAGATATAAAGGAGTAAAAAAAAATGATTCGCCAGGTTCCCTCGAAGTAATATAGGCTGCAAACACACACACACACACATTCAAGTTTCTTAAGTCGTTAGTATCGAATCTTGAAAGCTGGAGAGAAATGCCAAAGAATGACATTAACATAAGGTCGAGTGTTGAGGGTGTAAGTGAGCGAATGTATTTGGAGTGAACAAGACAAAAATAAAAGAAATTCGTTAGCAATACTATATTGTCGAAATGAGAAACAGGGAATTGACGATTTCTCGCTACTGGAATAACGAATCAAGCAAAAAATAGGTGCCCTCGTCTCTCGATAAGTTGGCCTGTTTTATGAGCTTGTATATCTAGAGTCGTTTCAGCCTCTGATCTTACGTCAAGGTGTCTCGGAATGTGATGATTTTAGGAGAATCGAGGCTCCTGACTACAAAAAAAAACCTAAGGAACCGGGTACAAACACGACCAATTAACAAAATGAACACTGCGAATCACGTTCATCATTCTCTCGATGTGTCTTAATCAACCATTATTTGATTCTTTCCCAATATAGCATTACCGCAATTAACATATACAGTCCTTCGTTCAAAGAAACTTTCGACTTTTAAAAAACTTCATGAAATCGATCGTTTTCATTCTATCTGACCAGGCCCATATGAGGAATACTGTATTACTTGAGATAAAAAAATGAAAATATTCTACGATGTTATGCTCGTGAAAAAGTTGAAGAGATTGTCGGAATCGATCATCGAGTTTGCAGATAAATCAAATTAATAATAATCGATCATTGAGTTAATATAGAAAAATGAAAAGTAAAAAATATATAGACTCGACGAGAGCAGATTTTCATTTACACATTATAAAAATGTTTTCAGCTCCTAGTATATCGCGTGATGATCATCCACGTATGGCAGCTATGTCGATCCAATCGTCATGAGGTGATCGAAGTCGTCAACACCGCGTGAAAGTCCTTGACGCCCACTCTCCGCGATTGTAAAAACTTGACGCCGCGGCTGTTTTCAAACTAAGCTAACTGACTATCCGTATAAAGTGAAGTCTCTTCGTATCTGCAAATATTTTCAAGTTGCAACGATCCATCGAACTATATCAAAATAGCAGAAATTTTCATCTTCCACTTTCTTCATTATCGATTTACTACTATGCTTGTATCAATCTACATTTTTATTCAATGAAAATTACATTCTGATCGTATGAGAAATGCAAATTTTTCGATTTTTCTAATACCAACGTATCAGATCTTGATAATCAGACCCAACGAACATTTTTTTAATAGTTTTCTCTGTGTTGTTATTAACAATCGTAAATCATCGGAAAAAAAAAACAAGATTTTCGTAGCATCTGAAGAGTTAGCTACGATCCTGCATCGCCTTAGTTTATCTCGTTTTTGTTTCACAATCAACAATTTGGTTAACAACTATTTAACGTTCGAAAGAGGTCAGACGAGAGTAGAATACAAAATAAACATGTGTTTATTCTCCATCTTGGTATCTGAAATCGGCGAAGCGCGCGTTCTTACATAATTGATCAACTGTCAATCTCCCTCGCCATGCCCGCGTCTCCCTCCCCGCGTGTCTTTTGGTCCATAAAAGTTTTCAACAGGAGAAACAAGTTCGCGGGAGCAATTACCTCCAATCCTATCTCTTTCTCTTCCTCTCGCGCAGCCTGCTTCTCCTCTATCTCATATACCTTCGCGTTTACCAAACGCGTTATAAGAGCCGGCTATTTTTAATGCTCGGCCGGCTACATATTTATGAGACACGTGTTCATCATTGAGCGTAAACCCCGTGCGTTACACCTAATTGTTCGCGCCATCGATCGCGACATCTTGACACTTTAATTGTTTTTTTTCCCCTCTCTCTTTTTCATACCCACAGAAAACTCCACGTTTTTTTTTTATTTTTTTTTTTTTTATTCTGTTAATTACAGTGTAATCAAATAGTGTATTTGAATGATTTATTTACTTTTATATACAGGACACAGGTAAAACAAGCGAGAGGGATTTGATGCTGGCTTCACCGCGCAGCACTCTCAGAGCTCTGTTCCACGAGAACGCTGCCTCGGAGCTCGGAGGTCCAGAACCGAGAGATGTGCAGTCTCCGATTACCGAGACGGCGTCTTCTTTTTCCCTATAGCTATATGCCTATAAGCTTCCCAGAAATCTCGAGAGAAAAAAAAAAGGAAAATGAGGGGCAAAAGAGACACCGCATCAGGTATCCAAATATCCAAGGGATACACAGCAACTCCGCGGACTATACTTTAACGTTGTGAGATCTGATCCTCCCACACTTAAACTATGTATTCACTTACTTCATAAAATCGTGTATATTAAAAGTAATGAAAAATAATATTCTTCAGCGATATCTACTAAACGACTTTTTTTCTCAAAATTTTAAAACGATTCTTATCAATGAGAGAAAAAAAAACAGCAGCTCTCAATACCGATTTACTGAAAACATTTATAAATCTCATCTAATCAGCAACAAACAGGGTCGGCGTTAGTTGAGATATTTTCGTGATGTTTTCAACGTGAAACACCATAACTAGAAAAAAAAATGGATTTCTAAGATTGAAACAATACTTAATGACTGGCGGTCTTTGATTCAGTAAATTTGAAAAGAATCTTCGACGTGGCCAAAGATTCCATTGCGTATAAAAGTAGCGCTCTAAGAGGTCTTTCCAAGAAAATATAAGTGTCTGTGTGAGAATGGGTATGTAAATAAATATCTATAGATGGTTAATGGTCAAGGTTTATGTGAAGTGGAAAATGCCATACATACGTACTTCCATGTATACATACTTCACCTTTCTCACATTCGTGTGTGTCTGTGTAAGTGGGTATGTATACATGTATATAGAAAGGTGAGAAAGCGTTTGAATTCTAGGGAAGCGAGAGCGAGCCCTGCTCGTAATCTTTAACCCTCGGGGTTAGCACGAACGCTGTGCGAGAGCCTGGAAGATCTTCGGGAGATAGAGTGAGGCCAGTCTCCGGGAACTGGCATCTCGGTAACCATACACACAGGCATGTTCTCGAGTGCATATTCCGAGTGCAAAGCCGACGGGAATTATTCTTGCATACTTTAATAGGCTGCATCATGAAGCACCAGCAATTTTGCAGCTAGTAGCCTCTCGCGATTGCTGTTCTCGAGCCTTCAGCGGTTCAAACATTGTACCCGTATTGCATGAAGATTCGTGTATACCCACAACCACAATGCAGATTTTAAGACAAAGCACTCACTGATCTAGAATCCAGATGGTCCAGAGGTCTAACCACCAAACCCAGTTGAAAATCCAGTTATGAGATTTTTCTTGTGATTTCGGGTCAGGTATTCTTGACTCGAGGAGATTCATGTGTTTTTTTTTTCTTTTTCGAATTTTTTTCTCTCGAATTTTGGGCGCAGGCTTCGTGTAAAAAAACTTGCATGACAAATGGAGTATAAAATTCTTTGGGCATTTGGAGAACCTTTGAGTCATGAGCTTTTGAAAAATCGATTGATCTTCTGAAAGTTAAAAATAAAAAAAATAAAACAATATATTTTGGTTGTTTTGGGATAAAATAAATGTAGGGATTTGCGATGGAACCTATGCAGCTGGTTTCGTGGATCAACCTTTCAGCTGAAGAGCTATCTTTGAGTTTCAATCATGTTTAGTGCCTTCTACTCGAGATTGGATACCAAACGTAGTTACCTCCTCGGCCACTAGATGTCACAAAGTTTAGAGTTAGTGTTCAAGAAGCCCTTTCCCAGGTGGCGTTATATCTATCAGTTGTGCATTGGAGTGAACATGGACAAAATGAGTTTTGTGCCTTTTTTGTTTTTCGAATTCTTTTTGAAAAAATAGACTTTTCTCGTTGAGTTGGAAGGAGAAAGAGAAAAAAAAATTGTATAAAGTCATGTTCAATGATCATTTCGAGACGGAAGGTATCAGGACTGTGGCAGGACTAATTACATCGATGTGCTGTGATCAAAAATTTTTGTAAAAAAGGCTTGTGAAGGAATGCTCAATCAGAGATTCAATTGCCACGAAAGCACGTGAAAAAAAGTTTAATTTTCTATTAGTGTTTGGGAGCAAATGAAAATAAAATAAAAAATAATTAGATTTTATTTAAGACAATTCGATGGATTAGAGAAATTTTGAATTATACAGTTCCTCGATCGATATATAATTGTCGGTAGGACAAAACATTATAATATGCTAGTTATGCTTTCGAGTTTAGCCTCGATTTAACCTCATTCCTGACGCTGACGTCAGTATCGTCGCCTTTCCCTCGGTTGCTGTGGCGCACAACTGTGTTTGAATATGTGTGGACCTTTCAGCATCTCCCTCGAGATGCTCAAGCGGTAGACAAGACGCGAGAGCGCATTTCCGAACACCTATCGACTATATTATGTTGCGTTATCGACGAACTCAAAACAGCAGCCACATTGCCTACGATCGTTGAAACACTGTCTCTCCTCCCCCCCCCCCTCTCTCTCTCTCTCTCTCTTCTATTTATGCAGCGCAACCGCAACGTTGCAATAAGCATCTCGATAAATATTTCAGGCGTCACTTTCCCACGTCTTCTCTCCTCGGGCTTCGCACCTATATTAATAGTGATTATTCGTTTTCGCGGTTTGCAATGAATGGAGAATCAAGTCCGATGAGCATAGTCATTATTAACGGTTCATTGTTACCACTCACTGGATTATATTTTTCTATAATCAATCGTGAATTTCGTATGTTCCAATAACTATATATATATATGAGATCATCTCCATATTTTGATGGGGTATTAATTACTACCGATTATGGTCAAATAACTTGAAGACCATTTAACTGGCACAAGCAATAATAACGTTGTACGCTGGCATAATAAGAGATTAATTATTCATGATAATTTCGTTAAGTCATCGATGATGATTGTACAATTTCAATGATTTTTTTTATTTTTTTTTTTTTTATCAAGAGAATTTACCTGTTGAACCATTCGACAGGTGAATTCTCCGGCATAAAATTCTTCGAATACACTCGGCGTGAGGCTACATATTTTTTCTATTCTCCTTCGCGTATACAGTTCTCGTCTGGAAAAAGAAGATAATTAAATTTTCGATCAATGGATCTCAGGGGACCCTTCGATCCGAAACACCAAAGAGACTGTGTATACGTTCCGGCAATACGTGTGTGCTTTTTATCGAGACGATTCTTCTAACGCTCTCACGTGATTATAACGCGTGGAAAGAACGAGCGAGAGAAAGGGAGAAATATATATGAAGAGAGAGAAAAAGACGAGTGTGTTTGTGTGTGTGTGTGTTGCTCGTACCGATGGTCCATGGAGAACCTTCCAGGATCGAGTATAGCGCAGGTGAGTGTGGGGAACACGAGGGGGGTCAAGCCAAAGCGTCAATACCCTCTAACTAAGGTGGCTTCGACGACGCTCAGACCCTCCTCTTTTCGAGTCCCTTGGGGCCCTCTACCGCTTCTTCTTCCTTTTTTTTTCTCCTTTTCTTTTCTTACATCTCTCCGTTTTTTTTTTGTTTTTTTTTTTTCTCTTCATTTTCATTCCGTCCACACTGTCTCGGTTGTTCGCGCGAGGACAGAACTTTGTGGCAGACTGGAGCGATCAACTGAGCAAGGTCGAATTCGGACCAAACTCTGTGTATACCAAGAAATAAACGAAACTCAAGCGCTCTTTTACTCGCTATCAATTACTCAATTAAACTGCATTTTCAATCGTTCAATAACGCTTACTCAACGATCATTCGAGGTTAAAAATTCAAACACGCCTCGTCTCGATGTATGCGCGATTTCATATGAGCCCTTCCCATCCGAAATACTCTGTACCGACAGGAACAAATGTAATGGCAGCCCTATCGCTCATTTCTCAAGGCAACTACCGAGCCATGCATTTTACGAGTCCATAATCCAACCCGAGCCAAAGATGGTATTCATGTACCACGCGGGAGATGACGATGCAGCTAAAGTTGAAGAAAATAATAGAGAAAAATAGCGTGTGCTTCTCGAAGGAGATGAATCGTCATTGTTACAGAGAGAGAGTCTTAGCCTGATGTCTATTTAATTTGACTGCCCTCGCACCCTATTCATATATGTATATATGAATATATATTTTTTTTTATCTACTGTATAGCTTGTTGCTCGTTCGCAGCGAGGAAGCTGCAAATCGAAAGAATATAGACAATATGAGCAGCTCATGAGATATTCATGGTACAATAGTGTTCTTTAATCTTTTTAAACGTTCGACGTATAATTCCTGTTGTGCGGGATAAATAAATAAATTATTTCTATTTTTTTTTCTTTTTTGGATGAATGTGTCCGGCATCTTCGATCGTTTTCGTACGAATTCTGGGGTCAGACGTGCGCCTTTCGTCACTGTGCTATTCCAAGGCAATTGAAATCGCGTTTCATTTATGACAAACAAAATATTCGTAGTTTGGTTATGCTGTACAGCTGAAATTCTCTTTTCTGTTTATGTCTTTTTTTTTTTTCTCTCGATGTACGCCGGCGCGGTGAATGCACCATGTTCTCCAACAACTCAAACGCTTCGCCCTCTGACATTAACGACCGAAGTGAATGTTTGTTTCTCTTTTTTAATTTCATTTCAAACATATCGGAGAGCACGAAAAAAAAAAACGTATCGTGTAAAAATAAAGTTTCGACAATGCAGAGACTTGTTCCATAAACCGCAATGGCATATTTTGTTTGAAAAATATATCGAAGAAAATTCTTGGAATGTATAAACAACGGTGGAATTCGAGCTTGTTTTTTTTTCGGTCGTAACACCCGAGAGGAAAGAATGAAATTTTAGTTTTTCGGCTATTTTTCATGAAATGTCGTCGTCAATGCTCCGGTGATTCATGGAGAAGGACTTGGTCTGTTTTGAGTTATCGTCAACGAGTTTTTGACGTGGAACTTGACGTTCGGACTTGATGTATCTAAAAATCGAATCAGAATCCGGAATCGTTGGAGCCGGAGCATCGAGAAAATGAACTGGGAAAAAATTCCAAACTCATACGATATCGAAGGAGATTCGGTGAAGAGACGAGAAGTGTTAAATTAAGAAGTAGACAAAATACGAAAAAAAAAAGGAAGGATTTCTAAGTCCGGTTTTTTGGTCAATGCGCGTTCGCTCGCACCTTTGACACAACGTTTGTTTCGTGTATACTCTTCAGGACCTATATCCGTGTATACATTTGGGACAGATGTCACATGGAGCATTCTCAAATGCGAGAGAAAAAAAAGTCCCAAGATAGAAAGAAAAAGAGAAGCAGAGGGAGAGGGAACGAGAGAGAGGAAGAGAGATATTTATGTTTTTCGAAAAGACAGTGTCCGCCAACGCATGCCACTCGTTTCTTACTCCGTCGTTCAAGTCTCCGAGCTTCTACTAACCGCGTGGCAAACATCGACTCTCAATACTCTCTCGGGTGGCCGACCCAGTCCTCGTCCTCCTCCTCGTCGTCGTCGTCGTCGTCTCCTCCGGCCCCCGAAGAAATTCCTTGCTTGCGTAATTCGTAGGTAAAGAAACACGAGAAGCGTTTCGACAAAAGTGTGCCTATGCTTTCCAATCTATCAAGAAATGTACAACTCTCTCTTCCTTCTATTCTCTTTAAAGCAGCTACAAAAATCCTCTAATTTCAAACGAACTCTCATGTTCACTGCATCACCCAGTTTATCTTTGAAAGTAGTTCGTTATTCAACGATATCACCGAATATCCCAGATGGCAAAATTTCGAGTGTTCACTACGAACTCAAGTTTCATTTCTTCCCTCACAACCTCAGCTTCGAATGACGTTCGGAGTCTTCTCGAAGAACTTCAAACTTTTGTTTCTTCTTCTTGGAATTTCGAATCCCTAACCGTGATCCTATCACTTCCAATGACTTTAGGAACAAGATCACTGAATTCGGAGTAATCGGAGTAGAACGCAGTGACAAATTCATGAATTCATTCATTCACAAAACTGTAAAGACTTTTGTGTTACGAAAAAAAATTTCCGTTCATTTACTTGGGTCGCCTACGAAATGTCAGTCGATCAAATCATGTCGCTGGACCCTGACAATAGCGGGAAGGAATAACGTAAGTTTATCTTTTGACAGTTTCAAAATCAGCGATTAGCACGTCTCGAATGAAAGACTTACCAATGATTATTCGTTTAATTGATCCCTGCAATCGATTTATCCAAAGTTCTCTGTACGAAAGATGAAAACTCCACAAACAGGCCACTGAACAATAACTCCGATCACATTTAACGCACTTTATTATTCTCACGCGAAGTTGAACACATCGTTTCAAAAAAAAACTATCGTAACAAATGAAAATTGCACCAATTATGTCTCAGGAGGCTCGATCGAAAAATCAACTCATCACGTACTCGAGTATCAAAACAATGTTGCAGCACCAAACTGACAATAATTCCAACCACATTGATCCACTCGAAGAGAAACCACAATCACAAGAAATCCTCGATAATGGTGTCTCTGCTGTTGTCTCTCGAAGAAATAAATGTTACGAATTGCACAACAAACTTAACTCTGTTTGAACACGAGCTCATACGGTGTTTCAACAATAACGGCCATTTTAAAAGTGCTTATAGAACGATAAAGAGGTACAAGAAGGTTGTTGATCGACTGGTACGACAGATAAGCACGAGCGAAGGTATGTACGAAGTCGCTTTGTGTTATCACTGTTAACAGGAGGTAAAAATCCAGAATAACTTTCACCAGACATTCGGCTGAGCGGAGCTCTCGCGAACGAAAAAGATAATAAATGAGGTGCGGACGCGTAAATCATATAGGGTTATTTGAATCGAATAAGAGAATTGGGATATTTGCGATTTCGATTGTAAAAGACGAGTCGGTGAAACGCTTTTACGAGAGAAGAAAAATATATAAATGCTCCTTCGGGTTGTTCGGTCCGCTCGCGTCTCACCTTGCGGAGCGAGTCTCCAGGGCGGCCATGCAACGCAGGTCCCCAAGCATGCTGGGCCTTAGCCGTAACTCCGGGTTTCTCCCTTTCCACCTTTCGAGTTCCACCACCACCATCACCATCACCACCACCACCACTGCTATAACAACGAGCCAGAGGCAGCATGGCAGTGTATACGTTGAGAAAGAGCGCGAGGGAGATCGAGAAATAGAGAGAAAAAGATAGAGTTCCACGCCAAGATGTGTATATACATATATATATAAGTGTGTATATTCTTTCTCTATTTCTCCTCTCGTGCTCTTTCTCCGTTCTGACATCAAGTCTTGGCCCAGCATCAGCCATAAAGCCACCGAAGCAAGAGCCGCATCCATCGAGAACGTAGCAAGATAGAGAGAGAGAGAGAGAGAGGCAGAACGACAGAAGATACCTCTAGCACTTTCCCCTCTCGTCCTCTCACGACTTGAGCTCCCATTTCCCCTACTTTACTTATTTCTAAGCAGGTATACACAGCTCTATAGATATATGACTACGAGATATACCCCCGCACCTACATATCTCAGCTTTACGTTTCGTTTCAGCTTCGACTTCGATCTCTCTATTTCTCTCTCTCTCTCTTTCTCTCTCTATCTTGCTCGCTCTCCAATCTGCTTCGATGTGATTATTCGATTCTCACTATACTCAATTCTCTCTCTCTCTCTCTCTCTTTCTTGCTATGTAATGCATTGCCTTTTATTCTCTCTTATTCTCGATGGCGTGTTCAAATTTCTACCCACACACAGAAAAAGCAAACATTGTAGAAAGAGAAAGGAAGATATAGAAACGAATTTCGATGGTGTCACATAGACTGGAGGACTCGGCAAGATTCCTCTTATAGCAATAAAATCAGAAGCAAGAAAAAGACGAAGAAACACGTGTTCTTGGATCTTTCGATAATTGCTACGACACAGAAAAAAAAAATGTTATTTTTTTATCTTCTTTTTTTTTTTTTTTCTTTATTAGTGCTGTCTTTTTTGTACTCCAAAATATTTAAGTCTGTCCCTAAAATTGTAGAATCAACGCGTCCAGCACCAATAAGTGCAGCAATTGTTTTTTTTTTTTTTTTTTTTTTTTTTTTATACAACAGAAAAATTTTCTGCCGGTACAAAGTCGTTGATCTATTCTCGAGAGAGGGCACGAGCCTGTTGCACTCTCAAGAATGCCGATACGTGACGCTTACGTAATCGTTCCGCGCCATAAGTGCTCGTGCTTGTTGCGCAGATCTTGGCAGCGGTGAGGTAAAAACCCTGCCATCGAACGAGGCGTGAAAATGTTAAAGCGAAATCCAATTCAACGAACAACTCTTGCTCTCTCTCTCTCTCTTTCTCTTTCGCTCCTTCTCCTTCTTACACTCACTCTCTTTTCTTCCGCGACGAGCTTCTTCTTCAACTCTTGCATATTTACACGACAGTACAAGATTCTCGATACACTCGAATGATCATGCAAGAAATCGTGCTCGTTTGAAAAAAATGAGGAATAAATATAAAGGCAGAGGAAAATGGTAACTTGAAAAAATATTTTTCTTCATAAATCTTTCAATAAATGTGAATTTATGTACACGGTGCGATGAGAAAAAAAATTTGTAATTGTGGCGAACAAATTAAATTTGTTGATTCAACAATACTTTTGTTGGTTCAACGATATTTTTGTCGTGGTGAGAAATTAAGTATTTCAATGAACCAAATTTTGTTTGGGTTAACAAATTTCATTTTGTTCGCTACGATTCGTTGAACCAACAAAAAAATTTGTTGAACCAACGGAAATTTGTCGAACCAACAAAAAATTTGTTGAATTTACGAATTCATTTTTCTCAGTGTGAGAAATTTGTTTGCATCCCGAATATCATTTTTTTTTTTTATTCAAAAAGCGTTTCTTTTCATCTCAATTTAATTTTGACTTTCATTGAATAATATAGTCGATAGGAGGAGCTTTTTTTCAACATAGAAACACGACATTTCGACTGTCATTAAAATATATCAAAGACTTTTCGTGTCGGCATTATTTATTCAGAATTTAAGATAATATAATCAGTGATCAGAGTATCTCTATGTGATATATATATATTTTTTTTTTGAAGCTGTTTACTATCACCAGGCGGCAGGATTTTTTTTCCAATTTAACCAGAAGATCACTCCCAGCAATAAATCATGTGGAGTGTATTTTCCATCGCCAGAAATCGATACACTAGTATTTGCCTTCAAGGATCCGGTGAGGGTCCTTTGCTTCGCCATTTCGACAACAATAGATGGTCTTTTTTTTTACGCTCGAACGAAGAATGAGGGTGGTTGAGAGGTATGTTTGTGAAGCGAAGAAATGCTTCGGAGATTTCGAAGGGAAGATCGGTTGGCTTCGCCCCACGTTCTCGCAGGATCTCTTCCGAGCGTAGAAATCGAGGCTTTTGCTTGGCGCGTAAAATCACCTGAGTGAAGAGCATTCGAGTGTTTTCTAGTTCCCTAGCAAGGGTTTTGTTTCAGAAACTTAAATTTCAGCGATTGTCCAGTTAATCATAGAGCTTACAAATTGAAAAATAAAAATTCATACAATGATTCGATACCGATGAAAATTAATCGTTAGGAAAAACGTTCGTAATGACACCGGTCATCACAGCTCTGCGTAAGACGATAACGACGAGCATTTATTACAAAACGTGGATGAAAACGTTTTTTTATAGTCCTTGTTACAACGAAAATCGTCACCAGCGCTTATTGACTTTTTAGCTTGGTAAATACACTTGAATATCCCACGCAGTCTAAAATGCTCGGCCTTTTGACGCGCTTTTCCTGCTACTTTTCAAAGTATATTTCTAATCATTCTTTCTCTCTCGTCCACCCTCCACTTTTGTATTTCGTACGCTTCATCTCTCTCTCTCTCTCTCTCTTGCTCCTTCAAGTGTGAATTTGACGTTGGTCCTTCTCGGGGAGGAGAGGATCAGCAGGAAAGCAAGAGCCGAAGTGGCTAGCAGGTGCCCCCGTTGAAGCAGCCGAATACATAGCAGAGTATAACAGCAGCAGCAGCAGCTCTGCTCCTCTCCTTCCCTGTCTTTTGCTCTCGTCGATAGTTTGTTATGTGGTCTTGTCCCGAAAATTTCTCCCTCTTCACTCGAGATCTTCCTTTTTTTTTAAGGTGTGTTCTCAGTGTAGACCACGGCAAGACGAAATACTTTCATCCCCACTATTCCTCGCCCCTTACCTTATTCTCAGCCTCAAATCTTTCGATCTTTCTCTCTCCCACTGACCCGACCATTGGTTCCTCTCCCATTGTAACAATACTGAAGTGGTTTGGTCTATCTCGAGCCGCTCGTAACAGTGTTTGAAACGAAGGAAAAGACCCCCGTTGCGAGGGAACAATCTTTAGCCGTAGCGTTAACAGGAATTACACCAGCCGAGAACAATGAGGAGCAAAAATTTTTGGATACAAAAAGGCAAAGAGGCATATTCGTTTGCAACTAAATTCTCTCTAGGCCTTCTCCTCTCTCTCTCTCTCTCTCTCTCTCTCTCTCTGGGACTTTCTCGTTTTCAAGTGTCGATCATTAGAATTTTCTTGTTACTTCACGCCAGGATACTTTTGCTCTTCCAAAAAGAATACTTGCCTCCTTTTTGTTCACCTCAAAAGGTTCGTTTTTTCACTCATTTCTCAACACTGAGAAGTTTTTTATTTTCACATTTCAAGATTCACCTATTGAAGCTTTCTTGAAGGGATCAATAATTATTGGGATTTTTTATCGCACTCGTAATTTACATTTGGATTCATTTTTCAATTTTAGAAATTGCGATAATAAATCGTCTGTACTCGTGTATATTTTTGCACAAATAAAAATAAACATTCGCGCTGTTACTTCCATCACAATCGTCCATATCCCTTTGGTAATTTCACTAACGAAAAATTTTGTATTAGGAAAAAACGCTTAAAATATTTTATGCCATCGGAGCACTAATTTTCCTCTCGTCTTTCAAGATTCATTACGACCCATCTTGATTTTTAATTTATCCTCGAAAAATCAATTATCTCTGATGTTTCATGATTTGAAAAAGGAATCTTAAAGCCTTGACGACATGAATAATTTTTTTAATATATGATTCTTCTTTTTCGATTCTTCCACGCACCTGTTTCTCTGATTTCCTATGTCATTTGTTTATTTTTTATGCTCTTGTCTCAGCTTGCATTAAGCAAATTAGAGCAGAATTGTTTGGCAAGCTTGAAACGACGATTAAGAACACAGCGGTGGTTTGCTCGAGGCGTCGCCGTTCCGTCGAAGCCCGGCGCATCGAGGGTGGTCGAGTTTTCATTCGAGAGTGAGAACAAGGTGGATCCTTGCCACAAGAGTGCAAGAGAGGTACGGAGATCGCCAAGGGGGATTCTGACGTGTTTCGTTAAATTTATCGAGCCCCGATCCATTATATTCTTATCTTTCATTCTTTTTACTTCTCGCCCGCTGACCCGTTCAGCCTGCTCTTTTTCTCTTTGCATCGCACGTATATATACGTATATACCTGTTTCTGTATACGCTCTACGAGAAGACAGAGCGCATTGAAAGCACGTTCGTAATCATATAATAAACTTTCATAATGCCAATGCACACATTGGTCGAGAAAGATACGCAGAGAAAGAGCTCATCTCTCTTAATGCAAGAGGTTCGATGAGCGTTCCAAGATCTTCTCGTTAATAGCATTATCCAGAAACAAATTATTTGTTTAATCTCACGTGACCTCGTGATTTCTTGTACGTGATGTTTGATCTCGTAGTTATGAATTATCCGTTGTATATCTTCTCTGCTCGCGCGTCAGAAACGAAGAACCATCTGGCCTCTTTGCATCGCTCGTTAACATTGTAACGCGATGACGATAATTCTTTCCATCGACTAGCCATTTTATCGTAGCGTTTTTAGAATTATTTCAAATGCTGATTTTTTTTTTCATACGATACAACTCGCATATACATACACCGCTGTATAATTTTCGTGATTAGAACGAGAATAAATCTTGTTCGTTCTATTCATTTTTCATCGGAACGTCTCTCTCTCTCTCTCTCTCTAGAGGAGAATCCGTCATTCTTCATCCTGGGAGTTTCTCTCTTTCTATTCGACACGGTTCGAATGTTCGGGTTTCTGTTGTTGAAATGATCAAGAACCATACTTTTGTAAATCACATTTTGCCACGGAGAGATCAGGGCACCATTATTCATAGATATTGATTCTGAAAAACATCGCGTTGCGTCGTCGAGATGTTCTCTCGTTTCGTCGTTGATTACTCTACTGTGCTTAAGCGCCATTATCATTTTTATGCTTTTTCTTCGCCGCGTATGTTGATCCAAGGACGACGTCGTTCACTCTCGCTCAAAGAAAATTCTTCTCATTTGCTCGAGTGGGGTATATTTGCAACGCGGTAAGAGAAGCCTCCTACTAGAAACCTCCCACGAGTCTATCAATATTTGTGAAATCCTAAGAAATCGCAAATATCATCCTGATACTCAACAGTTTTCTGACTACGTATATGCATATGTTTGCATATATTCTTCGTAGAAGAACTTGAGTTTATGCACGAGGATTTCCTCAAAATTTCACCTCATTCATGGCCTCGAATGTTTTCAATTTTCCTGAATCTTTTTTTTTTCTCTTTTTATAACGGATGTGAACAGAAATTTTTGGATTTTTGTCCCGTGTCATTGGAATGTTATAATTTTTCGAAAAATTCCAATTTTCGAAAGTTCTAATTGAATTACTAATTTTAATGAATTTTATTATTGAATCGTTGATTTTTTTCATTTCAATTTATCCGATTTCATGAAATTGGATCGAAAGTCGTTGATTTCGAAGTACTTTCGATCGAAATTTTTATTGATTTAAAATAATAGCTGATTATGTTTCTGTAATGGTAGAGCCTGTCGATAAAAGAGAGAGCGCGAGGACCGGTCCAGTCACGATGAGAGAAAATAAAGGTGAGTCGAGTGGGCTCGATCTCGCGATCCTCGGAGCCAGGAGCGCAAACCACTGCGCTGCTGCAGCCATCTGTATTCTCTCTCTTGCAAATTGTATATTTAGATGGTATACAGGACTTTCAAAATTCAAACGCTTTTTTTTTCTTTCAAAAGTTCGGAACGTTCTTTTAGAATTCAATTTTGATAAAAAATCGATAAGATCAGTTGATATCGTGTTACCAAGTGACGAAAATTGCAATAATTTTTCAGAAAAATAGTTTTTACTGGGTTCTCGAAATACGAAGAAAAATTTTTATAGAAAAATGCTTTCTTGAACGTATGAAAATATTCGAAAATGCCAATTTATTTTTCTCGAAACAGATCTTGAAAGACATGAGATAAACATCTCAAAAGAGAAGAAGAAAAATGTTAAACGGTCGGGGTCGTGAACTATTAGATGAAATTGGTTGGAATGCCTGATATACATAACACATGCTCATATACCACAATTTATGGAAATCCTAAAGGAATTCTTTGGCGGCCGTTTCAAAGAAATTTACCCGAGTCGTAAATGACAGCGTGGGGCAGACTCTCATTTATTTTTTTTCAACCGAAAGTCAAGTGTCCAGCCTGGAATCGGCGCAAAATCCTCCATAAAATATATCGCCTTTGATCCAAGTTTTTTTAAATATTTATACCTGTTGAACTCTCATAAAGTGATGCTGAGTTTGATGATTAATCAGTTTTCTGACTATTTGTCGCCACCTTTTTGTAATATTACTTGAGAAATTTGTTGGACTCGAGGCTGCTTGAGCCAGTTGTAGAAAAAAGATAAATTGACCGAACTTTTTTTTGCGAATGTGTATCACAGATCAGATCGAATGTTAATTCGCATCGTTCATTCCAAAGTAGATCATAAAAGACGCTACTGCGCACGCACGTACGTAGCTGAGTCTCATTTTTTTTTTGTTTTTTTTTTCGTATACCAGAGCAATAATGATTGACGTCAGAAAGTGAATAAAAGAAACAGGAAAAACGTCTAAAATATAGATGGAAAACCTTAGCGAGGAGAGAGCAACTCTCGGTAAGCATTGAAGCAAGATTGACGCTCATAAACTGTCTCAAAGGATTTTTTTCGTTCTGCTACCTTCTTCCTTAGACCTCTGCCTCGTTTCTTGGTCGACAAAACATGTTATAAATGTCGTATTCTTCTCGATTTCGTCTTCTTCGATCTCCAAAGTTTATGAGATTAACGAGAACGTGAACGTGTGCAGTCTTATGTCGAGTGCCGAGAGAAAGATAAAGAAAGAGAACTTTAAGAAGAACGACTTTTTTGTGTTCGGGATCGCTTGCTGCTCATCCTCCTTCCTCTCTCTCTCTCTCTCTTACTTTCTATCTGTCTATCTTGCTCTTTCATTCCTCCCTTACTGTAACGATTCCGAGAGCGTGCGGTTTAAAAGTCAACGAGGAAGAGTTCCAACATTCGCTCTGGTTTACCAGATGCTGCTGCGCGCCCTCATCGTGCTTCCAATCTCGCAATTCATGAAAAACCAGCCTCGATTTCGTAACTTTTTCCACGAATTATCGACCGTAGGGGACTTCGTAAAGGTTTACAAATGCATAATATGCGCCAGGACGTCCGCACACGTCGGAATTTATAAACATGCATTTATACATAAACGCGTATATTTGGGTGATTCGAAAAAATCGTCTTTTTTTTTTTACCTCTCGAAGCCGCGAGTGATTATGTCAGTGGATATACTTCACGAAAAAGTTATTCCCCCAGAATTTGGAGCGTTTAAAAAAAAATTTTAAGCTGGCGCCAACGAGGTTTACATATTCTTTTTTTTCTTTCATTTCAGCAAACAATCGTGATATACAGAATTACCGATATTTTGATATGACGAAAGAAAAATTATTAGTATTCACCGAAAGATTAATTCTCTCAAAATTCGAGCCTGAAAGAAAGAAATTTTTTTTTTCATCATTTCAACATCGTGACACAAAAATCCACATTTTCATATCACGGTTTCTAGCCGAAATGAAAATATCGAAATTTCGCAAGAAATGCTTTTTTCAAGAAATGAAAATAGTGCATTTTATCAAAGAAAATTTGCAACGAGTTTCGGTCCAATGGATTTGGTAATATTGATTATCCAAATGTTACTTTTTCAGTCTCTGCCACTGAGAAAAAAAATTTGAAATTGTGGCGAAAAAAATAAATTTGTTGATTCAAAAAAACTTTTGTTGATTCAACGATATTTTTGTCGTGGTGAGAAATTAAGAATTTGAATGAACCAAATTTCGTTTGGGTTAACAAATTTCATTTTGTTCGCTTCGATTCGTTGAACCAACAAAAAAATTTGTTGAACCAACAGAAAATTTGTCAAACCAACAAAAAATTTGTTGAATTTACGAATTCATTTTTCTCAGTGTGATAAATTAAACCTGAGATGAGCCCTTCTACGGTTTCCAGTAAAAATTAATTTTTACATAGACCGACCTATACATACAGAATCGAGCGGAGATCGACATACATACATCTTGCGATGTTCTTCCGCTTGGAGCAATCCCCGTTCAGGAGACATCGATTCGAGACAATAGTTTTTTTTTTTTTTTTTCCACAGGAGACCTCCCGGTCCATGGGGTGAATCTCATGAGCGAGAAAGAGTTCTCGGCAACTCTTTAGGAAGAACAGGACAGGAACAACAGGTTGCTACACCTGTCGTACGCGAGAAACTTACAGAGAAGAAGAGAGAGAGAGAGGGAGGGAGAGAGAGAGGTCTAACACGTTGCGAGGGTGTCGCATTATTCGTTTCGTTTTTTCCCCTTTAATTTTTTTCTTTTATTCTTTATTTTTTATTCATGTCGTCTCTCTCGCTTCGTTGACTCCACTTTGTATTTCCTTTACCTCCTCCTCCTCCTCCTCCTCCTCATCTCATTGTTCATGGCGTCGATGCACTTTTACAGAGGCGCAACGACATTTGCCCACACACGCGCCAATTCGATCTCGTTTGTTACGAGCATTTCATCGCCTGAGACTAAAGACCACCCAGTGAAAATCAATTTCTTTTACTGCGGATTCGAGACGAAAAATTGAAAGAATTAAAATTGTAAATAATTTGATTCAATTGCGTGTATACTGTATGATAAATAATATTTTTTATTTCGTTCAATGAATGAAAACGTTGATGGTAAAGTTGTTGAGACTTGAATTTCGAGGAAGGAAGTACATTTTGCTGCGAACGTCCTACTGATACATTTCGTCCACATTCATTTCAATCCGAATGAAAAAAAAAAAAAAAAAAAAAAAAAAAAAACTATCAGCCCACACAACAAAAAATGGGCAGGTACTTTGTTATTTCGATTGGAAGAACGACGGTGAAAAAATTTGACTTTCAAAAATTTCAAGCAGGCGGAATGACTGCTCCAAGCCCTTAACACGCGGTTTAACACCCGCAGAGAAGGCCCTTTCGTTACTTTTTATGGTCATCACGTCGAAGGAGAAAATGTCGAAGAGAAAGCCGATTACTTTGTTGAATACGACGAACACAGAGTATTGATGGGATGCAAAGAAAATTATTGGCATTTTAATAGTAGTATATTTGGTTGAAAGTTCTCCTAAATTGTTGAAACCACGTACGAAAGTTTTGTTGATATCCGATAAAATGATGTTTATCGTCTTCGTGATTTCTGGACTTATCGTGATTCATTTTTTTTTCAGCAAGAACTTCCTTTATACTTTTCTGTGAAGATTTGGTTTCTCGGGTCCCATTTCACAGCTCGAAATATCCAACTGTTTCACGGAGCCCGGAGTACGTGGAAGCGAGATAACGTGCGCATTTTTATAGAGAATACTCGTATCGACCTTGCAACTATGTGCAACACTATCGTAATTTTTATTGCTCGAGATGAATAGAGAAACGTGGTAGCGCGGCTGGTATAAATAGGAAAAAAAAAAAAAAAAAATGTCAAGGAAACGATATACTCACAAGCGATCGACTTCGTGATCGAAGAGTCTCTCCATGTGAGAATATAGAACGACAAGGAATTTGTGTCACAAGTACGAATGCTCTCGCGTTATTCGAGTTGACAATAAAATATTTTTTTACCTCAAGTACGTGAATCTATGATGCGCATTTTTTTATTTTTTTATTCGTGTATTATAAAAACGTCGATTATATTATTAGCACCGTACGAATTCTCGTCGCGAAAAGTTTTTTTCTTCGATAAACACGCTCAACTGATATCGCGAATCGAGAAAATCAAGTGAAAACAAGCGTCCAATCAGCCAGGCCTCGATCTCAGGCTGGACGTATAAAATCACTCGGTGTGCTGACTTTATACAGTTCGTTATCACGGTATTTCTGTTTTTTTTTTTTTTTTTTTTCTTCGCACCGACCTGGCAAATATTGCGAGTAATCGGCTATACACATACGAATGTGCTCTCGCTCGATGCACGATAAGGGTCGAGGTTATTGTGAGTTGTAATAATACATACACGTGTATGTGGATTTATCAGACAAAATGGCGTAACACGCGTGACCTATAAGTCCGTTTTCAATGGGCTGTGACCTATTCTTTGATTGCTGTCTATTGAAAAATGTTCGTACGTGTGTCGAGAACAGTGTGATGGAGTTCGAACGTATATGCGTAAGTTCGATGAGTATTTGGTGCTAAGGTATTCCTTTCGCATTTGGATTGGTTCTCAATAAAAACGCATTGGAACGCATTTTAAGGTGTTTCGGTACAAATGACAAAGTTTTACCATTTAGTTGAAATTTACACGGTATATTCTTTGACACGTGCTGGATGTTCCATCCAAATTTTAAATCAATCGTCCGCACCGTTTTCGTTAAATTAAATATCAAAAAAACAATTTTTAACGTGGCAAGATGCCTAGGGTCATTGACGAACAACAGTATTGGGCCTGGAATAGTGAGAAAACACGTTAAAGGCTTGTTGAAAAACCGGCATACCACGAAACACGTGATTGCAAATACTGTTCCTAAAAATTAAATAATTCGTCGGTATCGTTTGTTAATTATTCACTTATTCGTCAACGTTGAGTTTTCACCGATCAACCGAAATATTTTTTCGTTTGTTTTTGACGATTGCTATGTGAAGCTGGCAGTTTGCTTGGAAACAATATAAGTGTTCCCAAACTCCTTAAAACAACTGGGAATCCAATTTTTTTTCTAATAAATTAACCAGTTTACGGTGTTGTCGAAACTAGCCTCTGAGATGTCGCGTTTGAGAAAATCTTACTGCTCTTAACGTCGTAGTTTCTTTAAACACTCGGTCATCCCTTGATTTTGTCGTCGTGATGGATTCCTTGAAACGTTTTCTATGCGCGAGACAATTTGTATCAGACATTAGAAGACATTTAATCTACAAATTATTGAATGGAAATATGCGGTGATCATGGAATCTCTGTAAAAGCTCCCATATAAATTGAATGCTTTTAAAAGTTGAAATGTTTTAACAAATGTTCGGTAACGCGGCTTGAAATTTAACCAGTCTATTCGCATGCACTTTAACTCGATTGTAAATAAAAAATGAGTTCTTTTCAGACGTTTTGGGTTCGTGAAAGAAATATCTTAGTTTTGACGCGACATTTTTCGTCGCGTCACTAAAAAGTCGGAGGCAATTGATGTTTTTACTTCGGACCTTTCTCTTCGAACGAATTTTGTAGACATTAATTGCTGATGTTGTTGAATATGTGTTATACGAGAGCAGACCACGGCTATATCGTCGTTGGATAAGGGTCTTCCAGTTGGACAGGGGCCCCGTCAAGACTTACGTCATCATCGAGAACGCTTTGGTCCTCGCTAAGCCAAATTCCAAGTACTCTTACGGTCCCTCGCTCAAAGCCTTCTCTCGGAGCGGGCGAATTCAAGATTACCTCTTATCTGGACCGAGGATTTTGCGTCGAGGAGAAGGACCATCTCAAATTCCACTGAGGATATGATCCAATCATTTTTTTTTCTTGTCGAAGCGATGCCGAAACTCGTTGTCGACCAATTGATTTCGGACGATCGATTCTTGTTGAGAGAGCAGAGGCCTGGGGACGCGGATCCCAAATCGGGAAGAGATTTAGTGGAATTTGTGAAATTTTGTTTTTGAATATTATTTAGGGGTACGCTACCGCGTGGAAGTTTTCATTGATCGTTTTACTCGTGTTCACATTGATCGTTAACTTTGTTCTCGCTGAATGATTATTTCAAGAATCGCCGAGAGGAATTCTCTGCAATCCTTTCGCGAGTCCGTAGAGTCAGTGTTCATTTATGAATAAAAATTTTCCCGTTGAAATTATAGTTGAAAATAACAATCGGCAAAACGGGCATATTTGAGTATACGCAAGAGTGCGACGGTGTTCGAGTTCATGGCGGCGTTTCTTTGTTTTTTTTTTTTTGTTTTTTTTTTTCAATACTTGGCGTCGAGCCGCTGGCATGGCTATAGATAATTAATCCGTGCTTCAGGGTATTCATGATTGATGACATTCATGTTTGTGGCGCAGTTCATTGCGCCTTCCAGGCAAAACCTGATTGCATTTGTGCGTATACTTCGTACGTAGAAGGCATATCACGTCATTTCGCGGAGTCGTGACCCCGAGCATTTTCAAATTTCTTAAATTTTTTTTTTTGGTTAAATATCACATCGTGGTAGGAACATTTGAATTTTTATCTCAGTCTTTCTAGAATTACGATTTTTCAAATTTGACTTCTTCGACACTTTATTCATACTTGAACGAAAAAAAAACTAACTCAATTATTAATTCTCGTTTTCGACCTTTTATTGGGCCTGAAGTCAAAACTGTTACTGGAAAGTGGTTGCTATATTTTCTGAAAAGAAAAATCTCTGAAATAGTAGGACAAACGATAGAATTATCGAAACTGGTGCGATTTTATAGTCACGTATATCCTTTCTGTGTTTTTTATTTTTTATTTTTTCGAATCTTTCATCAATATTATTTTGATCAAATACATACAATCAACCTTATGATTTCTATGCCTAATATGATTGTGATCAAACGTGTGGGTTTTGATTTCAGTCGTATTTCATTCGCTTTATTTTACTGTAATGGCCGCGAGGCTGCCGGTACGGTAGAGAGCGCGAGGAACGGTCCAGTCACGATGAGAGAAAACAAAGGTGAGCCGAATGGCTCGCTCTCGGAATTCTTGGAGTCTGAGTCGGGAGCGCTAACCACTGCGCTACGGCCACGTATGTATTCTCTCTCTCCTACGAATCGCCTATTCAGCTAGAATACGGGACCTTCGTGCTAGTATTATGGGAGAAAAATCGTTTGATATGAATTCATTTGTTTTTTTTTCTACCTGTAATATTTATCATCCGTTCAAAATCATAAAACGTGTGAATCATCTAAAAATTCGTTAACGAGAAAATTAAAGACACACTTTTAACCATAATCAAATGAGTCGCAAAAACCATAACACTGATTGCATTTTTGATTGAAATAGTATTTATAACAAGAACTCTGAATTTGAAAACTCGTTTCAAGAGCTCGTTCCAATTGGAAGAAAAATGAGCCCACATTCGGACTAGCGTTAAAAATTAATCCACGGAACTTTTTGAAAAAATAGACTGGAATAAGAAAGGCCATGAGATTAGAAGAAAAAAAAGTTCATCGAAAAATCTTTTTCGATTGTTAACGACAATTGAACAAATATTTATTGTACAACTGTATACATTATTACTACACTACGATAAAATCCGAAATTCCATGAGGAATAATTTAGCCAGAAAGAAAATTCCCGACGAAACAGAAGCTCGAGAAACTGGAAATCGAGTGTGCACGTGCGACGTCGTTAAAGAAATTTGAATGCTTATTACCAGACCGTTTTAAACTTTTTTTTCTCGACGGTCTAAGCACCCGTCCCAGGTTGTGAAACGAATAATTGTATTTTACGAATTCACTGAATTTAGAAGAGTAACGCACTTGGATTTTAAGAGAAGCAACGTGTTGCCAATAAATTGTTACTAATAAACACAAAAATAAAAAAAAGCACTGATTTAATCTCATCGATAAACATTTTCAGGTTGCCACACCGATGTTTTGATGCTGTTGAGAAAAATTCTTGGAATCGAGAAAGAAAAATCGTTGTTCTTTATTTCTATGATCGATTGTGCAAGTTGATCAATTAATTTTCATATTTTATCACGCAATGATTTTTCATACAGAAAGTAAAATATTGAAGGAGTGAAATGATTGTTTCGTTTTTTTTTTTTTTTACTAAACGACTACTTAAATGGACCAACAGGGAAGGTGTTACTTCGGAGCGAAAATAAGAGGCCCTGATATAGTTTTGGTACGTGCCTGAAGAAAGCTACTTTTTGAGAACAGACAGCGAGAAGATATAGGAACCCACCTTCGGGGCAGCTATTAAAATTGCTAATTTCGTACAAGGGTGTCGAGAGAAGGAGAAAGAGAGAGAGAGAGAGAGAGAGAGAGAGAGAGAGAGAGAGGGAGTAAAAAAGAAAAGAAAAAGAAGGAGAGTGAAAGAGAGAAAGAGATACGGTGTTCTAGAAGTTTTGTTGCTGGGCCGCCGCCACTTTGCTTTCTGTATATATCCCTCTCGTTCGATACCGACTCTTATTCTTTCAAGTTCTTCTTTTTTTTTCCCTGCATTTGAAGGAAGAATGGACGAGAGCGCAAAATAATTTCAATATCTGCACATGCGATATTCGATAATTCGACGCAGAATATAATTTGTACACTGAGAAAAATGAATTCATAAATTCAACAAATTTTTTGTTGGTTCGACAAATTTTCTGTTGGTTCAACAAATTTTTTTGTTGGTTCAACGAATCGTAGCGAACAAAATGAAATTTGTTAACCCAAACGAAATTTGGTTCATTCAAATACTTAATTTCTCACCACGACAAAAATATCGTTGAATCAACAAAAATTTTGTTGAATCAACAAATTTAATTTGTTCGCCACAATTTCAAATTTTTTTTCTCAGTGTAAAAATAATATCGTTTGAAACGTTTGCTAATATTTATAAAATGAGAATTAAAATTGATTTATTGGCAAAAAATGACTGAACATTCGATGTTGATTGGTCTGAAGCAAAAATGTTTTTTTTCCTGCTTCTTTCTTCAGAAATTGATTGAATCGATATCTGTTTAAAAAAAAAATGAGATCGGTAGCGAGTAAAAGTATGAAAAGTGCATGAAAATAATGAAACGATAAATAAATAAAATGAATAATAAAATAAAATAATAAAACAAGTTTTCGTGAGCTAGTGCGATGGGTTTAAACGAAATATCGCTTAATTCTGTGCCGATAATAACCGAATTTAGTAACTACCTGGCTGAGCCGATCGGGGGCATACGAAAACTCTGAAACACACACTGCGAGCAATGCTCCGAGATAAATGTAGTTAGTGTTCGTGGAAAAAAAAAAATAATAATAAAAAAATAACACATACGTGCAGGAATCTGCTGGAGGCAAAAAAGTTGAAGCAGCACGAACATAATGAGTTGGGAGCTGAAATTTTTTTCGCATATATTTTCGACGTTTAGAGAAGCTTAATGTTTTTTGCCAGTGGCTTATCATTTTCGTGCCTTTTTATGGCAACATGATGAAAATGAGACGCCGATCGGCTCAGTATTCGGTTTACATTGAGCTGGGAGAGTTGTTATGAACGTTAGGAAGGTACAGCTAATCTTGGAGGCCCGGAACAGTAAGCTCCTTGGACTCTGACAGTCGGAAGTATTGTTGGCCTTAGCAAGAGTGTGGTAATTTGCGAACAGAGCATTATATATACAGAGAGTGTAGTAACTTCCATGGCCGCAACAGTGCAGAAAATTTCTATATCTATATATGCACGTATACATTGTCCATCTCTTTTTCGTTCTCTCGATCTTGAGGTGAGAATTGTTCTCAAGGCAAAAGGCCTCCGAATTGTCCGGGAGAGTCGTTCATTTGCAACGTTTATTTTTTTTTGCACCGATTCCCAATACTTGGCTCTCGCTCGCTCTCTTTTGATACCTCTTTCAACGGTCCAGACACCATTCGCACCGCATTTTCTCGGTGGTACGAGCTCGCGTAGATCTTTTAAACTCGGCAAAGTTTCTTCCTTAAAGTCACGCCTACATTCACCTTTTTCTCATCGACTTCTCTCTCTCTTTCTCTCTCTCTCTCTATTTACTTCGCAGAATCCCTCGTTAAACCGCGCCGCCAACTTGGTGACTTCAGCAACGCCTTAAGAAGCTAAATATTGTACGCCCAAAGCAAGCCTTCGATACCGAGAAAACATCGGGGAATTTTTACTGTTCTTACCTCCAACTATATTCTCTATTTTTTTTACCTAACCGTGAAAAAAGAGTTTTCTTGCATAATTCTGATAGCTAACTACAGATTTTTATTTTATCTTCCTGACGACAATACTCTGCTTGAAATTTGATCCTAAAATGATACGCTGAAGAGAGACTAAATACTTAATATTTCTTGGTCTTAAACTAAATCAAATTTCTTCTATTTTTCGTTACGATTTTATTTCGTAGTGAGATTGAACGCTGAAGCGCTTTATCGCATTCTTGATTTAGAAAAAAAAAACCTGATGTTTGAGGTATGCTGATACAAAAATGACTGCGTCAATGATTAGCAAAGGATTTTCGTGTATACGAATTTGAAAATAGAGAAAGATCCGGAAAGCCTCATACTCGAATATATAAGGGTGCAGCAGGACTCTATCTGGCTTTTCTTTTTTAATATTTGACGTCGAATCGCTGCCGCGTCTCTCGCGGTCATCCATGCTTGGACCGAACGAACTAGTGACACGAAGCTAGCCACAGAACTCTGAATTTTCAATGTTTTTGTACTGATAAAAAAAATTTGTTCATAAAACTGAATCCATTATGTTGGACGACGATTTAATGGATCCGACAAGTTTTTTTTTTGTTTGAATAGCAAACGATTCACTTTATCTAACGAAATAGAGAAAAATTCTTGTGGATCAATCAACCAAATCACCAGAGCCAAAAGGTTTTGTTTGAACAAACTTTTTAATCGCTTCAATGAATATTTATTTGATTCTCAATAATAAAATTGACCAAACGGTGATCGTTCGTAAGAATAAATGAATTTTTTTGCCTCAAAATGAATTTGTTTAGCTGCACCAAAGGTTTGTTCGTTCAACCAATAACTTGTTTCAGCATCTACTAATTATTATTCTTATCAGATTTGTTTCAGAATTGTTTTTTTTTTTTTTTTTTTTTCAATTTGGTGCGATGGTCGATCGATACGTGGACTGTTAGAAATGAGGTGCTCCGAGGCTATCATTATCCGATCACAATGTTACGAACATTTCGTAGGTATAAAAGGTTTGTTATAGAAAGGATTGTATATCGTACAGAGACTATCGGAAAAGAAGAAGAAACCTTTGCGAATCTGAAGAAGCGATCTTCGCGAAGATTGTGAGCCTGTCTCTCTCTCTCTCTCTTTTTTTCTACTATTTTCATCCCTTTTTATTTCTCTTTGTGTGAGAGTTGACGGTTGCACAAAGCAGCGGTGAGCAAAAGCTCTCTCGGATCGTACGAAGGTAAAGGAACGTCGAGGAGAAGATCCTTTCGCGATCGTAAATCAAGCTGGGCGACCCTACGAGCGGGCAACTCCCCCCCCCCCCCCACCCCTCCTCCTCCACCGATACGTCGGAGTTTCGCGCTATGGACTCGAAACAGAGACCCACATATAACGGAGATGCACAGAGTTTGGATTGCGGTAGCTGAGAGAGCTCTCGAGATATTGCAGGCTCCGCAGAGATTGACATGAAACTTTTGAATGAAATATATGCAGATCGAAGATCGCGATGATGATATTGCGGATGCGAAACCTTAAAGTTAATCAAGGAGAAATGAAAACTCGTGGAACGATACCTGATCAACTGAACGCGAATACTTGAAAAAAAATATGAACTTTTCGAACTATTGAGTCAGATAAAAAAGAATAATCGAATAAACTTACCATTTTCATGGGCTGATCGCTGTGCTTCGAGGTTGATGTCCGGACCTGCTTTCCAAAAAGTACGAAAGTCCAGAAAACGTTCGTCTCATCTTCAATTTCATTGAAAAAACAAAATATTTGAAATTATAAACGAAAGAGAAAAAGAAAAACAATCGAAATACTTATTTTTTGTTTTGAATTTTATGCTCATATTATAATTGCCTCAAGCATGGAACGTGCGTCTATCGAATACGAAAAATTGTCGCCCGGGGAAATATTGACATACTCGATAGGCGTATATAATGTGTAATTTGTTTATGAGATCGTTGAAAGTTGATAAGAGGCGAGAAACACGCAGGAAAGAAAATAATCGATTCAAAGGACCAGTACCAGACTCCAGCGAGATATTAATCTGATCGGTGCCAATTACTTCAGCAAAACTGAATAAATCGCCTTCGAAGTTATCTTTTGCTCTTTTTCTCTTTCGCAATACAACCAGATTTTATGAAGATAATTGTTCTCGACTTCAAATGCAACTACGTTGCCAACAACGACAATCTGGAAATAAACTGAACAAAAATTAATAAGCTCGGTAATGAGTGGCTTTAAAAAGCCACTACAAAAAATGCGTTAAAAAAAAATCTTTACTAAGAAATTGTGTCACTCTTCATCTCACAGTTCAATTGAAAATGAAAAAAAAAAAAAAAATAGAACGATCGCGAAAATATTTTTCGAAATACTGTCGCATTGGGTCGTTAAAATAATTCGTTTGTTTACTCGAAAATGATATAAATGTCTCGTGATTTTAGCGATTTCGATCGTCAATGAATTATTCGAATCGATCTTCAAAAGCTTCGGAATGATAGAAATTCTTTGGTGCATGTGATCGAATTTTGTAATTTTGTCGAGCGACATGAGCTCGTACCACAAAAATGACTTTCTTTGTATCAGCTGCAGTAGAGAAAGATTTTGAGAGAAACTTGAAGAAAGAAAGAAAAAAAATAGACCGCGCGTTCTGCGCGTTTGGGTAAAAACGAATTCGTCGATTCGGTGCATTTAACAAAAGAAACTTTTGAATAAAATAGTATATCGATTCGAGGAGTAAAAAAAAAAAAATGAAAAATGCCTGTGAATCTTTGATCTTATGGCGCATACCGCGGGGTAAAGTGGAGACGAAGGTTAAAAGCATCTGCCCGGGCTGCTTCGTCGTCCGTCGAAGGATAATTACTTATGCCCGATAAGATCTTCTCCACTGTGGTTCCTCAACAGAGACAAAAGGATCTCTCTGTGGAGATCGCGAGGAGTCAAACCTCGCTCTCGAGATCCGCAGCTGTGTGGCGCGCTGTTGTCCGCGCGCGTTCGATATTCTTGCGAGGAGAAATTAAGAAACGCGCACATTCGAGATATATTCGGGGACTCGAAGCTATCGAACAAGCATAATATTTTACGAGTATTTTCGTTCGAAAAATATTTTTTTTTTTAGTTTATCGATATATCACGAAACATTCCACGCCTTTTTCCGAGCCCATTTTCTTAACAGATTTAATTATTCAAAAAAAAAAAAATGGTACTTCAGGGAGGGAAAATTAATTTTTTTTCTTCAAAATTTGCATCTTTTAGATTTTTATCTTTCTAGAGTTACCGGATTCTTAGGGAATTTACATTCTTCAGATCTCGCAAGTTTTCCAACTTTTTCGAATTCGAAAATTATCGCAAAGTTCAAAATTTTAAGAGACTCGAGATCACCGTCTCGTGTTTAATGTGAATGCTTTTCATCGGAGTACAATTCCACAACGAAATCTTTAAAAATAATTTTAATATGGTATTCGGTCATTTATTTGATTCAGCTACGGCGCTGATGCGGAGGAAGTCATTTTTTTAGTTTCGAAAAATACTTTCTAGCTCTTCAACGAAAATGGTAATAAGATATCTTCGTTTGATTCCATTTTCAAATGCTTGTGAGAGAATTTCAATTTTTGTGAAATTTTTTTAACACAATTTTTCAAGATAATTCAGAAAATCAGACAAATAAACAGGAAATTTATTAATAAAAATAAATTATTTCTATGGCAGTAATACTTTTTGGAACATCCTAAAAAAATCATATTGAACAAAAGATTATCGAAACGATGAACGGTACTTTTTCGTTCGAAATATTTCTTTTCGTCCAGCTGTTTAATAGCTGACAGAGAGTTATTTACGTAACGTTAAAAATGAACGACTTTGTAATTGAACTACCAGTTCTTGGAGCAGTTTTCGAGCTCACGATTCGCCTCCTGGATGCATATACACAAATACGTACAGTTACGTGTGTCAAACAAGTGGACCACGGATGATTTTTCATCGGTTTTGCTCCAGAAGTTCAACCGATCGGCAATTTAAATGGTCCCTGCTTTCTTCAAAACCTGAGAAAATTTGTTTTCGATGTAAATCCGTATATCAAATTCACTTTATTCAAGAATTCATGCATTTTGCCGACGGTGGCGAAACGATGATCGCGTGGGACTCGATCAGCCACAAAATTATTTTGCTCTACTAACGCGCCTCGACAAGTACTTTTGCTCCACCGAAGCGGGTCCAGGCGTTTCTCCTGTCAATTATTTTCGTTATTCCAACTGATCCTGCCCAATAAGTAGTTCCGGAATGTTTCCGCGTGTACCAACGATCGCAAACTCATGGAAATATTATTGAACAATCACGTTGTTGCAGCTTATTTCTATTTTTTTTACGTTATTTATTTTAGCAGTTTTCCCGAGTTCTTCGTGGCACACTAATCAATTCGTAAGTCAGAAAAAATGGAGTCGCCTGCATCGGACGACTTCAGTACAGAATCGAACAAAATAATTGATTTTAAAATTAGACGAAAATTTATTTCGCGTCGCGTGAGTTACATAACTGTTGATTTTGTCCAAAAAACAGTGGAGAATCGTTCGGTGACACGAAATCGAATGGCATAATGCTGAATTTAGTTGCGTTTGAATGTCAATGATTTTTTTTTTTTTTTTAACTAGAAAAGAACTTGAGAAAAAATTAAAGTACCGAAAGCGTGGATTAGGAACCAGAGACTCTATCTTATCTTCGTTCAGGGTCTGAGAAGATGAGGGGCGCATATTCCTGGTTGTGTTCTTTCCGTTCGACGGTGTTCGCAGGCAGGCGACGGCGGCACGCTATTCGTGTCTCATTCTTGTAAAACAACTTGTAAAACGACGACGAGACCACGCGTGAGAGAGTATTCGCTCCCCGTGAGTTCATCGCACGAGCTTGCCATATAATAAACGCTACATATGAGACATTCCACGCCATTTCGCTGTATCCTGGACCCCAACCATTTTTTAATTTTTTCTCATATTTTCTCGTTAAATCGTATCCCATCGAAGAAATATCCGAAACGATTTTCACATTTGGATTTTATGTTTTCTTAGAGTTACTGTTTTTCAAAAAATGAAAATTTCCCACTCTTTCCTAGTATTCCGGCCTCGATAGCTGTCAAACTTATCAAAATATCGACGAAAGCAACTACATCGATTACTCTTTTTTTATTTGTATTTTTATAAAAAAGGAACTAAAAAAAAAATCAAAAGTCTGTTCTCATTGTTAACCTTTTGTTTATTAAAAAAAAAATGAAAAAAAATCAGAAGTAAGTGACAGTTACCTTCGAAGGAAATAACTTTCACTTCAATCTCATTGATAGCAACCAGCAGCGTTAGAGCATTTCCAAATGCCCCAAAATCTAAACCTTTTTAAATTTGTATCCCTCAGAAGACTTGAGATTAAAGCATCGAAATTCTTATGGGTAATCTCTTCGTGGGATACCATCTTACGAATAATCTGCTTGAGGAAAAAGTAAAATGGTCGAAGCCACGACCTTGTGAAATGGCATGGAATGCAATGCCCCATAAAAATATAAATGGACTCTCGGATACCAGGGCTAAGTGTCAGACACCTTCGATTGCAAAAAATAATCAATGGAATTAAAAATTGCCTGAAATAATTCACGAATAACAGATTTTATTTTGAATTTTGAAAATGTGATGCTGTACTCGGATTCCAGTGATCTTCAAATCCACAGTAAAATTTCTATTTTATTATTTATTCGACGTTCAATCATTATTCAATAATATTTCCCTGGATCTGCGATCGTGCGTGGCGCCTTCTGCACTGGCATTTCAGCCGATCGCGCGCATCCGGCATAGCTAGTCGAGAATTCTCTTTGGCTTGTGCGCCGCAACATTTTTCTCTGTTTTTCATCGCGGTTAGCGATTCCTACGAGATGATATTCAGCCTTGGCCACTTGCTGCATATTATCGATAGCAAACCTTGTTTGAGGATACGGAATCGATTTAAAAAACCGCGACGACCTTCGTAAGGTCGGCATGCGCTAGTGTGCAGTTTCTCGGCACCGTTGACTCACCTGAAACAAATGAAAAGAAAAAAAAATGTAAGATTGGTTCTCAAGACTTTCTAATTCATTTAATTGTTCTTTGGAAAGTTTTTTTCCGAAATATTCTGTTTATTTTCAGTTCAGAAAGAATGTCAGATTGCAAAATAGTATCGTTGATCCTTCAGACTGTCAAATTCCAACCGTTTTTTAAATATTTTAATCAAGTTTTTTCTAAATCTCTCGTTCGTTTGATTGAAATGTTCCACCAAAAAAGCATTCATCACAGCAGCGTTGAAGGTGGAAAAAGTGAATAGCGTTCAGAGTTTAACGTCGAACACCTAAAGAATATGAATTCATAACTCTTGAGTGGGAATAGCGCATTCGAGATCGATAAATTCGTGGTTACCGTTTGCTGCTACAAACTCCGAACTGAGAAGTCACCGACAAGAAAATGGGGGTCCATAATCTTGTGAAATAGAGCGAGAATTTCGGTCTTTTGCTTCTCGATGCTTTTGCCAGGACATATAAACCTGTTGGGCGAAAGTTTTGCTCCACTTTTCTCAATTAACTCATCATTGAAAGGAGAAGACTCGAAACTTTTACACCGCACTGTATCCATAAGGTTCCGTAATAGCGCGACGTTTTTCATAAGCGGGGCTCAGAGGAGGAAAAAAAAAAAAGATTCACGCACGTTTCAGGCACGTCTCGTACGTCGGTATACTCCTCGTGCGGCGGCGTATACATTATGCGCACTTTAGTCACGTATTTCTCGTATACACGTGTTCTGTACCAACACTCGTTGACATCTATTCGTCCAGAGAATACGTGCACGCGCGATACCTGTTCTTTGCTCATACGTCTCATCAAACTTGATATACAAATATTAAGATTCGGCGTAGCCCCCATCGAGACGAGTAAATTTTCAACGCATTTATACAACTGCGTACGAAAATAAAAAAAATTAACTTTTGCCAAAATTTAACTGTATCCCAACTAAATATTTACCGTTAAAATCATATCCGTGGATCACAGCAAAATAAAGATTATACCATCGGAAGATTATCGACCACATTACAAGGGGGAAGTTTCAGTTTTTCGATAAGTCGAACATGTTTTTCCAATGACAATGACTCGAAGTTCAAAACTGAGGGGAAATCGTCGAATCTCGAGTACAGATACGCGCGCGTCTTACCTCTGGCCGTTGGAAACTAGATTTTTGACTCCCAAAATATTTGTTCCCGATCAACTGCGACTACGTGGAATCGTGCGGGAACCGAGGATCGCTCTACGTTTAACGCCGACCACGATGGAGTCCCAGTTTTATCATTTTCTTATCAGAATATCTCAATGTTCATACTTTCGAACAAAAAATCTCGAATGAAAATCGATAGTAGTTTTTTCATACAATAATTCCCAAAATTCCTTATTTCAAAGACCTCATTTCGCAGCCGATCAACGATTCGGTTCGAACCTCATAGAAAGTCGTTAGCTAAATTCAAAATCGTTGATCGTCAAACACACATTGAATCGTCTGTTAATCTCTGATGACAAAATCATTAGATTATTGGAAAATAGAGTCGAAGCACAGTCGTTCTGCACACGAAAAACAAACAGAAAACATCAATATGGGAAAAGAATTCAAACGAAATAATTATATTTAGGAAAAAATGTCGACTCAAGTGCTTCCTTCGTTCAATATGTAAATTGAAAAAAAAATAAAAATAAACAACTAACCAAGCGATCGGGTAAACGTTTTTTTATCTGACTATTTTACTTCTCTGAAATTGGTTTCGTAAGAATATTTATTTTGTTTGTTGAACAAAATAGATTTGGTTCGATGGACACACTTTTCTCTCGGTGTGCGCACTCAAGTAGACTTAAAGGCCTAACAGGTTTCGCAGCTTTTAGCAGGTAAGCAGTGTCGCTTAAAATCTTCCGTTGGCTCAAAGTACGACAGAGAGAGAGAGAGAGAGAGAGAGAGAAAGAGAAAGTAGATCCATTAGCACGAAAGATAGCGATGCCTCTCTCTCTCTCTCTCTCTTGCGATGAGCCTTATCCGTAAAATCCTTCGGGTTTATGGAGTGGATTCTGCGAGATTCCCGACACAAAGTTCCCGCTCTCCTCTTCCAGAGAAATGCAAAGAACGCGCATGAACGTTCGCTGTGGGATCTCGCTATATATTTGCTTTATAAATATTAGAAATTCCACGCCATTTTGCATCGCTGCGTGAGCCCGCCATCTTTGATGTTTCTCAAACGTTCTTATCGATAAATTAAAAATCCATCAGAAATATATATCCACATCAATTTTTATGTTTTTATCTTACGCTCTCTCATCGAATCATCAAAAATCGATTTTAAAATTTTATAAATAGTGATCGTCATTGCCAACGTTTTTTTTCTTCGTCTGAAGCTTCGTTCAATTCGTTCGACTCTGACACGATAATTCATTTTTGTAACTATCTATACGAAATCAAGTTTATTGAGATAGCATTTTCCAAGAGCAAAAACAACGACATCAGGCCTCCATTTATGACGGCTCAGTCAGTACTTCACAAGACCTTGAGCCGGAAGAATTTTGATTGAAAAAAATACTAATTGTCCATAAGTGCAATTTAAAGTCGATGAACGTTTTGATAATATCGCGAAGTAGTTCGATCGAAAGTTGTAACGGTCCGGTATCCCTTCTAAATAGACAAATCGCAAGAGAAAGAATATAGGAGGCGGTAGCGTAGTGCGGTCAGCGCTGCCGATCCAGACTCCGAGGATCCCTCGAGATCGAGCCCACTCCTCTCTCTCTTTTGTTTTCTCTCATCATTACAGGACCGTTTTTCGGGCTCTCTGCCATACCGACAAGCTCGACCATTACAGAAGTTTCTATTTCTATTCAAATTTCGTCTGCAAGAATCGAATTGGGCGGAAAGATTTGAAGCTCCTTCGAATGTTTCATTTCATTTTTCGTATACGATTTCGGAAAGTCGCACGTATGCGTAACAGCAACTATACCGATAGAAAAGAATTTCATAATGAATTACATTGTCGCCGAAATCTCTTCTCTGAGTAACGTTGATTCTTCGTAACGGTTTTACTATAAGAATGGAGTATCATGAGAGATAAATACCGAGTGAGAAAAGGAGAGAATGAGAGAGGGGAAGAGGAGGGGGTAGAGTTTCTCTGATCGTTCTGTAGGTGATACTGAACACGGTGAAGCTCTCCCGCTCTCAATACTGCGATGAAGGCCGACGACCTCGACAAAAGGTATACACGGAGACGAGAACTCGCGAGAAGATGAGCTAAGATCGTAGCAAAGGTACAAGAAGCGAGGGAAGCTGCACGAGTTACTGTACATGTGTTTACAGGCTGTTCGAAGAGTCATTTCATAGCTATTTTTTCCGAAAGTATCAGTCGTGCAGACAATTTTTCCCGATAAAAGTTCAATGGATTGACAAAAAATTGTTTTTTTTTTTTTTAATTTAACTTTAATAAATATGAACAGGCAAATGCGGATGAGAAGAGAAAAAGGGATGAAAATCATTTAAAAATGGGAAAATTTCGTTACTTTTTTCTCAAAATAAAAAAAAAAACCAAAAACCAAAAAGTTTTTTATTCAAAACTCTCTTCACGGCTGTTTAATTATGAGAAATTCGTTTTTTAGCTCGTTCAGAGAAGTTCTCTTCGGAGAACTCCGAGGCTGTAGCCCTCGCGGTGCTGAGTATTAAAAAATAAAGCCAGTGCGTGTACGGAGGTTATTCGGCTTTTTGTTTAAACGTTCTCACAGAGAAACGAGTTGAGTAAAAAATATAATTGCTGAGGTTTGTTATGCAAATCTATCAATTGTTCAGCAGAGTTGTTAAAACGACGAAGTAACGTTAACCAAACAGGGGACACGCTGGTAGCACTTTATACCAACTTCAAATACTTGTGCAATCACATATATACGCATTTACTCCGACAAGGTCCTTTTTCACTGAGATATTTGTCATGGAGACATATATTTTTTTGCAAAGAACAAACGTTTCCTTCATCGTTTTTTTTTTCTGTCCCCTTCCCATCCTGGTATTTTTAACGCTCAGCCAAGTTTTCTGTTACGAACAAGCTTGGAACGCGATTTGACCTTCGTTGCAAATCTTCAGCCATTTTATTTTACGGGCGATGAAACTGGGATCATCTCATATTGGCTGACAGCTTTTTATTATTTATTTTCTATTCTCTCCTCTCGTCGTTGCACACCGTATTCTGACGTTCTATTTTTACGCTCGATTAGTTATGCACTATCGAAATAGCATCGTATTTGCTATATTGTGATCGCCACTTTTGTACGAGCAAAGTCAACTTCGAGGCGTTTTTATATATGGAACACGAGTGTCAGAAAATTCGTGTAAAATCTTACCGATTGGTTTCGTTGCTGATTATGAATAACTTGAAATCAATTTTGAGATCGTGAGGATCAGATGCAACATTTTTTTTCCAGTATTTCACAGGACCCTATGGATCGTGCAGCCACCTGATGGAGTAGGGCTGAGAGTTCAAAGTTTCTGAGGGTGGGTAAAACAGATTCACATTTTTCTCGGGGACGTTCGATATTTCGAGAAAAACCGAAATTGCATTTCATTTTTTGATGGAAGAACACCGCGACGAACTTTTATTTTTCTCTGAAATTCAGTTATGTCCGAGAGAAAAAAGTGCTGTAAGATTTTTACCGACTGCACAACCTGTGGACCGTCTTAACTCTCATTTTTCTTGAAATACGTTTCCATGAAAACCGTCCGAATTCTTTTTTACCGACCGCGATCACCCTCAAGCTTCTTCCGCGACGGTACATCGGAAACTTCGATATCGATTGTAGCAAATGTGGCTGAATGGTTCGAAAAATTCCGTAAGAAATCTGGGTTACCAACAGTCGTGACGACTCTGTTTTATCTGGAGAGAGAAACCGTGATTCGGCAAAGTTGTTTTTCTTCCGAAGATTCAATAGAGTTGTACTTTGGTTATAAGCTGTGAATCGATCCGTAGTAAATTCAGGAAACTTCTTTATCTACACAGGTCTTTACACTTTACACGTGTGAATTTTGTTGTGTCTGACTTTTCGCTCGTCGAGGAAACTGAGCGTGAAAGTGAAAGTTGAAGCAGTTCGTATTAATTTTTCTCAAACGAATTCATTGGTCGTGCTTCTTGATTATACTCGAGTTGTTTGCAATAAGAAACTCGGTCTTTCCAACACTTATTTCCGCCCTCGTTTCTGATCTGGTCGCAAAAATTGTTCACCAACTCGCAAGATCTGCTAAAATTGAGGTCAACATTGATAAAAAAGGGTATGAGACCGTTTTCGAGGACTTAGAACGCATGAACCCGATGAGCTAGGACCTCCTAATAACCTCAAAAATGAACCTTGTTCATCCTTATATAACCTTGTGAAGCTTTGTTCTTTCCGAAATGCAATTACTGCTAGGTCCGTCACATTCAACATTCAAGTACTGGACTGTTGATGCTTTGATTGTTGGTGCGTGCCCTTGCATATGCAGAGACTTCAGGTTCAACCATCACACTGACTACTACAAAGTGTAATAAATCATCCACTAGAAAGAGACTTCAATTTCATGCCCAATATTTCAATTTATAAATGTGTTCTGTGGTACTTGGCATTTTGGCAAATGTCTTCTAGACTGTCTAGCTCGTGCATGCATCAGGAAGCATCGATAGTGGACATTCGACGGAATTCATCGTGATTGAACATGAAAGTACGTAATTTCAAGCAAATGAAGCAGATGCGATATAATGTCTGAAATTACAGAAAAAATTAAAAGATTTTCTACGGCTTTCAACTAGAAACTATGTCGTTAAAGATCCATCGCACAAAATCTTTGGAACGAAAGTTTTGACGTATAGAAGTTTGGAATGGAGCTTCACTTCCAGGTTCGATCCTGAGACGTTGATGAAAATCCTTGCCGACATTTTCGTTCGGGTCGTATGTACAGAGGCCGCGACTATGGAGTCTTCGCGACTAAAGTTACGAAGAAAGGTAGGGCGTCATGGATGAGAACGTTCCAACTAGATGGTAGGAGGAGACAGTATGGGCGATTTTATACGACGATGAGTTTGACGAGAAAGAGAAAGAAAGATATTTGAGAGGCTCGCCTTCTCTTTAGCATACGTGCGTTTCGATCTTTTGCCATAAGGAGATAGGGAATAAAAAATATATATGCATAGCGACCTGATTGTTTTACACTCACGATGAGTTTTAAATACATCCACATGGCTGGATAAGATAGCGCAAGGCACTAAGGACGAACGAGAAGTTTCTGAGCCGGTTGTACAAGTCACGAATGTATAAATCACTTCGTGCACACCGTACAAAGACGAAAGAAATAAAATTACCACAGTCTCGAGGGGCCTGTGTGTACTAAGTCCGCTCGTATCCCCGTCTCTTTTTCTTTTTATGTTGGTACGAACCCAACAACACACAGTTTCAGTACATTCACGGAAATTTCATGTAACGGGTGTTAAACTGGATACAAGGTTGATATTCGCTCAGGCTCCGTGGATAAAGCAGGATACTTGTTCTCGAATTTAGCATCCTTCGTCGAATCACAGTTATGATGAAGCTCAACACAATTATCTTGTAACATTCTGAGCTCAAAGATGTAACTGCTACAAAAGATTGCACAGAAAAAATGAAGTATTTCTGATGACATTTTTTTCAACTACACAGTATACCGGGCCTTTTCACTCAGACGGCCTGCGTCCGTGAAAGCGATTTAAAGACGCTATGATGTCATGGCACCGGCGTATTCGCGTATATAAGAGTGTGGCAAGGCTCGGGCTGGCTTTTTCTTTTAATACTTGGAGTCGAGCCATTACTGCACCTCTTGATAACTTTTCGAAGTGATGGAAATTTAGAGATCTTCTCACTGTCAAAGACAAACCATTAGATCATGGGCATAGTCAAAGTTATTAGACAACATACCAATCGTGACTTTGGTACTATGCATGCCAATGACGTTGATCACAAAAAACCTGAGGAAACCTTCAAGTATTTCTGCTCATAGCATGCCTTTGGTGAATATTCTTTTGTTTGCATCAAAGTAGCTTCTCCAATAGTTGGGCGGAAAAAATATAAGGTTTTGTTGAATCACTCTAATGAACCTAACGCTTTATTGTTCTGCAGTTTTCAAAAAAGTGAGGAAAACAACTAAATTCATATGATGATGTAAAGCTAACTGTAGAAAATTATTTAGAGGAAGATCCGAGGAAACAGACTCTTGTTACTCGCCTATACATTTGCTCTGTGACCGACAGGTGGAACTCCTTGAAGTAGGCGTAATTTTGAAGCAACCCTTCTCTCCAATGGAAAATTCTATATGAATACACCCTTTGAGTATATTTTCTTTGGGTGCAGCAGCTTTAAATGCTGCGGAGAAAACTTCCAAGCCTCTTCGGAATACAGATTGCTCAAAAAAAAAATTTCAAAGACCAATAAGCAGCCAAATGTCTATTTAGTGCTTCCATCCATCGGGCAAGATTGAATTTCATTTTCGTTATTCTACCAAAGCCACTCGTGATCCATGTGAATTTTGAACCATCCGATCACGCATCTCTTAAGGGTTGAACAATCGCGGAAGCAGGATGCTCTTCGTATGCGCATCTTCAACGACTATTCCTTCCTGTCAGGCAAATCGGAAATTGAGATAAGATTTCCGTCCCCTTATGTGGCACACACAGGGGAGATAGGAGATGTGAAACAATAGCTATGTCCTTTGCTCCCCCCACCCTCAATGTTCTCTCTTGCGCTTCTGCCATGTGTAATTGGACACCCCTTCTGACATCTGCTTAGTCGAGCAGAGGACTCGGGAGCCTATCGCGTGGGAGTCACGTATACTGATCAGAGTGTGAACGTTTCTTTTTGCTGAAAATGCTGCTGACGTTTGATAGCCAAGAGCATCGCAAGCCAGAGCGACGTCGAGTTGTAGTAGCGTGATTTTTTGAGATATAGTTCCATCAATAGCGTGTTGGCTCGAGGGTTGAAAAGTGTTTTCTTTTTGTTTCATTATTTTTTAGTGGTCAATTATTATTTGGTAATCGTTGAGGATGAATTTATAAATAGAGAAGAAAAAGTCAATATAAACAGAGCCTTTTCATACGTGGAGGAGATTTTTACTTGCTTTCGCTTCTCTCGCCCTCTCTCTCCCTTCTTTTCGAGTCTTTACAATTCTCTGTCCAGGAAATGGAAACAGACCGAAGGCTGGTCAAAGAAACGATCGAATGTCTGACGCTGCAAGGTGTCGTCCGTTTTGCATTTGCTACTAGCAACAATCTTGCTGCTTTCAACCTTATTAATCAGCAAACAATTCAACTGAATGTTCCAGACAATTGCAGTAATTCTGAGGAAAACAAAAGTGCTTGGCTACTGGAAAAATCTCATTTCTCCAACAATTTTTTATATAAAATCAGCAGTAAACATTTCCAAATCAATCTGCTTACAGAGATTATTGCAAAAATCACTTCAGCAACTCAAAAGTAATTGTTCTGAAAAAACCTTCAACTCTTCGTAGCAAAATATCATTAATTACTAACCACACAGGAAGTGACATAAATTTCAATAAGAGCTCGAGTAATGTACACAAAACTTGTGTACCCATTGTTGAGACAGCTGAACTCTTGGTTGATCGTCTGACACCTGCTGATGTTCTCTTCACGTCGGCATAAAACGTTCATGCACTGGCTATGGAACGATCCCATGGAATAATTTGCTTCCACGGTTCAATCGCTGTATGTACGAAAAATGCTCGGATGAGACGATATTATAACCCATTATTTATTTTGCCAATCGCTCGGAGGTTTTTGGGGGAGCCTCAATTCAGTTGTGCTCTTTATCATTTATTGTCGAGTTTTTCGGTCAAAATTCTTAGCATTATCCCAAAAACTTCGTCACATATATATCTCTTTGAATGACAATAATTTTTGTTTTAATTATTTATTATTAATAAGTAACTATTATACCAATAAATATTATCTATTATTTGTAGCTTATAAAATTCGTTCGACATATGTGAAGAATTATAATATTTTTTTATATTGTATTCGCTCTGTGCACACCCATACACCCTCACCAAAGTGAGAAAGTGTAGTCGTGTATATGCATACTGGTGGCGACGCCAATAGTGCGGGAAAGGCATTTTGTGCGGGACAAAACGTATGTATGTACACGACTACACATTCTCACTCTGGTGAGAATGTATAGGTATGCACGGTCCCAATACTCAAAGCAGAGCCCTAAAAGTACTGATGGAATCATCAAAGTGGCGCATCACGAATGGCATCGATTGCACTTACGAGTGCTCAGGTCAAATGCTTCACTTTACAGCCTCTTGCCTTTCGAGTTAACTATTTGTTTATTTTTTTTTTACTGGAAGATACTATTGAGGAGAAATAACAATGATTTTTTTATTTAAAAAATAGTAGCGTTTCCAGGTGAACAGCCGAAAGGCAGCAACGCCTTGAATGATGTGAAAAAGATATTGAAATAGCTGATTTTTTTAAGCAGCAAGTGAGTTACGATCACAGGAACGTTTGCTACCCATTAATTTGCAACTTGTTAATGATTTGTGAAAGATCGTCATTAAATGCAAAACTTTTGTCATCATATATACGACACTGATCGCGTGAACGGAGAGAACCGCAGAAGCCAGAAGAGATCAAAAGAGGCCAAGACTTGTAGCCTGCAGCGCACAAAAAAGAGGCGACTTCGAGCAGCTGTAGCACCGCCATTTTTAATTTTTGACAGAATTTCTTTTTTTTTTATAACTGCAGTTGCCCATGTTACGATTTGCTTCTCCAAAATTCTTTCCATTTTTTATAAACAAAATCGTAGCGAATCGAATGCAGAATGAAGATCTTATCGATATCTCGATGGAAACTTG
Source organism: Campoplex capitator (assembly GCA_037576405.1). Classification (NCBI taxonomy): domain Eukaryota; kingdom Metazoa; phylum Arthropoda; class Insecta; order Hymenoptera; family Ichneumonidae; genus Campoplex; species Campoplex capitator. The sequence continues at coordinate 1,857,288 of JARBWI010000323.1, read as the reverse complement.
AACGTCTCATAATAATTTCAGTGATCTTCATAAATTGAAGAAATAATTAAACAATGAAACTAAATACTTTGGCCCGATTTCTATTTCGTACAGGAACGTTCCATTTTTTTTATTTTTTTTCTCATGATGAAATGGTTCATCGATGTGCTTTGCGAGCGTGGCTGGGACGTGGGAAACGAAAGACATAGAAGAAGAGATCCTGCACACATGCTGAGAAACAGTACACCCAGGCGCCTCCCCAAGCACATGCCTCTCAAGAAAGAACGAGAAAAAAGAGAAAGAAAGTGAAAAAAAAAAAAAAATAAATAAATAAAAAGTAGTACTTTTTATGAGGATCGACAGTACTGGAAATAACGCTGACTAATATAATCTCTGATTATTAATTCTTTGCTCAGAAATCAACTGCTAAAATGTTTCTTAATTGCAGTGGTAGAGAATCAAAATTATAAACTTTTCTCATCATCTTTTTACATGCATATAAATCGAGCTTTTATTTACCTGCCATAAAAATCTAGGCATTCTAAAATTTTTTTTAGAAATTCCGCTTTTTGTGGTTGACATTTCTCACCACCAATGCCGATTGGTCCTCGGTAATTCGGAATGGAAATATCATCGAAACCACATTAACGAGGCTCGCATGTTTGATCCTTTCCCAATATACTTTCCTATTTTTGTATTTATTCTTGTTTTTCTAAGTTCTGCTGTTTCTTACCTCTGCATATATTTTCATAATTGTAAGTATGCCTGACGTAATGTATTATAGCCTGTTGCGTTGTCGTACTATTGTTTTATTTTTACGCTTTACTTATTTCAGGCCATGTAAACATATACGAATTCTGAAAATTTAGCTTTTGTGTATTCACACGTGATTTCGTTTCACTTTGAATTATCAACGTCGCTTTGGCTATAACTTTTGCAAACTCAGCTGCTACGTGATTACCAATATCCCTCTCTTTCTCTCTCTTCCTTCTGTCGTGTCGTTCTAGCTCTAAAGTTCTACTCTTGATGCATAATGGAGTTATCAATCGATTTTTTTCTCTTCATGGGACTATTTCTCTCGATCAAGCAACTTCCCAGTGGCGGAGTCCGAGACGAGAAAACCTCGGTCCCCGCCGCATCAGCCTGTTGCGTCTCTTGAATCTCTTCTGCGCTTCTCACACACAAAAAGAAAAAGACGGTAAAAGAACGGAGATAAAAGAAGAAGAAAGAGAAAACAAATGCGAAGAAGAAAGATCCGAGTGTCGTGCGCACGCATGCACGCATCATATGCATTCGTCGCCACTGTCTATAAGAACCTCGACTTCGATGGGTCGACGGAGAGAGATATACGAGATATGCGTGCATGGAAAACCAAAGAAGAGGACCTTTGAATTTATATCTTCGAGCACAAACGTTGGAGTCCAGTTGCAGGCAAAGCAAAACGAAAACTAAAATTGCACGAAAAAATAGATATTTTAGTAATTAAAACGGCGATGGAATCTTACGAAAATCTTATCTGAAATCAAACAAACTGTGAAAACATTTTGAATGAAAAAAAAACAAACAAACAAAATGTTGCTGGTGTTTTGCCAGACGAAATAATTTCCAACTAATCGCACTCTCAGCAAAAAAAAAGCGAACGGATTAAATCACAAGAGTGACCAGTGGCAAAGAATTTTCTCTTAGCGTAATTAATTTATCCTCAAATGGAGTCCCGGAACCCCAATGAAACAATCACCTTTATATCCACATGTGTTCGAGGAGGCAGGTGCGATCAAGGATGTTCCTGGAAATTGAAATTCAACGACTTTTTGATTCGTGATCTAGTCACGTGTTTGAACTTCGTAACTATTTGAATAGAAAGAAAAAAATTACGTAATAGCGGAATAGGGCACACCATTTTTAGATATCTTGACGAGAAATAAGGAAATTTCTCATGTTAATTGGAATAATATACTCGATAAATCACCGGTCCGACCACTCGAGAATTATGTCGTGGTCCAAAGTCCATTGTCATTTCTTGCTCTACTACTCGAACCCGTTACTTACAATATTCAGTCTCAAGAAAGAATATACAGCAAAGAAACGGATAATACTTGTTCGCATTGTCGTTGATGGGAATTTTTTTTTTTTTTTTTTTTTTTTTTCTTTTCAGGTGGACAAAACTACTTCGAGAAAGAAAATGGAACCTCACCTGCCTCGAGTCTTTTCACGTACGAAACAAAAATACGAGTGGCCCATACCTGATCGCTGTTACGTGTCAAGCCAACGGGAATGAGTGAATCGCTTTCAAGACCTTTCAGAAAGATTTTTACGTAAAATTGATTTGCAAAATCAAGAATAATTCATCGAAGTTCCTACATGAAAACATAAGAATTTGATGGAATCATGTAAAAATTTATTGAGCTATCGAAAACCAAAAGTTATTGACTTTGAAATAGAATTTCCTCATTTCATTTAGAGAATTTCTTTACGTTTCATTCCTGTTATTTTGTAACGTTTTTCAAGAATACATTTCACCCTGAATCAAGTATTCGCGAATGAGAGAGCAAAAAAAATGAATAGAAGTCTTTTCGTGGTCTCGCTTAGCCAAGCGCGAAACAACTTTGCCGTTCGCAATGGCTTCGTTTGCCTATCTTGCGTACAGATAACGGAGCAGAGAGGGAGAGCTTGATACTCAACGTTAATGAGAAAACTTGTCTCCTATGTGCTTTTATCAATTAAGCTATTAAGCTCTTTCAATACGTAAAATATCTGAATTTCGTTTAAAATTTAAAAAAAAACCTCCCTAGAACAGCACTTATGGGAAATCTATTAAAAATTTGTACATTTTTCAATCGATCGTTACGATTTCGCTCAATATTGATTAAAAAAATAAAAAACTCATTATGAGCCAGCAGCTAGTGGAATTCTCGTGCACAAATTTTCCGATATGAAAATATTGGATTCAAGAAAAAACGATTTTCGCAATTAATATGAAACTGACATGAAAATTGATACGAATTTATGATTTATTGATCAATTAATTTCTTTTGGAAAGAGCATGATAAGGGTATGCAGAAAACTAAGCCATTTTCATGAACGTTTGAGTTTGCTTATTCTCGAATTATTATCATACACAACGATATATTTGTCGTTCTGCGATAAAGGAGAATTCAATCTCGGACACTGTGCACACTCAATGACAATAGAAGCATACGTCTGTCGTATCACATACTCTTATCACAATGCGTAAATATAAACAGATTCGATTCTAGACACTCCGAGATTTCTCCGCTCACAGAGAATCAAGCGTGGGTGGGAGTTGAAGGTTGACAGCAATACTCTCTCTCTCTCTCTCTCTCTCTCTCTCTTGTTCAATCTTATACCAAGCAAACGTGTTTGCCAGATTCAAGCTTAGAGTATACGAGAAATCAAATGGCACGAATTGTTATGAAACGCTATGAGTGATAATATTTTGAGGAATACCTACGCAAAACTCTCATTTTCTTACGTTTATATTTTTTGCTCACGATCCGTCGTTTCGAAATGAATTTGAAAGAATATAATTTTTTTTGTCTATCATCAAAAATGACAGTATTGGTGCATTTCAATCAACGACTAACGACTCGGTACTCAACCAAAAAATATACAAAATTCACAAGAATTATGATTTTTTTTTAACCTTCAGACTGAAAAGAAATCTTTAAAACAAATCAGATTTTCTTGCGTCGTTGAAGCATGAGAAAAAATGGAATAACCTGGTCGGTGGCCACCAAATGTTCCAGCAGCTGGTAATTTCTTTCTTTTTTTTTGGGAGGGGGGTTTTGCACTTTGTTAATTAGATTTAAAATAATAACAGCGGTTCGATACACCTCGGGTGTTTTATCCGGGATACCGATCTCGATTCAATGGAGCAACCTCTTCGTCGGGATGATTTTCGGAGAGGGCTGACCTGGGCCAACGACCAAACCGCACAACCAGCAAATCATAGTGTTCACAAACGATTCATATATCGCTTTGAAAAAAAATCCTCAACACCTGCGTCAAGGTTCTACTAGAGCTTTCAAAAACGATCCCAAACCGAAGATACGTGTCTGTTGCGAACAAACGTTCGTTTCCATTTTTTTTATAATTCGTAGCGAGAAATTATTTTCATTTTTAAAGATTCCAAATTTTTCGAGTGGAATTTGTAAACGTGAAGGGTCCATCGTCAAAATGATTTCTGGAAAAAAAAAATTCAACCATTTTTCGATCAAATAATTCATTATTCTCAAGAAATTTACATTTCCATTTTTATAGTACTCATAAGACTTGAAATTTTTTTTGTATATAATTGCATAGTAGCCAAATAATGAGAAAAAGTACTGGAAAAAGATGAACCCACGATGAGTATCAAATTGCAGAATTATTAGTCCAGATTTGAGACGAATGGACAAGAGTCAGTTTATCATTTCCTCGTAAAATAGTAGTGTGTTCATTGCCGGTGTGAATTTTCCTAAAATCCACCGAGAAAACTGATGAGGAGAGAAAGAGAGAGAAAGAGAGTGGCGTGGTGTCCATTGGATCACAGCTGTCCCTGATGGTGTGCCATGGGACACCATCACATCGTCGGTGACCTCGATGAGAAAGAGGCATGTGAAAGGAAGAGGAGAAAGAGAAAGGAGGAAACATTGAGACGGGATCCTTAGAACAGGACGAGAGGACCTCCAGCTTCCGGGTTGGCTCCTTCTCTCATCTTGGGAGCTGTGTATATCACATATATTCGTTTTTTAGAGCCCGGGGCCTCTTCGCTTCACCAGCACCTGGCACGGTTATTTTCTTTTCCTCATTCATCTTGCCTCATTCTCGTATACCAGCTCTCAAACATCGTGTTTCTTTTCAAGAGAGTCCCGAAACGGGAACCCGACTAATTTCTGAAGAAACTAAAGTTTAACACGAGAGAGTATGCATCTCAAAGAACTATGAGAATTCGTGATGCCAATAAAATTTTACATTTTTTTTTCTCGTTTGCCTAAGAATGATGTCAATATTTGATGAAAAAGTGATTTTTCTAAAATTTCGTAATCGAAAAAATGAATTTATGAGTCAATTTCGCAGCCGAAACTGTCTAAAAATATCGGAAAGTTTACGACTCGTCATGAAATATTCATTTTTAAGATTAAAAAAAAAAAAAACCGAGAATAATGATCGAATCTATTCCCATCGTCTCAATATCCAAGTATTTGTTACTGAGAAATAAAAAGGCTCGTTCCACACTTATTATTGTTTAGAATTTCAGAATTAAAGCTCTTTTGTTCACAAGCTCTCGCGGGGTATTTATTTTTTTTAAAGTCTTCGTAAAATTTCTAGCGTAGCAATCTGCCAAAAACTGATATAGGATCCAGCTGGACGAGACTTCGTGTACATTTATATCTCAGTCTGGTTGATAATTTATGGATGCATACGTCGAACAAAGACGTGTGTCTGTGTGTGTGATAAGTATGAAACGCGCGAACGTGGAATCCTTCCGAATGACTCTTCCATGGAAATGAGAATGCTATGAGAGAATAACGGAATGTTTGCGTTCTCGTTTGAAAACTGTGGGAAATTGAACTCAACGCTTAATTTATTCCCTTGTTTAAAATACCACGTGGTTAAATTCTTCCTTGGAAAAATATTCACAACAGACACAAAAAGCTTCGTGTTAGATTTTTTTATTTCGAAAAACACGTTCATTCCTACGCAGATTTCATTCAAATTTAATAAAGCACATTTTTATTGATAATAATAAAGCTCCAATTGTTCCAAGAAAAAAGTTATTAATTTTTCTGCTCTCAGACGATAATTCTTCATCTTTACGATTCATTTCATTTTTTAATATTCACAAAATCTCCAAAAATAAAATCAACAATAATTAATTGTATAAGAAGAATGATAAATAAAATGTTGAAATATTGCAAATCGGACATGACGATGACTACATTAGTCTCTCTACGAAGAGCCTCGTGTGTAAACCGTGGATAATCAAACGCTTGGGTTATTGAAACAAGGAAAAAAAATGGACTACGCACAAGCGGATAGCGATACGATCGCATGGAATCGAATTAAGTACAACAATCGATCATTCATTAAGACTGACCTTTTTCAATCGATAAAAAAAAACGATAATCTTTTTTCTGCTTTTATTCTTTCAAGCTGAATTCTCCTGCACGAGATATGATACTAAATATATTTCCTGATAATATAAAGAGCCAGCGCAGGCCTCACCGCACTCTGAAATACTCGATCACGAACGAGGTATTCCGAATTTATTTTTTTAATATATGCAACGAGAATGATCAAGATTCATTGCTCTGGCGATGAATGATTCCAGACGAATGGCTTCAGGGTCGACCATATTACAGCCAACGGTTTCATCAAATTACTTTTCTTTCGGAAAATTCCAGTATGCTAATGTCTTGTTATTCTCACAAACTGACAACTATTTATTGACTCAAAAAAAAAACAAACAAATTCGAAATTAAACTAATTCATAAGCGTATAAAAACAAATATTGTTATTCCTTCCCAAGCATGTTTCTCTCAAAATTTTATTCAAACTCCATCCCATTCGTATGGTGAATTTAGGATTTACGTACATAGATTTTTCTGACACGAGTGAAATACTGGAATGGCTTTATTTCCTGGCTTCAAAAGGCAGTGGAATATGAAGTCTGAAGAGCTGGGAAAATATAGAGCCTCGGTATATCTTCTCATATATGTCTATCTATGCACGCACGGAATACCGCGACTCGGTCTTTATATTCTATCAGTTTATATACCGATTCAATGTTCCATTGTCAGGTTCATATAATAATATACTTCTATGTTATTCTTTCACACGTACGCATTTGTAAGAACGATTAATTAACTTCGCTATATAGCTTGGCGGACTCGGAAACAAATTAACACTGTGAATCGAATCGAATTACAGTGGACTTTTTCTACACGTATACATTAGAATGTTTGAATCGTATTGATAGTCGAGAAAATAATGGGTACTATGAAATGAATTGGCCTTTGATCTTAATTTAAAAGTTCCGAAATTTCAAAAGGAAACAAAATAGTAATTCAAGAAGCCTGGCATTAAACGGTGCTATCGAATGTGAACGATTGAACAAACAAAATTTATTTTGACGTCGTTGAAAACCCACTTTCGAGTCTGCCTCATTAATTTCCCGTAGAATTTCGACTGGCAGAGAACTCCGAGTCGAAACGAATGAGTGAAAAACCAGCCTGAAATGCAGTCCGATTGATCGCTTTGCGTTTCGATTCTTACCCTCGTAATTTGCTCGATTACAAGGTCCCAAGGGGACATCAAAACCGCTGGGTGATTGGTGAACTCATCTGTGAAACGAGTTAGGAAGTGTCGAGTTTTTAAAACACCGGTTTTACCGGGCACAGTTTAAAAATTGGAGATTCGAGACGCTTCCAAAGGGAGCGCCTCCCACGACTCGATCACCCCTGAGAAAGGGAATACGATGGTTGCATAAACGGGACCCTCATACAAGGAGGGTTCTCGAATTTCGGCCACAGATAGGAAAAGGGCAAACTCTGTCGGTATACTCATCCGTGAGTAAACGCTGAAAGAACGTTCGAGGATCGTACCAGGTACCACTCAATATTGTAAATATTTGAAAATTTGAAAAAGATTATTTGCGCTCGAATACATCGATATTCTCATACTTTTTTGAGGAAGCGTATGAGGAAGCTCGGGCTCGCATGCCCCGAGTCTCAGGTTCAAATCTCTGCCAAAACACCAATGAAAATTTGAACATTATTTCAAGTATTTCTGCTGCAATCCCAGGTCGTTTGGGTTCCACTTCCATCAATTCATGACCATAACGGTCGATGTAAGGCTCCGCGGTGGCCTCTAGTCGATGCGGTTCTCATCGTGCGAATGTCGACTTCGTAGCTGCCGTGCACTGGCTGGCGTATCGCAGCGCTTCTGGTGACCATGCACCCGAGGCGGTTAGTCAGGGCACCGGCCGTATCAGCAAGGTTTTTTGCAGTTTCCTTTCGCCCTCGGTAAACGTGATTCAGTGCAAATAATAGAGGAAAGGACAGATCAGAGGAATGGAGGAATCGTTGAAAACGGTGAGAAGGTCGAAAAGGGAAGGGACCTTGATGATACTAATCACAGTAACGACGATTGGTTTCAAATGACAAATAAAAAAAAACCTACTTTTTTTACATTTGTTGGAGGATAAATTAATATTTCTGCAGTAAACCTAACAAAGTCATTTGAACCCCACTTTCTGCAGGGCTTTTTATTTTATTGGTTGAACTATATTGTGAATATGAACGATCTTAATTCTGTACCGAAAATTCGTGTGCAGTCCTCTCACAAAGGCGTGTTGCTTATAAAAACGGCGAAATAAAGAAAAAAAAAAAAAAATGTTATTTCATACACCGGCCGCATGTGTTGTCACCATATGATTCTGCACATGGCCGACATCCATGTTTTGGTTTTTTTTTTCTTCTTTCCACTGTGCATGAAAGATACAGACCGGGATGAATCTTCCTGAAAAACATCACATTTTGTTTTCGCTCGATGTGACTCCGGGAGGTTGAAAAAGCTTGGTTACATTAATGACATACGGTTTATAGCGTAGCCCGATAGAAAAAAATATCGAATTGAAAAAACAATTTTCAAATGAAGAACGACTCGCCACGTTCTGCATCGCAATTGTTTTTTTTTTTTCCCCAATCATTTTTGTTTGTTTATAAATCGTTTCTTGTATCGTGTTTACGTTAGAAACTTTAGTTTTGTTTTTTTAAAGTGAAGCTTGTGATTTTTATTTCGCAGTATCAATACTGCGAAAAAATGGTCACAAACGACGTGCTCTGTTTTCAATATATTTTCTGTATATCGTTTTATTTTTCCCAAACAACTTTTGAGCTTTGGTTCAATGTGTTTGATAACTTTGCGTAAACAACTCACTCCTACGCATTGAAGCTCGATTTTCTAATGGTTAGCGCTCTTTTTCAATTATCAAAAAGTAAGTAAAAATGCGTCGTTATAACTCCGTGCATCAGCCTGGACTCGAGCCGTTCTGAGTCCAAGAAACACCATAGCCTGGATCGTCTGATTGAAATTTTCGAAACAACAATCTCTTGGGATTGGATGAATATGGATCGACTCGTAACGAACAGTAGGACCAATGAAAAGTGAAAACAAATAACTTCACTGAGCAACTGATCTCGGATTTTTCAATCAACCCGTTTCTTCCCAAGAGCCATTCCAAATTAAGAGAATAATTCGAGAGCAAAATTTCTCGGTTCATCATAAATCTGATGAATTCAATTGTAGGAGCGAATCAATGTAAAGCAACGAAATGGAGTCAGCAATCTAGTTCGGTAATCACAACGGTAGTTTAGTTAACGTCGAGACAACGTAATTATACCAAACCACTGATTCAAGAGAGACACGTTACATTTTTTTTTCTTCAAGAGCTATCGTGTTCATCGTGTCCATCGCACCTTGGTTCCCATACACGAGCAGAAGAGAACGAGACTATATCGCGAATAGCACATGTAATTTTATATCCCCATATCATGTGCTCTCATACTGAGAGCTCAGCCCGTTTATATTCTCCACACGTTTGAGAAATATGTATACGATACATACACGCCGTGCATTTTAGCATGGTATATTGTGTATTGAATCTCCAGGGCGTTCAGCGCCTCAGGAAATTTCGCATGGGTGGTCGGCTCTTAATGAGCTACGAAATTTGAGGTCTTTATAAAATGAGCCTACGACTCTGCCTTTTTAGGTATTATTATAATTTGCGAACTCGTATAGAATCTTCCAGCGAGTTATAGCGAGTACGAGAAAATATTTTATCCACGTTTAACTTGAGTTATAACGTTGCTAAAAAAATTCAAGTGAACGATTTACCATCGCAAAGTTCTCCGGATAAACTTTCGTTAAGGTCTGATCTAGGATTGAGTTGAAATTTTGCACAGATGTTCTCTTCGATCTGTTAAAAAACGTCTTAAAAGTTTTTTTACATTTTTCTCAGGACACTGACGAATTAATATAACCGAAAGTGCATGCAACAGAGATCGAAACATGCGTTACGCCATGTGTATCAAAAAATATGATGAAAACCTCGTAGAATTGTATCTCGTTTATGCGAGGTGCGTAGAAAAGAAGAGAGTTTAAAAGTAGGCTGGTGGTAGTCGAAAGATGGAAGAACGAGCACGAAAAAAGGCCCCGTCAGCTCAAGGTTTCAGTTACCTGAGCGAGCTCGCAAGGCAAACCGTATTTTAACGTCCCCTCTGGATATGCCTTTGCTCGCTGTATTTCAGTGTCTTTCTCTGATTTGTCTCGCCGGAATCGTTTCGAACTGCGTGGACGTTCCAGGGGTGGCAGCAGACATCTCGAATAATCGAGCCTCTTCTCCGTCTATGAGAGCACAATATTCCAACGCTGTGCGAGGGGAGAACACAAAGTCGAGCCAGGCTCAGACCTGTGCCTGTTTGTAGGTGGTACCTGAATTCGAAACTCCCTTGGACTTGCTGAGAATGATCGGGAGGACAATAGAGGATCGTAGTGAACATCGCGAAAAGACGATCGTTCACACACTTTTCTCGCATCCATCTCTCCATCATTTTCATCGACAGGGCCACACGGTCCATTGTCCAGGACGAGCTACGTCATACGAATATTTTGGATGTTTGTTAGATCGTCAACTTTTTCGAAATTCTCCGGACAAATAAATTGATTCCAGTAAAAATTTTTTATAAAATTACATCCATTTTATCTTTCGTTTCATCAAAGTCGAATCGCACCAAGTTTTACCAGCAAAAGCACTTGAAAATGGTGGTCGTTCATACAGCTTCAAATTCGCACAAACATTTCTATTGTCCACGTTCCATCCAAGCCCTGAATTCCATCAATGTTACCTTCGATGTCACGTCGTTTGAAGTTTATCTATTTGAAAATACGAGAACCGAGACTCCGCCAAGTTTCATGATCTCGGTGCAACCGATCAATGGATGTTTTGATACAATTTCGTTATTGCAATATTTGCTGACTTCTCCATCTGCACATTGAAACTCTCCGTTAAAAAAAAAATGGGTTCAGGAGCATTAGATATTTTCTATGAATCGTCCAGAGCCATGTTACAGATCAGAGAATCCAAGATTTATTTACAATTTTGATTGATTCATCTACATTCGAGCGGCTGCGAAGTAATTTGCTGTTGGGCGATAACTCTCGTAATGATTCGGTAAAATTCTGTGGTATACTGTACAAGAGTAATGATTTTAAAACTCTACGTTTATGGTGTCGAGGGCGATAAAAAGAGATATGAAGAGAAAGAAGAAGAGAAGAGAGGTCGTCGATGCAGATCGCGATGTGCGGCACCAGGCAGGGTAGAGTCCCAAGAGTTCACTTGTTCGTCCAGTCGAGGAGTAAGCATACACGAGAGTTTCTCTTGGACGTTCACCCCGTAGACGAGGATGACGACAATGAGGAGCATAGCACACGGGAAGAGAGGACAAGATCTCTGGCAAGTCCCGGTTTGGCGGCGAAAGAGAGAGAGAGAGAGAGAGAGAGAACGCCGCAAAATCTCCGGAGACATATCTGGGCTGTTTTCTTGGAGACCAGTTGCCCGATTTGGTCAACGGTCACGAGTATATGTACGGGGGCTCTTATCGTGCTTCCAACGTCTCGAATGCGTATACTCGCGACAGTGCCATTTTCTGGAGTTACGTTTTAGCGAGAAAAACGAATAATTGCACGAGTAATTTCTTTTCAATGCTGTATACAATCCTTCGTTGAAGTTCTTGTCAGGTTTGTCGGCAAGATATTTGCCAATTTCGTATTTTTCTTTTTATTTTTTTTCTTTGAAAAAAGCTTGCGATGAAAGCTCCGACGAAGAATCAACACGTCGAATCTTTTGATATTTACGACCAACGACAGTTGCATTTTTTTCCTTGTATTGTTCTCTGTAACTCTGATCTCCTCTTTCTCTTTCACAGTACTTTCTCCATTTGGATTAAAAGTCAGAAATTTTCTCTTCAAATTCATCATTTTTATCGATCTAATCCAGTTTGATGATTAAGCGAATCTCGAATGAAATGTCGCTTCGGTGCAGTGTCCTATTCACGCAGGTCGTCTTCGAAGCAAAACCACCTGCATCTTCCGATACGAATAAACTCAAGATGCGAAGAGATGGAGCCACACGCGACTTTACGACTTATTGACGGTCAATGACTTCTCCCGGTCTTTGCTATATGATTTTTAACGCTCCGTACTCATCAAACCAACTACAACTTTTATTTTCTTTGCGTTCTTGGAAATTGTCCACGTCGTTGCCACTGGTACCTCGATCTCTTACTCCCTATACATACTAATAAACATACGAGAGTGCTAATGTTTTTTTTTTCGTTTTCTCGAGCATTCATTTCACTTAGTCCCGTTTCATCATGCATTTCAGTATTTCATCGCTCCGCATTGCTTCTGCAATGAAATGACAATACTTATTTTTTTTTAATATCATTGGGTAGTTGATTCCTTGTAACAGAGTTACAAGCTGCAAGGGAAACGTTCATTGAACTTGTCTCAGTGGACATTCAGAAAAGATTTATTAACATCTAATAGGAATTCATGCAATTTTATTTCATGAGATGCCATTTATTTTTCAACTAGAAGATCGATGAGATGAGACTGGAGAGAAATATTCTGGAATTTTTTTCCAGTTCAAATAATTTCTGGCATTTTGGAAACTTGGAGGTAAATACTTTTAGAGTTTGATTTGATGATTGAGAAGAAGAAGAAGAAGGCGAGAGAAGCGAGTCAAGGCAGAGATACGTTTACATATAAAGGCTGATGGGATCACGGGAGTTTGTTGGCGAAGAGTCCGCAGCCTGGAAAAGTGAAGTAAGGCGAAGCTCCGTGCGCGAGTCTCGCGGGCAGAAAGACTGTGGTCCCTTCATAGAATAGAGTACGCGATCCCGTCTCAGAGACGAGGACGAAGCGATATTAAGTACGTGAGCACGGCGGATATAAGGAAAAAAACGAGAAAGAAACGTCGAGAGAGAGAGAGAGAGAGGGGAGGGGGGGGGGGGGGGTTAGAAGAGAAGCGAAGATCGCGGTCGCGAGTCGAGCTGCTGCGTGAGGTGTACAAGGAGTTTAAAGGGGGTCACGGGGGAGGGAGGGGATCGAGAAAGATAGAAAGAGACAAAAATTCAGCGTATACGAAAGAACGAAAAAGATAAAGACGGATAGAGACAAGGACCGGCTCAAGATCTCTGGTAGCATGCAATCTTCGCCCATTGAAGACGCGCTGGGAAACTGCACGGTTATTATGCCTGAATGGTATAGGGTATGGTATACACGCGCGGGAAGCGGACTCAAGAGAGTGAAGGAATGCCGGAGGTACATAGAAATGATGTTTGTATGCGTTTACTTTTGTGGCTGTGTGTAGTGCTTGATGGCTGCGGCAGCAAAACTCGATTCTCTGTCTTTCTCTCTCTCTCTCTCTCTCACACACACTCTATAGCTTTCTCAGTCTCTTGTGAACATTCGCTCTTTTCACCTCCAGAAGGGAGGTTCTTGATATCCATAACCACGATCCCCACGCTATTCCTGCGAACTCAGTTTTACATACATACGTACATAAATAAAATACACATACACACACGCATACATTTATATACTATCTTTTTTGTATACTGGATTCTTTTAGCAAAGGATGATGAAACGTGTACAACTATATACTCGATGAAGATCGATTCGCTCTGCCAGCTACCAGGTGGCAAATTTATTGCCAACAATCGATACATTTTTTTTGTTTTTTATTTTTTTTCCATCAATGATGAATCGTGAAAATGTTTTACGGTACTGTTCGTGTCTTAAATTTGGATCCACCGAAAGAAACCGAAAGGGTGTCATTTCCTCTACCCGCGATCTGCGCGAGGATATCCGTAGGGTAGTAAGAAAGATGATGACGGCGATCGGCAGTTGGTTCGAAGCACCCGAGTATATCGGACAACGAAATTTTATTGTAATATCGAACAAATATGCAGAATTGAAATTTTATTTGCTCAAAGTATTCAGCTTTTGCGATTTTATTATTTTTCTTTCTAGCCCCCATCACGTTATGGTGGAATTATTCAAAAGAAGAGCAACAAGCACATGAAATCATGGTGCCAGCAACCCGGAGCCAGGTGTTGAAAGAGTTTGGAAGAAATTTGTCAATTTTTTTTTTTCTAAATTTTGAAATGAGATGAAAATTTGTAAGTAGATTTCGAGAGTATATATTGACAATCGAATTGATAAAATTTAATCTTGAGGAAGCTCCGATTGAGACGATGAAAAATGGAATAATTTTGTTCACTACGCATTTATGAACTTCTGATTTAAAAACGTAGAAAGGGGACACTATACAAAGATCTTTCGCCAGATGCATTCTGCCTACAAACACGAGAATAATAGTGTATGTCATGATGACTAGAGGATGCTCCGACAGCTCGATTATCATTAGGTGGCTGGTGAGGCTCCATTCAGAGAGACGGTTACCGCTTAAGACCGCGAGAAGTTATGCACGAGGCTGTTACACTAAACTCGTGAGCATTCGGCGAGCAAACGCTGTTGGTCTGTGTACACGATGCATGTCGTAACACTAACATCTGTTGGCGTTTACAAACAGTTCTGTGGAATGTCAGACTGCGGAATCCCATAATCTTGGCGGATAAGACAATCTGCGCCTGATAAAAGAGTCCATTTCGATAAACATTTTTTTCTCTCATTCATTACGAGAAAGATTTTGAATAGAATTAGAGATAACGACGAAGTCTCTTATCAGCAAATAAACTTTTTTCTTCGGTCATTCTAATAAAAACTGATTAACGAACCGCTGACAGCTTTGAAGCGATAGCACACTACACTGAGAAAAAAAAAGTTATTGGAACAACAAAATCTCTCATTACAGATGAGACACATTAATTTTTAATCAAACCGCGCATTCATTCTTAAAAAGAATCGCGCATTTTTATCGACAAAACTCTTCCAATAACATCAATTTTTATTGAATCAACAATTCTTTTTTTCTCAGTGTACTACCACGTGCCGTTGACGTGCCTGACCCTCAGGGTCAAAGATAATCGAGAAAGTCTCGCAATTCACAAAACTTTGGGGATGAATAACACTGGAAAGCACCTTTTTCACCAATCTTACGCGGTTTATATTATTCAATTGTCAAATGTGAATGATGCTGATGAAGAGAACATGCCGATTCCAGGACGATGTCAGTGCAGCCTGTACGAAAAAAAGATGCAACGACAAATGGGTTCGAAATTTCATCGAGTCTGCTGTACTGCAATGATATATAAGCACTCTTAGTAATGACGAGTAATTTCGAAATGATCTCAAAAGTACTCTTCAATTAGTCTCGAGCTAGTTTGAAAGTAGCTTGGTCAAGTGGTTTTACGAGGATCTTCGGAGCCTACGATAATTCGTCGACACTTCGTTAAGGCTTAAGTACTCTCGGTGTAAGGATCCTTCCAGTATCGAACAAGTAGCCACTGAAGTCATCGATCAAAAGTAGCCCATAGAAGTCAGTTCCATTGGCCAGTTTCAGCTCAACGAAAATATCATTAAAAAATGGAATCGTATCGATTGTCTCGACGCAAGACGTCTTGAAAAGAGACACACGCACACACTTTTAAGCGTGCTCTTTACGAGCCCGCATGAAACATCATTTCAGCATTGAATTCCGGGCCAATACGCGCGCCCCCCTCATCAACCTCAATTAAACTCTCCACCGCGGCTCCGTTCGTATATACTCTTACTTCGCACCCGAGAAACTCTCGGAACATCTCTCGCCAAGAAGCTGAGAGAGTAAAAGCGCCCTGTTGTGTTTAATGTCGATGCACTTTCGGCTATATATAGATTAAAAAACATCAAATATATCGTTGAAGCCCCCAATTACCGATGATACGTATTAAGAATTAAGTAATTTTTTGATTCATTCGATAAATTAATGCGATTGTAAAATCCCGTTGGAATGAAAAAAAATGAAAGCGATGTTGCCTCGGCGTAGAATGAATATTTTTTCGCAGGAATCTTAGTGAATCGGACACGTTCCAAACATTCATTCGATATTCATTTTCAAAACAGTTCGACGACATCGAAACATTTTTTATTTGTTTTGCAGCCTTTTCGATGTGCTTGTTACTACAATAACGTTTATGTATAAATATGACACATGATGAAACAGCAGAAAAACGTTGAAACATTCGTGTCATTGGATAAATCGAAGATCGATGTAATTCGTTGCTCAAACCAGCCTGAAAATCGACGGAAAAGAGCAACAAGAAATTTTTTTTCCCGAGATCAGGATCATCATTCTATTGGGACGTGAGGAAAAATAATCAAATAATATGCGACGTAATCCAATAAATTTCGAAATCTCTCGCGATTACCCGTCTGCCATCTTGCATCTCTTTCGCACTGTGCAAATCCGTTTCTCTCAGGCTCGTGCAACCGCCATCTTACATCTCTCACATCGTTCTTATCCCTCCCTCGCTCTCTCTTTTTCCCTCAAACACACATCACTGGATCACACTTCCTTTTCACCTTTTACTTTCCCGCTCCCGAAAGCGTTTCACTTTGATTTCCGCTGGAAAAATTTGACTCGCAACGTCGCTGTAAAAGTTTCACTGGCGAAGTGCAAATGACAGTTGAACATCTCACGAGTCAAACTCGCCTGCCCATGAGTATCAAGCGACTCTGATCATCTTGTAAGCTGTCAAAATCTGGATTTAGAGTTTAAGGAAACAGATTCATGAAGACGCTCGAGGTTACATGAATTCCAGTTCGTTCGAAGCGTCTTTAATGGTCAAAATTGAAAGCAACAATTTTCTGACAATTTTCACTCGAAAGCAACGATTGCACGGATTTTCTGAATCTGAAAAGAATCACAGGAACGAAAGACTAATTTTCTTCATGTAAACAAAGACTAAAGCAAATTATTCATTTATATTTTGTGCGTGCACTAGTGACTGAGCTAAAAAAAACACTGCAGAATGAAAACAATTAGAAATCATTCTCTAGTACAAAAAATGTCGAAATTTTCTCAGGCTTCTGCAACAGTTAACAGCATCCGCAAAGTGTGCCGAAACTGTTCCGAGTGAACACACAGTTATGGGAACACCGTCTACAGTTGTATGTCAAAATTGTTGAACAGCGTTTTCGTTAAATAATTTCTTGCCTTTTCAGAAAACATTCTGCACGATTGTAGTTGCAGCAAACATTGTGCGTTTTTGAAAAATCTTGAAAATCCAGATGGAACCGTTCAAATGCATAACTTCCGAATAATGTTGGTGCTGGCTGTCGAGAGTTGAAGTTGCCCTTTTTTTCAATCATTGCGACCTCTTCTGCATCCAGTCACAACGTGGATGCTGGACAGTAGCGGCTATCAAAGATGATTGCTCTCCAAATCTCTTCCTGCTACTGAAACTATTCATATACATATTTTGATGTTTCTTCTCATGTTGAAAAGAGATCAGGAGATTGAATTCTTACTCGTTATTTTGATAATTTATGGGAATAAAGTGATGGCTCATGTCGAGGAATATCAGAGCGAGATTAAGCGACGTAGGAGAAGTGAGAAACGGAATGAACTTGAATAGAGATAAAGGTTTTGATCCGAGACATTAAAGAGTCTGTCTCATTCGAAGCTTTTTGACTTGCCGCCTCTTTGACAGTTTCGATGACGGGGAGATCCTTGAAAAGAGAATCGTTTTCTTTGGGGTTACGGACACCCTGTGACGGGCTTTGAACTTGGGCTGCATGAGCCTGCGCGTCTGGAATAAGCTGCGCGGGTTTCTTTGCGCGTGCGCGAGTCTTAACTTCCGGTTTATCCACTGTATCATGTCTTCGGTCGAGCATTTCTTTTTCCACGTTCTCCGTACCTCTCTCTCTCTCTCTCTTTATTTTATTTTTCTTCGTATTCATCTTCCGCACGTCCCTCGTAACTCCCTCTTTTAACTCTTTCTTTTTGTTTCCATCTCTTTCTCAGATCTTTGTTTCGCTTTGTGCAGCAGGTTGGTTATTATCGTTTTTTTTTTCTTTTTTTTTTCCACCGCACGACAAAACTCACGCGATCGTCAGCAATCTTCTCTCCCAATTTACAAAAATTTTAGTTCTTCCTCTTTTGTCGGGTTTTTTTTTTCAATACGAAATTCCCTATATCTATACACTTGCGAATTTCTTCAAGTTCGTATGTATCTTTTTTTTTTTTCTTTACGTTGGTACCTCGAAGAGAACACGCGAATGCATACCCTGCGGCAGCGTAAGCGAATCGTTGCGGAACGCGTCCAATGATACAGGATATTTCTTTCGTTGGATATATCGTTCACCATATTCGATGTTTCTGTTAAATTGGGAACGGAAATCATTCATGATTCTACTTCGATTAGCTAAAAGAAATAAAGGCTTCCACTGGCATGATTTCTCGTTGAAACTTTTTTGTAGAAAGCTTTGATTACTATTTAAAAAATGTTTAATTTTCATGGGTGTTGTAGCACAATTTTGAGAAACCATCCTATTTCGATGGGTGATTTTAATGGGAAAGTCTTCGAAACTATTTTTTCTTTTGGCAGGCTATTTTTTTAGCTCCGATTCAACTTTTTTTGGTGGATACAGCTGAAAAAATGCGGTGGATATGTTGCCTATCGGATCCACGGGTAGTACTTTACAAAAAAAAAATGTATGAAGAACAAAAAAGCTGCAAGGTAAGTCTGGATGAAACGGCTTGAAATACCTCGTGTATAAAGTCTGGGTACGTTCGTATACAACAGCAAAGATGCTCGTTGCGTGCAGTCTCAAATGTCCGTGTTGAATATGACACGTGAAGTGAGAGAAGTAAAACCTGAACGTTGAAAAACATCGAGAAACAGAATTGGTTTTATCAGCAAATCAAAATGTCATTTTGTGAAAAAAAAGAAGAAGAAGAAGAAAATTTCTCGTGGTGCAACTGCAGGGGACTAGAAAATGCAGTAGATTACAATTTACCGAAGGAAAGTTTTCTTTGAAGAAAAAAAAATGAATTGCACTACGTAGAATATATGATTGATCCGTATACAGTAGAAATTTGCTTCGAAAATAATGGATACTTCGAAAATTGAGTTTTTGACAACCTTGTTTTTCTCGATCTACCTTTTATTGTATCAAGTTACTCGGGTGCATGGCAGAATAATAGCAAGATTTCATAATGCCCCGAGCTCGCTGACCAGTGTCGAAAACCGCACACTCTTCTTCTTGCTCGTTGCAGAAAGATGCTCACATTCTTTACAGGGATCAAATTGCGCTTCACCGAATGAAAAAGAAACGAAAAAACGACGAGTAAAAAAAGATGTAGATGCACGAAGAAAGAACTCGAGCTCGTACATATATTATATACAGCGTAACTTAAAAAAAAAAAAAAAAACATTTTTTTCAAAGCCGCAAGCGAATATGCTAGTCTTTCGTGAAAAATTAAATCTCCTGGCCTGTGAATGTTTTAAAAGAATTTTTACAGGTCGCATCAGCTACTTGAATTTTTCTTTTCCAATTTTAGATGAAAATTGGAAAAGAAAAAAATTGGAAAAGAAAGCTCTAATTTTGGAGCAACCATTTTCAAGAAATTACAAAATAAAATAATAGAAAATTGATTGGAGCAACAAAAGTTTTTATTTATAAATAAAATGTGAATAAAACGTAAGAAAAATATGAAATTTCACACAATGATTTTCCTCTCAAATTGAAAATTTTTTCCTGAAGCGACTGGAGCGATCTCTAAAATTTCTTCAGGAGAACCAAATTTTTTGGATAAAATAACAAATTCGCTCGCAGCTCTAAGAAAAACAAATTGTCGATTTCTTTAAATCCCTCTTATGCAGCGTATGCGCGCATGCGTGTGAGTCTTCCAGTTAATCAGGATACAAAAAGCGAGAGAAAAGTTGTTGACCGGAAATGGAAAATATCTTGGAAACTCTCGGATGCCGATCACCTTCCTGAGGAATGGGAACGAAGTTCCTTTGAACGGAGCGAACCACTCGTTAACGCTATTAACGATCACAGAACTGGATCCGCCCGCGTTTCACCGTAAGTATTCTGACGAGCTAAGGTTGGAAGAGATCTTGGAAAATGGCAGTGGTTGACAGGAAGCACACGCGAGTCATGCGATGTCGTTTGGATATAAGAAATAAACGATAAGATTTTTATAATTGCGAGTCTTATTTTGACAGCTGTAATCCACAGCTGACTCCATCGTTGTAATCGTAAACAACAACAACAACAAAATTTTACGTAGCAATCAGAAGCCTCAAAAATGAATTAATTCTGAACCCATAAAGTTTTCTCATTCGTAGCTTTCATGGGTGCTGGATGAAACGTTCGAGATTCGAACTTGTTGCAGTGTTGAGATTCATTGACCAGTTCAGTCGAGTTTCTCTTTTTACCTTTCTGTAAGCGATCGCTCTTGGAAGGCCTAACAGAAAGGAAGAAAGGTATCGAAGGGCTGGGGGCATTGAGCTCTTGGCTTTGTAGGAATGGAATTTCAGCCAGCAGCACCGTTAACCCCTCGCGGCAGGGTGTCTTCGCCATGAGGCTCTCTGTTGCCGAATTTTCGTGTTTTCCAACTCAGTCTCAGTCTAGGTAACATAAGCAGCTGAATCAAGTGCCAGCTTTGCACTTATCGCGGAATCCCTTTTACCCAGGAATCGTTCAACGATTACATCAATCAGTCGTTCATTACATATCGACTGTCACCAACAAAAATTTATCTAAAAACATCAACATTTATCGAGTCACGTGTATTGCATCAAGGCGATATTCACTTCCATTTCGTTGTTTCAAACGCGATGACGTATTTCTGTCAAATTTTTTGTTCATTCCTATCAGCGGCGAGTACTTTCTATTTATTATAGTTTCAATATGTTTCAATTTAGAGCAGAGTACAAGAATAAACACTAGATTCTTTAACAGAGGCGCCATGACCCCCTTTCCTTTCATGTTACTTAGATTCGGTGGGTGTATCATTAAATGAGTTAGACGTACTGGTCTGTTACAGATATATATGTAGATAGTGGTGCAGGGAGCGTGCGGTGATCTCTACGGGTTCGTCTTGGTCCGCTGTAAACGGGGCTCCATATCTAATTGGGTAAACACATTAACTCTCCTGATAATTTATTCTTTATGTCCATGCGGCAAGGACAATACGAAAGGCACGTTGCACTCGAAGTGTCTGAAGGTAAATAACAGATCAAGTTTGACTATATTTTTTTGCATCAAGATCGATGAGCATTTCGTTTTGACATGTGTTCTGGACCAAGAAATTAACGAGAGAAAACGCAGGCTTTTTTTAAATAGTCAACTAAAGTAAAGCGTACTTGGAACTCTAAGAAACCGAATAAGAGGCAACAATGAATCGAGTTTCGAGAATCACGGGATCTTCAGACAAGAGAATATTCATTGGTTGCCTTTTTGAGTGAACTTATAACGCAGCCTGTCAATGCTAAAAGATTGAAATGAACCATCAAATGGTATGGGATGAAGAAGCAGCGCGCGCGTGACATTCCCACGAATTGTGCCATCTCGAGATGAAGATGCTGCGATGATGCTCTGCGCTCACGAGAGCCGCAATGACAAGACTTCACGCGAGCTACTCGCGCCACAGAAACGTCAAGACTTTAAGATAAACTCGGAGGAAGAGAGGTATGGAAAGAGACAAAGAGTAAGAGAGAGAGAAAGAAAAAAAATGAGAGGATCCCCCTCTCGAGGGTCAACACCACTTGAACCAATCCCGATGACGACTATCACTACGTACCAGCGCCGATGACGCATCCCCGCGAATCATCTTGCGCCCTATCTCTTGAACTCCACAGCGCCGACTGATTTTCACACATGCACAAACGCACGATATTACTTTTTTGAAATCGATCGAGAAAACGATGATCATGCGTTTCGAACTGCGTCCCATTTAAAAAAAAAAAAAAAAAAAACTTTTCCAAAAGTCTTTTCATTTGCAAATATCATTTTTTCTGGTGGAGCTTCTGGAATAATTATGTTCCCACTGCCCGGATTAGCTTCTTCCCGTTTTTTTTTAGTCCAACTATCTCTTTTCGTCTATCAACTATCTCTTTTAGTATGCAAATACGACTTTTTTCCTGCCGCGATTCCGTACATCAAAAACAAGGTTTATCGTCTGACTTTGAGTCTTTTTTCTACCGGTATTCGACTGAATACGATATACTCGTTAAATTTTCATGACATACTTTTATAATTCCACCTTCATTGGTATTCTGTACTTAAAAATTGTCGAACTCATCTTCACATTGTCAATAAATGGTGCGTACATGAAAAAAAATTTCAATCGTGTCTTATCGTTAACGCTCTTTAGCATTACTGATACGTGCGAACAATCGAGCTATCTATTGTTAACGTTGAAACGAGCAATCATACGAGATAGACAGAACGAGAGGTGTGTACTCGCACGTTCTTTATCCCCCCCCTGCCCCCCCCCCCGTCTGTCTCTCTCTCTCTCTATCTCTCAGTTTTCTTATCGACGACATGTTTTGCATACATATGACATGTATTCATGCAATCGTCTATGGTATAGATGCAACGATTCTCAAACGTACTAAGAACGTAATTCATCGAGGCATCTAGTCGTCAAAGGTTTACGTTCCTTCTTCGAATGTGCTGACACAATCGTGCGAAAATCTATCTGGACAAGCTTCATACGACACTTTTTTTTTTTTTCTTGAAAAGACAAGTTGCCGAAAAACTGAAACAAAATTCTGATCAGAAAATTTGGAAACTTTGATTTTATAAGAAATCTATTCGAAGGACTGATCCGAATTTCTGGCACCTTTCATTGACATCCGAAAAGCCGAATTTTAAAGTAGTTTTCTCATGTTCGTGCAAGTCTCTTGCGCAGTTCCGTCATCCTTGGGAAATCCTCGTACAAATTAAAAAAAAAAAAAACGTTTTATCAGAAGAAACTGTACGGCATATGATCTACTCCAGATTGGAGTTGCATTATTTGAGGAACGTAAGAGTTCCTCAAACCTGGAAACAACTCTTTGCACGAGGTCAACATACTATTCGCACGGTGATTCTCGAATTACTCGGTTATTTTATGTGTTCAAACGCACACATCTGTCCGAAAAATTATATATTGGAAAATGAATTTTTTTGAAAATGATTGAAATCCAAAGTCCAAAGTTCTTTTAGGAAAAGTGTTCGTTTCGATCCGAATTTCGGATCGAAATTCGGTTTTTACTTTTCAAAAGTACAGTCCTAATTAATTTGATTGATATTTGTGAAATTTAATCGGAAAGTTAGGAAAAAACGTGGAGCGTTGAAGTAATGAACGCCACCTTTACTTCGATGTGTGTATGCTAAGTGCACAATCCAGTTCTGGCGTATGTATACGTGGAACGAATTCGTACTTTCACGGATTAGAGCTGCTCGGTGCTGCTCCAAGACGTTCACTTAGCTGCTTTATAGAACATACGTTACATACGTATACAAAGGCGATTGTTGTTGTTGTGTTATAAAGGAATAGAGCAATGGCGTTCCACTCACGGAAAGTCTCTTCGCTCGGTCAATTGTTTTTTCTTATAACTTCATAAGAGACGACGACGAGGTTTATAGGCTTCGATTTTGCCTTGGTTTATGCTTCGCTGATTCGGTCGTTTCATAAATGTGTACACGTTTTTCTGTTACATGTACGTACATCAGAATTCTGTATTCTCGGTGGAGCTGAACGAGTAGATTCTCCTTGTTCCTTAACCATGTATCCAGGGCATCGATATATTTTGTCTGCCTCATACGTTTAAAGTGGAGAGTCAAGTTCTAAGCTTCTTTGATTGAGAACCAAAAAAATATGAATATAAATATATATATATATACATCGCTATAAATTTCCGATTTTAATTCATTCTTCTGATAAGTCATTCGATTTATCATTCGTATCTCTGGCGGAAGGCCGTTTACAAATATCTAAAAATAACTGAGAATTCATGTGTTATCGTTTACGTGCTTGATACTTAAGTGCGTATCATTCGATTTGTATAAATATTTCAAAGCGTTGTAACAGTTTTAATTGGATAAATGAATAAATGTTGATTCATAAATAAAACTGAAAAATATTTGGCACTGTGCGTTGAGAAAATGGAAAAGCTGGAATAACATTCTCTCCTTGCTTTATGTTTAGAAAAATCAAAACTTATCAACGCGAAACTCCTTAGATGGTTCTTGACAGATTTAAAAAAAATTCAGATCTGATATTTTGAGGACAAAAATCATTGACGATACCTGAATTTTTCATTCGAGCAGGTGCAGCAAAAAATTTGTTTTCATACAACTACGGATTTCTTCTTCAAACGTTTCAAGATGCTCGCTCATCCAGGGTATCTTTTTGTGACTAAATTTTGTTTTGCAGCCCGGCAAATGGTGGAACTATGGGAAGCGGAAATTCGACGAAGCATTTTTTGTCATTCCTGCTGTACCAATCACTCGTATCATGGCTGAATTTCATATTTTAGATCGGAGTAAAAACATTGCGACATTGAAGAGCTGAATCTTTCGATTCTCAGCTTATAAAATGACCAGCGGTAACGAGCGTTTGCTTTGCGGCAACGGTCAGGCTTTGTTCTCGCAAACTATTCGATACATCAGTCACAGCCAACAATAGTCATGAGGCACGTGACTGTAAATAAGTTCTTAAACGTTCTATAAAACGAAGAATGTCAGCGCGCCTGTGACATCTTGCGGCATAAAATATCATCAAAGATTTACGTTTCGATTTTATATGAACGAGTTTGGTGTTTATTGATGAAATCATTGGACTCGCAGAAGCCACTTCTGCGAGCGCATTTGGAAATCGGTACGAAGTAAAGATTTCGAGAAAAATGCT
The DNA here is from genome assembly GCA_037576405.1 of Campoplex capitator. Taxonomy (NCBI): domain Eukaryota; kingdom Metazoa; phylum Arthropoda; class Insecta; order Hymenoptera; family Ichneumonidae; genus Campoplex; species Campoplex capitator. The sequence continues at coordinate 1,832,390 of JARBWI010000323.1, read as the reverse complement.
ATCAGCCTACGAGTATTTATTCGTTGAAAAAAAAAATTGATCGATGTGATGTCGATCGATTACGAGGCGTGCTAAAACCTATTGGAATTTCGCTTATATTAGTGTGAAACTTTTTCTCTCTCTTTTAGTATGATTTCACGTTTCGGGTATAGCCCGGGAGAAAATAAATAAATAAAATAAACGGTATGACAGTGATACCTTATCAAATGATAAGACCGTTTGTCAGAACGAGTCGCTCGCATGCTTTTCCGAAAATAATGATGGCTCGTCCGACGTTGATAAAGTCCCAAACGTTTAAGGCCCGATCTAATGTATGTAAAATCGATATTTAAAAAGAGCGAAATACCGGGAACAAAGCTTTTGCGTCGTACGATCGAAAGTTCGTGTTCGAAAAAAGTGTGAAAAGTCTCTGCAAGTGCCTCGACGATAAGATTTATTATCATCGTTCTCAACTTTTTAGAAGTTCCGTAAGCCGAACGAAAAACTCTCTTCATTCTATCTTTCTTCCTCACACTCGGGGCGCTTTGCTCGAGCCGATCTTGTTATACCGATCGCTAATTAAACCTTTAAAGAGATATATTAAAGCCATTGGATCTGCCAACTTACGAACAAACGAGAATCGCGACATGAGCGCTTTTTCTCATCGAAATATTACACCTTTCTATATATACACGTAAGTAAACAAACAACAAGTTTGCCTTGGGCCACTTTCAACCATCGATTCCCTGTATCTGGCTGCGTCCCTACAGACTTTAATTGTTTCGTCTGATAACGCCGAGACTCCCTCACTACCACGTGTTACATGCTCACACAAACGTATTTCTCATACAAAGCAAAAAATGAGAATTGCGATTAGATATATATTCGTTCGTGTAAATACTCATTGTTGATAAGACCGAAGAAATCGTTTCGCGAATCGCGTCGCGCTTTATGTTTAAACGATTTATTTATTGCTCGATCAAAAATCTAATGGCGATTCAATGAAACACGTGAAATAACGAGCAAATTCTACAAAATTTTTAGTTTTTGGAGCTGAAAATCAATGGACTTTGACTATATCTGGACTGAATTATTTGTATACGCAAAAGCAGCATTCGTTTGAATGATCTCAGTTTTTCTGCTTTCCATTTGATCGGTCGAAGAACAAAAGTGGAACGCACGTACGTAACTCGAGACGATTCGTCATACTGGCGATTCGAGAGTCCTGAGATATTAGCACGAAAATATAATAGCGTTATTGAAAGAGAGAAAGAAACGCACCTCTTTCTTCGATGACATCTGCTTCGACGAGATGCGCTATGAGCAGCATCCAAAAGATCCAGAGGCTCTTGGCTCGTTTCATTATTGTTATCATTATCCAGGACTTGTTGTCGCCTAAGGTTAACAGCCTCTCTCTCTCTCTCTCTCTCTCTTTTTCTCTCACTTATTTCCACAAAAACGCTTTGAAACTCATCACCACTTCACCTCACTCCGAAATAATGGAAGATCAATAACGACACTATTGTATTCCTCGAACACTGTGCACTCAGGATCAAACTTCTTTTCGATCAGATCACACTTCCCGAAGAGAAACACTTTTTTTTTTTCGTGCGATCAATCGCTCGGTAAAATTAATCCGTTAATAATTGTTCGTCGGTTCATTGATCGAGCTTTATTCGCACGTGGATTCACTAGTTTTTAAGCAATGTTAATCGGAGTAAAAAATTGCCGATTATCGAATCTTGGTTCGAGGCTCTTTCAATGAAAACTACGAAATTTTCATCGTTTCCAAAAAGCCGGTTATCTTGACATCCTTTTTACTGGAGTGTTAAACCTCAACAGACTCGAAGAGACGTCGTCGCAAGACTGGCAAGCTCGTTTGACGAGATCACGCCTCTAGATTCCAGAGCCTGCTCTCACACTCCTGTGGATTCACCGCTCGGCTATAAGGAAGCAATGAAAAAAAAAAATTCAACTCAGAAATCCTCGATGTACCGATGCAATTATGATGTGAAAAAATTATGACATTTTCACTATTTATTTTATTCTTGGCTCAACAGAGCCTCTTGTTTTCTGTTTATTTTGAAATGATAAACTCCCGATTAGGTATGTGTCCTCTATCTTTCTCTTTTTCAAAGCGTTACCCGATATTATTTCCAAGAAGCCAACAGCACTATTTGTTTTCGAAAGATTATAAGCGATATCTCGAAACAATTAATTTCTCAGAATTCTTACTCGATGATGAATGATTTAACGAAAAAATATCACTCGCGAAAAATGTACTGTGGAATCGAGATCGCGAAGATCGAACATTTGAAAAGTCGAACGCACACCAAAATATTCAAAGCGTTATTTTCTTTGAATTTTTGTCTTATTTCTACACAAACACTAATGAAAAACTTGTTTTAAACGAAAAAATAAACGATTGATCGTTATTCGTAAGATCAATGCTTTCTCACAGAGCGTCTCTCGGGAACGCGACGCGCAGACCTTCTTACTCCCACGCCGGTCAAGTCAAGAGTAAACGCGCGCGCGGTCTTGGTGAGCCGTCTCAAGACTTTCCTCGACCGGGCAACAGGTGGCGGGTTTCAACGAACCGTTCTTACCGATAGCTCGCAGAGTCGTTACGTACAAAATGCACCTCGAACTTCAACATCTTCCGATTTTTTTTTAATTTTTAATCGTTGGGTGCAGCAGGACCTGAAGTATTTAAAATTCAGATTTTCGAACAGATTTTTTTTAGCATCTGAGCAGGCCATCTTGAAATTAGGGGAGAATTCGTTATTGTTAAATAACTCGTAGATTTTCAACTTTTGACTAAAAATAGTCAGCACTAATCTTGTAAGAAATTCAATTCCCTACAACTTTGTTCGGAACAATTTTTTTTCTATCACTGATATTTCTCGACTTAAGGTAACTCCACTGGACTGCTTACTAGTCAATGAGTGCGCTAAACTTTCAAAACGCTTTTAGTAGCATAATTTTTAACCGATTTTAATGCACCACGTTTTATTTTGTTCGTTAACTAATCCTCTAAGAATCTACCACGTGGATTTTTCCTAAAGCTTAATCGTTTCACCGTTACGGCCAATTGTTTATCGAGCGATACAACTTTTTCATAAATAATTTCTGAACGAATAAACTTAAAAAAATATCTACGCGGTGGATTCGTAGAGGATCAGTCAAGGAACAAAATGAGACGAGATGCATTAAAATCGGTTAAAAAATACAGTTTTTAATATTTTTCCACGTTAATGAGACACGCTGTAAAACAAATCCGCTAACAATACGTTCAATTGTCGTACGTTAAACTTCGTGAAAATTTAGCACTCATTTGACTAGCATGCGGTACAGTAGTTGCCTTAAATCGAAGATAAATTGATGAAGAAGAGAAGAAAAACAAAAATAATATTTTCGTTAAGGGGCTTCGTCTATTAAGGGTATTTTTATAACTATTAATTTTTGTTTACAGAATTTTTAAACTTGTTTAATAATTTACTATGAATTGTGGTTTGGAAGGTTGATATTTCGTGTCGAGTTTCAAGTCTTTCTTTCATCCCTGGTCTTATATTTATATGGATGTATAGCCTCGGGACGATTCCTCGAAGACGCGATCCTCGGATCGTCGCGTTTTTCTCGAATCGACGAAAAAATTACCTTCGCAACAGGTTCCCCTCGTTGGACGTATATACGACTGGTTCGTCATCTTCTTTACGTCTCCCCGGTACACGTTTGTGTTCGCCTTCACTTACGTTGATGCGTTTTCCAATGATCCTTCCCGCGAATACGTGCAACGCCTTTATACTGCGATTCAAGAAAATATATACTCGGCGTTAAAGTAAACATCTTAAGGATAGATTTCAGATTCCTTTCAGAGCGCAGCGAAAAAACTGTTTTGCTGAATATTTATTCATATTTTTTTAAATATTATATATTTTTATTATTATAAATATATTTTTTATAATTTTTTTTAAGCCAGTCGACATTTTTTTCGAGAATTACACACCAAATATATTTAAAAAGTTCCAATTAGTGATTGAAACTTTCGAAAAATCATTAATTGATAAATTAACGTTGAAAAAGAGAGCGGAAAAACAAAAATACCGACGAAATTCCAATTTTGAGGCTTTCGCGTTCATTAATGTCATATATTTTCAGCAAACACACGAAAAGAACCATGAAAAACAAATATCGGTCGATTTACTTGGCGAATTCTTGAATGTTTATTGATTTACTGATTTTTGCAGTGGACCGAGGTTTCCAAACTCAAAACTGATTATGAAATTATGATATTATTATTTTCGATACAGGAACAGCGGATAATGGATATTTTAATATGATTTTATTGATCAAAAAAATGTCTGATGATTCACAAATTTGACGAGCTTTTATACCGAGTTTCAAAAAGCGTCGTGACGATTACTGTCGTCTGCCTAAACACTCAATTTTGTTTCTTCCTCGCCGCAATAATTTTCACGATTTTTTCAAAATCAAATACCACGTTAATAAAATATTTCATAAAATCTCTGTTTCATTACGTTTATGAAATGTTTTCCGAACTGTTTTTCACAACTTTGATTCAGACGCATTCGTCGCCAACTTTTTCGCCCAAGGGGCGTAGCTTTAAAACGAATTTCAAACTGGCGATCATCGGTGAAAATAAAGTTGAATAAATTGAAGAAAAATCATAAATTTAATAGCAATCGATCGCAATATTCTGGTCTGATAGATTAGTTCACAATTTTCTACAAACTCGAGCTCGACCTATTTTCGAAAGATTAGTGTTTGGAACCGAAATAAAATGACGAATAAATTCGCACGATTGAGCACTTTCTGTCTATAATGTTGCGTCAAAGAACAAAATAAATGAAAAAAAAATGTTGATAATGATGATGGAAAAAAAAAAGAAGAATCTTAGAGGCCAGATGTGTTTTCAAGACGATGCTCCGAAACGATATCCACGCCTGCGAAGCCAGCACGTTGCTGTTTTTGAGATTTCTTTGACTCCCGCGAGATCCAGGAACGTGAAGCAGACGCTTGATGACATTTTTTTTTTCATCGTTCTCTTTAACAAGCAAGCCAAATGCTCGCTTTTCGGAAGAGGTCCAAGCGAGATTGGGTACATGCCAGTGATCACATGTGTTTCAAGGCGTTATCAGTTTTTCGTGGGTTTTTAGAGGCATGGCGAATCCATAGAGGGACAGAAAAAACGTTCTCTCGAGATTTTGGACATCCGAGCAGAAGATTCACTGAGGAATAAATGACTGAGAAAGGCGAAGAAATAAGAAGAGACACGTGTATATATATATAGTTGGGAGTTTTTATTGGGAAACGATGAAACAGTACATTTATGATGAATAAAGAAACGAAGTCGTATTCATTTTTCTATATTTGTTTATTATAAATAACAAGATGTATATCGGTGCGCACGTGTTTCAATATTTTGTTGTATACTAAAGCTCCATGTAGCTCGTTTAATGAAATAACTTGTCGTGCGATTAACGCGGATTTGTATTTCTCTGTTTTTTATTCATTGTTATACACCGCTACTGACTATTTTTCGCTATTTTCATTTTTTTTTAATTTAGTCATCGTGTTGACGCGCATGGTGACAGCCACTTTAGGTGGTAAAGCTTTCACACCCACAAAAAAAAAAAAATAAATAAAAAAAAAAAAACACGAAACTGGCAGCAGTTGGAGCCAGCGAGCCTCGAATCTCTCTGTCGAAAAGCGTTTGCGATCGAGCACGATTGGTTGAGGTAGATCGCGCCAAAAATCTCCTCTTTTTTGTTTTATATCCTCTCGCGACGTGTGTGATTATAATGTCGGTGGGGGTTTTTTTTTTTTTTGAAGCTATTTATTTCTCGTAGCGTTTTTATGCTCGGAATAGCGACGACTATTGATTAGCTATTCTCTCATTAATAACTGCGATTTTCTGCTCTCTCGTTACACCGCCATCTGGTTATCAAGATTGCAATTTCTCAATATTTATAAAGAGAAAAAAAAAGAAAGCGTTTGGTTCGTGTATCAATCGGATTCAATAGAATCAAATGAAATTCATTTCGTTTATTTGACATTTTAATCGTTCGAGAATGCTGCAAAAATATAATGTTTCAAGTATCATTGAGATTCTGTAGAAATTCAAATTTATTTTTCAAAGGAATAGAATTTTTTTTTTGTCCGCTGTCATTACGCTGCGGACGATTTATCGATGAGTCAAGGATTCTTCTCATGGATAACTTGAGCTTCAAAAAGAAACAGGGAATCGACCAATCTCAATACTTTTGCGATCTTTTTTTTTTTTTTTATTCATTTTTTTTTTATTTTTTCTAATTTATCGTATCAATTGTCAAATTTTGATTCAATGAAATTCTCGCCTGGAAATTTGTACTTGAAGCATCCTGAATTAAAATTTCTGTTGTAAGTGTTTTTTTTTTTTTTTTTTCCAATTTCATGGTACGTGACACATCCTCAAGTTCAATTGACCGAAAATCAGTTGTATGTATTATAAACAATTGTAATCGATAACGTTCAATTCAACGAAGGTACAAACAAAATTTTATTTTCTATTGAAAGTATTCGTTTTACCGAATGAATTGTCACGTGGGTCAAACAAGAAATACAAATTCATTAACTTTTCGTTCTTCATTTCATACGAACAAATTAGCCGGAAAAGAATAACATAAATTAAAAATAAAAAGAAATGAATTAAAGAAGAAATCAATGTTTCCCGATTTTACGACCAATCTTCCTCTCCGTTCCTGCTACATATATATGTTTACGTGTACAATATTTTTAGGCGTTCGAAAAATCACAAAAAAATTTATCTCGTTTCTAAGCGGTTTTTCCTCTTTGCTCCCACTCTCTCACGATTAATTGTCAACACACTTTTTTTTTTTTTTTTTAATAATTCCCTGCGTCATTGTCTTCAATAATCGTTTATCGTTAAAAATCGAACTCTTTCTCGTGACAATATCGCTTTTTCACACATTATTATTATTATTTGTTAATTATTATTGTTATTATTATAATTATACTTTTGTTCTCTATATATTTTAAAAGATAAATCAGCACCCTTCGGCAGAATAAATATCGCGGTTAAGGACGAGCGACGAAGAAAAAAAAAACATAAAAATAAAAAAATACTCGTGGACGCTCAATATAGAAAACTAAAGCGTTCAAAATCGATTTTTCGTTTGTTCGTTTAAGCTACTTATCACCTCTGATGCAGGCACGTCTTATCGTATCACGCTATAGGCTCGGGGAAAAACCTCTCGCAAACCATATTTCGGAAACTACTAAATGTCGCAATTGTTTCTTTCTCACCTTTCCTTTAGTATTTTTCATATTTTTCGTTTTCTTCTTCTTTTTTTTTTTTTTTTTCATTTTCTCTCTTCTTTGCCTATTTTCATTTCCTTTTATTATCTTCTCTTCCAAACACTTGAAACGTCTACCTATCTAATTTCAATTCTATTTATGTATAATATTTATTACACACCGTTACCTCCGTGAGGGAAAATACAGTCAGAGAGTGTTTTGCACAAAGCCGCAAACAAACTCAATAGTTCCCTCTTACTCTCGCTCTCGCTCAAGATTTCTTATTGATTTTTTTTTTTTTTTTTACTTTTTCGACTTTTTCGATAACTTTTCTCGACCGATAGAATCGATTCTGTCACGCGAGGCGTTGTTTTTTTTTTTTTTAAGATATGAAGCATTCTTCTTCCTTTTCCGCGCAGAAATAATCACTAATGTCCCTACGACGCTTAATTACGCGCGCGCGATCTCCTTTTATTATTTATTTCTTCGTTACTTTTGTTTTGTTTTGTTTTATGTTTTTTTTTTTGCAGGACTCGGGCTAAGCTTAATTAATTCTTGATTTTCTGATCACACGAAATTTCTCTACGATCACGATACGCGAGAGTGAACAAAGTTTAATATTTCATGTCAATCATGAAAAAGACGTTAATCAAGGAGTCTCTCGGGATGCGAACTTAGAAAACTCTTGATATATATCTTTTCCTGGGAAATTTTCGTTTTGTTTTCCTCGGCTATAAAATATGCCTCGAAAAGTTTTGATATTTTTGTGAGTCACGATCGTCGATGATTTTCCTTATTTTAACTCGTGTGTGTGTTTTTTTTTTTTTATTCTCCTTCTTCTTAATCTCTTATTTCTTTGTTTTTACGAATTCACCCTGATAAAAAATCACCATCTCAAGATTAAAAGAATTGAGCATGAAGCATCTTTGAGTATCGCGATGACGTTGATCAATGCTTTAGAATCTCGTTCAATCGACACACAGAATCAGGTTCGTTCGTTTTCTTACGTATATGATTTATCCGCAAGGAATATGATTCTCTTTCAATCCTTTATTCCCCTGTTCTTTCTCTCATATTTTCTGACAAATGGAGCACCAAAATTATCGAGATTCTATTGGTAATCGCGACTTGAAACTTTGAGCGTCAATTCAGAATGAACTAAATAACTTGATCGTTTTTAATTGTCGATGTAATCATTTTTCTTGCATTTTTTTTATTTTTATTTTTTTATGTCTCTACAACGATATATCCCTAATAATTCGAATCGTTGATATTTTTTACTGTGCCCATTGAGAGATCGCTGATAAATTAGCGAATCTTTCGAGAGCCCAATAATTCATTTATTATTAAGTTCGTTTGTTCTAAGATCAATTTGATGACGAAGATGGACAAAGTTTTGAATTGTCGAGACTCGTATGTGTCCAAGATTTTTGACACCGACGTTGTCCCGACGAAATCTCGCGCGTCACTGAGTAACCCATTGAGAAAAAAATAATAATAAAAACGGGCAACTGGCGAATGGGGCAAGATCGAACGAATGAAAAAAAAAAAAAAAAAATGTTCTGGCTCGACCACTTCTCCTCACAGCCCTAAAGTGCGAATGATATTTGCAATAAATGTTGTTCCTTTCGCTATTGTTCGATTTTCTGGGCTTTGAAAATTCTATCTTCGACGCGTCCACTCGCTATGCAGAATGTTTCGATTCAATTGGACGACTTTGTTGTTACTTTTATTCTCGTCAATGTCTCAATTGCTCATTTACCGAAGTTTCTTATTTTTTCAAATGTTTCTCAATGTTGAAAGACGAACAGAACCATCCACGAGCAGCAGGTGCGCTCAAAAATATTATTTTCAAAATTCGTATTCAAAGTTCGAAGAAATTTATTAGTTTTTGTTTTTAACTTCGTCGTTAAAAGTCGTATGAGCAAACAACGCTGATGAATATCGTTTTATTTAAATTTATCGTAAAAATCGTAAGTTCGTTGGGTACAAAATATGGAATTTTAGTATCGTGCAAGAGGATCGTGAATGGTTCTGATATCATCGGTGAGAGAAAAATCAAAAATAATGTAACACTCAAATATGTAAACGCCTGTCACGAAAGATCTCGTAATTGTCCAATTGAATCGAGGCATCCCGTATGTTAATATACATATATATATATATAGACCGTAGATATTTATGTATATATATATATGCGATGGAAAGATGTAAAAATGGATCGAAATGATTAGATTCGTTTAGCAGACGACCGCTTCCGATATGGGATTTTCAGTAATATGAATAGTCGCTGTAGGCCAGTCGATTTTTTTGCTGCAGATGTGATTAAGGCCTTCGAGAGATGCTAGCCGGTAATCGGCCATTTTCAACGGCGAGAGCGGGGCAACTGAAAGGAAAATCAACGAAATGTTTCATTTAATTGTCGCTTTCAGAAGCAATTTTATTTTTTATTATTATTATTTTTTTTTTCATCACTACTAATAATTAAAGCACGTTCGCGGCCATTAAACAGCCGCTTATCTACATATATACGAATATATATGTGTCTTCCGACCACACACTCATCAATGCACCACAAATAATCGAACAAATAAAAAAAAAAAAAAACGAAGATAAATTTCCTTGCGCGTGTTGAAATCGCGAAGCAAATTCGAAACGCGAACATTGATAAATCAAAATTGAATAATCAATGAAACATAAAAGCAATAAGCGCGCATGCGATCATCAAAAATGAGTATTACGTGTAAGTGTTTTGTTGTGTGCGTGTTCTTTTTATCTGATGTTCAAATAAATACACATAATAAACGACGAAAGTATAAGAAATGTGTGAGGATTCATAACTAAAATCTATTCTACTTATATACTCGGTGCAATTATTGTCGTTTTGCTATATTTGCTTTTCAGTACTTTTTCTTTTGGATTTTGTTTTGTTTTTTTACTTTTTTTTTTTTTTACGCTTCCTACCACAATCGAGAGAGCTGCTATGAGGAAAAAAAGTCAGTTTCTCTACGGATAGGAACCTCTTGCTATATTTCGTAGACACGCAGACGAGAAGCCTCTTTTTCGAAACATCTATATTTTATTAATTGCTTCCAACCGCGTCGTTTCTTAACGCTGATCATATAATAATCACAATGTTATAAAATTTGATACGCAGATGATGTCAGTTTTATTTTATCAGTTCCAATCATAATTCCTGTCACCGCGCATTGCGGCGCATCCCAGCGAAGATTTTAAAATACAAATCAATCGAGTGTACACGAAACTCGGTCGGTAATTAAGGACACGCGCCGTGAAATGTGGTTGCTGTTTTTCTTTTTTTTTTTCTTTAATTATTGTGTCTGTCACCACTCGATTATTTCAGTATTGAGAATTTTTATTATAAATTTTTTTTGACAAATCAATGATCGGGTAACGCACAGTTGGATAAATGAACATTGAAATTTTTCGTTTTCTTTAAACTCCAAAGCATCGAACGTTATTACAGTGAATAATGCGATGAATATTATGAAAATTTTCAATACAAATTCAACGATTTCTATCCGTTCGAGCTCCATTTCTTATTTCAAGCTTCTTTCAACTTAATTCTCTTCGCTCAGTCTTTTTTTGTTTTTTTTTTAACTGATTTTTTGTTGTTGTTGAAAATAGTCTGGCTCTGATGTAACGTTTATTTTTTTTTTTACTTTTTAATTTACATCTTTTTACATCCAGTCCTAAGTAATGTCGTCGCTCAATTTTCACTGGTTTAAAAATTTTGATATAAATGAATTACGAAAAATAAATCTTCCCCGTGAACTTTCGATGAACTAGTCCATTTTTTTGAAACCCCGTTCTCTCCAACGCTGGTAATTCGTGCTCAACGCTATTTTCATCAAAAATAAAAAAAATAAAAAAAATTAACGAAGCTCGTTTGATCTGAATTTTACAACGTTACGTTCACGTGATTTCTTAAATGATTCTCCAAAATATGTTCAACGCGAATAAACGTAAAGGACCTACGTTGGAATAACGAGGGTTCAAAGTTTTTTTTTCGTTTACTGTACATTCAGTAGACTGGAAAACGAAACGAAAATAAATATGGAGTTCGTGAATGAAAAATCGTAAAGAATATTAATGAATATATTTTCATAATGTTTAAGGCATCATTTTCGAAACCGTATATAATTAGCATGAAAATACTCGAATACGTGAATGAATATTTCGTTAAGAAATTCAGAAATTGTGAATATAAATTTCTCGTAAAAATTCTTAGATCCGACTTACTTAACATTTAGAGGATTTTGGCCTTAAAATTTTGGCCAACAGCGTGTTCGGCTCCTCGGTTGCCCTCAATTCCTAATTACAATTACCTTCGGGTGTTGTCGACGTCAGAGTCTTCCGCGGGGATCTCACCACTAAAACGCATAGAAAATAAAACTTTTTAACAAAAAAACTCAAAACAAAATGGACGAAGAGGATGAATGAAAAGAGTGTGTTAATGCAGGTGCGATCTATAATAACGTTGATGGCTAATTTAAAAGCGTATCGAGGGTGACTTTTTTTTTCTCTCGTAACTTATAAAATCAAAATAAATGCTGTTTCAATGCCATCGATTTACAATGGCTGTGAAGAATTTTAAGAGCCCCGGGTGATGCCGAGTATACTGTACTCGTTTACGAAAACGATAACCAAAGAAAAAAGCGAACTTTATAGCCAAAAAGCCGAAACGTAATAAGTAAATAAACAAAATTCACTACTTTTGTTTCTTTTTTTTTCTTCTCTTTTAATCAGTGATGAGTTGAAGTAATACATACCACTCGATCGATCCGAGACGCGTGGGAAATAAAGGCGCAAGTCGGTGAACAAGTAATTTTTTTTTGTTTTTTTTTTTTTTTTTTGTTTTTTTATATTTCCTCTTCATTCAGAGAATAAAAATGGTTACAGTGAGCTTAGATACGATGATACGATTTTTTTATCTCTTCATTGTTATGTGTCTGTGAGTGTTTTTTTTTTTTTCTTCTCGTCATCTTAATCTTTCTGTTTTTTTTTTTTAATGTTCTCTATGCTATTTATCCATCTAAAATGAGCGAGAATAGCCGCCGGACAAAAAACGAAAATATAAAATACATGATCGTCGATTATGCAGGGCGGGGATGGATTTCGATTCGATCGAGGAATCGTGTGGAAATGGTTGAACGAAACTTAAATTTTTTTTTTTTTTTTGTCGATATTTTCATTGCTCCATATTAATCAGACGTTTTATAAACGAAAATAAAAGAAGGCTTCCACCGTCGAAACTCTGAAATCCAACCCCTTCGGGGGTAGTGTATAAAGCCATTTCGTACAGGAATGAATAAAAATCTTCGACTGTAACAATGAGAGTGTGACGCTCGGAATGTTTACCGTAATAATATAAGTAGCGAATGATGACAATAATCATAAGGTAAGTCCGTCATAATGATACGTAAAAAAAAAAAATATATATATATTTATATATATATATATTAAAAACGGACGACGATGCGCGATGACAGTGATTCAATGGTAGGAACAGTATAACGTAGCACATGAATAGAGCGCGCACGTGACATTAGCATATTGTCTAAATATTCGTAAATCGTTAATAATTAGAAATTTTTTATTTTTTTTTTCTAAGCCTCTGCTGATCGATTGATGAAAAGGGCAAAATTTCTCGAATTTAATTGACCCAAATATAATCCTTTTAAAATCCAATATTCATAAAACTCTGAAACGAAGTATACTAACGACCTCATAATATTGGTCCATCGGTATGACGTTTGCTCATTTTTCAAAAATCGTAATACTATTTTTTACAAGTCCGAAAGTAGAATTCAATAGTCTTTATATCGATGAAAAAAAAAAAAAAAAAAGTAAAGGAATAGTTGAAATTGGATGAAACTCGTCAAAATCCAAAGTATTTTACAGTTGATAAAAAGTATGAGAAAAATAATGAAAATTATCTTGTCCAACACTCGAAATGTGTCAGATCTTTAGTAACTATTGTTTTTTAGATGAAAAAAAAATAGGGAGAGACTTTGAGGATGGATAGGAAAAACGAAAAAAGAATGTTGTGAGGAAAGCTTTAAAGTGTGTGTTTAAGTGGTTCAGTGCAGGTGTGTTTCTGTGACCAAAAAGCCAAACAGAATAACAAACGCGATCTAATACCCATTAATGCGATTTCTTTAGCTTTTTAGTACGGTGTGCCACTTTTAAACGGACGTGACGATTTTAATGTGTTTCTTTTATCTTTTTCCTCATGTATAACGACAATTACTCATGTTTACGTACGGATAAATTACTCGATAAGTTTATAATTATTACTCTATCGGGACACATTAAACGATCGACTCGGTTTTTCGATTCTTAACTACCGTTATTTTCTGTTCTTTTTTTTTTTTTTTTTTTTTTTTTTTTTTTTTCTTTTTTTTTCACTACGTGCAATCTAAAAACTGAGAATGTTCTTGGGTCTGGTATTCGACTCATCATTCGCGATTAGCATACGAGACTAACGATCAAATAATGAAGATACGACTCTACTGTAACGTTTTTTCTTATTCGTTTTTTTTTCTTTCTCTTTCTCTCTTTTTGTTTCGTTGTCACAACGCTCGTTTTTAGACTGCACCGTATTTTTCGCGTTTATACGCTCGACTACAGTGAAATTGAGTATTTTATTATCCATTGTTTTTTTACATCTTTCTTCTGATTGTTGTTTCTGTGATTTTTTTTTCTGTTCTCATTCAACAAGATCAGCGAATAACGTGATCGTAAACTCTGCAATACAGTGTCGTCTAAAATTTAACACAAGGGTAAATCTTACGAACCCTTGGTTTTTTTTTATATTTTTTTTTTTTTTTTTTTTTTTTTTATTTAGGCCAATCCTTCAATTCATAATTGAAAATACAAATGGTAAATATATGTATATACGTATATCTACATACATATATATATGTATATATATATAAATATATTTCGACCGAATAAAGATTCAAGCAAACTTAACATTAATTCCATTGCCGATTTATTACGTTTTTTCACTTCTTTTCTTCTCACTTTAACGTTCTTGTTTCAATCATTTTTTTTTTTTTTTTTTCATTTTCTTTATTTTGCTTTCTAAAATTTATCACGCGCGGGATGCTACGTGGCCGTGCGCGAAAATTTGAGAAATCGATATCGCCGAGATGGTCGAGCGATCGTTTCGAAACGTTTTTTTTTTCTAATCAGCTTCTATTTCAATGTTTTACTTATTTTCGTTCAAACAAACTCGCAGCACTTTACCCGCAAAAATATTCAAGCCACCTCAAGGCGTGCATTCTATTTTATTGTTTCATTTCGTTTTTTTTTTTTTTTTTTTTCATTTCAATTATTTTTTCAATTAAAATTTTTTTCTCCTATATCTCGAATCTCATTTACTTCACTCTTACTCTTAACTCAATGTTTTGGCGGTGATTGAATTATCATCGAGTGATATCGTATGAGTAGGATTGCGATGACGCTCACTTACCATATCCTTCACCCTGAAGAAAGAGTCGGAACGCTTCGCTCACTTTCCCTGGCTGTTCTTCCAATACCATACCACAATCAGATATCTGAAAAAAAAAGAACCAAATACATTGAAATCAAAATCTTGACGTATTTTGGAACGAGCGACGGATCATCAAAGTGAACGATAAATTGATAATTCATCGAAAACTGATTGGCAGCAGTGCCCAGAATTCGTTTGAAGACATTACATTAAAAATCTTAATTTTAACGATAAATACGAACTAAAGATATTTTAATCCACTTGAGATTCTGAAACTCTACAATTTCTGTAATTTTAGTATGAAAAATCAGATTTTTTGCTCGTTGGTACACACCTGCATACACAGAATTGGTCGTGAGTAAATTACTGTCAAGAATATAAAGGAATTGAATGACGAAATGAAAGTATCGTTTGAAAGTCAAAAAGAAAACGATAACGAAGATTTTACCTTCATCCAAGAGCTGTTGGTCGGATCAAGACGTCCATTGAGAGTTACAGTATCGTCGACGTGAGGGCTCAACGATCCAGTTATGTTGATAACTGGAACACCAAGAGTTGATCCGTCCTTCTTGCGTGTGGGGTCCAATTCCCTAACAATATTGAGATCCGTACGACGCACGTAGCTGTCGATGAAGAGAGCGAGATTTGTCGGATTTACGCGACGCTCGAAGTAGTTGGTGTAGACTTGAACGAGATCGTGATTTCTCTCCAAGGTTCCCTGAAAAATATCACACGAAACGAGTCAATAATTATCTCACGTGCTCTTAACTTCTCACAGTAGAATTTTGCGGGAGTCTAAAGAATTGGGCAATTAAGATGGACGTCGTTTCGAAAGATTCCGAAGACTGCAGGTCTCCTGGAGCCATCAGACCAGCCTCAATTGCTAGGGTAGCAATGAACGTGCGTCAGCTCTGGGCCACGGCAGCCGGTACCAGTGAGCTCTACCGTTGGTGCCATCAGGACGACAGCGAAAATCGAGCGGCGTTTTCAAAAAGCTTCGCATCCAGTCGAGCTTGAGATAATCTCAAAATGAGGAAATCCGAATTGATGAGACTTGAATATCTCTTACCCTGCCGAAGTGATGCCACATCAAATAGTCCAGAACGCCTTGAGTCATGCCCTGTGATCTCAGATGGCGAACGTTCAGCTTCTGATAGCCCCATTCGATCCATCCTGCTTGCGTCGAGACGCAGTTGATCAAGCATAGCGCATTTACTTTTTCCGAATGAGCTAGGGAAAAACGCGCCAGGATGTTAGCACCGGCGCCCACGCCGAAACCAATCACTGATTTGAGGCCAAAGTGTCCGAGAACGAAAAGCAATTGTTCCGCCAACTCGTCCATCGTTGGATAGATGTAACTGTAAACGAAAACATTGCCAATCGTTCAGCCTCGTTGGTCTTCACATTCGTCGTACAAATTAGACAGAATCCATTTGGAACAAAAAAAAAATTCAAAGCTCTTTACCCTTCCACGAGCTCTCTTCATCGATCTGTTTCGCTCAAAAGAAACACACTCTGCCGAATAGAGATAAACATGCAAATCTGCATTGCGGTTCGAGTTTATTCAATGTACGATTGGAAAGGTGAAAATTTTATGTCACGATGGACGAAAAGCTTCGACGTATTAATCGTTATATTTATTTGAACTGGACAGTCTGTGACTTGATTTCATTGAGCTTTTTGCTTTGCCAGAAAAAAAAAAGCTGTCAGAAAAATGAAAGCTTTTTCGATGAATTTTGTAAATGAAAAAAATTAAAAAGTGAATTACTCACTCTTCAGGTAGCATCGGAGCTCCTTCCTCTTGTCCA
Source organism: Campoplex capitator (assembly GCA_037576405.1). Lineage (NCBI taxonomy): Eukaryota > Metazoa > Arthropoda > Insecta > Hymenoptera > Ichneumonidae > Campoplex > Campoplex capitator. The sequence goes on along the minus strand of JARBWI010000323.1, from coordinate 1,815,764 downwards.
GGTGCGTTTACGTGATAGACGCAAAAGTTTTCGAGTAAAACGCGCATGTCGATGTAATTGAAGAACGCTTGGAAGCTCGAAATATCTGAAAAACGTGAAAATTCGTTGCGTTTGACTTTCGCGTAATTAGAAAAAAAAGTTGACACGAATATTATTTTCAGGGGCTAATGGCAAAGTCTAAACTCTTCTACTAAGGATTTTTGAACAAAAAAGAATGAGTTCCAGTAAACACAATTTTGATAAACTGTTGGTTTAACTTTGCTAATCGTTTATGACACGAATGAAAAGTTCCGGGGATTTTGAGAAAAATCGTCGCTTTTCCAAAATATTTTAAGGATCTATTTTCGTCTCAAGAATCCTGAAAATATATTAAAAATTCTACTCACAGTTGAGGCCTAAATCGTGATAAGTGAGAATGGCAGGTTTCGCCCGATTTCCTTGAACAGCTACGAGCAAACTGCCCTTATCGGTTTCCACCCTTTCCTCCCTTACAGAGCCGTCGTCTCTCGTGAGATATCTTAGTGCTGGAAATTGTAGCTGAATGTTCTTCAGTTCGATATCGTCCATACTGTCGGAAGGCATCGTGCTGTGTAAGGCAAAAATGAAAAATGGATTAGCATGTGAGTTTATTTTTTCTGATTATTTTAAGCTCTATTTAAACGTAGTAAAAAAAAAATATATTCATGTGAATAATCGTAGCAAATATAGTCGAGAATATATGTGATTCGGGTCACCTTCGAGCTTTCTCCAGAATGTATCCCTACCGATTTTAAACGTTACTGTCATGATACAACTCGGATGAAACCTGAATCAATTGAAATAAATTGGCACTGCTGCGCAGTGAACTCACAGTTCGTTGTCAAAAAAAATAATAATTGTGCATTAAAATTACCAGGATAATGTGGCAAACGAGGTGCTTCGGAATAGAAAAAATGGAGAATATGTTTATTGCATTCGACGGTTTAATTAACGACCGAACCTGCCTTTTCTACAATTTTTTTCTCATTTATACACAATGTTGATTTTTTTTCTCTCAATACTATGGCGGTAGCGCGTTGACGCTTTCAGAAAGCCGGTTTCGAGCTCGGATCGAAAAAAAAAAAAAAAAAAAACTCGATGTTGCGAACGACTGTGCGACCAAGGCACGTGCATACAATCGACCTCTTCAAAATGTCGTCAGTATATACACCTGAGTGTGTACATACACGTACTCACTTCTGCTGAATAAACAGAGAATCGAATAAAAGCAAGTGAATGTGTGTGCCTGCCGGAAGGCAGAAGTCGACCTCCTCGTCTCCGGCAAAATGCACCCTTGAGTGTGTACAATCGGGGTAAAGCAAGAGCGGGAGGAGAGCAACTCCGCGAGTTCGCTGGAACATCATATAGAATTCAAAGCACGATACAAACGTCATGCAACTTTCCTGTTGCAAAGTACCCACTCGTCAGGTGTAGCTCAAAACACGCTTTAACCGCCTGCGCGTTAGACAATCATGGAGTAAATTTTACCATGAAAATTTTCGTGATTCGTTGAAATGTAGTGAGGAGTGTGAATATTTGATTCGTTAAAGTTTTTTCATTTTTATCAATTCAACAGATGTGGAAAGCCCATCAGACAATCCTAGTGAATCCAACCAGCCAGTGCATTTGGTCATGAGCGCCTTTTGGATTAGTTCTCAGTCTATTGAGACTATTTTATCATTTTTTTTCTGTCATAGAAAAGCAAAAGATGACAGTGATGAAACCTCAGATCAGCAGTGGCTTTGAAACGAGCAGCTACCATACGAGAAAATTTAGTTTACCTCTGGTAATCTACAGAGAATCCGAAAGCAGACATCTGACAATGTTGGGGTCATGTCGAAATATTATTCATGACATACGGTTGCTTTTTCGACTGATTATTTCATGGCAACTATCATGAAACTTGGAATACCGGAGATTTGTGATTGTTTGAATCATCTTCCAGGGTGACTTTTAAAAACGTGGCTGTTTTTTCTATGTAGCTGAGCTTATCCAGTGGGGAAACCAATTAATTTGTTTGTCTGCTCATGATGGATGGTTGAAGGTACGAATTCCTTGTATTCAGCTGTTAAACTGACATTTTCCACTGTAGAGAAACGACTACAATTGAATGTAAAGTGCACACGATTGATGATGAGAAATCCCCTAAAGGTTCAAGTGTAACTCGTAATCCGAAATCTTCGAGGAGGAAAGAATCCTGTAAATATCAATTATATAGTTCCGAGCAAAAAGAATTTTTCGATTCAAGTTTTTCTTACCAAAAATTCAAGTGAGAAATACTAAAAACTCAAAAAAAAAAAAAAAAATAGGAATTGGAGTAAAATGAGTCTCGCGATGAGAAATTCTTTAAAAAAAATATGTCAAACTTGACAACAATGTGAGACTCGTAGTCAGACCTATACTACAGCTGCATAAGGCCCTGTCATAGATAGAAAAAGCGCAGGACAATGGTAACGTACGCAACGAAACAAGAATCGTGGCAACGTCGGATGGCATGTCGTGAACGTGGATGGTTTGAGAGACGGAAGAGTAGCAGTTTACCCGCTCATATACAGCGAGTGACCCGTAGACAACGTTGTGAGTTCAGTTCCGTTGATCACCAGCCAACCCTTTTGTTCGTGTGATTTTTATGAGCTTTATGACCTGAGATCCATTACTTTTGGTTTTCGAGTCTGTGGTACAGTTCTAACGCGCTAGACTGATGACTAGTGAAACCGAGTTCGATGTCCAGCGATACCAGTGAACATTTTTTACGTTTTTTTATTTTTTTGTCCGCTGGTTCTTTGAAACGCAGATAAAAAATGCAGATTCAAAGATTATGCTGGTGCCTTATTTAGTGGTGACCAGCATAAAGGTTAAAGTGTTTCTGGAATAAGATTTCCCTCGGGGTAGTATCATCAGGTAAAAATTAAATGGATTAGAACGCAGCACGAGGTATAGGTAGGGCGGAGCCTTAACTATGTAGCTGCTCCGATGCTGACATCTAGCAGAGCGCGACAAGCTTCGACCAGGAGAGTTATACCAGAGGCAAATGGATAGGGTGAGCCTCGGGTAGAAGTGATAGATGGAAAAAAGTGAGGAGCGCCCGTAAACGCTCAGGAAATGGTATTGAATTTGTGAAAATTTAGCGGAGAGAACATTCGTATGATTGAAAATCAACGAAGAGGAAAAAAAATTTTCTGAAAGGAGCCGTGTGACTTTTGTAACACCTTGTTAAAGCTCCATCTCAAAAAAGCGTCATCTTCATGGAAATCAAATTGCTCGATGGCACGAGAAAGGAAAAAGTAATGAAATTTGTGGTAAATGTTTTAGAAAAACCGGGCATGAAGGTGCCTGTAACAAATTTGATTCGAGTATGTTATTCAAACATTGGCTCGACTCCAGTTCTCGTAATCATTGGGGTCGCAAAAAAAAAAACCCTGAGAAATGTATGTATGCACGTATCTTACCGCGAGATCGATTCTGCCGTGGAGATCGAAACCGTAATGCTTTTTTTAACCTCATGGCACGCCCACACAGCTTTAATGACTTTCGTGGAAGTCGCGTGCCTTAGAAGCAACGCTTTAAAAAACTGTCAATGGAACGAGCATCTACGTAGGGAATGGTACTATTAATATCATTTTTTAACTGTGTCAATTCAAATGATTTCATTCCTGTATTCGAAGTCAACGTATATAAAACGATTAATTCAAACATAAAATCACCGTTCCGATTGGGTTATCCTTTCATACGTCATCGTTTCGATTCCTCGAAGATCGCTCAAAAACGCTACGAATAATTCTTGTTAAACGTGACGATAATCAATATAAATAAAAATTTAAAAAGATCTTCGAACCCGTGTATAAGAATATAAAAATACATGAATAAATACTGGTTGACTTTTTTTTGCAACATTGATTATTGGGGCCACGCCCCAAATAAGGTAAGTAGAGTCACGACCCTTTCATCATGCATTTTATGATGCTAAAATATTCAAAGTCTCATTCCGACATCGCAATTAGCGTTATAAAAATGCTTCACAGTTTTAGCTACTCCAGGATATCGATAGCATTAGCCTTTTAGATGTGAATTTTAGAATCAATTGCCTATCGATCTCTGTAATTATTGGATATATTTTTAGTAGCCCAATAATTATCGTTGCGAGTCGCTGGAAGTAGAAGATTGAATTACTATTTTTTACCCTGTAAAGTATATGTATATAGTAGCCTCGAACAGAAAATACCTACAAAGTCATCCTCTCGATCAACCAGAAATAAGCCTGCTGCAGGTGTTTTATTATCTATACAAGTGCATGTATACTCCATGAAATGTAAACAATTTTATGTTACACTTCATAACAATATTAACCCTTGCTGTTTAGTCGCTCTTTTCATACCACTCCGGTAATATTTTGAAAATATCTTGCTCCTGTTTCTTTTTGTTTAAGCATTTTATGCACTGACCCAATTTAAATTTTTCTCAGAAATGTCATTTGGCGTCAACACACGTGAGTGGCAAGTGATAAGAGGGGAGGTTGAGTGGATACGTTTTTTTTTTCTTTTGTGGTAAAAAGAGAGTCGGATCTGAGGTGAAAATAAATTCCTTTTCTCTGGAACTTAAGCAGCGGATGAAAAAAGAAATCGATCCTTACTTTTTTCACTTCTTTCGCAACCACGAACTTCTTCATCAAGAGAAAGATTTTTTAGCATATTTTTTTATCTCGACTAATCTAATGCCACCAGGGTGATAGCTTTTTCATATTTTTCGCAACTTCTTAACATTTGCCAACAGGAAGGAAATGTTACCAGAAAGGTCTTTCAGGCTCTCTGGGAATAATTTAATTTGGATCTCACTCCGTGTTTCTGCTAACATCGCTGACTACGAGATTTCGTCGTCATATTGATTTTCTTCAAAGAACCCATTTTGTTTATGCAAAGTGGAGAACACGTCGACACTCTTAGCAGAGAAAAACGTGGACGGGAATTTTATAGTCGCCTGAGGTATTGAGGGTTTCTCGACGGGAAATAATAAGTTGAACCGACGATAAGTATATGTTTGATTTTTGCTTAGTCGAGCGGGGCCTGCTTCGGACAAGGCAGTTCTGCTGAACGCCAGGAATCTCTCTCGCAGACGACATCGAGATGATCACGTTTCATAATCGATGCGAGTCCTTACATTCACCGTTTACATCGTGTCCCGAGCCCCTTGGATACAATTTTTTTTGTCTCTTTCATTCTTTTTTATATCCTGATCGCTTTGGCTGCAACAGTAAATCTTCCATACCAAAACGAAACATTTTCATTTTGTACACTAATTGAACTTGGACGTTTATTAAAATTTGTTTCATTCTCTTCAAGATCAGTTCGAAAATTCATTTTGATTTATATAGTAGAAAAAAAGTCTCGATTAATCATAACAGGATTCGTATTTTCCTGCGTTCTTCGAAATGTTCTCAATTAGAAAAAAAAAATAGTGATCGAATCAAAACAATTTTGGATGCAGCAAGTTATCAGCAAGTTTTCACGCTTATCTGTCACCTGAGAGTAGTTTATCACTGTGTTTGTTCTCGATTATTTGAAGAAATGCCCTTTAATAGATAATTTATAGAAGTTCCGGAGTGAGAAAAGAAATGTACCAAGAAGGGGTACCTCCACGTTTTTTCCTTGTTTGTTTCGATGATGATAAGAATTACAGTTGCTTGTCATATTATCACTCATTGGAACCAATCAAATCGAACTCAAGATATGTCTGATCTCGTGTAAACGACGAAAAAGAAAGAATGAGAAGAATTTTTCTCATTATTTTTAGTTCGTAAGAATTCTGAATTGTAAAAAGACTATCAAGCTACAGTGCCTTCTTTGGATATATCTTTCTATTCATATATATGCATCGTATTATGAAACTAATGAGTTAAGTGGATAAGATATTATGCCTGAACTAGGTTACTCAAGCTTTGATGTATTCGCAGGGTTCACAGAATTAAATAACTCAATTCTGAAACATGCAAGCGAAATTTTGACGCTATTTCGAAATAACAAATTCCTATTTCTCGAGCAATGAAATCTAGGATTGTTCTCTGTTCCAAGTTCACTGGGTATGAGTCCGTTCGAAACGTATCTTCAAGAGCCCAAGTTTTGGGAGAATTATTTGTGCGTTAAAGACCCATGGCTTTCCTGAGCGATGTACAGAAACGTCGACTAATTTGCATCACTCTCATATAGCGTTGGATGAAACGACTTCATTAAATTTCCAAGCACAGAAAAGCCTGAGCTGGCAACAGTGTTCGACGAACGGAGTCTATTCAGTAATTTCTGGTGCTAAATAATCTTTCTCGTTACACCGAAAAAAAATATTGCATCGAAATGCAATAAAAAGTTTTTCAATTGAAATAAATATGTTTAAATCCGAATAGAATTTAAAACAATGCCAATATTTTAATTCAGTAACGAAAAAATCGAAAAACAAAAGAAACTTTTAATTGAATTCTCTACAGGCTGCGTGTGCGATGATGAATATTTAAGTAATAAATTTTAAATCCTTTGAATTGAATAACCGTGCTTTCATTGTTGGTGGATTGAGTCCAGTTGAAAATCCCAAAACAAAAGGCTTGTTTAAGCGAGATCAACTTCAACGAGAGATACTACCCAGGTACGGATTATACGACATGAATTAGCGTATTGAGGCTAAAATCTTTCTTGAATGGGCTAAGAGAGAAACAGTAATGAAAAAGCTTTGTTCCATTATGGTTCTTTCTCTCACGCTGTTCAGCCTTTTTTCTCCGACGGTCAAAGAGCTTCGGGAAATACTGGGATATACGGTACAATTTTTAGTTACGTAAAATCCTTCACTGAAAGAAGTTTTTATAATGGGAGAAAATGGATCATATTCGTAAAAATGTTCACAGTGGAAGGTTTTTAATAAAAAAAAAAAAAAATTACAAAATAAGTTTTCACAGTAGAGTCATTTGAGGGTAACGAATGTAATGAAATTCTTTCGAATTTGTGCACTTTCGTATTTTTCCCAAGTTTCAAATATGCACGTTCATCGTGTTCAACATGTAAAGTTACGGAATTGTCATACGTGGCTACAAAAAAGTAGTTTTTTGTACCAAATAGCTATCGTCAGCACGATTTATCACCGGATAACACACGAAATTATGTCGGACTTAAAGTTGAATAAATTTGAGTGAACGAGAAAGAAAATTTCATTGAATAACGTCAAGAAATTTTTTACTACAAAAATGTTGATTCCTGCAAATATTTATCTGAGGAAACAAACATCATCTCTTTTTCCTAAGATTTTATATATACCGTTGACGATGTGAGACAGCAAAGATGGATATCTCCTTACGGTCGATGTACATAACTGCGTCGTTCGTTATAAGCAGGTCTTGAAAAAAACGATGATATAGATTGTGAAAAAATAAAAGAAGAACGATGTTGGTTGCCCATTCGTGGTACAAACACCATGGCTCGACCGCGAGCGAACAGGTAAAACTGTGTAGCGTGTTCAACCTCATTGTGATCATATCAGGAGGGAACGAAGAGAAAAGCTGAATAAAAGAGAAAAAGAGAAGGATACTACTGTCAAGGGAAATTCGACACTTGTTCTCTTCGACACACGATATCCAGCGTGGCTGTGGCTTGACTTTATATCGATCGATTACGAATATATATGAGAGGCTTATTTCATGAATTTTATTCTCTATTTTTGAGAATAAAATTATATCGACAAAAGTTTTTTATCGTGTGATTAGAAATTTAATTGCAATATTTTTTACTGTGCGATGCTATAAAGACAGAAGTCAAGGTTTAAAGCATTTTATAAAATAGGAAGTTTGATATCAACGAGATGAAAAAAATGGGGCGGCAAAAGTTTTTTTAACAGGATACTAATTGGATCAACTTTGTAACGCTTTCATTTCGAGTAGTCTCCAGGTGCTTTCAGGCTTAAATGAATTATCCGTAATAAAATTTTCATCAATTATTATAATCCCCGATAAAGAACAACTCGTATTCCATAGTCTAACGGTCTAATAATATGCAAGCATTGATATATTCGTTTATTTATTCCTAGTAACAGGTATCATGCGCCAGTCACATTTGAGATGTAAAAAAAAAACAAAAAAGCTTTTTCATGATGCTCCAATCCTGATTTTGTTTTATTTTTTAATTTATCGATGCAATTCAGATGTCACAATGATTACCTTGACCATCGTGGATGGGCGAGCTCGTTCGTTCCACCAGCTCGCCGTATAGGCGGATGTAATCTTCCGGTGTGTCAGCCAATGTCTGCTGCACACTAAACTTTTTACTATAGAAAATTCATGTCGGTTTCACGACTTTATAACTACGACACACTGTCAATTAATCCTTTTTTCGCAGCTTCGATTTACATATGTAAACAAAAATATTAAGAAATCATCATTTCTACATCAAGGGAACAAATGAGGTCGGAATAATATTTTTTTATAAAAAAATCCATAATTTCTATTACTGCGTTTATGAGTATACATGAAAGATGAATTCGAAGACGAATGGCTTTGTCAAAACGCAAATTTATTAAGCAGAAAATATTCCGGTATATTTGGGTTCAGAGTTGTGGCTGAGGTGACAACGGTACGTGTATGTTCACTATGGGAAATAATGTGAAGAGTATCGATTTGTTCCCCAATTCCAGAATATCGGGATCGTGGGGATCTTTTAAAATGTCTCGAATTACAATGATTTAGCGAGTCACGACACTTCTTGAAAAGCCAAAAATACAAAAAAAATGGTACAGCCCTTTTACGTCGTCGTTTAATTTTACATTAAAAGACCAACAATTTTAGATCATCAACAAAGTGATTTCGAATTTGGATCGAATTATTCCCAGCTCCAAATCGTTTTATCACTCTGATTTTAGCCTCCTCGTCATGTTTCTGAATAGTTGAATAAAACTATTCGCCAAAATCCTACACAATTCACCTAACGGTAGTCGTGAATCAAATCGAACAAAGTAAGCTATTATTTTTTGCTAACAAGGTTGAACCTTTTTGATTCAGTGCCTACTAATACCAACTAGAATTTCGCCTATGTAGTCTTATGACACATTTATTCGCGTGTATCAAAAAGACATGTCAGCCAACAATTACGATCTTTGTCCTCTTGCACGCTTAATGATCACTAATTACAGTTAATCTGACCGTTAATTACTCATTGCACACCGGAAGTACGCTCCAAGCATCAATTGAGTATGGTCAAAAACTAGAACCGAACAAGGCACCCGAATTTTCAGGGAATCCCAGTAAAAACGAAAGAATATTATAAATAAATGTACGAATTTATGTGTGGAGACAAAAGTCTGTGTTTGGGAGGTTTTTCATCAAAAGACGTGGCTAACAACGTAAACCAACGAGCATTCTTCATCATTTCTGTTCAAGCATTTGTAGATTCTAGCCAAGCCTGTAGATTTTAAAAGGAATAACTCCTGAGATATACCATGACTTTTGTATGCAGCGCTCTGACTGTGCAGACGTTGCAACCTATTATTAACAAATAGCCGATAATTACGCAAGCAGAGACCGTTTTTACTGCGCGTCAGGTGACAGGAGTGTTCGCATGCGCCACTTTAGCGGAGATAACAATAGTTCTCTTTCATTCGGTCGAACGTTCCTTCTCTCCTAATATTTATTAAAATAATTCGATGCCAAGGAATACTTGGAACAAGTAATTTGCCACTTGGAAAGTACATCGAAACGCCTCTACTGAGATGCGGTTGAATTCGTCTCAAGTTTGTTCGTCTTTTGGGTTCGTCCTGAACGAAGTTTACGAAGACACTTGGTATGCAGATCGATATCGTGCGAATTATATTTTCCGAAATGAAATCAAAATGGCTCTGTTGCAGTTTTGATGAAAAACCAACTAATCATAGTTCTACATATCTGAGATCTATATAAAAATAATACAAGTCTTCGTTCGGGTTATGAAATAAAGCTGTAGAAAAGATGAAACTTTTAGCAAATTAACACGTGCAGTGAAAATGTGCCTGGAATTTCACTGCCCGACATCAGTCAATGCTGAAGCCAATTTCGACTTCGTCTGCGCATTGAACTTCGGGTTTATTTGACATAAAGAGAGTTGGAAACGAGTGTCGCATATATCTGGCTGCATATCATCGGACCTCTTATTAAAATAATTATTCTACTCGTGGAAAAAAAAACGTTGTCCAACAGAGAGCAGGAGCGTGAAGAATTCTGAGTCATTAATTGATGAATGCTATTCAAGATTCTCGGTTTCATTGAACTTTTGAATTTACTGCTCAATTCACGGTTAATCTAAAGTTGGCAGACGTTCAACACTGGATCACTTTATTAGCTTATTATCCAGCTCATTGCGTTGCTTGAAAAAAAAAAAATTGAACCAACTCAATATTCAGCTTAAACTGATACAGCCTCCTCGAATCCTATGATCTTTAAATACATTTATTGCCGGAACGTCGTCATTTCAACTTTGATGAATAGATCTAGACATAGCGCTACGAAAAACGAAATCCAATGTAACAGGAAGGAGGAAAATACTTGTGGGCCCTTCATGCGATCAGTGGTTGTTGTTGGAGGACTGTACAGTCAAGAAGATCTTTAATTGCAGTCACGTATTCAGAAAGGTCTCGAGCTTAATCGGACAATCGAGTTCAGCATTTTTATTGTCTTGTATCTCTTCATCATCCCGATAACCTTAACCCTGATAAACGACTCAAAGTCCTTCGACTATCGGTGTATTTTCGTTTGAAAATTCGACCAAAACCTTTGTTTTCGCTTTTTTTTATATGAAACAAGACCTCAAAATTCGTTAACAACTGGGTCAGAATGTCTTTGGAGTCTTTGACGAATTGATTGGAACAATGTTCGAAGGTCTTGAAATGTTGAACAAGTATAAAATGTACACGAGACAAGGCTACGTTGGGTGTAGAAGCTGCGTGAGTTTTGGTCGCTATCCTCGATCTTGGAAGGACATGAGTCGTGTCACGTCTCATGAGACACGATCGACCTCGTTATCGAGTCTTTGATCGAGCTCCTCGAGAGCCAACCAAGTTTTGCAACTTTTCAGCATCTTTGGTACAGACGCAGGGCCATAGAAGAGCATAAAATAATTAAATTAAAATGCCTGCTTCAGCGAATTTCTCTTCGTTCAACAGTGCCAATGATATTGTGATCAATGAATCCGTAATCATCTAACCAAAAGATTCGTAGTGCTGATCATTTTTTTTATTTTTTGAGGGTCAGAAAAACTCATCGAAATAGTAGGATTCCGAAAATTCGTACATGTACGTGGGTGCGACTAGAAAATCTAACTAGTCAAATGTATGTATATGAAGCATTCGATGCCAACTCAGCCACTTAAAAAAACTCATGTTCCTTCATTTGGCTCAACATCTTTTACGAGTATATTCATCCGGAGAACATTTCATGATTAGAAAAAATAATTGAGGCGTTGGAGGCATGCATTTTCTTAAAACACCAAATAAATCAAAATTTCAGATTAATCCGGAGTCGGACCTTTACGGAAGTATATCTAAAGAATAGAAAGATTCTGAAGTGACTGAGTTGGCACGATGCCCTCAAATGTACTCATCTAAAATAACGACTATGGAATGTCTACGAAAAAAACTACTCCTCATCAACGTGGAATCCATTCTGTAGCGAAACTTGAGAAAAAAAAAAGTCTCCAGAACCATAATTCTCATGGGTAAATATGAAATAAAAGTAGATACTGCGCGGCCCTCATCGTCAGTCGATCTCAAAACACTTAATCATCTCGAGACACTTCTCAATTGAAAAAACTTACCCCAGAAGAGCAGATTCCTCGGCGGTTGCAGCTGTGGGCATCTTGTTTCTTTCCCTAAAACAAAATGGCTGCAAATAATCACACGACCGGCCCTAGCGGCTTCTTTTACTATCTAGCCGATATCCAGTGCTTGAAGGAACCATAAACAATCCCCGTGCTCGTTATTTATCGTATGAAAAGAAGCTCCATTGTTACGAAAAGCCTTTGCAAAGCTGTGACTTGTGCGACTCGCATTGATTGCTTCAATATTCCCTGCTCAGTGGAGTAGATAGAAAAACTGTTTATTTGGGATCTCAAAAAATCGTTGATAAAGTAGATTCTCTATTTATCAAAATATTCTGAACCTCTTTGATAAACGGTACACCGATAAAAGAAAAAGTTGTTATTGATTTTCTCATCTTTGCTAATTGGACTCTGTTAGTCAACAATTTCGATGCTGGTTACAAGCACAACGAAACTGAGAGGGTCTGAGATATTCACAGGAACAAAACGGGAAGCACAAGTCTCTCTGTCGCAAGATCCAGCTTCCGGCGTGCGTCACGTCTCACGTAGTGACGTAAGAAGAATGCGAATGACGGCGTTAGTTAAAGAATCGTTAAAGCCAACACAGCCAAACTCTCACCCACATAAACACACACTCATGTACATATTTATGTGCTTATGTGTGCACATATACACACATATATCTACTTATACATCTACGTGCATGATACGAATAATTTACAAAAGCCAAGCTCATAGCGATATAAAATAGTGCTTGGAAAAGAGATCGGGTCACGTGCAGCTTACCTCGTTGGCACCCATTTCACATACGCCGATCGATAGTCGCGACCTCATCTTCCGGTCATGGATTTTTTTCCCCTCGACTTTAACTACTGGTACCATTATTATCGACTGTCACAATTGAAAAGAAAATTTTTTTGTCCCGTTATACTGATTTGTTCCAGAAAAAAAAAAATCTATTTGATCTCCAACTAATTGACAAAATTTTTGGGATGCCTTTAAAAACGCCATCGAAAGTGGTAACAGAAGGGCAATTTAATTTAGGATAACCCCATCCGATTATGATAACCATCACCATCACCACAACCTTCACCACCACTACCACCACCACCATCATCATCATCATCATCATCATCTTCGACATGAATGCTTGAATAAAAAAAGGGTGTTGGAAAACCGAAGGAGCCAATGTTTTAACGGTCGGTATGAACGTGCGTGGAATGAGGACAGAAGATGGAGATATGTCGTGAGAGGGTTTCGAGGTCGTGGGTAGGCGTTGACGTGACCGATGGTGCAACGACGAAGGAAGCTCGAAGTACGGCCCCGCGTTTACATTGCTGTATATCCCGTATTAATTTTTAGTATTTATTTGTATAGAGCCCATCACCACCATATTTTCTATTCGATGTTTTTTGTTTTTTTGTTAATTCCCTGATGATCTAAGCTTGAGACACCTACCTGGAAACTATCGAGACACTCTCGCGTCTGTCCTCGATCAATGGATCCTTCTTCCTCAACTCGACCTTCGGTGATGCGAAACTGAATGCCTTTTTCACACTCTCTAGCACGCTCTGTCCCGTTGTCTGGGTCTGATCGACGATAGTCGTGCTTTTGTAAACGTCTTCGCCTAGGTCGCCTAGCGACCTGTACGAAGCGCCAATACCTGCCGGCATGGCGATCACTTCTGGTCACCGCTTCACGATCCTCGACACTTTTCCGACTTGCGTCTTTGAAATTTCTATTGACAGCTCTTCTTCAAATTGTCTATCTATTATTTTGGACCTTATAATTCGTGCTCGATGTTGAAATCTTCCGTCTTCCCCGATGACTCGTTTTATCGATGTTGCTCCTACCAGTGGTACTCGATCGAGTCTCCTAGCCAGTCAGCAACGACCTCGAGGTCGATGTCTCGAGGAACGCGCCGACGAATTGCAGTCGCCACTGGGTTCTCTCTGCTAGTCGATGAAGGCGTGCCAGAAGCCGAATTTATCACCAAATTCGAGGATCAACAACGCAAGCGAATGGGGGAGAAAAACGGAAATAATAAAACAATGAAAACACACTAGAAGGTGGGTACAGACAGTGAAATCTCCGGAGCTAAAGTACATTACTTCATCACGTAACATTGGCTGCTTTTTTCTATTCTCCTGATTCTTATGATTTATTATCCGAATGTTTACTTTCCAAGACTGCAAGATCTCTTGTGCTACAAGTTTACACTTCAAACTGAGCATTCCAGTTCGCAATGTTTGTCGAAACAAGGCGGAACGGTGTCGGTATGCTGGTACCACTTGACTAATTTCACGATTTCATCCAATCAAGCCCGACAGGCCATAAAAATTTTCGTCCATTAGCGAAAAGGTCTTCGACGCTATACGGTCAAATTATTATCGACGTAATTTTCAAAGGTACCGTCTTCACGATTGTAAATCATTAAAACTTAGAATTCGAGGCCAGATTTTATTTGCGTTGGGCTCAACTACACTTTGTTTCCATCAATCGATCCAGCATATTACGTAAACATATTTTATCCAAGAGCATATTGCATAACGGGATTAAATCCAGGGGGATACTTATACAGCCAATGAGACGAAAGTGAAATAGTGCACTTTAGCTCGAACAATTTTTGCGTACATTAAGCGAAGTAATCATGCAGAACATGTGTAATCTTCTGAAGTCGCATTAACAACTACGTATTATGACCATGCGTGCGAGGGCCATGCCAATTGCTCTGTGAGAGTATTTGTGCATCTTGCATTTTTGAATATCGATCAAGCTATCAGAGCATTTGCAACGCGCCATCTTCGATTAATGACATTTCAGGCACCATTTGCCATTTAGACTCTCGTTTTCTGAGCTCAACGGTTTTTGATCGAAACCCATGGAAAATCGATCAATCGCATTCGGTGCATAGACTCTGAAGCCTGAACTAGTACACACTATACCCAGACCATAATATTCAAATAAATATATATGAATATCTCGAATGTTAAGATGGCTTTACACATAGAAACGCGAGTAGAAAGACTATGCATATACATGACACATGGAAGAAAAATCGATATAGTTGTTGGTCGATGGGGTATACACGGAATCGAGTCAGATGTTCGCCGTTTATTGATTACCATGGAAGCGCCCAGCACTCGCGACTGCATGTGCGCGTTGTGTGCTTCTCTATTTTTTCAATCCTTTTTCTATATACCACCGCCCCATCATATATTATTGCAAACTGTATGCTCAATTATATTTTTCATTATATTTAACAATTGTAAAAGTTTGAACGATTTATTATTTATTCATGGTAACTGCGAGCTATATATATATATATATTTTTTTTTTTAAATTAATCGATGAAATACTTTGACTCTCCGTACTTTTTGTCATGATCGAGACAATGGCAACTTTTTTCACTCTCTAGATCTCTTCCCTCCCGTCATACTATACTACAGGCGAAATAAATTACTCGCACGACCTCGCTCAACAGTGATTAGTCAACAATTGGATCATCGTTGCAGTCAAGGTCAGAAAGTATTGAATTTACGAAATAAGGAAGCGTTTCTGTGACGTGTGTATGCGCTTGTAGATAGTCTGGGCTCGCGAGGATAAGTTTTACTGAGTCTTTCGCTACGAAATACGTAAAGGATTATCGATTTATCCGGACGCGGGAAATCTCGCAGTTCCTGCTGCTTTAGCGCATACAAAACATCCTCGACAATTTTACGAAAAAGAAAAAGAGAATGAGAGGGAGAGAGAGAGTGAGAGAGAAAGAGAAAGAGAAAGAGAATAGTCGCGTCTAGTAACACACACTCGCAGGGGTTGGGTGTTGGTGTATTGATTTTCCGTGTAAACCAGCGGAATTGGGGTTAACCCGAAGCTGCTATCCGTTCGCGAAATGTAGACCGAGAGTTTCCTTGTACAACTGATATTACGTATTCTCGGTAGAGACGATCGATTTTTTTTTTTTTTTTTTTCAGTAGCACATATCCACATTTCTTTTTTGAGGCATCGAATAACTTCAGATTTTGATGTGATTTAACCGAGAGAATAATTTGTACTAACGATTGTTAAAATAGTTTGAAATTATAAAAGAAAAATCGAAGGAGCGAGGGTATAGGGAATAGATGTCATTTTCGGTTTAAAACGACGTTGAATCTGACACGTTTGTCTCGACGTTATTGCTCGATAAGTCTCGAGCAATGGTAGTCACAAAATAAATTGATGAAGGTAGCACAACGATAGCGTTAGTTATTAACACATTGGAAGCTCCAGATGCAATTGAACATGACGATAAACGCTTGTTCGAAAGAATCACCCTTCCGGTATATAGATATATCGAAAGCAGACAAGAAAAAAAAAGGTTCGTATGCAGCGCGCTGTTACGAAAATTCCTGTTTGCCCACTTTTTTTTTTGCTGCCCACATAAAACAACAAAACTCGTCAGCAAGATGAGTCACGGGAAAGACTTACCTTGATTTTTTCGGGCTGTAAACTCGCGCCGAATTGGTGGATCGCTGAAGACCCGTAGAACCGAAGAAAAGTTGCAGTTTAACGCAGTTTACGATAAAACCGAAGCTGGCTCTAGTCGATGAGAAACGCTCACAGTAACGACGTAAATCAATGTGATTCGAGTAGAAAAACGCGATTTCTCAATGATAGTTAGTATTATGAAAATCTGACAGTTGATACCAGGTGGTTTTCCAATGTGACGGTGAGAGCAAACGTCTCCCTCGAATCGGAGTGGGGAAGCGTTGAAACGAGTTGAATAGAGGGGCGAGAGAACAAATTTTTCTACATTCAACGTACACGGAGCACTCGACGAACTGGTCACTAAGCTCTTTCGTTGAAGCTGTTGAGGATTCCCGTTGGGGCGTTCGGAGTACTTCTGGCCGGTCAATGGTACTGCGCAGATTGTCTTGCGCATAGTTCTTACTAGATCGAACCGGTTATGAACTGGGTGTCGACCTCTGTGAAACTCTCGATAACGGCACTGCATGGTGTTTGTGTTTTTACTTACCGTCGGTTTCCCATCGTCTACAGCAAACAATTATAGTGAGGAGGGAAAGGGAAAACTCGATTTTATCGATGACGGATAACCTAGGAATTATCATCATTATTTAAGGGTAATGTAGAGCTCCGTCGAAAAGTAACCGGTTGAAAGGTCAGCAGAGTTACTACAAAGGAACTACAAACGAGGTAATACTTGAAGGTTATAATGAACCACTATTTTAATAGCACATTTGTGTGTTAGAATTCGATTTTATTTTGTGATCTTTTCCGGTGATGCAGAATATCGACGAACCTGTAACCTCTTTAAATGATTCCCAGAAATGAGCTACGAACAATGGTTCATCAACCGTTTAATATCATAGTTGCGTCTAGCTGCAACAATTTTATTCAGCCATAACCAAGTGGAGTCCTCAAAAAAAAAAAAAACAAGAAGAGAGCTCAAGAATAATCCATAAAAGTCGCTGCTTTAGCGTAGTGTGTTAGTGAAATGACAGCGTTTTTGGAGAATCTCTTCAACTTGCTGAGTCTATATACATTTATATCCTGTTGGAATTACCTGGTCGAACCAAGAGCCTTATTTATGGCCGGTTAAAAGGATTTTAATACACGTCGAGCATACGCCGCTCGCGATAATTCATAGAGACAGCTGCCATATTTTCTGCTAACCTTCCTTGCAAAGTTCTCTCCCTTTTTTATGAAGAAAAAAAGCACCGAGCTGAAGCCAATGTACAGAAGTGGAGCGCAGTAAGTAGAGGAAATAGCGAAATATTATTCGCCGTAAAAATCGACCCAGCCTGAGGAACTGCGCCCTCTGTTATGTGTAACCATCATGACAGAATAACGAAACAACTCTTCTGAGCTTACGAAAATATGGGATATTAAGAGAGAGAGAGAGAGAGAGACGTTCATTTAAGCAGCACTTATTTATTTGTATTTCTTCACGAGTTCGTTCGGGCTAACATCACATAATAAAACCATCGATAAATTCCAGGTAACAAAACCATCAATAAATCGGTCGATTGCTTCTCTTTATGCGATTGCTAACAAAACAGCAATTGTATTTTTCGTATTTTCACATTACTCGAAACGCAATCTTCTCGGGCCTCCGGTGCCTCGTTCACTTTTTTATATTCTTGGGGCAGCAAAGCAAACGCTTCACACCGACCCAACTAATCCAACGTGTCCTCCTTAAATCACGAAATCGGGCCATTTGTTTTACGTACACGGTCTCTTGGTTTTATCGCCAGCTGTTTTTGATTTGGTGTTCACCTCGCTTTCCCGAATCTCGACCTTAACTCATCTTCTGGGAGTGCTGCTGCAACGGAGCTGCGCTATAGCGCCAGCGGAGACGGCGAGGAAGTCTCTACGGTGGTGTGGACGTCGTTGCTCGTAATACGAGACTCCGAACGAGTAAAAGGGAAGATGGAAATCCTCCCACTGGGAATCTAATACCGGTAGCAAGCCAAGGGAGGCGAACTACGAATTTTCCTTCATCCTCGATAACGCCTCGACCTATTACATATATACATCCATATATGTGCAGAATGTTCGTGTATATTTGGCTCACAATAAAAGTATGGGTTCAATTTCTTCTGCCTTCTTAGGACTTGAATCCAAAGGAATAGGCAAAAGTTTTTAAGAATTTTCTTGCATTTCGACAAAATACAGACTTAATTTTGAAATATTTGTACTGAATGAAAAAGCCGATAGTTAGAGAAAAAAAAAAAAAAATTCACCGATTGGTTTCATATGATAAGCATAAGAAGAACAGAGCTCATGTGTTATAACAATTATTTGACCTTTGGCATGTTAAATTTCATCTCATTTATATTTCCTGTTTTTCCAGCAGGTGTGCATGAATATACTGGACAGGTGGTTTTCTCCGAGACGTTTGGGCGCTCACAGTTGTCATTGCAAAGCTGTGAATCAAGAGCATTGTGAGTATTCTTAACACTAGATGTTGGTCATCTTCATACATTTTTGAAAAATTTCAAAATTTCATCATTCTTTTCATCATTCGCGGTAAGTTTCACAGGTGGAACGTGATAAATTCTAATTTTTTCAGCAGAAATATATCACTCCTTCTCTCTCAACCGTTTACAATTTTTCTGATTGTTTTTTTTTTTTTTTTTTTTTTTAAATAGTATCCCATGGAAAGAAGGTCCGTACCAATTTTTCGATATTTGGATACACCTCTTTCGGAAGTAAAAGTTTTATCGAAAAATTCAGATTTTTTAATGTCCGGAAACGTTCTAACGCTGTTAGATATTATTTCGCGCGCTTCGTTTTACGTTTTACTCTCGACAGTTCAGTCACCTTGCTTAGGTGACCTCTTAGCCATACGACGACTCGAGCATCAATCGCTGAGTGAGAGTCCGTTTTTCTGAGGTTCTGATGCCAATAATTAATTCATCGGATTCTTTATCGACCAGGTTTTCATCAGTTTCTCTCAGCCCTCGGGCAAACACGATACAGTTGTCCATTACAGAAGTGTGGTTATAGGGTATTTTGAGGGATATGTGTGTGAAACATCGAAGATGAAGAAATGGGAAATTAGTGATACAGAGAAGACATGGCGTTGGTGCAATGGGTTGGGTTCGTAAAAACTTACAAGTGTATGGGGGCAGGAACATAAAAAACAAAAGACAAAAAAAATACTATCTCTGAGGTAGCGGTCCAAATTGGCACCAATATATATCTATATATCTGTAGGTAGGATCGGTGTCTTTATCAGTTTAAGAATAGCCCGAATAGAAGAATGTACGAAGCGAAAGACTCTTTATGCAGATGAGAATTGAGTAGACATTAAGTTGAGTCGTGCGAAAAGCTATTGAAGGGTGAATACCATTCTTCCACTCGGGTTCGTGGTTTTATCGTTCTCGATAAGCAGCGCACCTCAGTACCACGAAACATTATACACATGTAAATATACAAAATATATCTATACATGTATATAAATATACGTATCACCTGCCAAGGGTGTATCTATGGAAAGAGGGAAACGAGCCCAGAGACGCGGAAACTTTAGGTTTACCCATGCAAATGGAGAACGGCTCTTCCGCGACAAGTTTTAATTCAACGTTTCGTCGCACCCGAGATTGTCTTGACTGTGGTACGCGACGGTTGGCGACGTGTATACGATTTTCGTGAGTGAAGTTGGTCAGGACTTTGCGTTCAGCTCTGTGCGAATCCGTTGCCGAGTTTCTGTCCCTTTTTTGCCTCACCCCAATCGCCCTATTCCCCTCTCTTTTTCCTCCACTATACTCCTTTCTCTCTCTCTCTCTCTCTCTCTCTCTCTCTCCCACTCTCTTTCTCGCTCTTGGCCAGGTAAAAGAGATCTCGAGGAACCACTCAAAATGGTAATACGAAAGTTCAAAGACACCACCTCCTCACTCTGTTTGTGCCATGAGAATTTCAACTTTCTGCTTTCTGCGCTTAGTTATGGCTTCCATGTTTATGCGTATACGTATCTTCCATCGCATCTTTCATCTTGACATCAACACTAATTTATACGGACAAAAGAAAATATATTGAAGTATACATGGATAAATTCATCAATATGAATAAGTTCATCCACGTATGTTGAAAATAAGTTCTGCAAGTTTAAGTTTTTTTTTCATAACTACTCGATCCAATTGCTGACTCGGATTTGTAAAACATCCACTAATGTATTAGCTTCTGTAAGGCAATGTCCATACGTGATACAAAAGACCTGGCTCATCTCATTGGCACTTGCATTCTGCCTCCCATTCACCCAGTATGTCTTCCTCTCTTTCTCTCTTATGTGTTCTCCTTGCCAGCTGCGTCCGAATGAATAATAAATTAGGGAGGACACGTAAACATGGGAAAACGTTGTTATAAAACGACATGGCGAGACATACAGCCAAATTGTGTATTAATATTAAATTCTCCGTATAGGAAGGAGAAAGCGCAGGTTGAAATAGCTGTTGAAACCGTCTCGCCTCGTCCCTCGGGTCACCGATCCCGCGAGTTCTCGAACCGCGAGGATATACACGTTTCCCACACAATCAGGAAATACACACACATGCCCGGAAACGGTAGCAATACAATTTACGTGCTAGAAATTTGTGGGTGCACATAGAGTGAACATAGCACATGGGTATCAGCTGTGAGGCACTTCTACTCTCGTTAAAATAGAATGAGGATGAAACGTCGGACCCCTTAGTCACGAAACCTCTAAATTATCTTCTAAATTGTACATCAATGAGTATTAACTGAAAATGGTAACAATCACTATCATGATCATCCGACACTAAATTCCACGGGGTGTCTATGGTTCCGACGTAAAAGGTTCGAGTATAAATTCTTCAAAGACATGACTTCCAAGATACGAAAAATATGAGGATACAAGCATTATGTAGCTTTTGACTCCTCAGAGACCGGTGAATAAAAATAAATCGTTGCCTAGACTTTCTAAGCTCAGGGGTTGAAGATAGAGACTGGAAAGCCTCATGTTTGCTGTATCATCAGTGCTTTCCCTCCAATGACCCGTGGAGGATGGTCGAGGAAATGAAACTTGGGTATATACTTAAGCACTCTAAGTCGATATGCGGCTACTGGTCGTTTCATGGGTAGGCGCGAAAAAGACCAAAATGGTGGAGCGAGAACTCTTAACGATAAATTCGTGGACTTGAATTACCCTCTTGGGATAAGCAGCAACCCCGATATATAGAATGGTACGGGGATGCGAAGCAAAGAGAAGAGGGTTCGGTCGCCACACACCTGTTCCGGAACTGTCTAAGCCTCATGGGTCGGGGCGCGATCTGGTCGATCGTGATGTAAAAGAACCGAGGGATCTTGAAACCAACTAGCTCACTTGGGAGAAGAGACCTTCGTTGGAAACTCATGGAAGACAAAAATACAAAGTGAGAAAAAGATGTGATCGCCCACAGGGAATGAGAGTCTAAAATTTAACAAGGGTGCGCATAGTTATCGCGCGTGGTAAACCGCGTTATCGTATTTTAACCGCAAACATGGCAAATGCGGAGCTGAATCTCTAATGTATTCTGGCCAGCGACTCTATATGTTCCTAGCAAAAGAGATGGCGTTTCTCCTTTTTCCAATTTGTTCGACAAGGACGGACGAGAGTAGCATGCGTGTTTCGCGATAAAGTCTGCAGTTGATCTGGATCATGTAAGCAGAGAGCAACGGTAGAGGCAGAGTCTTTCGTGTTGCTGATCAATATGCCAAGCAGCCAGTGAAGCTGAAAGCTACGAAAGAACCAAGCGAAACAGGCTAAAATATAAGATTTTGTAATTCAGACAAACGTCGAGCTGACGAATGCTTTTTTCACGTGGATGAATAACCATTCCTCGTTTCCCCTTGGATACAGTCGAAATATATTTTTTAACTTCATAACGTGATTAAAGAATTAGATACCGGATGAATATTCGTTGCTGTATGTGTGGCTAAATCCAACAAATAATTTATGCTCGACTTGAATTAGTCTAAAAACTTGTGGAGAATTAACATCGGAGAGTACAAGTTCATAAACTCTAGTGTGAGCGAGCGAACAGCTCTTCAGAACATGCCAGCCAATCTTGTTTCCTTAGCTTGAAATTCGTACCAGAAATCATGTAAATTTTACTAGGATATATTCAACTGAAATTCGTACAAGTATAGCACCGCATCAATCCAACAAAATCTTGATAAATCGTGCGATAAGCCATTTTTCCATGCGCTTAACGTCCTTTCGAGTCGAAGACTCTTGATCGTTTAGTAATCTAGGCACCTGAGGGACGATATTTCTCCCATGAATGATTGATTGCGTGCACATCAGAGTGTATTGAAAATTAAAGCTCCACGTGAATTAGCAATTTGAAATTTGAGACTCGCGAGGTCTGTCGCTTAAACAAATGCCCTTTAAATATTCAATTTTCTTATTTCAAATGTTGTGGTTATAATGTTAGAACACCGTATTTCAATCGAGTGTAGAATTTAATGGTACAGCATGGGAAATTGATTCCATTTGAAAATTCGCCATGTCGTTTGACTCGTTCATATCGTATAATAGGAAGAGGTCCGGGATCTTGTATCCTGGCCATACGTTGCTTTTGTGGTCCACAAAGGATACCGGTTTTTCCGGTTCGTAGAGCAATTTCCTCGAAAGTCACGCTGGCAGTGAGACGTAGAACGTACGTAAGTACGTGCAGCATACATAGCTTAGTAGAGGGAGGAGCTTCTCGACTAACTGTAGTGAATGTATGGAGGGTGTATAAAGGGCGCAAAAAGAGAAAGCTTTCTTTAAAATTTATGGCCTTAGGGTTGAGTGGAAAGAGCAATGGTAGCATGGCTTGGCTGCTGACGGTTTCTCAGCAAGACCAGTGGAATATCTCGGTGGATGTTTTCATCAAAACGCCAATAAATTTAGTGGTGGAAGCCAACTGGGTCGGTGCATCAAAAGATCTAGAAAACTCGTGGTTTTCCTGAGCTCATGAGATAGGAATAATGAGAAAAAACTCTACCACCACATGTAGATTTATATATTTATATATTTACTTTTGCCCTGGCGATAGCGACATGGGAGAAACGTGTCTTAGCTCAAAGCTGGACGATTTTACCAGAAATTAATCGATGTCGGTGCATCTGGAGTACGTGAACGAGTGGAAATACATGCGCGTATTTGGATCGTCTCATTACGTTTTCTAACGTATCTACTGCCAGCTCTCCAGCAACGTTTTGCCGGATGTAACGGAGCAAGTTCCCCGGATCTCGATCGGGTATGCATCAAATATGCAATACAAGTGGAATTCGAGAAGTCACGAAATTCCAATGTAAAAGACTTCGAAGCTCGGAGTAATGATACCGTTTGCTAGGATCCGTTTGAAAAATATTTTCCAAGTGCCAGTCTTAAATCAAAGTCACATCCAGGCATGCAGTCGTGTGCTCAGATGTACAGTGACATCAAACGCGCTAAAGACGATAATTTGGATTCGACTACGTCACTTCATACGATATTTTCAATTTCTCCATTTCTTTTTCTGTTCCCTCGCTGGACCTAATAATGCAGTGTGATTTTAATGAAACGTTATAGGTAAAATTACGTTTCAAAAGTCAAAAGAAATCGTCAAGGATTAAGAATCATGTTCTAAGTTACCGTTGTGGATTGCTCGCGCCAAGATCATTGAACCCTAAAAGTCTTCAAAGTATTCCAACCCATCAAAGACTCAAATAGATCAAAAAGACCATTTCGAAGCAGTAGTATGAAAAGGAAGTTAACGAAATTTCTATAATCACAATTTCAGCTCCTCCTTTCAACTTTCAATTTCAACTATTTCATTAGAAAGAGTACTCCGTAATAATAAAGAAGTTAGAATCTTATATGTTTACACATATATGCATTCAAAAAATTCATGAGATAAAGGGTTGATAATATAAATGCATTATTTCGAAATGACACACCTGAAGATGTCTCGAAACCTATTTCTAATGTTCTAAAATATATAACATTTTGAAAATGGGCATTTTGAAAATTGTATCCTCCCCCAATGATAAAAGTCGTCTTGACAAGAATGTATGTCCTCGTTAATTTAGTCTTATTCATTGGGGATACCCTTGAAAAAATCCTGATAAATAATATTGAAAAGCAACAACGTACGCCAAGTATTCCCTCAAGATAAGAGCAACAGAAACATTTTTTGTCCACTATCGTCCTTTTCGTGGACCGGATTCAGACAAAAAGTTCTGCGAGAAAACCGCACGTAGCCGATCTTCGAATGTCTCAAATGTACAATGTGTGGTAAAAGTGCAGGTTAAAGCTGAAGTCGCGGTGTCGACCAGTCCGCACTATTCGTATAGATGTACCCAGTTGTGGTGGGTGTTTACTATATTCATTCCACCATGTCGTGCACGAAGGGATCCAAGAACAGCGTTGTGTTCCACCGAGTTTTCGTTAAATATTTATCGTGTAGGGAATATGGTAGACCATCGTCCAATGGCGCCAAAAAGCGAGGGCGAGTGAGAAAAAAAAAGCAAGCTGCGAAAGTACGTCTCGATTGAGGAGAAAGTAAGGCCTTTACTTTAGCCTGTTCATGTAACAGTGGTAAAGGGCTACCTCTTACTCAGCGTACGTGGGAACCCTGCCACATCGCCGACGTCGTCGTTTGTCGAGTTCAGGAGGTGCCGCGCTACTGGGTGGGATACTCTTATCTTCGGTTCGCTTTTCTTTTCTCCGGTGTACGTTTCTCGTTGTCGTATACGCGAAAGTTCTCTTGTGCTTTCGCGAAGCACGTTTTTCCTGAGAGAACGGAAAGAAAGAGAATAAGGGAGAAAGAAAGATTGAGAGAGAGAGAGAGAGGGAGAGCTGGGTGCTCACGTAAAACCGAGAATAAAGATCGCAAGCGTGTGCTTTCGGGTGCTTTCCCGTACCTACATTTCGTCGGGTAGCCGCGAACACATATTTCCCGCACCTGTACGATTTTTCCTCTCTTTTACACCCACTCACCGCTTCCTCTTTTGTCTCACTTCTTACTTCGATGTTCCGGAACTTCTTCCACCCCTCGAAATAAATGGAATCCACGTGAGCTTCGCAAACTCGTATGCTCCTCTTGATAAATTCGCGAAAAGCGACCAAATTTTCAAGTCAACATGTCGCGTGTACATAAGATCCAGTCCCATTTACGACTGAATTTTACGATCGTGATTACATTTTTCTATCTCATGTATGCGAAACCAATGAAACGTGAATTTGTTACAGGTTGTTGCGAGAGCTTAATTGAGCAATATAAATATTAAATCATCTCTCCTGTCGCTAAAACAGACTTTTGATTTCGTGGTTTCGCATTTCAGTCACCCCCCCCCTCCCCCCTCCTCCACTCAGTGATATAAAACCCCTTTTACTCCTCTCCCATTCGCCTTCTCTCCTATACCTCATTCGAGTACAACTGAACTGGATTGAAAAACAATTTCCTCATTCCCTCCAATGAGATATCACCACTCGTGCAGTCAACGAAACACTTTTTTTTTCATTTTTTCGTTATTGTTTGTATTTTCAAGATATCAAACTAGTCGCACAGTTATCCCTGTAGTATGGAGTCCAGCCAGACTGGAGGGTGAATGATTCATTTTCAATTTTATCTATCGAATCGAACTCAATTTGCGAGTAGAACGCTAACGATATACACCGTCGAATCATATTTTTTTTTTCGATCTACGTTGACCGCTCTCAAAAACGTTTCTAATCATTGCTTTTTTTTTTTCAAACTTCATGGAACATTCTTTTTTTTATCATTTTATTTTCAATCTGTCCGGATATATATTCGAACGAAACGAGAAAAAAAAATGTCATAAATACCTTTTATGGTTAGGCTGCACGATAAACGTGAAATTTTTGGAAATTGAGTGATCCGAGGTCATTGCTTTTTTCGGATTGCTCGGGCGAAAGGGGACGAAAGTTTCGGATATTGTTTCCAGAACACCCGATGACGAAGACGCTGAAATTCCATCACTTTTACTCGGCTCTTTGTATTCCTCCGGTTGAGCCCACACTCTGACACTCGAATTGATAGGCATTTTTCAACACACTCGCACTGGCCTTTAAGTCGGATAACCAAAATTTAAAGAATCAAACCGAATAACGAATTTATACCGAAAAAACTGAATAGCGAAAAAGCTTAAATTCTCCACAAAATCTCGTTACGTGCTAACCGTTCCGTCGACTTTCTAGTCACAAACTGAATTTTTCGTTCATGGTTGCGCGATTTAGAGCGAATGACTCGATCAAAGCAAACGTATGTGGTAAAACGTGACCAAAGAGCACGTACAGAGTTCCGATAATTATTTCGTTACGGTGTACCGAACACGAATGATCGAGCTAGGCGGATACAAGTTTATGAACACAGTGGTGCTTATAGCATCCGCGTATAATCGGCTGTAAGAGCGACGTAACATTACGAATTACGAGGGAGCGTCAACGTGTAATGAGTTTGGTGCATGAAGACTTATTTCCAGCTTTTTAGAAATAGCTAGCAAAGATGTACGACTGAATTTTAAAATGACGGATGTTGTGGAATCCGCGTCGATGCATATATGAGTACGAAATGTCATCGTAGCAATATCCATCAATCTTTTTATTACTTATCTCTATATACATGTACATATTTACATGCTTGGCTACCTGTGGTGTATACGTTGAAGCGGATTCAACCGGATCACGGAATCTACGAGACAGGCATACATATACGTATTGGTAAGAACCACTAGATATTCCGAATGATCCTTAACCCTGATCTCCGAATCTATTAAACCGTTTTATATGGGCTTGGTACATCCCTTCCTGTCGAAAAAAAAAGCTGTAGAGAAAAAAGAATTTGTTCATCGAACTAAATCCATTTTGTTAAATAAATTGTTGGATCAATTTCTCGTAAAAAAAAATGAACTAAAAATAACAGGAGTCGAATAATTTGTTTCGAAAAATTCGTACTATTCATTTGCCTACGCATATATTTTTGAATCCTAATCAACAATTTGAATGAAAGATAATCGTTAGGATAAATGAATGAATGAGTTTATTTGTACGATATTTTGTTGCAGTAACCTCAATTTGTTCGGTTTTTTCAAATTTTTCTTGGTTCAACCAACAGGTTTGAAATTCACAAATTACTTTGTCTAATGTCAAAAAAAATGTAGTTTACCGTGAATATTCCGATCGAGAAAGAAAGTTGGTTTTGGTGAACTGAATTTATTTCTCGATGCGGTTGAATGTTCTGTATTTCAAAAGCTCGCTATGGCATACTCAATTTAGTACGTCTTCCCGAACACCTCTTTTCTATACAGTGAGGAAACAGGAGTACTTATACACATCGGACCTCGGTAACATAGCAAGTATATAGCTTATACTCTACGTGTACACGCAATATATAAGTTTTCTATGTAGTTTATACATGCAGATCTTTTCACGTTTGGAAAATATAGAGAGAACGAGATAAAAGAGGTTGTGGCTCATCTCTTGGTATCCGTACAAAATTGCAAATTCTCCAGGGAACTTTGCGTGGGCCTTGCCCTCGAGGGTTTGTGTGTACATATATAGTGCGAATACATAGACAGTTGCAAAGATAGAAGCCAAGATAACCAATTGCAATGCTCTGTATGCTGGCAGCAACGCTGCGTCGGTTGGAAATTTATATATATATATGTATATTTAGGATCTACGCGTATATATATATTTGGAGGGTAGGCATAAAGTAGCATCCGGATGATGTATGCCCCATTGATGTGTATTTATTTTATGTTGTCTTCACAACGCGAATGCGCGGTGGCGAGAAACGTGAGGATCCTGAGGTTCAGAAAAGCGAAGGACCAAATGTCGGGCATCTTTTTTTCAGCCTTACACCCCGCCTCGTATCTGTGAACATGTACGAGAAACTGGAGGATAACCGCACTGGAGGGATGAGCCAGGCAAAAGAACGACTCTGTCATTAAAAATTTATTCAGGCCGGGCATTCGTTCGCTGAGCGCGCAACCGGAATTCGTCTTCTCTCGACTCGTATATTAGAGCTATTCTGGCATGGGAACTCACTGCGGTTTTTGGGGCTCCAATACTTGAGCGTACACATATCACTGTAAAAATGTGTTACGTATGCACGCGATCCCACATCTAAGCCACACCTTCGCAACTACCGGATGGCTGAAAAAATTATGTGGACCGTCGAGATCGATCGATTCAGAGGTTTCCTATCGAGCTGAGGAACATACAAAACAGGAGAGGTCTTTGTGATGAGGCTAATAAATCGTAACCAAAGTGTATTATTTCGTAGGGCATAATATTTTTATTAGGATCGACGCAAAAGTACGACTGCCGCGTAGGATGAAACTTTTGAATGAAAAAAAAAAAAAAAAACATACTGCAGTAGTCGCAATATTTATCATGAGAACAGACGAAAAAACAAAAGGGAAAGGTGGAAAACCCAAAGAACTATCAAATGTGTCAGAAACAGACGCTCAGACAAATTCTTTCTCACCTCTGCGAGGGTATATAACAACTTGAAAGAAGAGGAAGAGAGTCGAAAGTATTTCGTAAAGTATCTAGTTTGTGTGGAAACGAACATTCGTAAAGTCGTATATGCCAGTTGTGGAGAGCATGCGAATGTGTGTTGGAGAAAGTAATGTTCGCGAGAGACTGTAAGAATAGACCAGCACATAACGCTTATATATAGGGAGAGAAAGACAGGGGGTGCTGCGTATATTTCCACACATGAGTTCAACCACAAGTTATATTGTTCCATAGTTCCATGGGTTAACGATTGCGTTGAAGGAAGAACCTCAAGCTGAGGGTGTACACTAGTGACTCCAAAATTCATGAGTTTACTGTAGGAGCGTTGAAGCTTCGCGAAGAGCTTTCGAAGTTTCGGAGAGAGAGAGAGAGAAAGAGAGAGAGAGAGAGAGGAGAGGCACTCTAACTTCCATCTATCTGTGTGCTGTGCAGCTTTTTGCATTTCTGTAATCTACGCCTACGCCCTGTCAGTTGAAGTAAGCCACCCTATAACATTGGGTACCCGCGCGAGCCTCTTCTGATACGAGATTCCAAACTCCGAAGTACGCGTACGTAACACTCGTCAGCTACCTCATCCACCCAGAAACAACAAGAGTAGAATGTGAACGCTGAGGGGTGAGAGCTTTAGCAGACAAAGAACCGGAAGTTAAGATGGAAGACCATCACTAAAGTTGCTTCAACTCTACGCTCGTGATAATGTCAGAAATTTAGATATCTAGAACGCGCATAGATAAACCTTCTGATAATGCTCGAAACAATTTCAAGCTTACTCCAACCACCAGAAATTAATCGGAACTGATATCGTCAACGAGATCTAGGGGAGGACCGGGCGAAGCGAAACACTTGAACAATGCAGAACCAAAAAAAAAAGTGAAGTTGCTTTTTATTAGTGAAAAAATGCAATAATCGATCATTCGGTTATTGGACTAGATATATGCGTTGAAAAAGTGATTTTTATTGAAATGACTAATATTTGCAGCATGAAATATGTTTGAAAAAAATCCGCAGTTTTATAGAGAAAAAAAAACAGATATACGTGTTTTACAGAAAAAAAAAAATATTCATACAAATTTTCATCGAACGGTAATTAGTCGGAAGTTGGGCTCCACCTATAATCGGGCTGGTTTTTTATTGTTTACATTCGTTATGAATAGGAAGCAATATTACGGTGGCGCATGACCTTATTTACCCATAAAATAATTACCTCATTTTTTAACAGACGTTCTGAGTCGAATGATCAAATATTTCACGTTTCTACTTTGGGTGTTTCGCTTTTCCAGGCTCTTCCATACCTTGAATTCTAAAAGACACGCATGTTGGGAAATAAAAGAATAAAGCTCGATGTAAGGAAATTCACAAAGCCATTTTTTTGTAACCGAATAAGTTGGCAGTAGGATACAAAGTGTGGAAGTACTGAAGAATAATGTAGAAATATTGAAGAATCTATATGACGAAATGGAGGCATGGTTAGAACTCGTATATCCAGCGATACCGCAATGTTTATTCCAGTACATGCTAATGTAAAATTTGATATGCTATAGAACTCCCACCTTAGCCTGCATCTCGCTTTAGACTGATTTGATTCCGTGACTACCAAGTGCATGGGTCTTTTCATGAGTAGGACTGTGAAAGACCGCACGAGGATCTATTGCAATTCATTGAGAGAATTCGCTCTCATTATAGATCAACACACGTTCGTCGTATCTTTTATCACATCATACGAAATGAATTCAACATGAATTTATTACGTGTATCGTTACGATACGAAATATATCTTGTACATTTATTTCGTATTGAAACTTTTTCTCCGTCTAACTAGATTTTCAAGGATCGTCTGCCTGTCATCGAAATCAGGTTCAATACCAGTCTGGAGCATTGTGATCGTCGAGATATTCACTAATTAATTCATCAACGGCTCATTCATGGCAGAAAATTCATGTGTTCCCTATGTAGCCACAGTATACACCAAAAACTTTGTAATATGGACACCACGAGGGTTGCAAGCTTGAGAATAAGTCCATCCAAAGTTCTGTGCTTAGTATATGGTACCCATATCCACAGACAGGTGCTGTTGTTGCATACTCACTAGTTGAAAGACGTGTTGAATTCGGTTCACTGAGAATTCCACCATTGAACTGTTTCATAACTTCACTCTTGGTTTCACTGATAGTGATTAAGCCGCAGAAAAACCTCTGAGTTCTATATAACTGTAGTAGAATAAGAAAAAGAGTACACAGCGCATTTCTTCCGCAGTCAGAAAGCAACGAACCGGAATAACTGCTCTTCTAATTGTTGTTCACTATAAACCAAAGTTGCTTTTATGCATCATCCAGCCTGGAATTTCTCATCGAGACCCGTTTCCGGCTAGATCAAGTTGGCCAGAATTACTAATCAGCTACCCGACAGGATTATTTCGTTAGGACTAACTCAGGGTTGTAAAGCCTTCCACTCCTTCGATCCTGATCTTGGTTTTCTAATTAGGTTCTGATCAGAATTATTTAATCAAGTTTCGATTGAGTGGTCATCAGGATACGGATCTTCGCACAATTGTCTGTATGATCGATCCCAATAGAAAAACTGTACATGTAACATCATTCCCACATGTCGAAAGTAGTGCTAATGCATGATCCATAAAATAACACTTGGAACACGAAAATTTGAAAAAAAAAGAAATTGGGAATGGGACGTAGATTAGAATACAAAAAAAAAACAAGGAACCGAAATCGACATTTTTTTGTTGATGCTTCTCCACTTTTGAATGTTTAAAACTTGTATTCAACACCTGTACCTTAATGTTTCCGGATTCTGGTTCTGATTGTGCGCTACTCATGTTAACCCCTTGTCACACTTAAATATTCTACATCTCTGGTCTTGAGATTATCCAGGTCAATCTTGCTGCACTTTACCACATATCCTCACACTAATCTGACCCTGACATCATTCAAATTGAGTCATCCAACGTTAATCATATGTGGCCTTACATCATTCAGACCAGCTGAACCTTGCCACATTCGCATCTATTTCATCTATACGGCTATACGAATAATATTATTCAATCTTAATAATATTGGTCTAAATCTAGTCTTAATTTGATCTCGATTAGGTAAACAGTACCGTATTTAAATATTTTCTATCTATGCTGGTCTTCATCTGAATCCTACTTGGTCCAAATCAAGTGAATCTTTTCGAATTTGAACTTTTTTTATCTTGGGTTACTCTGAATTAGTGTCGACCAGGCACTGACTTCGAAATCGTGGGAAAACATGCCTTGTCAGGCATGCCTCACTTTCACCTGGTCGGGTCCTGACATATCCTCAGGATGAATTCTAGTCAGGATGAATGTATAGTTCAAGTCGTGAACTCCTATAACGCCCCATCCCTGCTGCATGGGTATATCGGTATATACCAATCCTTTCCCCGTGGCCCCAAGGTCTGCTTCTCTTCTTCAGAACCCTCTCTACCTCAGCTTTCCCGAAGCGACCAAGGAGTTATCGCCCAGCTAGTTGAATATCTGACGCCATTATAACTTGATCTAAGTTACGCTCGTCGTGTCGTGATCCCTTGGCACGAGCTCAGAGACAAAGCTACCCCTTTCTTCCCTCCATGCCCGGTCTAGTCTTGCCTGAACTCCGCTTCATTCCTCTCGTCTAAGTATCACTATTAATTAGAGCAAGAACTAAGTTGGCTTGTCTCCATCTACCGATGAGTCCACGAAACTCCTAATTATAGCAAAGTTACGTATTACCATCGTGTACATACTCTCTCTTTCTCAGCCTTTGTTTCTTTGTATCTATGCTTACCGTTTCTCACCGCACCTGGTCGCTCCAGCGACTCCGTCTTACTTCTAATTATTGAGGCATTATGAAGCAACGGACTGTAGGTGGCTTAGGTGGTGGATAGCTTCATCATTCACGAGTACTTTTGGTAGTCAAGAAAGATGGTGCTCACGACGATGTCAAACCCAAAACCTCTTAAATTCCGGATCTGAAGCAGCCAGATTTCCCTTTCATATAAAGAGTAACAATCCTCCAGAAGGACTGTCAACTATTGTATACCAGTGCCACGAATTGATTTTTTTATAGTTCGGTTTTTGGAAACATTCCATGAAGAATAAAGAGCACATTCGCTATACTCATAATCTTGAAATTCATTGAATAGTGTTCATTAGAATGTAGGGTTTGCAGTCAATATAGAACTGAAGTTCATTGGTTGAAAAAAATGAAGGTGTTGCGAGTACCAAAAAACAAGTTGGTTAGGAGATTCTGTTGACAACATGAGCTGTATAGACACCTCCTTCGTACCGGTTTCGCTATTCAATTTTCATTCTTTTTACCACGTAAAAGATCATGCTTATATGAAGCACTCACTGGACCTCATCTCAATGGTATTTGTGATGCTCGTAGGTAATGATTTTAGTTTACGACTACAGAGTCGTTACGTGCCTAGCAGTAGGTACGCACACTTTTACGTAACCTCGACGTACTGAGTTAACAGGTAAAAAGTATACTTGCATTCCATGACAAAGTGGCTATCTTTCATAGAAAACCTAGTACGCATAGAGGATACCGTTCATTAACGTTATCCCCAGGTCTATTGTAACAGTTTTTATTTCACCAATCTTTTATCTTAGTCAGACAATGAATCATTCGTATCAGCGATGAACTCGCCAGTACGAAGCAGAGTGCAGAGTATCTGGGGTCATCCTTCCATCGCTATTTTGAGGGAGGCATGTGATGAGCGACATGATAGTGGGGAGAGATCGATGGAACCACATAAATCGATTATCGCGCGCTTACAGATCCTTCAAAGGAATCGACGGTGGTCACACTATGTAGTGAAACATGCTATCAATAATTGTCAGACCGAACGTTTCATAAGGTTTTGCAAGATATATCAGAAAATTTTCAAAGAATTCTCAAACAAACTGTGACCAACCAAACGTTTTTTTTTTTTCAAAACTGGTTCAATTTGAATCAGACTATTTTCTATAACGATTCTGTATTCTTCTCCTGGTTGATAAAACAACTATTTTCGAAGCCAATTTTCTTTCATCAACATTCAACAGCATTTGGAGATGTTGTTAATTGTGTTGTGTGATTTGACTTTATTTGAGGATTTTTTTGTAAAAAATGATAAAGGACGCAATTTCTTGAGTTTCTCTTCTTGGGGTCGATCACTTCTCTCGGAACACTCCACAAGCATGGACGCGAGACCCTCGAAAAGACCAACAATGAGAATAATAAAGTGACCATACAAATGTGATTAATTTACAAAAGATTTTAAAGATGATCGAGTATTGAAATATCGTTTTTACTGCTACTATAGGTCTCTTCATAATTGACATAATTTAGCTAAATAAATTTATGCATGACACGGCATTTAATAATGCTTTGATAACTCGTTGCTGAAAAAGTGATTCCGTAATAGTTTCAAGTATTGTATCTACCTGAGCACAAAGTATACCTTACACAATATTATCTCTCAAAGCTGGTGTGCAAATTGTATTACGTTTTCGTCTCAGTACAATTTTATGAGGAATGTGTTATTTTATACTCGGTAGCGAAATACGGGAGGAAAAAGTCTTTGAAATTTCTATGTGGCTGGGATGTACCAGGATTGTATTTGCACCCGCGTTTTATCCTTCTTTTTTCCTTCTCTTTTATCTTTCTTTCTGTTTTGTACTCGCTATTTTCTCAGAGCTCAGTCAGAGCGCTCTGGAGAATTCACTGTTGGCTGTCGGCTGTGGAAAATAGGATAATCAACTTAGCAAGCTCTGTGAACATGCCGGTATACTTAACACTTAACACCCAAGATAGTATACACATATACTTTTATTCGTTGCTTTTGGTGGTGAAAGCGTACAACCGGTAAAACTATACATTTTCGGATACTGCGGTCAGTTAACCATTACGCATTGTCACTAATTCAAGAGGCAGCTCCTGTGTAGACACAGGAGCTGCCTCCTGTCAACGCGCTGTCTACTGAATTGTAAAATTGAGTTAGTTCGTAAGTGATGGGAAGAAAGATTAACAATGCAATTATTTGAGAGTCGAACTGGCATGGGGCACCAGCGTTTTTTTTTTTGTAATTAATTTCCGGTAATAATGTAAGATTTTCAATAATTTCTCAAACTGCTGAAATTATCTGCGACTAGATTATGTGTGTATCGACATAAGTTATTATCAGGATCAACGTGTGTAGAAGGTTGGATTAAGACCCGACGAAATCAGCTGAGGCGAGAACGTATTATGATTTTACAATGGGTTATAATTTTGGAGAGTTCATATTCTTTATTATTATGTAAATGTCCACGGGTAAGATTGGATCGAAAAAATGGCAAGTTCTGTAGATCCTTCGTGCTGAAGTTCAAAGTGTTATGCTGTTTCTAACCACGTGCATTATTCGAGTTGCCCTACGGTTGGCTGAGGAATATTCAGCGGTCGTGACTGGTTGCTTATTCCGTTCATGATTTCACTCCCGTGGATATGTATACGCGGGTGGGGACGAGGTATGAGGGTAAAAACACCAGCATAGCTCACTTACTCGCTGGCATATTATTACTCCAAAGTGTATGAAAGGCCACAGAGGCTAGACGCGTGAGGCAGTAGCAACGTTAAAAATGCATTAATTTTTCGCGCATACACGAGCTCACGTTCAATCTTTTAGCAGAAAGCTTTCAAGGGGTACCCTGCCTTATGTTCCCAACAAGTATAGTTGACAATTAACCTTTCGGTACGCATAAACAAGAATTGTTTATAAAACATTTATGAGAAAGGTTCATGCCAGAATCATTATGGATCGCTTCTTCCGCCCCGATCCCAGATGCTTCGGCACTCCGATGTTTCAAGGCTTATTTCAACGATTTCTTCGATAATGTCACCCAATATCGGATATTGATTTTTAAATCTCGTATTAAGATTGTTTATTACTTTTTTCAGCTCGGAAAACGATCAAAAAGAAACAAAAACAAAGCTCTGCTATCACCAATCGACTTTCGTTTTCACTAAGAGAATTCAGATTATGATCAGTGTTCGTTCGACATTGTAAAGCTCAATAGTGAGAAGTGTATGTTCCGTGGACTTGCGAAGGAGCCAAATTCCGATGCACCCATCCAAACAAGAGTTAATGCAAGGAGACATATCAATGGAGTCTTTGATCGATAGAGCAATCCATTGCGGCGTAGACCAACGGTTCATATTGGACACGCATCTAAACTCAAACTCCGGAAAAAAATACTGTAACTTAGAACTGAGGTAGCTTCACCAGGATGCCATCTGTTGATCGTCATGAACTGTGACATAAGTAGAAACCTCCGCGTGCTCAAATCGTAAATTGTGATAGATGTTCAGTTACTCTTGACAAAAGTATATCTTAATCTAGTTCAGAGTGATGATCAACGAAGAAATCGTGCTGAAAGTCCTGAAACATATTTTTTCGAACTGTTTGCCATTGTTTCCGCGAAAACCGTTACGTAGGGACGAGCTATCAAGGATGGATGTTTTAGGGATTAAGGCCACATTGAGTTAAACTCCGACTCAATAATTTTAAAACAATTGAAAAATAAATTTATTGAGAAAAGATTAAAGAGTCGAAGTTTATTTGCCTCGAGATCAAGCTATCAGAATTTCGTCGAGACTGCAGATTTTTGGTTTATCGCGGCTTTTGATGATTCGCTTATTTTCTCCCACTGCTTGACATATTCGCTGCCAATTAATCATTATTTCGTTATTCGAATATTCGACGGCGTGATGCCTGGTATTTGGGGCGATGTCCCAACACTTAACGTCGGTTATTGAATTGCTGAGAATTGTGAATTCTTAATGTTTCGCAAGTGGGGGTTTATACATGCGATTTCAGTAATTGGTGCCAAATCGAGGCACAAGACTATGAAGCAGATAAATTTTTTTATAGCTATGACAATAAACAGGCAATTTCAGTTTCAGCGTCAGAGCGCGAACGAATAGGAAGATTTGGGGTGAATCAATCGAGGGATTTAAAACTCCTGCAATAGTCGAAAAAGAGCGGCAAAGGTCTCATGAAGCCCTGGCGGATCACGAAGTCATCTTCGAGGTCGGTAGCCATTTTCCTCGCAGCTCGAGAGATTCAATCGGCCGTGATTGTTGCTGGCCCTGTGCGCCATCAGCACTAAGCTCTTTCGTCTATACATATATATCTAGATATACTATAAGTATACACGAGCAAGTCGCTTCGCTCGATTGCGTTAACCCGACCGAAGGACCCTATCGCGAACATCCCTCCCGCTGGATTCTGAAAACCTCTGCTGGGGCGCTCTCGTTCACCTTGACGATCCTCGAACCTCCCTAGCGTCTAACGATGATTGCACCCGTGAAACTCCGTCGTTCGTCCTATCGTCTGAATCATGATCGAAATTTCTCGAACGCATCTAATCCTATTCGCGTATCTATACTACGTATTCCCTACAGCGATTCCAATATCCCTTCCCACACCGTTTTTTTCATTCTCTTTGCGAAACGTCGTTTTGGTTGATCGCAAAAAATCAACTACAAATAAAACGGTTCGAACCGGTAAATGAAAGACAAAACTCCGAATCATCTGTCTGCTTTCAACCTGAACTTACCGTAGATCGGATTGAGCCTTGCAAACAAATTAGGTTATTTATATTCTAGAGAACACAAATGTCGATGAAATCATTATCGAGACCACTCTGATGTTTCTCCTCTTACACCCAAGACACTCGCTTTATATTGACCACTGAGAAAGCAATGGAGCTTAGCTGTTTTGATCAACTATGCCACGCTCTCAGCTTCCATCAAAACTGGAAGTACACAGTGATTAAGTTCAAACAGAAACAGAACAAATCAGCCAATGAAAATCAATAATGGTCCGAACGACGGTCAGTTCAAAATTGCTACAAGTTACTCTCGTTGTAAGACTTATAGTTTTATAATCACCACAGCCTAGATACAGAGCATGAGAGCATTAATATTAAAAATACAGGTGATTGACATATTTGAATAAAACAGTGAAATCAGAAACTCTTGAAATACGCTTCCATTTATTTTTATCTCGTGTGTAAAATGTATGTATATAAAAAGGCGAGAAATTCACATGCTTCGAAAAGGCTCGAGCTTTCAGAACGTAAATGTAGTACATTTTAAATGTAAAAGATACGTACCGGCTACCTCTTTGTATTGCACTTTTGTCATCCGGTTGAGTGGTCGACATTTTTAGATTCACAACCCACTAGCCACGTCGTGATATTTCACTCCCTTTTGGTAAACTGTAGACACAAAGTGATGCAGAATTACAGTTTGCCGGATCTGAAAAAAGAGAAGGGTAACTCAATAACACTTAACAAATTATACTCAACTTTTACATTAATTTTAATAAAAAAGAAGCATCCGTTCTTCGTTTTTTACAAACTAGACAACCGTAATGATTTTTCATGCAAGCTGGTGCACCTGAAAAAGCCTATTTCGAGTTCTTTCAATATTCCAAACTTCCTCTGATTTGCATGAATTTCGTTAGTTTTTTTTTCTGTGCGCGTAGATAAAAGACGAATAGCTTTTAACTTCGAGTTTTATTTTTTTATTACATCGAGTTGGATTTTCACTCTTATCTCTCTGGAAACGCGCTGCTGTAACTTGAAAATTGTGTATTACGAAAAGATCAGTGAGCTGCATTCACTCGTAATTATTCACCTAAAGTGGGAGAACGAGTTCAAGTCACCAAACTAAACTATGCATTTTTCTCGCCTTTTTAGTAAAGGAAATCGAATATTAGGAGAAAGTATAGACTCAGGGACTTTTGGGCCAGCAGACGACAGAGCTGTCAATGCAGTTGACCCGAGACTCTACCGAGTCTCTTGATGTCTTAAAAAAAAAAAAAAAACACTGTTTCCTCTATTTGCTTTCATTGTTCACTGAGTAAAAAGATATTTCAAATATTAAAAAAAACTGGCAGTAACGATTGGCAAAATGAACGAATCGAAAAATGCCGAACTGTTCAATTCTCGGATATAAAAACTTTCTAAAAAAAAAAAAAAAACTCAATGAACGCGAAAAAGTTGAAATTTTACAATGAAAATTCTAGTATAAAACCCTTCATTTATGTTTCGTAGTTTATTTTGCCGCATAGACGTTTCTGTGAACCTTTTCATTTCACAATGCTCTTGACGATGAAACTGTTGGATAGAGGGCAAAGAAGAAAGGGAATGCAAAATGCATACGAGAGAAGAGTTGCGCGCATGTACTTCCGGTCGTTTTCGTCCGTTTGCATCGTTGAACCAACATTGCTTGCAATAGCAGCATTTTGTTTCAGCAGGAACGATTGCATGGTGCAAGTATAGATAACGCGTTGGAAGAGTGAATTCGTAGGCAGGATTTCATTGCACCTGTACTTGCTCATGTTTTTTTCTTTCTTTCTGTTTGGAATGTTGCGGAAACGCACCGTTTTCAACCAGCATAACATATCAAGTAACATCGCCCAGACTTTTCTTTTCAGACTCCCTCTCATTATTTCAATGTTCACGAACAATGACCAGCTAATTGCTTCTATTATCCAATGGCATTGTTTCGATTCTTTAATCCTCAGCCCACGAGTTTATAAAATTATAGAGATTTAAAAAGAAAAAAAAAACTATGAGAATTTACAGGACTGAAAGGGGACCGGGAGCATACCGAGTGCAGCGATGGAGCTAAGCAGACTCAGCCTCATCTTTCTCAATTTCTGTGAAATCTGTGTATTCGATTAGATGGAAGAAAAACAATGAGCATGAAGATCATTATCATTTTATCTACTTCCTTATGGATAGAACTCGTTCAACCGTATAGATTAGTATCAGTTCAATATCATCCAAGTTCCATTATTTTTCATCCTGGTGCAAAGGACAAATGAAAAATATAAGGAAAGAGGAGTATAATTTTCAGGGATCTTGTACACAAAGAAAAAAATCGCGGATGATCGTAAAAGAAATGGAAACGGGTAGACGTCAAAGAAAAATGTGGACGGTAAACTTGTTCTAGAAAAAATATCATAGCCATTGAGCCAGCGTTTAATCGCGATAATTGCGACTAATACCGAATACGAAAGGGAAACAATGGTAGAAATAGAGGGAATTCAACGCTTCTGTTGGCTATGGATAAAGTCCGAAAGGGTTTCCGGGTCATTTGCTCCTACGGATTCTGTACTTTTGTGCTTTTTTCTCTCTCTCTCTCTCTCTCTCTCTCTCTCTCTCTCTCTCTCTCTCTCTCTCTCTCTCTCTCTCTCTCTCTCTCTCTCGGCCAAGCAGCCCTTTCGCACTGCGAAACTTCCTCAACCTCGGTAATATTGAATTGAAATGGTCTTAAGCACCTTCAACCGAGTTTTTCCGCTAACCACACTGAAATGAAAGAAACGCTAACGAGGTAACCTCGATTCTCGTTTTCTTTTTTATTTTCATCTCTTTGTGGTATTTATTAATAACGATAACTGCTCTCAACGTTTTTAGAAGCCGCCATTCTCAATACTTTAACTTTTCTTATTATTCCACTGCACTTTTTGCCCCAAGAGCATTCGCATGCATCTGAATTATCGGTTTTGTGATATGCAAAATATCTCAGAAGAATATTACCAAGATTATGTTCGATGAACTGCAACGATACGTTTCCAAAATCTTCAAAGCAGATACATTTTCTCCGGTATTCAAAACCGAGAATCTTCTCTTTCGCACTTCGCGAGATGCGACAGTTGACTGGATTCTCTAAATAGTTTTGCATACACGCCCTCTGACCTGTTCATAAACCTCCATTTTTTAATCTGGGCTTGCTCTATTTATTGAATCAACTCACTGTAACCGATTCAACGTCGTTACATGTAGTTTCACATGCATCGTGAATTTCATCAAAGATACGTCGACCTGCTGTTTCCTCTTCTATTCTGCCACGGATAGCTAAAAAATTTTTGAATCTATTGCATGCTCTGGCCCCACCAAAACTGAACTCGCTTCTCGTGTTCATGATAACCGGTAAAACATAATCATTAGCCATCGCGACAACTCGTATCCAACAAATCACCGACAACTGAATTATCAAATAATTTGGAGCTCTGTCAGTCAAATTGACAGAAGGCTGCGCTAGATGAAGGTGGAGTTTGATGTCTAAAATCAATTTTCGTCTAAAAATTGTTCTTTATCCACTTCCGGAAATTTAGCAGGTGGATACGGGCTGGTGCGTCTTGGGAGAAATTTGTGGAGATTTACCCTTCGTTCCCTACCCAAATACAACTGAACCCAGGCGTATTTCGCTTGTAATTGTAAGCAGCGTAACGAGCTAAACAACCAGCTATGGAACTATATCTGTTGCCATCAATACGACTCGATGCAGCAAGGATACAAGGTCTTTATGGATACGAGAAATCATCAGCGACGACCTTTGATGTGGACCGTTTTACAGTTCTCCTAGCAATACGAATGACAGTAACCTGATGCTTTCACTGGGTTCAATTTTACACTGTTCAATTGCAACGAAAATTCGTTTTTTTTTTTTTTTTTTATAACGATCACCGATTTTTCCGTACAGCTTAACGAAGAAATTTGAGTTTGATTAATGATTTTCAGTAAAAACTTCGTTCGCAATAAAGTTCTTGGATATATTGAATTTACACTTCTTTCTAACGAAATAGGTTCCAATGAATCGTGTGTTTCATAGCAGCAGGCATATTTCGATGGAATTTTCATTTACCAAAAA
The DNA here is from genome assembly GCA_037576405.1 of Campoplex capitator. Lineage (NCBI taxonomy): Eukaryota > Metazoa > Arthropoda > Insecta > Hymenoptera > Ichneumonidae > Campoplex > Campoplex capitator. Next base: position 1,774,215 of record JARBWI010000323.1, on the reverse strand, counting down.
CAAACGTCTCTGTGTTGCAACGACCTGAGATACTTTAAAAATGAAAGGAGAAGACTGTACATAAACGCGTATTTAATGAAAAAAGTGCGACTTTCTCACACACGGTTCGCCACATTCACCTCTCCAATATTCATACAAAATGAAGTTATAGAGCCACTATGCCCGAATATCCTTGCTCGTGTATATACGCATAATCTAATCATTACGTGTGAGCTAGTGAAAATTTTTGCTCGACTGACTTTTTTTTTCTCGCGCGAGCCGTTACGGCACGAGATCGAAACGTGCGTAAACGCGCGTGTTTGCTGGCGATGCGCTCGTTTAAAACAAGAATTTATCGCACGAATAACGACTATCGCGTTTTACGCGTTTTTTTCATTCTCTCTCTCTCTCTCTCTCTCTCTCTCTCTCTCAGCTCCGGTTTTGCAACTCTACACTCAGCCGACCTCGTTTGAGGGTTCCACCCTTGAAACCCTAAATACGTTTTTGCCTGCCGTGGTTCGTTCCCATTCTCGCAAAATACGAGTGCCTCCTCGCATTGTTGTTTTGGAGAATAGAGGAAAAATGACGAAAAAGAGATAAAACCAAAGAGAGGGAGAGGGGAAGAGAAAGAGAGAATTCAGTATTGGCGTTATTCCAATCTCGCGCACATCGCGGGGGTTAAAACCGTGAAAACATCTGAATCGAGGCCTGCTCTTCCGTGACGGGGGGTATATGTATTCATTAATGGCAAATATACTACCTCCGAATATAATTGTCCACGTATTATTTTATCATTCAAATTTATATTATATGTTTTTCACGTTCACCCTCGTACATGCTGAGTAAAGCATCTTTTACATAGCCATGTAGTTACGAAAATTAATGACCCTTCAAAAATATTCATTAAAATTCGTATTCCATGTAATTATACAAAGTTTCTCATAAAATGACAGAGTCTGAACAAAAAATTATGATTTTCAGAAATATATAAAAAATAAAATTGTGCTTAAAAAGTAAAAAAAGGAACGCACTCATTTACGTCAAGTCTGAAACAAAGTGGAAACACCCGTATCAAACCTAAATATTTAATTACGTCGATGAGGTAGGTTTCGTTGATTTGTTGTATAAATACGACAGAACACCAGGCCTTATACCTGTTAAAATGCTGGGGCGATTCGGGAAAACAAGGATATTTCACGGGTCCATAGCGGTCTCAATCAGATTTCAAAGAAAAGAACAAGAAAAGAGAAGAGAAAGAACTCGGCTTTCAAACAAATTGAATTTTTTAAACTTGGCTCATTTTGAATTATTCGTTTTGATTTCCTCTCAGAAGTACATGAAAATATAAGATATTAAAGCGTTAATTCGGACTTGTTCCAATAAGAGCGATTTTCAATGCTTTTATTGAACCTGATTGAATTTGTTTCAAATTATATGAAAGGCTTTTGTTATCCACCAATCACAGCATGATTATTCATGTTCCTTTTCCAATCGAGCATTTTCCAATCGAGCTCCAGGCTCAATCAGAAGTAGAGAATTGTAAAATCATTGTGCAACGATCGCGTGCACTAATGAACCTATAAGACTGATTATAGAACAAAAGCAGATGAAACTAAGTGGTGTATTTGAATTAAGCGGCTTGGTTACCGGCAAAAGGAAAGGAAGTCTCAGAAGTACTACAGAATATGGATATATAACATATAGCCGGACACACGTACGTATACACGAAATAAAAATATTATTTCAACTTAAATTCGGATTTTCGGTCCACCGGGAGACGTCCAAGGTGTTTCAGTCGACTGTTTGCTCTTTAACTCGTATTTGGAGACTCTCTCGGTTTATGTTTAATTGTCCAACCAACACACTTGGTTTAACGCGGTTGACCGAATAATGGGTAAAGTACCAAAAGCACAGGGACAGTGTCGAGGACTTGACGTGTGTTACAGAAACAACGATGAGCAGTAGACGCCGAGCGTTGTTCGCTTGAGCAACACGAGGAATTAGAAGGCATGCCAAAATCCCTTTGCGGTCGTTCTCGTTCGTGGGCTCCAAGGAATTAAGTTCCCTCTATCCGTAGATATCTCACGTGTGTTAGACACATAGCTTTTACACCATACAATTACATGTGGAATATATAGCCGAGTGATTCAGCCCGCCAGTTCAAACGATACAATTTTCACTTAGCCCAAAGAATTTGTGAATCTTCCGCGTAGGGGAATCCTTTAACCCCGCCGGACGCGTTTGTTAACTAACTGCTCGAACGGAGAGAGGAAACGTCTGGAAACTCGCGCTACAATTCTCCTAGTTTCGCTCTTCTCACCGTAAAATCTTCACACTCGCTATTATGAAATTTCTATGTCTCATATACACGTGCACTTAGAGTTATGAATGGAGAAAAGGAAGTCAGTCACTGTACTGATACTATGTATGTGTATAGATAATATCGAAGATAGAGGGTGAGCTTGAGAAAGGCAAAATTCGGAATTGTTGGAGGAAGCAGAGAAAAAGAGAGTGGGGGGGGGGGGGGAAGAAACTGGAGAGAAATCCAGAGAAATGGAAACAGCGACATTGAAACCAAGAGACGGCGTATTTCCTCAGACCCACGAGAATGCTATACGAGTAACGTCGAGCCATTCTGAGAAATCTCCGGGTCTGGGACATATATTATAATACAATTTCCTGTCCGCAGTGCGAATTCGAAAGGCCATTTTCCGGGGTAGTAATGAGTCGAGCTCTACAGGATAAGCACGAAAAGCTGATGTGATATTCCATTTTCTTGAAGCAATTACCAGCTTTTGCTCATGATTACTCACGCTCGGACTATATTTGTCCAAATTGGTAATCATAATCCCCCGATCTGGCCACTAATTTACCTTTCGACCTGAAAATTTTCTCTCTATTTATTGAATTATTCATTTATTTATGGAATCTAGTCGTTCTCGTCCGAATACCAGGATTCGGTCTCACGAACCGGTAGATCGAAGAATTTGCTATTACCTCAGGGTTCTCGTCATTCTGCGAATTCAACATCGATTCATCACGGTCAATTTCCGTGCTTCGAAACCAGATTCCCAATTTCTCAATTCGCCAATAGCTTCCTGAATTTGTGAGACTAGAATTTCTCACACTCAATAGACTTTCGATGAAAATTTGTGTGTGGATATATATTTTTCATGCGAACATCGTTGCTGGTGTTTTTTTTTTTTTTTTTTTCGATATACAAAATTCTATGCAAGCAACGCGCTAAAAATACGGGGTCAAGAGCGTGAATTATAAGTTAGAAAGTACAAGGAAAATGAAAGATCGCGAACGATGATTTTGAGCTCGATCGAAGGAGCTCCACCAACTTCCGGCTCGTTTTCGAGTCACCAAATGACTGGTGAATCGTTTTATTAAGAGAAAGTATGAACTCGGCGAGGTTTCCGGACAGGCGGGTTTGAAATATACTCAAACCGAGACTTTACCAAGTCTCTTGATAAAGTCGTAAAAATATCTCGTGTTATTACAAATCATGAAAAAATGCACATTTTTGTAGATCCATGTAGCAAAGTGGAATAAAAACGTTTGCTGAATATCATAGATATTTTGTTCTTCATCTGCGATGAGTGGATCTCTGAACAACCTTCAAAGGATGCCCTGCATTGAAACAACAGTGTATCTATATCTATTCATACATATATATGCATGACACCCACTAGCGTCAACCCCCGAGCCTTATTATTGGGTTAATTCAATTTAAACTTTTTGACGCGAGAGGAGAGCACATAGCGACTAAGAGATCTTTCGAAAGTTTACACACTCTTCGCCACTGGAAAAATGTCGGAAAAAAGTTTAATTCTTACAAGAAAAGCGACCGAGAGACGAGCACCGTCCCTTCTGTCGTCAATCCCCAACTTTTCTGAAGAATTATTATTTTTCTTTTCTTTTTTCTTTTTTTTTTTTACTCCGAATACTTTGAGCTGTACAATTTTATGAATCCCTGGTGACATCGCTATACTTTGCTCAACTCCTCAGTCGGTGTCAATGGGATATGCATTCGCAATATTCAACGAAAAAAAACCTTAAAACTTTCCCCGGAGAGTAATTTTGGAAAATCAAATGACGCAAACGTAAAGAATAATGAAAAATCCTCGTGGGACAGAGAGATTCCAAATTTCGAATGCATAACAAAAATAATCAGCATTATGTATGATGGATTTACGGATTATCACTTTTTTTTGGGTGATGGAAATTGTGATGGGTGCAGGAAATAATTTCGATGATCCATTGCAGTGAGTAGTGGAGACATTTTCCATTGCTCATCACTCTGCAATGATAATGGAACCAACGGTTACTCAGCTTTGTACCAGCATTGAATCAGAATTACTCGATGTCAGTAACCGAGATTGCTCGACTACTCGTTTTGGTAGTTGCGACCTGGACCAAAATGGCCCAACGGTAATAACCGAGCAACCGACGAGCAGGGTTAGCCTGATAGCGATTCTGGCATGAGTCAAAATCATGGACTGGTATTGATCAAATGCCTCTCGAGAACCATGGTTTGTCGAGATCCAATGGTAGTAATTGAGCATCAACCAGAAACCGCATGGGTCATTTTGACCCCGTATATGATTATGGCCCAGTGGGATATTCTGATTCAATGAGAATCGTGATTCATTTACCACTTGAATGCGGTGTGTCATCTCCTACGTCCAATGGGTTATTCTGACTCGATGGCACATTTTTATTTAAATCAATCGTTTTGATCCAACGAGCCCAACGGTTATCCTGACTCATGGGTGATTTTGACCAAGTGTGTTTTCGACCGAATGAGTCATTTGGATTCTAGTCAAAACAGCTCTCGCTCCTAACGACTGAGTAACACCGGGTTTCTATCACACTGGATCATTTTGATCCAAGTTCGATTCACTATCGCGACTGGTCATTGAGCATTTTGATTCCGTCTAAAACCGCTCCCACTCCCAGTAACCCGATAGCACTGGGTTAATACCTCTGAGTCAGATTGACCCAGGCCACAACTGCTACCGCTACTAGCAACCAGGTAACACTTGTTTACTACTATCGGGCCGTTTTAACTCATCAAAGCAGAGTCGTTAGGACTGCTGGGAATTCGCATAATCCTGAGTTCTACCATTTATTCAATTAGACTCGGGCCGAAACCACCACCATTACTGGTTACTGGTAGTCGAGCGATGCTCGATCGTTACCATTGGGTCAATTTGAAACAGGCCAAAATCACTACCGTTACTACTCGTATATTAAATTATAATGTTGAAATATTTTTTAAATATTATAAAATGTATTTTTTTTATTAGCAGAAAAAAGTCTCAAAACTATTTATCAAGTCCCAGGTAACTATAAAAATATCGTTATTTTTTGTCTAAAACTCTCTCCTTTCAACGGTGAAATAAAAAAATGATTGAATCGAAGTAAAAAAGTTTTGTGTGTATTTCGAGAAGGAAAAAGCCAAATGCATGCTGAAATAACACAAAAATCGGGAATAATATCCACTCATCTATGTATCTATAAATAGCGAAATATACGGTCTGTGCGAGCAGATCATTCAGACGAAAAGGAAAACGAAAAGGAGGCAATTTCTTCCGAGCTCCTGAACACTTGTGTTCCCGAAGCGAAAATAAAACGTGTTTACCGTGATATCTATCTGGACTTTCCTTTCATCTAACTTTATTCTTTCCCTTCCTCTCCTCTTTCACTACCCCTCGCTCTCTTTCTCTCTTAGATTCTTTCTTTTTCCGTGTCTTACTAGATCCAAGAAAGCTCTTTTACCCTTCGTCTTTCAGTTTTTCCATTTCTCGTACACTCGCTCCTCTCCTTCCTACTCTTTTCACTCGTAATTTTCTAGATGAACCGATACCTTACTCTTTCCCTTGTACCGCTCATTGTTTACACAAGTCTTCCTTCCATTCGTATCTTCTTACTTGGATTCATCTTACAGTTCGCATCTTTCCTCAGCGGACTCCAATTTACCTGCTGCACCCATTACTGTGATTACCAATATAAGGTATATTTACCAATAGCTTGAATCGATGCTTCCAATTTTACTAAAATCAACTTTCCCTATAACATAACTCGCTGAATAAGGACTTTTGTAAATTTTCCTCTAGTGCCTCTGATCTTCAAGTTTCATTATGAAATAAAACTCTTAGATGAGAACACGACACGAAGATCGGAAGACTGAACAGGATTTTTACGATTGAAGTTAGTTTTCTTCAAAGTGAATACAATTTTTTTCATGAGAAAATAATTGTAAGGCGATTGGTATACGACGTAACGAGGGTTTAATCCCTCCAATCGCATTTAATTTTGTTGGAACTAGTGAAAGAACGAGAGACGTAAATAGATGAATGATTTTAAATGTTTCCAAGATTTTACAGTGAAAATCCATAAACCATTGAATCCGAAAGTCCCTAATTGAGTACGTATAATTGTGTGGAATGTTTCATAATTTTTCTCTAGTCAGACCACTTTTTTTTAAATGCTATTCTCATATTTGTCGATAATTCACGGAGTTTTTCCGTGGTACAAATTGGTAAACAAATTTCTTTCCCCCAGAAACATTTTAATTGGATGTCGTGATTGAGAAGGTATCGATGCTCACATCTAATTGGAACTGCCCACGTCGAGTAACAAGTCTGGAGATTTTTTTTTTTTTTTAATAGAATAAAAGAAGTATGATATTTTTCTGCCGAACAAAAATTCAGGTTACTAGCGTTGCAACGTGGACGTGATATTAAGTAAAGAATCAAGATGGATGTGAAAAGTCCCGGACATTTTTATATATTCCAATAAAATTATAGCGAATTATTGAAAGTCGGATTGAATGTATGATGAATCGTGAAAAATACAGAAGCTGAGATAAAAAAATAAAATGTACGTTGTAAAATCGAATAAAAAACAAAAGCCTCCATGAAGAGATCAATCTCGATTCGCTGTACGTGAAATTAGATTCGTGTTAAAAATTAATCGAATTCTAATCCGTGCCGAGATAAAAGGAGAAATCGATAAGCCAGCCGGTTGAGAAATCTATGCGTCGCGTCATATTGGCATAAAAAGGTGATATTTTTCAACACTGAGAAACAAAAATGTCTTTATTCATCATGAATTTCTTTTTCCAGTGCAAAAGTGGAGGGCAAAAAGTTTGAGCCGACGATAATTTCGTATTCATAAATCATTCAACAGTCCGATAAAATATAAATATGTTCTTTTGAATTCGAAATTATCGATGGAGGTGGGAAGAACGGAATAAATTAAGATGGCGAATTTACGCCTATTAGTCGTCTCAATAATCCACTTAAATACTTTCACGAATTGTGTCGTCTTCGCAAGAGCTGCATAAGCAGATCGTCGATCGCTTATACTCGTATCTTCGAAGGGGAAAGCTCGTCAGAGTCACAGAAAGCAAACGATAATTTAAAACAACGCGTATATACAACTCTGACTTTCAATGTAAAGATTACTCTCGCTTTCTCGTTCATTTGACCATTTAATAGCCATGCACTTGTAATAAATACTAATCTCATGTAGGTCATATATCCTAGAACATAATGTAACAGAATTTATAGCCAAGGAACATAACGATAGTTATGGTTATAACTAGTTTTCTATGAAAGTGAAAATCATCTAGTATTTCTAGGTTGAAGAACCCACAAAAAAGTATTTCTGGATTCATATGCCGATGTAAGCAGATATGAGATCTTGGACGACGATCCAAAAAGTAGGTATGAAAATTGAAAGAAAAATAACGTGACCGTTATTTATCCGAAATGGTTTTGATGTTTCATGAACTCATTTAGTTTTATGAACAACAAAAACCGAGTCGCTAACAAAAAAGATATGAGTCATGTCTTTCAAGAGAATCCCTTTTTCTAAATGGCGGAAACAATATCTCAAGACCGACTGAAGAGAAATATTTTATTATTGATAATCGCAACAGATTTTCATTGAATTTTTAACCTTTTTTCGAGCCCCAAGGAGATGTAACCCCCTCGTATAAAACACGTGCGTTTTTTTTTTAATTCAAATAACGTCACTGGAAAAGTTGCTTGGAGACCATTGATCGAAGATTCTTCTGGAAAATTCAATTAAGTTTGCCTCATTCTCCCGGGGTTCAAGGCCAAGTCTTGGAAAGATTTGAAACGAAAATAAAAATACCTTCCCATTATAGATTCCTTGCAGCGTAATTTTTCTGTGTGATAATCACAAGAATTAATAAGAGTTACCATCGAATCAAACTGAAGCTCGAAGATTGGGGAACGGTAAGGGTTGAATTAAATTGATAGTTGAAGAAGATCCACTTTCGACCAACGAAAGCTTGGGCAGGAACAGTTATATAGACACGAATAACGGACAATCGCATTAACCGTGCATTCGTTGTCAATAATACGAACATTGAACTCGACATGAACGGATTCAATTACGCTTTCTCAGTCGCAGGTCTGCAATCCATGTTGACATAATCTTTTTGTTTGACGTTTCGATAAATGGTTAGAAACGCTCGATTAAATTCAACCTGATCGACGAGCACGTGACTCGGATGCCATTGGACCGCGAGTTCACTTTGATTTTGCTGAAACTAATATCATTCGATGCCCATCAGCAATGAAAATAATAATAATGACGATAAATTTAGTAAATTCTTTAGTAAGTTGCAATCATTCAATTGATTTTGCATTTTTTTTCAACGGACTTACTTCTTTCGTAACTAGCCAGTATGTTTTACCAAAAGAAAATGGCATTTTTTTTACCCTCTGAGTTTGTTGACGCATGTGTTCAACGAAGACACCCTTCCTAGCTAGAGATCTTTACAGCTGAAGATAAAGGAATCAAATTAGCAGCAGCTGGCCGCAATCGTGGTACAGTAAAATTATAAAATGTTTACCAATATATTTGCTTTCGAATTGTGGTAAAAGGGGAACAGACTCGACTACCATTCGTCGCATCTTCACAGGAGAAGCTCTCCATTCAATTTCGAAAAAAAAAAATCGTCAACTGGAATCTTCAGAGGATTTGAGAGATACGTAGCTTGATATTTGTAGTTTGATGTGTTCCATGTTTTCGCAACGGGTTTGTTGATGAACGTGCAGGATGTCGAACAGCATTTCGTCGATCTCTCATGTCGTGGTACACGGACCGAATTAATGAGACACCGAGTGTATGGATGTGCTAATTAAAGTCCGAAAGTTAGCTCTGATGGCATATATATATATATATATATATATATATATATGGGAAGGAAGTGTATGCGCATGCAGTAAAGAGAAATTTGGCGGGGTTGATGATGAGCTCATGTCGGTTCGCTAATGACGAAAACAACTTTTCCTACTCCCTCTTTTCCTCTATCTTTCGCCGTCATATGTTGTTCCTCTAATTCAACAATTACACGAAATACTGTTTCCAAAATATAGGATTCTACAACGACCACAATCGTGTTACACGTTCAAAATCACAATTACACCCGTTTCGTATTGTTTTCGTCGCTTGTTTGTCCCCAGCAACCGAGCAAATTTAATGGAGAGAAATCATCATCAAACACTGGCTCAAAATTTCCACTGGATTTGGAATCTTTTTTGGTCCTTCATGGGGGTAAATGAGTCAGGGATTTTATGACACCAGCCCGGTCGGAGCCTCATGAAAAATTAAACATTCAAAAGTATGTTCGTTTTTCAATTAGCATTTAATTTCCTGTTCAATTCATTTTTCTTGCTCACGCCTATTGAAAGAAATTGGTTTAAAAAGATGACATACAGTTCCAATATCTTTCGGCGAACAATTCAGAATCTTCACATTTCCAAACGAAAAAGTTTGACTATTAGTCATCAAGAAAATAAAAATCAAGTACTTTAAATATAAATTAGTGAAACGTGGAAAAATGGGGTTCGAGTAATCGTATTGGTTCGTAAAAATCCTCGAGGGTATACACAGGAACAATAGATGAATAAAAAAAAAAATTGGAAAATAAAAACGATTATTCAATGGGAATGAATACTAGTAAAGAAAAAAAAACAATACATATATATAATATATGTATCTTCAAAAGCGATGTTGGAAACAGCAAAAAAAAATGTTACGAAGAAACCGATTGCCAATAAAAAAAAAACAATAATTGGAGCTCGGTGATACTCTGCGTTTTTCTCTAAATATTCCGAATCGATGCAGTACAGGAAATGCTGCAGAGCAAAAAAAAAAAGAATATTCGATAGGAAAATAATTGTAATGCAGAGAGGAAAAACAATTTGCGTATCGTCGTTATGGGGTTTTTCGAATACAGAAATGCACCTGCTGCAAAAAAAAAAAAAAAAAAAAACAGACACTGCATACGTTAAATCGGCACCAGATGCATTTCCGGGACAACAGCGTCACGCGAGCTCACGGAGTATACATTTTCTCTTTTCCGTCGTGTGCAGCATCGTAAACTTCTCTTGTTTATATTGCATTACCGGTTTTTTAAAAATAATATCCACGTGCCACTGAAGCTAAACGATGTTTCGTGTTGGTTGAAGAGGCTTCTCGTCAAATGATGCGTTTTTCACTTCTGAGTAGATCTATCAATATATTATAATGATAATTTAAATTATATTTCATTATAATGCAACCAACAGCCAAAAAAAAAAATTGAATTTAGTTATTCATCCAAAATCTATTCTTTCCCCCGGTTGCTATTAGTTTAAAAAAAAATACGCTATATATTCGCTGTCTCGTGGATATTCTCATTCTCCTCTTCACACTCTTGTGTACTCGATTTTGTACTTGAATATTCACACTTATACGTTCACGTTTCTCGTTCATGGCCATGAACACCTGAGAGTACGTTGTCACGGGAGAAAGCTGACCTCGAGCGATAACTTTCTACCCAGTCTCTAGACGACCCACGAGAACCTCCGATACTCGACCATTTTTTGCAAACAGCATCAACAATCTTTCGATACATCCGTAAACTCAATTCGACCTGTTAAAAATTAGTGGACCAGGTGAAAATAAGAGATCGAGAAAAAAAAAATACAAAAATATTATGAGTCAGTCAGTTTGTGAAACTATTTCCTGTTGATAGTGAAATGTATTTGGGTCTCATCGATATTTTGGTGATTCAGGCATTTCAGACAACATTTCTCGTAAATAATGAAGTACAGAAAGAAAATTGAATTACATTTTTACACTTTTTTTTTTTCACTCTCACATCAAAAAACACCAATGACTTTTTGAAATTTTGTTTGATGCTGAATGAATTTTTCATTGATTAATAATCATAACAATACCGTGATTTTAATCGATTTTCAATTATCTGACTCCGTATAGTAAGGTTCGTGACACGAAAAAAAAACAAAGTCTGTATTACCTTATACTCCGCTATATTAAAAGTAGAAAGGTAAGAGTTTAATGTACTTTCTCAGTAAGGCAATTATATCTTGCGAGGTAACGAGCCATGACCTCTCATTTTTCATGCAACGACACTCTCCTTATTCTTTTCTATGGGCACACTTGCTGTACTTCCGCGTGTGAAACGATAGAAAAAAAAGGCGATGAAAGTGTCGGAGAAATTTCACGTCACCGAATGAAAAAATGGGGTTGGAAAAAATCTTTGTCATATATATAATTAAACGACAGTGTGTGGATTTATATCGATCCGATTAATGAATTAAAAGTAGATTCTAGCAGATTCGTCGCCGTTGCTTTTCAAATCTGACTAAAAAAATAAAATTTGTGTCAATGATTCGAGAATTCTCGAGTGTTGGTTCCCAATAAAACTTGCAATTAACAATTTTTCAGCAAGCAGCCCTGATCTTTTGATACTCAAATATTTTTATTCTTATACAAAAAAAATTGTACTGACAACAATCAACAATAATAATCCTCCAACAGTATAATTTCAATGAACAGCAAAAAAAAAGTTAAATGGAGCATGGAATTGGGACATTGAAATCTTATAACATTGGAATTCTTGTGCGTGCATTAAACTAAATGAAAAGCTGTACACCTAGAGACATACTTTTTACGCGGAAGAGAAATGCGAGATATTAAATAAAATTTTACTTTCATTTACCCTGGTAATCCATGACACGCGGAAGAAGTTCAAAGCGAAGAAAAGTTGTTTGTCAAATGGAAAGACTTTTGCTTTTCGTTTACGGGCATGCTCGCGGATATAGGTATCACAACCGCACGAAATACTGATATAGCGAAACTCGGACGTAACAATAATTTAAAGAATCGTGCCCGCACGATTGACGTGGATGTTCGTAACGATTGCTCGACGCAGCCACGAAAGAAATGGGCTTGCGAAAGTCTTTCGAAATCGTCTGTTTGCGATGTACCGTATCAACGTGGACTCACGTATATAAAAATGATAAAGAACATTTACGACTCGAATCACGTATAGCCTGATATATCACGAAAAATAAATACCATCTTTATCTCAATTACAGCCAAAATAATAACGTTCAATCGATAATAAGATTAAACTCCTGTTTTTTTTTTTTTTTTTTTTTTTTTTTTGTATTTATCGCTTCAATAAAATAATCGGAACAGCGAATGGATATTTCCAACAACTTATTTGTAAAATACCATTGAAAAATATCCCAGATACTTTCTGATTCTTGAAATGAAATATTAACACTGCAAATAATGAATTTTTATCAATCCCGGATACACTCGAAAATGTCATTGTAAATAAGACATTGACTGATAAACAAAAGCTGCCCAAAAACTGAACATTCTTCATGATCGTTCCAAAATAACCATTTTTTTTTCAAAGTATTTTGTGGATTCAATGATTCCTGAATTCTGCCCAAAATGGCCTGGATAAATGTATCTAGGGAGATTCGTTCCCGGATAATTCGCCTCAGAAAATTCATCCCGGAAAAATGCATCCTCATCATCTCGTAACACGTACATATGGAATTGTTGGACAAGTTGAAATAGCAAGGAGGGTTCGCAGCATCTCGAGATGTGTGCGTTGAATCGTTGAACGTGTAAAAATAGTAGGATGGGTTCGTAGGAGATGAACTTTTCGGGGGACAAATTTTTCGAGGAAGAATCTTCCTGTTACCGGTTTGCTCGATCGTGACCCTGCGAAATTCTATCGCCGATTGCTCCGGCCCTCGCTCCTTTCCCTGCGCCATTTCATTCAGCACCACGCAATCCCCTTTATTTTTATTCTGAAGGACTCCAAATTTTCTCGCCACCCAGGTCTTTGAGTTTAAATATTAACTTCACATTAACCAGTTGTAGGGTGTCCCAGCTCGAATAGTCAATAATGTAAGCTCACAGGAACCGTATTTCCGGTCAGTAATCGTCAAAGTGCAATATGATTGCATAACGGTAGCAATCGAGCAATTTAATATTGGAACAAAAGCTTGCTGTATTTGTGTACACTAAACGAGTATATAAAGCATTTATCGTATTTGAAACCTTCCGGAAAGCTTTTGCTCAAAAGATTTTGCTGTGAATGCTCCTATCATCAAAAGTGTGTGCATATTTCTGTTGCATCAAAATGCAGTCGATGAATTCTGCTCGACAGAATGACAAAGAGTAAGAGACATGTGTACAAACCTCAGTTTTTTTTTTACCTTCTTCAATATGAACAGGTTTAAAATCACACTCATCATCTCTTTGGTTATAAAAACCGTTCGTTTTTGTATGAAAAGATTTGCTGAAACATGAATCTCTTGCAGGTGAATTTATGCAGAGGAAAAATATACAGACGACCCGGGGCACTTCCAGAGCTCGCGATATTCTCGTACAAAATTTTTCAATCCCATATTGAGATGTGAAAAAAGTCGAGTCGAAGCTTCCTGTTAAATTTTAAACTACACAATGGATGCAGATAGACATCTAACATGCCCACGTGTCACTCGAAGATGTTCAAGACACGTGTATTTTCTTATTCTCTCTGACACCATAAACGAGCCACGCTTTCATTCCAAACGAGATCACCATAAATGATGCATGAATGACGAAATAGAACGACTGCTCAGAAAAAATAGAACAACGAACTGGGAATGAAAGAATCGATACGAAAGTGAATCTTCACGAAGTTTTTTCCATCTGTAACGATCCAAAGCTTCCTCTAACCTCCGGTGAGTCACAGTTGTAGCAACTTTTAAAGCTTTCTGACCGAGTTTTTCGTTGCTGAACGAGTCCATCCATAGAGCCTCGATTAGATGGAAATGCGCGGAGAATGTTAAGTCTAAAAAAAGTTTTGTCTGTATAGCTCATGACGAAAGGCTCTTTGGTACTACAAATACATTGCGATTCCTTCGATTTTTTATCCCTCAAATTATCAATGTGACCTTCTTCATCGTCCGATTGAAGGTCGCAGGCTTCCACATTTTTTAATATCCATTTGAAAGTGCTCGATAACTCTGTTGATACTCTTGGATTTGTATTTTGATGCTCGCAGAAAAAAAAAAAGCAAGAAAAGCACCTAACTTTAGGCACTCGAGATTCGATTAATTTTTCTTTGACAATTTAATTAAATTTGTAACTGTGTCTTACATTATTTTATTAAACAACTCGATCGTTTGTTTTATTCAAATATACGTGAAACCTACCGATTCTAACAAGAATAACAAGAACACGAAATGCTGACGTGAAACCTACAACGGAGTAAAAAAATGACCACATAGCGGCTTTCGATCCTTCCCTCCCACAGATAGACACGAACTCCTGCCTAAGACTATATCTGATTCCACCCTAAAACCATCAAATTGAATTATCGATGGGTTTGAGACCAAAAAGAAACAAGTGCCTAGTGTGGAAGAAAAACTCGAAATTCTCGTGGGATAACTAGCTACCCCGTTGTGATATATCATCAATTATTTTTCGATACCATTTAAAACGTTATCATGTAAGTGACTTTTAATTTTTTATAGCTTTTACTAATTCGATAATGTTGTAAGGTTGAAAGTTAATATTCAGCCAAGTTTTTATTTTTGGATACCATTTAAAACGTTATCATGTAAGTGACTATTAATTTTTTATAGCTTTTACTAATTCGATAATGTTGTAAGGTTGAAAGCTAATATTTGGCCAATTTTGAATTTTCGACATTTTTGAGATATTTATTTGGTAAATTTATGCGAGGCTCCATCATAATTTCTTGTGATTTCTTCAATAAATTTCTGCGGAGTTTCCTGCTCACTCGACTCACATTTTTCAACGATTTCACTCCATTCGATAATTCGATTGAGAAAGATCTTCCGCATATTTTTATCATTCATCCCATGCTATGAAAAAATAAATTACGAAGAAGAATCACAAAAAAATGTCTCATTGTTCCATCTTATATGTATTTCACGAATTTTTTTTATTATTTTTTTTTTCTTCTTTGCCGGATGTTCGATACAATTTTTCCCGTGAATCTATATCACAAAGTGATCGAGATATCTATATACATATCAAGATACGTTTTATACCACCCGTTGCGCCGTGTTCACGGTGAATACAGAATATATCAAACGTGGCGAGAGAACGGGGTTGAAATATTGCGGCATAAATTTCACGACGAAACGAACTCCGTTGCACCCTTAACGCGGTTTCATTCATCCCCCATTCCACGAGCATAGTTCCATCGTCATCTCACTTTGCAACGCTATCGCATTTTCGAATAATTAAGAGCGCAGTTATCGCCACTTTCTTCGTCGTTATGATTAGTACAATTAATCGAGGCTCCAGTAAATGTCCTATACATTTCTCTCTCTCTCTCTCTCGCTCTCCCAACTTAGTCTCTGTTTAATAGCCCATAGATATACCAAAAAAAAAGTAAAAATTCATAATTCGAACCATGATACTTCGGTTGCTGACTCGCCTAATAACATCGAACGATTTACCAGCACCAGTCTTCATTCTTCTCTTCGGCTTTACGAGTGTCTTTCACTTAACCGAATGACGGAGGGAATGTCGCGAATGAACCGGGAATCTTTTCAGAGTAGTTGTTCCGGCAATCTGGAAAAGGGACAGAACACTCCCAAGCCCTTCGGGTATACCTCGGTTATACGCACACCTACATAAATATGTTTACGTGTATATATATATACACGTGTACGTGTATATATATGTATATGTACGTGTATATATATATACACGTACATATATATAGGTACATTTGTAGGTAACGGGTGATATAACCACACGTTGATATATAGCTTCGTCTTCCGCGCAAATTGCTTTTCCCTCCTATGCTCGGCTCTCCTCATGATTCCTCACAAACACACGCACCCTTAATCCTAATACGCACTGGCACTATCCCGTAAACAGAGAAGATTACTTTAGTCAATATAGCCGCTCGTTTCCTACTTGGAACTCTCTTTCTTTTTCTCTCTCTCTCTCTCTCTCTCTCTCTCTCTCTCTCACTCACAAAGAAAAGTGATGCCAACAGTTGTTGTAACTTAAGAAACTTCGTCCACCGTACACGAAAAAACAAAACAAAACGAAAAAGAAAAAAGCATTTTGTGAAAATTCCCTTCGTATTAAGAATGATGTTTTGTGTAAATAAAAATTAAACATCACACTGGATCCGTAATTAATGGTTTTACAGAGTTCATCACAAATCCAAACTCTTAAAGAATTGTAAAAACTAAGTATAAAAAAAAAAGTGCTCACTTGATTCTCGCAATGATTCACAACGTTTATGAAGGCTTGTGATAATTATTCATAAACCTTAAAGCTCCTGATGATCGATGAACGCAGTAATTGTCCTAATGCCTTTTTATAATAGGATATATTTGCATTAATTATTCACAGTGTTTTGATGAAGCGTATACCAACAACGAGTGTTCTTATGTATGTTTGAGGTGGCAAACAAGCTGGAGCCTTCTCCGACAAGGAATATCTTCCATCGTTTCGCTTATACAGGTATATTGAACTTTAGAGTTTGTTAAGATGCTGCGTTGCCCCTGAAGTTGCGAACCACAGATCGCGGAAGAAGGGGCCAACGCCAAGATGAGTAAGTTTGTTGAAGAGGGTTGCTCCGGATCGATTAGGGAAAGTTCCTCCCATCATTTCTTTCTTCTTCTCATCTTTACTGTTTCCACTCTTGTTTACTGTATAACTATATGTCGATATATCCATATATCTGTACATACTTTGTTTACTCGTGTGACTGTAGCAACCTGCGTTTGTCCTTTCAAACTTCGAGCTTCTAAGAGGAATACTATTCCTCTGGCCGAAATTACTCTACGAGATACTCGAACCTGCAACAGGTAAATAGCAATTTCCAAAGTGACTTCAGCCTCTCTTTTATTTGATTTTTTTTCCAAAATTTTAACAGAGTTTTACAGGAGAATTTCGGAGCATCATTGTTCACTTTTCTTCGTTTGATTTAACGCAGTAACTTCATCCGTTACGATATTCACTCCTGGTCTCGTGGGCCCCAGAAAACATACCTGTACTCTGACTGCTCAGACATTACAGAAAGGTGTTTTAGACACGGATTTATGAAGGTGGAGTCCGAATCACTGGGGATTGCAGCGGATACACTTGGAAAAGTTTTCAAATTTTCGTCGGTGTTGTTGCCGTGAAGGCAGGATCGCAGCGCGTGAGCCCGAGCTCTCGTCCGCTGAATCAACCGATTTCCTTCAGCAACTACATAGTGTACAAACTATTTCTGATCTATTCTTCTGATTGAATAAAATATGATTAACATTTCGGAATCATTCGTAGAACGCTTGCGAAACTTTATTTTTTATAAATATCTTTCAGTTTAATATTTGTCGAGATAACCAAGTCATAACCAAACATTTCATTCTATAGCAGAATGACAAATTCTCATGACGGACACAAAATTTTTTAAATGATCCGGATATTCCTCGTAAAGGGATGAGCCCTTGATTTTGAACTTTTTAAATTTTTATACCCGTCTGTATTCTCGCAGTTATAAGCCTCAAAAAGTGTCACGTCAATCTTCCAAAATTGACGATCACTCGATCATAGAACTGGGACGTACAGGGCCATATGAAAAGGTCTAATCCCTCTGATGCTGGGAATCATTGTCACGTTATCTTTTCTAGAGGTATATTTTTTTTTCTTCCCATTGACCCCAGTCGAGAGCGTGGTATTAGAAATAGGCATGTAGAAGGTGGAAAACCAAAAAGAGTGAAATAACCATAACAAAATGGTTTCGAAGACTTTTTTGTTTGAAAAACTCGTCCATCATATGGAATCGAATATTATGATTCAATTAAACTTTCATTGACGATATTGGGTTAATCTATTATCGGCAAGTAGTTCGACGTGAATATATAACAAAGGCAGCGAAAGTTACTTTCTACCATTGAAACCAAGTGGGCTTCTCTCTCTTAAATAATTGATCGACTGTCTCAAGCTATAAAAAAAGAGCAAAAGATTTTCCTATCAGAAGCTGTCAGTGTGGTTGTTCCCAAAATTATGACGTCATTTCTCGACACAGCTTGCTTACAAGTTCACAGCAGCATGCTTTGAATCTGCGTACACAGGGTGCTTATATACATTAGGAGTAGTAAGCTGTAAGAGAGTGTTCGCGTCATAGAGTTAACGAGCTTGAGCTACCTGAGATTGCGTTCGTGCGTGCCTCCATCCTGATGTTCAGCTCAGAAAAGCCCACCAAACGTCTCGTGTCACAAGGGAAAATCTGTCTCTCTTACGGGGGTGTTGCAATATCTGAATATATGTATGGGAGGACACCGAGTCTTATAAGAGGACGAGTCCCTACGGGCTGATTCGCATTTGTCAACGACACTCGACACGCACGTACGCCACAAGACTTTCACAAGTTTCACCGGCACATGTGTATCCATATTTCCTCACATCAGCACTATTATACTCAACGTTGAAACTATATCGGATCTCAATACATGGCAGCTCGCTCGCGCGTCGCTATTTCAAGGCATCATTCTTCATCATGACATCCATCGTCATGAAAAAAGATTATTTTTACAAATCTCTTATGCGATTTCGAGTATAGATATTTATTTATTATCTTTTGGTCTCTATGCCAGAACACTTGAAATTTTACCTTTATTGATTTTACATACTAAATCTCGTATACAACAAAACGAGACAAAAATAATGGCTCAGAGGTCACAATGTTGATGGATGAAACACGAAAGTCGAATAGATTTAGATTCCGTAGAAGTACAGCTACCATCACAAACTCTCGCTACATGCTACATTAATATCTGCAACCGGAATTGCTTGAAAGAAATTGATAAAATACTCTTTTTCGACGTCTTTTGTAAAAGGCTGCATTAGTACCGAGAGATCAAATCAAGTTGCTCCGCATTCGTGGAAAATTGTTTAGTAAAGAAAAAAAAAAGCACGAATCTGTTAGCGGTGAATATGGATGCTCAACATCTACCAAGACGTTGATATATCCAGAAGTAGCCAAAACTCTTATCTGATCTGCCCTCATTATCGCGTGAAGAAGTTAAGCAGACGTAAGTAATTGGAGTTACGATTAGCGAGCTCAGGGTGTTTAATGAGAGGTGTCATGTGGAGTATCTCCAGTAGACAGAATGTTGCGTAATATGTCCACGTCAGCGAGAAGCGATGTGGTAGTCTCGCCCCCTTCCTTCTCTATCTCTCTGACATGAGGCTTCTCATTCATGCACCAACGTCGGCATTAACACTGAAAGGGTTCAAAGTCTCTTTGCGGGATCATTCGACGTCTAAGCGACACGATGTTTAGTCTTCATGGCTACATATTGATATGAACATAAGCATATGCATGTATAGGCGTTGGCATTCAATACATGAGCAGAGATTATCACAAGAGCCACGTCTGCAGGTCTGCAAACGGAAGACGAGGACATTTGATACGAACACACGCAGACTATCAGAAAGTTTGTACACTATTTGATGTGCTTCGGATGTGGATGAAAGCAGAATATTTATAAAGATGGATACAAAAGCAATATATTTACAAATGTCTGAGTAAAAAAATGAGAAAGAAGGATGAGGAAGAGTAAGAAAAGATGAAGCGAGACTAAGCCAGAGAAAAAGGCTTTTATACCTATGTATGAGCAACAAGATAAACTATCCCAGAGATCTGAGAAGCAGAGATAGACAGAAGGAAGAACAACGACTCGAGGACGGAAAAGACATGGAGACGGATATGCGATCGAGAAAGAGAAAAAAAAAAGAAGAGATTTTAGGTTTTGGGGGATAGAGAGAGTTAAAAAGAAGGAAAAAGGAAAGGGATTGAAGAGATGGGAAGTAGTGGGTTTGAGAGAGCGAGACCGCAGAAGCTATTGAATGAGGAATGGAACAGCGAGAGGAGCAAAAGCAATAGAAGGGGTGTGAGATGAGCGAGAGAGGGGAGAGCTAGGGATTGAAGAGAAAGAGGAGAAATGGGAAAAGCAGAGACCTACATATTCCGAAAGGCCAATGAGACGGCGCAATGTGGCCTTTCGTGTACTGCCATATACATATATATATATAGCGTCAGTTATGACTCGTTCTCTCTTTCTCCCCCCACATTCTCGCACTTCTTCCGACCTTCCCGTACTTACTCTCGCTCTGTCTTTCTCTTTCTTTCAAAGTACATGCACATATAGCGTTCCAAACTCGCGCACAGCAGAGAGAGCCCCCTCCGAGTTTCTCTCTGGCCTGACTCGCAACGCGCGCGCACTCTCACACAAATTCACACTCACGTATTCACTCACCTCCATACTAAAGCAGTCTCATGCACGGATACATGACTACCCGTACATACAAGAATATCGCCACTGGACTACCCAATACAGTTGGAACACGCGCTCTTCGTAGGTTTCAGAGTCGCAAACGGAGTGTCAGTCGTTCGCAGGCATCCGCCAACGCATACACGATGCTTCCACGTTCCCGCGTTTATTCAACAATGAGGCTAAACAACTCGAAATTCGCGCTTTCT
This sequence comes from Campoplex capitator, assembly GCA_037576405.1. NCBI lineage: Eukaryota > Metazoa > Arthropoda > Insecta > Hymenoptera > Ichneumonidae > Campoplex > Campoplex capitator. The sequence continues at coordinate 1,753,361 of JARBWI010000323.1, read as the reverse complement.
ACGTGCTGCTGCACATTCTTATTATTGTCTATATTGAGCCACGGTGTTACGAACACTCATGGATCTACGGATAATACGAGCCAGCAATCTAGTGGTCTCAAAGTTGAAAAAATTTATCAACCGGAAGTATGCGATGTCAAATCGAAAAAGGGCGATCAAGTTACCATGCACTATACCGGAACTCTCGTTGACGGCAGTAAATTCGACTCAAGGTCAGTCAACTATGAAGTCACCTTTTCTTATTTCAAGACGGATATTTCGTTTTTACATTCATACGGGCGTGCGTGCTTTTATTCATTTCTGTCGTCGATATAATGTGTGGCTGCCACATGTTAGTGGTGTGTTCGAAAGATAAAACGGAGCAACGGTATTGTTCAGTGTTTGCGTATTTCAGATTCTAACGACGCGCCACGTTTCATGCTTTTCATCTGGAATTGTGACTGTTAACCACATTTTTTTTTTTTTTCTAAATTAAAAACAGTTTCTGCCACCGTTGAAAATTTATTTAAAAATTCATCGCAACGTTCATTGGATCTGAGCAAATCTTCTTCATTTCGATTGCCCAATTTTTCTCGCCTCAAAATACTCCGACTCTTTGAAAAAACTGCCGAAATAGAAAACAGTTTTTAATTTTTCCATACTTTCTTTTTCAATGATATTGAGCCTCGAGAGATTTGCTCATTCCTTTTGCTGGCTATACCGAAACACCTCGTATTCTCACGCGAACCTCTTCGATCGTGAATCCGGTTTCAAAGTCCGAATATTCTCTCTCAGCAGACTCTCGGCATCGAGAACCCGTTTGGTCGAAGCACACACGGTTGGCTTACATCCATAACCAGAAAAGTTATCGTGCGCTATCATTCGATTTCCAGGCATTTCGTGTATACGTGGCGATTAGAACAGAAAAAAAGTTGTGAAACGTGTTAGTGAAAAAGCATCTGAAACGATAAATCTTTTACCGTTAAAAAGCCACGTGGAATTATTCACGAGGTTTTTTTTTTCAATTCTTTCCTTGTGTTTGAATTCAATCGAATTTTATCGTTTCGTACTTCGACTTTCTTCCAGATCAATCATCGAATATAATTTTTTTTTTTTTTTAAAGCGCAATCCGATTCGCTTTTTATACTCGTGATTGGTGGTTCGCGTGGCAAGAGCAGAAGCTGATATCACCCGGCAATTAGAACCAATTGTATCCGGATGATTATTATATAAGCTCATTCGATTGTTCCATTTCTCCTTCCTGTCTCTCTCTATCTCCCCTCCGTTGTCTATGGCTCTCTTGTTAATATTGTCGTTACCCAGCTGTTATATCGAAAACGCGTGGAGAGATTCATTGAAGTTGATCACAGCTATGTGAGTTTGCGGTGCAAAACACGCCGTTCAGTTTGTTACGCTGAGCAAACTATGCTCGAGGCATCCAACACAGAGTGAGGGAGAGGAATGCACACACTCTCTTAAACAGAAAGAGAGAGGGAGAGAGAAGTGAGCCTACATTGTGATTCTCGAAGCACTGTGCATGTGTATATACTACACATGACAGTATATGCACATATGTATATATCCGCACAAGATGCACACTTGATGCACGATGAAAGCATTAGCACAAGAGACCAAGGTACATGGACGCTGCAGCATTTACGTTCGCTCAGCAACCTCTCCTAGCTTTGTTATAGACGCCCGAATGAAAGTTTCTGTATGCATACTTCACCGAATCGTAAATTTACAAAGTTCAATTCTGAAATTCAATATCAATTTTAACTGTTGCCTTATCGAGCAATTTTTATTTCACCTTCACTTGTCGTTGCTCTTTCAATTTCACTGAGGAGCAACGTACCTGGCTGGGGTAATCGCGGTTTCACTCGAAATAACACGATTTGTTTGCTGTTGTTGTATAACGAAACGAAGACAAGAGACACTGCAGCGCCTCGACGCCAAATGTTAAAAAACAAAAAATTATGAATAATGAAAAAAAGTAAAAATTGTAATCGCGAATTATTCATTTGTAAATGAAACATCGAAACATTCAGAGAAAATCAACGAGATAGACCAGCCATCATATATGTATAACGCGTTTTTAAAATCAGTATGAATCGAAAAGAGTGAATGCGAGAAAAGAAAGAAAGAAAAAAAAGAAATGTGTCACGCTCTATGAAAAGAGAGTGCGAGAAAAAGTGATCGCGAGAAAGAAGTCAACAGTAGAAGCAGAAAGAAAGAGAATAAAACGAGGCCGTTTTAGAAAGTTCACCCCGTTTAACTGTACCCGAAGAAATTCGTGTGGAACCTGAATGTCATGGTAATCGAGAAATAAAATTCAGACCGTACCAAAGGCCGGTGCATTACTCCGAAACTCGATCCGAGACTACGGCGTGCTGGAAGTTCACCCACTTTTTTTTCTCCCTCTCTTGCGCGCGAGTTATCGTCGTTCATTTTTAGCACAAGTCATAAAGTTTATACCATTTTCGTATGTGAAAGAAAGGTCTTGCGAGTAAGCCTGGCCAGGGTTAGAGGAACAAACGAAAATCATTGACCGAAAGCTTTTTTATTCAATGCTGGAAAAAGGGGATTTGGGTTGAGAAAAAAAAAAAAAAAAAAAAAAGTTCTGGCTTATATCAGGTCTCTGCGAATTCGTGTGTACGAGAGAGAATAAGAGTGAGAGAAACTAAACGAGAGCTAACGGATTTATTCAGTATTGTCTAGAAGCAAAGGAACAAAAGTCCGTTTTCCCGCCAGTCCTCGTTAATTGGCTCACTCTTCTTTCATTCTTATCACTAATTAACCCTCTTCTCGTACACTCCCTCAATTTCCAGCTCTCTTTTTTTCGCCTTCTCATCTTCCCGACCCTCCTTTCTTCATCAGAGAAACTCGCTGGAGATAAAGAATCATGATAGATCGAACGCCACGGATATATAACGATTGAAGAGGCACATATAATTCCGTGTATGCATGTGTGTGTGTGTGTGTCTTGTAAAGAGATAAAGTGCTTCAAAGCCGTTGTACATAAGTACCGTTGATCGTAACACTCCAACGGTGTTTGTAAAAATTGGATCATAGAATTCATTGGGTTTTAATCATTCGTTTTTCAATACCAATATAAATATATCCGAATACGTTTTAACTCTCGCGTGAACGTATAGCTAACGATCGGTTCAATCATTCGAACATGCGTAGATGATTTTATTTTCAAACGAATCGCGGTAACGCGAGTGAGTATAATTAAATAAATCGAAACAAATAAATAAGAATACCATCGAAAACGTTTTACATTGAAGATTTTCCCGATTTGGCGGAACAAGATTTTATTCCACAGGTTATTTACCAAACGTACGAAATAAATCATGTAACTCAAGATTGCTGACATAAAATTGTCCCAACGCGAGAACATCATTGTTGCGACTAACCGTTATGTTTCACGCTCGATGCATGCGCTGAACGAAATGAGTATAATTCAGCCTAACAATGCTTCTTCTCTCTGAGCTTTTATCACGAGATCGTTGACGATCATTCCTCGGCAAAGATAGATCACGCATGTAGGAACAAAAAAAAAAGTGTTATGCACACAAATTTACACGAGTTTTTCGGTCGGCTATAGATCTTGAGACTTCTTCGCAAAAGCGAATAAAAAGGAAAAGAGGTTGACTCCATTTGGCATGCTTCCCTCTCGCTCTCCCCAGCTTGCTCCACCCCACGATCACCCATTTCTTTGGCATGACTCTGTGAGCTTGCAAACTCAAGCAACTTTGGTGGAGTCGACGAATCAGCAACAATCTACATTCATATATAAAAGTTACATCGTACTGCATATGAGTATATAAATGTATATATGAATAGCTTTTCAATTGTTCACGTGAATATGTATACTCATGATATATGTATTTATATATGTATGTACTTTTTTTGAATCCATGGAGAGTAGAGACTCAGTCAGCGTTACTGCGAGAGTAGCTTTTAATGCAGCGCTTTCCTCATCTCCGCTTCACTGCTGTTTTTTTCTCTTTCTATTTTCTACACTATTTTTCCATTCGCGCGAAATAAAACTCTGCCTACCTGTGCACATCACACCGTTATGCTTACATCATTTGCACATTTTTTGTGCCCAATTATTCAATAATTTAGCAAGTGGAGCGGAAGATCAATTTTATTTTTTTTATTTTATTTTTTTCAATTTTTGTTTCCAGCGAATTTACAGAGTCTCAGTAATTTTCTGGTTCGTTGTTATTATAAAGTTTTTTTTTTTATGCGTAACAAAGATGTCAGGTTCGTTGCTATTGGATTGCAGAGTATAAAAAAATAAAATTAGTATGTGAAAATCGAAGTTGTAATAGATTCAAAGGACGGCCGTCCCTGTGCACGAATTTGAAGCAGATTTCAGTGCATGATAAAAGTATCGTTGACTAGAAGCGGATTGTTAGTTCTATGATCACTGAAATGAAATTTGAATCAACACACACACACACACACACACTTTTTCAAATCCTTGAAATTCATGTATTCTATTCATTTATTTTTCTTTTGAGGGTTCATACGAGCTTATCTCATCACTTTAACGCCCCTTCGCCAATTAGTCTCATGTTTCTATGAGACTCCCCAACTGTTGTCCACAACCATTCGTTTTTAACGCAGAACAATTGTATCTGTACGAGAGCCAAGAGGAAGCTGTCAAAAATCCACTCGTTACAGGCGATCACGGCTTTAATTAGTATCAGTTATATCAGTTACTCGAAAAACTGCTGCCTGCTCACATCAGCCATCGCAGTGTGTGCTACTCGGTGTCATCGCTCTCGAATGTTTTGTGTTTGAAATATTGATTAATGCGAGACGATTCCATTAGTTTTTAGCACGTGAAATGTTTCGTGCAAATAATAAATACAAATTTTACTAACGCCATAGCTGTAAAAATATCAGCCAAAATAGATTTAAAAAAAAAAATAAAAAAAACTACAAAGATTGAACGAGAGAAAAAATTGACTCGTCGGAGCTGCGTGTATAGAACGAGATCTTATGCGTGTGTGCATATGTAAATAAAAAAAAAAAAGTACGTATGAGTTGGAGTTCTGTGACGGACTCAAGTGCCGTTTAATTCGTCTTCCGGGTTGGTCGTATGCGGTCTACATGATCGTTGGCGCGTATGGCAAAGAGAAATGCAGGAAGCATCAAGTGGGTTTTTGAAGTTATTTTTTTTTTTTTAATCTTGCTGCAACGCGAAAATGAGGGTTGGCGAGTGGTCTCGTGTGTCTATGTGTGCAAAGGTAATGGGTACGGATGCGAGGTGAACCAAGAGAGACGCGTGGTATCGTTGATATATCCTCGTTACCAGGTGACATCGTCGATCCAAACTCGATTCACCTTTTCATAACTTTCCAGTCGTCGCTCTCGTTTCAAATCAACCCTAGCTCAACTTTGTCCACCTTTCATATATCCTCCGTCCCTTTCTAGAATCATATGCTCCAAGTACTTTGATGACGTTTGAACTAACATTTACAAATGACACTACATTTATGTGGATTTTATGGCGAGCTATTTCTTTGATGACTTTTCAATCAAAGCGAAGCGTTTCGAGAGCGTGACTTTCTGCAAAAGATCATCGATTCTACAGCTAATGCCTGAGGTTCGCGTTAAACTAATTAACCAAGAGGACATATACGGCTCATGATTAAACAATTATTCGTATCGCGTAGCTTTTTAAATATGGATTCACTCGTATTCACAATCACGATTCAATCGAATGAATTTTCAAAAATCTCGCCGAGTGAACGTTCTTTTTCTCATCACTTATAGTAGTCCCACTTTCAATAGTTGCTAAAGCTCCTACGATGAAACAATTTTTGGCACATATAATTCTCAAAAGGGCTCGATCACTTGTATTTGCAGAAATTAATCTAATTTCGATAGACTAATCCATTCAGGTTTTTCTCGTTTCTCATTCCTTTTTTTTCGATTTTTTGAGTCTCCATCGTTAAGTACTTAACAAAAGTTGAACGTGTAGTTCAGATTTTGGTTCTGTCACTGTAAGTGTTATCGTGAAGATTGCAATTCCTTAAAGTGCATGTTAAAAAATCGAATTTTACGCCTCTGTAACCAAATGTATTTTCATCTAGGATTGTGGTTCACCCTTCCACTAGAATTCAGTTATAGTATGGCGGAGACTCTGGCATTGAAACCTCGGTAGTTCAGGACGAAGTTCGTCGCATAGCGCTCCGTTGAATCCACATCGTCTTCGTAACATTTTCTTTCTCCTCCTTCCCTGGCATTGGCCGTGCGATAACACTTTAGCTGATGTGGTACGCACGATAAGGCTATCAGCCTGCTAAAACTTTGCTGCGCGATTTCTATGATATGCTACCAAAGGAAAAGATCCAAAGTACAAGGGACAGAGATACAGTGGTCTCGGTTAGATGAAAACACTGCTTATTTCCATTCGAGTTAATGAGAAAAGCTATTTTCAAAATGACAAAAGTATACACCCTACTTGAAATTAAAATTTTGATCGTTATTCTCGTGATCATTGATCACGCAATCATTGAAACAATGTTCTACTCTCTTTTCATAAAAGAAGAATTTTATTTGAGCTCTTGTTGATAGATTTATTGAATAATTAATGAAGATCAATATTCCCAATAAATCAGAAGTGGTTGAATTCTGTGTGAAGAAAAAGAATGTATTCGAATTGATGACAAAATTACAATCAATACGCTTATCATAACGTTTATTTTCGCGAGTTGCGAGATACCAAAATATAACGTCAATAAATGTCATACATTGATAAAAATGATAATTAGCCAACGTAGCGAGTTCACCCCGAAATTCGATTACACGTTATTTATATATTCTGACGATAAGAAATTTGTTTTCATTGCGATAACAAATTCCAGAATACGAAAAAATTCGTGGACGTTATCGCCGGGACAAACCGCGTATAGGGCGATAAACCACAGCGAAGGCAGAAACGATAACGGACTATCGCCTAGTCGCACAGAGCAACGTGTGTGTTCTGTATGGAACAGAGCACAGTTCGTGGGCTTCCAATCTTGCACGAGTTACACGCAGTTTCGAGAGAACCTGATGTTATCACGGTCCAGTCCATCGTGACGTGTGCATCAGTTTCACTCTCGGTACAAAGCTCTCTTGTGAGGCCGTGAGCGTTACTACATCGAACAATCGACAAATGCGATACCACTAAATAGATTCCCTTTGCTTCGTAAACTATAAGGCTTGTATGTGGTTTACTGAATTCTCGATGAACTACAGTAATCGTACTGAACTTAACATTCAATTTAAAAAAACAACTTTTTTGACAATTCCGAATTCATTTCACGTGTATGACTTTTAATCTTTTTCAACTCTGATGCTCAACGAGGTTTCTATCAAAAACGATTGTTTTTCAATCAAACGAATATCGATTCTATCCTCACTTATCAAGCATTTTATCTTCACATCTTTAACTCGTGTTGGCAGTACCACAACAGCTTCATTCTCTTGAACATCTTTGTTCTAAAAATACATAACGTATTTGCTCTTCGATAAATCCCTAATGTCACCACTAACCTTAAGGACCAGAGCACTAGTCAAAGAGGTCTCAAGAGCGGAGTTCTCACGAAGTATCGCTGTAAAGAGTAGATCTGCTGCTCTACTGTCTTCAAAATAAATGTTGACCAACTGTGCCCTTGTGCTCAACACTACAATTCAGCCAAAACATTTGTATACAAGTTTCTTTACTTCGTCACTCGTTCACTCGAAACCATAAAAATATGAATAGGAAGCAGAGAAACAAGATCACCGATAGCTGCATTCGTGCATAATTTTGTTACTTTGCAGGATTATATACGTACTTGAAATTAACGCTTAATGTATGAAGATGATTTCGGGATTATTGAATATTCTCTGCTGCCAGTATCACTGTGATTTCGTGGGCACTCCAGAATCCTTATAACAATTCATGACACAGCAGTCTCCTTCGGGCGTAGAAATAGTTCTCTATATTTATGTGCATGTACTGCATATATTCGATAACTAAAAGCCAATCCCAGAGAAGAGGAAATGTGGAAAAATATTGTGTAGAGTCTTCTAGCTACAATCGAAGTTCATTCATTGGTACTTTTACGCGCCAGAGTATTTTCCTAATTGCGTTTTATAGAAAGCGGGAATAAATGGAGTCTCGCCAAAACGAGATTAACTTTATGTTAGAAAATTGAATGATCCCACGCATGGTTACAGCTGATTGTGATTAGGCTGCATTTTAATGCAGCTCTTTGCGACAAATATTTATGAAATTTTGTTGCTTTTCGAATGAGTCTGATCCCCATTCGATTGGACACGACGTGACCGATTGCTGGCTATGAATTTTGTGTAAAAGTGTGATTTCAAATGAAACATCTGAGCGATACGGCATCAGGAACAATTGCTTTCTGATCTGCCTCGTCCTCTCACCCACCGAATCAACATCCGTTTCACCTCGTTTATTCATGTATACACAAATATGAAATATGTGAGTTTGTGTAATTTTCTCATCCAGAAATACTTCGCTCGAAATCCCAATTAATTTTATGTGATTTCAATATCTGCAACGCGAGACAATAAATATAAATGTATTGTTGACGAGGCACTTATCCAACAGTCGATAAAATTTACACACATCGAATTTCTCGTGATTTTTTCATCAATTTCCATCAGTGATGATCGGACAGTGTATTAACATGAATTAAGGAGTTTCGGTACAAAAGGCAAAATGTTAAGAAATTAATGAAATTTGGTGATAATGTTCTTCAACATCAAGTACGAAAACACAAATTTTTTCAAAATTTTCTTCTACTTAGTTATCGAGTAATTATGCATTAAAGCAGATTTCTTATGCCCGAAGTGTATACCTATATATATGGAAACGCTATGCTTATACACGTGAACTTTAGTCTCCAATTACTCGATAACTGTGTAGAAGAAAAATCTGAAAAAATTTCTATTGTCAAATTTGGCACTGAAGAATATGTTCACCAAATTTTATAAAATTCTTAACTTTTTGAAATTTTTTGTGTTTTTAACATATGGTTTAGCATGGCAACATTGTATCGCCAGTACCGAAACTCCTTAAATCGATGCCGAGTATTAAAAAGGAAGCTAACTCGAGTCTTGTTCCCCATTGATCCAGCAATTTTTTCGAAAAAATGTTTTGAATAATGACGCTAGAGCGGTACAACTTAAAAGAGCAGAATTTTGAGTTTGAACTTTTGTGACTCGTAGGTTTTCAATTGACCTGAGAGTTCAGCGATGAAGAATTCTCGTTTTTCTACGAGATTACTGATCAGGAGAATTTTTTCGTTATTATATATCGTGCTCTGCTCATCCGAGTTGTAAAATTTAATTAATTAAGAAATAGGATGCTGAGAGGGTGAGTGGTTCGATATGTTACTGTATATTTATATTCTTAATCTAATCTGGATGAAAAAAATAAGAAGACAAGAGGCTCGAATGTTTTGTTTTCGTAACTGGAGTTAACTAGTGGATTTAATTAGTGCCAGGTAGTTTGTGTCGGGAGCTGGAGATGGTGGCTCGTACCAAACATGTGTAGGTAAAACGTTGCGCAAGAAAAGGTATATTCGCTCGGTAGAAGGCACTACAAAATGGGAAACGTCGGATTCCCTTGTCTGGGTGTGCTGCTAAATGTTTTTCCATGTGGAAAATGAACGACTCGTGGCCTACACAAATTTCTGTATACGTATATATACGATCACGTAGGTTTGAACCGTTTTCTTGTAGCCTGCATTTTGTCCGCTGGTCTTCCCACAAACACTCGCAAATGCTTGCCATGAAAAGCGTAGAAAAGGACAATTTACCAAGCCAATTCGCAAGAAATTCCTCTAATTATAAGCACTAGTAAATACGTACCTAATTTCGTGATGTATGCACGCGTCATAAGTAAATATAGAAAACGATATGTAAACTGAAGTTTTGATCTTACGAAAGACTCATACAACGAGCCATTAATCATCAGTCGATGTAATACAGACTCGAATGACTCTTTTCATGATTCCCATTCAGTCGCCTGTTCTCTTCGTTTTGAATTCTTTATAAATGAAAGATTCTAATTTATTTATCCAATTTTTTTTTTTTTTTCGAAATTCAAGAAATCAATGTATCTGAATATTTTTACTGCTCTACGTTAGGCCAAAAAATAGACAGATTATGTGGAAAACTTTGGATGGAATAAGCTCCGAAATTTTCATTGCTTCAATAGCGCGCGAAACAAGTCGTTTCATCGAACGAGCAAAGTTACCGTTTAAAATTTATACGGAGCTTTGTTGATACGCACGTCATTCCGATGATCGATTATGGATATGAACCTATGGTGGAACCCTGCCAAATTCCATTCCCATATCGACAGGCATGAATTGCGATTACGGGAGGTCGCGCGAGAGCAATTCGTATTCGCTGAATGGCTTGTACCAATAATATCATCTCATCAACCGGATGATAGAGGACGAAAGGACACACACTGTGCTTATTGAATTGATCACGCAACCGACATCGACCTGCCAACCTCCGAAGAGCTTTTCGACGTTTACGTCACAAGTATTCTACCGAATTTCAAATGTCGTTTCAAACGGTTATGAGAGCTGCGTACACACTTTTAATTTCCTTGATTGCCCTTCCCCTGGAAGAGCGTTGTACGCTTAAATATCTTTGTCGATCGGTTGAAAACTTGATGAAAGACTTTCTACAAAGTTGACATCAGAAGCAACATTCGATTCCATCGAAAACGCGATAATATCAAAGCAATCGCATCAGCATTTAGATCGAAAAGCCAGAATTTGCTTGTTACGAATTCTCTCTGCTTCATATAGTTTGCATGATTTTTTATTTTCTTTATTTATCGAATATCAAATTTAAGCGAGCAATCACAGTCTGATCATCGAATGAACACAGGCATCCATCTGTCACGAGACTAAAGTTTCCAAGCAAAAGTCTCGTCTATGAAGACCGCAGCCTTCGAAAAAGGTCAAAGAATATATTTTTGGGGGATCAACCTCATCATCCGGATAACCGTCAACCATTTTTTTCGGACAGCAGTTCACGTGTACAACGACGCGTGCCCTGTACTACTTACAAAAAGGTCCATTACCGACATAATACAATTGAAATTGGCGTTCCAAGTATCGAAAAAAAATGCAGCAACGTCGTGTGAATAATCATGGAAAATAGAGAGCGCATTGTCAACAAAGTCAATTACTTTTACAATTTATCAGGAGTAACGCGATTGAAAATTCGGTCAAATGCAATTTTTACGGACACTCAAAGTGGACCTGAGAACTTTTTTTTCACGCTAAACCGACTGGTGTCTTGAGGGTAGTTCTCGTTCAGTTTATTCCCAGTCATGCTTTTCCTTACTCTCTTCCGTTCCAAGAGTTTTCAACATCTAACTAAACGGTTCTTCTCTTGACACTTTTCTTTCGCACACTCTTCCTGGGCTTTAATTCGGCAGGAAAAATCGTGAGACCCTCCCACCCCCCTCAATCAGAAACGATCGCAAACAGGCTTCCGCTTATTCGTGGTGCAGCCAATCTGATATCAAGCTTTCGCAAATACACACATATATGTATGTTTGTACAGGGTGTCCGGAGAATGATGAATCGAAAAAAAAATTGACGATTGGCAAATTTCTGTATTTCTATGAACGAAAAGTAAACTCACTGAAACTTGACAGTAGCTCTGTACCTATCTGGACAAAAAAGCATGATCAGTTGTGAAATCCTCGAACGATCAATTCCGTACTTTTTTCTATTCTCATTCCATCATTTCTGAAGCATTGATATTTGGAACGAGTGAACTGTATTGTCAATTTAATAAATAAAAAAAAAAGGTTTAACGAATAATACGACTTTCATACCTTCGCAACGATACTTCAGAGAAAAAAATTAAAGCAATTTTTTCAACATTTCCGTGACTCTCCTATAACGCAGATAACTTTTTTTGTCGATCGTTACGCGTCGCGTGATCCATCGGGATTCGGACACCATGTGTATGAATATTTGAAAATTCTGATGAGAGAATCCTGCGAATGTGACTGGACCAGAATCTCGTGCACTCCAACGTGACAGATCAAATTTTTTAATTAAAATGAATCGAATCATTGACCCGTTTACAGTTATATTGAAACGTGTGAAAAAATATCGCAATCCAATTAGCGCAAATTCTCATTTGCTAGTAATGGTTTAATCTTTATTATTTGTGCCAAAACACACTCGACCGATGAAGTTCTTGTGGGCAAGCGAAAAAATCAGAATGTGTGAAAATAACACTTTTTAATGAAGCTATTTTATACGTGTGTACGCGTATATATAATTTATGGCGAAATATTGATGAAGAAAAATTCCCTGGAAGTTTACCAGACTAGAAGAGTCCCCGTGATCGTTGTTCACAAATGATGATTCTTCCACGTATATATTTTTAAAAGTTTGATGAATTCTCTAATTTCATCCATTCATGAATATACAAAATCGTTAATTTTGCAAATTCTTATCGTCTCTTCGAATAAAATACAAGACCAACTCTGTTTCAAACGTTCAAACTATGATTTTATATAAATTTATAGTTTCTTAGCCTCTTTCCTCTCCCCGAAATACGTGGACATTCGACATGGTGCAAAGCAAAAGAACGTATCTCATAACTTTTCGCATGTGAAAGCCCACAAGCTCGCCCTTCTCTTAATTCACTCGGTATATATACATAAAACACGACAACTGGTGCGAAATAATTAACAGCCCTTGTACAACCGGTACGAAAAGAGCCACCACCTCACGAGGTTATTTCCACGTCTGCCCTCTTCAGAAGCTCCTCAAAATTTCGAGCTTTATGCACGCACTTCGCGCTACCACTTCAAATATTTAGGTAGCGACGACAATTTCGAAGCTGGCGGAAAGAAGGCGAAAAGAAGGAGGGAATAGAGAGAAAGAGAGCGAGAGAGGGAAAGCGCTCTTCAACAGCTAGAGTGTGAACCTCGAGGATCAATGTTTAACCACAATCATCCCCTACATGTACTCGTGAAAAACACACAAATAAAACTGAATATAATTCCTATTTTTAGGCTGTCGGATGGATAGTCGACCGAATCATTACAAAATCGAATTTTTGCAAATGGAGAAGAAAAAGAAAACAATATTCCGATCGAACGATACTAATCACGGTTGAATAATATTTCGCCAATGAAATAGATTCGATTTCAATGAAAACGAACGACTTTGTTGTACGAACGATTATTCAACTTGGAACGAACGTGAAACGAATGAAATCAATCAGATTGATTTCATCCAAATATATATACGATCGTATGTGCTGCATCTTTATGCAGCTTTCGATTTTTCATGTTTTTTGACCCGCTATTTCACTCATTCTAGTGATAAAATATCAAATTTTCTCTGATTTTGTTCAGACCGATTGAAAAATACATTTTAAGCACAAAATAAACTGAGTACTCAATTCAAGAGATTACTGTTTGTTTTAATTTTCATTATAGTTCGCAATTATTGAGTTTCGCGTATGCGTTCTCCTGTAATAGCATGAATTCCTGTATTATATACGTTTCCATTGAAAAACAAAAAAAAAGTTCTTTTATCCATCGGTATCCTAGACTGAATTCGCGTCATTCGCAAATACGTTCATATATATGTATTTTGCGCAACCGAGTTCAAAACTCGTTATGCCCACTTAACAATGCAGATTCATCACTCTCTTTTTCGAACTCTTTCCGTCTCTCTTTCTCTCTGTCGACACTGTTCTCTCACATACTTTTGTGAAGGTTTTTTCATGATACTTCGGTATTCGCGACAAGAGAATTCTGTGTCAACCAAACGTGGCATTATTATCGTTCAGGAGAAGTGAAAAGAGAATAAGAGAAAGACAAAAGGAGTTATGTAGCAAAATAAAATGTTTATATATGTTGTAGTATATTGATTAAATTTGAAAATATTTAAAAAATAAAATGAATATCAAACTACTGGATTCAGATGGAAGAGTAACACGAAACTAATAAGTGATTCAATATTTTCTTGTGATTATCGTTTCAATACATCGTTCCTTCTGGACTAATGATAGAAAAGAAAGAATAATATTGATTGAATAAAATCAACGTGGTGTGAATGTGGTCTGAAAGTTATGATGAGTGCGAGAAGAAAGAAATTTTCTTGAGCAAAATGAATCAATAACAAAATCATTGCCAGATGAATGGAAGGCATTCATTTGTTCGCCTTTATCGACAAAGGTTCTTCCGCAATTCTTTCCGGTCGCGTTTCCCGCCGCCGGCCATTGGGCTAGCTTCTCAATATGTTTCTATGATCACTTTTTCCCGCGCAAACTATGTTTCGCACAAGTATTTTCGCAGGTCATATCTTTTGTGCCGTGATTTTCTATTTTTCTACTTTTATCTCACACGCCCCCTTACAATTTCTAATCACATTACGAATCAAATAACTCGGCTATTAGCTTTCGTTGAAAATTATAATTATTCAAGCTCGTATACTTAATAATATTTATTTTTTCATCGTTTCTGTATTCATCGCTCCAGATTTTTACGACTCATCTCTTCACTTGGACTGCTCCATACGGATTTCTTGTTCTCGTCGTCACCCCTTAACATAATTACCGCCAGTCACTTTTTCTTAATGAACTACTGTATCGAATATTGCACGAGAGAGCCAAGAAAAACCGGAAATCCCAACCTACACAGACGACTATATATTCTTGCTGAGTTCCTTTTTAAATATCTTTTCAAGCACTTTTTACACCGTGTATCAGCAAATTCGACTGTAAAGATTGTCACCGTTTACCGCTTCAAGAGGTGAACGTCCATATGATGATCCACATATTCGCCGCAACGAGTGTGCTCGAGCCCGCATTCCACGCTCGGCAAACTTTCACAATTTCTTTTTCGCCGAAGCACTTTACCGATCGGTAATAAACGCACTTTCTGAATTTCTTTTCCAATATAATTTCTATAGTCAACATGTGATAATAGATGCAGTATTTGCTCGCACGTTCCAAAGTTACGGGTACCGTAGAGAGGGGAACTAGCCAAACGAGTAGAAAATCCGAACGAGTTGACAGCAACACGCCATGGCCTTGCTGGAAGGGGATTTTCCAAAACAATGAAGTCTTTTGTCGATATCAGGCAGTTGATAACGATACGAGCTGGAAAGCAGAACGGTGATTACCCGTGAACGTTAAAACTGCACAGTACGTCGTCTGAATCATCGTTGTTAAATAAAAAATACGCCACATTGAACTGATAGTAATTGCTCATTCGAGAACAGTGACTTCGACGGAATATCTTCAACGGAGATCCTTCCGGATGAAAATTACCTGGAAATTTGTTTGAAAAAGAGAGAAAAACAAAACAAAACTGATATCCCAATAAAAGCACAATCACTACGAGAAGGGAAGTTGAATATAGACGATGGAAAAAAATTGCAGGGATATCTTCATGCCAAATATTTATCTGGAAGCAGTTCGTTCGCGGCTTTGGCACAATTCCAATAGCAATGGATCTATGTACTATCTACACGGGATATGTTTGAGGGGAATCAACACACGTAGCTCTCGTGGTTCTTATGGAGGATTAATTGACCAATGTATGTACGGAGTACTCGGGCAAGAACCACCTCTTCGTAAACGTGCTCAATGATTCTACGATTTTTATTATTCTCCACTAATAGTTTTCATACACATGTGATCAGACGTGTTGGAATTTAGTGTGATTTTTGTTGTAAGAGTGATAAAAAAAAAAGCTTCAACGTTTTCACATGATCAGATGTGTTGGAATTGGGTTTCGATCTTGTTGAAAAACTAAGAACAAAAAATCTTCAACTTACTATGTTTTATCTCTCACTTTTGATATATGACCGGAATAGAGATTCCAAAAAAAAAAAAAAAAAAAAAAATAAGATGATCACGTGAGAACATTCACTCCGTTTACACATCGGGTAGCAAAATCTGGAATTTGAAGATGCTCGTAAGAGAAAATGTTTTGCGATCAAGTTCAACCACACACCTTTATACCAAAGCTTCATTACCCATCGCTTGTGGTTTCCAAGACCGGTGGTTAACAAAGGGTTTACCAACGTGCCCACTAATTGCCACGTTCTTGATAACGAACCTCGGCCCACTTGCAGAGGATGTATTACTCTACAGAGCCCATATAGCCAGAGCAGTCTGCTGAATTTTTCCGATAATGGCATGACGCCCGGTTTAAACCAGAGAAAATAACGAAGATACGAGATGAGGGACAAAGAAAATATTAACGCAGAAAATAAGGAAATTGAGTTAACGATTCACTACTGAGTTTTGAGGTGGATTAAACGAAGCATGCTACTACAGAGAAACACTATTGTTCACCATTTTTATGCAACATTCAGTTCAATTTGTCAAACACGAATACTTTGTTGCCGCGAGGGCAAGTGTGAAATACCGGAGGCGTACAAGAGAAGCATGTACAAAAACAAGCTTAACGAAAGGCCTATGAAAAATTTTTGGCAACATTTTCGAGTAGATAAATCCAAGTTTTTTTGCAATTTTTTACTGTTTTTTTTTTTCTGTGAAAAAAGGAAACGCGAGACACGGCTGTGATACCGCTTTGTGGAGAGATCACTGTCGAAATAAAAACTTCCATTCTAAACAGTACCGGGTGTACTTGGTCAAAAATTTATTTACGAAAATAATAAAGTGGGACCACGGAAATGCATACTAATATCTTCCTCGAAACTTGCTTGATTTCAAGACTGTCTCTGACAATATGATGTATTTTTAAATAATATTAATAACAATTCTCGAAACACAACTCATTGGTTTTTTGAAGAAAAAAAAGAACGATACCAAGAGCCTCGTCACCTGTAATCAGGATTCAAAAAAATCATCGAAACTTGCCCACGAGACGATTTTTAAAATTGTGACGAATTCATTTTTTGAGCCTGACTGGCTATATCGCGAAAAATAGCTGCACGATAAGTTGAACATGCACTGCAGGAATAGCAGAAATAAACGGAATGAATTTTGAAAAAAAAAAAAAAAAAAAAACAATAAAAAAAAAAAAGATCAGCGATGAAAAAATTGTTTGCTTTTTTTTTTTTCGAAAAAATTTGAATCACGATGTGTGTGAAAACGAAGTCATTCAACCGGTGCTAGAAATGTGCTCGGAACTTCGAACAGAAAATCCGAGAATAAAGTTCTGAAAGTCTTCGACGTTCCGATAACGGATTTTAGTACGATCAAAGGAAATTCCTTATATTTAAGAAAATAGCAACGAAGAAAAAAGGAGAAAGAAAGAGAGACGAGAGAGAGAGGTTGATTGGCAAGAATGCTCGAGGCGAATTCAGTCTTCGTTGTCGCTGTCATGTCCTCGGGGTCGGGGAGTCTGAGATGCAAGATGGATCTTATAGGAGCTCTATGATGTACGAAAAGCTTTCAGTAACAACGAGCACAGCGCAGCATCCATCGCTCATCTGCTACTGAAAACAAGATAGAACAACCTTCCGCGAATTTCGAGAAGAAATCGTTTTATGAACGCGCTGACGAGCACGAATTGTTACATGTATACGTGTATACATGTCAGTAAAACAGGATGAAAATTGGAAGGAAACGTTATTGCCCGTAACGAAAGTTCACTCGGTCGAGACAAAAAGCGATCGCGTCCTCGTACGCAATTTCTTCACGTACCAAATACATATAGTGCACGCGCAATTGATGCATGTAGTACGTTTATCGTATATACACACACACACACTATATGCATCCTTGTACGTTTTTCTTTACTACTTCATCGCTTTATATGCGTCTTTCTTGAACCGAAAAAGACGAGGAGAGCTTGAAAATGTATGTATATATAGTCGAAAAAAAATGTCTTTATTGTACATCTCATTTTGTCGAACACTCTTTGTCAAAAGTTAAAGATCTCTCGCCTCATTAATTGTCGATTAAAAACTTGTTCAGTTTATAGCCTTTGTCGTTGAGCTCGTCTCCGAAAGGTTTATCAATTGAATGAAAGTGTTAAGAAATTTGTAGATAAGTTTTTGGCGAGAGAAGATTTCGTCGTAAAGTTTTATGTGATTGAACCGGTTGGCACTTTACTGAATTTCAACTAAATTTCAACAAACTTTAAATTTAAATTCTTCCAAGAATTATGAAAAAATCATTAGAGAATCGCAGGATTCTTGAAGATGAAGCTGCATTCCTTTTTTTTTCCATGAACTTTTTTGTATTTGTTCATACCTATCGTACAACACATAATCCAAATGTAATTCAATTGCACAACTCAAAAAAAAATGAAAAAAAGAGCCAGCCATCGCGCTAGCTCTCTGCTCGACAAATGGCTGAACGTTGTTGCCGATATTGAATAGTGCTCGGGTTAACTTCGTAAAATTACACTGGTCGCACAGCTTGTGAACAGCGTTGATCCAGCGCTACTTTCGGTATCGAGTCGACGTCGGTTCAGTATCGACTTTTATTATTAAATTTTCAAGGCTATTTTTTCATGACTCGTGAATTCGAACTATTAATTTAGTTGACATTTCAGAGCTTTCTGTCTGCACAAATTAAAATAACATCACTTGACAGCTTGACAGAAATGTCGATTTCGTGAATACATTTCACGAAAAGTTGGCCTCGCTCTCTCTTTCTCTCTCTCTCTATCTCTCTCTCCTGCCCGCCATCTTACAGTCGTTTCTTCGTATTCTTTTATAATTGATTCTGTATGACATGACAAATCAGAATTGTGACGAGAAAGTTCTGGAGAAAGTTTGACGCAAATGGTATAGCAGAACCGTCACTTCTTGTTTTATACATGTATGTATATATATATATACTCACTTACAATTAGGATCGTCATTACGTGAACTCGTGATTACTTGAAATAAAGTCGAGGTTTCCAAACTGTTGAACAGTATTTTCTAATACGTGAAATTTTGAGTATTAATTTTAACGCCCGCGCGTCTAACGGTTGAAATCAAAATTCCAAGTTATGACAAAATGCTGTGCTTTATGAAGGTATAAATATCAGGAAAATCATCAGTTATAATACCCCAAGAGCTTATAAATTATCAGCTATTTCCTGACAGCTTAGTTGCCAGCAATGTGCGCGTGTAGTTTGACCCCATCACCTTGCTCGGAATTTCGATCTGCTGCTAAACGCATTCCTTAATAAAAAGCATGTGAACTTTAATCGAGAGAAGAGAGTGACAGGAAAATATCCTGGTGCGTTCGACGTCGAACAATATTTGAGCTCTCTTCAGTTCAAGATTCTTTCAAGTTCAATTAATTCATCAAAATGATTTTACGTTTCACGCAATTGATCGACACTGCCTAGACCTGAATTTCATTTCTGCTACTCGCTTTCTTCCTTCCTAAGTATCTGATTAAGCTAATTATGTACAGTCGTCATAAATTCTTCCAAGGACTCGAATAACGTGAATCGAACCAGATAACTAAGCACCTGTCTGATCCAATCGAACCTCTATTAAAACAATGAGCCATGCGTGTACAAAGATATACATGCACAGCATGGTTAAAACGGTCAGCGAGCCCATATCAGCTTCATTGCTCCGATTGTTTATTATTCATCGTTTATCATTGCGATTTAATGAAGCACAGTTTATACGGAGACTGGTCATCCTCATTATCACCGTGACACGTTTGTTCAACTCTATAGATAAACACACATACGTGTATAAAGTTTATGCCCTAATATAAATACAAATACGTATATGTATATAGAGAGAAATGTACTCTATCTTTGGCTGTCTCTAACCTACTCGCTCTTTGCTGGCACGCGAACAAATAACCTGCGCATCGCGTTTAATATCCCCTGAGCCATATTAATTTCTGGGGCTTTTGTTATTTCGACGTGTATATTTGGCGACCGCGTTTGCACCCCGCTCGTATTTTCATAAAACGCATATACGTGTGCGTTTCACATTCCTGTTTATAGTGTCAGTATCGTATGAGTAAAACGCGGCAACTATGAATCCTTGCATCCTACCGTTAAATGATCACTCCCGATCTGTCTCTATTCATCTCTCATCCTTCCTTCTCTTGTCTCCCGCGGTTGCTCCGGAGCTTACAGAGTCGAGAATCATGTACGCAGAATACGTGCTCGAGTGTATATATATGTAGGCGTACGCGTATCACAGAGTTCGAGCACGAAGTCAACCCGACAAATTTTCTAAGTCACGTCCGCAAAGCGACGACGACAAGCGCGCACGCACACATATACACAGGACACATCGCATCGATACGCGAGCTGCTACATATATGTTTATGCAGGCACATAAATTAAACGTATATGTATGCACTGCGTCTTCGGTACATACCTCTATCAAATTACTTCGAGTTGATACTATACTTGCGAAATAAAAATCTTTCCACAAAGCTTGCAACGAAGACTCTCTTCTTTGTCCACTGTACTTTCTCTCGTGAATCGAAGAACCTGTATTCGTTTGGCGATGTACATTTCGAGAGATTGAGGGCAAAGACACGACGTGTTTTTGTTCATTATTCGTATGTTTTTTCTCTTTCGCTAAGTGACTATAAAAAAAAATTGATCGACTCGATAGATAGACATGGTTGCATCTTTTGTTTGGATAAACCAATTTTTTTTTTCCTCTTTTTCGGTGGATTCGGTACCCGAAGAACTGAGATAGTGTGTCAATAAATTATTCATTGACTTATTTTGATTTGATTTTAAATGCTGAAAATGAAATGAATTTTTAACTTAATTCCATGTATATTCGACTGTTACAGAAGAGGGATATTATAATTGTATAGCTTATAATTGATAATAATAGCTATAATTGGGTCTGTATCCCGACCACCGCAATGAATATTTGTTTGAAATACGTTTAATCGAAAGACAAATCATGAAAATGGATACGTCGCATATGCGGAGGCAACATTTGCTCGTTTTAATTCAGATTTTCAACGTGAAATATAGGAGACACTGGAGAAACGAAAGTTTCAAATAGAGGTTCATCGTTAAATGGCTATTTCAACGGGGAGACACTGAAATAGTGATTGATTGGTTGTTAATTGATCGCGAGGAAAATGGAGAGAGAAAGAGCGAAATGGGAAGAGCGATCAGACATTTGGATTCAACGAGTCAATTTCTCGTTTATCTGAGCACATCATTCGAGTGTGTATTCCTTTAGCTTGAAGTAGTCACATCTCACAACGTTGCGGACTCGTTTCGTTTATTCTTATGTGCCATATAAGGCTGGACTATTAACTTTAACGCTTCACAAGTACGAAGCCGTTTTCTAGGACGACTCGCTGGCTGGAATAACCATTCTGTATGAGCGATACATATACATCTATGTATATCTGTTTCCATGTGTACTTGTTTACTTGGCAGAACCAAAGAAATTTTTCGCCAGAGTATTTCGAGAGATAGAGGTCCGTAGCACGGAGGAACGTTCTTCGAAGGTCTCCGCTAGGCCAAGAAGGGTACAACTCTTGAAGTTTTCCACCAGAGTTCACCCTCAAGAAGTATAGAAAAGATGTCTTAAGGGCTTCCACGGTTATGGAACAAAAAGAATAGTCGTAGAATGAACGAATTGTTTATGTATCTGCCTGTCTCTTTATTAAAACGTAGCTATTGCAGTATCGCATTTTTTCAGTCAGCTTAAGTGTGGATAAAATCCTGCCCGCGTACGGAATAAAGTTTTCTTAATAGTTCTTCAAAGCCTGTATATGAGATGGAAATATAAAAGCAACGCGATACTGTTTTCTCGAGGTTCAGAGGCGATTGTGAGCTTCAGAAATATTGTTGTTGTTTAAACTTCACAGAGAAAGGTAAAATAATGGCTAGATATTCTCACGTTGTTGTTAGAGTCTTGCATTTTCCAGAATCTTGTAAAAGAGCCAGAGAGACTTAGAGATAACTAAAAATATAAGGATTGAACAAGCGAAAGCATACTTTTTCGTATATGAAGACCGAGTTAACGTGCACCATAACGATTCCAAGAGTCGGTTTGATTCATAGAGACTTTTGTCTCGTGATACTGTACCCAATCTCTTTTTTGTCGGCTTTGTTCAATCGCCATTTTGGCCGATTTCATCCCATTGTTCATATATGTAGCAACAAAAATACATTGCGAAATGCTCTCTACGTTATATTTGTGGGCCACTTTATCTGGAAATATTTCATCCAACGTTCAGTGTATCCCGTGATTCCTCTTCCGTGGATTTTCATTACATTAACATGACGACTCGCGATTTCGTTATCAAATTTTTTATCAGAATTCAAACTATTTTCGACACCATCGCCAACCAAATTCTCTATTTCTCAAAAAATACTTCTTCACATTTATTGTTACTGTTAACGGATTACGAGATAATCCGTTAACAGGAAAGCACATATCGATTCATACGATAATAATTCATGAGTAATATATTTTAAGTGAATTGGGTATGCCAGATTTAGCTCTATCCGTCGTGCCCACATTACAGATTCAGCAATTTCATTACATGAAAATATTTCCAGAAAATTTTTCGACGTTCAATAATTTTTCATCGAACATATACACGAGAAAAGAAACTCGGTGAACGATTAAAATTTCAGTTGAATCGACGAATTGGGACGCGAACAAAACGAAATTCGTTAAATTTGATCAACTCAAATTTCACCATCACTTTTCTGGCTCGGACGAATATTGCTGAGGACGATGATAATATCGTTGAATCAACGAATTTTTACTGAAACATATAAAATTTCTTTACCCAGTGCAATGACACTAAAAGAAACACAAAAACGTTGATTAAAATCCCATTTATTCGATCTCCGAAAACGTTATCAACAAAAGTACTACATCCTATTTTTCAAACGAATTAAAATAACTTTTCACAAATTATTCAATGCTCATGTGAAGAAAAAAAAAAAAAAAAAAAAATTGATTCAATTAAATCACGGAATTGAATCACGTTCGGAATTATTTTAGTTTGAGAAAGAAAGGAATAATAAGTTTTCATTTCTAGTACGAATTTTTCTAACGATATTTGAGAGAATACAGATGTAATCCCTTCCGCAGGCTTGAAGCGATTGGATCACCAATGGAGCAACGATCCAGGCACGTAGGTGTCTATATAGAGTTCTAGAAAACAAAGGGACCCGACCCACGTAGTTATACACGCGCTCAAACCGATTGGATAAGCCCTTTTCTTTGCCAGTGTATGTGATACGTGTATACATGTACAACTGGATATACGTGCCTGGGTAATACTTAATCTGTACTGATGGTACGATCGATTTTCATTCGGACCAAAGACCGCTTCCGATGATCAAAGTCTTGTTTCGATGATGATTCTACGATTTGCTAATACCATATCGAATCCTCCGTGCTACCTCATCCTCTTTCTGTCTCTATCTCTCTCTTTCTGATATCTTAGGCCATACAGACGGCCAATCTGTACGTTAATCCGTGCAGTTCGTCGCATGGATATATATAGCCAAATGAATATATCGATTATAATCGATACGGAGACAACGATAGAACCTCGAACGAAGCAGACTGGTAGCAAACATGGAGAGGAAAATTTTCTCCTCGTAAATCCAACATCACCGTAGCTACGGTTATATCGTCGTTTTCCCTGAACAATTATTGGCAATCCAGGGTCCATACACGTACGAATCGTATATCAAACGGAACGACTCAGCAAAGGTCCGGAGCTTTATACAATTACAATGATTTTCTCGATGAATATACTTCATTACAAAACAATTAGAATTGTTGTAGTAATTAAATGGATTGAATTTTACAACCCAGTCTTACGCTATTTCGTTTGAATAATCTCGAGTGTTTCATTGAACGTTTAGTTTTTAATTCATTTTTATATTTAACTCGGAGTAAAAAGTGAAGAAAAAAGTACGATTTTGTTAGATTCTTTCGCATTCACTGAACATGCTAATGTGCTGGTCCGTAGCGCCAGATTTCATGTGAAATTAATGCCAAAGAAAAAAGAACGATACACTGGATATTTATCTCGCTCAGCATATCGAATTCAAATTAAAGAACGCTTCTAAAACTTACTTTTTAGTAACTTCTTTACCTCTTTCTTGGCCTCCATTTGAAGCTTTAACGCCTTAGTAACGCTAGTCTGGAAAGCCCGATTCAAGAGGATGAAAACGAGAATCGAGTGCTCACAGAGAGACAGAGAGAGCTCAGAGCACACGAAAAGCAAAACCACAGGCAGAGGCGCACTGACGAGGATTTTCCCTTATAAAGAGAGAGAGTTCTGGGGAAGTGAGACGGCACAGTTTCCATTCGCTTTGAGTCGATTTCCTCCTACTCACTGTATTCAGCAGCAGAAGTACTTATCTCGCGGCTCAATACCTTCACGCTTTTCTAACTAGCACGCTTTTCTCCCGCCCGCCGCAACGGTTATCACCTCCACCCTATTCTACGTGTTTATTTATTTATTTTTTTCCTCCATTATTATTTTTTTTTCTCTGTGCCCAGCGGTAAATTGATTTTTGCTAAAATATTATTAGAATTTGTAATTCCGGTGTCGGGATGAATGAGCATTAAATCGAAAGTTTTTTCAGAGTCTGCGAAAGAATAAACATCGAATCGGAGATTTCAAAATTTATTCGTATCTTCGGGAATCGTATTTCTTATAAGTTTTACTTTATTTTGAAATTCGATATGAAAAGATTCGAGAAAAATTTCTTAAGATTTTCTAGTAATGCCTTGATCCACTTCACCGAGATTCGCATTTCCATTCACTCGCATTTTCCCCTACTCAAGTCTTCTTACCTTTTGTTAAAAAGGAAAAATGAATGAAAAATCATATTTTGCAATCAGATTTTTCACTCAACTCGTTTCTTCGTAAGAACGGTTAGAAACGAAAGAAAAGTTCGAAAACTTTTCTTTCGGTACACTTGACGTTTAGCTGCTATCACGTCTTTTCATGTAGTTAGAAAAGTGCATTTTCGATTTATTTTGTTTTGAAAATAGCCAGATATACGCAGTGCGGAAATTTGCTGTTCCGCAGCTTGCGAGCTTTATATTTATGAATGCTTATTTATGTCGCTAATGGCAGTGCCTTCGAACAGAAATGAAAACCACCTTTAAACTCTTTATCGAATAAACAAACTGTCATTGCAGAACGAAACTCAATTAGATGTGATCGAAACAGTGGAAAGAAAAATACAAAAATTTTGATCAAATGACCACAAAATTCTCTGCTAGATCGAGATAATTTAATATTTATGAAAATAATCTTGATTATTCCTTTACATTCATTCGACATGATAATTAACAAATTGAATTTACCGAAGCTGAAGTCGTATGATGGAAACTGACCTTCGAGTTCTTTTTCATCTATCGTTACATATATTGTCATTAATCCAATTGAAACGTATAATTTTGGGTTCCAAAGTGCTGATAAGTATAATTACCATGAAATTATATCCAAACGTTAACTATTTTCATTCGAAGAATAATATCGATTAGAAATATCAATTCATTGACTGGAATAATCGCTTCCCCTGTTTCCATAACCCCAAATTAGTTCTGATTCAAAATTCATTTTCGCATCCTTCTAAAAATACGTCTTAAAACAGATCGAGTTAGAAAAATTTGTCGAAATGAATCATCCAACATCGATGAAACGTAGCTCTCATTGTACTGCGTAAGGTCTCATATCCAATTGCTCCCAAATTTGTAGAAATCATTGAACTTCAGATAAAATAAATTCTAAATAAATAAATAAAATAATTCGTAAGTTGCTCTTTGAAAGAATTGCTTATTTCATTTGACCGGACTCAATGATTCATTGCGGTATAAAAGTCATATTTAAATCATTTTTATTCGGACAAATCTCCAGGGTTACTTTTTTGTTCCGGCATTCCTTTCAGTTTGCGAATATAAGTAAATATATTCGAGATAAAGATTTCAACTCAGCTGTTTCCTTTTGCGGCAAATACACCGCAGGGT
The DNA here is from genome assembly GCA_037576405.1 of Campoplex capitator. Classification (NCBI taxonomy): domain Eukaryota; kingdom Metazoa; phylum Arthropoda; class Insecta; order Hymenoptera; family Ichneumonidae; genus Campoplex; species Campoplex capitator. The sequence goes on along the minus strand of JARBWI010000323.1, from coordinate 1,727,403 downwards.
CCACTGCTGGTTTCAGGGTATACCTAGCGTTGCAGCATCCACTACGGAGGTCCTTGGAATTGCAAATGTTTCGTGAAAGATGCTGCATCGTAGTCGCAAGAGCTATATATATATATATATATATATATATTTTATATATAAGAAATCCGCTTTGGGTTTTGTTTTTGCCAGCATGGTACTGCACGGAAGATGACGACGACCAGCTCGACAGCCACCCGAGCACTTTTCGCTTGACGTGATATGGAAATTTCATATGCGCCAGATGCAGCATCCCATGAGGTACCACGTCAAGAAAAACGAATGAGAGACAAAGAGAAGCGAAACCTTTTCGGATAGTTTTTTTTTTTTTTAATCTTACCAGCTCCTTCACGACTTGGTGAACGCCGGTACTGCATTTCTCTTTCTACGAGTCAATACATTTCCCTGTAACTTATCATTTCAATCAGTGTATCAACACTCGTCGTATGATTATATCCGAATTTCAATTGTTCCAGAATAAATTGAACTTGAAAAGATAATATTTGAAGGAAAAAAAAACCCCCCCGAAAACTGCAATATTCGAGTTGATAAGGGGGCAGCGGAGCCCACGATGCCATTGTTTTAATATACTTGATGTTGAACTGCATAATTTATACATAATGGAGTTTGTGCAGGATAAATCAAGCTCACATTGTCGTTTCGTAGGAGCAGCAGCATTTCGTAGAAATTACATTTTTGGGTCTGTCATTATTTATTCAAGCACTTTGCAAACATAATGACGATGATTTGCGTGGATAGCGCTGCACAAAAATTTTTACCAATTAATCTTTCCATTAGGAAAGCTCGAAGTTACAAAAAAGGCTAAAAAAAAAAAATTTTTTTTTAATATGAATGAAAATTTAACTTTTATTCATTTGTGAATAAAATAAGAATCGTACCAGATGATTTCACATTAAAATCAAATGTTCGAATGATGTTGACATTAATTCAGAAAACCGTCGACAAAAGCTTGAAGCACAAAAAGATATACACCGAATTTCGTAGTTTCATCCGGTAAAAGAACGTATTAATTTTTCTTAGTATACACGCAACTCCCGTGGCGCACGAGTAGTCGAACGACCAATGTAAAAAAAAAAAGAAATAGACGATTTTAACATAAAACGATTTACGAGGAGCTAGTCGACGTTTCGCCTAGTCTCTCGCTTTCTCCCTTTTACTCTCTTCGTTCGAGTGAAATTACGACGTCATTCTGCCAGCAACTAGACATCAGGGAGGTCGAAGCTCTCTATACATGCAAAAATATACATAGTACGTATGTAATAACAGTGTTTGCATTAGAGCCTTGCTCGAACGATTCTGAAAAATGCATTTTTTTTCCCCCTTTTCGACTATTTTACAGACCTGTGCACGAACGTGAAAAACGAAGAAGAAAAAACGTAGGGAGTTAAGGAAAAGAAATTAGGAAGGCTTATTTGACGATCGGACCGGGGAATATCATTTTTCTAATATGCAAAAAAAAAAAGAGGAATAGACTCCTCGGGAGCTACTGCGACGCGCAGTAATTCTGGCTAATGAAATTCTTACGAATGGTGATGAAAAAAAAAAAAAAATACTGGACTATAAAAATAGTAACAAATAATGTTGGAATATGCGCGAGCGTTCGAGTTACCGCGGAATGGAACGAGAAAAGCGAAAAATCCTGGTGAGAGACCGCCGCATCCTATTTTTCCATACAAGCTAATATAAAGCCCAGAAATCAATACAGACACAGGAACTTCACTACCGTTAGCAAATCTCGCTCCCGAGTCTCGTCGATCTTCATTACAATTGGCAAATCCTCGACCAATATGCATTTGAAAAAACAGAACCAATTATTCTCTCATTAGCTGCTTATTTTGTTGTTGAATATGTAACAGGATAATTGAAAAGTATCGAAGATTCGTTTTACAAATAATGTTATATGATAGAATAAAATGAAGCTTCGATACTTTTCAAAGATCAATTATCCCGCTAAATATTCAACAACAAAAATATTATACTTCCTTTTCATTTTGATTAACAGGAGAAATAACAATTGATAAATAATCAAGATATACGGTTTCATCTGTACATGATAACGAGTTTTCCGGAAAAATATATTTAATAAACCCATGAGATATCGTATGAAATCCTCGACGGCTCGGGCTGCCATAAGCCCTGGAATCCTGACCACTTCGAAATTGATGAGAACGATTCTAAAAACTGCACTCGATGCTTATGGCGAAGAGCACGTATGAATTGGAATTGTACTTTGTTATGTTGGTTTCACCGTCGTTGAAGCACAGGTTTCAGCGACAAATTTCCCCGATGAGTATATATGCATGGAATATGATCAATAATTTTCTTCATCGTCGTTAATGGATTCAACGAAGGGAAGCAAGACGCAAAATGTAGTGAAAAGAGGATGGGGAGACTGAGGGGAAGAGGGGAGAAACGTATGAGCAGAACGGTGACCGGAAAATTAAACGTAGACGCGTTTGGAATAAGGGTAGGTCAGGTGTGCTTTGCCTGAGAGAATTCCGACGTTTAGATCTCCTCGTTGAATTCTCGGTGTGGAACCGACGAGAGTACCAACTCGTACCGACCAACAGTCGAGAGGGTCGCGATGTATAAATACCTTAATATACGAACGTAAATACATGTATTAAATTTTCTCGCAGAAAGGCGTACATTGAGGGATTTGACGAGTAAATTAACACGGATTAAGCCTTTTTGAGATTTCCGAGTCAATTTATAGACGTGTTTATATACCGGCGTTTCATTAAACATTTTAGTGCGGCAGCGTGCTTAATTTTTGGATGAATATAAATTCACGAGAGACGCAATGACTTCTCGAGTTTCGTTAGCCCCACGATGTACAAAAATGTACAAACATTTTAGCCTCTTCTCAGCGATAACAAGATCAAACAACCGATAAAATGTAACTTCTTCTGAAAACAGGAAAAAAATACGGAGGAGAATAAGTGTATCGTATCGAGAAAAAATTCGTATTGAGATCAGTAAATAAGTAAGGACTCCGGTTAATCGCTGTGAAAACTCTCACGTCTATTCACAAAGTATGGTAAACTTATATATCGTGATCCCCCGTCTCCCGAGACTCTCATACCTCCCACGAGAGCGTTCTTTCTAGCAATACGAATAAGGAAAGAGATGCATATACACATAGATGCTTTACGTATAAATGTACACTGTACATGTTGATCTGTGTAACTTTGTACCTTTGTAGCACACAGCCCTGAGGATACTTTGAAAAGTATACTTAGCCTTGCCTCTCTTCTCGCTTTCTCTCTCTCTCTCTTTCTCTGTGCGAAAGTTTTGTCGTTTCACTAGTCACGAAACATTTTTTTTTCTTCTCGTCGATTCCCTTCTTTCGTTACTTTCTTCTGGTCCAGTCTCGAGGTTATTTCGCATCGTTTTCAGATATTAAAATATCCATAAAAAATAATTCTTTTTTTATGCGTAGCTTTGCAAGTTGAATGGACATTTCTAAAACTGAAACCTGTAATTTGGGAAAAAGTCACGAAAACTAAAATAGCTTTCGAATTGGATGTGCCAGATTCTGAACCTATTATTCATCTTCAGTTTTCAACCTATTATTCTTTCAATCTTCTATTATTCAACTCATAAATTAATTTTTTTTAAAGATATCAAAATAGACTCCTCCAGATGGATTATCGGGCCGATAAATTATTTTAATGACTCTGTGATTACGAAAATGGGACCCGAATTTAGAGCTTAATTGACGAATGTCTGGGATAGATGTTATATTCGACTCGATGAAATTGCAACTTCGAGTGTCAATCAACGAGCAACAATTTTGGGAATTCAGTGCTGCGCACTTTGCTTCCATTGCGATATGATGAAAATGGACGAGGAACGTTACTCGTCGCTTAGCTTGTTACGAAATTATAGGCTTGAAAAACTAATGAGACATGATTTTACGTTACAAGGATTTTCGCCATTTCGAAAATATCAGAATCGTCGCCGACAGTGATCGGGGCCATGGAGCTTTATACATTAAACTGCTCTCGATAAAGTTTGTACTCAAGTGACGACCGCTTTTCACTGGCTTGCGCATCGATTGATGAGCAGGAACGGTCTTTTTGGGTTTCGGATGCGCTGTCAATTAATTGAAAATTACAATCAGTCAAAATATAGAAGCCTGCATCAGCCGGGATTTCTCCAGGTTCATTGTACCCTCGTGAATACGTGACGGAGTGCATTAAAAAAGAAACGGTATGGGCTAAAAGGATGTAGGGATGAGATTTGAGTGATGGAATCAGTTGATGAAGACTTGAAAAGAGCGAAAAGCATTGAGGGGGAAAACTGAAACAAAATAAATTGTTAGCAGCACTGATGATGATTCTTTCATCCCCTTATCGACGGGCCATTTCAATTTTGATTGTGAAGCAACGTGTGATCGATTTATGAATCACGTGCTATACATTGTGCCTTTTATATTGCTACATCTGGAAATATCCCATTTCTCTCAAAAGGTTAGTCCATCACGGTGAGATCCTTTCTCATTTCATTTATCGTGTCACTCTCAGCTCCGGAGCAATCCGCACGAACTGGCTCCACTGTAAGGGAGAGCGGCATTACTTTTTTTTCTTTTTCTTCTTCTTCTTCTTTTGTGATTCTGGAATAGCGAAAAGGATTCGCTGGGGATCCCTGCTCCTTTAACGTAGCACTGTGTCCCTCTTCATCTTACACCCACCAGGAAAAGCGTAATGGGTTAAAGGAAGAAAAGATGGTGAAAAAAAAGTGAGGGAAACGAGTAAGGTGGGGGGTGAAGGGAGAAGGAAATGGTTAAAGTCGAGTAAAAACGCTTTTTCAACGTGTGCCTTAAAGACTCGCTAATTTCACTACTCGGAACTTCATATTCCGCTCCAACTGAAGCCGAGTGGCTAGAAAAGTTTTTAGAAATCCATTAACCCCTTCCTGTGAGACACACAGTATCGCGGTTGGATAGACCACGAAGAACTGTATCACTGTAATACATAGGTATATAGCAAGTTTTATACTGGAAAAGCGAAGGAGATAGAGAGAGAGAGAGAGAGATTCGTTGCCTCCGGGAATTCCTCTGTTCTTCTCCGTGAATCTCGTACGGATAGACCGCCGCGAACTCGCGAGATCGGTGAAAAGATCTTTGAGAGCATGCGGCAGAAATCTCCCTTCGCGCGGCTCCAGGCAACCTTTCCGAGTGGAAATATTTTCCCCTCGACGTCTTCGTCGACGACGACAGATTCTCCAGCTCGGTACCGCGCAACGTTCGGAGTTTTTCCTTGCTTCGTCTTCATTTTTTTTCCGAGTATAAATATATAAGGAAAGAGAATAGAGAATTGGAGAGAGACAGAAGAAATTCGCTTTCACCGGGCTATACCATAAACTGGCTATATGTATCGCTAGTATCGCGTCTCGGTTATTATACTTTTGTACCAGACATGTATATATACACACGAAAAAAGATTATCGATATACTCGCGGTATAACAATATATATATTTCCTATTTTTCAGCCCTTCTTTTCTCTGTGTTTTTCGACCTCGATACACATCATTTTTGCTCCCGGCCATCAAACTTCCGATCTTTGCGATACTTGATCCTTTAGTTTTCTATACTTTGGCCTCGGTGCCACCGCGTTTATATATTGTTATATTTTATTTGAACGCTTTTATCTATCTCCTTTTACATAATACACGTACAGATTCTGGTCTTTATCGTTTTATCGTGAATCAAATGACGGCAATTATGGATTAAACGGTTGTTTCTCGGTTATCAATTATTATTATTATTGTTTTCCTATTCCCATGACTCCACTATTATCATCGTTTTACTGTTTTCCCATATATATACATTCGTAGATTTTTACAAAGCCATGCTCTCATTTTAACATCCGTGTGCATTAGGACTTTGAGTGAATCTGTAAAACTCGGTTAAATTGCTGCCGGGCAGCGCTTGATCCGTGAGATCCGGTGCATGGTTAAATGGTCACCCAAACGAGTATTGCCCTCACTGGAAACTGCTCAAGCCGAGATCTCTAGAGCCGCAAATCTCTGTTACTTTTTTTATGTCTCTTCGCAAAACGAAAGTAACTACTGCTTTTGCTTTCTTCTTCTGCATCCTGACACTGTTTGCATTTTTCATTTTAAAAATATACTTTCTTCCCTCTATATTTCTCAATTTTTTATAAACTGTCGTATACGTGCGATCTCAGCATTGATCCAAAATTTTCGTAGAAGCATACACGCGGAATATAACGAACGAATTATGTGTCCCTTCGTGGGATTAAGCGAAGTCACGCGCGGCTTGTAAATTACGACCTCTCTACTACATATTATGTGCATACGAAACTGTATATCTATATATATATATTTATGCACATATATTCGAAGCTAAGACTTCGATACGATATTCCGAAGCAACGAAGAATGCTTTTCTGTCGTACCCAAGGTATTTCCGCCATGGAGGAATCTCTATACCGCAATGAGGCCACACAATTCATAGATATAGTATCAGAAACTTAAGCAGAGAACCTCGAAGAGATATAGTGGTGAAAACTTATTTGGTCACGCGAAGATTTTCGAGCACGAAAGATATTGTATAACAATTTATAGAGCTCGTCAAATATTTTAAAATACAATTTTATAGATATTTTTGTTTCCATAAATTTTGATTGATTAGCGCTTTGAATAGAAATCCTGAAACAGCATTTTATGATTCGTCCAACAAGTGCGCTGCTTTTCTTTACCCCTGAATGGTGCAAAGCACTCCACAGGATTCATCATTTTTTCCCATCGATCAAGTTTATTCCAAAAATAAACAAATCCGTGATTCTGAATGGAAAGTAATAAGTGAGGATCAAGATGATCGAGTGATAAAACTCGACGTGCGCTTATATTTATAGGACCTCACTTTCACCTCGTGTATATTCATTCCTCGAATGAATTTCATCTAGAAAAAAGTTGCATCGAAAAATTAAAGTCGAATTTACCCTCGGTATGTCGTGAATATTTCAGATTCAAACAAATTTTTCTAATGAAACACAATGTCATTGCTCAATCAGAAGCTTTTATAGATAAATATTTTCCAAAAAATAACTCAAGATTTTTGAAGTTGCGATGGAGAGCGTAAAAAATTGTACTCGTTTCGTGGTTTCCAAAGACCGAGAACAAACTTTGAGAATCTGTATAATTTCGGCTGAGATTACCGCAGTACGGTTCAAAGCGTTTATTGCGGGTGCTGCGGGTCGTATAAATATTAAGTCGCAGTTACACTCTCATGAGAAGTATCTATTAATATACCGAGATCTGCGATATTTCGACTACCATCTTTGCTCAAACGAATCAATGCAATAATTTGTTCAGGTAGAAATAAAATTTCGCTATAAAGTTATAGTATCAGGACCAATAAAGTTCTAATAAAATGATTTCTTAACGAGTTAAATATATGTAAAAAAAAAAAAAAGGAGTCCATTTTATAAAAGCACTATTCACTGAATACACGGTGTATGCTCGAAGGGTTTGTATCTTTTATCGGTCATCTTGGTTCATTTTATATGCGGAAAACGATGTGCCCGAAAGGAGATCTCTGCGGGATCGTAAAAAAATTCGATTGTCGCAAAAAAAGAAAAAAAAAAAGTATACGACTGTGAGTCTCGAGGGTATCGCGGGTTCGAAGTTAGCGGTACATGCCTCCTGACACCTTAAGCAATGCGACAAGGAACTTGGCCAGCCGGTGGGAAATAGTTGTTGAACTGAGAAATGTGTGAGGATGATAGGGGCGTTGGGGAGAGGAGAAAGGCTTGGGGGAGGGGGGGGGGGGGCAAGAGAAAACTAAGGGCAGTATTGGTGTGTAGAATTGTCGTTGTTGCTTAGAAAACCGTGTCGCTTACCCACCAAACACGTTGTGACCTCGGAGCAGATAGCGTTTCTGCATATTTCATGGGGCACCGTAACGTAACGTACGTCCCGCATGGGAAATCCTAGCATGGCTATATGCTGGTCTTACTGCACACCAACTTCTCGAACATTCGAGCCCTTAGACAAAAAAAGGACCAACGATTTTCCTCCCGTTTCCTTTCCCCTCATCTTTATCTCCCTCTTTTTTTTTTCTTACAAGAGCATGCTTTTTTCGCATTTCCTTTTTCTACTGCCACAAACGACGATGTATCACAGGGGTGGCATGTTGTACGGTGAACTATTTTTCCGGGCATCGATTTCAACTCGCAACCCCACTTTCCCATCTCTCGTTGCCTCACATCAAGCTATACACTTTTCGAATCTTTGACCCTCATCGCCAATAAAATATTCACGATACTCTACAGTCTCTTGCTCTTTGTCTCAGAAGTAACTATACTGGGGAAGGAAAATAATGTTGTATGATGCGTATAGAGTCAAATGAAAAGTACATTTGGAGTCATCTTCTAACACTGATAATTATGAAACCGTTAAATTGGTGATATTTCTATAGTTGAGGAAATGCTGCTAGAACATTCTTGAAAAGAAAAGTTTTTTGATAACGTTTACTGATTCTATAAGAGAATTTTGAATTCAAGAGAAAGCTTTATGCAGATTATTGGACAAGCGTGCCTGACATTTCATTCCAACAAACACCAATCAATAATTGAACATTTCTTCGCGCGTTTTTATTGCGCTTCTGAAATATTTGCTTACCCAAACCACTTCAATGGTGTGGATGAGCGATTTAAATACAGGAAGGAAGGAACAGCTGTACTGGACCAGTCAGGATAAGACGAGTGGATAGTGGTTTTTTCTCTGGCTAACCCATTGCATCACAATTGAGAATATGACTATCCAAGCACCCCACTTGCATGGAAGAACCTGCATGGCCACCTCGAGATGGTCTCGGTTATATCGACGGTTATCTATGCGGTAGTCTCTTCCCTGCAGCCAATACGTTACAATAGAGATTAGCTAGTTGCAGGTGAACAGTAAGGAATGTAATCAGGGGTGGATGGGAACGAGGAGAATAATGGTGAGACAGGTTTGGAAAACTGTATTGAGAGAAAGCTGTAAAAAAAATGAAGTTATATTAAAAACGGAAAGCTCTTACAAAGTTTCCTTGCTCATGGTACTTTTTTGGTCCTTCTGTTTCATTAAAAATACGTTAAAATGCACCAAGTGAGTCCTGCGTGATAATGCAGTCTCGTATTCACCAGAGAGACCTAAACTAGTCCGAATCTCCACGTAGGCGAAGAGCCAATGCTGCTTTCGTGCAGAACTCAGGGTGTCTATAAATTAATTAGCCAAAGTCTCGGAGACTTAAAAGCTAAGCGTATACGCCAGAGGCTAGGTGGTGTATACCTACGAGCTATCTAAATCTACATTAAGCTACACTCGCCCCCTCCCTCCCATTCTACATGTACTTTAACACTCCGAATTTACAACGTGAACTCATCCTCTCACCAAGAAACCTGCCTCGCTTCTGTCTTTCAAATGAAAAGCTTTACTCCGATACACCGAACCACGCAGCATTCTGGAACAACTATACGAGGCGTCATGCAAAAAAAAATGTGTGAAATTTTTCGACTCACTTATAAGATTCATGAACTATATTCTACCACCATACACTAGCATTAATTTTGTAGTCTTTCCACATTTTTAAATGCCGGAGAACCGCGATCGTCACATTTTTTTTTGCGGTCGTTTTCATTTCTTTTTTGAATCTTTCTTGAAGGGTTGAAAGTTCTAGTGGTAGAAACGATGGTGAAAAAATATTTGATAACATTTTTTTTCGTCATTTCAATAAACACAAAACGATGTGGCTCGTTTAATCGAAAAGTTTAAAGCTGGCATCCTAAAAAGCAGTCTCAAAATGTTGATGTTGCCAATCAATACTGAAAAATGAAACGATCAAAAAAATTGTTAAAAAACAAAAACATCTTTCCTCTCTTCCATTGTTTATTGATGCAGAAAAGATTTAATCTCTTCGGTAATTGTCAGGGGGAAGGAAGTAGTTTTGGTGCTATCGCATTTTCGTCGAAATAATTACCAATCGTATGAGGGAGCAAAGGAACAAGGAGAAAGACAAAAGAGACCGGGAATGGGATTTTATGGTGGTGGTGGTATTGCGGCGAAGAGATAAAGGAAAACGTACGGTGAATTCTCGAGATTCTGAATAGTAATAAGATAATTTAACGGCGGTATCAGTTGTCGTTTCGACTTCCTATTCAAGAATGAAACTACAATGGAGGAATGGTTGTATGTCTGTGAAAAAGGATGAACGATGGATCGGTAGTACTGGGGTGTGCCAGTCAATTCTTATGTCTCTTCTCTCGTAATGTCTAGAGTTCCCGATCGTCAACTAAATCTATGTGTGTATAAGTTTGATAGTTAACAGAACCTTAAACAATAGTACATATCGCTTATGTAGTTAAGGCAGTCAAGAGGGTGATAAAGAATTTTATGATACGATACCAGAATACTAGAGGCTTACCTTAGCTATACAGCTACGTCGTGGAAGTTATAGACACTTTTCGCAAGCAAAACGATGAACCTCCAAGTCACCTAACATCTGATGAAATAACCCGATGAAAACTGTAAATATTTTTTTATTTCTTACATTCGTTACTTATAGATGCACCTTATCGATACGAGCCATCAACACTTTCAACTGCAATTTTTCACCATCAACGACCGTAGGAAAAAAAAGCTCCGTGAACAAGAAATTGAAGCATCAAAGATCGTAAAAAATACAATGAATGAAAAATTCTCGAATCTCATCATTCACAAGATTTATATCGATTATTCTGATAAAAAAAAACGTTGTCCCGGGGGTTATCTCGCTAAGGTTCGATGTTTTCATTCGACTTTCATTGACTACTTGGAAGAATTTCTTTTTATCGTGAACCGGACAATAGCGAGCTTAGCCGGGATGAGATATTCTATAGAGTAGACCATTTTTATACGTGCCCGTATGTATGTCTAGCGAAGAATTCAAGTAAAATGAATTTTGCAAAGAAAGTGAGGGCATTCGTCGAGAGGTTAAAGCTCACGCGATGGTATATCGTTGGCTTGGACTTTCATCCATATATTTTTTTTTTAGTTTGAAATCATATCGAAGGAGACTAAAGAACACGCGGTGTTTATATTGGAATTGGAATTTTCAACGACGCGGAAATATTTTATCTTTCTAATATGGGAAATTAATTTACAAAATCTGGAATAATTATTCTCGCTTCACTGTTTTTTCTCGTTACGAAATAATAATGTTTAGGACGATGTTGAACCAATCTTGAGGAGACCAATTTTTAGACATCTTCAACTCGAAGTACCTCGTACACATCAGTGTCGCGATCTTTTACACAGAATATGTGTTTATAGACGGGTACAGCCATCCGCGTGGGTCATATACGTCGGGACCCCATAGCATAAAGGCCGGAGAAGGTTGACTCTTTTCAACTTGCTATGTAAGGTGAATAACGACAAGGGCGGGAGGGGGGGGGGGGGGGGCAGGAGGGAGGATGCAGTTTCTGGGGCTAATATATATCCACATACTCTCCTACCGATATTCGCAAGGCTTTTCCCAGGAATAAATTTAAATATCGCTCTCGTTCTTTGATATGTTAACGAGCTTCCTGCAGAGCCCGCACCAGTAATAGTTTCGTACTGAAAGAATGAGAAAGAAGGGTTTGGGAGGACGCTTCAGGCCAAAGGTTGAAAATTCAACGAAATTTTCTGACAGCTCCTTTCTTCACTTTTTTTTTTCTTTTACTTTTTATTCATCGTTAACCTGGACGCCTCTTTTATTTAAAACGAAATATTTCTATTGTGTTATCCCTGCTACAATTCCGCAATGATTTGATATCTCTGAACAATTTCACAAAAAAAAAAAAAAAAAAAAAAAAAAAAAAAAAACAGCAGTGCGAACAACAGAAATGCGTTTTTCGTGTAGCAACTTTTCTCGGTGGAAAATCATTTTGTCGGATTTCTATCATTCTTTTGATGCACACTTATTTTTTTTTTTTTCAAATTCAAGATTCTCATTTTTTTATTTCAAATATTCGCAGTTACATATTTAACAATTTTTTTTTTTCAATACATTTGCTCATTGTTACATTTAAATTTCATAGACTTTTTGAAAAAAAGAATATTTCGAGGCTATTATACTTGTATTTATGGCATATGCTCCAGACCAATGTCGTCGAGGATTTATATTACGTGCTTTTTCTGTTTTTTTTTTTTTTTTCTAGAGCAAAGCCTGTTTCACCTGTCGTGAAATATGCAAATGTTCCCGTGCACCGAGGCATGCCAAAACTCTCCACGTTGCCTAGACATTTTCATTGTTCCCTTGCTGCTTCTTCCAGTCTTTTGTTTTTTTTTTTTCTTCTTTTCTTCATTTTTACTCAAATATTAACAGGCCAGCAGCCCTTTGCGTCGCCAAATTCCCCGCACATCCTCTCACACTCGAGGAGATAGGGGGCTTCCGTATTTTCTAACTTAAATTTCTTTCTGTATCGATGGAGAAACCGTAACTAGAAACGAGAACGAGAAATAAAAATCTTCTGCACATAAATATTCGTTACCAGTAAACGAAGTAACGTTTTATTCGCTAATGTAAAAGAATAAATTGCAATAGAGATGATCGACGAGTTTAATTAGTTTATGAATCCGATGTAATCGGTTTCACAAAGAATATTTATGTTCGGTCGGAACATACTCCACAAAAATAATAGCAGACGCGTGATCATTTTTAACAACCCACAAAAATTACTCAATCGATGTTTTGATGTGAAAAAATTTCATAAATAAAACTACAAGCGTTAACGGAGAATAATGCATCGCACACTTTATAGTTTAGTGGTGTGAGAGATGATATTTCAGTTCTCCGATAATTCCGAATCAAATAATAGTACGATTTTTTATTATTCATCTGTACACATAAAAGGTGTATCGCGTATACGTTTAATCCGTGAAAATGTTTGGTACGAAGATAGATATTCGATATAAAATGAAAGAGGTAATGTGTCGCCTCTAAAAATACCGCACATTCAATCGGATTATTTATTGAACACACTGTGAGTTCGCGTACGTGGACAACCGTGAACGTGGCCGAATACAAAGGTGATCAACGCGTTACGAATGCACACTGATTGAAATATCGATGACACATGAGTTTCACGATGTTTCTCGAAAACATTTTTTTATTTTTTACGTTTTTTTTTTAATGCGCCCAAGCTGTGACAAAAATGCATGTCGGACAGAACGAGGATAATAATGGCTGAAGCGACTCGTTGAATAGTTGATATTCTCAATGCCCGTATACGAAAGAACGAGGAGAGCAGGAGAGAAAGAGATGAAGAAAATAAATATTCTAGTGGCGAAAGCGAGATGGAAGGTACACGTGTGATAATATTCAAATGGAGACATTAGAATGTAGAGAGTGTCGTATGCACGGGTCCTGTAATACCCGATAGACTTTCGCGACTCAACTGTAAACTTACTTTTTTATCCTTCCCGTTTTTTTTTTGCAATATATATTCGAGCGACGAAAAGAGAGAGAGAGAGAAAATCGTTAGAGCATCGATTCGAAAGGATAATTCAGACGTACACTTGTTTCGTAATAAAATTCAATTGAAATTTCAAAACGACGGTTTAAGAAACTAATTACATACCTTGTCTTTCCCTTTTGCAGTGATATACAATGAAAGTCCATGAAAGTATTGATGAAAGATCATTCAAATCAGAAAATTGAAAGTTGGAAATTAGTGAAGTCGGGTCAAAGTCATGATGCACTCGAAAAAAAGTCCTGAAGTACGACCACTTTGTTTTGTAACTTGCTTTGTTTAACATGTTCGAAAAAAGAGATCGGAATCGTTCTTAGAGTACAAAAATTATACATTTCTGACAACAGCTAAAGGAGTAAAATCCATTCGTTCAAAAAGATAGAAAATGAAGAAGAGGAGAAAGAGAGTGAGAAGGGAGAGAGAGAGAGAGTGAGAAAGGATGAGCTGGGACGATCTTTTGAATTTTTTAAATCACCCTTACATCAAGGGACAAAGTACAACAGTTATACACACTCTACGTAAAATGTTTAAGAGTGTCTAGGGCACTGAGAGACGAGGGCGAGATCCTTCCTCTCCATGAATCGTCAGAGAGACGATCTCGCGAAGAAAAAAAACGTGCTATACATTTTCTTGAGTCAGAAGAAAGAGTCAGAGAGAGAGAGAGAGAGAGAGAGAGAGAGAGAGAGAGAGAGAGGGAGAGAGAGAGAGAGAGGCACGCGTCGTTTGGTCGGAACATTAGGAATGAAACTGTGAAATTTTTTATTTTCACACGGGCACAACGTGGAGTCCCAGAGCAATTGTTTTTTTGTTTTTTTTTTTCTACTTTGCCATTTCTTTCTTTGGTCACACGACAGAGGGAGCGCGAGTTGATTCCTTTATTCAAAAAACACGTCATGCCTGCGATATCTCTTTTTTTCCTTCACGTCAAGAGAAACGTGAGGATCTTTTATCGCATATCTCATCTCGCGTTATATGGAACGAAAACGTTTTTTTTACTTCAGCAAATAATGTTCTACCACGAGGGCATCTGCATGAGATATACTTTTGTATTTAAAAAAACTGTCTACAAAATATATTTTTGTAGAAAAAAAAAAAAAAAACTGTCAAAACTCAGGCCGAATTTCTCTTCGCTCATTCACTCACTTGGTCGATGTTTTGTATTTTTCATTTCGTAAAACAAAAAAACGTCGACGCGTACTGTCATGTACAATTCTTTCTCAAAAATCTCTTCGCAGTTTGAACGAATTTTTTCTAAATTGCATGATTACCTCCATGCTTTTCACTCATGTCTGCCTATTCTCTCTGCACGAGAATCTTGCAGCAATGTATATAAGATTTTTAGAAACGTTACAACTCTCCATACAGTTCGAGAGAACAGTCGAGAAAGATAGCCGCTGAGCATTTCGATAAAATACGAGGGCTCGATTGCGTTGGACAGTCGAGAGGCAAGAAGGTGCAAGAGATATGGTACACAAAATAAGAGAATTGCGAATGAGAAACGGAGATGAGATTGGATATATATACGTGCATACGTACGTGTACGATTGTATGGGATTTTTCATGACAAGCGAAGCGATTTTTCGATTTGCCCTCGATGGCATTTTCATTCATTACTTTTAATTACATTTTACTGCAAAAATAAATCTTTTTCCACGAACCGTTTTCTCATAAGTAGCTTTGTAAAATCCAATTACATCAATTATTCATTTCCCCATTATTTTCTGCACTGTTTTATTTTTTATTTTTCCATTCCGAAGCAATTGTTAAATTTTCGAAATAAATAGGATCGATGAAAGAATATTTCAGATGAATTTGATATTACAATAAATTGATGAATATTTTTTTTTTCTCTTACTGAACCAACGTCTAAATTTACTCTCACACGAATACAGCGTTTCTTCCTGCATAAAAGTAATTTATTGCATGAAAACTTGTGCTGGAAGCTCCTTCTCGTTCGTATCGTTGAGTGGTAGAGCATCAGAAAAAAAATAGACCATGCAGAAGTAGATTATCGAATTGGTGTGCGTTGGTCGATTGGGCACGGAATGACCTATGAACATATACGAATAAGTCGAAGGAAGAGATGCGCCCCTGTGGGTTCTTTGGGTGAAATTGGTGTAGGCCTTCCGAGCCATTGCTCACAGCGGATGTTGAAATACGGTTTCCTTGCTGTTCGGACAGTAAACTCAACGGAGTTACGAACCCCCTTGTGGCAGTAAACACACGTGCACTTTCACACGTACAAGTAGTAGACTGTAGCATGATGGTAACGACAAGGAGGTTCTCTGCCTCGTAAACTGTACGGTTGTTAATTAAACAATTAAACAGTCAGGCTCGTTCGCCTTCGCACGTAGGTGTTAGAATATTCTCACTGCTCAAGTCCTCCTCCTCCTCCTCTCTCTCTCCTTCTCCTTCGTTCCTTGGAACGTCGCCCCAGTCACAGCACCATTACTCAGCATGCACGATCTTATATTACCCTCTCAATAGGACATTACCGATCCTACAGCATTTACACCTTCGAGCTTCTTCCCGCCTCAAGAAATGTACAATCATTAGTTACAATTGTCCGAAATACGTTTCTCTCAATGCTCTTTTCCGAAAGGCATATCTTTGTCGATGATTTTTTATTCACTCAAACGAGTGTCTCACTTCAATAAAATGTACAATTCGTCAGCAGTAAGTTTAGAGATTTTTCTCAATGAAGTTGAGCAAGTATTTTTCATACGCGCAAACCCTGAATTCAAACGATTAAATATATAGTCACGAAATCATATCGTTTTCTTCAATAAATCCTCTCTTTTGATCACGAGTCTACCGAATTAATGTTCACCATTCATACCTTATTGAAAGAAACAAGACGCGGTAGTGTTTCGCGATATCGCATCGAGACGTTCGAGTGTAGAACCTTCAGAAACCCTACTAAAGGTTCGAGGAAGTGTCGGGTTTCTCACACGTACGAAAAGCCTCTGCTCGAAGGAGTGCATATTGCTCAGTGGAGTACTCACCTTCTCGTCTGAGGATATAAATTCTCGAGCAAACCGAGACCACGGTTTGAATCGCGTTAAATCCGGAGTTGAATGAAACGAGATTTACCCAAAACCGAGTGTATATATACGGTTTTCAAAAGGAAATAAAGCTATTGGAATAAATAATATGAACATAACGTGGAATTACATTTCAAAATGGAATTTATGTTAACGGAATATTAGAAAAGTAGTCGATTGAAAACGTCGTCTATATACGAAGAGAAAAGAAAAGACTCATAAAAGACATGTTTTTCTTTCATTCTTCTTGCAGTTTCGACCGGGATCAACCTTTCACGTTCCAGTTGGGTGTTGGACAGGTGATCAAGGGCTGGGATCAGGGACTCCTCGATATGTGCGTTAGCGAGAAGAGGAAACTGACGATTCCACCGGAGCTTGGATACGGAGAGAGAGGAGCTGGCAAAGTTATTCCAGGAGGTGAGTTATCGAATAATATTTAATGGAAAATATTCGGAAAACCATAAAGCTTATGAAGAAAAAAAATGACAATGGAAAAAGCAGAGCGAAGTTGTGTTTGAAAATACGTTTACGATGTAAAATCGGATCCGTCCAAGTTTGCAAATATATAAACCGGATCAACCGAATCAGCGCGGTTGATAAACGCTTTATTCCGGGCCAAAAATTCTGTAGTCCAACGGTGTTTCCACAATATCGATGCAGGAGATATGCGAGTTCGTCGAATGAACCAATTAACGATTATATCCGGGACCTGCAATCGTTCGATCTGACAGTTCGGTATCATTTTTTTTTTTTGCGTTCAACTCTTCCGTTTCTGTATTTTTCGCTACATGTGGACATTTTTTCTGTGCCTATCTCGTATACATATACGTAGACGTATAGATATGAGGGGAAAATTGAAGGTTGTACACGATTAGAGGGTATCGCGGGAACAATTGGGTCGGTAGTGCGCTTTCTCTCCTCCTCTGACTCTATCTCGATTGCTGAGAGGTCATCACTTTTGAAATCACCCGTGAGACCCATTCTATGTTCGTACGTTTTACATGTTGTATGGCCGAGAGAAATGGAGAAAAATGCTCGCCAAGAGAGAGAGAGAGAGAGAGAGAGAAAGGTGAAGGGACGGAGGCAAAAAAAAGAAGGACCGGAGGACAAAGGGAATAGTTAGGAAACGCGCAAATTCGAAGTCAAAAATGCAATTGGACAGAATTCCGATAAAGCCACGGTGGCACACCGACGACCATCAAATTGAATGGTTCAACCTCCATGGAGTATACGGGACTGCGTGTACGTGCACCAGAACCCGCCGTACTCAACGTTTTCTCGTATACCGAACGAGTTTTAAACTGCCGCGACATTTCTTCTTCATATACAGGGCGTTCCAGGCTTGATCGGTACAAAATATATATATTTCTGGACCCTTTTGTTTCGTTTTTGTAAACCTTGTAACTGACGCAGTATCGATTTAAATTCAACACGATTAAAATCTTTTCGGTAGTTGATTTACTCGTATCGCTCTTCCAATTTCAACGTAAAGTAACTACAAGATATAGGGAATTATCATCCGATTCAAATTTAGACAAAAATCTTTCATGTTCATCTATTCGATTGGAAATAATTAGATCAATGAATTCGAAAAATGAAATATATTAATATTATTATTATATTTGAGTTTTACTATGACGGCTACAGCCAGATCCAAATTTCATATCAGATTTCAAACATTCAATATGACCGACCGAAAGAATAAAAATACCATTTCATCGTTGCAGCCCAATTATTTTATTGGCTGTAATTTTCATATTAAAAAGTTACGAAAAAAGAAAAAAAAAAAATTATTTCACCTTGCAGAGGTTTTTTTCTAATATTAATATGAAAAATACAGGAATTGATTAATGAAATTCATCATCAGGCTAATCTAAGGTTTAAAATCGTATATGCATTGACATGATCAGAAGCTTTAAAGAAATCCGTTACTTCTGATAACCCAGTCTGGAGCTCATCCAAAATGAGGGTATTCTTATAAAAAAAAAAAAAAAAAAAAATGAATTCGGATACCAGCACAATCAAATTATGCATAGGGATGAAGAGAAAGATAAAATATAGCTAGAGGTCGACATGGGAACTGGCAGTCAATGTCCAATTTCCACACGACCATATTCGTCGGCTACAAATACGTATATAAATATATGTATAGATAAACCGGAATAATATCAGGTAACATTGCAACGGAGAGCTCTCAATTTTGACCTCTCCCACCTAGGATCGTTATATAACTGAACCGTACGATTCGAAGCGTAGATCGTGGGTTGTCGAACGAAAGGACGTAACACTCGCGGTTCAACGAATAGGCTATTGCCTTTCGCATCATTTTATCTTCTAATCGTGGCTCGTAGCTATGGTCACTGTATGGATACCGAATATTACGAAATTCCATGTCAAGCATTCAACGAAACGCGTTATCGGAGAATATACATTGACTACGAGTACCGATATCAATTTCACTCGTTCAAACAGCGAATAATTAAGCACCATATTTCATTAGCGGGCATTTAATCGTAACCGGGACCATACATTATTAATGCACCGATTCGTGGCCATATAGAGTTCATTAGCCCTCCGGACATTGTTATATCTCTCCCTCCCCCCCCCCCCCCTCTCTGCCCCTTACATTTACTTTTGCCCGTACTCCGAAACCCTCTTTTTATACTTACTCCTTTGCCCTATCCGAGGAGTATCGATATTTCTAGTTTCAACGCAAATTCTACGAAATCAATAATTCCTTGCATTCCGGTAGACGATACCATTCTGGTATATCCAAATATACATATATTTTTGACGACTGATAGACACGAGAACACGCGATCCAGAACCTTCGGCAACCTCTTCAAACATCATATTTACGACCTATTTCATTGTCGAAGATCATTCCAACTTCACTAAACGATCTTACAGCTGAAATTCTCAAGACACTGGTACCGATGATGGTAGAAAGAAAAGAAAAATTGTTTCGTTTTTCAAAAAGCTCTGCATACAGAACGGAAGAAAAACTGGCTAATTGCATGGTACGTGAATCCGATGAGGTACTTCTTCATCGATCTATCCGTAACTGCTTCAAAAACTATGGAACGTTCTACTCGTATCGAGTTCTACCTTTACTGCTTCTTTCTATGTTGTTTCTATGTGCTTTATTCTGTTGTTTATTTGACGGACCCTTTTTGATGAAAAATAAAAAAATCTTCTACTGAATCGATAGAAAGTATGAAAAAAAAATTTTTATTCTCGTTGTCGTAGTTTCAGGTAGCTTTGAAGATGAGTAAATGTCAGAGAAAAAGAAAATGCGATATAATACTGGAAAAAAACATTACTTCGTTCGAAAGAAAGAAAAATTGTATTTTTATATTTAGAATAAACAACGCAACAGCGATAATAAAATCTCAACTTGTAAAACCACGCAGCTGGCTCCGTAGACGACGTTATTTTCTATATTTATCCATGAAATCGAACAATTAAAACGAGGCCGTTTATTAGTTGGAGAAATACGATTTTATACGGAGGGAATTTGTATATGGACGATGCATTTTTTATATGTGCATGAAGTTTCGAAAGACAGGACGAAACGCAGGTGTGCCGGAGGATCAAAGAATAGAACTGTCGAACTCGCCATCGACGACAGCGACAGCGATGAGAAATGTCGTATTGGACGTATTGGATTTTTATCGGGTTTCGGCCAATCAGGCGGGGCTTTCGTAGCGTGCTTTTTTTTCTCGTTTTTCGTCGATCACTCTCATCCACTTGATGTAGATGAACTTCCGCGGTTCTGTCGTAAAGTACTACTGGTGGATTTAATTCTGAAAGAAAATATCAGCGGAATTTTTTTTCTCTCTCTCTCTCGATAATTCGTGAAAGGTCTCAAGTTTCGTTGATATTTATTTTCTTTCATTCTCGTGTAAAAAAATATCATTAATTCTCGTTTCTTGACGTTTTACCCTTGACAAAAGGCCAGTGAAAAACAGAATTTCTCCGATTACGATCGATGTTTTTTTTTTTTTTCTTTTCATTCATGCATACATCATCAGCAAAAAATCATCAACTTCCACATTGATTCCATTTTTTATTTGGACAAAAAATCCATAAATTTTTTCGCATAAAATAATTTTAGCTGGGAGTTAAAGATTTCTCCATGTTTCAAGGGGTTTTACCTACCGAAAGAAATAATTTGATCTGCTTCGGATTTTTTTGAGATTCGATTCTCGATAACCAGCTTTATCGCTTCGATTTGATGTTCAATTTGTCGCATAATAAAGGAAGTATATTTTATTAAAACTTTTATACGATTTCAGGAGCAACTTTACTCTTCGATGTGGAGCTTCTCGAGATTAGCGATTCGCCACCAACGGCTAATGTTTTCAAGGAAATCGACGCTAACAATGACAAAATGCTGTCTCGCGAGGAGGTGAGGACAATGGCAAGATATCTTTTTTCATTCCTTTATTCGGGGCGTCTTGGTGCTGGTTATTTACGGAGTTTATTCAACAAGCTTCTAAAAATGTTGATTAATGAAAAAGTTGATACGAAAAATCAGTATACTCAAAAATACCCAAGAGTCTAGAATCAAAGGAACGATCACACATGTATTCTCTTTCAATAGCGCGCAAATCATGAAACAAAAAAGATGAATCAATTACGCACATCACGTACGGAAGTTTATAATGAAGAATTAATCGAGAAGTAAATGAACACGAGAATAAAGAATTTTCAAAATAACCAAAAGTCTAGAATTAAATGAACGATCAATTGTAGGTTATTTTCAATGAGAATAACGCAACGGTCGGAGATCAAAATAGTTACAAACGATGTTGAAACGATTATTCAAGTTGGCGGTTAATGAGAACAGCTTAAAACTCGTGTGTTATTAACGGAGAATTTGATTTTTTTTTTTTTTAATTTCTATACGATGAACAGGAAATAAAGATCTTTCGAGATAACGTTCGCCACACAAAAGTTTATGTCTTTTAAATTCCAACGTTGCAATTGTCTGTGATTGAAAATTCAAATGAGTCATAACATCTCAAATCATCATTATTTCAATAAATCATAACCGCTCATCGTCACCGTACACACAGATTTTGTAAAGTCACTCGTTCTTCTGTTCTTCGTTAGGTGAGCGAGTATCTGAGAAAGCAAATGGTCGAAGCTGAGGAATCGAACGCGAGTGATAACGAAGAAGTGAAAAAGATGCTAAAAAATAACGACAAGTTAGTCGAGGAGATATTCCAGCAAGAGGATGCCGACAAAAATGGTTTCATCTCGCACAGCGAGTTCAGCGGACCAAAACACGACGAATTGTGAGCTGGTTACTTGGATCACATGGTCTTCCAGCCGCGAGTGAGGTTAAATCCTCGTTGAAGGTGTGTCCACCCCCCATCCTTTCTCCTTTGGATAAAGAACGAAAATAAAAAAAAAATTAAGAACCAAAAAAAAAAAGAGCAAAAGAAAAAAAAAAACAGTTTGACAACATTTTGAGCAACTTGACCATGGAGTTTTACAAAAGTTTCGATCCTTGTTAATCGCTCAACGACAGGGAAGCGTTGCTTCTCGTTTTAGTGAAATCTGTCAATTTTAGTTTGTTTACCACATCGGGAAAACGAACGTTTTTAAGAATATGGACAAGCTGTGGAAGAAAAAGTGCGTTTGAAGGATAAAATTGAAGCTAAACGATGATCTGTACAGTAGAGAAAAACAAATAACATCAAGGCAACTGTGAGAAAAAAAAAAAAAGCCGAAAAAGACTTTGAGCCTTCCACGTCGTTCCGAGACAAAACTGTATTTTCCATTTTTTTTTTTTTTTTCCATACGGAAGAAAAATAGAGTTACAACTCCACTATTCCACTGTGCTATACAACAATTATCAATAGCAGTTAATGAGAGAAGCCTTCGAGTGAGTTCTGAGAGAATACATAAACTCGATTTAAATTCAACTGAAATCCAACTCAATAACGGCCAACGCAGTTTTAGAAAGACTCTCAAGACGAAAAACAACAAATTTAGAATCCCTTTATATCGCCCATCTAGTTGATAAAAAATAAAAAATAAAAAAGTGACGCTTTTAACCCGAGCAAAAGTGACGATTTTTTCTTCATTTTTGTACGAAAATTTGAAAATCGGTGGATGAATCAATGACAGCATCCTACTCTTCTCATATCAGAACTCCTCCATCATTAAGATACTTAAAATTTTTACGTTCCTTCGCTAATACTAGCTCCGGGGCTACGACCACCCTTTTTTCGTTACTCTCGCATTAAATCATTTTTCAACTCTTCCTTAGCACACACTTTTTCAGGCCTCCTGTCAGTACACTGGGGATTTGAGGAGCAGACCGAGGCTCTATCGTGTTTCGGGCTTTTAAATAATCAGAAAAAATCCAAATCACTTTTCAATCTGCCTCCTGTATAGTCCGAGTGGCTATCAAATTTTTTAGGGAGGCAAATAACATTCAGTCTTTTCTATGTGGCACGATATTACAAATTCAAATTTTAACTGTGCATTCAGATCCCTTGTGTGCGGGTGGAGGATTAAAATTAAGGAAAGCATCAACATAATCTCCGAAATGAAACATGGAGTAACACGAAGATTAACATTTCTCTTTTGTTTTTTGTTTCTTTTTAATGAACTCAAGGATTAAACTTAAAAATAAAAATAAAAAAATAAAACACTGGAAAGTGAAAATAAAGCAGTGAACGAAGGACGTGCCCGTCGCTATCATTATCATCGATAAACTGAATACGTTTTATTACTACATTATATTGTATGTTGTTAAAGTTGGACGAAGGTCAATAATAAATCAATGTGTTCTCGAGCACAGTTTGTTAATAAAAATCAAATTGTCTTATTAATATATTTCTTCCAACTCCCCGAACCTCCGACGAAATGAAAAATAATTTCATTCGCTAAGTAATCATCAACATTTCTTACATGAACTTACGAAAAAAAAGGATGAACCCGAGGAGCAACTTTTCGATTATTGTCAAATCTCTTTTTCGTCGAAATAAAAAGTACACGATCGTCGATGTTTATGGATATCAACATTTTTTTTTTTTATTTCATGAAAACATTTTCGCAGTAATCGTACATAGTCTATCGATTTCTCGATTTCTTTGCTCCTCTTTCTCCTTTTAAGTGATAAACGCAAAAGTTTCGTGATAATGTAAGATTTTTCTATATTTTAGATGGGAAGCTTGAACAACAAGAAGATTTTTTTACAGAACAGAACATTTTTTTTAATTTTCATAAGATTATAATACATATTTACGTTTCGATTGCTCTGGCGAATATAACAGGAACTACGTCAGTATATCATTCTTGATATTTGTTTTTTTTTTTTTTTTTACCAATTGTAATGGCCGACGAACTTCCGTCAAGACAGAGCCGAATCAATGATTTTGGTTATTCTCATAGATCGTGTATATGAATCGAAAATGATCGAACAAATTGCATATATGTTGAGAATTTTTCGTTCGTTGTTTTTTAACCCGCTATTGTTTTTATATTTATTTCGAAAAATAAATTCACGAATCTCGCGTTTACTTTCAAATATTTCGCTTATCACAGAGTCCTGATACATTTCTTTTTTGTAATCGTGAATTTAATCGTTAATCAATCGATCGATAACCGTCAACATTTAACGCTACAAACCGAAAATCAATTTTGTTTTTTTTGTTTTTGTTTTTTTTTTTTTTTTTTTTTTTCAAAAAGCCACCTGTCTCACTCGTCGATTCAATTGATATTTAAAATCAGTAAATTTTTTCAAGTGCTAAAAAGAAATACAATCGATGCAATTAAATATCGTTAACGCAAAAATGATTAATCGAAAAAATCGATCGTAAAATTGAAAAATTCTAAGGCAACATGGTTTCAAGCCACTAAGGTGTCAGCTCAAACAGTTGAAATTGAGACGTGAGATCGAAATCGATCGAATCTCCGTTTCTTATTATTTTCTTTCGATATCATGTCGAGCGCGAAAAAAAAAACATCAATTTTCTTTCGCAATAATCGTCTACCTTGTTCGTTGGATTTATTATTTCTTTTTAATTGCTAGTAGATCCGGGCAAGTTTATCACAGTTAGTAGCCCTTGATGTGTGCGGCAATGTGTTTCTTCTCCTCTTCCGAGAGACCGTTCTTCAGCGTTCTACGCACTGCAACAATATTCATTACGTTGAAAAGCTAGAAATAATCGTTCAGTTTCGAGGGATTTATCATTATGTATCGTGCTGCAGGCTTCAAGCAAATGTTCGTGTAATGGGTAGAAAATCAATTAGCCAAAAGGAGAACAAACTTTGTAAATAAAAAAAAGAGCAATTTCACAAAATTTCAATCTTCCAAATCGTCTTTAAATTTGTACGTACAAATTTATAACAGCTGTAAGCTCGATAGCTACACGAGCGATCTGCACAAATTACGACGAGAAATGTAAAATTATTCAGAGTTAGTTGTGCCTCAGATTCGCAGCAGATGCTGCGAAAGCAGAAGACAGGAAGAGAGAGAGAGAGAGAGGGCAAGGGCAAACGAACCAAAGCTGCAAGTCGACCAGGATCACAGCTAATTAGTAGATTACCACTTCATGCATATGTACACGTGTTTTCTCTCTTATGAGATATTCCAGCGGATTAAGAAGAAATTACGAAGATGAGCGAGAGAAAACATTCTTTATTACAAAAGTCTTCACCGTCTCCATTTTAAACGATTGATAATCGTGATTCAATATATTTAATCATTCATTTTATACCGCATGTAACACTGTTGAAACATTGGTCGCGTATTTATCAAAGGCTGAAGACGAGCAGGGGCAGGAAAACAGGGGAGAAGGATCAAATCGATGATATCTCTGCGTATATATATTTTTATATCTGTGTTCATTTTTTAACTTTCAACAAACTGTGACAACGAAAGATGACTAACCAGTCGAAGCTCTTGAAGATTTTTCATTAGTACGAGAAATATCGTGAAAATTACTCGACGGGTTAAATGTTGAATGTTAATTATCCATAGTGTTTGCATGTCACAAATATTAGGTGTTTGTTCTTTTTTTCTGGCAGGAAATCAACGAATTTTGCCTTGCACATCGGTTATTTTAGTAAAGTTCCTTGTTGTAACAAAAAAAAAAAAAAAAACAATGATGATTTTGAAACATTACAGGTTTTGACCAACTTCAAATCGAAGAAAGTTCTCAATTCAGTCTTTTCTTTGAATGCAATCACACAACTTGATTCCGAAAAAAAAAAACATTTTTTAGACGTTTTTTACAAATGGTCTGCCATCGAAATTTAGATCGAGTACTGTCATGACAATCGAGAAAAAAAAGTTTCAACTTCTGCAGAATTTCATTGGAGTAGCATGAATTTTGAATTTCGAAAAGAAACTTCTGTCACACGTCCCTTAGGAATATCTGAAACTGGATCAAAGAGCGCTGAATCCAGTGAAACTTATTAAGAGCGACAGATTAAATAGGAAATGTTTTAAGAACGAATAGGTGAGGAGAATGTGATTAAGCGAACGGAACTTGCCTTGTTCTTTTTCTACAAACAGAGCCAAGACAGAGTGTCGTTTACTCTTTAGTCGGAGAGACAATATTTTCTCCAAAATGTCGTTTCCCGATGGGGCGCGTACTTGAATAAAGGTCCACCGAGATCTCTAGAAAATTTCAACCCGCGCTGAATCGCTTATACACAAAGATCTCAGGCGACAACTTGTCTCCGACAATCCTAAATGTTCTGCCCTCTATTCTTCCGTTCTCAACTTCTCAATATATCCAAAACGCTTTATTGCAATTTTACCATAAAAACTTTTCTCCTTTTCATTCGCTCGACTACTTTCTAACTATTTTATGAGATCTCGATACGTAAAATTCTATTTATACCGAGTGTCTCTAAAGTCTTATTCAAGATTCACAAAGAATTAGAGTGAAATCGACTATGAAGTAGTCACCTGACATTGGATGCTCGATCATATCGATTTAATCGTTTTCATGGAAGCATAGTCGAGTTGCAGCACCGTAATTTTAAGAAAGAATCAATAAAAATGACGAATTTTCGTCAAACACTTTTGCTCCGTGAACGAAATTTGTTCCAGTTCCATTAAGATTTCTGGTTTATGGAACTTTTTAACATTTATATGTCTGCTTCACCTTGGGATCCTTGTTTAATTCTGTTTAATGATAAATATTCGATCTTGGTAAGCAACAAAATGCGTCGTGTCCAAAAGCCTTTCCATCTACCAAACACAAAGAGTTTGGATATTTAGGGAAATCACTCTGTATAATAAAAGTATACAAGAGGATTGTTTGAAGAGCAAAGTACATGGATATGAATGAGATATACATATACATATTAGTAATTCTGTTTAGAAGAACATTTGTAGCTTTCAATAAGTAATTTCCTCAGTCCTCACTGATGCCTGATAGCATAATTGAATATTCTGTTATCTCTCCATTTACGAATTGTTCAATGCATCGATGAAAAGCCATCTGATATTTATAGCTCACAGGCTGAGTGGATGGTGGAGATCTAAAACGCAGAATCTTGTCATTCATTTTTTCTGTCTACGAGCCAATAATCAATTAGTGATAAACGGTGCTGTGCATCTTGGGAAAAAAAATAAAAAAACATTGTCTGAAATCACCAGCTCACAGAATACATCCAGCGTATTTAATGGCTTCACTCTTCCCATATCGAATCCTCCGTTTCTAATTATCGAATATCATTTTAACGGTGCATCGAAGAAAAATGTGAGAAGGTACTTTATCTCTTAAGAATTGAAAAACTTTTGTGCATTTTTATTCGTTATCTCTATATTGTACAGCTATTGCACGATTTTCTTGACAGCCTGTACGTGTGAATAAATTTTCTTCAACGAGAGTAAGCGAGCTTACGTCTCAGTCGGATATCAACGTCACAAACTTTATCTCTTCCCAGTGAATGTCTCATATGAGCCTCAAACTGCTGAGTACTTCTGAAATTCGAGCAAACACTGACGATCCTGGCACACAAGCGCATTCATATAACAGATATACGAACTACACATCCGCAAGGAATGTCGTTAAAATTCTTTTCCCATTTTCACATTTTTATGTCAGGTAAATCTGAAATTTGTCATCACTGACATGACAGTGGCCAATTTCATATTTTTAACAACTGACATTCAGCATTGATGCTTAATGATATCACACGGGCCTTGGATAGAGGAGAATTTTATTCACATAACTTTTTATCAATATTTTTGTCTTCATCATTGTGCTACTGTCAGAGTTACATCGATGCCGTTCGTCATTAACATATTATTATTGGAGATGCCACTTTCCGAGCAGAATTCAATTAAAGGCATCTGCATTCTTGTCCCAATTATTTCATATTCACGACGATATCGATCACTGTTCCAGCATCAGAGGAAAAAGTGATTTTCGATTGGAATATATAAAAAAATATTAAAAAATGTATAATTTTGTAGCTAATCTGGAGTCATTAAAAATTTCAACCTTCACAAGATCGATTATGAAACTTTTCATTTTTCACATCTACGGAAGATCCTCCTGGATACACTGTTTTACACCTGTTCTACACCTTGAGAATAGCTTCGAACAGCTCTAGGGGTTCGGAAGATTGCAAACTTTGGTTTAATCACGGAGCAAAAGCTCGTTCGAAACATGACGTAATGAGAGTAACGTTTACGAGGCAATCGAGCGCACCATATACATAATATATCTGTATGGGTTAACGTGTAAGCGTCTAACGTAAACATACGAGCGATAGCGCACTCGATTGCAAAATCAATGTGCCGGAACGAGGCTAAGGACTTGACAAATCGCTACGCCGATTCCGGGTCACGCGCCAATATCATGAAAAACGATATCACCTCATGAGCTTTTCGGCTGTACATATACGCATACGATTTCGACGTATCGTACAAACTCCCAGCACGAATGGCAATAATTGTCGATCGCTTTCTTACATCGTTTCGTCCTTCGATGTGATATTCAATTACAGTAGAATCATACTTCTGCTAATAAATAACAAACGATATTAAAACTAGCTTCATATCGAATTTATGCTCGAAGAAATAAGCGCCGAAAAGAAATGAAATTTTTGATAAATTCGGATCCAATCAGTAAATAGTACCACGTTCACGAATCGTTGAGTCCCTATTCATCCGATTCAATGTCACATTTTAGCACGTAACTCGAAAAAAATGAGGCACGAATAATCTCGCTAATGTCTCCACGCATCTGTCGATAAGAAAATTGAAGAATTTTTCCATATTGGAAATGGATTACTTACCCAGCAGAATTACTCTCTGGATTGGACATCGAGGCTCAGGCCCTGAACTAAGATAGTCTACACCAAAACTGATTCACGTTATCACCGAAACAAAACACCGAAATTATCGAAATGTTAGCGATTTTTTTTTCTCCAAACTATATCAAAACCCAAAAACGCGATTATTATTTTCAAGAACATATGAGGGAACACGTATACGCGGTACCGAATTCTTCGACCAACTAAAAATTGTTCAGGTCTGCACGTACTACTTCTCGAAACGATGGAATGAAAACAAAGAGGCTCGTATCGTCTGAATATATTTACCCAAGGATTCTGAAACACCAATGTATTGTTTGGGTAATCTCTCGACAGCAGAGAAACGATGATTTATAATACTTCTTGACTCAGTGAATAAGCTTCGTAGATTTTTTTATAACCGAGAAACAAAGAGCTCCATGAATTTATCAAAAGAGCACGAGTTTGTCGAATGTTTATTGTCAACCACAATAATTTTTCAAAGTTATAAGAGTTTTATGCGAGGATTCATGGTACGATTATTTATCGATTGAGCCAATAGAAGTTTATCGGAAAAAATGATCATTCGTTAATCGTGAATACTATTTTATTGGACCTAAATAGTATTCGATAAGGTACATGAACACGATTTGCGAAAATCGTCTCCATTTTATTTCAAATATTTGATATTTATGCATGGGAAAAACACATACGATTTCACGAATAATTCAACTGCCTTTGTCCCTCGAGCACGATGGTTCATTTCGAAATTTGAGATGAACCATTGTACACGTCCGACCGCGAAACCGAAACCACACTGACCAAGTTTTGATAAACGCTCAGGAAAGGTCAACGTACAATATTTGCACAATGGTCAAATAAAAAGCCGAGCTTATGTGGAGACTGGACAATTGAAGAGAAATTGTGGAATTGGATAATAGCTGGAAACAGAGTTATGATTAAAACGTACTAATTGTAGGATGTTTAAAGATTCAGATACTTGAAGGTGTTTTAACAAAAAAAAAAAAAAAAACAAAAAAATTGTAAGTATTCAGCCACCTCGACATGGAATATGAACTGATTCCAATTTAATTAAAAAATAAATAATAAAATGGAACGTTTCGTTTTTTCTTTTTTTCCGAATACCAATAAATATGTTACAAAATCTCAAATTATCAACAGACTTTCGTAAGACCATTTCAACACTGCATCTCTGAAGTATTCAATGAAAACCTTCCAAATACTGCATTCTCAAATATTAAATACGAAGAGTTAAAACGGAAGAGAGAAAATTCTGGGTTCATGCATTTTCAGTCAAGTCAACAGCGCGTTTTTATCGAATATTTTTGACTTACAATATATTTTCGTTTTTTCTTTGATGAATTATGATTGGAAAGCAAAGCTCATAACAGATCATTGTCGAATCATTTAAATACAACAGAAAAATAAATAAATAAGATTAAAATAAAAAATGGAAACTATAGAAAAGATGAAATTCTATTTTATCCGGGAACAATCATGTATCAAACATAATTAATTCATCAAAGTTAATGAAACGTGTTAAATGTCATGCAAAAATGTTGTAAAAATTCACCAAATGATAAAAAAAATAAAAATAAATAAAAGCCCGAACCTTTTATCATTTTGTATTAATCTATTTCACTGTGTATTTTTTTCAAGATCGTGAGAGACACGAGCACGATTAGGGAATGCAACCCCTTCAAGGTTGATACCCTTCCGGCGTAGTGTTGTTCTCCCGTGTGCGCGATCGTTTAACTATAAGACAGAAAATCGTAATGCACAAGCTGAGGCTCATTCCGTCACCATAGAAAAAATAAAAAATAAACTACCACCTTAATCTTAAAACATTATTCGAAAGAACCATCACCACACCCTTTTTCACAACGCCACCTTATTGTACCGCTTTATTAGACCGTTTTTCCGTCTCGAAACGAATTATTATTTTTCGGTTCAGAGTACATTGATCATTGTCAAAAATCCTCAGCCACTTTTCTTGAGACGTTTAATCTTATGAAATCAGTAATTTTTCTAGTTCACTCGAGAATTATGTAAAACTATTAGAGAAACCATAAATTTTGATCACTTTACATTTACATGTTTTCATTTGTTTGAGCAAAGCCACGAAAAAAAAGTTGAAAGAAAATGATATTGATCAACAACAAAAATGATTTTCCCTTAAATTTTTGTCCCTTAAAATATTTCACAATTAATGGCAACTCGTAAAATGTTTTGCTTTATTTATGGTTAATACTCGTGGACATAATTCAACGCCACAGGCAATGAATCCCGGGATTATTGTAACTCTGGAGACTAATCAATAATTCAGGACAGTAGAACGTAAAAGCATCGATCCGCTCACCACCCTCTGTCACTTTTTCTCTTTCTCTCTCTCTCTCTCTCCTCCCAGTGTCCAAGAGGATTACGTTGAGAGGCGCGTGTCAGACTTTTAGTGCCAGGATTATTTTACACGCCATAGAAGAAGATCGATTGAAAATAGAAATGCAAAGAAAGAAAGAAGGAAAGTAAAAAAAAAAAAAAGACAGTCCAGAGTCCTGAAACGCGAAGAACGAATCACTAGAGTATTGAGTCCGGACGTGTCGACCAACTTCCGTTAGACAAAGAAAGAGAAGCGGAGACGTGTTCCACGGTCGAAACATCCGGTGCTTCAGAAACGAAGCAGAGAAACGTTTATCCAAAAAATATAGAGCGTCGAGAACGTTGCTCGATCTTTTTCGTCACGAGTTTCTACTTCGAGCTTTTCATATCTCTTTTTATTTCTTTTTTCAACTTTTTTTTCTTGCATTTTGTCATAACAAAATTTCCTTTCTTACTCATCAAGTTCCGTTGTTCTTCAAAATTCGATTATATTTATTCGCCCATTTTTCTTTTTTCAATCCCCAATGATTCCCTTGCTCTCTACAACACAATTTCAAACTTGACTGAATTAAAGTTTATAGCGAAATGCATTTTTTCAATTTGAGTCTTTTTTTTTTTATGTTACTACTTTTTTATGCTCAACTTTTTGTTCGTCGCTGTAAATAGCGCCCATTTTTGGCCATATCCGTGCATTATCCCAAGAAAAATGGTAGAGCTTCCAGTGATCTTCGTGAGATCATTACTTCGTGAGAAAAATCTAGTAGATGTGAGAGAAAATCAATTTCCGAAAGCCATGAAGATAAAAAAAAAAAAAAAAAAAAAAGGTAGCGAGCTTTACTACGTGGCCTCAAGCGATTTTATGGGACTACGTAGTGTGCCTTTGAGCCCAAGTGTAAGTGTGTGTATAAAATCTAGCATATACATGGATATTTAAAAAGTATTAAATGCAGGCTGGATTTTGCGAACTACCCGAAGCCAGGATAAATAACTAAGATAATGAAAAAATACGTTATTTCTATCGAGGAAAGAATAACGCTTTGAACCTTGAATTTACCGATTATTTTGCATTAATACCTCTATATAACAGATCAACATTGAGTGTGCTACACAAGTCACGATTTATCGAACAATCGAGAAATATCGTTTCAATGAAAGTTGATGTAATATTTTGAAAAATAAATATTATTTTCTAGACTTTTCCTCAGTAAAATGACATTTTTCAAGTCACCAGATTTGAAAACTGGTTATCGTGATTATATGTGCGGCCAGGTTGCGTGCAGGGTGCGGGGATCGCACTTACAAGACTTACGGTCGGCGTGTCTCGTCCTCTTGCGTTCACGGGGCGTTGTTCTCGTTGCCGGTGTTTTAGTCGCTGTTTTAACTAGAGATTCGAGGAGTTCGTCATCACCATCCGTCACGTTACCGTTACTCCTCTCGTCACGAATTATCGGCCCCAATGCTGTACGTCCTGTAAATACACAAATAAACACAATTGTCATTAGTTTTGTGAAATGTAAAATCAATTTCACATGTATAAACAGAATAGCAAAGTACTTTTGAGGTAAAACATTTTTTACGGTGACAGTCGAGAACAGTAGATCAGAGACAAACATTTTTTATTCGTAGGTCGCAGGATAAATTATCGAGTATGTTTGAACTGAATTTTCAAGGGTCGCGTTGTACATTGAAAATCGAGTATTCTTGAAAGCTACACGATGAAAAGAGTTGAAATTTCACACGACATGGACACCAACTTTACTCAACAGTTCAACATTTTTATTTCGATCAATAATAATGTGAAATGTTTCTAGTTTTATCTCCACTTCTATGGTTTTCATGACAGTTTTCCGATTCTATAATTCTTTCAGATGTTGATTGTACAAGAAGCAAAATTAATGAATAGCCGAACCAAGAATCACGCCCAGCATAATTAATTGAAAATAGATTTTACTATTACCGAGAATTCGTTCGTGAATCACACGATGATGATATTTTATTAAAAGAATATTGCTAAGTAAGATTTCTTCTGTTCACATACTGAAAGCAGTTTTTATTACAACTCCATGATATTATTGCTATAAATTTAGTTCTTTTTTTTTCTTTTATTGGTGTATCAAAAAGTTCATGAAAAGTACAATACTTCAAAGAGTGCGAAGACAACGTATCACGTATCTTGAGACTTTGTTCTGTATAATACGAGAGGGATGAAAGACCTTTATATTGAATGACTTCCCTACCGCCCGAGGTTCCTTTTCATGTTTCTCTCAAAGAAACGTACCTACACAGTTTATTCCTTAGTGACCTTCTCTTTTTCTTTCTCTCTTTTATTGCTTTTCATATCTAGAGTCGCGGTGGCGACTCGAGACAAGTACATTTACATATGCTATAAATTCGAAGACGAGTAGCTATACTGTACTCTTCACAGTGAGCAGAGAGCGGTTTCGAAAGGTTTTCGAAAGACTCTGAACTTTGCTTCGACGTCATATAATTTCTCAACTTTTTTTTCTTTCGGTCCTGACTGATTTCGAGCCCATATTAAAAAGTTCCTTTCCCGCACGATGCTCCTTTCTCGTTTGCAAAACGCTTTAGTTTCGATTAAAACGAGACGCTTTACGAAAGCATTCCACTAATGCTGACACAAATAATCGCTGTATGAAAGAACTCTTTTTTGAGCA
Source organism: Campoplex capitator (assembly GCA_037576405.1). Lineage (NCBI taxonomy): Eukaryota > Metazoa > Arthropoda > Insecta > Hymenoptera > Ichneumonidae > Campoplex > Campoplex capitator. The sequence goes on along the minus strand of JARBWI010000323.1, from coordinate 1,693,460 downwards.
TAAATTTTCAGTGATTGAAGCGTCGTCAATTTCAGTTGAATTTCCGTAGAATTTTTAACGAAATTTCACATAAACGTCAAACTCCAAAAAACTAACTGAAATACCAATTTTTCGAGGCTATGAAATTCCTCGGTGGATCATTCAATAAATCGTTCCTTAACAAATAATCAGGAGGGGGATGATTCGATAAGCAACATCGTACCCTTTTGAGAAATTCGTTTCACGCGTCATTTGGTTACGTCACGGTAACCAACGTTTGTATTATGAGAGCGACTTGTACATGAGAGAACAATTTTATCGGAAGCCTTTGATTAAAATAGCGAAGCAATATGAAATTCTTAAATCGCGAGAATCTCTGACACGCCAGTGAATAAAAGGTAAGAATAAAAAAAAAAAAACATCATTTCGCAGGCGCCTGTATGATTTATCGCGGAGTAAATAGGATTAAGTGAGGAAAAAAGACGTTGGGTGTGAACATGCGAAGTATTTCTCGCGAAGATAAAAATTTCGTCGGTGTCCGTGACGCTGTGAAGCTTTAGTAAAATTTAAGATTGTACTGAATATACAGACACAGCCGGAAGACGAAGACGTAAAAAAAAAAAAAATTGCTCTCCGATTTTCCCTTCTGCCAGAAACGTAATAATCATTATTTCCGAGGTTTAATAAGCTTCAATTGCCACAAGGAATAATTATAAATAGCTTTGAATCAGCTCAGAGATTGTATCTCTTACATTGACTATAGCGAGAAGACAAATTTTCGTTTCGAGGTTTTGCGGTGTCAAGACCCGAGTTACGATGCGATTTCGATATGACGTACATTCAAATTTTGTTTGTGAAAAATCAATAAGATTTTTCTTCAAATAGAATATTTGTTGAACCACAAAAAGACTTTTTATTCCACATGATTTCCTTTCGATGACGATTCCGTTGTCGATTATATTAACACTTTGAATCGTTACCGGTACAACTTTACAAATGACTGAAAGAAAAATTTGTATTTATGGAAATTAGTAATAAATAATTTCGCCTTTCTCAATCTCGTATATATGTCATGAGATCGTGGTGCTTTGCAATTGAATATTTGATTTTATTTTAATGTCTGTCGAAATTAGATCATCTCTCGAGACATTCGTAAAAATTTGGGTTTGAATTTAACTCACGAATACCGAAAATGTCGAAACATAAAATAATTCCTGATTTTATTTCACTATTTTCGTATAAATTTTTTTATCGCAAACTTTTTAACAACTCTACTCTTTTATGCTATGAGATTTTATTAAAACTATAAATAAACGCTGTATAAATGAAGTAACTCAGACAAAAATTGTACTATTTTTCTCAAAAATAAATTTAGTACTTTTTAGGAATGAGTTCACGGCGAATAAAATGTTCTTAAGGATCTCGAGATTACTTTCGGTAGGTATGATGTCGACAACAGTGAGCAAGGAGCATCAACACAGTCAGTGCAATGAGAAAACGTGTGCTCTGTGAGTCTCGTCTTTTGTATGAACTCGAGTTATCATACAAAGGCTGTCCCAAAATTCATGCTGAAAAACTTGGACGATAGATGAACCGCGAGTTTTCGAGCTCGCGTATTTTTCACCCTCTCTTTATTTCATCCCCGTTGATTAGAAATTGTTCGATCGTTAATCGCGGATCAAGCAGCCTCGATGCGACGAAATGGGCGTGGCGAGTTTCCCCCACTCCGCTGCTTTTGTTTACAGCTTGCACCGGATTAGCTGCCACTAATTTATCAAAATATACGAATGCCAAAGAAGAAAAATGGCAAAAGATTTTTCGCGATCTTTGGAATCCTGCGAAGGATCGTTTCGTTGATGGGCTGGCTTGGAGTTTGATTTTCAAGACACTAGGTGGACTACGAAACCGTTGGACTTTTGGGAGCGTGAGGAAAGAAGGAGACGGTAGTTTACGTCGTTGGTAGGTTATATACCTAAGAAATAAAATAGAGCCGAGTTATTGCCAGGGTAGCGAGACGCCCGTAATGCTCGCAGAGGACTAAGTTTTACGAGCTACGATTGCTCCGACGGCGGTTGAGGTTAGGAAATAATAAAAAAAAAAGTAAAAAAAAAAAATCTTTCTCCCGACCGGAAGTGAGTTTCGCCTTTACTGCCCGATACGTCTTGCTATCATCATCCCTCGCTTCTTCTTCTTCTTTTTATTCTTATTTTTCTTCGTCTTTTTCACATTCTTACTGGCTGCGACAACGGGAGCTACGAAACTCCCCCATCATGTAAATCTTCTTCTGCCTCTATGAGCTTTCTTACAACAATTACCATGACACGAGAAGGAACATTGAAACACGTTGAGCAAACATGTCGAAAGCAATGTGGAAGAGACAGGTTTTAGGTGACTTTTCTCCCAAAAACAAAAACTGCCATGTTCTTGAAAAATTTCGGAAACAAAAATATTCTTCCGTTACAACGTACGAACGAGCAAAGATATTTACAACGGTAAAATAATGAGTGGTGATTGTTGCCTCTGGTATCACTGTTTCTTTTGAGCGTCTTAAAACCGTGTGAGCACAGATAAATTGACTATCAGACAACAAAATAACGATGAGTCTGTCTCTGACTTGCTGGGAAACGTTCACATAATTCATCAAAGTTTACGTTCAGAATTAGATTTCATGGTTACGACGATTGTAACCAAACATTAAAAGAAGTTTAAGAAAATTAAAAATTGACGAATAAAAATTCATTTGTTATCTTCCAACTCCATCTCCTTTGCGTCTCTCAATACAAATCCGTTGCTGAAGCCAGGAAAACAAACTTGAAATAAGAATAACATGATACGGGCTCTCGAATCGTAGGAGAAGTAGGAAATGGAATTTGAGGTGGAGCTCTATTTTGGATCTTGAACAAGACTGTCAGAGTTCGTACATTCTAACAATCTCCGTGATTAAGACAACTTAGGTAACAAATCAGTGAGCTGGTTCGCACGAATCTAAACCTGGATTTGTGTGTGCAAAGTTCGTTTTCAAGTATTTGGACAATGTTGAAATAAACTAAAGAAAACGTCTACTTTAATTTTTAATTAAAAAAAAAAGAAAAAAGTATAAATCAGATCTGGGAATGATATGGCGAATAGTCGGTTGGGTTTTCGGAGAATTTACCATATTTCGGAGGGTTTCTTTACAGGGACATGACATCGCACCCGAACGGACGGTAGAAGTCTCAATTTGTATGATCTCCGACCTCACGGTCGAGGTGGTAGTACATCTTTCGAGCTTACAACTTGGTAGGGTCTCAAAAATACATTTTTCCCAAATCTCGCGTTATATACGACTCGAGACGGGTAACGGTTAGCTCTTCGTCACGAGGAACCGTAAAATCCGTTTGTAGATATTTTTTTTGTACAGATATATAGCGACAGCTACATAAATTTACATGAACAAAGTTGGGTATCTCGGAAAAGCTCGTGTACATTGCTGACAATGATGGAAATTTTGCTCACAAAATACCCTACTAATAATACATAAAAAAAAAAAAGATACTAATATGACAAACTGGTGTGACTGAAAAAGTTTGAAGCTACATTTTTATACAGAAATCTGTTTTCTCGGATATGAACTCAAATAAAATGACTTCGATCTCCTGACTCACGTTTGACACATTCAACGATGAATAAATAAAATTTGAAAATTGGAAAAAATACTTTTCACGATTCTGGTCAAATCGGCTGCGCTGCCTTGATAGAAATTTTTTTTTTCTTCGCACAACCATTCAGTTCAATCGCACTCAAAGTTTGAAAAAAGTGTATCTCATTCTCAGAGTGTTCGAACAGCACGAAAACTGATGTTTCCTTACATATTTAGCGACAGAATTCTTCGACAGAATAATTTTTACGAGGGTGTGAAATGCATGAAAAAAAAGAGAAGAAAAATAGGAAAGACAAGGGAAACGAAAAAGTGGAAGCGGGAAAAAGAATGGAAAAAAAAAAGAACGAAAGATGGAATTAAACTCACCGTCTTTGCGCTGCCTTCGCCAAGGCAGAGTTCCATGCAAACTCTCGACATCGGAAATGTCGCTACCAAGTAGCTGACGAAGTTCAGCGTCAGCTCGATCTTCCTTCGTGCGGAATTTACCCACCTGGAAGAATAAAGAAGACAAAGAAATGACGAGAGTGAATACCGGGACGATAAAGAGAACGACAGAGAAAAAAAAATGTAGAAGAAAAAAAAAAAGTAATAAAACCTTCCTTCGGCTTTCTTCGAGACTCGGAAGGAAAAATACTGCCCGAGCTCATAGATATATTGCAGTTGTTTTTTTTTTCTTCTTCTTCTGTATAGTAAAAAATTGGAAGACGAACCTCGGTAATCATTTTTCCTCTCGTTTTGTTCCTCTCCCGATGATTGGCTTTTTTCTCGAGCTGCTGAATAACACGTTCTCGGGTTGTTCTATACTCGAGGGCGAATTCCGAGACTATCCTTGAGAATTCGTTCGGTTTTGTATCCTGCACTCGATGCAGTGGTATACCCAACCAGAGTATAAATTTGTGAAAACGATTTATTATTCGACGATGCACTATCTCGAGGACGATTATCCTTTCCGCACAATCCGAAAGAAAATCTGACATTCTGAAATTTCATTATTTTTTTTTCTCTTTTAATATCCTTACGTCTATCTCGTTGCTTTTTTTTTCTCTTTCTCTCTTGCTCTCTTTATTCTCTTTGAACAACTGACTTGAACATTTTTTAGCTTCATTCGATTCTAGAACTTCAACTTCAACCCTGTTTCACATCTTCACGGACGGATGAGATTGAAAAAATGAGAGAGACGAAAAAAAAACAAGCGCTAAAAGGCGAAGGTCAATATAAACCAAGATTGAAACAAAATAACAGGGGAGCTACAGAAAAATCGCGGCCAAGAGAAAAGTATACGGAAAAGGGATAAAGAGAGAGAAAGAGAACAGAAGGAGAAGCTCGGGGTAATTAATGAAGGTACGCTTGGCTCTAGGCCAACTTCTTCGAAGGAAAAGCTCCTCGAATTTATTGGATCTTCTGCTTGGATGTAGTGGGAAAGCTTTCTCTAACGTCTTCTGCAATTTCGTACATGGGATTTTTGTACAAGATCTTTAGGAAATGCCTCTCGTTTTACGCCGGAAGTTTGATTAAATGAGATGCCTTGCCCAGCAACGAATTATCGACGCATCTCTGTTATCGAACATCTCATTTGCACAAAGATCCTTTGTACATACCATTTCGTACAAAAAATTCTATTTCATCTTATTTTTGTACTTGGCAAATCGGAAAGTATTTGAAAAAGTTTAGCAATCATCGAGGGGTTCGAAAGATGAATTTTATATTTGATAATTTTCTTAAAAATTCATGAAGAACTGTTCGAACATATTGTTCAATCAATAATCATACTTTACTGATATTCCAAAAACTTAAGATTTCATAATTTATCTGAATTTTCCAAAACTTTTTCATCTTCCAGACAAGTTTTGTTTGAGTTTATTAGTTTTGAGAATATGATGAAAAATTTACATTATCGATAACAATAAATTCTTTTGAAATTAAAGAATTGAAATTTTACGAAATCGATTACAGATTTTTTTTTTTTTTAATCTTTATCCAGTCGCAAATGATCGAAATTCGATTGAAGGAAATGTTGTGGCTGGGAGCGTATGTGAGTTATGAAAGTATTGTCAAAAGTTCTAAACAACGTTGAAAATTAACGATTTTTTTCTTTCTGCAATCTGGAAGACACAACTATTTAAATTTTTTGCCAATAATACATGAAATCTTACTTGACTTTCATCATTGTCGATCCGTCGTGTTTCGTGATAAGTTTGAGATGATCCCACGACGCCTTGCACTCACTCTCAAGCTTGCCGATGTTCGATGCCAACTCGTCGAAATCGATTTTCGATGCTCTCGTAACAGCTCCGATCTATCACATTTATTTGTCAATTTTCTGGGCGCTTTTTGAACGTTAAAATTCTTTCATACTTTTAATTGCCACTTTTTTATTTTGACTGAATTATGATTTTGAATTTTTTTTCGATATTTCAATTCTGATAATTTAATTTGTTTTCGAGATTGATAAAAAACGAGATCAAAATGACTAGTCGAAGTTCGCCAATTTTTTTGCTTTATCTTTCGAAGCACTCACCTCGGAGTAAAGGTCCGTAGAGTCCGGAAACTTTTCCATCACCATGTGACACAGGTGATGGAGCAAAGAGTGCTTGTGAACCGTGTCCTTGACTTCGGGCACTTTGGCAAGATATTCTAGCTGAAAGCCCTTCACCTACGAACCAAAAAATGTGCAGAAAAAAAAAATGTGAAACCGCCTTGAGACGTTGCACCAATTCAGCTATAGATTGTATCCGCCTTTGCTGTTTTTTTACGCTACATGTTAAAATGAAAATGTATTCACCAGCCAACGATTGACGATTGAATTAGGAAATACGATACCCACGATAAAAAAAAAAGTTATAGAAATAAGAATATTCAAAATAATTATTGTGTTAAAAATTATAAAAATTCTTTCGACTGCAAAACCGTATAACGTGAGAAAAAAAACAGATGAAAATTAGACCGAACATAAATGAAACCACAATAAAGGCTTGGAACAAAAAATATATAAAAAAAACGAAAATTCTGCTGAAAAAGAAAGGAAAAATAAATTCATCTGGTGAGTGCAAATCACTGTCACAATTTTTTTTTTTGATCAGTTACGATCAATCGTTTTATGAAAAGTTTACAAGCAAAAAATGAAGAAATAATTATGAAAATTTAGCCAAAATTAAAATATTATTGAAAAAAGAAATTGAGTGAAATAAAAGGAAAAAAATTCATGCAACCAAAAGAAAATAAACGAGTTCGCACGAAATGGAAGAAAAACTCCTGCATAACTTCTGTTTTTAGCATGTGGAGGCAGTTGAAAAATGAAAAATATAAAAAATAAATATTATTGATGTAGAGAAAATGGCTAAAATGTCTCAATTGTTTCTCGTTGGGCTGTGATTACTTCATGATCGTATATAGGGAAGCAAATAGAAAATAAAAGTCACTCGAAGAATTCAAACAAGGATAGAATATGATGGAGCTAGCACAATGGAAAAAAAATTCCAAAGAATATTCGAATTCCAAATGGAAGAAAGGCTTTTCAAATTAAAAGGATATCATTTGGCTCGCTTTCTATACCAACCTCATTTCCGTTGAGAAATATCCCAATCGATAGGAGCGTGCTCAGAATACCGCGAAACGTTTTATTCACTCTCAGCGTCTCCATTCCTTGCTTCAAATCCATCAAAGGGTCTGCAATTTCCTGAAGTCACAATGCCCATAGAATTATTATTATTATTATTATCATCATTATTAATATTTTATTGTCATCGCCATTAATTTTTCGTTACTTTTATTTTTCTTCTGAAATAACAACTTTGTTGTTCGTTTTCTTCTCGTTTATATTTTACATCTCGATTCTTTTCTCACTGCAACATTCGTTTTACCATTCTACTGTACAATAATTGTGCCTGTGCAAACTTCCTCGACGCCGCTTCAAGACGTTGAAGCCAAAAAAAAAAGGAAGATGAAGAGCAGGCAAAGGAGAAAAAAAAAGCTTTGAATCCAAATGCGCATTCCTATAGATATACGTAAGGCAGTACGAACCTTTTCAGAGTTTTCGAAGTCAAGTTTGAAGGCCCAAAGTTTCAATCTCGCTGGTAATTCGGAGATGGATGCGAGAGTGAGAAGAAATTGCTCGGCCGATCCTAGTGGAAGATCTGGATTGGCGGCCTGCGCCTCTTGAATCCGGGATCTCTCCTCTTCGGTCGGCAACATTGTTAAGAGTTTCTACATCGAGAGAGAATGAGAGAAACAAAAAGAACGAATGAATGTAGAAACATGTAAGAAAAAGAAACGATTCGTTTTCGTATCAACTGTTTGCTTGGAATGTCTACGTTCTTTCAAATTGTCAAAATACACGATGTCTTTTTTTTTTTCAGACTCAACTTAAAATCCTTACCTCAATTCCCTCGCGATTCATAATCGTTGCATCCATCTTCAAAATTGCGGTTTTAATCGATCGTGGTGGTGGAAGTTTGGTCATGCCGATGTTTATTGCGTTAGATCTTTTGTGATCCAAAACAATGATCTCTTTGTTCTTGTTCATTTCTTGTTGCTTCTGCTCGTCGAAAAAACCCAAATTGAAATTAAAAAAAATTGTATTATAAAAATAAATATAGACGAATAATTACAGAAATATTAATTTGCTAATTAAATCGCGTTATTCAACGAGGCTTTTGTCAGCTGTTCGAACAGCACGTTGGAGCATCCAGCGACGAATTATTAACGAAATAATGAATCATAGAATGAATTTATTCATTTTCGAGCCATTTGAAATGTTCAATAATTTGAAAACTCAATTATTATGATTTTTCTTCTCCACGTTACACCGAATATCACTCGAAGTAAGATTTGCACAGTAACATTTTTCTGTCGTGCAATATGATACGAAAAAAGGTCAACTTTAGGAGAAGAAGAAAAAAAAACAGTTTTAAATAAATTCTTCGCTCGAGTTTCGTTCAACTTCAGAATTCAGGATCAACCTTTTGACCTTGTTTGACCTTGTCCCGCGAGGGCAAGAAGAGGGGGAGGATTCTATGCCAAGAGCTTTGACGCACCTACCAATGTGTATCTAGGACACTTGGATAACAACCCTCCCTCTGGGCACATCAAACTTCTCTCCCTCGTTTTGCATCCGAAAGTACACGTTGGTCATACACTCAAATACTGCATAACTGTCTCTAACGATACGTATCTCCGTAATTAATTGATCAACCACATGCAAGGTGCAAGAAAAAGTATGAGGTTAAAATTAAATGTATTTCCGGTCGAGGATTTTGTACAATGATAAATGAGAAATTATGGTTTATATGAGAAAAAAAATGGAGAATTGTCAAAAATGACAAAAATCGCATTTGATCGAACGAAATTGAATATGATTATTCATGAAAAATGTCAAGTTTCGATTTGACATTTTTTTCGATTTGGACAAAATAAAAAATATTTTTTATTTTGCTATCCAAAAAAAAATCAGACAAAATAATTCGTGAAAATTTCTCAATTTGTGAATTAATGAAATACAGAGAGTTTCGTTGCTTCAAAAATTATTCGTATCGATTGCTATTCCTGTATATTTTCTGTATTGTAATCAGGGCTGTAAAAAAAAAGCGATACAGTCGCTTAAAAAACGTCAAGATTACACTGTTGACGACTTCCGACATTTTTCTTCTCGACTTCTCAATCAAATACGATTTTATGGAATTCTGTGTTGAAAGATTCACGTGACAAATCGTTCCGACGAGAACCTCCCGAAAGATGGATAAAACGGGAAATTCCCCAACGTATGTTTCAGGAGGGAAAAAAATCTTAACGAGGAAAGAAAGCTTGAAAAAAAAAAAAAAAAAAAAAAAAAACATGGAAAAGTCACATTTTACAACGCACTGGTACTTTCCAACAACGCGCGATACATCGAAACAAACGAAAGGAGAAGGAAGAAAAGTTATGAAAAGTAAAGACTCACCTCCTGCAAAATTCCACCATGCCATTTTTGTATCGTGCGAGCACCAACAATATTGCAAAGAATACAAGAAACAGATTAGTCTTTTTGCGAATATAAACCACCACCATTCAACCTACCACTACAGGCCTGTTTTCTCAAATTTTGTTTCTTTTTTCACTATACACATGGACCATTACTTTTTTCCAATCTACAAATGATCCAATATCATTCGAATGACATTTTTCATACAGATTTCCAGTCCGAATTATCGTTCGATTCTAATTTTCGTACTCGACGATCCGATAAAAATTTTATCATTTTTTGCGTATCACGAATGTTGACTTTTAACAATAGTTAGACCGAGAAATGAATTTCAATAGATCAGGCAAAACACTCGTTTACCGATCAAATAAATTTATCGAAACAAGTCAATAAGTTTCTTTCGCACAATGCTCTACTTGAGGAAAGAAAATATTCAGCAACTTCTAAGAGTATTTGAAAATTTCTATAAAATCTAGTTCAAGCTGTACTAAAAAAAAAAAAGAACTTTGTGCTTTCCTTTTGAATTTTCTTATACTCGATTATCGTAATCCAAATTTATACCTTATCGAAGAAACGTCAACCTGGAAATCTGATGCTTTGACATTTTCGACTAAGAACATGTACGTAAAAAGAATTCTCGAATTAGGAGATAAAAAAAAAAGAAGTTTATCGTCACACGAAATATACAATTTCGTTTCTATCTTAAAAATTTGAAGATTGGCTCTATTATTTATGAAGACGTAAGGTATATCGTAGAATCTGTTATCGATTAATATGCTCGGGGGCATTATCGCAAAGTTCGTAGCTGTATATTTAACATCGCCGTTTTGTCACGTACCGTTATCGATCAAATAATTTATAGATATAACTATATATATTTATATAATGTATCCGTACTCAATATCAATCTCATTTTCATTAGGCCGTACAGTTTCACGTCTTTCGTGTTCTCGTAAACTCACGTAGCAAGGATCAGCATCGAAGCCCCCGAAGCATCGATTCGAGTCTCAATATAACTATGTACAAGTATAAATATTGGTCTTAGTTTGCATTGGCATAAAGTTTCATATTTTACGATGAACTGGGAGAGATTCGATACAGCCAGAGCGGGATATAACGTAATTTTCCTTGGGCGTGCTTTTTTATTCCATTTATTTAATTTTTCTACATTAATTTTTGAAGTTAGTTCAAAGCCATGAGAAAATGTTTTTTTTTTTATTATTCGCTCGCAATAATTGTGAGTATTAATGAAAGAAAAAAAGAGAAAAAAAATTTGCCTTCAAATTAATAGTCTGCTCATCATTATTCGCAACATTCTCGTTAGATTTATCTTCCTCGAACTCGATTGTTCCAACATATTTTTACAATGTCGATATTGTCTGTTTTCTTTTCTTTTTTCTCCTAAATTTATAACATGTTTACGAAACTGTCAATTTATTTCACGCACGTCAGCACGATCTTCGACCTCTTCACAGATGAAATTCTATTTTCCGAGAAGCATGTTTACAGGGAGTCGGACAACTTCGAAATAAAAGTGATAAATCTTCCCGAGCGTCTTGGATCGAACTCGGGTTACTTGAATGGGCTTTCTCACTTGTTCTTATCCGATGTAGCTGTCGAATTGAGAAACGTACTATATTTTATACCGAAAATATATCATATACTTGGTGTATCAAAAATCTTTAAAAAAAAAAAAATTACGTAATTTTCAATAAAATATTTAATAAAATAATTGAAAAGAAGTGTTGAAAATATTTTCATTTTATAGGCGATTCCGAAAGTATGTTCTCCTCGAGGTAAACACATTTCGTAAATGAATAGAGTTTCAAAATATTTGGATTTTTATGAAATGGAATAAAAAAAATGGTTTAAAAAAAGTATTAAAATTGTAAGACGGTAAAAAAAGTTATTAAAAAAAAAAAAAAAACGTTGACAGGCCAATCGAACGATACATTGAAAAAATAATTTGCACCGTCTATGATTGGATAAAAGTAGATCGTAGGTCAACTTGAGGTGAAACAGGTCTCATACAGTGTTTGTTTTTTTTTTCTCGATAGCGTTTTTCTTTCATAAAGGTCCAACCTAGAGGTCTCGTATATTTGTATGTAATAAATGTTCATATGTACACGCGTACGTTAACGCTACTCGTTGATGTTTCCTGAATATGAGATTTAAAAATTGCTTATTCGCGCGACGAGGAAGAAAGTCTAGAAGGTGGGGAAAAAAGGAAATAATAATAAATAAAAAATAAAAAAAAAAAGAACCGGTAAAAACGGGAGAGTAAGGTAATAGCGAAAGCAAACGCGTGTTAGGAGAGAAAAGAGATTGGCGGACGGGGAAGCGAGAGAGGCTGGTTTCCCTCGAGCGTGAGTAAAAAGGTTGTGTAGACCGAGCGAGAGAAAATACGTGGTAATATAAATACAAGGGAGGTTTTCCGGTTCTCGGGAGGTAAAGCAGCGCCACCTGACTGCCAGGTGCGGAATTATGGGTCTGGAAGTAATTAGCCATTTTGCGGAGCTTCGAGTGAAGCGACGAAAAAAAGTATTCAGAATAAATATTCCCCCAAGTTTCCGGTTAACGGATCGTTTCAATTTTATTGAGTTTTTGATTTTTATTTTTATTTGTGTATTTTTATTCAATGTCTCACTCATTTTTTTACCCGGACTCACCCTGATTTTACCCAAATCCATAACCACCATTCGTTAAAACTTTGAAATAAATTCGTCGACGAAAATAACGAGTGAGAAAAAAAAAGAGGGTAAAAATTACGTTTTTTACAGTGCCACCCTCAAACTCAAGTACAACGTCTGCTTGGACGTGTGTGTCGGTGTATTTCGATTGAGAAAATCCCCTTCACATCGGACCCCACACACCCGCAGTTTCATCGATCGTCGACCCAGACTATCTAATTAATATTGCACATACTTTTACGAGACTCAGGAAACAGAACAAAAATCTAATAACACGAAATATTTTTACATCTTTCGAATATTCTTGAGCTAATTAAAAAATCATCAAATTACGTGGCTGTTCTCAATTTCATCGCGTTCGTGGCCTGCATTATTATGTCATTTTTATAACTATTCTCGTTACTCTTATTCATTGATCGTTATGAAAACGAGAAATATTGCGATTGAAATTCTAATTCTGCCTTATAATACGGAGGCACGAACAAGATTTGAATGAAAAAAAAAAGTATCAGAATTTTTTTAATACGAATAGAACGCTTTTATAGTATAGAATAAAAATTTCAGGGCTCTTTTTGTCATTGATATTCCGAAAAATGTTAAACTTTATTAAAAAATTTCATAATATTTAATATTCTTTCCATTTTTTTACATAAAATTGTCCTCATTTTTGAGTATTCCGTGTTGAAAATTTCGGTGAAATTTCATTCAAAAAAGTTTCTTTTGAATATGTAATTTTTTCATAACCAAATATTGTAGTTTTGATTTTTTTTTTTTTTTTTTTCATGTCAATAATCCAATTTTTAACGTCCCGAGTAAACGCGCGACTATTTGAAATGACGAGGATTCTCGTTTTTAATATATTTTCCGCTTGAATTTTTCTTTACGGACAGCCGGGTGTCGAGACGGACGCACAACTTCCGGAATTGTGGATTTCCTAACGAGACATTCCGTAAGGTTCATCGAAACGTCGAAGGGAGCGACGCCGATCTCACAAGATTGGAGCTGTCACAGTTAGGAAACGTCTGCGGAAATGTTGTTGACAAGAAAAAAGTATTTTCGTTGCAATTTAGTCAATTTACAATTTGGCCCCCTGCGATGTCGTTCAGAAATGAGAAAAAAAGAAGTTGAAATCCTGTCCCAATTACCCAGCCCGGTATGCAAAGCAGAGACTTATTGAAGCTTCGTGAATTTCCAACAGTATCAAATAAAATCTACAAAACATTATGACACTGTAAAGAAAATATTTGAAAGCGTGAGAGTAGAAAAAAATAAATAGGTTTTTCAGAATTCCTCGATTACATTGCCCTGCGTTTGACATGGTATCGAATACACTCGTCTATCCCCTTTAAATATGCGGAGAAATCCGTTCGTAAAATATTTTGAAAAATGGCCAGAGCATCGTTATCAGGAAAAATGGTATTCGAACATTAAATAATTTACATTCTTACGAATGCGCACTATAATAAATTGAATTATCGCATATTTTTTAAAGGCATGAATATTTATTAAAGATTTTACTCGATATGAGAATAAGGCGAGTCTCGTTGCCATTAAAAAGGTAACTCGAAATAAAATGAAATCTAAAGCATCAGATACTAACCTTACTATCTCAAATATTACTCTCAGTTGGAACAACAAATTTATGTAATCCCTCGTAATGGCACAATTACGATTCTCAAAAAGAAAACTTTATTCTACAATGTTTTTTTTTGTTTATTTCATAAAATCTGTAAAATCGACTACATGCACTTGGATTTTCGTGTGCATCTCGATGAGAAGATCTCTTTAAAAAAATGTCAGCTAAAAAATCCTGGAGAGTTAGATGAAACCGGAAATGGGTGAAACGAGATGGAAACAAAGTGAGAAGAAAAAAAAAAGAGAAAAGTTTCACCTTAGTAATGAGATCCTTGGCACGACTCTCGAAGAGATGTTCCAGTTTTTGCGTGTCAACGGGCACCGGAAGTAGCTCGTCCCAGATCATTTTGTTCTTGTCCAAACGGGTCAAAATGATAGGATCGTCGCGTACTTCTTTCCAGAAGAGTTTAACAGTTTTTTTGCTCTTTTTGGTGATACCGGCTGGGCCGTTGGTTTGATTGGTCGAAGTGGAGGTGATTGAATTTTTTGGTATGGTCGAGGAATTCTCCGGACTATTTCCCGTTCTCGTTGACTTGAGATTTACACCGAAGAGCGGAGGTACACCGTTCGGAAAAGGTGGCGGAAAACGACCTCCGGGTGGCGGGGGTGGCGGGGCACGAGAAAATCCACTAACCGGTGTGGAAACCATAGGTGGTGGAGGCGGTGGAACTCCATTGGTCACGTTAACCGGACCCAGAACATCGATCTCATCGTCCGATGTCAAATCCGTAAAATCAAGATCGCACAGGGCCAACGGTCGATTCAATTTGTTCACCAATTCTTCCCAGTGTAATTCGTTTTCCGATTTTTTCACTTCCGTCAACTTTGGCAAATTGTCACCGGTCGGAGACTTGAGAACATCCGCCTTCGATTTCGACTTCGCCAGACCCTCCTTCGCCTTCGATATCAAACCGCTCATGTCTCCTATCCTGAGAAACGGAACAATCAAAATCGTCAGATTCTGAACATTAGTTCTTCGAGATTTAAAACATCGGATGAATTTTCAAAATAAAATTAGCATAAAATATGGAAAAATAATAAACAAAATGAAAAAAAAAAAAAAAAAAAAAAAAAAAAAAAAAAAATTTACAAAATTGTTAGATGATATTGCAGAGAAAAAATTACCTCGAAACTTTGTCTTCAACAGGGCTGCTAGGTATGAGATTTTGAGCTGTCAATTTTTGGGTCAAATCCTTGACCGTGCCCTCTCGTTTGATCGGAATAACGACTCTGCGATCCTCGTCCTCATCCGTATGATTGCCCTCGTCGCATTCAACACCCTCGTCCGGACTTTTTCCGTACCAAGGTTTTTTCTCCTCCGAATCGAGTTTGTTCGCCGCGTTCATAATTGGCGTTAAATCCTTACGACTGTTAGCTCGTGATAGTTTGTTACACGGGGAATCCGTATTTCGATCGTACGGCGAACCATTCGAGAATCTCATACCATTCGTTGCGAAGGGAGCTTTGAGCAAACAAAAAGCAAATCATTTCGTTTATCGTCAATTGTAGATCATCAGAGTCCAGCTTAAGGTCTTCTGTTCACGAATTCAAATATTTCACGATTAATCTATATTTTTGGACAATCAAATCAAAATGACTTTGAAAAAGAAGTATTATAACTTTGGAAAATCTCTATTTATTAATTCGCACATCAAAAGTTTTAATTATTTGACAGTTGTGCTTCTTTCGAGTCAATAAATTGACTGACATTTTTTTTCCAAAGTCAAATAAGTACCAAATGTAACTTCAGTTCAGAAAAATTGTTCGAACATCGACCGAATGCAGAATCAAATAAATCCCAGCAACGTGACAAATCATATTTCGAATCAAAATAAATTTGCAAGCTTTTTCGTTTATTGACTTCTGGAAGTTTACTGTCATGGAAAGAAATTATAAAAATTTGAGATTCTGTCAAATCGATTTAATTCTTTATTTACGTAAACCAATTTAATTAGTTACGTTGAATACGAAAATATCTGACGAAATTCTGTCAATGAAACAAAAAGTGCTTTATATAATTAACAAACGTTATCGCCAGAAGCATCTGACTATTCCTTTGAACGAATTTCAATCTGAGATTGACTCGAGTCATCAGTCATCAGCATGGTTGTATATCCAGAAATCATACGAAATTGCGACTGCGAGATAAAGGATTTGAATAATTAGTATTCATTATCTCTGCTTATCAATTATAATTATGAAAGCTTTTTCAAAGCGTGTACTTCATTTATAGATACGTAACATTAATGAAAGCCATAGAAATAACTCGTTTGTATTTATTCACCGAGCAGTTAACTGGATTAATTCGCCCCGAGTTTTGATTACGAATAATCACAGCTCATAATTACCTGCTTCGGGAATAATTTTCAAAGCTCTTTCGCAGTCGGTGCTTCGTTTCATTCGAAAATTTTTATTCGTATGTAAAGAATGTAAAAAAATTTCGTACGAAAACACGTACGTGTACGTAGGATTGATTATTGGGAAAGTCGGAAAATGGAAAGGGGCATGCTTTGGATTCTCGAGTGGCACTCTCAGGGCTCTCTGTAGATGTAGATAAAGGTTCGAAGCTACCGGAGGAGAATGTGCATGTTACACTTCGAGTATCCTGTGAGGAAGCGCGAAAGAGGATAGAGTGTTGCACGTAAAGTGGACAATAAATGGACGGGGCAATACACAAAGTGCACACTCCTCGAAGAATAATAGAAGAGGAAATTTTCGAAGGCAACAATACACTATTTCAAACGGATAAGTGAAAATTGCCTCATTTCCATGACAGAGAATGACTTTACCGAATAAAGAGGCAGAGAAGAATTCCATTTTTCGTTATATCTCAACGTCATTTCTGCACAGTGAATTTCATTTTCACGTGTGAGTTCATAATGGTACTCGAGCAAAAGAAAAACGAGAATAAACGAAAAAAAAAAAAAAAAACAAGTGAGCATCGGAAGATATTCTCACCTTCCTGATCATCGGGATTCACGATTGAAGCTCTCATATTGGCTGTTGCTTCTTGCTGCTCTCGTATGAAACTGCGCTGTCTCTCGGCACGTTCTCTTCGTCTTCTAAGTGCTGGAGTCACTCCTACGTCCACTGAAAAGTTGGAAATTTTTTTTCTCAAATCTTGTTGATACAATTATAGATAAGAATCAGAAAAAAGTCTTTTTGTGCGATCTCCACTGAGCTTGGTCCTTGAATAAATATATTCACAATTGTCTTTTTTTTTTTTGTAATAAATAAAATTATCGAATTGGATACGTTTACTTTATTTTCATCTAATCGTTCTGGATCATATGGAACGAAATAAGAATTTCTTTATATAACAGGAAAGGTCAAATAAAAAAGAAAATAATTGTTCATCGGTATCAATATACGAACCAGGAAAACCAGGTTTATTTTCCTTGTAGCTTCCATTGAGCTGGACCTCGCCAAGACCCTGTGAACTTTGGGAGCTGCTAGATTCATCGTCGTCATCAGGAAGACTCGAGTTGAGGGTACCATTGAGTGAATTCAAACCGTGTGAATGATTCAATCCTGGACTGAGACGAGCGCTCAATGACATTGAGAGTGGAGAAGTGCCGGTTGAATGTCTCCGTGATTTTCGTCTTCCGTGTGAGTCTACCAAGGACTTTCTGTTGCGAAGAGTTTTTCTGGAATATCATAAGAAACAAAGATTTGAATAAAATAGTTCATTGTATCCTCGATAAAATGGAGGGTTACGAAAACGATTGTTTCATTCGGAAGGCTTCGAACGACGCAGCTCTCTTTTTTAACAGCAATCGAAAGCGAATACGAACATTTACGATCAGAACTAAAATAGCTGCACTAAAAATCAAGAACTTTCGTTGAACTCCAATGATAAAAGCTTCGAAATAATTGAATAATTAAAAAAAAAAAATGTAAAATACCTGATGTTGTCGTCAAGCTGTTTGATAGGAGATCCGCGATCATTTCCATCTTCGTGATGAAGTACAGCTTCATAAATTTGAAACTGTCTTAGTAGATCAAGATCGGTGCCCTGTTTCGACATGTAACGCTGTATAATAGCCTCAATTCCTTGATCCTCGAGGCAATCAACCTGATCGTAATAAGTGTCTTGATCGGGTATGCCATTTAGACACTTGTTGACGAGGGTAGTAGCGTATATTAAAAGTTCCGTATCAGCAGCATCGTAGTCCTTGAACAATCTCATTACGTTGGTCCACGGTATCATACCGCGGGATGTATCAACCGATCTCACAGCTCGTACGAGCAAAAGACTATTCGTCTCGATGTATTCGACGAATACGAGAAGAAGCTTAAGAGCTGTTTTTACAACGAGACGGAAACGACTCGCTATCAGCGTGTACAGCCATTGAACTGTCTGACCGTGCTCCATAACACCGTTCATCCCATCCACGTACAACATCACCTGACCGAGGGCTGATTCGTTCGTAACAGAGGAAAAACAGAGCAGAACTTTGTGTTAAACTAAAATAAAAGACTGTGAGATTAATACTGTAAAATATATATACATATATATATTCGAATGTATAATAAAAGTGAATAAATTGACAAAAAATTATGAAATTAAGATGGAAACATGTGCATTCGCGTCTTTTTGCGTTTTACGGGGTCACGGGGTCATGGGTCAACATTTTTTTTCTCCTGTGCACTTTGAACATGAGTGGACGATTTATGCTAAAAAATTGAAAACAATCGAATGGCTAGTTTTTTTTTTAAACCTAACAATAGTCGTTTCAGGGGCAAAAAAGCTCTTGCTTCGCTGAAAATAAACGTCGTATCGAAATTTGCGAAAACTTTCTGCACCGTTCGGTTAAACGGATAATTTTGCGTTTTCAGCCAAGCGTTTTTGACTATAAATCTCCCATAAATTTCCACACAGAAGTAAAGCCCTCAAGCGGAATTCGTAGTAATAAAATGAAATAGACGTTTATACAAGTGTGTGTTGAGTAGTACCTGAAAGAGAAAGAGACCGAGAGAGAGAGAGAGAGAAAGATTCGTAACGTGAAATCGGACCGTTCAGAATCAAGGCACCTGCAGGCATTCGGTGTACGAAACTTGTTGAAATTTGCCAAGCCATTGTTTGAAAAACAACGATGTATGCATGGCTTGTGTACAAGCACCAAATTGAAATGAAATCAAACTTATCCGACTGAATATGAAAGTCGAAAGTGTTTGCCTGTTTCGGATATCCTGACAACATTTCCATGGTTTTTCAGAAAATTTGAAATGCATGCAACGGATAAACTTGTGTAACGTTACTGCAAGATTCAAATCAAGGGAAATAAAAATGTAAAATTCATTACATTAATTAGAAACTGATGAAATATTAATCCCAATGGATCAAGGATCGATCGTCATTGCTTGTGAAAAATATTCATGGTACAGCGATAAAAGTTTTAATTTAAATAAGAAATAATTCATTTATTTTATTATCATTAAAATTCATCATCATTGAACTTCATCATCATTATGTTATTATTTTACATACACATTGTACCAAATTTTGGAAATTGTATTCATAGCGTTGTAGAGTGTGTGGTCGTCAATTTTTTTTTAATTCCAAATTCGTATGGATGACAGATTTTTCAATAATTCAAATCTTTCGTTCGAGTATTTCATTAATGAATTAAGAACAGATAAACAACAACGTACACCGAATCCATATTTTTTCATAAAATAGTAGATCTGATCGGATTATTATTCGAGAATAATTTCCTAAAGTTAATAGTATAAATAAAAATAAGATGAAATTTCATTGAAAAAATTGACAAAATTAATTTGCGACGAATTGAAAACGATTCGAATGTTTCAAAGAATTTTTTATCTCATCGAATACTTTTAGCCTATGATTGTTTTTTTTTGTTTTTTTTTCATTATACATAGTATAGATAACGCATATATAAACCGTGACGAAAAAGCATGAACATCAAAAGAGCAGAGTAAAAGTTGGCTGGAGCCAAAAGAAATGAAGCAAAAAGGGCGTTGATTATAATAGATTATAAGTTGGCAGGGCATGAGCTCGAGAGAGGAATAAAAAAAAAAAAAAAAAAAGAAAAGTTTCCGCGAAATCGTGACACTGAGAGACGAAAGGGGGCGGTGAAGGGAGAGGAGGGCGTCAGCGAGTAAAGACCGTATCGGCCGAGGGTGAGGAAACTAGTTGAAATTTCAAATCGTTTCACACTCAATCGAGTGCCCAGCTGGCGTAAGAGTTACATATATATTCACATGTACGAGAAATTTAGTGGGGGATCGACGATATCAGATTCCGACACTCATCGATTATCCATTGAGATGTTTATTAACTTTTTTTCCCTGCAATCTCTGCAAATTGAAAAATTGAAGAAAAAAAAAAAAGATTACGAAAAATTGTGGAGCGAATTTTTATTATTCGCGTTGTCGATGAATTCAAGAAAGTTTGTAATTTATAGTTCGCTGCTGTTTTTCATCCGAATTATTTTCAAATTAAGTTTATCGCGAATTTTTATCGATGAAAAAAAAAGAAAGTTATTCAAATAAATAAATAAAATTCACGATGATGATGTAATAAGTCGATAAGAATGAACCCCCGAACGTGGTTAATTGAAAAATGGAAGTACGTTTTCGAAGGAAAAAAAGCTCATCGGTCCCCGTCGAAAAGAACGATCCTCTGGTAAAGTTAACACGAGCGTACTGACTCGTTAAAAAAAAAAAAGTTGTGAAAAAACGTACAGAATCTCGAGTTGGTCGAGAGCCAACGAGAGTTTTTCACCGGTGGGATCAATCGATCACGTAATCTTTACTTCCTTTAAATTTTCCAGCTTCCCTCGAGATATTGTCCAAAATTTTTGACTACACATGGAAAACTATATGATTACAGCTTAATTAAAGCGTGTTCACACAAATCCCTCGAGAGTGACTATGAGTCGCCTCCTGCCTCTCGTGGTTTTCCGTATCGTGTCCAACGAATTCTTTTTTTTTTTTTTTCCCCACACTGTAAATGGAACCACGCTAATGGATGAGGAAGTTTAATTAAGCTATAAATTGTTGAGAACAAGTTTTGAACCATTTGTTATCTCTATTCGTTATCATACTGTGCAAATTTATCAAGGCCGAATAATCTCGCGAAATATATATATATATATATGTATATACGTTAAATTTGTAAACGTGAATAAATTTGTAGGAAATGTTTATTCGAAAAATATATGCAGTATTGATGTATTTACGTTTATATGTACATCGACTGAATAAATACAAAATTCAATTGCGTCACATTTATTGTGAGGCGGGTGATAGGACAATAAGAAACGATGACAATCATGAATATCTGCATATGAATTGAAACAAATAATAAACAATGCGATATAATCGGGTTCTAGTTTCTGTCGAAAAAAAAATTCTTCAGCAAGCTGACATATACATAATATGGAGAACTTGGAAAAATGTCAATATTAGTTTAGAAACGTTTGTAACAACCAGCTGGGACTTTGATAAGGAATAAATTCCTTATCATCGATGCATCACTTAGAAGAAATACTTTACCACGATGACGCAAAGAAACGTAATTCAATTGGAATAATAAAGAAAAAAAAGAATAATGAAATTCCTAACGATGAATCATGCACGAATCTATCATTTCGTTTCCAACGAACGATTAGAGGGAGGTGTAACGAATCGACTTACCTCGTAAAATGTAGTTCTGATAATTCTGATCAGCGTCATTTCCAACTCTGATGAGACAGGCCAAACCGTCATTTTGTACAAATTCGTGCACGAGATCTTTGTCCTCCTGTAAAACAACGAATGCAACAGTGAAAAAAAAAAGGGGTTTCAGTAAATCATTCTGCTGGACGAAAAACTCATGTGCCAGAGAAAAAAAAATCAGTACATCAAAACTCTGGCATTCTTATTTCGTTTATTTAACAATTTTGCATGGGGAATCGTGATTTGCCGAAAGAGCACAAGTGCAAGGGGACAGGTCTACTTCGCGCACGAATAGTATATGAGTTAAGAAAAAAATAAATAAAAAAAGACACTCTACATCTCGATGAATTCATCAATAAACATTAATATAATATACAGGAAAAAAAAAACTAAGAAAAATATACATTCATATAATCATTCAATCAAAAAAGAAAAACGTTTTTTTATCTGTTTCTCATGTGTTAGGAGCTGATCGTGTACTTGGAATTTCGTAATACCTAGGCGTTGAGAAAAATATAATGATTGTGCAAGCGATGAGACTTTGAAAAGGCCAAAATTGTTTATCATTTTCTTTCAGTATGTATTCAGCGGTGTCTTTTTTTTTTGTTCAATCATCGAATGTTTTCTTCGAAAACAGAAAAGAGAGAATACGTTGAACAAACATATGGATGCTCTCAAGTAGAACAAAAAATTCAAGTCGTTATTCACGTTACTCCGAAGTCCACGATTTTTCAGTTCTATTTTTGGAGTGTTCCATTCTGCCCCAGTGTCTTATTTGCTCTGATGTCTTTTCTATACACGAATACGTGAGGAAATGTTAGTGTCGGTGTACATGGAAAAGTATAGATGAAAAGGTAGATAGGATACACGCGTGAATCGCAATCGAATCTCCTGGAGGATATGGAACGAGGGAGGAAAGCTTTTTGCAAAGGTTCCAAGGAAATATAGAGGGAGCTCCGAGAAGGTTCGTCTGACTCTCGTACCCTTACAATTCGTCTCTCTCGGTTTCCACCCGGATATATATATCCGGATGAACGTGATAGAAAGTGGGGTTGGCGCTTGGTTCGCGTTTCGAATGGAATTAGTTATATCGCCGGACGAGAAGTCACTCGCATAATGGAAAATTTACGAAGTTTGATTGAAATCTGTCTGCATCTGCTGCTCACAAACTCTCATACACTACGACCCCCTGCCCCTTTCCCTTCCCTTTCCAAAGCTCTGTGTCGCTCTCGATGGAACCCACATGAATAATGGTGAACCTCCGAATCGTACCGGAACTCTGGTAAATGTTTGGCAGCTCCTTCAATGACCTGAACAAATAATATTTCTCACGGACTTGATTAACTTCTCTCATTATCCTTATCCCTCTAATCTCCTTCTCGATTCATCACAGCACATCTAATTACACTAAACTCGAAAGTAGATTTCGGGAGATACTCATCTGGATTATGTCCTCATTGTCGCACGAAAAAAATTTCACGATGCATTACAATGGCCCAACTGCTTTCTCTGATGTACGAAAAAATTCTTCTGAATTCTTATTCTCAACAAGAAGAGTTACAGTTGGAATGAAACGAGAAAAAAAGAAAATTGATCACAATTTTACGATTTGAATAAACAACGGTATTAAATTATGTTATGATTCCTCGCGATATCTTTATTTTACGTTCGAATGGCCTCGAGTCCTTTCGTATTTGTATCTCGTTTCAGACTCTTCATAATGAATCTTCTACAAGTTCAAGTATTTCATATCGCTTCCGCCTGTCAACGTAATAAAAATAATTTGTCAAAAGTGCAAATAACTAAATGTCTAGGCCCGAATGAAATGGAACTAGAACTTGAACCCCAGAAATAAGGATGAGAAAAGCGTATTTAAATGGGAACGTGGAGCAAAGACTGAATTTCTTTAAATGAATGTGTGCAGCGAACTATTTCGTTTCCTTTGGATGAAATTTCGGGTACGACAATCTTCGGTGGACTTTTGGTCGTACCGATCAGCCCTTCTGGTCCCTTAATCCCGCATCATCGATGACCTGAGGCAATCCCGATAATACTATAGTGGACAGGTGACCTTTTCCACGTTTAAGCCTCGCTGGGCCATCCTCCGGGTTATAATAAAACGTCGGGCGGGTCATCAACAACGTAAATCTCGGGTGAGTCGCATTGAGTCTGTTCCTAATCTCGAGATGATCATGATGGAAACCTTAAAGCGACTCCCTTACATCGTATAGCTTTATTCTCGCATGTGCAATCGAATTACGTTTATGAATATTTTCAGTCAGGACATATCGCCTGAGCTGAAACACTGTGAAGATGGTCGCGCATGTACAAGGGATCGAACAATGAGAAATCGTATGAGATAAAAATAGTGGAACAAAAAGAAATGAAGGGGGTGTGGGTGATTCGGGAAAAAAGAAGAAGAAAAAGAGATCTCTTGCGGCTGCATTCGCTAGAAAATATTTACTTGGTTGGTACTTTTAAATAAAAGTGGGGTAAAAATGGAGCGAGGAAAGGAAAAATAAAAAAACATATATTCGTGTATAAAAAGGAAAGAGAAATGAATTGGGACAAGTGAACGCGGCAGAGAAAAAGAGAAAGGGAGAAAAAAGTCGTCTCAGACGTTTAAAAATAGCATGTTTGCCGCCTGGGATGTCATAAAAAAGACAGAAAAAAAAAGTACAAACAAAAATATGAAAAAAAAAAAAAACGAGAGAAAAACTCACCTGGAAGGTTTGCTTGAGGGAGAAGAGCGCCCGTCGCAGCTCGCGTCCCTCGCTGTTCAGCAATTTTTCTGTAACAGACAAGCAACACGCAACCATTTATTATAATAATACCGAGCTCGCGCGCTCACAGCGACTACGAGACTATTGTTATTCTCTTGGAGACGAGAGTAAAAGGGCCAGCGAGAGAGAGAGAGAGAGAGAGAAAGAGCGAGAAAAAGAACGACTTGGGGGCGCGAGGCTCTCTCTTTCGCGAGACCACTTCATGTACATTCATAATGTATGCGCTATATACTTAGCTATAGTTACGTCTAAATATATATAGATTAAGTAGATAAAGCCGAGTCAACCAGCCGAACCGGCTACCCATTATTATTTATGCTTATGCATATATAACCTTTTGTACGTGAGTTTTGTATTACTTATTCAAATAAATGTTCCAGGGGAAACTCCAGGGTGGTATGACCATGTGGGAGGTTATTTTTTTTTTTTTTTTTTTTACCAATAATCAATAAAATCCCAAAGAAATATCTATAAATTGATTTTTACACATGCGAGAGCCTATGATACTCTTGAAAATGTATATCTCAGTTACGTTTTACCGGTGTATGCAAAATATGCCGGAGCAATGCGTTCTTCGATTCGTGAAAATAAAAATCAAAAAATCTAACCAAGCTTATTGCACGTGTGTATTCTCAATAATGAATATAATAATGGCGCGTATTTTATAGCTTTTCCATTCATTTTTATGTCATATGATGAATCTTCTCCGATTAAAACTTCACCCGGAAGAACGTGGTATTTTTTTTTTCTGTTTTTTGTAGAGCTTTGATGGTCCTAAGACGAGTTATCGATTCGTGGTTTATTCGACTATGATCAACATTCGAATAGCGAAAAATAAGAGATTATTGAAACGTTTGATTGGAATATATTTATATCTTGTTTAAGAAGTGTTAATTTTTGTTTTTTTTTTTTAGCAGCCTAATGTTTTGTTAATTCCTGTTAAATACAATTTGAAAATACTGGCTCGAAATAACTCGATCTCGACCACAATCACCTGCCGAAGGAGGAAAAAAAATAACGCTGTGTTTCATGAGTATATCTCTGTCAGACAATATGGTGCTTACATACATATATATTAAAGAACGAAATACAGTTATGAGGATCCTTATCCCGTCTACTACCGGATCTCGAAGAACAACTACGGCTTTATTAGAAGAAAAAGGTTAGACTGTATATATGTGCTCTCATCAACCCTCCGCACTCGCTCTTCTCCAATCTCTACCCTTGGTCCGCGTTTAATTCGATATAAATTGCCGCAAGAAAAGATCGTCTGCACTACAGTAAACATCGTTTCGGTGGTGCGGGGGTAAAGGCTGCTAATGAATTCGGGGGATTCGTGATTAAAACTTTTTGATCTTACTGATCGGTTGGTCGGCGTATGTGCTTAATTAGGATAATAAGGATCGCACTTCTCGAGACTCTTTGTACCTATATATATATATATATATGTATACTAAGATTAATTACCACGGTAAATTGAATAAGTAAGTAAATAAGTAATTGCAAATTATATTTATCTACGCGAATGATATATAATACTTTTTGCTGCGAAAATATTAAATTTTCGACTGATCAATTTCATCCCAAAAATGAATTTTTTGCTTTTCATTAAAAAATTTTAGGTTTTAAAAAAAGGAGAAAAAAAGGCGTGACGTGTTTTATATATTTCATTAACTTTCATTGAAGTTTTTTTTTAAATTTTTTTTTCAAGTTTTCTATCAAGTCAGGTACAGCAATGACGTTGGTTAACCCAATTCATTTATCGTGGGTCTCTCGTGGGGAAGTCTCTCGTTTATGACGAAAATTAAAAATATTTGTTTGAATTTTGTGTGTGTGCCCCTAAAGTAGAAGCATATTTGAGAGTGTTAAAAAATTTTATCAGATTTTTTTATTGCCCAATTGCGCGTTATAACATGCCTCTCGTATCAGCGACCGAAGATAACCTGAAAAGAGGCCGAACAAAAGCAATAACCTCTGATCGGATTAATAACTATATCGGAAATCTAAAATATTACCGAGTAAATATTTCAATTAAGAAATTGAATTCTGCGGTATCAAAATAGAGCCATTTATACGGTGATATTGAAGGAGGAGATCGTCGATGACATTAAATCGATAGTGTGTACACCGGACTATGTTCGTTCATTATTTCACCCTTGCTGAATGATTTTTCGAAGAAGGTTCAGTGAGATTTCCATTGGACCAAAATTAGAACTGCCGAAGCAGGTTAACTATAGACCTGTGTGTATATATATACACACACGCATGGTCACATGTGACTCGCGCATAATCGTCCAGTATCACGCAATCTCCGAATGCATAATGCATTCCACGGGTACACGGCTCCGGGAGAGGGAGAGAAAAATAAGGGACGAAGAGGGAGAGGGAGAGTGGAAAAATAACACGGAGTGATACGCGAATGAGAACGCGAAGAAGAGGGGAAGAGAGGAAAAAAAGGTAAGAAAGAGAGTGAAGGTAGAGATGCGCGAATGGTGTACAAGATCAAGCAGCCGAAGGTAATTAGGAACTCGCTGCAGGGGCCAGGCCGCGAAGAATAAGAAGAAGAATAAAAAGGGAACGAAGCAGAGGTGTATACGGAGAAGAAAAAGAAGAAGCGCCATGGAAGAGATGAAGAAGAAGTTTGGTTGGTGCACGTGAGACCCACTGCTTCTAAGAATAGCGGTCTCAAAGCCCTCAGGCCCAATGAGCTCTTCACGCCCCTCTCCACCATCCACCCTCTCCCAAATCTTTTCACCCACACGTGCAAAAATATCTGCAATTATCGTCATCGCGTTTCGACTCTCGAAAAAACCATTAAGGTGTAACGGGACGTCGTAACTGGCTATGTACTCCCGTCGTACGCGAACATACATCACGACAAATAAAACGAGAAAAAAAAAAAAAAAAAAAAAGAATAAACCATTATGGAAACCACGCTTTCTCATCGATATTATGTGGGTAATCGATTCGATCATGTATAAAAGCAATTTATGATGACACCAAAAATATATCCTTACAACACTTTCAACAAATTTCATATGGTATACCCGTGTGCTCGGTTCTTTTTTACATCGTTCTCGAACATATCAAGCACTTTGCCATGAAATTTTTTACATTTTATCGAGCCACGATCGAGGGCAATTGACACATTTCTAGTGACCCTCTTCTCTAGTCAGACGTCATGCCGGCGTCTGGTACAAAATAGGCGCGAGCGCCACACGCGAGCACAGATACGAGGGGTAAAAAACATAGCATCGAGCGTGGTCCCTCATCATGCGTTTTTTTCTTCTATTTGTTGGAATAAACAGTTCGGTTGAAAGTTAGTTAAAAAAACATCGGTTCTCGCATCTATATTCATATTTTTTACTCAAACCTCTCCGTCAAGAGAGAAATTTTCAAAAATAAAAAGTCCCGGAAATCGTCTCATTCGAATACGTAAGAGTGCAGCAGGGCTCGTGCAAAAAGGCTTTTCCTCTCAATAGTGTCAATAATTACACTGGATCGAAGCATGATTTTGAAATTTGTAGACTTACTGTTCGAAAATTCTTACGTACTCGTCTTGACTCAAGTGTTTTCAGGTTTTTGTATAATTCGAATCAAAATTTTGATGCGAAATTTGGATTCAGAGACCCCGATAACCCGAGGCGGCCGAGTCTCTACTCGATCGCACTATTTTTACGATTTCTCACGATCATAATGAATCCGCCATCTTGATTTTCATAATTTTTATACGAAAGTTGAATCCAGCGATCCCAAAAACGTAATAAAATGTCATTGAAATCGTGATAGCAGCAACCGGTTCTCATCAGATTAAACCATCGCGTTAATCGTTCGATACAAAACTATGATATAACTGTGAATCCACGATGACGCACGTCAGGGTGTGTGTAACAAAAAACAAAACAAAAATTAGAAGAATTGTCTTATTTTTTTTTTCTGCTAATTTGCACGTCATGCACGTTCGTCCAATTTTTCCGCATATCTGACGTGCCACCCGTTTTACAATCTCTCTACCTCGTTTATTCGCACGAAAGAGCGGAGTATATGGCGCATGAATTGCACATAGAAAGCATATTTACACGATTAAACGTTCCGAGTAATTTTATACATGTCCGACATTCCGTGAATCTACATCAGAAGATCCCAGTTCCACGTTTGCTCCCAACAGGCCTTTATCCACTATTCATATAAAAAGGTTTTTTCACCCAACAGAACTCTCATTTTTTCTCTCAAATCATGGCATTTCATTGTCGTTTTTTTCCCCTATTTTATGAACTTTTTTTTTTTTCCCCCGAAACAATCTACGCGCAATACTTGTCGCGTATCACTCGAAAATTGCGATATCATCGAATTGGTAAAACGTTATTTTACTTTTGTATAAAGTGGCCGTCACTTGCAACGTGCATCAAATATCAAGAGCAGTTTATATGTAAACGTTACAGAGTTTTGAAAATGAAAAAAAAAAAAAATGTTATTTCAGATCGCAAAATGTATACTGAAATGGCGCTTAAACTCGTGACGATTTCGCGAGTGAAAATGTTTGAGAAAATATTTATGGATGGAAGTCGAAAAACATTTTTTTTTTTTTTTTTTTCAATCTCAGTTTTCAATTTCGTTGCATATTTTCTACAACGTTACGAATTTCATTATCATGAGAAGAGAAAGCAGCACTGATTGAAAAAACGAAAACGTTAATTTCGAGGGCTGCTGCTTTTATCAAAGATAAAGATTATACAGATTGGACAATTATAATTTTATTGAATAAATAAAATGAGTTGTGATTGCCGAACCCCCGTCTAGCATCAACCGTATATATATGTCCCCACACACTCGCACGTATAAATA
The DNA here is from genome assembly GCA_037576405.1 of Campoplex capitator. NCBI lineage: Eukaryota > Metazoa > Arthropoda > Insecta > Hymenoptera > Ichneumonidae > Campoplex > Campoplex capitator. The sequence continues at coordinate 1,664,246 of JARBWI010000323.1, read as the reverse complement.
CGATATAGGTTTCGTTCGGATTGCGGTTGCTGGGTGATCGAGGGAGAAGCAGGAAGTACGCATAGCCAGGAATATCCATCTATGTATACAGATATACAGATATAAAAAAGCGTATACAGACAAAACGAAGGTTGAAAAGGGAACGAGGATTTCACGGGGCAGAGCGAGGCGAGAACCGTTAAAATATGTAAAACGCCTCGCGATCTCTCTCGGCCCTCGACCCTTTATCGTGGTCCTTTTTTTTTCGGTTCGTCCTTTTTTTCTTTACTACTACAGTAGAGCTTCTCTCGTTCATTGGCTTTTTTTTGTTATTTTTTTTTTTTTTGTTTTTTGGTTCCCCCTGCTTCGGCCACGGGGCTATGGCCACAACGGTTCAACGAACGGGAACGGCCGGACAGGTGAATCGGAGCACTGGCCCCTGTACGATCCAATCGATCTTGACTTTTTATTTATTTTTTTTTTTCGATACCATCTCCCTCCCTCTTTTTCTCATCCATGTCCCTGTATCTTTATCTGCATCTTCCTCTCTTCGTTGCTTTTTCCCTTTCGAGAGCCGAGCCTCATTTTACGTCAAGTTTCAAATGAAACTTGAAACGGCGTCATTTTTATTCCTCTTTCGCAATTCGCAATGAAACATCGAATCTCTGCTACTTTTTTTGTTTTTTTTTTCTCGTACATCGAAACGAATCGGACCGAGAAAATGCTCTTGTGTGTTCCCTCTGCATAGGAGACAATTCGACCAAATCCATTCATCAATTTTGCTCTTTTAATGAATCTAGCTGTGTCTAAATGGTGCTGTCACAGAGAGAAATCGACGAATTCTCTGCGGAGTACCTGCGGCAATTGCTGCACGCGTTAACGTGAGTGGCTTTTCGACAGATACTCGAGTTTATTGGTACTCTTGAGTGCTCGAGAGGGCGAATTGAGTCCTATTGAAGAGGTTCCTTGTCCAAGGATTCTACGGTTATCGACACGTGCGTGTAGATCTCATTTTCTACGCTTCAATCCTTTCAAAAGCTTTTATTCGATGTTAAAATCAGAGTTGTAACATTTTCATAAAAGATGCAAGAATTAAGTTCGCTTTGGGCATACTTTTCGAATTAACATACTTTTTTCCTGAGATATCCAAGTCTGCATAGTTGGAATGCAATGAGAATTTTTTTCTTCATCTTTCACGAGATTCCTAATGTTTTTTTCAAATTTCTCAAGCATTTCTGTTTAGTTTGACAGCAATTATTCTAAAAAAAAATAGAACTAAAAAAATGTGACTATTTTTGTACCCGGAGACTTGAGACTTGACACCTTACACCTGAGAAACTGGAGGTAATTGAACAAAAAAGATCTTCTTCAGAAAAGGGAAAAATTTTATATAACTCAGTGTTAGAAGTTTTTAATAATGGAATTGTTGCTTACCGATAATGGTATGGACTCGCACGGATAACTGAGTCCTTAGGACGATTGAGTTTTTTCGGCTGTAACAAAAAATAAAACCACGAAACCATAAATATAAGAAAATAATGAATAGCAAGAAATTACGAAACCACAAATACCATAAAAACTAGAAAAAGAAACTGGTCCATGCCAATTAATAATTCTCAAATAAAGGTGCTTTGAATTCGCACAAGGACCGGTACACTGAGTAAAGAAATTTGTTGAATCAACAAATTTCTTTACTCAGTGCACCGGTTCGATATTGGTTCGATAAAATAGAAGAAAATAAAACTGTTGGATTCCATAAAACCTTTTATGAATCACCAACGTTTTCGTCGTAGTGAGAAATATTTATTTGCGTCAGCAAATTGAGTTTTCGAATCAACGAAATTTATGTTGAGCAAACGAGACTCGTTTTGTTCGCCACGATTTGTTGATTCAACGAAAATTTCATTGATTCGACAAATTTATATTCTCAGTATGAATTTATCTCGCGCATACATCTTCAAAAGAACGTTTTAAATTGTCTATTCGAACTAGATTCAAGTTGGATTTAAGCAAACATTATTATTTCTGGAAACGAGCATGATAATATTGCTTTTTTTTTTTATGCTGGCTGTGCGTAATGATTTGTATGGGATTCAAGTGATAACGAGTAAGCTCCATCTTATCAGCCTGATAGAATAAAAATGAAAATGAACTCGCTGAAATCTTGCCAAAATGACAATTTCTCGATCGGGACCATGGCCATATCCAGTCCGGATGAGGTAAGATGTATTATTGGTAAAAAAAAAAAAAAATGGAGAGAGTATAGTGGAGAACCGCAAATGCCTGGTGCCCCAGTGACGAAGCCATGTTAACATAAACCATATTCATACGTATATCTATATATAGATATTATTAATAAGTACCGGGTCGCCCGAACGGTAAGCGACTTGTAACCATTATGGTCTGCCAGGCTGCTCCCCCTGAGACGCTGATTAATTACAATAGGGAATTAATCCCGTTTGGTCGTCAGAGAGTGCTCCGTAGTATGCGTAATTGCTTAATTAATTAAGTCGCGAATGTATGTGTGTGTGTGTGTGTGTGCGCGCGAGAAGAGCATCCGGTCTTCTCGAGTCTGAGCATCCTATCTCGTTAAATTGGGTTAAAGTATCTTGTAGAAACGCCTGTCCGCATTTAGTAGTTTATCCTTAAAACACCCAAGTATGAAGCGAGTACAGGTCAAAACGAAACAATCGAATTAAAAAAAAATATTGGTTAGTCGTCCAACGAGAATATATTTCTTGGTTTTTAGTTCAAGTTATTTTTTATAATTTGCCAGAAGAGGATTTTCGTCGTTGACGATCGATAGAGGGTCGGGAGTCTGCTCGATCCTGTCCCTGCGGTATGCTATCGCAGAGACTCCCCCGGCCCTCGCTTTTCTCCCCGTGCCGTTCGATTCAGCACTCCACTAGCCTCTTTCTTTTTATTATGGAGGGTTCGAAATTTTATTGGGATCCTATAAACCTCGGTGTCCAGCCCGTTGAGTTTAAATATGGACTCTCGTCGTTTGTCAATGCTGATAACCGATCGCGCTCTTTAAAGGAATCTTTTGACTTCAATGGACTCTTGGACCGTACAATTATGGAGTTTTAACGGAGCTGAAAATCCGGTGTTATCGACCTCTAAAATGTTGATCGATCTCTTACACGAAATATCGAATCGCGAATCATTGATTTGATAAAATCTGCACAATGGCGCTCACTCCGGAATGCCATTGAACGAGCACAACGCTCAAAAATCAGAGCTACAAAAGAATCATCGTAAAGAAAATTGTGTAAAAATGTAGACAAACGAAAGGAAGTTGAAGATAATTATGAAGTAGATGGAAACGAATGATCAATATCTACGAAACGCTTTGTTTTCTTTCCAGAGTCCGAATTTAGCAACGATTTCATCGTTTGTTTCCCAGCAGAAGACGAAGCCAAATCAAGTGAAAAAAAAAAAAAGTAATCTCAAGTAATTCGTCTAACGCGAGCAGGACACAAGAATACGGCAAGTTGTTCCATTTTACCCTTGATTTTACTTCGTATAAAAGTTATATCTATATCCATACATTATTACACAGTATAATGATATTTTAGTAGATAAATATAGAGTTGTATTGGGCGCTGAGCGCCTCGCGGGCGAAACGCGCACTCTTGATGTTCCTTCTCTTTCTCTCATTCCCGCAATATATCCTGATGGCCTCGACCGCCAGACTGAACTTCAAACAGAGGTTGAAACCTCTCTTGCGAACCTTCCCACGCGATCTCGACGGCATGGGAAACCCGTTGACGATGCAAGACAATGGAAACGAGCGAGGTGAGAGGGGCAAATGGTAGAAAAAAATAAAACGAAATGAGGACGGCATAGCGAGGAATGGCACTTTGCTCGTCAGTGTAAGAGGGCGCTATATGCGGGTGGCAAAAAGGTTAGGAGGAGTTTATAATTCCTATGCTTCGTCTCGTTCACCGCGTTAATAATATTTCCGTTCATAAATAAGGAGCCGAAGGAGGGAGATTCCAGTATTCATTGTAGACAGAGACCAACATTACGATTAAGGGGTCTGCTCTTTCCCCCTTCCCCTCTTCTTTTTTCAAACCGAATCAGCCCCCTCAACACTCTCACGAGACGTCGCTCCCACTTCTTGCCCTTTTTGTCACGGTCACTAGTTCCTATCTCTCTATACAGATATGCATAGAACAATAGTTATATGTTTGACTTTACTTGTGTACAGGCCGAGTCGTACGGATATGTGATTTTCCCACGAATTTCATTTGAGTCTGATCCTCAAATGAAGTACACGTCCTGAGAGTATTGACCGAATGATCTAAAAATGTATTTTGCCGTTTACCTGGATCTGGAGACGCGCGGTAGCTTCTTGATGCCGAGTGTTAAAAGTTTTCAAACGGCGAAGACGAATCGCGCCGCGTATCTGTATACTCGCGGCGAGATTCGCCGATTTTCCGCTTAGCTGCGTTTGAGCTTGGAGTCGTGGCTTTTCATTTTATTTTTTAAACGTTCTTCGATCGATGGAGATTTGAGAAAAGTTCACATTTTCGTTGGATATTTTCAAAAATTGACTCCAATTGCATCGAATTTTTTTTTTCTCTTCCATGGTACTCAATATTTTGATATGGATTTGTATACGAAGAATCCCAAATTAACGGGGATCAAAGAGCAGATTCTTTTTGCCATTATCAGTTAATGAAGGACGAAATTAAACGCTCCGATGGCATTTCTTCCACCTGCTGAATTAATTTATCAAAGCGGTTTTTCTCAGTACACTCGCGCACCCTCAATGAATAACGTACGCAATCGTAGAATCACTGAATTCTAATTTTCTACCGAGAAGCAGCTTAAGCGACACTTGAGAAACGAGTGTGCAGATTGAATTGCAGAATGCGCGTGAGATGGTACACTAAAAACACAGATATAACGGCCTACTCTATGCGCTTTTATGTACATGTATTATACAAATGTTAGTGCGTTTGTATATGTGTGTGTACACACCAGAGACAAACCAGTTTCAAACTTATATGCTGACGCAGTTCTAACTTTGTAGACACCGACGAAAGGATTTCCAATCTCCTTTAATGGATCATCAATCGTGTGAATTTCTTGTATACACGTGAACTGTGCTGGTCGCGGGTGCGGTTAAGTACAGGCGAAATCAAACTTTCCATGGTCTATGCGGAAAACCAGGAATCAATTTCGAACTACCGAAATTTGCGAACAATTTCCGTTATTTATTCAATCTACTTCGCTTCAACTCGATGAATTCTAATGCAGTTCTAATGCAGGCACAATATTTTCAAAATGTAAATATATTACTGACGCGAATGAAAAATTATTTGGAAATTGATTGAGTAGATTGGTTCATCACTCGAATCAAAATTAATATATTTTGTTGCAGTTTTATTTGTTACATTATTTTCGAGACGTATTTTGATTTTCATTGATCCAATCAACCGAGCATAAGTTGAGGAGGATCAGTCGAGCCACAGCTGACACTTCATTTCATCGATTAATCACTGTCGCCGCGACATTGTCGCCTAATAGGGGCATTCTAACGTGGGAGGTTTGATTATGGTTTTTGTACGTCTACCGAGCTATTTTCATCGAGCAAATTTTCAACCAGGAAATTCATGATATGCTGATCTTGTATGAATAAAATTCGATGACACTGTGTTCTGGGATTGTCTCCGAGAGTAACGAACATTTCGACTTTTATTTCCCTGACCCATTGCCCGTTACAAAATTCCAATCACTTTGATCAATTCGAGGTGAACGTAAGCTCTGTTGGTCGTGCAATTTCTTACGGAATGAAACTTGACAGGAGAAGGCTTAAAAAAATGCCTCAAAGCCTCACCGCCGATGCGGTGACACGGAAGAGACAGAACGAGGACTTGCGGATGACATCAAAGCACGGGACTTCGGATAAGGTTTCTGATAATCGAATTCAAAACTTGGGACAGCAGCGAAACTTCATTATTCCGCACTTGTATTGCCTCAAAAGATGTTAAACGAAAAATGAGATCGAAAAGTACCCGAACAGTCTACACCCACGGAGCTCAAAAATAAAAAATGGTTACAATGTTGGTGAAAAAAAAAATAGCTCCACGCTTGAACAAACTAAAATTGAAAAAAGTATCAAACACTTGGGAATGATCGATTTAATTTTTCGGTCCGAACGCCGACGGCTGAAGACGTGGGATATTGTGGCATCAAAAAAAAAATGTGATTGTTCCACAATTTTTCAACGACACGATGAAGGGTTTAGCATTTTATAAATTGGTATCTCAAGTTGTTTCGTGCTGTACGAGAGAGAGCACGAGAAATATAAACAAGTATACATACGAGAAGAGAAGAAGAAGAGGAGGAGCATGAAAACGTTCTGTTGCTCGGTACAGGATCGTCGGGGGAATGAAATCAAGCGACAGACATTGTTGGTTCTGTGTTACGGTTCACTGAACATTCGGAACAAGGTTCTCAACAACAACAGCTTATTGGCCTCGAGAGAGTGAAGCACATGAGAGGAAAAAGCGATGCTGGGATAAAGAAACAGAGCAAGAGAGAGAAAAATAAATAGATAGAAAATGGAAAAAAGAAAGATAGAGAAAAAGGAAAAGAGCTTTGACGACGAGAGAGTAGCAGGACGAGCTTGAGAATTCTCGAGCATTTTCACTCAGTCTCGCCCTCTCAACCGGTGTGCGCTATTTCTTCACTCCGGAGCTGTTCTCAGTTCTCCTGTGCCATTTTAGTGCTCGCCGTTCTTCTTCTTCTTCTTCTTCTTCCGTTTATTTTATTTCATGCTCATTTTTTTGTTCGGCTGCCTTTTTCACCTATTCTTTTTTCCCATTATCGTCTCTGGTTGAAGGTTTTTTCGCTTTCGCGAAGAAGGGGAGGAAGAGGGGGTGCAAGCTCGCGAACACGTGAGAGAGGCAAAAATTGCACAACCGGCTGGTGTTCCCCGAGACACTTGCTCTATACCATACTGGCCCGGCTGGCGATTCCGATATAAATCTTCGGGCCAACGCAATATACAGCTGGTTCCTGGAAAACCGGGTTATCTATATACTCATATATACACACACATACACGAGTGTGGAGGCGTTACCGAGAAGATTTTTTCTCAAAAACTTGCTGCACCAGACTTTTTCCCACAATTGTTAGCAACGATAAATGTCTCGCACGTCACTGCTATACCGGTGAGCGAATCTCACCGAAACGTACAGAGTAATGAAAACGCTGAAAAATCCCAACAATTGTCAAGCCTAGGCAGCAATAAAGAGAACTAATGATTCTTGGATGAAAAAAAAAATCTATTGTCTTCACAATATTTTTTTTTTCCATCATAACAAGAATCTTCTCAGCACTCTTCGGTCTAATTATCTGAATATTTTTATCAATATTTATATAAATATAAAAATACGTTACGAAAAATATTCAACGTGAACTTGAAGTAACATATCCGCATGTTTGGATGAGCATGGTTTTGAAATCTTATTTTTTGTTGAGATTCAGAGAAATTTGAGTCAAAAAAATATTCAATGATCTTGATGGTCTCCACCATTGAGAAACTTTAGGTTGATATTTAACAAGAACATTTCCATACAACAAAAAAAGATTTCGCAATTAACGCGACGAAGTTCTTCGATTGATCAGCATTGAATTTTTCCATTGATATCGATGCTACTGATTCGCGATTTTCGTTGATGCTGATGCTGATCGAATGAAAAACTTTTTTGGTGTGAAATTGAGATTCGTGGGAGGTAAACGTGAAAAAAAATGATACTTCAAGAAGAAACATCGCAAGGTACAACTGATTCTGTTGAAATGAAGAATTCATCGTAAGAGGAAAATTACGTAAAGTTTATGGGTTTAAATAAACAGTGCAGAATTTTTGTTCGCCAATGAACTGGACGGTCTTCCGATACTATGAGACGAGAATAAAGTTTTCCTTGAGAATATACCGTTGCCAAAAAATGTTTACCGAACAAACGACAGGTCGTTTGTTATTTTAACGGAACAGTGCTCGGTTGTATTTAAACGTGATAATCGTCGAGTCGGTGTCGCAAAACTATCACCGCGAGAGAAGAATTTATAAACTGCACGAAGGTCCGCGGCAATATTTCAAACGAAACGATATATATTTTTTAGTCTTCGTGTAACATTCGCTAAATCACTCTGTCATAACTGATTTAATTGCGTCACGACTTACGCTCAATTTGTCAAAACAATGCTAAAGCTTTTTTTATTTCAATCTCGACGATATAACCGGAGGCATTTATAGATCGACCAGAAAGTTCTACCGCGGTGTAGAATAGACGAGATATAAATTAGTTTGAGTTTTGCTGCCTGATTGTACCGAACTCGCGAACGGCTGTGCAGCAATTGATTTTTGAGCAGCTCACGAGACTCCGAGGTCAAGCTCGATTCTCCATGCAACAAGCAAATCATAAATCACTTGAGATTGAGACCTCTTAATTATCCTTTTGCTATTTAAATTATACCACAAGGAGCTGCTGAAATTGACAATGGACCGCGTTGAAAGAATTGTCGTCGCTTCAACGGTTCAAAGTCGAATAAAAAATCATTGGCACCGACCGAGAAAAAAAAATTTGTTGTTTTTGCAATACGCTTCAGAGATATTCATCGTCTTTTTCGCTAATTCAAGGACCTTTATTTCACTAATCAATATTTATTCATCAAATGAATTCTTCAGTTTTCGATTATTTTATTTTTTTCGCGTATTCTGTTCTCTCCGGTATTATTATTCTCGTGTTCATTTATTGAAAGAACAACAAAAAACGGAACTTTCTTTTCGCAGGAACAAAAAATACGAGACTGATGAGTTATCAAAATTCATACGAACCGATGAAATAAAATTGCGCAAGCAGAACAGCTTGGTCAGTGTATTTAACTTAAAGTCAAAATATTAGTTCGAAAGTACGAAAATAAAGGTACCGATAAAAAGAAAATACGAAAATTTCCAAGACTAATAAATTGGACTCGTTATTGAAAATATGATTCTTCATCCTGAGTCAGTTTGATTCGGTTTACACACAATTTTGCTATTTTATTCCGAATATTTACGTCAGTACCAAGCAGCGTACAATATTCCAGAACGAAGAAAAGAAAAAAAAAAAAAACAGCGAGAGAGAGGGAAAAAATTGAATTAGTGGATAAACTTGGCTGCATCGAAGTCGCGTACTTCTGAGCATGAAAAAAATATTCAGATGATATAACGAAAGGAAGTAGTATATCTCAGGCATATCTTTGTTCGAAGATATCCTCGCAGCGATACAATGAATCCAATGGAATAAGAAGGAGAAGAGTAGGAGGGAGGGAGGGGGGGGGGGGGGAGGAGGAGAGGAGGAGAGGGAGGGGTTCATAGGATGTAAGCCCTTCGACTGTACGAGTTCGTACCCTCGGAACGTCCGTAGTGGATAAGAGCCTAGTCACGGTTAGTGATCGCGAGATTCTCGTATAGAAGCATCAGAAATTCCCGACGTAATAACCACACATGATGCATCGAGCAGGCGAAGTGAAAGTTGCTTCGTTCTTATCAATCGTTGCGTCTGGAATTTCGTTGGCTCTACGCACGAGCAACTCCAACCGTGAAGTTTGTTACAAATGTAACAAGTGTGTTCCTCACCTTAAACCCCCTCCCGTCCGCATAGTCGATTCTCACGAGGAACATGGAGTTTAGGAATGTATATCTCAGAACTACAAATAGATCGAACGATGGAGTTTGGGCACGAGAGAATAGGAAACACGGTCACTCGAGCGTTAGCCAATTATTCAGACGCAACGAGACGAATCCCAAATCGCGTCGAATACGGGGGGGGGGGGGGGGGGGGGGGGGGGGGGGGGGGGAGCGCGTAAAGCAACAGGTGGATCGAAACACCGATTCGTGGGGAAAAGTATAGATATTTTGCAAATCCTTCTCTCTCTCTCTCTCTCTCTCTTTCTCTCTATCTCCCTCTCTCTCGAATCTGAGCCAACTTTGAAGCGTTTTTTATTTCACTTCGTTTCATTTTGCACTGCCTTCAAATTATTAGACTACAGTAAATGACGTGGGAACAATAAACTGACGTTAAGAATAGGGATGAGGAAAAAACATAGCAATAAAATTAGCATAAATCCATGAGATGAAAGCTCATATTTTTCCAGGATTAAAATGATTACCATAAAGGCGGCATGGTCACGGTACTCCAACCACATGACCCTGAATTATCCAGTGGGCCGATGAATTGCGAAAGCTCACAAGATCGATATTTTGACAACGAAGAACTTTATTCGATCGAGCGTATAATCGCCTGTGAGCTAAGATTCTCGTTATTTCAAGATTCCGTTTTATATTCTTGCACTCTACGATCAAAATGAACTTTCAAGCTTTTCTTTGTCCGTGATACGTTAGGTAGAATTGATTTCAAGGATCGCGCACTCTCTTAGCCAAGAGACGGTAAAAGAGACTCGGTAGAGTCGAGATCTAAACAGCAACTGACTCTTCCACTCGTATTGTGCGGGGGGCTCCCGCTCGCGATGGCTTCTTCTTTGGCGCGAGAGTCCCGCGGTCCCCGCGGCCACACACAATAGAATCGGGGTGGGAGATCAAAACGCTCACTATTCACATGTACGGGCCAACATATATTCTCACATATCCACACGCTCGTAAATACATACTTCAACCATCTTATCATATGTGAGTATGTGTGTCTTGTAATTCTTGTGTATCGTATAAAAGACACGACGAAGGGAATACTATTGAAAATACCTTTGAAAAAAAAAACGTATGTATGGGTGAATGTATGTAAGCATGAGGGAAGCCTAGCACGTCGGTGATACAATAAACCACTGGCTAAAGTATGTATACGTATGTAAAGTGTGCACATGTGAAGGTGAATGCGTAATGGACACACTCGAATAACGTTGTGCCAGAACCCTCGACCTGCTCCCCTCCGTACTCTTTCATTTTTATGATAAAATACATGAACATTGCTAACCAATGTTTTGCTACGTACTGAAAGTGACAATTTCTTGAGATAAAATTATCATGAAGAATCTTAGAAGAAATCATGAAAAAATTTGAGGCAGTGGATTGACGTTCATTCGATAGATTCGTCGTAGTTTCAATAAAATTCGTTAAAATGGTAGTGAAACATCGTAACAAGATTTATTGAGGATTATCTGGTAGATATACGAGAATGAGATTTTGCCGAAAATGGCTGATTATCAAAAACTCTAAAAATCCAATTCAAACTCGAACACTCGATCGCAGTTGAAGTGACATTACCTAAAGACCCAAGAGAAAAGTGACAGATTTGCAGGGAAGCCGTATCGTATGAAGCCGGACACAGAGCTTCGATTGATAAGATTTCCCGCAATAAAACTGACAACAAAACAGCTCGACGAAAGTTTGTCGAGTATCACGTTGAATCGTAGAAAAAGAGAGAGAAAAAAAAAGAAACTAAACGGTAGCTAATAAACGTGACGTATTTAACGATCGTAAACGAATTCTCAAGACCTTCTGGAATGTCATTAACGTTCTGTTTCGTATGGACACGTATTTCGTGACCTGTTTTATGACACGGCTAGATTAACAGGTACAAGTGTTACTTTCGACCCCTGTTACTTTTATTCGCAGTTGCCCTGTTCGCATAAATAATTATATACATACATGCACACATATAAATGCCTGTATGTATATATTTGTATAAAAGCAATTTGTTACGACGATGCACGCTATGCGCGACGCTGGAGTATTCCAGCTTTTAGAGCCGGCGTGAGTTTCATTATCTCAAGGTAAAACACCACCCCATCCTGACTGCACTTCCACATACGTGTAAAGAGTTATATACACATATGTACTTCATAACAGAACCGAGTATATGTATGTTTGCCAGTTAAAATATATGTTACTCAATTGTACGTAGATTTTGCATGCCTCCACGATCTCTCACAACGCTTCAGTTTAACCTTCTTCGTTTTTGCACACATGGACACGTTGTATACAGTAATATATTACATTTGCATATATAATAATATGTTTCGTGTCCACTTTAATTCGTACATTTTACGGAACAATGCGTCGCTTAGCGTGCAGACCATTGACCGATTTGTTAATCTAGATTTTGCACCTAACAGGCGTTGGGGCAACAGCACTCTTAGAATACAAACTTCGGAGATGTTAGTTTTATCCAAAAATCTGAATTAGGAAAAGAGAATCTTAATATCAATGGCGAATGACACTTGCGGAATGATGGGGATTTGTGAAGAGATCGATGAAATAATATTAGAAGGCTTTTCAGGAAGATAGTAGTCGAGAATGAGACATTTCGTGACGAGTCTTTGGGCGATGCATGAAAAACTGGACGATATTTTGAAGATCGAAGGATGAAAAAATAGAAATGAAATATTGTCATCCACTCCGAGAATACGAATGTGAATATCGCGAGAGAAAACTCTCAGCTGATCAGGACTGTGAGTTCGAAGCGAGACAGGGCGAGGCAAGAAATTTCGCAAGTGAGGACCGACATTCCTCTTGACACCGCAACAGTGGCCAAGCACGCAAATATTCGTAGAAGCTGCACCTGGTGGTTGAGTTTCGCTGTACTGGCAACATAAGCGAGGGTGGACTCGCGAGCGGGGCGTATAATGGATCTCGTTAATCTTCGGTTGTTAGCCAAGAAGATACATATCTCGCGGGGTTTCTGTTGCAGACGAATGATTCGCCGTCTCGGCGCCTTGTTCTCTTCTCCTAAGGTAAAACAGCGAGGCTTGCAGTCGCTTCGCTGTGCCAATGTTCAACTCTGTATCTGTCTCCTTCTTCCTCTCTCGCTCTCTCTCTTTATGGCTGTTTCTCTGTCTAGATATATGCCTATAGAGTTAAACTTCTACCCCTATATTTACACCGCGAGAGACTTTGAGGAAGACTTGCAGCAAGCAGGATGTGGCCATCGGCTACATCAAGCTGAGGAAAAAGGAGACAAGAAAAAGTAGTAAAACTGTGTATATATGTATATATAAATATGGTAAGAAAATCCTGGGAGTTTATATCAGTGTGGATCCAAAGTCTAACGATTATTAATGACACGAGGGCCCCAGAGCTATTCCGGCTTGCCCACGAAAGAAACTTTTTTACTTCTTATCTTTTCCACAGCTTTTCGTTTCGTTCTTCTTTACCATTTTCTCGGCTATTATTTCCACAGAAGATCTGCCCTCGTTCCGAGTATACAAGTTTTACAAAAATCCGAAGGGCCATTCTTTCTTTAATTCTGCTTGATTACAGTCAAAAGAATTTCTTTTCACATCTCTATCCTTCCCCCCCCCCCCCTCTCTCTCTCTCTCCTCTCTGAATCCTCCTAAAGCTCCGCACCTGCTAATCGTTATTAAAATTATAACGCACACATACACCCGACCAAAGTAAAACGCAACAGCGCAAGTTTGTGCATGAAAGAGAAAAGCGGAATCTCGTAGGATCAAGCATCTCGGGTATTGGATATAATGAAGATCAAGTATCGTATCCCTCCTCCCAACGAAAATCCAAGTACTAAACCAACCACCCAAACGATTTATGGCCTCTCGAGGGTGATCAGAATCTCATTAAGGTCGAAGGAGAATACTTATCGACAGCGCCGGATAAGATGGTTTCTCTGTGCTGAGGAAGTTCTCGAACGTATTCGATTTCGCGCATGTCTAGAAACATAATTCAACGCTCTTTCGTTCCACGTTGATTGCATGAGAAAACGATAACAACATCTTATTCGCTGGATGCAGATTTGAAGCTTTTCTTATCTAATCATGTACAGCAGCGCACATGCATAAAGAGAACATAAACTATCACAATATCGTGTATGTTATTACGATGATTGAAGCAAGAGCAGTCGATCAATATAGGCGGATATTTCTGATAAGGTGCAGCAGCAACAGCAGCAGTAGCAGCAGCAGCAGCACGTACAATAGATCTTACACTTATATACATCGGCTGCGATTTCTTTGTATGCCGATATAACACGTTATAGACTACGTGCCTCGGGTTCGAACAGACGCGAAGAACGACCCGATTACATCGTGGAACTCTTCCTTTATTCTCTCTCACGAGAGAATCGAGCGATCTTAGGCGTTCCTCAGACGTTACACGTCACCTCATGTGGCTAAATGTACACCACGAGTTATTCTTGGCTCGCGCCCGGATGTGCACATAGCTAAGTGAATATGTGCGAGAATGCTACATCCCAACCCCTCCTCAAATCTCTTGTTTTACGTTGAATCTCTTCTTCTTCTCACTTCCGGCCGAAACCAGATCTATCACTCTGTTATCACGGGCTAAGAGGCTTCCAACTGATGACGCAATGGATTAAGTGCCAGGAATAATGAAATGCGAGCATTTTTAGAGAGAAAAAAAAATCCTCTCGAAAACGCGACTATTCGTTCGTGATTGAATAAAGATGCGAGATTTTTGTAAACACTGGCAAATAGCCCCACGACGACAATGCTAAACTGAATACCAAAGGTTCGTCGGATACTAATCGTTGAAAGCTTATGTTGGACATGAAAGTTCTTTTCGTGAATTGATTTTCAAGTACTTGTCCAAAGTTTCTATTGTTTATTGCGTTATGAGAAAAATTTGGATGTCATTTGGAAGTGCATGCACGTTATTGGCGCAATATTCACGAACGTCATAGTTATGAAAAAAAAATTGCACGCAATCCGGCGCATCTGGCAAAGTTATGATTCACAGAGTTTGATTCGTTGCTTAACCTGGAAAAGTATTAAAAAATCTGGTCCGATTATATTTCACTTCTCAAGATCACAAGTACGGTATTGTTATAAAAAAAAGGCAAAATAACTTGCCGTTCTTCCTGTATAAACGTTCAACTAAAACACGAGAGAAAGAAGAGATGCGAGCTAGATTCACAGGGAACCCATCAGCATCGACTGCGTAGAAACTTTCGAACGCTGCATGATGTCAGTGCTAAAATAGTTTTTAACGTTTTGCATCGAGATCGAGCTACGCCTTGGATTATGTATCCAAGATTTCTCTTTGTATATGTTTTTTAATATCTCAAGCTGGGCAACTGGATCGTTGAGGATACGCGCCGGTCGATCGTCGATGTTTTCGAATGACGGACAGTTCGAGGTAAAGCTAAGCTGCTTCGGTTGCGTCAGCTAGATAGGTTCAAGGTGAATAGCCATGAATTTTGCTCATTCGCAGCTCGTCGTTAATGAAAAGATGTGTTGCAGAAATCCACTCGAATAACGTCATCAATGAATTCAACGAACGATTCTCAAGGGCGATTCAGTCCGAAAGGCGGAAAAAAAAAATGTTCTTTCAAATAATTTTCTATCTGAATTTTTTGTAACCGTAGAGAAATTACAGAGAACACAGCTTTTGTTACATCTCGCATCTACAAACTGAAAGCTCATAACGATGAAGCTCCTATACGAGACAGTAATAGATAGCATAAGTTAACCGAGAGGTATTAAATTATCGAAACGTTCCCGGGAATCCTAGAGTATCAGTTTCCTAAGGAAGGAAGAAAGCAAGTATAACGAAGATGATCTCTATATTACAGTGAAAGTACTGGAGCACACGCAAACTCAGCAGCATCACAAAAACAATAACGACTGAATGAAGCGCTATGAGAACGAGGATATTGTACATGGAGTCTAGAGAATCTTCGACGTTTCAATCACACATTTCCAAAGAAAGAAGCGAGCCACTCAGAATTTACGTCGATTCAATATAGGTACGAATCTTTGTACTCCTTTCGTATCTACACAGCCTCTGCTGTTGACGTGCAACCACGTGATGAGCGTGCAAAATTCTTGAAAGAATCACATTGTGCGAGAGAAGCCTTTTCATCAAAAACTCTGAGGAAAGTAGAAGATGAATGAAGACTCTGGCTAAAGAAAACCTTCACTCGTGGATCACTCTCGTCTCCGAGAAATTCATAGTCGACACAAGTTTCTCTCGTGCGTGTCAGTTTTTATATTCCATCTGCATCTATATCCGTTGCTATAATTTCCTTCGATTTCGATCGCCGGTGCTCCTGACGTGTGATGCTTTGCATTTATTTTTTTTTGTAATCGTTTCTGCGTATTCTCTCCATTCCATTTTAAACTCACTTCACTAATCCCTTCACCCCTGCGAGACTGCGGGAAACCTGACCTAAACAGAGATCGCTACATTTTTTTATCAGTCCTAAAAAGCAAATCGACGAAGACCACTGATATATGGCAGTTTTTGCAACGCCTTATAAATAAATATTTTGTATATATATTGAAGCTAAGGATTCAGTCGTTTGAATCGATCAACGGACCAAACGGTTTAAACGATTTTCCTTTTTCCACGAGTAAAAATGTTCTTCTTCACTCCGATCTCGCAGCTTTTTCACTCTGTGTATCCAGCTTTATCACCATTTCCAGACAACCTTCGACATTGCTACTAGATACACACGTTTTACTGCTGCCAAGAGGAGAGTAAAAGGGGCGAGATATCGAGGAGACGACGTGTCCGAACGAAGAACAGAAAAGCCTCCGAGCAAACTCGTATTACTCTTTTCGCATAGCTATATTTTACAGGAATCGCTTACCACAGGCTGCTCCTCTTATCAATGAATGTATATATATATATATCTCTGTATGCTTCTTCAAGATCCGTATGTCCATGTGATACATAGACTCGAGGCGTGCGCTCGAGCGAGTATTGCATTGTATGAGTTATAGAAGAACGGAACTACGGGAATGATTTTTCCGTTTTTTTTTTTTCAGTACACCAAAAACTTCCGATTTCAACGAAATCCTTTCGATGTTTATATCAAAATATAACTGAGCCGCTGCTATCGATCATGTTTAGAGGATTTTTTGACAGCACAAATTTCTTTGCGCTGTAAAATAAGATGAAAGAATTCCGTAGAACAATCGTTCTTCGGATATTAATGCGATAATAATTCAAAACGTAATAAGTTTGAACGATATCAACGTCGCATCAAAATTCAGTGAGCTTATCGATCAGAAAAACAGCTCAAGATGACGAAAGCAGAATAAATTTTCTCGAGGAAGCGCGATTGACAGACCCTTCTGATGCAGAAAAGATTTAGAAGAAACGAGTGATAGCGTCGAAATCTCTCGGAGTTTCATCAACCATTTACTACTCGTAGCCGGTGAAAAATCTTGATGCGATGTCAGCGTTTTATCTCTTGTAATCCTGAAGACAATCTCAGGTGAGATTCGTACGATTTACGAATCTTTTTTTTTTTTTTTTTGTTATCGCTGCAAGGAAACTGAGATGTCAACATGAAAAATTTGCATGGACGATCAGTTCGAGAGGATCTCGATTCGGCAACTATATCGGCACCGTCAAAACACACCAAGAACGTCATTTATTTGTGACTGCTGCGATATATGTAACGAGATTCCGCTGTAAACGTGAATGTACATAGCCCGCTGCGTGACGTGCCCCGCACGGACGACTTTTTCTCACCTCACCCAAGGGGGATCGATGTGAGAGCCGGAATGCCATCATCACCGGTTTTGTACGATGAAGAAATACCGGATTTTCGACTCTTTTGCAGTTTTGTTCTCGTTTTGTACCGCCGCGAATCGAGTCTCCGTATATATATTCACGTCGTTTATCCTCGTATCCTCAATTTGGTCAAACAGAATGACTGGAATTTAGCGAGAGAGAGCTAGCTTAATGATTGTTTTACTTATTCGAAATCAGAGATGGACGTTGAATTCCATGGCAAGCAATTTCGAGAAATTACTTTCACGAATTAATTTCTGATTATGAGCTTGCTATAATTATGATGCAGAAATTGTAAAAATAGTGAGAAAAAAATGAAAAAGGTTAAAACCATGCACCGAATGTTTCTAACGACCTTTTACTTTTGAACGTGACTCAATGGAATCAAGCCAGAATAGTAGAAGTCATCCATATCAGTCGGTCAACTGGATGACCGTATTCATCTTTAAACACTTGGCTCTACGGGGCGCCATTGAGAAAGTTCTCGATAAAAACATTTTTTCTTGTTCAATCACATTTTTGTTTTAAAAATCAAACGGGACATCGTGTATTGATAGTTACATTCTCTATCCTGTACGGATGAAAAAATAAATAAACAAAAATCTCTTTCGATCGATTTGATATAAAAATGATCGCACGTGTAACGTCCGAAGAACGCTGCAGGCAAAAACATTGGATGCAGATTTTTTTTCGGGTATAAGTTGAACTTGAGCAAAAAGAAAAGGGGTTAGAGGGTTTGAAAAAATACCTGCATATACGACAAAATCCTTGACCGCAGTGCGGAAATATTTGTGTTGAGCGGGATGATGGTTGAAAGCGTAGACCAATCATGTCGCGAGTAGTAAATGACCTCGCGTGTGGACGAGGACGACGACGACGACAACGACGGATAACGGAGCGGAGGGATGCGACGATGGGAAGTTCCCGAGGAAGGCGCGCAGGCGATTACACACTGACCTCCTTATACCTGTACAAGCGCACGAGCACGCCGTAGTACATGCATAAATAGGCATGTGTATATATGCGTTTACAGAGATACAGTTCAACCCTCGGTGAAATTCACGAATAATTACGTCTTAACGTTGCGTGATAGTGAGAAGAGACAGCGTCGTCTTCTGCTGGACACGTTGAAGGACGCGCAAATTTGTCGATCAAACGGTGAACGGAATAAGCGCTTTGGAACACGCGCACGAGTATATGTGTGTGCGCTTGCGTTTATATATACGAATCACGAACGGTGTATCAGGCACTTATGAATGTCCGGATCACTCTGAAATTGTACGCATGACTCATGCATGTAGACTTGAAAAAATATCGAGGTTTTTCCACTGTGTTTTTATAAGCTAAACGAACGAGAGAGTATCCCGGAAAGAACCATGAAGCTGTGCATAATTCTCAGAGAATTCTCTCGTCTCTGTGTGCACCGGGTGCAACGCCGAGAACGACTGAATGATGGACAAGATATCGGAGCGGTTACCAAGAGATGAGGTGTGTGCAAGCAGCATCTTTCGTCTGCTTCATCGTGTGTACTCGTGTTGCAATATTTCTCTTATTCTTATGTGGCTTCCCGATCGTTCGTCCGTGTACACATAAAAATATATATCTGTATAATCTGAGCTCATGTGTCTGCGTGTCCCATCAGACCGAAGTCGGGTAAACTCTTGATTGCCAGCAAGTATTCAGGTGAGTGTCCCACTTCGAGGCTACGAGAGTTTCTGTTCTGTGCGACGTTCGCCGGCACAAAGCTACGGGGGGACGTTAGCTCGAGGAGAGGAGGTGACCAGACGCAGCAGCAAAAGAATCAGGATCTCTAAGCCAGATCTCATCCGTGAGTTAAAGAAGGACATATATACATAAAAAGAGAGAATTCTCTCTCTCTCTCTCTCTCTCTCTCTGGAGCAAAAGACACGACACTGCAATTTGTACCTTCCGGTTTCTCTTAAACGTCAGTCCACGACTGAAAGAATGAGACGAAAAGGAGAAGCACGCGCGCTCACCATTCGAGATATATACGAAAGAGCAGGGAATACATGTCGCCCGAGACAAAGGAACAAGTCCGAAACGGAGCGGTGGCCCAGATTCGGTTCATCCGTATTTCCCAACTGCCAGGAATCGTGCATTCTGGTCCCAACAAAATCGCTTTTTTTAATTGGAATTCAGTGTTACGAGGAAACCCTGAATGTTCCTCTTTAATGCGGATACACATAGCGAAAATGTGCTTTTTCAACTTCGGCATTAAAACGACTATTTCATAGTATAATTTTGACGTAATTTTATGGCTCAAGATCCAGAGGTAATCCATTTTCGAGTTATATGCTTTCGCTCCATTTGTTCCATTCATTTCTCGTATATTTACATATTCTCCTGTGAATATTAGCACCTATAACGACCACCTTGGCCTCTAATGCTGACAAAGAAGAACAAGAGAACAAATAGATTTCAATTGAAAGATCGTGGAAGCCTAGAAAGATTCTGGAGCCGAGTCCATTATATCCGCGCCACAGAAATGCATTGTGGCTATCTGCTTCTAGTGCATGTACATTCGCATAATTATATGTACACGCTCGATGGAAATAATAACTTGGATGGATGATCGTGAGCCGTTGTGGGTGCCTATGTGTGAACCTCTAACGCATATCGCTACGTCTTTGTAGTCATAGACTTCTACATCAGCTGTTCGCAATCTTGTCCATCTTTCACCGATACATTTCACGAATTCGCAATTCATGAACGGCATCAAAACCGGAACGTGTTCCGGCATTAATGAACAAAAAGCCTGATCATCTTGCCATGAAACCGCCGATTTGCCTGAGGCCATTTCACGCCCGTAAATTGCGTAATCACATCGAGATACGATAAGTTTACATTGATTGATCTACGAGAGGTCAAAACTTTTGATTTGATTTCATATTAAGTTATTATTCATGCATGATAAATGCTAAGTCGGTCAGTTTCGTCATACTTCTACGATAGTAATAATGGTGAAGAGTGTATGTTACTAGAAGAGAGAAGGGCACCGGCACGCAGTGACTGCTATTCGCCTCGCGTGGAACTGAGTCATTTGCTGTACTGACCTAGCTCGAAAGGTAGGTTGATACAGACATAGATCAAGCAGGAGCAAGTGAGCTCGATAGAGGAAAACGAAGAGGAAAATAGATAGAGAGAGAGAGAGAGAGGGTACACTCGACACAAAAGCTTATTATGGTAGGCGGAAGAGAGACGAAAGACATGCAAGCGCGAAGGGGCGTATTGTAATCAAGGTAGAGGCGACAGACCGAGAAGATGGCTTTCAGCGTGGGAACACGTGCTCGGTAGAGGTCAGTGACTATGGCAGCGCTTACGACGTACGACCGTAGTGCTGTTTGTGACGTATACGTATGTATGTAAATAAATACACACGTAGATGTTCTTCTAAAACATTTTTATTTTATTTCTCTTTTAGTCTTATTTTCTCAGGAGAATTGACTACAACTGGAGAACGAGATGGCGCGAGAAAGCACTTTTCTTTCTTTGTCTCTGGCATCGCGAATATGCAAACGTTGAAAATGCGGGTGTGTTCTCCAGGTCGTGCTAAGGTCTCGCGATTACTACGATCCACCGTTAAATCTCTTTGAACATAACCATAAAGTTTATACGTGTATTCGTTAGATTGCAGGGTGGCGCGTGTTCGTTGCTCCAGCTGGAGCGAGAGGTCGTTTACCGCAAACCGGAAGTATGTATACCAGCTATCGCGTATCCGTCATGCTCCGTTTAACTTTTCACCCCTTTCCTTTCATCTTTCTTCGCTCGTAGCTCCTTTGTCGCTGTAAGTGAAGACTTCTTCTCGTCTTAATTGTCTCCTCCTGACTTTGAGCGCCCACAGTTTCGCGGTATACGGTTTATTTTCCTGCCTCAACTAGATGCCGTATGAAATATATATTTTTTTTTTTCTTCAGCTCACTCTTGACTCGTTCACACAAGGAACACTGACTGTAGAGTCTCTCTTTTACTCCGTGCAACTGGAACTTATTATGCCACTTTGCTATTCACTTCGATATATTTTTCGATATACTTCGATATAGCGATAGCTGTCAGTTTCCAACTCATATACACGTCCTACAAAATATATTTGGTACTATACTTTTTCTTGACTTGGCACTACAGTACTTTTCTCGCTGTACATTGACTCGACCGAGTCAATCGATGGCAAATGCCCATTTTTGACTGCGCAAGATCGGCATTATAATTAACGAATTGCTAACTTAAACGTATTTCGTCCTATCCTCTATCTGCGTTTTTACTTTGTCTCTCTTCATTACATTTTAGTTATTTCTTTATAAATTAGTTTATATCTATATCTATGCATTGACGTTTATTGTTGGTGGTATATATCATCATCTCTTCCTCTCTGTCTTACTTTCTTTTTGCCTTGTTTTACAGGAACAACGGTGGCCTCGTACTGTTACACAGAAAGCAGGAAACCTTCGCTGAGCTACGCCATATCGATTACGTTTAATCTCGCTATCTTCCTCTCGTCTCTCGGCGTATTCCTTGTCCTACTTTGATACCTTCAGGGAGGAAGAAGATCGAGAGACAGAAGAAGAGAGAAAGGGGAATGAAATTCTGGGGAAGAGGAAGAGAGAGAGAGAGAGAGAAACGAGAGGCTTTCGATCGAGAGCGGAGATTCCGGGACAATGTTATCGGTTCTCATGATGCACTCTCCTCCACAAGAGTGGTGTAGTGCTCTTCTGCATCTCTCTTCCTCTTATGCGCTCCGCCGCTGGATACGTTTTAACATTGCGAGCCTCTCGTGCGCATACAGAAAGCGTATATATACCGCAGAAATCCGCAATAATACTTGGGCTATGTACAAGCTCAATAAACTTCGCATGAGGATATGCCCGTAGGCGTAAACATCAGCCTCACATTGTATGGTAATACGATGATGATTATTATTGCAATCGAAATATACTTGTATGTATCTACGTGTACCGATATGCGACTATAAATATAGCCTCTACCAGAATAAAGAAAAATCTGAAGATCCGCTGCTTTCTTCTCGTTCTCAAAAAAAGACAGAACCGATAGTTTTTATAACGCATAGCAACGAGAGAGTGAAACCAGGCTCGATCAGCTATTTTATCCGACTGTCTCAGATTTAGTCGAACGTGATGAAAAGAAAATTTCACTCGGGATGCCGGAAACAAACTTGATGAGATACAGAGAATACCTAATTTACACGACACACTGCGAAAGACTGTTGCTAAATATTCCATTTTATACAGGATCACCAAGTACATCTGAGCGATTCGATTTTCTCCGTTCGCGGATCTTAGCACTTGTGATATTTTTGTAGAGTACAAAGAGGACATGCTGCGAGTACCATTAGCTCATAAATATAGTGAGTTACTACTATTGCATGATCGTGCACGAACGCAGAGGTCAGCCTGAAGAAATCTCGCGACGAAGGATTATGTCACCCACGCGTGCATGTAGAGGACATACAACTTTGCTGGGACTCTCCGGAGCATGGTACCCAAATACCGGTACTCAGTTGATATATCCTGTACATGAAACTACAGAGAACGCGAAATAGAAAGAGAACAATGGGGAGAAAGAGAGATAGAGAGAGGGAGGGAGGGAGGGAGAGAGTTCATGGTCTGTAATGGTAGGGATACACAGAGATGATGGTGCTACGAGCTCACGGCTAACCTTCATGAAAGGCTAATGAAGACGTGTCGTTCCTCCGCGTGTTCCTGGAATCCCTTCGCGACCGCGACCACGATGGCGATGGCTAACTCTGGGCTTAACGAGGTAGCGACAGAGGGTTACCTATACGTATACATAACGTGTATACATATATATGTATATATATATACAAAGCCCCATAGTTTCCTGCGTATGCCATGTGCCGACTAGTCCTTTTGGCAGGCTTAATTGCCGATTATCTCGACCTGTTTCGATATCGATCGTCTATGGCACAGAACGAGAGTTGAATGCATATATTTATATACATATATATAGCTTTCGCATACAGAGGAGTACATAAATACATAAATCTTTTTGAAATATTACTTGGTTCTGAGAACTTTCAAAACCGAGAAATTGTTTTATTGATGCTTTTTGGATCATAGAATCAGCAGCGTCGACCGGAATACCAGTCATCGAAAGATTCCGGCCTGGCTCAATGTGATCAAAAGTTCATCAATTTTCTCACTGAATAGTATATTTGTATACGCACTTTACGATGTGAGTGAACTTGATTTCTATGACGTTTGTATTCTCGCAAAGTTTTCACATTAATTATCATCGAGTCAAAGTTTACTAAAAGAAATAAAAATATTTTGCTCCAATATTATATATTCATGCATCAATTACGTGAGATATATTCATTGAGATGAAATGTGAGATCCGACAAAATTTGCTCCCTTTTCATTATTCACCGAAGATCGTAGACACGCTTTATGTATTCCCCCATCTTTTTTTATAAGCGGTAACCGACACGCAGTCACGAAGCCATGAAATTAAGATACAAGAGAGTGAAAACCTATCGCCTCTCTTTCCTCGCTTTCGTTCACCACCTAACGAAAATATTGCATAGAAGCTTTTTTACTTCGGGCTCACTTGGTACAGTTTACGTTGGAAAAATAATATTTGATACAAGCAAATCGATTATTGGTGTATATGAAACAGTTATTTGATATTCAGTAGATATGAATACGTTAGTTATTGGAAAAATGTAGTACGTGCCTCGAAATTGATTTATTGCATACGCAATATTTGTTTTGATTCATAGAGAAAAAAAAAATCATTCGCTTTTTCATCGAACACGAATTAACCGGGTTCGATTACCTAGATCGCATAGAGAATTTTTTTCAGTGTATTTTTCAATTATCACTTTTTCATACGCGTAGCGGTAAAAGGGCCTACGATTTGTCGGACGAATGTTTTTTTTTATTTTTAATTTTTTTTAACGAAACCTGTCGTTCGTTGAACCAACCAAAAATATATTGAGTCTAATAAATCGCAACTACGAACAAGCAGTAGTGTAATTACGCGAAATGAATGCTTTTTTTACTCTTTTAGATCTACAATGATCAGTGGATCGCAATGAATTTGTTAAAAATACGAAGATTGTTACGTGGACAAATGGAATCGGTTAATATCGTATTTTCGGTGTAAAGGATTATCGATTGGTGCTGTGCAGAAAAAAAAAATCATTACGAATACAAAAAAAAAAATGCCTCTGGTATAAAGCTCACTCGTCGACAATGTTTCTCCGACCTTCGTCCATCGTATACCGTAGAAGCTTATTCATGAAAAGAGACGCGGGAAACGGTGTGCAAAGCTTTCTCGTTCGGGGAGCTTTTTTCAAATCTTCTCAGGCAGAGCCCTCGAAGCTCTCGGTGTCGGGCTGTCCCTTTCTCTCCCTTTGGATAACCGAAGATCCATTTGCCGATACTCAAATGGATTTCGAAGTGTACGCGACGACGTGATGGAAACGAAATGTTGATTCGCCTACGGTGGACTCGAACTTTTTGCAAACGCTATACACGCGCGCGGATTCACCGCGAAATTCCAGGGATTTTACCGTCGCTCCATGCCATTTTCATTATTCTTCATCGGAGATTTATCGTGCTTCCCGATGACGCCATTGTCAGATTGAATGAAAATAAATCGGCGGGTCGTTAAAATATCCTTGTTCCGATCCTTCAATGCGCTTAATGACGCAGCGAATAATGTTAAATTTTCATTGCATGCGATCTTAAAATTAGAAACAAAAATAAATTACGAGTATATGCGCACGACTATTCGCTTGGTTTTTTATCATTCCATCGCGATACCTTTCAATGATTTTTCGATGAATCAGTTTCACTATGCCAATCTCACTATTCAGCGAAATTGTTCTTCATCCGCATTCACGATACACTACGGAGAAAGCAGAGCTACGCGGAATACTAATTACCGAGACGACCGGTTCGTCTCGGTAATTAGGTATTCCTCGTTTTGTAGACCAAGGATTTCCCCGGTGAATCGTGTGACGAGGGCTCTCAATATTTGTGTACGCATATAAAATGTCATTTATTTCAGTTCGAGAGTCGAAACCGAATGAAACGCGATGACAGAAACTGCTCGCTCTTTTTACAAATGAACATGCGCATCGATTTTATACACGATCAAGCTTCTTGAGTAATATAAGAAGCTTCGCTATCTCATTGTGCCGTGCACGTAGCCGCACTTACCATGGAAATGCGTATTGTAAAATTTCAAAAACAGATACGAACACAGCAAAGTGTCAAGACGGTTTCTCTTCCGTTTATTCGATGAAACAAAAGTATTGAAAGTACTGAAAAAAAAAGAGTTCCGCGTGCATGCTTTGAGGAAAGAATCAGAGACGGCTATGAAAAAGATGGAAAGAACCGGAATGAAATCGATGTCAGAGCTACCGATCGCCAGTCAAAATCCACAACGAAATTCCCAAATAACAAGAATCTTTCGCCCTCTCTCTCTCTCTTTCTTGCTTTTTATCTTTCGTTTTTCGGTCAACCCTTTCTCTCGCCATGAAAGACACGTCGAAGACTTGAGCAAAAGGCTTAAGGGACGATGAGACCGCTGGGGACCACTCACGATTTATACCCAGTGAAAGAATCGTTGCTGCAATTTCTGTGCTCGAACTATACACTCTTCGTCGTTCAAACACATCATGCACGCATACGTAAGTCTATATTTGTGTGACTAAAATACATATATATGGGTATAAGGAGATGGAGCAAAACCGGTTATGCTCGAAAGACGAATCAACTTAGTGCACCTGTACCGATACCAAGAGATCGGTACCGCACTCATATTTACAGAAATATATTCTATAAATGTTATACCGAATTCCCAAATAATTGATATTTTGCCGCGGTGAATATTTTTCGATTAATCGAAATTCAAAGAATTTGTAATTCTCAATTATTCAGATAATCTAAAAGCGATAGAAGACATGCGTATAGAGTCGCTGCAGCGACTCGAGATAAGTGCATTCAAAAATGATTCTGTTGATAGACGTTGTGACGTGGTAATTTTGCCCACGTCACAAAATGATTAAAAATTGGCACGGCACGAGAAAGGAGCATTCTTCGGCATCGAAGAATTTCTCTCGAGCAAATCCAGAAGGGCCAAATACGAGCGTATTACCGAATATTAATTTATTTTTATTTATTTTTTTTTATTGTACGAGCGAGCGGCGGTTATCCAGGATAATTTCGAGTCGGAGAGCAGAGGGAAATTCAAATTTCGAGTTTCGCTGTTGAAGGTCATTACGCGTGGGTCGCTAACTCCATGCCCTCACCCTCAGCTGTCTAACCTCAGGATGCGTCTATCAGCATCTAGAGATCGCCATATTCTCGTTGGAAGCCGAAGGCACAATTTCATCGTGTCAAAACATCGAAAATACCGCTCAACCAAACATCGAAATTACCGCTCAGCATAATGTCAAACGTATCGGCTCAGCATATCGTCGGAATTCAAAATAATACGTTGAGGTCAGATCGGCGAGAGAAGGTTCTTGAAAACTCTCGAACATTCTAGAACAAACGGTTGCGATTCTCGCGAGTAGGCTAAGGGTGGGGGGTTAGGACCCTAGTCCGCGTACTTGCTCTCGCGACAATTATCGAGGACTCGAGTTTTGGGCAGCAATGACGGAGGATGTCTTTTCTCGGACCGTTGCCGTTCCTGATCAAAAACCCGACGCCGCCAGAATAACGATGGAGAGATTTTCCGTGGTCTTTTTCCGGATCTCGTCCTACGGAAACTGTAGTGGTGAGCCGTCGTTTCGCTCTTATTGTCGTTTTGGGATATTTGTAATGCATTACGCGCTAGCATCTTTTGAAGAACTTTATTGTTTAACGAGCGATATTGTTTCGGGGTACGCACGTGTTTGGAAAATCCTGGTTACGCCTTGTCTCGCGATTTTTATCTTTCGCGATTTGTCGTTGTCATTTACTCAATTTGAATTGCCGAGAGGAATTCTATTATAATTTTGTCCAATCTCGAGATCCATAGTTTTAGTAATTGTTAAATAATTGTCGGTATCGATCGGGTCACATATCTTTAAAGTGCGTTAAAGGCGAAATCCTTATCGTTACGAAATTGTGTATCGTGGGCGATCGAGCCGAATACTCTGTAAAACGATTTATCGGCGGTTAACCGAATTTTATTATCAGATAATTTTGTTATCAAAAATTTAACTTAAAATCAATTTCTTATTTTTGTTAATTATCGAAAGTTTAAATAACTTGTAATTTATATTATTCAATTTTCCGGAAAAATATTTTCATCATTGTTTTCTTTATTTAATAAATTTCAATTGTAATTCCGGATTTTCGTGTAATTATTTTCGAGTAATTATTTTGTACCTCGCCTAGACACGCCCCTCTACCACCTTGGTTCCAACATACAGCTACGACCGGGAAAAACCTAATCTTCCGTTCTCGATAATTTTCCAATAAAATTTGTCGAAGTTAACTTCGGCTGGCGTCCAGAAAATTCTCGAGATAGGAATATTTTGTGCGACTCACGGAAAAAGTCGTCACAACGTGCATTAAAATTTTTCTAAATATTCCCAAATTTCAAAATAAAAATTTTTCTCCATTTGCCATTAAATTCTCGTGAGATATCTCGAAGTGTGAAACTTTATGCTTCGCGCGTTTATTTGGGCAACTGACTTTACTCGTGATACGATACAAATAAGTAATCAAAATATATATTGTTTTTCTAGTACGTCTAGTACGTTCGTCGACTGTTTTATCGATGTTTATAGAACGATTGACGCAGTACGTCCAAAATGGAATTTTAATCATACGCGTGTCATCGCCGAATTGAAAAAATCAATAGTTTCCTCGTCGCTTATCGCATGCGATGTATACTAATACAATCAAACTATTTTTTATTATATATTCTCGTGTCAGACAACGACGTGGCTAATTATCTTGGAAGAATCTCCCGGAGCTGCTTGAACTCTCCATTCGAAATGTTTAATTTTAAAACAGTGTTGTTAATATTTTTACCCATCGTTTGCATCGAGGGACACAGGTTCAAGATAGTGGCTGCCGAAGAATTTACGGGTAATGATTGAAAATAAACAACGTACTGTAATCAATTAATCATGATTACGGAAAAGTGACAATCAAATATTATTTTTTTAAATAACAATTAATAAAAATAAATCAAACATTAAAACTCGTTGAAAATTTACTCAAAGTAGTTGTTTCAGGACTGTCACGTTCAACCGTTAACCCTCCGGTCAATGTTCAGGAATTTCGACATATTTTGCAAAATTAAAAAATAATTGTAGTTGTTACGTATTATGAAAATCTAGAAACATATAACTTTTCGAGAATAATGTTCAATTTAAAGTTCTCCTTTAAAGTACACCAATTTGAAAAAAAAATTTTAGCGAAGTTTTCGAGCTTTTGTTAAGTGTGAGTTTTCTCTACAACTGCCCACAAGAAAACGCACCCAAAACTGCGTACTCTTTTATGTTTATAATCACGAATATCGAATGGTGAACTCTTATCAGAATTTGCAAAAAACCTCTGAAATGAAACCTCTTTAAAAGTGACTCCGTAAAAAAAATCACCACCTCAAACAATACTGAATATCAATCGATTTTTATTTTTCTCTGTGTAGTTGATCCAATTATCATCACTAGAGCGAAATGGGGTGCAAGGGAACGAAATGGTACTGCAATGGCGCTGCAAAGTCCGGTGCCACGAGTGATTGTTCATCATACAACTAAAAACAGATGCACTTCGCAGAACCGATGCACGCAAGAAATGAAAGCTACCCAGGTAATGTTCATATGTTTGTCTATTAAGCTGCTGAAAAAAAAAGAAAAAAAAATGAATCTCGTAACAATTGGATTAATCAATTGAATATACACAAATTCATGAATTAATTCGAAGACGATCGAAAATGTCTTAATGATATGATTGCCTGATTAAAAAATGGCCATAACTTGCGAAAAACTTTTCAGCTTCATTTCAAAATCTTAGTATAATATTCTCGAGAATTTGCAACAAGCTTTTACGAGAGAAAAGCTTCATTTAATTATATGTTGATTAATGTACTGCTTCATTTATCGGAATTTTCGACTGAAGCAATTTTTCTTGTGAATTGATCTTCTTTTTTTTTTCATGATCAAAGAATTATGACGTGGACTCCCGCGGCAAGATCGACATAAGTTATAACTTTTACGTCGGTGAAGATGGCAATGTTTACGAAGGTCGTGGCTGGAACGTGGTTGGAGATTATGCGCCACTCTGGGACGATATGAGTATCGGAATCTGCATAATAGGAAATTTTCGGAGTAAGTCGTCATACCTTCGTTAACATCGAATCTAAAAAGCGATAACGAATAACGATGAGTAATGAAAATTTTTTTTTTTTTTGCTCCAGGCCTTAAACCCAATGCAGCAGCTGTGAATGCAGTCAAAAATCTTATATCTTACGGTGTTTCTTTGAAAAAAATAAGTCCGGCGTATTCTTTGTACAGTCAAAATCAATTGTCCCGTTCTAAATATAAAAATTCGGAGTTGACCAAATTAGTAAAATCCTGGCGGCACGGAACAAGTTACTGGAAAAAGCATGAATACTATGTTTCATAGGAGACTACATTTTTATTAATTTCCATTCCGGTTGTATACTATTGAGAACAAAATGCTGTTGGAAAATGTACTCTGTACGCCATGAATCAATAAATAAACGTAAGCTAATTGATGAAATGACAAAGTATTTAATTAACATTTATTCAACTTTCTTTCAATAAGAAATGAAGATTACCGAAAATCAGAATGAAAGTCAAACTGATTTGATTTTTTATTGCTCCTATATGCTCTGTCATCCAAAATTCGTACGCATATCGCTTTGTAAAGAACCCATTTATCGATTTCACATTTCCATAATGACAGACGAATCTACGGATTTACACAGCGTGACAGTGTACTTTTTTATTTCCTTTTATATAAAGTTCATGGGTAATTTAAAGCATGAAGCGTGTTTCGTGGTGAAATACAAGTTAAATTATGACCCTGAAATTCCTCCGTTTGCTTTAAAGTGTCACAATGGACAGCTGATCCTTCAAAATATCTATGAAAAATCAAATTCGTTTTTGACAAGTCGCGAATTGTAAAGAACAACAGCGAACGAGAACTATTCTCGCGATGCATCTCGATGCATTCTACACGCAATCCTGCGTGTAGAATTTTTTTTTTAAATTCTTTCCAACGGTTCAAATAATTTAGAGGCTCGTTACACTATTAAAAATGAGAACAAGCAAGAAGTTGACGCGCGCGAAACACGCATGAAATTTTGAATGGAAATTACTCGTCGTCCGGCTTCACGAAATTCAGTAAAAAATAATGAACATTGGCGTGCAGAAGATTACAGCCACTTATAATTGAACATATCAATAAGTAGACCAAAACTTTCGTACGTCACACACTGTATACATGTACGATGTGAAAATTGTCCACTTATTAGGGGACTTTTCAATATTTTCTAATACTCCCATCTTCATACGACAACGAGACAGAATTACGAACATTTGAAAAACAAACGAGAAATCACCAAAAATTCTTGATGAGTTCCTAATCGAATTGATTGTTGGTTATAGCGGGCGAAATCATGCAATTTTTCTACAATTGAACAAAAAAAACAACGAAATATGAACCAGTATGAAATAAAAGGTAAAAACAATTTACACCGACATTTCCTTTTCGTAAATATATATAAAAAAAATTCCGGAGAGACGGAAAAAAATAATCGATCTTTTTT
Source organism: Campoplex capitator (assembly GCA_037576405.1). Taxonomy (NCBI): domain Eukaryota; kingdom Metazoa; phylum Arthropoda; class Insecta; order Hymenoptera; family Ichneumonidae; genus Campoplex; species Campoplex capitator. The sequence goes on along the minus strand of JARBWI010000323.1, from coordinate 1,632,955 downwards.
CGAATAATTCGATTTTTTTTTACACCGTAATACATATCACGTATATATTGAAGTTGAAGAAAGATCTGAGGTGGAAACGCGTACCCTCGATAACGAGACGGTCTCGAACGTGGGCGCGATCATCGTCTCTCTTGCCCTGTACCTTTTCGTCTCTGTCAATATAGCGCGTCCTCGCACCGATCCAATTAACTCTCCTTGCCTTCCAGCAAAACCCTACGAATCTTCGTCTCATTGCTCCCGGCGGACGACAAAACGGGACGAAAGAATGAAGGAGGGGAAGAGCAAGAGAGAAAAGTAACGATGCAGAGAGAGAGAGAGAGAGGATACGAGAAAAGGGTATATCAAGTTGATGTGATGAGACCGCGGTTCATGCTCGCCCAAAATGCGCCTAACGCGTTCCATTATACACTTTTATCCAAAAAAGTAGATAAAACTTTATACCGAAAAAAGTAAAATGAGAATATAAGATTGTGCCGATTGCCTAAGCAGAGACGATTAATCACAGCCAATCGAGGAGCAGAATTATGCGGATCAATATCCAAAATTGAATTTCAAGCAATACCGATATTTTCTTCATTTTCTATAAAGAAGCTACTCGACTCTGCTAAACGAAAGAAGCTGCCCGATTCGTTATTTCGTTGAAAATTTCAAAGAGGTTGACAGGACCTTCGAGTATATCTCTGAAGAAAAACGTTTCGAACGAATATCCTCTGGTTGGTGAGATCTTGTGTAAGATCGTGAAAGATGAAAGAGGAGGAGAAGGGTCTCATCTCGAAAACGCTGCGCGAAATTTCGTATACAACGGTAGAGAAGCGAAGTAGCCGCAGTGGCGAGCATATAGACGACAGTCGATGGCCGGAAGCTTGTTTGCGAAAGTCTGCTTACTTTTATTGCCACTTGGAGTGTCGTCCCTTGAGAATGAGAGAGAGAGAGAGAGAGGGGAAAAAGGAAGAGGATATATATGTCGTCCTGGCACCCTCGAACAAGGAGCAAATTCTTTGGATCTCATCTCTTTCTGTCGCTTGTAGGTTTGTCCAAAGTACTATCTTCCTCTCTTCTCTCTTTCTCTCTTTCTCTCTCCCCCCCCCCTCTCTTTTCCGGACTTTCCTCTTCAAGTACTGTCATACTACTGGCTGCACACAACACGAGACGAGTCGATTCCCGTGGGGTCTAACGGCCCCCGTTGCTACTACACTCGTTGCTTCGCGAAAGCGACCTCTCTCTTTCAGTCTGCCTTACATTCTCTCTTTATTTCTTGTTCTCTTTCTGCCTCTCTCACTCTGATATCTTCACCACAGTTTCATCTCTTCTTTTTACCGCATTTTCCACATCCACAGATATAGAGTTCAAGATGATTGTGTGCAGAGAAACAAGCCGCTAGTGCAGCTCGATATCCTACCGAGGCTCTGGCGCCTCTTGCAAACATTCTCTCTCTCTCTCTCTCTTCCCTTCTCACTTACAAACGTATATTTATGTTTTCGTATGAAAAATGTATGTATATTATACGGAAACGAGACTCATACTACTTAGAAGCAATTTACAATTCTGATATGGTCAAATTCCCGGGTAAAACGGATACGAGGCTTCGAACCAAAGTTATAAGGATACACGTTCCGAGATTGACCCTAAATATAGGGTAAAATTCTTTCATCCAATAATATAACTGTAGCTAACGTACTTGCGTCTAAAATAGCCAGTTCTGCTGGTCTCAAAATCTCGATTCCATAAAATAAACCTAATATTCGACGATGAATCTTGACTCGATTCTTTCGGGTCCTTTTATTCGTAAGAGACTCAAGTGATAAACTTTTGTCGGAGCAGTCATGAAAACACTAGAAAAAATTGGCCTGAATGGAAGAATTATTGCTGAAAATAACGATAAGAGCAAAGACACTATTTTTCTCGAGTGATTTCTCGTCCAACCAACCAGTCAGCAACGGAATTTTTACTCAATGTCGCTCTGTGGCAAGATCAAGTGGAGCAATATCGTGAAAATTGATGTCGAGCAATTCCACCTAAGATTACCCAAAATGCGTTACCGCTTTTTTCATCAGAAAATCTAATGTAATTGGCGAAAAGAAACATGGCCGATGTCAGGCAGGTGAATGGCGCTTGTTCTCTTCAAGAAGTAGCCACGAGCGAGGGAATGCCATCAAGCTCATTCTCCCTTTGGCTAGATCAATTCAAAGTGGATTAAAAGTGGCAGTTGCGAATCCACGTGTGACAAAGGAAGGTGTGATTTGTTTAAATAGGAAATCATTATGTCAACGAGAAAGCATGGGGACCACGAAGCACTTCATCAACTACAGAAATGTCCAAATAATTTCTTCCGAGTCATTTGGTAACGGGACTATCGATAATTAATCGAGTCTGAGTAAAAAAAAAAAAAAAGAGCCAATGCACGCAGCGAATTATGGATAAGTTGTCCCGAGGGAAGAAAAATGCAAAACGAATGAATGCACCGCACGAGGAAGGAAAGATGAAAAATAAGGAATGAAAGGGGAGGAACGAGAAAGACTTTGTGCGGCACAGCTGCGGCTCTAGAATTGTGTAACAGGCGTAAGGCTCTTCGCGATGTCTAGAGTTCTAGAGCTCTCCTATGGGATAGCTAGCGGAAAGCACAATGGAGAGAAGAAAAAGCGATAAAGATAGGACAAGGATAAAACGACGGAGAAGGATAAGGGAAAAAGCAAAGAAACAGAGAAAGAATAAGCAGAGAACGAGAGAAAAGATGTTTCTATGCGGCGCAAACTTTCCTTCTCTGCCTTATATTTTCAGTACCGGCTTCTTTTCTCTGTGCCCGACATAGTCGTTGCTCCACCGACACTCTTACTGCTTCTGGTGGTTCTTTACTCTGGTACTTTGCTGCTTTAGAAAAAAATGTTCACCTTCCCCTCCCCTTCCCCTTTGCCAGTCCCTGTTCACTTTTATACCTTGCTTAAGTTAACGCTTCGAGTGGATAGTCGTTAAGCGCTCTTTTTTCATAATCCACCAACTTTTCCATTTTCACGCCAGGAACAAAGTTTCAATCGTGGAAATTATTCAGCACCTTTCTTTCTTTTTTTTTCTCCCTTATTCCTCCTTGCCCTAACTTCTTCCCTTTTTCTCTCCGAATCGCTTTTTCGATCAGCATGAGAACAACCAATGGGTTCGTTTATGGAGATTAATCGATACCATTTTGATGAGGTAGGACGATAGGGATGGAAGATTTGTTAATTGCTCTCATCTCTGATCATATACGTCAAAAACAATGAAAAAGAAATTGCATTGAAACTCTTCGTATGCAGATTTTGTGCAGTAAGAAACAAAAGTACAGTTTTCGTTATCTTTTTTTCGCTGCTTTTTTTACAGAGTCGTGAAAAATGCGTAAGATCTTCATTACGAACGCAAAGTTGAGCGTGTTGTTGAAGCAACTGAAATTCTCGCCTGTTTCATACCAACGTCCCCGCGTAATTATGAAAAATGTTTGAAAGCTATATACTCCCTTTTTTGCAGGTTACCATCGCACTGAAGTAAAGTTAGTAACCTTATTATTTTTAATGTTTATTTATATAAAATTCATACGTTCTGGAACCATCTATGAACAACCGGGTTTCGATGGAATTTTAAGAATTCGATGTCGTTTTTCTAACACGTGTATTAAATTAGCGATAGTAATGTATCCGGAACAGATATTTACAAAATTGGGTATCAAGGACAAAAAAACAATTCCAATAGACAAGAGTCCTCAAAGTATGTATCATATAGAACTGGGTCTGTCCGCTTTAAATCGCGGTCTGCCGAATTGGATCACGGATTTTCCTGACCGAGATATCCAGCTTTTTGTCCAGATGAAACAACCACCGAGTGTTCAACACTTGTAAGCAAAGCTGCACACTCCTATATGTCACGAAACTCTACCAGCAAGCATCATGATATTTTCACTTAAAAAGGTATGTGCGTTCCGCTTGAAAAAAATGAAAATCCAGTAACAATTTATCACACCGATAAAAATGTTCATTGTCACATCATAAACAGGCTACGAAGTCTGACACTTTTCTGTGCCAATTTCGCACTTTTTTCTAGACGAAACCAACGCATCCTTGATACAATTTTTTTCCAAATTATCGAAACAAAAATAGTGTGTGATTGGTCGGGTCAACGACCCGACTGGGCATGGAAAGTTTTTTCAAACTTTCCATGCGATTTCTTACCCTCTCGTTCCCTCATCCTTTAAACTTCATTCACACACATACACGGTACATAAATGCGCGTAACGCCTTTCGCTAATATTTATGCCAGCAATTGCGCATTCACGCAGGTCGTAAATTTAATTGTAACGAGGCAACGGGCTTAATCCAGCGCGATTCGTTTTTCGTTGCAACGAAGGAAAATTCCGTAATAAATAGCGTATAGTTTCAGAAATTGTTTTGCCGCGTGAAGGTCTTTGCCCTCTCGTGTAAATACACGATTAGTTTTGCGTCTCATATGCGATAGATGGCGGACGTGAAATTGCGATCGTCGGTGAAGTCGGTGAAGAAATACGTATGTGAACCAACGGTTGAGTGTTTCGCAGCAATAATCAATCCTAATTATTCATTTTTTTTTCCTTCGCATTCTATCCGCGCAATCGTCTGATCAATATCTGTTATCGATTGCTGTATATGAGAATTGTTACGATTTTTCTGTCCATGACAAATAATACGTGAACTGAACAAAATTTTCGAACGATTTCGGATATTAGAGCGCCGCAAATGGCTCTGCTGCTTCGAATTATCATACAAAAGGTTTAAAAACAAACACAGCTGATTTGACGTCAAAATTTCACGATCGAGTCATTCAACGAGCAAGTGCCGGGTACAGTTGCGGCAAAATCATTGACGTATCGATGTCCGCGATGATATCGAAGGTGTAAGATTTATCAAGTGTCGATTTTATTCTCCGCCAGTAAAAGGCATCGACAATGGAAAATCTCTTGTTTCTTTATTTTCCATTTCAGAGGATCGAGATTGGCGAACTCTGAGCTACGGACATCCGTACACATCGATAAAGTATATATCGACAGGAGAGTTGACTTCCATTCGAATTAAGAACTTTGGAGCAAGAGTTCACGAGTAAAGTTCGCGCAGCTTGCCTTTTCACCGAGCACGACCACCGCGTCATCTCATCCTTTTCACCGCTTTCAAACAGGGTTGGATAAGCTTTGAAAACGAGAGTTCTCAAAATGTCCTAGGGTTAAGAGAAACAGCGAAAGACATCGGCGCTCACCCTTCCACACACACACACACACACACACGCACAAGCTCACGGGCGCACATGCATCATCAATATATATATATATATAATGAGAAGGGATGTTAGTAGAGTATGGAAACTCTCTATAAAACGGATATCGTTGAAAGCCTCTCGAAGATAATATTATGTTCTCTCTCTTCTGTACTAAACTCGAATATCCCTTGGAAAATAATTTACCAGAAGCACGCAGCAACTCGCGGCTAAACACGGTATTTGCAAGTGAAAATTCATTACATCCGGAGCTTACGAGTGAATATGAGATTAGGAAAGAAGAGAACGTGACTCGACCTTAAGCTCCTTCTATCGTTGCCGTGCATGAACTAAACGTAAGAGGGACACGATATACGAGAGCTTTATACATACGCCGGATTCTCTAATCGGCCTTATTCGAGGCAAACCACAAAGGGCCCTCTCCATATTTATTTATGAATTATATACACATTGTGTACGCACACGTATACATAGTAGACTGATGTATATTCGTGAATAAGACATAAATTCCGTTTCGCGAGTATCGAGCACGGAGTAACGGCGGTAGCAACTAAACTGTGACGAAAAATGATGAGATACGTCATCGTGAAGAAGCCTAGCGAGAGAATCAGCGACAAGAAGTGTGTGTGTGTGTGTGTGTGTGTGCGCGCGTGTAGGAATATGTTGGTAAGATGAAGAGGGAAAGAGGATAAGGACAGAAGAATAGAGCGATACGAGATGAGAAGCAGAGGGGAATATAGGAATAAGAAAAGAATATATTTATAAAAGCGTAGAAATGGAGAAGGCCGGGCCTCACGGCAGACTCCCAGGCGATGCCCTGGGAATAGATGGTGAAACCTAGTTATGCGATTTATTCCGAGACTCTACTACTCCGTTTGTATAGAGAGAGGGCCAAATCGAATGTTCCGTGCGATACAGACGCCAAGGCAAAGTGACGAGAGCACTACTTCACTTTTATATCAGTGTAACTATGACTGTACGACGAAATGGTTCGAAAAAGGATAATAAGGATGACATGCTTCATGTCGACTCTCGAGCCGGAAAAACAGAGTTCGAGAAATATATGTGCTTGAGAAAAAATCACCTTCCTTCATACCTCTTTCTTCATCTTTTACTTTACTCGGTTTGATGTGTATCAGAGGATTTTTATTTCTTACTTATATTTTCATTCATCTTATATCAGTCTCTTGCTCTCTTGAATATTTTATTTAGAATTCATACTATCGAATTGTCATTATTAATTTGTCCAATGGATTTTTCCGAAGCATTTCAGTCTTTCTTTTTTTTCCCATAGATTTCACGTATTTCTTGGTTGGAACTGAGCCGAAGAACACGGAGAGTTCAGTTATTCCGCGACATTCGACACAATCGATGTCTACTCTCGTCGAGTCGTTCGATAGCAGAGAAAAAGAGTAGCGGATAGAAAGATGGATAGATCGCGAGAGCTGGAACGAAGCGATATATAGATGCTGGTGTGCATTACATCGAGAAACGATTTATCCTAAATGTATAAGTATGGAGACTCAAGGCATAGGGATGCGAGAGCAATCTCGCTGACGGAAAATCAGTATTGAATGAGCTCGCTTGAAAGTTCATACTTTTTACTGATCTGCCTCGGTATGGGAACGTGGTTTTCTTTTACGGAATAATCAAGTGACATAACGATATTACGAGCGACAGGATATCGATTAAACATCCATAAATATACACGTGAATGTATTTCATGAGAGATCGCAAAAACGATAAAAATAAATGATGAATGTGAACCTGAGTCTTAACACAAATGAACCAATAATTATTTGCCTCTGTGGACCAGTTTGCGTCGGATCGAATTTCAAACATCTGTGCCTCCCTCGTTTTCTCGTATTTTACTAACAAAATTTTGCCAGCTATTGTGATACGCAGGTGGGAAGAACGACGGGGAAGAAGGAGGAGGTCAGATAACCAGGGCTAACGAAGCAGCTATTATTAAAACAGCGAACATCTGAGTCAGCCTTTGTGAAACGCGGTATAAGCGCAAGGTTGAAAGCTTTTATTTCTATTTATCTCTACTAACATATCTATACGAAGTTCAGCAGAATTATTTTCACGGTTCTCTCTTCAACAAATTTGCAACGAAAACAATTTTCATGAAAAACTAATGAAAGTAAAGAAATCAGGAGGGCGGAACGTGTAGACACCGAGAGCCAAACACGATATAACTAGGGAAAGTGGGAGGGTCGATTTGGAAAATAGAAGTACTTTGAGATACGGTTTATATAGAAAATTTTGGCATGTCTCAACGTGTATAGCAGCTGTTGCTACTAGTTCATTGCTCTAAATCTTTTTCAAGTGGAAGTAAAACTGTTACGTCGCATCCAAGTAGAAAAAAGGGAACGAAAAGTTGAATTTTATACGTTGATTGATATGCACCAAAATCTTGAGTTTAATGATTATATGCATTAAAAGATATACTTCCTGAATAGTTGGTTCCTTTTCGTCATATAAAAGAAACTAATGGGTTTCTTTTCGACAAAAAAATAATCGAAGTAGACTGAAAATAAAATCAAACTGATCTTTTATCATTGTAATTGGTTTTCTGGAGCGAATCCTCGAGTAATCAGTGGATTTCTATGCTCAATATATAGATATGAACATACACATTCGTGTATAACGCATGCATAAAATATGGGTGACGAACGAAATCACCGGAGCATCTCTCTTCACCGCGATAAATTTCTTGGCTCGTGGCTTCGCGACCTTCTTCAGTCGCGAGCGAGCTTTTATGGGCTCTCAAGTTTCGCTAATAAAACATGGTGTCTTTAAATCGACAAGGTCGATCAGTTTCTGTTTCATCGAAGCTGATTAATGAATGACTGTTCCATGCCCACTAGCGATCCATGCGCCCGCATTCGGAGCAGGAAATTCTTATTTTACATTGATCACATAATCATTGATTCGTTTTTGTTTATTCTGAGAAATGCGTTGATGAGAAATGATGGTCGCGGAAGAAGCTTGATAAAACTGAAAAAAAAAAGAAAAAAAAACGTAACCTAATTGGAAATGATTCTTTGATCCAAGCTGCTTTTCGTGAAAAGAAGCAGGATCGGTAGTTTTTCAAATAATCAAATTCATTCGACAGGAAGCATCGTACCTACTTAAAAGTTAGGACTCTTGATTGACCAGATTCGAAACAACATTACATTTCATTACTACAAGCGAATAAAAGTTGGTACACGAAGGAAGTAAGGAAGTACTGATCGAAATACACGAGGAGAGTTGAGTGAAAAAAAAAAAAGGCAACATTAGGAAATTGGGATTTCCGGAGAGGCCGGGTCGTGAGCGCCTTTCTCCGCGGCGACCGCGCCAATCGAAAAAGAAATGGAAATGGAACAAGAGCAGCATCGCGAAACTCGAGAAGCCCGCTTTGCACAAAGACGTACGTATACACAACACCCACTGCGCCGTCATCGTGCTAGAGGCTTTCGCGAAAGTAGATCGAAGTTAAGTGGTCGTATGGCAAAAGGCTTTTAACGAGTACGGATCGAATCACCCGATAGACCGAGAGGAGAAGAAGAAGAAGAAGAAGAAGAGGAAAGAAAAAAAAATGGCAGATAAAGAGATAAACAGAGAGGAAAAGAGAGAAAAATATATACGAGTTCGCGCTCTATTATACCTGACGTATACACAGACTACGTACGGGTAGAGCAGCCAGCGAGATCTGAGCTTGATCAGCAATAGATTGGCAGGTCCATACGGTGACACGTTCCACCGTCTTTCTTCCATTTTTCTTTTTCTTCTTCCTTCTCACCGTCCCTTTTTGTTCGCCACGTTTTTTTTATTTTCTCCTCGATCTTTCCCTTTATGCGTGTCTGTCTTCTGTTATTCCACTTTCATACATCCGAAGCTGTTATCGAGTCCTCCCTCCATGCTGCTCCATAAGGCCTACTCAACTATATATCCACGATGGTGGAATCAGCGTCAGCTGTTGACGCCGCTCAAAGCTGCTATGATTCCTTTACATTGACATTCATCAGCGATCTCCTTGAGCATGAAAAATCTGATGAGAGACGTTCGAGAATTGGCAAGAAGCTGACGTTGAAGTGTGTTGGATAATATGAACAAAAATTATGACGCGATGTACAACGCTGCTATTATTATTAATGTGTATGGACCTAAGAAAGAGAATGCGTTTCGTCCTGAAAGATTGAGAAAAATGTTGACGCGAAGGATCAAATGATGGGAATACTCAAGCGATCAGGATGCAGGGACTTTTCGTTCTTTGAGTTCCGAGGCACTCTTTTCCGGACACTCCGCCCTGAGTTCTTCGAGAGCTCTCGCAATCAGTAGAGACTGCACTAATTGTAGTTAATGCAGACGTAGTCTTTACTAGAAATAATGAAAAGAATAATCGCTCTGCTTAAACTCCGTGTTTTATATAACCAGCCGTATCCCACAATCAAATAAAAGATTCCGAGAGCTCATTAATCACTGGTCTGAAAATCGGGAATTCAACCGTATAAAATGCTGATCTCTCTAATATGGATAAAAGCAAAGCGCGCACGAATCATTTGCGAATTCACTGGAGCTAACTTTGATTTTATTCAACATTGAATTTTGTTCGAGAGTCGAAAGCGCATCTCCCAGTTTTGATTTTCACTTTGGTTCTCATAAAAACAATTGCAGCGATGATTACAGATTTGTAAATCCAATTCAACGTTTGCTAAATGATGCTTCGATGCATAAAACCCGCAGCTTTCCAGCCCCATCGATGTCTCCATCCCATTCAAATGCTTTTTGTTTTTTCTATTTTGATCATGAAAACTTCAATCTACGAAATCTTCAAGTATTCGCCGAAGTTGACTAACTTTAGTACGAGGTTGGTTAGTCATCTCGTCGTTGCACACATACCCACAGACCTTCGGGCTCGCCATAGAAATCATGCATAGTTAGAAATAGTTGTATATCGGTATAGAAGGATGGGGAATACCATAGGTACACACATGTAGCGTTTGAAGCACGGTAAGTTCTAGTTATATACATATACATATATATATATATCTTGAGAGACTAAACGCTCGGGCTTCTCATTGTCCCTGGTTGTTGAACCCTTGGGAGAGATTCGCGGCACGCCGTTATGTTAGCGAATATCTACACTGTATATAAACACACGTACTGTACACAATAGCACTGTACCATTATAATTACGGGAGACAGTGCCACGATATACTCGCAACGAAGGGGCCTTACATAAGCCTCGGCTATATATCGTACAGGAAACTGTTCTCGTGCTGCTGGCGATATGCACACGCGCTTTTACGAACAAACACTGACGGGATTCCGTTGGGACAGCTTGCCTCGTTGTCGACTCATAAATAAGAAAGCCTGTTTTTACAAATTCCGTCAAACGTTTTGAAAATTTTTTTTTTACTTTTCATCATCTCTGTGTCTTCATTTTACACCGAATGAACTATTTTCGAAAATCTACCGTTGCTTTGTTCAACACCGTCGATTCGGACAAAGCACTCCGTACAATTGAAGCGGCGTTGATCGATATACTTCAACGCGTTATCACAGTTCTGCCCCTTTACAAATATCACTGACAACTGTCTGCATATCAAAAAGGCCCCAAATTGGAAAATCCCATCCCAGCAAAATCGAATTTTTAGTGCCCGAGTGCCGTATTTGACACGCGCTCATTTCAGGCCGATTTCTAAATCTAATTTAAATCAACAATTCATGTTTCAAGTTCTGTTTTATACTAAAATCCACTCTCAATAACGATACGTACCATTCAGAAGGGTGAAAAAATCAAAGAGAACAAAATACCTTCTACACACAGTTGTGACAGCTAAACGTTGCTATAAAATCAAACTCCTTTTACATCATTAAAAAAAAACCGAGAATCAATTTTTTTAACTGTTTCTCGACAAATTCTCACGTGTATAAAGATTGCTCGAATGCGATGAACATACTAACAGCCCAATTTATGAAAAATTAAAGATAAACGGTTTGTGTATGGATTTTTATCTTCGCCTCGAGAAATTCTCTGTGTTCGTGACTTCACCAACCAAAAACCTGCTCATCGTTGAAACGAGTCATCTCGTTTGAAGTTTCGTGCTCGGAGTCTTTACTCTTTGCTTTATCACTGCAGAATTCCATAACAATCCAGCTCCTAGATTTTTATTTTACTGTTTACTTCTCATTTCCAAATGACGTAGCCAATTATTTACGTATTCGTAATACGATTTTCACGAGAGTATCATTTATTACTAGAAAGAGATATAAATACAATGAATCTTTGAAACGATACCGAACGAAGCATTCAAAAAATTATGGAATAATGCATTTTATCGTGCAGCTCTACTGTACACTCCAAGAATTGAGGATGTAGAATGAATGATGTTCTTTTACAACGAGCGGAAATATAGCCGAAACCCCGAATATTGAGTCTGGTATAAACCCCGGACAAACATTTGTTCACCCTTCCACGGAACTCGTACTCCCTTACTCATGTATAGAGCAATATGCATATATATTTATGTGTATAGTATGTATATGAGAATCGAACGGGAGACCGCACTGAATGCAGCGAACTGCGCACCAAATAAAAACTGTACGCGCGGGGTGGAGTAACTCGAGATTTTGTCGGTAACGAGAGTGAGCCATGCATTTAAATGCACTCGTGCCCGCCACGCGAGAAGAAAAAGAGAGCAGCGCGTCTCTTTGTAGACGATGAATGTATCGGAGGATTTTTTATTTATTTATTGGAATAAATAATAAATAAAAAAATAAAAATATATATATATATATACGAGCGCACTTTTACATGGAAAAATATTGTACGTACAAGCCGCTTCGTAAGTTCATCAAATAATCTAATACGTGCATAGAAAACATTCCACTAAAAATGACAGAGATGTCTCAATCGGCCTGGAAATTTCCTGGAAGGGCTTCACGAATGGTACGCGAGAATTTTTTCTCGTTTGTAATATTTTACGGCTGCGAGCTTTGCGGAATTCCCAGATATATTCTCGCAGTCTCTCTATTCTCAAAATAAAGGTAAAAAGAATTTATTGAAATTGAAATAATAAAAAAAAAATATATCTCTGTTGTCGCGTATATACCGAATTCGAAGCAAAATAAAAATTCTCATTTTTTTCTCAGAGCCTATACCGGTACAGTTGGCGCACATACGCGGAACATTCTTTCTCGTTATAATCACGTATTAATCGATGCGGCAAGAGACCAAAACCTTTATTCCGAAATATAAATATATCGGTTTACAGAAGATTGAGAAGTGAAGAACTTTGGTGTAGAGAAAAAACGAGAGACCTCCGGATTGGATCAAGGAAAAGGAGAGAGAGAGAGAGAGAGAGCCGAGAACTTTTCCGAGTTACTGGAACACCGATCGTGGATACTTCAGATTTTCATACAAACGAGAGCAGTGCGGTAGATTGATAAAGGGAACGTCAAAAAGTTGTTTATATCGTTGCCATCGTGCTCCGATGTTCAATGGCACAAAACCGAGAGATATAGAAAGAAAAAAAAGAGACAGAATGCGGAGAAACTTCTTTTTTTTTTTCTTCTTTTTTTTTTTTTTTTGCAAAATCTGTTATAATACCGGAAGTTGTTGTAAAATGTTTCGAATGCGCGTACGCGGTGAAGAGAGACGAGAAGAGGGGAAAAAAGACCGACAGGTTTTTCCATGTGCCGTTCTCTCTGCGGAAAACGACAGTAAAAGTCAGCAAAGTTGATAGTTTGGAGAACGTTGGCGTTAAGAGATAATGGCGCCAAGGCTTGGAAGCGTGATGGAAAGTGGCGTATATAAACTCTCGCGGTTGGATCCGAGAATATTGCTGGTCGCACGTTAGCTGCTCGCGACTGGACGGCCCCTGAACACGGCAAATAACCCGAATTATATAGCGCACGTCAAAGGGGGTTCATCTAAAATTAACTCTCATACTACGTATGGATCGAACATATTCACCGGAGAAAAGTCTCGACTAATCTCGCTTTCGAGTCTTTCTTCAATAAAATAACGCCCTTCTGTTTATCAGCGTTTAGCAGATCACTTTTACTCGCAAAATCCTCTAACCAGCACGCTAGTCCGACGGTGTACACCTGATTACTTGCTTCGCGCGTTTCGTCTGTAATATTACGATTGAGGTAACTCTGCGATCTAATTTAGTCTCCAATTTTCTGCCGAGAAAACTGAAATAAAACTATTTCATACTTCTGGCCGAGAACGTCGATCTATTTTTTTTTGTAGCTCATCGTCGAATACTCGTTGACTAAATTTGGAACAAAAATGTTTTGGGAAAAATAGAAAATGAAAAAATTCGTCATTCCGTGTGCAAACTTGAACACTTTCGCGGTATTCCGTGTATTGATTCATCGTAATATAAGTAAATGACGTCGTAACAGACGAGGAAAGTTTGCCAGGATTGATTTCATCAGATGTAGAGTAATTCAAGCCGATTATCTGCACAATCTAACTGCGTTGTTCGTTGATTCGCAATCTCAAGTTCCAACGATCTTATTCGAATGAAGAAGCTATTTGGTCCGATGATGAAAAACAAATGATGGGAGTATTCGAACAATGAACGCCAAATACTAAAAATGCTTGGGAGGAAAAAAAGTGGTGTAAAAGTAACTATTCGTAGCAGGGCTATTCCGGAGGACAAAAGTGCAATATCACCGTCGAAATATGCGCTGTTAGAAAAATATAACATTTTGTTGAGGCACACACTGTGTCCGGTCTTTCTAGGTTAGGCTCGTCAATTTCGACCTGCGAGAGTTAAGCACCCTCTGCGTTTATGAATACACACATACATCGAGCGTTGGCTGACGAAAATAGGTCACGACGTAAATAATGTTCCGAATCCGCATCGTTCGTGTTTAAAGAGGCCGGTCTAAAGACCCGAAGAAAAAGTTTTCCAGTTCATAGAAAATGCTTAAATTCCACTGATTTCAACCCAACGATGCAATGATTATATGATTTCTTTAAAAAATAAACATTTTTGTAAAAATTTTGCAAAAATATTCGTCTCGTGTGCTCAAAAGAATGGAATTCTGTAACGAAAGTTCTTAGAACTTTTGAACCAAAGAAAAACAGAATTATCTTGACGAACCGGATGAAAAGAATTCGTAATTGCAAAAATCGTTTTCAATTTGAAACACCCAGTTTTTATCACTGATGATGACTATATTCACAATCTCATGAAAACGTTGTCGAACAAACGAAGCCAAAAAAAGAATGGACAGCAGTTGTCATTCAACGTGTTAAATGAATTCTCAAATTCGTGGTAAAAGTTCCATTTTTGTGCGAGTCAACAGGACGGATAGGTTACGAAGTGAAAAAAAGTACGAGAAATTATTCCAAGTGTTATCTGTCCAGTGATACGTAGAGAGGAAAATTGTTCAGTTGTGGATGAAGACGATGTCTGCGTGTGACTTACATAATGACAGCTCGAAACGTGGGTACTCGGTGAGCTTTTTCCTCTCGGCGGACTTATCAGGTGAAACGCCTGACTTGAGATGTCAAATAGCTTTTCTACGTGACTCGTCGTGTGGCGAGACCTTCGCCGAGAAAAAAAATTGGAAAAAGCGTTGGGCTTGACCACATATTTTTCCGAACTTTTCAAACTGTCGATTGCGATACAATTTCTTCGCGATTCTTTCACATCTTCAATTCCTTGCTTTTCGTGGAGAGACTTTCGAAGCTACGTAAAAATACTAATATGCCGAAAGAAAATTTGTCTAAACTTCAATCCAAAATTACAACGATTTCGTGAATGATTTCTCATTGAGATGGAAGTGGGGAAAAAGACGAGATAAATTTTCGAGTACTCACTTAGTCTGGAAACCCTCGAACTCTTCCTGCTGCTCGTTGATCGACGCTTCAAGATCCAAATACGCACCGTAATCTCCATCCTTGTAAAGCTGAAGAGCTGTGTCGTCCAGCTGTATAAAACAAAGAAAAAACGTTTTAAAAAAATTTTAAACGTGATTGAAGAAATAAGAAATTCGTAGGTATATTTGTGGACTTCGGTGATTGAAAACGAAGATATGGATTTCGTAAGAGGAATCCATCTTCATTTTCAACTACCAGAGTTATCCATGTGAGGAGGTTGAAAATGGCGATGAAATAAAGTTTCGCAATAGAGTTCGTATTTAAAAAATTATCGAAGCCTAATACAAGTGTGTAAAAAATCTGCGTCGTTGGCTCTAGGAATCCATAAATACTCCTGAAATCGTAGCTCTATTCACACAAAATGAGTCAAAAAGTGTGGCAACCTACAAAAATTCAGGTTAATCTATGCCAGAGCGAATTAATCAGAAGAATTTATCGCTGGAGCAATAAAAAATGAAAAAAAAATTGACGAATGCTTGACCTTAAAAAAAATAATTTACGACACTGATTCAGTATTTTTTTTTACGTTCAAAGCGGCCACCACGAAACGTTATATTTTCCTTGTATTTCTCGAATGTATTATGTTGCGTAGGCAGAAAAAAAAAAAAGAAAAATCTTCTGGTAACATTTCGGACAGAGATCATAATAGAATAACGCTCGTCTCAAAATTCCGGCAGGCATTATATATATTTTGGGATGTTTTTCAGGCGAACGTAGAATAACGCCACGGGTGGATCATCGGATGACATAAATTTTGCTGTTAGGTGAGCAACCCCTCCGGTGTGTTTGAGAATAAAAATAAATTCACGTCAGTTCGTCGAACTCTCGTTTGCTCTCTCTCTCTCCTCTCGCATCCGGGCTCGAAGATTCGTCCTCAAATATACGCATACATATAATCTTCTACGTGTCTATATATTTCGTATCTCGGTATTAATCTCTTCCGAGAAATATCGTGAGCCCAAAGTGCAGAGTAGCAACGTTTCGTCGATGTTTTTTTTTATTATATATTTTCCGACAAAAACAGATCGATATACCACTGCAAAAAAACGTGCATTCAAGCAGCATCGCTATCTCTGCTTCATTGCTTCGATAAGAGGAAAAAGATTTCCGTTTTGTTTTTCAACATTTAAGAATTTTTTTTCAAATCATCCCACCAGATTAGAGATTTCTGCAAAAAATTTCAACTTTGAAAATTCGAGGTAAAATCAGCTGACTGATCCATACTCTCAAAGCTAGTGAAACATTGATACTTTTTAATTTTTCATGATCCCTCTTTCAAGAACCCTGGAAGATGAGCAAATGAAGAGCAATACAGTTGGACGAAAGAAAAATAAAAAATAATCGTTGCGTTTAATTTTGTTTTATGAAATGTCTTATTCGCAGCAATAAGACTTGATAAGTATTGAGTATTGGTTATCCACAGTAGGAGCTCTTGGACCATTTATCTATAAATCCCTAAGCTTGTTATCCAGAAATAAAAATTCAATTCCATCATCATAGAATTTGCCTTGGTTGAGGCAACGTTTCTCGTTCCTCTAAAATGTATAAAGCGAGGGTCACTGGAAAGCACCACCGAGAGTCAGCTGCATTCTGCTCCATTATTTTTTTTATTTTAAAGAGACTTGCGCAGCTTCGCACGAATAGCCTGCATCATAGTTCGACCAAAAACATACATATGAATGCATGCCATTCATATATATGTAAGAATATGAAATTATATACCGAAGAAATGATGCAGAGGTGAATCAGAGAGAAAGAGCGACTCGGTAGCGAAGCCGTTATACAACTCATCGCATCGTTGTATTCACCGCTGGTCTCTTCGGCAAACAGCAATGATGTACATCCGTCTTTGCACCTATCCGTGTAGCAAATCAGAATCGTAGAGCATACAAACGCCATTAAGTGAGATAGGAATTAGCTGGACGAGAATTTTTCATTTTCAAAAATATCAACATCTCGATGAACATCGAGATGTTGAATTCATCTTCGTATATCATCATAGTCAGATCATAGTATAAAAAGAACCCTGTGACAAATGTCTACCAAGAGAGCGTATCGCGTTGCTAAACTCGAGGCTAAAGTGCTTCGAAAATCTCTTTCGAGATATCAAATCCCAATGTATGCATAATTTGTATATACCAAAGCCAGTATGGGCAGTTCCAACTAAAAATTATCAAAAAAAAACCAACGTTATCGAACTTCACAAATCGTCTCAACAAAGTTTCTTTATACTGAAACAAAAAATTTGTTGATTCAACCATTTTCTTTTCTCCCAGTGTTATTGCACCAGACTTATTTCCTCGCGGTGTCGAAATATTTATTTATTTTCCATACGTTTATTCCCATCACGAGACTGATACAGAGATTGATTAATTTTTTAAATAATATAAATTTAAAAAAAAAATATCGTTTTTACGAAAGAAAATTTTCGTAGGATCAAATCATCGTTGCAAACTTTGAAAAGATAGAAATGTTTGAGGCGAGCATCAATTTTTAACGTGCATCATCGAACCAGTGGCAAAATGAGGGTGTAACTTGAACGACACTTTTGTTTCGTGTAAGTGCAACCGCTATAAAATTGTAGATAAACTCCTAAATTAATTTTCATCCTCTCTCAAGTAATTGTCGAAGATTTTTTAATGGCGCATCGAATTCGAAGAGAAATAATTGTACGGAAAAAGGAAGCTATGAAAATATCAGGGTAATTCAGAATACTCAAGAGATTCGGGTACAAAAAAAAAACAAAATTGAAAGAATGGGAAACATTAAAAAGACGTTAGGTTCGGAGCTACATCGATTTTGAATAAAATACCGCGTATATAGTTATTATACGTATAAAAGTACACGTATAAAGACACTCTCTACTCGCTCCAACGATTATATGGGTAACGTGGACTATGACATACACATATATATAAATTTGAGCAGCACACGTGTATAACTATATACATACATGCAAGACACGCGGTGCTTACACACTATTAACAACGCAATGGTCTTTTTCGTTTTTACCTTGGCGTGTGTTTCACACTCGAGTGCGGACGTAAGTGTAAGTAAGAAACGCGTGAAGCGCAACGGCATCGCGTGTGCTCTCATATACATACATACATATATATATTCGAGAGAGTGAAGCTTGTGTTCTCGGTCTGTAAGAAAGGAGGATTGAAAAAGTAAAGAAACCAAAAGGAACAAAAGCTCGATCCAAATTGATACGGACTCGGCGATAAATCGCGATACGCAACAAGCTCCGGATGTAACGCTTATAACTGCCAGGCTCTTGAGAAACATACTTTTTCGGTTTACGAAAGAACTTTATGATCCTAATCCGGGTTCATCGCGGTAGGTTACATTTTTTATGATTTTGTGCTAGGAAAATTCAAGAATTGAGGTTATAGACCAGGGCTACCGAATGTGGACACAAATCTTTGGAAAAGAGAAAAAAAAAAAAGACACATAAACCGGAAACGTTATAAATCGGTTAAACATGGATCCACCGTAAGGTGGATTTCCCAGGAGCTAATTTGGGTAAAGTTCATTCCTGTGTTTTCCAGCATTTCTGAATAGATTACCATTAGGAAAACCAAATGTGAAGGCTTAATTAGGAATAGTCTCTCCAGCTAAGATGAGAGCGTGGATCTTTCAAAAGGTTCAAATGCAACATCATGTTCGACTAAAATGCTACTCCAAAATTGAGGGGAAAAAAAAAATTAACATGATACATTTAAATGTATCGTAACAACTGTATTTGATTACGAAATATAAAGGGTTTTAAAAGGAAAAGCATGTAGACACTGAATTGATCCATGAAATGTTAACTGCACGCGAACAGAAATTGTGAAACGAAAAATTTTTAATCCGCGACACGCAAAATTTATGAGGCGTTGGTTCAAAATTTCCGAACACGCATCGGATTCTGCGACTTTTTCTAAATATACGAAATTTTGTTCCAACTTTTTATAAATATCGAATTTTTATTAACCGAAAATTTTGGCAAATTTTTACGTTGAATTATAGTCAATATTAAGGAGTTTCGGTACAAAAGGCAAAATGTTAAGAAATTAATTAAATTTGGTGGTAATGTTCTTCAACATCAAGTACGAAAACACAAATTTTTTCAAAATTTTCATCGACTTAGTTATCGAGTAATTATGCATTAAAGCAGATTTCTTATGCCCGAAGTGTATACCTATATATATGGAAACGCTATGCTTATATAAACGTGAACTTTAGTGTTCAATTACTCGATAACTGTGTAGAAGAAAAATCTGAAAAAATTTGTATTGTCAAATTTGACACTGAAGAATATGTTCACAAAATTTTATAAAATTCTCAACTTTTTGAAATTTTTTGTGTTTTTAACATGGTTTAGCATGGCAACATTGTATCTGAAAAAAAGTAAAATAATGTAACTTTTGTTACAAGTTGATTTTCGTTCAATATATTAATCCAGAAATAGTCTCGTCAACGATTGATTGGTAATTATTTATAAAATGTGAATCATATTTCTTAGTCCATTCGAACGTTTTACGAACGGATCGATAGCGATCATTCTATTTTTCGTACCTAAGAATTTTCGAGCAACGAGCAACTCCGATGTGCCAAAGGCAAGAATATTAGTAAAAACACATAAAATATGCAGGTTTTATGGTGGTTGCGGCCAAATAAGATGAATGATTAAGCTCCACTCGGATTGTCTCATGAATCGCTCAGTAAATGTTGATGAACTCCTAAAAAACCA
This sequence comes from Campoplex capitator, assembly GCA_037576405.1. Taxonomy (NCBI): domain Eukaryota; kingdom Metazoa; phylum Arthropoda; class Insecta; order Hymenoptera; family Ichneumonidae; genus Campoplex; species Campoplex capitator. Next base: position 1,613,057 of record JARBWI010000323.1, on the reverse strand, counting down.
TTTAACCCGAAACAAAAGTTAAGAATATGATTAAAGAATGGATGTTGCCGCGCGAATGTAGGGCGCAATTTGTTTGAAGTAGCCTAAACTAATAAACATAACTCTCTGGAGTGACCTGTCGCCCACAGGGCAGCAGAGCAGGTCAGGAGGAAAGAAAAGCTGGAATCATAAATATGATTGTATTAACCGGAGCTAATCTCGGTGCACTTGAGTCGGTCGCGTCACGTGTATGGTACCGCAATAAACGCGAGAAGACAGACGTTCGGGGTTTTAATATACGAAAACGAGATTGCCTAGAGGCGAGCGCGGGGGTGGATAGGTGGGAGGAGATATGGAAGTAGATATACGGTTGGATGGTTTTGTAGGTGACACATACCGCGCACGTGAGCGCGCGTCTATAGGTTTACCGAGTGAACACGACGTTTCAGCATTACCTTCTCGTTTGCTCTCGGTAAGACGTTTTCAAAAGCGTGAGGCCACTTCAGGATCGAGGGTGTTGAACATAGCACACGTATAATATAAACGAGCATCGCGAAAGGATTGAAAACACACACACGAAAAATAAAGAAAAAAAAACGAGGAAGGAAGGAAGAAAGAAACAAGGAGAAAGTAGTCGACCCCAGAAGAGTGGCGTCATTGCTAGTTGTCGCAAATGGAAGTAATTCTCTTGGTGGAGTGGATGTAGGTAAGTTGTGCACTTAGCCGGTGGTTAATAGAGGACACACTCAACACGCTATATCTGCCCGTTACATCCATCGCATTACATCCGCCGTTTACACGTGTTCATGCGTAGTTTAACGATTTCAACGGGTTCAACACACGCTGTACAGTTGCACGTAAATACTCCGTAGTTCGCGGCCTGTAGAAGGAGAAAAAGTAAGAGAGAGAGAGAGAGAGAGAGAGAGAGAGAGAACAAAAAAATACATGCAGATAGAGAAACAAACATGTCGGCCTGGCTGCTCCTAGGAAGCTGGAGAAGTGGCGGTGAACGTTTGCTGATCACTGAACTGTCGCATAACCTACGACGTATAGTCTGTCATTAAAGATGATTACAGAGTACCAGAGCCCCTCTGGCAGCGGTCCCTGTCTGTCAAAGCATACTTCATGCGGTGCGCCGAACGCTCTACCTCTTGCGGATAAATAGAACAGAGTTTTATGCCTCTTGTTCCATTCCACACTCCGCTGACTTTCCTCACTATTCAATTTTTCAACCCTGCGTTTTTTTTTTCTTCTTCTCTAGTACAGCTGATTCGAGCACAATCGTTTTTCTTCAAGATCTCCACATCTGGCACGTATTCCAATTACATTTTGACAACGATAAAAGTGAAAATTGCTCGGTTCAATAAGATAAGGAATCGAGAATTATCACACTCGTTTTAGAGATCGCCCAACTGCGAGTGTCGATGATGGAACGATCCACCGAACAGTGCCAACGATGCGACATCTGAGAGCCACAATTCTGAATGATTCCATATCACTCTGTAGCAAAAATCTTGCTAAAAGCAGTAATGTTCGAGGAGAACGACCAACTTGTTTGATAAACAAACCAATAAAGCTGCCCGGAAAATAAAAAAAAAGAAACAAAATTATCAGAATGTTTCTAGACGCGGAGAAAAAAAAATCTTTACAAAACTCACTTGAAAACAAGTGACTCTGTGAAGAGAACAGCTTGGAGCTTCGAAAGTATAGAAAAAAAAAATTAAGAGGATTTAGGGCATCGTAGGAAAACTTCGCAAATCTTTCCAAGTTATTTTAAGAGAATTCTCCACTGCGACGCACCATCATTTTGAATTTTTTTTTTTTTTTTATTCTATCGTCCTCTCTGGACCATAGAGAATCACTGGAACGAATTTAAGTTCCAGAATATATGGGCGCATTGGATTTTATACGAATGCACAGACAAAGAGAGAGGGTCGTACGGTGCCTCGACTCTGTAAAGATTAAATCTAATCGTCTACGGTTACGTGATACTCGATACGCGTTAGAGCCTGGTTAATATGCAGGGAATGAGGATGAGGAGACAAGGGGACCGGGGTACGTAGTATCAGGGTAGAAGTGCAACGGGTCGTGTAACTTTCCTTGGTCAAGCGATTGAACGGCTTCGATAGTCGATACGTACTCCTCCCCCCCCCCCTCTCTCTCTCTCTCTCTTTCCACCTCTGTAATTTACTCGCCGCTCAGACTTCCCTACTCTGTCACCCTCGAAGGCTTTTTCTTGGGATCGTTTTGCACAAAGTTTTGTATATACCAGAACGACTAAACGGCTGTCACGGAACTCGACTACTTCGAAGTGATACCACCAGCAAGGTGGATTTTGTTATAGCCATATCTTACAAAGCTGCGAGGTGCGAGGAGGTTTACGGCATAGTTCGGAGTAAATTCTGGTTCGTTTGACGGTGCCACGATGTAGGAACAGCCGATTGCTCTGCCCGCAACTCCGCCCCATAGCAAGAGACCCGACCAACAACAGAAACTGTGAACACCTGGCATATTCTCAAGAACAAGGTAACGCTCGGTACGAAAAGTATGCAGTCTCTATATACGAGCAAAACTCCTCCGAGTTCGGAGCCCACCGATACGTAAAACGAAAGTTCAAGTTTCTGACCATGCTTTACTTCGGTTATGGACTCTACGATGAAATTGCCCAAGTGCTACAAATTTGGAACACTCGCTGTTCTCAACATCTGATACTTTCTGCTAGGATGCTTCTCTCTTACTTTTTTTGTTTATTACATAAGTTTATTAACAATATTACACGATGGTACCTGCCGGTAATGGGAAATCGCGTGTTTGAATTCACTCAGAAATGTCCAGTTCTCACTTTCCATATTTCTTTTCTAAGTATAATAACTCCCTTGATAGAATGCAACGAAAGCTCATCTTGTTGTCAATGTCGGTGGTTTTGAATGAAAGACTGATTTCTGAGGATGCAGCTCATTGGTTCCCTTCCGAGACCAAAAAAACCAATTCCGCCTTAATTTCCAAGCTCCTGTTGGCAGCATACATTGATATCCAGTTTCCCATTCATATTTGATTGTTCATATGAATTTTGACAGATTGATACTCGCCATTTACGTCGAGAAATCGTCGCGAGGTGAGCATCTTCGCATGCTCGCGCGAACCATTACGAAGCTCATTACGAATTATTCTCGTTGTACTCTTCGACTCGTTCTGTCAGTCGTCCAACTATACAAAAAAATCCTGCTATACATTACCCTCCGAAAAATTTGATTTTTATTCGAGAAAATCAAGAAAAATGATAATCTTGTATTCTCAGAGTGACGCAACCGATGGAGCACCATATTCGATGAAGTGAAAACTGGACAGCAAAATGTTGCATATTCACATCCTTCCAACGAGAACGAAGAAAGAAAAACTGCTCGTTCAGTTACTTCCTTTTTTTAAGGACGAGAACGTAACAGCAAAAAGTTACTCCCTTGTTTTTCTTATATTTTAAAACCAGCAAGCAGCAAAAGACACTTCCTTCCTCATTCTATCCTCATCAGCCTCCGGTCCTTCCTTCCGACAACGCTTCCACGTGTGCCTAAAATTCGCCGAGTTAGTGAACGATACCAGCTGATAATGGCAGAGTAAAAACCGTATCACTAGTTCCAGCCCCCTAGCGAAAGAAATATTGATCATTCATCCATTCTGATCAAAAGCTAGAAGTGCGACGATAGAACAAATAACAATATATGGATCAAACGCAGCGATGCAGGATGGCAGCAAAAACAAATTAATAGAACAAAACGAACACACAATATTTTTAGAATTGCGACATTTCAATCCCTCAACCCTGTTCCCTGCGTTCTGGGCAAAGTCTGAAGATCTAATCCTGCAGAAAAAAAAAACTTCGCAACTATCTGTCATCGCACATTTATCCAAAACGTGATACAATCATTATCGAACTGATATAAGACTGTCCTACATAATAAAGAGTAATTGATTCGTGTGAAGCCTATCATCCTTGACACATAATACTAATTGTTCCAAGAATAAAAATATTCTTGCATCATAATTTCTCGATCTCTTCACCTTGAGTTAATATACTTCATCCGAAGAGATGTTTTAGCACAAATACTTTTAGCCATAGCCCATATATTTACGCGGGAATCTGATTTATTCATAACTGCCCAGTTTCAATGAGGGTAAGACACCCATATTTGCTTTTCAGCACAACGATATCGTTGGTAATTGTGGGATGCACGAGACTTTCGCAGAAACAATGCGTGTAAATAATAAGCGTAATTGTTTGGCGCTCGGTTGATCACACACATCTATGCATTTATCTCTAGGAATAGACTTTGGCGATCTCGCATCTCATAAATACATTCATGTGTAAAATACGTGTGTGCATGTGTATATGTGTGTCGAGAATATCACAGGATGTAGAATCGTCGTTTAACCTCTCCCGATGTGATTGAACCAAACGAGTCTGTGGTTCAACTCATACATGTATACTGGTATCCTTAATTGGGTCGTTACGGTCGACCTTACGGAACGGTCGCGGTTCGATCATTCGTAACAAGACCTAGGTCATCCACGTCTCATATATGCGACTAGGGATTTTACCATCCTCGGGTCTTCAAATGCAGCGCGATTATTCCGTGTTCTCTGAATATTTCGAACCCCTGAGTTATCTCAAAAAGTTGAGGCAATATGTATTTTTAAAAATGTCTCCTGGGTTAAAAGTTTTGGAAATTGATGGTGACTGGCAAGAGAGGAGCTGTCAAAGTTCGGCTAGTTGGAACAGAGCAACATTTCATTTCTTCAATTCGGTTTGCTTTACAAATTATCGACATTTATTGTCGGTTCTCTTGAAAAATAAGCTATGAAAATTCATAGCTTTTGAGAGGTGCAAACTCCAGGAGCGCTGAATAATATTTTCTTGTATTTGATTTAAAGAGTCGAGATCACAATCGATATTCATAACGAAGCAAAAATTCGCATAAAAAAATCATAATTTCAATAAAAATTTATGAAGCAATTATCTGTAGAAAATGATCGCGCTCTTCACGAAATGCAGAAGGCACAAAACGGTTCAGTAGAATTTTATTTTTTTATTTTTTACTTCTCTACGTACACGGCAAATGATTATTGTCTGTGATATAATTACAAAGCTGCACGTTGATTTTCTAGCGCAGTTGAAAAATTTCACAATGAATATCCCATTTCTTTTGATCCTCAAAACTGTACATTTTACACGAAAAAAAAAAAAAAAAAAAAAAAAAAAGTATCATAAAAGTAGAAATGTTGATGCGATCGGCGTGCAACTAATAAGCGAGTCGCGTGCGGTTTCAAGAATCCCGAGAGATTCAGTGAAATCTTACATGTAACAACGTAAATGAATGTACGTAGCAATGTACATAAATGCATGTGCGTATTTTCCAAGCGTTTGCGAGCAATTGGTGCTAATTCAAGCAGCGCATCTCGCAAAGAGGACACCCGCAAATCGCACAAACATTTTTTCATTTATTTATTTATTTTTTTCATATAGAGAAAGAGACGAGTCGCGAATTGAGATGTACATTTATGCGAAGCCATATATACATTGTACACGTTGATTTACGTGTATGTATATATATCTATATAAACGTGTGTGGGTTTGTATATAGAGCATATACGTATTAAAATAGTTGGGCAAAGTGGAAAATTCTACGGCGCGTGGGACGCGTGTGAACCTTAGCCTATCCGTATTAATGTATAGACGCGGGGGTACAACAACGAAAGAAGCACGAAACCGTTAAAACTTGTGTGCTGGCTCTAATTAAATTTGATTGCAAGTGCTGGGAGATCTTCCATGATAAGGAAAGGCAGCGGCAGGCGCGCGAGACACGACGTATACATCAGGTTTTCATTTTATAACGAATGAGAGAGCTTCGGGGCAAATAAGTATGGAATAGAGAGCTCAGAAAAGAATGTGACGTTGATGATTAAAACATCGAAATTTTAGTAACACCTATGCACGAATGACCCAATAGGTTCAGGATTAGTTCATCGTCGCCATCTCTATGGATTTCAACTGATTTCCGTAGAAACAAAACAAAAGAAACGTTCATCTCTGTTTTGTGTGTGTCCGAAACCCTGTTCCAACGGTTTATGGTCAATTTTGTTCACCATCGCACACCCATACGGACTCTGAGCCAGAGGTGACAAAATGGAAGAAAAAAAAAACAGGATAAATAATTGACAATGAAGGTGAAATGTGAAAACGTCGTTAGTCTGCATATCGCGTGTGTCTCTGAAAGCGTTGGAACGGTTCTGAACGCGAAGCCCATTGTATTCGGACGTTTTGAACCTCCTCTCGTATATACACGATATTTTTTTTAGTTACGTCGGCTAAATTCTCGTTTGAGAGAGAGAAAGATTAAGAAACCTTAAGCCTTGCGATAGATCGTGTAACTCCGAAGTCCAAGGTCTTACCTGTACCAACTTTTTTCTATAATAAATTCCGGCTTTCGTCGAACGGCCGATTTATTCTTACGTTTAACTCTGACACAGCGACGTTTGTGGTATGATTTACGAACTCGCATTCTGCGTAAAAAATTTTAAGAAGCGAATGAAACGGAGCGATAAATAGAAGATGGAAAAATTTATTTAAACGAATCATATATTCATTCGAATTTGAAGCTACCGATTGTTATTGTTTCACTATAAGACTCTGAAATAGTTGGATAATCAAGAGTGTCGGATGTGCGACCGCCCAGAATTGAAAATCGAAGCATTACTCATGTTATTTTTCCACTTGCAGGCTCTCTCCCATGTTTCCATTATACGTAAGCAGTATATTATGGAAGAGAAAGCAATTGGATTACTTGACCGGAACATATCCACCGCCACATCTATTACCGTACAGACTTCTTAGATTCAACGTCTGATTGGTTTATACACCGCGGAAGGGTTTCATTCTCCCGTGTCCGATCAAAGAGCTTCGATACAATAGATACAACGTGTATAAAGAAGAAAAAAAAATGAATCTCGTCTTGTCTAACCGTGTAGGAGCGCGATATATACCAGGGAGCAACGAATTCTCGTGGCCTACTTTGCATTTAACTATATCGCAGAGTCGTTCATTGGTCGAATAAAATATACACATGTATATACATCTACAAAACTCTTGTGAAGCTTATAACTGTGCGACGTTGCAGCGATATGCGCGGAGAGCAAAATATCGTGTCGCGAACGTCTCATAATCGATCTCTAGCGATATTTTTTATTTTGCAGGATGTACTCGAACTCGAGACAGCATCGTTTGGAATATTTAAAGCCAAACGAACTTCACACAATGCATATTAAATGTGTCAAACTGTTCTTCGTTGACGTTGACAAAATTCCGATTTTCGTAAACCGAAATAATCCACGAAGACGAATTTACATAAGTTTTTAACGAGACACGAGCTTCGTTGATAAATATGATCGAGTAAGTTGCACAAAAATTTGTTAGACTTTTTCTAATTATTCGAAAATAGATTTTTCGCTCTTTTAAAGATGCTGTCAAAACTACTGATCACCGTATGAAAAAATATAATGATTCATGACTCGACGAGTTGACACATTGCTGAGATAATTGGTGGACCATTTTATTGCGTTAATAAATTTTAGGAATTTTCATAGCTAATACCAAATTTTGAATAATTCATCGAGAATAAAAAGCTGAAGGAAAAATCGTAGATAACTCTGGTCATCATGATTGGACATCAATTTCATCCGACTATAAATTTGAAGTCACGTATTTTGCAATAGGCAAAAACTATGCAGAAAAAAAAAGTGAAAAAACTGGTCGCGTCAATGTCCAGACAAATATTTTGGACAGGAAAAAACTGCGGTTTTCATCTCAATAAGGAAATTCCATACCACCATCGTCTTAAGACCATCACAAGGTGCTTGAACGACGTGTTTATGAGCTATGAGTTCTCAATTATGGTGAAAAATACGACGTTTTTTGACTCTTCGACCTCGATTATTTGAAAAACGCCTGACGTCATCGACGCCGCGATTTCAACGACCAGACTCGTGTCCAACGCGCAGCATAAAATCAATGAAAAACATCCGGTTACTTTCCAGTCCCAAACGGAAGAGTAAAAATATTGCCCGCAGTCTTATTGATTCTTCCATCGTAATGATGTCGTCAGGTTTTTCTACCGTATAGTGATGAACGACACTCGATCGATCGCGGTAAATATTCTTTAAAAGGAAAAAGAAAAAAAATGTCTCGTAAAGTCTTTTTTTGCGATTCTGTAAAACTATTCAAAGTCCAGAGAAAACAAAAAAATGTTTGCTATTTTTGGAGCAGTTTATTTAGCCATATAAAAAAATTGTGAGGAGCATGATTGACGATACTAGGTAATATGGTTAGTTTTCTAATTCGATCGACGAACGTCCCGGCACAAAGACTCGCGCGGAGGCCTTGGTACTCGATGAACGGTTACATATTGCACGAGATTGCAAGCTCCTCGCTTGCAATCTCGTGGGCACGATCATCGAGGTCTCTCGTGAGGGGAGCCAGCAGGACTCGACCGTACGGTTTGTTTTGCAAATTCCATTTAACAACATCAAGTTGTAACATGAACAAGGTGGGAGAGGAAGGTTTCGAAGGCCTGTACAATAGACCGATGACAAATTATGTCGCGGTTTGAACGCACGCGATCGAAAATGAGCTACGGCTAGCAGTGCGGTGAAGAGGTCCGTATTAAATGCGCAAGAGTGAAAGCGGCGCGCAATTATAAGTGCTATCATCGTGAAACGAGAAGGATCAGCCATACGTTAAATTATGGTACACGAGAGTACATTTGCGAGCATGTATTCGCTTGCTGATTAAAGAAGTCACGATTAGGTGGACGTTCACAATGATAGAGATATTTCATGCCACATTGAGCTGCGTTTAGTTCTGCCAATTTTCGTAACAAAGTTGACCAATCTTGTTGTCAATTAACGAAAATTAGGTCAATCAACAATGGGACTCGATTACAGAAAGGTAAAAAACCATGTCAATTATGTTATTTAATTTTCTACGTTCTATCCAAAGTCATCCGTTCATCCGGATTCTCCAAACGGATCATTCAAAAATTTGCAAAACTCGAATGGAGAAAACTCACAATTTTCTCTAATCCTAAATATTAACGCGAGGCTATGTCGAGCTGAATGGAAAAGAACAGAGGAATGACAAGGCTCAGAAAAAGTTGGGGGCACGTATTATGTAAAATTAACAGTTGCGAGAGAAAAAATAAAAGCTGAACCTCGTGCATGTAGGGGTCCGCTGCCGCCTAGCATTCACCATTGAGAATGGTAGGTTTGCGAATAAGCGGGTGTGCAGGGTGTCCGAAACGTCGCTAAAAGCAGTAAGAGGAAAGTATAGTGTAAGGTGAAAAATTTATAAAACCCGCCTTAACCCGCGGTTTGACGATTTATTGACTCGAATGGTCACCACGTGAGAGGGATCTCCAAACCCCCTCCACATTCACGTCGCAGTGAATTCGGTGGCCTCTAGCTCTTTCGCTCCGGGACCGTCAACCGACCAACCTCGTCATAATTTACATCGTGGATCCGTGGTCATCCCCATGGGATCTTATACGTTCAAGGGAATTCCCTAGCCTTACCTGGCGATTAAAAAACATACCGATTGGCAATCGACACAACATCGGAGGAAATCGGGGTCTCGGAGCAGAGGAAAGAGCCACCGCGGGATTTTGTTACCCAAAACCACACCAAGTTAAGATAAGTTGACGAATTATATAAAATCAATGTCGATCCGAAACCAATATAATAATTATGTACTCGAGAAATATGGGAGTGTGTGTTTGAATGAATGAATGAAATTTGAATGTTAACATTTCAAGAGAAAGAAAAATATATATACATAGATTAAATAAATAAATAAATAAAGAGAATTTTTGATTTCTTACAATAGTCGCTGGAATAATGTAGAGAAAAGTATTTCAACATTATTTCTCTCTTGTTATTTCAGAGTCTCGTGATATCGCAATCGTCTGAACACGTAGCTGCTTTCAGGACACTTTGTATAAGTACAGGCTCGCGAACCAACAAGATTCAGAAACAGTAGGAAGAGCCGGAGTAAAATCATCCTCCCCGGTCGTGTTGGGGGTAATTGTCATGCAAAGTAAAGAGGCAACATTAGCATCATAAGCGGGCAGATACTCCGCATACTCAGGCCATTGTATACTCCCTAGTTAGTTCATTAATTCTGGTACGCGTGGCTTTATGCACGCTGCTGTACGTTCCTGCAAACCGTCTGCACACCTATGAAAACGTGTGCGTATGTGTATATACGCTATTCTGCAATATTACGCGTATATCCGGTATTCTCATGTACGCCAAAAGGTTTTTGCTCTAGCTGCACAGATATATGCAAACGCAACCAACTTCTCATCACTATCTTATCTTCTTCAGCCCGCAAGTTCCAAATGTCCTATGAATGTACAGAATTTCGTTACTTCCTTGCAAAACGAACAGAAAAGACAGTCTTCATGACGCAGTTTGTGATTCAGTTTTACTTCGGGAACTTTCACCTTTTGACGATGTCGTTTAAATAGCGAATGAGGTAGAAACCCATAGAGAATTAAAAATCTGAAATGTATGGAACACCGTCACGCCAACCTACAGCCACGTTTCACATTCTTGTAATCCATAATTCAATTGAAAAATTTCGTCATTTATCGATGTCATCCAAGTGCGGTTACTTCGGTATTACCCTCTGGGTAAAATGGGTATGGAAATTGGAAAAATTGTGGACGAAATGATCGGAGATCTATGCCAATTCCGGTGAACCAATTTCGATGAGATTCGTATCATTCTTTACAATATTATCTAAGATCGAGCTTAGGATTTTGTTTGATCGGATGCCGAATTCCCTTTTTCTAATCTTTTAAACACAGAATTTTAAACACAGTATTGTCATAAGAGAAAGATCCAAGATGCGATGAAAAATATGATAAGAATTAGTTGACACGACAATGATGATAAAGAAAGATTAAAAAGATCGGTAAAATATAGTTGAGAAGTTTTGGATAATCGGGCGTTCTAAAAGCAGTGGCACGTTTCGTGGACCTTAGAAAATGGAGAAGGTGAAGGCGTTTAGCCGGCACATCGTGCGGTCGCGTGTGATCCACCGGAAGAATCGTGTTTCTGCTGCATGCTCCTGGTCTTGTGTTTGTCGACCAGCAGTAAACACTTCTCCTTCAGTCACTCTCTCTCTCTCTCTCTAAAATTTTATCGCATTCTCTCCCTCTCACACTGCATCGTACATCAAGGAGACTTCCTACTCGGCTCGGTCTCGACCCGAGTTTCTCGGGGCGACGATCTGCGAATAAATCGTTTCTCTCGCCTGATGGAGGCCAGCTGGAACGTTGTGGAATCCCACTAAAGACACACGAGCCGGACAAGAGAGAGAGAGCGAACGAGCTCTTTCCCAAGAGATAATGTATACCTTTAGAAACGTGGAAGCCGTGAGCCAAGTGACCCTAATGCAAGCCGATCAAAAGCCACGCGAACCATCCGCCATATACATAAAATCTATACGAATACATGCGTATAAAACCGTACAAGTAAAGCGACATTTTCAGGGCAAAAACTGTTTCAAACTGTTAAATTACTTTTGGCATTGATGTAATTTTATTTTATGACGCGTATACATTCGATGATCGATATAGACAAAGCGTTCGCTGAATATTCGAATCGAATGAATATTTCAATTTAGATATAAATCGGATAAAATAATAGGGACTGAAGCGTTGATTTCGAGGCGAAGAATCTTATTTCCCTGCACAGCAGATTTTATAATCTTGAAATTTTTGTGCTTCTGAAGAAACTTCGTTAACGATTTACTCACGCGAACTACCGTTAGTTTTCAATTGGGCAAACCTTCAGTGTGCTAGCGTCGAGTTATGATTTGTTAATCAATAAATTTCGAGATCTTTGAAAAAGTCAATAAAAAAAATAGAAAAGTAAACGGTAGAAATTTCGAGGGCAGCAGGAGAGTAAGTGAGTGCCTGCGATCTCGTAGATAAGAAGGAAGAATAAAAGTGGAAGGAAAATGAGGATGGATAGAAATTCGTCCTTCCGAAGATATACGCGCATGGAGGACCGCACGGGAGCAGAAGCAGTAAACGGATCGGACCGAAGAGAGGAATCCCGCGAGCTCGTAAACTCGAGAGAATCCACGAAGTCGCATCACGTATCCAATTTTCCAGAGATCAGTTGCATGATACGGGAGTTTGGAAATCGTCGGATTGAAACACGCTGTGGTGGAACATGGAGAAAGAGGCGTAAAGCGAGGGGAAGGCGGGGGCAAGAGATAGAGACAGAGAAGAGGAAAAAGAGTAAGAGAGAAAAAGATGTGTTCCCAGCCCTTAGAATTCTATCTCTGGTGCGAAAGCCATCCGGCACAGAACTAGAGCGAACATAACGACAGGATAACTTCCGGCCCATATGACTGTGTTCCAAAAAAAGCTAGGAACGCGTGTACCAACAAATCGACCGTTCGGTTATCCTTTTTCCGTGTCTGTTCTCTTCCGTCCATCGCGAAATCCTTATCAGAACTTTGAAACGTTTCGACGAAGCGCATATTTTGTATCCCGTATTTGCTAAGCAACGAAAATCGCATGGTTCAACTATCGTTTTAATGAGGGAAGCACGTCACGAATGTAAGTAACACCCATTCGAATGAACACTTGATTATTTCACGATTACGCTTCGCGTCAAAAAAATTACACCAAAATATAGAAAAGCGTTTGTCACGCGATTTTTTTAAATTATAACTGTATTCTTTGAGACAACTCAAAAAAGAGGTCTAAGAGTCGAGAAAAAATATAAAAAATATAGCAAACCATGCGCTACTTGGTGAAAAATATTAGTTAAAAAAAATCAAAGAATTGATTAATAATACCCGTGAGAAAAATTCTTAAAAATTGACAAGTTTCCGATCATACAAAACCACTTTCCCTCTGAAGCGACAATAATACTTTTTTCCTAAAATAATTAATCGCATGCTCCGCGAAATTGCGTGAAATGCTTCCACTTTTCATCGAAACAACGAATAAGCTATTTTATTTTCAATCGATCGAGTCAGCCATTCGGTTGTTCGAACGAATGTCGATGAATGGGCAGAAGCTTTATGGTAAATTGAACGAAGCATTGTCTGTACGAATATCTGAAGCCGCGTTTGCCAAAATATATATGATTGACAATGGTACAGCATACATGAGGGTTATCCAACAAACTCCATTTGTAACATTCGCAGTTGAAAATGTTATCGGTTGTATGGTATGTATATATATAACTATGTGTAGTACGGATATCACCTCTGTGAATCGTTCTCTTATCGAACCTTCCTATCGGCCAATTAGCAGAAATGAGATCAAAGCTCGAGATCAACTAACAGCTTCCTGTGACGTTACAACAATGTGTGTGTGTGTGTGTGTGCGTATGTGCTTTACTCATTGCCTTATGAGTTTGCACGTGAGTGTTTCATGAATTGAATGGGACTTCGAGTCACAGGAATACTAGTTAATGTACTGAAAATAGCGCATATATACATGTGTGTGTATATACTAACGAGATAATGTACCTGTACGGTGTACGCGGTTGTATAGTATACACAGTGCATAAAGTACCAATGTAGTACAAGCCGGGATATAAAGTAACGATGAGAAAACTGGTTGTGATATAAAGTATACATGGAAAATTCTTGACTGTCGCGTCAAAGCGCTTATTTCAAGCTATAATTGTATCAATTATTCGTATATATGTTCAATGATCCAATAATTATTATTGCGATGGTATAATATTATTGTGAATTAGGATTATCGTTAAATTAAATCGCTAGAAATTGAGAGGCTCTTTAACACTTGATTCAAATTGGTGAATATTAATTACACAAAATCCATTCGGTCAAAGCACTTTTACCATTCGACATTTAATTTTGTCGAGCTTGTACTTGAGATAGTCGAGATTTTATCGTTCTTTGAACTTATCGAAAAGAAAGAAAAAAAACCAAGGTTTCCTTCGTACGAGTTTCAGACGAGTTTTTTAATTTCAGTTCGTCAATTTTTATTGAAGATTGAAAGTTCATCCGGACAAAAAAGTTCAAAAAGACGAGAGTTATTACATGGGGTTGGTGAAGACCCATGGTGAGGAAAACAAAAAGGTTAAATCAATGAACAGAGAAAAGCTTGTAAGGAATTCGTACTGATGGTACATCATGCAGAAATAATATAAGGCTCTACGCAGGACGAGAGGAAAATGTTTAAGGAGAGCACAAAGAATGCGATTTACACGCACTTGGATGCAGCTTTTATCGATGTTATCTCTCATCAATAAAAGGCTCAGGCAACAGACAAAAGGCAAGAAAATTCAACTCAAATAACTGTTTTGGCAAGCTCTCAATATTTACATTCATTGAGAATTATATAATAAAAATCATAAGTTATTGGTATACACAGAAGAAGCGATGAATCCATTCTCGAAAATAATTATTGGTTCAACATTTGTCATGAATTATTTAACGACTCTAGAATTCCCTGTACATATCCTCGTGCACGGAGAAACCTAACGAAATGTAGTAGACACGGAACGAGAGGAAAGAAAACGAGAGTCTTCTCGTAGTAAATCTCATCGTCACAGCACGTCGCACCGAGCTCGCTTGTCGCACAGGTTTTACAAGTTTCTCCATGAAAAAGAAGAAGAAGAAGAAGAAAAAAAGGAAAAGAACATTAGAGAAAAATTTTTGAATCGTGATTCGTTCGAGCACAACTAAAGTATCTCAAATCTTCTGTTCCCCATCGATTGAAATTGGATGAATGAAATAACACACCAAAACTCTGCATTATTTCTTGAAGTGATTATTAATTATTTGATAATCAGATTTACTTAATTCGCTCGTAAATTTAAGAGCGATGCATATTAAGAAGTGAAAGAGCACAGGAAACTAATTATGGCCAATCGATAGATCGAATCTCGGGCGTCGTACATTCTCATTGGCGCTTGTCTATTGGAGCGTAAAGAAAAACGTTCTCATATATATAATTGCCCTTTCGAGCAACCGAGGCTTCTCTCAAACTCGCAATCGCAATATCGTGATCTCATCGAATCGCGCGTCGATCGAAAAAGGCAGCAAGTGAGATGAGAGGAACTTGTCAGGGGTCAGCAGAGGAAGGGGCAGGGAGGGGTTAACAAAAGGAAGATAAAAAGAAAAAAGGTCGCAAATCGAAATGATGAGGGAACATATATATACGTATAGTGGGACCGAGCAGGATAGGAGGCAGAGGTCTACACCGAAGATGGAGAGAAGCAGAGTTTTTGATAACGCGAAAGTAGAAAAAAAAAAAAAAAAAGAACAACGAGCGAGGGGATTGTCGCATCTGGTCCCATCGTTTGAACGGACGACAATTTTATTGGTCTCCTCTGACGTCAATGTTAAATCCATCATTGAAGTTTTATTGGCATCGATTCCACTTTTTTTATTCTCTCGTCTCTGCTCTGCGAAGATTTCAATCGAGAGACGACGCAGATCATCCAGTCTTTAAAACGATAATGCATATCAAGTTCTTTCACTGATGTAAGTCCGCTCTCGACTTGCACTTTTTATCGGAGACCAAAAAAATTCATCATCAATCGTTTTTTTTTTTTTTTTTTCATAAGCTTCGAAAAAAATCGAGCGATTTGAGACGCCGAAAGAGGGAAATTTTCAACGAGGTAATGACTTTTAATTCGAGTTACTGAGCTTTCAAAATAAAAGTTATTCATATACAATCTTATCGCTATAATTGATAGACGAATTCGAATAGTCATATATAAGCAGTCATAAGGGAAAAAACGATAAGGAAACAAGTTGACCAAATAATCACATTATATGCTATAACCATCGATGTAAATGTTGCAGCAAGTTAACGTGTTATTCGAAGCTGAGCAGAGCCCGAGTGTAGCTGAGTATATACAGCATGAGTCGAAACGATTGATCGAAATGTCAGATAAATAAAGGTAAAAGCAACGGTGGAGGAGAGAGCTCTAACGGGTTAAAATGCAGATAAACTAAGAAGCAATCTCAATTTAACGCGTGACAACAGCTCGCAATGTGCAACTGTATGGCAATTATTCGCTCAGTCGCTCGTACTCGAACATTCACGGCGTTCCAGCGGGATTTTACAGGTGTTTTATATTTGTTTTCGTCATTTTTTTTTCTTTTTTTCTTCTTCTTCGCGGCAACAACTCGAACATTATGGTGATGTATCTCTTTATATATATTTGCCTCTCCCTGCGATGCCTGAAGCTATAAGAAGCAGACAATTCTCACGCCTCATCTTTTATTCCAAGGAGAAAACCGCTATAGTTATCGCGCTCGGTTATGCTCCGCAACGAGAGGCATTAGACGAAAAAATGAACGTAGGAGGAATGCAAGTTCACAATTACGGATGAAATAAACGTATGGAGCTGTGAATCGTCATTCCGAATATACTATTCGCGTTGAGTATATGAAGAAAAAAATAGAGTCGTTTTTCTAGAGCCGGAAAAGTGCCTCTAGCCAGAGCACAAAAAATATCCGAGACGTAGAAGATTTAATTGTTTTCTATTCGTTATTATTATGATTTGTTTTTTTCTTCGCATACCAGTAGGGCAATGGGTCTCATTAAGCAAATGCAGGGTAGATTTTACCTCCTTCTCTACGACCGACCTCCTGCGGGTCATTCCGTACCGCAACTATTCTTTCTTCGCACAATTTCTCGCTCTCAGAGGAGAGATACAATCCCACGAGGCGAATCACCTACGAGAGATTCCGTCTGTCTCTCCGCCGTTTCTCTCTTTTTTAGAGACTTTCTTTCTCTCTCCCTCTTTATATTTCTCGTGAAGGCAATGTGCGAAGGCGGCAGCATGATACCATGGAAAATGAGACTCAAAGCACGAGGTGAGAGAACGTTGAGGAAACACACGGAAATGCAATACCTTCATCGCCGAGATGCAATATTCTCGTTGGATGCTGTGCAAAGAATCAGCCGAGCGTTCAGCAACGTTCATCCGTGAAACGAGAGTTCGTTTCCACGAAGCAGCGCCACAAGAAGAAGAATAAGATGCTTTTTTTTTTTAATTCTTTTCTCTCTCTCTCTTTGGAGCCCTTTACAGAACGAGTTTAATTCCCACGCTCTTTCTCAGTGTCAGAATCATCTGACGGGCGTACACCGGACAAAAAATACGTTAAGTAAACATCATTTTTCCTGATGTTGGACCATCAAGCTCGCGTGTTGTATTCGACATAAACGATTTTTTTTAGTGCAGCCGAGTTCAATTTTCTTTTTACGAGAATAAAAAAATAAGTTCACGTCGACAAATGAACGTTTCTTCATCGAACTGATTTCGAGTTTAGAGCACAAGAGCTGATGGATCCAATCATTTTTTTTTTTTTTTTTTAATTGTGGAATGGCAAATGGTTCCGCTCATTCGATTGAACGTCGGACGAATAAGCAGATTTTCGAACGAGCATGGATCTTCGTGCCAAAAGTACAGAAGACTGTTCATTCCCAAAGCTAAAAAGCATTGAAGAGCATGTAGAAGAGGTTTGAATCCAACAATCAAGATTTTGGAGCGTATATATGCGATTGGTTACACGCTTCATATCCAACTCGACGGTCGATGTGATAAAAAAAAAAATTAACCTGGAACTGCCTCTAGATTTATTCCGAGGAAAAGCAAGTTCACAATATTCGCGGTCGATATGACAACGGAGCTGATTCAACGTTCTTCAGATTCGTGCGCGTAAAATATCAATCCCGTGACTGACGATATTTCGTCACAGATTTCGTTGCAACGACCGGAAGACGCAACAGCTGTGAGCAGGTATAACTAGGGAGTCACGGTGACTCGACGACTTTGGGCAGAAAGATTTTCTTCTTTTTACCTTCAGTGATTTTCCTGGCTCACTTCGACTATCGAGACGAGAGAAATTCGAGTTGAGACTGTAGTCAATTTCGTTGTAATAAAGATCATGAATGACACTTGATCGGGGTTTAACATTCCGTTGATATGAAAATCCAAAAATGGGGGTGATAACGACATTATCACGATAAGAGCAAAATGCATGTAATTTTTTTAACGAAAAAAAAAAAAAATTAAAGTAATTTACTTGAGAGACTAGTAAGTACAGAAGAAGCCTAAGAAAAAAGTATCAGAAGGCGAAAGAAAGGGTTAAGATCTGAGGTCAACGGATCAGGGACATTCATTTAACGCCAAAAAGTTCGGTTACATCGCGACATCGAGTCCATACTCGACATCAGTGAAGAGAGTAAAATGACAAAAAGAATAAAATAAAACCAGTAAAATCGTTTAATCTTCGGTCGCGTAGGGATTAAAAAGTGTAAACTTTCTGAAAGTTCAACGCCACAATAAACGCACATTTTGCAACGTTATAATACATATTTGTCTTATACGTACGCTTAAAGAGAGAAAGAGAGAGAGAAAGCGTGGAAGAAGGAAAAAAAAGTAAGGAAAATACGGCTACTTTCACGCAACGACACCAGAAAGAGACACCAGAAGCGTCGTAGTCGAAACGAAGGTGAAGAAAGGAATGCAAGAGAATGCGCCATAGAGCAAGTGATTTATTGTCGACCAAGGAAGAATATAAGCCGAATCGTGCCAGTCACGAGAGAGCTATGTAGTGTCTGCAGTGCATAGCAGTATTTTCCATATACTTCGCAGTATGCGTAAACTCGTGTATTTATATGGGCAATTTCATGTCAAATGGCATTAGTATTTGAAACGCAGACAATTGCCTGCGGCAACTGTAATACGAATAAGCATCATTGACGATTGGAGCTTTAAAACGCAACGTGTAATGTTTTTACGTTTCGTTGTGAAATTTGATAGATTTCAATGAACTTGAAAAGTGCAACGATTTTTCTGAACCAGAAAAAAATGACGATATCCAACAAAATGAAGGAACCGCTGAGCCAAGGAAATCATTTTTGTTTTGCACTCCAACGAGATGAACTTCGGTGCCATAAATGTTAGCCGATTGAAAAGTGAATTTATTGCTCGACGTTTTTAACGGCCCTTCTACGTGAAATTGAAGGTTGCAAATAACCCGTCTTATTGCCATCAACCAATAAAATTAGGCAATCTAATTTTTGATAATCGATAACTCAACCATTTGTAGCGATAGCGACTTCTGTCTGGGTCAGAACTCTTGGCGGTAGCAAGCGAGGTTTACTCGGTTAGTAGCGATAGCTACCAACTTAGTCCAATCTTAGTTTCATTGGATAATTTTGACTCAATGCACCTCATTTATCCACTGGATCATGTCGACCGATCGTATCGTATCCAATGAGCTATGTGGACCTAGAAGAATACGTTGACCGAAGGGTGTTTTCGACCCAGTGTGTCGTTTACCCCCAATATGGGTTGCTCTGGCCCAATAAGACGTTTTCACCACTGGGCCACTTTGAGCCGGACCAAAGCCACTGGGAATATCTGATGACCTGGTAAATGTCCTGATGAAATTGAAAGGTCAATGGCAAATGATTATCATTCGCCGTTAGTCATGAACTTTCGATCAAACATCGGAATGAAATTGCTGATGGAAATTATTTCCATTTGCTCGTTAACAAAGTGATGACTGGAGCATCATTTGGAATTTCGCAAACCTGACTGAATCGCATGGATATTGCGAGCTTCACTCGAATAGGAAACGAGCAATCTCATTAAAAATCAATGAATCAATTACATTTTCTTCACTGTTTAATCAAATCATATTACAATATCGAATAAAAGAAGCCAAAAATAATGGGCAAGAAAAGTAACTAATATTGCGACTACGGAATTATACGCATGAAAGCTCCCGTATCGGTAGGCGAGCTTATGAAAAAGTGTGACGAGTTTTAGCCAGTAGCTTTGGTGATGCATCCAACATACGTGGCATCATGACAAAGAGCTACGAAGTGCGCGCACAGACTCTTATCAGTGATACGTTCCATGCTCGAATCGCGCATATTGCAAGTCGCAACGCTATAATAATACCAGAGCCGATCTGGAGAGCGTAAATAAAACGTGCGAAAAACAAAAAATTATCGTCCAAACGAGTCTCTTCTGTGTGGTTACACATTGTAGTGTTGCTTCTAAATGGCAATTGGAGGAAGCGACAATGAAAAATAGCATGAAAATACGTCCGGATTTATGACTCTTTTCGCGTTATCGTTTAATTCAGTGACCCGTGACTGGTGCGACGGGATGAGTTACACTTTGTGCAGCTTCAACTATCACGATTAAAAATTCTACAATGTGTCTCATGTGTTCGTATATTGATATGCGTGGAAAGAGTCTTATCTGGAAAAGACTTTATCGGCGCAACGTTAACGACATTATGAGCAACATTCACGCTCGTCATATCCCGACTGAACCCTCGAATAATTGTGTTCAAAGTGAAATTTAATTTTTACGATATCATTGTATCAATAACTTGCATATAACACTATGGGCGTGCATAAATTATGAAAAAGAGATTCACCGAGAATTTTTTTTGGACAAATCAACTGCTATTTGGCGGTGAGACAAGAAAAAAAAACAAAATTATTTCTTTCAACTAGATCCTAGTTAAATCGGTTAGAGATTTCATCGGATGAAATCATTGGAACGCCAAGAAGTCACTTTGTCAAAGTTTGGCGAAAGCCATTAGCAAAAAAAGGGTTTTACTGCCAAAGAATTAAAAAAAAAAAAAGTATCAAAGTACAGCATTGAATGATTCTGGTAACCTTTCGTAGCCTGAATACTCATATTTCCTGAAGAACCCGAGCACACCTAAAGGATCGATCGAATATGATTGGAGAGAGGTACGAGAGAAGAGCCACAGGAGTGGTCCAAACGTCATGAGGTCTCGATCCTTAATTGGATAAACTCCGAGGACAGCGCGGCTTCATTGGGGTCCGAAAAAAGTGCTCAGGGTCTATTTCGTAGACACAAAAGTTGTAGGTTCGCGCACACTTCTGTAGAACAGGGAGTGAGGAAAGCGTGGGTAAAATGGAAGGAGCGGAAGGGGGGATATATGGTTGTTTGGGAGCGTTAGTTGTTGACCGCAGTCTCCGTACTAACTCAATTAAGTAACTCGAGTTAGCGTCGAAATAATTTAATTACGATTCCACGCGGGGGTGGCAGGCAGCTTTTGGCCTCTGCGACTATCTACAGAATACAAATATATAGTATACCTTTTGTAGCTATGTTACTAAAATAGACATCCACCGAGAATACATATATGCGCGTGTATACATAAACAAATACAATATATGTATAAATAGCGGAGTGAGAAAGGGAGCGCGATGTATATAAACTCCGTTTTGAGGCTGCGCACTAAAGTTTCGTTGGGTCCACGGTTGTTCATGTTTTCGTATATATTCGGTGCAGAACTCTTGTAGAAGAAAGGTAAATTGAGAGAGGAAGAGGCAGAGAACGGAAGAGAGAGAGAGAGAGAGAGCGAGTGGGAGGGAGAGGGGAGAGAAAGAGAAATGTAGGTGACACGGAGAGGAGCACTCGTGCAAACCCCGTTTGGTCCAGAGCCCGAAAAACTCTCCGAGCAAATTCAATTTTCCTCTCGACGCGGTGTCGCGAGAGTGTGGAATTGAATGGAGCTCGGGAAAGGGATCGAAAAGAGAAAAAGATACGGAGAAGCAGGAGGGATAGGCAGAGACGGGGAGAGAGAGAGAGAGAGAGATCGGGTGAAAAGTTATGGCAAGAGGTACACCAGGGTGAGAAAGACTCGTATATACTAGAGATAACCGGTACATCGGTCCATGGGAGCAAAAACTGTAAAAGTGTTCATATACGTACCACCGATGTACTACATGAAGGTGCGTTAGTGCAGATACGCATGTAGCTATGCTTCTTGCGTATGTGCATTTTCCGATAGAGAAATATATTTCACTAGTTCAGGTTTGCCGGTGTGTTTGTCCGGAGGGCTGTATGTGGTAGCGAAAAGGACGGAAGTAACCTGAGTTTTATTAGAAAATTGCATGATCCTGGCCCTTTCGTTCACTGCTGGTATTAAAAAATATAAAAATACACACATTGATGCTCGTAACATCGGAGCTGTAAACGGCTGTGATCCTTCGTCATGTTCTCTCTCGCATCTCGTGCGAATGTCTTTATGCACGATGTTGTTATTATTTTTATTATTATTATTTTTGTTCTATATCTGCTGCAGTTCTTCTTTCGGCCTCGATTTGTTTTATTCTGTAACTCTTCTCTCAGTTACTTTGTTTTTTTTTTTTTTTATGAATTTGTTTTCTCTCCCTTTTTGCTCTTTCCTCGAGAGCAGTGCAATTCCTCGGTACCGTTATACACACGATGTGCTCGCGCTTCTGTACCATCAACCGCTCAACGGGAGTTCGCTTCGGGAGAGCGGTGAAGAAGCAATCGACGAAATATAACTCGGCCGCAAGCAAGACCATATACTAAAACCCTATCGAATCGATCCTCCTCCTCCTCTGTCTCCTTTCTCTTTCCATCTTTTCCCATCTCTCTCTCTCTTTCACTTCCCATTGCCAATAAACGATTGGAAGCACGAGATACACTCGATGTACAGTATCGGAAAATCGCTCGTATGTTTTTTCCTGTTTTTATATTCGTTCCTTTTATTTTCAACTGAATCCGATTCGTATATACGGGCGAAAGGAACATCGATATCGGAAATGAATTTCTGCATCACAGTCAATCTTTTCCAATACCATAATCTCTTCTACCTTCCTCTTTATATTCGTACATCTATCTATATATATATACATACCTACATAAATATATACAAATATTGTACAGATCACTTCTCGACGAGAAAAAAAAAGGCTTAATGCAATCTCGATTCGGATAATAAAATTGCGAACCACTTGCATTTGTGTCTTGATCGAAAATTGCTAAAATCTATTATATTTTTGTCTCATTTAAATGCATAAGAAAAGTCACTGGTAAAAAAACTGCTTACAAAAAGTATAATGTCTATCCGAACACGAGCAATTTTTGTTTTCGAGATATCATTATCTACTGCATACTGGTTACCAGTACACAACGTTTCAAGATCTAATGACAAAAAAACGTTGCTGGACACAAATCTCATGCCCACACGAATGATGATAACTTTCGGTGTCAGACAGGAAACGTATTGACCCAGAAACAGACGTGTAAAAACGCCTCTACGAATATATTTATCACCGTAAAATCCGGTTAATACTCTAAATCGAATTTTATCATATGGAATTAGAGCGAGTGCGGCCTGGATCCTCAAAGAATTGGAGAAAAAATAAAAACGTTCACGTGTTGGTCGAGCGCCTGGATAACCTTTTCGCTGTCGTAACATGATACGATTTCAGTTCGGTAGAGGTATACATTGAGAAAAGAAATGTGTCGATTCGCCAAAATGATCTGTTGGATCGGTAAATCGTGGCGAACACATTAAAATTTGTTGATTCAACGAAACTTTTGTTGATCGAACGACGTTTTCGTGGTATATATAGTGAGAAATATTAATTCGAGGAAGCTAATAAAATGTTTGAATAAACGAGATTCTTGTTGAGCAAACGATTGTCATTTTGTTCGCCAGGATTTGTCGAGCCAACAAAAAATCTGGTTGAATCGACGAATTCCTTTTGTTAAGGTGCGAATGCGAAGGACCTCCTCGCCGCGTGGTCGCAGCAGCAGACACTAGACTTCCGTTGGACGAAAAATTTCAATAGTTCTTACGAAAATATTCGTGCTGTAAGAGATCGACCAATGCGTGTTCCGTTACGACATAAAACGTATCTGTAGAATCTTCGGAGGAGTGTTTACATCGAGAATCATCAAATCGTAAGCTTAAATCGTTCGAATCAGCGGACGTTTTTATAAAATAGACTTGAGCTTGAGGAATAAGGCGAGAAGTTATATTGTCGGCGTAATAAGAAAAAGAAAGAAAGAAAAACAAAAACAAAAAACACGATAAGCGTGTAAGTATGCATAAGCCTGACTCACCCTGTGAGGAGCTCGTAGAAGTCGATGCACCGCGGCTAGCTGGTTGATGAGGGGCAAGGTCGCGCTAAAGGTGTGCACAGGCGGTCTTGCTGGTTCGGGACACGAGCTAGCGGAATCAAAAGGATCGACGTCGTTGAGATACTGGACCCTGCACGTAAGCGACATTCCGACAGCCGTTCAATCGTCGCAAAAGTACTTTCTTTGTGTATGTCCGTATTTTTATATATGTTTATATATTTCTATATATATATATATATATATGTATGGCTTTGGTACTGGAAGAAGAGCGCGGAGGGGGAGTGGAAACGAAGGCAGCCGCCAATCGCTTTTCGTCCTGCCGGTAAAAATCCTCCGCCTTTTTTCCTTTATCTCTCTCTCTCTCTCTCTCTCTCTCTCCCTCCTTCCCTCTCTTTTTATTTTTCGTTCACTTATCCGCCGTGGATAAATGTGTACATGTACCAGTATAGAAAGAATAATCGGCTCAACTGCTGCGGCAAAATTCTTTTGATTGGGCACGTGCGTCGTCCAAAGACGACGACCAGGACGACGAAGATCCAGAGAGCCGAAGACGACGTCGACGTCGACAACGACGACGACGACGACGACCACGGAATCCCTCCTCCCTCTCTCTCTCTCTCTCTCTCTCTCTCTGTTGCTCGCTTTCTATCTTTTTTCTCTTGGTCTCGTCTCCTTTTCTCTCCCGATATCCACTACTCGTCTTTACCGTCTGAAACGATGGAAGGCTCAAGAGGAACCGAGGACGCGAACCGGTTCACCGTCCACTTCTGCGCCACGTACCACTCTTTTATTTTCATTCGCGCTACCAACCCTCCCTCCCACCCTTCCGCTCTTTCTTATTCTCTCGTCTCTCAGCTTTCCTTTCGCCACTACCTTTTCTTCCTTCGCAAAACTTATCTCTCCTCCTCTTCTTCTTCTTCTTCTTCTTCTTCTCCTGCTTATTCTTCACCAGTATTTCCAAGCGTGAAACCCCGTCCGCACTTCTGACTCGGAACTAGCACTCGTCGATTTTATCACGATCGAAAACGCGCCTTGCCTCTCTTTTCACCTTTTCAGAGAGAAAAAAAAACAATTCTTATCTTCCCTTCTCTCTCTCTCTCTCTCTCTCTCTCTCGTTCACTGTGTCCAGCTTGCACTCTATACCGGAATAACACGAGGAAAGGAGATCGATGCGGTATTTTTGGTGCACGTTCTACGAAAGAAATCGGTTATTCGTCACTTTTATCAAATCGATCGGAATCCATTCTCTTTTCATTTTACCAATATCTATAAGCTTACTATTTTCATTTTACGCTTTCGTGAACGAAAAAATTGGCGTTTCGGAGCAACTAATCGACTTCATCGAAGCAAGTTCAATTGCCGTTTTCACGGTTCGTTATTCAATCACACGAACTCGCCAAGATTCGATCATATATACTCGTCAATTAATTATTTTAATTTTCAATAAAATATATGCATCATCGACAGAGTCCGTGCGATCGATCGATCGATACAATCGAAACATTCGATTTATTATAGTTTCGAAATTCTCTCGGCTATCGAGACTGACGCGAATCTTATCAGAAAGTTAAAAATTTTTAATTATAAAAACTTAGAAGTTGAAAAGATATTGAAAAAAACTGAAAAAAATTATTTCCAGAAAGCAAAATTACGAAAACGATTATTTCAGAGGCTGAATCAATCGATGGTTCATGCCTCATGAACAAGAAACAAGAATATCCTGGCATTATCGTGTCAAGAGATCCTTCACAAAATTCTACAAATCACACAATCTCTTCATTCTCACAAACTCGAACTTTCAAACTCTTACACTCGTACGTACTCGTGGCTAAGTAGCCTTGAAGCTTCAAATCAGCATGCACACTCGACGAAAAAAAAAAAAAAAAAAAAAAACAACAACAACAAAAAAATCGAAGAAAAATCTCGCTCATGAATTTCAAGGCCAAACACCAAACAACCTGCGAGATTATTCCCCCTCCTGTACAGGATCACCGATAATTACGAAGCTCCGAGTCTCTCGAAGGGAGGCCGATCGTAAAAACTGTATATGAATTTTAAGTTAGTGAAGACACGAGTCGAATCTGCGTGCATATATATATATATGCATCGAGCTATTTCGTCCAGCCCGAAAATTCATCGTTCTTGATAAAAAGAAAAATTTAGAAAGATTTCAATGTTTTTTTTTTGTGTTTTTTTTTTCTTTCTTCTCTCACTTTTATTCGGAGAATGAAACTTGAAAAAATATATCTTGAACTCGAATGAATGAATAAAAGAAACTCGAAGAAAACAAAAAAAAAGATTGAAAATAAAAATTTCTCATACATAAACAAAAATAAAAGTAATCATGAATTATTCTGTGGAGTGGACGAGAAAAGGATATAAAAAACAAACAAAAAGTACGAAAAAGTCTCAGTTTCGAGTATATACAAGAGTTGCGACAGGGCTCGCGCTGGCTTTTTCTTTTTAATACTCGCACAGCAGCTAAAATCATAGAAACTCGAATATTCTATAGCGTCGGTTTATCGAATTCTTCATTTTTATATATCGCTTTTCTGAAAAGTATCTAGACGCAAGATTATGTTTCATTTTATTATCGAAGTTCCTGACGAATGTTCGATGTTCGTTGTCGAGTCTGCAGATCTCGAATTTTTTTTTTTTTTTTTTTTTTTTTTCAGTCATTTCCGAGCTTTATGCCCTGGTCTGCCAAGTAAAATTGGTTCAACTTTTCATGGAGCCAAAAAATTTAATGTGCGACTAAAAAAATCGAATCGATCTTAAAAGTTGCAGCTTGTATCCGGTGAGGCGGAGGATCGCGATACCATCGACGTGTTTTGTAAAGAATCGAATTCGATCGTATTCGAATAATTGATATTATTTTTGAAAGTATTTTTTGTTATATATTTTCATGAATTTTTATGTTTTTTTTTTTTCGTTTTTTTTTTTCAAATTCATGAAGGTATCCATGCGAATTCAATGGCATTGTCTCTCGCGCAGGGCAAAAGAAAAGAGAGTCCATCGAAAGAGACTCTGTTAAGTCGATCCTCCGCGTGGACCCAACGAGACACACTGCCGGGCAAGGAGGATACGATCGTGTGTGTGTGCGTGTGTGTGTATTGAGCGTGCGTGTGTGTATTGGCCTGGGCACTTTGGCTTGTTGCTGCGGAACTCCGGCCACACACCGCAGATCAAGAGACTTTGCTTGAGCGAGGGAGAGAAGGGGAAAGAGAGAGAGAGCAGAAATAAGAGATGAACGACACAGAAGAAAAGAGAGAGAGAGAGAGGGAGGGAGAGAATAAAAGGAAACAGATAAACATAGACAGGGGAAGGTAAAAAGCAGAGAGAGAAAGGACGATCGAAAAGAGAAGGGAGAACGAGTCTGCGCCATGACTTGAGATCGAAATGCCTATGGTGTGTGAATATGTGTGTGTGTGTGTGTGTGTGTTTGTGTTTATCGGTATGTGTATGTATGCGCTTGCAAGAGAGCGCCCCCGAGAGAGAAAGATTAAACGCGCCCAGGTAACTCGTGTGAAATTCCAACCAACGATGAAAGCAAACATCGCGATTCTTCTCTCTCCTCTGTGACTCGCTCGATCTTTTATCCTCATAAACGCTCTAAAAAGCGTGTATCATCGTTCTTAACTAAATTCAAGAAAACTTGCTCGAAAAGCATTCAACAAGTATTTCAATATATCGTGAACGCTTTTCCCAAACTCCGGGATTATGTTTAAAAATTCCACAAAAAAAAAAACAATAAAATAAAAAATAAACGCGATCACATTCACACTGCCGCAATGCGTCACGTTCTACCCAGTTTCTTTATTCAATTTTTATCAAAATATAACGCGCACACCACCAAACACCCACGTTATTCCTCGCGCGCATCATCACCTGCGCAAATTTGATCGATTTAGCGAGAACGATCACGAGGATTGTATATCATTTGTCACAGCTTTATTTTCTTCGTTTTCGTTTCTTTCCTTTTCGTTTTATTCAACATCGATTATTATCTACTGTGAAAGATAAAATACTAATAAATTGCTCATGAAAACGCCAATTTTCGTAAACACGATGTTTACTTTTAGTTATGTTTACCTCCAGGCCTGCGCGTTCTCGCGACTATTTTTTTTTTTTTCTCTCTCTCTTTACTTTTCGCTCGTCGATCACGTGCGGTTAGGTTAGGTTATCGCGTATGCGCGCACCTCCGACGCCTCGTAAAACCAAAAGTTTTCATCGACTTTAACGGTAAACACACTCGGTATCAATATATTTATGGATTTTGAAAGAGATCATTTAAAAACTGTATGTTACGAGAGGGATAAAAGCGAGAAAAAAAACGCCCGAACAGCCCCCTTCGTATATGCCCAACCTCGCGAGCGGCTGCCGCGACACTGAATCCCGCGGACACCTGTCGACTGTACCGATCACCGCGCCACCACGCGGTCAATCCCCTTCCCTTCCATGATTCCCAACGACACGAGACAAAACCCACGCAGTGTTATGCAGCTTCGTTGAGCTGAACTACCCGTGTGTGTATACTTTTACCCTCTTCGTATTACGAACCGTTCGCGTTCTAACATAACCCTCAAAATCTCACTATTTTTACTCTCACTGACGCATTTTCATTCGTGAATATAATTCTCAATTTTAGTCGAATATATGAGCGGTTCGAGTTAAGACGATTCGAAAGAAAAACTCACTCGATCGTTTCATGTTTGCACCAAAAAACTTTCACAAAATTCCAGGTAAACACGTTGCTCTGCAAAACTTGTGTTTTTTCTTTTTTCTTCGAGGAATTGTCAATATTTACAGTCGTTTTCAAGTGAAAACATAGACGCGGACTTGTAAGCTTTCTTCTCAATTATATTCAGTTTTAATTTCGTTTATTGTCACCGCATTGAAGCGTTGTTGGACGAAATCGCTGACAAAACTCATGAAATACGAAGGTTTTGAAGTATTGAAGCAGACTTATTATAAGTGCCTACGTGTCGACACGTTCGAGAGTGAAGTGATTTTGATTTCGTTTTTTCTTGGAAAAAAATATTCGTTGTTGCAGTGACTGAGGCTGTACGTTGCTGATTTTAGAATTTTTAATATAATAATACGATAATTTTTATAGCCATTGCTTTCAATTTTCAAGCCTCAATATTTTTTTGTCCAGAGAAAAAGAAAACGGAACAAAATTTAAAAACAATTCCGTTTCGAAAAAAGCGATTAGAGACGGATTTGCTGCTTCGAGATTTATGCGCCTAATACGAAATAAATTAATATCTCAAGATAAATAGAGGCGACAAAAAAGACACCATTAGCGTCGTCGTGTGATCATTAAGAACGACTTGAAATGTTCGAACTAAAGGTCTGATGGGACTTTTCTTTTATAGAGAAAATCAATTATTCTCACAGATTTGATTGAGTCATGAAAAATTTCGTCATCTCTTACGACTTCAATTTTTCTTTTTTCTCCCACATTCATTGTCAGTATCAAAATTTTTCTTCGTCGAACGAAATCCATTAAGTTGGACAAAAATATAGCTGGATAAAAATATTTTTTCGAAAAACAAAAACAAATTGGTTCATTCAACAAAAGAAGAGTCGAATTCACCATCCATATTTTCGTTCAACTAAACGGGATTTTGTTGGATGAAAAAAAAATAAAAAATAAATGTTTATCTCAGTGGGACGATTTGTTCCAACAACGAGATCGATTAGCCTTATTTCTTATAATTTTCTGTCCTTCAGAAAATTATGAGAAATAAATGAATTCACCAATTTCGATAAAAATTGATAAAACAATTGTTTTTTTTTTCTTTTTTTCAGTCGATCGCTCGCATACGGATCAAAAACAACAATTCAGTAAAATCTTCAGCGATTTGAGGAGCAAGTTATTTGACGCGATACTTAGTTCAGCACTGAAAAAAAAAATCAGAGTGCTTCTCATGAAGCAGAGCGAGGCTTTTGTGCTCATGAGTGGCTTGTCACGTACCGGTTGAAAGAGGGTGGTGGCACGAGCGTAAAAGAGCGTAAAGAGAGAGAGATGTACATTGGGGTAGCAGCGAGGTAGAGCTCAGAGCCGGTAATTGCGTGGTGAAATAATAATCAGAAGCTCCATCGCACGAGTGTTTCCAGAATGGATACACGTATGAGAATCCAATGGCGAAAATTTGAAGCAAAAGTTGTGAGTCTATCCTACGTCCCCGTAAATTTTCAGCACTATTTTAAATGCATAGAGCCATTTATTTATTGTCGAGCACTTGATCTATTTCGGTTTAAAATATTCTGAAAGGAAAATCCTCGCTCAAATTTTCGCACTGGAAGAACGATATTTTATAAATTGAAGATGCAAAAAACCATGCATGAAGACGATGGTAGAACAAGATATTCCTATGATTATTCCCATCAAATTTTGATGCGAATAAAACTCAAATAAAATTTCAGGACTGAAACGATTCGTTCGAATTTTATGCGTTATATTTAACGATGAAAATCAATTTTTGCAATCGTTTCGTTCCCCGCGTAGATTTCAGCCAATAAAATACACTTCCGGGCTCTTTCGAATGACGCACAATTGAGATTTCAAAATCAGCATTTCACGCGTGAAATAAAAATGCGACGAAACATTTTTTTTTTAATTTAATTTTTTTCTGTATTTTCTCATCAAGCTGCATCGAGAATGGAGAATATGCTGGAGAACATTTATAGAAAGGCGCCACGTAATCGAGTCTCTTTTGTGTACAAAAGAGACTCGAAGTAATGACTGACTAGAGTGAAAAAAAAAATCGCTTTGTTAGGCAGAAAAAAAGAAAAAAGTAAATTTTTTACCGAGTGTGAGAGAAGCGAAGAATAAAATATAGAGATATAGGATAGGGGGGATAAAAGGGTTGAAAAGTACGACGAGGTGGATTTGCACGTATAGCGAGAGGCACACAGCGGAAACAATAGTGCCACACGACTATCTTCCCCACTCTTTGGCTCTCTATTTCGCGTTTCTCCGAAAGCCTCTTTCGAAATTCACCCCCGCACGTAAGCAAGATTTTTTCTGCTCTTGTCGTAATACACGACAGAGCTTCGAGCTTTTGTTTTCAGATTCTCAACCCCTTTCAGGGTAGCAGAGAGGCTTTGGAAAATCCTTTCCATCTCTTTTTCTTTCTAACCCTTGCTCTCCTCTCTCTCTCTCGCTCTCGCTCTTTTTATTTCTCTTTTCAACCCTTTCTCTCTCATTTTCGAGTGTTCGCTTTCGTCGCCCGGTGAGCGTACAGCGAAGGACCCACTTGAATGCTCAATGTTAGGTCCGGGAGCAAGAAACGTGCAGCGTGAAAAAAGGAAAGAAAAAAAAAACGAAAAATGCAAGAGGTGAGAAAGAGAGGAAGCAACTTCAATGGTAACGCTCCCTCCGGCATGCCTTATTTCAATCTAAACGGCTCATCGCTGTATAAAAGCACCTTCGTGTCTTTGGATCCATTTTCTTTATTCTTTTTTTTTTTCTTTTTTTACTTCTCCCTCTCATTTCTCAAGTCTCTGTACGTGTATGGAGACGCCGAAGAAATAAAGAAAAAGGAAGAGAAAATAACAAAGAGATGGAATGAATGGACTATATAAAAAAAAATTAAAAAAAAAAACGAATCGTAATTACAGCGAGAAGAAAGTCGAAACTTCTTTCGTCCTCTAAACATTAGCCAACTATGTGCTCCGTGATTAAACTTTCTAATTAAAAAAAAAAGAAGAAAAATCGACTTCCTATACTGTAAATATCTTTTCTTCACCAAACAAATTGGATGATATAAAATAACAAAAATTAAATGTTCCACTAAATTGTTCAACACATTGGAAAGAAAAAAAAACAAACGAATTGACTACAGAAAAAGAAACAACGCTTAACCCATGAAATCGAAGAATCGATCGTAAGAAATGTGTATCGATCATAAATACTATCAGCAAAACCAACGAGAGGCTGTCGCATCTTCAAATATCTTCACAAACTTTTCGTTTCAACTCAATTTCACGAGGATTCAATCGTCATATTTTTTGTGCGATGGCACTTTTCACAGGAGACATTTCTCCCGGGACTTTCTTTAGCGGTTTATTTTTATCGGGCAACTTTTAACCGGGACATATTTTTCGGAGGCTAATTAAACTGGTGGCAAAAGTTTAAGAATGTACATATGAATTCAATCGGGAAAGAACGGATTCGGCGTCGTGCTACACGACCCAGCGTTAATTCGTTCGTCTCTCGTTATCGCTGTGTTTTTATGGTACATCTGTTTTTCAGTTTAATTAATACAGACGAAAAAGCGTCTGACTATCTGAAAATCTGTGAGAACCTGTGAAAAATGGGTGGACGAATGAACATGAAAATTTTTAAGAGTTCCACCATATTTATAGAAACTTATTATAAAAAAATGTACACAAAATCCTGTCTCTGAATGATACATTTCGTAGATAACGAAAATAGTCTAAAAAAATTGTTTTTTTTTTTTTTTTTGTTAGACAGAAGAAAGAGATAATTTGAGGATAATGTAAGGTAGAGGTTGATGCGTGTGATATATGCGAGTGAAAACTCACCGGAATGTAACCGTCGGGTTGTGGTCTCTCGGTATCTCTGGAAGAAGAGAAATTTCGTTGGTCAGAATGACGGGCTAACTTTGCCCTCGTATAAAGCCCGAGCCAAGAGAAAGGATAAACAGAGATAGAGAGAGAGAGGAAGCGAAATATATAGAAGTTGAAGTAAGCGGGTTGTGCTTTAATGCGGTTAACTCGTACGTACCTACTTCTCCGTTGAATTATCGGAGTTTTGGGCGTACTATCGTGGATTATAACTTGGGCCGCGTCTATTTCCTCGCATTCCGAGCTATCTTCCGAATAATCTGTAAATAAGCAATGTCAGTTGCGAATTAATTGATGAAACTTCTCAGTGTTCGTACCAACTTGTGTGCTGCGCCTTCATTTCATTCGAACAAGTTTCATCAACTTTATCATGCTGATCAACGAGTTTAGACTCTTCTAATTGTATTTTAACTTTGAAGAATTTCATCATTTTCATCAACGGAATTTAGCTGCAATTTTGATAGACAAATTCGAGTTACACGATTTCAAATTTTCGATTATATTCGGCTAACGAAATTCCTTTTCAGTGGTTCAGTTTTTCTCTTTACAAATATTTATTGATTGTTGCAAGATTCAGGGATTCTTATTCAATGGGGGATTCTACCTCTGTCCGATTATTATTTCGTTATAAAGCTGAGCAAATTCGTTTTCTTTCATTTTTCTATAAAGAAAAAAAATAAATTACAAGATTACGAAATTACGTGAATTTGTTAAGAATTTCTAATCACTATGCTCAATCATTTAATTGTTATGCAAGAAAAAAACGAATTTTTGTGTAATAAAGGGTACTCGGGCTGTCACGAGTATGCAGCATCAGTATCTTCGAAGTATCAAAAATGAGTTTATTCGTAAATGAATAAATAAATGATATTTATTTATGATGAACATTATAATTTGAGTTGTGTCAAGGTAAACAAAATGTTTGTATAAATAATAAGGATAAAATGAGTGGCTTCAAAAGTTTTGAATGGTAGTAGCATTCATAGGTAGGTGTGTATATATATCATTTGGCCAACGATGCGTGCACGATCCAACGAAATACGAGACTGACCAGCCGCAACGAGATGATCTCTCTATCTCCCCCCCCCGTCTCTCTCTCTCTCTCTCTCACTCGTACTTCATAGAGTACATATGCGCGAATCGATCCAGCTCAACCGCACTATTTGCCCCTCCCCCCATTTTGCTATTTCCCGCAGAGAGTTGATGGTTTTCGTGGACCATAAAACCGATCGATTTATTTCTACCCACAGCGTTATATCGCTACGCCGTGGACGTTAACCAGGTAATTCGAATGATCTAACGACGTATAACACACAGTACGTTGTGCCTCTCTTCTTCGGTTTAATCGATTATGCACAAGGGACATGTGACCTCTCTTGATAAACGAACCAAAACGTCCAGCACGAACGATAGAAATGAAATTTTCGGTCCGTAGCCTGCGGTTACATCAGTCGTTTCAAGACTCACCTTCCATCGGACGATGACTACGAATCCGTGAGAGCACAGGACTGTGACGAGGCGATGATATCTCACCCAGAACATCGTCTATGTTCTTGTGATTTCCAATGAACAGAGGCAGCGTCGTTGGTCGTTTACGGAAAGAAGATCTTCTACTCTCTTTTCTTGGCACATTATCGTATGGTGATTTTCTACCAGTCTCGTAATGGCTCTCCGGAGGATCGGGCGGATTTTCTACCTGCATCAAATGTCACCGGAGTTTCGGAGATAAGAAAGAATCTTGTCACTTTACTTGATAATAAATCTTACTCACGTATGTACAAGAAATGAATATTATGAGAAAAACAACTTTTTTTTATTTTAAATTTCAATTTTATGTTACTATTTTATTTTACGTTTAGTTTCAATATTATTATTGTCTTTTTTGTTGAAAATTATGAGTATGAGCGTTCAGTTGCAATGAAATAAAGTTGCACAATATCGAACTCTTTTTTTGGTGCAATCCCATTGATATTGAAATTCGTTTCTCATATAGGCTAACAAATATTTTTGTTGTAAAACTAGAATCCAATAGACAATAATTTTTTAATTGAACGATGGTCAATCATGACCATAATTTAATTCAATTTTTTTTCCAAATATCGGTGCTTTGAATCATGTTTCAAAAGCCATTCGAGCTCATTATTCATCGAAAAAATATTTAAAATTTCCGACATGCTTGAATTATGCTCGAATTCAGTCTTGTTCCGATATTCAGAATTTTGACATGAATTTATACGCGTCCGTAGAAAACGTGGGAAAAATAAATGATTCAACTTCATTTGGCGCGATTTCAATCAGGCGATTTTTTTTTTTTTTTTCAAATATTGTCTAAAAATATTCAATCCATTTTGACGTTTCAAAGAGAACGCGGATCTTGATAGTTGCTAAGAGAGATAGCTTTTGATAAACGTTGAAACATAATAGAAGAGGAAATAAAGAGTGGAAAACTGACCCCTTCAGGACTAGCTCGTTCTCCTAGTGGTTCCTCGCTATTAATCGTACGATCGGGATTCGAGTTCGTCGAAGCGTTAAATTCGAGAGGAAATCTTGATAGAGAACTCGATATTTCAGATTTTCGTTGGTACGATGAGATACGATCGTTGGATAGAATTTCGTGTTTCTCAAACGATTCGGACGAGTCGGAATTGCTGTTTGAATCGATATCCGGTGTTATTTTAACGATACCCTCCGGAATATTGGAATTGCTGTCCATCCACCAGGCTCGTTCGCCCGATTCAATATGCCTTATACCGTTTAGTGTTCTCGAGAGAGTCTCGCTCGGGGCGAGACTCCCGGAGTTGTCGTTGCTCGTTGAGTTGGATGTTTGCTCGACTGGAAAGATCTCAACACCCTCGGGAACATCAGATGGATCTTCGCTCAACCACCAAGCTCGCTCCCCTGATTGTTGGTGTTTTATGCGACTTCTAAGCTCCGAAGATTTCGTGCTACACCGGCTGGTACTTTTTCGTGAAATCGGTGATGATGTCGCGTATTCGTTTTTCATCGTATCCTGCGGAATATTATCGTTCGCATCTAACCACCAAGCACGCTCGCCCGAATCCTGTTTCCATAATTTCGTCCTGAATTTCCCTATTTACGAGATAAAAACAGAATTCGATTTAGGTTAACAATCTTGAAGTTCAAAGTACTACCGAATAACGAAATAATATTTATGTGGCACAAGCAGTCAAAATTTTTGAAAATTCGATTCAAATATTTTCATTAAAATTGAATCTGTTCTCATCAATGATTTTTTACAGACTTGAAAATAAAAAATTAATTTAAATTCTGAAAAATTAATATCTAAAATATTTCAATGAACGTCAAAATCAACCAACTACACCGGGAGAAAATGGCTACTCGATAAACCAGAAACATTGTATTTTTATTTCATTTTGAGTGTTATTTCAATGACAGCCCTTTTAAATTTGTATGACCCCGGGTCAAAATCCACTGTGTTTGAGACAGAAAAACATCTGTACCAAGAAATTGAGCAAGAGATCGAATTTTAAGCTTCGTACGATAACAATAATATGCTGAATCAAAAATCTGAGTAAGGAGTTAGAAGCAGCGACTGTTTCAACAAACAAACAAAAATTTTTAACGTCGAGATCGAAAGAAGATCATGAAATATTGTTATTAATAAGAGTGCCCAAGTTCAGAATTCCATGGATGCATCTAAAAGACTTGAACAGGTATTTAGAGCAATGGCAAAATGAACTTGAACGCAATGATGTTACATTCGACTTGAGATTAACAGTAATTTGATTGAATTAAAAATAAATAAATAAAGCAAAGAAAAACATGCAGTAAGAATGAAGAATGAGTTTTGACCGAAGGAAGAGTCTCACCATCGTCAGGAAGGACAGTACTGATGGTAGTTTCCTGGCTAATTTCATCCTGGCAAGCCCCGACTCTTTCCACACCATCCGGTACATTGTCCGAGTTCGGATCCATCCACCAGGGTCTTTCACCCGAGGATTCGCGCTTTATCGTTGAGTTTCTCAAGCGTTCACCGCTGGTCGATCTGTCTTGCGGGCTTGGGTTTGTGAAGCTCAAACTTTTCGACAAACTCGGACTAATGGATTTGGAGATGGTTGGTGGTCTTTTGCAAGAATCGGATGGTTGATCGTTACAATTATCGGTGTTTTCGGGCCAATCTTCGGAGCCGGAATCCGGTTGTTTGCCTCGAAATATGGAAGCCACAGGTGCCAGTGCTCTCATCAAAAAAGATTTGGCATCTTCTGCTTTTGACGAACGATCGCTGCGTGATCTTGGACTCGAAGGTGGTCTGGGGGGTTTGTCCATCGCAAGAGAGGATTCATCGGCCGAAGATAATAAGACGCTCGTTCGCGACGAGCCAACACTCATTTTCCTTTCCATGCGCGGTGAACTCATGGTCCTCTTACGTCGCCTTTTAGATCCGTTACTACTGCCACCGATCGAACGTTCCTTCGACGATTGTTCCCGAGGCTCGTCGTTTTCACTGCTCGAACAACTCGAACAACTCGACTCGGAACTACTGTCCGAACTTGAGGATGTACCTGAAGAGAGAACTTGCTGTTTTCGACGCACCGGTGAACCCGAACGACTCTTTGAATTACGACACATCGCTAAACGCGAGACACTCGGCGACACCGATTTAGTCTCACTCGCCGATTTTTTCTCATTGATTCTTAATTTACCCGGAGAACGGGAAGACTTTGAAGATGCCGAGGATGAACCCGGGGATACGAGAACCGGATTCGACTCGGAATTTATTTCCGAATCTTGAGAACTCGCTGAAACGCTTCTTCGACACTTATCCCTGTTCAAACCCCGTTTTCTATCCGGGTGTTTCGAGCTTCTAGAACCATCACCGTTCTCCATGTTAAGAGCTGATTTACGAAAATCTTTGTTGACATATTTTCCGGATGCGTTTGGAATCTTCATTATTCCTGATGTATCGGTCTTTGGTACAGGTGGTTTACCGCGAGTTTCACTCGAGTTTGACTTGTTAAGCTGGGAACTCGAAGCGTTTCCTAACAACGATGAAGACGACGAGGAACTGGCATTTTTACACGAATTCTGACTACCACCGCCGAGACTCGAAGACGATGCTGTTTTTATTTTTATCGGCTGACTCGTCAACGAACTCGAGGATTTCGTTCTGCCAGTTGGCACGCTGACAGAATTAACCCCGTCGGACGTGTGTGCCGGCGACGACGACGACGATGCTTCGGTTCGCGTCATTTTACGCGATACGCTCTTGGATGAACTGAGTCGTGATATCGATTTGCTCGCACTCGGTGATAAGCTCTCCGAACGATTAGCTCCCTCCCGCTTTGATGATATCGAAGAATTTGTTGAACTTTGCGAATTTTCTCGTCTCCGTCGGGATACGTCGCGTGTCTGAAAAGAAGAAAGGCCTCCAAAATCAACAAACTCTAATAATATTGTAATATTTTCTTTACGTCATTTGTTTTTTTTTTTTTACCAATTCATAAAAATTGTTTTACTACATTTTCTTGTTAAATGGAGCGAAAAAAATAATCTTTTTTTTTTTCTTCCACTCTCTCGGGCTTAGCAAAAGCCCTTGAAGCGTTACAAAAACAGAAACTATTTTTGTATTTGGTTCTCATTCGACCCATTCACGAGGTTAGAAAAAAACTTTCGTTCGCTTTATTAATTCGAATTTAATATTCGTTTCTGACATTCAATACTTGACACTGAAATGATTAATGATCCGTTCATTGGTCCAACTTTTTTTATTTTTAAAGCCCTTTCAAGCGGTTAGAAGCACTCAGAAATTTAGAAGAGCCGATTTACAATTATTATCATCAATATCTCTAAGTACTGAAAGAAACGAGTCGTTTTTTGCCCAAAAACCAAAAAATTCACTTTCGGTAGTTGCCATTTTGACAATTTTCTTTTTACTTAAAAAAAAAATACATAGTTTGGTCAGTGGTTGCCGGAAAACACCGGCGCAACAAGAACTTCCACGCCATAGCTGATAACTCCATCAGGAATTTCTATTTTTCAATAAAATTTTCGCCAAGTGTTGTTCAAACTTTGCTCAATAACTTGGCAATAGATTGAACACGGGAAAAATATGTGAATGATTTGAAAAAACAAAAATCAGAAAAATCGACTCTCTGACTCTGCGTATCTCCAACATCTTGAAACTTGTATTAATAATAAAATCGCATTATTCAAAATACGGCTATTTCTGAGAAAAGATGATTCTTCGAGACAATAAAATTAGCAATAAATTGGAGATAAAGCTGAAGAAATACGTTCGAAAGTAAAATAAAGATTCGGATGAAGAAATTTTCAGTATCTGATATTCCGGATGCAAAACGAATAAAACGAATACGCTTTAATTTCAGAACCAAATCCGAGGATTACCGACGATCAAATATTTATAAATACTCACATTAATCTCTGTGTAATTTTCCGATTGGGCCTCAACGTTACGATGATGATCGTCTAATTTTGCCGGGGAAGAACTAGTCGTTGAAATTGAGGTTGAAACAGTCGTAAGACTATTTTCGGCGGATCCAGACATTTCCGATTTCGAAGAAGATTGTGAAGTTTTACCGTCACTTTTGGATGAAGCCCTCGCTAATTTGGAGATGGAACTCGTTCGTTTTTGATTGTTGTCCTCGTTTTTCACAGGGTTTTTTGGACATTTTGAAGAGCTGTGAGTTTCAATATCCGAGGAAGATTGTCGAGGAAAAACGGGAGAAGATTCACCTCGAGAAACCGTATGAAAGCTCGACGATGAATCGTCCTGGCTCGTTTCTTTTTCAACGGTGTTGCGCGACCCTGATTTGTGAATATTGGCATGTGAAATAGTTTGTACTTCCGGTGTCAACGAAGAACGTAATTCTCGATTATTTTGACTGATTCTTGGTGGAGACGGAGACGGTCTTTCCCGAGTAATTTCTACTCTACCAGTTGCCGGATTTTCGTTTTGGCGGGTGTAACCAAAGGATGAATTGATTCGACCGGAAGTACTGGAATTACTGAAATTTCCGTAACTCCTCGTAGACGTTCCGGCGGACGATAATTTATCGAGATACGATGACCAGGGCGAAGACACTACTCTCGACGTTGAACTTCCGAATCTCGAATATCTCGCAGTGTCGTCCATTCGATCGGATTGCATCTCTGAATCTCGCATTTCCGGTCTCTTAACGCTTCTCGTTATTTCTCGTTGAAACAAACGCGCAACATCGGCTCGACGGCGACTCACGAAACTGGAAGCTGACGGCGGAGTTGGTGAAGTACATCGGGAAATCATAGTCAATGTTATTGTTGCATTTGTTCCCAGTTCTGCCTTTTTTTCCATCGACTCTTCCTCGTCTTTCTCCTCCTTCTCCTCCTCCTCCTCCTCCTCCTCGTTCCTTTCTTCTCGCAACTCTTTTGTTTGACTCGTTGCACTTTCGGTTGGTTCAACTGTTTTCGTAGCTACTTTGCTATCCTTTTGCGACCCTTCGCTCACAGGATCAGTCTTCGATTCGCTGCTTTTTGTCAACTTTTCCACAGTTTTCGGGATAATCGAACCGGTCGATTTGTTAACTGGCGTACGTAGCCTCTCTGAATTCGCGGTACTCGTCAGACTAGGGCTCCTGGGCGATGATATACGAGAGGATTGATTCATTAACCTCGAGGTTATCGAAGAAACTGCGCTTGTGTCCGACGAGCCTGAAATCAGTAAAATACAAATATTTATTCACGCCGAAATAAAGTTTTATGCTCTAATTTGTATCAATAAAAAATGATAATAATATCAGATAAAAAATATTTATTCACCGGATACATTGGAACTTCTCCCATAAGTTGGCGTTTTCGAGTACATTCGAAATTGAGCTTTACCGTTCGAAACCTCAGGACTGGGTTCACGAGAGCTGCGTCCTGAATTTGATCGAATTCCTCGATACGAAATTGGTGGATGATCGATACGTTCCTTTTTCTCAATTCTGCCAGGATCGTTACCATAATTTCCTCTGAGTCCTGAACCTGGATACGTGCTCGTAACGTAACGAGACGACACATCGGATTCTCGAGGCTTTTCTCTCGAAACTGTTCTATTGCTATACTTCTCGAGTACCGAGGAGGGCCTCTCGGAATTCGCTCGATTCGATGAGTACGAATATCTATCGAGTACGGATGATCTACTGTCCGAGAGAGAACTTTTACTGCTCAAATCCTCCGCAGATGTACGACCACAATTCAACCTACTTTTTTCCACATCTTTTCCACCTGCTGAGACAAAATTAGATTTTTCTTAATTTTTCGTATTCTTCAATCCCAATGACAATGAATTTTTGTGTGATTCTTTGAATAGTCAGTCGATATAGTAAAATGCTGATATTCGTATACATATATTTTAGTGACTCACCTGAGTATTTGTAAGCTGGTTTATCATCGGATTTATCACGATCTCTGCTCTTATCGAGACTCGAATAACCCGAAGTCGTTCGATCCTTGGCCGGCATCCTGCTTGAACTAGCACCCGTA
The DNA here is from genome assembly GCA_037576405.1 of Campoplex capitator. NCBI lineage: Eukaryota > Metazoa > Arthropoda > Insecta > Hymenoptera > Ichneumonidae > Campoplex > Campoplex capitator. Next base: position 1,571,951 of record JARBWI010000323.1, on the reverse strand, counting down.
TAGGTGCTACGATAATTTGGCAATGTAGTTGTTCCTGTAGAGCTTCGGGCGAAACTTCCACCGAGGCCATTGCTGCTCCGACCTTTGTACGTTCCAGTATCGCTCTGTTAACGAAAATAGATTTTTTTTATAATTCAATTGTCTCTTGAAATTATAATAATGAAAATCTAATTGAATTGTATTGAAAAAAAAATCGAAACAAATAGAAGAAGAAATGGATCTACGATGGGACCAGTCAAATCATATAAAGGGTCACCCTGTTATGGGGAATTGACAAAAGTTATAAGAAAAATGATATTTATCTTTGGAAAAAGTAATTTTTACTTTAGAAACTAAAAAAAAATGCAGATGATAAATAGTTGACAATACTTTTGATATTTTTTTTTCTTCGAAAGCTCGCTTGAAAATGTGAACAACCGATGAGTTGACATTCCTCGATATCTCGATCAATTCGTCAGCGTTCAAACGTTTCAAAACTTTTCATGTCGACAATTTCAAATAAAATCATAACTCTCCAGAGAGAAGAGATGTGACGCAAAAAAAAAAAAGAAATTTGGGAAAATCATGAATGTTTGAGGTCAAGGGCCAACGTGAACTGGTCTGGATCGCCTCTTACATTTTTTCGAATTTCCGAACTCATGAGCGTGCGAGCGCACTTGAAATCGTGACAGATTTGACCCCGAGCAACGCCCGCGGCCACTTCATTATCGTAAAATGCTTTCATAATACATTTTTTTCCCTTGATTAAACAGTTTTTCGAATCCAATGAAAAATCATATTTCTCCCTGCTTATCTACAACGCGTACAATGAAAAATTAATCAAGCCAGCAAATGTTCTCATGGTGCACATTTGTCCAATTAACGCATTCGTTACCGGTAGGTTACGAGTAGCAGAATGTATATGAAAACGATCAAATGCATCGTTATGATCACAATTGTCATAATTTTACTGTGAACACAGCGCATACATTCCCATTTATAATATTCAGTATATATACGTATTTTCTCGCTTGTTTTATCGTGATTATTATTCATTTTCTAATGGACCATACACGTAATCATTAAATGACCGAAACAACATAATTTCACCCTTTATTGATTCGTCCGTTACATCCATAATACATAACGCGTACACTAAAATGTATCACCGTCATCAAACACACCGAGTCATTCGTTTAAAATTCATCAAAAACAATCTTTAACTCGACTCTCAAATAGTCCGAAAATTCTAAATACTATTTTTGTCGAGAATAAGATTGAAAAATTGGACCATTTTCATCGATGGCTCTATGAATTAAAAATCAATCGCATCGCATGATTTTTTTTTTCTTATTCAACCCAGTAGATCGATTATGAATTTTCCTTTTTTTATACACCGAATAAAGTGAATTGAAACAAAACTAACTGCGCGGTATGAAGTTCAGTGTAAATACTCGTGTGTAAATAGGAGCGTCAGCGATGTGAATGATTGAGGATGTTTCGCCATGATACGCGAATAGCACCACAAAAAGGAAAAATGCGAAACTGATGACCCGATTGAGTGCTCGTAATGACCTGATTGTCGACCGTATAATAAACAGACCAGATCCAACGCTGTATCGTTACTGCGCTATAGGCGCCTATATATACGAGGCAATGGGCGGCTGTTTCGAATCGACACCCCTTCAAATGTATATATGTGTAACAAAACATTTATATCGATGAATCTACGAACAAAGTAGACACTGAATATGTACAGGATATCGTCAGAAATATATTTTTGTATGTATATATGCGTGCACCTACGAGCCATAAAAAATATATGACTCGAGTATATAACCGGAGTACACTTAATCCGAATCAAGTATACCGTTAATTAAAACTTGAATAATGTATAAACAATTTCGTAGGGACGATAAAATATTTATAAATTTATAGGGCGAGCAAAACATTTAGAACTGTCATTGCTATTCTTCTAAAAAATTTACGTCAAAATTAAAGCCAAAATATTTAGATAGTCAATCAACTTGTTTATTGATATTTTTGATGCAGAGAATAAACTACTGATCTCCTCGAATCCATGGATGAAATTTGATATATGTAAGAGAGAGATGAGATCGCATTTGAGGGGGAAAAAACTTATAATTTTGGCAATTAGAACAATTTTGGCAGAACGCCCTCGCAAGCAGAAATAAACGGCTCGCGAATTTCCCCGGGGCTATCGACCTTTCTATTTTTCTTCGGGCTAACGGATGGATGGAGCGTAAATCGGGATAGCTTTTTCCGTCGTTTCACAATCACGCTATGAAATTCGATAATTCATCTTAGATGGAAGATATACGAGGAAGGAATGTAATGACAATCGATAATCGAACGGAGGAATAACGTATGAGATGAGAAAGTAAAAGAAAAAAAAAAACGTTGAAAAGGCGGCTGATTGGATTACATTTCATGGAGGTTTACCGAGGAGGAAGAAACACCGATCGAATAATCACGCTGTTTATAGATCGTTAGCCGTACGAAGTGATAATGATAATCCGTAAGAAAACATCGGAATAGTTTAAACGAGATGACTCTGTGAATTTTGTATTCGATAAAACGACGTTGAAATGGATCTCTGTGCGCCCACGCTTGTTAGAGGGAATCGAAGACGAAGAGAGAACGTGAAAGGGTGAAGAGGGCATTCTCGCGGCATTGGGTTTCATGGCACTGTGCGGTGGTCTCGTTATTATGGTAATACTATTCGTGGCGATAATGGAATTAGTACCGCGCGGTATCTCGAGAACGTCGAAGCGCCCCGATATCTAGAAGCTCGGAAACTCCGCGGCAACTAATGGGGGTTGAAAGGAGAAAGTTCGCAATCGCGGCAAAAGCATCTCGCTAATGTTACTCAGCGTTCTAATATCCTTCGTCACACACCTGTTATCACGGATATCGAATATGTAATTTGTATGTTGCACCTATACTAACAAATTTTCAGAGCAGCTCTTGACATCGCTATTCATATTATTATTATTCGTGTGATTATCATCATCATCATAATCATCATCTGCACTATTATGGGATCATCGACACTATTATTGCTATAATCATCGTCCAAATCAATGATTTCGATTGATGCTTGATAATGGAAGTTTCTTGATAGCATGAAAGCTTCCCATGATGCTTTCTGTTAAGTAGGATTATTGTTCGGTGTCGATTCCCGTTCGATTATTCCCGAGATTCTCAATATTAATATCATGTTCTCTCAGAATTGGTCTAATCTCCGTCGAATACTGTACACATTCGGATTCCCTCTCCATATAATCGTTTCGATACATGAATGCTCACGATCTTTACTCTACACGGTAATGACCACATTGGCTGATTCGATGATTCGTGCCTTCGGCAATGAATTAGAAATTCCAACTGGCCAATTCACGCTTACTATATGAGCACGTTTGTTTGTATCTATGAAGTAACTTATATCTTGATAGGTAGGTATATATTCACGAGAAAGATCTTTCCTATACAGAACACACGATATTATTGCTACGATTACTCTGATCACAAAATATTTGCTTTTTTATTCTCCTGACGAGCGGTAAAACTATTTCGACTTCAATTTATCGATAGGAATGTTAACATTGAAATCTTGGCATTAGGTCCAAATAAAACGTCGAAAGAATCGTTATGAGTGCGAAGAAAATAACTTTTCTCACGCTTACGAATTTATTCTTAGCAACAGGTACATGAAAAAGACAAATTTTTTGACACCGAAAAACGAATATCTGAAATATTTTTCATCGTTTACAGATGCACTATCACTGAAAATTGAAAAAAGACCCGTGGACGGAATATCTCGAGATCAATTCAAGTAAAAAAGCATTGTTTGCCTGTCACTTCGATGTTAATGATTCTTCGAAAATCATAAGAATTTAGTTTCAAAATACTAGAAAAGACAGAACTTTAGGAATCCATTCCAAGATTTAAAACGAATAGTTCCGAGGTTGGGAACACTTGACAGAAGTCAAAATTTTCAAAGTTTATTGCAGGCTTTCGAGATCGGATTTTGCTCGCTTTTTCAAGCGAAATTCATCGAGACAAAAAAAAATAAAAATACTCAAATGCGGTATACGCATGAACCCTAAAAAGTGTTTATTGGATCGGGGAAAATGCTGAAAAGTTTGGCGACTTGGTAAGATAAATTTCGTGGCTGTTTGAAAATACATGCACGTATCTCTAAAGCCGTTAACGGGCCAACCCTATTCGCATATATGTTTGCATGTACTATGCCTGCGCATTTACTTCAGTGCTCGTTTGTCCTCCTCCTCTCTCTCTCTCTCTCTCTCTCTCTCTCTCTCTCTCTCTCTCTCTCTCTCTAATGTTCAGGCAACTGCCGCTATTCCCAAACGTTCCATTGTATTAGTTGAGATTACGAGTGTGCTGAGGGTATTCTAACGCGAATAACTATGTATAAACGTTAGTCAGCCTTACATCCTAAAACTGTATCTCACGGGGACCTTTTCCCGAGGCCGTGTAATAAAAAGAGCAGTATATGTACGCGGGACAAAGTTAAAGCATGGTGATAATTTCATTGATAAAGCAATGGTCTAATTTTCAACCTCTTTCAAATAAAAAATGATTGTTTAAATGGAAACCAAGTAAAAAAAAGCAGGTTATAAATATTGATTTCGAAAAAAGCTTAATCAAGGTTGGGAAAGAGATACTGAAAATTAATTAGTTAATTAATTGATCGATTTAAATGTAAATTAGAAGGATGCATCAAGGATTCCGAATACCAATCATGAATTGATGAAGGACACACAAATATTTCTGGTTTCCCGATCGACTGTAATGTTTCTGTGATTTATAGATAATGTCCATTGAACGTTGCAGATCGTTGATCATTTATTTTGAGAATATGAGTTTCGGACAAAACTATATTTTGAAGTATTTCTCGTGCACCTCGGAAGAGTCGAAAGAACGAAAGTGAAAACTATATTGTCGAATTCTTGAACAAACTAGCCTGCGTCAAAATATATTTTCTCGGCCCGTTTTCTCGAAATGCAGAACAAATATTTTGCACATTGCTTTTATGAACCCGTGAATTAGGTCCAAGCGATAGTGTTTTGTAACCTCTCTTCCTTACCAACAGCGATAATGCGCGGTCGGTGTAGACTAAAAACTCAGATTTACATGACGTCGTTGGTGTCGGGCTTTTGCAGACGACGAGGTCGAGCTACTTCAGACAAAGATGGTAATTTATGGACGTTGTGAAAAGATCGGCAAGCTACAGACATTTTTTCTACGTAAACGAATTGAATACGATCGAGTGTATCTGCGCAGGTTTTTTCTAGTTTCCCTGGGCCCTTGCGCAAATGCAAATCTTCTACGTCTCTATGAATTCCAAAGCACAAAACTGCAAAAAGCCTGAATTTTTCTGTACATGCTACTCCGAATTGGGTTATTTTTTTCTTTTTTTTTAACTCTGTCCTGAAACTGTCAAGAATTCCCTTCAAACGGAGCCCACGGTAATAAAAACATTTGGCAATTTCTCCAGTGCCTTTAAAAAATAAAAAATAAAAAAAAAAAACCCTTGAGCAAGTAATGTTTGCGAATCGAGTGGAGTTTATTCGGTCTCTCTGTAAGGGGCAATTTATACTTTGTTGCCGATATTAAATTGATGAGAATGTATGCGTGCAATGCTTTTTAATTTGGCTCTCACGAGAGAGGGACCACCCGAGCTAATTGGAGAGTGTCAAGAGCGATTTAACCTCTGAATGCACGTGGTGCTCGGGTATATTCTTTATATTATTTATCACGCACGACCAGCTGTCCATCATGCACGGACAGAGGTCCATTAAAAAAATATGATGCGTTGTTATTTTATGTGTATTTTTTACGAGTTTCGAATCGCATATATATATATCTATTTGCTGCCGAAAGTTCTCGTAAATAATTCTCGTGGTTGCCGCGTGGATTGTTTATCCGACGAGAAAGAAATTATACCGTTTCAACCGGGAGAGACCGGGGAGAGCAAAAGTTATTTTACGATTCGGAGTCTGGACGATCGCCAAATTTTTTGGCAATCGGGCCTCACTGTGGAACGAGGAAGTATTTCTCGATCTCCCTCGCTCTATCTACTGTAAATACACCAACACACGCTTTAGCATCTATCAATGACGTTCTATCAAACGCTCATACAAAAACTGGGTCAAAATTAACCTTCGCGAGATGTTTAATTCGTTACACGAGAGCATACGGAAACTCTTATTCTAACCAACACTAATTGGATCATTTTCAAATTTTTGCTAAGTTCTTTCACCTGGGTACTAAAATACTTGGAATCTTTTCGCGATGATATATCGTTTCAAACTATAGGATTGAAATCCATAAAAATCTTGAAGCCTCTGATGATGAAAACCTGGAGCAATGTGCTTTGAAATATTTTCAAAGTAATTTTGAAAAATCCTCGCAAAACCCAACAAAGTTAATCGGACTATCATGAATCGTAGCGTATATATTTGTTTCTCGTCTAATCGTTTTATATTCCGGCAATCTAAAAAGTTGGTCAACTCTTTTGATGGAATATATTACAATGAAATACATTGAAGGTTTTGAAAATGTTTTATCCTCAGCGCAGCGAAGTTTAGCCAAAAGCTCTTTGTCTCTCTAGTTCTTTCTTTTTCTCAGGGTGGAAATGGTACATTCGAGTCCATTGCACGTTTTCCATGTGAGAATAAGAAGATTCCGGGGTTGTTGGCGGAGTAAGGAAGCGTGGATGGGTGGACGGAAACGTCTTCCTCCGGGACTTCTCTCGGAGCATGATCTTCACCAAGCCAACACGCCCACGATATAAAGTTATGCTTTTGGTACATGGTACGCACACGACACAAACTAGCAAATAAATATACGTAGAGATGTGTGCGAAACGGGGAAGAAGAGAACGACGTTCACTGTTATTCCCACTTGAGAAAGAATTTCTCGCTCGTGCAATCCTCCAAGCCCCGTAGATTCCGCTTGAGAAGCTTCCTCCACCATGAGAAGACCACGCTCATCCCGGCACGAGAATGTGGACTGTGAAACATTTGGTTCACCCTCCCTCTCTCCCTCTGTTTTTCTTTTTATGTACGTAACTTCGAACGACAGTGAAAACCGTCTGCGTAATTGGAAAAGTTCTGGGAACGAAGAAACAGTACGTCACAGAGTGTGGCACTTGTCGAAGTATCTTAGTAAGCCAGAATCACTATGACGTTCGATTTATTCGATACATGCGAGTTCTATGATTCAACCTTTTCGTGAAATTGAACTCTGTGGTCTTCTACTTTTTCCAAAAACAAAAAAAAAGAGAAAAAAAACCAAATAACTACTCAGATATATTCTTTTAAATGGATATTCCATCGCTAGGATTTTTTTTATTTCTCATGAACTCGTGACGAATCACCCATCATCGGCTACCGCCACAGCCAATGGATGGGAAAAATAAATATTCAGCAAACAATCTTAATTTATAGTAACAGAGCTCTTGTATCCTCTGAAATGATATTGAATTGATTAACTCTTCGGTAAACGAAGTAACTTTTTTTGAACTTCTGTCGCTTGAGATAATCGTGGTTAACCTCATCCTTCGGGCAACTGTCTCATGATAAGTATAACTTTACTGGATTCTAATAAAAAGAAGCAGCCAGCACACGAGTCCTGCCACGCTCACATGTGCTCAAATCGGATGCCAATCTTTATAGCAATACCAAGAGCAATAAAAAAAATTTTTATCATAAAGAAACGTAATGATGAGGACAAATGATGAAAGCCGATTGATCATTACTTGAGAATTTAGCCAGTTAATTAAAACTTTGGGAATAATAATGATAAATTCGATGATGAATCAACGGAAACGGCGAGAGCTACGAGGAACTTTTGGTCCATGGTACAAAACTCTCTCTCTCTCTCTCTACTGTACGTTCCGGTTTTGATGCATTGCCGTTGAGCGATAGTGGAAAATTCATGAAAAAAACTGTATATATGTGTATATTTGTATATGTACATATATAAGGATCTATATGTATTACAAAAAATTGGCACATCTCCAGATTTTCATAGTTATGTGTCCCGGGACGAAAAGACATATGCAAAACGGACGCGTGGCTTTATTCCAGGCTTTATGACGAGAGGGAGGAAGTCGGTTGGGATGAGATGTGAGTGCACTGTCGCGAGACATATAGTTTGGGAGGATTAAAACAGTAGAGGGTGTGGACGCGAACGCAGAAAAAAGATATCGCGACTGAATTGTTTTTATTGATTCGCTTCGTCGACAGCGCGCAAAACTCATAAACTCAATTTTTTTATTTTTTACAATCTACGAGAATATAAAAATTGACAATTCGAAAAAAGATGCTGATCGAAATGGACGAGAAGAAAATAATGGGACGAAAAAAATTTTTTGTATATTTCGAACAGAAGAATTTATCGAATCTAAACGAAAGAACGTTTTATTCGTTTTTTTGTCTCAGTGCAAAGAAAGGTGTTTCTCCTCCCTCCTGAAAGTGTCATATTCTCAAAAAAGTAAGTACGAGCAGTGCAGATTGAACACAAAGTTTGGAATCGAAAAGAAAATTATTTTCCGATTCTCGATAATCCATCAACGGCGTACCCTCGTTTGCGTTGACCCCGGGGCGCGAAAGACGTGGACCGAGAAAGCCAGAGGTCTCTTTCAAAATGGCAGAAAAGAGCAGGCGAGATAGAGAGAGACAGAGAGGGGCAAGAAGAAAGAGGGAAAGAAAAAATGAGGGAGAAAGAGAGAGAGAGAAAGAGTAGCCTATAACAAGTCTCGTTTTGTCGTCGCGAGATGAAACAAGAAAGAGAGATTGTGAGCGAGCAAGAAAGACGTGGTTCCAAATCCGTTTAAATATAACTCCGGGGTCTTCGTCTTTTCTACTCGAGCGACATCCCGCAAGCTCAAATACAAAACTTACTCTTTCTCTCTTTTTCTATCTCCTCCTCGTTGCCTTTCTTCATCTCTCTTCTTTTCTTCCTTTCTCTCTCTCTCTCTCCTTCATCTCATTTAGCTTGCTAATTTACCCGTTGTTTGAGGTGTTTTTACGCTTAGCTTATCAAAGTACCTCAACGTATACACGCATCGGTATACACAATGAAAGTACATAAACATTTCGAGTCAACGACTGCGCTTGATCTCTCTGTCACTGGCTGATTTTACTACCACTTTATCAGAACATCGCATACCAAATTTCTAATGAAAATACCAGTAAAATCTTTGAGTTGATGCTGAATACAAACTTGTAGGGTAGATTTTATTGATACAATTTACAAAACCAAAGTACCATTTCACTTTCTGTAAGTATTTTGCATTCTTACGCTTACCAGAAAAGGTATTTGAGTGCTCACCTCTGATTTCGATAAATTTTTTATATTTTGTGACTCATCGAAAAATAAGGAGAGCCAAATATTCTTTTCATCGACTTTTAATGGGTTTTCAAAGTTTAAAAAAGGAATGTAGTAACTAAGATGACATTTCTCAAGGAGCCTCGAAGTTTGACCACTCCGACAATGTTGTAATTAAATTAAAAGCAATTATTATATATTTATTCGATAGTGGGGCTTTTCCGGTGAATCACGACACATTTTTTTTCTTTATAAAATACAAAAAAAAAACAAAGTTGCAAACTTCCATTTTCCTAAAGAATCAATCCTCTGCCAATTTTTAATTTGAAATTTAAACATTTTGATGAAAAAGAATCAAAATTAGCTCGATTAGACTTGAAATCTGGGTACAACCTAAAAAAATTTCATACTGCTATGGTTCAATGATGAAAGAATCATTCAGCCGATTGCGGCCATGCAAAAGAATCACACGATCGATTTCCTATGGTAATGCAGCGGGGATGAAAAGAAAACTCAACAATTATAAAAGAAATTAAAGATTTGCAAAGTAATATCCTAGGAGGGATGTTGTTTTTCGCGATTCCACTGTAATTTTGAATACCAAAACTCCGATAATTTGATAATACGAAGAATAAATTTTGATTAGACTTTAGATGGAAATGAAGTAAGAAAAGCCTGATTTTTTGTTCTTCAAATATCTTGGAACCTTGTATAATGACAATATTGAGAATTTGGATAATTTCATTACGGGTAAAATGAAATTTGATTAAATTGAGGTGGAAGTTTACTGAGGCAAAGTCCACAGAGCGTAAAATTGATTTTGATCGATACAAAGCTCATCGGATACATATAGTAGGCGTTGCTTGCATGACAGATGTGTAAATATATTCGTTGTGTACATCGAGAAAGCAGCACTTGCATCAGAGCCATGGATATATATGCCCCTTGTGTATCGGAAGCGCTTTTGGTGGCTCTCGTGCAAGCACCAGCGAAGCATTAAATATGGATGTGGTCGCAATACGGTACCTCGGTACACAGCATCCGAACGTTCCTAGATCTCGACCGCAATATGTCATATATATATACGTGTGTATATATGTGTGTATATATATACCGCGAAACGTTGCACGAACTCGTACCGGAACAAAGTCAATTAAAGGGATCGTGACTCAAGCGCCATCGCCCAGTGTGTAACTAAATCTCATAACAGGTTTTATTTCCTCGAATCATATACACAATGTCGACGACATATACACCCGCCGAATTTGTTTCTCAATTGAAATTAGAAATTTCGCAGTGACCGAAAATTCCATTTCGCTGGTTAGCTATTTCGGGCAATTTGAGTCATTTGAAATAGAGAACCCGCGATATGTATTATTGATTCATTTCATTCTGAAATCAATTGTTTATGCTTGCGAAATCCCGTTGAGAATATGTTTTTATTAAGAAAATCTGCTCCTACTTTGCTTATACTCAGGTTACCAGCACTGCTACCAATCTTATTTTTCATCATCCCTCTCTTTCTTCTTTCTATCTATGTTTTCTGCTCGGCGAAATTGCCGTTCGGAACATACACCTCATGATATGCGTGCACAGTAAATCAGGTTCATCTTTTCTATCACTCTAACGTGTCAGATGGCAGTCTATGTACTTGATCCAATTTTTTGTCACCCACCACCTTTTTAATTGGGGGCTATTCAATCATTTCTTACGTCAAAATTCTGCGTGCCATGAAACTGTACAATTTGAGGGTAAACGTTACGATTCGTCTACCTCAGAAAATAAAATGCGCTTCCGAAGCTGCTATTTCAATTCCGAAGACTTATCGTATTTTTTTTTAAATTTGAGTAAATCTTTCTTCAATATATTTATTCATAAAAAAAATATCAAATCTCCACACGTTAATGAAATTTAATGAAATTCCTTCAACTATTAAGGCCCCGCGATGTTTTCAACCATCTATTCAGTTTTTTGTTTAGGACACAGGCATCATGGTATATTTCTACATTACATCGAGCATTTTGGAGACTCGTTTATTTGTTTTTTTTTTGCTGCTGCGACGTTACTTATTTTTCATAACTACTAAAATTGCGCGGTGCATGTGTGCTTGAGGAATTTGCGAATGGGATAGACAGCTATATGTATATAAAACGTCGGGAAAAACATGAATGTATACAGAAGTAATAGAAATCGTGAGCACGTGGTGCTTGATCCTAAATTTATCCTGCACTCGAAGACTGTGAAGAGCCATACACGAATATAAATTCGTATTTCTCGTGGCTGTAACAACGACCTTATTCGTATCAGCATATTTTCGGTCTGGACTGATGATCAGGGATCGCGATAAATTCACTGAAAATTATTCCTTTCAACATTTGATCGAGCAACAAAAAAAAAACGTGCAAATATTTTTTTCTTTTTCTCCCAAGTAGAATAATCGTTCGGAGCATATAGACTTGATACTATTTTAATATTTCTTTATCAATAATTGATGAAATGACACGTGTGTACACGATGGGGTGTGTTGAAAAAATATTTTAAATTCAAAACACGAAAAGCTGGCTCTCGTCTTGGGGTCGCGATGTTTCGCCAAATCCCGGACGCTTTAGCCCCATGACATCGAAAAGGATCGATGATATCGTGTGAAAAGAGGGGATCGTCTATCATATTCGACGAACGAATATACAGTCTATATTATGATTAATGGTCGAAAGGTCATCTGGAGACGCGCAGCCTGAGAGAGATCGATGTTATAACTCTCGATACTGTGTACCGTGTTGTACATCGGAGAGTCTGCCAGATAAAATTCACACATATCTCTCTCTCTCTCTCTCTCTCCCTTTTATTTTGCGTTTATTTAAAATTTTAAATGAAGTCTTGTTAGCTTTAAGTCAAAAATTATATGAACCGTGCGTTTGTGTGATCACTCATTTGGTTCCAGAGTGATGGTTTACTGATGTTTTTTCATATTATTTTTTGTATTATTATTTTTTGTTATATTATTGTTATCATATTCATTTGCCTCAAGGTTTATTCCAAGGCATAAATATATCTATCAATCAATCAATCAATCAATCTCCACTGTCAGAAGCTTGGATATCGAAGCGATTGCTCCTGAATAAAAAGCGTTTACGTTTGGAAAGGAATTTTGATAATTCTTGCTATTGATATCGAATGAGTTTGATGCCATTGGAGCAATAATATTGTGCTCGCTATCCCATTTATAGAGACTCATCCTTGGGATCTCTAACGTTACTCTCGCGATTATCTGACTTCGATTGCATTTAACCCTTTGAAGCATAGTGACATACTGGTATGTCACCTACTTCCACTCTGTTTTCCTTCAATCGAACTGATTTTTAATGCTCAACAACAAATGTAAATGACATACCAGTATGTCACTATGCTTCAAAGGGTTAATACGTTGACGGGGTATCGCGATAACATCAGATTATTCGTTTAATTTCAACGTTTATCTTCTCTACTCATCATTGTGTTTATTTTCAATATGATTGATCGATTTTTTGTGAAGCTCTGAAACATTAGACTTTGCATAAATAATTATTTCGCCTGGACATGAAGGTATTGCATATATCGAGTAACACGGACTAAAGTAAAAGATTTCGGATGCCAGTCTATAAGTCTGGCTGGTGTATCAAAAACGTTTCAAGAAGCGACCCCGTTTACATAAAGCCAGACAACGACGTGTATCCAACAGCACAAGAGATGGATGTGCCCGGCGCCGCGTATGTATTTCACTCGAGGCCTGGGGAAGACCCGGCTAATTCTGCTATTCGTACCGCGGCACACAACCATCCGTTTTCATGCTCTCTCGCGAAGCTTTCTCCCTGTCTCCTAGAACGATGAAAATCGTTCATGAGCCCACGATATTTTCGGACTTTATTCTCTCTTCGTTTCGAAATTTTAACAATTTCTCGGGACATGTGCTTCTTCGCGTGAAAATCAATTTGAAAATTCACTTTTTCAACCACTGAATCTAAGGAATCCTGTGTCTTTTAGCAATTTTTATATTTTTCACTAGTTATCGTACAAACAGGTTATCCACACGTTGATTAGGAATGTCAGCAATTTTATAAAATTATCGATGAACAATTTTTTTTTTCATTTCCCATCAATTCAACGGATTTTTCATTAAAAACTAAGCATTGCCGAGCTTTTTTAATCGTAGGTCACACGTGTGACATTCAAAAAGTGATATTCAAAATGGAAATACAGAGCTTCTCGATCAAAGTCATGATTTCAAGATCGCTAATCCGATTGAAAAATGCTCTATTTTCTCACGATCAACGATATTTTTTCATTCAATTCAACGTTGCAACGTCTGACATGGCAAGAATTTTAAAGTAAATTTTACACTCAAATTCACGATGAACCTGACCGTTGTTTTGTCCAATCGTTTCTTACTATCTTTTAATTTGAGAGATATTAAAATTTACGTGACATATCCAAGTTATCAGTTTATTTTTCTCATATTTTTGTGAAGCTCTACAAAATTTTCTCAATACAGAAAAAAATGTTTATATGAACGCGTTTCCAAATACATTTAATCAAAGGTTTTCAGTATTCAGTAAAATGTGCAGGTGCGATAAAAATAATTTTTAATTAATCGAAAACAAGAGCTCTCGTGCAATAATAATTTGCAAAATATCATGTTTTCTCTTAATTCGTTTGACTTTCACAACAATTTGTCTCGTGAAATTTTTTAAGCCCACAATTATATTCCACCTATATGGAGAAACTCACACAATTTCATAGTTAAATGTCAAGGTTATATATCCAACGAAGAGTATAATAGTGAGAAACTTGAGAGTAATTATTTGTTCTGTGAAATTATAAAGCACGTAACGCTCTTGATGTTTGTGTGTACATAGTCTTGATACAATGTCGTGCTCGGCCGAATCATCACGGACTCTATCTACTTGGAGTAAGCGCAGCGAAAGCGCGTCGATCTAGTAGTAACAGCGGTCACTGCTCCGCCTGACGGTAGATCAGGCCAAACCGATCGCGTATACGTCAGACACGTAAATAGGAAAGACGAAAAAAAACCGATGGACATCCGATATTTCTCAACTACTAAAATTCAAACCTAAACGAACTTTAAGCCTCTTGAATAACGATAGTCGCACAATCGAGTCGGTTTTATAACTCGTTTAATTGTTTTTTTTATTTTTTTTTCTCTATATAATCAGCAATTGTTATCTGAAATCGTAATTGGAAACTATCGACCATTTTTGCATAAAGAAACTCATTAATTTCCATTTTCATGGAAAGATTTCATTGACCGATCAATTCACCAATCGATACCAATGACTTATTAAAAATTCGAGAACGTCAAATCGCTTAATGGCACTGATGTAACGATTTTTCGGTATATTAATAATCCCTGGAATTTATCTGTTTAAAACTGTGAAAGTTCAAAACAATCGTCATGAAAAAAGACAGTGTGAGTTCATTAAAAAAGGTTTACCGATGGGTGACTATGAAAACGATTGTTTCAGAGCTTTTGTCGAATAGTTCAAAGTATTGAAGCACAATTCTTATCATTGCAAATGATAGTTTATATTTGGAAGATATAAATTGAATCTTACAATAATTGTCAAAATGAAGGAAACATTCAATAGTTTCCAATGAATGTCGATAAGCTTTCGCAGTGTATTTTCATAGTTGACAAATAAGAAATCATAGCTTCAAGAAGCTTTTCACTGATACAGCATTCCCGTTCACTATCAAATTAACAATATTATATTGATCCAGTGCTTCCGGGTCTTTCCGAGCAAAGTTTCGTGTAAAAAATGATGTTAAGAATAATAAAAATGAGAAAATATATAAAAATATCATTATTGATGCATGTTTTTTTTTTCCTTCTTTTATAATTATAGAAAAACATGGAACTTACATAACTCCTGTAGGATGTCATTGTGGAAAATTTTCCTTTAACTTAATGAACCTGTTGGCACTGAACGTTGCGACCTAACCGAACTTCAACAAAATCCGTGATTTTCGTACAGACACGAGTTGCGCGGATCCTTCGATTCACCACGTGTTAAAAAAGTATCGCGAAGAGTGAACAAACGACCGACTCGATTCAGGCGTATGCGTACGAGTTTTTCGAGCATTTCGAGGTATATGGGATAGAAGAAAATGTGAGAAATTAGGGAAATAGTGTAGAATTATGAAGGAAAAAAAGGCGCGCGAGCGAAAAAATATCGCGCTTTCAAAGCGCCGGCCGTATCGAACGAAGCTCGGACCCCGAAGAGTTACAGTAGTCGCGGTGCCGGGATCCACGAGCCTACCACACTTACGTCTCACTCTTCATCTTCTTCTTCTTCGTCTTCTACTGCTTCCTATTTCACTTGCGCCCACCAAACACCCGTCGTCCCTCACTCTTGAAAGCTTTTTCACCTTTTCTCTCTCTCTCTCTCTCTCTCTTTCTCTTTTCTTCTTTCGGGCACATATTCCCCTCTTTGCTCTCCACTTCGACCAATATATATATCCCGCTCCTCGCTCGTACGTATTTCTCTCGCAACGAGAGAAAGAGAGAACTCTCTCGGTTTGCCGAGGACCTATTTTAAGAATAACTTCAATCTCTCGCACTATCTCGCTCGTCCTATGCTCCCCTCTTTATATTCTCAAACATTCATTTCACCTTTTTTTCTTCTTCATCCTTCTCATCTCGTCTCGCCGATGTATTTCACCGAGTTTAGCGACGAGACAACGACTCTATCGCCAGATTTACATTTATCAATCGATTCAATGGACCTCGCTGAGAGACCTCCGCGGAGAGGCGTTCGCTCGTTTTATAAAATATTTTCTCATCGCAATAGCTACGAACACTACTTATTCCAGAAGCCACCTCACATCATTTCATCATGTACATGGAACAATGCATTTTTTTCTTCTGTTTATTGAGAGAGTTTACGAACGTTCTTTAATTGGATTTAATTGAACGTTGGATTTAATTGTACCATGAGAAAATACCTTTTTTATCGAGATTTTTTATCGAGATTAAAGAAAAAAAACGATGAAATCATTACAAAATAGCCAAATAAGAACGATAAATAAATCACGGAATACGTTGGAGAATCATGCATTCCTTCAGGACTACCCTACTGAAGGGTTTTTCTCGCTGCAACTCTATGCAGAAATTATTATGATTTTATGCTAACTGAGAACGATGAACGTCCGCAACACAGTTTACACGTATACACGTATTCAATTCACTGCGCAAAGATTACACAGAAACCTTGGCGTACATCCAATGTTTTTCAAAACGTTTTCCCATGGGCCATGGATTTCCCTTTTTTTCGGAAATCGTAGTACCCATTGGTTTTTTTTTTTTTTTTTTTCTTTCCGTAAGAAAAGAATCGTTCCTGAAAGAGTTGAAATCGATGAAGCAACATGGATAACCCTTCGAGCAGCCGAAAAAATTGGACTCACAGTGCCAAAAACGCGAGTCGAGAACTATTTGGATTTTCACGAATTTTAATAAACGAGAATTTCCGAAGCGCGGAGTTTCGCCCCCCGCGACTCCCTTTGCTCCGGATTCGTACGGGTTCAACAAAAATTTTTATCCAAAAATATATTTCCTCGTATGACTCTGTCTCCCTCGCGCAGCAGCAAGAAATAAGAAGAGTTAACTTAGTTCAGCGAGCGGTGACGTCAAAGAGAATAACAAAACGTACATCGGTCTTGCAGAGGACGTAGGTCCAGATGTGAACAAACGCTTCTTACATCTTTCTGCCTCCAAGCGACATAAATTTACGAAATATCTGAACTCAATATGCACAAAACTGTCATACCTCGGCATTGGGTTCCTGGATTGACTCGCAACAATGACCGATGAAACGAAAAAAATCCGAAAAAAAAATCGTTCCATGCATTCCCGTTTTTTTACTCGAACCGTTCCACCATGAGAGCAATTTGAAAAAATGAAAGAGCTCGAAAACCGTCATACCTTACCCGACTAGATCGTAATGAGTCGCTTCCTCAAACATAGCTTGAGCCTCCAAACATAGATTTTTTGACTAATTGGAATGAGCAACTACCCTGGGTCGAAGCTTCTAATTTTTCTAGTCTTTTTTTTCTCTCGTATTTTTCATAATAATTATCAAGCCAGTAGCTACACGAGGGTGGCAGTCGGAATCGTGCTGAGTCGCGTTAAATGTTTTATTTCCGCTTGGTTTCACAGGAATAAGCGTAAGTCGATCTGTTGCAGTTTTCAGAGCTTTTCTTCAAGCTCTATAATGACACTACACTGGTTCCTCGAAGATTTTCCCATCGATACGTTGTCAATCTCGGTCGCTTCTTTTTCCAGTTCGATATGCTCGAATATATTCAGCAGCATCAGCAGCCTTTCGATGATCCTTGTCGGTCTCAGCCTCACCAGGATTATAAGATGCATCCTCTTGTTTTTCTTTACGAGCACGATATACGATCGCGCGTATTTAAATATACGCTTCTTAGCTCTTCGACGAATCGTTTCGTTCGCAACTTCAAGAGAATCCAGCTGTTCGAGTTCCGTATGTGCTAAATCACACGGATCACAATTAATCCGTTCAAAAGCCATATTCCAAATTCGGTGAATCAAGTTTTTAGGATTGAAATCCTAGGACTAATGTTCTGAAATTGGCAAAACTATTTCAATATTGAAGCATTTGAAGCAGTATTTGAATTTGAAGCATTGTTTATATATTATATTAAAACGATGGTAAAAATATTGAATGCGTTACAAAGTCATGACGACGATTAATTTTGTTTAAACTTCCGAAAATCGCAGACCAAATAACTGACGGAATTGAATTTTCGAAAAAAAAAAGACAAAAATTAGACGTTCTACTTCTTTCATTAAAGTTCAACGTGGAACTTTCGGTTTTCTCGAAATGTTAAGACTTTCGGAAAAAACTAAGAAAACGTCAAACTGCTTCACAGCCGCACCATTGTGGCACTCGCGCAATTAATAGAGCTCTCCAACCTCAAAATTTCTTACCAAACGTCCGCTGCTCTGTCAACCCTTTATTATTATTAATTACACGATGAGATATTACTGACAAATCCTTAAAACTCGAAATAAATACCAAGTTTCTAATGCAATATTCCAAAAACTACACTCCTCGTATGAGCTGGGAACGATGCCTGTCGAATGAACAGCTGGTGTTCCCGGTACGGATTTATGCACCCGAAGAGCCTGCGCAAACAGTATGCGCAAGGACGCTTCACTCAAACGTTTAAACTTTTTACAAATACGCGCATTAACTAAAAAATGAATGTAGAGGCGTGCTGTAATCGTGTGCGCAGAAGACAATTTACAACTTCGGTAAGAATTTTTCTCTCGTGCTACCGCGTACGCTACCGTAGATCCACCTCATCGATGTTCACGCACCAAAAAAGATCATCGTCATCCGAGCTAACCGATTTTCAAAGCTGCACCCCTGGTTCCGTGTGACAAGCAAAAAAAAGAACGTTAATAATATTTTGTATTTTGAACATCCATAAAATATCATTTTCTGAAATATTAATCTATAATGATTGAATGACATCGAGAGACTAGTCTTGGGACAAGTATACATCGACGCGGCTCTGTCATCAGGAGTCATCTGGTAGCAAAAAAAAAGTTGAAATGACTTATGCTCCGACCTCACCTATTTGGTGTAATAAAAATATGATCACAAAAATAAATAAATAAAATTTGTTGTAAAAAAGTGACTAAAAACAGCAAACTGAGAGTCCAATTCATAGTATCAAACTGAGGTTCAAAGTAAGCTCGATTCGTGGTTCCGGTTCTGTCTATGTAACATTTTCATAAACCCGTTGAAAATGATCTAGACTTGGCAAACTTTGGCAAACTATAGAGAGCATAACGGTGCACGCGGAAGCTGAGCTCTCGTCTTTGACATGGAAACGAGGTCAGCCAGCGGGCTAGTTGAATCGTTTCTCTCAATTCTAAAGCTCACTTACGCTCGTCCAAAGTAGGTATAATATCGCTAGTTAGAGGAAGTGAGCTTTCGAGATAGAGTATTATAACAAACTCCTTCATTAACAGAGAGGGTTTAAATTATATGTCTTCAGAAAATAATTGAAAGATAGACCTAAGAATGTTTCTTCGTAGGCGCAATTAAGTTTTTATCATTTCATTTACAATCCACGTAAAAAGATTTATATAGAACAATACCGATCGGGTAAGAGTCTCATTCGACTGAAGAGGAAGACGAGATACTAATTCGTGAGCTTGCCGCCAGGTGGTGAACGTTACAGAACCCTCGAACTCATCAAACCTAAGAAGCTTATTCAACTTTGTTCGAAAGCACTACTGTCTTCATAATGTTCGTTGGAGCTCTGCGAGATGGCGTTGAAATTCGTCGAGAGACACTGCCAACAGCTCTCGAGTTCCTCTGTCGTAACAAAACGAGCTTAAATACAAACGCGAACTGTATATCTGTAGATAATCATTTATATTTGCCCGTCATTTGCCGCATTAATTCTCCACTAACTTTTTCATGTTACCACTCGGTCTTTACGTTCGAAGCAACAGCTTTTACGATGTGTTCACCAGATAGCACCACTTTCATGAATTTTTCATCATGCTCACCAACACATGTAACACGTATGGAAAAAAAATCATTTTTAAACGCAGACATTCACTTTCATTTTACAACAATTTCAAGCGGTGTTGAGTACAATTTTTAGCACTGAATTTCTTGGAAAATCAATTGTCAATCACTTCAGTTTTGGAAGAAAAAAAAATTTGTTTAATCAGTATCGTGGACTTTGGTTGAATCAACATTTCATTAGTTCCATAAACTCAGAATCATCCCCTCCTACTTAATTAACGAATAAATTGCTTTCTACGTTTGTTATCTAAACAGAAAATAAAAGTAATTAAAGCCTATGTCAACAGTCATTATTTCATGTTTCGAAAGTATATGTCAAATTTTGTTTTTGTCAAAACTACATTATATTTCGCGAATTAATGAGGAAAATATGTTAAGTGATTTTCTCATGATCGAGCCAAATTCTAATCACTTAAATTAGAATGTTTGCTTAACTGCGCAATAAATGAAAGCACTTTAGTGATTCTCGACTCGTTATTTCGGTTGGATATAGATTAACGCTTGTCAACAGGTGCGAATGAGATACTTGGGTGCACGCGAATTTTCTCCAAAAGATCGAAATTTCGACATCTACTAAGCGGCAGATGATTTTGCTCTATCGATAAATCAGCAGCGTTGATTTAACCGATGACTCGTTACTAACGCGATATATCGGGTTGATCCGCGATATCCGCTTCGTGTCTAATAATCGAATGGGTAACGTTACAGCAGGAAAATATTAGGCTCGTAAAGTTCTTCGTGTCATATCGTCTCCTTTTTTTTTTTCTCTTCACATTTTTCTACTAAAGAGCGTGACTTTATTCAACCAGAGATATTTCGTTCTCGATATAACCGAGAGACACCGAGAGGTATATAAATATATCTTGTGTGGGACGCAATAAAAATATCAGCGAGCAACAGTTGGTGCCTCTTCCGTGGTTCGTCGCACGCGTATATGAGATGCATCTCGTATATAACGAGCCCGGGCGTGTACGGGAAAACGAATTCTCACCCGGAGTAACCTTAATTAAGAGCTTCATACCTATACCGAAATATGAAAACTTTCCAATCCACTTATATAAATATATAAACTCGAGTTAAACACAAACGTATGCCATTTAATTTTATTCGCAGGAAAACAAAAATTATATCAATTATTTCATTTATGCTGGTAAACCGAGTATTAAGTTGACGCAAGTAAAGGGAAAACGGAGGAAGAAGAAACTTCCTGCTCTGCAGTCAATAAACGTGACAAGTGATGTCAATAATCATTTCTATTTTTATAAAAAATTATTCATTGAATAATTTCTTTATTCCTTTTGTTTTGATGTCTTATAATTCAGCACCTAATAGATGAATTGGCATTTGAAAAAGTTGCATCAATCAACAGCTGATTAGATATATTCGTAACTATGACAATATGTAAATATTCGTAATACTTTTACAGTTTTTATGAAAAGGAAGAGGATGTATAAGGATCCTGAAAAATTGGAATGTGCCTCCGCGATCGGTGTTCAAATTGTGAAGAAATGTCAATATGGTGTGATTTCAGCACCCACAAAAAATCCAACGAACAAAATGGTTTATGGATTTTATATTTTAAATATCGCGTATCGATTGACCCACGGATTAGTCATGGCTTAGGATTTGAATAAATTTAAATATCATTATTTAACTTCAACTTCTTCTTGAGATATATAAATTGGCTCTCTGATGCATAGGATACTACGGGGATGAAAGCACATACGTATATCTCGTTCGCTATGATTCGAGAAGATTAAAAATAGATTCGCCTAGTCATGAAGTATCAAGACGGTGTTATAAAATATTATTAGAAGTTGGGAAAATCTTTCGCTGACTTTCTTTCCGAACGAATTTAAAATCGTGACTCAATTTCAGTCTTGCTCAATAGCAAGCTCGCTCCCTTTTTTTTCTCTCTCTCTTTCCTCTTTCTTTCGTTTTTCCCAACGAAAAACCTCGTGCTCAATACATGTATACATGTATATATGTATACAACGAACACACAATTATATATTTTGTATTTCTGGAGTTATGCATAATTGTCTCTGGCCAGTCGAGATGAGCCAGGACAATTTCATCGTCGGTGGATACTCGCTGCCAAGTCCCCCGAGTCTTCCGGGAGAACGCAGAGACACAGTTTTTTTTTTTTTCCTTTCTTTTTGGGTTTCTTCATTCTTCGCGACACTCGAGATAAAGCGGGAATAATGTATAAAGAAGGCAAAATATTTGAATACTACACTCGTTGAATATATTTGTTAAATTAGGAGGTTGATGATTGAATTAAGAATTCCAGTGGTCTCGAATGAAAAAAGATGCTGTTTATAAACACTCGGAACGGCGGATGAGTCAAGATCCGAGTGAATACAGTAGCTCGATGTAGAAGAGAAGGAGAAAGAGAGCGAGAGAGAGAGAGAGAGAGAGAGAGAGTGTTGGGAGTGGTATATATTTAGAGAATTAGGCCAACCCGACGGAAGCAAAATTATTCGTCCCTTTAAAACGAGTTTTGGAATCTGAAAAAAGAAAATGAAATAAAAACACCTGTCAAATGGTTCTTTCGAAATGAAATAAAATCGAGGACCATTAAGATAATGAAATAGGTTGTGGTGTAGATAGGTATATGAAATTGGTACGGTTGGGAATAGAACTTGAAGAGTGGCTCTTCGGCGGTCTATAACCGAGTCGAAGCCCGTGACTACTTGGCTTACGCACTTGAATGTTTTCAAGGCCCGCTTTTGTGTGTATGCGCGTTTGTGTACCGCGCAAACTCCACATATGCAGTTTCGACGTAACAATAAGAGAGTCTTGACGAGAGTTGGAGGAGAACCGAAGAAGAGGTAGTGCGAGAGAAATCCCGTTGGGACATGAGAGCGTATATAGAGCTGAGAAAACCTCGACAGAGCCTATTGAATCGAAAGACGAGGCAGAGATTTGAAGAACGTGATGGAAAGACTAACACGTCTAAGAGGGATGAACTCTTATTCACCCCTCCCCCCCCCCTCCATCCCTTCTATCTCTTTGTAGATAATCTTTAAAGATATACTCGTACTACAGTCATGCCCAAAAATCTCTTCATCGATCGAAAAGAAGTCGAAGGGCATCAATAAAAATTACACACAATGACCATAAAATCTATTGTAAAAATCGTTTCCATTAAAAATCATTTCAAATCATTTCACCAATAATGGCGTTTATATCTTGGGAAACTTTCAATTCTCATGATATAGAAAAACACATGATACGGAATTAGTTTATTACGAAATTCCAAGTCAAAGATGAAGCAATATAAAAAAGCTTCGTATAATAACTCGCGATGGTTGACACCATAGCATCTCTATGAAGCAAGCCGATTCGGTCATCCAAATATCGTTATTTAATGCCAATTAACTTGAATTTATATCGAATCACCTTAAAATACATCAAAAGTTACTTGGAAGTAAAGCTGCCTTGGTATCAGAGTGAAATACAAGTTTTCCATTGATGCCACTCGAATTTTTATATTCGCATGAGGAAATTTTGATAAAGGAATTAACAAAATTCGTGCACTAAATATACCTCTGAGGATATCATTAATAATGGATTACTTTCCAGACCGTTTAATCTATTGAATCGTCAAAATATATAACTTTTATTACATTTGTACGTTTTGAACGGGATTGTACGTCCTTAAAGTTAGGAGATCCTTATAGTCAAGTTGTCAGCACACGTTAGTTATGTGGTTGCGTGTCTAGAACACGCATCGAGTACAAAGGAACTTCCGTGTGTTATAGTTCCAACGCTGGAACGTGTATATTCACGACGATTCTTGAGACGAGACAGTTTGAGACGGTAGTTTGCCATTTTACAGGGTTTAACAGTCTGAATGGTGAGGCTCAATCATTGACAGAGTTTTGTGCGTCTCTTTTCCTTTCCGAGAAAAGATAAAAAGAGTGAAACAAGCGTTTCAATCTCTTTACCAATTAGCCTTTATTGCCAGACAATGGTATTTGGTAAAAAAAAAATTAAAAAAAAAAAGAAAAAAGTGTGCCAATAACTAGGTTTCCATCGTGTTTTTTTTTTCTCGTTCCCCCTCAGCTTTCCAGAGTGAACTAATCACCATGGTCTTTGGCCAAAAGGAGTCTGTCTTTTTGCCTATGTCGTTTGAGCTTGAGACTCGGTGGAGACCGTACTAAAGCACCGAGAACGAGAGAGTAGAGTTATTCTGGTACTCTCCTCTCGGTCGTCGACGATGATGATGCTTGAAATTCTCTGCCAGGGCGAGCCACGGGCGCGTGAAGAGTACGAGACCTCTCCGCCATATCGTTCTCTCGGAGGAACGAAGAGGATGATGAGGAAGAAGATGAAGAAGCGGTGGAAGAGTACCAACGAGGAAAAGAGGAAGGAGAAAAGGAGAGAGGATGAGAGAGAGAGAGAGAGAGAGGAGAATAGAAGGGGTGGTACAAAATGAGGAAGGGGGCCAATCTCAAATTACTTGGAGAGCGGTGCTCTAGCTAGGAACCAGCAGAGAATCTTTGCCCACCACCGAGCGGCGACCTTTTATAGACACTCGATGGTAGTGGGGCGAGGTGGGAGGCCGAATGAAAATCTAGCGAAAACTAGTAGTTTCACGATGAAAAATTTCAGACCCTCCCTCCTCCCTCTCACCCTTTTGAAACCTCTTTTCCCCTCAAAAGTCTCATGACCTATAGCTATGCGAGTCTCGAGTGCATACCAGAACGTATGGACTGCTCGTGCATTCGATGTATCCTCAGTATCCTCTCTCTCTCTCTCTGACAAACCCCGTCAATCAGCTCTTACCCGTTAGGTCAATACGAAAATTTTAACGTCACTTTTGTTTACAAACATTCTCCTAACCCCTCGCGCGAATTTTCTCCCCGCAGCCACCATCCACCCTCGCGAAGGTCGAATTTTATCCTACATCTTTCCTTACTTCCTTCCTTTCATCCTTCACTTTGATTCAAGTATTTTACGAAACACGTAGGGAACATCAAAACGAAATAAAAAGACGCGATAGAGGCTGCTGCGTCTTGAAGCCAGTCTACGAAAGGTTAGGCAACACTATAAAAACGGGAACAACAATACTAAAGTACATAGTCGAACAGCTTCATGCGATGTTTACTTTGACAGAACTATATTAATTGATGTATCGTTCGACCGATTGATTGATGGGTACCTCATTCATCATGTTTTCGTTTCCTACTGACCTTTTTTTTTGTTCTCTCGATCACAACTATATTTTTGATTCAGTGATTGAGTATTGATTTGTATTTCACTGATTAAAAGTACCGGAATAATTATTTTTACATAGGAAACGGATGAGGAGACACATTTTTTGGTGACACTATTTCTTTGATTCAACGAAATCAGTATCCCATCAATTCCCCCTATGACTTCAATCCCATAATATTTGTAAAATGGTGATTTGTTTTCAATTCTTTCAACTGTCATTCACGATTTATCTACTACACTTCGGTTATGTTTTTCAAAACTTCAATGCATCACAGGTAATCGAACTAATATTCAATGGTCGAATAAAAATTCGAAAAAGCTCACTGTATAAAACCGAAAATTATCAATATTTTGAATCAAGTTCATACTTCATATTTTGCCTAGCTCTCGAACATCACGGATAATGATTTTAACAGAATCTTTTTTTTTTTTACTGAAAATATTATAAATATATCTGTTAAAAATTAAATCTTAAAACATATTTACTGTTACGTTTACACGTTTATTATATAAAATGTTTGATGGCATACTTGAGCGAAAGAATGGCTTCGGTTAAAATGAAACGACCTGCTAGATGGAAAATGAAGAGATCGAGAGAACGAGTGCGAAAATAGTGCCATCGATCATAGCCCTCTCGTGCGACGAGACACATTCCTCGAGCATGAGTATACGTATATATTGAAACGATGATTTTGTTTCATCTTCCGCTTCCTTCCCGTACTCCTCGAGTCATCTAAACTTGGCAAAAATGTTCAGTGTCCCCAAAATGCCAATGCCAGAATCGACCCTCGATCCTAACACGCTTTGTCCTCGAGTCTTCATTGTCAATGCTGAGTTTTCGTTTCTCTTGAATCTCTTCACTATCAACGATGAACAAAAATCTTCAACATTTTTCTAGCGTATAGAACAAATTTTCGTCAACACAAAAAAAAAAAAAGTGATCACGAGTAATCAACGTTGCGGAATATAATGATGAAATCTTTTTTGAAAAATGTTGGAATATCAATTCTCGTATGACTCGATATAACAGTACCAAAATAAAAATAAAAAACAAAACAAAAAAAATGCAATTATTTGAAAAATTCGATTATTCTGAGTCCTTTCAGAAAAAAAAAAAAAAACAAAAAAAAACTATTCGATTGAAACAGTATATCGTAGCTTTAAAAGACTCAATGAAATGTGAAACACTTTACGCTACGAGAAGCTTGATAAATGTGTTCAATCGTGCGAGAAATAGCCGAGTTGTCTAGCTGGAAATGAAAAATAAAAAATAAAAAATTCAAATTTCGACAAGGGTTATTCGATTAAGAAATTCTTTCGATTCGAGTCAGGGCGTACTCCGGGTGACAAAAATAAGTATGAATTTGAAAAAGCGTAAATATGTTTTTTTTTTTTTTTTTTTTTTTTTTCATTTTTTTCTTTTTTTTTTCGGTATATTCGCGTAGGCGAGGTCGAGTGTTTGGACGCTCGACAATACAGAGGGATGTCCTCGTGGTGTAAGTGGCGCGAGTCGATGACGAGGACGACAATCTTATCGAGAATCGAGGCAAAGTCAGTGGAAACGTATTTTTCTTATTCCGTTTTTCGCTGGTGGGCAAAGTTTTAATGGCTATATAGCCCCCCAAAAGATTTTGGAAGCGTGGGGGGGTAGAGTGAGATTTAGTGAGCGAGGATCTATCGCGCTTGCGTGGACGATCGTTTTCGACGGTGGGCATGGGTCTTACCGGTGCGCGCCATACGAACGACGACTGGTCGCGCACTACGAGTAGGGCGCTGGTCGGCTCCGAAACCCAGAAGAAGAGACGACTCGTTAGACGATAGCCGAGACGAAAAACCACGACTAGCAAGCTCTCACCTACCCTAACCAGTCGTTCTCTCTCTTTCTCTCTCTCTCTCTCTCTTTTTCTTTTTATCCGACTCTCACTCTCTCGTTTCTTTCGCTATATATTTTTTACTTTGAATCCCCACGGACGGATACACGCTCCATATCTCGGGTAATTGATAAACTGAAACGCGAACAGCTTTTGCCTCATTTCATCGAGGCCCGGAGTTACCATCGTGTCGGCGTATATGTAATTTGAAATTTTTTTTTGTTTGTTATTTCTCGCCAACCCTCGTGTGATCGACAACACCGGCATTCATCGTGGTCACTAAAAAAAAAAAAAAAAAAAATTGGACAAAAAAAAAACAACAACAACGAATATTCAACTATCGAACCGTTTGGAGGACAGTAACGAGAAGAATTTCGACGGAGGAGGGAAAGTCCTCTGGTGAGAAGAAATAATCGACTATAGGATACGAGGAAAGAAACAGGAAAAAATGTCGTCTTCAGCGGTGCATCAAGCGAAATCATCCAAGTACACTTACCGCTCAAGCGGGGGTGGAGGATCGGCCGACGTCAGCATCGAGTACAGCGCCGACCTGACCGCTCTCTCCAGGCTCGAGGTACGTTGTTTTTATTATTATTATTATTTTTTTTTTTCGTTCTTTTCTCTATTATTCCTCATTCCATGACACGCCAATTACCCATTGAACCTCCGACAAACTAATATCGTCGATAGTTTATTTGAAAAAAAAAAAAAAAAAATCCTTGTAAAAAGGAAAATGGCTTCGTCATAGTGGAAAAAAAAAGTGAAATACGCTGCAAAATGAATAAGAAAAATGGATTTTCGGAGGAGAATGAAGGACAAAGTGAATATCCCATCGGGAGGTGAAAAAAAAAAAAATATCGTCGGTGCAAATAAATTTATTGAACTTTTTTTCTTCGTTCGCTTTTTTTCGCAAACGAAATACTCCGAGATTCTTTAATGTGGTCCGGATTGAGTGACGCGATACGAAAGTTCAGTGACCATAAGGGATGTTAGTGCCAACGTATATATGCGTATAGAAGGAACGAAAGTGAAGACCTCGGACGATGCAATGTAGCTAACCGAATAGCTCGGTACGAAAATAGTCGGCCGGATGAATATCTCTGGTTGGCCCTCCCCTGAGAAGATCGCACCAGCAAGACGCGCGTGTGTGTGTTTGATACTGCGTTATTTGCAATGGCTATGTACCGAAACGTTTATCTCGTCACTTTGTGGCGCCCTCATCTTCAATGACGTCTTAAGACATCTGCCATTTTTCTTTTCCATCCTCTCCCCGCCCCCTCTTCTAACAACGAATGCAAGAAAAACCCCTCGAAAATGATGTATGTCTTCAACACGATAGCCGAAATGGCCAAAAATTCAAACGAATTACAAGTTTTTACAATCACACGAAGTTAGGCTAAAATTTTTAACTTTCATTCAAATGGTTGTACGGATAAATGACGAGTGCCAGTCCGGAGAGTAATTATTTGAATGAAAAATTATTATACACGTCATTCTAATTCACAAATATTTTTCTTACTTCCCGTTTACCCGAATGAAAAGCCTCCAATAACGAGAAACTCCCGTACCGGAATATATTTTCGTCAGCGATTACGTAAAGCTATGAATCGAGGCTCGTTCAAAACGAGACTGATGACGAGGCAAAAATTGACGAAAAAGAATTAAAAAAAAAAAAAAAAAAAAAAAATGATGCTAGTTACGAAAATATGGTGTTTATCGTTACAGGACAAAATTCGCCTGCTTCAGGATGATTTGGAGTCCGAGAGAGAGTTGCGTCAGAGGGTGAGTTTCGAGAAAATTGGTCTCAACGAAATATTGACAATTTCTTTTTATTTTCAAATTTGTGCTATTTAATTATTGGCGAACGAGTGTGATCTGAATTTCTTAAATATATTCACAAAGATTCGTTGAAATCGGCAAAAAGTCTGCTAGGTGAATGTAAAATATGGGAGATTGCTGTCGGTTTGGGACGCGAGGCAAAAAGCTCGAAAGACTCATAAACTTTCCAGAGTAAACGGGGCAAAATTATTTTTGGAATTGCGTTTTAACGGGGATAATATAACGGGAGGAATCCGAATATTGTGTAAGAAAAGCGAAGCCCTCATCGGCTAAGGTTCTCCTGGCGTAGGAAAAGAGACGACGAATAGTGGATTGAGCGGCAAAGACGGGGGGGGGGGGTGGGGGGTGGGAGGGAGATGGGGAAGGGAGCAGAGGGAAAGAGGGATATAGCCACTAGGTCGAAATGTCCAGCTCTCACGTCGTTTCTATTTTGGGGATCTTCGAGCTCTAGACGACGAGAGAGAAACGAGCTTAAAGCTTCTCTCCTCTTCTCTATGCATTCCATATAAACCTCTTGGCCTGGCTTGAATAAACACGATTTTGCGGCGCAAGAAAATCAACGGGTTTTTTCTTATCCTAAAAAAAAAATCTAATAATCATTGCAGAAGAATTAAAGATCCAGCAGCCATTTTTCACCACGAGAAAAAAGGATGCGCGCCAGCATTATTTTTTTTTTTCTTTTTTTGTAGATGTTGAATGATCCCTTATACATATACGTACGTTTGGGCATAACACACGAGATATACGTATATAAACGCATCGTTCGTAATATGAATAAAGCTACGAATATAGAGACCGGTACTCCCAAATTAGATTCTTCGCTATTCTCGCGATGTACGAGAGAGACACATAATATCTGTGACGTCAGGCTATATAATATGATCACCTATAGTTATTGGAATTTTGTTGTCATACCCAGAAATGTTTTTGCCCCTTTTGGAGACGACTAGAGAGTATCGAAGTCATTACGAAAATGATCGATTTCAGAATTTTTATCGATCATTATGCTCGGTGAAACTCGAATAAATATTAATTAATATGAATCATTATTCCGAAACGGAGGTAACTAATTGCAAGGAAACTCACACGAATCTTGAGATTTTTCTTGTTACGAACGGAGACACTGATTAGAGAAAGCGCAGCATATTTGGCTGATGCAACTAGTTTGAAGTTTGTATTTGTGCTAAGTCGCAGTTACGAATTATCTGCAACATTTCAAATCTCAAAGAGCCAAAATTATTTGATTAACTCGACTCGTGACTCTTGACTTTTCTTCAATACTCGAGACGAAATTATTCACTTACGATCAGATTTTTGGTTAATTAAATCAACTATCGTCAGCCATTTTAAAGCTCTTTGGATTCATATTCACAGATGATTTCCCATGTTTGTTTTATAGATCGAACGTGAGCGCGCCGATTTAAGCGTGCAAGTAATTCAGCTGTCCGAACGCCTTGAAGAGGCCGAGGGTGGCGCCGAATCTCAGGTCAGAATAATTATAAATTTATTATTAATTAAAACTTATTTTTCAAATTTATCGATACAATAATAATAGTATCGAACAAAAAAATTTTGATTTTCAAAAGTCTGATGAAATGTTTGTTCAAGTATCGTTGTTATGAGATTAAAGTTTATTTGTTTGTTTAAAGTTTGAGATCAACAAGAAGCGAGACACCGAACTGTTGAAGCTCCGTAAGCTTCTCGAAGATGTACATCTCGAGAGTGAGGAAACCGCTCACCATCTGCGCAAGAAACATCAAGAAATCGTGGTCGATTTTCAGGATCAGATCGATCAGCTGTCAAAGGCCCGTGCTAGGTCAGTATAAATAAAAACGAAACAACAAAAAAGAGAAGCAACGACAGTTTTCATTTTCTGCCAATGGCCATTGTGCGTAATTAGTATTATTCGAGGGGGTAAAATTACGGAAATAACAAATAAAATTTCTATCAAAACTGACAATTGTGCCTACGGAACTGGCCTGATTCCAAGCCAAACACCTCGCTCTCTAAACATAGTTCGAGATTTTCGGCATCGCCCGGCTCCGCTTCTCTTTTTTCAATGTTACAAGGACGTGTACCACTCTTCAACAAACATTCTTCCGGTCATTGTTGAGGTCAATAAGATTTTTTTCATTACTCAAAAAGCTTGCACAGCATATAACTCGCGGAAAATATATTTCGGCGACAATGAAGCTTTTTCAATCAGAACTTATTCAATCTTTCTCAAATTCATCGAAACACTTTATCGTCTTCAAATTAATTCGGATATCTGCGTTATTCAGTGGCTAAAAAAAACTTCATTCCGTTACGAACTAGCGTATATTTGAAAGAAAAAAAAATGTGTCTGCATTCGATCACGTCTCCATGATGCACAAATTCGCTGCAAACATTCACAAATGAAAATAATAAGATGACAAGGTGCTCAAGCATACTTTAGAACTTCTAAGCAAAACTCTGATTCCCATGAGGATTCTTAATGCATTTGTCAACGCACTTTTTCAACCCTGTTTTTTAAAACGTAAAAGGGACTGTTATTCGTGAAAAGCGGTTGCTGATCTCGAACAAGATGAAAATGCGAATGTAAACGGTTGGACAGGTGGAGAAAAGAGTCCACCTGTTGAAGGGTGTCCGGGGAGAAGGGTACGCGATGCAGGAAGAGGTGAACCACCGAGTTTGTCGGTTCAAGCCTCGTTAAAATGGTGCTTCAACGGACTTCTAATTCCTATACGTATTTCTCGGTTTTCGTTCCCTTTCTCTCTCTCTTCCTCTCTTTAACACACTTACACACACAAACACACGCACGCACACAGATGCTTTTGGGACGAGAGTTTTGATCTCCATTCGTTTGCCTCTGTCTTTCACGTTTGCTTCGAGCTCTCTCAACAACTTCGTCGGCATATGACTATTTTTAACCCGCGTACGTTCGAGTCGCGAGAGTCGCGAGAAACAGAAAGAGCGGGAGAGAGAGAAAGAGAAATCCTCAACCCCGCACTTTACCGCGCCATATTAGTCCACGAAGACCGCGGTCCGAATCCCCACTATATGCTCACGAAATCGTCTCGTATGACACCTTACACCCTCCATGAGCGCGTGGGTGGATCGTCAACGCGAAAAACAATTTCTTTTATCTACGTTTCTCCCCTTCCCTCCCCCCCCTCCATCTCTCCCTCTCCATTCTTTCCATCTCTTTGTG
Source organism: Campoplex capitator (assembly GCA_037576405.1). Classification (NCBI taxonomy): domain Eukaryota; kingdom Metazoa; phylum Arthropoda; class Insecta; order Hymenoptera; family Ichneumonidae; genus Campoplex; species Campoplex capitator. Next base: position 1,539,834 of record JARBWI010000323.1, on the reverse strand, counting down.
TTTCCGAGCAACCTGTCACTCGGATACAATGGAATATCTATGACTCCCGTGACCACAGCTCGCGCGGAAAATAACTGGAAAATGAGAGATATTAACAGTTCCTGAGAAAATCCCTCGTAATAGTGGCTAAAAACGACTCGTAGCTTGATACAGCAGCCATTTTCAAAGATAAACTACTTTTTTTTTTTCTCGTCCAAACGAATTCTCGAGAAAGGAAACACGCGATATAGCAAACCTCTTGATTATGTGCTCGAGCAAACCAGCGCTATTTTTAATGATATTTTTGTAATTGTTATCGGTTAAACCCTGATAGCCGAATAAAGAGGTCATTTTTGTTCCGACATCATTTGCATCGCTACAAACATCGATCGTATCAATGTATTTGAGACGATTTAACAGCCGTTCAGTCGGTAATAATTTTGCTACACATTTACATGCGGCGCAAAGTGTAGAGTTTTCGAGAAAAATTGCATCGAGTCACGCGTTCTTCTCATTTCGTCAGAGACTAATTTACTTTTCTCGAAACAAAAAATCGATGGAGAACACGTTTTATCGATGAATAACATCATTCATTTGCACATGAAGAAAAAATTGATTGATCTATCACATATCTAATTACGGGGCTCCAATGATGTTGTATCATTATCGAAATATCATAAAGTACTGAATAAATAAACTCGTTTTTTTATCGGACTGCACATTTATTTTGTGACCGAGAAGAGTGCAGTTGAATCGACGAAATCTGAAAGGTTTTTCGATGATGGGTAATTGACTTTTAATTCTTGGGAAAAATTTATGTACTTGTCTGAACTTTTTTACAGCATTTTTGCTGTGTTTTGCGATTTCTATCATTTTCTCTTTCTTCGTGTACATCAAAATAGCTGTGTGTGTGTGTTTTTTTTTTTTTGAGCTTTCGGAGTTTTGATCTCGTTGACTGGCAAAGAGTGCCGAAAAACAGTGACCGTTCGAAGAATACTTGTTACGTCGTGAAAATGAATTTGCTGGCTTTGCATTCGGCAATCGGAAAAGACAAAAAATTTTATTAGAAAACAAGAATTTTCATTTGAAAACCGCGAAAATGGTGGGTCGAAAAATATCTGGTGAAACTCATTTGCTGATTTTTAGTCGAATTCCTTGGTGGCATCATTGGCAAAGGTTTCCAAGGAAAAAGTTGAATGTTTCGATATCATCGCATTCGGGATATTGATAAAATATGTTTCTCCTTTTATAAGTCAGTCGATTCGAAATATTTAATACGGAAATAACCGTCTAAAACGGTTATTTCCTTTTCCGGTTGAAAAAAAAAAAAAAAAAAAAAAAAAAACTAAAATTCAAAATGAACGTTTCAGATCTGACAAGGAAAAATCCAAGTTTCAACAAGAAGTATACGAGCTCCTCGCTCAACTCGAAAATGTCACGAAGGAGAAATCCCTTTCGATGAAGACGGTCGAGAAACTGGAGATTCACGTTTCCGAGCTCAATGTCAAAATCGAAGAATTGAATCGCACGATAATCGACATCACGAGCCACAAGACTCGTATCTCACAAGAGAATATTGAATTGGTCAAGGAAGTCCAAGACCTGAAGGTCCGTTGATGAAAAGCATAAAAAAATTAAATAAAAATGTTTCATTACTGATTTTCATATAAAAAATGTTCGTTAATAATAATGATTACAGGTTAATATGGAGAGCATAAATTACACCAAGACTCAACTGGTTAGCCAATTGGAGGATTCGCGTCGTCGTCTTGAAGACGAAGATCGTCGTCGATCAATGATCGAAGCATCCTTGCACCAGGTCAGCCAAGAAATACCAATTTCTCACATTCCTTTCCTTTCTCCAATCGTGACGTCTTCATTTTTATGGAATCTTACGAAGATTCAGATTTAAAAAAATCAACCCAAATTCCTGCTTCCTATTCGCCTCAACATTTTTTATACTTTTACCAACAATTTCCGGCTTGTTCATAATAATTTTAAAAGCTTAATTGAAAAATTGACAAAATGCGTCACTTTTCCATGTTTCATTGACAAATGACTTTAATTGCCTTGTTTATCGCGATACAGAAAATTCAAAAAATCTTCGTGCCAATGTGTCACTATAAATCTGATTATTTGGTGTAACGTTCGATAACATTTGTACTCTGGAAAGGTCGAAATTGAACTGGAATCGGTACGCGTTCAACTGGAGGAAGAGTCCGAGGCTCGATTGGACCTCGAGCGTCAACTGGTCAAGGCCAACGGTGAGGTCTCCATCTGGAGGTCCAAATACGAGACCGAAGCTAACGCTCGCGCCGAAGAGGTTCGAGAAACACCTTTCTTCATTTCGTGTATTTATACGATCGAGAAAAATTCCATTTTCGTCGTTCATTGATATATTCTGAAAAGAGTATTGTCAGTTTATACAGTTGTTTGGTTAATACAGGTAGAGGAATTGCGTCGCAAATACACCTGCCGTATTCAAGAACAGGAAGAACAAATCGAGAATCTTCTCGTTAAGATAAACAATCTTGAGAAGCAGAAATCTCGTCTTCAGTCCGAGGTCGAAATTCTCATCATTGACTTAGAGAAGGTTGGTTTTCTACAACGAGGATAATCATTTCAGAATTTTTTTTCAGTGCTAAAAAACGATTTTGACGTTTTTTTTTTTTCAAGGCCAATTCTACCGCTCGGGAGCTTCAGAAACGCGTCGAACACATGGAAAAGGTTAACATCGAATTGAAATCGCGTATCGAGGAAACTGTCACCCTGTACGAACAGAGCCAACGCGATCTTCGCAACAAACAACAGGAATTGATGCGCTGCATGGCCGAATTGGAGAAAACTCGCGACCTCAAGGAACAACTTGCACGTGAAAACAAGAAACTTGGAGGTACAAATATTTTTCTTTCTATTCTTCGATCCTTCAAACATTGATTCGATATTTTCTTCTGTCGAATAAATCATAATTTAGATTTTTGTTAAGTTTTTACTGCAATTAATTTTACAATGAGATAGAAACGCAGCAAATATTTCGTGTACATTTTATCGAAAATTTGAAAAGGTCAAACAATTGCGAGCCTCAAAAATCGTAGTTACGCTTTCTCTCGAAAAGTGTCAGTGAAATTCGAAACGATAAAATGGGCAGAATCATTTGATTGCCTGGAGTCTCAACGTGAAAGAATAAATATTGAATGGTTTTTTAAAATGATTGATTCAGATGACTTGAACGACGCCAAGAACCAACTCGCTGACATGAACCGTAGACTCCATGAATTGGAACTGGAACTCCGTCGTCTTGAGAACGAGCGCGAAGAACTCGCTGCCGCTTACAAGGAAGCTGAAGCCGTAAGTGTTTCGTCGTAATTTATAATCGATGACAGATCTCAGTTAGCTGATAATAAAACAGGGAGCGATTTACTATTTTTTTTGTTAATTATTGAATATAAATTTTCAGGGACGCAAAGTCGAGGAACAACGATCGCAGAGACTCTCTGCCGAATTGAGCCAACTTCGTCACGAAACTGAGCGTCGTCTTGCCGAGAAGGACGAAGAGATCGAAGCTATTCGGTACGTATCTAATTAATCTTATCCTCCCAATTAAATCACCCGATTGATTGAGTAAGGTTAGTAAAGCGATGATTATGCTCGAGTTAAATAATCCTTGGCATCATCTCGTTATTAGAGCCTGATGAAAGAGGCTATTAGTCACTCATTCTTGTCAGTGACATCCAACAAGTATTTTTATTCGATCACATTTATAATTAGCGTCACTAATGATTCATTGATTCTCCAATTAATTACGTTTGTTCAGCCATTTTTTTTTTTTTCATCACTCTAACTTTAAACTGCACTTTGTTTTTCGTCTCTGTACTTCCATGGTTTGGATTCTCCCTGGATAAGAACTGATGCCTCTTATTCCTTTATTCATTGATCGCATGAAAATGAGATGGAATTATCGAAGCGTTAATTTTAGTCGTAGAAAAATATTTCATCAGCGCGTACCGATGAACGAAAAAAGTGAAAAACGTTTTCTTTGCTTTTGAAAAAGCAAAAATCGTCTGAATAACGTTGGAGAATAAATGTAAAAAAGGAAAAAAAACGTCCGCACCCTACGAAAGTCTGTCAGAAGCTGACGATCGATCTCTCGACAGGTCTCTCATCAATTTGATCAGATCGATCATATACCTATAAAACTGACACGTAAAATCTCAATTTGTTGGCCTCTGTCAATAGAACTATTATAGTCTAGCAAAGTCACGGTCTAATTATTAGAAGCGCTGATTGGTTGTTCTCGATGCGAGATGAGCAATGGGGCAACTGCGAGATCGTACAAAAATCTACATAAATAATGGGGCAGAGCTGAGATGGGGCTCATTTTTTTTTCTCTCGCGAACATCTTTTCGACACTCGGCTCGCGAACGTTGATGGACAACTACGGAACGACGACTGTACGTGGAGTTAGAAATCACGGCTGAATAAAAAGATATCAAAATGACTGGAGTCATTCCGAATGAGTAATAAAAATATACTGCTATCGCGGGAAATTGTGAACCGAAGTCTGAACGTTTAGATAATCGACGAAATCAGAGTGTTAGAAGACAAAGGAAGAGAGAGAGAGGGAGACATCAAAAGACTGAAAAACTAATAAAAATTAGTGAAATTCATTTAAATAAGATTTAAAAAAAGTGGAAAATTGAAAGAAAAATAAATAAATCTGCATAGAAACGACTTCCATCAGCAAACGAACGAACGAACAGGAGAGATAAAACGAATATAATTGCTCTCCAACCTGTAGAGTCGAACGTACCAAGTATTCTGCTATTGGAAGAAGATAAATATTATAAAAATGCCGAACGATATGCCTCTTGCTCAAATGCCCGTTGTCTCGAAGTGGCGTCACTATCCAACTTACGTGTACGAAAAGAATTACGCGTGCGGCATGAACTACTATCAACCGATGATCGATTACATGGATGAGCGTGATAGCCGTTTAGCTGAAGGCAATTGCTCCAAAGACTCGGATAAGCCGCGAAAATTGCCGGAATTGCCGTGGACCGATGGACGTGAAATTTGGGAAAATCGGCAAGTTTTGCCCTATACGAAGGAGGAATTGGTTAGACACGCGACCAACGCTGAAGCACGAGCCAAGGAACATCTGTCACGTTTCAAGGTACACGAATATGATGGATTGACTCTAGAAACAGGATTAGCGAAGAGAATAAGAGAGCAAGAGAGAGAGAGAGAGAGAAAAGGTATAAGGGGACAAAGAGAGAAAGGAATGGGGCAATGGAAGCGGGACGCGATAACAAGGGTTTGCAATTTATTCGAGCAGGGAGGGGGAAAAATTGGCGAGGGGGTTAGCGAGACGCGAAGGGGTAAAAATGGAAGATGATTGGCGCGGGCAACTTGGCGACTGGCTGACCTTTTCTGCATCTAATTCGGTCTCGTCGAAGAGGCCAGGGCTCGCGGGAGTTCTCGATTCGCAAAACCCTCCGATAGAAGCATTTCGGCACAGTGCGCCGAATGACGGGTCAACTTTTCACTTCGCCTTGCCACACTGCCATAACCGTGAATTTACGCAGTTGATACTTGAACTTTTCACTACTTTTTTTTACATCCATTTCTTATCTTTTGTTTTCATTCGGTGCGTTCATCAGAACGAGATTTAATCGCTCTTTAACAACCCGGAAGTTTTCGATTCGTAGCTCAGGGTGAGAATTATCGTTATTCATTACTGATAAAAAATCATAAAACTATTTGCATCGATGACTCATTAACTTTTGTCAAATTATTCATTTTTTCTCCGCGTGAGAAATATCTCTTTACGTAATATCTCCGGACATTACACCACTCGAGAAGCTCGCTTCATTCATCTTCATGATCATTAAACTTTATTGAAACTTCATCGACAATCGTAGAGCACTCGAAATTCACGATATTTCAATTACCCAACAACAATAATTATAACGAAAGAATTTTTTATCGAGTATCATTAATCGTTTGAATGAATTTACACGATATTTTGACAGCTAAAATTTATATTTAGATTTATATTTTAAGATTTTTCCGATGGCAAACAATAGTTGCTTGAAAATAGTAAAAACAAATATTAGGCTGAAAAAAAAAGAAACAAGAACGTGAAGAATAAAATTGTGAATAAATCGTGTATTTCAAAGCTAGCGAAACGTTCGGACTTCAGTCTGAAAAAAGCGGTCGAAGCGACTCACGTGACGAAAGAAGTACTCTCATCGAGCCGAGAAGCGAAAAAATCAAAAATGTCTTCGAGGATACGAGAAATATGCGCCTCTCAAGAGATCGATGAGTCGGCATCAATGGCAGATTTATCAGTTCAGACTATTCGAAACATGCAAATGATCAAGGACGTTAAACAAGCCCTAGAAACTGGAAAGAGGCTGCGGGGAAGATCAGCAAAGAGCATCGAATTTCAGCTCAAAGCAGAGGCTTTGAAAAATTGCACCCAAACTCAGGAGATTGCGGACATTCGAAAATATCAAAGAGATAGCGCGAACGCGTTACGAGAAGAAATAGATCACGAGGGTTATATGCAAGAGAGAGCGAGACGCTTTTACAAAACCGAAGAAGATTTCGAACGCTTGGACGAACTTACCGAAGAGCTCAAAACCCTCGAATGCAAATCCAACATTTATTTTAGTGACAAGAGGTAGCCGAAACAAACAAAAAAAACAAAAAAAAACTCGAAAACGATAGAAATTATTTGTTTTTCTTGTGCAACCTTCGTGCTAATTTATCATCGTTTGTAAACCCTCATCGAAAATCAGAGAGATGAATCTCACAAAAACTGAGACCTCGAGCATTAACAAAACGAAAAATGAATAAAAGGTGAACCGCACAGGAGAAAAAATAGCTTGAAAATTCGTGGTGAATCCCGAATGAATGTCCCCAAAAATCATGCATTCCCAATCCGTTTGATTCTTGTTCTTGTTCTTGGTTTAATAAATCTTTGTTTAATCGATTTTATTACGAAATAATTACAGCAAGCAAACGAGCATCGAGATCGAACAGTTGAACGCTCGTGTCGTCGAGGCTGAAACGAAACTCAAGACCGAAGTGCAGCGAATCAAGAAGAAGCTCCAGATTCAGATAACCGAACTCGAGCTCTCCCTCGATGTTGCTAACAAGAACAATCTTGATCTTCAAAAGACTATCAAGAAGCAGTCTCTCACCCTCACGGTTAGTCCACAAACTCGTTACTAACAACAAATGAATAAAGTTTCGAATGAAGTTTTTCTTCCTGGAATAAAATCGTCGATGAAAATTTGTAAAGAAAATTTGATAATTTGAATATATTTTGATTTCAGGAACTGCAAGCTCATTACGACGAGGTGCAACGCCAATTGCAGGTGACCCTCGATCAACTTGGCATCAGCCAGCGTCGCCTACAATCTTTGACTGCTGAGCTCGAAGAAGTTCGCGGCAACTACGAATCCGTGAGTCTTTTCATTTCTTAATCAATCAGTAAATAATAAATAAAAGTGAAGAATATTTGAACAAATAGAACATGATCCGTGTCTCACTTGACAGGCACTTCGGGCCAAGAGGACCGTCGAGCAGCAGTACGAGGAATCGGTCAGTCGAATCAACGAACTTACGACGATAAACGTAAATATTGCATCGTCGAAGGCAAAGATTGAACAAGAATTGACAGCTCTTGCCGGTGATTACGAGGAAGTCACGAAAGAGCTTAGAGTCAGCGATGAAAGATATCAACGTGTACAGAACGAGTTTAAGCACACCGTCGAAATTTTGCACGAAGAACAAGAGCGTATTGTCAAGATCGAAGCTATCAAGAAGTCTCTCGAGATCGAAGTTAAGAATCTCTCGATCCGTCTCGAAGAGGTCGAGGCTAATGCGATTGTCGGTGGTAAACGCATCATCAGCAAGCTCGAGGCCAGAGTAAGTATTCATTTTTTTTTTTTTTTTCATTTATACCCACTCGAATTTCAGCACCCGATTTTTCGTCGGGGAAATCGTATTTTTTTCAGCACGAAAAAACTGAGTCGAACATCTTTTTAAAAATTCTTCTTTTCCACTGATCTACCAATTCCTGTAAAATTTGGAATTACACTGGACGAACATTTTTCCTGACTTTGCTATGAATCAACGAACAAAAATGTTGCTAAAACGTTTTCATCCCTATGACAAAAAAATACAATGAAAATTGAGGCGAAATTTTGAAAAACATTTGAAGTACAATCGAAAATTATTAGCCAAAACAAAACTTTAGTCGCAACGAACTCGAATCTGGCTTAAAATCGTTTTAATTCATGCTCATTTATCATTTTTTCGAACGACGAATCATCCACATTGCAACATACCTTTGAATGATTCAATACTTTCTCATTTTTGCCAGAAAAAAAACTTTACGAGAAGCTGTAGGAAAAAAATGTATAGAAAACGAGCTCAGCTTAGAAAATCGAATTTTCCGATAAAACTTCAACTTGAGGACAATAAAAATGATTGAAAAATCTGACACGAAAGGGAACGATCAACGAACGTCAATACGAATAAAGATACAGAAAAAAAAGTGTAATTTGATAAATTCGCGTGCGACAGTAACGAGTTGTAAATGAAATTTCAATTTCCAGATCCGTGATTTGGAATTGGAATTGGACGAAGAGAAGCGCAGACACTCAGAAACGGTGAAGATTCTCCGCAAAAAGGAGCGTCACATCAAGGAGGTGATGATTCAGGTTGAGGAGGACGCGAAGAACGTATCGCTCCTACAGGAATCTTTGGACAAAGCGTGCCAGAAGGTCAACATCTACAAGAGGCAATTGCAGGAGCAGGAGGGTATGTCGCAGCAGAGCGTTACGCGAGTGCGTCGTTTCCAGAGAGAATTGGAAGCTGCGGAGGATCGTGCCGACACCGCTGAGAGCAATTTGACGTTGATCCGCGCGAAGCACCGTAGTTTCGTAACGACCTCCTCAGTCCCCGGATCCCAGGTCTACCTTGTCCAGGAGACGAGGCGAGAGGAGAGCATGTAAAGAAAAAAACAAAACAAACAAACACTGATGAAAAAAACCGCGTCTCGATCTAAGGAAAAAACAAAAAGTATAAAAAAAAACACACACACACACACACACACAAGCACAAAGAATACCGCTCAGTCCTACCCCAAAAAGCGAAAGAATAATAATGGAAAAAGCGCCTGGAACCCTCCGTGCGAATACGAACCTAGCGTGCAATATCGCTGAGCCGAAAAATGGTATAAAAATAAAAGCAAACAGTCACACTTACACACGAATTCAAACACTCGAACACGTTTTGAAAAATGATTAAATTACGTCCTTTCCAACGTTATTATGTTACTCTCGATCTTACTGTAGCGATAGTAAAAAGAAAAGAAAAACCAAACAAAAATAGGCCACATTCGATCTAGTCAACCTCTCCTCTTCGAATGGAAACAATGCAAAAAAAAAAAAAAAAAAAGATTAAATGACCTGCTCGGGAAATCGCCTTCGTAGGCTACGACGAATAAAGCCGCTTTTCTATTCGTTTATTTCTCGTGAAGATCGTGATGACAACGCCGCGTGAACGAGATGCTATGATTTTTGCAGCAAAGAATTCTCATCAACGAACTCCGAAGAAAATTATATGAATACCAGCGAAATTTCATCTCCGTTATGAAAAAAAAAAAAATAAAAAAATATTTATATATATACAAAAAAGTTTATATAAAAGCAAGAAAAAAACAAAAATGTGAATCGTGCAAACACAAACATAACATCTCACAAACACGAATACACCCACAGAGACAATCGCCCGCTGGATTTGTTAAGAAACTATTTTATTTTTATAAAAGAGAATAAGTGAGATATAGAGCGGATAACACACACACGGACACACAGATGGTACATTTTTGAGTGTTCGACTCGGCCAATTTTTTGTTATTGTCGCACCAGACGAGACAAGATTAACAGAATTTATGAATGAAAATAAAAAATCACTATCAAATGACAATAAATAATGATGAAAATGGACAAAAAAAGAAAAAACGAAAGTGTGAAAACAACAAAAAATTTCGTAAGAACGAAATTAGCTTGCGGTGAGAAATTTTTAATTCAGTTGAAAGAGAAAAAAAAAAAGATTTTTTTACCGTGAAAATCTCGGATCAGTCGAGCCATCGGCACATGAAAATACAATAATCCAAGGATGAGTAAACTCAATTGACACTCGATATCGCGACAAATTCCAACATTTCCAGCGATAAAAAAATAATAATAATAATAATAAACCTTTGCTTGGTCCACGAGAGGGAAACACATCGAAAAATACCGTCAGATCAAATGAACAACGAACAAACTCACAAAAATAAATTGCATTATTACTACTTACCGAACATCATCTCACTTGAAAAGAAAAACATCGCACCGACCGATGATTATGTGTATATCTATTTATACATGTGTATACCCCCCACAGTTATACATTTATACATAGATGTACGAATAATCCTCATTTTAATTTATCGTTAAAGTAAGGAAAATAAATGAAAGAAATACGTATACACGTCTACCAAACGTACATACATATTGTATTTAAATAATAATAATAATAATAATAATAATTCTACTCTATTACTACATAGATAGGTATTATTTTGCCCATTCACAGAGCCTCGTTGTACGACATACACATTAACCTGTGTCAACATATATAATTTAATAATAAACTGAAACGCGTACGTACGAAATTATGGATTCTGTCATCGCTGGCTTTTCTCCTTACTCTCGTTTCCAATATTCCTTCGCAATTATTCCTCGTATACGATGATTTCTTTTGTCATTGAACCTCGATCGATACGATATGGGCCGAAAAAGTATTTGATGCGTCGAATCTGTCAAGATCCAAAAGAAAAGTTAATTGTGCGACAAAATTAAACGTTTTAGCATAGCTGAACAAAATTGAATTCGCTTTAACAACAATCGGGTTCTAACATTTGATTCTTGAATTCGTTTGATCAACCTCTGGTTTCAAGGTCACCTTAACTTTTATCAAAAGTCAAACTGACGTTTGATTGTTGGCCACGAAATTATGAACTTGGAATAAACGAAAATGGACTCGTTTCAGAATTAACAAAATATAGTGAAACCCAGATATTGCTTTTTTTAGAAGTTCGAACCAACAATAAGAATCGTAAAATAAGAATCGCAATGTGAAATGAAAATCTTCTTACGCCTACAAAATCAACCGGTAATTCGTGATCGATTGTTTGTTTTATTTTTTCATTTCAATAAAATTCTTGAGAAATGGTAATTTTTTGAATGAATTTTATAGACGAAAGTGCATAGTGATTGAAGGATCGAATGACTTTCGAAAATTAGTGACGACTAATGAGAATTCGACGGATTCAAGAAAGGTTTTCGGATTGAAACGACATTTATTTATTCAACGAATGTCGGATCAAAATTCTTTTCATTTACTCAGATATAATCCAGCGACAGCATCGAGAAAAATATTTCATTTGAGATGAACGAAAGTATGAGGGATAAAAAAAAAAAATTTAAACTAATAAAGTTTAATTTTTTTGTTCGTTTATTTTTATGTTTTATTTTTGAAAGTAAATTTCTTTATTCCAGCGAATTACTTGTATTTTAACCACAATGGTGTTTTTCGTAGTACGATCAACCGATCATATTACTGTTGGAAAGATCGTAAAAACTCGAAATCTCTTTAATGTGGCTGCGATTTTCACAGCCGGAGGATTCCAGCTGAAAAAATAAAATAAAAATAAAACTACCGGTATTAAATGATGTTTCGTATAAAATGTATAACTCGCGATCTCTATTGACCGAGCTGATTTCGAGTTTTCACGAGCTTCGAACGTCGTTTTATCGCGTTACAAAAAATCATTAATTATCATTAAAACATTAGATACGATAATATATCTATCAACGTTATTCATACTATATCCTCGTTCGTCAACATACGCTCACGCAGACTCGCAACACATTTTGCCTTCGATTGAACGAATACGAAATATTGCGGAAAAAAAAACGTCGAAGCAATATGAATAAATTTTTGAGAAAATAAAAAATCAAAATGTTGACGAAATTTAATTACAAAACGAGACAGCACGTATTCGTATTTTAATTCAAAATTTCTATACGCTTCGTTTACGAAATATTTCATAATTGTTAATCATTATTGTAATATATTAGCAGACTACAATGAATATTGTTACACAATCGTTAATGTATCTGAACGCTTTTTTAAAAAAACGTTGTATTCTTTTTATTTTTTTATTTCATCTATTGGTCAATCGGGATTCGACTCTTTTATTTTCGTGTTAATAGTTGTCTGTGTTTACGTGTGATTTGGTAATGTGTCAGACGTGTGCGCCATCGGGGAATTCTATTTTTATATAATTAGCGGATCTGAGTGTGTCTGTGTATGTTGAAAAAAAAAAAAAAAAAAAAGTAACGAGATAAATGAAGATTGAAAAAAGAACGATACACTTGTCAATTTTCAATCCCCGAGCTTCTCACAGTTTATTTTTTATTTTTTTTTTTTTTCTACTTTTAAGATCGACTGTTGAAGATGCAATGAAAGAAACATCGAAATAATTAAAGAAAACGGTAACTCGAAACACGCCTACGGTTCGATTGCTCTCGTGAAAACGTGCTGTCCACCCTTATCGCTGCGAACATGACTAATATTTCACCGAACTCTCTTTTTTTTCCCAATTTTGGAAACGTAAAAGTGGCAAAGGAAATAAAAAAAAATATATATATATATAAATTATTTGCATACGTATCGATTATTCTTTTTCTCGTGTCATTTACAAATTAGAAACAAAAAAAAAGATATTACAAAAAAACCGTTCACCGAAACGTCGACTACGGCGTTTTGTAATCGCGCGTACAAATATTCGCTCTACGAAAATAATTACAAATTCTCGTTATTCGTGCTCTTCGCTTCATAATCACGCATTTATACCCTTCTTTTTATTATTCTTTATGTACAGAGTATCATACACGGGGGGAAAAAAAATAGCCAAAGTAAAGGGAGACAAATTTTATTTGCATTATGATTTTACCGTGAGTGAGCAATTATTGATAACCCTGAAAATTACTTTACTTTTAAAGTATAAAAAGAATAAATCTTTAATTGTCGAAGAACTGAAATACTTGGAAAACATTTTTTTATGAACGTTACATTTTGTATGATCATGAGGGGAAACAATTCTCAGAAATTTATCTATTTAAAAAAAAATATATATATTCTTCAAAAAACTATTGACTTCCGCATAAAATATTAAGCAACAAAATTTTATTGAAATATCGAAATATTTTGTTGAAACGTTTAAAAAATTAATAGATGATAAAATACCCCGAATGTTTCGAAAACACTTGTTCCATTGGAGCCGAGAAACAAAATCACAAAAATCGTGCTTGTCCAGAGCACTTTAATTAAGATTTTCCTTTTAAAAATTCATTCATATTCTTTCAGAACAAATAACGAAGCGATATTCGTTGATTATTCATTAAAAATTTGCACATTATTAATAAAAATATTCATCATCGAAATAAGTATTTCAGACAATTAAATAAATTAAATAAATGATTAATATTAATTTTGAAACGAAGACTTGTGTGATTGCTTGCCGACTTTCGCGAATTCAACACCAAATTATGCTTGTGACTTTGAAAATGAAGGAATACGACAAGAATAAGATGAAGGAATGAGGAATAGCCCTTTTAATTTCGACGAAAAAATGATATCGATCGATTCCCACGGAATATTAGGCGAGGAAAATATTTTCCGATAGTTGCAAACGAATCCGGAATGGAAAAAAAAAAAAAAAATTAGCTATAACGCGATAGTTATCATACATATAATATAGTACTCGTGGTCGGTGGAAGAGAGTGAAGAGCAATAAATAAAAAACAGAGAAAGTTGGACAGGTATAAAAGAGCGTATAGGAAGGCTAATATCGACTAATGATTTATTTTCATAATATTCCGGATAAGTTTGCATCAAAGAGGTAGAAAAAAGATGGAGATTTGAAATGGAGTAAAAGGAATCCTTAAACGCCACGATTAAAATTCTTAAAATCGAACATAGCTTGAAAGAGTCGTTCAACAATTTGTTTCATTCGATCGTTACTTTTCGTTTTACTTTATCTCATGTTTTATGTTTTCTTTTTTTTGTTTTTTTTTTTTTTTTCCTTTTTTAATTTCTTTTCTTAATTCTACTATTCTAATATAGTACGTACGTATTTATGTATGCATAAAAACTAGACATAATAGTGCGGATATCGTTCTATAGGTATCTAACTCTTTTCCTAATGCCGTTGGCTCATTTTTTCATAATTCTTTTTTTTTTTCTCTTTCGCTTCGTTTTCATTTTATCTTTGTAAATTCGCCAAATTTTGCGTTATCTCTTTATCATCATTTGTATCAATAATTTGTACAGTCGGGGGTTCAACGTCGGAGCAGGTAGGGAGATAGGCGTACGCGCACAGGCGTTTATTTATATTCACAATCCTATGATTATTTATACAATTTTATCGGAGCATGGATTGAAAACTCGTGTGGTTTATTGGCAGTTTGGCTGTTTTATCGGTTACATCGAAGTTAGATAGGACTGTTATTGTGTTCTACAAGGCCCAGCAGCTTTTCACATTGTTCCATCGATTAAATAACAAAAGAAAACTAATAAAATGTTTTTAAAATCCAGAAATATACATTTAAAAAAAAAAAAAAACACAATGTCTAATAACGTTGAAAAATCATCACTCTTCTGGACAATCTGGAAAAATGATGTTCATGTCCAACGAAAACGGTATCAAATTCATTTCGATTGTATCGGAAGCAATTTATTTCGTAAATTTTCTGTTTTCTGATTAGCCAATGGTAAATATGATTAAATAAACACCATCGAACTACCGTGCATCAATAACCGTTATATTATTCATATGTGAATTCCAGAGTAGAGGAATTAGGGAGAAAAAGGCGAGGAGGGATATGCTGTTAGGTAGCTTTGTTTTCAAAGCTATTCCGTTTTTCCGTATACTATAAGATTTTACGATTTTATTGTTTTTCGTTTTTCTTTATCACCGTTAACGAGTTGATTGTTCAAGAGAGAGGAGAGAGAGAGAGAGGGAGAGAGAAAGTGAGAACGTTTCTCACGTATATTTTTTGCTGGTTGGGCAAACCGCTGTGTATCTCGATTTAGTTAACTTTTTTTTCGTCAGGTATTGGCACAAGATTGTACTAAATGGTTTGATAAACCTGTAAGAGAGATTGCGTCGATACTTCACGTCACACTTGTTGAAAACGATAAATATATATTTACTATTATATGATATATTATGTGTTATGCATGTATTTATATATGTAACATATACATAATGTCGGGGAGAGTTTAAATTAATTATTTTTAGAGTGTAATCGTACAACGCGAAGTATCGACGTCTCTAAATTATCGTTAATTACGTATTTAAATTAACCTACGAGTAATAGGAATGTATGAAGAGAGTTTTGGGCTTTGTAGGGGAATTAAGAAAGGGAAATAATTGTCTCGTTATCCACTTTTACGAATGGTACAATTGTTTCGCGTCATTCGTCACGAGACTCTAGACGCGTTTCTTCTCGACTATGTTTTCTTTTTTTTCGATAGTTTGTTTTTCTTTTTTTTCTTCTTCTTCTTTTTATAATTAACCACCGTACCAGTACGAATATTAGTTTCAGTCTTTGTGTGAATTGCGATCCACGAGTGGACTTTAGCGTGTTCCGATTTACGAATAGTAAAAACTAGGAAAAATTCATCGTAAATATTGTTGACAGTGTGCCGAGTACCCCAAAGAGTTGAGCTCACTAGCGTTTATTCATTATCATTTTTGTTTTCTTTTATTGGATTTGTCGAGTCCTGGCCTACATCGGCAATGAGCTCAACGAATGAAAATGAAAATTAAAAAAAATTCGTGATGTTAAATATTGCGTTGTTGGAATTCACCGATCTCTGAAGTTTTTTAATGGCAAAAATATCTTTTTGCAGATTTTTTTTGTTAGGTTTCATCGAAACAGAGAACTCAATGCACAAAAAAATGTGAAAATTTTGGGCACTGTTGAAAAACGAATAACTCTTGTCACGTTTAAACGGTGATTTTCGAGGCAAATACAAGTCAACAATAGATACGACGATTTTCGATCGGTATACGTTGTCAGACAATCGAGAAATGACGAAAAAAAAGTATGTTATTAGGAAATTGAGATACTTTAAAAGAGTGCTTGCAGCTGGGCCTACGTAGAATTATTCAGTCTAAACTGTAGTGTATGAATTGTTGTCGAATAGAAAAAGAATGGAAAAATACGATACACGCGTATAATTTGCGTTCTCTCAGTTA
Source organism: Campoplex capitator (assembly GCA_037576405.1). NCBI lineage: Eukaryota > Metazoa > Arthropoda > Insecta > Hymenoptera > Ichneumonidae > Campoplex > Campoplex capitator. The sequence goes on along the minus strand of JARBWI010000323.1, from coordinate 1,523,459 downwards.
TTTCTTATTTGTTTTTGTATATATATATATATATATGTATATATGTATAAACTCATGATGGAACACTCCGAAGACTCTTACGTTTGCTATTGGATGACCATGATTTGTTCTTTTTTCTCCTGTTTCTATATATTTTTGTTTTTTCATTATTCACCACACATGCTCGCAATTTCTAACCCTTGATTTTCTATATCCAGTCGTATAACGTCCGCACTCTCACTCTCAACGGTTCTAGTACTATGTAATTTCCTTTGGGAATAACGGTCTCGAGACAAGTGAAAAAAAAGAAAAAAAAAAAAAAAACCATATATTATTTCTCGCTCTTGTTCAACTCTGTACTTTTTTTTCTTTGTTCGTTCTCGCTTCACTGCTTTTTTCCTATCAGACCAATCTTTTACATCTCCGACTCTCCATAAAGCTACCCTAGCAATTTACATCTAATGCAATCCCGTCACTTCGTGGATTTGTTCACGAAACTTTTTTCTTTTCTTTGCTTTTTTTTTTTTTTCAAAAATTCTTTACACTTACATTTTCAGCCGAAAATTTCAATCGTACACAATTTGAAAAAATTTATATATTTCTGTGTTACGAAATTTTATTATTATTTTTTTTTTCTATAAAAAATTCATCGAAGAATATTCAAACGACTTCCTTTTACATGAAATCGAAGGAAATCTAGTCCGAAAAACTCATTTGAACAATTTTTTGCTTGAAATGCTCGTGGAGAATATTGCAGCTCAATTGTTATTAAGAATCAGTGTTAAAAACATTAGAAAAGTGGCGCGACTTTTCATGATTTTTTTTTTTTTTTTCAATTCTGCCAAAAAATTCGAATCAAGTGAAATTTTTGGCTGGAAAAGTAGGTACAAGAATTCTTAAACGTGTAATTTCATACATACATTTTTATACTTAAACTTTGCATCGATAATGATCCAAATAAACTCGTTGGATTCTATCGGTAATTAAACTTATTTTTCAAATTCCCATACCGAAGACTAAAAATTAAAAAATTCCCCGAAAATAGAGTTCTCTCTTGTGATTAAATTTTGTCGTCGATTCACGATTTCGAGTTTTTCTTTCGTCATCGGTTTTATATATTTTTTCGTTCTTTCACCTTTCTTCCTCTTTCACGCACCCAGACATACACACAACATTTGTCAAAATCATCTAATCGTTCCTAAATACAATATTCAGCTCGCATAGCACCCTTAAACCTCAGCCTTGACGCGTTACAAAGGAAACACTTTCGAAAATGTCGCGCAATAATTCCGATTAACGAGCCAAGATATCGCGCCCAATTTTCTTTCTCGTTAAACGCTCTCCGTATGGAATATTTTTTTTTTGTCTTGTTTTTCATATCAATTCTTCTTCCATCCGCGATTTTTCATTTATTTTTGAGCAAAAACATTCGGGTGTGCTTATAACGTTAAAAAAATCGTATCGCTCGCACGTACTCGTGTAGTACACTTGTAATTTCTTTGTTTTCGGTTTTGTTTTGTTTTTTTTTTTTTTTTTTTTTTTTTTTCGTTAATTTTTAGGTCATACATATGTCACCGATATATTGACGGCTCAAAGGCAGTGCTAACACTCCTTGTAATTAATGTTTTAAGGGGGGAAACCAGTTTAGGAGGCCGAAATTTTGTTTGTTTTTCGTGAATTTTTTACATATGGAATAAATAAACAGAATTTTTTTTTAATTTGAGAATATTTTATTCATGGTTTGAAATAGACTTGAGAATTTTTTGAAGCGATTTCCGCCGGAAACAGTGTCACTAGATCATGGACGATTACCATCGGAGTATTTTGCTGGTGGGCATTCCTGTGGTTTTAATTTTCATCTGTAATCATCACAATTTTTTTTTTTCGTTAACAACATATTTCCTAAGAATATGAACCTAATTCTGGAATTATATGATTATTAAAAATATGTTTTTTTATGCGAAAAAGGTGAAAAAATATGGTATAAAAACATAACATTGTCTTCAAACACCTCAAAAAAATGCAATTTTCAATTTTTTTTTACACAATCAGGTTCATATTCTTAGGAAATATGTTGTTAACGAAAAAAAAAAAATTGTGATGATTACAGATGAAAATTGAAACCACAGGAATGCCCACCAGCAAAATACTCCGATGGTAATCGTCCATGATCTAGCGACACTGTTTCCGGCGGAAATCGCTTCAAAAAATTCTCAAGTCTATTTCAAACCATGAATAAAATATTCTCAAATTAAAAAAAAATTCTGTTTATTTATTCCATATGTAAAAAATTCACGAAAAACAAACAAAATTTCGGCCTCCTAAACTGGTTTCCCCCCTTAAGCCTTATACGAAAATATTAAGGCCAACTAAGACCAATGGAGTTTCGCGCTCAAAAAAATGTTCATCCCAATTCATTTATTTTCGCGGAGACGCGCAAACAATTTCCAGCACTTTCGATATATTTATTTTTTCGTCCTCAACCTAACGTGATTCCAATTCTTTTTAAAATTGTATTCGAGTTTGAGACACGAACGCATGAAAGAAATTTTTTTATCGTTTTATGGAGACGATTGAATCTCGATTCGAATTCGAAGGCCTTGGCCAGCACGGGCACAAAATTTTTTATCGTAGCTGAGAACCGCTCGTTGAACGAAACGAGAGGTTCGCAAAATTAATTGTTATGTATACTTGTTTGGGAAAAGAGGAAGAAAAAAAGAAAAAAAAAAAAAAAGAAAAAACATCCTTGCCAGAAACGAACAGGTTTCTGGAACAATTGATCTCTCGGCACTTTTGCGCACATTTCCAGATAGGAATGATTTACGTAACAGTTTTTATATTTTTGTTATTCTTATAGCTGCACATCTCGCCGAAATCCTGTCGATGGATCTCGTTCGAGGGTTTCGATGCGACACAAGTGCATCGTTTTAAATGTCACGATCTTTCACACTACGAAAGTTCTCGAAACAGTTGAAAAATGAGGATTTTGTTTATTTGTTCGGAAAATACGATGATTATTTCGTTTCTTCGTTAGTTTTTTTTTTTTTTTTTTCTTTCTTTCACTACTTCAGATCTTCCATGGCGCCGTAATTCGCTAGAGACTTTTTAATCCTCAGCGCAGTTAATCTCGCGGCCGCATTGTGATACCAACACTCTTTCATCACTTTCGACATAACTTGAAGTGCCTGAAAAACAATAGATAAGAAAAATCAAATAAAATATAGTTAATCGAAATTTCAACGATACGCATCGATACACTTACTTCAATCGATTGCCATCGGTTAGGTATAGATGGCCTCTGTCTATCGGTGCAAACGACTTTGCGCATTTCCTCGATCGTCGGATCGGATGGTACCAAATCATAAAATGGTAATTGATACTCATCGTGTATACCACCGACGTTGCATCGCCTCGCTATTTCCCACAGAATTAAGCCGAGAGCATAAACGTCTGCTCTTTTGAACGAATCGAAATGATTCATGTTTATCGCCTCCTCGAGAACCTGAAAAATATGGAAAACATATTTATATTCATTATAATTGAAAAAATTTGAGATTTTTATTGGAAAAATTGTGAGTAATAATGTGTACGTTACCTCGGGAGCCATATATCGTTTAGTTCCAACCCTGTTGTTCAACTGTATATCTACCGTGTCGGTAATGACATCATGGCGAACAGCCAGACCCAAATCACCAATGGCACACGTACCATTTGTCTTTACAAGAATATTCTTCGACTTTAAATCCCTATGAGCAATCGCTGGTTTTCCCTGAGTACCAACAATCTCCATATGCAAATGTGCAAGTCCTGTAGCCATTGATAGGGCCATTCTTATCATTCCATTCGTATCTACCGTCGAGCGATTCAGATAATCGAAAAGCGAGCCTTTCTCGTGATAATCCGTGATCAACCATAACTGCGTCCAAGTCCCATTATCTGCAAATAACAATTTATTTTTATTAATTTTCTTCTTATAACCATTATTCAGTCATCACTTTTTCACCGATTCCTCTTAATCTAATGATATCTTACCTTTGTTATCGGCAGCTATAAAACCAAGAATATTGTCATGCCTGAGCATAACGGTCTGATATATTTCGGCTTCTCTGAACCACGATCTCTCTTCTCGAGAGCTGAAAATTTTAACAGCTACATTTTCACCCCGCCAGCGTCCACGCCAGACCTCGCCAAACCGCCCTTTGCCGATTGTCTCGACGAGCTGAATTTGGCGGGCTATACTCCGTTGTACCAACAGCGGCAAACCTACTTGATGTACAAAATAATCCAGAAACATCCAAATTTCAATATTAATTTCATCCCAACATTCTCTTATAAACTATTGAAAAATACGAATTATAGAATCATCTGATAATAGACGTTTTGCAATAGATTTCATTCAGTTTTTCTATACTTTTTGTTTGTTCGTTTTATTTACAGATTTGAAAAAAAAAAAAACAATCAATTCAGCTGTTATCCTCTCACACTGAGAAAAAACATTTGAAATTGTGGCGAACAAATTAAATTTGTTGATTCAACGATATTTTTGTCGTGGTGAGAAATTAAGTATTTGAATGAACCGAATTTCGTTTGGGTTAACAAATTTCATTTTGTTCGCTACGATTCGTTGAACCAACAAAAAAATTTGTTGAACCAACAGAAAATTTGTCGAACCAACAAAAAATTTGTTGAATTTACGAATTCATTTTTCTCAGTGCACGTTTTATGGAATTTCGAAGACTCAAAAGACACGAAATTTCAATTCTCATTCAATTATAAATGATAGGAATTCGAATAGTTTTTGAGTAAAGTAAAAATAAATAAATATAAAAATGTAATAATAATTTTTCTGATATTTTTCTGACAGACTTGAGCTAAGCTTACCTGAGCCACTACCGCTGGTGGTCATTTCTAGCATGTCTCTTATGGTAACACCACCGAGAATAGGTCGATCGGGTGCTTCGAGTGAATCGTCTGGAAAATGTCTCGCTGGTCTTCTTCGTGTCATGTGGATATGATAGACTACCATAACGACAACGCAAATAGCGCAAATTGGTAGCGCTATCGTCAAGGCCATTTTCCATGTCGCCCATGCCCCGACCCCTCCGTTCGATGTAACTTTTGTTCACACATACGAATTTTCGTCAAAACGTGATTGATCATTTAGGTTCGTTGATCAGAATCGAACAAATGATACTTCAGCTCGAAATTACATTTTACAAATTTCCTTGTATCAATGCGATTCAAGACTGACGTAAAAGTGGTCGATTCTGAACGTAGCATTTGGAAATATAAAAATTCGAGAAAAGCCACGTGCGTCACAGGCTCGCATGCACTTTTTTTTACAAAATAGGAACGCAGCCCACGATTAGTGGCGCGGTAGCACGAAAAAGCGTGGATGCAAGCCAACGATGATCTCGATATTCCGACCATTTCAACAATTAGTTGCGCAATTAAAGCATAAATATTCAAAAATAAGCACACGATCAAGATGCTGTTTTAAATGTAAATCAATTTTCATGCGTGCAACGAAGCAATTGGTTGTGCGTCAAAATGAAAAATAAGCAGAAGGGTCGTTCGGAATGGTTTTTTTTTTTCCAACGACCTGATAAGCTCCCTGATGATAATAATTCGAATGTTTCAAGCGTAAATGTTTTAATCACAGAATACAAGAGGAATGTGAGGTGGTGAATCTCAGGAACGTAATCAATAAATTAGAATCGACCGAATGAAGATTGGTACAAAATCAAATGAATTTTTTTTTAATCAACGAATCGTTGCAGGATTTCCCCTGTTTTTTTTTTTTTTTTCATATCGTTTTTACAAAAGCATCGAACATCGGAGTAACGAAGTTTCGTAAGATCGAATCGTCTCGTTACAAAACAAACATTCAATTAAACCAAATCACTAATCATATGAACCGACGAAATATCATTCGTGTCGATGCTAATATAGATTTTTCAGGGTTTATGAAACAAATATTGAAAATCAATATGACAGGGAAAAATATTATGCAATAAGATTCAATAGATTTTGTTGTTGCAATTAGTGCAACAGGGATAAGGAAAAAAAAAAGAGGATTCGATAATGATGTTGGCCATATTTTGACGACATCGATGACGGTGTATATCGGTGTTTCGTTTGCAACGATCGTCTCAGAGCTGAGACGAAGAAACGAGATGAGACTTTGATCTTACTAAGATTTAGCTTACCTGCGAAAAATCATCGTGGCGAGATTGGAGTTATTTGATTGACAAACTGAGGATGCGATTAATTGGTTACTCATTGTGAAAGATAAAAACAAAAACTCGAAACACAACAGCTTTTGAAGTTATTAGTCATTTCAGGGCAAACAGAAAAATCGGATTTTCGAACTACTTTATGAGTTTTATGTTTTTTTTTTTCTTTTCTGATGCGAGGACGACGATAATCGAAACCCCACAATATTCTCAATAAAATATATTTATTTGCTGTGAATAAATCGAGATTTCGAACCGAGAAGCATCGTACGAGCAGCGAGCCTGAGACGAATTGAAAAATTTTCCGTTCGACCACTCGCTTCGTTTAGGTTATGTATGAATAAATCGATCTTGTTTTGTTTACGAGATTAAGGGGCTCGAGTCAACTTATATCGAGTACGAATAAAATCATGTTGAAATGGAGCTGTTGAAAGCTTTGAGATAAATCGTCGTTTAAATTGCATCGCAATTTTGATATCGTTATTTTTCATTGATGACTCGAAGTCCTTGACAAAACGATTGTTTTATTTTTTTTAATTTTTTTTATTCAGGAGATTGGCGGTCATTGATTTCATTCGAGAAACTAATGATTCGTGGGTCTCTGATAATAACAGAATGAATCCGTCGAAAATTGAGAGGAAAATGGATCGCGTTGAAAAAAAAAAATATAAAAAGAACGATTCACAGAAATATCAGCAGTTGATTTGTTCAATGTACGTTGGAGCACCAAAATGAGTACATAAAAGTCATGCTTCCCACAGAAATCCCTTTGACAAATGCGACGAGGAGGGGATATATGTATTTTTTTGTTCCAACGGTCGTCGTTGGTGGGTTCATGCTAAAATCTCAACGAACGAAAACGAACGAAACAAATGGATTTCGAATGATCGATAACCAATTGACGATTTCAATGAAGATTAATATCGAGGTAATAATTATTTGAAGGAAGAAAAAATAAAATAAAATGCCTGTAATTATCCCATGGGCAAACACGGCTGCGAGCAATGTTTTTCGACATCGTGTGTACCGAGCTGAAAATTGAACTGAGACGAGTCAACGAAATGAAGACATTTTTGTTTTTTTTTTGTTTATTTGTTTTGTTACTTTATATTGACTAAATTTGACAGTCCTTCGATGAGAAAATGTTTATCGCTGAAAAGCTACGAGATAATTTGAACTATCCGGTACTTGGTGTGTCTCGACAACGCGTAGATCTGTCGTCGTTAGTCGTATTACGTGGACAAAAGGTTGTGATTGTAATTGGCAAAGTAGACTGTCTCGGAGCGCGAACGCGAGCTCTCGGCATCATCGTGTCTGAAAGCAAATCGCGTCGATGCGATAATTTATTATTTACGGTGATTTACCAACGTGGGCGTGGCCAGGATCGTTCGACACTTTGTGAACTCTGATAAACCCGCGTCATCGCTTCTTCGGATACACGGATATATGCACGAAAATAGGTGTCCGAACAAATGAGTCGTAAATCCTTGTCGACATTCGTATTTTCACCGATATTTTTTCAATTCTCCTTTTTTTTTTTTGTTTTTTTTTTTTATCATTATCCGACAAGATATTTTACTCTCAAACGTAATTTGCATCAACGTCAGACGAATTCCAAAGTTGATTCAAGATTTGACTTTCGTCGAAGTTTACCGATGAAAAACAGATGCGAAGATCGAAATAAAAATGCAGATACGACGGTATAAAAAAAGTAATTGAAAAATAATCTAATCAAACGCAATTTCGTTTCTTTTCACAGCAGAGAAAAAGAAAAAAAATTATGGAATTTTTTCGTTCGTACGTTCGTCTTTCTGTCACGATCGAAATGAAAAAAAAAAAAAAAAGAATGTCTGTTGCTCGCAGCTCGGTACATCGAAATCGATCAACGAATTCACATCGAGAAAGGAAATTCTTTGATGACGATATAAAAAGTGGGAAAAACGAGTGTGAACGAGGCTCTGATATGGACGAAAAAAAAAAATTAGAGCGATATTATAAATGTCGACGGGGGTGAACATAAGCACCGAACAATTGACAAAGAAGCGTCGATTCTGTAAACAATTGACAGACGTGACATGGTGATTCATCCGAAGCGAACGTTTGGTGAACTCAGGGGAATGTGTCGTTTTTTTTTTTCTTTAATAAATATTTTCTCTGCGTTTTTGTTTTCTCGGAAAATTGCTTCGTACCACGTGGAGAAGAATCTGCAGTTATCTTAGAGGGAAGGGATGGCTTGAGATGACGATTGCAGTAATCAACGTTATCGCAACAGGCTACGACGAATTCACCGCCTCCTGGAGTTTTCAATGTGTCATTTGTCGTACACCATATAGAGTACTCAGGCACTGGGAAGAACCGCGTCTTAGAATAACACCTGAGAACAATATTCTGCGTCACGTGAATAATATAAATAATTATTTGTATATCAGATCGTTTCGATGAGCCTTGAAGGATGAAATATAAAGGAAAATTCTTCATTTTTTCTCGATTCAAGATAAAGCTGTTTTTTTTTTTCATTTTTTATGGAAAATCATTTCTATGGATATCTAAGAGGGAAGGAATGTTGAAAAAATCAGGAAAAGAAAGATTTTAAGTACGCACACTCAATAGCCAAGTACTGAAAAGAGAAAAAAAATCAACGAAAGATATTAGTCTTATCTTCAAGCATTATTATTCGTGTATTATACAAATTTGCGAATATAAATACGTTGACACTGAAAAATAATATTTCATAATTATTTTGAATCGTCGATTTTTTGTTTTACAGTTTCATGATGTTCCAAATAATTGCCACAAAATACTTTGATCAATTTTCAAAGTATCAATTGTCAAACACAATGTTTGACAACTCAAAAAAATAAAGCATCGATTGCATTCCAACGTGATAAACTCGAACGATGGGCGAAAATGACTAATTTTTATTGAGAATTCATGAAAAAACTTTCATCAGAAAAGTTGCTTTTTTTTCATGGAGACGTTTTTTTTGTTTTGTTTTTATTTTTTAATATTATCATTTCAGTGACACGTAATAAGTACAGTAATAGTGCGGTGAAAAAAAAAAACAGTGTAATTACTACTACAAAAATACGGGGGTTTACACGAAGATCATATTCGTAAGGCGAAGCTGAAATACTGTAGAGCTTTCTTGAGAAGTTTTATTAATTGTATACTGAAGAGATCATTTGTGCGAGGAACAAAGTACCAGGGCCATGCTCAGCAGAAACTATACATTTTTATTCGTTTTAACGAAAATCGTTAAAACAGGTCATCAAGTTTTCTCATTATCGTTGATTGCAAAGAAAAAATAATTTCTTAGTACAACTGGAGAAACATTGCCACGAAAATTTTATATCGACATAAATTTTTCTCACAGAAACAAATATTTATCAAAAGTACTCGACTTTTTTGTGTAATTAAGTCACGAAGAAAATAAGAAGAATGTTTTTACGAGCATGAAAAATGCATTCGTCTCGAAAGGATGAAATATTTACAAGAAGGAATCTACCGTTGCAAGCTTCTCTACTTTCCTCATTCTTATTTTTTTTTTTTTTCACTACTCCAACACATCATACTCTGGTAATACATAAATTCATATTGAGCTACCAATACTGAGGTTGCAAAAATTCCGGTGAGATATACTACACGTTCGTGAGCAATAAAATTCGAAAGCGGACACCATATTGACGTACGAAATCCTACGAAGGTGGCACATGATACGCGATCAATAATTACATTTAGCACGTTTCGGGTTATTCGCTCGAAACTATATTGCAACCCTGCAGGTTGAATATTTGTAAAATTTCAAGAAATAAGAAAAAAAGAAATCTTTCAAATATGACAAGATATCCGAAATCTTTGGATTTTACATATTTTTGCAAAATCAAATATCGTTATGGCGGATACATATTTGAAATGTTGAAATAATGATTTTTGGGAATCTTCAAGAGTTAATCAAATGAGTAAAAGTAGATTTTTTATATTGGGCTTATAAAAATTTTGAACAGAACGATTTACCAATGAACCTCGAATATCCAATTATGGTTTTTACGGTTATTTGGACTCTTAATAAGTGCTACGAACGATTGGATCGAAATAACGTTTTATTTACGTTCAACGAAGCAATTTTTATATCGAAAGTAGGCGGATTAATTATTTAAAATGGAGTTACACACGCGAGTGCAATAAAGGCGCATGTTTCATTGGAAAAAAGGAAGGAAGGAAGGAAGGGGTTAACGCAGCAGTGCGAGGGCTAGTTAATGGATGGACGTCAAGGGGAGGGAGAGGAAGATATTAATGATGAGAAAATGTGGGGAAGGGAAGGAGATGCTTGTATCGAGCAAATTTCGTAGGCTGAAAAAGGTTCATAAGGCTCGAGTTGTGAAGAACGATTGTATTTATTTTCAATTTGTTCAAAGCTTCGGCCTCATTTTTGCCGCGGACGTTGGGACGCCCGATTATTTATTCATCGACATTCCCGAACTGAGTCAACGATAATAATCAAACCCCGTTGATTATTCTTCGTTACTTAATCGTTCTTTTTTTTTTTTCTTCTTCTGTTTCTCGTTCCTCGTTTCTTCACCGTGAACATTGACGTCACGCACGTTTCATACGAGTTTAATCAAATGGACGTAACGTCATCGCGAACTTCCTTCGTTACATCGATTTTATTTTTTGACGTTTTTTTTTTTCTCATCTGGATCGGTATGAAGAGATACTGAATTTTGAGGAGATCGAAAAAAAAAATGAATAGAATCAGGCAAACAGCGCGTGGAAATGATCTCCACGATTTGCATATTCATTTTTTTTTTTTTTTTTTTCGTAAATTGATAATAATGTTTGTCGAGAATAATTAATTCATTCGATAATGTAAATCATCCGACGCTTGCAAGAAATATTGCTACAAGATTATTTTTTGCCTTGGAGCATAAATCGTGATGCAAAAAGTGTTTTGAAAAGTAACGAGGAATAAAAAGTTGAAGAAATTTCATTACGTTCTATCGACGCTATAGCCTCGAGCGATGTTCATTTTTTTACTTTTTCTCATCTTTGTTTGTAGGCAAGAAAAAAAAATGTTCTTTATTTTTTCTATCAATGTAACGAAAGAATTATTTAATCCAAAAATCGAGAGCATCAAATTTGGATGATTCGTGTCGACAGGAAAAAAAAGAACAGGGATTCATGGCCTTTTAGGAGTTTCGTCGGTATTCGGAGTTCGGGAGGTTCCGGAAGGATGGGCGATTCGCCACGCGGCTTGTTTCATTATTATTATTATTATTTTTGTTTTTTATATGTATAAATTGCGAGGCAGTGCTAGTTCGAAGAAAAAAAGTAATAATAAAGGAAAAACACGCAATCGAGCAAAGAGTATAGTCGCGAGAATAGGTGATAATAAACGCGTGTGCGTGAAACATCAGAAGTGAGAAAAGAGTGCGAGAGTTCAAAGTAGATAGAAATCGAACAAGGCAGGCGGTAGAAATAATAAAACGCGTGGAAAATGTGTTTGTATGTGTGAGAAAGTAAGAGAGAGAGAGAGAATCTACGCGAAGTGCAAAAAATTTGTATTTCCTTGTGCCACCTCCTCCCAAATCTTATCACGTTTTGCATGAGAGAGAGAGAGAGAGAGAGAGAGAGAGCGAGAGAGAAAAAAAGGGGAAAAAAACAGATAAAAATTTTTCCCAGGGCAAGGAGGACTGTACCTTCTCTGGTGCTGGGATGCAGCTGGGGTTTCAGATCTCGATTGCAAAAATCTTCTCTGCAGCACTCGATGACAAAGGTTGTGTTTATCGAGTCGCTCGTCATGCAGAAGATGAGCGGTTCGGGCTGGGACGACAGCTGTTTGTTCACGCACCTTCAAACCCCAATTTTATCGAAACAACATTTTCTTGTGCCCATTTTATCATCGACTTAATGAATTATTAAAATAAAAAAAAATAAAAAAAGAAGAAAAAAAAACACACACACACAAGTAGATCGTGGACAAAACGTCGAATTCTGGGGACCGAGGATCGAAATTTCGACGTGTGTACAGCAGAAAATATTTTCCGACTCACGCGATCGGTGAATAATAATTTTTTTTGTTTGTTTGTTTCCGTTTATGAATTTCAACCTGTGCGATGAAACGATTGCGAATTTAATTTTGTTATTGGGAATTTGATTATTCGTGTGAGATTGAGTAAAAAAAAAACTCCCCCCCCCCCGATATAAAAAAAAATCACGCGAGAGAAATCACAAACGAAAAATAAAAACGAATAGCGATGAGAGAGAGAAAAAAAAATATTAAATCGAACACCGTGCAACGTAATATTTTATGAATACCTGGAAACTTTCGTAGCCTCTCTTATGTTCATTTTCGATTTTGGTTCTTAAAAATGAAGAAAACATGGCCAAGCTCATGGAAAAAAAAAAAAAAAAAAGGATTCACGTCCAAAACAGAGATGACAAACATACTTACGCGATTATCATATTGAGATGGCATGTGTAAAAACGTGAAAACAAAAAACGACAAACGAAATAATGATGAATTAATGTACACGGAAAAATAAACGAAAGAAAAAAAAAAAAAAACTCCTCGGCCTCAGAAAAAAGTGCAGTTAATAATCACTTGGTTTCATCTTCATTTATTATGTTCCTGCTCAACAGTGACCAAAAAAAAAAAAAAACGCGGAAATTCGAGACAGATGAAGAATTATTATTATTTTTATTAACGTCTGTATGAGGTTATGACAAAAAAAAGGTCATAAAAAACGTTAAAAAGGGTCGAGTTATTATTGTTTTTATTTTTTGGTGTTTTTTTTTTGGCTTGGTAAAAATGCCGCACACACATCTCGCTGGCCAACCCGTGGTAGCACATCATTATGCTTTGTACCTTTGGGCGATTCGGGCGCCTCAGGAGATAGTAAAACCGGATATATATTCTTGTTGCAGTATTCTTTATCGCAGCAGACTCCCGAAAGATTGTAGCCCTGTTTGCAGTCACGGGGATCTTCCGGTGGGAACCAATTTCCTTGGTCGAGACACCTTTTGATGGTTTTTTTTTATTTTTTTTTAAATTTATTTTTTAAATTTTTTCCAAATTCATACTGCTTTTTTCAATAAAAAAAATGCTTCGGGCTTGTTCTACCTCAGCTAATGGTATTACGGGTCACCGTGACAAAGGGCTTATACATTGATAATGATAACATCGATATTAATGAATTTTTGTCTCGTCTGATAATCAATTATTTCATCCGAACGAAATGAGCAATTCGCCGATTTAAAATCGACCGCGAAATGTAAATTCGACACTCAATATTATAACGAAACTTGGAATACGACTTTTTTTTTTTTTTTGAAAATTTTCATATTTTCAGCTCGTGAAATTACTACTGACTGGAGGAGATTCGAATAGGTGCGACGATATTAAAAATATTTCAATGTTTCTTGAAATTTTTTCATAAATTTTTCAAGTTTCTGCAATAAACAATTTTTGCGAATTTTAGTATCAATATATTCTCATCACTATTTGACCTCTGATCATATCGACCAACAAACGGAGTCTCTGATTCGTAAATACGTACGAAAATAATTAACAGCATGAAAGAATATAAAATGATCCGTGAATTAAATTATTTCTGACATTCGATGAAATCGATCCGGTAAATAATCCGAACAGTTGAAAAAGTACGTTTTGTTTCTGCACCCGAATAACGGCTGTGACAATTGAAGGAAAGCGAATTTTAATTCATTAATAATCGATTATTTATTTTTTTGTAATGATCAATTATTTTCGCCCCGGCTATCGAGATAATGTCGATGTCAGGTACAAACTATCGAGTACAAAATATTGTTGTACACGTGAAATTTAAGTTTCTTTAAAAATACCAATTATTACTTCAATGAGATGAAGAAAAAAAAATGGAAATAAAGACCCTTGAAATCAGCTGTCAAACGAACGTCTACATTTCCCAAACGTTCCAATGTATTTGAAGATAATTATTCGACATAATATCAACGTAAAATTGATTTTACGATTGTTTTCGTGTACGCGAAATGCCTCGAGTAAAGTAAAAGGTCGAAATCGATCGTATAAATTCAATTGACAAGAATAAAATATAGTAATAATGAAAAGAGGGGAAAAACAAAAAAAAACAAAATTTGCAGCAAAAGGTTTGTTCGCTGATGGACAAATGTGTCCCTGACCCGGGCAAATCATCGAGGTCTTCCCTCGGTTCTCTCATGAATATGAACGTTATCATTGGAGGCATTAATAGTCGTATCTCGTTATGTTTTCGACGGACGTAAAATCGCGAGTTGGCCCACACCCGTTTTTCGCGTTTGGCCCCAATGTGTATCGGAGTTTCGCGAGGGGAAAAAAGAGAGAAGGAGGAAGGGCAACAAAACGAGTGTGCGGGGGGGTTACCATCGCGACGAATCGGCATAGCAAAAGAGATAGCGATACTCCGAACGGGCCAGGCCGTGGGATCGCGCCAAATTACTCGCCGCAGCGTAAAAAAGATATAACAAAACAAAACAATACAAGAAAGAAAGAGCAATGAGATATAAAAAGAAAGAGAAGAAAAAACAGCCGGCTTCGTCGATTCTACGCATTCGCCTCCCTTCGACTAATCGATCGTCACGAATTTTCTAACATATATTTTCATTTATGAGACTTTTCGCATTACCGTTACATTCCGAAACCTTGACCCTCTTTTTCGTTCATGGAAATTTTTCATTTTTCTGTATTACCAATTTTGAAAAACGTATCGAAGGGCTATTTCGAGTTTTACAAAAAGTTTGATTTCTTTTTAAATGCTTTCACTCTACTAAAATGGCCTTTAAATGATGGGCAAATGATGAATGTTACGAGAAAAAAATACAAACGATAATTTAACGAAGATTATTAGTTCTGTGCAAAAGTTACGATGAATCAAGTTTGTAAAAATCAAAATCTTTGTAGTTCACTATTTTGGCAAGAAAATTTTTTGCTTACAATGGAAAAATTGATCAAATTTTCAAATATTCGTATTCAGAAATGTGTTTATAGGAAGAAAAATCATAAAATCACACGAACCGTTATCACGGGGTTTCGAATCATAAAGATAACGTTCAAACGCCTCATTTATTTGAGTGAAAATCTGCAGTTGAGTAGAGTTATAATAGCAAAACGAAAATAAAAAATTAACTCTTTCGATTCGACCAATAGAAACTCTTAATTATTCTCCAATTAATGAGTGACAATTAATTACAGATTATATAAAATATAGGTCAATTTTTAACTGAGATTTCTTATCTCGAAAACTGCACGATTTCATTTCCTATCTTGACAATAATCGGTAGTAAAAAAATTTCACGAAGTTTCGAATAACAAAATTCATTATCTGTACAAGCTCATCTACGAAGTTCATTTCATTGCAGAATTTTGATTGAGAGAATCGCTTGAAAAATGAAATTTCGTAGATTTTTATTGAAAAAGTGATTAATTTTTCTGTTTCAATTTGCATTTTAACGAAAAATAAACTTCGAAGCAGAAAATTTAAGTGTGGACCCTCATTCTGGTTTGGCAAAAGCTTGACTCATTGTAAACAATCGTATTATTTTCAAAGTTTAAAGTTTTTCCCAGCAAATGAATGCTGATTAACGAATTTACAACAAAAATATAAAACGAGTGTTTATTTTAATTCAGCATCGAGACTGCCTGACTAGTTTGACGATGTTGAAGTTGAGTGTTGTCAAAAATCAGAGAGAAACAAAATTCTGGCTATTTGGAGAAGCGAGAACATCGATGAAAAAAATGATTGTTACATTCCCACGTTGTAAACTCCAGTCATCATCGTTTTAACAATAGCGATGAATCAACAGCTTAAAAATATCCTATCAAAAAATGTTCATAGCTCCTTGTGAGTGGAATAAAAAGTGTCGTTAACGAGTGTTTTTTTTTTTTTTTTTTTTTTTCTTTGGCGTTAACTCACCTGCGAGCATGAGTTATTCCATCCTTGTCGAGGCTGGTACTCGCGAAACAATAGCCATCGGTCTCGCAAGTGTAATTAGTATCGGCACAGATGTCGCAATGGCACTTGAGACCTAAAAAAAAAAAAAAAGCCAAAAAATTTAGTAAACAGCATTAAAAAAAAAAATCAGGAGTTCGAACAAATGAAATAATTCGAACGAATGAAGAAAAGTGTTGATAATTATTATGGGAAATCCCGTAATCACGCGTATGTGACGAAAATGCATTTGAAATTTGAATACGTAACGTTTCTTCGTGTGAAATATTAATTGAGAACGAAAAATAAACATTCTTATCTCTGACATCGTAAAATATTAGCGAGCACGAATCCTCCCCACCTGCATCTTCGTTTTTGTAATAAAATGTTCTTACGTAAATCACCCGTTGCTGTTGCTCGATCATTTTTTTGTATTTCACATTTTTTTTTCTGTTTCAGTGTCTCAAAGAGAAGAAAAGAAAAAAATCTAATCAATGTAATTGTATCCGAAGAACCTGTTCTTCGCTTGTTTTTGATGCGAGCAATTCCCACTCGGCATTGTATTTATTATTCAACGCTAATTATATAACTCGCTTTTTTCACCTCGTCAAGCGTCAAGAAAAAGTCTCTTTTAACATTGACGCAAAACGATCCGTAGATCGTTCAACAAATTGCTCCATAACTAGAAAAAATATATGAAAAAGGAATTAAAAAAAAACGAAAAAAACAAAGACAATCGTCATGTTATAATTGTAAATGGAAATTTCTTGAGATCTCTCTTTGTGCGGTTCGAAATGGTGAGGGACTTTCGTGGAGTCTCGAGCCAGAACGAGTTTAATCAAGTTATTAGGCCGTACACGCCCACGCATCATTGGCCCAGCTCATGGCTCTTACTGCTCCGAAGACTCTTGCTTTCGTCAGCTCATTTCACAGTCCATAACATTTTTTTGTAAAAAATATACTTTTTTCATTCTTTCAAGTATAGTTATTATAAATGTTTGTTTTCTCTATTTTTCGAAAACGATTTAAACATACGAATTATTTTTAATTAACTAATGACCGAAATTGGGAACCACGAGGCTGTCGTTAAATTTTTTTGTTGTCGAAACAAAGAATCTATTTTTAATGAATCCGAGCCCTTTTCAAACAATATTTTATTACTAAATGGCTTTCACGAGGCCAACAAACTCTAACAGTATTAAACTTTGAAGATCATAGAAAACCAATGATAATAATGAATGAAATGATCGACGATACAAAGATAATCGAAAGTATTTGAAAATTCATGAAGTGTCGATTGATTAGGTGGAAATTCGGTAACTGGATCACCGCACAGTTGACGGAGGGAACGAAAAATTCTTGGATCTTATGAAAAAAATCTTCTAGATACGAGCTCGTGTCTCAAATGACGTCACAAATTTAGCTGTGTCAGTTTGAATCACATGGTATACTTAGCTGGTACTGTCAGCTGTTCGAATCACTATATCTATAAATAGCGCAACGTCTGTTACATGTCTCGCCAAATTTTTTGGTGCTCGACGCAATTTTTCGAATTCTCACAACCCTCCTTCTTCATGAATAATGCAACACAATGATAATTCATAAAACAAACATTTTATATTCGGCGTCCATTCGAATGGATCTGAATAAATTGAAATAAAAATCTTGTAATTCAGAATAAATGGTTCGTCGGTCGGCTTTTACCAACGAACGTGATACAGTTTCTTCTGCACTACGATCTTGACTCGAAAAATATAAACGTCACTCTACGAATTATTTGCTTTCACGTCACTTTTTAAAGTTTCATTTCTGGTACTCAATTTTTTTTTTTATAATTCGTTCGTTAAAATCCAGCCACAAAAAAAGATTAAAAAAAAATCTAATCGTTTCCATAAAATAAGATAAATTTTTAGTAACTCGTGTACTGTAATCTTCGTGTTCCGAAACGTACTGATTCGGTGAAAATTTGGACGGAAAATCACCGGGAATTCGAATCCTTATCTAAATTCATTCTGCATTGACAATTTCTCGTTCGTTTTTTATTTTTTTTTTCAAGAATAACATAATCGACATGTTGCTTTCAAGCTTTTGGCTCAGAGAAAGAAGACGTGATGCTTCGATATTATCGGAAGGACTACGAGGATTTCGTCAATGGGATTGAAATAATAATGAAAATGTACAGGGACCAGGAGATTGATGAGTTGGGGTGAGATTTCTCGTAATATAAACAATCGTGCGAGTTCCTGGGTAACGAGGACCGTGACATTGTCTCCGAAAATCATCCGAGCTAGCAGTCGCATCGAACGAGGAAGAAATCGAGCGAAGAGAACAGCAGGTGAATGTAGCATTTGCCAATCAATTTTTAATTCGCTCAGACATTCAATTTTCGATGTTCCTCGTCGTCTCGCTCCGAACGTATCGATCTTTTCGATGCTTCAATGATAAAACTTGTTCAGGACAATTCACTTTCCCGATAAAATGCAAGCGTCAAATGAGAAAGAAATAAATAATTCTTCTTTCATTTTTCATGATGTCTAGCCGAATAGAGAAACAAAATTTAAAGATTTTTCAAAAATTTTTCGAGCATCTTTACACGATTTTTATGGCAATTTATATTCACAATTTAGAAAAGAACGAAAATTTATTTTCTTCAGTAAATTCAAGTAAAAAAAATCAATGCTACGTAAAAAAATCTTTGATACCAACGTATTTTAAAGAGAATTAGAATAAAAAGGAAAAAAAAATTAAGGATTTCCACAAAATTTAAGCACCTTTCCAGGACTTTTCAAGCACAAGTGAAATTAAAGAAATTTTCAAAGACTTCAAGGTTTTCAAGGATTGCTAGACTGCCAATTTTTCATCGAATGTTTGTTTTTGAAGATCGTGCAAAATTCTCGAAATTTTGGATGTTTATGAGGCAAGATTAATTGATTTTCAGTGGAAACGTGAATGAGAAACAAAAATAAGATTTTATAGAGTGAAATAAAGAGAAAAAAGAGTGAGTAAAGATCTTACCATCGACCGGGCAGAGGATGTGAATTGTCGAAAAGATCGCAAGGCCTATTATGCCAGCGGTCCCGATGCTCGTGACGCTTCTCATCCTCGCTGACGAAGATTTATCCGGTGTTTCGACGAAAGAAAGAAAAACAGACGAAAGCGTATGCACATACACGTGGAGAGCCGTACACACGTGTATTGAGAGAAACACGAGCCAATGTAAGGAGATTCCGAATCAGTGGGAAGAATAGTCTCGTCGACGTGAAATTCCAAGTCGTCGACGTCCCCGAAGACGAAGAAAATAAGACGTTGCTCCACCAATCGACAAAGTCAATATCATCGTGTCGTTGTACATTCGCCTTAACAACCTGTCGATCCACGAGAAAATTATTTATCACATTTTTTTTATTTACCTACATGCAGAATAAATCAACGAATTCGTAAAAATTTCAGCTCTCGACTATTCACGCTCACTCACAAATTTCTTCTTTTTTTTTTTTATTACTTGCTCAATTTTGATGATTCAAAAATTTTTCATCGCTTGATATAAAAAAAAAAGTTTTGTTTTCCGTGAACAAAAGAGTCAATTTTTCTTTCATTCTCTACGTTACTTCTGACGTTTTAGTCTTATGATTCCAGAAAACTTTGCAATATTTTCGTACACGAAATTTATTCCGGCCAACGCTAAAAAAAATTTTACCGACGCAAAATTCATAATCGTCCATCTAGCCTTAAACAATTTTTTTCTTATTTAAGCGTTATAATTATTTTTTCATCAAGTTGCAGTACGATAAAATGTATTTTTTATTACAATTGTACAAATAATTGATTAAAAGGAAGTTCATCCGGTATCGAGCAAGTGAAAACAAAAAACTGTCACGACTGGCGGTCTAGTCGGCTCACAGCATGTTTAGTGTGTTTAACCTCCAAAGTTTAACCCTCCTTCTTCGAGACAAATTCATTTTTTCCGAACCTCATAAGTATCGAATGGATCGAACTCGTAAAAAAGTTCTTTGAATATATTTTTTTGGCATTGATAGAAGTTTCGTTCAAAATGATATGTCAATGTTTGCGAATTTCATGTTTACAGACGAGAAAGCCACAGAAACGCGTAAGTAACCTTGTTAAATTGGAAAATTTGTTTTTATTTATTTCTCTCGAACAAAGTATCCAAAGAGCTTGAAATTTTGACAGGTGATTGTGTTGATATTCATAACTATTGAATTATTTTTTTTTAATCAATATCTGTTTGTCAATTCGATGACCAGATGAACCTCTTTGATATATTTCAATTCAAATTTTTAATTTTATTCTGGACACGAAAGAAAGATTGAACAAGAAAGATAACCTAGTTATTTTGCAATTGATTTATCTTGCAATACAATGTTTTGCCGAGGCTCTGTCACGTGCTTTTTTTTTTTCAGTGTGCACATTCATTTCTCATCGACGATTGTGAATCGTATTCAACTGTGCATCATTGGAATTCGGAGATCGAATTGTGAATTGAAAAAAAAAAAAGAGAATTTTAATCGTTGCAACCCAAGATTGTTAATTAATTTTGGACGTAATTGAAAAACAAATAATTTGTAATTACATTCGAAACTTTGATGTAAACATCGAAACAGTAATGGCCATTGAAAAATTATGTCCGAGTTCCCATCCTCGGAATACGACGCGAAATTTCTCGTCCTTTATTGTCATTTCTTTGCAGATTTCAGTTACGAAAATGAATTGATTTTTGTTTGGTTGTTTCAAAAAAAAAAAATCACCAACACGATCAGTGAAAGAATACACACAAAAAAGGACATTGGAAAACAATTTTTGTTCCACTTTAACCTTACAAACTTCAATGCTACCATTTATTTAAATGTAATTTGAGAAATTGCATGAATTTCGTCAAAGTATAAAATGGTGGTCCAAATGTGTACCGACTTGTCAAACACATATGGATCGAGAGAATGAACGTGTCAGTGTTTACTCGATAAACGGAAGAGAAGAGACAAGAAAGGTTGAAAACGAGAAAAAAAAAAAAAAAACAACAACAACAACAAAAATGTCATACCTATTGTCGAAAAATGGCACACTCGAAAATGAACACGCGATATACTTGACTCGTCGATACGTGTTGTTCTTTCTTCGTTCGATTTTTTTTCACGTACTCGCGTGTTTTCGCAGATCCGATGGCGTTGATTGCATGGGTAAAAAATAGCATAGATTCGGTCGATTACTTTTCATTCGTTAAATATTCCATCGACGGACTTTAGTAGCCACCCTTATTTCGCGTAGAACGAAAGATTTTTGTATTTGTTCGGCCGATACTTGGCGTCTCGTGGTCGGAGAACCAAAAGAGCAGGACACCAAACTCCGAAAGTCTTTCTTTCGCGTTTATTCCTTCGAAAAACACACACACGCGCTTTTTCGCTATTCTTCTTTCTCTCTTTCTCCTATACATGCAATGATATTCTTTCCTTTTTAGAGACTCTCGTGCGTTCCCCGATCGATCCAAGCTTTTTTGCGCAACGCACACAACTCCAGACTTACGTTCAACGTCGATTCACACGCCGGCACTTGGTCGAATACTATCGACGTTTTTTCTTTACCCTTTATCACGAATAATAACGTATAATTCACGTCGCGTAACTGCACACAATCGCATAAACTTTATTAAATTCGCAATATTCCGTGGAGTAACAAGACGCCGCCATTTTACACACGCCGATAGGACACTGACGTATACACATATATATTTATACGCTCATACATACGTATGCATGTGAAATTTGCAAAGAACGAAAAACTACACTGTTACGTTATGTTGTTCATCAACATTTGTGCACAATCTGTTCAACTATATTCCTGGAGATACTGGACGACTCGAACATCGCAAAAATCTTGTCAACATCTCATCAGGAATGGCACTTTTACTCGATAGCGACATCTTATTACCGTCTCATTCGATATCTCGCGTGTAACTGCCACAAATTCTTACACTTTCCTCCTCGGTTTAACTTCCCGGCAATAACTAAACACCCGCGAACTAGAGAAGGGATTTCTCTCGTCACTACCTGACACTACTCGCACCTAATGATTCTTCACACGCGGCCATGTTACACGCACACAAACATTAAATTGCAACGTTCAACTGGTGGCGCCAACTGCTGGTGGAAATTTACGTTTTTACCAATCAGCAACGTAACTACATACATACGTTTCGGGCGCTCTGAAAATATATACCCATTATCCTTTTTCAGATCGACAGAAAAGAAAATGATAGTGTCATCAATATTATTTGAAATATATGAAACGAAACCAACAACCCTTCATAGCCTAGAGTGTGGTGTATTATGATCACCAAGTCCAACATGTTATTTCTATTGTTTATGATACCTTTATCTCGTAACCTCTTTGAATACTTATTTTTAGGTTAGGAAAACCGATCACGTGATTGCGGCTGATTGCTGACTTTAATTTTTCAATAAATGCGTAGTAGTTCGCCCCAGGCAATTCGATTAAATGATACATTTTCAGATTGGAGTAATTTTAATTTTTGGTTATGTCATTATAAGAAAAAATACCCGAATTTTGGATTCAAAATATATAGAGATAGGCCCATCGTCGTTTGTATTCATACATCAGTGATGTTATTTCTGACAACAGAAATAACACCGGTAGTATTGCCACGAACGAGCGAGAGAGAAAATGGATGAAAGATTAGTTTGTCTGAGAATCGGGAAATCTTTGAAAATGTTGAAAATAATTTTGAGACAATCATGAAGAGAGCCAAAAAAATCGGGGGCATATTCGAGGTTGGGAAACGGAGACATAGCCGTTACAAATTTGATATCTATAGTCACTGTATGGGCGTAAATGAACCAGCAGGGAAGATTTTCACAATCGGTATCAATGCGTAAAATTTTTTTTATACATAATTCGGATCTGTACATGTCCTCTTATTTCAAATACAATTTCGTGGTACATTAATTCGGATAACGGCTAGTCAGCAACGGAATGGTAGTTACGAAAACAGCATTTACGAATCTGGAACGTTAGTACGAAAATCCACATTGTCGCGCACATTTCGAGTTGTTTCTATCTTTTCGCAGGCAGCAATTTTCCCAAAACTTATCTAAAGGATTTTCCAATGTCCCTCCGGAAGTTCCAGTGATAAAACATTTTCATAAACTATCCGACGAATAATAGAACACATTCCACCAAACTTTAGACATCTCTTTTGAAAATTACTCCCTGCGTCGTTATCAATAACTTTTCATTAGAATAAAAATTTTAGACAGTGATCAGTTTTGTGGGAGACATGAAAATTTAACTGAGAAAACCAACAGTTCATCCTGAAATAAGGGATGATCGACAACATTCGTATGAGATGGAACCGACAAATGTCAATGTGAAATAAGAATGAAAAACGATTTCATGGTTTTTAGAAATTTAATGTATAACGGTGATGCTTTTGGTGACCCGGAACAATTTGTAACGGCTTACAACATTTGCGCTTGCTTGTATATTAATCTAGAATCTTAACACAAGATATACATGGCAAATTCCAAGTAAATATTCAGTAAGAACAATGACATTTAGATGTGATGGCTGTTCAGGCTTATAATAATATGTGGGAATTTCCTAAATCAAAAAATTCATCAGAGTATTACAGTGGCCACTGCGAACCCGCATATTTCGTACAGGACTATAAACGTGCTCGTTTTTATGCGGTAAAAACTTATGAAGAAAAGTCATTTTCTACAGTATTTCGAATTCTTAACAAATGGATCGAAAGGTTTTATAGCTAACATAGGTTTGAAAGCCCTCGATCATGAATTACAGATGTTTTTCAACCAACAATTTCATTGCATGGAAATTGCAAAATTTCTCAAAGGAACAAAAATCTTGAAGAATTCATCGAAACCTTCACAAAACTTGATTTTTAATGATTCCAAAAAGTTATGAATATGTTATTTAAACAGAATATGTTTCAACAGTTAATTTTTTTTTCATTATGACAGAAAAACTTGGTGTCGGATTATTAGCTGCAGGTTCATTCATCAAGAATGTTATTCCAAAGGAAATAGTTATGTGACAAGTTATTTTGATTAATCCTGGATGACATAAGCACATGAGAAATCATCAGAAAAAACATTGTTTATGCACAAACACAAAGAATGACATAACGCTGGAATGTTCATTTGGCATAAATATATTTGATGTTCAAAAATGAATCCGGGCCAATTTATCAAAGAATTTTTTTGTTTTGAAAACGCTAAATACTGGTATATTTGTGGAATAAAATAACTGGCAGAAACTTGTGTGTGATTCATTTTTCATCTCACATTTCTCTCACACTTTTTGACAGATCGTAGAGCGTGATAAATGCTCTCAAAGACAATTCAAAGTGTCTACGTTCGTGACTTTTTCATACAAAAGCCAATTGTTCATGGAGTAAATTCATCACGTAAAGTAAAGAATAGAAAAAAACGTGTTCACAATTCCCAGATCTCCTCACATAATTTCTGTACGCATCGAACGAACACCGTCTCAATGAATAATGCCTCATGAATTATACATTTGTTTATATACAATTATCATTAGCACCACATTTAACCTTATAATAATCTCAAAAAATAGGATTTTATATTTATAGCTATATTCTATTGTCTAGCTACATATGACATTTGAAAAAAAAAGTACGTACACTAATTCGAAAATTTTCCGCAAACATTGTACCGAATGTTTGAAATGTTAGTTCGTTTCTTTTATTGAAAACGAATAAGTAATTTAAGGTTAGGTGTAATACTTGATGAAAGTTGATACGCTTTTTATCCCACGGAACTCGTGAGAGATATTGTCATTTTGTCGTATTTTATAATAGTAGATAAACGGAGATGTTCTTGATTGTAATTTCATTCGGTACGTAGAATAACGATATAAGTAAGAATATTTCATTTTGAATGTACAATTCTAGCTAAACATTTTGACCGGATGAAATTTACGAATCAACGAAAATTTAAACTAATGAAAATATTTTTGAAAAGCTGTAAATATCACAATTCGATAATTATGCTCGAGCATAGTCTCCAAATTAAAAATAAAACAAAAAATATATGAAAACATATTTACTATTTCGAACTGGGTCTTTGAGTTTTCCAATCATTTTATCGATTTATTCAGAATAATCTCTTTTTCTAAGTCTCATTTTAGAAATTCATGCAAAAAAATGCATGAAAATAGCGCGTTCTCTGAATATTTTTGGTTAAAAGATTAGACATTTTGTGATCATTGAATTTTCAATAATTGAATGTACAATTTCATAAAATACACTGCCATAAAAAGAAAGTGGCAAAAATACGTTTGAAAAAGAATTCAGAAATAATTGTGAGTACATTAAAAAAATATGGATAAAAATTAAAAACTTAATACCGTGTTACAAAAAAAAAGTAACGTTCTGACTATTCGTTCTAATATTTGTTATCCGAACAAGCAGTGATTTACTGTCAGATTATGATTTTTGAAGAACAATTTTCATAATTCCTCAGCAAAGTTTTGTTATCGAATTGCGAAGTACTGAAATTCTCATAGAATTTTTAGCTAGAAATGTATTTGTGAAACATTCTTTCAATGAAAGCCGCAACGGGCACTGATTTTTCCTACTATCGTGCCATGATCTTCCAGCCAAATTTGAACACCAACAAAAAATTGCTTATATTGCGAAAACTTTCATATTTAAAACCTTTCATGATTTTTCTGTTTCATCGGTACAGATTTAAACTGGAAAAAAAAGGTTCATTTATTCCAAGATCAAATCCTTCAACGGTAGTCATTTTTAGAACCGCATAAAGATTTAAAATAAATCCGTATTCGGACGAGCCGGATGGGCACCAATTAGCTAAATTTGTTTAATCTTCCGTCGGCTTCACGGATTTTCAAAATTGGTATCGCACTTCAGGAATGTTCCAAGAGAATATTCCATGTATAAAATAATCCACGAATAAAAGTTAGTGCCATCTTGCACGCGCCAATTTTTCTTTGACTGATATTATCTACGTGATTTCTGTACGTATATGTATCAACAATTACGCACATTGGTGTATAAAATAACGTATCTTTCCTAACTATTAAAATGGGAATATTAAACCTGTGTCTGATTTCCCCATGCCCTCGAAATAACGTTCCTCGAAAGCATTTTACCGATCGTCTGAACTATAAAACCGATCGATTGTAAACGATCGTGTTGAAGAATTTTTCTTCCGTCGAAAATGTACGCCGGTTTTTTCATTTCCTTGTATATCTTCTTGTAATCCAATTCCTGTTGGGGCAATAAAAAAAATCCTTTTTTCAATCGTCGAACAAGATCCAGGCGACATCGAGTTAAAAATTTCTTTTTGGAAAAGCCTTGAATATAAATTTCAAGCGATAATTTGATTTCCTTTACTCTTGAAGATTTATTGTTGTTAATTTTGAAGAATGCGTAAATAAGAGAATTTTGAAAATGACGTATTTAAAAAATTTTCGTGTAGTTGAAAATTTCTTGGATGCAATATTGAATTTTTTTCACAAAGAATGAAAAGCTGATATCAACATTTATTTTACAGGATAAAAAAAATGTTTAAACAATTCCAAATTTTCACCATCGTGATTCGAAAAAAAAAATAATAGTTTTGAGTGCATATTTATAATGAGATTGAAAATCATAAATGGAATGCAGGATCTGCTGTTGCTCTTAATTCAATTGAAATGAAAAATTACCATAAACTCGTCCCATTCGGTACAGACGACTATCGCATGAGTATCCCTAGTCGCGGAATACGCGTCTTTATAAATGCTGATACGGTTCGCTAGATTCGTGAATTCGGGCACCGACAAATCCGTCATAATTTGAGCTTCTTCAACCTGAAAAAAAAAAAATTGCGAAAAAGCTCAGCAATTCCAAAGCCGAGAAAAGCTCACAGAGTGTCATAAAAAATGAGTAAAATTTTTTGAACCCACCTTAGGATCGTAGATATGTAAGACAGCGCCTTCGTCGAGAAGCGTTTTGGCGACGTGGATAGCCGGCGATTCGCGGGTATCGCCGGTATTCTTTTTAAATGCGAATCCGAGCATCGCAATGTGTTTGTCGGTGACGGTGTTGAACAGAGATTCGACGACCTTTGCGGAAAATCGTGATTTTTGGTACTCGTTCATGTCAATAACTTGTTGCCAGTAAGCAGCGACTTCTGGTAAATTAAGTCCTTCGCACATGTAAACGAGATTTAAAATATCTTTTTGAAAACACGAGCCACCGAAGCCGACCGAAGCTTGAAGAAATTTAGAGCCTATTCGCGAATCCAAACCAACCGCACGAGCTACCTCCGAAACATCGGCACCTGTCGCTTCGCATACAGCCGACAATGAATTTATGCTCGATATACGTTGAGCCAAAAACGCGTTGGCAGCCTGTAAAGTAACAAATCTTCGATTAATCAAAATGCCTTGAGCCAACATTCACAATGCTTTTATAACTGTCGCATTTTATAAATAGAAAATTATCATCGAGCTGCATTTTCTGCTTGACACTAAAACTGAGATGCAGGCACGTATAGAAAATTCTGAAAAAATATAACATAATTCCCAAAGTTTTCGCTCACTCTTTCAAACCCTTTTACAGAGCAAACATAAAATTGGTATTCAATGTATTTGGGATTTTGTCGAGTCGTTCCTTTCCTTTTATTCTAAATTGTCTTATCGATTCGAAAAACTATTTATTTGAACTATTCATCATTTCAAATAAACAATTAGAGTTATTTCCAGACCCCAATTTTTCTTCGGAGTTCAATTTCATTGCAAACGTACGCTGTAACGTTTATATGATTAATATTTTCAGAGGATATTTGAGCGGTGAGATCTATATCAAGACACATATTTCGAGGTTAACGATATCAATATCGTTCTATTTCTTATCTAGACAGTTCCGTTAAAAAAAAAAATGCTTTCGCGATAAAAGTTTAATATATAGACGATATACCAATTTCGAAAGTTCCGAACTCCACGTGTTGGTGGTTAATATGTTTTTTCTTGGTATCCAATGCTCGTAAACTTTACAAAGTTCCTCAATAGCAGCGTTCCCACTCGGAGAATCTTCACCGCCTATCAGCACTCGATCGGCTTCCAACAAATCTTCGATAGCGGTCCCCTCGGCCAGAAATTCAGGATTCGAGAGTATCTGACAAATTCAAATATTTGTTAGTGAAAATCGAAAAATTCATTTTAAATACAATACAGATATATATATTTTTGTAACGAGGTTTCTTTTCATTTCAGATCCAATGACTGTCGAAATTTCAAAAGGACTCAAAATATATTCGAATCACGAAATGATTGTTTTTCTCCATATCGATAATTCAACTTTTCATTTTTAGAAATATTAATTTTTTTATTGCTCCTACGATGTATTCGTTATTTTTTTCCTCAGCATTTGGTTATCAATAAAGAAAATTAAAATACAAAAAATCATAAAAAAATAGCATAATATTAGATTTAATAATAATATCTCATGATAATGAGCTTTAGAAAAATAAATCCTTTCATTTTGAGCCGCAGGTATGAGTGATTCGATACCACTATCAAAAGCAATAACTCGTGTGAATAACCGCGAGTCGAAATAACTAATAATAACCACAGCATCGACAATCTTTTTATGATTTATGTAAAACGTGTCCAAGCATTTCTCACCTAATCACGCCTTGAAACCTGTTATATGAAAATGTCCATTGAAATTTCTTTGAAAAAATTCTTAAAAATAGCGATGATCAATGGGAACGATATTATTGAGCAACTCGTCATTATTGATTTCGTGAGAAGAGTCACTTCTGTAAAAAATTGCAATAGTTGCTTTTTGTACATTTTCATGTTTTCTATTTTTTTAATTTTTTTTATATAAAATAATAACGAGCATCAGGAAGATAGTCCCGAAGAATCTGGGAACCGAAATTTTAGTTGATAGATTTCGAGTATTTTTTACTGTTTTTTTTTTCTTTTCTTTTTTCAAATAAATGACGACGAATCAATGAAAGGCTATAAATTTTCAACATCATACTCTTAGCAATGTTGATTCGCAAAAATAGCAAATAAAAGCGAAGCTTTGAAGACACACAAATGCACTGTTTTTTTTTTTTTTTTGTTATCATCCGATCAATGTCAATATGTTTTTATTCACCTGATAAGAAACGCCAGGTTTGTGGTTCGCTCGTAAAATATCCATAATACGTTCAGCGGCTCTAACAGGAACTGTACTTTTTTCTACGACGATTTTATCACTGGTTGCAACTTCGGCGATCATTCGGGCAGCGCTTTCAACGTATTTGAGATCGGCTGCTCTACCTTTGCCGTTGCCAAATGTTTTAGTTGGTGTGTTAACTGATATGAATATAAGATCAGCTTCCTCTATCGCTGTGTCAATGTCCGTAGAGAAAAATAAATTTTTGCCACGAGTTTTTTGGACAACCTCGTCCAGACGTGGCTCGTAAATTGGCAATTTTTCCGAATTCCATTGGGCTATTCTCTCTTTGCTCTTATCAACAACGGTAACTTGAATTTCAGGACATTTAAGAGCAATCACACTGCACGTCGGTCCTCCAACGTAACCAGCTCCGATACAGCAAATCTTTTTAATCGTCATTATTGGTCCTGTTCTTCTACGTTTCCTCCAATCAATTTTTTTTTCCTCTATCTCCAGAAATAATTCGTATCTGAAAAAAAAAAGTCGTGGTGAGTCAATGGTCTTGTTAAATTGGTCAAAAATTTGAAAAGTGTATTTCCGCCCTATTTAATCTACGAACGATAACGAAACACGATGCTGTGAGAGAAGTGCTCGTTTTTTTTTTTTTTTAATCTTTTTCGATCTCGGACGAGCGGAACCATTTAAAGACCGGACGTTCCCGGTTCCGTACGACCGAACGATAGAAAATGAGGCTCCTACTTAGTGGAGCATTTACTAGATGTGTATTAAAAAATCTATTTCATCGCGATATTAAATATTATCGATTAAATTGAGGGCAAATTTTTTCAAAACAATCTTACTACAGTATCTGTTCTGTTATGAACAAACAAAAAAAATAATGATAATTCATCTCTTTATTTTCAAAAATTCCACCGATTATATCGCTCTCAAATGATTAGATTGGTCAAATTTTATCAGCTTCCTTTTACATAAAACTAAACTCCAGAAATTAAATTCCAATTGCTCATAATTGTATAGTTGATGGATGTTATTAAAAACTTGACAATACTTTTGAGCATCCTGAATATTAATAATAAAATAATAAAAGAACTTTTTCTCTCAAACTATATCAACGTTTCAAGCATTATCACCGTTCGATATTCCAAAACACCATCAGTATCTTACCATAATTATATTTATGTGATATATTAAACGAATTATTTTATCCACAAATATGTTTAACGATTGGAAAAGTTATTTTATTGCACAACTCAAAATCGGGTCGCTCGCAGATATGAATCTCTATGCATCATAAATACATCACTGTCTTAATGCGATAAGTTTCTGCACATATTTGATAGGGATCTCTCCGCATGTTGAAAGAAGAAGAGACGTTTAGATAGTCCAAGGATTAATGAGCATGAGTCAACAAGCATATTTCAGGCTTTAGTAATGAAAGGTAAGCTACGATACAGGAATCACAAACATTCCTCGACATACAATTTCATTTTGTTGGGAAAAAAAAAATGGTTACCCATAGATTTGAATACAACTTCAACTTTGAAGTCATAACTTTACTTCATAATGAACCTAAGAAATTTTGAATTTATAAGTAATGTTGATAGACAATTAGATGGGTATTTTTTAGAAATAATTGCGACACGGCCTCGTTCTGTTTTCTTAAATTTGTGAATATTTTTTTGTGTCAAAGTTCACTGGATTTTTTTGATATTTCAATTAAACAAATTTTTCATCATGAACTGTATTAAAAAAAAATTGTTAAACAGAACAAATATTGTTTCATTTTGTGCGATTGGTTATTGTAAAGTGAATTGGAGATGAAATTTAATTTATGAAGTGTCAGCAAGACAAATCTTTAGTTTTTTGCGTAGACAGTAGTTTTGTAATGTTATTCCTGAAAATTTTTAATTAGAATATAATCCCAAAAGGATTATATTTTCTGTATTCCGTAACTTGAGCATTTTTGCTTGTAAATGAATAATACTCGCAGGGAAAAAAAATTCATTTTTGGACTGATGAAAGTTTATAAATTCTGTTGCTAAATTTCTAAAATTTGGATGTAATAGAAATTCAGATAAAAAAGAGTAGAATTTTCTATTCTTGCAAGTCAAGGATCATTAAATTAGTCATCGACTACAGAAATGGCTAGCGTTAAAAAAATATACTGAAATAATCAAATTGCAATCAATTACAAAATTTCTAACTTGGAACTTTGGTATCAATAATTTGAAACTCTTTTAGAATAAATTCCATTTCTAATTTCGGTATAAAAAATGCGAACAATGAAAAAGCATAATCGTTCGAGACAAAAGCACTACTTGAATCCATGGGATATATGGACCTTTGCAAATTTTGGTTGAAAAAAAAACACGATCTGTTTAAATAAGTAGAATTTGAAAAAAGAATGAAAACAAAGCGATTTGCATGTAAAAAAAAAAACCATTGTTTTCGGAAATCTATGATTAGTTCCTAATTTTTCCTACCGTCAATTTAATATCGTAGAAAATTCTTCTTGCTACTACAATAATAATGAACTATACTTCTTCCCTGATCGAAGTATAAAAAACATTTGAGAAACGGTAGATTTTTGATAGGCGCGAAATTAACATCGATCTCAGACGACTCTTTTTCGAGAAGGGAAAAACAATATTACTACTGAGGCTCATAGACGTACAAATCACATATAAAAACATTGGTATATGATTAAATCCTACCTCAATTTCGCACCTTTTATTATGACCGAACTGTGCGGGTAAACTGTCAACACGTCAAAGAACGATTATGAGGCGAAGCGTGATAGAAAACGGAGAGTTATAAAACCCCATCCGCACAGTTTACGATCCCGTCGCAGACTGACTCGCGAATCACGATTTCTGTATTTCTGACGATGGAACGAGGAGGGCCTTCAATGGAAATCTCATGCGAAGACGTGACAACGTCGCGAAGTAATGTTGCAGTAAAAATGTTAGAATGGAAATTTAAGGAAACTTATTCTGTCGTGATATGACGGACAAGGAAATAAGCAATCATTTGAAAGTTCAATAGAAAATCTAATTTCACTTTCAGTTTAACGAAATCTAATTTTATTAAAATGTAATAATTACAGGAAAAAGTGTTAGAATAGTATTTGATTGTCTTTCATGAATATTTTTTATTTCACAAACTCCAGCTTTCAATCGTGCATCCGTGAATAATTTTTTTTTTTCATTACAATGTTCGAACGACTTTTACTAAATTATATTGATCAATATTGGATACGATTTTTTTTTCTATTGATACTTTTTGATTTATTGGAACAACAATGCATTGAGGTCACGACAAATGTAAAAAAATCAACTCGCCCAAAAATGAGATTTACAATTAAGTTTATAAATGACTTGTTTGTTAAAATAAATAAAAATTTCAATAAAACTAGTCAAAGTTCGAATTTCTAACAAAGCTTTATTTGGGTTTTTTTTTTAGTAATTCCACGAAATTCAATTCGCGCCGCTGCAAAATATCTGGCAACAGCGTATTTAGCAGAATCTCCATAGTCCCATGGTTACCGCTCGGGCGTATTTTTGCTCGGATGATTACCATGAAACTTTTCGCAAATTACACAGTTCTGAATTTTTCGCAGCTAGTATAAAACGCCCGTTTCACAGCTGGGCATCATTTCTTAGATGCCAATCGAATTTTTTTCTATAAGCAATACACAGAAACGATAGTTAAAAACGCAACAGTTTCAACTAAACTGTTATTATTTTTCACGTGTGATGCAGTAATAATGTTGATATATTGTTCCGGCAAATTTATATATATGTGTATCTATAACTTTTTCTCTTTCGAAAGCCAGATATACATGTTTTGGTTATGTTATATTCTTGAAAAAAAAAAAAAAAATGAATGCAATCAATGTTCGTGACTGTTTTAATTAACCCAATTTGGTTGTTGTCACTGCGTAGACCCGAGCATTTTTCTGAAATATAAAATATTTGTTTAAAATTTTTTGCAATCTTCATCGTGTGCCCTCAAAGTCGAATCATTTAAGAATGTTCAAGAATTTTATCAGATATTTTCATTGCAATAAATTACGTGTTCTATCTTATAACTCAAGTTTCAACGACCCACAATAATCTGAAAAGGGGCCGAAAAAAACGATAACCTTATCGGATTGTTTGAATCCAAACAATGCATTCTTTGTAATCACAGGTTTAGAGACCTTGTAACCTAATTGTAAATTTGGGAACGTAAAAAAATAAACACGTGCTGAACATATGAGCGGAATACCCGAAGAAGAGTAACACCCGCTAAACATGATGCAATTTTTTTTCGTGGTAGTAGAAAAGCATGTGTGATGTCTCCTGTGAATTTGGTTCACCGGTTTTGGATTTATGACGTTTTTTCTTCAATGTAAATCGTTTGTTGGGTTCTTGTCAGTGATTGTCGGATCAAAATCGACGATTGGCGGAAATTAGTTCATTAGGGAAATTAAAAACAAAAATTTGTGTGAAGTTTGGCCGATTTTTTTATGTTTAGAGATATCATTAATTTTCAAAAGCCTCGCATCGATGCGCAATCGTTCGTCGGTAACGAATTTTATGATGAACAAAATTACGAAAAAAATAGCGTGGTGTGACAGGCACGGTCACTGCAATGAATGAAATCGCGGTAAATTAAGTAAACTCGTTCGGCTGACGCCAATTTCGCCGTAGCGCTCCGATCGCATTCGCACTTAGCACATCGCAGAACACGGATTATAAAATTTTTTGTACGTGTGCGTCATGTCGCTGGTGTTTTCTCAATGGTTTTCAGTGTGTTTCGCAGCATCCCGGCATGAACGAGATTACCGGGTTTACAGTACGGCATGATAGATTAAACATAATTTATGGATATGTATACAACGCAACGTAGAATTTGAAGAAATTTGAAGGCAGAGCTTTTTTTCAATCGTTCGTTTTCGTCGATAGACGACGATGCTTCGTAATGCAAAAATAATAAATAATAAAGAACGAGGGATAATTAAATTTCTTGGCTAGCTAGAAAATTGTTCGCAGCAACACAATATCGTGGAAATGAAGTTGGTCAAGCCAAATTGGGTTAGCCACGATGGTTCGTTTATAATTGTTTCTTTTCAATTTTTTTCTCATCATATGTCATTAAATACAATGTGTAATCGTTACGATTTTGTTCTGTTGTGAAATCTAGATAATCCGATTTTCTCGGTGGATATTCATCCGGATGGAAAAAAATTTGCCACCGGAGGTCAAGGTAAGTCGAGTCTTCGATAACACGTGAAAGTTTTGTTTTATTCCATTAACTTTGAAAATAATTTTTCGCCCGTTTTTTACTTAACAAACGAATGTTAGAAAAAACGTTTTTATCGTAATTGAGCATCATTGCGTTTGCAGGAGGTGATTCTGGAAGGGTAGTCATATGGAGTATGGAGCCCATTCAAAATGAGGCTGCAGAACTTGACGATAAAGTTCCAAAAATGCTTTGCCAATTGGACAATCACTTGGGTTCGTTAATTTTTACTTTTTCCATCTCAAAAGTAGAAATTTATTGAAAGATAGCAAAAAAAAATTGTTAGCATTTCAAAAAAATAATTTATTGAAATATGTAATAATACAATTTGGTATTAAATTTGAATTTTAATACTACTAAATTTGCCATGCAAAAGTGAGAAAAATGATTTTGCAATTATTTCAGAAAGACCAATTTTTATCATACTTCGATAGTGATAACAAATTCAGAGTTATTATTGTAACCATCCATTTTCTTAATATCTTTCATAATTGATTCAATGGAGAAGTGATAATTATTCATCCATGCTACGAAATTAATTTCAAGGAATCTATTCCTAAAAAAATGTGCCTAGAATAAAAGAAATAGGGACAATCTGTAAATCAATATAATTTTGATGAAAAGTGTATATATAACGATGAAAATTTGTCTCGAAATGTAAATATTGAATTGCAGCCTGTGTAAATTGCGTTCGCTGGAGTAGCGGAGGATTGTTGGCTTCCGGTGGAGATGACAAGCTCATAATGATATGGAGATTAGCCGGCGGAGCCGGAGGAAGTTCAATTTTTGGAGGAAAAGCAGGCGTTGAGACTTGGCGTTGCATAGCAACATTGCGATCTCACGAAGGAGATGTACTGGATTTGGCATGGGCTCCTCACAGTCCATGGCTGGCATCAGCGTCCGTTGACAATAGCGTAATTGTCTGGGATGCCTCGAAATTTCCAGCCATAGTTGCTGTACTCAAAGGTCATACCGGTCTTGTGAAAGGTATAACCTGGGATCCGGTCGGCAAGTACTTGGCGTCGCAATCGGATGACAAAACACTTAGAGTCTGGCGAACGACGGACTGGGCCGAAACTGCTCTTATATCAGAACCGTTTGATGAATGCGGCGGAACGACTCACGTTCTAAGACTTTCGTGGAGTCCGGATGGACAGTATCTGGTTTCTGCACATGCTATGAATGGCGGTGGACCTACTGCACAAATTATAGAACGAGACGGATGGACACAGGATAAAGATTTCGTTGGTCACAGAAAAGCTGTTACGTGCGTTGTATGTTGGTTTTTCCTTGTTTGTTTGCTTTCCTATAAAAAGCTTCTGGTAAACATACTTTGATAGTTGAACTCTGTTGTAATTCCTTTTTTTTTTCTGTTCTCAATTCATCTGTTTTGAGATGGTCATATTTTTTTTTATGCTTCATTAGCACGTTTCTAACAACAGCCTGAATGTCGATAATTTTATTGAAAATCAAAGATTTTTCGAATTTTATTAACAAGAATTCTTTTATTAACAAGATTCTTTTTAAATGTGGATAAGATCCCAGTTATCACTGGTACAAATTCGTATTGTTGAAAATTCTCATTCAATTTTCTCATTTAACCAATGATTTATGGACAATTGCCGATTTTACGGATTATCAATGGGGATAGTGAGAAAATGACAAATATGCTACATCTGTTACGATCAAAGAAACATTAATATTTTTTTTTTTCGTTTCAGCGTTTCAACGGTAACATATTACAAAAGAAGCAGCCAGGAGCCTCGAAACCTCAGCAGTATTGTTGCGTAGCGATCGGATCTCGCGATCGTTCGCTTTCCGTTTGGCTAACATCGCTGAAACGTCCACTTGTTGTAATTCATGATTTGTTCACGCATTCCGTGTTGGACGCGAGTTGGTCTCCTTGTGGATTGAGATTAGCAGCTTGTTCCTGGGATGGTTCTGTAGTTTTCATCGAGTTTACGCAACAAGAACTTGGCCAACCTCTCGATCCGGCGGAGCAAGTATGTAATCTATTTTTTTCATTTAGCTCTTGAACTAATCATAATTTATGAGCAAGGCTGAATGATCAATTACATAAATAAGATCTGTGAAGAAATCCGAAGTCTATCGCCGTTTGTTACGTGGTTCTCGTCTTGATTCATTTAAAATCTTTAATTATACTTTCTGCAGAGTATTCTCCACGAACGTTTGTACGGGAAACCTTTGGTTCAGGGTGGTTGCACAGTCATGGAAGCACCCGAATTATTAAACTTAAAACCTCCGGTACCGTCCTCGCAAACGGCAACGTTGAGCCAACAACAACCTGTTTCTAATTGCGTTGATCCACCTATGCCAATGTCAAACTCAAGTACACCAATGAAAGGACCTATAAACAAACAGATCGAGACGAAAACCTCCGACGGTAGGAGAAGAATTACTCCGATGTTTATTCCTGCCCCACCTGATACAATGTGAGTAGAAATTTACCCGATTCATTCACAGGTCGATTTCTTTTTACCAAATTTATGTTGTCAGCAAAGAAAGTATTTTCTCGTTCAGAACCTTTGTTCTGTTGGCAATAATCTTCAACAGATAATGATGCCAGTCCGAATTTACTTAATCTCCGAGGCGATGTTACTCGGGGTACAGTATTCTTCGTTATCTACGTTGTATTAATACAAATAATTTTTTTTACAGGGACACTTCAATGGGTGGTGGCGTTGGTCCGCCAACGTTTGTGAGTACGTCGCAAACGAAAAGTACCATAGTAATCGAGAAACGTGATGACATCGTGCGTCCAAACGTTTCATCGACTGTTAATTCATCAGTGACCAATTCGGTCGGTACAACACTGACTCTGAAACGTCGAGAACAAACGACACCGAAGCAACATCATACATCTCACAATAAAAGGCCAAAAGTAGTTGCTGATAGGAGCGGCAGTCATATAGTATTGCCAGCCCTGAAACCGTCCAGTTCGTTGTCACAGCAAGCCGGTCATTACGCTATTACTGTAACGAGCAGTCAAAGTTTAGCTCATTTACAAGTTTTTCGAGGTACTGACTCGGAGCCAACGTGGGATTTGTACTTAGGATATAGCGCTGTGGCCCTCGCTGCTTCTCCTTCCGTTATAGCTGTTGGTCTCGAAGATGGAAGTGTTCACACTTTTCATCCAGCTAAAGGATCGAGACCAGCTCCACCTCTGGCCCCACCCGCTCCTTTGGCCAAAGTCCACGCAGTCGGCAACGCGGTATAAAATTTCGTTTTTAATTCATATAAAGTATTCATATCGAGTTTCGCCCGAAATTCAATTTTATTTATAATTTTGACATTTATTCTGAGAAAAATTGAAGTGAGATAATATCTACAAGAAAAAACTGTTGTTTTCAGTTCTATTTTATCTCAAACAAATAAAATTTTGGACGAATTCCTATCGATCAACTTTTAATCTAAATAATCTTGTAATCATTGAGCGTATAAATGTGTTAGTCCTATTCAAGGATCAACGATTTAACAATTTTCAACGTAAAGATTTACGAAAATGTTTTGAAAAACTTTCAACTATAAAAATATATTGCAGCGAATTAATTCTTATAAAAAGAAGAGAGTATATTTTTGACTATTTAAACTTTGGCTCCACCGATTTTCAATGGGATTCTTTTCTTTCGATTCTCAGGTTATGGTAATATCGTGTTGCGGTGCTGTACGAGTTTGGGAAATTGGAAACACTTGTCGTCTAATTGTTTCGACGTCAGCTAGTCATCTCGCTGCCCCCGGTGCATCCCTTTTGTCCTGCACTTTGTACAACGGAATGCCTCATTTAGCGTTTACCAACGCCCGAGCTTACATTTATCACAAAGAAATGGGTACAGAGTTTTTGCATGTATAAAACAAAACATTATTTTTACATCGTATTTGATGAAGATTTAGATAAAATGAAGCTTTGTCTTAACTTTAGATTTCGATATCGAAAGCTTCAAAATCTTGAGAAAGTTTATGTAAAGAAAATACAAGAGAAAAAGGAGACCTTCTTCATTTTTAAATTTGGATATTGCAGGAACTTGGCTATTGATAGGCGATAGCCATGACCCGGTGTGGCGTTGGTCGTCCCAAAATGCGTCGACAGTGACGGGAGGTAGAGGACCACGAGGACCTTTATCTTCGTTGCAGGAAGCTTTGCAGAGAACAGCTGGTAGCGCATTGCCGAATCCTCGCCCACCTCACAGTGCGCCAAGCGTCGTGTCGTATCTGGAGCAACAATTGCTTGCTTCGAAAGCACTCGGTAGTTCTCAAGAATTCGTGCATTGGTTGATGGCGATTGTGTCGTTTCTTCTGACTCAAGATGGTCTTGAGAAACGTTTGAGAATAATATTGGACGATCTTATGGGACCGAGTCACGGATCAGCTTCAAAAAGCTCATGGGATCCCATGATCCTCGGTATGCGTA
The DNA here is from genome assembly GCA_037576405.1 of Campoplex capitator. Classification (NCBI taxonomy): domain Eukaryota; kingdom Metazoa; phylum Arthropoda; class Insecta; order Hymenoptera; family Ichneumonidae; genus Campoplex; species Campoplex capitator. The sequence continues at coordinate 1,484,348 of JARBWI010000323.1, read as the reverse complement.
AACACAAACTTATGAATGACGTTTTGGGTATCATTGGTGGTCATCTTAGGTGGCAAAGATTGTATCTCGAATATTCGGAACAATTAGCCGCGCTCAAAAATCAAAACAATCAGGATTGAGTGTTCCAAGTGCTATTGAATTTTGCATCGTACAAACCGAACGGTAATTACTTGTATTATATTTTAATATTTCAATTTAAAAACAAATGCCAACAATTCATATTCAGTATATGTGTTTCTCAAAGAGGTCTGAAATAAATGAATTGTCTCAAGATATCGAAACTTCAAAAAAATATCATGCTTTGAGCAATATTTAGGCAAATAGTAATTTCGTTGTTTTACGATGCAAATTTCAACATCGCGTATTTGACTAATGATAATGAATAATACCTATGATGAATAAAATGTATATTTTGTTTATCTGTATATTATTCAAAGGTAAGTGGCAAGTGAGAATGAACCGAACGATGAAGACACGAAAAAAAATATGATACGATAATTGATTCTGAAGACTGTACAAACTTTTTATATATTACCGTGTGATAATTGAAATAAATTATTGTTAAGTACAAAAATTTCATTTTTTCGTGGATAATTTCCGATCAAACAGAAAATATTTTACTAGAGCCAAGGTGAAATAAAATATTTGGACCGGAAATATAGCTCCATGGTGTTTTGATGGTGTTCATCGCAATATATTTGCATATCGAATACATATACATCTCATTATAAGCTCTTTCTTTATAAAAATACACAACGAAGCTCACTGTGCGATAAGCGAGAAAAATTTGTTAATTATAAAGCATATACTAGCGGGCATTTTTTAAATATAATCTCAAGAGATATATGTATATATATTTTTTCATTTATTTATATTCGTACGTCGCCAGGACATGTAGAAAAAAACCTGTGCGTTACATTATTTTCGTATTCGTTCGGAATCACTTGAATAATTTCGTGTCACTTGGACGTAGGATTTGATGAGTTAACTTTGAGTTTTCTTGCATATTTCTTTTTGCGTTCGTTTCGGTCAATAACATAGTCGTATCAGCAGCAGTTGACTGTTAAATTATTTTTCGTAATTTCTCGTAAACAGCGTGTCGAGTCGTTATTTCCCTCGGATGTTCCACTCTCCGAGGAAAAACAAAACAATATAATTATTGAACAGACGGAATAAGAGGATAAAAAAATAATGTGAATCGTACAAGTACGTATCGTTCGAATCCTGAGGGAGCTTGCATCGAGCAAACTTAGGAACGTTTTACAATGTGTCGTACAATCGTCAAAGGGCGATGGACTCAATGTAATATTGTATTTTATTCGAGGCGCAGTTTTATGAAATTCCTTTGCAGTAAATAATGCGTCCTGTTCGGTTAAGTAATATCGACCGTTCGGCAAGTTTTAGGTCGTTATCGTCTGACGTGGGGGAAAAAATTCCTCGCGATAAATCGCTGCTCTAGGTCATTGCAATATTGCACAACAAATATTAAACATTCGTAAGGGGAAAGGTTAAATAACGAACAATAATATTAAATAAAGTAAATAATGATAGGAATAAATTAGAACTGGTCGGTAGGCCGACAATTTGGCCCAAATTGGTAGAATAAATTTATGCATATGTACAAATATACGCCGCAGGACGAGGACAACGAGTTTTGAACTCTATTAAGTGGAAAGACAGAAAAAATGATGGCATAGGCCAGTAAAATCTTTAATGAAAATTACTCGCTTTTTTGTTTGATTGGCTCACTTTTTTTCTTCGGTAATTATTTTTTACGACCATGGTCGTTATGACAAGGGAGGTATTTTAGTTTTTTTTGTTTCTTTTTTGAGCTCGTTTGCTTTCTTCGTGTTTTTTTTTTGCGATATTTACAATGGTGGTGGACCATTCGGATAATCGACCATCGGTGTAAAAGTTCTTGCAAAATTGTTGGTGAGCATACAACTATAATCGTCCTCGGCTGCTGGCACCAACGAAGCAACACCGAGTAAAAGCAGCATCAACGCTTGAATCGGAAGGGAAGCCCGTAAAACACGTCCGAGGAATCGATATCCACGCGCTAATACCCTTCGATCGCTCTCGTCACCACTGAAACAAAACATTCATCGCTACGATTAAATATCTCTCCTATTTCCAGCTTCATACAACTCGAACATCATCAACGTTTTTGTTTTATTTTCTACGAGCTATCGTTGAATAAAGTAAAATCGTTTTATTATACTGGAATATTTGAACATACTCTGCACTCGATGCGTCGTGGGCTTGACCCGTTGCCGAACTCGCTCCGTCAAGTAGCTGTAATTCAGCAAAAGAAAAAACACAAACCATAAAGTATACGGTGCAAGTGTGGTGAACTTTGCTACAACTATTTTACGCTAATATATTTCAGGCGCGACGCTTTGAATTTTGAACGAGTATCGAGTAATCTCAAATGTTTGCACTCAAATCACCAATAATTAAAAAGTTTCATACATTTTTCGAAATTTCAAATGTTCCTTCAATCAAATTGAACAGTAGTTTCAGGTGAGAAAAGTAAATGAAATATTTCTGAAAATGTTGCAACCTCCTCAATTGGTATTTCACCATCTATGGATCTGCATTAATAAGATATGATGAAAAAATTATTTTAGTGAATTCTAGTTTAACTCGAAAAATTTTGATAATCGATCGGTCAAGTTAGAGATTTAGACTCGTGTATTAAAATTAAGGAGATTTCCTCGTTCAACGTTCAGATTTTCGGAGCGTCCAGCGCAATATATAATCAACGACGTGGCTCTAACAACAGTGCTTTCTATAATATACCTACAACGATTTTTTTCTGTCTCAATATGTAATTTGATTACTTGTTACCTAAATTACGAATAATTTCTATATTTTTCGCGTGCTTACGTCGTGTGATAGGGAAGCGAGAGAAGAAGAAGTCGCCGCAAGACCGACGTCCTTTGGATCTAATCCGAGCGCTGCGCCCAGTTTGAGCGCGTAAATGCCCGTCAATCTTCGTAACGATTGTAATCTTAGCCTGAGTTCCTGAAGACGATTCCGGGTATCGACGTGCTCGTCCAGTAAATGATTCGCCGCTTCTTGGAGCGACAAGACTCGAGGTTCACACCGTTCTAAATCACTACGTAATTCCCTGAAAATCATTTTAATTTTAATTTTTTCTCATCAACAAATATATCGTCGCCTGAAGTCTTGAAATTTTTGTTTTAGATGTTATCAATGGAATTTTTGGATTGCCTTAAAATGCAATGCAAGTATTAAATTCATTGATTTAAGAATACAAATTCTGATGACAATTTTTATCATAATTTCTATCACTCCTCGCGACTCTTTTTTCAACTTTTTCTTTTATTTGATTAGTCACTATTTTTTTGAAGCAGGGTTTGAGTGCTGTATAATATTTACCGGAATTTATTGTATTTAGCTTGAATAATAGCAATATCCTCCGTCAGGTCAATGGGTTCACTTTCTCTAATGGAAATTTCAGTTTTTTCCAGCCAGACAAGTAATTCCTCGACGATACGATGAAATTGTTGATTTCCCATGAGAGAAGATTGCAAAGCGGTTTGCCAAGTGCCCGCAGAGTGGCAAACTCTTTCCCATCTTGAATTCGCAGTTGCGAGTCTTTTTCGTAGCTCTTGAGCTCGTTCGTTGTCTTCGGTGTGATCGGCCAAATGTGTACCAACGATATTAAGACTAACGACTATGCTTTTGTGACTATCAAGATCCAGAAGGAATTCACGGTGATCTTGAATAATGTCTTCTAATTCTTCGATCGCACTCGGTGGTACATGCTGCTCGCTCTGTGTACCTTCAGCAAATTCGAGCCATTTTTCCAATCGCCATAGATCGATGTCCAATTGGGCCCAATTACGATTCGAGCACAACGGGCATGTCAATCTTCCACCGTCACTGAATTTTGAAAAATACAAAAAGATTTTATCTATACTTTTATCCACAATCTGGATAATTCATTTTGTTTTAATTAATTAGCTCTTTACTCCGCGAATTTTAAAGAACACAACGAAACAATTGCATATCTTTATTATATTTGGCGTCAAGACGCTGCCGCATCTCTGTTAGGACGAACAGTCCGTTTGAAAGAATGACAGTGAGTATATTTGATGCTAATGAAGAATTTTGTATTAAAAATGATAAATAGAAAAATTGTCAAATTTCATTTCATTCTAATTTGTTCAGATATAGAATTAAAAAAGTTGTACAATTGTTTACGCTAAATTTAGCAAATCCATTGAATCCAATTATTCTTCATTACGTGAGAAAATATTTCCTGGAAAGAAATTAATCGTAGCGAAGAAAAAAAGAAGCCTAGTTATAGTGAAAAGGTAGCGGACTTTGCATGGTTAGAATGTGAAAAAATACCCTTCGAGGGTTTTTAAACATTTTTCAAATTTTTCGAATCTCCAGCGACCCAAAAAAATTTGAACAAACTTAATCTGCGTACAAGTTTTTCGTTAGCTTTAAACAAATCGAATCGCTGATATTCTAACAATGCAAGCTTCAACAAGTGTTAGTAAAAGCGATGGGAAACTTACTGTTCACAAGGGAGTGAATAAGCTTCGATAAGTGGTGACCTGCGTAGAGGATAAATTATCGAGGATTGATTAGTGCGGAAATATTGGTGATTAGTTTGATTAATTGAAACACATGAAAGACTTATTTATAAACAACTAATTAATGATTAGATAATGAAAATAAATGATGAGTTTTCGAAAAATACCTTATATCCCTGATCTGTTGTTCACGAGTTCTCGCTCGGGCGAGCAGGCTCTCGTAACGTGCACCGAGTTTCGATACTTCGGTCGTTCTTGCTGTTTCTTTGCTCATTTTTTCGTCCTGCACGAGGAGAGAATGTAAGTGACGAGCCAGCTCAATTGCCGATTGACAGCTGGCGATCAGTTTGGCCTAACAGAAAAAAAAAATTGTATTTCATTAAATTATTTGAAATTTGTCAGATTGGGTGAAAACTTTTACCGGAAGAATTATATTACTGGAACATTACTGAGTAAATACTGAGAGACCAGACATTCTTAAGACCATATGGGACTCAATTTATATTATTATAAACGAAAAGAAAGTTCTTGTTCAGTATAAACAATTTTCCCGGTTGAAGAAATTTTTTCACCCACTAAAATATGTCAAAGATAAATTAAATTATTGTGAAATACTGTTGGTTAATGGTGAAAAAACGTACAATATTTTTGGCAGAGGTGTTGAGTCCGGTACCAGGGGTAGGTTCAGGTTCGATCGCGATTTCTAGAGAATCGAGAGCGTTTCTACACTCGGTGAGGGCAGATTCGAGTTCCATGAGATAAGCATCGCAAGAGGTGATTCTAACGAGTTTGGGCAGTGTATCGACCTGGACAGCGGAGTCTTGTTCGAATTTGAGTGTTTCGACTTGAACGGCTTCGTCGACTTCGTTACGTTGACATTTGGCTTCGAGATCAGAGCGTAAATTAGTAACACGTGTTTTAATATCACGCCAGAGTAATTGATATTCGTCGACGAGTTCCTGAATCGCGCCAACGTCATCGACATGACATTCTTGCATGACAAGGAGGGCGAGTTCATCGGCTCTTTGAAGAGTTTTACATTGTACGGAAAGTTCATTTTCAATGCTGGTGATTCTTTGGAGCGTTCGTCTAGGCGAAGCTTTTTCTTCGGGTGAGGTCAAATGTTGTACTTGAGTTAATCTGACGTCGACCTGAGTAAGTCCAACAACGGCGGCGCCATGAGCAGTGACGAATTCCCTGTAGGCTTTTTGTTCCCTTTGGACAGAAGCGAGGATAGAATTGCCACGGGGCTTGAGAGCTTTCCATCGTTCGATAAATTCACGAACATCAGCGGTAAGAATCTTGAAGTTGTCCGGTTCTAAACAACCTTTGGCAAGGCGTCCATAGCTCTGTTCGATTATTTGAAGAGCAGCCCTGTGAGCCTCGATATCTTTCAAAACTCGACGAGTCTTGGTAAGCGTCTGTTCCGTGTCTTCTTTTGATTTTTTGTCCAAGCTTTCTTCCAACGTTTGTAAAGATTCTTCCGTCTCTTCCACCCATTGTTCCTGCTCTTTCTTTATCCTGTCCATCTCCTCGATCAATTTCCACGACATTAAGATTTTTCTCTTGCGTTCGGCAGAACGTACGCAAGTTGCCTTCCAACGTTTCTCCAATCCTTCCATTCCTGTTCTAATGGCTTCGGTGTTGAAAGAAGCTTTCCAAGCGTCACAATCGTTGAGTAAAATCTCACAGAGATTCAAAACTTCCCCGATGTTTCCGCTCTCGCCTTCGATGACTTTTTGCAGAGACTCGTGATCTCGCAAACTGGCATCAACCGCTTCACGCGTTTTCGTCTCAAGAGACATTGGTTGCGAGAGCTTCAGCTCGACACCGCCTAACCAGCTTCGGATCTCGGCTATTCTACGCTCCAGACAATTCATCGTTTGCATCAAGTCAACCAGTTTGTTCGCTCGCGCTCTTCCAGCGGTCATCAAACGCGTCCATCTTTCATTGACCTCTTGCAAGGATGTTTCAACCTCTTCTTTTTCTTGACTATCAGCAACTTTAATGAGCTGTTCTCCCGTTGTCTGTAACCAGTCGAGTTCGCGCTGTTTCAGTGCCATTTCTGCCTGCAATTCGGATTCTATTCTTCGCAAAGCTTCTTCGGGTTCTTCGAGCCTCGCAGTCGTTGCTTCGTCGCAATTGTGTACACGATTCTCAGCATCTTGGAGCCACACGAGCAATCTGCCGAGTCTCGCATCCCACCGGCTGCGTAGTGAGCAACGTTCTTCGAGTTTGAACGAGAGCAGAGCCAATTGATGTTCGAGATCGCCGTGCTGTTGCCAGAGTAAAGAACTCTGTTGATTCAACGATTTCATGTCTGAAGGACTGAGGCATTCGCGCAATTGTTCGGTCGTTACGCCAAGATTCTCGAGTTCGCTGGTCGTGTCGACGAGTCGGGATTTCAATTCCTGAAGAGAATCCAACTGTCGTTGGGTCTGTACGAGACTGGCAGGTGGAGCATGAAAAGCTTTGCTGATCGATTGATTAACGTATTGGAAAGTGGTCGTTATACTGGCTGTTTGTTCGACATGTTGGCCGTTTAATTTTCTTATTCTCAACAAAAAGTCCTTCCACGTTTCTAGACTCGCTCGGAGATTCGCAATTCTCTGAGTGTTTGCCGCGTGTTCCATTCTTATGGATATCGCAAGAGCCTCGTCACAATCGACCAAAAGAATTTCTTGTTGACTCGTCAACGAATCAATTTGCGCTTCACCGATCGGTACTTTCTCCAACAAGGAATCGATCCTCGCGAGTGTCTTATCCAACCTACGAACGTGAATAAAACGCAATTGTAATCTGCTTCGTTCTCTCTCGATGTCTTTGAGCCAACCGAGCAATTTGCTCTGATCCTGTCTGTATCGGTCCCAAAAAGCGAGTCTGTCACGAACAGCCGCGTGTCTTTCCATGATTCTTGCAAGTGTTTCATTGTGAAGATTCGTAAGTACGTTGAATTGCTCAGCCACTGACAAATCCCGTCCTTTTTCTGCTCTTATCGAAAGTATCAGATTTTCCTGATCGGTTAACAAATTTTTGTGAACCTCGCAGAGATTACGATGCTCCGTAAGCCCGTTGTAATCGGCTGGTACGTCGTTAGACAAAAATTCTTGTACATGGCCAAGATACTCTTGCCATAAACGAAGCGCAGCTACTACGTCTTCCGATCTCACAAGACGCGCTGATAAACGATGATACTGTTGGAATGTTTCGCGAAATACGCGCTGCCAAAGCTGCAACACTTCTACTACCGATGTTTCCTGTGGCACGATCTCCAATGCACGATCCTTTATCGACTGCAATTGTGGTTCCGTTCGAGTCAGCGCCAGTAAATGATTTCTCAGGAGTTTCAACTGCTCCTTCGATTCTCCTTGTCCCACGGTTGTCAAGCTCTGTAATAAATCATTTTCGAATATACATTATCGGTACGAGATTTTCTAAATTTTTTTTTACCAAAATTTCGTAATAAGAAAATTGAAGAAATAAGTGTGCTAATTGAAATTCATTTTAAAGATAAACTTTAGTTTGATTACGAACGAGTGAACATTTTTATGAATGCACAAAAATTCAAGCAATCAAATAAGAATAAATACACTCGAAACGAAATTTTGTTGAAAACTTGAAATTTTTTGTTGAATACGTTTGACAAAATATTTTAACGACGCAACAAAGTTTCTTTGTACCGAAACAAGCTAATATTTAGGAAAACTTGTACAAACCATTTTTTCATAAATAAATTTTTAAATAAAAGATATAAACATTTGGACTTGATTGCAAATTTGACTGAACTGCATTTAAATTTAATCGTAGCGCTCTATCTATAAACGTTATCGGGGTTTCGCCACGATGTTATGGAACATTGATGTGTGTAGCTAAGTACATAAGGCAAAGTTGAACAAATCCTATTGGTAATGCACAACGCTCTTGCTCTCTTATTATCTATCTCTCTCTCTCTCTCTCGCTCTCTAAACTCGACTTGGAAACTTTAGTACAAAGTAGTTGTAAGCGTCGAGGCTCCAGACCACCATTCAGCTGTTGCGGATTTCGTGACCAATGTAATTGCCGGATTGGATAAGCCCTTCGACCTTGACACAACAAATTGTTTCGAAACTACAATTAAAATATATCGCCTCGTGCGAGGATGATTGAGCTGTGCCAAGCACCGTGGCGTTGAGATATCTGGAAAACCCTCGAGTCAGTAAAACCAAGAGGATGAGAGAAAAAGAGAAGGAAAGACGACGATCCCTCTTCGTAAGAACTTAAATTGATATTATTATATCAAATCCTTGACAGTTATTCGAACGTAAACAGAATTGAAAATCCAAATGAATTTTACATCTAGGAGATTAATTTAAAAAAATGAAAAATAAAAAAATCGCAAATTTCTGTCGTACCTGCTGAACAGAGTCAAGGAAATTCTTCGTCTGATAAAGATCGCCACGAGCAAGTTCTTGATTCAAAGCTCTGGCATCAGCCGTATCGGCGAGGGTTGACAACGACTCACGAACATCCTCGAGACGACGACCGAGTGCTTCGACTTCGTAGTGAAGAGGTCCACCGGCGTCCAGACCGACATCTGATGCAATTTGAGCAACCAGGCCGCGCAACTCGGCCAATCGCTCTTTGTGCTCGGCCAGAGTTTCCTCGCAAACCTGAAAAAATAAGCAAGAGTTTAGCACGAATTAAATAAAATTCATATTTAATAACGAATTTGTAAAACCCAAAGCAACTTCTTGATCAATTACCAAAAAATTTTTAACCCAAATAGTTCGGTAAAATTTCCTCAATCTCTAATGAACCAACATTTTTGCAGCTCGTTGTTATCATTTACAAACTTAATGTTTAAAAAAAGTTTAACTCGTCAGTGTAATTGATGAAGCCTCCAAGAGATTTGTTTTTTCAATGAAATAACTTTTTACCAAAATTTTCATAGAGTCGAAAACGTCGAATACAATTGATGCAATACTTCGTTGCATAAATTCATAAAGAAATTCGATCATATCCAATATAAAAAATCGGTAATATGAACGTAAAAAGTTATTATTATTGAATACGAATGATCACTGAAACAAAAGCTCGAAACGTACATGTCCCTATAGATATATAGAAGCTACTTAAGGGTCGAGACCACGTGAGCGTTTTTTAACTGTTGCCAAGCGAAAAATAGCGAATGCTCGAGCTCGAATTTCATTTTTACCCCAAATACCCTGAACGTTGGTTGATTATGGAAGAAGCTAAGATCCCAGACTTTGATATCTGTATAGTTACGATTAAAATATTTTTTTTTTTTTACAATTTCTGACAACGAACGTCAAGCAGGATGATAAATATTTTTATAGGCATTTAAAGTTTCTTTATTTGCATTCTGCCTGCCACATGTGCTCAATCATAAAATAAGATTAAACTGTTCTTTGATGAGATTCGTTGGAGGATGACCGGTGAGCTCGGGTAAAAACGATTTTGGGAAAAGTTCTCGTAGCAACAGAGTTAGGTATGTAAGTACCGAGGGAAAGCTCGAAGGCGCGTGAACCACGAACGTGAGCTTATATTCCGTTATAGCCCAGTTTGAGTATCTACACGTTTGCAAGATCCGCGTGTACATTATGCTGCAGTGATGCGGTATTTATAGATCAACATGGCATTCCCTCTCTTTCTTCATCGTCTGCGAACGGGCATAATTTACTCTCGAACTTAGACCACCATTATCTTCTTTTTTTTCATTCTTTTTTTCTGTCTCTTTCTTCCCTTTTCACATTCATACCATTCCCATTTTCGCGTTTGCTATTCGCGTTAACCGTTTACCCGGTCTGTACAATTTTTCAAGCTTCTTAAATACTACATCCTCGAGATGTTCGATCCTTTTACCCATAAATTTACATAATTATATTCAATTTAACGTATAAATATATTTTACACGGAAATAATTCAATTCAACTCTGGCCTCTCGTTCAAAAGGTTGAAAAATACTCCAATTTTTTATACTAAAAAAAAACAACTTTTTTCGCATTTTCTCAAAACTTTTTTTTATCCGATTTGAAGAGTTTTTATCAATAAATTTTTAACAAATTCAGCTTTATCGTACACCAAACTCTTGGTTTTTTAAAACGAAGACGACAGTGCACGTGTCATGAAGATTCATTCTCGAGTATACGAGAAAAAATTTATGCTAAAAAGATTGAATTCTGAATAATTGAAGTTTCAAAATAAATATTTGAACTAAATTCCATAATAATAACGAGAATAAACAAAATTTTAAATACTACAAAAAATTTGCAATTTTTTTTGTTTTCATGAGAATTACGACGAAAAATAGTGTATGTGCGAAATTCTCGTGATCGTGAAGTTTCTATAGCGCTCATAATCGAGTGTCTAATGCCTAAAAATAGCAAAATTCTATTTTTCATATTGTCCAAGAAAAAAGAAACAGATTTCTGGTGAAATACTCCTTTCCCCTCCTGACCGATGACTATTAGTCACCACTAGTGACGTCTGGTGATCTATTTTTAAGAAAAAAAAATTTTCAAAAACAAATCGAATGATGGCAACATTTTTCGGACAGACTTTTGGCTTTTTCTTTTTTTTTTTTTTTTTTCAATTTGCCAAAATAAAAAATTGAGAATCAGTAGAAAGGATTTCGATTCCATTTCATATTGGGTTCCAACGTGAACAAATATTTCCTTCCGTACAAGCATTGAAAAGTCTCTATTTTGCCCTAACACATAATTACGAGTGATTGTTCAACATCGATGACAGACTTGAAGCACAAAAAGTATAAATTCCATGAAATGAGATAACGAAATAATAAAATATTTAAATATTGTTCAAATTTTACTGCTTTTCATTGTGAAAATTAAGTAATTATGAAACAGTCATCAGTTTATCGTCCTTGTAACACTTTGCGTATCTGCGTTCAATTGATTTTCCTTCTATTTTTCGTGTTTGCTTAAAAAAAAAAAAAAAAAAAAAAAAAAAAAAAATCCTGATTCATTGCACGTTAACGGTTCGTTTCAGCAGCAATTGTACGTATCTGTATAAACATTTAAATGAAATATTTGTACGACAAGTGATTGGACAAGCCGAATGTTCCAATAAAGATACGTTATTTTCGCACGGATATCAATTAGCAATTTCTTTTCTCGTCAGCAGATGACGTAAAAAAAAAAAAAAAAAAACAGAAAAACCACTCGAAGCGTTCGTGACCCATTTAACCACACAAAGATTTATTTTTGGTAGAAGATAAAAAAAAACAAACTTGAGTTGAAGAGAAAATCTCAAGGTTTGGGGCTGTGAAAAAAAAATTGCTTACTCTGCGAATTATATTTTTACCTTCAATTCTTCAGGAGTGCACATTTTATAGATAAACTATTAAATATCAAAGTGCCATCGTTCTAATTGTAAACACATAGGAGCGATAGTTTGTTTCTTTGGTTTTTGAATTGGCAGCACAGTGAGGGGGAGACCGGTCGCACATGTTGTCAACGATGCTTGCACCACGCTGACTTTTGTGTCTGTCGCATAATCGTCGCACGTTTCCACGCATTTATACGCATTATCCAAAAACGATGCGACATTTTCTATGCATCAGAAATTTTACAGACGATTTTTCAAATGAAAAATCACAGAATTCATATCTGACTGTATTTCATTTCAAAATTTTACCAAGACTTTTCATTGTTTCAAGATTTTTTTTTGGAAATAGGTAAAGTCGTCGTAATTACTGTCAAAAATTTACGAAAAAAGTGAAACACTCCAAGGGTGTTTCGATAAGAAAATTTTTTCTATAAAAAGTTCGTTTTATTTTATTTTTTTCTTTCAATATTCAAGTGTCTCGTTCACTAAATATTATACACTCGGAACTGATGAGCTGGTTTTAAAATCTCTCATTGATAATAATTTTTTTACAAATTTGTACAAACGTACTCGAATCACCATAAACGAAATAGAAAATTCACAAAACGTTGCACAAGTCGATGAAAAAGTTAAAAATGTAACAAGTACTCTGAAACGTTTGAGTATTTTTATAATCTCGAAAGAACAGAGTTTGTAATTTTAGAGCCGTTTCTGTACAAAATATGCTGTATATATCGGCAAATTTAGAGTCTTTTTTCGTTTTTGTGATTCGTATACAAAGGGAACACGTGCGAACGTTACGGTAGCCTGGACCAAACTAGCGCGTCTGCGAGTCGGAGGATCGATGCCGAACACTCACAGAGAAACATTCTGGGGCTCTCCCTTCCCTCGCCCTAGTCCCTATATCTCCCGCTCTATCTTTCTCCCGTTCGTACGAACCCACCCTCTTTGACAGGAAGGGTGGAAAAAACGTCATCAGAGTTTATCGCCCCCCGTATACTCTTCGCTACAATATTATTGGTGAGCAGATGAAGTACCAAGAGTTCAATCGAATTATACTCATGTTCATTGCCCCGATAATCATTTTTCTAGGACAATTATCGTTCGAACGTATTACAATAAAAATTCTTTGGACATATGTAAAAACAAAAAAGAAGAAAAAAAAACAAACGTAAAATCAATCGGTAAGCTCTCAACTCTCTCACGATTAATTGAATGATTGTGAACGTGAAAAATAATAATGAAACAGTCGAAAAATTCAATATTAAAAGCAAAAGCGTTTTTCATAAATAAAATTTAATGGAATAAAGTAAAGAATTGAAAAATAAATAACCAAAAATCAATTTACAAATAAAAATTTGCTCTGTTCTGTTTCATACTCTTTTTAGAGTAATCAATACAAGTTTTTTTTTTTCTTATTAATAAAGGTCTTGAGATACAAATTGTTTAGTGTTAAATATAATTCTCTGAACGACGAATTTTTTACTCCGTTGGAGCTTTCAACGTGAGAAGAAACGTTTGGGAGCATAGAAAAAAAAAAATGTGTCGATTGAGAAAATGGATAATTTGATTCGTAAGAAAAAGAAAAGCTTGTTATTTACGAATATATTTTTTCGATCGACTGCTTTTCCCTTCACTCGTGGATCTTGCTTTACTCATTAATATTCCATTAGCTGCAGGAAAATTGAGAGGTTATTTTTTAAAGGAAAGGATTGAATGGGGGCGGGTGAATCGTTAAACCGGAAGTAACGAAGTTCATGGCATTAGTATCATGGCCGAGTATCACACTCCGAACAAAAGAGTGATGATGCATCATACGTAAACTGGCCCTTCCCCTAAGATCAACCAGTATTATTCAGCGGTCCCGAAGTTTTGAGAACGTTTTACTATAGGGGTAAGAAAGTGGGATGGTCTCGGCAAACGCTGAGGGGAGATATCTCCAGGAATCCCCTCTCCTACGCCACTCACAAATACGACCAGATGTCGTACGGTTATCGCTCTCTGACTACGCAGCTCCCAAAACATACGTACACAAATATACACAATAGTGTCTCAAGACCCTCGAGAGAAAAAAACCCACAAAATTATCGATTTGCATCAAATTGACCTTTGAAAATTTACAGATTTTACACGATCGTATAAATTAATGAATTTAATCAATACCGAAGTCGAGAAATCATCAATTTTTAATTTATTGTAATTAATGAAAACTGGAATTTGCATTATTTGTATAAACAGATCAACAGAGTTTTTGAAATCTCAATGAAATTCCATTCGATCCAACCGCTGACTAATGAATAATCACTAAGAAAACTCGAGCAATTAAAATATCCTAAAATATTAGTGGACGTAACATCTGAATATGATTCACAGTGATCAGTTTTCCTGGTCATAATCTAACGTCACCGGGTAAAAAATATATAATGGAATTAATTGATCTGAGCTCGATGAAAAATGATCAAGGTTTTCCATGAATTCTTCAATATTAAATAAAGAACCAGATACATAAAGAACGCATATCCGGATAATTGTAAATTCTTAGTTCGATCAGTGATCAATATTAATTCATTGATACTTAAGTTTAAACAATTCAATGTATTTTCTATGTTCCAACGCTTTCGATGTGTTATTAAGAAAATATATAATCTTATAATTTTATTATAATGAATAATAAAAATGTAAAAATAATCTTATAAGAGTAGAAGAAATGGTTTTCATAAACGTTTACTGCAGTTTGCATTCAGCATTATTTGAAGGACTACCTGGTGTTAGGGTATAAGAAAATATGACTCGGTTTGGCACAGATATGACATTGGCCAGATTCAATTATGAGCAATATTCCTAAATGTGATTTTTACGACCTTTAGAAGAGTGACTCTGTCATGCTCAAACAAATAATGAGTCAGTATTTATATTTTACCTGATAATTTTTTATCCTGCTCGGTTAGTCTTACTCAGTCTAAACGAGTGATCCGCTAATTCTTTTATTATTTATAAGTATTAAAAAAAGACAATAATAAATTAAGTCGCCAGTAAACTGAAAGTCGCCAACAAATTGTTTCTGATTGAGATCCCAAATTAGGTGAACTGTCAGTAATTGTCTGATCATTACAATGAATACAGAATGTCAGAAACGTTTAAAGTACTTTCATCTACATGTATCGTTCCCCAAAAAGTTAATAAGTATAATCAATTTTATTTTGCTGAGTTATGTCTCCATATTTACACAAAAATGCGATGAAAAATATTGTATGTACAATGTAAATTTATGTTCGAATAAACTTTTTATCTCTCAAGTAGTAAATAATATTATGACATTGATTTGAAAAAGCTATTTGCAGCATATTTTTCCCTGAAATGTTGAATTTAGCATACACATAACCATATCTCCATTATTGCAAAAGTGTATGAAATATCATTCAATGTAAAATGTAAGTCTATATGGGGAATAAAAAGTTTTCTTTCTCATGAAGAGAATACATGTCCGTTAACTGTTATCTTATAGAAAATCGACTCTCTATTGTACGAAACATTACAAATATGCTAGTATAAAAAAAAAAAAAGCAGTTGTACTTCGAATTGGAATGATCGGTCAGTCATCGAAGAAGGTTCATTATTTCCATATTTAAGAACAAATATCTGTGTCTCAATATTGCCTACCCTCAGTAAATTTTCAGCATATTCGATCGATATATTCACAGCAGCCATCATTTTCGTTCACGAAATAAGCAAATTATATAAACGTAAAGACAAAGCGTCGTTCCATTCGTTGTACGTTACTCGAAAAGTCATAATATGTCAAAAGATCGAGATGCGAGACCCGATTTGCATTGATTTATTAACCGATGAAGGTACACTAGCGCCACTAGTGGTGAGCTTTGAACTAATTTTGGGCCACCCGCCACCGTGCAGTGTCCTCGCGGCGGAATAGAGAAACATTTTTTTTATATAGGGTTGCGTCGTCCGCCATTTTGAAGCATTGTTTATTCCATAGTTTTTGAAGACGCTGTGACTATCGACGATGTGAATTACAAAGAAATTTTGACTTTGCCTTACCTTGACTTGCTTAAGGGCTTCCTCGGGTGGTAAATTAGTGACGCTTCCCATTTGTGTGTCGACCCAAGCTTTGACAGCGGCGCTCGAGTCACGGTATTGTTCCCAAAGTCGAACAGCGTGCTGATATTTGGTGCAAAGGGCGTCTAATTCGGCCCTCGTATCTTCCCAAGCTTGGACGGCTTCATTGACCGCAGCATCGACTCTTTCCCCGACCTCCGCTGTGCAACTCTCCCGCAAAGGTTCAGCCGCAGCTCTCAATTCGCCAATGAGTACCTCCCGCGCACCCAAATCTCCACTGAGGCCCTGAAAGGTTAGAAACAAATCGCATGCTACATTATTCAGAAACTCGACGGAATATTCCTTTATTTTTTCTCCAGAATATGCAAAGAACGTTTTAGCACGGTCAAAAACGTCGAGCAATTGTGTCGAAAATGTTGGTTTCCACGTTTTTTTGAAAATTCATCACACTCGAGGAAAAAAAAACATTTCTCCACGAAACTGTCGATAAAATTCATTTGTTTTTGGTTCTATCGAGAATTCTACGAGCCACGAATTCATTTTATTCGATCAAATTTCGTACAAGATCGTTTTAGTCATTTGGAAATCAAAATGATCATTTTTTCCTTATCGAATGGACGAGAAACATTATTACACGGTTTGTTGTTGATTTTGACGTTATCTCTCAATCCTATAATACTGGTATATCGGATCGCGTCACTCGGTGGATTCGAGAGAAAAAAAAAACTCGACCAAGCACAGGAGAAGGAATCGTTCAATGTTACAATACCGAGTAGCCTATAAATACATTGTTGGTACGGGAAACGTTTGTGCCACGTGAATTCGGTCAGCTGGTCAACTAATTCAGTAGACGCTTACGAAGCGCCCACTCTCGAGTTCGTTGAACTCATCGAATCTTTCGATGTTTATCAAAGCGAAGTTGGATATTGCGCAATTAAACAATTCTCGAGAATTACAAAACGAAATGACAATGGTACTATTGAAAGTTACGTGCAGTACGGGCACGTGTTTGGCGAACACGTGGTAACGCGTTGTTGTAGCTTTAACGGTTTCTTTATTCTCCTTAGAGAGGCGTGCAATTATCTCGTAACTGGATTAGCTCCTTCCACTGCGTTAAATATCTTGATACTTACATTTTTTTTATATTCGCTCACGAATTAATCTGAATTTATCATTTTTTCAGTATGATTTAATTTAGCATACGAAGATTTTATTGAATTTAAAAAGCACTAATTTCGAATAATAAAATAAATTTTCATTTCATTATCTTTCAAGATTGATTTTGAGTTTGCTATTGTATGTAAATTTCAATTTTTTTACTGTGACTATGTAAATCAAATTTTATCGTAATTATGTACCGTCGAATATAAGATCGTAAATGAATAATTGAAAAAAAATAATAAATAAATGAAAATAATTGAAAGTGAAATTTCGGGCGTTTTCTCATCTGATATGGGATCGATCGATATTATTTCGAAATTTAAAATATAACTGAATTGTAGTATATCATTATCATTTGCGATTGACTCACAATCGGCCGAATATTTGCTCAAATCTTTATCAGTTAATTCGCAAAATATTTCGAAAGCAGCAGAGCAGATTTGATAAAAAATCGATAAAACGTTCGGAACCAAAATTTTTGATATTATCAATTCAGTCTCGAATAAACATGTTGATTAATCATTTTTAACAAACATTCTCAAGGGCAATCTCGAAAAGTTTAAATTTCATTTAATTTATATTTTTTCAAAATTTTTTTATTTGAAATCGTCTTAGTTATTCGTGCAGATTTATTTATCGAGTCTCAAAAAATATGTTTCAGGCTTTGACACTACGAGCGAGAAAAACAAAATTCTTCGTTTCGCACCGACACAAACTTCGACATCGTTCTAAATGACGATTTTTTGACGAGACCGAGCTTCATTCTTGAGGTAATTATCTTAATTTAGTTTATTTATTATTATCAATTAAGGTTACAAATTTTGATCCTTGTAAAAAAAAAAAAAAATAGTTTTTAATAAAAAATGTTGTCCCAATCAAAGTACGGTCATAACAATTTTGATATAATTGTGAAACTGAAATAGTAGTGACTGGCGTATAGTATTCGACCGTGCTGATACTCGCGGGTTTAACTCTTCATCTTCAAAGTGTCAAAACAATGTCCGATGCCCGAAGCCCCGTTTCAACTCAAATATTACATAAAAACTAGGTCGACAATCGCTTTTTTTTTCTGAGACCATTGGATTGCTACAAGCTTGAAGTGCTTAAATCTGGTTTCTGTGAAATATCGTAGAAATCGGATTTTCCTATGTAATCCTGGGAATTCGTCACGGAGAACACCTACTTTTAATCATTTTTTTCTCTCTCTCTCTCTCAATTGGTCGATAACCGAACGTGAATTTTCGTGAGAACAATAATTGATCTATGAAGAATAGCATTAAATTTTTTCACCCGAATTCTATGACCTTGGCACCGCAACAGGTTTACCCTAAGCTTTAAACTGAACTTGGACTGAAAAAGAGAGCAGCATTTTTGGGGTGAAATTTCTTACTCGCCAGTTACTAATTATTCAAGTTCACTTTCATCATTCATTGTAACGTTTTTATCTGTTTTCATTGTAAATAAATTTTTTAAAAAAGGTGAAAAATATATTTTTTATGAGTTTAAAATAGAATTATTTAATAAATTTTTTTAAAAAGGTGAAAAATATATTTGAGTTTAAAATAGAATTATTTAAACCGAAATTTTTTACAACTATGTTGAAAATTTGGTTGGAAATGATAGAACAGAGAATATCGTCGCGTTCGAAACGTGATTAAACAATGAACCGGTTACAATGACCCGTGAATATGCAGTATGCAGGTCCCGCACGAACATCCGGCATATCTCGTAAATAGCTGCACCTATAAATAGTGCATTAAACTGAGAAAACTCCGGGACGAGCTTCGGTTCGCAATTTCTCATTTTTCTCGTCATATTTCGCGATAAGTTTTTATATTTGCCACGGACACGTTGACGGTTCTCCGTATCAAGGGTCTAGACAGCTCGGTACACTTCCTTTTATTTTTATTTTTTTGCTGAATTGTTTTTTTTTTTTTCCCTCGTGATATTACGAACGAATATCCTTCAAAGTTGAAATACTCTTCGGAGAAATGAGATCTGTCTCCCGGAAGGGAGAATACAGACGATTAAACGTACACGTACGCGAGCACATACACAAATGCATGTGAAACTGAAACGCGGAAGCCTCGTTTCCGGGCAGGATATAAGCGCGCAACTTCTCAGCACGAAGGAATCCCGTTTGGCTCGTGTGCATGAAAGACGATTGAGAATGAGTGTGAAACAAAAATTTGCCGTATTACCTCAATTGTCACAGTTATGTAAGAAAAATAAACTGCTATTCGTTGATATTGTATGAAACGGTTGCCAAAAAAGGTTTAATTTATTTGAGAATTTAAAAAATCATGAATTTTTATTCAGTGATACGAAGAAACAAAAGCTTTTAACTTTCTCGAACACTCCTGATAAATTTTTTAATCTTTATTGTATGAATACGACAGCCTGAAACGTCGAGGCTTCCGGAGATATATTTTTCTCATCCATTCTCTTCTTCCTTTTCAGGCACAAAATATTTTGGCTAAGTACGCGCGCTTGGAATACCGATTGGAGATTAAGCTCGAGCCATTTGTCAAATGCTTTGAATTCTCGCATTCTGATCTTTCACGAATATCAAGGCCCAAACACCAAAATTCAACAAAACCCAGGACCAATTGTGGTAAGAAAAAATCACGTATTTATTTGATTATTGTTCGCGTAAAATCTAAATTCAGTTAATTATCAATTAAAACTGTTGATTCCTCTCGATATTGAAAATTGAAAAACACATTTCATATTAACTCATAATTGAAGAATTTCAATGCAAATACAGATACAAAATAATTCATTGATAATATTTTGCTGTTATATTTTGATATTTTATGGCTATATCATGAATTATACACGTCGAGTGATCGAATTTTTCTATTGTTTCGTTATTGTATTATAATTACGAAAGAAAGAAAAAGTATTACAAAAATTATAGTGTAAAAATTATAAAATATTACACAGATAACTAAAACGATGATATATTGCAATGCGGCACGATAGAAATTGACAAAAATTCATGCAGTACAATAAAATTCATCGCTTAGTTCTTGATTTCGTGATACTGATCAGAGTCTATCGGTTTCGTCCGATGCAAATTGGTCCTGTGCAATTTTTCGCACTAAATTCGTTCTGCAGAGCACAGTTATTTCTATAAATATTTTTCTCTTCGTGAAATGCATTTATTGTGAGCAATTCATGTAAAAGTTTTTGCAGCTTAAACTCATAAACCATCTTATTAAAATATCTTTTATATAATTACGATAAAATATCTTTTACAGCATGCAAACATTTCATTCAATATGAAGACCTGTCGATTGGTGTTAAAAGTGAATATCAAAATTATTGAATAGCCAAGAATCTGCGTTTTTCAAGCACAACACCTGCGTATTTACGTTTGAGAATTGTTTACACTGATTTAATACTGGATGTCCAGAATTGAAGCACAGTGAAAGCACGATAAGTGGCCACGTGCTACTGCGGGGACGCGATAGAAAATGAAGCAACGTGCGCGTCCAATAGTTCTCGAGGCGTTCGACTGACAGAGTAGAAAATCGGGGCGCGCGGGCGGCCAAGCGGCCCGCGATCGGGCTCGCAAATTTGAATGAGCGAAAGACGCACGCGCCTGCGCAAAAAAGCTTCCCACGTGTGCGAGAACCCCCACGCAAAAGTAACCAGTCCCCACATTTGGTCGAGCCAAGCAAAGGAAAAAAATATAATAAGAATTATTGCACATTTGTGCAAATTGTTTTTAGTCGATGATTGCATTCATTGGAAAATTCAATTGTTCGTTCGTGTTGAAGATTGCATCGGAGAAACAACACATTTTTTCTCTTCAATTTTTTCTCTCAGGATGTTTTATTGAGCCAAAGAATGCCCGGCAATATTGAAATTTTGAAACTCCTAAATCTTTCAGGCCCCTCGAAGTAAAAAGAAATTTTGTGCCATTCGAACGATGCAAACTTCAAAACAATGTTATTTGTTTCAGGGATAGCAAAATAAATTGATGGGGTACGAGTGTAGCGAATGATTTCTTAAGCTCACAGTTGAAAAAAAAAATAATTACAAATTTTTTGTACTGACTATTGCAAGAGAGTTTACATTAGATTTTTGCTTTGATTTTGAAGCAACGTAATAATATCTAAACGTTTCTGACACGAAAAAAGAATAGGAAGAACGTTTTAGAAAATTTATTTCATGTACTGAAAAAAAATCATTATTTTGTGATTAATGCAACGATTTCGAAAGCAGATAAATGAGATAAAAGAATTAATGGATTTCTATTTCTCGATTACGATATGCAAAGATTCAAAAAAGTATAAATATATTTTTGGTCACTCGGAAGTGTATTTAGATACAAAAAAAACTATTCACACAATCATTAAGAGTATTTCTTGTTTGTTTAACATTCTCAAAAGTGTTATTGAACTTTTTCATTAACGTTGAAGGGTGTAAGTATTTCGATCGATGACAGTGGGCGTTGAAGTTACAAAATGCTACGCGCAACGTGGCAAATTCAAGTTTCATTCGAACATCAACAAGAGTATGTACGAGTTTGTCATTTCCTGGCAAATTGTTTTCTCCATAATGACAAAAACCTTGAAGAATTAAAGTGTCAACTAATTCACGATATACACCTTGTTTAAATAATTTTGTGGAATTCTGTAGAACGGTTTGTCAGAGAGACGCTAGATTCTTGGCCGTTATTTACGCGAGTCTGGCTCGGCGAAATACCCGTTATTCGGTCAAACATATGACCTCGAGGGAAAACACTATTTTGCACATGCGACGTTAAAAGAAATGCACGAGCTGTACTGGCAATGTTTCGATCGAAGAATCGGTGACATCATACCTAATGAAATTATAATAAGTACCGAATAGAATGCCGGCAGACTTGACGTGTTTGTCGAGTTGCAACAAATGCATACGACAATAAAAATATTTATTAAAAAAAAAAAAAAAAAAAAAAAACTTCACATTATTCATGAGCGAGAGATATGGGTATAAATAAAAATGAGCGCGATGCTAATCGTTTCGAGATACATTTGTGTGCACACATCGAGCAAGTCTCTGAGAATTTATAAACGCTTTTTGCGCGGTTTGCAACCAAGTTTCGAACGAACATGTGCACTCATGGTTGAAAAATGTTAAGTTTATATCAACCTTACCCAGCACAAATACGTGTCACGTCTTTAAATAGATGATGCTGGAGGAGTCTCGTCTGAACAGAGAACCAAAGTAAATTTTGCCCACCGCGCAAAACCCCATCCGCGAGCCACTCGGATACACTTTTTATATCATCGCTTTTTTTAGATCTGATTTTTATATTCTCTGTGAAGCTTCATCCGGAGCTTTTACACCGTAGGAAGTATAAACTTCGTTTCTTAGTTTTCTCAATTTTTTTCTTTCACTCTGTTACGTCGATTTATTCAACAATTTTTTCTTCAATCGTTTGAAATGGTTTTTTTTTCGGTTTTCGTTTTTTTCTTTTTTTTAATATTTGTATATTGTTTTACATGAATTTAAATTTGAATTTTGTGGATAACACTTTCATATATCAGCAATTTTTTTGAAGATTTTTCCGTTTGAAACTCCTTGACATAAATTCGGATCAAAATTGATAAATATTTATGATGTTGATTATTATTATTATTATTAAGTTATTAAAAGATCAACTTGATGGGTTTTGATGTTTGAAAAAAATTCAAAGACCAGTTCGTGCGAGCCTGCAGCGCTCAAAGTCTATCGAAAAACACTCAGAAATACACATTGATTCGATAAAAGTGCGAGAGGCCGGTCACTTTCAACCGTCTCGTGTTTATCGCGCTTCTTTTCCCACTCTTTCTCTCTCTCTCTCTCTGAAGAAGTGACCCCGCACGAGGCTCGTCAGTTACTGATACCACCGAGTGCGATACAAGTGTTGCTTGATAAAAGTTTCTTCTTGAGTGGCGCGCATGCGTTCATTTACTTACACTTGTTCCGCATATTTTAGTTCCTACACAAACGCATTTGTAACAGTCTCAATGTAAATTCGAGCTTACGTATGTTTGCATGTGTAGAAAATAACGATGAATATTTATGAGAGCTCAAAGCTGAATGGACTTGAGAAATGTAGAAGAGATTTTCATAACTATCACTATGTCAATAGAACTTTCAATTAAACTGACGGATATTAAAAAAAAAAAAAATTGCAATTCTACTTTGACGTGACTTCGTTTATAAACAAAATAAGACCTATTTTCATCGTAAAGTTAGTAAAATTTCGATCAACATTGTCCGTTGAATCGCTCATTGATTTGAGTTTAAAATTGAATTATTATAAGCTCTATGTAAAATATTGTGGGATTGTCGATCATAGTTCTACTTACAATTAATTCTAGCGAAGATAACGAAAGACAGGAATTTGATGCAAAAAAAAATATAATTCCTATATCGAATCATATTTTTTGTATTTACTATCTGTAATTATGTAGCAATATGATAACACGAGACTCTACCGAGTCACTTGATATAATATCATGTATCAAAATATTATGATTGAAAATATCAGTAATGACTTGTTTTGGCAATCAAATCGCAACGAGACAGTCCATGTTACGACGAAAGCAACTGAATGGTTTTCAACTTTGTGTTCAAATTTCAACATAGTATTTTTTTTTTAACGTCTGTCCAATACATTTTTATAATACAACTCAATGTTAGAGTAAATTGGAGTT
This sequence comes from Campoplex capitator, assembly GCA_037576405.1. Classification (NCBI taxonomy): domain Eukaryota; kingdom Metazoa; phylum Arthropoda; class Insecta; order Hymenoptera; family Ichneumonidae; genus Campoplex; species Campoplex capitator. The sequence continues at coordinate 1,460,494 of JARBWI010000323.1, read as the reverse complement.
TTGAGTGGTCGACGGATATTTGTTTGCAATGCAACGTCAGTGGTACTCAGAAGAATTGAAATTGTTCAAATTGGAGATGATTCTTTTGATTCAGCTTCTATTTTTTTACATTTTACCTCTCAACGAATACGCTTGAAATTATAATTTATCTCATAAATTTTGTTTTATAAATCGTTTTATAAATCGAACGCCGCAACTCATGTCTTTTTTTGAGTGTAACGACGAATATCAAGGGATAGATTAATTAGCATTGCATTGAATAAAAAATAGTTAATCCAAAACAAATCTTGTAAATCGAAAAATTAGAAAGTAGAACACGAGGCTTACCTCCAATCGCTCGGTAGCTTTGAGAAGTCTTTCGTAATCGACGGTTCCCTGGACAGTCAACAGTTCCATCATGTAATCGGCCTCTTGAACCGATTGTTGAACCATTTCGAGTTGCCTTTCGAAACGTCGCCAAAGTGCTAGACGATTTTTCAAAAGTACCAAAAGTCTGGCGCATCTGGACTCGAGTTCGGTATGAATGTCCTGCAGATTCGAAATATCGCGTTCAACGCCAACGGGTGAAACTGTGACTCTCATGCCACCAGGAAGGGTGTGCAGAAGCTGTCGTAGTCCCATTAAGTCTTGCCAGAGTAGAGCGAGTTCATCGGAAACTCCTTGGCAACGTTCAACACCAGCAGCGACTGAATCGCTACCATGTTTCATAGACTCCTCGCACTGATCTATAATCATCGACTGTCTAGCTTGCGATTTTCTTACGCGTCCCAAACCGCGTTCAAGGGCTTGCAAACGTTCGCGCAATAATTGAGCAGCGTCGAGTTCTTCCCCAATTTGGCATTCGATCCGACGTGCGAGTGATAACAAAAATCCAACTCTCTCGCTCTCCGTAGCTGGTAACATGCCCAATCTTCCCAATTCATCCTGAATCAAGCAAACGCGCTCAAATAGAACGCTCAATCTTTCAACATAAAGCTCGAGTTCTTCTTCAGTTTTTAAAACTCCGTGAAAACCATCGATTGATATTCTCAGTTCGTTGAGCTCACGCTCGAGTAAACGCAATTTATCGTTTACTGGAACGTCTTCGGACGCTAAAGTATCGACAACGGCTTTCTGTATAGATCCAATTTTAGCGGCAATAATGTGCCAACGATCTTCCAATTCTCCGTGGAATTGACGCTGCAGCATCTCGTCCGACAACGGCACTATTCGTAATGCTTGTTCGAAACAATTGTTCGCCTCGTTTCTCATATTGTTGTGCAATTCGTATTGCGCCTTAAGTTCCTAGAAATGAAGAGAAAAAAAAAATTAGATCCGATATACCACACGCGAAAACAGACCGTGAATTATTTCCTTTGATAAATATATAAAAGGACCGCGATTTCGAATCAAAGTTTTAAAACACTGGAGGTTGTTTTGTACGATGTTGGGCTCTAGATGTATATATACGACCAAGGATGAGAGAGAGATTCGTATCTGTTCGGGACTCGGTATATTCGTGGCAAGAAGCCAAAGCTAATGGAATTATTTGACCCAAATGCAAAGTCTGCTGCTTGAGGGTTTTTTTTTGCTATTTTCTTTTTTTTTTCCCAGCACCGGAAACGAAACAGTTTAACGAATGGAGCTGCTAGATTCTCTAACTCTTTTCAGCAATCACTTGACTGTATTTCATTTTCAATAGAACTTCTTACCCAAAATTGACGCATGTGGCCATCCGGCTGATCTTGCAAAATATCAAGTTCCTTCTCGGCCTTTGTCAGCCAATTTTCCATACGGGTGAATAGGTTTTCTTGATTGTACCAGCTATCTTGGAACGCCAATAATCGTCGGAGTGACGTTTCCACTTCGTCCTGAAGCTTTAAAATAACATCCAAAGCGTCGCTGTATCGATTCTCCTGGTCTTCGATGTTTATCAACTCTTGTAATCCACTCGCCATCGCCAATAATTGAACGAGACGGGCGTGATGGGTTTCTATGTCCGAGGACAATGACTGTTGGAAAATAAATAGGTCAAGAGTTACACTTGCGAGTCACGTAATAAAATTTTTCTTTATACCTTTAGTAAAATGCTTTATGGAACGTCATGTGCGGCTGGCAAAAGGGTTATCACATTACTTTTTTTAGGTTACGGTATAACTTTGCAAATTACTTTCGGATAGTTGGTATAAATTTAATTTCAAATCATTAATATTTTCATTTTTGGAGTTGTAACCATTAATATCTATGGATATTCTAGACAGAACTTTTGATACTTAGCAATATAACCAAAATCTTAACAACTCAACAACCTTCGTGATGTTGTAACCATTACTTCGAAGCTATAGTCATGCCACAGTAGATTTGAAGTTGATTTTTTTGTTTGAATTTTACGAAATGTTCATTGAAAAAAAAACTCTCGCTTGACGAATTTTCGGTGGCTGTTTATCATTATCTTTCTATGTTCCGAAGTCGTTGGACGAACAGTTTTCTAAATTTCACATCGATAACGATTCATGGACTCATTAAAATAGAACAAGATTATTTGTCGACTATTTTTTGGGTTAGCAAAAAGTCTACGTTATTTTCCTCATAGAACTTAATTCTGTTCTTCAAAATATGTGTCCAAACGTCGAGTATTAAATTTTATATAGCTTGAAATTTTGGTTTGATAACATGTGTAAAAAAATCTTTAAAGAACGTAACGAACTAGTCATCATTCTTAAGGTAACATATAGTAAATTCATAGACTTTTTGGTTGATTAATTTATAGTGAAATAAAAGTATAATAACTGTTGACTTGCCTGATAGAGTGATATATACTGATGATAGTCGGAAGATGTGACCGTCTGCAAATCAGGTACTCTCTGATGCGCAACTTGCAACCATCCTCGTTCTTCTTTGACACCCTGCTCAAGAACGATCCATCGAGATGCAGCGAGGGACATTTGTTGGGATTTGGTCGCGGCCATATCAAGAAGAGCGATAGCTCGGCTGTGCAATTGCTCGTGAAGGTTTGAGTATTTCATTCGTGTTTCAGGATCGAGGTTGCCCTCCAGCGATTCTAATATAGCACGACAGTGATTCAAGTTGACAAAGAATTTACGGTGTTTTTGCATCTCTTCCTGCAAATGCTCCAAGCTCATTACAGATATTGGACTGGCCAAAAGTTCTTCGGCTATTTCTGTAATTTGAGCAAATTCCTGGAGGGTCTGTTCGTACTCTTCAGCCAGAGAAAGCAGTTGATGAAGACGCTCTCTTTCTATATAAATGTCGTTTTCAATCAGACTCGTTGTCTCATGAGCGGCATACGTCTCTTCCGGTATAATCTTTCCAGGATAATCACGAAGTAAACCTCTGGCTGCTGCAACGAGCTTTCCTGTTTTCCACATGTGACAGCGATTCGTGTTTTCCAATTTTTCCAGCTCCTCAAGCTTCCACACAGTTGATGCCTCGCTTTCAATTATCAAATCGAATTGACGCCGCTGCTCCTCCACCAACCTAAAATTCACATTATATTTGGTATTATATGCCGAAGTGAATTTCAATTTGTATTCTCGTTAAGAAGTTTGATTCCAGGAAAACTGTCACATTTATTGCTAATGTCTTGTTCAATTCGCAGACGCAAATGAGTGAAACCGCTCCGAGAAGTTCATGAAAAAATATTACCTCGGCAAAAAAGAGATTATTGATAACTGCTGTTAAAAATGAGCGAATTCCTTTTTTTTTGTGTTCACTGTACCATATGCTCTGATATTTTTAATGAATATTCATATCTAAATTCTAAAAATCTTTGGTTCGTTGATAAATTGAAAATATTTATTAGCAGGTTTGTACACATTTCATTATTGAATTATTTGAAATATCAGTCATATATTCCTTCTGTCACAAAAGGTTTATCAATGATCCAAACTTACCTATAAATGTTCGAGACTCCATTTATGAATTCGTCCCAACGAGCAAGTTCCGCGTTCGTGTATCTTTCTCCGTCGCTCGTGACATCGTCGATCGCCTTTATCTGATGTTCCAACGCTTCCATGCATTCGCGAACTCGTGACCTTTCATCTTCCGGATACTTAGTCTCAATCTCATTCCAAATTATATCGAGCTCTTTGATACTTTGTTCTACGTGATTGACTTCATCTCGTAGATCGACGAAAGTGCGACTATCATCATGGCTGGGTCCATTAGGACTCTCTCGTCCGAGGAATATTCGGTACTCGATCGTTTCCAGCCATGTCGAGATGGTTTCGATGATTGTGATCAAACTTTCTTCGACAACAACGACGTTCTCTTCTTCGACGGCATTCCTTAATTGCGCCAATTCTTTTCTGACTTCTGAGGCCCTTTCTTCAGCAGGTTTGGCGGTTTCGACATCTTGGAGCGATGCTACGTGAAGAATGTTCGACAGATAACTTGTTTCATTCGTTTTTGGTAGATTGGTCAAACGTTCCGAGACCTTTCGTGTGGCTTGGGTCATCATGATTATTTGGTTATGCGGCTTGTCAACGCACCGATGTCCTTCGGATGCTATGAAATTTGTGGACGCTGAACTGGGTCCAAGTGATATTTGTCTTGGGACATTCTGAAGTGTCGAAAGTCCTCGCTCTTCCCAGCAATCCGATTCTCCAATGGCTTCGGCATAACTCTTGGTTTCATGTTTCTTCTTTTCCTGTTTTGAGTTTCTAGATAATATTGACTCCATGGGTGACAGTGGTTCTTCACTGGTGTCCATCGGTTCTGGTGGCTCTTCGATTCGAATAACTCCGGGGAATCCGCTGGTATCTGGAATCTCTGGGACATTCTCTGAAAACTTTTCTCGACGTAGAAAATCTGAAGTATCACGGGGAGAATTGGCATTATCGTCTTCTTGTGAAGAATCAATGCATAATTTTGCCCCAATGACGATTTCCATGTCTGTTCCATTGCCCTCATTGGTCTTTTGGTTTTCAATTTTCACTATTTGTTGCGTTGCTACTTCCCCTGGTGATCCTTCTCGGAGTTTGATGTTATTAGAGGCGAGATCGGTGGAAACTTTGCCGATGGTCACATTGTCGAAACTTTGTGTTTCTTGCCCACTCATTGATTCATAACCAGAATGACTCGGCCCTTCCCTACTGTCCGCATTTTTTCTCGCCACATCGGAGTACGAAAGTTTCCAGGAGACAACTTCGGATGTCGAAGGTGTGTTGTAGACTGCATCGAAGTCACTGCGGTGACCATGATCCGCAGGCGTTCGTTCTCGAGCCTCGCTTTGTTTGTGTTTTCGCTTTCTCTTGTGACGTTTGCTTGATTTACTGTATATGGAATCACATTATTAATATATATGATTGAATAAATTACACAGCGAATTATTGGAAACACATCGGTTCATAAATAGGGAGAAAAAGAATTTACTAACCTGGTGGAATCGATCGATTCTTCGGTGACTGTAGTGCTGCTTGCTCGACTGGGTTCTGCAGTGGATACGCTATCAATCATAGAACTATCTGTCGTCAAACTGTCACATATTTCAACGGTGGCATGTACGTGAACTTCGAAGGATGTTTCAGGAGTGGAATCTCGTTCAGAAGTAGCTTGAATAGACATTTCATCGAGTCGTTCAATTTTTTGTTCAGCTTTCGTTATTTTCGGAAGTTCCACAGCTGGAGCTGGTTCCATCGCGTCATCGTCTTGAGACACTATCGAACGTGATTTGGGTTGTTGCAGAACTTCTGTTTCCATTGCTTTATCTGGAATTGTGATCATTTCCATTGCAGGAACAGGGATAATTGAAGATTCAACTGTCTCGACGATCTCTGGTGTAGTTCCGGTTTCAGTCATCTTTAACTCGGGGCTTGGCATTGTAGAAGTATCTACCAACTCAATGGCCATGTGCATCGTGGCAGTGTCCATCGTTTGAACTGTGGGTTCAGACATTGTAGATGCTTCAACCGACTTTACACTTTCTGGCGTAGTAGCAGATTCGGTTGTTGGTACTTTAAGCTCTGACATTGTGGAAGTTTCAGCGGTCATGACAATTTCAGGTGTAGTCGCAGTTTCCCTCGTTTCCGCTTCCGGCTCAGGCATTGTGTAATTTTCGGCAGACTTAACGATATCTGACATAGTTTCAGTCTCGACCATTCCTATTGAAAGCTCGGGCATCGTAGAACTATCAACAGACTCAATGACTTCTGGCATGGTCGCAGTTTCTGTCGTTTCTGTCACAGGTTCAGGCATAGTGGAACTCTCGATGGATTTGACGATTTCTGGTGTCGTTCCACTTTCGGTCGTGTCTACTTGCAGCTTAACCATCGTCGATGTCTCAACCGATTCGATGATTTCGGGCATTGTGGCAGTTTCCGTCGTTTCTACTTTGGGTTCTGGCATTGTTGAACTTTCGATAGACTCAACGATTTCAGACATGGTCGCGCTTTCAGTCGTTTCTATTTCGGGTTCAGGCATAGTAGCACTTTCGGTTGATTCTACAATCGTCTGTTGTTCAGCAGACACCACTGATTTGCATTCTGTGTCAGCTTGCATACTCGATTCTGCTGTATCTGGAATTATCTGAGTACTGTCTTCAGCTGTTGGTATCAATTCATCCGTCTTCAGCTGTACTGAAAACTCAGAAGTTTCGACCTTCTCTGGAGCAATAGTTTGCGACTCTTCCTCCATTGTCGGGACGAGCTCTTCGATGCTCGTTTGGGCGGAAAGTTCCACAAGTTGTACACGTTTGGGACTAGGTATTGGACTCGTCTGTACAGTATTTTCGATCATTTGTTCCGGTGACTTAGTTTGCATTTCGGTCTCCTGAGTCTCAATTTCTCTCGGACTTTCTTGTGGCGTTGTCTGAGTTTCGACGGTATCTACAGATATCTGATCGATTATGTTTGCTTGCATCTCAAAATTTTCGGTTGTTGGTGGTTCTGGACTCGCTGATTTGCTAGTTTGAACGTCCATTTCTCTAGTTTCGATTACTTCCTGTGTATCCGTTTGAATCGCAATTTCTCCAGGAACCGGCGGGGGTGTTGTTTGCGTTTCTACAGTTTCTAACAACATTTTTTCGGTAGAATCCGTTTGGATCTCCGAGCTTGCGGTTTTTGGAACTTCTGGACTTGCGGGTGTGCTGGTTTGAACATCGATTGCAACAGTCTCCGTAACTGCTCGTGGTGAAGTTTGCGTAAGGCTTTCATGCATTACGGTCGTTTCAGGAATCGGCGATGGGGATGTTTGCTGCTCGATATCCACAGACGTGTCTTCGTTTTGTTGGGTTTGTGTCTCTATCTCTGCGGTTGCAATCGTTTCGATCGGTGAAGTTTGAATTTCCGTTGTGTCTACGGCAACTTGTATCGTTTGAACGTCTATTTCTGTGACTTCTTTCGGTACCGGACTTCTAATTTGAGGAGAACTTTCGATTGGGCTCGTTTGAACACCTCCTTCAGTTGTTGCTAAAGGAGAAGTTGTTTGCATTGATGAGTGTTCGCGTTCCGGTGATTTCGGAGCCATAGTCTGTATACCGGAATTAGAGACTTGAATAGGAGAAGTTTGAATTTCCGTCTCATTGTCTTGTGGAGCTGCTGTCTGAATTTCCGCTTCGTGAGTTTCGATGTCAACTTCCAGTGATGTCTGGAATGAACTCTCGACAATCTGTGAATCATTAGGTGTTAGTTGATCCGCTGAGATGTCCCGAGTCTCTACTAGAACTGTTTGAGTATCTCTCTCATTTCTATCGACAGTTTTTTGCGTTTGTTCTGGTTCGGTTTTGTCTTTTTTCAATTTCTTCCCTTTTTTCATTTTCTTGTTAACCTCCGTTGGCCCTGCTTCAGTCGCACCGGAAATATAGCTAACTTCCTCGTCTGATACACGACCTTCGCTCGTGCTGCTCTTCGGGACTGCTGATATTTCATCATCCTCTTTAGCGGTTGTCACCTTCTGCTTCTTCTTCTTCTTTTTTCGTCTTTTCGTCATGTTAGAGAGTTCTTGTTCCGGAGACAGCTCATCGAAAGTTTTTTCATCAGGTTCATAGCCACTCTCTTCATTTAAGCTATCGTCTCTCTGAATAGACAGATTTAACGATGAGTTATCCGTCATTGCCATAACATCGGGTTGGGGTTGTTCACTTGGATGTTTAGTAGAGTCAGTCAGAGGTACATCAAGGTCTATTGATTCCGCAATTGTAGTAGTAATTGAACTTGTCGAAGGAACATGATCATCTTCAGGTGTTTTTTCCTCGGAGTCTGCTTTTTCTCTTCGCTTCTTTTTCTTTTTACTTTTTCTACTAGCTGACCTGGACTCTGTTTCGCTTTGTGGCTGTATTATTTCGGTTTCTTTGTCTAGGGTCTCAATAGTTTTGGTATCTTGCAGAGAAATGGTTTCGGTCACTTTCTCAGCCATTTCAGGTGGACTTGTTTGTATGATTTTGTCATTTGTAGTTTCGATGATTTCCCTGTCTGTCGGGATTCTGATTTCAACGTCCTGTTTTATTATATTATGAGTTATAGTCTTTTCCAAGTTTTGGGGCTGTGTGATCGTGGATACTGAAGACCCAGCACCTTCTTCTCTATTACCTACTGATAAACTAATTTCGACTTTTTCTATAACCGATTTGCAATCTGGTTTTGATGTTTCATCCGCAGGCGAAGCTCCACCGTTTTCACGTTTACTACTCGGAAAATCATCACTGTAGTCAAGTTTTTTCGGTGGTTTTTCTTCTTTTTTTGATGATTTCTTTGAATCTTCTTTTGGTGGTGAGATTCCTTTTTTTGTGGTAGATTCTGACGGTTTACCGTCTACACTTGTTGTTGAAGATGTGGACTCTGGTACGCTGTCGCCTGTTTTAGTCTGCCCGGTCTGTATATTCTTTTCCTCTAAGATAACGGAATCCTGTTGTTTATCACGAACTTCTACGGTGCTGCTATGGTCTTTGTGCTCTTCTAATTCTACCGTGCCTCTTTCTACATTTTTACCCTCCTTCATAACTGGTACAACTTCACACTTACAGCTTGCTCTCGTAAAATCGATCTGAGAATCGTCCAATTCTTTGGGTGATTCTCGCGAAGACTCAGTCGGCGTATCGATCCTGGATACTTCCCTCATCGGTGTCTGTAAAATGACACATTTTTCTCCGTCTATTAAATTTTGCGACGATAATGACCCACTAAGTTGAGCTGTTCCTTGATTTACCTCGATGGGAAAGTATTCGTGTTCGTGCTTGTCAATCCTGTGGACTTGTGATTCTTCACCTCGAAAATCGACTGTTTCCGACACTGGGCAAGATTCTTGCGTTTCAATTTTATCAAGTAATCTCTCGATTACACAAGAGTCACTTCTTGGTGTTGAGTCAGGAGAGTGAACTTCGGATTTCGGTACAGTTTCTTGCACTCTGCTCGATGGTTCGTCTCGCTCAACCCTTCTGCTCTCTGGTGTTAGCTGTTTGATCTCCATTTCACCCTGTTTATCTTTGGTGATACGGGTAACATTTACGTCCTTGGCAAAAGGACCAAAAAATGGTCCCTGAAGTGGGCTACCCGGTGAAACATGGGGACTTGAATCGGAAGGTCGTTTTGCAATTATCTCAGGTTGCAATTCTTTCTCATCTTCTCTCTTGACAACGTTGATACTTATATGGGGAATGTTTTGGTCATCGATCTCCACTTCTTCGGGTTCCTCAATTATTTCCTCACTGGTAGTTTCCTTTCCATCTATGATTGTCACTTTTCGGATTATCCTCTTTGTCTTCCGTATCACTCGTCTAGTAACTTGTTGAACCGTTGCGCTGACAGTCGATGTTTTGGTTGAATATCCAGCCTCTTCTGTTCCAAATTCCGATCCCAATTGACTAACATCCGAGTCCACATCACCTATTTTACCTTGAACAATTTTGTGAGTATATTGTACTGGTGTCTCAAACTCCTGTATGTTTGTGTTCTCTCCCGGTGCACCAGTAGTGACCCTACCGCCGTAAGTCTGTCTGGTTGCTGTTTCGATACTACCATCAGCTCTCGTTCTCGTCACAGTCACCTGTTGTCCTCTCATGGTCGCTTCGGAAAATGCCTGCACGCTCGGACTGGTAGCAGGGTCATTTACAATGGTTGAGTGTGTGGAAACTTGTGCATGACTGGTTTCACTCGTGACGAGGGTTCTACGCAATTTTCTAACGATTATTCGCTTCGTGCCGTCGGCATCGACGACAATCTCGGTCGTCACATCATCAGGCTCAACGAGAAAAGTTTCGAACGATTGTGGCGCTGCGTGTTGTATATTCAATTCAGAGGAAGCGGTTTGTTGTACTTCTGCATCTTGGTACTTCATGTCAACGACAATGTCATCCAAATCAGATGGTGGGAATGGGTGATCAATTTTAGGAATATTTTTCGTGGCTATCTCAATAACATCGTGACTACCGTCGATTCTTTTCGTTACTTTAATGCTCTCTTGTGTTGTAATTTTGCTATCACCAGTGTCAATAATTGGCTCGGTCATGTGTCCTTGGCAAGTAGTTTTAACCTCAGCTATTTGTGAGGTTGATGTTTGTTTCGTCAATTGACTGGGTTTTTCGGATTTTAATCCTGGAATCACGTCGATCAGTAGACTTTGACCGGTTTGAAGGGAAACATCAGCCCACGAGGGCGCATCTTCCTCGTGCGAATGAATCGATGGGGCCTGCTCGAGAGTTGCGTCGTCACGGTCGAACGTAACATCGTGAGCCTCCCCAGATTCATCATCCTCAAGTATTTCCTGTAAAAACCACGAGGTTGAGGATAAGGAGAGCGTTCGCACTTGACAGCGCCAAAACAAATACTTTACCCTTCTCTAGTTCCGAGAAGGTATGTCGAAACTTCCATATTTGTAGGATTTTTTTTCTGTGATGAATCGATGCGTTTTTTTGCGATGATGATTAGTGATGTCGAATGATTTTTTGTGCTCTACAAACGAATGACGCAATGCCCCCGATGATTAAGCAATTACGTGTGCGTTATCGTGGCACATTATTACGTGAGAATGATTTATGACCATGATTGCGTTATTGTTATCGTTGCCATTGGAATAATCGTACTAGGGAAATAGTGACTTGAACAGACGATGGGACTGACATGACTTTTAACAACTAGAGATATTTTTTTATCGGAGAACGGTACACATCGAAGTTTATTTACGTATTTTATTCAATCCCAGAAACAATAATACCATCGAACAGTAAATAAATTCAGTGAAATAAAAAATGAATTAACGATCAAAGTTTAATGATATCAAAGTACAGTGGTTGTATTAACATTCCTTAGATACATGCAACGTCTACGATACATCCATCACCTTAAACTAATAACAATCGTAAATATGTATATTTACATATATTCTATATAAATAAACGAAACGTGGAGTTTATTTACTCATGTGATAATAGAAGAGTGGTGTACTACGAAAAAGAGTAGCTGATGAAATTATACAGGTGACGTTTAGGATAGGATGATGAATTCACGATGAAGATGATGATGCGATAATGATGGCGATGGCAGTGAATATGATACGTGAAACGATGTGTGCGTCGGGCAACATCAATTTCGATTTAGACCATGAGTTTTTGCAAAGAAAAAACACATAATTAACGCCATATGACAGAAATAGAATTCTTTTTTCTCGAGTTCAGGTCACTGTAAGAGTCTTGATATAACATAATGAAAAACGTCCTGACTGCCCGTAGGGCAGACGGGAGTTGAGACTACGCTTTTTCAAGTGATATTTCCACAAATTAGAATAGACATGATTGTAGAAAGCCAATGTGTAATAATTTCGCTACAGAATCATTGAAAAAAAGTTCAAATGAATTGTTCACAAAGGCGACTTAGAAGCAGCTTTCTTAAATATTCAAACTAAAGTAATTGAAAATACGTGAAAAAGATAAAACAATAAACCAATCCTGCAGGGTTAAGCAGCGCCCGCAAAATCCCGGTTGATTTCAACAATTACGTAACAAAATTACCTCCGGGTTGTAGGTTGTACTGCATACAATATTGGCTTCGATCTAATGAATCAATATGTATGATAAACATGCGCCATAGTGAAACAGATGGAGTGGAATGGCGGCGAGATTTGATAGTGTGAAAAATATAGATATTATATTACAATGAAATTGTAGAGACCGTAAATCTGTGCATGTTTATGTATGAGGGTCCATTTTTCTAACAGACATCTCCATCGCTACGTGGATCTACTATACTCTTCGAAGCGATCTTGCCCCAGCAAGATGCCCGAAAGTTCATGCTCCAACTTTTTCAGTCCGATTGTTATTATTTAAAGCTAGCCCCGCCACCGCAGCGTGAAGTGTAACGAACATTGCGAAAGCTCCTGAATTCTGGTAAGCCTCGAGTACCTTCTGCTTGTGTCGTAGTCGTAAAGACATTTCCATCAATGCCTCCTTCAAATTTTTGGCCAGTGTGTTTACTTCCGGTAGCTCCTCGAGTTCAGTCACTCTGTCAGTGCGCTTTGAGAGTTCGTCTTCCAGAGCCTGTAAATAGTACCATAAGCTTCGATTACAACCTTCAAAACATTAGAGTTACATTTCAAAAGTAACCCGGTCATTTGTAAAATCTATTGTGCAGTTAACGCACCACTAGATTTGTATAATCTGAGATAACATTTAGAACATGTTTTTATTTTTTTTCTGACGTAAAATTGTGCTTTATCGAATTGGATCTTTGGTGATTTATGAACCTATTTGGAAGTAGTGAGCAAGCCCTCGCGGTGAAGTGAATGGGAAAAAATTTCATGAATGACAGATTTTCGTGGAAATTAAGCAACCCAATGCAGCGAACCTTGTACGTCGATATTGACAACTCTTCGTTGAGAGTAGTAATCAATTTTCTTAACCAGACATCTGTATCATCGAGGAATTGTCTGTAGGTGATAATTTCGAGCTGTCGTTCTTCCTGAATTTTCTGTGCCTCCCGAAGTGCCGAATTGCCTTGTTCAGCTTGGTATATGAGTGCAACAATTCTTGACCGAACACCAACTAAGGAAGTTGACAACTTTTGCCACTCGGAATCCCCTGAACTTTGGATCAAATTGTCATTCAACAGCGAAGCGATTTCTTCCAGGTGATGAAGTTCTTGAATTATTGCCTGCATATCACAAATTTTGAAGTTTGGAGGGTTGTAAAGTAATGAAGATAGATGAAGTTGTGGAAATCATAATCGTAATGTCCTTGTTCACAATTGTATACACAATTAATGGTAATTAAACAGAATGGAAATGATCGTGACAAAATTTAAGAAGCACTAACAGTTATTCGAAAAAGCAGTTATCATTTTATTTCGAATATCATTAGTATTTTTATCAATATCTACATAGTTGTCGACACAAAATCTTACCGTGATCGTATTGAGCATCGATTGTAAACTTTCGCATGGCAAATTGCCTAAAGAATTTTCCAATCGTAAGACAGCGTCTGTCAAATCGTTGATGTCAACTTCCATGGAGGCCTGTAACGGGTAAACTTCGTTGTTAAGACGTATTTTGCAGTGTATAATTAAATATGTATAATTAAGCATATGAACAAGATCGACCATGCCGTGCCCATGGCAAGCACTCTTTGAACTCCAGACGGTGGATTAATTGTATTAGCGCTAAAAAAATAAAATCAGCAATCCTGTGAGGAACATAAGGTTAACAAAAACAACAAAAATACCGACGAGTAAATCACGCTATGATGATACAACACAATTCTACACATCGAGGTCATTCATGATAATGAAATAATTGAAAAATAATTATAACAATTCCACTGTAACGTGGACAAATTGAAATTAAATGGCCTCGTCGTGTCGAACGGTTCTCCAAATTCGTTAGTTCTGAAAAAAATACATTTGGAGCTGCGAGACGGTAGAGACAACAACGAAATGAAGACGATAAAATTGTGTATGCTCGAGTTGAAATTTGACACGCCAATTCCGATGGCTCCGTCAAAGAATTTTGAATCAAACATGAACACTTCAGACTTTCTAACGTATGTACAAAAGGTTAGGAGGTAAGAAAAAATCGTGTAACTGATGAGGAAGGCATGCTGGGGAGAAAGTAAATGATACGTAGGTCCTATATATAGAAGAAAGCGAGGTAATGCCTTATAAACGAGCAACACATCAGTGGCGACATGGACAAATGATAGAGAGAGAGCGAACAAATAAAACCAATCGAACAAAACACATTTATAATACTTAAAAGTATTATAATAATAAAGAAAGAGGCGGCAAGAAATCTCCAATTTTTATAATCATTATCAATAGTAATAGATATAATAGTTGTAATGCAACAAGACCGAGAGGACTGGCGGGATTTGTCGCACCTTGATCCTTTGGATCCTTTTCGCTTCAGGCGTGGCTGCCTCATTCTCTCTCTCCACCTGCCGATCGGTGTTCCACTGCTGTACAGATTCTCCTGTTTCTATACCTAAATGCATTGCGGATTTAGGAGGAGAAAGGGTTGTTACAGTGTCGAGGTTGTTGCTCTTCTGGTTGGAGAAAGACACCGATACTGATTTGGGGATCGTCTCGATTGAATCGTTGAAGGATAAGGCAGAGGCAGATATTAGTTCGTCTGAATTGTGAATGGAGTCCAAATCTGTTATAAGATCCGTAGTCATTTTGTGTACTAGTTGGGAGGTGTGATCGAGTCTGGGATCAGTTCGTGTGTCGTCGCGTTCGACCGCTAGATAAGTGCTGTAGTCGTTCCAGCTACATATTCCACCGGGTAAATCTGCGACGAGTCGTTCAGTTCGCGGAGTTGATGAGTTAGAATTAGATACATTAGACGAATCATTTCTAGATCCGCCTCCGCCCGATTTATCGCCGTGAGAATCATCGTCGTCGCGATCGCGTTTGTCGTCTTTACTTGAATCTATCTCCTCTTTGGTTGGAATCTTCTTTGACAATGCCGCTAGGTTTTCAAAGAGATTACGTTCTGCTTCATCATAAGATCTTTTGTGGAACCAAAAACCGCCGTCCAATGATATATATCTACTTAATCTGTCATTCGATGTCTCTTCGTCGAAATTAATTTCTTCCTTCACCATTTCAGGCTCGTGACTAACAACAACGATATCATCTTCGTCAATGTAGAAGTGAACCTTAGATCTGGGCTCAGCTGGTGCTTCTGGACCAGAAACAGCGCCCAAAGTAGCGAGATCTGATGAAGCTCCGGATTTCACAAGTGTTTTCTTATCTATCTTGGGTTGAATATGATCGGAAGGTTTCCCGCAAAGCTTCGGAGCACTGCCTTTGTCCTCTTCTGAATGAAGGTTTTGTATTGCTGCGAGTTCCGGTGAAGAGCCTGATTTGATACTTTTCGCAATTGAACTATCTGGTTCAGATTTTTCCTTCGGTACAAGCGTATCAGCTATTCCACTTGTTTGTGACAATTGGACGGTTAACCCTGCAGTAGGTTTCGCGTCTGACTTGAGAATCTTTTCATTTTCAATAGTGGAAGCTTTTGTTTCGATAACAGAGACTTTTTCTACACTATCCACTTTAGAATTCGCGCTTGGCATGCTACTCTTTTCTATTTCACTTTTTATTTGTGCTTCATTTCCATGGTCAGATGCATCTAATAGAATATTTTCTGCATTATTGCCGGGTTTCTCAACTCCGATTTCGGAAGCAGGTGTGTTTCTGCATTGTTCACTAGGTTTTTTGTTCTTGTTCTTATTCTCTTGTTTCGCGTCATCTTTCCTGGACTTTTCAGAACACGTTACTACTTCCGCTGC
The DNA here is from genome assembly GCA_037576405.1 of Campoplex capitator. Classification (NCBI taxonomy): domain Eukaryota; kingdom Metazoa; phylum Arthropoda; class Insecta; order Hymenoptera; family Ichneumonidae; genus Campoplex; species Campoplex capitator. The sequence goes on along the minus strand of JARBWI010000323.1, from coordinate 1,444,782 downwards.
AATGGTCGCTGGCGAAGATATTGAAGATTCAGGTACATTTGACTCAATCGCCTGGTTCGTTTCTGCAGTAACGCTCGATTCCGATTTGAAAACCTTTATTTTCTCATCTGATTTCAGTTTAACTTTTTTCTCGTCCTGATTGTTCTTGTCTTCCTCAATTTTTTTATCCTGCTTCTTTGTATCGATCTTAGATGGCAAAGGTCTTGTTTCGTCTTTTGGCGGATTCTGAAGTTTGTGGGATTGCTGTTTATCTTTCGATGATCCTTTACTCTCAGTTCTTTCAATCGTTGTTTCAGCTACCAAAGTAGTTTCAACCTTCTTCTGAGAAGTGCTTTGTTGCGGAAGTGGGAGCTTTGCATCTTGTGTCTTTTTATTTGAGTTTTTGGCCGGGAATTCATCTTTTTCTTCTCTCGTCCGGTGTAATAGAACATTCTTTGTTGTTTGTTTGTCCTCGGTAATCGTTGCGCTTTGCACCACCACTTTGAGATCGTCAGCAATAAGTTCAGCGGGTTTGGACTGGTCCGGTGTAACAATTTCAGTTTTTCCTTTCTTTTTTGATTTTTTCTGATGTTTCGTCTTCACTGGAACTTCAACTGTCTTTACCGCCGCAGTATCGGATATTGGAGCTTGTTTTTCGGCAACTGGATGTTTTTGTTTATTTAATTCTTTTTTGGTGTCCTCCAGGGTATTTGCAGAACCCTCAGAATGCACTTGCTGAGAATTGAGACTTTGTTTACTTTCAGAATTTTCTTTCGCTGCTGGTTTTTCCGTAGCAGGCAATTTCTCCGGAGTAAGATCACTTTGCTTAAGTGATTCTGATGAAGATTCTATTTTCGTTTTAGTAAATACCTCTTCGTGTTTTACTTTTGCTTTATCGGTCAATGGAAAATCTAGTTTTCCTATTTTTTTAGTTTTTGAGTCGGGTTTAGGGGCTGCCTTTTTGCTTGGACCTCCTGATTTTTCTGTAGATATCTCTTCTTTCTCAGGGGTGGTCTTCTGGTTCTGCGTCTTATCACTTTCTTCAGCTTTAATTTCAATTTTGTCTTCTTGCCTTGGACGCTGTTGAGGATCGGCTGGTTCAATATTTTCCACTTTCTTTGCTATCGTTTTGTTGTTTTTCTCCTCGTTAAGATTTTTTCCACTTTTGTCAATTTTTCTACCAATGGGTTCATGGACTGGGGACTTCTGTGATCTTTCCTCTCGTCTAACACTTCTTGATCGGGATCTCGAACGCCTCGAGCGCAATTCACGCCTGTTGACGAACTCCATGAAACCTTGATCATCTACTTGCACAATATTTTCGATTGGCTCTGCTTCTGGAACTTCGTCAACGACAATCTGGACAGGGTGTTCTAACGGACATGACCCTTTTTTAATGTTAGTTGAATTGGTGATGGTATCATCAGGACTTTCACCTTGGTTTTTAGCAACAATCGCAGCCCACGAATTACTTTCCGATGGGCCACTAATTAAATCAGATTTCTGCAGTATTTCAGATTTGGGCTTCGATATTTCAATACTCAAATCTTCAACGTCGTCGGCCCAGGCCACTGGCATAGCTTGTAAAACTGGAGCCGAATTTTTGGCAAGTGAGGAAATTTCCGTAGCGATATTATCCAAAGTACATGCAGGTGTCTTGGAATCCGTGACATCTACCGATGTTGCCGATACTTTAGATTTTTTTTCTTGAACTGGATCGACTTGCTTTTTAGAATCAAGATTCGCTTCCTTTCGTTTTTGTTTTTTATCTTTTTTACGAGGATTTAGATCTTGCTGTACTAATGATCCTGTAGGGGTTGTATCATTTTGTGGTTGATCAACTGATACCAAAGTTGATGTTGGACTGAGAACAGAAGAGTCACTCGGACTCTCTTCGCTTTTCGTTGATTCAGATTCGATAACTTTGATAACCTCGACATCATCATTGTCGTTTAATTCTTTTGTACCGACGATAGAGGCCCACGATTTTGCATTCGGGTTCAATCGCTTATCCAACTCTTTTATCGGCGTTTTTTCTTCCGGCGTAGTCATCTTTTTATTACCAACTTTACCTATGGCAGTCTTTGAGATTGCAGATGTGGAATCTACTTTAATTGAGGATTTTCCTTTAATTTTTTGTTCCTTTTGTTGACCTTTTTTTTCATTTTCAGTTGCCATCTTCTTTTCTTTCTTTAATGAGCCGTTTCCATCAGTATCAAGCTTTGTGGAGCTTGTTGGTTTGCTTTGGGAAACCTGTTGTTGGGAATTACTTGATTCCTTAGATTTTTCTTCAGTAGTGTCGGTTTTTGTTGGATTTTTCTGTTTCTTCTGACAGGATGTTAGATCCTTCCGTTCAGGTTGTAACGCGGCTGTCAGTTGACAAGCTTCTACTGTTTTTCTAATCGGCAACGATTGCTCGAGTTGTGGTTCGGATGGCATTTCTTCTTTCAACACAGTGCTTTCATTATCAGTGTTTCCTCGGACATCGGGTTCTCTATCTATTTCAGCATGAGAGTTTTCAACAGGTATTTCAAGGAATTCGAAATCATCATCAATGACGACATCTTCGTCCAAAATACTTATCCAGGTATCGTCAGACGGTAGGTTAATGCCTGTAGACTGTTTTTCACCGGCTACTTTGGTCTCTTTCTCTTGAGGTTCAGCGTCTGAAAGTGGATTTTTGACTGGTGTTTGAGATGATGATTTTTCTATTTCCATCTCGAAGACGGTAGAGGTAGAGAGCTTTTTGGTTTCTTCCACCGTTGAACAATGTTCAATCGATTTTGACACCTGTCCTTTGTCTTTTTCTATTTCTGGCTCTGATTTATTCGTTTCTATTTCCTCCTTGGCTCGCGGCAACTTTTTTCCCAATGTCTCCGACTGCGGCTCTTTTATTGTGGGAATATCATCAATTTTTCCAAATTCTTCATCATCGTCAATGGGCACTGGCTCATCCAAAATACTCATCCAGGAATCATCAGCAACCAGGTGAATTTTTCGTTCTTCTACTTTGATAGATTCCATTTCTGTAGCTTTAGATCCTGGATGCTCAACTATGGCGGGATGATCATCTGGATGTTTTACCGAAACTACTGCTTTCACTGATTCAACGGGTTTTTCTAATACCGGTTTTCTATTCTGCTGGGTTGCAGGTTTTTTAGATTCACTTTCTTTTTTCGATTTGACTTCAGATTTTTCGACAGATATCTTTTGTATTTTCAATTTTCTTGAAATTTCTGATTCACTCTCAATTTTCGTCTGTGTCGTTTTTCCTTTTATAGTCATGGTTTGTTGAGTTTTGGAAACAGCTGGATCTTTAGATTCGCCAAGTTGTTTTTGACTTCCTTGATTTATGTTCTCTTCCTCAATTACTGCCTCATTTCTTTTTTTAACTTCAGTTGTTTTTTCTTTCAAGAGTAAGGAATCAGCAGGTACAGTTGGTTCTGTTGGCTTCACAGGAACATTTGATTTTTCGAATTCGGTAGAAGCCTGAACATTATCGACTTTTTGATTCTGTAGTTCAACTTTTGTCTCACCTGTCTTCGCTTCTATGACTGAGGTTTCTTGTTTAGGCTTAGAAAGGACCGAATCATTCGATTTGGTCGGTTGTTTTGGTGCTCTTGTTTCCTTAACTTTTTGATTTTTCGGAACGATCGTATCTTTAGATTTGGTTGGTTGTTTTTCCATTTTCGCATTCTTAACTGTCGATTTGTCTTTTTTTTGAACGTCAGCCATTTTTTCTTCCACGACTAAGGGATCAGTGGGTTTTATCGGTTGTGCTGTTTTCCCGAGGACGGATTCTTCATTTTTTAAAAGTTTTTGAGTGGTCACAACGTGATGATCTTCGGATTCATCTTTTGTTTTAGTCATTTTCTTTTCAGTAATCGTGGTCTTTTGATCTTTAGAAACGACAAGATCTTCACATTTAGTCGCTTGTTTTTCTATCTTAGTTTCTTTAACTATCGGTTCATCTTTTTGGACCGTACCTGTTTTTTCTTTTACAACTGAAGAATCAGCGTACTTCGTCGGCTTTCCAGCCACCTTCGACTTTTTTAAGTTCGCAGTTTCTTGAACGTCTCCAATTTTTTGATCTGGTATGCTAGCTTCTGTCTCGTTACGCTTTTCCTCTTCAACAGACGAGATTTTCTGATTCTTGGGAACGATTAAATCTTTGGATTTGGTTGATTGTTTTTCAACTTTTGCATCCTTGACCACCAGTTTATCTTCTTTTTGGACCTTACACGTTCCTTCTCTTTCCATTGTAGGATCACTGGGTTTGGTTATTTCTGTTGACTTCAGACCGTCATTTGACGTTTCAGACTTGACAGGTGGTTCAATATTGTCAACTTCTTGAATTGCTGGCTCAATTTTCGTCATTTCTTTTTTCCTAGCAATCAGAACTTGTTGAGTTTTGACAACAATTGGATTTTGAAGCTCTGTCACTTTTGCATTGTTAGGTCGTTCGATTTTCGATTTGTCCTCTTTTTTAGCTCCGATCTTTTTTTCTTGTACATCTGATCCAGTAGTTTCAATCGGTTTCAGTTCATCTTTCGACGCAACTGAACTTCCATGTTTCGTAGATTGTTGTGAACTTTTTGATTCTCGGGGTTTATTTTTTGCCTTGTCTTCGGTCTCACCTTTCTTTCGGACAATCGGTGATGAAATAGTAGACTCGCTCGATGTTGTGGGCCTTGAGGCGATAAAGGAAGCGTCAGATTTCAATTCTCCATCCTTCTTAGATTCGGAGGCATGTGTTTTTTCTTTATCTACGCACTTCTGTTTGAACTCCGTTGAAATAATTGTCTCGACCTTTGTTTTTTCGATCAGGGGTCGTGCTTCAGAAATACCCAATTCATCAATCTTTTGAGCTTGTAAACTTTGAACCCACTGTAACTCTGTTTGTTGAATATCCGGAATGGAGTATTTCGGTGCTTCCTTCAAGAGATTCAAAACTCTGGATTCCGCACTATCATGAGACTTTGCGATTGGACTTTCAGTTTCTTCGTCCTTCATTACCGATTCTTGCACTAGCCGTTCTATACTACTAGATTTTTGCCTTTCCAGAGATGTCGGGGGTTGCGCCTCTTTTACAACTTTCACCACAGTGTAGTTTTCGTAAAAGTCTCGTTCAGCTTCGGCGTAACTGTGATAGTTGACCCAATAAGGTTTCGTGAGATCCGAAGGTGTGATTTGGTCTCCAGTATCGTCAGGTTCTTGGGTATTTTGCACATGAGCAATTTCACTTGCCGTATCCAATTGTTGTTTGGTCATCAGTTTTGATTTGACTATTGTTTCCGACCCTTCGGATTTACATATTGGCGCGAATTCCTCGGATACTTTCACCCCGACTGCCTGATTAATAATTTGTGCAGGCTTTGAATCTGTCGACCCTGGTGGCTCGATTACCTTAGTGTGTTTTTGATTATCAGCCATCACCTTGAACTCTTTCGCAGTGGAAACATCTTTTGTAACTTTCGGTTTGGCTTGTGAACTGTCTGATACGATCCTACATATATCATCTTGATTTTTCTTTGTGGGAGTTTGAGATTTGGAATCAATCTTTTCTTCCTGTTTCAATTGCGAAACTTCCACGGGTTGAATCGGTGACATTTTTTTACCATCCGTTGATTGTGAAGTTTTTGGTTTGCTTACCTTTTTCTCATCAACTTTAGGCTGCGCTTTCTTGTCATCAGAGCTCGACAATGAAACCTCGGATTTATCAGTACAATGAACAACTTTTTCAACTGTGCCTGTTTTTCTCGTACCTAATGTTGTAGTGGTTTGGTTGGAAACTGCAATCGATTTTGTAGCTTTGTCTTCCTGACCAGTATTTGAAACCTTCGTTTCAGGTTCTTCGCTAAATTTCACGTCACCTTCTGTATTGACAGGATGACCAGCTTGAGACTCCTTTTTGATGAATTCTTCAGGTAATGCCGGACGTTTCTTCTTCTTTTTCAGTTTAGCTTGCATTGTTTTCATTAATATTTCTTCTTCCTGAGTAAGATCTTGAAGGGTCGTCTGTTCCACATTTGATACTGATTCCTCTTGTATCATGGGTGCTTGTTCGTCACCACGAGATATCTTTTCGGACGACTGGCTACTAATTTTCGAACGTACTTTTTTCCTATCTTGGATGCTACCAAATAAAGGTTCATCGCCGCTCTCTAAATGTAATTCTGGTGCTTCAACAGTAGCAGGTTTATGGAATTGTGATTCATCTTGACTAGTCTGCTCGATATTTGATCTTGTCGAGTCGCGAATTATGACGGGATCGGTTGCTACCCTAGCATAAGTGGTCGTTAAGCTAGCCTCTACACTCTCGGGACGCAAATTAACGAGTTTTTCCAGCTTAATGCTGCCTACATTTGTTTCAATCAAGTTACCCGAAACTACAGACTGAATTGATTGAGTTTGACTCGGTTGGGAAATGCCGGTTGATCTTACGGTAGTTACGATTGTAGTTTTTTCAGTCAACAGCGATTTCTCATTTTGAATTCGCTTTGAACTAGAAGTTTCTGTAGGAGGGACTTTTTCAGGCTTGGACAAGGATTTTTTATCGGTGAATTTGTCGCGACTAGGTTCTTTGGTGACCTCACTCTCATGAGGCGAATCGGGAACGCCTTTTTTATCTGATTGAATCTTTCTATCTTCAGACCGTTCAACCTCCTCCTCCTTCGTGACTTCTGAATCGGTGCTTGATTTGATATCCGGTTGTGGCAGAGCCTCAGGCTCGACTTTTTTGGCTTCCATAACCTTCTGGTCTTTGAAAGTGATATTTTCTTTAAATTCATCTTTGGACGTTAGAACAGGCGGAAATGATGGAACTTGGGACGAACCTTTTTCGGATTTCACTATTTGCGTATCTCCTTTTGCAACTTCGACATTTTTTGAGAGTTCTGACACGTGCAGAGACGTATTTTCATCCCCATCGGATACCTTATTTTTGTTATTCTGTTTCTTACGTTTCGGTGCTTGTGGTTGTACTGGATCGTTACATATTACCTTTGCGATAGGTTTCTTATCCACTTCCTCTGTATGTAATTTTGAACATTTCGGTGTTATAACAGTTGGCGTCTCTTCCGCACTGGTCACCTTTTCGTGAAGAGCTTGGGTAACATCAACTTCAGTATTTTCCACATCTGCAGTCTTCAATGATTCTTCAATGACCAATTTTTTTTCCAGTTTTGCTTTGCCTCTCACGACTGCTTTATCGATGGTTTTTCCTTCTGATATGTCTTTGCCAGTGGAATGTTTTTTTGTGTCTTCTAATTTTCTAGCAACCGGTAATTCAACGATATCGAGGTGTTTTTTGTCAGTTTTGTCTTCGACTACGCTCGTCACAAATTCTCCAGCATTTTTGTCGCTTGTTGACGGCTGTTTTTGGCTAGCTTCTACAATAGCCGTGACTTTTCGGTCTTTTTCGCCCTGACTTTCGGTGCTCAATTTCTTCTCAAGTTCTCGAGTGCTGTCTTTCCCCTTAACGACTCCTTTGGCATGCTCAGGTTTGCTTGATGTTATTGCACCTGTTTCAGGAAGTTTTTCTGAAGTTTGTTCTGTATTTGTAATGGCTGTTGACTCTTCAACTACCATTTTGCTACTCGACGGTTGTTTTTTTTCATTCTTTTGCTCAGTTGGTTTAGCCGATAGTTTTTCTTTTATGTGTTTCGGCATATCCATCACGGGCGTATTTTCTTTCGAATTATCACTCAACAAAGTTTTCACATTGACACCAGTTTTTTCGCTATTTTGTCCAGTCTCATTTGGGTTTGCTTCAGGAGCAGTTTTCGTCTTTGAAATTTTCGCTCGCTTAGTGTCCGCTGAACTTGTAACTTTTTCTTTACTATGTTTGCCCTTTTCCACAAATTTTCCTACCGTTTCTTTTGGAGACGAGGCGCACTCCGCTTCATCTCGTTGTTTTTCAATACTTTTTCCCGTAGCTTCTGTGTCTGTAACTTGCGGCATAATTGCTTTACTCTTTATTGGTACCTTTTCCGTGGGCTGTGAGATCTTGGTGACTTCAAGTTCCTTGTTAATGTCGCATTTCTTTACTGATGCGTTCTGTGTCCCAATGGAGGTTGGTTGGTCAATTGCAGCAGAATCTTCGCTTTGCGGTTGTTTTACTTCAATGATTTTTTTTTCTATAATTTTTTCCGTATTTCTAGTAGTCTTCGATTCGTCTACTACGGGTTTACTTTTCAATAGTGTCTTATCTGTCTCAGAGATGTTGGTTTTTTCTACTTTATTACCTTTACTCTTTCCAGATGGTTCATCGGCTTGTTTTTCGCTACCTTTTACTGATACCGTCGTAGTCAAAGATTTATCGTTAGTGGGGTGATCTCGTAATGCTCCCCTCTCTTTAACATCTGACATATTCTTAACCTTGGATTTTTCTTTTTCTTTGCCTTTGTTACTCGGTTTATCCAATGGTTGCATAACAACGGGCTTCTTTACAGCTTCCGATCTTACTTGGGAGTGAGTTTTTTCTTCATTGACGTGTTTTTCCGTACTTTTCTCCTGAAGAGTCATTGGCACAGGTTTGTCAACGATTGTTTTACTTGTATCTTCTTCCTTTCCCTTAGAGTCCGAAATGTTGGTTTCTTTTTTCTCTTTGATTTTTCCAGCTGTCTTTTTTGTGAATGTTTCTGAAATATGTTGTTCCGCAACAAGCAATTCGCTCTTATCTTCAGTTTTTTTTTCCATTGTTGACTTTATCTCACTTCCTTGTTTCTCTTTGTCTTCATTTTTATCTGCGCTTGCAGTAACCGTTGGAAGTTCGCTGCCTTTTTTCTTGCTAGCGGTTTTCTTTTCTTTCGTTTCTGAAATGTTTTTAACCGCTGTCGGATTTTTTTTATCTATGCCTTCTTTAATTGATTTTTCAGTCGGCTTCTCACAAGTAGCACTTGCGCTAACAATTTTTGTCAAATCTTCTGCAGTTTCTGTCTTAACGTTTTGTTTTATATCATCTTTATTTTTTTCTCCAACTAGGGTGTCCACGGGATTTGTTTTAGTGCCCGTTAATTTTCCTCCTCTGCCATCAGATACATTCATCTCTTGACCTTGTTCCTTATTTTCTTTACCTCTGCTAGCAGGTTTCTTTATTTTATTATCACCTTGTTGCTTGGGCTGCTCCGCAGATTTGTCACAATCACTATTCGCTTGGGATATTACAGTCGGTTTTTCGCTCTTCGGTTTTGCGTCTTGCTTGACTTCGATAATTTTTGGTACGTCGTTGATATTGTCTTTCATCTTGATAGCATCCTTTGGTTTTTCTTTCGGCAGCTTAGCTTTCTGTTGCTTATCCATATCCTCAATTTCTTTCAGAGCTTGATCAATCTCGTCACCTTCGGATTTTTCATGCTTCTTCTTTTTCTGTCTACGTTTTTTCTCACGTCCGGTGTCTGTCGTCGATTCCACCTTCAATGCTTGTTCCACTTGTTTTGAATCGTTTTCTGAAATTTCGTTTATTTTTATAGCCTTCGTTGCTATGCTCGATTCTTCGTTCGTACGTTCGGTTTTCATTTCATGTTTGCCTCGGACAACTGATCGTTCAGTCTGCTTTTTATTACCTTTCTTTGAGTCTCTCTGTTTATCTTCTCCCTTATCCTCATTCCGTTTGCTCTTTTCATCCGTTTGAATCTTCTTCTTCGAGTCTTTCTTCTTGATCGTATCCCAGTCACGTTCTTTAGACTTTTTTGGTTGACTCGGAGTGTTGGGTTCTTGAATGGGTAACCTTTTCGCCATTTTTGCTTCTGGTGGTGTAACTTCGTGAGGTGAATGCGATCGTCCCCTTGATGGTTCAGCAGTCAAACTTCTAGTTGGTGATGGTGTTGCACGGGGTGGTAAGCCCTGGGAGAGAATTTTGGCGTAAGATATCGATGGTCCGCTAGATGTTTCTGTCGGAGCTTGTTTTTGTGGAAGTGTGTGGCCTGTTTCGGTGATATTTTCTCTTTTCGACTGTGGTGGTTGATCAGTTGTGTCAATGACTTTGACGTTTTTCTCAAGCACACTGCTAGTCGCAGAAGTTATAGTAGTTTCTTCACTTGAGCATGATTCCTGTGTTGGCGGATTCGTCATTGTGGGTACCTGATAAATCATCTCATTCGAAGAAGTCGGTCGTTGTTTCAGTGGCTCTTGAATTGGTTCGTGATAAATCTCTGTGCTCGGAAGATAATTCGTCTGATGAACGTACTGTTCGTTCGCATAGGTTATGTGACCATCGTACGGATTAATCGTTACTTGATCGAGCTGTTGTACTTGTTGATGACCAGGTGCGTAGACGTAGGAACCAACGGGATAAGTGCCCAATTGCGTGTTTATATAGCCAACCAACTCCGGTATTGGATGTACGTAGTCATAAATCTCCGTTGGTTGATGACTTGCGACTACATTGGTATTAATGATCTCATAATCGACAAGATGCTCGTTCGGCCAATGCCCAGGTTCCTTTGAGGGTATTGTTGGCACTGAGGGACAAGCCTGCATTTCTAATGGTACATGACTAATATTCTGATAGGTTTGTCCCTGAACATCCAATTCGCTAGTCACTTGAACTGTCGATTCCGTAGACTTTTGAAGGTTTAAGACTTCTCGTTGACTTGCCCCATCTTCTCCTTCCTCCGGAACATCAGTGTCATGACCAGCTTCCGGTTGTTCACTACCCGACAGGCGAATCATTTCTCTCATTTCCTGTTGCGTCATATTGGCAGCCATTGCCTCTTGCATACGGCCGCGGAGGATATCAGCGTATGAGGTTGAACCCGGTAACCAAATCGGACTCGGTGATCGTCGATAGGACTCATCAACTGGGACAAGATTGGTCGAAGCGTCGGTAACGGTAAGTTTGCTGGGGACAATGTTCGGGTTGATCTCTTGATGGTCTTTAGTTTTGGCGACTTGAATCTGCGGGATATTTTTTTTGCCAGGCATTTCTTCCTTTCGAGCAATTTTCGCAGGTTTTCTTGTGGGCGAACGTCCACGACGGGCTGCATTTGAGTTCTTGGATTTACCATTGTTTCCGGCTGGAGAATCTCCAAATATTTTGGTTTCTCTTGGCTCTTTAGACTCGGAATCAGCTTTCTCCCGCTTAACTGGTGTTTCCCCAATATTTTCATTTTTTTGCAAGTTGACGTTATCTGCAACACTTGTTACAACTTCGCTCGGTCTTACGCTCACGGGGCGTAGAATTTGACTGCTGTCCTGTTGTAACAAAGAAGGAGGTAGATTCTCTTGTTGCCCAGCCCTGTAGGGACTCGATGTTCGAGAATTTGGACTCGAACGGCCGGCGGCAATGTCGGCGTATGATATCTGACCAAGTTGTCTAGATGCGTTTGCTTCTGTTGGCGGCACATAGTACGGGTCCAGAGTGTGAATCTGATCCATCAGGAATCTTGTTCGCTGCCTTCGATTCTCGATCTTTGTCTGCAAGGCCTGTGACGCGTCATGACGCGCAACAGCCAAAGAACATGGATACAATCAATTCAGATTTTTCAATCAGTGACGTGAGGAGGCTTTGTTTATTTGTTTTTTTTTTTTTACCTTCTATAGCGCAGCTCTTGTTTTAGCGTATAGCTTTTTATCATGAATTTTTTTTAAATTAAGAAAAAATCGATTGTGAGGGAAGTGGCAGTGGTAAGTAGATATTTTTTGCCTTAATTGCCTTAATCAAACTCTGTGAAAACGGTTTTTTTTTTATTATTCATATCCGCAGTCTCGTTACAAGTTAAAAATTTTCATTGATTACACGATATATCGTAGGCGCGTGCCCCGTATATTCCTTACGTGACGACATTGACGTAAAAGAAAAAAAATCGATAGAAAACTTCATAAATTTCTAAAGACACTCACGAGCCAAGCACGACACTATTTATTCATCATACGGAGCAATAGTTTTTTTTTTTTTTTTTTAAATATATTATCAATGCGTATACATATTATTTGTATAATCCGTGTATAAAAACGACGCGACGATCTTTATCGAAACGACCTTATGGAGACGAAGCTTAAAGCGTCTCGAATCGCTCTCTAACATCGTGCAAGGGGCGGTCGAGCAGGGTAAGGCTCGATGAATTCTCCCACCACGAAGGACCAAAAAACGTGAAAAAAACGCCTTAATTTTCGAAAGTTTTCGTTACGGATCGAGGGGATCGAGATCCGGGGTTCCTCGTTGTATCAATAATTTCGAACGTTCCACGCGCGCTTGAATTTTACTCTGTAACGACTTGATCCTCTCGCGATAGATCTTGGAAGGGTTACGAATTAATTATTTTCGTTTTCGAAAACGAGAGGGAGATGGAGAGAATTTGAGAGACGAGTCAAGAGAAAGAGAGTAAATGAGTGAATGAGGTGAGGCGATTCATGCCAAATTGGTTTGACGTAATGTTATGATTTCCGTACGTGTTTTTTTTTTTTTTTTTTTTTTTTCATTGTTTATGTGTGTTTGCGGATGATGAACGACGACGACAATAACGAAAACAGCGATTATTCGAGTATGTTGAGTAATTTCGTAGTGAATCGAGTATAAGGTTATGAGAGGATTTTTCGTTGGGTAATGATGAGAAAGGAAGGAAAATGCAGCAAATAAAAATCATAAATGAAAAAAAATGCCAGTCGACAAAATAAAATAATTAAACTTTCCTGCGTAATATTGAGAGTAATAGAATTTTTGTTGTCTAATATAAACATGGTGGCGACTCCCGCCTTTATGCACCTTAATTATTGTCAATATAGAGGTAACTTGATTATGCCACGTTTGTCGTTCACAATGATTCGGAATAACAAAAAAACTCACTTTTTTACGTTTAACACACGCCCCATAATTTCTTATCGTGTATGTGTGTCTGTGTTCGACGTGTTTTAATAATCGAACATCCAATATTTTTGTCTCTGTCGCGATTCATCACCGGACGTAATAGTGACGTTATAGATATATATATATATACGTGTTATATATATATAAATATTTATATATAGCATATATGTATGATCGGTAATATAGTATTAAAAATACACGAACGAAAAATAATCAAATAAATGAGGTACACGTTAACACAAACAAGCAAAATCAAGTAATCTCTGTAAGACGATAATGAAATACCAAAACAAACGTACTTAATAGCTAGGAGTGAGAAATAAAGGAGATATTGATTGAGAGAGAGAGAGAGAGAAAGAAAGAAAGAAGGAGAAAAACCTTAAACCAAGATACCAACCAACACCTTTGTAAGCAATGTACCACCAGGATAGCAAATATATACATACACCATAGGTTTATAATTAACAATGCCGAATTTTACATTTTTCATGGTCCATGAAAAACAGATTGATTTTTTTCCCGCTATCAAATGTTAGTAGGTATTCTTAGATTAGAATAAATAAACAAGGAATTAGTTTTCAATGGTTATGTCTTATGGTTATTGATTATTTCGGATTATGAACACGGTGATGATTATTTATTTCGATTCTCCATCGCTTTGATGATATCTCCTGTTGTAATTGTAATCGTGTGTACGTTGCATGTGCATGTGCCAGTGACTTTAGCCAGTGATAATAAGCAACGTGAAGTTTTTCGTGAGTGATATTTACTATGTTTTTATTTGTGCACCGAAAATGTTTTTTTCGGTAAGAAATTGGTTACGACACTCGTGAAGTTCTGCAAATGACTTCCTACCAACAATTTTTGCTTCTTTTTTCAAAAATCTTTTTTTTTTTTATTATTAAGACAAAATTTCAAAATTTGAATAAGACATGTGCGGAAGGATATGTTCGTGCCCGTCATGAATTTTCTCGGGAACAATAATCAAGTTTTTCATTTATGTTTGAAGTCATTGACACAAACATTTTGGAACGATTTCTATAAAAGACTCTGAATAGTCATTTTTGTCGTCATTTACTCGAACATAGCAAATATTATATGAATAGAAAATTTTTATGAATGCTTTTAATCATTAAATGAATAAAACTGCTGGTGGAAATGAGTCGTTCTTGAAAAACTGTTTTTATGAGTGGAAAAGCTGGAAATGATTGGGAAACTAAGGTGCATTAATTATTGAAACTCGCCGCTATATGGAAACACCTCGATGAATGAGGGACCAAAAATTATATGCGGATAAATTGAGTGCGAATGAGGAGCTCTCGACTCCTCTCGATCTCCGTCGTTTTCAATTTCGTTGCAGGTTTTATTTGGATCTCCATGTTTTCATATTTGTCCCATATATCGGCGATTGAGTTATTTCACAACCTACTTCAATTGTTATACTGATCTACACACACGTATATGCATATATATTATAAATATGTGCGCATATTTCATTATATATATTTTTATAAGTGTGTATAAATACATCGAGAGAGGATTCAAGGGTTACAGGTTTTGTTGTTATTAATATTAGAATTTCACACTTTCGCAAATAAAGGAATTTAAAAAAAATAATATATTTATTCATCTCCAGACACTTTTTGTAGATAAAACGACAAATATAGTGATGCGTATTCGCGCCAAACGCGCGATAAATCGTGGTGGTGGTTTTGGATTGGTATCAAAGATGCAAATCAATTGCTGCGTCAGCACAATTGCACGGTGCAGGTGAGAGGACTTAATGTAACTTATTGAAAAAATAGAGAAGTTTAAAAATTGATAACCTACCTGTTGCTCTTGCAAAGCCTTCTCCCTGTCATTCGGAAGATAAGTTGGGCTTAGCACGCTTCTCAGCTGTTGCTCCACCTGTACTATCTGCTGTCGCAGTTGCTGAATTTCCTGAAATTTTATAAACGAAAAAAAACGATTGTCGAGCCAAGTTCAAAAGTTTTTTTTGATTTCTTTAATGTGTCAAGAACACGAATGTCCTTGTCGTCGCAACGATATATATTTATAGCGAGAGAAAATCAATTCAGTCGATTGTGTAATGAATTTGAGTGAAATAAATTTCTTTGATGGAATAAAAAATTATTCGATTGAATAAAAATCATTTGAATTCGATCAAATGTATATCCGAAGGAACAATAATTTATTCGAATCTCTCAGAAATTCTTATTCCACTTCCCTTAACGATGTTTTTGCCGAGAATAATTTTATACGATTTACGTCAAATGTATTGAAATCGAATAAAATTAGTGAGAATCGAAAAAATCGATTTTTCTCCCGATATGAATTAATATGTCGATGCAACTTGAAAGCTTATTCCCTGACCTGCTGATACTGATCGATCTGTGCGAGACAAGCTTCCAAAGAATTTGTCTGTTCCTTGACGACGTCATTGAGACTGTTGAGCTCATTAATCATCTCGTCGGCCGTTTCGCTTATACGATTATCACCGCCAATACCGGAACGAAAGTGTACCTGAAGCTTTTCCACCGAAATCGATATCTTTGTTTTTTGTATAGCAATGTCGCTAAGCATTTTTTCTCTTATAGCGTGTTGATCGCGCAATGGTTTCTTTTTATTTTGCGCCGAATCGAGACTCTGTCTTGCCTTCTCCAACCATCCTTTTACATCTTTCATCTTTTTCTCACATTGTTCCCATTCCTCGCTCGTTTCTTGCAGTAAAGCATTCTGTAATTTTTTTTTTATTTTCGTTTTAAATAATAACCTGATGAATTTTAAAACTGGTTGACGAATTGGCGAAAGAAAAAATATCGATAAAATTAATCTTCCTCATAGTACAAAATAATAAAATAATTTAAAACAAATTCTTCGATAAAAATTACAAAAATTCGGAATGTCCAAAAATAATTGAATGAAATGTTTCGAATTTTTTGAAAATGGTTAAAAATTACGTTACGAAATGAGGTCATGGATATCACTGATCGAAAATTTCATCGATTTTGTTTCTGTCAAGAAGTTTCGTTTTTAGTTCTTAAAAAAAAAAAAACAAAAAAACACACCCTTTCCAACAATTGTCCCTCGACCTGAACCTTGGCCTCTTCGACCTCGGCTAATTTCTCCGGTAAATCACCGACGCTCGTCACTTGACCAATACTCTCCAATTCTTTGCCCATGTCGCTGAGATTCTTGTTCACCTGTTTGCAGCTCTTTACCGCGGTCTGTAATAATTTATTATGGTTGAGCAAATGACCTTTTCGCCTCACTCAAGTTTACTCGGTAAAATTGTCAAGTTAATCATGCTGATGAAAACAAAAATTGTTTACAGAATTTTGAAAAATGACTTTGATAATGGTAACCCTGAATTTGAACGTTTCCACAACAATTGAAATTTGATTATCAGAAATTGCTCTCGTTTGTTTCAATTTTACGATTCATAAAAAAGGCAGATAAATTTTATTTTAAATATTTTTATTGTTAATACGAAAAATCCAATAGCTTCATGGTTCTGCTGAAGTTTTTTGAATTATTAATGAAAAATTGATTTTTATGTTTTGTACATTTATTTTTAAGCCATGTACTCCAGGCTTATTCAAACCAGTGTTATTCAAAAAAATGTAGAAAAAATTTGTTTCACGGAACACGATTTGTACGTTTTAGAAATAGAACAAAAGAGAAACTTGGTTAAAAACGTCGCGCTATATTTTCGACGTACCGAATAATCGTGTAGCCTCTGTCTCGTTTGTACGAGGCTGGTAAGGGTGAGTGGCTCGGTAAGGAAAATTCTTTTTTCGTCGATCCAAGCTTTAACAGCGTCATAAAGTACGAGAAATCTTTGCCAGGCATCCATAATATCGCCGACCTGTTGTTTCTTCTCATCGAGCCACGATCTAACTTGTGCTAGTTGGTCAGTCAAATTACCGATAGTTTTACCAATAATTTCTTTCTCATCTTCGTCGCGAGTGTTTTCAACGATAGTTTGGCCATTTTTCGTCAGTCGTTCGAGTCTGTCGGACATCGGTCCAAGCTCATTCTGTATCTGTCGCAACGATTCGCGCAATCTCGACGGTTCGATCGATCGATCTTGAACTTTGAGCTCGGCCTGTCGTATCCAAGCTTGTAACTCATCAACGTCTCTCAAATAATCGCTTCTCGTTGTCCTCGCGCGTTTCTGTTCTCTCTGCTTCTCGTCCATCGTTTGTGTCGTATTTTCCGCTGTCAATTCCAATTGTGTCAACTGCTGTGCCAAATCGCTCGGTACCAACTGTTGGCTGGATTGATACCGCGCCTTAGTGCTCCCCGAAAACTTCTTCACCAAATCAACCAGTCTCTCGAGCTTATTTCTTAACTCCACCAATCCCTCTTCTGTACTATCCTGATCGGCACCGTATACGTAAAAATCTCTTATACGATTGTGTTCCGATTCCAAGAGTTCAGTAAGCCGTTTAACTTCCTTTTCGTCGTTGACGAAAGACTCGAGATCCTCGCTCGCTTTTCTCCCTTTATCCCGGAGCGAATCGACGAGCCTGAAAAATTTTTAACGTCCCGACGAACATCTCAGTCTATGTAGTTTTACCATTCCAGTTACAGGCTTCGCATCAATGATTTCTTCATCATCAATTCAACGATACATTATATATGTAAATTAAAAGCTTATACGCGTGTAAAACAAATTTTCGTATTCATTGGTTCATTTTTAGGGCATTCGTCGTGAACAGAGCTTCGAAATACCAGTATAATCGGTTGCGTTACTCGTTGAATCGGTAAACGAAGATGAAAAAATTAAATGCATCAATCGTGACTTCTGGTCTGATAGTTAATCGATTTTCCAAATCGAGTTTTTTTTATTCATTCGTGCAAAAATTCTGACGGGTCGAGCCTACAGACGTTTTGTGTCGATTTTCATACGGATTTAGAAAGACCCAAAAGGAATTGAGAAGAAAAATAAAAAAGAAAACGAGAATAAGTACGATGAGGCAGAGGATACGAATTTAGAATCGGAAATGCGTGTTGAGTACGTTCACCGCGATATTTCTCTCGTCTTTTTTCTCTTTCTTTCTCTCTCTCTCACTTTCTCTCTTGCTGGCTAGAATCCCAGGCTCCACGAGATCGAGACTCTCAACGAAGAGGAGAGGAAGAGAGAGAGAGAGAGAAAACCGTGGCTAAAAGTAGACAAACTATACGTCTATGTCGTATTAAACCAACGTCTCTGAGATCCTAAAACTTATGCCATGTTACAATTTCTGTTATAACATCACTGACAATTCAACATTGCTCATCATCATATTTGGCATTCTTTAATCTAAAGCCGTAATATCGTCGCTGTGCAGTAATAGCCAAATTATCTTCAAAATAATAATAAAAATAGACGTGTTTGATTGAAGTATCTAGCAGACGTTTGATCGATATTTATTATATTTAAACGATATTTGTTCATTATTTTTCATCAGACAATTTGTATGCTTTTGAGATTTATAGCCGGGAGATCCATCGCGCACGATGAAAGATTTTCTCTCAAGTCTACGTTTAATATAATTTTATGCCGATAAAATACCGTTCGAAACATCGTGTCAATTCAATCGAGCTTTTTCAATATTCTGAAGAGCGATCGAAAAAAAAAAAATAATTGGCAAAAAATACGTATCTTGACCTGGATAGTGATTGTATGCGATGAAAGCTAGTAGCATCAAAATAACTTTTATTTATTCGAACAAATCCCAGCTAAAAATATTAACCTCCTTTCCTTTTTTAAATACGAGAGAAAAAAAAGTGATCTTGTATCATATTTAAATAAGGTGAGTTGCCCTTGGAAGTCGAGTTAACTTTAGAAAACATATCAAATTTGTGAGGCGAATTCGCGCGATATTAGCGCCACCTACGGTGATAATTTTAAAAGTTTTTTCAAGTGTTATCCGCGGAACGATTCTATTTTTTTCAACTCATTATTTTTATTTTTTTCATGTTGATTAATAATTTTGGTTTTTGAAAGACCCAATAAATATCAGTCGATATTTCTTGTTTTCCGGAAGTTCGAATGTCGAATTAATCATGATGTCACGTTTGTAACGACCGCAGGCACACAAGCGAAACGAAACAGAAATCGTTCCGCGTTTTTCTCCTTCCCCGCCAAAAATAGAATAAAACACGCGACGACTGTAATTTTGCGCGTCTAAAATTTTCCTCGTGGAATTTCGGAGATCGGCGAAAGTGTAAAACGTTTATAGATACTGTTGCTGTGTCAATGTCGAGCGTGACTTGTTTTTTTTTCTTTTTTTTTCTTCTTTTTCGACCACTTTGAGCCATTAAGGTGTGACATCACCGCACTAAACAACTGCGAAATTTATATATATGATTTCGATCCCGGATTTTCGAGCGAAACGAATGCGATTTCAATTCCATCTGGATCCGGAAAAAAATCACGTTTTTCAATCGTTTCAACTTATAATAGTACGTAACTGGTCGATTTTGGATAAATGAGCGCGAATTTGAGGCTCAAAAGAAGTCTGCAATTGAACCGTGAATCATTGGAAAACCAGGTAAAATATCTCCGCACAACTGATTCCGATGATCGTGTACTCCGACATAGAATTGGATCGAACTATTAAAAACCGTTGAAAACCGGTAAACTGGCCGCTACTACGCACGTTATTTACAATCGTTATACCTATAAATCCAAGCTCGCAGGTACTTGAATAAGATTCTCTTCTGGTAAAAAAATTTCTTCAGCGTTTCTATTCTTTACTTTTTCCGGTTGTTAAACTTTTGATTTTCGTAGTTATGAATTTTTCCGGTTCTCTCGTGTGTTTTTTCTCAATATGATCCTTCGTGAATGTAAATTGGATAACAGTATGGCGCGGCACAATCGAGCCAAACAGTAGCGTTCGCGGTTCGTAACGTATTGAAGAGATTTCGTTGGGTTTCATTTTTTCTGGCAAGACGCCTATTAGCCCCGACGCATGCGGATTGAAAAGCTCTCTTATACTGTTTAACTCGACTCTACACAAACTTGAATCTTTTCAAGACGAAAGAAAGAGTAAGAGAGACACGTGTATATGCACGCGTTTAGGAATAGAGAGAGAGAGAGAGAGAGAGAGAGAGAGAGAGAGAGAGAGAGAGAGATGAGCAAAAGCTTCACGTGCCTCTCTCGTCTCGAACGTCGTCGCGACGCCGGCTCCCAAAATCCCAATGCAGGCAGCATCGTCGACTAAGAATAATATCACGCGCTTCGTCGCGGACTCGCATATCTTACCTATATATCTATCTCTAAAAACCTAGTACGAATTTCTCCACCCTTATATACAAATAACCATTGCAAAAAAAAAATGTTGAAATTTCTCCAATAGGTCCAAACATTCCAAATGAACAACTTTCCGTTTTGATGAATTCTTTATACCGCTAAATAACAATTTTCGTGAACCTTGATTCGATCAAAAACATTTTTTTTTTATTCTATTTTCGTATAACGAAGGACAATCGGAACGGTAAAATTACTCAGAGTTCTGATTAATGATAAATTATGTAATGCAACTAATAATTTATAATATAAATCTAGTGGTCAAATGAGAGTCGAGCAAAAACGAGGTATAAACGAAATTTTTGAATTAAATCCAATTCGAGAAATTGATTATTATCCATTGTGAAACTTGGCAAAATAAATTTGACGTTAATGTTCTCGGAAAGATGGCCAGTTTATAAGTTCTTTGCCGGCGTTTTTGGCATAACCGAGCTACGCTATTTTTTTTTTATTGTCGAAAATCACGCTGTCAAACAAGAGTCCCGAATCGCGAAATGTTGAAATATTGAATCGGGCCAGCGTGTCGCCTGTTTCTGACTTCGCAGTTATATATAGAAGCTACACGGAAGAAGACATACATATGGGCCATTTCGCTTCACTATTACGTTCTCAAAATGCCACTCCTCTTATTCGTATGAATGTTTCACATGTCTTTCTATCTGAAAAATGAGCGGACATCTATTTCAAAATTTTTCGATTTATAAGATATTTTGGGTATGGATTTACGAAGGTGAAGTTCGAACCCCCTGAGATTGCAGCAGCAATACTTGATTTTTCTTCGAATAATCATCAGTTTATGAAAAAAAATCTATACAAACGTGAAAAATGTTGGATCTCGGAAAATTTTGCATCCTTAAGCCCGTTGAATTTGTGTAAACAGCTGTTAGTCTCATTCGTTTCAGAGTCCATTTGAAAATCGATAGGAAAATAAAATGAAATGCAAAAAAAAACGTAATAACGAAGTAAAAAAGTACGAAAAAAATTAACCAATCGTAGAAGCCGGAAAATTCGCCGAATCAAAAAATCCCGACACCTGTTTTCACTTGTTTCTCACATAGAAAAACATACAGAAAGTTGACACGGATCACGAGAGTGTATTTTTAAGAATGTAAAAGCGACATTAAACGCCCTGTATATCTATGCGTGCATATAGACTTGGATCACGACGTTGTACACGTATATATATATAGAATTCGTCGCAGGTTCACGAGGACAGCGAACCGGTGATCTCTACGATATAATATTATTCGTATATAGGCTGCTAATGTTATCGAATGTACTTTTTTCGGAGTGCAGTTTATGTTTCCATTGTTCCGTTGTCATCGTACGGCACAAATATTTTCACGCCTCATCTATTTCCAGTGTATCGACAAACATTTCGAGATTGAAAAAAAAAAAAAAATTATAAATTTTATGGCACTCCGGATTAATGAGAGATAAAAATAATACTCCGACAGCAGAAATCGATTCGTCGATCGGACGATCTCTCGCTATTGACTGACTGGGGAAAAATTTGTAACCGGCCTAAAAGTATCACTTCTTCGTTTTGATATTAACGAAAAATGAAATCAATGGTGGGGAATCATATATATATATAACGCAGTATTGAATGCCACGGTCGACAGCCTTCGATGAGATCGTCAACAAGAGAGAGAGAGAGAGAGAGAGAGAGAGAGGGAGAGAGATCAACGAAAGACCTTCTTCTTAGTGGGGTGACCTAACGATGAGACTTTGTGTTTATAAAAATCACGTCATAAGCCCGTTTTGAACATGACGTTTTGTCACGATGACTGCATTACAATTTTCTTCGTTTCGCTACCGGGTAAACATAAAAAAAGAACTATATGTCATACGAATCTGTTGCTCTCCCCGTTCAGTCATTCAAACTTGACACACATTCACTGAGCTACGAACCATTCAAACTAATTTCTTTTTCAACCTGTAACTTCTACAACGTTTTCAAGTTAAAAATAAACAGACGTTTGTAGTTATTTTCAGCGTTCTCTGAAAATTAGTTTTGGAACATTTTTTCGTAACAAGAGATAAATTTTTCGAAATAAAGATTTCTTCGTCGATAAAACCCTGTAAATGTATTGTATAATTTCACATAAAAATTTCAAGTCAACTCATGTGAAATATGATGCTTTGCAAATTAAACGTACAAATTTCCTATAATTTTACAATTGATAATTCGTATATTTCTTTTCATCGTTTCTGATAAACGGGATAAAAGCACAAGCTCACACAACACACTTACATGCGACATGCGTGGCTGCTCGTTGGGCCCTGTACTCGTTAGAAGGACCCTAAGTTCTTGTGGCGTATACAAAGTCAAAAAGATCTTTAAAATCGCGAAATTTTTCACGCTGAACCGAATAAGATTTCAATTATATCGATTGAATATCACGAAACGCACAGGGGAAAATGTAATTTTGTTTACAACCATCGAAAATTTGATTTTAAATCGAAATAATAATTTCCTACTCCTGAAAATCCCTATCCTGGAAAATTGTATCTCAAACCAAAAATCAGTAATTTTTCTTTGACATTTTAGTAGGCATAAAATCATGAAAATTCTCATTTTATTTGATTCTGATTAAAATTGCAATCGAACGGATTCTGATTTCAAGCGCAACAGAAGGATTTCAATATCAAGGAAACGCGCATATTCGTCAACTTTTATATGTTCCAAAAGATTCGCTTTCTACGAAACAAAAGTTCACTACTAACGACACTAAACATTCGACGAGAATGCTTCGATGTGTTCGTATACGTATTGTGAAAAAAAAAAGTTTACTACGATCGTGTCCTGCATCGTGCAGAAATCGGGCGGATTTGCGTTGTTGAACGCATCGAGCATAGCCAAATAAAAATAAATGAGATAGAAAAAATGCATCAGAGGACTCACGCTTCCGCTGACTTCTCAAGCTTATCGATTCGTTCTTCAAGTTGGCGTGCAGGTGTTTCGGCGAAGGCGCCCAGATAGGTGAGCACAGGACCGGCGAGTGATCTCACCTCGTCAGTTGCAGGCTGGAGCTTTTCTGCCTCACTGATCAATTCCTGTAACGAAACGAAACGATGCAATTTAGATCAAAGTTCGAACAAAGCGAGTAATTTCGAGGTGGGGATATATAGACACGTGGAAGTAATGTTTTACATGCTAAGCCCTTTTCGCCTCCACAAACCGAATCCAAATATATTTCGTACGCGAGGGCTCACACGCTATAGCAACACGAACACCTTGCTTTCGTGCCTGGCTGTGCAACTTTGTTTTTTATTTAGCTAACCCTTCATTTTTACTCCCCTCTCTTCGATCATTCGCCCTTTCTTTTTCCTCCCCACTCATATACGCATTAAATTGAATCGAATGTAAAATATTACCTTCGACAATAGTTCAACGAGACAGTAAAGAAAATGCAGAAGAAACTTACGTCCAGTCCTTTAATCGTATCGCACAGTTGTTGCTTCGATCTAACTACGCTGTCCACGAGCTTGCCACGCTCCTCGTTAACGTTAACCCGCGTTTCCGTCTGGCTCCATCTCGTCTCGAATTCCTCCCAGTGTCGTGAAAGTAACTCGAGAGCGTCCCGACGTCCCTCGAGACCGGAAACTAGCTCTTGCCATTCGGCACTCGTTACCGATAACTGCGTCTCAATCGATTTTTTATTCGACGTATCGGCCAATTGCGATACCTCTTGACCACGCTCGTTCAACAGATCGAGCTCGAATTGTTGGTTCTGGAAAAATAATCAGTTCAGTCTATTTTTTTTTTTTCAATTCTATCGAATTTAGATCTTCGATGTATTAGAAATTTACAAATCGACGCAATTAAAGAGCCGATCGCGTTAATCACTTTTTTTTTATAATGCTCAACAAATTCAATATTTCAATTGCAATCCTCAAAATTATTACAAAACTAATATAATATTGTAAATATCTCAAATTAATAACAAAATTGATAGAAAATATGTTAACGAAGTGATGGGACAACTGTTTAAATCTTAGAAGAATTTTCTCAAAATGCCCTCTGTTCCAATTTTTTCTTTCCACCAACAGTAAACATGAAATTGTGAATTTAAGTTAAAGAAATTTAAAAGAGACAACAAATTCTGAAAATATTGACAGGTGTCAAAAAATTGATCAAATTATTTGACCATGATAAAAGTTGTATAATTATTGATCGATTTTGTGCTTCGACAATATATTGATGACATTAAGAAAAGCTCCTGAAAATCGAAATTTACAACGTCATAAAAAAAATTCATGTTTTTAGATTTTCTCTACACGGCTACGTATCGAACTGAACTATGACTTGCTAACAGTGGAATAATTACGAAAGCAACGGCTTGTTTTCTTATACCTGAATGTCATTGAGAGCGTGAGTAATTTTTTGAATGTTGAATTGTAATCCGGCCAGAGTTGAGACAGGCTCGTCGGTGAATCTCGTTCTCGCTATAACAGCCCTAACTCGCTCGAGGGTCTGAGTATAATCGCGCCAAGTTTCGGCACCTTGTTCGAGTCGCGCACGTTGAGATTTGGCCGTGTTGAGTGTGTTCTTTAGTAACTGTGTGTGCTGTTGTTGCTCGCCACTTAATTCTTCTTGCTCCGAACTATTGAGCGACGGCCATATTTTATCGGCTGCCTGTTGAATTTGCTGTGACACGAGCTCGCGAATCGATGCTTCCGAACTGAAATATATCTGCAGAGAAGAGAATCAAGTTGTAAGAACGTAATACTTTATTTTTTCCATCTCTTTAATTCTTACTATTCTTATTTATCTGTTATCGTTGTTTTGGTCTTGTTATTGTTATAATTTTTATTGGTGTCACCACCATTACTGCTTCCGAGATATTGTTCATATTTTTTAGCGTAATTAACAGAGTTTACTGTTACTAAAATATTTCGATTCAAAATAAATGTTTAATTTTCGAATAAATTTCAAAAAATGGAATTTTAGGTTGAAGACGGGAACTCTACGTTCGAAAATTCCTCTTTGTTTTTATTTTTTTAAATCAAAGTACAATTCCGGATTGTAATTATAATTCGATCGAGATTTCAAGGCTGGTGCTATTCGCTAAACTTTATTCAAATAATTTCCAGCTGGATTGTTATATACTTCAGATAAAATAATGTTTTTGAATTGAAAAATAGTTGAAACATGTTATTTGGAACTTGGTTACGTTTTTCTTACCTTATGTTCTTCCAAATCACTGAGAATATTCTCGAAATCAAGACCATCTTTGTCGCTGGCCAATCTGATGTCGGCTTCTCTGACCCAGCTGTGCAATTTATCGGACAGAATATTGTAATCGAGGCGCATTTGTAAATTATTTTCGAGATAAGTGCCACGATCGTCCATTTCTCTTGGAAGGGATGATAGAAGGGAAACAGCTTCGCTGAGCATCTCTTTGAGTGAACCAGGCATTCCTTCCTCGTGACGAACGGATTCTTTCATCTCACGAATCTTGTCCAAATATTCGTTGACGTTTGAACAAAGAACTTTATGTTTTTCTATTTCAGCCTCGACGCTTTCGGCGGGACGTTCGAGCAATGGCCGCGATTTGATTTCCTTTTCTTTGTTTTCTAGCCAATCGAGTATATCAGCTAATTCTTCAGCCAATCTACGATGTTCGGCAGCTGCGAGCTCGTGTTGTTCACGCTGCGCCTCGACAGCTCGCCTGAGAGCTTGCAATTGTTGTTTAAGGGATTGAAGCTGTTCGGTGACGTTGTTTCTGTCAGCCGCTGAACCGTCGGCAGCTATTTGCTGTCCTTTGTCGGTTGCACTGGCCAAGCTGGCCTCGCACTCCTGTATCTTCAATATAACATCGTCGTAACGTTTTATCTTTTCCTCGGTGGTACCATCGTGTTTCTCGATATCGTGAACAATACCGGTGTATTTTGTGATAAAAGTCATTATTTCCGTAATGAGAGCGAGGAATTGTTGACGTAGAAGTAAAAGAGCTCGCAATCGAGCGATCTGAGCTTCCAGAGCTCTAATCAGATCGTCCTGTTGCGCGAAAACGCCGTGAAGATCACCGACATTCGCGGACTGAAGATCCGAGAGTTTGGCTTTGTTGTCCTTGAGATCACGCAAAATTCTTTCGTAAGCATCGAGCATTCCCTCGACGTCTTCTACCCTCGAGCCAATTGGTTTGTTCAAATCCTGCAATTCTCGTTGGATGTCAGTCATGAATTGTACGGCTTCGGCTACTCTTGCTGCAGCTTCTTCAGCTTCGGCGATACTCTTCTCAAGAGAGGATGCACGCTCGTTGATGATGTCGGCGACACGACTGTGCGAATCTTTCATGTTCTTCAATTGATCGTTCAATTCGAGCTTGTCCGCGTCACTGACAGTCGGCAATATTGATTTACCCTGTTGCATGATTTTTTCAACGTCGTCGCCGTACGATTTGGCCTCCTGTTTAAGACGATCGTACTTGGCCAACTGTTCACGAAGTAAATCGACGCTGGACGTACGAATCTCCGAAGATGTTGCTGTCTCAGCCTCTTTTATCCATCTCTGGCACTTGTCAATCTCGCTCTCGAACGCTTTACGACCCTGCAACAAATCTGCGAGAGAAGCTTGCTTCTCAGCAGCTTCGCGTTTCAATCCTTCATAATCCTGATTGATAGCGTCCAAGAGAGATTGAAGTCTCGCGCGATCCTCTTCGTTGCATTCCTTCAACATATTGTTCGCTTGTTTGAGCACATCGTTGAGAGTCTTCTCGTTAAACTTTTTCACGTCGGCCTCCAAACCCGCGTGTTGCTCCATATCTTGCTCCACTCTTGCCGCTCTCAATGGCAAATAACCGCTCAACTTCTTCAAATCGTTGTTCTTCGATTTAATCCATAGTCTCGCATTCTCCAAATCAACCTCGAGCTTGCGCCGAGCATCCGCCGCTGCCGTTGCCGCTGATATTTCCTCTCGTAGGATCGAACACAACTCCGCCTGCTCACCTCGCAACGCCTTCGTATCTGACTCCAATTGCTGCTGCTCGCTCGATTCCAACTCGTTTTGCATGTTTCCAACCCGCTTCTCCAGACTGTCGATTACGACGCTTTTTCCTTCGGCTTCTTTCAACATTGCCTGTCGGATTATTCAATGGAACGTGTGAAAATGCGAACTTCCGATAGTCGCGCGTGATCTTGCATACATTTATCGTGCGCATGTTACCATACAAAAAATTCGGAAGAGTCTCATTTTTCTATCAGTCATAAATAAATGTCTCATCCGTGACCAAAATTTAAATTATGAGATCGCTTATGCATCAGTCTATAGTGTTTGAATCCGGAAATCTCTTGAGAGATAAAATGCTTCTTATTTGGTAACGATGCTTTTACAATTTTTGGCGTTATCGTATCCAGAAAAATCGAAAAGATCTTCCCTTACGTTCAGATTCGTTACTCAAACGGTTCCGCATTGGGATCAGTTTAAAAAAGATGAAAAGCCCGAAATACGTAATATTCGCGTACAAAAGAGTGCGGCAGAGCTCGCACTGATTTTTTCTCTCAATAATTGGCGTCGAGCCGCTTCCGCGTCTCTTGATAAATGAAGCAAATGGAAAGCATCGATAGTTCGGGACAGTTTTTGAAATTTCGGTATCTCAGTTAACCACATTACTAAATGAAAAATTTTAAGGATGATAGACAGAGAAAGAGGTTAGAATCTGATTCAGCTTACCTTTAGTGCGGAAACTTTTTCTTCCGCCTGTTTGCTCTCGAAGCCCAAGAATCCAGATGCCCGAGCCTGTTGTTTTTTGTCGCTGATCCATTGGCGGTTATCCTCGATTTCTTTCCTAGTAGCTTCGATGCCCTGAGCAGTCATGTCCAAGACTTGTGCCTTTCTTTGTAATTTTTTACCAATATCGGCGTATCGACGTTCAACTGATTTGATCTGTTCCTCGATTTGTTGGGAGTCGAGATTGCTCACGGAGTCCATAACTTGATCGCCGAGTTTTTTGACTTCGTCAAGACGTCCGGGTCCTTGGGATTCGAACTCACTGGTGATCTCTTTAACGGCTGTTATCTTTTGGCCAATAGTCAGACCGCTGCCTCGTTCGATAACATCAACTTTCTTTGACAACGAATCGAACCACGACTGTATATCCTGGACTTGTGATCGATACTTTTGTATGAGATCTTGGGTCGATTGTTTTTCGCCAATCGCTTCGATCAATTCGGTTTCCAGCTTGTTGAGGCCTTCCTCAAGGTCATCATCCTGCCCGTCACGAAGGATCGACAGTTCGGTCATCGCCCGAGTTCGACGCTCACCCACGCTGCCCAGAAGTTCGTTCATTGCTTGAAGTTCCGCTTGTGCAGCCTCGGAACGTAACTTTGCCGGACGAGATTTCCACTCGGAGCACAATGCGCGCTGTTGATTCACCCAACTTCGCAAGGCATTCTTTTGCCGCGCTTGTTCCTCCAGTTCGCCAACTGATTTCGTCACATTTGCCAAGTGTGTTTGCATCTGCATCATTTAATTAACAAAATCTAATGTAAATGCCAACTTATTGGATCGCTCGTTATTATCAATATTTTCCATTTATTTTGAGCTGGGAGAGTAGACCAAGATGACACTAATCTTGTTAAGGGGAAAACTACAAAAAGACATTACGTGGAAAACAAACAGCTGGTATGTGTTAAAATGCAGGCGTCTCTCTATTGGATATGCTTCATTCTATATACAAAATATTCAAAAGTTCCATGCTCGAATTTCAATTCTCCTTCGGTTGTTTCAGGTTAAGTCATTAATTGCATGCTCAAACTTTGAACTGCATTCTGAATATAACAGTCTGGTTCTGTTTTTTGATCAGATTCTGATTATGTCACTCGAATCATCGGGCGACAGTTTGATAAAAAAAAAAACAACACCAGAGTTTCTGACTTGTAGCCAAGTCTCGCATTTGAGCTCACAGCTTTTACTATTCAAGCTGGAACAATCGATATATAAAGCGTTTCAAATTCGAGGCTACTATTACTGAAAACGAAAAGCAATTCATGAATGATTGATTCAGGAGAAGTTCAATCATTTTTTATTGGTACTTGAAATACATTTTAACGCACTACTCAGCTCCGAATAAATTCACTAAAAATGAGAAAACAAAACAAAAAAAAATGCACACCTTTTCACACATCTGGTTTAATCTGTCTAAAACACCATTGCGCTCGAGATTATCTAGAAGCGCTTTGAGTCTGCAGTCCGAGTCCTTATCACTCTGCATAGGCGAAGCAAAACAAAACGTAATGAACAAATAAACGAAAAAAAAACGAGTCGTGCAAGACAAGCAGTTGCACATCTAAAACGGCAGGCTACGAGCATTTGATATGGATTAAAAATGGTAAAACAAAACTGACCTGATCGATGAGATCTTCGAGTCGAGTGCGAACTTCCACTTCTCTCGCAGGAATTTGAACGGGTGGAGCATCCAAAGGACTTCCTGGTCTTGAGACACAAGCAGCAGCGGCTTCGCAGGCTTCCACAGCTTGTGCAAGTCGAGCTTTTTCAGCCTGTAATTTATTGTGCAAAGTACGAGCTCCCTCGAGACTGTGTTCTGCTGATTCCAAAGTGTCCAGCGGAGCTTCCAATTCACGAGCTATCTCAGGCTCGTAAGAGTCCAAATTTTTCATAATGCTCTCCAAAGTGTTTTCGTATTCTTCAAATTTACCAAGAGACTCGTCCAAGCGATTTTTTATTTGGACCGCCGTACCTAACAGCGAATTGTAACTGTCCTGGACATTTTGCAATTGGGTCTGTATCGTAGATTGGATTGCTGGATTAACGGACTTGTAACGGTCTATCTGCGCTTGTCCCTTAGCCTTGAGGTCGTCAAGATCATGCTGATACTTGCGAATCTCTTCGAGCAATGATTCATGCTGTTTTATTTGCTGTACCGTTTGTTCCTTGTTCGTTATGTAAAGAGAATTGTGAGCCATCAGCTGGAAGGATATTTGCAACAACCACTTTTCGGTGTCTTGGAGAGCAGTGTGATAATCGTTGTATTCTTGCATTTCATTCTCCACCAATTGTTTTTGTTCTCCAACAAGTTTACCCAAAGCTTTCCATCTTGCTTCCAAAACGCTGGCCTCTTCTATGCTCGCATTGTTCTTCGCCCAACTCGACAATTCTGTTGATTCTTCTAGAATCTGACCTAAATCTGACTTTTTGCTAGTAACCTCTTCCTGAATGTGTTTACAGCGTTCTAGCAAAGTTTTCATCTCGCCTATCTCGCCCTTCGTATTAGGCAAGTTCTGCATTCCGCTCTCCGTCTCCTCGAGCCATTGCTTGAATCTTTCATAAGCTTCCGCGTGGTCTTCCCATCTGCTCAAGATCGATTTTACCTGGGCCTGAACTGTCTTCAGATCAATGCTTAGTTTCTCCCAACTCGAACGCAATTCCGCCATGTCTTGTCGCAGTTGCTCCTGCTGCTCGGGTAAAGCTGTGTTAATGGCTTTGGCGAATGTGTTTTGCAGAGTCGATAGGAGATGTTGACCTTCGGTGATCCGAGTTGCCACCATCTGCAATAAATCCCATCGACATGGTTCACATAAATCCTTCAAGTTTCGACTAAATGATTCTTGATAATTCGTTAGAACAGAACAGATCCGACGAAACTTACCTTGGTAGTCTCCAGTTTGTCCTTAGCCCACGCAATGTCACCTTGACCCACACAATCTTGAACAGATCCGTGGGCCGTTTGCAGCCAATCGACCATTTCTTTCTTAGCCTTGAGGAACTCGGTATGATCAGAGAGATTTTTCTCGACCTTAGATACAAGACCTTGCGCCTCGGTTAACAGAGCGGTGTAGGTTGATTGCAACTGAACAGTTTTGTCTCTGGCCCAACTGCAAGCGCTCATTTCCAGAAGTGCTTCGCATTTGTCATTCAATTCTTCGAGCACAGGTTTTTGTCGTATCGCTTCGTCCACCAATTGTTTGCAACGTGCCAAATCTTCCGGTGTTTTGTTTTCCTTCGATTGTTCGGCGTTGACACGATTTTGAAAGTGGTCCAGCCATTTTTTCATCGCGTCCAAAGCCGTCGAAAATTGGGACCACATGTTTATACAATTACCCAAAGTTCGCTGCGATTCCTGACAATTAGTCTGCAGCGATTTCCAATCGAGTTGCAATTGTCTGACATCCTGTCGTATGGCTTCTTGTCCTTCGGGGCCTGAAGATGAGATCACCGTTTCGCTCAGATCCGAAACTTTCGATATAAGAATCTCGCCCTTTGGCATCGTTGATGCGATCTCGTTGATTTTCTTCTCGCGCTCAGCGACCTTTTCACGTTCGCCGTGAGTCATGCTGTATTGTTGAATTTCAACCTTCGTTCGCCTTACCCAATCGGCAGCTTCGTTGTAAGCTTGTTGATATTTTTCGTGCTCTCCAACTTGGTCCTCGAGATTCTGTATTAATTAAAGTCAAAATAAAGTGAATTAATGCCTCTGTTTTTCGAGATGAAGACAGCAGCAATAGTGTCAAATGTTGCAAACAACTTAGAGAGCTAACAATGAATAACGCAATAACTTACATTAATTTTTTCCGTTACTAATCGTTTGAGTTCTTCATACTTTCCAATGGTCGTTTCATACGGGCCTTTGGGGATGCTCTGATCTTCTCGAAGACGAGATTTCAAACGATCAATCGTATCGGCATGGCCTTGAATGTTTCTCTGCGCAGTGCGATATTTTTCTAGCAATGCTCGTTTTTCACTCAGATCGTTACGATAAACTTCTTCGGGTCTGACTTTTCCCTCAACTTCCTCGATCCAATCGGTGATCAGTCGATGAAGTTTGTTCAATTCCTCAAGGGCGGTCGCTCTCGCGGCGAGTCTTTGTCTGGCATCTTCAACGTCGGCCAACAGCTTGTCAAATTCACTCTTCAGGTTCTCCGTGTCTTCTTGTATCTTGGCTGCGCCATTCTGCTCGGTGTTCATTATTACTTTTTCTTTCAGCTCAAGGGCATAGCGAAGCTTGTTCTGTCCCTGTTCGAGAGTTTGCCGGATGGCTTTACAAGTGTGTAGTTTGTTGTTGACTTCCGGTAATGTTGATGGTATTTCTTTACACTCGCCGAGCTTGTCTCGAGTACGTTCGATCCAATCTTGGCACTCTTGGTAGAGGGTATTGTGCTGTTGGTGTTCCTGTTAATGTGATGAATATCGGGTGTCAATTAATTCGGAAGAATATCGACTTCGAAAGAAATATGTGATCACACGAGTTGTAAATTCTTTTCTACTTTGGAGTACTTTTAAAAGGTGCGAATACATATCCTTCAATCAAACGTGAATAGAATAATTGATAACATTTCGGATGGAGATGTGCTAAAAGACTGACCTGATAGTGCAGCTCGAGACGTCTCATGATTTCCTTGGCGAGTGATAGCAGAGCGTTGTACTTGGTTGTGAGTTGAGTTATAGCATTGGAAATTCTCGTATCTGCACACGTCTCTAAAAGCATCTGAGCTTTCATATTCAAACGATCAAGTTCTTTCTGCCAATCGAAAAGAGTCTGCAAATGAACCTGGAATCTTTCCAGAACATTTTTCTTTTCTTCAAGACTATCCTGTAGCTTGTTGAAGGGCTGCACCAACTGCTCAGTTTGCGTAAGCCAATCAGCAGCCTCGGAAAACTGATCCTCGTATTCTGTCCATTTGACGATTCCGACTTCTAGCAAGCTCTTTGTACTGTTCAGCGAGTCTCTGCAATTCAAAAATATTATTACATTTTCTGTCACAAAGTCCTCTACAACTTTATAGTTCGAAAATTAAGGTTTGACTTCCCAAGACAAAATCTGGATCTCCAAGAGTCAAAATAATAAAATTCATTAAGGCAAACAGTCAAGATCGCAAAGTAATAGGACCAGCATAGTCGGATATCAAAGTATCGAAATTCTTGGATTGTAATCCAATACTTACACATAATTGTCGTACTCTTCTTGCAAGAGGGCAACTTCTTCCTCAATAATTTCTTTGTCCTCGGAATCGGCAATTTGGCATGCGGCATTACCACGTTCGAGAGCTCTCTCGAGTTTTTTCTGCCCATCGGGAAGTTCACTTTCCAGGACTTTCAGTTGGCTGATTTTACTAGCGAGTGATTCTTTATCGCCCGTTGGTTCGGAGCACTTTCCAAGACGTTCTTTGGCGACGCGTATCCATTGAACGAACTCGTTACCGCTGTCGATGAAGGCTTGATGCTGTTCAACAGTTTCTTTCTGTTTGGCGTAGAGTTCCTGCGCTTGTTTACTGAGTGTCTCGTATTTGATGGAAATTTCGGTGGCTGGTGTAGCTTGCTGAAGGTCTTCAGCTTTTGTGGCGACTGATTGTATCATAGGTTCAAAGGCAACGATGTCTTGAACGATGCTGTTTGTTTGGCGAAGATTGGCTTTCCTCTCGCCTATGGCTAAAGAGTTTAGGCCAGCAAGACCTTTACGCGCTTTGGAAACTTTGTGCTCGCAGACTTGTTGAAGTTTGGCCTCACGATCATTAATCCATTGCTGCAATTGGGAATACGAAGAGCTGTAATCGGCCCATTGCAACAGACTTGTTTCAAGATGAACTTTTGTCGTTGATATTTTTTTCACCAAACGTTCCCAATCGTTCTGTATCTCTTTGAGCTGTGCGTTGATTTCTTCGCGACCATCGGATCTCGTATTGCGTACGACTTTCTCACCGCAATTAACCGTAAGATGCACCAAATTCTGTCCTTCCTCTCGTTTTCTTAGTAAATCCTGAATTTTGTCCAACCGATTTTGAAGTTCCTCGCGACTGCTGGAGGACGCGGCCTCGCTTCCTTGCCGTATGATTTGTTTCGCGTTGTCGATCCATTCACGCGCTTTACTCAAATTCGCCTCGTATTCTTGATGCTGTGCCAGATTCGTTTCTACCTTGTTCAAAACATCCTTGGCAAGGTTAACTTGCACTTGATAGCGCGAGTTGAGATGTCGCAGTTGATTGTTGATGTAAGTATCCAATTGGGAGGAGAGCAAGGCACCAGCTGTTTTGTTAAACTTGTCAATCTGTTCTTGTCCCTTGGTCAAATTTTCCAATATGTCCTTGACCTCTTTAACCTGTTTCTCTTTTTCTTGGACGTTCGGGAGGAGTGAATTTTTTTGTGCTTTGATGAGAATGTCGAATTGTTGCAACCAATCGCTCAGGCGCTCATACTCATCCTTGTAATCTCTCCACTGGCTCACCGTTGATTCTAATTGATCCTTTTGCTGTTGTATGTCACGGAAAAGACTCTCGAAACTCTCGGTCAAAGCTCTTATGTCGTTCCTTATAACTCCTTGACCTTGTGGACTCGTGCTTGCGCAGACGACTTGTCCGGTGTGCTGCAAATGCTCAACCAACAATTCACCTTGAGCTTTTTTGTTGAGCAGGCTTTCGAGTGGTGCCACAGCGTTCTCAATGGCCAATTTATCGCTCAGTGAGCGCTGCTTCATCGTTGGTATTTTTTCCCGAGCTCTGCTCAGCCAGGCAACAAGATCATCCTGCGCCTCTTTGTACAATCGGTGATCTTTGTACTGATCCTCCCGTTCCGAGAGCAATGACTTGATTCTCTCAAAAAGTACGTCAAATTTGTTCAATATGCCTTGTGCTTCAGAGGCTGCGACACCCTGTTGACTGCTCGCGATCATCTCTGCAACTTTTGTCTTCAAACTGTCAACTTCGATATTTTCGCACCGTACTTTTTCTTCAAGAGCCTTTATGCGCTCTAGCTGTGACCTTTTCTCTGTCATTGTTGTCTGGAACTGCGATATCTCATTTATCGACGCTTGCATGTATTCCACGGTTTTGTTGATCGATTGGATTTGCTCAAGAAGACCGGCCCACTTGTTTATCGAGTCGTCCAGGTTTGTTTTCGTTTCGAGCATTTTTGAAGCCAGCGCACTCCATTGCTCCTGGAGATTTGCCAAGGCCTCGTTTATCGAACGATGCCCTGCGGGTGCTGTGTTCGCCAAAACCGTTTGAGCCAACTCGACGATTCCTTGAACCTGAAAAGATTACAAATTCCAAAATCATGTACTACTTTAGGTGATTCTTCGTTCTGATACATTCTCGATTGCATTCCTATAATTCTTAGTGACCAGTCATTCAAATCAACCGAATAATCATACCTTAGCAAATCCATCCTCTTTGTACAAAAGAAGATCCTGAACAATCTCCATTTTGCTCTCCAAATCCTTCTGCGTACTTGAGCTCAAGTCGGAACAATAATCGAGCTTGTCCTGGATTCCCTCGAGCCATCTCGTACACTCGGACAATTGATTATCAAAGTCCTGATGATTAGTAACATATTGTTGCCAGCGATTGTTCAGTTCTTTTACTTTGCTCGATATCTGCTGATACTTTATTCCAAGCTCAGGCACGTTAGACGCTCTTGATGAGACGTTCTTTTGCAATTGTTGCGCTCGTTCGCTAACAGCATCGATTTCCAATTCTTTTGCTCGTACCTAATGAACAAAATTAGAGGTTCATTACTACCATTAAATTGTTGGTCATCAGGATTGAATTTCGTTCCTGAATTGGTTGTGATTGATGATAAAAAAATCAGCTACTTTACACGTGATCTAGAATATATTTTTTGTCAATTGACACGTAATATTTTCATTAAACAAATTCAACAGTGTCCCAGAAATGGTGAAATCATATTATAAACTCCCTGACCGGTAACTCACCTCGCCCTGAAGAACTCTGAGCCGTTCAAGTTGTTCCTTCTTCTCAGCAAAAGTAGCTTTGAGATCGACAGCATGAAGTTTAGTGTCAGTGTCGCGTATCCAGATCAAGCATCGTTCTTTCATAGCTTCAAATTCGTTCCATTGTGCTAATTTATTTTCAAGAGTATCAATGGTCGTTTTGATAGCGGAGACTAAGCCTTCCCATTCTTGTTGTGACGAATCGATTTGAGATCTGATATTTATTTGTCCGGACTCGAGTGTGCCGGGAATGACTTTTTCCCCGAGTGTTCGGATCTGTTGAACGCGAGGCTCTTCCTCGGGTAAGCTAAGTTGTAAGTTTTTGAGGCGATCGAGATTAGTGTGCAAGGAGACTCTTTCGAGTTCGGCATCGCCCCACATATTGACGGCGTTGTGGGTGGCATCGAGCCATTCGTGGGTGTCGAGTACAGCCTTACTATATTGCTGGTGATCGCTTACGATGCCCTCGTAACGCTCGACAAAACCGTGCAATCGTTTGAGTATTGCGGCGTGTCTTTTCGTCAGTGAATTGAGAATTTTGTCTATTTTTTCCGTACGATCAGGCAAATTATCCGCTTTGTCGGACAAATCGAACAAGTCCTGTTGATGAGCTTGCACGTCATGCAACGAGGTACGATAAATATGGAGCTGAGCTCTTTTCTCGTCGAGGGTCGTTTTCAACTCTATCTCTATTTTCATTTGATCCTCCATCAGATCAAGCCACTCATTGAAAGCTTCGCTCGACTCGTCGAACCCTGACCAACGTGATATTTTCACTTGTATTTCACGCTCATTCGCTGTTACACCGTCGTAAAGTGTCTCCAAAGCTTGTTGAAGATCTAATAATTGCTGACGAATTATTTCACGTCCTTCCGCACCCGTACTCGGGTACAAACGTTCACCAGCCTCAACCGTGTTGTTCACCAACAAAATCGCCGATGCCTGACGCGATATTAGTTCCCTTAATGTTTCCACATTGATTGCCAATTGTTGTCTCGTCGCTGTCGCGTTCCCTCGCGTCGATTGATACTGCGATTGCGAGGCTGACAACCACTCGGTACATTGCTTGTAACGCTCGAGATAACTCGCGTGGTCGGAAACAGCTTGTTCGCACTTTTTTACGAGCTCCTGTGTACAAATAATGATTCAGTTATATTTTATACCAATAATTGGGGTAAAATAACTGATATTCCAAGTTCAATAATCGTACTATAAAATGACACGCTGCTTCGGATTGAAAACGTATTTTGACAACTACATGTAACTCTTCTCAATGAAATGCTGATGAATTACCTTGGCGGTTGATTGAATCGATTGGAACCGCGATGTAACTTGTTGAACGCTAGCAGAAAATCTGCTTTCACCGCTGATCTCGATCAGTTCAGAGGAATCATCGCTTATTTTGTCGAATTCAGCCTCGTGGTGTCGTAGATTCATAATCAGAGCCTAGAAAAATTAACGCATCATTGATGAAAAATATTCTAAATTGTTTTAATTCAAAAAGCATATCATGGTATATTTATAGTTCCCCAAAAAACAAAAAAAGAAAATAACATGCGAGCGTCACTGCAACGTCGGAGCCACAAAGCTGGAAAAAGAAATTTAAGACAGAGATCGAAATGACGCGAATTGAATGTGATGACACGTGAGAAAATGCAGCAAAATATCAGGATTTCTCGCAGTCCCTCTCTGAAAGAATCAAAAGCTTGAAGCTGTAAAGTAAATTGAATAGAAAAAATAGAGAAAATGAGATAGAGATAGATGGATAGACGAGTGAAAATGCGATGTAAAACCCAAGCCCTTCGTGAATAGATGCAGCGATAAATTGGCATGATTTTCAGCTATTTTCGTCCATACAAACGCCTTCCTGTAATCGACAGGTCGGCTGGTATGATTTTTCTGATTCTTTGGTCTTACTTGATCCAGGTGATCGCCGATGCTGATCAATTCGCTTAGATCCGAAGTCCGCGTTTCCATTAATTTTTGTAGTTCCTAAGAAATGT
The DNA here is from genome assembly GCA_037576405.1 of Campoplex capitator. Classification (NCBI taxonomy): domain Eukaryota; kingdom Metazoa; phylum Arthropoda; class Insecta; order Hymenoptera; family Ichneumonidae; genus Campoplex; species Campoplex capitator. Next base: position 1,407,003 of record JARBWI010000323.1, on the reverse strand, counting down.
TTTTATATTCATACAATTTTATGAGCACATTATGTTTGAGCAGAGACAAGAAAGCGGTCGGAATAATAAACTTAACTTCTCAGACGCATTCGATTGTCAATTTTCAGAACCAAATAATGCGATTATTTTCCCCCCAATTAAATTTACAAATATTACCAGATATCTTTCGAGCTGTTCTTTTTTCTCATCCAGAGTATTCTTGAGAGCATAATTCTTCAGAGATGCCTCAGCTTCCGAGAGCCAGGCCAACAATCGCTCTAAAGAATTCTCGTACTCGCTCCATTGCTGGATCCGCTCCTCGATACTACGTACAACGTCACTGACTGCTGTTGCAAATTTCTTTTGGTCGAATCTGCCAGGTAAAAATGATTGAATTTAAATAATTGATTATTTTCAACCACGCCATATCAATGGACACAATTTTTTAAGAATTATTTTCATTCATTTCTCATGATAAATGTAATAAAAATCGTGCGTGGAAATAGATTCGAAAACTTTTTTTTGAAGTATGAGTTGACTGGTGTGAAAACACCTGATGAAGTTTTGAAAAAACAAATGAAAGGAAAAGTTCATGCCTCAAATTAGCTAAATCCCTTTCCATGAATTCTTGGGATCTGGGTGGTAAGCTTTGCGAGCTATGAGCGACATGCTCTTCAAGAACGTTGAGTTTCATGTCACCCTCCGACTGACTGTCCTGAATCTCGATCACTTTGGCCAATCTTGCCTGCAAAGTTGCTTTGTTTCCGGTGTAATCGCTGTAATTAGCCAATCTCTCCCACTGCTGTTTCTGATAGTCCTGATAAGCTTTTTGCAAATCTTGAAACTGTTGGAATATGTCAACGAGTCCTTCGAGATTGGCGATGCTCTTTTGCGAAGCATCGACCAGTTTTTCGTAACGACTCGACACCGAAGATACCGTCTCGCGAATGTCACTAGGTACTTGTGCCACTTGAGCTAGAGCGTTCGCTTTTTCGGATATTGCCTCGACGATGCGTTTGTGAGCAAGGATTTCATGGTGCATCGTCTGAATCAAACAAATTTTTAATTATTAAATCAACGTTTCAATGGACAAATTACTCGATGAATTTTTAATTCACGTTGTTAATTTAATTCAATATCGATCGAAACAGAAACCTGAACATATAAACTTCTGGTCAGAATGTTCAATACAAAATGTGCAGTTTGAAATGACAAAGTTTCCCTCCTCAGAAAATAGAAATTGTCATTTCTCGAAGGCAGAATATAGTTTTTATGTATTTGGGTAAAGTTACCGAGGAAAAATCTTGAAAGATTTGTTCGATCTTTTGACTAGGCTTGACACACCTAAAGAAATTTTTGAATGATGATGAAAACTGTGAAGTACCTTTCCCTTGAGAAGTTTCGATCGTATTTCTTGCAAAGAAGACCAAGCGGTGGAGGTGTCCTTCGTGGCGCGTTCCATATTATCGAGCCACGACAAAATTTGTTGTAAAGTGTCCTGATAGCTGGTCCACTGTAAAGATTGAGCGTCTTGTTTTTTCTGCTGTTCGTGTATACCTTCCGCAAGGTGGTCCCATCGTTCGCGAGTCTTTCTCAACTCCTGACGAATAATTTCGCGTCCCTGAGCAGAAGTCGCAGGAAGAATTCTTTCGCCAGCTGCGTTCAAACTTGCTAAACGATTTTCAGCTTGCTCACGTTCCGCCAGGAGAACCTGAAGACGTGATGTTTTTGCCTCGATATTACCACCGATTTCTTCCTTCTTCAGAGCCACGAGATGCTGCTCCAGCGGCGTGAGCCACGCATCGATCGCTCGCAATTTGTCCTCGTAAGCTCTATGCTCATCCACGATGGTCTCGCAACGATTCAGTACTTCTTTGCTCAACACGTGCAATGATTGATACCTGGTGAGAAAAAAAAAAAAATGCAGAATCGGATTCAAGTTTATGGGTGCAATTACTCTAAAGAAATTTTTGATAAACTCGAGTTGAATGCACACCTGTTGCTTATTTGTGATACCAATGGTTTGATGCGTTCAACACCGCTCGAGTGTAAAAGGCTGTGAGATTTGTCAACGAATTCGTCGATCTCCTTCTCCGCTTTCAAGATTGTTTCGCGTTTCTCCTGGAAGGCGCGAAGTCTCGCTTCTTTTTCGATGAGGTTAGGCTGCAACTGTTGATCTCTGAAAGCAGCTTCCATCGTACGGAACCACTTTGTGTGCACATCCAACTGAGCCTCGAAGTCTTGCCATTTTTGTAGAGCCGCGTTTTGTTTCGATTCTATCGTTTCTGGAGAACGGAAAGAACAAAAGTTATCCAAAGTTGAACAAACGTTTCTGTATTTTGGTTTCGAGATTTTCAAGGAAAAGCCTCAATTCGTACGAAACATTCTCAAAAATTCTGTCGAAAACTATGACAACATGTCGCAACGTATCTGACCACAAATTTTGGAGGAACGCCTTAAAAAAATCGTTGCTCTTTGAACTGTGTATACACTTTGAAATGATTCAACGTACCAATTTCGCTGAGATGTTGCTGAAGACTCGTTTCGAGGATATTGACTTCTTTAGTCAAAGCTCCTTGGCCCTTCGGAGCAGTGCTCTTGGCTACAGCATCGACGAATTCTTTGATCTTGGCCAATTGTTCTCTGCCTTGATTCTGAGCAGTCTTGAGTCCCGCTAAATTGTTCAATCTCCGTGAAATATCACTTCTTTCACCGGTAATATCATTGCAATCGATCAACTTTTCACGTTCGGAATTAAGCCAGTCGCGGAACTTTTTACATTCAACATTAAAACGATGATGTTTGTCCGCGCAATCTTCCAGATTTTCAAGCAAATCTTGGGATTTAGCTACGATATTATGGAATAATTGTTTGATCGATTGAAGATACACGTTGAGAGATGTATCTTTGGTCTGATCGACAAGCTGTTGAGCTTTGTCGCATACCGACTCGACCAGTGTCTGATGTGACATGATCTCTTGATGCATGATTTTGTGATTTTGCAATTGGGCACGTTTCTCCTCGAGGGTGCATTTGAGTTCGGTGTGCTGATGCATCGCCCGTTCGACATCGCGCAGCCAAGCTGTTAATTGTTCCTGCGACAATGAGAATTCGGCGAATTGCATCAGACACTGATCTAATTTCTGTGTCGCGTTTTGCAGATCTTCGCTGAAGCCATCCCAGAGAGTACGAAGATTTCTCAATTGTTGTCGAACTATTTCACGTCCGTCCGGCGATGTTTGCGCATACAATTTTTCGCCCAGATCAACAACAGATTCGAAACGAGCATTTTCTTTTGTTCTGGTGTCTCCGAGATCGCGAATGTTTTTCTGACGGCTCTGTAGGACCGTGAGATCGCCAACGATCTCGCTGTGTTTCTTGAGCTCTCCACGAACGTCATTTATCCAAGCAAGGAAATCGTTGTATCTCTCGTTGAAAGCTGCGTGTTCTCTCACGAATTGCTCGTATCTCGAGACAGCTTCTTTAGCCTGATTTCTCAGAGCTTGATATTTGGTTGCTTGCCTCGATATTCTACTCGCCAATTCGGATTCGGCTTCAATTCCGGCTTCTCGTCGCTCCACCGCCGCGTTAAAATCAGGCGCCTTCGCAGCAATTTCTTCTTCCAACTTTTTCAATTTTGTCAAATAAGCCCTCTTCGCCTCCTCGGTACTCTTCAGACTCTGATCTTTTACCTGCGATTCAATATTTTTCGTCCATGCCTCAAGCGCCTCCACAACTCTTTCGAATTCTGCCCACTGATCGAACATTCGATTCAATTTTTCACGAGTCGCCGTACATTGCGACAAGAAATCTTGCCATATTTTTTTCTGGTTCTCAAAACCTTTGAGCAACATCGGATGACCCGCTATCGAAGTCTGCTCCAGAATAATATTCAATTGTTGATTGCAATCGTCGAGTATACGATCACCTTCGCTTTTTTGTTGGAGAATATTGTCCAATTGGGATATCCGTGATTTTGCGGATTCTCGCTCAACCGAAAGATCAGCATCGATCAGGGCACTCGCCTCGTTAACGATCGTACTTATCCAATCTTTAGCTTTGTCAAAAGTTTGTAAATAAGCCTCGTGATTTGACACGTGCTTTTCCGCAATACCAATACGATCTTCAACATCTCCGGATAGTTTTTCGTAAGCTTCGATCACGCTTGACAACATCTCGCTGGCCTCGTCGTCCGGCACATTGCCTAATCTCTCCTGAAGCTGCTCCAGAATGTTTCGATGGACACTGACGTCTTGAGCTATTGCTCTATACGAGTGAAGAGCGAGCTTTTTCTCTTGGAGGCTCGGAAGAAGGTCTTGCTTATCGCCCAACTTTGCTTGAGCATCAATCAGCCATTGTTTTACCTGCGAAATTTCATGATTGTTATTCATTTGCAATAAATTAATCATCTTGATTCTCGACAATCTCTACGTTTTTGTCAACTACTTTTGTAGCTTTCACCAGAAATAAACTTTTTTACATTTATAAATAATTACAAGAAACAATTTTTTTCCAAAACTTTGAACGTTTTGAATGAGACGCTGAAATATCACAATGAATTTAATAGTGTAAGAAAATTAATTCTGAAAATGTTATTATTTTTCAGATACTGAGGAAATCATAGGCTTCGGGGACAGCTTCGGTGAGTGAAATTCTTTGAAAAAAAAATAATTAATAATGTTTTGTATCGCGCATACCTGAGAATATTTATCTTCGAAAGAGGACCGATGCATCATGTCGCTCTCGATCTTCTTGTAAATCAAATTAGCCCAATCGGAGACGGCATCAACGCGATTTCTCAAATTTCTCAATTCTCCCCTCATCGCTTCTCTGTGTTCGGGTGTGATACGAGGAAATAGGGCTTCACCAGCTTCGGCAGTTTTGTTCAATACGGTTTGTCCCATTTCGCGATCATTGGCAAAAGCTCTGAGCTCCTTGAGTCTCGATTGATAAAACGTGATGGGTTTTGGTCCACTGATACCTTCGAAACTCTTGAGCTTTTTCTCAGCCTCGTCGATCCAAACCTCCAACTCTTTGACGTGAGTCTTGTACTCGTCTCTTCCATCCTTAAGATCTTGCAATTTTCTCGAATGTTGTAATAAAAATTTGATAATAGCCTGGTAACGGGTATTCAAATGTCCGACGTACTGTCCGACCCGAGATTCCGGACTCACTTTCAGAATTTCTCCACCAAGCGTGGTCAGTTCATCTACTTCAGTCTGATAGTCGACAACAATTTTCTGAAGGTTATCAATTTCCTTTATTTTTGCCTCGACGTCAGGCAGCTCTACGAGACACGAACCTTCGCTCCTGATTCGATTTTCCATATCTTTTAACCATGAAACAACGTTTTCGGAGCCGAGCTCATAGCGCTGCCAAAGAGCGATGTTACGCTCGAGAACAGTTTTTATTTTGGCGTGGCTCTGTTTGAGCGACTCCAAATCGGCAGCTACTTTGTCGCGTTCGACCCTGAGTGCGACTGTCGTTTCGTTGCTCTCGACTGTTTCCAAAAGAACCAGTGAACTGTCGGTATCGGCTTTTCTAGCCTCACAATCGACGATTCCAGCTCCAACGTCAAGCAACGAAGCCATTTTGACCTCGAGGTTGTACCGGTCGCTGCTTTCTTCCGGCTCGCACCAAAGAACTTTTTCCTTGTGAGTTGCGACCATACGCTGCAAAGCGCCGAACTTCTCGTGATATAATTTGGTCAGGAAAGCAACGAGAGTGGCGCTAACCTTGTCAGCGTGATTCGCTACTCCCTCGCGCCGTTGCTGGAGAGCTTGAAGTTCTTTTGGCAAACTCGACCTTGCTATAGCGGGATAAGCATTGCCAGCTGTTCTGATCTTTTCCTCAATTTCTGACAGCTTTTCACTTGCTCTATCCAGCTCTGCCTTGAGTTCTTGACATTTGTTGATACGTCCAAGAATCTTGGTATTTTCACCCGTTAGATCGTCACACTTGATTATATCCTCGCGTATTTTAGACACGGAATCACTCGACTTCTTCAAATCTTGACGTATACCTCGCTCAGCCTCGCTCAAACTCGAAGTCATCGACTCGAGTTTATCGGCTGTTTCTTTTACGAGATTGAACTGATCGTCCAGCAACTTATTGAGGGATTTGAGAGTCGGCATTTCGGCGTCACCGTTGATTTTCGTTAGTTGTTCACTTTTGGTAGCGATACCTTGACGAATCAGCCGATGAGGTGGTAATTCTTCACGATATCTGGCTAATCTGGCTTGTCCGTTTTCGGCATCGGTGAGCCGTTCGCAAGCATTACTCAGAGCCTCGTTAGTGTCGCTCAACCAACGTGTCAACTCGTACTTCGCTTCTTCAATTTGTTTCCAAATAATAACCTGAGTCTCGTAAGACTGCGTTTTGTCAACGATACTCGAGTAAGTTTCTTGGTACTGAGCTCTGACTCTTGAGAGATCAGCCTCGATAGATGCTGATTTGAAATTAGGCATGAGCGAAGCTTCCTTGATGATCTGCTGTGCTTTCGAGTCCATCCTGTCCAAAAATTGTTTTCCCTTTTTCAGTACATCTGAAGCTCTCTTGTGTTTTTCCAAAGCGGCACTTGCTTGAGTTACATCATTAGGAACTTCTTTACTGGCTTGGCACAAATTCTTCGAGTCTTCCATGAATTTCAACAGCTTTTCCCGAGCTTCGGTATAAGCTCGCCAATCAGCTTCCATTTCGGCATATTTTTTCTTCTGCTCGTTCAACAGCTCGTTGACCTTTTCCCAATTGGCATCAACGGAGGAAATAACGACCTGGACGTTGGTCATAGATTTCTGATCTTCCTTTACCAGGCTGTTCCCTTCGTGGTGAAGAAGATCTTTGTCGGGCTCTCGCAACTTGTGATCATCAATGAGATCACTGATTTTCTCAATGGCCTGGGCCAATTTTTCGCATGTATCAACTTCGTAAGTTATCTCTTGAAGACTGGTCTGCGTGGCGACAATCTCCTCCGTTAATTTTTGTTGAAGTTTCCTGAAGTTATCCCACCGGGCTCCCAAGTTCTCCAGCTTGTCGCGTTTCGATGACAATTCCGTGCTCAACGTGACGGATTTTGCTTCAAGATCGTTGACCAAAGTCGAGGCTGTGAGAGGTTTGCCAAGTTTGTCCCGCATATGAATACCCGTGGAACTGTCGACGATCGGTATTTGTTCCTTCCAGCTAGCGATTTTCGACTGTACAGTCTGTAGTTCACCGGAGAGTCTCTCAAGATCGGCAATGTTAGGTTTTCTCGCTTCCAATTGGTATTTGCAATGAGACAATTGGGCGGTTGCTTCGTTATGCCAATTGAGCAACTCCGACCATTTTTCCAGACATTTTTTCCTCTGGCGCAAATCATCCTCGAGCGCTTTATACTTTTCGGCGAGATTGCGATAGATCTCGTCGAGGGTTGCAGCTTCTTGGGGCGATGCTTGAACCAAAAGACGTTTTACTTCCTCATAGATGGCGTTGAAGCTCGCTTGCTTTTCCGTATGTTCTTGGAGATAGCCATGGACAGCTTGAAGATTAGCGTCCACGTTGTCAACGTTGACCTCACTTATTTCAGCTATACTCGATCGTAAGCGTGCCATCCAATTTTCAAAATCAGTTATTTTCATGTGGAGCTCTTGACGCGATAACAGGGCATCGGACACCAAGTTTATGTGGTGTCTGACGGTGTCAGCGAGTTTTCCAACACGGCTTTTCATTTCGGAAACTCGAGCTTTCAATCCGGTTGCTCCTTCTAGAGAAAGTCCGTGACTGATGTGATCGGACACTTGAGTCAGTGATATCAATTGAGCCTGGCGATCAGATATTATTTTATTGAAGTCTTTGAGACGATTGAGATCTTGCTCGAGCTTACTCGCTTCCGGTGTTTGTACATTTGGCTCTATCAATGACGTCTTCTCACTTTCGTTCAACCATTGATTAAACTCTTTCGCATCCGTCTCGAAGGTATTCCACGATGAAACGAGCTTGTCTAGTTTTGTTGTAGATTGAACGGCTACATCGTGAATTGAATTCCATCTAGTGTAAACCGCGTCGACCTCGTCCGGAGCTGCTGTTCTTCCGGCTATCTGTTGACTCACTTGAGACAATTCTTGAACTCGTGGAAGACGCTCCTCGCATTGTTTCTCAAACGTTCTTGCGCTCTCCAGCATTTCTCGAGCTTGATTCAGTGACGATGGTTTCGAAGCGATGGTCGTTGCTCGTGAAGCTGCCTGCTCTATCCAAGGCTTTAATTTCTGAATTCCAACCTCGTACTCTTTCCAGGTTGCCAGATTTTTCGTTGCAATCGTACGCTGCGATTCAATACTTTCGTTCAAGGCACCCACAGCTGTATGCAGCTTCTCTATGTCGTCGCGCAACTGACGAGCTTCTGCTTTCTCACTGTCATCTGGAAAATGACAAGTATTTTTGAAAATTTTCATGAAACTTGGCACATATTTTCATTGTACTCGGTTCACCGGTGAACCATAAAACAATTCAAATTCGAAAATAAACTTTTTTTCGCGAAGTGTACCAAAAATTTCATGAAAAACTACAAAATGGTATTTCTTCGGTCACCGTTTCGCGAATTCTTTACGTATTTTGATTCTTTTCTCCTCCTACTGCGAATGAATATGGGACCTTCAAAAAATGTTCGGTTTATCTGCATCATACGATTATAGTCGAAAATGGAATATCAACAACCTTCCAACTCGCGATGAAATATTTTAAGAATACCGAACTGCCTATTTACCTTAACAGAACATATGTATTGTTTCAAATACTCAAAATGTAAATTCTCTGAACCCGAACGTTTTGTACATGCGATGTAAAAGTTTTGATAATTCCGAATTGATTATTTTCGTTAGAAACTGTAAATAGTTAATGACGAGACTAACCTTTGACGAGATCCTTAGATTCTTCCTCGAGCATCTTGAGAATAGTAATTTTCTCGTAAATTTGTTTTTGTAGCGTTTCAGTTTTTCGTACCCTGTCCTCAGGCGATATGCCCGAGTCCTGAATATTGGCGATGGATTGGGGTGCGCTCTGAACGGTCCAGGTGCGTAATTCGCTGAGTTTCGTCTGAAACTTGGACCAACGAGTGTTGTGTTCTTGAAGATAAATGACGCGTTGGTGAACGGTTTCGATGACGGTTTGGACTCTCTCCTCAATCTCAGTAATTTCGGTCTGTAAAATCGTTCTTCTTTCAGGTGGAATAATAGCCGCGAGATTGGAATGCGTGTCACGCAATTTTCTCATCATTTCATCAGCCGATTTTCTCAGAGTCAAACTAAGTTCTTGCTTCGTTTGGAGATCGGAAGACACTTGAGCGGCGTCATGGAAGCCTGTCGTATCAAATCGACGTAATTCTTGATGTGCTTGCTCTATGAGCTTCTGTATCTCTTCCCTCTGTTGTTTATATGTTTCCCACAATTTTTGAGTCCCTTTAAGGTTCTTAAGGGTCTCGATGCTTTGCCCATAAGTATCGTTCCAACTGTGCTCGAGTTGTTGAACCTCCGACGAGACAAAAGTCGGAGCGTGTTGATCCTTCAGCAAATCCTTGCCTCGCTGAAGCATGCTCACGATATTTGCTCTTTGCTGTTCCAACTGACCCAAACGAGTCTCCTGATGGGTCACGGCGTCCTTCAATCGCTCGGGACTTTCTTGACCCCCGTCAGCAACACTCTGCTCTCTAACTTTACGCAAAAGCGTACAAACTTCACGCACTTCCTTCCTGTACGTGTAACTCTTCGAATAAATGTCCGTCTTTGTCATCGTTATCTCGATCGTTGGAATCAAATTTTTGTAACGCGTTATCAATTGTTCGAGATTATGCTGCTCCGTAAGTGCTTCACGATCTGAACGGTTCGATGTCAAACTATCCAGCGTTTGGACCAACCACTTCATCTCTTCTCTCTTGCTGTCAGCCTCGTGACAAACTTTCTGTAAAAGTACAACATAAAATATTGAAATTTTGTTCAACTTGAGCGCATCAATTTTTTTCCCGTCTTTTTCCTTTTCAGATATTTTTCAAGTTTCAATTTGCTGAATTGACAAAATTGTTTTTAAGACATGATTTTTCGTTCCCTAAAAAAGTTATACAACTTTTTCATGATCCAAGAGTTCTAAAGTATTTTCTTCTCCATTTAAAAAGGAAAGATTGTTAATTCAGTACTAATTGATATCTATAGCGACACGTAAGTCATCTGTTAAAAATTATTTATAACCGTTTCAAATGTCTATCGGACTCTACCTGATTTTCAAGATCCTTTTTGCAAATCTTCGTTCATTTCTATAATAAAACATTTTATATTTACCGTCAACGTCTGCATCTGTCAATTCCGTAAGCGTTATAAATATAAAGATTCGTGATTAGCTCGGTTTATCGCGGTAGAAAAAAAAAGAAAGATTTTTCTTACCTGGAATATTGTTTTTTCGGATTCAAACTCTTCGAGAGTATTAACTTCCTTCAGAATCGTTCTGAGAGTATTGTCAACATGATCCATCCATCTTCCCATCTCGTCAAATCTTTTGAGAGTAAAGGGTATCAAATTAGCTCATTGAATTGAGAAGAAATAAGCTGAGAATGAATAACCTGAATTCGTCCTTAGAATGAAATGATGTTGGAAATCGATGAGAACGTGTTTGAAACTTACTTCTTCCTGTAAGCAGCCCATTGTTCGGGGACTTGACGCAATTGTTCGCGGAGTGATTCGACCCTCTGCGCCGAATTTTCCCAAAGTTGTTCAGCCCTGTGAGCGGCTTCTTTGAGACTGTTGTCGCTCGGTTTAAGTTGAGAGTAGGCGGAGCTAATTTTCTTGAGAGTTTGTAAGCAACGTTCGACATCAATGACGACGCCTCGATTGACGAAGAATTCTTTGTTTCGTTCGATGATACTTTCAACGTCGTCGTTTTTGATGAGAGCCTGTTGTTCTGAATTGATTTCGACCTCGATTTCTTTGAGGTATTGCATAAAAGCGACTTCGTCGAGACGGAATTCGAGTCGCATGAGATGAAGAGGAGCAAAGTTGAGAACGTCGCGCCATCGTTTTTGCAGTGCTTCAACAGCTTCGATGATGGGAGCTTGTTGTTCGACAGGAAGTGCATTGCGCAAATCTTGTCCAGCGTTTATCAAGTCCTGAATCCAACGTTCGTTAACCTTGCCGAAGAAATTTTTGTGATGTTCAACCGATTGACGATTATCGATTCGTTTGTCATTGATCAATCCTTCCGCGGCGGTCAACCATTCGGATATTTGTCTCTCGCAATCCCGAAACTTGCCCCAACAACGTACAGCCTCCTGAAGACGTTGTTCGGCCAATTGTGAGGCTTGGGAGATCCTTGCGAAACGTTCGTTGAGGGCTCGCAGAGCGGATCCACCTTCGGCAGTCTCGATGTTCGCATGCGCGTCCACGGATTTAACGATACTCGCGAAAACTTTGTTCTTCGATTCCAACATCGATTTGTAGTAGAGAGTTCTCGAGAAAAACGCTTTGTGACGATCCAATTGAGCAAGGGCGGCGTCACGGCCGCTGGCAAGATTAACACCGGCCAAAAGGCGCTCAGCCTCATCGAGCCAGCTCGATATCTCTTTTTGTCCAGCTTCCAGTGACTCTTGTTGCACCAGCAGTTGATGATACAGATGCAGTTGCATCGGTATCAAAGCTCTCACTCGGACAAGAGCTTCTTTTTCCTTTTTCAGAGTGTTCATCATTTTGTCAACTTCGTCACGTGACAAATCTTGTATGAGAGTTTGAAACTTTTTGCTTATATTTTTGAAGAGTTCCTCGATACTCTCGACTTCGGTGTGCAGAATTTGAAGCCGTTCCCCGTAGGCTTTGATCCTTTCGGTCGATGTCAACTGCGACGTCGAAAGCGCTGATTCGGCGTTTCTCAACCAGGTTTGAAGGCTCTCGACTCCGGCACGATAATCCTTACGATTTCTCAATAAATCTCCCGCGTGCATATACTGCTTCGCTTCCTGGAATAATCTTTCCCATCTGCCGGATAAATTCTGATAACGATCCTTCAGACGCAGGGCAACCTGCTCGTCCGATGTTGCTATCAGGAAACTGACGCTGTCCGATAACTGCTGATATTTATCTTTCCACACGCTTATGTCCTGAAAATATTCCATCCTTTCTTCTTCCGGCAAGGCCAGCGCTGGCTCAGCTTGCAAAAGCCACGATTCAAATTCGTCCGATACACTCGTCCAGCGACGCCAATAAGCTACTACCTCTTCGAGCATGCTCTGCACGCAGCGAAGATCCATCGATACGTTTTTCCATTTTTCACCGGTCTCACGCATGAATCGATCGATCTTAATGCCCTCCTCGTGATCTGGAAACAATTTTGGAGATACGAATGCGTCAGGGAATACAATTTTATCCTCCGAATTGTTTCATCGATTGAGATAAATATTCATTGCCAACGATATTTGCTAAACCGATCACGTTTGGAACGACGTACTTATATGGCTACGGCTTACTCTCCCTATGGACCAGCTCCATATTCTTATGTTAATCGTTGCTGATTTATATCTACGTAACTCGAAAGGATTGCCCACTTCGTATAAAAGTTTTACGACAAATTTTCAACGTTTATTGATTTAAAAAACAAAAAAAAATTACTCCGTTTAACTTATTGGATGGAAAGTCTTTTCAACGACGTTTAATCGTCTGAAGGATTGCGAGCTCTCGAAAATCGAGAGTCGCGATAGCAGCTCCTCGCTACGTATATACGGAGAGAAATTTATATGAAAAATTACCATGGCACCGTGGTTGATGGGTACCATATGACCGTTACTCTGACCGTCATATGGAAACGTCAAGAGGCAACAAAAACTTCTGTATTTTGCAGGTTTTTTATGAAATTTCAATCAGAAATTACTATTTTTACATGAAAAATCCACAGAATATGCCGATATACTACCCGATCACTCTCTTTTTTTTTATTTACACGAATATGACGGTTTCCGAGCTAATTTAATATCTCGCCAGAAACGTTTCATCTCATTTTCGTCGGAGGATACATCGAGCTATTTTTGTAATCCATTTGCACTTTTCAAACATTATTTTATCTTGATTTGAATCAATTCAGTAATAATTCCCTGCTTTTTATGTCAGCAACAAAATAGCTTTGAAAACTGCAACGATCGAACGCCATTGTCTTCGCCGGTCTCATCGTTTGCAGAAGTTAACTTTTCTTAATCGTAACGACGAATCAAATTAATTTTACTCTTGAATAAATGAATCAACTAAAAGTATTGAATCGATGATTATTTTCGTTGCGCCTGTATATATATTGAAAAACTCACCAACATCTCCTTCGCGTTTGTATTCTTCGACGACTTGTTGCATGTCGAGATAAGCTTTTTGAAATTCCTGAAAAATTCGATTGCGTGATACAAAATTTCTGTACTGCTCGAGCATCTGATGTACTTTTTCTTCGGTGCCATATTTAACGCTCCAGCTCTTGAGTTTCGTCTCAACGAGATAGAGAAAAGCTACGAGACAGCATTTGTGCTCGAGAAATTTGAGTTTTATTCGTCTTTTTGCTGCGCGAATCGGAAGACTTTCAAATCTAACGGTCATATTGTCCAATTGTTCCGGAGGTGCTTGTCGCGAAAGCGGTGAATTTTTTGCTCGCTGAAATTTTTCCCCCATTTCCGGTAAATCGAGGAAAAACTTTTTGTGATCTTCGAGCTTGTTCGATATTATACCGGCTGTTTCCTCGGTCATTTCGGATGGTATATCGTCGTCGGAATTCAATAGATTTTCAGCGAGTGCCAACCACCTGCCAACCTCACCGAGATCACCCGGGAGCGATGAATCCAGCAGCCAAAGCCATTTCAACATCTGCAAATTTTTATATTCCTTAACCTTTAAGAATTTCGAAAATTCGCATTACTTCTTATCGCGCATAGCTTCGACTATCATTAGAATTCGAATGTTAAAATAATAAACAAATCATTACTTTTCTTCATCCATTTGAAATTGATCCAATCGAAAAAAATGGACGGAATAATTTTATTTTAGAAAAAAATCAAACACTCACGAGATATTCCATTTTGTTCCAAAGAATCTGTATATGTGTCCAAGAGTCCCGGGTTATGCTTATCATACTCGCAGTCTCAACGAGACTTTGCAGTTTTTTATAAACACCAGCTCTCTCGTCGGACTCCATTCGGGCGAGAGTGTATTCCTATAAAGATGAGAAACATAATAAATAACAGAAAATTGTTTTTCTTCGATTTGCTTAAGGAAAAAAAAACGTAAATATGATGAAAACACACTGCGAAACTGGCTGGAAAAGCGTTTGCTCTGTCGAGTTGTTCGAGATGTCTCGTTCGTTCGTTGAGCCAGGCTAGAAGGGAATTGTACTCTTGCTGGACAGCGGCGAATGAATCAGGTCCTGTTGATTTAGGTTCCGGATATTTGTGCAAGAATTGTGCCACGTAAGTCATGATTGATTTTTCATCGGGTTGTGGAACATCGACATCTTCAGGATCGAGAAGTCTCGCTATTCCCAACTCAACTTCAGCTACTTGAAAAGCTGTCTCGAGACGCGCTCGATTCGAGGCTTCTCTCATGGCTGCTATGTTCACCAAATTCGCTCTGATCACGTCGATTATCGCTAGAAAAGCGTTTCCGTCTCTCCAACTTTCGCCAAAATCTCTCACTTGTATTCCAACGTCCCTGCAATCAATGCCCAAATAAAAAATCAACTCAACAGATACGTCGGTTTAGTATTCAACGGATTAATTAGAAAAATGGACTCACTTTGGCAGAGCGTTTGTGACCCATTGCAATAGTGTTTTGCGAGCTCCTTGTTTCCATTTTTCGCTGCTAATGCGTTTCCTTTCACTCGCTGCTGAGCCCTGCGTTCCAAGACTCTCAAGACTGCTCTGACTACCCCAACTGTGCCCGAGATATTCGAGGGCTCTCGTGTTCTCTTCGATCTAAAAATAATGATATTTTCATCGTTTAATCATGATTTTTTGCCAATCGATCGTCTCGTATTTCTCGCAAAAATCTGACACTAGATCGAAAAATCAAAATGTAATTGTAGCATGCATCGGTGCTCTTTAATTTATTCTCTACCCATTAACGATACTCACCCTCTTTCGATCCTTTGATCGTAGCTTGTTCACAATTGGAATATGCATACGGTTAGCAAAATCGTATTTATATACTCTACCGTCAATTGACACAATTTTCGAATAAAAATGATCGAAAACAATTGCATTGGAAAACAGAAATAGAATAATGGCCGATAGAATTAACGAACAAACGTGATTTCGAGTAGAAAAATTTGTTAAGTATTCGAACACTTCGAAACGGTTCGAACATCGATCTTTGCTTTCAACGATTTTAAATATTTTTCGTACTTTTTTATTCGATCAGTGCCTATGACTGCTCTATCCTGTTACGTGAAATATACTGAATGAAAATTGTTCGAAAAATAAATTTCGAAATATTCAATTAGTACAGAGAAGATTATTCAAATCTCGATCAGATTTTCATTGTTTTTAATGCACTTTTTTGAGCAACGTCTCTATTCCAAATAAAATATCCAGCTCTGATTTGATCTATCTTCGCTGTTTTAAGAGGTGTAATAATGTCACTACTCGTGAGCGATGATATCATATTCCTACGTGTCGAGAGCTTTTTACGTCCAAGCACCTACTGCTTTTTTTTTTTTTGCACCGTTCAATTACAGAGTGCTTTAGAAAAAAGTTTGTTTTTTAATAAACCTTTAACGATTTAAATTTGTACTTTTTACGAATTTATCTTACCTGGAAGTATAGGATTATGGTCCAAATGAGACCGAGAACTACAGGTGGTCGTCCATCGACCAGATCCGATGAGTTTATGTTCACTAATTTGATCTGCAATCGATTAATAACAGAAATCGAATGAGATTACCTATGATGACACGACTGACTCACGTTTCTGATAATCACTTTATATGTATGGGTGTTTTAAGTTCTTTTTTTTAATTCAATTTTTTTTAATTAATAAAGTAATAAAAAATAAGATAATAATTTTAAAAAAATTATTTCAAATTCCACACCATCGTTCTTTCAAAATTACAGTTCATATATTTCCGAAATTTCGAAATTTGCTTTCAAGAAAATGATTTTATCGAGATTTCCTTTCCTGAATTAACGAAAAAAGATTTTTTAATTTCTGATGTGACTATTGTAATATCTTCGAAGATTTATAACAATGACAGATTAGAATTTCTAATCGTATTTATATTTGAAAAAATGATCAGCTTACGAGTGTTACTCACTTTTTTGCTTTGTAAAAATTGTAGTGCCGTATTGGCATTACTGAGGAAATGTGGTCTCTTCAAATTCCGGCCTCTTTCAACTGGCTGCAAGAATAATTTGAGGATTAATATACACCGCATACTCGTTCGAATAAATATACTGAAGGAGGATTCACTTTTAAATTGAATTCGAGAAGAATAAATAAATAAAAATCGTACCAATTTCTCGCCGGACAAAACTTCGAGTAAAGCCAAAAGTCGTGTGCCATCCTTGAGGTCTTCTATCAAATCGTCGACACGAAGAGGTGGAACTCTCTGGCAAATTTTTAGTATAATTATTTAAGACTGTTTTTTTATTTTATTTTTTTTTTTCTTAAATCGTTTGACAACGTATTTGACATGAAAGCTTGAGTAGTTCACGAGTTTTCGATAAGTCTGCGGACTGAAGCTCGTGAATCGAGGGCGTGCGTGCATTTATACGAGAAAAGAGTTTTGAAGGATCCGGAAGTGAGGGAATCGCGAGCCAGGCACGAGGGGGCGCGCACCAGTTTGCCGAAGTTTTCGTCCGGTAAATGCAAGCGTTGGATTATCTAGAGTCGTGACGTGGCGCACAATATTATCATCACGATATTACATGATTTTGAATGTTTCAAAAGATTTGAACTTGCACAATCGAAAAATTGTAAAAGTTGTCGCGTCATGCTCTTCAAATTTTGGCCGATATTTTATTTCGTATTATAAAAAATTCTTGCACTCGTTTATGTAAGCATCGTCGTAGTTTCAAATGAAAAATTATTCGTTCTGAACTCATTAAAAATTAGAGGCATTCGCAATTTTCTTTATACAGTCGTTCATTCATTAGATATTCGACGAAGAAATAAAATTTCAAAATATTCATATCCGCCTCGTTATTATCTCTATTCATTTCGACAAAGGTGTTGCTCGACCTGAGATTAGATTAATTATCGACGGAAGTCAAATTCGATATCGCTATTTTAAAAATATACCTTCGAAAGATACGAGTTTATCCAGTTGACGAAAGTTTTTTTCTGCACGCGTTCCTGTTCGTCTGAAAAAAGAAGAAAATAACACAAAAGTATCAGTTTCTGGGAGTCAATATCGTTTCGATAATAAATAATAGGATCAATATCGATTGACACCTCCAATAAAGTGTCTCAGCTAAATGATAAGGTATCATTGATACGAGTCGAAGGTTCTTGGTGAAACGAACCGTTATGCGACATTGAAAGCTTTTTATCGCCATATCTGTCTGACTGAATTCCCAGCAGGCAACTTTCTTTCTCTCTCGGCGACACTCCTTAATTTTTCTTATTATTTTATTTTTCACTCTTCTCGTTCAATAAGGGCCATCAAGAGTATATATTCAGAGTGCATGTGTGTTACCTTGGCACAGCCCGATAAAAGTCCTTCTTTACAACCGGTTATCTTGACCCGTGCCTCGTGAAATGAAAAATTATCTTTCTTGGCAGAGACTGAGAGAAAAAGAGAGAATGCAAAAACTGTCTGACCTTTTCAGGTCCTTAAATAAATAACGATATTTCGTGGCCGAATACGAATTGTTTTCGAAAAAAAAAAAAATACTTGAGCAGTTCGATCGATTGAAAAATACAGATATTTCATCATTTCATTTACAGAATGAAAAAAAAAAAAAAAAAAAAATGATGATCGGTGTGATTCAGAACATTTGCTCCGTTCCTCGGACGAAATAATTTGCTTCATTTTTCTATTTCTATCGCAAAATCATTTTCGCACTGGGGAGAAGGGCGAGATCTGTTGGCAATGAGCTAGTATCGACATTAAGGATTCACCGAATCGGTGATCAAAATAGAAAGGATAGTCACGAGAATTTTTGGTGCAAAAGAAATGGGGTGGAGGGCGATGACGAAAAGTAGAACGGAGCGGTAAGAGATTTCGCAATGATTTTCGCATCTTCGGTAGCTCCAACGCACTCGCGTATTCGAACATTGAGTCTGTGAAACGAGGAATTCTCGATTCCTCATAACTGATGATGGGGTATTCCTGTACGCGTATTTTTAACCCTTATATATTTCTCAAGCATAAATACCAAGTACACTCGCAACGTTTCGCGAGTATGTGGCAAAAAAAAAATGTTCAACAATTCCGGAATAATTTGAGAATCGTTTTTTCTATAAATATTTACGATTTTTTATCGGATAAATTGTCATCAAAGCGGAGCGGAGCTTGGATATCATTTTTGATTCAACGGTGAATTTTAATAAAGGTCCTTCTTGCGGTGTATCGAAAATTAAATATTGAGCAACGATGGGAAAACGATACGAAAATAAATGGTAAGGCGAAAGGTTAAATTCCGCGACTCCTCCGTTCGGTCTCTGTACTATTTAGCCTCAAATATTCGCATAAACCGTGCGGAGATACGAGAGAGCTAAAATCTTTCTGTCGTAAAGCTGGATTTTATTTTTACACGTTTGATGATCCGAGCGCGTGTTTCGGTGCAAGCTCGAAATGCACGCACGCAGCAGCTGCCGTTTCGTAAAAGTACGATCGAAAAAAAAAAACTAAATAATCGTTGTAAAGTGAAAAAAAATAAAAAAAATATCGCGTAACCATAGTTTCTCAGAAGTTTATATCTGACGGAGAATCCTTTGAAGCTGGCGAAAAGAATGGATCTGACTCATTTTTATAAAACTTGGTTTTCAGCGAACGAATATTTTTCTTGCCTCGCGCATACAAATTATATTTTGCATGAAAGATTGATTTTAAGAATGTATATTATGATTTTGGCTTGGTTTCAAATTGCGCAATTTCCGGTCTAATAAAATGTAGTTCGTTCAACTTCTTCGTTCACTGAATTTCATGAAACTTTTATCAAGCCTGTGCACCAAAGTTATTCAACTCGAATTCAATATTTTCAGTTAGTTGATACAAATAATTACGCCAATGATAATTGACTCGGTAAGACGCCACGAAATTACGGTTTTTTTTTTTACATCTGATAATTCGTAAATCTTTGAAAGATACACAGTAAAAATAATTTTCTTTAAGCTTAATCACAATAGTTTATAATTATTCTACCGTTTTGATTTACGTTTTTGACATATATATCGATCGAACTGTGTTATTGAGTTCACTGGCAATAAGCTCGTGGTAAAATCGATGCTAATGAAGTTTATATTCGCGGAAATGGTAGAAAAATCGATTAAAGATGCAAGTCCTTGTATAGAAGGATCGCGTGCGTGTCTCGCGTTGCGTATTCCCAGTGACGGGGAGTCTTTTAGAGAGTTGAGCTCGACTTGGAGTCACACAACAGGGTACATTCAAAGGATGATTTATTTTCGATTTTTTTTTTTCTCTTTTACTCGGGGCTGCACGATACCGGTAGTGCCAGCACGGCACCATCGATATTTTTCATAATCTTTTTTCATTGCTATACACAAACTCTCTTTAAATCGGATGCCCTTATAGTTTAGAGTAAAAACGAACAATCGTCGAGGAAAAAAAAAACAATTATGGAAGCCGTTATAAGGCTCTGAATCTGGTAAAATAATCTTTATGTACTCATGATTATGAAAAAAAAAAAGTTGAGAAATTCGTGACTCTATGTCTTCGTGACATTTTTTTCGAGTCTTTACAACCGAGGAAATAATTTAAATCATTTTTTGCTCGCATTATCTGCGAAAAATAATCGAAACACATGAATACCATTCATCGTATTTTACTTTGCAAGATTTTCCACAAACCATACGTAATAAGAGTTCAATAATTCGTGAAAAAAAAAGTGAGTTAATTTTGTTTGATTAACGAATATACACTGAGAAAAATGAATTCGTAAATTCAACAAATTTTTTGTTGGTTCAACGAATCGTAGCGAACAAAATAAAATTTGTTAACCCAAACGAAATTTGGTTCATTCAAATACTTAATTTCTCACCACGACAAAAATATCGTTGAATCAACAAAAGTTTTGTTGAATCAACAAATCTAATTTGTTCGCCACAATTTCAAATTTTTTTTCTCAGTGTATGATTTAAGTATCTCATTGGCATTGATAGCGATATTTATTACGAGGGTGAAGCAGAAACGCAACTGATTGATGGATAGCTAAATAATAATTAATAGATTTGTACGAAAATTCATTCATCATGATTCACATTTTTCTAGCAAATTTCGAACATTATTAAATGCGAGTTCGTTTTCCTTAAAAATAGAAAAAATAAGTGCACAAATGGATATAATTTTATGAAAAAAAAAAAAACAAAAATTCATGAATGGACTGTTGCCATGAGTGCAAATTTTCATAACGTCCAACGTAAAAGCTGTCTCAAGGTCTTGGATCCTTCGAGACGACAATCTCGTAGGTGGAATTATTGCAGGCATTTCTCACACGCCCACATCGGAACCGGATTTATGGGTGGGAGAGAGAGAGAGAGAGAGAGAGAGGAAGGAAGAAAGTTTTTTCGTTCGAGCTGGACAACGGTTTATCCAGTGGTCGAAATTTGCAACGAAAATGTATCCATGCACTTATCACTAGCGAGTGATCAAGATTTTGTCGGTTCGGTGCTGGATAAAAAAGGGAGAAAAATAGAGGAATAAAATTGTGGCTTGACTAAAGCTGAATTGGCTTTTGAGCCAGAGGAATAAAATTAAGAGACTTGGTAAAGAGCTTAAAAAAGTTAATGACTGTTGGTTGCACAGAGAGCAATGGCGTGTTTACTGACAAAGTCGATTTTCGTAGCTTCGCGTATGTATACATCAAACAAAGCAAGTTGTAAAGTAGTAAAAACCAACTGTCATAATATCGTTTATACAGTTTGCGAACTCTCCTCGACTCGTTGCGAAACTTTCATACTGTAATGGCAACCTTTTTTGTTTGTTTGTTTGTTGTTTTTTTTTTTTTTTTTTTCATTTCCAACATCAAAGAATCGCTGATTTCAAAAAACAGTGAATCGTATCGAAGGAAGAGAAAAGAGCTTTCGTGTTACGCACTACGGAAATATATGAACGATCCACAAAAATTAAATTCAAGCGAATTTGAAAGTGCGTTTAAACGAACAATTAGACTCAATTGTCACGTCTCCGTCTCGCGTCAATTAGCAAGATTGCGTTTAACTTGCAAAAGGGGCGAATGGCGAGAAAAAAAGTTGACGAAATCTTGAAAGATGCAACCAATGAATTTTATTTTCACGCCTTCATTTTATGAGCACCATTTGTCAATTTGATGACGGTTTCGAGTACCGAAATGGAACAGAAAAGAAGCGAAAAAAAAAAAAGAACAAATTGTATATTTTTGGGCTGTTGCCTCGCGCGTCTTAATTCTTGTAACTGTATCCCCGGAAACTACGTCAATAGGGAGAGTCTATAACAGAAGGTAGGAATCTTGAGTGAATTTTTTTCACATAAACATTGTTTTGTGCTTCGAATTTCTATTATACTTTGTTTACAGCTATAAATCGTCGCAAGCTGTGTAATTCCGAGAGTTAAAATAATAGAATGAACAGAAATCTGAGAAAACTCAACAATTTTCGGTAATCAATCATTCATTGTTGGATAAATAGCTTCGGAGAACCTAATAAAAAAAAATCTTTCATCTAAACTGAGAAACAAATTTACGAAATTCAGACACTAAGATTTTTTACGATTTCAACCATTTCTGCCCAGTTCGATTAGTTCGGTTTTTATAAAAAACAAAAAAAAAGTTATTGCTCCCAAGAAATTGAGTCAAATGAACTTTGGTTCATGCCAAGGTTTCATCTGTCAAAATATTGATCGCATAATATCGAGTGATATCATTTACCGTTGAGACTGCAAAAAATGATCAATGGCGAGATCGCAGATTGTTGGAAAACTTTTGTTACTTCTTAATCCAATTGGAATCGGAGCTCTCCGATTCAGTATCCTGGAAATCGCGAATCACATAAATATATGTTGTCGACTTTGCTTACAAAATGTCCTCGTGCCTATAATCTCGTATTTTTAGATTCACCGGTTTCTCCCACTCGTAAAACGGAATGGAAAAAAAAACAAAGAAAGCAGACCATAAAAAATGGAGAGAGAGAGAGAAAAAGGTCGGAGTAGAAGACGTCCGGGAGCGGGCATCGGTGAAAAGAGAGACGGAGAGACTAGAAGCGAGTAAGATTGAAGTCGAAAGAGAGAAAGAAAAAAAAAGAGAGACGCTGGAGTGTAACAAGAAATATACTGAATTCGAAGTGAAAAAGGACGGACTGCGCAGACAGAAAAAGAGAGAGAGAGAGAGAGAGTAAGAGGGAGAGCGCGAAAGTCGCATAAAACTCAATGCCACGAAGGGGGACAAGTTATTCTATTCGTTGGAGGATGAGATCAGCGCGGGCACGAGTTTATTTCATACGAGATTTCTTCGTCGATCTTTTTTATCGAAGAAAAACTCATCTCCCAGCATATGTATATACACTGGACCATTACGAGCTATTCTTATCGTCAACTGTTATTATTCGTTCGAACGTAATTTCAAACTCACACGTGTGTGACTTACGCCACGATAAAAACTTGTGTCGTAATTTTTTTTTTTTTCTCAAATTAGGTCAACTAATTTACGATTTTGTCGCTCCGCGACCTCACGTATTTACCAAGATAATATTTTACTTTTATTTTTATATTTTTGTTTTTTCTCTCTTCTGAGCTTCTCAATCGATCGTTTCTCATGAGACTCGAGAATCATTGACACTCCAGATGATATCCGTGACGAATCTAATATCCCGACAGGCGTCCTTGCGAAAGCCCATATCATCATACCCCGTATTAATTACCGTCCTCGTGGTCGCCAGTCTCGACTCTGACAGCCACACCAACCTCCCCACTCTCCTCCTTTTATTCAAGCCTAATCCGTTCTCGAATCACGCGCGCTACTACATGGATATATCTTGATATAGTTCGATAAAATTGTTCGAGTCTTTCGATCACAGTATCGGACGAACACACACGTGCAATTCTATTCATACATTCATCGAGATGAATGGGTTTGAAGTTCGCTGCGATGTGTAGAGTTTGCTGCAGCCGTGGACCGATCGCGGTGCAAGCTCGAATTCATTTTTCGTCAATATTTTCGGATGTTTTGGTCTGACATTTAGAACGTGGAATTTTTTTTTTTTTTTTTTTTTTTCGTCATTTTATTCAGTGCCGGAATCCTATTGACGTACGATCTTTTTATTGCACTCTATCACATCAACGATTTGAGTTTGGAATACATATTTTAAACTCGAAAAATTTCACGATGAATTTTGTCTTTGGATCTATATAATTGGGATCATAAAAATGAAGAGTATTTATGTTTGTTCAGGTGGATAAAACATCTGATGACATGTGTAAAGAATTTTTACTACAGTATCCATAACGCTTGAAATCGTATAGGATTGAAAGAGTGTCGAAACCTTGAAAAATATCATTTAATTTTGAAAAATATTGTTCGGGCAAGCGATGCTAATTTTTTTTATTATCATTTATGTAAACTAAAATTTAAAGGTTTCATGAAAACTACGCTGAAGTAGAACTGACCGAAAATATTACTAAAATAATTAATACGATATTGAACTTATTCAATATCGTTTTTTTTTAATGTTAATATTATTATTTATAGTATTGGAGAAATATTTCGTTTGTTGGTTTTCAAACGATAGGATCGTCGAGTATATTTTTTGTTGCCTTGAAGAAAATCTCATTATTCATCAGTAATTTGGGATTATCTGAAATGTCATACGAATGGGGGGGGGGGGGGGGGGGGGGGGGGGGGGGGGGGATCCCATGACACGAAATGTCATGGGAATGGGACCGCGCGAAAATTCGATAGTATAATTCTATCAGTCTCCATTAGTCCGATTCGGTGGCTTATTTGTACGTTAAATTGTTTCGTAATTACTCGTGGAAAGGTAATTGGCGTTTTCATAGACGATGAGGTAAGGGTTGCATGTTTCGTGGCGTAGCGAGGGATGAAAGTGTGGGAGAATGTGAGAGGGGCTTACTAGCACGTGTAGAACGTCTCTCGCGAATTCTACTCGTGAATACGTGTACGTTTTCAACTCGATCAGCATGCAAAGAGCCAAGGGCCTCTACCTTGGTACAACTATCAGAAATTATCCAACATCCATCCAAACAACCGAGTACTGTAAACACATGTGCCTGTTTATAAACGTTGATGCAATTGCTCACTGTCTGTTCAATGAGTTCGATCGAGAGCACAAATTCGAATCCTTTTCACATTCCATCGAAAAACATATAATTTTATGATTCCTCGGACACCAATTATTTCTTAATGAATGAAAATATTTTTTCGATATTTTCCAACTTTCAAATAATCTTCTGCGAAATATGAAATTCTACGAGAGATTTTTTCACATCAGCGACACTTGTTTCTAGTTTTTGTCTAAAAAGTAAGAAAAAAGAAGAGGAAAGAAGAACGAATCTCCGTGGTCCAGGTCTACGATATAAAAATCTTCGAATTAATATAAGAAAGTGTAAAAAAAATTTCAAATTTTACAAATTACATAGTGAACGTTGTATCCGAGAAAAAAGAACGCGAGAAATAAAGAAAGCTTCAGACAAAAAACGATTGCGTTTGGGAATAAGGTGTCCCTGAACCGGTTGCTCGTCTCGCGACATGCAGCGACACACATAGCTCAAATCATTAGTAGCTCAGTCGTCTGTTTCTGCCAAGATATATATACACACACGTGTAATATGTACGTGACTTTCGGTAACGTTCGCGTTGAAACAAGCGGACCGCGTCGCGTATTAAGCGACCACGACAGGAACGGTCATCTCTTTTTTAACAGGCGCCACAACATCGCTTTTATTGCCAAGCTCTCTTACTTTTTCACTCTGCATAATTACCCCCGGCTTACGTCACCCACGTACGAATCATCTCCGACTCGGGAATGAGCCCGGATACACGTATTAATGCAGTTTTTAAACAAAATGGGTGTATACTGGCCTATTCAGAATTAAACGCTTTTCGCTCTCCCATATTTTAATCATTATTTTATAATCATTAATTTCATTGATTCGAATATTATTTCACTGGCATACCGGCTTATTCGGAGTTGAATGCTTATTTTCATCCGTATTTCAATCATTCTTCATTAGCACGAATTTCATTGATTTGAAAACAATTTTACTGGCGTAACCAACCGGTAATACTTCATACAAAGTGGCGTTGAAGTAGTGCTGGATCAGCTCGTCAAAATCCTTGTATAAAAAACTATTGCTGGTGCTTTTTACTTCGATTTTTTTTTTTTTTTTTTTTTTTGATAAAATACTTTAGCTCATGTAAAAGGATATTTTAGTCCTGAAATTGAGTTTGGTTAATGAAATATTAACGCGTTTGCAACTGGAAGATAATTTTTTATCGTCTCTCTATGTATAAAGCGATAACGAGATTGGTGTGCTTGTCAAGAGGACTAAAAAACTATAAAATTTAAAAAAAAATATCAAGAAAAAAGGGCAATGAACTTTTTTGTTATTTTATTTTATTCTTTTTATTTTTATATGCAATATTATTTTTGTATGCAAGTTATTATGAAATAGCCTGTATATGTGTACACTTATTACGCTGAATTGCATTAATCGAGCTTAGTGAGGCGGACTACCATTTTCGATGGTGAAAGCGATACCAAAAGTTTAATAATATAAATGTAACGAAAAAATAATGTTTAGAGTATTCGAGTTCGATTCGTATAAACTCACCAGAATGTATCACAGTTATGAATATTGTTACATTCCCTCACGATCTTGATCTCACTAAAATATTTTTCGACAATTTTTTTTTTCCAATTTCGTAGACTTATTCTTTTACATATTTTATGTAATTACGCGCAAAGTTTATTTTTCATCTGGGAATAGTAACTTCATATTTTACGCGATAACTACGAAACTTTTCTTCAATTGTCAGTTACAGACATAAATAGGAGAAAGTTTTTTAAAACATTTGACCGCTTGGTTTCGTAGATCCTTAGCAATATAAAATTTTGCATATCAAATAGGGAAACGTGATTGTTTCAAAAGCTCTTAACTTTGAATCAAACATTTTTTGCCTAAAAGTTTATCTGCGTAAATTTCTGTAAGTTATAGATCCGCATTTGCCAACATTGACTTCAACTTTGGCGAGACCATTACCTTGAGGAAAATGAATTGCGACAGGCAATTTTTTATCATGGTCCGATGCATGATTTATTTCAAATATTCTCAATATCTGCCCAAAAATTCGAAAGTAAGCCACCTTCGATTTACATTGATTTTTTCTCGATTCGAAGATGTTTATGCAAAGTCCATATTGCCCTTCAAAGATGAAAAATCGATGAAAATCTGTAACGATTCTTTTCTCCAGTCTAAATATTATTTTGTATCCTAATAAAATAACTACTTGATTGTATAGTTTTGTATAGAGTAAGACTTTGTGTCAATAGGATATTGGTTACCCGCGAGTATACCAAAGAGTGCGTCGCGAGGGCGAACGTTCTCATATATCCTTGAGAAATGATAAATGCTTGCACGACCCAGACCTGACGCAACGATGAATCGCTTCTGCCGCTATCTAACACCGTCAATGAAACGTGCGAAAGACGTTACGCTGATTTTGCATATACGTACTGCATCGATATATATTTATAAAGTGCAGTGGTCATTCAGTTCCAATGTTTTCTTTCTATTTCGATTGTAAATAGTTGATTAGATGATCGATGGTGTCAGTGCACCGAATAAATTCGTTCGCGAAGTTAATTTTCGACATTCGCTCGATGAGGCCGATTTCAATTGATCGGCGATATCGCAAAAAGTTGAAAAAATTGCCTCTCGCCGGCTAAACGGTTGATGCGCGAGCCAATGCATGGTCAAGTGGTCCTCCAACCAAGTATTGGCCTCGCCCGAAGCTACTCAATTTGAGAAAGATTGCTGGAGCCATACATCGATCGAGCGCATCCATCGCTGTCGGTATATACAAAAATTATTGTCACTTCGAATTTCTTGTTTAATTTGATATAAAAGAAAACGAGTAATATTGCGCCGCAAGATGTGTGTTTTCAACTTCCGTTGATGTTTACCTATGCTCGTTACAACGTAGCTATCGGATGGGCTTATAAATGTTTATGTTGTATGTATGCAGCATGTATACATTCACTTCTTTACAAGCTACTTCGCACTATCTTGATAAGACTCAGCAGCTTTATTGCGATACACGTTTATTGCTAGGAAGATCCGTATCGAATTGTCGCTGCATAAAATTGTGTTTTCCATTCGCCATTTTATTTTCCATGAAATAATTTACCTGCATCGAAATAAGAGGGATGAAAGACTGTTTTTTTTTTTTTTTTGTATCGATCGAAATTCTGAGGGTCGCGTGCCAACAATTAATATAATTTATTCGTGAATAAGCTCACGAGGGAACCCTCCTTTTCTGAAGGGTTCGGAAAAAATGTCTCTTGCCGGACTCTTTAAAGACTAAAATATGAAAGTTATGCTTATGCATTCATGGGTTTGTCGAGGTAATATTTGCAATTACGTAACTGGTTGCTTTATTACTTTTTCTACTTGAGATTAAGATTCAGTAGAAAAAGTAATAATAAAAATTTTGTTTTCGATATCTTATTCTTATATCAATTGTTGTTATCAGTCGAGAGTTTGCGGCTGTCGTTGGATACATTGTTTCGTTTTTATTGATTTTTTTCTGTAACCTTTCTCGGTCCATTTTAGCTCTAAAATATCGAAAAATGTCACTTTTTTCTCTTCGAATTTTTATGAGGAAGTATCAAAGATATGAGATTTTATCAATATTTTTATCTACATTAATTTAAAAAAATTGAACATTTTTACTCTAACGATCCTACCCTTTGGGACTTTTCTTTCGTTTGAAAGTCATTTGGACTATCCAATGATGCGGTTTGCTTGAAAAAGAAGTAAAAAAACAAGGACGAGTACCTTTTATCTCAGCAATGTGAGCATCGTATTCGCTACGACTTCGAACGTACTCGATTCTCGCTGCGACATTGTGGAAGCTCTGATTCCGATATTCGGCGTACCATTCGCTCGGTGGTTTTTCCTCTTGACTTTCGCTGCCTCTACGTCCGCCCTGTTGTGAAATGCTTTCCTCGGATGGAAATCTGGCAAAAGATCCCATCGAACTACCATGAGAGCTACCATGAACTCCATGGCTCTGATAAGCGGAATCTTCCAAGGCGTGTTCCTCGCTGGGTGTCGTGCTGGATTCGGTATTAAAAGTATTGCCATGTCGAACCATTAAACTGCTGCTCGTACTCGTCGTTATTTCTCTCAAGCTTTTTCGAAAAGTCATTTTTTCAAATTTCACTACTTTAGCACCGTTAAGCTCGCCTTCTTCGACGAGACGTTCGAAGCTTTCTTCGAACGAGGAATCGCTCGCTCTCGAGGAAGATCTTCGATGCATGGGTGAAGACGGATTACTCGATGGGCGTCTTTCCGAATCCATAAGGCCAGCGGAATCTACAAGATCTTCGCTGCTCCCTGGACGACTTTTTTTACCACCGGAAGACCAAACTTTTTCGAAAAAACTAACGCGGTCCTTTAATCGTCCACCACGTGGTGTTCTCGGGCTACCACCCCCCGACGGCGAGGACGGGCTTGACGACGGTCTGTCGCCCCGCCCTCCCGGGCTTTCACCCGATTGCGACATCTTTCTCGCCCTTATTTCTATTCAAAAATCAATTTTTTCAAACTCCTCTTCTTTCTTATCAATTTTTCCACGACGATCATGCCGATTCTCATCTATTTTATGTTCACTGCTTTTCCCTCAAAGGGCACAGCTACTTTGATCGCGTACAAAAAACTCAACATAAAATTCTCCGTAATTTTTCGCAACCAGCGCGATCAAGCCTGAATATATATTAGCCAACGCAACAAATTTCACTTTTTTCGATTATTTATTTCGAACGAAAATCTATTTTATGACCAAATTCACGCAAGATTTGATTGCGCCGATACTTCGAAGCCGGTTCGATACCGGTGCATCTGAGCTCCTCTATGGCGCAGCAGCGGGACCAGCTGATCTACCGGCTTTCCTTCTTTTCTCCTCTTTCTGTTTCTCCCCCCTCCCCCCTCTCTCTCTCTCTCTCTCTATCACTCACACGCAATCACAGCCTTCGGTAAGTCAATCTCTGTATAAAGCCCTTCCCGAAACTTTTTTTTGCACCCTGCTCACGTACGAAACTAACAGCACACACTTTACACTCACTGCCAATAAAAAATCACCTTAAACACTTATCCAAATCGATTATAAAATTTATCACTCCAGTTATTATCG
Source organism: Campoplex capitator (assembly GCA_037576405.1). Taxonomy (NCBI): domain Eukaryota; kingdom Metazoa; phylum Arthropoda; class Insecta; order Hymenoptera; family Ichneumonidae; genus Campoplex; species Campoplex capitator. Next base: position 1,377,467 of record JARBWI010000323.1, on the reverse strand, counting down.
ACGGAATGTCTCGAATATATATCAAGGCGAATGATGGTTCCTAATCATAAATTTGTATGGATTGCCGCCACCCTTATTCGTCAAACGTTACGATTCGGTGCTCCGATGACGTACCAGTTGGGTCAGAAGCGCGTAAATGCATAACAATACGGGGGAAAAAAAAATAAAATAAAAAATTCTCAGTCGAGAAGCCGGCTCTGAAATTAGCTGTGACTTCATCGACGACACTCCACCACCTTTTACACCTAAACGAATATTGTTTTTATCTAAATATATACTAAAAGTGTCTTTTTTTTCTGTTTTGATACTCCTCGTTGGTTTCTTGAACCGTAAATCTTTCGCAAGGATCACATCCAAACGAAAATATAATCGTGCCAATAAAAAATAGATCAACTTGGTATTTTATCTTCAGATTTATGTAAATCGCGAAAACCCGATTAGAACAACATTGGAAAGAATAAAGTCGAATGGAATAGGATAAAAAATAAAATAAAATGCCATATATGGAATGTTGAGGTGTACGTGCAGCCTGTTCAGGCGCCGGTTCGATACTGCCTCGATTCTCCTCGTTTGTGAACGTATAGTCTGTGGATATTAAGCCCATATACCGACGATACCAGCAGCAGTGGTGGCTACCTCCTCCTTCCTTGCGCTCAGGGCACGAGCTCTAGTACACGACGCCGACGCCACAAACGCGACGACGCAGTTCCCCACCGCCACCGTTTTTTTTTTTTTTCCCACCCGAACAAACCATCTACAGTTGAAATTCCAACAAGCTAACTCGTTACAAATTTCATAAATTTTAAATGTTAAAAGAACTAGGAAACTCGAATGAACTTTTCGAGTTATTCGTTTCGCAGATCCGTTGATTTTTTTTTTTTTTTTTATATAAATAAACAAATAATTGAGGCTCAAATTCAGTATAAATTCGCGCAGACCTACACACTTTTCTTTTTTCCCAAAATATTATCTTTCTTACTGTAATCCTGGTGTAAGGCCTTTAACTTGTAGCCGAATTAATGAAACAGCTCCGAAATAGTTTGTGACTTACTGAATCCTACGGTTTAAAAGTGATCAATGATTTATTCTGTTTGAACAAATGTCGAGAACACTATCGATTAAATGAAATATAATTTTCTCGATAAATGAAACTTGCGAGATTTCTTTTACCGATTAGTATCTATTATTTCGTTCCTGCTTTTCATCGATTATGGCAAAAATATTATTTTTATACTATTTCTCAATTTTTTAACTACGCTCGATGTGTTAACCTAGTTTCTGACCACGCCGCAGTTCCTGACCTTCTTGACCTTCGTCAGAGCTGCTCCCACCACTCGATAAATAGCCAACAACATTGCTTCCTCGCTCGTCTCGCTCAGGAACAAGGACTCATTCATTTTTTCTTAACCCTGTACATTCAAAATTGAGAAGGATTTTCATCTCAAAAAGTCGCAACGTGCCATGATCGAGCCGTGCAAAATTGTGGTTTTCATTTTCAAGTCGAAATCAATGTAAAAATTTTTAACAATTTTTATTCAACTCGTGTTCCAAAATTTGCACAATTTTATGAGCGTGAATTATGAAAATGAAAACGAATTTTATGTGAAATTCCAATGAATGCCTATTTTTTATCAGAATTATCCAAAAAATGGAATAAATTTATCGAATTAAATGTGATTCGACGTTGATTCAATTCGATATACTGGTGAACTAAGAGAAAATGAAATTAATGTCTCATTAAATCTGTAACTTTTCACAGTTGCCTCTTTTTTTTTTAACGCCTTACAATGGTCTACGGTTTAATAAGTTTTGCAATTAATTAAGAAAGCTAATTTTGAACTTATCGATAATTCAACTCTATATGGAATTCAAATGTCTAGACCAGTCGGTGTATCCTTGTCCCAGTCGCTACGTCTTGTTTCATACGTTTGTCGGACCCGAGTCTACAACCGAGAAAGTTTCCACTACTCGATCAATCCCTTTATCCTGTCTCTCGTCCTGGTCGACATTGGGTCGCGTGTTTGCCGGTTACATCATGGCGGCGAAGATAACCACGAATGCAACCGCCCTTGGTCCGCAACCACGACTTCTGTATTACTCATCGTTGCATACTGCTCTCCCCTATTTCTTTCTTTTTTTTTTTTTCCAGCCTTATCTCTCCAAAGGGATCAGCGAAATACAATTTTTCAAAGATTCTCCCGAAACTTATTTTTCGTTCTTATTCTCCGATAAATAAAACTGGAATTTTTTAAATCTCTTTTTAACGACGTTTCGAGATTTCTAGGAAATCTTTGATCTCTATTACGAAATATCTGATTATCACGAGCTCTACAATAAGAAATGAATATCTTATTTGGACGATAATGAAATTTCCTCAGGGCAAATCGATTATTTGACCGGGAGCCCAGCCTCGAAACTATATTAAAATCGATGGATAATTGCCAGTGCGATGGAGAATAATAATAACGATTCTTCCTCGAATATCCTTGATATACCGCTGTTAAATTTAAAAAAAATTGTTTTTTTTTTTAATCCTGAGGGTATTTTATCAACGCGTCAGTGATTCCAGATCTCCGGACATGTATCTAATCAAATCTATTTTTATGTAAAAGAATGATCGAGTTAACAGGACGCAGAATTCTGGAAAGTTGTTCAGTAAAATGACACTTCGACGATTCTTCTTGTTAACATATTTAGTTCGGGTATTTTTACAATTGAAAGTCAATATTTTATTGCATTTTCATAAAGCTTCATCTTCTTCAAATAAGTTTTGTTTCAATCGAGTGAATCGAGCGAATTAATGAAATTAATTGGAGTTGTTTGATCCGAAAAAAGAGCGAAAAATCGATAAGAGTCTTCAAATCAATGATCCATAAATTATCATCGATTAGATACCCGTGAACAGTTCTATCTTTAACATTCTTATAAAACCTCTCGAAAAGACTGAAATTATTATGATATTTTTTTTTTTTCGTAACTTCGAAGGTTATTAACTGATTTATTCGGGAAATATCTAGCAAACGTGTGAATTCAAACTGAAAAATTTTTGGAGACGCGAACGCTTCGCAATCGCATATGACGTCTATAATTCGTAAGGTCATCGCGAATCATCGAAACGTCGTTTTGACGAAACAAATAAAAACGTTGGTAGTTGTAATTCATTCGATGCAGCTTACAAGCATACGCGAACGAGTGAAGTAGTATCAATTTGAGGCGATGAACGCATTGTTTGTCATGAGAAAACAGCCTTTGGGTATATAAATCCATCTCCCTCCTACCTCCTTCTCCGGTCAAGCGAACGATTTATCTCGTGTAAGAGATTGTCGTGAAATTATGATCGATCAATGGTGACTTACGTTACCTGAATAAATATCGTTTTTATGGGACTTAATAATCATAATAACAGAATCATTTTATATATGCACTGAGAAAAACACTTTTATTTATTTCTATCACACGTTTTACGTAACTGCTGATGAAATTTCGACCGCGATACCATCGCCAAGCTATACTCGGCAATTTTTATTCCTCAGTCTCATAATCTTTTTCTTGATTTTAAAACACAGAATTATTGAGTGTAATCATCGATGACATTTTTAACGATAAATAAGGTAATTAATGACGAATTGCAGAAATTTATTTCACGATACTTCGAAAAATAGTTCAAACCTGAAATAATCCTGCAATATTTTCCTACTCAACGAGATCGAATTCGAACAAGAGTTTCTTTACAAAACCATTCTTATGTCGGATCACGAAATGCAGAAAAAGAGGCAAATTCAATGAAAAGGAACATTCTCGCATCCGAATGTGTTTTTTTTTTTTTACATCACGTACATATGTGTCTGCCGTCGATGATCCAGAACGAGAAACCGAGTAAGTATTGCCTTCAAGAATTTCCAAAGATCTTATCTAATCGAAGTCACAATTTGCTTGCGCTTCGGGTTATCTCGCCACTTTATTCTCCATGAATATACATTGCGAAGAGAAAAAAAAAAGAGCCGTGAAGTTTTACAGTCGTTGGAAAAAGTGGAAAAAAAAAAATTGATTGTCGAGCATGGAAACAACGGATATTTCTATCATTGTTTTTGTTTCGTTTTTCCCCTAAGCAGGGAATCCTCGAACGGTTTAGTGTACCAAGTATTACGACTAATACGATAGTAATGTTAGCTGTTAGACAGCCGAGGGTCGAATGAGAGTGTGCCACTGTGAGTTAACATGCTCGAGATAGACCGTCAAGTCATACACATATATCTAATTCTATGTACGTATATATATATCCATTTATGTCTGACGGGTCTGGAGGTATTGACCCACAAATTCTACCGGCAGCACTTTCTACACCGCGCGACCGAGAGACCACGAGAACAACGATTACGTAATTCTCCCCCTTCTACATCTGACGACTTACGATTTCGATTGGAAAATCGAAAAGGGGAATTAGATGTATATACAGTTTTTGGATTTCATTCGTTTCGTTTCGAAACAACAGTTTTTATCTTACAAAAAAAAATTTCCTCGTCATTTTACTTTGTTTACGAGTTCCTTCGTCAAAGTATTTGCGCAGAATTGACCATTTGTACAAAGTCAGTTTATCAGTAATATTTTCTTGCAGTGAAAAAAGATGCACGTTTCATGAAAATATTTCGACCGTAAAATAGTGTACTTGCAATTTATATTTCAATAAAATTTCGTTTTTAGAAATCATAATTAAAAAAAAAAAATAATGTTAATTTATTGATTTTTATAAATAAAGATATTTCGATAAGCTAAATGGATTTCAGAAAATATCTGACAGGGCGCAAACTCCTCCGGTATTCTTTCTTCATTTATTGAAAGAAAAAATACATGATAATTTTCAGTTTAAAAATGTGATGAGGACAGTGTTTGAGAACTATTGACTGAAGTTACATAAATTTTGGTCAAACTGACAAAAATACTCGAATCCAATTTGTCCGCATCGCTATTCGTCTGCACTCGTACACGAGACAGAAAGGTTTATTTTCTATCGAAAAAAAAAATGAAATGTCAAAGTACGAAAGAACTATTGAACGCGAAGTGTATGCGAGAATCGAAGATAATGGTGATACAAGCCTGCCCCGAAACCGCAGAAAACGAACCGACTTTTTCTATATACCTGCCTGTAAACGTATATGCGCGCGTGTAAACACATCTGTACTGTATATAGATATATTTCCAGAAGTCATTGTTGCGTAGCAGTCCCCTAATTTATACGACCAGCGGAAAGGTGCGTGTGCTACGTAGAAGCATCAACCGCTACCATACAAAAGGACGTTACTTTCATCGATTGGCAATGAAACTTGTGCGAATTACGACCATCTGTCCCATAGCGACAATTACGTATTTGGGCAATGATAGCTCGGAGTTCCCTTTCGAAGAAGAGATAACCTGAGATTATGCGTATTAGAAGACGAGGCAAAATTAAAAATACAAGTATATTTACCTGAAGAGAGGAAAACGTAATTACGGAACGACCTTTGTATTGTCTCGAAAAATGATTCATTCGAGAATACTAATTGAAACGAAACCGTTATTAATTAACATTGAATGAGATTGAATAATCAAATATGTTTTTCTTTTCATTATCATCGCTCTCTTCATCGGATATAACGATTGAAGAGAAAATTATGTAACGTTGACGACAATTTTTTTTACACTTTGGTGACCAAATAAAAATGAGACAGCACAATAAGTAATTCCGGAACAATAAATTGAGATTGACCTCGAGCGAGTTGAATAAAAATAAATGTTAGGAATATCCAGTACAGAAAAACGATGAGAGCTCAATGGCAAATGCTCTCATTGTATAGGAGGATTGTGGGTAGTCGACGCAGAAATGTACGACGACACACATGAATGCTGAATTACGATGGGCCGTTCTATACACATCGAGAGAGATAGAGATACAGGTAATCGTCACACAGACACACACGAGCTCCGGAGTCAAACTCGTGAGAAACGAGCGTTTCATCGAGGCCTGCAAATTCAGATTGGCAAACGATCCTCGAAAACTTGTCCAACTCATTTTTTTGCCAAAAATTACGAGAGTTTTTGGTTTTCGAAAGACATATTTTGCAGCAGAGATATATATACACCTCGTTTCATTCTATAAATTATAGTATTTCTTAGACACTTCAACGCCGTGTATTTTTAGCTCTTTTTCTTATTTTATTGATCACGAATCGTGGGAATATCGTCTAATATATTCAATCGCACCAATAAAAACTTTCGATTCTATGAGAACTGCTCGATTGAAAGATCGAAATTCACGCGAAATATACTCCAATTTTAGAATTGCTTCTAAAAATAAAAAAAACTCTCATGAACGAATAGTTATTTTTACGAAATATACATTTTGAACGATGAGCAATGTTAAACACAAAATCAACCCACAAATAACGTTATTATTCTTCTTCGTTTTCGAGTTTTGGAAATGAGATGTTTGCCGATCGAAAGCAGAGAGGATATTTGTGATTTGGCAGTATAATCCCAACGAAAGTACTTTCTTGATATTTTTATTAAAAAATCAACCAACGAAGATCTGAGTCATTGAAAAAACTGGAAAAAAAAACAAAAAACTCTAATCCAAGAGTTCAGATCTGCATTTTCGATCGCTAGAAACTTGAATATTTGTATATTATCGGCTGGTTCGGTGCATTAACTATTTTGAACAAAGCTTAAAGCACGCCGATCTTCGAAAAGGTTATTTCCAAGTGCACCCACGGATCGAGTACTCTTATCGTTGAACGAGCGTATACATTGAGATTGCATTTATGGGCTGTAATCTCGGACAAGTCGGAGCATATACACGCGCTATTTATGCATCTTAGAAGAGTCGAGTAAGTTATATACGAATCGTTCGCTCGTAAAAGCAAGCCGGAACTCGATCCTGTGAACGCCACCTACACGAAAAATTGTTTCACTCCAATCAATGGGATAAACATACAATGAACATGGGCGTTCGTAACAGTACTGCTCACAGATCAAATGAGTACGCGACTAACTTATTACACTCGCAAAATCACCAGCCTCGACCCTGACTCGATTTCAAACTCATTATGTACACGCTCTGTCAATGACATCATTACATTTGCAGTTTTTTTCTTTTTTCTTCACCTCATTTGAGATAAAATATGTGCAAGTTTCTGAAATAATTCTCCTGTCAATGACATCGTTACATTTGCAGCTTTTTTTTCATCTCATTGAAAATAAATTGTTCAATTTTCTGAAATAATTCTGCATTTTTTTTTTTTTTTTTTACTCATCGATGGATGTTCAATTTACGAAAGATGTTTTCGGTGTATTCGAAGAATTTAGAGGTTGAGGAAAAATCAATATTTTACGAAATTGACTACTTATAGAAATTGCCAGAAAAGAAATACACGTGGTTTTGTATAAATTCATGTAAATTAATGAAAATACATTTGTGATTTAATGAAAGAAGTGTTAATTTAAAAAAATTCTTTATTCCAATGATTTCGAATGATTTGTTTCACGGATCGCTTCTTAACTGAAACGTTGCAAATGGGTTGACCAGTTATTTCAAAATGAATCTCGAACTCGAAAGTTCAAAATTTGTGCAAAGAGAGAGAGAAAGTTTTGTAGAATTCTGGAACAGATCCAAGAGTTACTCGGCTACACGAATAGTTCAAAGAACGCGTAAATGCGAGAGAAAAAAAAATCGCAAATCGCCTTGTCAAAAGGCTCGTTAAATAGAGTCTTTCTATTCTCTTGCACGCTATGATTTTACGTCAATCACTTATGACGTCGATTTCGTACGCGTGATACAATTCACACGTCGCGTGTTTAGCGCAGGTCTTTACGGTGCATCGGTGCGTAGAACATTTGATCGGTAGCTCTCCGACTCAACGAGCTCACACACAACTATACAGTCATACAAATTATACTCATGAAAAAAAAAAAAAAAAAAAAAAAAAAAAAAAAAATACTGTAACTGTCCCGAGACAGAGGAAGCCACCGCGAATTACAAACGTGAATGGCTTAAGGCAGGTGGACCGTCATTTCTATTTATAAAACGCACGAACTCTGCCATGTACACTGCCTTTCAGTACAAATGTTACATTCTCAGTGATCAATCGAACCGTGCAAAAAAAGTTTTTGAATCGATCGAAATCTAACGGATCACTTCGAAACCCTAAAAATTGATAAAAATTGCTAAGAGATAAAAAATATAGTTCAGTCATTGAATTGGTGGGAAAAGAATAATTTTCTATGGAATGTAGAGAAGAGAAAATGAAAAATTTGGTTACAATAAAAACGAAATTTTGTTGTAACATTCGAATATTCTTTGAATGGAGCAACAAATTTTGTCGTGCCAGCAGTTTTGGAAGTTTCAGCAATATTTCATTTCTGGTTTAAAAAATTTTTTGGGAATATCGATGGGAAAATAGAATGATAACATCTGACTGAATTAGAATGTGAAAAATACTTTTCAATGCTTAGAAACTAAGAGGATTTAGTCGACTAGCCCCAGACACGCCCATATACTCGATCAATTTCACGTGATCCGTGATTTTTTCTATATTTTCTTAAGCATAGTCAATTTGTTATGACAGGAAGAGAGTATTTGTACTCGCTACTGTTGACATTACACTTGTAGAATCGTTTAAGATAAATAGTACAGTGATTCATCATCGCCTAAATTAGTCGAAGAAATTCAAGCTCCGGGATTTTCTCATCTCTTTCTAGTCGAAAGGATTCTGTACGCGACGACGTAACCGCAGTTACTGCATAATCGACTGTGCCGAGAACAATTCAATTTAATTTGCTTACAATGAGGTCTTTCGCTCACCCGCTACTCGATTTAATACTTTTTAATGTTGGATCATTAAAATAATTTTCTCGTTGAGACAATTCTTCCAATAAATTAATAAACAATATATATATATAAAATTTGAATTAATACTATGGCGAGGTTGCTCTTACTACTAATCAGCAGTAACAGGAACATCGTCGCAGACGACTAATAAATCTAATTTATTTCCAACAACGTTGGTTAAAATCTATGAGAAGTTTATCGAAAGTAGTAAATTCACTTTTTTGTTGTTGTGTAAAGAAATATTTTCACATCTCGTTGGGACTGACCTTGCAATAACTGGATCGTTGCTTGATATTCGGCCAATTTTTCGTCGACGTAATCTTGACTCTGACTAGCGATAATTTCGGCGGTGCTAGGTCCGCTGTCCTCGTCGTCGGTTCGCGATGGATCCAGCGGTACACCGACGTACTCGTAATCTCCAGATCTATAAGGAGCTATCAGATATTCCGGTGGTCCACAAGGCACCGGAGAACCACTGCCACTTTCCATGGGGCTCTAAAAATATCAGCCACAAATATACACGTTTACTCAAGTGTGGTGATGACATTTCGGTGGGTTTAAGAGGGTTTTAGAGCCTCAAAAGATGTGAACGAAAAATCTCGTCATCAGAGATCTAGATATTCGTGGGGTAGAGTAGATAGACAAAGGAGACACGTGGCAAGTCTTCTCGACATCGATCATCGTGAATGGGGATATAGAAATAAAAAATTGTATTGAATTATGTTCTTAGATACAAAAATTTAATGATTTATCAAGAGATTTTCGATGAATCATAGAAAAAAAAATTATTTATTATGAAACATGAAGAATTTACATCGAATTATCTTGAATTCTTCTTGTCGAAAAGGCTACACTCGATGATGTATGCGAGCAAGAAAAAATTTCAATCATCAAAGTTCCTCCGATAAGTCCAAAAACAAATGATTTCTTTAGAATTTATCTGAATTTTTTAAAATAACATTGATTCGACCGTGAAAAGAGAATGAGAAATAAATGATGCATGAAAATCTAAAAGAGAAATTACCTGAGGTCGATGAGTAGGTATGTAAGGCCTTGGCATTGGATTTCCCGATGCAACTGGGGATGGCCATCTCGGTCGTGGACATTGAATGTATCCAGGTGGTGGACAACCGAAGACCGGTGACATACCCGGAGAAATAGGCATCCCCATGGGAACAGGACTCATAGGATTCATCATACCCGGTGGATAATTCAATGGTGACATTGGATGAGAAGTTTGATGATACTGATGTTGATAAACGGGTGTAAGTGGTCCACGGGATCGGGGATGTTGGCCCATTTGATTGAATTGTTGTTGGGGATGAGGTGATGGGCAAGGACTGTAGGGAGAGGCAGGACGAAAAGGGCTGGGAGCATTCGGTCGTGGTTGCCATCCTCCTCCTCCTCCTCCGCCTCCTCCAGGAGGCCTCGTTGGATGTTGCGACATTATTTACTGCGCGGAAACACGACTCTCCTTCTCTCGATCACTCGATCGCATCGCTATCAATCAAACGTACAAACAAACCCTTGATTTTTTCGGATTTATATTTATAATATTTTCAATCTCTTAATCAATCTCCATAAACCATATTTCATATTATTTTTGTTTATTCTTTGTTATTGATCAGTTAGACAATTTAAAGTCGAAAATTTGGAAAATACTGTTATTTCGAACTAGACTTTTGACAGTGTTGAAAAACACCCAAGAGTTATAATTTTATGTGGCGTTTTTTTTTTTTCTCAAATCTGAATAAGTTGCACGTGTCATTATTATTTTTATATTTTCGAGGGAAATTAGTGTTTCTTGGCTGGCTCAATGAAAACAATCATAATGGAGAGTGAAGTTAATGAATTATAAAACTATTTCTGAGAGGTTGAAGTCCCAGTTCAAGGCCTTGATATTTTCAGGGTAAAACTGAGATCCGAGTTTGTGAAATAAGTTCGAATAATGTTGACATATATATATTGAGACTAAATGATTTAGCGAGTGCAATCTATTTCCATTTGTTTCGTGTCGAACCAATAAAATTTGCATTGTTACGGTAAATTACGATGCTACTAAACGTCACATAACCAAACAATCATCGGTGTGTTTTGTTCGGATGGTTCACTGATGATTTTAACACTGACACATCAGCATTCGGGTACTGAAATTTGATAGACGATTCGTTTTTTATTCACGAAAAAAGAAAACATTAATTTCGAAAACCAGTGGAGAGTTATCAACAAAAAACAAAGTGAAGCAGCAATTTTCGAGCGAGCAGCCATTACATCTCGACGACGAATTTCTCTATAGCCGCAGAACTGTCATAAATATTATTCCTATTTTTTTTTTTTTTTTACTTTTTCATGTGTATAAATTAGGTAAGGGTAAAGGTACAGGGGCAGCTGTCACAGCAAAGATTTTTTATCGAAAGGCCGCGAGTGTGCAGCGCACACAATCCCGACTAAAAATAGGAGCTTTTAGGCCTCTACGTCCGAGAAATCTTTCGCTCTTGGGCTACTTGTGTATACTACTCGAGCTTTTCGGCGAGAGCAAGCTCCATCGGAATCGTTCATGTGCTCAAAAACTTTCACTGCTGAAGAATCATTTTAGAGGGCTCCGATTAGCCTCGTAGAAATGCTAAAACAGGCATAAAAAAAAAAATTTTTTTAAAAAGAATTTCGGTTTTCAGAATAATGCTGACATTCGTATCTCACAGCTTTCCATGACTCCTTCGAGATGCATCTCGCCGTATGAAAGCTTCGGAAAAGATAAAATTTTCTATGGCGTAGAAAGAAATTGCCAAATAATCGTGAATAAATACTACAGATCTCGTTTTTTTCGAGCAATCTTCAAGTCCGAGATTGTAAAGCTTTTTGGCCGGATACCGAGTGTAGGCCGCCTAAATATAGCGCTATTTCTATTTTTATGTGGGGTACGAGACGGCGGTGTGCTCTATACGAGCTGCTCGCATATGAGAAAGAGGGTGAAAGAGAGAGAGAGAGAGAAAGAGAGAAAGTACGTAGGGGCGACCGTCGAGATGACGAGACTATCCGACATATTTACCATGACTCTTTGGCCAACAAGATATTTCGGATACTGACACCATATTATTCGTGCTTAATTATCCGTGCAATTGCCCTTGTCGACGCTCTGATATGAAACAACGTCCAATATCTTCTCGCTTCCTGCTTTCATTTCATTTCTTTTTCACCACCACCACCACCCCCCTCCTCCTCCTTCTTACTATTCATTCGTTTTCTGTCATTTTTGCGTCAATCCACTAATAGTTTTTCTGGCATCGAGTTTCGGTGAATAAACTACTTTAGCTGAATTCAAGATATATCGCGGATTCTCTCTTCTCTTCTCTTTCTCCTCAAGATCCGAAAATAAAATCTTGCCGAATTGACGATCAGAAATAGTCCGGTCCGATAGGCGGATGTCTTCTGCCTCTCATCATTCTCTATATCACTAGCGACTTTCCTAACTCACGATCTTGAAGAAGGCCTCCGTTTTTCGTATTTTTTTTTATTTCAATATACTTTTTAAACCAAGGATAGTCATCGGTAAGTTAAATGAAATGTAAAATTATTTAAAGTTGAATGGACGAGCCATGGATTGGAAATTTTGAAAAATTTACTATTTCGATGTAGAAAATTCATTAAATCTATAAGATTATTATCATTTCAGGAATAGTGACAAAAAAAAAACTTATTAATCGAATCACAGAGTTGATTCTTCTTACTTTATTGAAACACGCGATAACCGATCTTTCAATGTTTCAAATACTCAGCTCCAAACGAATTCATCCACACGGATCACCGCAATGCCCATGCGCCGGTGGCACAGTCATAACGACGTGATACAATTTTCCAAAAATGACTCAAAAGCCGGCAAGTGAGCGTTGACACGGGATTCGTGATTTTCCTCATTTCATTCGGTAAAATTTTTTTGTTCACTTGCCAAATTCAGCCGCGAGCCGGGAACAATTACCCCGTTCTTTCGGCGAAAGCTCCCATTTCGGGATTTGGCCACGCAACGAACAATCTATACCGTGCGCGATGGGAAAATACTTGGGTACGTGAGCGTGTGTCCGCGCGTATATATTTCTACGTTAGACGTTGAACGATGTCGACGACCACGTCGACAGCTCAAGAAAACGAGAGGTCGTTAAACCGCCCGGTTTCGGCGAGATCAAGAGGTCGAAATGAACCCCTCGCGAATTTACACAATGTTCGAATTTACCGTGAGTTATTGAGTCGTAAATAAATTCAACAACTCGACTAATCGTTGAATCCATTTTTCCAACACTTCACGAGTCAAATTTAATTAGATTGCAATGCTACACGAAATACCTCATCGAGATAATTGGATAAGACTTGTATAAAAAAATAATTGAAAAAAAAAAAAAAAAAAAAAACTGTTTTATCAAATTAGCTGATGATTCACTCTTCCAGATAAGAAGAAACGTGTGATCGTTTCGGAAGAATCTAATCTGAGTAAATAAAAGTCATAAATACGCGATTGTTACGATGAAGAAAAAGTTGAAATGAATTTCAATCGAGTTGATATGCGATTCGACTAAAAAATAAGTTTTCTTAAAACATAAGTTTGTGAAAAATAATAAATTCGTGGGTTATAAATACCTCGGTGATTAGGCCTCGCGTATCCACAATGTTTTATGGTCAAATCACAGATATATATTTTGAAAGCTCACCTCTCGAATTAAAAGCCGAATGAAAGTAATAAATGGAGTCCGATCCGAAGGGAATGAAGAAGATAATTAGATCGAACAGTTCGAGACAAAATCGTTCGTTACTCGTTAAGTACAAGAGTAATTGAGGGAGGGGGTTGAAAAGGGGTGGGATGCGGAGGGTCGGTGTGCCTCACGAGTCGAGATTCGAAATAAATTTAATTCGCGATATGTAATTGACCGATGTCGAATCGATCGAGGATCGTTCGTTCTTAACGATAATGCCGGTTCACCGCCGAAGAGCACGAACAGACTGGATCATTCGGTCGTCCAGGATTGGCGTCGTTCACGACGCTCGCGCCTCGCTAACGTCGGGAAGCTGCTCCTCTTGCCGCCACATTTATATTTAACTTTGGCATCACTCGACGCATTCGACTTAAAGTTTTAACAAAATGTATATACATCTATATTATACCTCCGCATATCCAAGAAGAACGTCGGGATATTTACTTCTCGAGACCGTCGTCAACCTCGTCAACTATATCGCCAATCTTTTTAACCCTTTTCTTCCGTGAACCTCCCCCCCCCCCCCTCCCCCCGATTTCACCGAGTTTCATTCTCTTCGAGAATGATTTTTTTCTTCTTCTTTTGTTTTTCATTGGGGTCACCGCTAGTTAGAGCCAGAAAAGCTCGAGATCAGTCGACTATTAGCATCGATGAGTCGATGGCTCGTTGTGGCTTCAGCTGCTCATCGATAATTTTGTTGAGAGAAACGTCGTAAAGCTCTAAAGACCTGTTTTACCAAAATGTCCCTCGTCACGTGGCCACAAACACGAGAATTTCACTTTCCGACACCGCTGCTTCTTGGCCAGAGTGATTGATGACACGATGACTCGGTATAGAAACATAAAGCTCTTTCATTGCTTGTTTATTTTTTCATTTTATGTTTTTTTGTTTAAAATTTTTTTTACTATCTTCGACAAAGGGGATCATCAACTGTAATCGGCTAGTCTTAGGACGGACTCCATACCACCAAAGACTATTGACGTTCTGCAACTGTCCACCGTTACCACTGCTTTGTTCACCGTGAAACTTCCCATTACCTAATTGATAAGGATCATCATCTTCATTACTACAGTATCGAATCCAATCGATATTTCATTTTTATCTCTTTTATTTATTATTACTAGTCTTGGATCTAAGAAACTTCAGAAAAATGTCTGTTAAGTTAATTCGTGTTAATTGATAGATACTTATTTTTAGCTTTCGAATGAAAAATTTCAGTGTGTTTCCTGTAATCTCACAAACTGATGAACTCTTTTGATGGAACCTTAACAGAGGCATACAGTATTTGTTGGAATATAGCCGTACTAATGTACTTTTTGTTATTACGATTCTTGTTGAGAAGACGAAGAAAAATGGTTACTTTGAAAATTCTGAATGTTTTCATTTTTGTCAGGATAATAGATCTTTTGGGACAAACGAACTTATCGAATTAATTGAGTATTTGGAACCTTTTTTAAAGACACTTTTTACATATTTCAAAGAAATAACTTTATACGAATGGAGACATCAATCATTTTTTTTTTTTTTTTTCAATAGAATGGTACGTTCCTGCTTCGAAAAAAAACTAAATGGAAAGAGTTTTTGTGCATACTTTTTTCTCTTTTAAACTTATGATTTCGACTTCCCCGGTACCAGATCCTCCAGCAATTACGTGGTCGCCGTAAGGATCACCATCGAAGTATTGAACCGCATAAAGAAATTCGCCGTCCAGAGTAGTCGGTCTGTTACCCGGTACGATAGTTTCCATCAATTTGCCACTCGTCAAATCCCAAGTCTGTAGACTACCTCGGACCACCCATGAGCCGGTTAAAACGCAAGTTTCCTGTACTCGATAACGTCACAGTAATGTTGTATAACAAACTTGAAACAAGAAAGAAACGCGAGGGCAAACACATCATCGGAGTTTATATAGCCCGAGAATAACGATGACTGAGCGGCAAAACTCCTATCAACACCTAATAATAAATTTGCTACTGAGAACGTGTCCCCCTCCGATAGTTACTCTCAGCTCAGATCGACTTGAGCGCGATACTTGCTTGTTTTTCTCGTTGAAAAATTCGCTCATTTCTTTTTAATATACGAATTAATCTAGCCCGACTCATTAATAGAATATTAAATTCAATAATTTTCTTTAAAATTTGCATCATAAAACGTGTTGAAAAATATTTTTATATTCGCGATAAATATTAGACAGAAAGTTTATTCCTCACTTTTATGTCGATCGCGTCTCCACAAATATGAGGTCCCTTGATCAACCTCACCGAACCGTCACCAACGCGCACGTCCCAAATCTGAAATAAAAATATTTTCTCCAAAACGTTCAGAACGATAATTTTTGAGACTGAATTAGTCAATTACCCTGACTGTGTCGTCCCAACCGCCCGTAACAAACAAACCCGGATAAGATTGATGAAATTTGCAGGCGAATATTCTCATCCTATGAAACTTGCCAACTTTTTCTTCCACAATGTCACCCTCGGCTTTTCGGTAGATAGTAATCAACTGCAATCACAAATCAATAGAAGCACACCGACTCGAACATTTTTGTTCCGGAAATAAATACAAGCTTTCATAAAAGAAACTCTGTTGACCTCGAAACAATATATGAATCATCTGATTTTCTATTTTAAAACGGAGAGAAAAAAAATCAGAGGCAATGGACTCGAGAAGGTTAACAAACGCTGTGTACTTCAAAAAAATACTCTTCAACAAATGAGAAATTAAGGATTCTTCGAATAATTATTGTCAATTAATTGCAACCAATGTTCTATGAAACTTGGATAAATTATTCTGATACCCTTCGAAAAATAACGTTTTATGAATTGGCCCGAATCCATAGTTGTTAGTACATACGCTGCTGACGGAAAGTTTCCGGACAAATTTTAAAAAAATGTTTCGAAGCCATATTTTATGCCATCCCATTGGAAGTCTGCGTTAACGAATCACTCAAAAATTTATAGAAACAAAAATTATTGCTCAAGCTGCCATTTTGAATATTTTAGTTACAGGAAATCATTAGAAAAATTATTTTTGAAAACGTGGTTCAACTGTAAAAAGAAAATATGAACGGATGAAAAAATTTTAGGTTGAAAATAACGTACCGGATGTACGAAACGTTGTAGAAAATTGCGAAAACAAAAACGTAGTTGAGCCGAGTTCCAAATACCGTCCATTGAATTTGTTGACATATACAATGCCGGCGAAACGGAATTAAAAATAGATTCGAGACATTTAAAAAATTTTGGAAATACGTTTTTTACAATCGTGACAAACTCTAACGTCTATTCATTTGACATGTGTTCTCGAATACTTTTAATTACCTTACCAATTTCAGCGTCGTACAATCTCACAGCTGCATCTTTACCACCCGAAACGATATACTCACCACCGATGCTAACGTCCACCGTGTTCACTTCGTTTTTCGGTTCTTGAATTAATCGATTTATTATCAGTCGATTAATCTCGATTTTTCTTCGATTCATCGACCAAGAAACTTCAACGTTTTTGTCATATTATAATTATAATTACCCTCGATAAAACGCGATAATTCGTTGGTGTTCGTGGTGCAAAGAAAAATATTTCCACAAGCACTCGAAGCGTAAAACGTATCGGAACGAATCGGATTAAATCGGCAGCACATAATCGGAAACGAAGCCTCCATACCACTTCTCAGAGTGTTTCGAAGTTCACCTGTTTCACCGTTTCGTACCTGTGCCCCGAATTCAAATAAGTCTTCGAAGCGTCAGAAATACATTTTTTTTTCTTCAAATAATCATGATTCAAATACAAGTGTTCAATTGTGTGTTCAATAATGCTGTAAACAATTGAAAACCATTATGAAAATTTCGCAGCGACGAAATTGTAATTCATAACGAACACTTAGGGATGACTCAACAGGAATAGGGCTCAAAAGTCTTGGGAAATCGTTGCTTTTTTTTTTTAATCTCTCGGATAAATCTGCCAGTGGAAAAATCACGTTTACGGAGCAGTTCTTTGTGATGAACGTGGCTGCTGTATTTTTCGGTGCCAAGAATGAATTTTTTATCATTGAAGCCTATTTCCGAGAGTATCGACCCTGGATTTGGCACAAGAATCTGCCTTTGTTATAATTATTATTCTTATGAAGATTCGAAGTGTTTTTTGACATTCTCATCGCGAACTTTTGATTTTTCTTACTTTTATAAGATTTTTTTTCTTTTTCTTTAATTATTAATAAAATTTTTAAAAAACGTACCTGAATCCCACCAGTTCCAAAACCAGAAACTATTACTTCACCGTTTGGAGAAAAACGAGCGGAGTAGAGTCCATTGAACGTTTCAGGAAATCGTACCTCGTGGGTTATACGCGATCGATTTCTCGTCGAAGCCTGACTCTCTCTCGTTCGTTGTAGCCAGGTGTGTCTTCTCTGCATCTCGGCCTGTGATATCCTTCTATCGGTTAAAAAATTTGGACCCTTCATCGTTTCTGCAGCCTTCGTTTCCCTCCTGTCCCGAGGCTTTGGACCAGATGTTTCTTCCTTCAATAAATTAATTGTGATATAATTTTATACTTTAAATAACTATCGATATCTATATTCTACTAATTTTAAGATTATTCTACCACCTTTACGACTAATTTTCCGACGAACTGTGACGATTTACCAGTCTCTGAAACCTGTAAGCGCCTCGATGAATCTTTCGACGTCTCAGATCCTGTATCAGGATAACAGAACTTATCAATTTTTAAAAATAACAATTTTCCAATTTGCGATTGAGCTCTGGAGGAAAAAGTTGAATACATTTATGTGTTTTTCAAATAAACTTCATATTTTTATTATACATATTTTTCTGACGTGATAAACTTTCAAGCTTGGCGAGATGCCAAAACTGAACATTTAAAAAATACAAACGAGCTGTTTTTAATCTAATTAATCTTTCCCGAGATTTTAAAATCAACGATACCATCTTTGAGTTCTGCTGTTCTCTCTTTATCTCGATGTTTCCGATCGTGTCGATGTCGATGATGATGCTGACGTTGACTCGATCGTTCTTCATCCTCGGTCATTGAAATACTATTCGCACCGTATAAAAATCCTCTTAATGCTACGAGGTTAATAAAAACAAGTCAAATTTTTTTGACAGAAATCTATCTGTCCAATACGTTGAGAACACAACGCGAGTTGCAACTGTTTCGTTTTTTGTTAATCGAAAGTAAATACTTCTGCAAAATCAATGCCCAATTTTTTTTGTTTTTCCAATGAAGCTGATATTTTCAAGAAAAACTTCGAAAAAAATGATTCATTTTCAACATCAATTTCCCATTCGAATGTTTTACTTCTTGCGACGCTCAATTCGTAGCCATCTCACGGTAGGAGGCCCTACAGAGAAATCCAACAGTTTTATATTTCGCTAAAACTTGAAATTACAAAAAAAAAGGAGCAAAATAAAAATTCACCTTGTCATTTGTAACATGGAAAATTGTATAGAAATTGATTGATGAAAAATGTACTCGTGAACAAGAACCTTTACGAATCAACTATGATATTTTGGATATGAAATCTCAGTTTGATTATCTTAAAATTGTAGAATTTTTGACGAAAAGACAATAAACAATTATGGGGCTTCCTAGCTAGTATCTCTACATGGAACTTGGAAAACCAGGAATGAAGACGTAATTGTTTGATGTATGTGCATACATATAACGGTAATTCATGGTTCCTACACGTGGACCATTAGAGTTTTCATTCGAGAAGATTGCTCGGATCATCTCGTCACTCTTACGAGCTCTCCGGAAGTATACATATATAACGAGGAATATTAGAACGCCGCGCGAGTGCGATAGTATTGTCAGTTATATTTCGACGTGTACCGTGTAACAACGCGTGGATCTCGAGTTGAGTCAAACTGACCATCATGCTTTTGCTTACATTGCCGAGACAAAAATCTTTTCGGACAGAGTGTTCGATTTTAGTACTGTTTGCGTTTGTATTTTTCAATTTAATCGCGTCTGACGAAGGAGTCGTCAATGGTTTTACCTGTAAGTAGTACAAAATATTTATAATTTCATTTAATTTCCATCCGCATTTATATCAGCTGATCAATATATCGATAAAAATTATTATTTATCTCATTGTCATCGCTAATATCGTATAATAATCGATCGTTTAACCATTATCGTCTGAAGTCCGTTATGATTTTCATCCAGAATTACGACGAATTGAATGCCTTTTTTTACCCTCCGTGACTCTGTCAAACTTGTAATTAAAATAAATGACATTCTGAGTCCCAGTGACATTTTTACAAGTATAAACTCTCCTGAGGCAACAGCAACTCTCGGTAAAATAATCACAGATTGACCGTTTATCCGTTTAACCGTTTATTGTTGGTACAACTAACCGGTAGATTGTATTCATTCATACACTGCGTATCGCGAGGTGACATGATTGTTTGGTCCCTTACGGAACTGTTCTTCACGAAGTTCGTTCTGATCCATAGAAAAATAAGAGCTGAACTAAGAGACCAATATGGACATTAACCCAAACGTCTTTGTTGAAAATCTTTTATCTTTTTTACATCGATATAATGTTAGATCATGTGCCATAAACGATATTTTTAATTCATAGAATATTTTATAAAATCTTTTCCTTTCCTTTTGAAGATTACAAATGGTTTTTTTAGATGTTAGACGACAATGGAACGACACTTGGACAGATCGTTTAAAAAGAAATCTTCTTCTCAGATACGACAAATTCGCTAGACCCGCTCAACACTTTAACAAAACAGTCGTAACCTTTGACATTCGTGTACTCGAAGTTACAGTGGCAAGTCTAATCTCATATCGAAATTGACGTAATTCACGAAGAAAAATTGAATAAATTTGTTTTTTGTTTTTTTTTGTTGCAAACTTGTTCGCAGGATGACTTTAGATCTTCAATGAACGTTCAATGTTGGGTCAAAATGGTCCGTAATTATTAATTTTTTTCGTGATAATAAAATTAATTTAAGACAAAATGCTAATCTTGCTGCGTTGATTGTTCGATTGAGCAATCAGCACGATTCAAAGCAGTATGTTTACAAATAAATATTGAAAGTTGAGTTTAAAAAATCTGTACATAGAAAGCTTCAACGCCATCAATTATTGCTTCTTTGAACCAAAATTAATGAATTCTTGACGAACATGCAGACATGGACGGACGATAAACTCAAATGGAATACAACAACTTATGGAGGACTGGATCAACTGCACGTAGGAAATCACGAAGTCTGGCAACCTGATATAATCTTATACAACAGGTAAATCATCTCAACTTTCCTACAGAATAGATCGTCAAATTTGTTGAGTTAATTAGCAACCAAATGCTATTGAACTTGATTAATGTCGAAAAGGATTCATAAAATCGTATTGCGAGCAAACATTCTCTGTCGAAGGTGCCTTTATAACGCGATTTCTTTAATAAATTTAAAAAATCAAAATTCAGGACTGAATAAAACGATCACAAAACATGAAGGAATCAGAATTATAATTTTTCTATTGAACCATCGATTATTTTGGAAACATTCGTTTTTCCAACATGAAATTCCGGCTTTTAACACAACTTCGAAGAATCCAGTACTGGATTGTCGTCCAAGGGTTTTTGAAGAACAAACATGTGTCAGCTCCCATCAAATATTTGTAGAACTTCTAAAAAAATAAAATTTAATTTTCTTTCGATAACTCGAAACTAATCCGAAATAGTTTGAAAAACAGATCTTCGATGTTAAATATTTCAGCTCATCCTACATACCATTTAATGTCTCAAATTACTTTCTGTTGCTATTCAAAACGCCAGAGATTTGGGAGAAATATATAAATCGACTGCAGATTCGTTTTTAGGGTCATTGCAGAATCAAACGTGTTCAGATTCTTCAAAATAAAATCTCATAGACCATTATTATTAAGAATTTTTTCAAATTTCATTAATTTATTTTGTCTCGAAACTTATTATCGATTACAAACTGGTTGGTGGAAGAGTTTATTAATAATTTTTTGGTACCATCGTTGAAAATGAATACTCGTAACATCGCAAATGTAAAGAAGATCTTTCGATCCATTGCCAGATACTGAAATTCTGACGAAATTCAATTTCTTGCTGGTCACATAAAATATTCGTGACATAACTGACATATATATGTTATTCACCGTTAAATGGTGATTGGTTATACACAGCGCAGCTGCTGCATCGATCGAGCATTACGGTGACACTCACTGCATCATATATTCCAATGGCACAGTATTATGGGTACCACCGACGCAGTTTCATGCTCTCTGCCATCTTGATCTCCGGTTTTGGCCATTCGACACACAAGAATGCCATTTGGAATTAGGCTCTTGGACGTATCACGGTGATGAGATCGATTTGCGACTCTCGGATACACCCATGCAAGTCTGTTTATCAAATCTTGTAATCTCTTAAGGAGTTATGCTTATTCAGATAAGTCGATGAGCAATCGATCTTCCAGTTTTTCAAAGTTTCTTCAAGTATGAAGTATCAAAGCTAAAGCGTCGATGTACTTCAAGTATTGTACATCACTTTGATTCTGTTAGAATTGAAATTATTTGTTGATGCCAAAAATCGATTTTATTCAACGCTCTGACTATGCGAAACCTCTTGAAATCGATCTCCTTCAAACGAGACAACGTCAAACTGACATTATTTTTACAGCGCTTTTTGACTAAAAAGTACTCGCAATGGGAACTACTATCAATGACGAGGAATCGATCTTTGAAATCTTATGGTCCTCACAAATACGTCTCGTTAGTTTATGTCCTCACATTGAAGAGGCTCGCATCTATCTATTATGCCACACTCGTCGCACCTGCTGCCAGTAAGTCACAACATTTTTCGAACATGTTTCTCGTATTACATGTCAAAAGGCTTTATTTTCAGTTCTTTTTTTTTTCTAGTGCTCTAAGCGAATCACTGCGCATGCAAGTGCAAATAGTGGAATGATCAAACATTTATTTAAACTTCGATGTAAAATTTATTTGAAATACTAATCAAAAAAATGCTTTTGGAACTTTGTAGACCCTGAAATATTTTATTCTTACGATTAAAATTCGTAAATACATGTGAAATTATATTTTAATCGAATTCAATACGACGAATATGGATTCTTCGATCACGCTATTTAAAAATAAAATTTTTCTGAAAATGTACATTATTTGAAATATTTACAGATTTTTTAAATAATACAACTTATTTACAATCTTATCTAGCGATCGCCTTCTTAATTCTGGTAATCTTTTGGCTGCCACCACAAAACAGTGAAAAAGTGACATTGTGTGGCCTTACGACGTTGATAATATCAATATTTTTGATATATTTTGGACACAAACTGCCACCCCTTCACGGAAAACCACCTCTTCTGAGTTAGTATTATAATCGCCAAGACATTCGTAATCATTTTTTTGAATGAACCGAATCAACGACTCGATGACAGCATTCGAAAATTATTAACAATTTTTCCATTCAAATCAAGGACACAACGTGTCTGAAGTTGATTTTTCCAGTTACACTACAGCATGTCAAGACCTTAATCTCAATCCGGTATCAATTGAATAGATCTCACGTTTTTAAATCCCCGAATGGGTTTTTTCTCAAAAACTACATTCTGCAAACAGTACCAAAAATATTTCTGACTTTATTTCGTATGCAACATTTTTTTCGTGCTATGAACAATGTGCTTTCTTTTTGATAATTTTTTCATGACTTTTGGTTCTCTTGGGATAAAGTCAACAGGATTTTGTCCAAGAATTGTGATTTTCCTAAGAATCAATCACAAAATTTCATTTCATTTTGTTCAGTCGGTTATTGTAGTAACTTCAATCAACTGTTTAGTGATGTAGAATTTCGTTTCAAGTCCCTTCAATCCCTTCGAGTGTATGTGTTTCCTTGATTGAACATGGAATATATATAATGTTAATAGAAATACTCGAATCAAAAATATACTTGAATAATGTGTGTTTCATTGAAATTTGTTTTTCAGTTTGCTTCTACAGTGGCTGCCTCCACGTTGTTACATTTTCTTTGATTATATCGGCTGTGGTGATAAACCTCTCACGGCATCCTCATTGTCGACCACTTCCACGTCTAATAAAGAAACTTCTAGTAGGAAAACTGGGACAATATTTGGCTCTGTGCGATGAAATTAAACTGGTTCGTTTATTCTCCGAACTTTCGATTCACCCCCTAAAAATTGTTAATTTTTCATTGTTACCCTTAATGAAATGAACCGTTTCGATTTATGTCTTAACCGGTACAGATTGAGTCACGAAGATCAGAAGGTGAGCAAGAATTACGAGAGAACGAAAATGTCGACGAAAATTCGTACAGACAATCGAACCCCGGATCTTTCAATTGTTCAGAAAATGGCGAGAGAGAAAACATAATTGTACCGACGTCGAGTACGAATCAATTGGAATGGATTCTCGCAGCAACGGTCATCGATCGATTAGCATTTTTCTTATTTTCTACAATTTTTGCGATCATGGCGATGGTTTGCCTCGCCTAATCCATTCACCTAATAACATCGATTATCTTTTCCCTTCCCCGATGTATCTGCCATAATTGAATAAATATTTTATGGAAAAAAACTTTTACTACTTCCGACTGATCGACCAAATAATTCAGCGAATCATTTTTTCCCAATAATTCGTTCATCTAAATTGATGTTTTATTTCTCATCCGACAGAATAATGAACACAAAAAATCTTTCTAATGTTTTTCTGAATAATTTATTTCTTTAAATAATAACATACAATTAGTGCTAAAAAATTTAGTGTTGTATAAGGACTAGGAAGCGTAAAATAAATGGAATAATGAGAGAAACAATACGCAACGAAACGACATAATCTTCGAGTACACGTTCAATAAATATATATGTATATATATAAATACAGATATATATATATATATGTTTGTATAAAAAAAATTCTCCACATTATGGAGATAGAGATGCTTGAAGAAACTTGACTTGAGAAAGAGAGAAAAATGTACTCTTAGAAATAAATCGTTCGTTGTCGTACCGTGTCAAGGGAAGCGGTAAAAAGACGGAGGAGGGGGGGATTAATATCACGCGCAACTCATGGCGATCTCGTAGAGAACTACGTCACCCGATATTTTCAGAGTATCGACGATCGTTGGTTGCAATCGATGCTTAAATTCACCGATCATCTTGTCACCGAGCCAAATCATGTAACCCTCGTATTCACAGCGTATGCTAAATTGACAAAAAAAAAAAAACATCATCAAGACAATTAGTCGGTAAGATATTTTTTCATCGAAAAGACTCACAGGATTAATCAGTTTTTAATCGCCAAAACAAGTCGTTCGTTGAAATGTGATAAATTGAAATTTTTTCCTGAACAAATACAATTCGATTGTTTTCTGTCTTCAACAAATTCATTTTTCTGTTCAATTATCGCTCATTCAAGAGCTCTAATAATTGGCAATTAAAAACCATTTCTTTTTTTTAAATTTGATAATATTTTGCTTTTCCAGTACAGTTTTAGTGTTCAAATAATTCGAACGCCACTTGGCCTTGTTTAATGAGACAGAGGGGGAAAAAAATTGTGTTATTACGTTAATAGGAAATCACGTCCGGGACCCCAGGATAATTGGCCCTCGTGTCTCTCCTCGTTGCTCCACGCGCCTTCGGCCCAACAATTCATTACAACACACGCAGTCCGACTACCATATTGGAATCTTGGATTTAAATGCAGTGCGATTTCCGGGTGTGGATATAGCATTTCACCCTTTTGTAAATTAACGTAGAATCTGAAAGAAAATGTTCGATATATGAGACTAAAAATGAGAGACTACTTGATAAAATGATGAATTTTGAAAGGGTGAATTTGATCTTTCTCCATAGTCTTTAATGTACTTACGAATGAGGCAGCAGCTTGAGTCTTCCTTTGATAAAAATACGTGCTCCATGATTGAATTCGCGATCGATCGTGACGGTGACTGGTACTTTCTGAAATAAATCGTCAAACAGATCAACCGTGGATTCGTCTTGAGATCTTTTCAATGTGAAATCAAGTTTTATTTGTATTTTATGCAATCATCGAATTCAACGAGTCTTACGAGATCTTCGAACACCGGTTTTTTATCATTGAGCTTTAAATTTCGTAAGGGTTTGCAAATCTTTGGATCAGGATAAATGCAAAGATTTGTTATTCGCGTTCGCACGTCCTCGACTCCTCCAACGATCTCCAAAGATTCGATAGTTTCTAGAGGAAATCGATAATGAAACTCGCAAAAATGTTCACCGTTGATTGCTACCTGAAAAGAATAAAATCTATTTCAATTATCGTCGAATAAATATTCATATTCTAATTCCGATTAATTATAAATTTAATGTTCTCGGGAAGCTACAGTTTTCTGAATTTGAAACCCGGACAGCTGATCTCATTCTATGAATCTTATACCAAACGAAATTTTATACTCACATAAAATTCGTTGGCTCCACAAAAAATGAGCAAATGAAAATAAGAATCTTTCTCGAAAACTCTGGAGCTTGGAACGGCGGGGGAACAGGTTTCTTCGTTTTCCCAAGAATTACGACTTTTTGAATTTCTCACTATGTAACCGCGATCCAAACGCGGATTGAAGTGCAAACCTACATTTCCGGGTAACTTGCATGTAAGATTAATGGCGAATCTGCAAATAAAAGTTTTAACAGAACTTCGATATCGTTGTGCATAAAAAAAAGAAAAAGTTCAATCAAGTTGACAAGAATATTTCATTTTTCATCACAAAAAAAAAAATGGCGTTTGTATTTTTATTTGAATCGAAAGAAATTTGAAAAACTCTTTTTCTTTCAAAAGATTGATATCGATTGTGTAAATTTTAATAAATCTTTTTTATATTCATTCAACAACGGAGTATTGAATCCAATGATTTTGTCTGAATAAATGGCAAAATCGTATTTTATCGATAATATTTTAAGGAATAATAATTACCCAGTAATTTGACCAGGAAGATAACCCGTCACGATGATAGCCGATGTTGGGATTAATTGTATTTGAATCGCGCTTTGACTCGACACATTCTGCAACGTAATAAATGGTTTCCCGTTCAGTTATTCGTGAAAAATTTCTTCGAACCTCTGAATGAGGTTCTTCCGTTCGTACATAGATAGTCGTCAAAGTTGTGATAAAAATCCGTGTGTCGAAATTTCCTGCAAAATGCGATCATTTCTTGCTCACCGGATCGTTTCGATCGAGAATTCAATATCGCGCAGAGCCCTCCCATTATAAGAAAAACTCAGAGTGGCCTATCATTCCAACTTCTTTTCTCCAGTTATTACCGACTGACTGAGAAAACGAAATCATTTTACGTATGAAATCGGCTTGTTTTAATGGATGGAAAAAAAAAATTCAATTTTTCTCGAAGCTATTCAACTTGATGACAAAATATTTATGCTCCGAATCACTATTCCAGAAGACTCTTAACAACTTACTAATAATCGTCTCACGCCCTATGAAATAATCAATTTCTTCGAAGCTGCCTTCCTGCGATGAAAAATAAAAAAAAATTTCGCTTGCTTATGAACCGGGACAACTGACAATTTGTTACTTTTAATTGGCAAGAAGAAAAATCACTCTCGTCTGTTTTCGTTCCGAGCAAACGCTAGTCGTCCGATATTCGCGAGAAAAAAAAATGCCGATCGCCAGCTTTTGCACAGAGGAAAGTGATCAACTGGGGCCAAATGCTTCGGAGCTTCTCAAATTCCTTCTGACAATCGACTCAATTTCATCATACCGTTTTTTTTCTCTAAATATCGAATCATTTATTTTGCATTTCAATTATAAAACTCATTAAATCCTTCAAGGTCGCCAATGAATCGACATTGCTCCTAAGATTTAGATAGTACCGATCAAAAGTTTCCAGACAACATTTCGAAAAAGTTTCGGAACTGTTTTTTGTGCCATTTTTTCATGCTTCGAGTCGAATGAATCGAGTTCAATATTCGCTGAGCAGTAAAATGCTAAAAAGAGTACCAACAAATTTTCCGCAGACTTCAGCCAAAACGATTTCAAATTAAACAGAAGAGGGCGACATTTTTTATTTAAAAAATTTCGAGTTATTCTCCAGGCAAAACCATAAATATGGCATGAAACCTCGCAATGAGCGTTACAATTTTCGAATCAATTTTTTCTCAAGCTACTAAAAGCTTTCAATACCAGAGTATGCAAAATACGATTAACTGAATATTGCACACGACCCCAATCCTCAAAATTCCCAAAATGAAGAAAACTCTGATTCGTGTACGCATATTTTTGTAAAATTGCAATCGATTCCCTTCGAAGAAGGGATACAGGCAGAAGAAGATATCGTTATTATCGACCAAACGATCTGAAAAGAACTCTGCACTTTTCCAGCAGTAACATTCGTATATTCAGAAATTTATCCCTGCAGCTGTCATAGCAAAAAAATGATTTTCTTCCACATTAAAAATTCATCATCGCCATTCAACTGAATTAAGAATCAAAGACGAAAAAAAAATTTCTTTTCAATTCTTTTCAGTTGAAGAAATATAACTGAAAGACTCAAATAAAAGTTCGAAACGACGTTTCCATTGTACCAACGTGACTGTACGACAGAATACGAGCTGAGCCGAGAATTTACGGAATTGACCGAATCACCGCACAACTATATTCGCACCAATATCACCAAGATAAAAACACAACAGAATATTGAGCGAAGCAGATGTCGCGATCACATTTTACGTTCGACAAGATTTCACTCGAGATACAAAAAGAAAAAAAACACATTTTTCACCGTACACTCACCAACGGTTTTGTGTTAGCATCGAAAAATCGAAATCTTTTGAACGCTTCTTGTTTTTTGTCAACGATATTTTCCACTGTGGATTCCGGCGACATGATTCTCGCGTGTTATGCTGCAGGAGAACAACACAGCTCCCGATAGATTCGATGTGTCTACACACTTATACAAGGATATTCTGCCAGCTCAGTAACTCGTTCGAATATTTCCGTTGCACATGTGCCAACACGTAGCCACTTGTCGACCTCGCCCTCCCACAATTCATGAGATTCTTTATGTGATTATTTGAGGCTCATGACACGTATGATACCAGTGACTATTTAAATGATAATAACTAGGCGGGAACCGAAGAGGATTATTAACACTGCATCGAAACACAGCTCTCCGGCTGTATTTTTATTTCAAGCTTTCCTCTTCAATGCTAAGCGAGTTCTAACTGAAATCGAGTCCGATTAAATTTTTCCTCTCCTATTGATTTCTGGTAAAGAAATGTGTCAAATTATCGAATTTTGTTTCCGTTCTTATATCTTTCATTCATTGCAGAAAAAAAAAACGTTAATTTAGTAGATTGATGTGATGATTCATCATCGAATCGAATTGAAAATTTCATCTCTAGTTTTTCTATCGCATATTTTCTGTATTTTTCGTTTTGACACTTTCGTTTACTCCAATTTCTCTAAAGCCCTCATTTTTTCAAAGATTCTTTTCCAAAATCTAGACTCCGATTAATTCAAATGTTATTTGAAAATTTGAAGGTCTCGATTACCGAATCTGTGAGCCTCAAAAAATTGAGAATTTCCAATCAACGATAGGAATGCCACTGATTTTTGTACTATAAAAAATCTTTTGATGAATAAAATAAATCGATGGCCGAATTCGAAAAGAAACATTATAACCGAATCTAGTCGCTGCCTTTTATTGTATTTTCTTTTACACCAGTATTTTTAATTAAAAAAAACCCTTTACTCACCTCTGAAAAATGCATTCGTTAATACAGTTTTCCGATTCGAAACTTCGTCCAATCGTTGCTACGACGAAGGAAGAAAAAACGAAAAGTTTATTGATAAAAACAACTGATTTATTTATTTATCATAATTAACGATCATAAAGTGTTCTACAATCATGAAAACTGAATATATAAGATGATAAATTCGAGTAGGATCAACAGTAAAACGAGACAGAGACAAGCTAAAAAATTAATCGAAGAATAATCTACGATTAATTTTGTATTTCTAAACGATTATCTACATGAATTTACTCAATCGTGAATTTTTTTTTTTTTTTTTTTTTAAATATATTTGTCTTCGTTCGATGATAAATAAGAGGAAATATTGATTGTGGTAACGGAGATTGTTGCTTGAGCTTTGTACAGAGGCTCGAATACCCGTTCGTTTATCTTTTTATGTTAAAAAAATATATATATATATTTCGATATATATATGATCCGCATCGGAGTTTGAGATTTCGTAAGTGAGCGTGCTCCTCGCTCGTCGTTGAGGATTATGAACAATTAATTGTTTCCTTATTTTCTGTTCGTGTTGGCAGTTTCATTGAGAAAAGAAAAAAAAAACACGATTGATCAACAAATCCATCGCAATGAAATATATATGGACCGTTGGTCACGGTATAATATCGTATTATATTATTTATAGGACTCTTGAATCGAACATCGAACATCTTGCAACGGTATTGCAAGACGAGAGTTCGAAGATCACAGATTGTGTGACCGAATTGTGCACTTATTAATGAATTTTTTTTATGCCTTCGATTGATTCTCTTGAAATATTATTCGATGACACTTCATTACAGCCTCTTGTATTTCTTGTACACGTGTACGAGTGTTTTTTTTTTTTTCCATTAATTGAGATGAGAAAAAAATTCATTTCGAATTGAACATTGTTCTCGACCTTACCGCGATTTGGAAGAAGAACAACTAAAGCAAAGTCAACAATAAATAATCGATACATTAGCGAGTATTTTTTTATCGAGGTACCGTTTTTTATTCGCTTAAATATCGCGAGGCTCATGCGGATCCGGAAGCGCTTGCCAGTTGGGCTCGGTGCCCCAAATCTCACGTGCGTATTCCTCGATCGTTCGATCTGATGAGAATTTTCCGGACGATGCGATGTTGTGAATCGCCATTTCCACCCACTTGGTTTCATCCTGCAGGAACAAAAAAAAAATTCAATACGCCAGCAGAGATAACTCGATTTTTTTTATCTGAGGCTTTTGCAATTTTGCGAATAACTTTTTTCTTTTTTTTTTTTTTTTTCTGTCACGAATTTGTATCTCACCTGATAAGTTTCACTGACACGATCTTGAGTCTTGATATAACTCTCGTAATCAGCGAGAAGGAAAAATCTGTCCCATTTCATGAGAACGTCGACTACGTCCCTAAACTCATCGGGATTATTGGGGCTGAAAAATCCTGCCTGGATCTGATCAATGCACTGTTTCGCTTCTGGCAATTTGTTGTAATAATCCCAAGCGTTGTAGCCTCTCTTCTTCAGAGCCTCGACCTCGTCGACATTCATTCCGAAAATGAAGATGTTTTCGTTGCCCATTTCCTCTGCCATTTCGACGTTGGCTCCGTCGAGTGTGCCGATTGTCAATGCACCGTTCAACTAAAATCATTATTTAATATTATATCAGCTATCAACGACTCAAACGATTTGACATTTTCGTACAGTCAAAATTTCCGATTGAGATTCAACTCGAACGAGAAATATTTGAAATCGGTTACTTGGCGGCTTTAAAGAAATCACGAAAAAATTGAATATTTAGAAAATGACTAAACAAAAATGATAGTAAAATGAAAAAATTAATTTTAATTTAGTAGCTTGATAAGGAATTTTGTGTAAAAAAGCAAAAAATTTGGAATATTTTTTGTAGCAGATATTCAAAGGATCGATGAAAACAAAATTAGGACGAATTCGATCGAAAAAAACAAGTAAATTTTTCGTTTTGAGGATAAGAGGATAATTTACCATGAATTTCATGTTGCCAGTGCCAGAAGCTTCGGTACCAGCGGTTGAGATTTGTTCGCTGAGATCGGCAGCAGGTATAATTTTTTCGGCGAGTGTGACTCTGTAATTTTCGAGGAAAATAACTTTGAGCTTGTCACCGACTATCGGATCGTTGTTCACGACATTTCCAACGCTGCAGATCAGTTTTATTATTTTTTTGGCTAACAAATAACCGGGAGCAGCTTTTCCACCGATCATCACAGTCCTCGGTACGAAAGGCGCTGATGGATTTTTCTTTATTCGGTTGTACAGCGTTATTATGTGCAGGCAATTGAGCAACTGACGTTTGTATTCGTGAATACGTTTGACCTGATAAAAAAAAAAATAGAACATTTAGCTCGCTCAAGAAATTAGCTTATGTTCCAACATTTTTCGTAATCGTCATTAAATATTTTCTAAAATAACTCTTACCTGAATATCAAAGATCGAAGCCGGATTGACTTTCACACCGTATTCACTTTCGAGTAATTCAGCGAGGCGTAATTTATTCTCTTGCTTAACTTTGACGATGCTCCTTTGGAAGGTCGGATCTTTGGCCCATTTTTTCAGAGCCTTGAGCTGTTCAAGATGGACGGTCCACTCACTTCCAATTTTCTGTGAATTCATAATTCATTCATTATCAAAAAATGTGCAGTTACAACAAGTTATACCAGTTGAATTCACGGCTTTTTTTTTGCATTTACCAAAAAACATTCAATTGCTTATTTTTGAATGATCAGTGAAAACTAAGTGCTGAAAATCGTCAAGGAAATTATTGAATCAGAAATGACACCTCACCTCTTCGATGACGTCGGAGAGATTCGGATTGCACAGCAGCAGCCATCTCCTGGGAGTTATTCCGTTAGTCTTGTTTTGGAATCTTTCTGGATACATTTCATAGAAATCACGGAATCTGCAATTCAATTATTTTCGTCGATTAAAAACAGCCCATGAATTTGAGTTTGAAGAATTCGTCATTCGATATACGAGCAATGTTTATTTTACGATTGAAAATTCATTTGGTAGACGTGACGTGAAAAGCCACAAAGTTTTTATCCCCCTAGGAAACAATTGATTTCCAGAAATGGTGAAAAAGTTAATTGTGTGAAAAAGTGAAATTTTACTCCGCAATTTACGATTTAAAATTTATTTAAAAAAATTGAAAGTCACATAAAAATAAAATGTTAAGTAAAATAAAAGTTCCAATATTTCATGGTATTTCTGACGACAATTTCAGCTTCGAATATTTTCGTATAAATTTGTTTACGCACACACTGTCTTTAAGAATTTCCGAATGGATTCTAGCGACCCCGTTGATGGCGTGACTGCCGACGATTGACAAATGTGCCATATTGATTCTCTTTTCGCCGTCTTCCTCGACGAGTGACATGCGTCTCAAGCGATCGAGATCGCCGGGATATTTTGCCCCGACTTCTTGAAGATGGAGGAAATTAATGTGATAAATAATTTGTAGATGTCTTGGCAGGATGCTCTCGAGCATGCTCGTAGGCCACCGTTCGAGGGCTTCGGGAAGAACGGTGTGATTGGTGTACGCGCAAGTTCGGATCGTTATATCCCAAGCCTGAAAAAATCAACAAAAGAAAGCATGAAAAAAAAAATAATAATTTATGAAAGTGACAACTAAAGAGAAAGGAAAAAAAAAAAAAAAGTTTCTCGTACTTTTTCCCACGACAAGCCCTCAACGTCGACAAGAATTCTCATAAGTTCGGGTAGAGCGAGCGATGGATGAGTGTCGTTCAATTGAATAGCAACTTTGTCAGGGAAAGCTTCAAAATCCATTCTGTGATGATCGCGAGAGCCAAATTTGCTAGATTTATAACGTCTTATAATATCTTGCAGAGTCGCCGCAACCATAAAGTATTCTTGCTTCAGACGCAATTCTTTGCCCTCGAAAAAGTTGTCGTTTGGATACAAAACCCGGCTGATGTTCTCAGCCAAGTTTCGATCAAAAACTGCTTGAATATAATCACCGTCGTTGACTGAAAACGAACAGTATATATCGTCAGAGAAATTGGCGCTATAAAAATAATCAGAATAACACCGAATTCGAATTTTTATTTCCAAAAATTCTTCATGCCATGAGTACTTACAGAATTTCAGATCAAATTCAATCGGTGATTTGGCCGACCAGAGTCTCAGAGTGTTGACAACATTATTTTTGTATCCCGGAATGGGATTGTCGTAGGGCATCGCGAAAACGACCTGACAGACGAATTAAATCACGATTTAAAAGTTTGCCAACTAAAAACTCAGTAGAAATATTGCCAAATGCATGAAAACAGGTTTTACAGTTTCGTGGGTTTCACAGGTCCATGAAAATTTATAGTGAAATGTAAATAAAAGGATTTGATGAGATCGCAATTGCATCTGTGAATATTTTTGGAACTCACCTGCGTGTTCACCCATTTCTTGCCCTCCGGTGTATCAATCACGTGCCCGTAGAAATTGACAGGCAGCATAAATTCCGGTCTCGCTTTTTCCCAGGGATTACCATACCTGAGCCAATCATCAGGTTCCTCAACTTGTTCACCGTTCTTTATTTTTTGAGCGAAAATTCCGTATTCGTAACGAATACCGTAGCCATATGCAGCCAAACCAAGAGTCGCCATACTGTCGAGGAAACAAGCTGCCAAACGACCCAAACCACCATTTCCCAAACCGGCATCTTCTTCCAATTCTTCCAGCTCTTCGATGTCTAGTCCCATCTAAAAGAGAATCGATTCATTGATTCTTATTATTAAGCAGAGCTAATAAGAGGTCAAAAATATCACTTCGGGATCAGTTTTTTCAAACAATTGTATATAACTACGTTTCCAATGACATTTTTTACGCTAGTGACTGAAGTAATGATTGAATTTTATTTATACGACATTAATAACTAGAAAAATAAGTATTTTATTGTTGAATTCGTTTAAGCAGGACTTTTGAAAGAGTTTAAAGAGAATTTGTTTTTTTTTCCTTTTTATTATCATTTGATTACCTGATACATAGCCTCATCGCAAGCTCCTTGGATTCCCAAATTGATCATCGTGTTTTGAAGCGATCTGCCCATGTAATACTCCAACGAAAGGTAGTAGACTCTCTGGAAAATGAAATAATTCAATTTTCAATGTACCGATCATCTTATATGGCGTTGAAATTCTAGTGAAGGAATATTTATTAAATTTCATTTATTAATTTTTCTTTCTATTTTTGAAATAAAACTTTCAAGTTTATCGTGAATATAATTTTTCAATTATAATCCAACGGATTATATTTCAGTGCCCAAAATTCTACTCCACTCTATTGTGACACGAATTGAAACAAAAAATTTCGTCACATCTCGACGATTGCGACTTCGAAATCGTGGACTACTTTCATATCGAAATATTTCTATTGCTTCCGCAAAATTCGTGAGCTTTTTGTGATGATTTTTAGCAAAAAAAAAAATGTTTCCTTTCTTTAATTTTAAAAGATTTTTTACGTCTTCGAAGTCGAATCGCTGTGGCGAAAAAGAAATTGCATCGGATGTCGACTTCAGATTTTAGTGAACTCATTTTGGTAAATACACTTTCGTTATACGATTTTATGCTTTTGGATTATTCTAATGCCTTTATTTAAATAGGACACTGTATAAAGTGAACCAGAGATCGCTGAGAATGTCGTGGGAAAACTCGTTATTCGACGTAACGTTGAATCGGTCTCACGCAGCGACAGAAGGTTGGAGTAGGGATTAGGAGATCTATTAATTCCTGAAATTTTAAACTCAAAACTGAAAAAAAATTAATTTATTCGATGCACAAAGTTTTTGTTGACTCCAAAAATTGTAACAAACAAATAGAAACGCGTTGATTAACATAAATTCGGTTGATCAATCACTCAATTCGCTGATTCAAGTAAATATTGCTTACGACGACGATAACATTATTGAACAAACGAAAATTTTGTTGAATCAACAAATTGTTGGCAATTTGTTCATTTAACAGAAATTCTCTTGGAACACAAACTTCTCGGTATATGTTGTCTTAGCAGTTATCTCGGTGTAAATATTTTCAAGAATAAACCTACGAATGTGATTCATACCGACCGAACTAGCATCAGTGAGGAAGAGAGATAGCTGATAAAAAGAAAAGTACAAATTTTCCAGACCGTTCGAACGATTCAGAAAAAAGTTTCCTACATTCCTCCATGCCACGGCGTAGGTCAATTTTTTTTTACCGGAATGGTTGAAAAGATCGGAAAATTTCCACTCTCGCAAATGCTAAGAAGATGAAGCGTTCTGCATTTTACTCAAGAGCAGGTAGAGCGGCTCGAGTTTGCTGGAGAATTCTCGAGTCATTCCCTTCTGTCAAAAGATTCTTCTGTCAGATGATTCTAATGGAAAAGAAGTTTTGACTCAGATGGGAGCTAGAACAGTGATTGTGTAGCTTTGAGTAATCGTTCCTTCGGGACATCGAAAACCTCACAAATTATTTTATATTTTTGCCTATCTTCGTCATCCTGGTTACATCGATAAAACTGCTGCAATTGTCTTCTTCTCATAATAACTTTTTTAGTCTGGCAGACACTCCGATTTGGTCAATAATTGTTCGATAAAAAAATGAATTTTACGTCAAGATTCGTTCTGAAGGAGCTTGACGTTGACTTTGGCCCTTCTTTAATAAATTTTTTTACTAAATAAATTCGAAAATCATTCTCGTATCTCGTATTTTGGCAATCGCAAAAAATAACTGCCACACTCTGCTGTTGGCGAAAGACTTTTGCTTTAATTATAAAAATTGATCGGTTTCCCCATGTTCCACGGAAGTTCCAAAGGAATAGTATGCTTCTTGAAAAGAAATTTAGCTGGATGTACCAATCTCACAGTTCTTCTATATTTCATTATAAAAATTTCGAAATTCATGAAAGTGGACTTTTTCTGGCTCACTGTAGCAGTTGACAAATGGTCCATGCAAAGTAACGTAACAATTGAGTAAATACCGCGATCTCTGCAATCGTTTTCGCACCCCCGTGGGTTATTACCCCCGGAAAAGAGTGTATCTCGAAATTCGTATTATTTGTTTTCCTCGACGCGAGAATCTTTCACTAAGGAATGATTTTCTTGGCTCGGAGAAGCATCAATTTTTCCCAAATTCTACGACGAAATTATGATTTTACGAAAGAACGTCACGTCAGACTTTTTCGTTCCGTGTGTACGAGCCAAAAATTTCAAAAACTTTGGCAAACTCTCCAAAAATAATAGCTCGACGAAGAGGAAAAGAAGATGAGGAAATACGAAAGCTTTTAAACTCGTTTTTTTCTTCGTTATTTCCACAATCATTATTAAATTGTGATTTAAATTTCAATAAAAAAAATTGATCAAGTATGAAGCAGTCTTTATGAAAGCTATTACGAACGCTTTGAAAATTGTTTTTCCCAATGTTTTTCGCTGCTCGGAAGTAAGCTGAAGCAAGATCTAACAAAAAGCTATTACCGCAGGCGTTTTTGAAGGGGCTATGGAGCTCAAAATATCTTCCAAGTGATGGCTGATATTGCAGCTCCGAAATAAAGTTCTAACGAACGAAATATTCTTCAGTCTTTCAAAATTTCGTGTTGAAAGTCAATGTTATATCATAACAGTAATGATGCGATGTAATGGGCCAACGCGAAGTAGCTACACGGATCATATGAGTTGTTCTTGAAATAGAAGAGTATCAGTGGCATCGAGTTTGGTGCTTCGTGCCTTCTGACAATGAAATTGTTCCCGAAGTGTTATACGAGCATTATCCGTGTGTTTATGTCCTCGTCGTTACTTGTTATGACTCGTATATTTGAGCCATAAGTTATTAGTTAAGAATATGTCGTCGCTCGAGTCTTATATCAGTCGGTGATAATATAATTAAAACACAGCAGCTATGTGATCTTCGACCTCGAAAAAATGTTCAAGCGATCGAATTCGATTTGAACTTTCGATGCTTCTATATATATATACTTGTTTTCAACGATAATATTCCAGGCAGTTTGGTTCGTCTATTTATACCATCGTCAAGTGACTCGTCACCGTATTTTTATTTATACCATCAAAATTAAATTATTCAAGTAATAAACGAAAAATACACCGAAATTTTGTGGCTGAGCGATGCAGAAATCGCTCAGTTTGCTCAACAATTCATGACGATATTTCCAAAATATTTTTTTCATAAAAGCTCGACATCAATCGTCACAGATTGTTGAAAATACTCAATGTTCGTTGTATAATTTATTTTACTCTGTAAAAGTCACGAAGAAAAAGTCAGGTGAAGTAAAAAAAAAAAAAAAAAAATTAGTTACGACCTACAATTAAAATAATGAAACGTTGTGATAATAGATAATAAAAAAAAAAGAATTATGAAGCGACAAAATGCCATGATATATTCACTCCGTTCTATTAAAAACCAGTTGTATACGAGTACAATGAGTATATAGTGGAAGGAGAAACAACACGATTGGTTTACCGGTTTACCGGCAACACGCGGGAAAAGTCATTCATCTTCCAGGATTAATTTAAAAAAGGGTTATCGAAGCTTGTCAAATGAGAATACGATTTGAATGAAAGGTGTTTGCGGTTTCGTCTGGTATAAAAGCTGTCCGTGAAACGTATTATCTTTCAGGCTTTTCGTGTCTTTGAAGTATGTGGGCCAAGGTCATTTGCTACCCTTACGAGAATGGATGTGAAGTTCGAGGAGGGCGTTGTTTCTTATCAAATTTGCATTCTTTATCATTTTCATAATGAAAATATGAATTTAATTGAAAATTAAACTGACCTTGGGATCTTTTTCGTAATAATACTGCTGGGTACGAATCCATCTCGAAACAAGACTGTCCTTGACGCTGTGTGCCAGAGCGAAATAATAATCTCTGCTGGTGGCAACGTTACGATCTTTCACGAGGGTATAATGAAGATGTCGGTTAAAGGTTTTTTTGAAATTCGATACGTTAGCGACGTCAACGATACCGCGTACCGAGATCTGCTTTCTCTTCTCAGAATCGGCATCTTTCGAAGACATTTTTTTTTTTCACTTTTATATCAAAACTCGAAACGTCTTTTCTCTACGCGATTAAACTCCCGTTTATATCTATCTTTATCTTTCAATGAATTTACAATCTAGTTTTACCGCTCGAGTTACACAACAGTTGACGCTCGAAGTTCGAGAGTACGACTGGCGCGGAGCTGGACGCAACGTTGACGACAGACCGCGAGAGCTAGACGTATCCCAACTTACGATGAACGATACGACGGTCACCTTGCCCCAAGGTTGCGCATGCGCTTTTATCGTCGCTCTCTTCTTCATCAACTCGTCGAGAGCAAATAACAAAAAAAAAAAAAAAACAAAAATCCCCATTTGGCCAATCAACGAATCACCGAATCCCCTTGTTCTTTCTCTCGATGCTTAATCTTCACTACGGAACATTGATAAGAAGAATTTTCGACCGAGATCCACTCACCGGGGCTCGTAACCATGAAATCATTACTCTCAACGTTTCCCATCTAATTCAAGCGATAAAATTTCCTCTTGGGACTGTACTTCGTGTACATTAGACTCCGAAAAGGTGCAGCTCAATGTCTTGGGACACTCGCACACACTCGCGTGAGTGCCGGAGAAACAGCTGAAACGCAGGTTCTCATTTTCCTTGGAAACACGCTTGGATATTTCGATGAAAAAAAAAAGTCACACCGCATTTTCTGAAGAACCCGAGATCAACGTGTGGACTTGTAACGTTTTGGAAAATTCGTGTGATTTTTACCGACGGAACGACCGATAGATGGCCGCCCCGAGCTCTCGTTTCTCGAAATCAGCTGGACCGCTTTATTCTCTGTCTGGACTGATGAATCGTCGTTTAAAATCGTTACCATAAATAACTATATTAGTTTGCTCTGAGATGATGCACGTTATAGCGAGATTGTCCCAGGGATCAATGTTCAACGAGATTCTTTCATTGCCAATTTTTCTTTTACCCTCAAATTATTTAGTCTACATTGGTGAAAAACATTTTAACATGAAAATATTTCAATACGATAGACACTCAATTATCATTCTTAGTTAATAAACATTTTTTGATCATCTCTTTGGCTGTAGCTTGAGACATTTTTTTTTTTTGAATTTTTTTTTTATCCATGGAGCAAATTGTGACGAATTAAAATACGAGCGACTCTGTGTATCGATCGTACCATTTTTAAAGTTCAGAAATGTTAACGCATGTGGCAATTGCGATACACGAAAAAAATTATGATTTAAAGCGATACTTACGTCCTTTTATTCTAATCGATAATTATCATTCATTATTAATCTCACAAAATCATTGACAACGATGATTTTTAATAGAATAAAAATCTTTCTCTGATCTATGAATCGTGATGTGCGTTAAAATCTCTTAAAATTTCTTGACTCATTGAAATTGAGTTTAAAAAATCAGTAACACGTGTTTATTCGAAATTTTCTTTGCCACGTTCAAATTATTTGTTCTAGTTTCTACAAAAATTTGTTCATACTGATAACAAGCTTAATTACGAATATTTATGGCAACTACTTCATGAAATTTACTATCGACGATCGTATTTTACTTTTTTACATCGATTGATCATGAACCCAAATGCAATGTAACAGAATTAATCTCTGGACGTGTAAGCAGAAAATTAAATTGATTAAAATTTTGTTGATCCGGATCCATATATGTAAGTACTCACATCCACCATTACAGTAAGAAGCTCTTAATGTAATAATTCGATACAATGTAAAAACTGTAAGACTGAAATGTTATACGAGTCGAATGAACTTTAATTTCATTAACTACCAATTACTTACTTCAACATTCACCAAATGACTCACTCCTCAATCCATAAGTCAAATGCCACAAAAAATCACAAAAAAACCAATTGGGATTGACGACCACAGCATCAGAAGAGATGCGTCGGGCAATACAACGATTTTTCTCTTCGTTTCTTCGCTCCTGAGTAACTCTTTTTTCAAATATCTTCACCCCTCATAAGTTAATCCCAAAAACAGTGCTCCAAAAACGCCAATTTCCAAAACTACTTACTTCACTCTGCACACACGGGAAGAAATATATATTTTTTTTTTTTTATATACAAGTGAATCGATTTCAGTAATTCGCTAAAAAAATTTATTAATTTCGTTCAAATTTATTTATTCGGCAAACTCATTCGCTTCCGGTAGATACGAAATTGTTGGATCAATCAAGTTTTTTTACAGTGCAAAGTATTGATTTTTCGAGGCTAACGACGTTGGAGTAGCGACGCGAGCATAGATGCTTCGGAACATTACGACTCCGAAATTTTTCTGCTCCAAAATGTCACTAGTTTATAATGCTCTCTCTCTCTCTCTCTCTCTCTCTCTCTCTCTCTGTTATATCGATTTCCCAATGGATATAGAATATTGACGAACGTTGGAGTGAGCGTACTTCGAAGTGGTAACGATCATAAAATTTATTCCAAAACGTTATTACTCCAAAATATTGATGCTTCATAAAAAAATACCGATATTCTGGAGCACTAACGTTTCGAAGCATATCTGATGATAAGTGAAGCTATTTGAGATAAGAGCTGACACAGATATATTTAAAAAAAGAGTCGTTGTGGAGCCGAAAACGAACTAGTAAAATCGTTGCACCGTTTGTTTTCGTCAGAGTGAGTAAAAAAAAACTTGTATACACGAGACTGGTTGATTGGATGAGATGAAAAAAAAAACAGTTTGATTAATTTCTACAAAGCTCGAATTCTCGAATATTACGTGGATGTTGTTTTTGTTTTGTATTTTTATTTATAAATTAATCGTGCGGATGCAGATGCAATAATGAAAACGTCAATAAGCGGGTACGCGTAGTATTACAATTCTCATTCTCAACACGTTTTTGCCATCGTCCTGATAAAAACACGTGATTCTCGATAATAATTAATATAGATATATAGATACCGTGATATAATATAAAGTTGCATCTTCATCAAATAGCCTTTCTAACGTGTTTCGCCAACAGTTTTACCATTCGTGTTAATTCATTCTTTCCTCTTTTTCATTTTCTTTCGATTATTCTCTCGTGAGTGTATGTGTGTGTTCGTTTCTTTTCTTTTCTTTTCTTTTCTTTTTTAAATATAATTCAGACGTTTGTTTTACAATATATTACGTGTATAATTACAATAATATAATAGTAGAGATGATATTTCGCAATTTCTCAACATGATTAAGTGTCCGATACAATATATTCGTTCGTAAATTCGCTTTCTTTCTTTTTTTTTTTTTTTTTTTTTCTTTTTTTTCTTTTGTTCGTTTAACTTAACTTTTTGTTTTCTTTACTTATTTAATCTTTAATCGCGTCAACAACGAAAAAAAAAAAAAAAAACACGCCGATGATCGCTGCAGGTTTATGCTATATTAATATCTTAAAAAACTAAAGATAAAAAAGAAACAATATCGTCAAGCGCATTATTAGATGGTTTTTAACTATAGGTTCTCTTACGGCTCAACACAGCACATATATAATGTTATACTCTTCGCACGCTCAAGCTTTCGTCTTTTCTACGACTTTTTATTTATTTTTTTTTTAATTCAATTTTTTTTTTTTTTTTTTTTTTTTTTCATCAACATCGCCAATCATTTATTTATTTTTTTTTCTTTTTTTTTTCATTTTTTCGACATTACTTGCAAACCCACAACAATGAACGTAACGAAAGCTTACCTCCGCTGCATAGAAAAATTGTGAATTTCCCTCATTTCATACGATTAATACGAACGGAAATGTTCGTTTTTTTTTTTTTGTTTAATTTCTTTTTTCTGGATGATGCCTCGAATGGTCGTTATGAGACAATGCGGCGAGTCGAATGATTATAACTCTAATACTTATGGATATTCAAGTTTTGTGTTTGTTACTTCTCTCTCCTTCTGGCTGATTTTTTGTTTTTTTTTTTTACTTTCTCGCTTTTTTATTTGATCTTTCGAAGGACGGGTG
The DNA here is from genome assembly GCA_037576405.1 of Campoplex capitator. NCBI lineage: Eukaryota > Metazoa > Arthropoda > Insecta > Hymenoptera > Ichneumonidae > Campoplex > Campoplex capitator. The sequence continues at coordinate 1,335,071 of JARBWI010000323.1, read as the reverse complement.
TTATCGACGAATTTTAGCGGAGTTGGTGAAGGAGCGGACATATTGAATGGGTGAGGAAAACTCTCATGGGGAGCTTCTTTTATGAGTTTTATCTCGTGTATTTTCTTTTTTTCTCCTTTCTCAACGTAAAGCTTGACGAATTTTCGAAGAAACAAAAAAAAAGAAAATTCGCAAGTGCTACCCCGGAAACGAGCCTCCCCCATTGCACTGTAAATATCATACCATCGTATCGTAATACCGAACAATTAATTAATCTCTAAAAATTATCATTTTTCCGCCGTTTTTTTTCTCTTGTTTCGTTCGTTCTTTTTTTATTCTTTTTTGTTTTTTTTTAAGATCCTATTCTGATTATTTGATGTCAGAGTGATCCTGAACTCCTGCTCTTGAATATCTTTCTCGTTATTTCATCGGTCCTCCTCACTTTTTTTTTGTTTTTTTTTCTTCGTTTCGTTTCGTCCATCCATCGAAAGTGCTTTCTTCCTCGACATAACAGACTCGTTCGAAATAATGACCCTCCACATTCTCTATCGACTTCTCAACTCTTCTCGTTTCCGTTTATCTCTTTATTGTTTTTCTTTTTCTCAAAGAATCATACAGAAATTTATTCATTCCGTACGATCTTCATCATTCTTCTCTACATTCGTCTCGTTAATATCAATCCATTCTCTCCCTCCCTCCCTCCCTCCCTAATTCCCTCACGCTCTTCAATTACAATCGAATAATTATCGCTCCATCTTATATTAACCTTACTCCTCCTTCGTCGGTTCGGACTTTTTGCCGAGAGGAATGGCTGCCTTTACTCTGCAAACAAATAACAATTCCCAGACGTTAGTTCGAATTAAAATATATTTATAAACAACTTTCAAATAATATCAAATCGTTTTTGCGAGCTGAATAATCAGTCGAAATTTTTTGTACGAAAGAATTTTGAAATTTTTTAAAATAAATTTATTACAAATCCATCGATTTTTTGACAGTTGCTCGGCTCGATTTACAGCATTCGGTGATTCATTATTTTTTTTTGAAATCGATGAAAATTGGCGACGAATCGTATAAAGAATATTTTTGCACAACGTTCAAGACTCTAATCGTTTTTAAAGAGAAAAAATTTGAAAAATTCTTTGTTGGATTTTGATCGAACAAAAGTTCTGACAACTCACTTGGCTGTAAGCTCGTTGATTTTTCCATGGACAAGAGCAAAGTTCTGGTCGATTTGCGCCTTGTTCGTTTCATAAACTTTGGGAAGCGTGAAAAGCGCGACCACTCCTGCGAACAATAATATTTTGTTTTGTTTTGTTTCTTTTTTTTTCGAAATGTGCACGGTAATCGTTAAGTGCAGATAATTCGTACGAAAAATCCGAGAATACTCTACTCACCAATGATTATGAGGGTCATTCCATTGAACCAAGAACCGAGATAAGTGAAGGTCCACAGAACGACACCGAATTTGAGCGAATCGATGAAATCTTCGACGAGGAAGAGTCGACGTAATTCAGCAACAGCTGCATTGGCGTGCGCGACAGCGACGTCAGCAACTTCGTGAACCTTCTCAGCCGGTAGCGTCAGGTCTACCTCAAGAATGTCTCTGAAAATATGAGCAACAACATTCAACTTTTCTTGCTTCCAGAATCCAGCATCAGGATTATTGACGTTAAAAAAATTTCGAATTTTTTTAAGACAGCCAGTAATTTTTTTTTTTTATTCCACTTTCCCCGCCCCCCCTCCCCCCTTTTTCAAGCGACAAAAAGCACGGGAAAAATGTGTGTTTTTGTAACGCCCTTCCAAATCGAACTAAAATCTGTTTAATTCGTTGTTTATTTTATAAACTAATAGCTCCTCTGATGTGCATATCCATTAGTCGTTAGAATGAAGAAACTCATTAGCATTTAAAGATATGAGGAGCGAGTCAATAAAATCACACGAAATCATGTCAAATCGAAAAGAGACAAAAATTCACAAATAAAATTCAAAATACTCACTTGAACGGATGTCCGTCAGACGTCTTTTGAACAGCTTGCATGAAAGTCTTGTACACGCGGAAGCCCACAGTTCCACATAACGTGAGAAGCGACAAATACGCGAAAACGCTGATCAGACTGAAATAGGCCAGCGACAAAAGTACACCGAGCACCGCACCAAAGACGACTCCAGTCTTTTCCGGTTGACGCCAATAGATTAACGCAGCCACTGTAACCGATTAATCAACTCGTTAATGTACGAATTAAATTTATAAATAGTATGAAACTTAATTTAACGTCGACCACATTTACATCGATCATTCGTTATCTCAAACTTATACGAAATCTAAGTTTTAATGAACGATTCCATACTGTTCAATATTTTTACTTATCCAATCTGAAATTCGAAACAAAGCGGCTAAAACTCATAGCGGTTTATTTCAAAACTCCGTTATTCAAAACCCCAATCAGAAATCATATCCGGAAACGTTCGAATCGAAAAGAGAAGAGACCTTTAGAAATTGCAAAAGCACGAGAGCTCCATATCAGACGTGTCGATATTGATATTCCGCGTGTCAATATGTGCTGAAGCTGCGTGTTTACACGTACGAAACTCGAACAGCTGAGCGTACAAATAGCAATTCGCAAAGAAGCACATATATCCGATGCCGAAAATTATTTGTTTTTTATTACCATTGACAGATGTTTTTAATAATGATGATAATCGTTGAAAAAAAAAAATTGCTCATTCTTGTGCTAAGGTTATCAGGTGTTTAATTTTTCACGTTCATCCGGGCGGAATGATATTACGATTGCATTTTTATACCATCAAAAACATTCTCGTTTGTTTTCTTCTTTCTTTTTTTATTACACTCTCGAGTCAAATGGCCGTTGGGACATCGCTTTCCAAATGTTTTTTCGATCGTTAAAAAAAATATTTGGATCGACGATGAAATGTTTCTCTTCTGTCTGAAATTTTTATCGATCCCCGAAATCGTGGCTCTTATCCCTGATTGTTTTATTCTCCTCATTTTCGTCGCATTTTTTTCCCGACCGAATCGATTTTTTTCCCTTTCCTACGACCCCTTTTTTCTCTATAATTACAAACTTAACCTTTTTTTTTGACGATCTGCCAAATATTGAATTGAAATATTGAATCATTGTCGAGTGGGTTTTTGGAAAGAGGTCACGCGTCGTATCATTTTCTCTTCAAAGTTAAATGATTTCTTTGAAAGAGCATCATAGTTTGTAGTGAAAAATGAAAGTTGTATCAAAAGTTGAGTTAATGTATTCATGCTTGCTACCATGACTTTCGTTCGAGAGTTTAAGAGGATCGAAGAGTACGAGGCCCTCTCGATATACGTCTATATACGTACAAATGCATATAAAGAAAACAACGAGTGGGAGCGTTAGGTGGCACACGAATAAGTAAGAAAAAAAAAAAGAGGGAAAAAGAAAGAGAGAGATGGATGACGGTCGCACAGCACTTGTGGAGCATCTTATCCGACGAAACGATGGCGTGGCAAGGATGCCGACTGGGGCCTTGAACGAATTGTCAGCCACGAGAAACATTTGTTTTTAAAAAATCGTCGAAATCATCGAACCAATCATCTCCGTACTGAGACGAAGACAAATATTCACAACGAAAAATTTCTCCAACTCGAAATAAATAAATAACCACATTTTCATGAACTCGTCAACGAGATTCGTCATTCCATTTACAAAATATGAGTCAAAGACCAAGTCTTATTGTTACAAGCTATCGGAGTCGTTAATCAGCTGTACGAAATTTTGAAGATATTTCTGATCAAATACTAGTTTAAAAGTATATGTTGGGGTTCGTGAGCTGTAAATTCGTAGATAAGGACACGGTCATGCGACGTGTCATATTTTTTCTTCTCCGGCATGTACAACGTGTGATTGAAAACGAACTTATATTTTTAGAGCGTAAGATCTGAGAAACGAACGTATTTGTGTTAATTATAAAAAGCCTCTTGATAATCGATTACTAAAAAAAAAATCTAACAAATCGTTGGTTAGAATCGAATGTTCGAGGACGCGAATAAAATGGAGCAAAATCCCACAGAGTTCGTGGGAAATCATAATTTTTACGTAAGTCTTTCAAATTGCTCCAAAAAAAATGTTCGAAATAAAAAAGTACGAATAAAAGTAGCAAATTGAACGAGTTGGTGAAACCCACGTGTGGATTGGTTGATGCAGGGCAACCATATGTTCGAGTCGGTTAAAGCGTGGTTGACACACGAGGCTCACGGCCGGGAGTAGCCCCAGCGAAGAAACGAACGAGCGATGAATAATGAAAGAATAAAGATAAAATAAAAAAGAGAATCGATTCTTAAATGGTGCGAAAGAAAAAAAAACTCACCGGATCCTCTTTCAGGAAGTTCATCCTCGGCCGACCGTCTGTTTGAATTTTTACGCACCATATTTGAACTCCAAAGTCTCTTTTAATTAAGGAAACGTCGTTATGACTCGAAAGGTTCTCTCGTTGTATTGTAAATTCGGGTGAGTGATCGAAAAAAAATCGTACCGACGAGAGCGACGCTATGAGCGCGACTGAATCTTCAAGAAACGAGGCACTGTGCCCAGAGAAAGAGAGAGAGAGAGAGAGAGAGCCGCGAACTTTCGTGCAAGTATGGGTTCGTTGACGTGTGAGTATGTATGTGTCATGCGCGTGATACCGGTGGAACCGCGAGTTCGTATAGGAGAGACGATTCGAACGAGCCGCTTTAAAAGAGAATAAGGAAGAGGGAGGAAAACCTGAAAGACCGGCGAGGCTTCGAGAGACTGAGAAAAGTGTACATATAGCTAAGTGGAGGCCAATGGCAGTGTAACGGTGTTGTTGCGCAGCGTGTCCAGACGCCATAAGAAAAGACGCCACATACACTTTTCTTTTCTTCGTTTTTTTTTCTCCATTTTTTTTTCTTTCTTCATTATTTATTTATTAATGTAATGCAACCATTAACGATTCCAGGACAAAGTAAACAAACTTGATTCTCGTTAAGACTTCGACGCGAAATATTAAAATCTCTGATTTACCCAAAAGTACATCAATGTATTGATCATACCATGACGAATTCCATTCCGTATAAATAATTATCTGCTTGTGACACAAATTTTTTTTTCCTTTGCTACTGAAATTCAAAAAATTTACTCATTTTTTTTTTTATGGTTCTTTATCGATGACTGAAAACGAAATTTTGTTGAAATCTTGAAATATTTTGTTGAATTGGTTCAACAAAATATTTCGACAACAAAGTTTCGTTTCGGTATAAAGAAATTTTGTTGCCTGGGAGAAAAAAAGTTTTGTTCAATACGCGCAACAAAGTATTTTACTGTTGCAACAAAATTTCGTGTTCAGCGAAGTTTCACCATCATCCGATCAGGAATTTTATTGTTTTGACATTCGCAGGAGAATCGAAAACTGGGCGAATGCATGTGATATATATTTCATTGATTAATTCGTATGAATCAGAGAATATTTCATTCATGAAAAATGTTTTGCCTACGAGCGAAACATTTTGTAAATATTCTCATGATATTTACATACAGGCAAAACTTAAATTTGTAAACTAAAAAGTGAAAAATAAACAATTGTCAAAAAAAAAATGATGTTACCATTCATTTACAATAATTACATAGTTTTTGTTATGAAAGTGGCATCTATCTCTACGTTCTGATAAAAAAAGAAATTTGCAAAAAATGATACGAGCTTAAGAAAATGAATTTCATCATTTTTTATTGAATAACAAATTTTGTATCGATAGAGCTGTATTTCGAGAAAATTGGTAATTCGTTCGAGTATGAAATATTTTGAAGATTGATCGATTTAGAGTGGGACGGGAATCGAGGGGGTATACAAATTGTAACAGCGTGGCGAATAAATGATTGCAACTTGAAGCTGAACGACGGTAGAGGCAGCAGCATCTATGTGAATCGTCAGTCGGGTTGGCGCCACGCGTATGCGAGACTTCCACGCCGAGGTCACGTGACCGACAGAAAACACGTAGCGACCGTCGCATTTTACCGGAGCTCAGTTTAAAAAAAAAAAATTGCCTTCATTCATCGGAGAAGATAAAAAAAAAAGGCGAAGCACAGCTGATAAAGATTCAACGTGTTTGCATTCGTAAAAATAATATTTTTAACAATTATTTTCAAACCGATTCTCATTGGGATAGTATAATTCAGATAACTTTCAACTGAACGATCAGTTGAGTCCACAAAATTGATATTAACACCTTTGCTTGACACGCTCTCGACCTTAACGATCGTGGGTAAGTTCGCTGCCACGATGATAAAAACGTTACCATGATTTTTAAAATCCCGATAAATGTTCCCGATAAATTTCTATGAAAATTACTTGATTTTTAATCAAAATTTCACAATTCCTGCACTCACTAAAACTTTTTTTCCAGCCCTTATTAAATTCGAAAACTATTTCTAAAAATTATGTTTACAAATGAACGATTCAAGCAGACGTGTCAATGCGTTTGTATCGCGTTTCGTTCAAATCTCTCTTTTATTTCTCATATCAGTTCTATTTCAACGAGAGTAAAAAATACTTTTATTGTCACTTTCAAACCTCAATGCACTTTGAAATGAATCATCGATGTTACAGGAGCACGTGGAATCTATTTAAAAAAAAAACATTGCACAGAAGAAAGAAAAAAAAAGGCGACTTGCAGATTATTTTTCTTTTTTTGCTAAGCAATCTCGCAGAGCATGCACTTGGTATAGCTGGAAGTTTTATTGATTGGTTGGTGGTGGTGGACAGCAAGGGATGTAAGAACCGCTCCCTCTTTCAGTATCGAACGCAATAATCACACACGCGAGGATATAAGTTATGTGGACTTTTGTGAATGAAAAAGAGCGCAAGTCCGATGTATTTTCATTGAAAATAACGTCGTTTACGTCTTTCTCCTGCTCAGAGGTTGATTCATCCGCCTCGTAACAACTGTACTACGTATTTATTGTCTTACAGTCAAAAGGTTGTATTCGCAACGAAGAAACACAATTGCACAGGGCTTTTCGACTGGTCGAACCTGCAATGCGGACTCGTAGACGATTTCCCATTGTCTGTCGCGTTGTCTGAGCCTACAATATTGTACAACTTCGAAAATATTTCATAACGCGATAGAACAGCACTCTATCTTTAGCCGCAAAACTCGGTTATGAATATATAGAAAGAAAACGGATACGGCTAAGATCGCGATCGATTAAACCACAAATATTTTTCGCACACGTATCTATTTCTATTTACGATATTAAAGTTGCGTTGGTAATTCATTATATTCGTAGATATATAGTCAAGGAAAGATTGCCCATTTTGTTCAATTGAAAAGCTCATTATTATTTCTTTTTCCAATAAATTTTATTCTATCCAAGAATCTTACGAATACTCTCTTCGTTATTGGAAAAAAAAACGTCTAACTAACGTGAGTAACAACCGATTTGGTTGGTGGATAAAAAGATAAAAAATATTGTTGTGTCTCGCGTGCGACAGGAGACAAGAAATTCCTTATTTCATTCAACGAAAATTCATCAATAAAATTTGAAACACGAGTGTCGAATGACAGAATTGATGCGAATTGATTGAACAAACTGAATAGCTTTTGATTCGATTGAAATAGTTAAGGCAATTTGTTCGAATGTTCTCTGGATACGATGATTTTCATTTAGAAAAATTGAATCGTTCGAGTACCAAATAAAATACAAGACACATGAGTGATAAAAAAATAAATTAAAAAAAAAAACAACAACAACAATGAGCAGAGCCAAAGTATGCGAGAAGAGATAAAGGTATAACGATGACGAGAGGAGCTCGTGAGCATTTTACGTAATCGTTAACCCGCCTCTTTCGCTTTCCCCAAAAATAAACGGAGCGCAGATTAGTGAGATTCGATAGACTGAAATTGTATAAAATCGAAGAGATGTCGAGGCTATTTATTGGATTGTTCTCCTCTCTCTCTCTCTCTCTCTCTCGTGGGTCAAGCACGAAAGTCTACCATCTTGTGAGCAGTGCGTCAATCGAGTATCGCTGAGAGAGGCGTTTGTTCGGTCCAGTGGCAACAACAATCTCTCCCTCTTTATTTCATCCCTACCACGTTTTTGTAAATATAAATATAGCTACGCTCTGATACATATAGTGAAGCATGTTACTTACATTCATCTCTGGTAAAAGCCATTTTTTATGTTGATTTCCTTACTGAAGGTGGGGAAAAAAAAAAAAGTTTCCTTCGTTGGTTTTCTCTAACGAAGATTTCCAAGTGTGAAGAAACAAAAGTAAAACTTCACAGTAACTCACACAACGAGAACGAAAATCGGTGAATCTTGGAGGAACCTCGATTCGAAGAAATTTTTAGTAATTAAGACGTCACAGAGAGATAACAACCGATAAGAAAAATCGTCATTTATGTAATTTTGATTTTGTTTTTTTCGATTCGCGTCGCGTTCTAAGTGCACGAAGCTCGATCCAGAACAAGTAAAATAGAGAAGACGCGGTTCTTGAGGGCCACTTGGCCGAGAAGGAACTGGCCCGACACGAAACCGAAAATCCCGAGACGTTGGCAGCAAACCAGCTAAACCAACCTGGCTCGGCGTTATATTTAGTTTATCTGAGCTACCGACCGATCTCTCGCTCTTTTTCTCTTGTTTCTCTCTTTGCCTCCTGTTCGTTATTCTCTTTGCAAAAGGTATCCGCGTTTCCCCGGCTCAGCAGAGATACAACGCTGACCCGAGTGTCGTTGTTACGCCCCCACCGAACCCGATGTCGTCAAAATGGTAATTTTTTTTTTACTTTCTTTACACGATGCAGACGCCAATGGGAAAAATAACCGTACACGGCGTACCCCTCGGTGTACCACTGCTACAGCCAAACCACCTCTGAGAAAATATGAGGCCTTGAATCTTTTACACGCAGCAAGGGACCGGGGCTTCCCACTTTCTCTATCGTTCGCAGGTAGAATTCCTAGAGAAGGGATGACGAACCCTACGAAACCAACGCCCAATTCGATTTGGAACTCCGGTCCTCATATTCATATATGAATCGAGACTTTGCTGTTTTTCGGGCCCGGTGAAACCTATACTGATCCAATAAAGGACTTTCGACTCTCGTTATTTCAAAAAATTAAAAACCCACTAGATATGACCATTTTTATTGCCTTTTTATTGCCATTAGATCAGGCCATTATTTTATTGGCTTCGAACGTCATCCGATTCGAACGATTTGAAGTTTCAGCTCATTTTTTTTCCCACATTTGCCCTTAATCGGTAGAATGATACATTGATAAAATTTGAATGGCAAAAGTAGTCACCGTGGATCAAGAAACGAATCGTTTTATTTTTCGTCTAACAACGACAATCAAATACGTTTGATTCTTCAGTTTGTTACTGTCTGAAATGTTGAAACGGAATAGATTACCGAGTCGAACGCTGCAGTAAATAATTTTGAAAGAAATAATTTTTGACAAACGAATATTCGGTGATTTTCTCGATTAGACGAGAAGAGGATGGAAAATTTTGGCAATTTATACGAAAAGCATTGCTCGTGATGACAAATAACTGATAGTCAGGGTCAATAATCTCATCAGTCTGATTCATACCAGAGCGGATCTTGCCCTCGTAGCCATCGTAAAATAATCTACCATCGAGTCTTCTCAACCAATAAACACTATAGAGTTAATTACTCATTCATTTTATCATCAATCCCACTACCATGCATCAAAACTATAAATTTTACTTGTTTTTCAACGCTATTTACTAAGGCTCAACAACAAAAATGCTGTATACATAAGCCCTCAAAAATATAACACCGTATTTAGTCTCTTACCTTTCGGGTTCAGTCTTTCCGGATTAAACCATGCGTCTGTGAACAATACAACGTAGAAAGTTAATATCTACAATCCATCACCATAAAAGCCTCATAGTTTTGTAGAAAAAAATATAGATTGCCGATGATAAATAAAGCTCCAATTTTTCGTAGCTCCGAATCTAATTTTAGAATTCATCGGATACATACTTGTAAAAAAAAAAATAACAATTCGAATGGCTTGTTGAAAAAAATGGTTACTTTATTTGTCGTCTTTAAAAGCCTCGTGAAATGGCATAGTATGAAATGTGAACATAAAGAAATAGGTCGGTTGAAAAGCTTCCTGCGTTAGAGATTATTTCGCGAAATGACCTGGAATTTTTAATCGTCTACTTAAATTACACTTCGGTCAGATATGCCCGAATGAAATATTCTTATCTTTTGTATGTCAATCACTTTTAATTAACGTATTTTTATGCAACTTTAATTAATGAGAAAAAATTCCAGTCAATAAATTCCGCAACAACGAATCATCGATGCTATGTCAACGACGTTCTATCGACGCATTGCATCCGATCATTCCAATGCTCGATTAACACCGGTTAGGAATGGATAAGATTTTCAAGAGGTCAAGCCGATTAAGCAATTGAGTCTTGAAACTCATAGCTATAAGTGTACGAAAAATCTAGACAATCGTTGCAAAGAATATGTGCCTGCTAAATAATTTGGCTTCGAACACCTCGAAAGACGTTTCAAACTTAGCTCTTCGACAATTAGCATCGAGCTGTTAATGCGAAAGTAGATTGTCCGATATAATCGACTATTTCCGCACTCTATTCAATCTGCAAATTTATCATTGTAGTAGATTTCGAACGATTTCTCGTTTTGGCGCTAGAATTTATTCGGAACGAAGATCATTGAAATACGAAGTAATTCTTTTAAGAATTTATAAGTGCTGAAGACAACATGCGCCGTGTGACTGTACAAAAAATGATTTCATCTGCTTTATTTATTATTAGTTTATCAATTAGCACGAGTGTTAATTTCGGTGATTTATGTACATATAGAAAAGACACGAAAGAACGTTATGATACACCTGGAAAAAAAAAAGAACAAGCAAACTTTGTTACAGCGGTTGAACAGTGTTCAATCAAATTTTTGATTCATTAAATATGATTTTCGCTGGCTCTCTTTTTCGTCGTTTGTCCTTCTGCGATACACTGATGTCGGCTTAATTGTATCGAAGGACAGAGGTGGCAAAGTAAATTGCGTCGTGAACCGTGAATGAGTCTCGCACGGGCAACGATGATTATTGTTCTTGTATATCAGCAGCTATTATTAGTTGAGCCATAAGAGAAACTGCGCGAGTCACGATGGTGCATCGTATATAAAATTATGAAAATTCTACACGCGGCGCGAGCCGCACGCCTACGTTAAATAAATAAAAACAATAATATCGAGAAAAAAAAAGAAAAAAAACCACCAACTTTTGAACAGAGCTATACAAAATAAATATGACTATATCAGTAAATATGGACGAGACATTATCCGTTATCGCGCAATTACTTTTGTTCGCGGTATATTTCAGATATATATATACATATATATATATTTTTGTCAAAATGATTGATGCCTTGAAATTTGAAGGACTCATAAATCTTACGCTCTTCTCATACTAAACGCCGATATGTCGTAACCTTTGAAAACGATATTTTCAAATGTCGCCGAACACAAAAAACTCTGAGTCATGATAACTTTTAATAAGATAGTCAACGATATCGGAGAAGAAAAAAAAAACGCGTTCGCAGACTTTTTCTTCTTTGATTTTTTTGTTTGTTTGTTGACTCTTAGCTTTGGAAATTTCATTCAATAAATTCCAGTGTATCTATTTTTATACACGGACTCGTGAAAATTTCTTGTATGAATAAAAACAAAAATATAGACAAAATTTGGTATTTTTATATTGGAAACGAAATTTTGTTGAATACGTTCGACATAATATTTCCATGACCCAACACAATGTTTCATCCTCTCAACAAAGTTTATTTTCAGTATAAAGAAGCTTTGTTGTAATATTCGAAATTTTGTTACCTGAACAAAAAATATTTCAACAAAATTTCGTTTTCAGGGTTATCAATATAATCTCTAAAATCAATGAATTTTGCAAATTTTGTTCATTTTACTTGTCAATCGTACTCCCAGAATAATAAATCAAAATAGATCAAATTTAACGATGAAAATATCGCGAGAGATTGTGCAACTAATTTCATTTATCGAATTTCTATTTACATCTTTTTATCGCGTATTTTTGAAAATTCGATCCAGAATATTCAAATGGATGAATAAAATAAAAAATATCTATTTAAAAAAAAAGTTGATATCGTATCGTATTTGCGGGCCTGCACAACATTAAATAATTGTGCATGTGATAACGGTTCGCCGCCGTGAAAAAATGTATTATTCAACGTCGCCGGGTGAGATAAGAGTAGAGCATCGATCAGTTACGATTCTCTGAGGTATACTCGTTGCGTGTCCAGAACTGCACGTAAACCAAGAGTTCTGCATTTAACTCGAAGTCTCGAGGGATTCCAAATTTCGCTCTGCCCATTTTTCCATACAGCATCAAACTTCTGTAAACTAACTAAAAATACCAAACGCACACGACGACTAATTTCGAAAAATAGTCCTCGAGGAAGTCTAAATGACTGACGTACTGAACAGATAAACGTAAAAATTTTGATTGCACACAAATTCGTGAATGAATCAAAAGTCTAACGCTCTCAAAGAATATATTTGACAACAGTTTTTTTTTTTTTCCCAGAGAAAATTTAATCCAATTTCTGAAGACTGAAGATGTTCAGAATTTTATTGGATCGATAACAACTCATCGGGGTACAATAACACGTCACGTTCCTGCTTAGTCATGGCACTCTTGAGAAAAATATCTCGAGGATACTTTTATTAAACTACATATCTCAACGGTTATCTTACACTCCCAAGTGCTTTGGTAGCCAAAGAAATTGATTTTTTTACTCCGTATCCACTTCGTTCAAGCTCTTTATAATTTAATAAGAAAAAAAAAACTTTTTTTCATTAACCAGCTTTTATCGAAAGCAATGCAATAAATTGCTTGGCTGGATGACCGTGAAAATACTCAATCCACCATCAAATTTCGACCAATTTTTCCAACTGCCAGAAGAAGTCAAACGAGTCTCAATTTTAAGAAAAAAAAAAAAAAACCCCTAATTAACTTTAATGAAAGTCCAAAAGATTTTAACTCGATGTGGAACGTCCTCGATCCATAGATTCGTTCGCATAGAATTCTCGTAAAAAGATGCCACAATGGCTCAGTGTCATAGCTTTCGCGATGAAATAATACAGTCGTACGAAGCTGATTTAGCAGGCAAGCTGCCAGAGCAGACCATATGCGAGAACTAAGTAGTGAAAAAAGAGCTTTGTCGCGAATTCGACCCCCGGCAACTGCATTGACATTACATAACAGAATTTTATCTCTACTCATCCAGTAGCAGATTTGTAATCATCTTCACCAAACGTGTATTATTATTTTCATAATTTTTCATCTCTTCTCTCTTTATTGGAATAAAATGTCCGATGATTGAACAGAATTGAACAATTTATTACGACGTATATGCGGGAACATCGTAATGATCCGTTGGCCCCGGACAGTTGGGACAGGAGGATGGACAAGTGTAATGTGCTTAGCTGAACCACACGACCTCAATGAACGTACAACATCGCAGAGAGCAAGTAACACTCTCTTCTCATAGACTCCGTATATAAATACTCTGCTATCAGACCAGCCTCCACTTGCGGAGTTTCATTCTTTCCTAATCCGAGTGCACACGTGTTGTTATTGTCCATTGATGTACCGGCTGAGCAGACTCCAAATAGCTACTAAATTATAAGCGACAGACATCAAATCCTGACAATATCCAAGTGTTCATTCACTTTTTGCTAAGATTTATCATTGATATAATAAATTAATTGATTATGTAAGAGCGATTCCGGTGCAGCGAAGAACGTTCGAGCCTATCCGCTGAACCAATTTGACGCAGGCATACCTCCGTGATTTGAGGTTTTTCACCGAATTCTTCGTTGCAGCTGATAAATTTATGTCGAATCAAGGATCGATTGAAAAAAATGAAATATTTATCGATGAAAAAGTATTCTGTCCCAAGTCTCGCGACCTTCTGCTCGCGGCGAAAACGTCACACTCGATTCTTAAGACACTCCGTAGAATCGCAGTATCGAATACGTTGCGAGAAGATTCACTTGTCTCTTCAGTGTCGCTCATTTTTTCTCCTCCCCCCCCCCCCCCCCTCCCGGTCTTCCCTCTCCTTTATATACGTGACAAAGTCCATGAACTTCGGTTACACCCATAGTCACGTAACTCAGGTATGTACGATGTCATCATCACATGCGAATAACCAGCCAGCATCCAGTCTTTTTATATTCTTTTGGATAATTTGATTGTATTTTTAGGCGAAGTGAACGTGTCATTTTTATGACGAATCGACGCGTTGTTTCAAAAAAAAAATTTCATTCATTCACACACGAAAGTCTTTACAATCGGTTCAAAGCTATTTCAACGCAATCAATATTCGTTGAGAGTTTTTCATTTTTGAAAGAATTCTTGGGAGTGTAAGAGAGTCGGAAAAATGAACTTTCCGAGAAGCGGATTCAAGTTTTCGCGGCCATTTTCTCAGGATATCAAAATCCATGTGAGCATCTGCGATTACACAATTTGACAATGTATTTGATGCCACCGTTCAGAAATCTTTGAATTTTGATTGTCCACTGTACGAACCGTTGATCTGATTAGTCGTTTTAGGATATTTCGAAGCTTAGAATGTCAATGAACATCTGTTCTAAAATAAAGTAGGCTAATTAATGGAACAACTCATAATAACATCATTGGTCTGAGGACCAATGAGGTCGTACAGATGTATCTATCGAGGAAAAAGAACGATAAAGAGTGAAAGAGTTATTCAACATCGACCCTATTCTCTTGGGGTCTATAATAGTCGTACAATATTTGATCCAAAGAGTACGTCGTGCGCATGTGCTTTTAAATACTAAAACGAATGGTTCTCGATGTGTTGAATGTATTCAAAAAACGACGAATACAACCTGGCAAACCTCTTTCTCACTCTCGCTCATTCTTATACTCTTTCTGGCTCTTGTCACGCATATGCCAAGAGCCAAAAAGTCTTGATTTGCCCTGGAAGACAAAGATAGAACCGAAACTCTTGACCAAGTGAGCTTTTCGATCGTCTTCTTTGCCAACTGGGCTTTCGTTTCATTTTATTATACCCAGAAACGTATCTATCCGAGAGAGAAATAGAGAGAGAGTGAAAAATCTTCATTTTTTCTGCTAATTCGTTTTCATGATGAACGTGCACTTTTTTCGGCTTCGGAGCGATAGAAAATCGAATGCGACAGAGTTGAAAAATCCCTTTTAACGCCAAGACAATGCGAATGAATTTGTTTAGCACTTTCCATGTGACACTGCATGATCCCTTTATAACGACAAAGAGAAAATAAATAAAAATGATGAATCCTTACGAGGATCGAGGATATTCCAGAAACAGGGAGTGCCCGAGCCGGCAGTGGAATTGACCGATGTCCTCTTGCAACTATCGGCCTCGGCACCGTTCGATTGCGACTCCTTCCTAGGCAAACTGCATACCGGTGGCGTACCTTCCGCTTCCATTTTATTTACGTATTATATTTCTTCGATTTTAATTCCTCCTTGAAACAGAATTCCGAAGTTTTTTTTTTTTTTGAAGAATTTGTTTTTCTCACTTCGTAGGTAAAATCGTAAAAAAAAAAAAAACAAACATAAACGAGCCTTACCCAAGGCTTTTCACAGTGATCCGCACTTTTTCACTTTGCACCCTCTGGCCACGAGCCCTCCCCGCTACTGAGCAAATTAGTGGCTCGCTCGAGCTTTTCAAACTTGCCAAATTTTTGTGCCAATTGATCCTGAGTGACACGAACACACGCACAGTCAACTGTTCAAACACGAGAGACTCAGTTACACTTCGATAACACAAACCTTCCTGATAATACACTCGTTTTTTCTCCCCTTCTCCTCACTAATTCTCGTATATTATCAACAATAATTTCACCCACTCAAGCTCCCAGCGTGCTTTCTTGTTCTAATTCGCTTTTTCGTTCGAGTTACGCACGGTTACTGCGAGCTCGCACATATACAAACACGCATTAGCAGCAACCACGAAATAATAAAATGTTCGAGAAACAAGCAGGGGTTGTTCGAGATATCGGACTTGCGCGTGAGCTTCGTAACGTTGCAAGAGAGAGAGAGAGAGAGGGGGGAGGGAGAAAAAGACTGCTGGGAGATAGGAAAAAGTACGAAGGCTGATAGACCGAGAGGAGAAGAAGAAGAAGAAGAAGGGAGATTCCTACTATCCAACAAAGTGCGTCGTACGTTCAGTTTTGTAAGCTCGAAGGTGAAATCCAATTTTCTGTGACAAAAGAGAGATGGAGCAGAATATGTTCCTGTATATTATTGGCTATATATACACTTTCTCAGCTTGTATATAGTCAAAACGCAGTATTTCATGTAGGATATTCGTATTTCGCATATGCAGGAAGCTTAACGATCGATCGAGTTTTTGTCACCGTGAAATGGACTTTTAACAACGATCCAGTTAGATTTTTAGCTTTTTTTTCTTCTTTCTTGTCGACGAATAAAAGTGGACCGTGACTGGTTCACGTCGAAGTGAGGACTGAGGCTCTTATCGATCGGTACCTCGAGCCCGAGCTACAGAGAGGGCTTTTCCACGTCCTCTCTCGTTCCCTCTCCTCCTTCCCATTCTCCTTCTCCTCCTCTCACTCTCTACACAACTATTCTATTTACATATACATTTATACATAGATTACCAGCTGAGAAAAGGGCGCATGCCTCATTGTTTCCTCTCTCAAATCGCACACCTCATGACCTTCTGCCTCTCAGATATCTCAACTCCACACACACACACACACGTATATATAACGTCGCTTCTGCTGTCACGACTCCCTCTTCTCCACCCATTCTCTCTACCCTTCGTCCTCCGACTCCCCCTACTGTCCCTCTTCCGCTACAGTTTCCACTCTAATATTTGCTGCGCATGCATGCTTCGCTACTTTTTCAAACCATATAGTTTCGTTTCACCTCATGCTACAGTTCGCACTCTTGGCTCGTATATACTCCTTTTCTCGCATAAATACGCATTGACCAAATGCGCATGATCGGTATCTCATCCCTGGATAACCAATCGCCCAATTTTTCAATAAACATCAAACATATATTATGCCGTCTCTCACTTTAACGCTTAAACATTCGTCACATAATTCTTTTCTGGTTTTGTTTTTTGCCGATGCCAAGCCTGGTTCCCATTAATAATTAATTTTTCTTGACATTTATTGCAACTCCCTCGAACGTTGTTTTCTTGAAACAAAAAAAAAAAAAAAACTGTATCCGTTGTTCGGTAAATGAAATCGTTGGGATCAATTATTCGAGATTTTGTCGAGAAACAAAAAAAACTGTGCAGTTTTCAATTGCACTGTGAAAATTTATTTTTTTCTTTACTGTGGGATTACGAATACGAAACATCACTGTTTCACTGAGCTAATAACAGCGTGGTAGAGTCGTGGGATCTTCGGATGAGTAAACAAAAGTATGAAACAAATGTTTGGTCTCAACAAATCTTTTGAATAAATCACGTTCGCTTCGATAAAGAATGAGATCAATTTTTGGGAATTTTTATTTAATTCGGAGTGATTATACAGGAGTGCGAATCGCTAGCATGAAAATAGGGTTTCTTAAAAAATTATTATTCGTTTGTGGCGTATTTCCACAGTGTCAAGATTATTTTTCGCATTGAGTTTTTAACTCCAAGAGAGTCTGGTCTCCAAACCGAGAATGAAATCTTCATAGCGAATGAAATAACGTCACGAAATACGATTTGCAAGTAAAGTGTATTTTTTAGTGGATTCGTAATTTAGTCGAAAACGTTTTTGCACGATAAAGAAAAAAAGGTGACGTAGAGCAAGCTCTCCGAATTATGCAGATAAATTTTCTGCAGCGTTTAAAACTCGTCATCTATTTATTGATTCCAAGAGAAAGATTACATATATTGGGACTTGGAAAGGTTCAAAAGCTAACGTATCTGCGCGTCCATGTTGGAAAAATCATTGAAAGTTCTTCCCGCATGAATCACATCCCCGGGACTCTCAATAAATTTCGAGCTTCCCGATGAATACACAGTTCTTACAAATATTTTGCATCATTTTCATATATCTTGGTTATTATCTGTCAATAAAAATCGGCTTTGGTCATTACCGATGATTTTGACCAATAGTGCGAAAACACTTTTCGTATCTTTGAGCGTGACTAATTCTAGAAACTAGATAACTAATCTACAGATCACTGAATACATCGAATAATGAAAAAAAATCGGTAAAAAATCTGTAGATTTTTTCAACTCCTTCGAAATAAAGCTTTTCATTCTATTTTCAGATTGGCTTCGTCATAATGAAATATACACAACGAAAATGGTTACGTTTGCCGAGTTTGATAAACGCTGTATCACTTTACTGTCAAATGATGCAACCGAAAAATGTCGAGTGTACGCGCGTTTCGTGTCGACGTGGTCTTCGAGGGTTAACTTCATCACTGATATTTATATACACGTCAGCGATTACTTCTCTTATGGATTCGATGCAGTCGTGAGTAATAGATTCATCATCCGGTATGGATAGTCCGATAAATCTGATGATAAAACTCGATCAATCATCACTGAATAAAATTGCTGTAAAACCTTTTTTATTTGTAAAAAAAAAAAAACGTGCACGTAGAAGAGACGTACGACGTAGCGTTGTTTTTTTCTTTTTTATCGAAATTTTCAGATTGTGAAAAACCAGCCAGAGGAATATGATCGAATTCAATAATACGAATAAAATTATTTTCCACCCAACGTTGAGTCGTGTTTCGAGACTTTTATTAAATTCGTTGTACGCCGAATGTATATATCTTTATGGATATTCATTTCCGCAGGATTACAGAGAGTTAAATCCATGCGGTTTTGTCTTACAGACTTTTACCCACTGCCAGATCTGATCTGGCTTTATGCTGACGTAACGGAAATCGGCTGAAATGACGCTCGAAGAGATAGCGAGTCTTGATAATTGTATTATTCTTGCGAAGGCGTTCTCCAGACGTTACAAAGTACAAATCATGCCGCAAACAAAAGAAAAAGGAAAAAAAATTTATCTGAAAACAAAATTTTGCTCTAAGCAGATGGGAGTTTTCGCAGACAAAAGACTCGTGAACGAATGACGAATAATCGAGAAAAAATATATTCCTACCTGAAATTACGAATCGCTCGTTATCGGGAGGGACTCGAAGTTCAAGTCTGCGAGTTAAGATTTGGAAAAATAATGAAATTCTTGTAACTCTCGATACGCAGAACTTGTCTCCTTTTTTTTTGTTTCGTAATCTACAAGGATATAGCATCGATTCATTCGTCTCGATAACGTCTCACAGATATTGTATAATGTCACGACCGAAACTGAATACGCGAACGTGTTATCCTAGACGTTTCGCATCGACGAATTATCGTTATAAGCTTTCACTCCAATTCTACATCTTAGATGGATTACAGAATATTCGAATGACTTTTTTTTTGTGCCTAAGAAAACTACTGTACGCTTCGATTTTTTGCGAAAAAAAAAAAAATTGTGGAGCAAATACGTTGAAACAGAGTGTGATAAAATGACGAATGACGAATTAACAGCTTTTTTCTCACTTCATAAAAGGTGTTCAGAGATAAACCGAAGCTCAACGAGCTTTCTATATATTCAGAATGATTTTTCTTTGAAAATTCAATGTTCATGCAGTTTCATTTTTTCACCGGATACAGAATTAACCCCTACGCATGTTTTTTTTTTTTTTCTTTTTCATTTATAAATAAAAAATCGGATAGATTATATGCGAGCTACTAAATAGCATGCTCGAATAAAGGATGAAGAAAACGGGTAGACTTGGTGGCGCCCATGCAACCGTTAAACAGGGGAGACCCTTTGTCGCCGCCCACAATACGCTCCTGTCCAGCCAGACTACCCTGTTATATTCGCTATAGAGTAAAACTGCATCTTCCCTTGCTAACAAAAATAAAAACTTTTGTAACAAAAAAAGAAAAAAAAGAACAAGTCGTTCGTGGATCTATGAGTAATCCGAGCTTAGAAGCTTCCTCTTCAGCTCAATTAATAAACAAATTATTTTTCATGTTATAACGTAAAAGATGAAGTTCATCGATTCGATATTTATCATTCATTTGTACGAAAAAAAAAAACACTCGTTAGTTATGTTTGATCGATTGGACATTTGATTCGTGCTTTCCAAAGATGTTAAAAAAAAATCTGCTTTATCGAAAAAGATTTCTTTTTATGATCCACTCGTATTACTTCAACGATTGATTGTAAGATCGAAAAATCATTTTTCATAAATAGTGGTGCATTATCGAAGATTTATTAATGTATTTCCTTCGAATTTGAAACTATAGAGTTGGAGCTGTAATCTCATAAGTTCAAATAGACTCGTCCAAATAGGATAGGCGGAATATAAAATTCGATTCCAGTGATCGACAATTGTTTATATCATTTCCTGCATGTCCGACGTTCGACGAGTTGCCGACCGTTTACCGGTATTGTAGGAGCTTTCTCGGTAATATCGTTTTGCTTGTCATCAATCGGTACAGCCTGAAATAACGGAGATTAAAATTACTTTTGAAAGTTAATTGTGTCGATAATTTTCCGAAGAAATAAATCGAACTGGGACAATTGCGTCATAGAGAAAATCATTTCGAATATGAAAAAAAAAAAAAAAAGTAGATGAACGAAGTGAAAAATAGAGCGGAAAATTTTTCACGTCCAAATGTTCGACAGCCTGAAACGATGCGTTGCAAACATATTGCGAGATACCGAGAACAAAACCAACGATCAATACCTGTCGGAACTGAGGGGTTCCCAAGGGATTTTTTTTTTTCTTTCCTCTTATTTTAGATTATTATTTTATTTTATTTTCTTCATCTGTTTATTCCTTTGTTTCTAATCGAACGAACGAAAGCTGTCGCTGGAGAATTGCCAAATTTGACTGGGAATTCACTGCTGATGCAGCACTTCTCCCTTTCTTACTGCGGAAACTCCCACTGCAATATAGTTGCAACGCGATTCTGTACCGCATAGCAGCATCCATTCATCCAATCTAACTTTCAATGCTACGTTTATCTTGTTATCAATGAATTTAGATTGGAGGTATCGAGGGGCTTCCTTCACGATTATAATGTTAAGTTGAAAATAAAAGAAAATTTTTTTCTCACTCGTACATTCAAACGGAACTTTCGAAAACAACCACGTTCGTGATTTCCTAATATACTGTGGTCAATCTATGAATTAACGCACCTGGAAAAACTATTTTTCAATTTTATTTCTTTCTTCTATATTCCATTCCCATTTGATCGATTTCTACAACAAATTCGTACACTCTATTTTCTTAAATAGTCGTTGATTTACTATTCGCTTGAAATAACGTCCTGATATGACTTCAATGAACAACAAAAATTGTGCTCCTTGGATTTCTTAACAGCCACTCGAGGTCTTGATCATCTCGGACAAAGTTGAGACCAGAGTTCTAACAACTGGTCATTCGATGACTGAACTTTCACAGCGAAATCTAATGGAATATAGTTCTAAATTCTCTTCCGTATGATGACGTTGGACGAAAGTTCAATTTTTTTGAAGCTTGAAAAAACGAACGTTTTATATGGGATTGCTGTTCAAATTTTATAGCTCAACATGAAAAGGGTTTGAAAATATTTTTTCTTCAATGTTGATGCTTTTTTTTATGAAAAACCAATCGATCTTACTTCCCTAGGACACTCTGAGAACGTTTTAGTCGAATTTCATTACTTTTTTCAGTTTCTTTTTTAATTTTCAATTGAATTTCATAAATAATATTAATTAAATTTCAGTTTTGCAATTTAGAGACCCTGGGGCTGGTCTCGACTCCTTGTGCTGGTCTTCGTGTTACCAGATCCAAGTGCGGCCATTAAGGATCAAATGGAATTGATACGTTGAACAATTTCTCTAAATATTTATGATTCGAGATAAAAATTGATATGACACTGGATTCTTTGGCTCGGTGAATACGAATCTGAGCTCAGTGACTGCAGAACCGTCATCCGTCAACTCAAACATTCTCACCCCCTTGCCAGTTTTTGCACTGTAGAGAGCTGAAAAGAGCTCAGAGGCTTACCACCTGACTGAGTAATTCGCCCGAGGCTTAGGGAAACTCTCTATGAAGGTATTTTTCCGAAAACGATAGAAATTGAACGTTTTCATCATTAGTTTGAAAAAAAAAAACACTGAAAACGATACCTGCATTCGCAACTGATCGAATTATTACCAGAATAATCGTTTTTTCATAAGCACACAACTCGTATAAGATGAAACATTTTGAATGAACATCTATGTCTGTTAGATAAACACTGATTATTATTTTATTGGGAAAACTCTTTGGTAGGTAGGCTACTCGATAGAAACGAGGATAAAATTATGTGCTGCTCTGTACGACTTAGTCGATAATCGTAAATCGATTTGGCAGACCACCGAGTGTCTGTTTAATAGGGGAGTCTTGATGTTATCATAGATACGAAGTTTATCGTGTCACGATAAATCGTTCGGTCTTTAAATATACTTGAAGAACGTATCGCTTTAGTTCTAAAAGTTGTTCAATGATTCTCTTTTAATTGCAATAAAAATACTTTGTTTGAACATTCGTTGCAATGATTTCTTTCGACGGTAAAAATAAATGTTATTCTTTGCATCAGTAATTTTAGCAGCGCGAAAGAGAGGCAGGAATTTCCAGATCCAAAATAAACTCGAGAGTGTTCGATGACGTGGGGATAAAAAAAAAAAATTTTTTTAAAATGAAAGACTGTATGGGTGAAAGTATTTTTTTTTCTTCCGACTACCAAGACGGTCTTCACCGTCCCACGCTTCCGGCGTCTCAAATTTGTTGCATGGAAAACCGAACCGCGGCACGCAGTCAACAGATATTCCTGCCATTACCGCGGTTGCCAACAGGCTTTGCCGGCAAATATTATTTTTAGTCGAATATACGAGTTTGAGAATCGAGCGAACTTTATATCTCGTCGGAGGATTCGTGCATTTTTTCTTTTTTCCAATTTCAATGCATCATCAATCCCAACCGTCAAAGTCAATTCCAATTACGTTTTTCATCAGTTTTACCAAGTTTACAACTTCAATACAATATTCAGTTTGATTATTCATTCGGTCCGAAAATCTCATTCCATTCGACAGGAATCGAACAGAACCTGAGACTGTTCACTGCACTTGAGTCGTTTTCTTCAAAAAATTTTCTGAGTAAAACATCATAACTCAAATAGAAATGTCATATTCTTTAATAAATATATCTTAAATATTGTTAAAGAAAAAAAATAGGCTTGCCCTTGACACAAAATGTACCAAAAGAGACGAGAAAATTCAGAAAAAAAAAGTTATGTTCCTGACCTCAATGGTATTTCAAAAGTTTCTTCGATCTCTTCGATCGATCAATTGAGCAATCAGACAAAAACGTAAATAGACCTAATTCTATACTCTGACAATGTCTCTAGCTTCTTGAACATGGAAAAATTCTGATAAAAGAAAAGAAGATTTTTCTGAATGAAAAAAGCTGCCAGGAGCAGTTCAAATGTCGATTTGATATCAAAGCATAAAATATTCCATAGACGAAGTTATCGCGAAATTGCACCATCAAACTCAAACCATCGGATCATTTTCGTAGCAATATTTATTTCTTCTAACGTTTTGCCCTCTCGACGTTCAAAAAAAAAAAAAGGTTGCAATGAGCATGAAGAAGCAAAGTGGGAGTTGGAGAGGAGAGTCGAGGAAAGCGAGCACAGAGAAAGACCGAAAGTACTGTACTGAGAAGAGCTGCTGGTAGTACGTGTCTCGCACGGATCGATATAATACGACGCAGGGAATGTAGGGGTGACTCTCCTCTATATAACCCTCACATTACTTTAACTATACCATACACATATATCCTGTTTAGTATATCAAGTCTCATACATATAACACCGCGACGTGTGCATGGTCGCGCAACCCTACGTATGCCCACCGACCCCATATCGTGTCATAGCTTACGTGGAACCGTCAATATGTGAACGTACACATATACTTGAGTCTTTTTATCCCGTGCTAAAAGTACTCCCATTAATGAAGCTCGTGGTCGAGTCAGGGTGAGACTCGAGACACACGGTATACATACACTTTCGGTGCTTGTCACCTCGCGATACGATCTCACCGAATATATTATATATATGTATATTTTTTTTATTCCCTCTTCTCCACCATTTTAATCCTTGAAAACCTTACGAATTCATCATTATTTACAGCAAAGACTGAATTACGCGAAAATTAAAGCTCCAATGATTTTCTTGCTCTTTTCTCCGCATCACGAATGGTTTCTGAACCTTCAGAATTTCACAATTTGTTTTTTTTTTTCTTCTATTTGGCAAATAATTATTGGTGTCGTGTTGAAATAGTTCCTGAAGACTTTTTTCTTATTAGGGGATTCAGAGTCACAGTATTTTTATCTTTTTCGTGTCCACGCCTCGTTTTTAGTGCGCTGGAAAAGTTTTTTTGATCGGAGAATATTTATCGATGTGAAAATATTTCTCGTTTTTTGGTGCTTGAATTTTTTCATATCTCATTGAGGATTAATTAAGGCGTCGATTTTCATTCCTGATCATCCGATTCATGATTCTAGACCGAAAACAAAATTTCGTTGAAATATAAAAATATTTTTTTGCACGTATTTTGAAGAAATTTATTTTTCTTCAGGCTACAAAATTTCGAATATCGCATGCAACGAAAACTTTTTTACACTGAAACGTAACTTCGTCGACACGATAAAATATTTTAAGGTTTCAACATAATTTCGTTTTCTAATTATTGGAATTGTCGAAAATATTCGATGGAGCGGAATAAACGGGCGATTGGCTTGTGGCGAAAGATTGAGTTACTTCGGTTATCGGGGCAAACGCACAAGAACAGCGAGGAGAAAGAAGGGGAGGGGTTAAAGCAGAAAAAGAAATCTCGTGAGCAAGAAGCGAAACTCGAGCGATGACTCAGAGCGCCTTAGATCTTCTCGGTGTACTCGCTATACGAACAAAAGAGTCTTCCAATCTAGATCACAAGATACGTATACATACTGACCACGATAATTTTTCACTGGAAAATTATTGGAGAAATGTTGCGCTACTTTGCACCACGCACTTTTTGTGCCGACACGTTTTTTCGACAATTCTCGCGGTGACAAATCAATTGAATTATGTACCAAAAATTCATAAGACACAAAGGACAAAAG
Organism: Campoplex capitator; assembly: GCA_037576405.1. NCBI lineage: Eukaryota > Metazoa > Arthropoda > Insecta > Hymenoptera > Ichneumonidae > Campoplex > Campoplex capitator. The sequence continues at coordinate 1,309,810 of JARBWI010000323.1, read as the reverse complement.
AAAATTCATCGTTTCATTTCAGGTGGATTAAAAGAAAAATTATCAATCGAGATAAGAGAAAATGTTTCTCCGAATAAAGGTCATTTCAACCTTATATAATTTATGGATATAAAAAAAATATTTTCGTAACATCATCGAGCCTTTGTAAACTTTTGTTTATGCTGATGAATTTGTGGAAATGTGGAGAAACGAAATTGTCAAATGCGTCCTCTGTTCGTCATATGCAAATACGGGCTCAACGGTGTCTATTGTAGAAATAATATAAAAAAAAAAAAAGTATTTTTTGTACGGACAGACGGTCAGTGATGAGAATTACAATGCAGAAACGTCAGGATGATACGGAAGGTACAAATTCTCGAACAGTACTGCTCTGCACAGATCTGCATGGTTGAACTTTTGTCTAGAAAGAGGCTTGTGAGACTGTACGATATTGTAACCAGGCGGAAGTTACTCACTGCCTCAAACTGGTACATGCCGGAAGAGCGATCGGTGCGGTGTTGGTGGTAAAGTGATTAGCGTATATACCGTTAAAGACTCGAGGCAAAAATTTTGACGCGTTAGAAGATACGTGGCAAAATTTCGTGACGATTAAACTTCTCAACTCGTAATAACACGGTGATAATTGTACTTGTCGCGGAATCATATTGCTCGAAAACTATGGAAGAAGAAAAGTCGTTTATCAACAAATATTGTATTTTCATTGAAACAAAAAATTCTCGAAAAGTATTAAAATTTTTATCGCAATAAAACACACATTTAAAAAAAATTAATACAATTATAAAAACAAAAGAAAGATTACCAGAATGGAGAAAAAAAAAAAATTGTAAAAAATAAAGAAAATTATTCGAGACTCATCGTGACAAAAGTAAATTCGAAAGAAACGAATTATTATTTCTTTTATCGTTGATGGCTCGGTGTGTATATCTCTATTATTAGAAATGAACGTGTAACTATATGCGTGAACGAGCGACGATTCGAGTATGGCAGAGAATTCGTTCATGACTCATAAACCTTTGGTAACGCATACACGCGAGCAAACGAGATACACACATTGTGCAGGTGTGCTGTAAATAAAATTGGCGAGTTTTCGAGCCGCCTCGATGTGGACGCGGATTCTTGTCATTTCAAGGTGCTGGTAAAAGTGTCTTTTTTAAATTTCCAGCCAATGCCAGCACGTACTTCCGCTCATGTTCGTAAAATTGTGCTCAATCGCGTGTAACATATATTTATTTTCGAATCCTATCAAGCATTCTATCTACTCTGCAGTAAACCGAGGACCTTTAGATTCGAGAAGAAAAAAAGACCCTCTTAAACTCGCGCTCTATGTATAACGACAATCGATTTGTGACGTCAAATATCTCAGCGTTAAAATAGCTGCTGGATGAGCAACAAGTTTTCCAACGTTTTCCAACGTGTTGACAGATTCGTGTGCTTTACTAACATCATTATTATAAAAATCAACTGTGGCAAAAAAGAAAAAAATAATAATAACGTTATAACCTATTTTTAGTGCTTCGTTGAACTTTGTCAGATTTGACACACATATGATTTTTTAAAAAATATTTTTCTCAGCAATGTCCGATTAATTAATTTTTCCAATTAATGCAGTCATTGAATTCATTTGACTGGCGCGATACCAGCACGAGTTCATTCAGAAAATAATACTGAAAAATACGCATTCATTTTTTTCACGATGAAATATTACTCCGAATGATTGAGCATTATATTTTATAAAATAAAAATTGGCTCGGTTTGAGACGTTTAAATCTTAAGTACCTCCAAACTTACTCGAATACATTTCTGGATAAATTATATCGAGAAATATTTCATAGGACGAAATGAATACTTCGCGAAGAATTCACTCGAGCGTGATGAATGACTCCAGATTATTCGTAAAATTGAAAAAAAACTGCTTGAAATTTGTGTGTGTGTTTTTTTTAAATTATTACAGGAAAATTTTTAAATGATTACTCCCGAAAACGCGGAATAACCTTTCGTAACGTTTACCGCCTTTCGACAAGATCAAAAAATGACTCCAAAATTTTCATTATGAATATTATTTCTAATGTTTCTGTTTATTAGTAGAGATAAAAAAAATGGGCGAAACGAGAATTAACTTATTCTTCACTCTAATAAATTAATTCTCACATTATGTCTGGGCAAACATATAATCGTACGAATAGTCTGCTAGAAAGGTAAGAATGATATATGTAAACGGTGAAAAAACTTGATCGTGTATTATGAATCATCGTACTCACCAAGGCCCATGTCGGTGAAAATTGCCTTTGGCGCGATATCATCGGCATTGACTTTTCTCCCGGTGTAATAAGTGCTTGTCTCGTTGCTGGTAGATCTCGGGGATGAGGTTTTAGCAGGTGATTGTTCTGGGGCTGATTCAAACTCGGAATCTCCTGTTTCTGCACCACTTTGCTGTTGTTGCCCTTTCGATTTGCCGGCAGCGGAGCTCACGAAATCATTGGACATTTCGAAAGTTTCATCGTGCAAACGTTCTCTCTCGTATTCGTTCCGTATGGCGAAATTTTCATTGTCCTCGTCGTCGTTTTCGTTCTTTGGCAAAGGCGGTAAGGGCTTGGTTGGTGCTTCATTGTAATAATCTCTCTGAGCTTTGAACATATCCTCACCGGTGTTGATCTCTTTTTTAACGAAAGATGCAGAATTCTTAGTTTCCGGACGCTCAATTACGTTCCACGTATCGTCCTCCATCAGATTTTTCGGTTCGTTTATTATTTTTTTAATCTCGACGTTCGGTGATGTCTCGCCAGCGAGAAAATCATATTCGGGTGATTTTTCTGGTACCGGAAGAACGGAAGACTCGATATTGTTCAAAAATTCGTTATTTTTTTGAAAGTTAAGAGCTTCGTCGCGTTTATCATCGTGCTCACTCTCGTAATTGTCGTCGTTGTCGTCGAAATTTGTTTTCTTCGGTGAAACCGATCTGTCCTTTGTTGTATCGACACTAGCATCGTCGATGCCTGAATCCATAGCCCATTTATCCTCGAATTTTGCCGGTGACAAACGAGCTGTCAAATTGCTCGCGTTATTCTCACTTTCAGCACCAAAATCATCACGAAATTCTCCAATTTTTGACTTGTCATCGACGAAAATTTCATCTTCACGATTTTCCAATCCTATCGATGATTTCACATCGTGTTCCATCTTCGTATCAATATTCAACGGCTCCGAATGATGATAATCGGTGCTCGCTTTCTCCGTTTCCATAAAAGCCATCGTCGCAGCTTTCGAATCCATCGCACCGATTATATTGTTATCTCGTTGAGACTTATGACTCTTTAACTGATTATTATAATATTCAGGATAGTGTTGATCCTTCGGATCACAGTCCTGCCCGACAATACCGCTCAACGTCTGCGCACTCTCGACCAACACTTGGCTCGTTTTATCGTCCTCGTCCTCGTAGCTCTCTCGTTCAGGCTTCTCGTGCTTTTCGTAATTCGCTGAAGGTGGCGGGGTCGCGGGTACAGGCTGTAGAATTCTCTCGTCAGCCGGTATACTAGTGTCGAGTATATTGCGCTCGAGTTTACTCGCTAAGCTTGTTAATTCTTCAACCCGATCGTCACATGTTTTTTTTTCACTCTTCGAGGGATGTGGCAAATCAATTAATTGCATCGACGTTACGTCTAGAATATTTTTAATATCAGCACGTGACTCATCGTTCGGCGATATTTCGTGCTCCAAATGCTCAAAATCGTCCATCGAATCGTTCTCGCGTTTTATCGTTTTTTCACTCGTATTTAAACCCCCCGACTCGTTCGTTGAAGATGATTCATTTTGTTTCGAGTCGATCAGAAAACCTTCGCCTATTGATTGTTGTTCGTAATGCGGATGGAAAATTGTATTATTTTCCATTTTTCGAGCCAGATGGAGCTCCCCCCACGAGGAGCCGGAAGTACTCGACAAATAACTTTTATTTTACCGGCTATTTCTTCTCTCTCTCTCTCTCTCTCTCTCTGTTTTCGCTCACTTTTATCCTCACAACTTCTTCACTGGACCGCCGCCACGGATTGTCAGAAAGACTTTTATTTTTTATCAATTAAATTCGAACGAATATGGATTTTTGCAGACTTTTTTATTGAGAACTATTAGCAGGTGTATATGTGGAAACGGGATGGCACAAAATTTTGGCTCTCGAACGGCCGAGCCGGTTTGTAGAAGACTGAAAACTTTGGCGCTTCGATTTCACCGGTTAAACTAAATTTAATATTTCTTTAATACACGCTCGCTCTCTCACTTTTTTTTCACTTATTTTCATCCACTATTTTTCTATCTCTCTCTCTCTCTCTCAGGGAGAGAGATACTCTGACTTTTTATATTATAACACACTCAGCTGTCAAACGTCAGTGTAGAGAACGCCCGCACGCGTTCGAACGTATCAGGAAGCACACAGAACCGTGAACAAGACTTTCCGAGAGAGGAGACTGTACTGGTTTGATGGTTAGCTCGTTGGATATATAGAGAATCGGAGAGCCGATCCGAGAGGGCAAGGTAGAAAGCAGAACGACAATGATCGGGGTAAATGGGGAAGGAGAATCGTAGGGCGCAGTCGCAAACCACGCAAATTATATGATACAACACATGTCCGGAGATGAAACCACAAATATTTTTCCAACTTATACGAATTCGATCCTAGTCACGTCTCGAGAAATTTTCGATATTTATCGACTTTGCCCGCATCCCTTAGTTTACAAATAATGATTGAATCTTCTCAAAATTTAGTCTTTCGAAGCGTTGTTCCCGCATTTTTGTTGTAAATTCAACGAAAAAAAAAAAAAAAAAAAAAAAAAAGTTTACAAAACGATTTTGATATTAAACGAACTTTCGAAATTGATAACGTTGGGAAGGATGAGCTTAAGATAGCACTGGCAAGAGATGGTTATAGATATTGTACATTTTTCCATGTTTTTCTAATGCACCTGTCGATAATACAGAGAGTTACAATTTTTTTTTTTTTTTTTCTTTATCCAAAGAAACTGTCTTTATCGCTTATCTAAAAACCATTCAAACACACGCTTCAATGTCACGGCGAAGAACCTGACATTTTCATATACAATTATTATTCCGTAACTGAGATTATGAAACTTTTTACTTGAAGTCAGATCAGAGACACAGGATGTAAAACAATTTTGATATTTTCCCTTCAATACGAAACGTTCGAACGATCAATATTTTTTAATTCAAAATACATTAGAAATTCAATCATCGAATATAGTATCACGCGGGAATGACGCGTATATTTAAATCATTATCGAATATTATTGCAAATGAATATTTCTATTGTAATTCATAATATTTATGATCATAATTATACATATTTAAATTATATTTCGTGTTTATTCGAACATTCGAATTCACGAGAAAACTTCTCATATTTCGATCGGCCTTCACATTCGTGAGGTCATCAAACACTCACTGAACTATACATAGAATAAAAATAGAACCTTTTTCTGTCGCAACGGCACGCTATCGCTCAAACAAAAATTTGGTGATTTTGTATTAAAAGAAATTCCATCAACAAAACCATCAACTGATTTAGATTGAAAAAAAATTTCAACCTTTATAGAGAAATAATGATTTTTTATGAATCAATAATTTGTAACAAAGTTGAAAAAAAAAAATTGTAAAATAGTTTAGAGTCGTATTATGCCCGAATCTATTTTCCGAAAGAATCGAGCATTTTTTGAGTCCACTCTCCTTGCCGCTATCGTAAAAAAAGATTTGTATTTTTTTTTTTTTTTTTTTTTTTTTGCGTAAGATTATAGTTTTCCTAGTACAGATCAGTCAATCTTATCATTTTTCTAACAATAGATAAGAATCAGTACAGTACAAAAAAAAAAACAAACGATATTTATTCAAGAATAAAAAAAAACGTTCGCCTCGATTCGGAGGCGAGTTTGATGTTTGAAAAAATGAATGAAAATATAAAGATAAGGAATGATAGTTTTCAGAAATTTTGTAAGTTGGAATAACCTGAAAAGAAATAAGAATTAGTGGGATCAGCGTACCCAGGGGCCTTTCTACGAAGTATTTCAGCCCTGGGCCACGCGAGCTCGGCGAGGTTTTGTATTGGCTCGTAGAAATGTACGGCTAGTATTTCAGTAAGCTGCGAGCGGTGTTCAGGTACGGATGCCCGTTATATGAGCAAACGATGGATTTGAATCGCAGTCGCATTGAGTGAGAAAAAAAAATTCGATCCTCCGCGGCAAAACTTGAGCAGGAAATATTCAAAAGACGAAGAAAAGAGTTAGAGAAAATAAGAAAAGGAAAGAGTCTGGGGGAGAGAGAGAGAGAGAGAGAGCGCGGGAGCGAGAAAAGTGTGCATAGATCAGTATCCGGCAGGGAGCGGGGCGTTGGTGTTCCGTTTTCAACGCGATCTTAAAATCAGTCAAAGAGCCTCGTTGTTCGATTGACGAACGTTGAAGACCTCCGATTTTTCCTATTCTCTTATTTTGTTTTTTTTTTTTTTTTTTTTTCCAATCGTTCAAACATTTTTCTTTACGTTTAATCGTTTCAAAGAATTTACAAATCATTAACATGGCTACTACAAGAGTACCCATTGTCGTGTCCACATCGAGTGATCACGACGATAAAATCCTATCAATGAAAAACAATTCGATCAACGGTACAATCATTAATGGAAATATAAATGGACACAAGAATCCTCGAAGCAACGGACACCTTCAGGTCAGTCAATTCTCCTTTATTAATCCTCAATGCCATTTTAACTCGAACATCGAGAATAAAAAGGTTCGCAGTGACCTTTGATTGAATAGAATTTCGTAAATTAGCCAGGAATGATAAAATTTTTATAAATATTTTGTGTAACATGCCGCGAGTTCAGAAAGTGACAATTGGCTGTAAAGAACAGTCAGGATATAGCGACAATGAAAAGGCGTAGTTTTAGGTATTATTATCGTAGCTAAAGCTGACCGAGATATCGCCAACATCGATATCTCACCTTTTAACAACTTTCATATTTTTACGTCTCCTCTGTATCATCGTGCCATGTTCCTATGAATATAATAAAATCGTTTAAAGATCCACGGTGACAATTTTCGATTGACATTTGGCCATGCAACCGGCGTTATTCGCACCAGAAATGTAGGACAGTGCGCCTTCCTTCACGGTGGATTTGTACTTTTCAAAGTGCGTGTGCACTTTGCTTTAGGTACAGCTGTACTCGCGCGAACGGGTTTCCCGAGTGCAGCTGTACTATCGCGAACTTGGTAAGGACTACCGCGGTTTTGGCGCATCAAAAAAAGGAGAAAAGGGCGCCCCATCTGTATATGCCTTAGCTTCGATCATAGTCTCGAAAAAAAAAAAGAAAAACAACGAGTTTTGTACATAACGGCATTTGATCCGATGCTGTTTCGCTGTGATTTTTTTTTTTTATCGAAATTTGTACAAATTTTTTGTTTACACATTTTTTAGGATCGAATTTACTGATCTTGAATCAAGAATATTCATCTTTCGCGGCTTCAAACACGAATGAGAACGATGCTGGTGGTTGGAAAATAACTGTTTTCAAAAATGTTCGATCTCAAAAAAATCTTATCAGACCCTTTGAAAAAAGCAGCATTCGAAACTTTCTTGCGGACGAGTCAAAGTACAACTTCAATAACAAATAATTCACAACTTTTTCAGGCAAAAATTCAATTTTAATTCCAGCGAAAGGAATTATCGATCGTGTCTTGTTTACGGAACAATATTAAATAGAATATAACGAAATATTAAAGAAGAAAAAATATATATTTCTGTCAGAGCTATGCGTTGCAAAGAGCTCGTCGATTGAACGTCCCTTGGACGATTCCAAAGCTCAATTCGGGTCAAATCCGAGTCAATTTATAGCCTTCGAGAATGAACTATAATAATGGTATATACGTGTAACACTCGATATGAAACGGCACGATTTCATTTCGTACAATATTCTTTAAAATTATATTCTCTCGTCAAGCACGATATCGAAATATCTACGAAAAATCCATATGCCCGAATGAAATGAGAAATAACAAATCATCCAATCGTCTCTTATTTACAGATCAAAAAAACAAAACGAAAGTACAAAAGAGCGGAGCCAGAAAAAAAAGAATCTTTCGAGCAACCGACGTTCGTGACAGCCGCTTTAACGCATCTTGGATTCTACTTACTAATGTTTCTCGGATTTATAAATCAGTTGTTCTTCACGCCAAAAGTAGCAAGGGAGAAAAACAGACAGGTATTTAGCTGAACTGTTCAATGAAAGGAGGACCAATCTCGTCCTCCGCAATGTTACTGTCAGATATCAATACATTAATCCAACTGAAATTACAAAAAATCAAATGTTCTTCTCATTTAATTTTCATCATTGTTGTTTAGGAATGAAAAATCCTTCGATTCGTGTAATTTGTTAGCTTTTTTTTATATGTTCCCGAAGGGATACGCAGCTCTGTATGACAGCTTTGAAACATTTTATCTTCGATACGTATATCGAAGGATAAGAGACTGTTGGAACCGTCCAATTTGTTCAGTGCCAGGTGCCATGGTCACTTTAAAAGACAGAATAACCCGAGACCACGGGTGGACATTTGAGTAGGTATTATCAATCAGTGTTTTTAATACTGCCACACTTTGTTTGTGTTATTAAAAAAAAAAAAAAAAACAGAAAAAAAAAATGCATACGTTGACTGCAAGTAATAAAAAAAAAAAATCTTTTTGAGCTGCTATGATAAACGACAAAAAAGTTTCAAGACAATCGTTAAAAGTTTATCAACGAAAAAAGATTTGAGTTAAATATATATGTGACTGTTTAAACGAATAAATGCGAAACCATTAATTCAACGAGATAAATTATTTTTGCTACTTAGATTCACGGGGACTGAAACTCCTTGTATAAATTTGGGTTCCTATAATTATTTGGGTTTTGCTGAAGCGTCGGGATCATGTGCCGAACAGAGTATCGAAACTCTGAAAAAATTTGGCTGTTCGAGTTGCAGTCCTCGTATGGAGCTCGGTAAATAAAATTACTCCAAAATTAATCGGTGCTAGTTTTTATTTTAAATTCGAAAAAAAAAATTTTTCTAAATACATTTAAAAAAACAGGCTTTTACGTATATTGAAGCATTATTTGAAATTTTTAGGAAGCATGCCGATACACGATGAATTGGAAAAACTGACAGCAAGATTTTTGAGAGTCGAAGATGCGATCGTATTTGGAATGGGTTTCGCGACTAACGCTTTGAATTTACCCGCTTTATTTACTCCGCAATGTTTGGTTCTCAGTGACGAAAAGAATCATGCATCCTTGATTCTTGGATTGAGACTTTCCGGAGTTGTTACCAGAGTATTTGAGCATAACAGTAAGTTAAGAAAGAATTAAATTCTGTTTACGGATAATCTGTAACAATATTTGGTAATTTTTTACCGTTGAATATACGAATTTTTCAAATAATTTTACCAATGAAAAATTATTCCGATGCAAAATTTTAGCAAAAGTTCAAAAAACACTGATTCATGATTTTTTCGGGATATAAAACGAAATTGATTTATACAGATTTTATAAATATTTGTAATCCGCGATAAATGTCATAACTCGAGAACCTGTAAAGATTCAAAAATCACGAAAATTCATGGTTGAGAACGATTCGAAATTTGACACTAATTAATGAAACGAAAATATTTATAAAACGATCGATATAATTTGAAAAAAAATATTGTTAAATTCATTGAAAGAAATAATAAAATAAAATGAAACTCTCGCAGATTTGAAGGATTTGGAAAAAAAATTACGCGAAGCTATCGCTTCCGGCCAACCAAAGAGCGGAGTGCCATGGAAAAAGATAGTTATTGTTGTCGAAGGAATTTATTCGATGGAAGGTTCGATGGTCCACTTGCCACAAGTGATAGCTTTAAAAAATAAATATAAGGTGAGTAGTGTCCAGAAACAATTTTGTATACTGAATATTGAGACTCGTTTCACAGCTGAATAATTCTTAATTTTTATTTTTTTTCCATTACCAGGCTTATCTGTATCTCGACGAAGCTCACAGCACTGGTGCAATGGGCGAACAAGGAAGAGGGGTTTGTGACTACTACGGAATCGATCCACGAGAAGTGGATATTTTAATGGGAACGTTCACGAAAAGTTTTGGCTCAGCTGGTGGTTACATTGCAGGTTCAAAGGTATACGAAAAAAAAAAAAAAAAAAAAAAAAAAAAATCATTTTTCGAAACCAATTTCATCAAGTCCTCATCTCATCGCATCAATTCAAATTCTTATTTAACAATTTTTCAATCATTTGTTCAATAGATTTAAGTTATAAAGAATTTTCGTTCATTCAAAGTTTTAATTCTCGTTCTTAATTATGCATTTTTTTCTCGGATTATTTTTAATGGTCATTATTTGATAGTAGATTTTTCAATCGAATTAATATCCCATTCTGATTCTCAATAATTTCCTAACTGTTTAATATTTTTGTATGAATCTCAATCATTGATTAAATATTAAATTAAAAATCGAGAATCTTAAGTGGATTTTACGTTTTTAGGCCTTAATAAACTATTTGAGAAGGTACAGCCATGCCCATACGTATGCAGTCGCCATGTCACCACCGATAGCCCAACAAATAATAACATCGATGAGAATAATTATGGGAGAAGATGGAACCGATGCCGGAAGAACGAGGATCAAACAATTGGCGCGAAATACGCGCTACTTTAGACGAAAGCTTCATCAAATCGGTGTTATAATATACGGCCATGAAGATTCTCCAGTGGTGCCTATGCTAGTTTATTTATTCTCAAAAATAGGGTGAATATGAAATTTTTTTTTTTTACAAAAACCTCCGATAGTTTGATCATTTGATTTCGCTTCGAATAATAAATTCGAACAATTATATTTTCACAAATAATCAGACCGATTGCTTGTCTTTCAAATAAAAACTACGAAAATGATCGCTATACGAAACTTCAATTTATATAAATCTTTTACATTTTCACAGTTTCGTTATTCGTAACTTGACAAAACGCAATATTGCGACGGTCGGAGTTAATTTTCCGGCGACACCTCTGATGGCAGGTAGAATTCGTTTTTGTCTGTCAGCCGCCCATACGAAAGAACAATTGGATTATGTGAGTACAAATTTTCACTTATTAGTCAAACTTATTATTTTGTGATAAAATTTCACAAATTTTTTTCAACCGATTTTATCTTCTCACACGTTTTCATAGCCTCAAATCGTTCGAGTTATTTTTAAAGCTTTCTTTTTGACTCTGGTCTCGAGGCAGGCTACGAGCGAAGCTTAGTTGTGATAAAGTAAGAATATTAATTTTAAGGAACATAGCCAATTCGGTTTGGAAATTTGACGTATGTTCTTTCAAACTTTCACCTAAAATATTCGATTATATCTTCGAGAATAATAAATTAATTTTATTCAATAAATAAAATAAGATCTAATTATTGGATATTGAATAAATGGATAGAGTAATAAGAATATTTTCACGGTATTTCTGCATTCAAATTTATGCAATATTTTACAAAAATGTTTTTGAAATATTTCAACAACAATATTTCTGCAATATTGTTGTAATATTTTTCTGAAATATTCAACTTTTCGAGGTTTCGCAATTTACCGTACTGACTGAGTTTCTTTCTTTTTATTTGTTTTACTGATTCGCAACGAAACTGTGTACATCAGCTCTAATGAATATTGACTGAAGAATATATTATTTTATGTTATGTTATTCTATCTCCACACCCGACAAGCTTCTTCTTTCTCCAAAAATTATTTCAAAGATTAAAAGAAAATCAAAGAAATTTCAGCTTGAGACTTTTTTTTCAATTTTGAACTTTTATTATTAATTTTTTTTTTTTTCATCTTATTTATTGTTATTATTGAGCCGATTTTCTGAACTTTATAATCCGAATATTTTTTCTAAGGAGACCGGTTGTGTTCCAGGTGCTCTCGAACATCGAAGAAATGGCCGATTACATCGGAATGAGATACTCGAGAAAAGTGCGTGATCCAAATATCATCGAGTATTATTCAGACAGCGAAACGGATTGACCTTTGGCAGCGACAAAATTTTAAGAACCAATATAATATTCTGTAAAACGATCGTATGAAATGAGAACGTAAAAGTATTGAAGGCGAATAGCGAAATACCCTTCGGTGAGAGACCAATCGAGGACGCGGATATAAAAGAAAAAAAATATTCACCGACTTACAATCAGTTCCAAAGACATAAACCCGACACTTGTTATCAGCACCCCCATTATTTATCGCTGCAATGTTATATTCATAAGGGCATTTTAGACGAGAAATGAGCTATGCGAATATGATTAGCATTTCGGAATGTTCAAACGAAAGAAAAGAAACAACGCGAAGCTTAAGAGATATTTCAGTCGTCAGTACGTAGCACAGCTGTCTAATTTAGTATGTCTTTTTGTTTTTGTTTTTTTTTGTATTTTTAAAAAACCCTCGGACGCAACTCGCTTTCGCTTAACGATAGCGATAAGCACAACTTTTTTTATTTCCTTTTCGCAACTAGCGCCATGTCGAGTATTGCCTTAACGCGCATCTTCGAATAGGACTATTTGACTTGAATATTCAAACAAATGCTTACCGCGTTGAATAACTACTGCCTAAAAAAAAAAAAAAAAAAAAAACGAATGTGTGATACATTAAAACAGTACTTGAGAATCGCTATACTAGCAGTAAAAAACAAGTCTACAACAGGAAGCAGACGTTGAGCGATTAGCTTTGCTCCTTGTAATTATGCCAATCGCTCTTATTCGAGAGGCGATCTCGATCAAACGACATTCAATGGGTCTGTTCTATGAGTTAAAAAAAATTACACACACGCGCGCACACACACGCCCAACGTATTCAGAGTACTGTGATCCTTCGGTTTCTTTCTCTCTCATTTTTCGACAAAATATTTTTTTCGTATCCATTATTTGTCGACGACTTCATTAGTTTTCCGGCCTTTTTTTCGGAATACAAGAAAATATGGTTTTAATGCAAATTTGGAAAAAAAAAATATCAGCCAAAATGTAATATTCATTGATTTTACTCGTCAATTTAGACAGAAATTTTTCTCAATTCGTTCACTATTTTTTCAACGATGATACATCGTGAAATATATTAAAATCATTTGCAAATTTAATACTATTTCTATGGAAACGAAAGGATTGCGACTCTGAATAAGATACATCGAAATTATAATGCCTATCCAGCCATTATACCTCAATACGATTTAGTAATTTATAAGTGTACAGAAAACCTTCAGAGCGAATATGCAAGCACAATTTAAAAAACGCACAGAGCAAATAAGGGACGTTGATAGAGCAAAAAAAAAAATACGAAAAGAGAGAGTTTTAGTACAAAAATGTATATCCGTTAGTTAAATAATAATAAAACTATTTTGTTGTAGTTTGTTGCCTCTGATTAGAAAATCTCATTATGTAGACGATTCGAAAGTCGAAAAGATTGTTCTTGCATATTTGTATGACACCATGAACGGTGCAACAGTAATTAACTGGTTAAAAAAAATAACTACGTCGTCCGAATTATATTCGTATTTGGCAAATCGAACGATTTATTTTTTGTGATACCTGCATCCAAAACTTGAATTTCCATTCGTGTATAACGTGCGAAATGCGACTTAGTTTAGGATCATTCGTTTTTCACCTTACTTTATCACACTGACGAAGGAGACTTCATCCTCGCATTTGGAGTTTTCTGTTCGTTAAAAATTTCATACGAGACAAAACACCCGTTACAGAACACTGTAATGGATTTCCGAATCTCAAAACAAGCTTTCGAAGCAGATATCACAACGAGTATTGTATTTAACAAGTGCGAAAAAGAGCGAATAGAATTGCACGTTTGTCGCATTCGTCTCAACTCTTCGGTTCATGTGGCAACTCCACGCACAATGTAATTCGTTATTTTTCTCCCACTTTTTGCATAAAATACTGTAAGAACTCGATAAATGATACAGATTAATTATCGATTATGTCGAACTGGAAAATATTTTTCTCGTGTGTTTAAAAGCGACCAGTGCAGAAACGGGAACTCGTTACTTTTAAAACCGCCGTTCAATCATGTCTGAAAAATATTTAAAATTCCAGAAACTAATATTTTCGATCAAGCTACATTTTTCTTTCTATGATTCGAGAACCGAAAAGGGCCTATTTTTTAAACATTGATCAGCAGATAATTGTACATATTGCCATTATTTTGTTGAACCAAGAGTAAATAATGTAGCTTGTTCAGGAAAAACTGCGACGTACATGTCTTGCGAATACAATATTTTGTTCAATATCATAACACGCTCGGTCCACTCTCAACGGGCCTTATCTCGATTGATCCAAATATTCTTTAGCACAATACAAAAATAACTAAGCATATTCCAAATCGCAAAAATTTCAATAGTTCCATCAATTTCATACGTTTCGAAACAAGTAAAAAAGCACATATCTTTAAATCTCGGCCTTATACTATAATTCGATACATCCACACATTCCTCATAATCACAAGTTTATTTTTATAATAAATTACAGTTTAAGAGAAGAGTTTAAAATGTATACAAATATTATTGCTATTGTCAGTATGAGAATATCGAATTATTTTTATTTCAAAGACTTCTCAATCCTTCTTCTATTCCTTCGAATCCCATTCTTCGTATTTCACGTCTCTCAGTTTACATAACACCGAAGTTTACATCTTGTTGTCGTAACGATAAAAAATGGACCCTTTTATTTTGTTAAATTTGTGAAAAAAGCATTAAAAAAGAAGAAAAAAGTCAAATTCAACGATACCAAGTTCAACTGTACACTGCCAATTGTTATGTGTTATGTCAGTTGCGAGAGAATTTTGTGAAGATTGGTTAAAACAACGGGTTGCATGGACATGCAATCTTCTGGAGCGTAAGGAGGTTTTATAGTAAACACATTTTCCATTTCGATGATGTCTTTGTTTTCTCGTACGGGAAAACGATTTTCAAGTAAAATATTCATTACAGCCTTTTTCCTTTCTGTCACAGCGGCTTTGGAAATTCTGAATGTGTGTTCTTGAAATAACTGCGGCACATCTTCAAGCTCCTCCGACAATACATCAACTTTTTGTACAGCATGTCCAACAATGAATTTCAAACGTTGTTCAGGTGTGTTTGCCTCTTCTATGAGAACGATGCTAAAAATGTGATACATTGAATAATTCGATTTTGTAAAATAAATTTTCAAATGACCCTCCCTTTTCAGGGTGGAAAAATAATTTTGTGAGAAAGTAAAATTCCATAAAAACTGCGTTCTTTATAGATTCTGAATATTTGCAAAGTCTTTGCGTTTATTTGATCGAATCGAGAGGGGTTAGAATACAGAACATGGAAATGACATAAGCTGATCCTTTCGAATGTATAAACGATTGTACAATTTTCTTTTCACAATCATGTTTCGTTATATCCACTTCAAAAATTTTCTCGTACATATTTTGAACTCGAATATTTTAAACTCAGATACTTCATTCTAGTTGTATTCATTTAGAGTCAACTGTAGAGTAGTTCTGACATCACAGGCAAAATTAAGTGTACGAAAGTGACACTGTTTCATTATTCATCAGTGCTATTAATTGTAAAAATACAGAAAAACTGACCTCTCCGTAACCGGATCGACCGTATAAACAATACCGGTGTGAAGACTATTATCCGTTGCTGTCACAGAGCAACGTTTGTTTGCATAATTTTTAAATAAAACTGGGTCGTTTTTATAAACAATATGATCGTAACTGGTCATTTTTTTTTATCGTTATGAAAATAATATCAGTATTTCAGTGTCGATCACAAATCTTCATTTTATCTCAGGAAAAAGTATAGCTATTTTTTCTGTCACTCAACGTGCCGAGAGAACTAGGTTATGTTTTTAAAATGGGAACTCAGGAACGAGAAGAATTTGAATTTCGATACTTTTATTATTATTCCGGTGCAGCGCTGCCTACTTCCGGATAAAAAGATATATACATATATATTCTCATAAGTTTAAACCACGGTCGTACATACAGGTCTGAAAACGACGGTGGTGGGGGATGGGTCGCTTAACGTCCAGTGTTTGTAGCTTCCATGTTTGGCCGCATGGTGCGCATTGGAAAAGGGATGTTGTGTGCGAAAGAGACAGCCATATGTCTCTTGGGCACAGTACATGCACTCTCCATTATAATTTTTTCGTATGAAAATCATTATTGTTTTTCGTTGAAATCGTTAATTCAGGGAAATAAAAATAAAAAAGCACAAGTGGAGTTTTATGATAGACATAGGACCGGGATCAAGCAGGAGAACGTGTTCGGGAAAAACCAAAAACAAACTCTTGTAGATGTTTTGAAACTACTTTTAATTTTTAGCCAGTCGCTTGACAGTTTTTTTTTTTTTGCCTGCCACTTTTTAAAACGTTCTGGGTTTTTTGGCACTTAAAAAACAGAGCTCTTTTCTTGATTCGATTTATACCCTGTTTTGTAGTGAGGTACCGCACAGGATTTTGTTATTTTAATGCAATCAATTTATTAAAGATTTTTAAATTGTTACACGAATAATTTTTAGAGGTGTAAATTTGGCTCCCCGCCATGAATTTTTCGAAAGGTTTCTGATTTCAATCGTTTGTGTGTCGTTTGTAGAGTATTGTGAGAACAAAATAAACGTTTGTGAAATGAGTTTGTCACGAAAAAATAAAAAATAAAAGTTTCGGTTCGGACTTTTCTGGGAACGAATCTTCCTAGATTCAAAAAAACCGAATGAAATTCGATTGACGGTCTTTTTTTTTGTTACCGGCATTTTTATGCGTTGGGAAAACGAGAGAATAAAACGTTGTTGAATTGTTATAAAATATTACTGAACGAATATTCATACGGTGCACAAAAATGTGATCGCTAAATATTGGCGAATGAATGTCCCTAGCTTGTTATTTGGTTTGTTTATATTCGTGGAGCCTCGACTCTGTGTTTACGTTTACGCGCTCTCGCGCTTGGCCTGCTAAGCCGTTCCGTAGCGGGGATGGTGGGGAGAGCTCACGCCGGGGCGACTAGAAGGGGCGACTGGAAGGGGCAGGCGCGAGAACTGGATCATGCGCGGGGCAACGAGGGAGCGAGCGAGGGACTCGCGTTCATTCAGTCGCCCGCGGGACGCGGGGCGGGGCGGCAAGTAGCGCGCGCGGAGAGAGTTGCATTAGCATCGGTCGGCTAGTGCAATACCGCGCATTATCGTTCGTTGATTGCAACGAAATTGATAAAACAGAGTGCGGAATATGAGTCGGTTAATGAAGAAAATCTTTATATAAAATACTTTAAACGGTCTGAATTGTCGTTAAACCAAATAAAAATACAACGATGGATAATAAAAAAACGGAAAATCGTGATAAAATTTTTTATTATTAAAACTATCCAAATCTATAATTTTTACATAATTTTTTATCGCAATTTCCGCTAAGTAGAGCTTGAAAATGTGCGCGATTTTTGAAAATAAAAAATGCACGAAAATAAGAGCTTAAAAATATGCGCGATTTCTCGAAAACGAACCATGCACGAAAACGCTATGAAAAGAATATTAGGGTCGTTAAACACAATTCGCTCGTTTGTCAATCGTAACGAATTTTCAATTTTTTTTTTCTTTTGTCAATGAGTTTTCTTCTCGCAAGCGATATTCGACAAGTCGATAGGAAAGCCTCTTGCCCACGATATTATTTTTCGTGCTAAATTATAGGATGAATTATTTTGAATATTTGAGCGAATCACGATTAATGCGAGATCGTGAGTAAGGGCTTTGAGTGACAGACAGTCTAGTGACGGCTGTGTTACAGTTTCGGAAATCGTGTGTATGCTCGCACGCACGCGTGTTCGCAAGCGGAGCTAAGATGCAACCATACATGCGAGTCGCGCAACGCAACGCAAAGCACCAAACGCACGCAAGCCGTAAAGCCATGGGATTGTCGGCAAGAATGACGGAACGAAAGCTATAAATCTACTCTGTAGTTTGCTGTTTCCGAACGCGATACAGTTTCTGTATCGCATATCGAAGTCGCGCAGGCAAGGTCCATGCATATAACCCGGATGCTGCAAACGGTGCAACGCAACGCAATGCACGCAAGGCTTGTATAACCGCAGCTATTGTACAGCATTGCGAATAGTTTTTACTATCGCAATTGCTATAGTACAATAGAACGCAAGCGCCCGTGCACGCGTGCACCCACGTGAGCACGCACGATTTTCCACGAAACTATGGCACAAGTTGCCATTACACTTTCTATCACTCGTCGTCAACCTTATTCTGTTGCTAAAAGACAATTTATTGACCCAAGAGAAAAACATTTTTTGAGTTAGCGGGACAAAGAAACATTGAATGAATATTTTTATTTCGTGCATGAGTTTGTTGACGTGGAAATTAAAAAAAAATTTGACGTCTTAATCACGCGTTTACTATCTCGGAAGTGTAAAAAGTTAATATTGGTGTTGTGTGAATTAGTGCATTTGAATTTTGAACTATGATGAACTATCGTTTTCAACGTTGGAAAAACGACGCTGCTGCTGCTCGTCTGAATTCAGAATCATGCAGGATTTGGGAAAAATCGAGTGGAAATTAATCAACTGCAATGAGTGTCCTGCAACGGAAGTGGATATTAACTGTGCGGACTATTTCGGAATTGCGGACTTTTCGGTTTTGCCAAAGGTAGGTTCGTTATTGAGGAGGGGAACAAGACATCGACGAGTGAGTACATAATTCCATCATTTTTATTGGTTTCATTTCTGTGCATAGCAATTTTCAGTATCAAACTGTTGGGCTTTCTTTGATTTTAACTATTATTTTTGAAAGAATTCGATTTCCATTTCAATCGTTAATCTTTAAAGGATAAAATGTTTTTTCTCTTACTGACCGTGGATTGATTGATGAAATGAGAAATGAATACTGTATTTTTTTTGGTCTGTAGAATTTTTCCATTTTAACATTCCAAAATATTCTTATATAATCCCTCATAAAATAAAATTTAGGAATAGACCAGCAGGGGTAACATCTGAATCAGTTCAACAGACCATCCATATACTTTCGCATTTATGAATCAGTTTTATCGTTTTTAGCATTTCAAAAATCAGTTGCGACCCGTATGGTACACACCAGTTTCCTTGACTGGTTCGGAAAAACTTGTGCAAATTTTGTTTTTTCTTTTTCATAAAAATATGCGTCTTACAAACATTTTTATTGTAATATTCATGTTCTACAAACGATTTCGCATTGATTTACGTACAATTAGACTCATTTGGTTTAAAAAAGTAGAATGGGCGGGCTAACTTCACGCTACTTTTTATTTTTGATTTTTTCGCGATAAACTCATCTCACAAGCGTTTATTTTGTTCTCACAATACTCTACAAACGATTGAAATCAGAAAACTTTTGAAAAGTTCATGTCGGACGGCCAAGTTCACGTCCATATAATTTTTGACGAAATAAATATCGAGAACACGTGAAGAGAGAACATTACGGTTTAAATTAGGCCTGTATATAGCTTGTAACATCCCCCTATCACAGCGCCATGCCGTGGCAGCGGTGAGAAAAAAAAGCTTGGACATTAAGAGGCCCACATGCTGCCTATGCAATGCTACTGTCGTTTCCAGACCTGTATGTACGACCGTGGTTTAAACACATTTCTGTGTTCGAATTGTTTTCATCGTATAATTTCAATCTGAACAGAAGGATGATTCATAAGAAAGAAAAACTAATCTTTTGTTTTTCATCGCAGAGCTCGGCACAGTTATTTTTTTAAAATACCAATTCAATCACCCAACACGGTCTTTATTTGTGCAGAAAAAAATGTTTTTTTCAACTCGTATTGCAAATCGATCGCCTGATACAGTACTGCGAGGGGAGCGGATATTAATTTGTACTCGTACTTACCTCGATTCGCCACTTTAACGTCGCAGTCACGATTCGCATGTGGTAACGATATGACGTGTGTGAAGAACAAATTTTGAAAAATCTTAAAAATGAAGCTCCGACTGCCTCCATCGACGGTCAACATTTTTCCATGAAATACATATCGACGTTTTCTTTCGTGGCAAAACAGTTTGCAGCTCGAACTGAGGCAATTTTAACCACTCGTCACAAACGATTTGTTTGCGTGTCGATTAATAATTTCTGCCAATTATATTGAGTTCAATCTGTTGTAAGACTTCATTATTTTTCAATAAAAAAAAAATAAATAAAAATCTTGGAGCACACAACTTTATTGATAAAATTTATTTCCAGGAGGATGCGCCTGCATATATTGCGCGATTTGATCAGCTAAGCGTCGATTATCTAGCGTAACAAGATCAATGGCTATATTTTGAGGTGTACCCGTCGTTAAACGAGCCTGAACTAAATTTACAAAAAGTTGCATGCGTTCCTCGTGAGCCGCTTCAGCTGAATTCATAGTACGACGTGCTGGATCTCGCAACCGAAATTCTCTCATCGCGTTAGACAGCAACCGCAGCTTTTCCGAACTAGACAGTTTCACGTCTCTTCTCGTTCTCCCATCATCGTGCTTTTCATTAGCGTTAACTGAGTAATCGGTCAGCTGTAGTTGAAAATAAAAAATTATCCACACCGTAAAATACCAGATTTAAAAATCCCGATATAATATTTCAATATTTATTGAACAATTGTTTATCTGTTAAATAATTTTGTGAATCCGTGGCTTTTGGATAAACTCACGTGATCGTTGTAAAAAATTTTGAGCGATTCGACTGTTGAGAAAACATCTTGTGCCTTGAGAAAAAAATCGTGAACGTTTGACCATCAATTTTTGTGAAATACACAAACGAGTATAAATTTTATTGTAATTTCGAACTTACATCACTCCTTTGAGGATGGGAGTAAGCCCCGATGATTCCAAAAACGAATAGAAAAATCGCGGTGTAATTACGTCTCTCCATGATTGATCCCCGTGGAAAGAGATTCAAACAGATTATTTTCGAATGATTTAAAATACGACTTCTTCTCGGTCGATGATATCGCAGATTACTGAAAATTTGCTGAAAAATGCTGCTTTTATATCGCTGCCGTTTAAATAAACTGCTCATTTTTTACATATTTGTCTGCTGAGTGAATTTTAATCGAAACTAAATTTAGATAAATGTGGGAAGATACGGAAAGGCACGGGTAATATGCTCCAGCACCTCTTTCATTTGAACAGAGTACATTTTTTTTTTTTTTTAATAAGGAAAAAACAGTTAAATTGATAAAACCGATACATATAGCTTTGCATTAAGGATAGAAGAAGGAAACAAATTTTCAATGGTGAACAGATAAACGAATTAAAAATAGATAAATATTCCCTCCGTTCGGTATAACTCTACCTCGCTCTCCCTCTCTCTCGACATACTTTTCCCGATCCGAGGTAATAAATTGTATTCGTAGAGTTTACTGGCGAATAATTAAAAAAATAATCGTCTTGAGGTGATAAGGATTAATTGAAAAAAATGCTGGTAGCCAATAAAAATATAAAATGCTTGGATTTACATTAAATTGTCACAGAATATTATTGCAATATTCGAATTTAACTGACCTCCAGAAACGTCAGTTTCATCTCTCGTTCACAATCTCGATGATTTTTCCGAACATTGGCAAAATAGGCTCAAAAGTTCTACGTACTTCTTTAGCTATTCTGCCATCAAATCACTATTGGCAGCCACTTTTTTAAATTGATCCAAAGAAATTTTTTTGAATTTTTTAATAGTTCAATACATAACTATCCATAGAATTTTCATGAATTCCATATTACATATTATATAAGTCTAAATTAAACGCTTGATTCTAACGAATAATAAAAATAAAATTGAGAAGAATCATTTTTCTGTTTTTCATTGCAATTTTTTACTTTTTTATTAATTTTCCTTTCATTTTATTTCCCATATCGGTTCTTTCCGTTCAACTTTCTTTCCATTTTATATTGTCTGCTGTATTATTTCGCAATTGAAACGTTCTGTGCTTTTTCTGCTTGATAACTTGAAATTTCGCAGCTATCTGTCACACGCAAGTGTGAAGACAATTTTTTATAACTCAAATATTCATCTTGCATTAAAATATTGGGCACAAATGTATAGGAGTCATTAAAAAGATAAATTTTTAACGTTTTTTCTTATCTGGGATCAAAACTATTATTTTTTTTTTTTTTTTTTTACCTATATCTTTTCATGGTAATGTTTTATAGTTTGCTCAATAAATTTCTATTTCTCGCTGAATATATGGTACAAATGGTCACGATAATGAGCGTTTTTCAAAATTATATGTTTATACAATTGCTTCGATCCTTATTGCTTTTTTCTTTTCATTTCTTCTATACCTCATTATTCATGTCGAAATTCTCTACGTAAATGAATTTATCATCAAAAGACGCGATAGCGACTATGGATCGAATATTAAAAAAAAAAAAAAAAAAAAAAAAAAACAGCCTGCGTGAGCCCTGCCGCCAGAGATCAGAAGAAAGACATCCGAAGACAAGGTTTTTCGATGACAGCATGCAGAGTTTGATTACCTATAAAGTAATTTTCAGGGGGGATATTACCCATAGAGTTGACGTGCTGCCGTTTTATCTCAATGGGATGAAAGGTATGCGGCAACGGACAAACAAACAAATATTTTGGGACAATAATTTTGGGAACGATTTTAGAAGATTTCTATTTGAGTACGATTTTGACATTTTTATGAAAAGAAAAATATTTTTACGGAGAGGAAGAAAAAGTAAAAATTACCGTTACAGCACTGTAATCAGGGCACGACCTTAAATGTTCAGACATGTTTACAGTGTAAAGTTTACATTTTCCCTGCTTGCTAAAGTTTAAGCTCGCTTTACACGACGCTTGTTTTCGTGCTGGATTTCTTGCGTGATGTACTTTTGTATATCTATATACGCACGTATATAGATATACAAAAGTACATCACGCAAAAAATCCAGCACGAAAACAAGCGTCGTGTGCAGGTCCCTTTACATATCACAAGAAATTTTATTTCATTTTTATGAAAATAAACACTTTGCACTATAAAAAGTTCCAAACATTCAAGGTCGTCCCCGGTTTCCAATGCTGTAACGGTAATATTTACTTTTTCCTTCTTTCCGTGTTTCGTTGTAATGTGTTCAATCAATTTGTTTTCATAAATTATGACAACATTTTTTCTACGTAGAAGTTTTAATTCGTTTTTTAGTTCGGCATTAAAAATTTGTTTGTCTTTTGTATCTTTTATTCGAAGTTATGTATCGGTTTTATCGATTATACTGTTTTATCTTGACATTTTTTTTTTTACGTTCTTTGTTCAAATGGAAAGTGCTGAAATATATTGTGTGTACTATCTGTTAATGATCATCCTAATTGTCTAATTCCGATAAAGATTATTTTTATCTCAATAGAAAAAGCTGTACCAAATGGCAAATTAATTCTCTCGACAACGTATAAAAGCAGCATTTTTCTTGTAAATTCTCAACAATCAGTCACATCATCGACTAAAGAGAAGTCTACAGATCAATTATGGAGAGACGCAATTACGCCACGATTTTGCTATTCGTTTTTGGGATCATCGGGGTTTACTCCTATCCTCAAAGGAGTGATGTAAGTTTGAAATGACATCAATCGAATTCGAATTTTTATTATTTTTACCTCTAGTAGCAAGAAAACACTCGTTTTTTTTTTCAAATTGTCATAAAATTCATAGTCATTTGTGTATCTCTTGAAAATTGTTGGTAACACGTTCACGATTTTTCTCTCTATAGGCACAAGAAGTTTTCCCATCAGTCGAATCGGTCCAAAATTTCACCAACGATCAGGTGAGTTATCCAAAAACACCATAAAAATAGAAAAATTATAAGGCAAGTCTGAGTGAGTTAGCTGTACGTTTTATGGCCAATTTTTGTCGCGAGCTTCGATGCCATTCTTATTTTCATCTCAGATTCGTCAATTTTTTTTTTTGTATCTCTGTTACAGCTGAGTGGTTACCCAGTTGACGAGAATGAAAAGCACGATGATGGAAGAACGAGAAGAAATGTGAAACAGTCTGCTTCGAAAAAGGTGCAGTTGCTAGCTAAGGCAATGAGAGAATTCCGGGTGCGAGACCCACGCACTATGAATTCAGCTGAAGTGGCTCACCAGGAACACCTGCAACATTTCACGGGGTTAGTCAATGTTCACGTAATGGCGGGTATACCTGCGGAAACAGCCATTGATATTGTTACGAGACAACAGCCAAGACTGGCTGATCAAATCACCCAATTTATCCATGAGCACGTCATTAACAATCATTAATACCATCGGCGCAATGAATGTTGAAGGAGATGAAAGTCGGTTGGAAAAATATCAATAAAGACGTGTGTCCCAAGATTTTTATTAAAATGTTATTCATATTATAATCCTCTATAGTAAAACCTATGAGATTCTACAACAGACGGAACTTGTATTGAATTGAATAGTTTTTGGCTTTCATTAACAGCTAATTAAACAGCATTTCATGGTTACTTTTAATCCAAAACAACAGTCCTGTTCAGGTTTTATATGAGATTAATCTTATTATTATCCATGGTCAGAATAACTATATAAAATATCTACAGAAAAAAAAAAATAAACAAAAAACAATTAACAACGGATTCACAACTGACAAGCACCGTTTGCTACGATTCATTAAGGAAGATGGTTGAAAGCTCACGCGACCATCTCGCACCACTCGCGCTTCAAGTTACCAAGTAGTATCTCGTAATTTTGTTCAATTCAATATCACATGACCGAATAGCTACTCGCAGTCACAACTCGCACATGACGTCGAGAACAAATTTCGCAAAACTTTTAGAATTCAGCTTTGATCGCCTTCATCAACCATCAACAATTATGGGTGAAAGGCATCAACATTTTCTTCCATGTTAATGTCAGTTTGCAACTCGAACTGTGGGAATTTTCACTATTTATCATAAACGATTAGTTTACGTGCGGAGTATATGACTTTAGCACCGGGTCTTCGGTCCAGCTTTCTTCAGGTTTCGATATTTTGTTTGCTCGAATGCTAAAGTGCTACTTTTAACAAGACCACAATGGACGAGAATACTTTTCAAATGAAAATAATTTGTGCTGATCAGTAATTTCTACCATATATCCAGTTCTGTTTGTTCCTCCATGGGGATGAAAAGGTAAATAAGGAACAACTTGATAAAACTCTCGGGGTATATCAATCATATTTCAACAGTTTTATCTTCTGCCACACGTTTATTGGGTCAATGGTATCAATAGATAAAATACATTGGGTGTGGCTATTTTCAAGATCTTACTGCCCGCGATATTGAACGATGCGATTAGCCAGATCTGGATAATCTGCCATGATGCGACGGGTCGCTCTAACTCTGGGTGTACCCGCTGCGACAAGATTATCAACCATCTCTATAAACTGTCGCACTCGTTCCCGATGAGCCTCTTGGGCCGGGCTTAAAGTTACCACCTGTGGTGTTCGTAACGCCGCTGTCCGCAACTGAAAGATCCTGATGGACTTCTGTATGAGTTCCAACTTTTTTGCCGGATCCAGTGGCGCTTCTCTTCTCGTTCTTTCATCGTTGCGCCGGAGAGATGTCAATTGTAAATGAGATTCATAATGCTTTCCATCCTCGTTATCTGAATAATCAGTAAGCTGAAGAAAAAATTTGAAAATAATATTTCAGTTGTAACATAAAATGAACATCCGAGTGATGCAAATCGTGAAATAACCCGATTGAAAAATCTTTCCCTCAAAATTATCAGTATTATGAGATTATGAGCTCGACGATATCGGGTATTAAAGCTCGATAAAATATCATCATTTTATTTTTCACTTTTTATTCAACTATTATTTTGCTGTCAATATTTTTGGGAATTCGTGGCTTTTGGATAACTTTTTTGTTATTGAAACTTTGAATCGATTCGACTGATAAAAGAGCATATTGCGCCTAGAAATGGATTATGAACGTGTGGCTAACAACTTCCAACAGATATATAAATGACTATCAGTTTTATGAAAAATTGAAAAAAAAAAAAAAAGTTTTTCTGTCAGTAGAAGTAAAAAAAATCCAATTTTGAATACGCTCAATATCGTTTTGAACTTACATCATTTTTTTGAGAATGGGAATAAACCCCGATGATCCCACAAACGAAGAGCAAAATAGCAGCGTAATTACGTCTCGCCATAATTGATTAGTAGAACGAAATTCAAGCAGATATTATTGAAAGAGTTGAAGTACGACTTCTCTTTGGTCGGTTGATGGCAGATTGTTGAGAGTTGACTAAAAAAAAGCTGCTTTTATACGCTGCCGAGAGAACTTACTTCGCATTTTGCGCATATTTTTCTATTGATCTAATTCTCATTGGAACCGAATTTATTTAAATGTGGGGTGACGTGAAAAATCACCCGCAATATGCTCCAGCATATGTTCCTTTTATATTTGAACAAACAAAAATTTCTAGACTTGAAATGAAATGATGATGAAAAAGTTGGATGGAAAAAACCGTAATAAATAGCATCGAATGAAAAACATAAAAACGAACGAATTTTTAGCGTTTGACGAAAAAACCAATAAAAAATAGAAAAATATTTTCTCCGACAAGTACAACCCTTTACTCGATATAACTCGCCCGATCAGAGGTGAAAAATTATATTACAACAAGTTCATGGGTGCATAATTAGAAGAATAATTAGGTGCGGCCGATATGGATCAACGAAAAAAGCTTACGTAGCCAGTAAAAATGTACAACAATTATATTTAGATTTAATGGACAATAGGATTATTGAAAAAAAAAAAACCAACATTTTCTTTTTTTTCTTTCTCCGAACAGGTTGAAAAGTTTCGTTCAGGGATAAAAATATGCCCGCTAAAATTTGAGCTCTCAATATTAACATTTACGTGTTCCGCATCGCACTTTTCGATTTTTCATAAGAATAACATGGGAAATTTTTTTTTTTTTGCTTCTTTTTTTTTACGACTAACTAACAATGCTTCATAAAAAAAATCTACAAACACATTTTTATAGGGAATTGAACGCTCTAAAAAAAGGATTACTTATCATTTTTCAATAAGTTTAGTCGTTCAGATGTTATTCAAGATCAAAGTTACGTTTACCGTCAATTTAGCTGATTTTTGCGTATTACAGCGGACCTATCAGTCTCATCAAAACAATGTGCACAAAATTTCATGTAAAACATTAATTGGACTTTCAAGAGATGTTAACCATAATAGTTTTGTTGCAAGTCCCTCGAGGGAAGCTTACGTCCAACGAAATTTTAAATTTTATCACCAGTTATACGAATTAGATCATCCATGGTTAGCGTTATTGAATGATTATCAATAATTCATGATTGTAACGATATTCAAATTCAGCTGACATCCGGGGTCATCGTTTTCATATCTTGTTCACAATTATAGACATGTACGTCCCCCTAGACATCAGATAAATTGGATTGAGATTAGAATAATATGGCCCCTTCAATACAAACACATTCACTTTACATTTTTGAATAAATGCCTCCATTTTTTCAAGTAAATTTATGGACGTAATTATTTTTTAATTTATCGCCTTTAATATCTTCATCGAACGTCTTAGAACATCAGCACGGGTGAAAAACTTGGAGTTGGGAGCAAGAGGGAGAAGGAGAACGTTGAACTTACCGAGTCCATAGAAACTCAAAATTTTCCATTTGCTGGTATATAGATGAATGTAAAAATTTATGTAAAAACTCAAATATTGATCTTGTGATAAAATTTCAGGCACCAAACGTATAAGTCATCAATACAATAAATGTTTTGCATATTTTCTTATCTGCGATCGTATAATATTTTTCACTTATACATCTTTTTATGTAAGTGTCAAACAATTTTTTTTTTTTCTTTTCAGTAAAATATTTCGCGTCTCGAAAATATTTTCGAGCACACTTTATTTGTTCCGAGAACAATCCTTGAACACGTGATATTATGTCAAAGACCTTGATGAATAGAGCGCGAGAAGTTGCCTCGCTTAGATCCAACTCATCATCATAAAATGAATACGAGCCACACGGTAATCATTAATGGAAAGTACATATGTCCCAAATTTGATAAAGTATTTTGATGATGTTTCTGCAAACGTTTTGCACGAAAAAAAGGCTCAATAATTGATGAATTTAAACGAATTTTTAGTATTGAAGCATTTAGTTTAATAATAAAATCTTAATCCGAAATGAAGCATTATTAATAAGGCATAATTATTCAATTAAATTACTATTTCAATTATATAGGTCGTAACTATTCTTGAAGTTATCGTGAGCCTTTCTAAGTAACTTATTCGATGCGACGAGCACGAAAAATTGGTGCTTTTTAAGGTTTTTATTTATCCAAATAAAAAATCGATAATCCGATTGATTCTTTGTTTATATAAATGAATCAATTTAGTACATAAGAATTATTATCATTTTTAGTTTATATTTTATTTATTTATCTATAAGAAATTCATAAGAATTATTATTTATAAGAAGATTAATATTTTTGATTTTATAAATCAGTCGTCCTTTTACAAGTTTAAATGGACCGGTATTGAACTCGACAGAACTTTGCAAAACGACCTCAAACTTGAGCACTTCGTTGTTCGTAAAAATAAAATTGTATTCGTATGGCATAAAAAAAAAAAAAAAAACGAAGATATTTCGACGTATGAAATGAATGTGACAATTTTTTCAAAATCCTAGAAGATTCTTTTGAAATTTTTCAATCAAACACTTCCGTAAACAGTATTAGTAATTCGTTTGTTCAGAATTTTAGAAAAAATTTTAAATATAATGATTCTTCACTCTGTTGAACAATGATTGATATTTTTTGAAATTTTTCATCATCAAGATAAAATTAATATTTTAACATACGAATACCAATTTTTCAGAAAGTTATTATAACGAGTCGATGCCCAAGTGGAAAAAACTGACTAAATTAAATTCGAGTTGGAAAGTCCTGCAATATAGGAGAAGAATGAAATTATTTTTAGTCTCTCGGGAGTTTCGCGTTGTCGATTCAAAAACACGTTCTCGAAACAACAGATCTTTATTTCTTCTAAAAACATGGGTATAAAAACAATTAATTTTAAGTACTCGTTTCGTTTGTGACTTTTTTTTTACACATCAGACAGGAGCAGAATGAAGATACATTTCGATACTGAAAGACATATTTTGGAGTGAAATGAGATCGAGTAATTCCCGATGATTTTTATTATTTTTGTGTAACTTTCATATCTGGCGGGTCGATACCTGACTGAGTAACAACAATCACGATTTTTTGGGTAAATTGCGTTCTTCATGGAGATAATTAGATTTTAGAAAAAAAAATAAATAAATAATTAAAAATATTGCAGCAAGAAAAACATTTACTCGCGAAATTCATCATTTTTCAAGTTCCCCAGATACACATTTTCGTATAAATATAATCACTGGATTAAGTAACGTCAATCGCAGAAAAAAAGGCCTTCCGAACCTCGTATAAAAAAAAAAAAAAAATCCCCCGTTGGAATGTATCAATGTTTAGTAACTCCACACCCGAGCCCTCTACAACTCATAAATATTTCACGCATCCTACAAAGGAATGTTCACTTTTAATGTTTACTACATTAACGAACAAAAGAAAACGACAGGAAATTGTCAAGTGCGATCGTAATCCTTGACTCATGTCACCTTTCGAGAGCAATTGAATTCTCAATGATAATGTACCAATAAATATTCACACTGATTGTGCCATGAATTGGCACATTGATTTCAGAAGCACGGATAGTCGAACGGAATAAAAATCTATCTCTTTTATTATTCGAGTATTTTGCGGATTCCTTTTGATGTTTAATACTTTACGAAGGAATAAATCATTCGAACTAAACGCGTTTGGAGTCATTTGGATCGTAAATTCGCTCGAGTAGAGCCCGAGTTATGCTTCCAGGTATTGTCTGGTGCTCTTTAATCATATCTTCGAGTGCTGAAGCTACCTGTGGTGGAAAAAATGTCAATCAAGTCACCTCAAATACAATTTATTCATCAAAATCGATTAACTTTCGTCTTTAATTGTTCGATAGAAAAAAACTTGAATTTTTTCACCTTTATCTGCAATTGCTCAGGGGTAAGAGCACCGTCATAAGGTATTGGCTTGCCCACGTAAGTTTTGAGTTTCACTGGAAAACCTCCGTATATGGGAACAAGAGGAAATCTCGTTACTGCGTACAGCCTCAGGAATATTCTTCGTCCCCAACTTACTGTTCTGAATGCTTCTCTCAGATTTTTTGTGAATATTGGAATTATGCACTGAAATGAAAGAGTAAATAAGAAAAATATTGAAAAAAAAAGTTTCGTTCATCAAATCAGACTCAAGCTGAATTATTATTTACATACGATAGAAGGATTTCACTTTTAAACATTTCCAAAAGTATAGAACAAAAAAGAGCATTCACAAATGTTTGTTGACTTTCAGAACATTACTATTTTGTATTTTCATTGATTAACTGTGATTTCTAAGAATATTGAGAATACAAACAATTACGTAATGAGGCTACATTACGATTAATGAAAAGACGTCGAGTTTGACCTTTTTGAACAACATTTTTTGACATTGAATATAAAATGAATTTGAATATTCCAAACCTAGTTTGTTAAGCCTAAATTTCATTGGCTGGTCTCTGAAAATTCATTATTTTTCACACTCGTTATTTTTAACTTGACACTAATTGAAAAGCGTCAGAAAAAGTCTGAAGCATTAACAGCTTTCATATAAGTAAAGGAAATTGTATTTTCAAAGGGATAATTACATTGATTAATAAAATTTGTCAGAACATAATAAAAGATATTTGGAAAGTTAGGCATAGAAATTATGATAGATAGATCGAATGCTACAAACCACTTTAGCATCCTGCGCTACTTTGGCGAAACCCAATCGTTTTTTCCACAAGAGTCTGTAGTAACAATCTCCGAATTGTGCCTCGTATACACCGCCTGGTGAGATCGCAAGCAAATTGCCCTCTTTCAGTATAACGGAACAAGTCTGCACTGTGCCAGGTATGGTTTTAAGCACATTGGATATGATAGCCCATCCAGGAATGTTGAAGAGAAACCGATCGACTACGGTGTGTATTAGTCTGTTGGTGGTGAGAAATACTTTTGATATAAAGTAATAAAGGTCGATGGGAATCGCGCCATGATAGTAGACGAACAGAACCGCCTGGTCATCGGGAATGTTTTCCAATCCCGAAATTTCGTAACCTGTTGAAAGTATGAAAAAGCTTTCACACGATATTTGTAACATTCACAGATGAATTGCTTGCAAATAGAGACTTTGTCGTACCATGAAATATCCAGCCATGAGCATCCCAGACTGCAGCGACTAAACTTCGTGCTGCATTTTTCCAGTCTGTTCCATAAGCTCGTCTTAGTTTAGCTCTGAAAATATTTTTGGCAATACAAATGATTTCTCAGAATATTTTTATCGTTTATTATTTGCCTGAATATATCGTTGAGCCAATTTTAACGTAATGTTTCATTGGCGCATGAATTAGAGGTTTCAAACGAACCTGTGCAATCTGTAGATATACAAAATCAACGCGGTAACATATAAAAGTAAAACTATGACCAGGGGAAGTAGAAACGTGACTAGAAGAGGCATCAATAGCCATGACAGCCAGAGAGTAAAGTCTACGTCGATGTAATCCACTGAAATTAATTTTAAATTCGTCAGCAAAGTATCTTAAATTTATGCAATGATGAAAAGCACAATTTTAATCATAATTTTATCAACTCAATACCAAACGCACTCAATGTTATTGGCGAAATAGAAACAAAATGATTTTTAAATTCTTGTACAAAAAAGATAAAATTTCAGTTGAAATGTTTGTAGCTTTTTTTATTTTTTAACAAGTCAATAATTCGATTTTGTATTGAACTTTCAAATTTTTGTAAAAAATTTTCCAACTCATAAAAAATCTAGAAAATCAAGGAAAGGTTTATAGACTCAAAATCAATGAATTTTTGACAACCAAGATTCTTGTACTTGATCAAACTTTTAATAATATTTTTAATTAATTGTTTTAATGTGGTTATTATATTTTATTATGTCACAAAAAAAAATAGAATTTTATTGAAACATGCGAGTCTTCTCAATCCATTGGAATAAATTACTTTTCAAAATCACGATATGTTAGGTTTGACATTAGTCAAGGTTACTAGAGCCTGACCTAAAAATCATCAGCATGCATACACAAATCATCATTAAAAACGTTAAGATAATCTATTTACCAATGATATTTTCAATCATTTTCGTGTAATCGGCGAGTATGGAAAACATATTTATATACAGAGAATGAATAAGTAGAAAACAGAGTGAGGTCTCACGAGTACTTAATACTAATAATTACGAGTGTAATAATATAATTATTTCAAATCTCCAATGATTTCAATCACTCTCACGGAGAATTGTTTCATTTATGTCCGTCAATTTATCTCAAGGTTAAAGCTTTTATTGCACTGCTGTCGCACAAAGTAAAATTTTCAAGTATACAAACGTACAAAAAATAATATAAACTTTCACGAAAAAATATGAGAGCGATCCGCGCATAACCGAACGTTTTCTAGTCTCAACTGGTCGCAAGTCGTGCGAGTGCACCTGTGTATATTTGTCATCGAAAGCTCATTAACCTAATGAATGTTTTTCCTAACTAACGTTGTATCCAAACTGTTTACTGAGTGTTTACTGCTATTTTTCGTGTAACTCGATCTTACTAACGAGATACCAGATTTCCGCGGTAAAAATATCAGTCAAGTATAACAACAGCTGGTACAAAAATCTCAAGTTCAAAAAACTATTGAAAAATTGAATAATAAAAAAAATAATCACATTGTTGAATGCTTCAATCAACATTCAATTCAATGATGATTTATCAATGAGCCTGATTATTTTCGTATGTGAGTGATATACCTCCTTCAAAATTCTTCTCGGTTTGTTTAACCAAAATATAAAAATAATATATAATAATGGATTGATGAATCGGTAACTTACCTACAAATGTCAGTAATACTCTCGTGTGTGTTATGAAAGTTAACCCCCAATCATTCTGGTAGGTTAGGTTTCTGATGGTGGATCCTCGATTGAACCTGACATTCGAACCTCTAATATGTTTCTTCACAGTTGATAATAATAATTAATAAACATTAATCATGATGGATTACGAATTTAAAATGAAGACCCAGAAGGATCGGACCAAGGTCGAGGATCTCTTTGAATTTGAAGGATGTAAAGTCGGAAGAGGTACTTATGGACACGTCTACAAAGCTAGACGAAAAGAGGGGTTAGTTTTTGAATGTTTTCGCATTTTATCATTGATAAATATATTTGAATATCATTAATCAATTATTATTTCGGTGCAATCTGATTGATTTCAAAATAAAAAGTTTTATATTCACATTCGATAAGTCAAATGAAAACAAATCAATCTACATGATATTTAACCAATGTATAAGAATTATTGAAAATTGGGATCATCGCTGTTTTGTAGAGTGCCTGACAGTGAATTGAAATCACGCCCGGACACAAAAGACTTTGGTCTCAAACAGATCGAAGGAACTGGACTTTCCATGTCAGCTTGCAGAGAAATTGCAGTAAGTCACAGAGTAAAAAAAAAATGTTGCTTTAAGAATTAACTCTATTTGCATCCTTCGTTATTCAATAAAATATAATTTGATCTTCAATTGAATATTTATTTTTTCAAATTAAGAAGAATTCAGAAATTTATTCCAAACAATGTCTAATTTTGACAGCTGTCTTGGTTCTTCATTCTGCTAATGTTTTTTTGAATGTGTTAAAGTATCCTTAACTCGTATAATTTACTCGGCATCTGTAATAATTTATCGTGGAAACAATTTAAAAAATCCTTGCACAGTCCGGACCTTTATGTTACGACAAGGAAATTAATATTCTAAAAACCAATTTTTTCCAATTTTCAGTTACTCAGGGAGCTGAAGCATATTAACGTCATCACCCTCATAAGAGTCTTTCTCTCTCACAACGACCGCAAAGTGTGGCTACTCTTTGATTTTGCTGAACATGATCTCTGGGTATGAAAAACTTTTTTTATAATATTAAAAATAAGTGCACCAACAAACGAGAGTTTCTGTACTGAAACATCAATGAATATGCATAAATATACAAATGATATAAATAATAATGCATGGAGAAATATCAACAAGAATTTATGAAGTTAAAATATTTCACTTCAACTACATTATTGATTGTTTCTCTACTTTGAAATTTGAAGGATAAACAATCTTTGGATTACCAATATCCATAATCCAAATCCAATGCCAATATCCAAAAAAAAAAATATAAAAAACAATGTTCCGTCATGTTTATTTCTTAAATTATTGGATATTGCAATTTTGTATTGAGTTACTTTTTTATTCCTAACAGCACATCATCAAGTTTCATAGATCTGCGAAAGCTAACAAAAAGCCAGTTATGGTTCCTAAAGGCATGGTAAAATCCTTGCTGTACCAAATTCTCGATGGCATTCATTATTTACATTCCAACTGGGTTCTCCACAGAGATTTGGTAAATAAAAATACTCAGAATTTCAAACTACTGAATGAAAAGCTCATATAGCCATAAAAAAAAAACGATTATCTTTCAGAAACCAGCAAATATATTAGTGATGGGTGAAGGAAATGAGAGAGGACGTGTCAAAATAGCTGACATGGGTTTCGCGCGTTTGTTCAATGCTCCGCTGAAACCTCTGGCTGATCTGGATCCCGTAGTCGTTACTTTTTGGTACAGAGCACCAGAATTACTTTTGGGTGCGAGACATTACACGAAAGCCATCGGTACGTTATATTCACATTATTCGATGTTTTAAAAAAATATTCAAAGTTCTTCGAGTCATCGTTCCATGGACCATGTCACAAAAAGTAATCTCCACCTCCGATAACATTGAGTTCGTCGCATTGTTGCCGGATGAAACTTCAGAAAAGAATTTGTTTTTTCTCAAATTCTTGAAAAACAATGAGCGATAAGAAAACATGTTGGTTTTTGAGAAAAATTTCAACTTCTGTTGTAAACCATCGAATACCATGTTTTTCAAATATCTCATGCATTTTTGTAATTTTCTAGACATATGGGCCATCGGCTGTATTTTTGCTGAGCTACTCACCTCCGAGCCAATTTTTCATTGTAGACAAGAAGACATAAAAACTAGCAATCCTTACCATCACGATCAATTGGATCGGTAACAAAAACAAAATTTAATTCGTATCTTAAATTAACATGAATTCAATGAACTATCAAACGATTAACACATCTGTTTAGAATATTCAACGTCATGGGTTTTCCACTGGAAAAAGATTGGGAGGACATTAAAAAAATGCCCGAACATCCGACTCTTCAGAAAGACTTCAAACGCTCGAAGTGAGTCGTCAATGACATTACTGTGAAATGAATTACGCTAGATTATTCTCTATTCCGTGTTATTTTTCCTCCAGTTACGCCAATTGTTCGCTAACAAAATACATGGAACGCCATAAAATAAAACCCGACAGCAAAGCATTTAATTTAGTAAGTATCCCAAATTTCCGACATTCAATTTGTGACTATCCATGTTCAATACATTTCACTTTCGTTTTAATTACAGTTGCAAAAATTACTCATGATGGATCCGAATAAACGTATCACTTCGGAACACTCGATGCAAGACGCATATTTCCAAGAAGAACCACTTCCAACACAAGAGTAAGATTTCATGAGACAATTTTGTTATCGCAATTACAAAATAGTGCATAAAATTAATAACATTGGATTTCTTTTTTCCCAGCATCTTTGCCGGATGTCCAATACCGTATCCGAAAAGAGAGTTCCTGACGGACGACGATACTGAAGAAAAGACTGAAAACAAAGCTCGCCAAAATCAGCAACAAACGGTAATTTCTGTTTTTTTTTTTATCCAATGAATCTCAGGAAATTCCTCGAGCAGTTTGCTAGTGAAATATCTATCTCAATTTCACACAATTTATATTTAGATATATGAAAAATCCTTTTCATGGAAATTCATGGAAAAATTCAAAGAAAATTACCTTGAATTCTTACGGTAATTTCCTCGCTACTGTCATTTTGAAAAAATTCAAATTTCGTAGTATAAAAAGCTTGTAGAATGCAAAAAAATGCATTTGGAGTTTCAGAAGAAAAAAAACAATCCCCAATTCTCCCAAAATGTAGTTTCTCTTTCTATCGCTGCATCTCCTAAACCGAATGACTGAAAACCTTTTTTTTTGTCAATCATCGTCAATTGCACTGCTGCGATTAAGAATTCAAGAAAATTTATACAAAAGTTTGACAGATAATCAGAAAAAAAAATGTAGTTTTATATTGCTCTTCTTAACGCATCTAAAACCGTTGAATTCGTGACAGGAAATATCTCTAACCCGAAATTGTGAATGCTCTGATAAATGGGAAAACGGAGTGTAATTTTCTTGAAATTATGAAAAACTGTGAGGGAAATACTTTGACGCATCTTTTTAGAATCAGTGATCAGTTAATTCGTTTCTCTATTTGTTCCTATCCATTAGCAAGCTTTAAAACAAAAATTATTGATTTGTATTGTAAATTAGCAACAAAATCAGCCTCAGCAAGGAAACAGCGAGCACAATCATGGGCAAAATCCTAAACGAGTTAGACTCAACGGTCCACACGGTGCTCCTGAATTCCATCAGCACCAAAGTCACGCGATGACTCATCAACAACCACAGGGCATGGTTTATTCGACTGCTCAACCAACTCAACCAGCAAACTTTCATCAACGGTTCCAGTAAAACGTCAATTCTCAAAATACACCATACGATTTCCATTTACATCCGTAATATTCATCGATTTTTGTCGGTATTAATCATCATTTTGTACATTGACCAAATGATGTTGAGATGAACTTCTGTATATTCATTCGATTATTATAATACATTTTTATTTATAATAATTCTAGGAATTTCATTCTTTTAAGGATGAAAAGTTCGCTTTTTCCGGCAACGTTTCATCACATTTTTTATTCTAATCCTACATTCCACTTGAATTTGTTGTTGTCAAACTTTTTAAAACCTCCAGCAAATGACGTCTGATCAAATAACTTAAAAAAAAGTGCAGCTTCATACTGAATACTTATCATAATCTCTGTTTTTTCAGGGACTTTTATTAGATAAAAACATTTATTTCAAAATTTGAGGACTGTCAAACAATCGTGGAGATTTTTTTGCAATTCAGAAGTCGACGGTCAGAGTTTTTTCAAATTAAGGTGATCCTATCGATTTAGCTGGTCACAATAATCACTGAATTCAAAACTTATTTCTACATAAATTTTCGATAATTGTTAAAATAATAGTTTTTAATACAAAAATGTGTCCCAATCGAAGATCGGTTATAACAATTTGTATATAATTACAATACTGAAATAATAGTTTTTTCAGTGACTGGCGTAGTACTCGACCGCGCCGATACGCGCGGGTTTAACCTCTTCATCTCTAAAGTGTCAAAACAATGTCCGATGCCGGAAGCTCCATTTTAACTCAATATTCCATTAAAACTAGGTCGATAACCGCTTTGTTTCTGAGACCATTGGATTGCTACAAGCTTGAAGTACTTAAATCTCGTTTTTGTAAAATATCTTATGAATTTTCACTAAAATATATATATTTTTAGTGACCGGAAATCGGATTTTCGTATGTCACCCTGGGAATGCGTCACGGGGAACACTTACTTTTAATAATTTTTTTCTCTCTCAATTAGTCGATAACCGACCCTGAATTTTCGTGAGAACAATGATTGATCTATGAAGAACTGCATTAAATTTTTCCACGCGAATCCTATGCCCTAGCCACCGCGATAAGATAAACGTAAAAATAAGTGATGTTTCTCAATCGATAACGAAAATTGTCGATAATGCAACGTTCCATCGAAGGATTAACTTTGTACGGAGGACAGCGATAAATAACACTCGTCAACGACGCCCATCGATTTTACCAGCTAAGTAAATTTTCTCAATTTAATATATTTAATGATTTTTTTTCAATTTCAATTGTTCTCATTTTCCATAACTTTTTCCAGTATTGAAATTTGACTTAGTTTGCCCAAAAATTAAGTGAAAAAAGTTATTACATAACCTGCGTTTTTAAACAAATATTTGTTTTTCCGTTACACACGTTAAAAGAGATCTGACACTTTGAAAAAGTTTGCAAATTCCTTGAGAATAAAGAAGAAGAAAAAAACAATTATCTTGTATTGCTTTTCCAATCTATTTTTGATTAATATGAGGGGAAAAAAAAACATTGTCGAATTGTTTATAAATTTGAAGTTTGAAAAAATCAGCTTAATCGGATAATGTAATCAACGGATGTAGACCCATAGAATGTACATAAATAACCTACTATTTAAGGAGTTTCTATGAGGATGCGTCAACGATCGAGCACCAACAACATTTCAATTTCACATGTATTCCCTGCGTGTGTCTTTCCATTGTCCCGTGGTGGATTCACTGCACACGTGCTGCGATGAGCGAAGGATCAGCCGTGCATACAAATGAAGAACGTCATGAGACAATAATTTGGCTCTGTAGTCTCAGTAAGACTTTTGTTCTACGGATAGAGAGAGAAAGTTTTTTTTGTCGTTTGAATCGAATCTATGAAACGAACCCGAAATATTTTTATAATTTCATTTTTACAATTTTGGTTTGACATTTTTACAAAATAATATAGAAAAAAATAATCCGCAATTGGCATCCCTAAATTGATAAAAGATTCATATAAATTTTATCGATCAACACCCTCAAATAATAGAACAAAAAGTTATTTTCAATCTGGACGAAAAAAAAAAAATAAATAAATAAACAAATGAACATCAATTTGGAACCTTTTAGCTACATCGAATTCTTTAACGATCACGATAAATCGTCAAGTCGTTTTTATCAAACGATTAAGCGTCGAAAAAAATAGGTATAAAAGTTGAAATTGAAGATAAATGTAAACGACCCCAAGCGGTTTTAAATTCTTGTTCTGTCTTCATTAAGGATACACGATGGTAAGAGGTTAATAATGAAGATAACAAAATAAAAGTGTATCGGAGGTATGATTTTAATGTCCGAATCTCACGCACAAAACTCGTCATCTCGTAAGTCCCAACGGGCATTACGTACACCGCAGAAAAAAAAAGAAGAATAAAAGGATAAAAAAAAAGTCAGCACACGAAGAGAAGTAAGAGAATTAAAAAAAAAAAAAAAAAAAAGGCACAGAGCTCGTGTATTGCGAGAGGTCGAGGAAGAGGGAAAAAGGCAGTGGGGCAGAGCAAGAATCGAACCTCTCGTCGTGTCTTGCGATGAAAAAGAGGAAGTGGGAGGATCGCGCTTGCGCATAATAAACCGAATAAATGTTCTCCGGTCTTCTCATCGGTTATCCAGCTTTTCGTGCCGTTGTTTGAGCTCCTGAAACGCAGTTTCCGCGAATCGGTGCTAGACGAAAAAACGTGCGCTCTTTCCTCTCGGGTGCGCGAATGTCGGGGTAACGGATTGAACAGAAATCGAGTGTCGAGAATCGCGCTGCGAATGAAATAACCAAAAAATTTTGTTTTTTTTTTTTTTCGTTAACGAGACCAGGTGAGACAGGATTTCGCAGAATTACAAAAACGAATCGCTATACTAATTCAATTTTTTGTGCGAAACAAATTTAAAACGGAAATGCTTTTAACAATAATATTATTGTTTTTGAACTTTGAACCGTAACCGATGCTTGCGCAGTGAATTGCATAAATCATCAAAATGCAATATTATTTGAGCATTTTTTTTCTCGATCGATGAAGGATTATCAAAGCTGCGAATCAGGATTTTCTTCGATCCATTGTAAGGTTAAACAATATGTGTTTTCATTAATTTGTTTATTTACTTTTACTTTGTATAAAACAAATAACTAATATTAACGGTTAGAAACACGATCTTTGCTGGTGATATGAAAATTCCATTCATTCACGCGGTGTTCTCTCCCTTTCTCTTTAAATGTTAGCCTTACAGTATATACACATGTGAAACTTGTTATTATCATATTTATATAAACACGAAGATCATAGGGCAGAGAAAAGGGGAAATAAAAATTGAGAAATATTGGGGAACAAAAAAAAAATAATTTTTTAATAACAAAACAAAACGTCAAAACGTTTACACATTATTTAATAAATATTTTTTGCATACAATTCTCTCTTTTTATAATATCGAAAATGAAAATAAAAACTGTACATATATTTCGTCGAACGGATTGAAAAATTTTATTTACGCAATATATATCGTCGTAATAATCGAGTAGTGGGCCCCTATATGATCCGTAAATCCCTCCTAATAGAAAGTCCAATGTTTTTTTTTCCCGGGCTCG
The DNA here is from genome assembly GCA_037576405.1 of Campoplex capitator. Lineage (NCBI taxonomy): Eukaryota > Metazoa > Arthropoda > Insecta > Hymenoptera > Ichneumonidae > Campoplex > Campoplex capitator. The sequence goes on along the minus strand of JARBWI010000323.1, from coordinate 1,269,359 downwards.
TCACACGTGACCTTGGGAGGAGCGGCAACGATTTTCGTATAGGTACACAACGACGATACATTTCGCTTGATGTTTTCTTATTTTTTCCACTTTTTTTTTCCCCCGCCCCCACACAGTATCCGAGTCTCCTAATTCGGGGAAATCTACAGCGAGGCCCAACTCACTATTTTCGATGTATTCAACGACGATTCGAAGAAGCGTCCTCGATATGCGATTTCATTACGGAAAAATCTTCCTTTCTCTCTCTCTCTCTCTTTCTATTTCTCTGTCCATTTTTCGGTTAACGTTCAAAAGTCCTGCCGTAGAGAGTGGGGACTTGAAAAATCTGTTATTCCAGTCTTTCCCATCGTAATTAAACGCGGGTGAGAAGTGAGAAGTAAAAGTGAGATTTAGGGGCGGGATGCGGGAGGGGGGGGGGATTACGTATACGTTTGTGTGTGTATGTCGCTCCTGACCACCAGCGCTCTCCGACGGGGCCATGACCACGTTGCGACAAGGTAACGAGGCAATAAGGACCCGCGTACCGCAACTTCGTTACACCGCGACTCGTTTTTAAAGTCTCACCGCAATGCAAAAATTATCAACCCTCATATACACGTGTATATCGATATTTACGTGTGCTAACGCTTCTGTGTATATTTATTTACATATATATTTAATAAATATATTTATTAGGGTTATAAGAACGTTCTTTTCATTCTCGCTCTCAACTTATTCGTATTTTAATTGTTATTCAAAATTTACGAGTGTACCATTTTGCCATCGTTCGAGGACAACGAAATTTTCGTTTCTTATCCTACCATATTGTTTCGAAATATTTACGTGCTTATAAAAAATTGAAATTTCGAAAATTATTGAAAATCGATTAGTTCATTTGCGTCCCAATTATATATGTGAACTTTGGAAATAATATTCCTAACCCTTCTACTTCGGAGTGAATATACAATTATTGTTACTGGTCAATTATATTTTCGAGATCGACGCAAGCATGTAAACTGTTTCAAATTTTTCCAGGAAAAAAGTGTTCCGTTTCATTCGCGGGAATAGTGTGAAATAATGAAAATCGGGCAAAGCCATTGGAAATTGTCGTTACAAAATTTTGTATTTTTTGTTATCGATGAATTCGTCAATAAAAATAATCGCGAGCAACTTGATTAACGAAAACGTATTGATCCAAATGTCTAGCGTCAGAGAATTAAACAAATTTCTTCGAGACGTTGAAAATCCTAAATATGTTATTTTAACGACAAGCTAAACGTGCACTAAACTTTTATTCATTGCCCGTAAACGTGTATTAAAGTTGCGATAAAATTCGCTTTCACCGTGTGTTCCAAACTCACAGCTGTTTACGTTTATTCATTTCGCACGTATTACAGCGAAGCGAGCATGATTATGACAGATTTTTTTATTTTTATTTTTTGGTTATGAAGCAGCTGCTATATTCGCGCGAGGATTCCGTGATTTGTTCGACCGGCAAAAAACGCGTTATATGTGGTGTATATTCACGTAATAAATAGTTGGAAAGTTAGTGTAAACCGCGCGGATTGCGGCATTATCATCGAGAGGAGCGAACACGTGGGACGAAAGGAGCTGCGTATGACAAAACAGTTCACATGTGTGTATACAGACACACACACACGAGTATATATATTTATAGAAAGAGAGAAAGAGAAGCGTCATCGCCGGTGCTGCTGTGGTCAGCGACGACGAAGCACCAGTGTACTAAAGATTCTACTCTCGAGTAGAGGGAATTGAACAACTTGAAGCTCATCTTTCTCTCTTTGCAGCATTTATACACACGCTGTGTAACTGATCCACCTCAATTATTACGCTCGCTCGATCTATTAAGATCACCCTATTGTTGGTTAATCATTCAATTCACGAATTTCCGACATTTACGATGCTCAAAATTACTCGGAAGAAGATCGCGGTCGAGTATCGCTTTGTTTTCGCGTACATTTCTAAGCAAGATATATATCGAACGACAAAACGTATATACAACGAAGAAATTGAGCTTGAAGTAAAAATTATGGAAATCTTAATATGATCTTGAAAATAATTCGTGCTTGTTAACGATCGCCAGTGTTTGTCGCTCCCTCGAATTCATTCTTCTATACTGTACACGCGTTGAAATCTCCGTGAGACTATATTCTCTCCGAACGAAACAAAATGCAAAACTCGAGGCGTTTTCCTCGTTATAGAGTAAATAAAATTTAGATGATTCGACGAAACAATTCAATCACGCCAATTGCGCATCGGAATTGCTAACGAGTCGATAATTAAATAAAACAAAAAATCGATCTCGAACGCGCACCCAATGTTTGTGAATATTTGTGACGTTTATTATTCTGGTAAGATAACCTATTTTTCCAATTGAAGTTTTTTTTTTATCTCGATGAGAAACGACCGAGATATTGTCGGACCACTCGCGGATGATTCAGTTCTCGCGTTAGGCAAACTTGGCAAAGCTTCGGGCTAATCGTAATTAATTCTTGATGGTTAATATAAAAACACGAGGGAACATTAAGGTGTAACAGGTATTAAATCTCGATTATATGTGCACTCGTGGATACAGGGTGGCCTCTGCCATTGGTAATCTGCGTTCGGTTAACTTCGGAAAAGAATTAGCTGAGTTTTTCCTAATTTACAAAATTACGGCCTTTCATTGCACGTGCTGTCAAAACTACTGGAGATAGAGCAAAAACGCATAGAATCAATTTTGTAGATCATGAAATTATCTATTAAAAATATTCACGACAAAAATCTTCTATATCTAATACTTTAACCTCAAAATCGGGTCGCAAACTGCTGGATTTCGGTGTGACTGTGATAAAAACCAGGTCGTTTTTCGAGCGATTCTCAGGACCAAACAACCGAAAATACGAAATAGTTGTCAGGAACATTTTTCTAGAAAATTTGATGCTCTACAAACAAGGTCCCATGCAGTTTTGCTCTATCTTCCGCCGTTTTTGCACAATTCGCGTGAAAAGGGCGCGAAGTGTTTTCAACTCAAGTACTTCGACTTCAAAATTCAATTTTGATGAAAAAAAAAACAGAAAAACACCCAACATTTATCAATTCGAAGTTTCTTTCGAGACTGAAAATCAACGACGGGGATGAAGAAAATCGAATCTCTGTCGGGACACCTTGTACATGTATTATGCGCGATGAATTGTGTGTGGTAGATACGAAAAGATTGATGAAACCGGATGATGTGCAACATACGCACATCGCGTCACACAGAAACTCTCGATGTTGCCGCTCGTGCCTTATAGTATAACGAGTTCTGAAATTGGTGATGCTGCGATGTAGAAAATCCCTTTATTGTCAAACGGGCCGGGAAAAGAGCGTGTGGTGCGGCAGAGGACAGGTAGTAATGAAAGATTGAGCGAGAGAGAGAGAGAGAGAGAGAGAGAGACGAATAGATCGAAGCTGGGCGTGCGTTTGAGCAAGTGAGAATACAAGTAAGAGAGAGAGAGACAAGGCAAGCGAGGTCAACGAGGTGCCCGATATGGTATCCGACGTCCGTACCGCCATGAGCTCCCTTAATATATCTATATTATAACACGTATATACATTTTCATACATATACATATTTATTTACGCTTATGCCAACTCGTGCTGTGTTTAATCTATGTATATATCGTTATTTCTATACGTGGTCCGAGCTCCTGCCTACGAGATTAGTAAAGCAGGGACAAACCGCGTGTTCGCGATCCTCCAAATGCAATTTTCATCTACAAACACGATCATCGTAAAAGTCTGTTCGAGGTTCTTTCTCACGCTGATGTATAATCGTGAATTTTTGCGGTATTTATCGTCAAGGATTAAGTACAATTGTCTCCTCAAATTCAATCATCGTTTTACGTTCGTTTGTTCTATTGACAAAAGTCGTTAACCGTCCGCGAGAGCGAGTCGCAGTAAAATAATAAAAAAAATCAAAGAATTCGATTAATTCGACTAAATTCGATCGATCGTTTTCGACAATTTTTTCATTTCAATTGTCATATTACGATTAGTCAAAACGTGAATCAATTTTATCAACATTTCGGAAAAAATCCTAACCCCAAATAACGAAACAGTCATTTTATTGAAAAAAGAAAAAATAAACGACATCTTCGATCGGATTTAATGAAAATCTCAATTACTCGTAAACATTGTTGAGAAACTATCGAAAATCACTTGGGATTTGGAACATTTGATCAAAGTTGAAATGAGATCGAGGCCTAAAACTTATTTCCTGAGTGTTTCCTTCTGTTTGCCAAGTATGTATTTACATGGCAGAGGAGAGCAAACGTGCGCGGCACAGTAGAAATGGGTGTCGGGGTCGGCCAGCATCCACACCTCGCATATTCGTGTACACGCATAAATACACACCGATATACATATATATAAATAAACGCGTATACACCCGCTTACTTTTCGAAGGAAACTTAATTTTCGCCTCTTTTGTACGACGAGTGAATCACTCGCTATGCGTTTGAACTCGGGCCACGCGGCTTATTACCAGCCTACACGTACAGTGTGTGTTAACCATATATATGTGTTTGTATCAAACGCTTTGTGTATTATTTACGGACTTACGAACTATAAAAATACATATTTTTTTTTTTTTCTTCTATTATACGAACTTCCTCCCACATAAACGTGCCTCTACATTCGAATTATTTGTGTATTACTGCGCGTGTCTTATGTAAAAAGTATTTTTTGTGTCGCCCTACACACGCATTATGCGAAGGAGAAAAACGCGTCCCTGGCGGTTTTAAGGTCGAACATACGTCGTCCGGCGTGCGTGTAACACAAAACAACGCTGCTTCGTAAGCACAAATTGGCTGACTTTTCGTAAATGGACGGAATCTCTATCGAACGTTACCTATAAATATACCACGCGTGTATGTTCTTCAGAATTTTTTTGTCACGGTGTATTTATCGATTAAGGAACAAACAGCTACACGAGGCCCTTTATGAAAAATGGGCTTGGTTTCTGTATCGCCGTTTTATTATTGTTACGAAATTTCTACATCGTGTCTTATTCTTCGAGTTGTTGGAGTCTCACGTCGCCAGTAAAAAATCGACGCTTTTGTTCAGTATCACGGAGAAAATTGATGAAACGAATCGTTTTATTTCAACGGAATTTACGATATTTTATTCATTTAGTTTATTACAGTTTTATATTCACTTATTTCGTTTGGAAAAACGTCGATCAAGAGTTTGTATATTCCGTGAAATTTATTTCTGGAACGATCCGAGAGTGAATTGAGGTTAAAGCAAGTATTTTTTTCAGTAGTGCTTTCGTGTATGTTAAAAATGTAAAACGAATGTTGTTCCGGATCGAAGTGTTGATAAAAAAAGTGTTAATGTTGTTGAAGCCCGCGAGAGCCAGAGTGTATACTTGAAACTGGTGCATGAAAAAAAAAAAAAAAAAAAAAAAAAGGAAAAAGAGAGCTCAGAGATGCAACTCTATCGCGGCGAAGTCTAGAGCATAAGCGCTAACGGATAAGTGACTCGGGTATCCGCGTGTGCACAAATATACGTGTGTATATGGGGGTCTTTAATATCTGAGAATCTATTTTTAAACATGACTCGTTGGTATGTGCATGTGCGCGCAACTGTGACGCAATCCTATGGTCTTTCTCCTTAATTCCGGTCCTCCTCTCTCTCTCTCTCTCTTCTTGTCTCTTTCTTCTGTTTCGAGCTCTCTTTCACTTCGCGGAGACGAAGTCATCCGTCGCCGGTCGTTACAGCATCTTTCGTCTCTTTTTCTCTCTCCGTTGCGCTGTACATATTATGATAAAGGACGTAATAGCTTAAAACGAGGTAAAGAAATCGTTTTTACCGATCTTCGCGATTGTCAATGTCTCGCGTTGGACATTTGGTGACGCCATATTGAATCTATCGTTCTCGTCTGTCATTTCTTTTCAATATTTTCTTTTCTCTTTCTCTCACTCTCCTCGAAGCTTTCTTTTGAACTTTTTATTAAGGAAAAAAAGGAAGAAAAATAGAGACTCTTCTGAAGAAAAATTAATCGATCTGTGCGATGATGACGAAAAAACAAAATATATATATATATGATGAAAACGACATTTTTGGCGTCTTCTACGGGCCCGTAAATGGAAATATCGACGAGTCAATTTCTCGGACGCCCAGATGACACACACATCCACCTTTTTTCCTGTAGCGAGTCCACTCATTTCTTTTATGCCTTAGACTCTCTGTTGCTCACTCTCGCTTTGTCTTCGTACGTTATTTTTTTCTTCTATTCGCGCTCGCTCAATTTTGCGCAGATGCTCGCAAGATCTCTCTGCTTTGTTAGTATGGTACGAAGTCTGGCCACTCGAGATGAATGTTTTCTTTTTCTCTCTCTCTCTCTCGCATCTCCCAGTCATCTCGACCTCACTCCAGATTTATACGCTTTGTTATTAATTAACCGATCGTAGATCGTAAGAAGGAGGGAGAGAGAGAGAGAGAGAAAGAGAGTTTAATCGTTTCTCACTAACCGAGACTGTTCGCGTCGATTCATTTCTTCGTTGTGTAAATATAATCGAAGCAGAATCTTTTCAATGCCATCGATTCACGAGTTCGTCAATTGAAACATTCAATTTCAATATTTACAAAGTCATCGAATTATTTCGAGTTTATACAGCGAGAAATCCCAATTTTTTTTATTTTTATTTTTATTTACTCGTCTCTTGACTGTCGCGCACCACGATTGATTATTTATCGGTTTTAAAACAACTGTCAACATCTCGTATACCTCATTTAACCACATTATTTACGACGGCATATTTGCAAAGATTTTCGTAACACACGTTTCGATCGCTGGTATTTCATTAGTCCAGAAATATTGTGAAATTACACTAATTGATCGTTATATACTTGAATTTATTTCACACAAATTTCTTCAGAGTTATCGTTTAATCGACTAAATGCACGATGAAAAATCTAATACGAAAACTGAAAATGTCGAAATTGATAAATTCGTCGTCCAATCGTCGCGTCTCAAGGACGCGAATAGCGGATGAGAAAAAAAAGAAAAACATTGAGACAGGGTCACCAATCGATACGAGAATAAAAAGAAAATGGAATAAAAAAAAAATAGTTATACTTTATTTACATCGTTATAAAGGAGAATAATCGCGGGTTTCTTTTATCTCTCGGGCTTTCGAGTCTGGATGAAATATTATTTTGGCGTCTCGATCATGGCAAAATGGTCGTATAAGCTGGGGCCACCATGAGGGGATCTCTCGTTCACCTCGAACGCAAATCCTCGAGTCTTTACTTTTACGGTACAAGTTAAACTGTATGAGAGGAGTAGTTACAAGCCTCTCTTGTCCCGAAGTGCGATATTACCGCGAGTCATCGCGGTCTTAGCGAGACGGTGACCGTGACTGAGTTTTATATACGCGAGAAACCAAACGTGTGTGTTTTCTTTTTCTTTTTTTTTCTTCTTGTTTTTAGTCACGCTTTGCAAATTTGGATAATGAGCTGTTTTGCTCTCGATTCGTCGGAAATATCGAAATTATTTGTTCGTTCGTTGTCAGCTCGTGGCGAGAGGGAGAAGGGGGGGGGGGGGAGAAGTACGCGGAATTTATTCGCCGCGTCAATAGAATTGAAAATTTCTCTTGTTTTTAATCGTTCTTGAGCTTTAGTCTCGCTAATTTTTTGTTTTTTTTTTTGTTTTTTTTTTACTTTTAATTCTTCTTGTCAATTCCTTAATTCCTTGCAGATTGCGAGAGTTTGCGCAAATGCAGTCAACATGGATTCCAACGTCGGTCTTGACTACATTGTGGATAACCCAGATTATTGCAACAAACTCGCTTCAGGTATTATAATATTTAACAGGCTATACGAAAAAGGCTTGGAAACGATTATCCCTTCAAATGTGATTCTCTGTTCTTTCTTGTTGGAGGTTCATTTTTCTTCGGTATGAAGTTTGAAAAAATTAAATTTTGTTCAAAGTATTGTTGCAACGGAATTACGAATCAGTTTTTATTCATTTCGAATAATCACTTTGCTTTCTTCACTTTTTTATTTCGCCACTGGATCACCGAGAGAGAGAAAAGTAAAGTGATTTTTGAACGAACAAAACGGATTCATTTCGAATAATTTTGAAAATATTTTTATTCGGATTTTCATTCAGAATCATTTTGAAAATAATTGATCTCGATCCTGCGTCTTTTTGTACAAAATGGCTATAATCTCTCAGAGAAGTTGAGGCATTAAAAGGTAATCCTGTCGACTCAGCTGGTCGTACTGATCACTAAATTTAAAACTTATTCCTACATAAATTTTCGATAATTGTAAAAATAATGGTTTTTAATACAAACATTTGTTCCAATCGAAGATCGGTTATAACAATTTGTATATAATTATAAAACTGAAATAATAATTTTTTCAGTGACTGGCGTAGTACTCAACCGCGCCGATACGAGCGGGTTTAACCTCTTCATCTCTAAAGTGTCAAAACAATGTCCGATGCCGGAAACTCCATTTCAACTCAATATTCCATTAAAACTAGAACGATAACCGCTTTTTTTCTGAGACCATTGGATTGCTACAAGCTTGAAGTACTTGAATCTCGTTATTGTAAAATATCTTATGGATTTTCACTAAAATATATATATTTTTAGTGACCGGAAATCGGATTTTCCCATGTCACCCTGGGAATCCGTCACGGGGAACACTTACATTTAATTATTTTTTTCGCTCTCAATTGGTCGATAACCGAGCCTGAATTTTCGTGAGAACAATGATTGATCTATGAAGAACTGCATTAAATTTTTTCACGCGAATCCTATGACCTAGGCACCGCGATAGGATTACCTTTGAGTCGAAACAAAAAATCGGTCAAATTTTCAGAAAGTTTAGAAACTTTGTTGCTGAGAAAAATCACTAAAAATTGAGACCAAATCACACGTGCTCTTATGAAAATCGCGAAAAATCCGAATTTTTTTTTCTCCGAATGACAGCAAGGCTCGTTGATTATTGCCAATTTTTATTTTTAAGACTTCAGAATTTTTGAGGTTTTAATAATTTATACCCACGAATATCGATTTTACCGATTATGATATTTGTTCGTGCTTGCACTCATCATCCATTGCTGACAGTTGTAACAGCATAGAACCGACGTGAGATAAATACAAACACAAAACTCACACTTTTTACTAACTTTTTATCGTGCAGCTCACAATTTCTGGGTAAAAAAAAATAATTGTATCGCCTAAACTTCCTTAATAACGTGAGAAAGCACTAAAACAGAGCTGCGTTACTGTCAGTGTAATAATTATAACTGAATTATGCAAATTGAATGATTAAGAAAGCGTTACAAAACTTTTGTCTCAATTATTTCGGTAGAAAACACGAAAGTAAAAAAAATAAACTGTAAATTGAAATAAGAAATTAGTTGAATCAACGAGTTATCGAGAACAAAAAGTCATTTGCTTATTCAACCAAAAGTTTCCCCGATTCAACAATATATTTTTTTTTTCGTAACGAACAATCTTCGTTCGAGCCAACGGATCACGAGATTCAATCAACCAAATTTTTATCGGGTCAACGAATTTAATTTTGCCGGTCATACACTGTTCACAGTGTACAAAAAATATATTTTTTCCATTTGAATTTGGAATCTTTACAAATTTATCGAAAATTCAATGAAAAAACAAACATTAATTACAAAATGAGAAAATAAAACAAACAAAAATAATGAAGAAAGTTCTACCAAAGTTTTAATTTTACGATTCTTTTTACTTCCCTCAAAGCATGCAATTGAAAATAATAATAATAATATTAATAAAATTTTTTAAAATGAATTATTGATAGCTTTGGACACCGCTTGTACGTCAGTGAAGAAGCAAGTGGTCGATTTGCTATCGGCTCTATGTGTCTACAGCCAGGACGGTCGTCAGCGTGCCATCGACACTCTGCACATTTACCAGGTACGAAAGATCGTAAGGATGGAATGATAGAGAGAGAGAGAGAGAGAGAGAGAGAGAGAGAGAGAGAGAGAGAGAGGAGTGTACAGACGTTTTATCCGATCTCGTTCGATCGATCGTGGGCGTAAAAAACAGTTACATTTAATAGGAAATCGCAGCAATAGCATGCCGAATGTATTCTCATTATGCACACATTTCGCAGGAACGAAAAGGTGAACGTTATCGTTTGAGGGCGATCGTTGATGAGCTGCAGAAAGAAACTGCCGAGGATTATCAGACTGCGCTACTGGCATTCATCAACTGTCTCGTTATCTCGACCCCCGTTCTCAAAGATCGAGTCAGACTTCGGAACGAGTTTATCGGTAAGTTTCTTCTCAGTTTGTAATAGTCGAAGGATCCAAAAATCTTTTTTTCCCTTTCGTTTTTGAAAAATTTCAAACAATCAATTTTCAACTAACGAACGTCGCATTTTGTTAAGAAAAAAAAAAAGTAAGAATAAGGACGAAAGAAAAATGTTATCGAGGCTTAATGAATCTTGAATTTATATTTTCAGGCTTAAAGCTACTTCCCATTCTGAACGAACTTCGGTAAGTACGATTAATCCTCGTTCGATTAACACATTCGCAAATAGCACTGACGACGATAACGAGTAGTGACGGAACGTGACACGAATAAAGGGAATAACGATGAACATTTTATTGCCCACCCACGTGGATCAACGTGTACATAAAAACAAAAAAACAAAGAAATTAAACGTTCAAAGAAAAGTTGAACAAGTTGGGCGATGATGTGGAATGCTTCTTAGGGACGACGAAATCCTCGGTTGAATGACACCCTTGGGAAAAGAGAAATTCAAAAATAAACGAGTTGAAAGATAAATTGACGAGAATTTAAAGGAAGCAATGAAATTTGCTATGAAATGGGATTTCTCGTTTGGAAAAACTAAATATCGTAGAAAAAATAAGAATGTTTTAACCGCGACAAAGTTTTGCTGCTCTGTCGAGAAGAGAACATGAAAAAAACAAAAAAATAACCATTTCTCGAGCGTTTCGAGTCGAAGTGTGCGGAGCAAAAGTTGTTCACATAGCAGCCCCGCGAACGGTCGAGAAATAGAACGAAATATAGTGTCGCTGTCTCAGCCGGGAGCTTCGCTTCGCGCTTTCTCGCTTATACTTTCTGCCTTAGAAAAGCTCTTCGCTGAGAAATTTGAAAGAGCGAGAGAGTAAGGGAGACAAACTTGAGAGAGAAACCGAGACGAAAAGGAGGGATACACACTCGAGTGGATATTTAGGAAGGGATGACGAAGAGGAATAGAAAGGGAGCAAAAGTGAGACTATAAGAGCGAAGAAAATAGTGCGAGTGTGTTCCTCCACGCGAGGGAGAGAGAGAGAGAGAGAGAGAGAAAGAGCGTCAGAGAATGGTGTAAAAGACCGATTTAACTTTGGAGTCGGAGCTTTCTCTGGCAAGCTCGATATACACCTGCAACACCATCAACGATCTTCGCCGGTTGCTGGAACGAGAAAATATATGAGCCATTATCCCCAAACTTTGTACACAAACTCTTATAGACTCGAACTATTTCCATTTATCCACTTCTTTTTATTTTTCTTTTTTTTTTTTTCATTCCTTCTTATTAGTTGAAAGAAAATTGGGAACTTTCTTGACATTTTTCGGTCGAAACTCTTCCTCGCACGAAAACACCAATTTCTTATTCGGTGTTGCTTTCGTTTTTATAATAGAAACGTACAAACTCCAAGTGCATTGTCCTATCTTTTTATCTTCGTCTCTCTCCCTCCTCTCCCTTTTTCTCTGTTTTCATTATTCTCTATCTCGCTATCTCCCTCTTTATTTCCTTTTGTCGCCTACCTTAAGAATCGTAAACTCAACAATAAAGAAAAACGCGCGTGACTCTTTCGTAAAGTAGCTCTCGCGATTGCCGACTCAACGAAATGGCAGTTGAGGTTTTCGTCGACGAATTTTTCCAAATTCGTCTCGACAAGGGATTTTTGGACTCTCCGATAACGAATTTAATGGCAGATTTTTCACTTTTAAGGTTGCTGGTCCAATATCGCGGATCTGAAAATTAAAAATACTGCTCTGGCCACGAAATTTCGTTTTTAGTTTAGAAAAATTACTTTTTCGCTGCGTGGGAATGAAAAATTTGCAATTGTCTGTACAGAATTTTGTAAATCAAATATCTGAATTGATTATTGGTGACTCAATAACGAGCTCATCATGAAAGAAAAATTCTTTCATGTGGCTGACTATTATATTTTTATGCCAAGAAAAAAAAAACAATTTTGAGCATTTGTTGCTTTGGAGAACTCGATCGAGTGACACGCGTCGAATAGATTTTCTTACTTTCTCGATTAGTCTTTTGATTCGCTATTCCGAGTTTTGTAAATTAATTTAAAACTCGTAATCAACGACTCCAAGGGATCTCTTATGCACAAACTTTCAACATTCTATTTTTTGGGTCTTTCGTATCGAAAATTTTTCAATCAGACTTCGAATTAGTCATTAGCATCCTTCGGTCTTTACATTTATCCAGCCAAAGTAATGATTTCCACTTTTTTTTTGGTCCACCATTTCGAATTATGAAATAAACTCTCAAAGCATAAATACAGATCGGAATATTTACGACGAAATTTCACCAGAAACGTTTTTTTTAAAGCTGAAAAACTGTAAGGAAAAAGGTGTCAGCTCTCGAGCCAATAAGACTAAATTTTTAATCTGGAATAGAAAGAGATTCGAATTTCTTCGATCGTTCAGTCGGAGAAATGTGAATTATCGAATTATTCGACTAATACAAAAACCATGAATAATTCATCGGTCAATGTTTGACTTTCTAATTATACTGAAAGGAAGGGTGGCACAAAGAGATAAGAAAAAGCGAATAAAAGCTTCGAGTTTATAGTTTAATAAAAATAATCTAAACGACCGATGACAATAATGACGTATTTTATATTTGGAAATAGAGAGAGAGAGAGAGAGAGAGAAAGGCTCTTTTCACATAGCTGAGATTTATGGAAACATATAAACATATAGCACAAATGAGTTCCGACTGTCACAGTAGAAGTGTAGTGAACTCTTCGTGCACACAGCCCCATCAACTTTTCGTCTCTTCTTTCTCTTCCTCTTCTCCTTTCTTGATTTATCTCGGACGCATATACGAAACTCCCGACTGTAGCCTCGCGTTACCAAACTCCCTGACTCTCTTCTTCAGTCAGTGAGTGTCTTTCTCGTCTCAGTATAGGCGACTCCATAGAAAACCCACGTGCCTCAACGCCGGTTATTTATTTATTTATTTTTTTCTGTTTCAAAATCCCGATCACAATTACATATTATTGAAAGTTCAAAAACCTGCTCGTTTTTTTTTATTCACAAAGTTTATTTTCGCTGCGAAGTTGAACTGTGAATCGGTTTAGTGCCACTTCGAGAAATTCTCGCCTCACGATATCATTTTCGCGTGTTGCAATTTGGTGATTTTTATGTGCTACTTTACGTTAAAATAGCGGTGAATTTTCAAGAAAGATTCTCGGATATTTCATTGGTAAAGTTGGTTCGTTTACAATTATTGTTAGTTTGACAATTCTCTCTGATTCAATCGTCATTCATTTTGAATTTAAATAATAATGAATTCCGAAGGTTTACCATCGAAATATCAAAAAAATATCGAAGAAATATGAAATTCAGTATTCGATGTTTCGGTGAATTAAAAAAAAAAAAAACATCGGTAGAGAAACGCTCCGGACAAAAACTAAATACAGATACGTTGAACTCGGCTTCGTCGTATTTTTTATAGCCAAATTCTTTCTATGGAAGTCCAAGCCCAAGAAAGAGCCTGGTTCCGAATGAACCAATGAGTTTTAAATCCCGAAGAGGTCGCGACTCAGTTATTGTCATTTCTTATTGCCCGTGCAATAAAAATTATAGCTTCATATAACCAGCGAAGAATGTGATTGAGTCGGTAATCAATGAACGTTTCATGGCCTCTCCCCAACAAGTAATGTGTCCAAGAATCTTTTTTACAAAATCTCTAAAACGATTCTTGAGTCGAGAACTCTTCAACTGGATTTCAAAACTACACGATAAAAGATTACCCGGTCGGATGAGAAATGAGAATAGTTGAATCATCCAAATGGCTTCTTGAAATACGTTCAATTTAATATTCTGTTAGACCAAATATTGATTTCATTGAATGAAACATATTTTGTGTTTATTCAAAAAAAAAAAAAAAATAATCCATGACAACAAAATTCATTCGGTTGATTCAATATACGTATATTCGTTTAGTGAAATAAACAAATAATTCGTGCTATGGAACGCTTTTATTTTCGAATAAACGAAATATTTTTTACGACGTATTCTACAAAGCTTTGGTTAATTCAACAAAAACTCTTATCTCAGTGACAGAAAAATATGTTTTCTGGTATATCGATAGGATCGTAAATATTTTAACCGTCGTTTCACGACGCTCAAACTGTAACGAGAACTTTTTATTCGGTGAATAACTCGTGAAAAATAAAAATGACGCATAATTTTTCGATTTTTCAATGATTATATATAAAAAAAAAAAAATAAATAAATAATGCAGAATAAAAGTGAAGCGAATTCGGGATTTTTCAATGAAAATCGTTTCGAGCTCGGGTTTAAAGAATTTGTGTAATAATGATGATAAAAACAGTGCCATTTTCGGTCCGGTAACACTGTATGAAAACATGTGCATGGCTTTATGTAGAAAAATAACGGGTTGAGCACTTCGATAGAGCGTTGAGTGCGGGTGGGATATATACAAGCGCGATACATTGCTCGATACCACCGGAAGTTCTCGCTTCATTTACAATACGATATTGTACGGTGACAGTTGGCTCAGGTCGATCGAGCGTATTGAAGGGATAGACCGATAATGGGCTTGTGAAATAAAAAATAAAAAATAAACAAAATAGGAATAATTCGTTGAAATAGTGAGACTGTTAAACGTCATTGAATAAATGAATGACAAATGGATGTGAAATCGAAAGAGAGACAACTGGTGAACGAGATAAAATTGATTGTCGAAGACGCCTGTGATATATCTTGCGATGATAAATTCGTGCAATCGCCAATCGAAAATAGATTTAAAAAGCTTTTTACGATTTTCTAACGTAAATAAAAATGAGCTTAATTGCAGAAAAAAAAAATCCTCACATTCTCCGGATTTGGGAGTTCAGCTGGACGTCTTCGACGACCAGCGCGAGACCGACGACGAATTAACGAATCACGGACCACCCGGTATCGATTTATCATCACACGTTGATATTTTTTACGCGATACTCGGCCAAATCGCCGATACACCGCAGGAAATACCATTCCTGAGTATTTTGCAGCATCTTTTGCGCCTCGATCCCAAAGAACCTGCCAGTGATCTGGCTTGGGACACCGCCGAAACTTTGGTTCATCGAGCGACCCTTCTCGAGAGCCGAGAGGATGCTACTAAACTTTTGAGGTCTCCTAGTCTTCAGGTATTTCGTGCCAATCACTCGTATTCTCAGCATTCAAATTTCTAATGACAATTATATTTTCGAATATTTCATGAACTTTGTTAATCTACAAATATCAGCCTTCAAACTTTGCTTAAATTCAATACTGATTTTTGTTTAAATTTTATATTGTACTATTTTTGTTAACATCGTTTGAAAGTTGATATCAAAATTTTAGAGCAAACTCTTTGATATTATTATAATGTCGAGTAGCAAAGTGTCAAGTGTCAACATTTGAAATCTTGATCTGAAATTACAAATAACGAAATTTCACACAAAAAAGTTTGAAAAAATGCCTCCAACACACCGAGATCGAATACGAGCCTAATATTTTTTGGTGAAAAACTATTTTTCTGCATTTTTTCGGAGCTTTATTTCTTTTTCCAATTTCCAACGTAAAATATTAGCCAAATGCGATTTAATAACAGACCGTTTTCTTCGTTATTAAAAAACGAGGAGAATCGTGTATAATTAAACGTTAGTACCGCGTACGAGGAATGTTTTTATTCCAAAAAGAATATTAGAGTCGTTTTCGAGAGCTCCTGAAGAAGAACGAACAACAATGCAACTGATAATAATACAATAATTTTATTGTTATACAGACGAATTTGTGCTGCCATTGTCGAGGTGCTGATCAAACTTGTGGAACAACGAGAAAAGCGTCTCTGCCAGCTACCAATACAACTCCTCTACCACCTCCGCTTCCGGCACCAACAGGTGGACCACCGTCACAGCCGAGTCCACCTATCGGCTTCGTGCTGCCTCCACCTCCACCACCCCCGCTTCTCGGTCATGTTTCAACCGCGGATTCAACGATTGAACCACCTCTACCTCCACCTCTCAACGTCCCCACGATATTACGCGCACCTACCCCTGAGCCGCCAAGCAATCATGCGAAACTCCTCCCGCAGCAAGAAATTCCCACCCCCAAGACGAAAATGAAGACCATCAATTGGAACAAGATTCCAAATCACAAGGTAATTCATTCAATCGACAATTCATCGTCAACAAATGTCGTCCAGTCGCTTAAATTAAAAAAAAAAAATAAACAATTCACTCTCAAAAGTAAACTCTTGTCCCATTTTTTGACCTTCTCGTGCCTTAAAGAGCTCATTTTCAAGCTCGTAGTATTTTTGCCCATAAAATTAGTTCTGTAGAGATAATGAAAGTTTAGTTACGATTTGTATACGTAGTAAGATTATTCTCATACAGAGCGCGATTACGTAAATTCATTTTTGTATGCTCATCTGTGCTCGAAATCAAACTCGTCGCTCAGATCTGGCATTTGAATTGAAAAAAAAAAAAAAAAATTTGTATACTCGACTTTACGATATTCGAAACCATTTTTGTAATTGGTCGCAATTTTGAGAGTCGATAAATACAATTTTAGACGAAGGCTGAGATGCTTGTACAGTTTTTGGGGATCATCGTTTGAAATGATGAGAAATTCTGTTCTGTCGAGTGACGTTCGTCATTCTACTAGTGACAATTAAAGCGAAATTTCGAATAATATTAAAATAATAAAAAAAAAAGAAACCGGTTTTGTTTGTACGAATGCCGATTTCTAATTAAATGAAAATGTTCTAACACGTGTAAGAGGCTTCGTATCTAAACGAGAATCAAGGACGCGACAGGATATTTATACCGGTTATTTAGGTTCAAGGTGAGTGGGAATAGCTCTTTCGAGCTCGCATCTTGGAGCCTGACGCGATCATCTTGTTTCTCCTTTTCGTTCTTTCATGAGGTTGTTTCTCCTTTTTTTATTATTTTCTTTCTCTTTACTTTCGTAGGTCATTGGCAAGCGAAACATTTGGTCACTGGTGGCGAACGAACACTCGAATTCACCGATGGCCGATTTGGACTGGGCCGAAATGGAAGGATTGTTTTGTCAGCAAGCACCGCCAATTGTACCACCGGCTGCTTGCTCCACGAATCACACTCCTGGCACCGACGCCGATAGACGACGTCGAGAACCCACCGAGGTATTACGATGCTTCGAATTCTTAGCTCCATTCACTTTATCTTTTCAATTTACAATCATACGTTCAATTTTCTATGAGCTCGTTGAAGAACATGATGAAACATTTCATAATTCCCACGTGATCGATGAAAAAAATAAATGTCAAAAAAGCACCGAAGCCATTTGAGGTTTTTTTTTTGCGAATCAAGTTCAAATAAATCATCGTCAGTGTTATCGGTATTCAAGGATGAAATTTCATCGAAATTAAATTATAAATGAGCAAATGAATATAAAAAAAAAAAAAAACTTCGCTATTTTGGCCACTCTCCAAAAATGGCTGTGGCAGATTTTCTGTTTCGGGTCGAAATTCCATGCCGGTTGATCGTGCTGTCCGTGCTCAAATCCCTTTCAAAATCGCGCCCAATTTCTCCAATGGCTCCAAGTATCGATTTTTTTTCACATTTTCCGGTTGAGATTGCTTCTTTAATTTGCCATTCGTAATTTTTTCTCGCAACCTCCGAATGGACGATGTGTCAAAATGCTTTTGTGAAACTGATCGAATTTTACAGATCGCTTTACTTGATGGGAAACGAAGCTTGAACGTCAATATCTTTTTGAAACAGTTCAGAAGGTGAGTCCATTCGTTTATTCATGACACTCGTTTTTCATCACTGATTTTTTCATACGTAAAACATCCCAGAGGCTCGTAGATTACGAATCTAAATTCGAAATTCAAAAACAAACGAAAAATTTCGATGAAAACAAAGTTCATTCGAAGCACACACAGAAACGATCGAATTTTTTTTGTTTTTTTAACAAACATAGAAGAAAAAAAAAATTCGAGAATAATCTACACGATTGTTTGCAGTGTTTGAGAGTCGTGAAAAATTCCTGTCTCGATTTTTCACAATAGATCGGTAGAAAATTCATTTTTTTTATGATAAAGTACGAATTTTTATCACGCTCACACGAAAATTAAAAAGAGAAGAAAAATTTGCCGAGTTTTTTTGTGATTTTTGAGAGACTGTAACTTCGTGAAAAATGATTATATGAAAAAGGCAAAAAAAAAACATTTTGAAGCTCGACGTTTCTAGTTTTGAGATCTTTTCATGATTCTTATTTGTGCAATACGGACTGCGGTACCAAAGAAGAAATCAAGAGACAAAAATTTTTCGAATATTTGGTTTTTCCGTACGATAATTTTTCACAAAGTTACGACTTTTCAAAAATCACAAAAAAAAAGTTTGTAAAGTTTTTCTGCTTCTTTTCGGTGCTGAAAAAGTATTTTAACAATCAAAAGATGACAAAAAAAAAATTGCAAATAAAACAGAATGAATCTTGGCACCAACATTTACAGTTTAATAATTTTTAACAAGAATTTCGTTTCACGATTGTAATATTGATTCGGTTTTTTCTCTGATCAGTTCTAACGAGGACATAATTCAACTGATAAAAGATGGTGGTCACGACGACATCGGAGCTGAAAAGCTTCGAGGATTGTTGAAGATATTGCCGGAAGTGGATGAGCTAGAAATGCTTAAAAGTTTCGACGGCGACAAGTCGAAGCTCGGAAACGCGGAAAAATTTTTCCTCCAACTCATACAAGTGCCCAAGTAAGTCGACTAATTTCTACAGCTCATTATTTTTGTATAAACCTGTTAATATTATTTTATTTTCACTAACTTTCGTTGACTCAGTTACAAATTGCGCATTGAGTGTATGCTGCTGAAGGAAGAATTCGCAGCGAACATGAGTTACCTCGAACCCAGCATCAATTCCATGATTCTTGCTGGAGAAGATTTAATGACGAATAAGCCCCTTCAAGAAGTGCTTTACATGGTTCTAGTCGCTGGCAATTTCCTCAATTCGGTTAGTTGCTGATTGAATGTTACATTTACTTTGAACTTATTTTCAATAAAAATCGTATTTTTCGATGTGAATTTTAATAGTAAAAAACAGAAATTAAAAAAATGAGAATTCTTGGCTTCAATTTTGCACAGAGAAAAACAGTCTTTTGAATAAAACATTCAAAATTTTTCTATTGATTTAAATATTTTACCTTGACATTAAGAAACCAGAAACTCTTTTCCTTAATTTTGGCAATGAAATTTATCAGGGTGGTTACGCCGGAAATGCGGCTGGAGTGAAACTGTCTTCTTTGCAAAAACTGACGGAGATTCGTGCAAATAAGCCAGGAATGAATTTGATTCATTACGTGGCGCTGGTGAGTAGAAGAAAAAAAGTGAATGGAAAGGATTTTTAGTGGAAAACTTTAGTGGAAGTCGCAGAGGGTTTATGATTTTTGGAATAATTTTTTTTCTTAGCAAGCCGAAAGGAAGAGGAAAGACTTGCTAAATTTCACGAGAGGAATGGGTGCTTTGGAGGCGGCAACGAAGTGAGTAAATGGAATAATTTAAATAATCGGTGAAAATCCTTTTATATTTATTAAAAAATCGAGACGTTTTTATGGCTGAATAATTTGCGCAAATTTATTTACATTTTATCCACAAAAGAACGACGATCGAACAACTCAACAACGAATTCAACACGTTGGACACGAAAATAAAAAAGATCAAAAGTCAAATACAGCTTCCCTCGACCGAGATCGACATACAGGAGCAAATGGCCCAATTTTTGCAGGTCAGTAAAAAAAAAAAAAAAAAAAAAAAAACATTCTCTTCCTCTCTTTCCCTGTCTTTACCGATGGACCTTGAATAAATGTTTCCCCAACGCAGATGGCCGAACGAGAAATGTCTCAGCTAAAACGTGACATGGAAGAACTCGAGGGCGTTAGACGAACCCTCGCCGAATTTTTTTGCGAAGATTCCAACACTTTTAAGCTCGAGGAATGCTACAGAGTTTTTCACCAATTCTGTCAAAAATTCAACCAAGCAGTCGCTGAAAACGAGAGACGAAGAATACAAGAGGAACAAGTCATTGCTAGACGCAAACAACGAGAAGAACAATTGCTGGCGAGAAAACGAATGTGTGAGTCGTAATTTTTCAATTATAATTTGATTTTTTTTATCAACGGTTCATCGATATCAAACCTCAATTATAACTCTGATAAGAAATCTTCGAACGAAGTTTCGACTGGAAAAATAGCTCGAGAACCACCAAACACGAATGAATCGATAAAAAATAAATAAATTTATCGATAAATGTCCTCTCTGAATAAACAATTAATTTATATTTATTTTTTTTCACTAAAATTTTCCGGAACAAAGTGTGCAATCAAGCGGAAACTCCAGGCTCGGAATCGGAGTGCAATCTAATGGATTACGGTCTTCTGGACATACACAACAGTTTTGCCCACAAACCATACAGTCGTAACGATGCTAAAATCAAAAGATTACAAAACGGAGGTGTCACGTCGGACGAAGATATCTCGATAACTGGTTCGCCGAGCATAAGACGACGTTTGGGCTCGTGTTCCGGCGGTCCTGATCAACAATTTACCAAAGAAGAAACTTACTCGCCCGACGTAACGCCGAATGGGACTTTGAGACGTCGACGAAGTCGAATTCCGTGCGAGGACGATGATGGCAATCTCATGGATTTTTTGAGAACGACCGGTCAGGAGAATACGCGAGAACGAAAATCTTGGGGAAGTTTAGGTAAACGTGACTTTCTGTGTTACTTTATTCTCCTCACAATAAACGAGAGTTTTACGAATTATATTCAAAATAGTCTCTTGACCAAGAAGTAATAAATTATTACATGAAAAAAAAAAAAACAATTTTATTTTCAAGATCGTTCTTGGGCCCGGAGAGCTCGAGGACAACCGCGTCGAGGAGATCTCTTGAACGCTGATTTTTCGGGAGATCGTGAACGACCCAGTTCCCCATCACCCTTGGCTGAAAATAAACCATTTTTACAAGAGGAAGAAACCAAACCCACCGGGTAATTAAGTCATTCATTTTTCCTCCTTCAGGGATTCAGTTCTTTCCTTGACAATATTTTTATCGTCGAGTGGAGCATTAATTTTGGAATTTCTCAATTTTCGTTCGATCCTGTTAACCCTTGACTTGAACGATCCATTTTTCTGAGCGTAAGCCCAGCAGCAACGAGGACAAAAGCGACTCCAATCTCGAATGCGATAATGAGGTTCATTCGATGAATATTTACTTATGGGAAACGCTACGAAGCGTAACAAATTTCGAAAATATCCAAAGAAGAAGTTTTTTACTCAAAAAATTGGAACCGTTTTCGATCCCGTTGTAGGAGGCTTGGGTCAAAGTTCTTTCTTAACGTGCATAATTATTTTCTCAAAATGACTAATCAATCAGTTTGGTCAGTGCATAATAATCCGAAATTTTTATCAATGTTTCTTTGCAAATAAACGTTTGTGAAAAAATGATTTAGTCGAGCCTGGAGGCAAAAAATCGAGGCTTGGCTATCGGAAAACGAAAAGGAAGAACGAGCCGGCGAAGAACTCCAAAGAAAAGCAAGACAGCTGCAAGCCAATCGCAAGTCCTTCGAAGATTCAGGTATTTCGATTTGACGACAATTTTTTTTTCAATTGTTTAAATTCAATCTCAATCCGAATATTTCTATTAAATATAAAAGAAAAAAATTTCGTTAAATATTGGACGTGTATTTTATCAGAGAGCGAAGGCAAAAGTTCGATAATGAACACATTGGCGGAGGACAACTCAATGCACGGAGGATATTCGGACGTCTATGATTGGCGTCCATCGGTCGAGAAAACGGACGTTATGAGAACGATGGAAGCGATTGAAGGTAAAGCAAAGAACGTTCGAATAAATATATTCTTATTATGACAAAATTTAAACGAATTTTCTATTTTTTTTTTGTAAATGAATGATATTCCGGGCATCATTTTTAATTCCAAAGATTCTATTTCCGGAATATCAGCTTCATGACGATTACTATTCGTTGAATCTATTTTTGAATGGTCGAAAATTCGAAGGCAGATGTCAAATCGGAGTATATTCGAGCAAAGCAAATTTTAGGAGCTTTTGTGGAATTGAAAGACTTTTTTGTTCGTATTAATTCGAGAAACCACGATTCCACTTTAACCTCACATTACTTTGAAAGAAGATCCTTGATCATTTTGAGTTTTTATGAAATAATTTTGAACCAATGAACCCACAGAAGCGCAGCCTCATCAATCTCAGACTGACAAATCTCAATGGCGAAAATCGAGTTTAAATGTACCGAGTAGTCCGGAAGAAAGTGATCCTCGTTATTCTCGTCGAATAAGATCGCGATTGGCAACGGACAATGTTCTCGGACCTAGTACATTGCAGGTGAGAGAAAAAAGTGTAAAAAAATCAGTATACAAAGAAATTGGAGTTCTAAAAATAAGCAGAAATAGAAATTACGAATTATTTATTAACTATTCATCGGTATCGATTATTTTCAAAAGAAAATTAAGTTTATAATCGATTCAAAAATGTCGATAACTATCCGCTAAAAACATTTTTTCCAGGCGATTCGAGAGGAAGAGCGTAAAAAGAACAAAACGAGTGATCCATCGACGTCAGAGGGACAAGACGAATTAACAATTTATTTGCGACAACCGTCAACGGTATCAACGCAGAATTCAGCAGTTCGAAGATTCTCCAAATTGGCCAGAAAGAGCAGCGAAGAGGATCGAGTCAGCGACAAAATTGAAATCGACTCGGACAATATCGAAACTCCACCAGCTACTCGAAGAGTTTTCAGTCCACCCAGAGAAGTTAAACCGGTCGAGAAAGAACCTTGCAAGAGAGAAAGATGTAGCAGTTCTATTCAAGGACGGGAGGCTAAGGTCGGAGCCACCAAACCAAGTGGTTCTATCGCCGATCTCGGCAGCGGTAAAGATTTTTATCACTCTTTTCTTTTATTCCGTTTAATATCGAACAACCAATTTTGAACGTTGAAATTCTTGCAAAAAGGACAAAAACATGCAAATTCTATGATTTCATTGAAAATATTTTCATGAACGATCGAAAGATTTGAGAGAACGTGAAAAATGTGAGAAAATATTTGATCGTTGACGTTTCGTTTGCAGGTAATTTCGATCGTTACGCAGCAGCGAGAAAAACGCGTCGTTACAAGAAGAATCAAGATCTTCCATTGGATTGCAAAGATGTTTCGAAGCCTGAGATGTCGAGCTGTTTGATCGGTGGCGGTGGCGAGAGTTACGCGGATGAAAAGTTGCAGAGACCGAGTACGCTGTCGTTGACCGATGAGAACGAAGAGGACGAGGATGCGATGTTGAGAATATGGCAAGACAAATTGAAGCGGCGTCACGCGACGACTGAGATCGATGCGACGATCTCGGATATCAGTAAAACGGGAGAAGAAATCCAGCAAATGACGCGTCCGATGAGGGAGAGAAGTTCGAGATTACCGGTGACGCAACCGGCACCGGTGATCGCAGTTACGAACACAGTTTTGAGTCCGGTGATGCAAGAGTCGAGGCCTCGTGAAACGACCCCAATTTGGCCGGAACGAGCAGTTCCATGTCGGGAAAGACATCGAAGTATGATCGATCCGAGTCAAGTTCGCGAAGCGATGAGATTGGCGAACAATCCCCCAAATCAGGTTCACCAAAAAAGCCCGAGTCCCACGGACGACACTGATAATTTGCCTATTTTGCGGGTAACCTCGCCGGATCAATTGGAAACTCGTGTAGTTGAAATGGAGCGCGATGAAAATGAATCGGGGAAAAATTATCCTCGAAACAACACTTCGATCGTCGAAATAACCGAGAAAAAAGAACAGTCGCATCGAGCGATCGAGGAGCGATCTTCACCTTCGATTAACACGAGCAAACAATCTCTCCTTAAAAATCGGTTCATACCGGATCGCATGAGCATCAGCAGCTCACCGCCGCTCGGCGTTAAAGCCAAAGAGCTGGAGATGAACGACGAGGGTTTCGAGGAAACTCAGAGTCTCGTTTCGGAAACTCTGTCCCAAGAAACTTCATCCGGAAACTATGAAACCGATGCTCACGATTCACCCCGTTGTTCTCCAGCCTCCGAACTTACTTACGTTGCGAAAAAAATCGAGCCCAATGAACGACGCAGAACAATCGGTAAGGATGAGATCGCCAGACTCAAAGCGTTCGGACCTAGAGCCGGATCCATGAAATTGATAGGTGAAAAATCGAGCTTTCTCCCGAAACGCACTGGAAGCTTAAAACGCGATGTCGCACCGAGAAAAATAGAAACTAATAAAAGAATCCTCCAACCCCTCGCCGGAAATCCTGCCAGAAACGAAGTCGAACGATCCGGATCTCGCAGTAGTTTACGAAGCTCCAGAAGCTCTCTCAATAGCTCCACCTCGGTTAATACCGTTCGTAAATTAACACCCAGCCACGCTCAACTCGGCAGTTACACCAATGCCATTTGCGCTATGACCACTGATCTCAGAAAAAATCCAACTAATACTTCCCTCGCCGGGTCTACCGCTACCAAAGACTCCGAAAATAGAAGATCCACGCCGAGAATAAATTCCAGTCGAATTCCTGCCAGCAGAAGCAGCAGCAGCGGAAGTAGCGTTGGACCCGTTACGAGAAACTTGAAAAAAGTTGGGATTGTGAGTTTTTTTTATTTCTTTTGTTCATCCTCGCTCATTGAATCGTCGTTTTTTAAGTTTACTTAGAACGAGGACAGTGAAATTTGTTTTTTTTTTCCAATTTCGTAGCTTTGGTTCAGTTATCAATGTTCTTCTCGTATACGTTTCACAGAGAAAAAAATCTGACAAATATTCTCGTTGCTGCAATTCTCATATTTCAATATGACAAAGAATTTGAACTTTCGATCGAAAATCCGATATTTAAATTTAATGAATATCAACACTATTCGTATTAATTGTTCAAATTTTTTGGCATTTCTATCGCAATTGTATTAATATATGCAAATTTATAATAAGATGCAAAACATGACAAAACAAGATCTATTTTTTCAAACGTGAAATAGAATAGTTTAGAATAATAAATGTGTGTGTTCGAAAAACAGGGAACGAGTGGGGAGCCACCGAGATTGATAAATATTCGAGCACGCCCAGTGGTAGCTTCACGTAGCAGTAGCAGCGGTAGTAGCATTGGTCCTCAAACATCATTGAACAATCGTCAACCGATAGGAAAAACGATAACGGACTCGAAGAGCAGATTGGTGCAGCCGAGGGCAGCCCCAAGAAATCACAGTTTCATGAGACCAACCGCAGCGAGTGTTAACAAAGGTTCTATTCCAAATCTTCCCAAGAGCATTAAGAGCTTGGTAAAATAAAGCCATTTCTACGATGTTATATTAAATATACGATGACATGATAAAGAGCGTATGTATTGGGCCGTTTGATATTTTTTCTTGATTTTGGACTACGAAAGTGTAACCGTTTAATTTAGAATGAGAAGTCTTGACGAAAATTTTGAAAAAAGGCACTTCAACCGCGACCCTTAAATTTTCAGTGGGCCACAAACGGAAAAAATGTTCAACGACTTTGAATATTGAGATAAATATAAATATACGATTTAATTTCCTGGTTCGTTGACCTCGAATACAAAATATTGAGGAAAAAAGGAGATGAAAGCTCTTTTCTTGCTCTGATCGTGCCCGAATTAAACGAATCTCCATCAACGACTGAATTATTCGTAGAGTATCTGTCTGGCAAATTGAAAAAAAAAAAAAATAATGAAAAAGCAGATTCCACTAAGTTCTCCTCGAAATGATATTTCTAAAAAGCCATTCACTTACCCTACACAATTAACCAAATGAAAATTTTATAATACGTCAACCAATATTACGCGTACAATAGTTTTGGAACGAACAAAAAATAATATAATAATTAAACAAACGATTTATTTTACGTAGCACAAACTTTTAGAGTGGAGATTTTTGTCTCCTTCGATCGATTCTTTGTAGCGATTTATTAGAGTATCGCATGCTGTTCTTTAGTCTTTAGTAAAGAATTTCAATAGCTGCGAGTTTTATTTTTCAAACGGTAGCGAAACTGGAAAATAATTAATTTTTTCGATACTCTGATCGTTTTAACGATCGCATTGTACAATCAAGTGGCCTACGTTTTAATGATTATATAAAACACTTACTTTTTTCATCAAACTTCACAAATGCAGATCGAAATCGATTTTTTTACCAAAATTTTCTATTTTTCATATATATATATCACTTAATTTAACTAGTTTTTTGACAAATCCAGCTGTCTCCACAAAAATAATTCATGAGAAATGTGAGGCGAATCACATGAAGATTCCATTGAATTCAGTCAATTGTTCGATCATTCAATATTTTTAACTTTTCTTATACGATTTTTAATTTTAATAAAGAAAATTCCAACAAAATTTTATGATATAGAAAATAGTTTTGTTCTCGAGCCTGGAATTTCTACAGTTTAATCAATTATTACCACAAAAACGGTATCTTTTAAGAATGTTTAATATTTTACACATTTTTTATTTTAATACATCGACGACTTCTCGGTGAAAGCATGTTTTAAAAAGAGCATAAAAATGCTATGTGGATTTTCTTCAAATGTCCGTTTTTAGAGAACAATCAAAATATTACAATGGACAACTGTATCGAGCTGCTCCAAAACTTTCGTACGATAAATACAATGTATCGTAAAACCATTAAACAAGAATATATATACAAATATACATAGATGCTAATGGCGAGAGAATAGGATACGATAAGACGATGATAGGATTTTCTCTTTTCAAGAAAAAAAAAAGGAAATAAAAAAAAATAAATAATTCCTTTTAAATAAGACGAGAGATGATCGATCGAAATATCTAAATGACGAAATTTATTTTCTCTTAACCCGTGCTAGACATAGCCCTGGTGCCGATTAACTGTGTCCCTTCAATCTTCGAATCTTAAAAAAAAAAAAGAAAAAAAAACAAGAGTAATCGTCGCACGGAGTGTAATGCTGCTTGCAATACTGAAAAAAAAGTAAAACGTTCTGTTTCGAATTTTGTGCCATGCGAATTCGCTGAAGTTTTTTTGCCATATCGCTGCTAGTGCACTATGATTAAACATTCTTGTTTTTCATTTGTTTTCAACGTCGCTCAATACCTCTTTTTTTTTTAAATACGAATCTAATTTTGCTCAGGAGTATTTTTTTATTTCGTCGCAAAGATTTCAAAGTTTGGAAGCATTAAAGTTATTGTTATACGATTATTAATAATACATTGCTCGTATATGTTTTTTTTTTTCACCGAGTGCTGCTGAGCTTTCTTGGTGGCAAACTTGGGAGACTGGTTGAAAAAAAAAAACTCGTGTAAAATTCTATCGGACCAACGTTCCGAAATTACGTTTGGAGCTAAGAATTTTAATTTTGAAAAAAAAACGTATGAAAAACATGTCTATTCGTCTTAATTCACAAAATCATGAATCGATTGTCATTTTCATCGCTGTACAATCGAAATTTTGAAGTTCGATCAAAGTTTCCACAGTTTGCGACTACGAGTGCTCGCTTCGTACAGATTCTTGGATGAATCAATAAAACGAGAATGACCGAGAGGAAGCGAATACACGGCCTGTATATTTTATCGACTAATAAAAATAAAAAAATGAAATTCCGATAGTGACTGTCGAAAAGTACGATACATAATATGAAATAAAAAATAAAATTTAATTAAAAAATACGTCTGCCTTGTTGTTGATTCCTTGAATTAAAAAAAAAAGTATTAATAAAACATTTGCGTTTCTAATTCCTGCGTTAAAAAAATGGTCAAGGTTATGGAGATGAAAAGCCAGAAAACGAATTAGCGAAACGTTTCAATATACCCTTTATTTTATACAAATAAACGTATGTACAATTCGCTTGATTCTTTGTTCCTATTCGTTTAATTAATTACGTATATTTACATGGTTTTTTTTATAATAGAAATATACCATATATATTTGTTTGATACGTATTACGCATTGGACGGCTTTTATGAACCGATGCACGACGTTAATAATCGTTTGGCTGTATATATCACTGCCACCAAGCAGAAAAACAATGTGATAATATAATAAATCGCTCAGTGGACACGGATACATATTAAACTTACGGGACGATTCATTTACAAAAAAAAAAAAAGAACGAAAAAAAAGGAAAAATTTATCTCAGTCTTTAAACTTTTGAGCAAAAAACGTAACACGCACATATTTACCTTAGGTCAATTATTTATGAATCCCACTAAGAAAATCCCCCCATTTTAACTATCGCCGGGGAGTGATTTTAACTTTAACATTATAATAATAATATTAATATTACTAATAATAATTAGAACTAAAACTAAAGAGTTCGTAGTCATTGATAAATTGACTAAATCGTACCTATTATACCGTTTATCGTCTGCCGCTTAATTATAATACGAAATATTTACAAGACGAGGACCGATTCAGGCTCGTTATTTTCATGATTCATTATTTTGTGCTTTTTCTTTTATTTTCTTTTCTTTTCTTTTTAGTCATAATTGAGAGACAGACGCTACACGATATACCGAAGGAAAATTAAATATAAATACTATAACAGTGGAAAGTAACAATAAATACCTTCAATGGACTCGAAAGTGCCTTTCAACGAATAAAAACATAAATAATACAATACTTAAAATATGCTTTTGTTTTTCGTGGTTTTATCTTTTCTTTTTTGTTTGTTTGTTTCATTAAGGCTTGAGTGCCACGGTCGAGGAAAAAATAATGAGGGAATTCGCTAATAACGGTCGATAAGTTCCAGTTATTATTTTTTCTTCGACCGTAAAAATCGTAGGCCCTCGCACAATCGGACGAAATAAATGCGATGTTGGCCCGGGGGAAATGAAGAAAAATAACAATTACAAAAAAAAAAAAAAAAGAAAAAAAAAAGGGAAATAGAGGGCATGAGAGAACCCGAAGAATATCGTTATCGCAAATTACGCGTATGAGATATAACTTCGATCTTCACACGAGAAGTTAAAAACAAAACAAAAATTTCCTAGAGGTAACTCGATGGAATGCATTCTTCTTTTTTTCCCTGATATGCCTTTTGTTTTATTATTTTTTACGCCGTTTCGTTGCGATCGCGAAACGTTAACGACACCGGCCCCTTCGGTGCGATTATGTACTCGAACTGCAGATTTATTTCTTCTTCGGAAACAATCTCAAATTCTCGTACAACCTGAAGAAAAATGAAAGAGAAAATGAACACATTGAAAAAGAGATGAAATCCATTGGAAGATTCTCGTTCATTATTGAAACCAGACTCCGAAATGCTTCTTCAGAAAATTTTTTTTGTTCACCTTTGCCACTATCAGTTGTAACGCCTGCTCCACAAATCGCTTTCCAGGACATATTCGTCTTCCGAAACCAAAGGGTGCAACGAGCAGTGGCGAATGAGGTGTCATTGGCTTCAACCATCTTTCTGGTATCCATTGCGAGGCATCTTTGAAATTTTCATTTTCCAAGCCCGCGATCCACGTATGCAATAGAACAACGGTCTGAAAATTGAAAAAATTTCATAAATTATGGAATAAAAAGTTTATCGATTCAACCACGAAGCGAAATTTTCACGGTTAATCGAATTCTTGTGTCGTTCTATTTGAAACTAACCCCGGCGTCGAGATTGTGTCCCGAGAGCTCGATCGACTCGTCCAAAATTCTTGCGATACACGGTACCGTTGGTATGACCCTGAATGCTTCGGTGATGCAAGCACGAAGATATTTCGCGTTTCGCAAATCTTCAGCGGCAATGTCGCAACCGGGTGGAGCTAACGTCGCCGTTTCTTCATAAAGGCGCTTTTGTACTTCGCTGTCTCTTCCGATCAGGTAGAAAAGGAAAACGAGAGTATTTCCCAACTGAGGAGACGATAAAAATTTTTTTTTAATTAATCATTCGTAGGAATCGATCGATTTTAACGAATTTTCATTGAATCATTTCTGTCGTTTCTTACCGTATGTATTCCGGCTGCAATGAAATCGATAATGGCCGCTTTTTTGTCTCGCATGTCCAAATTTTTTTCCCTCAAAATTGATTGAAACACCGCTTCGACACGCTCGTCTCTCGCGTCTTCCTTCTGCTCGTTTATCGTCGCCTCCAAAAGCTCCGATATTATGCTTTAAAAATAATACCAATTACATTTTTCAAACCGAAAACTAAAGCATTGGCAATACCAGGGAATAAAATTTCTACCAAATTGACGGATCACATTATTGTTTGAAACGAACAAAGAAAAAAAATTCATTGCGATTTCTAATATCAAGTTTTTTCTTTATTCGAGTCGAGTCGTTTGATGGCAAACTTTTTATTCTGATGCGTGAATCATCTTTTTGATAGTTTATGATAAATTATTATTGGAAAAAGCTGTTTCTCTTCTACAGTTTCGATCGAATCTATGTTAGAAATATTAAACCGTTAATTTATTGTATTTCGACAGGAACGTAATATTATTCAATGAAAAATTTCTATTATTTTTCCAATGTCCCTTCATTCCGGGGATTCCGACACAGTGTGTTTGAGCCACAATTATTTAATTGCGTGGACAAAGAATTTGCTCGTTTAGTTGAAAAAATTATTCCATTCATTTATTTTTCCCAAGTATTTTTTATTTTTTTTGGAAAGAAGAATAAAGTAAAGACCGGAAGAAGAAGAAGAAGAAGAATAAGAAGGGTGACCGGGAAATGAAAGAGTCAAATTATTGAAAGAGGTGAAAGGAAATTTAAAGAAAAATAATAATGAGATTACAGAAACAATGGTAAGTCGGCACTGCACGAAAAAAGGAAAAAAAAAAGAACGAAGGAAATGATCGAAAGGGGCTTCAACGAGGGGGGATCAAACGTTGACATAAACTACAGAAAAGAATGAGAGACTTGAAAAGAACAAGCGACAGGAACGACTGAGAAATGAGGGAAAGAATTAACAAAAGAAAAACGGTGAAAAAAAAAAGTGTGAAAATAGGATGAAAACGAAATTTTGAGAAAACTCACTTGTAAATGGCATCTTCGCTCTCGATAAGCTGTCTGTAAGCGAGCGTTGGTAAAATTTTCCAAAGTGGAAGACCGTAGAAAGCGTCGCGCGAAGCTGTGAAGTGAATTCTGACAGCTTCCGCGAGTCTCGTTGTGAGCGATGTCGCGGAATGCGGTTTGAGAAAGCCCAGGTGTCGACCGAGTATCAGCGTGCACGTGCCTAGACGAGTTTCCAAGAATCGTGAGATAAATACGTGAGATATGGGGGATTGACGAATCAGCTTTAATGATAAAAAAATGGGGGAGGGGGGTGGGGGAACAAAGGAAATGAGCAAACTGAAAAAAGAAAAACGGACAAGAAAAGGGATTCTCGGGAAGGAGAAGAATAAACCGGAAGAAAAAAAAAACCAGGGAATGAGAATGAGAAGAAAAAAAATGGCTCGTTCACATGCTCGATCGAAAAAAGTTGAGCAACAAAAAAAAAAATGATAAATTGCAGCTTGTAATTATGAGAAATTATGACGATGCAAGAAAAGTAAACAATCAATGTTTTTCAGGATAACAAATTATGTATATCTATATGTTTACAGGAGAAAAAATAGAGATGCGATAAGTCGAGATCGATCGATCGCCGGATAGAACGAGCCGATCGGAAGTTAAATTAAAGCGCGAATAGAATGAAGAGAAGAAAGAAGAAGAAATAGAAAAAGAAGAAGAAGAAGGGAGAAGCGGAACGTAAACAAAAACTCACTCTCGAGACCCATTCTGTAGGCAATTTCCTCGAATCCAGTCACGTCATCGCCGGATCTTCGAACTCGAATCAGGTTGATGAAGTCGTCGGATACTTGATTGAGAGCGGGAAAGAATCCGAGCACGGTATTCGCGCCCATCAGTTCGGGTGTCAGAGCGGCGCGCAGTTTTTGCCACGTCTCACCCTGCCTTAAACCACAAAATAAAAACCCGTTGTAAATATCGTATTTTTTGTTTTTTTTTCTTCTTCTTTTCCTTTATTCGTCTCATCAGTTGTAAACAAAACGAAAATCCACATTCCGACGTTAATAAAAACAATTTTTTTTTTTTTTTTTCACCGCGTCTCAACGAAAGTGTTGAAACGCGTCGTTATACGCCGGTACGCGATACCGAAGAAAGAAGAATTAGGTCGGACGCGTGGCGCGAGCGTGCAATCGTTCAATCGGCTTTAATTAGTTTAATCAAAGTTATCGAGTTTGAATCGATTAGGATTTTTCCGTGATATATTCGAATTCAGGTGTTTATCGAGAAATAAGTTTGCGAGCGCCACTCGGACAGGACTCGAGTTCAAGGCTTCAAAATTGTAGGACGAATCGACGCGATTATCTGCCGAAATAAAAGTTCGGCTGAAGAAATTCTGTTCGATCTACTGGCACGAATTTACTGTTCTCCGGTGTCTTAAACTTGGCGAGATTTCGAAAAGAAAAAAAAAAAGAAAAAAAAAAGAATTTAATTTGAGATTCGTTAACGAGCAGAACCGAAGGGGCAACAATGAAGCGAAAATAAATATAAAATGTGTGAATATCCAAGGGTATTAAATAATGAAGTAAAAAAAGTGTGAAAGAAATATAACTTTTATAGCGAGTGTGACCCTGAAAAAAAAGCCTGGTATACATCGCTGTTTTGGATAAAAATGTATTTCTTTCGTGTATTTTTTTTTTTTTTTTTTACGTTATTTCAAATTTTTTACCGGCTCGCACAGCGCAGACCAGATTGGTGGCTCGCTATATTCGATGAAATTTTGCAAGCGCTCGTGAGAGAGAGAGAGAGAGAGAGAGAGAGAGAGGAATCACAGGAGACTAAGCGGGCTTAACTGATGGCGATAATTTAGATAGACAACTGGAAATCCCCTCCTTAATATACGTCTCCGCCATTTAACACGAAAACGGGAGAACACTTTGTGCTATAAATCGTGAGATATTTGTAATCGATATACGTTTGGCCGAATGTCTTAGGCCCGCATTACAATGCTTGTGCATGCCGAATGCTGTGTCGCCGGTTCCCGAACGACGTTCTCCTTGATACGTCATCGGAACCTACTCATTTTTCGTTACGCGCTTTCAGCCCGAAACTTAAAACCTTGACAGCGTCTAGGCCAATAGAGATTACGAACCATCTGTTTTATTCATCACTAGTGTATCGGTCCTTTCATAACCGATTTATCATTTCACTATATTTTCTTCGAAACGTTTTTTTAATACTTTATTTTTTTTTGTTATCAAGAGCCACCCCCAGTGGCTCGATATTTGTACGGAATGAATTGCTGATCAAACTTTCTCGATACTTTCATCGCTAAATTCTTTAATATTATTTATCCATTTATTATTTCATCATTTTCGTCATTTCAAATTTACCATGAAAATTCTATTTTTTTTTTCCGCATTTATACACGAAATGAAAAAAAACGTTTCGAAAAAATAATTTTTTTTTTCTCTTTAATTCGTCCTTTTCCTCGGTATTGAATCGGTGATTGAATAATTTTTCAAAATCGTAACTCGATCGGGGATATGAAATATTCAGTGGTTTTTGTAGTTGTACAAATGGAAAATTTGATGAATTTTTATAGATCGAAGCAATCGAAAAATAAACTTTTTTACGAAATTTCAAACGGACTAAAAAGTGAGAATATCTGAATATTTGTCAACTTTTTTTTTTTTTTAAAAGGCCTATACACGAGACCGTATATATTAAAAAAAAAAAAAAAAAAAAATGTGTAAAGCTTATTATAAATTCTGTATATAACCGTTGAGAAAGAGATTCATCGGAGACCTTAAACTAGACCTTCTCGCATAATCTTGTAGAATGTATATTACTCGTTAAGGATGTTGAAAACTCACTCGTTTACGAGACCAAGGTTCGTGTAACGATCCCGTCGAGTCTGACGATATTGCGATATGATTTCCTGTGGCGGACGAAGTGGATATCGCGAGCCTCGTCGAAGTACAGCCTCGATGTCTTCCCTCGAGAATACGGAGATAACTGGCCAGTTCCAAAGGGCTTCCTCCTTGCACAGTGGCCCGTAGCGCCGGTTCAGGTCTACTCTTAAATCAGGGATTAGCGACCGGGCCGATCGATCAGTTGGTCTATTAATTTCTTCGACTTGTGTTTCGTTACGATTCATTTATTCATATTTTATTCATCAAAAACATCAAAATTTCATCATTTTTTCGCTAATTTCTCAAATAAATCTAGCCTCGTAAGAGTATATTCGTGAAAATGCAATGAAAAAAAAGAAAAAACTAACCGATTTGGGTCGCTGTCAGGAAAAAAGGATTTTCAATAAAAAATGCAATAAAATTTACTTTTTTCAGGCTCGATGAAATATTTTAATTAAAAAAAAGAAATTCTAATCGATCCTTTTTAAATTCGATGAATTTTATAAAATTTCAATAATACCGGAATCCAATTGTTGAAGCAAATACCGTCAAAATATTCATGTCTCCTTACCTTTGTAAGCATCGTGAATCTTGTTCATTTGATAATATCCGAACCAGGAAAAGATCCATCTCGTGCCGAGTATCGGAAGAGCGAACGGACCGGGCACATCCTGAGCGGATTGATAACGACTTTTTACTCGATCCTTCGAGGATGCTGAATATTATGAGAAACGAGACAAACAAAAAAGTGTCACGATCGAAGAAAAAAAAACATGTTCAAAACAAACCCCGTCTCTTCTGA
Organism: Campoplex capitator; assembly: GCA_037576405.1. Lineage (NCBI taxonomy): Eukaryota > Metazoa > Arthropoda > Insecta > Hymenoptera > Ichneumonidae > Campoplex > Campoplex capitator. The sequence continues at coordinate 1,234,330 of JARBWI010000323.1, read as the reverse complement.
TGAAAATATTAAAATACAGAGCTAAACGAAACGCACGAATTGAAAGGAAAAAAAAGAAAAGAAACAAAAAAAAAACGCCCCGAAATATGGGACAAACAAATACGAAATACGTCACCAGAAATTCGAGGAAAACAAATATTATACAAACGGATCAATCGCGAAAGGTGATAAGCGATTGAACAACGAATAGCCTGACGCCACCAATTTTATTATACCGGATAAACATGAATAAATATATCGATATTCGATAGACTTTTTTCATAGCTAATTCGTAATCAAAAATGTGTTTTTTTTTTAAATTTTTTTTTCCTTCAAAAACTCAATCAATCAAAAAAAGTAGAAACGATTGTAAAAAAATTCTCAATATCAGTCAAAAGTGTCGTCATATTTTGAAATACTGAATTGATAGCGGATCGCGATGATGATGAATGAAAAAAAAAAATTGAGATTATGATGCAACATTAAGGTCTTTGAGATTCGTCAGCACTTGACAAAACGAAATAGAAGCAAAGTGTAACGAAAAATGATGATTGGATAATCGAGTGATTTATATTGGTAGAAAAAACGTGAATTTTTATTATTTAATTAAGTATCTCAATCCGCGTGGAGGGAAATAGAGGGGAAGAGAGAGAGAGAGAGAGAGAGGAAGAGAAAGAGCGAGAAAGCGAGCGAAAGGATTTTTGGCGATCGTGTCAAGAGGACGCACCGATACGATCCGAGGATTTCGATTTTCGTTGCTGATTTAGATAGGAATATATATGTATATAAAAAAAAATAAAAAATAAAAAAAAATGTGGTTGGACGCATCTCGCCCCATCCCTCGATGGATCGACAGCACCGCACGAAGGCCAAATATCAATTCGCCAATTAATGCAAATTCGTAGGCTCTTTCAATGTTAATCCCCCGCATAATCTGACGATAATCGTCACAAGCTTACGTGACTATTCTCGAATCGGTTATCTCCACACGGTCACTCACGCTTCAAATCTCACGGTCATAACGATAGAAGAAGATCACGTGCTTCGTTTTTCAGTTGTAAGAAAGCCCGAAAGTATTTTATAATACACGATCACGGATTCAATAAAATCATTCTTTTTTTTTTTTTTTTTTTCAAATTTTTTTTTATTATTATTTCATCCAGGCAGAATGAAAGAGAGAGAAAGAAAAACGTCAAATATTATACCTATTCATGCGGTGTATTAAATTATTTCACATACATAAATATCGTAACGATGTCATAAGGAACGTCCCCGGTCGTCGACCTTTCCGCGATGGCCCGCTGCGCGAGATTCTACCATTTTCATCAACTCTCCCAAATGATTATTTCTCATTTCTAATTAGAATGAATCTCGAGTAAAAAAAAAAAAAAAAGTTTTTTTTTTTTTTTTTAATTTAATTTAATTTTTCATCAAGTTGCTACTCTTCGGGACTCTGTACACTGGTATTTGACCTCCGAACCATCCAAAGAGCAAATTCATACTCTCTATTGAATACTGATAATCATATCTTCGTAAAATGTGTATAGACTATATATTTTTCGTTGTGAGAAGGCTCGATAAAAATTGATTTTCGAATAAATGTAGTTTAGTATAAGAAATGGAAGAAAAAGAGGAAGCTTTTTTGTTATCCTTTAGTTTCCGGCTGTATATTCGTTGATTATTTTTTGATGGTTATTCATAAATACGAAAAAGTCGAGGAGTGTTTTAATTATGAATTAGGATTTAAGGATTCATCGATTATTTCTGTTGGGCGTTGGGGGAAGCAACTTGTTGAATCATTCTCGTTTAAATTACGATCTCGTATATACCTGCCAATCGAATTACCCTACTTTTTCGTTCGTGTTATTATGTCTTGTTCGATATACACGTGCCCGGGCGTGAATGGGTGACGAATTTTTAAGTTTTCTATTACGACGAAAGTCAATAATATTCGATGTTTTATCGCATTTCGTTGAGAGGCTACGGGAAACGAGTTATTGACGAAGAAATCGACAGTTTTATCACGCCTAAACATCAATAACGTAAATTAAACATTTTTTTTTTTTTTTTTTTTCATTTTTTCATTTTTTCTTTTATAACTTTTAAATCGAATCAAGAAGCTTCTAGAAATTTCTCGACCATCCAAGATAAACTGTAGTCAACGTTGTTCCGTTGTTGTTTTTTTTTTCTTTTTTTTTTTCTTTTTATAGAATCGAAAAATGAAGAGATGAATGAAGAAATTGAATCGCGAAACGTTTATTAACGAACAGGCTCTCAATGAAAGTTTATCTCAACGAATTTGTATTCGAACGAGAGGTTTTAATGACAAAAGCATACGTGACAAAAGGACGAACGTTGATGAAAAAAATATATTTATCGATAACGAAAGATAACTGCAATATTATAATATTTAGCGAATGATTTGACGACCTTGATCCCTGGCGTTGAACTTGACTCGCAAAACTCGATAAGCCGATACGCGACGACGATTATAGAATCAGCAGCGAAGCTGACGATCGTCGTCCTCCTTCTCCTCTTTTTTTTTTCTCTTCTTTCTTGTGCTTATTCTCATTATTATTCTCCAAAATATATACAGCTAAAGGTTCATTCGATTCAGCTGCTTTTATTATTTCAATCGTTATATATATATATATATTTTTTTCTTTCTTCTCGAACAACCAATAGTTATATGCTGCCTTTTTATAAACTGACAAGCACGCGAGGCTACTAATGAGAAGAGAGCACGATTTAGAAAAGATAAATAAAATATATATATATATATATATATATATATATAAAAAAGGATTTATATAAAATTGGATTGAAATACGGATTAAAAATGGAGAATAAATTCAGATACACCACGCCTGGGCACCAATCATCAATATACCGTTACGAAACCGGCTTCTAGCCATCTTAAATTCTCGCGAGCCCCTTGCACGTTCATTTCTGCTTCAAGAGACACTCAAATATCCTAGAAAATTCATTTTTATATTCAACAACATTTAGGATCCTTTTTTTTTTTTCCTTTTATTCTGTTTCGATAAAATCAAACATTCGGGGATGAATATGCCTCTGAAATTGAACGAGGAAAAATCGAATTGTTGAATATAACGTCGAGCCAATGATTTCCGCTACGAGATAAGCTCTCGAATATCCCAGAAAATATATTTATTTTTTATTCAACAAAATTGTCGATCCTTTGGGCCGAATTTTTTTTTATTTTTCATTTTTTATTATCAGTCGATGAAATCATTAGAGAGAACGAAAACACGCGGAAATGAATTTGCCTGTGACTTTGAAATCAGAATAAAATCAAATTGAATATTGCGTCGAACGAATGAATTTCAATTCGGTGGTATACTAACGGCGATAAAATGTGAATTAGAATGTATAATAAACGGGAATTTTGACGAAAAAAATAAAAAATAAAAAATAACATCCAGGAAGGAATAATTGACTCGCGATGATTTTTGTACAGCGACATATAAAATTCGTCGAAAAATTCATCGAAGATCCGTTCTTTTCGAGGAATAAAAAAAAAAAGAAGAAGAAGAAGAAGAAGGAAAAAAAAAAAGCAGACGCTTGTTTACGTCAAAAAAATCGGCCGAACGATCAATTAATTCGTGAGAGAGTAAACGCAAACGAATTTTATGAAGATTCAACACACTTTCAACTATTGCGTAGTTTCACGACTCTAAGAAAACAACGGTAAAAAAAAAAGAAAAACACACACGAAGGCTCGCACTTATTTACGTTACGAATATCAAGACGAGAAATATACACGTGCACGTATATTTCACGGGTTACATGTAAACTGTACATGTAACCCGGAAAACACCGAAGACGTTGATTTATCGATTGAATAATCGAGGAATTATTGAACCTGATATTATCGATTAATATTTTATCCTCATTAACTGTAAAATCGAGAAAAAAAAAAAAAAAAATCACATTATAATGAAAATTCGTAAAGAAATCGGCAAGAGGCTTGTTTAAAAAAATAGTTCAAATAAAATGCGTAAATATTGAAATTTTTTTGGACGATATGAATCGACGGATCGTTCGGACAGATTGTAACTATCGTAAATCGTTGTTGAACAGGTCGTTATCATCGCTTTATTTATGTTTCATTTATTTCTTAAAAGATCTCTTTGGCACGTGATGACATTGCTCCGAGAGCTTGTGAGAAGCCTAACCGACGAGAAGAGGCTTCTCTCCTCCCGCCCAGTCATCCTAGAAATCGAGGTGACTGGCCGGGCCCGTGACGAGATAAAAATGCCCGACGAGATCGATATGCATATTCATTATTTTTATACACGCGTTCGTAAAAAAAAAAAAAAAAAAAAAAAAAGAACAAAAAAAAAAGAGTGCAACGAATCCTTTATCAGTGACGAATTAATCAGTCACTTTTTTTTTATCATCATCATAAAACAATGCGTTCCGAAAGTATATTTATTTTTTGTTTGTTTTTTTTTTTTTTTTAATTTTTTTTATCGCAAATTTTGACAGCTTATCGATATTTTCTAACGCACTATATCCCGAAGAAAATAATAAAATCGTGAGAACGAAATATTCGATCGATATCCCAACGATCGATGAATAACTGCGCGAGCGTGAATTTAATGAACGACGAAGATGAATATTTAATCGTATTTCGATTAGGAGGAATTTAGATTAAAAACTTTGTTCCCGTGTGTCCAACGAACGCCGATCTCTCAATTTTCATTCGTTGACACTCAAGACACGTCAATTTCGAATTTTCTTCTGGATGCTTTACGCGCCGCTACCGGAGTATCCCAGCCGTCGAGCGCGATAAGGACGACCTTCAAATATTTGTATTACACATGCGCAGATAAGATGAATGAAAAGAAAAAAAAAAAAGAAAAGAAAAAAATGAAGCGAGTAGTTGGGAAACGTACGGCGTGGGTTCAAGGTTCGTGATACGCTTGCAAAAACTCTGTTTTTCCTGGCGATCGCGAGAGCTTTCCGAAATAATTCGAATCAGCGAAAATCCATTGGACCGTACGAAGCTCGCGACAAAAAAAAAACCAGAAAAATGAGCAGCCGAACACAACTGCGATCTCTTTGCCACCCCACAAATATATGAATAAACGCTTGACAAATATATGAAAAGAAGAAAAGACAAAAAAAAAAAACATTTTTGAGCCCGAAAAAGCACATGTAAAAAATGTAATCGAGATCGTTTCTTCCTCTGAAGAAACGATCCTCGTAATAATATATATTCGCATAATCGACGGCGTCCTCTTCTTATTATTTTCGTAGCGTTTTATAAATGGTATTTCTTGAACTCACTGTCGGGCTGGTGCGAACTTCCGCTCCAGAACCACCAAGGTGGACGATAACTCGTTGCGAGTACGAGAATTGCGAAAAGCGTAGCTGCAATAGCCTCGAACCAAGCTTCGGACAGCAACATAATGGCCTTTGTTTTCGATACGACCTACGGAGAGAAAATTCTTTTGTTTTTGTTTCTTTTTTTTTTTTTTTTTTTATGTTTTCTTTTCATATGCATAGCTGCTGCTGCTGTTATGAATTTTTCGTATGTTTTCTTATTTTACAGCTTAATAACACGCACTCGAAAGCGATATCATTGCGAGAGAGTGCATAAATGTACACAATTATTTAATCTCGGAAGCGTGGGTTGAAATATATAGAACTCGCGGCGCGGAGTAGCCTCCGAGTATAACATATAAAACGAGAGAAAAAGAGGAAGGAATATACACACGCGGATGATGATGATAATGACGATGATGATTCATGGATGGGATACCGAAGCGCCGACACAAAATGTGCTTCTCTTTTAAATCACCATAATATAATGGCACAATCTACACACACAGACACACACACACATATTCGTACATTTATTCGTCTCAATATCTCCGTGAATATTTCGCACGAGAATAAAACTCGCGTATTCTCATTTTAAAAAATCGAATCTAATAATCGATTTGGCGAAGTTTGTTTGTTTGTTTTTATTTGTTTATTTTTCAGGGGGGAGGAGAGGAGAAAGTGAAGAAATTGAGAGAAAAGAGAATGAAAGAGGACGTTGTTGGACGTTGTAAAAAGCCGTCGAGAATTTTTTATTCAATTTTTGTACAAAAATATAATAACGGATCGAACGCGCGAGTGTTTGCGCACCGATCTCGCGAAGAGTGATACAAAAACTCATTAAAATCGAGAGTAAGTCGTCCGAGAATACGAGAAATGGAAAAGATTTTTCGACGCGAGAGAGAATCGCCGGAAAGTTTGCGTTTTTGAAACGGGACTCGAAGCAGGAGCAACCACTTCTCAGGGGGGAAGGGAGGAGGGGGGGGGGGGAGAGAGAGAAAGAGAGCGCGAACCGAGAGTGAGAGACGCGGCGCGCGGCGGCGGGCCTAGTGCTGCGGCGATTAATCGTGTCTCGTTTGTCTGCTGGCCTATTTGTTGGCATGTGACACGTGCGGGCTAGTTACGCGCATCGCTCTACTCTCGTGTCGATCTGTTCTCCAGGGCACACATCGTCGAGTGTGCGAAGAGCAAAAAAAGTAAAAAAAAAAAGAAGAAAAAAAAACAGGAAAATAAAGAGAAGAAAACGTACGTACGAGTAAATGCTGAGAAACGCACATTCGGCGTGCTGCCAAGAGCCAAAAGAGCAGGGAGGAGGGGGAGGGATGAAAAAGTTTAGTGAAAACCTGAATAAAAAAAAAAAAAAAAAAAAAAAAAAAAAAAAAGCGAAATCGAACGATTTTGCGCCATCCTCGTGTTGAAACGCACCATTTTTTTTTAACGATTTCGATGAATATATTTGGCGCATAAACATACACGTAACTATATCGATAAAGACTTTCTACGTGACAAGCGCAACGAGTTCGACGTTTATAAGGAGAGAGAGAAAGAGAAATGTTTCGAGGGGGACATTAGGAGAGAGGGACTTACTGCGGAGGAGTACCGAGGAGTGATATCGCCACTTGATATCGAGGGAAAACTCCTATGTATTGACAGACGCGCGCACATGCACTTTATCTACGAGGCCGGAGCAGCCGGCTAAGCTCCATCGCGGAAATAACATGCAAACACACTTTTTTTTTCTTCTCTCTCTCTCTCTCTCTTTCTCTGATTCAAATGAGCAAAACATATTTTTATGTAGGGCAAAAAATTAGATATTTCCGACGAAGGTAGCTCTATACGTTCGCCTCGATCGGTCCAATGGGAATTCTCATATAGTTCGCGGCACGATATCGAAGCTTCAAACTGGTATACTTTTACTTTTCATTCACTGCTTCACTGACTCCACCGATAACTCGAGTTTTTTTCTTTTTTTTCCTCGACACAAAAAACTACACGAGTACAGAGAATCCGATTTCGAACGATTTGACTGTCAATTAATCGCGGAAGAAACGAATAATATTTGGTCTAAAATAGACACGAAAAACTGATTGAAATTTATTGAAAATCAAGAAAATTGTTAAGCTATGAATTCCGGAGTGCGTCAGAAGTCGCAGTGAGAAAAAAAAAACAAAAAAAACTTGTCAACAGAACGAAACTTCGTTAGTTTCGTTTCATCACGTTCCTTTTCAACACGGAATCATTCGATTGCGTTGATTCGGTTGATTCATCCACAAGAGAATTTCCACGATTCGGTTGAATAGACAAAATCATTAGTCATTCGACGTAAAAAAGAAAAAACCATCTGATCGACGATTTTCCATTCATCCAAATCAAATACGGCTCTCGAAGGACAAGTTTTCATTCGGAGAAAACAATTTATCAGATAAATTGAAAAAAAAAAAAAAAAAAAAAAAAAAAAAATCTTGGCGAATCGAAACTTCTCGAAAAACGTTTGTCGATATCTCTTCGAACGGCGAAGAAAAAAAAATATATAAACTCGAATGTTTCGAGCCACTTAAGGATAACGTTGTTTTCGCACGCTGCTTCTGTCGAGCGGAAATGTTGGAAAAAAGACTAATTAAACAAAAAAGAGAAAGCTCCGAGAAGATAAAAAAAAAAAAAAAAAAAAAAAAAAAAGCTTTTGAGCCTGAGCTTGAAATGGTAAAAAAAAAAGTAATTGTTTCCGGTATGGATATTGAAGGAATGAGCCAAGAGTAAATAGAAGAGAAGCGTTTGGTATTCATGACTTAAAATGGCTTGAAGGACGGGGTAAAACGCGAGTATATAAACTGATATTTATAATCCCGATTGATTTATTAACTATTTGCCACAGCTTCAATTTTTTTTTTTTTTTACTCTTTCATTTTTCCCTCGAATCGTCAAACTCGCGCGCGCACCACGCACACGCCATCGGGTACAAACGAGCACACACACGAGATTTGCTTAAAAGCGTTAAAACAGCTATATCTATGTTTATTAAATTGTGGCTAAAAAGTAAAAAAATAAAGAAGAAAAAGAAAGAGAGAAAAAAAAAAAAAAAGCCAACAAGACGACGAGGAGGCAAAATTATATGGAGAAACCGGTGTACCCTCCCCTTGCCTGATCCGAACGTCATCGTGAAGAAACGTGATGATAAAAAAATCATGTCGCCTTCCCAACGATGATACGGTCAAGTCAATGAACACTCGAAAATAAATAAATAAATGATTAAAAAAAATTAAAAAAAAAAAAAAAAAAAAAAAAAAAGAACGTTAAAAAATATGGACAAACACACACGTTCGCGTTAACATCGATCATTCAACTTTCCACGCAATGGATCGAGCAGAAAAAACAATACTCACAATGCAGATTATTATTAGAAGAAATTTGATTTCGAAGCGAAAGGGATCGAGGACTCGATTTTAAGATAAATGAAGGAAGAAGAAAAAAAACCACACACACAGGCACAAGTTTATTTAAAAAGGGAAACACTTTCGTGAGAATTCCAAAGTGAAACGATATTGCGGGGAAGAGACTCGAATCTAATGGTGCATCGAAAAAGTCTGTGCACCAGCGAACCGCATCAGAGAAAGAGAGAGAGAGAGAAAAAAAAAAGAGAAAAAGAGAGAAGAGAGAGAGGGCGAGTATAAGCTACGAGCGTGGAAGAGCGCTAGGAGTATCGGCGGATCTCCTAACGGCGAATCCGCACGGTTGCCCACGGCTTCTATCGGCATCTCGACCTTACGTGTATAGATATATATATATATATATGTAATATAAAATATATAAGACAGGAGGAAGAAGAAACACAGCGCGAGCTGGAGCCTGCGATGCAGCGTTTCATCGTCCAAACCACGAGACTTGGAAACCCTGCAGCTTTCAGCATCAAAAATTCATTTTTCTAATTACTTTTTTAAATTCAGAATTTCCCAGAATTAAAAATTAGAGAAAAAAAAAACAAAAAAAAGTGTCTGATTATTTGATTCGACGAATGCGTTGTCTCTCGATAATAAATGTCACGGCAACGATTGAACGATTACTTGGAGAGAGAGAGAGAGAGAAAACAAACGATAAAAACAATCGAAAGCATCGACGATCGCGAGCCATGTGTATCGGAACGAAAAAGAAAAATGTTCAATCGAGTTTTATCTCCTTCGAAAAGTATCCGAGAACGAAATTTTCATGGAGATAATTATTAAAAATCCGCGTGCGAAAAAGGGTAAATCGTTCGAATGCAAATATGTCCATTTTTTTTTTTCTTCTTTTTCGTCCAATTAAAACGAAATATTTGAATGCGTGCGCGGCACAAGAATTTGACTCGAGTTCGACAGAGAGGGCTACTTGATATTTATTTCGAGCTTAAATCGCTCAATGGGTCAATGACTGGTTGTACGTCCACCTCGCTGCAATAAATTAAATGCAGCTGCACAACCTTTTGGCAATTTTCGTCGTCTTTCTTCTCTTTTTTTTCCTCCTCCTCCTCCTCCTCCCCTTTCCTCTTCTCCTTCTCTTTTTCTTCTTATTCTTTAAGCACGAAAAAAACATTCTTTTTATCGTATTATATTTCGGGTTTATTTGATTCTACCCTCGTACACATTGTACACGATGAAAGAGAGAAAAAGCACATTCGAGTGAAAGAATAAACGATGGCGCGTATATATATAGCGGCGCATCGAATTCTCACGAAGCACGTGAACTTGGAGGCACGTAATATATATACACATTTATTAAATTCTACACATTTTCTGTTTATATCTCTATACATCTCGTGCGAGAGTTCGAACGTCCAGAGCGTACATACATATACGTAAATCCGTGACTCTGTAGACTTACATATACAGCGACTATAAAATTGCACCGGGGCGCGCTCTCGAAGGAGTGAGAAAGCATTGAGCAAATTATATCGAAGCTTTCCCGTTAGCCTGCAAATCGACGGAAACACCGTTAATGTTCGCGTATATATGTGTATATACGCGGGGCACGTGTATTTTGTGAGCGGTGAATATCCCGCGGCGGCGTCGTCCGAGGTTCCGATATTTTTAGAGGCGTACGAAAGTGCTTATTCATATTTATAAGCAATTTCATATGTATATTACGCGCGCCCACAACAGTCCGATATTTACTTTCAAATTCATGATTTCCGAATTTTTTTTTTATATTTCGTACCGCTTCGCTTCCCCCGAAACGAAAAATTACTGGAAAGTGCTTTCGATGCGAATATACATATTCGTATCTGTCACATTTCATGCTTTTTTTTTTTTTTTCATCGATTTCGCATCGTTTTTTTCGCGAGTGAATCGACGATGAAGAAGAAGAAAAAAAAACTGTCAAACACGCGATGAAACTCTTTACCGTGTTTTTTTGTTTGTTTGTTTATTTCTTTTAATTTTCATTTGAATTTCATTGGCGGTTGAATCTCTCGGTTACGAAAAAACGTCGATTTACAATGGTCCGACGAAACAAAGACGGGTTTTGTTCCATTTTATGAATCATCGAGCAATACGTTACTGACGAGAGTTTAAAAATTTATCTTCAATTAATGTCAAATCGCTAACGTTCCGCGATATGCCGCGGATCCAATTTTCTTCTACCAGCGAACTTAATTGACTCGATCCATGCCCGAAATGATCGATGAATTAAGATCAGAGAGATACACAATGGTAAGAAAGAGGAGAGAATGGAGAGAGAGAGAGGGGCGAAAGAGGACACGAGAGAGACGGAGAAAGTTTGTTATCGCGATCACATTATTTCAATCACTCGTTACATCAACCACGCGTATAAACAAACGATTTACTTTATGTATTTCCATAAATATATATACGCACTTGTTAACCGGCAAGAGCGAATGAGGGAACATAATCTTCGAGTATACCAAGTCGGCGTTACGAGAAATCGAAATTACATTCGTACTCACGCAAACACACACACACACACACACACACACACACGCGCGCGCACGCACACAGGGACGCAGATACACAGGAGAACGAAGTATATTTGCCGAAAGAATTTTCTCTCACACGAGCGAATTTCTTACCGAGCAGACAATAATATACGATAATAAGCGTGGTCAAGTACGAGGTAAACGAGACGATAATAAAAGTACAGTGACAACAACAATTTTTTTCTTTTTTTTTTTTTTTTTTTTTTTTTTCGAAGCTTCGAATAAAAACGTCTACGTTTCGATCGAGTCACTGAATACTTCGTGAGTATATTATCTACGTTTTTGAGTCATCGAGTTTCGAAATGAAAAAAAAAAAAAAAAAAATTATTCCAAAGTCATTGGAATAATACGTGCGAGTATCGAGGTTACGAAAAACCATGACAGTAACGATTAGCTCGAAACTTTCAAGGTCATCGTGATTTTCAAAAATTAGGAACGTTCGGTTATTAGGGAAAATGTGGGAGAAAAAAAAGAAGAAGAATTTATCATCGGTTGAATTGAGCCGAATTAATACATCGATATTAAAATCGAGATATTTGAATGGTGAACCCGCGATAGAGGAAAAGATAAAAAGTCTGATTAAATAATAATAATAATAATTCGAATGCGTGATGTACTCACGTTGAAATACGGAAGAAGAGCAGCTATTTGTGTTATGATATCTCGGATCGCTTCACCTTCGCGCACACACTGATACGTAAATAAATAATGAACATATACGTATATTTATATTTATATATATATATAATACATCGACGCAGGAACATATATAAATATAGATATATATACGTGAATAATTGAAAAGAAAAAAAAAAGAAAAGAAAAAATCGCGCACTATAAAACTGTCATGTTAGAGTGTAATATTTTCGTGATCGAAAATATAGTTCTTCTTGTAGCGTGCGAAGCGTAGATGCGCGAGTGCTTCATTCGGTGTGACGAAAAATATGTATTTTTGGCGCGAAATTGAATCAGATATCGCCCTTAAAAGCTGCCTTCATACCGTGATGCCGAATAGATTCGTGTATTTGTACAATAAAAAAAAAAATAAAATAATAGAAAACGAAAAACGAAGAAAAAAAAAAACAATGAAAGTTTTCACATAAATAAATATGTCAATTGTGATATTTCTTTGAAATCGTGTCGCGAGAACGGTTTTATTATACGATTGTTGTTGTTGTTGTTGTTGTTTTCTTTTTTTTATTTCTTCTTCTTCTTCTTCTTCTTCTTCTCACGATCTCCCTCGAGGTGTAGGTGGAAGAATCGTGGAAAGTGGTGCGCGTTTGTCCGGTTGACACTTGGACTGGTGATATGCACCGAACGAGCGGATCGGTTACGATGAGAGGATGATATCCAACCCGGTGGTGGAGAACGAGAAAAGAGGAGCAACGACGAAGAGGTGGTTGGTGGTAAAAGTGGTGGTGGTGGTTAGAGAAGTTGGAGATGACGCTCGATGGTGTGCTGGTGGTGCTGCTGCTGCTGCTGCTTCGTCGTGCTCGCGGTGGTGGTGGTGGTGGTGGTGGTGGTGGTCGGTTTATGGTGGTGGTAGAGAGTAACCAAGAGTATCAAAAGGTTCATATACATGTGCGTCTGTGTGTGTGTGTGTGTGTGTGTGTACATTATCCATGTATACACATTGATAGAAGTGTGTAAATGCGTAAACGTCGAGAAATGTATGGAGATGTATGTATGTATGTATATATATATATTTAGAATATACACATAGAAACGTGTATATCTGTATAGAAAAGCGAGAATCGCGACGTTCGAGAGTTAAGAGGCTTTCGTAGCTCGGTGTCAAAGAGCCGTAACTCCGCGGGAATAGAACCAGAGATAGAGGGAGATAGGGAGCGGGAGAGAGAGAGAGAGAGAGAGAGAGAGAGAGATAGAGCGAAAAGGAGGGAGAGAAAGAGAGGAAGAACTGAAGTACCTTCTGCACGGGAGTTCGAGACTGTACTGATCCTAAAAAGTCTTCCAGGACATTATATATTTTCGAAAATTCTTACGAGAGAAAGAGAGAGAGATAGAGAGAGAGAGAGAGAGAGAGAGAGAGAGAGAGAGAGAGAGAGAGAGAGAGAGAGAGCAGAAGAAAAGAAGAATAACAAGAAGAAGAGGAAGAAGAAGCAGAGAAAAAGAAGATAGTGATAGGGAATGGGAATACAGCGAGGGAGAGATAGGGAGAGAATGGATACATGAGTGAGACGAATGGATAGAGATTACGTGTAATATATATATATATATAGACAAGAGTGAAGTGTGTTTGTGTCTGTGGGGGGCTATATAATGATTATGGTGTTCAGAGCGAGGGTGTACGAATAGAGAGGGAAGGAATGTGTGTGGATGAAAGAATGAGAAAGTCAGGAAAAGAGTCCCGAGCGAGAAAGAAAGAGAGAGAAGGAGAGAGAGGGGGGGGGGACGAATAAAGAATAATGCTGTGCGAGGACGCCGAAGAAGAAGAAGAAGAAGAAGAAATGAGAGAAGGAATAAGAACATCGAGTTCGAGTCATCCGGTATTCCGTTTTCTGCAGCAAATACTATCTTACTCTCTTCGCTCGTTCATTCGTATACGTGATAACGACGATGATAATTATTTTTTATAACGACGTTAATGGATTATTGCAATGATCCTATTGATAAGAATAGCGATGGTTATGGTAGGGGAAAAGAGAAAAAAGCTCGATGCTATCTATTTTTTTATTTTTTTTTTTGTTTTTACCCAGCGTTTCTTTCGCGAAATGATACCCGGACGAATTATTCGTCAATCTTTTTTTTTTCTTACGCGCGTACGAAACACTGAAATATTTTGTACAACGTTTTCAATGTTTTATTTTCATGAAAATATTCGGCGATTTTTTTTTTTTTTTTTTTAATTTAAATTTATTATTCGTTGATTTATAAATTGGCATGTTTTTCGCAAATCTCGAAATATCGATAGGCGTATATGATCGTATTATCATTTACTCAATGCGTAAAATAATCCGGATGACATGGCCAAGGTTTGTGACATTACGACGAATGTCAAAAACATAACGCGATTTTAATGGCTCGTGGAAAATTTTTTTTTTCAGTGAGCTATTAAAACCGCGTGTCCGGCACTCTGTTTATGAATCCGGGCGGCTTATCCGCGGGCCTGATTCCTCGTACGGTTTGTTTACATTATTGGTTTTGAGTTCAGCCGCGCTATCGGCGTACACGCACTCGCGCGGCTCGCGAAAAACGCGGCAGCAATTGTACGCACACCCGCCGCGCCAGCGCGCAGCGCTTAAACTAACTACAACGGAAGAGGGCGCGCGATTCGCGCTCCAGCTCTCCAAGTCGCGACGGTCGCGACGCCCCGCAACAACGAATTACCCCGGTGGAAGGGGTAAACGCAAGGGGGAAAACAACGGAGGGGTGGGGAAGAGAAAAACGCATTCAACGCTCGGGTTTCGAAGAGCATTCTGACAAGAGGGGAAAAGCGGAGAGGGAGTCGAGGAATAGAGAGCAGTACACAAGGGTCTTATCGAGAAGAAGGCTGAACGCGTGAGGGAGCGCCCTCGCGGCGCTGAGTGAAAGATAAATATAACGAAAGAACGCTCGGGGAGGAAGAACGAGGATGAGGAGAGAAAAGAAGAGACGACGAGGGCAATGTCGGAGGAAAGGTAAGAGGAAAGAGAGAGAGAGAGAGTGAGAGGGGGGGAGGAGGAACAAAGAAGAAGAGAGCGAGGGGAATAAAGGAAAAAAAAAGAAGAATAGAGTAAAGAGATAAGTTGAATATGCGAAAAAAGAGGAGAATAGAAGAAAGAGAGCTCCGAGTTAAACACATGGCATCGCGTGTGCATCGTTGCAACAAAATAACGACATGTGCACGTTGAATGAGAGGAAGGGAGAGAAAGAGAGCGTGTATATATATATATATATATATAGCGAAAGATTCTGCAAAGAGACGAGCGTTGTACAGAATCGGTAACACACAGACACAGATAAACAGAGGCGTCAACACGATGCTATTATATATACGTATGGAGAATGAAGAAAAGAACGAGAAGAGCTAAACGAGAGTGGGTAGGAGAAAAGGCGGAGACGAAACAGTACAGTGCGTACGGAGGACGGATCTTGCGACTCGTTCTCTTCTTCACTCAACGAGAATCCTTTTAAAGTACGAGAGAAAAAAAAAAAACAAAAAACGGTGTGGAGAAAGACGAGAATAAAAAATAAAAAGAATAATTCGTACAGGAAACGAGCACTTTGAGACGAGCTTCGTCATTGACGTTCGATCTTGATACAATTTCGATATTCGATACGGTTCAACACGGTGATGATTCTTACACGTTAATCCGCGCAAAACCAACAGCATTTCATTTCGAAAAAAAAAAAAAAAAACATTTGTATACAAATATACGCGATTTAAGAAAATAAATATCTCGAAAAAACGATCGCTTTTTAAGAGTGAACTTTCGATCGTATCGAGCTCTCATCATTCCGGATCATTTACAGTTGTAATAACATTGAAAATATAAATGAATCGATGTTAATAAAAGAGTAAAATATTAATCGTGAAACTCGTTGATGAAAACAAGCTCAAGTAAAGCCTTTATTTCTTGAGTACATCGATGAATAGAATTTTGAAAATTCTTCGCCGGAATAAGGAAGTCTTTACCGTGTCCTCGAATAGGGGATGGCAGTGCGAAATCAGGAAAGTAGCGAAAAATAATCGTGCATTGTATGAAAATAAAAGTGATAAATGAAGAAAAAAAAATAAAATAAAAAAGGTAAGAAAAAGCTCGAGGCAGAGAGAAGAGAAGGAAGAAATGGAGAAAGAAAAAAGTCGAGGGACGTGGTGAAGTGCGGTGGTGTTATGTCATAGCGCTCGCGTGTGAGGGCACGTCTGTGGCGAAAGGAAGGGAGAAAGGGAGAGACTCGAGGCTCGGCCACGTGTGGTCGCTACGGTATTCGCATGTAGTAAGAGTACAGGCAGTCACAGAGAGCAACCCACAACCAGCGACAACGGAGCACGCTTTTCCACAATTAAGCCAATTTATTCACGGATCCACTTACTTGTGTTTCGAGTGACAAAAAATCCCATGCCGGAAAGTGTACGAAGAAATTTTTTAAGCCCACAAACTTGGCGGAGAAACAAGAAAAAAAACGTTTGAAAATATTCGAATTGACAAATTTTCAAGAATTTTTAATTTTTTTTTTATTCCCTCATTGTATCGACGAAATTTCGTTTCATCCGCCACGATCAACTCACCGGTTCGAGGAAAAACATTCAATTTTTGTACAGTGAATCTTCCAAATCTCGCTGTCACACTTTGCAACAAAAATGAAACGCGACATTTTGACACGAGAAAATTGTTTCCCCGAAAAACGAAAAATAATCGGAAAATAAATAAAAAAAATCAAGGTCAAATGATAAGGAAAAAACTCGAGACTTTGGAAACGTCCTGTACAAATACTGCACAAGTACTGAGCGTAGAAAACAGCAGAGAAAAAATAACGATACGAGAGAGTATGGTGAAAGGAATGAGGGGCGAGAAGAAGAAATAAAAAATAAAGATACAACCCCCCCCCCTCTCCTTCTGCGAGAGAGAGAGAGAGAATGAACGTCTTACGGAGAAAGAAAAATGAAAAACGAAGACGAGGAAGAAGCACGTGGTCATCGGTGATACGAGCGTTGATGGGAATTCGCGTATTTATCCAACATCCGGGTACGTGACCGACAAGCGAAGTGCATGTACGAACTCTCCAGACCGCGTCACTTGTTTGTTTGTTTGTTTGTTTTTTTTTTCTATGCTCGGAACTCTTGCACTTTTCTAGGAATTCTCGGGTTATACCGTAAAGAAAAAAAAAAAAATCAACAAGCTGATGCGTTTACAAATTTTCAAACAGTTTCCATAAATTCAGGAATACCCGAGAATTTGATACTTGAACAAACAGCTTTCGTGGGCTGTTGACGATTTTCTAAGAATCGAGGCTCCGCTATGAACGGAACCATCTTCTTTTTCTTCGAAAATAAATATTTTCGCGGAATTTTTAAGCCCTCGATTCGGTGTCGGATGAAATTTCAAGTTTTTCTTGCTTTTTCGCGAGCCTCGTTCGAATTAAGAATTCGGGGATAATCGAGAGACACTTTTGTTTTTTTTTCTCACAACGTACTTTTTTATAAAAGAAAATACAACTCATAAACAATAATGATAAATATAAATGAAACGTCAGGAAATTCAGAGAATTAACCACTTTTTTTTTTTTCTTCTTCTTCTTTTCGAGATTATGAAAACGTGAATTGAAATAAAATCGAGCGGCTACGAAATCGAAATAGAGGAAAAAGGAGAGGAAATAAAAAAGAATCGAGAGCTGGAAGGCGCGTGAGCGTTGAGGGGCGGTACACGAGGCAGTAAATACAAACATAGTCACCAACCGAGAGACAAACTTGTGCAAGCTAGCCCTCCTTGAGCCTAGAATGAGTTGTCGATTGGAACTCGTTTTCAAATCGTGAACGAAAGAAAAAAAAAAAAAAAAGAAACAAAGAGAAAAACGATATGATATAATAATAAGAGTAAGGCGAATACGTTCGAGACAAAGTGGGCGTTATAAACTGCCTCGAAATAAACTCGGAAAGACTTTCCTTACGCGTATTTATAACTTTCTAGAAACGTATATTTTTACCATTTATCGTTCGATATTTTTTCAATTACTAAGATTTCGTTTGAAATAATTGTGAATTATCGTGATATATTTATACGAGCTAAGTGACGAATTTCATTGGTAAATAAACTAGTTTGTCGCGAGAATAGTGATCGTTTTATATATAAAACCGTTTGAACATTTGGTGCGAGTATATTATCGATTTTGTGACATTGATTTTTGGGACTATTTGAAATGATAATTGTGTGAATAAACCGCTGATAAACGTTCGACCCGAGAGAGAGAGACCCCTTTTATAGTATCGTCGACTCTTCTTTTTCTATTTTCTCTGGCCACGATGTATGAAACGAGAACATCGAGATTTCGTACGGAAAGAAGCGAAGAATCGCGAAATTTTCTCGGTCATCAAAAGCACGAAAATTTATTTGACTTATCGACTGCTCTAGTACGATCCTAATTTTAATAAATTTCGTGATATAATCGAGAGAGAGAGAGAATATAATTGAATCGAGAAATTTTTGGTAAGCGTTCATTTCGTGCGCGATCTAAATTCCGTGAAAAAAGACTTTTTATCAGTATAAAATCTCGTCAATGGTGAGATGATAAAACGTTTTTTTTTTTTTTTTTTTTTCTCTTTTTAAATATTCTCGTAGAAAACCAGTTTGTAGAATCTCGAAATATGAGATTAGGATCGATAGAATAAAAAAGGCGATTGCATTGTTCGAATTACGGTTGACGTTTGTGATATACGACTTACCGAGCTGAGTAGACTCTATAAAAACTCGATAAAATCATTGAATCTCGATTTTTATCGTGCCCGGAGGGATACGAATAGTGGAGGAAAAAAAAAAATAAAAAAAAAAAAAGTAATATGGACTGGAGCAACGTGAATTCGCAATAAAATGAAACTCTATAAATTTGCGGTGTGGCAGGTGGCTGGGATTTTTCAAGGCTCAAAAAAAATCTTGAAACTGACCTGCCATACATTTATTTTGTGCGTTTGATAATTTGCCGACAATTTTGACGCGACTGTACCACGAAATGACAAAACCGAAAAGGTCCTCGAGGAGGATTATGCTTCTAATTAAAAAATTCCACTCCCACCGTATTATTCGAGATATAAATTTCTTCCTCTCTTATCCAATTTCTTCCCCCCCCCCCCCCCCATCCTCACTCCTCTTGAATCTTTTTTTTTTCTTTCATTCTCTTTCGTATTTCTTATAAATTTGCCAATTCGTGAATCCGTGGAATATTATCTGCGAATTTAACGTTCGCACACGAAAATTCAACATGACGGACATTCGTTCTTCGATTTTTTTTTTTTTTTTTTTTTTTTTTTTTTATTATCTCCTCTTTGAAACCCTATACGTGTATGAAAAAATAAAGAGTTGAAAAAAAAAAATAAAAAATAAGGAGAAGGAGAAGAAGAAAAATGGTGGATGTCAGGAGAGCTCAGGACGTTAAGGGGATACGGGTTTTCGTTCCCGTTCCTTCTCTCGCGCAACAACGTTTCTCAACGACAGGGGGCAACCGACCAACCAGGAAGTCATCACGGACGCGACCGGCAGCAACTCGCCGGAATTCTCAACTATACGATTACAGAGACGTTCCCTCACATCGCATTCATCATACGCTATATCGATTCGTTCAATCGTAAGGTAAGAAGGGTGTGTACCGAACATTATTTTCTCCGCGTAACGAACGAGCCTCCTTTTTCTACTATACACTCAGCGGCATTCGTTTCATCATTTATTTCTTTTTTTTTTCTCGAATCTTTTTATTTCCGAAATAACTTCTTCTTTTATTGTTGGTACTGGGAAATTTTGTTGTTTTTAATGATTATTAAGGGTCAGCACATTCGTATATTTCGTATTTTTTTGTTCAATATTTTGTCTCTTCAATTTTCGAGATTTTTTTTCATCCTGAAAAAATATTCTCGTTGCAACGCTTCATTTTTTTCAATAATTTTCTTCACTCGAATATCTCTTCGTGATTTATTACGAAGAATTTTCTCGATTTCAAATCCTGAAAAAAAAATTTATTTTCAACCTCCCTTTTTTGTTTTGTTTCATTCATTATTCTTGTGACCTCGAGGAATTTTGAATGAAACTCATTATTTCGTGTCTCGAATAAGGAAAAAAATTTTTATTTGAGGAAAAAATCGAGTTAGAATTGAACTCATCGAGTAAAATAATTTGATAGATAACGTTTTTCGTTCTTTCAAAATAAACATCGATGTTTTAACACACATGGAACAGCGAATGAAAAATTAAAAAAAATTTGAAAAAATAAATACTAACGAGTCTGATAATAATTTTGTAAAACGTTGAAAATATAATGAGATAATGCTAATAGAAATGATTCGATAATAACGATTTCGAGTTTAGATCGATGCGACAGATTTTTCACTCTTCCAGCAGTGTCAAACGAAACGTTATCGTTTTTAAATGACAAAAAATTTTTCAAGAGCGTTGCTCTTGATCTTGAAACAGTCATCAGAAGATCCGAATGGAGTTTTTGGTTACGAGAGTACAAGAAACGAAAAAAAAAAAAAAAAAAAAAAAAAAAAAAAAAAAAAAAAAAAAACAGATGTTGCGTGATTATAGATAAGAACTAATTGAGCCTCAAATGCTTATGTTACGATATTAGATAATCAGACTAACGAGGCACGAGTCGAAAAAAAAAAGCGACAAGAAAACTTTGAATTCTAATCATTTTGAAGATATAAATTAACGAGCGAAAAAAGAAATAATTATTCCCTTGTTTTATGAAATATGACATTTAACACGAATGCGTGATATTCGTTCGAGGGCAGAAAGAAAAAAAAAAAAGTTCCATTCGGAATTGAAATACAATTGACAAACGTTATTTTTTTTTTTGTTTCGAGTGCTTCCTCTGTCGCAGCGCTACGAAATCTTAATGAAAAATAATGATGATTGGCGAAAAGAGATGAAAAGATCCCCGAGATTATATCACCGAATGAAGGACTCACCAATTTTCGTTGATTTTTTTATTTGCGAGAAAGAAAGGGCAACAGTTCGGATATGATGTCAATTTCCGGATCCAAACTTCGACCAATTCCTTCGATAATTCCCATGCTCAATATAACACTCGTGAACGAAGCGTCTTGACGCACCTTGTAGCGTACTATAGCATCGAAAAATTCGGCAACTACGCTCCCGACTTTTATCTGACGAAAAGAATGTCTATATAAATTTTTTTTTCTTTTTCTTTTTTTTTTTCATTTTTTTTTTTTTTTTATTCCCTCTTTTTTTTCACCAATTACTCTTTATCTATCATGTGCGGACTTGGCCAAACAGTTACGATGATACGATCATTTCTGCAATGAATCTTCTTCTATTTATGGATTATTCTACTGAGACGAGAGACACTTGTCTGATTAAATTAGTTTCTTTAATTCTCCTCGTCGATTTTCTAATCGATTCAATCCGCAAACCTTTATAGACGTCAATTATGAATATTTAATCTTATTTTTGCACATTTTTCGTCACGCTCGTGCGATTATTGCACGTTTTTATATTTTTTTTAATACCACAAAATCGCCTCTTTTCTCAATACTGAATCAATAAGCCCAGACTAAAAAACATCATTCAATCTCAATAAATGTCTTCAACAAAGACCTTTTTTTTTTTTTTTTTAATAGTCGATTTCTCTCGTTAACGACTCAAATTATTCATTCGATACTTGATCTTATTCTCATTTCATCAATAATTACTTCATTCAGTCTGAGACGAGATCCCAAATGACTCTTCACTATTCTTCCGATCTCTTTCTTGAATCCTTCCACGTCAGAGGCTGATTTACCACTATAATTTATTATGTGCTCCCCAGCCATTTCACCCTGAAACAAAAAAACCGAAATTATGTCTCCAATTTTTTATTTTTATTTTTTGCTCATTTTCGTGAATTTTTATTATTTTCTTTTTCTCTTCCTTTTTTCTTTTTATTTGAGGAGAAAAGAAAATGCGATGAAAATGGAGAAACCGCTTTTTCTCTATTTCCAACATAATTTTAGGGATTTATTTTTTTTTATTTTTGTGGCGAGATGTGCTCTGGCAACGATTCGAAATGGACTGGAAACAAATCTCGAAATCTTTATTTCAAACAACGTTTATTGGAGAGAAAAAAAAAAAGGATAAACTTTTTGTTGGAAATCTTGACTCTTACGTTCAAATTCTTAAATTATTTTATATTTTTTTCCTTATTTTTGTGGTTCATCGATAATAACAAAAAAAAGTGTTGTTCGATAATATTTATGGTTTTTATTTTTATTTATTTATTTATTTTTTTCAACAAAGTACAGACTCGGCTATTCTCTTTTTTTAATCCTCCGTTCGAAAATTCTGTTTCGAGTAGCAAAAAACAATTGTCGTTTAAGAGTGGAGCAGAAGCAAAATAAAAAGTTATTTGGATCGGAAAAAAAAAAAAAGCATTTTTGTTAATTCTTACTGCTTTAAATTCGTACAAAATAGTAAACAAAAGAGCCAAATTTCAATGCAAAAAAATTTATATATAAATATTAAAAGTGATTTTATAAATGATTTATTTAAGAGGTCTTCGATGAAATGAAAATGTCATTCTAAACTCACGTCTCCCCTGGCGACCGAACGAAAAACATCTCGAAGATTTTTTTTGCCACGTTCGTCGAGAGAAGCGACTAAACCACAGTCGAGGAATACCAAACGGGTTTTATCGGCGAAATACGCGGGCCAAATTTGACGGAGGAAGCTTAAAAATTTTGGGTATTGCGAGACTCGAGATTTTTCGACTAAAATATTGCCCGGGTGTAGATCGCAGTGAACAAAATTATCCTTAAATATCTGGAATTATGAATGTTAGCTCGATTAGCATATTGAGTGTCGAGTCGATTAGTCTGTGTACGTTTCATTCGTTTTATTTTATTTCTTTTTTTTTTTTTTTTTCTTTTTTATTTTTGTCTCTAAAACATGATTCTTCATTCGTGTGTAAGAATTGGAGGAAAAAATGGCACGATTCTCTTTTACATTTTCCACAGTGGTTATTTCATAAGAGGCAAAAACAAAAAAGAAAAAAAAAAAGAAAAGCAGCAACATCAACGGATTAGTTACCATTTGAAAAATCGCTGATATCCCAATTTTCGCCAATTTTCGTTGAAAGTTACGATCCTCGCAGTCAAGATAATCCGATATGGGTGAACACTCGTGAAAACTCTCGACGAGAATTTTTTTGTGGGTCAAATCCATGATCGGTGATGGAAATACGACGTCGACGTTGCCGGCAAAATTTTTCGAAAATTTCACAAGATTTTTCGCTTCGAGTTTCATGTCAATCTTGAAAAAAAAAAAAACAATCACACATTTGTTATAAATTTTTTTTATTCATATTTATATATTATGAGATTTTTTAAAATGATTTTTATGCTTTACTTGATTTTTCATCATATTGGAAAATTGACCAACGCACTCCGGCAAACTTAGCCAACGCAACGAAGGCACAGCGAAGCTCAAACATTCCGAAAAAAAACGTAAAATCGCCAAATCCCTTCTGAAATTATGCTCCCAATTACTTTTTTCACTTTTTTATTCACCTCATTCAATTCTTCTTTTCTTTTTTTTTCTTTCTTTCTTTCTTTCTTTTATTTGCTATTTACTTCAATATATTTTCAATCCCAGGGTGCAAAATTTTCACCGCAACCGGATTCTTTTTTCTCTCGATCCACGCTTTGTATACCTTTGTCAAAAAGGAATCAAAATTTTATACTTTTTCCTCGAAATTCTCGCCGTTGGAGTCGTATTCTATTTTTTTTTTTCTTTTTTTTTTCCCACAAATCGTAAATTTTTCATTGTCGCACAAAAGGCTTGAAAAATAGGAACAAAGAAAAAACCGAAAAAAACATTTTCAATTGTAACTTCGTCCGAAATAAAAAAAAAAAAAATATTTTCCAATTTTTCGAGCCTTTTAAATCTTCAAACTGATTCGTTGGCGAATAAAGTTTGAAAGACAAAAAAAAACAAACAGATTGTCAAGGCACGATTTAAAATTCCTCGATTTCTTTTGTTGTTTTCTGTTTTTTTTTTTTTTCTATTCTGGAAGAATTAAAATATTGCATACCTGAGCGCAACATCCAGAACCGATTGGTTCGGATCGATCGAATTTGACAAATAGATTTTTCCATTCGGGGCCATAAGTTTTTTCCAGTAAATATTTGGTGTAAAGCCAAGAGTGAGCGGACGTATGGCGTTGAAGTCGTGTCAGTGTAGCGCATATTTCTTCCGGAAAAATATCTCTTCGAGTAGACGCCCATTGGCCCAATTTTATGAAAGTTGGACCCAAAAATTCAATGGCTGATCGAAGCAAAACGATACATTATTGTTTAGTGTTTATGAAGAGAAAAACCTTTTTTTAAAGTGACAAACGTGTTTTCGTCTTAAATCTCATTCTCCAGTGCTTTAAAAAGAAAAAAAAAAAAAAAAAAAAAAATCGGGAATAATTTTCGGAGAATCGTTTTTTTTTTTCTGAATTAACTGTAATCTTGACGAAAATAAATATATTGAAGTAGAAGAATCGTTTGATGATTCAAAAAACGAATTAAAACGATGATAAACGTAAGAAGAAAAAAAAATCGCAACGTTTGGTAAAATATATAAATAATAAATGCCTCCGCATATATAAATAAATAAATGATAATAAATAATAAATATTTACCCCTGAGAAGAAAACCGGGGAAGGCTTTCGAATAAATTATTCGGGTCATCAGATAAAAGGCAAGCACGCTACTGGTTACGAATAATACGAGAGTAATCCTTGTTGCGAGCATCACGAGCTCGGCGATAATGGCCAACAAGGTCGTTCGTTCATCCGTTCTCGTAGGGAAAGGGTTCTCACATATCGCCCTATCCCGAGGTCGTATAATTAACGCCAACTTTGTGAAATATGGTGTTATCGGCTCGGAACGACTAGACGATGATGATCTTGAAAGCATTATTTCACGCTCGACGTAGCATCGAATGACATTTATTCTCAAGGTCATGGAGGCGGAATCGCCACGCGACCTACCGGCGAATCTCATACCGAGAGATCTCATCGACTCACATATTCGTCTCATTATATTCATCATTATTCGTTATTTTTCTTCAGTTACGAACAAATTAATTAACGAAAAACATCAACTCTTTTCTAAGATTTAATAATCTCACTTTTTTTTATTATTTAATCGTATGCCCGAGCGATAGTAATCCCCGGCCATTGTAAAACCGTCATCCTGCTCCCTCGCGATCATGCTTTTTTTTTTATTATTCTTCTTCACATTTATATTTATCGTTTTTATTCCTCGTGTGATTTTTCGCAACATGAAAATTCATTTTCAAATGTTTTGCTACTTATATTTATTATTAATAGTAATTTTTCAACTGTAATTTCGACTTCAATATTACGATCATAGCCAATTTACGACACGCGTACGATATATTTTCTTAAAAACAATAGAATTTTTCGATACACTTTTCGTCCTGTTCAGATCGTAATAAACACTGACACATTCAGATCGTGACTACACGTTGACGTTATTCTATCACATACCATCATCACGCGGCCGGCGTGTCAGGATTCCTCAACAAAACATTCAATTTTTTCTCAAACCTGCTCTAACCTGAAAGAAAAAGAACTTTCTGCGTGCGTATTATTGACACCAACGTGCTAATCCGACGCAGTTTATAGCAGATTTTTCGGAAGGTACGACAAAAAGTTACTTGAAACGTGTATTTCAAATCTTTCAAATAATTCATCTGTAATTTATTTTAAATATACGAGCCTGTAACGTGCCCAAGAAAATAATCACACAACTAACACTCTTTGAGTCGAACGTGTGGAGAAAAAAGTTGTCAGCATCTTATACGAACGCTGTCCCTAAGCCGATATCTTCAATTAACCTGAGCCAAGCTATTTTCAACCAGTCAAAGCTAATCTATTTTTAATTGAGTAAATATCTGACACGAAAATAGAACGAGACATTTGAACCCAATCTGTATACATTGCACGTGAAAAAAGGATGAAAAAATAAGAAAAAAAAGTGAGAGCGCGGCAAAAGGAGCTTGAGTTATAGACCGCGAGTGGCGGGACTGTTGCAGTGCATCATCGAGGGCATGGTACGGTGTACACCCCCGTCGCGTAGAGAGAGCGAAAAGCGGCGAGACACAAGCGTCATCAAAAAGGGGTTAAAAATAAACAAAAGGCTAAAAGCGCCTATTATTGAATACAGAAATAATTGGCGAGCCAAGCCTAGTTTGCTCGACGAGTCGCTGAGAATTTATCATCTTTTATCTCTCGATCAAATATCGAGGGATGAAAAATCATCGTTAACAGAACTAGTACGAATAAAAAAAAAAAATTATCGTCAATTATGGAGTGTACACCGACAAGAAAAAGAGACAATACTCGTAAACTAGTGGAACAAAAAATAAAAGATAATTCCGTGTGAAAGTAGTAGTGAGTTATCTGGGATAGAAACGGTGATGAATTTGATTGACAAATTAATTTTAGTAGTGAGAAAAAAGACTATCGCGAGGGACAAAAAGACGAGAATTTGGATGGTGTCCGTGAAACGTTCCTCGTTTAAATATGGAGAAACCTGAATCGTTTGGATCGCAAAACAGAAGCCCGGAATAATCGTCTTCGAGGGAAAAAAAATTAAAAAATAAAAAAATTCCACTTGATCCAAGCCGGAGTGGCATTTTTTTCAAATCGTTCCTCATTTTTCCTGAGTTACAAGAGTATACACACACACACATTTATAACATAGAATAAAAAATTAAGGAGTGAAAATGCCTACAGTAATCAATTCGTCGCTGACCTACGAAATTCTGATGTACCTGAATTCCTTTTACTTTGGTATGTTTGCCGTGTGCGAGCTCGGTATGGGACTTTTCAAAGCAATAAATTTGCCATCGCCGGGAAGCGGAACAACAGCGATTGAATTTTCTTTACTAGTTTTCCTCATAGCTACCGAAGGCGGGCGAGTTTATCTGGGTAGAAAAGGAAATTTGACGGAAAGAGGATTGCCCATATTTTTGGGAATATTATTGACAATACCGAGTGCATTGGCTACTCTGTATTTTCTCTTTTGGCAAAATTATGTTCTCAGATTGGAAGTGATACTTTGCAGCATTCAGCTGGTTCTCCTTATTACCGAACTTGTCATCTCCGTTATGTGCCTAGTAGCGATTTATAGACCCGCTCCTCCTGAAGAATGAGCCAGGAAACATTTGATGGATTTATATTTAGTTGCCTTTTTTCAAAAAGGAGCATGTAACGCACGAATAGCGCTCTTTAGCTTGGTTTCCTGCCCTTGGTAGCGCACAAAATTCACCATTGCGATAGGATTTGCACGTTAGGCTTGGTTTTTTCTTCTGTTATATTAAAAATATGAACTTTCAAGCATTTGTATGTTTAAGAGAAAAAAATGAATGGACATTACGACCCAGTTGCCGAAGAGGAGATGTATGCCCTGACTGTGAAAAGTTGTATGTATGAGCGAACACCCTCAACCCGCAAGATTGTATGATATTTTTTAAGAATTTGTATCCTGGATTGTACAGAGAAACCGTATTTGTTGTATAGAGCTATAACAAATAGAATTTGTAAAGCAAAGGGGAAAGAAAAGAAGGAAAAACACCTGAAAGCCTTTAACTATTTTTAACGTTGTTAGAACATTCACTAATTTCATTTGGACTTACAATCACTGGTCAAACTACTAACAGGATTAGTAGGTTTAACGAATGAAATGAAAACACAAAACAAACACTGACTGCCCTGCGAAATTCTGATACTTTACAGTTTTACACTTTACATATTTATGATGCATGTTACATCGCTGTACTTTTGTTTTCAATTAATCTCGATTCGATTTACGATCGAGTTACGTACGAACCAAAGACTTAAACAAACGTCGATACATGTCTTTAAGCTACGATTTTTAATATGCAATCGCAATGATTTTATATACAACACGATCTTTTTTGCATAATAAAAACAAAATGTTGGTCACATTCGTTCCAGTTTAACGTTTATTGTTTATTTGTTTACACCTTTTCCATATTTTTTATCAAACCTTCTTCTCCTCTTCCTTCTCCTTTAAATAATATATTAATTTTAAATCAATCTGGTTTTTTTTTTCAAAATGAACAAATATAAGTCTCGACGATTGTAGTTTCTTTATTACAACTAAAAAGTTTTACGTTACTAATGAGATTGCAAGTTTTTAGGTAAAAAAAATACTTTTTTGTTTTTCTTTCGAAAATCTTCGATTGCCGATACGTCAATACCGAAAGTCATTTATAGTTATATGTACATGAATATTTTGATCTTCTCTAAGTACTTCCACGTATCGTTGTATTGTCGCGATATATGAGTTATTCTAAAATCAGGTTTTCAAATTATTCTCATGTGAAAACCGCTACATGCATTTCTTCGAAAAATAATTTTTTTCCATTTATCATTGATTTTTGTTCATTTGAATGATCATAAAATTGACTAACAGAAAGAATGCCCAAAATTAAATTTGTTCAGTAAGCATTCTTTTCGTTTTGTGGTATTTGGAATAAATTCTTGCAAAAAAAAAAAAAATATTTCCTATGATTTTTCCAATAAATTGCATAAAAATGTTTATAAACTTTTGTATCTAGTTTGAACTTAATTTAATTTCTTTGCGTTCTGAGCAAGTGATAGAAAAATGGAAAAAAAAAAAAAAAAAAAAAAAAACAAAAAAAATGGAAATACTGGATTTCAAAAGAAATCCAAAGCTCACCAGAACTATGGGAATAAGCAGGAAAGATTTCGGTACCTCTTGCTCCGTAAAAGTTCCATTTCCTTCTTTTGAAACTTTTTGTAACTGCATATTGACAGCAACGTCTTTCTCAATATTTTCCATCCACAATGCCCGCACTGTACATCGACAACAAATCATATCGTTATCGTTAATCCTTAACACTGCTACTTTCAGCTCTTCGTCGTCTGATCGCACGCAAACGATTGCTGCAATATATTCTTAGGAACACTGAGCCGAAGACTATCAAAACACCGATTACACCGAAAACTGTTATGTTGTGCTGGTACACCAAACACGAGATTAATATCGCCAGTCCCTGCAACGTCAAAAACATTGTTATAACATAATTCTCGATCTCTGATCACGAGCCCGGTATAAAAACAGCTATTTTACGATTCGATAAAACGAAAAATTCTTTTTGTGAGTTTTTTTCAATTTTTTAACGATGGTGAATTTTTTTCGATTCTCAATGATTTTTTGAGCTATTGAAAATTACTTGGAAATAATTTTAAAATACGTCTGCATAATTGAGAAGATATTTTCTATTTTTTGATGCGTGAAGTTATAAGAAAATTAGTTTTTTTTTTTCGTTATCACGTTGGAGGTACGTCAAATAATGGCAATCGAACAATCGATTTTTTCCTATTTTTCACAATTCGACAGATAACACGATTAATAAATTATAGAAAAATTGTTCGTGTGAAATAACACTGATGATTAAGATTTGTTATTTTGTAAACCTCACCTGGCGGATAGTCATCATTATGACGAATGTCACTGCACCGAATTTGGATATCGTATAAAAAATGAATAATTGACCGCTCGCAGAGCACACGGAAATAAGCAAACAATCGACAATAAATCCGTGATACTGAAATAAAAATATTGAAACGTTAGAATCAATTATATTTCATTTGTGGACTCTTGAAAACGAACAAATTATTACCTTCATAACAAAATCGAGTGTCTGTATGAAACTCGACTGTTGAAACAGCGACATTGCTGTTAACATGCAAGAAAACATGTTCACGACGCACATCATTTGTATACTCGTAACACCATATTCGATGAAGAGAGCGTTTTGCCAATTGCTAGTGAAACTATCCAGCACCATGTAACCGGCTAAAAGAATTATACCAGAAATCGTTGTAGCACCATCTGGAACAAAAATTTAATTTAGCTAATGTTTTACTTTACATGAAAACATGAGGACTGACATGACTATTCCTTCATTCAATTTGATAATGAAATACGTTCATTTTTCCTAATGATTAGATTGAAAAATTAATAATTTTCAGGTTTACTGGCGGCTTTGTTTAATGGTTTTTTTACTCCCGACAGGAGTTATACGTTTTGCTGCGATCAGCTGATAGGAGGGATTTCTTTGTAGCAACTTTTCTCTCTTTGTTCACACTTTTCTTGGTAAATTTTTGCTTGTGTTTTCTACATGTTAGGGACAGTGTTCTTAGACAGTTTTTGTACAATCTTCTCATACGGATGCAACCAAATTATCTATAAATATGTTTATCCTAATTGGTTATACCAGTTGTGTGTGTTGAACTTCCCAACATGAACAGCGTCATTCCGATAGAAATAAGGACAGCCGTCACATATTCATAATACTCGTACGAATTTTTGGAAACAATTTTTCCCATTATCATTACAGGAATGATTTTAGAAGCTTTGGCTAAAACCTGAAACATTCGGTTTATCCACAAATTCACGTATCGTTTAAAAAAATGATGAACAATGTATTGATTCAATTTGAAAGGGAAAAACTAATAAATCTCACCTGAGTAGGAAAGCTGACGAATTTTAGAGCTTCGTACTGGCACCAACTGCTCATTATATTGGACAAAGAGCAAAAAGCATATTTGTACAACGGAGTAGTATGACGCGGTTGTCTTTTCACAACGAGATACATTCCGGACATCAAAAACGCAAGTATTCGATTGACAAATACTAAAAATTGTGAATCACGGAAATGACTTTTTTCTCCTGCGTCGTTGACGTATTCCTGAGTCATTATTTTCTCTTGTAAATAACCCCAAGTTAAGTAACTCATTTGGAGGCCAAAGAAGCAGTAAACAAGAATAAGCGCATCTTGGGAAAAACTTTTTGGCCCGCTCGTCGATGATACGCTCGCTGGACTGTATGCCGGAGAATCTAGCAAGCCAGACCCGCCATTGCCCAGGAAACAAGTCTCGACTAATTTGAATAGACATCCTTTGCCTGTAAACGAATATTCAGTTTATTTCTATATCGATGATACAGATTATTAATATTTATTTGTGTGTTTTCCACTTGTATAATATTTTATGATGGATGTTGTATGAAAAATGTTTATTCGGAGTAATTTTTTTTTTTGTATAACATTGGTAAATATGTACCAATGTAACAGTAAATCCTCTTTGAAATCGAAATAGAAAAATGAATCCTTTCAAAAGTTATTATTTCATGCAATCCGGTACAATAATATGAAAACCAACTGACCAGCTCTCTGAAGATATTTGCTATGGCACACGTATTTGTAGATGAGATAGCCAGGCAATAAAACAGTGCCATATCCGAGAAGATTTAAGCAAAGTCTTATGATCCAACTGTAAGTGGAAGAATCGCTCAAAAGGTCGTTTCTCTGCTCGGTAAACGACTTGACAATCTGAGTCGTGACATAAATAATAATAATGGAAAACAGGACAAGGGCGCTGCGAAGAGAAAACGTATATATTGAGTCAGTATATAAATAATCCTCCATTGACACACTGAGCCATTAAAGGCAGGAGTGAAATACTATATCAAGGGTTCTTTTCCACACGTCGATTTTCATAGATTTTCGAGACTAAAGAAACGAACAATGACTTGTATAGATTCTTCTGATTGAGATATAAATCAGTGAAAATAAATGTGTCAACGAAGGAGTGAATTTGTTTGACATTAGTAATAAACGATATCACTCACCATATTATCGTATTGCCAACATAGTTTGCCATAGTTCGTCAAATACGAATAAATATCGAGTGTCTATTTGAGAAAAGAAGATTTTGTTAAGAGGTTACTTTGACAGCCATAGTACTCGTTGCTAAATATCAACGAGCACTTTACGGTTATTCATAGATATGAGCAGACTCTTCGAGCACTTTAACATTCACATTGTTGTCATGGACTCAAAAGTTTAATTGATTAAACAAAAATTGATTGTTGACACTGAAAAATTAACACAAACGAAGCAGCCGGGCAATTTGCAGACGATCATTTCTGTACCATCCACGTACCACCAAAATCTCGAGATTCCTCTCGTCGCCGTGAGGTGGCGAGACGAAAAAGCGGCAAATTTTCTTGATCATGTGAATATGCATTTTTTCTTATATTTTTTAATAAATCAGAATTTTTCATTGTTTTTTTCGGACCGTTTTGCCTACAATTAAGTGTCCAATGTTTATTACATTACTCATACATAGTACAATCGTATCATGTATAAACTTACAGTTTTTTATGAATTTCGCTCACGCGCTCGTCAATGAGAGAAGCTTTCGCATTCAATTCTTTACTCTCTTTCTCTCTCGCTCTTCCATTCACGCTTATAATTGCACTGTTCAAAGTTTTAATGCAGCATGAATTTTCACGTAACTGTTCAAAATTTCTGCTCATCGCATTTTTTTTTTTACATGTTCCAAATGAAAGTTTATTCGTTCATTTATTCTATATTTGAAAATTAATAATACCACGAGTTGAAATTTTTTTTAATTTGAATAAAAAATCGATAATACTTTTGCGCTGCTAAAAATTGATTTTTATTTCAATTGCCATTTTTTTTCATTGTCTCAAAATTTTTAAATCATGTCATACGAGGATAGAATTTAAAAAATCGAAAATAACAAGAAGAAATAAATACATTCAAAATCAGATTAAGAAAGCGAAAGAAGTTTTGTGTTGTAGAATATTTGTTTTATTTTATGTTATCATTGCCACTTTTCCAATGCCCCGAGATTTACGTTTAATGTCGTACGATAATGGAGTTTCGAAAATAGAAAATACCAGGTAAATTAGTTTAAAATTTGAATAAAAAAAAAAAAAAAAAACAGAGAAAAATCAAAATAAAATAGTGAGTCATTAGATGTTTGGTTCGAATGAGCATTAATTTTGCAGCGTAACGCAAAAGTTCACAGTATCTACAATAATAATGTTACTAATACATTAATCCCTTAGTGGTATGAACTTGAAATATATATATATATATATATATATATATATATTTATGTAGTTATTTACAGTTTGTTATTTATGTCACAGTTTATACAATATAATAATGACGTTTTTTTGTTTTGTTGTGGACTTACGTAAAAATTCACAGTTTCCCTGCTCGAATATATGAGAATACATATAACGAATAAATTCATTGTTTTGTTTTTTCTTTATTTCGACCACATAAAACGTGGACTGGTTCTATATAAACAGGCTCTCTGCATTTATCATCGAAGACTAATAGCCTATATATTCTTCTTTTCTAATCTGCGTTTAATGAAGCACTTGAGTTTCTTTAAATATTTCGTTTTTTTTTTCTCTCCTATTTATTTATTATCGAGGAATCAACAATAATCGTAAGATTAGAAACGTCCACTGGACGATATGTTTCCTTCAAGATTTCTTACAAATATTAGCTCTCTTCATATTTTTTTCCTTCATAAAGAAATATCGATGACGATTTTTAGTGACTCGTATCCTCTATTCCCTCTGAATCATGAATCGTCAAACACGGAGACGTTCGACAAAGTTTTTTCGTCTCAAAATATTTTGAAGTTATTTATATTCGATAGAAATTCATTTTAACCTCTACAAAATATGGAGGATCTTTTTCTCACGTCGTTTTAATATTTACACTGTTTTAAGGAATGACGCGAATGCATTATTCAACCGTTGAACGTTGAAAAAAAAAAATGAAAAAACATGTTCGGGCCTATCGATTTGAAATTTGATATTACCGATTTTTGTGTTTCTTTTTTCTTCTTTGTTTTTCTAGTCTTCACTACACACTCGAATGGCTTATACTACACGCACTCTCCATTCGCCATTTTTGCAACACGAACTCTCCGCTGTTTGATACCCTCGCGGAAACTTCCAATCTTGACGAGAGATCGTATGTACCTGGCGACGGAATAATCGCCTGTAATTTGATCGTATTTACGCCCAGAGCATCCACGTGACACTTTATTGCTGTGTGACTGACGTAACGAAAAAATGTTGATGCTTGTGGCGAGTACAGCTGCGATTTTAAACTTGGCAAAGAAGTTTGACTGTGAAAAGAAGAAAAAAAAGAAGTTTTTATTGTAGCAATAAGTGGAAAATATTTTGCAAAAGTGTTCAGTGATCATATTTGTTCGTTACCAGTTACAAATTCTTTGACAATTTCTTTAATTGTTTCCTTGTTATATTTATATTCAAAATATTTAAATTCAAAAATCAAAACTAATCAGTTTTGATTCAGGCTCTGCCGGTTAATTATTTGAAAAAAAAAAGTGTAAATTCATATGTTGCTCACCTGCTTGTACCAATCGTATCGATTCTGACATCGATACGAGATTGCGAATGATTTTGTAAATGAAGATTAACCGGAATAATGCACATTCGACTACGATCAAAATTGTGTTTTCCTTCTCGGACGTGATTCATGGAAAATGAAATGATGTTTTTGAGGTACTCGGATTCGGGAAGGTCATCCTTTTTGATAACAGTAGTGGAGTCCGAGACGTTACGATCGGGCCCAAAAATTTTTAATCTCGTTGAATAGTCATTTTGATCGGATGGTTTTCCTTCCGGTTGTTTGTAAGATTTGTTAACAACAGCAAGATCAACATGATGTTGTCCAATGGCGTGTCTCGCGCTATTTCCACTTTCGGTGACTTTGGCTCTCCATCGTAAAATCAAAGTTGCATCGAGTCTGGTGGTGACTGCGAGTGGGCTCGGTTCTTCAAAGTTTCGAAACTGATTGTCGTTTGAAATTTCATTATTAATTTGAGGCTTGATGTGTCTCTTTTGGATAAAATTAATGTATGGAAATCTCGTGACGCCCTCATCAGTCTCGTCGATTTTCTTGATCAATGAAATATCCGATATTTTAGAAGATTCCTCGATCTTTCTAACGAGTTTCAATAAAACGCTGTAAGTCTCTTGTGGTTGTATTCTAATATTGGAAGGTTCGACGATGCATTCGAGGAGAGACCAAGCTTTACTCTCGAGGGAGACTCTCTCGAGTGAAATTTCATTCATAAATGAATCGTTCGATTGGTTTGTATTTTTAACTCGTACCGTTAGAGTCAGCGTTGGCAAATCGGCATTTCTGACAGCGCTTCTCCTGGCGATTGCGCTTATTTGAATGGAATCGAGTACGGTGAGTTGCCACGTGTGTCGACAGAGTCGATATTTCGGCGTGCTTTTAGAATCAACGTTTTCCCAATAGAAAAGAAGATCGAGACGATGATTGCCTTTGATGTGAGGCGCTCGAATCCACAGTGCAATAGTGTGTTTGCTTCCAGGCTGTAAATTCGTAAAATCCGGTAGATTGATTTTCGTAACAGCACTGTCCGATTTTTCGTTGTTGTTTTCGAGGCAAAATAATTTTGGATTTGTCGAGCCAACGTGAATGTTTTTCAAGGGCGCTTGTCCCACGTTCTCGAGAACGACGTCGAGTTTTTGCATTTCACCGCACAACATATCTTGCGATATTTTAGTGAAAGTAACCTTCATCAGAGGCGATCGATCGACGACGTTTATGTCGAGCCTGTTATCGACGCCGTACATATTCGCGCCCGGTTTTTCTTTCACGTTTTTCAAACGTGGCCCTTTGATCTCGAAAATACGTTTACCGGTAACGGCGACCATGGGATTTACGATCGGTTGATCGGAAGTTGAAGGATTTGAGAGGTCGTAGGATATTCCTGTGATTTTCAAATCTCCGGTCCGTCGAGGTGTGCACGAAAGTATAATTCTCCGTTTCGAGCTCGGTTGCAGCACAACGGACTCGAGAATTTCCGTATCGACTGGCATCATTGCTTCAGTTGATTCTTCTCGTATTCTCTCGTTGCTCCAACACTCGTTCCCACTCGAAAAATACCACAAAAGTTTAACTCTCGTTAGTGGTATCGATATTTTCATGGGATTGTAAAGCTCGATCGAGAGATTTATCGGCTCGTCCAATACGGCGTTAGGTCTAAGACTGTTGTTCGTACGATTGGTGTAAAGAGCAATCGTCGGCTTGAATATCATCGACGAAGAACCCTGAGCTTCGGCCACTATCACTTCTTCCAATTTTGTCCATCGAGATTCGTCCTCGTCCACGTTTTCGAAAGATACGTTACTCGCTGCTATGCGCTCGTTCGTCGACGTTGGTAAATATCCAAGAAGCACTCGAATCTCGTTACCGTTCACCAGGGGCAAAGGAAGAACTGGAATTTCCGAACGATCCTTCGTGTTCTCTTGCAGCAGTAACTGTGAATCACGAATTTCAATTATTTTTCTCGTCTCCATCTTTCATTCACGAATATTCGTGCATGTTTTTAATTTCATTTTAGTTTCTTACGTGATGGGTATGCAAGAATTCACGCAAAAATGCTGCTTGCTGAGCACTCGGCTGCCTGCTCGATTCGTTGAGTAATTTTTCAAACGCCCTAACCGCATCGCCAACTTGTTTCAATGAGGCTGCTTGCCTTCCTATTGTGAAGTGAATGTGATCTTCCGCCGACGACCATCCTCGGTCGCGATAAACCTGCAGAAAAAACAAATCGTTACAACAATATTCAATTAAAAAATAACGGTAATCCGTATTGTTTCAGAAAGAACATTTGTTTTCCCGATTTACTATGAAGATTGCAATGAAATCTTTTTCACACCCTCAAAATACTCCAAAGAATGCTCGAGAATATTTTCAACATTTTTCGGTCCAACAAAGTAATGATATCGACTGAACACTTTAGCTCAGTGTCGAATAAGAATAAAATCGTTTGAAGGTCGACAACTGACCTGATAAGCTTGTTGGTAGCACCTAAGAGAATGTTTTCTCTGTCCAGCTTTGGAGAACCTGTGGCCGGCGAGTACAGCATGAAACGCGTATTTGTGTATCATTCTTGGGCTGATGAAGCAATAAGCGGCTTGTTCGAGTAGAAGAGCAGATCTGAGATCGGAATCTTCGCTGGTCATGCGAATTAATTGTTTGGCAGCTTCGCCGTGAAGATTACGGCCTTTGAGGCATTCGGCGCTGAGGAGAGTGGCTCTCGTGGCAAATTGTGGCATTTTGCAGCTGTTGGAGTACGTGAGTATTGCGTCGTCCATATATTCGATAGTTTTTCGGGTCATTTCGCCCTGCATGAAGGCACTAAGAGCTGCCATTTCCAAGGCTCCTGCGTAATAGAGCCAAGCTTGATCTGCCGCAAAATCACGTTTCGCGCTGTGATAAGCCTGATAAGCGAGAGTATAATGTCCGAACATAAAACAGAGATCGCCCAAACGACGTAATTGCAATTCGGGGGATTCGCTCGTATAAATAACTGCGTTGGTCGGCGTCGAGCCTGGAGCACCGGGCTTACTCGTGCCGAACCAACGTTTTGTCGCGCTGAACAGCGACCTACTAACGCCTTTTTTATTCGATATTACGTCGCTCAATAAACCTATTTGCTTTTCGACGTAAGGCAACAAACTTTTCAAGCAAAATTCGTTTATCATGTTTCTCAATCTATCGAGATCCTGTGTCGATAGTCTTGAGCCGTGTTGAGCTACCGGATGATTTGGTGAATCGGCCCATACATTCGCGTTGATCGGTGTACTGTCACTGTTCCCCATCGAGCCTGACAACGCTAACGATCTTCTTCCAATCTCTACGTTCAAATCTCTGTGTCCTTCCGGACTCAGCGGATGTATCGTCACCGGAACTGCCTCTTGACCCATTTCTACGTGCATATTTGGCCCTTCTGATATTTCTGAAGACAAACTCAACTTGTCCGCTATGTCCGGGGATAACAGGGCTGGATTTTGTGGCGCTATCGGCGTTCCGGCGTGACTCGATCTGCACATCAAATTCATAGAGAGCGTTATTCTTCAAATACTTTTTCGAATCGATCGTTGTGCCTCGGAACTATGCTTTTCATCTGAATAATTAACCCTACAGCTCCCATTTACACAGCAATGACCCGAGTATTGATTTTTTTCAACCCCTCTGATTTAATAAAATCCCATTCACGGATCTTTCAATACAATTTTTTTCACTTTAATTACTTTTCATTTTGGAATACACGTTTTTATTTTCAATATTTCGAAATCTTCGTCTTTTCTTCAAAAATTCAAACTGATGTTGACTGTTCGTGACGCATTTCCGGGGAAAAATCTTAGAGCCAATTCAGCTTACAGAAAAATACTCGTGTCGTGGAAGGCGTTGAAGGAACTATGGACAACTCACTTGTCTGGTTCGGTCGTAACTTCGTTAGGCATCGCCGAGACTCCTCCCATGTCCGCGGGAGTTCGAGGACTACTGCTGTGATCACTGCTTGCATTGAAATCCGTATGTTTAACGAGAAACTGACTCCAAGGGTCCGGCAAGTGTGTATTGTCGTCTGCATGACCAGGGGGTCTCGAGTTCATTTGCAATAGGAAACAATTGTTGGCGTCGTACAGATTTTTCATTTCGGTAAAAACAGCTTCGGCTCTGAAAGAAAAAAGCCGGACTGAGTAACGAATTTTTTGCAAGTGTTTGCATATTTTCAATTTCACTTTAGCTTGAGCGCAGAATGAAATTTTGCTGCAATTGTTTTTCAATTGAAAACTTACTTCGTTCTGTCGTCTTGAGCAGAATCATGAATAAGAACATAATATCTGAGAGCATTGTTGTTGAACCATTTTGGCAATTTGCCTGGCACGCTTTGATGCAGTTGAGTAGCCATTTGTTGTATTTTTTCCAAAGGATTTTCGTCTCCCGTCGAAACGACTATCATGCAAGCCAGAAAGTGTTTCGTGAATTCGTGATCCGAAGGAAATTGAACAGCCAGAAACATTTCTCGCCAAGCTTCGAACCATGGCACGGCCAAGGGTATGTCGAGGTCTACGTTTGCTATCGTCACAATCGTTACTCGCTCACAAGGCTCCATACTGACTGAATCGTTGAGCATTTTTCTTGCGACCGAAGGCTCCGGCGGCTGAGCATGAATATCTTGGATAGAGAGACGCAAATTTCTTACTCCAACTGTTGTTCCCTGCGGGTCCTTGAAATGACCTGTAAACACAATAATTTTTAGTGAAATTCAAAATCAAAACAATCAAGAAAATATCATTCTCGGTCGTAGACTCAATCAGTGGTTGCTTCTTTCAGAACTTGTAGAAATTAATCACAAGCACGATGAAATATTTCGTAAACACATTCGTAACGATTGAATATTCGATAATAATCAATAAGTAATGGGGACTGGGTTGTTGCACCCAGCTAAGTTTACATTGTTCCTAATATTGCCAATAAATTTATAAAACAAAATGTGACATTGTGACATTGAGACAGTTACTTATTCTCTGTAGTAGTTTTCGCATTCACCTCGGTCATGCAAACAAACCTTTCAATGACAAACTTTGTAACTGTGATGAAAAATTGAAAAGATAAGGAATCAATACGGAATAAAGTCAGATGGGTTGTCATCGCAGCAACAAACTCAGGATACTATAGCCAAAAATGAACTGATAAAATAAGACCTGAATATAAATATATTTAAGTTGTCACAGTTTTGCCGAAGATAGGTCATACGGATATAGAAGTTTTTATCATTAGAACACAGCGCCAAATATCATGTTCAATCATTGTTTTTCTAATTTGTCAAATATTTCGAAATTTTTTTGGATTTAGGTTTTACACGCTCAAAAGGAAATTTTCGAATCATTATAAAATTGCACATAAAATTCGAACTCTTTACAAATGATTGATTTTCTTGCGTTCCAGAGATCTAAATTTGGACACAGTTCAATCTATTGAACATTTGGTATTTGCATTCAATATATGTTCATTGTATTTCTGGTTTGAAAATAAAGAAAGAGAGAATTTGATTGTTAAATATGGCTATAAAAAGTTTTTCTCGTAGTAGCTTCGTATTATTTCCTTATCTTTAAAATTGGGTCACTGGAGTTTAATCGTATTTTCCTTTTTAGACGATTGAAAAAAATGATTTCGATGGCAGCAAGACAAATTGGAGTAATTTAGAAAAAATGTAAAGGGAGATGTAAAAGGAAATATCTTACCTTCGGTATTGAGATTGCAAAAGGGTTGAAGAAGCTCGATGAACGAAAGATTGTTCTTCTGACACACGGACTCGGCGATGTTTGAGCAAACAGCACCGATTTGGGGTGAGAAAGCATTCCCGATGAATTCTCGAGGGGTTAATTTACATTGAGCCATCATAAATAACAATATAGTTATAATTCGTTAAAAGAATAATTCTGACATGAAGAAAAAACGTAGCGTTATTATTTTTCTTCTGTAATCAGGTACCCGGTAGTTATTCGGATTGGTATTTTTTCACAAAGTTACTCTTAATATGAAACCTCGTAGTTCTCAGTTCACTACTCATTACATGAGTACGTAATCACTTGGAAAAAAAAAACGATTTGACCACCGAAATAATTGCGAAGAAAAAAAGAGAGATTAAAATACTGCATCCGCACCAATGATTGTGATAAACATGTCCGCACAAATTTCCGATCACCAACGTCCACCCTCATCGAACAGCTGTTCGCCACTGACGTTACTGTGGAGGAACTCTCTTGAGAGAAATGAAACCGCATAGATTAAAAAATGCTCGAAAGCTACTGGGGCCCTCTGTAAAATTAACTGGGACCTATTTTGCTTTACCTATTTCATTTTTTATTTGATCAACTTCGGGTTTGCTTTAAAATATCCATTTTTGGCTCAAAAGTAAGTGTGTGCCAAACACAAAATTTCAAACTTGAAATCTTTGAAAATGGCAAAGGTATAAATTATTCCACCGATGACGACAGAAATGTATATTTCAAAGTATGTTATATTTCCCGCCAGGTTGTTAAAACTGTAAACACGGCTGAGCAAAGTGGGTAGATTGAAAAGCTTCTGAGGTTAGCCGTAGCAAAAAAGCGCCACTCTGGAAAAACCTCGAGCCGGAAGTCGTTACTCACATCGGCTTCATCGTCCCTATGTACTGCGTGTCGTCGTATGCGTAATCGTACTTTCTTCTCCCTTCCTTTCCAACGAAAGAATGCCTGAACGCCCTTCCCCCCCACGTCAAGTTTTTAATATACACATAAAACACATACTCTCGGCGTTCAATCCTACCTACACATTCTTCATACGATTATCATAAGTGAACAACGGCGATGTGGCACATGTATTAGCCAGAGGGCTTGGAGTGAAGAGAGTGGAAGAAAAAAATAATTAGTGAGAGTGGGGTCGAGAGAATGATCCGAATGTTTTGAAAATACAGTAGTGCTCGTGGGTGGCTCCTGAAACTTATACGTTTAAGCATCCTTAAGTAAATACGCGTGTACACATACGTGTAAACAAGCAAGCGACTCCTGTAAAATAAGTGATAAAGGAGTTCATGTAACGTGTATTTTTTTTCTCTTTCAATTATAATAATGGTAACTTTTGACTTCGTTTCCTGAATGTCAGTGTTACTCGCGTCTTTAATCTCCTACACGGAAGTGATTTAAAGTGAATTAAAATAGTGCACTGCCATAGTGGCGAAAAGTGAGTGTCGAAGGTGATTTTTTTATTTTACTTTAACGCTCAAGTAGCGTTTCGTTAGAGAGCAGGTGTCCCTGACGTCACTCGCTCTAGGTACGCGTTTTCTCGCGAAAATGTCTGTTTTTTGATAAACTACATAAACACGATAGATTCATCGATAAATTACACGCTTTTGATTTTTCTTCGTCGTCGCTCGTTATCGCGTACGAACGTCGCGATTGTTTGAAATTCCATCGACGCCCTCCCTTCTGTCACACGCGCTTCTAGCTCTGCTCTAGAGACACGCAGCTGTGGAATATATTTTGGAAAACAAAAAATCATGTCGAAGAGTAAACTCCACAATCACATCGACGGTAACATGGTCGCCGTCAAGAGCAAGGTAAATTCTCATCTTTTGTGTTCTCTTTTGCCCTCATTTTAGATTCCCCCATTTTTATTATTGCTTCAGAAGTTTTTTTTTGTTACACAATGGCATATAGTCTGCTGCATTCCTACGTGCCAAATTTGGTCTCAACAATGAGTCATTGTTCGAACGCTAACTTTATCTGACAACGGACTCGATTTTTATGACAACTCGGGTCAATTATTTTTAACCTATCAATGATATTATGAGATTCATAAGCAAGCAGTGTACGTGAATACGAAATACGTAAATAGAAATATTATTTGGGAGAATTTTGAGGTTATTTTCGTTCCTGAATCCCTAACTTTTTTTTTATTTTTTATTTGGACGAAAACATACGATATTTGCAATTTCCAGCCTCGATCTTCATTTTTTTGCATGAGCCTTTATAGGTTGGAATCATCAAATTAATATCTATGTCGTTGAGTTTGTTATTGATATTCATTTCTTTATGGAATAACAGTTTTTTTGAGGTTAAATAATTTTTTTGTGAAATTTCATAGTTTCGTAACTTCATACTGAAAGTTTATAGAATATCCCATAAAAATATAAAAATACGTTATACACCAAAACAAAATGAATGATTCCTTTACTGGATTTCAATGGTTTTTTTTTAAATCTACATTTTACAGTTCGATGCGGACATAATCCGGTTTGCCATAAACCGCAAAGAGCCAATAGGATACGATGATTTTCGAAAGCTCCTAGCGGAGAGACACAACATTGGTCCAGAGTTGAATTTTCTCATTTATTATACGGATCCAACGGACGGCGATCCGTTACCTATAAATAATGACAACAATTTGGCAAGAGCCTTGTTAACGGCAAAGCCGTTACTCAGAGTATTCATATCGAGAAAGGAGGAGGGTATTGAGGAAATGAATGGTTATGGAACGTTGAAGCCAAAAAATTTAATCTCTAGTATTTTGGGTGGAACTCCTGGTAAACCGAAGCCGTCTCTGGCCATTTCCAATCCTCAAGACTTCAGACAAGTATGTCCAAATAAATGTATCTCATTATTGATGTTTTTGTTGCTTGAATTTTGGGAATGTATTGAAATTTATTCTCAAAAAATTTTTCACTAAAGTTTTCCATACGAATAGCATAAAATTTCATTTTATATCAAATAAAAAATTCTGTTTTCAATTTGAGGTTTCAGCGATAATAGACGTTGACATTTTGCCCGAGACCTGTCGGCGAGTACGATTATTGAAACACGGGTCAGACAAGCCACTAGGATTTTATATAAAAGACGGCGAAAGTTTCCGGGTCCTGCCGCCTTCAGCCGGAGGTGGAATCGAGAAAGTTCCCGGAGTCTTTATCAGCAGGCTCGTACCTGGTGGACTTGCAGAAAGTACAGGTCTCCTCGCCGTTAATGACGAAGTTCTTGAAGTCAATGGGATCGAAGTTGCAGGAAAAACTCTTGACCAGGTAAAGTGTCAAATTTCTGCCTTCACGACATATTTTTATCGAAAATTATTTCATTTTCGTTTTATTGTTGTTAGCGATGAATAGTGAAATATTGATAATGGTGCTATGTATTTTTTAAATATAAAACAATGGTTCCGTAACAAAAACTTCAACATTTTTATGAAGAGTTTACATATCGGGAATCTCCCAAAAGCTTAAGGTTTTTGAGGATGTTTTCAAGTGTTTTGAGAAATGATTTGATGTTGAAAAAATAAGGGATTTGTAACATTCTCTAAATTTTCATAGACAATTTGACTCTTGAATGTTTTATAAAAATAAATCTAAGCACAAAATCAAAAGACTTGCTCGATTTGCCAGCGATAAGACAATTTCGAAAATTTCACTGAAGCTCGATCAAAAAATATTAAATACGCTTTGATTTATGGTTCAGATTTCAATGCAAAAGCAGTTCAGTCACTAACGCGTTTTTCAGATTTCACATATATTAACACCTTGAATAAAATGGAAAATAAATCACTGGACCTGAAACAGGGAAAAATGCAAGCAATATCAAATAAAATTGATCAATGTTGCAGTTTGTCTCCGAAAGATAATTGTTGAATTTTTGTGTTAATAAAAATGTATAAATCCATTCAGGTAACGGATATGATGATAGCGAACTCGTCAAATTTGATAATAACGGTAAAGCCAGCAAATCAGCGAGCCGCATTGGTAGCACCTCGACGTGGTTCTTTTTCACGAAACAGTCAATTATCGTCGGGTAGTCATCAATCGACTCAGAGTGTAGCGACGGTTAGCGACGAGGACGCTGACGAAATCGTCGATCTGACAGGCGTTCCACTCCACGAGGACGTGCCTGGTTCGCAGCATCATCACACGCATCATCATCACCATCATCACAACTTGTTTAGTCACGATCAAGGTGTGTTACATCTGTGAAATAATTAAGGAATCGTCGAGTCGCTTGTTCGTCCATTGAGTTTGGAAAATAGCCAAAAACAACAAAGACGGCGTTTTTACGTATATAAACGCGAAGAAAAATAATATACTTAAAAAACGACAGTAACAGCGCTTCCTGGCAAAAGATTTGGAAGCAACGAAAAATATTGTCACGAGCTTGAAGTTTGCATCGTTGAAAAGCAGAAAAATTCTTTTTCAATTCTAATTGTCTCGTGATCACGATTATTCGGATTATCTTTTGGGTTCTTGTCCCGAAAATCCAACAATGCCATCGACGAGAATTGTTGAGCAATTTGAAGAAAATATAAATTCAAAAATATCAATCATTTTCGTCGCTCTGCAACAACGCAAACTGTGAGTTACGTAAACT
Source organism: Campoplex capitator (assembly GCA_037576405.1). NCBI lineage: Eukaryota > Metazoa > Arthropoda > Insecta > Hymenoptera > Ichneumonidae > Campoplex > Campoplex capitator. The sequence continues at coordinate 1,189,691 of JARBWI010000323.1, read as the reverse complement.
CTGCCGTTATTCGTTATCTTCTTCGATCCGTTGACTGTGCCACGTTGCACAAATATGTTGAAGCGAAACAGTTCGTGTTTTTCATGGTTCTAAATAAAATCTCGGCTGTTGTTGGATTAACAGATTTATTAGGACTGATCGAATAACAGAATTGCGAAAATGTGGTTTTTCGTCGAAACGTTAACGTTTTTTTTTTTGACAAATCAGAGACTAAATCGAATGGATAAATTTGGATTTGATAACTCGTTCGAAATTTCTATTTGTCTTGTCTCGATTGAGAAACACGCTCGAAACTAGGGAGGGAAAAATATTACTCGTGGTATTATATGAATAATTTGTGAATTTATCGAATATGAAAGATGATGGGAGGGTTTTATTTAATTGTATCAGTATTTCGCCCTATTTGATTTCAATAATATCGAAATTTATAAGAATAAAGCAAGTCATTTTAACGTTAATTACGCTCATGAAAAATCAAATTCTCGACTGCTATGAAATCGCCCGAAAAAAATCAAAAAGCCACGATATAATTTTTTTTTTTTTTTTTTGTACGCGTTGGCAAATTTTGCAGGATTTTTTCATTTCTACTTCGACATTAATTTTAATGCGAAATAATGAGCTATACGATCAATCGGTTTTACCTCGATTGAATTTTCAAATATAAAACTGAAAGAAAAAGTAAATAAAACGTTGACGCACCGAGCAAGAGAATAAATTAGCATTAAACAAATGACTGGATCAGAGTCCCAAGAATAAATTGCGTGGCAGCAATTTTTAACGAGTATTAAACGTTTTTTTACCCGTCAGTACTTAATTATCGTTTAACTCAAAGTGTACTTAAGAGAGCAAAGATATCGAGTACGAAGAACGAAAAGAGAAGAGAGTATGAAAGAAGAAAATACCGTTATTACGTCCACTGTTGTTATTCCGATGGGATTAGATCGACAATTGTGTCGTCGTAGTGAAAAAAAAAAAAATGATGAAGTGAAATAAAAGAATAACGATTCGTTATCGAGAGTCGTTGAAATATTTCTCCGAGCGATTTTTATAGTATCATATTGTATATACAGTGCATATATATTTCTGTAATTAAGTGAAAAAAGAAGATGAAACAATCGTGGGGATGGTAACATTTACCACCAGTAAAGACGCGTTCAAATCGAGATTAGAGACTCGATTAATTCGTGATAATAATGAAAGAAAAAAAAAAATGAAGAATATAAAACGACGAGACAAAGACGAAGTATAACAGAGTCAGGAACGTGACTCGATTCCCAATTAAATTAAACTCGACGAGAATATATGCGAAACATGTTGCATTGTTATTCCTTATACCGATTAACGATTTTCTGCACATACATTCACAGCTGAATATTTTATTCGATCGTAATTTTAGTATCGTAACGATTCGGCCGTTTATCGGACACTTCGACTTTTCGTGTTCGATGAATGAACAATGTTGATGTTTTCTGGATGTTTCTAACAATTTTTTTTTCGAAATTTCCATGTCTTTTAAATATTCTTGAAAAATATTAGAAATAAATGTTTCAAAAGTTTTGAAACTAAATGAGAAGTTGTAAATAAATGTTTACGAAAAATTGAATAACGATGGAAAAAACTATTTAAACAATGACAATGTTTCCAATTGAATCTTTGCGAGGATAGAAAATAAATGGAGGATATTACTTATCGACCAATTTGTAATTCAAATAGTTTGGTCATAACTTGCAACTTCTGGAAATCGTGAAATTTCTTGAGATATTTATTTCAAAGTTTGAGAGTATTGAGACTCGGATCGAAAATCAAATTTTCAGATGGGAATGAATGAGCGAAGAATCCTTTAAATCAAAATCGTCATTCCAAGTTTTTACGATGCGATAACGTTGAATTTATTATGGTTTTGGGAATACGACGATTTGTATTGCTCATACGTATTTAATTCGTGCACGTCCTCTTCGATTATCATATTTGAAAAGAGAAAGATTTAAGCACCTGCGTACTTAGCGTGTTGAAGTTTTCCAAGTTTAAAGACTCATTTTTTTCCTTTTTAAATCGATGTTTTCGATATTTATCGTTACTACTGTTGTTGCCTGGGTGAAGGAAAGAAAATTTATGCATATTTTTTCTTTCCTTACCCAATTTTATTACCGTCGTTCGTGTTATTGACAGCGAGAAAGAGAGAGAGAGAGATAGAGAGAGAAACATTTTTACTCGAAAACAAAGTTCCACGAAGTTCGTCATTCTTCCATTTTGTTTCATGACTTTAACGGCATAAAAATTGAATAAATTAGTTGGATTTAAGCAAAGATTTAAAGCAAAGTTATGCGTTGCAAGAGAAAAAAACTGATTCGCCTCCTTCCGCAGCAATATTCATGTCATTATTGCTGTCGATAAATGAATAAAATTAATATTATTCATTTTATTATAAACGGAAGAATTACGAACGCTCGTGTGTTAGCAAAACTTGAGATGATAAAACACAAAAAGGAGAAAGTGCCTTTTTTCGAATCCGTTACTCTCATCGTCCAGAACAGGTGATGTTCGACCTTCCGAGAGATGCGTGACAAACTCGAAAAAGTAATAAAAAAAAAAAAAAAATAAAAAAAACTAAAAGACCATTATCATGGACATTCCAAACTGGTTAAAGATTTACTCCGTTTTTTTTTCTTTTTTTTTTTTTATCTCCAATACGACGAAAATGCTCAAGTCTTTTCTTTTCTTTGTGAAATAAAAATACATGCAAATTTTTTCGAGGCCTTAAATCAGGGTGTCTACGACCTGAAAAATCAAATCAATTTATTCATCTCACGAGTCTTGACACGCGAATTTTTTATCCCATTACAAATATCAGCAAAATATATTTCGGGCCAATAGAAAGGCAACGCTCGTGTGATATTTTAGTGGTCGAATGTTGTATCAGGCACCCTGACAATGTTGTTACGCCGGCATTTTTTTACACACGGCTGTACGATCGAAAAAAAAAAACAAAAAATACCATTAGTATTACGTTTTAGTATTATCAGTATACTATATCGTGGCAGTTACTAATTGAAATCTGAGAATAAATCGTTTGCAGCGAAAAAAAATTAACGGGTTATATAACGAAAAAAAAAGTCGAGATTTCGATTAATAATTTTCTTATTAATCGAAATCTCGACTTTACCAAAATCTTCGACAGTTTTGAGAAACCGAAGAAAAAAAAAGAAACAACACTGTTGAACGTTAACTCGTCGGAATATTTTCTCCGCTGTACCAAACAAAATACTGAGAAACAAATGCGTGCTCGAGTATCAAAAATGAATTGATACGGCACGTGGAGAAAAGGTAGCTCTGAATATCAGTATAATTGCAAGTTGAGAGAAAAAAATGTGTACTTAAAAAAAAGCACCGAATTACGCGATACAACCGTCTGTTCTTATAGTTAAAAGAGCGCGACGAAACTTCTTCTTCTTTTTTTTTTTTTGAGAATGTATAAAATTGAATTGTGAGAATATTTAGTAGCGTCGTATTATCTACTGTTAGTATATATATATATTATACATACGATTATGTATTTCTTTTTAATGGCAGCTTATCAAATAAAATATTTTATTGTATACGATCGATCTTTATTTTCAAGCTCCATTACAGTTGAGAAAAAAAAAATGCTCATCGACGTTATAAATGAATTTGATAACGATTACAATGTCGAAATGAACAAAATTTTCTTTTTTGCGTTTGTTCCAAACGTTTTGATCGGATTTAGAGTTTTTTTTTTCGATCAACGTTCAGCAAGTGCGATTTCTATTAAAACATTTTTCGTTGAATCTTCTAATCTTGTTTTTGAATTCTTTGTAAAATTTACTTTCCGAAAAAATACATTATTAAGGTTCGGAGTTTAGAAATATCAGAGAAAAAATTAAGTTTATATGAATGGAAGATAAAAAAAAAAAATCGAGAGTTAATTTTCGTGCAAAATTTCATTGAAATTTTCAAAAAAGTGTCGAACTTCAGAGGCATTGATGAGATAAAAAAAACGAGCATCTATCATGGCTTTTGAAGGAGTATGGCGGAGCGAGGTATTATTTGATATTTCTTACGGTGGGGTAATGATTCATGGGAAATTTCGAGACGCGTTATCCGGGATGGATCATCATCGAGGTGTTTTATAATCCGGGACTTCGTACTTGACTTCTTTTTTTTTTCCAATCGGACTCTGGATAATTGAAAAAGAATAATAAAAAGCAAATGATAAAATGTCTTACGCCGAACACGGCTCCAGAATATTTCTGACTGGACAATTCAACCCGAATCCTCTTTTGAGATATGGCGATTACGTCACGAGAAAACGGTCCGAGGGACGTCTCAAATTATTCGATTCTTGCTCGGATCTTCGAGCTTGGAGCCCCCACGCGATTGACAATTGTCGTCATTTTCGCGAAATCATCGAGAAACGCACACCGGTTAGTACATTTTTTTATTTTTTTTTTATTTCTTCAAATCCTCGAACAAAATTTACTAATTTCTAGAGACTTACAGCCACGAATAACAATGAACGAACATTGATTCCTCGTCAGCAATTCTATTTCTTGATAAATGTAGAAAAATAAATATTCTTTATTTCTTGTGCCCACTATTTTATTTTTTAAAGTAGAGTGTCAATTTGTATTTTAAAAAATCACTAAAAAAAATTATATAAAAATGATTAAAAACACTTTTTACACGAAAAAAGAAATTGAGATTAAATTGGTGAAATGTTGATCGTAAAATATAATTTCAACTTCGATAGTAGAACGTTGGATCTATTTGAAGATTTGAGTACAGTGCTGATATTTAAAAATACAAGTATTTTTGTTTGTACAGTCAGGAAGAATTGTTCCTTACGACGTTTTGATCGAAAGCCTCATAATAATGGGACAAACGGAGTTAGCTTCGGTACGTCGTCAATTGGAAAAGTACAAATCCCTTCGACTCACTCCGGAGCAGAAAAAACAACTGAGAGACATGGTGAGTTTTTTTCTATTCTCAATAGAATTTATATTTTCATGATTTTTTGAGCGACGACATTTAATGTTATCTTTTGAAGAAATAAGAAAAACGATTGAACAACGAAGAAAATAGTTTTTCGTTCAATCAGAAAATTCAATTTTTTTTTTTTTATCTAATTGAAACACTTTCGAATAAGGATACAAAGCGATCGATGTCAAGATATGTTTCTTTTTTCGAAAAATTATTTTTTAGTAACACAACTATTTATCATATCGGTGAAATTGAATTGCCATTCAGCTAGACATAAATATTGGCCGAAAATTCGAAATTAATTCAAACGTATGTAACGATTGCTCGCTTTTTAAATTTTCAGGATTACTCCAGCGACGTCCGAGTCGAAACGAGCGCGACAACAATTTCTCAAGAATCGAGAATAGTCGAGGACGAATCCGGGATTCCAAAACGTCCTGAAACTCCGACACAATCGATTTGCAGTTCGTCGAGCAATTTTCAGGACATCGAAATCGACAGTAATTCATCCACCGATGAAAATTCTAGCAGCCAAGCATTCGCTTCTTCGGTAACGTATCACGATACCACCGATCTGTCGAACCAACGATCAAGACAAGAGCTAAGATCGGGCAATCGTTCCTCGCGAACCTATGACAAAGATGATAATCACAAAGTCATTATTAAAAAGGATTCCGAAATTATTGCTCTCAATCATGAACTTGCTGTGAGTTTATAAAATTATCATTGTCTTGAGATACATTTTTTAATATTAACACGAATATATAGTTGTATAAAAAAAAAAAATTTCATTCGACGACTTCTGTCACAGTCGAAATGTCAAACAAGATTTTGTATAACGTTATTTTTCTTCAAAATGAACAAAAAATTCATGGGTTTTAGGCGAAGAAAGCTGAGCTCGAAGAAACACGAGAATTTTGTCAGAAACTTGAATCCGCTTTGAACGAGAAAATCCATACGTTGGATAATATGAGAAAAAATCTAAAAGTTAGTTTCGTCATTTTAATCAATATTTCATCGGAGTACGATAAAGAATTTGGAAAAGAATTTTTTTCGACGAATAACAAAAAAATTGTTTTGATGAATTTATTCTCCTTTCAGAGCTCCCAAGAACAATTGGTCGGTATGAGCAATCAAGTTCACGAACAAATAGAAGAGTGGAAGATAAAAGTAACTGTTTTAACTATAAAATTGCATTTTCAAATGGAAGCGTTTTTTTCATCATTTAAATTGTTATTTTTATTGTTCGACAGTTCTACGAGTCGAAACGTTTGGTCGATCATCTTAAAAATACGCTGGCTGAAAAATCGTCGTATTGTGCCGTCCACGTTCAAGAAATTCAAAGCCTTCGAGCACGTTTTCAGGAATCTGAGAAGTTACGAGAAGAGAGAAATTCTTTCCTGGAAGTTAGAAAAATTTTATATTTTCATTAAAGTGTTTTTTTTTCTTTTTTTTTTTTTAAACAATGATTAATATTCATTTGGAGTAATTTCTAGACACGAATACAAATTTTATTACATAAAAATATTGTTTATTTTTATTTCGACAGAGAAAACTCGACGAACTGCAAACCGTGTCGCGCCAGAAAGACGATTTGATGATGCTGAATAAAGAACAGGCTATTAATCTTGCCGATCAGGAAGACGAGATTAACCGTCTGTTGGCTTACATAAAACAGAACCAGGCCGAACAAAACGAACAAGAGGCAAGGATTTTTCACATTAAATTTTTATTTTCATTCAATTATTCAATACAATTTTATTCACCATAAATTTAATCCTAAGTTCCAGATCGATACTATCAGCACTTATCGAAATTGGAGAATTTACGTTTTTTTATAATCACGCATATTGCCCTAACGGACGGAGATACAGTAAAAGTGCGAAGGATCGATATTGTAGGGCATGAAATGGTGTTGATTAGAAATCAGATATTTTTTTAAAATCCAAGTTCAGAATTAAACTTCGAAAAATAAAAAAAATTGATGTTCCAAAAAATCGATCCTATGAACTTTTGCTTTATGTCTAACCGTTTGGAAAATTGGATGAAAGGTAGCATGAAAAAGAAATGACAGAATTGTGCATTGCGACGATTAGATGAGATTGAAGAGCGAGCTCCATCAGTTGCGTTCGAAGCTCGAGGTGAAAACCAGCGTTCTATCGCAATTGGAGACCCACCAAGTGACAGTGAGAACGGATATAAGTTTGACCGGAAGTTTAAGTCGAGTGCAGACATCGGAAATTCTCAAATTGAAAAAAGCTATGGAGGAAGATTTTCGAGCAGTGGAGGAAGAGTTATCGAGGCGTAGTGCTGGTCATAAGAACGATTATTATCGAGATGAAGAAATGGCTACGAGACCGAAGCAGCCAATGGTTCGATCGAACGAGGATAAAGCTCAACGAGAACATCGACATTCTCATCAAGTAATTAAAACGATCGCAACATTTATTTGTGGCTTTTTTTATTTTCATATTCGGAGTATTTCGAAATTTCGAAGGACCTGATGGAGTGTACCATTGAACAATTGACTATGCAAGTATCCACGACGAAAATCGCCAACGAGGAAGAAATTGCTGGAGAAGAAAAAGCCTGTACGGATCTCGAAAATGCGAAGGAAACTTTACGAAGACTCGTCATCGAATTAGAACCGTATGTCGAGGAACGTCGAGCTCTTAACGAAGAAATTAAATGCTTGAAAGAATCTTTCGAGTCTGTTAAACGAGATTCTAAAGCACGAGGTATTCGATATTAACTTGAAATCCAACGGTTTGTTAATCCTGAGAGTTTACACACGTTTGTTTTTTTACAGATATGAAAATGCAGAAACAACTTTCTTTGGAAGTGAACAAGAATCGAAAACAATGCGAAGTAGACACGAGGAAAATAGCTCATTTGGAAAACTTGCTCAAAGAGAAAATTTGTCGAGGAACTGACGACGAAATGGACAAAGAAATTGATAAAGTACTCGCGATACACGTGAAACGTTCGATCGAAAGAATGACTAAATTGTCGAATGGACTCAAAGGTAAAAGGACGAAAAATATTCTTCCCGCCGAATTACTGAATTTTTCAGTTGGTTTTGTTTATTATTTTCATTTTATTGAAAAATTTAATCTGCTTATACGAAATAATGAAAAAAAATGATTTTATCGAAGGAGCTGGAGACGATCTGGCTAAGATACGAGACGAGGTCGAGATTCGAGAGTCCGAAATAGCCAAATTGAAGGAACAAGTGAAATTCCACGTTTCACGTGGCCAAGGAGATGAGGCTAATAACGAGAAATTAAAGGAAATCGTTAAATTGAAATCCGAGAAAAAACGCTTGACCGACGAGCTTAAGAACCGCGATGAGTCTCTGAAAAAAACTAAAGACGAGTTGCAATCACGAGACTTTGAGCTCAGGGGCTGGAAACAACAGAAAAATGAACTCGCCGCTCAGTACAAACGAGACATACAAAAGATTCAGAAACATATTGAGTCCATTAAAAAAGAAAGAGACGGGCTTATCAAAGAAAACGAGGGTCTCAATAAATCGGTTTCGATAATCGACGATCTCGTTGTTGAAAGCGACGAAATGAAAGCCAAGTTAGTTCGGTATTCATTCATAGTTTCCATTAATCTTTACTCCCAATTAGCAGTCTCGATAAATTAGGATAAATAGTTTTGAAAGTATTATGAACAATTCGAGTCTTGAGTTCAAATAATTTTTAATAAAAATGATGATTGATCACCAGGCTGGACGCATTGCAAGAGGAGAATGCAAAGTTAATGGAGGAGAACACGAGTATGATAAAGCGTTGCGAAGATTACGAGACTCGTCTTGTAGATTTTTCAGAAAAAGAAATGCGAGCGAAGGAAGCATTTGATCGTGGAGAGTTGAAACTCCAACGAGAAACGACGAAATACGAAATAGAATTAGAAAAATTGCGAAGAGAGAATGAGCAGTTGATGGAAGAATCAAAAGCGACGAAATCGAAAATATCAAAATTGACGAAAGAGGTTGAACAGTTGAGAGAATGTAAAAAAACTTTCAATCAAATGGACAACGTTTGGTTGGAAATATCGAAATTGGTCGAGGACAAAGAAGCATTGGACACTAGAGTTATGAGACTAAGATCGAATTTGGAAAGTCATCGACGCACCAATGATAAGCTGGAAAATGATTTGCTATGGCAAATTAGTGATAACGAGAAAGTGCAGTTTGCGATAAAAGAATTGAAGGACAATATCGCGATAATTACCAACGATAAGTCGTTCGATGGTACAACGAAAAAATTGCTGGACACACTGCCCAATAAAATATCTGAAAATCTCGAAAAATTGAGCAAACAGCTGAACGCGAAAGAATCGTTCGACGAAATTACTGAGTGGAAGCACGAAATAGAAGAGATGAAAATAAAATCGATGGAGGATGAAGCCTTGATAGGAAATTTACGTGAGGAAATTCAATCGTGGGAAAAAAAGGCAAGAATTAATGATTGGTTGTGATTATTTTTCCATTGTTAACGAAAAATTTTCGTTTGAAAATTGACAGATTACTGAACAGGAGGAAAAAATTAATGCTCTGGAAGCTGCTAATGCAGATTTGTTGGAAGAATTGAAAAATTCTAAGAATTTGAGCAAGAACAAATCGCAGGCTGATTTTGCGAATGAAATCAGGAATAAAGAGCTGGAGATTGAAAAATTAGCTCGAGATGTCGAGGTTCAAAATGGAGAATTGAGAAATCTAAACGAAAAAATTGAATCTTTGATCAAAGAGAAAAACGAGATTTCTAACGAATTGAAGGTCGAGCAGGAAGTGCGAGGAAACCTGCTGAAAGATGTGCAACAGAAGCATAACGCAAGAATTAAAGTTTTGCAGGCCAGCCACGAAGACAGCATGAAAAATTTTATAGCACAGCAGGAAGAACTTATGAAGAATAACGGAAACGTTCTTGATTCGGAAATGTTGCTCAAAGTATGTGAAAAAGAGACGATCAAACTATATTGATTGATTATAATTTTCATAATACAATTCGATAATGACTATCACCGGTGAATAATTTGAATGAAAGGATAAATTGATTCAATTCATTTGAGAATCATGGTCAACAATATAGTTGAAATTGAACATTGACAATTAGAATCCGAATACAAAATAATGAAATAAATGTAATCATTTTGTTTAAACGTTACAGTCGTTGACGACGAAAGAATTGACTGATTTGCACAAAAGGGTTTGTGCCCTGAGTCCTTGCGAAACCATCGTCGATACCGCTACCAAAACTCGGGCTCTTAATGACAAGCAGAATCAGGAATTACAATTGAAGGAGAAATTTCACACGGACACTTTTAATCGGAAAAATGAACAACAGAAAGAGTCGCTAATTGGGTACAAAAAATATGCTTGTTACTATCAGCAGAATATGCGCAATCATTAGAGTGAATTTTTATTTTTACAGTCGTTACGTTTACGAGAGAAGAAACTTTGATAATGCAAAATACAAATCTGTGGAAACGTCATATGATGATAATAACGTAAGTTCTGTTCAAAACAACTATTTTTGCAACATCTTTCGAATTTGTCACACTGAAATTATTTTCTCGAAATTTCACTTTCTTAACCTTCTTTTCGGCATAAAATTTTCTTCGTGTACGATAACAAAGTTCAATTATGCACGGTTCTCTTTGTTTTCTGACTGCGAAGACAATTGTAATTGATGAAATCGCATATTCGGTGAGCTTTCGATGATGAAAACGAGAAGAAGTTTCGAAAAATGTGAAAATGCAAACAAGTTATTTGTATGAAAATATTGGGATCGTTTTTGACTTTGTTCTATAAAATTAGTCAAAACAACGTGAAATGAATGCTTAAAAAAAAAATTATTTTTGCAAAAAGCTTCGTGCTTTGTAATTAATGTGTAACAGAGCAGGATAAAAAAATACTTGTTTGCAAGGCATTGATAATAGTAACAACAATTATTCGTTTTAGTTAATGACGCGGAAAAGGAAAAATTTTATTCAAGAATGCGCAGCGAAGCACAAGTACGATATTAGCCATTGAGTTTCAGTCTCCCGGAAAATGCATCTCGAAAAAAATGATTTTTTAATCGAATTATATCGCGATTCACGGTCAGTTAAGTATCGTGAAATGTTTGTATGAATGTATGTACTTTCCATATATACACCGGAAGTTGTAAGGTTTCGAGGTAATTAACATTTTTTTATGGATTAAAAGATTTACACAAGATTTAATGGGTGCAGGATAATTAATTTCTTGACAAAAAACGATTACTTAGCGGTGGTATTGATTTATAAATTTTTCGAGCAATCTTCGATTCAATCACGGTCGTACATACAGGTCTGGAAACGACAGTAGCATTGCATAGGCAGCATGTGGGCCTCTTAATGTCCAAGCTTTTTTTTCTCACCGCTGCCACGGCATGGCGCTGTGATAGGGGGATGTTACAAGCTATATACAGGCCTAATTTAAACCGTTATGTTCTCTCTTCACGTGTTCTCGATATTTATTTCGTCAAAAATTATATGGACGTGAACTTGGCCGTCCGACATGAACTTTTCAAAAGTTTTCTGATTTCAATCGTTTGTAGAGTATTGTGAGAACAAAATAAACGCTTGTGAGATGAGTTTATCGCGAAAAAATCAAAAATAAAAAGTAGCGTGAAGTTAGCCCGCCCATTCTACTTTTAAATGAGTCAAGTAAATCAATGCGAAATCGTTTGTAGAACATGAATATTACAATAAAAATGTTTGTAAGACGCATATTTTTATGAAAAAGAAAAAACAAAATTTGCACAAGTTTTTCCGAACCAGTCAAGGAAACTGGTGTGTACCATACGGGTCGCAACTGATTTTTGAAATGCTAAAAACGATAAAACTGATTCATAAATGCGAAAGTATATGGATGGTCTGTTGAACTGATTCAGATGTTACCCCTGCTGGTCTATTCCTAAATTTTATTTTATGAGGGATTATATAAGAATATTTTGGAATGTTAAAATGGAAAAATTCTACAGACCAAAAAAAATACAGTATTCATTCCTCATTTCATCAATCAATCCACGGTCAGTAAGAGAAAAAACATTTTATCCTTTAAAGATTAACGATTGAAATGGAAATCGAATTCTTTCAAAAATAATAGTTAAAATCAAAGAAAGCCCAACAGTTTGATACTGAAAATTGCTATGCACAGAAATGAAACCAATAAAAATGATGGAATTATGTACTCACTCGTCGATGTCTTGTTCCCCTCCTCAATAACGAACCTACCTTTGGCAAAACCGAAAAGTCCGCAATTCCGAAATAGTCCGCACAGTTAATATCCACTTCCGTTGCAGGACACTCATTGCAGTTGATTAATTTTCACTCGATTTTTCCCAAATCCTGCATGATTCTGAATTCAGACGAGCAGCAGCAGCGTCGTTTTTCCAACGTTGAAAACGATAGTTCATCATAGTTCAAAATTCAAATGCACTAATTCACACAACACCAATATTAACTTTTTACACTTCCGAGATAGTAAACGCGTGATTAAGACGTCAAATTTTTTTTTAATTTCCACGTCAACAAACTCATGCACGAAATAAAAATATTCATTCAATGTTTCTTTGTCCCGCTAACTCAAAAAATGTTTTTCTCTTGGGTCAATAAATTGTCTTTTAGCAACAGAATAAGGTTGACGACGAGTGATAGAAAGTGTAATGGCAACTTGTGCCATAGTTTCGTGGAAAATCGTGCGTGCTCACGTGGGTGCACGCGTGCACGGGCGCTTGCGTTCTATTGTACTATAGCAATTGCGATAGTAAAAACTATTCGCAATGCTGTACAATAGCTGCGGTTATACAAGCCTTGCGTGCATTGCGTTGCGTTGCACCGTTTGCAGCATCCGGGTTATATGCATGGACCTTGCCTGCGCGACTTCGATATGCGATACAGAAACTGTATCGCGTTCGGAAACAGCAAACTACAGAGTAGATTTATAGCTTTCGTTCCGTCATTCTTGCCGACAATCCCATGGCTTTACGGCTTGCGTGCGTTTGGTGCTTTGCGTTGCGTTGCGCGACTCGCATGTATGGCTGCATCTTAGCTCCGCTTGCGAACACGCGTGCGTGCGAGCATACACACGATTTCCGAAACTGTAACACAGCCGTCACTAGACTGTCTGTCACTCAAAGCCCTTACTCACGATCTCGCATTAATCGTGATTCGCTCAAATATTCAAAATAATTCATCCTATAATTTAGCACGAAAAATAATATCGTGGGCAAGAGGCTTTCCTATCGACTTGTCGAATATCGCTTGCGAGAAGAAAACTCATTGACAAAAGAAAAAAAAATTGAAAATTCGTTACGATTGACAAACGAGCGAATTGTGTTTAACGACCCTAATATTCTTTTCATAGCGTTTTCGTGCATGGTTCGTTTTCGAGAAATCGCGCATATTTTTAAGCTCTTATTTTCGTGCATTTTTTATTTTCAAAAATCGCGCACATTTTCAAGCTCTAATTAACGGAAATTGCGATAAAAAATTATGTAAAAATTATAGATTTGGATAGTTTTAATAATAAAAAATTTTATCACGATTTTCCGTTTTTTTTTTATTATCCATCGCTGTATTTTTATTTGGTTTAACGACAATTCAGACCGTTTAAAGTATTTTATATAAAGATTTTCTCCATTAAGCGACTCATATTCCGCACTCTGTTTTATCAATTTCGTTGCAATCAACGAACGATAATGCGCGGTATTGCACTAGCCGACCGATGCTAATGCAACTCTCTCCGCGCGCGCTACTTGCCGCCCCGCCCCGCGATCCGCGGGCGACTGAATGAACGCGAGACGCGAGTCCCTCGCTCGCTCCCTCGTTGCCCCGCGCATGATCCAGTTCTCGCGCCTGCCCCTTCCAGTCGCCCCTTCTAGTCGCCCCGGCGTGAGCTCTCCCCACCATCCCCGCTACGGAACGGCTTAGCAGGCCAAGCGCGAGAGCGCGTAAACGTAAACACAGAGTCGAGGCTCCACGAATATAAACAAACCAAATAACAAGCTAGGGACATTCATTCGCCAATATTTAGCGATCACATTTTTGTGCACCGTATGAATATTCGTTCAGTAATATTTTATAACAAGTCAACAACGTTTTATTCTCTCGTTTTCCCAACGCATAAAAATGCCGGTAACAAAAAAAAGACCGTCAATCGAATTTCATATTCGGTTTTTTTGAATCTAGGAAGATTCGTTCCCAGAAAAGTCCGCACCGAAACTTTTATTTTTTATTTTTTCGTGACAAACTCATTTCACAAACGTTTATTTTGTTCTCACAATACTCTACAAACGACACACAAACGATTGAAATCAGAAACCTTTCGAAAAATTCATGGCGGGGAGCCAAATTTACACCTCTAAAAATTATTCGTGTAACAATTTAAAAATCTTTAATAAATTGATTGCATTAAAATAACGAAATCCTGTGCGGTAACTCACTACAAAACAGGGTATAAATCGAATCAAGAAAAGAGCTCTGTTTTTTAAGTGCCAAAAAACCCAGAACGTTTTAAAAAGTGGCAGGCAAAAAAAAAAACTGTCAAGCGACTGGCTAAAAATTAAAAGTAGTTTCAAAACATCTACAAGAGTTTGTTTTTGGTTTTTCCCGAACACGCTCTCCTGCTTGATCCCGGTCCTATGTCTATCATAAAACTCCACTTGTGCTTTTTTATTTTTATTTCCCTGAATTAACGATTTCAACGAAAAACAATAATGATTTTCATACGAAAAAATTATAATGGAGAGTGCATGTACTGTGCCCAAGAGACATATGGCTGTCTCTTTCGCACACAACATCCCTTTTCCAATGCGCACCATGCGGCCAAACATGGAAGCTACAAACACTGGACGTTAAGCGACCCATCCCCCACCACCGTCGTTTTCAGACCTGTATGTACGACCGTGGATTCAATACATTTCAGTGCGTGCAGGTGACGGCGACACTGACGGTGATGTTGAGAACTTTTCCAGGGACAGAACTCACGGAATATGGCGAACGCGAATCTAAACTTGTTTTTGTTTTGTTTCGCTTTCTGCCATTCTCAGTGTTTTTTTTCGATTGTTTTGTATTGAAACTGAAATGAAACTCACGTCACTCAATCGGCGTATCAGTTCCATTCATAAATGGTGGTGCAGGAAATCCCAGCAACTAATTCGAACGCGATACGTGGAATTATACTTTTCGATAAGAAAATTTCTGATCGCATGCAGCAGTTTGAGTTCAAAATTTGGGATTAGCTTCACGAGATATATCAGTGTATATTAGGAAATCTAATATCCAGCAAAGTTTTTTACTCTACAAAGTAGTGATTTCCTTTAAATGGAAAACAAAGCATTGGTGTTGTTTATGCTTAAGCAGCAGCAAGAAAAATACTGTGAAAACCGATTGGCATTGTTACGAATAGGACCTCGTTTTTTGCACTTGATCCACAGTGGCAAAAAAAAATTTTAACTTTTTTCGTTATTGTGTCAGAAATATGAATATTTTAAACAACAATTGCACCGACGCTTTTTCCAACAAAAAAATCATGAAATGTATCGAGAGTACGACAACATTCAATCCCAAAATTCTAGAAAAGGTGGAAAAACAGCTGGATGAATTTGAAAAAATTTCGATACTCTTTCTCATAAGCGCTGATGATCCCGAAGCTCGTCGCAAAATTCTTAGCCTCTTCAGAAATCCGAACGACAAATGTAACGTCATCGGAGAATTTGTTCAAAACGATTTTGATTTGTGGTCTGAAAAGCTATTGGAAGCTCTTTGTATCATAAAGAACAAACAAATCTTGAGAAATTTGGGATTCTCGCCGGACCATGTCATCAAAAAATATCTGTGTAACGTTGGCCCCTCTAGCTCCCAAATTCATCCGGTTTCAAAAGTTTTATTCAATCTTTTCGAAGCCCTCGATTCACAAAATGCTAAATTACTCTTGGAATATGTTTACAAAGACGGAATCAAACGACACTACCAAGATGACGTTTATCTCGAATTACACGCCCTGGAATGGATTGACGTAAAATATATTACTGTTTCACCAGGTACGTTAACGAAAACTTATAACTCTAACAGTCTTTGTTAAGCGAAAAGATCTGAATTTCACTCTCCAAGAGACTCCGTCACTTCCATTTTCTTACTAGACTTCACTCGATCATTTCGTTTCAATAAAAAATTCAAAAATTTTGCCAAACGTCCATTTTGTTATTATTAATAATTTATTTTCTACTATTATCATTTATGTGATTTTATGTGAAGAACTGCGGTAACACGTGTTTGTATGATGCATGTGAAATGGTTTGTTTTCTTTTTATTTCAGGTGGCAAAGGAAATCTGAATAATCTTCTAAAGCATTTAAAGAAAATAGAAGATTTTAGTAGAGCCATTTATCTGGACATAGAATATTTTTCGGAGGCTGAAGAGCCAAGAAATCTGTGTCTTTTGGAAATTGAGAGCTCCTCTAATACTGTTTCGGTGTCTGTTGAAGACAGTATTTCCAATGGAACCGCAAACAAATACCTACCGTCAGGGTACACAATTAAAAAAGGAAAGTGCGTCATTGTGAATGAAGAAAATTTCTGTAAAAACGTAGGAAACCAGGTACAGAGCTTATTTGTATTATCACATTTTTTCGTGAAACTTTCATTTCTTGAGTAGAATTGGAAATTTGTTGAAGACTGAAAAATACAGAAACAAGGAAAAAAAGTAAATTCTCTCTTATTTCAAAGTGAAGCGAATGCTATTTAATTTTTTCTATTGATGATTCTATGCAAGGAATTATTCTATAATTATTGAAATTTTTTTGCAGTATGAAAAAAGAGAAGGAAGCAAAAAAGATGGTGAAAATGTTCAACGAACGTTCACCAGGATGGGATTCGATGTTGAGATCATGAATGACTTAACAGAAGATGAAATGATGAAGGAGTTGGGAAAAGTGGCCAAGAATTTTGACCATAAAATTCACGATTGCTTAGTCGTTGTGATTTTGAGTCACGGATTTGAAGGTACTGAAGATTCTATTCATACGTGACGAAATCTTGTGACATTTGAAATTCAATCCCAAAGTTTTTTCGCTATCAAAGATCAATCTCCAAAGAATTGAGGTTTTTTATTTGAAAAATTGGTTGCAGGAGGAGTTATTTCGGCGGACAGCCGAGAAGTCTCGATAGAAGAGGTCCAAGATGCTGTCTGCACTTTGAACTTGCAAGAGGTCATTAAAATATTAATTATACAAGCTTGTCAAGGAAAAGTGATGGGTGATGTATCACAAAACTCACGATTGGCGTTGGATGGCCCTTCTCCGGGAATGTCCTCTGCACGATCCAAGGATATTTCGCGTTATCGCAATTTTGCGAGGTTTATGTCGACGATGAATGGTTTCAGCGCCATTCGTCACAAAGAAGAAGGCAAGAATTTATAATCTCGATACCGAGCATACCTCCCTTCTACTGATAAATTTTTCGCAGATTACTAATCAACGGACTTGATTTTTTTTTGAGAAATGTAAACAATAATTTTCAAAATCCAATTTGTTTATAAGATGAAACCTAATAATTTTGAAACAGTTCGGAATTAGCCATGAGAGACAATTAAATTCAGAGAAATCAAAAAGCAAATCACTACGATTTGTTGTTGATAATTATTATTTTCATTTATTTCTATAATTACGAATTAATCTGTATATTTATAATTTTTCTCACGCTATACAAATATTGACAATTGTAATGAAATTCATTGATCCAAATATGTGATGAAATTCAAAAAGAATTCAAAATTTTCGTCATTTTTCTTGTAATTTTATTATTTTTTTTTCACAGGTTCCTGGTTCATTCAGGCGATCTGCGACGTGCTAACGACTGGTGAAAGTCTTTCAGTCTTCCAATGGCAGACAAGAGTGATCGAAAAAGTCGGAAAAAAAGTTGGTTACGTAAACGAATGCAGAATGGCGTCCCAGTTACCCGAGTTCACTACAAGACTCGAGACTGAGGTCTATTTTCCTCCATATAAGGAGGAAATCGAAGAGGAAGCGGTATACATTCCTCATATGGAAAATATGGTACCACTTCAAGCGTCCGTGTTGGATATCCTTAAAAATTATTAGAGGGAAAGCTCATTTAAAGTTAAATGACAGTACGAAGCGAAAGTCTGTGATTTGAGCAGTGCATCTAACGAGTGGTAAAACCACGAAAAAAAATTGGATTCGGAGTCGCGTCGTTGAAATGCGGCATTGTCTTCTTTTTATCAGATTTTTCTTCTCTGGAATTGTTCAGACTGTTTCTGAATAATTCGTGAATATTTTATGTTCTCTCGAAAGAGATGCTACCCCGTGGGCCTAAGTATAATTGTGATTTGCTACAGATATTTCTTACGAAATTATCAAAATCCACGTCGCTTCCTTGTTCCTTTGTCGAAGTTGGAATTTTCAATGTTGTTCGTTTTTTCGACTTTTTTCTTCATAAAAGCGTCAGCTATGACGCGTATTACGAAGAAATATATGAGCTCGTACCCCGACATGAGACTGAAGCCTGCGAATAAGCCCAACAAACCACCGAACGAGGCTGAAAAACAGAGAGTCGTTGAAATTCAAACAATTATTGCGATCCAGTTGAGTCAAATCTGTGCTTGAGGCATGTGTAGAAAAATATTTCAATATTTTCATGTTTTCTACAAAAACGAAAAATATTTTGATCTTTTCTATGTATCTCGCAAGCATTATTCCATTCGTGGAATATTTTTCGTGCATCGATTGATTGAGGTTGGAAAAAAAAAAAAACTGTCCAATATATGGCAGAGCAACCGCAATTTTTTCGAAAAATATAAATATTCTCATTTCTTATCCATAAATATGGGAAAGAATATTGAAATATTGAATATTGAACCACCAATTAAGGTGAGGAAAAGAAAATCGTAAATATTCGTATAATAATTGCGATCCAGTTGAGTCAAAAAACTGCTTAAGGTCTCCGTAAAAAAAATAATTAAATATTTTTATATTTTCTACACAAGAAAGAAGAAAATAGTAAAAAACGTTAAATATTTTCTTACGTACTCTAAGCTTTAATTCATCCGTGATACACAGGGCGGATTGTTCCAACTTCTAGGTAGCCTATCTATAGAAGTTGGAACAACCTGCCCATAGTCGTGTATTAGTCATGAAAAGAGTTACTTAAGTTTAAGAAAACTGCCAAAAATATGGCAAAAGTTTCAATTTTTATCAAGTGCAAATGAAGTTGCCTTTTTTCTGAAAAAAAAAAAAAAATGAAATAAAAAATCTAATAATCCATAAAACTCTGATCTTCGATTGACTCACGATCAATTCTCGTGTTTTCATAGATCAGATGGATTATAAAAAGAGGAAAAAAAAACCAGTTGTGAGAAAGATAAGCGTTTTTAGAAATGGAGCATTACGAAATATTTTTCGTTGCCAAATATTCTAAAAAAATAATATTTTCTGAAAAATATTGAATTTTTATTGATAAAAGCTAGAAATTAAAGCCAGCAGTCAATGATTTTTTTTTTCGTTCGTTTACTCACCAAACACATTTCGCCAGTTGTAATTGGCGTGTCGCCGATACTGGATCGATACCAAGTCACTGAAAAAAATGTGGATCATGCTGGCGTTTGGCACTGCCCCCGCCTCTCTGTTTTGACCAAATATTAGTTGTTGATTAGCAATTGGAGTCAAGCTCTCCCCAACGGTGATTCTGTTAGAAATCGGTACTTGCAATTCCACGGAAGTGGTGTAATAACCTGACCGATCCAAGGCACCGACCGATGACTCGATCGGATACCGATAAAGCATGCAATCTGGCATACATCCGCAAGGTCGATTTTTACCGTAATCTCTTTTTGTTTTATACGTCATCGAAGAAATAGTTTCGCTCGTGAGAACGGCTCCTGGCCACGATGTTTCGTACCATGCTGAAAAAAAAAAAAACAAAAAAAAAAAAAAATACGATTTTCTACGGGCGTTAGTTTTTAGACAAAAATTATGGTAACTAATTGTACTTGTCGAGACTTGACATTTGAAAAAATGTAATTCCGTCGCTCAGCAGTTGAAAAGAGGTGTTTTTTTTGTCGCAATGAAACAAAAGATTGAACTGTTTGGAATTTCATTGAAAACAGCACGAGTTTATTAATAAACGGATTCAATGAATGATCAGGAAATAGTGAAAGATTTATGTATAAATTGACAATTGATCCCTTATCGTTTTCCTTTTTCCAGGCTAAAGTAGAAGGAAGGAATGAGGAATACTTACATGTGTATTCCTTCAAGCATTTGATGTCGTTTAGGTCGCAGACTCTTGTACCTGGAGAAGAATCAACAGCGGTGAATAACTCCTCGGAATTGAGTTATTTGGCAGAAAAAAGGAAATTCGATTGATCTACACATAAAAAAAAAAATTGTTTCGAGTGAAGAAGGAATTGGATGATGAAAAACTGATAACCTTGCTGAGGAAAGTAGTAAGGAATGCATTGGCATTTTTCTCTAATGGTGGTAGCTCGACACGCGGCCAAACAATTTCTGTACGTATAGCGTTCGTACGTCAGATTCAATAACGTTATGTCATAATCGTTGCTTATTTTTCTCTCCTCGCTGAAAATACAATCTCGTGTTTTGACCGAGAGACTTTTGACCTCCTCGGTTGAATAAGTCTCCTCGGGTGAAATGCTCAGGAACATTTGACTGTCCAACCCCACGAGCTTGTTCTCTGCGTTGTGGTCAGGATAATCGTAAGGGTAGTGCAGCATCACCTAGTTTTTTCATTGACATGTGAGTGCGAAAATGAAAATGAAAATTGAAGTTTAAGGATGCTCGTTCTTTCCTCGCGTATACCGCCCAAACGGTCGGAGATAGAGTCTAAGTTCATAGGACCAATTGTGTAGGGCATTAAATTTCCTACAGAAGAGGTCTCGACGAAATTTTTCTATCTCCGGTATTTCAGTCCTCAAATCAAATCGAAAAACGCCTCTTAGAAAAATTTAAGAAAAATATTTTCGATCAGCTCCCAACACTAAACTACTGGAGATAGAAAAATATCGCTTGAGTCTTTTTTCTCGAAAATTTCACGCTCTACAACTTTGGTCCTTTGGTCTTTTGCTCTATCTCCGACCGTTTCGGCAGAATACGCGAACAAAGAACGCACATTTCCCAATTCTAGTAATTAACGACTCCTCAGGAAGGAGCTGCGGCAGAAAACCTTCCAAAACTCTTCCACCCAAAATTCCGTTCCGACGTCACAATTGAGACTCGTCGAAGAGAAGATCTATATAAATGTCGTATCGCTCAAAAAAAAAAAAAATGGACCAAAACATAAAGAACGACATTTTCTCAAAAAAATTCCAATGAAAAATATTGAATATTTGATTATAACAAATTTGAAGCTTACCTTCATTCCATAAGAGCCCAGGATAGTTGCCGCATAGTCGTTCGGGTCAGGATTAACGTACAAGCTAAGCCCCGTTTGATAACCACAAGCGGTCACGCGAATCGGTTTTATTCTAAAAATATTAAATCTTTTCATTTCGTTTCTATCCCTATTTAGAGTAGTGTATGCACTTTTTTTTTACGTCGATTCTTTTCTCGGATCCTTCGTAGTTATGTAATTGAAACTACAACAGGCTCCTTCGCGAGAATAACTCGGTACGAAGAGATCCGAGCAATTTCTCCAAGTTCCTTTCCATTTGCAGTCCAATACGAGACTCGTACAGTTCTGTGTGACCTAAAAAATCACTCGGTTTTATTTGAATCAATAAAATTTTCACGATTCATCGTTATTGTTAATATTTCAACTCGTTCTGACCTCTTCAATAATTTTTTGTATACTATAATTGTTATCGTCAAAAACGCTTTGGAGTCGAGTCAAATTTTCGTACACGTCATCACCATAGAGACCCGGATTCAGTAGCTCGTTCAATAATCCCATTTCCGAAAGTATAAATTCCGCGGTCATATTGTCCGAAAGCTCTCTAATTAATAAAGTTCAAATTTTTCAATAAAATTTCATTCATTTGTTGAAATCCCATTCGAAATATTATCAGTCGGATCGATCGAAATTCCTTATCGCAAATCGATACTCACAAGTGATTAACAAAATCTTTCGCACGACTTAAAGAAATACGATTCATATTGCAAATAGTAACTGCCGGGAATGGATAATTCCAAATTCCATGGTGCGTGGATTCGATCACGGTCACGGTTGGTCTCTCTGAATTGTATTGCCACGCCACGCGCATTAGTTCACCGGCACAGGTCAAAGACGTTGCAACCATTATGGCCCAAATTATTCTGTCAAATAAAAATCATTCAGACGATAAATACACGTTGTCACAAAGATATTATTCGATTGAATGACATTCGTTAGGAGAAGAGCGTTAATTCAATAATCGACGATTAAATTCATTGATGAATAAGCAAATGAAGACGTTGACGAAGAAGTAATAAGTGAATTGACTCGATTTACATTTTTCTATTAATTTTCTTAATTTTTTTTATTGATTTATTTAATGAAAAAATTAAAGTAAATTAATAAATAAATGTACAAAATAAAGATAATTTATAATAAATGTTGATCGAGTTAATTTCAATTTTTTATTTTTTCCTCAATCTCTTCATTTATTTATTTATCAATGAATTTAATTTTCGATATTACAGACGATGTTATAAGGTATTATTAAAATTGGATAAATAATTTAATTTTTGTCTATAAATTCTTTTAACAAATGAAAGAAAACGATTGGAAAATCGAAAAAAATGAAAAAGCGCAAAATAATGCCTCGGACGTTTCTTCTGTTTATTTATTTTCGTGAAGTTCTTATTATTTTTTAAATGGTTTATAAATCATTTGATTATTCGTGCACTTTACCTTTCGATTTTCGTACGATGATTCTGAGCAATGTACTTATAACCGTGTAAACCAGTCCCGAGACAAAATTCTTTGGCTTGTTTTTTCAACACGTTTTTCCATCGCCGACTCTTTTTTTTCACCGTATTTTCTTCTATTTCTTGAGAGATTTTGGGCATATTCTTGAGAAAAAAAAAAGTTAGTTCACGAGTAAAAATTGCGTCGTAGTGGATAGAGCGAAGCCTTTTTCCTCGGCGTTTGCAGGGCGCGAACTGTCGCACCAGTTGTTCACGATTATCGTATTTAGAGGATGTCGTGCGCGTCAACAATCGACATCATAAAATATTCAAGCGACCTTCGCGCAATGGCTTCGTGACACGAATTGAAATCCTTCTTTTCAAAAAAAAAAAGAAAAAAGAAAAAGAATAGCCACAAAACGCATTGTCACTCGATCAATTTTCCTGCAGATTCATCCAGATTATTTTTTTGTTTTCTCGATCAATCGACGCAGCAAATAATCGAAGGCGTTTTTCCTCGTCGTTTCGGCCGGTATTTTTTCTTTCTTTTTTTATTTCGAAAAATATCGTTCGCACTCCTTTCAAAAACGTACCAAGTATTTCGCTCCCTTTTTTTTAGGTACTGCTCTCTGCAGAATTGGAAATCAAAGTCCAAAAACTTACGAAATTTTCTTTTTGTTAATGCCAAATTTTTCAAACATAAAAACGTCGGAAAGTTTACAATTTGGAAACGGATTACAAAGAAAAAAAAAAAAAAAAAAAAAAAAAAATCGCGAGACCTTGCAACTGGTAAAGAAAATCGACATCGTTGATTTTTGTCGTAATAATTCGAAAATTTGGGAGATTCGAAGTTGAGAAACAAAAAAAATTAATCAATATCGACATTTCAAGAAGAATCAACGTCGTTAATTTGTAATTCTTAGACTGAAAAATGAAAAATTAAATAAAAAGAGATAAATACTTTAAATAAATGTGAATAAAATGTGACCAGGAGAAAGATTTATGTGAGGAAATAATATATTTTGCAAAGGTACGTGTGCGCTTCGTGAATTTTGCTCAACGCTCTTCTCTCTCTCTCTCTCTCTCTCTTCGTGTTTAGTACTTTATCTATCCTCCTCAAAGTTTTATTAATGACACTTGCTGAGTCAGTACGAAAGGAGAAGTTACATATATATTTATATGATGTACCTATTCGGTAAAGGAATAAGTTGGATGGTGTCGCGTAGGCGGCATCTTCAAAGTTTAATATCCGAACAACCGAGTCACTCGGCCGTAGCTAGTCAAGACCCTAGAACTTTCGAGAGTATAGTTGAGTACATAGTGTAGAAGAGCAAGTTATATTGCCTCGTGTCTATCCACGAATATTGTGCCTTTCCTTCCGATATTACCACGTTCCTAAATCAAATTGAGTCTCTTGTTCCCTTCGGGCCAGCTAGCAGGCTCCTCGCACTATTTGCCGTTGAATCTTAATTTTGCACAAATTTTTAAACGTCCAGATTCACGATTTTTTATCCCAAATCTTATCCGACAAAAAGGAGTTTTAAAAGATCAAATTTTCGACGAGAAATTCAAAAACTTTGATCAAAGTTGATTTCATAATTCTTTTTATTTTTTATTTTTAATAAATAAATGAAAACAATATTTGTTTGAATTCGTATAAAAATGACGCAATTCTTCTTAAGAATTGAATTCATTCGGAGTAAGAATTGAATTATATTTTCCACTGTGACTGATTCAATCGCTCAAGTCGTTGGTCACTCGACTAGTCTGTGCTCGTATATCGAACTACGAGAATATCAGTATATGAAGCCTCGTTTTTTCATTTTTCATTCGAGCATATTGACTGTCGAAGTGTTTGCAGCGATTAATAATCAGCGACGAGTTACTTATCCACTTGTTTCAATCCTCCCCCTGTTCAACGATCGATAATTCACAGTGGGTGGCAAAGTCAAAAGGCGGGGGAGGGGGGGGGGGGGGGCTCTTGAGTAGCCAAGTGTCACCAAATAGACAGAGGGTGCAAAGATTCTACCCTTTCCTCCTTCGTCCTGAACGTTGTATGTTGCGGAAAGACGTCGAGAGTATAACGTGAAACCATTTTCGTTTTTTTTTTTTTTTTTTTTTCAACAAACTCCGCTTTCTCTTTAAACCATAAAAAAAAGAAAAACGTCTCGCGGCATATTTTTATCGCGGCGGAATAGATGAATATCAAGGAACATTGGTCTCGAGCACGAGATTCGAAGATTTGACATCCTCTCGCGAGAACACTTTTCGTTCGAATTTTCTTCAATTGTTGTGAAAAATGATTGAATGTTCAGTAAAATATTGAATGAACGTTTATTTTTAATCGTTGCAATGTCGAAAATTAATAAAAATTCTCATGCATCGCTAAATTATGTTTACCGATTCATTATTAAATTATTTCTTTACTGTTTCATCAATGCTGCACTGAATATCATTCGATCAATGAATTTATTCACGATTTCGATAAAATCAAGAATTATTGTTTTATCTCATTGAAGTTTAATGTTGATGAAGGTAAATTTATTAATTTTTTTCTTTTTTCAATATACAGCTTGAAATGTTTAAGCATGCAGAGTCTACCAAAAATCGTTGAGATATTCGACCGAATTGGATTTATTTGAAAAATCATTTCTAAGATCCGCGAAACTCGTTAACTCGGATAAGAAGCGATAAAAATGATTTTCGATGAATTTTTTGCCTCTTGATTCTTGTCTGAAAAAATTCTTCTCAAACGAATTTGAAAAATGACATTTTCTTTTTTGCTATGCTCGAAGGACATAGGCGCGGTAAGTTAATTTTAATTATGGGCTTGTAGCCTCATCGCTGGTTCCTACGACGGGGTGACGCAGGGTGAATTACCGGTTCAGGGGTCGGGACAAACGTTTTATACGAATATTCGTATATATATATATATATTTATATACGTGTGCATACAGATAGGAGCACGTGTATGGAAGAGTCGGGGTAACAAAGTATTATACGCGGCTGCTCCGAACCCCTCGCATCGAAAACCACAAAACTCTTTCCACTCGTCCCCAACAATTTGTTAACTGGTGTGACGTTCTCCCCTTTCGTTCTCCCATATATAAATATACAATAACGTTCAAAAGTTTTTTCAAGCACTAAAATTCGATTTGATAATTAATAAGAAAATTAAAAAATGTTCATTTCAATGTAATTCGAATGAAATATTACGTATTTATTTTACAATGAATTCTGAATCTTTGGGAGCTGTCGACGAAGCAAATTTTCAAAGAAAATTTGATAAACATTTTTAATATTGAATCCGAATAATCCAAATTATTTTCATAATAAATTCACTATTTTCATAATTCTTTTTAATGCTGATCCACTTTGATGGTGAACTTTTAACAGTGAGGTGACTGATAAATCTCGAAAGGAATTTAATCATTGTTCCTTTGAGAAGGGGGCTTTTCGAAACTTTTGAGCTTTAGTGTATATCGTGATTTCACGTGTATCTGAAACACTAGCAATGAAAATTAACTATCCTCTGTGCGTATTACGAGAGAGATATTATACTCTCGTCGTTCCAACCTATAAATGTTCTCGTTGGTTCAAAGTCGATTTCAATTAATAGGGGGCCCCAGATATTTTTACCTAACCAATTTCATTCGGTGTTACATACAATCGTGGGCACAATATCACCATCTTCTTATGTTTTATACAATGAAATTGTAATATCTCGATTCAGGATTTTAATTCCAGTCGATCGGTATTCCAACTCCCCAAATTTCTGTCAAAATACTCCTCGAAGTCAAATCGTTGCAACAAAATCGAAAAAAATTACAATTTTTCATGGAAACATTTGTTCTTTTGTATTTTTTTTTTCTTTCGTTTCATAGAATTTGTGAAATTATTTCATTATACAGAAAAATATTTGGCTCGTTTGTGGCCTCGTTATGATCGATCATGTATATGAGAGATTAAGCAATTCTGCGATTTCGAATACTGGTAAAAATATATTTTTTCTCTTCCAAAGCGAACTTATCGATGTCGAAAAATGTTTCGATTTTTCTTTTCAACCGATTTGATTCGATCCATATCAAATTTTCAAAACGAATCTTTTTCATCCAAGATGAATTTTCTATAAGAAAGGGATAACTGTATACGAAAAATCCCTTACATCTTGACATCACGATGATGCATCCCTGGTGGCAATTTTCGTAATCCCCTTGAAAAAAAAAAATGAAAAAAAAAAAAAAAAAGATCGAATCGGAAGGGAGATTGAGATTTGGAAGCGACGAATTGTTTAAAACTGTCCCATTTTATACGGCAAGTTTGCTATATGATATATACATGTATAATAACTTTCAAAGTGAGCCTTTTCTCTCTCGGGAAAAGACCGTGAACGACGACGACGACGACTATATAGAATGGGCTTATAGATATGAAGAGTTTCCCGGGGATTTCGTGTTCTTTTTGTACGCTATCTGTATTATAGGGGTTCTCGTAAACGACAAAGAAAAAGAGAGAATGATAGACATAGAAATGAAAAAAAAAATGATGCGAGAGAGGGAGAGTGAGAGAAAGAGAGAAACGTGTGTCCCGCTGGTAGGAAAAGTACGACGTGAAAGAAATGTTTTTGGGGGGAGGAGGGGGGGGGGGGGGTTGGAGGGTGCCACATTTCGCGGCACATTGAGTCTACGGGACTTTAAAATGCCCTCGAAACCGAATCTGACCTCCCACACCCCCAATTCAAACCCCATCGAGAACGACACTGCCGCGGAGTTTCTTTTTCACAACGGCACGTTTCTCTACTGCGCTTTTTATATCTATCTATATAATAAATATTGAAGATAAATATATAGCTATATTATGCTACAAAGTATTCGAGTGAAATCTGGTACACACACGTCGTGTGTTTTCAATTGATCAGACGCGATTCACCAAGGGGTTGTTATTTGTAGCATTATAAAGGACACCCTTTTTCAATACGGGCCATCAAATAATTGTACCTTTTTGAATTATTGATACTGATATATCGAAACCCCCTACGTTTATCTCTGGCGATTTTCATTTCGAGTTTTCGCATCATCGATTTAACGATGAATTTTTATAATTAATAATTTTTCTAATTCTAGTTACCGAGGACTGATTTTTTTGGGAAAATCATTCGAATGAATCAACGGTCCAGATGGCAGAGAACGAACAATTGTAATTTTTTTTGTATTTTCGCATCGGTCGACCTATTCGTTCTCGATTTTCTTATTCGAATTTTAGTCAGAGATTTAAAAAAATGAAAAATGGATTAATCTTGGTGGTTCAAGTCGAAAGAATGATAAATTTTGGTGTTTTTAAAAATGTTTGAAAAATAAGAGAAAAATGATTTCGATTAAACAGTTGAGGAGCTTCGAAAAGAAGGATTCTCGCGAGAAAGCAGGACGTGTGGTATCCGGCCAAAATCGCGGGTACAACCTCCCTCCCAAAGATACGTCGAATTTCGAAGGGTTCGCGAGCTTCTGGGGATGAGATTACGGAAAAGTGTAGAAAGAGAGAGAGAGAGAGAAAGAGAAAGAGGGATAAAAAAATAGCTCGGTAATATAAGTCGTGGCTGAAAGACGCGACGGGATTCTGGCATGAATCGTATAGAGGATATATGGGGGCCTCCTCTCTCGCTATTCTCGTTCTTCCATACTCGTTTTGTCTCTATTGGTATATAGGACACGTGGGGAGAGACTTTATGGGGGTTTTCGACGAGTATATTTCCTGATTGAGTGAACTAATCCACGCAAAGGAGGTTTTATCGTCGAAGTATACCTAATCGAAGGGGCTCCAAACTCGCTGCCACTGAATTCTTTTGCCATCTATATATATACATATACGAAGTTCAAAAACAGTAAGCTTTTTCTTACCTAAGACCGATGCATCTTCAATATTTCTCGTGACATCAGCCTTTTTGACAAGTTTTCAAAACAGTTTGTACTCTACGTGCACTGTACTCGGCTCTGTCAGACCTCGAAACGGACCTTTGAATCTTTATATCTTTAGCGGACAATCAATGATAATTCTTTCCAAAATTGTATTCGGTAACAAAAGTTATGAAGGTCGAGCAAGTGATTTTTGTGAGTGAGTTATCGAGTGAAAAAAATATTTCATCGAATGAATGATTGTTTCGTGATTCATTTTCGACGATAATTAAATAAATAGTAAAGAAAAAAACTGTTGAATTCTAAATCTCATTGAATTCGGGAGAAAAAAAAAATTAGAAAATAAAGCAGCATAACGTAGAAAAAAAAAAGCGAGAAAGCGGGAAGAAAAATCTGTAAATTCGAAGGAACATGGCATGGGCGGGACAACGGGCCGATCTTTTAATCGTAACTTTCGTGGTACAGCGAAACCTGGCTTCGGAAGATCGAAGGGGGGACCAAACGAAATCCACGAGTGCAAGGAAAATCTATTTTTATTGTCTTCCCACGCGATCGGGCGTTCTAGTAAGAACCGTATTTATCCTCGATGCTTTTGGAGACAAGCACGAGAAAGAGCTTTCGAGAAACCAAGAAAAGGTTCTATACTAAAAAAAAAAAAAAAAAAAAAAAAAAAAAAAACGGATAATAAAAAAAATTGAGCATGAAAATGAAAAGAAAAAATAAATTCATTGCGAATTCCAGTATTATAGCTTTTAATCCGATAAAAAAACAAATGAATTTTCTCAAAGTAAGGAAAAGATGAGCGAGCATCGAGATAGAGACATTCTTACTTAATTATTTTGACGAAATCTGAAAATAAACCAATAAAACTCGAGTTAGTATACGAGTATCGCTCGAATAATCGATTAAAACGAAATCCCTCAAAATTCGATGTCTTTTCTGTCCATTTTTGAAGACCCATTCCCTCATCGCGTTTGCAGCAGCAAATTCTCGGTTCTAAGTTTTAACGCGTGGGCTGTCCGGGCACAGTGTCGAGCACGAACATTACAAAACGCTCTGTACAATACGAGCGTAAAATCTGAGGATAGAAGAATGAATATTCAACGGTAAACATCGTGCTATCGTTCTATCCCTCGATGCGACACTTGTAAAGGGTTGAAAGTCAGAGGGTTGCGAGAGAAAGAGCAAGAGAGAGAGAGAGGGAGAGAGAATTTCGTATCCACTGACTCGTTCGCACATTAAAGCGTGAACACGAGTATATATATATATATATATATATAAACACGTGTGACGTCTATAGATATATTAAAAATACGTAGGAAGCCCTAAAACTCTCGGGTTTGCTATATAGGGCAAGCATAAGTATCTCTTGTGGTCAAGCTGAGAGGACACCACTCGTTTATGATATTACATGTATAATACTGGCCAGTGGTCAAGTGATTTTCTGCCCCTCTCCCTATCTCTCTCTCTCTCTTTCTGTACAACAACCCCCAGAGTTGCCTAATCTCCTACGTGCTGTTCTGACAGTACACACACAGCTCCACTTTTCGTAGATACAGCACGTTGTTCCCACTTTGCGAGTCCTGACATATTATAATAATGTTTCGCGTTACGTTAGCTTGACCGCGTTTTCTCTACGATTAGCATTTCCCAAGATAGTCAAATTCGTATACAGAATTTAGTGAAAAAAAATTCGGTTTTTTAATTCTAATGTAATTGATTTATTATTCAAAGCTTTCGAATTTTCAATTACTTTGCTGTTTATGAATTTTTATTTTTTATTGCGTTTAGATTATCGAGGATATTATTGTCGAGGATAAAGGAACAGCTTTGAGTTTTTTCTTGTTACATCGGGACAAACATATCTCCCTTTGCCTCCTCGTTCGATTCGCTGTTTTGATTCCTACTGCTATAGAGAAGACATTTATCAATGTCCCCTTCCTCTCTCTCCCTCTCTCTCTCTCTCTTCCTTTCTCTGTCGGATTCTCTATCTATCTCTCCATTTATATCGCTATGGAGGAGCAAGCACAGTATTAGTTAGGGTGACTGTGGTGGGAGGGAACGAACTGGACATCCTCGATTTATTGCCTCCTTCCATTCATACGTATAGCTTCGACGAATGTGTTATATATATATATTCAATGATATTTAGTTAGAAAAAATGCAGTATTTTCTCGTTGCTTCTGATCCGAAATGATTAGCGAACTGTCGCGAATTTTAATACGAAAAATTTACCGATTTTGTTGGTTCGATCTTTGAAGCCCAATTTTTGATCATATAAAACTTATTTTTATACCATCATTTTCGACTTCGTGATGTGCCTCCGAAATGCCGGTTGTCAAAAATGCTGAAAGCTTTGAAAATTCAGCGATTTATAAAAAATTATGTCGATCAGGATTTTGACAAAATGTAGAGGGCTCGAGAAGGACCCCTGGAAAATGGTGAGATGAAAATATGTCGCGAGAACCCGCATCATCACTCGGTCTTGGAGGATCGACGAATATTCAGAACCTTACGCGCATCAAATTAGCCGTGAAATACTTTTTATGCGCCTCGAATATTTTTCTCCCTTTGCCAAAAGTATATACAGCGCCCTTTTTCTCGTCTACCGAATGACGCTTTTTTCACTTTTTTTTTCCCTTTATACAGGCAACTTGAACCACGATTCGAGTCTCAGACAGCAGGTCTGTTTTTTCTTCGCACTCGTTGTTCATATTATTTGAGTCCGATGACCTGAATATTTGATGAAAAACAAAAAGTCTCGTTACTCGACTGAAGAAATTACTGACGTTTTAAAAAAAATCGCGTAAAAATTGCGTAAAAAAAAAAGAAAAGACAATAAATGTTTCTCAGGTCGAAAGGAAATGAGGGAAAAAAAAGGTGTTTGCCTCCTGTGCACGCTGTGCGGAGTCAATAAAATGAAAGACGGGACTCGTTTGATACGCGTCAGGTCGATTTTGCTTGTCGATTCTCTCTACCGATTCTTTTTGACCGCAAGGAAGAATGGTCAGCGCGTTCACGCGATACACACGTTCTCTATACACAAGCTCTTATTACGTATGCAAAGTACGAACATTCGAAAGCGGAATCGAGTATCTTCGATTCGCTGAACTAACTCGGGGGAGAACATTTCGTTCTACGTGCTAACCGCACTTACGATCCTGTCAATCTCAATAAACTTTCGTTCAATGGACCGGTTGTTCGTTGATCGTTATGCGAGCTTAGCCAACTTTAAGGTAACTTCCTCGTGACGCGAACAAAAAAATGAGAGTGCGTGCACGTACGATCGGCGATTGAAACGATTTTTTTTTTCCTTTTTACGCACGGTCTCGAAACTTTTGGTTCTTCGTGCTTTGCGCACAAATTTTTTTTTTCGTTTCTTTCTTTGAAAATTGTGACGAAAACCTTTCTGATCTTTTGAAAAATTCGTTGAACCATTGAGAAAATGGGCTACACCGCGATGTTTCTCGGTTCATCAACTTCAAGATCAGGACCAAATGACATTTAATCCTTGGCCCTCATAACCGAGTCGGAAACGTCCCTGATTTCATCAATAAAAACTTATTTTTTGTATATTTAGCAAACTTTTTTTTCTTTTTTTTTGTTTTACAAAGTTTTTGTCATTAAAAGTTCACCGAATGTGACTCGTTCGTAGATCATTCTCTTCGTTATGAAAAAAACGAAAGGAATCATGTATAAATTCATCTAATTTTCGCCTCCGAGGAACATCTTGCGTTAGAGAAAAGATTTGGCTCGATTTCGAGCCTGCCCGGAGCATTTGTAATGCGAAAAAAAATATTTCAGACGTCCCAGAGTTGACGAAATACTGCGCCATGTCCGATCTACATTTATATATCGGGAATCGAAAAAATGAAAAGGATCCAATTACCAATTCGCCCTCGCCATTTCCCCCTCTTATTTCTTCTCATTTTCTCATCTTCAATACGATTGATCCTGGTGCGTGCATGTATTTGTCTCGGAATACCGTACATGACCAAACGTACTACAAGAACTTTGTTTTTCGCGAGCATGTACTATAATATCGAACGAGCGACTAGCACCCTCTCGTATCCTATATAATATTTCTTTCTCTCCCGTTGTCAACGTGCCCAGTTTCACATTCACACACGTATACGTATGAAGAGATAGTAGGTATCAAGGCAAAAGCACGGCCAGAAATTCATTAGCGGTATCTGATATTTCTAGTGGGTGCTTCCCACGAGAATAAATCATGGCGAGAATGCTCATACGCGAGAAACCGGACCAGCGGACACGACGAAAACGTTTTTCGGTCTCTCTTAGACCGAAGCTTTTCATGTACGATGCTCATATTTTAATACAAAATACAAATAAACAAAAGTAGAAAATAAAATCATATTTATTTGCGACATTCGATCAAAAAAATAAAATTTTTTTATCAATGTTGAGCAACGACATTATTAATTAATTAGAAAAATGACAAATTTTTTTTGTGTATTCGGAACAACGGTTCGGTGTATCGATCACTCTGCGACAATCTCGATCTTTCGATTTTGAGAAATAATGAAAGAAAATAGTTTTTCGAATGTTTTTGAATTATTCATAGATTATTTATGCCACGGGAATTATCATCGCTAAACGCACAGTCTTGGAAACAGAGCGAAAATAGAATCGAGAGTGAAAAACCTGAAATGCAGGAAGAAACAGACGGTTTTTTTTTTTTTTTTTTTACTATGCTTACGGGGACTAAACGTTCGAACGTGATCGGAGCTTAAATCGTTGGCGAACATTCTACAAAATCTCGTTACGCACCCTCTTCCGTTAAGGGCAGAAAAGCCTGTTCGAGATATATTTATATACATGCATGGTCAAAGCGGAACAACGCGAATTTCTTCGGAAAATAAATATATACAGGGTGTTCTAATTGAAATAACAAACTGTTTTGTTTTTTTTTTTACACCCGAAATTTCGAAACTGAAAGAAATCATACGTGTCAGCTGTCAAAAAAATCAAAGTTACATTCCTTTCGAATGGGTAAGCATATATTTTTTGTTGTAAATCGCAGACAATTTCGTGTTCAGAATAACACAAAACTTGGAAGTATTTTGAAAACATTTTTTACTAATACGAATAGTATGAAATTAATATTTTCAGTTTGTTTTTTGTTTTTATTTTGTTTGATCGTTTATCTGAATATTTCATAATTTTTTCAATTCATAAATCCGACACCCCGTGTACAAATTTTGTGTATAAACGGTGCGCGTAAGGATTGAGAGGCTTCGAGAGTTCGCGATTTAGTACAGGTCTTACGATCGTTTCAATCTTAGCCGCATTCGTGACCATCGATGCGTGTCTCGTGTCCGCTCGGGCTTCTTCGAGCCTTTGAAAATCATATTAATTTTACTCTCGAGTAATATAATCGAAGCTGAGCCAAGTCCTCGGCCAAGTCTTAATAGACTCGTCGCGTCCTTAGCTATCGTCATTCTCTTATCAATCGTTCTTCTTATTGATACGTCTCGAAGCTCGTCAGCACTTTGACAAACTTTTAATGGACTCCTGACGTTTTGAGGATGTAATATATTATTTTGCGGATGCTTCATTTTATCGGTTTTTTAAAGATATTTTCTATTTGACATTTGATTCGCATCGAACAAGATCTTCTTTTCTTCAAAATTTTTGATAAACTTGAATGAAAGTTTTTTTTCAGAAAGCTATTCAAGTAAAAGCTCGCGACCAAAATTCTGTTCGCAGATATTTTTTATCCATTTCTCCACCTACGCTGTTTAGTAAATGTTCAGCTCAACAATCTCCAATGATTTCACAAAAAACAGTTCCATTCTGAAGTTTCGAAATCGAATAACTATACGATCGGCTGTTCGTAATGATTTCGCAAAAACGTTTTCATCACAATAAAATTGACGTT
Source organism: Campoplex capitator (assembly GCA_037576405.1). Classification (NCBI taxonomy): domain Eukaryota; kingdom Metazoa; phylum Arthropoda; class Insecta; order Hymenoptera; family Ichneumonidae; genus Campoplex; species Campoplex capitator. Next base: position 1,154,986 of record JARBWI010000323.1, on the reverse strand, counting down.
TCTCCCAGCATTTTCTTTGTTCTGACGAGAGAGAAAGTTTTTGAAACGTTGCATTCGCGGTGTCCAACTTTTGAATAGCCAACGAGCCGTTTTTATTTGCTTCTCTCATATCGAATATTTTCGTTGAGTAAAAATTACGAGTGAATTAGCTAAGGAGGCGGTTGGACCACTGCCAGGCAAAGAGAACGAGCCTAAATCGAGAGCAAGTCTTGCGTACAGCACGCGAATATCTCGTATATATTACCAAATTTCAAATTAATTTCTCATGTATATAACACGCATAGCGAATGACAGAATATATATTTATACAGATGGAGATACACGTTCGTGTCTATATATACATATATATATAAAGTTGAAGGTTCGGCGATAAATCACACGTGACGCGTTGCTCGGGAGGACGCGCGAGGTTCAACCCCGTAACGCTCGGGTCGGGGGATACGCCAGGGTGCATCCAGGCTCCTAAATCATCCCAGCGTTAATTGCGGCATCGCGAGAAATTAATCCCCAGTCTATTATTCCTCCTGTGACTTTATTACGAGCACAGATAAATACTGTAACGTTTGTATAAACGAGAAGTTCATGGGGAATAACGCGGCTTTTGAAAAGGTATAATCATTTCGAATGTGCGGACTAAATGGGATGCGGATTGCAAGAGCACGTGATCGAGATCTTGGATCAAGCGTTGAACATGGACGAGAGATCGTCGAAGTTGATTGAAAAATTGTTTTTTTTTGTTTTTTTGTTTTCATAAGAAAATTGTGACGAATTCTGTCAACTTTTTGCACTCTTAATGCAGAAGAAAGTGGTATAAGAAAGAAAAAAAAATTTATTGAGCTGCAACAAAAAGATTACAAAATTTAAGTCAAGACTCTCCGCGGGGGTCAGTTTGAGGAAAAAAGGGAGTTGAAAAAAATGGTGGTAAAATGGGGATGAGAAAGGGAGGAGAATAACGCGAAGAAACGGGAGTTTTGAAACCCCCTTGCTAAACAAGCCTAATTTTGTGTTGAGTTAAAGGAAAGGAAAGGGCGATCCTGTAACGTGAAAAAAAAAAACGTGCCTCTAGTTCTTTTCTCTTTGGCGAGATCACGTATGGCCCTTTGCCACGATTTTTCACCGAGGGCTCGAGAAATATAGACGACTCCGATATCACGTAATGATATTCCCTTTTCTTGCACTCTATAACCATACGGAGTATCTTTGATATACATATTTATTTCATGATATATATATATATATATGTATATCTGCTGTGCAAAACCTTTTTCTCTTGTCTCGAATATGTGGACGAGGGCTTTTTTTCTCGTGTGCCAGTCACGTGCGTCGCATCGATTTTTTTTTTTTCGCAATATTTATCTACTTTGATGCACAACTATTTCTATGAATTGAACTATACGCAGCTTCGGTACGAACGATGAACCGTCATTGGTTCAAACTATTCGATTAAAATTGCAATTTCAAATTTAAAGAGAATTAATGAAGAAACGGTAACGAATATTTTTTCAATTTTTCATTAATTTCAAATGGATTGCCGATCACTTTTGTCAACCATGAATCCTTTTCCGTTCATTTGATTTCTTTAAAATAATGCAAATTACTACTCGTTCCATTATAATTTCATTGCGTAATGAAAAACGTCCGCAGAGGTCTATTGTCTCGGGGCATGGAGATGAGAAATTCGATTACAAATTCGTAAAGTTGATTTTAAGGTTAAACACGAATGAGTGTAACCTCCCAGTGAAAAATGTATTCTGAAAGAATTCCGGGGAAAACTATTGAACAGCGTTATTTTTGTTAATATTCCTTTTCACGCTGGAAGTATAGCGACCGCGGATATTGGTCGGACAATCAGTGCTCGTATGTCCGAGTCAACAGACTCCGGCGATGTGGATTGATCGCTAAATGTGTCGAAGATATAAAAAGGTATGTACACGCCCGCTTCACACGCAGAAAAGATTCCTCTGTTCGGTGAGGATTGAAGTTAAGAAAGCAAAGAGTCTCGATGACGATTGTCCGGGGGTTGGTCAACAAAAGAAACCCGAATGAAAGAGAAAGAGAGAGAGAGAGAGAGAGAAAGAAAAAGAGAAGACTTCGAATGGATACGGTGGTGTATGCGTCTTGACCAGCCAGGGACTCCCAAAACGAAGGTGGTTCGAATACAAAACGTCGTTTATTGCGACGGTATAGAGAATGCGAGTGAGAAAAAACATGTGTACGAGTTATTCCGGCTCGACTCAACGTTTGACATTCTCGAGATCCAAGACTTTTTTTTTTCTCTTCCAATCTATTTTTTATTCTCAATAATATTCTGAGATTCTAACGAAACAAAACGGTGAATTTGTATTTTTCAAATGTCTATATAAATGGTGATAAAATGAAAAGATCTTACAGCCATATAAACCGGCCTCGAATCTCGTGTTTGAAGAAAACAAAAAGTTCTTAATGAACGCAGCAGTGAAATTGGCACATTAGAACCGGAGCAACATTGCACGAAATCCTAAATCCAACGGGACGTGGATCAAGGACTCGAGTAAACGCGAAAAGTCCTGTAGATTTAGGTATACCGGAGGAAGAACAAGTGGAGAAATTGTCCCATACGCGTTAGTGAGAGGAATAGATATACGAGGAAAGAGAGAGAGAGGGAGAGAGAGAGAGAGAGTCGCTTCTTTAAGTAGAAGAGAGACTGAGAGAGCGAGAGAATAAGTAGAGATTTCCAACTGACCAGAGAAGTTCTCGATGGGAAGAACAAGAGAAGGTGAATATGTGTGTGATCGTTGGATGAGAGAGAAGTGAGACGAGAGAGTATCGAAAATGTAGGGTGGAACGAAACGATCGAGAGGAATCGAGAGACCAGGAGAGAAAGAGAGAGAGAGAAAAAGAAGCGACGATCGCGTCGAGGGAGAAAGGAGTGTGGCTAGTGATTGGATTACAGTCAGGGAGTCCCAACGGACTCGCCAAATGACCGGGACAAATTGCCCCTTGCCTTCGGGAATACTTATATATCCAATGGGGCTCTATCGCAGCTTCATGTGTGTTCTCTTTCCTCTCTACGAGATCTTCACATCGCATTCTTACATGTATATGTATATATCGAGGTGAAGATGGGACGTGAAGATCCAAAGTATCGCTATACATAGATGTCAAAAACTTAGGTACAAAAAAGGGCGAAATTTGAAGAATTTCACGTGTCAATTTCCTTTCAAGACTTTCTTTCGATCTTATAAAATGCATTCATTACTTGTAACCGCATTGGTCAAATGAGAAGATAACTCCAAAACGAAGATTCATCGATCAACAAATCGTCGTCTTTGGCCAGAGATATCTCCAAATTACTCCCATTTTTAAAGCACTTTTTTTCTTTTTTTTTTTTACAATGAAGCTACTTTTCTTTTAGGAATAAAAAATTTACGCAAAAACATTTTTTAGTGTCGTGGAAATCTGGAGACAGGAGATTTTGGAGTTATCTCTATTCGATCTATGGAGCTTCGATGTGTGTGAGTGTGTTCCAAAAATGTATGGTAAAGAGAAAAAAAAAACTTGGTCAGTTTCGTCAAAGTATATCGTCTGTGATGTTACATTTTCCTCTCGTCCATAGGCCTCTCGGTGACGATCTCACATATAATCTTCAAGATAAAGTTACCGTCGACACACCTCTTTCAGCGCCGTCTCTTCCTTTCTTCTCACTTATTTTTTGTCCCCCTTTTTTTTTTCATCTTCCTCGTATAAAATGCTCGATAGCCAAGAGCGTTTTCACGTGACACAACAACCGGACCTTTTTACTTCATTGTTTATCGTCTGACTATACCGGACTTGGCTCGACTTTTTTTTTTTATGGAAGACAGAGGATTTCCGGTCTTGTTACGCGTGACAAAAATCCTCGTAATAGTCGTACGCGCGGCTAACACGTAATCGGACATTTCTGAGCCTGTTTTATCAGCCATTGGGTCAGAAAAAGAGATAATTAACTGTTCCCATAAATTCCGAAATTGTTTTCAATCTTATTATTCCAACTCGAAACATTTTTATGACACGGATCCATTCATTTTCAAAGTATATCCGATGATTCTTGTTTTAATTTTTCCAATGAATTTTGAACTTTTTTCTATTCGAATTCACCATTTTAATATCAAAATCGCAGGATTTGATTAAAAATCGTTCAAGTGCTCGGGAAATTGTTTGATTCATTTTTCATTAATTTAATTAGTCAAATTGCGAATCAAGAGAGAGAGAGAGAATAAAAAATATAACAAGGGCCCAGAGATTCACCGCAGCGAAATTGCTTGCGGAGAGGATCATAATGTTTTTCTTTCGTCCTGATTTTTCGTACACGGAATATCGTGGATATATTTCTCGTTCGATTGCCAGATGGTACGCGGCTTCGCCATGTATTGCTGTCTCACAGACACGATACGTTTCTCGGATCAACCCTATGCGCCCGCGCGCGCGCTTGCATTTAGGAAAAAAGGGCGGTTCGCGCCAACGACTCTCTCAGGGGTTCTGTACTCACGAGTTATTCAGTACTACGTCTATAACGAAAAACAGAGAATGAAATTTTTTTACGAAATTCTGCGCCACACGGAGAGGATTCCTCGTCGTTGATCCGACGACCATTCCTAAATAAAGATGTCCTTTTTTTTCTCCATTCAGATCGTTTGTCCTTCTCGGATTATATACCTCCCATGATGCATGCAAAAAAAAAATTCCAACGATCCCTACGAAATCGTTGCAATTATATACGTTCGTCGTGGTCCCTGAATCATACTTTCTTCTTCATTGTCGTTTATTCTTTTTTCATCAATCCAGAGAACAAATACCTTAGAAAAATATAGAAAGTAAATATAAATTCGCATTTTGTTGCTCACAAGTTGAAAGAGGAACAGAATTTTACGAAAGCAACCTGCTCTCGACAATCGTAACCGCACGAAAATCCCTCAGATTCGATTCCTATTCAGAGAGGCTGTATGAAAATAAAATCGTAATCATCCAGTTTGAGTACTTTTACGAAAAACGATCGAAATATATTTTTTTTTCGGCTTGAATCCGTTTGTTCCATTATGATAAGGAATATTTCGTTGGGGGAGGCTGACATTTATCATTTTCAGGAAATTGTTCAAACTGCATAATTGTAACGTTTTCGAAAACAGCTGGAAATGTTATTCTTTGGTGGTAAGAGTTTCTGCTGGAGCGCGAGCTCCCGTTTTGAATGTACTGTGCATGGTCTCGAGTCTCTGCCGCGACTCTAAATATACGTTCGGTTAATAAATAGTGAAGAATTTGATGTCGAAAAAAATTTAGGGCACAGTGCAAGATCGAGTTGGTTCTAACCGGTAGTCGTTATTTCACCTTTTGTGTAAGAAATAAGATTGAGCAGGGAAGATCGTTCGACATGAGAACGGCGGAGGGAATGATCGTGACGCGAAAAAGCGGGAGCGCAGTTAAAGCGATTCCGTGTGGCACCTTTAATGTCTACGTACCAGCAGGACCGATTAGTTTGGCCATTAAAAGCAATCGCGGAACAAGCGAAGACGGAAGAGGGAGAAAAATAATAGTAGATGCGAGAAAAAAAAGTGGGAGAAGGAAAGAGAGAGAGAGAGAGAGAAAAGAGGAAGCGTTATTACCCACGGCGCGTAGAAATCGGCGGTGTTATCTCCCCGCTCAATTAGATCCGTAAAGAATAGCGCATGGTCCATTGGTCCGAGTCATATAAATCGCTTGAATCCCCTAAAAATATATATATATATATATACAAATGTATAAACTTGTACGATGACCCTTTCCCCTTCCAGGACTTTTCGTGGCATTTTTTCCCTCTCTCTCTCTATACGAACTTCTATTGTGTTACGTCTTTTCTATTCCCGAATTATTATCGTTTCAATCGTTTGTTCTCGTTATTTTGCCGATGTACGAGCAAACTTTAGCCCCATTTTGTCTCGCAGTTACAACATTTCTCGTGATGCTATACGCTCAAGTTCCTCAACTTTGAGTGGTCATCTCGAATCTCGTATCGTTTGCCCTCCTCGATTGAACGTCGGTACGAGTAGGTCACTTAAATACTTGCACAGATTCTCCAAGCTCAACTGTACAAGAAAAGGCTGAACTATTACGTCTAGAGCGATTCGAGGAGTGTTGTGATCGAGTAAAAGGGAACGAACCGAGATATGTCATTGCAGCGATTAATACGAGAGATTTGAACGACTAGCAAAGTTCGTATTCGTACGAAAAATATTTTATTTTATCGATTTTCATTATTACCCGAGTTCTCCGTTCCCTTTGATACAAATTGATGAAAAATTTTAAGGAATTTCATTGAATTTTACATCTTACTTTTATATCTATCGAAAGAGATGAATAATTTTTCACTCTCTTGCAGAATAATGTCAATTAATCATGAAATTTTATAACTTTTTTTCAATGTTTTACAACCAAACGGTTTTATCTTTGATAAAATACTTCAATATAACGAAAAATGGCATAATAAACTCATCAATACATTTATTTGTACCAATAGAACTCTGGCAACGACGAGTATCAACATCAATATCTTGTAACTCATTCATATAACTTTATATAGATCGGATCCACAGATCCTTCGCGCCTGTTACTGGACCCTTCTTATTTCACGAGACATAACGCGAAGGGTTATGAGAATCGGGGATACTCCTTCGCATCGCAATCGAATCTCTCTCTCTCTCTCTTTCATTCAGATATATATATACAAACAGTCAGAAAGATCGAATAAGCTTTGTGATCCTGACAATAAATACGTTGGACTCAATGCTCCGATTTTATCCCAAAAACTAGAGAACGAAATAAAGAAACCACAAAGCTCAAGTACAAATAAATTTGTCATTAAAATCTTTCAGTCGAGCAAGCTAAATTATCAATTCTTTTGTCAAATATTCTGTCACGATTTTATTATTTCCAGATATCAATGAAAAAAAAAACAAAAAAAAACCACAAATAAAAAGAAAAAACCTCTAAAATGATTGATCCAAACTGAACACAAAAGCCACATCAAAATGACGCGATGAAAACAATACGAAAAAGCTATGATCAGAATGATTATTACCGACGTTTTCCTAACTAACTCAAAAATCATGAACAAAAGAGCGAAAAAAGGTCGAAAACAAAAAAATTCGAATATGAATTTCTCATCAATGAATATATAAGTAGACGAGAAAGTGGATAAAAATCAATCGACTTGGAACGTCATAAGTTTTATATCCAGACGATAATAAATACATTTTATTAGAGATTCTTCGAGAGTGAGACGCATAAATCATCGTTATCCCATGTATCGATCGTACATAGAAACGAGAAATCGAAGTGCTCGAACAATTAAGTCACAGTTGTGTAACGTATCGCTATATATCTATAGATGAAGAGTAAATTTACTGCTGTTTAACTCCCATCGAAAGGAAGCGCGGAAGTTGAACGATAAATAAGCCGTACAGAGCCAATCGTTTGATATCCAGTCGAAAAGATTGAGAATGTATATATACGTAGCTATTGAACGGGGGAGAATGGGAGAATGAGGGAAAAAGAAATCAGGGTGAGAAGTACAAATTGAGTGAACTCTATGCTTGTATACCTATATATATATATATATATATATATATTTCGAGGATGTTAGTACTAACTGGTCTCCTCGTGGAATAAGACGCGGAAAAAGGGGCGTGGAAAGGGGGTTTGTTGTCCCAACAGAGGCGATCTGATTGCCCCGTTAGTGGAGTCAAGTTAGCGTTGCCCGGTCGAGTTCTCGTAACTCGCACAGCCCATATAATCGAGCCAAGTTATCTGCGTGTGTGGCACGAGACTTCTTTTTCTTAAAGCTGGTAAAGCGAGTACAAATAGAAGAAATAGTGAGACGAATGGAAGACGAATTGGTAATAACTTTAGCTAAGAGAGTTAATGAGATAAAAGAGCCCAAGTGTTACTCGGTAAAATCATTTCCTCGCTTTTCTTATATACGTATATATCTTTCCTCGTTTAGCCTCACGAGACTCCGAGTACAAACTCCTGATTAGTTACACTTCCTTGGCAATCTTTCTCTCTTTCTCTCTCTCTTCCATTCGTCTTTCTCTTCTTCTTTCATCAGTTCGAACAATCGACTTCTAATTCGGAACTCTCGATTGATTCACCTCGCAGCATCCGAGACTCCAACGGAACTTGTCTCTTTGGCGAATTTATTTTCAGTTCCGACTTTAGGCACACTTCTTGAACGTTTTTTTTTATTAGTATTTAATGCGATATCCGAAACAGCGGAGTTTCAAATATCCGCTTAATTTGACAGAAATTTTGTATTTCTTTGTCGCAATCGTCGCACTCTTAAATCTCGCGGCTGTTATCACATTTTTCCCATGATTCAAAGATTTTTTTATCATCGTCCTATTCGTGAAGATGAATGTAAAAAAAATACAATTTCAATCACGGAATCTTAGGCCAAGTAATTCATCGTTTATAGATCAAGTAACTTTTGTTTTCTCAAATAAATCTGACTCTTCCGACTCGTCGCTGCGATATCGAATCGTTTGTTTCAGAAAAACGATGAAACTAATGGTGAACATGGCGTCAAATAGCTTCGATCTCCACTAATCAAAGACTCGCTGCTGTTCCTCTTTTTCGTCACCGAGTCGTTTATCTCGGCGGAACTTTTGTTTTCGGGAGAGCCAAGAAGGCAGGCTTCTTGTATAGTTTCCCAGGAGAACATTATCCAATTGCTTCCTTTAACGATCTTCCGGGTGGAGGAGCACTCGAGAGAACTCGCTTGAGTGGACTGACCAATGATTGTTCAAGAAAAAAAAAATTTTTTTCAAATTTTTTTTCTCCATTTCTTTACACAAATTAGAAATTCGATTTTGACTTTCTAAATTCGTTGATTCACCAAAAAGTTTGCAACGTTAAACGTTGCAAACTTTTGCAATCATCCACCACCGTAGCAAAATGATTGATGAAAAATTGGTTAATTCCCGCATATATTTGACTATCAGAATAGAAGTGCGAGCGAAGCGACACCAATTTGGTGCTCTTTACGGGTCAAGCTTTATCGAGTTGCTCGTGGTGTATCGCGAGGGTCTCGAGTAAAAATGAGAAAAAAGACTAAAAAGCGTGACGGAAGAAGAAGAAGGACCATATCGTGTTGTAGCACAAAGAGTAATGAAGAACAAGGGGTTGGGGATATATGAGCGGGAGGTGGATGAGGATGGTTACGTGTGTAAGGGTTGACGGTTCGGACAAAAGAGCAATGCACGCCGGTTGTTAACGGTGAAAAACGGGTGTGGCGTTCCAGATAAGTGCATGGGATGAGGTTTCTAGCCTCAAGATTCATCTGCCTCTCTCGCTCTTGCCCGTTTTTATGATGGTAACGCGCGTATTGTCACTTGTCGTCATTGCACCGTTGTTTCTCCTCCTCCTCCTCCTCCTTCTCGGTGCGCTAAAGGCGCACGAGTATACCACCGAGTTGTATTGTCCCTGTGTGGCACGTCGAGGATACCACTTGATCACGATCCACCGCGGCACTCAAGTTCGTTCGCTCGTTCAAGAGAAAGCATAAAAAAGAAAAGGAACGAAAAAAAAGTGGAGAAAAAAAGAACGAATCTACCGATAAGATGTCGATTGAAATTCATGCGGCAAGGCCTTCGAGCGGCGAGCGAGCAAAGAGCTACACAACCCCTGCCTGCCGCAAGAAGACCAAGAGACTTCGCGACAGCAACGCCCTCTCTTTCCTTTCACCCTACAAATCTATATCGTTCGATCTCTCCTGCTCGTATTATTGTCTTCTCTCAAATCTCATCGCGATTTCACTTCTTCTCTCATATCCCGAAGCGTACTACGAAAAAAAAAAATTCCTTTTCACTCGCTTCGCCGCGTTCGATTCTCACGGACTCGAGTACCAACGAGAGTGTTCCAACGACGAGTTTTGCGAGAAACAGAGATTCTTGAAGCCTGGAGCTACACGGCTTTGGCGCAATCTCTCACCGAAGATCGTTTTCATTCCTTGGAAAATATCTGAGAGCCTCTTATATATATAAAACATGCAGATTTTCTCGAGAACGATCCATCCGCGATGATAAGAGAAAACAAAAAACAAAATTGTGTCAAAACGTATATCTTCAACGAAAATTTTTCATCTCGCATATTTTATTTTTATATTTATCCAAAGAGATCCAGAAAAAAAGAACCATGTTTTTTGAAACGATCAAAAAATACAAGACGTTTTTCGAGTAGAAAATTTGAAAATAAGAAAAATGAGGATTTTGGCGAATCGTTGAGCGAGACGGAGTGTAACAGCGCCGCGGAAGTATCGTATCCAAACGATTTTGGCGCTGAGGTTTCCGTCGGAGAAAGGTTGAGAGGAGCGTGCGGAGACTAAAAAAAAAAAGCGAAAGAAGACTGGGTCTCTTTGGCTTTTATTCGTCTCGGCGTTCCCGGAGGAGTAACTAACTCAAGGCGAGGGGTGTTAAGGTAATGTCCCATTAGTATGTGGAGGCCGTAGTAACGCGCGACCAATAAGAGTACGAAAAAAAAAGCGAGTGAACGATTTTCACAGACCGCAGAACGTTTCGACGGAGCTCCGAATACTTACGACTTGTATAAGAACACACGCGCACGTAGCTACGAAGGACTTGAGGTCGAAATACACACGTATATATATATATACATAGAGTTAGTTCTCGATGCTGTCTTATCCGAGTTTCCTTTACACAAAGTCTCTCTCTCTTTTTTTTCCCCCTTTTTCTCTCCGTCCTCAAACAGTTGGAGCAATCTGCTTGTACACTTTGACACGTCCAAAACCATCTAACGGACCACACGAACGGTATATCTTTCGACTTATTCCAGAGGAGAGGAAACGAGCGAGAAGAAATAAAGAGAAAAAGGGAGTAGCATAAGATAGAAGAACTGTCAATAGAGGGCTTGTTACCGCGACAATGATCGGCTCAACCAAGGGGAAATATCCCTCGGACGAACCACGCGGTCCCGCACACATTCACACTCGATACGTATACCATCCGAGTTGCGGAGAATCTCTTCGAACGCGAAATCGACAAATTTTATTTTCACGAAAAAAAAAAAATCGAATTTCCTCGATTTTTTTTTCCTTCCCGAAAGTGCCCGAAGATCGAATAACGCGAAAGGGAATCAAGGAATGTGCCTGCTAAAAGGGTGAATGAAAATTAGAGTTTTCTTCGAGCCCCACCTGGTATATTTGTGACCAGAAATATATTGTTTTTGCCACTACGAGAGTTGAATCACAAAATACAATTCAACTACCTACCCGTCGACAAGATTTTTTTTTTCAACTCTCTGTTCAACTCCTTCCAATTTCTTCACTGGCTGCTCAATGAAATATTATTATTATCCCCGCTGACATAACGAAGCAAAGACGTTATTTTTATTGCAACGATTATGACTCGAGTCGAAAAGCCTCGTAGCTGCTAGCTTTTTTATATGCATAAAAAGCCTCTGAAATTAGGGGCTCCCATAAATGGGGGCGAGGGGGGAGGGAGGGCTCGGGGAATGACTCGAATAAAAGTGAAGCTGCGAGTTTGAAGAGTACACGATCTCTATATTTAAATACTATAGAGACTTAGGTAACGCGATATTTTGATAAGTAGATATACGTGCAGAGCTGCTTTCGCGCGGAAAACACTTATCTCCTTTTGGCAAGGAGTATGCAAGTCACCCAGGCTCCTCGAGATAGCAAGACATTGATGTGAATTAATGGGAGGCTTAGTTATGCTCTCGTAAGAGTGAAAATTCAGTGCGGTTCGTATACACCCGTAAATACTTAGCATTGCTCACAACAAAAATGGCGTAACCAGGATAGAATTGAAACATTCGATTTTACCGAATTAAGCCCTTCTCTCAGTTAGAAATGGATATCTATTATACAAAAGAAGAAACAGGGGCTGCTGGTGCTCTCTCAACCCCCACGCACCAACCCCCCCCCCCCCTCCCTTTCACCATCCCAAACCTCAGCCGAATGCTCGACGCGACTATATTAATTAAGGCGACCCCAAAATCCCTTCTTAACCCCTGAACTCGATGAGCTTCTCTATACCGCGCATATCGCTCTATCATTTATATTACCCTCCTTTCATGCAGATGGGAAAATGCCCAAAGAGACCGAAAACCTTTTCCAATCTTACTCTTGTTCCCTAACCGATTTATACTTAACCAATAAATTTTTCTTTCCTCCAAACCTCACGTATTTTCATAATTTTTTTCTCTCTCTCTCGCTTTGAACTCTTGCCATTCATTTTATGAATCATTTTTCAATCATTTTCGTCATCATTACGCGATATTAATTTCCCTTAGATTTCATACTTATAGGCTTTAAGGAGTTTTGGTACAAAAGGCAAAATGTTAAGAAATTAATGAAATTTGATGATAATGTTCTTCAACATCAAGTACGAAAACACAAATTTTTTCAAAATTTTCTTCTACTTAGTTATCGAGTAATTAAAGCAGATTTCTTATGCCCGAAGAGTATACCTATATATATCGAAACGCTATGCTTATACACGTGAACTTTGGTCTTCAATTACTCGATAAATGTGTAGAACAAAAATCTGAAAAAATTTTTATTGTCAAATTTGGCACTAAAGAATATGTTGACCAAATTTTATAAAATTCTTAACTTTTTGAAATTTTTTGTGTTTTTAACATGGTTTATCATGGCAACATTGTATCGCCTGTACCGAAACTCCTTAATTATCTTTGAGAACGAATCGTAAGTAATACTCGATACAGATTTTTGGAAACTTGATATTTTTGGTCACGATCAAGTCTTGCAAACAAAGTGCTCGAACTCTATTCATGAAAAAATGCTACAAACATTATTCAATATTGTTTTTTTTTTTTATTCGATAAACTGAATTCCTTTATGATGAGGAACAAGTTAAAACGAAGCGAAAATATATGGTCTCTGGAAAAAAAAAATGGTCCAGCTGCAATTAATGGGGTGTAAAATAATTCATGATTGTGCAAGATGAGAGTATCGATGAATTAATTCACTCGGGAATAAAACGGAGGTGTCCGCTAAATAAAGTTTCTCACGAAAAGTGAGAAATCTCTAAGTACATGTATAAGAAGAAGAGAAAAGAAAAACGAGAGTCCCTCGATCCTGCATGGGGGTTGAAGAAAAGTTTTTCTCGCGCGAGAACCTAGGGAGAGGGTCGAGGCGGTGCTGGTCGTCGCGAGAAAAGGGGATCGCGCGACTCTTGGACCAGGAACAAGTGAAATTTATAATCCGTAAAAACAATTATGGAAGCTTCGTTTCTGTGGATGGCGTACAAGAGAGAGAGAGAGGAAGCCAGAGGGAAAAAACTTTAGTGAGAGAAAGAAAAGAGAGTCGTAAGTTTGGCCTCGGTGAGCAAAAACGGCCAATATCTCTCGTTTGATTTATATAACCGTTCCAGGATGAAATTTTATCCGGAATCGGAGCTCTTTCGGTGATCCGGAAGGGGCAACTGCGCCACATATTAAATGGAATATTAAAGATTCGTCGGGAAAGACAACAGCCGGATATTCGGACATTTGGTATATAGAATTTTGAGAAGTAAAGAGAGAACACATCTCCCAAGCAGTTACATGTAGTCGGTGACCCCTTGAGGAATTCCCTCTAAGATATATGTACCCGAAAGGAGATGACACCTACATATATCGATGGATACACACGCTTTATATATATGCCTTATGTGTTGGATCTAAAGCATGCTGTCGAAGCCATTCCAATAAACTGACCTCTATAAATCGTATCGATACTGCCATGAAGCTACGATAACTAAAAATGTCTAATGGAAAATAAACAGACGAAGAAAATCTTTTTTATTTTTCTTCAGTCAATTCTAATACGACGATTCCAATTAGAAAATATATATTTCCCAATCGTTCTGTTGTGTTTTTTTTTTTTTTTTTTTATGCTGATGAATTCTGAAAAAAATGCGAGTCTCAATGGATCACAAACAAACAAAACTGTTAATGAAGTGCAAGAGAAAAGAAAAATTTTCTGATTTCGCGTTATTCGAAATAATCATAAATTTGGAATCTTCTTAGTGAGCTTTGTGAAGCTGAAATAAAGAAAATTCATTCAGCTTTGACCAAAGAAATCGATCGTACCGAAAGCTCCGCAGGAAGGAGATTCGATCTTTTTTTTTTTATTCTCGTGCGAAAATTCGTTTTTTCTTGCACCTCGTGTACTCGTTTTCTCCGCCGGACACGAGTAGCTTCCTCTGTATTTTCTATCTGATCCGAGGGGTGTATGGGTATGAGCACATAGGAGACGATAAAATTCGGCTGCGGGCAGTTTCGTCCAGCCGGCCACGAACGCCGTATTGCATGTAAAACATTTATGTCCCTCGCGCCTCGATATTGCCCGATCTCATCTATATTCCACCGTTTCTTCCTTTTTTTTTCTTCACTTTTTTCTTCTTACTTCTCTGTCGAGTTATTATTATTATTATTATTATTATTATAGAGCTACGAAAAAATGGCTCTGATATATCCTGCAAATGGAATATACGAAATTAAATAAATGCCAAACAATTTTTCCATTAAGAATTCCGAAATTATGCATTTTTTACATTTTTTTTATTTTTTTATCATTCATTATACCAATTGAAATTTGAAAATGATATATACAGTATATTTTTTGATTTTTTGACGATATTCAACACTCTTCTGTCCGATATCATATGGAAGGCAACAATAATTTTGGCTTTCATGAGAATGAAAAAATTAGCAAACGTGTCTCGAGTTTGGACACGCTAATTTCAATTTAAACGCGTACGAGAATAAGTTTATCAACATCGAGGATGTGACACGGGCACGTGTTTAACGTTGACGTTCAACAGTTTGCGTGTCCGGATTTCAGAGTGTCGTTGACATTAATAGAGCCCGATACTCTCGCTAAGGTTTGACGTGTGATCCTCGTATTAGCCTCGTTAAGGCTCGTCCACGCGGCTCATATTCTCCCTCGTTTCTCGTCCCTTTACTTTCATTCCGTCACGGTTCACCTATTTTCTCTTTCCCTCTCTCTCTCTCTCTCTCTCTGCGTTACAAATAAAAAATGGTTGTGGATAAAGAAGCAAAAGAGTCAAATGATGACCATTAAAAAGCTTCCATCACTTCAGTTTTGATCTTTTGATTCTCGTGCGCATGTATATATATACAAATAAATCCTCTTTCTTCAAGATTTATTAACATTTTCAAAAATTCATTCCAACGAAAAATGAAAATTCGATCCGCTCTAAAGTCACCCTTGATCCAATTTTCAGACCAATAAGCTCGCAACAAATATCGATCAAATACTGCCTTTACGGTCTTTTTGAAAAAAAAAAAAAAAAAAAAAAAAAAAAAAAAAAAAAAAACGAAAGAAAAAAAAAACAATTTCCGCGATGGGGTGGTGAATGAAAATAGCTGAGATATAAATCAAAACGTGCAAGGGAGCTCGGAGATCCCGTGGAATTTCCCATTGGAGAATAAAAACGTGGGAAAATCGAGGGTAGAAGTTTTTCAATTTAAAAGAATCAAGAATGTACAGCATCGAGATTTTTTCCTAGCCTTTTGGATGGTTGATTTTCCAGAATAATTATCTGCCTCCAGTTCGCGGATAATCATTTTGTCGACTCGATCTTCGATCGCTTTTAATTATCAACCGTTTTCCTCGTTTTTGCTCAATGTTTGAACGTTGAAAACGCGCAGTGCGACGAGAATAGCAGGGATTCGGTACAAGCAATGTTATCCTCGTGGGTTTAAAAGTTCACGAGAAAATCATGAGTGTCAAGTATGATCCAATTGGACGACCCTTGACCAGGTAACCTCGCGAGTATATGAATACTGCTTTATCTATCGACCAAATAGCCCAAGTGTGATGAATACTAGTATCGTGCATAGAAATCTTTGACTAGCTCACAAGCATTTTAACCCTGCTAGTGAGGTGTGTATTTGTGTTACAGGAAAATAAAAGGGAGAGAATGAGAAATAAAATATGTATGTGACAACGGTATAATACGATCGGGAGTCGCGACCGCCTTCAGTGGGGCTTCCGATTTTCCTCTTTCTCTTTTTCTATCACACTCGCCCTTTTTATAATGGCAAACCCCTCTTTCCGATTCCTCCCGATCTTGCGAGGCTTCGCGACTCTCGACTCAATCTGCTCTATACTGCTTAGCCTTATTTACCCATCTCCGTGTGCACCTGTCTCTGACTGTGTTAATTCCTCGATTCACCTCGCTTGTATCTTATTTCTTCACAATCTGGAAGGTCTAGTGCATGCAGCAGAGCGATACTTTTTAAACGAAGAAAAAAAATGAAAAGGATGGAAAGGGTGCATTTCCTTAATGTCGACGATCGATTCGTCGTCTCATTCATCAGGTCAGGGTCTCATTAGGTCAATCGAGTTTATTAACATTCAGTTTTGTTTATTTCGAAGAAAA
Source organism: Campoplex capitator (assembly GCA_037576405.1). Lineage (NCBI taxonomy): Eukaryota > Metazoa > Arthropoda > Insecta > Hymenoptera > Ichneumonidae > Campoplex > Campoplex capitator. The sequence continues at coordinate 1,138,547 of JARBWI010000323.1, read as the reverse complement.
CTTTTATTAAAGATTCTTCTACAATTGGAATTGTACGAATTAAATTAATCGGACTCGAGACTAAATATGACTGTTTTGGAATAAAAGTAAGCGACTTTTTTTTCCTAATTTCTGATTAATTTTTAATGAGAATCGAGAGATTGATACTGCAATGATAGTAAAAAAAAATGAGTTGGAATCACTTCGATATGGGACATTGAAAAATTTGTAACTTTAATGAAACATCATTCGACAGGAAATTAGAACTGGGAATGTCCAGAATTCGTTTTGTTCGGAGCTGCGAAGAAAAACAAGTAAGATATTTTTTCTCCTCCCTTTTGGTAATCTTGATTTTCCTACAGGCACGCTATCTTTACGAGACTGGAGAATCGTGGTTACATATGTATACACGTATCGATATGTGTGTATACATATAAAATGATGGTACAAGTAACTGGACAACGAGATAGCTTGACCCTGCATGAGAAACATTTCGATATTGAATCCCATCGATATGTCTCCTCGTCCGAGCGTTCGACAACCCTGCAAGACGTTTCGTCCCTCAGTTCACTTTCCGTATTTTCTGTCTCTCGATTCTATCCTCGAAAGTAAATGTACGATTTAGATTCAACAAAAATAACAAACGAAAATTCGCGAAAACGTTATATTTTTAAATGGCAAAACCGTTGATCATTCTTCCTAATCTTGTTTGATCAAAATCACGTAAAAGTTCATCGTGAAATAAACAAAAAATAAGCGATGAGCAAGAGTCGATTGTACGATGCTGGTGATGCTCGCGAGAGTAGAATAGTTGACGTTCGCTCCGTCATTCGGTACAATTTTCATGTTAATAAGACGTTTCCGGTAGCGTGAGACGCATCGAAACTCCGGAAGCTTGAAAGGACCATTTTTTAGGGATCCTCGATATTTCGCGAGCAAGTACAACGTGAACGTTGGTCGACTTTGGAAAAAGCATCGAGAGAGAGAGGGAATCGGGGAAAAGATGTAGAGTCGTAGGAACCCGCAGCGTCGATAGGGCAATAATACTAAAAAGATAAAAATGTCCGAGGGAACGAAGGGGCAAATACTGGCTCGGACATCGAGTCCACCCTCCGAGAAGACTTTAGCGAGCCATTGCCAATGCTATGAACAGATAAAAAGAGAGAAAGACGGATAGAAGAAAGGAAGAAAGAAAAAGAATCGCGTCCCCTGCGCCCGCCAACAACAAAAAAAAAACCAGCCTCTGGGAGCGTCAAAGCTCGTGAGCTAAGGGCAAACACATTGAAACGTCAACGACACAAACTGGTAAGACACTAGAAATAGGGAAATAAATATACGAGATGTACAGATCGGAATAAACGAAAGGCGGGTAATGTACCAAAACCACTGGGACCAGTCGCCTATACTTACTGTATAAACCCAAAGACCCTTCTTTACTCCAACGTTAGACATTTGTATCGAAAGAAATTGGCTCTAATTCGGACTACCGTTGTAGCTTCACTGAATTTCGCCCAAAAATAAATCGTTTAGAATTTCAAATAAATTTCAATGCGTCCAAGAAACGAGTCAAAAACTCTTCGAATATATTGCAAAATTTGCTTCACTATAAGTCTCTCTATAAATACTCAACTCTCGTTGCAATCACCGGTCGCAATTGTTACCAATAACCGCTTCAGATTACCAATAAGTTGAAGAAATACCGGATCCATAGCAGTAAACAATCCACAAACGTTAATTTTTTCTACTAATTCACCCTCTCGGAATTCCAAAATATAACAAACACATTGTATCATCATCCCGACAGCGGTAGATCCAAACTTCACGTTCAGGTCTGATACCATTGGCCTCCTAGTCCATATTCGCACTAACGTGCATGCTCAAATTCGTGAAAACATATCTATAGACGTTAAGGGGCATGCAGGGTGGTGAACTGTCACTGTGAGTTGCGCTAATAATGGGCGGGAAGACCCTGTAAGCCAGTTGACCGTGACTAGATAAAAAATACTACCCCAGAGAGAGAGAGAGAGAGAGAAAGAAAAAAGAGGAAAGTTAGTGGAACAGACTACATAAAAAAAAGCGACAGATATCGCTGTGGGATTCTCCGGTCCGGTGGCAAAAAGACCGGTGGTAACAAACTATCGGTTACTTTCCAACCCCCCGATTGTCCGTGAGTCTCGGGGGGTAGTTTTGCACGGATTTTAGCATAGAAACGAAAGCCCATACCGAGTCCCCATGCTGCGTTGTCATGCTAATCGTATATACGAGCCTACACCCACCGCATTGTCCATCTCCGGAGAAAGAGGAGTTGAATGGTGAATCTTATAGCCACTATGCGATGCCTTATGGTACCGATTCAGCGGTACTATGCTTATATACGACTTTTACTTCGTACGTAAGGTCCTGCTCTCGGAAAGGGCGTGCATATACCAGTTAAAGAGGAAGAGGGGTGGCGACGAAGTATGGAAGAGAGTTACTGTGATGCGCCACGAATGATAAAAGGGTGCTGGCACGATAAAAAAAAAAAAAATAAAAAGACTGGACTGGCCCTGTAAACAGCTCGGGGATTATTGGGATCGTGGGGTAGACAGAAAAAGTTCTAAACAATGAAGAAAGCTCCGAGTACAATTATATTGGAGGCTAATTTTTGAAGAAATTGGAGAAAAAAAAAACACTACTCGAGAGCTTGACGCCGAGCCACCAAAAATGAAGATGGGAAGAAGGGAGATCGAGAAATCTTCATTCGTATCGATCAAACATCAATTTCTGCACCAATGGCAACTTTACCCTGAGCCGAATAATTTTTGCAAACCGAACTCTTTTTTTTTCGCAGCTTTATAGTCTACGTGCGAACGCGGAGGAAACTCGACTCGTGTTAGTCCCCCGGGTCTCCTGTCCATGGAATGTCACCCAGGAGTTTCTCTTCGCATTTTCAGTATCCCTGACTTCTATCTCACTCTTTTTTCCCAATTTAGCGCTTCTTGTTCTCCATGTACATCGGAGCTTGGCCAATGTCCTTCGGATCGAAAAGTTATTCCGATGAAACGAACGTACCAACGTGAAAGCTTCGTTTACGGTTTCAACAAATCATATCGAACCTAAAATTATTTGAAACGTTGGTTCGACACTCAATCTTCCAATTTTTTCCTCGTTCGATGAACATTTTTCTTGAAATTTTTTTATTTATTTTTTTATTTTAGTCATCGGAAAAAATGAATTACGAATTCGGTATCGGGTTCGATGCACGATATAAGAGCCCGTTTTTAGGGCTGACCACCAGAAGCACCTCTGGCATAGGATGCTTCCTCGATATAATAAAATAAACTGTCAGCTGCAGATCGGCATAAAAATGCTAAAAAGGATCGTACCGATGGTCCATATTGCTCTCTCACGAACAAAAGGCGATATATGTACACGCGAGCTACTGAAATAGGCTCTTAACTCGCTCTATTTTTTTTTTTCCTTATTTTTCTCTCATCTTCTTTTCTCATTTTTTTTATTTCGACTCGAAACAAAAAATTGTACATACTCATATATATCTATATAAACGGGCATAGACTGCCGCCGCCACTACGAACACAGCCAGCATCGAAGATCGAGACCAGATTACTATCTCTCAATGTCTCTTTTAGATGGTAAATCATTGCCGAGACATTTAACCGTTATATATACGCCTGGCCGAGAGAGAAAAAGAGAGAAATATCCATTGACAAAGTTCAATCCGTAAATAGCGATATCTCGATCCTACCAAAGCCTCAAGGGTTGATAGATTTTCTCCTGGAAATATCATGCAATATTCATGCAGTCAACGAGTTATGGAATAAATACTTTTTTCCTCTCTTATATTCACTGTTTTCATAGGCTGTTTTCAACTCTCCAACTATTTCTAACGCTTAGCATTAATAAGTGAACGACATTTATCGACAATAATTATAACTCTGCTCAATCCTGCTGCTGCTGCTGCTGCTTTTATTTCTCATGATGATTTTTCATTTCTTCATCTATTTTTCGAGTACTTTATTTATTTGAAAAAGATCGAGGAGACAGAGTGTCGGACTGAAAGGGCTAACCCGGTACTCTGGATCCTCAAGAGAGAGAGAGAGAACAGCCTGATGATAACAATAATAATGATAACGATATCACGTGGGTATTTGAGGGTGGTTTTGTATCGCGAATGGGCGGAGTCAGAGCGGCGCGCTCCACGACGACACCGGGCCAACTAAACGAATAGGTAGGGTTTTAATCTATATATGTATATTTCCATTGTATAAGCACTTCGAGATTACTACATAGATATATGTTTTGTGTGTTATATAAACGTACAAAGAGATATATAGGTGCGCGTAAGGATGGAATCGCGAAGAGCGACGGCGCGGAAACTCTACCAAGCTCTGTCTCTGTCGCTCTCCGTGGAGAAGCCCCGGACACCATCAGGATAAACCACCCCCTCGCTTCGGGATTCGGGCAATCCTCAAAGTGTACCGGCCTTTCCTTGTTTTTTAATTGAAATTCTTGAGAAATATGGAAACTTTTACTCTCCACGACCCCCCGATCGATAGAAATTATCAACGTCGTTTGAATTTTCAATTTTTTTTTGTTCCTTTCAAGATGTATGTAAATTTGAAACAAAACAAAAAAAGACAACAAAAAATTCTAGTTTTGAGGATGAATGCCTCGCAGTGTTTCGTCGTATCACCGACGTTTCACAATCGGAGTTTGCATCATCAGGGCGTTGAGATAACTACTGCACTGCATGCTGGCCAAATGAGTGCTAAATTTTCAGAGAGCTTTTAGGCCAAGTTCAATGTACCGATTGAACGTATTATTAGTGGATTTGTATCACAGCGTGTCTTGTTAACGTGGAAAAAATATTAAAAACGATAGTTTTTCGAAACTATCAACTGATAAATGCAAATTTCCATGATGACACATTTTAAGTGGGATTTTTCAAAGAATTATTCGTATATTTCAACCGCATTTTAATGCACCGCGTCTCATATTGCTCCTTAACCGATTCTCTAAGAGCCCACAACGTAGATTTTTTTAAAATTCATTCGTTTAGAAATTATTTATGAAAAAGTTTGTTCGCTTAATAAACAATTGGCTGTAACAATGAAACGATTGAGTTTTAGAAAAAATCTACGTGATGGATTCGCAGGGGATCAGTTAAGGAACAAAATGAGACGTGGTGCATCAAAATCGGTTGAAATATACGGATAATTCTTTGAAAAATCCCAGTGAAAATGTGCCATCGTGAAAATTTGCATCAATCAGTTGATAGTTTCGCAAAACTATCGTTTTTAATATTTTTCCACGTTAATAAGACATGCTGTAATACAAATCCACTAACAATACGTTTAATTGGTACGTTAAACTTGGTCTGAAAGCGTTTTGAAAATTTAGCACTCATTCGACCAGTATGCAGTCCAGTATAGTTACCTTAAATCAAAAGGTATCCTGAACGCATGCTCGATAAATTATGATTTTATATTTCCACATTCACGTTCGAAATATTAAATTGAAAATGTAAAATATTTTTTAAAAAAATGAAATTTTGCTAGTTAATTCGTTCAAACTTTGACAGGAAAACGAATTTTTTCGATGAATTCTCGATGAATTTCTAACCGAGTCAAGAACGCCGCCGCCTGTTCCAACATTTTTTTTCAAACATCATTCTTTCAGCGTATTCTAATATGTATATATATGCGTATAAATATGTTAGAGAAGAGCAGAAGAGAAACAGGAGATGCAGCAGTAGCAAAAGTGAAAACGACTAACGAGATCATTGCGGTAGATCGCACGCGCCTCTACCCTCAAATAAGGGTGGGTGAGACGTGAGGGGGTTAAACCGTTAACGATATCACTCGTCAATCAAGTTGATGACGAGTGACTGATGGGTAAACGACATTGAATGGTAAAGAAAGGCTCGAGTCCTCAAGATCAGGGAAACCGAAACGAGAGGAATGAGAGGATGAGAAACGAGAGAGAGGGAGAAAGTGGAGAAAACGAAGCGGAAGGAGTTACGTGGCGTAATACCGCGAAACCCGATAAAATCGTTCTTTAACGCGGAAAGGGAGAAGTTAACCGAGGGCTGAAAAGGTATAAGAGAGAAGGGTGGCGAGGCATGCACATCAACGGAGCAGAGAGGCTCGACGTCGGTGCTTGCATGAACGACCCTGAATTAAATCGTCCGATGATGCCTTTTCCTATCTGATTCGACCGTACCGAGAACAGAGAGGAAAAATAATGTTAAAATGAATGTGAAAGAAATGTAATTCGATACACCCTTTTGACGAAATTTTTTATATCACGCGATCGAGTCCTAGGAAATTATCAAACTTTCTATTATTTGTCGCTATAATTTGGGGCTTTTGTGGAGCTGTCGTAGTTATGCCGACGACGACGGCGAGGGCATTTTATCTTCTCCACTTTAACAGCCATTTTTTTTCCAAAATTCTTAAAATACTTCTTCATTTTCTCTTCGTTCCGCAGATATTTGATGCTCTATGTATATGAATATGAATATATAAGAAACAGAGGCAAAAGCTCTTGGTCCAAAGACAATTATACTTTATGTATATATAAATCTCGTTGTACGTAAACGAGAAAAACCACAGTAAGGGTTTAGCCCGGCACCCTGAAGCTGTTTGACTTAATTTTACGATGAGAGATCCGCCCAACGACACCGAGAAAGATTGAAGGAGAGAGAGAGAGAGAGAGAGAGAGAGAGAGAGAGTAAGTGAGTGGCGTTTCGGGAAGCTTGAGCTTTAAAAGAAAAATACTGGCGTATGTGTGCGGGAGTATGAATGTTGAAGAAAAAAAAGGCTGCAAGTTTTATATTTCGTGTCGTAAAATATTGTCGCGTACGCCTTTTTATTCAGCAGCAAAGATCGAGTAATATAAGTGCGAGAAAGAAACGAGAAACGAAGAGAGGAGATATGCTACCAGAACGAATAAGCTTCTCGACGGATAAAAATTATCCCTTCAAAGTCGCGAAGAAGCGCCATAAAAGTGTAGTTAAGCCAGCTCGAAATCGTGCCTCCCTATCTCCACTCTTTCTCTTTTCTTTCTCTCTCTCTCTCCCTTTCTCTTATTTCTACCCTCATGAATTCTCGGAGCGAGCTCTTGTGGCCCAGAGATTCGCCCGACAGCAGCCGGTAATAACTATAATTGGTAAATAATTCAAAGCATCAGTACTTTTCTCGCTCTCACGGGCCATGAGGAAGAGAGATAGATAAATGGAGCAGAGGAAGAGGGGAAACGAGTCGAATCGTCTTGATGAAATTCTGTTAAATCTTCGAAAAAAAAAAAAAAAAAAAAAAAAAAAACACTCCGGACGAGAAGAAAATCAGTAACAAAAAATGATATTAACTTTCATGCATTCGTAACGATTCTTTTTTTTGAACATCAACTAATTTTCAACTTTGTCAACTCAGCTGTTTCGTCTAGGACTTCCCGTAACCAGGTTACGAAGTCTCAACGAAAAAATCACTAAAAAATCTGGATCGTTCGTCATTTGCTATGAGAAAGTATGAAAATCTGAATTTAAATAATCTCGAAAATTTGTGACGTAGAACAAAAATGGGAGCCGCTATCCTAACTGTCCGGATTCGCTTATCGCTCGTCTCGATGATAAAAAAAAAGAAAGAAAATGTCCACTTACATCCAAATCTAAGTGCGAATAAATATATATATATATATGTATAATAAGAACGTTCATCGATTGTGATAAATTGGAAAATCGTTTGGTATCGCGAGAGATTATTCCGATCGAAGGAACGCGAAGAAAGGATAAAAGCGGAAGAAAACAAGTGAAAAAGTTGGTAAAGATGCGACCGCAAGAAGAAAATATCCAAGTGGAAAGGAAGAGAAAGGGGAGAACGGCGGGGGGGGGGGGGGGGGGGCGGGTCCATTGCGCGATCAGTGTTTTCCGGATATCGAGACGACCGAGCGCGTGGGTGGGCGAGTGAAGCTTTTCTTGGGGATATACTATAGTATACCGGCTACATAAGAGAGAAAAAGGGATTTCGCGAATCCCCGGAATTGAAAGAGAGAAAATCCAGTGGACAAAAAATATGAAGGAATGAGTATATTCTCAGGGTCAGAATAAAAATTGTGCGTAATAATCAAAAACATTAGTCACGGAGTTAAGAAATTTTATCATCTTTTTGCCAGTATCAATTTAACAATGCGAGTTTCGATATAATATTTATGAAAAAAGAAAAAAAAACAAAATTTAATCGTAACGCCTGCATAATTGTAAGCTGCAAAAATCGAGTTTATGTACTGAACGACTGAAGATAAGAATTAAACATAAGAACAGAGTTAAAAAAAAAGAAGAATAATCCTGTAAGCTATTGTTAAGATAAGATTTAAAATAAAATCCAATAAAATCCAAGCTTCAATACCATATTCAACAAAAATTGAGTCAAATTATGACAGAAGCTGAAACGGTCAATAAACAATTGGAAACAAGCAATAATAATAATAATAATGACAAAAATAAATTGATAAGTTGTGCAATGAACGATGTTTTGTCTGATACATCGAGAAACTAGCGAGGAATATTTAGTTCTTTGAATATACATGTGTATACGAATTGAAGGGTCGCGGAGGGTCCGACGCATCAAGGAAAGAGAATTCATCCGAGCGATTTGTGAGATTTGTAGGCTATCAACTGATTGCCAATAATTTCTGATACGGTTCGTCCGTCTCGCCGTTAAATTTCCTAACTATTTTTATCCGTTGTTTTCAACGTGTTCCGCAGTCAAATAATTGTGACGATTGACAGTAAAAGAATAAAGGTATTGAATAACGATTGAGCCATGATATCTGAAATCGTGGAAATTGATGGAAAACAAAATGAAGCATATATCCGTGCAACATTCGAGAATTTGAGTCACGTTCAATTACGTGCAATTTTAGTTTGCGATAATAAGAAGAAAAAAAAATCAATCGTTTCGAGAGAGTCCAGCAGGGTGAAACGAAATCATCTCGAAACACCCTCTCGTACCTGCTCGAGGGGGTCAGGAAACTCGATCCACTATCCCACGCGTCCAGCTTACTAAATATTTCCCATTGCCTCGATCCTCTTGCGGGTCCAATGTGATTTCTCTGGACCCCGATAATTTCGGTAATTTTCGTTATTTTTTGACGGGATCAAAACGATGATTAATGCTGAAAAAAATGTTTTTTTTTTTCTGAATTCTCGCGCTCTGAGAAATGGAGTGGAATGGAAGCTGAAAATTTGAATGAAAAGAGAAAAACTTGGGGTGAAAAAAATAAGGGACATTTGTAAGGAATGATCATTGTCTCGATTGCGGGTATCAGCCGCACACACACACACACACACACACACATGCACACGAAAGTGCAGGGTTTGATCTGATTACCGACGACTATCGATCCCTTTGGTTAACGAGCGGATTGACCGAGTGGACTGGGTCAGGGTGATGGCATTCTTCGGGGGAGGAATAGTCTCCGCAGTCATCCGCAAAATCGTAGAGCTTGTCACGTCTAGAATGATCGAGAAAAAAAAAAAGGGAAAATTTAATCGGAACGACGAGACTCACGAAATTGTATCCTGACAACCAATTAAAAGTCTTTCTTTTTTATCTCTCTCAACATTGTACATCGATGAACAAAAAATCAAACTGCAATTAACGTTATTTGCACAATTAATAAAATTAATTAATTCCTTTACGAATGAACTTTCAACGAAAAATAGAAATAACAAAAATCGATATTCTCCATCATCGAGTCTCGATTTACCAACGATTCGATTATCAAATCTTTAAATCATTTTTTCCCCATAAACTTGACTGACCATAAACAATTAACTTCAATCTCGAGTCCCTTTTCATACAACGAATCATTTCCGCACGATCATTGAGACAAAGGAAAAAGAAAAATTGCTGAGACATTAGCACATCGGTTATCGACCTTACTCAAAGCTTTACGAATCGATCGACCCTGATGCGTCTGGGTCAGGGTGGCCTTGTGCCTCTCCTCAGATTCTCTCTTTCTTTCTCTCTCCACATCGAGATCTTCTTCGTCTACGTAGCACACTTCTATGTCAACCCCTTTTTTCGAGCTTACCTACGTTTTCGTTCCTCGTCGATGAATGTACACGGAGCCTGCGTGTGCGATTTTACCTGTTTGTTCGTATTCCATATTCTACGTAAGTGTGTACCGGGTGGGTCGACCGTCACCATACGTTCGTCATCATACAGCGGGCTTTAACGATCGTTCTCAATTTCCTCAATATTTCTCGAACGTTTATTGATAAAAAGAAGAAAAAAAATATGAATTCGTAATAACGCTTGGCTACAGCATCGATTGCTGAAAGAAAAAGAAAACGTTCGTGATTGCCCACGCGATTAAAATTCCGACTGATGACAGTTGATTCGATAAAAATGAACAAAATACGTGATTGAAATGACTTGGACAAGAAAAATCCTTCTTTCATCAGTTTTAAATCGAGATTAACTCGATCGATCATCTCCAGAATAATTGTCCATTTATTTTTTTTTACAAACTCAACGACTTTATTTAATCTCTCTTCGATGCGCACACCCTGTATTCCGAGTCAGTTCGTAGATATGAAAGTGCATCGGAGGTTAGACACTGAGAGGTTTGGATCGGAGCTTTACTAGCATAGTACAGAGAGTAGGATACGGATGTAACCTTCGTGCCACGTCATCAGTCGGAAAATCGGGGTTGGAGAGGAGAGAGAGAGAGAGAGGGTGAAGCAGGGGTTGCAAGGACGCGGGTGGTTTTCGACGGCGAAGCTACGTCGTCATCAGAAGTGAAAGATGCTGGCGTCGTCGAATCTTCCCTTTCTCTCCGACCACGAGCTTCGTCACTGTTCGAATCCACAGTGAGAGTAAACGTGACGTCACATGACACAGGAAAACGTAACAGTGGGTTAAAGCTCTTGAACGAAAAAAAAAATCGAAACAGCGATCGAATGTTATGGGGCATTGATGCTGCCATTGATTCGCTCTCATTTTTTTTTTTTTTTTCGGTACATCGTGTTAGAAAATACAAAAATTCGAGTAACAATCTTTACAATTACCGTAAAATAAGAAATACTACAGAATTAAGTTCAATGGAGATTCCTTTTTGGTTTCAATGACATTCGAGAGACTTTCATGTACCTAATCAATGTATCGAAGCCACAACATCCATTTAATTTGTACAATACGAAATAGGAGTTCTGTCCAAATGTATCGTTGGACCACCCATCGTGATGTGATCGTGACTCGAAAAAAAATAAAAATAAAACTTCAAATGTTTCCAGCTGATTTGACGTTGCGTTGAAAACAGTTATGGAGAACGGGCTGCAATTATATTTTGGCAGCGAATCACTTTCAAAGATTTCTGCATCTTTGTACATCATTCTGAAACATCTCGAACCACGAGAAAGAAAATACTCCTGGCACTGATAGGAAAAAAAAAAAGTCATGACGTGAAAGAAACACCGTAAAAATGGGCAAACAATGATCGTTGAAAATGCTGTTTTGTTTTTCTGCTGCCCCTCACCTCCCCCCCCCCTCCGCCCTATCGTCTCAAATAACTGGACACTTTATATGTGTATGACGATTACCGAGATAATTGTATCGAGTAGTTGATTTATCTCCTCGAAATACTGTTACATTATACGCGGTTGTTTATTAAAAATGAGAACGATAGCGTGACTCTGATACTATGTACGCTCGAGTTAACGCATACGATAGTGTCAATCGCTCTCTCTCTCTCTTTCTCTTTTTTTCAGCAACAACAACTCGTATCGCTGGTTAATTCTTCGCCACAAGTCTTTACAGACGAAACAAACACGTGTCGTTGAGTACAAAGAATACTATCGTGATTCTAGGACCTCCGTGGAAGGATTGAGGCCATCGCTCGCGGTGGCTACTGAAACAAATAATAGACAAATATTAAACAAAAGAGATTGAAATTTAAAAGCCTCGGGTAGCGAACGATACAATGATTATTATCGCGAAGATAAAATAATCAAACAATTCTTATGGGAGGAAAGAACTTCGGAAGCAATTAATCGGTGCTCGGTCATTCGTTCACTGTTTTTCGACGACATTTTTCAACGATTTGAAAAAATAAATGAATGATTCAACGAATAGTATGAAAATATGAGAAATAAGTATGGTTCGAGAATTCATTTGAAAATTTCATAATTTTCGACTGATTTTTCAGCTCAATCGTAATGAAATTTATTTCACAATTTGGCTTTGATCTACGAACAATTGGATTTGACATTAATCGATTAACGTCACAAAAGATAGTTTTTTTTTTTTATTCTTTGAAAAGCCCTCGGGGCTCGCAGGAACAAAAAAAAACTACAATACGTGCGAGAGGTTGTGCAGAAGCGGAAGTGCGGAAGGGTGACCGAGAGTCCCTCCCGCAGCAGCAGATAGAGATAGGCCACGTTACCGTCGCGACTTGACAATAAACCAAGCGTCGCTCTCGCGATCGACTCATCTCTTCGGCCTCGTAGCCGAGACTGATGCTGCCTGTTTTTTTTTTCTCTCGTCACATAAAATTTCTCGTTTCGTTTCACGCTTAACCCCAAAACTCAATTCTGCTCTAAAGATTCGAATTGGATTTAAGAAACGTAGAATATTTTTGACGATTCGAAAACGAGCAAACGATCGATCAAGATTTTTTGTTCCGCAACGATTTTAACGAAAGAATTTCGATCTTCCAAGCCTCGAAAACGCACAACGAGCAATGTATAAAATAATAATTATATTAATCGCCGAAAACAATTTGACATTTCAACGAAAATCAAAGTAGAAGAAATCGTAAAATCTTTATTCTCGTCACGATTTAACGAACCTTCGGAATCTAAATCGGAAAAATCATTCCACAAATTCTGCAAAAATGATAAGAAAAAAAGTCAGCCAGGATAAAAGTTTGAAGAAAACGTATCGTTGTACGAAGGAATAGAAATAAGATGAAACGCCCGAGACCTGTTGGTGCGACGGTGAGAGAAACGATCAGTCATGGATGTCGTTTCGGTAATCTGTGAGTGTGAACTCAGTTTTTTTTTTTTCCTCTCACTCCCTCTCCCTCCCGGTGTGTTTGACATAGTTCGAGCCGAGGGTTCGCCTCGTCGCGTCTACTCGTTGGGGTCTCGAAGACAGGAGGCCTTCTCCATTGTCAAGCGACAACCCCCTCCCCTCTCGGGCTGAAGCGAACAAAGTCGCTTAAATCCTCGTTACCGCTTCATCCACCTACAATATGTACACTTCGTGTACATATATATATATACATTTGTATCGTTGTGCGATATAATAGTCGAGGATAAAGTCAACTCGTTCGAGGGGAAACCAGAGCCGCTCACCCATTGCGGATTCCCTTGATTTAATATACCCAAATAATTTGCTCACCGATTAATGAGATCTCGTTTGTGGCTCGATCAAATCTCTCCTTTCATTGACTTCATTCGTCGATTCCATTGATTTCGGCGACCAGAAAGCGGTCGGACCCAAAAACGTGCAATCATGCGAAAACATTTTTCCGATGATTTTATTTTGAGGACAGAAAGTCACTTTTTAAGTCAAATTTCCCAAAAAATGAGTAAAAAAAGCTCGGAAAATGTAGAACGACTAGCTGCTCCTGAAATCCGATGAAAATTCTTCTCTGCCAGGCCGCAACCCATGGACACAAAACAGGGAATGCCGGTACGTAATAATGACTTCGAAAATATTTGATTCGAAAGAAGAAATGATAGAAAAGCAGCAACGTGCACGAAACGAATTTTGTTAGCAATGAATAGAATAAAAGAATTATGTGAAAAATTAACTGAAGAAGATGCAGCCTCGTTGAAAATTGTTGCTGGATTTCAACCCCACGGAGAATTTTTACAGTATGTGAGCTGTTCTCTATCCTACTTGCTCTCTCTCTCTCTCTATCTCTCTTGGGTTGAGGCGAGCGGCGGTGATACGGAATGCTGAGCTTGCAAGTTGCACACGATGAAACTCTACGCGCTGAATATCGTTTCGCTGTGCTAACCGGAACTTTCTGTTCGGAGCAGCCGCCTCCCGTTACATTCGCACTCGCTGCTTCGATTCTCTCTCTTCTCTCGCCGATTCCGCCATATTTTTCGTTATTTTTTTTTTTTCTTTTTTTATTCTTCATTTTTTTCGTCTGTTTTTTTTTGTTTTTTTTTCGTCTACTTACGCAAAGTCGATCGATGCTTTCGTTAAAATGAACTTTTTTTTCTGCAATGGAATAAGAAGGGAGAGAAAAAATAATGTTGATACGATTTAACGATGATGTGTATCCGAAATTGTCGATCACGACGATTTATTATAATAATAATAAGTATAATCATTTTATTTACACATATATAACGGGAATTAAAACTTCTTTGGGTCGTGTCTCGCGTTTTTCTTCGTTGCATTCCTTCTTCTTCTTTTTCTTCTTCCTACTCTTCTTATCTCATCGCTCCACGCGAGAGTTCTTATCGTTGAAAATTATTCGATTCATTATTATTATTTTTGTTTTTCTTTGCTAATAATCAACGTGGACACGACTAAAACAATAATATTATAATATGTGTAGGTACTTTATGTAGGAATAACGAAGCCGCTTCGCGCACAACCGCTAAAAATAATGGCATATTATGAGCACGTTTCGTTAATAATTATGATTAAAATCATCTTTTCGAACAATCTCGTAACAACAAAAATGTCTTAATAATAAAAAAAAATCAAATAGAAAATAAAATATGTTTTCTCAACGAAATTACTCTTCATCTATCGTATAATACGGTTAAACTGATAAATCAACAATATTTGTGCCTCCATTACAATTTCGACTATTCCTAACATGATTTTTCGTTCGTTATCCGTTTTCGTTTTTCTTCTTTTCATTTTTTTTTTTTTTTTTTTTTTTTTTTCACACAAATCAGGACAAAATATTGATACGAACCCACGACATGAGAAAGAGAAAGATTATGCTTAATTCTACGTTTCATTTGCGCTACGACAATATTACTGAACATCCCCCTGCTCCCCGACCCCCTTTCACTCGTTCCGTAATCGACAAAATACCCTTTCGTTTTTTTCTTCTCTCGTTTTTCATGTTTCGAAAGAAGCAAATCGTCCAACGTCGAGTCTTAATCTTACATTTTCGTTATCATCCCTATCGATGCTTTTTTTTTTGTTGATTCTTTTATTCCGTTTTTTCTTCGTTTTACTCCTAAATTAATGGATTTTTTTTTCTTCTCAATTTAGCCTAGTGATACTTGAGATCTTTGCCACGATTTTTCGCGAATGGAGCGAGAGAATTTTTTCATCTTTCTGAACGTCTTGCGTGAAAATGCGAAAAAATAACGAAATTATTAGTCATTTTTACAATGACAACGAAAAGATCGAAAATTTATTAAAAAAATTATTTTTTCGAATCAACAAAATGAAGTTTGATTTTGAAAAATTGATTATTCAAAAAAATGTATACGCGTTCGGAAAAATCGTTAAAGATTAACGTCAATAAACGAATGAGAAGTATTAAAATCTCTGTCTCTCGCTCACAAACGATCTCCACCCTCGAGACCCTTTTCAATATCTACACTTGAAATATAATTACACGAAATTGTTCATTGAAAACGTCATTCGGTGATATGGATATCCAGGATATTTAAAAACTGGCAACACCGTGATTTCACAAAAATGACACTTTTACATTCGTTACTTACCCGGCGGTCGATCGAACAACGCTGTACAAGAGAAACGATGAAGAATCGCGATTAAAATATTGTTTTTAGTGTGTGTTATGTGTGTGTTAAACCGAAGGCAAAAGTTTCGAGATGTTTTATTATGAACTCAAGTCCAGCAAGCGCCACCGCGACGCTGTCTTTGTCACAGATAAACTTCGGGACTGGCGGGGGCTGGTTGATGCTGCTGATGAGCCTGGGGATGACCTTGCTGACCTTGTTGATGAGTCGAAGAGGGATGTTGAGATTGGGATTGTTGTTGTTGTTGTTGTTGTTGCTGCTGCTGCTGCTGTGGCTGCTGCTGGGACGAGGGTGGATTCGTTGCTTGATGACTACCCGAATGACCGTTATGATGATGACCTTGCCTGACCCTCAATATTTCGCATCTTTGCTTGTAAAGATCGCGCTCCTGTTGGACTCGTGACAATTCGAACTTGGTACGTTGCAATTCCGTTTGAAGATTACGATTTGTCGTCTCGAGATCTTGGCGCTGTTGCAAACGTTTGCTCCGACAATTCTGTGCGTAGCCACGATTCTTCAGAGTCCGTCGCTTCTGCTTCAGTCGCGAAACCTTTATCACACAAATCACAACTTTATACGACCAGGAGGCATTTAATATTCATTTATTTTCATCTTTTCTTTCTACCCGCCCGATCAGTCGCGATTCTCAAATGTCTCAACGATTAACAATGATCGTTGCTGGACCAACATTGTTCGATTGTTGGTTCAACGAACGGTGAATTAGCCATAACCCACCCCCTCCCCCACGATTCTTCAGGGTCCGTCGTCTCTGCATGCTTCACTCGCAAAACCTTCATCACACAAATCACAACTTTGTACGACCAGGTGGCATTTCATATTCGTTATTTATCATCATTTCTTTTCATCCTTACGATCAGTAGCGATTCTCGAATGGCTCAAAAAAGTACTCGAATCGTTGAACCAACATTCTTCAATTTTCATTCGAAAATCAACATTTGAGCTCGTAATAATCGAGCAACGCTCAATGCGACCACTCTTGACAATCTTTTCCAAAAATACAAATTTCACGTAAACAGCTTTTAGACTTCAATAAAATTGAGACCCGAAATAACGTGCATTCTCTTTTAGGAAAAATCATTTCTTACCAATTGAATTAAAATAAAAAATAAGAATTTTCAACTGGTGAACATACGATGATTGAAAGTAGAAATGACGTTTCGAAAAATCAGAATGACATTATCACTGATCGCTCAGAGCCAAACGATCGAGAGAAAAAAGAACTAAAATGAAAAATAGACAAGAGTGCGCCAGGTAAGAGAGAAAAAAGTGAGTGAGTGAGAGAGAGAAAGAGAGAGAGAGAGAGTGTAAGAGAAATGAGAGACCTCACTCACCTCTTCCCGCGGGCAACCGTGTAGACGTTTGTTGAGCTCGCGCACAGAAAGTGACATCAGTATTTCGTCGCTCATGAGTTCATCCTGGGCTTTAGAATTTTCACCGCAGCTCGAGTAATGTCCGCTGCTCGAGCGATGAACAGGACTTGGTCCTGCACCGCAAGAGCTCACGGAACACACGCTCATAGGTCTGCATGGTTGTGACAATGATGGACGAAACGGACGACAGTATTGTATACTGTCATCCATCCCTGACATCATACCAGCGGCGCCCGCGGGAATTCCACCGGGACTTGGTCCACCGCCGCCTCCACCCCCACTCTCGTAATCCAAATGCCCCGACATCGTTATGTAACCACCTGAAAAATATCCGTCGTCCACCTCTACACCCCCGAAAATATTCACCAGTCACTCGGTTTAAAAAAATCAATGAGTATTCGCGTGCATTTTTCTTTTCAAAATAAATCATTTCATCTTTGAGACATCATCGTATAACCTCGGGTTCCCCATTTATTGATGATAATTCAACTGATCAAATCGTTAATTTCGTGATATCCGGAATTCGGTCGATTCGCGGAAAACCACAGCAATTTTTCCCAACCTCGATATCCGTTTCAAAAATCTTACATTGGGTCGCAAAGTCATCCGGCGAAGACAATGATAATTCGGTTGATTTTTGCATTTTATCGAAACTTTTTGTCATTTATGCTAAATTTCAATTTCATACTTCTTGACCGAATCGGTTTTTTAAACACACGTGGTCTTCTCGATATCCAATCGAAAATAATCGTGTATAATTGAATCTTGTTATGGCAAAAGAAAGAATTGAAAAAAAAAAAAAAAAAACAATTAATGCGTGAATAATCGTCGTGATCTGGGGGGTCTGAAGGCAGAGAAAAAAGATACCGCGAAGTTCTAGCGTTGATACCAAGCGGACGGATTTCGATTTCGTTGGAAAATATTGATATGAATTTTCGATCCTTTTCAAAATTCCATGAAATGTTTGGTTTTCAAAAAACTTATTTTCATAATTTCTCCACTCGTGACTCTTGAACAATTGATAAAAATAGTCCTTAGTTATGGCGACGGAACACTTTAATTCTTTTAGTAATTCAGATTTTTAGTCCCGGATACGATGAGTCCTCGATCAATGATATAAAAATAAAGTAATAAAATAAACGTAAAAGATAAAAGTGCTTGTGAAATTATGGAAAATATCAGGAGCAAAAGAAGCTGAAAGCAGAAATAAAAGAAAAGAAATTAAAAAACAGATGATTTTAAACTAACCGGCGAGTCTGGCGTGTCTGGGCAAATGTTGGGCCTGTTGTTGCTGCTGTATGTCCTGAAAGTGATGATGCGACGGTGTAGAATGCCACGATTCTGGATGGGGTTCGGGTGTTTGATCCTGAGGACAATGAGGCCTCAGGTCGAGGGGTTCTTGCCTGAGTGATTGGGCGAGCCATCCCATGCCTCCGGAGCCAGGTTGTAAATCTGTTTCCTGTCCAGCGATGCTGCCCGATTGTTGTAGATGCAGGAGCGATATGCGTTCCCGATGATCCCGTTCACCGCGATGTAAATGTAAAGGAGGTGGCGAGGCCGAGACCGGAGGTGTATCAGGCGGCGTTCCCGGATGTGATAACGTCGTCAAATGAGAAGCTGCTCCAGGGGGTGCTTTTACGAGAACACCGTGCTGAACCTGTATGTGAGGTTGACCGTACAGTGGATGAGGCTGCTCGAGCTCGTGAGCCGGCGGCGTTAACGGCGCCAGGGCTAGACCCTGAGCTCCCACCTGACTCTGGAGCTGCAATACACTTCCGTTGACCATCACTGTTGGCGATCCTAAACGAACCTGTAACCGAGCATTGCACGTTCCTTTTTTTTTTCCTTTTATTTCGTTTTATATTCGACATATTTATGGATTCGATTGAGATTTCAACCTGAATTAATCGAAAATTCCAATTAATTTTGTTCTTTTCTCGTTTTTATTCTGCTGTTTTCGTCAGCAGCTAACGACACTGCGAATAACAACTTAAAAATGAATAATTATCGATGATTAAGAAAAAAATTTGAAATTTCGCTTTACTTGAGAAAGTAGCGAATCAAGGTCAATGGTTTCGATCATTTTTTTTTCCTGAATGCCCACTTCACACGGAATGCCTGTATTCGTCAATTGTTCGATTGATAGAAAATTCTCGAAATGTACTTATACATTTGCAGTTTCATGAGCAATCAAACATTGTTTACAAACACGCAGCGCCGGGAGACATGAAAAACATCGAGGGGAAATTCCCACCGCAGTGAAGAGAGAGAAAGTGAGAGTGGGAGAAAAGTTAATACAAAGGCTTATCGAGATAAATCTTATGTAATGCGGTCGAAAAAAGACCGGTTATGAGCGTCGCTCCGCGATAAATAGCGCTACGGTCGAACGAGCAAAATACATAAAGATAATAAAAATCAACTTTGTTACGTCCAAAAATAATTGAACCGGTATTGCCGATAAGCATTCCATCGTCGACCTTTTTATCGATCATTCAATTTTACAGAAGGAGGACACGCAAGATCATGCAGAATAATTTTTCACCGATTCATTAATTCGTATGTTACCGATTGAATTTTGCCTGAGCTCGAGAAATTTCGAGAAGAACGATCGAGTACAACTCGAGCTTCGAAACAGTAGGATTTCGTCATTTCTTCCATCAAGTTCGGCAGCAATAGATGTAACTTATTTTGTAAAATTTTAACTGAAAACTTTTTATAATCGTGTCCAAAAAACAATTAATTGGCAATCGCCATAATTTTGCCTAGAATCACAACTAAATATCCGCTCGGTAAATTTATTTACATTTTTCGGTTGGATCGTAACCCCGGAAGAATATAAATTTCTAAACGATTGAAATTCGGATCAATCTACATATGGAGAAAAAAAAGATTTGAAAAGATGTGTTCAGGTGACATCGATCACTGTCCAAGTGACATCCAATTCGACTATGTTTTCGAACGCCAATCTTGCATCTGCCTCAAAAAAATTGTGGAAGTCTTATCATTTTATTTTCCTCTTTCTGTCGTTTTCGTTCTCGTGTTGGCTAAAACGAAATGAATTTTTTGTTTGTTTTTCCCGTAAACGAAGTGTGTTTGGGTACCAAGCTCGTTTGATATCTTGAAAACTATAAATGTTATGAACGCAACGGGCTGACGGACGCAGAAGGTGGAATTATAAGGGTTCCCAGCTCCTGTACGGAACTTTAATCCGAGAAGGGCAGAGAGAAGAGGAAAGAGAGAGAGAGAGAGAGAGAGAGAGAGAGAAGGCGAGAAAATAAATGAGAGAGGGATAAGGAGTTGGGATTGATATGAGGCTCACCTCTCGCTTAACGTCGGCAGGATCAAGATGATCGAGGACAAATTCCTGTACGTATTCTCTGGCTAGATGATCCTCGGCCTCCATTTTAACCTCCTCGACCACGATTTCGTCTTCCGAGGCCTCTAACGAAGCGACCCTTCCGGTATCCGCATACGTTGTTCGATCAGCCTCTTGCACGGCTTGACCTTCCTCCTCTGGACGGTGTCTCACGATGACTCCACCACTACTACCACCGCCACCACCACTGCCACCACTACCAACACCAACACCAACACGGATACTACCACAACCTTCTCTTCCAGCTTCGACGGCTTTGTCGACTCCCGGACAAGCCGTTTTCACCGTTCTATCGGACCCAATCACCTTGATTACGATTTACGAACTACCTTGGATCACAAACAGTCAAATCTCTTCTTCTCCTTCCCTTCAAACTTTTTAACCCCGGAGTACTTGAATCTCGATAATTATCCTCTTTGGAGCCGGGCCTAAAGCAGCTAGGGAACGAGGACTTCCGGTTTTGGATTTTTTTTTTTTTAAACCGAGATAAATATATCACTTTTAGTTTGCGATTCCTTGTATAATAATGAAAAATGGCGGATGATCGGTGTGTCTTCTCTTCTTTTGGATCGATATACTTTTTTTCGCTCGTCAACTCCGTCACATTAACTCCGTTACATTTCAATATAAAGGGATCAAAAGAAAAAAAATCTTCAGTTCCTCTCACGACTCTCCTTTCTTTTCATTTATGTTCTTTTCTGTTTTGGTTTTTTTTTTTTCAATTATTTTTGAACTCACAAAAGTAGCAGTGTCGCGCTGCACTCTCGACGAATCCTCGTCGAAATCAATGATGATCGGGTATAGTAGCCGATTTATTTTTCCGTTTCGCCTCGTTAGTGTCAACCGCGATTCGCGTATTTCTTCGTAACCCAGTTTGTCAACCCCGCATAACACAAACACTTTACGACACAACGAAATCACTCGTGATTGTTATTATCATTCGTGTTTATTTCGCGCGCGCACCAATTTCACCGACGACTCGTTAGCGAATAACGATGACGAATCGTTTTTTCACCGTTCGGGGTCATCGACGTCTCGATGAAATTTTTGTTTTCTTCCTTCACTATCTTTCCAGCTCGTTTGGTAGAAACCAGCCCGAGAAAATTCCCTCGAAAATTTCAAGCTTCGATCGACACAACACGGACCACCAACGACGTTCCGAACTTTTTTTCATCCACTTTGATCGGCACAACGTTAAATTCACAGATAAATAGTAAGGGCGATGAGAGGAGGAACGTGGTTGTCGCTACCCTGGTCGATCAATGACTGCTGCCCGACGTGAACTCGGTTTTCCCGATCTTCTCTCTTTATCCCTCGTTTCTCATTCGCCTCTTTCGTTCTCAATGACTCGATGACCCCCCGCACCACGGTAACACACCCTCCGACATCTCCCACCCTCCGTTGCAGGGTGAAAAAAAAAATAGATCAAGAAGTACAGACTCGAAAAAAACAAACAAAAAAAAACCACAAAAGAAAAGTTTGAGCAATTTTTCTTATTGTTGATTTATTTATAGCGATAGCTCGCGATAACGAAGTCGTTGAGATTCGCGACGATGATTAGAGCCCAGGCGTGTCAGAGACTCTCACTCTTAACGGGAGTGGTTTTTCGCACCTCGGAGACGATGAAGCAGAGTGGAGCGCAACCCGGCTTTGCCCTGTGTGCGCGATATGAACCGCGATTGTGAGTGGAAATACGCGGGGGTAGGCGAACAGGGGGGTTGGCAAGGACGAGAAAGATGGGAGGTGAGACGAGCGAATTTTTGACTCGTGGAGCAACGCCCGGGGGGGTGGGGGGCGGGCGGGGAGGGGGGGGGGAGGGAGAGGCAAAGGGTCAAAGAGAATTTCTCCCGATAACGAAGAAGGCTATACACGTTTATACAAATACATGTATACATGCATTTTACTGATATATAAATATATGAGTATATAGTGCGGGATAAAAGAGAAAAAAGATAAAATAAAAATATAAAGCAGCACGGCCGTAGCGCCACTCGGTGAAGGAGTGTGGTATAGTCGTCGACGAAAAGCGCGGGCGTTTGTGAGAGCTCGCTCTTTTCCTCCGAAGTAGATAGGACCGACCGAATGGTAACTGGTCAGACTCGAGAGTGGTGGTCGAAAAAAGCCTCTCGGGTTATATCGCGTGAGCTCGAGAGCTCTCTCTATGGAAGGGATTACGTCAGAGCTCGAAGTAGGTGGGGCTCGTGCCAGTCAGACCTCCAACCTTTGCTCTCATTGGTCCTTGCTCCGTCGACTACGCCATTGGCTCGTCATACTCCCACTCGCGATACAGAGAGGTCCAGACACCTCTGAGAGAAAGAGAGAACGAATACTGGATGGAAACAAAAAGAGAGAAAAAAGGCAAATCTTCAGGAGTCTCGACACCCTCAAGACCCCACGCCCTCGAATCTCTCTCTCTCTAAGTTTCACACCTTAGTCCCCCTTCCCCTCGCATAACTCTCATAAAAATTCGGAATTTAGGGAAGCAGAGGTGACGATTATTTTTTGACTTATTATGACACCTTTTTACGAGGACTCCGTCGTTTGTCATTACTTTTTTCTAACGTCCTCGCACTGAGGATTATTCTTTTCAATTAATCGTTTCGGATTCGTTCCCAACCGCTTTAATGTGCCATTATCTTTCAATATTCTCTTCGGTTTCTTGTTCATTTTTTGTCGACAAAATTTGACGTGTTTTAGGGTGAATCAACGGCGCAGGGATAAAAGGAAGAGACTTGGGGAAATTTATTCAATTTTTTTGTTTCCCGAGAAAATATTTGAAAAAATTGTAATCATCGTTTTTGGGGTCCAGGGAAATCTGTAAACTCTGTGGAATTGAGATAATTTTTTTTTTTTATCCTCTTTTCAGATTAACCCCAGCGTCTATGATTGACACGAAAATTTTCTATGCTCATAGTGATCTGAGTGGTCAAGTTCCGCACTGGGTCAGACATTTTTTTTTCTAACCTTTCCTCATCACTTTTTATCACGATTGCTAACACGTCTCCGGACAAAAATGGCAAAGCACATGAATATTTCAACCGATGCATCGAGAACACCACGAATTTTTTTTTTCACGAATTTTATATTTTGTTACGCATCTATAAATATGATTTTTCCGTGCGAAGAAAATAATATTTTTTATATCGTACTGCGCGGTTTATAAAATGTTGGGCCATTCTACAAATCGGTGATTCGAATCTAAATAGCTTTTTCCAGACGTCTACGAAACGCACATCGACTCTTGTTCTCTCTTATTCGCTCTTTCTTGTTCTTATTCGTGCTGGAAAATCGTGTGGGTTACTATTTTAATAACTATACATCGAACTTTTGGGGTACAAGAGAAGTGATCGGAGTTGCCGAGGCTTTAAAATGCCTCATGAATATCAAATTTTTTTGTTCTCCACCCATCTCACACTCGGGAGGTTTCGTTCAGGATTCCGTGGGGGTTGGCTCACGCCCCTCGATGTTTTTCGCACCCTCCGAGAAAGTCTTTATGCCACTGGTGTGTGCTCTTTTACGTTTCGCAGATCTTTTCTCATTTTTTCCATTTTTTTTTTTCAAACTCGAGTACATTCCGTATCGTCAAATCCGAACGAATTAATATCGATCTATACAAAGCTGCAATTTCGTGGTTCTCCGAAACTTTGAGAAATAAAATTAGTGAAAGAAAAAGTGCAAAAAATTGTTTTTTTCTTTTTCTTTTTTTACTCTCCTCCTCGAGCAAACTAAGAATAGAATTCGACCATCCAATGGTCGTTTTTCGCCAACGACGAACGACGAAACGAGGTATTTGCCGACGCTGCACTTTGTCCGTGTATATATTCTCCGCGAAACTTCCTTTACCTCCTCTCTCTCTCTCTCTCTTTCTTTCGCTTTTGTACTTTTATTTTGCGTATTTTTCCATCGAGTGTATCGCTCCCAATAAAATGAAAGAAAAAAAGAAAAAAATACATATAATAATACGTCGCTAATTTACAACACACGTTGCGAGATCAATGCCACGAATTGTGTCCTCGACGTCAAACCGGAGATTGAAATTGGGGACGAAATGAATGAAAGAAAATGAAGAATATTGATGATTTGACCACACTGAGAAAAAAAAGTTATTCGAACAACAAAATCTCTCATTACGGAGTGCCAATAAAATATATGATCATCATAATGTCATAAACCATTGAACGAACACATTAATTTTTCATCAGACTGCACGATCATTCTGCCAAAGAAATGCGCATTTCAATTGACAAAACTCTTCCAATAACATCAATTTCTATTGAATCAACCATTTTTTTTTCTCTGTGCACAGGCATATTGACTGATTTGAAGAAAAAACAGAAACTCTTGTTTAACTTCAGAAAATCGTTTCTTGGTAGATGAAAATATGATTTTTTTTTTATTTCGAATAGTATAATTTCGATTCGAAATAATAATTGGTCATTAGAATTTCATTGAAATTGGATAGTTTATCGTCGAACAAACACATATTGGGTGACTTGATTTAATATCATTTAAATAAGAATAGCGAAAGAGAATTTTTTCGTCGATCTTTTCAGTGGCGTGGCACCGCGCTAGCCGGAAGTCGAGATCTCGGGCGTGCAACAAACTTTTTCCCGAGTGATTTACGATTCGGTGATTCGAAATCCAAACAAGTTCGTACGAGATTTTTCGGGGCATGTGATTTTATACGTGTGGCCCGAAAAAGTCTCGGGTCTCCGGTGATCGGAACGGCCCGCTTGGCCGCCCTCTCTTTTTTTTTTTTTTTTTTTTCAATCTTAACTCGAACAAGATGGCAGTTTCGCGAAGCCATTTATCCATGTTCCTGGATAGCCCATATTTTTCGAAAAGTTTCGAGCATCCTGACAGCAGTTGGACAGTTGAGTGACGCAATTGCGCCATAAATTTATCGAGATTCGATATATGAGATTGTAATCGTATGGAGCACGTTGGTATTCAATGAAAAATAAACAATTCCGAAAGATTAAAAAAGTTTCGTCAAATTAAAATATGTCAATCGGAATAATAAAATTAAAGAAAATGATAAATTCAGAAAATCAAGAAAATATCAAAATCTCACACGAATTTAAACTCGAGATAAGCCTCCCACACCTTTATCTTTTAATATCTCCTGAATCAAAAAAAATCCTCGAAAGGATAAGATTGGAAGGGAGTAAAGGAAAAAAAAACGTCTATATCGATATGCACAAAAGCAAAGATATATACACGTATTATATGTAGAGAGACATCGGCTGTGAGAGCACGGACGAGTCCCGGGTACTGGAGAGGAGGCAAGAGGAAGAGTGCTGAGCCAGCATAGCTTCGCTCGCCAGCCTGCCTGCCTGCCTGGCTGCCTGCACATCGATATCAACCAGTCAGTCAGCCAGCCAGCCAACACGAAAGAGAGAGAGAGAAAGAGGGAGATCAAAACCGAGAGCCAAACTACCAATCCAATGAAAACCACCTAAGAATCTATTCGTGTGAGAAAAATGAAGTGTCCGTATGACCATGACCACACTGGGTCAACAATTTACATTTAGTTTCCTTTTACAGCACATAGATACGATTTGTTATCGCAAAAAGTAAAATACATCGTAGTAGCATATGTACAAACTCTTACTTCTTGTTTTATTTTTTTTTTTTCACAGATATTTACGTTTTAGTGCACGCAAACCAGTGTCACGAGGAGTCACGAGAATCATGATAAAATATATGAATACTAATGAAAATAATAATAAAAACATTAGTAATGATAATCGCCATCGTACTAATAGAGAAAGACGATGAATAACTGCGTATTTCAGAATTAAAAATACCACTAAAACGTTTATTACTGAGTAAATCGAGTCAAAAGTGTATTAATTTTTCTGAAAATCAGTAGTAAAGGTCGTATCTGGTCAGACGAAAAGTATCGACACAAATAAAGGCTCGTGCGAAGCGAATCAATTGTGAAAACGATCGTGATAACAAGAGTCTGAAAATGTTGAAATCTTTAAGTGCGTTAAACTCAGCTATCCAATCGTCAGACTGAAAAAAAAAAAAAAAAAAGTAATGGTAAAAACATATGATAATAATAAAAATGTGAACGATGAAACACGAGAAGTGAAAACGTGGACAGAGAGGCGTACAATATCCGAGGATTCCCATTCGCTCTGGACGATGCAACTGATATACTTCCGTCTGAGACTCTCGATGAAAAAACGCTGACTAAAACAATGTTTTCTTTTCTTTTTTTTTTTCCAGCTCGTATCAAAATACCGGATTCGCAATGGTTTTTTGTATCAAGCTATTTTTCAATTTAATATGGGACAAATATTTTAGGAAATTAAAACTGAACGTGAATTAAGAATTTCATGAATGGTCAACACTGAAGAAGATTTTACAAAAATATAGCTTTGATCGCTTCGTTAAAAAGTATTAGAAAAATCGTGTCAAAAAGCAATATTTCAAAAGATAAACTTGAAAAAAATATTTCGTTCACGTATTTAGATGAAAAATAGAATTTTCGGCCGAGTAAAAAGGGTCCGAAAAAGTTTCTAAAGACGCGAAAAATATATAAATGCTCGTGTTCATGTGCGCGCATGTTTTATTTCGATATATGCGAATCGCGGACAGTAATCTATACGAAAGTAGCGAAGGATTCCGGAAAATAATATCCCGAATTTCATTCATAAGAAGGAGAAGAGCGAGAGAGTGATTCGAGGGATAATCCTCGAGTCATTTGTCCGGAGGCTGTTGAGACGCTCATTTGTTCGCTGGCTCTTCGCTATCCTTCTAAACTGGCTGGTGGGTTACACCGCGACGAGTTCTCCTCTACTATATCCCGATGACAAATGACAATGAAGTGCAGGAGACCCCTGGGGACGATTCACTGCCGTTACTACTTCGCAGCCCAACACTCTCTCGCTCTCTCTTTTTTTTTCTCTCCCAAACCCTCTCCTCCCCCCTGGCCCTCTTTTTATCCTGCTGTGTTTGTCGCAGAGACAAATAAAACGTGCCACGAGTACTTGCTCGATTCTGTTTGCCATTCGTGTCCAATTATTCTCGGATAATCGCCTTGTATCGACGAAAAAAAAAGTCACCATCGGTGCAGAAAACAATTGAAACGTATCGTGCGTTTAAATACTCTTTTTTTTTCTTCTTCTTCTTCTTCTTCTCCGAGTCCAGCGTTATTATTCAATAAATAAATAAAAACCAAAATGATATATTTTTTTGAAATTTATCCGCCTACATCGTCATTATTTTCAAGACACGAATTTTCTTACGATTCTATTACTCAGTAGAGCAACGATCTTAATATTAAACGAGTTAATATCAACGAATATTAATTAAAGAAAATAAATTGATAATAAAACGATAATTATTGGATAATTAATTTTTTTTTTTTTTAATCGTCCACGAGAACGCAATTAGAAGAATTTATTTTTCTCGAGAGATTCATGGTGTCGAATATAAAAATGACAAATGACAAGATATCCGTGAATCGCGGTGCTGGTCGCGGTGAGATGTCATAACGATCGTGAGAGCATACCGAATCGGAAGTTGGCCGCATTTAGAGCTTTCCGCTTCTTTTTTTTTTCGACCGGAAATCCGGGCATATTTGTCACGGCGAGTTATTGATGAGTTCTCTTTATTGTTTCGATGGCAGGGATCGAGCATAAATGCTCTCCAGTCTTCGGTATACCCTCCGTACAAATCGTTGATATATATATATATATATATGTAATGACGTATTAAAAACGATCGAGAAACTAAAAGATGAGCCGCGGGGCCAAATAGAAAAACGGAAAATGGCGAGCACTCGCTTCTGCCCTCCTTTCGTGGCTATTAAATTTAATGGCCGCCCCCTGCGGTCCGAACTTTCTTCTTTTCTTTTTCATTTCTTCATTCTCTTACACACACTTGGTATTTTTTTTTGTTTTTTCTTGCTCCGCTTCCAACTGTTTTCTATCTCTATATCGATCGACAAATCCATGTGCGCCATTTACCAACTCTCTTCCTCGTGAATTTCATCAGGGAATAAGAAAAAAGATCATGGATAATGTCGGCTGTTTGTCTTTACCGATGTAGATCTATACGATATCTCCGGGGAAATATTTCTCGGGTTGCCATCTTTTGGTTGATCTTCTCGTTTCAAAATGTCGGGCGATAACGATCACACTTTTTTGAGCTCGCTATTTATTTACACGCGAATGACAATCGCTGGGAATATATTAGTTCGAGTGGGAGCCAAGAAATTTCTACACTTTCGATCGTTTCATCCTCGAAGAACTTTCTATTCGTCGATCGAACTAATATATCGTGAGAGTATCAATCTCCCACAAATCACTGGCCAGACAACCCGAAGCTTATGGGATCTAATAATTAAAATTAGCGTTATAAAAATGCTCCATCAGACTCACCTTCATCTCGTTGGATCGAAGAGCGACGATTCAAAACGATGGAATACGTACTCCGGAAACAACTCAAGCGCGAATGATTCGAGACGCGGTTTCGTAGAAATTTTTTTATCGTCAGATAAAAACAAAAAATTTAAATAAAAATCGTTTTTTTTTATTTTTTTTATTTTTTTATACTTCAATAGTATTATTCCCCGTTTGTTCGATGAAGCTTATTCTCGTTCTTATTAATGTTTCACTGCGCGATTACCCCCGACGAGAGGAGACCAACGACAGTCGAGTCGGGTGTCGGATCGCAGTGCGGGCAATCTGCACACTCGCTTTTCAACACCGTTTGATTTCATCATAGAAGAGCGAGCGATATACACCGAGTGCAAAACTAATGTCTCTCTGACATAACATCCGGTTGAGTTTAGTCGATCGTGCGAAATAAAATAAGTTGAGAAAAAATCCAAGTGCGATCGAAATTGGACTCTCGGATCTCTCGTTCCGGTCCTCTGACAAAAAAAAAAACGAACGAGCTCGCGATTCGACTAGAAAACACGCGCACGTGCTGATTCGTCCGAACTTCAAGACTCTTCTATAAGAAAAAAGATTTGAATATCAAGCATTAAAAATAAATCGAAGATGAGAGAAGAACGACCCGACTCGTGCGGCAATTCCACGCTCAACTATCGTCGCGAATCACGCTCGTGTAGCTTCCACTACGACTCTCTACGTTTCAGACTGTTCCTCCATCGGTTTATTGCTCATATCGGCATAATTTCTTATCTCGATTAATATACTATGCATAGAAGAAAGAAAAATCGTCTGTTTCGCTGATCGTTCTTAAACGTTACTTTTTGTTTTTCTATTTTCAAAGCAATCGCGATAAGTAGATCGAGAATTGCGCAGATCCGAATTTATGCAGAAATAAAAATAAAATTTTAGCTCCATCAAAATTTCATTGTTTCTCACGAATTTTCTCGTCTTCCATACAATGTACAACAAAAGTGTTCACAGGATATTCATTTTTTTTTTTTTTTTTTAGAATTTTCACTTTCGAGCACGTTTCGTTGTTATCCCAAAAGCAAAAATGTCCGTTTTTTTGTCTCTCTCATTCGTGCACAATGCGTCAGAAGAACTCGATCAAAAGATCTCGTCCTTGATCCCGATTATTCATTTTATAACTCTCAATTCGTGTCATCGATGACAAAATATTTGTCAGGAAAAATCCTTAAAAATAAACAACAAAAAAAATAGATATTCTTGTCACTCGAACGAGCTACGAGCTCAATTCTCATTTCGATATGTTTCTCTAATCTCTCGCATGAAGCACTCTGCGTGCGTGCGTCAACTAATGATTTTGCGTGTGTCTATAGCGTAATTGGATCTAGATTGCTGAGTGCAGCTATGTAACGCAACATTGTTGCAATTAAAACAGTTTTGTACTTGGCTTATCGCGAAGCTGATAAATCATGCGAGTGACACGAAATACTATTATATAATGAACGCAACGAGAAGTTTCGATCGAAAACTTCATTTTCGATAGGATAAATCTCTTCAATTATGCCCGAATATACGAACAAACTTTCTGTTTTTTTTTTTTTTTACTCGTGCTTTTCATTGCTATCAAAATGATACTTGTTCGAAACCCATGATTAAGTATCGTTTGTAAAAAATTGTTTAAATTCGACAAAATTAGTCTGGAAAGTTTCATATTCGATCGAGATAAGCAACAGTGTCGAGCTGCAACATAGTTTCATACTTTTATTAATCTAAATGGCATGAGGCTATCGTTCGGATTTCATAGCCTACGACCTCTTTGTCATTCGTTCGATTTTCTTCGCAAGAAAATTACGCCTGAATATTTCTCACCCTAGTTTTCTATATATTGAGCGGGAAAATTGAGCTGAAATTTTTTTTATACGAAAATGATTCATCGATTCTTGTTGAAAATAAATGTTTCGTTTGCTAAAATCGTGAATCCAACGTTGAAACGAATTAAATATAATTTATTGACAGGATTATTAAAAAATGAAGAAAAAAAAATGATAGAAAAAAGCTTGATATCGAAAAATTTGTTAATCGAGTATTTTAATTGGGAAAAAATATCAAAAAAATTTCGTTTTCGTACGATTTTCGTTTTCATGAAATTGCAGATTTGTACGAAAAAACGAATGAAAAATTTCAGTGCCTCAATTCAAGTTTTCGTTGAGAATAAAAAGGGGCGAGAGAAATCTACACTCTCGCAGTGCGGATGGTACGAGATCGAGTTTTATTCGAGGGCAAGAGTTGAGTAGTCGGAGCAAACATCGTTAATTTGCACGGAGAAATTCACCGCGGGGGTAGAACACTCGAAATTTAACCCCTTTCATTCGTGTTACCGTCTCGATCCCCTTGTCCATCAAAAGTTGCATCACCGCGCGGTTGCTTGTTCCCCGGGTCTAAAAGGTCAACATTAAACGCTGGAGGAAGAGCAGCAACGAGAGGCTTTGCGGCTGTACGCTCTTCGCGAACAAATACTCCTCGCTGGACCGTAACATAATTCCCGTTGCTCAATACCCTCCTCCTTCATTTCTCTCACTCATCTCTCTTCGCGCCAACAATCACTGAATCGGCTATTTCGGTACAGTCGTTGGACGATTATTTTCAAAAATCATTTTTTTTTTCCTCGTCACAGCATTTTCAAAATTCTTTCGCTTTTCCACTCGAGCTTTTTTTTTTTTGACAATAACCTCGTTCAAAAATTGCTCTCACTCTACGATGCAATTTCTTTGAATCTGAAGCTGGTTTTCTGCAGCATTTTATTAATATTTTATCGAAGGAAAATTTTCACTATCTTTTTTCGCGTTTGCATTTTTTTCTTGTCAAATTATTCGTCGAGATTATAGATAAACTGTTCAGCCCAAAGAATTAAGGAGTTTCGGTACAGGCGATACAATGTTGCCATGCTAAACCATGTTAAAAACAGAAAAAAAAATTCAAAAAGTTTCGAATTTTATAAAATTTGGTCAACATATTCGTTTAGTGCCAAATTTGACAATATAAATTTTTTCAGATTTTTCTTCTACACAGTTATCGAGTAATTGAAGACTAAAGTTCACGTGTATAAGCACAGCATTTCCATATATATAGGTATACACTTTGGGCATAAGAAATCTGCTTCAATGCATAATTACTCGATAACTAAGTAGAAGAAAAATTGGAAAAAATTTGTCTTTTCGTACTCGATGTTGGAGAACATTATCACCAAATTTCATTAATTTCTTAAAATTTTGCCTTTTGTATCGAACCTCCTTAATATTTCTTGAGAAATGATAATTTGAAAAAAAAAAAAAGAAACATTTAGTATAGTCGAAATTAGATTGGTGATTTTGTGCTGCCAATTACTGGATCGCGCCTGGAATAATATGTCTGCGATTCCGTCGAAAGTCTATGCGTATACCCCTTTTTTTGAAGAACGGCTTAAATTCAGCATCATCGCGGATTATTCATACCGTCAATCCCTTAATTGGCAAATAAATCCCCGTTGTTTTAGCGCTACTGTTCTATCGCCAACAGATCGATGCACATTTAGCGGTAACTGATAAAGAGAAAAGTTTTTGGTTCAGAGGAAGAGAAAGAAAAAAATGCAAAATAAAAATCGACTCGGGGCCAGCGTTTGCTGCGTTTTTTTCGATATTTTTTGTTCGTTTTAAGCAATTTTCATCGTGAATTCATGATCGAATGTAAATTAATCGTGCACCGTTCTCTTCGTTATGAAAAAACGAAGAGAATAATGCACAGTCGAACTTTATTATCACGTACGAGAAGCACTTTATACCCAAGTAAAAATTGGCCTCTTTTTCAATCCCACGCAAAATAGGATTCTGTCAAAATCACTCCTGACTCATCGTATTTATATTTATTCATCGATTTAATACATACGCGTGGTGATTTTGTTCTCAATTTTATGGAGAATAGATCGAAGAGTGCTTGAATAATCGACGGGATATTCGAGAGATCGGTGAACCTGAAAGAAAAGCATATCAAAGGCTTTTGGCGCACCGACAGCACGGATTTCGCTCACCGTTCGCTGTGATCCCTCGAACAAACGAGATCATGCATAGCATGAAAAGAATTTACGTACGTGTTATGTACGGAAACTAAAAGAAAAGAATTGAAAAAAAAAAAAAAAAAAAATTGCATCGCTAAGCGTGACCTCGCTCCCCGTGACTTCTCTCGAGGACCTTTTTTATTTCATCCTCGGGTTTGCCCACTCTCGACTGCAGGTCACACTCTCCGGGATATCTTGAAAAGAGTCCTCGGTACGAAAAATCACACCTGTTACTACACATTTGCCAACAATACAAATCCATAGTTGCAAAATATTTTTCTTCTATTTAATATTCAATATTTTTTCAAGCTATTTGACAAAATTTTATCACTGTCATCAATTTCTCTGAAATTTTTCTTTCTTCTATTTTTTTTTTTTTTTTTTTTTCTATTCCTTCGACTATTTACTCAATTTTCATTTATTATCAATTTCATTCGTTGATGCTTTTGGTATCAATTCGATTTTTCATTCATTCATGTATTTATTATCGATTTAATTTTTAATTTTTTTTTTTTTTTTTTTTTTTTTTTTTTTTAATTATTTATTTTTTATCTTGTTATACATAATTATATAGAATATAATATAGAATTATATCTATAATTATAATTTAATTTCTAATAATACGATTTGTTTTTTTAGTAGCAACTTGATTGATTGAAATTTTTGACATAAACGATTCATCATTCGAGTGTGCAGTATTGATTGGCAATTTAAAAGTCAGTTGTCGATTAAAATTTTTTGATAATCATGCAATTTTAACGATCTGAACAAAAAAAAAGAAACAAAATTTCGAAGTTCTTTTTGTGACGTTCTTTATTCAGTTATCGGCCGGACATAACGGTAAACAAACCCATCGGATCATTCGTCGAACATTTTATTCGGACAAGATGTTAAAAATCTACAAAATTATCATCACGAAAAATCAATGTTTGCAAAATTCCAAAAACAACTGAATTATTCCAAATTTTTTCATATTCGTACATTTTCGGAGTTTCGAAATTCTGATTCGTTGAAATTTCTTGTCAATAAATATCCTCAACGTTTTATAAACAAGAGAAATAATTTTGAAAAATGATTTTTCATATCGGTGTAACGGAAATTCATTATTCGCCAATTTTCGGATTAATTTTAATAGCAAACTTCATTACAGGCCGAAATTTTTCATAGCAAGTAGAACATTTCCAAAGGTGCATATTCATTGTATCGAGCGTTGAGTATGTTATAGAAAACGCTGGTAGGACAAGAAGGGATTACGAAACCTCGATTATAGAGCAGAGCAGGGTCAAAAGGAGGAAGGGAGGAGGGAGGAAACGGTAGAATGACGAAGGAGACAGAGGCGAACGAAACGATTATCGGACAATAGTTTGTTAGTGGTAATTCACCTGATGTATTGTTCCGCGAGAAGTGTGGATTCAGCTTTACTCATTCACGAGATTCACTTTCCTTTCATCCACAGTTATTTTCCAATATTTATTTATCCGCTAGAAAATAGTTTATTGGCTCGATTGTCTAAATTCGCATGAAAATGTTCAATTTTGACGTATCCGTGGCGTTTTTCCTGATATATGTACAAAAATAATTTTTTTAAACGCATGTTTTCGTGAATCGTGAGACAAAAAAAAGACCAGAAATGAAAAGAAATCCAAGCGTGTACATGATTTTTGTAAATTTTCTATAAACAGTGAATCGATAAGAAACTTCTTTTGAAATCAGAGTGTCGTTTATTAGGCACGTTAATCACCAAAGTCACCGATGTTCTTTAAAGCTTGTATCAATATTATCCCGGCGTGTCTATCATTCACTTTGAACAACGAATATTATTTATGTACATAGCATTGTGCATTATTTACATAAAAGCATAAATAAAAATATATGTGTACACTTCGTTCCACTATTATTGGTCTCTCTTTAGTCGTAGCAAACTTAACGCGTAACAAGCTTCATCGGAGGAAGCCTTTTCTATAAATAATATGTTAGACGATTTGACATAAGCACGATTAAGTTCAATCGCAAGCAGTAGAATTTCCAATAATTTCGACGTAATATAATTTTTCTTCAAGCGTCAATCGTGAGCCATTTGTCTGTTATTTTTTCAACCTGTTTTCTAAGAATTGGATTTCTCAAACGTATTTTCACTTCGAGCTTTCCTCCAACAGCTTTTCTTCCGTCCATCAGGGGAAACGAGTCGTGCAAAATGCATTGGGTCTCGAGTGGTGCCAACTTTATTGTCACTGTCCCAACGAGACTGTCACTCCTGAAGAATCCTCTGCAATTTCCAAAAACAAAAGGCTTTTATCAACTCAACTTTTTTTTTTTACATTCATTATTATCGTTGGAAGAGAATTAAAGCAAAATCTAGTCGCAAGCTTCCGTTCAATGCTACTGTAGTTTTCGCAGTTTAAATGCAACGAAAAATCTTTCCTTAATTTGTCAGTAGCTTAATATTTCACAATTATTCTTATTTTCTTTTGCAAATATACATTTTGAGGGGCAATAAATTTTGAATTTTCTAACCTTTCTTTTTAAGGACATTATGAAAAGAAAAGAAATTCCGTTGCATTTCAGAGCTGAAAGTTGAAAAATAAATCGTTCTTACAGTTTGCTCGTGTAATACATGCTACTCTCTAATAACTACGTACATACTCCATTTTGTCATAGTAACGCGATGCAGTAACGTGTTAGATTCATTTAAAAATTAATACCTCAAGATACTTCCAATCGGTTAATCTTAAATTAAAGAAATTGCAATTTTATGGCATTGAGTATAGCTGCTCTAAAGGCGAATTAGAAATTCGTGACTCACTGACCGTACAATCATTCCTAACATACATTTCGTTGTTTCGTTTGATGCGATTTTTTTTTTTCAATGTTATGCTAATTCGATCGAACTTGATTTGGGATTTTATTCGGAAGACTCAAGCTAATTGTCTCGCCGATCTATGTGATAAATCGTAGTAACTGCAGGGTCAATCAATCGCGAAAAAAGGTAACGATGCAATAGATGAAGGAAGGAAAACGTTATTTCAACTCATGAGCTCACGTAAATTCTTCATACCTTGGGTGAGTGCAACACAGGATGGGGTTCAGCGAGCATCTGTAAGCAACGTACTAAGGTCTATTGACTATAAAAAAATCTAAAGTATTCAGAGCAAAATAAACGGAACGTCGATAACGAAAAAGAAAAACTAAGTGATCGTGATCGAGACGGATTGTCAAATTTTGGAAGAGTTATTTCGATCAAACTTAAAATAAAACCAATTAATACTGATTCAAGCTGCGTTCAATAAAAAGTCAAAGGAGATGAGAATTCAAGAAGCGATAAACCCGTTAGAGTTACACCGATTATCGATTAATGGGAGAGCAAAAAAATGGGGATTTAAATTGATGAAAAAGAAAAAGAAAAACTTTGATTACCCTTTCGACCAGACTTGACATTTCAGCGAATGTCTTTTGAAAACACGTTGACACTGTCGAGCTGATCGATCGACAGCGTTGCTCAGAGTATAAACCGCCTCGTATTCGGGATTGCTCGTGTCTCGTATCGTCGCTGTACGATCCGTTTGATGACTGTCCGTTGGATACGGATATTCGAATATTACATAAGAATCCACTTCTTTGGAATAATTGATGCCACGAATTATCGATATTTCGGCGTCTCCGTCGCCTAAATCCGTACAACTCCTAAAATATAATTCAAATATTGAAAAAATAATGAAGACAGACGTTCGAAACAATTGCGTCAATGAAATTATCTCGAGTACAGACTTTGGAATAAAAAACATGAGATTTTTCTTTGAATTTCTTTTGCGTTGATACTCACTGAACAATCGCATAAGTTTTCACTTCATAGTGATGCTGCGGGGGTGGCAAACCGTCCCTTTTTCGTACCCTGAGCATATCAAGGTCGTGCCTGTATCCCAAAGCAAGACGCTCCCATCTGTTGTAACCAGGAACATCACCGAGAGCTTTTGAATGATCTCTTGTCGACAAACACCACTGAAAACATTCAATTATTTATAATAAATATCGGCAGTATTTCAATGAATAACAATCACTTATTCGATCTGTTAATCGAATGATTTATTTCGTTGAATAAAAACCATATCATTTGTGAGCTACTATTGAAAAAATGTTCATGACAAGAGAATATTAGGGATGATAAAAAAAAATTACTTTAGCCTGTTTGAGCAATTGCTTTTCCAAGTTTTCATAAATTTGTTGATCGGTTCCACTAGCTTCCTCGTCGCAATCGACCGACGATACGAGAGTAAAACTATCTTCAGATTTAGCATCAACGAGGGCACTGGTGTTGAGTTGAGTTTTGGCATTCGGTGATATCGGTATGGAACTCATATCGACAGGAAGCCCGCATCTACTCGTTTCTATCAAAGGTGTTATTTGTTTTGCTTGGCGCAAATAATCCTTGGCCAGTTCCAAGTCTCCGTCTTTCTTTGCTGCTAATGCAGCTTGCTTCAATTCTGCTTGACGACGCTGTAACATCAATGCTTGTTTTTCGGCTCGTGAAATCGGACCTCCTCCGACTCGGCTACCTATGCAACAACAAAAATTAATTTTATTCATTTTTATAGGACTTTATTCTCGTCATCCTGAGTCAATCAATCTTAACAACTGATAGTGATTTACAATAAATAATAATTTCAAAAAATGTTCGTAACTGATAAATTTCTGCATTGAAATAATATTCTTAAGAGATGCTAATTTTGAATAAACAACGGGAATACCCTGAGTAGTTTTTGGGGATGGTACCGGCGGTGCTCTGCGTGTGGCGGTCGGCGTCTCCCGTTCCTGGGGTTCGGGTTGAGGAATAGGTTCACTGGGAGTTTGTTGGGCGGTTGGTGTTGGAGCGGGTGGTGCAGTAGGATTAAGCATAATGGGTGACAATCCAGGTGGAACGGGTAATTCTTCATAAGCGACGGGTTTCCCACGGGCGTATAATTTGATGGCTTCTTCGAATTGTTTACAAATGCGTCCGTATCGTCTCGCTTTCGACGAATTGCCCTCTTCCTCTGCGGCGGTTTTAGTGCGACGATAAATTTCAAGACGTTCTTTAAGGGCACCGGCGATCGCATCACCGGTGATGACAGCTGGTTGAGACGCCTCGGCTTTTCGATGGAACGGAAAAGAAAGTCACAAATCTTTCAACTTTTACGGTATTACGCGAGTTCAGAGGCAAATGAAACTAAATTTTCTTACCGGTCGGAGCCGGTTCGTCAGCTGGTGCTTGCTGCTGTGTTTCACTTTCTTCTTTTCCCTCGATCGGTGAAGTACTCGGCGTAGTCGAGCTGGGGAGTTGAGGACTCGGTGGCATGTCCGAAACATCGATCGCTTCACCCGCCTCCACACCTTGTATCACGATATCAAATTGTTTTGCTATTTTAACGTGATTCATCGCTTCGGCTAAATTCCCAGATTTTTTCCACGCGAGAGCCGCAACTTTGTACTCGTGTTGTCGATTTTTCAACAATTCCAGTGCTTCTTGATTGATCTCGACTGCTTTTGGAGCTTCTTCGCTCGCAGGAACCACTGCAGCGGGAGGTTCTTCGGGAGGCGATGGATTTTCAATTGGTGGTTTCGTTTCTGTGTTCTCGTCACTGGGAGAATCTCCTTTCGGTGCTGATACTTCCCCGGTAGCTGATGGTGGCAACACCGGCGGTATATCCGCCTCTGCGATTGCTCTACCCGACTGTGCACTCGACAATAATCCTTCGAGAGTTTTTGCACCACGACCAAAACGACGTGCACGTCCTGATTCATTCTCGTTCTTTGCTCTCGTCTCGGCTAACTTGTACTTGCTCAATCTCTCTCGCAACAACTCTATCATTCCATCGTTGCTTGCTCCTCCTTCCGGCTGTGGCTCCTCTGCCCCTTCCTCCAAAGGAGATGCATCATCCCCGGTTATTTCTCGCAGCTCATCCTGAAATTGACAATTTTTACACTCAATTTTTTTTTTTCTTCTATCTATTTTGAAACTTAATAGTAACGACTGTACCAAAAAATGGTTTTGATATTTTTGCAATGTTTCTCCTTATTTTTTTCTTGTATTTTTTCAACTTCTTAAACTTTACCAAAATATCCGGATCGTCGTCGTCTCCTGACAGCTCTTCCTCAGGATCAATGTCTTTCATACTTTCGTTGATCATTGCATCCAGTTTGGCAGTTGGTATCGGTGGTGCTATCACATAATATTTATATCAATCAACGAGAATATTTATGAAATATGCTGAGACATTTGTACAGGTTAATTTTCTCTTTATGATGAAACATTATTAAAATTTGTTTTTCTTGAATCGATGCATTTTCTAACAATATAAAGAAACAACTTTGTATTTGAGAGTTTTTGAGTTGAGCTTTCTGTTTTCTTTAATAATATAATCAGTAATCATAGAGTCGAACTAAAATGAAACATTTTGAAACTAGAGAAAGGAAAATTCCAATTTCTCATTTTTGATTCTTTAGTTTATTCGATACCCAGCAATTTTTTACAATACTTTGAAATTTATTATTTAATATGATTTTTGTTATAATTTCCAATACGAATCGTCGAGAACTTTATCAGGAAACACAGAAAAGTCATTTGTCACAAAAAAAGTAAAAATATACATTCAAATTTCCAAATTTTGTTTTATAATCATTGTTCCTTCGCAACGTTCATTCTAAAATACTGAACATCTCTAAGCAAAATTGAAAATCTTAATGGCAAAATACAAAAATTGCAGTTTTACAATTAGAAAATTTCTTTGTTTCGCAACTTTCTGTGCAACTGAGTAACTACAATTTATCAACAATGAATGGATAAAGGAAGAATGAATATATCTGTACCTTTACGTCGAGGCTGACGAGGAAAATCATCTCCGCTTGTCAACTGTGCTAATTCAGCCTCCAAATCTTCATCGTTATCATCTTCCATTGAATAACCCATATTCTCGAGTTTTGCATCAGGAACGTGAAAAATTCCAAACTAAACGCAACAATTTCACGATGCGTAATTATTTTGCGACGATAAGCTTTTTTAAGGGAGTGTTCTTATCGTTCTTATTTATCGTAAAAAGAAAAATTATTGTTATACCTGTTCAAGACTCGCCGGATCTCTTGGCCGTTTTTTCGCCTCTTTCTTTTTACTAAACATTGCTTTAAATTCTGTTTTTTCCAAACGTTATCGAAGTTGATGTATCGTAGAAATGTAACAAAATTAATAATTGACGACTGCGTTGTTTCGAGTGAAAAACAGAAATTTATCACCTAAGATACGAAAAGCGCGTCTGAGTACTCTGAAGTTGGAGTTTTGAGTCATAAACCGACAGCTGTGACCTCGCACTGGCCACACACATTTTTGTTTCCGCGCA
The DNA here is from genome assembly GCA_037576405.1 of Campoplex capitator. Classification (NCBI taxonomy): domain Eukaryota; kingdom Metazoa; phylum Arthropoda; class Insecta; order Hymenoptera; family Ichneumonidae; genus Campoplex; species Campoplex capitator. Next base: position 1,098,209 of record JARBWI010000323.1, on the reverse strand, counting down.
ATATTGTTTCAATTATTTGAAACAATAACAAAATTTAAAAAGTCAACTGTGAACCCGATTATTATATACACAATAACGAACGTAAAAAAGTTGTAACTTTATGTGTAGCAGAATATTACGTTGAATACTTTACTATAGAAAAGTCGTCCAAATTTTGATAGAATTTTTGTATAACAGTTTTCAAAAATAACGTTCGATTCATCGATTTTCTCATAGTTCATTAGAAAGACGAAGACAGCAAAACAGCAGGAATAATTTTCTGCTGTAACCAACTTCACATCAGTCGGTCATATGATTGTCTCGCGAAAAGAGGGCGAGTCCGATATTTCGTGCTCCGTTTTATTTTCGACTCAACCCCGCTTCGTCTCTCATTCGTATTATTGTCATTTCTCTGAAATAAAATAAAGCCAAATAACTGATCAATATGAAAGGTTGCATATTCAATATCGACGGGGGTTATTTGGAAGGTTTGTGTCGAGGTTTCAAATGCGGTATACTCCAGCAGAACGATTATCTCAATTTGGTTCAGTGCGAGACACTCGAAGGTAACACTTTCCTTTCCTTTCTTTACGTTCATTTGTCCCTCAATTTTTTTTTCCAATTCACCAATCGTTAGAACTCAGAATATACCAAAATTTGGCAAGGTCTCGAAACTTTGGTCAGCGAAAAAAAATTTCAACTTTCTAAGAGGAACGAAAATTCCCTAAAACACATTCAACGACTTTTTTTTCATTCGTACTTTAATGTAAATTAATTGTAACGTAAATGAGAGAGAAGAACACGATTTCGATGATTATTGACTACAAACACTCTAAAAAAAAAAAAAATAAGAAGCAAATTTAAAGAAAAAAAAGTTTTCTGTCTATTATTCGCTTCCCAAATATCGGATAAAAAAATGTATGAAATGGTAATTGAATTTTGCATGAGACAATATAATATTCATTCGATAACCAAATTTTTTGACAGACTTGAAACTCCACCTTGCGGGCACTGATTATGGCAGTTTTTTGGCTAACGAGCCATCGCCTCTGGCTGTCAGTGTCATCGATGATAAACTCAGGGAAAAGCTGGTCATAGAGTTTCAGCATATGCGTAATCATTCGGTCGAGCCGTTGTCCCAATTTTTGGACTTCATCACTTATAGCTACATGATCGACAATATAATATTATTGATCACCGGAACTCTTCATCAAAGGCCTATTTCCGAGCTCATTCCAAAATGCCATCCCCTCGGAAGTTTCGAGCAAATGGAAGCCATTCATGTCGCCGCTACTCCAGCTGAACTTTACAATGCAGTGCTCGTCGATACTCCTTTGGGTAAATGATCCATTGAATAATTTTTGAAGATCAAATTTGGTAAAGGACTTTTCTTTATGGAACTTTCTACCAACGGGAAATGCAACGTCATGGTTTTTCAATGATTCTTATGAGAAAACTGTTTATGGCCACAACAAAAAAATTCTAAACTGAAAAATTCAGAAAAAAAAGTACTGACGCTTAAAGAGTTGTAAAATTTTTGTTTTCTCCATGGTTTTTGGGAATCATCTATCGCATTTATGATGGATACTCCCAATCTGGGTTACATCAAGATAAAAAAAACTTTTCACTAGTCTTGCAGAGTGATAGGCACTTTTATCATGCGATACCTCGATATACTTGATTACTGAACAGGAAGATGAAAAATGGGAAAGAAATCGCTAAATATTCGCGTATATTATTTTACAGCTCCCTTTTTCGTGGATTGCATTTCCGAGCAGGATTTGGATGAGATGAACATTGAGATCATCAGAAACACTCTTTACAAAGCTTATCTCGAAGCTTTTTACAAGTTTTGCAAGGACATAGGCGGTACAACAGCGAACACGATGTGCGAAATCCTTGCTGTGAGTATTTTTTGTTCTCAAAAAAAAAAAATCTTTCAAATAATAAAGAAGAAAGAATGAGAAAAAAATTTGATCATTGACGCAAATATTACTTAATCAGATTCGTCTAGCGCAGAAAGATTTTTAATCTGGTATTCCATTTTTTGGTCATAGTTTGAAGCGGACAGGAGAGCCATAATTATAACGATAAATTCGTTTGGTACCGAACTGGGAAAAGACGATCGTGCGAAACTTTATCCGCGCTGCGGTCGCTTGAATCCTGATGGTTTGGCAGCTCTGGCGCGAGCCGACGATTATGAGCAAGTTAAAGCTGTTGCAGAATATTACGCTGTAAGTTCAATTAGATTTCCATGAAGAATGAATCTCATTAATTAGAAATTAATGAATCGTCGTTGGTTCGAAACGAAGACAATAGAAAGCAAATGCCCGGAAAAAGAAAATATTAGAAAGTGGAAAAAAAGTGCTCGATTACTGAACACGACAAAACTGACGTGTCTTCTGTTACTTTACAGGAATACAGCGCTCTCTTCGAAGGTGCAGGAAACAATCCAGGTGATAAAACTCTCGAGGACAAATTTTTCGAGTACGAGGTAAGTTATCAATTCAAAAAAAAAAAAAAAATCCACTTAATCTCAACGAGACCGATTTTTAGAAATTACTTTGAGAATCAAGTTGGCGTCCATTCAAAAAATCAAAGTTTATAGAGCCAAAAAAAGGGGAGATGAAAAATTGACGAAAAAGCGATATAAATTGATAGAAAAATATCAATCAAAAACATGATTTTTCGTTCTGTTACAGGTACGTTTGAACGTACACGCGTTTCTTCAGCAATTTCATTTTGGGGTCTTCTATAGTTATTTGAAACTGAAGGAACAGGAGTGTCGCAACATTGTATGGATTTCAGAATGCGTAGCTCAAAAGCATCGTGCAAAGATCGACAATTATATACCAATCTTCTAATCGTAGAACATACCGATATGGCAGAGAAGGCCAATATCGATATCATTTCATCGTATGTATAATCGTAATTTTCTGGTTTTTTTTCCTTTCATTCCTATCGAGCGTGATTACCGAAATTCACCGCTTCCGATCATTCGCTAATCGATCTGCTTTATGAACTGAAAAAAGAAACGAGAGATAAAAAGCACCTCAAACTTCAATTGAAGGTTGCGTATGAAAAAAAAAAGAAGAAACAAGATGGTTGAAAAAGAAACACCCCAAACGAATTGAATTGAATTGAAGGAAATCATTGAAATTCAACGGGAAATTTCTTCAGATCCATTTCATCTTAATTTCTGGTCATTTCAAGACCATAAAAATGAACGGAAACCTTTCGGTACTGTGTTTCAACTCTCCGGACAAATTTCCAACAAAAATGTTGACTTGAAAAAAAAGAAAAAAAAAAGAACCATTTCCGTTGCGTTTCAACGATGGGAACTTCTGTACCCCAATATGACAAAAAATTATTCAAAAAATGAAATGCATGTACGACCATCGGTAATTCGATATCGTGGGATGATTATCGAAATTTCATTCACGCTCGTGTTGGATTTAATAAATTGATGTATATAGTGTTGTATCTTATTATAATATACCGTGAAGATAAGAAAAAGAAAATATCACATATATAGTATTATATTCCACGGCAACAGAAAAATTGTTAATTTATTAGATGTAAAATGTTAAAATGAATAAAATTGCGATGCATTCCACTCTAGCTCGTGTTTATCGAGCTTGCGAATGTCCGAATTCCCTATTCAGGTGGCAATTTTTTCAGCTTTTTCCTCATTCGTCGTCGACGATGTATTTTGAGTTTTCGACATTGTCTTCTTTTTCAATCCTAAGATTTCAGAATTTTCACGCCAAAAACGTTCACTTATTATATCACCTGTGAATGGTACGACCATTTTCTTCGTTTTTCCACTTTCGTCTGTCACTATTTTGCGCAATAGAGTCGTTCCTTTCCGAAAGTATTGCGGCTCATTGTTATAATTTATGCCAAATTCTTGAAATAGTATTTCGTTTTTATCTGCTGAGAAAGTGCCTTTCAAATATTCTTGAGCCTGAAAAAATTAACATTATTTTTTCAGAGCCACGTTTATAAACATTTTCAAATTTTTTACACTCAACATTAGTTCTTTGTTCCTAACTAATTGTTAATCTCACCTCCATGGTTTTCATGTTCTTTCTAAGTACGAGATTCCAAAAGCATGTGTTATACAAATTGTTGATATGAACATCAGCTTGTCTCCAAGATAAATAATCTTTTAGATTTTCGTCGCTGGGATACAAAACTGTTCTTGCGTCAAAGGAAGGTGGATACTGCAGTTTTACATCTCCCATATATTTGTCCCAGTGAAACACATAAGAGGATGTAAATAGAGAATTGACATTGGACAAAATTTTTGAAGCTGAAAATAAACAAATAGCGATAGCATTTTTTTTGGGGTTATTATACAATTATTCATATATAAAATACTGTATTGTTTTAACACATTGTTGATTAAAAAAACTTCATTTCTGTACAGAGGATTCAAAGTATGAAAAAATTAAAACGTACCTCGTCTATTATAGACCGCCGAATCTTTTTTGAAAACAAATGAAAATTCATCGCTCTGTCCGTAACAAATGACAATTTCGTTAAATTCTTCCATTACAGTAGTAGCCGCTTGTCTCATTAAATCCAGAGCTCGTTCATCATTAGGTTTCGCAAAATTGTGAACTTTGGAAAATTTGGAAAAATTTTTGCCATCTATTCTCACGATTATCCAACAATTTGGTAAGCAATTGTCTGGACTTTCGAATCCTTTGACGTATTCGAACTTGCTCTTTGCCATTGTTGTTGTTGAAATGAATCTTTTGTTCAAAAACGTCTGCAGCGAGTGGAAAAACGTTTTGCCAATAGTAGAACGTAATTTCATCTGTTATTATTATCGGTGAACTATTGACGAGAATTGTAAAAATTGTTCCATTCGTCAGAAGTCGCGTTTTCAATAACTGGATACCGACATATGAGAGAATAGGCTAGAACATAACCTCACTTATTCCCTTGTATTGTTTTTCCAAAAAAAAATTGAACGCTCCCTGAAACCGTTTTTCGAAACGTATATTCTAAATCTCAGATTTATTTTTTTTTTGAATGTTTCATAGTCAACAAATTTACAAGATTATCGTGACGTGTGTCACGTGACAGAAAAGTCGACAACAGGAAATACATGGGAAAAAAAAAGAAATTCTTACGTACGCTGCCTCCCCCCACCACTTGTTGCGAATTGTTGCTGGTTTTTCACTTTTGTCAGCGTGCGTCGTCAGCGTATCAGCGAACATGAAATTGCCGGTTGATTCTTGTTCAAACCTGATCAAATATAACCTAAAATCAGATTAATTTTCCGCCGACATCGGACAAAATCGTGAACACGAGGTATGTGGATTATATACGAGCATCAGTGAAATGGAGACACACGATCGATTAATGAAAGTGCCCACAACGGATTTAACGATTTTGGAAATTTTGACTGATAATCAAGAGAGAAAATCGTCCGTAATTCGAGAGCTGCTGGAAGTATGTAACAAAAAAATATCAAAAAAATGCACAGATCTCAGGGTTCTCGAGACAATTCGTAGGACACTTTGTTACGAGTATCAAACATTTATAAATTCGGGAATTCGATGGTCTTCTTTCGACACGAACAAGAGCAAAGTCGACGTGGAAACATTTTTTCTTCGAGATATAGATTGTTTCACCGATACTCAAGAATTTGCTCTTCTCTATGATATTGCTATGTTGCAACTGGCATTCAGCTGCAACAAAGAAGCTCTCATTGTTTCGTTCAAGGATTTTTATAAATCGCAGGAAGAGCATTTAGTCACAGGTCACGAAACTTTGTATCTCTGCCTCAGAGTATTAGAATGTATCACTGATTCTTACAGTTTACACTCTTACCTCTACAAGGAACATGGACAGAAAGAAGAGTTTGAGGAACTGCCCAAGTGCATTGTCAACGTTATAGAGTTATGGATGAAACAGGAGGCACACACAAAATGGCAAATATTGGTAACACTTTTGCCAAAACTGGTTTCAATATATGGAGTTTCAAAAGTTGTTACTCCTCTATGGAACAAATTACTAAACGAACAAAATGAACTTGATAAAACTTTAGACATGTTGTGTGTGATGGCAGACATATGCTTTCCGACCGAAGAAAAACTAATACAAAAAATTCAGTACGAATATTCTGTTTCAACAGAATTTTGGTTGGTGCTACTTCGAAGTCTCGATTCCAATATCTATCAAGAGCGCAAAAAAGCTATTTATCTGATCAAACGGGTCCTTGATTTTATTGAGTCAAACGAATCACAAATAAGAATCCATCTTGACATATCGAAAGCGCAAATGGTACCTTTCATTCGCTTAGATGCCCTGACCAAAGAGACCACTACAAATTCGATTAAGAAATATTTTTTTCTCATACTCGAATCATCGGAGGAGAAACAGAAACATCTTGTGTTGCCAGCTTTGACTTATCTTCCGGATCTCGTCAAGGGTTATTCCACGCAAAAATCTCAAGGCTATTATTTTGACAGAAAGTGGCTCCAGTGTGTTTTCAAAAGGATCCTTCGGCACGATAACATTGCGATTAAAAAGCTTGGATTCCAAGAAATTCTCAAGGCTGATCTCGACATTTACGATGAAAGCTTGCTCAATTTTTTGGCTGATTTCTTAAACAACACTCTCCTATACGATTTTGATTGCATTGAGAAGAAATATCCAGAAATCGTGCTACAGTTGGTTGAATTTTTTATAAAATCTGACAAAGCTCAAGCGCTACTGATCAATTCCTTCGTTCGAGCTATTTCCAAAATATCTTGGTGTCCTGTCGCTATTCGATGGATCGTGGAAGCACTTGTTATGCCAGTTGAGAGAAAAGAGATAGTGCATAATATGTGGACACCAGCAGAATTGGCATGCTGCAACAATCTCATGTCTTGTAATTTTGGAAGTCAGTGTTGGGGACTGCAACGCAGTATTATCTCTAATCTTTGGAAAGTGGTTTGTGGATATATATCAGCTAATTTTTATTGGCTAGATGTGGAGCTCATTACGCGTACTTTTTATTTACTTATCGATAGATCTCCGGAGATGTACGACCCTGTTCAGCTTAACATATCAAAAATAATTAGCGCTCTAGATGCGCAATCATATATCTCTGATCAGTGTAAAACACTGTGGCCTGGACAAAGTACCAAATCTTTTGCGACTACAATAAATGTTTTTGTTGGTTCGGATCTAATATTTTCCAACAAAGATTGCCAGGCTGAAAGGAGTCTTCACGAATTGTTCCTCACTCTGAGCGACGTGCCTCGTAGACTATACACCGACAAAACTGCGATTCTAAAAGTTTTGGAGCTCGCATCGTATATAATGTTTTCAGTAATCGAATATTATGACTGTAGGATGAAAGTCAATAAACTTGTGTTGCAACACTATCAAGCCATTGTGAGCATCGTAAAAAGTTGTATCGAGAAAGCATCGATTCCAGAAACCGAGCACACATTAGCAAGTAGAACTTTGATAATATATAATTTTCTCGAGGGCATCGATGATCTAAGAAGTTTCTTCGATCGATGTATTGATTTTGTTGTAAATCCTAACAAATTAGGCAAATATCATTGGATTTATGCCTTAAAAGTGGTGAACGTGTACAATGAATGGTATTCCCATGAAGATACTCGTTTTGCCTCGAAAATAAGTCCAACGAAGATGCAATCATTGCTCAAGTATTTTGAAGAAGAAATATTGAACGTTCGTCGAGAAGACGATGCAAAAACAAACTACGAATTTGATAAAAAAATCGTTAATGATTGTTGCCAAAACGTTGTCAAATTTGTCTGTAAATATATACAACTTGCAAATTTCAACGATCTAGTCGACAGTGGATTTTGGCTTCAGAGCCTTCAGCTTCTCGTTGAAACAGGGCCCGAAGAGACCATCATTGGTGTAGCGGTGACGATTTCTGACCCGCTCATCACCCATTATCAACAGTTGAAGACGGAAGATCTTAGCAGTATAATTTCAATTATTCGATTATCCTGTCGGCTGGTTTTTCAAATGAAAAAATCAAAAGTATTCTTCGACGTAGTAGAACAGCTCACAGAACTCATAGTCGATTCAAATTTTTTGAAGTTGAACGAAGCAAAAGAGATTGCCATCGAGGTAAGTTAACTCCGAAACCTGAATTTTAAAATCACATTAATTTTCTGCCGATATCTTAGTAATAACGAAAGAAATACTTGTCACTTTTCAGTGGGTCGACCAGCTGATGGAAGAAGGAAATAGAGTGCCACTTCTCCGGCACATATTCATTGCTCAACTGAGAAATTTAGATGAACAAGACACACTCCTTTTTATGCAGCCTTTTATGGTATGCCTTCTTCATGGAGAAGTTCCGCGACATGATCAAAAAATAGTTGCAGCTGCAATATATGCTGATCGCTATATAGATCACGAGTTGTAAGTATCTCGTCTTGGAATCTGAAGCTCTTTTCATAAATTTCTTTTTGCTATATTCAGAAACGTGTGTTTTATCCTTTTGAAAACCATCAATTTTGTACATTTTGAGGTAACGAATCCAAACTCAATCAAAAGGCACGGTAGTGACTCGACGCCAAGTATTGAAGAAGAAATTGAATGAATAATAATTTTCTTGTTTGTTTATTGATCAGCAACATAGATCCAATGATTCGAGCGCGAGCAGTAATCGCTATGGTGAAATTCTTGAAGGGAACAAAAGATTTGGAATCGGAGTTTCGCGAGAAAGTGCTTCAGGAAATTTTACTCATTTTGAAGAAAAATCGAAACAAAAGATACTTCGACAATTCTCACGTGCACAGACTCAAGCACAGAGCGATGCAAGCTCTACTGGTACTGGAACCTTATCTCAACGACGTAAGCTAAAATATTTTTCGTATTTAAATTTATATTTATCGCAATAATTAGAGAAAAATAAACCTTGTTTCATCCAATTTCCATGCAGAAAGAAGTACGATATCTTTACGAGGAAACGTGCGATTTATTGATCACCGAAAGTAATCAGCCGAGTGTACGATTGATGCAAGAGTGGCTGCTCGTAAGGATCTACGCGAATTCTTTGATGGATGAATCCATTTGGAAGCTTTTTGAAAGCGTACGTATTATATCGGCTGAATACCGACGTTGTTAAATCCGAGATTATTCAAATCGGAGTTTTTCTTCGTTCGTAGGCGATGGAAAAGCGTCCAGGAAGCATAGTTTCCGTATCCAGTATAGTTTATCACATTTCACGATTGCTAAAGGATGAGGTCCAAATCGAGTTCATTTCCCAAGCAATATCGCATCTCTTACCGAGTTGTATGAGTCAACAATTCAATGTCCGCCTCTACAGTCAGGTTTGTGACCAAAACGATAGACGTTCAGAGGAGTTTTTTTCTCTCTCTTTGATACAGTCGATAATTTTCGAAATTTATTTCAGGTGATCTTCGTCAAATTGTACGAAATTTTGCCGGAAGATTGCTGTGATAAATATAAAATCATCTTCGAGAGTGTACAAGAAAGTCTTCGTCACGGAAATTTGATAAAAAATTCCTCGAAAGTAATGGATGATTTTTACTTCACGGAGTTTCATCCAAATGAAGACTACAATTTAGAGGTATTTTTATTTTTTCAAACCGTCTCATAAAACTGGACAATATTTGTAACTAAAGTTTGGACAAATTTTTAGATGATTTATGAGCATCTGCCACGCTTAATGGGCTTACCTATCGACGAGTGGATCGAACGCTTTATGTGGGAGAACTTTATTGACAATGACGTTTACCCAATCACACAAAAATGCTCTTCCAAATGGATAACAATAAAATCTCTAAAACCACCATCGAGATCAGCTGGTAAAGTACCAACAATTTTTTATTCAATATACATTCGTAATGAAGACGTTTTTATAAAACTTATTGGATAAAGGTGGCGATTCTAGCGAAGAAATTGATTCGACAAACGAGGGAGGTCTCAGTGATATTCAAAAGAAAATTATACCATGGAAATCGATGACACCATTCGCCGACGAATTATCGGAAGTCTCGAAAGCTGCACTCGAACGGAAAATTACACGGAACAGCGATGCGGGTATCATCGTGGTTGCTTCTCTCATAGATCGAGCACCGAATCTCGGAGGACTCGCGAGAACCTGTGAAATTTTCGGAGCCAAAGAATTAGTGATTGGAAGCCTGAAATACGTCGAAGATCGAGAATTTCAGACGTTGAGCATGTCCGCTGAAAAGTGGATTACAATAACAGAGGTTCGTTGATCCGATTCCGAGGTATTGAAATTCCTACGTAACGGGACTACAAAAATTAAACTTAAAATTTTCATAGGTCAAAGAGCATCTCTTGAGAAATTATTTGATCGAACAACGCTCGAAAGGATGGAAATTAGTGGGTGCAGAACAGACCGCCAACAGTACCAATTTGGGCGAAATGAAGTTTGATGAAAAAACGATACTGCTACTAGGGTAAGTCGTGACATTCAGTTTTTGCAAAAACGCTCTTGAGATTTATAAGTGATGGAACGAAAGATTTTTTAGAGTTATTCCTTTTATTAAGCGTGTTCGTTTTGTTGAAGGAACGAAAAAGATGGCATTCCGGCAAATTTGATTCCACTTCTGGATACGTGTGTAGAAATTCCACAAAACGGAGTCGTGAGATCTTTGAACGTTCACGTCACGGGTGCTATTTGCATCTGGCAATATGCAAAACAACATTTTTTTACGTAGTTGTACAGTAATTTTTAAGTCCCTGAAAAAATAAAAGTTTATATTGTTATGTAATTATCCGCACTTCTGTATTATGAATACTTTTATATTTTTAATAAAAACGCTGATTTTAAGAGCAGAATGAAAAAAAATGAATGTGTTCACAGTTCGAATATCGGTCGCTCATGCTCAGTCGGGTGGTGGAACACTAGCGCCACGGCACAAATTTCGTTACTCAAACCCTCAAACGTAAACGTATTTGACCAAGGACCAAAGGCAGTGAGGTTATTTTTCGGAAATTATTTCAAAAGTCAATAAATGATCTAAACAAGAGAAATTAAATAATTATTAACAATTAAAAATCAAACATCATTACTTGCTATGATTGTTTTTTTGCTTACTTCATATACGTTGAGTATCAAATAACAATTATTTCGATCAACAATGTCTGCTTGAAAAGTTCGGAGAATTCTTCGTTTTGTTTACCTTTCATTTGAACATAAATTTGTAAACATAACCATTCATAGAATTTGGTATTTTTCAGTCCGTTGTTGAGCGTTCTTGAGCGAATTGAATTGAAGTAGAAATTGAACGTGTTTGTAATGGATAACCTGTTTGGAAAAGACGATTCGGGCAATGACAGTGATCCAGCTGATATTGACGACAAAGATGACCACTTTGATTCCTTCGAAAGCAAACAACCGGAGCCAAAAGATTCGAGCAATGAAGCGGGTATGGATATTTCCTTGCAGGCTATAAAAGTGAGTTGTATTTATTTTCATAAATTCATTGAAAGAAAAACAATAGTATTAGAAAAAAAAATTGATGAAACAAATTTATTAGTGAATTGAAAATTCATTAATTAACAAATTGATAAACTAAAATTCGTAAACAAATTAAAAATTCATCATTTCAGACAGAGCTCGATGCGTCGAGTACAAAATCTAATTCGGATCACGACAACACAGGCTCCGAAGTTGGCGATAAACCGCAAGAGCACGGAAATGATCTCGACATAGTTAAACACGAAGTTGAAAATGACGGCAGCGAGGAAATGGAACATTCCAACAGAGATCATATTTTTGACAACGTCATAGTTTTACCGCACTCCAGTCCAATGACTCTGAAGGACAGACGAGAAAGCAAAGAAAAAACTAAACGGGAATTGGAGGAAGAAGAAAGAGAAAAAATGCAGTAATAACAAAAAACCGTGCTTGATATGATTTTCTATCATTTTGAATTTGTATCCAAAATTTGCTACATTTTTTCAACATTGGATTCATTTTCATATAAAATTTTTTTTTTTTGTTTCCAATTCAATCTGAAGAAAACATTTTGTTTAATTTCATTACATAAAAATGTTTTTTTGCAGAGTTCTAGTTTCCAATTTCACCGAAGACCAATTGGACAGATACGAAATGTACAGGAGAGCAGCGTTTCCAAAAGCAGCCATAAAAAGAGTAATTACTTCGGAAGAAATAAAAAAATTGTTAAAGTGAAAATTTTTGCTTGGAACATTTGAATTCTACTTGAAAATCGTGATATTCATAGTGCACCAATCATGTTTTTAATAATAAATTACTTATTCAAATTCAATTATTGTTCACAGATAATGCAAACAACAACGGGATGTTCTGTGTCTCAAAACGTCGTGATCGCGATGTCAGGAATCGCGAAAGTTTTCGTTGGCGAAATAGTCGAAGAAGCTTTGGACGTTATGGAGACAAATAATGAGTCGGGCCCTCTGCAACCTAAACATTTGAGAGAAGCAGTTCGAAGGCTCAGATTACAAGGACAAATGCCTAAAGGACGTGCCCACAAATCATTTTTCCGGCTCTGATATTTCCGTATGGAACGACATTTCATTTTTTCTCTTATCAATTTATTCACTCTCCAATTAATCTAGTAATTAACGTGTTTGGACTTTTCTTTACAATTACGCGACTATGCAGTGAACATGCGTTGCGATGTTTCTTTTTTTTTTTTTTTCATATTTAGTGAATAGTTTCGAAAATGTCAGATTTTGACGTCGAAATGTCAAACGGTGAATTTCGATTTATTTATTTTCTCGTGTATATAAGTGTAATATAAATATAATTAAGACAAATAAAGTTTTTTATATCGAGATAAAGGGAGCAAAAACGACGAGAAACGTAGAATGTTATGCGAATTTTTTTGGTCTTAGTATTCATTTATTATCTCGAATGGATATTTGCGATAAATGTTCAATACGAAATTGACGAGGCCGGAATTCCACTGAAAATTCAGCAGGATGAGCATCGACTTGATGGAATTGAGGTGAAATATCAATGGACTCTCACAGTGAAAAAAATAACTAATTTCCCAATCAATTTTGACAAGTTTTGTATTTTTTTTTACAAATTAGATCAACACCGAAGCGAGAGATGCGTTTTCAGTCGATTTTCGACCTGCTAATCGATCGCGACGACACGTGGCTCGTCATGGACAAGGCAAAAAAATTTCCTCACGCTCCTGGAAAAACCAACGACATTATCATCGACGTCGTGAGCGAAGACCGTGGCTTGGTCCAAAATTTGGGAGAAGATCGTTCGAAGATAGAGAATCAGCGGATCTAGAGCGAGAAATAAGCGACTCCAACGAGGATGACGAACAGGAGAGAGATCGCGATAACAGTATAGGTGTTTTTCGAATTTTTCGTATGAATTTCAACAACTGATCAATCTTATTTCATTATTAATCGTGAATTATTTGGTAATTAAAGACGAGAAATCGGCTGTATGGGATCATTGGGGACAGTGGTCGAGCTGCAGCGTAACTTGTGACACTGGACGACGAGTTCGATGGCGTCATTGTGTAAAAAATAGTTGTCCAACGAAGGGAATGAAACAAGCCCAAATGAAACCCTGTTACCGTCGACAATGTTCGCAAGGCTTACTGTCTTGGCTTGGGATTAAATCTAAAAATGCATGAAAATCTCATTTTTCTTATCATGGTTTTCGACCATTTATAATTCCCATTTTTTCCAATTTTCCAATAAAAATCGTGATGAAAATGAGTTAGCAGTTGTTTCGGGTTTCGATAACTTTTTGGATACTGAATTTGCCAACGTTTCAAACTTTTTTACCAGTAAGCACGGCGGTAATCGATTGCAGCGTTTCTAATTTAGAAAAAGAACATTTAAATCACGAATTTCATAGAAAAGCCTTTTTCCGAGTGCTTCTATCATCTTTTATATTTTATTTTGTAAATCGGGACGAGCTTCAAAAATTCATGACTCTCGTCACTTAGAAGATCGAAGAAAAATCCCAGAATCAATCCCAGCCAAAATCTAAACGTCAAGGTCCGTAGAAAACGTTAACATTTATTGTATTTTTTTTAAATTGTATTTTACAATTGTTCATGACACTGGTACAGAGTCAGAATATGTCGGTTTGTATTTTTCCAATGCATGAAGCACCAGCATCCGGTATGTTAGTAGTCAATAAGAAGTATCTTCCGGGCAACGTTTATCTATGAACATGCGAACGTAATTTCAAAGAAAAAATTTAAACTGTTTTATAAAAGTACCGACATAAAAATTACCTTTGAAAACAGCAATCTCCACAGCGACAGGGCCTTGAATAATTTAGTCCTACATTTTGATATTTTTTCTGTACATAAATTCTAATTGATGTTATTTCTTCGAAAATGACAGTTCAGTCGTAATTGAATTATACTTTTTATCAGAAAATGAATCTTTATTGATATTTTTACGCGTTCGTGAAAAAATCTTCGGTACGATAAATTGGAGGTGGTTCAAAATTAGTAAGTGGTCTTGGGGTTGGAGATTCGGTATTTTTAATTTTCTGAAAAACGAGAGAGAAAGAAACATTTTTTTATGGGAATTTCATGAAATTTTTATTTTGAGCATTAATTTGATAAACTTACGAAAAGATGAGAAATTGGATTAAGCATTCCGAGAATACGATCCGAAACACCAACTCCGCCGAGTTCAGCCTCAGCCGTTTCGACCGCTGCTTCAAGAGCTGTCAAATCCACGTTCGCCCTCGCAACTATATGTTCAAGGGCGTCTATACGTTTGCACAAACTCGACAATTCCGGACGGACCGATTGCAAACGAGGTCGATGTTCGCTGGTACATTCTGCTCCGACAGTCTGAACCTTATTTCAAAAATACTTTGACAATTTTTTCGCACTTTTGATTTAATTCAATTATATTCACAATGAATAATAAATTTCAGCTGTTCCTTTATATCTGATCGAAGTAATTAGTAGAAATAATTACTTACCATACCAATGATCGATTCAAACTCCTCCAAACGAGCCATCATATCTTCTATGGTTTCGTGAACATTTTTCATCTGTGAAGAATGAGGAAAGCTCGATTGAAACTTCAAATTATATGAGATTAATGGAATTATGAAAAATTCATCACATACAGTTTTAAGTTTGAATAATCATGAAGTAATAATGAAGAAAAATGACTTCAAAATATTGTAAGATAAAAAATGACAAGGTTATAAAAATCTTACTTGATCCGTTATGTCGGTTCTCACATATGATCCATAATCTTTAGCGAGTTCTTCGATCATTTTCGCGATAACTGCTCAATATTTTTTATCACGGACCAATCGATTTTAGGAAAGAATTTTTTTGTATGAAGTCACCAAACGAAACGTCAATAGCAATAAACATAAAACATGATCGTCAGACACCATTTTTATTGTTGACTCATTCAAACGCCGGTAGGTGGAGCTTTTTTCATGGCGGCAGTTTCAACAGCTGATTGTTACGTCAATCAACGAGTTAGGTTATGCGGCATTTTGTGGACGTATAAACATTACCGTTTGAAAACGAAATAAAAAGTTTTATTTACGAATTCGGAATTCTTTGTTAGTTGATTTATAATAAAAAAATAAACATGGAGGATCTTATGCAAATTGATCTCTATGCTTTGATCGGGACAGTCACGGAAGCGTCGACGAAAGAGGTATATACCGAAAACTGTCATTAAAATCACATTGTCGAAACGTTCGAATAACGTTTATCCCATAAACAGATTTTTTTCATGTTTCGCCCATTGAATATGACTTTTTTTCTCATTTTTCCTGTTAGATCAAAACTGCATACAGAAAAAAAGCCCTCTCATGCCATCCGGACAAAAATCCAGATAACCCAAAGGCAGCTGAATTGTTTCATCAATTGTCAAGGGCTTTGGAAATACTAACAGATGATTCTGCCAGGGTAAGCGAACTTGAAATAAATAAAAAATTTTCATTCGAGTGACAGAGGAAAAAATGTTTATTTGTCTTTTAAATTATCCTTCATTCAGGCAGCCTATGACAAAGTTCTCAAAGCTCGTCATCAAGCAAAACTCAGAGCCACGCAGTATGATACCAAGCGAAAAAAGTTAAAGGACGATTTGGAAGCGCGTGAAGAAGCTTATAGGCAATCTCAGAATCCTAATTTCAATACAAAAAGTGATGAACAAAAACTCAAGGTAAGTCAATTGAGAAAAATGCTTTTGCCATTTGAGAACTTTATTTTGTCAAAATAATCACAATTCATAAATAAAACTTCATCGCGTGTTAATTAAACCCGTCAAGTATGAAAGAAGATTGCAGATTTGACAAAAAAAGTAACTTGAAAAAAATCAATTCTTTGGATAGATCTACGGAATTCATTTTAATTCAATCGCAGTGATGTATGCATTTTTTATTATAAATAACGGCTCGAGTTAATTCTAAAAAATCTACAAATTTCAATTATTGATTTTGGTTTACAATTAGAAAAACAAAAATTCGAGTTTTTATCAGACAAATTATTCTTTAGGCGGAAATCGAAAGGCTGCAAAAGGAGGGTTCGAAGCAAGTAGAGGAGGAAGTTGCCTTTGTTCGGCAACAAATATACGAACAGTTGCACGGCTCGAAAAATCGTGGAAACAAAAATTCTGCAGGAAATACGAGAATAAAAATCAAGTGGAAGGCTGCAAAAGATGATCCAGCTAATGGTGGTTATGATTACGATTCTCTGCATCGAATACTCTCAAAAGTATTTATATTTGCATTCGTAAAATCCTTTTTTTATTAAGAATTCCAAACATATTGCATTTTTCGATCATAATTTATTTTTTTGTCAGCACGGTGACATCGCCGTACTGGTGATTTCGACTACGAAAAAAGGCAGCGCTCTCGTCGAGTACAAGGATGCAGATTCGGCGGTAATTGTTGTTTTGAACAAGCAAAAAAGTCAAAATTTCAAGAATTTTTTCATTTACTCGCTTTCTAGGAAACGGCAGCAAAAATTGAATTGGGACTTTCGCACAACCCTCTGACTCTTCAAGGATTATGGGAATCCGAAAAAACGTCGACGAATTCAAAAATGAATTTTTCGAACGCACCTCGCGGTGCAGGATTGTTTCCCTCGATGGAAGCTACGCTAAATCCGCGAACCTCCACTTTTCCCGGATGCTCATCGGCGCCGAACATTTTCGTGAGTCTCCAAGCTCAACATTTGAACAAATTGCCTTGAGCACATTTGTCGCATTGGAGAGTTTAAAAAAAATTAATAAAATATATTTTTTCAGGCAACCCAAAATAGGGTATCAGATGCCGAATTCGAAAATACCGTATTACAAAATATGAGACGAGCTGAAGAACGCAAAAGATTGATTGAAAAGCTCGAGGCCGAAGAAACCAGTTGACGAATCGTTCATTTTGCTTTAAACAATATTTTTATCTACTAATTGTATTTTCGGTGTATTTTTTACGCTATAAAATATGTCAGTCTGACACATTTTATGACACTGTCAGAAGAAAATGTTCATTAGCGATAAATTTTTGAATGCTCCGGGTGAAATCAAAGAAAAAACTGTATCATTCTTTTTAATAACAAAGCGTTTTATTTGTAGTCCCATGACTAAAAATGCTTATTCAAATGCAATGAAAAAGAAGTTCCAATAAGTTGATATATCGGATAAATTGATATTTTTCCACATTTTTTGGTTGTTTTTTTTACGCATAGAAGCCTTTATTTAGCCATATTTTCCTTTTGCTTTTTTTGCTTCTTTGTCTCGGCCTCTTCGATCGGTGCAGGTTTGACGAAAGGAATTTCTTCCTGATATTTCGTCGGCATGAACGATGAAATTGCTTTTGGTACTTTAATTCCCGTTTCCGTTTGATGAACTTCTAGAATCGCGCAAATAACGCGAGTCACAGCGCACATCGTCGCGTTTAACATGTGCACGTAATCCACAGCTGCATTCATCTTCTTCGTTTGTCCATATCTGCAAATAATTCACAGTAAATTAATTAAGCATAAGAATAATTATTTTTTGAATACTTGCAATTGATATTATTCATAATTGAATTGAGTCAATTTAAATCGCTCGAATCTCAAAATTTTAACAAAATTGAAACAGTCTGTAGTAATTGATTGAAATTGCGTATTCAAGTGATCAAATTTGATATTTTATTTTTACTCTTTAAGACAAAAAATACCAATTAACGGGTCATATTAATTCCTTGAATCATTGCATTCGTTGTTTACCTGACTAACAATCGTCGAGCTTGATAATCAAGACAATTGCTACACGAGACCAATTCGCGAAAAGCTCCCGAGCCTGGGAACCAAGCTTCCAAATCGAGTTTCTTTGATGCAGCGTGATTCAGTGCACCTGAGACGATATTTACGATGCGATAAGGAATACCAAGGTCTTGATAAAACTCCTCTGCATTGGTGATCATTTCTTCCATCATTTCCCAAGATTTGTTGTCGTGGGGCGATGTCAGACAAAATTGTTCCACCTGCGTCAACAAATCGTTATCGTTTTTAAACGCATTCGCCAATAAGAAAGAATATTGAACAAAGTTTCTCGACATTAATTATTTTATACAGTTCCAACGACTTGAATCTTTCTTCATTTGTATTCTTCACATTCAAGAGAAGCTTCGCTATTATTGAAAACTCATAAGCAACTTTCTTTTAAAAAAGTAGAATTCGTTTTCTACAAAAACTGAGATCTTGCGTACTTTTTCGAATTGATGGACCCTGAAAATTCCTCTTGTATCGCGTCCATGAGATCCAACCTCTTGTCTAAAACATGTAGAGAGTCCAGCGTACTTAATAGGCAGAATAGGTTCAGGAATCCATTCGTTCCTATGGAAAGCAGCGATAGGTTGTTCCGACGTCGCGATCAGATATTTTTCTTCCGCATCTTTCTCGTCTCCTTTTTCGCTGGCTTTGCCAGTAACCTGATTAAGTTTAGAAAAAAATGTATATTTCATGATAAAAACAAATTCTTTATTATTTTCAGAGTCTTCAGAAAATTGCGTCTTACTTTGTACAATTCCTCGTCAAATTGCGCCAATTGGGCAACTTCTTGCATCGCATCCTTGCGCATGAAGAACGGAGTATAGAGAGGCTTGTAATCCTTATCAAAAAGTTTTCTCAATGCGTATTGAATGAGAGCATGTTCCAAAAACACAGCAGCGCCTGTCAGGAAATATCCTCTTCCACCAGCAACAGCTGCGCCTCTTTCGCCATCCATTCCATCGATCATATGAATCAGATCGACGTGAGAATATTTTTTACGTTGTTCGCAGTCACCGAATGTTCTTTCGACCTGGAGAGAGCAAAACAAAAAAAAAAGGGAAATAGGAAATAAAAACAATGGTTATTCCTTCGTCCTTTGATCAAAGTTCATTTCTATTTCAATGAATCAATAACTACCTTATTCTCATCCTCATCGTTGCTGACAGGCACCGAAGCATCCAAATGATTTCCAACTTCGCGAAGAGCTGAATTCCTCAATGATTCAGTTTTCAAAAGTTCTTCACCATTTTCAACAATCGCTTCATCGATTAGAGCACGAATTTTCTTTATTTGCACGACAGTCAAAGGTTTGAGGTTATCAACAGTGAGCGCATCGAGATTTTCGGAGATGTCCTTAGGAATAGTATCGTCGTCACCAAGAGCTTCTTTCTTTTTCATTCTTTCGCCAATTTCTTTGCTACAGACATTTTTTAACTTATTTAAATTGTCGGCGCGGTGTCGCAGCTGTCTCCAAAACTTGTCTTTCTCGATTACCGCCTCCACCAAGCCAACATCTTTGAAACGTTTTCGTTGATTTTCACGTACTTTTTCCGGGTTGTTACCCTTATCTTCGCGGAAAAGATCGAGGTCTAACACCATTGTGGATTCTTCGTAAGTTTCTTCTTCGATATGACGCAAATTTACACGCTTATTAACACGTGGAATTGACTTGTTCTCACTGTTGAATTATCTTCGAGAGAAACACACCTCAATGTTACCGCAGCGAACGTCACGCTCGCACTGACCCTCTTCACCCTCTTTGCCCCTTTTGACTTAACACTCATCATCCTGCAGCGATACAACTCGCGCACTCCTGCCTCCAGTAGCCAGAATCACGAACTACCGTTTCGTCACTGAAAATTGCGTGTAATTTGTCGCATTCTGTCGCAGAGTACTTTTGCCACCCAAACGAAATTTTTTTTTTTCTTAACACGCTCGAACCGCTTATTCGAAGGATTTTTATATGCTGTAGAAAACTAGATGTCATTTATTCAAGGACGAACGGTGACAGACTCGACACTGCACCGTGCTTTTCAGTCAGTCCCCTTTAATGCCATTTCGCAGTAAGTTGGAGGAATGATGCAAAATTTACTGCACCTTTCGTGAGTCAAACAAAAAAATATTTTCGATTAAAAAATTTATTATATAAAAAATGCTTCGAACTAAATGATTCAATTGTTTGAAATATGAGATATATTCGATAGAAATTCGAAGATGTAAAGTTTTATTTGTATATATACTGAAAGAAAACGGAGACTGGCGCCTGGAAAATACGTTTATTATACATTTGTTATTCCGGGCAATCAAAGCCGCGCGAAGTGTGATCCAAAACCTGCTCTCGTGTGCGAATAATGTTACGCCATTAGGGTGACGATCGTTCTCTTGATTGTCTAGCCCTCTCGGCTCTGTTCTAACGATAAGCGTCTTCTGAGAATGAGCGATACATATTATTCTCTCTACAAGCAGCAGCAGCACAGGCTCTTGAGAATTGCAGCCCCAAAACCCGCATTATTCTTGACTCTTCCGATCTGTGTCACGATAAATGCCTTACCTGATGACTTTGTTCAGCCCACGTATCGTTTTATAGTTTTACTCATTTGTTTGAAAATATAAACAAAAAAAATCAAAAACAGATTTAAAAAGAAACATTTTTACCCACATTCGGATCATCCCGAGAAATTCCTTTGTTCCTTGAAATACTCTTTCACATTAATTCACAAAGAAATAAAAATACATGTTTCTAAGAATATATCAAAATATAAATCATCACTGTCAAGGTCACACGAAAATCTCGTTTTCAAACTTTACCCTTAACGAAGATGAATTAACGAAATTTCACGTTTATATACAAGAAAATAAATCGAAAAGAATTCGGCCTCTCTATTTCTTACTTTTTTGCTACTTTTGTTTCGGTCTTACCGTACCATTAGCTCGAGCCATAAGTGTCTCGAAAAGACCTTGGAGAATTTAAATGTCCGTTCTGCTCCTCGCGCGAACGAGTCCAGGCTTCGGCAACCTAATTTACTCCTCAACCCTATACATCTATGTATAAATATGTATTTATATATATATATATATTTCATAAATACTATAGTGCGTACAGCACGAGTCCCGAGACAACGAGTGTTCCCTTTCATGTTTAATGGTGAATTATTAAGAAGACACTGGTTTGTTGTATTCCGCGAAAAGTTTTAACTGTCACCCTCGATCCCTTTCCATTCTCAAGCGCTGTTGATTAAGAATCAGGCCAATTTTACGGGCCAGAAAAAGTCAATTCTCGAAAATTTCTTTCAAATATTATTATCCAAGTTTTCAACTGTATCAGTACGGTTTTTTTTTTTTTTTTTTTTTCGTTGCACCAGAAAAAATTTTCGTCGGAATTGTTCGACGATTGAAAATTAAGAAAAAAAATTGATAGCAAGGAGTCACAGCCATTCTTTTATTCGTTCGAGCGATCTCGAAAAATTGTCATTGTCAAAACGTCAGCTGTCAAAAAAAAAAAAAAAAAAAAAATGTCCAAACACTGAGAAAATATTCCTATTTTCACATCTTTTCTCATCGAAAAATAAAAAAATATTCAAATATTCGTATCTGGGCTGGTATTCAAAAGGAAAAAAAAGTCAAATTTTGTTCTCTCATTCTCGAGTATTCGCTGGGACAAGGTCGAAACCCATTCGTTCCGAGGAAAACGCATTCAAATTTTTACTCCATATTTTCTTGACTGGAAAATAGAAAAAAAGAATGCAAAAAACGTAAATAATATTTCAAAAAAAGCTCGATCGACCTTGAAAACGTTTCTCACAACTTTCATACTCACCTGAAAATATTGTTTTTAGCATTAATTAATTAATTTGTTATTCCTTTACTTCGTATGCATTGAGAAATATTATTGTAGCCAAATTTTCGCTCCATTCTGAAAACAAAACTTTGATATCCACGTTATATTGAACGAATATCAAAGGTGTATCGTTTCTTATTCAAATATCTTGTCCCTTTTTTTTCCTGTACGGTGTTTCGAACGATTTGTGAATTTCCAACGAGACAGATTCGTATTTCTCATATATACTTATTTTGGAAAATGTTCAAAAATCGAAAAAAAATTCATTCACTATTGTAAAAGTGAAATTAATCACAAAAAAGAACTGTTTTACGTTCTATTCTCTCGTGAAATGAATATTTATTCGATTTTCAATAAATGTGACATCAACGATTATCAACGAAATCGGTTTTTTGACATATTTTCAAAGCAAAAAAATGTTGAAAATATAACGTAAAAATCTCAGATCGAAATATAGAATATTTATGAAGTTATGATACTAAACAGAAATCGAGGATCTTTTTAATAATTCAATAATTTCTTATTTTTTTTTTAACAAT
This sequence comes from Campoplex capitator, assembly GCA_037576405.1. Taxonomy (NCBI): domain Eukaryota; kingdom Metazoa; phylum Arthropoda; class Insecta; order Hymenoptera; family Ichneumonidae; genus Campoplex; species Campoplex capitator. The sequence continues at coordinate 1,075,590 of JARBWI010000323.1, read as the reverse complement.
TTACAACAACAAAAAATACATTTTTTTTCTTCAAAGTCCGCCATTTTCTTTTTCTCCGTCTTTTTTTTTGTGAGGCTCCACTTTGACTGTATAAATCAATGACTAATTATTGTAAAAGTACAAAAAAAAAACTTTTTTTTTTTAAGTAATAACGTAAAAAAAGATTTGAAAAATTGTTTCGAATTTTCTTATTGAAAAAAAAAAAAAAAAAAAAAAAAAAAAATCATAAAAATTCTTTCAAAAAACGTGCTTTACATAGGCATAGGATCTCAATATTGTGAATAGTTATCAAAGAAATTTTTGTGAAGGACGAAAAGTATTTGGCAGTTTCATTTTTACTCGGATTCTTAACATTTTTTGTTGATTTTTCAAAAATCGTAATCGACGTAACATTCCTGTTGGGTCGATGTTTTGTGTGTATCCGTTTGAGGGAAAAGAAAATTGTGATAGACGTATGAAAAATATACGAGAGCAGACTTTAGGCGTTCTCGAGGATTTTCGCAGGCTTGTAGAATTGGAGGATCAAAATGCCAGGAAAGGTGTTCATATTTATTCGATGACGTTGATCTCCAATGTGTTGGTTCACACGTGATAGAAAGTCGAGAAGGAGGACAAGGGGGCATAGGTATGAATAGAAATGATATCGGCACAGAGTGACCTGCTCCCCTTTTCTGCGTTTATACATTTTCCAGCACCAAGTAAAAATCTGTTTTTCGAAAAAAAAAAAAAAAAAAACTTCAGCCTCGTCGTGAAAAAAAGATTTTAAATATTGATGCTTATAGTCGATGAAAAATGAATAATTTACGAATTAACTTATGAAATTTGTTTTTAATTTTTTGAAAATCGTAGGTACGAATGTAAGAAAAACCAAAATTGTGAAAAAAGCAATATTCTGCAACATCTTTCTTTCGTTTTCTCTCTCATTCTCATTCCCCTTTTCGATCTATGTATGTAACAATTTCCATATTCGTTTTCAGGTATCTTTATTCATTCGATTTCTTTTTTTTTTTTTTTTTTTTTTTTTTTTTTTTCGATAAATAGTTTTTCCCTCATGCGTACCTTTATAGCTTCACCCTATAAATATTGTATGTGTGTTATACGTTTGTAGAGAGACGAGAAGATTGATGTTAAATGGGTTCGAAATTCAAAATGAAAGTCAGGCAGACCGGTCTATCGTTCGTAAATGTCAGGAAAGCACAACAATAACACCTCGCCTTTTCTCCACTTCCGGAATAGAATAGAAGAAAAAAAAATTGAGTAATCTACATTTTCTCCATTTAATATTCTCACAGGCGTATAAATTTTGGTTATTCATCTTCACTTATTCGTCCACCTTCGATGTAAAAATGTGATCATATTTTTTCTCTCTCTCTATTTTCTCAACTCATATTCCTGTTACTGCAAAAAATAATTCGAAAAAATATTTCGAAAGAAATAAAATAAAATAATCACTATTTAAAAATACTTCGTAAAATTGATACATCGAAATAGAAATACCGAAAGGGTAAAGGATGAAAATTTTATGATCTGTTTGCCGGGGCATAAAACCGAGTGATCAATTTCATCTCCGAGATACAAATTCCCAAGTAGAAACGACCTTGATGTGGTCAGACGTTACCGTCAGACCGTTACATCTCCTCCCATCGGCATTGTATATATTTATACTCAAAAGGAGTAAATGAATCCAATGTGAGAACGTTATAGATTCCCCGAAACATTAACGACACTTTTTTTATTTATTTTATTTTCTTCTATTTTCCAAGTAGAAACTACCTCGGAGTGGTCAGACATGGCTTTAGAAATGATATATCTGTGCGGAGAAAAAGATGAAATTTTCTACGTCGAACACAGTTTTTTTTCGAAGGGCTTTGAAAGACGTTTTTTTTTTTTGAAATTTTGCTGTGTCAGAAACGTTTTAACAATTTTTCCAATCGATCGAACGTTTTTTTTTCTTTTTCCAGGCGGAAAAGATCATAACTCGAAAAAGCTTCTAACCGAAACGACTTTTTATCGGTCGTTTTTTTTTGTTTTTTTTTTCTTATTCTTTCCACCGATGATTTACCGGAATCTCGTGAGCTTCACAGGAATCGTATACACGTATAAATGTCTTAATCCATGTTGCGAGGACGAAATGAAGCGAAGACTCGTTGCTCCGAAGCCAAGCGCCAGACAAGACTTAACGATCCAAGTCTTCAGGGCGCCAAGTTCGCGTCTCTGCTTTACCCTCATCCCTTCTACGAAACAGCGAAACAGCCAGAGCCTGAAAAAAAGGGGGATAAAGGCGAACCACTAAAAAATCGAGCGAGTTAAAATCGACGTTTGATAATTAAAATTTGACGTTTGAAGATCTTTTTTTTCTACAGGCATAAACGAAGCTCGAAGTTTCAGGCTTCATTTCGACGTTGTCGCGGAAATAATTTCAGAAATAATCGAATCGGTGCTGATTTCAAAAATAGAAATATCAATTTTCGTCATTGCTCGTGAGAAATTTTCTCATTTGTATCGATACGATACGTCAAATATTTTATAAAATCTCTTTACGATGGAATGAAACATGAAAAATAATCAGAATTATTTCGGCGAAGAGAAAAATCAATTTTTCTAATAAATGATGAGAAACTTCGTCGTCAGTGGAGCGAATAAAATTTTGATTCAATGTTTTTTTTTCGTGTTAACCAATTTAAGCGATTCGAGAGAACAAAATTTTGATTTTGCATTATTTTTTCAAAGAAATATATTTCGAGAATGGAAAATGAGTTTTTTTTATTTATTTTTTTTTTTCGTTCGTTCTTGTTCAGCGTTTTTTTTTTGTTTTCTCCTGAATTTTTATACGCTTCATCGAAAGCATCAATCGAGACACATTTCGGGTTAAATTTATCGAAGTCGAGAGAAACTGAAGTGGACAGTAGATGAAAAGGGTAATAAAAGGCATTGGAATAAAGTTCGTAGATATTGACGTTGTATCAACATTCTCCAAAGAAGTATGAAGCTTTTGTTGTCTTATATACATACATATAAATGAGTCGTGATGAATCATCAGCGACGTTATTGATTTCGCTGCCTTTTACATGCAATACGTGACTCGAGGGCTCGCTGAAAACAATTTACTTCAATGTTTTGTTTTTTTGTTTTTTTTTTTCCTACTCGTATCAAAGTACCGTTTTGTTGCACTTTACACTCCAATCTTAAAGACATATAACCGATATTTATCTGGATAATGTAACTCAATTTATTTGAAATATTTTTTTTTCTCAAATTTTGTAATAATAAAAGTTCAGAGTTATTTTGCTTTAATATTTTATCTCGATTTGCTTGCTTCGAGAAGCAGTTTTTTTTTTTTTGACTTTGTATACAAATTTTGTGAAATATTTTCGTATTTATTTTGACTTTTCAACGACGGAGGTCCTGGGTAAAAAGAAAAAGAAAATTCTCTATTTTTGTTTCGTTTTACGAGTAACGAACGATCGCGAAAAATGTTTGAGAGCCAAAAAAAATGTAACGAATCGAAAATTTTGATATCTGTATATGGAACAGCTGACGAGAAGTAATTTCATAAGATGATAAATCGATTGATTCGTTCACCTCTATTTTTTTTTTTTTTTTTTTATCTCACACTCTTTTTGATGCGCGGCAACTCGGAGGATACAGAAATGATTGCCCGTGACCGTAGCGGATTGGGTAAATGAATTTTCAATACCGGAAGTTGCCAGTAACGCCGGTTAGAGCCCACAGTGATCGGAGAATACCGCATCGCAATTTTCTCGCATTCGCACTGTTCGATACTTTGTGTGTGTGTGTGTGTGTTTTTTTTATTAGAAAGCTTTCGCAGTTTTTTGGAGAGAAAAAAAAATGAAAGAAAGTGAAAATAGCATCGACTGTTAAATTGAAGAAAAATAAAAAATGCTTCTATTTTTCTGCAAAAGTCATTGCGGATAATAAATCTGTTTCTAGCCCGACGCTAGAGCTCCGTTTATCGAGAATAATTTCAGCCCGTTTTCTCCCCTATTGTTTTTACACTGATTTAAAAGAAAACGTGCACCGAAACAAATTCTGTTTTTTTTTTTCGAATCAGTTTGTTACAGGCTAACAACATATTTTTCAGACTAGAAAATATCATTGGAATATTCTGAAATAAGTAATTGAGCTAATAAACAAAACATTCGTCTTCCAACATAAAAAAAATGAACCGACCGCTTATCTCGTTCACCAAAATCGAGTCAATGTTGGACGATCAAATTTTTTTTATCTCCAACCGTCCTAGTCTCGTATTTTGCCCCTTAATGGTATCTATCCACAGAGAGAGAAGCGACGAGAGCACGTGGAATTGGAGAACCGGTGTGTACGACCGATAACCTCTGTCACAGTGAGAAACTTTGTTCAAAAACTTTTCTATTCCATGTGACCACAAAGTCCTCACTTCCGATGGTCATGCTCTGCACAGTTTTGTGTTGAGAATGCAGACGAGTTGAACACCCGATGAGTGGTCCGGAATCAAGCAAGCCATCAAGTACTCTACTTTATTCTACACATTTGTGTAACAAAACTGATTGCAGTCGGACCGCGATTGACGAAATTTTTAACAGTATTTGCCCAATTTTATGATCGCTCCATCGTTCAGTCAAAAAAGTTCAACAGCTTTTTGCTTCAACAGCTTTTTTAGCTTCTCCATTCATTTTTAACTCTCTCTCTCTCTCTCTCTCTCTCTCTCTCTCTCTCTCTCTCTCTCTCTCTCTCTCTCCTTTCGACACGAGTCTGTAACTGTACATAATAAGGGAACAATCGAGTGCGAACAAAATTCTCGTACATTCGCTTTACATGGAAGAAGATATTTTCTCGTACATACTCGTCCTAGATAGAGACTCATTGTGCATGTATGTAAACGATGTGTGTGTGTGTGGGTTCGAGTCGACATTATGTTCACGACGACCATGCTCGCACCAAGAGTTTATCTAGTTTCTCCAGCACCCATTCGCCTCGATAATGGTCTTTTAAACAGAGAGAGAGAGAGAGAGAGAAAAAAAAGGAGCATTATCACAAATTTTACAAATGGCTAATTATTGTTGCGAGCATACTTTTGTGTTACTTCAACGATGACCAGGACACACGGTTTTATTATTTTTTTTTCTTTTTATCAATGCACCGAGTTATCCTGCATGTGGATGTCATTGACTCGCGAAAGGGGTTGTACTTTTTATGACCAGTCGTAGCACAATTCTCTTCTCCATTTCTCTTCTCGATATTGCACTGCAATACTGATCTCCTGGGTAATTTTCACACAGAATACTTTATAAAACGTTTCAGTGGTTTACGAAGAAACTTACTTTTGTTCTGTCCTCTCATTTTTCATTCCTAATTCTCTGTCTCTCGAAGTTATACCAAAGTTTCAAGATCTTTTGACAAGAGTTTGACCCAGCATTTTGTAGCTTCTTTATATTACTAGGAACACTGATCACTTGATCGATGATCGTGTAAGAATTATCGTTAAAAACCATGAGAATAATGGACATCGATTGGTACACTGAGAAAAATGAATTCGTAAATTCAACAAATTTTTTTGTTGGTTCAACGAATCGTAGCGAACAAAATGAAATTTGTTAACCCAAACGAAATTTGGTTCATTCTAATACTTAATTTTTCACCACGACAAAAATATCGTTGAATCAACAAAAGTTTTGTTGAATCAACAAATTTTATTTGTTCGCCACAATTTCAAATTTTTTCTTCTCAGTGCATTATTTAATCATTTTCTCACTTTCGTTGGTTCCTTTTAAATTACGCGTTGTTAACACAGAATTGTTCTTTTATTATATTACTTTTATCGGACACGTATGAATAATGTGATGAAATATATATATTATTGATATTTTTATACGAAAATTCGATCTTAAGTTGAAGAGACGAGGAAGTAGACGACAGAGTAACGTGATAATGGAAAAATAATAGTACGCCGGAGTACATATCTAGATAATTTTTTTACGAAAAGTTATCAAAGCATGCGAATAGTTGGATGCACCTTTCGAACTTAAGAAAAAGAAAGTTTTTTTTTTCTGTAACTTTGAGTAACGAAAACGTTTTCTCTGATGTAGCTGATGACATATTTTTAGATTTAACGTTTTTTTCATTCGAAGGGACTTTGATAAGAACACTGACTAGTTAGGGCTGAAAATTTGGCTGAAAAATAAAATTTGAATGAGACGAAAACATCGTACAACTATATATTTTTTTTTTTTTTTTCAAGCATCGATATTGCGCACCGAAAAACTTTGATTCGAACAAACAAATTGGGTCATTTCGTTGAAATTAAACATTTGGATCAAGTGAATTTATTTTCAATTGTCGACGGTGACGACAAGGAATTTACTCGAAGAGCAAAATTATTTGAATTTTGATTCGATACCAAATAAAAAACGGATCGTTTCTCGAAAAAAATTCTTAATTTTTGCCATTTTTTTATCTAAAAAATTAGTTCCATGAAGGACTCTATCGAATTTCTTATTTTTTTTTCTCTCAAATTAGACGAATTCACATTATTTGTGAGCAAAAGTTTAAAGCAGATGAACTTCTTGGTGGAAGTCACAGCCGGTCGAGTTTTTTTTATTTTTTTTTATTTACCTATGAATAAATGTAATTTGAAAAAAGTTTATTAACTTTTCTCTTTTCTATTTTTACGGAAAAATGAGTTTAAATCGTTGTGTTGTGGTTTTCGGTAATTGAAATAACATTTTAGAGAAAGTTTCATGACTTTAAATTCAATGGATTTTCATCAAATTTAAGAGAAAAAAAAAATATGGACTTCAAAAGTCGATATCGTATTTGAAAAAAAAAAAAACATTCATATTTTCTACGAAACGATTGAAAAAAAAAAGAAACTTTTTTTCTTCGCATAAAAAAAAAAGTTATGAAAACTTGGCACGAATCAGAAAAGTTGAGTTCAGGAACCAAGTGACGTTGTATTTCCCATAAAATTTTTTTTCTTCCTCCTCGATTCAAATTTGCTACAGTTATGTCATCCGTCTGCTCGGATTCTTGCACAAAGTAAACACACCGATCGGCAAATTAGCGTCAGTCGAATGAACGTTGATTTTTCCCCATGTTTCAATCAACTTCTCATTTTTCATATTGATCTTTGACCATATTTCGCGAAATATATAGTGAACCATTGAATGTGCATTGACACGATAAAAACTTGCGATAATCATGCGACTATTACGGAATATTTGTCAAAAATTTTTTCACTTCTCAAGCTTCGATTAAACCTATAGAATAATAAACGAATCGAAAACTCGGAAATGTAGTGAAAGAAAAACCTCGTAAAAACTCTTTTCTCTGATGGCTCGTGGGAAAAAAAAAATCTACATGAATAGAATTTGGATTGAAAAATAAAAACTCATCAGAATTTCAATCACTCGACAGAAATCTATCGAGAATCAAACGAAAAAAAAACAAGCAGAAAAAAAAAAAATTCACGTTGCTTGGGAGAGCAAAAAAAAATAATACAAAGATAACAGACTAAGAAGAAGAGTGGGAAGAAAAATTGGAGGATAAATAAATGTGTCTATATCGTGACGAGGCACCTGTAGCTGTAGAACGAGTGTTGGCAAGAATCGGTATCGAAAAAGTCGAGTGTTACCGTTGAGAGAGTTTTACACACAGAGAGGGTGAAGGTGTGTCGTGTGTCTTAAGGGTTGGTGAAAAGAGGGAATCGAAGGGGGGTCGCGCTCGCACTGACTCTCTCTCTTTCTCTCTCTCGTTTGGGGTAGCAGCGTGTGGGGCGCGGAATCGCACGATTGGATGAGGGTGGGCGTTGTGCGACGAGGGAAGGGGGAGGAGGAGAAAGTCCTACCTCACGCTTTCGAGGATCGTCAAGTCGCGGGCTTGTATAAAAGCATCGTCAAGTCCGAGTTGCTCTCAGAACTACCCTCGTCTTTTGCCGAGATAACAACACGACAAATCGTTCTCTGCAACCAATTTGCATCGCTGCTCGAGGTGAGTCCTGCTCATTTTTCTCTCATTCATCCGCGTTTATAATATATTTTCATCAAAATATACATTTGTTCGTTGATATTAAAAAATATTTCTGTCGAAAAGTTTTTCGTTGCTCATCAATCGATTAATTGACGATTTTTAATTAATTTTTCAAACGATTTTTTCGTTCTCGTTGCAAGTATTTGAGTTTCGGTTGTTCGAATTTTTTTTTTCTGCTTTCAATCACTTTTAATTGATTTTCTAATATTTCTGTAAGCTTTCCAAAAGCGTTACTTTTATCGAGAACATTTGACGTTTTTCGTTGTCTCGTTATTCGTAAAATTTCTTATTGATGTTCATGAAATTTTCGAATCGAAGAGTTTCTACGCGGATAAAAAACATTCGAAGAGTGATGAAAAACCATTTTTTTATAGCTACATAAACGATGTGTAAAAAAGTTATTAATAATTCTTGTGACTGGTTTACTTCTGCGTATGTATATTTGTCGCACGTGTTGCGCTTTTCTTATCGAAAATCGTTACGTCGTAAAGTGAAGAGTTTTCAAGCGTTTGTACATTCTTTATTATATATCTATACACGCACCTATAAAGCCAGGATTTCCCAAAGGCGACAGATGAAATTACGTGGTTTGCTACACCTTAGAGCGCACTCGTTATATTGAATTGGAAAATGGACAGGTTTTCTTGTTATCAAAGAAATCGGTATTGACTAGTTGTTCCGGGATTTGTGGAGTCGAGTCGCGTAGGAAATCACAGACGAATGTCAAAATCATTTTTTTTTTTCTTTCAACAGAGAAAAATCAGAATTAATATTAAGAAAAAATCATTTTTTCATGGTTTTTTTTTTTTCAAATATTTTATTAAAATAAAAAATTCATTATTCTATCGAAAAATTTGAAACGTTTCGCCAATGCGCAATTGTCAGTCGTGAATTTGGAGAGTTCTTGAATACCGAAGTGTCCTTTGGGACTGACGCGATCAACCGGTGGCTTCGTAAATAATGGTTAACTCCCCTCGAAGTTTCGTCAACGCGAAATATAGGATTAAACTCCTAATTCGTTGACACAAATTCCTTCAATATTATCTCGATTTACTTCGATGCACACATATGTGTTTTTTTGTTTTTATTGAAGACGATTTGAGGAGCTTGATGATATCTGCGTATCGGTTAAAAGCATCACGTAATTGGAAAATACCGATAGTTACCGTTTTCGACTTACAAAGGAAGTTGTATTGAAAGAGAGAGAGAGAAAAAAAATAACTTTAATGAGAATGGAACAACAAGAGAGGGTGATAAAAATGCTCATTTATTTCCATTTATTAAATTGAATTTTTTATTATCTTTTCCTTTTTTTTTCTTCATTATATCAATCTTTATATCTTTTTCAAATCAACCTTCGTTCTTTGTCTTTTGTTTGATAAAATTTCGAGAAAAAAAAATCATTTTTCACGTAACAATAGATATGCGGCGAAGAGAAGAAAATGAATATTCTTCGAATCTGTGCTTTGAGTTGCCTCGCCGCGGAAATAACGCGAAACACACGATTCGAGCTTTCGCCACCGAACACGTTTCCACCGTTTATATTATTATTTTTCTTTCTATTTTTACATTCAAATGAGACGTCTTTTAGGCTGATGTGAGCCTCCTTAGGGAAGGAATCTGTTCCCAGGAATGGGAACAAGAAACGTCTCCGCGGAGTGTCAGAATGTTATGAAAAACAAATTCTTCAACCCCGTATAAAAACTGTTTTTGACATCGAGCAAAGGGTTTCTCGTCGAACCCTATCGAATATATTAAATTTTCGCTCCATTCGAATAAACGGAGTAAAATTTTTGTCAATTTTGTATACCAAGCTACGATAGAACGAGTCAAACGATTCGTATTCTTCGTAAAAAAAAAGTACTTTTAAAAATTCGTAACATTCGTCGAGTGCATAGATTTTTGTAAAGAGTTCACCGTTGTTGCAGAGCAGAGAAAAAAATCGTGAGAAAGAAGCTCTTTTGCAGTGAGAAAAAATTTCATACTTTTTTTTTTTTCTTTCCTTTTCTCCATAGACTGCTCGAGACTCGTACAAAACTTAGTTGAAGCGTTGTCGTTTTCGGTAATAAATTTTCATACGCGGAGGTTCACTCGCTGAGGAATAACTCGTTCAAACTTTTTATTTTTTTTTCCTTGCCTCTTCATTTTCTAACCTCTTGTTGAATACGTAACTTTATTCAGATGTTGTAAAAATTGTTAGATGAAAAAGTATAGACGAGGAAAGAGCTCAAGAGTGTAAGAAACAAAGTAATTTACATTCATGATTCTGTCTTTCGACTGCTCGTGCGATTAATAATTTTTCAAGATTATCATCCAATGAGACACAAGTCAATTTGTAAATCTTCTGCTTCTTCATCCGACAGTTCCTCTGTCATTTCCGGCATATTCGAAACTGACAGACTAATCCTCAGTGATTTATTTTCCGTTTCTTTCTTTTTTTTTTCCAAAATCCCACAGAATTCCGATGCTTCGCACGTAATTTTGAAAAATATATGTGTGGGCCTGTACCCCATGGAGCATGGATTCCAAGCTTATTCTTAAACGTTATCGAATTACCATGAGCACGTTGGAAAAAGATGGTTTTACAGGAGCGTTGGAGGGATGGAAATTGTATATAAAATTCTTGTCAAGATTTCATCAGTTTGAGTGGCGAATTAGTTACGATTGTGAGAGTTTCTTGAACGTGGATAAATGAAATTTTTATTTGAAAACGTTCAACTTTTTTTAAAGCATATAAATATTGTGTTAGATCCACGAATAAAATACCAGCAGCCTCGATTGAGCTGTCGGTCATGATTCCACGAAGATGTTGCAAAAAAAAAAAGTGACGATACTCGACTAACTGAGAATATTGAGCCCATGTGTTAGTGTTTTATCATAAATCATTGGCTGAGGAAATAAATTTTCTCTCGATTCAACGCAATTTCATAGTCATTTCCGGTCGATATATGGCTCACCGAATCCACTTTTTTTTTGCTCCTGTCTGTTCCCTCCGCTTTCGGTATTGAATAAATTACGTTACCGAATAAATATTTATCGCGGAATTGATGCAGAAAGTTAACGATGAGCGCAAAAAAAAATAAAAATAAAAATAAAACTTTTGCTATTTTCAGAAAATTTCTCTCGATATACGGTTCAGTCTACGATTCTCGAATAATAAGAAAATTCGTTGCACTTGGTGAAAATTGTTCCATTTATGCTCGCATCGAATAAAAATCTTGTACAATTATTTTATTTTTTTGATATTTCTTGGATAAATTCCTACGAAGACAAAAAAAAAAACAAGAATTATAAAAGTTAGAAGGGAACAGTAGAGTAGCCCTGGAACGTCTGAACGAATTTGCCTCGGATCCGACGCGCTTCAGTACTTCGCTCTCACTTCCGGCAAAGGTCCCTTCTTCCGCCAAATTGAGTGACAGCCTACTTGGGAATTCCTTAGCTAATAACGTAATCAACGGGAATCCGAGATTAATTGAAACATCGAGGGGCAATCAAGGACCATTTGTGGTTGAAACTCGTGGGAAATCAATATTAAATCTTCATCTCCTTCCATATAATTACTAATGAAAAACATTGAAATACAATTTCGTGAAGATTTTTTTACAGCTAATTTAATTGTAGTTTACATTTTTTTTTCAAGTCATTCTTCACGAATAACATTATCATAACGAATGAACAAACTATTGTATTTGTTTCTCCAACGATTCTTGCATTTTTCAATATTTGAACTTGACCAGTATACTTTTTTCTTTTTTTTTTTTTTTTTCGTATATATCCGTACACAAATTACTCGGCCCAATTAGATTTGAGTCGTCGAGGTGTGCACACACGAGTCTCCATTTCTGTTGACCTCGAGATTTCTCGGTGGACCGTGCAATTCTTCTTTTTTTTTTTTTTTTTCTTCTCGTCCGAATGGAATTGCCTTTGGAATGAGAGTGGACTGAGAATTTCTCGATACTTAAATGTACAGGGAGGAAGAATAGGAGAGCAGATAAGCTTTAGTGCCATTATGAGCATTCTCACTCTTCTGATTTTTTTTTTCACAGTGTATAGCGAAGAGACATGTTAATAAATAAAAAAATAAAAATAAAAATGAAAAAAAAAGGGTAAGAATGAGGGCGAGAAAACGAATGTAACGATCGGGAATGAAACAACGAGAGCTTAAGCCGAGGGCTATTTATTATTGATCAATGTCATCCAATATCATTACTGATTTATTCGGGGTCGTGGAACTTGACGAAAATGTCTGATAGGCTTTGATTTTTTATCGTTCCTCCGATTCGCTCGAGTATACTCGCGAAGAGAATTAATTTCCAAAATACTAGACTCGATTTAAAATCATTAATTTGCGTAATGAATTTCCCCAAATAATCCGCTCGAAAGATATGTCCATTTGATTGATATACGAATGTAATTTATTCACCGAACGAATTCATATACGAGGATTAATGTCTTAATTCGAACCAAAATGCTCGAACATCTCTGTGTGATACCCCTGTTTAATCATCGAAATTTCTATTCCGAAAGAACAGAATGTTAATTTTTTTGAATCAGGACCACGAGAAAACTCAGTGTAGACAGTCGACCATTGAATAGCATCTCAAGCATCTCTGCTCTCTCAATTCATCGAGCTCAAAGACACTCGATGGAGTGCCAGGAATTTTTGAATGTGGTCTCTCGACAATGGCTACTGGACGAGAAAATATATGCGGAGGAGATAAAATGAGACAGAACACGTTGAACGGTTGACTCGAAACTCAGAGAGAGAGAGAGAGAGAGAGAGAGAGTCTTGGGCTGACACACATTCCTGGACCCTTGAAATATAAACTTGTACGTTGGGATAAATATATGAAAAACAAAATTGATTCAATTGCTGAAAAATAGTTGGGACAAATAATAATTATTAGATTTGATCAGAATATTATTTTATAAGTGAATTTCGTAAATATCTGAAAAGCCTGCGATGAGCAACGATATTATATTTGTTGGGATCGAATCAACAGGTCAGAAACGATAGAATGAATTGAGGAAAAAGAAGCGCGAAAAATCTATTTTGTACAGGAAAAATTTGGCCAATGAGATTGGTGTTCGTTCGAGCATATCAGACGTTTTTCTTCCTCTCATACGCGAATTAGGATTTTCTTTACACGAGCTTCACCATTCCGTAAATAATACGGTGAAATAAAAATTTCTTGGCATAAAAAACACACACACACACACACAATTTTCTCTCGGTGGATTCCAAAAGTTTTCGATTAAGATCAGCTTATTTGATACCGCGATTGACTAAAAAAAAAAATGTATTTAAAACATCGATAAATAAAGAACGAAATAGATGGGATTCACGTGGGATTGAAAAATCGGATTTAGCACCGCGAATTCACTCTTCTTTGACACAAAAATAGTCGTTAAAACGGTCAGATCGAATGACTTTAAATTTGTCTCTTTTTCCAATTATTTTGCCCTGTTTTTTCTGCCTCCAAACATTTATACGTTTGCTGTCCGGAACATTTTTTTTTTTGTCAAACTTTCGAAATTCCGCGCTCCTCGAACTACGATCTTGAAACTCGAGACCCTCTCGAGCGTGCTGAAGTATTTTTTTTTGTTTTTTTTTCATTTTCCTCTTTCGGTTTCCTGTTTTCCGATATCGCGGTCCTCGCGTGTCCGATTCGATTATTGAAGGGTGTGAAAAAAAAAAAAAAATTCTCGACAACTCCGCGCGTTTTCAACCGCTCCGCCTCTCGTAAATTCTTCGTCCCTCTCATTCGCTTTTTTCTTTCGCCTTTAACTACGCGTGGCGATTCTTCGATTAATCCACCAAAAATTGTCCATCAATTACATTCAAAAATGTATTTTCAATTTTTTTTTTTACTTTATTTCCATATTCGAATAACAAATCAGATAATTTGAATTGTCAGATATTGACTCAAGGAAAAAAAAACTAATAAATTAGTAAAATTGCGATAAAATATTGAAAATAATCTCGAAAGAATGGAGAAAACAAAAAAAAAACCTGCTGAAATACGTGACAAAAGATTAAATTTTTAGTTTGTCTCTCCTGTGCTTTATATAAGCCGCGAAAAATATAAACATCGACAAATTGCTTCCTACGATTATTACGAGGTGGATGTACGGCACATCGTAAAAAATGTTCTATTTATTTTATTTTTCCTGGGCGCAATAAATAATGCACGATAGGAAAAAGCGTCGCGCATATTCGACGAGAAAAAAAATCCACTTACCACGGGGAAACCTTATTTGAGATGGAAGGTTGGCTGAATCGCAGCGCATATGTGCGGGGTACGATCTACACGAGGGTATCCATAGGATAAATAATATTGATATATATAGTTTTTGATGTACGTATAACCGCGTTATTTATCACTCGTTCTCGTTCGGTACTCCATTACGAATTTTAAATTGCTTGTCTCTTCGGTTCTCCTCTTTCTATCTCGAGTATAATTGCGAAACGAGATGAATCTGGGAGGATCGTACTAATGTATTGGATGAAAGAATATTCGTTGAATCGACTCGAGCCATCGATCAACAGAAAACTGACCTTTTCCACTGCGTTGTTGAAGAAGAAAAAAACAAAATTTCGAGATTAGATTGTCCACGTATGAGTTTAATAATGAATATTTTCTGGTGGAATGAACAGTGTGCTGAAACGAGATAAAATCGCGAGTGAAAACAATCGCGTTTGATTGGTGCGATTAAAATGGAGAGAGAGAATAGCGATTAGGTGAAACGAGAATTCCTGTACGAATGATTTAATCTCGTTCGATTCAAAAATATTTCGATGATACACGATTCCATATCGAATGAGTTAAGCGCGGGGATGAAACATGAGGAATAATGGACGAAGAGTTTGATGAAAATGGCGTGCACGCAGCCCGAAAGAATGTTATCCGGGGCTAGTGACGCGCTTCGAACAGATTGATTAAGCTTTTTCAATAGCTCCGAAAAAAAGCTCAATCTTTTTCCTATATTCACGAGCTTTTTGCTAGAGCAAACGATTTGAGGTTTGAACAAAAAATTGTTATTTTTCGATCTTTCGAAATAGGCACTTGTGGCATCGCTTCGATGAAAAGAAAAAAAAATAATTCAACTTACCGCATCACGCATCGAGAAATTTTAATAAAATATTTGATTCTTTTGACACTCGCACGATCGATTCGAAACTCTCTTCATTTACTCATTAAGTTTTGTTAACGCTTTATATAAAGAGAAACGTTTATAGTGATTCATTTTTTTTCTGTGTACGCCCTCGGAGGCATACGGTCGCTGCCATTTATCTTTACTCTCGCCATTTCATGCGCGGTGACAGATTTTAATTTGATTTTTTTTTTTTTTCGTTTCTTTATAATAAAAGCCTCCGATAATTAAGCAAACGAGGAAGAATTTTTCGTCCGATTTTTCATCAATATTAATTCGTGGATGATGAAACAGCTGATGCGACGAGGCTGCTGTTCAGCACAGTGTAATAGAGCCGTTAACACCGAATTTATCGTTGGCCTTTTTAGTTGTAACTCATGAATGTTATCCCATCGGGAACTCTGTATTTCTCATTTTTGTTTTTTTTCTTTTCTCTTTCTATTCCCATCGTCTCATCAGACCCTTTGAAAAACCTTATACGAAACTCGTCAATCTTTTACCACTCGGTTTGAAACGAGAGCGAGAGCGATAGAGCCAGAAAGAAAAAGGGTCTTATGGGAATATATAAAACATTTTGTCCTCGGAGGACAGGGCTCGGGTTATTCTTAATTCAGTGTATGGGTGACCGTAAACGTGTCTCGAGTTTGCAAGAAGAAGAAAAAAACAGAAATGAGAAAGACCGGAAGTTGCGAAAAAAAATGGTTAAGCTGCTTCTTCGCTTCGTCATACTTTACCTCCCTTTTTACACTTTCTTACATCCTACCTTCATCGAGCTTTCATACATTTTTTACTTCAAATATCATTCGAAAAAAAACAACAAAATTTATTCTCACCTCGAAATTACAGATGATTCAATTCTCGAACGAGTCGTTACCAAACTGAATTACGTCGAAAATATAAATATCAAAATCAACGAATTTTTCGACAGAAAAATCCTATTTTCTCTCTCTCTCTCTCTCTCTCTCTTTTATAATTATTTATTAAATCGATCTGTTATCTTGGGCCATACGTACCACGTTTATTTTGGACTTCTGTTATAGACCAGTTGCCACTATATTTTTTTCGTCCGATATTCAGTGGGCCACTCAAACGCGATTAAATTTACACCCTTATCCGACCATTCCCTGACTCGTACTACTGTACGTTCGAGCTCTTCACACGAGGACCAAGTATTTTCGCGGTGATGTCGTTCGTACCACTCGTCAATATTCGTTACCACTTTATCACGTGTCACGAAAAGATATATCCAATGGACATTTTTATTAAAATGTTTGTCTTTTTTTTTGTTTTTTAGTCCGAATTCATACGCATGTTACGACTGCAACGGAATTCCGTAGTTTCGTTATTTTTCGAGTCGTTGATTAATGAATTCGAATTTTATATGAAAATAAAAAAAAAAAAATACAAAAAACTGAAACACGATTGATTCTTGTGTTTATAGGAAGAAAAAAGAAATGAAATTTTACTCTTCGTTATTCGTTGTTTCCTAATTGACGTGTATACATTCGTCAAACTGATTTACTTCGACTTTACAAAATGTTGATTTATATATAAATATTTGAACGAATGCTGTTTCCGTTTGACTTTGAAAAGATTTTCTTTCGAAATCTTCTGGCATATCTACAAATTGTCATGATACCCGTGCGGATCTTTCGAATTCCGAATTTTCACGATGATGCCAATAAACTTTGATATCCGTATTACGTGCACGAAGTCAAAAATTTTTCTAACTCGCATGTATCCGGGTATACAAAATTCACGTGTGAGACTTGAATATTTCAAGATCTGTGGATAAATTATTAAAGAAATCGTTTTCGTATTTTATGAAAAATTACATATTTGTATATGCATGAAGAACGAAGTTTTAAATATATTCATGCGATACGCTGGTTTTTCCCTCGGAAAAATTCGAAAAAATTGGAAAAAAAAATAAATAAAATGTCGTACACGACATGCACGTATATAGCGCCGTATTATTTTGAAATACGATATAATAACATAAACATCGGTCATGGAAGAGAGAAACACGACGAATCCAATTATCCTTGTGGTCGTTCTACCCTAGAATTATACGTGTATATACGGAAAACTCCGGCGCCACTTCACCTATCGTAGACCCTTCAAAACGTTTCGCGATTGGGAAGCAATAAAATTCTGATCAATCGGTTTCCGGCTGACTCGAGGGACGCCTTTTATATCGATAGCGCAGCGAGAAAAACACTTATTTCGTGTTTTAATACTCCGTTTATCAATCCATCGGACAACGAATTTTTTTTTTTTTAGAAACGTTGAAAAACTGGAAGAATAAATCGAAAAATTCAATTTTTAGCTGAACATCAAACGAACTTCATTTTTTGATCGATGATAAAATTTTCATCATTCGTTGCCAAGATTTCCTGAAAGTAAAAGAAAAACAGATATCACGCAGGAATTTTTATATGTAAATGATCCTGAGAAGAGTTGAAGAGAGAATTTGAAAAATGTATTAATTAAAAAAATCTTGAAGCGAGGGTTTCACGAGAGAAATGCAGTGTCGTAGAGCTCACACGACTAACGGTCCGACGCCTGCGAACACGAACAACGTTTTTTTTTATTTCGCCTCTGCAAATATATTATTTCTAGCAACATGGACGTCGGTAAAGAAAAAAAAAACATTTGTTGCGCGTGGATTGTTTCATTTTTGCCTTTCGTTACAGCAAGTTACGTGAAAATTCTTATGAAAATGTTAAAATCGTGTTAAAAATGAAGCTCGAAACGAGGAAAATGCACAGGAGAAGTTTTCGTATTTGATATTTCTTAATACAGAAGCTCCAATTTTGTCTCGAAGAGTATTCGTTAGAAAGTTGATCATAGTTTTGTCCTCTCTCGTCCCGATACTCCGATCTAACCTGACGAAATTTGTCAACGCAATTGCACGGAGAGAAATGATCCCGTCACAACAGCAAAAGATTTTTTGCTAGTAGCATTTTAGTAGCAGTAGCAAAATTATAAGTTCCTGTAGCAAATTTTTAGTTATAGCAGCATAACGATATTTGCTACGGAAACAAAAAATGTAAACCCACAAATGATTTGTTGTAGTAGCAAATGCTATGCCAATGTAGCAAAGTATTTGCTACAGTAACATATTAATTTGGCTCAGCGAGCATTTTTACGGATATCGTATTAACAAACTTAGCATACAGGGGTTTATTCTTTGTTCCTTTGGTTGTGCGTGTGTATTACGCGAAAAATCTCACACACATCATCACACATATGGAAAGTATATAGTTTTACGGTGCAGTATTTAAATCAAACTGTATTTACGAAATTTAGCGTAAAATTGATGTAAAATATTTTTATGTAAAGTTTTTATATAGAAAATTTTTTAATAAAATTAAAATTTTTGAAAAAATGTATATATTTCCCTTGTGTGATTTTTTTGTATAAAAATATTTATTTTTGATATTCGAATAGACTGATGCCGTCCAAAAGCATTGAATTATTTTTACAAGTTCATGCGATTATTTGTTTATTTTTTTTTTATGCAAATACAAGTAGGCGGAATAAATGTTAATTTTTCACAAGCGGTCGGTAGTGTAATGGTTAGGGTTCATAGGTAGTGAGATAGTAGGAACAGGTTCGAATCCCGGTTAGGTAGGTAATTTTAATTGATGAATTTATCTATGTATGTACCGATACTGGTAAAAAATGGATAATTGTCACACGTACAAATGAAATTAATTTTTTTTTGTTTTATTTCTACAACCAAAAAACCATTTACCCACGAATGAGGAGCATTACATGAAAAACCTCATGTTAAAACAAAAACCCTCAACTAGCAAAAAAATTTGCTTGACCAACAAAAAGATTTGCTCGACCAGCAAAAAAATTTGCTCGACCAGCAAAAAGATTTGCTCGAACAGCAAAAAAATTTGCTCGACTAGCAAAAAAATTTGCTCGACCAGCAAAAAGATTTGTTCAATCAGCCAAAAGTTTCTGCTCATGCGACACATCACTCTTGACACAAAACTTTTGTCACAGCAGCAAATAAATTTGTCGTCACCATATTAACAAATAAAATTTGTGGCAGTAGCGTGCCCTACGCTGTCCTGACACAAAAATTTCTCTCCGTGTGCAATCTGTTTAACCATTGTTGGAATAATATTTTTCATGATATTCGTATATAGAAAGCTTCGAGAACAAGCGACTTATAAAAATGCTCGAAAATATGAGGATATACGAGGGTTCGAGCATCGCTAAGAAAGGGTACGAAGGCTCGTAACAGAGAAAAAGGTGCCAGGAGACTGGAAAACACAAAAGATGAATGGGGAGTACCGCCTCGCGAGAAGAATGTCCGTGAGAAAGTTTCGTTGTGTGAATGTGACCGAGTATGAATAGTTTGTTAGTCGCGTATCAAGCCGACAACTGACTAAAGGAAATAGGCCCAGACACATGAATATCACGAAAGCAGGTATACAAAGGGGTGGCTGGGGTAAAACGGAACGATGAGGATGAACGAGACAAGACTGTTTTTAAAAAAATTATTCATCAAATTCAATTATACTCGCTTAATCATCAGTTATCATCAAGAATCCACCCAAAATTCTAACGTTGCCATGATCGAATATGAAGCTTTTTTTCGATTAAAAGCTATCACGAAATTCGGAATAATTAATTTCATTGATGAGTTTAGTTTTCATTGGGTTTTTCACTCATCTGCCTCAACGATGAATCTACTACATAAATATGCGTGTAAATGCATGTATTTGGATGAAACAAAAGGGCGTAAAAGCTGCAGGACAAGAAACACAATGTCTTGACAAGCCTTTTTTGTCCTTCGAAATTCTCTATAAATTTATACATACAAAGTTCTCGTGCTGGCTCTCATCCCAGCGACGAGGTGAAAATCCCTGACGCATTGTTCCTCGACCTCTGTGCTTTATCAACACGAGATTACACATAAGGGACCGTCCGGACCACATACGGAGTGTTTGTAGGAGAAATTTTAATATTGATTAGAACGTTCGTGATATTTTTGTAAGCATTTTCATCCGATGAATGTCTTTTTATTTTTTATTCAAAAATTCATCAACGAGAAAGCTAATTTTTTACAAATTTATCGGTCAAATTTTATACCGATTGTGAATAACGGAACGCGATTTAATCGGCAACGTTTTTGCTACGAAAATATATCAAATTTAATATCGCGCGCGTGAACTTTTCTTCCATCTTTGCCGCACTGCCTTATAATCCTTAACTCAAAGGAAGCTTAAACTCTACGGAATCTTACGGAATAACTTTCGACCCGGTTCAGCCAACAGCTCCCCCCCCCCCTCCCCCAAACCCAAGGAATTTACGAAAGAACGTTTACACGCACGCTCAGTTATTTATCTCCGGGATTGTTGCATCCCTGAAGCCCGCCCTGCCTCGACCCTCAAAGTCCGCTAGGGCGATCGAGCAATGAATGCAAAAAGGATCTCTCGACGAATCCATTCCAGTCAAATTTATATTCTCCGCGTTTAGCATTATTTCATTCTTATCTTTTTGTCGAATTGATCTTATACAATGAAAGAAAAGAAAAAAAAAAAAGAATGAGGCTGAAGATTGAAAACGTCTGAGTCCATTTATCCCCGCGCGGTTTTTCTCATCCAGTGCGATCTTCGTGTTCACCGAACAGAATCATTGATCATGAAGCGACAAAGTGTCAGCGAATTCACTGGGTATAAACATCCCGGAAAGAACGTTCTTCGCTGAGGAGCCATATAAAAATATCTCATATAAAAAATCCAAAATAAAAAGAGATGAAAACTGAAGAGTGTCCGAGCTCGCAGCCAGCAGCATGCCTGCTCACGGAGAAAAAGATCGATCAAAATCGAACTCCCGTTTTCCTGACGACTTTTTTTGTGGCATGACGCGCCGCGAAACGTTATAAACTGTACAGAAATATCGGACAGACAGCCTGTGAGAAAAGCTTCCGTACGTGAACTGCATCCCGATCTCTAAGATTGATGCGCGCATCAGGAAATAGAAGAAAACGGAGCGCTCGTTTCCTTTCGATAAACTGACGAGTTTTGCAGTCTTCGACCCAATTTCGTCGGGTCAACGATGAAAAACATTGAACCAGAAATAATCACGGAAAATAATAATAAATAATGTTAAAAACTCGATGAATATAAAATTTGAAAATTCATGAATTTGCGGTAAGAATTTAAAAAATGTTTAGTACTCCGCGGCTTAAATCAGAGCAATAGCTAGGAAGGGGGTGACAAAAAAAAAAAAACAAAAACTGTTTCTTTGAAGCGAATATGTATCGACGAGAGGGTTCACTCCCATCCGAGAAGATGGTTTGTGTCGACGGGTTGGGAATCTCCGTGATTAAAGTTTCAACGTCACGTGTGAATACTTCCGAACTCGAGGTTTCTATATTCCAGCCAAAAGGAAGCGAGAGAGAGAGAGGGGGAGGGAGGGAGGGAAGGAGGGAAAAAGGAGAGAGATGTCCTCGGGTTGCCCTAAATTATGCACGTCCTCTCAGCCCTATTATTTTCATCCCCATTCCTGTGTGCTGTCTCGCATCCGTGTAAACGAAAACTCCCACACTGTACGAGGCTCGTGCGTTTCTCTGTATCGCGAATTTTTCTACTTTCTTTTTTTTTTTTGTTTTTTCTCCTTCCCGGCACGGATTATCTCACCCTTTCGTACATTCGAGTGGCAACAGCCTCTGTCGCCCTTCGCTTCAAACATTTTCATTGACTCTCGGCGTGGGTAAAATATTTTTCAAAAAATTTTCTTCAAAAAGAATGCGAACGAAATATCACATAACGCGAAACCCTTTGGCCACACACGCAGCTCTCGTTATTTTTCAGAATACGATGACATTCCTCGTTTGACAGTGAAATACGTTTGAGACAAATCTACAAAAATAAAACTGCGTGACGTGGGATGTACATCAATTTTTCATTTCTTAGTTTTTTTTTGTTTCTAATATTTTTTGTCATTATTTCACTGCTCTGTAACCCGTAGAGATTTCGAAACGTCCCGAGTCCCGATGAGAGGAAAAACGATTATTGAATATCGCGATACGGAAGAAAAATCGAATGAGCATCTATCGGGCACGTGGGAATATTAATTTCGGAGACTCGATTGGTTTTAGCAGTTCGATATTAATTCGGCCAATCGACTAAATTCGACCGGGAATTCAACTTCGAATTACATCTACAAACTGACGAAATTTCCTTGATTTATTGAATTTTCGGTATTACCGATCGTTTATGCATACGAATCATTCGTCCATTGGGATTGCTCACCGAAGAGCATATCGATCACGTTCACACTGCTATAGCTTTATGAAATTTCAGTTATAAATAAATTATGATAGAAGTAAATAAATAAATAAACAATCGTATTAAATTTTGTTCTTAAAAATTCAACTTTAGATTCAATTCTAATTGTTGTTTTGGTAATGAAAATCGATAAGAACTGATCGAAGTTATAATGAAAATATACTCGCAGAAGCTGCCTCGAATGGACGATTTTTAAAGTCTCGTTCACAAGAATTTGGGAGGTACCGAGACATCGAGCACGAAGATTTCTAATTGTTTAAAAAATAATAGATGGAAAATGTTGATCTTTTTGAGGCAATAGATGAGAAGATTTCGTTGGAAAATTATTTGCCGGAGCTTGTAATTATAAACGAAAGCTGCGAGCTGTTTAATGTATTTTCTGTAAAATTTTGTTATTATTATTATTATGATATCGCGTGTATCAATATAGAAAAATGTAAATTAGGAATGAAAACAATTGAGAGAGTTTGACTCCGAGCTAATGTAGTATATATACAAAAAGGAACGAGCAAGACCGTTTTCCATTGCTTACTTCATGCCTTAATTACCTGAAACCACAGTCGATAGGCAGAACGTGCTTTACAGTATAAATTGTCTCATGCCTCGATTCAAGCTTTCTTGTTATAACGCTGCATGTATATAAACATAAACTCAACCGTTTTCCTTTCACCCTCGTTCGACTCTATCGCTCTATCTTTCTCCTTTTCTCCGTGACTATAATTACAACTACACACACAGAACATAAATGTGGAAAGCTTCGCGTGAGAACTCTCTCTCTCCGAGTATTTATCAAACGTTGAAGTTTCTCAGGGTCGCAAACCGGAAATGCATCCCTCAGGACTCGAAGCTTCGGGATAATCCTGAAATGGACTCTCGCGTTCGTTTTTCTTCTCTCTTTTTTTTTATTGTTTTTGTTATTTGCATGTGAAAAGAAAGTTTCGAATCTATCGATTGAACATTTTCTCATTCCTCAACGATTTTTTTTATTAGTTTTTATAAACTCGTACAAAATCTTTTCGTTTTTTTTTGTCAAAAAGATTTTTGCACTTAAATAAATTTTTATTTTTTTCTATAATAATGTTGAGGACTTTTTTTTTCGTATTTTCCGTTTACACGAAGCTCTCGAAAGGTAAACGTCATGAAAAAATTCTCAGATAGCCGAGAAGATGAATAAGAAAATTTCTGAAATAACACGATTACCGAGTTGATTAATTTATCGAGGAAAGAGACCGAGGTGCATCGAGAGACTGAAATTAAATAATACGCCTTTGCTTTATCGCTTGTGACAATATCGTTTCTTACTCCGCTGTCTGAACGTTTCCGACCGTTACTACTTAAACCACTTCGACGACCATTTCCTCTCCCTCGCCCGTTTATGTCCACCATTTAATTTTCCCTTGGGAATTTCCAAGCGCCCACTCTTATCCCAACTCTAATTCTTAATGAAAGAAGCATAAACGCAAATTAATGTCAATTTTTATCGTTAAAAACATGAAATTATGTGTGATTTGAAAAAAAAAGAAAAGAAAAGAAAAAAGAAAGAAAACCAAACGATAAAGTCACTTTATCTCTCGAATCTCATTACTTTTGTCATTTCGCGTGCGCTTTAATGGCTTTATTTTTACGAGAACGATGTTCTCAAATTTTTTATTCCAAACAATTATGTAGAATGTTACGAAACAGATAAAAAATTAAAAACAAAAAAAAATCATTACATCAAAAATTAAATTGTAAAGTAAGAAGAAGAAACAACCAAAAATTTTTTCGTATTGAAAAATTTCTTTCAATCCTTTTCGCTTGATTGATTTTCACCAAATTATAAATTAAAAATCAACAATTAAATAATTGCAAAATACAAATGATGAATTACAAGATTTAGGAATTCATGGACAGCAATCATCGAGCTCGGTGACATATGAACACGTAATATTACTGCTCGATGTATCAAAAGCCGAGTAATTGGTAGAAATTATATTGATTGACACGTGCGGAAGGAGTCGAGGAATATGATGGAAATTCTCGACAGTTAATTAGTCTGATTCTGCGTGTCTGAATGATAAAGAATTAAACCGAGATAAATTGGAGTAACGAATTTTTTTCGAACTGAGCTCTCATTTCCGGTATAAATGAGTAAAAATAACGAATAAAAATCATAAAAATTCTTAATAATGGTGAAAATTTTTGTTTGATTATTCATTTGTTTCAGATAATCGAGAATAAAACGAGCCAGGATTAATTGAAAAATGCAGAGAGGAATCATCGCGTGGCTGACATTGGCGACTGTGGCCATTGTCACTGTCATGGCAGCGGTCGAGGCTGTACCGTATGAGTGAGTTTGTTTTTTTTTTTTTTCTCATTTATTTTATCCAATTTTCAGATAATCAAAAGCGAATGGGAAATCAATGAATTCGTCACTGGAAATGCCTGAATCGTAATTAATTTGTTGATCGTTTTTCGCGATGAATAATTCTCGAAGAAAATTAAATCCCCGATCTGTTTTATTAATTTATTTTTCTTCTAATTTGCATCAATATTCTATCATTCGTTTGAATTTAAATTCATTCGGAAAAGTACAAACGTCAACGGAGATGCCAAAACCATAAATGTTTTTCTCCAATGAAAATGGTCAAGCTGGGCCAATAATTGTTAACATTTTTATGGAAAAAAAAAAAGAAAAAAAAAACGAACGAACACCACGCGGGACGATCACTCGTAGTGATTTCATCCACAGAGAAATAAACGTTCGAACGAATTGCGGTTTTGGTTGGCGCGTTTGCAAACTTGGGGAAAATTAATTCGACTAATGGAAACGATAATGAAACGCCCAGTTTAAAAAAGCGATATACGCGTCCCCATAGGCGTTCTAAAATACCAGCACGTTGAGGGATTGTGTTCGATTAAATATGCCTCGATATTGACCCAGAGTTTCAAGAGATTCTTTTGTTATATCGAGATTCATTTTGTTTTTCACACATTCTTTGTAACAAAAATATTTTCGAATTTTTCATTTCGTTTATTTCCTTCGATATTGTTTCAATTACAATGAATATCTAACAATTGTTTTCATATTTCCATTTTTTATTTTATAACGATTATGAATTTTTTGCAAATTTATTTGAATTTCAATGAATTTGCAAAGAATGAAAAAAATAAAATAAAATAAAATATTGGTCAAAGGAAAATTTGGAGATTTATTGAAATTCGTATAAAACAAATGAATATTCGAAAAATATCGTAATGTTTTCTGATAATTTTCAATGATTAATTTTTCAATCAATTAAAAAATTTTAAACAAATCTGCAATAATTGTTTTCATTGAAATTTAAACGACGATTATTGACCTATCGAACAATATATTTTTCTTTTCCATGAAGAAATTTCCATGAAGAAAAAAAAAAAAAAAGGAAAAATCCAAGAAAAAAAATGAAGAAAAAAAAAACCATAAACGGTAGAAAAAATTAATTAATTTTTTTATTTTTAAGACGTCCGTTATACTGGGATCAACTCGAGGACGAGGATCCAGCAGCATTGATGGATTGGTTCATAAAAATCGGTTTGATACGCGGCCGTGACCCAGAAAAGTGAGTTCCTCCTTGAAAACAAAAAAACAAACAAACATGTTTAAATGAAAAGTACAATGTGAATTGAAAAAGAGCATTTGCATAAAAAGCTTAGCAAAGTGAAGAACAAAAATTTCGATGAAAATATATTTTCAAAGAATAAAGAGTGGATGAAAATGGAATCACAACTGCGATCCCGAATCCTTCGATCCGTTTCTTTTATTCGTCAAATATGTACCCAGTAGAAATGTATTTTCCAGTATCAAACGAGGCCTGGATTTGGGGCTGAGCAGAGGCTTCAGTGGTTCCCAAGCAGCGAAGCATTTGATGGGATTGGCAGCGGCTAATTATGCCGGTGGACCAGGAAGAAGGCGTCGCTCCGAACAGGCGTAAAAACCGAAATCTCCTAATGACATCAAGAAAAAAAAAAAAGGGAAAAAAAAACAAAAAACAAAAAGAAGAACAACCAAGTTAAAGAAAATATTAATAATAGTTGCTAAAACTGTGTAATCCAATGAAAAAAAAAAAAAAAACACGAGTCTTGTCCTGAAAATTAAGCGCCAAATCGCTCAATTCTTTTTCATTTTATTTCACGTAGCACTCCGAAATGAGAAAAATAATAAAAATAATAATTAGAACTCGCATTTCGATGGCAGAGCTCATTTTAAATTAGAAGCACATTTCCATTTCGCACACACTTCTCGTGAGACTCCATTCTCTTCTGCGAACAAATATACCCAGCTGAATTATGGTAATGTATTATTTTATAGCGTCTGTAATATTTCTACGTTATTCTTCGTTTAAAAAATGTATTTTTTTTTTCTTTCATTTTACAAATTTCTCATCGTGTTTGCCAAATGTTTATCTTCTCATTTACATATGAATTTATTCGTTTTTAAGTTATTTCTTCAACAGACTTTTATTCTCAATAATTTGTCCAAAATAGTTATTGAAATAATGATGAATAATTATTTTAAACAATGTTGTCTAATTTTTGAGATTTTTTCTTAATGGTATTTTCGATATTTCTCATTCGTTTTTCATTCTGGTTATTTAGATTTGACGAATTTTATTTTCTCACGTTCTCTATTAAATTTTTTCGATTTATCGACGATTTCCACATCGATAGTCCTCGATAATTCTCCAATCTCAATGTCTCTGTCTAATTAGGCGTAGATTGTGTATTGAAATATCGTTAATTTTAGACCGATCGACGAATAAACGTCGAAAAGAGAAGTTTGAAAAAAAAAGTGATTTTTACGTTGAAATAGAAAAAAAAAATACGAGCGAGAGAAGCAAACGGCAGCAGATTTCCAGTTTCCTCAAAATTCAGAATTTTTTCTCTCTTTCTCTCTTGCTCTCTCTCTCTCTCTCTTTAATAAAAATAGCTCTTAGCTCGTCTCTGCTAATGAAATTTGCAATTTTTTTATACAAACTCCTCGCCTGGATAAAACGGAGTGTGCTCGACTCTCACAAATTGAAATCCTCTCGAAAGATAACGATTTTTTTATGACTTTTGCCTCGTCAAACATTAGAGAACAAAAAAAAACACGTGTGTGACGTAAAAAAATGGAAATTTTGAACACCGTTATGAGAGATTTATCGCTTCTTCATTTTTTTTCTACGTGAAAAAAAAACCTCGAAAATTAATCGATCAGTGACTCACCAATTTTTCGAAGAGGGAAGAGAAAGAGAGAGGGGAAGAGAGGTAGACAGAGAAAGAAACATGGTCGGTGTGATGATTATAATTATTGTTATTTATTGAAAAACTATAATACAGCATAAAGAAAATAAATGTTATCGATATATTCCTGAGAGTAAAAAGTCTTTAGTGACAGGGAAATATTTAAAGTTCCAAAGGTAATGCTCGAACGTTCGAAATAAATTTGCCAATGCAGTTGATGTAGTTCATTGCTGTATTCGATTATGTGAAAAAAAAAAAAAGCACTCATTATGCATTAGATTATAAAATAAATATATACATATATAGATATATATGAAGAAAATTGTAAAGATTTGAAAAAAACGAAACGTGGATCGAGAAAAATATGGGAAGGTTAAATATCGTGCGCTCTCTGTGTACCATATAACGTACAATTCTGTCTTCTGTCATTTCTCTTATCGATAATAAATGTTACTTTAACCCAGTGATACAGCATAATTTCGTTTTGTCGATCTAAAACCCCAAAAAAACCAAAAATGTTCCTTATTCGGTTATGGAAATATAGAAATTGTGTGAACGGTGAAAAAAATTTATATTAACGATAATTTTCGATCATTCGAATGATTTTTTTTTTCTTTTTCTTCTCTTTCGATTCTCGCAAGAAAAGTTTAGTAAGGATTTTACACTGGAAGTATAATTATTGTGCAATTATTTTCCTCGATCGCGAAACGATTTTTATATTTTTGTAATTCCCCTCCCCCTCCCCCTCCCCCCTTCAATAATCTCTTTTGAATTGAAGCAGCGTGCGATAAGTCGCGTTCGTAGTTGAAAAACAATGGCTTTTTTTCCTTTATTTACACGATTGATGGTGGGGACGAAAAGAGACCGGGGATCGGGAGGGGAGAAAAGTAAAACTAATTTTCATGTGACGACTCGAGGCAGATGGTTCTTGGCTGATATTCACGTAGAAACGCGCTTGCCCATCCAGCCGAGGAAATATCCTCGTGCGCCGCTAAATCCGATCACAAAAATTCCACACAAACGCACAATTTAACCTTAAATTACGTAAACTATTAAATAAAGCTTCGTGAATAAAAAATTTTCGAGTGTTTCTTTAAGGACCCGAAGACTCCTGACGGTTTTACGAAATTACGTAAGTTTTGATTTTTTTCACTGAGTGATCCACAATCGTTTGACATTGGGACGAGAATGAAACGTCCGACGATGGATTTATTGTACTCGCTGCGAGAACGTGTTTACATTTTTTTTTTCTTCTTCCTCCGCACAATCACCGCGCACGCGTTGTAACGACGGAAAGCGCGGGAATAATCAAAATGAATATTTTTCAACGTTATAACGAAAATTGGTATTTTCTTTTAACAGAAACATGGATCACACCAGAAGTTTCATTGCTACTAATTGTCGATCAGGCAGAAGAGGAATTTTCGTATCTGTCATAATATTAGGATTCATTCTTTGCTCGATATTGTTAGCACATACGGCGTTTTCACCTGGAACTGATTATCGTGACGTCAAACAAGTCGCTATAGTAAGTTTTGTATTTTATTATTCTCATCATTTATGATTTTAAGTTACATTTTCTAAATATGGTTCGTGATCTTTCTTATACTCAGCAATCAATTTTTCAATCTTTTTGACTGTACTATCGCTATCAATTCTATGTATACATTTTTATTTTTTTAATCCTCGTATCGAGAATGCTGAAAATTATATTTTCGCAGATAAATCACAGAAAAAAATATGTGTAAAAAACAATAATATATGAAATGTGTGAAATTCAGATTTTTCGTCATGGCGATCGAACACCGACCGAAACTTATCCGAAAGATCCACACATCAATTACGAGTGGGAAGACGGTTGGGGCGCTTTGACAAAGGTGAGATTTTGTTCAATAACATTATGGTCAATACAATTTTTGAGTCTTCGTGAATGATGATTTTTTATTATCGGCTTCAGATTTTTCGAAATGAATATTACAATTGTGTGTAAAAAATGTTGTTTTCGTTATCGAGACACGTGTTTTTTTCGTGATTCGTCAATATCATGCTTTCGTTGTATTGGTCCTGATAACGATCTTCAAAATCTAACACAGTGCGGTGCTCTTACGTATATAAAAAAGTAGCGCTCCTAGCGACGTTTTCGTGAAGTAGGAATCTAATCAGATTTAAGGTAATCCGACCGTCGGTAAACCAGACAGCAATTTTTTTCTGAATTTCAATCGATCAGCACCATCCGAAATTCAGAAGAAAAAAACTGCCAACCGCTCGGGGATCGACGCTTTTTTCACACGTGACACGATAAAGAGATTCAGACTTTATGTGCTGCTGAAATTTGGAGTCGATCGGTTTACTAGTTTTTTGAATATCCTGTACACCGGATCGTTGCACATGAGCATGAATTTGTTAGGCCACGAAACCGAATTCCTAATGAAAATTATTGAAATTCGTCGTCAACTTTTGAAGTAATATTAACCGAATACTGAACTACACAGCTTTTTTTTTTAATAATCCCCAAAAAAAGCCTCGTTTCAGCAGAAAGAAAAAACAACAAAACTATTCTCCTGTTGAACGAAAATGCATTCCAGTGCACTCGAAAAAGTAACAATTTTTTGTTTTTTCAGAAAGGTATGGCACAAGAATACGCCCTCGGTCAATGGATAAGAAGCGAATATGGATCAATAATTGATCCAAAATACGAGAGCTCGAAAACTTTGGTTCGCAGCAGTTATGCAGATCGTTGTATAATGTCGGCACAGGCTCTCTTGGCTGGATTATTTCGGCCCGATGAGGGTGATTATTTCATACCCGAAATGCCATGGCGTCCTGTACCGGTTCACGCGACACCGAGACATTTGGACAAGGTAGAAAATTTCATGTGAAGATAAACTGAAACAAAAAATTATCATTAGAAAGTGAAAAAGAAATGACTCATGAAAATTGTTTTTTAATTTCAGCTGATAGTCGTCGAAGCTTACTGTCCTCGGATGAGAGCTGCGGTTGCTGAGTCTTATAAGAACGAATCCGAAAGATCGGACGCCCAACTCCATGATTATTACAAAGAATTGGAAAAACTCACTGGACAAAAAATGAGAACTATTACGGATGTGGAATTGCTTTACAATACTCTGGAGATTGAAGTAATTTCAAGGAAAACACAGTGAAAAAAAAAATCATTGGTTAACGACGACAAAAATTGTATTTCATTGAACCTCGAAAATGATGGATCCACCTATTTTTAGTCGAATCGTCCAGCACCAAAAAATCGTTGGATCCACGATTTTCTTGCTCAACTAAATGAGAATTGGTTCGATGAACAATTTCTTGGATCTACTGCAACGACGATCGATTAAAAGATCATAAAAAAAATATTTATCGCCAAGTTTCAAAAGGAATGATTCGATTTTTTTTTTTCACAGGAAGATAACGGTTTGACTCTGCCCGATTGGACCAAGAAATTTTACAATTCAGAAATGCGAGACATTGCAGCTCGAAGTTACGCGCTTTTCAGCAGCAACACTTTATTGAAAAGGCTTCGTGCAGGTTTCTTAAATATTTCAATTTTCTCTCCACCAAAAAATAATCTTCCACAGACGCAAGCTTATTGGGATTGAAAAAAAAAAAAAACTCGTTACTTCTCAGGGCCTTTGTTGAAAGAAGTTTTGGACCGGATGCTCGACTGGACTGATAAAAAGAGCAACAGAACTCTGTATCTCTATTCAGCACACGACGTAACGCTCATCACTTTGTTAAGAACAATGGGATTTGAAGAAAAAATGTACAAACCAGCTTACGGTGCTGCCCTCATATTTGAACTGGTGGCTGGTAAAGAAGACCAGGATTTCGAAGTTCAAGTAAGAATTTCGCGATATCAATAGATTCAAAAATAATACAAAACTTCAGAACAATATGGCTCGATAATTATTAACGAGCGTTGAATCATTTGCAGATCAGATATCTGAACGACACAGAAACCAACGAATCTCATCACATGAGACTTCCAGCATGTCCCGAACGTTGCGCTCTCAAGGAATTATACGAAATATGGAAAGACGTTATTCCAAAAGATTGGGACGCAGAGTGCAATTCATGAGATCGATCGATCCGTTGGTATACTAACTCGAATTTTTCATCACGTAAAATAAGTGCTAAATTGCGATGCCAAAAATATAAAAATATATATTTAAACTATAAATTGAGAAAATATAAAATATTCGTATACGTATTGGAGGGCTCGGCGGTACTTCGTTTTTATTGTTTGTAATTCTTCTCATGTATTATAAAAACATTCCCCTCTCGCCATTTTAGCAGAAAATATAATTCGATGTAAATCGCTTGATTCTTGAACGGATAAAAATATTGTACAGATTTATATACATATATATTTTTTAAGAAAAACGTTGCTCTTTTTTTTTCTCACTCCAATCAGTTTTCACGCGACTCAGTCAAGAATTTTTTTCGCTGATATTTAACCCTTTTTTTTTTTTTGTAGACACTTTTTTTCGTTACTTTAGTTTCTTGATGTGGAATTATCGGAAATAACTACTCGACGCCGATGCATGATGGTGTTTATTTTAGGATTTTCGAAAAACACACGCTCCTCGAAAAGTTTGAGAAGCTTCGATCGATTTTCGTCCGATCGTTTACGTGCCTTGCAAGGTCCATTTTTATCGTTATAAAAATAAAACGTTCTTTTCATCGTTTATTTATTTTTTTTTTTACTTTGTTTTTCATTTTTTTTTTTTTTTTTTTTCGTGTAGGAAATAAAATGAGCGTCACTGTACGGAATTCGCTCGAGACGAAATCGTGCCATTCTCACACAACTAGAAATCACAGCTCTTTCATTATCGAGTTTCGTCGTTGGATCATTGAATTTTGGAATTCCGTCGTAAAACGAGTGAAAAGCGTGTTTCTCGAGTCGAAACATTGCCGGGGCTCGAGAAGTTTTTCTTCGAAGTATTTATACCGCGTCCGAATAATTAGCTGCTAATTAGTTGATAATTATTTGGATTGCTTTTTAACGGCTTTTATGGTAAATCGATTATTTTTGTTCCGAGGATAAGGAAGATGGACAGCGAGAATATTTTTTGGCGAGAAGGTGGACTGAGACGAAAATGCAAATCACAAAAAATTCGAACGAAAGTTTCGATCGGTAAAATAGAAATTCGTGATTCGAATTCGAGATTTCGAGATTCAAGATTTTCACAAAATTCCATTATTTATCCGGTCGTTTATAAAAATCATCGGGTGCCAAAATGTCGCCGAAAATCGTCCAGAGAAACGACCAACTCTTTGACCAAACTCGAAACAACGGACGACGATTATTTTGCTCTTTATAAGGAATCTAATAAAAATAAATTTTATCTTGAAAAATCGAGGGAAAAAATATTCAGTAATTCGAGCGAAGTGGATACGGAACCGATCGAAAAGATTTTGTCGAGTGAGTAGGGGGATCACTTTCGCGAATCTATCAATAAAAATTGAAAACAAAACAAACAATCAAAATCGAATATTTTTGGCACAGGATATCGAACGAGAAAATCTACGACATTTTTGACAAACCCAGAAATCGAAAGTTCCGTGGAAAGCCTCGAAATAAGCGATGAAAAAAAAAGCGTCGAAAAATTGCCCAATAATGACAGTTTCAAAATCAACAATAAAATGTCGCTGGAGAACAGCGAAGTTGGTAAATGGATCGAAAATTCGAGTTTTGAAAGCAAATGCTTTTCGAAGTCGGATTTAAATCTAACGACCGATAGAAAAATATCGGCGAGAAGAAAAAATCAATTTTCTAAAATACCGAGGCCTCGAAATTACTCACAGACACGAGGCGTCCAAATTTATCGATCGAAAACTCAATTACGACCAATCGATGATTATCATTGAACTGAACAACAACGAGTCCAATCATCGATATAAAATTCGAATTGTCGAATAAACAGATTACTTTTGTTTTTCAATAAAGAATATATAAATATACTTTCTTTGGTCAATCGTCACACTTAATGTTTTCAACTTTTGACGTTTCCTAACCTCAAAATTGTGACTCACAAATTCGGCGCAGTTAAATCAAAGATATATCAAATCTTGAAATGAATAATAAAAAAAGACGTTAAAAAAGTCGAAAAGAATTGATTAAAACAGATAAGAAACGTTGATTGAACAGTGAATAATGATCGAGTCGCTCGAGAACGATGAAGCTCGCTGGGATACCAAATGCAGTGAGGAGTCGTTTGAGAGAGTGGTTACGAGAGACACCTGCTGGTACTCGAAGTCCGACGATTGACAAAAGTTCAGGAACGCAAACCTTCGAAAAAGGACGAATTCAAAAGGCCGAAAATATAAAAAAAAGCGATAAAAAATATCGCGAAGAAAATTACAGAGACCATAAGGCTCGAGAGAATAAACGAAAAAAAAATCGTGTTCCTAATTATCGTCGTTCGCAAAAAAATCATTACGTTTATCACGTTTATAAAGAGAATGATACTAAAGTACAAAGTTACATCGAAGCAGGAAAAATTGTACAAAATTCTTGGCACCCGAAAGACGAATTTTTTTCCAGCAGTCCTTTGCTCGTTTTACCGAGAATTCAGCCAAAAAATGGAGAAGATATTTTACGTTTACGAAATTCAAAGACGACGACCGACAGAAATCAATTCGTCACGTAATTATTAATCCATCAAAACATTTTTCTATGCACATCAAATATTTGGTTTCAATCATATAAATATTTCACAACGAGCTTTAAAAATGTCGATCGTCTTCAACGAAGTGTCACATGCAATTATTCGTCCGGACATTCAAAGCTGCGAGGATTGAAAAAAATACAACCTCACTTTCGACAAATATCCGGACGAATAGCAGTCACGTATTCGTCCGTGTGTCCGGACGACTAGACACAGCCATTTTTTCAAACACGATCCGCATCACGAATTCGAATGATTTTGACAAAAAAAAAAATGTTGCATGTCCTTGAATAACACGTGTCGGAATTTTCGCCAGCTGTAATACATTAGCAACTGGATCGAATAGTAGCGCACACAAAGTGGCTGTAGAAGGAACGAGGGCGTTAGAAGGCGCTTCCTCTCGTAAATGCAAATTACAATATCTCTCGCGCGTTTCTCTCACTCTCGTGTTATTCCTACGTACGGAGATCTCGGTGGTAGAATACAAGGTGTGACAAAAGTCGTATTTAAAAACCAGTCGATCGAGTAATAAATGGTGAAATATTGAAAGAAAAATTTCGAGAAATTTTTTTCCACGATGTTCGGTTTAGTATTAACTGACGACGAAGCGGGTGGGGGGATAAAACTGAAGCGGCGGGGAAGAGGCGTGGCCGAACGCTCGTGCGAGAGCGGCTAGGTTCGAGCGTTATCGTTCGGTGCGCGCCACGCCCCTTTTTCTTATCGGCGCACCCGGATTGGTCGTTAACGAATTTTGAAATATCGTACGAAGGATGCGTCGTATAAAAAAATGCCCAAAGACTTTTCTTCTCGAAATTCAATGCTCTATAGCTGGAGCTAGGAAAAAATGTAGTCGATGCTTGAATTGAGCTGTATTCGTGCATTTTATTAGGTATTCCTGACAGAACGATCGAAAAAATGGCCTTGACGCGTGGCTGCAACACGTTTCGCGCACCTCTGTACGACAAAAAGCACTCGAATGTACGACTGTCGCATAAAAGCGCATAACGATGTGGCGCGTTTGACCACAAGCCTAAAGAGACGATTCCGGTCACGGACGAGCGACCTTTGCTCGCATAATTGCCGGATCCCTAGACTTGCTTGATCATTTATACCGAAAAGCCAAATGATTCTCATAACGATGATTCACAGAGTTTACCGTAGTAACGTTGAAAGAAAAAAAAATGACTTTATTTTTGTTAGCTTAACGATAAAATCTTATCTAATCTTTTTTAGACCATGTGGGCTGATCGTTTGCTATTTGAAACATAAATCGAGTTCCAGTTACTTTCACTGCGAAAATACAAACAAAAAAAATCATTTTCGAATAAAATAATCCGGAGGCTTAAAAAATTAATAATAATTAGAGAATATTCATAACCAATTACTTATGATTAAGAAAAAAAATCACTTAAAAATTAAATAAATTGAAGAAAAATGTAGTTTTCCCTTAAGAAGCTGTGATTTGTAATAATTTATAAATAAGTCGATGATCCGTCGTCTAAGTATTCTCCAATAGTGGGAAAAGTGATGTAACGTTAAACCAACTTGTTCCTCGATCTCACATTGATTTTGCATCGATCATATTTAAAAGTACAACACAACGTCGATCTTTGATAAATTTCTTTCTTTATTTATTTTATTTCATTTTTTTCATTGAGATCAGTCTCAATCGAAATTTTATTTCGACATTAATAAATTCATCAATCGCTATTATGTATGCTGAATGTTGTTGAAGACTCTGTTAACATGTGGACCGCATAGAGCAGCTTGTATCGAATGAACAGCGACGTAAACAGTCTGACCTCATTTGCTTCTTCTTTTTATTTTTACAGGCAAACTAGCACGATACAGCAATGAAATGCACAAATCATTTTTACTCGGTACATGACAGTGGCTATTTATATTTGACATCGACTATTCACGTTTTTAATCGTTCGTGCACGTGGCCCCTTTAATTACAATTGATGCGAGAGCATTTACGTTGCTCCAATTAAATGTCCGAGAAATTTTTGTACGTTCTTCATTTAATCGCATTATTCTGATTTAAAATTACGAATTATTATGAGATTCAAGCTAAATTAAAATCGATTCAAATCCCATTCCAATCTATTCGCTTGTTAAATTTATTATTATTATTATTTCGTAACAATAATATCGATCGTTCATGTACGATCCATAATAATACAATTCCAATTTTTTTTTCTATTATTTATTTATTTTTATTTTTAAATCAAGCTTCGAGGTTTCATTGATTCGTTGAATGATCCTATTGAGATATCATTTGAAAGGGCTGATTGAGAAGAATAGTCACGATAATTAGATCCCTGACGTATGATACTGTTTCCGGTTTTTTAAAACGCTGTTTGACCATGACGAACGATATGTTTTGTCCTCTGGTATACATTCGCGTCATGAGCAGTGGTCAACTGCCTCTCAAAGGCAGATCACTCTCGAGGTATAGTGTTACTTGAACTGATCTTGGATTATGTAAAATGATGTTGAAATTTGCATCGTTGTCGCGGTTATTTTTATTTATCTATTCATTTTATAAGGAAATTCTCACTGGAAAATGAGTGACTCTTTTAAGTTGTCGAATAGAGAAACTTCGAAGGCTAAAATTTGAAAAAAAAAAAAAAAGTCAAATTAGTGATGATTCTCGTGCTTTTTTAAAATCTTTTTCATTTGCACGTTTTAGGCCTTATCGTGACAATCGAAAAGCCTGGGAATCCAACAACTGGCAACGAGATTCGAGGGGCTTTTTACAAAAAAGAATTTTGAATGTTAAAAATAACGGGAAGGAGGAACTTGGCCAAATCGAAATCGTCCAATCGAATGTTTCGTCCGAAAAAATCTCATTGAATCTGAGACTTGATATAAAAGCAGCCGAAATTCAAGTGGAACAATATGGCAACAATAGTATCGATAATTTCGAATTTAAGAAACGAATCAATGAAAAAATCTTCAATGTTGACAAAAATAACAACGAAAATCAAGAATTTTATCGATATAACGAGAATCAGATGAAAAATGATATTTATGAAAAAAGGGATCAAGAAGAGCGAGATAATCAAAATGAAAAATTGAACGAAACGATTGACAACAAGAATAATCGGAGTACAACGATCAAAGAAAATGAATTGGACGAATCAGGAACAAAAATTATCAACGAAGAAATGAAAAGTGACATGGAAACAAAAATACTCGATAAAACGGATGAAAATTTCATCGAAAAACAGCTTTCTGGCTACGAAAATATCGCAGAAGAAAATACATCAACGAATCAACGACTCGACTCTCCTAATTTTCCAGTCATGTCTTCACTGACTCATAATAAAATGAACGATTTATTGAACAGTTTACGAGAAAGAATAAATACGCTTAAGCAAGAGGACAAAACGATTGGACAATTTGGACGTAAAATGAGAGAAATCCATATGGAAACTGAGGCTCACGAGAAATCGCGTTATTTATCCGGTAATTGTCAAGATAAATCTAGTTCATTGGCGAATTACACGATTCCTATTTGTTCCGGAGCTCGAGCGTCTTTCGCTGAGAGAATTCAAGAAATATGGATCGATCGTAAAGCTCATTGGTACTCTATGAACGAAAAAAATCCTGAAATATTCACCGAAAAGGAAAAAAATGTCTCAAAAAATGAGATCGAAAAAAAACTCGATGATGAGTTTCGAAGGAATGAGATCTTCGAGACTGAGAATGAAGAACCGGGCAAGAGACTTATAAAATCTGTATTAACCGCTACGGAACGTAATTTTAAAGCTTTAAAACCGAGCATTTGTCACGTTGGAGTTCAATACGAAATTGGTGAGTTTGAGAAACCGGAAAAATCATTTTTCTCCGAATTCAATATGGATAAAAAGCGTCAATCGTTAATCGAAATCCAAAATGACCGATTCTCGGACATACCTAGAATCATTTCGACGAGAGTAGATGAAAAAAAATTGTTCATCGTTCGGAAAAATGATGCCAAAATGAAGGAAGATTCGAGCTCAAAAGAGCCTGGAATTGATGCAGCAGAATTCGCTGATAAAAAAAATCCCGTTTCATCGTTTTCTTTCAAAAATTTATCGTCCAAGATTCGTTCATCGAAATTCGGATCGTTGCTGAATTTTTGGGAGCGAAAAAAAGGCAATTTTTTTATGCTAAAAATACGATTGAAATCATCTTCGAATTTGCGCGCCTCAATTTTCCGTACGAGAAAAATAAAAATGAAAAATCATCGATTCGACGCAAAAAATTGCTTTTCCATGAGGAAAAAAGGTCGATTGAAAATCGACGAAAAAAATTCAACTTCAAAACGTTACGAAAAATTCGCTCGTCCCCTGAAAAACATATTTTCGTGCGTTAAAAAAAAATCTACGATAAACGTAAGCGAGAATTTTGAAAAAATAGAAATTTCCAACGAAGCTTCGTCCGGAGAGTTTGAAATCGATAAAAATGACAAAAAATTGTGCCACGAAGGCTGGAAACACGCTGATTTCTCTGCATCGCCGATCGAACCCCACGACAATATTTCCAACGTCAAATCTTCGAAGAAAATCGACTCGGCCAACAAGAACGATGAATCAATGACGAAGTTATCAGTAACGACCTCTAATTCAACTAATATAACCCTCCAATTACCCGGCTCAACGAGCGATACGCGAAACGTATCCTCCAACGATTCCCGACTCGACTCAGTTCCTTGCCTCGTTGAATCTCGCGCCGAGATTGTGAATACAGTTTCAGCAGCTGAGTTCGAAAAGAAATTCGATATTCTCCATTTTTTATCAGAAGAAGAAAAAACATCAGCTGAATCGGATGAATCCTTGGAAATTTCGCGAGAAAATAATAAACTTTCAAATTCGATTATCGATTGTAGGAAAAAAAACGAAGAAAGCGTGCCGAGGGTCGCTCGAAAATTTTCATCGAAAAGGACAACCGGTGTAAGTAAAAAAAAAAAATGGAATGTAAAAAAATGTTTCGAATAAAAATTGCGTAATTCAAAATTTCTCGTTACCATTATCGATGTAGAAATTGAAGAAAAACTTCTCGAGTCTGAGATCGAGGGGAGAATTGGAGAAAAAAAGCAGGCAGATGTCAAGAAGAGTTTGTTCGAAAGCGATTAACGAGACTTTGTCAAAGAGAGTTATCAGCAGTAAAACGAGTTCATCGAGAGCCGAGAATGAATTGAGATTGCAGCGTTGTAAATCGGTGATCGATATGAAAGTTGATAAAATGTCGCCGGAGCAAAGTAAGAAGGTCGATGTACTACCGAATGAAGAAATAGGAAGATCGAAATATTCATCGAGACTGAATATACCGATAAGAAGAATGGAGATAAAAAATAATGTTAAAATCGGTAGGACTACGAGTTCGAGTAAAAGACCGAAGCGATCAATCGAAACGAATAAATCTTACGAATCGAGAGAAAAATCGAGTCTCATACCGATTCCAGTGGGAAGGGCGAAGAATGTTGGAAAAAAAAAATCATACAATTCGAGGAAAAGTTGGTTGAATCCACCTTCGTTGATCGATATTCTTGAGGACGATAACAAAGAGCGATTTTCATCTCTGAACTCGAGCAGGTCTCGAACGATCTTGAAAAAGAGTCGAACGATTATTCTCGGACGAGAATCTAAAAAAAATCCTGAAAACAGAGTCCGTTTTGAGTTCGATGACATTTTTTCGGATGAATCGATTCCGAAAATAAAAATGAGAATGACTGAAACAATGGAGGAGGAGGACTGGAGTGATTGGAAGAAAAAATCGTCAGGATTTCATGCGAAACTGGAGGACTGGAAAATCGAGAAAAAGATTCAATCGAGCCTCGAGACCGGAGCCCCTTTAAAAACTATTACGATAACCGAACCTCGCGTAATCGGTCAAAAAATCGATCCCCGTTTAGTTACTTTTGAAACGATCAATTGTCTCGATCTACCGGATGAAAAAACAGTGCTGAATTCAAGAAAAAAATTAACGGCCTGTCAATCCCATGATCAGGGGAATAAAAAAAAAATAGGGAATCGTTCTTATCGCAAGAAATCTTCGTTGGATCGAGGCATTCTTTCTCGAACTCTCGAAAAACGTAATTCTGATAAAATCGCGATATCTCATCTACGTTCACTCGAGAAAAAACAATCATTTTACCAAACCAATACAATGTCCGATGAAAAAGAAATTTTAAGAAAAAAAAATTATACGAATTTTTCGATAATCGATAATTTTGAAAAAATCGAACGTTCCTTGATCGTTGATTTGACGAAAATAAAGGAAAAACTTGATAACGATATTATTGAACGTACATCGAGAACTTCCGGCACCGAAGATAACGATTGTGCCATCATTCTTATAAAAGCAATTAATTCTTCCATGCAATTGTCCGATGATTAACTTTTTTTTTTATTTTTTTTTCATTTTTATAAATCACAATGTAATCATTTAATTCATTTGTTAACAGACACAAAAAAATATTCTCGATCTATGATTTTATCATTATTTAACACTATTCAATTTTTTAACACGCTAATCCTATCGCGATGCCTACACAGAGAAAAAAAAAATGGTTGATTCAATAAAAATTGATGTTATTGGAAGAGTTTTGTCAATTGAAATGCACATTTCTTTGGCAGAATGAACGTGCAGTCTGATAAAAAATTCATGTGTTCGTTCAATGGTTTATGACATTATGATGATCATATATTTTATTGGCACTCCGTAATGAGGGATTTTGTTGTTCCAATAACTTTTTTTCTCAGTGTATTTCAGTTTTTCAATTATATACAAATCGTTAAAACCTATCTTTGATCGAGACAATTTTTTTAAAATTAAAAACTATTATTTTTACACTGAAAAAAAAAATAAAAATAAAAGTGTTGCCAACTACGCGATGAGGTTGAGCGATTTTCGTTCTATGAACAGTCGTATTACGTTCAATTAATTATCCGGTAGTTTGATCCATGAAAAGTCATGTCGTTGAGACAACTAACGGGACGAATTTGTCACTAAATTTTTATTTATTCAATTTGAGCTTAATTCGTATGATGCAACCGCACAAACATGGTTTCATTGAAAAAATAATAACAAAACTTGAGACACAGAATCGCTATTGGATTTGGAATAATCGCATCGAGGTTTGCGCAAAACAATAAATTTTGTTTGTAACGAAATTATATCAAGATGAGCAATTTTCTTATTCATCATAAAATCTTACAAAACAGTACCATTAAAAATATATCAATTCTAGAATATATATGAATAAAAATCAATCAAAAAAATTTCTCTAATTGTACGCTTTGAATAAGCAATGCAATTTGTTTAATTCAAACATGTTTTTTATTTTATTTTATTCAAATAATATCTTCAATTATTTATTTATTTATTTATAAATTTGACGGGCAAACATCCAGTTAAAGGCAAACACCCCTTCAACTACACGTGTGGAGGTTACGTCAACTACGCCGCCACTGGTTTCGCCGTATCTAACCTCAAAACGTAGTCGAGTCAACTACGCCTCCGTTATTCTCAACACTATGTCTTTTTTTCACTGTCAAGCATCAAAAATTCGGGTAGCCATAAGTTTTGAATTCAGTGATTAGAGTATGACGAGCTGAGTCGATAGGATTACGGTAATCGCACCCGCACATGTGTGTCAGAGTCATTACAAATTGGTGCAAAATCGTTTAAGCCCAGGATGTAATGTCCCACAACGTTCGGTGCGATATAGACTTATGTAACAGAGAACGTCGTGTCTTCATGGTTCGCACAAAACTATTACGCAATTACGCAAATCGTTATCGCTATCGCACAAATTTTGCCATTTTATCGTTGACATTCGTCGGTAAATGAATTTCGTACACACAAAAAACAGCAAACTTTTCTTAATATTCAGAGTTTTGAGTCACTCTGTATTTCAATTATTTTCCGCAATTATCTATTTCGAAGTCTTGTACTCTTCGCGAGACGAGCAGTTTGAGCCCCTAGAAGCCTGGAATTGAATGTCAGTTTTGTCTGTTTTTGATTCGAATAAAAAAAAAATCGTAAAATTTTCATCTGTGAACTTCAAGGCCATATTTCAAGAGAATGCAAATATTTCTATGTCGATGTAGAAAACCAATATTCGAAATGTATTTAAAATTTTTAATTAAAAATTCAAAAAATTGTGTCAAAGAACCTCGATTTAAATCCATACGAAGTAACTAATAAATATTAGGGGAATTCACACACCACGAGAGACGTTGGTGAACCGTGGCCCAATTTTGAAGGTTATGAAATGTATATAATGGTTTTATTTGCGGTTCGACGAGCGATAAATACGAATGTTTGTGATAAGAATTGTATTCAAACGCGGTTCGTCGGCGTGGATGCGAAAATAGATAAAACAGGATTGATGTATTGAAAAACGAGACACCCGGTATGCAGCACGTGTTGAATGGGCATCGAGTTCAAACTCAAAATTTATACTGATTCATTTTCGATAATAATGTTAAATAAGTGGAAATACAATTATCAGAAATAATGAGATTGTACAAATAGAAAGAATTCTAATCTATATATCTTTAAGATTCTTGGAAATCGAATGAAATCACAGGTATATCGCGCTTTGATTAGATGATTCAAGTTGTTTTTCAGTTGAGTAAGTTTTTCGAACAGAGCATGCAAAGTTGAATTTATAAATTTTGACAGACGTTAATACTCACATGTAGGATCCAATGTAAACCAAAAATAGCCGGAAAGTGCACGTTTATCATATTACAGAGGATATTTAATCTCTTATTTTCCGCGACCTTTACACAGCATTCATCTCGATTGAATTGCCACAGGACCGGGTTTACTTTGTTTCGTCCCTGGCCTGAAATTTCTCCGGTATCTAACCTCAAACCTTGCCAAACGTCCCCGTCCCATGGAAAAAAAAAGCGTCTGTAAATGTTTCGGGGTTTTGGGACACGGAAGAGCGTAGAGAAAAAAAAGCGACGAAGAGCGAGTTAGAGAAAGATAGAGGCGTAAAAAAGTGAAGGGAAGAGAGAACCGCGTGAGGAGGTGCATCGAGAAGGGGGCGCGAGCGACAAGGCCGAGTTTTCTGGGTGTACCGTGGTCACGGAAATCGTGTGTGGCAGTCAGAGCGCAACAGCGCCTTCACGGGGCTATCGTGGTCGTTATTTTTACAGTTTATCGTCGGAATCCGTTGGGTTTTTATCAGAGAAAAAGTATACTCCCGTTTTTTACTCACCCAGGCGAGATTGCCGCCTTCTATTTTTTCACCACCAACGATATTTCGTCCCGACGTCAATTTCTCGCGTTTTTTTTTTTTTAACTTAGTGAATCATTTACGTGCGTTTAGTCAGTGAACAGAAAGGAACAAATCTTGTGGATACGAAGGAATTTCAGTGTATTTTATTTATTGTCTTTTCCAACGTGAGTTTTTTTTGTCCTATCACGTTTTTTTTTTTTTAGTGAATATTATATTAGTACAAAATGTACAGTTTGATGATTTTTCACAGTTATACTGTTTTACAACTTTTTTTTCTAACACATTGTACTCGTGTTAAAGCACTAAAACCCATTATGTCCTGAATACAGTTTTAACTTTCTAAGAATCGTCCTTTGTTATTTTCATTTTAATTTCTTTACTAATATGAAACTTTTCGAAGAAGTATAACGAACGCTCTTTGAGCAAAACTTCCACTTCACGATTTTACAGTGTAGTGTGTCTCATGTTCGCTCGAGTTACACATCATCATCATCATAAATTCATTAACACCTCGCGACCTCCAACAAGTCGATTTATCGTTTCAACTTTTGTTGTTCTTCGCTATACCTAATAAGTTTATAGTTTCGTCGTATTTGTGAGAACATTGACAATCTGTGTAAAATTAGGTTACGTTTTGCAGTTTATTCAAGATTAATACTTTTATAGTTCTGCAATTAATTTATTCCCATGTCATTTATTTTAAGTTATCTTTTGTGGAAAGTTTCCTAGGAACGTTACAACAATTTTTAGAGATATATTTTTTGGATTTTTGACATTTTCCATCAAATTATCATTTAATTCGAAAAAATGTTTCGTTCGAAATTATAACTTTTTTCACAATATTTTTCTCTGCCACATTTGTCAATTTTAATATATTCACAATTGTTTTTATTGAACAACGAGACACATGATGCAAAAATGTTAAGAGAAATTACTTTTTTTTTGTAGCTTATACAAAAAACCGATACAAAAATGTTCACGTGGTTA
Organism: Campoplex capitator; assembly: GCA_037576405.1. NCBI lineage: Eukaryota > Metazoa > Arthropoda > Insecta > Hymenoptera > Ichneumonidae > Campoplex > Campoplex capitator. The sequence goes on along the minus strand of JARBWI010000323.1, from coordinate 1,030,930 downwards.
TCGCGAGAAGATAAGGACAAGCAAGATCTCTTTGACACCGTATCGGATGGCTTAATAAAAATATACAAGACGAAGCTCTTGCCACTGGAGCAGCATTACCAATTCCATGACTTTCATTCTCCACAACTGGATGATGCCGATTTTGCTGCAAAGCCTATGATATTACTGGTCGGTCAATATTCCACGGGAAAAACAACTTTTATAAAGTATGTTTTGGAAAGAGATTTTCCTGGAATAAGAATCGGCCCAGAGCCGACGACGGATCGTTTCATAGCTGTTATGTACGATCAAAAGGAGGGTGTTATTCCTGGAAATGCTCTGGTTGTTGATCCTGCAAAACAATTCAGGCCTCTTTCCAAATTCGGCAACGCTTTTCTTAACCGACTTCAATGCTCTCTGGTGGCTTCTCCGGTCCTCAAAGGGATCTCCATCGTAGACACGCCTGGAATTTTGTCCGGTGAAAAGCAGCGGGTAAAAAAAAAATTAAATAATACGAATGCTGTTTGAATAAACTATTGAGGATTTTTCATTTATATTTTTACTTTTATTTATTTCAAGTTTTTCAAATTTTTCTTTCATTTTTCTAGAATATCAATGTTTTTGGAATTTCGGTATTTTTTCTACTTTATCAAGTTGTTTTATGAATTATTCGAGTTTAAACATAAAACTAATGAATATGAATATTTGCTTACAGGTCGACAGAGGATACGATTTCGCGGGAGTTCTCGAATGGTTCGCCGAAAGAGTGGACAGGATAATATTATTGTTCGATGCTCACAAACTCGATATTTCGGATGAGTTTAAGAGATCGATCGAAGCGCTTCGCGGCCACGACGATAAAATACGAATAGTGTTGAACAAAGCGGACATGATTGATCATCAACAATTGATGAGGGTTTACGGTGCGCTTATGTGGTCACTCGGCAAAGTTTTACAAACACCGGAAGTCGCGAGAGTTTATATAGGATCGTTTTGGGATCAGCCTTTGAGGTACGACGTTAATCGTCGCCTTTTCGAAGCTGAAGAACAGGATTTATTCAAGGATATGCAGTCTTTGCCTAAAAATGCGACCGTCAGAAAACTCAACGATTTGATAAAACGCGCGAGATTGGCAAAGGTGAATTTTCATATTTGTCATTTATTTCCAAATCAGTTATCGAAGTTTTTATTTTTTGATTTTTCCGATGTTTACATATTTAAAAAATTTTCCAACAGGTCCACGCTTACATCATAAGCGCCTTGAGAAAAGACATGCCTGCAGTATTTGGAAAAGAGGCTAAGAAAAAGGAGCTGATTAAAAATTTGGGCCAAATATACGACCAAATACAACGAGAGCAACAAATATCGCCCGGCGATTTTCCCGATCTCAAGAAAATGCAGGAGAATCTTGCCAACCACGATTTCACTAAATTTAACGTTCTAAAACCGAGACTTTTGGAAGTCGTTGACAAAATGCTGGCGGAAGATATTGCGAGACTCATGGCAATGATTCCACAAGAAGAAGTATCCACGACGAGTGAAACTCTTATCAAAGGTAAATAAACAAATAAAAATGTTAAAACTCGTGAATACACGTCTTATTGAAATATTTATTTGACAGTCGCTCAATCATTTGTTTCAAACTTCAATTTCTTCGTTACTATTATTATTATTTCAATTATTCATAAATTAATAAAGAAAATAGCTTTTTTGAATGTCGTTTATCAACTGTCATGTTTAATTTACGATTTTGATTTTCAGGGGGTGCTTTTGAAGGCGTCGAAGATCAAATCAGTCCATTCGGTTACAACAGAGGAGAGGGAGTTGACGCTGGTGCCGGTGAACCCGAATGGATCGTCAACAAAGAGAGATGCAAATGGGATTCGTTATTCGAATCGCTCGGGCCCTTTGACGGGAAAATCACCGGTGCAGGTGAATGTCATTTTGTATTTCTATTTAGAGTAATGGACCATTAGTGAGTGACAATTGGCATTGGTAAAAAAAATTTCGGTGTATAATTATTGATTCAATTTTCATGTTACGATATTTTTATCTCATTTTTTGCTATTTTTTTTTATAAGGAAAAAAGTGTTGGTGCTGTTGTACTAATCAGATCATATTTTAAAAAATTCAGTTAAGAAATTACGTGAAAATTTGAACTTCGAATTTCATTGTTATTTCATTGCTATTTTAATTTGAACTAAAACGTCTTGTGACACGTTATTTGTGTACAGTGAACGTAATTGTTCTGTCGAAAAAATTCGGCTCCAAAAATTGGTAAAACCGTAATGTACGAAGCTACTTGGATTGAGAGATATCAGCAACGAGTTGGAGCTTGTGAAAACGATAATAATTAGCGCTGATAATCAATGATTAATTATAATATCTTTACTTTTTTCACGACCGCGTCGATCGTTCTTCATTTTCAGCGGCAAAATCGGAAATGCTCAAGTCCAAATTACCGAAAATGGTACTTGGAAAGATTTGGAAGTTGTCAGACATCGACAAAGACGGTCTCCTCGACGCCGACGAGTTTGCCCTTGCGATGCATTTGATACACGTCAAATTGGGAGGTTACGAATTACCAGCTGAACTTCCGGACCATTTAATACCGCCATCGAAGAGAGACATTTGAGCTACGTAAATAGAAATAATTCGTTTCGAAAAAAATAATTGGATTTTATTGTTTGAACAACCCACGGCTTGCAAAAATTTAGTAATTGTCAATGAAAGAAACAAAACAAAACAAAGTACGAATGCACCGAGCATCACGTAATTTTAGGATATTAATTTATTGAATGAGAACGTATTTTTATCCTGAATTAAGTCCACCATGACTATGATTTATAGGTTTGAAAATAAACGAGCAAAGTTAACGAAAAAATAAGCATTTTACTGCTGACAAGTGAATAGTTTTGATGTGTTTAGTTTTTCAAGGTTTTCATGAGCGTCTTATTTGTCCAAAATAATTGTCCAAGAAACTTTGCTCGTTTTGTTTTAAAGAACAATCGTGTTTTGTTCGAGCACCGCTTTTTCAGCGGGGCCGCGAATGCTTTTGTACATTTTTCATGAATCGTCGATGTGTAAATGCGCCTAAATATCGTGTACAGTTTTATAGGATGTGCAATATAGATTAAATAACATAATTTATCATTTTTGTCGTTGTTCCAATTGAAAAAATTCATTAATTATATTTCCGGATAAAATTGCGAGAATTTATTGTTTCGAAAAATTGCACACGTTCCAAATTTCCCGGTACACGATACAATTTTTCTAATCCAATTTTTATCTGATTAATACAATAAATATCCCAACGAAAAAACAAGGCTTTTATCGGAATTTGAGACGAGAAAGATAAAAGGACGACAAAATTTGTCATCCTCTCATCCATGAGCAATGATCCATTCCCATTGTGAGTCTATGTAAGTCACGATTTTTCTACGAAATTGTAGATAGCTAGAATGAAAACTAGAAAAATGAAGGAAACTGAGTATTTTCTTTTTTGGAAATACTCCGTATCGACGTGGAAAGAAATTGGTCGAGAAAAAAAAATCACAAAAGAAATGCATAATCAATAACGAAATTAGTAAATGAATGTTTATATATTTGACGTTTGTGTATGAATTACAATCGTCATTTATTCACGGGATCCCAAGCAATGTGCCGAACGATTCTCATAGCACTCATTTTTTTATAGCACACTGCCTTCGTACGACACAATTGTATGTGATATACGAAATTGTGTATTTATACAAAATGATTCGGACTTGATGATCAATGTTATGAACTAAAATTCAATCCCAATGAATTATTCAATAATTATTTGAGATGAAACTTTGATGAGTAATAATTCGAGAGGAAAGGATTTGGTGAAAAAACTTTATTGAAATTTTTGACTCGAAATTAAGTCTTGAACTTGTTTTACATTATTGTCCATTCAACTTAAATTTTGTATGTATATTCATATATTGAAGGAAGAGGTCTCGCTTGGCTTTAATTTAGAGCATTTAAAAAAATGAACGAACTGTCTTGAGAATCGGTTCGTCAACTTTATAACGAATGTATGAAAAAAGCAAATATATCTATGAAATATAAGAATCGTGTACCGACACAATCCGCGATCACCAAAGGACTGTCAAATTTTGTAAAAAAAACAAATTTTTTAACCAAAATTTACACGGTTTTTTAACGCCACGATAAAATTGTGTCGAAGATCACAATTTTGTTTTTTTTTTTTATGCTGTGTAAAATAAATATAAAAACATTACTAATAAACGGTTTGCTTTTGTCGACGAAACGGTCAAGAGATTCCTAAACCGATTGGAAAAAATCACACATCAAAAATGTGTCGATCGCGCGTCACATTCACAGCATTGATTATTTTAAGGTGATCTATCAGTCTTGCGATCGGAATAAATATCGTTGCACACTTTGGTCCTATGCAATTTAATTCTCGCGAAATATAAGAGTTGGACGCTGTTCTCCATTCATCTAAAAACGAGCTGTAATTCGCTTTTCTCGAAATATCAAGCGTGTATCTGCTTTTCAGTTATCTCGTTCGCACTCACACGCATCGTTGCCGACTAATAGATCGCCTTATCACACAGCGCAACAAATTATTTCGATAATGTGTATATTTTTAAGGATTTTATGAAAAAAAAAGGTATCGATTATTTAATCATGTATAGGTTTATTAAAAAATATATTATATTCATGTATATATGAATATTCGCCTGAACGCGGAAAATGTATGAAATAAATGTGTATTTTGAGAAAAAAAAAAAAAAAAAAAAAATCACTCATCGAATTCGCCTGATTTATTTGCAATGCCCTTCACTCATTGATTCGGGATACACTCGTATAAGAAGGAAAAACAACTTTTAAAGCAAAATGAGTTTTTTCCTTTAATTAGAAAGGAAGACAGAGTACATTCGATCCTTCTCAATAGACAGAAGTTTTTATTTTATTTTATTAATTATTGCCGGTTAATAGGGAAAAAACTATTTTTTTGATGCAGTTAAATAAAAAACTATATTGCAAAAGTAGAAAAAATTTCTATAAACGATTCATCACAATCGTTAGTCTTATTTACAAAAAAATCAGAATAATATCACTATTTGAATTATATTTCAAGGCACCTAAAGTTCGTGGAGTTAAAGCTCGTCGTGTTTTTTATGGGAAGAAATTTTGAGACGGTCTAAAACTTCCTGTTCGATTTTTTCCGCTCGCGTCGAAGATATTATGTGGTTTCCGTGAATTGTTCGAGAACGCTTTTTCTCCGTGTACATTATTAGTGTCGGATAAGCTCGAACTCCGGCTTGAGAGCATTCTTGTCTGTAGACGTCACAATTTACACGACCCAGTCGAACTTTGCCTTCCAAGAGCTTCGGAAGAAGCAGAAACAATATTTGATTATGATTTTTTTTAATTTTAACATTTGATGCACTTTGATTTTTCAATTTTTAAATCAATTGAATTTACCTGTGCAGCTATTGCGAATTGAGGTTCCAAAGTTTGACAGTGACCGCACCATGGAGCATAATAATCGACGAGCCAAAATTCATTGCTCTCAAGAACGTTTTTTTTCAGAGAGTATTGGTCAAAATCCTTAACTTCTACTGGTAAAAATTGTGCTATCCATTTTGACAACGACAAATGATCCCTGGGCCCATTGTATATACTGTCAGTAAGAAAAAATGAATAAACATTTGAGAGAGTGTGTGAATTAAAAAAAAAAAAATACAGTTTTTTAATACAGTTTTATAGTGATAAAAAAAAATACTCACGCCACTTGAGAGAGGCCTTCACTTCCTGTTGGATACAATCTTATTGTCGGATAACTTCGAATCCCTTGAGAAGAACACAACGAAGATTGTGCTTCGCAATCAACACTGGCGATTTTGATGTTCGGTAAGAGTTTAAAAAGTTTTGCAACTGCGGACCATTCCGGAGCGAGCTGTTGACAAGGACCGCACCACGGCGCGAAATAATCCACCGCCCATAAAACTTTCGTTTTTTTCTTACCGAGTTTACGATCGAAATCTTTGGAAGTCAGATGAATAACTAAAAGAAGAAACGAGATAACATATCATAAGAGTTAAATAAATAAAATATAAAAGTAATTTGAGCAATTTCGAGGTATCGGATTAACATTTTTTACCTGTAGGATTAATAGCCTCGTTGATAAATTGGACAACATTGGCTGCTGTTTTTTGCGTCGTAAATTGAAGTGTCGTGCTCCCGTTGATGAGCATCGCTGTTGGATACGAGCGAATATTATATTGACGACAAATTCCTGAATGAACGGTACAATCGACCGTTCCAAAGTGTACCACGGATTTTTTGAACTCGAGGGATGCTTTTCGAACTTCCGGCAAAAATTGGATGCAAGGAGGACACCAAGGAGCGTACCAGTCGACAAACCACGCTTCGTTTCCTGTTTGTTCATTAATAGAACAATTAAATTCTTGACTCGCGCTACAAATGATATAAAATACCCAATTTTTTCAATTAATTTACCATTTTGTCGTTTCAAAATAGAAAGAATCTTTTCGGCCGATAAAGCCCAAACGTTTTGAGCTTTCACGCTATTCTCAGCAAATTTGGCAATGTCGTTTATCGTGTCTTTGCCATGACTGAGTTCGAACGCTCCACCAGGTTTGAAAACACCCCACATTGGATAACGATTCACATTCAAGTTGGTACACAGTTTTGGGTATTTACCACAATTTAATTTTCCTAATTATTATTAAAAAAATATAATATTATATAATATTCAACGCATAAAAAAACTTTAATATCCATTAGGACTCGAAAAAAACTTACCCAGATTTATATCACGAATTATATTGGGTAATCTTTTCAGTTGAAGATCCAATTCAGTCGCGTGACCGACGTAAAAACACAAAAGCCAGCCATCATCGTTGTCTGATTCGAGACGTTTTCGTATTGTCTGTTTTTATAAAATAATTCATAAATTAATAAAAGAATGATGGAATCTGGTCAAAAAATGTCTTGAATTACCTCAAATTCATCAGCACTGATATCTTGCGGTTCTGGTAACTGTTCCAAAATTCGTTGCACCATTGACTCGACCTCGGTAGTATCGTCGAATTCCATGGGCTTCCAAAAATCGTCATTTTTTATCGGCACGTAAACAGACCCGGTATTTTCAGCTATTAAATTATCGCATAATTCATCTTCGCAGTTGTAAAATACCACGTTTATAACGTTTTCCTGTGGCGGAACAGAAAAAAAGGAGTGAAAAAAAAAAAGTCGGGAAATAAATTGAAAGGAACAAATAGAATTTGTCGTACGAATATCGCTGAGATCCTAAGTCGGTCATCGGTTATCGGACAATCGCGTCCAGGGCCACAAGTGAAAATAAGAGTAGGACGTTCGAGATTAGTTCCTTTCAAGATTCTCATCCATTCTGATTTTGTGATTTCGTCGATATTCACATCGATACGATCGAGCACGAATCGATTTATGTCATCAAAAGTTTTTGCGCCGACGTATCTGATGCCATGTTTTGAATTCTAATGGGAAAAAAGAAAAAGAAAGTTACATGCTCTCTAGATAAAAATTTTATCCTTTTTTTATCATTGTACCTTTGGATAAAATAGCAATGTGGGATACGACTGTATTCCCAATTGATGACAGAGCTGCCAATCGTCTTCACAATTTACTGCACCGATTCTTATCACACCCTCGAGATCTTTGGCTATTTTTCTCCAAACCGGTGCTAAATGATGACAATGACTGCACATCGGCGAGTAGAAATTAATGAACCATATTTTTTCAGAATTCACAACGCTGTCGTCTGCAAAAAAAAATAAATAAATATTGACAAAAAATTAAAAGTTCATCATTCCATCATTCTTCATCAAATTTCATAATTATTTGTTATTCAATTGCACTAAATTATAGAGTAAATTTACATTTATACAAAGCGTTTGAATTACCGTAATCGTGTCTGCTTAGAGTAACCACTTGTGGATCATCATCATAAATACCAAAGTCATCGCGATAATAATTCCATGAATGATAATTTTGTTGTTTGTTGGCACCGTTCAAGCCTTCTTCTCCATAAAGATCATACTTTTTTCTTAAATCAGGATCTTTAAGAACTTCATAAGCCGTTGTATATTTTATGAATTTTTCATGAGCGTCTGGATCCTCCTGAAATTGGTTCAAAGATAAATTTAATATTATAAATCAATGTTTCAGCAAACAAATGCTGAGTTGTTTAATAATTTTTAATGAGACAATTTTCAACCTTATTTTTATCAGGGTGATGAGTAACGGCAAGCTTTTTAAATTGTTGACGAATTTCTTTTTGCGTTGCATCACGTTTCAAGCTAAGAATCTCATAGTAATCCTCGGCGAGCGACACTGACAGTACTAACAATAGATATGTAATTTTCTTGTACCTGCAATTAATAATTGGTGTAAGTTTATTTGAAAGTAGAACAATTATCAAATTTAATAAATGTACATTAAGATTTGAGAAAAAAGAATTCATTCATGGTTTCTGAGATGGCGATGCATTAATGTAATTGTTGATTTTAAAGTCATGTTCAATCGGTTATTATTTCATTCTAGATTGGGATAAAATTTTTGCAAAACTTTTTCTTTTTCATAAGTTCACATCGATAAATAGGAACCGAATGTGATTTTATCACACATCATTCTCTTCGTTATCGAAAATTAAAAAAAATTGTGCATAATAGAATCACGTTATCGCGTATGAGAAACATTTGATGCTAAAAAAACACTTGGGGTAATTATTTACCTCAATTGTTTGTGAGATTTGAAGGTGATAGTGAGGTTTACGAGTTGAATATTCGATATAAATGAAAATTACATTGTTGGAATATTAATTAATCAAACGAGTTGTAAACACAGAAAATACGATATAAAAAAAAAGTGTTTAAATGTTACTTACATTTTTGGTCATTAAATCCCTAAGTTACGGATTCTCGCTCTCGAATTTCTTCTTTTCGATTTGGAAACAGTTCACAGCATCCTACGGTTTTGTGCGATATCGGCACATAACACTCACGACACCCACGCTTAACTCTTCTATTTCCTATTTAGGGAATAAATCTGTAATCTCATATAGCTGATCTAAAACTACTTGCCAGCTCGACAATTACCTCGGGACAATAACTCGGGAAAATTCGAAACTTTCCAAACATACACAGAGATGCAAAATTTTTTAAATTTTTATTAAAACTACAATTAAATAGAAAAAAAAAATTGTATCAAACAATTCGAGACGTCATTTCGTCGACGAGGTTTTTTTTCGTTTACCCGGCAAAAGCCACGAAAACCAGGGAGATTCGTTCATAGGCTGCAGTCCGAATTCCGAATTGTGCGAACAGCGTTCACAGCGCGCTAACACTCTCGTTATGCTGTCATTGCTGTCGTTATGCGCTCATAACGACAGTTTTCGGTACGAGAAATAACGAGAGGTCTCTCTAACGACAAACGCTGAGAAAACAATTATGTCGCCATCTTCGAGAAGTTAGCCAAATGACATAGCGCGTCAAATACTCTGATTTTTTTTTCAATGAAGCTTTATTCTCTATTCAGAGACTGTTAGCATCTTATATTGAGTTTTTAATTAATTTTAATTCAAATGTTGAAACTTATTGACGAAATAATCATTACAGCATTTTTTTCTCTGCAATGTTAAAAGTACATCTAGATACCAACTTCGCGAAGAATAGGTATTGAAGAAATTGCAAGTACCGCTACTCGAGGCTTGATGCGTGAGCGTGAAACGAACTACATTTTTTTTCATATATTTTTGAATATTTTCTGTCGACAAGTTTACTCTTTTGGTGATCACAACAGTTCGAAATGTGCGATTAGCGTTCAACGGACCCAAATATATTCACCGGGTTAGCGCAATTCGGAATTGCATGGAAACTGGGAAGCAAGAAGCAACCATAACCACAGTTGTCACTTGTCACCGTCACCGGGTCACCGGACGTCTTGCGCATGGCATCCACGTATTCGGTAATTCGCGCGCGCGTCTCTCTACCCCCGTTGTTCTCGAAGAACAGCCTAAACAGCATCATAATATACATATTGAACAATCGCCCTGTGGGTGGTGAGCCGAAAGCTTCCGTTATATAAAAAAGAAGGACTTTGGTGAAGATTTTCACAAAATTCGAAACGATCTTTAGGATATAAAACATAGTATTTGAAAAAATAACGAAATAGAAAGACGAAATAAGACTGCGAATATGCCATATACCGAGGATTACATAAAACAAAAATTGCTCCGAGAGCTGGAAGCATCGCACGTTGTGAGTAAAACATTGAACTTTTATTCTTTCCCCATGACCTGTTTACCTGATTGATAAACATACAAACTCCCCATTGGCGTCTTTTGAATAACGGTATCGGCACATTTGTACGGTAAACTTCATACACCAAACAAGTCTTTGGAGTGATATTACAACAGATTACTTCGTGTTCAAGCTCTCATTGTTTACTGCGTTTATTCGCAAGCGTGATTGTATGTCACCAAGTCCCTGTTGGCGTCTGGGTACGTATATTTTGTGCTTGTGTATTTTCACTGTAAATAAACGAATCAGTCATTGCCAAGGTAAAAAAATTTCAGTTCATTGATTATTTTTGTCTTAGTGAGATTCAAGAACTAAATGTTCAATCAGCTTCAGTAAATATTTCGTTCATTTCTCGTAGAGCAATTATTTATTTAATATCGCTAAATTCTAACTTATAAATCATGTAAATGGGTAATATTTAATCTAATTTTTTAATTTCTTCTGATTCCTATTACAAAATATATTCTTCAAAAAATCTTTGAAAAATTCTTAGCAAATTTTTCTTCTACAAATTGTAAACAGTCGCTATTTATATCGTCGAGACAATGAAAAAGTACTGGACGCCAATGGGGATTTTGACCCGCCTGTTTTTATCGTACAACAAAAAAAAAATGTCAAAAATTATACATAAACACGGACGTTTTCCAGCACGATTGCTCTCTCGCTACGCGCCGAGCGATATAAGCGTGTATTAAACACGGAAGATTTAAGGATTATCGAGGATAACGAAACGAGAGAGTATCGCATAGTTTTTCACTAAGCGTTACAATTTGGAGCGAAATCATGGGTGAAAAGGTGCGAACGTTTGCGATTGTGGGAATCGCTGTTGTTTTAAGATGGTGCGTATCGTACCATCCATACAGCGGTCAAGGAAAACCACCGATGTACGGAGATTACGAAGCTCAACGTCATTGGCAAGAAATAACAAAGAATCTGCCGATACAACATTGGTACACGAACAATAGCGACAATGATTTGCTCTACTGGGGCTTGGACTATCCGCCGTTAACGGCTTATCACAGCTTCGCCATGGGACATTTAGCTGATAAAATGGATCCCAAATGGGTTGAGTTGTACGAATCGCGTGGTTACGAATCCCAAGAACACAAGTACTTCATGAGATTGTCCGTTATAGCTACGGATGTACTTTTATACATTCCCGCTCTAGTTTACTTTGTGCGTAGAGCAACGGTGCACGAAGGGACACTGGCTCGTGGCGAATCGAGTAACGTATTCGGCCTGAAAAAGGATGATTATATTCTGTCGACGGCTCTCATCTATCCTGGAATAATTCTTATCGATCATGGCCATTTTCAATATAACTGCGTCTCTCTGGGACTTTTCATAAGCGCGGTGGCTCTGATCCTGCGAAATCACACGATTATGTCGTCTCTGCTTTTCGTTCTGGCTTTAAATTACAAGCAAATGGAACTCTATCACGCTCTACCATTTTTTTTTTATATTCTTGGAAACAACACGCCGGGCAAGAGAAAATCTCTTTTGTCCTGCATTCGTTCTCTCATCTGCGTCTCTCTGACGGTCATACTCACTTTCATCGTCATTTGGACGCCTTTCATACAAAAATGGGAAGTTTTCAAAGACGCGCTTACCAGACTATTTCCGTTGGATCGTGGAGTTTTCGAAGACAAAGTTTCAAACGTATGGTGCGCGGTGAACGTATTTTACAAATTTCGTAACAGCTTAGCGAACGTTCAACTAGCTCGTTTGTGCCTGGTCGCGACGATGCTTTCCGTCTTGCCCAGTTGCTTGAATCTCTATCTCAAACCGCACAAAGAAAGATTCGTTCTCTCTCTCATAAATTGCTCCTTAGGGTTTTATCTTTTTTCTTTTCAAGTACACGAAAAATCCATTCTTCTAGTTGCCATTCCAGTCGTAATGTATTTCCATCGTGATCCTTTGCCCTGTTTCTGGTTCTTAACGATATCAACTTTTAGTATGTTACCGTTGCTCATTAAGGATAATCTCGTTCTGGCCTATTTTTCTCTCAGTTTATTCTACGCCGTCGCAGTCTATATAATGTGGGCCAGAGAATTATCAAATTCAATCATAAAAGACAAAGAAACAATTGGTAAAAGTAAAACGAAAATGCATCGAGACACTCAGCTGAGTCAAAGAAAATTCCGGATCAAACAGAGCGGTAGAACCCGATTCGCTGATTCAAAAGGATGGCCCCATCGTCTTTACGATAAATTTCAACATTTTCTCGGCAAAGATTTCTTAACGTCCAAAATATCGATGTACTTGTCAATTCTTAAAATAACATCTTTCTATTTGTCTCTAATCGGAGTCCTGTCTCTCTCCGTAGCCAGTATTCTCCTCGCTCCGCCTCATATTTATCCCGATTTATTTCCTCTTCTCATATCCATTTATTCTTGTCTACATTTCATTGGATTTTTCGTCTATTTCAATTACAAGCAGATTTACGGCTTGCAAAAACATTCCGGTAAATCAAAGTCTCATTGAAATTTCGTTAAGTTCAAAAGGTTTACGTACAAAGTGCGTTTCTCGCATTTAACGAACGTGTGTGTGTTTTTTTTTTTCGTGCCACGAGAAGTGGAATAATTATTACGTGAATATGATAAATCAACATTCGTTTGAAATCATCGTTCGGAGTCGGTGCACTGAGTAATTTTTCAATTACTCATTTCAGTCGACATTCGAATGATCGATCTGCAGCGATGTTTATTCGATAAACCATCGATTTTAAATCGGTGTTCATTCAAAATTATCGATTTGTATCTAAATTTAACTCCATGGTTATAAGATAAGCCCATGGTTAGTGCCATAAATTTGAAAAACAAACAAACGAATTGTTGAACCTGTGTTGTGATTGTTCGAAGATTTCGAGAGTACGTGGCTCAAAAACTGTGTCATCGAAGTTTGCATATTTGAAACGTAACGAAAAATCTGTAGCCCTCATCAATTTTAGTCCATTCTCATAGTAAGCTCATCAAAAAAATCCTGTCCCATATTCGACACTGAAGTACAAATCAATTGTTGGGCAGGGAAATAAAAAAAAGAAAGTGATTGGGTAGCATTTCAAAGCTGCAAACTTCAATACCATAAAAAATCGTTAAACTATTGTTAACACCATAATCGCTTGTTCATCTAACCACATAACGTAACAATAAAAGTTTCGAATAAACGAACGAATATTTGTATGCCAAATAGTAGACTATCGTTAACGAAACATAATTAGATATTTATATAATGTATCTCGTAGCATAATTTATTACTATTTTTTGCACATATATAATCATTGTCTCCCTGCAATATATAATAACCAAACTGATTTTAATCTACGATATTACGTCTAAAGCTCAAAGTTTCTTAGGGATGTATGAGATTGATAATTACGATGTAAGATATGAAAATTGTATCGATAACCTTCTGTTCTAGTAGCAAAAAAAAAAAACGATCATTTATCAAACAAAAATGTATTTTTCCATAGATCGTAACCACTCGTTACGATAGAAACGAACGATTTTTTATTATACCAAGTTCATCATCGAATTGAAAGAGAAAAAAAAAAAAAAAATACAAAATTTTATTTCACATCGAATGAAATCCAAACTATAATCGAATTAAAAACGTTATCAACGTTTCGAAAGCTATTCAATTTCTCATACGTCCTTAACGAAGCGATATTAGTCATGTAGTTTTCATCGAGGCTCCGATACAAATTTGTTTTTCGTATTTGCGATTATTATTGTATAAAAAATGAATTGAAACTGATTGTTAGAAGATGAAAAGTAGTTTTTATTTAGGTTCCAGCGAATAGTCAAAAAGCGTCAATAGGCTGATATCAATATTGTACACCACGTGAATATCGTGATTCGTTCAATTTTCGAGAGTGAGGAAAGGTCTAGTCGTGTCAAGTTATACATTGCGTTCGTGAACGAAACGGCTCTTGTATTGCTTCTTATATGCGTGAAAAAAGAAAAAAAAACACATTCTTTTCAACTTTTTCTTTCATTCTATTTATCCTTCTCTTCTGAATAAAATATTTAAATTAGTTTCAAGCGTATGAATATATTTGTCCTATCTCCTCTATTCTTATCCTATTTTTACTACCAGTTTCGAGTTTTCTGACGAGTTACATTTTAGACTTGTAAGAATATAGAACCATTAACACTTGCTTTTCCATTTCGTTTCATATTTAACGGTTAATGTTAAAAAAATTTAATTGGCAAACGACTTTGTACGTTTGTTACAGGAGGTCGAAGACCAGAGCGACGGTTGCGGTGCCAAATTCTCGGTGCTCATTGTTTCTGATAAGTTCGAAGGAAAACCACTTTTACAACGTCACAGGTAAAAAAAAATATATATATCAATCATTTTTATTTCTTTTTTTGTTGAAAATATTAATTTTTATGATTTCAGATATTTAGTCTCTTTATTATATTTTTAAGAGAATTTGAATCAGAGTTTAAACCTGAAATAAAGAAAATTTGCAGTGAAAGCAAGAAAGAGTGAAAATAAAATTTAAGGTTGTTGTGGGGTTAGGACGAAACGATGCCAGTGACACGAAATTTTTTGTGAACGTTAATGATCCCTTCATTAATCAACCTGTGAAATTTCAAGACAATCCGCAGTATAGTTATTTAGAAAAAAAATCGTAAAGTTGGAGCATTTGATGTGCTCATCAAGAGACTCGATAACTCGAGACGTTGCATTCTTTTGAGCGATAATGGCGATATACAAGCGTTTGTCGAAACACACACACACACACACACAGAATCGAGATATTAGGAAATATTGCTAGACCCCACAACAACCCAAGAACTCGAGACGTTGCATTCTTTTGAGCGATAAAGATGCGTTTATCAAAACACACACACACACACACACACACAGAATCGAGTTATTGGGAAATATTTGAATACACTGTACTTACCTATGAATAAAATAAATGATAAAAATTCTAAAGCATCATGTGATTTTTTCAGGCTCGTGAACGCGATTCTTGAGGAAGAACTTAAGGAGATCCATGCATTCTCGCAGAAAACATTAACCGCGGAACAGTGGAAAAAGCAACAAGCTTGAAAGATTCAAAATTTTTTTTTCATACATTCTTCTTCTCTCAAGATAAAGACAAATAACGTGAGAAAGTCTGATCTTTTTTTTTTTTACCATTAATAATAATGATTGCATAAAAAAGTTATCGACGTACAGCTTGATTTGTTTTTCTCATTCGATCCGATATCGAGTTTGAAGAAATATTTGGCCACTTTATCAATCACAGTTTCTAAGAGAAAAAAAAAAAAAGAAAACGATAGTGCAAAATGAGCGAATTTCGAGTTTCCGCGCCGGGAAAAATTATTCTTCACGGTGAGCACGCAGTGGTGTACGGTAAAACGGCGATTGCGGCGAGTGTGGATATACGTACGACGTTGGATTTTAAAGAATTGCCGGAGGATTGCGAATACATAGTGTTGTCGATGCCTAAAATTGGTTTGTACGTAAATGTCTCGGTTGAACAAGTTCGCGAACGTTTTTACAACGATTCGTGCTCAAAATTGTCCGACGGTCACGAGACTTTTCACAATTATGTGGGTAAATTCGTTGAAAAAATTGGTTACACAAATTTTCAACAAAAATATGCTCTCGAGGGAGTATTTTACTTGCTGGTTTCGATATCACAAATTGAATTTATAAAGCTGAGACCTTTTCAAGTGATTTTGGATACCGCTCTGACCATCGGAGCTGGCCTCGGTAGTTCAGCATCATTTTCAGTCTGTCTCGCAACTGCTTTCGTTCACTGGTCGCACAAACAAAAAAATCAGTCAACCCTCATGGATGAAAAACAATTAGATGCGATTTCAAAATACGCCCTCAATGGCGAAAAAATAATGCACGGAAATCCATCCGGTTTGGATAATTCCATTTCAACTTTTGGCTCGGTTATTGAATTTCGGCGCGGTGAACCTCTCGTACAGATACCCGGTGTTAAAAGTATGCGCGCTTTGCTCGTTGACACGAGAGTACAAAGAAGCACCAAAGCTTTGGTCGAAAAATTTTTTATCCTCAAAGAAAAATATCCAATGATTTTTTTACCCATTCTCGATTCTATGGATCACGTTGCCAAAAAAGCTATCGAAGTTTTGAAAAATATCCAAACGATACCGGATACCACCGACGAATCTTTATACTCAGCTTACAAGGAATTGATGGTAAGCAATTTTCGAAAAATAATAAATTCGACGTTGGCACCGTTCAAATGCAAAAGAGTTCAAAATTTTTTTGAAAAATCCCCAAAAATAAGAAGTATTTGCACAAAATTTATTTATTAAGATTCGAAGAATATTTTATTTTTGTTCAGTTTTGATTGCAATAAATTTTAACGAGTTTAAGAATTCTGAATCCATAACATTAATCGTTTCTCATTTTTAAGGAATCTAATAAAATATCGAGGCATTTTGTGATTTAAGTTTAACGAATATTACGCCACACAGGTAATGATCGAAGTGAATCAAGGATTATTGGCGACCTGTCAAGTCTCGCATCAATCGTTGGATACCATTTGTGCGGAGGCGAAAAATTATGGTCTCGCGGGTAAACTAACCGGAGCAGGGGGCGGTGGTTACGCTTATATTTTGTTGCTGCCGGATACACCGACCGAAACCATTACCAGTATAACGACGAAACTCACTGCCAATGGATATCCCGTGACTCTCGTTAATTTGGGAGGTGCCGGTGTTAAGATACATGAAACATGATTAAAATGTTATTTTGTTGATGGAAAAACGATTAAAAGTGATTTTATTCGTTGGGGAATTTTTTTTATTAATTTTACTTTCAACTATTGTTGAAAATTTATATTAAAATTAATTATTTTTACTCTTGCACCGCTTTGGACTGCACTGGCATCCTTTTTTTCAGCACTCAACATTTGTATTCCACTTAGGGCAAAGAAATTTCGAAAATTTCATTTTTTGCATCTCGTAAAAAAGATTTCAAAAATCGTGTTAAACTTCAAAATTTCATATGTATTTTTCTTTATTTAATTTTTGCTCTCAGTATATTTGGTACAATAGGTTTTCACTCGAATACATCAGTGTGTTGATATAATCTCATAATCCGTTTGACCTACGCAAAACATGGACCACATATTAACGATGGTGAGTCAAAAACAAGGAATCCTTTAACGACGGGATCAGCATAACGTTATTTAGGAAGTACGATTATTTTCTCGGGGTCGAGAAAGAGCTTGAATTTAAAAAAATGCTCGAAGTCATTTTGATTCGTATTTTTCATTTTTGTGGATTCTGATGTGCGACAATAGTGGTAAATAATGAGTTAAGAAAAATAAAAACTGAAGAATTAGATTCTCATTGACTCGGGAGTCGAAGAAAAAGCAAGGTCAGGTTTGCCGATTTTCCGTTTTTGACCAAAAGTTGAAACTTTTTTGTAATACTACTGCTTCAATTACCCCGATGAATTTTTCGATTTTCTACAATATTTCTAATGTCCAATCTATGAGAATCTAGTTTTCTGAAGACTAATCTTTCGGTCGACTTGGTAATTTTATTACGGTAAAACAAGACTGTCAATAAAACACAAATTTTGGCAATAGGCGCATAAAATATTCGTCTAAATCACACGAAAATTTGGAGTCAGAATGTTGGATTTGTTTCAATGATCGTACTTCCTTAATTTTCCATATCTTCGTTTCCTTGCTAATTTCTACGTTTAAGTGACAAATCATCATCCCACTATAAAAATCGGTCTTAGCCTTATCCCTGTATGTACTATTTTTTTTCCAGTTTGGAATGAATTTGCAGTAAGAAACTCTCGCATACTAAAAAATACTGTGTACAAAAACCGAGTATTATTTACAAAAAAAGATGGAATCTATAACATTCAATAAAATGGTAATCCCCGCGACTAAAAATGATTATTTACACAAATGAATTTGAACGCTTAAACACTTGAAAAAATTTTCCGTACATCGAGAGTACGGAAGAAAGCAACGATGCACCCGTTCACCCAATGGTTCATAGTTTTCCCTCGTCGTTATCGATTTTTTTTTTTTCCTTATTGCACACGCTCAAAACTAGTTCGACGCTGGGGAAAATTGGTATACATTTTTTATGTACGACACGTGTACACCGCGCTGTCAAGTGCGTGTCAAAAATTATGCTTATTAAATAATGATTAACGACAATTGACAATATCTTAAAGAGCGTCTAAGTGTCGACGAAAACGTTAAATAAATAATAAGCTTTCTATTCACGTACAACGTATTTTTAAATTTAACCGTATAAAATATATTTCAATACCTTGTTCCATCGCGGGACAAAAGGTTGAAATAATATTAGTTATTTATATCTTTTAGTGATTTTCTAATACGATTTTATATCTTTTTCTCTATCTGTCTCTCTCTCTCCGTCGAATCTTTCGTTACGACCATGACAATTATCAGTCGTGTGTATAAAACAATGATGATTTTAACGCTTGCATATTTTCGAAATGCAACAAATTTTTTCTTCTGGGTTTCCTGAATCTCAATGGTCTCGTATTACGAAAAATTAGTTTATCGATTTCGTACCATTTTTAAAGATACATTCTCGAAAAAAATTGTTTCTCGTTTCGTTTCAACGGTGCCCCAACCTCAATAACATAATCAACGGGTATTCGAGACGATAAAAATCATTATCATAAAGATAGAAATCTCATTTGTTTCGTTACATAGGACTAGTCGTAACTCCATTACGAAGATGTACCGTGCTATCTCTTCTCAATATTATTTGTTCCGGATCCAAATCTCCATCTTCAATTCCAACTTCGTCGAAGCTGCTCACCGATCCAGAATTACCTTGCAACTCTTCCAATTTGACTTCTGCCACCCATTCGGATATCTCATTCGTATACATTCGTCTCTGGAGTACTTCTCTTGTTCGAGGTCGTGAACCAATGAACGCTGCGCTTCCCTAAAAATATGAAAAATCTCGTGTTATGATTTATTGAAAAAATTCACCGAAAGCAAATATTCGTTTGGCAATATTTCTTCGGGGATAAGGATTAATTTTTTTTCAAAGAAAACTTACACCGACGACCAAATTCGATCGCAAATGTTCCAAGAGTTGAAAATCTTGTACGATTGCTTGTAATTCGTCCCATCTTAATTCGACTTCTTCGTGGAGCATTTTCTCCTCTGTCACGATAAATAAGAACGCGATTGAAAACTATGCAGCGAACGAAAACGAATGAAGTAAAAAAAAATACAATGAAAACATACCGTCACGCTTGGATGTTGAACGTTTATATTGTATTCTGAATCTGAAAGCCTCCAAAAAGCTCGACACGACGATCGTTAAAACGATCATCGTAACGAGATAAAAAGTCATGAAAAATACACGACTGTAGAGACCGACGGTAAACGCGTATGCGTTCATCAATATGAACCAATTGTTGACGACAGTCAGTTCGAAAAGTGTCATTCCACTTGCCATCAAATTGTCAAAAGTATTGAGATAGTAATATCCTAGAGTTGTACTTCTGTTGACGGAGTATTTGTAGAATTCTTCGACCGTTGTATTTCTGCACAGAAGATAGTAGAAAAATGGTTAAATCATGGACAAGAATAAGGAGATTTTCTTTCGGTTTACAATGCAACGAAAATTTCTCTGTTTCAAAAACTAACAAAATACCAGTATCAAATTTTATACGCGTCTCTATACGATAAATTTATGAAAAAAGTGAATAATTTTTTTTCATTTCAATGATAAAAACTCCAACTTTCGTATCTCAGTATGTATTTTTTTTTGCTTACGTACTGGCAACAATTCCGCATATCGTATCCAGCGAACATTTCCATACCGATGATAGCGAAGAAATAGTACAATATTAACATGACGATTGCGGTGGAGCACATGAGGGGGGACAATATCACCAATGTACCGAACACGTCGCGATAACGTTTCTTTACTTTGAATAATCTCAACATCCTCAGTGGTCTGAAGACAACGAAGAACGTTGCACTCGGGAAGAGCATAAGACCACACGCTCCTACGAGTGACATTATCGATGCTCCCAAATCAAATAGGTTCCAGCCCGAACTCAAATAACGACGCATTCCGAGTCCAAGAACTTTTATGAGTGCTTCCGTCACGAATACTGAAAATCAACAAACGTTTATTATTTTCGTATTTATTCAAATGAATTTCCAGTTTCATTTACATGGAGAAAAGATTTTTGGAATAGAATTTGAAAATTTAGAAGAATCAGAAATTCGATTGTTGGTAGTTGGTCAAAAATTTCTTTAAATCAGCTGTCTTTGACGTTTAAAAAAAATTGACATTCAATATAATAATAGCAAGTTTCAAAAATTCTTATTTCCAATTTTAATTTTTGTTAGATATCAAATTTTCGTAAAACCATTTAATAACAAAAATCAATAAAATTGCATCTGGTGCCATAACAGATAAACAGATTTAGAAAAAGAAAAGATTCCAAACAAATAAAAATAAAAAAAGAATTATATTAGTCTCATTAAGAGCGAAAAAAACAAACAGTGTACTCACATCCTCCGAACAATAAAGTATCCCAACTAGCAGCAAATATTCGTGCAGATTCTTCGAGGGAAGCTGCACGCTGCATAAGCCCATCCAACATCATAATTCCGTTTCCAATAATGAGCGCATCTGTTTAAAAAGATAGCCCAGTTGGGTTAGACGTTTGCGATTGCCAAAACTCTTGAAAAATTTGATGCTTTAACCTTCAGGAACGAGAGGGATGATTCATACCAGTGACTAAGTGTCTAAATTCAAAACAGCGATCAGATTTCGCTGCTGGGTTAGCCACTATTTTGAATTTAAGAAAGAATCGTTTTGTTAAAAAACTGGATTATTTAAAAAAATGTTAAATTGTGAAAACTAGTTCATCAGCAGTCAAATTGCAAGTATCACCCACATTCGATTTCAAAAACTATTACTTCACAGGTAAAAAAAACGCGGATCCAGTGGGAGAGGAAGAGAGAGAGAAACCAATGCTCAAATTTGTTCGTGATTGGTTATTGGTCGATCGTTTTTCTCATTACTCACAAACAATTGGCTCGAAGTAGGGCGACATTATACAAGAGTTAGCTCCGTTGCAAAGCATTTGCAACGGTTTCCAAGCTGTGTGATACCAAGGTACACTCGAATACTGTGGCTCCCATTGGAGTGTCGTAACGTCGTAAACACTCAGAAATTCGTCACAGCTCAGTGCTCCGGTGCCGGATGCGTTCATGTGTCGAAACATCAAGACGATGTCCAGAGTGGCTGCAATGAAAAATAAAACGATTATTTGTTTCTACTCTTCTACGCCTACTCATGGATTTACATATTAATTGCATTATAAAATTATTCATTCTGTAAAAAGTTCAATAGTTCAAGATCCGCAAAGAATTGTTCAATTTTATGATTTATTTTTTCTTCTCTCATTCCTTCCAATATTTATACGTATTTTTTAGTCGATTTATTTCTTGAAAAATTGAAAATAAGTCATGAGAAACTGATGAAAAAAAAATTCAACATTTTTCGAATAGAAAAATAAATGTAATACAAGAAATTTTTTAAATCGAGCTCTCCGGATACTTGACCTACCTAACAAATAAAAATTTATAATAAAAAATTTCCATTGAAGAGCTGATCTACGTTGGAAATGATAATAAATATTTCGACACGAAGGATATGAATATTTTGGAAACCGTTCATTCAAAGAAATTATAAATTTGAAACGAATATCCTTAACACAATTATATAACGTCTTCGGAACAAGCTGTAATGCTGTAATCAGGTCATTCGCGCACAACGTTTTGTTATCACGTAGTGACGAAATATTATATGAGCGTCTTCGAGACGCAGTGTCACGTTCGAACGTCCGCGAGTGATATTTGATGCCACGACTGTCAGTCTAAATATTCCGCATGAAAATATAACTGTAAATTAATATCGAGGTTATTTTTTCTTTCATCGAGTTACCGGGTATTTTTTTTAGAGAACGTGCAAATGGAAGAGTATCTTCATTCTTCATTTTTCATTTGGATTCGTTATCAATTATTCATTTAAAAAAATATTTTAATGCTTTTGCAAAAGTAAAAAAAAAAAACTGAAGAATATTTAAAAGGGCTCTGCGATTAAAAAAACCTACTTTTCTGAGGTGCATAGTATCGCATGAGACCCTCGAACTGACGAAATCTCATTCTATCAGGGCTCTGTTTGGATACGAGAAGCTTGAAAGCATGTTGACAGGCTCGTCTCTTATGAAGATACAACTTTTTAAATTTGTCACGTTCCGCTGAGGTGAAAGTTTCGTTGACAACGGCCAGCATGAGATTCATCATTACGTACAGCATGGTGGATAGATAGGAAACGAAATAAATCGCGTACCATTTGCTTCTCGAAAATGATGGCATCATAACGTCTGGAAAGCTGACAGAAAACAAAAGGATTTTAAAAAATATGCTTCTGAGTTTTCATTTTCAAATGGTTCCTCCTTTTCAGGTCCATTTTTCATAGACTCGAAGTATTTTTAGTTTTTATGACGTTTTGGAACTGTTCTCTCAATCAAAAATTCAAGTAAAAATCTCGTTCTCAATGGTACACAAAAAAATCTGTAAGAATCATCATCGAAACATGATCAATTGAAATTATTTTTTGAAATTTCTTTTTTTTCGATTTTGACACTTTAGAAAATAAATGCTTGTAAAGTTATGAAAATGGCTGAACTTTTTAAGATTTCCGTCAAATTCGCAAGTTTCGAAATTTCTGATCCAATTGAAATATTTGACTCAGAAAAATCTGCAATTAATTCTCAGTTGAATAATCAATTTTGAAAACTTACTTCGCCGTTGTAAGTAAAACGAAGAGACTGACAAAGCTGTCCTGCAGCGTTGCAAAATTTCTGTTAGTCTGAGAGAACATGTAGAAACCAAGTACCATGTAGGTCATAATGAAGAATAATAAAAGGCACAACATATCCAGAATGGGTGGTAGAGTTTGCAATATTTGTCGTATGAATCTTCTGACCCCACCGCAGTATTTCGTATCGACGAGAAATATTGGCCTGAGTGCTCTTGTTACTCGGAAGTGCGATGATTGGCGAACAAGGACTGTGGTAGCTTCGACAAACATTATCGCCAATGTTATGCACTGTAACAAAAATATTTTACGTGATAAATTCATTAAAAATTGCTGAATAACTTTGAAAAATCCTGCTTAATTATTGAACCGTGAAAAATTGGGTTTAGATTTTGAAAAACACTTTCTCAATACAATATTAGTCTTTTCAGACGCGCGTGACGTGTATAGAAAACATTTCGTGGTCCATAAATATATTGCAGATTCAAGCAATCAGTAAATTTGCAAAAAAAAATTGAATAATTTTAAAAATTGAGAAATTCACGAATAAATGGTAGGAAATGGAATTATTTTTTAGATTAGATCGATAGCTATAATTTGAAGAATAATAATTTGAAATTTATTCTTACAGCGAGGTATTGTAAATATTAAATGTAAAAATTGATGATTCGAGAGCATAGACTGTATTTTTCTTGAGATAAAATATGTGCCAATGCGAGCTCGACACATGTGTTCCCTTGAACATTTTATTTGGCGCAATGGATCATTATATACGTGCAACCAGTTAATCTGCTTTGTGCTGGATTAGTCTGGTTCGAGTGGAAACCTTTATGGTCGTTTCTCATACAGAGTTATAAGCTGTTGTATAATAGAAAAAATAATGATCCAGGGAGGATTTGTATTGTACATACAAGAGTCCTTTTAATCAGCGAAATTTGGCACTCTCGTGATTGAAGAATTTTTTTTGTACCTTCAGCATCGTACGTTTGTGTTTGAGTATCGTTCCCCAACCGATCCAACGTAGCTTGAATGCTAACTCGATTCCAATAGTCGTTAGAGCTAAAAGTTCGATAGAACCATGAGCCCAGACTGGTACCTGATATTGAACGGATTATTATTTAAGTTTATAATTTTATACAAAAATATATATATTTGTCAAATTTGAATGTTTAAGAAATTGATCGATTGAAATATTGCCTTTGAATCGTAAAAATAGAGACAATCAATGATACTTCTTATTTTATAGAACCATTAGATAAACACGACCGAGTTGTGAAGACCTCGAAGATTTGGACAAAAAAAAAAACTCGATGTTTTATTCTTTATTTCAAGTTCATTGATTTTTTGTTCTCTCTTTCATCTCTGATGGCTGAACATTTGAATCGATTTTAGATTTCTTCAATGACGAAAGATAATCACTTGAAACAGTGGTACTGCCGGTTCTTCGACGAAAGCCAATGCCAAGAGGAGCAAAGATGTAAACAAATCAAGCCCATAGTACCAGCTGTTGTGAACCAACAAATACGCTGGTAAGTCGTCCGGATGACGAGGATGCGAATCAAATTTCTCGTTGTTCCGACCTTCCTGCAATTGGGTCAAATGCCAACACGAATCAGATAATTTTTATTTATTTGATTACAATTTCCCAATTAGCCTTATTTAAAACTAATAATTCGTTTTCTTTTTACTACAATAAATCAAAGTATTTCTTGTCTCTTAATTCTGTACAGATCAAATCGAACTACATTTTTTTTTGAACAATTATTAACAAATGAGAAATCATTTTTCGCAGCGATGTATCAAAATTCCATTTTTGAAAGCTGCGCAAGATTATGAAAAACTAAAAAAGCACTAATAATGTTGATTTAAATTGACATTCCCATTTTCATGAATTTTTCTTGAGAAAAAAAGAATAGAAAATCTTTGCTTACCTCTAGAAATATAGCAGCTTCGTGATAATTCATTTCCCAATGTAAATCCGCATCCAGCATGGTAGATTGTCTGGCGAAAGCGGCTGTCTCTGACAGGGCATCGGGATCATTTCCTTCGCCGGGTGGTCTTCCTCGTGAAGTCGTTCTGTGGCTTAACTCGTTGGGAACAACACCTTCGTGAGGCGACATTCTCGAATGACTGTCTGGGAAAGCGCAAGACAACATAGATCCATATTCTAGAAAAAAATTGAAAGCATGCCAGAGGGAATGTGGTAGTTAAGCGTTATTTACAGCATTAGCGAATTACCACTCTTCGTGTTGAGCAACAGCGGTACAATTTTAATTAAATTATCGCTGAATCGGCGATAGAAATTTCTAATTATTTTTTATTTCAAAGCGGCTAGGTAATCTTCTACGAATGCGATGACTATCGACAGGTTAATTTTGCAGCTAAAAAATATCACAGTTCGTAGCTTGTGGAATTGAAAAAAAAATTATTTTATGTAATAATACAAAAATTGTAACAATCCATTAGTCGTTAGAAATGTTATTTTTATTTTTTTTTTGTACTCTACGGACACCGTTCTGGGTATGCTTGTTAGGAAATATATATGTGTTGTAATCTGTACAAACATGAGTCATGATCTATAGCGAAAGGAAATTCCATAAATCGTTAAAACATTTCCAGCTGCACCTTGTCTCCCCTTGTAAGTATGATTTAATATTAGAGATAAGAGATTCTCAGCTGGCATGACAGTTGTATAGAAATAAAAAAATATATTTATAGTGGAAATAAGACGAAAATAAAATTTACGAAAGAGACGAGAGAGACAGACTGAATACGAGGAAAGAACAGAGAAAAAGATTGTTTTTTTAACCTTGGTTTATAAGCACGACTACAATTATATCCCATGTCAATCCAATTAATAACAATCGTGAATTCGAAGAATACATAACGATTGCTAATCGTTACAGATATATACATTATTTTGACATAAAATCACAACTACGAAGAAGACACCAAAATACATAGGGAATATCGAATATTGACGAGACAAAAAAAAACAAGTTGAAGGGATGGTTTGAAAGACGAGTTATTTTCAATGACGTGTGAAATATAATGTTTGTTAGGAATATTTTTTCGATTGTCGTAAGGTTGAAAAAATTTGACAAAGTCGCAGTTCGAGTGTTTATATCGAACGAAAAAATAAAAAAAACATTTACCTTACGGGAACCATTGTGTCATCGGTTTGTTGTTTTTTTTACACTTACTATATATGTATATATCCTTAGAAGTATTATTGTCAAGGGATAATGAATCGGGAGATGAAAATTTCAGAAAAACTCACTCGGACTGGTACCGTAAGATGTGTCCGTTCGATAATTCGGATTGGATTCATCGTCGAATCGCTGATAATTCGAGGGCCCTTTAACGCTGCTGGAACTCATTTGAAAGACGATGACAGCACGAGCACGTTACGTGTGCCGTCGAAACAGCGCGTTAACACTGGAGACTCCTCCACCACCACCACCACCTTTATTTTTTTTAATAATCGACCGAGCTCGCGCGCCGTTCCGTTCGCGACTGAATACTCTGGATGGCGGATATAATAATTTTAACGCGAAAATGAGAGAGACGATAGACCAGAGATATTGTTTTGTTGGTGCGCGAGTGCACTCGCGTTTGCACGTGAGGGCGCACGACACACATTGACAGGTGCGGAGTTACTCGGTGGATTTACGTGCGCGACATATGCTCCAATCAAAAAAATGCGCTTTTATTTACGAGTCTTTTAATTCTCCCGTTATCGTTATGAAAATGTGCATACATTCGTGTCATTGCCAATCTTTTCATTCTTTCGAATACATCTGGTCGCGATTGATTATCGTATGTCACTCTGTGTCGGCATGAATGAAAATTTGTACTCTGAACACCTTGATTATCTATAATCAAGATTTTTTTTTTTCAGCGTAATAAAATTATTCTGAATAAGATTATAATTTCTAGTCGTCTTATTAAAGAATTTTTCAAATGACATCTGTTGATCTACATTATTATTCAGGTTTTCTCTCATCGAAAAAGTTTTCAGGAATAAAGTTGAATTATTATCAAATTTTGACTACTGAAAACTCTGCTGGAGATTCGGTAATGCGAAGTTTTAGAAATTAAATATAATTTGGAGGAAAAGCCATAAAATTCGACAAGATTATTGGGCTGTTAATTTTCTTAATTTTGGGATTTTTACGAGTCGGAAATCCCTATAAAAATATTTCATTATATATTCAAATAAATATGCTCTGCTCATACTTAAAATTTATGGACATATTGTTTAAAAAAATAATCGTTCTATATAGACGATTTTGTTTTTCATTGAATACTACGGATTTGTTGATTTTTTAAATTTAGTCAACGATGCTGCATCTTTTTACAAAAAACATGAACAAAATTTGCGACTGTTCAAAGCTTTTAGAAAAATTGAAAGAGCGCCTATACTAAAAAAATAAAAGGAAAACGAAAAAAAATGAGTAATCGACGTAAAT
The DNA here is from genome assembly GCA_037576405.1 of Campoplex capitator. Lineage (NCBI taxonomy): Eukaryota > Metazoa > Arthropoda > Insecta > Hymenoptera > Ichneumonidae > Campoplex > Campoplex capitator. Next base: position 1,003,252 of record JARBWI010000323.1, on the reverse strand, counting down.
TGGAATTGTGAGAAAGTTAAACGACTATAAAATGAATCAGAGGATAGCCAAGATAAACAATGTAATTGCAATTTTGACAAGGAACATCAGGAGCTCGATATAAAAACTGTTTTTATATTCGTCTTTATTAAAATATCTTTTGTACAATTGAACGAGATATTGAATTTCACAGCCATATCACCGTAGGAAGATAGCAAAGAGAAAAAAAAAAACGTTGAAGAGATAATTGAGAAACTTAAAAAAATTCTCCGACTATCGACATACGTTGAAGAAATGGTTGAGACTGACAAGACAAAGATCGATGACCGACGATCCTGGTTAAATTCGTAGAATAAAGATTGATCCGTCGAATTTTTTCGAGCAAAGCTTGTGGCTCGAATTTAAATTTCTTTGGATGAGAAAATTCTTTGAGAGGTTTAGATTCGTTGGGTGAATTATTATCTTCGTCATATTGTTTGCTCGTGGAATGATTGTCTTGAATAATTTCGAGAACTTCACTGTCATCGGCTTTATAAACGACGTTGGGAGGTGACACGACGCGCATAACAAAGTCGTCGTTTTCCACGGTCTCGTTGACGATAGCGGTCTCATCATCTTCGGGGCTGGTTTCAACGGTCGCGTCTTGGCTTTCATCAACATTTTCGTTTTTCTCTTTCTTCTCTTCGTTGACAGAATTTTCGCGGATCTGAGATAATTTAAGCATTTCGATGAATTGACTTTTGTCAATGGTCTCACGAAGAACAGGATTGTCCTGGGAGAGGTCCGAGTCTTCGCTCGATTTCTCTTCGCTCGCTTCTGTCACAATGAATTTTTGTAAGCTCGATCGTTTTTCTGGGAATAAACTTTTCTCAGGTCTGCAACAACTCAAAGCACCAGGATCTAGCGGATGAGCTTCGGTATTGAAAACATAGCCGCCGGCGTCGACTACGCACTCGCCCCATTGCGTCTCTATAACATCGCCGCGCTGACCGTTATTGTGAATAAAATTATCAGGATCAAAAAGAAGGTAAAGATACTTGGTGGTTTCGGCGAGAAAGAAAGATTCCATCCTGTCGGCTTTGCGATGATCCCTCACGTCGTTTATCGTCGCATAGCCGCAAGTCGTTTTGGCGCTGTGTTGGAGACTCCTCAAAACGTCGACACCGACTTGTACGAGGTAAGGATCGCCGGTCGCTCTGTAAAGATACATTACAGATTCTATGAGCTCGGGGCGCAGAGGGTATCCCTCTCTATTGGTGCCCGCTTCGGATTGAGCGATGTTGTAAAATTCTGGTGTGAAGCCAAATTGTTTCCACACGCGATGATAGTTATGTAGAAATTTCATGGCGTCGTCGATCTCGCCGAAGAGGCTCAATACACCTGGCCAATAAGCGTCGAGCGATTGGAACACCGGCAAAGTAACTTGACCCTCGTTCATGGAAACCCAGAGATGCCAATCTTCTCGTCTTATGTATTTTTCAATGGCAGTTTTGTGCTCGTGGAATATACCTGCCAGAAGAGGATCCTGGAGGAGGAGCGTACCCTTTGCCAGATATTCGAAGTAAGAATCAACCCCGGCTCCGATTCCTGAATCCTGAGCGGTCCAACGTCCGGTCAAAACATCGACGTGATTGCCGACTAAACCGATGTTGGATCTATAATAATGCAGAGCTTTTACCGCGTTCATAGCTACTTCTTCGTAGAGCGGATCGCCGGTGAGTCTCGAAAGAGTACCGAATTCCAGGAGAAAAGTTCCTATGCCCGCTGTACAAGTTATACTCGTTTCACCCTCCGGCACTCCGTACTTCAGATTTACCGTTCCATACGGCATCCCCGTGGGTGTATCGAAAGCAGCTAACAATCGTTTCGCCATGTCCTCCGCTAACCTCAACAAGGGACCGTTACAGGGCCATCCTGGCTCTAATCGCATTCCAGCTTTCCTCGATAACAAATGAGCGCTCAATAATCCACCTACGACTCTTATGTTCGTTTCGAAAACCGAGACATTTATGTTAGCTTCGAAATTCGTTCTCGAACTTATGAGCTCTGCTACACGACGAAATTCCGTATAATTTCCCATTATCGCGAGTGTATCGAGCGCATCGATAAGTGTCAATGAAAAACTACCCCATGTGTCAAAACCGTCACAACTCAACGATCTCAATTCATCGTAAGGATAAGCATACTTCAAATAACTCGAATATGCATGATCGAACATCGAACGTACCTCTTCTCGTAGAGCTATCAAATCTTTTTTTTCATATTTTTTCGATGCCTCGATCATCAGTAAAGAACTGAGGATAAATGTTGTTCTTAAGAAATACATTATGTTCCTTTTTCTGGTGCAAATAACACCGGTTAATTACACAATTTTATCGGATAATTTGTTGCTACTTGGCCTTCTTTGGGATATTAACTGAAACCTCGATCGTGTGACATTTCTGGCGAGTTGAGTGTCGGAGTTTGTATATTTATCGTCTGCTTGACTGAATTTTTATTGCAGACATTGCTGGGTACACAAATATAAACACGGTTTTTCGTACTGATTCACTTCTTTCTTTACTATTTAATCAAAATTTTTTTTTTTTACGTTATGTCGACCGAAGTATTTTTATTTCGATTGTGCTCTGACAGTCGTGATTCGTGGCTGTTCCACGTGGACCGCGGAGAATACGGGATCGAAGAACGAACTTCAAAGTGTGTCAGTCGTCGCATCTTTTAATTTTCAAAGTTGTCATTAGAGGCGCTGCTGCACCTCCGTTGGATTTGTCTGTCCTCTGTGGCAACTTATCATACTACCGTTTGATAGAAATCATCGAAATGACAGCTTTGGTTCAGTGGGTACATTACGAAAATTCGTAGCTGTATTGAAACTCGAGTTCAAACTAAAAATGTCATGTTATAAAGGAAATTTTGTGTCTTTCTTTATCGTAGACAATTCTTAATAACCGACGTATTCGTTATATGAAAATTAGTAATTCTCCATACGACAGATTTTTTTTGTACCAATAATTAAAAAGATTTTGGGCCATTGAAAAAGTATAACGAAATCAGTGAAATGGTGATGTGAGTCAAAGCTTCATACAAATTAAATTTGTACAGTAATGTCAAAAAAGGCAAAATAAATTCAATTCTATAGTGATGAGATGTGAAATTACTAGTGAATTATTGTCGTGCGACAAAGTTATAAAGTTTTTTTTTCAACATTGTAATTTCCTAACCAATCTTTCTCGATGGCTCCCAATAAAAGAACGTTTTTACTCGAAAGAACAAACGATTTCCACTGGAACATTTTCTCGTTCGGACGAAGATTTCCACGAAAAAATTCCAATATTTTATTAAGTGATATCAAATTGCATTTCGTAAAAACGTTCGTAACAATTCGTTCGGCCGATTTTATTATTTTTTTTAATTTATTGATAACAACGATGAGAAATTGAAAAAGAATAAATGACAAAAACGTAAAAAAAGCCAAAAAAAAAAAAAAACTAAATAACGAATACGAGAAAAAACCTGAACGAAAGTGTCTTAATTATGGATAAAATTGTATTTAATCAATTTTTCGATCTCTCATGCTTATTCGATATCAATTAGCGACAGTATAACAACAGAATCGACAGCAAAATAATAATAATAATAACAACAAAAAGAATGATAATAATATTAATAATAATAATACAAAGATTGATTCGGTGATGCGAAAATCTCGATATCAATGGGAGGAGTCTGATGAAACGATTCTAATGGCGGATTTTTGTGAATCCGCCAATAAGCGCGATCGATCGATGGATCCATGACTCGGATGGGTGTCGCACATTGAATCGCGCTCTTTTTCCGCCTCCTCTCTCTCTTCCTCTCTCTGCCTCGATCTTTTTCTCCGATCGTGTTCTCTCTTCACGAGTCGAATGGTGATGCTGCATGCGAACAGAATAAACAGCCGGTCACCACATATCACGCAGTATCGTACTGAATTACGTGATTTGATATCGTGCACCGAGGAGACATCGGGAGTTGAAGTACGCGCGACAAGAACAATTCGGAGTCGAACGTTTTCGAAATTTATTTTAATCTACTATTTATTCGATTTATAAAAATTGAAATGAAAAAAAAAAATTTTTGTTTTACTCAACTGAAAAGCTGTATTTGAATCAAATTAATAATTCTATTTGAGTGCATTCAATCGTTAACCATATTGAAGCTTATCGCTTCGACCACTACGTGGCGCAGAGCGTCGAAACATTTCTTATATACGAATTGCGCTCCGGATGTGCATAAATAGCGGAAACTCAAGTCTTCCCTGATCAAAACGGACCTTCTCTGAAAACAAATGTTTCGATTTTTGAGATTTTTCAGTATCGAACTTTTGGTCTTGACTCTGAATTTGTCTGTCCAACACAGGATCTGGCAGATCCATAAAATGTTATAAATAATAATAATGAAATAATAAAAACATTATTAAATATTATTAATTAATAATATAAAATAATAAAATAATAATATATAATATTATTATTATCATTTAATAATAATATTATTAAATTTAATTCTAATATTATTTAATAATGTTATTATTAAATAATAATTATTTAATAATTATTTTATTTATTATTATTAAATAATATTATTTAATAATGTTATTACTAAATAATAATAATGTTATTAAATGTGGTTTGAACAATATTATAATTATTTTTTGCGGCTCAACAACCATGCCATGTTAAATTAGTGAAAACTTTTTGAAATTAAAAAATCGCAATTTTAGATATTTTAGATCGATCTTAAATTAGAAAAAATATTCGAATTGCAGAAAATAATTTCTTTAAGTTAAATAGAGCTCTCTGTTAGTTCCGTGCGGGAAAAAGGAAAAAAATTTTATTCGATTTTAAAAAATAAATCTTATTTGAACCAACTGGATGTTTTTCTCTGGTTGCGTCGAGGCGTTTAAGCGACCATAATTTTCCTCACCTTCCTGTGTCTCGTTTTAGTTTTTTTTTTTCTTTTTTCTCCCGATCCATGCATAACATTATATCGATCGTACTTATACGTTACGATCCATTGCCGCTCGAGTACAAATTACATACTACACGCTTTTTCGTACTATCGTACAGTTTTCAAGCTTATTTAGTGCTCTCATTTGTACACAGAGAAAATAAATCGATGCGTTCAACGTTTTTTCTTATTTTTTTTTTTTTTTTTTCAAAGATTTTAACCACACGCTGCTCGGTGTAATTTTATTTCTTGTTATTCCTCGCGATAGCGGTCGACGCTAAAATTACAAGAAAATAACGACGTTAATGTAATCGTTTATGCACTTTCTTTCAAAATATTTTAGGATCATCGCTTCATTCGGGGTTTAGCAGCGTAATTTATTTATCGATAAGACAATCGTTCGAACTCAATTCTCTTGTGACTCACGAAACTCCATTGTTTTCATTATACGCCTCGGTTTGTGAATTATGGGGCTCAGCGGAGTGCCAAGCTTCATTATATTTTTCTCAAGCTATCGAATCGCGATTCGTCGTTCATTATTTTTCGGTGGTTGTTCGACGAGTTCGGTGGATGGATTTTCAGATTTAATCGATCAATCGAAATCTCAAATTTATCATCGAGCCTCGCGAATAATAATTAAAAAAAAAAAATGTTTGTTATTAATTGGCAATTTGCTTTTCTTACCAACACGAAACGTTGGTCGACGAACTCGTCGCCGGATGACGTTGAGATGATCGAGTTCTCGAATGTTTTTTTTTCTCGTAGTTTCAGCACCTTTCATGATTTTTGTATATGTGATTTAGTCCGACGAATCATTTATTATTTTTCACCTTTGATTGTTTGAGAAAATTTTTTTCGATTCGACCTTCAAAAGATCTCAATCTAGAGCCAAATTTTATGTTTTTCTAAAAGTGTTTCCAAAAACGTTGAATCGTTATTCATTCGAATATAATATTCGATATTGATTAATCGGGAAGATATGAAAATGGAATTAGCATATATTCGTGCTAGAAAAAAAGAAAGATTAGAAAAGAAAAAAAAAAAAACAAACGTCTTGTGAATACGAAAGTGGTAGTTTTGTAGTGGCGCTATGAGCGAAAGCGCGACAATTTTATTTCTTTTTTATTTTTATTTTTTCAGACTTTTGCGAGGAAGAGAGAGAGAGAGAGAGAGAGAGAGAGAGAGAGAGAGAGAGAGAATATGGCAATGTAAGAAATATACATATCTATCGGTCTTCATCTCGAATAACCATAAATACCATTTAATTAAACGGGGAAACTTGCCGTAAATGCTGTATCGGTGGAATGAATAAGAATCAATAAATATAGGCAGATAATAAAACAGAGATAGATAGCCATAAAACGGGGACGCCCCGGTGGAACGAGGGAAAATTAAAACGGACTGAAACATCGGAAGAAAGAGAGTGAGATTGAGGAATAAGCGAGAATCAGGCAGAGAGAGAGAGAGAGAGAGGCTTGCGGTCAGGGCGAATGGGCTGATGGGTACGGCACACGCCACACGCCATTATAATGGAATAATGAGGCAAAGACGATAGCAATCGTGTAGCAAGGTTCCTTTCCACGCGAACGAGTCTCATCTCTCGTGTCTCTCCAGCTTCCCAGCACGCGTTCTCCCGCTCCTCTCCTTTCGCGTTCTCTCCTTCCCCCCCCTCTCTCCCCCTCTCCCACTCCGTTCATCTTTGTTTTTCTTACACTCTTTCTCCGATCGTCTGTGAAACTTGCCCGCTCTCCTGCTACGAAGACTATACACGACGACGAGCGAGTGCTCTCGGTGGTCGCGTAAGTTGGAACGAATTGAGCAAATCAAAGTCACATCCGATGAGGTCACCTCGCCGGTTCTCCAGGAGGACAACTCGAATTCCTTCGGTTTAAACGCGTCTCACGGATTCCACGTTAATCCTCTAAATTAACATTTAAACAATAATTATTTTAAATGTAATCACAAAAACACTGTTAACTTAGCAATTATAAATACTAATAAAAATAGTCTTTTGAATCGAAATTATAATTTCGAGTGCCAGCCAAATTGGATCAGCTACGCTGATAACGATAAGAGAAGAAGAGCGAACTCGATAGGTCGATGGACCATTGCACCAAGACACACTCGATCTGCCATCGTTTTCGGTTGTGGAGCCTTAAAAAAATGAAAAAAATACACGAGTATCGTCCATCGAAGGGATAAAAGGTCGGAGGCTCATACAGGAAGATCCACAGTGAGAACAGCCCGGGGAGAAGAGAAATAATAACAATAAATAAAAGCGTAAGAAGACGAAGAAGAAGAAGATGTAGGGAAGAGAAGAAGGGGAAACGGCGCGCAAGAAGCCGCGGCACGTGACCCCAAGGACCGACAGAGTCAACTCGCTCAAGTAGTCGGGCCCTGCCCTTTGAACCACGGCAATTTCGAATTATATCTCCCGGAGAGCGGATACTCGACGGTGACACAGTACCTATATATCTCGTTTCTCTCTCTCCCTCTTTTTTTTTTCTTTTTTTTCTTCTTCTTCTTCTCTCTTTATCACCTCGTCTACGCGCGGATCCCAAAGCTTCATTCATATTTAAGTATTGACCTCGTTCGCGAATTAAGAACACACACATATCCACAAATTGAGTATTACGGAATCGTTTCAACGGTTTTTTCTTCTGGATTCAACGATCGATGGTTTTTCGTTCGAATTTGTTGACGAACCCAATATTCATCGCTGGTCCGGAGTCTTAGAAAGAACTCGAATTTATTTTTTACGCACAGCTACTCTGATTTACGTTTACTGATTTCGAATATTCGTATTAACGATTTTTTATTAACGGAATTGAAAGTTTTTTGTAATGTTAGTGCATTAAAAACCAGAAAACAACAAATTTGTATATTTTTTAAGCAAAATTGTTATTGTCCCGTTCCTGGCGGATCATCAGCCACCGGATAGGGTTTTGGTCTTTTTAGACGTCTAATTTGATCGACTCAGTCGATCAACGGAGTCGAGCAGCCTCGAGCGAGGCCAATACTTGGTTGGGTGATCGCCTGACTGTGCAGAGGTTTTCAAGCAGTTTTCAAGAATTCCCGACGTGGTAGAGCAGTGCATCAGGAAAGAGTGGCTGCGAACAACACTCTCGAGGAGGATCCCCCAGGAACCTGGAAATGAGAAAATTTGGAAAATTAGCAAAGCGAGGTGGGATCAAGGGATGGAACGCTTTTTGGCAGCAATTTTGCCAGCTGAGCAGCCACTGAGCTCGTCGCTTTGCCTCGGTCTCATCCACTTATTCTGAAAAATGTTTCTTCGATGATTCGTGATTGTAAATCGAGTTTCCTCGACGCTAATACCATTCACGGATGACATTTGAATCGCTGCTGCGATCATTATCAACCCGAGACGTCAACGAATGCGGACGAAAAGAATAATAAAGAATTGAGGAATTGGTCCATCGGGCTAACGCCGCATCACGAGTCTCAATAGTCGTTCAGTTACAACGAAGTAGAAGTAAAAAGATAGCAATCTCTCATGTCGTCGTTGTACCGATGATGAAACAATCAGTCTATAACAGTATAATACAACTTACGTGATAAGATCACCGGCGAAGTGATCATCCGCACGGTCTACGTAGTTAGAGTTCAGGAGACATTTTTTTTTTTCTCGACTATTTTACTACGCCTACGATTATTCACCGTGATATACTGATTTCAAACCCTTTTTTTTTCCTCCAAATACCCGGATTGGGATTCACGAATGTGTGAAAAAGAAATATCGTTGGAATTCCAAAATATTTCGTCGACACAACCAAATGTTTTGTCGTTCCAACAAACTGTTGTTTCGGTTCAAAAAAACCTTTTTCTGTAAATGCCTCAACTTTGTTGACTAGACAAAAAGAAATTGTTCGATAAAATATTTGAAAATTTCAACGAAATTTCGTTTTCGGTGCTTAAAAGCGTTTTTTTTTTTTTCAATTTTCCTACTCTCTGCTCATCTAATTTATCATGGCTGGACACAATCGATAGCGAAATAAATAAAATGAAAATAGTGGGGGGAAAAAACGCTCTCGTTTCGTAAAAGAAGCGAGCAGCCTCGCGAAACTTTTCGCAACTTTTTTTGATACTCTTGTATGGATCGAAAAAGAAAAATAACGGACAGGAAAACCGGAAGCTTGGTTACGACTCTGCCAGAAGAAGACTAAATAATTTATCATGAATTTGAGAACCACTGGACACGTCATTCAAGAATTCGTTTATACTTTCTTACGCGTTCTCCTCGTTTGCCATCTATCTCCGCAGCGTGTCGGAGAGTGACCACGCTTTTTTTTTCTGTTTTTTTTTTCCTTCAAGGAACACACTTATGAGCGAAGCCTGTGTGGTTAGCGCAGGCACGCAGCATCCGAGTCAAAAGATAACCCTGGTAAGTTGTACTCTCTCTCTCTCTCTCTCTCTCTCGAGTTCGCTTCAAGTATATATTCCCGCGGGAGCGCGCGACCACAAGACTCTCGGACTTCTCGCTCGAGACAAATGATCATTTCCGACGGCCTGCCCCGCACACTCTCGTCGATGCCCTTATGAATGGTGAATTTACGAGAGATAGAGAGATTAAATTCTACGTTGAGAACAAAAAAAAAAAAAAATTTAATAAAAAAGCTGCGGTCGAATAATAATAAGTCAAATTTATGCATCCGTCAAAAAATTAATGGTCCAACGGACCATCGCTCTGTTTTTCGCCTATTTTACTAACGATCGCGTATCGATCGTACACCGATTGATTGCGTTATCGAATTGAAGCTTCGAAGACTCGAGGAACGAGTGAAACGGGATGACGATCAAATCATCTTCGAGGTCCCGGATATTAGTGACGCGGATGTGTCGATCTTTCGTAATCGTTTTTTTTTTTGACATTTCTCGAAGGCTAGACCCAGTGACACTGCTCAGTTTTTTCACTTTGTTAACAACGACGTTAGAAGAATGGAATTTTTATTTCATTGACTTTCTGCACCAGTCGATGGCTCCTGCGATGGTCCTACGTGAGATCGAATTTTGATTATTTGGCTAATTATTGAATTTATAGTATACCGAGATGAGAAATTTGAAAAAAAAAAAAATCGTGGCAAGGAAATGAAATGAAATATTGAGAAATATTTGGGAGCAACCAAACGAATTTCATTTTGTTCACCACAATTCGTTGATTCGTTGTTTCTCGGGTGTATAGAAAAAACAAATCTGCTGAAAGTCATTCCATGAATCGTGGAATATCTTGAGAAACATAAAAGACGTTTTTTTTTTTATTTTTTATTTTTAATAATTGCGATAACGCGTTGAAGAAAATGATATAATAGATGTACGGAGTGTGTTGATATCTTTTTGATGACGAGATACACATTTGCTTGGTCGATTAACGCTGCTCAAGGAGTGACACGTGAGCGATCGCTCGCTCGCGTGGGCGAGAGAGCACAACACACTCGTTTTATACCGATCCTGCTTGCGTTCGGTCCATTCAAGAAATCATGCGTCCCGAATCCCAAAGTCAAGTCCCTCTCTCTCTCTCTCTCCTCCTCCTTCTCCTTCACCGTTCTATGGATTGCAAGATCTCTTGTTGGAAAAAAAAAGTTTCAAAAGCGCTTCGTACTTGAAAATAACCGATCGTTGCTTCCATAATATGTTCGTAAAATCTAAAATTTTATTACCGATCATGCGACGCGGGTACATGCACGGTAGGCTTACGAGGACGAATGAAATTGATCGTTGATCCGAGCCAGTCTGACACTGATCACCCTCCCTCGTGTGTGCCTGGAAGTGGCTTATTTTCATCGATTTTAACAAGCGTTGAATCCCAACTGCGAAATACTGGTTTCGACTAATAAAATAGGAAAATAAAAAATTCCCTAGATTCGGATTTTCGTACATTTTCCCAGAAAAATCGGCTCCGGAATAAAAATCGTTCTGCTGCGATCGCTGGAATGATTTTAACGAATTGTGTTTGAATACGAATCTCGTAATCGTCGATCGATTTTCTTTATTCTCGAATCGCTAAAAAACAACGAAATTTCGAAAGTTAAAACGAGATAAACTCATAAGTTAACGAATCAGAGAAAAACAATTCTGGATTCACCGGAAATATGGACAGAAAAATGAAAATATTTCGTGAAATAAATGAGAGCTTGAGGCAATTTATTAAAAGCATCTAAAGATTTGTTCTTCAATGGTCATTTGTCGAGGGTTGGAACGACAAAAAAAAAAGTTGACATGATCCCGGGGCTCTTGAAGCGACATGAATTGAATTTTTGTATATCAATGTTTTTGTTCGGTCTTACCGGATCTTTCTTACGGTCCGAAAAAAAAAGAAAAAAAAAAAAAAAAAAAAAAACGAAATCCACACAAAATCGGATGTCAATGCGTGGGCAGGGTGAGTCGAGCATCGAGACCAAGATCTCTTGGTCTCGATGCTCACGAAAAGTGAAGAAAAAAGTAATAATACAACAAACAAAAAAATGAAGCAAAGGAGAAGAAAAAAAAAAAAAAAACGCGGAGATACAAATGTATATCCATGATTCTTAAGAGCTAAGAAAAAAGGCTTGCGTATTATATATCTGTACATGGACGCGATGGTGTTCCGGTCCAGTAGAAATGCCCAGGGCAGAGAGTGTGGCGTTGTCGAGCGCGAAAAAGACCCCGCATGCTCATAATCCTCGTGGTCACGCGTCTCTCGCGATCTCTGCTACAAGTGATCTCTCCCCTTCCTCCCCCCCCCCTCCCCCCTCTTCTTATCGCCCCCTCCTTCTCGTTCTCTTTCTCCCTCTTCTTCTTCCTCTCTCTCTCTCTCTCCGAGATCATTACAATATTAATGTAACGTTTGCGCGCGCTAAAAAGGTGTGTTTGCTCGCTCGGAGGAAGGTGAGGTAAGGTTTTAGCCCACGTAGAATAGTCTCGCCCGATATGGCGTGTGCCGGGAGATCGCGCGCGTTATCTCCATCCTTCTCATTCACTCTAAATATCGTCAGTCTCTGCTTCGCTCGTGTCTCTCCTTCTTTCTTAGCGGGTATATCTTGAGTCAATCCCCCCAATCCTCCAACTCCTTTTTCACCCCTTCTCGATTCAACTTCAACTTCCTCTCACCTCTCTTCATATACACACAAACAGTCTCGTCCTTCTCGTTTCCTCTGCCTCGTTTTATATTCACCATCAGCCCCCCCCCTCCCACCCCCCTCCATCCTTCCCTCCTTCTGCTCCTCTCTCTCGCTCTCCTGGCCCTCTCTATTGCTTTATGTTATCTTTCCCTCGCTCTCTTCGTTTCACTTGAGACTTTTGGTACCGCATCCAGCATCCTTCTTTCTCTCTCTCTCTCTCCTCATCCTCCGCCTCTGCTTCTCCCTCATTTTCTCGTTCTCCTCTTACCTGCATCCCCTCTGTATTATAGAACGCGACAGAGCAGCAAGCGCGCACGGTACAAACTCGAACTCGTATCTTTATTCGGTCATGCCAAGAGCACTGTATACGCGAGCTCTCCTTTGGCGCGCGACAGGGTGCCTTTGGCAGGAGATAAAAACCGAGTGAGAAGAAATGAGAGAACGAGAGAAAGAGAGAGAGAGAGACGAAGCAAAGACTCCTTCAGATAATATATATACACACACCTTTGTGTAACTATATACCCATCCAATATTCTTTCTCTACACACACGCGTTTGCCAACGGATTCTGCATGGATGCTTTGGAATGAAAAGCAACTTTGAACATCGGTGGTGGCCCCTCTTGTCTCAAGAATTTTTATTCCCTTATTCAATGTGTTGTCCTCCGAACATAATGAACACACCCCACGTGGATTTCTCGTATTATCCTATCGCCTTTACATACTTAATCGTAACGCTAATAAACTTTTATTCTTTATACACTTTATCTCGTTGGGAACGAATAAGATGTAGATTCAAAGATCTCTCTTGCTTCATTTTCGTATTCATGAAAATTCATGGGAAACTATATAATCGTCGGGTAACACTCCGGTTAGAGGCAATTACTGCGGTTACCTCGATTTTCTTATTCATTTATCTTTCAACTTCTAACTTCTTCATCGCGAGCAGACTCGATAACAATTGATCAAGAAATTTGCGGACTCCCAAGAAACCAGATTTCTCATCATTTTTCATTTATCAGCTATTGCAAGTAAAAAAAAAGTCTGCACAACCCTCTTGATTGAATCTCCACGTTTTTCCTTGCTTCTCTCTCTCTTTTTCTCGTTTGAAAACGGTGAAAAAAGAAGAGTGAGCATGCATACGCAATATGTGTGTGGCAACGCGAATGTTTCCGCAACGAGCGGAAATCACTTTGAGAAAAAATCCTCCGGGTAGTAAGGAGGCTCTCGATGACGCGATGGACCAGTGGTTGCGTGGTCTTTCTTGAAGAGAAACAGAGAAAGAGATGGAGAGAGAGGTACATTGGCGCACCCGCGTCGCATCATATACACGAAGAGATACAGAGAGAGCCGAAGCGACTATCTCTCTTGCTCAGTATCGTTTTTTATCTTATTCTCTGGCGAGATGCGAGTAACAGAAGCGGCGGCGGGTTCACGGGCGCGTGTGCGCCTGCAGACAGTCCGAGGAGTGGTCGCGCGTTTCAAACTCAGCATCGAGTATTGCGCGCCAGAAAGGGAGACGGAGGAGCGAAGGAAGGGGGAAAAGAGAGAGAAGGAGAGAGAGTGAGAGAGGAAGGTTGATATCACACGCTTGTGAAACAGAGATGACCGGTTTCTTGTGGGGGTGCGCCCACGCTGTGGTGACGTCATGCGAGAGAACGTTGGCAGCGTTGACAGCGTTACCAAGAGGGGCTCCGCGCCGGAGCCGGCGAACCACCGCGTCCCAGCATCGCGAGCTCCTTTTCGTGTGCTGTACACGAGAGAAGACTCTCCTGCGCGGTCCTTGCGATTTTCAGTTACCTACGTATGTCCATGAATATATACATATATGTATTCATATGCCTTCGTATGTGTACTCGTGTAGGTGAAAGAAGACCGAGAGAAAGAGGACATGGCGATGCAACACGCAGGTCGCGCGCGCACGAAACCAAGAGAAAAAGGAGAGAATGCATATGGAAGAAGCAGAGAGAGAGAGCGAGAGAGAGAAAGTGTGAGCGGAAAATATGAAAACGAGAAGCAGAGGAAGGGAAATACAAAACTAAGAAATTGTGAGAGCACCAAATTCTGGGTGGAGGAGGAGGAGGGAGTATGAGGGAGAAGAGAGAGAAAGAGAGGGATTAAAAAATGGATTAAAAAACATGAAAAAAGGCAGTTGAAATACGATGATTTGAGAGAGTAATGAGAAAACGAGAAGGATCGTTCTCCGTGAGAGAAACTGAGGGAAATGAGTATACGACTTTGAGAGAGAAAAGGGAGACTGAGAATTAGAGGAAAAAGAGGTAAAAAAAAAGGGTTCCTGAGGTCCTGATGCGAAGAAGGGAGTCGCGCGTGGTGAGTTTGGAGGGCAATCAGAGTGGTTGCGGCGAGCTCATTCGTCCTCGGCGTTGCGACGCTAAGGATCATACGGTTCAGTACCGGAGGTAGGTGAGTTCGAGAGGACGTGTGCTGAGAGGAAGAGCAACAGGATAGATAGAGATAAAGATTGTTGGAGAAAAAAGAAAACGAAAAAATATGTACAAAGAGAATGAAAGAGACAAAAGCAAAGCGCAGAGATACGTATGCATAGTATGAGAGCCAGAGAGGCAAGAGGTAAAGAGGGAAGAAGGAATGAATGGAGATTGCAGACACTGTGGAGAGGGAGAGAGAGAGAGAGAGTGACCGAGAGGGACGTACTCATTGCATCTCTCTCGACTCTCCATCTTTCTCCTCATTTTTATGTTCCTTTCTCTCTCCTCTCGCTCTTTTCTCTTGCAGTTTTCTTCTCGTCCAATTTAGAAATGGGTGTGTGTGTGTGTGGTCTTTATTAAAGAATTTGCCTGCTTGGGTTTCCGGTGGCTTGATCATATTTTGCAACGAATATAAACTAAAAAGTTCAGTTATAAGGATAAATTATTTTTTTTTTTTTCGTCGAGGATCTTGGTCCTGTCGAGTGCACACGATCAGGAACAATTCATAAAGCATTTTGCATTTTTAACGTCATTTCCATTCGAATTATCCTTGCTCGTATTTACTCAGAAATCCTATGCACGAGTCTCGCACATAGAGAAGTCAATGAACCAGGGAATCGAGAAATTCCCTTTTTACTTGTGATATATTTCCTGTATTTTTTTCTTTTTGTTTTTTCTTTCAAGGATTACATCCTGTGGGCTCGCTTTTTTTCATACTCGTTTAATCGTAATATAAAGCTCTTTGGAAATTCTTCAATTTTTTATTTTTCGTATGATTAGTTTCACAAGGATTCAATGCTTCAAACTTGGGACCTGCTGAGCATCGATTCACAGAGGATCATTGATCTAAAAAATGCACATTATGATCGCACTTCCAAGTAGTTCCCTTGCAGGAGCTTTTCGTTTATAGAATTCCTCTCAATTCGGAGGACACTTTCAAAGCATCATTCTGTGATTACATGCGTTTGACATTTCAGACGAATTCAGGATTCCAGATTCAAAATACTATTTCTCGTCAAAGATTCATCCAGTTTTACTTGTATCTCTTAGGAGAAGCATTCGAAAAGTCACATTTCTCATGAAACTCTTAAAATCCATCAGATTTTTATTCAGAAAACTGTCGCAATTGTCAAGAAATATATTTGTGACAGGACTTGTGCAATAAATCTGAATTTTCGACGAGTTAAGAGTCATTTTGGACGTAACCGTTTTTCCTCAATCCCCCAAAATTGTGACAGATAAATTTGAAAAAATGTAAAGAATTTGAGAAATAAAAAACCAATTCGAAACGATTGAGATTTATTGTATCTCGCATATCTCTTCGGAAGGCAGCATCCTAGACAACAATACAGCCTTACACAAGAAGAAAAGATTCTTCGCAGGGGTGTTAGTCGAGAGATCGAGATGCTGGAGCAAACCGGAAGTTGTCTCAAGAAGGAACATTTGGCCGAAGATAATGCACGAAAAATAGAAATATTTTCAAGCCTAATCGAAGGCTCGTATCACGAGAAAGATAGAGTGCACGAAAATGCCTTTAAAGAGAAGAAAATTGGAATGAAATTCGAGACTTTTCTCGAGTCACGTGCGACGGATGGAAACGGTGGTTCGAAGGAGAGAAGATCTCTTGGATGTCTCGAACGGAGGCAGGAAGGAAGGAGGTACCATGTCGGAGGTAAGAGAGAAATGTGTACAAGAATAAAGAGTGAAGAGAGACGAAGGGACGGTGAACATACGTGGGAGTAAAACAGAAAATGTGTAGGTGGTTGCTGTATTATTTTTTCTTCCTTTTTCTATATATGATGTTCGTTCTCTCTCTTTCTCTCTCACTTTCTTGAGTTTTCATTCGTGGCTGAGAGACTGGACGGTTGAAAAAAAGGGCGTCAACAGTATCAGAGAGGACTAACCCCGGGTATTAATGTCGACGACACGTGACGTTGGCAAATCTCTCGTCGTGACGGCAGCTCTGCCACCGTCATCATCATCTCTCTCTTTCTCTCTCTTTCTCGGCCAACCCCCCTCTCCCGCCCCCCCTGGTCACTCACTATCTTTTTCTCTCACATCTTTCTCTCCCTCTCTCTTCTCTCACCCGCGCTTTCTCTCTTCTTCTCTGATTCTCCTCGATCGCTCGTTTCTCTTCTCCCTCACATTTCCTCTTCGATCCTTCTCGCTTCTCTCTACCTCAGTATCTCTCGTTGTCGTGCTCGTCGTCGTCGTCGTCGTCGTCGTTCTCCTCGTCGTAGTCTCGTTCAATGGGCAAAAACCGCTCGCTCCCTCGCTATATCCTCTCTTCTCTCTATCTCGTGCGCGTTTTCGCTCTCCACACGCACTCCCGCTCTCCGCGGGGCTAGTTCGCGCGCGCGAGCCAATCTTTATTAGTCTAGCACGGACCATCTCGCGAATCCCTCGCCCCGATGCCCGCTCTCTATTGTGCCAATCTTCGCCGCACCGGTGACCAGTTTAACCGCGAGATCGAAAAACCCTCCTTTCTGTAAACATGAACAAACTCAAGCTCATAAAATTTCTGTCAAAAATCCTGGAGATTAGTGCTAATTCTGATTCGCTCGATGAGTCTCTGTCGCCTTATCTCTTTCTCGAAATCCCTTTTTTTTGAATTTTCCCCATAAATCTCTCCCCGACAGAAACTGTCGACAAATCTCAGGAACACGAGAGACCCGTCAAACCGATTCTCGACCAGTTTTATACATTTCCCGCCAAAATTCCTCGATAACGCCGAAAGAAAAGAGAGATCGAAACTTTATTCCCGAACCCAAAGAACGTGCCTTTCGACGATCGATCCGTAATCTCCGATTTTCCGCCAACCACAATCAAGTTTTTCAAAGTTGTGGCAAAAATATCATCGAACTTTCGCCTCAAGTGCCGTGGGGCCCCAGGATTATTCAAAGTCGAAGGGAAGCACGTGCATCGATAAAATCTCAACGAAACGAGTGCATCAGGTTCATAATCGCCCGCGACTTTTAGCTAACGAGCTTAGCTTCGCGGTGCTTCGATCCACCGCTTATTTCATTTCACCAATTACGTTTGTGACGGTGAAAACGAATTTTTTTGACGAAGAACGAAAATTTTTTCCAAAGGTTCGACCATCAATTGCACTCTCAAAAGCGACGATTTGATCCGGTGGAGTCGAACGTTAGTGGGCCGTTTTTTTTTTGTTTTTTTTTTTCCGTGTTGTTATCCCATGGTTCTTTTTGGACCTTCACTTCCGGTTGCATATCACAGTGGATGTGTGTTGTGACGCCCGCCTACGACGCTTTTCTCGAGTCTCTGTGTGTGCGCGTGTGAGAGTGTGTGTGTTGTTCCGTGCGCGTCACGTAAGAACACCGTAAAGAGGTTTCTCTATAGATTTATACACGCATATAAATATACATATATATTCGTGAAAGCTCGTTCGCCATACACACTCGACAGCGAACGTTCGAATTGTCGAGGACTTTGACTTTCAGTCATACATATCGACGCGAGAGTATCAGATAGAACGAACTTCCTGTTCATCGCGTTAACAATCGCGCGCAGCGCTAGTACGAACGGGCTCATTCTCGACGAGATTAATAAGAATAATAAATTATTTTTTTCTTTCGTTGCTTTTGTTTTGTTTTTTGGTCAATGAGAAATTGATGGTAATTTGGGATTGTGAAGTTGTGCGTTGGTTCGTGATCGTTCTTCAAGAAAATCGATGACCAAAGAGCTGAACTTGATCAAGATAAAAAAAAAAAAGTGCCTTCGAAGGGTTGTAAATTTGAGTTCTTCAACGATTTTACATCAATGTGCCTGCTGAGGATTGCGGTGATCGAGTGAACAAGTTTTTTTGTTGTTTAATTAAAAAAAAAGTATTCGCCAGTAAGCGCGATACTATTTTCGAGGAGCGACGGAAACAACGAAGAAGCGAGGGAGAGAGAGAGAGATAAAAGAGACTAGGCAGCGGGCGCGAGATTGACGAAACCATCTGTTGCGTCTCCGACGAACTCGAGATATTCCAACAGCCGACTAGAATAGTCTCGTTCCTCTTGGTTCTGGGTCATCCAACAATCGCCTGGACCAATGTTTTCGGAATTTCTAAGAAACCGGAAAAATACAATTCCACTGAATCGAGAGACTACGATTTAGAGGGAGAACGAGAATAATTGAAATCGAGAAAAATCTACCAAAGAGTCGAACCAATCGCTTTGTGCTCGATGCAAAAATCGGAGTGAGGCATAAAACAAAAATTGTTAAATCTTCGACCCGTGACATGTGTCAATTTCACGAAGATTCCCAAACCTTCAGTTTAATAAGAATTTCGTTGATCGTTCGGGAAATAATCGTCGAGGATTATTCGTCGGGAAAGAGAAATTCAACGTCGATCCTAGATCGACGATTTTTCAGGGTATTCGAGAAGGAATCAGGCGACAAACGTTTTAGAGCAATCGAAGCTTCGTTGATTGGCGAAGAATTTGTTGAAACGTCGACGAAACGCTCGAACGCGTAAAGTCGAACGTTGTAAAGGGCGCGCCATAAGTGAGAATAAAATTCTGAAAAGATGCTGGCGTTCGCGATGCGACGAGAACACACGACAGGACGAAGTACCGGGAGCAGCAGTTACGAGCCGTCGAATCCTCTGGTCGGATTCGAGCATCTTCAGCCTAATCCATTCGTCGGTATTCAACAGAGCGTTGTTAACGATGGAAGAAATCGCGATCATCAGCCTGACAACGACGGTGAATTGCAAGAATTCGTTGACATTGCACAGGTCCAGCAACTACTTCAACAACAAACCCAACATCATCATCAGCAGCAGCAACAACAACAGCAGCAGCAGCAGCAGCAACAGCAACAGCAACATCATCAACAGCAGCAAGCAGCTGCTGCAGCATCCTGCTTGTGGGGCGCTGTTTATCCTCCTCCACCACCGAACATCGGCTACCCTCATCATCACCATCATCATCATCATCCGCCACCGCCACCCCCTCCTCCACCACCACCGCCGACGCATCAATCAGGTAATTTTTAAAAGCTCCTTGAATCTCGGATCATCTTCGATAAACCCGTCAGCTGGTGCGGTTGCGAGCGAACTTATTTCGCAGAGAGAATCCTGAATCATGTTTCATGCTGAAAATTGTAGGAAAAATAGAAGAAAAAAAGTTATTGGCGGAAACGCAGAGAGAGTCTCGAGGAAGAAAATTATTGTCGAAATTTATTGAGAAGGTGTCCAATAGCTCTGATTCTAGAAACATTTTTCACTCGGATTCGGACGTTTTGTTCGAGTTTTTAATTCCGTTTAGTCGACTAATTTCCTCGAGTTTAATTCATCGGGTGCACACACGTGCACGTTTCTCAAATTTCGCGGGTCAATCTTCGTGT
This sequence comes from Campoplex capitator, assembly GCA_037576405.1. Classification (NCBI taxonomy): domain Eukaryota; kingdom Metazoa; phylum Arthropoda; class Insecta; order Hymenoptera; family Ichneumonidae; genus Campoplex; species Campoplex capitator. The sequence continues at coordinate 983,369 of JARBWI010000323.1, read as the reverse complement.
ACTTTTTCTTCACCTTCGTGCGCGGTATACAAAAGGAATAATAGAATTTGTTCGTCTTGACTTTTTGGGAGCTGGTATAATACGAATTCTCGAAGTGATTCATCCACGGAGGAGCAGGCAACTTGCCAAAAAATGTTTCGAATGTTTTCATCCCAGTCGAGAGTTACGAGCACTCAAAACATCTCGTGCCCGTGAGTTCGGATATAATGTAACTAATAATATACCGATATGTCAAGCAAGAGATGCTTCCAAATTCTCTCCAATTTTCACCATCGACGTGTTTTAACGCACTTGAATAGTTCTTCAGTGATCGGGCCTTCGTGGCACGGCTCGTAACGCAAAGTCGGAAATAGTCTGTTGCGGAATAGGAAAAGATGAAGCGCGGATCGCTAGTTCGCGACGGTTTTAAAATCGGAAAATGAAAAAGAAATATCGTTGAAGAATCAATTTTTTTGTAAGAATCTTTCAAAAATTGATAATAAAAAAGATTCTTAAGACAACGTTTCGATAGGTTCGAAAAAGCTCGTTCTCCGTTCGGATCTGATTGGAGGCGATTAAAAAAAAAAAAGACTGAAAATTTTGAAGATTCGGTGTTGGATGGTTGCCGATACGTTTACTCGTTTTTATACCAAAAGAGGTTTCAGGGCTCTGAAACGATCGAAGGTGGAAAGAGCAGAACGTTGGGAGAGCGTAGATAAGAGAGTGGAAACATGATTGAAAATTTGATTAAACGTCATTTTCAACGAGGGTGGCTTAAGCGGCGTGTTTCGATCGGCACTATTTACTAGAATATGGATGATGATGCTGGTCCACGATAACGTGATATAGAAACTGTGTAATTAGGGGAAGATTCGTTTAATTAAAGATCGATTAATTAACCACGATAACTATAATTATTAGGAATTTTTATTCTTCTTTTTGTTTACTTCTTCATGAAACGTATTTCTGGTATAATTTTGACGAATTCATTTTTCTTGTTGATTAGAAATTTCTGCAATTTTCTTCACGTCATCTTCATCTTTCTCTCTTGTCGAAATATCACGAATGCACATGTATGCACACTACCGATGAAAGGTTTCTGGACAAAACGGTTTCAAAAAGTTTCGAAATTCTTTTTATGCCATTTTTGTTGCTGGAAATGGACATAAATTTAAAAAAAAATTAAAAAACAGTATTTTGAGGGGAGGAATTCAGCTTCGTTCAGCTTATTTTGAAAAATTCTCTGTAATTTTTTTACGACCAGTTGGACCGCGTTTTAATACATTTTTTTGTGGGTTTCTTCGAAACTAGAAACAGCCATTACTTTGATTTTTTATTTATATATTTTTGTTTTTTTTTAATTGTTTTTCTTGATCAAATGATATCGACCGACTTTCTGCTTAATTTTTCGGTCGAAATTGACAAAATTTTCAGAAAATAAATGAAGCTGTTATTACTGTTTTAATCGATAAAAAAAAAAAAAATAGTTTGCATTCGTTGGTTATTGACAGGAGAATGAAAAATAAGAAAATTCGACCTCGGTCTCAGGTCTTCATCGTGGTGTTGGGTACGGGCATGAATTTTTTTTTTCCCCGACCGTTGACCTTCCCAGGGAACTCTTAATTTACCGCGGGTCAATTAGACGCACCTTTTGTAAGTGTTTGCTGCAGCTTCTTGTGCTTAAGACGAATAAATGGGGGGACACGAATGAGCGTATTCGAATGGTTCGCTCGAGGATGCTACTGTTCGGATATTTCGATGGCTGTCAAATCAGTATTTATTCGAGTTATGATTTTTGGAAAATGTAGAAATTCGTTCTGAACTGAATTCAACGAATGAAAAATTGATGAAAAACGAAGAGAAATTGATGAAAATTTTTTGGACCAAAATCTTTTTACAACTCGAGGAGAAATGATCTCACTGGCTCTACTCTCAAACGTCTAAATATGCTGCCTGTAAATACCAACAAGAACGTGAGCTTTTTTTCAGGTTTTAAATAAATTCAACCCTTTTGCTAGGATCACACTCGTCCATTCCTGTGTCAATCTCTGTCTCGAGCCTCGAATTCTTAAGCGGCTTAACTAATCACTTTTAAATTCGACAAGTTAAACTGGATGTCTCGTCGGTTCGAGTTTGTCGCGAAAAAAAAAGAAACAAAAAAATATTGAATTCCGTGAATATCAAGCGACCTAAAAACCATTCCGATATCAAATAAACATATTCTCGATTCGTGCCTGAGCAAAAAAGTATCGTCGAACGAGAGATCCATCTCGAGAGAACTCGAACTATCTATTTTTGGGATTCAAGTCCCATTGTTGTATTCAAGAAATTCGTTGTCAGAAAATAGCGATCGGATCGGTTGACGTTCGAGAATCGATTCGATTCAAAATTTCTGTATTCTTGAAATTAGCTTTTCATATCCAAACGAAAAATAGCTCGCGACGTCTACTCTCTTCGCTCGGACACTCGAGACTTTTTCTCTACAACAATAAAAAAAAAGAAAAAAAAACCATAACTTTGACATAAAACGAATAAACAAGTTTATGGGAAGACAGTCGACGCGAATAAATCTCGAAATCATAATAAAAATGAAAGAAAAATCATGAATTAAGATGCTTCGAAACGTGACGTTACTGTCACTGATCACCGAACAACACTATTCGTCGCTTTTATTATTTTTAAGATTTAGGGTGGAGGCTCGTGTAATGCTCGTAAAAATATATATTTTACAGATCGTAAATGAAATATCAACGAATCAAAATCATGAAGTATATTTTCTTCTATAAAATTATTTAGCCATACAAAATAATTGATGAGACACGAGCCAAGATCTCTCTCTCTCTCTCTCCTTCTCTCTCTTTCGTTGTCTATTCTCACTTATTTAACAGATTATGTAAAATTTGATTTCGGGTTTGGGTGCCAGGATTGACTGGGCACAGGCATGAGTCACTGGTAATTCAAGATCGTGAAGTATTTCCCATATAAATATAGTGCTTTGTATCGAACTCTCGTTTCATTCACATCCTCGATTCTTCTTCTTCTTCTTCTTCGAGAAGAAGGGTCAAGAAAAAAGAAAACTACAACAGCAGCAGCAGCAACAACAACAACGAGAACAACAACAACAACAACAGCAACAATCCTGCAGGGCAAATGTACAGGCAACATACAAACTTCGAACTTTACGAGGCCTCACGACAAAAGACGTTAACGAAGAGGCAAGAGGGTTTTCGTAGCTCGAGGGGGTGAGAAGGAGTGAGTAAAAGGCAAAGGTAGAGAGGAGAGAACGCTCGGGTCTTGGGTCTGGTCCACACTGAGACCAGTCGCCTCGCTCTTTTTTTTTTTTTTTTTATTTATTTCTCTTTCTCTCTTTCTCAAGCAAGTTGGCATTCGATGGGTGTGTCCCCAGGATTGGAACGACACGCTCGTTCTCTGATCTCGCGCGAGTCCGTGAATCCAACCAAAGAAAGAAAGAGAGAGAGAGAGATGGAGAGCAAGCAAGGAGGAATCAAGCAAGAGAGTCCCACAGAATGGAGACAGGATTTAAAGAAAAAAAAAAAAAAACAAACAAATCGAAAAAACAGCCAGAGATTTAGACCTGGCAACGAGCAAGTAAAGCGAGAACCGAACGATTCCGGAGAGAAAAATCAGCATGAAACGAGAAAAAAAAAAGAAAGAAGAGAGGCAAGAGGATGAAAAATGAAAGACATAATCAATGGGACATACGTGTACGAAAAATCGAATGAAACAATGAAAAATGGAAAAAGAAAATACAAAATCGAATGAAACTTATCGAGAGAACCGATGAAATTGTGTTGGGAACAAATAGGGCATTGGGAAATGTAAGGAGCTCAAGAGCTTGAAATATTATCTTTGAAATTTTCCAAATTAACCTATTTTTTTACGATTAATCAGACTATTTAGAAATTCAGAAAAAAAAATCAGAAAAAAAAGACAATTCAGAAATATATCAGAAAAAAATTCAGAAAAGACATTCCAGTTTCTCGAATGTCAATTAATCTCGAAGGGGATTCGGAAGTCGAAAAAAAAAAAATGGGAGTAAAAATTAGATGAATTTTTGCATCGAATATTTATGAGTAGAGAAAAAAAAAACAAAAATGTGATTTGGAGGCATAGTTGCATCGAAATACATGTTTATTGTGTACTTTTTAACGATACGCGAAGGTTTGTTTTATACTGTCGTCAAAAGGCCGCGTCTTGTATTACATATTTCTCTTTCTGCGTCTGCGAGAGTCGAGAACACACCTTTCCTTCAGCATTCTTCATCTTCTTCTTCTTCTTCTTCTTCTTTCACTTCTTCGTACGTTTTTTATTCGCTTTTTCATCATCTCCAGTTCCTTCCTCTTCATCTTCTTCGTTTTTATTTTCTTCTTCATTTCGTCTCATTCTTCCTCATATTTTTCTTCTTCTTTCGCTTCTCTATTGCGCTCTCTTTAAGGATCGAGAGTAGTGGCTCACGAGAGAATAAATCGAGCGCGCGCGGCAGGCGCGGATGCGAATTAGCCCGGCGGGGACAGATTTTTAATAGACTGGAAAAACGTTTACGGACCGGTTGGTCTCCGGCAACGTTGAGCGGCGGCGCGCCCGTGGAAATCACGTATTCCACCGCGTTTGTTTCGCGCGCGCGGCCCTCTCTTTCAAACCCCTAGATTTTCTTCGACACGTAAGCGCCTCTAGATTCCTTCGATATATACGCGACTCTACTATATATAAACCTTATACAAGGTCTCTCGTTTCAAATTACACCGGTCTTTATGATTTATTTCAACACGAATAAAAAAAAAGCTTTTCTCTGTTCATTCCATTCGTATTCCACTGCAGCTTAGAACTTTCACATACTTTTATACATTTTTATCGATTACTTATCGAGAAAGGAACTTGACTTTTCGAAGTCTCATCTTCTGACAGAGCTTCGAGAAAACTAAAATTTCTAAAAAATTTTTTATAGCCTTCACCTGAGTTTGGTTCCAGTTTTTTTTTCGTCAGTCTGTTAGGGAGGCTGATTGGATGGATATTAGTTAAAAATACTTTTAAAAAATTTTGTAAAAATCTTTATTTTCATAATTCGAAACAATTTTCGCGTATCAAAAGTTTGCAAAGTTATTGCTTGTAGCTAGAATGAAAATGTTTATAAATAAGCGATAAAATAAATTTTTTAACACGCGATTACAATATTCTCATTTGAATAAATGACTTTGAAGAAAATCTAACTTTGAATTATTATCATAAGAATTAAGATTTCGAGGTGTATAATGCTGGTCGTAAAATGCATCGTTGCTCCGTACTCGTTAACGCTAGCCTTCGTCGGATATTTTCTGTTTCGTCACACACCGCGCGATGCATTTGAAAAATAAATTATTCTTACGCACGAATCGTCTTTGATATTTAGCTTATCAAACATTGTTGGTTAGAGAAGGAGAGGAAGAGAGAAGAGTTGTAACAGAAAATCATGTCTTTATCGCGTCACTCGGACTCTGAAAACCAGCAAGTTTGAATAAATAAACGTAGAAATTTCTCGCATTACCTATACCATCACCGGATGTATCTACCTGAGCTCTCTCTCTCTCTCTCTCTCTCTCTTTGGACTCTCCAATATAAAGGAGGCTCGTGAGCAAGAATGTAATAAAAATATTATCTTAAGAGTATGAAAAAGCCTGTTCTTCTGGGTTAGACCTCACACAAAGGTCGACAAATAAATATAAAACGAACCTCGAAAGCACTTATTCTTCAGGAATTATAGATTTGATATTCTCCTCCGGTATATATACGTGAGCTGAACTATTCAAAACTCTGTTCATCAGCGATTGGTTGTGCATCGAACAGTGTTATTGGAAAACAACAAATTGGCTTCTGATTGATTTCGTTAGGACGAGCAATATAGATTGATCAGTATCATTGATAAAATTACATCGAATTTCGTTTTTTTTTTCTCCGGGAAAGAAGGTGTTCGAGTTCCATTCGAAAAAATTCTTCGAACGTTTTCTCGATGAAGATCAATGAATAAATTTTCTGAATTTTGAAAAAACAATACAAGTCATCGTTTATTCAGTTGTTTACGTTCATATTCTGCGTAGGACAGGATAGACAGGCGTAGGTTCATGGGACTGTGAACAAGTGTTTTTGCTACGATGCGAGGAAGTTTGTTATTTTGGGGAAAAAAAAAAAGAAGTGGGTTGGCCAATATCATTTGAGAAGGTTAGTAACGGAAGCACATATTTCCACTTCACGGATTCGATGAAAACGTAGTTTGATCCGAACCTCCTCTCGTTTATCAATGACAAGATTCTTCCTTCTCCCTCCATCCCTCTGTACTTTTCTATTTTTGTATATTTTTTTTCTTTCTTTTGCGTGAACGATGTTATTAGCCTGTATTTCTCGCTCTTGAGCATCTCCAAAATGTTCTCGATCTCTGTGATCATCCGATACATTTGTTTTTTCCTTCATTTTCGTTATTTCCTCATTTTACTCTCTCTCTCTATTTTTTTTGTTTGGTTCTCTCTTACTGATAAGCGAGCAGAAAACAGCAGTTATCAGAGTCTCCGGAGTTGGCGTATGTTCGATTGACCAGTACGACCGGCATCAGCCCGATACAGGATCGAATCGCTCAACCCTCCTATCCGTACCTATCAACGATGGGTCGATGAAGCCTTGCCTCCCCCCCTCCTCTCATTCTATCTCTCACTTCATTCAGCTTCCATCTTTCTTCCGCAGCCTGCTCCGTAAATGTAGGTGATCGCTACCGTGCGCGAGCGCGCGCTTCCAGCTCGCGTGCACGTAACTCATTCGGTCTTCGGAGATCCTTCCAATGATATCTCTCAAGCACACCCATATAAAATATACATTTTATTAAATTATTTATAATATTGTCAGGCTCGTTCATCTTTTCTTCATTTACCTTACTTACTTCACCGAGTAGATTCGGTCGTTACGATTATTATTATTATTATAGTCCGTCGAAACGTTTATCGCGCGGAGGAGCTCTCTCTCTCTCTCGCGAGCGAGCGCGATTCGCTCGAGCAGCTTATCGACTTCGTGAATCGTAAACTCGCTTCGATCTATTTTTCAAAAGATTTGTCTCACATCTCTCCCGTCGATATATATTCTCACAAAAAAAAAAAAAAAAAAAACAATGTTCATAAATCATCCGTTTGCGTCAATTATAAATAAATCATTTTCAAAATCACGTTTCGTTTTTTTTTTCGTTTTTTTTTCTATTCACCATCAAATGTCAATTTTTTTTTTTCCTTCAAATGAAAATTCTCCGTTACCGTGAAGAAACTAATGTCGTTTTTTTGCTGGTCCAAGCTCTTCGTGAATTCAGGATAGCTGTCCGAGATAACGAAGCAAAAAAAGAAAAAAAAAATGAAATATAAATCTTCTTACGACAGTAGCAGGCCATTTTGAAAATTGGATTTCGCATAATTTCGTTTAAAAAGTTATATCGATACGGTTGACTTTGATCGACGAGATGCGTATAATCTACCGAAAATTTTTTTTATTCCCTCAGCCGCGATGAATGCTCGCGCGTGAAACATTAGATTCGTAGACACGATCCCTTGTATTTTGGAATTTGGTATATCCGTTATGGAATTTCATGTACGTCGAATCGGTATACGCGTGCTCATCTTACACGTATCCAGCGTATATATGTATCGATAATCTTCAAGAGGATCGTGAATCTCGTCGCTCGGTGTCTTATACATGCTTCAGCATCCCGTTAACTCGTTCAAGATGAAGCTGCTGCTCGGGACTCGATTGAACCGCACAGCCTGAGAGACTTCATCCTCAACGCTTTATATACCAGGAGGAGAAAAACCTTTCATGGTATATGGACCCACGAGCCTATTAGGGCTCGAACTATATATCACAACGACATAAAGATTTCTGTAATAATTTCCGTTCAACCGGCGTATGCATACGCGTGTCGTATATATACACACCCACAAAACGTATATATGTTTTTGGAAAGCCATATATTTATGTGCGTGTGGTAGACACAAAATATTTGAATAGCCAGGACATTTGAGATTGGAATAGAAAATTATCGTCATATCAAATTTTATTAATCTCCCAATAGTGCGTGTATATATATATACCGACTGGAATGCTCAAACGAGTTTTTAAAAACGTTCCTTCGTATAATACTCTCTGTCTCGTATGAATTATATAACCGTCAACTAAAGTGTTATAAGCTCTCGAAACCACCCACAAACAGCGTTTATTCATTTTTTTTTTTTCTAGAAAACAAATTTAACACGATGTTAATGATATTTTTTTTTCCTTCACTCGCCCGACGAATTTGGACGTTATTTGAAAATTCGGACAATCGACATCTTCGTGAATGAATTAAAATTCGAGATGTATGAATGAAAAATAATCGAGATTCCATTGAAAGGATGGAAATCTTGAAATATTTCGTCGAGACAAACTAAGTGTTTTGGGATTTCAACGAAGTTTCGTTTTACGAAAAATGCTCTGTTGTGATTTCCAAAATTTCGATGTCTGGGAACAAATAAAAGTTTGAATATTTCAAGAAAATTTTCGTTTTCGATGCTGCTGCTGAATCCTTAATTATTATATTCCCACTTCATTATGCTTTCGCTGTATCTCATCACGTGTATGTAAATATTCGAAGATAAAAAGGGATTAGGTTGAAAGAGAGAGAAAAAAATATGTCATTTTCCTTCAAGATGATTTCTGTAATGAAAGTCCTACCCTATTTCTTGGTGGGCTCGTCTACAGGGTCTATGTACATGAATGAGTAATCAGTGTCCACTCACGCAACACGGGTTATGCTTGGAGCAAGAAAGCACAGGTAAATGAGCGGAGAGCGAGTGTTTTAACGATCATGAGAGAAAAGTATGAACGGTGTGAACGGACGTGTATCTTTCTCTCGTCCCTTCTCTTTCTCTCTCTCTCGTTTTCTCTGCCTCCTTTCGACTCACGTACGATTTTTACGTTGGTCAACGTCGACATACGCGTAACTCAGGTAGCCTCAAGGATCATCACGAACGCTGGTTTATACATATACACATATAACTCGTTTGGAAGGATGGACTTATGAGGCACGGATGAATTTAAATCGAATTGAGCCTGAGACACGCGCGGTAATAATATGGGCGAGTCTACCCCAGCCCCCTGAGGTTCGTAGTCTGAAAATCGTTTACGCAATTTCATTGCGTCTTCCTGTATAAATTATTCGACCGCGAGATCTCCCTTCCATCGCCATACGCGTTCAATGAAAACATCTGAACGAAAATCAATAGGATTTTAATGATTCTTAAATTTATTTCAACCAAACGTGCCATTTTTTTTCAGTCGAAATGGACCAAAAATGATTGAAAAAAAGAGGATTTTGTTGATTGATCTCGAGATGATTATCGAGGTTTTCGATCGTTTTTTATAAAGCTTCTCGTCCAGCGATACCTTTCGATACAAATTGGCTGTTATTCATCGGGATTCGCGAGCTTCCTGAGATAGATTTCTGTCAGAGACAGCAGCAGCAGCATGAGAATTCCATAAAAATTGTTTCCCGTTCAAATATTCATCAACGCGAAAGTGCCAGTTCGAGTGATCAACTCGAGAAGATCGCTGATAACATCGATTCTTCGATTATATCGTACGAGATCGAATCTGTTGATGCAATCGTTAGAAATAGAGAAGAAAAAATGGCCGATGAGAAATCGTAAATTGGTAAGGAGTGATTTGATGATTCGAATTATTTCATAATTCGCAATGAAGCGAATAATATTAATATTGAATGAATATATGAAAGTGTCAATGTGGTAAGAGTTGTTTAAAACGTTTGTGGAGGTACCTGCGTATATAGTTATTATAATATTGACTGAGATAGTGGCGCAAAACCGTTTTCTTATGAAGTATAAAGGAGGGAGAGATAAATCGCCGTCGTCGCATGTCGTTCGGTTTTTGAGAAGCACTTAATGATCACACGAGGAGAAAATCGATGCGACGCAAGAGATATTCACAGTTCTCTCGCGCGGGATGCTGCGAGAGACAAGAGCGGTCTTAGGACGAGAGAGTTGGACCGTCGGGGCACTCACTCAATGCGGTATTCTCAATCTCTCTCTCTCTCTCTCTCTCTCTCTCTCTCTCTTTTCCTCTCGTTGCTGATGCTGGTGTTGGCGATCGTGCCACGGGACCGCCTTCTACCTCCTCAATGAGAATTACGTGCATCCGTTAGTTTCACGAGACTCGTTCTGACGAGACTCGTTCTCGCCGCGCTTATTTACAACTTACCTCTCGCACTCTCTCTCTCTCTCTCTCTCTCTCTCTCTCTCGCGCATACATGTACAGTAAATCTGTCCGACCGAATCTCTCACGACATAAAGCCAAGAAATATATCGAAAGCTTCCATCTATACCTATATCCCAGCATCCCACCGCGATGGACCATCCACACCGAAACTATCGATATGGATTCAACTTCCTTTTCGTATGAAAAAAAAAACTTACGTCATCGTATCGTACGAATTTTTCGAAATGGTGGAATTACAATCGCCAGTGTTTAACTGATTTTTCTTCTATTTTTTTTTACTTATTTATTTACGGTTAATCCTCATTTATCGAATTTAAAATCCGGATAATTGCAGACATTTGCGCTTCGTCGCATTTCTATATTGTTTTTTTTTTAGATCCCATTTGATCGATATTTTTCTGAAATTATTTAAATTTACGTGGCAGATCTGAAGATGCAAAATTTCTTGAAAAATGTATCAACCAATTATCGTCTGATTCGATTAATCCTTGAATTATTATTTTCATTAAAAGATTATTTCTTACGATTCGTACGAACGTTAAAAGTTCGATGTATAAATGTCGATTGCAGCAAAAAGTGCAGTACGTAAGTTGACCCATAAATCGAGATGTTGTAAATCGTCGAATGATCCTCACGTCCGATGTTCAGCAATTGGCGATCGTTTTTCTGTTCTCGTTTTTTTTTTTTGTTTCTTTTCTTTCCTTTTTTTTTAATTCTACGTCAGTCTCTCAATGATCCTATTATCAATGCCTCGAGTCTTGGATACAATGGTTGCCCCTCGTGAGAACATCTTCGATGTCCCTCGGTAATTACCGGAAACGATCCTTAATCGCCCGTGTGTATGTGTGTCTGCGTTGTGTGCGCTGATGGCTCTTATAAGTTACGGCGTAAAAACGCTCGCTCTCGCGAAACTGTCCGCGAACCCGCACGTGAGTCACTCGCTCGCTCGCAATCGCCCGGTGAACGAAGAGAACCGAATAGTAATAAGCTCCTCTTCCCGCGATGACGAACAAACGGACCAAATATAGTCCGATAGTGAAACAATCTGCTCGGATGGACCCTTTTTTCTCTCTTCTTTTTCACTAATTATCTCGCTCGATTTATAACTTACGAAATTTCTCACATTCATTTTTCGTTCTCCGAAAACATTTTCCAGACGAATTCTGGCAAATTATTCATTTAAAAAGTTTAAAAAAAATTAATAAAAATAACAATTGAATAACTTTTGTCTTGGATGAATGAAAAAATCTGCTCGAAAGTCAAAAATGAATTGTTCAAAAATGCCATTAATTATACGCGGAGTCTTTCGAGCTGTACTTATCTCTTCGCAGCAGCCCCCCATGGGTGTAAAGGACTGTAATTTCAATAAAGCATCTCGGGATCATACACAGCAAGTATACATAATCACACAAGCTGAATGGATTTAAATCGATTTGATCTTAAATCTAGTCATTTTCCTCGCACTCGGGTTTATGACGGCTCGATGCGCGTTGCTTGAGCAGCCAATTGGCTCGAGGCTGCCAATATTTTTTTTTTTCTTCATTCGCTCACGCTTCAAGAGCGATATATATTATCCGGAGCGATATAGCGACAACGAGAGAAATTATTGCGGCAAATTTCCCGGAATTATATACACGAAGAGTTCTCATTATGTCGTCGTATCGTAACAACAACAAAAATAGAATGAAAAAAATGGAAAAATAAAAATGCGAGCTTCGGGTATAGTGGCTTTGCAGATACGGCGTGCCTTGACATTCCAACAGCCTGGTGGTTGCGGCAGCTCACGTGCTGGAACATCCCGATGCCTCGGGCGGTCGCGTGCCACTCGCAGGGAATTCCACAATCGACAGGCAAGAACGTTGCAGCTCAGCGTTGCTCACGACGAAAAAAAAAAACACACATTTTTCCGTATTTAGCCCTTACGGTTTTAACCCTTTTTTGCCTCGCTCCCTCGGGTAAATCTGTCTCGGAATGATGACGTTTCTGGCGTTGGGAGAAACATATTTTTATGAAAGATCCTTCGTATAAGAAAAAGCCTGTTTCGATACTAATTTCACAGATTTTTTGACACAAAACGAAGCTCGTTCCTTCGATTTATTATCGATCTCTACTTCGTTGCACATTAGTGCCTTCCGGTCGATGCAAAGTTCTGAGGAATCTTCAAAAACCCTTATTTCCTGTGAAAAAACTTTTGCTGTCAATTTTCTTGAAGAGTCGCAGTCAATCTCAATTTTTTTCATGTCCACGATGCATGAAACGCGGCTGAGTCGATCCAAGATTATTGCAACCGGTACCACACGTCGAGGGACAAGAATTTTCGTAGCTGTCGCTGCCGTTTAATATTATTTTGATATTATTTTGAAAAAATAAGGATATTAAAATTGACGAGTCAGGAATGGTTCGCAATAACGCGAGAAAGGTATGGGAGAGGAAAAAAAAAATAAAAAATAAAAAAGGCACATGTAGTTGTCACGGATAGCACGCGCGCATGATCGCACGTGGTGGCGCGGACAAACCGCGGCACTTGGAACAGGGCGATTTGTGCACGTATATAGCCTCGGGTGGTCGCGTGCCTCACGTTGGATTCAGTCATTGATAGCAAAGGCAAAAAGCGTCCTCGCGGCACACGCTCGTGAAACCACCAGAGATCGCGAGAGAGAGAGAGAGAGAGAGCAGAAAGAGGAAGAGAGAGAGAGAGAGGAGGCCAATAAAAAGAGAATGAGCTAAAGGGAAAGAGAAAGAAGGAGCGATCGTATATATATACCGAGAGAAAGAGCAGTGTAAGCAATGAACAGCAGCTGGTTTTCTATACGGTAGAGTGATTTCCAAGTTCCTAGCTCTCCTCTGCTCTCTCTCTCTCTCTCTCTCTCTCTCTCTTACGAATCGTTGAAATCGTATAGAAATCTGTGTAAATTCAAGTCTATCGAGAAGCATAATGATCGATACCGACCACTTCACCTTTCATTATATTATCATCGATCATTAGTGACAAATACCTGTGTCTCGTAAAACAAGAACATTGTTTTTTATTCCTCATACGCGTGCGGTAGACCAGACTTATCGAGGCTGCGTTCGTTCTTTTCGATTTCAAATAATACATCGGACAGTTGGAATATAATAGATAGTTAGTTGGAAACCTGTGATTAGCATATTAGTTGTTTTTTTTTATTTAATTCGATAGACGAATGAGGGTATCGATCGATTTGTTAATAGTATCGTTTATTATCGAGTGCTCGAAACGATCGATTCTTCTTTAAATATTGTACTTTTTACTGATGGAAGATTAATAAGAAATTGTCGATCAAATGTCAAATTTCATTTTTTTGTATTTTGGAGCGTTGAGAATCAGGAGTTATTGGTACGAAAATCTGGTATTTATCTTTGATTTAATTATCGATCGATCGACGCTGGAAATATGTTAGATTTATAACGACTTTGAGTCACGACGTTTGGGTGTTTATGCGTGAATATTTTTTCAAGAGATCAGCGATGTTTTTTTTTCTTCTTTTTTACAAATTCAGAATAATTAACGAAACGATGCTAATAAATATTGATTATCGTTCGAAGCATTTTATTTTCATATCTGTCAGAATTCTTTTTGTTCTTCGGTGTATATATTAATAAAAAAAAATAAAGAAATGAGAAACGGTGGTAAAAAAAAAAATAAGAAAAAAAAACTTGGTGAAAACTTGTATTATTTGGAAATTCTTCGATTAATATATGCATAAGCATTGGACATACATATAAGGCTTGGTAGCGATCTCGAAAAGTCGCGCGGCGCTAACGGTATAGAAGAGACGTTCGGTCAATGATTCATCATCGTCACCGGATGATTTCGCAATCTTGTATAGCGTGCTGAAACGTCGTGAGCGAACTAACCGCTTTTTTATAATTATGTTTATATTCCTTCCTGCTCAGTTGATAGAGAGAGGGAGAGAGAGAGAGAGAGAGAGAGAGAAAGAGATTGAAATTATTTCTCTGTAAAAAAATACAAATTTTACAATCAAAAAATCTTAAAATGAAATCGCTGCGCTCGAGTATTTCCATACTTGGTTTTTCGAACTAAAAAACAAAAAACTACCGATCACTCATAACATTCGTTCATAGAAATTCAACGAATACGATCGAATTAGGAAGAGAAAAATGAAACAAATCGAAATTCCGTAAAACACTGCAATCACAAACGAATAAAAGTCCTTTTCAACATCGCTATTTTGAACGAATCACACGATTCATCGAAAATTATTACCGTAGAAAAAAATTCATAACGAATCCAGCATCCGCATAATGCGTGATCAGAAAATCTCGTTCGAAGCCATTTGCAAGAATAATAAAAAATCTTAAACCACGATAAAAAGGCACTCGAACAACATCATTTCTGTTTATTCTTCGCCAAAGATTGAATATTATCAATTAATCTCCACATTATTCGCTACTGATACGATTCGTCATTCGTTCCAGTCAAAAGAAAAAAGCCAAATAGGACCCGAAATATGAGTAATTTCAAATCTACATCTACGAATCATAAAATAATAATCGAAAAACTTCAAAAACAAACGTTTTTTTTGTATAAATATGTTATTCAAGATTACCAGATAGAGAGAGTCTAGTAAATAAGAAATAAAAGAACTATATATATACAGACTTTGGATCAGTAGAATGTTGAGTCGTCTTCCCGATGCTCGCCTTCCCCGATGACTTTTGGTGTCAGATCTCACGTTCTGTAATATCACACAGGCTTGAAATTCGTAGCCTGCCAAAGAAATTGGCTCGAAAGCGAGAGAGCAACCTGACTCAGAATCCCTAAGACACGGATATTCGAATAAACATATACGTATGTGTTCATTATCCTTTATACACAAATGTGTGTACCAACATGTGTTTTTGGAAAGAAAAAAAAATAAAATATACATATATATATGTGTATATAATGAATTCATCGTGGTATTTGGGGATGCTTGGCTCAGGTGGTTGCGTGGCGGCTCGAAATAACATCGCTCGCCCGCGCAAAATCGAGACGACTTGGGATGCGAATAGTACGCGCCCACCACCTCGGCAGGCCGCTTTAAATTTAGATTTTGTTGTGCTATACTCGTAGAGAACTCGCGGCACGGTCGCTCCCGCGAGCTTTTATACTTCTCAAATCTTACCGAGAACAGAAAAGTATGAGAGAGAGAGAGAGAGATCAGCGAGTACATATCAATGAGGCAGAAAGTAAAACACTGTTTTCAGCTTTTTTTTTTCTCCATGTCCTTTCATATCCGACTATCCGAAGGTTTGATCTCGCAACGGCAATTGTGTATAGAAAACAAGATATCTTGACCTCAGCTTTCCGGGCTGGTCGGCGACCATTGGAGACACCGACGAATAGATGTTTCGCAGGGCAGAATCGTGCCAATGTTCCCCTCTGAATTTGTCTCGAAACGAAAAACTTTTCGAAACAGTGAAAATCTCGATGACTGAATAGAATTTTTCGACAAAACGATGAGACAAGATTTTCGGTTGAATCATTGAACAAATTTGCTGCTGGACCAGACCCGATGAGTTACGAAAAAAAAGAAAAAAAATAGGAGAGGCAAAAATGAATTTGAAAAAAAAAATGAAAATGGACGAGAAGGAATGAAAAAAAAAAAAATTGAAACTCGGAGACGCTCGTGTCTTGTGAATTCGCGTGTTAGCCGGGAGCAGCCGTACAAGAGCGGTCATAAGAGTAGAGACCAACCAGTCAAGCGAGATACTCTTGGCTGCTCATCCATCGGGATGGAGTGTCCAAACGGCGCGAGAGCTCCGAGAACAAACAAGTCAACCGGAGTATACCTTGTTACGAGAGAAAACCAGCCAAGATTTTCAGTCTCCGGCTATACAGTTTCAACTTAGAGACTCTCACCAGCCCCGAGTCCGCGCGCACAAGACTCGAAATAATATACGAGAAAAGACGAAAAAAGATAAGAAGAAAACAACGAAGAAAAGAAAAAAACAAAAGAAAAAAGAAAGAAAGAAAATGTTAGCACGAAGATGTTGTTCGCTTTTATGGAGGCGCGCGGATCTCGGAGTCGTGTAAAGAGAATGAAGCGGTTTTCCAATAAACAAAATCTCGTAAAAGCTCTCCGAGAGGACAACCGATATAGGTGGTATTCTCGATACCATATACAAACGTAGAAAGAGAGTGAGAAAGAACAAAAAAAAAAGTGTGCCCGCATATGCATTGATGCGTGTCGTGCGTGTGTTGACCGGGAATAAAATTCTTATACACAGAGAAATAAAATTACAAGAGGTAAAGCTACAGAAACGATGTTCTAAGCAGCTTGTGCTTTGGCCAAAGAGTGAAAGAGATAACGGCTCCCCGGTCAGACACGATACCGATATTTGTCCTCGTAAAGAGGCAAAAAATTGGAGATAAAAACGGAGAATGAAAAGAAAAAAAAAAGAAAAAACAAAAACTCCATCTCATCAATTGATCACTCAAAAAAGACTGGCTCAAACCGCCAGTGTCGTAACGTATAACGAGGGAAACACACTCCCTGAGAATTCGAGTCAGCTGCATTTGGTCCATCGTTTAAATACACTATACGTTCCATATGCCTGGAAACTGTAATCGTAAAAACATGCTCATCCACATAGTTTTGTCACTTCGAATGAAAGCAAAATAAAAAAGATTTACTCTTCGCCTCTCCTTTGCCCCTTTTCGTTTCTGTAATCGTATACAAAATATAAATACGATCGAAACTGATAACCAGACAATCAGGTATTTGATCGTGACTTTATAGAAACCCACGACGAGAAAAAACAATAATAATGTAAAAAAAAAAAAACGTTTGGTTAGAAGAACAGACCAGAGTCAATGAAAAACTAACTTTTGTCACGTAACGAACGATCAACATTCAAGTTTTAAGTCGTTTATTCTTATTAGTATAATTTTATAAACTTGTTGGTCACAGGCTACAGTCGTAACGTGGACTCTCACAATGATGACTGTCCACGATAAAAATCATACTGTAATTTTATAAGGACGAATCTGATTAGAAAGAAGGAAGTTTTTTTTTTTCTGACGTCTCGATCTAAGCCAAATGAAAATGTTAAGGTTTCGTTACTTCAGGCTCTTTTGAAATTACATATTCAATCACACACGTGACAAATCTCAGTGGTCAGTGATTTCGTAAGCTGGAGAAAAACGTTTGAATATAATATTTTTGTCTTTCGGTACAGAAAAGTAAGTCGCGTTTGAAATGCTCTAATTGGAGATGGACAACTGAGGCGTATGCTCTTCTAAAAAATTATAGTCATCAAAAAAAATTGGTCGCCTGAAGTACGTATTTGTACTGTCCGTTCTCGAGCTCCGATGTGACAAATCACTTTTTTTTTTCTTTTTTTTTTTCATAACTGTGTCATCACCGTCGTGTGATCTCACGAAGTGGTGCTCTATTCGTCGGTAAGAAGTCGAATTTCTGTTGGACGCTGCGCTCCCGAAAGACGAATAATTCAAATTTTCGTTACGTTCGTTTGGCTCGAAGCCCGTGAAACATTCCCGAATTATTTTATCAAAAAATTTCTTTTTTTTTCTTTCGGAGCACACGTTCCGTTTTTCGTGTTTGAAAAAATAGTTTTTTCGGGGCGCGAAAATAGGCCGATTGATCGAATAATTACAAATTCGTATAAAAATAATTAAATTGAAATGGTGCGAGTGCGAAGATAAAATTAGCACGCGAAAATTTAGAATGTCATTAAGGTTTTGTCGCATTCAAATTCGACACGCAATCTTTATGAGAAATAGTCGAAAAAAAACAAAAAAAAAATATATATATTCGCAATAAATCTATCTCACCACGAAAATTTGGTCTGCAAAAGCAGAGAGAGAGACGTGAAATACGCACACACATGTATATAAGATTGCAAAAACACGATTTCCTTAGCGCGAGTTTCGTAACAAAAGCTCCATTCCTGTAAAACATACGGTTTGGATTTCAAATTGAAACGAAGCTCATAAATCACCGGATAGCTGGAGGGCATACCAAAATCCTTCATGGTTATTGTACGAATGTAAAAAATGGTAAATACTGTCAGTGGAAATCTGAAAGTGGGTATAGGAGCGGGAGTATAAGAACAGGACGCTTAAGGCAAAACCGTAAACGCTTTAGAAATAAGGTACACGAGAGGGAAGCATTGAATGAACGAAGAGGATTTGAGAGGAGAAAAAAAAAGAGAAAAAGGAAAAATTCCTTGACGCGTTAGAAGTGCGTTTTTTATTTATTTTTTAATTTATTTTTATTTCTTTTAATCTTCGGAGCTCTCTCTCTCGGCTCGTACGGGCTTGGGATGAATAAGTGGCGCACCGCAACACGGCAGCTCTCTCAAAAGAGATTCGGAGAGGAAGCCAGAGTGCGGAGGAGACGTGGACCGAGCGCGTGCCACGAGCGTGTCGAATGCCGTCACTTGTGTATACCCACCGACGCGTTCCTCGCGCCCGCTCATTCGGTTGCTCGTGAATCCGGCGACTCTCTCTCTCTCTCTCTCGTCGTGGTTGCGTGATCCCAAATAGGGCGTCAGGTGGTTGCCATGCTGGTCAACGTGCTCCTCGCTTTCAACTCGCCTCCTCCCATAATCCCTCCCTCCCCCCTGTCATTTTAACCCTTTTCATTCAATCGCTCCATCTCCCCCTTCATTATTTCATACCGTTTTAATTAAACTTGCCACCTAATCACTGCACAGAAGTAACCATTTAAGATATTTCAGGCTCAATATCAACGTAAATGTGAGATCGTAATCCACTGGCAGGATGGTTTCATTCTCTTCGTACGAAACTCTGTAATGCATCGGCATTGAAACATTTATCAGGCATAATTTTTTTATTAATCAAATTTATGATTGTTCAGTGAACGTTGAACGTCATTCGCTCTCTATTTTCGTTCGATCGACGTTCGAGAAACGTCTTGTTACGATATTGCAGTTGATTTGGGAAAAAAGAATTGAAACGAGAAGTTTGGCGTCTGAAGTCTTTGGTGTTGAATGGACCGGTGGTTGTTTTTCTTGTTTATGCAAATGGTCCAGTATAAAATAGGCAGACTAGAAAGATTTGAAAAACAAAAATAACGAAAGATCGACCAGGGGTGAGAGGAGCACACTGGTCCGAATTTTGTTTTCATCTTTCGTCTCGTCGTCGACTATGGGTCGTAGAATTTTTCATGTATAAATAATAAATATCGCGAATGATGGTAAAACGAGGAGAGACAAAAAAACATTTTTTCTGTTCTTTTCGTGAGTGATATTCGAAAGATCTCTCCTCTCTTAGACGAGATCACAATACGAGAAAAGATTCTGAAAATAGAAACATATTTCGAGGGTATATCATCGTTCTGCTCAGCGACATCTTTGCTGAATGATCTCGAGAGAGAGAGAGAGAGAGAGAGCTCGACACGGAATAAAGTTAGATGCTAGTCTAGTGGGCGGTATAGCACAACCCAATGAGCGGAAGTATCTTATACAATAAACACCCAGAGTGCAAATAATTAACAAAGCACGAGAGTCTTTGGTACACGCGGTGTATCAATATAATTGGACGTGGGAGTTGAGTACACTCAGGATTCGATTTTTTTTTTCTTCAAAATTATTATACATTCAGCCGCAGAATCATAAATTTCTTACTGAATAATAATCGCTCGAGAGAGATTTTGATGTAAAAATTATATTCGTATATAACGAACATTATGAGAGTAATTTGCTACAGAGATCCGCGTGCTCCATCTTGATCCGATGAATTTCTCAATAGCGGCCAATTTCGGGTCAAAGTTGGCAATTTTCCAAAAATTCATGACTCACCCAGTTTCGCGTTGTTTTATTATAAAACTTTTGTTCCATAATATTCACGAGTATATAGAAGATAGGAAATGGAAGCAGTTTTCAACTTCGAAAACGAATAAAAGCTTATCAACGTTTCGATCGATTTATATTATCCGTACGATCAGCAAACAAAAAAACAGTATTTGTAATGAAGTAGCATGACTGATCGAAGTCGTTTCGAAGTGGAACGAAATATATTTTGTAAAGGTCTCTATCGCTCGGTCTATTTTTCCTTTGATTGTTGAACTCCGAATACCGCGTTTCTCCGAGAAAATTCACCTGCCTCCGCGCGCTCGAGGGATACTCCTTCGCTCTCGTAATACGCGAATTTTGTTCTATTTTGGGAACCACGCGCTCGCTTCGCTAACGCAAGATCGTCGTGGTTAAGCGTGAGACGGATTCTCTCGCGCGCGAGCGTTATACGAATCCACTAGAATGTCAAAATCTAAGATAAGAAATATATTATTAGGATTCTGGGGCATGTTCCCCATAAAAATCCCGGAGGCCTATGCTGCTCGAAAGAGCGCGCATATATACATGTATTTCGTGGTTTTATTCGAATGTTGTGCATGTAGAACGATAAACAAATAAAATTGAATCTCGACGACAGAAGTGTATTATAAAAATGCATGTTCTATTAATTATCTTCACAAAAGTATCAGGATACTCGAGGAAAAAAAAAGTAAATGCACGGTTTTATATTTATGACGGTTGAATCGGGGAGAAGCCCTGGGAAAAGCGCGGACGATGAAAAATCGTAAAAGTTTAATTAGCGGTTCGAGAATGTGTTCGTACGCCGTTTTAACGGGTTATTACTACATTTCCGATAGAGAAATCTACGTCTCTTTTGTGTACGTGTGTGGGTGTGTTTTCGGAGACGGAAAAACATGTCAAAATAAACGAAGATCGTAAGGTCTGGTAGGAGCCTGCCGTATTCACTGGTAGGCATACAAGTGCCGAAGGATTTAACTCGGCGCAGACAAGGCTCCTCCGAACCTTAGGCTTCCCATGTATACGCGTAGATATATATATATATATGTGGCAACAGTTTTCTCTTTCAAAACTTCTATTCCCTTCCTCGTTTTTGCTTTTTCACACTCGAACGACAAAATTCCCCTCTATTTCTTGGCCTCACTTTATCCGACATCTACATACGGCGCACACGCGTAATGTGTCTTTCAGTATAGTCAAGTTATAGATGCAAGATAGCCCACGTATATGTCGTCAACGTCGACGCTTCGTCCCCGTAGCTTTATATTCATACAGATATAGAAAAGAGAAAAGAGAGAAAAAAAAAAAAGAAAAATAGATGTGTATGTATATAGGTATTCATCGATCTTTCTGTATCTCTCGTTCTCTCTATGCGTCTCGCGTCGAGCGATCGGAACCGCGCGCGGTAGAAGGAACGAAGGGCATAGCAGAAGGGAGGGAGGGAGGGAGGGGGAGTGGATCGCGTCAGTTTTGCTACCGCGCGTGTGGGAGAGGTTGGGCGCGCGCCACGCTCCTACGTCACAGGGGGTCGGTAGGACATGGGAAAGAGGGGAGGAAGGGAGGGAGGAGGAGGAGGAAGGGTGGGGGATGCTACGTCACTGGCGAACCAGCGACAAGAGGGGCAAGCGGGAGAAGAACGAACCGCGGCAGGCAAGTACGACCATGTTCAAGGCAGTGGTGACAAGAGCGAGAGAGAGAGAGAGAGAGAGGGAGCGGTGGTGGTGGCTGCGGCGGCGGCGGCGGCGGTGGTGACGACGACGGCTGGCGGCATGATCGCGGCTCGCGCGCCATATAGACCGGGTGAAAAGTGGGGGATGACGCGGCGTTGCGTCGTCCTGGGGGCAGCAAGGGGTAAAGGGGACACGTGGCGGCCGGCCGGCCGGCCGGCGATGTGGGGGCCAGCAGCGTTTGAGAGGCAACGGACGAGAGCGCGTACACGTCGAGTCAACACGAACATCGAAACCGGGAGGAGAGGGTGAGGACACGGAGTAGGGGTCAGAGAGGGAGAGAGAGAAGTTGGGAGTGAAAAAAAGGGAGGGAGAGAGAGAGAGAGAGAGAGAAGGAACTCGGGCGCACGCGACAAGCAGCGGGGCTGGAAGGGGATTGACTCGGAAGGAGGGAGCATCGGAGGAAGGTGGACGAGGAGGGCGCGCGAGGGGCTATCGAGAAGTTGCGAGGTAGAGTCGGAGAGCGGGGATTGGCCGAGCGTCTCTCGACGCTTCCAAATATGGGACAGTCTTCGCGGTCCATTCATAAAACTACGGGGCGCTCCGCGGCTCGACTCAGTTCGTGCGCGACCCCCACGCATCGCGCGTCCTTTACATCCTGGTCTATGGTGCGCCACCAAGCACACGGCCACCGCCACCAGCCAACGGAAAACACAACCATACTTGGCCAATATATATATATATATATTGTGATATACATATGTATAAATAATATACACGCGTCACCTACGGGCGCGCGAATGTGCGTTGGACGTCTGCGGTTCGAACCACCGAGAGCCGTGGCATAATACACCCACGGGAATATAGAACAGTTTGCGCGTTCGGGAATAACATACGTACACATCTACGTGTATAAGTGAACGGGGGCGCGCGGGAAATCACGCGTGCATACATCGCGCGCATAAACGTGCTTCTATATTTATATCTATATGTGTATATATACTCGTATATATATACGTTGAGTGTGCAAGATCGTCTTGTTGGCTTCGCGGTATTACAGACTCTTCCCAAGTTTTTGCACGCGGGAAGCGGCAACAAACTGCTTTAGGGAGGGAGGACTCGAAAGAGAGAACGGACAGGGTTTTAGCACTCGAGCTGCAAGCTAGATATTGCGACCCCGCAAGAGCCCACGCATCTTCGGACGTTACCTTTCCTCGCTTAAAACCGAGAGCACGACAAACCCATATTTCTAAATACATGCATACGTTTATGTGAGTGTGTTTATGTATATTATAAATATATATATATATATATATATATATAGATACAGGTGCTATAGAGACTCTTGTTGTGTGTGAACGAACGAAGGAATCTTGCGAGAAGAAGGACGAGCGTACAGGAGTTAACAAATCTGGAGAGGCAGAAAATCATATAAATATTGTTGGAGGAGAGATTTAACGAAATTATATATATATACAGATTGGCTGAACTACCTCTCGCATTTAACGTGTTGCGTGTGTGTTCATCCGGTGCTTCAGTCCTTAAAGATATCCTATTAAAGTGGAAAAAATTGTGCAAACATATATATATATATCTATACATGTTATTAATGTCACACTGTTGTCTTATCCAAGCCGTTCATAATACACGTTTGTTAAACAAAACACTACGAGCTCGTACACAGTGGGAACGGAATTCAGTTGAAGGATTTTGACTCCTTTTTTAAATTTCATCGTGATCATTGACCTTCGTTACCCAGTGAACGAGTATCGAATCAGAATAGACTAAAGAAGAAACAGAGAGAGACTAAAGGAGAAATACCGCACTAAACATATGCAAACACATAAAGAGTATAAAAAAAAAGACATTTTTATTCAAGTTTTCGTACGAATGACTAACTCATCGTTAACATACCGTATATAATAGCAAAAAAGAAAGAAAAGAAGTTGAACAAAAGTAAAACACAAAAAATCAGTTATCGAACAACAATAATAATTGCGTTGAACAATACGACCATAGGCGAGGAGACGCAGTGCGACCCCGAGGGAATAGCGTCAACGGTCGACGATCGAACTGTACATGGTACATCAAGGATCGGTACATCATCCTCAGAACCAATAGTATCGTTGTCGAGAACGGTTGTCACGAACGATACAGATTTGCTGCAGAGGATGACGATGGACGGTATGGAGGTAGTGGGCACGCAGCATCACGCGGCTGCAAGTCCCTTTCTTCTTTCATCACCACCGCCAGGACATCATCATCATCACCATCATCACCATCACCATGCAACCTTCAATCTACAAGCGGTACAGCTGAGCTTCGACGCGTGCCTAGCTTACAACACATCGCCGAGTTCAAACTCGGGCAACGTCGGTGGTAGTGGTAGTGGCGCCGGTGGTGTTGGACTGGGAATTGGGGCTCGTGGTACATCACCAACTATTGCAACATCTATCAACACGAACAGCATGAAAGCTGTGCCCAGCTTAACGCTATCCAGTTGTCCGCCCCTCCACCCAGTAGCCTCCAATTCACCAGATCATCATTCGAGACACCATCATCATCATCACAACAATAACAACAACAACAGCAGTAGCAACAACAATAACATTACGGATGATCATTTACGGCATCATCGACACCATGATCGTCCTACGTCACCCAACGAATCCGCCAATGGCTGCGATAAACGTCATATGCTTCATCATGATCAAACCCTACAACAAAGGAACGTCGACGACGATGACGACTGCAATGGCAATTGTCGGGATGAACTCTCTCGCGATAACGGGGAAAAGGACAAACCCGGTGATCTCAATACACCTGTTACAACCAGCAGCGATCTACCATCGTTCTTTGGACCCTCCGCCCTCGTTGAACCACCACCAATCTCAGGTACACCAAGAGATAATCCTTCAAATCATATTCCAATGTTACATCATCGTATCGTCCTGCCTTCATTCACCGACTACCTTCCTCAATGCCTCTTTACTCGCTTCTCGTCACAATCCATTCATGAATCTAACCCCACCTCAGAATTCCTGTGCAACTAGCACTTTTTACAAACCTACTCTCTATCTGTTCATCTGTGTTTTTCATTTCTCTGATTTTATCTAATATTCTGTTAAGTGCGCATTGAATGAAGATATAAACTTGTAATTCGAGAAAAATACAAGTGCATCGGGCAATGTAGCGTATTTTTTTTTAAGGATTTATTGCCTATTTCAGACAATTGTTTATTTACACGATTTACAAATTTGATGCGATTAACTTATTCAGAAAGGAATTACTCTGCCCGTTTTCAAATTTGATTTTCATCCCCTTAAGTTATTAACTCTATTTCCCACAACTTTCCGATGAGAGAAGATTGGTGAACAATCTGGCATTATGCTGCTCGGTCGAGGAGCGCTGCATCAACTGGGTCGCGAGCTCCTGTGCTTCCTGATACCTTGCTATTCTGATAAATTCTCAAAATTAATTTTTCTCCATTGCTCTATTACAAAAATGAATCGCGAGGTAAAATTTAATGGCGTGGACTGAATATTGATCAACATATGCTTTCACCTTCGGAGTTCAAAAACAGAAGACTTACATCGCGATATTGACGCGGATAAAAGAATTTTCTTTCACA
This sequence comes from Campoplex capitator, assembly GCA_037576405.1. Taxonomy (NCBI): domain Eukaryota; kingdom Metazoa; phylum Arthropoda; class Insecta; order Hymenoptera; family Ichneumonidae; genus Campoplex; species Campoplex capitator. The sequence goes on along the minus strand of JARBWI010000323.1, from coordinate 957,974 downwards.
TATTAATAGCCATACAGGCACGCTTATTTGACAATGAATATACTAACTGGTGAGACTATTTTTAGTATTCAACTTCCATTTTATTCAAATCATCATACGCGCGGCGAGTCGAGTAAAGAATGAAAGGTAGAGAATATTCAATGTGAAAAGGGAGGAAGGGAGGAATCGAGAAATAGAGCTCGGTCCTTGGATCACATCGATTTGTGGAACGAGATAGCTCTCCCTCTCCGATGTTTTCTGAGCCGACAACCCCGGAGCTTCGGTGGTAGCGATGGCCGAATTCAAAGTCAAAGTCGAGGTCTGCCTGGTGATGGTGGTGGTTGGCGGCTGATAGATACAGCGTGTGCGGCTTGAGTGCGGCCACGAGGCGCCAGTGACGTAGTACAAGTCGCCCGCGAAAACGGCCAATATTGAACCTCGACCGCCAGCCGGTTGGATCAATACTCCACGACCCCGACATTCAGGAGTCCTCTCTTTGCCCTTCACCGCCTGGCCCCTCGACGCCGTACCACAGTTTCTGGCTAGCCTGCTCCTAAACTAACCATCCCTTCTTCAACATCCCTCATCCTCTTTCGTGTTTTCCTCCTCCCCGCACCCTCCCACCATTCTTCTCGTCGCCCCTGCGCCTCTGCTACCTCTCCTCCTCCACATTTCTTGCTGACGTAGCCGGCACCTCGCCAACTCCCACCTACCCTTTCAACGCTTCATTCATGTTTTCCACCAAGTTCACCCGGCAATTCCACTTTTCGACCCCGTCGACTATCTGCCTACCATCCCTGCACGCTATCCGCACATTCAACGCTCTCTGCTCCGTGGCCTTTTTTTTCCTTTCTTTTTCACCCCAACCACTCAATCTCCGCTAACCTTTACTCTCGTTTTCAACGGTGTGCATTTTTAAATCTATTTTCTAATTTTATCCGCACCCCTCGTCATCTCCTTAATATCGTTTTATCCAAATCGTTCTCGAGGGCTTCTCCTGATGCTTCTTTCAGTAGTTGCTACCCACATCGGCTTTGTGAAAAATATACGGTATCTCACTTACCCCAGGCAGCCTGTTCTTTAAATAACTCTCAGATTTACATGAATTTTATCTCAAAGCATCAACGAAGAAGCAATCAGATTTCTCTCACCTATCGGTACGAATTAGAGAACAGAAAAGAAACAAGTGTTGCCAGATCCATGAAGATCTCGTTAGGAAAATAGGTAAATTGAAGACATTTGATATTCAGGCTTAAACGACATTTAAGTCGAACAGTAAAATATATACATCGGACGAACATTGGGAAAAGTCGTTTTTGTTATTTCTGAATCGGAATTCAGACTTCCTGAAGCTTGAATAGATCGGTAGTTCGCGGATGCGTATGTAGCTTAGACAGGAAACGACGAACGGCAGGATACAGACGAGCAAGAGATAGTGAGAACTCGTGCTGCAGCGAGGCTCGTAGTAGATAAGGCAAGAGAGGCTTCTCATATCGCGCAGTCTCTTCCTGCCTACTTTCACTGTTCGAGGAGATCTCTAGCATTTTCCACAAGTTTACTGATCCTCTACAACCCTCAGGGTGGTGTCAGCGCACTCGTCTAATAACACCGGGCAGGAAGTACTTCCGAGGTTGATTTTTTTTTTTCAAAGATATAAACGTCGTCAGACAGAGCGACGTTACGAATACGCACAATCATTCGTTATATACAGACGCATGAAAAACGTTTGACCTATGATCTCGCACTCGCGTTTATTTACATTAAGATAAATAAATATTGTGCTCAAACCCCGTCCACTACAGAGAGAAAGAAACGCGGAACATCGTAACACGTATACAGTTATGTCGTCAAATGCTGAACAATGAAGAAAGCCTGATTCGTTAGAGTCTAAGATTCTCAAGGATGATTCATTGAATGATTACAGGTAGTCTGGCGGGTGAGGATCTCTCGTTGGAAGAGGCAACGGTTGAGGATGAAGACACGGTGACATCGGTCGCTCGTGATCATCATCATCATCAACAGCAGCAGCAGCAGCAGCAGCAGCAGCAGCATCACCATCAAGATAATCAAGATTCCTCGGGTTCGATAGTTCCGGGTTCGTCAAGTCCACAGCGTAATCAGCATCAGACTCAAGAAGACGTAGAGCGTTGTAACGTTTTGCAAGGAGGTGTGATACTGTATTCGGCGCCTCACACAGGCTCCCCAGTTTCGTCCGCTCCAACCCTGACCTATCGTGGAGTTTTTACGACGACCTGTACCCAAGCTACTTCGCTCAATACCCTTCAGACCCCACAGCAGCAGCAGCAGCAGCAGCAACAGCAGCAGCAGCAACAGCAACAGCAACAACAGACAGCGAGTCAGGAGCTTTGGGGTTCACTACCCTCGCCAACCTTGACCCTAACCGCACAACCGTTTCTCCACCCTTCCCTACACTCGACGCCCTACGTTGGCGAGACAGTTGAACTTCTTCAGGTGGATTCTAAACCACCCCAACCACCACCGGGCTATCACGACACTCCATCCTCGACACCCTCCGCTTGGTTGTCAGCTCACGAGGACAGTTACGATCCTGGTCTTCTGTCGCATCATCACGGTCATCATCACCATCAGGAACCCACCCTCAAACAAGAGCCTTCCGCCAACTCCGGTTATGCAACGTCAGTCCAGCATCAACAACAGCAACCTCAGCAACAGCAACAACATCAGCAGCAGCAGCAACAACAGCAGCAGCAACAGCAACCTGCTCAAAACTCGGCCGGTGTTCAATTGGCCGAATACAATCCTAGCACGTCAAAAGGCCATGAGATTCTCTCTCAAGTCTATCAACAAAGCGCATTGCCTCTGAGGCTAGTACCGGTAAAACCAAGAAAATATCCTAACCGACCTAGCAAAACGCCTGTACACGAGCGTCCCTACGCGTGTCCTGTCGACGGCTGCGATCGTAGATTTTCACGGAGCGATGAACTCACGAGACACATAAGAATTCATACCGGCCAAAAGCCTTTCCAGTGTCGCATATGCATGAGATCTTTCTCTCGCAGCGATCATCTAACGACCCACGTGCGTACTCATACCGGCGAAAAACCATTTTGCTGTGATCAGTGTGGCCGTAAATTCGCTAGGAGCGACGAAAAGAAGAGACACGCTAAGGTCCATCTTAAACAGAGGCTCAAGAGAGAGGCTACCCATTCAAATTCACGAAGTCACGCACAGCCTCACTCTTCTTCGCCCTGCAATCAGTAGGCCGACATCAATTAATGAAACTGATATAAAAAAAATTAATAATTCTGAAATATAAAACGTTCCATTTCAGCAAGTTGTATATGTTTGTAAATATACCCGAAGGAGCATCACTGCGAGTATGTAATGATGCATCCTCCAAGAATTTTACTGTCTGGCCAAGCTCGAGACAAGAGAGGGAAAGAGAGAGAGAGAGAGTATCGATTTCAAAGAAATGGCAAATCATCAAAGAATGTTGAACATTCTGATGAAGGACGTTCATCTATTCTTTTCTTCTTTATCTTAATGTTAAAAAACAATATTCTAGTTGTTATTCTTCGTGACTGACAGCTCGCGACGAATAATGAAGAAACACTAAAATGGCATCCAGGTCAGACGTGCTGGCCACACCAGTCAATCGTTCGTCACGAATGAAACAGTCATTGAATGTTTCTCATGAAGATATCATAATACACTCTAATGGAGAGAAGATAAGAAGAAAAAAAAATGAAAGGCACGAAAAAAAGGTGCTGCTCAAAGCGTTATTCAATCACACATCGCGTCAAGGGATTAACGGCTCATGTTTGACCTGACAACCGAGGGGAAGAGGAGAAGGAGGCGGATGAGAAGGAGCTTGAGAATGACGGCTATCTCTCATGATATATCGTACCAAGAGGCGCGTAAACCACCCTTGGAATCGTCATTCTGTCGATCTCACTATGCGTGAGCCACGAATATCTCATGTCTTACGTTCCGCGGTCGCCCGAATGGAACTTCCAAGGAATCCTGTACGCGCAGAAACCGACGCCTGCTTTCGCACCGAATCGATATCTCGAAAGTGTACCAACCGTCATCCTCCCGTTCAGACTAAGTATTTTTTTTGTTTGTTTTTTTTTTCTTCTTCTTCTTATCGTCGTAAGAAGAGATCAATGAAAGCTGGATCAGAAAAAAAAAAAACAAAAAATCATCTAACTTTTCGTTCTCACTTTTTTTTTAAGTCTACGAATAGTTTTCGATCGATGGACATTTCTCGAATAAATTCTCAAGCCTCGAGCAAAACGAGGCCTTTTTATTGGCGAAAAAATCCATTTTATTGGCGAAGAGTCCATGCCTTCGGTAGAATAACGTTGCTCATTTTTCGTGACAAAGTCCATCCAGAATTATTCTATTTCTTGATCCAGAGCCACTCTGATCGACACGAATATTCACTTTATTTTTTTCCATTTTTTTTGTTCCACGGAGGATCAGACGGATTTTTTTTATTTTTCATTTTCGTTGGACCAAACACAGTAAACGCGATTAATCAAGGATCGATCCTTGATTTCTCGAATAATATAAATATTGTGATTGCAAAGCTGCATTTGTGCAAAGTATTCAGGTTTTTCAAATGCCCTCCTTCTCGAAATGTAAATGTTGAGGTAGCCCCCTATTCGCTTATCGCGCGAATCGCTGGACTCGATTATTAGGCTAGAAAAATGTTCTCGACTCGTGCGATAATTTATAGAGAGTAATCAAAGAAAAAAATAAAATAAAATAAAATAAAAATAAAAACAAACGAAGAAACAAAAAACAAAAGAAAGAACTTCCTCCCGAAGGGAATGTTGCGTCGCAATGCGAACGAGGGATGAGGGTCTTTCGAAATCGTAAATTTTGGGACATATCGAAAATTCCGATTTCCCAAATACGAAATGTTTTAAGATGGAAAAGCGTCACTGTGATTAGTTCTCTGCAAATTTTTTTTTATTATTTTTTATTGCTCATCTCGATCTGAATCGTACAAAACGTTCTAATTGGTGGTATTTTCATGCGAATTTTATATTCGTCGAAGCGTGCTATTTATATTTTTATTTTTTTATTTTTCTTCTATACCCCATTGAATTAGAAAATAAAACGAATATCGAGATTCAAGTTCGATTCAATGACGAGACTTTGAGTTTTCTGTCGACACACGTGCAATTTTCCTTTTTCCTCAACAACGATCTCGGAATACCTATAATGTATATATATATATATAATATATATATAACCAAAAAGAAAGAAAAAAACAAAATCGAGTATATCGTTCCCCACAGGCGTCACACTAGCTTAATATATTTCCTGATTTCTTCTTTTTCGAGTCTCGGAAGAAAGTCGGCGATAAAAAAAGAAAAAACCCTTCAATGGCAAGAGTAATCTCCATGGTGTTTGATGTAAATAGAGAAATATATTTGCGAATGAAAAAAAAAAAAATATATGAATCGCGAGTGAGCTTCGACAGGAGAAAAAAAAAAGAAAACAAAAAAGTTTTGATAACCGAGCGTTCTACGAATTTTGTAAAACAGCATCGAGAGAGAAAAGGGTGTTTATAGACGTGTTCAGTGAAAATTCGTTCAAACTTGACAATTCAATCACCCAGAGTCTTTCGTAGATGCGATGATGCATGGACTTCGCGTTCGGTACATCCCTGAAAAGAGCGAAGAGTAATAGAAAAAAAGAAAAACAAAAAAAAAAAAAAAATTGAAAAAAAAAAAAGAAAAAAAATCGAATTCAACCGTTTTCCCTCGTGCTCCGGACACGCTAAAACCCGGTGACATTTTTTTCCCCAACTGACGTGCCAGTATTCCTTGGAATTTGTTCACACGATAACACGTACACACAATTCGCGCACCGCCCGATAAAATCGCCTTTCCGATAACGAAAACAAAGTTCTTTCAAAGCGTTTGCGCAAACGCGAGTGCGAAAAAAAAACAAACAAAAAAAAAAAACAAAGTCACTAAAGTGTAATTATAATGCTAGTTATTAATCGTTGTTGAATGGAATTAAAAATCGTTTCTTCTATTGTACATATGTATATAAAAACACGAATACACAAACACACGCGCATAGACAGACATTTACACATTCGTATATCACATGAAACATAGATATTATATAAGAAAAGAAGAAAAGAAAAGAAAAACAGTTTAATCGATCGCTCAGAAATTGTAAAAGGATAAAAACAAAAAAGAGAAAAAAAAAAAAAAAACAAAGCGAAATGCTTTTCCCCATTACCGATCATCCGTAGCATTTTTAAAGGCCCTCTCTCCTCGCCTTTCCTCCTCGTCTCACATTAAATGCATTATATAGTATTTTAAGATATGTGTATACACATTAATTTCCTCGACGATTAATATTATGTATATGTTTCTCTATTTATTAACAGAAAAAAATTAAAAAAAAAGAAAAAAAAAAAGGAAAGAAATGAGACGTGTATGCACGCACACACAATTGAATCGCGTAGCTCAATGCAAAGATATATATATATATATATATATATATACATATATATACCTATATATACATATATACATATACATATATGTATGTGGGTATATTTACGATATTGTTGATATATATATAGATTGATTATTTTTATTACCAAGCTTCCGAATCATGGGACAAAAGAATTTTACGTATATATATTTACAAGGGAGATGCAAGAGAAGCATAGAAAGACGTTGATAGAAAAATAGCTCGTGACTCTCGCAACATGTGTGTGTATGTGTGTGTCGTGTGTGCGTGCAAATCACGAATTATGGGGAAAACGAATCTTTCCCTCCGATCTCCCTGAAATAATTAATTAATTAATTAAATAAATAAATAAAAAATAAATAAATAAATAAAGATAAACTTCAAGTCACGATTCCTCGATACCCAATTTACTTCGAGTCGATACTTTTTTACAAAATGATATTATTCTATATTGCCTAGATAAATTAAATAAAGAACAAAAAAAATCTATAAATAATGAAGAAAAAATGCAAATAAAATAGAATAAAGAGAATATGTAACATTATTATTATTATTATTATTATTATTATTATTATTATACACGTGATTTTTCCAAGTGCAATGCACATAAAATCCAACTACCTGTATTCTCGGTCGTTGTTCGCCTGGCGCAACATTGAGCGCTCGTACGATTATTATTAACAAAAATATAAGTTAACAATGATTCGCAAATCGAAGTCTTGTGCTGGTTTTTTTATTTAATTTTATTACCTTTTTGCCCTTCTACGTTAATCTTGTATTGATCCGTTCATCATCGTTATACGTTCGGTCTCTCGATGTTCCTGACGTTTTCGATGAAAAGGTACGTGCAACTCGAAGATAGCAATGGTGAAGACGTTCGTCGTGAAAATGATTGGGAAAATCTTGAGAAAAGGATGCTGCAGGCATTTTGGTATTAAGAAATTTTGTCGTCGTTAGAAAAAAAATAAAAATTACTCCATTTGGCTGATTCCCCCATCATGATAAATTCATAAATGCTATTAATATATAAAAAATTCTTTTTATTGGATAAAAAATAATGATCGAAATGATTGCAAGATAAATACATTTCAGCTGCAATGTCTCAATACTCATTTATTTATATATGTATATACATGCACGAACGATGTTCGCGTTTCTCCTTGGCAAGAGTACCTCCTCGTCGAGAGACGAGATGAGCTGGCTCCGGAAATCATGCCTCGCTCATTTCCACGCCAGCATGTACCACTTTGCTGTTGGGGTCGCGACGGGGTGACCCATCCATGTAATATGTGCGCCTCTATACGAGAGAGAGAGAGAGCAGCGCCAATTGAGTCAAATTCAATTTCATTCGATTCCAACGACTGATCTCGATCACCCTTTACCGTCGTACTCTTAGATGCGTATATATACAACGGTCACGCCGAATTGTCCGTTTTAAAGACGCTCAGAAGTCTTCATTGATTAATGAATTATTATTTTTATCGAGAAGACTCTCTCAGCTCAGGGAAAACAAAAAGAAAATTTTTTTTTTTTTAATATTCTGTCAAATGTCGAGCGATCCCATCAATTCCTTATCCTCGCGCGACTTCTCGACTGATTTATTTATTACAAACCGATAAACAACGCGGTAAGGAGAGGATAATATTTAAAAAAATGAGTGGAAGGGTGGGTGGGAGGTAGGAAGAAGGAGACAGGGGAGGAGAAATAGTAAAAAAAATGTAAACAAGGTATAAAAGAGGCAGATGGCGGAGCAAGACTTTTAGTCACCTTGTACTCTCGTATACAAAGTACAATTGTAGCTATAAGAAGTATACGTATATGAAAAGATACGTGTATGTACACATTCGCGTATAGATGAAAATATATACATATATATATATATATTATTCGTAAGTATCGCTATATGTGGGAGACAGTGCGAGAAGTAAGTAGGAGTGAGGAGTGAGAGCATGTCTATAAATAGGTCCGAAGCCGAGATGCGACTCCTCTGCACTTCGCCGTCGTGTCCCTCGGACTCTCTACTCCCTCCTTTCGGTCCATTCTCTCCCTCTCTCTTTCTCTCTCCATTTACCGATTGTGCTCTGTCTCCTTCCCACTATCTTTCCCCTTTCTTACCTCTCCATTTCTTTGACCAACTTCACAGCTATCTTGCTCCTTCTTCCCAGATGAAAACGTATCATTTTTGCTCTCTCGTACACTCGCAGCATCCCTCTTTACAACGTTCCTTCTCTCTTCTCGTTATATCTCTTCTCTCTTATCCTTTCGTACCCACTTCTCAACGCTTTTTTCGTCCAGCTTTACTGTCTTTTACATTATCCTTTCTTCCTTCCTTCCTTCCTTCCTTCCTTTCTTCCTTCTTTCCTTCTTCTAACCATCGCCTTCAGCATTCACATCTTTTTTTAGCTCATTCGTTTCTTCATGCAACTTTTCTCTCTCTCTTTCTCTCTGTTCCACGATACACGTTTCCTCCTTTTACCCACTTCGCGTTCAGCTACGTGAGAAGGGGTGCGGCACACACATATATATATACACTTATCGTCTCTCACTCGCTTTCGGTCTTTCGCGGTTCGCGTCTCTTACCTCACCGGATAGTTCTCATATGCATTCTCTCAACGCCCTACGAAATCATTTCTCTCGCTGTATCGGTCTATACGATACACATTCTGCATGCATTTAGGTTCATTGAAAGAATCGACATTTTTTTTTTTCAAATCACCGAAGAAATACATCGATATTCATCGAAAAAGTAATTCTCTTTAAAATGGAATGATTTGGAAAGAAATTTAGAGTTCGTTTCGGTGGCTTTTCTATTTTTTTTTTCTTCTGATTTCGTGCGAAGAGCGTGACACAAAAATGTCGTCTTCTTAGTGTCACTCAGTGTTGGCATTTTCTGAAAAACTTGATTACCTACAATTTAGGGTTTCCAAAATAATTTTGAGACCGTGCCAACGGGACTTTGAGATATTTTTTGTCTATTTGAGCAGCACACCAGGATTTTTGCAGCCCTAGACAAACGTGCTGTTCAAAATAGAAATTATGATTCTAGCAATGCTCGACAAACCCTGACGTTTATCGAAAAATTATCGACGTAATTTCGTTTTGCTCGTACCACGTGACGTTGAATAAAGCTCCCATTGGTCGTGATTCGGGTGAGAAAAATAGAGAGAGAAAATCAAATAAAATTATTATCATTATTCATCGTTTTTTTTCTTCTCTCCAAAGCCCTTTCTCTCTCTTCTCTTTCTTTTTCTTCTCCAACACACATTTCTAATAGCGTCTTCATGTATTATTTATACAAAATAAAAAAGAAAAAGAAAAAAATGAGAAAACATCATCAATGATATTCATAGAAAATATAATTCGATAAAAACACGTTTCGGCAATTTGATTATTCTTTCACAATGATTTATAACGCTTTCTTCGTTTATATCGTAATATTTCATCGGAATTAATTTTTCATATTAGTTTTTTTTCCTTTTCTTTTTTTCTTACCACCCAACGGATATCGTATTCTTTTACACCTTGTAATCATTGTAATCGTCTGAATAGATGTGCTCGACGCCCCCGCATATACTGTCCCACAGATGGTAAATCGTAGAAAGGAAATAATATCTTTCATCCGAAATCTTCAGACTTGACATTTCTCGAGGCTTTTTTTTTCTCTATTCACTTTGAGCATAGGAAGAAAACGTGTCTCTCGCGCGTGCCTCTTTCCTATATCTTAACTTATGTCCTCTGCGTTGTTTCACCTCCAAAAAAAAAAATAAGAAAAAAAAAAGCAGCTTTTTCGTAACTGAAGCCAGCCACGCGTCGTTGCAATCCAATCCGGGTTTCCGTCCCGTATCGACATAAATTCTGACCGATCGTAGATATACGGATAGAATATATATATATGTACATGATACAGAGTTAAGCGTATAATTGACAGCAACGTAATGGGCTCGAGCACCGAAGAGACCGCCCAGAATTATTTTCCACGTTTTAACCATCTCGACGATAATATTTTACTCCATTCAGTCTCGTGTATATTTGGCGATTCTTCTCATCTCGGAGATCCATCTTTCCGGTTATTTCACTGTTTATTAAAATGATCCTCAAGATCCGATCAACATTCGATCAACTTTTGATTCCCAATAAAATGTAAAAAAAAAAAAAATACATATTCGACTCCAAGGATCTTGGAAGACAATTCGGACGAGTGTTAATCGAGAAACGAGAAATAAAATGTTACTGGCATGAAGATATTTAACGTTAATACGATATCAAAGTTTCGATGATCGATCATTAGGCCTGTATCCATGGCTCTTGTGGGCTGCCTATCCTGTCCAAGCGACGGGACCATAAATGGAGAAAGTTAGTCGATATTACAATCTCTGCTTTTAAACAACGCTCGCGAGGCCTGCATATACATATATATATGTATATTTACAAGAGAGCTACATCTGCAATAGAACGGAACACAGAAATTGAGTTCGCGATGACGATGATGACGTCGTTACAATTACTTTCAATGATATTAAATTTGATTTCTTGTGTAGATTAACTTTTAACTTATTTCGAAATTAAAAAAAAAGAAAAAAAATATTTGAAGCTGTGTGACGGTGATAAACGTCAGGACTGCATATCGAGGAGGACTCAAACACGATATTTGGTATGCGTATGTATATCTCGGATCGTTATACATATAGATATGGAAAAATTGAAACGAGTTGAGAAAATGGAAGACGAGATACGCTGCTCTGTGTCTAGGTGACTCGCTCGCAGTCCAGTCGGGGAGCTCGATACTATATTGCTCGAGGATCGACCAGTCGATAACGAGATATCTATGTGGACGAGAGATGCAAAACCCATCATATAATAAATACGTATGCAACAAATTATGCAGATATATAGTGACTTTCAAACAGGATCGCGAGCAGCAGCAGCAGGTTCCGTTACATTTCGGATATGGTCGGTTCGCACTTGACTGGTTTTCGATGTTTTTTTTTTTTTTCTTTTTTTTTTTTTGTTTATTTTCACGACGAATTTCACAAATTTTATTTTTCCATTAAATTTGTACGACTGGCACCGAGATACGAGGCGCACGATTTGAGAAACACTTGCGAACGCGGTTATACGGGCAACGCGCGAACATTAATGACGATATAAATGTAAAGTTTTTGATGGAAGGTAAGATCGTGGCTAAATGTAAACTAACTTCATTCGTCCGGTACACGAATGAGGAAACGTTGTAATTATTTACTTGTTTACTCTCGTTAAATTCTCTTCGGCGTTCGGTAGGCGACGAAAGAATCTTCAATCTTTCGAACGATTAAAAAAAAAGTAATAATGTTAAATAAAAGAACTCTGGAGAGATAGGGGGCTGTGATAATTCTTGTGAAATGACTGAACGATTGCGGCGAATGACGAGGAAAACGGTAACTACCGGATTGCCTCGTTCATTGCTGATATTTTAATCGCGTAATTTATCGAATTACGCAAAGCATTCAATTGCTTTTATCGTTTTACGGTGTAACTGAAGAAAATAACGATGATTTCTTCTCCTGTTTCAGCAGAGAACTTTGGACGGACGGTATGCGGATCAGAAAAGCTTCACCGGAACAGAAGGCTGATGCTTGTAATTTGTCCAAATTTTGCGATGCTCTTTACACTCCATTTTTTCGCAGTTATTTCTTCAAAAAATATTGTAACGATCGAGGATTTTTCTATAGCATTTTTTTTTATTTATCGTTCTTTTATAAATATGGGCTCAGTCGTCAGGCTTCGTGGAACATTTTTAAAGCTGTTTGAAGCTGAAAAATATGATTAAAATATTCTGTAAATTTTCTTTATTGTAACGGATTCAATGTGATCAGGCACGACGATGAATCATCGAGAATTCTGTACTTGAAACAACAGAAAATTGAATGAATAAATGCTGAAAAAGAATAGAGAAAAATACATTTTTCTAGATTCTGAAAAAAAAATTATTTCCTCTTATTTATTTATCCAAAGATGTTCAACCCTGGGCAACAGTCCCGAGAGTAATTCGGGAACCCTTCCCCATCATTTTCACCAGCATCCGTGTCTCGTCTTCCTGTCTAATTTTCGAAGCGATCGGTTGTTGGCTGGACCCTCGCGAACCACCCCTCGACCGAGCTTCACTCCGCACGTTCAACATCGGCGAATTTTTCCCTAATTCATAATCGTATTGCTTTAAGCAAAAAAGAAAAACAAAAAAAAAATGATTTATTTCGAAATTGGAGTAAAATTATTTCCGTATGCAAACGCAACAAAAATGAAGTTTAATATTCACACCCGTACGACAAAATAGAGCGCGCATATCGATCGCGGTAGCTCCGTTAGGTTTTGCAATAAACTTTATTTGACACCTGGCCATTGGCCGTTCTTGCCTGGCTTTTCATACACGTATACATACGCATGCACATAAATGGAGAAAGCCCGTTCTATATTGCATATATCCCTGAGATTCAAACGAGTTTTCAATACAGAATATAGCAGAGAGGACCGGAGACGTGTATACATACGACCACGATCTTCCCTCTCTCGATATGTCTCTTGAGCCCCGGTTGCAGCGAGATAAACATCTCTCTCTCTCTCTCTCTGTCGTGCTCGGGTCAAAACACCTCCTGGTCCGATTTGTACTCGTTATTTCAACGAAAATGATGGACATCTATTTTGATTCGTCGAATCGAAAGAAAAAAAAAAAACAAATTTTTAACACGACAAAATTCTCTCGTCACCTGTGACATCTGTCAAATTTAGAATTTCGGAGCAAATAAAAATTATACAAATTTTCGCAGAACAGAGCAAAGCTGAGTTCTCTCTTTACAATTTTTCGAGAGCAGTATCGAGACGACTTTTATTTATTTTTATTTTTTCGTAAAGAGAGTCTCGAAAAGCTCGTCTACGAATCGCACGAATAATGAGTCTGCTGATTTCGCAGACTGCATCTTATTCTCAGATTCGTGTTAGTCCGAGCATTATCAATCGTCTTGTCCGTATACCCTTAATCGCGAAAACACGATAAAGTATAGCGCATAATATCGATCTTTGAAATGCGTAAAAGCGGCAAATTCAACGATGCAAAACGCGCGTGTCGTGTATACGAGGTGAAAGTATAGAAACTGAGTTTATTTGTTTTTCGTATCACCCCTGGTATACGACGTCGCGAGAGTGTTCGCTCTCAATGGCATTTGTCCGAGTGACAAAAATTCTCGTTTCACTTCGATATCAAAATAAAAAATAAAAATAAAAATAAAACAAATATTCGACCAAAATTTTTCAATAAAACGAGCAAATAAATTGCGAATAGAGCCGAGATCTCGCGGTGGTAGCGGAATGAATATATAAGAAATGTCACGCGTGCATATGTGTGTGAAAATAAGTATCGATTTATGACGAAGAAAAAATACTGTCTGCATCTCTAGCATTTATGTGCAGTGACATCACACTGTAAATCTGTATAGAATACCGTTCATGGGATGAGAAAAGTGTTTTTATGAGGCACATAAATATGTGGGTGCTGCTGCTGCTGCTGCATATATACCTGCGAGCCGGATTTTTGTAGAACCAAATCGGTGAAAAGATCAATAAAAAAAAAAAGGCTCAAGGGAACGTTTCCTAAATAAATACAAACGTATCTTCCTGCATAAGTGTTAATGTACATGTATTTATAGACACTGTCTATGTGTATATTTAGCTATTGAGAGAACCACTGCTTCTGTATCGAAATATAATTTTCAAAAAAGTGTTATATATTCAGGTTAAATTTGTACAAATAAACGGAGGGAAAATAAAATCCTGACAATGGTGGTGCACAAATTCGTTGAGAACAAGTATTTCGAATGATTTTTTTTTTGATGAGGCAAAATGAAAGGAGAATTGACCGAAATTCATTGTTTTTATTTCTTGCTTTCATACTCGCATCAGAATATTTAATTTGTCTCTCATTCAGTTTTTTTTCTCTTTTTTTTTCGTGTGTATTTGGATGTAAATGATTCTTAAAAAACCGAGACTTTTGGGGTCTGAAATTTCGTTGTGACCCGAGGATACGTGATTTTTTTTTTTTTTTTTTCAGACATTTTTGCACAAACATTTATCTCGTGACGTTTCATTAACGTTGCGAGATGGGAGAACAAACGAGCGAGTCAGTTGTAATAACGAGGGCCCTGAAAAAAAAGCCCTTCGAGGAGGGGTAAATACTGTTATTAAAAATTGCATGTATCTCGCGACGATTCGTAAGATCCGATGAGGATACGCGGACATGCGCTGAACTTTTATAATCGAATCACTAAGGCAAATACGAAATAAATCTTTTTTCACGTTTTTCTCGATACTCCTCGGTTGTCTCGAGTGACGCTACATTTACGTAAAAAAAAATAAAACAATATTTGAAAATAAAAAAAAAACTGAAGAAAAATTCTCGAGAACAATAATAAACGTAGAAGAAAGGAGAGGGAAAAGAGAATACGAAAGAGTGAGAAAGAAAGAGAGAGAGAGAACGAGTCAGCGACGAGATAAGAACAAGTCTCCGTGGTCCAGGCGCGATATTTCAACTTTTATATTCACGCCAGGCAATGATTCTCTCTCGGTCTCTCGGGTCGATCACTTGGGCACACACAGGATCTCGAGGAACTCTTTTGCTATACCTGAAGAGAAGTCTCTCTCTCCCTCTCGCTCTCTCTCTCTCTCCCTCTTTCTCCTGCGAGAAAGATGCTGCGTGTGTACTGCTGCGGCCACAGCAACGAGAGATCCAGCCAGAGAGCCAGCCAGGCGCTGCCACACCCCGATGCGATTAAACCTGTTGCTGCTTCGCTCGTGGCAGGATGTATATACATGTATATCTCCTATACATATATATATATAGTTGGCTCGACGGGGTTTCACTGAGAGCTCAAGAGAGAAATACGTGCCGCACCCCTCTTGCTTGTCCTGCTGAACCACCTCACCCCACCCTTTTCCATTCTCTCATACTCCTACACCCCCGCGCCAGTTGATTCTTCTTTTCCTCTTCTCCTCCCCTCCTCTCTCTCTCTCTCTCTCTCTCTTGCTCCTTCTTTTGCCCATCTCCGTGGAAGTTACCTTTGACATACCCTTACCACACAAACATTGTCTTGTACCGATCGATGCATCCTCTCCGACCCAACTATGCAGTCTGGCTCTATGAAACAAGCTTGCAAAGAAGAGGAGAAAAGCGAGACGGAAAGATGGAAGAAACTCTTTTTCAATCGACGAAATGAATCTCGAGTTGTTCCAGAATTTTTTATTCTTCCAATTAAAGTTTGAAGCAATTTTTTCAAACTTTTGTTTTGACAGATTTTTAGCAGGTTTCGAGTTCCCTGGAACGAAATCGAACGAAATCGTTATAGAGGATCGGTGACGTTTGGCAGCAGAATTCAGTGAATCTGTCGTTGTTGGCCTACATTTTTTTCAGACATTCAATGTGCCTGGATTGTTCAGCTTTTGTCGCAGCTTCCCATATCTGTAAGAGCCACGAGAGAACATTTATTTTTCAGTTAATTAGAGTAAAATAAGGGAGATCGAATTCGCATAAATTAGTTGAAAAATCTTACGATTTCGTTGTTTGTTTGTTTGTTTCAACGTTGAGAGATCGAAACGCCGGATCGTTTCATCGAATGAATTAGACAGAATTGGAATGTAAATATTTCTGTGTCGATCACGAATAAATTCATTCAAATAAATTCATAAATTCATGACTCTTTTCGGTATTTTATATCTCGTATGTATAGATTCATCTGATATATTTCAAAAGGAAGGGGCTGGACCAAAGGCGAGGCAATTAATGAAGATGTTGACTTTGAAATTAATTGTTGCCACGAGTTAACGATTCGTATTGCTATGAATTTTTTGGAGGATTGATGATGGATACATTTAAGAGGAGATTGAAAAAAAAAAAAAAAAACGAAAAAATCGTTTTTTTTTTCTCTCGGAGCACGAATACGACCATGAAAAAGTTAATTGATAGAAATTTTTTAATCGATTCGCACTATATGGAGCCTGGCTCTCTCTCTCTCTCTCTCTCTCGTATTGTTGACGATAATGAGAGGGACTGTTTGAGAGCTGACCGATGCACGCGTCAATTAAACAAATATTCTTCGAGAACTCGAGTTCCGTCAGGATCGATCGATCAAACGACCAAACGCGGATACACATAGAAACCATCGACACACGGACCCAGCACGACTTAGATGAATAAACCTTCGTTTCTTATACACACGGGCGCACACATACCTGCGCCCAGGTACGCACGTGCGCACGTGCGTGTCGCGTGCGCGCACACACGCACACGCGCTAGCGGGCACCAACACACATACGTGCGCGGGTACACCGCGCGCGAACGAGCGAGCGACCGAGTCCAACGACCTCACGGGTCGACCAGTTCGTTCAAAAATGAGGTGCACTCGGCTATCTCTGGCTCGATCTTCGGCCCATCCGGTCCTCCATTCTCAAACCCACAACAGACTCCCGCTCGAGTCCAATTAAAATAAGAAAAAAAAAATAAATAAAACAATTTAAGTTGAAGAAACTTCTCGACGACTTCATTTAAATTGTTTTTCTTTTTGTTTTTTTTACATTAAAGCTCACTTCGTATTGTTTCGTCCGAGTCATTCTTGTCAATTTCGTCAGGGAATCTACGATAATTGACGATCGCCATCGATCATCCTCACGAACGAGACACTTTTTGTTTATTCTTTTTTTATTTTTCCGGATATTTGCTCAGTTCTAAATTCGTTGTTGATTTTTCATAGGAAAATTTTGTCAGAGACTTGGATAAATTCGCGAGATCGATGAATAAACGGAGAATATTATTTTTAATTTCGTGACCGATAAAGAAGTCGGTTTTATCCGTGACGCGATATATATTGGGCGATAAGGATTGAAAAGAATCGGGGAAAATTTTTCGAAAATCATATTTTCGTAGTGCGTCATACCCCAGCGAAAGAGCGTCGGTATATGCGCGAGGAGAAAATCGACCGTGTTGAGATACATGCGGGAATTAATCACATCGATAGGGAGCATGAGCGAGCAGATAGCGATTTATTTATCAGTATGGACGATGACGCAAATGGTTAGAGCTCGAACAAAAAAAAACAAATTCGATGGGATGGAAATCTCTCGCGCGAGAGCAGGGGGACATGCTCGAAAAGGATTTACGAAAAAAGTCGTTTTTTTTTCGACGAGACAGAAACTCCAGGTTTCAGCTTTACCGCAGGGACGAGCGATTTGAAAATGGCTGCACTTCAAAAATTCAATTTTTCAATATTCTCATTCAATTTTAATTAAAAAATTTAAAGAGCGCACCATCGAACGAAATCTCCGGCAAATACGAGTGAGCGAATGTCCATAAGCGATGACATCAAAAGGTGAACCAAAATACACGCTTTATTTCCGTCTGAACTTTGCAACAAAATCGTTCAATCGGAATAAATAAATAAAAGCATCCCTTATAGTAACAATATTATGACGCAAAAGGCATTTATTCTGCGCCGACGATGTCAACGCCCGATAAACCTATAAATATACGAGAAAAAAAAAAACAATGCCTGCTTCTCTATGTGCGTCAAGGGTATATAGACGAGCTCTATTCTATTCTTTTTTTGTTTCCTATACCATCGATCATTCCGCAATGGAGGTAGACGGGAAACATCGGGGACTATAAAAAGCAGCTAGACATACGTCTATCGACGTTCTGAAAGAAGATACATATATCGTGTTATTCGTGTCGCACGAAGGAGGCAGAGAGAGGTTAGGGGTTGGGTGTGCGAGGTGATAGCGAGACGGGTAGAGAGGATCGAAGGGGGCTCTGGCGGAGGACGAGAAAGAAGGGAGAAAAGCTTCGGGGAGGGTAAAACATGGAGTCAGGGGTGGAGAGGAAAAGTTGGAGTGAAATGATCGCGAGGGGGGGTAGGCGGAGGGGTGGGGAGGGGAGGGGGACAGGGCAAGGGTAAACAACGATGGCGACAGGTAGTCGGGGGAACGGGGGTGAGGTTCATTGAGAAACGGCACGTGTATGACGACGCCCGCGAACGGATCGCGTTCGCGTTACGTCGAACGCTCGCCCGTGTATATATGCGCTACGAAGAATAAGAAGAGGAGAGATCCCAGCAGCGGGGTAAGGAAGAGGGTAGTTCTCGAGAAACACCGGGGGTTGCCATGCGACCGGCGACTGGCCGAGTTGCCCCTGGCAACCATTGCGTCACTGCAGCTACGCGTGACGTCACGACGCTAGTGCCCTTGACCGCCAGGCTCTCGCTTGACGACCCCACGGGCATCCCTCATCGTGTGCTAACCCTCCCTCCTCCCCCACCCTTTCCTCATCGCGCAAACACGCGCTTCCGCATATTCAAACTTTTTGTGCTTTTTCTCATGTTTATCGACTCGTATTCTCCAGGGTATCAAACCGTTTTAAATGTTTCACTGTCTTTTTTTTTTATGCTTTTCAAACACTCAACGGATTTTTAAATCCGTTTTGTTTCGGGGAAAACAAAAATACTCGATTACGATCGGACTAGCATCGCGTGGTTTCAGCTCAAACGAAGTTGGGAGAAGTGTTGACGGATGCGAAGTGTACGAACTCAGGGGAGCTGAAATTAATGGTCTTTGAGCTTTTGGTGAAAAAAGTTTTTTTATTTCGTTGAAGTTAGTGTTGAGAATCTAATGGAGAAAAAAAAATTAATTTGGTTTAGATTACGCGTAGGCAGGAATATCTTTTTTGTTGGTTGCTTTGATTTATATTTCACTCACGAATCTTCAACTTCTCTGATGAACCCTTTGACCTTCGGGCTCCTTCTCTGCCCTATAAGGAAAGAACCCTCGGTTCTTTCGTCGTGCCAGAAAATTCGAATAATTCCTGATGGAACGGCTTACGCTTCCGCTCCGAGGGTATGGCTCTTATCAACAGAGGATCGCGGGGGAGGAGGACGAACCGGGAAACTCTGCACGAGCCAGTAGATCATTGATGTTGCACGACCTCGCGTATTTTCATTCATGAAACTGTTGCGCACAGGGGGAAGAAGGTCGAGAACACGCAACCCCTGACATACATATATACTCGTCTGTCTGAATGTTTATATTTCTGGAAATACATCTACGCCGTTGCGGTTACGACTCGTACATTTTATTATTCATACTTTTACAAAATAATGATGTCGCAAAAATGCTTTTTCGACATTTTAACAAAGTATAGAATTTCGAAAAAATTTTCCAAACTCATCTATTTCGTATTTTTATTTTTCTTTCGATGCTGACTTTTGAAAACTTCTTGGTCCAATGAATATTGGGAATGTTAATATTTTGTTTTATCGTAGCATCGAAAAAAGAGGTCTTTTGCACACTTCGTCATTCTCCAGTCGCTGTCCAGTGATGTCAACTTAAAAAATGACGAAATTCTGGTATTCGATGAAATCATTTTCGTTAGAACCAGCAGCTGAGCAGCATACAGGCAGACTTTCCACTGGAGTAACAGAAGTTAGATCCAAATATGAGGTTGTTAAGATCCTGGATGTGAGAGCTGATGTACATTTTTTAGTCTTGATATTCGGATGGAATCATCCGATAGATGAAGAGATGAAGAGAAGAACTGTCGGAGACGTCCGGAAGAGGACAGAGTGACCGATCCATCATCTGCTCCCTAAATTCGATTTAAATTTCCAACAGTCCCGGCTGTGCCTCAAAAATGGTAAAAACGCTGGTAAAGTCTCGAGTCTCACTTTGGAATTTGTTTTTCCGACTATTCGCCTACGCCAATTGGATTTCCAAAAAAATAAAAAGAAAATATGAGCGAGTTTCTGGTGTTCGAGAGTCGACTGCTGACAGAACAGCGCACCCACAACCCCCTGAGGGTCTGAAACGTTTCGAAAAATGTGTCGGAATCGCAGTTGGGGAAGTTGACAGATGGGAAAGGACGGAGTTGACATATGAGAAGAATCGCGACCCTGGAAAAATGGAAGTCGACGTAGCACGACATGGAAACTACTGAATTTCGTACTCCTCGCAACTCGGTCGGTATCTTATAGGGCTGAGATAATTTCTATTGGTAAATAAACTTGCTCGAAGTAGTTCGATATATTGAAAAAAAAAACTCGTGCCCACACTCGCATTATTCTGATGGAAATTTTATTCATTTTTTTCAAGCAATTCTTTTTAGAAAAGTAAAATGACAAAAAATATCCATTTTCTTCATTGTGTCAAAAGTTTCCCATAAAACTGGAAAACAGAATTCGAAAGTCGAGGATGCAAACTCTAGAAACTTTTTTACAAAAATCATTTTCATAAATTTCTGACAGCGCTGGGTCCACGATCGTTTTACTCGGTTTCTGCTACTCAATTGAAAATGAGTAAAAAAAATAGAGCTGACAGGGGGTGGCAAAAGTCGTCACCGGGCTCCTCACCTCCGCATTGTTTGCGCGTATCCATAGACATACGCGAGCAACAACGCGGTGGTGAGTTTCCTGGATAACGACTTTTGACACCTTCCCACTCTCGGGGTGTGTTTTTCCAGAAACATAAAAGTACTCCAGGCTTCTCGTACGAGCTTTTCGTGACACGCGAAGTATTATGTTATTTCGTTTTTTTTTTCTCTCTCTCAATGACCTTGCGAACTACGTCAGTGCAGAACTTCCGCAAGTTTTCTAAGGGTGGGGCACGTGTTTCCACGTGTGTGTGTTTTTTTTTTTTTTTTATTATTCATTCGTGCTACAAGAGTCAACGCACTGTATATCATTATTCACCGGTGACTTTATTTTTTTTTTTTTATTCACAGGGGCAATATCGAGCATGTGTGACGTGCATAGAATCGACTTTATTCACGGTCACCGATCTAATTCCGTTTATAGCTCTGTTCCATGAGAATTTATTTCTGGATACCAATCTGACTGAATTAACGAAAGAACGCAACTGGATCGTATAAATTGATGAATAGTTTTTTTTTTTTTCTTTAAATTTTTGCTTACGTTTAGCAATTTTTCTGAAACGTTTTCTCTCTTTTAATTTATTCGATCGATCGTTGAATCTTGGGGGTCGAGAAAAAGTACAAATTTTCAATTTTATTGAGGTAAAATATTTCGAATGATTTTCAGCAAAGTTCCGAGTCCCGAAACTAAAATTTTTTCGACTGCTGCATCCTTGAATCTGAAAAAGAGACAAAGCTGAAGGAAATCAGGCATATTTTTCAATCTTTTATTCAAAATAAATTGTTATAGTTCAGTCGTCGAAGAAAGTTCGTTAAATTAAAAAACTTTGATCGACTTCCTGCCACGATTTTGTTGATGATTTGAGAATTTGGTCCAATTGTATACTGAATTTCTGATTGGACAGAATTTGATCGATCGTTAGCTTAATCGTTGAGATTGCATTGGCGAGATACGAAAATATTATCTAATTACGAAGTGCCCGTAAATAATACGATACTTTTACTTCGTTAATATTGATTCGATTCCATTAATATTGATTCGTTCATTCGAAGTTAATATTCGATGAATATCTGCTCGAGATCGCGCACCCACGTTCGTTCCTTTCGATTTTTCAGGTGCTCACCAGCAATAAATTATCGCGCAAAATTTATCAAAATAAGAGAACAAAAAGGGGCAAACAAAAAATTGATGAAAATTTCATTGAAAAAAGATCATTTTTCTTACTTATTGGCAAATGAGCGAATAAAATGTGGGCTCTTAGGGTACAAGCTTATTCGTTCGAGTGCGGCTTTGCATGGTCATTCATAAAACGCGCCACGCGACCCATTTTACGTGAGACTTTCGTTATAGGAGCGGCGTGAATGTGTATATTTCTTATGGTACATAATTCGTGTGTGTGTTCGTGTTTATGTGTGTCTATGTGTGTGTGTGTGTCAGTGCGCGAGGAAAGCTATACATGTTGTTTGAGGTGGGCGTTCATTCATGCAATGTGTGGGCGAACGTCAGGCGTTACTGGAATTTCTTGCCAAAGACTTTCGGGTCCGGTTTTTTTTTAATTTTTTTCCTCAAACTTTCCCCTTCTCGCGCGATTACTCCCCGGGACCCTGAATAATATTCTAAGGACGATTTAATATCTTTTTTTTATATCCACGTATATGTCAATTCGTGATCTACAACTTCCGCCTGACGAATTGCCTCTCTTTTCGCTTCATCTATGAATGAAACTTTATAATTTTTTTCTTTCTTTTTTTTTTTTTACGGCCACCATCAAACCGCAACACTTTGCATTAATATGTTTCGAGATTCGTGATAGAGCTGCTGGACATTATTGAATATTGAAAGTAGGATATATTCGTTTTATCGAATTCATTTGCATATTCATAACTGTATTCATATTCATATCGATTTTTATTGGGGTGAATAAAAAAATAAAAATAAAAATAATAATAAAAATGGACTTTCTCGTTCTATCACAGTCGCGGTCGATCGTGTCAATGTACATACTTCATGAAAAAGTAATTTTCTTATGATTTAGGCCTTCGGAAGAAAACTTCCGGGTTCTCGCTGACGATGTTTAGTTTTTTTTTTTTAACCGTCGCAAAATGGTGAGTAAGAATCGATTTTACGGTTTCGCGACAAAAATTGTTGTCACTCGATAAAAATGGGTGTTTTTTCTGATTTTATTCTCTCGGTTTCTCTTGAGCGTAATAATTTTTATGTAATTTTTGCAAGTACGATTTTTGCTTAAAATCTATAATATTTTTACGAGACTTCGTTTGTTTACGAGAAAATAATCGAAGAGAATTTAATTCGAGGAGCTGAACGATGATCTCGTATTCAAGGGACATTGGGAGATGATTATTTGATTTTTCACAAACTCCTGGCAAGAGTAGTGTCCGCAACCACTTTTTTCCAACGTCACCCATTCGCAGGAGGGTCAAAGGAAACTGCAAAAAACTTGACCGCTCGTTTCGAAATTTTAATTTCGTTAAAACCTTCAAATAAATTTTGTTAAACACATTCAACAATATTTTATCGTCTCAACAAAGATTAATTCCGTTACAAAAAAAGTTTTGTTATAACATTCGAAATATCGTCGTCCGAAGAAAAAAAAATTCCTCGAATACCTTGGCTCAACAAAATATTTAAATATTTCAACAAAATTTCGTTGTTCAGTGCGGTGCCCGATCGAAAAATCAAAAACCCTGCCTCTTGTTCTCCACTCTTCGAATCAACAATCCCGGAAAAAAGAACGCCCACAATTAGGCCCTGTCTTAATAACGTTCTTTCCCTAAACTGGTCCAACGTTAGAAGCAGCCCGATCCAAAAAAATCCACCTGCTCAAAGAAGAATTCATCGAATCGATTCCAGCTCCGAAACAGAGGAAACGATGAATCAGCGTATATTTGTAAAAAAAAAAAAAAAAAAACAAAACAAAAAAGGCGCAGGCCCTCATTTAACATTTATTTAAATATTTCATCGCTGCGTTTCAATTCATCCCGTATACAATACAAATATAAGGAGGCTAGACGTATCACTGTCGTGACTCCCAGTCGCCGCGACCACGTGTTTAATCCATTCAAGCTTACCCACATATATATATATATACAAGGCAAATATATACACATGTTAAATCTCTGGTACCTTTTGCCTCCCATTGGCACATGTAACACGTTTTACAAGCCTCAACGAGCATGAGAGTGCATTTATTTCTGTCTATTTCATTCTATGAAGCAAACTCACTTGATTTTTTTCTCTTTTTATTTTTTTCATTTTTTTTTTTTTACTCTTACGAAATTTATCTCGTCTCTACATAAGTGTATACACACACACACGATCGCGTATACGCAAGAATAATAAATATAAAAATATAAATATAATCATATGTATTTATACGGATATACAGACGAGTTGGCGATTGTATTTGTGAGATCGTCGTAGCAATGGATAGACACATATACCGATCTCTTGGAAAACCCACGCGTTTGCCATCCTCCCATTCATAACGGGAGAGAGAGAGGCGACTTACAACAGTGGCGCGCGCGCGCTCTCTAGAGAGCCCGCGACCACCACCTTCGTACGTAGCACCTCCTCTGCTTTCGCTTATCCCAAGATCATTCCTTCGATATATGCAGATCGTTAAAACGTATCGCGGTGCCTCCGTTTAAAAAGCGTCGTTTCATTCATACACCGAATGACATTTTCGTCAATAACGCCCCCCACCCTCCTCCTCCCGCCGGTCCTTTCGCCCGGTTAATGCAAAGCGCACCCGAGGATTTCGAAATCAATCTCCCCGGACCCCCCGAGGCAATTGATTTCGTATTACCGTGACACTCTACTACAGGCGACAAGGTCAGCTTCCTCCTCGACGACGACGTTCATCTTGTTTTTTTTTTTTTCGAGTCTCATTCACCATTCGACTTCACCAAGGTAACTCATCTCGAGGTCTCTGCATTTTCGAAATACGACAGACCGCGTACGAGAGCTAAACGTTTTCTGAACTCCCTGTAGATTTCTACGATCCTGTATTCACTAAGGTACGACGTTTTTACGCTTCGAAAGAGATATATTACGTCAGCACACCTCTCTCGCGCCATTCATAAAATTCAGATTTGGAGAAGTTGGAACCTTTCTCTCTCAAGTTATGCTCGGGCGCGATTGATTCGAATGCGGGACTGGAAGCCTGAAAAGGTTTTTGACGATCCCGACGAGAGCGACGATCGTACAGATATTTCGGGCACTTTTGTTGTAATTTTTTTGTTTTTTTTTTGTGCAAAACGAAGAAATGGGAATTGATATATAAATTTTGTAGATACGCTGCTCGCTGTGTTCTTTTTTTCATTTTATAAATCACCGGATATTTGCGAGAGAGGAGATATATCCTTGTATGGAGCGAAGAAAACGAGTCTTTGAGGTCCGGAGAAAATGGGAGGGAGATACATTACGATGCGAGCCGGTTTTCTGTTTGGTTAATCGTTGCTGTGATATTACGCATGATATCCTACGCGCGCACGTGTTATTTCTAATGCAAAATACTTCATTAACGATGCCCGATGATTTTACTGCCGGAGGAGAGCGACGAGAGTGTTTACAGGAGGGAAAGCAGAAAATTAAGGGGAGAAGGAGGAGGAGGAAGAATTCGATAATCAATTATGGGCTCGGGGGCCCTGTCAAAAGCGCCAGTAAAATACGGCCCTTTTCTTCGTTTCAACCTTATTTTACGTTCTCCAACGTTTCCGATACGCCGAATATATTTCTAGTTTCGATCGGAATTTCTCCGAAAGCCATTCACCGGCAACGTTTTTACGATTAATTCGCTAAAGCTTCATTCGTGAATGGCACACCGGGATGACGCAACTTTAATAACAGTATTTATTGACCCCGTATCGACGGCGAACAGACACGATTTCGGTTTCGTTATGGATAAATTCTCTTGTCTGTGATTTTTTTTTTGTGAATATACATGGGAAGCAGCTTACGTCATTTCGGGGGGTCGACGTGACCACAAACTTTTTTTTTTTAATTTCCTGAAATTTCGTTATCGGGGCAACGGTGATTTTTCTGAATGATTTCTTCCTCGGTTTCTTCTCCGGTTTGGAGTGGCCTCGCGGTGACTTTTACGGTTTCTTTATTTACGCGATTTTGTGGATTAAAAAATCGGATTATCGAAATGTGACTTTTTTGCTTTTTTCGAAATCGATTTTACCGCGTGAAAATCGCGGTGCTAAATTTATACAATTTTCAGGCAGTTTGGAAACTTTCTTGATGACGAATTTTTTTTGTTTTCTTTGTGCAATTATCGTTATTCAATTTTCATAAGTCCCAACAGATGTAGCTTCTTCAAAAAAAAAGTTCATCTACTTTGAATCAGCGTTTAAAGATTTTTCAATTTTACTCGGTTGTCGAAACAAAAATGAAAAACAAAAATCGTGTGAAAATGATGAAAATAAAATGAAAATTAAAAAGAGTTTAAGTTTTTAAGATTCGGAGCATTCTACATCTGAAAGTCCATAAAAAAAACTGCATTAATGAACTGATAGCGCGCCACTGAAAACGAAATTTCGTTGCAACCTTAAAATATTTTGTTGAATACGTTCAACGATATATTTCGACAAGGCAACTGAAGATTTCGTGGTCCCAACAAAATTTCGTTTCGGTATGAAAAATTTTTGTTGCAATATTTGGAATTTCGTTGGGTGAAGAAAAAAAAAAACAAATTTTGTCGAATACGTGCAACAAGAAAAGTAGCCAAAAATCGAAAAATTTCCAAATTTGTTTCCACTCATTTTTTACACGTTAGAAAATCATGAGAAAAACCAGGCGAATAAAAAAAAAATGATTTTTGGAGGATGTAGAATGACGTAAAATGCAAACTGGAAAAACGAGCTCACTTTAGAATCCTTATATCGTAGATATCAAGAAATTCATCGTGGCGAAAATATGCCTGGAGAATTGACCGAAAGATTCGATCAAGAGAAAATATTAATACAGAGATTTCGATAAAATCTCAAATTGAGAAAATTTGTGTGGGCGAGAAAATTTCTCTGCTATTATACTTGAATTTCGTAATTTTATGAATCCACCCTGTATGAGAAAGCACTTTTCGATTTTCACGAATAAAGAGCTGAGAGCGTAGGTGAAATTGACGATGAAAAATCGTTCGACGAAGAGAGCAAAGAATCGTTCGGTGATTAAAATGAAATTTAGACAGGCCCTACAACTTTTTCAAATGGATCGCGTTAAGGGGGCTGGCTACACACAACAATGTTGCCATGTTAAAAGCATAGAAAAATTCTCGAAATGATTAGAATTTAATGAAATTTGGTGAGCATATTCTTTTGGATCAAATATGAATATACAAATTTTTTAAGATTTTTCTTCTACATAGTTTTCGAGTAATTTAACACTAGAGTCAACATCCGTAAGCATAGAATTCTGATATATATAGGTATATCTTTTGCATATTGTAAACTCCAATTATTCGACAACAATGTAGACGAAAAATTTGAAAAAATTTTTGTCATTGCATTTGATGCTAAAGAATGTTATAACTAAATTTTATTAAATTCTTATCATATTCTCGTATGTAGCCAGCCTCCTTAAAGCGAAAGGACGAATAAATTTAAAAGGGTAGAAACAGGCATTCGGCCGAATGCGAGAATATAATTTCGTGTCTTTTGATAACGCTGTCAAGATGCCTGCTGGCAACGGTGAATGATACACTTTCACCAAAAAATGATTTCACAAATAATGGAATTTTCGAAAATCTATAAAAAAAAGATGCACATAAATGGAACAGAGATGAAAATTCATTAAAATTTGTATGGAAAGATTCTCGCGTATGAGTGTATTTGATTTTTCGAAGACTGGTCCAGGAGAGTATCGTCGGAGGTGAGCAGCGCACAGCTCGATTTCCTACTTGGCCTGCGGCACGCTCTTGCGAGAGAGAGAGTTCGCGAAAGCGCGCTCCAAGCTCGATTTTGCTCGCACGCACTCATACCTGGAAGTATGCACCAATACGGACAATTGAAAATGCATTGAGCGAGTAGTTGGTGAATAAAAATTTACCAACACGAAGAAAGTAGAAGAGACGAGAATCGCGCCAACTGCCACCATAGGATAATGCACGCCGACGCACGAGAGAGTCTCTCTCTCTCTCTTTCTCATTGTTTCTCCGTCTTTGTAGGGATCAAAGTATAGCCTGTTGCACCAACACACGAACATCGAACCTGCACCGAGGTCGGGCTCGTTCGTTCATTCACACGTGCGAGCAGGGCCCACGCGTTCTAGCTCCCTTGCTCTCACTCGCCCTGACTCGCTCGCTCGCTCGCGCAACGCCGAGCGCGAACCATTCGTCCATTCATAAAATGCACTGGCGTGCCGCGCACGCGCCTCGTACATACATCCTTCACTCCTTTCGCTCTCTCTCTCTCTCTCTTTCTCTCTTCCTGGCTTTCTATCTCTCGAGCTCTTTTAACGCCAACACAAACACAACGAGACCACTATCATCATTATCATTATCCCCAAAGATAGATAGAGAAAGAACAAGAGAGAGATTGTGATTGTGATTAATTTATTTATGCCCTAGAATTTCCATGGGGTTATATAATAATTAATTTGTAGAATAAGAAATATTTACAAAATTATAACAAAGTAAAATGATGTAAAATAAAGTGCAATAAAAATGAAGAAAAATAGTGATTGCGAGGAACAAGGATTTTACAGAATCAATCCTCGTTATTTGTTCTTAGCCTTAAGTATATAACTACAAGAGAGAGAGAGAGAGAGAGACTTTGATTGTGATTAATCTATTTATGCCCTAAAATTTCCATGGGTTAATGGTTATATAATAATTAATTTGTAAAATAAGAATACAGAATAAATACAAAAGGATATAAAACAAAGTACAATAAAAATGAAGAAAAAGAGAGTGATTGCCAGGAATAAGGATTTTACAGAATTAATCCTCCTTATTTGTTCTTATAGCTTTAAGTATATAACTACAAGAGAGAGAGAGAGAGACTTTGATTGTGATTAATCTATTTATGCCCTAAAATTTCCATGGGTTAATGGTTATATAATAATTAATTTGTAAAATAAGAATACAGAATAAATACAAAAGGATATAAAACAAAGTACAATAAAAATGAAGAAAAAGAGAGTGATTGCCAGGAATAAGGATTTTACAGAATGAATCCTCCTTATTTGTTCTTATAGCTTCAAGTATATAACTACAAGAGAGAGAGAGAGAGAGAGAGAGAGAGAGAGAGAGAGAGACTTTGATTGTGATTAATCTATTTATGCCCTAAAATTTCCATGGGTTAATGGTTATATAATATTTAATTTATAAAATAAGAATACAGAATAAATACAAAAGGATATAAAACAAAGTACAATAAAAATGAAGAAAAAGAGAGTGATTGCCAGGAACAAGGATTTTACAGAATTAATCCTCGTTATTTGTCCTTAGCCTCAACTATGTAACTATAAGAAAGAGAGAGAGGAGAGAGAGATTCTGATTATGATTAATTTATTTATGCCCTAAAATTTCCATGGGGCAATGGTTACAAAATAATTGGATTCGTAGAATAAGAAATATTTGCAAAGATACAACAAAGTAAAATAATACAAAATGTTATAAAATAAAGTACAATAAAAATGAAGAAAAAAAACATGATTGATTGCAAGGAACGAGGATTTTACAGGATTAATCCTCGTTATTTGTTCTTATCGTTAAGTACATAACTATAACTAGATGGATTGTGCCTCTAGAGAAAGAAGAGAGGGGTCAAAGAGGGAGGGAGTAGATACACAGTTTAACACAGTCGCAAACTCCCATGGGACTCACTGCACCATGTTTAAAAGCAACATACTCTTGGCGCACGCTAATAATGGGCCTTGCCCAGTCACTCTGTCTCTCTTCCACCCTCCCCCTTCTCCCTCTCTCTCTCTCCCTCGATGGGGTACGAACTGTACAGTGTATACCAGCAGTTCGAGTCTCCTCGAAGACCCAGGCACACGGACACGGGGCGCCGCGAACCACCACAATGGTTGGTTGACCCCAGGGTTTACAGTTCAGCCCATAAGATCCTCGACGCGCGCACTAAGTGAAGAACCGAAAGGACATTACCAAAGCCTTCTTTTTCTCTCTCCTTCTGTCTCCTTTTCCGTCTTCCCTTTGAGCTATCTCTCGCTTTGGCTCAGCTCGCGCTTGTCTCAAATTAGCATGATAAATAAACAGGCTTAAACGAATTTAATAATTTTTAATAAATCGTTTAAACATTATCTCGGTGCAAGGCTCGATATAATTATGTCAAATAACTCGTTTTCGTATTTATTTTCACCATCTTTCAAAATACCAAGTGTCCAAGTGTCATATCGTAACGAGACGCCCAGTCTTTTATTTGTGGCTCTCGCATTACATCTTTTTTAATATATTTTTCCTTCTCAGCGATCTCTACTTCGACTCACTTTCAACTGTCGAACACAATAATAATTTTTCCATGTTTATTGGAATTTTTTTTTGTTCCACAATATCGTATATCCACATCGAGAAACTTTAGAAAAAAAAACGTTGATCTCCACAAAGCTTTATATTCATTCGAGACCATACCTTAAATGTTTCCCGTTGAGGCGTTCACTGTACTCCTTCTTAACTGCCCACAAACGTATATCATACCCATTAATCATGAAAATCTCGCACTGCCGGAGTCTTGCAACACATTTTATGTTTGTATATATTTATATATATATATTTGTGCGTGTGTATACCTTGCATTTTTCCATTCATCGCACGCATCAGCGTTAGATCAAATCGGTGTTATTAAAATATACGTCGTTGTTGTTGTTGTTGTTTTTATTTTCTTTGCTTTCTTTTTCTCGTATTACGTGTACGACGTTGCGCTTGTTAATTCGAGCCACGTTACCATTTATGTATATTTGTTGCATACTAAATGCATGATCTAATCAGCCAAATGAGATTGATCTTTTTTTCATTACGGAAATATTGGCGACCGGTTGATTCGAGTGTCGTTACATACGAGCGCATGCATGCTTCAATATCGCATCGCGCTCGAACGCGTGTATAGCATTTTTTGGTCGGCAACGCTCTTGTGCGCGTGCACGATCAATCGCGCACCACTCGCATTCATCCATTCATAAAATGCATCGGCGTGCCAACTACCGCCAACGCAACACACACCCCGATATTTGACGCTCCGCTGAATAAAACGGCGCTAAACTGGCGCCATATTGCCAAATCACAATACACACTACCGCGCGACCTCTGCTTTGACCACCTCGATCGTGGCACCGACTCATCTCAACGGTTTCTAATGTCATTATGGTTTTTCAAATCAAATTCGTCGTTGAAGAGTCCAGCCGGAACGTACACACCAGACGCAATTTCGACGATTTTCAAATCTGAATTTCAATGCTACGGAGCCAAGATCCGGAATCTAGATTATTGAATTGAACCTCCGATTCGCATTGCGGACCATGCGAGGATCTTGTTTTGACTTTTTTGACACGGTATTTGTCACTATCAAGAATTGTGTGAGGTGACTCCGTCGGTAACGCGCGACTGTGAATGCAGCGCGCCCAAGCGTCGGTACGTCGTCTCACTGGGCCTATTATAACTTTCCAACAGCTTCGAATTTTTTGGCTCAAATTATAGCACGATATCGCTCGAGACATTGCAAAAGAAATTTATCTTGAAAATTTATAAAAAATATGAGCATAATTACAAAACATGGTGATACTAACGAAATATATGGAATGAACCTTTGTCAAACTTTGTTTTTGAACATATATCTAAACCTCTCAAAGTATATTATATATTTTTTGACGTCTGTGAAAATAGTTTCGTAAAAAAATATTAGATTCATTTATTCGCTTTTTCGCTCCTCGAAATCAGTGCATCGACTGATTTTGTGAAACAAGTCTTCATATTCGATTCGAATAATGCGCAGCATTTTGAACAGTAGCACATTCATAATAAACGGGTTTGTACTACTCATACCAGACAGCAGTCGAAATTGCTGTGACGTGTCGTAGAAATGTGTGCGCTGCTACATACGTTAACGTGGTTCACAACATAACCTCTGTCGGGTCCGACTGTATAGTAGAAATTTTCGGCAACTTATTGCCCGTGTTTTTATATCCGATGAATAATTCCTCCGTTTGTTCCTGAATATTTTGTAGCAAACATTCATTTATGAAGAATATAAATTTTAATAAACAATATGGCGCCACGTGTTATCGATGAAACGCCAAAAACTATGATTGTCATCGTTGCAACGATCCTCATCACATGGACATGGAACGTTGGAATGGTTAGGAGTGCAGGTTTGTTATTTTTCGTCATGATAATCTCGTGTACACGTTTTTTTCATCGATCGTCTTCGATATAATGAAAATGGATTATTTCTTTCAATAATTTTCTTTCGTATGCTCCATTTTATTTGTCGTTTTTTCGAGTCTCTTAATTTTCATGTCAAAATGCATGCACTTCCTCTTTTATTACACCAATAAAAAATTCGATTCGTCACGAATCGTTACATAAATATATGATAACAGGCAATTATGAGCACCATCACGATCCTCTGATTGAAGCCAACATCGAAGATATTTTCTTCGAGATTTTGCATCCTCCCGAGCTCAGTTACACATACAAAATACATCCCACCGAAGATTTTGGAACGCGTTTTGTAAGTATTGTGTCATTTTTTTCCTCGAACTTATTATTTTTATGGTTTTTTTTTGTTCGTTGTTTTCTTTCTGCCCTTTTATTTTGCGAATGAATGATTCTTGTAAGATCATTTAAAATGGAATGTATTTCGAAGATTTGTTTCAAAAATTATTGACGATTATTTAAGGCGTTACATCAGTCGTTTTGACAGAAAAAATCCTCCTGCTCGTATTTTTCTGATGCAGTTTAATTTTCTAAAAAAAATAAAAAATTGCCAGTCCTTTTTCCACGAGAAAGAAAATCGTAACTTAACATTTTCTCGAAATATCAAACGTTTCCGAGAGAGAAACACGAATCTGTTTTCTAGCCATCTCTCTCGCACTCGCGAAACTGACAGAACGACCACAGATGTCACTGGCAACATTTATTTCCATCGAAAATTTCACTGCTCGGCGATTCGCCGAAAAACTGACAAAAATTCAGCTTCCCTGACAGTGTTATAAGCATTTATATCTTATTACAAGATTATAAAAATAAAAAAAAATTGCTGGTTTATTATTTTTCTCAAGTTGTGAAGTTTTTGACTTCATGAAGTTTTCATGATTCGTGAAATAATGAAAAGTAGTAAAGAGAAAAAAAAAACACTTTAGAACGACAGTTTTTCGGGTCGGAAAATCGCGCTAGTTCCGGTAGAGCCAGAAACTGGATGCAGAAAGCCCGACAACATCGAGAAACTGGAGGGAAGCGTAGCACTCGTTTGGCGAGGGGATTGTACGTTTTTTCAAAAGAGTGCAATAGCCGAAGACTCCGGAGCAAAAGCGATAATCGTAGCTGATTATCATGCTAAATCGATCGACGATGAGAGAGATAGCCCGATGTGGATGGATTACTATTACATCGAAATGACGAGAGGCGATGATGAGCTCAAACGCAATATTAACATTCCAGCCGGTTTTTTGTTAGGCAAAAATGGCAGAGTCATAAGAGACACTCTAAGACGATTGAAACTTCCTTATGCAATAATAAACATACCTGTCAATTCGACGTTTTTGCCTGTTACGGAATTTCGTCAACCGCCTTGGGTTGCTTTGTAAATATTACAACGAAATATCACTGTGATAAATGTAATCATTGGAAATAAACTCTTCAGTCATTTTTTTTTCCCAGATCAAAACATGAGTTTTATCCTTGAGTTTTATCATTAAATTTACAGCGAAATTAAACTTGATTTAATTTCGTTCAAGTGACATTCCAACGAATCTGTTTCTAGTCTTGCTAAAAAAAAGGTTGAAAGTTTGTTGCGTAAATTAACAATTGATATTTTTCTATTGTAAGATGCTCGTTTTTGATTGACCCTTTTCCAAATTCCTTTCGAAATCGAAACATAATTTTCGCTAATCATTGAAAGTGTCTACTTCCAATGTTTGTTTTTTGTTCAATTTGTTCATTATTTTTTTGAATTTAATAAATGAACATCGAGTTGTACGAAAATGTTTTTTTTTTTTTTTGTTGAAATCGACGATGGACATTCTCTGAGAATATTTCGCACGAAATTTTGACGCTATACAACTTTGAGAAAATTATTCTGAGCTCGTAAATTTCGAAGTAAATTAAAATAAGGCTCCCATCTTCTTTTTTCATTGCCATTTTTTTTTTTTTTTTTTTTTTTAATAGAGAAACACGATATATTTCATGTACATGAAATGCAATATTTTTCCTCTCTTAGCAAGTAGTTATTATTATTAATATTATAATTATTTCGAAGCAGTATAAATTCATCTACTTTCATTTTTGTATTATAATTATTTATAATTTCAAATATTGTAAAGATTGTTTCGTTGATCGAAGCGTTCTGTGGCCTCTCAGGCATGTTGCACGCATGTATGCCAAAGAATTTGAACCGTCTCAGGTCACACAGTATTTAAAACGATGCCAATTTTATAGAATTGAAAAATTCAAAGTTATTCCGAATGCCATTATCAAGATTTTCAGTACCAGCCCGAAATTTGTATGAAGAGTCCAGCACGAGTATTGCTCGAATAATTTATCGTTGAAACTATTGATTCATTCGGGATCATTATGAAAAAATTAAAGTTTGTAGTATTTCAAAAAAAAAAAAAACGAAAGTTTCAATTGAATCGCGGATAACAAAAAAAAAAAAAAAATACGTGTGAAACAGCCTGCAAGTAAAAAGTTGATAGTCTTTTTACAATATTGAAAAGAAAGTAAATAAAAATATATAATATTGTATTTGTGTGTGTTTTTTTTTCACAAAGCATCGTACGCCTTGCCGTATATACCCGTATTTTGATAAGCGAAATTTTTTCCGAACGACCGTTCATTTCGCAAGTTTGTGTGTGCTCGATATATCGCGATTCCGCGCAACGGAAAAAAATAAAGTAAAAAAAGACGAAAGGTTTGTCGATGGGTCGAAGCTGAAGGCGGGTAAATTTAGGATTCGTAGGATTCGAGCCAACTGGTCCAAGGTCATTGCTACCCAGTTAAGTGTTGAGTCTCTTTTTCGAGCCAGCGCAAAGCTTGCAAGTTTTCCTGGCCTTGTAACAAAGGTCGTAGAACCTCCAAGCATTTCGTGTGATAAGAGTTGAGGTACGCGATCTGCGAACAGTTTAAAATTGAAATGTAATAAAAATCGTTTTGAGCTAAAAATTTTTTCCTGATTCGAAAAAATCGAAAATTTCATATCACATTCTCAATTCGCAATGTTTCAAAATTTCACGGATTTACATTGAGTTGTAAAAATGAATAAATAAGCTTCCGAGTCTTCTCATAGCGCGTTGCTTCATCGATACGTGAGATGAATCGCATTGCGCTCTTTTGACCAAGTGAAAATAGCATCTTGCGATGGATACATTGGGAAAGAAAGAGAAAAAAAAACGTCGACGTCTTACCTCGAAATCAGTGAGTAAAGAACGATCCAATAAACTCGTTTGTATAGGCACAAGAGTTACAGTCTCAAATGTGAGAAAATCTATGTTTCTCCGATTATATTTTGTCGCTGTTTTCACAACGCATTCAATGTTCTCCAACCTTATACCGAAACTTCCATCCTCGTAGTAACCAGGCTCTGAGAAGATCGACAAAGAAATTGTAAGTTTGTCAGTGGTCAATGAAATATGGCGTGAATAAATTGGTCGATTGTATCAGCAGAAATAAGTAATAAAACAACGAAAAAACGATTGCAATCGAAAGAAATTTTTCTTGATAGGAAGAAATTCTATTTACCGTTGGAAAGAAACATGTTGGGCTCTAAACCAGGATCATCCGGATACGGTCTCCAAGAGATACCAATTGGGCCTTCATGAACATTGAGATATGAGCCAACACCATGTCCGGTTCCATGAAGATACTCTAATCTGTAAACGATGAAAACCCAACAAAATTCGTCAACGAAATTGAATTTTCATCTTCGTTAAAAGAGTCGAGAATTTTCATTACCCAACTTCCCACAAACTCTTGCGAGCTAACGTGTCCAAATAATTTCCTTTTATATGAGCTCGAAAAATGGCGGTCGACATGGAGCACATGCCTTTGAAGACACGTGTGAAGCATTCCCTTTGAAAATCGGTCGGTTGACCAAAGTGCAAAGTTCTGGTAACGTCGGTCGTTCCGTCGTAGAATTGTGCACCGGAATCGCACAGATAAAGTTCTTTGTCCGTTATCGTTGCATCTGTTTCTGGGGAAGGCTCGTAATGAATGATCGCACCGTGGGCTCCGACTGACGAGATTGTCGTGAAACTCAGACCCACGTACTTGTCTTGTTCTCTGATTGGTAAAATTTAAAAAATGACTATAATTAAAAAGGCAAAAAAAGGATAGAATGTGGAAATTGAAAAAAAAAGTTGAAGGCTTTTGATACTTACTGCCTGAATTTTTCGAGGCGTGTAGCACCTGATATTTCGGTGACTTTTTCTTTCTTGTTAACGATCATGTCTTCGAGCCAAGCAAAATATTTGACAAGGGCAACCGCATCGCGTATATGAGCAGCTCTCATTCCATTTGTTTCGACCTCATTTTTAACAGCTTTCATCAATTTGACCGGAGTAACGGCGGTGTGTTTAGACAATTTTTCGCAATCGGCGTGCAATCCATAACTCGATTGATTGCTGATCCATACCCTGAGTGATTCGTTATTACTGGACATTTGTCGAAGATAAGATCGGAGTTGTTCGTAAGGATGATAAATAACATCGACGCCTTCATTTTTCATCTGTTCATCGGCTTCGGGAGTGATTCTTGACCGGTCGACGAAGAAATGTACTTCCTCCTGTGTAAGTACGACGTAAGCGAAAAACACAGGATTGTAAGGAATGTCGGAGCCTCGAAGGTTCATGAGATAAGCAACTTCGTCGAGTTCGGCAATAACGAGAACGTTCGTACGATTTTTTTCCATTTCACGACGACAGTGGCTTATCTTTTCGCTCGATTTTTGTCCGGTATAATCGAGGGGATGAGCGACGATAGGATTGAGGGAAAGTACTGGCCGATCTTCTCCCCAAACACGATCAACCAAGTTCTCATCCAATGGCATTAAGCGGTGACCAGCAGCCGTTAACGCTTTGTGCATACGTGCCCAAACTGTGTAACTCAATATGTTCGGATCTGCTCCCACCGTCGAATTTGCTGGCAAAACGCTTACCAACCATTCTATACTGGTCGGCGTCGAAGGAGCTCCTTCGATCATCAATTTCCACGCATCGACCGGATCCAATTCTTGGCTAGCTTGCACAAAGTAACGACCGTCCGTAAACATAGCTGCCTCTTTTGCCGTTATTATCGCCGTTCCCAATGAACCTTTGAATCCGGAGATAAAACTTCTTCGCTCGTCTCTCTTCAATATATACTCCGATTGATGCGCATCCTCCGAATTAACTATTAACGCTTGAATACCCTTTCCTTTTATACCGCCTATCTGTACTACTTCCATCAACTCTCTCAGCTTGGACAATTTCGCCGCACCATTTTTCAACCCCATCGTTGATCTCCTGAAATACATAAGTGCGTTGAAATAACTGTAAAAACTTTGAGCATTTATATATTTTTGGATCCTTTCAGGTAAGCAAAAACGCTAACAAAGATCGAGTAAAAAAGACAAAAAGAAAAACTGTCAAGAGGGGAAGAAGCCAAGCCGAATATTACGGAAAAATGGCAAGACGATAATTAACAAACAAATTTCATGGTTTTTCAAATTTGGCAAGACAAAAAACAAATTTCATATCATTGAAGTCGTTATTTATGTTATATGTTACATGGGTCAAAAATAGAGATACTACTAACATTCTAATGGGGCAGATAAGATGTTATTTCAATGCAAAAGTTCGATAACTCAAGGAAAAATGGATTGAATCTTGCTGCATTGCACAAAGTTAAAGAAGTTCATTTACAGATAGCTCTGGAATGAATTTATAAACGATTGTTGTAGCGACTACAATCTGACACCTAAAAATACTCGTCAAATCTTATCTGTATACCGGTGGAGATTTTTACCATTAAACAAAGAAAAATCAAAATGCTCTTCCTGTACGAGCTTCCAATGCAAAGTAACAATAAAAACAGTGTATACCGTGAGGGCTTAAAATTGATGAAACAAATTGCAATTATGATAGAAACACAATCGCTGATCGGGTAAATAAAGAAATGAAAAAAAATGTGGACAAAGATTGTAAACTGATTCCAATAATCGTCGATAACCATGTATAAACAATTAGACTTACAACTGCTGTCGTCGATTTATTTTATATCGAAATTTCAGTAACCAAGAATGAAAAAAAAAATTCCTTGGCAGTAAATTTATGACTTTTGAAACTTTGATACAATGATAATATCTGAACTTACCTTGTTTATCTTATCGCGTTCGAAAAGAATAATCACTGATTGTACCGAACTTGTTACAAATCGAAGGAATGTAAGCGAATGATAAAATGGACCTATAATCAACTAAAATCAAGTCTCTTTGTCTCGAGACCGAGTTCGCGCCTCTTCGCGACTAAATTGATTAATCTCACTGATCGTCCACATTCAAAGTGAAAATACGTTTATCGCTTCTCGCGCTTGGCTGATAGGAAAAAAAAAAAACACGTGAGGATCGAGGTGACGGAAGCTTCGGCCCAACCGACGATGGACAAACTCGTTGCAAAGTGACGTTGAGATCGAATTATTTTTGCAACTGCCAAACCGTCCGTCACTCTAAAAATAAACGTTGTCATGGACTCTCTGACACCAACGTCACCTGATGGCGGTCAGAATTTTATTTTTTATTTTATTCTTTACACACTTGATGCTGATCCCAGCCGGAAATTCATTAAACTTTCGTGAGTTTCGGTCGGTAATAAAAACTACTACACATTTTTATTAAACAAATGAATTATTAACAATAAATCGTTTTTTTTTATCATTGATTTCTCTATTCGTACTTATGTAGTATTGCAAGTTGAAGACAATCACTAGAAAAATTAATGGAGCCGTATATTTCATATTCTACAACTTGCTACCAATAATGCGAGTACAAACAGGGCTCATGCAATGTTAACGGCAGATGGATAATAGATTTCATCATATTTGTCGGTAACTTATCAATAGTAAATTTTTTTTATTATCGACTGAGTCGGTAGCACTCATACCGAGTGCTGCAAGTGCGCCGTAATTTTTCGCGGGAGCAACAGTTTTTGATCCTTCGGTCTTGGGTTTTCATTGGTGCTCGCTGTTCGATTCGTAATTTGTCGTCTGTCTTACTGCATCCACACTGTACACACTGCAAATAAATAAAGTTTCATCAAGTATGCCGAACGAAGCTTATAAAAAGGATCTCGAAGCTTACAAAAAAGATTGTAGAATTGCTTGCCAGTACGGTATCAA
Organism: Campoplex capitator; assembly: GCA_037576405.1. Lineage (NCBI taxonomy): Eukaryota > Metazoa > Arthropoda > Insecta > Hymenoptera > Ichneumonidae > Campoplex > Campoplex capitator. The sequence goes on along the minus strand of JARBWI010000323.1, from coordinate 918,509 downwards.
ATGTTATCAAAAAAATCCAACACATCATGTCAAATACAAACACCCGCCAAAAAAAGCACAGGTAACCTAACATAATTTTTTATCAACGAATTTTATTTCACTGCTATTGTTTATAATATATTTTAAATGATCGATATTTCACTTTAGGAAGTAATAAACAAAAGGCACTTCTGAAATATGAAATATACTCAAGACAAATTGACAATGTTAATTTACAATTTAAAATAATAATGATTTTTATAGAATTCTGGTGTTTCTGAAAATTCCTTTGTGTTTATCTTAATATTTAGAATATTCTTGAAGTGTTCTCATAAAATTCTACAAAATAATCTTTAATGTTCCTGATTTTTTTCCTTTATATTTTTTTTTCTTTTCGATGCAGAACGATAAAAATGTTGAGAAAGAATTAGCAAAGGGTAAAAAACGTAAGAGTAGCGATTCGGAGGATGAGTCATCGAGCACGAATCAGCGAGAGTCAAAATTGAAAAAGGAAGATGAAGCAGCAGGAAGTGCGCACGATCTTTCGCCGAGTCCAGCTCCGATAGAAGAAAGTCATTCCGAAGCTGAGGATGAGTCGAATCCGTCTCCTACGAAAGAGTCTTCTCCCAAAGAGGATTCAGCCGGGTCCGAGCTAAACGGCTGCAATGTGGCTGAGACTTCAAAGACTTTGAAAACAGCGACTGGCGAAGAAGAGAACAAAATTGTTGAGGAAACAATAAAAAAAACTACGATGGATCCCTCGTGGGAAAATTCTGATCAGACTATCCGTGAGCTCTTTCTCACGAAAATGCCCAACGATTTTTATATGTTCTACGATTTCTGTAAAAATCTATCGCCGAAAGATCCCACGAGTGCTCTCAAGCTCGTGGATATTCAGCTCGTCGGTCCATACGACGTTTTGAGTGGTAAAATGACCAGAGATAATCCAGAAAACGTTGAAAAGTGTCTCAGGCATTGGAGATATTACTACGATCCTCCAGAATTTCAAGTATGTTCCACGCTCTTCTGTAGCACTTCTTTATCATTCTCTGCAAGTATTTTCTGTTTTACTCCATAGAAATTTTTTTTTCCAGACTGTCTTGAAGGGGAACAATAAAGATGGTTTGCATTATGGATATTGGCGAGATGATATTGACCAGCCACCTGTTTTCATTGCAAAAAACAGTGCAAACAAAGATTGCATTATCGATCCGGTAGCGCCTAACATCTTTGGAGCAATGAAGTACAAAGAAATTAATTTTCTTGATAATTCCTCGTGTTTTTAGAATTTATTTTTATTGTTCTTGCTTATACCCTTCTGGATTCTTACGAGCTCTTCTCATCCCCTTAACCCCTCTTTTCCCCTCACTTCACAGTTCCTGTTCCTGTTCTTATCAGACTCTTCCAGAGTGTTGTCCACAGTCAAGTATTGGCCTTGCCCGAGGCTGCTTAACGCAGGAAATCTCTAGAGCGATACAAGGATCACTGTCGGTTACAATAATTCCTTATATTATTGCCTCTCTACTAATAAACCTGTATTGTTATTTTTCTTGGATCAGCAAGCACATAAACATGAGGATGGCCAGAGCAACTCCTTTCGAAAAAGGTCCGATGTTGAGATTGTCAAAAAGGCTTAAAGATTTTGCAAAAGAAAAAGGCATCAGTTTGGACGTCCAGGATTCGGACATGCGTACCAGAGATCGCAATGTGGTAGCTAAAACTTTTCATGGTGCTGGCATTGTTGTACCTTATGACAAAAAAACACAACTGGGATACAGAGATCTTGGAGCAACGGACAGTACGTACAAATTCCATTTTTTTTTTCTTATTCAATCACGAATGTTTATTAAAAATTTTCGTTGATATAAGTTATCGAAAAAATTCAAAATTTCTGACTCTTTAATGCACCACGTTTTATGCAGTAAAAAAAAATATTGAAACCGAATGAAAAAAAAACAAAAATTCCGAGATTTTTCATTCGTGGATAACAAATATAAAAACAACTGAAATGAAAAGAATCATTGATTCTTGAATTAAGATCTAAATCGCAAGCACTTTTTCGTTTTCTCATTAATTCATTTGATTTCAAATTATTCTGTATTTCAGGCCAATTGAAGAAAATATTAAAACGAATTGATGAGGCAGAATCGGATGAGGAACGAAGAAGCGTGATGGTGGGTCTTGAGGAAGTCGTGAGACTGGCGACGATAGCAGCGGACGAGTGTGATTTTGGCACTTGTTTAGAATTGGGCCACGACTTATTCTCCAGCGGTATCGTACACGTTCAGGGAATCGGATTACGTATGCTCGCTTCGGCCTACAATCTTCTTGATCGCAAAAAATTCATCAAAATCGCCGAGGCTCACGTGAAAGATCGCAAGAAAGGTTGTGAGCTTGGCGTTATTTGAAGAGCCACGGACTCTGCAAATTTCTTGACGTTCAAACTAACAAAATCTACTCGGCAACATGATTCATCTAGGCCAACAGAACCAAACTTTTAATGAATCCAGTATGAGACACTATAATATTTATGATTTGCATATGTGATTAGCATTCTTGACACAAAATAACCCGAGAAAATCTGAAAAATTGACGAAAAAAATGGCAGGTCTACGTACTCGATCGGTAAATTCGTTCTAACTAAAAAAATTTGATTTTATCCTTGTATAAATGTCAAAAAAGAAAGCCCCAAGATACGCAGGCTCGTAGCAAAAAAAGTAAAATATATTAAACAATGATCGATAAGTTATCAAAGAGGTTGAATGATTTTCCATAATGTAAATTTACACTTAGGAGAGAGCGAGAGAAGGAGAACTGTTGAAAATCAATAATGTCCAAGTCGAACCATCGCTCTAACGTTATTACTTAATATTTCGATGATATATTTCATCCTAGATAAAAAAAGTTTTAGCAGCAGCCTCAAGTAATTACGTATTTTTTTTTCATTTATGAAAATCCATTTTTTTCTACCCCTCAGAATGAGGTTGAAAATATTTGATGGACTTGATTTGCTCAGAAATTTTAATGCTCTGGAACGTTTTTAAGCTGGCTCAGCCTTAGCGTTTTCATTTATAATTCATATAGAAAAATAACAATAAATAAAATTATTTCATTCTGTTGAGATTAAATCCAGTAGCAGCAGAGAAAATATGAGCGGAAGTGGACGGAATTATTAATGAAAATACGCGGAATTACGTGGTTGCTGGTTGGACGATATTGAAACAATATTTTTTGATGAAACTTTTTTTTTTTATTACAAATAAAACAATACAGTAATATATAAAATGGTTAGAATAGAAGATTTTATATCTTGCAGAATTTACGAAAATAAAAAATGCGAATGGATTGCACAGAACAATAATTTTCTGCCATTAATCTATTTTTTATTTTCCAGGAGAAATTTAAAAATCGAAAGAGCATTCTCGAATTAGCTTAAAATTCGTTTTACACGACGCCAAATGTCTCCTTGCCCCTACCGAGTCTCTGGATAAACCGCAGGCATTGAAGTATTCTAATTTTCGAATCCGAATTTTCCGAGAAAGGCTGAATCGGTGTCATGGAAAAATGCTCCATTTCCTGGACCATCACCACTCGATCCATAGAAGTTTAATTATGCGTTGGTCCAACAGCTTCCGATTCGAGTCAAGGGCGCCTCGGTTACGGTCGATTTTAATAACTCGAATGCCATATCTCACGCGTTAACGATCCTCGATACGAGACGAACGAGGAGAGAGAACGCTTCCGACGTCGCGAAAGAAACAATTATGCAGGAAATAGCATTCAAAACAATCATAATAATTCGTAGTCGAAAAATAATCACAATCGCACGAGGTCAGTAGAGTCATGAAATATTGGTGAGAGGATGGAAATTCACGAGCTTAAGGTTTTACCGTGATCGAAAGCGCTCGGAATCCAATTTAATAAATTTTGATAATAATTTTAAGTAGTTCAAAGAATTAAAGATTACTGAAAATCGTGCCTCGTTTATATCCGTAGTTAACGATCGCGGTGGCGAGTACGCCTACTGCAAATTACGATTTTCGTTTCTTGGGTATCTTCGGTCCCGTGGGTGAAGGCGTTCTCCAAAAAAAGAAAAATTCCACCCGGTGTAGAGCCTAAAAAATTTTGAATTCTTTTGTTTGAGTTTTTCTCATCTGGGGAGTGCTATTTCTCAACTCTTGTCTCGCGAGCTTTTTTTTCGATTATTTCTTTTTTATTGGAATTAATTGAGAATCTTTGATTGTTTTTACGGTTACGTTTATCCTATTTTATTACTTAATATTAATATATATGAATTTGTCATTTGATTTCAGGGTACGTTTCGTTTTTTTCTGCTTTATATCGAGCCCAAATCGAGTTTCTTCAGTGACTGACGCCCCGAAACATGCAAAAATGAGTTAATCGTCGTAAAAATAAATGAGTGAATCCCCGACAGTATGAGCATCCTGGATCCGATAATTGTTTTCCTCATTATTAGTAAAAAAAAAAAAAAATACAAAAAAATGATGTGCACACTGAGATCGACGAGCGATTCGGGGCCCTCCGTCGTAGGCGATCGGATGCTGGTGGCAATACCCCGGGTCCGAAGGATGCTGAAAGGTGGAGAACGTGGATTTATTGAAACCGGTCGTGTCATGCGGTAGTTTTTTTTTTTTTATCCAGTTATTGTGTTATTCTCCACTTTTCTCGACGGACTCGACGGACGTATAATATCAAAAACGTTTGCAAGCATCTTTGTATTTATCCAAGGCAACTTGACCCGATCTACGATTGACACGAAAGAGATTTAATGTCACATTATATTTATTTACTCACCGCAAAAAATAGAGAGGAGTTTATTGTCACAGTATTTATTTACTGATCACAACAGCAGATGGTGGATGGAGTGATGGATCGTTAACAGACTTGACGTTTCTACGTTTTGCAAAACACATTTTGCAGCAGCTTTTCAGCAAGCATATACCGAACACGACCGGGATGCTCACCGCCATACAGATTAATTTCGTATAAATTCTCTCATGGAATGGGCGTGACGAGTATTTGTTTTCAAAGTACGACTTAAATCGATTGAATCTGTTGAAATTATTGTATTCCTGTTCTTTATTATCCTTCTCGATCTTGGCGATTACCTGGTCGAACATTTCCTCCTGTTCTTTATAATCCTTCTCGGCCTTGTTCAATTCCTCCTCCTGTTCTTTATTATCCTTCTCGGCAATGGCGATTATCTGTTTGGTCATTTCCTCCTCCAGTTCTTTAATATCCTTCTCGATGGCGATTATCTGTTTGTTCAATTCCTCCTCGTAATTTATGAACTCGTCATTTTTGTCGTCACAGAAAACGAAACTCGCGATGGTGCACATTAGCAGAAATAACCCCGTAAAAATGGAAATTTTCATGGTGCACGGGGGGTAGCGTTGAGCGGAGAGTGACAGATGCGAATACTCGCTGGTGAACGACTGAAAGAAATGCTGCTCTTCACTACGGCAGGAGGCTGCGCTGGTCAGGACTTGATAAACCGAAATGATGATTAAGATTTGTATTAAGGTATATATTATATATTGTTATCGAGCTTGAAACATGAACCCGTCGATGGCAGTCTGGGTAGCGGCGACGTCCGCGTACAATTTCTACCGGATGGACGAAATTCAATCCCCGATAGCCAATTTGCGGCGCAGCGATTGCACGCCACAGTATTCTTAATAAAAACTGCACAAATTTCTATCTGAGTACTTCTCAGAAATAGAGTAATTTAAGAAGTTCATAAAAATAAGATACGCAACTTCCGTAGGAAGTAAGACAGCGATAGTAGGAAAAAATGAACATTAAAAACGTTGTTATCAGGAAGCCGATGAAAAAAAAAGAGAGAACTCGTTGTGGCAACGGAAGAAAAAAAAGGGAGTTGGTGTTCTCGAGATCTTGGACCGTGCGCGAACGTCTCGGATGAAAAGAGAATCATCTCGCGATAAATTCAATTTTTGAGTCTAACTGCAACGCAATCGCATCGATAACTCGAGATTATCTATTCCTGTATACTAAAACAAAATTAAACTCATAAACAGCTGCGATCGGTCTGGCAAACCGATCCAACGCCTGAGGTCAGATCCTCACTAGCAAACGCGACGATCTTCTCGATCGTCCATAGGAGTCGAGCATCAGTTCCTCCCGAAAACACAACCAACACACACACAATTATTCACACCTAATTACTCGTTATCTGTTCATGTTGTTGTTCCTTCAATAAATTGGGTTTTTTATGCCTTTATGGCTTTTTCCCAAAACAAATTTGTGACTTCTTAATTTAGTTTAATTTACTTTAATTAATTAATAAATTAATTAATTATTTATTTTATTATTAATTAATTATTAATTAATAATTAATAAATAATAATATTATTAATTAATTAATTAATTAAATTAATTAATTAATTAATTTAATTAATTTAATTAATTTAATTAATTTAATTAATTAATTAATTTAATTAATTAAGACTAAACGACAAAACAGCAACAGAATTCTGTTTTTTCTCATCGGTTTTCGATACTCCGAAACTCTGTTCTAAACGAGCTGTGAATATAAAGAAACATATGATAATGGGCATGACTTATGGCTTCGTCGTTCTATGTTCTTTTGATGAACATAAACATGAAAACTGTTCCCCATAGTCATCTATATTAAAGTTAATGTTTCTTTGGCTGGGAAAAGGTTTCGTCGTAGAAGTGCGTTTTACGATTGAAGAATCTATATTATTAACAACGCTGATAAGAAGGTTTTAAGTGCATCGGTTAATGAACAGAGGCTTCTGGGTTTGTTTGATCGGGAAAAATCGATCGAGCTCGTGTCTGGGTTTTAAGAGGTGTTTTTCTTATCGTAAAAGCCAAACTTAATACGTATTCATCGATATTTTGGCATTACTCGCGGTAGTTGACTTTTCGAAGTGTTATTCTTTTCTTTTCTTATTCAATCCAGCGGTCGCATTTCACTATTATGTAATTCTATGTAATTATCATCAATCCCTTCTGGAGCTGTTAAAAGTTTTTTTCATTCGTTCCATTTTCACGGATATAAAAACCAATTTTTTTCCTGGGCCATTATTTTCGTCAAAAATATTGAAATAAAATGTTGATTTTTCAAAAATATCGAAATAAAATTTTGATATTTTTATGAAAATTTAACGAGAGATGAAAAAAATCACGTTTTTCGTGCACTTTACACATTCAGTGTCTGCTGCATTGAGAATCATGAATAAAATAATAAAATATATAACGTATTTTGTTATGAAAATGAAAAAGATTTTGGCGCTCCATAAAGAAAGAAATTTTGAGCAGGTTGAAGCTTCTTTAGCCTCTTTGAAATAGGGTGAAATATCTTATTGCAAGGTAGACGCAAAGTACTCGAGAATATACTCGTGCATGGAGCGGCAATAAACCGGAAAAGAGAGGTAATCTAGGCCACAGGAGAGTTATCGTGACTGCGGTGTGTCCTGGGGTATCTCGATAAAGAGAATTTCACATATGCACCTGTCGGGGCTCATAGTAGCTGAATTTTTAGATCCCTCAGTAGAGTCACTGTCAGCGTTGGATCGCTTTGCAAGTCCAATGTTTATAAAATTCATAAGGATGCATTTATGAAGTAACACGATCATACAAACGCATAATTCTCCAGATAAAATAAGAGTAAATCAGTTTCTTTTATAAATTGTTGATATTTATTTTGAAAAATAGGTAGAAAAATCATTTTTCGAATTTAAAATAAATGTTTTTATTGCGAAAGAAAAAAATTGGGTAAAAAACACAATTTATTAATTTTTGAAAAGAATTTCTGCCATCAAAACTTTTCTACCTTGATACGCTGACTCTTGCGACTGAGTTCCAAGCATATTCTGCGTTTTTGACATAATAATTTTGTGAGAGATCTGTCTCCAGAATTTTATGAAAATAAAAAAATTTTCCAAAATTTTTTCTACTTTATGATCATACGTTTGAGCATGACCTTCGAGCAGGTTTCGCGTTCCAGGGTCTAAGGATAACGGATGTAATTATTTAGAAGAATTTCCATCGCTTTAACTTTTCTGTCATGATATTCTCCGACTTTCGAGAGCTAGTCTCAGGCACATTCTGCGTTTTTGGTAACACTTTTGTGAGTGATTTGTCCATAACCGAAAAGTTCTAGTCTTGAGGAAAGACTGATCATTCCTTTTGAGTCGACAAATCCATACAACTTATAAATTCCGAAAGATTCGTTCACAGTGACTGCTACTTTCCAACTTTTTTTTCCTACAAAAAAGAAAGGAACATTCTTCGCAAATGAGCACGTAAAAGTTTGAATGGAGTCAGGAATTAAAGTTCGTTGAAAGGCGATCCAAGTTTTAAGAATTTTGTGCAGACGACAATTTGTTGCCGTTTAGATCGTGATGTAGTCAGCGAATTTGAGAATTTGCATGAATTCTATACGGTGTGTGTGCGAAAGGCAGATGAGCGAGGAACGACGGTGGAGAACAGGGAATAGCAAAGCGAGAGAACTGGTGAAAAGGGAAGTGAGAGAGAGAGAGAGAGAGGAAGAGGAGGGTGGTCCAGCACGCCGCTTACATCTGTTGCGTCTTGTTTGCATATGTGCTCTGTACGGTTGCCTGGCTGTTCTCCCACCATGCTACACGATGAAAATCGCTGGCGTCGACCTCAGTGGCAATAACGGCTGGTCAAGGTACTACCCGGATGGTATACATAGATCGAGAAAAGCGTAAGCTCTCTGGCGTTGAGCGTGCCGCCGTGCCCTATATGCGCACACACGGCCTCAAATACAAAAGCCCGGTTTCTCCAGGTCCCTGTGAAAAAGCGAAATAGCGACGGATATGATGTTAAGGGATGTAGTTTTCGCTCTCTGCATTCGTACATACATACAACTATATCGGTACACACAAGCCCTGCACCGTTTTGTCTCTACTCCTTAACTAAAGCTTTCGCCCAAATTTCTAGTAGAAAAGTCTCATGCTGCTCTTAGATCGGACTAAACGATTCGATGATGAAAAAAAAATCAAGAAATTTTCAAACGCTATCAAAGTGGTGAGAAATCGAGCAGAAATACTCAGAACCAGCCTGGTACAGCATCACATTTCCTAGAAAAAATGATTCGCGATACTTCCCCATCAGCATTAGGACCAAGTTAACTTGGTCATCAGGATTGAACATCGTTGATTCCTCATTCTGCCTCTTCTCAGGACTCCACCGGCTGATAGTGATAAAAAAAAAGTGTTGGCAGTAACATCGTTATCAGGAATTCCACGAATTTTGTCCCGAGCGTGATCGTTCGGTCGCGTGGATGCACTATCAGTTAGTGCGTGTTCTTCGACTTCAATGATCAATCATTTTCCAGGTCTTCTCGCCGGTCTCCGGTCAAGAGATGATATTGGACTTTTTGACTGAAAATGTGGTTCCAAGTTAAGTTTACATTATTGACCATCAACCTGGGACATACCGTGTCCAATATACCTATACCGGGAGGGTTGGGTATAGAGAGGAGTTGGTGGTGGTTATAGCGTTCGTGTCTCGGACACGTTCGACGGGAAAAATAGGTGCGCGAGATGGAGATTCGCAGGCGCGACGTACGTACGGACGCATGCCCGTTGGAGCCTCAGTGGAGCGCGCGACTTCGTGCCGTGAAGACTTCCTTGGCCAAAAAGCACTACTTCCATCATCATCTTCCCTTTTTCCCCCGTCTCGCTCTGTCGCGATCGTACCTTTCGAGGAATATCGTGTGCTGCTGCCTTTACGTGTCGTCTTCTTCTTCTTACAGATCGGTTTATTCTTCCGGTCCTATCGCTCCACCTTCAGGATCCATCTCTCTTCTGCTCTTGCTCTTACAACTATTTTCTTTTCACTGTTTTTTCATTCCCGCTCGAAAATATCCAGTTTTGTTATATTTTATCCGGAATCAACTGGTCTCCGATGTGAAATCATAGCCAGCAGCGTTACGTCGCCGCGATTCTACCGCTGATTCAACAGTGCTTTTCAAACGCGCGTGTGTCTATGTGGAACCTAAGAGTGCATCGGTGCTTCGGGAATCTGTGCTACATACACGTACGTGAATGTTGTTGGAAATCGTTTTTCTTTTGTTTCTTTTTTTTTCTCTTCTCGTTTATGTGCTCATTTGTATTGTTTTCGTTTAGGCTTTTTTAGAAACTGGTTTCCAACTGGTCCATTTCGTTATTGTTACCACTTTGGATGCCTCTTGCCTAGATTCTCGTTGAAACTGCACTTTCGGGTGGCTGGATTTTGGCCCCGATTTCTGGCCTGGTGTTTCCATGGAATTAGTTTGATTTTTTTTTCTATGTCTTCGTAGAGCTGGGATGGAAAGTTGTTTGCAGTGGGTGGTATTGAGTATATGGGTTATCGGACTCGCGGCAGGATATTATCAATGCCCGGCTGACCTCAGCACGGCCAATCGGTGAACGCTCCTCGATGGGGGAAACTTGAATTCGTAAATCGACGCGGTAAACAGAAGTGAACGGTTTACGGTCGGCTGTCCGGACGTCACAGGGACTCTGTACCTCCTACGCCTTTTTTTTTTACTGCTCGTTCCGTAATTTTCACTCATAGCTATCGATCAGGCGAACATAGCCTGGTTGTTGACCGAGAGGATAGATTATCGGATCTCGTGTTTATCGAATAAATAGAATTTAATGGAAAGTTCTTCGGGGACCATAATGCCTCAATCTTACAGATCTTTTTATCAGTTTTTGCTCTTGTTTTGATAAAACAAACAAAATTGATCGGGTAGTACTTCGATGATTAATTTTATTCGTTTATGGGGACACGAATGACGCTCTAGGTTTCCATGAACACTACGCCAGTTTTTTTCTTTTCATATCCAAAGTGGTTTGTTTCTTGTTTGAATATTGATGATTCATCGAATTTTGAGGATAATTAATTGTCATGATACAGGATTGAAGCATACGGTGCATCGGAGTGTTCGAAGTTCATCATTGTCGAAGTTTAATTGTGCGGGACATCGGGTTGACTGCGACAAGGAGATAAGTGACGATACGAGGCGGAGAAAGAGGAGGAGCTATATTTTTTAGTGATATTAGAATCGAGATAATCGTGACAAAAAAAGAAGAGAATGAAAAAAAGAATGTGGTGCAAGCTCGTGAAGCTGATAGGGTGATCGAGAATCGTGAAATCGAGATATTTCATTAATTTTTATTTCAATGGAAAAAGTAATATAAACGAGGCGATATAAGACTGGCTGGTGAGAAGCTACGACGGTATATATATCCGGTAAAACCTACAAAGTCCATTGGAGCATGCACGAGATCGTGGTGAAGGGTACAAGACGAGCACGAAGAAGGACTCGTAGAAGAGCTTCCTGAAGTAGGTGACGTTGGTGGTGCATCGGAGCGCCGAGTATCAGTGAAGAATATACGGTTCGTTCAGAGCTCTACCTGAAAAAGCCAAAAGGATGGAAAACATGACAGGTTTATTAATCGAAAAATCCAGCATTATATTTACGACAAAATGGCCTGAAAATAAATCAAAAAGTTTTGTCAGTCAAGATATTACTTCGTGCATATTCAAACGAAAAGTTTCATCGACGCAGCTACGACTTCACGAAGCTTGTTATTATTCGTGTTATTGAAGTTATTATCATTGATACGAGAAGAACTGAGCTAATATCGTGCAATACGAATAGAACAAGAATAAGTCTTTCAATCAATATTATAAATAAGCCAAAACAAAAAAAAAGAAATCGATCGAAAATTTTATTACAAACATTCGAGTATCGTGATATTATGTATTTTTTCGTTTTCGTCGATACACCTCGCACGAAAAGAACAATTCGACGCGTATTTAGCGAGCTTCGATATGGCATAGAATCACTACCACTGGCATATTAAAGGCTTCTCAAAATCTCGTCATTTTTTTACATCGTTGAACGAGAATTAAAGCTCATAAATTTCGTCTCATTATATCGAATGGTGTATGTATCGGAGTTATCGAAACGAAGCCCTACAACGAAAGGCTCAAGGTGCCAATATTCTCGTCTCAATTATTCGTTCCATTAAAACGAATTTTCATGAACAATAATCGTTCCTATTACGTCGTCCTCGAAATCGAGAGATCTCGTTCGGCTTTTTTGAAATCTCGTGGGTGATCAGTGGCGTTTATATTTTAATCGTGGAATGTTTTTTTATCTTTGTGATTCGTCGGAAATACGGTGCCCGTGACGAAAAATAAAACATGTTTACTATTCTCATTGGGATTCAGTGCTGAGGATTTTTTCCCATCTGCGGAAGAAAAAGGTAAAAATATCACATTTTTATTTTTCAACTTCACGATTTAACTTCGCAACGGTCATCGATTGTTTGATCCTTGAAACAGGCCTCGAAAGAGACTCGGCGAATCGGGGCTGCTACAGTCGTTATTTAAAAATTCTCGTTATCCGGGAGGATGAGGAACATTGATTTTAGTAGTAGGAAGTTTTTGAATCATTTTAATAGAATTTCTAATAGTCCATAGAAAATGGAGAAAATGATCAAGTTTAAAGTCGATAGTTCGAGTTGAGGTTTTTTTTTTTTTTTTTGGTAGAATAAAAGGAGTGTAAACAGATTGGTTGCATTTTTGGGAAGAAAAGAAACAATCTGTTGAACTATCGCGTAATTGATGTCAATTTTTTTCAGTAATACAGTACTTTAAACGAAACTTCAAAGTACGATCAAACCGTCTTTGTGCTACAGAAAATAGTTTGTTTATTCTTCATGTCGCGTGTCAACACCCTTGAAACAAAATTTCTACCTCTCCGAGTTACCCAATCGAGCACTGTAATTAGGCAAATATTTTTGAGGGTAATTCATTATTTATTTTGTCGACAAAAATAAAACGTGAACAGGCGATATTCGACTTTTATACACTTTTCTTCCAATTATTTAACGCTGTCTATAAAACGGAACTGAATCGATAACGTGACAGATATCAGAGCGAAGATTCCAATTTGACGTATGTGTTCAGTTATTAATGCTTTCACGATCGATCAACAAAATACATACAATCATGATCACGGAAATTTAATAAATTTTTAATTGTCACGTCTGTTTTGCCTCCAGGGATTACAACCTTTCAATAGAATCATTGAATTCCTGTACAAAATCTTGAATCGAATTTTTTATTTTTGGGTGCATTTTTTGCCGAAAAAAAAAATTGTTTTCATTTTTTTGTCCAACGATTAATTGAGTCCTCGACAAAAGCATCGAATTATAAATATTTTCAGTCCATTTTTCACCCCGTATTTAAAGCTTTAAACTTTTTGTTTTTCCTAAGAATCAGAATCCATTCGGATCGCTAAAATCTCTTCAATCGAATTCCAAATCAAAGCGAGCCATAATCAGAACTTAATGGAGTCTCATTAGGCGATTGAGATGATGCTTTCGAGCGCAGCCACAACTCCATTGACCACGAAAAAACAAAAATTCCTGTAAATTCGTCATCAGATAAATCAAACGATCCAATATCGAACTGAATAATAAAATGATTCTTCAAAATTTCCACATCTACGAGTTTCGCTCATGCAAAATTATCGTACCGCCCTGTCAGAGATTTCCTCACATGCATAATAAATAGAACATCGATAAAGCACCGAAAGCCGGCGTGCAGGCCAACGGATCAGACTGAAACTTTGCACAGATCTTCCTCCCAACCTCCCTCCTGGCATAAGAGAACTCCTGAAAGGATTTTCGGGCCCACGCAACAGTTTACTAGACACAGAATTTTATTTACTCATTTTTACCTACAAGGTCCTCATCTGTACTGGTCTGTTCAACCGTAATCTCTTTTCCTAAATGTTCTCCTTTTCTTGTCATATTATTATATAATCACGGGATGTGTGGAGTAGTGGGGTGAGGTCGTTCTGTCATTCCGACGTGCGTGGAATCGTCGAGTCCTAGGAATGTTTCATCTCGGTGTGTGTGGTTTTAAATAAGAGGCTGAGTGCTTGGTGTCTCGGTATTTGTACGTGGAAATATCATCTCGATGTGTAGGCATGTAATCGTGGGGCCCGGGAAAATGGCAAAGAACATGCCGAGCTCCTCGGTGTGTGTTTGTGTGCGACAGGAATCATGGGTTGTTTAAAATCGCAGTGTGGGTGGAATCACAGGTTTTGTGGATTGATGGAACTGGTGTTGAGCGTCTTGGTATGTCGGCGCAAAATCACAGAGTACGTGGAAACGCGTCTCGCAGGGGGGCGGATATGAATTTTATTTTGGTCGAATGATAAAATCGTTTTTTTTTTCTTTTGTGCAGGACGAAACAAATGGTTTCTAGAGTTCATTCGCCCGATTTGTATTTTCGGTGATGATGGAGATAGTGCAGTCCCGAAAAAATCATTGTTATTCCAGAAACGATGGAATCCCTTAAAAAAAAGGAAAAATTCTTGGAGAGGTTCTTATGGTATGACCAAAAGGTCTGTGCAAAAGTTCAGCTCGATTCTTGATGTCGTGTCCACGAAAACCGCCACGTTGAGACTAGTCGTCGTCCCAATCGTGGGGATTATTACCAATGATTGAGTCAGACTCGAGCTCGATACTTTGAAAACAAATTAACAAAAGGTTTATTGAAAAAAGTTAGAAAGTCGCGGTTCAGTTGTTTAGAGACGAATTTGAACTTTTTGTGACTTTTTTTAAACAGGTGTGATTACAATTTTTTTTTTTTTTTTTTTCAAAGTACAACAATAAAATTTAAATTCATAACTGGAGCAGTGACTTTCGAATACTCGGCGTTGTTTTCCTACGTTTGAAAAGTTTTTACAAGAATAAGATATACATATAGTCAGTGAGCTTATACCCTGGCTTCTCGTTTGTCCGAATGAAATTACCTCTCCGTACTGTCGGCTTATTATTCACGTATTATCTCTCATGTTTATCGCACTTTCGAGATATTATTAAATGCTTTTCACTGTCTATCTCAAATTGCGTATTTAATGCCAAAATATGAAATTAAGATTAACGATAAGCACACAGGACCTTTTCAAAGTTCCATCATCCCATGAATTTTCATGCTGAACTTATTTCTCTCTGCTTTACCGGTAAGCCCAAGTTCTCAGAAAAGCCTGTATTCACTTCATGTACTTAACAACTTTTTATCTTAATCCTCATTCACATGTTCTTCTCTATAATCTCCAAGGCAAATTGAATAGTCTTTGGAATGTTTAGCAGTCACCTGTTTTTCTTTAACGAACATTTTAAACCTAGCACCATCTGTGAAGAATTAAAATAGACGTACCCGGTTATCCGCACGTGTTCGAATCCCTGAACTTTCAACACGAATAAATACATCAGTGAATATTTTTAATACTGTTTTTTCGCGAAAATTTGAAAATTTTCTCCAATCATTTAATCAAGCTTCATTTTTTATTTTACACTAAGAGAAAGCAGAATTATCAATGATCTCGAACGTGCGACTCGAAAATCCTGTTGGAGTTCTGGTGTTAACACGAGAACGAATCTGTCTCAACATTTCGTGATTAAAATTCAATTGAATACATCGAAAGTTTTGGAGAGTAATCCCACACAGTAGTCGTTAAAAAATGAATAGATTTTCCTGTTCTTTCATTTTTTTTTTCTCTCTCTCTCTCCTCTCCTCGATCTTTCGAGGTCTGGGTGAGACCTCACCCTGGCCACGACGTCATCGGCCCGCGGGCACGTTTCTTGCATCCGAAACAAACTTTAATAAGGCCTGTCTCTTGCTTTAACCAACTCGAGTTCGCACACTGCCAGCAAGTGTTTGGCGTCCTTGAGGATGTGAGAACCGGGGATGAAGAAAAGAGTAAAAGGGCCTGTTTCCATTTTCCCGAGTAACTCATCCTCTACCGCCTCGTGACACGAAGCGAAACATTTTTTCGAGCACGCGATGACTTACTCGAGAAAAGATACATCGTATTTCAGTGACCGTGGACCACGAAAAATCTTCCTGTAGTTCGTTATCTTACCGGAAGTCGAGCTACTGCCAAGCGTTTATACGCTGCAATAATAAATAGATCCAACACCGAAGAGAAGCAAGATTCGCCTTGTGTTTACACATATACACATCTCTCCCGAACAGACTCCGAATACTCGTGAAATAAAATTGGAACGAGAGAGAAAACGTAGCTCACGATCGTCTTTATGGAACGGATTTTCGTTACACAACATCGTATCACGCACCCCATTCTGTTTTTTTTTTTTTTTTTAAATATGTGCCAATATTGCTCTAATGGTTACTGAACTCTTCTTCCACACGATCAGTAAAAAAAAAAAAACAACTTCCGTTGCCCTCGTTGCATTTTCTCTCCCGTATCGGCCTTGACACACTATCAAATCTCAGCATCATCGTACCGTAGATAAATGAGGTCACGAGAGTGTTTCGACTTATTTTCGAACAGTTGATATCGAACTCGGGCTTTTACCCTGGATGAAAAAGTCATTTATTTTCAGGTCAAAATGAGGTCGGTCATGACAGACTCCGATATGAATTTGGGTTTTGTAAACATTTCATTTTGTATATTTTTTTCTTCATTGAAATAATGCTATTTTTCTGGTTTCTTCGAAATGTGGAATAAAGAGATTTCCTTCATTGGACTCACAGGAATCTGAAGGTGAATCACGAAAAAAAAAGTGCCTGTCTCACGATGGATATATGAATTTATCTTTCTTCATCTCTAGCAGCGTTACTCAATGTCATGACTGTGCACAGCCTCCGTGAGAGTTGCTCAAACGGCTCCTGAATTCTCCGCTGATGCTCCCGAGTGCTAAGCTTTATTACGTGCAAGAAGTTTGTAGCGATCGGAGCCATGTGTGCTTATCCAAGCTCTCGGCTGAATTACGCCAAATTTTTATCGCCCCCTAAAACTTCCAGACCGAGTCGATTGAGCGGAGAAAGCATATGGTCGAACCTCTCCTATTACCAGAGAGCAAAACATCGGCATTATCTATTCAGTCAAAGTACTCATCCTTTCACCGTGATATATATTTTCATCAAAAATGTAGATTGTTGTACAGGATCCCATAAATAAGGGGTTATCCCTTTTGTGAAGAGATAAGAAGAGCAAAAAAAAAACATGTTCTATGCAAAAGATAAGTCTCTCGTCGTTTCCCTTATCGAATAAAATTCGAGATTGCGTGACCTTCGACATTTTATCATCCTGGATATCATATTCCTCTTGTTTCAATCTACGTACACGCAATTTGTTAGAGGTCAGACCACTCTCGAACTAGAAAGATCAGATAGTCGCTAGCGCGACTCTCGTCCGAGTTATTTGATATCATTCAAGATTCACTACTTCTTTTTTACTATCACAGAAACAGAAGAAAAAAATTTCGCGAGTTCTTGCACATACGCTTTTCAAGTGTCAGTTTTTCAATGTTTCCAGGAGAGTCGAAAGAGAGAGAGAGAGAGAGCGTGACCAGGGAATAGTATCAGCGGTTGGGTACTAGAATCCGATAATGCGTATGTATGGTTACATAAATAAACATCGATCGATCGGTTTATTATGGTGACATTAGGTGGTGGTGGAACTTCCCGGCGGTTGATATGCGTCGACGGGGGAGAAAAGGGTCTTTAAGCTTGCTCGATACCGTATCGGTGAACTCTCTCTCTGTACGGTTGACTATTTTTATTTTATTTTTTTTCTTTCAATGAGAATTTTTTTTAGTTGAAATGCGAACTCCGTATTGCCTGAATCCAAATAATCTAGATGTCTTATCGCGGTACTAGGTGAATTGATAAAAAGAGTCCAATCTGGAGTCAAAGGCTTCGAAGTTACACCAGCTTTGCAATATCCAGCCTCGAGACGCTGCCACGTCTCTGCGGATAAATATTCCAGTATCGTGACACTTTGTTATTTATTACTTGTCACTTGAATGATCAACCATGCAAGGAAATATGCACTCTTGGCTCTCCTGCTTGATTCTCCGACCACGCGACGATCTTACAAGGCTTGCCTGCGGCGATGTATTCGAAGTTTAACACTCATTTGTTTTCAGACTATTTTTATGCTTCTTGTACGTTGAGTAGGAATTTATAGAAACATAAACTTGGAGAGATATTTCTGTCATCTTTTGTTACTTCAGTTGCTGAAAGTAACAGTAGAAACAGCCTGAAAGGAACTTTCCTTTCAAGAGGGACAAGATGCCTTGAGGGCTGCGTGCCTTGAGAATCTTCTGTAGCAATCGATACGCAGGGCTGACCATTCTCCACAATTTCTGTTGAATAATTTCACATTTAGCCTTACTTCTAGTATCTCGTAAAGGCAATGAAACGAATCGTATTCTACTGATCTTTAATTTATTAACCCAACTGTCATGCCTAATGATTAATGACGATTGGTGTTGGAAACTCGATCATTAACTGTTTATAATGATGATTGACAATGATGCATATAGCTAATGATAACTTTATACCGACAGTGTGTAGAGCCCGTCAAGCCGATGGATGATGACCGAAGATTCTTCGGACTCTTCGGAGTGGAGATGACCACGAGGTTAGGGCCGCGTCGAGCACGTCCCGACGACGACGAGGAGGACGAAGAGGCCACCAACGCCGCCGTTGTCGCCGCTACAACTGCAGCGGCCACCGACGACGAGGTCGTAACTGTCGACTTTCGAATAATCCCGGAACTTTTAAGCGAGGAACGCAGCCATTGATGCCAAGCGCCGCGTCGGCTCAGCATCGAGGTGAGATTTGATTATTGTATTCTTGCAGTATTGCTTGGTTAAGAATCACTGAACAAGGCTATAGGTGATTGGAAATCCACCACACCAGTAGCGAAAAGATTGTTCAGGATTTTATTTGATTTTAGAAAAATCTGTTCTCAGTTTAAACAGGCCAGAGATAATCGATGGTCGTTCGATTAAAAGTTTGTTTCTGTGGCGGCGATAGATGGATAGCAACATCCAAGGATCCCTAATCCCTTAGCTCGGTTATGAAGCGAAGTTTCACTCTTAATTTGCACTCTGAAGACATCGCGGAGAGCCACGGTACCGTTCACCTTCGTGTAATGAAATTTTTTAAGGATACCTGAGAAAAGATAAAAAAAGGGTTAAGGAGAAAAGAAAATAAGGTTTTATCACGCGTCCGATTTATCATAACATCGGCAACCTCCTAGGCATCAGGAAGGTCTATAGCCTAGCAGCAAACGCTGCTTAATCCCGGCTTGTCCTTGCCCATGTGCACAGAAAGATTATACAAAGACACACACACACACACATACAATGATTGCACGGCTGTTCTTTTTATCCACCCACCATTAAAGGCATGGCCAGCTAATAAGAGAGAGCTCACCCGGGGCTTGACTGAAGAGCATGGGCAAGAGACGAGAGCAGCTCTGAAGCGTCAATCTATAAAGAGAGCAAAAGGGATGCACGAATATGGGAGAGGTCATGCAGATTCATATACATATATATACAGCTAGTACATATTGCTGCCGATGTTGCGCACCACGTCTGCAGTCCACCTGACTATATAGCACGTAGAAATACCAGGATATATAGAAAACTCAACACAGCCAACCTTAATCACTCGCAACTCTCTCTTCCTCTCGATATCATCAAGCTCTACCTTTAGTTACCGTTTTTAACCGCCCACTCTTTTGCCAATAATCACTTTACGCAGCCTCAATGTTTTCATCGCACCGATATTTATCAGACAAATGGCGTTTATCCGTCATGCTTGTCACAAATTTAAATTCGATTATGTTTTTGTGTCTGAAAGTGTTCTGAAAATGAATGTTTCCCAATGATTCAGCTGTTTTCCCAAAAGCATTCCTGCTTTCGCTGAATCCCTATCGAATCCTAGTTTAATATGGAATTCTAAAGTTTGATCCTGGTCCTGGGTTCGAATCGAGAGGCCAAAAACTGACGAAGATTGAAATGTTTTTTCAAGTTTTTGACCGCGATCCCTGGATGGCTCGGACCTCCATAAATCTCATGCTCAAAAATATCTGACTGCGATGAATTTGCGGTCGGTGTGCGGCTCCGAGTGCTTCCCGTGGACGATCCTATATGCACGGATGATGTACTTTAGCCGTATACTGACTGGTCCACTGCATCACAGCTCAGATGATGCCGCGTGAGAAGATTAGTGAGGTACCGGTTGTATCAGCAAAGTTTTCTGCAGTTTCCCCTCGCCCTCGGCAAATGCGATACGGAAAAGGAGATAAGTCGGCTGAAGCCGCACAGCTAGGCTATTGGAAAGTAATGAGGGGAAAGGGGGAGGATCCATGGGCTGGAAGAAACAATATCATTGCTGCAAACTCAAATGGGAAAAGGAAAAAAATAAATTGAGATACAACGCTGGAAGAATTCTTGTATAGCGATTGGTTTCAAGAGCTCTGGATTTAGGATTCGGGTGGCCTACTCATTCAAGCGCTGCACCGTGAAATTTTTTTAGAGCATGGTACGAATATTGGAAACATTCCTTTAGCCATAGAAAAATCCATACTTTAATGACGTCATAGAGTTTATTACCGTTAGAAAATTCTTTTCTGATGACGTCATTGAAGTTACTCGGAACCGATATTTATTTATGGTATCATGATGAGCATTGTATAAATATCGTTAGTCTATTCATATGACGAAGCGGTGTGGAAATCACTGTTGAGAAAAAAAAAAGAAAAAATCTATCTTTACATGGAAGCTTTTGTGCTGAACCGACTAGTCGATGATCCCGAGTATTTTTGATTTTGTCAAGAATTCTTCAACTTTAATTAACTACTAAAAGCAGTTTTCTGATTCTTTTTTAGATGTCCAACTCAACCCGTTGAGAAAAATAGAAATTTCCAAAATTCTGATGCTTTCGATCATCATTTGCTACTCTGGATAGACGATAAACGTTGATCTGCCATGAACAAACTCATTATCAGATAATTGTAGCACGTAAAGGGACGTCCACGAGTACGCTTCACCAGGTAGTTTCAACCGCATATGTTAATATTATTTCACGGCTGTTTTTTTGATGCTCGTGTTACGTTGAACATCGTTGGAGTTGGTATCCTTGTATGGCATAATATTTATATACTTATTAGGGTTCCTAATGGAGGGGTTGGGGTTTTGTTGAAAATTTACCAGTTGCAAATTTTCCGGAGAGCTATCGCTGTTGTTGACGCTAGGTCACGTGGAAACACTAGAGCAAAGCGGAAGTTCCGTTACCACAACCGCGCAATAACGAGTTGATATATGTTTACATACGTATGGGAATACAGATATATTCTTCGTGTACGTTGTATTTATCTCTCAACAAATGGTGCATGTACTCTCGCTTAAAACATGCCCGAGATATAGTTTCGTTGCTGATGTGTCAATCTACCGGCCATGGAATACCCCGCGAAATACTTTAGGGACGATATCGCGTGTAAGGAAACAAAAGGTCGTAATTCACATGATTTAGCATTGAAAGTGCTGTGGCGCTTGCACCCTTTTATCTCGCCAGTAATCGATACGATAAATATATGCACGTGTGTATGTACAAAGCAATCCCGTTGATGGGACGATGTTCAATAATTTGTATGACGTGAGTTTTCATCTAAATAATGTAGAAGCTTTGTACTACTTGGGAACATCCCTGGAAGAGAGAGAGAGAGAAAAGCAAAAAAAGAGAAACAGAGGTGAGAGGATATAAACTTTATTTCTTCTTGTCTTATATACTGGTTCATCTACGAGCAATATCCTCCCACCATTACAATTCTTACGCTATATATAGATCGGAGGCACGCACAGCACTCCAAAAGATTACAGTCGCGGCTGGTAACGCATTTTGACTTCTAAAAGGACTGTTTTCTCAGCGGAACTCTGCTTTTATCTCACTCCCTTGCCTTCGAAAGTACGTTTCCCAACGCTTGAAAGCACTCGCGTTATGTGTTCTCAAGGGAACGGTAGGTTCGTCTTATGTCAGATGGATGAATACTCGCTTGATCCTAGATGATTCAAAAACATATTTACAGAAAATTCTAATGGTCCTGACTAAGATTCATGTGGAGATTCAAATTTCTCAAGAGAAGTCGCCTCATTCGTTTCTCTCTCCAATTGTGCATCTTGTATTATTTTATTCAAAAAAATTCATCAGTTTTCGAGTCAATTTCAACCCAAACTCAAGAAGCAGTTACTCATTTGTCAAAAATTTTCGTACGTATTCGTGTGGTTATTTGACGGATCGAAGTAACAACTTTGAATGTATAATTTTTTCATTGTTCTATGGTCTTTGGATCTCATTTGACCCGGGATAATGGAAAAATATAACTTCTTGCCGGTGAGTCTGCGTATCTCTAGAATATTATTCTGTAGAATATTATTCTGGGGCAATTATCTTTAACGAAATTGTTTTATAAACCACTCTCCATGAACCGCTTGCAAAATGGGAGAATTGTTGACAATGATTCGTAAAACAGGAATCCACATGGATCAAGTCACCGGTAAAAGCTTTCAAATGTATGACATAAAAGTACGGTTTTCATTCGTACACATTTGATGTACATGAAATAACTAAAACAATTTGATTTCACGTTCTATTATGACCGAGAGTACGCTCGTTCGATGCATGTTCGATTGGTTTATCTCACGGACGATGCTTGACGATAAAAGTGGATGAAACCGCTCTTCGTGGGGATCAAACGAGCTTTGCAGCTTGGGCGAAATGTCAATTCTCGTTTTATGTACAATCATTGCTGAAGGAGATATCTTGGCATTGGCAGGTTGAGAAATGGCAATTTTCTGGCAACGATCATAAGGGGAAAAGGTGGTTAAGATAATGGTTGATGATAATTTGCACTTTCCTACGTCAGTGTACTCATGCGTGCAAGGAAGAATTCCAAAGTCTGAAACCCGCAGGGAAACTGAGTCCAATAATGGCTAACGAGTCGTTGAGATTTCCAGCATTCGCCTTCCCATACATTGAAACTACTACGAGAACAATGAGCCCTAAATACCACGAAGAAGAGCGAGAAGAGAATCGTTTAATCTTGTCAGTACTTCATTCTTGAAGGGTGATGATCTCCAGATGTTCCCTCACATCCGTTAAGGACTATTTGGCCAAATACTATTCAGCACAAAATATTCTTTAGGATCTGAAAAATATTACTCCCGTCACATCATTGTCTTGAAAACAAAATTTTTTTTGGGCTGCCTCATTGTTTCCGTAAGAAGAGTCAGTCCGAACTAATCCACGGTTAACTCTCTGAGTTGGACAAAATTCCGGATCGAAATCAAGTTTGTGTTTTTGGAAAATCGATGAACTGGTTCGTAACTTCTGGAACGTAATTTCGGAGAAAAGACTCAAATATCTCCGGAATAATTCAATCCTAACAATGACATCTGAAAATAACGCTCTGGGTAACAATACGGCCATCATTCTTCACAGCGCCATATTCACGATCCAACGTTTGATTCCCTCTTTGCTAGGATTACGAGGGAACTTATCCCTCTTCAAGCAGAGGGAAGATCCAACCGGGTTTACTGCTACTTCCCTCGGGAATATTACGAAAAGTCTGCGGAACCATTAGTCATTCTATCGCCATTAATGCTTTTATATAAATCCACGACGTGTTCGTTATGATTTATTCGAATGAATCCCACTCCGTAATCGTCTTGTGAACAAAACCAGATCTTGCCAAATCAAAAGCTTACAAATGCTCGGGTCTCGTTACTGCAGACAAAAAAAAACTAAAATACGGAAGATCATTCAACTGTTATCTTGAAGAAGCTTAAAACCTACAACTTTTGTGACAGCGAAGGGGCATTTTTTCCTCTAACCTTGCATTGTGACACGATTGAAAAACTGAATTTAGTCCAGTTGTTCCACACAGCAGGCTTCGAAGCCCAGGAGGATTTAGTGACTGGTTTTTTTGTCCTCGAAAGTTGAACTCGAAAGTTGAATTAGTCATTTTTGTACAAAAGTTGACCAGTTATTCCTGGCCAGTAGTAAATTCGTGTATTATCGAGGTCGATTTCAAGAGGAATAGGACCTTCCTTATACGTATTAGTTACGAATTTTCGAAGCCCGTAACTGAGTCATAACTTTCAGGTCTTAAAATGTCCGCAACCATTTGGAACTCCTTTGGGTTTGGTGATTTGAAAAAGTTCTTAAATGCTTAAATCCAGCCTTCAATGACATCCGAGATGAAGCAATATCCACTCGTATCTAAATTCCTATGAGAATTTATGGATCGTTCGCATCGTCGAAAAGAATAGAAGGTCTGACATCGAGAAAACTATTCTGAAAGAAGCGTTTGCCCCGTTTTGTTTGTCTTTTCACATCCCCAGCTTCTTCATTCAGACCCGCCATTTCGCGATACTTTTGTCCGAATCGTTGAAACCCGTTTCGGCAGCCTGAAAAGCTACCGAAGCAAATATGGCGTGTTCTATTTTCGATGGTGCGAAAAAAGGAGGCTCTTTCGATGAAGCTTGAAAGGTAGAAGCAAAACGGCGTTGTGGAAACGATCGTAGGGAAAGCTGAGCTCAGGCATTTCGGTCGAAGTAACGGGGCTGCAAGGCGATGCGAGGAATCGTATTGCCCTCTGCGAAATCGGAACAGGTCCGTAGTTATATTTTCCTTCTGTTTTAAGGCTCGACAAACAAGCGAGGCCGAGAAACCACTGAACCGTGATGACCGGAGTCTTGTTCTCGGTGCTTCGCAATATTCCTGGATATTCCTCGCAGCCTAAAGACTCAAATGCGTTCCCAATGCGCTTTGTTTTCATCAGGATTGCGAGCTTTGTGCTTGGCAAAGCCCTGCGGAGCAGGCCGCACGCCGCTCGCGGTGCGCAAACAAACTGACAATGCAAAGATGGGTTTTGCTTGTCGTTTGTCTAGACGCAGCGAGTAGAAACGGGGCGTTGGGGGAAAAAAAAAAAAAACAAAAAACGAAAAGTATAAAAAATTAACTGAACGAAAAAGAACCAGCTAGAGAAGCATACAACGAAGGAAAGTGGAACAAAAAAAAAGCGAAAAAGTCAGGGCAAGAGATTCGATGAGATTCTTCGAGCAGATTGCAGAATTATTTTTTATCCATTTTTTTTCCAACTTCCTCCTTCGTTTGGTTGTTTTTTTTCCAAGAAAATGAGAAGTGTGTCGCTGTGAGCCCGTAGATACTATGAAATAAGGAACTTTACAGCATCGCTGATCATCCGCGCTGTCAAGGTTTACGCACGAATTGTTTTGCCACGGATACACCTCGAGGGAACTCCTCCGTAAGATAGGACAGCAAAGAGGACGAAGGAGCAATGACAAATTGGTTCCCTACGCTGAGGCTAAGATGAAGAGAAACTCGAAGGAAGGAAGTGTACGCGCGCGTCTCTTGTGGCTGCCCGAGGCGTCGAGAGACTTTATTCTCACACAACTATATAGAATTTCTCACTTTTTTCCCAGCTTCGTGTGCAAGGAATTCAAGGAACGTGTAGCCTGTTGCACATCGTTACGCTACACGAAACAGAGCAACGAGAAAATTCTGGCACTTTCTTGGCTTGTATCGCCGAGACGATACTCAAATACGTATATACGTGCTTCGAACTATTTTCACACACACATATGGATCTCAATCCATAGAGAGAACGTGACTACTTTTTTTTCTCTCCGAGTACCTTTTTCGTAACTTGTTTTTATCGTCGTACTCCATGCACATTTTTTGCCACGCTCATTTCTTCCTGCAAGGAAGCTATCATTTTCCGAGGAATTGAAGGATTATTGATCTTTTTAAACAGGTCGTTTCCGTTTTCAAAATTAATTTCATTTCCAAAGAAAAAAAAAACAAAATCCGGTAAAAAAAGATTTGGACAGTGCGAAAAATTATGAAATTTACGAATGATTTGAAGGTCCGAGGAAGATTGAACGAGTCCGCAAAACGTTGTTGCTGAGCTGGACGACATCAGCTGCTCGTGAAAATTATACTCGAACGATAATTCGTCGTTGCGTGTCTTTCGTCCATTCTTCATCGAGACTCTCGAGTTAAAATCGTCCGTTCAGGCCGCCATGATATAGAAGTACCTGTGACGGCAGAATAGGCTCATCTGACGGATCGTAATCGTAAATTAAAATATTCCCTCGTACCTTTTTCACGATCGATATATCGAGTGCGGGGGGGCAGAGGATT
Source organism: Campoplex capitator (assembly GCA_037576405.1). Lineage (NCBI taxonomy): Eukaryota > Metazoa > Arthropoda > Insecta > Hymenoptera > Ichneumonidae > Campoplex > Campoplex capitator. The sequence continues at coordinate 892,433 of JARBWI010000323.1, read as the reverse complement.
GATGGAGTGGAGGAATGAAATTACAAGAGGCAGATCGATACGAATTTTCTGACTTTCGATATACGATGACTGATTCCTTGTTCATCGCATCGCATATTTTCATCAGGAATGCAATAAAACTTTTTGAATGTTTATTCCAGGCTAAAAATCTATGAATGATTTCTTTCGCTTCTTTTTTTTCATACTCATTTTTTTACTATTTGAATATTTGCCAATTTCGTTAAAGAAAATATCACGAAATGAAAAAATATATCAGGCGCTTTCATTTCGAACAGCATGACAGCGGTTCAACTACCGCCATATTGGTATGAAACTCCCTCCATTTTTGGCCTGTAACTATGCAGTCGAGTTGAACAGAAAAATAAAAAATTATTCGATCCCGAACAACTCGAAATTCCGTCCAGCAAAATATTTGTTTGGATTTTGAGTGTGTTTCGTGTCTCGGGCTGATCCCGACGATACCCCACTCCGGACGCTTTGGATGAAAGATAGTGGAGAAACGGATCATATATCGAAACGCAATTCTGCCTGACGTGTTCGACAATTGACGAGAAACTACTACTATCCTGGATTAAACTCTGTTTTTTTTTTTTTTTTTATTCTGACCAGGAACACTCAACTCGATTGAACAAAATTCTTTTCCTACAAAAAGGACTGAAAATGAATGAAAAATTGTCTGAATTTTTAATACTATACAAAATGAGCTTTATTTTAATTCTCTAATTATCTAATTCACGAATGAATATTGAAGAAAAAACTTGAAACGTGTAAAACGGATATTTACCATCAATATGACTTTTTTTCTGCCTTTTTTTTCCGTATCCAATAATATTTTTATTTCATTTTTGCCTCCGTGTGCATACAAAATTTAGGATAGCAACGGATGTGTCAGTGAATATTGAACCTTAGCGCGGATGAGAGATTTTAGTGGCATGTCTCTTCGGCTGTATGAGCTGTCGCTGTCGCGGAGAGAGAGAGAGAGAGAGAGATCGAATGGGCGCGTGATGCACGTTATGTGGAATCCTTAAAGGTGTGTAGTACGTGTGCTCACTGACGGTACGTGCACTTTCATTTTCCGATCGATATAACGTTAATAATTCACTGTTTCCATCAGTTTTGACAACATCGAGACCGATTGTGAGATCAGACTTTGGGCTGTACGATTTTGCAAAACCGAACCTAGTCTTTGCATCGATCCACTGTGCAACCATTATTCGGAATAGATAATTTAGTGGATTCGAACAAACGGTACTATCAGGATTGGATTTGTGTTTCCATCACTTTTCACTTGCTCTTGAATAAGTTTTATTTTTTTGATTTTATTCCTGTTTAACATGGATTCTCTTGGATCGTCGAGATCAATTGTTCTGGTTCTTCCTCGACAGGTCGGAAATATGGAATCCTTTTATTCTGTAAAAAGCTCTAGAACCAGCGTACAATGTGCTTCTTTTCAGCAGATAAATGAATTATTTTTATGTGTTTTGTTTGTTTTTTTGTTTGTGACAATTCGGTACAAACGAAAGCTGGACGATTGAAACTGGAGAACTGTAAATACTCGTGTGTAAGTGCGCGCATTTACTCCATAAATCACTCGGGTGTGTCTACGGCGAAAGAGAAGTGGTGGGTTATAACACGCCAGCGACTGAAATGTTTCAATGTGTAAACGAGAAGGCGAACGAGCGTTATGAAGTATTTTCTCGGAGTACTGTCTACACGTGTTTTTACGAATTTCACGTTTTTTTCCCCCTCGTTTTCGAGTACTCCCTGTGAACAAGTACTTTTTTAGCACCGTTTTTGCCACCTCTCGTAATTGAAGTTTTGCTCTCGATCGCTGAGGACAAATATGCCAGCGCTGGGGTAGCTGGATGGATGCAAGTGCAGAAATGTGTCGATAACATTTTTTTTTTCTTTTTCAGGATCTTTTCCTTTTTATGAGATTAATCAGCCGCAGCTTTTTCCCTGGACTACCATAACCGACTTATCCTCGGCTGTATTCGATTAAGCAAGGGCGAACCGGATACTGCAAAAGATCTTGCCTGTTTGGCTGGGTATCTTTCGAGGTGTTTGGTCGAGATTCGAATCAGGGACATCCGGCTATCTGATGTATTTCTCCCATAAAAATATCTCTTATAAAAAAAGCCCTGATTCGTCAATTTTACCAATAATTTAATAATATGGATTCAAGGTATAAAAATGATTTTTCTAGAATCGTAGTCCTCGTCGATATAAATTTGTTTCAAATAATTAATCACGATTCATTCGACAAAGGATTGAATCTTAAAAGACATTCGGATGAGTGGAATATATACGTGTGGTTTGCACGATTTCCAACGTTTTTCAACGACGACCAAACTTTACAAAACATAGCTGAACAATGGCGCCTTTATGTCTTCTCGACGAGTAACATTTTACGTTTCACTATCGTGTCCGAGTATCAGCAACAGACTGACGTATTCTTTTAGTTTCTCTCTTTCTCTCTCTTATTCTCTTCCGTTTTATGCTTTCTATTCGCATGTTTCTCTCGGGGTGTATCGCTGGCTCTTTTAGCCAAAAGCGAAATATATATACATACGTAGGCGACCTCGCCTCTGTCCATCGGTAACAGAGGGCTCTATTTTTTTTTGCTTCTTTTTTGTTGCTGTTTATATATGTATATATATACCGTCAACCCACTTTTTGTTCACTCGTTGAGCCACCGCGTCTTCTCGATTTTCCCTTTCATTTTTCGCTCGCGTTCCATCCACCCATAGGGGGATGAAAGGCACTCACGAGAGATCGATTAAAACCCGTCCAACTCGAGAGCACGGTAGGGAATACACGCGGCAGAGAATCCTCGTCGTAGTTTTACCGCGAGAGAGAAAGAGTGAGACCGAGAGATATATCCTGCTCTGACGAAACTCTCGCCCGTGTGACAGTTTAATTGGCACGTTAATTAGGCACCGACTAGTGCGTTCTTCATTACACTCCTTTACAATTTCTAACGAGGAGAATAGCCGGGTTATCGAGAGGCGGAAATGTTGAATACGAGATTTCGTTAAATTTTCTACTCTTCGAGGATCCCCTTGGTTCTTTGAAAAATAAATAAAGTACCGTTTCTAATTAGTACGAGACAAGACATAAATCTCGGAAATTTTATGCTCAATCATACGAAATTTCAACTCGATTCCAGAAAATTTTTAACCACCTCCGGATAACGTAAATAACGAAAAAAAGGTTCAGGATTTCAGGCCATTTATCCACAGGATTTCGCGTTTCGTTTCAAACGAAAACTCCACCAATAATTTCACATGTCAATTCTATTCTCCACGGTTTCAACGGTCCAGGGTCGTCTGAGATTCAATCTTTTGTCGAGAGAGCATGTCTCGTTTGACAGACGTCGATATTGTGCAAAAAAATGCATAATTTCAAAACTGTTTACTTCACCGAATCTGTCGCTACGAGATAATTCTTTGGATTGCTTGAAAAATGATATTCGGATCTCTCAAAAATCATTGCTACAATATTGTCGAAATATTTCGCAACATTTCGATGCTGTGCATGAAAAATTAACATAAAAATGCTCACTTGAAATACAGAATCTTGTGAAAAATCGATTCCAGTAACTCCTATTCTCTAACGATCGAAGAAGCCAGAGAAGGGCATTCGAGAAAACTTTGTACGCGATGAATAGAAACAGAAACAATGCAAATTTTTTTTTCTTGCCGTTTTCTCGGATTTCTCGATAATTCCACACTATCTGTATCGTCTTTTTTTTTCGTCGTTATGCTCGGCACAACATCGCGAAAATGGTATTAAGCCTCGGGAGATATCAGTAGTCATAGGAAGGTTTGAAAGCACACGCTTCGATCGTCACATGCCTTTACACGAGCTCGCTTCTATTTTCTCGATATCCAGAGACTCCTCCGATCGTCGAAACGTTACTCTCGCATCGGACTCGTCAAAATAGCGAAAGTATTTTCGCCTCGCTTTCTATATTTTCTATTTTTTTCTTTACCATGTAAAATAACTTTTCATAATCTCTATTTTATCGCATGCCTCTATTATATCCAACGTTTATTACATGCCTAAATGTAATTTGTATTAAACTGAGTCTGAAGTTTCTGGCTCAGGATAGCATTCGAATTCCGGGGGAGCAGGCCCAGATCTATTTATATGGATATCTCAGTGGCAGTTAGTATACGCTGCTGGAATCGAGCCCGCAATTTCCTTGCTAGAACTTGATCCGCAAACTGATGCAACGTGCATGCAACTATTTTTGCATGAAACTCGGGGCTCGCGCTCGAGCGCGCGTCCTCTGACCTCGTGACCTGAAAATCGAAGATACATATTCCGTGTGATAACTCAGAATTTATGTTTCCATGGAACACGTTTAAGGGAAAGAGGAGGACGGCGAGTCTCGGAGTCACCGATTTAGATCGAAACTCCTCCAATTATTTTGTTTCTGTTATTTCAGACAGAAAAGAGACGAGGAAACAAGAACTACGAAGGAAAATCTAAGAGGAAAGCAAGAAAAGATGTGGTTTGATAATACGACTGCGAGAATTACGATTTCTCGAAATCTGACAAATATGCTCAGGCATCGAAAATTAATAGCTGGAGACAGCCACATGCCCCAGGATTAAGGGTGAGAAAGAAAGGAGCACTGCGGCTGTTGTTTCGTTCTGAGTCTTTCTCTCTTTCTCTCTCCTCTCATCCCTAGAGTGGACAGCCCTCGAGTATAATTAGGTGTCCCAGTTTACTATGCGGCATCTCATTATGAAACTGGCGCGTATGACACAAAAGAGAAACAATGTGTGTGCTCAATCCTGTGCCTTAACGCAGGGCGGAATGAACCATGACGACGACGACGACCACGAAGTTCGTGTCATTATCGTCATCGGGCTGTGTACTTCTCCAAACTCGTTGTTAAGGATATTTCGCGGATGGATTCCCGAGCTAATGATCTTTAGTCGTTTCTTTTATCATTACAAAATCATTGCAAAAGTTGAACAAAAATTCTTCGAATAAATGACATTTCATTGGATCGAAGAGGGACGCGGAGTTGCGCCGCTAGTTCGCACGTTCGGAAATGAAACACCAGTGAATGGCGTTCAACTTGTTCAGCCATAGAGGATTTCAAAATTTTTAATTCAATTCAACTGCAGCCACTCGAAAATCGTTGGGTTTTTGATCAAATTTCAGAAGTGGAAACAAGTTTTATTTTTTCGTTTCTACTCATTGTATTTCGCGCGTATGCCTGCCCGTGAATCCGGATACCCTCGAGTACTTCGATGCGAGAGAAAATATTCAGCGTTTCTGGCAATGTCACATTGAGAGTTCGATCGATCTATAACTATACAGAAATTCTATTTTATCAATTTTTCAATTTCGCCATTCGCTCCTTTCAAGACTTTTGACATCGAAGCAGGCTAGACGCTGAAAAAAAATTGGGAAAAACTGTAGCATCATCATCGGAAGATATTTGGATGAGTTGAGAGAGGATCAGAGCGAAAGGGAAAGTAGAAATTGACAAGAAGAGAGAGAGAGGAGTACATAAAACCAGGCATCGAAGCAAGAGGAAAATTCATAGAAAGTTCAAGTCTCGAGAACCACTTTGAGCCTTTATCCTTGTTGCTGGTAGGTGACACAAGGGATGCTTGTCGTAACAGTGAGCAGAAACCGATTCTGCTCCCTGTGATGTTTTACGAAACCTGAGACTCGACGACGCCGCAGGCATCGGTAACGCATATACGACGACGCTACAAGCTATAAAGGGGTAATGGAATTTTTTTTTCTCAAAAGTTTGCTTGATGGGTCGGCATCCCGAGCACAAGGTACCACACACCACCATTCTCGTTATCAAAATCGATACTCTATCACATTTATACACGTGTATTGTAACGACGTCGCTTACTCTTGTGCGTAAAGCGAACAGCTGATCGTCCGTTGCCATACCGAGCGAGCTCCTAGTGAACAAAACCGACATTAGGCAGTGACACGAGTCCCTGCTTCGAGTACTAGTCAGACTGAAAACGAAATTTTGTTGAAATATTAAAACATTTTGTTGAACGTATTCGACAAAATATTTTAAGGTTTCAACGAAATTTTGTTTTCAGTGCAGCAGGAAAAACGTCAAGCTAAGGAGCTTACGTGACTCTTAACATAAAAACGAGGGTGATTGAAATAAGAAAAAATTCAAAAACAGAACTTTTGTGGTGAGAACGGAGACGATAAAAATAAAAAAAAGAATTAGAATATGAACCTCATATCAAACAAAAAAATGTAGCCCCATAAATAAATTGACAAACGAAAAATACTTTTTGCGATAATTCAGCGTATTAATGGGAGTCTGAGAGTTGTTTTTGGAAGTCGCGAATAAAGGAACTCGGTAGTATACAAAAGTCGGTACGGAGCAGCACTTGAGAGTCTTTTTCGGAGGGCCACCCAGTTTCCAACAAGAAAACATCGCTCCGGTTCTATAATGAAAAAGAGTCAACGAACCGAACACCCAGTTCGTTTCTAAATTTTACGCTGAGAGAGCAGGAACTGTTCGACTTCGTTCGGTTGAAAGATTTTTGGTACGAGATTTCCGCTCCTTTCATACCGGCAGGGCAGGAACCATTCGACTTTGTCTGCTTTTTTTTCCTCGTTATTGGAAAGCTCGAACTCATTAATTCGACGAAAATCTGACAATCACAAAAAAAAAACGTTTTTACTACAACTTTAATTTTTTTAATTCCTTACACGATTTAATCATCTTTTCAATTAAATGAAAAAATTAAAAAATGAGATACGATAGAAAGTTTCAGTCGATAGAAAAGGTCGGCGAGCTGTATACAACGCCCTTGTACAGCGGTACCACTTCGATGAGAATTTCTGTGCCACGAGCGAGAACCGCTGCGATATCTTCGTCTATTGTATCGTTCAACCGATCGAGGATAGCATTCCGAGGAGTGTGACGGCGTCACTAGCTTTCCACACCGATATATCCTGTTGTACCCAATAATGTTCCATGCACATTTGTATATTTATATATTTATCAATCAAATGTAAAGGGTGTTTCATAAGTTCAGAGCCAAATTTTCAGGTGAAAAGTTCGCGTGAAGTATTGAAAAGAAAATTTTGTCGATTTTCATCAACGTTGATCCGCTGGTGAAAATATAGGCAGACGGACCAGAATAACTTATTTATTTCTATCGAAAAGATACCTCAATCTGAGATACCTCATGTATGAGGGTCTCGAGAATATTCTGGAGGGTTGAGAATTTTTCTTAAGTAGAAAACTTATTGATCAGTGACAGGGAATCAAAAAATATGAGAAATTTTCTTTTCACAATTTCTCAACCTTTTTTTCCTTAGATTTTGTCGAATAACTTTTGAAAATGCTCGTACAAAACATGTACACGAGGAATATATGAAAGGAAATTGCACAAATACTCTCGGCTCGGTCGTGTCTCCCGAGGGATGGAAAACTTTCTACAACTATTCCATATAACTCTTTAACCCTTGCGGAAAAGAGGCGTGCGATGCTACCACCCCCGACTGAGACTCACCGATGTCTCTCTCACACTCGTGTGTATTTTGTGTATCGAATGTATACGGGGCATTCCAATCAAACACTTCAAAATCTTCCATTTTTACTGAAAATTTTTCAGGGTTCCTTTCCATTGGGAGAAGCTTTCTTGATTTTTTCGAAATTTTCGGACGACTAACATCTTAGTGAAGCGAACAAATTCGATTGTCGTTGAAAAACTTTTGGCCAACGGTGTATATTGGCTGTGTGCCAAAATAAACTTGTCTCCCGGTGTTGTGCTTCGGTGTACTTCTCTTTTCTTTCATGTAAGTTGAAACGTGACTTTGACATGATGTAACATGCAAAGGATTATCCTCATTTAAACCTTTTAGAAAAGTTCTTCGACCAAGAATTTCAAAGAAGCGGAATAAAGGAGTAAAAAAATGTGAAAAAATCATCTCACCTCATCACCCTCCAATTTTGGAAAAAAAAGAAACAGACTTGGATCGAAACGAGTCAAAACTCCTCGGCAAAAAATCGTCGAATGTAGTTGACTCGAAAAATTCAGTTTAAGAGTCAAGTTTATAAAAGTGTGATTCGATCGATGGGTAAAAAGTAAACAATAAAGATTTTCAATCAAAATAGAACGTGGAATAGAATTGAGAATTAGATTCAGTTAGATTTTTTTAGAGTGGTGTCAGAATTTCGATTGAAGGATTAAATGATAGATTTTGAGTTAGTACAGTCGGTGTCGAGTTATCCCATCGTGATATTTAAATTAAAGGAATTAACATTCCTATATTTGGAAGGTGTTTGTGAGAAGAGTATTATTATTCACTTTGTAAGCTCATTTACATTATGGTAATTCGATTGATCGGTTGATACGATTTATAATTGATTGAATTCTGTCAAATTGGTGAGTTCAGCAAATTCATGTTGGGGGAAAATAAATGGTAAATCCACCCTCTTCTGTCCCTCGCTTCCGAGCCTCCAAAAGTTGCCAAGGATTATGGACAGAGCTTGTTTGCCTCCTCGGGCTATAAAAAATGACCTGACGCTCTTTTGGTAATTTTGTGGAAAAATAAGCGACAGCTGTACCGCGTTTGATACCAATTTTTTTTTCTCAAGAAAGACGACACATGGAACGACCGTGATGCAAAGTCGTTTGCCAGTTTTTTCTAGCTGCTGTTTCGATGGAAGATCAACTGACCCAGCTCCAGATTTTCATCTTATCTTGGATCCTCTTTTTTATAAAACTTTTATTTTTATAAACAACCTATAAAAGGTCTAACGTGTATGAAAGGGGTGGATGTGTAACCAGCGAATCCTGATTTTTTGACGAATTAGCCATCTTAGGGAGTAACTAGTCGAGCCATCAAAATGAAATCTTGAAATCATCCAAAAAGAGATATTTCAGTTTTCATTATAGAGCGAATAGCAAATTATTTGATTTTATTGTAAATGAAAAAAAGGGAGGTTTGAAATCTTGACGAAAAGTCCTATTGGAGTAAATCTTTTAAGGTAATCCAGGAAAAAGTATTTTTATAGATATATATTTGTACGTGATTATGTCAATGGAATTGCAATAAGCTGGATACGATGTGCCCAATGAATGCTACGTGCAATTTGGCGGAACAATACTGCATCAACCATTTTGGTCACACACTGCAAGTTCTGAATGCACAATAAATCATTCACGTCGAATTGAGGCGGATAGCGAAGATGAGTGAGGGGCTGAGTGAGAGAGTGAGTTAACAGATAAGCAAAGAGAGAGAGAGAGAGAGATAACTAATGGTCAGTTCATTATACCCCAGTAAGCTTTAGTACGAATGGAAAATAGAAAGGAACGAAATTATTACATTATAAAACAGTATAATTTGGGTAGAGAATGGAATGCAATCGAAACACGAACTAGGTCGAAATACAAAACGAATGAATTCAATATCGATAAGTAGTAGGTCACTATAACGAAGAAAAGCCATTGTGATGTGTTGAAAAATTATATTTTTATTCGTTACGTTCTCTTGTATAATATATTCTAACAATTTTTCTTTTTTTCCTTTTTCAATTTGACTATTTACACGATTACAATTGTTCCTGGATAAATGGATGAATTTCAAAAGGAAAATACACTAGTTGCGCAATGACAAATGGTGACTTCGTCGTTTTATGATATGAATTTCCAAGCTCAAGGAGTATTCTGACCCCGAGAGGGGTCACAAGCTGAGAATTTGTTGTTTGTTAGCTAGCAACGGGGGCAGGAGAATTTTCGAAAAAAATGTCAACATAATTTTATCCTACTGCTCCTATACTGGCACCACGTTAAATACCAAGCTTTTATTTGGGTAAAAAAATAATCGTGAAAATAAAACATCGACGTTGTTGAAATCTGAACAGTGTAATAATGGGAATGCAAGGAAAAGTATAATATCTTATGCACTATTTTTTTACGAGGATCACAAAACACTTGACCTCGATGCTGGCTTCATTTAATTCCAGGCGCCAGTCGCCTGGTGAAATTTAATTCGATCGTTTTCGATGTTATTAAAGACAGAGTGTAACACACAGACTATGATAAAAATGTGAAAAAGAGAGAAAAAAAATGGAATTGCTTTAGACCGAGAGTCCGTAATGATCGTTCGCGTCCTACTTTTTGAAATCATTTCTGCCATGATCCTGCTTATTTGTTCCATAAAAACAGGAAATAAATTATTCGAGAAACATTGGAATTTCATTAATTTGGCACGATTTTTTTAACTCGGCTTTAATGGCATGAAGCAATCGATAGTAGGTCTCGAGGAAATGCTCGGATTTATAGCATTTTTCGTTCTTTTTGGTATTCGTTTACTGTACGCGAGCTAGTGAGAGGACAAAGCAGCGAGGATTACAACCGCGACCCTTAAGATATGGGCATTTTCAAGACGTCTTTGTTCTCTCTTCCTCTCTCTCTCTCTCTCACTCACTTCAAGCAGAGGTTCCGTAATCCCAGTTTTCACCAGCATCCTTTTTTTAAACTCATCGAAACTTCGCTGTCTTCATGAATCAAACTGGTGCGCCTCTCGGTACTTTCGACTTCGAGATTTAAATAGAAAGACGAAAGAAAGAATGAGGCGTCCATATAATAGAAAATAAGAGAGAAAAAGTAATAAAAGAAGTAAGAGATTTTACCAAGACCTGAATTTACACCTAAATCCATTGCTACACGTACTACTCACCTATATAACCGAGAATTTCGTACGAGCACCTATATATGTATATGAATATCGTAATCACGGTTCACATCGACCGACTCTGGAAACAACGATTGTTGAGAAGCTGTCTGACTCTCAAGAGCCCTTTTTCATCCTTTTTACTAGCTTATAGTTTTCGTGCGCCTTTCCCTCATCATTCCATCCACGATTCACTATTTCATACACGAACGTCCTGCTCCCACCCCCTGCGCATCCACACTCCCAAACGATATATATGTTGTATATAGATGTAGAATACTTTTTTTTCGGACTCGGTCACGCGAGAAGACATATCGGATAAAGGCTTCTGACGACTTCCAGACGAGCGGCGTCGACGAGTAACTCGTCGCGTGTTGTGCCAGCTTTAGGGATAAGTATGATAGGGCTAAGTTTTGAGCGCAATTATGTATACTCATTTCTCTTCTCTTTTTTTTTCTCGCTCATTCTCTTTCTCCTCTTTGTTTACCGGGGGGGGGGGGGGGGGGGGGGGGGGGGGGGGGGGGGGGGGGGGGATACATTATTGATGTGATGCAATTATTCGTTTCTTGGATAACTCGATGTTTCAAACGGATTGTTAAACTTTTGTAATTTAACAATTGCTCCTGGAATTTCTTCAGGGCATTGTGAAAATTCATGGTAATTGTGAGCATCATCTCTATCTCGGAATTTTATTCTGAAAGAATTACCATTTAGGGCTGGTTTTGTTTCATTCTTCAAGATTTTTCGCTTTATTTCTCTTTTACTCTCACAGAATTTTTCTGCCCCTCTTTTCTCTATCTCTCAGGGGCTTCTCGGCCTCGACTTTTTGGTTTTTAAGTCTTTTGCATTTATCCATTTACATGAAAGCGGGAAACCAGCGAAACACGATGGAGATCCTCTCTGATTATGAAACGTTCGTTAATTCTTTTGAGGAATATTGCCAGCGAGAAGAATGAGTTTTCAACTACTCTATTAGCGATACCAGGGACTTGGTAGGATCTCTCTTGAGCTTGGCGTTTATTACTATCAATAGTTATTATCGCTATTATCAATAGCATTGTAGAGGTTTCTAGTTACAACTTTGCTTCTAAAATTCACTGAATTGTTCAGAAATATCTAAAAACATGAAAGCTAATCCGGTCGTATAGAAGAACAAACACGAGTGTTTACTCACATTGGAACGGAGGCTAGTGGTCCCAGATTTGCTTAACAACACACACACATCAATGCCCCACGTGAAAGTCTATCCACTGGTTTCTCTCTGATTCAATGAAGCTTCCGTTGCCCCTGTCTATCTGTGCCATCAAACTTCATTGCGACACGAATGGTTTCCATGACCCCTCTTCTCTCTCACTCTCTTTCCCTCTGTCTCTATTTCGCTTCCATTTATTTGCGCGTGTGTGTATCGTCAAGTCGTCACTCCGGTCATTCGTTCAGTCAACCGTCCCCACAAACTTCGCGGTATATTACTCCCTTCGCATTACGTCTCACTAGTTTGAGGCTTTACCACTATCCCCAGTTTCACACCGCATGAGGTTTGAAAGCGGCACGCCACGTTTTGCTTCCCAAACAGACAGTAAATCTGAAATTTCCGCTAGTTTAGTGTCTCCTCGAATTCTATCATTCCTCGGAGTAGATTTTCAACATTGAAACAATAAAGAATCAATGTCAGGTATCAAAAAAGCGATCTTAGAAAATAGATACTCTACATTCCTGCTGTTAATAAAAAAAATAGCACTGGAGGTAAAATAAGTAGGCATTCAAGTTTTCTACGCACAGAAATGAAAAATAACAAAATAATACAAATGAAGAACTTCGCCGAGTATATTCATGGGCGTGTAAATACATTTTTACGGCTAGATACACCGCAGAAATCGTAGACAGAATTTTTGATGGTCTTTGTTTCGGAAGTTTGTGAAAGTAGCCGTTATAGGCGTGGTGCCTGAACATCTGGCGCCTATCAATAGAAGCAAAGTGAATTATCACGACGCGAGTCCACACGTGCCAAAATAGTCGCTTATCGTCCGGCTATCGGTAAAACTTCTGAGTCTTTCAGAGGAAACTCAAACCCCTGAAAGGACTGTCTGAAATCCAGTTTATCCGAGCAGTCAACGTGATATTTGGCCAAAAATATTGTTCCTGTTAGCCCCGGATCCGTGAGCGTTCAGCGTCTACCTCTTTTCTTATTTAATATTCATATTTTCGTTGTGCCCGGAGCTCTCCGTAATTTTCAGCCATTTTAATGTTCCCGGCCACTAGAGACGCCGGGCAACAAAAACACACATTGTCTGGGAACTACTCGAAATCCACTAGCTCTTGGTGCGAGCCGGTTGTACAGCCAGGAAAATGCAAGAGGGAAGTATCCAGGTACATATTCCATGTACACAGAGCATATGCCAGAGAGTACGTGATGTATAATGTAACCGGAGGTAGAATGCGCAGACGCCTTACTGGGTCAAGTGTGAACGGCTAATTACTTGGTTGGACGGGACTTGTTTTCCCGTAGAATCGGACCTCCGTATGTATATATATAACGGGCAACTGCACACAGTTATATTGTCTTCGAGCCCTAGTAGAAGTTAGGTTTCAGCATAGCAGAGACCAGGGCGAATGGAGCATTGGTTGTGGGGAGTGAATACAGGCCACTAAATACTGCCTACCTTTGCTCTAGTCCCAGTGAACCTGGGAAACTGGAGAACTGTGTGGCTAATATTTTACGGTGAAACTTAATACATTCTCCGATTAAATCATCCCATGAAAGCCGGGTATTCATACCTGATCAAAAGTCATGGCCAGGTTTCAGAAAGTCATTGGACAAATGAATACTATTGAAGCTTAGATAGTCAAATCCGTTGAAAGCCTGTTAAGAGTCATCGAGCGATCATACACGCAGCACCAGGTGCCAAAAAAAACAACTGAAAATCGAAAATTCTGGATGACCGACAACCATGGATGGGTGTAGCTTCAGCGACCTCTCAAAAGCAGCCTCGGATGGGGCCAATACTCTGATGAAAGGTCGCTTAGCCATGCACCGGGATTGCGCATCATTCACTGAGCTGGAAGCAGCTTTTATGAGTTTCTGATTGAACTTTTCTTTTTGGGTTTTTAACTTTACGATAAAATTGTCACTGTCCCTAAAAATCTGTTTTTCAATCATTTGTATTTGATGGGAATTCGGAGGCACGCTCACCACTTTTTATGAGCTTAATTACATCTTTTGGAATTTGGTTTTCAGAAGGGTTTTTTATATTTGAAAATTCCTAATAATTTATCATGAAAAATGGCGTGTCCAAACGTTTCGGAATCAAGCTTCCATAGATGTATTCGAAGAGTCGTTCAATTTTTTTGTCTCCATTAATTCTAACAATGTCTACCACGGTTACTGAAACATTTACTCACTTGGATTGGTTCGAACCTTTTTTTTTTTTCTAGAAAGTACGAAAATAACAACACTAAAACGGCAAAGTTAGATCACCCACCGAGTTTTACCCACTGGAGCAATTTCACTCATGCGTATTAGTATTATTTCTGTCTCGTCCCTCTCTTGTTTTATCGTCGTATGGGCTACATTTAACGTGGAGGGGTGGAATAATTGCGGGCATTTTTGTGTCCCTCTCTCGCTAATATCAATCGGCCCAGTTACATTGAAGTGATTGACTTTTTATTGATTTTATTACTTTCGCCATTTGGAAAATTATTTGATTGAAGAAAGAAAGAAAAGTAAGCATTATTGGACTCTGCCAATTATTGGAACTTTATTTTACCACAATAGGAATGTACATATGTGTTCTTTCGAAGCGAGATTTTTTATTGCAAGCATCAACCGTGTGAGACAATTGATAAGAAAGAAAAATGTTCATGAAAAAGTAATGAAAAAAATAAGATTGAAACTCATTTCAAACTCTTTAGATTTTTCGGCGATATTCGCGTTGTTCCGCCATGTTGATCGAGTGAGTTTCTTACCACTGCGAAGAGTGAGCGCGTGGTAAAAGAATATGAGAAAGCGAAAAAAGGAGAAAAATTTATGAGATGGCAGGAAGAAGAAACGCGCGAGTAAAAAGCTTCCGGGAATTAATTCTACGAGCATTCAAGCAGTCGTTTATACCTTCGCGTCACGTAAGATAGTCGCGGTTTTACACTGTCCAGATGTTCGCAAAAGAAACGGCGATGAACAACGAGATTTGGAAACACATCCACATCCACTTTGCTTTGGAATTGAATTTACACATATGACGGCTACGATTGCCATTGAATTCCTCTGAGAAACTTTTACGATTTAGATCCAAAATTCTTTTCTGCTCACGACCATATATTTCATATTCACGAGTTCCTTGACCCAGTTTCAAAATTGTAATGGTATTTTTTCGAAAAAAAAATTACGAATAAAATGGAACTTGTATATCTCCTCTTCTCCATTTGGAACTATAAAAAAAAAAAAAGTTTTAATATCTTGTTGAAATTTCAACTAAAAAATTTCATGACAAATTGAAAAAAATTTCGATCAACGTAAAAGTTTCATTACCAATTTGAAGATGAGTCGAAAAAAAAGAAAACTAGCTGTGGCTTTATTTTCAATTTTAATGAAATGACAGAAAATTGGAAAATTGAGTATCTTTTTTTTCGAGTATTCTATTAAAGTATGAACTGGAAAATTGTATTTGACGTTGAAAAAAATAGCAACAGGATAAGCCATGTCACATCCAAATACATGGTTTGATATAAAATCAAATTTTTTATTTCGTTTCTCATCTCTGTAAACTGCTTTTCAAGCAAAAAACCTCTAAACCGATTACAATGAATATTGTGATCGGATTCAGTGGTCGTAATCATTAAATTTCGTTGATTCGTTCGATCTTAAGAGGTCAATGAAGAGTTTTGTTGGCGGAATTTCTGTTCAAATCTAAAAGTAGACGTTATTCACCATTGGTTCCGAGACACCCTGTATCCCGAACCTTTCAAACTGCTCGCTGAGAAGTATCAGACTGCACGAACGTATGGTTGCAATTGCTGGATGATGTGGCTAACCAGATGCTATTATTAGTAATGACCGGCATACCCCCTACACGACGGGGACAAACTATTCTATTTTGTTCCTCTTCGCGTAACACGTTTTAGATTATACTGATTTGTCAGGGTCGATCCGAAAGCATTATAACCAGTGAATGGTGGTTTTTAATTGAAACATTTGCGTCATTAATTTTTGTCGGAGATTAGCGGATTTCGAAATAGCTAAAATAAACGAACATCAAAAAATTGAATCTCGAATCTCGTCAAAATAAAAATTATTGATTAATTCTGAAATCAATTCAAGAAAATGGAAAGAAAAGTTGATATTTCGACAATTTTATCAATTCGAACCCAAAAGTCATGAAAACAATGCTTATTTCTATATTTCAATCAATCAATACCCATCAAGACTACATATAAATTATTAGTCTCAATAATTGATCAATTTTTCGTTACAACCGAAGATGTGGCATCGATTCTTAATTGATTGAAAGGATGATAGGATGTGTGAGCCAATGGAGCACGTCCACGTTTATTTCGCAATAAAGTTTGTGAAAGTCCACCCATCAATTTACTCACAAAAAGCTAGAGGTATAATAGAACGAGTAAGAATAACGAACAATTTACAAAATTCCGTATGCCTGTACCAAAAAAAAGTGTCCAAAATGGCAACTCAATCGAACGAATACTTTTCGAGAATGTTTGAATTTCATTGGAATGTAACAATAAAGATTTCCCATTCATTGGTTCATCAATTTTCAAAATTACTGCCCAATTTTTCCTTCATTGCAGAGTTAAAATAAAATGAAAATCTTTCGGCGAATTTCCTAGCTTCAGAGTCAAAATAAATTATTAAAATGATTATGAAAATTAAATTTCACTTGCTAAAGTTTCAAATTGCGTATTTACTCTTTGTCCAAGTCGAGTTAATTCCTCGTCTTTTTTTTTTTTTAATTCGCATGCATAGCGTTGCAGTGTCGCTGATAGATAAAGTAAGCATTAAGCTTTGGCTAGTAGCGTGCGAAAATCCTGAATGTTGAAAATGAACTGAGAAAGAGTTTTTGGCGGCTTAGAGTCCTAATAAAGCGAGAGATGCGGGGGAAGCTCGTTGATACATACATTTTGTGCTTAACGTAGTGTGCGGGGGCTGTCATACATTGAAGCACGGTAAACTAGCTGCATCTCGAGAATGCAAGAGAGAAGTGCGGTTGAGCAATTAAGCGCGTGCCGTTGACGCTTAGCACGGGAATGATTTAATTACCGAGTGATTAATGAGTGTCCGGGTATAGATGTGTATACATACAGTGTGGCCTCATAGAAGAGCTCTTCCCTTTTACTTTCCCTTTTCACAGAGCCCTTTTAGACCCACACGCCATCCTGAAGTTTCCCATATTACTTATATCTGACACGCAAACTTGAGAAATCTTCATCAAATAATTATAGATTTTGGAGGGAGAAGGAAGCGTCCAGAGGAAGGCAGATTTTTAGGGGAACAGAAAACTTAACGGATACCCAATGACCGGAACTTCTGAAAGCTCGAATTCTTGATCAGGTCTTCATAGAAGATCATTTTGAGAATGTGTATTGACATCCTTTCAACGCCAAACGCCGGAAATCCTTTCCGGCTGTTTGCAATCTGATTTTGGCATTCCCTTTCCGACGAGATCACCTTCCATCATTACTGATGTTGGAGGCAAGGCTTTTCAATCATTTGCTGTAAACGGAGATTGGAAAATCTGCTTACTCGATCATTGATTCTGACCTGCGCGCTTGTTGCTCCAAGCAGGTTGGGATTAGGTTGAATGTCAGTGTAAAATCGACATCAATGCTTCGAGGCCATCATGATGTATGGAATCATTCATGGTGTAATCTCTGGTAGCCTCTGGTAACATAAATCATTGGAAATTGGTCTGTTTCCAACTGTAGCAGTAGCTAATTAGACGGGAAACTACTGCTTTCATTCATGATCGAAAAGAGGGTGTGATAACTTAAGTGTTCAGAAGTAGGTGGTCATGGTGGTAGGAAATGGATGAATTTGGGGTGAGCCGCTCCATTTCTAGGGAAGGAAAATAAGTTCAAGGCAATCGGTACAACTTCTTTAAGGGATGAAAAAAAAAGTATCATAGACCACGAGATACTTCGCGCTGGTCTGTGTAATGGGTGAAGGGAGAAAGAAATTTAGAGTTCGAGGTTGTCCGCGCGTATTTCTCTTTAAGGAGCAGAAAACTTAAGAGTACGAGGCGTTCCATGAGACTCTTACAATTAGAAGGTTTCTTATGACCTTATTATGATGCTTTGTGAGGGTTTTTTTAATGGACTTAGCTCCTTTACAAAATTGTTTCCCCTACTAATGAAATTGACAAAAGCATAGCCGAAAATTCTCGAGGATGGCGGAGAGTGAGTCGTTGTCATCAGCAACTGGCAACCTCTCACTCTGTAAATCATTTCTGACGGTAGAATATTTTCATCCAGGATGGGTAGAAACTTTTCATTCTAAGGGGTTCCATATATTCCCTTTTCTCTGGTTCTTATCTCTTATGGTCCTTGATACGGCTACTAAGCTCTAGACCGAGGGTGGACTAGATAAGCGCTACGGCATGCATAGACGGTATGACGTAACAGAGAGGACAGCCTTCGGATTATAGAGCTAAGCATATTATCGTTGCTGATGACTTGGTTTGGAGATCGAACCGGCAGCTGGCTGCTGTATCCCTTTCGTATCCTCTGTCATCGAACCAATATGCACCGAGATGCTTTGTGCATCTCAGGATGCTTCCCTTGGAACTTCCTTTGGAAGTTTGTAGGGCGATCGAGCGAGAGCATCCTGCTAGTTCACGATCGTTCCGCGTTTATTCCGAATCGATCCTGTGTGTTTGCTGATGTATCTGTTCTGGTTGTGTGGATTGACCTGTTTGATGTATTCGATTTATCGAAAACTAGGGATTTTTTTGATGAAGCTAGGGAATTTTTGGGTAAAGCTGAATGGAGATCAGTTGCCTCCAAGATTCGTTGGCCATACAATAATAAATGCTGAATATTTAAACAAATTCCTTCTTCATCTTCCTCTCTTTCTCTCCTCCTCCCCCCACCTTTATCTCTCTTTGTTTTCGCGTGATTCTTTAGGCACGCAGAAACTTGAAGCGACCATAAATTTAATGAGTTTCGTAGGAGGAAAGAAAAAGGTTGATGGTTGGAAGAATTGCTAGGAAGCAGTGAAAGAAAGACAGCGAGAAGTTGCTCGTTGTATATATAGACAGAAACGTGGTGTCGTTAACGACCCTATTCAGGGAAACGTTTTAATTTGATCGCGGGCGCTGTAGCACCATGGCCTTTCTTACCTTCTCCATCTTCTTACCAACCTCCAGGCATTTTCCCACTACTTTCATAGCGTTCCCCTTTTACTCAACGACATTTTAAGCATACCCTCGTTGAATTTTGGCTTCACTGCGTTTTGTCGTCGTATTATATCATGTTTGATTTTTATTTGGTTTTCTTTCTTTTACTTCAACTCATCGGCTATTTATTTTGGAAATTCGTTACCCTCTAGTGTCAATAATTTATATTTGATGAAGGTAAAATCGGACTATGCTCTGTGTTTCAAACTCGAAGAAAAATTTGGTAACGATAATAGTTCTCAAGACTTCTATCCTAACCCGTTTCCCTAATAATAGAAAAAACCTTGGCATCACCATCAAACCTTGGCATCGCAAAACCATCAAAATCAATGAAGAAAGAAAGTGGTAACTGGTGCAGCTCATAACCCATGAGTCAGGGTTGGATTGTTGGCGAGGCCACTAAAATTATTCTGTTGTTTTTCTGCCTTCTCGGTGATTCAAAACTGACTGAAAATATATGTAAGGTGTGTAGGTGAAGCTTCAGTAAGTGGTGACCAAAATGTAGGATAAGGTGTCTCCGGTCGTACGATTCTCCTGGCCGTTATCCCGTCGGATCGGTCGGATGGACGCTAAATGGACTAGGACGTCACTCCAAATACAGGACGTGCCAACCACAACTATAGCTGTACCGATGCTGACGTCTAGCGGGCTGCGACAAGCTCCGGTCAGGGGGAATCAGACCAGAGACAAATGAATGGAGAGAGAGCTGCGGGTAGAAACTGCTCGGCAAGCGGATGAAGGAGGAGGTCACAGGGGGTTAAAATACCGACCTACAGCATGCATGGAAATTGTTATCATTATTCACTTATTTAAGTTTCAGGGAAAAAAGGTGCTTATAATTAATACGTGAATAATTATAGTTCGCTGTTCTTCTGTCGACTTCACGAATCGTGAAAAGTGAATTAAGAAACCAGCTGTCATTGTGACGTTTTAAAGCAAACGGAATAACTTCAGGGACATAATTTAACTCGGAATGACAGGGAACCAATTGGAATAACTCAAAAGCAGTCACGAATCTGTAATTTCACGCGTCACTTATAAACTTCATTGAAAACATTGATTCATGAAAACACCGAAATATATGGACAATAGAAAATCAGAAAAGTTTAAGGTGTCCGGCTAAGTTTATATGAAGATGCTCTCAAGATGGTTGAAGAGGAGCGTTAACAAAACTCATGCGGATTGTTGGGTGTCATGAGTCTTTTTCCAAGGTAGATGAAAAATGTCAAGAATTGGGTGAAAATGCCAGGAAAGTTCGTTATGGTTTATAGAACGTCAGGAAAACGGGCGAAAAAGTGGTGCCGTTTTGGTATACACATGATTTTTCTTGACACTGAAGATTCAATTTCGTATCTCGAGCTCGAGCGAGTTTCGGAGCCTCGAGCAACAGCAACGAAAGCGATTTATATCTTCTCTTCTCAAGGATATCACATGAAAAACCCCGGCCGTTCAAGCGAATGTATTTATTTTATACTCTATCGAACGCCGAGAAACCCTTTAAAGTCACGGTTTTCGCTTACGTCTTGCCATCTGATCCTCGACTGTCCATCTATTTATTATTCATGCTACCTAACACTATCTCTACCAGAAGGTACAAATAGATTCATATAAAATTTTACTTTCGTCTCGATCCGCTGTTACAAATCATGAGAGTCAGAATCCATTCGAAATTGATTAATCTGAGAACTTTGAGAAAACAATAACTACACCACTGAAAAAAATATGACAAGATCGATTAAAAAAATGGTCTCATGCGAACCTCGTTATGAAGTATCGTGCTGGATACATAAATGATCAAATATGCAACTAAACGTTACAAGAAAATCTAATCTAATTGCAAAGAATCTGAATTTAATCATTTCTTATTGTCTCGAGTGATTGTTTCTAGTCATCGAGGAATCTAATAAAAAAATTGAAAACGTTTATTCATCGTTTCGAAGAAGACGTAGTCATTGATACATTGATAGGTCATCGAGTATCGCTGATAAATATTGAAAAAAAAGTGTGAGATTCAAAAATAAATTTGTATTTTTTTACATTCATATTTCGAGGCTTTGATTATTCAGGAGTGAACTGTGTTTAAAAAAAAACTACTCTTTCGTGGCCAGCTAGAAGTCTCCCAGAACCTCTTTAAAAGTGAGGAGTCTCTTTAAAAAGTCGTGAAAGCAGCTCTCGTCGGGTCGATTTAACGGGCATATGAAATGGTTGAGAAGTGAAAATCAAAAAAAGAAGGATTTTCCTGTCGTAGAATCTTCGAGACGAAGCTGCACTCCCGTCGTTCATCCTGCGTAATAGATAGTAAATAGTTACCTCCCCTGTTGGTCTCCTCATTCCCCTCTCGTCTGAGGTTGAACAGAAAAGTTTTGAAGAAGCATCCACACGGGGGAGAAGCTATCGAGTATAAACTTTGGTAGATTGTGAAAAAATGTATAAGAATGGGGTTATCCATCCTGCTAGGTTGAGCCGAAGTTGGTTTCGAAGGATAAAACAGAAAAAAGGATCAAGGAAAGTTGATCGTCTGATGAAAAATTCATTCAAATCATAAGTGCAAGAATTATTAATGCCTGCAGTGTCGGTTGGCATAAAATGGCGGATGAGTTTGCATATTTTATTAAAACATGAAACCACAATTGTTGCAATCGCTGAAGAATAAATACCGCTGTCGCTCTTCTCGGCCGTTTAAAGGATTCACCGATGACAAGAGGAGAAACGTCAGCTCGTCGTCAGGTTGGGAAACGCTTCAAGAACTTTTCCATCGAGCGGAGTTGATTGTTCTTATCAGAGGTGGCCAACAGATTCTTCTCTTCGCTTTTTTTTTCTACGAACTTTGCGTATCGCTCGATTTTATAAATTCAGGACCGAAGAAACGGGAGGAGGTCCTCCCCTCTCGATATCCGCGATCTCGTAAAAAAGAAAGGTAATGCTTAGAAATAGGAGGAGTGAGGGAGATAGAATCAATCGATATTCAATGTCGAATGTATCGACTAGGTCGTGGTTGCTGTGATGGCAAAACCGAAGCTAATATTCTACGGTGTACGTTGCCTGATGACGAGACTCCGCACAATATTTATATTCGATAAGAAATTTCCTCCTGCTAGAATATTTGGATACGCTCCAAGCCCATTGCAAATAAAATTTCGTACACGTGCATGTGCGGTATGGAAGTTTAATTCAGATGTCAATTTTATAAAATAGAAATCATACCGAAGCAACTTTCAATTTCATCTCTTACAATGCGAAAAGGAAGCACTGAGCTTGACATTTTGCTAATGCAGTAGTGAGCATATATTGTACGATAAAAAGAGTCCCGAGATTCTCGAATGGTGAGGTCGAGCTTTTCTTTTTTACCGAATATACCGAAAGTAACAATTCGATCGGTTTTTTTTTTCTTTTTATCTCACACCAGAGTTGACGCATGGCCGTGAGAACCCAAACAGTCAAGGCACTGCAATAGAAGTAAAACGTAGAAACCGCCTGTTCGGAAGGATAGGGAGAAGGGGAGAGAATGCAAAAGCGATAGGAGGATGAAAACTACGTATTCTCCACTTGTGGAGCTTCTTTGTTCCCGGAGTTTCGCACGTATACCCGAGCTAGTACCGTTCCTTCTTCGATACACCGACTAGAGAGAGCGAGAGAGTGTGAGAGTTGAAGCTTTCACGATTCCAACTTTTCATACTCTGCTATGTAACCATCAGCCTCGCTTTTCTCACAAATGTTCGTGTGAGGCACGAGGCTCTTGTTTGTGTAATTTTGTAACCACACGTTCAAGATCAACGTGAGATAAATCCGATCCTTTCGAACAACCTTGCTCGTATTTAATGGATTTTCTTTTATTCAGTTCATTCGATTGAAATCTGCTCTCTCTCTCTTCTAGCATCAGGTATATGCTCTAAATGTTTCAACTTATTCGAGTCTTTTTTTCAATCCGAATGTTTCAACACTCTGATGAAGCTGGTGGGGAAGTTCCTTCACAAAATTCTGATATAAATATTTTTTAATTGAAAAAGTAACGAAAGTCTCGTCAAATTGTTATTGTTTCACATTCGATTTTACGGATCAATCGACCTTTTATGATTGCTGCACTGATGACGAGAGGCGATTTGAAAGAGTTTAAGAATCAGGGAACATTTCTGGTGGACAAAAAACGGCCATCATTTTTAAAAAAAATAATTCGTAAAAGATATCCGAACTCCTATGAATTTAAAACTCTCCTGGAAAGCGAAAACCATGAAAATATTTTTTATTTTTTCATTCAGGGGATTGGATACTTCGAAAGGTAAAAAAAAAAACATCCCGTACGTTAATGGTATTCGGATATCGAATGATTAGCCTAGTACAGTCATGGCATCGAATTGTCTAGACTGATCTTCTCATTTAACGACAATGTGAGCTCTGAAAAGGACATTATTAGAACAGAAATATGAAGAACAACGAATGACAATCGAAAAGGTGTACAGTGCATCCTATTCGTTGTTGAGTTCTACACTAGTAACATTTTCAACATACAACAAGATTCTCTCTGGTTTCCTTTCGTCTTGGCATACATATGCCAGTCTCACAGGATTTAATATCGTACAATTCCCGTGGAAATGAGTACAAGACCCGAACAAAACACGCCATACAAACGAAAGGTCTTCGCGGTAGCAAGAATACATATTCCATGCTAGAAACGTGGCGCCTGGTGAAGCGGGTACAATACGCGATGTCAATTTCCTAGGCAAAGCAATCTCTGGAGGTAGCCAAGTCTTCTAGAAAACTGATGAAGATCCAGGCCCAGGTAGATGGTTTCTCTCTCTCTCTCTCTCTTTCCCTCTCTGAAGTATTATGCACTCACGCATTGATCGAAATTATTGTACAGGAGAAATGAGCACAATTTTGTTTATTTCTCATACGCTTCCGCTGTTTTGCCATTTTTTTCAGAATTTTGAAATTCCCAATCATACCACGATAGCTACTGACATGTACTTATGGATTTTATTTTCTTCTTAAAATTCAGACCACACGCGTAACCAATTTACTGTCAACTACTCAGCAGCGTTTTTTGGAAATGAATGTATGCTATTGTTAAATTTGATCAAATTCTCTACTCAACGCTGTGACGTGCATACCGTACTGCATCATCATAATTCAAAGTGGTTGTCTGTAGAAAGTCGTTAAAGATATTTATTGGAAAAGTTAGTCTCTCGAGTCCTGTATGATTTCGTGCCCCGATTACATTCGCAAATTGTTTGGTGGTGTTGAAGAGGTTGAACAAATCATCGCACGGCGTCGATATACCACATTCAGCCTTCAAAAACTCTTTTTAAATATCTGCATGTTATTTTTGGCACTCGCTTCCAGCAAGCATCACGGATGAACCTGCGCTTAGCACGTTTGGAAGTCGGTTCGCCTACCATATAACGTCCATTGTACAGCAAACGCTAGTAACTTCGTGGCAAAATGATAGCATGTTGAAACGTTGAATACTCCATTTTCATTTACATAAAATTACGTGTTAAACTAAAAATATCACTGTTTGTCTACTAAATAGCGAACGCTTGTAGTCTTAGAATTTATAGCCAATAAAATTCTGTTGTCGATTTTTTAGTGAAACATCCATCTTGATTTCCGGGGAAAAAAAAGTAACACGTTAGCTGATAGCTTACTCGATTGAAACTGTGATCGGACGAGACAAAAAGTTTAATGATCTATTAGCTATTGAGCTATTATCTGGACGATTTTTAGAGAAAACCAATGTATTTATTTCATCATTAAAGCATCACGTGAATGCTTCTCGGCAAGGATGCACTCGATCTACGAAATTCGTCCACGTACCTAACTGTAGAGCGCCTTAAATGAAGATCATCCGTTTCGCAATTAAAACTTTTGCGGTTCACTTTATTGACCATCACGATTTTTTTCTTTCTGTAGATAATAAAACGATGGAATCAAGAGCTTCGCTTCGCTAAGTATAACGCGAATTTCAAACTTGTGAAATTAGTTTCACGAAATGTGAAACGCTAGAAGGTAACTTCATGAGCTTCCATCAATTTCGTGCTGTTGTAAAATTTGACTATTTGCTCTATGCATCAGGACACTCGAGTCAAGAATTTGACTCGCGTCTCTCGCAGGCCTCATTTCGTACACTTATCGCTCGGCATTTCGATGCCGTTTATCATTCCAGCGATCTTGGATCAACTACTTTATTCCAAAAATATGACATCAAACAATAATGTTATGGAAAGTTTCATCGATGGACCCATCGATCCTACACTCGATTTGCGAAAATTGACATTTTGCTCATCCTACAAATTTGATGCTGCCATTGGGTCAAACTGACCCAATGGTAGTTACCACGTGTTGCTCGGCTGCCACTAGGGGTATCGGTGGAAGCTCGGGAAGAGGCGGTTGATCAGTTCCGCTGAATGGATCAATTATCTATACTTCGGCCTTTCATCGGGGATGAAAAGAGCGCCGTTCTTGGATCGAATGAGAAAGTCTCTGTATTAAAGACGAGGTGAACGCGATATGACTGAACTAAATGATGGGATGGATAAATAGATGGGATGGATAAGTGGATGGGATGAATGAGAGATGGGATCGATAAGTCAATAAAACGGATGATGGCATGAATAGACAGACGTATGAGACTAATGGCATGGATGCATAGTCAAATTGGAAGTGCGATGTGATGATAGGATTGATGGATACCCGCCATTAAAAATGGGCGAAAAACGAATGAATCGAACAGGGATGAACAGGTGAAGAAACGTGTGGGCGGACGAATCGATGGGATGAATGAATGGATGCATTGGACGGTGGAACAGATGGGCGAACGAACAAACGAATGAATCCATGAACCGATGAAAATGGAATGGAGGGTGAGGAAGGTCACGTGAAGTAAGTGGGACTTCAAATTTCCCACTGGTACCGGGGAATAAGAAGTTCTTTTGTTGAGCTTATTTTTGTAAACCATAGACACCAAGTTCACGTGTGCTTTCTCGAGAGATTTTTGTATAATTTTCTATGAAATTGTGCTGTACGCTCGTCGTTTTTAACTGCCACAAAATATCACGGTAATAATTTCCTATGACGACGTGTACGTACAATAGCCTTCGAAAGCTGTTGAGGCGATGAAAACCTTCAGTCAGTATCGTTCAGCACGTTTCTGGTTCTCTGCGACATGAATTTCGCAATGGGAAAGGATAAGAGGCACAAAGAAAAACGGAAACGAATATTTCTATGTATGTGGATATGAAAGAGTATGGTGAAACAGGAAAAAAAGAGGAAAAGCTGGAGTCGAGTACTTCTCCGAGATTCACTCTAGAACGCTCATGAACTCTATTCCAATGGAGATGTATACGACGGTGCGTCTACCTACCGTAAATCCACAATGCGCCTCCCCCATACACTCAATTTAATCCACAATATCTCTTGCCAGCCCTGACGTAGTGTAATGTCTCGAGCGACCACGATATAAGATACCCCTGAGAGCATTTCTCAAGCAAGTAAATTTTCCCACAACTTGGAACTACTATTTTCATCGTAGAGTTTACAAGAGCTTAATAAAATCGAGAAGGCGTGAACGATTTTGGCGTGAATTTTAAATTGATGGGAATGCACAGCTGCCCATCACGATATGTGTAGCGAAATAACTGGGCAGGAAATTTCCACATATTTTTAGCGAATCGCAGATCATTCTATTATTGAGATTTGTCGTATCTAGATGACAGTCGAATATTCTGAGCAGTCAGTTATAACGTGCTCGCAATTCATTTTCACTGATATTCAATGAATTCCATTACACACTTGACAATTGTTGCACGTAAATATTAGTTGGCACTCCTTAGATTTGTATGACACGAAAGAGTGACAGGAAGTAAACTTTATGCTTTCCAAATAGAACGATCGAGCACAAATTTACTACCGCGACGCGCCGCAATTCGATGGCGCCTCTCGATCTATTCGACCTTCGAAAGGACTTTATTATATCATGGATTTGGAAGAAGGTTTCAAGGGCAAGGAGTTGCTCCGAGAAAAGCTTTCTTAGAGCTGATTATACGGATTTTTTTTACTCAGTGATGGTCGAGCGAGGAAAAGGGATGAATTTAGCTTGACCAGCACTACTGGATTCTGCGGAGAAATGCGGCAGGAAACATTGTGTCACGTCTGGTCAGCAATCCCAACCGTGACATTTACATCAAAGATGTAAATGGACAAACCTCGCTACTGCACCTCCGGTGTAGAATATTACGCCGAATACCGTTGCCACAATGACTCAGCAATTTGACAGATGGAAAATGGATGAAAAAATGAATAATTGAATAATTATATAAATAAAAATTGTACTTTTAAAATTATGCGATGAACGCTTGAATTGAGAGAGTCATGATTGTAAAGACACCGAGATAACTAAAAAAAACTATGAGTGAGAGAAACATTTAATAATCCGATTTCGGATAGAAATCCAAATGTATTCACTGCGTATTTATTTAAAATGAAATGAATCAGTGAATAATAAATAAGTCAGTGAAAAATTTTAAGGAAATATTCAATTGGAATTAATTTTAATTTGTAGCCAAATTATTTCAAAACGTCTGTCCTCTCAAATTTGCATCTGCTAATTGAATTCTTTAAGTATTGCTGTAAAATAGAAATAATAAGGTTTAATCGAGTTTTTTTAAGCATGCAAAGAAGTAAAAATATTGCAATGTACTGTACAATTTAAACGAGAAAATCTTGACGATCAGAGAAACATATAATTTTGGACTCGTTTCCACGTTCTATACAATTTATCGGAACAATTTAGAACAGTTAAATTAGCATAAAATTTATATCGTAATTCTTACTGTGTAAATTTCGTTGAGCACGTGCGCGTGGTTAACATAACGGTAATGTTGGACTATCGGTTTCCACAGGGAATGACCTGCTACACGGGTTCGTCGAAATCCTTGTCAGACGCACATATTGGCACATGCGCAAACATTCTCTAGCTCCTTGCAATGTAACTCGGTCATTTATTCGTTAGAGTAGCCACAACTATTAACGGGATTGAGAATTTAGAACAAACGAATGGAACAGAGCGTATCTATAATAGCATTGAATTCCAAAGGAGATCGAACGTGAATAAGAATGGAATATAAAGAGAATCGAAAGGACGCAGAAGTTGGATGAATGATGAGCGAGGAATTGAGCCATTTGTTCGTCATTTAGGTTATTGAATTCCAAGAGCCGCACGAAAATAATGTGGAGGTTCTTAGTCGCCGCATTTCTCCTTAGGTTTCCTTCACTGAAAGTCATATCGTAATCGTTGAATTCTATCCATTCTACTGGCGTCGGTATGTCATCTCATAAACTACAGCGTGTCCTAGTCTACCCCAGCCATGACCCAGGACACAATTTCCCCTACTCTCTATCCCTTTTTTCTGCCTCTTCCGCTATTTTCCAAGCGCGTCTGTGCTCAGATCTTCTCTTCCCGATCCTATTTCCACTCTCTTTCTCTCGCTCTTTCCCATTTCGCCTTGCCGTTTGTCCGTTTCCCTTTCTTCCTATTTTCCCTCGATTTCTCTCCCTGCCTCCTCCTCCTCCTCCTCCTTCTTCTTCTTCTTCTTCCTGTCCCCTTCTCGTTCTGTCGCTCAATCTCCATATTTCTCATATATCACAAACATGACATTGTATAACTTCGCTCTCGTACTCGTCCAAGTCCCGGAGGCTGGAAAACGCTTCATAACAACTCTTCGCTACCCCTGCTGTCATCGGAAAATTGAACCAGCCGATCACACATCCCTTCGTTTTTGTTTTTTTCTGCAAATCCTCTTCCCCCCCCCCCCCCCCCCCCAAAACTCTCGGAATCGAAATTGTTTTATGACTCCGAACGACCGAAAAATCGTATATTCAATTTGTTTTTGAAACTTCCAAACTTTTATGCGCATACATTTTTTTTCTAAAATATGAAATCAAGAGACGCGGTGGCGGCTCGACACCAAGTATTGAAAGAAAAGAAAAAGCCAGCGCGAGCCCCGCCGCACTCTTATATGACGCCTCCAAAACCCCGTTTGGAGGGTATTCAGCTTTATTTTGCTTTTCTAAAATATTTTTTCCTTCTTCTTTTTGACCCAGTACACAGTTTTGAACGAGGTCATTTTTCGCCTTTTTTTAGCTGTTAAAAATTGAACGATAAACTTGTGGAAATTTTTTTTCATAAAAAAACTTTAATCGGGTAGCACAAGCTAAAATTTTGTTTTTCAAAAAACTCCATGCGATTTTTGTCGCAAAAATATGCTACAATTGTGTAAAAAACGATCATTTTTACAAAATGTTGCGTCGTGAGAAAAGTACAGGGTTTTGATGAAATAGGCAAGAGGGTGAAAAGATGCATGCATATTGGATAGATTGAGGTTTTTTCAGAATTTTTTCAAAATTTGGAGGAGTGGCTTAACTCGAGAATTATAGGGTTTGAGGCGATATCAAGATATTTTTTTTTTAACGTTCCTTTTTTCTTTTCGCTTAGATTTTTTCAGATTTTTTTTATTTTCATATTTTTAAAACCCTTTTTGATTCGATCAAGATTCTGATAATTGTGGCTGAAAATGAACATTTACAATTTTTCGTAACAATAAAAGTGTATTAATAATTAATAAATAAACATTATATTTTTCACGTTGATCGAAATAGTGTTTATTTAAACGACCTCCGTCATCGCTCCTGCAGTTGAGAAACACTTCTCAGCTCAGAATTCTACACATTAAAGGTCACGTATACCCAATAATATAATAAATGTGTTCGGGAATCAGGTAAGACTCAAACAGGACTCACCGGCGGCTATCATAAAAATTGATACGCCACTCTCTTAATCGAGTACTTGCCGATTCCACTTAAATCTCCCGCTCGGGATCTAACATCCCAGCAACCCTTCTATAATATTATTCATTATTTATGCAGGTAGTAATTTTCGTAAGTGAATATTGATTCCAGTTGGTATGTTCATTCGTCCATACGTATTTCTTATTTAATTCATTTGATATAGCCGATCCGTCCTCGAATTTCACGAAAGCGTTTCGAGCTTGTTCAGCGAAGTCCCTGTACTTATCTCTGATGTCTGATGCCCCGAATGTAATCTGAGAATAAAAAAAAAAAAAAACAAGCGAGTGCTTAAAGTAAATACTTCAAGCCGAAGTTATGGGCATTCCGAATCCAAAGGGCAGTCTTGGATTCCCGCTACCGCGACTCTAGATCTTACGAAATTCATATTCTATGGTTTTTAACAACGGAATGCTCGGAAATAATTCTCTCTCGTTCACTGAGTTCTAAGATCATCAATCATCATACTGGTGAAAAGGTATTGGAAACATTTCCAATAAACTTTTTTTTATTCCTTACCTTGTTACATTGCTTGAATGTGTTACAACTCTGTGCTTCGAGTAGCAGCGCTTTCAATTCAGCCAGATCTGTAGATCGTTCATCTAATATTTTTTTATACTCCTTTTTAAAATTTTGCAATACGGAGTTGGCCGTGGTGTGGAGATTGATATTATATTCATCAAAAATTGATAGGCATTCCATTTTTTCGGAAAGCTGTTCGAGATCTAGTTTGGACAAGGAGCTGTTAACGGCGATTACAATCTGTATTAAAAAAAAATTGAGAAAATCAAAATTCACCACAGCAAATAAGCTTCAACTGTGTTATTGACACTAAATTTGCACATCTTATACGTACTCTATCAAGATGTTCTTTTACTGTACTATTTCTGTGAGGAAATGAGAGCATCATCGGGGAGTCTTGAGAATCTAGAATCCGAAATCGTTCTAGTTCTTTTTTGATGAAATTGTTCGTGAGCTTTATTGAAATGTTGACGATAAAAGACACATTTTGTATCCAGTAGTCATCAGAATCATTGCTCAAATCTTTATGCAACGGGTTGGAATTTGCGATCTACAAACATTTTGTATAGTAGAATAAAACGCGTTTCGTTTCATTATTGTTGCCTAACGCTCAAATTTAACTCTTCAAATTCGCACTGGGACGATTTTGTCCGGACGAAATTTCACTTTGCCCATTTTTACAAAAACTTACTTGATTACATGTCTGAATAACTAGACGACAAAATAACACACGACAAAATAATTTTAAGACAAAAAAGCAGAAGAAAAAATATATTTAACACAAAATAACACACTACTCAATAGCATGAAAAAATTTAAATGACACCATAAAATAAAATATGAACGAGTATTAATAGTTTGGTGGGTTTTTAATATCTCATATTGTGCGCGTTTAATAGTTGGACGTGTATAAATAATTGGATGGGGTTTTAACATCTCATATTGTGGTGCGTTCAATAGTTGGACGTGTATAAATAATTGGGTGGGTTTTTAACATTTCATTTTTTTTTTTGTTATTTTGTCGTGTGTCGTTTTGTCTTCACGTTATTTTGTCCTGAATTATTTTGATTTCCGATTATTCTGTCGAATGTCATTACGTCGTTTCGTTTTTTCGTAATGTTATACAGACGTGTCACTACTTACCCATATCTAGTACAAAATATAATAACTTTTATAATTAAATAATCTCAGATTCGTTATTCTAGAAGGGTTCAAGAGTATTAATGCATTTTTTAAGATTTTTCAAAGAGCTTCAACTTGTTAAAAGCTGCACGTAAAAATTTCCGTTCCAGTACAACCGTGAAAGTAGCGAAATTACAATGCGACCTCGAAGGATTAACAATTGCGAAAGAGGGCGCTCTGCCGACAACATGGAATTGAAAAAAAGGGATTGAAAAACGTTCGAGCTTACTTACCGAGACGGAGAAACCGACGAAACATAAAATAATCGCGAGTTTCAACATTTTCGTTGTTATTACTTCTCTTCACTGCGTAGAATTGGTAGACTGAATATCGAGTGTAGACTAGGCTCGCTTTTATAGTCATTTTTGGATATGGAAATTGCGTTAAATATGAAAAAAACATTTGCTTTCGAACCATCTGTATAAATTTGTTAGAATACCTTATATATTGAATGACGCATTTACGTAAACAAACATTACAGATCATTTGATACGTTTTAATCGCTATCACGTTTTGGAGTGTAGGGAGCCGAAAGTGAAACGCAATTTGTTTTGCCATATCTTGTAAATAAGAAAAAAAATTGAGCGGTATCATTGTACTATTTTTTATATAATTATAGATTTTCGAGATAAGGACGCACGAGGGAAAAAAATGTTTTATTTTGCTGTAATATGTCCAAAAGATACTCACGTTATAAGAACGAAAATGATTCGATTTTGAAAATACACAAGCACCCTGCCTTTCCTGCGATTAATATACTAAAAGAACTATCATTATTTGGATGAACAAAAACGATAAATTCTATGGAAAATGACTTTTTTTTAAATCAGTCGCTTGGTGTTCGTACAGTGGTGTGCATCGCAATTAGATCTTTCTCATTAAATAAAAAAATTACATCAAATTTTTGGACTGAGCGTACACTTTTGGTTCTACTACATTAAAGCCTATTCAAATCTCCCAATCACAAACAAACAAAAAAACTGAAGTGAAAAAAAAATTTCGGCCGGAGTACATGGTGAGTTCGTGACTTCGAGATATGTAGGTACATTGTGTGAAGTAAACTAAAAATTTCGCCAAGTACTCCGGCCGAAACTAGTGTCATTAGACAGAAATCGTGAAACGTCAAAAATGTATGCGAAAAATGCCATCTCTTTAAGGGGGGAAACCAGTTTAGGAGGCCGAAATTTTGTTTGTTTTTCGTGAATTTTTTACATATGGAATAAATAAACAGAATTTTTTTTTAATTTGAGAATATTTTATTCATGGTTTGAAATAGACTTGAGAATTTTTTGAAGCGATTTCCGCCGGAAACAGTGTCACTAGATCATGGACGATTACCATCGGAGTATTTTGCTGGTGGGCATTCCTGTGGTTTTAATTTTCATCTGTAATCATCACAATTTTTTTTTTTCGTTAACAACATATTTCCTAAGAATATGAACCTAATTCTGGAATTATATGATTATTAAAAATATGTTTTTTTATGCGAAAAAGGTGAAAAAATATGGTATAAAAACATAACATTGTCTTCAAACACCTCAAAAAAATGCAATTTTCAATTTTTTTTTACACAATCAGGTTCATATTCTTAGGAAATATGTTGTTAACGAAAAAAAAAAATTGTGATGATTACAGATGAAAATTGAAACCACAGGAATGCCCACCAGCAAAATACTCCGATGGTAATCGTCCATGATCTAGCGACACTGTTTCCGGCGGAAATCGCTTCAAAAAATTCTCAAGTCTATTTCAAACCATGAATAAAATATTCTCAAATTAAAAAAAAATTCTGTTTATTTATTCCATATGTAAAAAATTCACGAAAAACAAACAAAATTTCGGCCTCCTAAACTGGTTTCCCCCCTTAATGGCTCGGAAAAATGAGATATTGATATCTACAGGATGCTCTAAATAGTCGCTATCGAAAAAGAAAAAAAAAAAGAAAAAATACGTGAACTCGCAGCTACTTTGAAAACGCTGCAATTGATTGAATATCGTGGAAACAATTTTCGAGAATTTTGGAAAATCGTTCGATCAGCTCTGCTTGCTCTACTAGCGACTCGTCTTCCTTTGACATATATAATAACGTAAATGTATTTGTCTCGAGTCACTACCGCGACTCTAGATATGTAGCGACCGATACTTTATACTCGGAAAGCATGTATAATAAAACAATCGCTATTTCGAACTTGCCCTCCTTAAAAGTGTATCGAAAGCGAAAAAAATTTGATATAGTAGTATCAAGAAACAAAATAAAGTTCTATTTTCATGATTATTGAAATATTAGTTATTCAGCTTGGATACGTCTGTGACACGTGTGGCAAATCGTTGTATACGCTGTTCGTGATCGCTCCGACTTGTTTGGCTCCACTCCTGAGGGCGTTTCGAATCACCCTACCGAGTTAGCATGGATCTAAATTCACAAAGTTTTGTTTTTTGATACATATTCAAGGACAGTTATTGTATTTCATTCTTCATTTTATTCAATTTCTCTATAAAGTGTTGACAGTTACTCCACTTTTCCTTACTCGATTTTGATGAAAGTCGATGATGATGATGATCGACTCGATATGGATGGACTCGAGAGATCTTGAAATTTTTAGAGTCTTTGATTACATATCTTAACACGAAATTTGTCATCCCAATGTGGCAGATATAATATGACAGGCCTAACCATACAAATATTTTTAATTTTTATGACACGTGGTACCGAAAGTTCTGTTCTCACAATCATTACTCATGCCAGCCTGGTAGCTTTAGTAGTCGTTCTGGAGTGGTCTCTTCTATTTGTTTTTCTTAATATTTCGATGTTGTTTCTTCACGATTGTTTGGCATCGATCGCCATCTTGAAAAACAATGAAGCGAAGAAAGTGCCACTAACGCCAGGAGCCAAGAGCCACCTAGCAAGAACCGTGCGAAACAAAGCGTACATAAGTGTATTCGAATATTTAAAAACTTCAAAAATAATCTCGCTGTAAGAAGAAAGATCATTTTCGATTGAATCAAAATTGAAAAAGAAAAATCGAAATCTGTTAAAAATGATAAAAATATGTAAAATATTACAAATCGATAACTGTTGCGCAGACGCTATCCAATGAACTAAGTAGGGGTAATGAAGAACAGATGGAACAAGAGAAGTGCGAGGGAGGGTAAAGCTAAGAACCGATTCAATTATTAAAAAGGACGGACATGCGCAGTACATTTTCCGAAATTTCCTTAGGACGATCATCAGAGGCTGGTCGTCGAGGATACAAGATCGTAAGATGTAAAAGACTGAGCCAAGCGATGTCTGAAAGTTTCTTTCTTTCATTTTATTTTTTTATTTTTTATTTCACCACGGCATCAATTCAAAAACAAGTTTATGATAAGATCGTGCCGATCTTATCATAAACTTATTTTTGAATTTTAAAAGTCAATATCAATCGACTCGTTCCAGTTACAGACACAGATGTTCTGAACGCTGTCGTTCCAAAGCTGCTCTCGTTCTCTCTAATCAGCCTTGAAAATTCTTTGTTCTCCGAATGATTTCCATTCCCGGGGGCTCCTTAATGGCTCAAGTAATCAGGAAGTTCTAGCCAGGAAATTTTTACGCCTGAGCAGCACAATTTCTGTGTTTTTCCTTTGAACTTCAATGCATCATAATAAAGTTGCACTTCCAATTAATTGCAAAAAAATATTGTTTTGAAGAAAATTTGAATAAAGTTATTTTACGGCATCAAACGGCAATACTTCGTAGCTGCTCTAGTCATCACTCTCGTTATCTCTTCTTGAGTTGGAAACACGAATACGATCCGATACTCGACGCCTTTCTGAGTATTCAGCCGTCTTATTACTTCGTCTTATCGAATGCCTTATTCCGTTTGATACTCGTTCTCTAGATTCCCCCTGTGGCTTCAAAAATACGCGCCTCATCTTTTTTAGAACGACAAACTTGACATTGAATATATCGAGAAAACGAAATAACAAAAGTCGTTCATCGGATCGGAAGAAAACAAAAATTAAGCCACCAAGAAAAAAGAAACAAAATTGCGTTGGAAATATTTCATTCCATTATTAACGAAAATAAAATTTTTAACCCTCACAGTTGGCTGGCTTAAGCATCAACAAATTTCCGTTCAGCACCCTTCTCAAACGTCAAATGCAAACACTTTGGGATCAGCATCGGTCCCAACTGTCGCCAGTCTCTGCCCAGCACCCAACGTGTTACGTGTTAATGGTTTTTTTTTTAATCAAATAAATCGACAACAAAACACCATATCGAGCTTACAGTAGTCACGTTCATCGTATTCATCCAGCTAAACGTATTTTACATATTACGTTATTGAAACATTTCAATGGTCGAACTGCGATCCAATATTCAAATATCAAGACTGAGCATTTTTTATATGCGCATCTCTCGAAAAATGGATTAGTGTGCAGCTCCGTGTTTTCTTCGTTTTGTATCTGCAGAGTTTAACTCGACCCAAGATTCAAGGACGATGATTAAGGAAAAAAGAGCTACTGTGCTCAAGAAAACTGATTCACTGTCACTCAAGACACTGCACCACTCTTACACTGATTCCGAGGAAATTTCTCTAAAAATGCGCCAAATATAGATCGGTCTGCACTCGGTAAGGTAAGTACTCGAATCAATTCAGCCTTGCACCAAATGCACAGAGAAACGAAGTTTGCGCAACCCCATTTTGTTGAAAGTGCGATGCAGGATCCGCTACTATTCCATAAATCGAGGTCTGAGTGTAGGTGGGAAAATTCGATCGAATCACCGTACTTTTATCGCGCGATAGGTGTAGATCACACACCGAGGATTTGAGTTGTGACAACGACCGAGAGTCAGAAGTGCTCCAAACTTATGTTCGATTCATATTTGGTAGGATTAAGAAGAAAGAGACTGGAAAAGGTCAGAGCCTTGTGAGCGTCAAGATTTAAGAGGTCGAGCCAGCGAGGCTTGGGCTTTTTTTTAATTCAAATGTAAAATCATGATACAAAAGTGTTGATTTTTCGAAGTTGCAACAAAAATGGTTAGTTCTCAATAAAAAAGTTGATTTTTTCAACATCTCTGAGCTCACGAAAAACCTTACAAATCCTCCAAGATTTTTTTGTTTTTTTCTTACCATTTTTCTCGTAAATATCGTTATTCGAATGAATTAGTTTTGTGAACTCGAATGATATAAACCAAAGCTTTTTCACCATGCTGGGTAAAACTATTTGTTACATCGACGTTTGAAAAGGTTTTCAGTCCAGTAATTCAGTACTGGACTGAAAATACTGTGTTTTTTTCCCATTAATTCTCTGGATTTCCACTACTAGTTATTCAAATAATCGTTCTCGTTTTCTAGGGCATACTTCGATTTCGAAGAATGAGATATAAACGTATAAATCGGTTGTGATAAGGTTTTATATTTGCGTGAAAAATGTATTGCAACTCAGCGAGGCGAGCAATTCTTTTTACATCACATGAATTCAATATGGCTTGGAATATTGAAATTACAATTTCTCAAGCTTGTACAAGAAACGCTGTTTATACTATGTATGAGATGAATTACATGGAAGCAGTAGAATGTAAGCTGCTCGGTGTATCAAAGGTACATTTTGATTTTGAAAAAATATTATTAAGGTAGTTGCGGAGATTTCCAAACGAATAGAACGTCGAAAGCTCGAAAATATTTGTATTTGAACTTGGTGTAAAAAGACAAATATTTTTTTACCGCGATGTAATTTAGGTGACAGCAGCAGTAACAGCAGCAGCAGGCGACGAGGCGTTGAGAGGAAGAGAAAGAATTTTGCCGGTAGAAACGACATTGAGAGAAGCGCAACAGTGAGCTCTCGGGGAAGGCCGTGAGCTTTGACCCGGTGACCCGGAGTGTGTGGCATGAGAGGGGGTTAGCGGTGAACTCTGGAAAAGGAAAGAGAGGGGAGAGTTTCATGCGGGTTGGAATCGATACCCACCTGCTCTCTTGCCAGTCTCTCTCTCTCTCTCTTTCTCCCTCTCCTCCTCTCTTTATCTCTCTTTTTCTATCTTCCTGGTGTATATTCTTTGCGTTCATCTCTCTCTCTCTCTCTTCATTTATATCTGTATTATTATTTTTCGTTTCATTTTCGTGTCTTTGTATTTTCTTTATTCGGAAACTGCCCCGTAGCTTGCTAGGGCAAATAATAAATGATTCAATTCTCAATTCTCACTCACTCTCTCTTTTTCTTCTCTTCCTTCTTCTTCTTCTTCTTTTTTCGTTTTGCCTCACTTTTCTTCATCCACTCTCGGCGTTCACCTAGTCTGCTTACGAGGACTCTCCACCCACTACCGTAATATCAAGGTACTTCTGTCCTCTCCGTTATGCCTCCTGCAGACCCATTTTGTATACATGAACGAATTCCATATAGAGGGTGTCGTGAAATTCACCATCCTCCATCTAAAATCTGATCAGATCTTGGAATTCTTAAGAGCAGAGTAGTTACCATTCGTTCCAATTCAAGAAAAATCATTAATAAGCGATTACATGATTAGCGTTGGCTAGTGTGGCGAATACAGATGCAGAGAAACAAAATGAAAACGTGTAAATAGGACATTAAGCCATTGTAGCAAATTTGCTACGTCTACTTTCAGCCCGTCTGTAAAGTAGAGACGTTATAGCGGACAGATTAGTTTGCGGTGCTATCAATCTATGTTAGATAGAGCTCCAGGTGCTGGGATAGCTTGAAATTCAAATGTAAGCATATAAATTATGTTGATATTGCGACAGCTTGCATCTGCTGTCCGTTTTAGTCCAAAAAAGTAATTAAATGGATATTCTCGAAATGGATATTTTCTGATGAAATTGGATAAATGAAAGTTGACTGAAGACACTGGGCTTTGAAGATTCGTGATTGAATTAGAATAATAGTTCGAACTAAGAGTGTAAAACCGCCAATGCAGCAAATTTTCTACAGTTCGAAAATACTACTTCCCAAGCCCTTTTGGACAAAGTCATGGTTTGAACATTAATATTCAGCCCTTTTTCAGGCATACTACCAGAGAAAATAATTTTGAGAGATTTAGATTTAGGCGCGACCGTTAAAAGGTTAAATGAAAATATAAAAAAGGATTTTAAAATCATAGAATTCTTCGAACACAGTATATGATCCTGCTGCCTCTCTCTCTCTCACTCTTTCAGTTTTTCTCCTCTGAGGTCAGAAAGATGCGCACAGCCTCGATAGCCTGCTCGAGAGGATATGCGAGAACATCTCTAGGGGCTCTATTATAAAATAAATATTGTACCTGCAAGAAAAGAACAAGAAAGCCCAGAAGGCGGCGACGTTCCAGCGGAAAATCTTTGATAGTATGATTATCCAACAAAAAGTCTGTCGTAGTGACTTATATGTCTGGGTATGACTTGGAGCATCGAAAATAAAATAAAAGTATTTACTACGTTTTGTATTGTACTTCGACTACTTCCAGGTCCGGATTGAACGTTCATCCATGAATTTCTTACAACGATTCTCCCATCGCATATTCGTATAAAAGACTCTTCCCATTCAGATGTTAAGCGAATAGTCTGTGGATATAATACGGACAACGTTTCCAGCGTTATTTACGAACTACGATATGATCATGAAATAATATGGAAGGAACAGAATGTACACAAATTCTGTATTTACAAAATTCAAACATCCCCAATGAGAGTAGATGACACTTCAGGATTCGCTGGTCCGTGGAGTTAGGATTGCAGATATAATCTGCTCATTTTTAGCACGATGTATAAACTTCTCATTACGATCTCTATACGGGAACGAGCACAGCAAAGTTTACATTACATCACATTATTTATTTTGTTACCTTGTTTGTTTTATTTCTATTATCATAAAAAAAAAAAAAAAAAAAAAAAAAAACAGAATTGTTATATTAAATCTGCCACATCGACAAATCGGAGCAACAAAAATGTTACTTTACCGGCAGAAGCTCGGAGTCGGGGCGATCAAAAATTCCATGCATAATTTCAAGATGAATAAATTACGATTTCCGGTACCATCAATCATCGGATTACTTTGACAAATTCAGCAGGAATCCCATCAACATCGAAGCTATTTTAATAAGAATTAAATCAGAATAAGAATGATAAAAAATAATCTCTTTCAGCTTTTGCAATGAGGTTGGTTTTCTCGAGTGCTTGGATTAACTACCAGTAAATGTCGGTGAAGCTGTTATGAATATGTAAGCTTATCTGAGCTGTTACCTTTGTCGAAATTGGCTGGTATTCGTGTTGGAAACGGGAAGCCAACTCGAGAAAGGCGGCAACGCTAGAGAAACTGCACGAAACTCTAACTGCACACCAGATGCAATCGTGGGAGTAGCAGCAAAACCGGAAAACATAACAAATAGGTAGAAACAGCGGTGTAATCTCTCCTCCCCTTGGTCCTAAACTGGAAGATGTAGTAACATACCTCGTGGATAGCATGTATGTCTCTAATTGTTTGTCTAATCATACGCAGCAGTTACATGCTTACGTATACAACATGTTCGTTATATCCAATTCTAATTAGTACACTTCCACAACAAATGTTCAATGTGCAGCTTCGGTGTAATCATGCAGATGTTTTTCGTCCTAGTTCTGCTAGTTCTACTCATCGTACAAATGAATTACTTTGAAATTACGTGTCGAATTATTCTTATTAGGCTGTTTAAAGCATCCAACCATTATCGTCGAAGCGACGTTTCATCAGCAGTGTCGTCAACAGAATGAAGGTTCCCTCATCTCGGAAGAATAACGTTTCCTACACCAAATTTTATTTCTCGTTTGCTCGAAAAGCTGTTAAAAGTTACACGACCTTCATGCAACGAAGTAAAAGAAGAAAGCGACAGCTTTTAGTATCGAATTAAGATAGCTTACCAGCTTTTTTTTTATTATGGATGTAACCCTCGACACAAGAACAAGACCTTATGAACACTTGAACTTTACTCGATGGAAAAAAGCTCCAAAACTGTTATATTCGAGGATGAGAGTGCGGCAGGACACACGTAAGCTTTCTTTTTCAAGTCGAACTGCTACCGCGTTTCTTGATCAGATATCCAATATTGATCGGTCAGGTTGAATGAGTCCGCCGACGGAGCCCGAAGCTCGATCATAATTATGTCGATTGGTTTTTTCAAAGACATCACTATTGAGTACCATTATGATGGGCTATTTGTGACCACGGTTTTTAGATGATAGAGCAAAGAAACACGGTTGGCATGGCAACCCTTCTGGTTCAACATCATCAATTCACAAAGAGATCACAGGGATTCCTCATTTTTTTATTGCGTCGGTGAGTTGGGAGTGATCTCTTCGAGCGAAGAAATCAACTTGGGTATGATCCTACACTATATAGGATGCATGTAGGAATAGATTGAATTGTAACAAATATTATTGATTGTCGAAGTATAAAAAATTAGTTTGGGCATTGGAATGTCTGGATTGAATCTTCATCATTCATGGGCTGGATGTTTTTATGAGATTTTTTCGGAATGAGGTGAAAAATTCTTGTAAGGAGTCCAGGGAACTCGAGTGAGCTCAAGTTTACAAAAAGTCAAATGTTTTTTTCTCTCTCGTAGTGTCTCAGAAATTCTCTATCATCGCGTTCTAGTCCCTGGAGAATCGACTACCGTGTGACAGAGTTCATGGAACTCAAAATCCAAGGAAGCTCTGGTCCACCGGCTTCCGATGGTTCAACGGACATTCATAAATCCTTAGAGACTTGTTGAAGAGAAGAACCAGAAAACGTTCAAGTTTTTGAGGACAATCTTTAGTTGAAACAACGAAGTGAGAGGGAGCGAGAAAGAGAGAAGACAGACGACTGACATAGAGATTCCAAGACTCGTCAAATCAGAAATTAGCAGTACAACGACTCTAATCTTTATTTCTCTGTTCTCCAATAATTCTATGTCGAATGTCTTAAATAAACAACCTTAATCTTTATTAAACAACCTTAGTCTTAAATATCTTTATAGGAGAAATGTTTCATCCATTCTACAACATCTTTATTCTTGAATGTGATTAAAAACATCTCTATTCTCACATATTTTTTATCTGTAAACATCTCGATGCTGGAAAAACCCTATTCCTAAGTTTCTGTGTTCCAAGACATCCCTTTTCACGAGGCACAATTGACAATCAAATTCCACGATCGCACTTTTTCATTGTCAATTGTACCTCGCGAATAAAGATTTGTTTTCGAATACAAAAACTCCAGAATAGAAATGTTTCAGAATAGGATTTAATGGGACAGTGAAATATTTTGGATCATAAATATTTCTCTCACAGAAATGTTCAAGATTGAGGTTGTTAATAAATAAAGTAATTTACTAAGCAGTTTTTCTCGACGAAAAATCCTGTAGCTTAAACGGAGGTGATTCAGGACATTGAAGAAGCTGATGGGTCGCTTTTCGGAAGACAAATCGTGTAGACATAATGGGAAACTTTTCAAGGCATCCGAGAAAGCGGAATGCTTACAAGGCACGTTCACCCGACCAATTCGCAAACCCGTGTGCCATGTGAAAACCGCTTGGTACAATAAATGCCCCTCGACCGGATGTAACCAAGATCCTATCAAGAGAAAACCCTGGGTATTATTCCTTGTCAACATCGTCAAACATAGCCCAGCACAGAAGATCTTACCGGCCAGCGTCTTTATAAAAACTCAACCTCATGATTCATCAGCTCAGTCTGATTACCACCAAAATATTTAGCTGAAAATAGTGAAAGTAGAAAAATCATAAATGATTTTTCTTACTTACCTTTGATGAAGGAATTTGACTCTTTTCCTGCTTGTATCCTGAAGATCCCTCGGATCCCTGACACCCTGGGTTCTTATCTCCACTTAGTTACTAACTGTCAGTGAGAGTTGAAAGTCACATCGCGTAGTGAGCACGTTGTCACGATGAATTACCATTCCTCGTATTCTCGAAACGAGGATTCTATCCCAGAGGAATGGAAATTTCTAGAGAAGGAACCAAACCAGCGACGCCAGCTCGACATATCCTCTAATTCCGTTTAACTCCAGTCCTCCTATCCTACATGCGACGACAATACCTGTTCTCACTTCGATTGTTATCCGTTACGCTGCTGTATCATCAGCCATCAGAAATGCTCAGCTACTTCAACCACATCTCCCTTTTCACGAAACCCAAGTCTCGCGTCTTTACACTCCACCAGTGTGAACTTTATCAATTCGATCAATTCGATCTCATATAAATGGGACCACTTTTCCGAATGAATTCCCATGAGTTTCTCCACTGCACTCACGATCCAAGCTCGTAGATTCCTCTCACGCGTTTATTAATTAAACTCCGTGTAAGCTTCGATTAAGACGATTCAATAGTCTCGAGCATCCCAATTGCGAATCGAACACTCTAAACGCGAATGACAAGGGGATAAGTCCTCTCCAGCTGCGTGAGCACACCCAAGCACTCCGCATCGCGTGAGCGCAAATCAAGTACGCCGGTCGTGGGTAACCAAGGAACTCACTCTGATCAAGCACCTCCACTGCGAGTGGTGACAGTCGGTGGATAGATTCGCAATCGTCACGCGTTGCGTGCCGTATAAGAAGCGACCATTCGCAGATTAAAAGGCTGATTAGTTCTGCAAAATGCATGTTTTGGAACAGATTCAAAACAAAAGTTTCTTGTTTTCACCTTGAAGAAGCCTTCTGAAAGCAGACGTTCCAATTTGAATATTCAAACTCCCTCCATGGGGAAAGACTCTGAATAAAAAATAAAAAAATCAGTTGCCTGGCTACTTTTTGAACACCCTGCGATTTCTCCAGTTTAAAATACGTTTTGTTGTATTCGCATTGATATACCTACTAGCTGCCATATATTTCTCGGGCGAGCCCCAAATCAGAACATCGCGTGACCATAATCATTATGAAGAGATGGGTAATCAGTTCGTTGATATATTGAACAGGCAAATCTGTTTGAAGTGTATATGATCACTGTGCTGCGTTCTACCCAAGAGCTATAAATTAAGGCGTATTTCGTACTCGAGAGTTGTGATTTTTCTTAAACGACTGCGATGTAAATTCTGATGAATAAATTAGTGTTCTTTTCCGAATATACGTTTGGTGGGCGGGACAAGACCGTCGATTGCGAAAAAAAAAATCAAACCCCATGCATTGATTTGAATTACTGAAAATCATAAATAATCAGAAAATAATTATACCAAGGAGGCAAAGTGATTTTTCATCGTAGAATTTTTATTATCTAGGAGACTCAAATACGTCATCTTCGCGGGAATCTTTTTTTAGAAATAAATCTGGAAAAAGCATCACTTCTGTGCAATCATGAATGGAATTTGTCTCCCCATCAGTTGACAGATTCCGAAAACCTATAAATGTATTAAATCGCCAAAAAAAAGTCAATCATTCGGAAAGTGAACATCATTCGCGAATACCAAAAATGAAAATGGCAAAAAGTAACTCATTTTTAAACACAGTCGTGTCAATTAATGCTCGAATA
Source organism: Campoplex capitator (assembly GCA_037576405.1). Lineage (NCBI taxonomy): Eukaryota > Metazoa > Arthropoda > Insecta > Hymenoptera > Ichneumonidae > Campoplex > Campoplex capitator. The sequence goes on along the minus strand of JARBWI010000323.1, from coordinate 848,324 downwards.
GCGAGGATGGACACGATGTTAAGCGAATTTCAAATCTCTCGCCCCGCGCTTTTCACCAATGAATCTGCTGCCACGAGTTGGTGCGATGTTGCTCGCTTTGGTACAAACCAGGAGGGGCTGTGGATTGAAATGGGTTTCCCGTTTAACGATTAACAGGCCTACAGACTCTCGCTGACCCGAATCCTCGCGAGAGGTCGAGAGGGATCTGTCTCCCAGTCAAGCAGCGTGCAGCAGCAGCAACGACTATAGACCCATGCACTATTTTGCTCGAGGTGAACTCCACCCTTAAGTTACAATCGTATGCAAGAGACTCGACAAGCGTTCGATTTTGATCGAGAACATCAGGAAAACGAATCATCAACTTTGATTCAAAAACCACTGCACCTATCGATCGACGTTGAAGACGATTGAAAGCCAAGCACGTTGATAATGGGATCCAGGAAATTCCAAGTGTATCAATTTTGATAAATACTTTTATCAAAAGAGCAAAAACCGAGCTTCTTTAACTGAGATTTACAAAACAACTTGTTATTGAAATTTTCGGTCATATTTTATGGCATCCAGATGAAGGGATTGAAAAAGTAGAGTCAAAGTATTATTTTTTTCTTAATATATTCGATTGCCTGCATGGATAAACAGAAAAATCATAAATACTTGGGGCATACCAATTTTGAATAGTGAAATAGTTGAAAATCCAGTTTATTTTGATAACAGGTTCATATATGTTTTTGTATCTGATTAAATATTCTCATCACATGCACTTGGAGAAACGAGACATTCATGGAAGCTGGTAAATGGAGCAATCCAAGCCTACTCAATTTACAGCGAAAATTCTCAACTTTGATTTGACTCGATTTTGTCATCTTTTTGTATTCTGGTGACAAGTGCTCGATAATTAAAAAAAAAAAATTCATCAAACCATCCAGGGAACATGAATTGTTGAACATTTTATTAGTTTTTTTTCGAATAACTTTTTTTTCTTCTAGACGAGATCTTTTAATATCGATACAAAAGGTTGACATTTTGTAGTTCGTAAAATGGCGCTTAATTTCGTAAAAATTAAGTCGAAAGGTTGTAAAGAAATATTTCTTTAACAGAAGATGTTTTTGAAGATTAGAGTGAAAAGAGCTCTTGTTAACGGGAGGACGGTCATTGGAGAGATCCAATCTCTCATGAGAGTATTGAGAGCTCTAGAATTTGGGACTGTTGATGAGATAAGCCTCGGTGAGTTCCAGTTAGCGAGTGCGTTAATCAACAGGTCCTTGGAGCGTCAAGAGGGTAGTTTCGGATAGAGAACAACGAGATCGAGAGTATAGAGAAACCTCCGATGAACTAAAGCTCGACGGATCGACCCAGATGGGCAGAGATAGAGAGAGAGAGAGAAAGGAGGGTGGAAGTGAAAAGGCATTGTAGTGCAGTGGGTGCTGGAGAATCCAGACTAATAGATACCAAGCTAACTGGCCTTTGCAACAACGCTTACCCTGGATAATGTCAATTATAAATCTGCCACCAATTAGTCTAGCGAATCAATTTAAATCATACCGATGATATTTGAGAAAACGATTTGTAGTGTATTTGTGGTCCTCAAAAAAAATGAATTATCATTGGGTTAAAATCAATTGAGAACATTCCATAATCAAATCCAGGAAATATGGAAAAATGAAAATATTAAAAAACAAGGGAACCAGTATAAAGATTATTTCTATCAACATCACTAAATATTTGAAAAAAAAAAAACTCATTCAAAACAATTATTCACTCATTGAGCCAACCAAAGTTTTTCATGTTGCTGTCTCAACGTTTCTATTGAGAGATGCTTTTTTGCATTATGAAAAACTTTCACAATGCCAATTTTTGAAGAGTCGTTCCTTCACTTATCAATTGTCGATCTTACTCGTTTGTTCATCATTTTTCAATATAGCCAAAGAACGTACGTATACGTAAATTGTACATCCACAAGAGCTCACTACAAAAATAGTACGAAAACTGGACGTGTAAGGTAACGAGAAACAATCATGGGAGAAAATACACAGTTTATCAAATCTACCACTTCGATCAATGATGACCTAAGAAAAAAGTTGTCATTCACAGAAAAATCATTCAGAGTATAATTCTCAGACATAATTTTCTGATGAAATCAGCACATATGTTCCAATTTCATTAAACGTAATACAATTTCTGCTTCTCTCTCTCTTTCTCTTTCTCCCCTGGTATCATCATCTTGCTCCCCCATCTAGCACCGATCTTCAACTCAAGGATGATATGCTAATTTAATATTCCATGATGGAGGATAGAGTGGTTGCACATATATAATGCAAGGCTTCAGCGCTCATAGTTCCCCTCCATCAGAATGTCTCGAGGAACATTGTCATATTCGTAACAAGCTTGCAACAACGGATTTGCAAATCTCTACACCACATTGTTATACAAACTACGAACCGTATTGTCGGTCCGAATCGTATCTCCGGAAATTCAATGTGCTGCATGTACCGAGTTATTTGCAGAAAACATTCGACGAATCATTCAGTCTCCTCGTATAATCTCCATGATCATTGAAGAATGATATTTGAATTTCAATGACATTCAATCTCTCTTGAGTCTTCTGAAGTCTGTCTAAATCGTTGATTTTCATATCACATATTCAATTCCATAATATTTTATCGAGAATCATTCCTGTTTAGATACATTAGGATGCCAGTTAATAACGAGTTTCAATTACATTCGAAGCGTACAGGCTCTTGAACACTTCAGAATTCAAACTACAAGTTTTTGGTTTAGTTTCAATTGCGTACTGCTTCTGAATCATTTTTAAACTCGTTCTATATCAGTGCACGACCTGTTTCGACTCTGAAACAAAATAATTCATTTTCTCAAACGATTTTTTTATTAGTGACGCACCCAGTGCTCACCTCCACTGTTTCACGCACTCTTCGGTGTCACGCAGTCGACAATTTCACGCTTCCCGTGATTCCCAAAGGCCCAACCCTCACGATGCTATTATTCGCCCACCACGATTCCACACACCAAATGATCCCAAGCACACCTGGGTGCTTGGAATATAATTTTCTCGACTTTCAATACTTCCCGGCAGCTGATACGAATCGACTAATTAAAAAAAAGTGTTTGGACAAAAATCCTAATCGAATCGATGGAATTTCAGGAGTATTTTTCTGTAAACGATAACACGAAACAGAGAAGACGTCTCCTGCGATGCCTGTAATTCGATTATGATTCTTGGCTACCTCTCCTCTTGAGTCAATCTTCATTCGCTGCTCCAATTACTCCTCTTTTGAGACACCCACCGGGTGAACGATATTCCCCTTTTTCCTGGAAAATATATCATATCTGGATAAGACTGAAAAGTTGGAGAACTTCCAACGTTTCAGTTTTCTTTGTTGCTTCATTTTTTTTCAATTTCCTTAGTACACTATTCCACGGTCGGGAGTTTTTTTGATGTACAGGATTGTGCTCCACGCTCTAAATGGTAAGGAGAAATCACGGAGAAATACGAGTCCTCCTAACGAGTGCAAGGACACGTATAAAAATGATGGAAATTTTTTTGTAAAAACTTGAAATATTTTTAAAAAAGCAATTGATTACACAATTTTATTTCTTTTTCGAATCCCAAGACAGATTAATTTGAGAGGAGAAGTGCAGTGACCCCTTAAAGGTGGATGAGTCGCCAGAAGAGTTTTGCAATTTACTAAAATATCATCGAATTTTAGTGTCCACTGCTGCAAATCGTTTTTCGTCAGAAGAAAATATGATTCGGCGAGAACTCGTAAGATTGCTGCAAATGTATTAGTGCCAGGACTCTACCGATTTCTAATTTTTTTTTCTCTTTTTCACCCAGAAGAAGTGACGAAAACTTTTTTTCAAGAGATTGCGAGAAATTGGAAAATACGGTGGGAGTTTAAGAAGTGTGAACACTGTGAGTAAAGAAACGCTTCGACGGAATGAAGCAATCCACTTAGATAATCCAAAGTTATGGGTCGGCTGGGAGGAGAAATAAAATAATAAAAAAACGTTTCTGTGACGAGATCGAACTCAATCCGAAAAAGTTGGCGCGTGATTCAACTCGTACTCCCTCGCGAAAATGTCCAAACTCGTTCTTTTGGAACGATGAGTTTCGATAGAGTTGGAGAGAAAGCTCAACTTTTCTCCATTCACGTATTTGTGAATCTCCTATCCATGTGCTATGCATTCGTGTTTCGTAAGCGATGAAAAAGTTTTAATGTGCCAATATTCCTGTTTCATCGTATTTCACTTTGACTGTCGATTAAACTCTCCTTTTTATCGTTCACGTTCCGAAAATATTCAATAAAAGACCGTCCGAGAAGTTCTTATCGTCGATTGTACGTTCTTCGTCAACAAAATTGTTCCTTTATATTAATATACAAGCAATTCAGAAATGTATTCGGTACAAGAACGAACAATTTTTAAAATGTTTTTATTTTTTATTTTTTTCACTCAAAGAAATTGTGCAATAAAATTAAAACCATTTCAAGAACTGCCTCAACAGCTCAACTTACTGGAAAAAAAAGGATTAAATGCAACAGATCTTGACTCAACGAACGAGGGATAACGAAATCGTGATTGCCAGTAACGTGATTGCGGTGTTTGTTCTGTGGAAAAAGAAACAGAAAAAGAATTTGTTTCACTCAATAATTATTGAATAATTCATATCTCTTCATAGTTGATGAACAGATAACAGATTTAGTCGAATATATTTTCCAACCTTATACGTCATTTGAACCTGAAGCTCGTGAATTCGTTTTACTGCCAGACTACCTACACGACCTATCCACTATCGTTTGCTTATGAAATATTAAATTTCGTTCAGCATACCTATATCAATCCTTGCTCCAAGATGTATTTGCTGATTTATCGAGTTGAATATTTCAGAAGAAATAGATGTTGGGCCATAGAAATTTTTGAAAAATCGATAAAACATTGTATCGAGTGCTTTTCATATTAAATAAAAATATTCGGTACGTATTTATTCCTGAATTGGAGCTTCTTGAAAATGAGCAGCCGGTATAAAAGTGCCTGGAAGATTTGTCAGCGATGAAAGTATTTGTTTGAAAATCGATGAAAGTGTTTGGATAATCAGAATTTTAACGAATTTTTATAATTTAATGTTTCAGGAATGGGGAGCGTCGGGAGAAACGCGACCGGAACAGCGACGACGACTACAAGTTCGACAACGGATCTTACGGGTACAACGGCGTCCCTGCCGGAAATAGCGCCGACGCTCACCGAGCGAGAGTTACTCAAAATCGAATTTTACAAGACGTACGATGTTATGACAGGAGTTAGAATAGCTGCAACGCTTGGTGGTTTTTTCGGTCTCATGGTCCTTCTGGTCGTCTACAAGAGCAGGTACATATACTCGAAGCATTATAAGCAAACTCGCGAAGTTAATGACTTCAACAAACTTTCAATTTTCCTGATCTGTTTTTTGTACATTTTTGAATCAAAAAATTCTATCAATTCTACAATTTCTGATGACGAATTCGCAATCTGGGCTCTCTAAAACTAACGTGCTGAAGCACTCGACTATTCATTAAAAATTATTTATTAAAAGCTCGTTCCCAAACTTTTCTACACCCGGGCTGACATTGATCCGTAAACCAAAAGATTTCTTCGTCGCGAATAGCAAACGAGGAATTAGTGTGCTGACAATGAGACAGGAATTGTTTAGCACGGATACAGTGAATGAGATGAGCAAGCTGATGTAAATTGCAGATGCAAGTCGAGTAAGCAGCTTGAGGATCCACGGCTGACCGCAGCGGCGGCTGCAGCAGTGGCGGAAGCGGAGGCCGAGGAAAGAGCACTCGCTGCTGCACTGGAGGCGATCGCGAGGTTACCACCCCGTCCGGGACGTGGTCCTAGAAGATCATTGTGCATCGAGGTAATACACGCGCGTATACACTACCGACGAAAAGTTTCTCGAACAAAATACCTAAAATTGCGAGACTTTCAGCTCTCGTTCCCTTATTTTTCATTTGCACCTCTAACCTTTCCCTTTTTCCGGCTCTACACAAATGCAACGGACAGAGCTTTGAAAAGCTCTTGATTCAATCATTGAAATTATGTTTCATTTTTTTTCTCGACCCAATCGTTCGATGCCTTCTGATTGGAAAACCTTGATTTTTTTATCAATCGAAACGTTTCGGATCGCAGATGAATCAGCCGATGATAACAACACGTTTCGCATCTGTCGGAGGTGGCTACGACGCCCTGTTGGCCCCACCTGTACGAGATTCTCGACTCGCTCCACCGGACAATCACAGTCGAAGATGCAGTTCCGTAACATGTAGCAGCACCGGTAGCAGCTATCTTGAGAGACGAGGCTCCGCCATGGTGATGCCTTGTTTACCACCCCCTTCATCCTATCCACGCCATGCAGCCTACGACGAGCCTTGGGATCTTTACTACCCCATCGATATTCAGGTGAATTAACAGCAGTAGCAATTACAGTTACAGCAGCACACTGTGCATAGAAAAAAAAAATAATAATTTGTTCATCCAACAAAATGCCATTTAGTTGGACCAAAATATTGTCGATGACACTCGAATCATGATTCAAAGAAAAAAGCTTGGAAAAAATGAAACTGATTCTAGGGAACTGCTGAACGGTGTTAGGGAACCCATAACAGTCTATAAAAAGAATTTGATCTCGGTTTATGGATAAATGCGACCTAGTTCAAGGAACATTCTCCATTTCTATTGGTCATTAGAGATAAATTAATGTTGCACTAAGGTGATACAGCCAACGCCAGACTTGTCACCTTGCGGTAGTCAGATTGGTCTATACGGTGTTGGTGGAACGTGTGGCCGACGAGCACCATTGGCCTCGATGGGCAGCGTCGATCCACCGGATCCGGACTCAAGATCGTTGGGTTCGGATTCAGTCTTCCTCGAGGAGGAGAACGAGTCGATAGGGACTGAAGATGAGGTCTCAGGATTCTCGACCGACTCGGACGTGCCAGGCCCGAGTTGCCGAAGATTTTTACGCGTACCACCGAGAAAAAAACGACCCTTAGAGAGATGGAACGGTTGCGCTGGTTGTGTACCACGACGACGAGCAGGCACCGATCCATGCCAGGTTTGCATGACCATCAGTGCCTCTGTCGAAGCACCCAGGTCAGTCCTACACTTATACTTCTCAAGTTTTTCCTCCAATCGATCAAAATTAATCAATTTTCGATCATCCCTTTTCTAGAAGATCCATTCAACTCTCAAATCAAAAAACCAGCCATTTTGAAAACTTTTTTCATGAAACTTGATATCTGAACGTTTTTTGGCTCACTCTGATCCAAAAATTGCTTGATATTGATTGGATTCTTATTGTCGGGCTCGGTATCAGGCACTTTTGACACAGACAGCTGCTCATAGGCGTTTACCAAACATCTGGTTGATAAATATTAAATTTATTCCTTCAAATTTGAGTTTGTTTCGATTTTTTCAAAGTTCATTATGGATTGTTTTTTTTTTTTTTTTTTTTTCGTTTTTTTTTTTTCTTACAAAGGTCGCCAGCAATATCTTCGACAACAAGCAGTAGTCAAAGCAGCGCCGGATCGCCACCGTGTTCTTCGCCGATTGAATTAAGGCACCGACCGCCAGCGCCTCTGTCCACGACACCTCCAATCTGGTCCCAAGAAACACTGTTCTAGATTTATATATACAAACACGTATAAATACATATACATATATACATACATACATATATATATATATATATAAATAATAAATATACATAACGTAAATACGTATAACGCGAATGATCACAATCCCCCGACAATTGATACAAAACTTTTGACGTCGATCGGCTGTTAGAAATGTGTACGAGGCTGTTACATAGATTCGCTCAGAATCAAAATATTTAAATGGCCACTCTCGTGTGATTCTCCGTCTCTCTGCAAATAGCAAAAATATTGTTTATTTTTTGGGTTTACTTTACCAGAGCGATAGAAAAAATCACTCAACTAAGAGACAATCATTTTTCTAGAACTTTCTAGACATTTTTCAAAATCAATTTTAGAAATTCGACGGTTCATATAGCTGGACATTGAACTTTGGAATCAGAGTCTTTCGTGAACTGCAATTTTATATATCAAAAGCGTCGAAGATTTCGGGGAAAAAAAAATAGTAAAAGAGAGAGAGAGAGAGAGAGAAGAGGACGGAGACAGATCACGATAAAGACGTATAAAAAATAAAAAAAAGAGAGGAGGAAAAGATTTCCGGTTACCAAGCGGGCGCGACTGGTGCGAGACTTCCGCTCGATTTAACCGACGAGAGCAGTAGAAAACGAGAGCAAACCCAGCTTAAGCCTGCACAAACGAAACGTTTCGATGCGACGAGCAAACGCCACACGGTCTAGTTTCCTCCCTCCTCTTAACCACCCCTTTTCTCCTCATTTTTTTTCTTTTTTTTTTTTCTTCTCGTTTTACTTCTCCCATTCACTTCTTCTCTCTTTCTTTTGCTCTTTACGCGCAACGGTTCGTGGTCCATGAACGAGTCCGGATAATCCTTCGTCTGATGAGAAAAAGAAAAGAAAAAAAAAAGGAGTGGATTTGAAAATGAAATAAAAAAGAATGGAAAATAAGATAAAGGGAACTGCCGAACATCGTTTTTTGTCGAGACAAAACTAGACCCCTGAGATGATCGATTTCCGATTGCTCTACAAGCTTCTTTCCCTATGTAAAACGTATTCAATGGGAATTAAGTCAACCACGAATATGTCTTCAATAAGATTTAAATCGAAGTTTCACAAAATGCAGCTTTCGAGTACGCTAAATGAAGAGAGAAATTGAGAAAAAAAAAAAAAAAAAATAGAGAGAGAGAACGAAATAAATGTGTCACGAGCATTTTCAAAGAGAATCCTTTCGTCTCGGGATTTTCACATATTTTTTCACATCTATCTCCCAACTAAATGTACACCCCAACAAATTATTGCCGATGAAAAGAGAGCGCCCATATTTCGAAGCGTTGCAAATTTGGTACATACGCGGTTGCGAACTTTTCCATACCATTGGATAAATATATTCAAGCATCGATAAGAATCGATGTACTTTTATCGAGAACTACGTTTGATCATTCGAGTACTATATTATTCCGGCTCAATTATTTATCAATCAAGAATTTGTACGACTGACAGAGCAAAAAAAAAAAAACCATTGACACATAGTTCTCTTCTTCCTCGTCGCATCTTTTGGAGAGCAAAAATAAGAAAAATACAGAGAGACCGAGACGGATAAAGAGAGAATTAGCGGTATGTTCGTTTCACGCGAAGATAGTTCATTATTTTTATACGGTAGTGATGATAATTGACATGAGCAACCGAACAATTGAGATAGTCAGCAGTTCTCTGCACGATCTGAGTGAGCCCGATATAAAAACAAAAAAAAAAGTAAAAAAAAAAAAAAAACAATAACGAATCAATCAAATCTACAAATCTATTCGATTTACAGTGGTTGTCAAAATAGTATAATCGTTTGTCACGAGCCAACGTGTAATATGGCTATCTAAAAGTTGATTGACGTCACGATAACGAGCCGGATACGAGGTGGGTCGAATAGACCAATCGAAACAATCAATAAATTATAACCGATTTACTAATTACAATTTATAATTTTCATCGAATACTGTTTTATTACTCGAAACACCCTATCGAAATTCGACAATTTACGAAACTTCGTGATGTTTCCAAATCGTAATATTAAAACAGTTACGAGATATACGGCTGGCAAATTTTTTCGTTTCTAAACATCTCATTTACTTTCCTCTCCCACGTTACTATTTTCCTTCCACTGCTACCACTGGAAAAACAAAAAAAAAGGCACTAGAAAGATGAAATTAGAAGAAAAAACAAAAAGGAAGAAACCGATAAGCTTTCACCGGTCGACGTCGGAAGGCGGCTAAATACCCGAGACCGAGGTTTCGCCATAAAACCAAGGGGACATTCTTAAGGCGATGGTCTCGCGAATACATTTTTCTATACAATTTTTCTCAATCTCGAGCACTCGTTGAAAATTTCAAACAAAAAATCTACCCTTCTTGGAAATTGAAAATTCTACAGTTTCAACAACATTTTTTACGATAAACGCCAAAGAATTTCTCATTTTATGCAACAATTTCAAAAATTTTCCACATCAAAATTTTCAATTCAGTGATATCGAGTTAGACCGGAAAACGTGTGATTTCGAGAATTCATAACTTTTTCAACGTTTTTCCTGAACTCTTCGTCTTTTCAGATTTTCCATAAGATTCATCCGCATCCACCTTGATTCGATTCCTTTAGCAAATAAAATCCAAATTTTCCCTGGCGAGACCGCTACCTTAAGGATAATAAATCATTTAAAATAATCAAGTCATAAATTAAAAAAAAAAAACAAAAAGGAAAACAATAAAAACGGTGAAAACGAAGTTCCATCACGCGAGGAGATGACAGAGATCGAGTGAGATAGAAAAAAAAAAAAACAAGGTAGTAGTGGAAATGAGACAAAAATTCGAAAGAATACAACCTTGGCCAACGACAAGTGCAATCGACGCACAAAGAAAGAAAAAAATAACAAAGTAACAAAACAAAAAAACAATATATATAAATATAAATGTTTCGCAGAAAAAAACAAAAAAAAATTAAGAAATCTGGAGTCCACAGGATAATAATAATAATAGTAGTAACGATAAAATAAATAATAATAATAATAATGATAATAATAACTACAAATAATATTAACAGAAGAACATTATTGACGAGAATACATGGACAGAATTAAAACTTCAAAAATCATCGTTACAGCGATAACAAACGGGAGATAATTTTGAATTGCTTGTAGCGAAAGATGAATATTTTCATGAAAAAAAAATAAAATTTTTTGTCTGATATGGAAAAATAATTTTATTTTTTTTCCGTAAAAATTTACGTCTTGCGTTGTAATACAGGCGATTCAAGATCGCCTACGTTTTTTTCTGCTGCGACGAAAATCCTCAAATTTCAATTGACATCGTGTACAAATAAAAATAATTAAAATACAGGGGAATTAGGCTGAACGGATTTGTTAGAGGGAAAGTAAAATGTCACGATTTCCAACGTTCGTGTGTATCGTTGTAACAGTAAAACAAAAAAAAACGTTTTGGGTGTGCGTGTTCGTGTCTATATTCTTGTTGCGTACGATATAATATTGTAAGATTAATAAGCGAGAAATATAGAGGGAATAAGAAAAGAAAAAAGAATATCGAGGGATACGAGAAAGGAAAAATCTCGAGGAATAATAATGAAAACTTAAAGTTTCTTTCGATTAGGTGAAATGACGATAACGAAGTAATCGTTGCTACGAAACTCGCGAGGGGGAAAAAAATAAACATAAATTGGGATAAAACTTTCGTTTGAACTTTTCTCGTCCATTTTATTTGAAGTAAACTTTTATTATGGGAACATCTTCGTATCGCGCATTCACTGGTTCTGAGTGCTTCGTTTATCCAACTATCAACATTTTCGAAAGAAGTTTCTTACAAGTTTCATGTCACATGGGTTTTAGGCTGTAACGAAAGAAATCCATTTTTTTTTATTTTGAACTCCACAGACAATTTTCTTTATATTATGTCCAAAGACTAAGCTACTCCAATGGAAAAGTCTAAATTCAAAGATTTCGACCATCCCATCGCATGCTTTGATTTTCGGTTTAAATGTCATTTTGTAATAATGGCTAATCGAAGTTTGCAAAACTACAATAACAAAGAAATAAATAATTTTAGTACTTAAATCTCAAATTCATTTATCAACTTATTCGTTTACTTATTCAGTTCTTTTTACACACGTTCATAGAAGCTTCCATTTCTAGCTCAGAACTTTTAAAAGATTACAAAAAAGGTGGCCTGACGCCTAGCAGTCATTCGCGTCAAATTGTACCGGAAAACGTACCAAGAAAATCCATCGTTACAGAAACTTTCTAATTGTAATACATGCAAGCTTGAAAGAAACCTTCAGTTGTAACGAGTCATTCAACTTTATTCAAAGAATTCAAAAAACAAACCGGATCGTTCATCTTTTTTTCTTTTTTTTTTTCAATTACCGATATCTCTTGTGCAATTTCGAAAAAACGAAGTATATTCCGTGTTATTTTCGAGAAAAGCCAAGACACGTGGTGGGCGAAGGTCCAAAAAATTAAATTTCGATTTTTCCTTCCGAGCAGCTTCATCCTTTGGCCCGAAATAAAAATAATTGCCTGTGAAACCCGAAAAAAAAATCGTCGATTTTATGCATGCTCATCAACATGTATATATGTAGACATTAGAGCCGAAGTAAGTGAGAAAAATAAAATGATGCAGTGCCCTTGCTGGCAAGGGTGTCTGCCAGGTACATACATATAGAGTTGAAGAAAAAGAGGAAATAAAGATGGACGACATTATACACAGGAAGTCCCATCACACAATCGTCTCCGGGAATTCGAGTTCAGGATCGCGTTACAAGTCGTTAACTCTGCGATACCGTTCTTCCGTTAAACCTTCGCCCGACGAGTGTATTACTCAACGAAATTGAGAGCTACGCAGTTCCAGTTCGCATACGCACCAGCCTGAAACCTGTTAGAGATGGACCAAAAACGTTCTGATCATCTCCGACCGATTTCCTCTGGGTACGCGCCCGAGTTACGTGGCACCGTTAATTTCCAGGTTTACTGACTCGTCGGAACAAAGTTTAACGATGAAAATAGTAAGAGGCTGATCCACCCGAAATTCAGTTCTGAACTTGAGCTCATAGAAGATGAGCATTACTCGTGGGGCAGCCTACGTGTGTGAGGCATTCCATGCCAGTTCTCCTGTCATGTGATTCCGGACGATTTTTTATTTTCCTCATTTTTTTCTCTTTGATTGAAACACGCTAATTCCGGGATTTTTATTTTTTATGTTTCAAAGGTTATGAATTTTTGATAAATGTTCATTCAGGCTGTAGGGCTGGATCGAGATATTCTTCTGGATATTCTGGGGAAACGGGCAGGTTCAATCTGAAATTTTTCAAAGCTTTCTACGATATTTTTTCGATCCGGTACATTGGCTCGAACGTGGCCATCTCTGGTCTTTTTTTTTTTTTTACTTTTACCCTTGAAGCACAGTTTGAAAAGAAACTTTTTTTGAGGGTTTTTTTTTACCGGAATCTTATCGTGGGTAAGCTGAAGCTTGAATTTACTTTTTTCTCAAGCTTCGTACAAGAACGTCGAGTTCAGGAGATTTTTTTTATCGAAATTCTATTTTTTGGAACTATTTCCTGTCTGGAAGTCTGGGAAAAACAATGTTGAGGAAAAACGAAAATGAGTCACGGACTAGGTGAAACGGCGTGGAATCGCTCGTACAAATATTAGGATGATTCTCTAAAAATTAATATTATTTCTCTCCTTTCAGGCGACAACGAAAAATGTTGGTACATTACAAAAAAGCAAAAGTTGGGCATCAATAAACATTTTTTCGACAAAGCACAAGTGATTTGAAAAAAAAATTCGATTTTTCGTCAAAAATAAACAAAACGCAGACATTTTTTTCTGTCGACCACCCCAAAATCTTGGGAGCACTGTTTTTTTTATCAAATAGTAACATTTTCTGCTCGAGGAGTAAATAAAAAATTTAAAAAAAAAAAAATTTATGTCCAGATTTTTAACAATAAAAAGATACGAGCCGTTTGATATCGATCTAAAAACATTTCTAAGACGTCGAGACTGTGAAAAAATTACTTTTTCATAATCTACTAACATTTTTCATCATCCGAAAAAAAAAGTGAAAATATTAATTTTTTCTTGAGCATTGAACTGTATGGATTAGTACCACGCGTTTTAGTGAGGTGACCTCTCTGTACCAAAACAAAATTGTACTATAGCTAGGTGTATATAATAAAATATAGTTGAAGAGATCGTGCCCCAAAGAGTTTAAGGTCGCTACCTAAGAAGAACGAAGTATAAAATGGGAGAGCGAGAGAGAGAGCAATCAGAAGAGAAGTTTACAGATTTAAAAAAAAAAAATAAAAAAAATCAAATCGAAATAAAGAAAATAAAATGAAATTGGAAAAAAATCGCGAGAGATGCAAAAGCGAAAATTTCGCCGACACATTCTGTTGCGAAAACGATCGCCTTTGACTTGTAATTGAAAAAAGAGTAAAGGAGCTTGAATTCATAAGTGCTGCCGAATTGCCAAATGAAACAATCAAACTGTGTCTAGTCGGAGTTCTGTAAATTATATATATATATAAATATACGTTTATATATATTAGACTGATGCAAAAACAAATCCAATTTTTTTCTATTGCCCATTCACGTTTTGTTGGGCATTAATAAAATGATTTTTTCGTCAAAATCACAGCTCAATTGCCCGAGAGGTCGCTGAATCTACTTTCGTGTATTCGCTACATTTTTCTTTATTTTTCAATTAATTTAATTCCAACCGATTATGATCATGTCATCAAATTATAATTATGAATCTCGCTCGACTGCTGTTTCGCAGATGAGAAGATCATTGCATATGAAAAAAAAAACGATTGGACTTAAAAAAAAAATACTGACGCCTGAGCAGTTTTTTTTTGTCGATTTAAAAAAAATTTTTTTGGCTTTTTGTTGTTTTTTTGGCAACTTGGATATTTGGCAACACTCGAGATCAATTTTATTTTCAACGTTGTCATTTTGATTTATCAACGTCCAACGCAACACGTGAATGCCCAAAAGATAAAAAAAAATGAAATTTCTTTGTGCATTCGTCTAATAAATATAGATATAAATATATGACATTATTGATACATCGGTAATTGAAATAAAGAATAAAAAAATAAAATTAAATAACGGAGTGCGTTTCGCCTGGCTGGATGGAAGCGTTGATTTTCATGAATGATTAGAGGCTAAAATAAAACCAATCGGATATTATGTTGTACGATTTTCCATGGAGGTATGACAACTGAGAAACGCTTCTTGTAAGGATATCAGAAAAATACAGTCGGACAGGAAAGGAGGAGAAGAGAGGAAGAGAAAAAGGGAGGAAAAATGCATGTGGGCGTCTGATATTTTGAAAAATAAAACTCGATAGGTTGGCGGACATAAAAGTCATACGAAGTCGATGACGCGTTCATTTTTACGGTTCACCCAACAGTGTTAAGGAAAGCTCTCGATGTTATCGAGAAAATTCAAAGTAAAATTTTCAAGTTTTCGTGGTTTCATTGAATTTTTATTGACTCTCAATTTTATTTACTCATACTCACATATTTACAGATTATTCATTTCACTTGGTGTTGACCTTATCTAAAGGAGTTATTATCGATTGAGTATAATAATTTTATTTTCATTTCTGATCTGTTTTCAAGGGGCTCTCGGTATGACTTTTATGCAAATTTCGTTTCTTGATCCACTTTCTATTCTCTCTGCCTCTCTCTCTCTTTCTATTTCAGGGCAATTGATAATCAGTAGATGAAAAATTACTTCTCGGTGCCTTCGTTTTAGTAGCACTTCTTCCAAGCGCCTCAACGCGCTTGAATGCACTGAGAAAAAAAATTTGAAATTGTGGCGAAGAAATTAAATTTGTTGATTCAACAAAACTTTTGTTGATTCAACGATATTTTTTTCGTGGTGAGAAATTAAGTATTTGAATGAACCAAATTTCGTTTGGGTTCACAAATTTCATTTTGTTCGCTACGATTCGTTGAACCAACAAAAAATTTGTTGAATTTACGAATTCATTTTTCTCACTGTGAAATAAAAAAATTCGTCTCGTTCGTTATATCCTTGAATCATTGATTTATGGATGAAAATCTTACGAATTAATGATTTTTTTTTAATGCTGAAGAGGTCTAAATAATGTTCGTAGAACGAATGCTGCAAATACGTTCGCAGTGCTACCAAAAAAACCTGTTTTCGTTGCATTCCAACGATGCTAATTTCCACGCCATCAAAATGTATCTCTCGTCACCCTCTCGCGTTGCGCTCGCGCGAGAGTAAGAGCTTCGAAATTTAGTATGATTCTTCACAAAAAATTCGACCCGATTTATTGATGTTTCTGGCCCCCTGGGGCTGACATCCCAAATTAGAGCTTGTCAAATAAATATTTTCCTCTCATACAGATCGATACATGCTTGAGCCCTTTCCCACCAGCCGGCAATTGTTTCAACGATCAATTCTCTATTTCGTTGGTTTTTGGCTCTCAATTTTGAGCTCCTAACTGCTCGCACGTGTAAAAACACAGATCTTGGGGGTTGGACCGCCATCAGCTGATTTCGAAGATTTTTTAGAGCCAAATGCTTCGGAAAACGACAAAAATTTCCATAAATTCTCGTTGAATCGTTTTATTATTTTCTAAATTTTACAGAATTTGGATCTACCGATCTGAGCTCGTGTTTTATTTTTACGATCGATAAAAATGAATTTCAAAAACAAAAATTTCAAAAAATCGATATTTTCCTTGTCATTGAACCCGTCAAATATTATAGTTCCGAAAAAATACTTCGATAAAAAAGGATTAACCGAATAAAGTCCCAAGAATTATCGAACGAAGATGGAACAGGGAGGGGGGGGGGGGGGGGGGGTTCCACGCAGACGTGATTATGCGTAAACGTGCGTCGATTGTCGTCAAATTCATTGAATCTCAAATAACCGAAAAAATCATGCGATCGAACGAAAACGAAACGAAACAACAATGGAAAAAAAAAAATGAAAAATAAATGATGGTCATGGGCCTTTACACCGCATTATTGACTCTCGCGTGAGCTTTAATCTATATAGACCTTCGTACTTTTATAATTTTTCTACTCTTCGATGCTAGGACTTTAAAAGTGATAAGAAACTGTTGATTAGAAACGTCACACAGCATTTTTAGTACTGTACGTAAAACACATTGAATCTATACACTATGTAAACGATTTTTTTATTTTATTTTTTTTTTATCGTGCAGCAGCGTAATCTGTACTCCAAATTGGCTTTTATGCCAAACTAAAAAAAATCATATTTTCCAACTCTTTTTCTCCAGTCTTCATGACTCATCGAAACTTTTATTTTTTGCTGGCACGTACCTAAAGTTCCCATTGTGTATGTACATCTAAACCTTCCATGCACCGAAAGAATTATAAATTACAAAACTGTGCACTGGAGCACGAAGACTCAGAAAAGTGCAAAAATTCTAAGTTTTTTTTTAATTTTTTAATTTTTTTTAGTTTTAAGGAGTTTCGGTACAGGCGATACAATGTTGCCATGCTAAACCATGTTAAAAACACAAAAAATTGTCAAAAAGTTAAGAATTTTATAAAATTTGGTGAACATATTCGTTTAGTGTCAAATTTGACACTACAAATTTTTTCAGATTTTTCTTCTACACAGTTATCGAGTAATTGAAGACTAAAGTTCACGTGTATAAGCATATCGTTTCCATATGTATAGGTATACACTTCGGGCATAAGAAATCTCCTTTAATGCATAATTACTCGATAACTAAGTAGAAGAAAATTTTGAAAAAATTTGTCTTTTCGTACTCGATGTTGAAGAACATTATCACCAAATTTCATTAATTTCTTAATATTTTACCATTTGTACCGAAACTCCTTAATAGTGATTAATGCGCGGAGAATATTGAGAGTTAAAGAGTGTCGTTACAGCAGTAGGAACGTAGAAAAACTCGTGATTTTTAAGATTATCCAGGGCGCGACGAGTCAATTTTCATGAAAAAGAAAAAAAAAAATTTCTGTAATAATCCAAATCGAAAATTCACGAGTTTCTACCTCGTTAGTTTTGCTGTAACCTGCTTCATTTCTTATTCTTCTCGGTGCAATTGCAATTGGTGTGAATATAACTGTGCAGGATTTTCCACTGTCTACCTCAGTAGGGTTCTCTCTCGTACCGAGCAATGCTCGTGATTCGATGAATCATTACGAAAAATTATAACGATTCATTATTTGTGATAAGAGCAAAAAAAAAACAGAATTCATTTTCGATGAAATTGAATTTTGTAAAGTCAATCAAAAAACTTCGTTCGAATCAAATCGAATCGTGACTATGATTAAGAAAATTTTATTTTTTTTTTCTCCAAGTTTCTAGGATTATTGTGAATAATTTTTCTTCATTTATTTTTTTTCGTCTCAAGATCAAATGAGATTTTCTTCTGTCAAATTATTTTGATTTTTCATAAATATGTGCCGAATTTAGATAAATCGTCTCAGGATACTGGTTAATCCATTCTAGGACTGTTACCTCGAAGTACTGATGAATTTCATCAAACTCAAAATTCTAAACGATTTTTCAATATCGTGTTAAAAAAAAAAAAAAACGTCTCTTCTTGGGAAGTGAAAAATGCTTGCGCACGAGTGGTTATCTCGAGACAATCTTTGAATTAAAACGAGTACGTCTGTTTCAAGAGGCTTAAAAACGAAAAAAAAAAACATTCGAATCGTTGAGTTACAGAAAACAGATGCGAAATGAGCTAATTTTTTGAGTGGGCTCTTGAAAATTGCGTGCGAATGTTTGAGTGTGCAATAGAAACGAATGAGAGAATATGGAAAAATGTCTAGAGAAGGACACAGCCGAATGGGCGCATTAAAATCGGTGACTTTTTAGATGACACTCGGCCTGCTGTAGCTTCAATACGAAAAAAAAAAATCTGAAAATTTCAGCTCTCTGACCCCGTTATTTTTCGAGTGGTATAAAAGAAAAACTTAAATTTTACTTCTCATTTCCTTTCAACCAAATATCAACCACGGGTTGTCGATTTTCGTCGAAAAAATATAGAAACGACTGATTCAGGATATTTTTGAAAAAAAAAAACTGCATTTACGTCACTCTACTGACTTTTTTATTTTTCTCCAGCCGGTGGGACGTTCCAGACAAAAGTAAAATCTTTACTTTGGATATAAATCCAGAAAATGACTAATTTTTTAAGCCAAAAAATTCATCCTGATTTTCTGAGAATCTGGAACAAAATTAGGTCGCAAAGCAAAATTGACAGAAAACCTAGAAACGATGTTTCAGAGTTCAGATTTTCAGGAAATTTTGTTTTCCCCATTGAAGCTAGAACAGACCGGAGTGTAATTAAAAAAAAAACTTGTCGATGCAATTTTATTGCGCCCATTCGACTGTGCCTTTCGGTTAAAACGTTTGCATGAAACGCCACCGAATGGGCTATAAACGAGATGACTCGAACGAATGAGATAAAAGCACAGAAGTAAAAATCCGACAAAATAAAATAAAATTAAAAAAAAAAAACTCCGTTAAAATGGTGTATAAATAAAATTAGACTCGTTGAGATCCCGTTTTGTAAATAATATCGAGTGGGAATCAACGAATAAGAGGTGAGGCAGAGGGTGAGCAAATAAATACTATTAAATAATAGAGAGATAGGGAAAGAAACAAAACAAAACAAAAAAATAATTTAAAAATGTGCTGCGACCCGAGTGGAGCTCGGGGATTATAACAATATATACTGATAACCGAAAAGGAAAAAAAAAGAAAAAATAAATAAATAAACAAAGCGAGGAGAGACGATGATAATAGTTAAGTGACAGCGGCCTCAAGAGTCGAGGGTGGGAGTTTAGTTTCATACGGACGAAGGAACGACCATTGACTTTTAAATAGGCATCTAAAACCGTATTAAAAACGGACTTAGGCAAATGTGCTCGTAACTCGTAATATGAAAACAAAATTTGATTCGCGATCGAATGTTTCCATTTTTACAAAATAGTTTAAACGAAAAAAAAAAAAATGAAAAAAAAAAACTATCGTTATAGGAAGAAATGTATAGATTTTTTTTGTTTTTATTTCATTCCTCATTTTTATTCATTTTCTTCTTTCTCTCACTCTTTTTTTGTTTTATTTTTTTTTTTTTTTGTGAGCTAGCTCTATTCTGATTTTTCTCGTACTTCATTCGACTCCACAAAACGGTCATTCGTCCTCTCGATTGTTGAGTGTTCCGACAGACGAGGGTCCCGTTCGTTCCTCAATCTTTCCACTCTCACTCTCTCAAAATATACGATTTTGTTTTTTTTTTTCCTTTTTTAATCATTCGAATTAAGTTTTTGCTTCTGACGTTTGAACAATCACTTTTGAAAAATGTCAAAACAAACAGGTGCGAAACTACTGCAGAAAAAAATGTCATATTCGAACGGGACGTTTGTCGCGCAATAACTACGTTAAGTTATCCAATGTTATCTAAAATGTTGAAAGAGATTGACAAAAATGTTGAAAGAAACAACAACAACAGAAACAACAACAGTTCTCACTCATACATGCATATATAAACACAAAAAAGAGGGGAAGAAAAAACTTAAATGATTAAATGTCATTGTACGACGTTTGGAAATTAATCATAAAGAGATGAGAGAGAGAGAGAGAGAGAGAAATGAGTTTAAAATACAAGCCAAATACATTCTCACAGACACAAGGTGTTAATAAATTGGAATAAATGTTACAAATATATTTAAATCATCGTGTCTCGTGACTGACCACCAATAACCTTATCCAAAACTCTCTTGATATTAATGCAATCGATTTTTAGATCTTCGCCTCCGAAACTAGAGCTACGAGAATAAATTTCATTTTTCTAAACGTCTTTAAAGACGTTCTACATCAATAGAAAGCATCTGATTTCAAGTATTAAAAAAGAAGAGTAAAAAATTCACTGTCGGATCATTATCTATAAAAGCTTATTTCGAAAAAATCCATAAAAACATAAAATTTCTGAAAAAGCTTAACTTTTACGATAAAATAAAAACTCTTGTAAAACGTTTAGCAAGTGAGAAATTGGTCAAATTGATTTTGAAGATTTATTGAAATTTGACAGATGGAAACACGTGAATAAAATATTTTGACAACTCGAATTCTTATGACTCTTCGAATAAGTAGTAAGATATGCTCGATGCTCATGAAAATATGTGACGAGATAACGTTATCTCCGAGACGCCAAGATGCGAGACTCATGCATCGTGATATTATTCTACTCTCGTACTCAACACGATCTCAAAGCTTATAGCTCTTAAATGCTCTTTGAGATACTCGAGTCTCCGGCTACGTCACATCCATTAAATTCAATATTGTCTGTTGGCTCTCGGATGCTTACGAAGAAAGCTCTTTATCACGTTTGACCCTCTCGTGTTCGCACGAGGCTTTTTCACCCAACGGATCCAACGAACCTAGTCTGAAAGCTCCATGAAGTTTGTGCTACATGATCGCTCGAGGTTGCACCACCTACGTCGAAAACATCGTGAAACCTACAAAAAGAAAAAAGAAAAATTAAATCCAAAACTCAATCCGAACGAATAAAAATCACTGCGAAGTGTCATTGTTGGATCTCTATCAATCATCAAGATGGATTATACGAGATTCTTTGCCAGAAGAGCAGCCAGGAGACGAGGAAATTTAATCCGAAAATTTAGTGAGTCAAAGAATAAAAATAAAAAATAGAAAATTATTTTTAATTATTAAATTAAAAAATCTTTCGTATAAATTACATTTTAATTGTGTCCGATGCTTCTGTTTTCATTCGCAAGGAAAATAGCTATTTCTAGTCTTGTTTAACTTCAGCCGAAATGCGTTCGATTCATCCAGAAGCTATATCCCTTGCTGCTGGAATGCCCAATCCCGAGTCGTTTCCAATCACAGCGATGACAGTCAGTTTCAAAGATAACATCGTTAAGAAATTTACTGGCCTCGAATTGAATACTTCTCTTCAATATGGACCTTCGCAAGGGTAACGATTCATTAATGTTTCAAACTTATAAAAATCAGCTCGAACTGATTGGTTTTTCATAAAAACAAACTTTTTTTTTATTTCATTATTAGAAAAAAATGTTCAATTGAATAAATTTCAAAAAGTGCAGAACCGAAATGCATTGCAGAGCATCAAATTTGTTTTATTCTATAAGAATTTATAGCTGGAAAAGCTGGAACTATTTTTAATTCTTCTGAAAATGCAATTTATTCCACAGACACTTGCCACTACTAACAAAGTATCGAGGATTCCAACAAAAATGGCATAATCCACCTGTCAAAGATCTAGACGTCATCTTCATGCCCGGCTCGCAGGAAGGTTTTTGCAAACTTCTTGATCTCTTTATGAATGAGGGCGAGCCTATAATGGTTCAGATACCAGCTTATACGGCGACTCTCGGTGCAGTGAGTTCAACTAATTTGACTACCGAAGCAAAACAATTTTTTGTACATTTTTTGTTGTTTTCACCGTTTTCGTAAAACGGTGAAAAGTTTCTGGACAAAATTACGAAAAAGTCTCGCAGCTCGTGATTAAATTCCAAAGCAAGAAACAGCTTTGATTATCAATTCTGAACAGAATCAGAATTATTTTTTTTTTTTCAACTTTTTTCACAAATCTTCAAAACTCTCTCGCAGTTTTGTCTGAAAACTTTTCACCAGAGTAGCGCACTCTATCGACTCGTGCTGTTATCAGAATTTTTTTATCACGTCGAATATTTTTTTAAAAATTCTCAGGAACAACTGCACGAATCTATGGTATTCCATAAAAAGTTGATTCTTCCATCTGAGTGAGGATGGAAGTCGGAGGATCCGTTGACTCAGGAGAACGAATTTAGTACCATTGAGTCGGGCGATGAGGAAGGCGACTGTAAATGGATTATTTTTTTTTTCTTTTCAGATCCGTCCAATGGCACCTGACTTTATAGGTATTCGTCAAGACAAGGATGGTATAATTCCCGATGAGATAGCGAAAGTTTGCGAAGACCGGATTCGATCCAACAAGACGTTACCGAAGGTGAGAAAATCTGAAAATATAAAAAAAAAACTCATGAAAAATAGTGAATAGGAAAGTGACTAAAATAAGAAAATAATTTTAGCTGCTCTACGTGAATCCGACCGGTGCAAATCCAACGGGCACGGTACTGACCTACCAGCGGAAATTGCGAATTTACGAGCTTGCGGAACAATACGATTTTATAATAATCGAGGACGATCCTTATTATTTTTTGCACTTTGAGGGCAAGCAGCCTGCTTCGTTTCTCTCGATCGATATCCAAGGTCGGGTCATACGCCTCGATTCTTTCAGCAAAATAATGAGCGCTGGTATTCGAGTGGGGGCTGTTACGGCTCATAAGGAAATTATCAAAAGACTGATTATTCATGTGGAAAATTCAGTTTTACAATCATCCAGTCTTTCTCAGGTAAATTGAAAAAAAAAAAAATTTGACTTTTTTGAAGATCGATTAAAAAGAAGAAGCGTTCGAAGATTAAAGAAACGAGAATCGGTCGTTGAATGAACGGAAGATTTTCTTTTCTTTTTTTTTCCATCAATCAAGCAGATTGAGAAAAAAGACTTCGAAAGCATTTTTGTAAATACATGAAAAAGCTGAGCAAAGGATCTGTTCAATTTTTGTGGAGAAAATCGTTTTTTTTTTTTGTTTGCAAAATTCGTTGAATTTTTCGACAAAACTTTGATTTTCGATGCAGATGCTTTTATTACAATTCTTCGATACCTGGAGCTCCGAGAGATTCGACCAGCACTTCAAAGAGATTCAAACCCTTTATAGAGAAAGACGTAACCTCATGGTGACTGCACTAGAAAAACATCTGACCGGTGAGATTTGGGATATTCCAGTAATTTTTCAATTTCCATTTATCAACAATTTTTACTCCCATTACTGGAGGTTCTTTCTTTCTGCTTTTTTTTGTTTTTTTGCAGTTGTAAGTTTCCATGTTTATATTGATATTTCCTCGTATATAAAAAACTGAATCTATAATTTGAGTGAAACATTATTTTTTGCTTTAAAAGGGATTGCCGAATGGTCTGTACCGAAGGCTGGTATGTTCGTATGGATCAAAGTGCCAGGTATTGAGAGTGCTCTTGAATTAGCTATGGAGCAGTTAGCGCCGAAAGGGATTTTCGTTATACCCGGGAATGCTTTCAATTGGGACACCGACCAGGTTGACCAACACTTAAGACTTTCGTACAGCTATGCATCGGCGAAAGAATTTGACGAGGTAAACGAACGAAATTTTATCGAATATTTTGTGACTTTGAAATAATCTTTCATTTTGTTTAAATTTTTTGCAGGCACTGTCAGTGATGTCAAAAATGATACGGGAAGAAATTCAGTCGAGAAAGTAATTGGACAGATGTTCGTAACTGGAATTCTTCCAAACTTATTCATTCTATATGAATAAAAATGGACTTTTTTCCACGTATCGTTGCAATAAAAACTATTCAAACCCTCGGACCACCAACATTTCGATGTAAATAATGGAAAAAAAAAATGTATAAAAGAAATAAAGAAATTCAGTCGATTCTTCGAACCTAATTTCGTTGAGAAAGAGCATAGATGTACGTTTGAAAATTAAAAAACACGTATAAGTGTGTTAAAAATGAATGTTTACATGGAACTTTGGTATTTTATCGTGCAAGCACAAATTCTATTTATTACAAACGTTTGTCGTACAGTGTGAAATCCACAAAAGATTGTAGCTTCCTCTACTCGTCGTGATTAAACAGTACGCGTGTATGTCTTTTTGGTTTTTGCTTGCGAATGAATTTTTTCAATATTTTTTTCACTTTTCCTTCCGGTAAAGATTGAAATAATCGAAAAATAGACTGATTCGGTATCATATTGTCATCGTTTCTATGACGGTACTGGCTCTATATGTTAAGCGGTCGAACGAATCCAACGATCCTATGAGAAGCTCGTGGACGAAGCGATATCCTTTTTGTTTAGTTTAAACGTTGATATGATCGGCGAGAGAACAACTCAGACCGGTATTGTCAGGCTCGACGTTGAGTTCTTGAACGACTCCGTCTTCAACAACCATGGAATAACGTTTACTCCGTTTACCACCGAGTACAGGCAAATCCACCGAAAGTTCCAGAGCATCCGTGAACTCTCCGGTCGGGTCGGCGAGCATTCGCACCTGGAAATCATTTTTTGTAATTAAACAGTATTCTATCGCTTCGCGACGATCTCAGATCGAATCAATTCTGATTCAAATTTTCATGAATTTGAGGATCAACTTTTAAAGTACTTTTTCTGCGCTCCCTGTACCAAAACCCACGAATAACCTTGTCGCTCCTCGAAGTTATTTGAAATTGATTAAATTTTGCTCAAATTTCATGAAACGAAAGAAACAATGAAACAAAGAAAAAGAGTAAAAACATTTCAATTATACTTTTCCATCGGCATCTTGATCTTTGCCCCACGCAGCCATCACGAACGGATCGTTGATACTGACGCAATAGATTTCTGACACTCCCTTGGATTTGAGCTCATCGGCTTTTTGTACGAAGCCGGGTAAATGAGTCTGAAAACCAGAGAAGCATTATCATTGACATTTCTACCTAAGAAGCATTTAAATTATCAAAGCCGGAGCGTAAAATTTTCAACACGACTGTAACGGAAGATTGGATAATTTTGTTTCGATCTCATATTCATCTCTAAGGCTAACTAGAAAATGAGGTGAGTCGATCGAGCAGAGAATTTCATCTACCGATACAATTTTTCACCGTTACAAGTCCGCCTGAACCAAATACTAATTTTTTGTTGTTAAAAAACATGCTTGGTCAGAAAATTATCTTCCAGTGCTTGAAACTACAAAATGATCATCGTCTGTACTTCATATTACGCAAAATTAAAAAACTTGTAACAAAAATGATTATCGAAGCGGAAATGACACTCGACGACTGTCAGATTAAGATTTCAAATTTCTGAGATATTTTTGGATCTGATCAATTTGTAAAGCAGATAAATTAGCGACTGAAAAATTTATCAAAAAGATATTTTAGCAGAATCAATGACAGTTCATGAAACAAAGTACGATGAGATTGGGTGGACAGAGAAATAATGAGGGCAAGCGAGATATATATTTAGAACAGTACCGGAGAGGCTGACATTGAGAACATTGATTGTTGAGGGAAAAACAAATAATGAATTTTCAACGAGGGCATAATAACCTTTGAGCATCCTGGTGTAAAGGCACCGGGAACTGCGAAGATAATAATTTTCTTTCCAGCAGCCTCGCTAGCGAGATTGACCTTGGTTGCCGGTGTGTTCTCGTAGAGATCGATCGCCGGAAGGTTGTCTCCGAGCTGCAGACATTAGATCGAAACAAAAAAGAAAAAAAAATTTCAATAATAATCGTTGGATTGATCAACGATTGGTAAATTCGGATTAATTTGCAACGGGGAATGGAAAAAGAGCGAAAAAAAATAAATGTACTCACCGCGATAACCATGTTTCTGGATGATAATTGAATTCGACGGACAGGACAAGTGAACGCGTTCGATCGTCGTCCAGTAACTGCGACTGCCGCGGAATAAATGGCGCGAGTAACCGGTTGGTTCATTTTTAGCGTGTTTCGATCGAAACAACTCGGTGAACCAAATAACCTGTTATTATTATCTCTGAATACGCGTTCCTTTCTTCCCCTCTATACTTTATCGCGATGAAATTTTAATCATAAGTTCAAGAGCGAAAGATAATTGTAACTAGCCGGCGTGATTTCGGCTGCTACTCGGCTAGCATGCATTGCGCAACTTTTCTCTTTCTCTCTCGCGATCAGTTATATAAAAATAGTATATTTATCACTCCTTCGTATCACACTCATACTCATTAAGTTCACTCGATTCGATCTACGGCATACGAGAGACCTATAGCTTCGATACACGTGTATTTTTTATTCGCTACAGTCTTTCTTTCATCCTACGTAGTAACGGTTCATCAATTATTTCTATTATTTATTATTCATCATGAACCATGACCATTTGCAATATGCATGCACTTGCGTCACACACGGAACACGACATGTGTTGTTTGTGTGTTTAGTTTTGTCCAGATTCGGTTATTTTCGAATCATATCGACAGTAGTATGGTAAGAACACGAGAAAAAGATAAACGAGTTTTCCATTTTTTCAATTAAAAAAATTTCCGACTTACCGACGCCTCATTTTTATGTCGTCTTGTTTCCGGTCGCATCCGCTGTGAGCGCTAGCATCTTGGAACTAAAATGACCGACCGAGCAGCTGTGCTAGTGCTCCACGATGCTCCGAGACTTCAAAGTTTATACCGATCGAGTCATGCTTCGTGTCGCAACTCGGTGGATCAAAAAATAAACAAAACATTTCTATTCACCTCTAAAAATATATGCCCAATGAAAATTTCAAGTTCGGTCGCACATTTTTGGAGAAAAGCTGTGCATCTGGAAATAGCAAGACGAAAAAAAAGAGGGATAAACTGTTGCGAGATTTTTTACTCATTCAATGTAATAATCCAGTTGCTGGGCATATATTTCGATATCGATATATCGGTAGAATGTGAACTAGAGGTATTTCCTTCGCTTCGGGCAAAAAGGTCACGGGCGCGATATTACAAAAGAGATTTTCTTATCGTTAATCACTCGTACCGGGCGAGAAAGAACATTAAAATCATTTTATTACAGCCTTTTATTGCTTTTGACGGACGCGTATCGCTTCCATTTGGTTAGCAGCCTGCAGGCAAGTAAATTTTTTGTTTTTTTTTAATTTTTTTTATTTTTCATTTCATTAGGCTAAATCGAACTTCTTTAACATTATTTCAACCGAAAGTTGTTCTCTCGATTTCATCGTGATACCGAAAAACTACGAAACGTCTCGTTTTCTTGCTAATTTCGCAGAACTACAGGACGAGGGATTGAAAAAAGTGTTAAAAAAAATAAAACAAGCATTTTCATGATTTTTCATTTTATTGTCGATCTCACAGCTGTCAACGTGCCTAAAACATCGTCAGTTTTTGTTGACACTGTTGATAGACTCGGAAATTTTTTTAATTCAATGAGCAATGATAAAATTTTTATTAGTATGCCCGAGATATACATATATATATAAATGCAGTGAAGAAAAAGAGTAGGAGAGTCAAGTGCGCGCGAGCTTTTATGGCATCAGGCCTCCGTAAAAGGGCGGTCCATGCATATGTATAAAGAAAACACGAAAAGGGCTTCGTAGCAGCGCTGGCAGGGAGACCGAGTGATCGCAAAGGCTTCGTTTACGCGTAGCCAATGTCCGTGTGTTTTTATATAACCTCGTTTGTGTCACCGCAACGAGACTCGTGTCTCTGCAACACGCGGGCTGCTCTCCTACGTACTTCAATATCCATTCTACCTATATGGGATAGCCTCGCTCTGTTTGCTATTAACTCTTAACTCGATTACGCAAAGAATCGCTCGCACCTGCGAGGTCTCCTCTGCCGTAGCACATTAATTCTGATATTATTCCCTCGTGTCCCACGCCCTAATGCATAAACCGACATATTTATGAGAAAAATTAACACTCAACGGTTGAATTTTCATCGAAAAAATATATTTTTTTCTATATTCACGGAGGAACAAAAAAAAACTGTCGACACAAAGGTTAAACCGACGAAAATGGCGGCGCCATTTTGCAATCGATGCGAACAGTTGTTTATTTGACTAAAACATCGAATTAATAAACGAATCAAGTTGAAACACGGAGTCAAGTGTTCTAGGCCATTGTTACGTTTCTTTGTTTGTGTTTTTCGATTTCTGTCAAATGCGTTACGAGAATTCCGGAAAATAACACTCTCTCTCTCTCTCTCGGTTCGCGCCTTTTCCCTATTATAACAGTGAGATAGACCTGTCAATTACAGAGACAGAAATTCGCGAGTGCAGGAAAGTTTTGAATCCGCTGAATCGGCGATCCCGGGCACGCTCTCTCGCTCGATCGACCGATAATAATAAACCGTCGATAAGCCAGAAACGTGTCTAGCTGATGGGCTGACGACAAACTTAACCAATCGAAAATTTCAACGATCTCCAAATTCTCACGAACCGAGTCCACCGACAGGGTGGACAATAATCCAGTAGTTTCTCGTATATTCTGTCCTTTTTCTAACCTAATTGACGAGCCCGAATCAATTTATTCTTCGATAATTAAAAAAAAAAAAAAAAACAATACAGTTCTTAATCAGAAAGCAATTCCGTCACGAAACATTTTTTTTTTCCAACTGCAGCAAAAATAAAGAATTTTTCAACAAATTTCACGTTTTTTTCGTTATTTTCGATTCTCTGAGAAAAAAAAACCAAAAAAAAATCGTAAACGAATGAAAAATCGAAAAAATCATAATAAATGAGAATTGAAAAAAAAAAAGAAAAAGTGAAACGAAACAAGGGTAGTGATGAGATAATATTATTTATGAAACAAGCCGGATGCGAGGGGCTCTTAAGCGACTACTGTTACCGCTAATCGCCGACGTATTTTTTGCAGACTTCGGTGCTCGGTTTTCGTCTTTCTCGATGTACTACCTACCAGCGTACGTACGACGTGCTCGAGCCACACATTGTTAGAGAGAAAAGAATCTCCGGAGTGAACCAAGTTGTGAGAGCCCTACGATAAAAGTCGCGGCGGTAATTAAGAGATTAAACTCTGTTGCCTGACACACTGCTGGCGGACAGCGTTCGTTTTCTCTCCACATCTCTCCTTCTCTTTTGCTCTTTCTTCCCCTTCCCTCCCCTCCCTCCATCGTCGCGCTTAGCGCTATCGCGTTACTCGGTTTATTATTATAAAATCGAGTCCCGAAGTGTCGTTCTTCTGCATCGAGGAGACCAGTTTCAAGGTCATCGTCAAGAGATTATCGTTAGATGAAAAAAAAAAACAAAAAATTTACAACTTTTTCGTGATATGCAATTTGCTGCTATTTTTAAGCAGTCTTTAGTATTTCAATGAGCAATAGGAAATGATGTCGAAACGTCAACTCATTATGTATACGTTTGATAAGAATTTCAAGGCAGCGATGAGACGCATCGATTCAGCCCGCCAGAGGTCGCGCTACTTTCGCGAAACATCAGTTTCGTTATCGATGATTCGACGCGAGGTTAGGATTGAGCAATATTTCAGACAAAGAAAGATTCTCGAAAAAAAATCAAATTTTCATGAAGTGTTAAAAAATCGATGTTAGCGTCAAAAAAAGAGAGAGAAAATCCGGTAAACAAACAAAGAGGAAAAACATAAACCGCTGAGCTTCACTGAACCGTAAAAAATTGAGGAGAATTATTATTTTCGGACACTTTTGACCCTTAAAAACCGCGGTGTATGGAAGAGCCCATGTATATATACGTAAAATTCTCTGTGTACACACACGTTGTTCCGGGAAGTATCGAATCGTTGGGAGCTGTTCCGAGTAACAGATTTTTTTGTTTTTTTTTTTTGTGTTTGTTATTCTGCACTTTAATTGATTCAATCGGTGAAAAACACGGAGACGGGTGACCCCCACGGGCGCTTTTTCTCTCCCTTTCTGTTTTTCTCTTTTCCTGCTTACTCCGCCATTTCTATCGTTCTCTCTCTCTCTCTCGTCCTCGTTCGGTCCGAAAGAATGTCTCTGATGGTCCGCAGCACGTTCTCGCACTGCACGGATTCCCAACCGCTGGATGTAATGAGCGAAAAGCCTAAACGAGAGAAAGAGAGAGAGCCGGAGAAACAACCCTGGGATAAAATCGTGGATAAGAACCCCCCGGCAGTCCAGTTAGTCAACTTCTCCCCCCCCTCCTCCCTTCTCACCCAACGTGCTACATGTGTGTATAAATCACCAAAAACACTATTCACCACCGCTCGAAACAAACTGTGTCCCAAAAACACAATATTTTCCGCTCACATTTTAAACGTTTGTGTATTTCGTAAATTCTGGACAAAAACGATTCAGCGAATGTCACGAAAAATTTCGATCTCGCTGATCGGCTGTTTTTCATTTTCTTCACCGATTGACACGAAAGCTTGAAATTTTAGGTCGAAAACTGCACAATTTTAGGCACGATCAGCAACAAAAATGGCGGACATTTTTCGGTCAGTAACGCGTTCGATGTAAAAAAAAAAAAAAACGTCTCAGCGTGTTTCAACACTGCCAATTTATTAAAATTTGTTAATTTTTACTGATTTAACGAATTTTCGAAGAATCAATTTTATATTTTATTCGAAATCGTGTTACTTCCGATTACCAGTTTCTGCCGAGTAGATTTCTTTGCTCACTGTACTTTTTCGTGCGTACACTGCGCATGCGCAGTTGACTTACCGTGCAACGCCGTACCGGAGTGTACAAAAAACGCATTTTTCCTCTTTCGGACGAACATTTAGCTAAATTATGCTAAAATGTCCATGTGCGTCCAGAGGACTGTATTTTTGTTTGTTTTTTTTTTCATTCGTGTACTAAAAAGAACTGTCAACTCGTTTCGAGTTTGAGGAACGGAGCAAAAGAGCTTCACAAAGCTGCGATCTTTTTGCCTTTTTTTTCGAACGTTTTCTGTGTACGCGTTACTTTTTCACGTTGTTTGTCACCGTTGTGAAAAAGGGTTAACGTTATTTTTTTTTGGCTGTTATATTGTATCAGTGTTGGTCTCGTTCGACTTGACAGGAACGCGAAGAGTACAAAACGTGTGTCCATTTAACGGGAGAGCGAAGAGATTTTTTGCTGCTTTTTACACCTTCATTTTTCGCGACGACGTAAATCCGTTAAAAAATCCTTGTCCCTGCACATTTTTTCAGCAAAAAAAAAAACGACGGAATCGGTCACTTGGTGCGCGTCAGAGTTCGGCTGACGACGGTCGACGTTGTGTAGCGGGCGGTGTCCGTTATGGAGTGTGGCAAAAAAGGGGCAAAAAAAACAAACAAAAAAAACGAGTTCGACTCTTCCACGGAAGCCGTTGCTCGTGTGCCGCCGACAGAGTGCGGAGTGCGTCGATTTCCCTGTTATTTTTTTCTCTCTCTCTCTCTCTCTTTATTTTTTGTTCGATAAATTGCGGCTCGCAATAAATTCTCAGCCTGGCCGTTATGCATGAAAAAATTTTGACTTTTAGCGTTTTAACCCTTTTTTTTTCTTCACAAGATGCTCTCTCGCCTTCCGCATTTTTTTTTCCACTTTTTTTTCGATCGATAGCCCGTTTTTACGGTTTTTTCCCCGTTTCCTATTCCGTTTTTCTTCATTCAAACGAAACTCGTGTTTTTACCCGGTAACAGGAAGGACGCGACAGCGGGTGAAAAAAAAAAACAAAAAAAAACATTTCCCGCAAAATATGCTCACAGTTTTCACTCGCCTGCCGTGGAAAAGAGAACAAAAAACTTACCGTACTTTTTTCTCTTTAAAAAAAAAAGAGAAATACTCGCTGCTTACACTTTTTTTTTGTTTGTGCTTTTTTCGTCACTTTATTAAGAGAAAATGTGTGTGGATGCGCTGGAACTAATTGACAGGGATGTCGTTCGTTCGTTCTTTTTTTCATCTGTTTATTACGACAAAACGTGGAGTGTGGTATTAACAAAATTTCTCCGGAAAAAAAATATGGTCGTTTTGCTTTTTTTTTGTTTACGTAGAAAAGCGTCGTGCCTGAAAAAAAAAAGAACGAAAAAACCGTTCGGGAAAAGCATTTTTTTTTCTGGCTTACAGATAATTTTTTCGATCTTCGAAATAAATTTTTAGAATTACTGAAAGATTCGAAGTTTTTTTCTTCACAAAAATCACCAGTGTCAAAAAATAGCAATTTTTTTAACCTCTAAATAGTTTCGTAAATAAATGCTCAGTTCGTCGATAGAATCGTCGAATCACAGTAAAATTGCAATTAATTCGTAAAATCTGTGCTTTCTTTATTGGTTTTACTCTTTCGCTTAATTATACAGCTCTGTTTTCTGACCCACTGACCGCATGCTGTTTTGAGGCAGAATGGAAGCGGAGAATTTGGCATTATAGAAGCGCTGCTTCTCGCTCGAGAGACGCGCGTATGTCCATAGCATATAATTGAGTAAGAAATACGACTATGACAGCGGATCGTTGGGACATGCCCAAACAATCAAATTGGAAAGTACGTCGGCCTTTCATTTTCGGAGATGAGCTTTCACCGGCTCATTTTTCACTTTTCACATTTTTTTTTCTTCTTCCCTTTCTTCCCTCCGCAAGGAGATTTGGCAACGCGTACAGATTTTTACGAAGCTTTGGACGAAACGTCAGTCACACGTGACTTCGATTTTTTCGTCCTGTCACTTTAATAAAACGCCAAAAATAAGTTCAGAAATCATGAAAATCAATTTGAAGGTTAATTCAAGAAACTGTTTTTGCACTTTTATTCGATAATCCGTGTGTTTGTTCGATCGATTTCAATTCTACTGGTACGCCACCATTAATTTTCGGGTGCCATTATTCGACTTTCCATTTTTAATTTTGTTTGCATTATATGGATTTAAAGAGAAAAGGACAAGGCTGGTACGAGAGGGGAAGAGAAAGAGAGAGAGAGAGAGAGTACGAGAAAGAAAGCCCGTAAATCTGGAAGGCCCGTTCGGCTCTGTAAAGATACGCCGGGGGGGGGGGGGGGGGGGGAAGGTTTTGAAGACAAAATAATAAAATATACCTACATTCGTGTGCACCGAAGGAACCACCCTCGTGTTGTATATTTACACGAATATAAGTGTGCCTCTTTGACCGGAGAGTTGGAAACGCGAAAAAAGAACACGCAGCCAGACCACGGGGAGCCGACTCGAGCCTGCTACATCGTACCTAACCTCAATTCCACATTCTGACTCTCCGCGTGCTCTGTGCGCTGTGTTCTTCGCTTTCACCCCCTCCCCTTGTCTGTCTTTCCTCGGTGCTGACCGCGTAGTAGCAGCACCGTCGAAATTTCTCTTTCTTTCCAAAACCTCGAGTCAGTTTTACGAACCCGTTTGCTTTTACTCGAGTTGACTCGAATCACCGAAAAGTGTTTGTTTTCATTTTCAGCCCTACATCGATTCCCTACGTGTACAATTCGAGCCCCAAAATATCAAAATATATATTTAACATCAAACTCGAACGAATCGAGTCCGAGGAACAAATTTTTTCGTCTCTCAACGTACTTTCGACACTTCACAATATTTCTTCGAATTTAAGGTCATCCGTTAGAATCGCCGATGCAACGAATTACGAAAACCGATAATCGTCAACGTTGAAGTGCAAAAAATATATAAATACGAAGGAAAATCAATATTTCGTTATTACACAAAAAAAATAAATAAATTATTCGACAACCACGAAATCTCAATCGCGTTTAACAACCGTTCTGTCCACGAATGAACTGTGGCACGCCATTTCCAACGTTCTTTTCCCCTGTCACCGTGTTATTCGAACACGTTCGATCAAAAAAATATTTTTGCCTGCAAATACGTTCGAAAAAAAGACACAAGCTTGTGAGATTCGTGGTTAAAAATAAGTGGAGAATGAGACTTGAAAATGACAGTCGATTCCCTGTGCACAGCAGAGTGAGAGAGGTAGGAAAAGAGTAGGAAACAGATTGGTATATTCGAGGTTGTATAATTTTATAGAGGGGCAACTTTGACAAAAGGATGATACGACCCGCGAGAAACGGGGGTCTCGGTGCGAGGTGAGTTTTAAAATACGAAGGAAGAAAACAAGATGAGGAACAATTGTTGGGCCAGTTTTTCGAAAAACACTAAACTTTAGTGCTCTCCTCGAGAGTTCCAACGGAAAAACGACGACTAGGTATATATATGCGCTTTATTATCCGCGTGGATGCGGTAAACCAAAAATCGTTTCAGAAGCTACCGCAGTGAGGCTCTGTACCTCTGTACCTACAATAAATAGACATATATATTTATTCCGACGACATAATTCGCCTCCATTTTCAGTGTTTCTTCGGTTTTCGGTTATATACACGTACTCGTTGCTCGGGAAGAAAGTTTTTCCTGATGCAACCGCAATCTCGTCGGCGTTACCATTCCTCCGAGAAACGTCCTAAATCATATTTCTCTCAGGAACAGTCTCAATTCATTTTTTTTTTCTTCTGTTTATTGGTTTATGTCTTGTTGACCGATTTCTCCTCGCCGCAGAAAATTTTTATTTACTTTTTTTATTTTTTATTTTCGTCTCTTTTCTTTTCCCTGCACAATTCCACAAAGAATTTCACTTTTTTCTACCTTTTTTTTTACAACGGATTTAGTTTCTTACGCTCGGAAGCTCGAGTTCACTTTTAATGGAAAATTTAATTTTTTTTTGACATTTAATCAACGCTGAGATCGAATCGTTTGATTCGAAATATTTATTTGTTTGAATCTCAATGATCGAATTGACCTAACTGTAATCGTTCGTACGAATGAAAATTAATGAGCTTTATTTCGATGATATTTCGTTGCCTCAACTCGAATTCGTTTAGCTGCTTGTTGTTTCAGCATTTACTAATCTCTTTGTTTCATTTCAAAAATCTTTTGCAGCCCGGATCGAACTTGATACCCTTGTTGAGTAAAACGAAATTTCTTTCGATAAAAAATAAAACACTTTTTTCTTAGACCAAGCACAAACTCATTCGAGAGACTAAAATAAATTTTTATTTTTAAATTAATTTTTATATAATATATATAATAATAATAAAATATAAATAATAATAAAATTGATAAAATAATAATAAAAAAATAATAAAAAATTGAAAATGTTTTTTTTTTTTTATTGAAATTTTATTTCTTTGGAACCGATTGAAACGTCAGCAAATCTTGAACGGTTGTGCGCGAAGCGAGCACAGAGAGAAAAAAGTTTGTTTCATTGTCATCGCGTCGAAGTACGTGAAACGAGCAAATACCGAGAGCTCCGTTATCGTAGATCGCGATCATGAGAAAAAAATGTCGAGCGATATGATGTTGTTAGAAGCGATATTAAAACGGTGACGGAATTCCAGCACGAATGCTGTTGCTCGGATGACACGATCTCGCCATTGTAAATGATTAATGCACGAGTATATTACTCTGATATGGTGGCACGTCGTGAATTACACTCAGTCAGTTTTGCATCGTAGACTGAGCAACAACTCACCGAACGTTGAAGTGCTATTGTCGCGAAATAAAAATTACATTTTTTTTCTGCATCCCCAGGAAAAAGTGTTGTTCGATTCGAACGGTGCGTTCGGACAAAGAAAAACTGCAAGTATTTGTCATTCAATCGTCTGTAATAACGCATAACAATTTTCCTTGATGAACGTGCCCGAAATTAAACTAGAAACGAACTAAAATCTGCTTCTAAAAACCTCGAACTGTTGGCTACTTTTCAATGAATCGTCCCTCGTTCTGACAGCTTCGAAAAACTGATTTTTTATCTTCATACTTCCATTAAAATGGGCCTGGATCTATTTTTTTTTTCTCTAACAATCTAATTGAATAAGTCACGATTTCCTATTTTTATTGGCGACGTGATTGAGAATTTGAGAATGGAAAGCAGCTGATAGTGTCGCTGAAATCGGAAAAAAAATAAATTTCTTTTCATAGATTCACTAAAAAAAACGAAATTATTGCCTGTTTCGAATCTTTCTGTAGCTCAGTCAATTTCTCGAAGGTGGATACGAAAATATGCGTTGTTGAATGTTGGTTATCAGCAAAGTAGAAAAAAAATTCGTTATTTCAACGGTGTCGCAGTGAGAAAAGGAATTTGATAAATATTTGAGCCAGTAAATCAAAAGCGTTGGAATAATCGACCAAATTTCGTTGAATCAACGAGTCTCATTTTTGTCGTCCACGATTCATTGGAATTAACAAAAATTTAGTTGAATCAAAACAAATATCTTTTCTCAGTGCAGAATCACAGCGAAGCATCGGTCGAGATCGATAATCACGATACGAAGCAAAAGTTCTATCGTTGCATCGCCTTTGTTTGCCAACAGTCGACAGGAGAAGAAGAAAAAAAAGTTGGCTTTGAAATTGATAACGACGATTGTGTGTCGCGAAATGAATTTCTGTTTTCCTCACTCGTTTAAAGTCTCTTCGAGACTTTTACGTTTATTTTACGTTCAAAGCAATGTTGAATAATTTGTTTTTGTTTTTCTCTAATTTACATATCATGCTATAGAGAATCGTGACTGGAAGCAGGCAACTTCGTTTGTTCGTTTTAGGATTTTCTCGTCAGAAAACAATCAATCGAAAGAACAAAAGAAAAATCAGAGAATACTCGAGCGATGACGAATGATCAGGAGAAAAACGTGACTTTCGACGTAAAATCCTTGGAGGAAGTTTTGCGTGGTGGTTTGAGCGATGAAACTATTTATAACGTGACGATAAAGAGTCAAGTTCCAGCAGTTGGAAAAGGCGAAAATTTTATGAGTCAAATGTGGAGATTGACTCTGTCGTATTCGTGCCAAGAGATCAAAGGCATTAAGCGTAAATCGGATGAATCGATTGTGAATCCAACGAAAAAAGAGATAAGTTTGATCGTGAAAATCGAGCCCGAAACGAACGGTTTTTGTTTGAAAATGATTCGGGATCAAAAATGTTTCGTCACTGAGACAAAAGTTTTCAAAGAGATTTTACCCGAGATGGAAAAGCTGCTGAAACGATCATTGGGTCCGAAGTGTTTCTGGGCTGATCGAACCAAGGACAATCGAAGTTTCATCGTTCTCGAAGACCTCAAGCCTCTCGGTTTTGCGACCAAAGATCGTCAGAGAGGTTTGTCCCTTCCTCACGTCATCATGGTCCTCGAAGCCATCGCCAGTTTTCACGCAGCTTCGGTCTATCAGCACGAACAAGTATGTGGACTTTGCAGCAAATCGCTTGGGGAATGCCCAAGCCATTTGCTGCTCGCGATTAAAGTTCCTCCTAGAAATCCAGAAATTCCAATCACAAATGTGCCATTAATGAGTCTCGAGTTTCAGCGATTCGCTCGATGGAAAAAAATGACGATGCTGAATACGTTTGCAGAATCCTGAAGCAATGAAATCCTTCAGCGATGGTTTGTGGATGGAAAAAACACCGAAAAATATGTTTCGAACGATGGAGCAGAGTCTTCGAATGATAACCGAAAAATGTCGAGACTGGCCAAACCCAGAGTATCAAATAATAAGCGAAAAGTTAATCGGGATCGAGAATAAATTTGCCGAGGAAATTCTCGACGCCAAGAACTACGAAGACACTGAATTCTGCGTGCTCAATCACGGGGATTGTTGGGTCAATAATATCATGTTTCGCGAGAACCAAAATGGCGAACCTCTCGAAGTTAGGCTGGTGAGATTGAGGCCTGTCAGGAGAGTCTTTTTCAATGAAACGCCGAGTTATTCATTCGACTGATCATTCTTCGCTTATCGGATTTATGATTAATTTTTCAGGTCGACTTCCAGCTGGCAGTCTACTCGTCGCCGGTCATCGATCTCATGTATTTTCTCAGCACTTGTCTCTCCCTCGAAATAACCGACGATCTCGAAGCCTTTTTCAACGTTTATCTTCAAAGTTTGAGCCGCAAAATGAAAACTTTAGGATGCAAAACGCAGCCACCAACGATCGAGGAGCTCCGCCGAGCTGCCATCAAAAGACGCATGTACAGAGTGATGGCCGGACTGATGCTCTATCCCAGAATGTTGGCGGATGTATCGGAAATCGAAAGTTTTGATCAGCTTATTACCAGTGGCCAGACCAGGATGAATATCTTCAAGAATCCAGACGCCACGATAGCTGTTCAAAGGTCACTTTTGTTCATGAACAAGACTGGTTATCTTGACTGATGCAAACTTTTCTCATGAGATAGTTCAGCATTTTTTTTTGTGATACGCGATTTCACCGAGATTCTGCTCACTCATCGGAGAAAACTGTATTTTATATAGCTTTATTTTATCACTTGTCATTTTATCGTAATAAACGAAGATCTGTAGGAAAATATTTTCTGTCTGTACTCGCACCTCAACCGGTCAACTGATAAACTCTTTTCAGCTCTCGTGCAAAATCTGGACAAAGCAGGTTAGTTACCGAA
This sequence comes from Campoplex capitator, assembly GCA_037576405.1. Lineage (NCBI taxonomy): Eukaryota > Metazoa > Arthropoda > Insecta > Hymenoptera > Ichneumonidae > Campoplex > Campoplex capitator. The sequence goes on along the minus strand of JARBWI010000323.1, from coordinate 809,635 downwards.
ATACTTTTTGATGAATCTCTATAAATCTGTTCGCTAAAAAATGTTTGTCCGCCTTTCGATCGAAAACCACTGAACCGATTACGATGAATCTTTCGCGAGATTAAAGATCATGATTCAAACTGAGTTTGTGATTTTACAAATGGTATAGATTAAAAAAAAAATTCAAACATTTTTTCTTTCATTCCTCATAGAATATAAAACTGATGAAATTATAGGTTGTTGGCGAAGTCGAGAGTACACCTATGTAATTGCTTTCAATTATTTGGATGAAACTGAAACTTTTCAGGACCATTCGTTCATACACATTTTTTATTCAATTTTTTTTTGTAAACTTTTAATGAATTCAATTTCCCTATGTCTGGAAGAGCGTATGGTCTTCAATGAGTAAGAATCTCACACTGGAATCTCGCAGTGTCTATCCTGTCCTGTGTCTCATGGAAGATTTTTCAAAATAAGATTGAAAAAAAAATTACATTTTCGTGAATGCACAGCTAGATATGTCACGAGTGAAGCCCACAGGCACAGCTAGTAATTTAATAAATAGATAAATCTACAAATGAAATTTAGATACCGATCCATTCAGTCGATCTTAAAAAACGAAACCAATTTTTGTGAAAATCGAATGCCAAAAAAATGGTTCGTTATCAATAAAAACATGAATCGTTAGATCGAATGGTGTTTGGAACGGATTCAGGGATGACGAAGTCTTCGTTTGGTAGCCTGAAGCATTAGTGGATCGTGAGAGAGTGTTCGTTTTGGAAGAATTGAGGTTGGGGGGGTAAAACTTTCGAAAAATTCAGGCATAAACAATGGGTTTACAGTAGCGAGAGTTGGAGGCTTTTCGGTAAACAGAAGCAGTTCCTCATTTTCGTTTACTTTCTGGCTGACACGTTTGAGAATGCTGCTGCTGCTGGATGAATCGAGAATGGAGAATGTATGATTTATCGTGGGGCAGTAAAGCAGTGGGTAAAGCTTTCCTGTGGAGTTGACCTCGGTAACCTACATCGTGAACATGGAAATTGTTGTGGCAAGCCTCGATGGGTGGCGCACAAGTTTTTTTTTTCAGTACTTTTCATGGAGGAGTCTCACTGGAGGAGCCTCTGAAGAGAGAGAAATGAAAATAGATGGGGAGACTCGTTGTTTCTGTAGCTTCATCCCTCTCGGAGGTGAAAGATTCTGCATCAGGATTGGAGGAAAAAAGAAAGGGAAATTTCTCCTCTCGTTCAGGTTAGATACACCAGAAATCGGTGGAAGAAGGAAAAGAAAATTTATGCCAGGCAGAGAGAACCGTCGAGAGAAATGATGCAGGGTAAACGAGGGAGAGAGTGAGAGAGTCGGAGAGTTCATATGGAGAGTAAATGTCACGCAGAGAGCCGTGTCAGTCAGTCAGTCAGTCGGTCACTCAGGAAAAGAGTCTAGGGTAGCAGATGAGAGGGGGAGGGGAGGGGGTGGGGGTGGAAAGTAGAGAAACCACGCACAGTAGCAGAAAAGATGGCGCGAGTGGCCGCACGCGCAGTAAATCAAAAATCTTCGGTCAAAATGGAGGAAACTGTAAGGAAGCGATTGTTGATGGTTTCCGCGTCGTTCAAAGAGTCGTAAAATCTCGACCCGGAAAAATAGAAATCAGTGAAAATTCGTTAGCCCGATCTCTCTTCCTTTTTGGCTTGCCACTGGTGATGGCTCTTGCGGCTGACTGCTCGAGAAAACTCTGCAAAACTTTCCTTCATCCCCCCTCTCCCCTCCCCTTGAACGTACTATTTCACCTCCGTAATACACTCGAGAAAACTACGAGAGATAATGCCACACGAACAAACCCCTCGGCACAGTTGTCCCGCACTGCTGTTCATCCTCCGTTTCACGGATCCGGGTTACTCGGTCGTCAATGCTCTCGCTAAATTCCGGTAGCCCAGCGACGATTAGTCACGGGCGAACGAGACATCAAGCTCAGCAGAAACGAAACGAGTTTTACACGCCCTCGGTAAATAATACGAGAATAATACCTGCACCGAGCCCACTTTCCTCGCTCCGCTTTCCTTCCTTGAACCTTCGTTGAAAACACGTTTTTATTCCTATCTTATGCGTCTTCGATCGCCACTAAAATCTGAAGATTCTATCGAATCGAACTTCAACCTTTCCAGAGGCTGAATCGTAGAAGTGTCGATTCGCCTGACATCAGAGAACAATTCTTTTCATAGAGTGCTCTTCTTCGATATCATTTTCACCGCAAAAAATGGGCTCGAAAGATCTTCGAGGCGGGCTGCTACTTTTTCAGGCTCTCTGACAAACCGAAAGACGGAAAAACGAGGCAACTTTTTCTTGGTGATGTCAAAAGAACGGGTCCAAAGGGGTAGGAATTATTGGTGCTAAGCAGAAAAAATTTGTAGGTCTCTGAGAGAAGTTGGACAGAAAATATCGAAGGGATGGATGGAGCCAAGCACGATTTAACGATCGCGAAAGAAGAGACACGAGAGACAGGTTACGACGCATTGTATTACGTTGGTAAATGGTGCGGGGGCGATCGTACAGCTCGAAACGTCGGAACTGTTTGAGAAAGACGAGAGCTTCGAGGTGAAGGGTGTTAGTTAATCCCCCGGACATTTGTCAGGTGCGTCGTCGTATCAACGACGACGAATCGTCTACCACCTCGAGAAATCCATCATCGTTCGCGCTTTGAATGAGTTTTTTTTATGTTTTTTTTCATCCCTGTTCTTCGTTCCATTCAGGATTAGGGATTCTTTCGAATGATAAATTCGGCGTGTCTTTTTACGACGACTGATATTCTCTCGTGGACACAATATCGACATCAATAACCTAAAAAAATTTTTTTCTTGCTTTTTCTTCTTCGTTACAAAACCTCGAACTCTCCGGTGGGATATTAATTTGTCTGAATTCCGGAATTCACTCGCGTCAACCTTTCAAAGGACTCGATCCAACGATTTTTTTTTACTTGTTTCCAAAGTCCATAAATATTTTCGTATTTTCATTTTCATCTCCAGAGTCAGTTGGGTTTACGAAACAGGAGAAAAATTCAACGAACCAAATCTTTGGACGATGCCCCTGAACAGTGGCAATCGTCTGGAAATGCTTCAGCATCAGCTGGAGTCTCGATTCTGACAAAAAGTAAAAAAATAAAGAGCAAAATTGTTGGTTTCCAACACTTTCCAGTCGCTCATTCTTATTCTTTTCTGTCCAGAAGCTCAGTTCACTGAACATTGTCACTCAGTTTCTCTTCTTCAAAATTTTCTCGGCAAAATTAATCGACCATTTAAACTTTCCATCAGGTACTTCAAAAAGCTTACAAAAAAGGAAGAAAACGAAATAGTTCTGATCAGGCCTGAATGAAAGTCTGAAAAGATTTTTCATATGGGCCAATTCTTCTCGTGCTCTCCATTTTTTCTTCACACTCTGTATTCGCTACAAAAATAATTTTCCCAACTATTACGAGTATCAATACCAAACGTCGAACAATTGGCCTGATTCGATGTAAACTGAAAGGAGAAAGAATTAAAATCCTCTTTATTTTAATGGCTCGAATCGAGGATACACGCAACGGATGAAGTACGTATATAGGGGCGTATTTACGTTACAGTTGCATTGATATGCTACTTTTCACACATAATACTCGTCTAATCTCAAAAGAATATCCGGTACAAAGGGGTCACGCAGACTGTTACACAGTATCGAGCAACAATATGCCCTCGTAAGTGATGACAACGCTCTCGCAGCATCGCTGCATTCGTATACGTATTTTGTATTCGTCATTGTCCGATGACTTTTTTTTTCCCGTAATTTCGACGCAATTGAGTAAATTATTGCTAAATACGCGGCACAGAGGGACTAGGAAGAAAGGAAATGAAAGAAAGAAACGCATATCGAGGCTCGAGTGAAACGTGTCGACGCACAGAACACAAACGGATGTTGCTAAGATGCGGGTTGAAGCTCTCTGGCCCACCGAATGTCGTGGGATTAATTCAGCCCTGTTTTCTCTATAAGGAAACTCGAATTTGTTGCGAGAATCTTCGAATGGTGCAAACAAAAATTGGGACAGTTGATCACTTCGATTTCGATTTCCAAAATGATTTTGTTCTCTTTAGATTCTGGTCGAGTGTTTTTTGCACGAGTTTTTTTGCAAAAAACTCGTGCATATCTGAATATCTGAATATCTGAAAAAAAATGGAGAAAAATTGAGGGATTCGAGGATGAATTTACGAGGCAATTCGACTGCTGTCCTGACTGGTCGAGGTGCACCACACTAAATGCATACAACCTCACTTCTCGAGACACTTTCCCCCGAGCGAAAATATTTCGCCCTTTTCCTCTCAGGCTCCGTCGTAAAAACAAACTTCCTAAGGAAAAAGTCCATTTAACTTGACTTTCTCAAACTTTTCGTTTACCCTCACATAATTTGTACCACTCGGGCATATATTGCTTACTACTTTCTACGTCTATTTCAAAACGTTCGCTGTTTGTATTTCTTCTGGACATGAATGGTTACGTGCGGACCGTATTCTGTCTTGCCACACTTTACACCGGGATTCAAACACTTTTCCTAACCTTTTTTTCATCAATTTTAGATAACTCTGATCTCACGATTCATCTATTCATTCCTTTTCAATAACTCCTTCGAAATCCCCGATGCTGTGACGTTTGCCAAGGATCCCAAAGTACGATGAAAAAAATCAAGAAGATCGAGATTAATGTGATTTTTTTTCAAATTTCCCAATTTTTCCTGGTCCTGAGGTCTCTTTTTTACGAACTCAAATTTTCGCTAGCAAAATTCAACGAAATGAAGTACTAAGAAAAAAAATGATAATTTTGAAGCTGCTTCCGCCTTGGATACACTCATTTTTTTTCCTATTCGTGTAGAAGGCCAATAATCCGAGGAATGTTTATTTTCACGAGAAACCTACCGACATAAAGTTTGCGTTTGCATCAGGAAAATTGTAGTTATGAAACGAGCAGTGATCATTCTCGAGTCCGCTGCATCTCAATGTCCTCGGATGGGGGAGGTTCTCACGTACCAATAAAATTGCACAACGAAGCAGACCACCGCGTTTACACCATTTTGTGGCCATAGCTTTGGGTCAAGGGCTTCAAACGCTTGCCGTATATATAAGTGCAATAAAATATATATTTCAGAAGCCGAGTATACGGCTCGAGCGACGATGCATTGGCAAAATACTTGGGATGGTCGATGGTGCTGGTCCGAAAAGAGCGAGTATCGTTTTGGCCTTGGAGGAATAATAGATCGAGGCGAGAGTTGTTTGAGTAAATTTTGTAGGGAATATAGCGGGTAAAACCACGATCGGTGGTCATAAATTTTCAAATATTTATGCCTTCACCGGTATAACAATATTGTTTCCTTTGCAGTTTTTGTCTACGGTGGGCGCGTCGTATACGATGTTGATATTGCGTTAAATTCGAATAATAAAAGAACCGCTCTTGTGGCATCGAAGGATCAAAGCAAAGCGGAAAACCATATTGTTTTTGTTCAGGCAATTTATTCTATGAAGCAGAATTCAGAATCTCGCGAATTTGGCGAAATTCAGATCACTCTTATTCACATTTTTTAATATTTTTTTTTCAACAACAAAGATTCTTCGATCTTCATCAAATTGTGTCCATTCAATTGACTCGCATTCAGAAGTTTTTTTGTCGTTTTTGATCGAAGTTCCCCAATAGTTATCCAGCGGCCAATTTCAACTGGGACTTTGCTTCGACGAACGTTCAACCAATCTTTTAATCACAAATGGTCACTCTATGATGTCCAACCTTTAATCTTACAGCGAGGAAGCAATAGGAAGAAATGGACCCAATTTTTATTCAGCCAAAACTACTCGTTTGCTATTTTTCGGATCCTTTTTTCGTTTTATAGAGTTTTCGTCATGAACTATTGGCCAAATGAAACTTTATCGTAGACCATTCTCTTCGTTATGAAAAAACGAAGAGAATGGTCTACGATAAAACCTTCTGATCGCATACGAGGAGCATTTTAGGTCGAAGAGAAGATTGGGGTAGTTTCTGACCCTGTTACGAGGTTCGAGTTCAAAAGAGTAGACCGCAGGGGTCCGGGCTTAAAAAGCCAAGGAATATAAAACAAAAGAAATTCTGTTTGAAAGCTGATGTGTAAAATATTGCGAAGAGAAGAGAGTAATACGTTTCCCCTTCAAGACGTTTTTTTTTTCGGCTGGCCGTGTGCTCTCATCCCATAACAACGTGCTTTGAGGCGCGAGCTTCTTGTTTCATGGCTCGAGGTGATTCGTGACCGGAGGATCGGAGTTTTCCCATATCGCCGCGCCGTCCGTGCGAGCGTACCAAAAAAGTAAAACCTTCCTCGAGAGTTGTTCAACGATCGCGGCGAGAGACTCGAGAGCTTGTTTTCGCACCAGTTCGCTCGAAAGGGCCCAAACAAATCTGTGCTGACTTGGAAAAACCGCATGAATCGGGGGAGTGGCTGATCGCCAGGATCTGATCATTTCTACCCCCAACAGACTCCATACAGCAGCGATCAGAGGAAATTTCGTGATTTTCGCATCGTTTTCTAAACTCATACTCACAATCAATATTTTTCCTCTCAAGAAGATCAAAAAATCCAAATTGATCATTGCCAAAGAAACAGCTCGCTCTGAAAACTTTCGGCGTTGTATCAATCAACGAGTCGACGCGAAATGTGTTGAGAGCTGTTGAAGCTTGTTTCTGCAAATCAGGAATCGATACGAAAGTTTTATTTTCGATGGTGGATTGATCCGGTGCACGGAGAAAGCCAAAAGCGGGGTGTTAAGCTCGATGAAACGAGGCTGACAGTGATTCGAGAAACAGAGCTCGGCAGTTGGGCTGGTTTGGAACTTTCCGCGGATGTCGTCTATCAGGAGAAGATAGATTCGGAGATGGAAAGAGGAGAGAAAGAGAGAGAGAGAGAAATATGATGTATAAGAGCGGTTGGAAACAAGAGGGTTAGGCGTACATGTTTCAACGCTCGTCTCTGGTCGGGTCGCCGCGCTTGTTGTTCCCCGTCAAATGAGAGGGCGAGAGAAGGGCCGCGCGATTTACCGCGATTGCAGTAACAGCACGAAGGGGACGTGACACGGGACGCGCGTTACGGTAATGTAACCAATCACCGCGGATTTCATGGCGAAACCCGGAGCTCCCCCCGATTCTCCAACGATTCCAACACTCTCTGGTACCCGAGACTGCGGATAAACTATATATACAACAGCTTTGTATATATATATATATATAACCAGCGGTGGCGCAGAATCCTATCATCCCTCGCTCGGTTTCATGCTCTACGGCGAATAACGCTCAACTACTGTGTCGGCCTGTGGGTGGTGGGCTCGCACGCTCTCGCTTTCCCGACTGATCCTTCCTCCCAATTCCCGCCCTGCCCGGGCACCTACCTAACGAGGAGTTTAACGACAGAGTTGCGACGTCGCGACGTCCACTGCGCGTGAAACTCTGTGCGTGTGTGTGTGTGTGTGTGTGTGTGTGTGTGTGTGTGTGTGTGTGTGTGTTTGTGCAGCATTTCGTCTGGGATGAACTCATCCTTTGGCTGTCATCCACCTCGCTATGGAGCTTGACACTTCGATCTGGAAAACGATACGCTGATTCGAACCCAAACAGTATCGAGGGTGTCTCCTATCAACTGTTCATTGAAAACCTAATTTTCTTGGAGTGTACAAACTTTTTGTTTGCATGGATCCAGCAAAATTTTCACCAGGCACCGAGAATTCTGAATGTTCCAACTTAACTTTTTTGTACACTGAAACGAAGCGGGTTTGTTGGAACGATAAACGTTGGATGATGGATGCGTCCAATTTAATGTTTCAACAAAACTTGGGTTTTCAGTGTTCGAAATTTGTCTGCGATTGGAGGAAATATTTGAAATGATGGACAGTTGTGGGTGGAGTCGAGGCTGGACAGGGACTTTTGATGCTGCGATTCGGATCAATCGATTCGGATGAAACTAGTAAAATTAGATCCGGTTGAACTTGGCTTTTTTGCGGTTAGATTATTCGGCAGGAACGTGTTAGGTATTTTTTTCCGAAAACGTAGACACAATTAGAGAGCAAAACTGTTGGGAAACTTGGGTCTTAATGACGCCTGTATTTTTTCTTCTTCCCGTAAAAAAATGTTTCTCCGTCGGACGATAGCTCGTCGTTGGATTATTCGCCGACGAATTAGTCTAGTTAAAAATGATTTTTACGAAATGCGGCGTGTGTCAGGGGGGGACGAGGAAGAACAAAACAGGGGGAGGGGGGAGGACACGTGTGCGAGTAAATCCGTGATGCGTTGTCAGGGTAAAAATGGGTAAAACACATGAGTTTGTAATTCGTAAAAAAAAAGAAAGCGTCAAAGCACTTTGATGAAGTGCGATCAAGTGTGGAGCGAACGAGAGAGAGAGAGAGAGACATTATTATTAAACTCTCATCGGATTTCGTGTATTCGTAATACGACCATTCGATTATGCGTCAAGCAATAGATGTTCTGTATCATTACGTAGACGAGAGTTAAGATGAGAAAGAAAAGGAGAAAGAATGTCTCGTTGCAGGGGGGGGATGCACACTCGGACGACACCGAGATGACCGGCTTGCACGTGGCCATGTTAATGCACAGCCACGTGGCTATTTTCGCTCACTCCCGTCGCACCGATATCCCGTGGTTTAAATAAAAAGGGAGGCCACGCGACTCCCTTCGTACTACACTCGTCCTCTTTTCAACTCGTTACAAAACGATACAAATCGGATACGTGTCCGTGTGAGTAGAACAAGCCGCGGCTATTCGATAATATTTGCAGTATACAAGATTCAATAAAACTCGAAGAAAAAGCATCGTATCGACTGACTCTAAACGTCTGAAGAAAAGAAGAAAAAAAAACATTCCTCAGGCTGCTCCTTTGACTCCAGATTCATTTCCATCATTCCAGGATGCTTAGGCTGGAAAGATCTGAAAGCTGTTCAGGTCGCTCACCGATAAAAGTCTAAAAAGAAGAAACGACTAAAAAAAAAAAAAATAGATCCGAGTCTTGTCGGGTATCGGAGGAAAAAATAGGAGATGGCGGGCTCTGGTGTACGTCGAATAAGCACGAACCGGTAATATAACGCGTGCGGAAAAAGCCTCAGGGTCCTATTAACACCATACCCGAGCGTTTCGTCCGAGTTTCTTGTTGAATTGCGGCATAATGGGGCATATATATACGCCCACGCGTCCTCTGTATCGCCCACTCGGACAAATAATACAGAAACGACACGTTTTATTCACACAATCGTGGTTCCCCGTCGTCTTTTTCTTTTTTCTTCGTACTATATATGCTCGCCTGCTTCTCCGGGCGTCCACGCGTCCATTTATACAGCAGGTCGAACACGCCTCGATACGCGATCACACACCCCGTCGGGTCTACCAATGACATCCACGCTATTTGTAGGTCCAGCAAACTAAGATTTATCTTAATACGAAATCCACGTGATTCCATCGGATGAAAAGAACCAGGTGATCGTAACAGAGCCTCCCGACTTTGGTTAACCGTTCACAGCGGTTCGGGAAACACACCTAAATAACTTGCTTCCACATCCTGGAAAGTGCCGAGTCGTTTTACCTGGATGATGGATCAATCAACGTCTCTTCGTTCCTCCATCAGCCACGAGACGTTCATTGGCTTATAATTCTGCTCAAACTTTCAGTCGATTTCTGATTCTGATCATCTTCCAAGATCAGCTTTCTCGTTTCTTGATCAGTCACTTATCAGGCTTTGGAACTTTGGGCCTCTTCATCCAGTGGCTCCAGAAGAGACGAATTCAGCATCGACGAAGCTTCGACACTTCCTGAAGGTCTGCTCTCTGCTGCCACTAACCAGCAGAATTATCTCAGGATACATAAACACCCTCGACCAAGAAGCACACTCCAGATTCGTAGAAGAAGAAGAAGAACAGAGAGAAGGGGAGGGATTGTTGAAAATTGTACCAGAAGATGACTATTATGTGAACGAGTCAGTGATCGACCAGAGCTCGGTTATTTAGATGTTGGCTTCACGCGGCGATACATCTGTCGAACGACTTAACGGACGCTTTTTCGATTCCCATATAGTATATCGAGCAGCAGCAGCAGCACGAGTTTGAGCGAGGCCTTTGGGCTTAGTCATTCCGCGAGTTAGCCCAGAGCTACAGTAGTGCGATCAAGTGTCCCTTTTATCTGTATATCTGTATACACACGTGTATTCAAACGTGTAGAGAATAGTTTGTGTATAAATGTGTACACGCACTGCGGGGTGGTTAGGACATCCTGTTTCCAAACCCCAGGTTCCCAGTCAAACTTTTTTTCAGGCCCTTTGCCTTCTTTCACACAGTTTTTCTCCCTTTTCTCACCTTCTCTCTCTCTCTCTCCTCTACTCGCCTGACCCATCATTCACTCGTTTCGTCTTCACCACACTCTATTCTTACTCTACTTTTTAGCTCATCGTCTTTCAATTTCGAATCGCCTATTCGTTGCCTCTTTTTTCTCTCAATTTGTTCCTCATTCATCGTTTACTCGTTATGTTTCTTTGGCATCGAGCCTCTTCGTTCATAAACCAGGAGTTTTGACGTGACAGATAAATCATAAAAATGCCTATTTGATCAATGATGATTCGAATGATAGGAGGAAGCTTGCAAAATTGATGAAATTGCATTCCAACGAAGATCCTCAGGCTTCTTCGCAACAGCTTTCAATCTATTCGTGCGAGTTTCTCGTATGACAAATTCATCTATTTGTGTAACCTTCCGTTTCTTTTATGTTCGCTCTCTTTTGGCAAACTTTGCTTACCCACGTTCAAAGGATTCTCTCAAATTTCTGCTCTCTTTGTGCCTATCTGCGATATTACAGAACAAAATATACATGTGTTGTTCGCAGCCCCAGACACTCACATCTACATTCGTGATGCGCCTGGACAAACGCCTCGTCTCATGCTGGTACACGACAGTGTGCGCGCTCTATTTAACGCTTGTTAGTCCTCGCAGCGTGCCGCAGCTGATCCTCTTAACGAGGAGCATCACCGAAGCGACGGGGACAGTTTGTTCACTAGTTTTCTCACTCTCTGTCGTCCGACATACTGCAGAAACAAGAAAAAAAAAAAACAAGCTGCACCTTTATCGTATTCCCGATGTAGATACACCGAACTGTTAAATCCTCGGGACGTTACGTCACACGATAAGGTGTAAGTTGAAAAATTAATCGAGATTTTTATTTTTATTTTTGAAATATAACATTTTTTCAAGTTTAAACTTTACAGGAAATAAGATGAAACAGAATTATTGTTTTCGTGTTTCGGAAGCTTGAATTTTTCGAAAATCCATTTTTTTGCAGTTGGATCTCATTGAGACAGATTTACAGGAATAATTGGGTTGAAAAAAATCAAATTAACGAAGGTTTCGCCTCGATCGCGATGTTACTTTTTCAGTTCTTGAATACACTCGTTTGAGGCTCTTGTATAAACTAATTAGCAGTGAGGAAAACAGAAGCTCGGACGACGGGCACTGATTCGAATGCGTTACGGAAATAGAGAGAGAGTGTTTATTCAAAAAAGACGCTCTCGTCTCTCGTTTCGGTAGTCTTGCCTAAGCCAACTTTCCCTCTCTCTCTCTCTCTCTTCTCTCTCTTTTTAATTTTGGGTCCAGACACCCACGCTCGACATACGTAAACATTTGGCCTCCGAGCGCCACCGATCCTGCCTCTCAAACTTGATTTATTAATTGATGGCTAAGCAGATGACAGCTCATTTTCACAGCCCATTTTATGTTTATATACATTCTGTATTTTATTATAAAAGCCTCATTTATGAATTCAACGTCACATCACTTTTTTCACTCCCATTCTTTTCCTTGTACAATATTATTCGGCGATAATGATATCGAAAGAGGCTTTGGGAATATAAACAACAAATTTACACCTCAATTCTATTTACACTTCGATTGCAATTTAAATTATATCGACAAAACAAAACGTTTGTTAAACAAAAAAATCATCGTTTTTGAACATTTTATTATGATTTTTCTGCTGATGCATTTTTTCTCATAATTACGAAGAGATCTTCGTGAAACTGATTAAACGAATCAATCAATAATAACGAATGATTAAACTCTCGAATTGACCAGTAATCGATTAAAAATCGATCGAAAAATCTATTTTATTTATTTCTATGAGAAATTAGTAGAAAACACAGAGACAAGCGTATTTCGTGAAGACTATTCTCACATCTTCAAACTTGAACTATATTTAGGTTCGCTTATAACGTAAGAAAAAAAAATGGAGTTTGTAAAAAAAAAAACGAAAAAAAGATAGAAATGAACGATCAGTGTGAATGAAATACGCACGCAAGGTGGCTCACGTCGTTACGAAGGGTACGTGTCAAGGATTAAGGGGATTAAGCGCGTCGTCGAGGAAATATATAAAACGGGGAATGTCCTCGAGGAAAGATTATGAATCGGTTCCGGTGCGAGTCAGGCCGCGACTTCCTCGATCGTCGAACCAACTGGGATTCGAACCGTCTTTATTTAACGCTTCGCGCTATCCCTCTCGCAACGATCTTTCGCCTCTTCGCGCGTCGCGATTCACACTCTCGAGATGTGAAACAAAAATCCATTAAACTCTTCTCGTTAAGAGAATATTATACTCGGATCTGTGTACGATCGTGTGCGCTTAAAAATGTTTCGTCAGAAGAATTATGATGGCGTTAACGAGAAAATGGGAATCTTACGAAGGAATCGCGTTAAGGCGTATTTACGAGCACCCATAAGCCCCCGGCTTAACCGGAGCTTTCTCCCTTTTTTCTCTACTATTCACATACACGTTGTCAATCGAGCAGTGTTTTCACCCAAAAACTTGCATTTTACAAGAAAAAAAAAAGAAAAAAAATAGTGAAAATATATTTTTTCCTAACTTTTCGATCCCATTTCACAGCCCTCGATTTGACAAACATCTTTTTTTTTTGGAAGGCTTCAAAACACGTGGGCAAGTTTTCTCGCGATTGGAATAAAATAAACCAAGATTTTCAATTATTTTGAAACTTTTTCCATGCCGCTGCTCCAGGAAGGACGTTGATGGATCATCGCGTTTTTGGCTGTATTCACACCACAGCGATGATATAAAAAAGGCGTTTTATAATTATTCAGAGAACTCGAGAGGTCTCAATACAGGAACCAGTGAGATTTGCATTCTCGAGTAGTTTTGAATACGAGGACTGATTGACTCTGAATCGTAGTCAAATATTTCTTTCATTTATTTTTTTTTTCTTGCTCGAGGAGAAAGGAACGGCGAGGAAAAATCTCCCACGAGATCCGGTGCCATATGGGGATGATACTAAAATCCTATAATATCGTGGAAGCAGGGCGCACGAGCAGGCTATATACTTTCGTCCTTCCAGTGATCGCGCGCTCAGCTGGGCCCCCGAGTCTTTGGCTTGGAACACGACACCTCTCTGGCTCCTGGTTACGAGCAAACACGAACCTGCCTCAAAAGCCCTGGACGCTTCTTGGACTCGCTCGAATCCCTTTTTTTTCTCTCTCTCTTCTCGTACTTCTCTCGTGTATTGAGATATACAGAAAATTTCTTATGGGACTCGTGACTCTTCGAATTTCACGTTAACAAAACTACTGCTACTGCTGCCCCCCCCCCCCCCCCACCCCCTTGCTCCTTTCTTATTCGCTTCTCTGAATGAAACTCGTTCGCTTTCGGGAAAACCTGTATTTCGTTATTATTACTGACAGTCCGGTGATCCTCTCACGAGATTAAAGCTTTTTAACCCAAAACATTTAGCAAGAAAAATAAAGTAGTTACAAAATCTCATTTCTCAAACACAAAAGAAATTCGATTGTTTATCGAAAATTTGTCGATTATCTGGAAAAAGGAGAACCGTCGCTTGATCTCCGAATGAAAAAAAAAAAATCGTTTTCGTGTCGATATTCAGTAATTTTTGTGGCCAGAAAAATGTGCAGTGAAAAAAAAATGTAGTTCGATCTGGTTGTCGCATGCTCGACATGGGCCCGAAGAAAATTGTTAAAGCGCAATTTCGAGATACATGAACGGCTCGCGGCGGGAGATTCGAGGCCCGTGCCCTCAGCACGAGGCTTTTGGACATCGAGTACAGCTGTGGAGCTGCTATATATATATATAGACGGACATAACAATTACCGCTAAACTTTGGTCACGCGAGCCAAGGTCTCGTGCGCCTTTTTTTTCGTCTCATCTTTTCTGTCTTGGCGAAAGAAACGTTTCTTCCCAAATTGGAAGCGTTTGGGAGTCTGAGAAAGAGAGAGGAAGAGAGGGAGAGACTTGAGGAAAGAGGCAAAAGTCATATAAGCTGGTCTAAGAGCTCGCAGAGGAGCAAATAAGGTAGAAAAGTTTCCCCGCTGAGTCGGAGCAATGTCCGAGCAGGGGGTTGTTGGCGAGAGCGTGCGCCCCCTTCGCGCGCGGGGCACCCCGCGACAATGAGCAAGGATCCGATCATCTCGGCTCGCCGAAAATCGATCTCCCGGTGAGCGGTTGAGGACGGCGTGAACCTCGCGTCGATCTGACGCACGCACACAAACATAAAACCCGCGTAAGTATGTCCGGAAATTTAGCTTCCGCCTCGGTCTCTCTCTCTCTCTCGCTCTCTTTTTCTGTCTTTTGCCAGAGAGCATAACAAGTCCTGGAGACTCGAAAGGTAGAGGAAGAAAGCGCGTGTCTCCGGACCGAAGGAGCAACAAAGCTCGTGAAACCTCGCGAACGCAATGTGTTTCGTTACGGTTGGAGAACAATGAGGCTGAGTGAAAGATTCAAAATGTCCTAAATTATATACGAAAAAAGGACCGGACAAACTTCATCTTCATCCGTTATTCCGACGAGCTTCTCGGCAGGTCTTTTTTTCGAAAATATAAACGTATATAGCGAGGCTCGAAGAGATTTCTGGAGTTTTGTCAAATGATTTTTGACGCATTTACGTTTAATGGCGATTGAATTATTCAGTGTTTTTTTCCTCTCGATCTTTATGGTGATTGATCTGTAAATATTTTCTTGTTTTCGGTCCAAAGAGCGGGGGTTGACACGATTTTAGAGAAATAGTTTTGGAAAAATATTTTTTTTCTCGAATTCGTAGCTCGTCCGAAAATAATGACCATGAACGATCATCATGAATCTTGCCGTGATAAATGTGTGTACAAACGCAGCATCCTCTTCTGACAGCTCGTCTTTTTGACTCATCTATACTTGCTCTCGTCTCTCTCCGCCAGGTTTTGTCAGAATATGACGATTCGCGTCGGGTTAGTCACGGATTTTCGACCACTCGCTACACTCTGCCCCCCCCCCCCCTCCCCTCCCCACCGGCAACACACCGTTTACCCTCCATTGCCCCGCTGCATCCCGCGTTCCTCGATTATGCACCGTGACACGTTCGTCTATACTAGAATGAACGAAAAAAAAAAACGAAAAAAAAAAAACAAAACATTTCATCTCGTTATTCCGGGCGATCACGCACCGGAGAATTACCGCAATCATGTTTACGCATGTGTTGAGGGATCGCTGCTCGTTCGATCCGACGATCACATCGCAGGGCACATTGGAAAAAAAAAAAACATTAAAAAACCTGCTAAAAATCTGGATTAATCTGCTCATTATAAACTTCGAAACATCAATATTTCGGGAGGCAAAATGATCTTCGCTGCGAATCGATGTTTGTTATCAATTTTCTAATCAGCAGTTGATAAATTAATCTCAGCCACGAAGAATCTGAAAGGGTTTTTGGTGGTAAAAAAAAAAAAAAAAAAGTTTTCAATTCTCTGATGTTTCGTGTATGTGTTCCATGGGTCTTGTGTTCTTCGGGCCTGAGCGAAAGCAAACGTTTGATTCAAGATACTCAACCTGCGAATACTCTCGTTGGCGACTGACACTTTGTAGAAAAGAAAAAAAATTGAGAGAGAGAGAGAGAGAGAGAGAACGTTGAAGAAGAAGAGAAATAGAGCGATAGTGAGAAAGACGAGGAAAAAGAAAGAGCGAATGAGGGAGAGGGGGGGGGGGGGGAGGAGGAGGAGGAGGAGGAGAGAAAGAGGCAAAAGTAAAGAAGCCCAGAATCCACAGCTTCGGCGGATCATCTCTCACGCTGAAATTAATCAACGCCACGGCATCAAAGGTCGGTAAACCACGAGCCCGAAAGTTTGTTTATCCTCTGTTCCGCCAAGAATCCAACCGGTTTACCGATCTACGATCCGAGACAATCGGCATACTCCATCCCATTTACACGAAAATACTCGCTTATAAAAATCTACACGGTTTCCGGGAAAATTGAACGAGTACTCAGCACTTCATCCAAATTCCCCGAGCACGCGAATAATTTTTGTTTCTCAATTTTCAACGAAGAGTCAGAACCGCGAATAATTATCGGAAAAATCATAACTTTTTCGCATAATTATGGGAAAAATCATCATTTTTTCGCCATTCTATGTTTTTTACAATTTTTTCGAATAATTATGGAAAAAATCATCATTTTTTTCACCATTTTATGATTTTTACAATTTTTTCGAATAATTATGGGAAAAATCATAATTTTTTCGCCATTTTATATTTTTCACAATTTTCACGAACCTCGGATTCGAAAACATTAAACGAAAATAATTTTTCAAACTGTTAGAAAAGAACCAAAGTTTCACGAACAGTGAACGAGACATGATTCAAAACGTTTTTTTTTTTCCCACTATTTAGAATCTGTTAGTGCTCAAAATTCCAAACCTTCTTTTTTTTTATACACGCGTAAAGTAATTAGAGAAGCCGAAACTTGTCGGATTTCGAGAAAACACGTGACAATCTATGTTTCGAAAAACTTTCAAAGCCCGAAGAAAAAGTTTTGGTTTTTATTTTTTTTTTTTTTTTCGAAGAGAACGAAGAGTACGGTGAACCGCGCGATACATGCTCCGGGATAGCTTGTGTAAACAGGAGCAGTGGACAGCCAGTTAGTTTATACTTTGTCTCGGAGATGTTAGCTAAACATCGAGGCTTCGGGGCTCCTTTGAGAGAGTCGTCGACCGCCGACGCTACTCCACCGACGATCTGGCTTCTCTGATTATTCCTCTCTCCTCACAAATATATATACTAGCTCATCGGTCGAGTAATCGCAGATACGAGTCTCGAGAAGCTTAGAAATGACTTTAGGAATACCGCGCGGAAAAGCAACGGGAAAATATTGACCGCTTGGAAGCTCGAATCGATTACCGGGAACATCGGTGATGTCTGCTTTCTCGAAGAGATTATTTTTCGATCGATTTCTCCTGAATTTCAAATTTTTTTGAGCGGAACTCCGAGATTGATCGATCAAGAGATTCCCCATCGAGAATCCTGAGTTTCGATACACTTTGTCGAGCCAAAAGACTTCAGGCGTCGGATCAATGGACCGGGGCGGGGAGTCACTCGAAGATCGTTGGAAGACGATCATTGCCAGCGGGGAATATCGGACTACAATAATTCCAGCGAAAGCCCACTTTGTACCGCATTTTTGAGGCAAATTGCCCGAAGGGATGAGACGCGGCGTGGTGAACCGATCGTGCGGGCGATGAATAAAAGGATCACCCTGGGACTAGAGAATGAAACGAACGAGAATGTTGAATCTGAAAAGTGGTGCATGGCTGCTCTCGGGCTCGTAAAACGCGAGCCCCGAATGATGGATCTGCTTGGAATAACCGGGGGAGAGGAAGAAGAAGTCGGACAAGAGTTCCTGAAGAAAGGAGAGTATTGCGGAGAGGAACGCGCGCGGAATGAGATGAGAAAAGAAGAAGGCGAGAGAGCGACACACGACAAGAGCGAAAAGAAGAAAAAGAAAGGGGCGTGAATGGCTCGATGATTGAATAAAGCGGACAGAAACGGAGTAGTTTTTGGAAAGCTTTCGGCCATTTCCTCTTTTCCTTATACACATACATATACACGTGGGGCTCTTATTCTCAAGAGATCGCGGTGAGAACAACGCGTCCGTTTTATTGGACGGACTGACTGCGAAATCATCACTTATTCCGAGCAACAAAGTCGGTATAAAGACACTTCCTGCTGCAGTCCACTAAAAAATCCTCCCTCTGAGGCTACATCTGCATTCACAAGAGTCAAGTACACGTTTTACGTTTGATCCAGTTGCTCATCCACCTTCTCGCTGCTTTCCCAGTCCATCCAATTTAGCCAAAAACAGTTGCTATCCTTCGGTAGTTTCGCTCGAAGACTTCTGTCTTCAGAGAGCAAGAGAAAAGGACCTGACAAAAGAGACAACGAGTCATCGAACCGGTGTCGAGAATCAAGTTGTTACGGGGGTGGCTCGCGTCATCTTACATCGTCATCCAATGCGTGTTTGTTGTCTCCGATTTGCTCGCTTCTCTTCTCTCAATGTAGCAAACTCTCCGTAGGAACTCATTTGGTACGACATTGTTGAAAAGTCAGCAAGACACGTCTTTCAATTGGGGTGTGAAGCTCATTTCTGTACGCTTTCAACGAAGCATAAGCGACGAATAATCACATCGTCCAGTCAGCCCCTACATTCATAGCTTTGTACACGTTACCCCCCCCCCCCCCTCCCTGCTCTCTCTGTCGATCTTTCGCGGCATAAAGAGCCCGGGCTATTCTTCGCCACGCCAATTTTTCTACCCCGATGTTCCCGCTGGTCGCGTGACTTGCGGAAATGTACACACTCCGAATAATGCGGAATACAAAACGTTTCGAATATACCGGTATCGAAAAGCGCAGCCCCCCAATTTTCCTTTCGTGGGAGAACGTTTTGGATCAACACACCATTTCGGAAAATATATGTTGCGCAAACACTACGCCCATTCTAATGATTTGAGAGATTTTTTTTATGGTTGTAGCAATTCGGACACGTTGGAAGCCATTTTCGAATAATCGAGACGAGCGAAATGGAAAAAATATTCTAAAAGTCGAATAATCCGCTCCAGAATTTATTTTACTCGCTCCGAAATAAAATACTCTTACTTCCGGGCGCTTTTGGTCCAGTAACGGATCAACGGTGGCCAAAATAAATGCTCGATGACTCTCATAATCGTTTGGATAAATGATCCAGATGGATCGATTGGAACTTGGCAAATAAATCGCGGTTGTTCGAAAGACTTTTAAAACGCTTCTGTTTATTTACTCGGTAGCCTGCGCTCTCTTAGCGGTTGTTGCTTCGGTCAAACATTCGAGGTTTCGTGCTTTCTAAAGATGTTATTACTTTGAGGGATTATATCGAAATTTCGAAGAAATATGTGTGCTCCAAGATGGATCTTGTTTCAAGAGGCACACGTTCCTCGAAACGATGAGATCCGAGTCTCCAGATGTGCTGAGCTCCAAATCCAACTTCAATAAATGATGTTATAATTTTCGGAAAGAAACAAAAGTTACAGGAGCTTCAGCAGCACCGGAATTTCAACCGGGTTCTACGATTCTGTTTCAACCGAGAAGCTCACCTTTCGTCAAGTTTTTTCCAGTCAGTTCTTCATCCCTGTCAACGAATTTGGCAAAGCGGAAGTGCATGAAACAAACGGTGGACACGAAATGGACTTTGATCGCGATTAAATTTATTTCGAAACAGTTGAATCAGGTCCTCGTCGGTTGGAAGATCCTTTTATTGCAGCCCAGCACAAAACGTCAATTTGACTCTTCATCCGGCAAAATAAAATATACAAAGTACCTGAAATGTACATACAAACATATGGTCGAGTAGTTGAACATCAAAGTATAAAATAGTTAAGGAAAACCGGGGCGTTGTAGAGGCGTTGGACAAAGCAGGTTATTGTATGTTCATCAGCGCGACGAGAATGAAGTTAAGCAGATGAAACTCGATGGCACAGGGGGGGGGGGGAGCTTTTGCTTCTTCAGCGTAGTCTTTCCTCGTCGGAAAGAGGACAAGTATAAATCTCGTGTATCTCATTTCTCTTGGGTGTAAACTCGTATCGGATTACGGGATTGCTGGTTGGTGTAGGTGTACGAATGTAGAATATTACGAAAACACATAGGACAGAGCGGAGTCGTCGCGTGGCTGCGTGTGTGTTATGGACCGAGAGCGAGATGTATAGTCGTGTCTTTGAAACAACATCCGTTAAGTATTAGCTTGTGTATACATGTTGTTGCAACGTAATAAGTATTATTGCATTTTATAAGTGTCTCGGGAGAGGTCAACGACCTCGGGAGGTGATTGGAAATGAGGTCGGATTTATTTTATTCGAAGGGAGCTCGTAATGAGAGTCTTTTCGCATTTTTCTGCAACGGAATATCATTTTTATTTATTTTTTTTTTTTTTATTATAAATAAGAAAAAATTCGTTTGATCGAAGCGAAGAAAATTCTCGTCGTTATCTGCTTCGTTCTCTTACGATTAAAAAAGTCTGTTTGGAGTTTCTATTTTGTTCTGGTCCGAGAGCCGAAGATCCGTACGCTTATCGTTGATGGCTCTGACGAGGTCGATTATCGATGGACAAAGCTTTCAGTGACGACTAGTTGATAGAGAATGAGAGAGAGCATAAAGCGCGTTTAAATCTAATGTAACCCATACACTCGGTGAACACTTCGTGCGACTATGAAACGGACAATATTTGTATGGACAAAAGACGGATCATGGAATGTCGTCCGACCGACTAATTCAATTCGCTCAACGTCCGGCAACTTCTTCATTTCGAGATGCTGGCTCCGACTATACTCTCTCGCTTCACAGCCAAATTGCATCAGACGGACCACTCGAAATCTTGTCAAAGTATTTTCGCACGGAGACTCTATTGAACTTGTCTCTTGTGCTCTCTGTATCTTTCGTTTATTCTGCCTTACGCGGTTCATCGTTCGCCTTTTACTATTTTTATAAAAGTCATTATTTTCTGTTGGCTTCTCGCATTCGAGAAAAGTTTTCAGTTTCAGTGATTTACTCGAAAAAATCTGAAATTCTATTCTCACCGTTTTCAATAAAACGTTCAACGTTCGATTTTTTTTTCTGAGAATTCTCCTATCGCGTTTCCCTGCCTCGGAGAGATAACGCCGGAAAGATAAATATTTTTTTTCAACTTCTAAAAAAGGGTGCGAGGCACAAGTTCAGAGCAGTAAACCTCACAAGTTTGGAGACCAATTAAATCTTAAATCGTTTCGAAATACATTGATCGCTGGAGAAGTATTGATCGCTCCAAAATCAATCGGTCATTCTACCTTTGAATCTCTTTCGATAAGATTTTTCAAACGCTGCGAATTCTATCGATTTTAAGCCACGAAAAAATGGCGCGAGTTCCGATTGGTAAGAAAACACGAATTTTTGTCGTCAATAATTTTCCTCGAGGCTGCATGACTGAATCTCTCGAGAGGAAGCTCGTTCGATGCTCCAGCATCTTGGTTCCAATCTTTTCTCAGGATAGAAGACGTGGCAAGGCGAAGTACTCGGATTTTCACAGAACGCATGGGGTTATATGATGCGCAGTAGTGTTGAACGAGTCCGAGAGTTCTCGAGAGAGAGAGAGAGAGAGACTGTCGACTCCAATAAATAATGTGGGTGCTGCTGATGGCGACCGCAATAGAAAATCGCGTAGTTTTTACAGCGTTACCTGAGACTCATGAAACGTGGTATGGAGAGGAATGGTTTCTTGGCCACAAATTCCCGAGTGATGTGAAACCAGACGTCAACCAACAACTGTAAATATATAAGAGTAAATTCTTTTTTTTTCTCGCTGGCCAAGAGAAGACTCTCACTTTTATTATTTTTTACCCTCCAATAAAATAAAAATCCAGGAGATTTTTTAGGGTTAGACACGAGGTGAGTTACTAATGCGTGCGTCCAAGTCACAAAAGTCAGCCCTTAACTCGCCACATTTGAAAAAAAAAAAAAAAAAAAAAAAAAAAAAAAAAAATCCTGAAATTCCTCATAAAAGTATTCACTTTCATTCATAAACGTGACGATTGAATCGAAAATAAGATTTCTCACCGAAAGCAACTTCAATAATTGTTTCTTCGAGCTTAGATTCATTATCAAGTTTATTGCAGCTTGCATCGAGAAATGTTTTCGTTCGAGGCCCTGAAACTTTTCGAATAAACGACAGAATTTGTGTCTATTTTCGTAGGTCACGATACGATATACACGAAAATACTTGTACAAAATGAATCCCCGGAGGGAGAGAGAGAGATAAGATCGATCCCTCGTAAGGTTTCTTCTTTCCTAGCAGCATATTTCTTCGGGATCGTCGATAATTGGCGTATGGTTACAAACCTTTAAGTATACGCATAAAAAAAATAAAAAAAAGTCGTGTATATAGGTACCCAATTCAATGATACCGAAGCGTAATAAATGCCACAATGATATTCGACACTCGTAAAGCACAGAGGGGCGAGGCGTATATGTATCAATATTTATAGCATCCTGTTAATTTTGATTGCGAGGGTTGAAAAAATCGTGACTTATCTATAACTCGGTGTATACGTGTTAAGAAATGGAGGGATGAGAGCTGGAGATTCGGGAAGGACGACTGAGTCGTGTACAAATTCTTACAGAAATTCCAGGATTCCGTTGCCTCAATTAAATACGATTTTAATCGAGGAATTAAGTGCGGTGATTTTCTGTTTGGAATTCGATCAATAATTCGTTGGGAAAAAAAAGGGTTTACAATGGTGAATGGATATGTTTCTACACCCGAAGGATAAGTGGTATTGTCATTGGTCGAAAGATCGACAAAGTTCGTTTCTATTATCCTGTCTGACTCGAGGCTATACGGATCAGGAGAAAGAGAGATGGCAGGATTAAGGCGCTCAGAGTCATGTCAAAGAGGTTTATCCCTGAAAAAAAAATGGCGCGGGTAGTTTGAAACGAGCGATCTTGTTGCTCCGAGCAAAAGCAATATTTTCAACTCGGTTCACACGAATTCTCGACTTTTATACATATATATAAAGACTCGAAGACAGGAAACGAGCAAATGTTGAATCCATGACGAGCTCTCGTCAGTCTCATAACCAAGTCCCAAGTCTCTCGTTGAAAATGCATAAAAGTTTTCTAATTCCGACAAAGTCCGTAACGCCCCGTGTTTAGTTCTCGTCTCGGACACAACAGACCACCCCTGAGGTATTCATATACCTCCGCCCGACCTCTCCTCTCCTTATTCCATCTTCATTATTTTTATTTTCAACATTCTCCTGCTCCCAGGTATACATACGCCGAATACGCTTTTGACGATTCATCCCAGATTTAATATTTGACCACAGGATTAACGCAAGACTCACGAGATCGCGGATTTCGATATCCTCAACTAGTACATTTGAATTGCACGTTATTGGGGCTCGATTAACCCAGAAGAATCACATTAATTTTTGCCAAAATGCATATTTCGCTATCAAAACGTCGCCAAATCTATTGGGATCCCGCCGAATGCAGACAGATGTCGAAATATTTATTTTTACTCGTCGCATTGCTAGATAGAAGCGAGGACAAACACGACGATTCAAATCCGTAATGAAAATGTTTACTTTTTCTGCAGAGCCATTTCGTGTCCGTTGAAAACAGAGATTGAAAGTTCCGGCGTGGACCAATGAGAGGTTCGCACCTGGTTAGCATCTGTGTCCTCGTTGCTGCGAGCAACATTTTCAGACGAATAGAAAATATTTGATATATTTATAAGCGTAGGTGCGAGTGCATGTGTAAGTGAGCGAGCCCTACTCTCGCGTGGTAGAAAACGACGCCGATTCGTGACCGAGAGATTCCGGCAGATTAGCCGTTTACGTCGACAGGTTAACCTGCTTAACTTTTTAAGAGTTTGAAAATCGCATTAGGACGACGAATTCTTGCTTTCGATGATATTCTGTGAAGCTGTTGTGAGCCATGCGGGCATGAGCCTAGTAACATCTTTGGTCACGAGGATATGCCGAGGATTCGCACGACATTCCGACGTGTCAGCAGGTACAGAGAGGGTGAAAAAAAAAAAAATTGTAGAAGTTAGAAGAGAGCGGATAGAGATCGCGCTTGACTTCTTTCCTCCTCGATGAAGGAGAACCGCCTGCTCGGGAGAAGAGGTTCAAACTTTATTCATATATTTTTCCGCGATTTCCATTCGTTCCCCGCGTGTGAAGAGCTTAACCCTCTACCGCTCAGAGGATCATCCAGAAAAAGCTTACGCAGCCAAAAATCCCGATCTCCACTGACTCGACTTCTGGTCCAACTCTCGGCTTTTATGCTACCGCGAACCATCTCCATACGCCTGACCGACTCTCTGTCAGACACAAAGTCAAAGTATCCCGCGAATTTTTTTCTCTTTCTCTTTTTTGACTCGACTCCTTGAGCTGGATCGCTTCGGGGATATCTTCGACGTTCGGTGACGAGTTCTTTCAATCTTTTTTTCGCACTTCTCTTAAGAAAAGGGCTTTTTCTGGTACGATGGCATCCGTCGAAAGGTTCATTGAAGGAGAATGAAACTCGGTGTTGTTCAAGATTTCTCAGAGACTTTGATCAACTCGCTTTTCGATCACGAATTTGCATTTTTTTTGTCTCTACCCACTTTGCCTCGATTTCCGGAGCGCTAAGATCAGAAATGTATTTACGTATACACGGAAGCTTCGTTCGCTCCGCTGAACAAATAAACTCGCATTTGTTGGTCCACCGTGCATCCCTCGTAAATACCTGAATCGGTCCCATTCTCGTTGGAGCAAGTCCGCAATAAGAGGCTGTGGCATAGTCGTAAAAGGGAACAAGCAGGACCAATGAAATAACGTAGCGTAGAACGAGGACAATTGACCAGCGAGAATTTTCGATTTTTGTAGAACGAACGAAATTCAGGACTCTCATCAGGAGCGGAAAACGTCTTTTTCTTCTGTCACGAATATATATATATACATATAGAAGAAATGAACCGGTGGATCGGCCACGGGGCGCGCGGGTGGTAAGGATACGAAGAGGGTGACGACACAATGTCCCGGAGTTTTCTGAGGGGTGTGGCGAAACCGGCGTGCTCCTACACGATAATGATGTAATGAGTGACCTGGGTCTCCGATTGGCTACGCCTGCTCCAGCTCTCGCTCTTCTTCCCCAAAAAGCGACAGTTTTTCACCGGCCTCGAGTCCCAGGAACAAATCAAATCTTTCAACTTTTTCTACATTCTTTCTTTTCGTAAAAAAAACTCGATTTTCGGATACGTTGATCCTCGCATCCGATGGCAGAGAATAACGATCAATACGGATGTGATTCTAAAATCTTAATTCGAACACCAACGCCGATCGATTTAAGGATACCCAGGCTCACGTCGTCGAATTCAATCGAAAAAGTCCTTAAATTAATGGAATCGCTTTAAGAATGTTTAAACTTACGACAGAAATCATGATCCCAGCAAAAACAAGAAAAATGACTGTTTCGGTAGAATTTGATCGTGCCACACTGCGGCTCAAACCTTTCGTCACCTTTTTCAGCGAGGATTTCTACGAGGGTAGAGAGAGAGAGTAGAGGGGATGAGAAAGTGCGTGGCGAAGTAGTATATATAGGGTCAGAATAGAGCGGAACAGAGTCGGATACAACTAAATCTATGGATCGCCACGGGGTGACGACATTTTCGCGGCGGGATAGGTCGGCAGGCCCAAGTTCGCGCGTACATAAAGACGTCATTCCGGCGGTGAAAAGACAGGCTTTTGCCCCTTCGAATTCTGCGTTACCGATGCAGCAGCTATTTTTCTTGGATGTGTTCTTTTGCCGAGCAAGTTGGTCGGCATTTATTCGAGAGAAGAGAAAAAAAAAAATACATCCTCGAGTCGGATGATCTATCTCATTCCCATCAGTGTTCTTTCGTCTCTCTTTCTCTTGGTGCTCTTTCGACACGACAAAGAATTGGAGTAGGAGAGTCTCGTTTTTGGGGGCCAGGGGATGTTTTCAGATACACCGCTGCCCTTAAACGGAATCCCACCGACAATGTCCAATAGCTGGGGGAGTAAACATAACGCGGCGGATGCAGTTTGACCACCAGCACCGCCTGCGCCGCGTCGCCCATCGTCTATCAACCCTGTGGGTCAACGTGTAGCGGGAAAAAAAGGACTCGATAATCATCGACGCTATAGTCATCCGACCGACCCACATAAGGGCGGCTTTCTTTCATGTTTTTTTTTTTCTAGCCAAAACGCCGACCACTATAGCTTCTCGAGAAAACAAATCATCATGACTCTGTCATCACAGTTGGAAATACGTGATAGAGATTTTTATCCCGAAATCTTTTGTGGATCCTGGACATCCTTAAGGCCTCTGCATCATTCCTCAAATCGTGGAAACTTTCGTGGATACCACACACACACAGATTTACAAAGTGGACACACGCGTCGGGATACCGAATTCATGGATTTTTGTTTGTTTCGATCGAAGAAGAATTTTCGAGGAACATTTCAATCGAAAAACAAATTTCGTCGAACAAAATGTTCCTGGGATAAGACAATTTAATTTGTAAATGCTGAAATGAGTCGTTGGTTGAACCATCAAAGCTTCGGCGAAGCCAAACAAATACGTGTTATTTATCCGAACAGTTTTTATTCATTTTTTACTGAAATTTTGTGATTGAATTTCATCAGCTCCATTGCGAAGAACCAGCAAATGTGTTGATCTAGTTTTCACAGAGTTGAAAATCGTACGGGTTAATGGATTCTCGAGCAAATAATATATCTATTCAGGTCGAACATCGTGATGCGGCCGGCCCACAGTTCCATTCATCGACAACTGCAATAAATTAACTAACGTTAAACCCCTTATTATCCAATTTGCTGGATGACATTTATTTTTACGATCAATTTTCCTTGCACGCCTCGTGCCGATTGACCCCGAGGAATACTCCGATTCGACTGCTGCGAAGAGCATTTCGTAGTGGTAAAATTTTACGGATTCCAAAAGCGGCGCTTTCTTTTAGGGCGTAATTGAAAAGCTGTGTCTAGAAAACAGTTTATAACTATGCTGCAACAACAAAGCCAAGCGGCATATTCAAAGTTTTGAAGAATTCAGGTATAGATGCGTATAATATCGTTGGAGAAAAGGATATTAGGAACAGAGAGCATCGCGCGTCGCTTTCAAGCTCTTGAAACGTGGTCAAGTTTTATATTTATAGTTAACCCGGGTCGAGGCCGCTCTCAGCGCTGATGCATTTGCAGGTGGAATTTAAACGCGACAGCTCTCGTCATACTCTGCCCGCGTGCACCCTCTTTTAACCGTCGTTTTTGTCCTCGAGCTAATCCTGTTAGGGTATACAATGCGACTCGAAACAATATACGTCCTGGCTAGAATTAATCCAATTTCAATTCACGACGTTCTTGCAACACCCTTTGTGATACCTATTCGGTAAATACTAAAAACGTACCAGCCTTTGATACTGATACTGAGAAACTGAAATATTAAGGTAAATGACACTCGGCTTATCTGCATAGAAGTCTCTGTTTTCCAAGCTCGAGTTCAATGCTAATTCTCTGCAATATATTCTTCAAACTTTCTCAATACGACTTTTGAGACACGAACGAAATTTCATGATACTAAATACACATCTGGAGAATAATTCGTTCGAGTAGACTGAGAAAATTTTTTTTTTCGACAGACACAAACTTCGCTTCCGTCAATGAAAGTATTTAGTTCGATGAGGGAATCAAAATATTATAATATTGGTGGAACCAACAAAACTTTGGTGCAACTAATCAAATTCATTTTGTTGTTCCATCAGGATCATTTGGTTTCGGTGTCATTTGATTGATTCATTTATGCGAATTTTTCATGATTTATTTGAATGAAATTTAAAAAAAAAATTGTTGCTGGATCTATCAAATTCTCGTCCAACAAAATGAACTTGGTTCGATACAAAAAATTATTATTTTCAGTATTTATAGAAGCTTCTCAAAACAGGGTTTCACGGTTCACAACATTTCGTGGTAGATACCAAAAAAAAATGTACAATTATCTGAATAAAAAGAAGTTTATAGAAGAATAATGTCGCTTAATAGCACGAATTCACGAAGTTATGGAGGTTGGTTGATTAAAAACGGTCTCGAACGAACGTCTCTTTTAGGACTAGGCAAAGAGAGAGGGAGAGAGAGAGGGATATTGAACGAGGAGAGAGAAGCAAGCCCCCTTCTCTCCTCGTTCGGATTTGTTTGTATTCACCCCGGTGTGTTGCGGCTGCGCTCTCCCCACTACGGACAAAACGCGTATTTTCCCTAGGCAGAGGTGCTGCAAGCGTTCTCTCGCACACAGGCAAACGTGTAGTGCCGAGCGAGCTAAAGCCCGTGCCCCCTTCTGTTTGCATTGTTTGCTGTCAAACATTGAGAGCAAACAGAGAGTGGGGTGGCTTTGGGACAAGGGGTATCCGTCGGTACGACGATGAAACCCATTGGCCGAAAGATTCTTCGGGCGCGTCCGGATTTTAAGTAGGCGTGGCCATGGAGCACGAATAAAAGAATGAAACGGAGGTGGGGAGCCGGCAGATACGCGTGACCGCTTGGACGGTGCACTTCGTCAGCTTCTTCTGGTCGTTTCGTCATTCGACACTCACGCGTCGTTCGGTCTGCGCGATCAAAAGTTTACACATTGAAAAAAAAAGCAAACTGTCAAAGTGCAAATTGAGTTTTAGCGATAAAACTAAAAAAAATAATACAGAGTTTCTGTGCGTTCTACGAGTGATTCGATCAAGTGTTTGTGAATGATCTCAAGTTTGTGAAAAAAAAGACACATTGAAGCGAGTTCTATAGCGATTTAGGAGGAAACTATTGGAGATTTTATAATTTTTAGTGTAAAAAAAATAAAGTTGAACAATTCGAAAGAAATGGTGAACATGGAGAATCCGGGTGAGCAGCAAACGCCTATACGCACGTCGCTCGGAAAAAGTAATTTCAGTATACGTTGCATCGTGCCAGAGGCTTGCGCGGCGAGTAGCCCGGACGTGTCGCACGTTGAGGACAGCGACGAATCGAGTGATTTGGATGTAACGGGTGACGGTGCCGAGACACCACCGTTGGATTGTTCTCGTAACGGCTCATCCGCGAGTCCGACTAATCAGTCGAG
This sequence comes from Campoplex capitator, assembly GCA_037576405.1. Lineage (NCBI taxonomy): Eukaryota > Metazoa > Arthropoda > Insecta > Hymenoptera > Ichneumonidae > Campoplex > Campoplex capitator. The sequence goes on along the minus strand of JARBWI010000323.1, from coordinate 780,652 downwards.
AGACTCGAGCGGTGGTCGAGATCAACAATCCGAGGATGATAAAAAATCAAAGAAGCCACCGTACAGTTACAACGCTCTCATCATGATGGCGATTCGTCAGAGTCCCGAGAAGCGTTTGACTCTCAATGGAATCTACGAGTACATTATGAGAAATTTTCCTTACTACGAGAACAACAAGCAAGGATGGCAAAATTCAATCAGGCATAATTTATCGTTAAACAAGTGTTTCGTCAAAGTGCCACGTCATTACGAAGATCCGGGCAAAGGTAACTACTGGATGTTGGATCCGAGTTCCGAGGACGTTGTTATCGGTGGTACAACAGGAAAATTGCGCCGAAGAACTACCGCGGCATCGAGATCGCGTCTCGCCGCTTTCAAGAGAAGCGTCGTATTAGGAGGTCTTTATCCGACACCTTATCCACCACCCGGATGGCCAGCGTCGCTCTATACTTTGCCGTATCTTCATAGGGCCACAGCCTGTTATCCAACGGCTCCAGGACCCTACGCCACACCCGCTGGATATCCGGCGAGTCTTTTACCCGGCGCCGCAACAACAACCACCGCTGGAATGCCCTGCAAGCCGCAGCCACTTCCAGCGAGTACAGCTCCGCCGAGCCACGGAGGATTCTCGATGGAAAGACTCCTCCAAGCACCCAGTGGATATCCCAGCGGAATAGGTCCACCCGGACTTCCAGCACCCTACGACTTCTACACCACCCTGAGGAACATCGCGGCTCATCAACAACAGCAGCAGCAGCAGCAACAGCAGCAACATCAACAGCAACAACATCATCATCATCAAGCGATGTTTGGACAACAGCAACGCTATCTGATGAGCCAACAACAGCAACCTCATCACGTACCGAGTCAACCAACCTCGACAACAGCATCGCCCGGCAGCAGTCCCGAACCCATGAGCCCACATTCACCAACGTCCGTAACGATCTGCAATCCAGGAGGCCAACAACAGAGACAACATCATCCTCACAGTCCGCCTCAACTCTTTCTCAAACCCATAACCGTTCTCACCGGCAGGCAAAGCTGAAGCTAGTCTTCTCCGTCACACCTTGAGCTGGGTAACTTCATTCGTGGACGAGAAAGCGCATCGAGTTGTTGATGAGATTCTCGAGTTGGAACTCGAGAATCTCGCCACCAGTGAAACGATTCCGGTGTTTTTGTGCTAGACGTGGCTTCCAACCGCGTTAAATTCAACAGTGCCAGGATCGGCGGTGATCCATCGGGATATAATATTCGTACGAGAAAACATGAGATTTTCTCAATTAGTCCGAGAAAAATAACGCACTGATCGATCAATTTGTTGCTCGTCGTTTCTTTAACGTGGATACTCATCCGATGGACCGTTATTTTTATATACTTTCTTCCTTTTTCTTTTTTTTTTTCTTCGTGTAATTCAGTTGTACGTTGAATCCCATACGGCTATTCCTTATAGACCAAAACGTTCGGGCTGTTTATTATTTTCATGAATAATTTATATTCGATCGTTCCCATCGACGCTTATGCGGGAAGTCTGACGATGGCTGCATGGCACTTTATCCAGTGCCCATTACCAAAATACGAGGCATGTTACTGTCATTATTATTATTAACGCCTCCCGAGTGATGTACGTTATTTCATAGTAGAGTAATATATTGTACATAAAGAAACAAAAAAAGATAACTTCTCTTATTCTCATTGGACTTCTACCAATATCTATATATTATAAATAAATAATATTATAGATTTGCAGTAGAAATTTATCTGCGTAGCGCTTTCGAATACTGCGATCTCTCCTCGATCGAGAGAACCGTCACGAGTCATCGCGAAGTAGATAAAAAGGAAAAATAAAAAACAAAAACAAATTATACCTGTATCTCTCAGCGTAAAATAACATTGTTGTGTACATAAAGATTCAATGGACTAAATGAAAAGAGATAAATTATTGTAAATACGAAAGATGCTAAATGACGATGAATATATATTCATTCGACGCTTTGAATATATTATATATTATATATATGTACATATAAATGCATATACGAAAGGAACAGAGTTGGCGGAAAGACACATGTCTGTATAAATGTGAAAATAAATGTTGAACAATTTCTTTTTATAATTTAACTCGAATCTTATATTTCTTTCATCGAATTACCTCTCCTCTAGACTTAAGAATAACATTGCGGCGAAAAATAAAAAACAAACAACAAAAAGAACCAGCAAATTACGATCTTATTGCTCAGCACATTGAAAACTATGAATTTGACAATATATGGGAAGGGCACTTTACGAAATAACAATATTCTCTGGGTGCTTGGACAATCGCGATTCGAGTCGATCGTAAAAATAAGAGGCAGAACCCGCCGACTGTCAAAACACTGTGCCACGAGACAATAACGTTCAAGGCAAAATCCCGATGGACTAATACCAATGGACGACGGGCCTCGGAACTCCGATGGCTTACCCGTACCCCCATGCATATATACGACTGTCATAAACCATATTTTCGTAGTGGCCTTGCAAAATTGCTTCTCCTCCGTTGCTTTCGCCTTCCCACAAAAGTAAAGTCATTTTTCGACCGCCTTTTTTTTTTCTCCAAGTGGAAGGCAATGAGCCGTGGAAAACGAAGGAAGAAAAAAGAAAGACAGCTCTCATTATCCAGTTTCGGTATTTATTAATCAGACATTTTTCTGCTACAGTTCACAAACGATCGTCGGAATTAAAATTTCGTAATAACGACCAGTTTTTAATCACAATCCTCATGTTTGCTCATGATTCTCGAGGAGTAGAGATCAATCGCAGCACCCCGAGTCTCCGTTTGTCACAATATTTTCAATGCTCTTAGAACTGCAAACTTTTCCAAACAGATTTTTCAGGTTCCAGCAAAACCAGAAAATCAACAGCTAAAATTGAAGAAAAAATACGTATCGCGAGGAAAATCAGCTCCAAAACTGTAATTAACAAAAAAATATCGATATCGAACAAAATGCGTTGAACGTTTCCTTCAAAATTCGATGAACATCAAAGCAATTGATCTGTTAATACCGAAGAGTAATTATTGATGCACGTGATTTCGTATACTTTGCTATTTTGAATGATTTGCCATTTGGCAATGTAGACACACGCGCATATATATAGGATTAATTTGAGGTTTCGCGTAATGATGTGAGGGTGGGTGGTGCGTGCGTGCGTCGAAGAAGAGCACGTACGCTTGGACGAAGTAATACGCGTCCATGTATCTACGAGCGATTTACTTCGGAGTATTAGACTGAGAGAGAGAGAGGGGGGGGGGGGGGGTGAGAAAGAGAGAAAGAAAGAACAATTGAGTGGCTGGATGAACGAACGGCAGGAGTAAAGAGGGCAAACACGCCGTTTGCGCGAGTTATACCATTACACACGGTGGTGGCGGTGCGGGCGCGACGTGCACGAAGAGCAGCCCCGCGCCGATATTGGTATGATACATTGAGACAATGAGTCGTAAATAAGATAATGGGTCACGCTCTCGTCCCGCGTACCGTACACGTCCACCACGAGATGCTGAAGAGTTTTGCAGGGTTCTAACTACACAGTGACAGACACTCGACGTAAATTAAGGGAGTGAGGAGAGCGAAAGAGTGGGGAGAGAAAAACAGGCTCATAATGTCGAAAATTCATCGGTTAACCAGCAGCAAAGAATTTTTAATAGCAGTTTATTTTCTTAACATGATTCTTTACGCAAAACATTTTTTTCCATCCATATAAAAGCTTTCTTGGTAGAGTGATTCCATAAGTTCTTTCGATATAGTTCTTTTTATTTGACTCGAACAACCAAAATGATGGATATGAGACGGTGAGTCAGATGACACAAGTGGGTCGAGTCATGTGTGTTTTAGCGGGTCAGCAGTCAGCGAAGATCAACGAGTTTAATATTATTATTAATGGAATATTGAAATATTGATTTCGTATTTTGCTGTCAACGGTTTACTCATCTTTGAATTGAATTTAAACAAGATTAATGCGACTCGAAACGTAAAAAGTGTACCGGCGTATGTCCGACTGTTAAAAAAATATTAAAAATACCCGAAAAATGTCGGGACTCTGATACCTAAAATAGAAACTAAAAAAAAAATAAAAATCTGATTATTCATCGATAAATATTTTTCGAATTGAATAGAAATTTCCACGTTACATAGCCTGACAGAATTAGAAACAATCGTAATCGACTCCTTATCAAAATTCACAATGACAGAGACCCCGCGACGTTTGAGCAAAAGCTTCGAAATAAAAAAATGCGATGAATCTTGAAAACAAGTATTACTTGCTTTCATACTGGTTCAAACGAACTGATAATATGGAAAAATGACAAAGTATCTGTGTGCATGTATGAGGGAGAGAGAGGGAGAGAGAGCAAGGAGAAAGAGGAAGATAATATGAGTCTGCGCTGACCGGTTCGGATCGGCAAATGGGATTGTGACCCGCGCAGCCTACCCACTGACATACGTGCTCAGCATCTTTATACAAACGTTCTAACCGCAAGTGTGTAAGAGGCATCATTACACACAGTCAAACACACACACGTATATAAATATATCTATATTATAGTAAGAACTCGATTAGTAAGAACTCGACAGGAGAGTTGCGACAGTAACAACGTTTAGAAAACGGGGGCTCGGCTACTCGAATGCTTCATCGCAGCATTCCTGCTGATTAAACTTCCATAGAACTTTCATTCAGGTCCACTTTGCTCGTCGATTCAATGAAGAGAGCTTCCAGCCCGCGACTTCGAGCCGAATTTTGTTCACGAATAATCCTGTGAGAAAATGAACATCAAATGTTCATTCAGCTACAAAATTGCAGCTCGAATCCCTGCATCCAAGTTCCACGTTTTTCTTCATCATTACGATCATCAGATTTCTAACTAGTTCGAGATGTTGACTAAAAGCTTCGTTCACGCATATGCCAACACCGTTTGAATCTACGATTCAAACGAAGCATGTACGAAGGGCAAAGTAGTAGCGCGAGGCGCGATGATTCCCATACGATATATTAAGATAGGCGCGACCCTCCGACGCCTAGAACGCTCGAGAGACAGATGAGATGAAGCACTCGCGAAGGTTGCACATAGCATCACGTACTAGGCAGCGCAGAGCATCAGAAATGGCTTTTGCTGTACGACAAGCGAGAGCAGAGAGCGTGCTGAGGGGGACGGTAAACACTTGCGTGGCCAATTGCACCAAGTGGTGAGTATAGCTCGGCAATACTCCGAGCCCTCTGTACTTTCTGTATACGTGCTTCGTACGCTGTCGCCTGCTTTTATGGCGGCGCATGTGTGGATCGTCAAAACAATGTCTGTTCTCAACACAGCAACAAGGAGATCTGTACGCACGAAATGTGTCGCATGTGTTTGCATAAAACGAGGCTTTCTCGTGGCTCTTGAGGTGTTCAGGGTGTGCATTATGCCAGCGAATGAATCTCGCGAGTTTGCGCGGTGTATCCATCGACGCGAAACGTCGACGCCTCGTATCAAGAAACTTTTGAGGATTCCCACGATCCTGCCTTCTCGTTCGTTCTTCTAAGGTTTTGTTAAAAAGTGGAATAAGGCTCGTCGAACGGCTTATTCATACTTATTTTTGGAAACAACAGCCAACTTTTGTGCAAACGTTTTTGGAGAGGATCGCGAGGATCGAGATCGAGTCTAAGAATATCAATGTATTGTAATGTGACTTCAAAGTCACATCGGATTACAACGGATTAAAGGATTGCTCGGCTGCCTTCATTAGCAATAAGCATACTAACGAAAAGTTGGGCCCAAGGCCCAAACCGACGGAGGAAACATCGACTGGTCATTTCGGTAAATCTGTTTAATTAGGGTTGCTATTCCGAGTAGATTATTTTGAAAGGGTTGATTTTGACTGGCAGCTATAGGACAAGGCTTACAACTTACTGTTTGAAACAGAGGCTAAGATTTGATTTACCTCAGCTTACGAATTCCAGTGAAAATAACAGTGAAAATTTTCGAGAATCATTTTGGACTTGTAACTACCTTTTTGATTCGTGGATTAAGAGGATGTGAGAAAAATGACATCAGCAATACGGCATGAATGCTCCTGGGTTTTTTGGTGCTCCATTTCCACACGAGATCTCGATAGATATTGAGAGACATCGTGGTAGCCTGCTCGATTTATATTTCCGATCTGTTATTAGTACACATGGATAGAAGAACGAGAAGTTTTGTAGCTCGGATACAGGCGGGACGAACCCTCGAACATCCCGAAGCGGCTGCTGTCGTTTTTATTGAAAGAGAGTAGGGGGGAGGGGGGCTGGAAGCTGTTTCCTTCCGTCTATATCCATGCGCAGGCTCTGCTTCCACCGAAGGGGCGGTGGATCTCAATACCCTGGTGGAAGGGAATGTACCAACAGATTTTTGTCCTATGGGCTCCGATTAATGGCAATGGTGGTCGGAACGCGGTCAATCTAGTCTACCCTTCTTAAGCATCGCCGTATACATTTATACGAAGGGTAAATACAGGGCGTTTCATCTAGAATCGACGTCTTTGGTGTCCTTCGATGCAGACATCCATTTTTAAACTTCATTTTAGTCGAAGGCGACCAAATTCTGCTGATATTTTGAACACCTGCAATGTCCGAAGAGTTTGGAAACATTTTCTAATAGAAAAAACAATACGGAAATCAATTTTGTGGGCTCGAATTATTTTTCTGTTTTTTAAGTTTCTCCATTCGATGGCTCAATCCTATGCCACTCGTTGAAACAAAAAACTTATGGAGGGTAATACCACGCACGAGGTTTCGAACACGCGTTACAAAATAGTAGATTAATCAGACCGCGAATCACCTAACACGGAAGATATTGTAGTTAATCGAGGAGCGACAGTGAATCATCAGAGAGCTGGCACTGTTCACAATTACGTGGCGTGCAACGAGTGAATTTACAACTTCCTCAATCCACGATAATTTATGTTATGTATATAAATCTATGTCTATAACAAGTGCACGAAACATTCCTTTCGTGAGTTCAGTCATCCAAATAATGCATGCAATACAAGATTTTTAAAACCGGATATCCAACAAACTGAGCGATCACGAACCTGTGTAGCGCTGTGCAAAGTGCTCAAACGACATTTTTCTATTTTCTGCAATCTCCAATTACGATATTTATGGATCAGAACTTTTATGTCAGTGGCAGATATCGATCGTAAATACGAAGATAAAAAATGAAGTCGTTTTTCTGATCCGTTAACAGGAAGCAAAATGCCTGAATGATCCTAATTTCCTTGAAAAACAAAATCTCTCGGATTTTTCATCCAAAAGCATCAAAGCTCTTGACAAAACCGATATTAAGGAGCACCAAGAACAAAATGACGCAAGTCGTGTGTGATGTAGCATGGTGTAACGAGAAGACGTAGGCGAGGAGCTTATCATTCGGTGACACGAAAGTGGCGATGAGTCGTTCGTTTAGTCGGGGACGTAAGGCAAGTAGAGCGGTTTGCTTGCGACGGTTTTGCCTCCGAGCCCATTTCATCCTCGTGCAAATGCGTATAGTTGTATTTACAGACATTCGGGAAGGCCCCCGATGTCTCGAAAGGCTTTTGGGTCTTGGCAACAACATACACACGGAGACGCGACAACGAAGCATCTCGAGGCTTCAACCCCCGCAGAATCCACTCCGTTTGCTTCTCGTTATCGTCACTCTCTCTCTCTGGTAAGAACTGCTTCGCGAGCTTCTGCTCCAACTGCTGGCAACATGAACACACGCGATACGACGCGCGACACACATCCGTACACACAATAATGTCAGATACAGTCTTCGTCCACGAGGACGAATTAACTCCCATGTGGGCTACGTTTGACGGTCGAAAACCCAACGAGACTCATCTTTCGGCTACGGGGCAAACCGATTTAGCTATTAGTACGCTTCGGACATAGTTAATCGCGTTACGCTCTCGGATCACGAGTAACCAAAGTTTATAACTTCAAATTCAACACCAAATCCGGCTCAACTTTCAAACAAAGTTTATCAGCCCAATATTCTCAACTGGACTGAAAGGTTCGAATTGATTTTGGCACGAATACGATCATCGATAAGCTAAAAACTGAATTCTCTAAAAACCTGCTTCGTTTGCTCCGTTCATTTTGATATATGGCAGGAATTACAATCAGCCTGCTGATGAATCCAGAAACAAGCATCGTGTCTTCTGCCACAAAATCAAACGACACCGAATTTTTCGATCTTCTTTCCTCTCAGCTGAACTTCCTGCCAAGTTTTTTATTCTCTCTTTTTAATGTATAAGGGTGCGAGACATTACACCCTAATAACGTCACACAAAACGTTCAAGAGATGATGGTAGCTGGCGTTTCCCAAGCGCGGCGAGAGCGTAAATACATCGCGCTGGATATTATATTAGTCGTCAGAGAGCCGCGATACGACTACGTGTTTCGAGTGTATACGAGTTTTGCCGCCATGTGTGTGTTATTCGTATATATACGTATTATAAACATCACACATTCATCTATAGATATACTCTGATGCATAAAAGCCTCCGATCGCAATGGAAGACCCGTATCTCTCGGTCCCACAAAAGTGTTAAACGAATGAATGAACCGACTATACTATGGACCAAATGAACGGATGAATGAGCCGGAGCCACTCTTATTATATATATATATATATACGCTCGTCCCATCATCCCGAAACATAGAAGGGGAAAAAAAGAATTTGAAGCTCTGCACGATCTTATTTGTGTTTGTCACATTATCGTAACGCAAACGGAGGAGATTGCAAAAGAGGAGAGAGGACAATAGAAAAAACACACAGACGATAGTGGAGTTCAGCGATAATCGGAGATGAATAAATTGCTGGGAAATTCGATGAATTGCAAGAAAGTTTCTCATTTATTCAACACATCTTTTAGAAATGCCAAAACATCAAAGGCGATGATCACCTAAAAGAGAGCAAAGATATAGGCAGAAGAAGAAGGAACAAAAGAAAGAAACTGTATCTCGATTAGCTACACTTTGCTTCATCGCGCTATAGGCACTTGCCATGATCTTGAATGGCTTCAATTAACGTTCGTTGGACTCGTGTAATTGTTTCTCGAGAATTATGTACCGGACGAAAGACGCGGTGTTGATATATACACATCAAGTGCGATTTCAACTTCTTTACTGCTCCGGCTTCTATACCAACAATAAATTGCATTCTTACGATAGAAATACATTACTTTTAGGGGGATTTTTTGATAGAAGGGACTATCGACGTGTTACAATTTTTGGAGAAAAATGCTGGAACTCTGATTCATGAATTCTAGACCAATAAATTCATCGGTCGAATATAAATGATTACAAAAAGCCTGGCCTTTGAATGAGACGGGGCCTGACGAGGCCTTTAAATGAACGAACGGATTTCCGGTTCATTAAGACGAGATCCGCGAAATATCTGAGTGTCTTTCCAGAAAATCGGCCAGCGAGTCATCGGATGAACGTTTGATTAAAACTAATCAAAAATTCTTGATCGCAGGAAGAGAAAGGTCAGCGCGAATCATTTTTCGACGATTGGACAATTATTAATGCCGATAAAAATAGAAAATAGCTTCGAATTACGGTGCTACAAAATTCACAACTAATTTAACCAATAACTAAACTAACTAGACGCCCGATCCAGACCCTTCGGATCAGGCAACTTTGGTCTTTTAAGGGCCATTCTCCCCCCTCGTCGTAATGCAATCACCGAGAACCCCTGTCGACGAAACCCTGTGAAAATAATCACTCGGGTCAATTGGTTCGCGCGACTGATATTCGTACCCGCTATTCTCCCCGTTGATCACAGTCGCTAAGTTTGAAATTGTTTACACAGCGTTTTCAGGCTTCGGTCGTGGGTCTTCTCTGCTCAACGATTTTTTTTCCTTTCTCACCAAATAACCGTAACATTTAGTTTTCAGGATTAATGGCTCCTTCGTCTCCCCTTATACCTCACACCCAGGAAAATGATAAATAAAACACCGAAAACAGTTAGACGTATTCATTTTATTTAGGAACCAATTTTTGTCATTTACAAAAAAAAAACCTAAATCCATTCAGTTAAACAGAAATTTCGGAGATTAAACAATTTTTTTGTTGATTGCAAAATTATTCAATTTATTCAACTGAATCGTGAAATTTTTTTATAAAGGACTTTCTAGCTGCTTCAAAAAATATTTGTTCGAATCTCAATAATTATATCGACTAATCGATAATCATTCGGATAAATAAAATAATTCGTTCATTTCAACGATATTTTATTGCATTAGCCTGACGTTTAGCTGCACAAAGGTTTTGTTGATTGGACCACCAACTTGTTTCAGCATTCACCAATCATTTCGTCTCATCTCGAAAATATTTTTTTTGCTCCTGTCAAACTTACTTCCTCCTGAAATATCCTGAAACCACGAGTTCTCTATCAAATCCTCCATTTCTTTTCGATGATCGATTCAATTGAAAAAAATATCAAAATTCTGCTCATTTCTTCACAGCCAAAATGATTCACATCGTTACAAACCTTCTTTTATATCATTGCAAATAATCGTGAGAGTTATTTCGTTTTGCCAAGGAGAAGAGCAGCGTTTGTCTAGAGTCCAGGGGACCGGTAATTGCGAGAGGGATAAACATGTCCGTGGGTGGTATCTCTGCTAACGAGGGCCTTTAACGCACATAACTGAATAACTTACGTCTTGTGTATCCCCGTAGATATATAATTATATACACATCCACATTAGTCCATGTAAAAAGTTTGATCCACAATACACGCTCCATATTGCATACATATATGTTGTACAAACCATTTGGATCTGACTATTTAAACGTGTGGCAAGCGTCTTGATAAAAAAAAATTTCCTCACTAATAAACCGGAGGTTACCGTCAACTTCCTGCTTAACGAAACACTATGATGACCACGGGATGAGAGTGCCAGCAGCAGCACATGATCAAGACGCGTGCGAGTCATCGCTATTAGGCTTTCGACGTCTCGGAACAGACGCCACTTGTTCGTTTATTCTCCTACTTAGTCGGAATTCAAGTGTACAATCTGGACAATCGATTTGAAAATACGATCGAAATTTCGGCCTGGTTCTTGCTCTTGAAGAATAATACTCAAAGTTTTTATTCAGTTGAATGGAAATTTGATGAAAAACCAGGAAGAAGAAATGAAGTTTGAAGTGCAAAAATCAATTATTTTCCTGGAAACAAAAATGAAGGAAAAGTTCGAACTTGCACGAAGCTTTTTCCCTATTTCCGGCTATTTCATCCAGAGCACTAATTCGATGACTTCTGGTCCATTTTCCAACGTGTACAGAATCCATTTCTCCTGACAAAGCTTTGTTAGCCAGACGAGTTGAATCGTTCATCGAGAAGTTTGCTGTCTTGTGCACCAAGCTCTCGAGTCGATTGTAACGAGTCTCCAGCATCTCGATTGGGCTCCTTTTTTTTAAGCTCCGACTCTCTTTCTCAGAACGAGGACCCACCGCGGGGTTCGCATTGAGGGACACTTCCTACTTAGCTATCATACACTCTTCCACCGTCGATCCCCTGGCAAAGCGGGGGCAAATAAACAGGCAGCGATTACTCAGGCGAGTTTTGGTACACTTTGAGTGTGGGAGAGATGAAGACGAAGGGTCTCGTCTGCTAGGAAATCATTACTTCCCTGTGTCGAATCGTAGCCGCAAGTACTTCGAGCCCCAAATTCGAAAAGCAGTCTTCCCGAAGATCCTCCAAACATTTCGTACAAACGGTGCGAGCAGAAAGAAGAATCTTTTCAAGATTCCTCGATACTGACTCACATTTTCAAAACCAACAAAAAACTTTTAGTTTTTTCCATGCAAACGGTACGAGAAAAAGAAATTTCGAGTTTACTGCCATCGAGCAGACCTCAAAGGGTCTGGTTCCTGCAGCATTTTGATTTTTTTGGTCTTCTATATACACCACATCAATTATCTGGATTTCTTATCTACGAATCCACTGATAAGAGAACCCCCTCGGTATACGAATCGCACGTGCCCTTACTCCGGAGCCTCGATGGCTTATCGTCCTTTCCTCCTGGTGGTGTAACATCGAGTAATGTATCTGTAGCGTTGATGCCGAATAAGTGTGCAGAAATATCGCAGTGGGATTGCGGTGGGGAGCTCGTCCCAATATACAGTATTATTCGGTGGCTCGTACATGCGAAGTATGACTGTACGAGACCGGGTGACACTCGGCAGACGTCCCTTCCGGTCTGTCTCGTGTTACACCGTCGCCCGTCAACCGTTTATATTAAAGTTACGGCATCGGGCGCGTGCCACCCACCACCGCGTGTGTATATCCAAGCGGATTTCGTTTGTCCTCGTTACAGGCCACAAGTTGCCTGCAGCAATGCCCCGAGAGTGCTCATCAAAAGACTCGAGGGTTAAACTAATTTTTTTTTTTCTTTTTTCGATATACATTTGATTTGTGTGTGTGGCATACACATGTATCCGGATAGAATTTCGTGAGAAGATGTCGAGCGAACTTGATTTGGTGGCGAAAAGAAAATTTTTTGGTGCTCGGAATTGACCTGGTAACTGAAAATAAATGAGGAAGAAAAACTTTGGATCGAACGATGCTTCGATTTATCGGCACTTGAAAATTCGAATACCGGAAATTTGGAATGGGAATCGAAGCGGGTTCGAATAATCTGTTGATTATTCATTGAGAGATTTCAACAAAACTGATTCAATGTTGAGAAACAATGGACTTCTGATTGAAAAGAATCGTTTCAAGGCAGCCCCGCAAACTTCTCGATCTAGAGCAATTATTTAGGAGGGGAGAGGAGAGCCGATTACTGATGGAAATCCAAGATGGAGAGATTAACGAGATGTTTCGTGTATATGCATATAAAAAAAAAAGAGCGTTCATTGTCGAGCAGCTGGTCCTTTCGGTCTTGGAAGCTGGGCTCTGCCACTTGATGCTCGTTGTACATGGACTCGAATAAATCCATTGGGCCTATTCCATCGTGCCACTCTCGTCGATGGACCAATCGATGAATCTCTCTCTCTCTCTCTCTCTAGATCGCTCGAATTAATACCGTTTCGCTGCACTCCAACATCGCTACCTCCATTTTTCCTTCACTAAACCACCGACATATTTGTTCTCACTCGAATCTTTGTACTCTATTTGCCGCGTGACCCTTTTGCATATTTGTTTTAAAGGCTCACAGCTCATAAGTGCTGTTGAAATGGCCAACGGGTTTACACGCAATACATCACGTTTTTGCATCGACTCGAACCAGACTACTCTGCTATATTGTTTAGCTACACAGAGACCAAGAGGGTTCTCGCTTGTGTTCTCAACAACCGGCATATACGTATGTATTTTATATACCCATTTATGCATATATGTTATGTAAAAGAGTTATATAAAGGGTGTCTCGGTTGGACTGAAAAAAGAAAACTGAGAACATTTGGATTCTTCAGACAATAAATGATTTCGGAAACATTCGAAAAATTCATTTTTTCTTTGAACTCTCAATGGCAAATTCTTCTTAATCCTGCAAAGAAAAATCAATCGTTCAACAATATTTACAACGACGTAACAAAAATCAATCATTTTGTTTTACAGCCTAGTTACGAAGCAATCAAAATTTCGTTGATACTTTAAAGAATGATTCGAGAAAGTGTCGAGCAAATTAAGAGATTTAATTGTCAATTGATATTTCAATGTTTGCCATTTGAGTGAGGAACCAAGATTAAATCATGAGGACACCCTGTACATATTGACATGCAAAAATGTCGATGAGTTTTATGCCACGGTCCTCCTGCTGAATCGCTTGCTAATAGTCTCTTATATTTTAACGACACACACAGAGCTTTGTAATGTATTTCTCCATCTATTATATCAATAACCAAAGCTGGTTGAGTCTATTCTTCAAATTCTATTTCTCCACGAGTCGCAGTGATCGCGGGCACTTTGTTCTCCGCAAAATACTTACTTTTGTTCGAGATTTAAGATGAATTTTACAGCAACGAATGTATGAAAACTCCGGAATTTGTTAATATTATTTTAAGAATTTCGAAAAATGTAAGAAAAAATCATTTCAATCGACGAACGAAATCAGACATTTCTCTAAACTCGTAAATCGTATCATCCTACTCCAGGCGCACGAATCAATGCCTATTTTTTTCCAAATCCTATCACAATCAGATTCCTGCCTCTTCATTGATAAATGAGGATACGGATGCTGAGACACCAATATAATAACGCAGTAGTACGAGCGAACGATAGCAGCCTTGACACGCTTTAATTCATGCTGGATCTATGCATCACTCTCGATTCGAGTCACTATTCGTCATCGCTATAACATATACATATGCAGAGACGATGAATTAACCTACAATGATGTACTCAACTGTGCATAAAAGACACTTTTTTATGGCCCAATAAAAGTTGTTCCTAAAAGTTAAGTTCAATACAAAAAACACGAAGATATCGCAGATGAAAATAGTGCAGAGATACTTTTTTGCCAAAATTGGCGATAACTCGTTTTCGATGATCGTTCAATGTCGCTCAACGGATGATTCCCCGCGACTTTGACACCGATTTCCTATCATTTGTAAATCATACGAGTCGCTGCCGCGATGCTTGATAATTTTTAAGATAGAAAATTCGACTCGATCGTCGGGCAGTAAATCGGTTTGACTAGATATTTCGAATGGAATTCTACAATAGTTGTCTCTGTTTCCGAGGTGACGAACCAACATCTCGAAGATGATTGGGGCAGAGAGAGAGAGAGAGAGGATGAGGCGATCGTCTTTGCCGCATTTAAGGAGAACGGCCGAGGGGAAGAAAAGGAGAAATACGAAGATGAAGAGCGAGTGAATGAGATCCATGAATGAAACTAATTTCTACGGGTGCTACTACAGAGAGCATAATCTACCAATATGTAGTATGAGCTCGATGGGAGTATGTGCACGAGTCGTATAAGAATGAAGAGTAACCCGAGAAAAGAAGGAATTGATGAATAAAAGAGTCAGAGAGCAAAAGAAAGAGAGAAAGAGAGAGAGAGAGAGAGAAGGAAGATGCTCGGAGGGCAGCTGGTTTATGGTCGGGAGATCGAGAGTCAAGAGTTTGACCCGGGTTGCGCGCGCAATAATACAGTCTTGGATATAAGTCAAATGAAGAAAGAGGAAAGGGTCCAAGACCCAGGATACGAGGTCGTCCGGATTGACCTCGCGGCGCACGCCGGATGCCACAATTTTTCTACCAGAATTGACTGAACCCAATTTAAAGTGTCGCGAGTACGCGTTTAAAGGCCGCGTGCGCGCGCAAAAAAAAGCTTTGAATCGTCTTGGTCTGACGATGATTATTACAACGATAATGATGATGATGATGACGATGATGACGACTTTAATGAAAGCGAAAGCGTTGCAGCTCGCAGGAGTGGGCAAGGTCGTCATTTTTTCTTCTCAATGAATTCTCGCTCTCTTTTTTTTGTCCCTTCTTATTCCGGGATCGTTCTTTTCGCTGTCATCGATCATCCAGGACAGAACAGCCTTTTTTTTCGTAGCAGCAAAAAGAAAAACACTGTCGCCTGCGTTTAACGCCGAGTTCGGCAAGTGCGTCGAGTGTCGAATGACTTATTGAACCGAGTCGTTAATATCGCGGTTTAACAATTATCTCATTCGCGAAGAAAAAAATGTCTCCTGGTCTATTTCGCTTGAAGAGAATCGATGAAAAGTGATAAAAACATTTTATAGAGAAATCATCCGGGGGCAACCAATCGTCGTCGTTAATTGGAGATGGCGTGGGAACGGAGACCTGTTTTTTCGTCACGTTTTTTTTTCCTCTCTCTCTCTCTCTTGACTGCACATAAATGACCAATTTTTTGGGGGCCCCGGCATGTTGGACTCGAAACTACAGACTTCTCCTCCTCCTTCTCCTCGAGTTCCACAGGCAAAAAAGGGTAACACTGTCTCTTGATATCAATGACATGTTTATTCAAGAAGATTTCGTACGTGTGTATCGTCGGAAGAGAGCGTAAATGATTTTTGAAAGGGAGAGGCCGATCGAGACCGATGTTCGCGTGTCCTCTGTGCCCGATACAAACTCGTATATACATATAACATTCATGTGTGGGGGGGAAGGGGCAAATTAAAGTCGTCATGGGAAACCCCAACTCCTGCTTACGGTTCACCGCACTTGGCGATCATTTCAACGCGCCACACAATCGCGACCGGCTCTTCTCTTCATTATTCCGGGCGATACTTCACCGATGATGCCCTGCAAACCCCGAAGCAGAGAGTCACGTGACTCGTAAACAGTTTAGCGTCGAAAGTGGTTCCCCCTGAGCCGAGTATATATCGAAGTTTTCGAAGTACGATCTTGCTCAGCGTAAATATAAATCGCGTTTTAAACTTTTAAATTCCAACATTGTCATCCAAAAAATCGAGTGGATCTGACGAAATGAAACTTTCGTATGAAGTTCCTTTCATTTACATCGATAAAATTACCTGCTCTTGGCGATCTTCAAATATGCCATGCGAAAATCCTCGACCGCATGCTTCTCTCTCCGCTCTCTCTTTCTCTTTTTCTGATCGTATTTGGATTGCATGTTTGAACAATGGTCCGTGTGTTGTGAAGGAAAAGAGCTTGTGACTCGGTGGTGAATTCGTTTTGATCGAGCCAGACCAACCGTGTGTGCTCATCGATTAGTCACGCTACCCGTACCAGCGGAGGGTGACTTTATATTCCACCGATTCTGTACTCGCATTTACCCTGACTACCCTTCCCTTAATGCCGCATCGTTCTACTTATTTATTGCTGAGTTTTTTTGTCTGTATTAAGCTCAGTTCAAAGTCACCATGTTCATTGATTAGAAACTCTCCTCTAAGATTCGAAATAACTGACGAAAAGGACTCTTATCGATATTCAGAATATTTTGTACCGCTATAAAAGCCAGTTGAGAAGTCAAATTATTCCACGGATAGCAACTCTAGAGAGTTTTTGGACAAATACAGAATTCTAAACCGAATTCTGTATTTGCCCAAAAATAACCTAATTCTTCGCCAATGGAACTTTCGTTCATTCGTCAGGAAACTTTCAAAAAGATCCAGTTTTTTTCAGAATTAATTTCCTCCTCCGAATTCACATGCTCTTCCTAATTCGAAGACATAATTCGACGATACGAATATGTTGGTTGATTCGAACTTTTTTTTTTTTAACAAAAATAACGTCTCGAATCACCTTGCGAATAAAAGTATTTAAAAGCAGTTAATATTATTGTTATTATTTCGTCATGTCCCAACGGCCAATTACCTCCAAAAATAACGTGCAACTTGTAGTCTTAAGTGAGTATTGTTTTCAAGTTGTTGTAGATCCAACAATTTTCCTAGAGTGTACAATACACAGTGATAATAAAATATGATGATCCATGGTATGCTTGATCGAGGGGGCGCCCACTCGTAACGAATCTTCAGGAAAGACACGCGGGACAAGAGGCACACGCGAGACGTGTCGACGTACTACACACGTACAAGGGGCGCGTGTACGAGAAACGTACGCAGCCGTGTTATCGCGTGTACATACATTACGTATCTCGCTTCTTCTCCTCGCTTATTGCATCGGCATATATGTAACGGTTGTCCTCTGTCTGCGCACACAGAGGCTCGAGAGAAATCGAGAGAGTCTGGAACAAGTGGCTATTTAATGCATTAAAAGTCGCAGACGCAGCAGGAGCGAGAGCTAGCTGTGAGAATTGAGTATATATACGTGACCCACGCTTACTTCTTTGTAATTCTGGCTAAATCCGGGCATTACCGCACCTTCTTTCCTACGATATTTTTATCTGCTTATATTCTGTGTCTCGAATATACTATTTTTTTTTGTGCGAATACAAGTCTCCAGTCTCGCTGATCACAATTGCAAATTGTACGCTTTGATAAAGCGATAGATGTGGGGAAGACGAATGCGGAGAGAGATTCAGGAATAATTGAAGCAATAATTTGGTAGATTTTTTCGAACGTTTTGCCTGTTAAGGGAGTTCTGCTTCAACTTTGAAGAATTCATGAAATCCGTGGTGAATCAGGTCCATTTTTTTTTCCATGTCACTGTAACGTATAGGTCAATACTTGATGGGATTTGCGGTGAGCCACCACCTTTTTTACTACATGATATTAAATCTTTTCTCACGTCAAAACAGTAACGGCCATAAGACTCTGTGCAATTCGGAGGTAACTTTACGATTTTATATCTCAGAAAGTAGATGGTGAATCTTGTTCAAATTTTGCACATACACGCGGTATATGTTCAAGAAGGTGCTATAAAAATTTCAGAGGCCTGCCATCAATTTGAAATTCGAGCAAATTCCTTAATCGATCTGTTCGGTTGCTTTTGGAGAGAGTCCAAAGGAGTGACATGCGTTGAATTTATTGGTAACAATTTTCAAATAACAGGCATCGGTTCCGGTTACATTTTGAGTGTTTTCGAACGTGGCTCGACATGGGAAAAGAGAATTGGGCAAGATCACGACGATTTCGAGGTTGCTTGATTAATTATAATCGCTTGTGTCGCAGAGACGAGCACACCCTCGTAATCAGTCTAGCTCGGTGGCATCATTACATGTTTATTGGGTTCATTCACGGAGCGACTGGACGTGCCGAGGGTTAACACTATCGCGGTACGAGTCGCTCGGAAGGCTTGGAGAAGAAAACTAAGTATTTTCGTCGTTTTTTTTTGTTTCGTTTCTTTTTTTTCCACTGACATTCTTCAACTCTCCTCTTCGTCCTCTTCTCTTGTCGGCAGTCAAGAGCGTCTTCCTGTCGCGTGGCCATCGCGCGCTTCATCTTTTGCTCTCTCTCTCTCCGTCGTTCTTTATCTCGTCTCCCTCGTCTCAAATTAACCTCATACATTGGGATTAAAAAGCGGATATATTAATTTGCTAGTTTGAGAATGCTCAAGAGCGCGTGCTTCTTCGCCACATTTTGTCTCCAGGCTGGTGCCCTTTATTTAGGCTACGTTTTAACGCGAGATCTCAAGACTTCCTGAACAAATGTATCGCATCGCAAAGACCATTTTTCCGAAGTTATCGATAGGAAAAAAAAAAACGTTTTCATAAAAATCGAAGCAACAGCGTCTTACGCGGTGATAACTAACGCGAACTTTCTTTCTTCCCGAATGAAAAAGAGTCCGATGTTCTGGCCTGGAGCTCGCGCGTGGGCAGAAAATAAAAAAATATATATGTGAATTGGTATACACACGGAAGGCTGACAGGTGTGTTTGCTAGTACTTCAATTACGAATCAAAACACCGAAGAGCCCCGAGGGCTCTATTTCTCTTTGCAGTTCCGTTGAAATTCCCTCGTAAGCAGCAATGCTATTCCTTTGAAAATGTATGTGCCATACAAATGATGTATGTATAGGATCGGGTACGAGAAAAAAAAAAAAAAAACGTTTCGTAAAATGACATTCGCATTTAGTTTTGCGATTTATCGCGAGGCGATACGTGTGTTACGGTCTTTCCTTAAAAATCTAATATGTCACTTGCTTTAACGCACGAGAGAGAGAGACACACACGTACACACATAGATACGGTAGCGGGAATGAAAAGACTATTTTTTCGTGTTGGAGTAAAGAGGTGAGCCTCGCGTGGCCATTTACATACGAATGCGTACCAATGCGGATGACGACCAAGCTGAATGTCGCGTGTGTAACTAATTTTTCTTTCTCTCTCTCTCTCTCTCTCTCTCTCTCTCTCTCTCTCTTTCTTTTTCTCTCTTTTTGAGGCAAGCGAGTCGAGCTGTTAGCGACAGACCGAAGCGAGTATTCGCATTTATAGTTTTGTTAAACCCACTCCTGGGCTGAAAACAAAAATGAGAAAAAATAAAAAAAAAAACTTGTCTCGTTCTACTCTTGAAATGTTCGCAGCCGTCACTCGCCAATAAAGAAAAAAGATGGACAAGCGAGCTTTAAGCACGAGACACCGTACTCCTGGTGACTATATCTCGCCCCGCAAAAGAGAGAAAAATCGTTCTCGTTCGAGAACTCGATTTATTTGCGAGTACCAAGATGTGTGTTTGTTGTTCGCGCGAGTCTCCTGCCTCTTTCCGTTTCTTACTCTTTTGTATATGCGCGTAAATGCGTTTGTTCGAAGATTATGAGACGACCGCGCGACGTACTACACCGGCACGGAATTTCGAACGCTCAACGATTCGTTCAACGACGAGAGCTTCTTCCCGCGTCTTCTCTCGTTATCTTCATCCGTTAAAAACCAAACGATATGCAACCACGCGCTCCTTCTTCGACGTCTGTCCGTCGACCAATAAATTTGATCGATCTCTCGCATGTGTACTCTCTTCTTCGATTTTTCGCTTGTATTGTTATGCAACTTCGGTGAAAGCAAGCCACGAGAAACTCGAAAGACAGAACTGTTTTTATGACCTTTTTTTAAACGTCCGCTTCTTTGAGATCAAACGAAGCAAACGTTGATCAATTCTCTATGAAATTCTACGCAGATTTTTTGGAACGTTGCGCAAAATTTTGGAAAGAATTAAGTCGTTTGTGTCGATGAATTTTTTTGAGCAAAAAACATTCAAGTTTGAAGGGTTTTTGACGTTTTTTGAAACTGGAATGGAGAAAAAGGGATTTTGAAAAGGATTTTTTTGTTCAATTAAAAATGTTGTTCAGCTTCAATATTTTTTTTTCGTCAGGATTAATGTTGAGTTTGATTCATTAGTAAAATCACGAAATTTCATGATTAATACTTCGAAACTGACTACACAGGGTCAGAAATGTTAATGAGTCTGTTTTTTTTTGTTCGAAATATTATTTGACATTGTAATTTTTGGTTGAAATTTTCGTTGACAGACTCACAACTCGGATGTTCGGGAACGCTCATAATCCTTTAATTATGTGTAGTCGAGCATTTGTCCAGAATTTCATTTCAGTCCAAATATGACGAGTATTCGGGTAAAATAAACTTTCGACACGCTCGGCGTTGATCTTTAGAAATTTAAAAACATCATCAGACGTTTTTTGTGCCTGTTTCTTTTCGTTCTTTTTGACCAAGCACTTTGTCCGAGGATTCACATTGGTTTTCAGACGGTTGAAATAAATTATTTTACAAAGAGGAGCGAGCTTCGTGTTTCGAAGTAGCCGAATTTCTTTCTTAATAACATTTTATCGATATCAATTTCTATATTTTAAAAAAATAATAATGAAAAAAATCTAAACTTGGAGTTTTTGCAATAAAAAAAACTCTCATGGGAATTTCTTACCCCACAAAGATTCTATTCGACAAACAGAAAAGAATTTCTCGAGCAAAAAAAAAATAAAAGTCGATTTTAAATTATCGTCCAGATAGATTTGTCGATGTGAATCGGTCGGGCAACGAGAAGGCACGATCTTGAGCTCGGTGAATTTAGTCTAAGGTACATTGGTTTCCTGGGAGCCACTTGTTGCTCACTACGGAACAAACTTCCTGCTGACTGAACTCGCGGCAGGACTTGGTCTGCTCCATCGAGCTCGAAAGCCAGAGCCAAACTGACTCCCTGGCCGAATCGCCTCTTTCTATTCCTCGTACACGTACTTCAAACATTTTTTCCTTCAAGTTCATAGATCAGCAATTCAATTTGTATTCGCTAAAAGTCGATTTAGTACGATAAATTCTTTGTAATTACTAAATATATTGAAATTAAATTGAATAATTGAGCAGATGCAACAAAATTTTCAATCTCCTAAAAAATGTACAGCTGTAAAAATAATTGTGAAAGAATGTCACCAAATTTTCGACAATTTCTGATCAGCGAGTGTCTCATAAATTGACAGAAACTTTGTCAAAACAGCTCGAATAATTAGTCTCCTGTATCGAACGAGTCGAAGAAAAAAGCTCAATTTGTCCACTATCTTTGTGTCCATATATAAATGTTTTTTTGTCCAAAATGGTCAGAGAAAATCTGACTACGATACGAAGACGCCTGCTGTCGACGAGCGTTGGCGCACCCCGCAGCTTCGGGGGCTGCGTTAAATTGACGTGAGGAAAGCAAACATAATAAGTATATACGGTGTCAGTATTTATTGAGCGAAGGAGCCGCGAGAGCTCTAAGAAAATAATAATGAGATTTGATGCTATTAGTATATACCAGAGGGCAATCTGTCGGCTTGATTTAATTTAATTTGGGTACCATTAATAACGACCAAGGCGGTTGTTTAATGGGATATGATCGGTGAAGATGTCACACGATTTGTCATTTATATCTGTATACAGAAACTCAACAAACATATTATTTGAGGACGCCGCACGGCCTCGAAGCACACAGTCAGAAACGTTCGTGGGTTCCCACACGAAAATCTTTCGAACCAACCTCATAGAAGGAGAATAAAAAAAAAAAAGTGTTTTTCACACGATCCCACGAGATTCCGAACTATAGAAATATTTAGAATCCCTCGTTTAAAGTACTCTCATGAAAAATTCATGAAATTCATACGCCGATCATTAAACTGTCTTGAATCAGCGAATTTTCAAGATATACGCCGGTGAGAAAAGCCTCGTTTTTCGATAGCAGTCATCGGCAATGCGCAATGAATCGGAGCCCGATTCAGTGAACGGTCGATCGAGTATCAATGTCCCCGCAGCTGAGGTGGCAACTGCTCCAAAAACCAATAGCTCGAGGCTCCGGTATATCGATGTATCACCATTCTCAAGCCCTTTCCTATACCGAGGCAACCTCGAGTGCATCGGGCCCCGATTTTCTGGAGTACTGGATTTCGAGTATTTTGCTCTTGACAGTAAGCGGACGAATTTCAATTCGTCGCATCGATAATATCAATAAATAACTGCGTTTTTCATCATCCAAAAACGTCTTTAGAGCTGGTCCGATAAAATGAACGAATCGCTCGACAAAAATGAAAGAAACATACTGAATTGCACAAACTTCGAAACTACCATGATGGAAAACATAAATAACTGTTGCTCGAGGCGTTTCATAGGCAAGGACGAAACCGATTTGGGATGACAGCAGACGGAAGGAAAGCAGGCGAGCCGAGTCACGTATGTTTGCATGTTTATGGCGGTGTAAGAGAAAAATATGAAGGTGCCCACGTGTACAGAGAGCGGTAAACAGAGCGCAGCGAGTTGTATGGTAGCTCGGTGTAAAATTTGTTGGATAGCAGTTCGTAGGGAGTAACAGAAGGGTTGTCGACGAGGTATTTGCACGGAGGTTACATATGTTGCGGCGTTTGTCTCCCGAACAGTCGGTCAACACACCCTGCTTCTTTTCTTCTATTCATTCGGCATACACACGTACCGATTATAACTTTGAGCCTGATGTGCAGAATCGGAAAGAGAAAGTAAAGGGAAGAGAGGAGAGACTGAAAAGTGAAAGAGAAAATCGCGAACAGATACAGAGAAAGTGCCGATTCAAACGCAAACTTTTGAGCAGAGTAAAACACTCGGCCAACGAAAAAAACAGTCCAACAACTGCAAACGAATAATATCCTGGATAATTTTTCTAAATTAAGTTGATCAGCAGCACCGAAAAAATGTGCCGTAATTTCGACTAAAAAAAAAAAAGAAATTCGTTTTTTTGACACTCGCTTCAGATTGATCGCCGCAATAATGAGGCTCGAGAGCAGGAATTACAAAACTCTCGTCGAAAGTCAGTATTTATTAAAAGCCCTCGGTCGCGTGCACGCCCGCGATTATACGAACGACGAGATAACCGTCTGATCATAGTACACCGACGCCTGTAACACCGCAGCTAATATTCCAGCACTAATTCGTGTGGCCAATAATGCCAGTCTCCACCTAAAGGTGTTAGAAGTTTGCTTCGCTATAGATATACATAGGTTTATACGCGGTGAAAGACTCGACCGAATGTGCCATACGATCGCGATAGATCGCCAGAATGGATAGAGCTCGAGCCTGGGGTGTGAAAGGTCCTCTCATTACACCAATTATCGAAGCTGCTCCCTATTTTCACTATTATCAATTCTCCCCCGTTCGCAACGTGTCTACCAATGACTATAATAACACACGTTCACCCGTATTATTGCCACCTCTTTTTTTCACTCTGAGCACACGCTGCACAAATTAGCCGGCTGTTGACAATACGAATACGCCTCCGGCCGGCTCTTTACTCTGCTTCTAATACATCATTCCTTCTCTTCACAATGCTAGCAACTCCGTTTACTATTAATCAAATTTATAGGTGTTTGACAATTCTCGTATTCCAAACCTTTTTGTCCACGTCGTTTATGAACAAAATACAAATTGTTAGCGTGTCAATTTTAATTGAAGGAATTTTCATGGGCTTGGAACAATTGCAGCGATTACCGAATGATACTTTTTTTTTGAGATTTTGGTTTCGTTGAGATTTTAGCAAAAAGTTTACATTTCTTATATTCTTATGGCTTTGATCTTTCTTAAGGAAATTACGATAATTGATTTCTTTCTCGAAGTAACTGATTGGAGAAAACGGTTTTCTTGTAATCTCGAATCTTAAAAATGAAAATATTGAGAACACTTTGAAAAGTGAACACAAGATGCTCGAAAACCATTTTCAAAATTAATTTGAAATTTCACATTTTTATAATTTAGTGACGAGCGAATGCGGAGTTTGATATTACAGAGTTTGAAATAGAAATTTGATCCAGTAACGATGTCGACGTCGCTCCAATTTTGTAATCGAGATCAACCGTAAGTTCGACGCCAAAATAGTTCGCTTCTGTCTTTCAATTTCTGCGTAATGAAATTCAGGCGAAGCCAAAGAAAAAAAAAACAAATAAATAAATGAATAACTGTTATTTTTATAAATAATTATAAAAAATATAAGAAACATGAAAAACACATTTCATGCCACACGTATTTGAATTTACATTGCCAATGAAAAAAAAAAGTTTCGATTCCTGTAACCGATTAGTGAAAGAATTTCATGTACGAACGAAAAAAGGTGAAACGTTTTCGATAAAAAATGAGACGGGGAAAGTGTCGTAGAAATTTTTATACACGAGTATGACGGATGTGCGTGCAAAAATGTGAACGCCGAAAGGGGGAGCTGGGCCAATATGCGTTTGATATCGTTACGCGCTGCGAGCGCATCGTCTGGACTTACTCGTGGTGGCATACCCTATACTTTATCGGCAATATCAACAGATGTCCAAAGACACCCGCGAGCGAACGGCCATCCTTTTTTTTTTCGTGAGCGGATAATTGTGCCACGCAGACCGCCCGTTTAATTGCACAATCCTGGGTAAAAGTACGCTGTGTAATAGACATGCGTTCTAATTGGTACCCATATCCTGAAATCCGTCTGTTATTCCTCGATTCTCATGCCCATAGGCACGCGTTAGAGTTGACCAAAAATAAAAAATGATAGAGCATAGCTCTGTCAATTGTTATATCTTTCAATAAATTTCCTCCGAAAATTCGAAATCATTTTATTTATTCATTTTCCTATAACATTCCCATTTTCCATGCTTTCGTTCCTTCGACGAAATCCTGCTTCGCGTCGTCTTTGATACGCAGTAGGTCTTTACTCGGTGAATAGTTTAGTTGGTAAATATGAAGGCACAGGACGGTATGAATAACACCGTTATTCCAAGCGAGTGAGTTCGAAGTAAAAGAGGTTCAAGCGTCAATCGGTATTTCGAGAGTCCGCCGCGGTGCAAGTGTTCGTGATGCGTATATGCACGTGGATGCAGTTAAACCGCATCAAGTACGATTTTGTAGAGGAACATGAAGTAACAAGGTGGCCATCTGGATCGGGCGAGGAGCAAGAGAAAAAGTAGATGAAAGAAGGCGAGAGGAGGACGGAGGGTGCATGGAAAAATGTAGCTTCCGGTTGGTTGCTTAGCTCGACGCGGAAAATCCGCTTTCGTCGTCGCGATTCGAACGGGAGATGAACAAAAGGTATATATATATGGGCATGCAGCAGGGTGGAAACATTGTATCTTGATTCTGAAAGGCTTCTGTGTAACATGTCCGGTTGAGGGCGAAGAATGAACCGCTGGGGGCTAATTACGATAAATATTTGCCCAGCCGCCCGCAACCCTTCTCTTCTTTTTCTTTCCTTGATCCTCTGGCTTCTATGTTGCTTCGCGTCTTTTACTATATATATATATATATATATATATATATGTAGGCTTGCTCGTTGCGGTGGTGTACGACCAGTCGCGCGAGTTAAGCAGATTGAAAAGGAGGAGAAGAGAAAAAGGTTTGTGCGAGCCTTCTGTATATTTAGCCGCGTGCATAACCCTCGCTTCGTCGCAGCCTCAAACTCCTGGATCATCAACAAGAACCGGGAGGACCAGTTAAGAGAGAAATAGCCAACGAGTAAAAGAGCCCGAAAATAAGTGGATGTGTTCTCTGCAAGGGCGGAAAAGGAGGCGAAGAATATCGGCCAAACGAAAAAGAGAGAGAGAGAGCAGGGGGGGGGGGGGGAGAACGAAATCGATGCTTATTCTGCGAGAGTAAACGAGATAGGTAGCCAGTTTAAAATTGCTTAGGAAAATCGGATTGCTCCCGGTGAAACGTTTCTGGGCACGCGAACAATATCAACCCTACCCACTAAGCCATGGCCTAACAAGCCTTTCTGTACATATAAAATATCGGCTCTTTCACCATTTGGCCCCTGGTATTTAATCCTATAAATATTTTTCCTAATATTATCGAAAACAGAGTCTTCAGCACGCTTCGCCAGCGTATCCCTCTCGCTTATGTCAAAAGTACCAAAGCTTGAGCCACAGGGAATACAACACTCGTCGCGATCTACCAAGAGTTCTCTGTTCAAACAGAAATGGCCTTTGCTTTATCCTTCGAAAAAACATTTATTCTTGTTTGTAATTGCACCTAAAAATATGTCGCCAATACCAACTAACCGGACTGTCAGATTTTAGCTACTCAATACACGAATTCCTGTACAATGGATCCGTCTCGGTTCACCGAGTTTTCTTTACTTTTATGCGCAAGTAAAATTCGTAACACCGCGGCGAAATTTTCTTTCTCTTTTAGAAATTCCCAGAACTGTCACGCTGTGAGAAAAATTTTATTTCAATTTACGACGAAACGAAACCAAAACACAGCTTTTAATTAAATCCTGCAACAAGTACATCGAAGAAAGTGTTCGAAAAAACTGTTCTCACTGACGAACGTTACGGTAAAAACGAAATTAATCAACTCTTAGAATCCTTCTTCCCCTTCAACGGAGTTTCATTCTCAAATTTCTTCGTGTCTCTATTCAAAATGGAGCTTCTCAATTAAGGCGAACCTTTTATTGATACAAAGAGAATTTGTTTCACAATCAAACGAACGAATTCATAATGAATTTGACGTGAAAAAAAAAAAAAGAAAAAATGCTCGGGTTGGCGACGACTAAACAGCGCGAAAGAAGCGAATGTGTATCCGTTTCGGTATCGTATGGCAGTGTATCATGAAAATCCCTCGTCGGCGGCGTGAGAGCCCGACATCAGAGATGCGCCGAGATGATATACGGGTAAAATAGCGTTTCTATAGAGCCTGCTAGTATATTTATATACATATATAAAAAGTATACCTATACGTTGGAGTAAAGATGCGAGCAGAGGGAATGAGACACGAAAGAGTCGGGAAGATCGGTAGTGCGAGATAGGAAGTCGAGCGATGTCGTATAAGTAGTCGAGGCAAAAAAAAAAGAAGAAAAAAAAACACGAGCTAATGGACGACAAGGTACCAGATAACCCGTAATATGGTGCTGTGGCTGCCGGGATTTTGAGTAAACAGTTCATTTGTCATCGCGCTTCTGGCTCCTTCTTTTTTCTCTCTCTCTCTCTCTCTCTCTCTCTCTTCTCGGCTATACAAAGTGTGAGCGCTATGAAAAACCAATAGAAAACCGCATGTTGTGTGTGGCCTGAGTGGGGAAAATTGTTTGCCGGTGTACACGTATGTGTAACGATCTCTCATGCCTCCATCGACGTGAGAGAAAAGATTTCTGTCAAACTCTAAACCACAATGGGATGAGGGTCCAAATTTTTTGGAATACTGCACGCAGCTGATGCTGCACTAGTTTCGAAAAACTCAATAAAATGTTGTCTTCGTAGTGATACATTGATTATCAAAACTAAATCCAGCATTTTTGTAGTAAACAAAAGTCGTTGCCATTTCAGGGTTCAATTTGAAAGCGAGTACTCCATTAGATCGTACGCCGACGCAACGAAAATCGATCGCGTCCAACTCTACGGTGACGTGCATGATTTCGGCTGGATAGAATTTAATCGGACGAATCGCGTCGATCGATTATCATTGTTGTTCGATGAGAGTAACTCGATCTTTAGATTTAATAATTGCCCACAAAACCGTGGTTGTTAACGGTTTCGAAGTTGCTATCGCGTTCGATCATCGTTGAAACACAGAATGAGCGGATGAATAAGAAAACGACGCGGGCTCGATCGATTGATGGATGTATATTATTTTGTTGGCGGTGGACGATAATTCGCGTGACTCGCATCGTTCCATACACGAGAGTCAATATCGTCGTCGATATGACCCTGCAGGTATCGGAGGATAGGATTTCGGGCTGGCGTCAGTGACAATGATGCTTGCATGAGAGACCCGGGGCTGCGAGAAAAAAGACAAGGGAAAATACGTCTCCACCTTTCTTCAGATTTCATCCACTCTCTCTCTCCCTCCCTCCCTTTCTCTCGTGTGTAGAATTTACCCATGGTGGTTGTCTGTGCGAGCTTGAACGGATCGAGGGATCATGATGCCGGTCCTCAAAGGAGCCGCCCCGCTGCTGGCACGTCATATCATCGAACCAGCGAGTGAGGATAGAAGGAGGCAGAAGAGTCCCCGACATCTTCACTTGTCCACTGCCTATTAGTAAAATCCGTCATAACCCGCTAATGACTGCCTTCCAGAGTCATCCCTTCGTTGATCTCTTCAAACTCTCTGGATATCCTTCTAACTTACTTCATCATTTAAAGATCTCTGATCATTCGTGCAATCCGCATGAGCATCATCGACGTGGCAATCGCATTCGTGATGGCTCGTTGCGTTTGTACCGGCTATAACTCGGTAGATGCATACCAAATTAGCATGTGATTTTGATCGTCTTAACATCCGTGGCTGTTACGAAGATGTCATTTTGATTGAACGAATGCAATCGATCGAATCAATCGATTCTGAGATGGTTTCACAACTTTGCACGACTTAGCATGACCGATTATCGTTAGCTATTCGACTGCCACGTTGATCATCGATCGAGTAATTACACCAGTTGTAATTTGAT
This sequence comes from Campoplex capitator, assembly GCA_037576405.1. NCBI lineage: Eukaryota > Metazoa > Arthropoda > Insecta > Hymenoptera > Ichneumonidae > Campoplex > Campoplex capitator. The sequence goes on along the minus strand of JARBWI010000323.1, from coordinate 751,424 downwards.
TTTGTGCTCGAAAATGTAAAAATGTTAAACGTTCTTAAACAGTGAACAGTTCTAATATAAAGGAAAAAGAATGATAAGCACGACACCTGCATCAGGGTCGTTCAAAAGAGTTTCGAGATTCCGTGCATATCGATCCTCAATCGTTTCATTCGCATGCATGAACAAAACGTCGAAATAACTCTTGTTATTCAGGCGAGTCGGACAAAGAGAGTAAGAAGAAGAAGAAGAAACTAAATAAAAGGGGAGAAAGAGCGCGAGAATGAGTGAGAGGGGAACCCCCCGCGCAGCTGGTAAAGGGTTCACGGTCCGTCAGACACTCGCATACGCTCGCGACGGGCGTCTTTCTCTCATTCTCTCTTCTTTCCTTCCACGTGAACGTTCAGCTGGTATCGGGCATGCAATCACACGGAGGATTAAGATTCACAGGAGTGAATATGAAGAACGAGAGAGGATGGAGAAGAGGATAAAAGCGCGAGAAGTCCCAAAGAGGAGAGAGAATGTGGCTGAGATGACGAACGTTGAAGTGAGACCAAAGTCGTTCGGGTACACCCTCTGGTTTGTCTTTATTTTCTTAAAGGAATACGAGCTCAAGACGACACGATCGCGAAGATAGAAAGAGAGAAAGAGATAAATCTGCTCTTCGGTAACGTTCAAGGATTATCCTGCAGGCCTCTTGACACGACGTGGATGGGAATTCTCTCACACTGGTTGATCATATATACCCATGTGTGCTTTGCCCGCTCGACCACGTCATCATCGGCAGGCTTGAATAAAGCTGGGATGCTAGAATCCCGCGGTGCCCGTGAAATTCTCGAATCTTCAGCTTCTATCTTGTTCCCCCGCATTCAAAATAATCGGTTCTTCTTTTCTCTGTCTTTCGTGCTCTCTTTTTATTAACCTCGTGAAATTCACTGTCATCGGGTTTGATTTCTACGGTATACGCCACTAGAACAGGTACGTGTTTACATCTCGGCTGATTAATAAGTAAGACTAATTTACCAAAAGGATCAAATAATTTCATACCTGGCAAGAGTCATCATCTTTTGGACCATTCTTGCCTCGAATCTTCAGGTTGAAACTTGTCTATACATAGGTGTATCGGTTATTCGCCTTGCCCCGAGGTCATCCCATAAGCTGCTCCTTTCTCCGCTTGATCGCTTACTCCGTCTATGCCTCTCTTTTCCTCTCGTCTCTCTCTCTCTCTCGGTGTAGACTTTATACACTTCTTCTCGTCAACAAATTCTTTTCTCTCTTCTGACTTTCAAACGTCACGGAACGTCAAAAGCCGAAAGATCGAGTGACCTGGTCTCTCTCGAGGTTTGTATCGCGATACCAGTCATCTAATGGATTTATCGGACCGTCGAGAGATACCTCGAGCGTATAATAGCCGTACTTTCGATTAAGGTCTCCAATGAACGGGCAGATAACAATGTGGACAATACAGCTATGCGAGAGTTTGCTGACACGTGCTCCATGACGTCGAGTTCAAACGTTGTAAAAAAATAAAAAGTGTTAAAATCTGGCAAGAAATATTTCATTTATAACGGCACTCTAGGAATGCAGTTTCTGCACTACCCTTGGTGAACTAACCTCGGAAATGATTTCTAGTTGAATTCTTCCTTTCCCACATGGTCGTAAGAAGGTAACGGTTTTTTTCCACTCCAATTGCGTTATCTTTCGCAGAGTTGATATAAATTTTAGCCGTAGCCATGTCAGGGGTTACAATTAAATCCGGGGTTGAGTCAGCTGTCAGAGGCCAAAGTCAGAAATCGTCACACTCTCTCGGTTCCTAATAGAGGTCTTGCGTTTCATGTGCTTTATCCAGCTAGTTCTTTGGACAGTGATGGTCTCGGAGTAGATGGCATAACCCATCTCTGCGACAGCGAGGAGACTCACAATGGTCGCAGCAAATGCTTTCCTGCGCTCTTCTTTTTTTTTTTTTATTCATCGCTATGATGACTATCCTTCGTAACTATGCGTGCTATGACGTATGGTTAGTCGCGGTATGTACGCGGGCCCGAACGTTCAATCTCTCTTTTCTTTCTGTTCCCGTGATGACGTTACAAAATAATCGTCGCGCGGTAACGAGAGGTTCTCGATGATTTTTTTTTTCTTTCTTGGAACAATCTATCAAGGTAAGTCATCGGAGTCTTTCGTTGACAATGGAAGTTGGACAAATAATCGAGAAGTTTGAAGATACCATGAATGTCAGTGTGTCGGGGGCAATCGAGCGATACGGTTGGTAAACGTTTGAAGGAAATGACTCGATTACGACGGAGCAGAGAAGCAGGTTCCAAGGGTGTGAAGGTGTCGGTGCCCTGCGAGGTGAAAAAATAAAAGGAAGCCGAAGGAACAAAATGATCCGGGTGAGAGAAAAATTGAGGGTAAAATCTCGAGAAGGAAGAAGAGACCGAGAGAACATTGGGGCGAAGAAGCTAGCGGGGTTGCGCCAAATCGAGTCACAACTCGGACAGCGGGTGGCCGAAAGATTTCTGTACACGCCGCTTCGGGCCATACGTTGAAAGGGCAACCGAGAAATGTTATAGATATATAGACGCACACACACGCATCGAGGCATCAACATGAAAGCGGAGTAAAAGACAGATCACGAGGTTCCATTGTCGCGGGAACACGAGGGCTAGAGGCGTGGGAGCAAACTGAGTCGGCTTCTTTCATCTCTTCTTTCCAACCCCCCCTAGCGACTACCCTCTCTTTCTCTCTTTCCTGCTTCTTTCTCATCATCCTCGCTCCAATCTATCTCATTCCTCTTTTCTCCTCTTACTTTTCTCTCGACGCCTCCTTCTTCTTTTTCTTCAAAACATCTCTATGTCCATCGTTGCGTGTCCCACAATTTTGTGCCGCAGTCTCTGTGCCTGTTTATTTTCTTCGTTCCAACATCCTCCTCTCTATTTTGCAACTTCCACACGCCGGATCATTGTGACGTTGACACCTCCGCGGTGACGTCCCCATAAAAACTTCTCGTTTGTTCAATTCTCACCTCGACTCCAACCTGCACACTGCGAGAGATCATCTCTACTCGGAAAAACTGCCTTCGTACATTAGTCGGTACACAGATATTGGTTCTAAAAGGCAAAAGCTACCGGATGCACAATGATCTTTTCGGCTCAGACTACCAGATCTAACTAATGTAACACGAATATAGAATTATAAAGACTATTGTGAAGGAAGAAGAGCAAACTACGGGAAAAAGGGATCGAAATCACAATGTTAAGCGGCACGTGAAGTTTCAAGAGGAAGCAGAAACTCATGCGGACCCATATGTTCCGTACCAACGCTAAAGTGCTTATTACTATGTTATATATTTATGGAATACTGGTAATGGATGCTCATCCATCTGGCCAGTCGTATTAAACCAAACAACAATCGTCCAAATACTCCTTGATAGCGTCATTAATAAAATGAAGGTTTACAAAAAAATCTGAAAGTTTTTCATCAGTTGTTAAGATTTAAGTTAGAAAAATCTATATCCATCTGGCTTGGTTTGGTTCTTGGCTGAAGTTGCCACAAAATGTCTCATATATGGAGCCCGCATGAATGAACTTTTCTTTGAACCCAGGGTGTCAAACGTACCGACACCTGATCACTCAATGTCCACCATTTTTCACTCTCATTCCCTTCTGCCGCATCTAAAAAGCCATGATCGCGTGAATTCAACGTAGAATGTATTCAGAAACTGCTCGGGGTGAATCTTAACCGGAGAAGCATGGACTTGAAGAGTTTTTTTTTCGGAACAAGTGACAGAGAGATCGGTAGGGATGTATGTGCCATAAAGGGATTATGAAAAAATATGAAATTCCATCTTTTGCGACATCCATTCGTGTTCAATTGATCATAAATATACTTATTTCAACCTGTTTCCCATTGACACAAAGAGAAACGAGCCCAACTTGAAAAATATACCTAGGCAGTAATGATATCTGTCTTCTTCTTCTTGAACAAGGTTTGAGTTCTGAATAGAGCTTTGATGTGTGCCGAGTAAATCCAATGATAATGGGTTTGGCTGTAATTCTATCATTTTAGTCTTTCCAACCCTCTGTTTTTGTCCAATTTTTTCATGATCCCTGAATTCAAAGGATTTTTTGTCTTTCTGATCGTGACAACTCGGTTTGATGACCAGTAACCGAGTTATCATTCAGAATCAATGATCAATAAATCGTTTCTAACCCACCTTTTGTTCAACTTCATCCCCAACGTTCAAAAATTCGCGTCATAATATTTATTCCACGGGACGCAATGCACACACGCCTTAAAAAATTATCTGTGGGTCAAAAAGGCCTTGATAAATGGTCGAAAGATCTGAAGCCAGCTGTCCCTTTGCATTTGGCTCATTCGAAGCGACTGTAATGGCTAGAAGGTGAAGTGGCTATCGCTCCCTGGAGGCGCTACTTTTAAACAATGACTCTCGATCTTCAGCTTCTCCCTGCGGGTGGCAATTTTCTCTATGGCTCATTAATTATCCGGTAGTTTGAGCTTTCCTGTCATACCTGTGGGGCCAAGATCTTCGATACGAAATTCATTCCCAAGGGTTCCAGCGTCGAATACATCGATGGATACCGGCGTCAAAAAAAATTCTCATTTCATTCCCAAGAGTACTGAGAACGTAAAAGCATCTCTGGATCAACAAAATGGGGGTTCCGGGGAGTCAAATCAAGAAGACGCAATGCCAAGTCCAATCATTGCAAATACTTTAATCAAGTGTCATCATGCTCCAGTAATTACTACTTTCTGGCAAAGTTTCTAGCCGTTTATTTCAATAATATTTACATCACTTCAGCCTTCAGCCAATCGATATCTTCGATTCCGTTTGTTCTATCCTCATGGGAAAATAAGTGTTGTTACTCTTTCCACTAAGCTTTCACCATTAAATCGTTTTAATTCCTTTCTTTCTTCGTCTACCAACGAAACGTCTCGCGACATGAGAACAGGCGCACAAGAGTTCTGTCTCTGGTTTCTTCATCTGGCACTATACCCACGACGTATAGCGGTACAGGTACTCTACCGATCAGATAAGCAAACCGAGTTTAGGAATCTCGTCGCTCGCGCGCGCGCGAGAGCGCGCTCGTCTCAGCCAATACATCGATGGTCAGTAAAAACACAGGGTATGAGATACGCGCGTGTAGGAACGTAGTAGTGAGTACGGTGGCCGATCTGGCGGGGCATCCATCATTTCGCGCATTCCCACATTTTTATCGAGTCACCGTGGAACGGAGAGTGGACCCTAACACCGCTCGCCTGGTATACGATAGAGGAGTAGGCACAACGCTGCACTCATCCACAGCTTTTTTTTCTTGATCCTCTTCTTCATCGCACTCTTCTTTTTTTCGACAATTCACTCTTGAGACAAACAAATGGTATGTGTGTCTATAAATCTAGGTATAAAGAAGTTTCTGACATTCTGGAGTGTCGACAATACGAAAATGTATGAAGGAAACATTCCACAACAGTTCAGTCAATCAGCCAGCATCGTAGAACAATGCCATGGATCCGTTAGACGGTAGTTTGGTCAGATAAATAGCGCTGAATTGTGATAAAGAGAGAAAGCGACAGGATTTTTTGATGGTTCGATGAATAGCGACACCTCCGTAACCTCAAATCGGATTATTAATAGTATAAAATAAAAATTCTGATGTTTTCATGCTCTGCCGGGTGAAGCGATCTTGAATGATTACAGTTGTAAGCTTGAACATCCAAAGTTGAAGAGGCTTCAAGAAAATTATACGAATTTTACACATTGGCTGCTGATACTTTAATCCTACTAGTCGAAATATTCAAACTACTCTCGGAGAACATCAGAGACATTTGAAATACCACGTAATACACGTAAACCTCAAGGTGAAAGCCGATCGAAAGAATCTCTGGTACACGGTCAATCAAATTTATGACAAAACTAAGCGAGCAATTGTAGATGAAACAAAAACAAAGTATAGAGAAATAAAGTTTCCATGATGTTTCATATCGTTTTCGATATCTCGATCCATCCATCATAAGGATGATACTCCGTAAGAAAGAGCAGCGTCTATACTATACAGAGGCTGAGTAGCCCCCTCGAATTTTATCCTCCTTTATTTTTTTTTCCGACCCACCTACAGATCGTACCTCGACGTATGTGTTAGCATGTACGAAACTACATGTCTGTATATATTAAAAGCGTGCGTCGATCCTCGATCTCGATAAGATTGTCTGCACAACATACTTACGACATATACATGAGCTACAGCTCATTCTCAAGTGAGAGAATCACCGTGGAAGAATAAGAAGAGAGAAAGGAGGATGAAGCTATATATATATATATATATATATATATATATATACTGCGAGGAAGGAAAAGAAAGGTGAGTTCGTTGAGGGAGTAGCAACGAAGCGGATCTCCCGTCAGACTCTAAGCCCTTTGGACCCTGTTATAATATACATACAGATGTGTACAATTCAATTTGTTAATAGCACTATCGATTTATCGAGATGGATGTGTATCAAGGAAGAGGTAGAGAAACAAAAGACTTCGAGCTTCGTGGTAGTGGCATGTATATCGAAATACTTCTAGTCGCTTTTACGATATAGGCAGAGGCACGGTGGTTTATCGACGGATGCATTGATCTCATGGATATATATGTATCAGCAGTCGGAACCCTTTTAGCGAACAAAAGCGTCTTTGACGTGAGAATGTACAAAATCTGTTAGGATCTAATTTATTTTTGAGATCATCCGTTGCTTGCCATTGTGATGTTTTTATTCTGTAATCGAACTGGTGATTCTTGACCCTTTTGTTCAGGTGCGCGATGTCAATCGGTGGATATTTCTCGTATGATTTTTTTTTTTAATCTCATTTCTCCAAACCGTTGTGTCATAGAAGTCGCATGGACTATAAAAGTTTTCTTTGATCCGTACAATAATGTGAGTACGCTTCGAAAAATAAAAGTGTACCGATCGTATTTATATCAGGTTTTAGGTCGATGTAAAACCACGAGGCAAACATATAATTTTTAATTTATAATGGGCGGATGAGGGCAAAGCTGTTGTGACGGAACTCTCGCATTGTATCACCGGATTTGTTTCGTAAGGAGGAGGACCGGAGAGTATCGCAGAGTGAAAAAGAAAGGAAGAAAGAAAAAAGGGAGGAAAACGGGTCATATTAGTCTGGTAAAAGTAGAAGAAGGAGGACGATTGCTGAGACAAGGTCGAGGCTGGAGCATTATGTTATCCTTCCAGTCCGCGGAGTAGAAAAGAGAACGAAAAACGGAAAGAAAAGAAGAAGAAGAAGAAGAAGCATAAAAAAAAATGAGGCTGAAGAAAAGGGAAGAAGGAACTGCTATTAGGGTTGCTCGCAAGTTGCTCCAGCTCCTGCTACGGCGGGATGAAACCTGATCGACTTATCAATAACCGTGTAATTATAGTACTAAAGAGTTGGTAGGGCTCAAAACAAGCCATAATAAGACGCAGGCACGTCTTTCCCACAAGTAACCTTATATCCCTGTGTCGTGGCGCGCCGAGCAAAGAGAGAGAGAGAAAGATAGAGGACCTTGCGTGGACCCTGCGAGACCAGGCGTCTTTCACCTTTCAGCTTTCAGCCAGCTAAAAACTCCCCCACGCTCTTTATCTCTCTTTGGTCCATTTGTTTCTCCTTTTTTGCCAGTTACCTAACTCTTTCCCTTTTCTCTTTCTCTCTTCTTCGTTGAACCTGGTTCGCTCGTCACTTCGTCAAAAAAACAGAAAAAAAAGAAAGCCCTCGGCACTTTGGCTGCTGTTTTGGGAGGCGAGCTTGTTCCGTGTGTATTCCTCCCACGAGAGAGAATTCAAAGTAAGTAAAAAAAAACTACTTGCAAGAGGAACTCGCACTCCTTCATCCTCCGATTCGTCTTTCTCTTCGCAGTGGATTCTTCACCTCGATCGCAGACTCCATTCAGACGCTCTGGGCCTCTTTCTTCCTCTCTCTCTCTCTTTCTCTCTGTTTTCCTTCGTTGTTTTGGCCCAGCAGCTGCCATTGTTGGCCCATTAATTTATTACGGTCCAATTATAGGAGCGCGTTACCTGTTGTTTGCTTTGCTTCGCTGCTGTTCCCATAGCTCTCCCTTTTTTTTCATTCTTATTCACCACTCTCCCTAAATTCATAAACTGTTTTAGCTCAGCAATTTGCACGTCACCGCTTGATGCTTTGCGCATAGCCAGAAAGGTTTGTTTGCCGAAGCACTTCAATGATTTGTCACTCATTCCTCCCCGTCAATCGATCGGGATCAAGCGGCTCAATATGCTTCGAATGAATATTCATTTGGCGCATGCCAGAGTCTGATCAAATGGTCTTGCTGGTAACGCATACCTTACTCACGTACATAAAAGGGTGAGACATCGACAGTAACATAGTTCGATGCTCGCGCCCGATCCACGAGAATCTCGAGTGACAAGCTCCGACGTAGCCTTAAGACGGTATACATGAGAACGGATAGCCGTTCCTCCGGCGGCACATCAAAGCCCACAGCATCGAGTTAATGCGCGCACTCGCCCTCTCTCGATGCTTCTCTCTTCACTCTCTTTATCTTATCTCCGATGATGACTATCCTCCACCGATCTAATAATCGCCTTTATTCTCTCACTCCTCCCGGTACAAATAAGCTCCTCCAGCGTATGCAGGCGTGAGCTCTCATTTCTTCTAAACACATCTGTGCAAAAGAAGCCTACGTCTATGGGACCAGTTGCGTTCCTTTCAATTGGTGGACTCGGGGATTTGCTACGAGATATATGACTCTCCAGCTCTCCAAGTTCGGTGGCTTCATCCAACGAATGCAAAACAACGTTTGTTTTACAATCCTGCACAAATGGCAGAAACAAAAGTTACTGGGCCGATGCAACTCCTGTCCTGAAAGAAGTCAACCAGGTACCCTCGATCTCCCCTGGCCCGTATCAATCCGACGTTGAAGATCCGATAAGAGCCTGCTCCTACCTTCGTGCAAATCGACACTCTTTTAAAAAAAAACTACCGAGGAAAAGAGAAACACTGCGAGCTTCTTTCCGTTTCTTCATCAACTTCTGTTCCACTCTGCCTCAATGTCTTTCTCTCTTTCTTTGCCTTCCTTCTCGCTCTTTCCGCTGCTCGTACATCTACAGAGAAAGGAATCCCGTAAAAGGTATTAGTAATCATACGAGTGAATGGAGAAGTTCGCAAGCATAATGCCGCGCGCGGCAACGTATCTCTCTCACCCAATAAATCTGTTTGCAATTAGCGAGCTCTACACGCGACGCTCATGATGCTGCCGAGGGCTTCTCGAATGCGAGAATAAATGACGTCATAAGGAACGAAGCTGGACGACCGCCCGCGGGGAAGACGGCCGCCGCGAGGCGAGCACCGCGCGTTCTTCTGCTTCTATCCTGAGTCTCTCTCTCTCAATCCGAAGCTCGATTCTCGAACTCGGGTCATCGAATGCGGAGTTGCGCGCGGTCGCGCGCGCACGGACCCTCGCACCACGCCAGCTTTAATAAATATCCCGAGGGTCTTCGGGCCTTGCGGGCATCGGCGAGGACCTCGCGAGACGTTTGTAATGGAGATATCGAAGTTGCCCGGAGTATAGGTGAGCTCCGCAGCTCGTCCCTTCTCTCCGATGAATCTTTGCATCGCGCCCGCTCCAAAACAACTCGACACAATCCACTCGATCCAACGGGCAACCGCGAGTTTCTTACGCCCTTTCGTTCATTCACCGATCGATAAATATACGCGCCTCTCCATCCTTGTATTCTCACATTTAAAACCGGCGGCGGAGCGATCGAGCTTCATGCAAATACGATTGCCCCCTTGCACGCCAGGATTTCTCGTAATTGGTTGCTCTCGCACTCAGTAATGACTCGAACGTCAATAGAAAATGCGAATATTCTTCGTTAATAATTTCTTAACGTTTTGCAACAAAATGTAACAACATTCCGAGATATTTCTCGCTTACAGAGCAAAGGTTCTTGTAATTTTGCAATTACTTTCACCTTTTTTTTTTGCTAATAATTTGCAGTAAATTCAACTAAATATTTTTTGCTTTGTTTTTTCTTCTCAAGTATTTAACAGTAAATTTCTAACGTTTATTCTTCAATTGCGATAATACTTTAAGCGTAACAAATTCAACGAACCGAATCAAGTGCTTGTTATTTGTGACGAGAACGAAGATTAATTTGTGAGGATAATCGCGTGTGTTAGTTTCGAGCTCTCTGATTATTATACTAAATGGCTGACTTGCATTTTTTTTTTCAACCCTCGATCCTCATCGCTCGATATAACAGATGGATGACTCTAATATGCGGCTACTCGTTAACGCAGTTACTACGAGATCAGCTCCCGAAACCAGCATCCTCGGCGTCATCGGACTAAATATCATAATCGAGAGAGTAATTTGTGTTCTCTAATTCAATAACACAAAAGAGCGTTGGAAATATCGCTGATCACGGTGCTGTTCTAGCGGGCTCACGATGAGGCTGCTCGCAATGTTTTTTTGTTGATTGTTTTTTGATTATTTTCATAATTTCACGATTAATATCCATTTCTCTGTTTTTGACATCAAATTTCCAATGCTTGTCTACAAATTCGAAGGAGTTACGAAAAAAAGACAAGAAAATTAGATTCGCTTGTAGAAAGTCGATCAACCACGAGCAATGGATTAGTTTTAATCGATTTCTGTAAAAAAAAGAAAAAAAAAATTAAGAAAACCTTAATTTATTAAACGTCAGAGAACATCGCAGATTGCTCGCAGTCGTTCCAGGAGTTACTAACAGTGCAAGAAACTTGTCTAACCCGATCGACCTCAAACGGCTCGATATTTTTTTTTTTTTTTTTTTTTTTTTTTTTTTCCAGCGTGATTGAGGAAGTGCTACATATTAGATTCTACAGAGAAAGAGGAAAAAAAAAGAGAGAGAGATTATAACACCAGTTTGCGCAAACAACGTGGTCGAGTATCGAAGTTTATGTACATAACCGCCCACCGGCCACACTTTGCATTGATCGTTCTATGCTGAAAAGCTTTTATACACGGAAACCAGGTGGTAGTTACCGAGCAACGGGGGGCTTCAACATTATCACCGTGCTGCGGCAACAACCGAGACATCATTACAAAGATCTAGGGAAATACGAAGTCTCTCTGCTCGATTTAACGAGCAACGATTATAGAAATGAACATTATTTGTCGTGCGTGTCGATAAATTATCATACTCGTTTAATCGGACATGAATATGAATAAATTTTAATCTCAAATATTCAGATTTGAGCTAAGAGAAAATGACTTTGAGGATTATTCGTACTTATTTTCAAAATAAAATATTTTTATGATGAATAGTTACCGAAAGAGACATTTTCGCAGATTTGGTTCATGAAAATTGGTTGGATAAGCGAGCTCGGATATTCATTTTTTCAAATGTGTTCAACAGAGATCGATCGGAAACGAGTAATCGACTGTCCGGAAAGACAACAAATCATAAAAAACAAAATTATTTATATTGTCAATATTATGTTGGTAGAACGTGCTCACTGCCAGTTTTTCTTCCACCGGAGTATTTTGATAATCTCTCTTTCTGTCTCCATTTGTCGCTTTTCTCACCGTTTCATGGGCATTGTCGGATGTCGAGTGCCTGGTATTGGGATTTACATAATTAGATCTTTGATATTTTTTCAGCTCTCGAGGCCAGTAGTTTCGTTATGTACGCGGCCGGAGATCCAACGAGAGATTTCCGCGACACGTGCGCAGGGAAAACAAGAACGAACGAAGCTACTTTGGCTCTTCATTTTGTACGAGAGCTTTATTGGTTCTAGTCTTTTTCACTCGACCCCCTGTTCATTTTTTTTCTTCCAATACTCTCCTTGACACTAAATTTTTTTATAAAACTTTCTATTCTGTTTTGGAACTTAAATTAATTTCACTGTTTTAAGTAAATTTGGAATAAACGTCTAATAAATATCAGGTTCTCTCGCTGTTATTTTTCCTTTTTTAATTCATTTGGAATCTGAGAGCTCTGAACGTGTGGGAGGAGGTGTGCGTCTTCCAGGGCGATCCTGTTTCCAGATAAGCCTGCGGAAACGATGCATTGTACGCAACTTACCTCATCTTTGTCCTTGCCAAGAATATCCCCATCTCTCACCCCGTAAAATGAGAATTAAGAGGCTCGGGGCGAGGACCTTCATTGGCTCACCACGTGCCCAAGTGTTACGGACTACAGCAGCGAATACCCTCTTCAGATGTGTCTGCCTCCCTCGATATGCCCTTCACAGTCCTCCTGGTAGGCTCGCGCCTCAATCCGGAAACGGAAACCACCCCTTTGCACACCGCGATCCAGCTACACCACCACCATCACCAGCACGAACTACTACTAGAGAGAACCATCCAAAAGGTACTTAACCCTTCGAGAACCTGAACCCGTAAGAAATACGATATCCCAGTGTACCCTCCACGATGGTGAACTGAAAAAGAATCCTGCTCGCACGAAAACAGATTCACGACTTGCATATTGAAAGCGAAGGACTTGGAATTTGAGAATATGATAACTTTTATGGATCAACCGGATTGCTACTGTTTCTTCAAAGACGCTTTTCGTATGTCTTTCATGAATGGAAAAAAGTATTGGACCCGAACACCATTTTCCCATGTTGAGAGTGCGTGAGATTTCATGGAAAACTGAAATAACATGGTGAGTACAGATTTACGTAGATCAAGCAAAGGCAAACAAAATTTAACGATCATCTTTGGATGGGATTAATCATCGGATTGAAAAAAAATCAAAATAAAATTCAGTGGATTCTGAAATTGATTAAAAATATTTAAAAATATTGTACTTTGCTGGTTTTTTTCTTTTCGCATTCGATGGCTGATGATTATCGATCAAACAGTGACATACGATTTTCTTATAAAGAGTGTTTGTCCGTTTGTAATCCTGCGGTGTATTGCCAGGATTGTCGTTGATACAATATAATACAATTCATTAATACGGTTTATATCAAGGGGAGTTACGTTTTACGATCTGTACACGATAGCGTCTCTCTGTCTCATATTCCTATGAATCTATTTCGAGTAATCCCCGGTGCAAACCAACAAACAGCGACAGCTGTTAACCTTGCGCTGCAGCGAAACCGGCATTTTTGTATTGGCCAACCACCGTCGCTAACCATCCAAAAATCGGACTATTACGAACTGTTCAAAGGAAGCGGAATAATTCACAAACACGATCATGACAAAAGTAAAAATTCTCTTACTCTCACGTCCTAGAAATCCGGAAGTTCTTCAAACTATCCGCAAATACCACCGACTCTCCATGGACCAAAAACTCTGCCAAGATCTTTCAAACTTATTTGCTACAAACTAATGCTCTTATTCTCTAATCTGAAGCTCGTCAAATATTTTTTTAAATCGTTCAATCGATCCAATCATTCATCGGAATACTGAGTTTGGTCCATGCAAAATAACAGCCGGTGAAAAGTAAAGATTAAACTATGTTTGGTGAAACTTTGTTTCGATAAGTTCGCCTGCAAACTACCCTTCATTAGAGCAAGTAATTGGGAATCATCGAGAATCGACAGTCTTCCAAACAAACAAGAGCAGAGTTAAGATATTTTCATCAGGATTTCAAGCATCCCGTATATATACGATCCACGGGATTCGCAGTACGAAAGATGAGAAAAAGGAGGTGAAAAATGAATGGAGGAAAGAAGGGAGGGAGAGAGAGAGAGAATTGCGGGGCGTTCGAGACACCTGGCCACCAAGAAGAACGAGAGGTTCCGCTTTCACGCGAAATAAGATCACTCTTCGAGATTACGGACCATTATCTCCGGCTAATCGGAAAGAGTTCGATCTCGGTGGTCGGCTGAAATACTTGCTACGGTAAATACCGTAAAAGGAAATATCCGGAGGGGCAGATGCCGCCGTGCGCGATGTTCAATAGGTTCACGAATAATCGACAACAACATCGAACACGCACATTTCGAATGTGTAGAGAGATGAGAGAGCAAATTGTACGACGAAAGAAAAACTGTAACAGGAAGCCGAAGGGCTGGGTACGTTGATTCTGCTGGCGGAGAATAGGAATCATGAGAAGAGGCTACAGGAGCATTGAGAAAGAGAGACAGAGCCATAACTCTGCAAGAAGGGCGGCTAATCTGCTTGGCAAATATTTGGATTGCCACATTCACCGGTTCGTACACAGGGTCCATAAACTACCATTATGACATTCCACTTTGAGATGAATACGGAGATGAGAACTGAATTTGTTCACATTCACCCCGAGCAGCTTCACTCCCGCATGAGAAACTCATGAGATCACCGAGAAAGGGGATACGGGAAGACAAGAGGGAAAAGAAGGAAAAATATCTTGATCGCAGTGCAAACTTTCGGAAATGTCTCCATGAGGCTTTCAATTGATCCAGAATCTTTGGAAGAATTGAAGAACCAATTTTTAGTCAGGTCCGTTTGAAATATGATAGTGCTGAATCATCGAACCAATTGGTGAAATCCACCCGTTCTTTTTTGGGCTGCGATATCCTCGTTCGAGACTCATTCGTCACTGGTTTCGTCCACCAAGTCCGAGAGACTAGTGGTTCGTTACACAGAAACTCAAAAGTCGTACAAAAGGGATGGGACTTGTTTCTGTATCTATTTCCGAAGTTTACGTTGAGTGTAAAACTGTAAATCCACCAGAAAGAAGAAGCGAAGAGGTAGAAGAGGGGTAGGGGAGGCGATTAAGCGGTACTCCGGTAAGACCTGGTGTCACAATGGGATCATCGCGGCTCGCCGAGCACCGATCTGCTTAACATATATCCGGCGGGACTCGCAGCAGCTTCGAGATTCCCTCTCGTTTCGACTCGATCGCGGTGTCTCTTCACGCTTGATGAAAGAAAAACGAGGAAGAGGTATGGGAATGATGATGATGATGAAAAGCAACTGAGAATAAGAGAAAAAGAGAGCGAGAGAGAGAGAGAGAGGCACAAGCCACGGTATCCCGTAGCTGTCAAGAGAGGACCTCTCCAAAGAAGGTCTCAACTCTTCTCTTAATTCCCATTCTTGTACTCCACACGACAGAGTCTGCGGCTGAGTTCTCATACGAATATAAGAACTAAGAAAGGAAAGGAAGAGAGAGAGAGAGAGAGAGAGAGAGAGAAGAAGAAAGATTAGCTTCTTAACCAAATAGGCTTAGCTTAGCACATTCGATCCTTGGTGCTCGTCGTCGTCGTCGTCGTCGTCGTCAGCATTCTCGATCTCTGTTTCGTCCGAGTCTGCTCTACGCAGATCTCGACCAGTTAACGATCCTCTGATTCCTTCCTTCGGTATGTCCGAGAGAATTTGAGATCTTCCCCCTCCTCCGACCAAGACGCTAATCTGGTTAGTTCGAGTTTGGACGATCGGATGACGAAACACCGATATAAGAACGTGAAGGAGAGACAGTGTCCTTAGAGGGACCATGGAATATGATGTTTTCTCTAATAATCTCTGTATATACTCAAGTGATGTCTGTGTTGGACTACATTTACGTTTTGTTGCTCTTTGTTGACTGAAACTACCCGGGAATTATCGTTTGACCAGGACCGATTGAAAATTGGATCAGCCCAGTCACGCAAAAGCCGGAAAGACGTGAATGTCGTCCGGAAGAAATGCGACATTTTCCCACAATCTTGCTTGAGACGACCACAATAAATGAATCTTTCCATCACGAATTACTTCCGGATAAATTTGAGGAATTAAAAAAATCTCCAGTCCGAAGTTTCAGACTTCAAGAGTCAACAAAATGTTTCATCTTATATTCTGCCTAGAATTTGGCCCGAATATCATCGCTTATACCCCTGTTTCTAGATATAATCAAAGGACAACATCAACATGTTTTTCTGACTTTGATAAAACCTATTTGATAGGGGGCCTCGAATTTGCGGCTGAACGGTTAGATCCTAAGCCGACGGTAATGTGACATTCAACCGGTAAATATAAGCGCACGTGGTGATCCCTCTTCTCAGGAACAGGCAGTGTTGGTCAAACGGGGGTAATCCTGCTCGACGAACCTTAATCGCTGGGTTGACTAATCGCAATGTTGTACGGATACAGAAATACAGCGAGCCCACTTTCCCTCTTGGAGTCGTATCAATAATGGAAGATAAATTATTCGTTATTGATAACTGACGAGCAGGACGAGTACTCATTGGGGTACGGGAAAGCCGAGAACTCGCGGACGTTAATAGAGCAACACGATAATTGCTCCTTGCCTTTGGTGATCATCTCTGCTATCATAGTTCAAGTAATTTATGTGTATGGACGATGGTAAACTGAATAGAATATCCAGGCCAAAACAAAGAGTCCTCTGCACGAACTTACCACAGGATTATTTATTCAAAACCAGAAGGAACATCCACGTTCCGCGTAACCGCTAAGGATACGTTTGGGTGAACCTGGTCTAGGAGCAAAAGAGAGCATAAATATTTCAATAACCAGAGTATTAAGCCCAATAAGATTATATTTGTGGGTGGACATCAAACGGAAAGGGGACGAATGATACTGGATAATTTCACCCATATATTTGTATACTTTTGTCTGTATTTTTTTTACTTCAAATACGAGTCTTTCCATCCCTGAGAGTGTCCGTTGAGTCGTCCGTGTGTCAGCTAGCTCAGGGTTCGTCCGTCCGATCACTCGAGGGCTGCTACGATCGCGCGAGAAGGCCAAGTGGCGATTTCGTGACGTTCATAACATCGAGCGTTCCTCTTCAGTGAATCATTAATGGATCCATGATGGGGTCGTGGGACGTCACAGCTGTGATCGCTGCCAAGACCGTCGAGGCTCTTCGGAATCGCTCCGATCAGAACCTATCGCGTGCTACTCACCGCGTCCGCTCCCTTTCCTATTCCTGTAACGATTCTTTGCTTTCGATGGATATCCATGGTTTATCGATACCCACATGTATGTAAGGGCTCAATTGAATTATGCACGAGTCTTTTTTTCCTTCAGAATTTATACCGAAGGGAAACAAGCGCCGTACGCCTGTCTCGTTTTTTCAACTTAAAGATCCGTGCAATCGCGACTGGTGAAACGATTGGCGTAAAGTATAAAGTCATTTTTGACACTTACAGGGGCTTCATGGATAGCGGGTCTTCCAGTCACTTTCTGGCTGACAGTGGTCTATGCAAAACGTTGGTTTGAAATAGCAAGTAAATACAGCACGCTTCGTTACTGATTCATCCAAAGAGGCGACTAATTGAATCAACCTTAATTATGGACTTCTGAAAAAATGTAGCACTAGCCAACCTCCGATATGCGTTAGAATTTTTTTTCCACGAAAATATGCTTTGTCCCTCGTATTCCTTCACATGTTCGCTGAGACTATGGAGAACCCTGTGGAGGGTAGTTTCCAGTATCGGAATGTGCATAATTCAGGAGTTCACGGCTGGCGTCAGGTAGCTCATACGCGGTCGTACACCGAGGGCAAACATATACGACAACGACAACGACTGTTCATAGAAACCATATCGAGCGATGCCTGTATGATTACACAAGGAGGAGTATTTTTTTTTCCTTCTGGCAGAGGGAGTTATCACTGTATACGTATATATCGATCGCGATATGAATTCGACCGATTACTGGCAGAGCAATTTCAACAATTTTCTTCAACAAGAAGAGGTCTCCGGTTGGTTTACTATGAGAGGGATATATACGTGCGAAGAATCCCAACAATTTATTTAATACTCTCAAGTCCCTTTGATGCAGCTATTCTGGATCATTCAATGTGATCAAAGTTCATTCAGGGTTAAGATAAATTCTAGTAATAAAAATCATTACATTATTAGACATAATCCTTTAATAAAGTGTATATGTGCGCGAGTGACAGTGGAAAATCGTGTGGATATCGTTTACAGACGTAGATGAATATTAATCAGTAATCACGTCGTGTTTCCAACAGGCTAGCATGCCCCAGTAACTGATCGAAGCGACAATATATCGGGGCATCGAGAGACCAGGCTTCATACAAAGTACACGCATTTATACACAACCCGGTGTCGCTCTATATACCAGCAAATGTCACACAAACCGTCGGAGAGACAATGTAAAGCGGGCAGCGGGTTATTCGTTTAATCGACTGATTCAATAAATCCGTGCGCGTTCCAAGAGGGAGAGCATCAGGGTTGCGCCCGACACTCTCAGCTCTCGATGCCGAACCGCTTCACTCTCGCGCGTTCCATTAATTCGAATAAATTAATGTGAACCTAGTGTTGACCCGACATATTCTACGTATATCTATATACAAGATCCCATCCGAGCCTTTTATTTTCTCATCGCTTTTTTGCTCGATCTCTCTATTGCGAGTAACAAATACGATTAGGAAAGGAAAATAGATCTTAGACCCAATTCAGGGGGAACAAAAGTTGAGCTAATCGAGCTGATCGAGTCTTTAGAGTTACAGTAAAGGATAGCGAAAGCGAGTATCAAGGCTTTTTCTAGGTTGGCTGAAATCCAGATGATTGACAGTCCAGATTCCAACTCGTATAACATCCAGAAAGGACCACATTGAAGTTCTGCCTCCTCGATCATTATTTCTGGAGTCTCTCATAATCGTTCCAGACTGATTACGCAATCACTAACCCTTGGCTCGTTCAGATTTTTGTCAGCCTTCCAAAAATCACGTATCTTCAAGAGCCTCAATGACTAACAATGATAAAATGAAATGAACGTATAAAAATGACGAACCCGGAGAATTCGCTAACTCGATTTGAGTCGCACGAATTCCTTGGGTCGCTTTTCCACGTTGCTCCGAGAGCTTCTCATTCAATGACGAAGCGGTAGATGAATAGCCATATAGCGGGGGTCACAGAGTGGGCGCCTCGTGGACCACTTGATTGCTTATTGACCACTGTTGACTCGTGTTGACACCGCAGACCTTAGTTTGATGGATAAATGCACGGTGAGCGCCCACGCCAGGTTGCGGAATCCGCCCTGGCACCGCTCGTATAAACTTTCCTGCAGCTACGTCTCGTTCTTGCCTGCGTTACTCCGCGCTCGCATTGCGATGCAACGAGATTTCTCCGGCATCGCACCCATTAATCGAGAGACACGCGAGGATCATCTGGTACAACGAGTGCCTCGAATGTTACGTAATGCGTGGACGCAGCGAGGTGGGAGACTGAAAAAGTTTTTCATGTCGCAGCAGCTTGTTTTTCTTCCGTTAGATTCTTTCTCTGTGCAAAAATGTTGCTTTCCCATTTTTTAGGTCTGTATAAAAAGCAATTTTTGGCATCGAATGATTGAGTGGAAGCGATCCAGCAAAAATCTTGAAGCAAAGATCGATATTATCTTCTTGAGAGTCAAAAATCTTGGCATTGAAAAGCCCAAAGGATGGATCAAGAATGAAAATGTCTTGAAATGGAATCAGCATCATCGTTGGTAGACAACAATTCATATCCTTTGATTATGCGCCATCAAATCTGGCTTCGTCAACCAGGACAATTATCTCGAGAGCATAACAAGAAAGAAACTGCCATTCGCATTGAGAGCGTAGACGCGAATGATTGTTGATGATGGATAATGAAAGACGGAGAATATAAAATAAGAAACAAATATGTGTGTAAGAAGGAACGGTGATGAGGAACACGCGGAGCATCAATCTATTTGGATGCTTAGCGAAGACTCGACAATTATGATATTTGTCCCCATTAGTCGAATTGGGGTGGTGACTCGCATGACCCCTACTGATCGCGACTGTCCGCTGATATAACCGGGCGCGCAATGGACCTGGGGGTCAAATATGATCGCTCCTCTCCCTCTCCCTATCCCCCGCGCGCGCGATTCTCTCCTTTAATCAGCTTTGTCTCTCGCTCTATCATCATTCTCCTTCGCAATTCAGCTTTTTTTCGGCCTTCCCACCCACGCGTTCGTCTCTCTCCTTTTCCTCATTCCTCATTCGCCCATCTCGTGTGTCCTCTCGTCTTTGTCATTCATCCAACAAGTTCATGCTGCTTCCCTCCATTTTTTCTCTTCGTTTTCCAAGATGTTGACAGTTCTCTCGCGCTTGTCGTCATTTCTGCGATACTTCTCTTGCTTCTCGTAGCTTCCTCGCTGTTTTTCATTCTTCTGGATCAACACAGAATTCCATTGAACACCTACGCACTCCCAGCAGCTCCGACGTTCAGCCAAACCAATCTACCACCAATTGACAACGCAGAGCCTTTTCGTACGTTCTTATAATTAATGACAGTCACCATATTCTCGTCATTCCTGGAAGCATGAGTTCTGAAAATACACCAAAGAGCTCCTTACTTCATTTAATATTATCCGTACAACGATATCGTGTCTCTGACTTCGTGCTGAGAGGAATTAGGATGCATCTCCTTCCGCATGCAGCATCATCGCACTCGCCTTAACGCGTTGATCTCCTCGAGTCCGAGAAGACAAAAGTAACGTTAAAACCGTAATGTGATATTACCGAGAAAATTGGGTCACGTGAGCTCGGCAACACATGCAATTGAGGCTACGAAACACGGGGCACGTACGCCGGCATATCGCGTCTCCCATAACTCATTTTTTATAGCTAACAAAAAAATACTCGAATTATAAATTAAAATGATAATTGCACGAGATTTGCTTTTTTTTTGTTGATCCAGAAATTGGATCAGTGTTTGATCAGCAGGAGAAAAATTTTTCCTTCACTCGGAACAGACTACGAGATCGTTGAACGCGAAAATCGAGTCTCGAAAGGTGCACAGAAACGTTCTTAGAATAAATAACAATCCGTCGCTCCCTTAATTTATTTACTACGCTTCTGATAAAACGTCAGCGAAATTGTTTGGATTCTCAATGGTGGTGAGATGCTGGAAAAGGTACGAAGGGACGGAAGACCCGATAATAATACCGTGACGGTGATCGGCGCGGCGTTGGTGTCGCAGAACCGGATTCGTGCACCTCCTTCGGGCATCCGCGGCTGATTCGTCCCTCTCAATTGACGGGGGCGTTGCATACAGGTACCCATATCCGGTTTGGGCTGGGCTCTATCGCGAGACACTCACAACTCCGTTGCTTCGCTCTTTAACGAACTCGCGCGCCTTTCCCTCCTATTTCGTATCGAGACTCGCGACATGCCCAGTCGATCCTCAACTCGTTCTCAGAACACAGTTGTAACGTACAGAGTAAGACTTTGAATGTCTTTTTGAAAAAAAAATCTTAAAAATCTCAATTTCTCGTCGTTGAGCTCGGAATTTTTGAATTTTCGTCAAAATTATCAATTTTTTCATATTTCATTTAATATTCTCCATTAAAAAATCGTTGGACAATTGTGAATTTTTTGCAAAAATTCGTTTCGTTGTGGCCACAAAATTTGAAATTATTTGAAAATTTGAATAAAGTAGAAAAGTTTGAAAAATTTATTTGCAAATGAATTTTTTTGAGTCTTTTTGAGTTTTTGAACTTGGAATGAACCAACAAGTGGTAATTCCCTCGTGGATAATTGAATAGAAAAGTAAGGGAGTCTCTTTCTCGCAGAGGGAGAAAGAGTAAAATCGGGGGCGGAGCAGCGTTGCGGTTGCATAGATTAGCGCCTGCGCGCGTACAACACTCATTAGTGGATTTATTGCCCGTTTTCCCGCTAAATCCCTCAGTCGGGTATTGTCTGTTCGGCACGCCCACTCTCCGTGCCTTTGACGCACATAGAACTGTGCAACTGAGTAATAAATAATATTGTATAGACAATACTATACACGCGTGTTCATCGGTGCCTCTATACAGAAGCAAAAAACTTTCTTCTCTCTCTCTCTCTCTCTCTCGTGCTCTGGCTCGATCAAATTGGCATTTTTATTTCCTTTCTGCCTCTTTCTTTTTTAAAGTCTCTTTTCCTTGTGATCGATCCGATCGCAATTCGAATAAACACTCTAAATCGTGCTCAAATTAAAAAATTTAGCGATTACCTCGTCCCCTCTCTACGTTTTTTCGTCTTTCTTCATAAATTTTTTTTACTCCATAACTAGTTAATTAGTAAGAAAATGAAGAAACAAATAAATATATGGTTTTTTAAAAATTGTTTTCAAGTAACTCGTAAAGCCTTGAAGCAGGATTTTGAATTCATTACGATAATGAATAACCCGTGTCAAAATAAGATCGTAAATAAAAGCAACGAATGGTATTAGCATGCATTAAAACGTTGGAAGTTTGAAAATTTTTGTCGAATAACCAACAACATGGGTAAATAGCAAGCGTCATCGTTTCGACTAGATGATGAGCCTCGAGAGAGAGAAACAGGAGTCATAAATCTTTTTGCGGTTTGGCGCGAGTCACACTTGTTTGGAATAACGATGAAAAAGTTTTGTTTCGATGGTGGTGAGTTGAAGGATCGAAAAGAAACTTGCGGTTATTTACATTCTTGTCTTAGCACGCACACAGTTGGAAATATTCGTCGGAGAGGAGAGAGCTCGAAGAAGGGGGGGAGAGCAAAGGATACAGAACGGATGCGGAGAAAACACTCTCGTAATCCTTCATATTGAATCGAGTTAATCGGCGTGTCCTTTGAACTGGTGTATCCTGGCTGCTAATGGGTTATAGTAAATTTGTGGTCGAGCAAGGCCAAACGGATCAATTTTGCTGGAAATAAGAATGTATATAACGCTTGTTGGATCTACCTTTGAGGAGATTATACCATCAGCAACAACTTTATGTACTGTACACGACAAATATATTCCTTCATCACACTCGATCAACTACCAAACTAGAAAATGAGTCGTAAATTATTCTTGCGGTTTTCATAGCAAAGCTAAAGTAATACGAAGTGACGGTAATCGGGGCCTGAACTCAAAGCAAAGACCCAAGTATACATTTTTGGTCTTTCTCTCTCTCTCTTTCTCTCTTTTGCAATACCCAGATGAGTGAATAACATTATGGGTATGACTGAAATTTTGCCACTCTCGTAATCGTAAGCTACCGTGATCACGTCGAGGCCTTCCTCTTCTCAAGTTTCTCCTCCCATTCCTCCCACTCTTTCTCCTCTCCTCCCCTCTCCTCTCTCGTGTTTTCCTTTATTTCTCAACTCGTATACACACATACTTTAGGCCTATTTGCTGCTGCCCACCATACCAAAACTATAATCCCTTCTCATCGGTCGCTAGTCTCGTTATACCGTTCCTCGTATTACGTCGGCTTTGTTCTCGGTTCACTTCAACATTTTCGATCGTCCTGCATCAACTATAATTCGGAACCATCCAATTTTTGCACGTTGCATATCACAGCTCGTGCGGCGCTCAACGATATATATTTTTTCTAACTCGATGCAAATGAGTGCAAAATCTCATTCGTTGTTACTGCTGAATTCAACTTCGGTCAAATCTTATTATTCTGGATTTTGATTCTGCAATAATCTCAAAACAAGCAATTGTTTCAAATTTCAGAATATCGTTGAATAGGAATAAAAATCATTAAGAAAATCCATAATTCCAAGAAATCCAAGAAAAAAAATCCATAATTTTTCTGTCACGAAATTTGTTCCGGTAGTTCCCTGCGAAAAGCGTAAATCAAGCAAAAAATCAATGGATCATTGATCGCTACAAAATTTTTTAAAAGACCGTGTACCACGGATCAAAAAATTTATATTTTTGATACGAAATCGATGTGACAATTTGACAATAAATGAAAATAATAAAGAATCGATGAAAAGCTCGATGAAAAAGCATCTGCTTGTCATCGATCTTCGAGTTTCTCGTCATCCGGGTCACGATCGTTTAACGAATGAGCAAACTTCGAAAAACATTTTCACAAAAAACCTGAAGAAGTTTTAACGTTAAGGACTCGAAAAAAAAAATCGTCACGAAGGACAAGAAGTTGTTGAGAAAATTTTATTGGATTGAGATTTTATGAGAGCTGTGTGGTAAAAGGAAGCAGATAATTGGTAATTGCGAGCAATTGCACGGCGTAATCCTGTTAACTGGATCTCGAGCAGCCAAGAGGGCGAACGTCCCTGGGGTGCAAGGGCTTACTAGCTCCGTGTATACATTCTCATATATAGAACTCTGGAGGGAGCAAAAGTCTGAAAAGCCGAGGGATGAAGATGTAAGAGCGTGTCCCAGGTCTTTTCGAGTACGCAGGAAGAATGGTACACAGGAATTAAAGCCAGTGCTCTGACAGGAAAGCCGTGAGAGATCTCACTCGATCCTTCTAGTCCGGGCACTTGAATCGAAAAACGCGACTCTTGTGAAATTTATTCGATTTAGTTACACCGCTTACCTCATCATTATACATCGATGAGCAGGTATAGCTTTTTTCATATCTCAGGTGTACTTATTCCGCGATATTAAACGAAGCGTTATTTCGTCGCCTTCGGGGTATCAAAGCGGAAGTAAACTGTTCTTTCATCGAATTTCTCCTCGATCCTGCTGACCATGCTGCGATATATTTATATTTCTACAGCGATAAAGTGTCCTTCGTTTCTGCTCTCAAAAGAAACGCGATTCCTGCAAGCTTTCGGCAGAAACAATATTTCTGGGAGTCCTTCGACTCGACGAATCGTCGAGTGGATTTGTGGGAACATTCCGGAAGTCGATACTCAACCAACGAACTAATCGAATTAGATGTTCGATGAGATTTTGCGGCGTGCCGTGCCAAAGAGTAGTAACATCCGATGAATAATTTCGACGGTTTCGAAATTGCGTAATTCACCTTCGAAACTCGAAAACTCTTTTTCGGTCGCGAGGGTCGAGCAACAGAAAAAAAATGGAATATGGATGCAGCCAGGATTGTCTCGGAAGATGGTCAGATAATTTTATTGCTCCGCAGAAGCTGGCTCTCAATATAATGCCGGAGGATTACTCAGATTTTTTGCTGCTTCGCTTCTTCTCGAGGGGCAAAGGTGCGATGAAAAAAAAAAAAAAAAAAAAAAAAAAAAAAAATTATATTGAGGTAAGGTGGCTTTGCGGAAAACCGCGAGAAAGACACTGAAGAAAAAAGCCATAAAAAAAAAACGTATATACGTGTGGTCGGAGAGCTACTGTCTCGAATCTTCCGAGAGACTCTTTAAGGGTCACTCTCGCGCTTCATCCCTTTTAGACGCGCTCCCGTAGAGGGTGCACTCTCCGAGGCTTTGAAGAATTATTGGATCGTGCTACGATCCACAGAGCCTATGGGATTGGTGAGATTGTCATTCGACGCGAACTCCTATAAAAAAATTTTTTTTTTTAAATGTATGGACCCTTTCAGAAGATTTTTTGACACGTACAAAGACCGCGAGAGACGCCCTATTATGCCTGTGCATTCTCGTTCCATGCTAAGTCGTTTCGCTACGACACCGAGCAAGTAAAGGGCGCAAACCTCAGCGAGAAAGGTGCAAGCAGCCCTTTGTTAACGAATCTCTCGAATACGGGGGTGAAATGCGTGCTACGCAACGAGCTCTCTCTCTGATAAATGGAGGGAAAAAGAAAAAAAAAGTCTCTAAAACGATCCGATCTGGAGCAAAAAACGAAGAGCCATAGTTTGTGGTTTTCAGCAGCTACGGAGCACGACGTCGAGGAAAAAAAAATCAAATTCTCACGTTCCTAGCTTCATCTATCAGAAGAAAAAACCAATTGTCTTAATGATTTGCTGGAATTTGCTTAATCGCAGCGATGGATCGAAGAATTTAATTTCTCGAAAAAAAATGTCACTCTTTCATGGGTTAATGTTTTATTCACGTCTAAATGTAACATAAAAATCTTATTATATCGTGCCAAGAAGCAAAGCGATGATTGAAAAGAGGAGCCGAGCAAACAGGTTGTATGTTCAGTGACAACCCTTTCACGGTTGAGAATCGGATTCACGGAAATCCATAGCCGACTATGAGAAATCTTATTATAAGCGATTTGTACCAGGCTTTTCTAGAAATATAATAACCAAAGACCTTTCACATTGTAATCCTGCGATCAACGGAGAATGTCACTGTTAGGGGTGCTCGACTGCTTTTTTTTTTTTTTTCTTTTTTTTTTCCTTAGCCACAGTTGGACTTGGATCGCGACTGGTATTTTGTGAGAACGTTTTTTTTTTGGCTCTCGCTTCCTCTTTGGATGTAAACGTCGAAGATTCTCTTGGCTCATGAAGGGCTGAAATAGAGTTGGCAGAAACAGTTCGCTCGTATTTTTCGTGTACGTTTTCATCGGGCTCAATGAAGCTTTCGGAGACCATAAATATTTTTTTTTCCTGATCGTTTCCGAGTTTTCTTGATTTCGAAGGGGTTGAGATCGCGAGAACGAAAACACGAGTTCGGAAATAAGCTGCACCTGCCTACACCTCGATGTACGAGGCAGAAGGTCGCGTTTCCACTAGTTCAGGAGTAACTTCGTTATCCAATAACAAACCTGCTCGGAATTAGGCTCCACCTCATTTTTTTTCTAGCTACAGAACCATTATTATTGCACTGGGAAAGAAAATTTGTTCATTTAATCGAATCCATTGTGTTGGACACGATAATTTGGCAGATTAAAAAATTTCTTTGTCGAATGACAAATGATTTAGTTCATTCAACCGAATCATGAAAATTGTTCGTTCGAAAAAATCAATTATTCGCTTACGCATACTCCTCAGTTGCTGCAACAAACACGCGTTCGAATCTCAATCATCCAATCGACTAAACAACGATTGTTCGGATGAATAAATGAATCAGTTTAGTTCGATGATATTTTGTTGCTTCAATATCAATTTATTTAGCTGCACCAAAGCTTTGTTGGTTCGACCAATAACTCGTTTCAATATTTACAAATTATTTATCATCTTATCTGAAAAATATATCGTTGCTCCTGTCGAATTAAATATTTTGGTTGAGAAAAACAAAATGTTTTGACAGTAAAGCCGAAATTGCATTTGAGCAATTGACAACGAAGTACTAAATCCAATTGATGCTAAAAAAAAATTCTCGAGAATAATACGAGGACGATCGCATTGCCAATAACCTTACAGCAGATTGAAAGAAAAGAAAGAAAAGATTTGTTAGTCCTTCTCCCGCAATTCGACCGACGTTTTTATCCCGCTTACCGTGTAGTGCGAGAGTTTCTGTGTGATCCATGGTCAGGGAGTCGTCACCGCAAATGTTATTTTTTTTATTTTCTTCTCAAAAGATGGTGGTCGAGAAATATAGGAACGAGGAGGGATGCAACAGCTGTCCCCCCTCCCTCGAGGCACGAAAAAAGATCTCGTTTGCCCGAGGCATGGAGAAACAAGAGAAAGAGAGAAAGGGAGAGAGAGAGAGAGCAAGTTCTACGCTGAATCCTCCCCTGTCCGGGGATGAAGAACCAGTCAAGCTCGACGTTGGTCTCTTCATCCTCGTCGAAGCTCTCTCACCCCGTACGATATCACAACACCAAACGCCTATTTGTTACACGATAAATATGTAACTGGAACACAATGTTAGTCTCGGTGGTTCGTCCATTTCTTGCTCCAACATAAAACACACGTACACTCATGCACAAAACGAACAGGCCAAGTCTAAAAGGGCGTACCCGACGCGATTTAGCCTACAGGGTAATGACAGGGCCGAGTCTTTTTTGTCTTCCTCGATGGGATATGTGCACCGTAATAGTTATTCGAAGCAGGATCCCCTATGGGGAACCGCGGGGAATCAGGAGCTCTGGGGGAAGGGCGAGGGTTTGCTTGGATCTGCACAAAAATATATACATATATAGACCGAAATATTGAATGATTCGAGGGCCAACATTCTAACCAAACCAACACCTACCCCGGGGAAACAACGTCTACTTTGTATGAGGTTGTTGTGCCTTTCCTCGATGTCCCTACACATCGAAGAACCGCGGGGTGCGTACATGGAGACGTCACGATTATATATTTCGATTCATATATTCATGCATACGTCTGTATAAACGGACATGCGAGTGTCTGCGTTTTGTGACTATCGCATTTTTTATTTTCTTTTATTTTCATGTGTGTTTTTGCTACCGCACACGTTTTCGCTGTGTATTTGACAATGGATATATGTATATACTCGGCGATAGCTCCGCAGTTGAGAGTTACGATAAAAAGCGAGAGAAACATGCGGCAGATGGTTGACGCGGAGTCAAAAGTTCTCCAATAAGGGCTTAGTTACAATAACATCACTCGCATTCACAAAATTAGGCCATGAATGTCCGCAGAGCCCTTGCTCCTCTTCTCCTTTATCATCTTTCATTCCTTTGGGACTGAAAATACTCGAAAGTCCTGATGTACTCCCTGCAGAAAGAGAGACAGAGAGAGAGAGAGAGAGAGAGAGAGAGAGAGAGCCTCTCGGATGACAGAACCTTGTCCGGAAAAATTGCTTCGGGCTTCCCCGAGACAATGACGCGACGACGATCTGCGGTGAAGACACGTCACGGCTCTACCCATGGACATGAATGACGTTTTTTTTTTCGTTTACAAAGAGCCCTTTTGCTCATTTCGTGAGCCTGATTTTCATACCTGAAAATCAGTGGAGCTAATGCTATGATCTGTCAATTAGATAATGAATGTGGCAAGAACGATTGAATCGACTCGAAACAACGTCGTTGATCGACATTTGTTGATCGCGATTGATGCACTTAAATTTGTTGCTTCCGATCTAGGGACCTCGATTCAAATGAGATTTTCATTCTACGATTTCTCGCGGATAATCGATCGAAAGATTTTTAATATAAATCCACATTGTAACGTTCCACGAAAGTTCGGATTGCCTTCGATGATGCTTAATCTCGCAAGGCTCTCTCCATTATTTTTATACCGAGTTGGAGAAAATTCGTCGAGGATATAGAGAACCGCAGGATTTCTAAGTAGGATAGATCCTATTAGCGGTGCCTCCGACAACTGACAATCCTATGTTCCACGGATATTTATGACATCGGGTTTATCCGTTTATCCTTTCGGGCAGAGGTGACAATGCGACATTTGAAGATAGCGAAAGCCACTCGAAAATAAATCGAAGGGTTTGACGATTATCCGACGTATCGGTTTTGATAATCTGTAGAATTTCATCGGTTTATTGATGTCAGCGAGTGTGTTTGAAAATGAAACATTCATGACTGTAAAAATGCTCGATTGTTACGGAATTTTATGAGGCAATCGCTTTAAAATTGAGTCAACGCGCAAGAATATAAAATTACAGGAAAAAAAAGCCATTTTCGAATGATCCCTCGACCACGAATTTGTCCTTAATCATATGCATTACGATAACAAGATTCTCGTTCGACGAACTCTGCGACGACAAAAGTTCTGCACTTATATCAAATGGCTCGTATATAAGCGAAATAACGCGATTGATCCAAGGATAACAGAGTGGAGAAAATGTCTCCGATGGAAAAAAAAAAAACTCTACTTCGAACGATACGAAAATTGTACAGTCTCTCTCGCTCTTTCCCTTTTCACAGACAAAGTTTGATGCGAGGGCTCGCCTTCGATTGTAGCTTTGGACGTCGAGGGAATAAGTCCATGTGCGAAACGCTTGTAAAAGTCTTGTTCAGCCGAACGTGTATTCGAGCTCTGCTATACAATTCTGAATCCATAAAAATTTTCATAAATTTACAGGCTCTCGACGAATTGTTTCATTTTCTTTTTCTTTTTCATTCCTGTACAATCAAATTTCTATGAACAATCAATCTCTGATAATCAAATTTATTTTTCAACTCCATTTTCTCCACATTTCTTCCAACAAAAAAGCCAAAAAATGTTGAGCAATTCTCTCCCAAATTGTTAAAATTGATAAAATCATTTTTCCCAATTAATACAACTTGCTCGTTTTCAAAACCGTTATATATCGAAGCTCCCTAAGGTCGATCTCACACAAGAACGTATCATTTTCTCGCTATCATTACGTGCATGGGAGGGCTGATCATCGACATGGTCGTTTCTTTTTTTTTTTTTTTTTTTTTTTTTTCTAAAAGTACAGCTTGTCCCTATAGGTAGGTACTTTCATCCGAGGGAGAAAGCCAGTGATCATACGACGAGCCACTGTAAAAGAGTACGTTATAAGGTGGTGGGAGCTTGTCCACCTGCCCTGACCTATGGACGTGCATATGCGAGGATAGTTGGACGTTGTAGAAGCGGAAAGCTGACAACAACCCCAAGCTACAGTGGTATACTAGCGTGCGAACGAGCATTCGTCGTTTACACGACTATCAATAACCGATTAATTATTCAATCGGGTCTCGAGCAAACATATATCCATAAGCATATAAACTTGATGGTACACAAAGTCCACATTCGTACAAGCGTTTAATACACCTTGCAAGTGATTCGTTCAACGTGTATATACTACACTTCTTATGACTTTTGTTCCTTCATTCGGAATTCCGTAGATTATAAATATAGACTCTGCACCGCGATCAAGTGTCGCTGGACAATTGTCTGTTTCCCAACATTACGTTTTTTTTTTCCTGCTTTTTCTTCGTTTTTTTTTTCTTCTTCTTCTATCTTATCGTTACGAGACAACCTACCATTTAAATTGATCGCTGGATAACTTATGAGCTTTGCTCAGTTTCGACAAATACCGAGAATTTTAATCGGTATTGATTCAACTGCTGGGAAAAACGAATGTAACTTGGCTCTCGGAGAGAAACAACATATTTTCATTGGAGTTTCAGCATTTTCGCTGAAACATTTCCTTACTTTGTGGGATTTCAATACCTTTTTATTTTCTGATTTTCACTTTTCATATCTCGACTGTTTATAATTATCGCTGGATCCGTATAATTGTTTGGATGATCTTGAAGCCACTCGACGAAGGACGCATTTTCAGCGAGTGTTCGATGCAATTTCTCACGAATCAGAAAGTCCGATCGTTCCGAGCGTGTAAATACGGATTTTTTTTTTTTTTCGTTGCGATTTCACGTGTATCGAGTCGAATATATTTATTCGTGAAGATTACGAGAGGTGCAAAAATCGGTGAAAAGAAAAGAAAATAAAAAAAAAAAAGCTCGAACGTTATTTCATTGCCGTCTCTCGGTCTGTAGTGGCTCATAAATTTGCGTTTAAGAGATTCGTCACGCTACCCCGTTGAGTTTCATCGTAACGGCTACAATATAAAAGCTTCGCGGTATATATAAATACGTATATATAAAGGATTGGGAAGGATAACTAATATCAAAACGTCTCAATCCACGTTTATTCGCGGCAACGGAGTTGAGGGCGCGGAGGAGTAGAAAGAGATAATACGAGAAGATGAAAAAATATATAAGAAAGAGAGAGAGCAGGAGAACTCGCGAGCGTGTCCGTGAAAGCTATGAACGAGTCTCTCTCTCTCTCTCTCTCTCTACATATATATTTCTTTTTCTCGATGATGCCACTATATTCTACAGTGCGGCACCTTTGTATCATTTAATATTTAAAAACAAGCGATAAATATGTCGGTTCGCGTGCTGTCCCTCTTAAAATGCGACCGGTGTAGCCGCGGATTAGCGCGGCTTCTCAAAAGCAAGACGGATGCTATGTTGAAACGTTAAGGTGTTAATGATATCGCGTATCGTCGCCGAGCGAGAGAGAGGCAGAGAGATAAAGACAAGGACCAAAATCTTGTATTTCTTTTTCATCTCAAAGCTATTCGTATTATCTCTCGTCTTTTTATATATATTCATTTGAAATTTACCAAAGTCCCGAGTCTCAACAAGATTTTTCAGAGTCAAAATTGGTAGCAAAACTCTTGAATCTTTTATTTACGAGCATACACGACATAAATTGAGCCGTACGTGTGCGGAGCTCATCCTCTTCTCGCGACCAATATATTTGAACATCTCAACCCACATACACACACACACACACTTGAACACAAAAAAATCGTTCTCACAGGCGACGAGCTACACGTTTTTCTTTTCGTTGAAAATTCGAGGAAATATCGTTGAAACAAATGTCCCGAGAAGCTCCCCCTTCTGTGCTCTTCGTTTGCACGTAAAATCATCAAAAATGCTTATACAAAAAAAAAATACGCGCAAACGCGAAAGTTACAACTCACAGACTCGAAATCGTGTTTTTCTGTGTAGCAAAACTTTACACCGGTAGCACATCCATACGAGACAGGAGTTAATAGCATTTAAATTGGAATCTAATGCGCGCACGGTTTATTACACATAGAAGAATTATTTATGCGTTAATATCTACCGGCGAGATAAGAAATAAATGAAAACCGAGATGATTATATATCAATTAATAAAAAATAAAAAAATAAAAAAAAAAACAAACGATACGGTCAGACGTAAAAAGAGAAAATTATTACTGATAAACTATTTACGTTTTCGCGAACGGTGTGTGTAGCTTAATGGCTCGACTTTGAAACTTCAATTACGAGCAGCTTCTTCTTGCCTCGATATTATTCATCCGTTTAATACACGAACGAGCCTTTTACCTTCAAGTTTCAAGCCATATTCGCTCTATAATAAATGTATCTGTACGCGTATTTAACAGAAACGTTTAATAATGAAAATGATATTTCGAGCTCCCTGAATATACCGAAGTGTGTACAGGAACGTACTACAATTCCGAATATATTTATACACAGACGTTACAAGCGTTCGTGGGTTACGGGTCATTCGTTCGAATGAATTGAGAACCGAACGCGAGCAGAAAATTGGAGCAAAAACAAAATTACGTTCAGGATTGATAATCGATCACGAATGTTGAATTTTCAACTTTTTTTTCACACTTCAATAAGCATTTTATCATTTGCTAAAAGTCGCTCGGTCCATAAAAACTAGTGAATCATTCGACTCTGGAGCAGTGATCATTGGAAGAGAAAACTAACGATGATGACATATCCAAGAGAACGTGAGTTTTTCGAAACTCGGATAAAGAGTTTGATTCAAATGGAAGGAAATATTTTTGTTACGGTGCTCAATTTGCCTCGGGGTTCCCCCCCCCCCCCTGGCCATATTTATGTACAGCAGGCTTTAATAGCTCGATCACGTGGGATTATCGTGCGTGTTGTCGGGCCCGATGTGTTTTGTGGAGAAAACACATTTACAACACACCGGTTGAGAGAGCGTACATGGAATTGAGAATTCGTGGATGGAGGATGGAAAATAAGTTCCAGTAGCGAGGAGCAAACTTGATGAATTGGGTAAACTCTGCCTCTCTCTCTTTTTCTCTCTGTCCGGATCGCTCGATCGCGTTTAATGGAGAACCAGTCAGACCGGATACGATCAAGATAATGTACTGCGCAAACGTACGAGCGAGTTACTCTCGCATTTTTTTTATTTTAAACAGTTTTGCTGTAGCCACGCCCCTGGAGATCAAGGGTATAAATATGTAGTGCTCGTATACATAAAACGAGTCGTTACCCTGATTCTACCCCCACCGTCTAGCCCCCGCCTCTCCAGGACGATATCTTATCTCGTATCAAAGATCTGTACGCGCCGTGAGCCTCTTTGTACAAGCAGCACGTAGAGATCTGCTCCTCTATTTGGTTGGAGTAAAAAAAAATTGTGGGCAGGTCTGAAGAGCAGCGTTTTTGTAAACAGAAAAATTCTCCTTTGTCCATTTTGTCATGAAACAAATTTGTCGCAGGTGCAAATATTAAACGAAGCAAAACCGAATCTTCCGTTAATAAATTATACGATGAGGAAGAAAATTTTGATTGAATTTACGAAGCGATTCCAGTGGGCCAACTCGTTGGAAACTTTGCAATAAAATTGATCAAGCAATTCATATGCCCATTGTAAATTTGATTAACGATGGGCATAATTAAAGCAACATTCGAGTCCACGCATGTTTCGTAGGAATAAAATCGTTGACTCGAATCAACATTAGCTTCATAGAGTCCGCAATTTGTTACGGTCTACTTTGTTATGCTTATATGCATTTATGAATGCAGCGATTCACAGGTAGATCCGTTCGTATACACGAAGAGAGACGTCAAAATTCTCCCCAGTTTTTTCTCTCAACGAGATATGTTTTATAGGGGCTGGCTGTCTATTGCGCCCCTCCGTTCTCGAATCGACGAATTATTTAGTGTGGACGAAATGAAATCGTCACAGCGGAATTTACCAGTTAACCCTGTGTATGATAGACAAGAATGTGCAAATACATATATGTGTATATTGTTGGTAAGGGTTTTTACCGGTATAGGTATAACATGGGAGAAAGGATAGACCGGGTTGCGCGCAGTACCCACCGTGAAACCGCCCCGCCTAAACAGTGCGTTAACCGATGATTTACGACGTTGCTATACGCGCACTCTTTCACCCCGTCGTGCGAGACCACCCCTTTATTTCCCGCGTGTGTATATTCACCCAAGATCGCGACAACATTACTCTTTCTCTCTCGCTCTCTCTCTCTCTCGTTTTTTCCTGTACTTTATACCATCATGACCGTAGTCAGCCCTTTCAACCCTTTCTACACTGTAAAATGTACGCGCTCTAGATCTAGTTATAAGCCCATTGTCGACACCCCTGATGCTTATCCACACATGCTCTCACTTATTAAAGACCTTCCTCCATTCCTCTCTCTCTCTTGCTCTCACTCACACTTTCTCTGGCTCCCTCCTTCAATCTCTTTCTTATTTTTGACATCCCTCTCTTTCCATCTCCCTCGATTTCTCACTGTCTTCGTCTCTGTCATATCAAACCAAAACTCTGCCTGTGGATCCACTTCCGGTCTCTATTAAATTAAAGTATGGGATCGAATTTTCATCATATATACATGTTTATTCAATCCAATTTCCGTTTCTCACTCACCGCTCTCGCCGGCTACTGAAAACAAACAGCAGTTCTTTCGATCCAAAAATCCAGATCAATTTTCGTTTTTCTCCATCGAAATATAATTTTTTTTTAATTTTCCAATTTTTGTTACCATTTTCCTGATTTCTGAAAATTCCAGCAATTATGCGAACGCAAAATCTTTTTTTTTATTAGAAAAGAAATGATTTGACATCGAAAGTTTGTCAGGCAACGTAGAATTTTCATGAATCTAAGCGACTGCTGGCAGAAACGCCGTGTACCGATCCGTGTGCGCCGAAGTCCAATAAGGTATTTCGCGCATAAAAATCGCACGTATATTTGTACAGTGAATATGGACGAGAGGCGAGGACGTAAGAGCCTGGTGATGAAGAAAGAGAAAGAGAGAAAAGAGAGAGAGAAAGAAGGAAAGACTCGGGAGAAAAGCGTGAACGAGCGCATACATCATTTTGACTTACGAGGGGCATTATCGTTTGCACGAAAGGTCCTCGGACCCGTGGTCCCGTGTCCAAGGGATCCGAGTCGAGAAGGCGATACCGCGAGTTCGAAACGACGCGAGAGAGAGAGAGAGAGAGAGAAAAAGAGCGAGCAAAGCGTGCGCATGCTCGCGTTAATATATTATGCAGCGAGAGAGAGCTGCATCAAGACGTTACCCAATGACAATATATTATTACTCGCTGGTCTTTCTTTCGTTTTGCTATACGAATCACTAAAGAGAGAGAAAAAAATAAATAGTTGCAAAATAAAAAGCGAGTGAGAAGAGGAGATAGAAAAAAGGGGGGAAAGAGGAGGACAAGAGATGAAGAACGTCAGTTCGCTGCTCTCCCACTCCGCGCAGCCTCTCCTGTTATGGTTCGGCTTAACCGGCCAAGAACGATGCATCACGAGGGCTTTTATAATTCGATCGGAACAGCGAGACGATTGCCGGATGACATTGGATATTACGAGATATTAGTATATCTCGCCTGCTCGTCCCAGCATGCGTCTGTGCTCTTCGCTCCTCGCGCTTGCACACGCACACAAACATTCGAATACCGATGTAATTATGTGCAATTCGTTGAAATTAGTTCGCTCTCGTTATTCATCGTCAAACTTCACAAAGCCCGCACCCAGCATTTACTTTTTTTCAAGGATATATATATATCGCCTGTTTGTTACTTCTTTTGTTCATTTTATATAGCACGCTTTAATTACGATCTAGTTAATCTGCTTTAATCTTTGAGCAATTCCAGGCAGGCGATACAACGGAAATTTCTTTTGCTTTTTTGACAATAAAATTTCATCGAAATTCAGTTTTTTTTCGATTTCAATCCTCCCCGGTTATTCGCGATTCGACAAAACACGTTCGTCTCTTTTTATTCGTCACTAAAGTAAAGAGCGAGCTAAGAAAAAAACGAGCAGCGGAAGCTCAAAGAAACTTATCAAAGTCCCTGTCAAGGGTCCCGACCAATTGGCTTGTGTTCCATTGTGTCAGGCTACATTATACCTGCAATTTAGGCCCAATATCTGTCGATCCGATCGACACAAAATTCGAAATAACTAGGAGACTGGAAAGGCGCTGCTGTCTCTGCTGGTAAATCGAGTGTGGACGACGTTATCCCGACGACGTCTCTCGTTTTACTTGGTAAAAATTTAATGGTGTATTCAACGAGGATAAATAAAAGGAAACGAGAGAAACAGCGAGTCGCGAAGAGATCGAAAAACGCTGGAGTAATGCGTGGACAATGAGACGTAGTTGGATTTACGTAAGATTCTATTTTCTCACGATTTTTATTTTCTTTTCTTATTGTAAAAAGAATGAAAGAAAAACCACTGGCATCTAAGGGCAAACGGAAGAATCGAGAAAACAGCGATCCGCGTATTGTTACAACTATTGTCCACCAAACGTTGATCCAACTAGAGAAGATAAAAGATTGCGATCGCCTCCGTACAATAAGAATATCTATAAACCTGTATCCCCCCATACAGTCTGAAAAATGACCAACGTCCAGAATATCTGTTTGTCCTCTATTCGAATCTCATTAGAACCTCGACATCCTCGTTCATCTTGGATGAAAGGAAATTTGATTCGAAACTCGAGCCCTTTGACCAGGCTCCAATCCCTGTTGGGAAGAAAAATTCTTCGATTTCTTCAATAAAAATATTTTACGATCTTGTCGTACCTTCCTACGATTCTTTCTCTTTATTTTAACAATATTCTATAAAAAATATAATTACGTCAGAAAACGGTATGAACGAACCCAAATTTTCTAATGAATTAATAAAATTTGCAAAACTGTCGCGATTTTTCGCGAATTAAATCAAAATCGAGAAGATTACGATGCAATTTTCGAGACTCTCGGAATGGCGAAGAGACAAGAAAACAAATTACAATTTCCATCCATGAATCAGGGTGAAAAAAAAAAAAACATTTTGGGTGGTCGCGACAAGACCGCAAAAACGTAACGTACTAATAATAAAGGAGTCCTCGACGTATCGGCGTTATCGCGATCCTGGGGTCACGTATATAGCCGGTGCTTATGGTTTCGCGTAGATAACGAGGTGATAGGGCACACATAGTTTTGGATTTCATGATGGTGTTACGGCTCGGTGAAGGATAATGCCCCTCCCCAGGCACACTGGCCCTGGCGCGTCTGTATAAAACCAACGAGATCGAGAGTGGACTCTCGCACGTGCGGTGCTTCCGCGCATACAAGGGTCTTGTTTCCCCCTTGATACGAAAGTGGATGATGGAACGAGGCACACATGGCTTTTCAACATCATTCCGGCGAATCTTCGCACAGATTCTATTTATTTGCTTTTTTTTTGCTCACAATAAAAATTTTTTGCTCGTCAACGAATGTCCATGAAAAAATGTATACGAATTGACGAATCGATAAAGATACGAAAGGATGTGAGATTCGGTTACGGAATTGATTGGAAAGATAAAAGGATCGTAACAGATTTTATGCACGGATGTACGTCTTCGAATTACATGCTGCCTGAATCCCAATGAATATGCCTAACAACAGAGTAATAATTATTAAAAAAATCATTCAATAATCAGCCTCATAATAAAAATTATTAAAATTCAAACGTTTCGTGCCTCTTGCTATGTTTGTAGATTTTTTTTACAATTAAAATGAAATTTAGTTCGAATATCTTGAAAGATATTCATCCATCCATTGATCGTGACTGCATTTCTATAAAAATAAATAAAAAAACTGATCTCCGATCGTTGGGCACGCGATGCATTATTTCGAGCTCCAAAAAAAAATCGGTGCAAAAGTTGGGTTCATCTATTTTCGGTGAGAATGACGTTTATCAAGGAATGAGAAGACATTCAGAGGTTATCCAAATATTTTTCGAACGTGACTAATTGTCCGATCGGGACGCGAGAGCAGCAGCAGCAGCAGCAGCAGCAAATGTATGAAAATAAGAAGCTGAGATGACGAGAAGCGTCAGGTGGTGAGACGACGATCTCGTTCGAGTGCCAGAATGTACTAAAAAAACGTCTGCATAAGCGTGCGTGTGTCTCCCGTTCCTGTCACGAAGCCGCACGCTGAAAAAGTTTGTGTTCCGTCGGAAGGAACACTTTATTACCAGCAACATTTAGTGTATCAATCCCCCCCTTCCCCTCCTTTCTTTTTTTTTCTTTCTCTCCTGTATAGATACTTATAGACTATTATACCAGGAAGAATAACACTGAAAACAAATCGTAAAAACGTACGTTTTGTTATCCCCGTTGGCGTTAAGCACCCTCGTAAACTTTCCAATCAAGACGATTCTCTCTCGCAGGAGCTATCCGTACGGAAATGAGAATTTATTGAAATAACAGAGATATCACAACGGTATAAAAAAAAAACACGGAGATGAGCGTAACGGGGACGAAGAAATAGGAGAAAAAAAAAAGCAACGTTGTACCTGCCGATACAATGGAGGGTCAGGAACAAAAAAAAAAGTTAAAAACGAAACTCGAATGAACATCCAGACACTTTACGACTCCAAAGACATTGTTAAACTTCGTTTTTTCTCATCTTATGTCTCTTTTCCTGCTCCGTATCCACGAAACCCAATGCCAACCTGGCGCATCATCCACCGCGATGCTCACATCGTCGAGGCCATTGTTGCCATTTGGTTTACGAGACAGTTTCGATTATGTTGTACGCTATTCGCCTGGCTCCACTCAACAATCTAATATATATATGTACACATCACCCTTTTTTCTTCCTTCGAACATCCACCCGTCCATCACTTCCGGATGCCTGATCACATCCAATCTTTGTTTCATTCCAAAAGACTCGGTGCTGCCAGTACCCTGGGCCCGAACCTTACAAACCTACACTCGGCTTCGTGACACCGGATACGGAAGCATCCACTTTTTTTTATTCGAAAACATACGAGTACGAAATGTCTAATAATATTTGGATTTTTTCGTCGACGAGTTTTCTGTATCAGGATCGAAAGGAGATCAGACGTTTTTGAAGCGATCCCCAAAGACGATGGAATCACCTTCCAAGTAGAAGCTACTGGAAGATCTTTTGGGGGAGGTTCTTGATGGAGATCCAAAGTTTTTTGGGGGAAGATCCAATCGAAGGTTTCAGGAGAGCCACAAAAGTGGGAAATCTCTAAAAGTTTGTCGAAGTTGTTCCAATTTGTTTGATTCGGACATGTTTGAAGTTGGAAGACGATCCGATGGAGGAGAGTTGATGAAATGAGCCGACAAGGTTCCCAGGATCGTGAATATTGTTTGAGAATAGCAAAGAGAACGAGCAAAGTATTAAGAAATGAAACTAAAGTGAGTCGACGCATGATCGCGATCGCGTAGACTCAATTAAAATGAGTGGAATCGAGGAAAGAGAGAATTGCCAAGTTCTGGCAAGTCAGAGTCGCCTTCCACGGTGGATGGATGCAGGTTCGTTGGTATAAATGACTTAGAAACATGGAAAATGCGTACATCGTTTCTCCTCGTCTTGATGGACGGGCGGACGTGTCGACAGCGTGGTATTATCTCGTCCGTTTCCTTCTCTCTCTCTCTCTCTCTCTTTAATTACGGAGAGAACGACCGTAAAAAGAGCACCGCGGAACGGGTCACTTTTCAAATTATCTGACAGTGAGCAGACGGTCGCCATTTTGTTTGAAAATTCAATAGAGCCCTCTGACGCGCGCGTCCAGGAAACTCGGCCATGTCCCGGTCCCAGGAACATCTTTCGTACGTTTCTTCGTTAATTTTATCATCGAGCCGTCCAATAAACTGCTTTCCTCGAGCGAGCACATCGGCCGATTTGAAGGAATCTTCGTTCGCTATTCCGTGACGCTCGTATCCGTTCCACGCGCGTTTTTTACTCGAAGCCTGTATTACAATCGATGTTTTTTGAGCGTAATGCTCGTTATCGCATCAACGTGTACATTAATTTCTTATTCGAGCAACTGTCAGCAAGCAGCTCGCATTTTTTTCTTCATCATTCTATAATCATGCGACTATTCGTTTAATTTTCATTTCCTGACCGGAGCCAAATGCTGTACCGCGACGAATTGTGCGGTTGCGGAAATGGCCAGGCCCTCATCGGACAACCCCGAGAACCGATTCCTCGAAACTGCTTCACTCTCTAATTAAAATGCATGCGCAAATTATTTTCGGCACCAACGAAGAACGTCGAGTCATTCGAGACCGTGGAACTGAACGGTCTCCGCGGATTTTCAACCCGATAGACACCTGGCGCATGATTCGGTGAATTAATATTTCAATCGCGTTTTCGTATCGTTCTTCCGGAATAGAATTAACGTCGATTTGGTGCAAGGCACTCTCTGGACTAACCGTAAAGTAATTGTAAAACGATGAAATTGAACGACTGAGATTATCGATCGATTTTCAGAGATTCATCGTATCTGGAACTCCCTTACAGCTCACGCTTGTTTTCGGCTTTTTAAAACAACAAAAAAAATATTAAAAATAAATAAATCTGTTTAGCCGATGAAAGAAAACGTTCCTTTTCTACTAGCGACATAAAATAAGGTATAAACATGGTAATCGCGTATTTTCACGACGTGCCCGATGGACAGACGATGCTTTAAGAGGCTTAAGACGCATCGTCGTCTCATAAACAGACACATACACGAGGATAAATGAATGGGGAAAGAAACAAAAATGGCTTCTCGCGGTTAATAAGAAAGAAGAAGAAGAAGATCGAGGCCGAAAGCCTAAAACTTAAGGAGATTAAACGTTAACCCTGTGAAACGCGTACACGTAGCTCGACGCTGTGAGGAAAGAGGAAAAAAAAAAGGAACAAATATATATGTATATATATTTACATTGGAAGGAAGAGTAACTCAAAGTAGATTAGCCCGTGCGCCTGTGCAAAAGGCAAAAGCAGGCCTTTGGTATAACATAACTCGGCCGAGAGTCTTCTCTCTTCATCCTGTTACATTCTGGCTCGGAATTAAAAATATTGTCATCCAGCGAAGGATTATACCGTCGGATAATATCCTCGGAGCTGTCAAACACAAATGAAATTTTCGTCGAATCTCTCTCGGTGTCTCTCTGTGGCGCGACGAGAACGACGACTCGAGCTGAGAAGAGCATCATCGAGGAAACATCAGAAACATCGATGATGAGTCTCTCGTTGTGAAATAATCTTCAACGGTACTTTCGAAATTTTGTCGAGAAAAAGCGTGTATCGCACGGCGATTCGTGTCTATAAGAAACCCGATTTGATGCTTGACTCGTTTTAAGTTTTCGATTTGAAAAAGAAAAAAAAAATAAGTTAATCCTATTTGGCATCGGTCCTCGGTTCACGACA
Source organism: Campoplex capitator (assembly GCA_037576405.1). Classification (NCBI taxonomy): domain Eukaryota; kingdom Metazoa; phylum Arthropoda; class Insecta; order Hymenoptera; family Ichneumonidae; genus Campoplex; species Campoplex capitator. The sequence goes on along the minus strand of JARBWI010000323.1, from coordinate 710,030 downwards.
ACCTTCGTCAAAAAAAAAGTAGACCGGAATGTCGTTTTAATATTCCTCGGAACGAAATTACTCGTCGATATAATTGCAATTAACGAAAGAATTATACTTCACGAAGAGCCTAATTGTTAATTGTCCGGTGCTCAAATTAATTGAATCGGAAAAATTCATCGTCATCGACGCGCATTTATTACGCGTCATATTGATATTTATCGATAGAATGATGAATCGAATCGTAAAGCGATGAAAGAACATCATCCTTAAGCTGTGATCCACGCTTTCATATCTTTTGTATTCAAATTGGTACCGCAGCACGCGCGCGCGCGCGGATTCACCGTAATTAATAGGCGACGATGGGAGAGAACTGACCGATCCGGCCTCTACGTTCGTGAATCATTCTGTTTAATGTACACTGCCAAGCTGTTGAGTCTCATTGTTTTGGCATGTCAATAAGGCACCGTCGTGAACAAGAAAACGTAAGAATGGAATGAAAGAAAGAAAAAACCAGAGAGAGAGAGGGAGAGTAAAAAGGTGACTCTATTGTGAAAGCAGGCGGAGCAGCTAGGTTCACGATCGCACCTGCTGTCCAAGCATCTCTGACTCTGCTCCATGTGCAAACGAAACTTCGTCGACTGGGTATAAGCCCACAGACTCGATACTTAAAATATTTTTTTACTTTTGCAATCTCCGGGGCATGTGACAAGTGAGGAAAAAAAGCGTTCACCTCCGAACACGAAATTCATTTTTTCGAATCGTACGAAATAAAATACTTGCTCGAACCGAGGAACGTTTGAAAAAAATGTTTCACCCCTTTTCTGCGTTGCTCCCAACGAATGAACCCACTTCCCTTGGGCCTATTTGAAGGCATCAGCGCCACTCGAGATTCCCGATAGCTGATCCATCAACTTTCATACTTGGCTGACATTCCCTCGGAAAGTCAGATCAGCAAAACTCGAATAGAGCTCAAGAGAAAGAAGAAGAGAGATCGAGAAACGAGAGTGCGGAGAATGGAAGCTGGGCAAGACGGGGATCAGAGGTCCATTGAAAGCCTCCAAGATCCTCCTTCCCGATTGCAACGGGTTATGCACTCGTGTAAATACATGTTTCGTGGACATTCCAACTGGGAGTTAAACAGGGGTTGATCTCGCAGTTGTGCTGTGTGACGTGAGGCCTGGCATCTCGTCATTCTTTTAGCCTCAACTTCCAGCCTCCGATTCGCGGGTGTCCATTGACTTCCGGAACCCGCCTACGGTGTCGATGCCAAAACACGTTTGACTCTCGTGTCACATCCTAACAATCGAGCATTTTATGATCGATGATGTCTCGTGTGACTTGGCCGAGGAATATCACCGCGAGAAAAGTTCTCCACGAAGCTATAGCAGCACACGAAATAAAGAGCTGCGCGTGTGACTCTCCCGTCTTTTTCGATTTGTTACGATTGTTGTTCGAAATATTTGTCGATAGGATGAAACCGGTCAGAAAATTTTCCTGTCTCCGCACGAAGAGTGAACACGAAAATCTTTTGTCGACGAGGATTCCGGGGATACCGCTGTACAGCCGAAAAAAAAAAAACAACTTTTCAATATCCCTCAAAAGTACGAAAGTAAAGCATCGAGAAAATTTTTAAATCGAGGATCAATCGCGAACGTTCACTCGTACAATGCGCTACCGATTTGTTGAGCTCTTTGTAGAAAAAACTTTTTCTCAAGTGTGCACTGGCTCGAACCCGAACGAGTGAAACATCAGTGACGAAAAATTGAATTCCTTCCCAGACGCGTCATTCAAACGTCGAGAAATATTGTGGTCGAACTGCCAATTCCTGAAAAAAATCAAAACGATTTCCAAAACAACGCCAGAGAAAAACTTTCGTACAGTTTCGAACCACGATTTCTCGAGATCTCGAATCGCCTCGACGAAAATCGTATTAGCTGCGTAATAGAGGCAAACCAGGACTTTGGGCTCGATGATCATCCGCGAGGAAAGTGTCGATGTATATCCTCGGAGGAACAAGACTTTGATACTTTTCTCGTAATTTTGAAAGAAATCAAAAAATGATTAATGATTCTGGAATAGCGTGTCCCAAGACGTGATCCATCGCTTTCCACTCTTCTCCGCACATATATTTATAAATATGTGTGCTGTCTGCGTACGCGAAATGTGTGAGCTCGTTCCAGAGCCGGGCTCCAGGGACATGGACCAACGTTGTTTACTCTCTTTGCTCTGCGAAGGCAGAGAAAGCAAGAGGAATGAAGAGAGGGCGGCTGGCTCCTGGTGCTCGGAGTCACTATCGGTGAACTCTCGCGGGAAAAATCAGTGGGCGAAACTCGTCTGCTCGCGCCCTTAACGTACACGTTTCGAGGCTCGATCCCCCGGGATGTTCGTTCCCGATTGTCAACGTTGACCAGCGGTGATCGTCACACCTCTTTCCTTCGAAGTCAGAATGGAGGATAAAAGTGGATGCCTCTAAACGGGCCCAGTAGGGAGGGATCGGAGGAAATACTCGACGCGAATTTCTCAATGAACAATATACGACTTTAGCGACTCCGGAGGCAGGACGAATAGGAGGCGCTGCTTTTTGTACGAAAAAAATTCTCCTCGTTGTTGTTATTGGTTCGCGAGAAATTTTCGCGTGAAAACGCCGTGAAAACTCACGCAGTTATCTTCCGAATGCACCTCGATACAGCGACCTCCTCGTGGCAGTGATCGAGAGTGATGTATCGATCATTCATCGTCAAAATATATCTTCCCCTTTTAGTTTTTTTTTCTTCTTCTTTACACCTAACAGAGATCACAGAGACTCTGGGCTCGAGAGCCAGCACGCGATCCTGTCACGTTCCGCATTTCGAATTCGTGACTTTTTCTTGCTCTCACACCAGTTATTGTTCTCTTTTTGTACACATTATTTCGGACCCTTTTCTCGTTCCTTTTCCTCCGAAGACTCAAGAACTTTGATTCGTTGGTCTCGGATCGAGAAAATTTGGTTTTAAACGTGTCTTCAGCTTCTTTTACACAACCGATTTCCCAAGTTAACATCAAACTTCTGTTCAGACTTGAAGATTGTCAGAAGAAATGAGATTTTCAATTCCAATCGTATCCGAACACATGTAGCGAGTGAAACGAAACTTTCATCGAATCCGAAACTCTCGAAAACGGTGATCGAGCATCCGGAATCCGCGAGATCGAGGTGTGAATCGAGGCAACTTGAGTGAAAACTTCTCAGAGTCGTAAATATTTCTCTTTGCTCATCCACGTTATTGGTCTCGGTGCACGAACAGATTGAGAGTCCCAAAAACAGGGGCCTTATGTACGCAGACACGTATATAAACTCATACGGATATAAATATAAATGGTAGAGGTGTACATAATACGAATATACGCGTGAAACACGATTACGATGTAGTCGGTGAACGCCCCTCGTACGTTAATGCCACCGAATTTATTGCCAAGGGAAAACGTATGGTGTCTGTGTGTGCGCGCCTCGGACGCGGAAGGTATACGCGCACTCTTTACATCTGCGTGCGTATACTCATTTCAACGGCCCCATACCCGAACGTGCGAAATTGTTTCTTGCCTTTGCCCCATGCTCTCGCACCAATGATACGCCGCTACGTGCAGTGCACGAAGAAACATTTCTTCTCCCGCGGTGGTTACATCCCGATCACAGTTTCTGCGTCTGCCCCGATTTTTTCGCAGTTGACCTTTCTCTCGTGCTTTCATTTATCGAATCGACATTCGATGCATCGAGAGTCGGACAAAGAAAGGAGGAGGGACACAAAAATAACTATTAAAAGTGCGCGCATTTCGGATCTTTGGAAACGTCACGGAACTGTTGAGAAAAAACGTCAGAGCGCCGAGTCCAGTTATAAATTATTGAGTTCCAGGGCTCCGGAATCGTCTAGGAGACCGACGCGGAGCGACTCTCCGAATAACCCTTCCGCTACCCTGGGAAACGATTTATCGGAGCACGCGCCTTGCCGACCGAAAAAATATTTCGTAACTCAGCTGCAGCGTATTCGTGCAGCCGGATCAAGAAAATGATAATTTGAAGAAACATCTTGTTCCATTTTGTTATTAACTGTCATGGGACCCAGGCAGGAAATGTTCGTAAAATAAATCTTGCCGACAAGCTCCGAAATATCTCATTCTCGTCTGTGTCCCTGTAATTAAGACTTCTATGAACCTTTCCAACGTTTTTCCAAAACTGTTCTCATTATTAGATCATAAATCTCCCATCGTCATTAAAATTTGAAGTGGACTTCTATGGAAAAACGATAAAAGTATAGCGATTCGCGAAATTCTGTCAAAAATCGTACGCCAGCAGTTGCCTTCGTCCTGATCCAGGTCATCGGGAATATTGTATCACCAGGATACCTGGATATTAGGAAATCGGTTGTGTCGCATGAATCAATAGCTATAACGAGCGATAAACTACATTGCCCCGAGAACCTTTCGAGCCTTATTTCGTAACGAGCCGAAAAAAGTGAGTGGAAAAAAGGCCGAAAAGAGGAAACAGAGATGGATTAATACAATGGAGATGCGAAGGGTTGAAAAAAAGAGAAAAAAAAAAGTGGTTTTCGTTCCCCTTTGAACCCGGGTCAAAAGTTTGCGAGCCAACGAAGCTACCTGCGACATAAAAGTGCTCGCGCGGAAGGTGGAGTATTCATTCGCGGTGGGCCCCCGAAAGCCCATTAACGTGCAATGGACCGAGGGTTGCTGGATAATAGTGATCGAGGTAGTAGGTATATCCGTAAGGTAAGCCAGATAATATATATATATTATTACATCAATGAATGGTTTACGAAATTGGGATTAAAAGCGTCTCAAATTCTCGTGAAAAAAAAAAAAGGGTAAAGAGAAAAACCTAAAAAAAACGCTCTAATTCACGTGAAAATTTGCTGATCCCCAGGGTTAGTCTCTGGGGTAGTTCCGCGCAGCTGTAAATTCTCCTGGAGGTTGGCCGCGGATATCGAAATCGAGTGTATACACACAGATCGGTGGTGCCACGAAAAGAGCACACCGCGGAGGAAGTGATGCTTTTTAACCGGTTACCCCGCTTGATTACGCGTAATGATCGATTTGATTTAGAGCGAGCGAAACCCGTATCGCGTTACCACCTTCCCAGGTATCCCGTTGCCCCTTTACCCACTTCGTCCTCCTCCCGATATATACGCACTCGTGTATACACCGATTCACATGTGCGTATATACATCCATTATACTTCCACCGGAGCAGCTCGTAAAACGCCCCGGGAACGACGGGGAACCATTCTCTCTATCATCTTCCTCTCTTTTCCCGCGCGCTTACGCTCTGATTTATCGACGTATCCTCCAATCTGTATGTCTACAAGAGAGCCAAAGGTCTTCGAGGCTGAAATTTAAAAGCTCTCATTTTCCAGTATAAACTTCAATTAGCTCGAGTTGTTCGCTGCATCGATTTTCCCTTCCGTTCAATGTTACACGAGGAAAGTCTATATGTATACAAAGAAAAAACGAATGTGAGTTTACAGCCAGAATCTACTCGATTTCTCCCTCCCTCTTCATCCTTTTTCCATCAATTTCCAATTTTCTTCCAATGCTTGTTCATTCTTTATAATAAAAAAACTTCGGTAACCTTTTTATTTGGAGCCACGAATTTGTGGTGTTGGAGAAAAAGCATTAAAATACAAACGACGATCTAAAATGGTGAACGAACGATTATTGATGCAGCAAACAATAGGAATGACACGAATAGCCTGGATGCTCAGCTGGAATTTAAATGACCTCCGGCCATCCTGAAAGAGCATCTTATACCGAAAGAAAAGAAAGAGAAAAGGGGAATAAAAAGTTGATGCAAACGTCAAAGGTGAGAAAAGAGGAGTGGACACATTGAGATCCGAGTGAATTTGTTGAAGGTGCTGAGGATACGAGTAAACGAAAAGTGCACGACCCTCACAGTGAAGGAAGGATGGAACAATGAGAGCTCTGATGATGACAAACGTCACGTAATCCGATACTGGGCCATATGCCATATCCCCGGGGCAAAAGAGACCCCAATATCTGTCCGTTGGCCACTGCGGACCTCAATTTCGTTGTTTTCAAGGCAGGATTTCAGCGACTCCGTAGATGAGAATGTTACAACTCTCTGTGTGTATCAATTGTAATGCTGTGCTCCGCAAAACACATTAGATTGGAATAAGCTCGAGGAAGGAGTCGTCAATAACGAGGGACGAAACAACATCATCATCTAGCAACTTGGAGAGCCGAGGATCACGCGACCCCTTGCCATTGTAGCTCACACGTCTGACATGTAAATGTGTGCACGAAGCCTCTGTTATTTCCCTCGTGTCTCCGACACTTTGCACTTTGTAAACTTCCCATCCAGCGAATGAATGAAGCAATGAACCACAGTTGGCGTACTCGGTTCGCTCTTGTTGTACGATTATCGAGTTTTCTGTCCATTCAGATCGATAATGAGAACGTTGGATGGCTAATTTTCCTGCTGTTCACAAATCACACAGAAATATATACGTGCTACTTTATATCGATGCTAAAACTTGTTTGATCATTGATAAATGTAGAATTCCATCAGATAATCGTTCGATAAAACTGACTCGATTGAGCTACTGGTCTCGAGCTCATTCCCAGTCTCCAATATCCTTGTACGCGTATAAATACGCAGGAAACCCTTTAGCTTTATGTAAACATACGTATAAATTGGCAGATGTTATGGAAAAAGATGTTTCAAGAGGATGGCGCGAAGGCACGTGAACAAACACGAGAATAAGTAGCACTGGCTCTGGTTGAAAACATCATCAGGATCAGGAAAGATGTGCGGAAGCCTCCCAAGCGTGTCGCTCATCTGGCCAGCTCCGAGAGTTGACTGACGTTCGTACAAGATGAAAAACAAAAGTATTTGCACAGGATAGTATCGGGGAAACAAAAATTTGAGGAATTAGCCTGCTCCCAGGGCTTAAGATGATACGAGGAACGCGCGTGTGACGTCCAACAGATTTGCAGCTTTAGCGACACGCTTCTTAGCAACGAAATCGAGACCTCCAGAATCCTTTCACGAGTTTGCACGAAATAACAGAAACCAAATCTTTTAAAACACTGTTGCGACTCGATCTGGTTTCTCGGTCATTTGTACAGCCGCCCTTTAGTCAATGGATCGTTGATGAAGATCCAGGTCCTCGGAATCGAATCATAATATAAAACTGAGTTGGAATCTCGATTTGTTTTTCTTTTTTTACCCAAAAATGAGCAGATTCTTCTCTCAGAAGTTTGATTCGAACTGGACGACAAAAAACTTCATCAAACATTTCTTATTTCCTGCTTTTAATGGTAGATTTTGGATGCAACGCGAAAGGAAAATCCTGGCTCAACCAGACATATTCTGAGCTTCGATGAACGAAACGTGTGTTCGCACATCTCTCGCTGTCTCTAGAACAAAATCTGTGTGTTTATAGTACACGTATGTGTTTGGCAGTGTATATAATTCGCCCGCGGTTGCTTGCTCGCTCAACTACCGTTTGCCGCTAATAAAATAAACAGACTATTATTCCCCGTTGCGCACGAGTCTTTCGGCTCTTAATATGTTTTGGCTTAAATGCCTCGTTGGCTTGGATCGGGAGAACAGAGGATTTACCGAGCTTGGGATTATCCTCGAAGAAGAACAACAACGAGGGAGCAATAGAGGAAAACACAACGGAACTATTAGGGCAAGCCTGCTCGTTTAATCGCTCGTGCTCCCATTCCAGGGAAAAACATTGATTCGAGTCAAACGAGTGTCTCGATTAAATAAATATTCAGTTACACACGAGAAACAAAACTCGGAATCTTCATTCCTTAACGACGCTTCACAGAAACATGATATTATTGCTTAAAATCAGGGAGCAATGGTGCAAAAACTTTTATGTTGTTTTAGGCTATGCGCGGTACAATAATTTTTGAACAATAGAAAAGAAGATCGAGAGGGCTTGGAATAAAAGGAACCGAATTTTTAATTCTTCTTCCGCTTCGTTGAACATTCCTCGATGTGCGAACTCAACATCGAATATTTCGTTTGTCCCAGGAAAGACAATCTTAGAGAGCCAACTTGATGTCACAATTTTATGAAAATGTTTTTAGTGTTCGAAAAATTCTACTGAATATCTCCGGGTCAACTTATTGGGAACTTCTTTGTATCAAAATTCAAATTTTAGTCTCTTTTTCATTGGATTTCAATCTTCCACAATCTGGAAGATTCATCCCAACAAAAAAATCTCCCGATAAAAACTTCGTACCAATAATTTTCGATTTTACAGCAACGACACCCTGTATATGAATACATATAAACGCTGCAACGATCTTGAAGAGAGTTTCATTGTATAAAATCGTTGAATCGCTAAATCTCTCAGTCGAGGTATTTCGGATCTGAGCTCAAGTCAGCCGGACGCATTCATTGTTAGACAAAAAGGTCAGACCGGTAAGAGTGGCTGTTTGCAAAAATCTCATGAGGAAAAAGGGCCGCGCAAGCCCTTCATTATGGAATTACGTAACTGTAAATTGAGCAAATACAACGGTTACAAGAATCGGTAGGTGAATTGTAACACCGAATGAGAGTCCGAGTCGAGAGTTGTGAGTAAATAGGAGAGTTGGGGTCGTTCCACGAGGATCCTTATATGGGGATGTTGCTTTTACCAGGGACTAAAAGATCGCGTTTGCATCTTTTACCACGCTCTATTGTAAATTATTTTAGGGCTACGAATCCCTACCCTCTGCTCGACGTTATACACAGTAGCGAGAGCAAAAGATATCGTGTTACATGGCGTTTGCAACAAGCTCGTATTAGTATTTCTACCAGGAGAGCATAATTCTTATATCTGATCATGACATCTCTGGGCCATCGCGCATCCCTAAATCTTTTTAACAATCATAACGTCGAGATACTTGTTTTTTTTTTTTTCTTCGTTTCCTATCCCATCCGCATCTCTTCTTTTATTTCGTACGTTTGCAAGGGAACGAAAAAGCTGGCAAATTTTTTTTGTCGAATGGTTCAAACGAGAGAGGAGACTCCGGCAGAAACTTCATGGCGATTCGATCGTTTTGGGCCGAGACGATCGACCGTACCTGGATAACGATTCGAATGTTAATTTTTTGGCGACGAATCGAATTCCAAAATGAAAGTAAATCTCTAAATTGATCTCTTTTGTAACGAGCTTCGCGTGACTTTGAATCAAGAACATTTGCAGGCCTGATGGACTCCAAAAATGGCTGAACATTCGCACCTTTATTTTTCCTTTTATACGAAGATTCGTCTCGTGATCCAACCGCATGGCGAGGGACGACAATAACAGCTGTAATTCGAGTGATTCAAGTGGTTGGAAATAATGAGAGAAACGAGTCCAAGATTCACTCTGACGGAAGGCCATCCTGGAGGTCTCGAATGTTTTCTACTCGACGTGAATGGGGAAACCACGCGAACGGGACACAAATCCGCGTTAACGCGTTAAGGTTTCGAGCTGAGCTACTCGCGATCGTATTCTCCTCATCTTGTGTCCTCCGACACAATTTTGACGCCGATCCTGTATTTTTTAACAATGCAACGACGCAAGAGCTCTCGCATTCAGCTCTCTAAGTGGACCATTCTCGCCTTGAATAATCGTCCATTCATCGGAGATTATCCTGATCTCTGTGTAACATTGCTGCTTCACAAGCGCGTTCTACTACGATTTTTCGACCCTTCGAACAGACGGATCTCTCTCGAAACGCAATTCGTTCGAACGAAACATCGATTCCACATTGTTTAACAACCGGTGCAACGATTGACCGCGAATCACCATTTTTTCGGTGCAGAAAATCGCAAATTTGAGTCCCCAGAAAACGAATCGATTCGATCAAACAAAAAGAACGTTTACAATCATTTTTTTAAATTAAAATGTCAAAAAATCGGCCAGGAAAAAACTCATGCAACTCCAGTGTGAATAGAACGTGTACTAAAGGAATTAGAAATTCGGGAGAACCGACGAGGTGACCGTTGTATACGCGAGGGGGATGCGCTACCCTGCGGGGAGCCGCAAACAAGCTAACAATGGAGGACACGCATCTCGATTGTCGTGTCATAATAAAAGGCGAGAAACTCGAGCAACATTGTAACCATCGATGTTTTTCGACTCTCACTTTTCGTTATCCAACACCCGGCCTCCCCGCTCGTTCTCGTCTTTCCGGGGCTCCTTCCTTCGGCACCTCTAAATTAGTCCTACGGGCTCACGTGACACATCCTGTGGGACGTGCAACGACGCGTCATTTTCGGTTAGTACAACAATGACTGCATGGAAAACGAGATTATGGTCGTCGCCATTTTTAAAATCATCTTTTCTATTAACAATTTTTCTCCAGGACTTTGGAGAGCCATTCGGACACGAGATTCGTTGTTCGTCGCTTGAAACTATTTTATTCGAGCAATTAAAGTTAAATTATTGTGTAAATCTTCACTTTAGATTAACAAACAGGAAATTAAATCTCAGAAATGGAACTGAATCGTTATCAAACGTTATTCGAAGCGGTGATCGATCCATCAGCGAGTTTCCAGTGGCAAAAAAACGTTTAATGATTCCAAAGCCTCTGGGGTTCATTCACTTTTTTTTTAACTACAAAAAACCTCTTTTTTCCTTCCTCAGTAGGCTTCGAAGCGTCAAACTCTAAGAAGACTAAATAACCTAACATCCCTCATGGAGCAACATACTTTTTATACCAAAGAAGATAAATTACGAAGGGAAAGGGAGTAGAAATGCATTCATTACCGAGGTTCGTGAACAAGAATAAAACGAGAGAGAGAGAGAGAGTCGATACAACCGCAAAATCCATTTCCCAACAGAGAATTGGGCACGCTGCCAAGAATGAAGACATCAAAAACTCTAACCGCGTTTCTTTTTTTTTTTTCCGGCAATAGAATCCAGAGAAAAGGCTCTGTATGACGAGAGCATCGCGCAGTGTATGCCGACAATGAAATCGCATAAACTGCATGTCACCCTGTTGTGTGTAAACTCGTGGGGGCGCAAAGAAGGGAAAAAATTTTTATGTATATACATAAAACCCCCTTTTTTTCTCTCACCTCTGCGTATGTCCGTGTGTGTACATGTGAACTAACGACAAACGACAATTGGTGACAACACGTCGACAAAGCGTCCGAGAGCCAAAACGAAGAAGAAAAAAGAGCTGCGCTAAAGGACCAGAAGTTACACGAGCATCTAGTGATGGATTCGAGTTACACGTACACTCGCAAATTATCAGCTTTTTTTTCGATTAAATGGCCGCAACGCTGCTGCTCTCGTGTACCAAGTCTAGAAACAGCGTCGACGTCATATTTACCAGCCTGTGACAAAGCTGATTTCGTCAAATACATTTCGAAAGATGCTCCGCAATGTTTATGGATATTTCGACAAAACTCATGAATCTCCAGATCACGCTTCAGGCCAGAATATTCCAACAGAAGCTTCGAACGTTTTAGAAGTCCAGAAGACGTTAATAAAATGAGTTCAACATCGAGATTTGTTCACGTTTTTTTTTTTCTTAATGCCGAATCGTGCCCATCGCTCCTGTCCCGATGTATTTCAATCCTCGAGCGAGTCATTAATCACGAGCGTGGCGCGTTGCCCGAATCGGTGTTGCCTTTGGCGGGATATATCTCGGCAGTGTGTACACAATGGTAGATATAGGTAGACTGACTGGTAAGAGTATAAAGATCAGGCGAAAGAGGCCGTGAGCAAGAGCATCGGGCCCCGATTTCAGGAGGGAGAGAGAGAGAGAGAGTGAGGAAGACGAGGAATCGATAGTTTCTCTCTTTCTGTCGGTACGGGCCCTGGAACAGAGTCGTAACATCGGGGGCCAATGACGGTGATGGAAAAGGTTGGGGCAGAGCGGCAAATAATACGAATAACATAAGAGCTGGAGCAGCGAAGGCTTCTCGAATGTGTCAATACGCGAGGCTCGGTGTTCACCAACAGTTGAAAGGGAGCTCGAGCTACTCGGTGAAAAAGGAAAAAGGAAGAACGTCGGGTTTGGCGACTGAGAGACCAAACCACCGCGTGTAGACCGGGAGGAAAGAAGAGGAAGATTCTATTGAGACGTATGGATGGAACCGCGGTTTCCACACGGTTCGCATGTTCACGGATCCTCCCATTTGTCAAATCCTGATCCGGAAGAACCTGGACGACGACCCCGGACCCTCTGAAACTCCGGCACAAACCTCAGCCTCCGAATTATTCCTGCTTCGTGCTCGCTCACCACTCACACACGATTTTTCAATGTTCTCATCGTCATTACCACTACTCACCAGATCCTCGCCCTCTATTTAACCAGCAACACGCTCAGGACCCTACCCAAGGATCACTCTTTTCTTTCGAAAAATCCTTTGAAATTCACCGGCTCTTTATGGATCTGTGTATAAACATCGTGACTACTCGTTCTATCCTCGTTCACAGAAATCACCGTTTCGCCTGTTCTGAAACGATCATGCAATTTTTAATCATCCGGATAAAAAAAACTCAAACGATTAAGCTGTCGACTTCATCGATCTTCGCTCTCTGCTAAATCTCTACAATTTCAATGATTTTGCCAATCGTTAAGAGGCTGCGAAAGATCCTTTTGAAATTGCAGCTTCACGTGCCATAAAGATATTGGAATCAATGGCGATTCCAGTGAACCCAATTTGAAAGTTTCGTTCTACAAAATAAACAGCAGAAGAACATACCCCAGGGAGACCACCCCATACAGATATATACATACGGATATATACGTCAACATAATATAATAAATATGAGAAAGCGACTGCTCGTTTCCCTGTTTTCATTGTTGTGGCTCTCGGGGTAGTACCTCAACGCACGTGTGTGGTTACAACTTTACGAGGATGTATAATAAAGAGCGGGGGGGGGGGGGTGGGATCTCTCTTATTCTCGTGCTGGCTAATCCACAGAGTGTGAACGAGAGAAAGAGAGAGAGGGAGAGTTTTATATTAAGGGAGGGAAGAAGAGATCGCAGAAGCTCACACATGGATGAAGCAGAGCGATTATGGTAGAGAGAAAGAGCATCGGAAACACAAAATACAAGATACTAAATCACTTTTACACGAAGCAACGACGTGTCGGCATCACTGGACCAGAACATGGACGAACCTACTCCAGGCTTTTATATCTTGCACACACATTGCTGGTAATACACACAGACAACAGTTCGATACAATATGATCGATCGAGCGTAAGGGGATGATCGTTTACCCTCCTGTAAAATCTACGACCAACAGGATTCTCTCGTCTTCAGCAACTGTGTCTCTATCTAATACGTCTTTATATATTTTTTCTATATATTATCCATGTTTTCTCTCTGCATATGTACACATTTGTAGGAACTTATACACACAGACACACACACATACGGCCTTATGGGTATTTATACGTCACCAATCGTACGGACGTTTTTCGCCTGTGGTAAACACCCCCCTGTCTATTGGCAAAAGTAATGATCGCCCATCGCCTGACACCATTGATTTGTAGCTCCATTAGTTCTGGGCTCGTCATTCTCTCGATGCGTTACAACACACCTGGCTGTATTTCGTCCGTACTAAGCCCTTCTAACATATCCTCTTCGCATTCTCCCCCTCCCCCTTCCCCCCTCTTCACCAAACACGATATAACACACTCGATAAATCCGCATTACTTATTCTTTCTTCGTTTTCTCATCTCTTCTTCGTATACAAAACCTTCTGATGGCTCATTCTCGCATTCGGATATTCGCTGAATGCTGTACCAGCGGTCAACCGTAATTTCGATGAGGCCAAGAGGGAACTGGTGGTTTTTGAAAATTAGTAAATTATCCTGGTCGCCAGGAATCGTTCGACTGTTTGTTGTCGACTCGTTTAGGTCGGGGACGAAGTGGCCTCGTGTGGTTTTGTGGAGAAATAAAAATCGCTTTGGTTCTGGACCAGGAGCGAGCGATCGTTGCTTTTGTTGGGGAAAAAAGAAATCGAGAAAGATCGGATCTTGACAGCAAATTTTTAATTATTCGGTGAGCGATGATGGGGCTGGAGAGAAATGTCGTTGCGTGCGGTCAACAAACGATTGACGAAAACAATAAAATGAAGAATCTGAGATATTCAAATTGTACGAGAAAATATATGTTTGGAGAGAAAAAAAATGACTGCTCAATTGAAAGGGAGAGGCGGGTGTCAACAAAACCTGACGCAAGTTCGAGGAAGTTCAGTTTCTTCGGTGATACGATGCCAGAGATCTGGGAACGAATGTATGGGAGACAAAGATCTTGAGAGAAGATGAAAGAACACCGATGTCCAGGCCACCCTGAGAGTGTTTCGACGAGCTGGCTACGGTAGCACGACCACCGACGAACAGGCATCAGAAGAAAAGCTCGTTATTGGTTGCCCGGATAAACAGTCCTCGATAAATTTCACTCCAACGAGCTGATAATGAGTCGCTGATGGCTTCGGATTTTCGGCTTCCGTACGTGCCAGAGCACTCGTGAGATCGTGTATCCACGCTCAAGAGGAGACTCCAAGGGACTCTGGGCAGGGTTGAACGAGAAAACAAAAATAACGTTTCGAATTTACACTCCGACTTTGGACTCGAATACGATTTTTGTTTTGTTGCTTCACCTCAGGATTTCCGGAGCTCTTCGTAGCTGCTGTAAATTCAATTGGATCCAAATTCAATTAAAAAAATTCTTCAACCACCATTTTCATGTGATTCAGTAATTCAATCCCCTGAACCGACGAACTCTTGATGTCTTTTTGCTCGAAATTAATCTCCAATGAAATGAATCATTTTAAAACAACGTCCGATGCACCGAGCACGACAGTCGTGAATTATTGTAAATATAATTCACGCGTGTACAGGGATTTCCATTGAGAACGCGTGTGCAGGCTCGCGGTGTCGTCAAACAGACCGCCAGCTAGTATTATAAAGATTTCCGGAGCATAAGGTGCGAGACACTATCCTGCTCGCCGCGGTATGACAACCGAGGGATTTCTTCGAGTCCAAATATAGTAGCCATCTTTGTGCCAAAGCCTTTTTCTTTTCATAACCCGATCCCCCGGTCTCTCGATTGTGAAAGAAGAATCGAAACTCCCATTTTTTTTTCTGTATCAACGCCGATGTAATCCGATTTTTATTGAATATTAGGTGTATATGAAAGGCGAAAGGATACATTTCTCGTTGGTTTCGAATTTTATGGAGCGAAGAAAATTCGTTTTATTCGATCAAAAACGAAAATTCGTTCGGAATAAAAATGATTTTTTTGAAGATTCAGTTGTTTTTTTTTTTTTATTCCACAAAATTTCGAAACTGCGACGTTCCAAAGGTCAATCCGTCTCGATCCGATTGCTCCGGAACTCGATTCGTTCTCGTACAGCAACATTAAGGTTGTCGGTTTGATCCGAAGCCCGGTTTTGATTGAGCCATTCGGTCAAAAGTTCGCTCTCGTACATATTGGAGGAAGCAAAAATATACGTGTAGTCTCGTGTACACGCATTATATATATCGTCGACACGCGGCGTAAAAACGGACAAAAAGGAGGAAAGAAAGAGAGAGGAATAAGAGTCAGACGACGACCGGACTTGGTCGTCCATCGAATTAGCTACGGAGTCCGGAGTGTTCACAATGAGGACAATGTGCTGGTATTCAACGAGCTGGGAGACTTCTTCTCATGATCGGGCATTAGTGTTTTACGACGTCAGCCATTATCGAGATCGTCACGCGCGTCACTCAGTTATACTCGCAGAGCTTGAGGCTCGCTCGTCCTTTTTTCTACTTTCATTCTTTCCTCTTCTCTTCTCTCTCGCTTCCTCTTTCTTTTTTTTTTTTTTGCCTCCGCATGGATCTTCTTTTTCGGAGGAGACACGCGGTTATGGTCCGTGAGCGTGAGCGCGAGTGCACTTAGCTCCGCGTTAGATCCGTACAGTTTCGAGGCCCCCCCGCGGTCGAGAAGCGCTGCTGCAAGGGCACTCTGTTCGATTCCCAAAACTAGCCTCTGAATGCGCACAAAAACCAGAAGGCTTTTTCACGCGTTTTTCCCTCCAAATGCGAATAACTCGAACAATTTTTACCTCGGTCGAAAGTTCCACGAGTAAAATCACTCGCCAGTCCCTCCCCAGGGTGCGACATCTTTGGTCATTGTGAATCCCAGGCATCCGGGGGCACTATCTCGGAACCAATTTTGCGTTCCACCCGAAATATGGATATTCGAAGGAAGAAAAAATAAATTGTTCCACTCATCGAACTCGTCTTCTCGTTTATCCGTGACGCAACCAAGATCACTAATTTACAGCCCCGAAAGTATAGCGAAAAAAAAAAAGTAACTTTTGCACGCTGCAGAAGGAAGCGACCCTCTTCGATCATCCCTTCGTGTGTTTTCCAGGATGCTGCTGCTGCTGGGCGTTCTCGAGGGGCGTGACACCTCGCTTTTCTTCCAGTATCCCAACTGTGAGAAATTTCTACTCCAATTTCCAGCAAATGTTGTGTTATTTTTTATTTTTTTTTTTTCCCTCCTCTGTTGTCACTGTATCCTTCTTTCGTTGAATTCTCATAACGCGTTTGTGCGATAAGATTTTCAAATTTATGGCACCTAATTTTCGACTGTTTATATTTGGCCCGGGAGTCAAATTGCTCGGGAGATCAAAGCGGTACGAGGGCTGCGTTTTTTTAAATTTTTTCCTTCAAACGCTTGCTCCCCCCTGTAACGCATCGATTATAATTTCGTTACGATTCCCCGAATAAATTTCAACGAAATGCAAATAATATTGCCAAAAAAAAGAAACGTCAAAGTCTTGAATCCAGAAATGAATCTGGCGCCAAAACGTTTCGAAAGAAACGTTCCGCCTTGTTCGTTAATTCGCGTTTCCGGTCTCTCGGTTTTAACTCTCGCGTCATTCTCCTCGGGCCCAATAAAATGCGGTCTAAACAGCTTCCCCCCGGGCATAAAAATCCGAAAGCAACAAACAATGATCGAGAGAAGAAGAAAAAAACAAACGTTTACGCACAGACGAATACAAAGACAAGGATGAAATCGGGGATTCGAAACGAGGACGCGGCGCGCTCTCCCCCTTCGTTATTCAACGCGTGTGTGTCAGATTCTTTTCTTTTTTTTATTCTTTTTCAAAGTTTTTTCTTCGAACTGCGCCCTCCGCGCAGCCTCCCTTTAGCTCTGGCATGTTTTTCAACATTTAGCCATCATGACTTTTCGAGGCTGCGTCGCGCGAGAGCCTTTCTCGTGGCGAAATCTCCGCGTCGAATTGGAAACTAGATAATTCAATTAGAGAACAGCTGCCTCCTCGACGAAACAGCTTTTCGAACGAGCAGGTATATGCTTTTTATTATTATTAAAGAAACTCCCTGTGGAATCTTACGATGCTGAAGAGATATTGGGACCAACAGGCTCGCCGGTGGCCGGTAAGGGTGCTGCTCTCGCACCCTCGTCATCGACCTCGCCGTTGTTTCTCACCGGATAACTTCATTTTCGCCTCTAAATTCCTATTACTTTTTTCGTGCAATTCTATTCTTCTAGACCCAACGCAGTCTTCGTGTGAGACCTGAATTTTTTTTTCCTATTTCACGCTCCGGCCCTTCCGGATCCTTCGGTTTCAGTCAACAAATAACATTTATGCTCCTGCTAATTTCCTCGAAGCCAGTATTTTATTTTAACGTAGAATTATCGTAACGAGGTGAGTGATAACGAAGCTTTTTGATTCGTTGGTGACAGTCGGTTCGTTGAATGATTTTATTTTCACCGAGAACCTTTCCGAAGGAAATGTTTCCCAACAGAATTTCTTCTGGTTTGCTGAAAGAAGTGCTGACACCAGTAGCTCGAAAGGAAAGATCTTCTAACGGTATAGCAAGTTTTGTGCGAATGACGACAGAGAAAGTAACGACTGAAGTGAACATGAAGCGGAATGAAGTGTTAAGTGCACGCCGGACCAGTCGAGTCATTAGCGTCTGTACCACAAAAAGTAGCAACGCCCCAATGGTGTTGTGAAAATAGGGAGAATGATCCCCGCGTTATTATTATGTAGAATATTATTGTTGTGTGTGCGTGCGTATCGAGGACGCATTGAAAGTTGCATAGGAACATGAGAGAGCGTATATATTGGACTCTGGGGAGTCGTTTAGGTTTCGGACATTAGGAAGATCCTCGTGGAAGAGTCCGTTGTCGAGGCAGATACAGTGCCGTGTCAGAAAATTCATCGGGACCAGTGTGGTACGAGCGACGACGTCGTCTCATTGTTTCCAAATGACTTCCAAACGCATTAATCTCGTTTGGCTTCTCGCTTTCCGTCACGAATCCTGTCCCCGCACTTCGATTCGAGCATAATCCTGACCTTTTTGCGACGTTGTCGCTTTGACGTAAACACAATGAAAGAAAAGCCCGAAACGCCCATCGCGAAAACCAATCGTCACGATTCTTACGCACACCCAACAAACGATTTTGTAAGAATCGACTTCAGGCCAGCCATCATCGCCCGGAGGAACATGTTTTTCTGAAATTCCATCAGCCAATGATGGCGCGAATGAGCTTTTTTCTGTCCTCGTCGAGGATAAATCCTTAGAAGAATCTATCCGGAAAGATTTTTCTCTTTTTTATCAAACTTTTTCGTCTATCTCATTTTATATCTGCCGAAACTTCCATGATCCGAGAATCCGAAATAAAATAATTTTTATTAAGAAACAAGCGAGTACGAACAACAGACTCTTGACCGTTTTCTTTTGCCTTAAGAAATGAATTTTTGGAGAAGAAGAAGCAGAAGTTTCAACATCCCGAAAACAGAGAACACGAGTCTGTTGAGCGACGTCGGCGTCGGTGGCGGCACTCGATCCTGTGTAGTTCGATCTCTCATGGGCGGAGCGTCGCGGTGTACGGCGTCATGTATATGAAGCAAGTTCCGTCAATGCCTGCCATTGTTAAATCGAGCTCACATGCACCAATATTACCTTTATATATATCTATACATGGTAATAATATGAAGCCCCGAACGATGCGTATTTCGGGCGAAAAATAAATAGCTCTATACGTTCTTGTATAGCGTAGTGGCTGTATTATATTTTATTGTGGTACAAAACGGGTGACGCGAGAAAAGAGAGATGCATCAAGGCGGCCTGAATTTCTCAGCTTGCATATGTCCCTGGTAACCTTAATTCCCGAGCCATTTACCAACGTGTACCTAAATACATACGAATCGATCATTTTTTCTTTACCTGTAAAAGCTGCCAATAAATTGTCATGAATACGAAAACAGCAGAAGTCTTTCAGACCCAAAATGATTCTCTAACAGAATCTCTTCATTCTTTTGTTCATTCTGAGCACTTTTCTTTCTGAATTCCATTCTCAATCGCCCTATCAGTTCCTTGTGCCAAGGAGTATTCCGTAAAGAGAAAACAAAAATCAGCAGCAAACTCGTTTCCTTGTTTTGTTCCAAGCTCGATGAAAACATTCAAAACGAACGTTTCTTACGGACCCAAACGAATAGAGTCGTCGTCGTCGTCGTCGTCGAGTGAACGATTATGCACGCAATAAATAGATTATCGTCCGGGGCCACCCCCGCAGTGAGTGACGAATCTCGGTTGAATGCGAGAGCTCAAATTTGCCACGGCTCATGGCGGTCTTTTTTTTCTCTATTCCCATATAGAGCTCATCCCTGCCTCACGTACTTTCAATGCCATACGAAATTCTGTACATTATATATACATACGTATGTATCTCGACGTGTGTATATAAGAATCAGCTCGATTCTCGCGTTTCCAATGTATTAGAAAAGGTACAGCAGAGCATAGAGAGACTGCTGGCTGGGCCGTTGGGTTTTCTTCAGCTTTTTCACCGCGCGTTCGTCACGGCAAATCAGAGAAATTAGCGGCATCTGGTCCCCGGGCCCGTTTCTATTTCTTTGGTTGAGAAGAGTGTCGGCATTTTCGAGAAAATCTTGACGTCAAAGAGACAGAGAAAGAGAGAGAGAGAGAAAAGAGCGTTTCGTATAAGTTTGAGTGTATCGTGGGCGGAGACGGAGGGAGCAACGAGCTCGTCGAAATAAGTTTTTCCTTAAAATTCAAGCAGCCCCCCCGTCGTTATTATACTCTATATGAGGTTATGTGTGTACAACCGACCATTCAGAGGGGAACGGACCTGTGCCAGATTGAAACGTCACTATATACAAAACCCTGAGGGAAGTTTACAAATATTTGTCGGCTTTTCACGTCCTGGAAATCACTGTAATAAGAGGGTGTTGCCCGATAAATATCTTCACGTATATATATGCACCTCTATACTCCGGTGGAGCTTATTTTTGAATTTGAAAAATTGACGTCTTTATGCGCTGTGTTGTAATAATCTCGATTCTCGGAGTCATGAACTATCCGAGTGTCGAAAGTTTTATTTTTTCTATAAAATATAATTCACCGCTTTTTTTATTCCTTCATCTCGTACCGTATAATTACGAGATTACGAGAACTTTGATTCGGTCGAACGTAATCGAATCGTCGAAACTAAAGTTTTCTATCGAATCTCATTCCTAATTGATCGATTTTATTATTCTATCGTTCGATTCCAATTTTCGAAAGAGATTAAGAAAAAAAAAATAACGTTTTAGTCTTCTTTCAACTCGAAAGAAAAAAAAAATAATAAATCTGAAGAAAAAGAAAAAAAGCTGGTCAAAAGATCGTGAGTTTCGGAGCGAGGCGTCATCGCGCGCCCCGAGTGTGCTCGGCGGTGCACGCGCGTATTGTAAAAGCCGCGTGGTATCGAAAGGAGTAAATCTTTTTTTCCAGCATCGAAATAAGAGCTGCGAAAAACTAAGAAAAGGACAGGAACCAAGTTCTCGTTGGCTGTCTCCCCTGGACAGGAAAAACGCCCGGTAAATCATTGAAAAACGCACGCGTCCCAGGGATAGAAACGAAACACGTTTTTGGCCATGGACCTCGACCGCCCAATCATGCTCGTCCAGAAACATCCGCCGCTACGTAATATCCTCTCGTAGATATACAAGAAAAAAAAGTACCTCAGAACGCAGACATATATCTCTCCCAACGTAATTGTTTTACAGCCATCATAAACTCGGGACTCTTCCGTCTCCTCTCCAGCACACTCCTTCTCTTTCTCTCTCAAGCAACGACCAATTCCCCGTCATTTTTCAAAAAAAAAAAACAACCTTTCGACCAACGACACGTTCGACCTGTCGCTCGGAGGAGACACCAGCCAGCTGATTTCCCAAAAATTGCTTCTCGACTCGCCTCTCCACATACCGATCTCTCAGATTTTTATCTCACTTTTTCACTCAGTTTATGATCTGATTTTATGATCGTTTTGGTAAAATTTTAATTTTTTTGTGAATTCAATCTCATATCGTAATCTTTCAATCGCGTCGATTTTTCTGTAGAAAAAAACCGTTCGGTCTCCATTAAAATTGTGAAACGCGGTCGTTTTCTATACTCAGTTCCATTTGGTTGAGTATCGATCGGTTTTTTTGTCGCGGACGTTCTATCGGAGGCTGAGAAGATGGGGAACAACGGTGAAATTGTGATAAAAATTCGACAATTTTCGTGTAGATCGCGTTTCGTATTTTGAGCCTCTGGATTTTTCATCGTTCGATATGCTTCATCAGTTTTTTTTTTTCTAATTTTTACAATAGAATTCATTTTCTTTGCTTTTCGGAAAAGAAGAAGGGAAGAGAGCAACCGAGAGGGGGCAGAAAGGCAAGCAAAGGGAACGGCGCGAGTTAGAGCGAGAGAGAGAACTTTAGCTTCAATTCCCCACGGGGGTTTCTTCGTAAAATGCGTAACACTGCCACTTAGTACTCTCCGGCATGGGGCATTGTTTGCCAAATAGTGTCAGGTTGCCCGTTACAAAACGCAACGCGAGGCCCCGAAAAGGTTTCACTAAAGAATTTTTCAGCGAAGAGTGGGAATCGAGGAATAAGAAGAAGAAGAAAAAAAGTTATCTTTTCTTCCATGACGTAAAAGGAAATTTCGGGAAAACTCGCTCCTGCGAGTTGTGGATGCAAAAAAAAAAACAATGGCGGCACGTACGGGCTTCTGGAAAAAATAAACTCGAAGCCAGAAGATCTCGACTTGAACTTTTAGCCAGAAACGTCATCCGGATCTGAACCCACTAAAAAAATCAATTCCCATTTCTACGAATCGTGAAAAAAAAAAACAAAAACATCGAAAATCTTTCTCCGAGAAAAAACGTTCTCCGAGTAAAATCCTTTCGACGAGATCATCGGATCGAGATGAAACTTAAAATGTTTGCGCCTCAATGTCGCGTGACCTCTGACCGTTGAACTGACTGGAGAAATGACACGCCATATTTTAAGATGAGAAGCGAGTAAGCGGGGGGGGAGGGGGAAGGGGGGAAGGGGGGAAGGGGAGTGCAATATATTTGTCGAGTATTTGAAAACCGTTTGGCGTGAAAGAAGAGCATCTACGCGTCGCGTGGTGCGTTTATGGGACTTTACTTCTCGGAGAGTCGCGTACCCCCGAAAAATCGGGGTTTCGACGACTCTCCGAGGAAAAGAAGAATATTTTGAGGGATCGGAGCAGGCCTCGCGCGCCGACCATAAAATAATAAAGGCATTAAATAGGTGGCGGTACGAGGTCCGTCAACAAGTCATAACCGATGTATATGCGTGTGTATCCGTCAGTCAACGAGCGCCGGATCCTCGAGTCAATGCTTAAATATCTATATATACAGATAAATCGATGTCTCAGAGTCAAAACGCCCGATCCTCTACCAACTTCGTATATACGCTCACTCCTGACGTTCTTCCGGTGCAATAATCTTCTCGAGAGCACAATGAGCCAACAAATATGTACAAACAGAGAGCATGAAAGTAACGGAAAGTCTGATTTACGGTAATGGAGCGAAAAATGTCGACTCTTTACTTCATTTTCAGTTCGACTTTGAGTAACGCGGTACAGTCGAGCTCAAAAATTAAGAATTTCATTTCGTTTATTCCTTCTTTCGGGTCTTTGTACATTTGCGGGGATCTAGAAATCGATATTTTACATCAAATTTCTATAAAAATTCGCTAAATTCTTTGCTTTTTGTAGAAAGAAAAAGTAAACGAATTTTCATCGAAGTCGTTTATTTTAATTTTTATCGAAGAATCGTGTGCGACGAACCGAAGAGGCAAAATTGAAAATTACTCGATAAGGAGGAACGTATTACTCGGGAAAATGGAGTTTTGTCTGGTTTATTGAAACGTTTGCTTTTTGGATAGGACTGTAAAGCCTCTGGAAAAGTGTCAACCAAAGTTTCGTGATTGAGCGAGGACACCAGCACCCGCTGCGGCACGCGAGGACGAGCGAACGATCAACGCGTTTTTCTCGAAAGATCAAATATATTCTTACGGTTTTGTGTCTCGAGAATCGAGTGTTTACGCAGTCGTAAAAACCGGAGTCGAGGCCCTCGGGCTCGACTTTTATCCCAAAATGTAATATACAAGCTCTCGTTACTCGAGTCGTTGTTCGCCAGTTGACATTATCTCCTTGCGCGTACGCGCTTATTATCGTTGCGTGAAAAGAGCCAATGGCCTCGGTTTTCTCATCCCCGTATTATGCCAATCTTCTGCCACGCTTATACCTTATAAAAAAAAAAAAGAAACTTGAATACGTTTTATGGTCAGTGTGCTTCTGACAATATGAATATTTATTTTAACTCATAAATCTTCTGCCGTTTCATTGTTCGTTGATTTCCTTATTATTCGTCATTACGAACGGGTTAATATCGAATTTCACACTTTATTTTACTGTCTGATTTTCTGCCAATTATTCGGAGAAACCAAACTGTCGGAATTCAGGAAGTTTGGAATTTTTTTTCATTCTGAAGTGTGCCATTGAAATTGCTCTCCATTTTCTTTTCGATTTACACCGTATTTTTTTTTAATTTTTTTAAATTATAAATTTCATAATTTATAAAAGTTATTGAATCTCGTTGGAGCTCGATTTTCATCAGGTTTTCCTTCAGCTCGTCTCCTTAATTCGGTTTTCTTTGTGTGAACAGGCGATGAGTGTTTAAGCTACAAGAATGAGTTTGAGGTAAAAGAGAGATTTTTCTCCTGGGAGCTTTGAGTCGTAAAATAATATTTTTCGAAAGTCTACTTCGGCCTGGAATTTTTCTGGGCAAAGGGTGCAAAAAAAATTGTCAAATCCGATTGTGTTGAGTTTCACTGCTCTGAACGAAAAAAAAAAAGAAAATACATCGTTGCGTATCAAGGGAGCAAAGTTTTTTCGTGTTTTTCCTTGAACCAGAAACCCTGGCTGGAAGTAAATTTTGCCTCACGAGCCAAAATCCTTCCCAGTTTTTATTTCTTCTCTTGATAATAAAACGTTTTCGTGGCAACGTAAGAACAATCGAGTGTCACTGGGTCATCGACTGACCTACAGGTAAAATTGTAAAAAAAACAAAAAATTCTCGTACTATTTACGACCACTTTTTGCCTCACGTTTTGAAGCAAATTTTTATTTCATCGACTCGAGAACAGCTTCCGAGATCCGCCGACCTGATTCCTATTATTAATCTTTGCTATTGATCTTTCCTCAGAAAATCCAGCAAGAACAAAAGAATCCAGAAAAAAAGAAGTTTTTCTCGCGAACTTTTGAAGCGAGTTCGTTGCAGTCTCAACACTCATTTATTCCACCATTTTTTAGATCAACCTTATGCCATCAAGCTGCAAAGTTCCTTCGAGTTTGCCAGGATCGATCTTTGATGAAAATTTGTAACGAGGCAAAGGGGGTTGAGGGGTGGGGGGAGGGGGTGGGGGGAGGGGGTGGAAACGGGTTTTAAAAGAAGAGAAATATTCAGTGGGGTAAAAGGGCTTTGAGGAGGATCGGCATCGATGAGCCACAAGATCTTGTTCGTCTTCATTGTTTCACAGGTACGAGCAATTGTTCGAGAGTTTTATACAAACCCCCGCGGAAGGGGGGGAGGAAGAGGAGGAGAAATCTGAAGAATAGCAAAAGGGGAAAGAAAGTGATGAGGACAATCACGAGTTGGTCGATACTAGGATGAAAACGGTAAAAGTATGAAGAAGAAGCTGGTGCTGGTGGTGGTACTGGTGGGACGAGCAATTCCTCGTGGAGTCGGAAACTCGATTCACCGCAAGCACTCTTACCACGCCTCGCTCGTGCCACGGACAATGCCGTGGCATATTGTGAAAATATTGATTGACAATGGAGAGACAATGCAACCTCCCGAAGTCTTTTACTCCCCCCCCCCCCCCCCTCCTCCTCTTCTCCCAAAGTCCGTTGTCATCGTACGACGAACACTCGAAAAAGAGGATTCTCGAGTGTGCTGCATGTACTCTTATTTTCGTCTTTTTATCCATTTTTTTTTTTTTTTCCAGCTTCCCTCGTTCTCGAGAAATTCCGCAACGTCTTGTAGCCGATTCAATTGTTCTTTTATAAATATTTTGCAATTTTTTTTGTTTTTAACATTGTCAGCGAATCAATCGAATAATTTTGTTTTTTTTTTCGTTTCTCCTCGCCCTCGCGGACCAACCAAACTATAAAAACATGATATTCCGATGAATTAATCATTTTTTTTTTTTATTTTTCTGGTGTACGACACAAAATTTAGGGGGTCGCGTGTAGTTATTCGAGGAAGGCACTTTTCGAGGCGAAAAAAAAAAAGTGCCCGGTGTCGTTTCCTCCTACGAGACATATGTCATCTCACACGTAACGAGTATACGTTACCGATAAGTTGGTGTCGCGTGTCAGAACGATACGTCGCGCCCGCTACAACAGCAGGAGCCGAAACGCACCCCTCGCATCGTTAGTCCGAGAAAAACAAAACATAAAAAATGAAAAAAAAATGTAGTGGATCTCCCGGAACTTGGACGGTTCGGTTGCAATTAGCCCAACTAAATGCCTCGACACTTTACATAATCGTTTCACTATCGGACTCCGGTACTAAACGCAGGCACTAACGTTAGGAAGATCGTGAAATTTTTCATTTCAGTCTCATCGCTTACTGGAACATCAGCTGAACAATAATCGTTTCATTTTTTTTTTTTTCAATTATCGAATTTATAAATACAACGGTGAAAAAAGAAAATTTGAGTCGAGAATTTTCAAACATCGTTGAATTGAAAAAAAAAAAAAAACATTTTTTTGTGTCAACAAATTTATTTTTTCAGTGAACAAACAAATTTGATAAATTTCCATTCGAAGATGGAGCTTTTAAAAACTAATGAATGAATCGACTTTTTTCTACTTCATTCTTGTAATCGAATTACAGAAATAATGTAATTTTATTTTTTTCGACGTTTCTTCGTCCCATTGCAGAGCAATAATACAAGAGAAAATAAAATCAACATTTTTTCGATCTTGCTCGAGAACAGTGAAATTGAAAATTCATAAATTAGTCCACAAGTACATAAATTATGTATATACGAATATGTACGAGTTGTTTTTTTGGAATATTTTAAGGGCAAGGGGGGGGGGAGGGGTGTAAAACAAAGAAAAAACCTGACCCTTAACGATGCAGCCATCTGGTGCATACGTCAGCTACATCGAGGGCCAAGTTTGTCTATAGAAATAATCGAGTGATCGAAAAGCATCGGACCTTTTTGACTCTCGTGTCTCTCTCCCCCTCTCTTATTCAGTGTCTTCGCATACATTTTTCGATCGTTACGATAAGAGGGTGTTTCTGTACGGTGAATTCGTGTTGAACGAGACGAGCGTTTATACAACGATCGAGAATAACTCCATAGGAGTTGTCAGAGGATGGCAGGTGGGACGTGATCGCTGGATATTTAGCTCGGTTTGTCAGTATACTTGGATCACCGATTAAGATCTCAACAAATTTATCATTTTTCCGCATTGAGTTTTCCTATCGCTTCTATAAATTCAATGAGTCAAGAGTGAAAAGCTCCGAAATGGATGAGCCTCAATTAACATAATTGAGTTGTAGAAACGCGGGCGAAACGGTTTTGTCATGGAAATATGAACGACTTCCTAAGTCACTCGGGCAAGATCACTGACTTCGTTTCGATACAAAATGGAATCGAATTTCTCAAAATTTCAAGCCCCAACCGCTGCGAAAACTTTCCTCAGACTCCCCCCGCCTGCCTCAAAAATCCTAATTGGAACTCGCGGTGAGCTCTGCAGTTTTATATCAACGTTTTTTATTCTTTTTTTGCCGCAGCAGAGATTCAGGATGATGAGAATTGATCGAAATGCAGGAACGAGCAGCAGACGCTGCATCGTTATAACGTATATGTAACGTATCGTTGAGAATCGCTTAAATTGCTGAAAATTTTATTGCCGCCCCCGGAGGAATAAGCGTTTGTTCACTCGTACGCCGCTTCCCGGGAGCCAAGTGCATCGTGTTGGCTCGTGCATCGATGCATCGTCGTCACGTTTTCCTCCACGTTCTCTCTGCTTTCTCTCTTTTCATCTTGTTAGTGTGTACCTCTTGTAAAAGCAAATACAAAGTGTGAGAGAGAGAGAGAGAGAGAGATGAGAACGAGGACAACGTTGAACGCCTCCAGCAGCATCAACCTCTCGTCAGCAAATTCGAGTTTCTCCCGATGTACACGTAACCGATGTAAAGTCCATCGAGTTTTAGTACTCGCTCACACACACACACACACGCCTACAAATCCGCAATACAGAAACGTAGAGAGGAGTAAAGAGGGACGAGTTCGGATCTCTCGATCCCGAGAGTTACAGCAGGCTCCCGGTATATTTGAAGTGTCTAAGAATTTTGAGGTGAGAGCGCATCGGCTTATTGCCGGTCACGAAGCAGACTACGCGTCTATCACTCCGATCTCGTATTTCCCCATCGTTTCACCCTTCACAATATTTCAAATATTTTTATATTTCGAATCGAGCCTTTTGTCACACGCGTACGTTGCTTCTGTATCTCGACGATAAAATATAAGAAAAAAAAAAATTCAGCGAATAATCTTATATCTCTTTATCGAACTCTGCTCCTCGGGCTGTGTCTTTCTACCCGCTCGTTTGCATTCGGTTTTTCGCGACGGTACACGAGTACAGTTGTAATAAAAATCGTCCGCTACTCGCTACTATTTTTCTGTCCTATCGACCATCGAACAAACTAGAGTTTCGAGGACAGCGAATCACTGTCAAAAAAAAATGGTATCAGACCGATCTTAAAGAAAAATCCCTCGAAAATGATTCCGTTCGAACGCCACGAACGTTTTCAACTCGAATATCTTCGAATTCAGAATAAAAAATAAAAAAATTATTGTTGGATCTCCGTTGCAACTCGTTTGAACGTTCGCGCTTTCAAACGAGAAATTGAAGAAGCCTTATCGCGGCCAGCATGGTCAACTCTACCTCAATAGCTCTGCCTCGTTACCCAACAACGGGATTACAAAAAGAGCTGTGAATCACAGCAAGTATTCTCGGTAGTTTGAAAAAAAAAAGAAAAAGAAAAAAAAGTACTGAATCTGGCTTCATACTGGCCGATTATCGATCTCGTTGCGTCACGATAAGTCTTTTCAAAGGAATCATTCTCCCGATGAATCGGCACTGCTGCGCGCCCCCGAATAGCTGAAAAAATGGAAATCAGTAGAAAGAAACAGCCCGGGGTAGTGTCGAAAAAACGAAAATGAGAAAGACAACCAGAAAAAAAAAACAGTGCTTGTATCAATCGCGAGCCGAAAGGGGGCCTCCTGTTTTCATTAGCGATTCTCTCGAATCAACGAGTAACAAGGAACGACGGTACAACCTCCTCTCCGCCCTGATGTCGAAAACAAAACGCCTCCGAATCGGCGTTACAGACGCGCCTCTCTCTCTGCTGTATCCCATGAAATATCGAGCTCACCGAGCTTTTTTTTTCTTTTTTCTTCACTCGAACAAACCCTTGCCAACGTTTGCGGTTCCATTGAGTATATACTCGCACCGATCCCAAGAGTAGCTCCTCCGGGTTAACTCGTGCTGGGCCCACCGGTTACATACTCGCTCATGCGTTATCCCCGTTGATCCCGTTGTTTGTGGTCACTCTTGAAAATACATCGACAATGAATTAGCGCCCTGGTCTCTCGATTCTCTGCCCTCTCGTTCGAGACTATACAACTTCAATTCGAGTCTCATTTCTGCACCCTCTCTGTACTTTTGTTTTTTTTTTCTAATTTTTTTTTTTTTCATGTGTATATTCATATTTCATTATTATTTTTATGAAAGTTATTGTTGTACGGGTTTTAATTCCTGCTTGGGAAAGCATGGAACATTGTTCTCGAGCCAGCCCCACCCTCGTTCCTTCGACCATCGATCAAAACCATTATTTCTTACGAAATAATCATTGCAACCTTCGTTGAGTCTCGTGAGATCGAAACTAAGGTGCTCGATCTTGATGCTCGCTGCTTCCGGACAAAACTTTTCTCTGGAGATGAACACGTTCATACTCGGTGATAAACTTTCATAAATAATTTAGTATCTTAGAGACGTGGCGTCTTGACGCCAAGTATTAAAAAGAAAATGTTTGAACAGCCAAGGCAAGACGTGCAGGGTATCTTAATAATATACTAAAAATATAAATAATACTCTTAGTTAAAAAATTAATCATTTTATTCATATCTTACTTAATTGATTCACATAAAATTACAATTTTATCATCATAAATGTCTTTGAATTCATTGAAATTATTTTTTATTCAATTAAATATTTTAATTACATAAAATATAAATTATTTGAATTTATTCAAAATTTTTAATTCAATTAAATGTTTTGGTTACATGAAATATAAATTATTTAAATTTATTTAAAATTTTTCATACTTATTGAGAAATTATTTCACCAAAATTCTATAAAAATACTGATTTAATGAATGGTATTGAGACGTTTTTACGAATCGTTTAATTTCGAGATTTCTAACAGTGATAAAACTGCGATTGCAATCAAGCTTTGCTTCATTAACCAGATTTTGCATAATTTGCAGATTTTTAAAAAATTTTCTTCAAGGAAATTTGACAAGAGACGAAAGACGAACGACTAGCGATTCGCTGCCTCAAATGAATGTTTGTAACGACGAAAAAATCGTTGAATCGACAAAATTGATTTCTCAACACACGTATGAATACGTGGGATCGTAATGGAGGAATGTTGTTCACAGCTCCAAAGTCAATGAAGAATTATCTTATCGATACGACGATATATATTTGCCTCGAGCTCGCTGACTATTTGTATATATGTTTTTATCGTGTACAATTCGAAAAACATACATACGCGATTAAGAATCATTCGAACTAAAACTCGACTGAAGATCGTGAGAAAAGCTGCTCGCTGGTCTCGTAGTAATAAAAAGTGCGAAAAGAATCAAAACGTAAATAAAATAAGCTCGCAATGAGCACCAACGATTTGTGGATTCGAGATATCGTCTCGTACTACGGATACATATTGTTGGGACTTTTAATAATCAGCTGGGCAGTGTCTCGTCGATGGCGCAAATTTGCAGAAAATTTTTATCGGTCTCATCTCCTCGGTTTCGAGACCGAATGCTCCGATCTAGCAGCGCCATACAAAAAAAAATTGTTCCAAAGATTGAAAGATCTGGAATCGAACGACGAGATTTTGCGTTCCGTTGGCCGGATCAGAATTCTCGAAATTGGAGTAAAAACAGGTTTTCATTCAGTTTCGAATTTGACAGCATCGTGTGAAAATAGATTTTCATTAGATTTTTGCCAACTTTTCAAAATATTTCTTTTTTTCATTTCTCATCTCGATCAATCATTTTATTTCTTACGAATAAATTGATTTTTTTTTCGATGATTCGTTCGTTTTTTGAAAAATATAAAAGAAAACGTGATTCCGGCTGTGCACAGGTGAAAACATTCCGTTTTATCCCGACGGTGCTTGCTTCATTGGAATCGATTGGAACACGAAACTTGCCGATTATTTGATAAACAGCGAACGCTCGTGGCAATTTTCTCACGTTTACTTCGAACGTCTCATCGTGGGCGATGGAAACTCATTGAAATTGATACCGAGCGATTGCGTCGACGTCGTCGTAACCACTAGATCTTTGTGCTCCGAGAACTCGGTCGATAAAACTCTTCGTGAAATCAGACGCGTTCTTGCTCCTGTGGGTAAAAAAAAGTCGATCAATTCACCGAAATTCAAAAATTTGTTTTTTTTTAACAATTTTTTTAGAAATTTTGATGATGAAAGCAAATTTCCTCAATTGTTTGGTTCAAACGACTCAAAAATCTCTTTTTTTTTTTCAATCGAAAATCGATAAAAAATATGGCAATTTTTTTCTAAGTCAAAAAGAAAAGAAAACTTCACTTTGAATATAAGAAATACCGAATTTCTTCTTCACAGGGAGGAAAATATCTCTTCCTCGAGCACGTGCCTGACCCGGTTGGTGGATTCGTTCTCCAGATGCAAAAGTTCTTGACGAGAAGCAAAATTTGGCCATCCCTCTTCGGGAACTGTCACCTGGACAATGATCCTATCGATCACATTAAAAAAGCTGGATTCAAGGATCTCGTGTGGAAGTCTTTAACTCTTGAGGGTTACGTTTCTCAGCCAAATCGTTTATTTCTTAATCGTCACCACGTAATAGGCACAGCCACGAGGTGAAGTCGTTTCTCATTTCCTCATGCAAAACTTATTAACAATCGTCATACCGGCGTTACATAAATTGCTAAGCAATTTACGACAACAGATCTTTACAAATCACACTTTTTTTTCGCGATAAATTCGATGAAATTTTTTTCTTTTTTTTTTTTCTAATATTTGTGCTGATTTATTATTTATATACATCATCGTTTTTTATTATTGATTTTTTGCGAGATGGAGGAAAAATGAAAAATTTATATATACTTTTGATATATACACGTGTAAATCGACTTAAAGATATTAAATATTTGGAAGAACAAAATCTTTGTACAAAAGTCATTTGTTTTCTCATTTCAAAACTCTCTTATGTATAATATATATATTTTTTTTTTCTCTTCACTCCTCTTTTATCTTTGTTCCTCATTATGTTTGTATACATAATCGAAATATATGTAAAATCGTAGACTCTCATTATCCAACGTTCTTACTTTCGATTATTAAATTATTTGTATTTCAGGAGAAAAGCAAAAAATAAAGACTTTTTCATCCAAAAAAGTGAACGAGAGTCTCAGTTTATAAACAACCTTTGACTACTGTTTCATGGCTCTCAGGAGTTATTTAACAATCGGGAATTATTGTACAAAATTTGTGCAAAAGTTACAGCAGCGTCCGAACGGAAGCAGATTTCTTTTTCTTCTCTCCGAGATCTAAATTTAGTTTCGAGGTACGAAAAATGCTCGATTTTTTTTCCAAACCCACGAACGAATCCACCAAAGAGTAATGGCAATTTTTAGAAAAAAAAAAATTCGTCCTTTCCATGCTCTCGAACGCTGCTAACTTCGATGTTATTATAGACAATCGATCCTGGAAAAAAAAAGTGGTTCGTGATCAAAAAATCATTCAACACGTCTCAAGCATTCGAAAACTGGGGACCCAAAAACTCGAGTCCACATCCGAAACGTTTTGTCTGGCAAGTACGAAGCAGAACTGAGTTTGTGAATCGAAAAAAACGTTCAAGTTTCGGAGCTCAATGGTTATCGAAAGAGTCGAATGAAATCCCGATACAGGAAGCATCGATGAGATGTATTTAGAGAAAAGTCGACTGAATGTCAGTCGATTTTTCTCAAGTCCGAATTTTCGTGTTGACAAAATAAATATTTAAAAAAAGACGAAAAATCAGAGCTCATTATCACAAACCGATATTTAGCTGCTGTTTTCTTTTGTTCTTGTAAATAACACTGTAATATAAATGGCCTCGATGATCTCGTTCATTCTGAGATAATAAATTCCTAACTATATTCTCGTACGAGTAACGCGAAGATTCGATATCAGCGGTTCGAAGACGAGTATTGACAAGGCGCAGAGCGTGTCAAGAAGTACGATTATTCACGGTCGTTATAAATCGGCGTCATTTTCAGAATCACTAGTCAATTTTGTTCGAAAAGTTGTCGTAGATTTTCTCGTTTTTAACAAATGTTTATTAACAATCGGTTTGACAAGAATCGTCAGATTTTTAGGGCTCTTTTTATCCCTGGTATGACCATTCGATTTGAATATATTGTCAATATCCTGAATAGAATCTTCCGAAATATCGGGAAAAAAATTTTGCAAATAATCTTGACGTTTTTCGGGCCCGGCGATATCGACGTTCTTCGGAGCTTTTGAACGGATGGAAGCTTTTTCGTTTATCGCGTAATCCAGCTTGATAGACTTTTGCGAAACGATTGGAACGTGTTCGCTTACGTCGTCGTCACTTTCGTCCTGAATCGGAGTCCCGAGGATTCTCGTTCTTCGCAATTTTTTCGTCGCTGTTTCTCTCCCTCGAGTTTTTACGTTGTTTTTACTCCGGGCAGGCGAAATCCTCTTTTTTTTCCTCGAATCTGTGCTCGTAGAGTCGTGAGACGCGAGCGATCGACGAGGCTTCTGGCCCGGTTTCTTGTCGAGAAGGTGCAACGATTTTTTCTCACTTTCCTTCACGTTTTTCCGTTTTTTTAACGCCTTTTTTGGATCCTTGACCGGTTCGAGTTTCGGTGATATCGGCTTAGCTCTCACGGACTTTCCATTAGCGATTACGGATTCTTGGGACTCGGAACCGAAATGAGAATCCGAATCGGAACTGAGACGCGTGCAAAATTTCAGTACCCGCGATACTTTAGATTTTTCAGGGTTTTGGGACGTCTCGTGCTCGAGAAGCTTTCTCTTTGCTGGACGAAAATTCGAATTAACGACGGTCAAATCTCCTAATTTGTTGTTCTTTCGGAAATCGACTGTTTTGACAAAATCGCTCGATTCTCCTGATGAATTTTTCGTTTCTATTGCTCCGTTTAACCAAGTCGCGGGTGATCTTTTTCTTCCGGATCTTCTGAGATCAGTGTTCTCTCGATTTTTCGTCGACGCGTCAGTCGGCTTGTCGTCTTCAGATTTATCGTGATTTTCTGCTGATCTCACCGGGACTTTCTCACCGTTCAAACGGTTCGTAACCTCGTCGATTACTTTTCGTATGTTTTTCGAGCGTTTAGGAGCTGAGAGCTTCGTATCGATTTTTCTCAGGCTTCTTATCGATCGAAATTTACGTGAAAACTTGACATCTTCTTCCTCCTCGTCGGAGGATACAACGATCCGGGAATGAGATTTGTGACCGTTTTTCACGTCAGTTTCCGGCTCGCTGTTCATTTCTTCGTTCCCAGTTTCTCGTCTCTCTACGGTTAGAGATTTTTTAATTTTCTCCCTGTTCTTGCCCGGTGTCAACGATTCTTCTCGTATGAGTTTAACGAAGCAGTCTTCGTCGGGTTCCGAAGTTGTTTTGAAACTGAAACCAAAAGAAAATCGATCACTTTCATCTGTTTCGAGATTATCAAATTTTCTCGATTTTCCACGCCTACGAGGAACTAGCTCGAGGCAACGAGTTCCATTCTCCATTGGTATCGGAGGATGCGACGAATAATCGTTCAACTTTTTTGCCTCAGAATCTGCCGGTTTTGGTTGGAAGCTCGATTCGATCGTCGGTTTTGCTGTGTTCAAATCTCGCGGCTTATCTTTGGATTTAGCTTCCGTTCGCGTGACGTTTGCTTCTCGATTTTGTGGCAATTTTGACACACGAACGACGGGTGTGCAGAGTTTAATATTCTTCGGCGAAGACTCCTCAGTTTTCGTGCTGAAATTTCGTTCGACCGGAGACCTCGATTTTTCTCCTTCCTCTACATTATCTGGATCCGCATCGCTCGTTGGGGAACTCAACATTTTTTGTAACGAAGAAGAGTCGCTGTCGTAAGATTGATCGTTGTTGTCGCGGCTGCAGGAATAAATGAGAATGGTACTAGAATCGCTGTCGTTAGTTGCAGTCGTAAGAACTTCGATGTTGGAATTATCGTAATGCGGCATTTCGTTGTCCCATCTGAAGAATGATTCGCTCTTTTTTCGTTCATACCGAGCCAAAACTTGGTCAGACAACTTCGTTAGCCGTATACTCAAAATTTTCTTTCCTACAATGTCCATCAGTTTGTTCGTGGAATTAGGAAGGATTTCTGGCGAAGGTTCGCGTCTCTGAGACGATCCGGACGTTATTTCCAAAGAAGTTTCTAAGGATTTTTGAGATTCATTTTGCCAATTAGTACGCGCACTTTTATTTTTTATCAGCCGTTGAAAGTTTAATCTCGTGTTTCGTTGTTTTACGACTTTGTCATCTTGGCTATCGGTCGACGTTTTTTTCGGCGTGAGTCCGAGAGATTCGAAAAATTCTGTGTATCTTTCGTGTCCTTCTTTCTCGGTGCTGTTATTATTGTTTCTGTCGTCTTGAACGAGCTCGCGGCTCTCTTGCGAGCTCGTACGTAATCCGTAACGCAGTATATCCGACATTGTAGAAGATTTTCGTAACGACGATCTTTTTCTCTTTCTCCTTGCTCGAGCTCGGCCAGCGAAGGTTCGAGTCTCGGTCGTAGCAGCGGGTTCCAAGGCCGGATGCGATACTGGCCCCGTCGTCAAAAGTTTGCTCGTATTTTCTGGCATTATCAGATCGCACGGTGAGTTTCTTCCTGTGTAGAGTTTCCTGAAATTCGCCATTGTCTTTGAATCGTTTGTGGATTTCGTGGATTTGTCATTGGGCTGCGACTCAACGAGGCTTTTCTCATTTTCCTTGACTTTGGATTTTGCGACGGAGGAGGTTTTTCTTATTCTACGAACTTTCGAAAGCGCCGAACGTGGTTTTTTCTGATGTTTTGACTTTTCCAGAAGATCGTCGAATTGCTGAAGGGCTGGAAGCACTTCGCTGAGCATAACGCTTCCGCCGGGAGTTGTCATGCAGTTCAACGGAGCGCTTTTCGGTGGAGTTTTCAGAATTTCATTACCGGCACCGTCATCAGACTGTTTCGTAGCTTTGTCAGCGACGGTGGATGAATTATGATTTTCTTGGATCTGCGCTGCCACCTTAGGGCGCAAATCTTCGTTCGATTTTTTAGCACCTTCGACGATTTCTTGGGTTTTTGCCTTTTCCGTTACGTTTGCATTCGACAATACATATGCAGCTGTGTCGACCGAACTGTACGGCGAATTCTCGTCGAATTTTGGATCTTCTATGGACTTTCGCAATGCTGCCGATTGATTAGACCTCGAATATTCATCCTCGCTCAACGACGAACCTGTGTCCGAATGATTCTCGTCCCCTGTCAACTGATACGGAGGATTCCCGGTGTCGACCCAATACTGTATGAGCGCTGGAAGCTTGCGAATCGGAGCTCGACACTTGGAATAATATTCTTTATTGTCTTCGTCATTGTCCTCGTCATCCTCCTCCTCCTCCTCTTCCTCCTCGTTCGTGTTCATCTCGTTTCCGACCGGCTCCATCGTTGACACATTTAGTACGACGTCATTCGGTGCCTGTTAAAAATTCACGCATCATTATCAACTTGAAAAATCAAGAAGTTGGGATAGAGAAGATCGTTATACGATTCTGCTCCGAGGAGCTATTGCGCTTGTTATTCTTCTCAATTTTTCCAGTAGTTTTTTTCAATCTTCCTTCGATACCTTCATTTAGTAAATTTTTGTTAGTTTGTCGAGTAATTAAATGAGAAAATGATTCTCATTTAATTACTCAAAATTTATTCAAAACAAGGGAATAAGATTTCATCCGATCGCATTATTGTTCTTACAATTTTGACACTGTTTTCATTTCATTTTATCGAGCCATAGTTTTCATAGCATCCTGGGAAAACATATGACAAACCCTTGGGTATTGAAATTTTCAGTGAAAACCAATAACCTTATTATAACTGTTTGCAAATTGCTCATTTTTTTTTCTGCAAGAATATTTTTGAACTTCACAAATCCATTCATCTTTTTCTACAAATTTTTTTTATCTCTCATGTTCGATAGCTAATACGTAATCGGTATTATTTTGTAATTTTTTCAGTAAATCTTAAAAGGGCTCAAGAACACCCTAATTTTTTTTGGCGCCAATTAAAAATGATGGGCAAGAGTTCTAAGGTTGAAAGTGAAGCGTTAATCCTTACCTCGCCAGCATATTTGTCGAAAAAGTTACTCCAGACATTCTCCCTCCGTTGGATAACCTCCCTCGGCAGACTAAAACCGATCCCAGGGTCTTGGTTATCCTGCTGGGCAACCCTGCCTTGCGAAAATAAAGAACCCATGCTAGACTCGTTATCAATCATAGAATCTTACAACATTTTTTTTTTTTTTTCGTTTTCTCGTTTTGATTGTTTTTAAATAATTCAGCGGCTTAAAAAACAGGACAGCAGCCTGGAATAAGCGAAAAAATCAAAAGTAGTACGTACATAACCTATAAGCTTGACTAAACAAAGAATATCCATTTTCTTACTTTACCTCTCGACGCCTTGGATATAAGATTGCATAAGAGCATCCTTTCGGCTCTCACTGCTCTCTCCGTCACTCGCCATCGCTCAAAATCGCATGGAAAACCCTTTAATTCAGCAAATCTCAACTTCGTATTATCGAACGATGATGTAAAAAAACCTCTGCGTATTCATCGGATTCGCGCGATTTCCAAGTTCGTAAGTTTACAAACATACACAAAGCCGTGTTTGCGAATGGAAAAGGGACGCCATCACTGTAGTTCTAAATTCCCTCATCTGGGAGCAGCACCTTACGATTTACGTTGACCAAATTTATGGTTCTCGTTTTACTACCGAAAATGGAAATCAACTTTGGACTCCAAAATTTTTTTGGTTTTTTGAACAAAAAACATTATTTCTAATGATTACCAATTCGAAACGTAAAAAATCATTTAGTACGATTCTAGCGTCGCAGCGACACACGACGGTCGAATTAACAATTCGCATCACTTTTTAAAAAAGGCACGAGGGGAAACGTTGAAAAAACACCAAATAAATGTTTGTACATAAACATTACAGAAATTTTGTTTGAGTTATAAAAAATATGCTTTTATTTCTGTAGATTATCACAAAAATTCATGGACCGATCACATTTTTGAGCTGATTTTTTTTAATTCCCCAAAATTAATTAAAATTTTTATTTTTAATTAAAAAAATTTTTTATAAACAACCCTTATTGGAAAATAAAACACCCCGTTTTAAAAATCAAAAAAAAAAATTTTTTTTTTCTAACAAGGGTTATTTATAAAAATAAAAATAAAATTAGAGGGTGTCTTTTAGTCTCGATGTAATCATATAAAAAAAATTAACTAAATTGACGAAGGTCAAGAAAAAAGTTCGCCGGTTTGGCGTGAAATGTCTCGTACAAGATTTACAAAAATTGTATTTAATACACAAGTTTTTAAAGACAATATTAATAATTGCCTTAATAACAATATCCTTTGGTGAACAATTATGTACAAATTATCGCATAGCAGAGTTTCTCAAAGAGAAGATTTACCGACAGCATCGCTAACAGAAGAATGACAATTAGCTTCGAGAAGATCGTTCAATTCTCTCTTAATTTTCGATACGATAGGAGGCCCGTGATAAGCGTACGAGGTGTAAATTTGTATGAGCGAAGCACCCGCTTTGATTTTCTCATAAGCGTCTTGGCCAGAAAAAATGCCACCGACACCGATTATAGGTATTTTTCCTTTCGTCGCATTGTACATTTCGGAAATCATTGCTGTTGAAACATCGGTCAAAGGTGCACCGCTCAAACCACCGCTTTCCTCTTTTTTTGAATCTACTAAATTTTCCCTCGATACTGTAGTGTTTGACAAAACAAGACCGTCGACTTTGCACTTGGTTTTTAAAACTATTTCCGCGATATCTCTTCGTTCTTCTTTGCTCAAGTCAGGAGCCAATTTAAGTAGCAACGGAGGCTTTCTTTCCATTTGTTTACGAGCTTCGTTGACTCTGCTCAATAAATCTTCCAGATTCTTCTTGCTCTGCAAGTTTCTCAACCCGACTGTGTTGGGACTCGAAACATTGATCACCAAATAATCTGCCACATCTGAAAATTTCTTTATCCCTTCGATGTAGTCCTCCGCGGAATCTTCCGATGTTTTGTTTTTTCCCAAATTGACTCCGATTATTCCATTGAAAGTCGGGTCCTCTCTGAGCTCTTTCAAACGTTGCCACACCGCTTCATGGCCTTCGCTGTTGAAACCGTATCTATTTATTATTGCATCGTCATTCACGAGTCTGAAAACCCTTGGCTTTGGGTTACCGGACTGCGGCTTCGGCGTTACGGAACCTGTAGTTCATTTTTTTAGAATAACAAATTTTCTGGTTAACTTTCAAATATTTCCTGAAATCTTTGAGGCAACAATGAACTGTCAAAAAATGTCAAATACCTATTTCAACAAAGCCAAAACCTGTTTTAGCGAGGCCTTTTACAACTTCTCCTTGTTTATCAAAACCAGCAGCCATTCCCAAGGGATTTTCGAATTTCAATCCCCATACCGTTGTGCGCAAAAGTTTGCCGTCTTCTAAATTACTTTGCTTCGGTATCAAACCCCATTTGAGTGCAGTCACAGCAAGATTATGAGCTGTCTCCGGTTCTATCAAACGCGTCAATGGCATTGCTACGTCCCTGTAAAATCTCTCGTTTCCTTGATAAAGATTCATGCCCGCGAATACCGCTGCACCACTCGATGTTACGATTAAAAACGAACGTAACTTTTCACTGTCTGTTAAACGTCGTGACATTTTTGACAGGTTATATTTATGTCTCACTAAAAATTCCAAAAATCAACGATTGTCCCGAACCCCAAATTCAGATTTTATGAACAAAACAAACAATCAAAGCCGGCACGTATTCGTGTTCATAATTATTATCACCAGGTGGAGTGCCAGTCGTCAGAGTCGTGATTGGCTGTGCGATCTCCGAGTGAACTTTTCAATTCGTTCATTTCTGTCATTCGCGAATTAGAATCCTCGTGAAAAACGCAGAAAATCATAGGCAATTTGAATCATTTTGTAAAACAAAAAATACACCCTCGAGATGGATACATTGGTCTGAATCAGGATAACCTAAATCCGCTAAGACACATGTATTTTCTACTGATTACTTTTGTAACTCAGTTCGAGCTAACGAACACTTTCCTCAGAGACAAAAATCATTGGTTTTGCATTTTGTTTTCTGGTTTCTCAGACCCAGATTGGCAAAAATCATAATAATTAAAAACCGTTTGAGAAAAATTTACCTGGATTTGTTATTCGTAGACTTCAATTTTTTAGGACAAAAACTCAGAAATATAATAAAGTTTAACTACTACAGTTTTTATTAGCAATAGTTGACAGTTATCCCGAATATTTCATCATCTTTGATTGGATTATTCGTTGCACAGTGATTAAAGTTTGGAAATAAAAATAATCTTTTTACAAGTTCTTGTATTAACGAAACAAATAAAAATGATAGATTTACAGTAATATACAATCTATATATAATCTATTTGGCTTGTGCATCCACGACACGCTGCGAAGATGATTTAGTTTCTATGACGAGAGGCCGGCTGCTGTACAGGTTTCCTATAGTCACTTGTCTTTTAATGATTGCCAAGTTCTCTACTCCGTAATTATAAGATTGTTCGATGCTTGCGGCATCTTGAAGTGATTTGTTTTCTCTGAATTCATCTCTCACCTTCCGTAGCGCATACATCCTGAAAAAAAAAAATGTTGAAACATTCAGGCATTCCTAGTCCAAAGGTTCTTTTATAATGTTGGAGTGTCACGAGATGCATTTTGAGGTTATAATACATCGATGTAGTTAATTAGATCGTGTTAAAAACGAAAATGATTGAAATATTGGTAATTCTAGTCGTTTGAGGAACCGAAAGGACTCTCTTCCTGTCAATTATGTTGAAGTGTAAGTAAAAATGACACTGGAACCGGCGATAATAACAACCGTTAATAACTATTTTGTTTTGACAGTCTTTCAACGTGGCACAATTTATTATTGAAACGAGTTTTTATCCGGAATCAGCTTGATCGAACTGATTTAACGAAATGTAAATAAAGATTTTCAAATTGCAGTTCTATTGTAAGTTGTAAGGCGACGATGAAGTATTCGTGCCTAGACTCCGTCGAGCCGAATGCGTAATAATAAATCACAAGTCATCGAAGATTTTATATCTTTATGCGAAAAAGAAATTACAGATGAAAAGTAAAGCCCACCTGTAATTGTAGGAATGCCATTTTTTACTTTCTCGAATTAAATTCCGGTAAAGAGCCAAAACTGCATCGCGTCCGATCGCCATAATACCAGCCATTTCCACTTGTTATTTACAAAAACGACAAGCATGAAGTACAATCATAAATTTCGTTCGTGCTTCGTGAGAATAATGACTCGTGCTCGACTTTATCAACTCGGACAGCTTCGACAGGTTAAACAGAGCGGGACACGAGACAACAAATACCATTCCGTATTTTCAACTTCACCATCCCGATTTATTTAGTTTCCGCAACAAGAGGGAACGTGACAAATGGAGACGTCGATAGCGGTATAAATTTGACTTCCCACCGTGAATTTTTCGAAAGGTTTCTGAATTCAATCGTTTGTGTGCCGTTTGTAGAGTATTGTGAGAACAAAATAAACGTTTGTGAAATGAGTTTGTTGCGAAAAAATCAAAAATAAAAATTAGCGTGAAGTTAGCCTGTCCATATTCTATTTTTTAAACTTTATGAGTCTAATTGTACGAAAATCAATGCGAAATCGTTTGTAGAATACGAATAATACAATAAAAATGTTTGTAGGACGCATATTTTCATGAAAAAGCAAAAACAAAATTTGCATAAATTTTTCTGAACCAGTCAAGGGAGACTGGAGAGAAGGAATGGACACAGGAAAATAAATAATCGAGATTCGCGTGTGCGCAGTATGATTACCAGTTTTTGGGATCATCCAGTTTTATGATATGTCTTTTCCATTAATCGAAATTCATTTTTTTTACTAATCCGGTTTTAATGTTTCAACGTATCGTTCGAATGTTGATCTTTATGAACCTGGATAGTTCTAGGTCCCAAGATTTGATTCAAAAATTTTTTTTGTATAATTCTTCGCTTTAATACATTTTTTAATTTCCTACCATGATATGCTGGGACTCGGGCATAGGTTCTGGGTACTTTAAAAGTTCCGGTGCGGACTTTTCTGGGAACGAATCTTCCTAGATTCAAAAAAACTGAATGAAATTCGATTGACGGTCTTTTTTTTGCTACCGGCATTTTCATGCGTTGATAAAACGAAAGAATAAAACGTTGTTGAATTTTTATAAAATATTACTGAACGAATATTTATACGGTGCACGAAAATGTGATCGCTAAATATTGGCGAATGAATGTCCCTAGCTTGTTTGGTTTGTTTACATTCGTGGAGACTCGACTCTGTGTTTACGTTTACGCGCTCTCGCGCTTGGCCTGCTAAGCCGTTCCGTAGCGGGGATGGTGGGGAGAGTTCACGCCGCGGCGACTGGAAGGGGCAGGCGCGAGGACTGGATCATGCGCGGGGCAACGAGGGAGCGAGCGAGGGACTCGCGTCTCGCGTTCATTCAGTCGCCCGCGGGCCGCGGGGCGGGGCGGCAAGTAGCGCGCGCGTAGAGAGTTGCATTAGCATCGGTCGGCTAGTGCAATACCGCGCATTATCGTTCGTTGATTGCAACGAAATTGATAAAACGGGATGCGGAATAAGAGTCGGTTAATGACGAAAATCGTTATATAAAATACTTTTAACGGTCTGAATTGTCGTTAAACCAAATAAAAATACAACGATGGATAATAAAAAAACGGAAAATCGTGATAAAATTTTTTATTATATAAGAGCTTAAAAATATAAATATTAAAAATAAGAGCTTAAAAATATGCGCGATTTCTCGAAAACGCTATGAAAAGAATATTAGGGTCGTAAAACACAATTCGCTCGTTTGTCAATCGTAATGAATTTTCAATTTTTTTTTTCTTTTGTCAATGAGTTTTCTTCTCGCAAGCGATATTCGACAAGTCGATAGGAAAGCCTCTTGTCCACGATATTATTTTTCGTGCTAAATTATAGGATGAATTATTTTGAATATTTGAGCAAATTAATGACATCGTGAGTAAGGGCTTTGAGTGACAGACAGCCTAGTGACGGCTGTGTTACAGTTTCGAAAATGGTGTGTATGCTCGCACGCACGCGTGTTCGCAAGCGGAGCTAAGATGCAACAATACATGCGAGTCGCGCAACGCAACGCAAAGCACCAAATGCACGCAGGCCGTAAAGCCATGGGATTGTCGGCAAGAATAACGGAACGAAAGCTATAAATCTACTCTGTAGTTTGCTGTTTCCGAACGCAATACAGTTTCTGTATCGCATATCGAAGTCGCGCAGGCAAGGTCCATGCATATAACCCGGATGCTGCAAACGGTCAAACGCAACGCAATGCGCGCAAGGCTTGTATAACCGCAGCTATTGTACAGCATTGCGAATAGTTTTTACTATCGCAATTGCTATATAGAGTACAATAGAACGCAAGCGCCCGTGCACGCGTGCACCCACGTGAGCACGCACGATTTTCCACGAAACTGTGACACCAGTTGCCATTACACTTTCTGTCACTCGTCACCGACCGTATTCAATTGCGAAAAGAAAGTTTATTGCCACAAGAAAAATACATTTTTTGAGTTAGCGGAACAAAGAAATATTGAATAGATTTTTTTATTCGTGCAAGAGTTTGTTGACGTGGAAATTAAAAAAAATCTTGACGTCTTAATCACGCGCGTTTACTATCTCGGAAGTGTAAAAAGTTAATATTGGTGTTGTGTGAATTAGTGCATTTGAATTTTGAACTACGATGAACTATCGTTTTCAACGTTGGAAAAACGACGCTGCTGCTGCTCGTCTGAATTCAAAATCATGCAGGATCTGGGAAAAATCGAGTGGAAATTAATCAACTGCAATGAGTGTCCTGCAACGGAAGTGGATATTAACTGTGCGGACTATTTCGGAATTGCGGACTATTCGGTTTTGCCAAAGGTAGGTTCGTTATTGAGGATGGGAACAAGACATCGACGAGTGAGTACATAATTCCATCATTTTTATTGGTTTCATTTCTGTGCATAGCAATTTTCAGTTTCAAACTGTTGGGCTTTCTTCGATTTTAACTATTATTTTTGAAAGAATTCGATTTCCATTTCAATCGTTAATCTTTGAAGAATAAAATGTTTTTTTCTCTTACTGACCGTGGATTGATTGATGAAATGAAAAATGAATCCTGTATTTTTTTTAGTCGTTAGAATTATTCCATTTTAACATTCAAAAATATTCTTATATAATCTTTTCACAAAATAAAATTTAGGAATAGACCAGCAGTGGTATCATCCGAATCAGTTCAGCAAACTATCCATATAATTTCGCATTTATGAATCAGTCATATCGTTTTTAGCATTTCAAAATCTTCAAGATTCATTCATTTCCAATCAGTTGACCTGTATGGTATAGTCTCCCTGACTGGTTCGGAACAATTTATGCAATTTTTGTTTTTGCTTTTTCATGAAAATATGCGTCCTACAAACATTTTTATTGTATTATTCGTATTCTACAAACGATTTCATATTGATTTTCGTACAATTAGACTCATAAAGTTTAAAAAATAGAATGGACAGGCTAACTTCACGCTAATTTTTATTTTTGATTTTTTCGCGATAAACTCATCTCACAAGCGTTTATTTTGTTCTCACAATACTTTACAAACGACACACAAACGATTGAAATCAGAAAACTTTCGAAAAGTTCATGTCGGGGGGCCAAGTTCACGTCTATGACGTCGATCAGTCTCCTGTCTGTTATCTACAACTGATAAA
This sequence comes from Campoplex capitator, assembly GCA_037576405.1. Classification (NCBI taxonomy): domain Eukaryota; kingdom Metazoa; phylum Arthropoda; class Insecta; order Hymenoptera; family Ichneumonidae; genus Campoplex; species Campoplex capitator. Next base: position 665,267 of record JARBWI010000323.1, on the reverse strand, counting down.
GAAAGGTTATCATATACCTGATGTGACTTTACGGTGAAACAGCTGACAATAACGAGAAAATTCGTGAACACAACGGTTTTGCTTGGAATCGCGATCATCGTAATAAAACTTATCATTTTGCGTAACGGGCACGTCGTAGATCGAGTGAACATTTGACGACTATCATTAATTCACGTAGTATACAAAGAAAAATAAATATACGTCAAGTGTATATAATTATTCGTAGTTAAAGACCGTGTTCCGCGCCCCAACAATATTAATTTTCGAGAAATTCCGAAATGGCCGAACTCATTGCGATACCGCTTAAAAAGCCGTCCGACGTTGACGTTATAAAACCATTGACAAACGTTATTAAATCTACTTATAATTCGGCTACTAATCAAAAAGATTACACCGAAGCGATAAACGATTTCAGCAAATTACGAAACAATGCTTTGTGGCGAGCTTTTGAAAAGTACGAGAGCTCTTTAGAGGTTATTTACAGGTATGACTCATTTTTTAAATTAATCCGTTGCGTCCATCGCATTCTTCTAACAATCGGGTGACACATTGTCCGATGATATTGATATCTCTGCATACGTATCACAATCAATCGTATCAATTTTGGCTGGACGACCAATAGACAAATTACGTCGGTTTTTTAAACCCCATTGATCGATCCAAAACTTTTTTCTCGAATGTTCTTTAATCAATTTTTTTCTTTCGAATTTTTTATTCTTTAAAATTGATGCATGTTCTCGCAAAAATTCTTCCATGTGAAAACCATCGAGAAAAATCTCATGAGGTTCTGCAAAATTATCCCAAATATGCTGGAAGTTCATCTTGTCCTAGAAATTTCCAGAATATCGAATTTTATCGATGAAAAATTCCTCATGATCTTTTCAAGTTGAACATTTATTTCACTGAATAATATATTTATAAAAATATTTCTCAGTACCCTTTTCTGCGGTTTCATTTGTTTCCATCCCGATCAATCTTTTTTTCCAGTTATTACGACCAGTTATGTGCTCTCGAAGGCAAAATACCAGCTCACGAGCTTCAAATACCGTTCAAATGGAAAGACGCTTTCGATCGTACAATTTTTGGTGGAAAACTGAGTTTGAGTCAGTAAAAGCCAATAATATATCGATGTCTGAAAAAACTAGATGGAATACTTATTTTCTAATGCTCATCATCACTAATAATTCATCTATACATCTTCGTTACAGCAATCAGCACTTTGGCTTACGAAAAGTTGTGTGTCTTATTCAACATTGCGGCTCTTCAAAGTGCCGTGGCATCTATTCAATCTCTCGAAAGCGACGAAGGCTTGAGACTGGCTGCCAAATTGTTTCAGGTTTGCAGAAAAAGCATCGCTCTGTTTTGTCATTCGATTAAAATATTTTATTTAGGAAACAACAATATACTTTTAAAAGACAACACCATAAAAATGGATTGCTTATTTGGTCACAATGATTCGCAGTCTCTTTTTGCAAAAGGATTTTAACGAGCAAAAACTATAGATTTTGGTATATTTTGATGATGCAACTATCAATGTCGTTGTATTGCTAACGGTTTGAGATTTTTGTAAAATTCAATCATACAACTTGAAAATCATTGTTACTTTTTTGTCTTAGCAATCAGCAGGAATTTTCAATTATCTGAAAGCTAACGTAATGTTAGCAATACAGCAAGAGCCAACTCCTGATATGAGCCCTGACACTCTCGGTGCTCTTTCGTCTCTGATGCTTGCTCAAGCCCAAGAGATATTCGTGCACAAAGCGATTCATGATTCGATGAAAGAAGGAATCATCGCCAAGTTGGCTGCCCAAACTGAGGAACTTTATGCCGATACTATGAAACAGTTTCAGAAAGAAATTTTCCGTTCTTTCTGGGACAAGGAATGGGTACCGTTGGTACGACAATGTTGAAATTCTTCAATTTTTATTATTCGACTGGCAACATTTGCATCTTTGAAATTAAATAATGGAAATTTCAGATAGCCGGAAAGCAAGCCGGCTACCGAGCAATGGCGGAATTCTATCAAAGTTTGATCTGCAAAAATAGCAAAGTCATTGGCGAAGAAATTGCCAGACTCGACGTAAGATTTCATCATTATTTTTCTGCCACTTTTTATTATCAGGATTTCTGTTCTTACAGTTTTTATTATTTTTATCATTGCCATAAAGTCATGCATGTTGTTATAAAATGTATCAACCATTTTTTGGCCAATTGCCTATCGCAGAAAAAAAATTACGCATAAAACAATGGTAACGCCCTTTCGTAGCACGCTGTCGAGCTTTTCAAAGCTGCACAACAACGATCCAACAAGCCCTCATTGTTTCAAGAATACGCGAATAGAGCACAGAGGAATTTGACCGAAGTGAAAAAAGACAATGACTTCATTTATCACGAAAGAATTCCGGACATCAAGAGTGTAAATCCAATCGGAAAAGCGAGTGTTGCTAAGCTCATACCGCCAGCACACCCCATGAGCGCAAATTTCAAAGGTATAACAATTTGCAGTATTTATTTCCATCCGATGTTCTTACATAAATAATATGATTGTTATTTTGTCTTCTCGTCTCACGAGCCACTGTTCCATTTTTTTTTTCTTTAAAAACAGCCCATTTTTAAGTTTCTCCATCAACCCAAAATAGTTTTTTATTGACTCCTCGATTTCTGAGACGTTTCAATCTCTTTTTTTTACTCTTATAGATTTGTTCGAGGATTTGCTCCCAGTAATGGTTCACCAAGCTCTCTCTTCTTACGAAGTCCGTAAAAACGAGCTCGTCAATTCGGAAATATCGAAACTACGAGAAATGACACAAGTTTTAAACAGCGTATTGGCAAGTCTGAATTTACCGGCGGCGATCGAAGATATGAGTGGTACCGAATTGCCACAATCATTGCTCGAGAAAGCAGCGAGTGTGAGGATCGCCGGTGGCGTAAAAGCGCTCGAAACTGCGATGAACGAACTGCCCGATTTACTTCAACGCAACAAAGATATTTTGGACGAGGTACGCGAATGAGAAATCTCGAATAATAAAAGAATTTCTTAAAATTCATTTGAAATGTTTTTTATTTGAAAAAAACATCTTGTTTTCGATGCGTATATTTTTATAACAAAATTAAATTATTCCATCATGAAATACAATTTTTTTAATTATCTGAGTTTTCTTACAGTCGGAAAGAATGCTTCAAGAGGAGCGCGATTCCGATAATCAATTGCGAGAGCAATTCAAAGAACGCTGGAACAGAATTGCCAGCAAGGAGCTCACAGCACAGTTTTCTATGAATGCTCAGAAGTATCGCGAGATAATCAACAATGCTGTGGCTGCTGATAAGGTATAATAATAATAAATCCATAAATATTCAACTGGGGAAATCTTGATTCATTTGATTCATGAAAAAATTATTTTGACCATGTGAATTCCCGTTTGGCAGGTGGTACGTGAGAAATTTGAATCTCACAGAGAAGGAATGGAGATTCTTAGTATGGACGAGAGTCGATTGACTTCCGCCGTGCCTACCGGATCAGCTGTTCAAGAAAGCCAATCGGTAATTCGTCTGCGACAACTCATGGAAAGTGTAAGTATAATTTTTACATTATTCCGAATTTTCACTCGATTTTAATCGAAATGTGGATAAAGGATTTTCGATTTTTTTGTTCATTCCTTCTAGGTGGAAACTCTAAAAGCTGAACGAGACGTAATAGAAAGCGAGTTGAAATCCGCGACGATCGACATGAAAACGACATTTTTATCGGCTCTCGCGCAAGACGGCGCAATCGACGAGCCCAATTTGTCCGTTGAGAATATTGGTAAGTGCTACGGTGCTCTGAGCAACCAAGTTCGGGACAGTCTCGCTCGGCAAGAAACTCTGATCAATGATATTCAGGTATTCGAAATTTATTTTAATTTTTTTGTTTTTTTCTCAAGAAAAAACCTAAATTTTTCCCAAATTTGATATAATTTCAATCTTCATTTTTGCAGAACGCTCACGCAGCTTTTACTCGCGAACAATCGGGATCCGGAAGCACGCGGGAAACGATGCTGTGCAAGTTGGCCGCAGCGCACGACGCTTTCAAAGAATTGAAGAACAATTTGCACGAGGGAGCTAAATTTTACAATGACCTGACCCAATTGCTTGTTGTCTTCCAAAACAAAATATCAGATTTTTGTTTCGCTCGAAAAACCGAGAAGGAGGAACTGATGAAGGACTTGACAACGAATTTGAGTCACGCGGGCCCGGCTGCGACACCAAATATTCCGGCTCATCACAGTGGTGAGTTCTCCGAAGCTCTTCTTGATACAAACATCCCAGAAGTTTGTTTGATTCTTTCAATAAAAATTTTCGTTTTATTAGAAGAAAGTATAGTCCGAGTCTCGGGCCAGCAGACGACAGAATTGTCTATGTACTTGTCCCGAGACTCTACGGAGTCTCTTGATTAATTTTATATTGAAATCAAACAGGACCCAGTGGCATAAATCCATCGAACGAAAGTGCTCCGCAATTACCGTATCCGACGACGTATCAAGGCGGTATGCCAATTCCATACGGCGCAACTCCCGCCGCTCCGTATCCGACTTACGTTCCTCCGCCGATGCCAGCGACCTACAACCCTTACGCAACAATGCCGTATCCGACTCAAGGTAAATATTTTAGATCGTTATGGAACGATCTAAAAAAATGAAACGTCTGTTCCAAGCTTTGTTTTTGTTTGGGAAACTGTCAAAATCAATTGAGGACCGTTGAAGTGAAGTGAAGTTGAGGGTTTTCAGGTAATCCTGGATCCTGGAATTATGAACAATCGTATCTTTTTATAGATTGTTGAAAAATTGATGAAATATCTTGACAAAAATTTAATTTGCTTTTTTGACATGAAAATGCTGAAATTTGCCCAACATAATAATAATTCCAGGTCAGCAATACAACTATCAATACCAAGGTCCGCAACAACCGCCTTACAACGCTTTTGCAACGCTGCCTCGTTACACGGGACAAGGTCCGCCACCACCGCATAATCCTCATTCGTTCTTCTAAATCGTATGTTTATTATTATAAAACGTAAGTATTTGAAAAAAAAAAAAAAATCAAACTGGCAACTGATCGAGCGAACGCCGACTAATTTTTAAACGCCACGAAGAAAGTACATCACAAAATTTATGATTTTAAGCCAACTGGCATTTGTAAATTATTATAAGAGATGCTTTCTTTTTTCGAGCACTAGAAATGTGATCTCAGAGAGCATAATTATTTCCCACGGCCGATGCTTCGGCGAAGAATTTTACATTCCCCGTCGAGGTGTATATTTTTACGATAAAATTATATTATACAAGGTCTCTGTAATAATTAAACCGGATGTTGAGTCCTTGGAAGAAAAGCTTTATAATGAATTCATCAATCGATGGCCTTTCGAATCGAGTGAGATTATCATTTTCGAATATAATTGTTATACCGATTGCAGCAATGCCGCTAAATCATGTATAAAACTATTTTTAATGGACTATCAGAAATACAGTGAAAAAATGCTTCGAGAGTCCCTGAGGATTTTTCAGTCCAACCGTATTATTAAAAAAACTGTTATTATTACTTGTATCGATAGCGCTAAAGAGCAAGTTTTAACACATTTGTATATTTTTTTTTGCACTAACGACAAATCGATGATATTGGGATTAAGGGTTATTTAACAGCAATGCAATCATTGTGGATAAATCCTCTTCGAAAATTGCTTTTGTCTATTGGACAAAGAAATAAATAAATATATTGTTTATGACACGCTCAACGCGGTGTTTATTTTTTTCTTCTTACGTGCCTCGTACATGTTTGATGTAAGAAATCATTACTACGATGTAACGAAGGATCGTACAACTGTGAAAACCACATGAGTCTGTCAAAAAATTTGAATTTTGCTCCTGATTGAGAATTTGATCGATTCCTAAAGAAGACTTTGTTGCTATCGTGTACTGTCAAGTGTCTATATCGTGTGAATTCAAGATATTTTCGTATTTTTTGTATCAATTTTAATTTACTGAATAAGGGTACGTATTTTTGTACAATTTTGTCAAATTTTTATATAATCTAGGTTTCTTCAGCCGATGTACGAATACGTTGAGCTATGAAAACGGTTATGCTTTTCCCAAGCATATCGTGTGTTTTGATTTATTATTAGAAAAAAAAAAAAAAAAAACTAAATACCCGATTTCGGAAAATCAGTTCATCATTCAACCGTGGAATAGAATTTTATGTGTGATTCTGTTAAAATTCCTTACGAAAGAACGTCAAAAGGAAAGATAGGGAAATGCGCATCGTTGTGTTATTCGTCAACGGGAATTAATTCTAACGTGATGAACAATAACGAACGTTGCTACTCGTCAGCTTTTTTTTGTTTAGTCTTTGGAGTGTCGACTGCTTGAACTCGAGCTGCGAGAACGACGTTTGAATTTAGCCTGAACCGACAAGTCTTCTCCAGGTTTTTCAGGCGCTTTCTCTTTGTTCTTTTCGTTGCGAGGTTCGCTGGAACGTGTTTCATTGTTGCTCGCTTTTTTATCGTCGTTCGAACGTTTTTCGCGGTGTTTCGAAGTTTCCCGAGGAGACTTGTCGTGCCTCGAAGAGTCTCGTCGTTTCGGTGAATAATTTCGACGATTTCTCCGATCCCGACTGCGCCGACGACTGCTGCCACGATCTCTGGATCTCCGACGATCTCGTGATCTCGATCGTCCACGTCTTCTGCCTCGATCTCTCGAATCACGACGATTGCTGTTCCATCTGTCTCCTCCGTATCCTCTGTTCGAGTCCCGATTCGGCGATCGCCGGCTGTCCCTGCGTCTCGTCTCCGATCGGTCCTGAGCATTGGTGCCGTTTCTCCCAACACTTTTTTGCTCGTTTTGCCGATCTTGCCCTCCTCCATCGCCTCCACCACCCGCCAACCCTGATTGATTGTTTTCTCGTCGCAAAACCTCTTCCGGTATTCGATCAACGTTGTTACTTCCACCTTCTCCCACTTGGCCAACCTCGTTTGGATCCTCCACGAATTTTCGTTTTCTCTCAGGTTCACGCTCGCGGCTTTTACTCTCATCGTCCCTTTTCATACGCTCTTTCTCAATTTTCTGTAAAACAAGCTCATATCAATTGCACTGTTTTTAACATTCCTCTTTTCCACTTATCCCAATTCAAGCAGCACTAAATTCCCATTATTTTCAACATCGTAATTTACTTTAAATCTTTAACAACCAAAACGTGAATTATTGCATCAAAATATTTACAAAAGAAAACGAATTGAAAGGAAATCACAGAAAATTTTCTTTCGAACATGCTTACAGCAAAGTTCTATTTTATTTTCCAATCAGCGATTAGATAACAGTGACGTTGCTTACTTGGAATTCGTGGAGTTTGATTGTACGATTTTGCGCTTGTTTCCAATGTGGAGGGGTCATGCTCCTCGAACGGCTCCGCGAAGGAGTATGATATCTCTGTGAATAACGAAATTAAATAGAAAAATGTTTCTTTCTAAAGGAACGTCGTTGACCCGATAAAAGGTAACGAAATGTACTAACGAAAACGCCGCGTCCTTTGAAAACTCTTCCAGCTTTCCTGTGACTCCGTAAACGATCCCTGGCGTAATGATGAGTCCTGAATTCCTTTTGATTAGCATTATTAGTAGGTCCTGCACGATACAAAAATTTGTTAGCAGGAACTTCAGGAATTTCATCAGGATCGATTTTTGTAACGGAAACGAGAGGATGAGCTTTAGCGTCCTCTTCGTCGGCAGAATCTTGAATTTCACCGTCTTCCGATCGACTCTTTTTTTTGCTATAACAGAAGGAAACGTCGTTCGATAACGCTGCATTTTTCGAGCAAATATTTCGTTCATTTTTCAACGATTTTCTTACCTTCGCTTGTTTTTCATTTTCTTTCCCTTACCGGAATAAGAGTCGGAATCTGAATACGAAGAACTTACTTCCTTGGGTTCTCGTTTCTTGGCTGAAACAATTGTTGTATTTTTTTCAATTTCATCGGCAATATCGCTCGCACAGCTTCAAATTTTATTTTCACCTTTATTCTTCACTTTTAACACGAGCTCTCCACAATTGACGACCTTTGCGTCTTGTAACGGTCGCGACATACGATCTACCGGAAGTCCCTCAATGTGTGACACGACTTCTTGCCCGGAAACAACTTCGCCGAAAACCACATGCACACTGTCAACAAAAAATATTTTAAAAAACTCATTAGTCTCAATCTCTAAAAGCAAAGGGAACAAAAAAAAAGATTTACATCGATCTTAAATATTGTTTAAACTTACTTGTCGAGATGAGGCGCCGGTTGCGTTGTACTACAACAACAAAACATTATTAAGGGGATGAGTGACGGAGTGAAAGAGCCAGCTTTCATTGGTCATTGTGTTGTAGTAGCGATGTGCAGAGACCCCTCCCTCGCGACTACACAGAAATAGTGCTAAGTTATTTATTCCTCGAGACTGATTTAATCTTTTTTTATTTTTTGTTTGTTTTTTTTTTTTTGTCAACAGAAATCTCCAAGTCCCAGAGCGTTGAGACTAATCCAAATAAAGTTGTCTAGAAACAAATTGCTTTGAAGCTTTACCGGAATCGAGAATTTCTAAACAATCTTTCCCTGCGATTATTCTGTGAAAAATAAATAATGTATAAACGTGATTATTAAGCGTGCTACTTCTATAAACTCAGACCGTATGTATTGAGGATCGAATCTCGGTTCGCCGGTCCGCTGCTTTAGGGAAAAATACGATTGTTTTAAACGTTAGCATTTTCTTTGTTGGATTCCTCAAAACAGTTCAAAGATGTTTAACACTTGACACATTTATACTCAGCATAAATTGTTTGTTCGTTTTTAATTTTTTGTAATAATGTTTGTTTTTAATTATACTGTAATAAAATTTTGTGCCGAGTATATATATATATTGTGTAAAGCATCCATCTTTGATAAATGTAGAGCAGTCTGAACAAAGATTTTATCAATGCTTTATCAACGCTAATAACGAAAGCTCAATATTTCATTCTCAAATGTAAGATCAACGCTTGCATCATGGTTTTTAGCCGGATAAACCGTCGTACTTACATGAAGAACTGCGAACCGTTAGTGTCCTTGCCACGATTGGCCATGGACAATAAAAATGGTTTGCCATGTTTGACGTTAAAGTTCTCATCTGAAAAGAAAACATCAGAAGTTTAGTTTTGCCCCATTTTCATTTCTGTGGAAAATAATATTAAGAGATGCTCCAAAAATGTTGTCCGCAATTCTTTGTAGTAATAACAAAGTTGCAGATCAACGAGCGGTAGAAAAGAATCAATTTTTTTTCCAATTCTTGATCTAAAACAGTAGTTTTTCGATTGTTTTTGAATGTTTATTACCAGGAAATGTGCCTCCATAAATTGATTCTCCTCCGGTACCATTGCCGACTGAAAAATCACCGCCCTGTATCATAAAATCTTTGACGACTCTATGAAAAACGATTCCTTTGTAGTGCAGCGGTTTTCCCGTTGTTTTTCCCAATCCTTTATCACCGGTGCAGAGGGAACGAAAATTTTCACAAGTTTCCGGACACACGTCGGCGTAGAGCTCGAATATGATACGGCCCATTGGCAAACCGCCGACTTCGATGTCGAAAAAGACCCGTGGATTGACCTGAGCCATGATCGAAAACTTTCGATCACTTTTGATCCTGAAACGGGATGTCAAGTTTGGAAAAAAAGTGTTAAATTTTCGGTGTTCACTGAAATTCACTTGAAAAAAAAACGAAATCGAGAATTTTGCCAAGTTGGAGGAAAATAATGAAACGCCGAATCTGAGCAAACGATAATACGACTATGAAAAAATAGTAGTAGCGCTCTCGTTGTTTATCGGTCTTTAATCAATTAATACAAACCCGTTACCAAGGCGCAGGTGGCGCGGCTTTTATCGAGAACCGCGGGGCTTCGTTAAACGTTGTATTACTAAAGATTGTCGGAAAATATAACGCCAAATGGAGGTTAAACGCCCGTATATATACGAGCATTCGCGTTCGCGCTGATTACTCAGTTTTGTGTGTGCGTAGGAAAAAAAAAAAAATTCACCGACTGCTCGAGTCATGGAACTAGAATAATGGTGGCCAAACAAAGTAACATAAATTACTAGAATCAAACTCTTCGTGAAAATTTGTAAAATAATTCTGCTAAAGCTTTTTCAATATCAAGAACTTTTTTCATTACGCAAGCATTTATTTCAATGTGAAAATTAAACAAACAAAAATATTTGTTGAAATTTTTCACGTATTTAATAATACGAAAATAAGCTACCGGACGAAAACCAACGGCGCATCAGTCTTATTCTCATTCCCGCCAACATTCTCGCAGTTGGCCATCTTTGTAGAATCGAACAACTAGCGAACTCGCTCGCTGATTTCCCAAACGCCATTTTTATTTACGTACGGATTTTGTGAGGGGGTGGGGGGTGTCTAAGAAGAAGAGCAAGAGAACTTTCCACACAGCATTTACAATATTAATCCCAAAAAAAGAATTAATATCACCCCGAAATCGGTGCGCTTATCAACGATGTAAATCGAGACATTAAAACGTTGTGTGTTTCGTGTTAAAGTGAATAATGTAACATTCTTTCGCGTCTTCGTAAACTCCCACATTAATGCATTCGTTAAATAATCGTGGTGTTCACAGCGAAAATCTGCGAATTTTACCAAACTGCGCTCCAAAAAAAATGGATTATCGCCAAAAGGTAGAGTTTACAAGAAAAATTTCATATCATTTGACTATGCCTCATACATGATTTTTCGATTATTTTCATACAAAATATTGTATTTCATCGTGCACGCTCGAATACGTGCTTTTCTCACACTTTCCACTCGTATTATACCAACGCGATGGTAATAGCGAACCTCAACGACTTTTTTCAATAACCAAACTAAAAATGTGTATAAAAAATTCGAAAAATCGTGAATAAAGGTTAAAGATACGTTTGAGAAGTAATATCATTCAAGATTTATAGATTATTGAAATAAACCAAATAAAGGATATTTTTGTTTGTGCCCAAAATTGCATGTTTTTGATTTTTGCTTCCATACGTTTGTTGCTTAATCATAAAAACAAGGAACTTTCTCGAAAACAAAACTCACACGCAGTTCTACTTTCATACTCGATGCAAAATGATGCAATTGAAAAAATGATCAACATTTATTTCATTTTTCATTGAACAAATCCAGAACTCGAATGATCATTGATATACATTGATATTTTTCAACAGACTTACTGATTTTTGGCAAGCATGCAATTTATACGGAGAACTGACATTAGTAGACAGTAGTTTCCAAGGCCTTAAAACTAAATTTACAAAAAAATGTAATGATTTGGAATTGAACAGAAAACTAGTATGAAAAATATTTGTCGAGCTGTGTTCGCACAACAAAATTCAATGCCATGGATCTCTTGACGATTAAAAATTGTGATAATCATAGTAAATTTATTTACTTTGATGCTTTAATTATTTAATTATTTTTGACAACTGTCACATTCATTTGTTCTACAGTAAATTAATCCTCAAAGTATCCTCTGGTTTTAAAACACTCCATGCAATGTTTGAACCCAAATACGGTGGATGAAAAATTATGTACAATTTTATCGAAGCCTTGGCATTTATTATTTTCAACTTTGCAATATTTTCCCCACGAAAGTGATCATTTTAACGAACGAAAAGAATTTTTCAAATTATTGCGCTCTAAGCCTAGCTGGCACTCGCAAACCATTGTTTATCATTGAATTTCCTGTTCAGATGGTTGTACCAAATCCCCAAATATTGAAACACGAGGATGAAGACGACGAAGATCTGGAAACCTTGAGATTAGCAGCGCTGAAGTCGCTAGGAGCAAAACACACGCTTCAAAATACTCAACAGTCAGCTCTGTTGCCTCAACAAGTCAAATCTAGAGTTGCGTATCCTTCTTGTCAGGCTCACAATCTCCAGAGACAGGTCAAAAGAGGATATTATCAAAACAGAGCTCCAAGGCAGAACGGGGTTTGTTCAAATTCAAGATTAATCTCTCCGCGACAATAATCCTTTTTTTTTTATTCTTTTTCACATCTTTTTTTCCACTTGTTTCGCAGAACACGTATTACCCGAGCAGAGTGAACCAGAATTTAATCGAAATAATTCCTGTCGAAGAGGAAGAAACGTCCGAAAATGATTTGCTTCGATCTTATCCAAAAGTATTGAAGATAGATCCGGAGGAAGACAGCAGAGGTAAAATATGCAACACAATATCTGATAAAAGCAAATCTTTCAGACAAATTTGTTTAACAATAAAAAGCTTATCGAATGAAAATATGGTTGAAAAATAGTTTTTTATCGCTTGCTCTCGCATGGATAAAAGTCTTCAAAATGTTCCATTCATGTTTCTACATTTGAGCCAAACTTTTTTATGCCCTTTATAAGGTGATTCAAAGTTTTATCGCTACAAAGATGCGCCAAGTGGTTCCGAGGACGAGGACGTTAAGGAACCGAACCGTACTATGGCGACGTCGCAATCTTCAGTGAAAAGTGAGCGATTAGAAAAAGGTGGAGGCGATGAGAGTGGAACGGAGCGAGAAATTCAGAGTCGAGTCGAGGAAAGTCCGCCGCGCGACAATATGGGGCAAGAAAAAATCTCGAAAGAAGTTTTGCGGAGGGAGGCAGAAGAGGAGGAAGTAGAAGAAGAGGAAGAAGAAGGAGAAGAGGTCGAAGAGGTCGGAGACGTTGAAGAGGAAGAAGAGGAGGAGGAGGAGGAAGAAGAAGAAGATGAAGAAGAGGAGGAGGAGGAAGAGGAGGAAAAGCCTTCGAACGACGACGACGACGACGTCTTGTTGATGGCGGATCTCGAGGAAGAGGACAGTCTGGAGCGACTGATGGACGAGATGGAGCGTGAGATGAATACGATCGACGAGAGTAAGGAGCAAAAGCCTGTGAAAAAAGAGTCAAAAGAGTCGAAAAAATCGAGCGAAACGCCTAAAGTGCGCAATCGAAAGTCTCGCGTAGAGCGTGAAACGGAAAGAAACGGTGTGACGAGTAGCTTGGTATCGAGCTCGAGTAATGTACAGACTTCGACGAAAAATGAGCGGAGATCAGTGTCGCCACGGGCCCCCAACAGAACGTCACAAAAACGGCGTTCACTCTCGCCGAAGCCTCGTTTGAGAAAAAAATCGCCTAGAAGATCGCCCAGAAGATCACCACCGCGTATGTCCAAGAAAAACTTCAGAGAAGCGCCGAGAATGAGATCGCCGCGAAAGCTGTCGCCGCCTTCATCCAGGTTCTCGCCCAGGCCCAGCGCCAGATCACCACCGAGCAATCGATCGCCTCCCCGGAGATCGTCTCCTCCCAGAAAATTATCACCCAGAGTACGATCGCCTCATTCGAGATCACCGAGAATCCGTAGATCTCGCTCGCCCCGGCTAATATCACGCTCAAAATCTCCAGTTTCTAGGATCGTCAGGTCCCCCAAGCGCTCTAACCGTTCGAGATCTCCGAGGACCATGAGATCCAGGTCGCCCAGAGCAAGGACGCCGAGATCAAAGTCCCCGAGGGGAAATTCACCGGTACGAACGAGTTCCCCGAGATGTCGATCGCCCAGAGTATCCCCCAGGAGAATAAATACTCCGCCGCGTATGAGGTCACCGAAATTGGCCTCCCCGGAAAGGCGGAGGGGTTCACCACCGCCGAGATTACGTTCACCGATACGTCACTCGCCGCACAGATCGCCCTGGTCCTCGCCTCGTAACTCGCCGCGTCTTTCGCCTCGGAGACGAAGATCGCCCAAAGAAAATACGAGAAAAACGCGCCACAGGTCGATTACTCCGGAGGAAACGGTCAACCTTAATTACAAACGGGAAACTTCGTCTCCGTTACGAAAAACTTTGCCCTCATCGCCGGAAAACACTCGATCGAAGGCCAAATCGAAGGATCCGGTTGTCTCGACGAGCAGCGGTTCCAAGGACAACACCGAAACCACAAACGATCCAGTGCTTGAAGCGAGACGACGAAAGTTCGAGAGCACCAAACTCATCGATCCAATTCACGACAATAAAAAAATAAAACTCAGCAAAAGAGAGTGCCCGAGCAAAGCTCGAGTCAATACGGTCGAAGAGACTGTTCAACAAATCGTCGAATCACCGAAGTTTCGTAAAACTCATAAAATCATCGAAGAGGATTATCCCGATATCGCTGAATCGGATTTGTGCCTGACCGACGATTACGTTTACGACGTTCTCGAGGATGTCGCGAGCGACGAGTCTTCCTCTCATAACACTGTCGAAATGTGCGTCGAAATGGTACCCGTCAAAGTCGAAAAGGAAAGATCGAAGAAGAAAAAAAAACGGGACAAGGAAATTTATCAAGTTGGCAAACTCAAAGGTGAATTGCCCCTCTCCGAACGAATCGGGAAAGAGAAAAAATGTAAAAAACGAAAAGACCGAGTACCTACTCCGATCGAAAGCTCACCCGAGCAAGAAACCGTCGTCGAGGATTTGGCAATCGACGAGGAAGAAGCTGATTTGCGAACGGAGCTCAGTCGTCGCAGAGCTGAACGGCTCAATCGAGCTGCTCCCATTCAATCCGCACGACTTTTACAATCAGCTTTTAAAGGCGTCGTCAACGAGTACGTATCTTCTAACACAAATACTGCCGAATTATTTCACAACGATTTTTTCTTTTAATCAATTTTTCTATATTTATTCAACATTTGCCATTTTTCAGAGTGGCAAAATCAAACGCGAAGGTCATACAGAGACACATCGCCAAAGCTGATGATAAAAAGAGTAAATATTCTTCTTATTTTTACACTTTTCTTTTTATTTTATCTTCAATGAATGAAAATATTTACGATTCGTTTCATTTCAGACAACAAAAAGGAAATTAGGCGAGTTACCGTACTCCATAGAACAGTCACCGAACTACCAGATTCCGACGGTACGTTTTCCAACATCGACGTTTATTTTCATCAATAAATATTGGTTTTTCCACTGGTTGAACTCGCGCTTTGGATGTCCAAATCTCCAAATTCCCTCAAGCTTTTAATCCCTCAATTAAAAACAATGAAATTTCGCTCAATTTTTTGAATATTCTGAAATATTAATCCACTTTTGAAAGAAAAAAAAAAAAAAAACTACAAAAGTTATTTCAGATTCGTTCCTTTTCGAATTCGTCAACTGTAGTTTTTCACTTGAGGCTTTTCCTCCTCAAAATCACAAATAAAATTAACGTGTCCTGAGAAACGTGACTGAAAAGTTGAAAAAAGAAAAGAAAAATTTCAAGAAATATTCGATCGTTTTAAAAATTTCGTGGATATTTGAATTACAGACGAAACGACAGTCGATTCGAAGGTTCCGATAAGATTCAGATTGGGGATAAACAAAGCATCGCAGGAGAACAGCAGAGAGACGAAAGTGGCGCGGAAAACTTCCAAGAGACAAGGTCGCAAGGTAAAGCATAAAAATAATATGTCATTAACCGATCAAGAGCGAAAAAATTAGTACGTAATAATATCATAAAAAATGATACATAAATCCTCGCCCTGATGCATTAAAACTGTACATAAATGAGGCATCACACTGGTTAAGTGTGCGTTGCCGATCACGATCATGTTCGGCGACTTACAAAATTATGTTTGTTTTTGTTTTTTTTTTTTTTATTTTCTCAGTGATTCGATACGGAACTCACTGAAAGAATCATCGCGCGATAACGCGATTGTACAATAATCGTGAACGTTGAAAAATATAAATTCTCACTAGTGAAAATAACAATAAAAACATCAATCAATATATTACTCGAGAATTATACATTTTCTTTTTGATTTTTTTTTCTTCTTTCTTTCTTTTTTTTTTTTTCATAGAACATTTATCTTTGAAACGATTGTCTCAAGGGTTTATCGAGCTTCGAATAATCGTTTCTCGAATAAAGAATACACGATTGTGCGAATTAATTTTCTTTTCCGTTTACAAACAAACGTTATTATTTTGTTTCAACGATTACGCGATCGATTGTTTTGACAGATTCGAAATGTTCGTGTTTACTTTTCTCGTAATATCATTGATTTCAATATTTCATAATTTTTAAATTTACGAAACGTTTTAAAATCGACGAACGTTCGTAGCCTCAGATTCGCTGTCTTAATGAATTACGAGAACACGACTCTCGTATTACCATTCATTATTTATTCGAGCAATGCAACAATGTGTGCCTTCGAGATCGTTGCAACTGTCACAGACTATTTCGAACGTTGATCTTCCTCGGAAAACAAATAATATAAACAGCGAAAGATACCAGGAGGCGGGCCAATGACAAAAAATATTACCTGATTAAGCTGATAGAAAGATTATCGAGATAATGATCCACTGAAAATCATCGGTCGATAATTTCGAGTGTTTCGCGATGAATAATTCTATTGAAAAAAAAAAAAAAATAGATTTTTCGACAATTATTTTATTTTCTCGTGATCACGAGCCCTCGGATTCTCGTAAAAAGGAATATTCGTCTAAAAATTTGGTAGCTAAGCAGGAAACTGTGAAAGCAAAAGCGAATATTTGATAAATTTGGCGTATCAATAATTTTTTTTTTTTATAAATCATCGCATAATTCAAAGCATAATAGAGCTAATTAAGTCTCGACAAAAATTAGAGATCCCATGAATAATAATAGCGACGTTTCTCTCGATGAAAAAAAAATAAATAAATAAATAACTCGCATTAAGCTACGAAATAAAAACGATAATATTTCTTTTTTGTTCAGGCATAGAGTATAACATGTCACATTGAATCGATTACGTATTTGTGAGAAGAAGAAGAGAAACACACAGAGAGAAAAAAAGAAAGAAAAAAGAAAGCGCGAGCTCGCTCGAAGCTGGATAACATATTTGTATACCGCGAGGAAGCATCATTTTTTGTTTCTTTTTATTTTTTTTTTCTTTTTATTTTTTTTTTTTCTTCATTGTCGAACCTTAGGTGTAAAAGAATTTGTAGAACTTGTTCAATTTTAATTCCTCGTATCAACAATTGTATCTAATTATTTATTATAATTCATCGCTTAGAGCTCTTGGTTATGTAAAATTGTAATGGAAAAAAAAAAAAAATTAACAAAAAAAAACAGAACGAAAAAAACGCAAGAATGAAAGGAAAAAAAAACAGTATCAATTTTGTGAAATATGTGTAAATAATTTTCATCACTCGCTCACTAAATAAACAAAAAACGAAAAATTTAATTATAAAATTATCTCCCGGAGATATACCCTTTACGCACCCGTTAGGATATTTTATTTAAGAAATTGTACAAATCAACAATAACAACAATTTGTATATATTCATAGTATTTTTTAATGTGCGGACACGTGTATGTGCGATCTTTTTGTACAAACAAACAAAAAATGTTTTGTAAATGGAGTTTTATAGTACGTTTGAATGTAACTAGACTCGAAAACGACTATATTTAAGACTTATTCTCAAAGTTATCGGTTAATTTTATCAACGTTATTCGATCGCTAATAGTTTTTAATTAAACAAAAATTCTGAACTAATTGCGAGCTCTCGAATTACAATGCGGTTTATGGATCCTTAAGGGTGTACTGGCTATTAAATGCTTAGTCCCAGAAACACTTTAACTTCATTTTTCAGTGCCTCGAAGTTTATTATCTTGATGACAGTAGCCATCTCTTGATTAAGCATTAATCATACGATTTCATAACAATTATTTTTCATCAAATTTCAGTACTCAGCAGTTGGACGAAAAATCTGAAAATTTTTAACCAAATTGGTTCGAATTATGTTAATTGATGAGCAAGGAATTGACCATTTTTTTTATTTTCATTTTAACACGTTTTTCGAATTTTCCTGTAAAAGATGTTCGACAAACCGTTCGTTCGATGAACTGAGAAATTTCGTGTTTGTGACATCGAAATATTTGACAAAACTCGTGTTTTTTTGTTTTTCAACGTTTTTTCGAATAGTAGAAAAAAAATGGTAACTTAAAAAAATTATTACTGGAAATCAAGCTTTTAGAATTTCAAATATGACGGAATTTGTTCAGATTTTTATTTCAATTGAGAAGTTACAAAATTTTGATGTTAAAATCTTTGACTGTGAAACTCTGATCCTCAAACCCAAAACAGTGTTGTTTGTATCGGAGACTCTGGAAAAATTGAAAAAATTTGACTCTTGAAAAAATTGAAACGAAACATCAGGAATTTATTTCAATGAATCGAACGTTTTGAACGATTAAAATCATTCGAAATTTTCCAGAATATTGACTAAATTATTTTCTGCAATTTTTTCTGACTTAAACTCATAACGTGCAATCAAAAAAATGAATTCACCAATTTTTCATGAAAACCCATGTAATTAATTTATTGATTTCGACTTGTGTCCAAAGAAAATTCATTTTTTTTTTTTCAATTTTACAATTCTGTATTAATTTTGCTTCAATTTTAATTTTCCAACTGCATCAATAATGTGTTGCGAATCGTGACGAATAAAAATTAAAAAAAAAAAAATACTCTCGGAGCTCCGAAGAGATATAAACATCACAAAGCTAGTCAACGACTGACCTCAACCGAAGTTTATTGTAAATTCGATTACCGAAACGTACGAAATAACGATTTCCTCATATTTATTCTTTTTAATCAACGCCAGTGCATCCCTAATCGACGTGAACCTTCAGGAGGAAAATGGATGCTCGACAGTACTTGATTAATGTCGATTTTTTTTTTCTTTTTTTTTTTTTCAATTGAAAACAAAGCAAATTACGTTATTATTTGTTGAACGTAATGATTTTTTAGCTCCATGTTCCTCCTCGCTGTTTTGTGAGATTTTTAGTCCGGAGCAACCCCACCGACGTTCGACCGAGTGTTTCAAAATATTTGTCTCTTTTTTTTTTTTTTTTTTTTTTTTTTTCTCCTTGTAACACGAGTGGGAAAGAAATAGAATTCTGTGGTATTCTGTGATAGAAATACGTCGCGATTGTTTTATTTTATTTTATTTTTTTTTTTTTTTTTTTTTTTTTTTTTTTAGGATTTTATTGCCGACGATATTTACGATTAATTTACCTCGATCAACTTCTGCCACTGTGGTAAATACCTATGATCCGTTTTCTCGAGGTTATTAAGAGGAAAAAAAAGGCCAAACAAGCTTCCCCAGCCCCGAACCCGTTTTCGTCACAAGGAACCGTTAAATTTTGTTTTTTTTTTTTTTTTTTTTTTTTTTTTCTTCGAACGTCACTCGAGCCACGGATCGATAGGTTTTTTACCACAAAAATTGTTGTTATCTTAGCGTACGTTCCAACAAATATTTTATACACAAAAACTGTATTTATACGAAAAAAAGAAAAAAAAAAGCGAACACTTTTTTTCTTTGTTCAACCACGTCCGATTGCGGATACACGAGACTCGGTATTGAGAAATAATCGACGCGAATTTTTAACACACACGACAAAGACGCGATCGCTTACATCGCACGATATACAGAAGAAAAAAAAATGACAAATAACGAACAAAAAATCAACTTAACCAATTCTCTCATTTCAGAAAAAAAATAAAATAAATAAACAATTAATAAAGAATATTTTTTAAATATATCAACAGCTGTTTTTTTTTCATCGTTTTTTAACCTCCGAAAAAATCCCTTCCAATTTCCTTTTTTGTAGACTTCGTATCTGTTGTTAATTACTACTGTGAAAACTTCATTTTTCGTTGTGGAATATCAGTTAGTCACGATTTTTTTTTCATTTCAAAAAGTAGCTTATTGTGTTTGCTCTTTTATGAAAAATAGAATAGCTGCCAAGGACTTTCTACGTGCCGAATTCAGGCCAGATATGGTGGAAAAATTTAGACACAGCATTTTGTGAATTTAATAGTATTTTTTTTTCGAATTTAGGACGCTTTTTACTGATTATGAAAAACGACGCAGAGCTCTCTGCATAATGCACGTGTAACCGACTTCTCTCTCTCTCTCTCTCTCTCTCTTTATTTATTTACCCATCTAATTATCTCTCTCTCCCGCTTTTTCCCTGTTTTTATTCGTCCATTTCTCTCTTGCTCTCTCCAAGCCTCGGGGGAAGCGAATATCGGATTGGAGGCGGTTACGATGTACGAGAAGGTGGAAAGGGTAGCAGCGCAAGCGCTGAATCCAACTCTCCGTTGGTTTAGCGAGCGCTTTTCTACGAGGCCCATCAGTAATCAATGGCCTCGCAGCTAAGGATTTAACCCTCGAGCTTTTTCTCGTGCGTGATTTAGACATTCGAGGGTCGTATTTATTTATTTTAATCGAAAGCCTGTTTTCTAACTCGCTCACGTTTTTTTTTTCTTTCACTCGTTTTCTCGCGGTCAAACGTCGAACCGCTATTTATTTTCCACCGCGAATTTCCATCATGCCGAAGAACACTGGAGAGCGTTTATCGTTTTTTTTTCAATACATCGAAAAATCACGAGTTCAGTCCGGTCGCTTTTAAACCTTCATAATTGTATTGCATCTAATTGAAAGAAGCTCGTATCGTGCGCTTGTGCAATGTGGAGGTGGCATTCAATCAACAGGAGAGTTTGACTTAATTTCGTAAGCATCGAAAAGTTCTCGTTGATAAACAAAGTGAATCGTTTTTTATTTTGACCTTCGATAATTATTGAGGCAAAAAATAACAGTGACAATGAGAAATTGTGGAAAAACTTTATCGCGGATTAACCCGAAAACGGGTAGGGCGAATATCAATCAAACATTTGAAAGAAATGCTGTTGATCCGAGAAGTTAAATTCTTCGTTGACTCGAAACTGTTCAAAAAACGTAAATCAGTGCAAACTTTTTTGTTCCAACAACCATGTAACTCTTCCCATCAACGAATAAAAACATGATTTTTGGTGGCGTTAACTTTTCGTAACACGATTTTGAACCAACGGTACGAAGATTTTTCGCTCAAAGCTTAAGATGGGCAGCGGGGGTGTTGGCGAGGTACCAACGATCTTTCACCCTCGCCGATCCCGTGCTCCCAGCATTGTTTTGAGCGAGGATCAAGCCAATCACGGCCCGTACGCGAGCCCTGTTCAAGTCGTCCTGGATAATTCCGGTAAGTCAATCAATTTCTATTTATTTTTTGTTTTACGCATTCGATTTTGTACGAAATTCGAAAGAAACGAGTCGCTTCTTTCTCAGTATCGAAATTTTCGAAGAACTGTGCAAGCATTCTTGTGAAATGTTGAAAATTTTTATTTCCATTTTATTTGTTTTTTATCCGATCAAGCATCAGCAGTCATTCGACTAAAATTTCAAGCTATTTTTCAACATTAATTTCATCAAATTCGGCGACTTTTAAAGCTCTGCATATTCGGTTTCGTTTTCGTACAAACTTCGAGAAAAAAAGTTTTCTTTCGCGGTTGAAAAACAAATCGAAACAAAAGAACGAACACGAAAAATAAAAAAAATCACCAAATTCCATGAAACTCATGTTATAAAACTGATTATTATATAAAAAAAAAACAATCTACAAAATTTATTATTCGTATAAAAATAAGAAGAAAAGATCGCAAACTTTCCACATCCGATTCGATCGAAGTGCATAAAAAAAGTCAACTAGAATCGATCCAAAGTGAAGTAGATTTTCAAAAAACGAATTTCCAGAAAGCTTGATCTGAATTTTTTTGTTTTTTCTTTATCAGGATGCGAGCAGCAGGGTTGCAGTGTTGCCGGGGGTTGCGGCGATTCTGCATCAAGCTGCAGATCGCTAGAAACGAGCGGTAGTTGCGCTGCTAGCGGGGCGGTCGGGGGTGGGGGAAGTCGCGGCGGAAGCGGCGGAGGGACCGGTCAAGGACAAGGCGAGCAATCGTGTCACATCGGTGCACCTCCGACTACTTACCAAACTCGCAGGCACTCGATTTCCCCTTGTTACACATCATGTTGCGCAGAATCCGCAAAAAAAGTAGGTAAAATTATTGAAAAAAGACGAAAAAAGAAGAAACAAAAAAAACATTGGAATAAATTAAAGAAAAGAAAATAATTGAAGAAAAACGCTTGTGAGAAATTGTAATAATTTTTTTCTTTTATTTCATTGCAGATATACTTCGGTGTTTGCGTTACGATATGCGTGACCGCGAGCTGGGTCGGAGCAACTCATTGCATCAAATATTTATATTTTCAAAAGCCTGACATTATCAAGTATTCTACCTCGTCGTCTTCGAATTCATCGGTTACCGGACCCTTTCATCAACATGTAAATGTAAATCTATAGACGCGGCAGCGTCTCGACGCCGAGTATTGAAAAAAAAAACACATTTCTTCAAATTGACAATTTTATTGAATTTCGTTTACCGACTCTGCCGCGTCTCGACGCACCGAGTATTGAAAAAATATATTTATAAACTCGATATACTTATTTATAAAAATTTACAATTTCGATGAATTTCGTTCAACTACTCAAAACTCTTTTGGAACGATTATTTAAAGTCAAATTGTAAGGAATAGAATCCTGATATTTCGTAAATTGCTATCAAGAATAATAAGTCTAATTATTTGAAAACGTCATTGAAAAATGTACGATTTTTAGGGAGTTTGATCGAACGAACGACTGGACCAGGAGTCGAGTAGAAACCGAGCATATAAATCTCAAAAGCAAAGACAGAAATTTTCCTTTTATATGAAAAAAAGTTTTTTGTACAAAAAAGCAAAGTTTCAATCTTCTTGATAAATAATTAGGATAAAAGTGAAGTTTCCAAAATAATTAATGTCAATTTCTGTTTTCAGCTCATGCCGCTTCCCTACAACGCGCCATTCTTCACGACCTGGTTTTGTACAAATTGGGCAGTCCTCTATTTTCCGGTATACTTTTTGTGCCGTGTTGCAAGAACAAAATGTACAAATCCGATGGAAATAATAGCGGAAAGTTTGCGAGGCTTTCGTGACAAGGGATTTACGGGCGGTCGTTTTCTCACGAGATGCAGTTTATTCTGCGGGCTCTGGGTCGCTACGAATTACATGTACATTCATTCCTTACGTATACTTTTAGCTACCGATGTTATGGCTGTTTTTGCAACGAATGTATCCTGCGTTTATCTCTTGTCGTGGGTTATACTTCACGAGCAATTCGTCGGTGTAAGGGTGAGAAAATTTTTTATCAAATTTTGTCATCGAACTGAGTCGTGTTTCCGAATTTCGTTTCCAAGTTATTTCACTTTATAATTGACCAAAATTTTGTTTATTTTTTTCATTCAATTGTACAGATTGTCGCTGTCATTCTTTGCGACACTGGCATAGCGTTGTTGGCTTATATGGACGGCATAACCGGAAGTCCAACTCTGGGAGGAGTCGTCCTGGCTGCTGCAGCTGCTGCAGGATCAGCTGTTTATAAGGTGACATCAAAATTAATCGAAATTTTGATTTTAATGTTTTTATCAGTAATTTCATTCGATTGGATTCTCTTCATTGCAGTTGCATTGCACAAAAGTTTTGAAAAATTGCAAGAAAGAAGTTTTCTACTAGAAAAATTGGTCAATTTTTCGAAATTTGCAATAAATTTCGGATTATTTTTATTGAAAAACGTTTCAGGTGTTGTTTAAGAAAGTAATTGGTGAAACGACCTTTGGTCAAGTTTCCCTCTTCTTTTCTCTCATCGGTTTATGCAACGCGGCTCTTTTGTGGCCGGTTTGCGTGGCGCTGTATTTTTCTGGTGCCGAGAGCGTTCCCTGGTCCCGATTGCCATGGGCGGCGCTGTTATCGGCCAGTATTCTTCACTTAGGTTCGTTGCTTTTCAATAACGATGCAGATGAATGAGAATAATCATTTCCATCGAATGATTCAATTTGCATTCGGTAAACAAAAATAATTGATGAACATTTTTTTTTCATTTTCAGTTGCAAACATGTTGGGCAACTTTAGCATCGCCCTGACCTACGACCTCTTCATAACTCTGGGTCTCATTACTGCAGTTCCCGTCTCTGCAGGTGAAGTTTTTCTTCTTTCGAAACCTTGACCGTTTTCACAAAAACAGTCAATCGTTTAAAGAAAAAAAATATCAAAATCTGAATTTCCGAAGTGTTTTTCAATATTTGAAAATATTTTATTCATCAAATCGTCATTTTTGTATTTAAAAAAATGGCTTCGTCGAGTCAAAACATTATCTCGGTTGCAGCCGAGCGCAAAATGGCGGAAATTTATCAAATTAATTTTTAAAAAAGTTTAATTATATCGTCAAGCACGAAAATTCCGATTATTTTCGAAAAGTAGAAAAAAAAAATATAAAAAAATAGAAATTCTAATATAAACGAGTAAGAAAAGTATTGAAAAGAAGTTGGATTTAATAATGAAATGTTTTTACGTCTTTTGAAACCAGCACTGGACGTTGTTCTGTACGGGGCTCATTTCGTTGGCATGAAATTAGCGGGGATCATACTAATCGCAGTTGGTTTCTTTCTGGTGATGTTTCCCGACAACTGGCCAGACTACATAACCCGACTACTTCGGTATGCATTACAAAAATTAGTCACGTCGGTTCTGTGGTATGCACTTTAGTTCGAAACCTCATCTTTCTTTCGTTCTCTTTTTCTTTTCTTTTTTTATTGGCTTTTAGTTCCTTAGAATTCTATTATATCCGTCCTCTATTGAACTATATAAATATATATATATCTATATATATATATCTATCTATTAAATACTCAATCTCTTGCAAGAACGGTCAAACTGTCATTTACTTTGTTTTGCACAGAAATAGACGCCACGCGTAGTACACATCACATATATATATATATATATATACACATATTTACGTATCAAACACACTTTTCACAAATGTTTTTGAACGTTTCACATTTTTTTCGTATCTCATAAAACAATAAAGTATTTTATCACTCCGAAATTCAAAATAATTTGTTTGAATATCTACGTTGAAAACAATGCAAAAATCAGAATTTTTGCGTCTCTCAATTTATCAAATATTATCTCCGTTAACTCTGAAGCCCCAACAATATTGCATAGAATTTTCTCACTTTCTGCAACTTAAAATTGGCAGATCGGAGGATCAATATTTCCTGAATTTAAACTCATTCTCGAATCAATGAAAAATTGTGACGAAAACTCATTCGAAAGTTTTGAATCCCTGCCAAATGCCCAATTTCTTTTGAAGTCATTTTTATTGTGTGGGGAAAATGAAAAAAAATGAAGCTTTCCAAAACATAAATATGTGTGTTTCGTGCATAAATATATATATATATATAATTTCACTCGAGTAGTTTCTGCTTGCGACAACAACGCCTATACATACACCTATTTTTAGTTTCTCACTTTTAACGATACTTCCGGCACACACTGCTGGACCGAATAATCGATCAGAATTGAGATTCGTACCACCGATACACGTCGTTATACACATTTTCGATCACGCTACATCTGGGACTCAGAAATCATACATTTTTTTTTTTAATATGCAATATATACATATACATATAAGCAGAAATGATAATTCAATGATATTTTGGCACGAGAGCACAAAATTGAGGGAATTGAAAATTCAAAAATGTAAGGTGCCGTTGCACTCATACATGCCTATAAACATATGACGGGGCAATGATCGTTCGATAGTAGAGGAAAAAGAATTTTTATCCAAAATTATTATGCCCAGCGTTTGTTTTTGTAAAATTAAAAAAAATGTTTTTATTATTTTGTTTTTAGTTTTTTTTTTTTTTTAATTGTAATTTTACATTTATTAGAGTTAAGAGTCATCGAGCGAATGGCATACGCAGCGCCAGGTGCCAAATAAAAAACAAATTAAAAATCGTAAATTCGTGAAGTTTTAACGTCACTCATGAAGATTATTTAAATACAAACTGTACATATATTTTGCACTATTGAAAAAGTTCCTGTCGTCTTGAAGCTGATAGTTTTTTCGACAAATTTTATCCATCCAAAGCACACATTCATCTTCGTACATTAAACTTGTTTAACGTACTCGAAAGAGAGAAAAAAAAAAAGTGAAATCATGCGCACACGCACTGCCACAGCTTTTTATGTGCCTCGGAGTCATTACCAACGCTTAGGCCAAAGGCGAGAGCTCCTGGAAAGCGTTTTTTTTTTCTTCTTTCAATCCGAACAAATAATTCGTGGCAAAAAGCTTAAAAAATCGTTTGAGGCACCAAATGTATCTGTGCGACAAAATTCTTTTGATTTGTTGTAATTCCCGGTGTTTTTTCTTCTCATGACAAAAATAATTGTCGATTTTCTTACGGAAATACGGAAGACTCGCAATTTTATTGTTCGATTTTCATGAATTTTTTTCGACAATACTACAACCGAGAAAATTCGATAAATTTTGTTTTTCTTTTTGTGTGTGCAAAATGTATTTGAAAAATTGGTTGATAACAATGCAACTGTTTTTGGTGCTTCAAAAAGTTGATGGCTTATAGTTATCGATTTGACTCAGTTTCAAAGAGAATCAGCTCATTGGCGCTTTTTTTTATACACCATTAATTCTAGTCCTAACCTCAAAAAAAAACACAAAGCAGTTGTAGAGCAAAATTCGCGTGATTGCTCGACGATACATAAATATATATATATATATATTTCTAGTCAATTACACAATAATCTCACGACATTAGATCATTATGAACCACGATTGAAACCGCTCTCTGTTATTCAGGATAAATTGTGCCAAATATAAACTCAAATAGAGAGAGCTGTGCGTGTATGATTGCTATTGATCGTTTCAGAAAATCAGCCACCGATTCCCTGACGCAATAGACCTATTTACATTATTTGTTTTTTGTTTTTTTTTATCGTGAAATACATAAAATTCATGTTGGAATAGAAAATAGAAGAGAGTGAGATGGAGAGAGAGAGAGAGAGGGAGAGGGTGAGAAAGAGAGAAAAAGAGAAAGATCGAATAAAGAGAGAAAAAAGCGTATTTCGTTGCGGAGAAACAACGCTCCGACAGCCCATGCAACTTTCGATTGTGATTCCTATATATAAATGCTCTATTTGACTTGAAAGACGAAAATGTTCTCGAGACGAAAAGCAGAAAAAGAATAAGAAAATATGAAATGAAAAAACAAAAAAAAAACAAAAAAATGAACCGATATCGATTGCTTGAAACTGCTTGTGTTGTTGTGTGTCAAAATCGACTTCAACACCTCCATTACTCGCTTCCCAACAATCAGGATCCATTATATGCTGTTACAGAAACATAGTCGTCATGAGTCACAGTACAAGGTAAGAAAATAAACATGGGCTCTGTAAACTTGCTCGTCCAATGATTATCGACAAATCATCGTTGAGGGAAAGAAAGAAAAAAAAAAAAAAATAAAAAAACGAAAATAGGATGAAAAGATCGATCGTTTTGTGGGATTGAAAATTCAAACACGCCATTTTGTTCGTTTTCGTCCTCTCGATGAAACGTTCGTAAAACATTGGAGCAAGAAAAATAATGTTAAATGGGCGCATGTGTCTTTATATATTGTCTGATCTATTGAAAAATTGATTAAATATCATATATTTCTGTCTCGAGTGTGCACAAACTGCAGCTTTATATCTCGCATGTCGCCTCTTTTCGTATTTCTACTCTCCAACGCTCTTCTTTAGCCCCGTTTTGTTTCTCGTTACGATTGTGTGTCTTTCTTTTATCTTCGTTTCCGTTTACGTTCTTTTTTTTTTTTTCATTTTCAACCTTCGTTTTCATACAAAACAGCTGATTATACGTAAACCCCTGTGTGTCTATTTCTCTCTCTATGTAAGTTCATGAATATAGGTTAAGAGTTTGTTCGTTATTACCAACGTGTTTCGTGCGATCGAGCTTTTACCACCGCGAAATTTCGTGCCGAATTGAAAGCTACAAGTTGTGACAAACGCGGAATTTGTCGTCTCGTTTGTGTTGAAATAATAACGAATTCATTGTCTTATTTAATGAAACGAGAGAACAAAAAAAAAAAAGCTATATGTTTCGATGTTAGAAAGAAGAAGGCCGAGTTAGAGAAGAATTGGTGCATTTTGGCTCAGTAGTTCCGCGCTTTAAATCGACGAACGCCCGTGGATATATAATTGTTCAAATAATTGTTAATTGTTCCCTTTCAGCGTTGCCAATAGATGGACACGACCAAAAAGACTGTATCGTGACAGTGACGTTAAAAATAAACACAGAGCTTGCTTGCAGAATGATAAGAATATTTATGGCAGACGTTAGGTATTTTAGGTTAGGTCAAACCGTTCGTTCGGCGAGTTGTGTTGGCTTTTTCTTTGATTCTTCAGTTAAAAAAAGAGAAGGGTGGGGGGGAAATGGGTGGGGCAAGAATGCAGGGAATAAGTATTGGGATTTGGGAGAACAAAGAAGCTGAAAAGAATGAAGTAAATGGGGTTGATGCAGTACGACAAGTTCGCAGCAACAAGGGGTCGTCAGGGGTGGTGTGATTAGGAGCCGCAGGCATTCGGTCCAGCAACGACAATTTCGACGGAACTACGGGGTCTCGTCGTCTCACGGTGATGGGCAAACCCTCCTTCCAATAACATCCGCAAACAACCAGACCAACTCGCTCCATCGACATAACGCCAACAACCCTTCATCTCCCGAACCCTCGCATCGTCCTCCTACCTCAACCTCAAACACCACCAATAACAACCACCATCGTACCAACGTCTCCTCGCAAGCTCAACAAGGTATGCTTATCTTTAAACGTAGATTATTATACGTTATGAAAATCACTTTAAACGTCGAAAACGAAAATATAAAATAACGACTGAATGATACGATCTTTTTTTCAAAAAAAAATTTATAAAAATTATTAAGAAATCAGATGTAAATTCTTCAGTATTTTTCTGTCGCGATCAGAAACTACGGATTCGAGTAAGAAATTGTTGGAAAATCTTTAAAAAAAAAATGAATTGAAACTAACCTAAAAACTTCGTTATCGCGAACAACGTATATATATGCACCGAATACCAATAGGCAGGCCCGAAAAATCGTTGGTTCTTTCAGCGACGACGTATTTCACGAGAAATTTTTTTTTTTTCGTATACAAACTGGAACCCTCCCTTGTTGACACTTTTTATTAATATTCATTGGCTATTTATTTCGGTTGCGATCCAAACCCCCCTTGATGACATTTTTTTTTTAAATATTCATTGTACGATTTTCTATATATATAAATATATTCGTTTTTCTGTGTCGTTCTCCCCGTTTTATCAGTGGATTAATTTTTTTACGACATTTCAATTTGAAAAAATTTTTGCATAACGTTAATGGATATTTCTCCCAATTTGGCAGGAGGATTTATGTGTATAGGTTGAATATTGTTTTACGGCAATTTTCAAACATGAGATACTTGAGAGTTTAGTGGCTTTTTAGTATCGTCAATACATACAAGCCACAGAACTTGATCCAGCGAGTCACGAAATGGTAATACCAGCTTTGACAAATTTTTTATTTTCGTACTCGATTTTTTTTGCCCCGTACACGATTTTTACGAGAATAATATCGCATATTACACAGGGATAGGAATCACTGTAATTAAAAAGAAAAAAAATTTGTTCGATTATTCTTTCGAGGCATCGGAAAATCACGATTTTTCGAGAATTCGTTATTTAGAAAAATTGACGAAACATTCGTTACATTACTTTCATTTTTGTACAACAAAACTTGAGATTTCTGACTCGATATAAAAAAAAAAAATGTCCTTGATTCCAGAGAAAGAATAATCGAACAATCGTTTTTTATACTCGGCCATTCCCGACATGATGTACATCAAGTTTTTATCCCATAAACTACATAAATACGATAGCCTCGTAAATAGACACACGTCTTGCTTGTTTCGTATTTTTATTCTATTATAAATCCGTATAAATAGGTCTCTAAAAACGCATTTTCAAATTGCCAAACGATCCTTTTTTACTAAGATGGAAATGGTAGTTTTATTTCACCCTTAAAACAAGCCCGTAAATTCGAATCAATATTTTTGGTTATGTTCGACAGAGTCTGCTGTTGTCATAGTTTTGTCAACGCGCATCCGATGCAATCTTTTTTTGTTTTTTTTTTTCATACAATATGATGAATTGAGCTTTAGTTACCTCATAGAGCTAGATGTATAGTAGGGGAATCCTCGTTTAATAATTATAATACTATAGTTTTAAAAAAGAAATCTTATCAATAACTCCGACCCATTTTGTTCTGCGATTTAACCCTGAGAAGTGTCGCTCTGTCGCTCTCGAACGAATACTGGCCCGAAATGCCTTTCGGACACAGTGTTGAAACTCCACGCGCCTCACACCCTATGAAAGAAATACAAAGACAATTTTTTCTCTGTAGAACGTGACACTACGAATAAAGTTGAGAGAAAAACAAAAAAACAAAAAATTGCACTAAATTGACGTTTTAGAAATTATGGATTTTGTTGAATGGCGTAACGGAAATGTTTTTATTCTTTTTCAAAATATTCCTCTCGATTGCAATAAAAATTACACAACTCGGAATATTATATTA
Source organism: Campoplex capitator (assembly GCA_037576405.1). Lineage (NCBI taxonomy): Eukaryota > Metazoa > Arthropoda > Insecta > Hymenoptera > Ichneumonidae > Campoplex > Campoplex capitator. The sequence continues at coordinate 634,817 of JARBWI010000323.1, read as the reverse complement.
CAAAGCAACTACGCGAGTCGGAAATTGACGTGAAAAAATCGGGTTGAATCCCTCGATTTCGATGAGGAATTGATATGAATTTATAGATATTTCGTAATAGAGAATTTAAAATTTAAAAAAATATATATTTTAGTGTGTTGAATTTTATTTCTTAGAATCCTTTTTTTTCCTGACAATTTTTTTTTTTTTTTTTTTTTTTCATAAATTCATTTATGTCTAGCGTTTCTAAACAATCGGGAAATCAGTTTTTTTCTGCATTCTTCAATCGTAGTTGTGGACATGGTACCCTCGTTTTTTTTTTTTTTTTTCCATTATCTATTTTTTGTCTGTGCTCTATATATATTTTTAATACATATGGAATGAAGCATCATGATCGTAATATGTTCAGCGATTCAGTGTTTTCGATGGCAATATAATAATATAAATATTTATATTTATATAAATATGTGTATTTTTTTTTTTTCAAATATATTTGAGGCATTCCACGTCTTGTCAAGCTACGTCACCGAGCGGTCAATCTTTTGCTTCCGATTTTCTTTCACAAGCAGCTGCGATAACCGTGAACGTTTTTCTTTTCTTTTTTTTCTTTATACGAAATGTGATATTTCGTCGAATAAAGTCGTTAAATTTTGATTTTTAAAATAATATTTTTCATTCAATTTTACCACACTGTCGAGTTCAATAGTTTTGAAGTGTGATGAGATGTCAAAAAAAATCGTTGTTTATTATTTTTTTTTTCAAATGTCTATGTCGTTGTTGTGATTTAATTGTTGCCATGGATTTGTTCGTATGCTCGTATTTTATTGAAAGATCAAGTATTATTTCTAAAATGTACTTACGATTTGACATGGAGCGCCTCGTACAATACGCGATACGAATTCGTTCGAATAATTAGAGGTTAGAGAGGGCGAGAATATTCGAATTCGAGCCGTTAAAGAAATATGTTTGATGAAAATATAAAGATCGTTCGGAGGGGTGTGAGGTGCGCATGCTTGTTAAATTTTCCGTTCGTTTTCTTCTCTCGCAAGTTTGTTTACATATAGAAAAAAGTTCGGATGTGAGAAGAAAATGCGTATGTGACAAATTGTTTTTCAGATGGAGTAGAAGACACAGACACGGTTTGCCAGGCGGTACATCGCGCGACGTGATTGACTATCGAACTGGCTACATAAAGTCTCACCTGCGATCGCCTTCCGGAAGAGTTCGGTGACTAACTCGATTATTCGATTGGATAAAAATTTCGAGCATTCAATTATTCCACATTGTCGATGATTCGGATACAGTAAACCCGTTATATTTGACGGAATAAAAAATCGTAAATCGATGTTATTAAGTGTTCATCAACGAAGAGAGTATAACGAAAGTTTTACAATTTTTCAAATATACAATTATATATATATATATATATCATCGCGGCAGCTCATCGCGCAGTCTTCTAGGAAGATTCGTACGTTAGTAAAATGAACAACAGGGTTCCCCGCCGTTCGCGGCCTCTTAGGTATAGCGGACCACGATGTATAAACAAAGAAAAGAAAAACAAAGAGAAAACAACAACACTCGAAATTTGTTGAAATCGTGTTATTTTTTTTTTTTCGTTTAATTTACAAGCGTCTTTCAAAATGGTCGGAAAAAATGATGTGAGAATTAAGAAATGAATATCGTAAAATCGTGTAATTGCATGAATTACTGAACTCTGGAAAAAAAAAAAAAAACGTATCGAATATATTACGCAATATTACGATAAAAATTGTAATTAGTGAATTCAGTGAAAATATCCCGTAGAAAATATCGAAATATTGTTGATTGTACGATTTATAAATATCTGGCAATATAATGTCGAATAATCAATCAAATTTCAGAATCTTAACGATTCGATTGTAATACGAAGATTTTTAGAAGAAAAGAAAAATAAAACTAGCAAGGGCCGGTACTTTGAATCGTCGTTAGTTCATCCGAATTCCGACAGTTTCGTATATTCCCACACTCACCGTATTCGTACATCGAGCATGATACATTTTTCTCACACAACTAATTTCAACCTCTTCCGCGGTAATTGCAGCATGATTCTCGATATATTTTCACCTTTTCAAAACATTTGTACTTTTTATCCCCCCCCCCCCCCCCTTAAACAGCAAAACATAGAAACGACTCGAAAGAAAGTTATTTTAGATTCTTGTATAATATATATTAATATATTACAACCGAGACTGGATCACGGCCGCGTTTTAATATTGTACTTCTATCGTATTCATAAAACCTAACCTCAATTATATTCTGCAAAATGTAATCTGTTATTTCTTTAACTATACACAAATAATCGTTTAACACTATACGTGGATGTCTGAACTCGGAGATGTTTATCACGATATTATATACACGGACTGACTTTGTGACATATAACTGTCAATTATTACCGACGAAAGAAAAAAAAATGGTAGAATCATATTGAAATTGAACCAAAAAAAAATACGTGTTTGAGGGACAGAGAAATAACCACGAGGCATTTATCTTAGGAACTGTGGATTGTTCGTAATTCGATAAAAATTATGTATATGTATTAATAATAACGCAAATGTGATGTGTTGATAGTAAAGATAACATTTATTATGAAGACGGAATAACAAAAAAAAAAAAAAGCAAAACAAAAACGTTTGTATTTTTCTTCCTTCTACTTCGCTGCTTTACGAATGGGATGAATCGGATGCTCCATGTGCGATAAATCTGGTGGATTTTTCTCGAATTCACTTATTTCTCGCATTCCAGCTGCTGCTATTTCCCACAGCTCGGGATAATCGGCCTTGAAATTTTCGTACCATTGTTTCACGAGTGGCCAAGATTCCAGCGAAAAATCTATCGCCTCCAGGCACATCGTTGCAGTGATTAATGGGAAATCAGCCAAGGTTAAGTCATCTGTAAACGAAAATGTGTTCATATAAATAATTATTTCTTTTTGAGACTCTGATTTCTTTTATTTTTATATTCTATTATCAATTATTTCAAAGGTTCTTACTCGAAGCAGCGAAACGAGTTTTTTCACGTTTCAAGTAAGTGTCAAAAACGTCCAGAGCCATTTTTAATTTTTTCAAAGCCAATGGAGTTCTCTCGTAATCAAAAAATATCGGTGCCATCTGAAAGTAATGTTTTGTAGAGTTGTTTACAAGTTCAGATATCGACGATTTATTGAAAACTAATAAACAGAGACGAAATAACGAACCACGTATTCTGATATATTTTTATAATACATCGCCAAATTGAAGCAAAGACGATGATTGACGACCGCCCGTGCTTTCGAATCTTTCGGATAAATTTTGCCGGTCACGTCATATTTGTCACCGAGATATTGCAAAATTGCATTGCTACAAAATAGTTTTTGTTTTATTTTACCATCTCGTTTTTATGCCTATTTCTTTTTTTTTTTCTTTCGATTTCTCACTATTTTTCTTACCTCTCTCCCATAACGAGATCTCCATCGACCAAAACCGGAATCTCTTTTTGTGGATTCAACTTTAAAAAAAAAAAGTAGATTTTATTCGAGAATATGAAAAAAATGTGATTTTTTTTCTTGATAAAAAAAATAGTAATATTTCATCAGGTTTTCAGTGCGTTTTATCGTAATTTCAAAGTTTTTAATGATAAATCTCTTACTTTTGCATATTCTTCGGTCATGTGTTCTCCTTTACCAAAGTCGACGTTGACGAGTTCGTAATCAAGATTGAGAGCTTTGAGTGCTTGCTGGCAAGCGAGAGAAGGCGGTCCATCGGACACGGAATAGAGCTTCATTTTGTTTTTTTATGTTCGTTTTATATTAAAATGTAAACTTTTTGAAAATAGAGTGATGATTTTTTGTCGTTTAACGAGATTCAACGAGACGAGAATATAAAAGGTACGACGCAGAACTGCGTCGAGTTATTGTAAGCGATGGAAAATAATTCGGGATTGCTACGGCAGAGGCATTTATAGCGGCGCGTACTTTCACTCGTATGTTCACGCAGGGCTCAAGGTGGCTACACCAAGAACCTGTGATACACGATATTCTCTTCGTCTCACCTCAACGACGATCAGTGGGACATTGCCATCTCTCTTTCTCTCGATTCTTGATATTAATCAACGAGGAGATACGAAGATCTATTACACTGAGTTAAAGAATATATTTCAATCCCACATATCAAAAACGACCTCGATTCAAGTAATATTTGTGCTTTTTGCTCTACAATTAAAATAAAAATCAGTAAAAATTCTGTTGTTATGAAACATCGATTTACAACAATAGTAATTCTGAAAAATCATTTGTATATTTTGCTTGAACAAACTATTCTTTTGCAGATAATAAGATAATATTTCGTTATTTTATCTAAATGCACATCATTTTTTTAGAATACTCTAATTTTTTTTGGATTTTACAAAAAATTCATAAAATATCACTATTTTTGGAGATGTTTTTGTAAAAATATTCATAAATTATAAATTGCCAAGAAACAATACAAAACAGTTCGTCAAAAACTGAAAGTATTGTAAAAATTGAATATTTTTTTTCACGCGACGAAAAAATAATTGGTTAACAATTTCTGGACAATTTTATTATCGCAGCTTAACGTTCGGAACGTCCTGGAGAGAAAGTAATTTTTTTTGCTACTTACCGAAATTTCCTGTCATGAAATAATGATGTCCAATTATTTGTCGATTAACACCGTTTTGCATAAATCCCTATATTATTATTTTGTGGAACAAACGATATCAAATTCCGGACGACATATTTTATTGGCAAATAAACTTTTTTGTTTTGTTTTTCTTTATAAACAGTCAATTTTCAACACTTTAAAAAAATAATGAATGCCTCGTAATGTATGCGATGAACAAAAATAGTGTAAAGTAGCATAATCGCCGACACATAATCGCGGACTTAATTATTTGACTACGTAATTCGATCCCATCGATAATATATCATTCAACGTTTTTATCTTTTCAAGACAATTACCCATGGCATATAAGAACATGATCTCTTCATATTTTCTTTTTTTTTTCTTTTCAAGTTTCAATAATAATACTACATGCAACACGAAAAAAATGTAACTTTACGTATTCCTTCTTTTCTTCTCATTTAAAATGCACAAATTCTTGCCATGAATTTTGAGACATCGACACACTCGTACACGAACGAAGCTATACATGTTTCTTTTTTTTGCTTCATTTACTTATCACAAGTACACCATAAACAGAAACATCGTGTTTCGTTTTTTTTCCCATTAAATATTTTACATATTGACAAGCGGTCAATATTAATTAATTCTTTTAATGTTTCTCGTTTATAAAATACTCTTTTTACGCACCGGATTTGATCATAACCTCGAAAAAGTTTATTATCACACGACGCTCGTCAACAAGGACGTACGGGCTGTACACTCGTGTAAAAAATTAGTGGCTTCGAGAAAAAAATGACTCGCTACTTTTTGAACTTCAGCAAGCTACGTTAATTTTTCATCACGAATTATTATCCGAAAATTTGTGTTCCCGGAGAAATGAATTTCAGAAGTAAAACCTTGCACTTTTTTTACTACAGTGACAGAGCATCTTCGAGCTCACCATTTGTTCACAGACACAACTTTTTCGCCGGTACACCCGTATTCTCCGAGACTAAAGCTCAAAAAATTCCAGCCCATTAACGAAAAAAGTAGTTTGAAGACAACTGGAAGTTGAAGAGAACATAAAAACGAAGCATCGTCGATTAGAACGTTGAAAAAAAATTGGTTAATTTCTCGGATCTATATTCAGAGAGAACACGTAACGATGATGCGAAGCTTCGGATCAATTAGCCGGAGATATGACGATATGTAATTTGAGCATATCTTTGTTGGGTCCGACGAGAAAAGGTGATACAGCTGGATCGGGATTGATGGAGCCTTGTTGAGGATTGAGTTCTTCAAACGGAAGAAGATCGTCCAAATTGAGTACTTTGTCCTTTTTGCTAAAACGATGTATAATTTCCGTAACTCGTGTGATATGCTCGACCCCGTCTTGGAGTCCATAAATGAGAACGCCAATTTTGACTCTCATGTCATGATCGCTGTCGAGCGGTGGTTCTTTGCAGGTCAGCGAGAGTCGAACCGATCGTTTAACGTGTTCCGGCATTTCTACGGTTCCTTGCCATATTATGAGATAAAATTTTTTAAACCATACGCCCTTTGGATAAATATCGACGACCCATTCGCAAGCTCGATCGCCGGCGTATTCAGCGAGAAAAGAATGACTCGAAAAAACCAGAGTTCTCGTGTGGTAAGAGGGTAAACTGTGAAAATTTTCAATGGTTAATAAAGAGCTGCAAGTGTCAACGGTGTAGAGTCTCGGCTCAAAAAGCAAAGCTCCGTCTTCCTCGTTTCTCACAACTTCGCTAACTCTCTCTTGCTGTCCCGAATGAAAAGACATTCCAATAGCCATTCTCTCAACGAAAAATTCTTTGTATTTTTTCGTCAATGGCGACAACAATAAATCTGCCAATTGTCGGGGCGACATCATTGGAAATCTGACCGGCGACATGACCGCGACGACCAACTGCTTCAAAGTATTTTCCAATTCGGCTGGTGGCAATTGACTCGCCAAACGATTCGCTTGGTGATCCAACCAGGATTGCAAACACTTGTAAAGCGTCATTTCATCCTTTATTACCAAACTACTCTGATGCAAAAGAGCAACCAATACATCCAATTCGAAGTTACCAAAGTCAGCGGTTTTTGCTACCAGCTCTATATTCCATTTGATGAAATTTTGGCACGACTGCGTTATTCCATGATGACCGCAGTTCGATGTGTACTGGAGCCACGATACTAACGTACCGTGAATCGCTGCTACTGCTATGTGATTTCTCATGTATTCAAGGCACAACGATATTAAATCTCTGACGTTGTATTTGTCCGCTAACGATAGTATAGGCAATACTACCTCGTAACTCATTCGTATTCTACCCGTGTAGAAATAACGCAAAAATTCACTAAATATCGGCGCGCACTGCGGAGTCTCCTGCAGTGTTACTCTACTCTCTTGCGATTCCGTCCATTGAGGTGACATCAGCATTACCTGAGACAAGAAAAACCGATTTATCATTTATTTTTCTTCCTCAATTTTATGTTTTCTGTTTTCATCATTTTATCATTTATACTGACAACAAATCTATTGCATTTCTTCTACTAATTTTTCACACTCGTCGTTAATGATTTGCGTATTTTGACAGACAACAGTTTCTACCAACGAGGAAAAATGAAATTTTCGTTCTTTGATTATCGAAGAACCAATAATTGAATAATTCTTTTTCTTCTTCAATCGCTTCTTTTTCAATCGAAAGCAATAGATAAAGTTAAGCTCGCTGAAATCCTTTTTTCAATAAGTTTTGAAATCTTGTACCTGGAAAACATCGCTGGAGGCACAGAGGATCAGACGATGCGCCGGATACTCAATTCCATTTACTACCAAGCAAATATCATTCATCAATCTTTCCGCGTATAAAGTTGCTATTTTGAGTAAAATCTTGTGCGAATTGTCCACCTAGAAATTCGATCCAGGAATCATTAGTTATACTTGGTTCGATTCATACACAAAAAGTTGAGTTAAAGATCGTAGTTTCCTAAACTGAGCACAAATTTCTGCCGAAAAGAAAATTGTAAAAAGAAACAGTGGATAAGAAATAGATTTATATTTTGCAGAATATATGCAAGATGTTTCACCTCCATAGCCTCCGGCATTAAGTTCTCCTCTACCGAGCTCGGACTGCTCTCACTCTCGGTCGATGCTTTGTTCTCGTCCATGTCTGCTAATGCTAAGCCTATCATCCAACCGACGACACTACGTAACATCTGCGCATGACTCCCCTACAGGATAATTTTTTTCCTGCCACCTCCCATCCATCTAGGACCAGCAGTCATTCTTTCGGAATCGTTTCCAAGTCATTCTGGAAGGTGAATTATTAAAAGATTAATATGGTCAGATTATCCAACAGTGAGATTCCTAATTACTTTTTACTGTTGATGCTTCAGAGTCTTTTTTTATCAAATAAATTTTCCAATGTTTATAGAGTATAAATATAATTATTTATTTTCATTTTCTATCACTCTTATTATTTTGTTGTTTTTAATTTATATTAGATGAGCTGAACATCAATGGTTGCGACAAGAATTTGTTTTTTTGTTTCCCAGGATTCCTGAATTTATTGTATAAAAAAATGTTTAGTTGCTAAAAATAGAAAACAATTGCTGGCCTCACTTTTTTCACGAGTTATCATTGATGGAGATAAAAGATAGAAATATTAGTGGACGCAAGACTGACGTCTCCTACCGAATTTTTAATTGACAGCTCACAATTTACTGGCACGATAAACGCGAGAGAAATGTGGTTAAAAATGAAAGACTTACGTGGAATTTTGATATTCCTGAGATATCACGTCAACTATTAGGATAAATATTGGTCCACGAATCGTCGATTAGACACTAATCATTATGTATATTGGAACGATGGAAAATGAATGAATTCTCCATTGATTCCACTTCGGAGATGCGAGAGACAGCACTAGTGCAGCAGCATAAACATAGTGCTCGTTTCTTTTTAGTCCTCGAAGTCAATTGATTTGTTATTTTTATATTGATTTTACAGATAACTAATAGAAAACTAAATTTTTCAACCAATCGGCTTATTGTCACGAAATGAAGAAAATTTTCGTGCTCAAGGCAATAAAAAGTCGTGCAAACTGGTGCAAACAAAAAATGCAGAAAAGTGTAGTGTACCACAAAAATGAAAAGTATGTTGTCTATCTCGACACTCGTCTGTTCGATGATTGGGTCGATAAGAACGAACGCGGAATTAACAACTTTCTATCAAAACAAAAAATATTTAAAAAATGGTTTGTCACATAATACTATACGCTTTTTAATTTCTTTTTTTCGTAACGATAGATGTTATCGTTTTAATCAATGAATCAAAAATTATTTTATTCCAAATTTTTCTAACCCTAACTTCAATCCGTACACCATCTTGAATTTTTCTATGGAAATCTGACAGCCGAACGAACACATGTTCATACCCATTCATACCCGACCGCAATTCGAATAGTAAACAAAGCATAAAGCCGCAATTCAGCAATTGTTCCTTTGTTTATAAACCCAAAGTGTATTTTACATAGAAATAAAACCAGGATTCAGTACATAAAAAATCATCGCAGTTGAGTATGTGTGTTTTCGTAAATAATCAAATTTCATTCATCCCGAATTCCGTGACGTGTAACATTGAAATATGATTTTTACAGGTTAAAAAATACGAGTATGTTCTGGACTATTATTTACGCTTTCGTCTTGAGTGTCGTTTTATTGTTAGGAAGAATATTGTATGTCGTGCAGAATAAAACTGGAGAAAACAGAAAGGGAAACTCGAAATATGTGAAAACCCTCGTGATCTTAGGATCCGGAGGTCACACCACTGAAATTTTAGAAATTGTTAAAAATTTAAATTTCGAACGATATCGACCGAGAATATACGTCTATGCCAGCTCTGACAATATCAGCTCAAGCAAAATTGACGAACTAGAAACGAACAACAGAGATATCAAAACCATTCAAATTTCTCGAAGCAGAGAAGTCGGCCAATCTTATGTCACATCTGTTTGGACCACCATAATTTCTTTCAAAGATTCTATACAAGTTGTGTGGCGGGTCAAGCCTGATTTGATCTTATGTAACGGACCTGGTACTTGCGTGCCCATTTGTGTCGCTGCATTTTTAATGAAACTCATGTTTCTTTGTGGAACAACAATTATTTTTGTTGAAAGTTTTTGTAGAGTTAAAAGTTATTCCTTGAGCGGAAAAATTTTGTATTACATCGCCGATCATGTGATTGTGCAGTGGCCACAATTATGTAAATCCACAAAAAATCATGTACATCTGATTAAATAGTTGTTTTTTTTTCTTGTCGGAGAATTCGATTGTGCCTTGTATCAGTTCAATACCCGCCTCACCTCATTTCCTTGGCAAATTCATCAGGACACTCTCGACTTGGCTCATCGAGCGATAACATATTTTTTCATGTTATTTACAGTGTTTTGTTCTTCTTTTGTTCTTCTAATTGCAAATTCAATATTTGCTGGCTCGGTGTCAATAATTATTGCCACAAATTAATAAAATCAAAATGATCATTTTTATACCAAAGAGAAACATTTATTTTCCTTGATTACAGAAAACAATGTGCAATCTTGCTCCCATAGTGGGAGCTCAGTTTCCTTGGGAAACAATCTTCAAAAATTTGGAAGAGAATATTCCGATTGAAATAAAAACCCAACTGACGTCCCTGTGCCATAAGTTGCAATCTGCTTTGGAATCAAATGAGTACGTTTCTCAATCATAACATTTGATTTCAGAAATAATTTGGAAAGTGAATAAAAAGTTTCTAGATTTTTTTTTAAATGTCCTTTAACGAATAATGAAAAATCGAACCTTCGGAAATAGTTAACACTTTGAATTTGTCTCTGAATAAAAGAACTATAGAACAGAATCGAATCGACGATTCGTTGTTACGACTCGAAGCCTGTTTGGACCAAACCTGGGAAGCTTTAAACACCGGATACTGGAAAGATGTTTCAATCAATTACAGATATTCTTATACGTTATCCAGTGCTATGAAGGTACGAAAAATCTATCTGCATCAAGAATTTTGTTTATAAAAAATTAACACTTTATTTCAACTTTTTGTCAATTTTGTCAATTATTCACACAGTGTATCTTTTTGGAAATTGAATGTGCAGTTAATGGAGAATCCGGTGATGAAGTTAAGAAAAAAAAGCTGACCGAGATCATCGAACAAATTGATAGAGCAATTTTATTGGGGGCTCCTCTCCCAAACGCACCTCATCTCATGACCACAATTGCTTCGAGATTGAACACTTTTCTTGCTCGTGAGTCTCGCAACAACAAAGTTTCTAGAAGTGTTACAACGTCCATTACCGATCGATTTGTTTTTTTAATGTTTAAAAATTTCTATGAAATTATTCAGAAGATTCTACTAGACTGAAAGACAACGAGATCCCGATAGACGATGGTGAAATCACGATGGAACTTTTGGATAGATTCGTGTGGATCAAACGTTTCGAAAAACCTTCGATGGAAACTTTTTACAGAGACATATTTAAGCCCAAATCTCCAGCTTTGCTCGAAAGTGAGTGTTCGCTCTAAACTCATTCGCTTCATTTCCGTGGCTTTGTGTTAAAATTTGAACATTCCTCAGACTGTTTGGGCCACTGGAAAGCACTGAAATCCTGGAAAAATATAGATTACTTGATTAAAATCGCTGGAAATCGAACAGTCCCGATAGAGATTGGTTCACGATATACGGAGGAGGATTGGTCCCAGAGTCTCGTTAGTTTTGCCGAATTTTTGCAGACCCACGTTTCCAAGAAAAACGATAAAATCGGTTATTTGGCGCAGCATCAATTGTTCGAACAGGTTTTCTCGAATTTTTTCTCACTATTTCTATTTTTCAACGACAGCGATCTGAATATCAAATAATTATCAAAAAAGCATCAAGTTTTGTTTCTCACTGATAAAAAAAAAAAAAAAAATCGAATTTCAAGCCAATAAAATCGACTTTCGTGAAAAAAAAAAATTCAATGGCGTACAGCAATTGAAAATTTTCACGATTTCGTTACCGTACATTTCGATATGAACTGTATTACAGATTCCAGAAATGAAAGAAGATTTTTCAATACCGGATTACTGTAATTTTTCTGACACCGAAGAAGATCCTAATTCACCGGACATAAATGCCTGGTTTGGTCCTCGCGGTACCGTATCACCGTTACATTTTGATCCGAAAAACAATCTTCTCTGTCAGGTAATAATAAAATGAGCCTTAAATGAAAGATTTAACGAACGAGTCACTGAATTACAATCATAAACTCTGTTTATTGATCAATCATAAAAAAAATTAAAGTATGATAAATAAGAATACTAAATATTGGTATTTAGGTGTTTGGGTACAAAAGATTAATACTGTATCATCCGGAAGAGTCATCGAACTTGTACTCTTACGAAACAAGATTATTAACTAACACAGCACAAGTGGATCCGTTAAATCCAGATTTTGGCAGATGGCCTAAATTCAAGGAAGCAAAAGGTTTAATGTGTTATTTGAAACCTGGCGATATGGCGTTCATACCACCGGGATGGTGGCATCACGTGGAATCTTTGACACCCAGCTTTTCAATAAGCTTTTGGTGGTGTTGAAAGTAAACAAAGGATAAATCAAACGAAACGAATGAAAGAATTATTCAAAAATTGAGAATAAGGCAATTGCAAACTCGTGTAACTCGTAACCTGATTAATAATATAAACATTTCGTATAACATCCTTTGTATGGCTTAACGCTGAGTGAGGGATAACAATCTCATTTTCAACGTTTTTCTTTCTCCTTAAAGCTACGGGTACCTTAATTAAGTCACAATAAACCGCTTGAGTGAATGAAATGGTGAACGAAGACTCATCGATAAATCGCGTTCGTAAACTTTGAATCTCATCAATAATACTCTTTTTCTGTTTATCTTTCCTCGCAAGATAAATTTGAAATAATTGTTATTTTCGGATCGTTCTTCTCTCTCGATACGGTTGGAAGCGTCTTATGAATAAAAGTAAAGGCAAAAGTACGTATCTCAAAAAAAAAAAAAAAGTAATATAAAAAAATATAGTTGCGCTAACAGTATTGTCGCGCTTATTGTTTTAACGTTTCTTTTTTCTCCTTTTTACGTGTATAAACTTATTCTCTGCTAAGCCAGTGGAGGAAATTCGTTGTCGATCGCTGTATGATGACGGCACAATGGGCACGAACCGACCACCGTTTGGTACTTGTGCCAATCACGTATACACTGGAAAAAGAAATAAGAAAAAACATGGAAATGGAAATTGAACAAGTAAATATCAGCTTAAGAGCCTTGCAATCTATTTTCCCGAACGAAATCTCTACGAGATCGAAAACGACCGCGATATGCCATGAAAAGGTTCAACCGTACACCATTCTATTTGTTTTTGTTTTTTTAATAACGAAGAAGATGGTGAAAATGATAAAAATAAGTATTTCACTCGAAAATAATCGTTTTTGATCTCAATTTTTAGGGTCTGGAATCGAAATGATGAAAACTAATAACCATTGATAATTCCTGATAAAATTAATGATTGAATGAAGTCAATGGTCGAGATTTGTTATAACTTGTCTCACCTGCTTATGAAAGGAATGTTTGCACTCTAAAGTGGAAACAACGTCATTCGACATCGCCTCAAGACATATCGCGCACTCGGAATCAGCAGTAGGATCTTTTATCCACGTGTCATTAGGAATATGCACTGGTTCCCATTGTTTTTTAGATCCCGAAGGCATCGATGGCTCTTTTTTTGACGGAGATCCTGAAAATTAGAAGCATCGAAATGAGGAAAAATCTGCGACGTGCAAATGAATTTTTTTTCAGTTCGGTAACAACGTACCACCTGACGACGAGGCTGAGTTGAAATTCATGCGTTCGATGTCTACCGAATTCAGCGGGATCGAAGAACGCATTGCGGAATATTGATTGGGCTGGTATTTGACGTAACCGCACAATTCTAAAAATGAAAAATCATTACAGAAATCGATAATGCACGATTCAGTTTTGTTAAGGCAAACAAAAACTCACGTTTTTGTTGAATTATTCCGATGAAATTATCAGCTTCCCGGATTATTCGGCGGATCGGTAGTTTCGACAAAGAATTGTTGTGCTGCTTGCGAACACACTCGATACTCTTCAGCAAATCCAATCTGTAAAAAGAGTTTGTCAAAGATCATTCGCTTTAGGACTGTGATTTTTTTTTAACGCGAAAAACATCGCTTCGAAATCAAGAGCCCAATTTCTCGGGTAAAAAATTCATGGTTCAGGTGACAGGATCAACATGCATAATTTAAAATCCATAAATCAAAAATTGGCATAAAAAAGGAAATCGAACTTTGAAATAAATTGAAACATACTCCAATACTCCGGTGTAATGAGATCTGAGACGTCGCATCAATTTATCCAAGCTGTGACCAGTCGTTCCGCGAGCCGGAGTTTTTGTCTGTGGAACCATCGCGGCGTTATTTGCACCAGGCTCGTTCGAAATCTCAGCGTGATTTAGCATGGGTTCAGAATCCATAGAAGGCACAGTTCCTGATGAAGAGCAATTGGTGTTGCTGTGCGATTGCGCGAAATTCCCAATGGAGTCGGACGATTCTGGCTTGCAATCAGGAGCAGCGATTTTTTCATGGGATCCAGGATAATGTGATTTTTCTATCAAAGATTGAAGCTCCTCGAAGGGTGTTTTCGCGCTTTGCCTGGTGTTAGAATCACGGGGCGGCGGCCCGGGTTTTGGACGTTCGGGATATTGATCGTTCACTTGATCAGTTGCCTGCGTTGTCGGGTTCGGAGAAAACTTCGGAGGCTCAGCTGCATGGTTCTTTAAATGATTCGGCGCTGCGGACGGTTGAGGGCTCAATGACGGTGGATGATAATTGAGATACGAAGGAATCGGTGGTGGCGGTGGACGTCCTCTAATTTTTCGTGGGTCGAAACCGTACGGCATCGGAGGAAGCAAAGAAGGTATAAAATGGGGATGACCAAACTGTTGCTGGACCTGGCCAAGAGGTTGAGTGTTTCTGGGATTCGGGAAATTCATGAGAGGTCTTGGGTTGAAAGTCTTTGGAATGTTATTATGTACATTGGAAGGACCGTAAGGTGGAATCGAGCCGAGATGAGGAGGTATAAAGGAATTCGGTCCTTTAGGCATCTGCAAATTTTGAAACTCTTTCAAATAATGCATTCGGTACAAGCCGAACGCCGATTGGAGCACGTCGCTCAAATTTCGCTTCGGAATGTTGGGAATTTGCTCCGGTGGCAAATCTATCGGATGAAAATTTCCTTTTATCAATGTTGACGACAACTCATCTCGTATTTTTATAAATTTTTCCTGAAATTTTTACAGTTTATCGTTACGAATGATTACGACGTTGAAAATCATATCGAATTCGTAAAAAAATCTTATTCACCTGATGCACATTAGCTAGTTTCTCAACTTCCGAGATATTGCTCATGAATTCTGATTCGTTTAGTGGCAATTTCTCGCCTATTGATGTATGCAGTATTTTTTGAATATCCACGATCAATTTGTACTCAAAATACAACTCGTTCAAGGCCCTGAACAAAAAGATCACATTTTTTACTTTTGGTTTCATTTTCACAAATTTCTAAAGGTAGAATTCCCAATGAATTGAATAAACGATCTATTTCGCAATTTGAAACTTACGCGTTTAAAGCGCTTCGATTAGCATCGTACTGTTTAGTCAAAAGGTCCATCGCCATTCGTCCTATGAATATCGTTGAGTTTTCCGTTACGACTCTGTTGAAATAAAGTCACGATTATTTATCAAATATTCGCTGAGCACAAAAGCACAATATTATCGAGAATTAAAAAGAAAATTTCTCACGTGAGTTCGTTCTTTAATTTCTCCTTTTCCTCTCTAGTCTTGGCCAATTCATCCTTCAATTGTTGCACCTCCAGAATCAATTTTGAATTATCCGGGTTGTTGGTCGTCGACTTTGAACAACTGTTATCTTTGACTGCAGGTGTCGCTAACTTTTTCACAGCTTCCACCTGAGCCACATTCGGTAAAGTTGTCGTTTTATTTTCCACGATCGGTAATTTTTTTGAATCTTCGAAATCGATCTGGTAATAAATTTAATGTTTGTTAGTAATATAATTTTTTGAAAATTCAAATAATTAAAATGAATCAACGACAAAGAATTGTATTTCATCGACAAATCTGTGGATAAAATCGACACTAATTTTTGTCAAGACTACTTTTGCGACTAGAGGTGTAGAACTTGGCTCTAAGTGATCGAAGCTGACAAGGCGAACTTCGATTCAAATAAAAGATTCAACAAATTCTACTTATAATTCAATTATTTTTCTCACCCCTGTAGCTTATCGTTTTTATGGCAACAACGGCTGCGATCGAAACGGTAATTCGATGAATAAAGTTTGCTGAACGATCTAATCACGATTCGGATTAAACATTTTAAAGAGTGAAGACGAATCGATATTTTCCTTACCGAAGCAACCGATGTTTTACGAGCGGCATCGATCGAAGCGTTCTGATTCTGAGGTCCGTTGGCTGATTTAGTTTCTCTCACTAATTTATCTTTTTTCAATTCTAGTGAAGATGATTTTAAATGATTCTCAATGTCAGATACGCTGTAAGCTCCCTTGAACGTGACTTTCGGTGAATTTCCTCCTTCGCGTTCGCAAGCTCGATCGATGAATGATTCTTTCTGAATTTTTGCATCGCCATTTTCCGCTGACTCGGTAGCAGTATTCTTGCGTGGTAACTCGGGCGAATGTGACCGTTTTTTAAAACTTTTTTCCACCTCAATCGGCGGTATGATTTTTTTCATTGTCACCGAACTGTCAACCCGCACGTTTTTTTCTGAAAATTTAGCATGCGAAGATGACTCTGCTTTTACAAATTTCGACGAGCACGTATCAGTTTTGTTAACTTCTGCAACTTCTTCCGGTTCAACAGTTTCTTTTGCCGGGACAAATCCTCTTGTATTCTCGGCGTCGCATTTCTTTTTATTGTTAATCGACGCACCGGGAACGATGTAAGGTTCCCCGTTAAAGCTTTGAGCACCATTCGTAATAGTTGAATTTGGGGTTGAGTGATTATGGTCCTGATTAATGAAGTCATTGAAAGCTGCCTCGTCTGGAAATAAACAACAATTTTCAATCGATTCACCGACAACCCCAAATATTTGATTTTGGTAGAAAACAAAATACAGTTACGATCGAATCAAATTTCAATATAATTCAACTCGCTGGCTTTTGTACTCACCATCTAAAGACGAAGCCGTTGAATTCTCATCTCCGTCAATTTCCATAAAAAATTTCAATATTTCGCAAGCATCATTTCTCGCTAAGTAATAAGCTTCCGGAAGTTTATCCGCACTACAAATATAATCACCGACCGTCGCGAATTTCAACGACTGCGTCAAAAAGTCTCCTATATCTGTAGGAACAAAGTAAACAGTGTAAAAGTTAAAATTCACGACAATGATCGTCACTTTTTGAGGTGATTGTGTCAATCAAACGTGTTTTGACGATTCTTCGAGAATATCATCGCCAAAGTGACAAAGGATTTATCATTGCGAATTTCAGATATTTTTTATCGAAAATTGAGAAAAAATCGCTCGTTAGACTGGATTATTGAGTTTTACTTACCAACATGACGCGACGTTATCGATTCACACGGTTTACCAAGTATTTCCGTTTGCATCTCCTTCCATTTTTCATCAAGACGACTCAATTTCATGGGACCATTATTTGATATAAACTCAAAAAAGTATCTACGAATTAACAAAAATAGGATCAGAATATAAGGAACATGTTTCATTGTTCAGTGAAAAAGAGTTTGTGCGTTACGTACGAAAAAACAAAAGCTTTTTCCTCGTCGTACGCACGATCATCCGAAAAATCTGGATCCGGCAGAGCGTCGGCTGTTTTCAACATGAATTCGTTACCGTACATTGACAAATTCGGTTGCCACTGTAACAAATTGCAAAAATAAAAAGTGTTTATTATTTTTTTTTTAAATAAACGAACGATCATTATTCATTCAGAAAAATCTCACTCACTATTTTCTCATCCTTTATTCCGAAATTCTTAGCTCTGAGACCTTTCAGTTTTTCCACTGCAGCTTTTAATGTTCTGTAACAAGATTTCAACGTGTCCAGAATATTTTCATAGGTGTAAAATCTTTTTAAAATGTTCAAATATCATTGCTCGAGCTTACTGTTCGTCCTGCAAATCGTCTCCTTCCTCAGTCACTTCTACTTTAACTATTTCCTTCTGTACCACCGGTGGCTTAGGATTTCGTACCACCGGAGTTCGTGGCTCGCTCGAACATTTGGGCTTGGATTGTTGCTGTTGGAAAAAGCACGTTTTCATAAATTCAAACGAAAATGACTGAATACAGAGAAAATCGAAATGATTTTTCCGATATTTTTTTATTCGTTATAATGAAAAAAAAAAAAAACGTATTTTAAGCAAGTTTCAATGACTCTACGAACCTGTTGCTTCTTTATGGCTCCTTTAGAAGTTGAAACAGGCTTAGCGTGTTTAACAGCATCATCGCCTCGGGATTCTATAGTCGCTTTAACAGAACCCTGATCGTCGATGATCTCTATTTTCTTAATGGTTGAACAAACCCCTTTAGCATCTATGCAGTTCGGAGTCAAGCACTCCAGGTGAAGAACATCCTGATACACCAAAAGATCGTTGTAGCCAGAGACATTTGAACGATTCTTTTATAAATTTTTCTTCCATCTTTTTGTTTACCTTGTCAGAAAGTTTTCCCGTTGAACACAATGACTCTTTTTTAGCCTTCCAGCAAGCAACGTGAAAAGCGACGATACAATTATTGCAAGGATTGTTACAAGTAACTCGAACCATCCCAACGAATGTTGGACTCCTGCAAGAATTTTCATCAAACATTCGTTAATTCGACATCGCAGAAAAAAAAAATAATTCCAGAACACCGTAGTAACAACATTTCAAGTACCCAAAAAATATTGATTTCGTCTCCGACTCATTGGCACTGAAGTTCAAACATTCATTCAGACAGCATACCGCATTTGGGTGACGGCGTACGAGGACATCTTTGAGGCCTGAAAGAGCATGCTGAACCAAAAATTCCATTAATGCATATCCCATGGATGTTGAAAAGGTTTGGAGGCGGCGAGCACCGATTGAAATTACGAACCGCAAGTCCCTCCCTCGAAGATTCAGGAATAATTTCATCGCTCCCAGGAATACGATATTCCAGACATTCCACATCGGGATCCCGAATCAAGTCACAACATTTTCCAAGCGCCGCAGTAGCTTTGCCAAAACTGCAAAAAACGATCGGTGCGTTGAAATATTTGCTTTTCTCGATTTTTATTTTTCCAATTCTTTCATGATTTTGAGAATTTTTCATAGGTATTCGGAACAACTTCCAAATTATGTGTTGCGATGGAAAAAAAGATCTATTCGATTTTCAATAAACTATTTTTCACTCCTCTACTTAGATTTACAATAACCTTCTGTCAGTATGAAGTTATAACGGCAAATGTATTCTTGCTATACGATACAAATCTCATTGTAGAAAAAAAATCAACAAATAATGAATAAAGAGAATACTTTTGTTGATGAAAAATAAAAATAAAATTACCGATAGAGTTTGATGTAAGCATTCCCAAGGGCCCAATACACCATGGGATATTTAGAGCCTTGACAGTTGACTATTTTTTCCAAAGCGTTAACGGCATCCCACAAATTCTTAGAAATGGTAGATTCGATGGAGCACAGGCACGACATGTATGTTACGAGTACGATGGTTTCGTCGTTGGTATTCTGGAATTTGTGAATTTCAACTAATGTTTCAGCGACATAGGGAACTTGATAATTTGATTAATCATGAATATCGATATTAAAAACGATCGATTTAAAATAATGTGGTTATAAATTACTAGGTATTTGCCGTCTCTGTTATTCGCATCCAAAAAGTCGCCGAAATATTTTGCCGCTTTTGTATAAGATTTTGCCTGAAACGCTTTAGTCGCCGATTTCAAATTGTCTTCGAGATCCTGAAAATATATAATTCAGTGAAAAACAAGCCCAAAAATTGGTCGAACAAACGGTTATACAAAACGGAACAAACCTTTGGAATTTTTTGCGGCTTTTGCAAGACACCTAAGATTTTTTGATTCATCATATCCACCGAGCTGCTCGCCATTTTTGGTAATCACCGAACCGACTGAACACAAATTCGTTTTAAGACAAATACGAAATTTTTCATTCCTCGTATTCAAATACATTTTTCTCTACGAATGAAAGAATCACAACTTACACTGTTTCGTTCAAACTTCGTGTTGCACTCGTCTAATGAGAATTGAAATGGAATCTGCGTATATAAAAAATTGCGATTATCGAAATAATGGATCTTTCGAATCGAATGAAATGAAAAAAGAAAAACAAGAAAAAAAAAAAAAAAAAAAACAAAAAAAACCATCGATATTGTGTAAAAAGAAAACAAATGTTGGTATGATATTTTTTAATACTATTTTACGTGTCAAATGAACTGCGAACACATATAATTCTAGAAATTGCGAATCAACAAGTAATACCGAAAAAAAAAATGTCGATTTTCAAATTGTTTAGGTTATTTTTAGAAGGCGGCTTTTCATTGTCCGTGAAAAAGAAAAGAAAAAAAAACTAAGCCTGGACAGTCACCATTGAGTCATTGCAAACAAAAGACAAAAGACAATGTCGCGTTGTTGATAAGATATTTTTTGACTCATTCCGATATCAGCTCAACATTTGAGATCAAAGTGATAAAAGCGTACTTATTCGAATTAATAAAAAACATATTAATTACGCATTAATTTCCGCTGGATCGAAATGAAATTTTGTAAACATTCGTATTATACGATTAGAATATAAAACTTTGTCGCTTTAATAACAAAGTTTTTCAGATCCTACACCCGGCCCGCGCATTGATCGAAGATATTATTACCTCAAATATCGATATGATCCCAAAGAAAATTTGTTCAAATAAAAAGCAATGAGATTTATTAAGATTTATAAACTTACGTACGCGTGCTGGACAACGGATTCGTTAAGTGTATCAAGAACTGTGTGGCGAACGAAATAAATGCATTACCAATGAGCTACAGTTTGACGTTTGCTGATGTATCTGTATCACACCCCGTAACAACGTAGGATATGTTGGCCGTACGTGCTATGCAGGTTCGGACGAGTTTGCCCGCCATAAACCGATACCGCTGTAATACGATACCAACTGTCGAGCTGTGAAATTTTTTCCCAACATTTATCCTTTCCCGCGAAAAATTTTCAATAATGTTCTCTTGACAAAACTTCAAATATTCAAGGCAAAATACGTATTTAAAAAAGAAAAATCGAATTACGCATTGGATCCACATAAAAATGTATGAGAGAAAATAATAATTATTTATCAACTTCGATTTATAATTAATGACTATCGAAAAATTTTTACCAAAATTTTACCCTCTGCATCGAGCCGCCATCTTCAGTCCATTTTGACAAACGAAGTTTCTGCTTATACATGAGCATACGAGATAATTCTTCAATAATAATCATAATGGTTTGTTTATTTCATTTGAGTGGCGGGATGAAAGAACAGGAAAAAAACAAAACTCTCTTTTCATATGGTGCTCGCGTTTTGTATACACGTGTGGCGTTCAAGGATTCGAGGAGTTAGGAGGAGTTAGGTTACACCAGTCAAAACAAACTCGAAAGAATTATACACAAATACGATTGAAATTACCATTTCAAATGAGGACATCCATTTTTTTTAATTCCACTACAGTATATAGCTAGGCTACGAGTATATTTTTTCCCTTTTTTTCTCGTCGAAACGAAATAAGAATGAAAATAAATTAACGTTGTAGGATGAAAGAAAAAAAAAATGCAAATGTTTGAAAAAGTCGCGGGATTCGAACGAAACTTGGCAACGTCAGCAAATAAATGTATTATTCTAAAAATACTCACGCGTGTGGACCGTCGAGTCTTTTAGTATAGAGTGTAGCGTTTTAAACACACGAATAGAGAAGTGTACATATAGAAAGAAAATATTTGAAAAAAATTTATAAAAAAAAAAAAAAAGTTTTTTTTACTTTGTTTAGTTATGACGACAGACGCCGAACTCCCTCCGATCATAAGCCTGGAGGTAATAAAAATTGAGTTTCCTAAACAAACTAGACTATGAAAACATCAATTATCGAATTGCACCGCGAAATGAAGTTTTCACCGAGTTCATAACCCGAATTTTGTCTTCGAATTGTTACTCTCGGACTGCAAGTTTTTTTTTCGTGTGTCAGACCTTTTCGGTCACAGTGTCACTGAAATTCGCACTCTTCTGCCTGAACACACACGAGTGTGCTTTTGTTATATCGTCGTGTCAAAAAAAAAAAAAACTTATTATTCTGCCACATTCGTAATAATTCAAGCATCGAATTATGTTACATAAGTGTGTATAGAAAAGTCAGCGAAATAACACTCACACGTTACTGAGAAATTTCTTCAACGAAAACAATAATAATCATATACACCTAAACATCGTCGTGCATGTACTATTTTCATTTGCGTTCGTGTGTCGAGTTTCGTTTTCATTAGGCTCGTTCTTCTCTCTTCGCATACGTTTGGCTACGTATTTGTAAGCGAGTGAAAAAAAGAACGATGACGTTTTCGCCCGAGCTCGATCGGATATCGATGCACTGTGTTTATCAGCAATAAAAGTACACACTTCATTTTTTTTTATATATACGTGTCTATGAAGACTCGGGTACACCAGCCTTTTCACATATACCTATATTTATGCGCATGTTTATTATTGGCGTTTCCCCTTGCTGGGCAAGCTGCGATCTATTTTTGGAAAAAAATATCTATCGCTGCATATCCCATCGGCAATCTCTTCGATATGACGCGTGTGTATCGAACAAACAAAATGTACTCGGAGATGTTTTCGTTGATGAATTAAAATATAAACTGCGTTCCGCATTTATCATTCGACGAGTATCCAAGGAGGCGCGCGGCTGACAACGAACACTAGACGCGATTAGACACTCGTGTGGATGCGTTTTGTCGCAGCATCGTCAACAACATTTTCCCGCCTTTTATTTTACGGGTATCGATCGATGTATCGATTCGGGTACAGATCGAGGAATATGGCGGCGGCGACGACTCGCGCGGAGTCGTGTGTAATTTACGTATACAGAATATTCGAATCGTTGATTTATCGTTTTGGAATTTTAAGCCATCGCGATGTACGTGATTTTTCATGAGTTATGAAATCATTAGTTTTATCTCAATCAAGCGTTCACATGCACTGGGTTTTCGAATGATTATTTCGTTCGAATCTCAAACAAAGAAGTTAATCTCTGGTTGAGTGAAATTTACATATTTGTAATGAATAACAGTGATTTTTACGACTTTGATTTTACTTCGCGGAAACGAGTAATTTGTTGAAAAACACAAAATAATATTTTTCATGCAGTTCTTATCCAACCTTGAGGATTTTCGTGGAAAATTATGTTTCCCACACTAGTGCTTTTACGAATAACACACTTCGGATAAACTGTAGAAAGTTTTTTGTTTTTCGTCCATTGAAAAAATCTCGTTCGAATGACTTTTTGGATGTGAATTTTTAAATAAAATTTCAGTTATTTTGCAAAAAAATATTTCAACACACGATGGACTCGGGGAATGAAGATTTACGAATATTTTTTCTGCAAGACAAAGGAAAGGAAATCTTGGAACTTGTTGTGACAGTTACGTTCTAGGAAGAATTGTTTCGAAGAATATTTCGAGTACGTTTCAGGATTTTTTTTGTTTTTAAGGGCCCTTTTCTTTTTCACCATAAACCGTGTCAGTATCTCCGTGGAATAAAAATCAAGTGATCGATCGACGTATAAAAATTTTCATTCGTTCGACTATCATGGAGCGTAAAAAAAAAGCAAGGAAAAAAAAAATTTGTTGGAAGGGTTGCAGCGATGATGAACAATGCCATGGTTCAGTGATTGTTTCTCGGTCGTCAATGCTCGTGACTGAGGGGGGAACAAAAAAGGTTAAGGTTACACGCCAGTTGAAGGGTAGCAGATTGCGTTTTGTACTTGTTCTCGCAGATAAGAATGAGCTAAGAATATCCGGGGACTTGGTTTGAGCGACGAGTTTTTTTTTCCGGTAGACTGCACAAATTTTGACCATTCGATGCTTATTCTGTCATTTTTTCATTCTATTCGAGCAACATTTTCTCGTTGTTCGAATAACCAAAAATAGGTTATTTCGTAATCGAACCACTCAAGTTTTGAGAGGTTAATTTTCACGATCGTTTTTTTTCCTGTTCCAAAATTCACTTCACGATCGTAAATGAGCTTCATTTCGTTTTAACTTTCAAGAGAACCCACAGAATTCATTTTCCCGTAGAAATACATCGAATTTCATCGTTGAGTCAAACTTTCGCCGAGTTACAGCTGATTTTACACAAATTCTTTACGGAAAAAAAAAAAAAAAAAAAAAAAAAAAACGAAACTTTTTTCAAAACCGCCGATTTATGAAAAATCAGTCCGTGTTTTTCCTTCTGCACGTTTTTCAGTATGATAAAATTAACAATGGTAATTATTTATTTACAATTTTGAGACAAAAGTGAATCATTGAAAAAAGATCGAGGGACCGAGGAGTCAATACTTTTCCAGCGTCTGTGACGATCCTCGTGAAGGGACGAGTCGAGCGTAAGGGTGTGTCATTCTCCCGTCAGATGGGAGGACCTAATTACCGAAGTTATAATTAGTGAAATTTTTTTTTTCTCTTTTTTAAATTCCGATTCTTGCGTAAGATTGTAACGGTAAAAAAATGGAACGCGACTCAAAAAGAGATCGAAATACGTTTAAAAAAAAAAACTTGACAAATTATTGGTCGAGGATCGAAGAAAATTGATTTAAATTTCACGAAAATTCGTTACAAAATATTCACGAATTCAATAAGTTGGACAAAATGTGAGGGAAATAATAATATATCGTGGGAAGATTTTCTACAGAACAGAAACGTCAAATCGATGTCAACAAAATGAATAATGAAATAACGACGAAAATATATATCGTTGATCACGACGAAATAAATGCCATCAAATTTCCTGTCATTATCGTAAAGAACTGAAGACCTCGGAGGACTTTCGGCGAAATAAATTTTTGTTTTATTCGGTTGTCAGGAGTGATTCACTCGTCCCGGAAATCTCCGGATTGACCTACACAACTAATCTCTTTCCTCTTCAAACTGATAGGACACTTGATACCGGGTAATTTGTATACAAAATCAATTTGTAATGAGCATACGGAACGTCGTATAGGTTAAAACATAATATTCATCGATCGAAGATTCGGTTATTTTCGTATTCAAATTCTCTTCGAAGTTTTCTTCGTCTCGTTCCTTTATTTTTGTCGCTGGATTAATTTTCGTAATTGAACATCATTTTTGTACATTTTGATGTATGAAAATCTGCATTTTTTATTTATTTTTTTGCTGCCACTCGTAATAAACGATACGACGAAAAATTGGTGCAAAATCTTACCAAAATTGCTCAACAATATTCCCCAGAAATATCGAAGCATCGTTGTTCTGTAATTGCGGGGAAATTGGCTTTCGAGATTGTCATACCATCGCTTCAATAATTCTACGCTCTCAGGGGAGGATAGCCGGTCGAAAAGTTAGATTGAACCTGTTACTTAATGGATCGGCTAAAGTGGGACGTAATTTTTGTCACTCACGAAAATTCGGTGTGCCGGTACCGTCAGCAGCCAGCAGGTTGCAAACCCCCCCACCCCGATATTATGTGCCGGTTCGTTCTCTCGTGTCTCCGCGTGTTTTATTGATCGTCGTGAATGGTAACGCAGTCGCATCCACTGCCCTGAACCATAACCACCCCACCTTTTTTCTTGCTTTTGTAGAGGGTGTCTCGAAACTCGTCGTCAGGATTTATCGAGTATAAATCACGTCGATTCATTAAAAAGAGTCCTCGCCCATTTTTGTCTCTTACAAAAACAAGCATTTCAAGACTAAAGTTCGAAAAATCAAATTTCGAAGAATGACAGTTCGATAAAAAAAACAATCGCGATGTTGTTTTTCGTCGGGCAGGCGTCGTTTCAGAATTAATGACTTTGAAATCGTAAATTCATAATTATTCCATGAAATGTATGATCCTCTACATTTTTTGTCGTTTCCAACCTCAAAATTTGCAGACGCATTTTTCCGCAGTCAACAACGTCCCGAAAGCTGCATTCTTAATTTTTTTATTTCTCTTTATCACGAAATTTAGTAATTAATAAAAACAAATAAAAATATCAATAGTCTTGTGATACATTTGTCTTAATTTTCGTTTTCCTAGGCACAACGATTTGCGATGTACAAAGGCGTGGCGGAGAAAAGAGGGGGAGGGGGGGGAGAAGTTGCCGAATAAATAGGCGGGAAACGCTGTCCGCAATAATGAATAAAAAAAAAAATCTCGTGAACTCGTAGAGAAAACTAGATAAAAACTTTTCTCATCATATCTTCACACTTAGCTGTTCCTACAAATGCGAAGAAAGATTTTTCGGACACCCTCTGAAGACGAAGAACCCTCTTTTTCTACCGTGCGAGGTAAAGCAGAACGCGCGGGCGCGTTTGTGGCCAATGACGTTTCGACGGAAGTGATCCGCGCCCCGTGCACCCTTGGTAGTCGCGTATACAGAGGAGTGTTGGTGTGTACGTGCGTGCGACATGTGGAATAGGACGAAAAACTGTCAGTAGTTATATCCAGTTGCCTGGCAAGTACGAAGCACGATATTCGCAGTTCGTGTTCGGTAGACAGATCGGCGTGACGATCGTAATTTCTCGCATCCCCCGTGATAAAAAGCTTGAGAAACATGCGGCGAAATTCATGGAGAATAAAAAAAATGGTCGTTCGTTCGATCTCCATAAACAGTTACAAATAAACGTGAGAAATGGTAGTGAGGTAGCGAAGAAACTTCGTGGCAATCTTCGCGGTGTGTCATCGTCGTTGCCCCTTCGAGTGTCAATAGAAAAGTTCGAGAATTCGCACAATTTGAGTTTGCGAAGTGAAATTTTCGTGAAATTTAGAGAGGTTAAAAGCTCGATTTAAAAAAAAAGGGATTCGTTACGAGATCGAGTGTTTTTCGTCTCGTTTTCAAGCGTAGTTCGAATGTAAATATTGATTGAGTCTCGACGATCCGTGTCTGCTCGAGGGCCGGATGAATATTAATGAGATTCGTACTAACGAGTTTGTGAATTCGATTGACGGGAGTGAATAGAATGTTTTGTTTTTGGTCATAAGCGCGAAAAGAAAGAGCTCGCAGGGGCTCGACGATGATCACGAGAAAGCTTTCGTGGCCACGAAGCTTCGGAACACCGCGAAGAGAAAAAAAGTGTGTTGGAATGATTGCAAAGCTTTGACGCGTCTGCGCCACGACTATTTCATTCCCCGAGGAGGCTTATATATCGGGGGCGAAAGAAGGGAGGCGATACCGGCGCGATCGCACACAGCATCGGGGCGGCTCCCACCCTTCTCTCGCTTTTTCTTTTGCCTTCTCTCCCAAAATCAACCTGCTCCCCCACCCCTCCATCTTTTCCCTCGCGTTTCTACTCTTTTTCCCTCCTCTCTCTCTCTCTCTTTTACCTTCGCGAATCAGCGGGCTCAACTCAGCCTGCCAACCGCTGCTACCGGTGCGTTAATCGTGCGTCCCTTTTTTATGTTTCTTCGTGCTCTCTCTTTCTCATACATCGGAACAAATATACGTGATACACAGCTCGTCCAGACAGGATAAAAAGACCGTTTGAAAATCCTCCGTCAAACTACGCGAGACCGTGACGACTCAGTGATTTTTTTTAAAAGCTTTCAACCAACAAACAAACAACTGAAAAGACTCTCAGACTCTTTGCGGTCTTTTTGTCTCTCCCCTCGATCTCTGACAAACCCTCTTTCAAGCGCCCGCGGAGCTGCGGGATTTCACGATGGTCACGGATAACACCAGCCAGGTATTTTACTCTCGAAAAACATTTTTTTAATAAATAAAGAAAAAGAAAAAAAAATACTATCCAAATGCACGTAATTTCAAGGGTCAACGGTCATTGTGTAAAAACTTTTTCGATCTTTCCGCCAATCAGGGCGCACACCTTGCATAATCATTGAACGTGTCCCCGGAAGCTGTTAAAAATGTTTTAATCATCGTCCAATAAAAATCGCTCGCGAATTATCGATTTTGCAGTTGTTCCGTATTTATGTTTTTCACCTCGAAACAAAGGCGATAAAAATCTTTTTCTTTCGGAATATGTAGATTCAACGAACGTACTACTGCAGTCACGAAAAACCGTTGCAGTCCGAAAAGGATTTTTCTTGTTGCCATTTTTATTCGAGTCTCCGATCACTAAATTAATCTCGCAACGATCACTTCGTAAAAGAGGAAAATAAATTTTTTCTCTGGTTCACAGAGTTTTCATTTTTTTTCTATCGAAACGAAAATTGACATTTTCGTGGTTAATTCTTTTCTAAACTCGACAATATTGTTCTCAACGACAAACGTCATCGCGTCACGAAAAAAAGTATCGAAACTACATTTTTCTATGAAATATTTTTCGATAAAAATCGATCGAAATTTCGAATGAATAATCGATCGATCG
This sequence comes from Campoplex capitator, assembly GCA_037576405.1. Taxonomy (NCBI): domain Eukaryota; kingdom Metazoa; phylum Arthropoda; class Insecta; order Hymenoptera; family Ichneumonidae; genus Campoplex; species Campoplex capitator. The sequence goes on along the minus strand of JARBWI010000323.1, from coordinate 606,498 downwards.
AAGAATTTAATTGGAAAAAAAAATCGAAGCGTGAAAACAGTCGAGAAACAATGAAAACTCGATGGGGAAGGTTCGAAAGGTCGGACAGTCGATGTTGTATGGAAAAGGGGATTCTGAAGTTTCTATTCTTGGACAGGAACCCCTTCATCACCGTTTGCATTGTTTCGTAAACGCTTTCGTATTGGATTTTGACATATCGGATATCTGTATACGAAGTTTCGTGGAGCTTCGTCGACGAAATTGAATATTATTTGCCCGGAAGCTCATTCGACGTCGACCTAATTACCCAAAAACTTTATTTCTGATTCGATAAAAAAAAATTCGTAGGCTCGAAAAAAAAAAGTAGAAAAATCGCGAATTCAATTTCACAGGGTGAAGGTCACGAACCTGTCGACTTGACCCGAAGTAACCTGTGCTTCGTACACTTTTATGCGGCTCCTCGTTGAAATAGAAAGGGCTGACGAAAAATTTCTTAGCCTTAGGCCAGTACGGTCATCAAATATTTCGTTCAACGGTGATTGTCCCTCGCGTCGCCTTTCTCTTCCGCCTGGTAGTTCTCTCATCTTATCTCCTGTCTATCGAAGGGCGAGACACTTTTTTTTTTTTTTTTTTTCTCTATATCCATGACGTCAATCCTGAGCTGTAAACTCGAAGGAGACGACGCTAGTTTTTCTTCCAAAATCATCATTTCAAGCTGAATTTCATTTTCCTGTACACGTTTGACAGAAATATTTTAATTCAAAATCGAAAAAAAACATTATTTTTGAGCCGGTTATTTCGTTCTGAAGATTTTTCGTGTCGAGTCATTTTTTAATAAATCTTAAAAACTTATCAATGGAGGCTCGCAACAATTTTTAGAAGCGATTTGTAAAGAATTTTTTTTTCTGAAAAAATTCGTTCCAACTGACAGTTCAATGATGGCTATGAGATGAAGAAAAAAAAATTAAAGCCATCGGGCCTTCGTCGCTGCTCGTTATTCCCAGGAATAATCGTATTAATCAATTATAAATAATGTATTTGTAGAAAAAAAAATTCGCAAATAAAAAAAAATAAAAAAACGAAAATAATAAAGTGTTGGAGAGAAGCTTTTTCGAAAATATGCTTTTTGATGCTGGTCGGTACCAGCATCGAGTCGAAATAATCAATATTTTTTAATTAAAATTTATTTTTTTTTCATCTGGTTCTGGCACAATTGCTCGAAACACCGATTCAGCCGAAGTATAGAATCGGTTTTCATATTTCGGAGGCACAAAAAACGTTTGGCATGCCGGTCGCTGGTTTCTGAGCGAAAATTTGTTTATTTTTCATTTTTTATTTTTTTAAAAAATTCGTACGAGTTTCTGGAGAATCGATAAAAAAAGTGGACGAAATTTCGAGGAAAAAATTTGAACAGTTTAAAAATGATAGAATCCTGAAAATCAGCTCTGAGAACAGCGATTTAAACGTCAGTGGGAACTGACGTTTAGAGTTAATATTCGCCTACATTTGAGTCATTTGATTATTTGTAACGCAGACGGATGACACGACGGCGTTTCTTCGGGCTGCAAGGTCCGGAAATCTCGAAAAAGTAATCGAGTACCTCGACACGAATCTAGACATCAATACGGCCAACTCGGTAAGAAATAATGATCGATAAACTCGAATATTTTTTTATCCATCAGCATGACTCGTATGAAAAGTGATTTTCAAAGATTTTTAACGTACTAAAAATTGGAAGTAGCCACATCTATAATCCTCTTGGGACAGGACTACTTCGAAGACTAACAATCTTCTCGTTCAATGTCGTTTGAATATTTGTTTGAATTCACCAAAAGTTTAATTATCGTCGAAAAAATTTATCACAACGAAATTAACTGTTTTTTTTTTTTATTTATTTTTAGAATGGCTTAAATGCTATGGATTTAGCCTCGAAGGATGGCCATGTCGAAATAGTAACTGAATTATTAAAAAGGGGAGCGAAAGTTGACGCAGCCACCAAAAAAGGAAACACCGCACTTCACATAGCTTCGTTAGGTAAGACTCGATTTAAATCTTCGTTTTCAAATTTTCGATACAAAAAGACAAGAAGAAAACGAACCGATCTTCACTGAAATAACTTTGTGTTCATATTCTAATCTCGTTTTTTTTTATTTCTTATTATAATTACAGCTGGGCAAACGGAAATAGTTAGGATCCTCATTCAGTATGGAGCTTCGGTCAACATACAATCCCAAAATGGTTTTACGCCTCTGTACATGGCAGCTCAAGAAAATCACGATCAAGTCGTCAAATTATTACTTTCCAGCGGAGCCAATCAAAGCTTGGCTACCGAGGTATCTCAACACTATTTTTAATACAATTTTCATCAAGTTATTCGATCTGCTAATGATAAAAATTCCTCAAAGATTTGCTTGAAAACAATTTCAAAATATTTGAATAAAAAATCATTTTTTTTATAGCGATTTTAAATATCTTTTGAAATTTTTGTAATCGATTAGAAAATTTGGAATTTTTTTGTTATTTCATCAATTCGAAACTCAATTGTATCGAGGTATCCGAACACTATTTTAAAGGCAATTTCATGAAATAATTCAATCTGTTATCGAAAGGAATTCCTGAAAGATTTGGTTGAAGAATAGGAAAAATATTTTTTCCTTTTCCAAAGAGATTTTAAGTATTTTTATGAATGTTTGAAAATAATGTAGAAAATTCATTAATATTTTTGTTATTTTATTCGTATTTTAGGACGGATTTACCCCCTTAGCGGTAGCGATGCAACAAGGACACGACAAAGTAGTAAGCGTCTTACTCGAAAACGATTCGAAAGGAAAAGTTCGTTTACCAGCGTTGCACATTGCAGCGAAGAAGGACGACTGCAAAGCAGCAGATTTATTATTACAGGTATCGCATGTATCGTAATTATCCATGGACGTTATGAATTTCACATTTATGTTATCATGAATAATACGAGAATGTGTACGTAAGCTCCGCTGGTAGAGAGATACGATTGATTGATGCGAACAAGCTTCAAATTTATGAGCTGTGAAGCCACGTTCTTTTATCTAACTACACTGATTATTAATCACTAACTTCAAATCGCTTTACAACAGACACGTGTAATTTTATTTTATCTTACTTTATGAACGAGACCTTTTTTCCTCGAATGAATAATCAACGATTGAGATTTATGACGTTTCGTTCAAATGTTGTGTTTAACGAAAATCGCACGGAAGATTTGTAACGCAACGTTTTTGGGGTCATAAATTTCCGTAAAAATTCAGATTTTTTAATTGATGTTTGCCCAATGCTCGAAATAATGAATCATTTTATTTCGTTTTACGGTAAAATTTCTTTAGACTTTTTTGACAATCGATGCTTCCATTTCGGCTGTATTTTTTGGAGGCAAACATAAGTTTTTCGTGTAAATATCATTTTTGAATAACTTTGCTTCTTCTGATTTTTGAGGATCAATATTTTTTCTATGTCGATGTGAAATAATGTAAGCCTGAAAAATGACACCTTTTTTTCATAAACAAATTTTTGTTTATTTTTCAGAACGATCATAAGCCGGATGTGACATCGAAAAGCGGTTTTACTCCGCTTCACATCGCGGCTCATTATGGAAACGAGGAGATAGCGCGATTGCTTATAAAACGTGGAGCTGACGTAAACTACCTGGCCAAGGTTCGTCATAATTTTCACCTTTCACGAATGTCCTCGATGAATAAAATAATAATGAAATTTAAAATCGTTCGATTGATGAATGGATCCTCAGCACAACATTAGCCCGCTGCACGTTGCTGCCAAATGGGGCAAGAACAACATGGTGAAAATATTGTTAGAAAATTCCGCGAGCATCGATGCCAAAACTCGAGACGGTCTTACACCGCTTCATTGCGCTGCTCGCTCCGGCCATGAGGAAGTTGTTTCCACTCTTCTCGAGCACGAGGCGCCCATCAGCGCTCGTACCAAGGTATTTTTCATATTCACGAAAAAAAAAACGATTTTGTTTACTGTCAGAAACACACGATCGATTACACATTTTCAATGAATTCTCCAGACGTAATAAAAAAATTTCAGATTTTTTTTTCTGTGAGAAAAACGTCGAGGGACATTTTTTTATCCCCCAAAAATAAGCGATTTGCAGAATTTTTCAATCGGGAACAAATTTGAAAATACATAATACGTTTCTTTTGCAATTTTTTATTATGAGAAATCAGATTCGATATTAAATGAATATTTTTATTCAGTGTTATGATTCGAAATTTTGAAAAAAAAAAAAAAACTAAACACGTTTTTATATGTTTACAAAAATCTGGTTAAAAACTGCTCATTTCTCTAATCATTTCGTTATCAATATCTAAATATATAGTTGTTGAATTAAAGAGGATTTTCTTATGTATACGACTTGAATGAAACGAAAGAACGAATAAAAAGAAATGTTTAATAATATTTGTAGAATGGATTAGCGCCGTTGCACATGGCATCTCAAGGTGATCACGTCGACGCAGCAAGGGTTTTGTTGTACCATCGAGCACCGGTTGACGAAGTAACCATCGATTATTTAACATCTCTTCACGTCGCTGCACATTGCGGGCATGTTAGAGTTGCGAAGCTGTTGCTGGACAGAAAAGCTGACCCAAATGCTCGTGCCCTTAATGGCTTCACACCGCTTCATATCGCGTGTAAGAAAAACCGCATCAAAGTCGTGGAACTTTTGCTCAAGCATGGGGCCTCGATCGAATCGACCACGGAGGTAATTTTATACATTTTTTATATCAAAATTTTCTATTAATGTTTTTTTTTCTTCGGTTCTTTCACATGCATTGTAAATAATGCAGTATGCACGTAACGATTGATCATACTGTGAATTTCAATGTGCTTTGATAATGCATAAAAGTGCTGTATGTGTGTTTGCACAGCAAATCACATTGTCAGAATTCCGATGGTAACAGAAAAAAAAAAAAAAAAATTGAAAATGGGAGGGATCGACTTTGAAAAAGCTGAGAATCGTTTCTAATCGTTTGCTACTAATTTCTGATAACAATTTTTTTCATATAAATTCTAAAATCTCAATACAAATACAATCATTTGATAAAACATACGTTTTTTTTTTTCAAAACATGTTTCTTTCACTCAAATCCTCATTTAAGAGCTTCGTAATACACAAAAAAAAATAGTAACGTACAAAAGAGTTTTCTGTAACAAGTTGAAGGCTCAGGGCGATCGCCAACGATCCGATCGACATCTGAAGACGACAGTCTTTCGAAATCTCAAGACCTGTTTGGAACCTGCGAAAGGAATTTTTGCAATTTTTTGTTTTCATCAACACTCAACGTTAATTGGGAAAAAATGTTTCATGTATTTTACAGTCCGGACTGACCCCATTACACGTCGCCAGTTTTATGGGCTGTATGAACATTGTCATATTCCTACTGCAGCACGAAGCCAATCCTGACGTGCCAACCGTAAGGGGTGAAACACCTTTGCATCTAGCTGCTAGGGCTAATCAAACTGATATTATTCGGATATTATTAAGAAACGGAGCCAAAGTAGATGCTCGAGCGAGGGTAAGTCACACGAGATTATACATTCGGAAAAATAGTTTGTTCCTGGGTTTATCCGAACGATGATAACAGCTTTGATGAACTTTTATTTACTGAAACTGCTCCTAAAAACAGAAACACATTTTATTCTAATTTCGTTATTATTTACCATTTCACCAATATTCTTAACGACTCCGTTCGATCTTGAATAACAGTTCAAACCAAAGAATTGAATCGTCCATTTCATGTGGGAACCATTCAACCAGTCTCTAACGTCACACACACACACGAAAATCAAAAGTTCAAAGAGTCATGATAAAAAGCTGCTTTTTAGCACATTAAATATTCGTCTAGACAAAAATGTTCCTGCAACAATGCAATTGAATACTAAATCTATGTTGTATCGTAATTTCAAATTTATTTGTACCACAAATCAGCACGATATCTGCACTAGAGAAAACAGATTTAGTCTTACTGCCTCGAAGCTAAATGTTCGTTTTTTTTTTTATTTTCAGGAGGAACAAACACCTTTGCACATCGCATCGCGTTTGGGCAACGTTGACATCGTAATGTTATTGTTACAACATGGAGCTGCCGTCGATACAACGACAAAGGACATGTACACTGCTCTGCATATTGCAGCGAAAGAGGGCCAAGAGGAGGTAACGTACAAAGAGATCGCCAGAATAGCCGATTATATCAACACGAAAAATACGTTATATTTATTTTGGAGCCGACACAAGGAGTACCTGATTTAGCACAGATTTTTATCCTCAAATTAGCGCTGTTATAATTGTTATTGCTGTTATTATCATTATTATTGTTATTATTGTTTTTATCGTTGTTATTATTTACAAATTCAAATCGTTATCGTTCGTGTATTCACTTTTGTTTCTGTACGATTCTTATTATTTTATAGTCTGTTAATAAAATGACTATGTCCAAGTTATATTTTTATAGTTTTGTTAATTTCGTTCATCGTATTTGTATACCACTGTTTATTTTTTCGTTTCGCAGTTTCTTTTTATGTCTCAGGCTTCCAATTTGTTTCTGTGATTTTGTACGTAGTTGCCGGTACCGAGGTAAGCTTTTATCGTTATTTTTATGTTTTTTTTTTGCTTTTTCTATTTTTTTCAAACTTTGAATTCCCTGGAAATGTATTGTTTCGAAGATTTTTACTGAAAAATTGTCAAGTGCAACGGAATTTGATTTTTTTTTCTTCTCGTGTATTCAGGTCGCTGCGATACTCGTGGAAAATCATGCTTCTGTAAAAGCGGCTACGAAAAATGGATTTACACCTTTGCATATCGCAGCCAAGTATGGAAATATGAACGTCGCCAAAATTCTCTTGCAAAAGGACAGCAAACTCGATGCACAGGGAAAAAACAACATTACGCCGTTACATCTTGCTTGTCATTACGATCATTCGAACGTTGCCAACATGATTTTGGAGAAAGGGGCATCTCCCCATCTTGCCTCACAAAATGGTCATACTCCTCTGCATATTTCGGCTCGGAAAAATCAGGCAAGCACTCAAAAACGATTTGCCAATTGTCAAAAAACAAACATAAATGTTTTTCCTCTTTTTTTTTTCTTCTCATGATTAGAGCGAAAAGTTTAACGAAAATTAAAAATAATTTTTCATTTTATTCGATAGATGGATATAGCTTCGACGCTGCTTGAACACGGCGCAGATCCTAATGTTCAATCAAAAGCTGGCTTCACACCGCTACAGCTGAGCGCTCAGAAAGGCCATTACGATATGACAAATTTATTGATCGAGCATGGTGCTGATCCGAATCACAAAGCGAAGGTATATCGAGCACTTTTTTACAAAAATAATTCAAAAAAGAATTTGACATTTTGTTCATTCAACGAAAAATAGGAAATATTCTGTTTCTTGAAATTTTAATGTTCCCGCACAAGTGTTAGCAGATTCGTAGATTATTTCAATCGTGGCAACTCGAAAATGAAATATTTTTTAAACATAAATTTGGAGTTGAATGAAATCGGAATCGCTCGCTAAAATATATAAAATAATTTGAAACTTCGATCATGTGGTTTTTTCTCAATTTTTCAGAACGGTCTGACTGCTCTACATCTCTGTGCACAAGAGGACTTCATACGCGTTGCTTCGGTCTTAGTTAAAAATGGTGCAAATGTCGAGAGTGAAACGGAAACTGGATACAGACCGATTCACGTTGCCGCTCATTTTGGAAATTTGTCAATGATACGTTTCTTGCTTAAGCACAATGCTCAAATTGATGTGAGAACCAATCAGAATTATACACCGCTGCATCAAGCTGCACAACAAGGCCATGCACACATTGTGTCTGCGCTGCTCGAAGGAAATGCGTCACACAATGCTCGAACGGCCGTTAGTATTTTTATTTTCATTCTTTTTTAATATCGAATTTTCGAATGAATTTTTGCATTTAATTATCATCTTCAACAGGATGGTTTGACCGCGTTGAACGTGGCTCAAAAATTAGGTTACATATCGGTGATGGAAGTTTTGAAGGGCTTGTCGTACGACACTCTCACACCCGACAACAGAACTTGGGAAGAAAAGTACAAAGTCATTGCACCGGAAAGTCTTCAAGAGACTAGCTTTATGTCTGACTCTGACGACGAAGGAGGTACTTACCGAATCAATATTATTGCAGTTACGATCAGATGAGTTTTTAAGAGGACTAAGAAAGTGTATTTTGTTTGAATTTTTTAAAATAGAACATCGAATTGATCTTTCTGATCAATTCGATCAGAATAAAATGAAATTAATTGTTCGAATCTTTTGACAGTTTCGGACGGTTTGGTGAACGAGCAACCCTACCGATACCTTACGGCGGATTTGATGAAGAGTTTGCGAGACGATTCGTTGCCTATTGACGTTACCAGAGACGATCCGATACACCGACAAGGTCATTTGAACCCAAATAAAAAAATAAAGTTTAAAGAAAAACAAATTACAAAAGTAACGACGAGAATTATTCGATTTTCCGAGTAATTTTTTTGAAGAAGAATTTTCTTGTTGAATTTCAGTCTCGAAAGAGGAGAAGCAAGAATTCGTTCAGAGCAACAATTATTGTTTGGCTGAAAATTTCGACACGAATGACAGCGCGAGCTTGGCGTGAGTGTTTCCTTTATTTACCGATGAAAATCTTGTCAATTTTAATGAAAAATATTTCATACAAATTACGATTTGGATTTTACAGAAGACTTCACTTCAGATCGTGAGTAAAAAAGTTTTATAAATTCCGGAAAATAGTATAAAATTTATTCACCGTGAAATTCGTCGCTGGATAACAAATAAATAATTATGTTTATAGATTTTTAGTGAGTTTCTTGGTCGATGCTCGCGGTGGGGCCATGAAAGGATGCAGACACAGCGGTATAAGAATCATCGTTCCTCCTCGAAGAGCCACGATGCCGATACGCGTCACTTGCAGATTGATGAAACCAAGCAAAGTCCCTAATCCACCCTCGCTCATGGAGGGCGAAGCTCTCGCAACACGAATCATAGAAATGGGACCGGTCGGAGCGAGTTTTTTGGGGTTGGTAATCGACTCAATCATTTTCAGCTAAAAGTAACTTTTCAAATGAAACTTCTGTTGTGAAATATTGGATTTTCCATATCGGAGAGAAAACTGATTTCGATTCTCATCGTAATTGATTTTTCATTGATCCCAAATTTCTTGTTTTCTTTTCTGAAACGGCATTTCAAATATAGCAGAAAAAATTACTACTCAATGAGAATGAGAATCGACTAATCAAGAATGCAGAAATCGTCGAGATCGAATCTGACGTTTCAAAGAAAATAGTATTAAAAAATGAAAGAATTTTGTAACGAGTTCATGAATTTTTGAACCTTAAATCTTCTGCAGTAATTCATGAATTGATTAATTCTTGAACGTGTGTGTTTCAGACCTGTCTTGATTGACGTGCCCCATTTCGCATCGGTGCAAGGCAAGGAAAGGGAGATAATTATACTGCGTAGTGAAAACGGTGAAACGTGGAAAGAGCACGATAACTCACCGGACAATGATGATACTCTGTTCAACACACCCCATGGTAGTAAACGTAGTACGAGTGCGTTGCATCCATGTGCTTTTATATTAACGTCAAAACAGCTACATAAGAAGCTTTTAACATTTGTATTACCGAGACGATTGAAAATAATCGAAAAACAATTTTTGAATCGTTTGATTTCAGATCCTCAATTGAGTGCATCGCATAATGGACGAATAACTCGAATATTGACGACCGAATTCCCACAATATTTTGCTATTGTGACGAGAATTAAACAAGAGGTTCACGTGATTGGCGCCGATGGCGGAATTCTTATTTCCAGCGTAGCAAATCACGTACAAGCTGTTTTTCCACCGGGTGCTTTGACCAAAAAAATCAAAGTTGGTTTACAGGTGAGTTTAGATGTAATTTGGAAGGTTTTTGACAATTTGAAGTTTGCTTGAATTAAAAACTTTGGGAATTTCAGTTTTTTTTAAATACAAATTGAAAAAAAATCTTTTCTCTGTCACTCAGGCGCACGTCATACCCACCGAATTGACGGCTAAACTTTTGGGCAACTGTGTGGCCGTGTCACCCGTAATTACTATCGAACCGAGACGACGGAAGTTCCATAAACCAATAACTCTGACGATTCCGGTGCCACAAGCTGCCAACAAAGGAATGATCAATCAATACGGCGGGGAAACTCCTACGTTGCGTCTACTTTGCAGCATAGCTGGTAAAATTTATCGATGAAAATCATGAAACAATATGGAGATAACTAATTAAATTAAATGAAGTTATTCGTAGTCATTTCAATTTTTTGTCATCTGAAGAATTGCTCGATTATTGGAATAATTGATTGAAAAAAATATTTTTCAAGACTCGAATGGAAAGTTCAAAGTGTCAGAATTGGTCGAACGTTCATTTTTTCTTCTAAGTATCAAACTTATTCTTCGATACACAATCGGCGCCATTTTTTTTATTCAGGAGGCACGAGCGAAGCACAATGGGAAGACGTGACGGGATCTACGCCTCTGACATTTATGAACGATCGTGTATCATTCACGACTACAGTTTCGGCGCGATTTTGGTTAATGGATTGCCGAAATATAAGCGAAGTGCCCAAAATGGCTACGGAATTATACAAAGAATCGCTCTTCGTGCCATACGTCACGAAGTGAGTTCTCACCATCAATAATCAATTAATTTCCTCTCAAATTTTACCCGAATACTGATCAATCGAGCTCTTTTAAAAAAAGCATCAAAGCACGAAGTGAAAATGAGGCCAATAGTTGAAAAAATGTTAAAATTTCAATGTTCCAAAAGTTTCTTGCCATTCGAACAAAAAATAAAGTTTAGTTTAACCGCTGTTTTCGTTCTCTCGTAGTTTCGTCATATATACGAAAAGGATGGACGTGCTCGAGGCAACGCTACGGATCTTGTGCATGACTGACGGCAAGGAAGGAATCCACACGCTTGAGAGACAAGAGGAATTTCTTGAAATCGTCAAGAGTCGAGACGTCGAGGTAAAAAGTTTCTTCGTCCCCTATATTAGAGCTAAGAAGCTTAGAGAGCTTGACCTGCTTTCTCACAGTCCAACAACATCATTAGCATCACCATTATCATAATAATAATAACGATATTAACCCGGTTTTTCAAGATTCGAGCCAAGTTTACTCTCCATTTCTCTCTGTTCTTTATTTTCCCAATTATTACTATACTTGATTAACGAATTATTTTGATTCCTGTTTCAGGCCCTCGATGGAAAAGATCTTTACATCGAATTCAGCGGAAATTTAGTACCGGTTACCAAATCCGGTGTACAATTGAAATTCACTTTCAAAGCTTTTCGTCAAAATCGTCTTTCCTTCCACGTCAAAGTTCGCGATCCTCTACTCGATCCTGTTGCTCGTATGATGTTCATGAGAGATCCTAAAGTTGCCAAGGGCGAGCCTGCTCAGCAACCGATTTGCGTTCTCAATATCGTACTGCCTGAAAACATTAACCACGAAGAGAACAAGAACAGAGGTAAGCGTTTGAAGAACTGTCGATTTTTAAGGCTGGAAATGAAATATTATCGAATTCCGAGGAGCGTTGAATAAAAATTCTTGAGACTATTTCGGTATTGAGCAAAGTTAATAAACCATTGAACAACGATCTCGATTGGAATTTTTGATAAAATTTTATTTTCCAACAGAAAAACTGAGAAAATTCGAACATAATTATTTCGAGTTGGAAGCGTGGAGTGGAAAACGAAAAAAAATATTGTTTTTTCCACATTTTTCGAAGCACTCTCATCATTGCATACTTTTCATTCCATGGAGGCCTTCATAAACCATTTTTTTTGGTGGGAAAATTAATCCAGTCATAAAAAACGTTTGCAAAATAGTAATTCGTTCGTGAAAAAGTTTGAAAAAATCAAAGTTAAAAAATAAAGGGTGATTCTGAGCCAAAAAAAAAAACTGATCGCGTATCTTTATGACAGAGTACGAAGATTCCAACGTGACAGAACGAAAAATTGATCGTTACGAGAGTGCGTATACGAAGCACGAGGGGGAAAAAGGCGATAGACCAAAATCCTCGTCACCGTCGGAATCAAAATTCATTACTGATATTTTGCAAAAAGAACAGACAGGTACGTGGTTTAAGACCAAAATGATTTTCTTTCGATAATTATGCACGATAAAGCAATTTACACGCATCAATTCCCTCGTTTATTGACCCGCGAGGTGCTAAGAGAAAGCTTTTTCTATGCTGAAAACAAAAAAAACTGCCAATTATCATTCGACTAGGAGATTTATCTAGCTATTATCATGAAGATTTTCGAACAATTGACTAAAACGATACATATAAATATCGAATTAATGGAGAACGAGGAGCGAAAGTGACGAAATCCTTAATCTCTTTTCGTCGATCGTATCGATTATGGCGACTGTACAGTGTCGTTTAAAAATTCAGTGGGAACCTCATCACGTGATTTTCAATCGAAAAATCATCATCTATATTCTGGCAATCTTCTTCCTTTGACTTTATCTTCGAATCTGTCGTTCATTCGTTAGTAATTTTGGGTTGAGTTTAAAAATGATGTTTTTTGTAAGGATTTTCTGAGTCATTGAAATCAAGAATTCTTAAATTCGATTTTCTATTTAGAGGAAACGAGATTCGATTCTCAAAGTCGGAATTTTCCTGAAAAAATAGCGATTTTCGTTTGTCAATGTCAAAGAAATCTGCTTAAAGAATTAGGTCAGGAGAAAAAAAAACGTTCTTCTTGATAAATTTCGGATAAAATGGATGAAGAATACGAAATTTATCGACGATCGGATTAATTAGTGAAATATTGGATACGACTGTACGAAGATTTTTTGAACAGGGGCCTCCGGGACCGTCTCGATTTCTATATTTTCATTGAAGGGGGGGAAAGAGCTAAATCCTATTAGAGTGGAGTTCGTGTGTGGCTTCGTTAATTCAATTGAAGGTAACAGCATCAACAAATTGTCACAGGGTCGCGAGAGCATCGTTAGTCAGAAGGGAACAGTTGTTCGACGAGTGCGTTGTTATTTAAAAATCGGAAACGAACAAATTTGGATAAATTTTGAAAATAAGTATTTGGGAGAGCAGTTGAAACGTGAGTGAATAAAATTTCGGTAAAGTTTCATCGCGCTAGGTTCAGACCTCGGAGTCGCGTAACTATTTTCCTTTGAATTTCTCGTTGCAGGTATTTACATTTTTTTTGTATAACCGCAATTCTAAGTTCCGTTTAAAAAAAAATCGGTTAATTTGGCAGTCTGATAAAATTCCGGAAATCCAGAATCAGAAGCATCGAATTGTGGTCGAGACGAGGCCAAAGATGGCTGACGAAGAATCTAGAGGAGTCGAGAAGGTCGTTGAGAATGCCGAAAAATTGGAGAGTCTTAAGCAGATCGATTGTAAAGTTGGAGCGGAGGATACGAGGAAGCAGGAAAGTCCGAGTCCCTCGAGGTCGCGAAACGATCTTACGCCGGGTACGAAAACGAAGCGCAAAGCGCGTTCGACGAGAAGAAGATTGAACGCGATGATGAACAACAGTTCGTTGCACTTTTCCGACACGGATTCCGAGGGCGAGTTGACCTTGATGAATACTCATACGAGAAATTCGAGTCCCGGTAAAATCGGGCGTAAAATAGACACGCAAAATCCGACGATCTCAGTCACGTTGGAAGGTGGCGAGGACGAGTCGTCGGCCAATAAAATCGAAAATCCTCAGTGGCAGGGCTTCGGTAACGCTTCAACGGGGACTTCGCGACGCAGTAGCTTCGTCGAGAATTTAACAGACGTCGATGAGATCTACACGAGCGAGCCCGAGGTCGACGGTGTTTGTAAAACCGGAAGTAACAAAGGCCTCGTCGTACAGGACAATTGTTATCAGGGTGAAACCGACTGCGAGGACTTTTCCAACGACGAGGGTGACGAACCGAGTCCGATTTACGTCGCAGCCAGGAGCGATATCCTCTGTGACTTCAGCGGTGGTACAATCACTACGAAAGAAGGTGACGGACCTTTTTCTATCGAGGTACGAAATCAAATGTCCTTCGATTGCGGTGGCGCTGACTCTAAGGAATTCGTCGATACTCCGGACATCGTCATAATGCCAACGACCGACAGCGAAGACATGGACGCCTCCGACGAAGAAGACGTTCAGGAGGGTGCTTGCGGACAGCGCGAAATGCTCGAGGACTTTGACCTTCTCGCTGCATCACAAATCGTCATGAAAAATATCAATAAAATGGACAATTCTCTCACCGTTAAAGACGTCTCTGACAATGATATCAGCGATTGTCACACCGACGTGGAGGACGTCGATTAACGAGAGAATTGAATAATCACTTCCGGTAGCAAAAGTTTCAACCGATCAGTTCAACACCGGTTCATCGATTTTCGTACTTTTACTTAAAAGGAGTTGGAATTCGGAAGAGAAGGAACAATTGACTTCCTCATTTCTGCCTCTTCGCTCTTCAATTTAACTTTTCGACTGACAGTTCCCATCGAAGTCTCCGGATGAATAGGTCACGAGAAAACTGGACTCTGGCAAATAAATAAAGGTCGTCCTTCGTTCGAAGCTTATTCCAAACGAGAAAAAACTCGATTTCGTTGTCTCAAATTCTTCTTTCCGTATCGTCAGTTTCAACGAAAGATCTTCTGGACGAATATTTTTTTAGCGTCGATTCGAGGTCGACTAAAATAAGGGAAATATTGAGGGATATTCGAAAATGGTCAAAAATAGGAATCGCCAACGTTAGGTAGATTAAAAACGATTGTAACCACGAGATTCGTAATCGAGTGAAGATTTTTTTGTTTCGAGCTTTCTCTTTGCACCACACGCGGGTCACCGGCGATTAATTTTGATATTGTCATGTCCGTAAAAAATTTGCTTGCTCGGTCCCGTTAATTTGGCACGTATTGGATGAAAAAAAGAGATTTAACCCGTTCCTTTGTTTCGTGTAAAGTAAATGTTCGCTCTAATTGCATTTCCATTCTTTATTTTTTACGATAAAAATGTGAGAAAAGTACATCGAATCACAAGTTTGATTTAAACATGCATCATTCAAAAACGTTGATTTCACTTCTATGCTCTTTTCGATCGTTCTTTTTCTATTCATCAATGTTTTCGAGAGACACGAGAAAAAAATTTATCAAAACTTTCTTGATGTTACTTGCAGACAGAAATGCCGTCCTCAACATTATCATAGACAACCAAATGGGATATTAAAAAATCAAATATAAATCACTATTAAAATACGTTCGTGCGCTGTATGTGTTACGTAACAACAAAAAAAAACTAAAATTTAACAAAAAAACAGTTAAAAGCTCAACGAGCATCGAGCTGTGAGATTTTTTTTTTGCCACGTCCACGCTTGCAACGCCAATTTGTTGTGTACAAATCAAAATAATATTGAATATATACATTTAAATATAAATGCAAATATATATATCAAGATTATAATAATTATATAATTCATGTTATTACTGTACGCCAAATATTTTATTGACGTTGAATATCTTATCGCGAGACAAACGAAAGGTTTTATCGAAAAAGTTTCAAGAACAAAAAAAAATTTAAAAAAAAAAAAAAAAAAAAAAAAAAAGAAACGTAAATCTATATATACAAATCTCAAATACGTCAAATGTAATCGAAAAAAATGTATCATTACGTTGCGTCCTAATAAACAATGAAAAAAAAAAGCGAATAAATAACATGAAGAAAATTCTTGGTTGTTCTAGATGCCGCTACTATCCACGAATCCTTTGCACAAAAAGCGGCTTCTCCCATAGAATCTGTAGATGCTAGTTATCCCAGTAACGTAAGCCATCGGGACGAGCTATCGCCCACTAACGAGAAACAAACTTACACGGAGAAGAGAAAATTCTGGGAGGATATTACGAGAAAACGAGAAAATTATCAGCGCTCCGAGTCCGAAATGTCGAGAACTTCCCAAATCACGGTTAACGAGAGCGACAGCGAGTGTTGCATACAAAACATCGTATCCGAGGAAGAAACTGCGGAAATTGTTCCGGAAAGATCAGAAACTATGGAAGATCTTAATATTCCGGATATTTCGGAATGTTCCGTTGCCGAAAAGGCCCATTACTTCGAGGAACAGATACAAAAAGAGCTCTCGACTTCCCGACCAACTTCGAAGCTCATAACACAGGAATCGATCAAAGAACAATTCGCAAAATTACCGACCAATCTTTCCGGTCAATCGGCACTCGAAAGAACTGACAAAATCAAATGGGATCAGGATATTGATCGGAAGGTCGAAAAGGACGATTGGAACTTGAGCGAATCTATCAAAAGAGACAAATTTTCATCCGGGGACGATTCGAAATTCGAAAAAACTAGAAGCAGCCTTCGCGAGCACGAGAGAAACGAAGCTAAGACTCTCGACATCGACTTGGGCGAAGATTACGATCAGCGGGAAGCTGACGAAGTTTTTGTTGATAAAATCAAAGACACGGAGAAAGAAATCGAGTCCAAGGAGCTTGGAGACAGAAGTTTCGAGCAAGAAAAATCCTTCCAAGACTCCTTGACTTTGCTCCCTCTGAAAGAAACGACCATCGAGAAACAAGACCAATCAGAATTTCCACCGGAATCTCTCAAACTCAAGGACATAGCTCAACCCGATTTGGATGCTCACCGAAAAATTTGCACCGAGTTTCTGCACCACGAGGCTAAGCTCAGCCACGAGGAATTGGAAAGCAGCGATCGGGGGTACAAATCCCGAGATGCAACAGCCGTCGCTGTTGAAAAACGCGACGACGAACAATCGTCGATAACAAAAGACACTTTGGAATTGTCGCGAGAAGCTGAAGCTTCTCCGACCCCGTCTCATCCGGAGAAATCGATCAAACCACCCAAAGAGGACTCGCCACCTTCCATGATACCTCGAAAAATAAAACCCGAAATTTCCACCAAATCTGAAGCAAAGAAAGTGCCTTTGGAGGAGACTGAAACTAAACAAGAATTGCCATTTGAACCACAAGTGAGCCTTGCAACAGACAAGTTTTTCATCGAACAAGATACCAAGATTTACGACAAAGAATCTACCAGTCCGTCCGAAAAAGTTACTCTCAAGCTACAAGAGGAATCTAAACTCATGAAAAAAGATTCTCGCATTCCGATATCAACGCCCAAACTCGAGAAGGAGAAAGAACTCGCGTCCACTACAATACCGGTTTCAACGGCAGCAAAGTCGATTTCCGGGGAAGAAATAACTTCGCCGAAACTCGAGAAAGAACTTAAGCCCAGCAAAATTGCAATTTCACCGGCAACAAAGTCAGTTTCCGGGGAAAAAATAACTTCGATGATACTCGAGAAAGAACTCGCGCCCACTGAAATTCCGATTTCACCGGCAGCAAAGACCGTTTCCGAGGAAGAAATAACTTCGACGAAACTCGAGAAAGCACTTGAGCCCAGCAAAATTCCAATTTCACCGGCAGCAAAAACCATTTCCGAGAAAGAAATAACTTCGTCGAAACTCGAGAAAGAACCCGCGCCCAGTAAAATTCCGATTTCACCAGCAGCAAAGACCGTTTCCGGGGAAGAAATAACTTCGCCGAAACTCGAGAAAGAACTTGAGCCCAGCAAAATTCCAATTTCACCGGCAGCGAAAACCATTTCCGAGAAAGAAATAACTTCGACGAAACTCGAGAAAGAAATAACTTCGTCGAAACTCGAGAAAGAACCCGCGCCCAGTAAAATTCCGATTTCACCAGCAGCAAAGTCAGTTTCCGGGGAAGAAATAACTTCGCCGAAACTCGAGAAAGAACTTGAGCCCAGCAAAATTCCAATTTCACCGGCAGCGAAAACCATTTCCGAGAAAGAAATAACTTCGACGAAACTCGAGAAAGAAATAACTTCGTCGAAACTCGAGAAAGAACCCGCGCCCAGTAAAATTCCGATTTCACCAGCAGCAAAGTCAGTTTCCGGGGAAGAAATAACTTCGCCGAAACTCGAGAAAGAACCCGCGCCCAGTAAAATTCCGATTTCACCAGCAGCAAAGTCAGTTTCCGGGGAAGAAATAACTTCGCCGAAACTCGAGAAAGAACTTGAGCCCAGCAAAATTCCAATTTCACCGTCAGCAAAAACCATTTCCGAGAAAGAAATAACTTTGACGAAACTCGAGAAAGAACCCGCGCCCAGTAAAATTCCGATTTCACCATCAGCAAAGTCAGTTTTCGAGGAAGAAATGACTTCGCTAAAACTCGAGAAAGAACTCGCGCCCAGTAAAATTCCAATTTCACCGGCAGCCAAGTCGATTTCCGGGGAAGAAATAACTTCGCCGAAACTCGAGAAAGAACTCGCGCCCAGTAAAATTCCAATTTCACCGGCAGCCAAGTCGGTTTCCGGGGAAGAAATAACTTCGCCGAAACTCGAGAAAGAACTCACCCCCAGCAAAATTCCAATTTCACCGGCAGCAAAGTCCGTTCCGAGCGAAGAAATGACATCGCCGAAGGAAAGTTTCGATGAGAAAAGCAGTTCGAAATTGCGCGAGGAATCAAAGTCTGTGAAGAAAGATTCCCGTATACCGATATCAGCGACAAAAGTTGAAAAAGAGAAAGAATCAGTCGTGAGTAAGATCGCGGTGTCAGGGGCAGAAAAATCGGCGGTATCGAGTCGATCACCATCGGGCGAAGAGGCAACTTCGCCGAAGAAGGAGTTCGAGTCCCGTATACCGAAGCCCAGCGCACTGAGCAAAGGCCCGGAGAAGGAAACTCGAAAAGATTTGCCAAAAGAAATATTGACCGAAATAAAAACAACGGAAAAGCTTTCGTCGCAACATTATCAAAAGCTGACTTCCGAAACGACGACGAAAACGATCAGCAAAACTTTCGTCGCTCAGTCGATAGACGCTGAGAAAATTTTCGAGGAAGCCGAGACGAAAATAAAACAGGACACGTCCGTCGTTACTTCCACGTTCGATCACAAAGCATTGACAGAAACTAAACAAATAACCTCTTCGGACGCTACCAAAGAGCCCGAAACATTTTTCAAACACGAGCAGTCCGATCACAAGCTCAAAGAGAAATTATCCGAATCGACAACGACCAAAGAAACTCCTCGAGAAGTTCTCTACGACAAACAATCGGAATTACAAAAATCCGACGTTCTCGGAGTCGAAGAAATTTCCATGATTTTAAAAGACGGCAAACAGAGCGTCGACGCAGCAGCCAAGAAATCTAACAAGGTCGAGAAAGATGAACTGAGATTGCAATCGTTGGCGGACGAGGAAGGAACTTTTATCAGTGCGACAGACTCGAGTCTCGTCAAAGAGCGTGAAATCGATGCCCAGTTGAAGATCGAAAGAGAGTCGGATCGACACGAGCCCCTGGATTTGGAGGACGAAATGAAGAGAGCCGTGATCAACGAGCGGCGATCCGAAGAGCGTACGATTTCGGAAGCGCACGTAGTTCTTCCTTCCGATTTGGGAACCAAAGAATTTCCATCGGAGGCTAAACCAGCCGGTAAAGTTGAGTCCGAGGGTGGGACAGTAGCGCAAACGCCGGAGGAGCGTCAAGAGCAAATGGTGAAAGAATTGGAAGCTCGTAACATTGCGGAAACGATAATAGAATCTATACAAACTGAAATAGCTAAGAGATCGGCGAGTCTGGAAGGCATAAAACAGTTGGACACTTCGGACAGCGACAGCAAAGATTATTCCGAAAATACTTTGGACATGGATACCAAAGAATCGGAAGTATTTCACGACCAGATGGCTGACGATTTGATGAAAAAGTTCGAAGATATAATGGATAAAAGATCGAGAAGTCAGTCCCAAGTATTCGACGATAACGAAATGTTGCCGGAGCGTTTGAGATCTGTGATTTTATCGCACGAAGAAAATCTCGAAAAAATTTCTAATCGCGGTAGCATAAGTGTCAGCGAAGATTTGACCAAGGACGAGGAGTCGACGCCCTACGACAAGGAGGAGAGTTTTCCTTCGTCCTCGTCACAGCCGAAGTTGATCGATCGTGATATGACGATGAGCCCGAGCAGCATTTCCGATCAGATCGATCTCGAAATTTCACTCGAATCGGAGCAATCGATCGACGTCGAATCGGCGAAGCAAGGAGTCGAGAAAAGATCCGAGGCCCGAGAGCAAAAATTGGACGAATCGGGAATGGACTCGGTACCTTCTTTGGAAATGGACGAGCCTCGAGCGGCTGTAAAATCATCAGAAAAATTGGAACAGCCGAAGCAGATCCAAGAACCGATTCAAGTGGCGACCATTCACGAGAGTCCGGCGTTCGATTCCCTCGAGGAAATCTGTCAGGATCGTAATATTATTACGGAAAATATAAAAATGGATTTTTCTTTCGACGTAAGTAAAATCGAGAAGCCAAAAAAAGACATGGGAAAAGC
The DNA here is from genome assembly GCA_037576405.1 of Campoplex capitator. Lineage (NCBI taxonomy): Eukaryota > Metazoa > Arthropoda > Insecta > Hymenoptera > Ichneumonidae > Campoplex > Campoplex capitator. Next base: position 586,062 of record JARBWI010000323.1, on the reverse strand, counting down.
TAAATCACTGGCGAACCTCATAGTCAGACGAACCGAGAGCGAAGAGTCGGTCAGTCCTTCGATTCTCTCGCCCCGATTAAGGCTCAAGGAGCTCGAGATAAAACCCGTTAACTGGATGATCGGCGACGAGAAAATCGAAGTTTCAGAACCGCTCCAGCCCTCTCAGGCGTTCGACAAAGAGCTCGAGGAGTATCAACGGTCTCTCGTCAGACAACAGAGTCGAACTTCCTCTCGAGACGGATCGGTCGACGATAACGAGCAGGAATCCGTAACCAGGTCTTCCGAGGACGTCAGCACGATGGATTCGGTGAGGGAAACTTTTGTCGAAAAAGATACCGAAGCCGCGACAGCTCCCTCCTCCAAATTCACCGTCACCGCTGTCCCCGAACAGGACTTTGAGAGCGAATTAGTTGAAAATCGGCTGGACATCAGTTGCCAGGAACTTATAGACACTTTGCAGAGGGAATACGAAGCCAAAACCCCCACGGAAGATCGAGACGAGTCGAAGTACACTTACGATTCGGTGAAGGCTGAGAAAGGAGGCCGCAAGACTCCGGATTTTTCGGCCCACGCTGAGCCCTCGCTGAAACCCTCGATAGCGGAGGAAATTGGAGTCGCGAGTCTCGGCGAAGTTTCTATCGAGGTGCCGAAATTGATCGTGGAGGATAAAACGGAAGGGGAAGAGCCAGAAAAAGCTGCGACGATGGTAAAAGTGGACGAAACAGCGGAGATGGAGGAAAAACCGAAGGAACCGGAACTCGACTCAGCTCCGATTCCGAGTGAACCGGCAGAAAAAAAAGAAGAAATTGTCGTAGCTTCTCGGAAGATCGGGGACGAAGCGAAGAGCGACGTTTCGTTGCGAGGACTGAAGCAGACGTCGCCGAGCAAAGCGCGAAAGTCTTATTCCGACGAGTCGAAAGCTTCGGCCATTCTGGAAGTTCGTGAAAAAGGTACGAGCAGCGAGAAAGGAAAAAAGGAAGATTTGTCAAGCGTCGATCTCAGTGCCCGATACGCCATAACGGTTCTCGATCAAGTAGTCAAAAAAGAAATAGCCGAAGTTAAGGAATCGTTGGAAGCCGCAAAGCAGGATCTCATCGAAGAACTGAGCGAGAATTCCGAAACCGTATTTCAAATAAAAGATTCACCGTCCGAGTTCCAGTTCAAGCTCCAGCCCGAAACTATACCGAACGATTTGCCATTTTTGTACAAAGCTCCCTCGTTCGAGCAGGTCGAGCAGAAAGCAGCTGACAAATCGGAAGGATCTCCGATCGCGAAGCCACGACGAGTTGATTCCGACGACAAAGCTGCTTCGGAGCCCGAGGAAAAGATCTCTTCCGACGAAAGATCGAAACTGAGCAAAACGGGGAAGAAAAGTCTCGAGGAAAAATCTCAGTCCAGTACCGAATCCAGTGGAAAAGGTAATTTGATTAAAATCCTCGAAACAACCGACAGCGTCGAGGCTACAACGACCTCTCAACCGGTCGCCGCAACTCGATCGAGCTCCGACCCAGAAAACAAAGACGAGGGAATAACGCTTTTGACTCCTCAACCGGCTCCACGTCGTCGACCCAAGCCCGCTCGAACCTCGAAAAAAGTAACTTCGGAGAGTGACGCCGGTTCGAGTTCCGGTGACAGCAGCAATTATCAATCCTGCGATTACGAAATCGGAAGCGGCAGCAGACCGAGTTCTTCGGACATCGAAGCGCTCCATTCGACTCTTCCATCCGGGACAGTATCCGAGTACGAAACGGCGCTGATGTCGATCGAGCATTCGTCCGCATCGAGGCCAACGTCGCAGGAGTACCAGAGCGCGGTGAGCACCCTGAGTTCTCGGGAGTCAATGAAATCCTTGAATTCCTTGAGCTCCGGACATCTCGGCAGTATCGACAGCGCCGGCGAGCTTTCCGAGACTCTCGTAGCCTCGGAAGCTGAGGACGAGCAAGACGTCGAGAAGGATCACATCGACGAGGAACATCTCGAGGGGATTCTCGACGAGGACAAAGATTCGGATTCTTCGAGCAGCGAGATCGCTATGGAAGACGCTTTCGACAAAACCAGCGACGATCTTCCCTGTCGCATGAAACGCTCCTCGGAAATGATCTTCCAACAGATAATGGACGAAGCAGCTGCCGAGGGCGAAGAACCGACGAACGAGGAGGAGGACGGAGGACCGGAGGAAGAAACGAGATTCGACGAATGCACCACCGAGCAGTTGCCCAGCGACACCGTCGCCGAGGACGAAGAAGCTTTTAGAACAGATTCCATTTTCATGAGCACCGATTTGACCAGCGAAGCTTACGACAAGAGTTTCTCCTCGATGGAGTCCAAGACCGATGTGCCGGAGGTTCTCGTCGATGGGATCGATGCTCCCTTGCTCGACACCCACGTCGAAGCCGAGGAAGAAACCGAAGCCGAGGAAACTAAACAAGAATTATTGGAATTTACAACCAGCACAGAAACGGAAATGCCAACTGGAGAAACGGAAGTTCCCGGTGGTGATGCGATGCCGGGATCGATAGGAACTTTGCTCCATCAAGCCAGCACGACTTCCTCCACTTCCGGAGCGATGTCGTTCGAGACAGTGATCGAAAAAGACCAAAAACCCGATCGCCATTCCCCGGACAGCGATTCCTTCGAGCTCGTCGACAAGCCCGACATCATCGACGATTTCGTCGTTATCGAGGAAGTTGGAAGGGAAGCAGAAGAGTTCGATTCCGAGGGTAAGAGCATAAGCATCGGATCGACCTCCCAAAGCATCAACAAGAAGTACGACAGAGAACTGGAGAACTTGATAGCTGCGGAAACGAAAGACGAGGGTGAAGCTGTGCCCACGGGTCAGGCGATTCCGAGGAACAACGAGCTCTTCGATTTCGAGTCCGAGGAAAGTCCGCCGATGGCCTCGAACGCGGACGATCAATATTCTCAGTCCCTTTCCGACGACGAGAACTTCGAAGGCAGCAAAAAATGGATGGAGATGCAATTCCAGGCTGATCCCCGGGGCTACGATCTCGATTACGATCGCGGAAGGCTCGAGGATATCAAAGAAGAGGAAATAACGGATTTCGAAGCCGGCAGCAGTAGGTTCGGTAGTTTAGGAAGTCACAAAGGTTCGATCGGGAGCGTCGGGAGCATGCGAGGAAGCTACGGCAGCGCGACCGACTTTGATGTTCTCGCTGGTAAAAAAACTTTCTCCAAACCCATCGAACACGACAACGTTTCTTTGAGTTCTCTCCAAGAGTTCGAGTCCTTGGAGAGCGCCGTCGCGATGGAAAATTCGAGAAAGTTGCAATGCGGCTCCCAGGAATCCGTCAACAACGGAAGTCTCCCGAGGCGTTACGTCACCAGTCGCTCCGGACACGGTGACGACATATCGCTTTCCTCTCTCAAGGATTTCGAAGGCCTCGAAAAAGCCTGCCGCGAAGCTCACCTCATCGAACTCCGGGCCAGAGAAGAAGAGGATCTCTTGGATCACGAGAGCCCAGAAAATCGTTACAAACTCGAGAACTTACCGAGACCAAAACCAGTCACCACCGAGCCTGTAAGCGCAACCGGCTCCTTCAATCCGAGTACTTCCGGCTCCGACGATTACGAAAAGAGAATTATGGAAATCGACGAAATAATACGAATAGCCCAAGCTAACGTCGAGAAATTCGATCGACAGGATGACACCACCGAAGACATATCCCAGATCGAGATCACAGCTGATGCCGAAAAAATGGATAACATTACGAGCTCCGTCATCAACCCCGTGCAACAGGAAGATCCCGAGCAAGAAGACTCGCCGGTGAGACCGGGCGACACCAACGTCATGGAAACCAGCACCGATTCTCTCGAGCTCGAGGAAAACGTTGACAAAAAACACAATCCGTTGTGTCGAAGCTCCGATTCTCTAGAAATGAAGACAACCATTGATTTTCCATCTTTGAGTTCCGATTCTCTCAACAACGTCAGAGACCCGAGAGAAACTCAAATCGAGACGAGCAACGATCGATTCAGCAGCAACAGGAGAATCTCTTCGGACTCCCTGGAAATGCCACTCGTCGAACAACAACCGGACACTGATTCGCACGACAAAAGCTCCGAGAGCCACGGCAGCTATCACCTGAAAGGATCTTTCGATGATTCGGTCGAACAAACATGCTCCACTACCGATACCAAAATAACTAACAATGGCAAAACGAGATCACCTTCGATGAGTGAATCGTAAAATGGCTCAGAGGTTTGTGCAACTACTTTTTTTTTTTTCATTTTTATTCTTCCAAGTTCATGTCGATTGAATTCTTTAACAAAATCCAGAAATTTAGGAATTTAATGCACGAAAAATGGACGTTTTGATCCAACGATGCAAATTTTGCTCGCTCCCCGAATTCAGATTTTCATTGAGAACTATTTTTTCGACACCACCAAAAACTCTGTTGCTTTCCAAATACATTTCCATTATTCACGCACCAGTGATCGTGTATTTTATATTTTGATCAAAAGTCGATGAAAATTTCGTCGATACGAATTATTTTTTTGAACAAGACACGAAATAAAATTTTTTCTAAATTTACAGATGGAGCACAAGGAAAATGGGTTTCAAGGACAAAATATGGAAGAAAAGCTGTCAATGCGGTAACTACAAAACGGGAGAAGAAACAACGGCTTATGTGTACGTGTACGAAGGCTAAAGCTTATAAACGCGATAAGAAAGTTGGTCGCGAAAGGAGCGAAGGATTTCTTGCGAGATTCTTAAAGATAAATAGGATTTTATTACACGATATTATAACACTAATGCGTTAGTTTATGATCGTTCGATTTAAATCGTAACGGAGGATGAAGTTATGAGGTGTTAAACGTATATCGCGTCTGACTAATCCTCGTTATAAAAATACTTCAAAAATCGGTAAATGCTTGGAACAAAGAAAAACAAACATTCATGATAGTTACGAAATTGAATATATAAAGAAATTGTTGAGCAAATGATATTATAGGTGGAATGAAAGTGGCTCGTAGTTTTAAGCATTGTATCCTATTCTGGTATTATATATATATTAGATAAATATATATAAAATATATATAAATATATATATATATAATAACGAATATTGGTGTGTTTATGACAGTAATAATCGTCGCAATTTTTTGCTTCATTGTTTCAAACGTTTTTACCAAGCATTATTACGTTGCATTTGTATGTTTATATTTTAAAAACGCGATCGACAGACGTTCTATTTGTATAATAATAATAAAAGTATAAAAAACAGTGTGCCCCTCGACATCGGGGTCTTTCGCTGTGTTTTTCGTCAACTTAACGAAATTATTGAAATTTTAATGACGATTTATAACCGAGCCGAATAATAACCAGGATTTGAGATAAAATTATCGTTCTGCTCAATATCTTTTGTTTTACTAATTTTTGCTTTGGGCTACGCTCAGAAAAATGCTGCTGCTGCTGCTGCTGCTGCGAGGTGCGAACTAAAAGTTATTAGATTTAATTTATTTTTCTTTCAACTCGTTACGAAGTTTGTACTCTTTGAAAAATGCTTGCTCGACTTTGTGCACGGAGGCTGAAGGCTGAAGAAAAAACAAATAGAAATACGATCGGATTATCGATTCTTGAGACGTTCCAGCTATTGATTCGTTCTCTTGATTTTCCATCGATACTTTTTTTCAATTTTTTATCTCTCTCTCTCTCTCTCGTTTTAAAAAACTTCTGGATGGTAGAACCTAAAATCAGAGCATCTCTTTCGTACTTTTTAAAAGAATCGATAGATTTTTGTCCTCTGATATAATTATCTCAGGGAAATCAAGTTGTAACGCAGTCTTCGTCTACGATTCCAGCGCTCGCGGTATACATTAATTTTGTACATCTGATAATAAAATGAAAGTTGATTATTATCCGAGAAGAGAAGTTACGTGCGAGAAAAGTTTCTTCGAAGCCTGAAACGACGAGCTGGTCGCTTTTATTTTTGACCCTATCAGAAAACGATGCTCCGTTCGTTGTCTCGCGAGGGAGCCTCGAATATCGAGAGAGAAAAAAAAAAACAAATGAGTGAGAATTCAATAAATTTCATGAAAACGCTGCAATACTTTTACAGTTTCTTTATTTTTTTTTTATTGTTTTTCTCTTGACGTCGCTCTTATCTCGGTCGCGACCTTTCCTCTCGTAAACGACGATTAGGTCGACCCCCGAACATCGCACAATATGCACCGTCGTTTCTACACAGTAAAAAATGTATTCTCAAACGAACATTTTTTCATCTCAAACTATCACTCGGCTCACTATCCATTTATCAATAAATAAAATCACACTAATATTTGATCGTGGCTCTTCGAAGATTCTTAACAAGTTTCAAATCACTCCGTTCTTCGCTTCTACAACGCTCGCACACAATATTTACATATAAAACACACACAGTCTCGATTTATAAATAAACTCTGCACGGTAACTCGCACCAATGTGGTTATGTGGTTTTTGCTACTCTTACACGATTTCTCGTCTCGGATATCTTCGCATCTTAGGCCGTACCGGTTAAATTCATCTGTAAATATACGAATATTTTTATTTTCGATACGCTATCATCATTATTGTTAGAGAAAAATCAAAAATTTTCTGACAAATGTGAAATTTTCTTTTTAAAATATTTTTAATCTCAAGAGAATTTGATCGAAAAGAAATTTGACTCGATTTTTCGTATTCAACGAATACTCAAACTGAAATTTTGTTGCTTCGCATACCACGGAGTTTCAAATTAAAAAAAAAAAAGATCAAAAACGAATAATTCGATGAAAATATTTCACGCGGTTTTAACGCTGATAAATTTGCCAAATTTTGCATAAAAGTGACATTAACTTTGATGATTCAGTTTCGAGTCTGTCAAATTTGACGAAAAACGAATCGAATTCGAACGTAAGCGAATGTTTTCGTATTATGAAAATATCAATACTTCAAATTCGCGAAAAATCAAAGTTTCGAATTAGAAAAAAAAAAAGAAGAAAAAAAAATTTCGATCAGAAATCATCGATTCGATAAATTGTAATATTTGAATAAAAATAGGCTTACCGAACACGAAAAAGGTGAGTCAAAAAACGCAGTTGGTTCTGTCAACAAATTGATCGAATCGTGACTGCGTTTTTTCCTGTTCGAAAAGATCCGGAAAAGATCGACAGCCCGAACGAGGATCTGGGGAGGTTGTTCCAATGACGGATCGACGAATTGCTTAAAATTTAACGGAGCGGCTTAATCGCGTTTAATCCTTCGGAAAAAATGCGCGATCCATAGGTACCACGATGCCAGATAAACGTAGTAAATAGTGTCGTTCGACGTTCTCACGGTTCGATAACTCTCGAACAGCAAAAGATTTATCGTGCATCGTATAAACTCGACGATATCAGCGTTCTCGTAGTCGTCGAATATGAGACCGATTGCGGTTAGGCTGAACAAGTTGTTCAGCACTATCGAGAGGCTCGTCAATATGTTTAGTTCCTGAAATTCATCATTTTCTCGTGTTTTCAAGTTCGAAAGATCTTAATCGATAAATTATTGGGGAAAAGTAATTTCTCGGTAAAATAGTTTTTTTTTTAAATCATTTTTCTGTTAAAGTTGAAGAGAAAAGATCGAAAAATAATTGGAGAAAAGTGATTTTTCAACGTTTAATCGGTTTATCATTTCCTTGCTCGAGTTCGAGAGCAAAAATTAAAAAAATGATTGGGAAAGATCGAGTCTTTAACTTGGAACCGGTTAAATTATTATTTTCAATGATTTTCCCGTTCAAGCTCAAGAAAAAAGATCGACAAATAATTGAAAAAAATGATTTCCCGACGTGTAATCGATAAAATTATATTTCGCCATTATCCTCTAATTTTCTATTCAATTTTATGAGAATTCAATGACGATAAAACTCCCAAAAATTCGAAAAAAAGTACAACAATCATCAATGAGAATTTTCAAAATCGATAAAATCCCGAAAAAACTCAAACAAAAATTTCAAATAATTGGCGATCTTTTTAAAACGAGTTTGCCAAAGTATAACGAAGAAATTTAGCTCTCAGGCTCATCGAACTTACCCGTCTCTCGTCGTAAAATTGTAGATGCACGTAAAAAACTATGCAAAAGTGCAAAGTTATGTAAAAACTTTGCCACGACGGCAAATACCTGTCGTATTTGATACGAGAAGTGACCTGTGGAGAAAGAAATCACAGTCAAATGACAATTCAGTCGAGTTTCGATGAAAGCAAATTCATTTTTTTTTTTTTTTTTTTCGAAAAATTCGATACGAGATCGAAGAGCTCCACTAAAGTACTCGCTGTCAAGTGCACCGTGGCCGAGAACCGGTTTATGCACTAATTTTATACTCTGACAACGAGAACAGATAGACCAGATAATTGAAGTGCTATAGCGAACGATTTATGCATAAAAATACAGAGCTAAAACGACGATGTATTCGCGTTCTTGATTCATGAAGAATTACGTAAAGTTTAACAAGTATCAAAACACGTAATTATTTGTATAAAGATATTTTCAACTCCGCACTCTGCTTCGATCTCGTACAAGACGCTCAACTTTTATGCTAATATCTCCATTTTTTTCTTTCTTTTTTTCCCTTTTTTTTATCGCTAAATTGAGTAACGATTCTTAAATTGCTTCTCTCGTGTTACGCGCCTGATCACAGTTTTAATCGAACCATTTGTCAAATCGTCGATAATCGTCAGTTTGCTCGCTACCGATTAACATTTCGTAGCGATCACTATTCCCGCGGATTAACATTTTAATTGTGACAAAATAACGCGTCTGCGAATCTTTTTAAACCTCGTTTTAACGTTGGAAAAATTTTCATGTTTTCTTGCTTGAAAGCGAACGAGTGAAAAAGATGGTTTGACGTAAGCGCAAATACTTTCGAGCTTAAATGACACTCACGTTGATCTTAAACTCGTCGAGACCGAGACGAGGCGCTCCGGGAAACCAACTCGGACCTTTCCAGAGCACAGCCAACTTATCTTCGACGTTTTTCTGGCTCAAGCTCTTCTCGATCATCGCTTTTGCGTAAAATATCTATAAAAAGAGATTGAATAACAAAATGACAGAAATTCTTCAAATTGTTTTCATGTCATTAAAAATAAAAGAGATTCACTTCGACGAGTGAATCGTAGAAATGGCGTCGAACACTCACTTGTAAGTACAATGGATTAAAAGTTTTTGGACTGACGACAAGTCCATAAATAATGTCTTTCTGATCTCGTGGGGCCATGAAAGTGCCAAAAATTCTGTCCCATATGATGAGCACACCGCCATAATTTTTGTCCAAACAATACAAATTGCATCCTGTCGAAATAACGAAATTTTATTTTTTTTTCTAAAACCGAAGATCGATCGGATCATTCGATACGAGAACGAATTTCGAAGTAAAAAATTGAAAGAAAAACGAAACGAGCACATGCACTTGCCATGATGAACACGATGGTGCTTCGGCGTGTTGAAGATAAATTCAAGAGGCCCGAGATCGTCGATGACAGTCGTGTGTATCCACAGTTGATAGATCAAGTTGAATTGGTGATGAGCGACGTAATGAGAAGGCGGTATGAACAATGCCAGGGGTAAATAAAATACCTGAAAACAAATAATTATATAGAAATTGCTCATTTTACCTCATTTTTTTATTTTGTTTTGTATTTTAGAAAAATTATTTGTTGTCTCAAATTTTTAAATCGAAAAATCTGAAAATATTACTTACGAAGCTGCACCAATGTTGCAAAACCGATTGCCGGAGACCAACGACCAGATTAAATTCCTCGCTGCTGTGATGGACCTGATGATGAGCCCACAGAAAATGCAATTCTGGAAAAAAGGCTCGATTGTCAAAAGAAGAAATAAATAAGAGAGCGAAGAACTGAATATTTTCATGGATTTTTTTTTCTTCAGTCCCTTGACAGGCAAATACGAAGGTTCGAAAAGCAGAAAAAAAAAAAAAATATGTACCGTGGTTCGCTCGATGGACCCAGTAGTAGCAAAAATCCACCCCAAGAGCAGTGATGTACCAAGTCCATACAGAGTCCCATGGAAGACTCCATATTCGATAGTTTTCGTAGATATAAATATAAGCGTAGTATTCGGTACCACGAAAGATAACACTGAAATAAATTGCCATTGAAAAATGATTGCAAACCTATATTTTTCTTTCTTTTTTTTCACCATAAAAATGGTGTTGTTAACAGAGAAATTGGATCGAACGAATAAGAAACAAAAGTAACTCGAGTTCGTTAGATTCTGATTTTCGAACATCATTTTCGATTTTTCATATTATTTCAAACGTTTTATTTTTTCTCACAGTCCTTCGATCATCCTCTCCTTTGATGAAAAAAAAAACTTCTCGTAACTTTTTGACATATTTAAATAGAATGCAGATACACGTGCACTCCGAGTATAATGATAGCAGTAAAAGTATAGCCAACGGTCGTAGCGGCTACTGATGTGAATTTAAACGGCAATGAAAGAGTGACGATAACGATGTTCTTATGTAAATATTATTACAGTGTATACGTATGCGTATATATGTATAATCAATTGAATTGCAAAGCGTTACCTACGCTTACCGTCCAGATTCTTGAAATATCCAGTGAGAAAGAGACGTAACGTGATCGTTGAGACGAAAAGAGTTCTCTTTTTTAGCGTACAGTATCACATTTTCCAGAATAATGAGGACGAAGAAAGATAGCCAGACCTGCGTTATCAATTAAAGAGACTCGCCAGTTGCATTTGTCTTTTATTATGATTTTTTTTTCTTTTTTATTTCTATTCAATCTAATTGTGCCATCGAACGAATTCTCGAAAAATCGTGTGAATCGTACTTCGATAATTTGAGAAAAGATATTAAGAAATCTACGAAAGTTGTAGGAACATTTATTCGAGATACGAACTTTTGGTTCAAAGTGAAAAAAAATAAATACAGAAATTCCTGTTTTCAATAGTTTTTATGACCGAGGTCGTCTCGTTGCTAAAAAAACAACTGGATTTTGGAGTATTTGCAAAAAGTTCCTCGTTGCTGGTTTTTTAATGGTCATTTTGTGCTCAGCGATAAAAACTCGTACAAAACGTTTAATTTTCCGGACGACTTTCGCAATGTTGTGAAGTGAATCTTCGAGTGCTGATAATTTCAAAATCGTGAAGGCAAAAATTTTGTGACTCGGCTCGTGAGCAAAAGAACATTAATTTTGATAATCGAGGAGGCAACAAATGTTCGATGATAATCGACCGGTAGTAAGATTTTAAACGGTATAAGCGACGATTATAGTAGGTCAACGATAAAATACAAAACGAATGATAGGCGTTGTTAAGAAGGTCACCGAAGTATGACAAGAATCCAAAGTACTATAATTTTTTCGTCGTTCGATGTAGAGCGATCTCAATGCGACTGTATTATTTCTCGATGAAAAACAAATCGATGATTCGTCGTGTCTAAAAACTCTACGACGTTGAATTCTTTTTGTAATTCAAACGTGAATTATTTTTTCTTTTCCTGACAAACATTAACTTGAAAATCAAAGCTAAAATAACTGCAATAAAATCTCTTCTCTTTCGATGATTATTCTTTCGTTGAACGAGCGCGTGTTTGCGTTCACGAGCTTATCAACTGAATCAATATAGAGATCTTCGGATATACTTTTGTGCACATAATATAATTATACTTTTAAATGATTTTTTATTAAAGCGCGAGGTTAATGTTCTCTGATATCGACGCGTTGTTTACTCGAGCTTGTGTCATTTCTACGGTCTGCAAACTCATTGGTTTACACTTTCACGAGTTTTTTTTTCTTTCTTTTTTTAAGAATTATTAATGCAACGAATAATATATCAATTCAGAAAATTTCGAATAGATCGAGATCGAGAAATTTACGATTATTTTTTTTTACAATCACGAATCTTCGATTCAAAATGCTTCACTTTTTTCTCCATATCATTTCGCCTTCAAGACACAATTCTTTCGAGCATGCTTCGTGGGCTTTTTTGCCATTGAAAGTAATCGAGAATTCTATGTCAAAGGGGAGATAACTCGATCAAAATACTCTTCCACGACAACAATGATGTATCTAAAAATTAATCATTCTCTTATCAGACAAATCGAACAAAATACGAAAAATTCTATGTTTTCAGAAGTCACAGATTCAAGGCTCTTGATTATTGGTTTATCAAAATTTTTCCAGTCCTCCCGAGATCGTAATTACCGAAGAGCTCTATTTTGGTTTCATCCATAATTACGTGAATTCGTCTCTTCGATATCAAAGAAGAAAAAAACTTAACAAAACGACCAAAAAAATGAAAAATCGTCGAAGAAACAAAACGTAAATACCAGTGACTTTTTCGCACGTTTATTATCAGCAAATTCTCTTTCCCTCGATTGATTTCTAGTTCGATAATTTATTTAAAAAATTCACTTTGATCTGGAATTCGAATAAATTCTTGAACGAAGAACACTCGCGTGAGTCTGACACTTCTCCCGGTTCGAAATTCCTTTTTTTTTCTTTCGAAAAGAAACTAAAATCGCGAAGCACTCGAACGATATAAGCAGTGAACGATTGAGTACAGGAAATAAAGAGACTCGAACAGATCGCGGGGGAATTAACGAGACGAGGCTGTAAAGCGCGATCGGGACACTCGCCTCGATTATTAATAGATTTTTTTCAAGCCCACAAACCGATAGAAGCGAATAAAAAAAAAAGAAGGAAATAAACAAAAAGAGAGAATAAAAGTGGTGTACCTGCTGTTGGTAATCCGGGACCTGATGATAAAACTCGTAGGTGGTATCACTCGGATCGATTACGTAGAAAAATTTAGCAACATTATTGATAAAAGATCGTGTCGAGGTTGTTACGGCGTAACAGTAAGTTGGCGCGACTTGCTTTTCGTAAGTTTCATTCATGACTGCGATTTTCTCGCGTTTATTCGCGCGCCCGCGCGAGTTCTCACATATACGAATAAAAGAAAAATAAAAAATAAAAAAAGAAAATTGAAACGAACCCCCGCGATGTCCGCGACTCTCTGCGCCGCAGCGTTCCAACTATGCGTTTTATATCGAAATATAGATATATACGAATCCAAGGTATATCCACCACCGAACCCGGAGATACGCGAGGCTCTCGATCAGCCGCGGGAACATCTCTCTCTCTCTCTCTCTCGCTCGCGCTCGCACACACACCCGTTTGTTTTATTTTTTATTATCTCTCTTATCCTTTAACAATGAAATATAAGAGAAAAAAAAATAAATACGATTACGAGGCTAATTATTTCGAAAAGCTGCCGCATTATTCCTCGATCGACGCGGCTGCTCTGCTAAAAACCGCCGCATTCGCGCCACTCTTTTACACATGCAACGTCCAACTGCATGGACGATTGAAGCGTTATATAAGTACCACGAGCGAGTGTGACCCCATGAACACGTGAGTGCCACAGTTCACTCCTCCTCAACTATATCATATACGCTCTCTGTACTTATAGTAAAAACTCTTGGAGCGTGCGCGCATCTCTCCGCTACTTTAGAGTCGCACGTCAACGATCCTCGCTCATTTCGTCAACGAATTTTTCTTCGCAGATTTCTCTAGAGCTTTTTTGAACAAATTTTCTTTTGGTTTCTTCGTTTTTTAAATTGGAAATGTTCCGGAAAAGCAGCTGGATCGATCGTGGCAACACTGAAAACTACATTTAGAAAAAAAATGTTTTGATGTTGGAAGATTTTTGTTTAATAGTTTTGAGGATCGAAGAAGTCAATTTTTGAAAGTTTTACTTATGGATTTTTCCTCTTGTAAGTTCAACGATATTTGAACACGTTTTCTGAATGTTGGGGACAATAAAAAAAGTTCATTTGAGCCTGATGCGAGTGTTGAATCGCACTATTTTCATGTTGTCAACGGGAGGCGAGTTGGTTCCTCGCGATTTTCCAAACGAATTTACTCCAAAAATTGAGATTGAAACGCGAACGAGAGTTTTTTGTTCACGAAATTGGGAAAGTGTTTACCAAAAGTTTAGCAACCAACGGAATCATCAATTAATTTGATTTCGAAATTGATTCGTTGCTTGCTTTATTCACGGAATGATGTAATTCGTTGTATAAAAAATGCATGATTCCTCATAACTCTGACGAGTCTGAAAAAAAACAAATCACGAACTTTGATTTCGCGATTTCGATTAGATTCGCAACAAAAGTTTTTGCTCGTAGTCTCCAGATTTTCCGCGCCACTATTACCCACGTTTCTCCTTATTTTTATCATTCTTTTTTTTATTCTTCACGCACTTTATCCGCAAACGATTCAGACGCGTGTATATTCAGATGGAAACTATCGAGTCTATCGCGAAGAGATATCTCCTAGCGTTATAGCGATAAAAGCCCATTACACAAGTTTCGTAACACTCGATATACTCGAGTGAATTCATTATTTCGTAGCCAAGAGAGTCTTTATGATAAATTGATGACGATACGATCCTTCCGAGCTAGCGAATAAGGTTTTTTTTTTCTCTCCCGTTGATAGAGAAGAGCTATGAGAAACAAAAGTTGCCGAAACGATAGGAAGCTCGAACGATTTCGTGAGAATTCCGGAGCTGTTTGATCGTAACAACAAAAAATCGACTTTATCGAACCCAATTTTAGTGTTTTCGGTAAGAAAATTTGCAAAATTCGACATTTTCGACAAAATTTATAAAAATAAAAATAAAAAAGATTTCTGTCGAGACTCGAATCAATTATTTCAATGAAAATTTATTCAATTTTCCAAAAACGTAGAATTTCTCACCATTTCGTCGTTGCAATGGATCTGCCCAAAGATGTTTTTTTTTTTTTTTCTTTTTCATCATGCCTTGGGAAACGCTCCAATTTGTCAGCTAATCTCACTTTTTTGTACGATTTATGTCCGAAACGATAGCCTCGATGCTCCCGAGGAAAGTAAAATAAAAAAATAAAAAAAAAAACAGATATAGATCATGATAAAAGTGGATCAATTTCGTTGCAACTGTTGAGATGATTCGCAGAAATGTTTCGATGATTCATTCGAAAACACATTTCAGAATAATATAATGACCTGGATGATTGATCGATTTGAAAATTCAGACTGATTTCATGGAAAACTGATAAATGGACCGAATTCTCGTCGATCATATTTCTCGTTCTTATTCTCTGCTGTAATCGTAAGGAAAAAAAAAAAAAAAATGGCAAAGATCAAGCATACGAATCTGCATAACGACAAGGATATCATTGACAGAAAATTTTTCTAGTTATCTTATCGAGATCGGTACGAAAGAATTTTATTGTCATTTGAACGTCGCGTTTCCACGTGATTTATCGTGCTTCGTGATTCGAGCAAACTCGTGTTGGCTCTCTAGCTGGCTTTCAAACGTCGTTGTAAATTAAAATTCGTACTTGAGTTAAACTGGTGGATTTTCAAACGAGGCCGTTTCGTTTCCATATGAGAAAAAAAAAAAAAAAGTACTCGCTGACAACATTTGACGAGAAAACATTCGCCGGCAATATTCGATGAGCAAACGTTGAAGAAAACGTGAAAATAAAAAAAAATAGTTTTATTTTGTTTTCGGAATAAAAAACAGATTTTTCGAGAACGTTCGAGACGAGTGTGGAAAGAAAAAAATGAAAATATTTTTCCTCAATATTTGTCAAATGTACTCGAGATTGCAATAAAAACGTTTTTGTTTTTTTTTTTTCTCGTGAAATGCAAAAATATGCAAATATCTAGATGCCATATGTAATAATAATTTTTTTTTAAATCAATAAACGATTAGAATAAACCAACAAATATTCATGCTCGTAATACTATATCGGCCTGAGATAACGGTTCCTGGCCACACGCTCAGCTCAAAAGTAACGTCCATGCACATATGTAGAAAGGGCGATTGAACTTCAAACTGAGAATCACGCACGCGATCCTCGTAATAATAGCACGCGAGTGAGATTTGAGTTACTGGAGCAAAATTTGTGATTGCAGTTCCGCAAGATCCTGCGATCACGCATTGGCGACTTTCGACTTCAAATTTTCAGCCAAAATTTAATATTTTCGTTTTTTTTTAGGATTCTTTACGAAAATCTGAATTTTTATTTCGTTTTTAATAATTTAAAAAAAATTTCGTTCATTTTTATGGGTTTTGAAATATTAATTAAATTTATAAACAATAAACTGTAATTAAATTTATATTTTCCTGATTTTTATTTAATTTCGTAAAATTAATTTATAATTAATTATAATTAATTATAATTATATTGAAAAATGATAGGACAATAAAAATAGGACGCCTTGAAATAATCGATTGATTTTATTATTATGATTATAGCTGTTGTTATTGTAAATGCTATTATTATGTGTTCTAGAAAATTTATGTAAAAAGTCTTTGTTAAAACGAAGGGAAAACACTGAAAAGGATGACTATCGTCATGAATATTATCGGGGAAGAAAATACATGTGTACGAGTGGGGGGTCGCGTTCTCAATATTATATATGTACTCGTATGCGGATAGATACGCGTGTGCATATATGTATTTTCAATGTAATTTAATCTTAATGCGAAAGATTTATTAATAGCAAATATTCTTTGCAATATTTGTGGAACGTTTCATCACCCTTGGATATGACGAATGTTATTGACTAATTTTTATTTTTCTTTTAGTTAAATTCTGTACTTATTACTGTATATTTTGTGGTATTGGAACAAATGGTCAAACGTATGCGACGATGAAAATATATGAGTGTGCGAGTGCAATTTATCACGAAAATGTAATTATCGTATACAAAAGTTGGATGATAAATGTTTACAGGCAGAGAGACACCCTACCGTACATGATTTCCATATTTTCTCGCCACATATTCGATGCAAATATTTGTCATTCGAATTAATAAGACACTTGGAGAAAAATGCGACGATTTTTTTAAAAAATACTCTCGATCGGTTTTGTCATTTTCTGCGATCTCTTACCGACCGATTTTTCAAATCTGACCGACGCAGAACGCAGAACATCATCTGATTCGCTTCGCACTCGCACACATTTTGTTGTCCATTGTTGACCGGGAGAACCGGAGAGACAAGTTATACTCCACGTGCGACTCATTGAACGAGTTTAAAACGCCGATAATCACGGAATAAATTGTTTATAATTGTGCATCTACCGATTTCGTCGTAGAAAGTGTCCAGAGGTATGTACTTCCAAGTAATATCGTTGAATCATTTGACCAAGTACTCAAACGTGTCTTCTTCTCAATGATTATTTTGAGGTTAGCCACGCTTGTTATGTCCTTAACCTCAAAATATTCTTTGCTTTTCATCAATTAGATTGACATAATTGCGTTGTAAAAATGAATTCTGATACCTCCGGTGTACAGTTGAAAACGTTTTATTACTAATCAAATCAATCAATAGTTGTAGTGAAATTTTTAACGATTTTTATGTGGTTTCGCTAAACTTTGTAATTTGTTTGTTCACTCGATGCTAAATAAACTTTAAAACGACTGTTTGGTTGTTTTCAAAGTCATTGCAGCATTGAAAAAGTTGTAAGAACTAGCCTTTTATTGAAAAAACCTATGAATCGTTTATTCCCTTGTACCTAATTCTTTACAATTTTAGTTTTTTAAACAAGTGGCCTCAACATGAAGATAAAGGGCATAAAAAAGGTTCCAAAAAAAGGAAAGAAAGCTGCACCAAAGTTGAAAAAAAAATTGAGCACAGTGAGCACGAGCGAATTTTTTGATCAAGATTTTGAAAATGCTGACAGCGACGAGGAGACTGCTGAGACTAAAAATGGAGTCGCGAGTAAGTTTTTGAAATAGAACAACTACTGTGATAATAGTAGCTATAAAAAGTTCTATTGTCAATTATTTGTTTGCTGGATACAAATTCACTGTAATTTTGTTAGTAATTGTCACTTTTACTACGTAAAATGATTTATTCAGAAATTATCAAGCAACACTCAGAAGAAGGAGAAGCTTCCGACAGCGGAGAAAGTGACATGGATCCGACGGAACATAAGAAATCACTGATGAAATTGAAAGAAACTGATCCTGAGTTTTACGCATTTTTGAAACAAAACGACAAGAAATTGCTCGAATTCAATCTGTCGGATGAAGAAGACAAAGCGTCGGTCGATGGAGAAGATCTGAAGCACACTTTGGATGACAATTTGGAGGTGAACCGTTCATCGATTACACAATTGAGAAATTACAATAATTTATATAAACATTTGTCAATTATTCGAACACGATGAGCAATAATTTTATGATTTTTGTTATAATCGAAATTTGCCATGACTTTGTCAGGTGGCCAGTGACGAAAGTGATTACGAAGCAGAAGATGCTGACAAAACAGCCAAATCCTTTGGTCCTACAAAAGTAACTTTACAACTGCTCAAAAAATGGCAAGAGGACATACAAAAAGACAGGTAACAAACTTTTCACTTTCCGGTTGAAGTTCCAGCGTTCCTTTCATTATAACAACGATTTTAATTCATTAAATCTTTTTCACAGTTCTTCGAGAACGATAAAATGTGCAGTGGAAGCTTTTCACGCTGCTTTGTTGACGGTAGCCGATCCGGATGGACCAAAAAGTCTGCGTTACCGAGTCGAAGGAAGTTCGGGTATGTTTCAAGTCACCGAATTCAGCAATTGCTTAAAATTGGTTGTTTGCGTATAAAAATATGAGAATATACTAAGATCCACGTTTTAACATTTCCATTGTCTGTTTCAGTATTCAACGGAGTAGTACAATTGTGCATAATGCAACTACCGGAAGCGTTCAAACGATTTTTGAAGATCGGACCTGAGAATCGATTCGACGCATACAAATCCAAAAGATTCGTCAAAGTAAAGGGTGTCTTGAAAGCCTATTTGACTGATTTGATAAAAGTAAGTCGAGTTGTTGAAATTTCAAAAAGAAGAATCACTGCAGTTTACGATTTGATACGACAAGAATTCAACTAATCTGTTGACCGTTTTTTCAGATCCTGCAAAACGTCACATCGTCCGACATTCTCACAGTTCTGTTAAAACACTTGCATCAAATGTTACCATTCACACAATCGTTTTCGTCATTGAACAGACCGCTGTTACGGATATTGTTGAAATTTTGGTCGACGGGCGAGGAAACCGTTCGGGTTGTTGCTTTTCTGAGTATTTTGCAAATTGCGACAAGTCATCGGGAATCCATTCTCGAAACATTGATGAAAGTAAGTTATTATTACACTTTTTTTTCGACAACTCGACGCTTCGATCATTATGCCAATTTTTCAAACAAAATTCGCTTTTTTTCTTTGCAGACGATGTACATCAAATTCGTGGAGAATTCGAAATTTGTCTCACCCAACACTTTACCAGGAATCAATTTCATGAGACACTCACTCGCCGAAATTTATCTCCTCGACGATAATCTCGCGTACAATCATTCATTTTTGTACATTCGACAATTGGCCATTCATCTCAGAAACGCCATGACTTTGAAGAAGAAGGTAAAAAGATTTTTAAAAAATCATCGAAAAATGAATGGAACTTTCTTTTAATTTATGAAAAAAAAAAAAACAATTAAAAATTGATTTATTTCTGAATAAATCCACATTCTCAGACGAATACTGATTTTTTGTTGCACAGGAAAATTTCCAAGCAGTTTATAACTGGCAGTACATCAATTCCTTGAGGTTTTGGTCGGAGCTCATAACTCATTCGAAACAACAATCGATGTTGCGTTCTCTATTGTATCCGTTAGTTCAAGTGAGTAATATAAAAGCATGAGGATCGAAAAATATCAGATTCGTTGGAAATTTAACATCGATTTTTTTCTCTTTACGCAGATTATCACGGGAACGATAAAATTGATACCAACCGCGCAATTTTATCCCTTGAGATTCCACTGTTCTCAGATGTTGATAAATATTTCGCGAGACACGAATACATTCATACCGGTCCTGCCGTATTTGTTGGAGGTAAGTTGAGAGAAGATTTTCCTTCAACCAATCAGAATTTCCGTCATAAAACTTTCCGACTCTGTTTTTTTTTTACAGATTTTGAATTCGTACGATTTTAACAAACGACATAAAACAGTTACGATGAAACCAATATCTTTTATTTGTTTGCTGAGAATGTCGAAGTCCCAATTACAGGAAAATGGCTTCAAAGACTCGGTAATAGAAAATATTTATCAGCTGATATTGGAAAACGCTTCTAAAGACAGCAGTACAATTTACTTTCCTGATCTTTACGTTCCGTGCGTCATGCAGGTATTTGGCGAGCTTTGATTTTCCTTTTTTTTTTTAAATTATACCAATTTGTGCGTGATTGGAATTTAACACGACGTTTCAACGCTTCGAAATTTCAGCTAAAGGTATTTTTGAAGAAATGCAAAGTGGCGAATTTCTGTCGAAAAATGAAGCAGCTTCTCGAGAAGATAAACGAAAATCGTGAGTTTATCGAGCGTGAGCGCAACAAAATAATCGTTGACTTGAAGGACCTCTCGGCGATTCGTAACTGGGAAAACGGAATCAAGAGTCAACAAACGCCTTTAACAAAGTTCTACGAATCCTGGTACAAGCTTCACCAGTCTCAGAAATTGAAGCTCCTCACACAAAACGATCAAGACGCGAATTACCATTTGCCTGCGCTGCGTAAATCCAAGAAAAATAAGAGAAACGACGACGCCAGTGACGACAGCGATCTCGATATGCCGGTCGAAGTATTGGACGCGAAATTGAAGAGAGACGAGGAAAGAAAGAAGAGAAAGAAACAGAAGAAAATAAAAACTTCCTCCAAGGACAACGGCGAAGAACTTCCTCGAGATAACACCGATATTGTTCAAGACACCAAAATCGACGATTGGGATTAAGCACATTTTTTAGTTTTCCTGTTTCAATTTTATTCCTGTACGAAGAAAATAGATGGTATTTACAAAATGTTTAATTTCGGTCGAGTTCTGATGACGAATCATTGATCAACGGTTATAATAGTCGAGTTCTCATCATTTTTTGGCTCGCATGACTTTTCGTTAGAATGTTCGCCATCGTTTCTGTAACTTTACTCTCTTTTGCTCATTTTTTTATCGTTCCCGTCAATTTTTCAATTCATAACGTAGATAAAAATGTTCACAGCCCAAGATCGAATCCGGTTGAATAAAATTTCAAGATTTAGATGAAAAAAAAATCAAGGGAGCAAAAAAAATTCACACAAAATGTACAATTTTAAATTGAGATTTGAGTTTCGATTCTTAGCAATTTCCACCCATGGATTGATGCGAATGAGAAAGTAAAGTTTAGATGACGTAGTAGAAGGAGAAACAAAGCGATGAATGTGTGCAGCGTTTTAATAAAAATAATCGATCATAATTTCTAGGTAAATCGAAGGAAAAACGAATGAGAAGAATATTTTCGAGAGTGATGGAAACGATTCAGAGAATTTGGAAGGTAACGCGGTCGGTCGAGTTTGTCGTCGTTCGAGTATCACCGGGTTCATTGTATCGGAGGCGAAGTCCGAACGTCCTTGAGAGATCGAAGCAACGATTCGTCGATGGTGCGCCTCGGAAATTCGAGTTTTCGGACGAAACTACTATTCGTTCGGAGTGAGAAAAGAGCGAGAGAGAGAGAGAGAGAGAGCGAGAGAAAGAGCGGAAAAAAAGAGAGCCAGAAGCAAATCTAAGGTGTCGCTGTTTCTGGTGGTCTATTTTTACCAGCGCGCGCGACCCAAGCAGTCGGGAAGTTAGTAGAGACGACTGAGCCGCTATTATAAAGCACACATCCTCGTGGTTGTAGAGTTAGAGCTGTATGTAAGTCGGAAAAACGAGCGATTCACGAGATTTTTAAGTTTATAAAAAAAGAACGAACTAAAAAAACATGTCCGTTGTGTCAACGACCCGAGCCATTGTGGATCGTTGAAGTGAGATTTTTTGTAGTATATTATTAATCCTCTTCTCGCGAAAAATACTAAACAATTAAACGAATTCAGAGAAAAATCTTTTTTTACATGTATGAACTCACGTACGTACAGATTAATACACTTTTCGATATATCGTTAGATAAATTTTTCTTATTTCTGCAAGCCACGATCGCGCTTATCGAACACAACTAATTTAATCGACACGGAACATGAATATAAGCCGTAAAAAGTTAAAAACGTGACATTGAGGAAAAACGGATAAAAAGTGATGTGTAAATCGTCGATTTACTCCCGAGAGATCCTTCCGGACTGAGATATTTTGTGAATATGTTTCCGTGCTCGAGATATTTATGCAAAGTGGTCCAAATCCATTCAAAACAGCATTCTCTGTTTATTTTTCTCAAACGTGTTATTCGGGTTATCGAGAAGTGGGATCTACGTGTCGCTTGCCTTGAAATTTTATTTACTTGTTTGTTGTTTTCTTCTTCTTACTTTTTTCGCTCTCTCTCTTTCGAATAAAGTCATTGAACCGCGATGAAGAAAGTTTTTTTGAAAATATTTTTATTTTTTCATTCCAACGGCTCGCGTACCGATCGATTCATGAATTTTAGAGTCCGAAACTACCGTCATTAAAATCGTTCAACTTTTCCAAAGTGCTCGAAATCGATCATTTAATAACGTAAACAAAAAACGGCTATTTTTGAATTCTCGATTTAATGCTCTTCTCACGTTTTTATTTTTCTTTCACATTCTCACAATATTCTCTTGTCCGGAGGGATAAAAAACATCTGTCGCGATAGCACAGCTGAAAAAAGAACGAAAGATAAATATTTGTTTGGAAAATGTTCATTTTCATCGTTTCGTAGATTCGAAACTAATCTTTTTGGTAACCCGGCAAAAACGGTTTTGAAATCCGCCCGGTTTTGTGAGGTGTGCCGCTCACGGGAGCGAACGAGTCTCAGCCATTATTATTATTATTATTATTATTATTATTTTTGTTACACGTATATGTAGAAGCGGGAATATTTTGCAAGATGCAAATCTTCGTGGATATTCTCCCGGTGGTTTTGTGCTTTTCGCTCCCGTTCGAGCGGGCAGTTCGCGCTCAAGCTGCCGAGTTCGTCTAATCATTTATTTCTCTTCTCTCCTTCACGTTGTGTGTTAAACGAATTTGAAAGAAAAAAAAAAAAATAATAATTACGATCGAATAAACAAAAAACAAAGGTGCGATCGACGGCTCGGAGATGAGGAGAGCATCGTTCGATAAGTAAATCAGAGTTCCAACAAATTTCAAGATCCTTCGATTTAATCCTCGAGGTCAACGACGTTGTTTTCTTATCGTCAATTTTTTTTCCAACGCAAATCTCACGATTAAAGTTCTCAACGATTATTTCTGTGTTTGTACATTCGATCGACGTTTTTTTTTCTCTCGGATAATCGCACAACTCGGAGCTCTACTTTAGAACGATTTCATGTTCGTGTCGTTATTTCTTTTTTTTTTTTTTTACTTTTCTCGATTCATACATTTCTTGACTGCAACTTTGAGTGCGAAAACGTATATTTTTAGATGTGACGTGGACACGGTCATAAAAACGACCACCGACTCTCGCTCTATTTGTCAAGCTCTTCAAAGTCTCGATTATTCCTCATAAATTATTTGAATTTCGTAATTTTGGAGAACGGATTTTCGCTCAGTGCTTCCACCCAGACTCGCTCGAACCTGTAGATCGTTCAGGGAAGATACGAACATTAAAAAAAAAAAAAAAAACGATTCTCAACGATATTGGTGGTTGAAAATAACCATGGAAAACCCCGACGATGAACCAATCTCATTCGGCTTCTTACTCTGGAAATCTCGTCGAGCAATATTGCGTCTCGCTTATTAGATTCGTGGTGCTCGAGACGTAGAAGATTTTTTTCACTCTTCGAGTATCGATCTCTCGTCTTGAATCATTAAGAATCAAACCGAATGGCTTATCGCGATTCAATTACCATCAATCTTTGCTGTATTAATAAAATAACTTTTGGTTTCAAAGAAAATCGGATCTCGATATTGCTCGAGAGCATTAAATATTGCTTGTGGCACTAATAACCGGATAAATCGTATCAAATTTTGACAAAATTCGTATTTTAATGACGAAACGATTGAATCAACTTTTATCAAAGAATTTATCGACAAATTAGTACTTTTTGGCTGTTGGATTGCTAATTTTATCGGAGCGCCTATTTTTAACGTTCGAGATTGTATTCGATTTCGTGCGATTCGAGAATTTATTCGAAATCTTGTAAAATATTGTTTCAAATACTCTTGAAATTATTAATATTTTTCTTTTATTTCTGGAAGAAACTTAATTTTTTCTGTTCGATAATAATAACAATGTTTTCATAATCCAATATTTTTTTTTCGTTGTTATATTGCTACTTAAAAATTGACATAAATTTAACACTGTACAGGAATATTTAGTGACGCATAAACGTTCCGTTTGACCTCTTTTTTTCAGAATAAATTTACGAAACTGTTTAAATCGTTATTTTATGTTTCCGGGATCAAAAATGCCAGTTATAAAATCTTGTGGTTTTTGCTCTCATCCGAAATTGCCTCGAACGAAAAGTTTGAAAAAAAAAAAACTTTCAAGAAAAATAGACAAAAAATGATTAAATTTTTTTAATTCAACGTTGAACAATTTGAAATTGAACTATGAATTTTGGAATCATCGTCGAAAGCTCGAAAGAAGAAAAAAAAAAGTAGTAGGAAGGTTTGAATGAAAAAAAAAAAAAAGAAAAAAAGAAATCTATTTCGAGGGTCGTTTTAAAAGGTTCGAGTATCGGTGAATCTATTTCTGAAAGTGGCAACTGTCGATCGTGGCTGGTACAAGTTCGATAGGGAAGTTTTGAGGGAGCGTTACTCCGAGGAAGAGAGTGAGAGAGAGAGAGAGACTCTCTCGGCTCGAAGTTAGTTTCTTTGGTTGATTTATTCGGTCAGAGCTTTCCCGTTCGGTATATATCGCTTCGAGGACTACGTGATCTCGATTCTGCTCCGTTAGGTAGACACGATTCTGTTGACTCTTTGCTTATAGCCTGAGACTCGACGATGAGAGGCGCGGTTCGGTTCGGAGAGCAGCCCCACCGTATTACGTTACAACAGATAAATTTAGCATTTCTTTCGCACAGAACCTCATGTTGTACTCGTGCCAATGCCGCAACGCGGAATTAATTGGCATGTTGGAAGGTAACCAATTTTCATCGTGGCACACGATATCCCACCGGCGATAACCGCTTCACTCGTGTGTCCTGATCGGTTTCTCCTTTCGTTTCATCCTCATTTCCATGGGCCATTAATCTCCCTCCACTTTGCAATTATCATTCGTCTTTCTATTTTCATTTGATTCTGTTGTTGTTGTTGTTTTTTTTTTTTCCATAAAATTATCGTATTCGAATGAATGGTTTCGAGGATTATGGATCCGGCAGCTCGCAGTCGATTCAATTTTACCGATTTCATTGTAGAAAAATTGAATTTCCATTAAAACGTTGAAATGATTTTTCAACGCGAATAAATGCATGCATAAAAATGAGTATCGAACGAACGAATTAGTTTCTTTCTTTCTTTCTTTCTCTCTCTCTTTAAATTCGACAGAAACAGTAGTAGCACGAAGCGAACTATCGTCAGCGATCGAGAGTGGTACGGGACAAAATCGTCCGTCACGAAAGATGTCGATTTCAAAAGTTTGAGCAAAAATTCTCAAACGATCAATACAAATTTGCAACGAAGCGTATCCGCCGACAATGTTGTAATTCGTTCACGCGGATTCAAACCGTCCGACAGACACGATCCGGCTAAAAGAAATTTTCTCGAAAGTTTGACCTCAAAAATACTACACTTCGAGATGGTGAGTCTCTGCGGAGAGGATTATAATGAAAAGCACAGAAATGTTTTTTTTTTATTTTTCCGATAAATACCAACAACGCTTTATAATCTATGGCCAACAGCTGCTGCGTGCTACTCCACTCTTGCTTCACGCTATTGCGAAAATACATCGAGATCAAAAGATTCTTCATAAAACGCTTTACTCGCCCATTCATATCTCCGAGGCTCGCACTAATCATTCGCCGATCGAATTAATCCACAATAAATCGCTCGCCTCGCTTTCAACGCTGTCATTATTCAGAATCCGCTGACGAAATTTCATAAAATTTCCAACTTTTTCCATCACTTTCCCTGGAAAATCATTTTTTTTTCTGCATTCGCTATCCAAACCATTTTTTATGTGTTTTACAAGAAAAAAATTGAACGACTCGAAAGACGAAATCTCATCGCGATAGGCGCTTCGGAGAAAATCAATTTTTCTCCGAAGTCAACTCAACTGTTGACGGAATCGAATATCGAAATGAGATCGAGTCGTTTGATTATCATTTCTGAACCTCGATCACTCGGGTTACTCAATAAAATTAAAACAATAAATTTCATTTCTTAGTTCAAATTTATCGATCGATTGATTCGAGAACTAAAAGATTTTTTGGATCAATCGAATTGTACATTGGAACACTCAAGAATGTAAAAATAATTGTTTATAATCGTTAGTCACTGCTTTTGTTCCGTGTTGACACGAGAAATAACAGTTTTGACGCTAAATAATTGACGAATTTGAAGCGTAGATTCAGTTTTCATACTCGTAACAAAAATGCAATGAAATTTGTCATTTTCGTGCACATTTTCAAATTTTCTTCTTCCTGAAATATTACTCCAGGACAGCGGCGAGGCGACACCGATCAATTTGCAAAAATTGCTCACCCCAGCGATGGACTCGACGGAACTTCTTACCAGAAACAGTAAGAAATTCGTTTCTCTCGATCGATTTCGTTTTCTATTTTTTTTTTTTTTTCAATGAATTCGCGAAAAATATCATCGTCGAAGAAATTTGACGTTGCGGTATCTCGAGATTTGGCTCGTGAATTGGAGAGTGTAAAATAAAAGATAAAAATCGGGGATCATGGAGCTCAAAAATATTTTCGATCAGTCGAGTGGCTTTTTGGTGGATTCAACTTTCAATTGAAACTGATCAAAGTCCAATTTATCGTGTACAGTCGACTGCTGGTGTGACGTTAAAAAAAAAGAAAAAATATAAAAGTTGCTTCGATTTATTTTGGCACGAATGTTATTTCGAACGAAATTGATTCGTAAGGAAGATCAAAGGTTCAAATATTTTCTCATTTCAAGAGAAAATGTACGCGTCATCCTGCTTTTATGCACCCACGCATCCCACGGTCGAGGATCAGGTTGAACTCGCTCGTAGAATCTCGTATTCGTTGAGCGACGTTAAAAACATGAAGAGCAAGGGTCAATCCATGTACGTGAACCGAAAGAAACGCTCTGTCAAGTGGATTCACGATGGAAATGGTAATCCTCCGATTGTACATTATCGAATAAACGTTTTACGAAAGACACCAAAGTTCAAAGAAAAAATTTTTTTTTGAAATTTCTTAACCGTTTGATAAATTTACGATCGACAGGAGACGAAGGAGAAGAAGAACCCTCGTCACCGATCCACAAGGTACTGTTCATTGTTTCATTGAAAATTTGGCAAATTATTCTGACAAAAAGTTGGAATAAAGTTTGTAAGAAAAAACGACCGAAACCTTGAATTTCCTTCTGCTCTCTCTTCATTTGTGTCAAAACTCGAAAAAAAAGAAAAAAAAAAAAACATTGAAATATATTTGTTTTCAAAGGACAAGCTCCCTCTGAAATGCATGATGAATCCAAACGGCAAAGTTATGGACATTCATGGCATTCAAGCTCTCGGAGAAGAGGTGAACGTTGGCACGAGTCCATTGAACGCTGAGAAGCTTTTCGACATTGTTCGCGACCTCAACAATCAAAAGGGGCGAGGTAACAATCGTTCGGATAAAAATAGCAAATTCGTGCACAATTATTTGTAATACTTTCATTTTTTTTTCTTTTTTTTTGTCTCTCAAAGGTGCCGAGATCTTTGCAAAGCGCAGAAAAAGGTCAGAAAAATGGGTAGTCGACAAGGAACAATATCAGAATCCAGCGACTCCTACAGGCCTCGGAAAAGCACCAAATTTTTCCAACAACTACGATAACGGATCTAACGAGAATTCGAAATTTACCAGTCTACCACCCCTGACGAGCTTACCAACTCCGACTCAGAATTACGATAACAAACCATTTTACAATCCATTCACCCTGGATCTCTCCCTCGAGAGTTTACCTCCCCAAAAAACAGGTGAGTCGAACTTTCATCGATAAAAATGTTGGTAGAAACACTTTTTAAATTTACTTCTCAACAGAACGAACCTCCACGATGAACTGAGAGAAGAAATTTCTTGATCTACTACGACGAAAACATAATCGAATCAACAAACTTTATTTTGCTCGCCACGATCTGTTGGTCCAACTAAAAGTCTTGTTGAATTAAAAAATTCCTTTTCTCAGTGTGGCAAATCAATTTTTTTTTTTTCATAAAATGGTCACTTTCGACTCAATTTTTCTAGCTCGTTTTAAAGACCGAAAATAATTCATTAATTTATCACATTTTTCTGCTTATAAATTCTAATTTATTTGCTACATACACGAATCAAGGATAAATCGAAAAGTGTGCGAAATCATTCGCAAGAAAACATCAATTTTACCTTGAGAATTTCACTTGATCTAATTTTCTGGCTCGACCGGTGCGTTATGAAGAACAAAAAGTTGGCAAACGTACCCCGCTCAAACCTTTGTATATTTTCGGTTCAGACTATAATCTCTGCGCGATGATTAATATCTCAGAAAATTTTTCAAATCTTCAAGAATCTTTTGATATCGACCTCGACGCTCTTCCATCGTTTGACATTTGACAGTTTTTTTTTCTTTCGTTCAATTATTCGGCAATTTTGTTATTCAGCACAAATTCTCGCATTTCTTCATCCCAAAACGACTTGCCATTTTCAATTCGATCAAATCCACAAATATCTATTTCCTTATCGAACAATGATGTAACAGATTATTTCGTTATTATAATCGACATTTTGAATCTTATCAAAAATCTCAGAAACAAACAAACGAGGAATCGTTTCCTCGTAACTTTTGTTATTGCATCCGAGACAACGATCGAGCCTTGATTGTGATATCGCGGTTCATGAAATCAAACTGAAATTGACCGTTGAATGAGAG
Source organism: Campoplex capitator (assembly GCA_037576405.1). Classification (NCBI taxonomy): domain Eukaryota; kingdom Metazoa; phylum Arthropoda; class Insecta; order Hymenoptera; family Ichneumonidae; genus Campoplex; species Campoplex capitator. Next base: position 557,018 of record JARBWI010000323.1, on the reverse strand, counting down.
CGATGGAAAAAAAAAATTGAAACAAACAGAAATTTATAGACATTTTTGAAATCGTGATGAACCTTCGACGGAACGAATATTTTTGCTATTTTGTCTGCCTCTTCCTCGGGGAAAAGCGTTCGGACGGATCGTTTTCGCATGAAGCTTTGCGCAGTTTTTATTTATCGATCGAGTAACTCAATTTTTTTTTCAACAATGAAACTTTCGATCGAGAAATTGCTTTATGTCCGGCTTTAAAACGTTCGCTCAAGTCGCATTAACATCGTGCACTAACGAATTCGATGAGGATTCAAAGGCTAAAAAAAATGGAAGTAAAAATGTGAATACGACGAGGAAGAAGAAATGAGAAAGGAAGAAAAATCGAACTTCGTTTTAGGAAACGATGAGAGACGAGGTTCTCTTTTATCGGACAGCAGTTCGGGAAAGTACGTCGAGATAAAAAAAGTTTATTTGCGAGAGATCGCGGTGGGTACGGAGCCGGAATATCCGATCGTGAACGAAGGGGATCGAGCTGTTTCGGTGGAGAAATCAAAGCGCATGTCTTTTGATTCGGGATCGATCAACGGTGATAATCGTAACGGTAATCGTCGTACAAAATCGTCCTCGATTAACGGCGGTGGGAATTATTATTCCAACAATAATTCGAAGCAAGAAATGAGTAACGGGAGAGAAAATAACAATTATTCGCGTCGCGTGTCCGAGCGTCAGGCCCATTCTCATCATCATCATCATCATCAGCAGCAGCATCATCATCACAATCATCATCAACAATACCAGCAGTATCAATTACGCGATCAATCGCAGCAAATGACAGAAGAAATGCCGGACGAAAGCGAGTACACCCCGGTTCCGGTGAAACAGCTGATCCAAGAGTTCGAAAAAACTTGTCGTCCGACCTTGCAGTACAAGCAAATCAGCCCGAAGATAATACCGATCGTTCAGCAATGTCCGCCTCTCGACAACGATCTTTCAAGATTTTTCGAATCGTCCCAGCACCAACAGGCGCCGAGATCTTCCGCCAACGGGCACGATGTTTCGGTCAAGAGAATAAACGGCGGCAATAATCCTCCGATGAAAATGAGCAACGGCAGCGGCAACTACAACGGCAACGGCTACGGACCAAAGCCGATTTACGCCGGTCAACCGGCCCAAAATCTCATCGGTCAAACCGTTCGTTACGAGGAGTACGACTCGAGCGAGGACGAGATCGACGATTCTTTCGGCGATTCCGGTTCCGAAGTGAACTATCGTCGAGCCGATCTTTCCGACGTCTACGACGATGGCTCCCACAATTATACCAATGGTAACGGCGCTCGACCCCTCTCCAATCGCACCATCGACGAGTACGAAATGTACGTCAGACAATTCGACGAATCCAACGAACTATTCGAAGCTCCTCCCGGCTTTCGTAACGCCGATATCGAACTCGTTAATGACAAAGATAACAACAACGATTCTGATCCCAAAACAATGGTTCTCGCCATGGTTGCATCTCAGGAAGAAATCCTCGACACCATGAAACACTTGCGAAATACTCCTGTTCTTGAAAATCTCGTCGGTGCTCCTTCGCCTCATTTCGTTGCTGACGTAGGCAAGTTAATCCGCATGTGCTTTCTGCCTTACTTTTTTTTTTCAATCGTACCTACCACTAACCCTCCAGCTACATCCGATGCAAAGCTACAGCAGCGGTTATGCGTGCTTCTGGATTTTAAATAACGGTTTTGGAATATTAAAAATATCGGTGAACTGCTGCTACGAAGGTTCATTGAAAAACCATTGTTTTCTGAACCTTTTTTTTTGTTTTTTTTTTTTTTTTCTTTGAACGTTAGTAGACTAGTGAGAAAGTTGGAAAATGCACGATTTTTTCCCTCCTCTTCATTTTCATTCGTTTCTGTGTGGATGCATTATCGAATATTTGTTTTTTTTTGTTTTTATCGAAACTCTTGACACGTTTTCTCTGATTTTGTAAACGCTCTCGAATTGACAATATTTTTTTGGTAGATTCGCGATTTATCCATTTAATTCAAAATTTCGAAAAGTGCATAAATGAAATGTAACGATTGTGGTCTAAAAAAACCTGCATTTTCGACGAATGCAACAAACTCGGATCTCCAAATTGGAAATACGAGTCGAACGAACAAATATTTGAGGAAATAATGAGTGAAAAAGGGGTTTTGATCATCGTCTATGATTACAGGTAACGAAAAACTGTGCGAGAGCACTTATCAAGGACCAAAAATCGCGAGTTATCAAACTCTGACGAATTACAACACGGCTCCTCGCGGTTGGGATCAAACGCAAACGTTTTATCGGCCCGTTACGTTCGGAAAGCAGCAGGAGCCGATCGCGTACTCAGATTTTTAAAGAGACGCGAGACGTCAGATTGTAAGTTGACAAAAAATGGTGAAAAATATTATTAAAAAATGAAAATTTCTTCGATGTTTATTGGAACTTGAAACTTTTTTGTTTTTTTTTTTTCACAGGGGATAATACCCGATCGTATTTTTGGAATAACGTGTAACCGATTGCGATCGGATAAACCAAAGCACGAAAAACTGGATTGTCTTTACCCGGCGTATTATTTCTTCGGATTGAATCCGATTTTCGAAAAAAAAAAAATTTGCAGTGTTCCTATGAAAATGGCCCGAAATCAAGTGTTACTTTTTTCTTTTTCTTTCATCCAACTATAAGCCCCGATCCGTATTTTCGATATGCAATGAGAAAAAGAATAAGAGATTCTCGATCGAAACAAACGATGTGTGTGGATTTGGTGATATTCGACGAAACTTGTATTACATGGCTTTAAAATTCTTTGCGCTTCCTCTCACGAAAAAAAAAAAAAAAAAAATATTATATTTACGTACATATATTAACGATGTATATTATTTATCACAGCCATTTTAAATGTTGCTTTCGCTGTGTTACGTTATTGCATTTTTTTTGTTTATCATATACAAATAAAATGTCGTTTTCTTAACGTTTCCGTCGCAGTTTTCCTGTATTTCTCAACCTCCGAATTCTTTTTTTTATTGTCGTTAAAAGGACTCGCAAAAATATATTAGTATAAAAATGGATTATTAAAAAAAATCTTTATTCGATCGCCCCTTTTGAGTGTAATTTACAAAAAAAATTGTTTACAAATGGAGAATATCTCGAAAGATAAGAAAAAACGGTCACCCTGGGATCTCGAAATCTGAACTAACTTTGTCTCAAACAAATTTTTGTTCGTGGACAAAAGACCTGTTTTTCTGTCAAAATCCTGATTCATCGATTTGGATACAGATTCATTCGACGAAATCGATTGATCGACGAAACGAATTTGTTCTTTTGCCAAGCTTCCTCCCGCGATAAGATTTTTTTAAGCAAAACTACAAGGATGGTCCATTTTTATTTTTCAATTGGCTGAAATCGATTTATCGATCCGGAAAATTTTTTGGGCAGATAAAAAATGATTGAAAATGCTTTCGGGAGCTCGAGATTCGCTCTCAATCTTCGTACATAGAAAAAGATCGAAATTAGTACAAAACTTTTGAGCAGCACATGCGGACAATAAATCGTGTATACTGACACCGAAGATTCAATATTATCTCATTTGGTATCATCCGATATTTGTGTTGTGGAGGTTTGCCCTTTTTCTTTTTCATTTACTTTTATCAATGTTTATTCGAATTGGAGATCCAACGACCGAAGAGCTATCTTATCGAAATTTTCAATCAACGTTATTCCAGGCTAGATCCAGCGATGTTTTCGAAAGAGCTAAACATCGAGAGAGTCTCTTTTCCAAATTTTCTCAATGAATTTTTCATTCGAAAAAAAAAAACATCAAAATAAATAAGTCTGCTGAAGAAATCGAGAAGAAAAATCAGCAAATAAATATCTAAACGAAAATTCTCCTCTCGAATAATACTGAACAATGAGAGGAACATTTATGATTTTTATAACGTCGTTCAAAGGTCGCAGATATTTCATGAAGACCGCTCGAATCGGAGTATAATTTAATCTCTCACTCTTTATTCGATCCCACGATGTTTGTGTTCTAGAGGCTCGGCCAATGCTGCTTTTTTTTTTTTTTTTTTCGAATGATATAATATCGAGTGTCCGATGAGTCGCTGAGCTTCTGGCAGAATTATCAGCTCGAAAATACTCCGTTTATATTTATATTTGATGAATTTCTTTACACGTGTACGAAATCAACGATTGTGTCGATGCAGCAAAAAAAATTCTGGTTTTAATCGTCAGCTGTATTTTACACTTTTCTTCTCCCCCCCCCCCCCTCCTCTCTCTCTCTCTGTCTTTTCAATAACGAACGATTTATCGAAGCGAGTAAATCTACCACACGGTATTATCACGAATAGACCGTTGTTGTGTGTACGAGGCGAGGGGGTCAATGTGAGAAGTCTCTCTCTGTACATATTTCTACACGTACTCGAACGCACTGCTTGAAAAAAGAAGAGAAAATGGTATAAATATAAGAGGATGACTGCCATTATCTCATTAGACTCTAGGCTCGTGGACAGCGAGCTTCGCAATGTTACCACGTCGATTATCGGTCTCGTTCTTGCTTCTTATTCTTCACATCTTTTCGTACGGGGATACCGCGCACATTAGAACACAAAATGTGAAAAAATCTACTTGCGGCTACGAGGTACGTTCCTCACAAAAAATACTTTTTTTTTTAATATATATATTCAAGTTGAATTTCTTATCATCGATTTCGAAAGAAAGTTTTTTTTAACAAAAATAAAAACAAAGAAAATCGGAGCTCAGATCTTTCAGCTTTATGCAAACGTGTCTTTGCATTGCAGAAACAAATATTCGCTGTTCTTGTGACTGTCAAAATGAATCGAGGCATCGATTTTTCAAATTTATTTGTTCATTCTGAATTGCCATCGCGAATAATTCAATAATGATTTGTCAGAAGTTTGAATTTTCCGTTTTATACAGTCGTGTCCTAAAGTTGATCCGAAGAAACTCAATGTTCATTTGGTCGCTCACACCCACGATGATGTTGGATGGCTAAAAACTGTCGATCAATATTATTATGGCAGCAATACGAGAAAACAGTTGGCCGGAGTTCAGTATATTTTGGATACGGTGATGGTCGCACTTCGCGGCCATCCGGAGAGGAGGTAAATTACAGTTTATTTTATGTGAAAACTTAATGAACTACAAAGTTTCTTTTTTTAATTTTAATTATTGCAATTATTTTGAAATTTGTTCATTGAATTGTTGAAATTCGAAAATTCTAACGATTTTTGAATCGATCTCAACGAAACTCGAGTTCTGCCATTTGTTCATCGATCGAAAACGTTCGTGTCGCAACGCAATTAATTGTACAGATTCATCTACGTGGAGACTGCCTATTTCTGGAAATGGTGGAACAGACAAAACGAAGAGATCAAAGAAGAAGTGAGATCATTCATCAATGATGGGAGGCTGGAAATCATCGGGGGAGGATGGAGCATGAACGACGAAGCTGTGACCCACTATCACTCCCTCGTCGATCAGTACACTTGGGGCTTCAGGTATGAGAGAAAAAAAAAGATCTTTTAGATCATTCTGGTCAACGAAATGTCAGAATTTCAAAAGTTTTTACAATTCGTTCACTATTTCCTGTTCGGATTTCCTTCGAGGGAACTTTTCGTTCACTCGATTCATTGGAAGAATATCAAAGCAATTAGAATCCTTTGTAACTCTTGATTTCCTGTCGTTCTTCAAAGACGGCTGAACGATACTCTCGGCGAGTGTGCGAGACCAAAGATCGGTTGGCAGATAGATCCCTTCGGTCATTCGAGAGAGCAGGCTTCGCTGTTCGCACAAATGGGATTCGATGGCATGCTGTTCGGACGTTTGGATTATCAGGACAAGAAGACTCGACTGGCTAACAAAACGGCCGAGTTCGTATGGAAAGCGAGTCCGAGTTTGGGTTAAGTCTATTCAATTATTCAGCAAACGAATTAAAATTTCACTGAAATATCGAATTTTTCACAATTTATTTATCGATTTCTTGCAAACATTTTTGCAGGCAGTGCAGCCAATTTGTTCACAGTCGCGATGTACAACACTTACTCACCACCTCCTGGTTTCTGTTTCGATGTACTCTGTTCCGATGACCCGATGATCGATGACCCCGAAAGCCCTGAATACAACATCGAAACTCGAGTGAGCTCGCTTGATAATAACGAACGAAAATATTTCTCAGACAGCAAAAACGAAAGAAAGTCATCGAAAAAGTCTTTCAGACATTTGGCTAATGATTTTTTTTTTTTTCCATGGAGGAGACTTTTAAAACGAGATCCCTGAGATCAGTGACATTGAAACTGATGAATCATCATTATTTTGAAAAAAAAAAAATAAATTAATAAAAATTCTATGAAAGTGGGTGGCTCTGTAGTCCACGAATCATCAACTTTTTTCTCATTCTCAGCTACGAAAACTAACGTACTCATTTATTTATTTATTTTTTTCATGCAACAGGTTAAAGAATTCACTAATTTTACGGACAAGCAAGCAAAGTACTTTCGAACGAATAATATAATAGTAACGATGGGAGGAGACTTTACTTACCAGCAAGCTCAAATGTCGTTCACGAATCTTGACAAGCTGATAAGGTACCAAAAAATAATCATTGGAGCTAACTCGAGCTCAGCTTTTCTCGTTGTTTTTCTTACGTTGTTGCTTTTTTTAGCTTTTTATACGTAAATATATATAATCGTGACGTAACGAGCCACCCACGAACGCTTTACCGAGCTACGAAATACCAAAAACCAAAAGTTTCGTTGAACAATCTATTTGATTTCGTTCACAAATTCATTCGCGAATCGTTTTTTTGATAAACTGAAATATTCGTTTCAATAAACTCGTGTCGCTTAACCCAGGTGGAGCTGTTTCGTGCTTTTTGCGAAATTCAATCACGAAGTTATGCCACCAATAATATTATTATCACAATGGGCGAAGACTTTAACTATCAAGACGCTGAAATGTGGTTCGTTAATCTGGATAAACTGATCAGGTGAGCCATGGGTGTGCTCGTTATTATCGATTTGAAGAAAAAAAATTATGATCGAATCGAAGAACATTGTAATTGAACCCGAAAACGTCAGAAATATTCTTCAATTGTTCAACATTTTTCAGATATACGAACGAATTGCACGGAAACGAGCTCAACGTTTTCTATTCGACTCCCTCCTGCTACCTGAAGTCATTGAATGATTTGAACATTTCGTGGCCCACCAAATCCGATGATTTCTTCCCATATGCGAGCGATCCTCATTCTTATTGGACCGGATATTTCTCCTCGAGACCAACGCTCAAATATTTCGAGAGAATGGGAAATAATTTCTTGCAAGTAAGTTTTCCTCGTTCTCTTACGAAATTTGAACGAAAATCAAAATTATCTTCGTCGAACATTCGTTTCGTCAAACGACGTTCATTTTTAATCGATTTTTTTCTGTCAATTGCAAAAGCTTTTTAACGATCGTTTCAGATCGTTAAACAATTGGCAGTTCTGACGAACATCAAATCGGAAGATTCGAAAATCGATCGGTTCCGCGAAGCTATGGGAATAATGCAGCATCACGATGCAGTTACCGGGACCGAGAAGCAGCACGTCGCTAACGACTATGCGAGAATTCTGCACACGAGCATGAGCCAAGGAGCTGAAATCGTGTCGGAAGCTCTCGGGTAAAATCCGAATCGATAAAATGGAGAAAAAAAAACAAAATTGTTTATGGAGTGAACACATTCGTGTTGTGCATTTACTCAATTTTGTCGAAAATCATATTTCCAGAAAATGGACAGCCAAAGAAGAAAATAAGGATGTCAGTTTGCCCAAATTTCACTCTTGTATGCTCCTCAACATCAGCTCTTGTCATGTCACCGAAAACAACAACAATTTCGTCGTCACTCTTTACAATCCTATGAGCCAAATGGCTTCGCCAATTGTCCGAATACCTGTTCAGGGCAAAGCTTACAGCGTCAAAGATTCGAACGGTAAAAAATCCCAAAAATCTGTAACTTTTCATACGAATTTTTTGATTTTTGTTATTCAGCTTGAGAAATTCCTGAATTTATTTCCTGATAGAAACAATTTTTCGTAGATTCAGATTTTGTTCAGTTGATTGAACGAAAAAAAAAAATTTTGATCATGAATGAAGCTAGGATTTTTGAAAATTTGATGTTTCAGGAGTTGAAGTTATGACTCAGCTCGTACCGATACCTGGCCCGGTCCAAAAAATGGCAGGACGAGTCAGCAGAGCTATCAATGAATTGGTATTTCGTGCTGATCAGATCGGAGGGTTGGGTTATCGATCATTTTACGTCAGTGAAAAACCGAACGTTGCTGAAGTCCATCGAGAGGATATGGTCGAAGAAATTTCCTCGATCGGCGGACCGGTATGACGTCAAAAAACAACAGAAATATAAAAATCACTGAAATTGTCAATTTTGACTTTTTTTTCTTCGTTTTTTATAATATTTCATAAAAAAATTGCAGTTGTACAACGTCACTGTCAACGACATTGGAAACGTTGAGATCGAGTGGATCAACAGAACGGGAATAAAGCTGGAGCAATCGTTCCATTATTACGAAGGAGCTGAGGGCAACAACGAAGTTTTCGAAAATCGATCCTCCGGTGCTTATATCTTCAGACCTAAAAGCCCAAGCACGAGAGACTTCAAATACGTGCTATCCAAGAACTTTTATAAGGGTACGAGAATTTTTCAGAAAAATTCATCATTTCAGAGTCATTTTTTTACTCTCGACAATCAGAGAGGAAAAGTTTTAAGAAAATTGCAGTGAAAGTTCGATAAAAATTGATCGTTTTAATTTTATCATCATTCAGGTCCCTTGGTAGAAGAATTACACTTGTCTGTGAACGACTGGATCAGCCAAATAGTGAGAATCTATAACAACGAGGACAAAATCGAATTTGACTGGATGGTTGGTCCAATCCCAACGGATTTGTGAGTCCATTTTTCCACGTCGATCAATTTTCCAGTTTCTTTTCCTTTTTTTATCAGGAAAACAAATGCTGAGGCTCTGATTTTCAGGGACAAGATCGGCAAGGAAATAATAACGAGATACTCGAGTACTCTGGTATCGAAAGGAACCTTCTTCACGGACAGCAACGCTCGAGAGATGCTCGAACGTAAAAAGGATTATCGTCCATCGTGGAATCTCGAACTGGAGGAACCGATATCTGGAAATTATTATCCAATCACTTCGAAAATTAGTCTTAAAGACGAGGATAAAGATCTCAGGCTGAGTGTGCTCGTCGACAGAGCTCAAGGAGGCTCGAGTCTGCGAGACGGAGAAATCGAGCTCATGGTTATTCATCTCAATCCTTTATTTAGTCTCAAAAATACTTTTTTCTTTTTTTAACATTCATTTTAATCGGAAAATATGAATTTTAGGTTCACAGAAGATTGCTCAAGGACGACGCTTTCGGTGTCGGTGAAGCTCTGAACGAAACAGCGTTCGGCGAAGGGCTCATTGCCCGGGGTCAACACTCCGTTTTCATCAGCGACGCCACCGACGTCGATGGCTCAGCTCTCAAGGAAAAATTGGCTACGATGGAATTAGCCCTGCGTCCCTGGACGCTGGTTACTCCAGCGAACGACGTTACTTTCGAGGAGTGGCGAAGCAAGTACAACATGCAGGCGAGTATTTTATTCGATCGCTTTCGATTTGGTCAAATGAAGAAAAAAAAAACAAAAAATTGGAATATTTGATCCAATTTTTGCTACGAAATTCACTTGGAATATATATTTCTCGTCACACAGGGCGATGGTCTCTGGAAAAAATTGCCACCGAACGTACAAATTCTGACTCTCGAACCCTGGAAAGAGAATAGTATTTTGCTGAGATTGGAGCACGTTTTTGAAGTTAACGAAGCAGGCACACTCTCGGAGCCGGTTACGATCAACATTCAGGTGCGTTTTGCAAAAATTCTATATTATTTTTTTTTTTATTTTGAGGATTTTAGAGTTTCGATAAATGACAATTTCTTATTCGATATTTTAATTAAATTCGGGAAAATTTTGGGATTTCAACTGAAGTTCCAACTATTCGGAGGTTTTTGGAATCACGAATCCGATAGGAAAGTGAAATTTTTGGCAGATGACTTCAATTTTGATTGGAAAATGTATTTTTTTAAAATTTTAACTAAATTTTGAATACGAGTAATTTGATTTTTCGTTATTCTGTTATTTCAGGACCTGTTTGCACCCTTCACGTTATTGTCGATCCACGAAACGACTCTGGGAGGTAATCAATGGATCGAAGACACGAAGAGACTCAAGTGGTATCCCGAATGCAATGACATCGATAGAGACTTCGAAAAGTACACTTCACCGGTATCGGTGAATGACTTTGAAATCAATGTCGTAATGAAACCGATGGAAATCAGAACGTTCATTGTTAAGGTGGCTCGAAAATGAGCTTCTTTTTGTTTTGCTCAATCGCGATGTTAGACAAAAACCTTTTATATTCATCGTTAAAAATATTTTTTACTTACAAACGTTTGAAAAATCGACGAATATTTCGGTTCGTCAAATGTTATTTTTATACGAATGGATGAATGATATTTTAGGAAAAAGTACGTCGCGTTACAATGTTTCGACACTGCTCGACTCGAGTCGAATCTTTAGAAAGTTTTACGAGCAGAATAATTAAAAAAGCATGAAAAATTTACGATTTTTCCACGCCAATTCGTTCGAGACCGATTACCAAAAATACTTCTCGAAATTAGTAAATTCCGAGCACTCTTGTATGACAAAATAAAGTCGAAAAATCTCAATGAAAATGTTTCATGATGTAACCCAATATCCTTCGCGCGACGACGACGACGCCAGCAAGTGAGAAGAAGAAAAAAAAACAAAAACGAGCGAGCAACGTCGACTCATTTGTTTCTATTTGTTTTTCGTAACCAACAAAAAATTCCGACAATTTCTTCTCGTCCGGACCTACGAGCAGGACCGATTGTGCTCGAGAACCTCAAAAAAAATATTTAGTTCAGAGAATAAATAATATTCAACTAGAAAAATGTCGAAAACTGCATTGGAAGAAGATTCGTCGTGGGCTCAAACTTTCGTAACCGTCACACCACAAGACGATGGATTTCTTCGCGAAATCGCTGACTCCGAAATCGTCTCCGGAAATCCTGATGTTCCCTTGGACTTGGGCACCTGGAATATCGTCCTTCGACGATCCCTCTTTAATACGACCAAAGATTTGATCGAACCTAAAGAACTGGATAAATCGGAGCGCGTCGCTACCGAAACTCAAACTTATCTGCAAGGCGTTCCCAGAGTCGAGTTACCTCTCGCTTATCGAGACGAAGCCACGCAAACCCTTTACATGGGAAAAGATGAAAAGTGCAACTTCGAAAAAGCCTTCGATGACGTGATCGGTGAGTTTTCAAATTTGGTTAGAAATTTTGATCACTAAAAACAACAATTTTTCTCATTATCATTATTCATTTCGTTGTTTATGTCAAATTTATAGTTCAGCGATAATTTTTCATGATTTTAATCAAAAGTTTTTCGTTTCTATTTCAATAAATTTTTTAAAAATGATGGATGATTTAAATTTGAGGAAATTGAACGTAATTTCTTCGTCGATTGAATTTACACTTTTATTTTCACTCCCAAAAGCATTGCGATTGACTTTCTCGATTTTCGACAAAACTGATTTCCGATTGGAAAAGTATTTCAATAAAAAAAAGTAAAAATTCTCATCTTGAAAAATGATTGAATCGAATGTGGCAAATTTTCAGCTGTTATGAACGAGAAGCCACTGCCCGAATGGAGAAAAAGTAGGTACGTTCAAACGAAGATTAAGTTCGAGAATGCAGCGTCGTTGGACGATGTTATAGGAGTTTTGGAAATGCGTCATTCCGAGACAGATCTGGACGAATCGGATCAGATTTCGTCGAGTAATATCGAATCCTTGGATGCGGTGAACTTCTTGGTCGACAGAGCTGTTTGGATGTCCGAACCGGTACCAGTATCGAAGATCGAAACGAAGGAGGAAGAAGTCGAAACGATGATAAAGTTCAATCATGCGTTACAAAGATTGACGATCGATCAGGAAGTACAAACAGATATGACTTGCGATCCGAAATTATCAAATTTGATGTTAGTTCCCAGGAGGAACGAGACTAAAAGTATTTCTAGAAACACTGACAGTGAAAACGAACTGATTGATTTTGGTCGAAAAATCATCGGATCGGATGAAACTGACAACGATAACGAGGCGAAAGAATCTGATCAAGAAACGTTCGAGTCAAATTTAAAAAGATATGAGACACAAGATTTTGATCGAAAATCCATCGAATCGGATAAAACTGACTACGATAACGAGGTGAAAGAATCTGGTCGAAAAATCTTATTGTCGGATTCAGAAACTGACATCGAGACACAAGATTTTTATCGAAAAACCGTCGAGGCAAATTTGGAAAAAGCGGTCGATCGAAAAACAGAAAATAACGAACGTAAAGAAACAATGAGTTTCAATTGGAGAGAAGCTTCTCCCCAAAGAAATTCATGGGGAGTAGTTGCTCCTGATTCAAACAGGAGAGTGAACACGTTGTCCAGGTCGTTACGTCCCGGCGTCGGTTTATCCCGAAGGGAAAAAGCAAAAACAGAAAATATTTTGTTGACGGATGGCCAGTCCTTCGTCTCGAGAAACCGTGACGAAGCGGCTCGAGATCCAAATTTGAAGCCGGCATGTTACTCACGCGGATCGATTCGTTCGAGAAGCAGTATAATAAGCAATAGCGAAAACGCATCTTCGAGCAGTCATGTATATTACGAGAGGAGTTCATCCTCGTTAAACCTGAGAGCGGGACGTCAAATGCCTGTCAAATGTGAAAAAAATTTACCGGCTAATGACGAGCGAGCTTTGAAATTATTGAAAGAGACTTTTTGCACGAAAAATGGCCCGGAAGAGCCGTTGCCGAGACGAGGTGCGTGCAGATGCGCGAACGAGAGAGATCCTAGTAAAGATATTAGATATGACTGAGCTTTTCTTTCGTTTCGATAAAAAAAAAAAAAAAATAGAATCATAAAACATCGTCATGTGTTTACTAAAACGTTCTTGTAGAGGTCGTGGTAGAAAAATTGTAAATTGCGAAAGAATGTTGGAAAATCTACTCGAATATGAAATCGATGTCGCCAAGTTCATCATCAGCAAAATAATTTTTTTATTGTCAGAATAACTCTCGAATCGATGTACGCACAGATACATTTGTTTCTATAATCAATATTTGTCATCGTCACAATGAAAAGTTGTGCGATTCACTATGCGCGATGTATGGAAGAAAAAAAAACCATTTTTTTTCCATTGATTAGCGAAATTATACGCTTTTTTTTCTACTCAAGTAAATGCAAAAGTAACAAGAGTTCTTTCCTCTTGTCGAACATCAGTAATATCAAGCAGTTTTCTCTTCAGAGAAAGTGGCAGAATGTAAAATAGCTCGAAAAATAGAACAAATCTGAAGAAATTGATTTGTTTTTTTTCCACTAATAATATCAAACTATTCTTTCATGTTTTTTCGTTATTTGTTTCCTTTTTTTTTGCTATTCTGTAGGAATAAACTGATGAATAAAAAATAAATGTATTAGTCGTTTTTGGTGGGCGTTGTTGTTGTTTGTGAGACTTTGAATTGCTTAATAAATACTTAAAAATTATAGAATAAAATTTATAACTAACGATGAGAAAACCTTTCCATCATTCGTATTGTTGCGAATGGAAGCACAGTTTTTAAGAGCGTTATCCCGTCAAGGTTTTCGAGCGTATGACACGATGAATAAAGTTGCTTTCTGTATTGTCGATTTATTCGATTTGAAGGATGATTTTTTGCGGGTGAGTGATGTATTGCTGTAGCTCTTCAACCCCTTAACTTTGCAGGATTCCCTCGATGGGATCCGATCCCATCGAGGGAACCCAAATAATATGAACGAATTAATGAGAGTGTGATTTACGATGAAATTTTGGCAGAAAAATATCTGTTTGGCATTGAAGTTTGTCTCGATGACCGCGATACGAAATCGCGAGAATCGTTGCAACGTCCTCTTCTACTCTAAAATCGCACTGATCTTTTCTCTTTCTCGCAAAACACCGAATACGACATTGATTTATATTTTTGTACTCAATTAAAATTATTCAGCTTCTTTTTTGTTCTAATAATCGGCTTTTTTCGCGAGAGCAGAAAATCATCTCGCAGAGTCTAACGATCGATTCATTGAATCGATTAAAACCACGAAGGTTTAGGAATTTTCTGCGATAATTATTAATAATTGACGACTTGTGAATTCTAACGAGTCTCGTAGATATTTTTCTTATTTGAAATTGCTATCTAAACGCTTAAAGTCGCTCGTTTTCTTCGGCTTCGTCCTCGGTGGCTGATTCTTTTGTCGTTACGTCGTTCATCTGCTTCTCCTCTTCCGAAATGTTAGCTACTTTTTGAGCTTGACTGTAGTCGTTCCACGGTTGGATATCCGCGGAACCGAAGAGCCAAAACAATATCGTTGCCGAGAAGAACACCGCTGCCGAGATCCAAAACATTATACGCCATTCTTCGACACCGTTCTGTAAAAGATGAAAAAAACATTTCATTTTTTTTCGTTTCACTAAAATTCATATTTCTGCATTTGGACTAATCTTAATAATTACGAAAAACTAGAAATGAATCCGTTTTTGTTTCGTTCGATAAAAGTTGTACGATTTTGATTTTTGATACTGTAAACAAAAAAATCTTGACTTCCAACTATTGAAAAAAAATGGTTTAAAAAATATCTTACTCTTTCGTTAGTCAGAGCGCCGATAATCGGCGGTATGATAAAACCAGGAAAACTGCCAAAAGTATTCATTATTCCATAAAGAGATCCGGCATAATTTGGCGCCAGATCTTGATGATTTTGTAAACTGGTCTGGCACGCAGCACCGTTGAAACCTAATGCTAAGATGAGCATTATTATAGCGACCGTTGAATTGCAGCCAACGTAAGTCATGATTATCAGAGCCGCGCCTGGTCCAACATGAGCTGAAAAATGAATTGCGATTTAGAGACTAAATACCATCGAAAAAAATCAACTCTCGTTAACGAAATGTCAAAATAATAAATAAACTTACAGAAAATCATGAATATCTTTCTTATCCACCGAACCGTGAGTATTTCCTTTCTCCTCACGTAATCACCGGCAGCAGCGAACAAAACACCGGCTCCGAGACGAGCGATGTAAGGTAAACCTGTGAGGAATCCACCCTACAAAAAAAAATCACAAATAAAATATTAAGATTCATCGGATAATTGAATTCTCAACGCAATTTATGAATTATAAATTAAAATACCGATTTCATATTGAATCCTAGCACTTCCAGCGTGTATTTTGGTCCGTTAGTCGCGATGAAGTAGATTCCCCACATATTGGCAAAGTGAGCCCAAAGAAGGACGAGGAATGGCGGCGAAGTAGCCATTTCCAAAAACGGCAGTTTAGCCTGTAAACGATGGTGCAATCAGCTTTAATATTTTTCCTCACTCAGATTATTTTCTTTAATAAAAAAGAATGACAGTTTCGCCAGTTCATTCATTTTTACAAAAAAATGATTGATCTACTCTCGAACCTTCAGATTGGAAATTCATTTTTCTCTTTATATTCAACAGAAAAATGATGTTTTATCGTCGAATTTATCGATTTTTATATTTTAACCTTTTGTTTTGACACGGTTGTGCCAATTTTTTCTTTGATGTATGCTTTTTCTTGGTCGGTTATCGTCGGATGTACGTCAGGTGTATCATAAGCGAGGAAGAACCACAGAACATAAAAAACGAGCATTATGCCACTGGTGACATAATAAGCAGCTTGCCATCCGTACGAGCTTATAACCCAACCGCAAAGTGTGAGTGTAACGAAAGTTCCAAAAGGTCCGCCTTGCATGGTCCAAACGAACATGCCCTTTTCGCTGGGCGGCACCCATCTCGCGATCATCGCGTGTAGAGCAGGATAAACGGCACCCTGAGAAAAAAAAACCAATAAGGACGACAGTTTTAGAATCACTGATGAATAAAAGACTTTTTTGTGGATGACAGTTCTTTTGAGAAACTTGGAAAATGGAAATGTCAAGGTCAGCATGCAGTGTGGTGATTTAAATTTTGGAAACTCACTCCAAAGAAACCCATGACGAAACGAAGCGCGAATACGAAAGTATAGTGCACTCCGGAAGCCCATGGCATCAGAAGATTCAACAGTGCCGGAATCAGTGTTGCAAATCTAAATACGATCAAAAAATACATTTCGTTAGTTCAATGAACTCGTGTGGATTTTGTGAAAACGTGACAAGTGTGTGCATCGATTCTACAGGAAAAAACGGTTTATTCTTGTTGATGAAAATTGTGTGGAGCACGTTCAGTCTGTGAATATTTTGCGTCAATTTTTTCTTGTCAAGCAAACATCGGAAATCAATTTGTATTTTTTTAAAAGTTAAAGTTTTGATATTTCTTTTGTTCTCATCTTCAATTGGACAAATACTCACGCGACAACTTTTGCACCTCCATATTTTTCAGCCAGCATACCAGCGGGCATACTCGCCGGTAAAACTCCATAGAAATATCCCGCCAAAAGAGCTCCTACGACGTGTTGATTCCATTCGTAACGTTCTCCGTACTGAAATTGAGAAGAAAAAAATCTGTAATTAGTCAAAGGTTTTTGAATTCCCTTCATTTGGTCCTGGTGAAACAAAAATTGTGTTTTTTTCGACTCGTTGTAATTATGGAAAATGAATTAATAAATTTCGAATATTTTTTATGGTATTGGCTACAAAATCATTCGTTAATCGATTCAGCAAATTTTGCCAAAATTTGTTTACTGCAAAAAGCTTTTTGAGAAAAATCATACTGTCGAGATATTACATAACGAGTAACGAATAAAAAATATTAAAAAAAAAAAACGGATTGGCTGGAAGAATAGAAAAGAGACTGAACGGTAATGCACGAAAGCCTTGGACCACATGACAGTGGGCGCGAGTCGAATTCCAATCGACGTGGAATGTTTCGCATGCATATATCAAGAGCTTCGTGACTCGTTGAATATTTTTTTTATTTTATCTTCAGCGAGAGACTACACGGTACTCGAGTGATCGACTTGCTCAGGTTTTGCCGGCCAAACACGGGCACGATAATTTTATTTCAATGCTTTTTTTTTCGAACCTTTTCTCCAATAAATCTATTCACACCTACTCATTCGGTGGCGAATTCTTATTTTAGTACAACGTCAATTCATTTCGCTATCAAAATTCTTCGCGATTCCAACAAAATTTCTGAATTTGTTCAACTTTTTTCAACATATTTTCCTGTCCAATTTCGAGCTGCAATTTCTAAGAAAATCGAATAGAAAATCAGAGAATATTTCAAGAAAATTTCTTTCAATTTTGGTATTAAAAAAAATTTTCAGAAAAAAAAAAAAATTCGTTGCCTTCGAACGATCATTTTAGTAAAAAATTCGTTCCATTTTTTCGGCATATTTTCCTGTCAAATTTCGAGCTGCAATTTCTAAAAAAAAAAACCGAATACAGAATCAGAGAATATTTCAAAAAAATTTTCATCAATTTCAGTACGAAAAATAAATTTGAAGAAAAAAAAAACTAATAAAAGTGTACTCACGTCCGGCAATATTCTGGTACCGTTGATAGTCGAGTTGGGAGAATGTTCGTGATGAACACAAGCATCGGATTCTCTGTTTTTGCCGGGAGCGCTGACCATCGCAACGATTGTTATCGATAAATTTGTTCGTATGACGTACGAAAACATACAAGCCAAGAACATGAGAGCTCCGAGGATACCTCGTCGAGGTATCTTCTCTGAAACAAAAAAAAACCACTATTTTTCAGATTCAAAATCAAAATAATTCATGAAAATTCGTAAAAAACATTTCTTCTCTACTCATCAGGAGCTAAATTGTCATACACCGTTTCTAAAAATTGTATTCGACCTCAATTTCACCAAGTTCGAATTATCTCCTTGGACTGTAAATCGCAAATATTGACGCCGAGCATCAATCGTTCGAAAAATACTGTATCTGTGCTGGCCAAACATTGCGAAAGTCCAGAAACTCGTTTGAGAGCTACGAGAGTCAAAAAAAAATTACGATTTTTTCATTATCCTGAAAGAAATCGTTTTCACGATTTGGATCAACACGTTTTTATCTACAAAAACGATTTCATACGTTTTCCCAATTCCAAGAGCCCTCCAAAGCTCCATTTATGAGTGTCAAAATGACCAGAAAATGTGTAAATAAAAATAAAAGAATTTTTTTTTATTCAACGATTGTTTGACATATTGAAATACAAATGAGAGAATCCACGTCGACGAGTTTTATATTATTGAGAGTTATTTTATGGGCGATGATTACTGTTCGACTCGATGGGCGATGTCACGAATCGCATTCCATTCGTGAGAATATTACTGCGGACAATTGGAACCGGCATGATTTTCAATTGATCTAAATAGGGGGGGCGTGAAAAGATCTGACTCAATTAGAGTGAATGAATAAAAATATAAAAATAGTTGAGGAGTAGGGTGACTGAAAAGCACTGAGAATGGAACGCTCCGCGAGGGATTAAATTCGACTACGGATGTTAGGTGGAAGGATTGAGCCTGTTCATCGGCATTTAAAGTTTTGACGAACCGCGAGAGTGAGAGAAGAATGCACGGAGGATATTTGTTCGGTGAATTAATGTCTTTCAAAAGTGCGAATTCTCTTCCGACGTGTAAGCGGTACAGATAAGAGGAAGAGATAAACATTCGCTGGTTAAAAGGGAATAAATCGCTTTTTTTTTTCGTATGCAACGACATTGAATCTGACACAATGAAAAATCGTTACGTTTTAATAATAATAATTAAAAAAATTATAAATAATACGATTTTCGGGTGAAACGTCACGGAATTTTTATCCTTCTTCGCATTTCTTTCAATCTTTTTGTATCAGGCATTTTGTGTGCACTTTCGAGTCCTCGAATCCAATCTACTGGGATCATTTATTTGATTTTTGTTTTTTAATTTGAATAAAAATATTTTTATATGTGAATAATATTATAAATATTTATCGCAGCTCAACATGCTCGTTAAATTTGTGGAAACTTTTTGAAAATTGAAAATCGCAAAATAGTTTTTTTTTCGATTAATCTTGAATATAAAAATATTCGAATGAAAGAAAATCATTTCTTCGAGTTAAGGAGCTTCGGTACAGGCGATACAATGTTGCCATGCTAAACTATGTTAAAAACAGAAAAAATTTCAAAAAGTTGAAAATTTTATAAAATTTCGTCAACACATTCTTCACTGCCAAATTTGACAATACAAATTTTTTTCAGATTTTTCTTCTACACAGTTATCGAGTAATTGAAGACTAAACGTTCACGTGTATAAGCATAGCGTTTCTATACATATAGGTATACACTTCGGGCATAAGAAATCTGCTTTAATGCATAATTACTCGATAACTAAGTAGAAGAAAATTTTGAAAAAATTCGTGTTTTCGTACTTGATGTTCAAGAACATTATCACCAAATTTTATTAATTTCTTAACATTTTGCCTTTTGTACCGAAACTCCTTAAATGGAGTTCTGTCAGGCCCCGTGGGACATGGAAAAAAATTTATTCGATCCAAAGACGTTTTTTTCTGGGTTGCCAGTGCAATTAGCGAAAAATTTTTTCTTTAAGCTCCTAAATAAATAACGAAATACTTGGCTAACAATTCGAAGCGATTGCTTTAAACGAATGCAAATTTAAGGAAATCTGTTTTGTTTTTCCCGATAGATAAAATCGTAACGCGCGAGCAAACATTATGATATTTTTTTTCTTTTTTATTCTTATTGAAATCCGTTACGTAAAGTAGTCGACTCGCATCAGAGAGTATCATTTATCATTATTTCATCGTTTTATTCTCTTGAGTACGCACACTCGAGAGATACGAGCGTCGGATATTCGATCGGACTTCTCTCAACATCAGTCGGTCAACGCGGCGAGAAACGAAGAGCTTTCATGTATAAATAATCTGCCAGTGATCTCTAAATATAGATCCAAATAATCGGATAATAAAAGAAAAAAATTTTAATCGACGATTTTTTTTCTTTTTTTCTTTTTACTTTCAATATTTCGTCGTCTGACTTAGCCGAATAATCGTTGAGTCGAAAGCGAAACGAATCGACTCGGCTGCATGCACGTTAGCGAAAAACGTTTGCAACTTTTTTATCGATCTTTTAATCCAGAAGAAAGTTGCAAAATGTTCCAAGAGATGGCGAATATCGTCAGGCCGGGGAATTGGCATCGCCTAGGGTGGTGGCAACCGGAAAAAAAAAATGAAACCACCGGAAACGTGTCGCGGCTTTTTTTTTTTTTGCCGCGAACCTTGATCGATTCGTTTACATAAGCGCGGTATTTGTTTACGTCAATCTAGCGAATAATAAAATGTATCGCGTGTGGGAAAAAAAAACGTGACCGTCTCGTTTCGCTGAGCTCATTTTATTCGGCTCAATTGCTTTCGTATTTTTTTCTTTTTTTTTGCCAAATTAATATACTCGTACGAATCCGAACGATTCTTTCGTCGAAGTAAGTATTCGAGGGACGAAAAAATGATGAAATTTTTAGAGCTAATAAAATCAGTGAGAAAAACAAACATTTGAAGCAGAAATATTGTAATGCAAAATTTTACTTTTTCTTTTTGTTTGCAAATCATCGGGAATCTTTTCGTCGAGAAGAAATCGATGAAATTGATGCAATACAGCGAATTCAGCTGTGAGGAGATATCGCGCGAAAACGCGTCTTTCGCACTTTTGCGATCGTAAATAAATTGATCCGGGCGATAACGACGGTAATTTCGAATCTGGCAACGTCGCACCAAGTTCACTGTCTCAAGTGTGCTCAAAAGTTTGTGGCTCCAAGCGGGAAACTTGGAACCCGCTTTTCCCGCTTTCGAAACGAACCTTTTTTTTTTTTAGGCTAATTCGTTGGAATTTGAATACAAAAAAAATGGAATTCAGACGAAAAATCATGAAAATGACATTTTTTCGCTGTTTGAACCGAATAAAATAATATTTTCGATGAAAAAAAAAAAAGGGTCGACACACAAAATCCAAGAGTCTCCATTTTCGAGATAAAATCTAAGATTTTTTTGGGTTATCTTGCCACTCCGATGGCGCAGATAAAGAATTTAAAAAAATGAAAAAATTCTTTTTCGTAAAAATTAATATTTATTCACGAAATACGTAATTCGTTATTCTTCGTTCGAAATAAAAGAATTTCGAAACGAAGACACAAAAATATAATCCCGTATCAACGTTTCCAGCGTGTTCGCAATGGCGAAGAATATTTAATTTTTCTTTATTGAAGTAGTTGCTTTATCCGTACGAGTGTGTTTCAAGGTGTTCGAGTAATTATTCTTTTATCACAAATTTTTCCGCGAGACGAGCAAGCGAGTGAGCAACAGGTTCTCGCTCATTAGACCGTGCCGCATTCCTATTTGAGAATACGCGATTCTTTATTTTATTCTCGTAATAGGCGGAATTTCTAACGATATTTTTCCAACTGAGATTGCGCCGTTTATGAAAGGTCGACGCATTTTTGCGCGTCGTTCCCCAAAAAGAATAAGAATTTCGTTGTGCGACTGAAGCGGGAGGAAAATCGATCGAAAAAGTTGTCAAAATGACATTTTCGCGTTTCGAATTTACTCGCGAAAAGATTATCGAAAAAAATGAATAAAATCGATAAACTTTCGTTCGAATCGAAGAAATCGAATTTCTAAAATAAATAAAAATATTTTTGACTAAGAAAATGAGAAAATATTTTGAATAAAAGATAAAACGTGAGAGGCTCGAAAAGCATGTACGCGAATCGCGCGATACATTTTAGTATTGCACAAGAGATTGTCGTCGGGACGGAATATTAAATCACGTTTAACGAGGTCCAATGTCAGCGACAACGAAACTCAAAGTGCAACGTTCGAATGAGAGAAAAACAATTTTGTTTTTCATCGAAAATTCATCGTTGGTACGAAGCTATATTTTTTATTCGTTTCAATATATATATATATTTATCGTTGTAACGAATTTTTCGATGTGGAAGAGGACGATCGAATGAAAAAAAAAATTGGCAAAACTTTTGTTTCGTCCGAGCTGAGCCGCCGCCATGTTTTTTTTTTTACGAGAATTTACAAAATATTTTTGCAAAAAAATTGAGGAGGATATTTTGGCTCGAGACGTTACGCAATTTCGTCGTGTCTTCTAAAACATGCAAAAGACTGCACAAACACAGGAGCTCGGATTACGAACACGAGGAACAACGAAATAGAGAAAAAAAAATTTACAAAAAAAAAACGAGAGGCAAAACAAACCGAAGCCAACTGTTTGACGCGCGCGTCTCTGGACGAAGGTAATCCCGCGTAGAGGCGCAGATAAATATATACAAATATACGTATGTATTTGTCAGTGTTTTAAGACCGTGTCAGACGCGCGTATTCAGTCGTAAAAAATGAAAACGTTTTTGTAATGAGTCAAGAACACGCGATTTATTGTAATTTCATTTATTTTACGTAAATTATAACATCGCTACACGTGTTCTCGGTCACACGTGCTGATAAGTGAAAAAAAAAAAAAAAAATGTCGTGTACGCTTTTGTTCGAAGCGATAAGTCGCGGGGGAAAAATGCTTCGACTATGTCACGGCGAATAAAAACGACGCGAAATGTCGGAGACACTTCGAAAAGTGTTGAAAATGAACTGTAACGAAAATGACGGAATATTTTTTATTCCTTTTCTCGGAAATATTTTTTTCAATTATACGCGAATTTTATTTGGTCTATGAAAACACTGATTGGACGAGGAAAAAAAAATACAACACGGATCGGAATACCGAAGGGAGCATCACGTTATTGTTCGTTACAGGCTTTTCGTTCGACCGGTTTTATTTTCACATCAATCACATTCCACTGATCGAAGCTTAAGATTTGAGCTACAGGTAGTCAGGATTGCACGTGTGCAACGTCGAGACAAGCCGATCCCTCGAGGGTGTTTGAAAAAATGTTTTTCTCGATCTCGACCAATTTTTAGTACGATTTTTTGACGCGAATGGAAGAAAACTTTTCGAACGCAAACGCATTTTCGATCGCTTTGAACGAGATTCAGCTGAATCTTGCAACAATTATTTACAATTTATTTAAAAAAATAAAAATATACACTCTCGATAAATCTACATGAAAAATTGTGTAAACAATTTTCTAATCGTAATAAAGAAAAATTCTTTCAAACTTACCGTTCAACTCCCTCAGTGACGCCATTGTTATATTTTTCTTCGAATTTTCAGTGTTATTCTTTCCACCGAAATTGAACAATTTCCTCGAATTCTCCAAATTTTTATTCCGTTGTTTATTTTATTATTTTTATTACGCACCACCTAGCGGAGAAATTTACAAACGATAGATAACATAAAACGCGTTATTTATTTTCCGGTATTTTGGTTTTCGAACGAGAGAAAGGGGATGGTAAAAATTGTTCGGGCGTCTGAACGCGACGCCGAGTCAGAACTGAAGCGCCGATGCTCCGAGGTCAGTTAACGCTTATACGAGGGGGGAATCTTTGAGGATGGTGTCGTGCGTCGAAACATGCGAGTCCCCGAGCAAGAGCGGGAGCGATCGAGCTAGAGTAGAGGAGAAAGTGAGAGAGAGATAGAGAAAGAAGGAAAAATAGAAAAAGGCAAAAAAGAAGAGAGAAAAAAAAGAGAAAGAGGGAGGGAAAAAAGAAACAGCGAGAAGTTGATTCGATACGAGACCCTCGACCGTTTGGTCTCCGAACGTTGCATCATCATCCTCCTCGCATTTGCTATGAAATTCTCGTGGTTTTGATTTTCGAGTTCGAATCTCGTTCGTTACTCGAACATGTCTTCTCACGTGGCCGGCGTGGGCGTGTTCCTCCCTCTCCTTTGTCCGTGACGTTCGCGAAAGCTCTGCTTCTTTTGCCCGTGACGTACTTACGCAGTGGAATTTCGAATCGAGATAAGCGAACCTTTGATTTTCAAATTTTCGATTTTCTTTAGGAAAACTTTGATTTTTCTTAACTGAGCAAAATTTGTTCACGAGACTCTTCGATAATCCGTTCAACTCGTTAAAATTCTAAGGGAGAAGTCGTCGACGATTTTCTTCCGTGTAAAAAAAAAAAAATCTCGTTATTTATTATTTCATCACCGTTGTGCTCAGGATTCGCGATCGGAATCCGAGAGTTTCGCGTTTTCCCGCCAAATCCCCGGCATTTTGCATCATCCAGTTGCACCACGAATCGACATTTGTCGCAACCGAACAGCTGATCCGTGCTAAAACCCTTTTTTTTTCCAAGACTAAATCGTTCGCGATTTTAGTTCAAAACGTTTTGGAATGTTTCCGGACTTTGTGAAACGCAGTTCGAGACGAGTATTGATCCGCCAGGGGAACATATTTTTCCGAAGGTGTCGACAAGGTCAAACAAGGTTGCCCAACCCCGTAAAAGCGTGCGTTCAATTTTCCACCCAAAGGAATTCCCGTCACTCGTTATTTCGCTTGGTATAGTATTTTTTTTCTCTTACCCTTATCGTCAACGGGAGATAAAAATTTCCGTTAATACGATAACATTATACGGCGGCACCGAGATAATGGAATGTCACTTGAGATACAAAAAAATCCGATCGGCAAACGTAAACGTAAACGATTCAACCTAAATATAATTATGCAAACTTGAAAAAAAAAAATTGGAGAGATAAGAATTTAATGTCGTTCAATTTTTAAGCGTGTATATTAACTAGGCTATCAAATTCGTTCCCAATTATTCGTAAAAATTAGGTTTTTCAATAGTAAATAGATTTAACGGTTCAATGAATTTTCGTAATATTTCGATCGCAGATACGAGAGTCGTTAATATTTTTAGGCATTACTGTGAAAAAAAAACGTTTTTTTTTTTCAAACTTTGACCGTTAATGACAGCTATTTGTGGAAGAGAAATTTTTCTCGGAAGCTGAAGTTAAATTAAAAAGTTCGAGCGTAAAAATGATTTTTGGACAAAAAATTTCGATAATTACACGAGATATTGGAAAAATTTTAAACTTCTCTCAATCTTGTGCAACAGCGCAAGATGCAAGATGATTGAACACTGAACAAAAATTCGTGAAGAAAAGATCGAGGACGATTTGGAGCTTCGCTTTTAAGAATGTGTGTACGCGTCAAGGCAGATGAAATCGATTTAATAATTGCAAGAGTATCGAATGAAATAAACTGCGTTACGTGTGTGCACAACATAGATACACTCGAAACGACGAACGAAGGCTATTCGAAGGCCTCGAAGCCATCTTCTATCTTCTTTGTAAGCAAAACACACAGTACCTTCATGTAAATTGACATGCACGTGGAAATACGTACGTGAATATCACACCGATAATCATGTAATTAGAGGTCTACATTTTCAAGCTCAAATTACAAAAATTGCCACTTGTTTCATGTCGCGAGAAATCGGATAGTTTATCCAACAATGATTTTGAAAATTGACGATAATAAGATTATGAAAATCTAAGAAAATCGCAACATTTTTTTATTTCGATTAATAAAATTTCACACAGTTCAAATCACTTAACGCCAGGAACGACAAGAGTCCAATGAAATTTGAAATACCGAACATTACTCAAAAATCCATTTTTTTTTCGATGTTCGACACGTGTGAAGGGGTGACCTAACCCTAAAAACCAGACCAGCGTCGTCGTTTCCCAAAACAATTTTTTTCCAGGTTCCCTTGCTCTCGATCCTTCTTTTTTGTGAGGATAAATAAATAGATAGAGGTTTTTTGAGAGTGTATCGAAGCACAAAAATTTACCGGTGAGATTCTGTAGAGACTCGGCTAAACGAAAAACACAACTTGTTGAATATTCGATTAAATTACAAATAGAGCACGAGAAAAGCGTCACCGCGTGCATCGACTCGGCGTGCGAATGAGTCTTCGTCGACGGACTATGGACTTCGGGACGCGCCAAACAACAAAACACCCCAGTCAAGCACATTCGACTGGCCGATTTATTCTCTATATATATACAAATATTTTCTACATATATATAGACGAATATAGCTGTCGAGCGTGTGCTAGAAATAAGCGATAGGTCCGTGAAAGCTTAGGGGGTATATATTTTTATCCTAGAAGGCGTCTATCGTGCGATCGCGTCTCCGTGGTTATCGACCGTAGATAAAAATGATTCATAAATTCGTAAAATATTTTATGATGTGTTTTTTTATATTCACTAGTACAGTGATGACATACTCAAGTTTATTCATCACTGCAAGTTCAACGAGTTTGTAAAAACTGTGAAATAAGGACAAATAATCACATTTTTTGCACAAATTGTCATATTTTTTTTTCTCGCTACAAAACGGAGTCATAAAAGCTTTTATCAAAGAATGAACCACGATTTTTTGTAATCCATTGTGCTTCTTCGAATAATTACAGAAAATTCAAATTTATTCGGATTTTTTAATGTTTTTTCGTTGTTTTCAAGCACCGCACTCGCGAGCCTTGCGAGCGAGAAAACCATACGCGCGACATCTACCGGGAGTTTGTGAATCTCATGGGCTGCTCATATGATAAAAAGAACATTGGTATTTTCAACAGTTGATAATTTACATATTTACATTTTTATCGAATTATTCTTTCTTGCAGTTATTTTACGATGCGCTCTTACGATTAATTAATTAATTAATTAATAATATTAATAATAATAATGAATAAAATAATAATTCTAAAATTAAATATATTTTGTTAATTTATAAATTAAAAATTGTAAATTTATAAAATTAAAATAGTTATTATTTATGCTCTCCCAATATTAATTAATTATTTATTTATTTAATTAATTAATTTATTATTTCATTAATTAAGAGTTTCATAGTAATTAATTGATTAATTAGTTAATAAATTACAATAATGATTAAAGTTGAAATCAATCAAGTAGATTTTCAATCAAGTAAAATTCTCAGTAAAATTCAAGTTAAATTTCTCAATGAAGTAAAATTTCAATAAGTTTATAAAATACCGATGCAACGTATTTCTTATTTATTTACTCGAGAAAAAAAAAAGAAATTTATTAATTTTTTTTTCTACTTCGAGCCCTTTTTGGTTCTCAACGAGGCCAAACCGTCCATTCAACTGCAATATATCAAGATTTTCATGCAAACTGCACAAAACCTCTGCTCGTTCAGATGTCTCAAATTTTTATTGAGTTTTTCATCAATCAACACAATTCGATGTTCAAAAAAATTGCCTCTCTCTCAGAGGCTAAGCGGTCACCCATCTCGCAGTGCACCGTTTTCGCGTCTCTTCCAAGTACTTTTTCTCGTCGTAACGAGATTCCGGTTTTCAGACGAGAAAATATATTCTCCAGCAGAAAACAACTGTATTGAGATCGCAGTAGAGATAATGCCTGATAAAAGTGAGAAAAAAAACGATTCATCGAGTGGAAGATAAACATGTTAACCGGCTTTGAAACACTGTAAGAATTTCAAGGGCTTCGGGATTATTTTTCCAAGCATCCCGCGACCTCTTTTTCCAGCTCACTGAAAGCTCCGAGTAATCAAGTTCGAAAAAACTCAAAATTTTCATCAAAACGTCTCCGAATACTTCAATATCCATTTTCATTGTTTATTTTATTTGAAAAATGAAAATAGATCGAAGTCGACCGAATGATAAAGCACTTCGTAACCAGGTGTAAGGCGAACGAGAGAAGCCTGTTTAGAAGCGCGCAGCCGGATTCACACAAAGTACACGAACATTATTCCGCGGCACAAGAGAAACGAGGTCGCCTCCTCGCAGCCATGGGAAAAATGGAGAACGAATTCTAGTTGCATCATAATAACCGATAAGATATTCGCATACGAATTTGCCTGTTTAAAGAGTCTTCTTAGAGACGAATAGAACGAAATATATTATGCTTTTGCACGCACGAGATCCATCGGTTCAACGGCGTTGACGATTGGACCTGAGTATATATAAACGGAAGACCTCCGAGTCCCTTGTTTTTCGTCAATGAATGGGAAGAATCACTTGGTCGCCTGTGAACCGAGACTCCGGCAGTTCCAGTTGAGAAGATTCCTCCTAAAATGAAGATCGTTTTTCTACTTCTGACGAGACTTCTAATCCTCGTTTCGATAATAGCCCAAGTAAGTTCACCGCAGCATTTCTCATTACTCAATGGTGCCGAGATACTTTTTGTCCAACATTGAAATCGCTGTCGCAGATCAACGGATCATCCGACGTTGTGCAGACCGAGTCAATAAATCCACGAATTAATTTGGATAAATTGGACAAATGGCGCAACGTTTGGAAAGCTCTTTGCGATCAATGGTGCCCCCAATCAACCTACATGACCTTTCCACATCTTTCGAGACGTTTTTGCACCACCAAGTGTAGCACGCGATTACCAGCTGTGGGACCTGCTATGGGATCTACAAACCTCAACATCACACACAACTTTGCTCCATCGACGCTAAATTATATTGCAATGAACCCTCAGATAATACCAGGTTTGGCAGGAATTGTAGGAAACAAACCATCATCGAACCAAGGAGCTCAGAAGCCACATTCTACAGGAAAGGACCCTCCGGGAAAGCCAGATTTGGGTGGAACTGTGGAGAACAAACCATCATCGAACCAAGGAGCTCAGAAGCCACATTCTACAGGAAAGGATCCTCCGGAAAAGCCAGATTTGGGTGGAACTGTGGGGAACAAACCATCATCGAACCAAGGAGCTCAGAAGCCACATTCTACAGGAAAGGATCCTCCGGAAAAGCCAGATTTGGGTGGAACTGTGGGGAACAAACCATCACTGAATCAAGGAGCTCAGAAGCCACATACTGCAATTTTTGTACCAGGTATATCGGGCTAATAACATACTACAATATATTCAACCTTTTTTCCTTTCAGTCTGCGATCTTTGATCAATCTATTAACTAAACTTGAGAATTGTCAATAAATAATGAATCTTTCTTCGTCTCTGTTCCGAGTTTGTTTATTTCCGGTGAGAACCCCAATGAAAAATGATATCCGATGATCTTCGAGTGTCGAAATCTCTCGAGAGATTTTATTAATAAATTAGCATAAGAAATTCATAATCCAGATGGCCATCGGGATCTGGAAAATAATTAGCAGGAGCATCTGGGGGCCCGGGGGGCTCGACTTCGAGTCTCGGAATATCGTGGCTCCCCGGGGGCTATCACGTTTCACAAATTTTACAGCGGCTCCGCGGTGCTGCGTGGATCAAGGTTCTGGAGCATTCCTTTCGCCGCTGTGTTACGCACACAACATCTATTTCGGTGTCGAGGGACACAAGTGCTTTTATCGATGCTCGCATGGCTCGCGGAGGCTTTTACCGAAAACTTCGTTTCCCTTGGAAGCCTCGTTAACTCAGAACTATGTTGCTCGATGTGTGTATGTACGCGGTATAATTCACGTGCGAGAAAGTAAAGCGATCGAGTCTCTGGACTCAAACTTACGTAATTTTGAGCCTTTACCCGTACCAATGACGTATTCAACATAAAAAAAACAAAACAAATAAATAAAAATAAGTGCGGACAAGGGTACGAGCTTATGTAACCCGCGAATCGGTATTGCTTAGCAACAACTTTCGTCTCGATCGACTTCGGATTCGTTTCTATTCTCTCGTTTCTGTTTCGGCCTGTGTCTCATTGTCACACAGGAACAGGATATTTAGAAAACTTTCCCTTCGATCACGTCGGTGCTCGATCTTTATCGTTCAAAACCGATGATTCGTTGCAGGATTCTCTTTCGTCTTGATTTTTTTTTCCTCGATCCTTTCGATCAATTTTCTGCATTGATTCGTGTTATTAGGGACAATCGATTTTATTCACAATGGAATTGCGTCAGGAGTGTCTCGACGGATGCGTCGAACGTTTCGTTTTCGATATGATCGAAGGGAAATAATCGAGAGACGAAAAGTTGAAGATTTTTTGAGGTTTTTCAACGGTTACTGGCGCTTGGGTGGCCAAAATTCGGTTGGCAAATGTCGATGCAATCGAGTCGTTGAAACGATACAAAACTCGTTTGTACAAACAAAAGAAAATAAAATATAATGCTCGAAACGAAGCGCGTTACATCGATAAAAATGTTCGATCATCGTCGATCAGGAGAACGCGCATGCATGCATCCGGCTATAACGAACACGACCGTTTTAAAATAATTACACGTCGTACCTGCGTGCATTTACGCGATGAAGCCGGAGCATATTTAAGGACTCGGAGAGCAGCCTCGTATCTTGATTTTATATGAGCGTGCTCTTTGACAGATTTGTAGCCGATAATTCGTAACCGTAAAGTTTCTTAATGAGATAAGAAGAAACGATAAAAATCCTTGAAGAAATATCGTACTTTTGGCGAAATGAGATCGACCCACTAAAAAATCGCAATTGAATATCCAGTCGGGTGGTGAAAAATATTGACAAAAAAAAAAATCAATCTACTCCGGAGGCAGGTTAATGAATCACGCGTGTCAAGCGTTGAGCTCATATTCACTCGTTTTTTTTCGTACCAAAATTAAAATCAAAGTGATCTTTCGACCTTGATCACGATTTTGCGAAATTTTTCAAGTTTCTGTTACGTTAATTATCAACTGAAATCGTTGGAACAATCGATCGTCATGAAAAAAGTTTTTTTTGGTTGCTGGCTTCATAGAGAAACGTTTTGCACCCGAAAAAACGATTGTTCTCGTGTAAACGGAACGAATGCGGATCAGCGTAGCTCGAACCCAAGCGGATTACTCATTTCCTGACGCACGAGGAAACGTCCGAATTGATTATTTTTTTTTTGACCTCGCGACATCGCACCTCGGTCCGGTGAAGCGTTCTCGGGTTGAAGAGCGCCCGGAACAAAAAAGAATGTACGAACGAGAGAACAAAAGTTCTTCCAACTTGTCCGAGTCGACGGAGAAAGTATCGCCGCCGCCTCCTCCACAATCTCTTTGCTCTGGAAGATAAAAAATGGTCCCTGCTCGAGGCAGACTGTTGGTTGTTTCGGTCCAAACGAGGAAAGAGTCCCGATAATTGGAGGCAAAAAAGAAATGCAACAAAAATCGAAAGTTAACAAAAATTTGTTACTTTTCTGACGAAAAAATGAAAACGAACGAGAAAGATTCCGCAGGAGTTTCTGTTATTCAGGAATTTTTAATCAGGCTTCGCAGTCCTTCCGAAATAAATTATAAGAATATTCCATTGTGGCAATCTGGTTTCGCCACTGAAAATACCTTCGGCGTATACCGACGAAGGCCGTCGCGCGAGATTAATATTTCACAGCGAGAAGATTGACTGCTCGAGTTCTAATTCTCACCGGAGGACTGCTGCGCGCGTTTTCACCGCGCGAATGCGTTTTAAAATGCGATCATCACTGCGCGCGCTCACCGATTGCTGCATATTCGCGTACACGTAATCTCTCGACCGAGTGTTTTGTATCCACACACGTATCATTATCTTCGGTATATTTTATGTTCTTCTCTTTCTCTTGTAACGTCGAAGGTGCTTACTGGAAAATTGTATTGCACACAGGTCTCTTCTGTATTTCCGCGGGAAAATAACGCATCGCGTATGAGGAAACGATGAACTACATTTCGAAGCAAAAATTCTCATTTAAATCTATAGAATTGTCGTTTTATTCGTGTAACTTTTCCTTGGTATCAGACTCTCGTCTCTGTGTTTTCAATTTCTTGTTTTTTTTTCTTCCAAGGCGGATTGAGTTTTTATCTCTGTAAAGGATTTGCATGGATCTTTTACGGATGGAAAGTTTATGGGATTTTAAACTCTCTGTTTGAGGCTCAATTATTGGAAAGGCCAAAAAGAGTCATTTTTTTAAGATTTTTTTCTGAAAAGAGATTTTATTTGACGAATACAGGAAGTATTTATATCTGCATTTTTTATTTTCAAAAATATTCATTTATACTGCTCCTGTAGACGATCTCCTGGAGGTCCTCTAAAAAAGGTGTCTGGCGGTGAACACGATATCTCCGGTTGGGATTATCTGAAATGAAAAAACCAAAAAGATTCTATCAGAAGATACATAAATCTAGGTTTTGATGGAAGGAATAATCGAAATTTTGATTTTTCACAAAATGGCGGCTTCAGAAAGAAACAATTCTACTTCACGACAAAAAATTTTTCGTTCAATTGTTAAAAAAAAAAGTAAAAATAACAATCGGAAATCTTATTTCCTCGATCAATACCTGGAGAATATATCTGAAAAGATTGTGTTAAAATTGCAGACCGATCCGTTGAGTCGTTTTCGAGAAATCGTGTTCACCGACTTCAAAAACACCGCGTTTTGAGGAAAACGCGTTCAAAGTTTCAAAAGTCGTTTACACGCATCGTTAAAAATTGTTTTTTTTTTTTCAACTACTTTTCCAACCACGTGTAACCCTTTAAGTAATTCTGAAAGGCGGAGTCCGACAGAAGTGCATGAAAAAAATGTCAT
The DNA here is from genome assembly GCA_037576405.1 of Campoplex capitator. Taxonomy (NCBI): domain Eukaryota; kingdom Metazoa; phylum Arthropoda; class Insecta; order Hymenoptera; family Ichneumonidae; genus Campoplex; species Campoplex capitator. The sequence goes on along the minus strand of JARBWI010000323.1, from coordinate 524,496 downwards.
GCGAAATTTTCATTGCGCACAAACCCTCGGCGATTCGGTAAAACATCTAAAAACCTGGTGCTCGCTTCGTCCTTGAGATTTTAGCTTAAGGCATAACGGCGTTTATTACGAATAGATATCTCTCGATTAAAGGTAACTCGTGACTATTCAAGTCTATCTAAATCTCCGGTGCAGAGCGTTGGATCGCGCGCGCGAGCTCTTCGTATACACAGGGAAAGGAGCCGCGAGGCGGTTTACTAATTTCTTTCCATTGCCCGTAAATCTACCGGACATTTTTATCGAGCCATTGCACCGCGTGATCGTCATCAAAGAAATTACGTGATCGAGTGCAAACTCGAATGAAATGGGGTCAACCACTACCATGTGTGTCTAATAGACGCGAACGCGCCAATAACGTCGCGATCCTATCGATTAAATTTCTATGTAGATATTTTCGATGCGAAAGAACGACGAAAAAATTTGTTTTTCCCTTCGTATTCGTCGGTTTATATTGGTCCAAAGTTGATATTAACCGGAAATCGTAATTATCCGATCAGGCAGCTTCGTTGCCACCGATCTCTGTGGCAACGAAGCTGTCAGTCGTTGATTATTTTTTTAATTTCATGAACCGAATGAATTTCTATAAAAAAATCGACCCCCAAGCAGAAACGTGCGGTTTGACGCACGTTTTAGTTGTCTTATTCGGAATTTTGACGATTATCGTTGATGGAATGTCCAGAGACTAATTCAATCGCGATCGTATTAATATGGACAACGCATTCGAGCCTCTTCTGACTCGAGAAGCTGCGACTCTGCAAAAAAAAAAAAAAAAAATCCTACATGTCGTTGCTTTGCTCTGAAAATGAGAGCGATCGTTCTCTCTCTCGTGCTCGTGTGCGTACGTAAGTAAATCCGTGCACGGTGACTAGTATCTCGGTACTAGGCCGGCGAGAGGGTATGCACAGATGTGGAGATTGAACGAACGCGAGAGCGGAGGGAACGCGAGACGATACGGCCGGATCATGTGATGCTACTACCTTATACTTTTACTTTGAAACTGTATAACTACAGTTAGACTATCCTTGCAGGTTACAAAAAGAAAAAGTAGAATCTCGTGACTCGCGTTCTCGTACTTCCCGGGACGCGGACCCACGACACGCCGCGTCGAGATCGAGAGCTCTCGGCGCGATGAATCCACCTCGGAGCTTCCTTTTCCCTCCGTGTGTCACACGTTCGGCATCCGTCACGAGTACTTTGTCACGTAATTTTTTTTTATTACCCAAACCTATTTTATCGTAGTTACTAAATTGCAGTAGCGAAAAATTGGGAAAACTTTTTTTCTTTACAAAACTTTTGTCAGGAATCTGGCCATCGGATGATCGTTGAATCGATTCAGTTTCTGATTGTTCAATCAACTTTTGTCAATTGCAGATTCGAAATGATCTTTGACATTTTATTATTGTTGAAATGATTTTTCTTAGACTCTGATTGTTGCAATGAATTTTGTCATTTCCTGATTGTTGAAATGACTTTCGTCAATCAAAGAATGATTTCGATGTATTTTGGATTCGTGAACGAAAATCATGAATCCTAGTTCAGGTGAACCGTGAATCGATGTAGTATCGATCTTATTTACAAAGCGAGTTTATATACGTTCGATAAAATGACTGATGAATGGATAAAGTCGCTTTTGCAACGAGAGTCCATCACGCGGCTGATTCTGTTCGTATTCTCATGTATAGCTGTTGCAGAGAGTGCATAATTCAAAACGTGAGGCTCGATCGAGAAGTTCCCAATGGCAAAGAGATATATCTCTGACGAAATAATAATGCACTACCACGATCAATGGAAATCTTTACCGGATTCTTGGGACACATCTTTTTCTCTTGCCCTCTCTCTCTCTCTCTCTCCCAGTACATTCGAGTTAAACCTTTCGTGAATCAAATTAGACGCTCGTGAAATTTACCGCACCGGCTCGAACGAAACGAAGCTTTTTGTAATACGATCATTTCTCGCTCTCCCACGTCAATCGATTAATTACCCTTCTTGTTCTCCGCACAGCACTCTCATCTCCGATCTTTGTTTATGGGAAAAAAATCATGAATTTGATTTCAAAATGCATGCAACAGAATATTCGTGAGTTTTTGCTATTTTGTCTATTTTCTGACACTTTTTTTTCAGTTTATTTGCTCGAATTTCTCAAGGATCTTTCGAACGAAAGGTGAATACTTTTTTTTTTTTGTAGAAATGGAACTCAGTTTATTGCAAAAATGAAAAAAAAAAAGAAGCAAAAGTCTCTCCAAGTTCTCGAATTTCAAGAGAAATTGAAGAAAAAAAAAATGTACGTGAGAAATTCATGCAGAAAATAAACACCGAGAATCGGTAAAATACTTTTACTTTTTCTTAGCCTTTACCCGATCGAAAGTTCCATAATTTTGGGAGATTTTTTTCCAAGTTCTCGAGGAACAAGCCCGGTAATAAAGAGTTTATGGGTTTGGTAAATTTCAGGTAGAACGAGAGCATGCACGGATCCTCGTTCGGGACCTTGATAGTGGTTCGGTTGGAAGTTGTATGATAAGAAATCGTGAAGCTCGCGCTGAGGAAAGTGAGGACACAGCTCGAAGAAGAGAAGTGAGAGGAAAAAGGGACAGGAGAAGAGCGAGAAATCTGGGCCAGTCGCGAGTTAGGGATTTAAAATAAGAGAGAGAGAGAGAGGAAGAGAAAGAGCAGGGAGAGTGTCTGGATCAAACGGTCGAGCGAGAACTCGAGAGCCAAGAGTCGTCGAATAACCATCGAGCTACCAACGACCAGCAGCTGCGGGAGCCGCTGGATTCGTGACCTTACATTCGAGATTGTTTTATCGAGTATAGACGCGCGTCTGACTATTCTCGAGTCGTTTCACTAGTTCATCCATCCCTCGTGCTTTTCCGGCGAGCAAAATAGCTCCATTTATTTCTGCTTCAAATTTTTTTAATCAATTATACTCAATCCTTGCGATGATCGCGTGTGTTTTGTGCTTCAATTTTGTCCGCTGATGACAGTACTCGCGTATCATTCTCGCTTTTTTTTTCACGATAACACCTTGTGCCTGCAGCATTCTTTGAAGATTTTGGAGTTTCCGGCAGCAACATGGGCCCTGGGTAAGTCTCTGCAGTTGCTCTATTTTCTCGGTTTTTTTATGTCTATCGGTGAAACGCTTCGATTGGCTGAAAAATGTTGATGCCAAAACTGGCGAAGATTTTCCTACGAAATAACGTCGAAAAATGTTTCAACTTCGCTCGGAATATATTATATGCAGAAGGTCGGAAAATCCTTGATCAAATTGAACGGTCCATAGATGAAAGGAAAGTCTGACCATTGCTATAGATTTTTAAATAAATAAGAATAATGAATATTCACCTCGGAGCAGGCGATCTTGCTCGATAACGCCATTTCAATGGACATTTAGAGTTATCGATCTGCGTTTATGTTGGTTGAATGTGCATTGGATCGAGCAGGGAATAAGCGAGTAGCATTGAGTCAGGGAAAAGCTGTGTGAGCAGGTTTAAACATTCGCTATTTTTTTTTCGAGCTTAATACCAGCAGGAAATGAAAAATAAATGTAAATTGAAGCTGAGCGATAATTATATTCCGTCATGATTAATGTGCACGCCGTTAATTCTGATTAGATTCCAGTCTCAGGTGAGAATTTATCGAGCTGAAATCGATCGATTTTTAGACCGAGATAACAAACGAGTCGAAGTCTTCTTTCGATTCTCGTAAAAAATAAACTTTTCAAGAATCCTTCAGGACTCAGATAGGCTCGGTCACATCCGGTGAGATTTGGCGGGTAAGGTGAAAGGATCACGTGAAAGTATATGATCTAGCGCTTCATTTTAATTTGGTCGCTCTATCGAGAATCTTATCTCGGGGTTCATCGTTCCGCATCATACAAAGCAGGCGAGCAGCAGTACGAGAGAGTGAGAGAGAAGAGAGCAGTGGGATCCAGAAACTTGGATCGAGACGCGTGCATCTTTCTCTCTTGGAGATTGCAGTTTATGAAAGTTACGGTAGCTCGTGGAAGTTGCATAATGGCACGGTGATCGTGAGCAGGATTAATAAATTTCGGGGCGTTCTTGATCGCAGGATTAGTCGGTTGCAAAAATTCTTCGCTCTTTCGATCGAGTTTTTTTTTTTTTTACTACATTTTCATTGGACGAAGAATTGGGAGAAACCCTTGAAGAAAAATCCTCAATCGTTACGTTCGAATAAAACGATTCGACGATTCATCGTGATCGTTCGTCTTTGGACTATAAAAGTACCGAGCATCCTCCCACTGAATAGATAATTGCGAGCTCGTTGGTTGATCAGTAGAATTATCCTCGTTGGTCTATATAAAATGACTTTCCAACTCGATACAGATATATTTAAAACCATAATCCACGCACTTCTCTAACTCCGTTGCGTTCAGTTTAGAATTATTATGGAGAAAATTACGTAACGGTATGATATATGAATACAACGATATGTGTGGTCGTGTCGGTCATCGTAACTCGCTTTTCCTCACGCCTCTTCTCTTATTATCGTGAGAACTTGTTCGGGACGAAAGATCCTAGCTGCGATGAGAAGAAAATAAAAATTATGCGATTGAATGAAAACTCGAAGCGTTTCTTTCGTTTTCTCGTTTCCTTTCTTCGGTGTAATGTTTTTTTTTAATCGCTGTATCAGGGAGAATCACGTGCAAGAAATTTCACATTGCAAGAGAAATCATTTGGCGAGCACGTTCTGAGATATCGTCAGCGTTTAAAATAATATCAATTTTCTCAATGAGCTCGAACCCTCTCGTCGCTGTAACGATGACAAATTTAATTAATCTCCTGAGGCTTCAATAAACAAAGTCGTCAACGAATCGTTCGCTCTTTCGCTTCAATTTCAATTTTTTACCGACGCGAATTACCCTACTTAAGAGACGTATTTGTACGAGGCAGCATTTCGGATTGATGTATTATGGGACCGCGATGATATTCGCGACTCGGCCAGTTAACGAAATTCTCAATGGAAACGAGCTCTCGGAGTACCACGGCGAGAAGAGAGTTACACAATGAGCTCACCGCGAAGCTACGTCGTTAAGTCGATTGTTCAGGCCATTTCACCTGGCAATAAAATTCTCGATTATCGTTGTCGGACATTCCTCAGAGATGCGAGCGTTTCGCTGTACACGAAATTCATCGTCGAAAAAACAATTTCACGCGGACTTTGATACAGTTTCACAAATTCTTATTAATTGCTCTCAATCATTCGACTCGATGACGACATAATACGTTTTTTTTTCCATCAAAGAGTCAAGGAAATTCAAACTTTTAAAGAGTATAAATTTGATGAAGAAAAAGTAAGTTCGTTCGAGTCTCGTCGTACTCGAGTCACTTCGCGTAGAAAGATAAAACGACGGAACGGAGGTTGCGATCAAAAAATCTCTCGGAACTAACAAACGGAGAGAATTTTCGTGATTATTTTTTTCGTTTTTTTTTTCGCGTTTTGTTCCATTTCACGAGAGGCAAATATATGCAGCAGAAATAAGAACCGTTCGTAATGAGTGAAAGTATCATGCAGTCCAGTTGTTCACGTACGACGAGAGAATAAATTAAATATATATATATAGCTGCATGCGTGTAAGACCGTTTTATTTTATCATATTTTTTATTTCATGTAAGAAAGAACGGGAAAAAAACGGGAAATTGCGTGTCTCTCGTTGACAGCTCGTCAAATATATATATATTTTTTTTCCTGCTTTCTCCAGACAAAGTTCGAGTCGCTCGTGCCTGCGCGAACATCGCAGAACACTTTTTTCGCGAATATTATAAGAAACGAGTATCGCGATGGATCGAAAAGAATGAAAAAATTTCTTTTATTTTCGATCAGCTAAGAACGGATGTTTTCTCGCAGATTTCAGAAGTAACGTCGAGTCGTTTTTTCCTTTTTATTGTGAAAAAAAAGGTGTGGAAATTCGAGATCATCGAACTCGATCGGTTATCGATTGCCATATTTCTCCACTGTCTCTGTAACCGTACGGACACTCTACCTGCTGCTGCTGCTATCTCGAAACTTTCACCGAGCGTGGAACAAAATCACAGAATCATTGCTTCTCCCGCATGCATTAGCTTAACCGCAAAACCGCTTGACCGTGGGATATCAATCGGAGCGTTTTTCGTTGCAACGCGTTCTGTCAGAGGCCATACGTGAAAAGAATCGGAACGTTTTGTTTTGACAGTAATTCGGTATGCACTTTCATGGGGGAGAGAAGAAGGAAGGAGGAATGTTATTGAAATATTTATCTCGAAAAGTCAATCTTCGGATGAATTTCGAAATGAAAACAGAAAAAAGGTTTCGTTGAAAAACTAACGAGAGGGAATCAAGTTTGATTGAATTTCAGTCATTCATTTACGTGCAGAACTAAAGTTTTATAATTGTTTTCATGAAAGTGTCTCTATGGTGCGACGAATCCAATCGATGTAACATTTGTAAAAAGCTTTTTCGATAGGAAGTTCTTTCGTCGAACTTCTTTTTCTTCAATCACATTCCAACGAGTCTCCGCGTTCACCGATCTCCATAACCGATAGTTTTTGTTCTCGTACTCGGTGTTTCATTCTTTTGTCACGTCTTTCACGACCGCGGCAACGTTTTTGTAGTCCGAGATCGTCGTACGACGAGACGAATCCGGCATGTACTTTCCAAAAGCAATGATGCGAGCTCAGGATCGACCGGAGCGATAATCATTTTCCGGGATAATACAAAAAAAAAAGAATTCTCGTTATTGTATTCCGTCGCTGCGATCTATCGGTCTGAGAGTCAACGATATTCGCGATTTCTTTCCTACGCCTCCGAACCTCGCGATTCTATCAGGTTGATGAAAAAAAAGCTCAAGGAGAGGGATTCGTCGTTGAATAATTCGACGCAGAAACATCGAAAAGTCCTGGAATCGAGTTGAAATTTCGAATTTTCTCCATGAATTCCTCGATCAAATAACTCCATTGAAGGAACCTCACGATCGTAAGAGTTTTGTGTTTTTTGACGTATTTTTACGAGGCTATTCGGCGAGATTTACTTTCGATTACACGAAATCCTCTCATCTCTAAAGAAAAGTAAATAATTCAGTGAACTTGGTCGTTAATGATTCAAGGTCGATGAGCCTCGTCGGCGTTGAGACGAAACGGCGTTCAATAGACTCCGTGAACATTGATGATCCATAAAAATCAGAAAAAAAAAAGATTTTTTTTCTTCTATTCGATCAGTGGCGAAGCCGAGCGTAAAGGAACGCGCGTTCGCCGCCGCGCGTTTCATTGTCGTTGAAATAATTTTAAAGCGAGAGATAAAACTGGTTAAAACGTCTTAAACGTGAAAAATGGTGTTGGCGCCCCTATATATCCAATGAAATAGATTTCGAGAGCAGCAGAGAATTCAGAACTGAAACATTCTAAATAGCGATCTCGCGGGGCGAAGGCACAAGGCAAACCGCTTTATTAGTGACTCGAAGTAAATTGTTCGATATTATGACGCTTGCATAATGCTTATATGTAATTCGCACTTGATTTATACGCATACATAGTAGCCGCGTAAAAGTTCCAGATGACTCACCGTAAATATACGCTTTCAAAAGATTTTATAACCGAGACTTTCTTAGGCCTGAGAAGAAGAGGAAAAAAAAAAAATCTCTTCGAACGAATCACGCTGCGGCGTGTGTCGATAACTCAATTAGCACCGATCACTTCCAACAACTCGCTCACTTTTAATCATTCGATTCTGTGTCCGATGAGCGTGAAATTCCTGATGAAAAATAGCAAAAACAAAATTTTGTTGAATTTTTATGGTTTTTTTTCTCATGGTTTTATTGTTTTGTTGCTTCGAATGAATATTTCAACGAACATTTTGTTTTTTGGTGAAGAATCATTCGACAGCATCCATTATTTCGTTGACAATCGATCATTTTTGGCATTCGATCGAAAAATTTTTTCGATCGAATCCCATTCGGACTCGACCAGACGATATTTGTTGAATTAAACTTTCCTCACGTCTTCACGCCTTATTCATAAACTATTGAAAAACGAGAGGCATTGAAGATTGACGATAATTATGTGGTCGAGTTATCCGTTGAGATCGGTTCGTACAACATTGGATATTAATCGCGGTGTCCGTTTTCACCAGCATCATACCAGACATTCTCCGTATCGAGTAACGTGTACTACACCGAATAGAAGAATAAAAAAAATTGGAGCGTTATCGCCGCATTGTAATGCGGTTTGGTACACGAAACATATTTAATGGTTATCTCGGCGGTGTGCTCGTGACGTTATATTCGTAGTCTCATTGGCAGGGGCTGAATAATAGATTTTATCTAGGACAATGAAACTCTAAGGGCCGATAAACTCCATCCGGGCACGTCGCGAGATAATAAATTTTATTTTTCCAATGTTTCAGTTCCGCTGCGAATAGGACTCGATTAGTCCTCCTGCTGTTTCTGCTCGGATGGAACGGCAATAAAAATGATTTCGTCTGCCAGGCTCTTCAGTATGAAAATATCGAAAATTATGCTACCACCGAAGAGTGTGCTCTGACTCTCGAAGGCCCGGGAAGGAGCAGCGCTTACGATTACACGTACAACTTGCTGCGCGGAAGCGTGTAAGTAATTGCCGATTTCAAATAATTAATTCATCAATTTTCATCGATTTGAGAAAAAAAATTTACAAAAAATTTTTAAAAATACGAAATAAAAAACGATTTCGAAATCGTTTTTAACGTTCTATATTAAAATGATGCGTGAAATCGATCGAAAATAATGAGAGAACGTATAAAAAGGGTGAAAAGACGTGAAAAAAAACAAAAAATAAGCAAATGACGAAACTTGAGTATCTTCGATCGCGTCGACTGCTCTCGCTCGCCTGTTAAGGACTTTGGTGTCTAGGAAACTCGTAGAGTGAATTGACCCAGAGAAGGCGCGAGAAAGAGAGCAGCGAGAGCGATCAGAAATCGGGATACCGGTTGCATCGGCTCTGGATCCGCATGACGCAATCGCGGGGGCTGCTGCCAGGCACACCGTTCGACTGCATACATGTGTTACCCCTCCCTCCCACCCCCCCCCCCCCTCCGCACTACGTTATCCTCGTATGCGCGCAACATTCTGAATATAGTGTTTCCCGAGAAAACGAGACGAGAGTCTGCTGCGACTAACAGGCTGATAAGCTCGCTCGACCGTGTTCTACGCCAATAATAATACATTCTGCATATATTTACTCTCCTTCGAAAAGCCTCCAACGATTATTCAATGCAATTTCGTGTTCGTGCATGAGATCAAAAATCGATAAATTTTTCGTCATTATTTTTATTTCTCTACTCTTATTTTAATAAAAAAAATGCATTTATTCTTGGGAAATGAAAACTTTTGTCCTTTCCTTAAATTATTTTCGATCCATCGTTTCTGCTTTTCTCCAACAGATTAGTTTTGTCCGCATAAAATGAATGAACGAAGGTGAAAGAACGTGAATGAGTTTCGATATTTCCTGAATGCTAATGGTATAAAAATGTTGTTCAAAATGAAAAAATGTCTGGTTACTAGAAAGTTGATAAATCGGTAGAACTTTGCGGTTCTCGATTGAATAAACTAGATACGATTATTTACAGAGTGTAACAGGCTTCTGGTGAATTCGTTGAAATTTTTCGATCGATATAAAATTTAAGTCTTTCGATGTGGAAAGTTAATAATCGCCTCGTTTATCCGTCAGAGGTGGATATTAGGAAGGAAAAACGTAGCCCAGAGCAGTCGGGCAGCTACCGTATAATATGTAGCTGTAATTGTATATAAAATGATTTCGCGACGATAAATATTGAGTCGCTGTAGACAGTTGATCGTCGAATGTATATGGACTGGGGTTGGAGAAAAGAGGGTAATCGCAGGAGAATTTAACGATTTAATTGATGCCGGTTGCGTTATTTTTCTTCGGTTAGCACCTCGACGCGTGTAATGAGGATATATTTTGGACGCCGCGAAAACTGTATTTGCGATCGTGCGAAACTCGTCGATCACACCCGGACGTTTTGCTTCGAGTGTGGAGTCCGTGCGTATAGCAAAATCTACGTGTTTCTCTGTCAGGGCGCGTTTCGAGCCCCGGGGCGACGTCCCCGTCGAATTAATTAGTCCCTCGCTGATCGCGGCACGTGGTTCCAGTGCGACAGGGCAAAAAGGAGAAAAAAAAACAAAAATGAATGCTCTAACGTGCCCGGGGCGAGGATATAATGATCGCGGAGCTCTGTCGTTGTAATAATGCGAACGCGATCGAACCCCTCGATCCTGCTCTCTGCCGCGACGCGGTTCGTCGGTGAAAGCGTCGTCGGTGACGACGATCGTCCATTTTTCAAGCAACGATTTTTATTCTTCTTCTTATCCAGCGAGTATCGTCGATAAATTGAAGAGAAATAAAAATCAACGAATTGAATTTTGCAACGAAAGCAGCGATGGAAGGTCTGAGAAGAAAATAATAATTAATTGCTCTTTTCGTCGATATGTTTGGAGTTGTTTTGGTCTGAGATTCGGCACAGATATCGTGGATGACGAAAGCTCTGCGAAGGAATCAAGCACACGGACCAACCGGTTTTTTTTTCTCTCGTTATTCGCTTTGTTAGATTCGCGTCAAAACTGCGTCAGTTTCTCGGCTGTCGCGATCTCCTAAATCTGGCGCACATTTATCGCCTGATTCATACAAATGGGACAAAAATTGTGACGAATATCTCGAGTTTCGTAATAGTCAACTAATAATATTTAGTAGCCCCGCGACGACCATGAGATGCCCGCGAACTTTCATTTTTTTACTCTCCCTTTTTCGTTTCATCAACCTTTTCTCGCGCGCTCCCCTGCAACAGATCCGAATCTCATAATAATCATGAGGACCGTTTGACCCTTGTCCAAAAATAAGAGAACGGCTTATTAACGTCCGGGGATTCATATCGATATCGCCGATCTCAGAGCTTGAATGTTGAGCTGATCGGGCAAGAGCCTACTGCTGGTCCAATTCCCAATCACCCGTGCAAATTTCCTGTCACGATATTTCGCTCTGTTGAACACTTTTGATTAATCGTCGAATTAATTGGCCGCGGAATATTTGTGTAACGTTATTCTTCAGTCGGATCGTTTATTTCGGACCGGACGTCAGCGTTCTCGTGGTGATGATGATGATGATGATGAAAAAACAACGAAAAAATTCACGCTGTGAATGAAGCTTTCGCGATCAATCATTCGGCATCTCTCGTTATTGAATTACGCGATTCAATAACAAAATTACTCGCGCGTCTCGAATAAAAATCGAGAATTATTAGAATCTTGTGACCGGACAGAGAAAGAGTATTGAAAAAAAATGTAAAACGCTCGCTCATTGCCAGCATGTTCGTCCGGCTGTTTATGAGGTCAACCGTTCACGGCGTCGCGTTACACAAGCGAATAAGTGATTGAGAAAATAAAAAACGATTTTCAAAAGTCTGTAACACACCTTCTTGGACGGCGAGATCAAAATAGCCAGTTCGTACACCCTTTTTACTTAACATGACCAGACGAGAGATCGAGTGTAACGATGCTTAATAAACGTCGGTTTATTTAAAATCACAGAGAGATCATGATACGTGCATGAGCAGAATATAATGAAGAGAATTATGAACGGGATTGCAGTCTTCCAAGCTCCCGAGTCGCGTTCCTCGCAGCAGCCTCCAGGCATTTTTTAACCTCTTGTCTTCATCAGCCTCCAGTCGTTATGCTCTCATCTGTATGTTTATATATGAGGCGAACGTACCTGCAATGAACTCGACTCTGTTCGAGCGGAGGCAGGTGTAAAGTTTCTCATTTGACGAGTGCCAACGTTACAAACGTCGTTGGATGAAAATTTGATGAATTCTCGGATACAATTTCACTGACCAAAGTATCAATGAACAATGAACGTTGATTCGTGTCATAAATAAAGTTTGACCGGAGTTACGAGATCGAAAACACACAACGATGATCAAAGTCGACTTTCGACCATTATTCTTCGTCGCTCTCTTCGTAATCGCGACCCAAACCGATCGTGGACCAGTCTCGATGACTTTCTAACACCTTTTTAGACAAATCGTGTCTCTCGTTACTCGGAGTTTTGCGTTGTAACGAAAGTCAACATTCTCGGGCATTCGGACATCGACGACGCACGAATCGTCGATTGTGCAATCGATCAATTTTGCCGATCCATCGATGGATCATTCGAATTGTTCTTTTTGGAATTTTTGTTTCCACGACAAAACTCATCGACCGGGAGCTAAATGCATCAACGAAACAACATTTTGTCGAAACCTTGAAAGAGCGATTGAGACATCGGCTAAATTTTCCGAGGTCAACGAAAGCCTTGGCTAAGGTATCCTGACCTGGATACCGGATACGACGGACACAGATATTCTTTGTTCCAGCGAAAGATTCTAGATAATATGAGATCGAAAGAGAAATATGGGATCGATTCGAATTACCGGGGGGGAGGGGCGACGCAATATCCGCGTGTTACATATCATGGACTCAGTTTTCGTATAATTTTACACTTAGTCTTGGCCTACCTCGGCGAGAGTCCGTGAAAGTTGCTCGCTCTCGTATCACTCAAAGATATTTTGCTAGGGATATTATTGTCTTGAGCGGAGCGCTGGTCTCCGTGTACCGCTTAATTTATCTCGCCTCACGAGAACAACGCCCCTTTCACATATGAGCTATAATTATATTCGCGGTTCGTACAATTTGTATAACTATCATTTTCGTACTTTATATACCGCAATAAAATCAAACTAAACTGTCAATAATCGGACAAATCTTTTCGCACTATTATGCAACTCGCGTACTCTCCTCCCGAAGTTTCCTTATTGGTATGGACGAGTTTAATGGATCGAGTTTTTCTCCATTTTCAACCTGAATTATTAGCATTTTTTTTCCCTTCTTTTCTCTTCCACAGACCACCGTCCGCCGGTTCGCACACTTGTATCACTTACGATGCTGTTAATCGCGCTTACATCGAGGCGCGAAAACGAGTCAGTAAGTCATTCAACTTTTTTCGACCGGATCATCGTCTCATTAAAATTTTTAAGATTTTCTGTTCTCTTGATAATCGAGCGATAACTTTTTTTCTAATTTTACCAAGACGTCGCACAACCTCACAGCGACGCATGGAGACCTGAGGATTTGGCAACTGTCGGGGAATTACTTCTGGACATTTCTACCAATCTCGCCCAAACGTGAGTATTTTCTACTTCGAGCTACGTGTGCAGAAATGTTGGAAATAAGCTCGTTGTTCAAAAATAATCGAGCATTTTGAAAATCAAACGTTTGGAACGTGCGAAAAAGAATTATCCGCAGAAAAAACAGTTATTCTGACAGCATTAGTGAGAAAAAACAATTCCGGTTTAGATATGGCTTGACGTATGAAGAAATCCAGAATAGTTTACCGCTGATCGATACCTCGAAGACCCTCATTCGGGAGATCTGCCCGGCGTTTCTCAGTGACGTGGAATGTCGTCCTGGAAAGTATCGTCGTTATGACGGCCTCTGTACCAATCTGGAGAATCCTACTTGGGGCGCAACATTATCACCGTTCACGAGGTAAAAGTTCCAACGTTTTTACTCTTTTTCAATGATTTATGTCATCGTTTCAGCATGGGAGAGCTTTAATATTTTTTGGCCTAATTCGAATCTCTTCTATTTTCTCGTTCAACAATAATATCGTTGTATCACACCCACGCTAAAAACTTTCTATCTTTTCGAGAACTCCGGAATAAAGTAAGAGCAATAATGATGACGAGCCTGACACGCGATTAGAAATGTGAAATTTTAGCACCTCGGGCTAATTGTGCTGTCATCCTTTGAATTAAGACCGTCAAGGACTCTCTCGAGAGAGCAAAATAACAGCTACGAACCCGTTTCAATCGATGAAAGTTCATTCGGCCAGCATTTGCGAAAGAAATCTTGAGTGTGGAACTAACCCGTATGATGAAACTCGTCCAACTGTCAATTACGTTCGTAATTGACAGTTGCGAATCATAGTTTTGCGATGAGTCAATATTCAAGGGGACTGGAACGTCGAAACAGTTGAAATTTACTCAAAATGCCACGAAAACGATTCTCGTGATCGTATCAATGTAAAAATGAATTAAAAAAAAACAATTTCTGGTCGAATTTCAATGGCGATCGGTGACAATCGAGAAGGCAGGAAGCAGAATTGATGGGAAGGGCGTGTGAGACGAAACGAGGTCCTGAAATCAAGAGAACTCGTCGAGAAACGAGTCTGGAATAGTTCAACAATATTTTTCATTTCTTAGATCGACCTTCGCTGCTCCAAAGCCGCTGAGATCGACCGTTACTCCGATAAAATGAATAGAATAAGTTATTCCTTTATAAACGTATGAGATTTCTTTATCCAAGTGCATATGAAAAGTCGATTAATAACGTTACATTCGCGTGTTTACACTCGAAGTCTTTCTCGCGAAGAATGGCCAGCAGCCCGTAAAGCTGAACTTTGATTCTGTGATCGGTGAACAGCCACCAGTCTTTCTCATGGATTTTTTATTTCAATGAATCGCCACTCACAGAGCGATTGTGTGTAAATTCTTTTTCTTTGATCCAACGGATCGAAGTGGACGTATATTGCAACGGGGGGGGGGGGGGGGGGGCCTCGAAAGATATAATTTCATGGCGATCCACTGATATAACATTATCTCCGAGCAACAAGGAGAACCATCGACCTTATTTATTCATTTTTTTTTCCTCATTGAAAGCAAAAACTTATCACATTTCTCTAACGGTTTTTTCTCTCTCTCTCTCTCTCTCTGCTAACCTGTATTTATAGTCTAAAAAAGTGCATAATTACGATAAGAAAAGTTGAACCGCATAAACGATAAAAAAAATCGCAGTTTTTTCAATTCACTTTATTCCTCCATCAGCTGTAGACAAAAGCCTACAAATTGCTCTCAAATTGCGAGGAAAAACGTTGGATTCTCTAAACACATACTTCGCGAAGTATCCGAAGTACGAAGATGGTGAAAAAAAAAACTTGAAACACCATAATTCTAATCGTCTCGCGAATTCGCCCGCAGCACGAAAGTGTTTTGCCCCTAATTGAAAGACTCTTATACGAAGGATAAGAAAAAAGGAGTGTTGAGACATTGCTCCTACGAGAGTAATGAATATTCATGACTGAACGGTGTACGCGAGAGAACCGCAAAGGACTCTCCTCTCTCGCACAACGACTATATTTTCTCTCTCTCTCTCTCCTTTTCTCTCCGCTCTTCTGTATCTCTCGAAAAAGCAAGAGACTCTTGATACTTTCGCCGATGACCCAGATCTTGGCACGCGTGCAACACGGCTCGTTGCTGAGAGAACACACGTGGGAGCAATTTTCGGTGTAAGGGCGTGTGCATAATCCGGGGCTCTCTACTGCCCTCTTTCCTCACGTAGAGCAATAAAAATTACCGGTTTACAAATATCATTCTCTCAGTTTAATCTCGCGCGAATCGGCCAACCAAACGAAAAACTCGGTGTTGAGCAATCCATTTTTACTTCACGATCTTCAAAGTCACGCGAAACCCTCGAAATTCTTTCTCGCCCGGATCAAAGAGAAAAAATCGTTTCAATTCGAAATTACCGATCCAAGAATCCAGCTCGAAACGCCATCAGGACCCAAAAGAATAAGAGAAAATCGTTGTACGTTTTTTAAACTCCAATTTCATTCATCCAGATTGCTCAATCCGGCCTTTCCCGATGGCCTCTCAGCACCTAGAATATCCGTGACCGGAAACGATCTGCCACTCGCTCGAGTCGTCTCGAGAACAATGCATCCCGACGAAGGCTTCCACGACCACGCCGGAACCGTTATGGTCATCGCATGGGGTCAATTTATGGATCACGATTACACGCTCACGGGAACACCGCTCGGTAAAGCTCATTCCGAGGCCAAAGATTCCATTTTTTTTTGTTTCCTCTAGACACGTTTCGTGTGCTGTCACGAAATATTATTTTTTGTCGTCGTTAGATCCGATGAACCGAAATGATCCTGAAGAATGCTGCAACCGACCGGCTCACCAAAAAAATCCGTATTGCAACGAGATCCTCATTCCCGAAGACGATTATTTCTATCGACTGTTCGGTGTCAGATGCATGGATTTTGTGAGGGCTTTTCCAGCCGCGAGACCCGGCTGTCGTCTCGGCTCACGCGTACCGTTCAATCTACTTACCGGAGTTCTTGATGGAAATACGGTTTACGGTGTATCCGAGATGTTCGCCAGGTAAAAATCAGACAAATTTTAAATCGAGCTTAAAATTTCACTGAATCGAGACGAAATTATTTTTGTTATTCGACAAAATTTTTATCGTTTCAATAAAATTTCGTTTCGAGAAGCTTTTTTTTTTGGGATTCGAAATTTTATTGTCTCGAAGAAATAAAGTTTGTTTCTGTCCGACATAAAATATTCGTTAAACGTGAACGATCGAAATAAATTTTATTAAAGAGAATTTCCGGGGCAAATGGATTCTTCGATTAAATAATGAGCCTTTGTGTGTTGATTTATCATCGATCAGGTTAACCGCAGGGTCATAAATAAGTTATTTCTTGACTTTAACGATCGATCGAGATCGCGATCCGCGAGGACCTTAAACGTTGTCGACGAATACGCGTGTTTCGTAATGCGTTGCTCGTTAGCGTCAGCCACCCGCGAGTTTCGCGTGGCGCTAAAACGTACGAAACAATCACTCAATAAAACACCGAAATATCGTGAATTTGTTTTGCCACTCGTCGAACTCGATACCGCCACCGCGATATTGTCTCTAATAATTAGGCTCGAGTCTCTCAAGTATTAAAACGAACATGAGCGATGACGTCATTCTCTAAAAAAAAAAACTGTTAAATATCGGCGCAATTATCTCGACGGTGTGTCTCTCGCGAAATTTCACAGATTCAACTGTTCCCCGGAGCTGAGTTACGTCAGCGAACACCGCGAACAATAAATCACAGAGTGTATGACTCTCGCGATTTTGCTCGAGTTTACCTTTCATCCGTTTCTGGGCTGCCGCGAGTAAATAAAAAGAGAGAGAGAGAAAAAAAAGTGACAGAAAACACACACGCGAAGCTTCTACTCTCGTTGCGAGTACTTACGTCGAAACACGTGCTCCGTTTTTCCAATACCATCGATCGGCGTCGTTGCCCAACGCTTCTCGATGTTTCAGCTACAAAAATTATCCCTTCACGAGCGACTGAGTTATCCGCGATCCTCTCGGTACCGGCGAACAGATCGTGAACCACAGATTTTCGATTTAATTGTTTCCCGTCAATTCGTTCAAACTCCTCTCGTCATGAATTTACTGAGAAACTTATTGGAGCTGGAAGCAGCTTCATGGGTTTGTGTCAAAACTCGTCTCAAAACCGAGTTAATAAAAAAATATAAATAATTGTTTTTTTACAGAAAACTTCGAACCGGTTACGGTGGTTTGCTGCGCATGAATCCAGTCTTTTCCGAATACGGTCTGAAGGATCTTCTCCCCTTGAAGCTCGACATCCCCGACGAGGGTTGCACCCGTCCCAATCGTTCGATGTACTGTTTCGAAGCTGGTACGAACTCCATTTATCCTTATTATTATTATTCCAGAATTATTATTCCATATCACTGACAAATGATCGAATATATTTTTCACGACGTTAACGCGGTTCGGGAAGCTTCAATGTGCAGCGATTAATCGCCAACCAATCAACCATTGCGATACGCTGTTCGAATATACACATTTATGCCTTTAATGCCACATAAGATTCGAAGAAAGTGAGTGAATGAGCAGTGCAACGTGTTTCCCGGTTCACACTAATGATGCTGGCAACTACAAAGGTGCAAGTTTACTGGCTCAATGACTGTGATAATATTTCAAGCAATCTCCAACCGCTCGGGAATATCGTTTTACGGGACTCGTGTTTATGCACATCGGGTGTCCGGCTCGTAAACGTAAAAACTTTCATAATCGCTCCCACATCTCATTAAATTCTAATAAACTGTACCAAGTTTTTTGCTCTTATTTCATCATTGAATGACAAAAGACTGGAGCAGCAAATTCGTCCGAGAATCGAGCAAAGTGTCTTGAAAGGAGCGTTCGTTTGTCATTCGTTGCCAACAATCGTTTTGCTAACGACAGAAATAAATCGTTGTCGACAGTTTCGAGGTTGTTAAAAAATCGGGACTTTTTTTCTGGCTCTCCAGCTTCGGGTTTATGTCTTTTGAGTCGACGGTCTCGACACCCTGTGGATGGATAAAATATTCAAGATTATCGATACAACTTTCTCGCGCGGGAAAGAAAGAGGATTTGTCAAGTTTTGTTTTGTTCGTTTTTATTCATCCCTCCCGAGATTTACTCGTATGAATCGTAACGCGATGAACTTTAAACGGATTACGCAACGTTTCATCAATCACGTGCTTCAGGTGTATAAATAATTGATAAAGAATTCACCGGTTTTAAGCTGTAAGACACGAATTTTAGCGCCTCTCTCCACGAGGCAGATCCAATAGAATCTCGTCTATGTACCGAGATATTCCGAGTACCCGCAACTTTCTAATCACACGCGCGCGACCGTGTCACGCTTTTGGACACTCACTTCGCTACGTATACGAGCCTTGTATGGATTTGAAAGAAAAAAAGAGCAAAAAAATTACATAAACCAGGAACGAGATCACGATGTAAAACGAGCAGCAGCAGCAGCGAGGGACTCGTAATATCGCATTCGTCGAATCGTCGGATATTAGATCGAATAATCGTTCGTAAACGTTTACGCGCGTGTGTGGTACGTTTTTAGAGTAAATTCTTTGAAGCAGTACCGACGTAATTGGCAGACTCTTCGGTGAACCAGAGATCGTGACTGTTGAATCGTTTTTTCTTCTTCAATTTTTGCCACAATCGCGATCTCATATTTTTCATAAAAAGGACAATTAACTGATAACGAATACGATTCGTTGTCCTATATCTTGTCGTATACTGATTCTCGTAGCAGATCGAGATGTGTAAACGTTCTTGGAACGAGCGAGGCAACATTTGACGCTCTCTGACTCTCGTTACAGCCGTGTCTGTTCAGCCTCGAGGCGTAGTACACCACATGCTGTGCAAATCGCATTAACGCAGTCACGTGCAAGCAAACCATTATTTAGGTACTTCGATAGTGTGGATTTTGCAATATACTACTACGAGACCCACTGCGAGCCAACTAGTAAACTAATTCGTTTACCTCTTTCTTCAACTATATTTATTAACATATAACGATGAAAGAGGCATTTAGAAAAAGGATTGCTCTATCGGAGCACTGGGCAATTAATTCCGTTGATCGATCTACTAAATTCTTCAAGCTCAAACAACATATTCGGTTCGATAAGGGCAGCTTAAGATTTGGGAAATTGGACAAAATTATTTGGTTGATTCGTCTGTTGAACTAGATCACTTGCCAGTCACCGAAGAATCGTTGAATCTACCAAAATTTCGTCCGTCAAAATAGATTTAGTTCGATAAATAAAAATTTTAAAATTTGGCAAAGTCTTGAAAGGATTGCACTTATTCGATACAGAAAAAAAACCAGTTTTCAGTAATTATTTTTCAAGAGCCATAAAAAATACTCGTCGAATGATCGTTTGGAAAAGAATTTTGCTTTTTTTTCATTTCGATCGCATTATTCTACGTTGCTTGCTTCACCCGAAAAAAAAAACATGCTCATAAACCGTTCAAGGGTGAAAGGATCCAAAAAAATCGAAGAGATTCTTGAAACTTGAACGTTCGAATACCATAACTATCGAACTGCTCGACATTCGCACTAGCCAATCACCGTTTTTACCGTATAAAATCAATACGCAGTCATCCGGTTTTCTGGTGAATGTAATTGTCCCGAAGAGTTCACGTAACCAGACAATTTAGAATTCATTTCAATTGCTTTCGAAGGCCACAGAAAATTTTTACGCAGCGAATGTCTGATGGATTCGTTAAGAGCCTGCTCGTATAATGTTGCTAGCGATATCAAGGTGAACTACTCGCACCAGGGATGAAAGTTAACGTATTAATCTGCTAAGTGTTCATTAATGAATGTTCTTTCAGCAAGAGTTCATAAAAACCTAACGATTTAACGATCCATGAGAAACGAGAGTGAAAAAAAAAAAAAAATCAAGGAAGTACTCGATTCTGAAGACACCTGAGTCGAACGTTGTTGTCTTCGACCCTGTCGGGACACGAGCTCATTTTATTCATTGAACGATCGTTTTGGTTCTACGGACCGAAAATAAAAAAACTTATTTATGAAAATGCGATTCGAATCTTTGGGTAAACGAGGATTCCATTGATTTCAGGCGAGATTCGGGTCAATGAACAACTGGTACTCACTTGCATGCACACCCTTCTCGCGCGTGAGCATAACAGAGCCGCGAAAGCATTGTCCCAAGTGAATCCGCACTGGGACGACGAGACAATCTTCCAGGAAGCTAGACGCATCATAATAGCTGAAATTCAACACGTCACTTACAACGAGTTTCTTCCCATATTGCTTGGCAAAGATGTCATGGAGAAGTTTGGTCTTCTTCTCGAGAAGCACGTAAGCGTTACGAGAAAAATAATTAAAAAATATCGTTACCATGGTCCTCGATGTTTTCTAATCTTTCACCTTAAATTATCACAAAATTTATCTTCCGTCTTGAATCTATGAAAAAAAAAAAACAACTAGAATTACTGGGACGGATACGACTCCACCGTGAATCCTGGTGTGCTCGACGCTTTTGCCGCTGCCGCATTTAGATTCGGTCATTCGCTTCTTCCGACTGCTGTCGAAAGATGGAGCAAAGCGCACAAATTTATCGGTAAATTTTGTAATTATAATACAATTTTTGAATCTTGAACTCAACAAATTTTGTAATTTGCAATTTTTGGAAAAACAAACAAATTTGTTGATTCGACGAGGCTCTTGATCAAGTTGTTACTATTGTTGGTCCAATATTGTTGAATCAAAAAGTTACTTGTCTCAGTCTATAATTGAATTTTTCAAATCGAACTAATCCTCAGCATCAAAAAGATTGTCCGATCTCATAAGAAGACCTTACGATCTCTATCGAGCGGGTGTTCTCGACGAATATTTCATGGGTCTGATGAACCAAGTCGCCCAAGCTATGGACGACTCGATAACCCAAGAAGTTACCAATCATTTGTTCAAAAAAGCGGGCGCAAGATTCGGCATGGATTTGGTATCGTTCAACATGCAGCGTGGACGAGAATTCGGCATACCCAGTTACATGGAGTTCCGGTTCGTTTTTAATTGCCATTTTCTTATCTCATCATTTTAAAAATACTAAACTGATCGCTAATGAATTTCATCGCTGACTCGTCATGGATTTTAGGAAATTCTGTGGCTTACCCGGAGCCGATACTTTCGAAGAACTCTTCGACACGATGCCCAACGAAACTATCAGACGTTACAGCTCAATATTCCAGTGAGTTCCATCGAATCCACGATTCCTTTTTATCGCTTTATCATCAATTCTCATTTTTGTGTCTCCAAAAAAAACTTTATTCTGGATTCGAAGATCGACGAAATCTTTAAATTAAAAAAAAACGTCTCGAATCTTCGATGTTTTTTACCAGGCATCCTTCCGACGTGGATCTGTGGTCGGGCGGAGTATCCGAAAGGCCTCTACCGGGCAGCATGCTCGGACCAACGTTCGCCTGCGTAATAGCAACGCAGTTTAGTTATTCACGTCGCGGTGACAGATTCTGGTACGAATTACCGAATCAGCCATCGTCCTTCACTCTTGGTAAGAAACTTTTGTGTTTCATACCCGAGTCATTTGATCACGAATGATCGAGGTCGAAGCAGCTCAAACTTGAAATCGACTGATCGAAACGAATTCCAGTTGAAAAAACAAACGAATTTATCTCGATGACCTTCAACTTCTTTTCTTTTTTTCTCTCGTTTACAGAACAACTCAACGAAATTCGTAAATCAAGACTCGCGAGACTCATTTGCGACAATACCGATCTTATCGACACGATACAGCTTTATCCGATGGTTCTTCCTGATCACGAGATGTGAGTTTGTCAAGAATTTTTATCATTCGGATCCTCCCTTTTTTGTAGAATCGAGGAAGACGATCGAGAGACGAGGAAAAATTGAAATTTCGGTTCAAAAGAAACAAAAAAAATGTTCGAAGAATTAGGCAAATGTTGATGGAGAAAATGAAATTTTTTAAATTGCCCACAGAAATCCTCGAGTTGCTTGTCGAAGCGGAGTGTTGCCGGGGATCGATTTCAGCAAATGGGCCGAGTATCCAGCGACGAGTCACGCTGCTCAATACGTGAGTAACATTGCCGAACAGTACGGGCAATTGGGAAAATAAGTCTGTAACGTATTTGTGCGGTCACCGTAATTAATAATCTAAGCGATGTTTATAGAGATTGATCAAAATTTCACAAAATACGTAGATTAAAAAGCGTGTTCGTAACTCTTCGTCAAATAATTTGAAATTGGAGTAACCGTTTAAGAGATACTATATGGGAGAATAATTTTAAGCAGCATTACCATCGTAGTACACAGCGTAGAATTGAATATCATTCTTTTCGTCGCACGCATGCAAGTCTCACGATCAATCCGTCCGTGCTTTTTGGCAAAACCGGAGTAATTAACCTAAGGATCTCGCAACGAAGAGCTCGAAAACGAATCCAATTTTTTAAAAACTTCCTTTTTGCATGTTGTCAAAACTTTTTTTTTCGTTTTATCGAGTTTTTATCATCAAATTTTGACGCGAACGAACTTTATCGTAGACCATTTTCTTCGTTATGAAAAAACGAAGAGAATGACCTATGATCAAACCTCGTTATCGTTCGTAAGAAACATTTTATACTTGAGAGAAGATTGGGCTGATTATCGACCTCGTTGAAGAATTCACGCATTCGAAAAAAAAAAAAAAAAACAGGTAGTTGAAAATGATGTGTAAATCGTCAAAATTAATTCATGTGGATCTGCTCTGCGGTAAATATCAAACTAATTAAATGTCATTAAAAACAAAAAGAACTATTATATCTGTATATTCGACTTTCGTGCATGAGAAAAACTCGTCGTAAAAGCTCGCACGTATAAATTTCAAAACTCGAATGGGCATTGTTTGGAACAGAAATGACTGAAAATAATTTCGTTGACCGAATGATTTTACGGCTGAACTTTTTAATACGAAATTCTAAAATATATTTTTCTGCCTCATTGGGATCACTCGTTGAATGATTTACGAATCGATTCCGTAAGAAATGATTTCGAACCTTTAACTCCTTCGAATTTTATCCTTCTCGGCTTAGTTTATACGAATAATTGTTACTCGCGTAATACACGTTAAAACACAAAGTGTTTTACACTAAATACCTGTTGGATACTCCGCTTCTGAAAGACAAAAATCAAAATAAAATCGTAGCAACTAACGATTTTGATTTTTCGAAAAAACGTGGCTGTCTCACTAACGTTCAAGACACACTTTTAGCAACGCTTCATTCTCATTTCTCGTGTATATCGTCTCTCTAACGATCTATTAAATTTTTAACATAAAAAATTCGTTAACAACTGACCATTTTCGTCGATTATCATCAAATCTTTATTTTCGTCTCTATTTTAATCGCCAAGTATCATTTTCCATATCTGTCATCTTGTATCATAGAAACTGACGGATGAGCATTTGCTAACCGGAAGACCAGTGAATGTCTCTGACAAACCATCAGAGGGTAAAGTCGAGCGTGCCTATCGTATCTTCCACGAGAATATACACAAGATTAAAAAGTTTCTCGGGCTCGGGGACAAGTAGAGAATAGTTGCAGGTTGCTATGCCCACAGTCTGCTTGACAGCTGAACACTTAATACGCACCAACAACACCTACACGACTCATTAGACTTAGCTCACTATAATTATCAACGAATTAAGAAATTCGAAACGATTTTATTTTATACACTTGTCACTGCATGGTGTGGCTGATGGAAAGAAAAAATTGGGAGGGCTGATTCGATGGATCGATCGACTCAGCTACTTTGCGGTTGGATTCGATGTGATTAAATTTGTAAAAAAAAAACAAAACAAAAAAGAAAGATTTGTGTAAGCTTTGGCAGCCCTCCGAATTTCTTCTTTCAATTTTCTACATCGTGGGTAACTTACCTAATAAAAGTATTATCGTAAAATGATATTTAATGTAAATACACACACGAGGAGTGGGACGAATGAAAATTCATTTTGTACAAAAAGCGTTTGGACGATGGTTTTTTGTGCAGAGGATTTTCGTTCGTTACCCTTTTTTTAGATAATTATCCATTGAACAAAAATGTCTCATCGTGTTCTCTCGTCGCATTTTTTTTATGGGTCTCTGTGACCCTTACTTTTAAAAGTAAATAAATGTAATTTTATTCTTTTTTATACTCATGCTCCTGTACATAATAATATTCTCATAAAAATAAAGTCTCTTTTGCAAGAGTGCCATGAATCAAATTTTCTCGTCGATCTTCGTCGTTTTTATGTATCTCGAGCATCCCAGATACACTGCTGCAGTGATTTATCGCTGAGCTTACACTCCCAAGTACCCAACAGCACTGTAAGGTATTTCGTTTTATTGGTTTCTCGAAGTACACCGTTGATTTCGCACTCGTAGCTGACTCGCAGAGGTATCAGAATTATTTAAAATACTTTTTTTTTCAATTCCTAATACTTATGATTACTCGCGATTCGAACAGAATCGAATCAGAATATTCGAAATCGAAACGAAAATCGTCACAAAAACAAATGAAACGATTCGTGAGTTGCGAAAAGCGAGAGTTTTTTAATGACACTTCGCTCTGATCGTTGAATGATCATTTGTCAAAATTATTACGAGAATTGTCAACTGATTCGATTCAATTAAATCGCTGTAATCATTATATGAGAGCTCCATACGATGGTTGGAAAAAAACAAGAGAAAATCGACTCTGGACGGTTGAAAAATTATTTCGGAAAATAGTCCACGAAGAATCAGTTTTTTCCGGAATATTTTTTGTGCGTCTGGAATCTTGGAGCTCTCGAACAACTTTTTTGGAGTATATTTTTAGCGAGTACGAAAATTTACATTTCAGAGCACCAAACTCAAAAAAATTCTTCCTCTACCGTTGGTGCATGCGGTCAAAGGTCAAAAACCAGTCGATTTTTACAGAGTTCCAACAACTATGATCGATAGAAATGACTATTTGGAAAGAAACTCGAAAAAACACGAACAAAAAACACCATCCGGATCGAAATATTTATTACGAAAATTCGTGAATTATTTAAAACCGCGTAAAGATGATCGGGACATGCTAAAGATAACAACGATAGTGGAGCACATTCGAAGACGATCGAAACGTTTCATCGCATCTCCGATTGGCTCAGCAGGATCATCGAATAAGAAAAATTCTTCAAAGACTCGTATAAGATCGAATAAATCGAAAATCAGGAAGGGAAATCTGAAAAAAAGTCGCGTTTTCAGCTGGAAAAATAATGTCAAAAAAGTCGAAGCATCAAAAACTTTTCTGCGTCATCGCCGATCGACGCCGATCGACGACGCAGCGTCGAAAGATCGAAAGACTCGAGGGAACGACAAAAGCGCTGATAGAAAAACAAAACCGTTGTATAATCCGATATTCAAAGAATGCAACGACACGACCGCGGCGAGTGAAGTCGACGATTTGAATATTCTTCCGGCCAAATCGAAATACTCGAAGCCTCCGAAACCTACGAGCGCGAAGAAGACAGTCGATCTTCCGAAAATCGACTCTAAAAATGCAAAATTAAATTCTTTATTCGTAGCGAAACAATCGGGTTACGTGAATCTTCGAGATCATCAGGAAGAATCGAGAATAAAAGAATCGTCGAAAGAAAGCGAAAAAGATTCATCGACTTTGGGTTATCCGAAGGACATAAAACCGTACAATCCTGACATCATACCTTACGTCGACGTGCCGGATTACACGGACCAACGTGAGGAGAGTTTGGACGAGCACGATCGACGTGTAGCCAAAGAAAAATATTCAACGGTTGAGAAACACGGTGGCGTGCCGATTGTCAATGTCAATGATGACGACGACGACGACGACGACGACGACGACGTCGATGTCGTTGACCCTGATGGACCGGAAGCTACCGAAGCGCTGCGTGATCCGCCGGAGAATCCGGAAGACACGAGAAACAGAGATAAAAGTAAAAGTACAAGAGATCGCTCCAAGGACGAACGATCCGGTGGGACCGAAGACTCGGATTCGGACGACCAAAACACAAAATATCATGACGATAAAGATCGATCGATGAACGATGAAATTCCATCGGAATATAACGACCATAAGGACGACAAAGTCGAAGGTGAAATTGCACTGAATCGTCAAATCGATAACAAACCGCCGATTTCCAATTTCGAACCTGTTCGTTTCGACGTTACTCGTCGAGCAAAATCCTTCGATTACGACGAATTATTCAAAAATGAGAAAAGCCACGATGACGAAAGCGCCGATGAATTCAACAGCGAACTTCCGGAATCTTCGCCAGAAATCTTTTCCGAAAAATACGAAAAATTAGTGGCTCCCAAATCGGACGATTTTCACTTCGACGACAAAGAATTTTTTCAGCCAATTTTGGACCACGAGCACGATAAATCCGATCATTTCGACGGAGAATCTGATTTCCTCTCGAAATATTTCACTCCCGATGTTATTGGCCGTTTCAAAAATTCCCGGAACGAGAAACTTCGCGGCGATGAATCTCCGCCCTCTTCCGAGGAGAACGAAGAAGAATCGTACGAGACTCTGCCGACGAATGTACGAAATAAAAATCGCGATGTCCCGAGAACTGAAAAGCTTGCCAGGGCAGATCGACCGAAAGACTACAAAAAATTTTGGACTCTCGAATACAGTTTCCCACCGAAAAAAGCCGAAAATTCCAAAAGCGAAAAGCGTAGTCACCGTTAATCCCAAAAATTGTAACTCAGTCGTCGAATCGTTCGTGTAAAGTAAAAGAATAATCGAACTTGTAAAAATCGTCGGTAAAAATTCTCCCAGTCGTTTCTCACTTTTGTCCCAGCCCAAAAGGAAATGTCACCGGTCAAAATGTGCGAAGATTAATGAGCCCTATTAGTTTCGAGGATTCGTATCTATTTCCGTACAAGGAAGTTCCAAAGATAGCTATTTTCGGTGATATTTTCATTGAAATATAAATATATTCAAGGCAGGGGACTATACATGATTTTCATGCGAACTATCGAAAACGTGGATCTTCGGCCTAGAGAATTAAACTACCGGGTGGGAGCTGGTCCCGCTTCCTATATATATTCATTCGAATTAAGCAAAAATATATATATTCATCGCTCAAAACGCTGTACCTTGTTGAAAACCGATGAATCCAGTTGTGGCTTATCGCGCGATCGGTTTAATGCTGAAAGTTGATCAGAAAAATTTTTATTTCAGAAAAATTATCGTGATGAATAAATAAATAAAAAAAACTGTTTCGATCCCGATAAGAGAGAACAAACCTAGATGAAAATGAACCAAAAGCGTTTATTTCAATAAGAATTAAAAAAATGTGACACCGAAATGCATTAATTTTTATTTCATATTCTGCCTAAAAGTATTTTTCAAAATTTCATACATTTTTCAACAGTCTGTTAATCGTTAAGGTGAATAAAAAAGAGTAAAGAAATAAAAGAATGTGTTGCAAAATTAGTGGTAATTTTTTTGGATCCATTTGTGGCTATTCCGTGTTGGTTGAGTGCAGGAAATAAAGTTATCGTGAACGAAGGGTGAACGACAGGGCGTCGTTGAGAGGAGACTGAACTAGTATAAAAGCTTGGATCTCCGAGAATCCAGCATCATTCGAATTGCTTCGAAGATTATCGAGGAACTTGAAGATTTCGAAGAAGCCATCCAACTTTATTCGGTAAGTACCGACGACGAATAATTTAAAGAAAAAAATTCTTGAACCGTTGTAAAATCTAGGTGAGCTTATGGAGCCTCGACGTAACGTTGCTTTCCAATAAAAGTTTCGATGAAAATTCTATTTCTTGAAATTCCGCGACTAACGTCATTCCATCGACGATATAAAACTGTTAGGCTCTGTAGAAGAGCGTACAAAGTTTCTTCCCAATGTTCTTGGTCGCGAAATTCTCCACGGTTTCCTCGACTCGACAGGTGCAACGTGAAAAAAAGGAGAAAAAAAAAAAATTCAATCCATATTTATTAATACCTCTGCACAAAGAGAACGCGGAAGTATCGAGATTCCGGTTGTAAGAAAAGAATAAATATAAAAAAGAATGAGAAAAGAAGAAAAAAAACGTACCACAACGACGAGGCGTCGTACCGGTGAGACGAGGCGAGAGTACAACTGCTAAGTAGCCTTCGGCCAGAATCCTACCGGCAGTGATATTCGAATTTTTAATTACGTGTGTTTACGTATGGGGCATTTCGCCTCACTTTTACAGTCTCGAATCTCAAACCCCAAAGCTTTTAATTTTCCTGAATTTTTTGCATTTTTTTTTTTCATACAAAAAATAAAGTGACACGTGTTTCGACGTTTTTCGTTTCGTTCCATATTTCGACGTTCACAGCCATTTGAATTCTTGACTTATCGCTTTACCGTTTAAGGCAATAACTCAGGAACTATGAGTCTCGTAACTCAAATGATTAATAACAAATTCACGCAGTTTTTGACGTCTTTTCAGATAAAGTGTACACCTGTAAAAAATTTACAGCTATTCGTTTGTTTCGAAATCGAAAAAAAGTGTTGAAAAAGCTCAAAATTTTTGTTGCGAAGAAACTCGATAACGTCAAGTTCCATGGAACTCCAGTCTTGAAACATAGTCCGCGTACTTGGATCTCGTTTTTAAAGATTTCATGAATTCGGCAGATATTCGAAAAAAAGGTGATGAAAGATCGATAAAGCCAACTTTGGAAAACTCTTCTCTGTCTAAAAGATCGAAATACTATTTCTTCGCGATTTATTTTTCACTTGAAATTTGCTAAAAGTCGTTTTATCACAGGATTCGTAGTTTCTCAAAGAGGCAAAGTAACGTGTGACATTCAAGTTGCTTTGAAATTTCGGAAAAAGAATAAAAATGAAAAAAAAAATCGAAGAGGCGAGTTTGTTGATCCGTTTTTATACGAAAATATTTTTTTTAAATGGCACAGGAAAAGTGAGATGAAATGGCCCATATATATAAATATATTCATACGTATTAAAATATGAATACATATATACAGACGTTCGAGTATATATTTGACGTATAAATACATAAATATATATATATATATATAAAAGTAGGATTTAGCATATTGGTCGATCCGGCGTTGAGAGGCTTGATAAAAACGATAAGTATCGTCGAACCTTCGAATAGCTCTCCCGGACTGTGTGAACGATCGAATCTTCGCGCTCTTCATTCAGTTCGACCGATCGAGTCCTCGAGCGCCTTCGTGTCGTTTGCTTTATCCGCGACAATGTGATTCGCCAAAATTTTGTTTCGAAATTCAAATCGATCAAAGTGTATGGATTTATTGTCATCGCGAGATTACGAGTGTTTAGAAATCTTTATAAACGGAATCTTGTAGTCGATATATAATCGCAGTTATGAACGTACTCGGAATTTAAAGTGTGACGATAAAAAACGGAATAAACTATCGGTAAATTTGACATCGGTGAAGCGAGCTAATTGTTCTGTGATATTATTATTTTCTTCTTATTTCTGTTCCACACTCGATCGTCGAGCAGAGAATCAAAGTTTTTCTGTTTCCATATTTCAGCCATGAATAATCGACTCGTTCTCATCTCTTGTGCACTTCTCCTCGCTGCGGTCTTCACGACACCGGCAACTGCTACTCGCGTCGGTTAGTATAATTCAGTTCTCATGATTCTGTCAACATTTTTTTCAACGGTGAATTGAAAAATATAATTATTCCTGAAACGATCATTCGTGATGCGGAATTCTCATTCGTAAACGTTCAAAATTGTCTGATTTATTGTGACAGCTCGAAAGTGAATTGTTATTCTGGATTTTCCAAAAAAAAAAAGAAAAAAATCAAATTTATTGTAACTTTTTCACTCTTTCCAAGTTTTATTGACGATAAAAACCTTGTTTCTTTGATGAATTTTGACACAAATGGAAACTTTCGATTTAGTGAATTTTTTATTTAAAAAAATGACGATCAAGAGACGAATAATTGAATGAACAATACGCAGGTACTTGTCTGAGAAATTGTGCTCAGTGTACGAAGATGTTCGGGCGTTACTTCGACGGTCAACTGTGTGCCGACACTTGCGTAAAATACAAAGGAAAAATGATTCCGGATTGCGAGGACGAGAACTCGATCACTGATTTCATCAACAGATTAGATGACGCTTAGATGTGAATTCCTTACAAAAAAATAAAATAATTGGCGAACAACACTCCCGATGACGACGGCGATGGCATATTCTTGCTTGACTTTTTGAAAAAATCGAACGTTTCATCACGACTAATTTATTCAACATTTGTCAATTACGATTGATTCGCCATTTTAATATATGGGCAATGTTTGATACGAGTGTGAAATAGAAACTTGGCCTATGAATCTAGTCACATACGCAACGACGCTTCGAAACTTGGAGCATTGAAATAAACGCATTTTGCATTCCACACAACGCCGGCAGCCGCACACATATAACTGTACTCGTTGACTGCATTACGAGCCGGTTTGTTTGCACGATTCTACCATTTACTCAACGACGAATTTCTTAAGGATTATATATAGATGCTCGTGTATACGCATAGAAATATTGGAATAAATAAATGTCCGATCTATCAGCCTGAATAAAAGTTCAAAATAAGGGCGCTCGACATACCTTGTTATTTATTTCTAAAAACCTCGTGTCAATAAATAATAAAAGAACTTTCGAGATCTCTATTCATTAGATCTTTATTAATCGTTCCCCTTAAATTAAGATTTATCCATTAATTATTGTCGTTTGGTTGAAATACTGCTTTTCTCTTTCGATCAAAAAAATAACTTGATTCGAGTCAGTAACTTATTCGTACGATGATGTGAACCAGAGGATGCTCACTCGCGAGAAAACATCGATATTCTGGTTTCCAGGAATTGAGTGACGAAGAGTTTTTCACTCGATGATTAATTGGTCGGTGATGGGGTTATCGAACACTCCGGAATCGTGGATAAAGTTTGTTTCAATTCGATCTGTTGAATCTGAGTTGAAATTCATTCGTCAGTTTCTTCGAACGCGTACTTTATTCATCCGGTAAAAGAAATAACGGTGTTGGATTCTCACCTTCTGACGAAGAGCTTTTTCATTGATGGCTGCTCGGGTCAGCAACTGTTTGACTTTGTCGAGTAGCTCGGATTTGTAAGCGAGTTGTTGTTTGAGAATCGCGACTTCGCTGGAGCTGTCATCCTCCTTTTGCACATTTTCCAGCATCAATATTCTCTGCTCGGCTAATTGGAGATCAGTTTCCAAAGCTACGACTCGTTTTTTCGCCAATTCGTAATGTTTTTTCAAATGCGAATCGTTCGATATATTGATTTCTCTGTTCTGTAATAAAAATCAATTCCATTGATGAAAGATCGAAAATCATTGATGACGATTATTCGTGATTATTATAATTGTTCTTTTACCATTTTGACCGGATGATGATGATGACATTTTTTCGACTCCTTCAATCTCTTGTTTTCAACTTGCAATTTTTCTACCACTCTTTTCAATATAAATACCGTTTTTTCTAATTCCATTATCGATTTTTTTGTTTCCGTCGGATGTTTGTCGGCCGAACGAGGTGACGATTCCGAGGATTTTTCACTCTTCAACAGTTCAACGTATCTGTCAAGCAACGAATGAGAAACTCGGTCAGAAGTCATTCGTGCTGCATTTTTATAATTTTATTCGGCTTTATTTTTGGATAAGTAAAAGTGTAGTTTTAAAAATGATGAATTTACTTCTCCAAATGCTCGACTTTTTCCCTCAGTCGCGGAGTATCGAGGTTCCTTTTTTCGATCTCCATCCGAAGCTCAAAATTCTCGCTTTCCAAACGAATGTTCGATTTTTCCAGACTCGCTTTAGTAGCCTCCAGTCTTTCGAGCTGATCGACGACAAACGTGTTACCCTGATCAGGAAAAAAAGTAAAAGAAAATCTGATTAAATTCGTGGATTTGGACCTCTTTCGAAGGAAGTGATGCTGGAGCCAAGCAGAGTTGAATAATTGAAGAAAAAAAGAACAGTTTGAGAGAAACCTCAGTGACAGCTTCGAGTGCAGCGATTCGTCTTCTCTGTTGTTCGAGTTGATGGACAGCCTGACGAGAATCTTCGGACTCCAATCGATCGGTAAGCTCTTTAACACGATCGCGAAGTGTCTGACACTCAATTTGCAGATTCTCGACAATTTTGTGTTGGCCATCGTTGGGAGGATTGAGGCTACTGACGAAGCAAGCATTCTCCGATCTCAGTTTGCTTCGAAGGTACCATTTTTCTCGTTCCATACAAGAAACAACGGCTCTGAGTTTCTCGTAATTCGCAGTCAACTTGTTATATTCCTCAATTTTTTCTTTGAGCTCTCTCTTCGTTCTCTCTGCAATTTGTTGCCATTTTTTTTGTTTCTCCCAAAGAGCTAATTCCTCAGCAGTCTTTTGTTTCCAATAATAATCGAGGATTAATTTCATAATGTAATTAGAATCAATGAAAATTGATTGACGAATCTTACCTTGACTCTTTTCGCTTCCTGCACTCGATATTCTCGGTCCAATTGCGTCCGAGCTTTGTGGAGTTCTTCTTCCAAAGCTTTCAGCTTTCTCTCGAGCTGCATTTCCCGATTCGACACTCTTCGCTCTTCCGTTTTTTTCGCCATGTAGCCACGACTCAATTGCTGCTTGAGATCGGTTATTTGGTCTTTGTACATTTTCTCCTTGTCGCTTTGGGACTTTATCTGACGCTTCAGATGATCGAGCTCCGATTGAAAATGCTGAGCCTGATCGCGAGTCAACGTTTGGGCCATTTCCTGCACTTTTGTAGAAATGCTTCCATGCACGACTACCGGCTGGGACATCGTCATTGTTTCCATTATCTCGAATTCGCTCTAAACAAAAAAATCAACGCGAAGGAATCATCGAATTCTTGGATGTGCTTCAATCTTTAGTTTTTTTTCTTTACCTGCAATTGTTGGTACGCTACACTCAGCTCGTGAATTTTATTGTCACGTTCTTGCAACTCTTTCACCAGAGAAATATTTCCCTTGGCTAGCTGCATACGATTGTCTGACAATTGTTTTCTCAGCACGTCAGCTTCGGTTTGCCACTTGTTTGACTCCAATCGATAACTCTCCAATTCGTTCTTGTGCTGTTCTTCCAACCTGAGAAAGTTTTAATTACAGGGCAAAGTAATTTGGACGTAAGTTGTTTGATTGCAGTTAAATTCTTTAGATTTTTAAGTCCTGTACGACGAGGTACTGACCTTTCTCTCATGTGATCCATGTGCTGGAGCCTTTCTTCAGCGAGCCGATGCCAACGTTCACCGAGTTCTTTGGCGATGTTCAATTCTGCCTCGAGAGTCGAAGCTCTTTCTGCCAATCTCGCCATTTTTTCTTCAGCTTCGACATCAGATTTGGACTCTTTGACGGGGTCGTCCAATGTTCTGGCTGTCAAGGGAACACTGAACACTGAGTGTTCTCGTTTTCTTTCAGCCTCTTCTTGGAGCGTGAAAATTTCTTCGCGCAGAGCTTTGATCTCTTGTTGGAAACGTGCAGCCGCACTGCTGTGTTCGTCTCTGTCATTTTTCAGTAAATTCTGATACCGTTCAATGGTCTCTTCCTTCTGATTGAGCAATTTTTGCAGGCTTGAAATGGTCGATTTGAAGGCAGCATTGTCGCCATTCTCGAGGCCGGATTGATCGATTTCTTTGCGATCTGCTCGACGCTCGACTGGACTTGGAAGCTGTGAATTTTTTTTTGCTATCGTTTCCTCGAGAGCCGCGACTTTGGCTTGATATTCGACGAGCTGTGATTCGTATTTGATCAAAATAGCTGATCGCTTCGACGCCAATGTCAATGCCTGATCCAACTGCTCTCGGAGAACCGCTGTCGAATCGTCATCCGATTTGCTCACTTCGATCTCTGTGATCGGCAATACTTCCGGCAACTTTGACACCACCATTTTGCTACCAAATTCAAAGGGTTCACTCTGAACTTCCTTCGATTGATTCTCCACTTCGGCCTGCGTGGAAACCGTCTTTTGCTCGACTTTCGTCTCGCTTCGAGGCTCGGAAGCCGACGAAGTCGTTTCAGGCTTTTTGTACCAAATACTTTGAACGTTTATCATTTCGTGCTCCATGCTCAGCATCGTTGTCTGATTTTCAACCAACTTTTCATTCGAAACTCTCAACTCGTTCTCCAACCGAGTTATTCGTCGTTTGAGACGAATGTCCTGACAAATTTTCATCAAAATTAGATCGTTCGAATATTTTCGAGAATTTCTTCCAAAATATGATTTTATCAGAAAAAAAAAAACTACTTTTTTGGAGTTGCAAATAGAAACTTACATTCAGAGTGAATTGAGAACTTTCCGAAAAGCTTTGCATCATGCTCTCGAGATCATTGCTGCCAATTTGATCTTCAAGAAGATCTCTCAATCTTTCAACGATTCCTAAACGATCGGTCAACAGCTCCTGATGCAATTTTGCACTTTCTCTCAATTCTTCAGCTTCTGCAATTTTTTTATCGACTTCAATGCGATCGGCAACAACGTTTTTTAACATCGTATCAACTCTCTGCAATGCGCTCAACGAAGTGGAACCGGCGTATTGAGATCGCAGAAAATTAATCATGTTTTCGTAGCATCTGCGAAAAATCAAATTCGATTCAAATTTTTGTTTTTTTACAATAGTTTTTTTGTCGTCAATTTCAATCTTTTGTGGAAAAATCTAAAAAAATGTAAATAAAAAGAATCGGAAGAGGAGAATACCTGCATCGGGTCGAGCAAATTTTTCGACAATCCTGTAACTGCATTTTCGTATCGTCCAGTTCTCTGTTGGCACCCTCCAAGTCTTCACGGAGATGGAGAATTTCGTTTTCGAGTTGAATCTTTCGTTTGCTCAGCTCGACTTCGTTGCTTTTACAGATGTTTAATTCGAAGCCTAGCCTCGCGATGGTTTCCTTGTCCTCGCTTACAGCGTGCAGGTCGAGAATTTGATGTCTGAGGCTGTCCAATTCGAATATTTTCAGGGAATTCGTCGTGTAGTGCATTTCGATTTCTTCTCGAGATATTTCCAAGCTTCTAGTCAAGCTCTCGTTCTCCAGAGTCAAAGCTCGGATTCTTTCCTCGTATTTTTCCTTATTTTCGTTTTTCTCATCACCGATCAACTGTCCAGGTATAATCAAGTCGGAATAATGTTTCTGTAAATCTACCAATTGTTGTCGGAGCTCTGAATTTATTGTCGTCAATTGTTTCACCGAAGCTTCGCATTTGGCACATTTATTCCGCGACAAATCATCGGACGGTTCAAGAGATTCAACATTTTCTTGTTGCTCCGTTTCGCGACTGACGTCGCTCGATATTTCGTCGCTTGATTTCGCAGCCAACTCCAATTCGTAGTTAGCACGAAGATGAATACATTTTTCTTCGTATTTGTCTTTGAGCTCGTTGAATTCGATGAGACTGACGGAGTTCGACAAATTACTTCGTACCGTAGAAATCTCGTTGCTCAGCATTTTATTTCTCTTTTCCATATCAGCGAGAAACTTTCTCAAGGCGTTTTCCGTCTCTATTGATTCTTTGCGAATTTTGTAAGACTTGGCTGATTCGAGGTTCAAGAGATTTTCAAGCGTCGTAAATTTTCGCTTCATAGCGACAACGCTGAGCACGGATTCCGCGCATTCACGAGTCTTGGACGCGAACGCTCGTTTGATTTCGTTTTCGTCCGATTCAAAAGTCTTCAAATCTTCGTCCAACTTTTGCAGCTGCCCGGTCAATTGTTCGATCGTATCCCGCAGCTCTTGGTTCTCCTGAATCAAAGTTTCTCTTTCTCTCTGACAATCGTTCAGCTCTTTTTTGAAGGAAGACTGAATTTTCTCGAACTCTCTCGTCGTAATTTCTTCACTCTCGGAATCTTCCAGGCTGAGCTTCTCTCGGGACGAATCTTTTATCGCTGATTTACGAAGCAGCGCGTCTTTCTTCTGCAAATCTTTCCTGCGGAAGCATAAAGAATGTTCGAGCCATGAGAAAACTAGTCAGCGATAATAACTGCCAATATTCTCAGAAAAGAGGAATCTTTCCTGAAGAGTGTTGACACAAAAACTGTCAAAATCTCAACGAATTCGCCAATAACGATAAAACCATTGTACCGCATTTGTTTCAGCTGCGAACGCAGTTCCGAATTACTTCCTTGAACTACGTTAAGACGTTCCTGAATTCTCATCGCTGGATGGTACCATCCGGACACGTGCCGAACATCCAAAGCCTCGAGTAGCCTTTCCAGGGTTCCGGAATGGACCTCAACCTCGCTTTTACCTGCCGGACGCCACAATTATTTGACAATTGAAAGAAAAATGTTTATTCAAGTTCAAGTTGTACTAGCATTTGCAAAAAATTACCATCCTGATCGCGTATACTGTCCAATATCTCGTGCATCCCTTTCCTGAGGGCTTCGTTCTCGTCGATCACGATTCTTAAATTTTCTCTAAATTCATCGAGCTCTGCTCTTTGCCGCAAGTGAGCTATTTCTTCTTCCGCAATGCCGTGATACTTGACCACCTTTTTCGAACTAGTATCATCCTCACCGGAGTAAACTATGGCATCGCCGTTCGAGCTTATTTTTTGTTCCAATTTACTTAATTTGTAACGCAAGGTTCTTATCTGCGAAGGAGTTTGAGAGATCAGTTTCGGGAAGCAATCGTTTTTTCGTATTTTATAAAATGTGCGGATTTGAATTCTTACATCTGACTTCATTTCCAAATTCTCTTGCTCCAAGAATTCATTCTTTTTTATTAATTCGTTTCGCACTCGAGCATCCTCCTGGCTTTTCAATGCTATGCCATCTATCGAAATCTCCTCATCTTCTGGCATTCCCAATTTTTCTCTAAAATCAGTAATCAGCGGTGAAAGTTATTTCTATATTTTTGTACAACTCAACAGAACTATTCGAACTAACCGGAGAGCCAGAATCTGCATTTCTCTGCAAGAATTTAACATTTCCAGGTTGTTGATAACGGTAATGAGTTCCTTGACGTGTTGGTGCTTCGAAATCAATTTTTCTTTCAATTCTCTAGCTTCCTTTATCGTCTCCGCCAATCCGTGATCTCGGTCCTCATATTTTTTCAGATCGACCAGAACTTCGCACAGCTGTTGGCTCTTCAGTGTCGACTCGTTCTCCGCTTGCCTGAGAGCACTCTGGAGAGTGGCCATTTTATCATTGGCATCTTGAATTTTTTTCAACAAGTCTCTCTGCTCTTTTCGTCTGCCAGTTTTGTTAATTCTGTGAAAATCATTGAAAGGGAATGAGTGAAGTTTGTTTTTTTGAGTGACAGAATGACTTTATCGAAATACCTTTTTGTATCGTTTTTCAATTTTTCTATCAGTGCCGCACTCTCGTTCAATTCGGTTGCAGCCTCGAGCAATTTTTCTTGAAGATCAACTATGATTCTTTTGCCCTCAACGATTTCTTCATTGAGATGCATTATTTCAGTCTTGTTTTGCTCCGCCACTGACGTAACCGATTGGGTCAAAGCGTGTGACAATTCTTTTTTCAAACGACCTATCTCAGCGTCTCTCTCGTCTAGTATGTTCTAGAAAACGTATATTTAAAGTCTGTTTGGCGAGAAGAAATTCATTCGTACACGAAGATCTAAGTACCTTCCATTCCTCGACTCTGGAATCGATGACAACGCTGAAATCATCGATCATCTTGTCCTTCTCAGCTTGCTCAGCGTTCAACTCCTGTAATTTGGTCATCAGAGCTTCGTTTTCTTGCTGCAAGTGCTCAATCTCCTCTGTCGAAAATAACAAATATTATAAAATACGCCGAAAACTTGTAACGAAAATAACAATCGAACAAAATCGTGGTGCCTTGGTACGAATGATTTTTGCTTCTGAGTTGCTCCAACTCTTCGGTCATTTCATCCATACTCTCAGTCGCATCTTCCATTTCCTCTCTCAATATTTCCAATTTTCTCTTCAACGTATCGTTCTCTTCCTCCAGACCCTGTAAGACATTTTGCAAATACGAGAGCGAATAGAGAATGAAAAAATGTCTCCAAGAAATCAACGAATGTTTAACCAACCTCCAGCTCAGTCAAGAGCGTTTTTATTTTATCGTTCGTCCTCATCGTGTCACTGTAACTATCGGTACCGGGGACTTCCGTTTTCTGGATAAGAAAACAGTGATAAGAGAGAGCTAAATTCACGAGAGAATTTGTCGAAATGGATTCGAATCTAACTTACTTTGGAGCTGGCATCAACTTCGATGTCATCCGTCGATATAACCTCTTTAGCTGAATGGCAAAAATGGTTTAAAATATTATTCGCCTTTGGAACGTAACCGTTCGATCATAAAAATTTAGATGCTTCTGTGCTTTCGTGATAGTCGTAAAAGGCGGAATTGAAATATTCCAATCAAGTCACACGCTCGATGACACTTACGTTTTGTTTGACTTTTGACAGGAGCAGAATGAGCGGAAGCAACTTTTTCTTTGAGCTCATCGCACTCCAAAAGTAGCGATTCAACCTACCAATGAAGAGTGATCGAAAATTGTGTGTCTTTGCTGCATTAATTTGATTAACAAAGTTCAAACTACTGACTTGATTATCTTTGTGCTGAAGCATCTCTTGGGACAGTTTCATCAGAGCCCGAAGATTCTTCACGTCTTCGATATCATCGATGTCACATCTTATCACCATTGGAAAAAGGTCCTCGATTTCGTCGTCCGTCAACGACTCTGCTTTTATCGAGAGAATACGATCCCAGTCCATTCGAACCATTTTTAATACTTTTATCAAACGAGACAAACATTTAGACACTTTAGATCCAGGTTACGTTTGACGTTTCACTGGTATCACTGCGGTTTAAGTTTGTACCGACGCCAAGTTTCGTCTCCATGGTGACCGTGACGACGACCCTAGCAGAGGGGATTAGGGAACCGAGTAGAGGGAACCCCGCTTCCCCCACCACCAGAAGGTTGCAAAGCGTGCAGCAGCAGCAGAGTGGAGGGGAGTTGATCACGTGAGCGTCCACGACTGGGCCAATAGCGGAGTAATCTTCGAACGAGGATATTTAAAAACCACTGGTTTATTAATATTTATAAAGTTGTTTTCCAAGTAGCAGTAAAAGAGATTTTGCCTGATGGCGCGTGCGGTAAACGTAATATTTTAGAGTCGTAAGTCGTTTAGTGGCAATTATGTCAAAGTCTATTTTCCGTGGACATTTTTACGAACATGAAAACATAGATAAACGGTCAGATGAACAGTCGCAACGACGTGATTGCGGGCGACGATGACGAAACGTGCGAAAAAAATACATTTGAAACTGTCATTAGAGCACGAGAAAAGAGAATCATCAACTTTTCTTGAGACGAAAAACTACTATTTTGGAATTCAAATGTTATTACTTTTTTTATGGGAAAAGAACATGAATGTTTGCAGCACATATGGAGCTCGCGGTGGCACCGATTCGTGATGAAAGTTGTTGCTTAAATCCTGTGTTTACTGGTTCACGAGCCTCGTCACCGTGCATAAATACATTAATACATAATTATTTAAAAAATGCCACGGTGAATGTAAACCAGAGAGCGAAGTCGGCTGCGGTTGCGAAGCGAGGTTTGATGGAAGGGAATAGAAGTGAAAACTCGAAAGCAAAACATGCCAATCGCAAGGAATAAATTAATGAAAATAACTAATAATCATTTTGAAAGAAAATATACATATTCATAAAGATATGTATTCATGAAGAGCCAATTACGAAAGAGGTCAATAACACATTGTGTGTAAATAGCTCATCCGATTGATATTCCCAAACCTCGTAACGCTGAACGTTTCTCTCACACGAGTAGTATTCGACGATCATGATTCTCAGTAAGTTGTGCGCGTTCTCTCGCTACACTCGGCTACGATCCGTATCAATTACTCTCGCGAGCAGTGCCACACGTGAAAATGCAATTGGAATTCGTGGATTACATTTCTCCTTTGTGCCGGATAAACCGTCAGGAAAAACCGGTAATTAATTTGTGCCGTTAATGGGACACTTCCTTTCACCCAATTTGAATGAATACCCCAAAACAATGGAAGACGAAGGGGAAGCAGGGTTGAAGTAGATTGGACGATAAATTTTCGTTGCTTTTGGACAATTCTTCTGCTTATTCGACTACAGCTTTCAAAGACGTTGAAAACTTCGTTAACGATTGGTCCAATAAACTCATCGATTTTATCCCTTTTATTCTTGAAGGTTCGACGGAAAGGCTGAATATGTTTCAAGCAATCAACAATGGTCTGGGATTAGCAATGGAGAAGGATCCGAGTGCTGGTAAAATTGTTTCTAAAAAATTTTTATTTCGAACGAATGCTGAGGGTGTTGAGAAATTTCGATGAGACAAACGAGTCGTTCGGATGTGATGTTGCTCGGGTTCTCGAGCTCACCTAAAATTCTCCGCTCGCTTATCTTATCGGGTCAAATGTGGCGATAACGTTATTATTCATATGATCGTCGGATCGTCACTAACATAAACGTGTTCACGGTACAACAACTTTTTCCATATATTATTTATATAATCTTGATGACATGCGTTTGACTCGACTGTTCCAACGTGTATCCTCGATTCGTTTCTATAGATTTTTTTAAACCAGCGAAATCCACTCGTGCTTTTGCTACATTGAGAAAAGAAATTCGTTGATTCAACGAAAATTTTGTTGAATCAACTCCAAAAAAAATCATTTTTATAGTTATCTTCGGAGAAGATGTTGCCTTCGGTGGTGTGTTTCGATGCACAATGGGCTTGCAGAAACGCTTTGGAGCTGATAGAGTATTCAATACTCCTCTCTGCGAACAAGGAATCGCTGGATTTGGCATTGGATTGGCGAACGCAGGTGCTACAGCGATTGCGGAAATACAATTCGCCGATTATATTTTTCCAGCCTTTGATCAGGTACGAAGAAACCAGGAAACTGCAGCGTTCGACTCATCGTAGCAATAAATATACAATTTTTATTAAACTTTGTCACTTTCTGTTTCTTTGCCAACAGCTGGTAAACGAGGCAGCAAAAATGAGGTACCGTAGCGGTGGTTCATTCGATTGTGGAAAACTTACCATTCGAGCACCTTGCGGAGCTGTCGGACACGGTGCTCTTTACCACTCGCAGAGTCCCGAGGCCTATTTTGCCCACACTCCGGGTCTCAAGGTAACGTTTCTCCAAAGATGGTAATAAAGTTTGTACAATCAAAATAATTCTTCCGAAAAACGAATTATTTGCCTGATTAATCGTCGAATTGGATTTTTTTGAAAAAAACCGTCGAAAAAGTGGTTAAAATTATTCGAAAATTAGATCAAGTCTTCGTCGACTTTTATCTTCACCCTTTTGAACCTGTAATTTCGAAATAATTTTCGAAAAATCCTCCAATTTCGTTCTATCAAATGGAGCAAACAAATTTCAACAGAAGATTCAGAGAAAATTGGGAAACTCGGAAATATCGAAGATGAAAAATCATTTCAAATGCATTCGAGCACTGAATCCTTTATCTGCCGAGTTAGCACAGTTGACGATCTAAGAGCCAGATGGCGTGACGAGGATCGAATAAAAACAGTGAGATTCTCAGTGGATGAATCATTGCTCGAGGCGCCGATATATAGGAACGTCGCGAAGTGTGCGATACTCTATTAGGCCACAGGTGTAGATTATTTCCATTCACTGTCGTCAATCCCGTAATTAATGGATAAGACGAAGACGCACAGATCTATTCCCGTTCGGATGAATAGTCCGTAAATGATTTTTCCTCGGTGAAAAAAAAAAAGACTAAGAAAGAGAAAGATAAAGGTCAGAAAAAACGCCGATGGGGACAGGAATCTCGCGGTGAAACGAGTTTACACAGAATCCGCCTACGTTTGCACCACCATCGCAATACAGATTTACATATTATGCTACATCGAAACATTCGCGAATAATATACAATGCCCTCCATAGCTTTTACGTTTATGATTCTCGACAATGCTCGTTCTCGAAAGTATTGTTTAACTTACCCGCATTTGTTTTACTAATGTACGAGCGGTTACGTGCTTTTTCTTAACGCCTCGATGTGCTAAAAATATTCTAATGTTCTGCAGCATCGTACGATTCCCTGCTATTTTACAATAGACGCGTATATTGACTTTCGTTTTCAACATCGAAAACGACATTCGAGAAGAATTTCAAAAAGCCTGTCCCAAAATAAATCCCATTGGAGATACTAATTACTAATTTATTCGCGAATGATTCGCGTTAGCTGTGGAATGAAAAATATATTTAAAAATCGAGTAAAAAATATTTTTCTGTCAAATTACAGATCGTCGTTCCTCGTGGTCCGATTCAGGCAAAAGGTCTTTTGCTGAGCTGCATCGATGAGCCTGATCCATGCGTAATATTCGAGCCAAAAGCTCTCTATCGTTCGGCTATCGACGACGTTCCCACTGGACATTACAAGACACCGATCGGAAAAGCTGAAATTTTGCGCGAGGGTGAGTATCCTCGAACGATTATTCGAAATCGAAAAATATTCAATTTTCATTGAATTTCATGCATTAATCATGAAAGATCGAGGACGGATAAAATATCGTCGACTCAATCACGTTATGCACAGCGATATCAAACGCCTTCAAAACGGCGGTTATAATAGTTTGTTAATAGAGAACGACCTCGCCTTTCCCTCATCTCGTAATATACATATACATCGTATATATATAGCG
Source organism: Campoplex capitator (assembly GCA_037576405.1). Lineage (NCBI taxonomy): Eukaryota > Metazoa > Arthropoda > Insecta > Hymenoptera > Ichneumonidae > Campoplex > Campoplex capitator. The sequence continues at coordinate 481,544 of JARBWI010000323.1, read as the reverse complement.
GAGGGGCGGATACCGCTGGCCCTCGTTAGATCCTGAAATGGGATACGCGTATAACTAAGCTTCCAGTTAGATAGCCGAGTTTAAGTCAAGTTGGTGTCATTACGCAAGTTTTAAGTGAGTTGATCGAGCTTTGGTGTACTAACTATCATGTTATATGTGAATTTAACATGCAAGGATACTCGCGTCGATAGCAGAATATTGCTCTATATTGGAATCGATCAGAAGAAATGCAGTCGCGACCAAAACGAGTGGAAGCTCATGATTTTATTTTTATTTTTTTTTAACAGACATTATTGATGCGGGAAGTTCCAATCCAAAAGACTGATTTTGATTCACAGATTTTTATGCCCTGCTGTATTCGTATGTGCAAATATTTCGATTATAGCTAGATTGAGAAATAAAATTTGTGAATTCAACAAGATTTTTGACGTTTATTCTACGATGAAAAGATCGTTGAATCAACGAGTATTGTGGAATCATTCGAGCAGATGAAATCAGCTAAGATCACGTAGTTCCATTCAATCAAAGAATCTTCGAGATTCCCGATCTCCAAGATTATCAGTATCTTCAGGTCTTCATCGAGTGTGATCCGTATTTTTAGACAAGATTTCGCAGAAGATATATATTTTAGTTTCTAAATCACAAGCCTGTCGAACGAAGCAGACAAATAATTAATCGAGCGAGACGCTATACAGATGTCGAAATTGATCGAGTCCGCGGTTTGTGTAGCGATCATAATCATCGAGAATTTTTATAAGCAATCAGTAAGAAGAAAACTGTTTTTGTTTTGTTGTCAAGGTGATGCAATAACGCTGATCGGCTGGGGTAGTCAGGTGCACGTGCTCCTCGAAGTAGCCGACTACGTCCACGAGACGCTCAACGTATCCTGCGAGGTCATCGATCTCGTATCCATATTGCCATGGGACATCGATATCGTCTCCGAGGTATAAACAAATTTTCCAATTACATAAGCTATACCTGTGAACGATGTGCCTTCGTCTATTTGAATTGAAAGCACATGCAATCGACGGGCAACGTAATGTCGATTGACCCAGGATGACCGATAGCTATTGAAAGTGCGGTGGGCCGAGGGTTTCTCTTTGGCGATTGAGAGAACGAAGAGGATGCGGGGAATGACTGACGCTGTCTCGCGGTTGTCCTGCAGCTCGATCGAGCTTCAAGCAAATATATTTAAACACTTTCTTTAATGATGGTGGGAAGAAACAGGTTATTGGTACGTTGACCCGAACAATGGTGGACCACCGAGTTGGATCGGATTGCACGTATCAGTTGTGCGTCGCGATGACAATTTCATGATTTCGGGTTAAATCGATTCGATTAATCGTATCGACGTTCCTATTTTTTCACTTTTTTTTTACTTTGATCACGAAATGATCAAAGCCTGATCCTGGTTATACTCGTGTGAAAGCTCTTTAAGGCCAAATACAACAGATCCATGCCAATCTTATTATCAAAAATCAGAATAGCGTTTAATTGGATAACAATCGATCGCCCGAGTCCATTGGTAAGTACTAATCACTAATGTCGTTGATTTATGCTAATTGTTAGGAGCCGTTGCTGACGCTGCTTCCGTCACCGTTGGTCAGTCACTAATTATATGCGCCACTCACTCAATCCCCCCCCCCCCCTCTCTCTCTCTCGCTTTCTCAGTGGATTTCTGTGTCGTATAAACGATGCAAGTACAGAAGTACACATAGGGTGCCCTGAACGACTCGTAATAAAATCCAAAGATCGTTCAGGAAATCGATAAATAAAAAGATTTTCTTTTCGAGGATTCGGGATCCTGAGAAATCGGGGAAAAACCTGCATCCCATCGTTCCTCTTTCCACCATATTACTCGATTCCCATACTTCTAAAGCTTAATCGGTAAACTTTTTTAGAGAATAACCGACAAGAAGATTTTCCAAAAAAGATACGAACGCAATCAAATTTCCTGAAGAATGTCTATCACTCTCGCTTCGTTAGGATATACGTTTCCCAATTATTGATATTCGGATTGAGAACACCCTATACACATATAGGGTACGCGAGAGAGTATATGTTTATCGAAAAAATTCATATTATATATTTCTATATTCTACGGCTCTCGTTCTCGGGGACGATAATATTACAACGCAATGACCTGCTGCGGCTATACATAAGCGTACATAATTGGCAACTCGTTTCGCGTAACTATTGGCGATGCGGACGATTTCACGCGGATATCCATATGTATATTAAAACATACATGCGCCATGGTCTTTACGGACGAGGACAATTTGCATAATACGTTCTGTGTAGGGTATGCGTTATCTATTTAATATCTTTCGTTACAGTACACTAAGAACAGTACTTGTGCGTTCGCCTCGTACACTCCTACTTGCAAATATTTAATCATTTATATGCAAAATTTAATGTTTGTAAGGATTGGACTGGCAGAAATCATTGATCGAAGCGAACGACTCCGAGCCTTTATCGACTTTTGCTCCTAAAACACGTAACAATTTTTTTGACAGTGTCAAATTGATTAAGAGTTTATTTTGTTATTTCTCATCGTGGTAAGTTTAGCTTTTTCGTCATTTCATTAAGCTCGGATGATTCATTGCTTCGTTAAGAAAATGTTGCTTCATAATAGATCGACATATTTTCGGATAATTTAGATAAATATTTAACGACTAGATGGACATTATAAATGCATGTAAAATGAGCCAATACTCGGATGATTGCTGTTGCATCCAATCGATTTAATGTGCACTTATATGATGTACCTGCGACCGAACGACATTTCTCTATACATCTCGTCGCTTTCTCCATCTTTCGCTTCTCCAAACAACGTAACATGTATATATATACATCAGGCGTTTACATATTTCGAAGTTTATTCACGACATTGCTCAACACAGATATTACATTTAATTGAGGCTGACGTTATAAGATAGCCGTACTATCGAATGATCGGTTTTCGCGATCGCACAGATATCGCGATTCTCCTATATCGTGGAATAATCCAGAGGTAATGTGTCAATAAAAACAAGACGTGCCACGTCTTCTTTTCATCCAACAACGTACTCGAACGAATCACCGATTTATCGAGAATTCGTTGATCAATTTATTGCCATCGCAAATCGCATATCTAATTTACAAAAATAAATTGCTATTCGACGTGATGCAATTACGATGAATGATCATTTCGAAATTCAACGATTCCGGGACTTTGTTGCTTTATTCGGATCTATTTTTTAAGCTTCATCAATCCTTAAACTAATTTTTTTCTTTTATTGGAATGAAATTTTGGAATTCACCAGTTCTGACAACAACTATACAAGAATAATCTGTTTCAGTCTGTCAAAAAAACTGGTCGGGTTGTCATCGCGCACGAGGCACCCCTTACGAGCGGATTCGGTAGTGAAATCGCGGCCACGATTCAGGTGAGAATTCGAAATAACGTGTAAATCGTGATCGAACAATGTTTCCTAATATTTATATCGAGTTATAGGATCGAATCGATAAAAACGAAGTCGAAAAATCATCGGTAATCTTAACGCTCGTGAAAGATTCGTTGTTTGGATCGAAATCGTTTTTTATACGTCCATCACAGATAAATATCATGAAAATTTCCCAGAAATCTAAAATTCATTCCGATTGTACTCTGAAAACGAGGAAAAAACAAAGTTGCTGATTGTAGATTAAAAGCGAGTCGAGGACGCTTCGATACGTGCGATCATTGCGCGATTCAATTTTTACTTTTTCAATGTAGATAAATTCTTTTTCATTTCTTTTTTTTTAACCGTTTTTTCACTCAAGTGCAATATTCAACGATCGCAATAAAATGTCATTGTTTTCGTTGATATTTGACAGGAGGAATGTTTCTTACATCTGGAAGCACCGGTTCAGAGGGTCACGGGATGGGACACCCCATTTCCCCACGTATTCGAGCCTCTCTATTTGCCTGATAAGTGGCGATGTTTCGCAGCGATCAAGAGTGCCCTGAATTATTGAAAGTAACCCATTTGACTGTATTCTTTCAAAAAAAAAAAAAAAAGAAACGTAAAATGTATAAATATCGAAGACTTTTCTACTCCGTAAATGTGAAATAAAAAATCTTGAGATACCTGTATATGGGGCATTCCACGCCAAATCGACCACTTTTGAACCCGACCCCTTTTGATTTGGCACAAACTTTTTTATCCTTTTCTACGCTACCAACGGCGTTTTTCAGAATTTTTTCAAATTTTTTTACCCAACCCAGAAAAAGTTATAAATTAAAAAAAAAAATGGCATTATTTTTGTTCAAAGTGACATAACTTTTTCGAAAATTGACTTACCGGGACGTTTTTTTTTTCAAAATTTTTGTATTTGATTGTACTTTTCAGAAAAAAATATCAAAAGGTCATACGAATTCATCTTCACCGGTTTTTTTCAGAATTTAAGAAAAAAGTGAAAATTTTGGGATGATTGCCATTTTTTATTTTTTTTTTCTTTTCTCCATAAGAAACTTTGACATTTTCTACAAGTTATCTGAAATTTTCAGAGTGGGATTTTCTCGCTTTCTATTTCTTTTTCTCGATTAAAAAAAAAAAAAAAATTTCAACTCGGCTTATTTCTAATGACACCACTTTGAAAATTTTCTAGGATGTACCGAGAACCTTGAAAGTTGAAGAATAATTATAATTATAATAATTCAAAGTGGTAGTCTTGGAAAAATTTCAATTTATTCCGAAAAAATCAGAAAAAATTAAAAACAGCCCTGAATATTTTTTGTATTTTTATAAACTGCATTAAAAACAAAAAAAATGGAATATCTTTTATTATTTGGTCAAACTATAAGCTTTTAGACATTTAGAAATAGAAGAAAAAGAAAAAGCGTAGAATGAAAAAGAGAAAAATTCAAATGGATTTTATCCCGATTAACCTATTTCTAAATTTATAAAAGCTTATAGATTGGTCTAATAAAAACATTTATTCCATTTTTTTTTGTGTTCTAATGTAGTTAATAAAAATACCAAAAATATTCAGGGCTGTCTTTAATTGTTTCCGATTTTTTCGGAATAAATTGAAATTTTTCCAAGACTCCCACTTTCAATTATTAAAATTATAATTTTTCTTCAACTTTCAAGGTTCTCGGTACATCCTAGAAAAGTTTCAAAGTAGTGTTGTTAGAAATAAGCCGAGTTGAAATTTTTTTTTTTTTTATCGAGAAAAAGAAATAGAAAGCGAAAAAATCCCACAATGAAAATTTCAGAGAACTTGTAGAAAATGTTAAAGTTTCTTATGGAGAAAAGAAAAAAAAAATAAAAAATGTCAATCATCCCAAAATTTTCATTTTTTTCTTAAATTCTGAAAAAAAAAAACGGTGAAGATGAATTCATTTTTTTCTTTAATTCTGAAAAAAATGAAAATTTTGGGATGATTGCCATTTTTTATTTTTTTTTTCTTTTCTCCAAAAGAAACTTTGACATTTTCTACAAGTTCTCTGAAATTTTCAGAGTGGGATTTTTTCGCTTTCTATTTCTTTTTCTCGATAAAAAAAAAAAAAATTTCAACTCGGCTTATTTCTAACAACACTACTTTGAAACTTTTCTAGGATGTACCGAGAACCTTGAAAGTTGAAGAAAAATTATAATTTTAATAATTGAAAGTGGGAGTCTTGGAAAAATTTCAATTTATTCCGAAAAAATCGGAAACAATTAAAGACAGCCCTGAATATTTTTGGTATTTTTATTAACTACATTAGAACACAAAAAAAAATGGAATAAATGTTTTTATTAGACCAATCTATAAGCTTTTATAAATTTAGAAATAGGTTAATCGGGATAAAATCCATTTGAATTTTTCTCTTTTTCATTCTACGCTTTTTCTTTTTCTTCTATTTCTAAATGTCTAAAAGCTTATAGTTTGACCAAATAATAAAAGATATTCCATTTTTTTTGTTTTTAATGCAGTTTATAAAAATACAAAAAATATTCAGGGCTGTTTTTAATTTTTTCTGATTTTTTCGGAATAAATTGAAATTTTTCCAAGACTACCACTTTGAATTATTATAATTATAATTATTCTTCAACTTTCAAGGTTCTCGGTACATCCTAGAAAATTTTCAAAGTGGTGTCATTAGAAATAAGCCGAGTTGAAAATTTTTTTTTTTTTTAATCGAGAAAAAGAAATAGAAAGCGAGAAAATCCCACTCTGAAAATTTCAGAGAACTTGTAGAAAATGTCAAAGTTTCTTATGGAGAAAAGAAAAAAAAAATAAAAAATGGCAATCATCCCAAAATTTTCACTTTTTTCTTAAATTCTGAAAAAAACCGGTGAAGATGAATTCGTATGACCTTTTGATATTTTTTTCTGAAAAGTACAATCAAATACAAAAATTTTGAAAAAAAAAACGTCCCGGTAAGTCAATTTTCGAAAAAGTTATGTCACTTTGAACAAAAATAATGCCATTTTTTTTTTTAATTTATAACTTTTTCTGGGTTGAGTAAAAAAATTTGAAAAAATTCTGAAAAACGCCGTTGGTAGCGTAGAAAAGGATAAAAAAGTTTGTGCCAAATCAAAAGGGGTCGGGTTCAAAAGTGGTCGATTTGGCGTGGAATGCCCCATATATGAATAAATATTTCCAACCCTCGAAATAATTGCATTTACGTTTGATGTGATCATTTCCACATTTTTTGTGATGGAAAAAAGAAACTTATTTATCCAGCTCTCAACGTCTCAAGGGTGTTGAATTGTAGTAGTCTCTTAGAAATCTGTGAAAATTTTAATCCTGCGAAAGGACGGCGATATCGCGAAGTAGCCCCTAAAAAAAGGCTATTCCATGAAAGCCGCAGGATATTCGAAGAAAATGAAAACCAGTTCGCTGGTGGGAGCGGCCGAGCCGTTAAAGGTGAAATATAAATTCTCCTGCCATGATTTCTTCGCTCATTTTTCTTCTTTTTCTTTTTCGTCGATCTGGCTCGAGGCGCGTAAGTATGACTGTCGCTACTGTGTGTCTCCGTTACAAATTCGCTTTGCGCGCGCCTTCGCCGCCCAACAACTGGTCCAATGGGATTTTTATTCCTCCGGCAAATAAATTTGAATCGAGGCACGAGAATTATTCTCTGAACTGGAATAAGGCTCAATCGATTCTTGTCGCCGATCCGGAGAGAAAATCCGGTACCGCCGCCATAATTAAATCGAGTTTGACTTTCGATTTTTTTTTTCCTTATTTATGTGAAAACAACAAAAGGCTTCGATCCAGGAGCCACGAAATGAGCGATTTCGATATCAATCTCTCGAATTCTTTTCTCTTTCGTCGCGAATTATCAATATTGCTTTTTATAAATCTTTCACTGTGCTTATCGCAGAGCAATTTACAGGAAAAAAAATCTGCTTTTCATCGTCCCTCAAAAGCGACGAGACTCAATTGCCAATTTCTCGATGATTCAACCACGTTTGAGGCGCAAGTCGATAGGCGCATGTTCGTGAGCACCATTCCCAAAAATTTGTAAATCGAATGCAGTATCTTCGAGTTCGATAAAAACGGAGGACAGTCTCACGCAAGAAGAGATTATTCGGTACAAAAACGTTGCGTAAAATCTTCTCTTTTCGATCCGAGGATCAATGAGCAACGTTTGATCACGAGAATAAATTCGTTACGATTTTATTGAAAGTAAAAAAAAATGCGAGCGGTGCACCTCGCTATTCATCGGTAAACTAATTAAACGTCTGAACAATGCGGTCATACGACTGACAAGCGGAGGCTATGGACGAAGGTGATGAAGAAAAAAAAACGTCTGAAAAGAAACAACGGACATACTAATACAGAGGTCCGTTAAAAAATATCGATGACAATAAAAACAGAAATAAAGTGTCAGAGGAGAATGAAAAATGAGCGCGTCAGTTGGACGATTCGCAACTTTCGCAAATATACGACGCCGGAGGCTCGAGTTACGAGATTCGCAAAGGTGTTTTACAGCTTTGCTTTTTACACGCGGATGCTGCACGAGTGTAGAACTTCTTTTGACGCGCTTATTTAGCTTGTAGTACACGCGTACCTACCTACCGAAGATATATAATACGTATAGAATCATGTGCGTTGTAACCGTTAACGACGACAACGACCGTGGCCTGATTATCGAAGGCCAACCTATATGAATTACACGCTCTCTCAAAATTAATAACACGCGAGATGATCCCGTGAAAATATTGCCGATGCTGGATATATGGCTGATGCTTGGCCCGGTACTGGTAAACGATCGTTGGGACCCAGCGTTGGGAACACGGGCCAACATACTCGCCTATGTTTAGCCAATGCTCAACTCGAGCACCGGGGCCCGAAAACATGCCAAGTCTTGGCCAGCGTTGGCTCATGATCGGCAGCCAATATATGGTGTCCAACCGGTCGCCCAAAGATCGGGCTAATAGTGCTTGCCGCTTTTTAACCTGAACTTATAAGCACGATTGATATCCAGTGATTAGCCTGGTCTCAGCCAATACTGTTTTATGAACGGCAGCCAGCCGTTGGTGCTCAACGTCTAGCTACGCATTGGGGACTACATTGGGATACAATGTAGCGCCGATTCTTCTCCGGTGTTAATTTTTACATGTAACAGCCATATATATATATATATATATATATCTCTCTCTCACACACTCTCGGACTTCTGCTATTTATACATATTATTCATATTATCTGTTTTATTGTGAATATTGTTATTTATTTTATAAAATATATATTGTTTTTATTTATTTTATGAAATAAATATTATAATTATTTATTTTACAGAAACAAAATTTGTTAATTCCATGATTCGTCAAACTCGAAAAATCAATATAGATATTTTGAATCCGCCGCAGCCTATATAAAGAATTACGATGTGAATTCACAAAGTAATTGATAGTGTAGTTGTTAGCGTCCCGGACAAACGAGGTAGACATTAGTTAGGTAGGGAAGTCGGTAGGTAGGCAGTTCAAATCCCCTCTCAAGCACAAGATACACTTTCAAGGAAATAGGCAGAATAAGCATTTTTTTATTTTCAAAATACACCTCGTTTTACACTGATTATTCGACTCTGTTTAAAATATACCCATACCGATAAAGTTAAAATGATTGAATAAAAATATTATTGAAAAAAATAATTAATAATAGCCATACAAGGTGGAGCGACGTTGGGTGACTCTGGGACTAGCATTGGGCAAACATTGGTTCAGCATTGGGTAGACGCTGGGATTAACATCGGGCCAATGTTAGTCATTTACCGTAAGACCGTAGCTATCACTCCAACCTAGGTTCAATTGTACAATGGTAGATTTTTTCACGGGAGTTTGCCTTCTTTTGCCTTGATATTGGTGATGGAGTTTATTGATTCAGCAAAGATATCATTCAATGATTTCTTGTCCGGTTGAGAGGAATCGCCGATCATTCTCTACAAATATTTTTTATGGTACAATACAATACATTTCATTTCATTATTGTTGCGCATCCTGTTCATTGGTCAAGTTGGAGAAGTTAAGGCTATTTTCAACCTAGATTAGAAAAATTACACAATGACACTAAATTTGCACATCTTGTACGTACCTTAACTGCTTCTCTAATTCCTCTATTCTGGCTCTTTTTGCCTTGAGATTGTCGATGGAGACTCTTGATTCATCAAAGAGATCAGTTATTGATTTCGAGCCCGGTGGAGAGGATTCGCCGATCATTTTCTACAAATATTTTTTACGGTACAATACAATGCATTTCATTTCATTATTGTTGCGCATCCTGTTCATTGGTCAAGTTGGAGAAGTTAAGGCTATTTTCAACTTAGATTAGAAAAATTGCACAATGACACTAAATTTGCACATCTTATACGTACCCTAATAGCTTCTTCTTGTCTTTTAAATTCTATCCTCTTAGCTTCTTCTTGTCTTTTTAATTCTATCCTCTTAGCTTCTTCTTGTCTTATTGCTTCATTCTCCCTAGCTTTTATTTTTGCACTGATCTCGTCGATCAAGGCATTTATTCTATCAAAGCCATCATTTATTGATTTCACGTCCACGTGAAAGGAACCGCCGGTCATTCCCTACAAATATTTTTAATGGTACAATACAACGCATTTTATTTTATTATTGTTGCGCAACACTCAAATTCAACCCTCCAAGCTCGCATTGGGACGATTTCATCCAGAAGAAATTTCACTTTGCCCATTTTTACAAAAACTTACTCATCTTTAGTACAAAATATAATAACTTTTATAATAATATAATCTTAGATTCGTATTCTAGGAGAATTCAAGAGTATTAATGCATTTTTCGAAGCGCTTCAACACGTTAAAAGCTGCGTGTAAAAATTTTCATTTCAGTGCGACCGCTGAAGTAGCGAAATTACAATGCGACCTCGAAGGGTTAACAATTGCGATGAGAAAGAGGGCGTTCCGGTGACAAAATGGAAAAAAATGAAGAGGGATTGAAAAACGATCGAGCCTACTTACCGAGGCGAAGAAACCGACGACACATAAAATAATCGCGAGTTTCGACATTTTCGTTGTTATTACTTCTCTTCACTGAGTAGATTTGGTAGACTGGATATCGAGTTCAGACAAGGTTCGCTTTTATACCAATTTTTGGATGTGGAAATTGCGTTAGATATGAAAAAAGTATTCACATTCGAACCATCTGTACATACATTATATAATTTTAATGAGGCATTCACATAGACAAACATTAAAGATAATTTGATACGCTTTTTCCGCTATCACATTTTGGAGGGTGGAGACCGAAAAGTGAAACGTGTAGGTGATTTGCTATACCTTGTAAATAAGGAAAAAAATTGGGCGGTACCATTGTACCATTTTTTATATCTATAGATACAGCAACGTCTTGACGCCAAGTATTAAAAACAAAATGATCGAGCAGGCAGCGTATCTATACTCAAAATTGGTCGATTTGTAATTATAGATTCTCGACATAAGGACTCACGAAGAAAATTTTTTATTACTTTTGCTACAATATACCCAAAAGACACTCACGTTACATGAACAAAAATTATTTGATGTTGACAATATAAAAGCACTCTACCTTTTCTGCGATTAACATACTAAAAGAACTATCATTATTTGGATGAAGAAAAACGATGAAGTATAAGAATGATGACTTTTTTTTTTATCCGTCGCTTGGTGTTCGTTCAGTGGCGCGTGTCATATAGCAGTTAAATCTGTCTCATTAAAAAAAAAAAAATTACGATAATTTAGTGCAGAAAAACGTGTGATATTCAAATGAAAAGTTTTTTAATGGATTTGCTGATTTCCACGTAAACATTTAGAGTTTGTTCAGCGTAGTAGAGGTAGTCTTCTCGTATACGGAATATTTTGTAGGAAGCCTGAGAATTAAAAAAAAAAACCAGCAAGTGCATAGAGTAAATACTTCAAGCCGAAGTTATGGGCGTTCCAAATCCAAAGGACAGTCTTGGATTCCCGCAACTGCGACTCTAGATCTTACGGAATTCATATTCTATGGTTTTTAACAATGGAATGCTCGCAAATAATTCTTTCTCGGTCTCTGAGTTGTAAGACCATCATGCTGGTGAAACGGTATTGGAAACATTTCCAAGACACTTTTTTGTTCCTTACCCTCAGAAGATAGCCCCGTTTATTCGATTCATGTATCAAAGGTTCCATCCTAGTCATTTCTTCCAGATATCCAGACTGTAGAGCTAAGAGTTTTGCAAGCTCCGTATATATAGATTGGTATAGGAGGTCGGCCGCGGATTGGAGACTGCTCTTAAATTAATTCAAAATTGGTCGGCATTTCGTTTTTTGGGAATCCTGTTCATTGGTCAAGTTGAGAATGTTGAGGCTGTTTTCAATCTGTATTATAAAAATTGAGAAAATCAAAATTCGCCACAGCTAATCGGCTTCAACTATGTGTTGACACTAAATTTGCACATCTTATACGTACCATTTTAAAATATTGTTCTACTGTATGATGCGAGAAACCAAATTTGAGCATATGCGAGGAGGAGTTAAGTGAACCTATTAAATTCTAAGCTTCTTCTTGTACGTTTTTGATGTGATGATCCATGACGTTCTTTGATCTGTTGACGGCAGCATACACAAATCTCCGGCCCGGTTCATAGGGGTCATGCTACAAATATTTTGTATGGTACTATAAAAACGCATTTCATTTCGTTATTGTTGCGCATCCTGTTCATTGATCAAGTTGAAGAAGTTAAGGCTATTTTCAACCTGTATTATTAGAAAAATTACACAATGACACTAAATTTGTACATCTTATACGTACCTTAATAGCTTGTTCTTGACTTAGTGAGTCTACACTCCCAGCTTGTCTGGCTGCTTTTGCCTTGAGATTGGTCATGCGGTTCATTGATTCACCAAGGATATCATGCGATGGAGTCAGACTCGTTAAAAATCGTAATCGTGTCAAATATCGCGAATTCCTATCGATATTCCCGCCAGGCGCAAGAACGATAACCATAAAGAATAATTATATTGGGAGGATGACCTTTGACCCTCGATGGTCATGCGAAAGCCAGCTCCGCGTGCAAGCAGCAACGACTCGTCCGAAAGTGTAATTTCAGCTAAAATTTCTGTATGTTTTCTTTCGTTTTTATTTTCGAATAAGAAGTAACGAGATATATGCCGTGGCTCGTTTCGAAAGTCTCTGTAATTCCCTGAATTAAAACTCGCGTATTAATGATCGAGACGACCTTTGCTGCCAAAAGTCAAGGCTCAAACGATCGACAGCGAAGATAAAGTACGAGAGTTTCGTGAAAATTTTTTTTTTTTTTAATCGATATAATTATTTCAGAAAATTTATATAAAAATCTCCTCTGGAACGAGTCCTTGCCGCCTGTATTGCTGCAAAATTTTATAAAAATATGTGTTCACGATAATTTAAACGCGAGTCAAATCTCAGGCGAAATTAAATTGAAATTCTTGTCCCCGTTTCATTTTGAAAAATATCTTCTGCGGATCAATCCTCTCGCGCCACTCTGTATTCGTGCATTTTTCTTTTAAATCACAAGCCTCCGGACACCTGTGAATTGCGCAACGTTATTGTGGCCGAGATATTTGTCTGCAGGCGGCTGGACCCGCTGCGGGGGTTAATTCCCTCGGAAAGTCCGATTTCTGGACAACTCCATCGTATTTATCGAATCGGCCGAAATTGCCGGAGGCTGATTAAATAAAGCGTATACTCGCGGAAGGATACGCGCGGCTTTGAGTCCGCTGCGTACGGACGAATGCGAAATAAGAGCGCTGAATGAGCCATTGACTGACAGATTAAAAAGTTTCATCGAAGACACGAATAAAAGAAGAAAAAATAAATAAAGAAAGAAAAAAGAAAATGCCCCGAATGCCGAAGGGGAAGTTGCTCGCTGGTCGAGTTAGATCCCCGGTGATGGCGAACGGAGCAACTCGCCGCGCCGCGCTGCCGAGCAGTTGAGAGCTGAGGCGGAGAACTCGACGGTATTTTGTAATTTGAAAGGGAAACCACATTCTTACACTGTGTGTAGTATTATGATACGTGAAAGTGCGCCCGCGCGGTCTTTTCTAACATAGCGCGATTTTATTTATGTCTATATATATTCTCGGTTATGCACACATATATATGTTCGTACGATATGAATGAATATATGTATAGATCGATGTGTATGGAATTGACCGAACGCCTTTTAATCGCACTTTGTCCAACGGTCGATCACTGTACGCACGTAATAAGATACCTAATATGCGAATCTATGGAGGCTCGCCCAATAAAATTCACTCGAATGATAATGTTTTCATTTCGTTTTAAACAAGAAAAAAAAAGTAATTTGAATTATAATCGAGTCGAGTTTGTCGATCAATTTGTCCTCGATTTAGGATTCATAAATAATGATAGATCTTATGAATTGGTAACCTAGTTAGTTGCAGTTATCGAACGAATATGCGCGTTGTCACAAAGGCACGTATCGAGAGGATGAATCGTTTTTTTTTTTTCGAGGCAATTACATGCAACGACGTGATTGAGCAATCGCTCCGAACCGATTTTTCAAAATCAGTCAATATTGGTCTTGGACCGATCGATGCGTGAACGGAGAAACACATATCGAGTGACACACCGCAACGATTTGGCGCTAAGTATATTGAAAAGATTTTACAATCGAGAGAAACGAAATAAATGGCAGAAAAATGTGTTTTTGTATTCGTCTGATTCCTGCAACATCGCTTCAAATCGTCTCGATTCTTGATACGAATAAATCTGCTGCTTCAATAAATCTTTTACAGACAAACAAAGCTCAAACAATTGTTGAGTCGTTCCATCGATAAATAATCATAGCGAATTTTCATAATCATCGGGTCACGTAAAAAGTCTGCAAAGAAAATAATTTGCTCGAAGCTTTTTTCCTCTGTTACGACCGCGTGTCAAACGATCCTAATGAAAGATCATTACTCCATTGAGGTAGTTAATTTTTGAGTGATTATCGGTTGAAACGATTATTCAACACTTTCACGTCGTAATTTGAAGTCGTGCGTTTTAAAGTAATAGAAATTGTCACAATTATTCTGATATGTCATTAATTTATTATAAGACGTTCGTATTATTTTGTCTAATGGATCGTTTTATTATTGTGATTATTTAATATTACAAGTAACAAGTTCGTATATCTATAGGTATAAACGCGTTTGTTAAATGATCAGCGCAGCGACTATAGCGCCTTCTGTTCAAAAAGCTTATAAGATAGCGCAGCAGAAGCGAATGAGAGGCAGTCTCGTTTGCTGCCGCGTGCACACCGACGCCTGTATATCTCTATATACAACTGCATAAAGGCTATATATCGAAGGTCGACCGGTTGCATTTTTATACGTTGATTTTTGCGTGCGTAATAAGTGAGCAGTAGTAACGGCCTGGAGCGGCTATGTGTGCGCGCACGCTCGTACCTTCTAACATATGGTACCAATAAATTCTCGTTGCGCGACCGTCAAACGATTTTCAATGGCGCCAAACGACCTTCCTTGATGGACCGATGGATTCCCGAAAAAATTTGGCAAATATAATTCAATGGGAAAGCTCCAGTTTCAACGACTTCCGGTTTCGCTTATTTGTCAACTTGCGGAATCCTCAATTCTTTTGGACGCGAGAATATAATTCTTTCAATTTTTATTTGAATTTCTTCAAATTAGAAATTTTCATTTCTTTCCACTCTCATCGAAGCTGATGTTTTTTGGTTAAAATCATCGACACGAATCACTGAACTTTTAGTGCCTAAAAAAAAATGTCATTTTTATTGAAGAATCGTCTGTGCCGATGACATTGATGATTGGCAAATTAAAAAGGAATGATTGATCGAAAAAATTCTTGTCGTCTAATCAATCGGCAAGGAGGATTCATCGCGCCGGCTCTTGGACAACCGTATACGAGTCGAACTAACCTAACGCAATGTCTATGCTTATAGTTACAAACAAACCGGTGTCCTTTCATCGTCTTCCCGCCAATAATCTCGCTAATTCATCGTTATTTCGATGAATTCAACAGAATTTAATCGTCAAAGTTTGCATACAGAGACGAGAGGAGTCTCTTTCGGATTCGTGCCGCTGACCTCTTCGTTGATTAATCACAGGAAGAACGACTCTGTGCATCGTTCGAGAAAGTTGTTAGCTGAAAAGTTTAAATGTATAAATTGCATTAGAATTGAATGAGAAACGAAACAACGGTTGACATGGACGATTTCTCAACATTCACGACGCCGTCCAAATACGTCCGCTACCAACCCCGTCCATTTTATAATAACGATAAATAATAATAATAATAATAATAATAATAATAATAATAATAATAATAATAATAATAATAATAATAATAATAAAACCTCGAAATTGTACTAATATTTACGAGAAAACGAAGGCGAGAGCTTGGATCAAGAGTCCTTGATGATGACGGGGTTATTGCTCTCGAATATAACGGGTGTAAACGCAATTAACATAACGGGAGATAAGAAAAATGGAGGCTTTTGTGAACGCATGCGAGAATATTATTGGCAAAGGTACGAGGTACGAGGCGATATATATTTATGAGTAATTTCATAGATTAATTTCCATTCGATTTCTTCATCAATATTCCGTCGTCGGAATAATATTAAAAAAAAAAAAAAAATAGATGGAGAAGTGAGTGAGGGAGGGAGGAAAACCGGCGTTGAAAGTGATAGCGAGATAAAATGATTGCGGGCTGCTGTCCACAGCCCAGAAGTTCGCGAACGAATGATATTAGCCGAAGGAACGTGACGCCGACGACGTTCTAATCTGAAAATGCCCTTTCAAATCCTCAACCGGTTATTTTTCTTTTTTTTTTTTTCATCATCGACGATCGGCCCGTGACGAGAAATTAATTAATCTTTGCGGTGCGTATAAATAATGCCGATTCATGGTCATCGTTTTAATACTATTTCGATAAGTTTATACACGCTGGAGGGTTTTATCGGTGATCAAAACTCTCGGTTCAGGATGCACCGGGCTCGTGTCATGCCTCTTGTAAGAGCAGGAGCTGTAGATCATTTGATATATGTACGTGAAAGTAGAAATATCATTTCGTACAAAGGATAATTAATGCTCTTCGTATATGTGCCCAGGTGCGTTCGAGCAATCAAACGTTTTTTTTTTTTCATATCACACTCGATTAATCTCATTCGTTACTCACGAAAAGAAAACACACGTGTCGTCGTCGTCTTCGTCGTTGGATGAAGGATGACAAACCGTACGAACATAACGTTCCGAAATTCGATAACAGAAATTTCGTAACTGTAAGAAAACGTGTAACATACTCGTGTAAAAAATATCGCGGGCAAATATTTTCAATGATTAATTAAGATTAAACAAGAGTAAGTGCGTTTGTCTTCTCTCATATAACTTCGACTTGTTCCACCAATGTGAGCTCTCATCCTTCAACCTTGCCACGCGAAGCGATCATTATTCCCTGTTCGTTATCAGAAAAATATGTATTTAATTGACGATTGAGAGACTCAACCGAGCGAACGAGTGTCAAGATCATTTTATCGTTTCTGGCAACATTGCGTAAAACGTGCACGAATTTTTAAGGTTTTTTTTATTCGATTCAGGGTGAAATAAATGTACTGGATGATCAGCAATTTTTTAAATATATTTATTATCGTTTATTCAGTAAAATACACGCCCATTCAGACCACTCCGGTGTTAAGGCGTACATAATTTACATTGTGTTTGCTCTCGATGTTTTGTCATTACAGCATCCGAATTCTTGGTTACTGAACACATATAATGAACGAAAATTCAGTAGCGTTTCATTATTTCTGATTACTCGAGGAAAACCGAGTACGAAAGCGTCTCGTATATGTTAACGTGGTTTGAAATAATAGCATATAATTTCGTCTCGATTTCACTGAATATTCTCGTTTCCACGGACAACCCTTAATTAAAGCACTATTATAATGCTCCTTCAGCGCCAGTTCGCGATTACAGTCATTTTCACGACGTATTTGTATTCACGCTCATTATAACGACGCCTCGCCTACGAATGTGTCGTAGTTTTCATCGAGTGTGAAAAAATAAAAACAAAATATTAGACATTTGGCATTGTCGAGACTTTGTCGGAAGAAACCGAGAAAAATCGATCAAAAGTCATGAAATTCACGAATATTACTTACGAGTTTCGTACGAAAATTCAAAGCAGCGAGAAAATTTATTGAAAACCTTGAAATCGTACACGTGAAATTGATCAGACGATCAAATAACAGAAATACGCAGTAAAAATGAAAATTTCGGTCGTAAAAATAGTGAAGATATCGATAGACGAATACTTATCGCCTGACATTCGATCGATGTTAGCCCAGAGCAAATGTTTTTATTCGAGTATATTTGAAAAACTGAATTCATAATTCATCGTACGATCGTTAAAGCTGATAAAAACATCTCTGTAATGGTCTGAAAAATATAGCGGCGAAAACAGCTAAATATTCTCTCGTGTTAACGGTTCTATCGGAACAACAGTAATAATCGAAATGAACCCGGTATTTTGCATGTCGCACGTACATATTAATGTTTTTCTTTTTTTTTATAGCGAAAATATTTCCATATACGTATATCACACCTTTTAGTTACGACAGAGCTGAGATACGCACGCAGTATCAACAACGGTTCCAGTCTCTTTTTCACGCATTCCTCTCCGGTCTTACAAGGCCGCATTCCCTCAACCATTGACATGTTATAATCCCTTTCATATTCATCGATCACTTCAAATTCTTTTATCATTTTTCAATCCTTCTTATTTTAATCGATATATCTGTCGGGTCAACATTATTTACGGTTCAAATAAGACCGTTCGAAAATAATATTTTTTTCTGAAAATCTTTACAGTTTTTCGCTTATTTGAATCGAGAGACTCGATTTGGCTCGAACTACTTTCGTTTGTTTTGTTTTGATCGATCAACCATTCGATTCCCCATATCGATGGGAATACGATTTCAATGGGAGATAAAAGTCCGCGTGAAATCTGCTACTCTACTGTGGTTCTACACCGCAGTAGTAAAGCCTCGTGATGGTCAGTCACCATACGAAAACCCCTTCAGACTGCTCTCCGAACTCACGAACGCGTTAATCCCCAAGTTCAACAAGCTTCGACCCATTTTGAAGTATTTTTTTGACAGCGAAAAACTCGAAAAATATTTATCGTTAACGGAGGATTAATTGCAATATTTAGTTAGCGGATTTCGGGTTTTTTTTTTCGAATCCGACATTGTAATTCTTCAAGTTAAAAATGGATGAAGAGACAAGATAAAAAGGAAGAGATCGAAACAGCATTTATCGAGGTTTTCTTACATTCGATTCAAGTTGTTGTTCGATTCCAATCATTTGGTTTATTCCGAAATCGGAGCATGTTCGATCATTCGAATGAATCGGAGGGTCCCCACGACTGGCAGTTTCGTTCGCGATCAGAGGAATTGTCGGTTTGGTTGTTGGTGCCAAACTCTTTCAAGCTGAGCGAGGTTCTCGCGAGCGATTCGCGTGCCTATTCGACGTCTCATATCTCTCTATCCTTCTTCCTCGCGCCTCAATAATAGCCGTCAGGTTTCTATCTTCGTGCATCACCAATACCTGCGAGATTGAGTGTCCTACACTTTTTCATACGCGATGCGTATTCGTGTGTAGAATCGCATCGGACGGTTGTGCCAGCGAAAATAGCGTATATAGACATCACGAAAAGTAATTTGAATGAATAAAAACTTCGGAATCATAAATAATCGAGTACATTAAAAAACCAATTGGGGAAAAAAAACAAAAAACTAAAGCGAAAAATACAATTTCGGCCGAGTTTTTGACGAATTCGTGCGACTTTGAGATGTAGGTCATTGTGAAGTGAGCTAAAAAATTTGCCAAGTGTTCAGAAACTTTATTATTTTTCTGTGTTATTCTTAAGAAAAATCTTCGAACGCAATGCGCCTGGCGGAATAATTTGATTCTAAGCTCTCCTTGTACGATGCTTCTTTTTTCTACTAGAATTCAACTTTTTATGGTGGATGCAAGCGAAAAAAATGGCTTTTTTCATCCACAGCGCAATGTCGATAAGTATTTATGCTCGATACAAAAAAAAAAAAAAATAAATTCAAATTATTATATCAGTGTAAATAAAAAAGTGAAAATGTGCAAATATGTAATCTCGAGAAGACACGGTTGAAGAAATATGCTATCCAAATCGATATTTGATCATTACTTCTATCGATATAGTGAAAGAAATCCGATCCCTGGGATAAAGCGCGAGTCCCAATCGATGATTTAATGAACGGAATAAATGACTGATTGATGAAATTATAGAAAAGGACGAATGGATAATAAAATGAGATGAACCGAAACGACGGATGAACGAAATGGATGAATAGCTGAAACGGATCGAAACGAATCGATGAAACGATTAACGGATGGGATGGATGAAGAGTTAGATGGTATAAATTCTATTCCATTATTCCACCACCGTAAACCATAAATTTAGTTAGTAGAACCAAAAGTGTACGCTCAGTGCAAAAATTCGATAAATATTTTTTTTAATAAGAAAGATCTAATTGCGATGCGACACACACCACTGAACGAGCACCAAGCGACGGATTAAAAAAGTAATTTTCCATAGAATTTATCGTTTTTCCTTATCCAAATAATGATAGTTCTTTTATTATATTGATCGCAGGAAAGGCAGGGTGTTTATGTATTTTTAACATCAAATAATTTTCGTTCATCTAACATCAGTGTCTTTCGAATATATTGTAGCAAAAGAGAATATTTCTTTCCTCGTGCGTTCTTATCTCGAGAATCTATAATTAGATAAAAAATAGTACAATGATATCGCCCAATTTTTTTCTCTATTTACAAGGTATGGCAAACCACATATACGTATCACTATCAGGTCCCGACCCTCCAAAATGTGATAGCGATGAAAACGTGTAAATGATCTGTAATGTTTCTTCACGTAAATACGTCATTAAATGTATAACGTATTTCAACAAATTTATACAGATGGTTCGAGTGTGAATACTTTTTTCATATCTAACGCAATTCCCATATCCAAAAATTACTATAAAAGCGAACCTTGCCTGAACTCGATATCCAGTCTACCAAATCTACTCAGTGAAGAGAAGTAATGACAACGAAAATGTCGAGACTCGCGATTATTTTATGTGTCGTCGGTTTCTTCGCCTCGGTAAGTAGGCTCGATCGTTTTTCAATCCCTCTTTATTTTTTTCCATTTTGTCAACTGAACGCCCTCTTTCTCATCGCAATTGTTAACCCGTCGAGGTCGCATTGTAATTTCGCTACTTTCGCGGTCTCACTGGAACGAAAATTTTTACGTGCAGCTATTAACGTGTTAAAGCGCTTTGAAAAATCTTAGAAAATGCATTGATACTCTTTAATCGATCTAGAATACGAATCTAAGATTATTTAATTATAAAAGTTATTATATTTTGTACTAAATATGGACAATTTTTTGTAAAAATGGGCAAAGTGAAATTTCGTCGGGACGAAATCGTTCCAGTGGGTGCTTAGAGGGTTAAATTTGAGGGTCGCGCAACAACCATTAAATGGAACACGTTACATTGTACCATACAAAATATTTGTAGGGAACGATCGCCAGTTCCATGCGACTGGACTCTCGATCATCGTATGAGATCATCGGCGCATTAGTGAACCTCATAAACTATCACACCGCAAGTGTATTCGAACAAGTTAAGAGTTTAGATTCACTAAGCTCCCCGAATATGCTCAGATTTGGTGACACGAATCGTACAGTAGAACAAAATATTAAAACGGTACGTACAAGATGTGCAAATTTAGTTGTCAACATACTGGAAGCCGATTTGACGTGGCGAATTTTGATTTTCTCAGTTTTTCTAATACAGGTTGAAAACATCGTTAACTACTTTCGCAACTTAACCAATGAACGGGGTTTCCAAAAAACGAAATGCCTACCAATTTTTAATGAATTTAAGACAAATCTCCAATCCACGGCCAACCTCGTATTCCTATCTTTAAAAACGGAATATACTAAACTGTCACATCGAAAATCTGAAGATCTGAAACGATTGTATGCGCTGCAAGATGAAGCACTGAGTTGTAAGAATCACACAAAATGTCATGAGGTAAGGAAGAAAAAAGTGTTTTGGAAATATTTCCAATACCTTTTCACCAGCGTGATAATCTTAGAATTCAGAGACCGAGAGAGAATTACTTGCGAGGATTCCATTGTTAAAAACGCCCATAACTTCGGCTTGAAGAAGTATTTACTCAAAGCACTTGCTTGTTTTTTTATTTTTTCTAATTTTTATTCTCAGATTGTAAACATGGCATCAGATATCAGACAACAGTACGATGTCTTCGCTGAACAAGTTCTAGGTGTTTACGTGAACATCGGGAATGGATCGGCTATATCGAATGAATTAAATAAGACATACCACTCGGAGAACAATGCCATCTCGAGTCGACATTTATTTGAGCAATTTCGTACCTGCTTAAGGAAGATTTGCTTAAACTTTGAAAGAAGCCCGGAGCAGAAGAGGACTCTATGCTAGAACATTTAAAAAAATACATTTTATTAGCTGAAAATATATTTATAAAGAGTTATTATAACATCTAAGGTTGAACGTCGGGATTATGGGTCTTCTAAATAAAAGAACAATTGCAATATCATTTTATTCGATGTTCAAACTCTCGTGAAAGAAAAGAAAAGAAACACGATGATTCCGCGAATAGAAAGTCCTTAACTGGCAGTTGAAAATTCCGATTTTGTCCAAAGTTCGTCGCACCGCGACGCGGACAGTACTGAAATAAACTGAATCTATAAAAGATACAAAAGAGTTTAAGCAAATAAAAATCTTGGGAGGCATACGATCGGGAACGGACTGCGATAGCTGCGAAAAATCACTAGAGGAATTAAAAAAAAACAAAAAAAAAGACTGGTCGTCGGTATTTTTACTCGTGGCGCCACCTCTTGCCGAGAATCGTACGATTGGCCAGCGTCGCGTGTATAGCCCCTTTGGCCCCGTTCCTCAAGCTTTTGCCGGAGACGAGCAACGACGAGACGACTAACCACGAGCGAATCTATTCTCCCGACGTTCTCGAAGTGTTCTTACAACCACGTGACGAGAAACCGAGACAGCCGTGAACGTGATCCACCGTCTTACTTGTACCGTCAGCTGCTACTGTGCCCGAGCCTCCCGTCCTTCCTCCCTCTTTTCCTCTTTCTCTCTCTCTCTCTCTCTCTCTCTCACTCTCTCTCTCTCTCTCTCTCTTTCTTTCTTTCCTGCTTGTCATTGACGACGAGGAGTAAAATCCGAGCACGTGTGTGAGTTTGGAGCGAGTTCTCGTCAATACACACCGCTACTTTGGTGCTAAGTATATCGCATTTGCTAAACGACTGCACGCCTAACATATCTATATATATATATATATATATACGAGGGGACCAACACTGTATTATCCGCGTTGGGCTTTGCCGGGACCCGGGACTCCCGTGATAGTACAGTTGGCAGTTTCGCGAGAGTGTGTCTCCCCGAAAACCACGAACCGTAACCGTCTCTCGCTCTCGTTCTCTCTTTCTCTCTCTCTCTCTCTCTGTTTTCTCTTTCTATCTCTTTCCTTTTCCGCACTATTATCATCAGCATCGTTCTCGTCCTCGTCGTTGTCGTGCTCTTCGTAGTCTCCATCGTGTGTTACGTGGTCTACCAAAACGTGCCCTCGTTGTCGTCGCTCAGGTTCTTCTTCCGTGTTCCTATCTGGCCTAAGCGTTCGCGGTACACAGTAACAGTAGTCTCCTCGTTTAGCGAAAATTGTGTTCGAAACTCATTGAAAAATTTCAAAAGTGTCATTGAGCAAAAAACAACAAAAAAAAAGCAGAAAGTGAATTCGGCCTCGCAACGGCGAATCGGCGATCCTCTTGATCGCAGAATTCCGGGAAGAGATTAGAAGTGCTTCTGATAAGCGACAGATTCGTTGGAATCGAAGAGTCCTCAGAATCGATTCTCGACGAAAAAAATTCATTGTCTCGCGTCACAGATTCGAAGTAAGAGAGGTCGCGAGTTAGAGATCGCCGCGGTGTTCAAACTCGGCGTTCATAGCATGATGAATAATTCTTCGCCGACGAGCGATTGCCAGCGACCGATTAGTGAAAACGTCACTCAAGACATGCAGCAGCAGCCGCAGCAGCAGGAAGAACGCGTGAGAATGAAGGAGGAAGCAGAGACCAGCGAGCAAACGACAATCACAACGAACATTGAATCGAGAAAGAAAAACGAGGATCGAGAGATGATCACTCGAATGGAAAACGCAGCTGCGAGCACAACGACCGATAAAATCATCAATGAAAATTCTGTCTCTTCGGAGTCACCGAGTCGCCAGTCTGACGTTGAAAAAAAATCATCAAAAGACCACGGAGGGACGATCAATTTGATGCAGGTAAGGTTGAACAAGGTTTAATGCCATTTCTGGTTCGAGCGATAATTCTTCGCTTATGTAACACGTTTGCCAACGTCGCTCGATGACTCGCGCGACAGTCTTTTCCCTATGAGCTATACGTTGTACACGTTACAAAATTTATTCTAGCGCCGCACATCGCTCTTAATGCCTGTTCACGCTCGCTATCGTTCTTAACGTTCAGCTAACCATTTTATTTCTCTCTATTTTTGCAACCAAAAAAAAAATAACACGATGCAGCCAACGTCACGGTGACATCGTGATTCATACGATTTGCGCCCTTGCCTATGAGAATCCGTCACACACACACGAAATATCACATTCAAACGGTTTTTTTTTACTGATTAACGTGCAAAAGAAATGAGACCGGTGATCAATTTTGGAACAAAATTAAAATGAAGCATTCTCATCGTTCCAATAGACTCACTTCCGGCTTCTACGAAGACGAAGCTCAAACCAAATGACCAGATTTACTCCTCCAATAGTAAAATTCTGTAGCTGAGTCAATACGAGTTTGATTTTCGTCGGCGGTAGGATCGTAATCAAAAAAATGGATCATCCGGTCAGATTTCTTGGACCCGGAAATCATTTTATCCTCGGAGACATATGTAACAAGAAAAATTGCCTTCGCAGATTCGAAGGAATATTGTAAATTCGCTTTGTTCGCAATCAGTTTTTTATGACCGCTCATAGAACACGAAAATAGAAAGTGTGCTGAACAGCGAAGACCCGAGCCGGATCCATTCGGCGTAAATAACATTTGCTTCAAATGCATTTGCGTTAAAAAAAAGGAGCGAAACATGAATATATACAAAAATTTGTGGTGTCCCTAGATCTATTCATTCGTGTGTTTGTCTTCGATGTATCTATGAGTTCTCACGAGTGTGTTAAAACGATTGCGCGTGCGCCAAGCAGCTCGCTGACATTGGGTGTCGAGAGCTTACCGAAAACACGCGACGACTTTCACGAGGCTTTGCTAACGCAAGAAAAAAAAAAGAAACCCGGAAGGAAACCCCTCAAGGATCGTTACCTGCTCTTTTTATGACCGAGAGATTTCTCGTGTTCTCTTGTCTTAAAGTTTACCCCGTTGACCGTCAACAACGACTTTATTAGAGTATGACAATCGATCGAGTGCAATAATCGCTGTTTTTCAGTTTCCTGTATGAAACTTTTCAACGGTTCGTGATTCATTGATATATATATCTCGTACGTGGAACAATGAACTTTTCGTTATTCTTCACGAGGACCAGATTTTGGAGATTCTTTTGGTCTGATCTTGCTCAGACTTTTCTACTCGAAATATCTCGAATTCGTGTTTCGTTGGATCGAAGTCAAATTATTTTGATGCTAAATTGATACGATTATCGATAAAAATTGGCAGTCGCCCAAAATCCGCGATTTCGAAAACAAACGAAATTGTAGCTTTCCTGATTTTCGAAAAATTCGCGGTTTCTCTAACGAGGAAAGTGCGTACTCATGGAATTTTCCTGCGAAAAGAATTTCGCGCAGAAGGAAATTTCTCCGATTAATTAGAGGAAACTATAAAAGAAAAAAAAATGTTTCTACATCCTGATCCATCTATTCTGATGGACACGTGCAACTATCAAATTCATTGCTTGGGATGATACGAAATTCATGATTGTGAAAAACATCGAATCTCTGGCGTCATTGGCACAGTAATCTGCTTAGTAACGGCTGATCTACGAGCCGACCGCATACGGCTCGAGGCTGGTGCCTCGGTGGCTCGAAATCGGCGGTGCGTGCTTTTCTTGAGGCGCCACGATAGTCGCGTAGACCCTGAATAACGTACACGACATGACTATTATACGAGCAGGCTTTTGTACACGACGACGTCTAATGGCGTGGGAATGAAAAAAAAAAAAACAAAAATTCAAATGATTTTAAAAATCTTTAGGATTTGTCAGTTGTTCGATCGGTCAATTGACCAAATCCTTGATTCTTCGAACAATCGCGTTTTTCGTCGGCGTCATCGATTTTCTATTCTGTCAATTGTTGCACAGGAAAATGATTATTTTTCGAAATTTAATCAGGACGAGAAGGAATCTGAGAATAATCACGAAAAATTACGTATGAGAAGTGACGGAACAGAAGTTTCGAGCACTTGGACCATTCTGAATCGTGGAAGAGGTAAAAATTCAGTTTGTTGGACGATTCTATGCGGATCGAGAGAACAGCGGATTCGACGTAAAAGTTCCAAGAGAAAAAGGTGAGCTATTTCTTTCAAACAGGGAATAAAACGATAAATCTGTAATAACTGTTTTTTCTACTACTTTAAACTCCACTTTTTTAAATTCTCTTATCGCACCGATGATACAACGAAATGAGGTTTATTTGAATTTTTTTCTAGTCGCTCGGAAATAAAGATAGTTGCTGACTCAACGTTCGAACTGCGAAAGAACCCAGTTCCAACGAAGGAATGGGTGTGGATTTATCGTCGACCTCTCATCCGGCAAAACGCGTTCTGCGACACTTGGCCAGAAAATTAAATGAACGGCGGACACGGGGTGAACTTTTTTTTTTCATAAAACAAAAAAAAACTGCAGAAAAATAATGAATCGCACCGATTCGGTTTCGTAGAGAATAAGATCGTTTTTGCTCCAGAAATGATTGACCTAAAATATCAAATATCGAAGGCATAAATCGTTTTATGCAAAAATCAAATTAATTTTCTAAAATTCGTTATAGAATTTTTTTTTTTTATATACTTTCTTTATTAATTCAGTTAGTTGTTCGTTATTGTACCAAATTTTGGAGGAAGGTCCACCCAAATTTATGATGGCTCTTGGAACTGAGGGCCGGTAACGACGTTAGTCATGCAAACCCATGCGAATATACCATGCAAACGACGAAAGTATTATTTTTCTTCGTAAAGAACTGAAAAAACGATAAATTGGACGAAAAAAGTAAAAATGTATAAAGTAATTGTGTTTCGCATAAACGCAAAACTCTCTCACGAGTATTGAAACCGATAAACCGCTCTGAATGGTCTCAAGAAAGTTTATCGTCTATACAAAAGTATTATATTCGAATTTCAAGATCATTGAATAATAAAATACAAATTAATTGAAAAATTGAAAGATTAAAATTTTTTCTTGTTTCATTGTAAATCATTTAGTTGTCGAGTGAACTAAATGTTGATATTTCAATGGTTGTTTGTGCCTGTCGGTTTGTGTTGGCAAGTCACGTTCGAGGCACGACGTGTTTTCGTGCTCCATATATCCCAAGTTTGTTATTCACATACCTATTACGTATTTTATACATCGAGGAGGGGCATACAAAGTAGGACACCCAACCGAAAAGATGAAAAAAAAACAATAATTCAGGCACTTTAAAATTGCCAGACAGTCATCCAAGAACGTTTCAAAATAATGAGCTGTACATGTAAAGTTCAAATTTGCGTTTTTCATTCTATGAACATAAAATGAATATTTGAAATGTCGTGAAATTCCCCTTCGGTTAGTTTCGATCATAAATACCAATATTGAGATGACGCGTGACCTTTTTGGAGAAAAAAAATTTTTAGTTGTTTTTTTTCAAGCTACTCGTAGTGGCTTTAAAGTAGACGCGTAATTCTCGAAACATATGTTTGGTGGGCTCTCTTCTGCTTGAAAAACATCATAATATCAGTTGCGTGATAACGAGAATAAATATCGAGTTTCGTTATATATTATTTTTATCGATTTTTAAAGTTTCCAACTTTTTTTCAGCGCGATCAAATAGACCCATTTAGAAAATTTCTCAAGGTTTCATATCTTATTGAATTTTTTTTTTCATTTTTGAAAATTCAATTATTATAATTTGATCTGATGATTTTGACCTTGATTTTCCAGAATACTTTTGATATTTTTCATTTTTTTTTTTTACATTAATTCTCTATTTTTTTGCTGGACTTTTCACAAGAACATTTTTTGAAAATTCGCCACTTCCGAGTGTTAACCGTCTATTAATTTGATAAAAAAATGGCAAATTTCAATGTAAGAAATAATCAGTAGCGCCAATGTGTAGTTAATACACGTTTGAAAAGTTTGTTTTTCATGAATGATTTAATGGGACTTACCGAATGAATAAACAGATTCTTTGTTGTTTTTTTTTCTTTTTTTTTCGGGAGAGTGTCCCACTCTCGAGAGAGACGAGAAATTTTTTGCGAAGACGTATACGCGTCTCTAAAGATAAAGTCTTCGGAATGATTTAAAGAGAAGTCGTAAAAAAAGAATAACTTTCGCATCTGCCTACGTATACGTGCAACAATGTTGCGAGAGGCATGACGGTAGTCGAGTGGATGCTGCAACGGACTTGAAACGACTTCCGATAGTTTTGGCCAGGTGGCATTACGCTTGTCTATTATTTATACGTAATCGATAGGGAGCAAACAGAATAGAAGAATGATTGAGATACAAAAATAGAAAGACTTTGATCGAAAGGAGGAAAAAAAACGTGACAGAGGAAAAGATGGATAAGGAGGAATTGCGTGGGATGCCAATTTGCACACCCATCAGCCACGAGAAACTTGTCAGTGATCGTGTACAAAAGAAGAGTATTTTATCATTTTTCTTATCCGATCCATTCATTGATTGATGTCGTAACTGAATCGATATGATTTCTAAACTGAGAAAAAAACAAGTTGTCAGAACAACAAAATCTCTCTATACGGAGTGCCAATGAAATCCATGATCAGCATAATGTCATCAACCGTTGGACGAACTCATTAATTTTTGATCAAACTGCATACGTTCATTCTGCCAAAGAAACGCGCATTTCAATTGACGAAACTCTTTCAATAACACCAATTTCTATTGAATCTTGAATTTCGTACTGAATGTTTCGAAAAACGAAAAATTGTAAACAAGTGAGCAGCTATAGTTTCGGACCGATAAATACGAAACGATACGTTGGAGCCTCGGGCGTTTATCGTCGCGCGTGTTATTCGAAACATAGTGTCCTTGCGATCATACATTTTCGTCGTTGACTTGTTTCTCTCTGGTCCACTGGTCTGTTTATAAACAAGCGAGAAGATTAGAAACGAACGAAAATAAAATTCGACGAGCGAGCGGTCGTCGAAAAATCCCAGCTGATTCAAGGTCCGCGTAACAAGATGTGAATAATATCGGATCTTGCGATGCTTATTAGCCTC
Organism: Campoplex capitator; assembly: GCA_037576405.1. Lineage (NCBI taxonomy): Eukaryota > Metazoa > Arthropoda > Insecta > Hymenoptera > Ichneumonidae > Campoplex > Campoplex capitator. The sequence goes on along the minus strand of JARBWI010000323.1, from coordinate 452,454 downwards.
GAGCGATATTCGACATATTTGGCAGTGTAAAAAACGAAAGGAATCAACAAGCTCGCAACAAATTTTGTACTCGCCGGGACATCGATATAAAATTTGAAAAAAGAAAAAAAAATCCTTTTGAATTTCGTCTCGTCACAGCAATTTTAATGCTGATCAGAGGCCTGTTCGAATAAAAAGTTGTCGCGATTGAATAAGATTCTCTGTGGATGACATTCATTGGGATAGCCTGTTTCGTATTCGATGACGTCAAACATACAAACGAGTTTGAAAAATGAATTAGAGACTGAAAACCGAGAATGATTCTTCGAGGTTTATCGATCGATTTGTTGTCGTTGTTGTTTTTGTTGATTAGATCGATTAAGATTTTTTTTCAACCACTGAATATTATGCAAGGTACAATATAACTGCTGCCTACATTGTCAACGCGGCGATACGGTCGGCTTTCTAACGATCCTATCATTTGCGGATCATTAAAACCGATAAGTGCTTCTAATCTGATTAAATATTCATGACTCTTAGGAGTAAGAAACTATGTATATAAAATAATTCGCCGTTTAGCCATAAAAATTCCGTCGGAAACGACGCCAAAGTGAATGCTCCACGAGTGTGATATACCTCGGCGCATATGCGAACGACTTTCGGAGCACATTTCCCCCCCCCCCCTTTTTTTTTCTTCTCTTTTCGTAGCAATTGTGAATTATATGCGAAGGCCGAATGCGCGCGAGGAGAGCAAATTATCTTTTGTATACGAGCAGGCTTATCTCGGGCGAACTCTCTCTCTCTCTCTCCCAGTTTATTTCCCTGCTTCGTGAAAATGTATTTTTACAATTTTATTTTTTCCCATTTTCATGCTTTTATTATTGTTCATAATCGTTTCTTTTTTTTTTTTGCACACCCGCTGCTCCGGCTGTCTCGGCGCGTGCGTCACGAAAACTTGTTGCGTATCGCGGGCCGTTAAATTTCGGCCTTGACCGGATCTCTCAGCGTTTAACAGTCGCTCCAGAGCGTGAGAGGGAAAAGAGAGCGAGAGAGAGAGAGGGAAAGCTCTCTTGGGGAAAAAAGAAAAATGCTGAGAGGAGATCCCGGCGCGTGTCAAGGGAATCGCGTGCGTATGAGAGAGAAAAGCGTTTTAGAGCGATCGCGAGATATTCTCGCTTTCTCCTTCGTTTTCTTCGTTCAAGGCTTCGTGGGGCGAAAAATCGAGCGCGATTTAAAGGTATCCTGAAAAACAAGGGACCAATACCACCGACTCGAACGCTTCATTTTATCGACAACGATTTTATGTTTCTTTCAAAATATCGTTGATTTTCTCTCATTAATCAAAATTTCCGGTCGGAAAACATCGATCGGATGTTTCTTGACGTTTGAATTTTAATCAATTGAATCGATTAACTTTATGGTACTCGATTCTCTTCATTTTTTTTTTGTTATAACCAATCATATCACTTTTCTGGCTCTCTTCCATCGATTTGACATTTTGAATTTTATGTACTAAACTGACTTGTGACATTAGCTTCTATCCATATAATCAAGTTGTTATCATTGACACAAATGGTCGTTAAATTAATTTTAAGTTATCCGTCATTCTCACTTGTTTCGAAGATCACATCCGAGGATTTGACATGCACGAAGATTATGGATCAAACTTTTTCATCGTTATTCTTCATTTTCCTATTATTTGTGACACTTTTATAATAAATAATTCATATACGAAAATAGTTATTTATAAGCAGCAGAATTTGTACAATAATAGTCATCGTAACAAAGTCATATTCAGAGCAAGAAATAGCAACGATATCGATGAAACGACGAATACGACAAAAAAGCATTCAGGATAAAGACTGTATTGAATCTAATTATAGAATTCCCAAAATAGAAGAGACCCGATGGAGATTTGATGCTGAGTTCGCTGAATATTTTTCGAGGATAGTCCACGTAACGCAGACTGGAATAAACGTCCCGTAATAGGACATTCATCTCTTTCGATAGTCTCGATCCATTCTTAAGACGAATTCATGTCGAAATTCCAATCTCTCGAGGTGAGCCAGTCTCGCTTTCAACCTTCGATTCTAATTATTTTTTTTTCATACCGATTCACCAGGATTGCTGGAATGATAAAGTAGCCACGGTAACACCGGAAGTGTGAAGTTTAAAAATCAAAAAAAAAACAATTATTACAACACTTTGGCAGCAGAAATTGAGAATTATTTTGATCGCTATTGATCGCTCTCACCGGTTTCATTATGCCGACTGCTTTTGAGTCGCATTAATCAAAAATCATCGTTCGTTCATGAGAACAAAAATATAGTGGCATCGACCTTGATGGAACATCATAAAAGACGATTTTTTTTAACTAAAAAAATTTCAAACAAAACACACATTAGAAAGGTAACTTTAAAAAAAAAAATTTGAAAGAAGAGTGACGAATGAATCGCTGGGAACGGGAGTTCGGCTTGTGCTGGAAAATTGTTTGCATATTTCATCGGTTGAACCGCTCGCTGAACTTGATCTAATTAATATCGCGCTCGTATATCTCTTCCGAACTATTCTTGTCCGCGTGGCGAAAGCTCGTTGGGTATTCCGGACGTTTCTGTAATGGCTCACTAGTCCGTACGACTGGAGTTCAAGAGCATTCTTCCATCTGATATGCCAGAGACACACGTTGATTGAGCGCATCAACGCATCGGCGATAGTACTGTAAGGAATACTCAATCATTTCTACTTTCGTAACACATAATTACCGATTTTTTGTCTAAATTTAACGATAAATTGAATAAAGAAACAATAATTGTACGTGGATACGCAAAAATAATTGACCGATTCGAAAGGGCAGACTCTGCAGAAAAATCATGAGCCTGTCATGAGGTATGCGGAGTGAGCGTTGACCCATAAAATTAAAATAAACTATATTCTCATGCACGAATCACATATCGATCATGTGAAAATGCAGAAGGAGGTGTTTTTAATGAAAGGAATAAAAAGTAAAGAAAGATACGTTTTTCTTGATGAGGAACAATTAATTACCAAGATAAATCGTCTGTCACTGGAAAATCTCATTATCGTAGCAGATCGTTTAATCTCACGAGGCATAAATCTATTTAGTTTGCAATGAAACCGCTCGAAAGAAAAGAGATTAGAGACTGTCAACTGGATACAAACGTCATTCGTATTTGCTTCGGTATCTGCATCTCACACCGTTATTTTTATTGATATATAGACACACGCATTAACCAGGATAAATACTCGAATGTAGGACCGATGACGGCTGACGTCAGAAACGCCCAAAGGAACTTGTGTCAGGTATTTTTTTTATTTTTTTTTTATTGTGATCGAACGAATTCGTTTTATCGCTTACGAAATTTTCATCTTTCTTTCCTTCAGTTTTAGCAACGCATGTACTTGCATAAAACGATGTAAATTGGTATGAGATAACTCTTCAAATATCTGCCATCGTTCTCTACGAGCTACAAAAAGTCGAGATACACAGCGCGATCTCTCGCTACCAAAAGGACGTAAACAACATAATTTAGCGCGTTAAGCTGTAGAATCGAGGCTTTACGTTTACAGCTAGTCAATATTTATGCATGCAGGAATTTTTTTCTTTTTTTTTTTTTTTCTTTTTTTTTTCACGGATTACGTGGTGCCTGTATGACAGATCGTTTATTGGCACGCTCTGAATGGAAATTTGCTTCACTCGTGCGTGACACATGGCCTTACTTTTACCAAACGACGAAGAAACTTCGGTATTGCCAATCGATTGACTTTTATTCGAAGACATGCACTTATATCGACGCTGAACCTTACAAATAAGTAGAGATATATATTTTCGAAGCTGTCCGTAAAGGGTGTGCGGAGTGTATACGTCAGAGGTACAGCAGGAGTCGAAGAATTATTCTGATTCTAAAGAACGGTGCTTCGTCATATTGAGAAAAGAGTCATTTTTACTTTTGCTATTGGATCTGTAAGTTTACAGCTCTTTTGTCATACTCTCAATGTCCGAGAAGAATAAAAACGTCTCGTTGAAGCACTTAGAGTCAAGACACCCGATATAATACCGGTATTATGGTAATTTCAAAGGCGGATATCCAGAGGCGTGTAAAAGTATTTGCGAATTATGCGCTCAGTCGTTGAACCAGCATCGTCGCTTTCGCTGGCTTTCGTAATAAATCAAGTTTTTTTTTTTTTTTTTTCTTTTTCTTTCTTTTCAAATTCTTCTTACAAATGTGTGCATAAATTTGCGAAAATATATACCTTTCTAAACGAAATTGACAATTTTGCGAAAGATATGTACCGAACGTTAAAGCATAGCATTGATAAAAATTTATAGCATCTGCTCGTAATAAAACGTTCTACGAGTCATTGGCCCCAGAGCGTTGAATGACATCATCGCGCGATGATTGATCAATGAAACAAGCACGTTGCGCAAAAAACGAAAAGACAAGTATTCTACTTGGCTTTTTTCTTTTCTTCCATTGTATTTTCTTCTCGAGTATGAAGTCGAAAGCGAGAATGGATCGATAAGATAAATCGATTCCCCAAGAAATTATGATCGAAGAGTCAAAAGACTGTCGGCATTCGAGCTACTTTTTTTGTTTTATGACACTGACGTCACGCTTCGAGTAAACATTGAAAAAAAAGAATCTCATTATTTCTTATGACATTCAAGAAAGCGGAGTCAAAATTGAAAGGGAATTAATATAAAAATATGAATTTCGCTGATACAGGAAGGTGAAAAATGGTCGAGGATTTTGACACGTTTTACGAGAATTGCGTCAATCGCGAATGATCAATCGTCCCAATCAATCATATTCAAAAATACAAACTTTTTCGAGCTTCTTCGTTCTATGATTTAGAGTTTTATTCGCACGATGTTTAATCGTTGAATCAACATGATAAAACTGTCCAAGAACACCCGTAAAACTGTTTTTTTTTTTTTTTTCCATCTGCTTACATGACGTAGGAACTCGCCATCAAAGAGGATCCGTTTGTATATCGATCGAAAACTTCAACGCGTATCCGAATTTGGAATAATATTCGTGCGCACATTAGATCGAAATGGATTTCGGGTGGATTAATGTACGCACATATGTGCCAACAGCGTTCGAAAGCACTTACGCAGGATACCGTGTACTATATATTCCTCTTGGAACTTTATACGTTTGCGGTCACGAGTTCGCGACTGTTCTAATTTGCCTCGAACGTAATTGAGTTATGTGCTTGCGCGCTCTCTCAACGATCGCAAACGACGACGGCCACGGCGTACACGGCTCGTCTATATTAATGTATGCCATATACGTGTGCAACCGTCGAAGCAACGAAGAGAGTTAGTGGCACTAGTGAAAGAGGATTACTCGATGACGTCTGCTCCTCCTCCACCCTTTTCACCATTTTCAGCTGCTTTTTCCGATGCATTCTTTACTCGGGAGCTTCGACACCGATGCGAAACATCATTTGTACGCTCTCCGGATGATCCTTCGGAAAACAAACGTATGAATGAGCAGTTCCATAAAAATCTCATCTGAATATTGTTCTCTGGATCATGAAAACTTTGAAACTGAGACAATAAGCCTGATTTCTGGAACAATCAGTCGACCGGAAACAGAAGCATTGTTGGCGTGAAACTCGAAACAAGTTTTTGATGGAATCCATTAGGCGAAGCTCTGAGACGGTTTATGAGTTCAGATCGGTCTTGATGATCGAGGAATTTCGTTTAATAACCTGATCGAATTTCTAGTTCAGTAAATGTGGAATCATAAATAAAATTGAAGATTGTAAATAACGTTTTTCACCACCTCGGAAGCTTGTTAAAAGCAAAGTTCTTAGCTGGATAGTCTTAAGCGTTGAAGTTTGTGAGATCGAAGAGTCTCGAAAGATCGGAACGTTGTAAGCGGTCGTGACACTGCGGGTGGTGCAGCTGATGCAACGCGTCTCGCGAGACTCGAGTGCAACGACCCATCGATCCGAGAGAGAGAGAGAAAGAGCCTGGGAGCTTGCCCCACAGGAAACGAATTGTAGATGACCCGAAGGGATGATGCAAGGGATAAAATTAAATTGGTTTATTGCGTCTGTATATTAGAATGAAATTGATGAAATTTTATGTATTTCAAGATGGTTTTTCTTAACGGTGGTCTCTTTAAAATCAGAACTGGCGAATGACATAATCAGCAATAGAATTTTATATCCACATCATATAAAAGCATGAAATTTTCTGTACAAATTCTATATTGTTTGTGTATAAAAATGCAGGCCGCAAATAAATTCCAAAATGCTTAAAACACACTCTCAACAAGCTCGTAATAAAAAGGCATTGCGTAATTTCAGTATGAAATTAATTATGTATAATATGAGTGAAATTTCGCCCAAGCTCTCTGCTTTCGTAGTTGTATACAAACGCCTCTGCACTTTGACAGACTAGTTGGCCGAAAAAAAAAAAAAAAAAATAAAAAAAAAAAAAAAAAAAACACGCAGAATAGCCTGAAGCACGAGAATGCGCCTCTTGTTTCATAATTTCTACGCCGCACAAGCTTAAGAACATTTTGCCTTGTGCTGAAATTCCTTTCATTCGCTGCGCGGATCTTCTCTCTAAGGGAAATAAAAGCGAGCGCGATGCCATTCTCCAGCAAGCTAAAAATGCTGCTTCTTTACAAATAAAAAATACAACGAATACGCACCAAGAGGCAACAATCAGAGTGCAGCTTTAATAAAGTTGAGAGAAAAACTCAACGTTTTAGAAACCTACTTTTTTAGCTAATTTACGTCAGAATTTTTTTTTTTCCCTATTCAAAAAATGAACAAAAAACCGAAAGAGAACTCGAAGATATAACGACGAATCTCCGCGATCAACGGAAGACGTGATCCAGTCAAATAATTCGTATCTATATGTCCGTACCCGGAGAATTCGGTCGCAGAAACGAGAATCGATCGTTCGTTCCGGTATGCGGCTCTCTCTCGGACGCGCCAGAAGTCGAAAGTAACTCAATACTTTTTATCCTCGTTCTCGTGAGGGGAAATATTGGTATAGTGAATCGTCGACTAATACGGTAGACATGCCGCTGCTTCTGGGCCTGCAGGATAGGCCACGAGGTCAGTGGGTAACTAGGCCATCCAGGGGTTATGGGGAGTTCTTCATATATACATATATATATATATATATATATATATATTCAGATTCAAAATAATCGTCGTTCCTCTACATCTATAGAAGCTTAGGATGGTGGATGCGATGACATAACCAAGCGTTTTTCTGCCTACATACGAATCGGTTCGATTGGAGAGTAGGAAGTAGCCATGGAGGAGCGCTTTGAATGAGTAATTGCTTTTTTGTCGTTGCTGGTCACTACGGAATCCGTTATTTCTATACGATTTAAGCGGCACGTTGGACACGCCATTAGTTTTTTTTTTCGACTGTCCTAAAATCGTGTTTTTTTTTGTCCATACGATGACGTCTCTGGTACGATAGGAACCGTTGTTTTCGAAACGTCGAACGACACTTCTGCAAAAATGTTTCGATGCCGAGCTTCCATCTTGAGGTTTCCTCAAGTTTTTTCTCGTTGCCGAGTGTCCCGAATGCATCAATTATATTACTGTATATATGGATGCCAGAAGAATCCTTCATCCTCAAAACGAGTTTGGGGAGGCATTAATCTTCGTTGAATCACCGTTACGATTGAGACGTATATACCTACTAATGCTCTCGTCGCTGCTGTACATTATTCATATGATTTTACTCGACCCGATGCGCCAGCAAGGACGTCGACGATATGCAGTAGTCGAATAAAAAATTGTCATTCATGCTACGGAACTGCTTTGAAGAAGTTGCTTGGAAAAAGAGGAAGAGAGAGAGAGAGTGAAAGAGAAAAGGCGCAATGATAAAAACACATGTGTTGACTACATTTTTATTACGTGTTTCAATAAGTTTTCTAATCTTCTCGTAAAAAAAAAATCTTATTCAGATAATAAAAAACCGTCGTTCTCATCTTCAACAAGTTTCCTCATGGAAATTGAGCTCGCTTGGAAAAAATTCTCAAAGGATGTGAAAAACACAGAAGCAGATATTGAAACGAATTATTCCTGAAGTGAAAAAATCCTGGTGACACTTTGTATTTGTGTGACATGAATAATAATACCGTTTTGAGGTAGTTAATCGATATTATTGACACGATTATTATGGACCATTCTCAAAAGTGCCTCGGGAGGAAAGAAATAATTCTCGTTTGATCGTTTCGCGATTCGAATTTCTCGCGTAGGGCTATTCTCGGTGGATCAAGGTCTTTTTTTTTTATTCATTTCTCTCTCCTCCTCGAGTGTGAAAACAATTTACTGGTGGTCTCGCCTGTTCGCGAGACGAGACCATTTGCCATATACGAGCGAACAATCGAGTCGATCTGAACTTTGCTTGTGCGCGAGGAACAAAAAACTCGTTTATGCTCCTTAAAATTGATCATATATGATTATCATTCATTTTTTAACTTTTTCTTCGGAGAAAATAAATATCTTTTTTCTGTCGGCGGATAAATTGTGCCCAACTTTTTTTTTTACTATTAACTCGGCAAAGCTTGTTTCATTAGCAAGTTAATAATATTTTATAGCTTCTACACTGAAACTTTCCTCAATTTTTTTTCCCACGCTCCCAACTATTATGTTATTTTCGATCGTATTATTGAAGTTCGAAGATGGCCGTTCTTCTACCGCCCATACTTCCCAAACGGTTGCAGATAGCGCAAAAGTTCATAGGACAAGTTTCATGGAGCATCAAATTTTCTACAAAAAAGATCGATACGAAATTTTTCTATCTTCAGTACTTTCGCTCTGAATGGACACTTCAGAAATTATCGGTTTCCAGAAGTCGCAAGCATCAAGCGTTTTAAACTGTTATCGGTTGAATTCCAATTCCGGAATAATTATTTCCCAAAGAGGAAACCTACGATAAAAAAAAGATCAGGAGACTTTTCGATTCGGAAGCGAATCTAACTTTGCGAGGTTTTAAAAAAAATTGCTAAATTTTTTATTTCAAAACGTCAATTTCATTCCGTCGATGACACTCTGTTACTCTTGAATGTGCGAGATTGTTGTAAATTTCGAAGCAATGAAAACGGCTGAATCGAAGCATATATACGCGGTCACAAAGTGCGTTTATAAAGTCACGGTAAGATCGCGCGCGCGCGAATGTAGGAGTACAGAAACGGTGGTAGAAAGGCGCCTCGGGAGGCCTTGATATTTCGTATAATCAGCCTTAAGAGAATATTATCTCCCGACGGGATTGGCAAAGCGGCAAAACTCTCGTGCAATACGCCTGGTTTAAGTTCTCACTGTACAACGCCAATCCGGTTGTCGATATATACATTATATCAAGAGTCATACGTACAATCTCTATACTTCTATCTTTATGTATTCAAATCTATAAGAGGAAAAAAATTTGTCTGTCGGTCTTTCGGCCTGTTCTCGTAACGTGAAAACTATAATATGCTTTACGGATTTCAATAAATCTCTCTCACAAGCAGAAATCCTGTAATCCACATTAGGATTTACGCCAAAGAGTATTTCAATGCATTGATTTTCGCATAGCAAAAGAAAAAAAAACATCGAGTTTATGGATCGCGAGCTTTAAGAACGAAAAATGCATAAAAACTTGAAAATTGCGAACGAATCGCTGAGCCAAACCTCATTTTCAGGGAAATTTGTATAAAAATTCAAATGAAATACAATGGAAAAAGCCTATTTCGATTCGAAAATTGAATTGAATTTTGGACTTTCGTTCAAAGGAGTATTGACATTCTATTCAGTGATACAAATCCGCGTGGACCGACCTGCCTGACCTTTTGCGAACGAGCCAACGTTTGAACGGTCTCGATATAGAAATGCCCAAAATTCAATAGATTCAATGGCTTTCAGTGAAGATCGTGCGTGGTCAACCGTTGATTACCCAACGGAGCCAGCGAGCATCTGATTCCATTATCATTTTTCAAATCAATCACGATACTCAAGAACAGAAAAGAGTTTTTTAATAAACCAAGAAACATAATAGACGCGCTGAAAATAATTATATTCCGGTTGCTCAACACCGCTTCGTGTCTCATTTCCATCCTCAGCAGACCTCGGAAATAGAACTCTCCAGTTTCCCCGGTACATTCGAAATTCCAATAAAATGTCCAAACCAAAAGCTACGAGCAAGTTGCAAAAAGTTTTCCAAGATTTGCTCCTCCTCTGTCAGGCATTTGTTCTCCAGTAATTCAAGCCAAAGAACAGTGACGAGAAGCTGAAACCCGTTCACATGCACATGCTGTTGCTGGAGCAAGGAATAAAAGAATCGATCAAACCTGCTACACGAATGAGTCAAAACGCCTGATTCGTGTATTCTTCCAATTGTTGCCTCTCGATGTACGTGTATACCTGTTTGAAAATATTCATAGATGTGGGAAGAAGAGATACAATGTGTTTGCATGTTCTCGTTGTGTGCCATAAACTCATCATCAGCGCACCAGCTGAACAAAGAAAACTAAATAAAAACAGAATAATAATAATAATAATGAGCACGTAGTCGATTAATGCATATGTATGAACATTCGTAATACGAAGATACATTGATAAAATGCTCGAGCGATGGATATACGCACGAGCTGATATTATTACACGGCGACGCAGGGGACATAACATCGTACGAGTCTTGTTAAACGCCAGGGATAGTTGACTCGATGCTCGGTCAACACTGGTCTGTAGAATTTTCCGTTTCTTTGGCATCGTAAACAGCTTCGTGGTATACGCGCTTCGCTGGATGTGTAATAAACGTTTTACATTATGTTGTAAAGATGTTCGTGGAGCGAAACAGACTTCCGTATTTTTATTCTCAGAGTTGAAGAATGCTTTGCAGTTCCTTAGAACTGGGCAAATTCATCAATTTCGAGAGAAATGAACAAGCTGCAGGTTGATGGTGGAATCAAACAGGCTTCATCGTCTTGTCATCGAAGGTGTCAAAAATTCTGCTGGAATATTGATCGACCGAGAATGCTGCTGCTCCGCTTCGCTCATCTGGAAATTAGCGTAGTGCGAAGCAAATTAAAAAAAACGACGTTGAACATTCATCGAGCAATCTTGAATTATGAGTTTGAAATGATTTTCATTAGGAGATGTTTACGTTTCTGTTGCTCGTTAGCAGCAATTAGAATAAGTGAGAAATTTTTTTTTTTTCTTTATTTCGTTTATTCAACCACATTGGAGTATCGTAGTGTGAGCAGCTAATAATTATCTGCGATCGAATCTTGTTCGGGCGTTAATAGGACGAGAATATATTATTTAATTTTGCTGTTAAGTATATTCTTTTTGCAATTGGTTTATGCCATTTTCTCAACAACAACAAAAAAGGACCAAGCTGACGATCTCTCGGCGATAAAAGTAGATCTATATGGCCGTATCATAAATCTCTCGAGAATCGTATACGAAAACGAAAAAAAAAAAACAAAAAAAAAAACAAAATAGCAGATAAAAAATCGATATATTATTATAGCGCGACAACGCATGGTAAGGACTTGGCGTGCGGAGACTTATCGGTTCAGCGAGCCCGCGAGTGTGATTAGAGTTGCGTAATACAAGGCGGAGAACGACAAGCAGAATTATTCGGTTCAATGATCAATTTGTCGAACGTGTATGCTTGGTGAACGTTGATACAGGTATTCAGGCTGTTTTATACACAATGATCCATCGTTCGAACTAAATAAGGTTCGAAGTTGAAGCTGTTCGGGTCCAGCAGCATCTCGGGAAGATTCGACGGAGCCAAAATACTGATATTAATTCGGTGTCGAATCTCGAGAGACTTTTTATCGACCGGTGATCTTTGAATCTTGTTTTCGTCCGAGAGTACGATTTTTAGACTGAAATAACTTCGGTATTTTAATGTGCGAATTATCTAACTTTGTTTCTGACGAACGTGAACGAATTTCAAAAAAAAAAATGTTGCAAAATATTTAATGAAACCTTGAAATGACGTTATCCAAACATATTTCTTACGACAAATAAAAACGAAGAACGTAAATTTCTATTTTTTACACAATTCCCTGCTTTTTGGTCTAAAATATTGGAAAATTATTTCATTACCGTACTCAAATTCATTGGCAGGCATATAGTCTCGCTTATCTCGATGTTATGGCAACGCATGCGTAAACGTGCGGAAGTTGATGGATTGATCATAAGGAAGAAGTAAATTTAAATAAAAATGGCGAGAGAGATAGAGAGAAAGAGAGAGAGAAAAAAGAGCATGAGAAAATTGAAAAATACTGGCTGTGTGTTGGAGAAGGAAGCAATAACAGTCTGTCGATCGTGGATATTTTATTGGTTCGTTATTGAAGGTAACAAGTTTCTCTTTCCTTTATTTTATCTCCTCATTCCACCTGTCCATTATGCTCAATGCGTGAAGACATCACGTCACGTTTCCAAGTTTATTCCCAACGTTTTCACTCAAAATAGTCGTGCGGTAAATATGTCTGTTCGTATTTTCTTTTACAGCTGTAACGTTATTCGCGTTCATTTCTTTTTCCAATGTTTCGCTTTTTAATATCTATACCCCATTCTCGTGGGGTTGGGGGGAGGGGGAATGAATATTATCTAAGAATCCTTCTGCATCGAAATGTGTTCGTCTGCTACGAAATCGATCGCGAAATATTCAATTTTTTAAAAATTATTTCTCAAAAGTCTACTCTGGTTGAGGAGTTTTCGGAAAAACACTTTCGATCGAGTCGTTGGTGAGTGCGAGGGGAAAAAAAAATAAAACGCCATAACGGCAATTTAATGGGGCTGTGTAAGGTAAACGCATATTTGTACACTGCGAGTACAGAAATAAAGGATCCCGGGCGTTTGTTACAGTCGTATTATTTCGCCCCCGTATAGTTATTGTCATACATGTAAAAACCTTCTGTCTAATGGTGCGTATAATATAATATTAACTGGTTTGTTCCAACATTATTACAATCTTTCGCTCTCGTATACACGAGGAAATGAAAACGATAAATTTTGTCATTGGAATCGTTTGACGTGATAAATATGCACCCCGCATCATTACTCCGGCCTATTTAACGTCTCTGCATTTTTATTATGCAGCGAATAATTTCAGCAATCAACGGTTTGAAGAAACGGTGGTGCGGCGATGTCTGACGTCATGGACTATCGGAAATTCTTTCTGCAAACTCTTTGACTGTTTTTTTTTTCTCTCTGCTTCGGGGCTATTTTCAATAGAATATTTTTCCTGTTTAATTATCTACGAAAAAGCGTATGAGAATGATGAGAGAAGAAAGATATTGGCTCGCTATTCATTAACGTGAAGTGTGTTTGTATTCGTTGAATTCTCGAATAAATTTCGTGGTTTAGAGATCTTTTTGAAAGCTTATGTAGATAGAGCCTCTGCTCCCTCCCTTTCGATGAGGAAGAAGCCAACGAGAATAAAAGGAGAGACAAGGCTCCGGGATTAATGATATTTTGAAACAATTTCGCAGACGATATAAAGCGATGTCGAAGCGAGGGTCGAGGCTCCATTAATATCAGCTGTTTTGAATATAACACAACAATAATTATTGTTTGTCCGTCGAGATGAAGCTTGCGGACAGAATTTAAATTTTTCATCTTACCAGCACGCGCTGACGACTCCCATCTAATTAGACTCTCCCCCCTCCCCCTCCCCCTCGTATTAATGATTAAAAAAAACATTAATAAATTGTTGAGGAAAGGATAAACGAGACTGAAATAATAACTTGAAAATAAAACTCGATGTCGGCGCATCCCTCTCGCTCGCCCCCTCGATCTCTCTATCACTCTCTCTTTGTCTCGCTCGTTCACCTTCTCTAATATCAGCGCAACGAGAGACAGGAAAAAAAAAAAAAACAGTACCGAGAGTACTGTCCGGGGACCAACACCACTGTAATAACAGAGCAAGAAAGAGAGAGCCTTTCGTGAAATCGGACGGAGTTGAATTACACAGAGACGTGTTACGATATATGTGTGTTCGTACAGCTCTTTCTCTCTCTCTTTCTCTCTTTTTGTACAGAAGCTCACTCTCGCTCTTTGCGGTCTCGGACATTCAGCCTAATTGAAGCCTCGTTGCACAAAAAAGTAGCGAGAAACAGAAGTCCACGAAGAGTATAAGAGAATGAAGCTAATTTTTCCAACAGACCACACAATTTCTAGCCTCGAACTCGCAGAGACCTATTTGAACGAGTATACACATCGAGTCGTAGCGTTGAAAAAAACGAGATGAACTTTCCATTATCTCGCCTTCGGTTTGATTCGGATACGAAGCTCACAAAATACACTTTATGTGGCATTCCGAGTGGATTAAAAATTGAGACTCGTTTCTCAATTCGAACGGAGCATATTGAGAGGAAAAAATACATGGAAAATTGAATAATTTTTACGGAAACCAATTTTTTGTTAAACTTGATTTTTTTAATTTATTAATAATATAAATTAATAATTAATAACTAATTTAAAAAAAAATAGAAGTTTTCGATATTCCGGCTGTTTTATCAAGCAACAACATTGTCACACTGACCTGCTTCGTATATTCACAGCTTTTCTATATCTTTTCAGCTATTTGATGCATCAACACAGAAAATGTCATGTTCAGTCGTTTCCGTTTACGAAACCCTCTTTCTATCTCTCTCTCTCTCTCTCTCTCTCTCTCGCTCTTTCTCTTTCTCTCTTTCGCTCGATAAGGCCGCCCCCACACTTCTCGCCTACTTTGTTTCTCTCCTCTTTTTCCTCCTTTCTTTCTATCCGTTTGCACAATTCATGTTAATGGAATAATTTGAACGCGTAATCGCGTTACCGTAATAGCGGTTATTCCAGAGACTAAAAAACAAGCTTCTGGAATTCATATATGTAATAGAAGTTTTATGTACAACGTGTGTATATATATATACATAACACCATTATTACTCGCGTACGAGCTCTGCCGCAATGAATCTTCCAAGGGGAGATAAATAGATACGAGAATACACGCTTATAAATATACAAGATAAATATATAAATATATATACATCGCGCACTCGTCACCCACGCTATGGAAAAAAAAAAAAAAAAAGTTTTCTCACTCTCGTTTACGCGCTGTATAAAATCCCAATAAAAATAGAGAATCGATCGGATCGAACGAGATATTAAACGGAAGGAAATGAATCTTATCATCCGATGTATAAACATCTGGACCTGATTTAATTAATTAATGAAAAAGAGCTGTATAAATGTTCGAACGAAATTCGTCATGAAATTTCGAATTGCACATTTCTGCTTATGCACGGTTGATTGATTATTAATTACGATTATTATTTTCTTATTCTATTGGCTTGTGAATATCTTGATCATCTGGACTCACGGGGTAACAGGAAAGATAAAAAAACAAATGAAAAATCATTTTGGGAAGAAAAAAAAATATTTAAAAACAGTCAGTTTCGATCTTGCAACGTTCAAAGAGTTCGGATAATCCATGTTATCGGAATTCTCGATCGAGCCAGCCCGGAAAAAAGTCAAAATGAAAAAGAGGTTCGACGTATTCTCGCGCCGATGATTATCAGTCCGTGTGTCAAGGAAATCCAAAGAATCCTCAGGAACTTCCGTTCTAAAAGAAAAGAATTTTGTGCCCCGCGAAACTTTCCTGATAACCGTCGTGGTCGTGGTCGTCGTCGCGGTTTATTCGCCAGGGTGGGCGAACACCCCGCTGCGGTGTGTATGCGCGATTTGTGCTAATGTCTTTCTTCGCGTGTCGCACGAAGCCGGTGACAGACCGACCGGGTTACGAAAGAGCAACGCGCTCTCCCCGCCTAACCGTGTATATCGCGACTCTCAAACTCTCGTCCGCGGGTTGACTGCGCTCAAAATGTGTCGCAGATAAGCCCCCCCCCCCCCGGTGCGTATAAAGAAATTCACCAGAACGAACTTTGCATGCTCAGGAGCCAATAAATTCTCGTTGTTAATACAATACAAAATGTATGAGAAACGTACGGAAGGTTCCGTGCCCTGAAAACGTAAAATTATTCAAACTTTTGTTAAATAATTTCTCATGCTTTTGGTACTCGCGCGAGAAAGATCTCGGAAGTTCGGAGTACAAAAAAGTTTTAATCGGCCCTTAATTTTCCGGGTAATTTTTGGTCCGAAGGCTCATACTCAAAAGCTGTGAGAAAAACTCGTATAAATAGTGGAATAAAATGACATAAAACGCGCGTTACAAATCGTTTCGCGTTACAACGTTTTCGAAGTAACTATAGACATATATACAGACCTCGAAGTCTGCTCTCCTTTTTTTTTGTTCCCCGCGATACCGATTCGAGATTGCAAAAAGAAGTTTACATAAAGACTTGTTAGTCAGGGCGGAGTGAGGCAATCGAGGGAAAAAAGAAACAGGCAAAGATGCAGCTAAAGTTTATCGGGAGTTTGCTCGAAACTTACGCGCTCGCAGCTATAGATTCTTCAATAAAATTTGATTTTACGATTGATATGGAGAATTCGTACGGAATTTATCGTCCGCGGCTGTATATTTACGATGCAATCAAATATTCTTTCGTTTTTTTTTTTTTTTTTCTTATTTGCGAACCAAGTATCCGCACCGGTTGTAATTTCTGTTTTAACCACTTTTTACAACATCCAAGAGAATTTCCTTTTTCACTTGTTGATCATCATCGACGCGATCACCGCGTTAAAGCTCCTGAGAGAGCACTCTTGATGTCTTTTCTGATGCCGCATATTCTGACCGAAAGGAAGCTTCTTCAGAGTGTTTTCATCTGAAAAGCAGGAAGAAGAATCTCCATGCGGTGAGATATAATCAGGGACGGGAGTTTGCTTGTGCGAGGAGACTGAATCGATATATGCCCGACGAAGAGAGACTGCATAATAATCGAGGCATTATGGGAGAGAAGTTTCTAGAAGAGAGATGCGGTTGAGGTCTACGATAGGATATTGTTGCTTTACTACGCGAAGGAAGAAGATTGTAATAAAGCGAGACGAGCAGGTCGAGGTTGAAGGAGGAACTCTGGTGAGGCAAAAATTGTCACGGTTGACCTAATATCGTCGTCGCGACGCGAATACTCTCTCTCTCTCTCTCTATCTTGTGCGACATTATGCCACGGACTCGCCCTGCGTGTACTTCTCATCTCATCATTATGCGAGCTGTTTCGAGAACGAGGGAATATTAATCACGAGGGGGGAGGAGAAGAGCGAGACAAAAGTACGAGGCACACGAGAGATGTGCACCGAATTTGTTTGCTCGGTAAAATCTTCTCGGATATGGGGAATGACTGAAAAAAAAACACATTTTTTTTCACCTCCGTTTGTGGCGAATGGCTCAAAAGACTATGAAATTTACACCTCATTATTTCAATGCTTTTATGACATTCTCGACACAATTCTTGGCGTGAAAAAAAAAAAAAAAAAAAACTGTGTGAAAAGTATGAAGAATCTCGTTCTGTCACATTAATGTTGTGAAGATTCGTGTTATGCAATCATCTTTTTTCTTTTTTACATTAATCGCGAACAACACTGCCCTGGAACAATTTGATGAAAGGTGACAAGCTCATAGCCCCTGAAAAACTGAATAACTCCATCAATTATGACTCAACGAATGGGATCGTAAAAGCCTGTTTAGTACGAACATAAATTTAAAGTAATGTCTGACAAAAGCAAACTGAATCAAGAAATCAGAGTTCTCGCAATCTTTTTTGCATCTGGATCCTCAACGAGGATATTCGAGTTTGTCGAGAATCTGAAAATTGGCGTTAATCGCTAAAGATTTGTGAGCTGATAGGAGAGGGCGAATGTCGATTTTTCATCAACGAATGAGCTTCGTATCCGAGAACGAGCCCCGAAGTATCAGCGAATTAGTTGATCCTTCATAACTCTTTTTCATGAATCGCAACGATGCCGAAAAAGGAGACGGGGACGGTTATGATACGAGTCTGGGAAAAGTAAAAAAAGCGAAAAGACTGGGAGGAAAGTCTGTCGGAGATTTCCGAGTCGAGTAGGGTTCTTCCTCGAGAGACATTCGAATTTGGCAAAGTGACTCATACGAGAGAATGCGATGCGTGCTTTCGACGCCCTCGCATCTTCTTTCTCCCTCGTTTTATTCCCGCGGTGAAGATCTATTAATAAAACCGGGACTAGAATCGCGTTCCGCGTCCGTGGTGGATTCGTATTATCCGTACAAAGCTCGTCGCACTCGTTTCGCTGCGAGAGAGAGAGAGAGCAGAAGCCCGACGGGGCGAAAATTTGGGAGGGTTTTAAAGAGTCAAACACACGCGCCATCGTTCTCGCTCTAATTAACTCGCGTATATAATTATACTTGAATTATTTATTCGTTTATTATTACTGACCAAAGATATCAGATGTTCAGACATATAAAAGAAACAAATGAGAACTTCAATGACTTGCTTGTATTATTTTAAGCACGTTTCGTGGCTTCGCGACTCTGGAGACTGTGACCTAATTACACCTCGTTCGCTATTTGTATTTATACATCGTGGGATCCACCGTTCTCGAGGCGCTAAAATTCGACACCGCGAGCTTAAAGGGTTCGAGATTTGGAGCAACAAAACACGCTTTTCCTGAATTAATATTCTCGAAACATTAATAACGAAAGGAACGAATCTGCATTTGAGAAAAATCAATTCGATCAAAAAATAATTGAGTGTTTGACGAATCAGCATTGAGTGCTCGATGAGTACAAGTGTCAAAGGAACAAAGATATTTACTGTCGGAGAGTTTTATCATGAACGAACAGTGATTTCGACATACGATGACGCATCGTTTGGCTATTCGATTAAAATCTGTGCCTCTCGTAGCCTTGATTAAATGTCAACGATTGAACGAGATTTTCCGCACGTAAGTTTATTCAATCGCTCCCCAAAAAATGACCGGATATTGAAGTCGCAGACCTGTGCCCTTCACGGTACAGGCGATCGAATGATATTCTATTCATCGAAAATTCAAGTTGTCGGTGAACAAAACGAGAACATTATTTTTTTTTTTCACATAGTGTGTCAATGATCTTAATGCTCGTGACTAACGAACGAAAGCAACAACGACGACGCAAAATGAGCATCCTCGTCGCTGCTCGCGACTCGCTCATCGGAGCGAGACTAATTTATTTCGAGGTTTTCTGTTCATATCGTCCCCGTTTCCGCTGTTGCATATTTATTTTTTTTTTTTTTACTATGCCTCGAGGAAAGAGATAACATTCAGGTTTTCCGCGTCCGTAAAGTCGATGAATTTGTCAAAAATGGGGATTTTCACGACCAAAATACGAATTTTCAATCTTCAGAATCACGAGAGTCAGCTCAAATAAATCAGATCAGATTTCCGAGTGAACAGAGTGAACTCCTCGTTTTAGCGAGTTTCAATTTCGCTAAAAAAAAATGTTGTTCAAACATCGAAAAATGATTTTTTGAAACATCGAAAAAAAACCATTGAGAGCGGTATCCTGAGACTGATTTTGAGGCTGGTTGTTCGCAACGTTTTAAAGGTCGTGGACGAATGCCAGGGAGCGACGAGCCCGGAACGACGCCCGGCGCCGCGACGACGAGCACACGACAGAGCGACTTCTCGCATATTATGTATTAAGTATTATGTATTCTTCTGTGCACTCCGCGTTGCGACATGGTCTCGTGATTTTCGCTCGAGATCCGTTCCATATTCGTCTTCATAAACGCATCGATGAATCCCTTCAATTTTAACAGACTAAAATGGGCTGCTTCGGTTCTTATCATCGTTCGATACCAGCAAAATTTCATTCAATTTAAAAATAGAACTAAATTATTCGAACGAATCGAAGGAGTGGCATAAAAACAGGCCGAAATATTCCTTGAACAAGAGTATTCGAAGGGGAAAACGAGACGATTAAAATTCTTAGAAAATCGAACAAGTTTATCAACCAAGTTTCAAAAGACTCGTCGCACCGATGATAAAACCGTTTTTCCCACATTGCGTACAAGTTTCGCTGTTTTTTTTTTTGTCATGTATTTTATTTAGCTTTTTTTTTTATCGTAGAGCAGCAGTTTCGATCATGAGAAAAATTCGGTCACCGACAATTATCTCCTGTTCGAGTGAAATTACACGTTGTATCCTCGAGCTCGAAACTCACGATCGAGTTTCGCAGGATGCGATCTATATGTATATAGAGAGAAAGAGAGAGAGATAAACGCGTACGTACATACTTATACATAATAGTTTTTTTTATATATAGAGCACAGGTTATAAGGTGTACGTACTATATAACGATTCGAGGACATTCACTCGGTCCGTATCGTGGACGAGTTGCCGTACAAGCTTCACTCGTATTCTCTCCTCTGTACTAATACAGTCTCGCTCGCGACTTTCAGCTTCTCAACTATATGGTCAGTGGCCACAGCTGCAAGGGATCGACGGGGACCCAATGTATGAGCAGTGTCACGCGATCGCGCCCACTTCCAAACCAGTTCTCACTTTCAATCTTAATTTCTTATTTATTTTTTATATAGTTTTTACCTTAGTCTCTGTCAACTCGGGAGAATGGATATTGCGAAGCACACCACCACCAGCAGCAGCAGCAGCAGCTCAAAGAGGGTGGACATTTTTCATTTTCTTTGCATAAAATCTGTACTAGGAACGAGCTCTATCTTTCAACGAGTAATCCACTTTAATTATAGTTCATTCGCGCCGGCTGACAATGAGTCTTGGCGGTTGTCGTGGATCGGAGTCGCTGTATATTCAGTCGTAAGAAGTGATGTGGCTTGGATATTTCAGTGATTCTTCACGAGATCAAAGATTCTTCGGAGTCATTAGATTGCTTTTTGGATCGCTTAGTTTTCGATAATTTTGCTAACGAGCTTAATTCTTGGCTCGTGAATTCGATTGTAATCGAATGTCGATAGTCCATAACTCGATGCAATTGTGACTCTGGTTCAAAGTAATAATTCGGACGAAAAGATATTCCGTAATTTATAAATGGATGAATCGTTCGTAGGATATGACGGTGATTCTCGAGCGATAATTATTACGAAAGGTTGCGAGTGTTAAAAGGCAACTGCGAAGAAAAGAGCATAGTTTATTTGGCATTATCATAGTGCAGCGATCAGAACTTGAGACAGAGGAAGAAGCAGAGAAACTGAGTCAACGATGCTCAATGGAGCTTAGGCGGGAAGCCGTTAAAAATGATGATTCTGCGTTTCTGCAAAGTCCATCGCTCGGAGAGAAGGAAAACTAAAACTTGAATAACACACAATAGTTTTCAGGGAACATCGAAACGTCGCGGTTCGTGCGCGCCTCTCTCTCTCTCTTCTCTCTCTATCGTATTAGTTGATCTAAGAACATTTGTAATTTGCTTCCGTGTTCGCTCATTCCATGCATGGAATGGCTCATCACCCACGAGTTTAGCGGGTCGAGTTTTAAAAATTCACAAATATATGATCACGCATGCTTTTTTTCTCTTTCAATCTCTCTGTCCCGTTCTTTTACGCTGCGATCACAATCGAAAATTCTCGAAAGTGTGGGAGGCTTTCCGCGACTTATCGTGTGGAACTGGCGAAACTGGCACGATCTGAATGTCTCTCTCTCTCTCTCTCTCTCTCTCTCTTTTCCTCTCCCGTTTTCTCTCTATCTGTCATCTCTTGGTTCGTCTTTGTTTTCCTCGGTTGCCTGAACTATAAATGGGATATGCGTGCGCCTAGCTTACTACTGTAAATATTACGCACTTATATATATATGTATATAACCTTATGCATTGGAACCGGAAGTAAATGCAGTGCAACGAGACGAACGAGTTTATGCAACCGCGTGCGAATCTGCATCCACTTGCACACAGGCAAACATACAAATTCTATATTGTTATCACACGAGAGACAATCATATTTAACAATCGAGGCGTTCTGTGTGTATGAGCTCAAAATTATACCTCCTAACGGGGATTGCTCATAAAGAATAAAATAAATAAATAACGTCGTTACACACAGATGGAATGACGAGTGTAACGCTATTACAAATCGCTTCTCGGTACCGGCGGTGTATGCAAACTTAAAATGACCACTTATTCGGTTAATCGGTGCAGTAAACCGCTGGGGAAAACTGATTATTTAACTCGACTAACTTACTTTTTATGCAAATCGACTGATTCTCCTTCCGCCTCGAAGACCCTTTTCTGGAATACAACGATTTTTTTTTCTTCTGTCAATACCATTATTACCCATCAATTTCGTTGAGCAACGAAACATAAATTGAACGATCCTCGTGGGATCGACGTTCTTCTTTTTATTGCTACTGTAAAATGAAAAATTAACTGCACGTGTAATTGCGAGTTAATTTTAAAAGAGAGAGAAAAACATGATTTATTCCTGACGAGCAAAGCAGCCGTGATGAATAGCGTTTTAATTATTTTTCTCGTAAAATCAAATTGCAGAAGAAATCAAAAAGTTCTGATTTCATCGTTTTTGTTTTCATCCTCTATCGCCGTTGTTCGTTGAATCATGAGGAGCGTCGAATATATGGGAAGTGTCGGGGAGAGATGAAAGGTTGGCCGCGGAACCTTCGGTCGAGGACGCGTCCTCGAACTGTGAGCGAGACCGATATACGTGCAGGTACGCGATGAGATCAAGGATGAGGTCGCCCCGCCGATGGGGGAGGGAAAAAAAAAGAGAGGTTATAAGTATAGAAAGAAGCGTGTGAAGAAGGAGGACGTGGGTGGTAAATGCTGGGAGGAGAAGACGAAGAAGTTTGGACGGTGGTCAAATATATACCGGTGTATGAGAAGCTTTCATCGGCAGGTTGTTCAGTGGCCCCAGGAAGGCGGTGAGAGAGCACTCTGTAACGGTCGCCATGGTTACGTGGCTGGCATTATAATCGGAATTGTGCTGCGGAGAGAAGAGAGCTTTCAGGAGAGCAAGTACGAAAGGGAGTGAGAGGAAGAGGAGGATCGTAGCTGAAAGTGAGAGAAAAGAGAGAGAGAGGGGAGGGAGGGGGTTGGAGAGAAAAACAGAGAAAGGAAGAACGAGATGAAAAGAGGGTGAAAGTGGAAGCGAATAGGTAGAACGACGGAAGACGACCGAGTTACCAAAAGCGTGGGCGAAGGAAAAACTGTTCTGCGAATACGTAATGCCAGCAGCGATGCTGGGACTCTGTGATGAGATTGAATAAGAATAAAAGCGTAGATTCGAGTGTAAGAACGAGCGTGGCTAATGTCGGGAGAAGAAAATTGTCTCAAAGTTACGAAGACCGAAGCGTTTTCTTATTGACATTTTATATTTAAACATTTAAAAAAAGTTCAAACGATATTTCCTGACAGATTAAGAGAGTTTCTACTTTAAATGATAAGCTTGACTGAGGAAAAACAACTCGCGGAGGCTCCGCATCGTTTCCTCTCTCTCTCAGTTCGAATGAATTTTCGTTACACACGCTCAATTTGACTCTGGATTTTATTATCATTTTGGATATCCGGCGACGCGTATAGCACTCTTTTTTTTCATTCACTCCTGACATTTTAGGTCAGAGTACTCTAACGATGTGGCTAGCACGTTTTGGTATACATATATATAAATTCGATGCTCCGATGACGCGACTGAACAAATGGGGCATGCGAGCTCACCCACGTTCTTGTTTAACGCTCGAATATACGTGTAAGCTTAACTACGATACAATCTGAAGTCCAATCAACCGAGTATCCACGTATATGTCACGCCGATTAAACGCTTACCAACTACAAACCAACTCTGGAAACTATTCACCAAACTAACTACGAAAATTGACACTTTTCAAATAGCTCGAATAACTCGAGCTGCTTTGGACCACTTTCGGATGACGTTTCATTTTGATTATAATTAAAATGCACTTGAATTTCATTTTTTATTAAGACTTTGATTTGTTTTTTTTTTGTTTTAATAAAATAATGAAAATAACAGCGAATTGGTCGGACATTCTCTTCAATCGTAAATAGAAAAACCATGTTAAGACATTTCTGTCCATCTGCTTTCATCACTTTGTCATGAAAATTTTCAAAATTATATTTCAAATCTTTTGTCTTCCATGTAACACCTTTCTGTACATTTATACAAATGAAAAAACTGAATACCATTGTCATTCGGCATTGCGTTGGCGTACAACAGCAGGTGCTGTAGAATTCTCGAAACAAGACGTAATTTAGATGCATTCTATATATCGGGTGGTACTCGTTCGACTCCATTTTTTTTCTTGACATCTTCTTTGGAAAAATGACTTCGAACGAAAGCTCAGCTTGATGTTGTCTCTGTTTCTGAGATTTTGAGGCTCCTTTCAGCCCTTCGAAGAGAACAAATCTGTTTCTGTTACTCCAGAATATCAGAGAAAGCCTAATGGCGATAATAATAAGAAAATAAATTTGAAAAACGACGAAATAGTTCGTTGTCTCGGAACTTTGGTTGACTTTCTAATGAAACGAATTGACGTTTTTTCTAAAGCGAGAAAATTTTTGAATATTTGAATGTCTCGATTACAATGGAAAAGCCCTGTGTAGCCTGGATTCAGAATTAGTAAGAGATGCTGCGTGGGAAGAGCTAAGTGTTGCCTGGGCAACCGAATGACCCAGATCCTTTCAGTGTTGTCTGTATCGGCGATCCTCGAGCTTCTTCGTCTCTTCAATTCGTCGAGCCATTTATATTCTTCTCTTTTACCCCTTTCTTTTATTATCCTCTACTTTTCTCTTCGCATTCCTAGCTCGTCCGGATGTACAACTCCTGGACCCTTGATGGCTTTTGACACATGTTTGTTGTTTCCAGAGGAAAGCTGCTCCGTTGGAAAAAGACCGTATAAAACAGGAGTTCACTCCGCGGTAGCAATGCATGGAGAAGCGACATGCATTTATGGGATTCCGAATGTAATGCCTGCATAAATGTACCTCGATATAGCCATGGACTCGGTTGAAGCATTTCAGAATCGTCCTAGAGACGAAAACCTTTTCATTCGTATCATTTTTTTATAAATTGCGTTTTGAGGATGTCGTCCGCACCAGATTTTCACGATTTTTTCTTTATAAACTTATCCAGGAAACTCGTTGATTCGACGATGTTCTCGATTGAATTTTATTGAGTCAACGATCTTCATTTTCTTGCCCACGATTTTGTTGCTCCAAAAATAGTATATTACACAACTAGGGCAGGAAAATAAGTAATGTCTCAGATCACATGTAATTGTCGGCCGAGGCGAAGCCGAGGCTGACAAACATGTGGTCTGAGGCTTTACTTTTTCCTGCCCGAGGTGTGTATACGATTTTTCTGTCCGACGTAGCCGAAATGTGGCAACTTCGGCCCGCGTAGCGGGCCGAAAGTAGCCACTTTCGGCACGGAGGACAGAAAAAGTATTTTTTTCTTCTTTTTCTCGCAGTGGACTTCATAATTGGCTGGATGAAAAAGTGCACGAGTAAATTGATGGCAAAAATACCTAAATAGGATGATGATAAAAAAAAAATTCTACGCCAACTCTTTCGTATTTGTATTGCATTATGTGCTCAGAGATTGAGCAAAAAATAAGTAAAGTGTCATTGATGGAGTTGGAAGTAAGTGATCGAATAAAAAGTTGTTTCTCGAATTGAATGGTTGTGATGCGCCTGAGATCGATTACCGGCGATGACGAGCTAAGATTATCGTCGACCAGAGTAATAGAAAGGCTGTTTGTTTTTTTTTTTTTCTCTCTCTCTTTTTTCGTGTCTTAGAGACTGTAGACGAAGCGACAAATCTAGAAAAGATGTAACGACCTAAGAGGCTGAGTCATTGTGTCTGGATGGATCTCGAACATTGTAGACTCTTTATTGTTGCTAACAATAGGATCGTGTAGTCGACAGTAACGAAACATTCAAGCTTCGTCGGAATCTTCTCTCGCGGTATGACAGCGACTAACCATTTACGCGTACGTCTGTCGTACCAATTGCGCAATTAACTCTAATTCGAAGAAATCGCGAAGGCTTTTTACGACTCTATGATTATAAGCCTGGTAAACAGTTGCTTGCCCGAGAATGAAACAAAAGAAAAAAAAACTTTTGCTCGTGATATGTATATTCGAGTATTCGTTAAATGCGAAATTTATTTTTTTTATTATTCAGGCAAATCGTCTCCGTTTTCTGCAATGATTTCTCACGCAGTCAGAACTCTCCTGGCAAGGATAAAAGTTCTGTCATTTTTAAATCGTTGCTCGCGGCTGTTTTTTTTTTTTTTTTTTTTTTCAAATATTTCGAAAGTCAACGATTTCTCTAACGCGAAAGACAGAATTTTCAACGACAAAAAATCGTAGCGCCTTTTTCCTTGTGCCATTTCTTCAACGAGCTGTCGATGTTAATTAACTCGAAATAAAATAATCATCAGCTCGCTCCTCGATCTCGCATCTTCGAAAAAGAAGAAACGAATTTTCTCACGGTTAGTTCGAGCAGGAGCGCAAAACCGAGAATCAGAAAAATTTTGCGCGACCTCGCAATCCTCCAATTATTACGATCTTTTACAGCGGTAAAATGTAATTTTTTTATTTTTATTTTCATTTTAGAGTTCTAACATCGCGGGCGCGCGTATCGTCCATACTCGCGTCTCCTCGGTGATGTAATTAACGTCTTCGAACTCGTTAAAATTAATGCGAAACGTTGTTACCATTTTACAAGGAGAATCGCGCGCGGCGTTGTGCACTTTTGCTTTCGAGAACTTTCGACACTCGTGCATTTATCCTGCAAGGAATATACATATATATATATATATGCTGGAAACCAAGTCGTAACAGTACCTGACTCCGATAGATACTTAACCGCGTGTGTGTACTTTATTGTAATAGCCAGTTGCGCGATAGACAAAGTAAAATGATCCAAGTGTGGAAAGGGCGCGCGAGAGAACGATCTCTGCACTCCGACTATATTTATCCCGCGGACAACACTGACAAGCAATGAATTATCCGATTATGGCATTCCGGCAAACGGATCTTTGTACTATTTCTTTGAGTATTTTTTACTTTTTCTTTCTACTCGTATCGTATCAAGAAAATAATATTGATCTTTGTGAGAATGAATCGATGAATCTGGGCAGTTGACGCGAAGAGGGCTCGTTTCAATTTATTGAAACGTAAACGCTTCGATGAAAACGTATACGAAAAAATGGTATTGAAAGAAAAAAAACATATGAATTTCCGGGAATTCTACTTTAATAAGATGCTAATCGATGCACTCGAGTGGCGAGAATCGATAAGATGTAAATTTTTTCAAGATAATTCAAAGAATTTAAGATTATTTTAATGAAGACATTCGTTAATGTGGTAGAAGAGAGATTTGAAGAAAAAAAAATCTATTGTTGCGTCGTTTGTACGGAGGATAAAAAAAAATTCCGAGAGAAGGTGCCTCCTGATCGTAAAACAGTGAATTGAACGTAACATAATATACGAATGAGTTAATATGAATGTGTTAACGAATAAGTAAAAGGAATTTGCAGCAAAAGTGCAGCGATGCAATTCGACGAGAATTTTTCGTTAATTCTACCAGTCCACTGACCGTGGATAATGAATAGAGTTTTGTATTTTCCATTAATAGGGATGAGCTCACAGGTATTATTCGCGTTGGTCAACTGACGCGAATTCATCGAGTTTTATGAGCGAGAACGAACCGAATGGTTTTTCTCGATTGTGCAATAACAATGTAACGGCCGATTGGAGCCAGTATATTTAACTTCATTTTAAGATCGAAAAAAAAAAATTAGCATTTTGTACGGAGCTATGAATAAATTGAAAGAAAAATCGCGTTTACGAAATACAGACTCGATTTAATTGTTCGTTAAGTGTTTAAATAATTATGAAATTATTCGATCGAGTATGGAAGTTTTTATCTTTTTTTTTTTTTCTTTCCAACCAATTGACGTTTTTGTTCTGGTCACTTTCCAAGTGTCTTTACATAATTAATACTTCGTATAATTGATCAATAAGAAATGCTGTTCCCTCGTACGAATGACGTGCGCGAAATAAAAATATCGTCGTTCTTAAACAAAGAGACTCGAAAGAAAACGGAGAACGTAAAAACGCGAAACCTTTACTCGACGGAGTAATTCTCCCGAGTAAAAGTCATGAACGTACTCCTTAATAAATCCACTCTCCCGCGCTGTCTCTCTCTCTCTCTCTCTCTCACTCCATCAAACACTGAGTAAATTATGACACCGGTTGCTCTTGACATTAGGCGAGATTCTTCTCGTAATAACCGCGATCCCAGCCTCTTCTTAAACTGACACACGAGAAACGATTGTAGCTTCGATAAAACCTTACGCGCCTGTGATATACTCGTATCAGGATACCTCAGCAGCGATTCCTTATTGATAAATCCATCGGACTCTCGTGTGTCATCGATATGATGCTTTTTTTGTTTCACTCATAAATTCTGAGCCTCGAGAGCTGGTTCTAATTTTACCGTTCGATTAATTACACGACAGAAACAGAAATAACAGTGATTACTGCGGCTGTCATTAACGCATGATTCTTGTACTCAAAGCCCCTCTTTGCATACGAACAGAAATACGCTCATCTGAGCATACTGAATCAATAAAACCAAGTATAAACGCCAGTTTCTACGTCGGATTCTTTTCTTCGTTTAAATTTAACAAGAATTCTCGTCTTCCTAGGAATAAATAAAGGTGTGAATGCCGAAAAACGTCGAACGATCTATTTTATGCTCGAAATAAAACTAAAGATTTCGCTTCTTCTAAATCGAGTCAAACGAATGCGCTCGAAGATTCCTTAAAGTCAATATTTTCGAGGTCTGTCCATGTGGATTCGCAAGATCGATGGGAAATAGGAAAAAAAAATGAATCGAAATTAAATTAAATTTGTATCGAAATTCAAAAGACTTTTTTAAAAAGTGGCACGAGAAACAGGGGCGAAGGCATCCGTTGCACGATCGTACATCGATGAAGACATAGATAAAGGTCAGAAAAAGTGGTTCTCAGTCGATCCCCAAACGTTCGATGCAAAACTACGTTCGTTATTGCAGCGTGTGCTATTTAGTTTTTGATTCGAATAGTGGAGAAAGGGGGGTAGAGAGGGACTCGGGCTTTTGTAGAAATTTCTCCGGCGCAGGTGACAGTGCCTGGTAAATCCCACGAGATGCTACGCTGGATTATTTAATGCAGCGTTTCTTATCGACCCTCAACGAGGACAAGTGTGGCAAGGCTACCGCCACTTGTGAGAGGCCTTCATCGTTAAATAAACACACATGCACACGCGGAAAGAGACCAGAAAGAAAGAGGTAAAGAGAGAGAGAGAGAGAGAAACGTTTGAGCGTACGAATGATTCAAAACCCTATCAATTATTACTGAACGAAAAAAAAAAACAAAAAATAAACCAATGAAACGCAAATGACACGACGATGAACCAATAAAAGATCGAGAAAATGACTCTGCGAATTGAAATTTTTAATTGAATGCTGAATCTTCGTTCCACGAGTTTCAGCATTCAGATTATTGCAGAAAATGAAGTTTCCGCTATAAAATTATCGTGAAAACGGAAGCGACTGTTGGTTAGACCCAGGCGAAAAGTTTTTTTCTCTCACTTCTGCGATGTTCAAACAAACTCATTCATTTGGGATTTTATGGTTTCTTGGTGTGCCGCGTGTCAACAGTTTGTTACTTCCATAAATTGGTGCTTCGTTACACAGGATTCCGTAGCAGCGATCGAACGAGAGAACGATCGTTCTTCGATGACCATTGAAGCGTGTAGAAAATCGATAAAATCAACGAAGCATTAAATTCAGAAGAAAATTTCATACGCTCCTGAGTACAGTCGAGTTATTCAATATCTCTCGATTATTTCTGGAATCTCAAAAGTCACAATTTTTTATAACACAACCGATGAGGTGGACGAATCTTGAGAGATCTTTTGAAATTCCAGAGATACAAAAAGGATAAAATTTTGCAGCAGCAAGAGCAGCAGCAAATATATGTATAGATTTTACACATAATGCAGAATCTCCCGCCGCGGTGGATGCTCTCGCCCACGCCTCGAAATTCTCAATCTCTCGTCTCCCAGGAAAATTGGTATGCCTACCGCCGTGAACTTCAATCGGTATTGCCGCGCGTGGGTGCAGCGATTGCACTTGCTATTTTCATTTAAAATATATCTATATATTGGGTGTCTTCGACTCCTTTTTGTTTACATCGAAAGTAGCGATTCTGCCAGCATATCCCCTTTAAGGTAAAATCAAGTGATCCTAAGCAAAGACTCCATTGGCTAAGATTCCACCTAAATTTATCATCCAATTACCGGTCTTGGGTAACATCACGAGAATCAACATCTGCCTCTTGAGTTAACGCGCTTAATCCCCGAACACCCTGTATGCATATGTACATGGAAAATCAAAGCTATGCAGAAGCCTGCGTACCGTAAATTTACCGAGCATATTACACCAATGTGATACCAGGATCGCGATACAATCCAAAGGTCTCTCTCTCTCTCTCTTTGTGTCTGCAAATGTGCATCTAAATATTCCACCGTCCGATGACGAATACCATTATCATTATAACCATTATATCAACTTAGTTATGTTCCCGATACGCCTCGTTAAAACATGTGCGGTGAACGAGCATTTCCATCGGGATTTGTATTGATTCGGTGCTGGAAAACGATCATTGAGGTTACTTTGATGGTCTGAGGCTTCTCTGCTTCTCATTTCCAGCGTATTATTGATGGTTGTAAAACTGTTTTCTTGGGATTCAAAGAGGATGATGATTGTCGTATAATACGGCGAAATTCCCAATTAACAGGAATGATTTTTCAGTTTCTTTTTATGAACAAAAATAATTGGAATGACGAGATTGTCGGGTCAGGATGAAAATAAAAGTTTTTTATGGTTCGCTTCATTCATACGTTTCTCATTCGAGTATATCATATTGTTCTCCCGAGTCAAATACTGATTAAATGATCAAGCCTGCGAAGGGTACAAAGTTTAAAATAATAAAATCTGCTGGAAGGTAATTTTGGAACGAGTTGTTCGTTAATGCAGGGATAAGCCTCTCGTATAACATTTGAACGAATTCGAAGTGTAGATAAACCGCAGATAAAGTCGATGAACTCTGCCGAGAGACCTTTTAACGCGATGTAGAATGGTTTAATGAAATGATCAAGAGTGTCTGTTCAATTATGAATGAACTAGTCGGCAGAATCGATAAAAAATAGATAAAAAAAAGAATTAAAAAAAAAACAAAGTATTACATGAGCGGTAAGATTGATGTACCGATTGTGGCTAATACTGCAATTCAATATCTTATCGCAGGCTCGCCATCGTAGATAATAACGAGGACGAGTCACGTTAACTCCTCGATACTCCTTCCACTAGTGTGTGCAGCTAACGTTTACGATTTATAAAGAAGAAAAAAAAAAAAACAGAAAAAGACGTGACAATCGATCTCTCACGCTTTGATTGCAGAGAGCCGACAAAAAAAGGCTTCGATCGCGTATATACATCGCGGTATTTTCCTATTGTCTCGTCAAATGGAAAGTCCGAGCTTCGTCAACAACATTTTTTTTTTCATTCCTCTCGGATCCACCATTTTTATTGAGTACATATCAGTAGTCCGAGACTCAAAATATTATCTCCTGAAATACTCGTTTTGCTCTCGCTTATCGTGTTCGAAAACAACTTCAGCTTTCAACCTGAATCTCGTGGCATTGATATGTGCAAAATGAAATTAGAATTTTCGAATCAATCGCAAGAATCTCAAAACTTCGGAGACATTCCACTCGTGCTGACGACCAATTCATTGCACGTGCCCAGGCTTTGTCGAGAAACCTAAAACTTATTTGTTCCATTGAAACTTATTCGTCTCTCTATACGAATACGTTCCCGATACTTTTGTATTTTATTTCAACGGTAACAGAAATGAGCGACATTCCTCCCGCGCTCGATAGATGTTACGTACGCGGACCTAGTGAGGCTTCCTCTATATGCACCAAGGAACTCCGGTCACTGGGACATAATCGCTGACGATGTCAAGGTCGCGAGTGTGCTCCGTTGCTCGTCGGGTCTCGTGGCCTCAGCTAGTCGATCGAACTCTCGCCTCACGAATTACACTCTATACGCTATAAAAGTCTCATCTATACGTAAAAAAAAAAAAAAAGAAAGTCGAAAAGTCAAGTTGACGAGCAGACGAGCATCGTCGCACTTTGAAACGTCGATCCGACCGGATCTTATTCCTTTTCCAAAGATAATCGAAGCTATCGCTTTTCTCGTTGATTCGATCACTTTTCTGGTGATTCTGCGAGTTTTCTAGGTTCTGGAAAACATTCGAATACTCGTCGATCGTTTGAACAGGCCAATAAATGTCGTAAACTCTGTACAAAAGTCGTGAGACAGAATGAAGCGAATCTCCCCGAACTATATGGTTTCCGGTCTCTTCTTATCAGTGTCGTAAAATGTGCATGCTCGCGTGATACATCAACATTTATACTGAGAGTTTTATGGAGCACGTGCGAGCTTAGCTCCGGGTCGACGTGTAAACTTTTCTCTTTTTCTTCGAATGCATACCAACAAAGCCTCCAATGCATAATCCCTCTCCACCCCCCCCCCCCCTTCTCTCTCTGCTCTTTCCTCCTCTTTCGTACAGTCTCCATCTCTCTTCATCTTATTTCTCGCTTTGCAATGCATGTACCGCCGATACGCGTTCCATGTCGGATAAGAATGAATCCCGTCGTCTCGAACGTTGAACATGAGTTCAGCCAGGATGACGATCAAAGATTCAATAAAACCGAACACACTTGGCCCATAATCTCCATATCCGACGTCGCGCTTTGAAACCCGGAAATTCTTCGCTCACGTATTTCTCGTTATGTTTGCAAAACGAAATAACGATTTTATCAAATTTCCAGTCGACTGCGAATGATGGACATTTATTTTGTTCTCGAAAAAAAAAAAAAAAATCGAAATGTATTTCAACAGCGTGTGGAAATGCGAACGAAAAGAAAATGATTTCAGATTTGTTGTTTTTTTTTTTCTTCAAAAAAACATGGCATTACGAGGGGTTAGGAATGAGAGAAAGAAAAATAATTGGCTGAGTGGCTTCGAATTGCTGAAGACGCCTGCGACTTTATTTCAGGAAACTATGAAGAGCAAAAGGCGTGTGGGCGGGACTTTCCCCGCGTCCTTGCGCGAACTATCAAGTTATTTCGACCGTAAAGTTTGGGCTTCGTGGTTGTTCCATTGCAAAAGGTTCGCTACTACGTACAAGAGGATTATTATTTGTACTTCCATTAGCAACAGGTGTCGAGGTGAGCTTTACCGTGGGAGTCTCGGTCGGGATAATCGGCCGAAGAACTCGCCTGTTTTCCTCTCTTTTTCAATTAAATCTCCGGCTTTCTACCTTATTCTCTCGATCGCATACTCCCGCAAACTCATACACTCTGAAACCTCATATGATCAGGTTAAAAAAAAATGAAGCTTGTAAAGTTTGCAACTTTTATCTAGCAACTCGGATGTCACGCGAAAGCACGTGATGTTTCACGATCAATTGCTAAATGCAGGATTAAGACGTGCTATACCAGTGGGAACGCTGAAAATTTGAACGATTTTTGAGAATTTTTTGGAAGAAAAGTACTCGATTAAAGGTTTCGAAAAATGGAGTTTTTTTCATAGAAAAATATCGAGATCCAAGCTACTTACGCACTGCCTTCGGAGGCGCCAAAACGACGATGGGAAACATTTTTCATTTCAGGCTGTACAATCGTTTTTCAATTATCCCAGATCCATGAAATTGCATAGACAAGGAGGTTAATCTTGAACTTGATATTAACAGTGAATATATATATTTTTTTCATGTTTCCAACTTTACCGTGCGTGCATGGATTAGGCGGGTGTGTATGTTACGACAAAACAAATGAAGAAAACGATTATTTCGCAATTGTTCTCTTATCGCTTGTTTTATTGTCGGAACGATATCGTTTGTGTACGCAATATAATACCGTCGTGAAAAGATCTACCGCTGAAATAATCAACGACTCACCGCGAACAAATGTTGTTTCAAGTTAACGAAGATTTTCTTTGTTCGTTCGCATCCAAAGTGACGATAGTGAAAAATTATTTTGTCAGTTATAGACAAGAACTTTGATTTATCATTCGTTTTTGGTGAAACGTTTTTTTTTTTTTTTCCAAAGTTCAAGAGTCAAACAAATAAGCCCCAAGGATAACTAGCATTTTTTTGAAGAAACAAAAATCGATCAAAATTGATTAAAAATGAGTTCTAAAAACTTGGAAAACTTTCAAAATTGACGAGAACTATCAGCGGTAAGATCTCAATCTACCAAGTTTTTCTGATTACTCTTCCGTCGCGAGGGCGATTTCAACGTTACATAAAACTGATAAAAGTAAAGCACAAGATCGATACGAGCTCCTCGATCATTCAACACGCTGCAGGCGATGCTCAAACGTCGTCTGAGATCAATGACCCGCAGCTCATCTCTGCCTGACTCGATATATTTGACGAATCTAAAAAACGAGATTCGACGAAGACGGATAGCTGGAGCACCCCGGGCGATTGATGAAAACGCTGAGGCTCTCTCTTCATTTTTCTCAGATCGTAACATTCGCGCTCGTCGAGTCGAGTCAAGATTCTCGAAGAGTCTCTGAGCCTCGGCGATTGATTTATGTCCCCGGAGTCAAGTGTGTAAGTAATATCGTAAGTCAAATAAGAAAGTTTGTGCAGGGTGAGTATAGTTTGCATGCAAATAAACGATTTACCAGCAGATGTATAGCTCTGGCCGAAGGAATAGCCTTCCTTGCTCAATTTCCTACTTCTTTTTCTCGTAATTTATGCATTCGTACATACGTCTCCATCGAAAAATCAAAGCGTAATATGAAATTTCGCCATCAACGTATCGCGCGTTTGCTTATTTCGTTTCGTTATAATTGAGCCTGATTGAAGAACGATCGACGCGTTTCTCGAGCGCTCTTTCATTCGTCTTTAATCGTCTCATCCGCACCGTTTCATTCGGACAAGTTCTTGTTTTTTTTTTTTTTTTTTACTTTTCACGAGACCTGATTCTTCGGGGGGAAAAAAAAAAAAGACGAAAGAGGTAACAGGATCTTACGACGAAGGACCCAAAGTGCGTGTAAAAGTTGTCCACACGCTTCGTAAAAGTAGTCATCCGGTTACGAAGGCCACGTGTGTGTGCAACAAACAATGCTCTTACGCTTATGATTTTCTTTTTGTTTGATCTCCATGGGACGAGATACTCTCAGACTCGCGCAGTCTCTCTCTTTCGATTTCTCTCCTCGCGGTAGAGTCAGAGCCGAAGAGAGAGAGAGGACCGGGAGATCGCGGAGTAATGGTGCATCCGGGGGCCAGACATGCCTCAGAACAAGAGTGCACGATCCGCTGGTTGATCCGACCATAATTTACGAACCATTCGGTTTATTTATTCCCCCCTCCTGCCGCTCTTTTCGATACAATCGCCGCGGTGTATAAATAGTAGGAGAGCGAAGGTGTCGCAGCGATTTAATTCAATTGAAATTCTTCGTTTTATCGTCACGTGGACGCCGGACTAATCCACGCCTTCGATGCGTGCTCCTCCTCCTATTTTTTTAAATTTTATTTCCATCGAGTCAACCTTAATTACCACACCTGCTCGTACGTTCAGCAAAGACTTATGAGTCTCCGCGGAAAATAAACAGCACGGTATTCAAGATTTATATGGGCGCGAAATCCACATCTCAACGAAATTATTTCAATTATTTCAAACACAACAGGATTTATTCCGTTTCTAAGTTCTCTTGGAGGAAACATTCTTCGGAAACAGCACAAAAGATTTTCAACCGAGAGAAGTACGCGTTCGGCTTTATTCAATTTTCATTTATTCGCTGCTATGGCTCTAATAAATATTTCTCCGACGAAAACGTTGTTTAATGAAAAAGAAAACAAAATTTGAGGGATCAATCATTTTTTTGGTTCGGTATAAAATGTTCCTGAGTGCACATTCCGAGTTTTCGGTTTCATTGTTCTTATTTTCCTGCGATATTTGGCCTCGTATGTAAGCCCCGAAGGAAGACAAGGTCCAAATTTGAATTGCATGATTTTTTTTGAACGACTTTGAAGAAAGTTCGCGATTACGAAATGATCGTTCAAAGTCAACGACAGACAAGAGAAGAGAAAGAGAGAGAGAGACGGTTGAAGCGATACGTTGAAAGAACGAATGAATTGAATTATTCACTGAAATCTCGAGGTTATCGTTCGGGTATATTTTTATCCATCATTTTTACCGAGTTCCTCCACGAACACGTGCATAACAATCGAAACTGTAATTATACTTTATTATTCAACACTATTTGCACAAATACAAAATGAGATAAGATAAGAAATGAAAATCGCTAAATTACTTTCAAGTTCGCGATCCGAACTTTGTCATGTTCGAAAAAATTTTTTTTTTTAGCATAAAAAAATGGAAGGAGCGAGATCGCTGTTAAAAAAATCGAAGTATCATTTTCGTTCATTTTTTCTCTACACGCGAAATCATTTAAAAAAAAAAAACATGAAACAGACGTTCCTATAAAATTATATCCACAAACATGTTTAAAATCCTCGAATTAGTTAACTTATCTCTCTGCAGTTTCATATTATTTCTGTAAAAATTTGTTGAATCATGCTCACGTGCATCGTCCTCGATGACAAACACTTTTCGTTTTTCCAACGCACATACACGAGCTCAATATTTTCAACGACGACTCTATTATGCTCGTTTTATTACTCGTTTCGATGTACCGCAAACTTGTATAATAAAGGGTTATCATCTCGACGGAAGTAATATACGTAGACGCGACGACTTTTGTTCGAGGAACTAATTCGCATCGATTGTTCATTCACCTGTTACTGTTTACGATTTCATGTATTAAATATCAAACTTTCGAGATTTACTTATCTCTCTGGTGACATATTTTTTTCTTTTCTTTTTCCATTCGTATAATTATCAGTCAACGTTTACCGAGATTCGAGCAGACTTTCGAGAGAGTCTACATCGTAAATCTCTGTCGAAAAGCTTCAGTGGCAAAATATTATCGTTAGAGAATTTCTAGAAATGATGTTGTGATAAAAGTAGTTCTCTAGGAAAAGAATTAACAATTGCCGGGGTGATAATAAATTTTGAGAAAGGCAAATATATTTCAAAATCATTTCCTACTTGAATCGTTATTGAAAATTTCAATGCGAGAGATATAATTGGCCTGAAGTTATTAAACCAGTTATATTATTTCTATCGACACCTCGGGCTAACGATTAAACTTCCTTCGAGCAGAGAAACAGAAAAACGTACTTTCAATTTATTTCACGATCCAAAGTTGGCCTTAAGCATTGTTAACGTCGATATTATTATTCAGAAAATACTTTTTCTTCTTTGATCTTGAACGAAGGTTTATCGATTTGCTCACAGTTCCTGAGGAAAAAAAAAAAAAAAACAAAAATAATAATCGATCGAATTGAAAATAATTTTTATTGAGAGTTCACGACTCGAATATATTTTTCACGACTCGTACGATAATCGGCTCTGAAATATATCATTGAAAAGAGAGACTGGTATAGGACATTCTCGTATCTGCGAGCAGCTTGCCGAACACGAAACACAATGCCATTTCTCACTAGTACGATTTTCTCGGCTTACGCAAACTCGATAAACATTTTGCGACGATGTAACACCCGCGAGAGACCGCTTTACAGGTAGCGAGATAAAGACAGCGGGATGGAGGAGAAAGACCGAGAGAAAAAGATCATTTAAGCGAGAAAAAACAAGATTCGTTGTATTATCGACCGACTCCTCTGATACGTTGCCGACAAAGAGAGCCTCGATCGATGAATTAAACGAAAAAAAAAAAAAACAAAAGAGTTTGCACGATAACTCAACAGCCTGTTTTTTAATCCATGCTAAAAATAAATAACAAAAAAAATCCTTCAATTATCTGAGCAGCAGTACTTTTGAGATTATTTTTAATTATCCCGAAAGTATAATATTAATCGAAATAAAATGAAACAATCAAGAAGTTGTGTTCGTGATTTTGAACCGATCGATCAACTCTTCTCGTGAACGAAGCTCCATCGAAATCTGTTTGAATTTTTATATGAAATTCTCTCGATCATATATATTCTCTCCACGAGCAAACCTCTCCTGCTGGGTTCAGGCGCGCGTATATGTATCAAGGCCACAAGAAGTTATCGAGCAAAGCCAAGAGACACTCTCTATAATATGAAGCATCTCTCGTCAGCTATTCCCTTTCATCGGATCCTCAATTTATCTTTTTATCGGCCGGACTCCCTCTTATTTTCCTCCGAGTTCGGAGTAATCGACTGGTAATTCGATCTGAACCCAACGAGTTCACTCTGCCACGAGTGATTGAGTAATATCAATAATTCCCGTGTATCCTTCTGTCACGGACTAGATATCGAGAGTCTCGAGGCGGAGCATCGAGCCGAGATGAATCAAGCACCGCATCATCATTCGATGCGCTCCAGTACACGCTGGAGCCTCCAACGACAAGTGGCTTTAGAAAAATCGTCATTTTTCTTCATTTTCTCGTACAATAAATCTTCGTATTATTCGACGAATGAAAAACAATCGTTTCAGCATCAAATTTAATCGATTCGAATCGTCGAAAATCATTGAAAAAAAATAAAATCGACTTTCCTCCAAAGTTTCCATCGCTTCTTTCTCTTTCTTCTCTCAATTCAGAGATCCTGGACGAAGATGAACCAACTGTTTTATCTAGCAGCCTGAATAGTAAAACTATTGTCGAAACTAATGATTCACGAAAGTAGCAGCAACCTGTTGTGACGTAATTCGAGTGACAACTGCGCAACTACAATTGTCTCTATACAGATATAACGAAGCATACGAAAAGAGCGTTTCAATAGTGATAGAAGCACATAGAAAAGTACGTACAAGCTGCTGTTGTCGCAGCGTTGTAACAGCAGGTACATTCAGTTCTGGGCTTTACACTCTCGCCAGTCAAGGTGCTCCGGTATCAGAAATTCTCGATAGGTATTGTGGTAAATAATACATATTATAGTACGTACGATTACGGAACTATATAGAGCTATACTCTAGTCCAAGTGAAAATGTGAAAGAGGTCACTAATCTATATTAAGAAATATCTTGCCTACCAGTTTCGATTTTACGATTAGATCATTTATTAAACGAAAATGAAGCTCGTGGACTAGCGTTCGCGTGGAGGAGAGTTTGCATAAAATCGTATTGATGGTAGAGTTCCCAAGTTGCTTTTTTCGACCGCAGAAACCCGTTGAAACGACATGAAAATTGGGAAAAACTATGTCAACTGGAAGTTTGAATCGGTTGGGAAGTTTTGATCGAGGAAAACGAGGAACGAAGGGAGTGAAAATAGAAAAGAAAAAGTTTTTATCTCGACATGTCGAACTTTCGATGATTCCCGGAGACCAGGGCTACAGGAATTATTTCAAGAGCCAGAGAAAATGGTGCAGCTTCCACTGAAAAAAAAAAAGTTTGCGTGTAACGAGAACGCGCGCTTGGTCGCGATCGTCGATGTGATCCGGCATCCAAGGACGCTCGAGGCCGGATGCAGACTCGTGTGTCGTAGCCTCAGTTATATTGCCTGGCAACTGGTACACATTCACAAAATATTATGATCGGTTTCATCTCGACTCGCAGGTCCCTCGATCTTTCTCCTCGAAATCGAAAAATCTTTTCCGCTGAATATCTTTGATTCTTTATCGACGTTTGTCGATCCGGAGTCGTTTCATTAGCGAAGAAATAGGTCAACGGCCATGTTGGGTCGGGAAGTTTGCCCGAAAAAAATGAAAAAAGACTCATTTTTATGAGGAAAAAAATCGGTAAAAATACGTTCGGCGATCTCTCCGTTTGAGCGACAAAGGAGAAAGAATAGTTTGACGTTTGAGCCTCCCTAGCCGATGGAACCGAGTTCACGGAGCGTAGAGCAAAGGAAAAGCGCAACACATGGAGGCGCGCTAGTGGGGCAGGTCAACACGCCAGTGAACACAGCCTGGGCACGAACGTCCTTGGATGGTCGTCGCGCAGCGCCACCTCCGAGTCTCTCTCGAACACCGACGCCGGAAAAAGCAAAAGTGAGCTACGCCGTTGTTGTATATACGTTTGAGCGCGTCCAACCGATCAACGAAGCGCGGTAGCTCGCTTTTATAAACAATACTTTTAATTTAAAAAAAAAAAAAGAAAAAAACGAAGGAAAAAGTTCATGCGGGAGTAGGAAGCAGGGCTACGACGGATCGATCAAATAAAAATGCATTTGGCGTTTCTCTCGAAACTAGAGAAAACTTTGGAAAATCGATGCAGCGAACGTTGGATAGAGATTCGATCTTTTGATCGATATTTATGGCGAATTATGAAAGAAAAAAAAATCAATTGATAAGGAACGAAGAATAATAAATTTTGTTGGAAGGACATTTTAATGCGAAATAAAGAATAAAACAATTAATGAATCCATAAGAAAAAATGTTGAATACCGGCGCGACATTGTCGAATTACAAAGAAAATAATTTCGAGTGAATCTTCCGAGACGAATGTTTAAAGGACGTGACGGCATTGAGAGAGACAAAAAGGCTGTTTATACTCGAGCTCATTGCGGATCATCTTGACAACTCGAGTGAAAGTTAAATAGCCCGTGTTTCATTTGCATCTACCGCGTAGGTTGGATCCACGAGGAAAATCTTTTCTCTTCAATCATTTTAAGACAATCCTAAAACGATTATGCGTATTCGATGCTGCTCTCGGGACAAAAGCATTTAGTAGCCAAGAACACTTGGTGTTGGAAGCTTCGAAATAAAAAACATCGTCGAACGAAATTCTGGATCAAGACCGACTCTAAAAGATCGTTCCTCCAGGATTCGTTGGAATACCAAATTTAGCGAATTCCCTTCCAAATCGAAAGTCTCGATAATCAACAAGAATATTTATCACCTTCCAATCAGGAGTTGCGACACAGAATTTAATATTTTTGTTCAAACACGTATTTATAATTTTCTAAACGTAAGGATAAACGAGAGACGGAAGGCGCGATAACGGCGTCAGCCAACGGGGATTGCCAACATAGTATAAAACGTATCAATGCTGTTGTGCGGAGTGAAATATATGGCAGAGTATGGGCCTTACGTCATCGCCAGTCGGCTGCTCAAGCACCTTCACTTTGCTCTTAACTCTCTCGCGCGCAAAACGTTACCAGGCGAGAGGCTCCCACCGCTTGCTCCTCTGATCGCGTCCAGGCTCATAATAAAGGTCGTAATCCGCTACATTTTGCCCGTTAAGTCCTACCGATTACGCCCCTATTTCGATGAAATACGATCGATTGAAACTTCATACGCACACAAACGGTGTTTGCGCCTGTGTTCATCCGCGCCGGTAAATACATACTTGTATCATCGAAGTAACAGCATAGAAACGATAGGAAGATTCCAAAGAAAAGAGAAGCGCATCGAAAGAGTGAACGGCGTTTGCCCGATTGCTGCGCCTGCTTCTAAAGAGGGCATCTTCGAACCTCCCTCGCTCCTTCCTCAGCCCTGTCTTTCTTTCCTTTTTTTTCTCTCCTCTTTATCGCTGCCTCGCCCTCCACTGTTTACTGGTCCGAGACTTTTTAATTGGCCTCGTATGCCACGCTCTCGATCATCTTAGATTTTTCATATACGCCATCGCAACGACGCGATATATACGAGAAATTCTAATAACTCATGAAAATGTGATGACGATGATGATACTATGCGAGAAAGAGATCGGTACACAAAGCGTTATGGTATGATGGGCGCATTTACGCAACTAATAGAGTCAAATCGTTGCGAAAACCTAACGCTGACCGAACTCGCGATAAATCTCTCGATATATCTCTTGGCTATTTGCACTTCTCATTACGAATCAAAAGTGAAAGTGGCTCGATGACACTACTGCGAGGAGAGGTACGAGCGAGTCCCCGAGGAACAAAGGATTTAGGTTTTTCGTATACAGAGAGACTTTTCAACGGATTTTTCGCGATATCGGGACTCGCGAATATTCATTCGTATTTAAAGATCGATCGATTCTATTGGAATGATTAAATTCGGTTGTTCATGATCCATGTTCCAACGTCATCGAGAACAACTCTTTTTGGAGGGATCTCTGAAAGAGAGGCTTCAAGAGAGATTCACGAGTTCCGATAGATCTCGGGGCTTGGATCAGAATCGCTCTGAATAAAATGATTGTTTGAATTAGCATTGGCACGAGGATGATCTACGCGGAGCAGCACTCTGTCGACGATGACGATTCGAACCTTGACCGAAAAACCAACTGGACTGAGCCAATAACCGGCACGAGCGTCGGATCAGTTCTTGGAAATCTTGATATCAATGATAAATTGAGCATAGGGCGAGAGTCCGCGTCGATGATTTTAACGACGAAAATGTTAATGATGCGAGCTGAACTCTGGGAAAAAAAAAAAGTAGGAAAGCGATGAGCGGATAACGGATACGAGTTTTCAGACTTTTACAGTTTCTGTTTGTTTCCGAGAGCAGGTTAAAGAAACTTTGATTTAAAAAGTGTGAAAC
The DNA here is from genome assembly GCA_037576405.1 of Campoplex capitator. Lineage (NCBI taxonomy): Eukaryota > Metazoa > Arthropoda > Insecta > Hymenoptera > Ichneumonidae > Campoplex > Campoplex capitator. Next base: position 409,945 of record JARBWI010000323.1, on the reverse strand, counting down.
ATCGACGTCCGAGCTCTTATGCGATTTATTATTCGCCCGTTACCATAACTGTTGAATCGCTCGTGTTTTTTGTGTCACGAGAGGGGACTGTAATGAAAACATTTCGTCTCGTCTATAACTTTGAATACATCACGTACAACGAAAAGTTGTATTTTCGATTGAATACAATTTCGTTAGGAAACGCGATGGGATTTTTCGGGAAGATTGTATCGACAGGAAAGCATGAACCAGTTGCTGCGAGACAGATGCAGGGGATATTTGCGAGGAATTCTCTTCGGTAGATCGTTCCGCAGTTGGGTCTGGGATCGTGCGGTGACGCAGTTCGTATCTCGATTCATTTGAGCAGCGCGCAGTCCAATTGTTCTATAAACAGGAGTCTCTCTATCAGCGTGCAATTTTATCGTCAACGCGATCCACGAGCCAGAAGGTGAAGAACATTGTAGATGTATCGGGATGGGTAACGTAATGGACAGTTTCGAATGTGTGAGGAGAAAAATGTGATTGAACCGCGAACGAGATCGATTTCGAAGTCCGGAAAGACACTGCTGAAGGCAGAAATTTTCGAAGACGGAAAAAACGAATAATTTGTAGAGATAAATAAAAAAATTGGGAAAGAATGATCGCTGCGGGTCGCTCAGGGCGTAACGAGGAGCGCGATTCTACTCGTTACTTTTCGTTCGATCTATAATATAAGCCATTTATGGCGTCGTCGAAACGATGTTGACCCGCAATCGGGGAGACCCGAGTCTTTGGCACATGGTCGTCGAGCACACCGGGCGATGTGCCCCAGCTGTGCAGTTCGCGTAGGCGAGGCTCGCGATGAATAGAGAGGGTGGCGCGGAGAGGGTGTTGAGAAAAGCGGAGGGTGGAAAAGGCGCGGGGGAAGATCGAGATCGAGAGAGAGAGAGCGAGATGAAGAAAGAGAAACGACGTTGTCGAGCGTCGTAGAGAGTGCGATGTTCGATGACGTCTGCGAATTTAATGAATCGAGAGGCGCAAGCGCATTCACCGAAAACGATTACGCGAGAGGAGCAGGCTTAAACGTAAAGCGCGACGCCGACTACACCCCGTATAAAAACGACGACTCGAGCGCATATGTTTCGATATGAGAATCTATACCTATATATTTACAACGAATTGCATCGGTGAGGAATAGGATAACCGTGGGAGAACGAGAGGAGGGGGAAGTGAATGACGCCGATGAGGACAAACGTGCTAAGGAAAATAGGAGAAACTGCGTACTAGTTCGCGGAGGTCTACAGAAATAGGGAGAGTGATAGAAAGAGGAAGAGAGACGGGAGGGAGGGAAAAGGAGTAAGAAAAAGATAGAAACGTGAGGTTTGAGAGTGGGGAGGCAACGTGGCTATGGCGAGTGTTGAGACTTAAGAGAGAGAGAGAGAGAGAGTAGGGGGGAGGGAGACAGCGACAGAGAGGAAAAGAGAGAAGAAGAGGTACAGAGGGCTCTGCAAGCGGAATATTGCCGGGCGGCTCTGTCAGTGTCAGTTTGTTCGCCGCGGCGACTTGTCGCGCTTGTGATCTCGTTACATTGCGAATTTAAAAAAAAAATAATAATAATAATAATAGAAAAACGGTAGGAGGAAGAAAAGCGTGCTTCGAAGTCTCGATATCGTAGATCGAACGAGATTTAACAACGATCATAAGTATTTGCACGAGAAAGCAGAAAGATAAACTTTAATCGTGAAACGATCGAACAAGAGGGAGGAATCGGGACTCGCGACTCCTCTCGTCTCGGGGGCAGCGCGGTTTCGGTGGGGGAGGTGATTCTTCAGTGACACCGAGATCAAAGAGAAAAGTAACTTTTCGGGACAAAATCTACTTTATTTTCCACTCGCGAGCAAATTCGATCGAGTTACCTGATCGGTTCTCCTGTGTTTCCTTTCATCATCGAACCAACTCAATCGCGCATCGACCTACATAAATGCCCGCGCGATCTATAAAAAAAATTGGATTTCGAAACGAGTGAAAATCGCGAATCAAAGCATTTTTCATCCGATCATCTCGTTCTGTTTTTCATACTTTTCTCTCATTTTTTCCTCCTTTCGGAAAAATAAAAACAACAACAAGAAAAACGATACCGAAATCGATCGAGTGCGCATCGTCCCTCGCACTTATACGCGACAAGTGTGTTTGCTCCCGCTTATTTATCGCCGGTGAATATTTAGCTGGAGATAGATACAGCAGAGACGAAACGCGCACGAGTTATTATTCCCTCCAAAAGATTCTCCGACTGTATAAACACTCTCGCATACACGTATACCGCTCGACAAATTGGCCAACAGTGCATAATACTACGAGCAAACCACGCGAGTAATTTCTACGTGATTCTCGAACTATCGACGTCACAGACCCTCCGTATATAAACATCATCCGCGCACACACAAACATAAAACACACAAATTTATACACGTACGACAGCAGACAGATGTAGAAAGAATCGGCAACTTCGAGAGGAAAATAAACGCTGAGAACAATAAAACGAAACCGGTTAGTTTCGCTCTTGCTTTCGAAGAGAAAGGAGAGAGAGATAAGTGAGACGACCAATCGGTGGTGCACTTTTGTGCACTGGATCAGTGTGCACCCTTCACCTCAAATCCCTTAGCCGTATCTACGACGTTGTTCGAGACGATCGCTCGAGTCCTTTCGACCAATCGGAGACAAGGAACGAGACGTGAGTATTATCGAATCGTTTTCGTTACTGTCAAAATACATTTTTTTCAGTCATAACACACTTTTTTTTTTTATTCTGCCTTCGAAAAAATGGAATTGCGACGATCTTAAAGATTCATTAGCATCGAGCTGATTTACTTTTTCTATATTTCTGGTCCAATATCGTTTTACTCCCAATTCCAAAAAGCCACAGCTCCCAGAATCATCGATTTCGTAATGAATTTCTACCGAATTTAAATAATTATTTTTGTTTCCCCTCGATTCGTCAACCGTTGGATATAAGCAGTAATAATATTTGATTTTCTTGTCGTACGCGTTGGTGAAATACCGTTCGTAGGCGAACGACCTCGAGCGCGAGTTTTGAAAATATTTGATAATCGCGGTGATCCAGTTCGTCGGGAAATTTAAACAGAAAATAATACTCCGACTCGGTTGAACAGCGAGATTTGAAATGTCAGCAATTTAGTTGACAGCGCGTTGTTCTATCTGTGAACAACGTATATGCGATAGCGTTCATTCGTGAGAGACAATGTTGAAAAAAAAAAAAATTTTTGTTTTTATCTGAAAAGAAAAAAAAATATTTGTAATCGACCCGATTCGACGAATTACGAAATCTCTCGTTATTATTGTATTCAAAGTTTCATTACGTATCGGTGATCCAAATATTTTCCTATTGAATAATATACGCTCCAACGAACTCATCGTCTCGTTTGCGACTCGTCAATATGGCAATTGAACGCGCTCGTGTGTGTGTGTGTGCTTCGCGTACATACGCGGTCTAAGGGGAAAATCTAATCATCTGTACAAGACCCAATTCGTTTTCTCTTATATTTAGAGCTCTTGTATTTACTTCTAGTAATTTTGAAAAATATATTTTCTCGTATTTGGAAATCCCTAGAATTTCTAGATTTTTATAATTAGAACTTATTTTATCTCAACGATCGAACCTCAAACTCCTTTCGTTTCGAATACGGTATTGACTCAAATCTATATTTATCTAGACGTTGAAATCATTGATTCGGAACTTTGGAAAACTGAATTTATGGCTCCTTCGGAGAAAAAAAAATCAAATGCTCCCCCTTCATTTTTCGTGCAAATCATTTTATTGACTTTCATTGTTTTCAGAGCTCTGAGTTCGAATCGAAGTTTCAGCATGACGATGAAAAAAAATAAATAAAAGAACGAAATGAAAAATGAAATCCAGGAAAACCGCTCAATTCCGTGATGAAATTTTGAAAAATGATCGATTCAGCTTCGAATTTGATTCGAGTAGAAAAAAAAAAACTTAAATAAAAAATTGAAGCGATTCAAATGAATTTCTTTTTTCTTGCGAGTTCGACTCCTTGTCGGTAGTAGCGAGAAGTGGGATCTGAAAACATAAAAAATATTTCAAACATTTGCCGAGTGTCGTTGACGAGCGTTCAATTGATCGGTGATTGTCCAGTAAATTAGTTGCGCACAATGGATATTATGCTCGAAACATCTGGGACGAAGGTGAATTCATGATAATCGCGCGTGACCGCGGGAGGGTGTGCGAATATCGCTGTTGTTAAAACTCGTCGCGTTATTGAGCACGTGAGGAAAAAATATAGCCAATTTGAGCCCTTAACTCTGTTCTAATAACTGACAAAACTCCAACGGTTTAAAAAAATTGACAAAAGAAAATAATGAAGAAAGATCGAAGTATAATTGAAACGTTGACTACTGCGAGGAGAAATTGAAGTCGCGAAACGATTTTTCAGATCGATATCAGCAGAGAAAAAAAAACAATTGAAAAACGTTATAAAAGAAACCGAAAAACGAATGATCGATGAAAAATGAGACCTTGAGAACGCGCGAGTTGCACCACGAATGGAAAGAAAGAGAAAAAAAAAAAAAGCGCCAACAAACAGTTTCAATCCGATGGATTTTTTTTTCCGCGACTCTATAGGCTATTAAAAAAAGCATGATATTGCGAATGCGATGATCGAAGTTGACACATTTCGTTAAATACTAGATGCAAAGGGTCACAAACTGAATGTGATAGAAAAATTTCTCACGGACAAGGTAGATCAAGAATTAAAGAGAAAAGATGGGGAATAGAACAGACCCGATGTGTGGAATAGGCATCGTGCCTATTTCATTTCCGTACCGATACACACACACACACGTTTAACCTGTTATTACGCATTTCAGGCTATAGTACAACGTACTATAACCCGATTTAAGCTCGTATAGGTATACAGAAACGCTTTATAAGCAGCCGGCTTTGTCGTTATTCTGTCGTTTCTAGAACATACCTGGTGCGCATGCTTCTCGCTATGTATATATAGAAATATTATTGTACAGATATAATATATGCGCGAGGCGAACTTTCCGGATTTCCCCGCTTTTCTCACCTCTGTCTCCCTCTATTTGTTCTCTTTTCTGGATTTCATTGCTCCTTTTTATTTATTCTCACTCATTTTTTTTTCTCTCTCTCTCTCTTTTTCCATATACACGCGTCTATTTATTACTATTCTCTTTCCAATTTTTCTCTCTCTCTTTTGTAAATGAGACAATGATGGCAGAGTTATTGCGCCAGAATCAGACCAACTTTGCTCTCCCCTTGCACACAATACGAGATTCTCATTTTTTTTTCTCTCATATTCCTATTGTTTCTTACTCTCTTATGACCTTTGCTTACAAAGTCTTTTTAGATTGTCTGTGCTCGGAAAAAAAAATCTACGCCGCTGTTCCCAGTTCGGGTGATCCAAAGATTTTTTTCCTTTTTTTCGAGTCTCAGTTTTATTCGATCGATGCCTTTTCGGTACGAGGGAAAAATCGATGGCAGCAACCATCCGCGTGCTCCATATTCCCGTCGGAATGAGTATTCGATTTTGCTGCGATCAGATTTTCCGAACTCTCGAGACTATCGACAGGATCGCATTTGCGTAAAATCGTTGACCAAATTGAGAAAAAAAAAACTGAAGAAGATTGCTTGTTTTATAGAAAATCTCAGTGAAAATTAAACTTCCGAGTAATCGCTCTACCAGGACAAGATTAACAGCCTCGATGGAGAGAAAAAAAAAACAAAATATTCGAGCAAGTATTATTAGACCGAAGACAAGACACTCGCTCGAGTCTCCGATAGTAATAATTTCTCGAAAAACAAAACTTGATAATTTGAATTTCCTTGATAAATAATCGGACAGCCGACAATCGTTGAATTCCATCGACGCGTTCTTCGTCGATTTTCCATATCGTCGTCATTGGTGGAAATACGCTCGAAACATAAATATCTCGTAAGGAGATTAATGTTCGTTTTTTTTTTTTTTTTTTTTTCTTTTTTTGTTCAGTCGCTGTCGTTATCGTTTCGTAATTGGCTCGGTGGAGTCCAGGCTCGAGCGTTTTATCTGTGTCAATAACAAACCGAACATTGTCATGCTCTAACAACACGAGGGGTTTAATCAATCTTAAATGATAGCCGCGATCTCGCCCGGGTGGTCAAGCGGCAGTAGAATTATTTTTTTTTTCTTTCTTTTTTTTTTTATTTATTTAAAAAAATTTTTTTTTGTCGACAAAATAAAAATAATGATCTCATGAATATGCGTGCACCGGGTATACGGTAGGCGCGATGTAACACACGAGCGAATTCCATATGGAACATAAAATGCGTAGCAAAAGTGAAAGGCTCGTGATCTCACACCGAAATGCTTCGCATTCTTCATACACATTTTGACGTCTTTCGGCTGTTAAAGCCTCCTGCTACTTCTTCTTCTTCTTTTGTTTCGCCTACAGAGACACGCGCGGCATCTTAATATCATCAGTAAAACAAGAAACGAAAACATTGTTAAAGAAAAACGATAATAATTCAACGAGTATACAACAACGATAAGAATTTATTATGATTATAATGAAAGATAAAGCGTTTATAAATGTCGAGTGATTAAGAGGGTTAAGGTCGAGCATTTTTTATCATTTTTTTTTTCTAACTCAGCGGATTATTCTTCGTTTGACCCTAAACACGGAGATTCGTCTTGGAAGCAAAATATAGCTTCGATAGGAAACGATAATCGATGGAGTTTTGTTTTGCTTTTTTTTCCCCAGATTCTTTTTTCGTCTATCAAAACAAATATATTTTTGTCGTCTGTTTTCCTTATTTTGGTGTTTTTTTTTTTTTTTTTTTTTTTTTTTTTTTTCTGGCGATTGCATGAAGAACTAAATTTATGTGGGCGAAAGAAGAATTTTATACGGATAGCTGTCGAAGTTCGAGGCTCGAGTAATCCCACATTTGTGCCTTCCAATGTTCAGGGAGCGGCGAAACGTTGACTCGGATTCGATAACTTCCGGGTTATTCCGATTTTTTTTTTTTTTTTCATATATTTTGCTCCAGAATAAATATTTAGGTCCGTAGGAGGGAGGAAATTTTTTCAATTCGATTCCGACCGGAGGGATCACCCTGTCAATCGTGTTTGCGACTGAAATTTTTCGCTGGAAATCCTCGGACTGTTGACCGCGATGAAAAATCGGTGATGGAAACGTTAAATTGGTACGAAATTCGATGAGGACCTAACGCGACCTCGAAAGAATCGGATTAACTAACCCTGGATTAGCTTATCGCTTCGACACTTGGATGTTTTCTAACATCGAATTAACTCGGATGTAATGCAATCTCGAACCGGACTTTACTCGTGTTTCTACGAGCGAATGACTTAATTTTTTGCCTGAATTCACTCGGAGTAGCCCTCGAAAAGCTCCTTCAAATTCGACGATAACAGTTGACTGATTCGGTTCATTTTTTTTTTCCTAATAATTCATCGATAAGAATATTTTTCTCGGTACCATTCCAACTGTAATATTGGAATAACTGATTAAATATTTTCGAATAATTGATCGTAGTAGAAATGGCTTGTTTGTTCATACAAACTTTTTCTCGCATACTCCGATGTCATCGAGAATATTGGGCCTCATTTCGAACACTTGTATACACGAAAAATTTGGGAAATATCCAAAGATAATATGTTTGTGACAAGAAAACTCGTATCGTATCATCGATATTATTGAAATATTTATCTGGTAGCCTCATCACGAAAAATTATGTCGAATTCTTGTTATTTGTCGTAAAAGATGTTTTTTTAGACATTTTTCGTGCGTTTTTTCTGATAAATTGAGTGGAAAATAGAGAAATTCGAATGCGACGTTCGTATTTTTTTTGGTTCGTTAGTATTCGAAAAAAAAAACGGTGAGCTGTTGAAAAAAAAAAAACAAAATTGGATAAGACACGACGATGGAAGATGAACGTGTCGTCAAAAAAAGCTGATGGCATGACGAGAGCAAACAACATGTTCTTGGAAAAGTGGAAATTCAATGGCTAGAAAATATAATACATCTGTGGAGATAAAGAGAGAAAAGACGATGAAAGAAGGAGGAGAAAAAACGTGGAGAAATGTCTGGAAAGTTCGCGAAGGCTCACGAAACAAGAACACCGATATAGAGCGTCGTCGGTGGCGAGCTATGCGCGTCTGATGGTGACCTGCTGTCGACGTTTCTGGAATGCTCTCGCGAGAGCGTTCGCGTATATAGGTGCAACGAGAGTTTATCGATTTACCGGGCCTCGGGAAAATCCAACGCGCGATAGGACGTTAACCCTTATCGATGTATCGCCGAGTCGATATCCATCCTCGAAAAGATCGAGAAATTCTTTTTCAAAGTAAAATAAATATTGGTCTGTGAAAACAAAAAGTTTTGCAAGCGATCGAGTATGCTTTTTTTGTATTAAAAATTTTTTTAAACTCCAAATTCGATCGAAAATATACGGATAACTTTATGAAAACGTTTTCTTATTTGTAGCCAATTCGATTTTGTTGATAAAGTCAAGTTTCAATTGAATAAAAAATCTTCGAGTCCGGAGCGGCTCACAAGACTGTCAAATTTTTCGAAACATCCATCAAGATTCACGTATCATTCATAGTCATTGGCAGCAGCGATGACATTTATTCGGAATCGGAGCCGATCGAAATGTATTACTATTTTTACATAACTCCGATCACGCGCCGCGCCACGACGTTTACTTTCGTGTTTTATTTTTCTACCAAATAGCTCATGACGTAAATGTAAAAGCGAAAAAAATGGATGATCGATGCGACAGCGTTTTTTTTTCGACGACGAAACGTCGATAGGAACATCAGTCACTCCGAGGAAATTTCAATTTTTCTCGATATATTAATTGCCGGGGAGACAGCGGTGGGACGCTCGTCAGAGTTTAAGAACCCAGCAAATACGAATGTAAAGACACGTGTCGGTAAACACATTCGAAATATAATTCCAGAGCCCACGAACTCGTCAACGAAAACAAGTGTGCGATAACCGTTATTAGAGATTCGAAAATAGATCGAAAACTGCGGTGATGAGACTGCGATGAAAAAACAGCAGGCGAAGAAAACGGTATGAGAATCAGGTGTATTTCTGGTATAAAGAAACAGCGAACTGAATCTAGAGATTAATCGTAGCAGTGACTCCGGACGATAATTAGTAATCGTAATTAAAATTACTGTGCTTCGTAGTTATCGGACATTCGGTGAAATGATAGGAACATCGACAGCCTCGACCGGGGGACGATTTATGTCTTTCGACCAGCGGGTTATCAGAGAGGGGGGTGATAAAACGTCGTTGTTATTGGGGAATAATAAAAACTTAATTAATCTTCATTCTCATACAAAAATAATCTTGCACGTTATCCTCGTAATAGTAATGGCAGGATTTTTTTTTTTTTTCAATCGAAAATCACATGATTATGAGACAATTGAATTTGAATCGCGAGACTAAACATCGCGAGGGATCGAAAATCTCTCGTGACGAGAGTGTAATAAAATTAGATGTAAAATTAAATTTACAATTATTTTTCTTGCACAGAGTGAAGAGAGAATTTTTGAGAACCGAATAAAAAGTACGTTTTCGAGCAAATGTTTTTCGGATAAAGCTCCGAAACGATAAGATTCGAAAGAATATGGTTGGAGCCTTACATTTGATTTCTCAATGCGAGAAAAAAAATGGAGGGAGAAAGAAGAACATTGTGTATTTGGAATAGAACGTTGATAGAAGGCGTCGCAATGGAAGTAAATTAGCTTCTGGCGTATTCTAAACTTTTACGAAATTTCAAAAGTTACGAAAGAATAGTGCGCGACTAATTACGATACTCGCATAATGATTTATCCCTCTTTTCGTTGATCGCGCGACACTGCAGGCTAAAAACTTATGTTCTCGACGTTCGACCTCCTCGATAAAGCTCCCATCCCTCTTCTCTCTCTCTCTCTCTCTCTCTCTCTCTCTCCCTCTGTCGCACTCGTTCTCTCGCACTCCCCTTGGAATAAACTCGTCTCTAGCGTAAAACGCATCGTTAATTTTTCACCGAGTTGTACGTGCGACCCCATTTTCGTTTTAAAACCAGGGACACTTGATTAGAAATCGTTCAAACGCATGATAAGTACCGGCTACGTTTAGAATATCCATGGAATATAATAAATATTGAGCTGCGGCTCCCCTCGATCCAGGCATCTTAGACGTCGCGCTAATTCCACTTTCATAAGCCTCTCTCTCTCTCTCTCTCTCTCTCTCTTTCTTTCGCTTTCTCACTCGCGATTGTGGTAATCCACGCTCGCGCACTTCTTGCAAAACTTTAGCTGCTCCCTTGACATTAAAAACCTACGGATAGTTCCCCTCGTTCGTTCTCGATTAACACACCTTCATCCGAAGCCTGTGCGACTGCACCATAATTGCTGCAGCATAATATCGAGTGAAACCGAACAAAAGAGCGTCAACCACGTGGCACTACGCGCTTACTTTTTCACGCTCTTGCCTTTCGCGTGCTTGTCGAAGTTCGCTTCGTTCGAGAGCATTCGAAGCTCTGCTGATTGGTCAAACGTTCAGTTTTTCATTCATAAAATAATCCGGTGCAGATGAATTTCAGTCGTGAGCAAGTTGTATACCTGGGGTGTGCAGAAAGCTGCTTAATTCCGAGGAGAATCGACGTGGAAGCAACGTCATTAGTAAAGTTTAGAATAATCGTGTTTGACTATTTTTTTATTGCTGTTTTCATCAACTTTTTAACAAATTTGCCAACAACTTTTGGTTTCCCAACCGATGAAAGCCTGCAGAAAAGGCTTTTGAGATTTTATTGCGAACGACTTGTAATTGGACTAAAAATCATCGAGTTTCCCGGTGTTTTGGGAGCAAAATACATCGAAAAAAGTTTTTCAAAATAATATGAAAAATGAGAAAAACTAATCGGTGTTCGGGGACCTTGTCTCAAAAACGGCCACAAAGTTCTATTCCGAGATGAAACTCCGCTTGGAACTTGGAGAGAAAATATTAAAGGACTTTTTGATGAAAAATAAATTCATTTGGGTACAGGGTTTAATGAGTTTTTCGAAGTTAGCTATTCTAGTATGAAATCTGCGAAAAACTCTTGTGTACAAAAGCAGCCCTGCATCCATAGTGACTGTAACAAAAACGATTAGACGAGAGCTCACGTTTACTTGGCTCTTGTTAGTCCCCTGTGTTACAGTAAATACGTGCCTGGCTCTTCGACCGTATTTCCCCCCGGGTCAAGTCCACGCACATACACCCAGAAAAAAGATTTATTAAAAATCAATAAAATTTATTCAACTGAACAAAATTTTTTTATTTAAATACCAACCTAATAGACATTTATTTATTCCAAATAATTTTATTTATTTAATATATGAATCTTCAAGATTATTCAAAACAAATATAAATTTTGTTTGAACGTAATAAATATTTTATTCACTTTCAACAATACATTTATTTACTTGAAGTAAAAAATTTATTTACTGCAAGTAAATAATTTATTCATTCTAAACAAATAAATTTATTTATCCTAGACGGATAAATGTATTCATCCTTAACGAATACACTTATTCAATCTGATAAAATAAATTTATTTATTGTTGACAAATAAATTTATTTCATCTAAACGAATGAACTTCGTTGGAAAGGAGAGCAGCCTAAGAGTCAATTCTCTGGTAGGCCCGTGAAGCTTCGCTCGAATGAATATTCGGTGAAGTTCTCGTCAACGTGAAATTTTTTGACAGGTGGTTGACTGTCAAAATCTATCAGTCCTATAAGTTTCCGAATTCGAGCAACACAGGTTGCGAACCGTCAACAGGAACGTGATGCTGCTGCAAATTTTTGATGGCGATTCTAAATCTTTGACGATCTCCGATCGGTTCGATCAAAGCTGCAAGATCCTCATTGGAGAAGTTTGCGACTTCCGTCGTCCCGATTTTATTCTCTACAACGAACAATAAAAAGAACAAGAAAAAACAAAAAAAATAAAAAACCTCCGGCCGGCTCACGAACGAGGTTAGGTTGCCACCGCGTGGCACCGCGTTCCGTTGCACGTTGAAGAAGAATTAGTCGAAAGATCGAGAGCCCAGCAAGCAGCACGCTGTACGTACGTCGCGGTCGCATGGTACAAATAAACGGGCTATTCAAATTAACTAGACGGTTTATTCAAAACGAATAAATAGTCCGTTCAAATTGAATGACTGTTTTATTCAAAACCAAGAAATAAATTTATTTAAGAATCGAGGCGAATGCATCGTTTTCTTTACGGCGGCGAATAAAGTTTTATTTATTCTAAGTTCTATGACTAATTTCTATAAGCAAGTGAATCAAATAAAATTATATATTTATTTTAAATGAACCTCATTATTTAGAAAGAATCCATATTTCTGGATTTAATAACGAATTATATTATATTCAAAGAAATCTATTCTAATATACTTTTTTATTACTTTCTAATACACGATTTATTTGAAAAAAACAACGCAAATAAACCGTTTTCTTCACGGCAAATAAAATTTTATTTATTTTGAGGCATATCAATCGAAAACGAATGAAATAAAATTGTTTATTTATAGAAAATAAACCTCGTTATTTGAGAAGAAGAAATATTTCTTTGCATTCAATAAATAATTATTGAATTCAAAGAAATTTATCGTAAATATACTCCTTTATTAATTTCTAATAAATGATTTTTCTGGGTGTACCAGAAGAGAAGCGATGAGATTTGTTGATCGTAGGCTCCTTTTCCTAGACGTCGCAGCTCTATTCAATTAGCCGACTCGCTAGATCGCTCGGCAAATCTCTCAGCAGAGTTGCTGTGGAATATGAAAATATTTCCGTCAAAACAGCCCTTATTTACCGATTTTTTTAACGAATTTCTTCATCCCTCGCTCTTCAGGTTCGTTCACAGATTCTTTTCGTTCGTTTAACGATCGAAAAAACATCCGATTTTCGTTTCAGCCGCTAACTATACACACGAGACACACTCCGATGATCCAATTTCGACTATTTTCTCTCGTTCCACGATTGTGACCACCAAAAAAAAAGCAGAAATTATTTAAAACCCAGTGTGGGACTAAATCTCAAACGATTTTTTGTACATCCTGCTATTTTCTCGGCTGTTTGGCTCTCTCGTTGGTCAATGGACGAGTATAATAATCGCCTGAGCGGCTTGACATCAGCAGGGACCCTCGACCACTTCCTGTTATTCCAATGTTTATTCGACCGAATATTCATACCGAATCGCTCCCATAGCTTCGTTCGTTAATTAATTACAAAGTTCAATATGCCGCCATTGAAGCAAAAGTTCGTCGCGATGCATCGAATGAATTGTTCGTACTTAAAAAAATGTCGAAACGTTTTCGATTACTCGCGTCCTTTCTCCCCGTCATTTTTCGCCTTCATCGTCCCCAACGTTCCTCTCTACTACGATTCATCACAAAACTGTCAAAATTGAAAATGACAGCGACGATCAGGCGAGACCGAGTAAGCGTAAAGGTCAGACACCCGAAGAAAGTCGTGATCGCGATTACAGCGAGTAAAATTGATAAAAGCAAAAGACGCCGCGGTCGAAGCCCCGAAACAAAAAAGTTGAAAAAATAATTTCATTTCGCGATGTAACCGCACGCGAAGCAGGTTGTTTTCGTTCGATGTTCCGGATGCGTTGATAATAAATGTGAAGAAATGACCGCGGTTATAAAACTCGCTCGAAAGCTTGTGTCTCCCGACCGCATCGATGACACGAGCCAAATTCTACAAATAGAAATATCAGGAAGAAGAATAACTATGAAAAATTGTATATAAAAAAAGTTTCGATGATTCGATATGACTCGTCGAGAGCCAAGAACTCTCGTACAAGTCCTCCTCCTCCTATCGGTATATGACCTTTATCGCGAGCATTTTTATTTCGATCAATTATTTATTCAATCTTACCAAGTATGACAACATTTCTGTACGGACAATCTTTACTCAGGGTGAGCCCGTATGGACTATACATCTGTCCTATATACCCCGAGGAAAGTACACACACACACAGCCAGACGGTGCGGTGCGATGCCTAGACAGGATAAAATAGAGAATAAGAAAGAGAGAACGTATCGCGCACGATCGATAAGCCATACCAGACGGGCAAAGACCGACCGAGAGGGAAACTCGTACGTAAACTCGATCAATCAAGAGTCTGCATTTGGAGCATTGGGTTAACTCGATTGATTGGAACGCACGGAGTTGAAGAAAAAAAAAAGAAGCGAAAAAAACGTGTATAGCGACGTGACCTGGTGAACGTTTGCGATACAATAAAATACTCCGGGGCGTTGCGATATTGAGAGATTTGCAAATATTACTATACGAAACGAAACAATGTCCGCGGTTGAATACTGACGTTGATTTAATGGATTATCGATTTTGGACGGAAGTTACCTGAAGCTAGAAATTTAATGACCCTTTCGAGAGAAAAAAACGTTTTTGAAGATTCCATCATTGGATGACGACGAATAGGACAATAAAATTGAAAGTTTCTTCAATTTTCCATTTTTCGTACAATTTTAGTTTGTCCGACTGCTTGATTTTAGTCATTATTTTTCGTATATTCATTTAGTTATTTCTTGTTTTCGATCTACCCCGGAGATTGGCGCTTTGCGTATCGAGCAACGAGTCTCCGATCGAGTTTGATATCGAACTCGGTTCCTCTTTGCGTTGATGAATAAATGAATAAATTTTTGGGACCCGAAATAGAAAATGGTTGTTGTAATTCAGTGGAAACGATGTCACTGGACTCGAACGAAATAGTGTCGGAGACAGAAAATTTGTTAAAACGACGATTGTATAAAAAAATAAACGGACATTTTGGTCTCTCTGAACAACGAGGAACAAGGAGCAGGCATCACCATCATCATCATCATCATCATCGAAAGATGAATCCGTCAACGTGACTTGCATCCCTCCCTTTGATACCGCGCATCACTCGGTCTATGTCCATCGCTGATTATCGCTTAATGTCGGAAATCTCGAAGCTGGCTCTTTAGAGCCGACATATGCTGCTCTGATATAGGAGCAAACACGTTGCACAGGTGAGTAACCGTCTACGGTAACGAGGCATAAGTAATGCTCTTACTAAATACGGTGCTACCAAGCAAATCTCCTCACCTCTTCCTTTCTCAGGCTTCGCGTACTCCGCTACTCCAGATTGGATCGATCGCCTCACGGTTAAAGGGCGCTCGATCCAACTCCCAAGTCTCACGATCTTTTCGACTTGCGGAATCGCCGCGCGATCCAACGGAGTGTATCAAACAAATCGTTCGAGTATAATTAGCTTTTCGTACTTTCGATCCTTAACGAATGAGAATTACGAAGATTTTACCAAGTTGGCACACCAAAAATTTGACTTTTCTTGAGCGAAAATTCAAGATAAGCATTCATCAACGAAAAATAACGTTCGTGAATGTGGAAAAGCTCGGGAAAAACAGTTCGCAGCGATCCCGAGCTACGATTTAACGCGCGTCGTTGTGTCGGAGCTTGTATAATCGAGTTTTACTCGTGGGAGTCGCGGTATGCTTTGTCAAGGTCGCTGATTCTCGTACGTATGTTTGCTTATCGAGAGAAGCGGCGTATGAGTGTAGAAGGAAGGCCATGCATCTTCGTGTGTGTTAACGCTGAACTACGGATGAGGACGGTTCTTGATTTGAAAAAAAAAAAAAAAAAAACAATCCAAGATACTTGTGACATAATGATTATAAACGTTCGATACGAGTGTTACGAAGACGCAATTATAAAAATAATTTGTACCTCGAAACGTTTATTCGTGATCGAAGAGTTGAATTTCTAATTTGTCCATCATTTTCCCGTATAGTTTGAAAGAAATGGCGTTTTTTCAGCTCGCGCGTGACGTTAACCCGTGTCGGAGAGATCTTGTAACGCGATATCCGTGAAAGCAGTTATTCGCGTCGATAAGCATCGAAATAACTGTAATTCGATTCGCAGCGACTCTTATTCGCGGGGGTGACAAATATCCCACGAGGCAGCGAGAGTGATCGAGATAAAAAGTTTGTCTCTTTAACATTCAATCGCGGAACAATGATTCTGATACGAGCGCCGAAGAATCAAACGCGTTTCGTCGTTGCTCAAGATATTTCTGGGTTTTTATATATAGAGATATATATATCTGTCGCCGCACGGATAACAGCCCACGCAGCTGTCCCGTTCGCGTTGAGATCGCAACAAAACGAATCTTACTTTATGTTCAATGATGAAATCGACAAAAGCGTTGCGATAAGAGTCTTCATTTCAGAATTGAAAAAGAAAGTCATTTCGTTGCACGAAACCCCATGATTTTTCATCGAACAAACATTTTCCCACACTCGAAGAATCTCCCGAGTTTATATGTATGCCTCTCAGCTCAAATCATACGGGTCGTAATTTCCTTTCGTGATAAGTTGTTCAAGTTGAATTGGCTCTCGTTCCAGACGCTTTTGTCCCTGAGTCTCGTGAATCGCGATCATGATTGACCGAGATGAAAGAGCGATCGTATACCGCGTGGGCGTTTCACCCGTATGTAACACTCTCGTCTGTGACACATCTGTGCTCGAGAATTTTCAGCTGCATACACGAGACAATTGTCACATGTGTGCGTGCGCGGCAACGCCGATTCGTTCTCTTGATATCAATCTGGCGAGACTAAAATCTCGTATCATTGCTGGAGCGATCAAAGTTTTTCAGCTCATTTACTTTCGTAACGATCAGGCAATTTTGAGGATTTTCAGAGAAATTTGATCAAACTCAACGAATCTGATGCGAGCTACGGTTTTACGAAGCTCGCTGAAAAACAACGAACAATGAGTCATTTCCATAATCAATCGCGTGTCCGACACTCATAGCTCGTTTAATACAGAGAAAAATAATATAAAAAAGTGTGATGAGAAAATAAGATTGATAAGCTCTTCCGTAAAATCGCGTTCTCCGCGCGGTCTGTACAACCTCAAATTAATAGCTCGAGACACGCAAAGATTGCGGTATTGCTCTCGCGGTGCGTAGTTGCATTTAGATGGAAAGAAAAAAAAAGAGAGAGAGAGAGACGAGATAATGAGCAGCGTCTCGATTTTACAACAATCATTTTTCCTCGCGATCTCTCGGACGAGGATGCGGGCGGCTGGGGAAACGGTGCTGGACAAGACGAAGTGCATCTGCGATTAAACCGCCTCGTAGGATAGTTAATCAACTCTAAGGATCGCGCACGCGTAACTCGATACGCGCGCCGTCTACGTACGTAATTTCCTTGTCAAAACGCCGAATTAATATTATTCTCACTTGTTTATAATCTCGCGTACGTGCGACTCGGTGCTCCCATGTGTACGGAGCGATGAAATGAAATTATTTTCTTTTCATCTTCTCTCAACCGTTTCATAATAACTGACTCAACAGCAGAAAAAGGAGAGAAGAAATGTTTGCTTCACTTACAGACTTAATAATTATAATTGTACGTTACGTATCGCCGTCTCTCTCTCTCTCTCTCTCTCGTCTCTTCACTGCTATTCATTTATATACAGCAACATATTTCATAACGTTACGATAAAAATCTGGAAGCCTTGCTTTGGGCAGATTTTTATCATTTATTATCGAAAGAAATTCAGCTAAATGAATTATTCTAGAGATTTAATAGCTCGCGATCCTTCGCGTAGGGATTCGACTATTTGTTGAAAAACGACGAGAAACGTTCTTGCGGACTTTAACGAAGAATTTAATTGATGAAAATTTTGTAAGGGAACGTGAGGCAAAGTTGCCCACTTAAGGAATTTTGCGAATTTCGTTGATGAGCACAGAGTCATTCACGAATGAATAAAAAAAACTTTTTTTTCAATAAAGTTCGAAAATTCTTTCACCACATACTTCTGGATACTCGGCCGAAGCGATCCTACCGTTCGTAGTACTCGTACAGGCCTTAAACCGAAAGTGATCACTCGAAATATGCTCGAGAAAGAGTTTTACGAGCCTCATTCGATGATAAAAAACTTTTTTCTCAATCAAGCTCGATTTTTGTCAGCGATCAAAATAAAATGGACATTTCTCAGCATTTTGTACAATGATTCTCACCCTCTTAGTCTTAAACAGCTATAAGTTTCTCGAAAAACAAAAACAAAAGAATTTCTGGGTATCACTGCCCCTGAAATTGGAATTTAGTGAGTGGCCATTTTGCCCCAGAAATCGCAATGCAGCGATGAGCCACTTTGCCCCCATATTCTCTTACAAAAGGAAAAAGTTTGATTCGTGAGAACAAGAGTCACCGCATGAGGTTATGTAACAAAATAAGAATTTCTAAAAGCGAGTCAATGATGTTTGAAGAGTTTAGGGATCATCGGCAATTCGCTAGAATCTTTAGCTGGAATATAACGAAACGAATTTATAAGAAAAGAAATAGCGAAGCGATACGAATCTCTAATTAAAAAATATTGAATTGGCAGCAACAAGTAGTAAGAAAAATGTTGGCGGACGAGAAGCGAAATTGAGCCGAGTTTAGTTTGCCGATTGGCATATGCGCGTATACATTTATTATATACGAGGTCAAGAAATCTTGATTCGTGCTTCTTCGTCAAGATTTATAGCTGCATCCATACATTTGATACTTTTTTCGAAGGATGAAAACAGCAGCCGAGATTCATTGGTCGGAGAAAGTGTTCGCATCGTTGGTTCGTCGGTGCTGGAAATAAGACACTCGCGCCTCGTTTGGAGGGATTCTAGCTCGGGGCTAAAGAAATAACGTTACGATGTGCAGTCGCGTCGCACACAGAGAAATAAAGAGATACGGGCTGATTAACGTTTTGAGAAGAAGAAAAAAAAATGAGCAACGCGATATGTGTATACGGAGAAGAGCGAACAGCACGCAATTACCGATGAGAATGATGATTGATTATTCTCAATGAGAAATCCCTAAATTGGTACTGTTTCTCTCTATTGAAAAAGCATCGATCCTAGTATAACGATCCAGTATTGTCGACCTAAGAATTGCTGATTGGTTATGACCATATTCCTCGTTATGGTCATATCCGAGAGAGTCATTGATGCCACAATCTGTACCAGAGTTAATATCGCGCGTCGCCGCGTCCAACGAATAAACCAATCATCGACGCGTTGCAAGATGCCTTTTATTTTTTATTTTTTTTTATTAACACTCGCGTAATGATCTTCGCAACATTTCGTTTAGATATATTCGCTTTTTGATCTTTTGTGCGCGATCTCTCATACGGCTCGTTGGGACGCTTGCTCATTTCTTCGTTGAAGCTTCCCGACATTGGATCGGTTGAGGCAAGATGTAGAAATCAACAGATTTCTTCTTCTTCTTATTCGTGATTACGAATCGATTTTTGGGAACGATGCGAAGAGCGTCCGCGTGCAGAAAAGGAGTTGATCGATGAACGAACGTTATTAGATCGAATAAAGATCATATAACTGGAGTGTTTTGAAGAAAGAAAGGAAAAATGTATGTACGACGTAACATAACGCAATCGTGAAACGACGCGAGCAGGGATTGTCTCGAACGATTGGGTGACAACGCTGCTGGCTGGTTACAATGTTACCCGAAAGGCGATACCGACGAATGCCACGCGCGAATGCTATTTACGGTCGAGCCTCGAGATGTATGAAACGAGATCAGACTCTCTCGCGTCTCGTCTAAGCTCCAACTATTTCTTTTTTTCTCTTTTATTTCTCTCTCTCTCGTTTCTGTTTTTTTTTTTTTTTTCTTGTTTCGTTTCTCGGGAGGAGAGTTGCTTCACCGAGTCAGGAAAAACCAGACAAGAAGCCGCGATAAATGGAGCATCGAGTCACCATTCTCGCGCGCGCGCGCGCGCGCGCGCGAGAGCCAAGGAGTTCGGTAATGCCGTAAAAATTCCATTTGCGCTGAGCATATATATACACAGCGAGGAAACGCGAGTTATGTCGAACGAGTTTTGAGTTCTCAATGATCCGCATTACCCGAATACCTAGCGGTGCAACACAATTCACCGATCGGACTCGAAACAGGGGAGAGTCCGATGGCAGTGGGAGGGGGGGAGGGAGACTGCTTCTCGCGATTAATTAAATCGAGCTGCTGCTGCTGCTGCTGTTGCTCGAATCTCTTTTCTGCTATTTTCACCTCTTAATCTTCCACGCGCTTATCGTTGTTCGAATACTTAACAGTTACAAGCAAAAATGCTCTTATAAAGCCTCGATTAAAACGAGACCGAATATGTGGCTTTTTATTATTCGACTTTTTTCGCGACGCCGGTGGCAGCGGCGTGGCTGCGGCTCAATGTGAGAGAAAAGTTCTCTAATCACTTTATCATCTTAATTTTATTGCCGCGAGGCTTTCCGACTGAATAATTCGTTATTCGTTATAACTGACTTGAAAAACAAAACTGTCATTAGCATTTTAGTCGCATTTTGTGGAATGATTTATTCACGTCCCTTGAAAACTATTTTCATTCGATTCTCCTCGACCAATAGCTACTGAAATATGTCATCGAAAGGTCAATATTTTTGTCGAATTTCCACCGCCTTCGGCTTTTCTTTTTTCCTTATACACCAGAAGCAAAACGAGATGTCAATAGTTATTTAGTTATAACGTGAGATCGAAACAATGTGTCAACACGTTTTCTTGATCCGTCATTCGAATGGACGTAATCCACTATACACGATGTCAGTGTCGTGCACACCAGAAGTCTGAAACGGCGGTGAATTGAATTTGTATTATTACACCGGAGATATAATGTCCGGAAGCTCGTTATTTATTATCTACGGGGTGCAGCGTTATCTCCAATCGCGTTAATGGGCATATATATATCGAAAAACATAACGATCACGAGCAAATATTGACCGACGTAGCTGCTACGAGGCTTGAATAATATTCTCGTTACGTACATCACAATCGTCCGGTACTTTCTGACTTAATGCACGACGATCGCGTAGATAAGCTTGGCGGAAATTCAAACGGATAAATATGTTTTCATGAAACTTTTAAGAGTGACTCAATGATTCTTGGAAAAATGACAATTGTTTCTAACGCGATAGATTATCCCGTTTTTTATCTCGCTCTTATCATCGAGGTTGCAAACGCTAGCACACGATGCAACGTTCCACCATTCATTCCCGAGGAAACATTTCTCTCTTAGGAAAGGAAGTGAAATGTAGATTCACTCCGAGGACAGGCAGGAGGGTGTGATTTTATTTTTTAAAAGAGATACAAGCTTATCGCGCCTCAGAATAAAATCTTCTCTCTCTCTTGCTCTGCTATTTTATTGTTCTCCGAACACGTACGAGTCCATTCGAGATGCGGCTCGGTCTTTATTCCAACGTCTTTGAACACCTGACTCGCGCATCTACGTCATCGCAGCTGCATCTCTCCCTGACCTCAGCGTAGTTATCTCCGTATTTTTCATCGTCTTATACCTCCAACGATCTGCTATATATCTATGTGCATATCGCGAACGGTAAAGCTGCTTCATACACCATCTCGCTGGCTCTCCGCACCCTGGCTCACAACTTTCCAACCCTCTTCTCTGACTCGCTGCTCCCCTAATCCACCCACGATCATCCCGTCAGGCCAAGGATTTTGCAGCGACATCTTCGCCGCTTCCTCTCCTTTTTTCTTATACGCGTGTTCGATACCTCGAACCTTTGATCTCTTCGATATTGAGTTTGGACAACTTCCAAACTGTTTGATACGTCAAGTTATTCGGGTCACGGCTTTATCAATCACTGGCTAATTGCTTGTTATCTTCTGTACGAAAATTTTCTAACATTCAATCAGTTTTCTCTCGAATTTTATCATTTTTCTCCACTTCTTCAACTATTCGATGCTTTTTTTTCCTTCAAAAATCGAAATTTCTTCAATTTTGTTTTTTTTCCTCCGATTTCTTTACAATTTTTCCTAAATTCGCTGAAATTTTTCAATTTCCCTTCTACAAACGACGATCTATGAATCGTTTCCAATTATTCGACAGCTCCGGACTCCCCGACATTTTAATCTCGATGTGGGTCATGGTCGAAGAGACCCTGCGCGCAAGCCCACCGATTCGGTAAACATTTCGGTTAATCATGAAAGAAAAATATTAACTCGAAACCGAAAAAAGTTTGTTGGTCGAACGAAAATAAAAATGAACTCAATGCATTCCCGGTGCATATACATATTTAAATTTCCATTCATGCAACGTACACGAAGTTGATTCATAATAGCGTTTTCACGAGAAAAATAAAAGCAGAAGAATGTAGAATATAAATTCAAGAATGTTGTTTCATAAAGTATATTATCAAAAATGTGAGAATACGGCGTATCGCTTTTCTAAAGAATCGCTAAAGTGTAAGAAGGATAAATGAAAAAAAAAAAAAAAAAAAAAAAGGGAGTCCAGTCACGCCGAGATAAGTCGTATTCCTTCTGAGAGCACGTTTTCACAATATAATCACGCTCCTGCCGGATTTTCCTTATCGCAGTCGTGCTCTACAGACTAGAAAAATCATTACCACTATTTTATTTTTTCCTCATGAAAATCCACGTTGTTTCTTTTCAAAAGCGGATTTTTACGAGAAGATCACTCGAGAAGTATCTTAAACAGCTTTATTACAAGAAGTTATTCCTGCTTCGTCGCACATGCGATCGAGCAGCCGGGGAATCGATGAAAATTGCTCTGAAAAAAGTGATCGCGAAACTCTATAATTTTAGTCCCCATCATTGCTCCCCCTCTCTCCCTCTCTGGTCTGATTCACCCGAGCAGCGAGCATCAGATGTGCGAGCCGAAAGCTAAATCCATTTAGAAAAGCTCCCTCATGAAATTTGAATGCGAGCAGTGTGCGTAGGCCAAATGGTCGAGAATATTCCTCGCACGAAGTGGCGATAAATAACCCAGAGTTCTGTGCTCTTAATCGGGTTGCGGTTGCGAGTGAGTGCGCTGACAAACTCCGCGATGAGAAAGAGAGGCTACGGGAGGCGGCGAGCAGAGGAGAGGAGATTCCTCGGTTTCGGGGTTGCGAGGAGCACAGTCGCCGGCAAGAGCGCATTTTCATCTCGCGCGGTAATCCAAAATTCCACGTACTCTATATATGCTCGAGAGAGAGCATATATACCGTAGGTAGAAAGCCCGCTCGCACCCACTGTTTAAATATAGTGCGAACCGGGGGAGGGGGAGGGCAACAGGTGCATCACGAAATTCGTTTGTTTGACTCCGCAAACTTTTCTCGATCTAACGGCTCGTGTGTCGGATAGAGAGGGCGGGCGGGCGGGCGGGCGAACTTGAGCTTCGGACTCTATCGGAGATGAAATAATTTTCAACATTTTCCTCGATTTTCGTTTCGTATCCATAGACACGAAGTTTGCAGGCAAATTCTCAAACGTCCGTTCGCGTATAAATCTTCGAAATAATACGAATGAAGGAGAGCACTTTCACATAGAAATATTTTAACAAAAAATCGATTTTTATCGACCCACTTTGGACCGTTTAGCTCCCGAATGGCGCTCGAGCACGTTTCTCAACTTTTGCCTCGGTTTATATACCATTTGGAAAAGAGAACTCGTTATTCGAGACTGGAAATTACAAAACTGAGCCGCACTCGGGCGACGAGACCATTGCATACGCACCCATCGCAGAGCCTTCGAGAGCACTCTGACCAAATGATCTGTTTTCCGCGTATTTCGCTCGACATATATGCATATATAGTAATATTAATTAATGCGAATAACGCGTCTCGCCTCTATCAGTTCCAGCATCAGAATCTTCGTGTCGCATTAACGAGAAAAAAAAATCTTATTTGGCGTCGAGTTATTACGACTCGGTATTCGTTCAACTCATTTTTCTCTTATTTTCATTCAACAAAATATTTCAAGGCTTCAATAAAATTTCGTTTTCGGTATACTCGGTGGGATTTACGAATTGAAAATCGATCATAGAAACGTTTTTATAGGATTACGATAAACGCTTTTCACCAGTTTTCTCTCTGCACTGTGACAATAAAAAATTTGTTCATTCAACCAAATTCAGTTTGTTTGGACAAAAATTTGACAGATCAAACAAGCATTTTGTTGAATGACGAATGATTCGATAAATTCAATGAAATCACGAAAATTTCTTATGGATTAATCATAACCAAAACGCCGAAGCCAAATTATTTTCAATTGCTTCAATGAATATTCGTTCGAATCTCAATAATGAAATTGCGAGACTGAACGATAAAGTCGTTCGCAAAAATTAGTTTGTTTTATCACAAAAATATTTCGTGTCCCTATCGAGCTAAATATTAGATCGAAAAGAAATAAGTTTCGTCCAGCAGAATATTTCTTGTCCCAATCCGGATATCGTGACAAAAGAATAAACAAGTTGAATAAATCGACGAATAAATAATTGCACCATCGCTAATGACTTATCAATCGAGTTTATTTCGAAGCACTTGAACAAAAGCGTAACGATTTGTCGTCGAGTCAGCCGAGTATAGAGAGGTTAGAATGAATCTCGTGGGACAAAAGCTCAAGAAGAATTCTTTATTTCCGTATAAAAAGTGTGGTGGGCAACGAGAGATTCATGATAACTGCCCACGAGCATGCAAACCGGGGTGAATCTCTTTGTTTTCTGTATAGCAGCACGTGACAGCAGGGAGCACGTGGGATTTCGCGGAAGCTTTTTTTTTTTTGCATTTTTCCCTGCGCGTTCGCCACACCGATATATAAAGCTTTCGATTTCATCGCCGAGCCTCGTAAATCCAAAGAAAAAAAAAGTTTTCAAGATAAGGGAACGTGCGCCAGCGACGCGACCCACGCGCACGCACACGGTTTCGTCGCACGTCAATTTAGCTTCGAGCTGTATGCAAATGTTGACAAACCCGATATTCGATTTCAGTGATCGAATAAAATAGGCATAAGAATGATGAATCATTGAATCATCGATTTTAATTAATTACAACGGTCCGAGAATCTCGTCTGAAAAATTGAAATCCTCGAAAGAAAGAAAAAATATTGACTAAAAATGAAAACGAAACAGCTCCATGACGAGATATTCTATTGAAAGTGTCTCCGAGAGTCTAATGAACCTTCGCGGTTGGCCACTATGACGTCAAACTCCGGTCGAATCGGTTGGATCAAGTGTCATTATCACGGTGAGCATCCCTCCGCGACTGAGAACGACGTCAACTGTCCAGAATTCTCAATCTCTGGAGCCCACTCGCTCCGTCCATATATCCGCTCCTTCAATATATAATCTCGAAGTGACGAAAATTTATAGCCGCCTCCGTATAGAGGCTGCGCGTCTATACAGTTTCCGTTCGCTACGAACATCACGATTAAAAGCGCGATAACCCACCTGTGTGACGCCGCAATTCTCGTGACGCAACACAGCCTGAAAAACGTCGATATTCGTTGGTCGATCATTCGACTCTATAAATTTTCAACTATCGTGACTAATCGTTGCTGCCGCGGTTGTTGCTCGAGTTCGCATATTGCTTTTTCTCAACTGGGTCAATCGCGAGTTTAACGGAATTTCGTTTTATCTAAGTGCAAAGAAAAAAATGAATTTTGTTCACGATTTTACGACTGTTTCGTTGGGAAAAGAATTTTTGGATGATTCCAGACCAATGAAAAGACTCTATTTACGCGTCGAACGCGTTTAATTTTCATTCTATCGATTGCGCGGTACAGCGGATAGAAGTATCTGGAAAGTTTTTGCTCGATATATGCGCGCAACACCGGTGTCTCGATGTGCGGGTATAAAAGAGCATCAACGATAAATGTTGTAGTGGACTGATTTGCTTTTGTCAATGTCGCGATAGATAACGACTCTTGGTCGGAGCGCGATGACGCAGATATGCCTGCAAGGATTCACTTTCGCAAGGTCATGAGCTTTTTTGTCTGTATGTAAAGCTCGAGAGCCAAGAGAAAGAGAGAGGAAAAGAGAAAGGAAAAGAGAGAAAGAGCGATAAATGGCAACGAACGGGATGGGCTGCTGCTGGCTTTTGTAGGCGCCTTTGGGGTTTCCCCCTCTTCCGCTATTAACCCTCGCCTCCGCGAGCGATTTGCCTTTCTCACTCCTTTTTTTTTTTTGCTCTCCCTCGTTGGGAACACGACTGTATACACAAGACTTAGACGTCTAATCCGCATCTTTACACGTTTTTTCACGCCTTTCATTTCCCCGAGTCTCTCTGCTCGGACCAGCCAAGTTGAATCCTGATTGGGGTTCATTTTTTCCTAATTTTTCCTGTTTCATCATCGTCATTGACACACACGATCAAACGATAAAAACGTGTCGATCGTTAGCGTAGACTTTTGTTTTTCGAGCTGGATCCAATCGACAATTAAATATCGAGCGAATCGAACAAGTTTTTCTTTTCTCTTTATCGAAACTTCATTAGACTCGAAGAAAATTGATTCTTTCGAAACTCTATTCGACCCGATAACGCTTTATCGTGTACACTCGCTCGAATATAGCGCTGATATAATAAACAAATTATATTCTTCCGTTCCACCGCGCATGGTCAGTCCATATGATATAGGAATACAGTTTCGTTCTAGAATTCCCTCAGCTTCGATGATAATCCGCATTAACGACGAGACCAGCACTCTGACGTAGTAAGAAACACACACGCGCGCGTGCTATCATTCAAAATGACTGTTTCATTAGACAAAGTCGTTGGAGACTCTTGGCGAATTTCGACGACGATTGCTTTGTGAGGCTAAACACGTTTGAAGGAAAAGGGAGCTTTTTCCGGGTCAACGAGATCGATGTCTCTAATTTATTTTCGATTCTCGACATCGGGCAAATGTTTTTCGATCTTTGCCATTCGCATTTTCGACTCCAGAAACGTTCGAGTCGACGAAAATCCAACTTTATCGTCGATCGTTCGAATTTTGTTGCACTAAAAGTGCAGGAAAACGCGGGGATGAAAATTTGTTCGGGTTTTTGCGAAAGAAAATATCGAGAAAAAATTCTTAATATCGCTGATTCGATTTTAATCTAAAATTCTCGGCAAAGATCCCGTTAAAAATGTCCGCAATATCTACATCGACGAGGAAGGAATATCGATTCGTGGCGCATACTATATCGAAACATAAAACGATGCGTTATGAATATTCGAGGTTGAGCATTAAACAAATCCGTATCGATATTTAAATATTTATGTAGTTTTACCGACTAATTACCTCGAGCCTCGAAGCTTCTTCGACGCGAAGCATCGAGCGGTCGTCTCTCATTTTTTCTATCAAAATACTAATTACTCGTTTCCGGTTGCACGAAACTCCGAAAATCACGATTCTCGCAAGCACATTTCCCGATGTAATAACGAATAAATAAAGAGATTAAATAAAAGAGTGATATCCCATCGATAAAAGTGTGCGAATCACAGCGTGTGCGATCGGTAATAAAATAAAAATATCCATGTGAAGAGAAGAAGAAGAAAAAAAAAAGCAGAGAAGCTAGAGGTTATTATTTATTATCAGCGGGTAGTCCCTCGACGGTAGTTCGAAGGGGGCGAGAGGAGGGCAAAGAGAAGGGTATTCAGCGAATAGTATTAACGAGACGGATCATATGGCGCCGTATCGCCCCGTCGAAGAAAAACGATCGAACGAACCTCGACGTCAGAGACCCACCGGTTTTGCTGTACACATGAAACAAGGGTGTCCTCGGACGATCGGGAACTCGGGCTTGATGGAAATTTCTTCATTTTCAGGTGGCTCGTGACAAATTTTAAGTCCCGAAAGTTTCATTTAAATTTGTCTTCGCGGAATCCATTATTGTCGAGTAATTTCGAGCTTAAAACGAATTTTTAGGTCGAATTATAACGACTCGGAAGATTCATCGGACTCCAGCTCTGTAGATTTAAACCTGACGAAATAGCTCCAAATTAAAAATCCCTAAAATACGATGAAATCGTAGAATTTCTTTGAAAAATCTTTTTATTTAGGTTTTGCTTGTTCTCTCGCACGCGTTCGTTGGAATAACTCCTCGAGACACCCTGTATGCGTTGGAACTACCGTGTAGGAGCTTATCACCGTTGCGTCTCGACGTCGGCTTGTAATCTCGCACGTCCGACACGTCGCGACTGTGTGACGTAGCACACGAGGCCTGACGAGTAACGCGGCCATTAACACTGACTGGACACGCGAGACACTACGGAACTGAGCACTCTTTCCCTATTTCCTCGCGGTCTCTCTCTCTCCCTTGCTCTCTTGAGCCGCGGTTAGCAACGGAGAGATACGCTTTAATGGTTCGAGGCTCGATCGATCGATCCCACAGTGTGACATTCTCCTATCAAACTGCTCTCCTCAACGATTTCGAAGTTTCCAACGTTCGGACTCAACGAAATACTTTTTTTTTTCTTTTCTTTCACGAATCTCCAACACGAAAATGGGTCCAACTTTTTAGACGTTGCAGCAACCAGCAAACAACAAAGTTACAAGAAAAAAAAATTGAAAAACCTTCGAGATCGAGCAACGAACAGAGTTTCCCTGCATCCATTCGCTCAGCTTTTTTTTACGCTTCTTTTCTTTCAATGAAGATCTTCTGACACGAGAATGAATGAGTTTTTCAACTAATTCACTGCCTGGCTGGCTCTCGGTGTATGCTTTCGAAAAAACGCAATTCATTCAATCGCCATTTTAAAGCCTGAGAAATATGCAAGTGTAGTATCAAGCCCGCGTATATACGTAACGCAAGACCTTACGCTCGTTTTGCTTTCTCATCTCTTTTTCGTCATCTTCGTCTACGTAGTCAGGTTCCTCTAGTGGAACGTCATTTTACTATCGCATCGGTGATGCTCGTTATTACGTGCTAGGCCTTCTTACAGGTCGCTTCAAAATCGATCGAATGGCAATCCATTTTCGAGGATTATCATTTCGAAGATTTCTTCGAAAATTCTTGATTCGTGTCTTCGAGATTTCGGTGTTTCAAGAGATAAATCGGGACTTTAAGAATCGCGTTAATCCGCAGGGGGCAGCGATCGTTTCGATAAAAAACAAAAAATTCTTCAAATCGGATCTCGCGATCTTCGGTTTTCCGGATTTGAATAAAAATTTGTTTGAATTTCATCACTCGACTCGAAACAACGCCGGATCGATCGTTCCGTCGTTTGTTATAAATGAACGTGTATCACGCGCATATCCCGTATGTAGAGTGACTCGTTGCTCTCTAGTCAGTCAGTTTAGTGTTACGTCAGAAAAAGAATGAGGACGCGACGTGGTGGTCGTGCCCCCGTCTCGAAGCAGCAGCGTGCGAATCTCGTTAGAATCTTACAGCCAACGATAACTTTTAATTGAAGATTTTTAATCGTTCGTATGCAAATCTCCGGGGGACTGCTTGTTCGAAATTAAAATCGCGTATTTCACTTTCGTCGACTCATTTTCGTTACTCGCTTCGTCGAGAAGCTTCGACGTCGTACGCAACGAAATTGAATTCTCGAAAAAGCTCGAGAATCTCTCGATTGGAACTTGAATTCGAGGATTTTTCAAATTCCGATCGATTCGAAAGAAAAATATTTTTAAAAAATGTGAAAATAACGAAAAATTCTGAATTTAATAAAAAAAATCGCTCGATCGATTTGACAAATTTTGATAACTTTTGAGAAAATTTTTTCGAAGAAAATTTGCTTAAAAAAAAATGATTCTAGGGAGGACCTAAAGCCGATAAAATTCTGCATAATTTATCGGTGTTTTTACTCGAGCATCAGGCAGCTTCGAGGAGGCGAAGGATTCGCGGATTCTCGCGCTGGTAACAGGAGGGCTGGGCGGGGGTCGTTGCTCCGAAGGAAAAAGGAAGGTGAAGCGGAGAACGTGTAGAATCTCCTCTCGATGTATTTTTTCTTTTTTCTTCTTTTTTTTTTTTTTTATATCTAGTTGCCGACCTCGGGATAGATCGAATTATGCTCAGAAGTGAACAACAGTGAGAGGAGGGAGAGGATGGGGAAGGTGGATTCTCGCGTCTCTTTTTATTTTCCCAGGAGTAATATTCTCCGAGGTTTTCGAGGCGTAGCAGCGTCCCTCGTAAATCGATAGCTCCGAGAGGTTATGATCTCGAGTAGTACGCGTAAAATATCCACATATTTATGTAGCAAATTGAAAGAGAAAAGAGAGAGAGAGAGAGAGACGATAGAAAAAAAATGGGGAGCGTGAGTGAAAGGCGGAGGTGAAGACATTTTTGCTACGAGATCGCGGTTATTACCGATGCAGAAGAGTGAAATGCGAGAATTTTATAGGGAAAAGGAAAGTGCACCGACTTCGAGCTTCGAGCGGGTGTATATAGACATATTGAAGATAGAAATGATGCTACACACGTTGAACTCTCGGGAATGTCTCTTCAAAGGTTCGACGTAACTTATATGGACTCATGATGAAGCTCCTCATTTTCCGAGAGCGATTGTTTTCACTTTTTTTTTTTTTCTCTTTCCCTCCCGAGTACGGAGACGAATTACACGACCAAATTCGGCTCATTTCGAAAGGAAATAATCGTTCTAGTGCCTAGTTCTTTTGTGTTTACGAAATTATTCGAACAAATTGATTGCATTGAGAAAAAAAAAATATTCGTTCATTGAACTCAATCGATTTTGATAAACGTCAATTTGGAAGATCGAACTGTTTTTATTTTCAACGGCTAATGATTCAGTCTGTTCGACGATAACATGAATATTTCTTATCAGTGGATCGACAGAATCATCGAGATTGATCGAGAATCGTTGATTTACAGTCGAGTGAATTCATTGCATCGATGCAGTTTATTTAGCCTCCTCGACTGTTATAATTAATGAATTTCGTTGCTTAACAATGATGTCATTCAAAATATTTGCATGAATTTTCGTTACTTCGACAATTCAATGATCTTTTCAAACATTTTATTCTTTATATTAAGAGCCAATATTAAGGGAGAGAAGGGGGGGGGGGGGGGGGGAGGAGAATCAAAATCGTGATTAAAAGCGATCGAACAAAAGTTGACTTCTGAATAAAATATTTGCCAATGGAGCTAGGATTCTTGAGTCCGTAAGATCGGTAAATATTCAATCGGATTGAGCATTTTTTTATAAATAATAAAAAGAAAGAAGTGAGTAGACTCGACGGAGTCTCGATGAATGTTAAGACGCGTATAAATCGTGGTAATGCAGCGGCGCAATCGATCGGAAAATTAATTTTTTTCACGTTCGATGTCATATCGCGATCGTTCGTGATGAGAAACGTCTGCTGGTTACACCGGAGTGTGCGAGCCTTACCGAGCACGTTTTCAAATCATCGAGCCAACTTATTGTTCGAGCTCTCGATATATATCCGATGTATCTCCCGTAGGATCATTCAACGTTCCTTATAAAGTGTCGCAAACGCCCGGGCGTTAACGAGTCTATGAAAGAATTTATTCCCCCTCTTATTTTTCATTTCCTCCCCCCTTTTTCTATTCCCCATTTCAGCATCAAATGCAATGACACAAATTTTTTCAAATTTTTCGTCTACATAGTTGTCGAATAATCGGAGTTTACAATATGCAAAATATATACCTATATATATCAGAATTCTATGCTTACGGATGTAAACTCTAGGGTTAAATTACTCAAAAACTATGTAGAAGAAAAATCTTAAAAAATTTTTATATTCATATTTAATCCAAAAGAATATGCTCACCAAATTTCATTAAATTCTAATCATTTCGAGAATTTTCCTATGCTTTTAACATGGCAACATTGTTGTGTGTAGTCAAGCTCCTTAACGCGACGAGGCTCGCTTTCATCCCGGAAGAACGAACAGAATACTTTCCAGAAATGTCCTCTCTCGCGAACACTCTCGATGTGTCGACATTCAGGGCGTTTTTTTGTACTCCTGGCCACGTCCATGAAAAGAATATCCATTCGAGACGTTCTCAAGCGTCTCAACGAGTCAAATTTTCAAAGAAATTCCACAATCACTGAATCCTCGTATGTAGTTTGACAGAAAATCTGAGAAAAAGAAAAAAAAATACATTTTATTATGGTCAATGATTTATTGCAATTGTTTCGTCGTTCGAAAATTTTTAAATCTTTTGCATATACTTGGAATTCGTATTTCTCGATATTTTTCACATTTCTCAACTGGAAGCACGTGTTACGATCATTTAAATAGCGAGATGTTTACGTTCCTTGGTATTCGAGGAGGAATGTCAAAAGCCTGGCTGCTGCTCTCGCGATGCTGGTTCGTTACACGCTTAGGCGAAACGAACTTGGAGCTAAGGAGAGATGAAATGAAAGAAAAAAAGGTGTCGAGAGAGAGAGAGAGAGAGAGAGATATATAAGCGAGCTAGCGAGAGACCGGCTGTTCCATAATTGTTCGAGAAACGTTTGCTTCTCTCGAGCAGGCACTGCTGTCATCATCTCGATGACTCTTAAGTACATATAGAGAGGACATTAAATGTCCGAGTTTAAGAAAAGAGATTGATCAAACCTCTAATTATAATGTCGGAGGCGAGAGCCTTTCGTTGCTTCAATTAAATCCTATTCCATTTAAATGAAATGTCATACGGACTACTGATTATGCAGAAGAAAATATGCCAATTACTGTATTCCCACAACTAAACTCTTCGCGTAGGAACGACGTTTTATATGGAATTTTAACCACATTCTACAATTCCACATAAAAATACCTTCGCGTCCAATTGCGTTACTGGACTGATTAATTCATTCGCTCAAACATCGAAAAAAAACAACGACTTCTAACTAACTCTCTTTATTTCGAAAGATTTTATCGAAATTTCCAAATTTTTGACAGCCAACACACCGAATTCGTTGAAACTTCAAACTTTTTCCTATTCGGAGACAACGAAATTACATTTTTTCTCGAAATTTAATAAAATTCATGCGATTTTCATTGAAATATGTGAATTCGAACATTTTTGACATTTTTAAAAAATTTTAATTTCAAAAAAATGTTGTCCCAATCGAAAATCGGTTATAAAAATTTCTACTGTAATTATTATTGTAATTAAATTTGTATTTGTAATTATTAAAAAACTGAAATAATAGTTATTTCAGTGACTGGCGTAGTAGTCGACCGCGCCGATACGCGCGCGGGTTTAACCTCTTCGTCTCCAAAGTGTCAAAACACCGTCCCATGCCGGAAGCTTCATTTCAACTCAATATTCCATAAAAATTAGATCGACAATCGTTTTTTTTTTGAAACCATTGGATTGCTACAAGCTCGAAGCACTTGAATCTGGTTTTTGTAAAATATCTTATGGATTTTCACCAAGATGGATATATTTTTAGTGACCGGAAATCGAATTTTTTTTTAATAATTTTTTTGTCTCTCAATTCGTGGATAAACGAGCCTGAATTTTCGTGAAAACGAAATTTCGTTTTCCTATGAAATTCATGAATTTATCGAAGAACCTGATTGAAATTTCGATCTCGATGGGATCGTTTTGTCGCGAAGAAAAAAGTGATAAAATTCTCGATCGAGTATGATGTTTCGTAAAATAAAAGAAAATGTCGATAAACAAATATTGATAAGCCGGAGCCGTACGTAAGATCGTGTGTGTTATTATATACGAGCCAATTTTTTGACATCCTGTTACGTCATGTGAAGCCGCGCCAGCCCCCAGGGAGGCTGCGGCGACGGCGACACGGTGGTGCGCGGATATCCCAACGCAAAGCCGCCCCCGCATTAACCTTTCTCCGATAGCGGGCTGAAAAAAGTATATCTGTATAGCGAACGACTCACGAGAACCCTCTCGTTTACCATTCATTCACTGACGCCTACGCGCCGCTCACCCTCGTCCACAAACCTCCCACCGTGACGTCATAGAAAGTACTTGTGAAAAGGGGGGAAAAAGGAGAGGAGCTAAAAAAAAAACCTGTTAGAGCTACGAGTCGGTGTAATTTCGGGCCAAATCCGTTTTGACCGCACGCATCGCCCATTTTTCTTTTCTTTTTCATCGATTTGTAGAGCCTTCGGGCGCGGTTCGATCGATTCGTGTATTTAAGTTTCATTTTTAAACGAGATATTTCGGTTAATGTTTTATAGTAACTGGGAAAAACGTCATTTACGAAGTGTTTCGTAATACTAACCTCGAAAACGATCGTTTCACCGAGCGAATAACGAGAATGATCGAACACCATAAAAACGAATGGATTAAACACGATAAAGATCGAGATTCCGAGTTTAGAAAAATTCACAATTCATTCGCGACAGCGATTCCGCACTGAATACTAGAATGGTCGACATAACCAGTCATTTTACGAAACAGCGATCAACAATGTTTGTTTACACTTACCGCGAAACGTCTGCCGACGACAATCGCGAACGACTCAACAACGTGTGTGCGCGCATGCGCAAGCGCGAACACCGCGATCCAGCGAAGCGTAAATAATAAAGAAAAACAACGAGTTCGTAGTCCCGTGATAAGTGCGGCTTCGAATCGAATTTTCCACCACTTAACGTGCTATATTTTCATCCGACGCGACACACTGAACACTCACCAATTTCTTGGTTATCGAAGATTTTTCAGTCCGCCTGGAATGGCCACGATTATGACGAGAATACCACACCACTTTGGAAAAAATATGGCTGCGATCGACGAATCAATAACCGTCGCGTCCTTATTCATTTCAGTCGCTCATTCCATCCGATTTTATTTATATTATCGTGGCTTTAAATAATTAAATATTCTGAAATATATTTACGGAAAATATTCGGTCGAATATTTTGAACAGAATTAAATCGAGTATACCAAAATAGGAAGCGTGTTTGACAGGCCGAATGATTAGCGTAGTAATTGTCTTATTAATAGACGCAATCACCGCTACGTGAAAGCGGCGCTATTGTTCCGTCTTTCATAAAAAGACGTGTTTATTTTGGATTTTAACCAGCACCGTAGTCCTACTGCGGATTCACGTGTTCTGTGGCTTACACAACATCAACCAATTCCAACATCTTCTTCAGCATTCCGTTAGATAACAAAACAGAATTCCAATTTAGCAAATATGGTTGCGCAACGTTCATCCAGAGTACGGAAAGTACGATATAGACGGGAAACGCCCTTAGGAATCATTTTCGTTTTCAACCCTTACGTGCTCGATGCAGTTTTTAATAAATATCCGAACATCAGTTCCCCGAAGCTCGTCGAAGCTCATTCCAATTCGTGTGCATTATTTTAACCTCCCTTCGTTCGGAACTCGTTCTATTAAGAGATCGAATCGTTTCATGAAGTTTCCGATCAGCCACGAAATCGTGAGAAAACTAAAATTAACCAAATTGAATCTGTATAAAATCTCTTTGTTCAAAATACGATTGTTTTCTCTTCGGCTATGTCAATCGATCGCCGCGCGTTCGCAGACATTGATTAATTTTATCCTCTTTTCGAGATTCGAAAATGCGATTGACGAGCCTGTTACAAAGCGAGCGAGCTGCGGATGAAAGAAACACATTTTTTAATATACTTTAGCCGAGTTTTTCATTCACAAGGTTCAATGCAGATGCTCCGCTATCAGCAACAAGTCTCTTTTTCGAAGCTTTCGTATTTTTCGTACGTATATATTTAGTACACCCTCCGAACGTCATCGACTACTCTTTCTCCTTCGCGTATCTCCCCCTATCCCCTCCCTCGCTCCCCCGCCCCTCCTCTTTCTCTAGTCTCGCAGCATCTCATTTACTCTCCACTTGTCTCGACTCGCCAGTCGTTCCCTCTCTTTTTCTCTTTCTCCGTCGGTCGATCCGTTCCTCGCTGTCCTCTCTATATAGGACTCCGTCGTCGTCGTCGTCGTCGCTGTCGTCGTCACCGGAGCTACCCGCTGTGCAAAGTGGCCCCGGTCGCAACAACAGCCCAGCGGCGCTGTCGACGCTTTTTTATTTTTTCGTTCGCTCTACTCGCCTTTCACTCGCGCGCGCGACTCGTGTCTCTCAGTTCACCGTCGAGACTCGACGCGAACGGTCGCGCGATAACACGATATAACCGCGCGCAGTTTCGACCGAACGAACACACGATACTAACTGTACGAGTGACGCGAAGTGTGCGCGGATCGGTATCACTTTCGATTCGAGTACGTCTTTTACGCGAACTCACTCGCGTTTCGTAACCGCGGCTCATCCTCGCCAAGCCAGTGATCGTCATTATTCAATTAACGGGAGAACACGGGTCTACGCATTTCGTGGACCAACGGGTACGAAAATATACATTTTTCTTCATTTTCCCTGTTAACTTGAGAACAAAAAAAAAAAGGATTTCGTGGTACTTCGATTATATACGATCGCGGATCCCGCCTCAATTCTCATTCGTCATTTTCCGGCAGTCCCCAAGCCCAAATAAGCAGACCATATTGAAAACACAAACGCCCTAGAGCCGATGATGAAAAAAAATATTATCAGTGCCAATAACGCGATTAATAATCATTAAAATTCGAACAAACATTGACGGACATGATTGATGTACTTTTTTTCAATTTTCATCGAGTTACTGGACCTTGAAAGTTTTCAAGTCCACGTACCATAATACGTGTATCATTTTACCCCAATTCGAATAGAAAAACAGATGTGTGACAGTTGTCTACGAGAAAGTTTTTCTTTTCGTCGATGAAATCTGAAGTAATATTTTACCTTGACACGTTCATTACACTGTTTCTTCTGAAACAGGTCGTCGGTGTCAATTAATTTTGATTTGGACCAAAAATCCAATAAATTTCGTATTACGAAGCACAAACCTGATGAATTTTCACGAGCTAAACGCGTCCCCAAATCTTTAGTGTCGCGCGTGTGTTAATACGTGTGGGCTTTAAAAAAGCGGAAGCAAAAGTGGACAGTACGTTAAACATGTGCACACAGAGCGTTATCGTATCTGTCAATCATTTCTCTCGTAATGTTCCAGTCGTTTAACGTATGCATCGTAAAGTCGCGTCTTTTTTTTTCTTTTATTTTATTTTTTTTATTATTTTCAAGCAGCTTTTTATCGCTAGTTTCTCGTTTCGCGTTACACTCGTGCTCTCTTTGCTGTGTATAAAGTTTGTTCGAACAACTGATATCGATATGAACATGTCATGTAACACGAAACAACCGGTGCATCGTTCCTCAATTTTTCAATTATGTTAATTTCTCAATAATTACTCACGGTGTTGCACGTTATTTTGAATAACAAAAAAAGTGAAATTTGAAAATTCAAGTGTCTCGACTTCGAAACGAGAGCCTTACAACAATCGGCCATCTTGAACGTGACCGAAATATTTTTCGTCGTCATTTCGTAATGAATTAGTGTTAATGTTTCAGTCAAATACTTTTGCGCGATGAATATCGATAAATAATTCATTTCACCGAGGCGTTAAAGAGGATTTAAAAATCAAAGTGAAATTAGAAATTCTTCGAAGCGTGTTCGTTATCGATTGGCGTCATTGTCTCTACCCGAACGTTCCGAATTCGATCTTCGAATCCATACTTTTGTCAACGTTCCAAATGACGCGTGTTGAGCTTTAAAAAAACGAATTTATCGATCGAGTTTAAGAACAGGAAAAAATGTGCTGAGGATTGGCCTCTCGGGAGGAAGCGGAAAAATTAGTAAAAACGAATTTTCCAAAGGGGACCAGAGCAACAGGTCTCGAACGAAAGGGTGCTCGAGTCAGTGGGTTTCGCGAGTGAAAGTTATTTACACGCGAGAGAATGGCAGGAGGGGAGGGGGATTTTTGCGGATTGCGTCAGGCTACCTAGTATTGCGACTTGGTCGACGCGATAATATGCCTGTTTTTTTTTTTCTTCTTTTTTTTTTTTTTTCGTTTCACCGGTTAAACTCGACGCGGCTACAATCTTTTCGTATTTTTGCATATTATTACAGATCGACATTCCCCACTCGTTACTTTCGTTCGTTCGTATTAACCTTTAAAAAATTAACTCTAACGATAGTGTTCGAGTGGCAACGACATTTTTAAGGAGATTTCGAGATTTCAAACGAATTTGAAGAAATCATGAAAGAAAATTTTCATTCGTCGAGTTTATCGGCGAAATTGGCATTTCTGTTGAAAAAACTTTACTCCATTCTGCTAAAACGTTCATGAATATCGATATTTTTCGAAATCTACGAATTAGATGAAATGAAAATATTTTCATTTTTTTTTTTTAAATTAGAAAATTCGTCGAATTGTGAATAAAAATAGTGTTCGATGAATCGGATAAATCTGATAATACTCAGCTGTCATAATCGCGTTATCCGCATCATTAGTGCTTCGAAAATTTCATCATTTTATAACTGACAGGTCCCTCTCAGAATCAGCTGTATTGATCAACGTTTTTTCAACGATAAATTGTCAGATTTCTAAAATTTTTCCAAAAACCATAAAATTGAGAATTTTATGAATTATTTCCAAGCCAAATTCGACGCAAACC
This sequence comes from Campoplex capitator, assembly GCA_037576405.1. Taxonomy (NCBI): domain Eukaryota; kingdom Metazoa; phylum Arthropoda; class Insecta; order Hymenoptera; family Ichneumonidae; genus Campoplex; species Campoplex capitator. The sequence continues at coordinate 371,628 of JARBWI010000323.1, read as the reverse complement.
TAAAAAATCATAAAATTCGTAAAAAAAACTCAACTCCATCGACCGAATGTCCGAATAGCAAAACGAATGAACTCGGGTTTCATCGTAACGAAAAAATAAAAAAAATCATTGCAGCTTGTCAGACGAATCGAAGCTAATAAAAGTTGTTTTTTTGTTGACAGTGTGGCTCCCTTGAAATCGACGAGGAACGTCAGCGTCGGGTCGCCATGATGGAGTCGCTCTGTCAGGTGAACGGCAAGGGGACATCGAGTGGCGGTGGCGGCAGCAGCAGCATCAGCAGCAGCAGCGGCTGCAGTACCGGAAGTACCAACAGTTTGAGCAGTTCGAGCAGTGGAAACAGCAGCAGCAGCAGCAACAGCAGCAGCAATGGGAGTATCGTGGGCGGTGGGACTCACAGCAGTAACAAATTGCATCGAGAGAGCAACAACAACAACAACAACAACAACAACAACGAGTATACGGATCCTCAGCAGAGGTTAGCCGTGCTGAGTTTCGAGCAGGTGCGTCGTTTGAACGACGTGATGAACGAGGTAGTGAGCATTCACGGTAGAGGTAATTTTCCAACCCTGGAAGTACGACTCCGAGATCTCGTTACGGTTGTAAGAAGCAAATTGGAAGCTGATCCGAGTTCGGGTGGTGCGGGTATGAGAGTAAGAGACATAAGGCTGAACGGTGGTGCTGCGTCTCACGTGCTGGCGACCGAATCGCAGCCGTACAACGATCTCGATTTGATATTCGCGGTCGAGCTTACGAGTGGTCGTAATTACGACAGGGTTAAAGCTGCGGTGCTGGGTTCCCTGTTCGATTTGTTGCCGGAGGGTGTATCGAGGAAGCGTATTACGACGTGCAGTCTGAAAGAGGCGTACGTGAGTAAAATGGTTAAAGTAAACAACGACGGTGACAGATGGTCGTTAATATCGTTGGGTAATTCCCGGGGTCATAGAAACGTCGAGCTCAAATTCGTTGATACGATGAGACGTCAGTTTGAATTTTCGGTCGATTCCTTTCAAATTGTTCTTGATTCACTGTTGCTATTTTACGAATGTAGCAAATTACCGATTGGAGAAAATTTTTATCCTACCGTTGTCGGTGAATCGGTTTACGGTGATTTTCAAGAGGCTCTTTATCATCTTCACAAAAAGCTCATATCTACGAGGCATCCGGAGGAGATAAGAGGCGGTGGTCTTTTAAAATACTGCAATTTACTCGTTAAAATGTACAAACCGGCTCAACCCGATTACATTAAAACCCTCGAGAGATACATGTGCTCGAGATTCTTCATCGACTTTCCCGACGTTGGACAGCAGCAGGCCAAGCTCGAAAATTATCTCTGGAATCATTTCGTCGGACAGGAAGAGGAATCACTCAAATATCAGTATCTCACCCTTCTTCACAGCGTCGTCGAAGAATCTACGGTTTGCCTTATGGGACACGAGAGAAGACAGACTCTCGGACTCATCGAGAATCTCGCTTTTCAAGTATTTTGCCAAGAACAAGCCAAATTCACGAATCAACAGCAACAGTCGCAGCAGCAGCAGCAGCAACAACAACAACCGACAACTTATTTGTACACTACGAACGGCGGCTATCCAAATCCCGGCTATTACTATGCCCCTGTCGTACCGACCGCGTGTTATACCTGCACTTGTACCTCCTGGATGGCCTGCAGCTCGTGATGCGACGATCAAACTCTCATCTACTCTAAACTCGATTCATCACAATCCTCCTCCTCTTCTTCTTCTTCTTCTCCTCTCGGGCTTCTCGGAGACCCGATGGATCAACGCGCCGTTTATTATCGTCGCGAGGACTCCGACGATTGGGAATCGACGAGAGCACCTTACGACGGGGCCTCTATTCCCAATCGCCATTTTCACCATCATCATTATCACCACTTTCATCACCATCATTATCATCACGATAATCACTCTCATCTTGTGCACCAAGGACAATAGTAGGACGAAAATGAAGACCAGAGAGAAAGAGAGAGAGAGAGAGAGAGAGACTTTGCCTTTCTTTACTTTTTACTCTCCTTCTCTTTATTTGCTCTTATTTTTCCTCTCTCTCTCTCTCACTCTCCCTCTCCCCTCTTCTCTCTGTCTCTCTCTCTCTCTCTTCGTTTTTTGGCCTTCGCATTCTTATTATTTGGGGGACAATACTACGCGACCTGTAAAAATATTTTAAAAAAACAGTGCTGTGCCTAAATATCGAGACGCTGTGAGCATAAATCGGGAAAAAAATAAAATAAAATAAAACGTTTCGATTATTCACGGGATTTATAAAACGAAGCGACATAAACGGTACCGACGAACAACACGAACAACGAGATTGGAAGAGTGAGAGAAGAAGAGAGAGAAAACGAGAAATATATAAACTGCGAAATCCCCATTTGCCGGGATTAAATGATACATTAAATAATAATTATGATAATTGTAACAATTCAAGTCGAACTAAAGTCCCCCCCCCCCCCTCCCCCGCCCCCGATCGTTGCCGGGGACGCCTGAGAAGCATCCCTTCAAAGTCATTCCGAAATACGAAAAGAATCTTTTCATTGATACGAAATAATGCGGGAATATTTAGAGAAAAGACACAACAACAACAAAAATCTAACAGAAAAGAAGAAAAAATCAAATAAAAAAATTTTAAAAATTCATTAAAAATTTCTACGGCGAGGAAATATTGAATAAAAAAAAAAAAAATTAAAAAAAAATGAAGAAAAAATATATATATATATATGAATAATGAAAGAAAACTTGTTGAGAAGATCCTGAGGTAAAGTGAGAAATTACGACGAAGGATCCGTGAAACGACGCTATGATTAAAGGTGTCAATCTAGATCGCCAGACTTCAAGGAAAAGACACTTACTTGTGTAAACCTGTGTGCACGCTGATATTTCAAAGCTGCGAAACAAACGAATATCAGGACGAAAGGTAGCGAGAAACGAGTGAGAGAGTGGGAGAGAAAGAGAGCGAGAGAGAGAGAGCGCGATTGAATGAAAATAAGTAAAAGATTGCGAGACGAGGCGTTATAAATATATATTAACTACAAATACAATATTACGTTATGTATAAATATATTAATGTGTGGCTGTGAACACATTTCATTAAGATAGACGTAAGATTAAATGAAAATACGGTTGTGCAAATATATAGAAAAAAAAAAAAAAAACGAAAATGAAAAGGGGACATGAGACACGCGAGAGAGAAAGAGAGAGGAGGAAAAATCGGCCAAGATTATCGAGAGCGCGAGATTCGATCCCTTTATCGCTATGTGTAACGAGGCGTAAGTGTGTGATTTACCAAAAGAGTACATTGCAGCCTGAAACTCCCGGGAGAAAAAAAAAAAAAAGAACAGAAATTCAAAATCGAGAAAAATCATTCGAGCGATACTCTTTCATCCTCCTTGCTCGATTAAAGTCATCGTAACATTGACGAGATAAAGTTACTTAATTCGAAACGTGTAACCGAACGATGAAATGAAACTTGGTTTTTTTGACTCTATGAAGAAAAAAAAAAATAACGGTTCAAACGAGTGCGAGAGAATTTTAGTTATTCGTAACGATTATTCATTCGAACAAGAACACATCTGATAGTCGAACAAAACTTGCCACGTTGATGACCTTTCGCGCATCATCGATTTCCCAAAAAACGAAAAAATATATATATATATATAAATGTAGAAGGAATGAGGCAAAGAAGAAGCAAAAAACTACAAATTTATTGACACACTCGCCAACCGAATTGACCACGAGAGCAAATCGAAATACGATATTATTGATATTTCACTGCTTCTTTCATAATTCGTTGATAATTCATACGACAGAAATATTTAACGAGTCTCTTTATGACTCATCCACGACTTACTGTCTTCGATGAAAAACTTCGTTTGCGTAACGCTCATCGAAGACGCACGAGACTCTGAAATGACCTTCTTCGTTGTCATACAGAAATATCAATTTGCTTTGAAAAAAAAATGTGAGAAACTTCTAAACACTGAAAGGAAGAGAGAGAGAGAGAACGTGAAAAGTTTATAAAAAATGTAACTTTTTACAGCTTTATATACAACGCAACAAAACTGTTGATTTTTTTTTTTTTTTTTTTTTTTTTTTTTTTTTTTTTCAAAATCTTCATTGACTCCGATAACAGAATCATCATAAATATTCAAAATTATCTACTAAATCTGTTTCCTTTTACGATCTTTCGAGTTTGATGGAAAATTGCTATAAAAAAAAAAAACTTGTCGAGAACAAATTTTGAGCGATAAAAATCAGCTTAACGTCTTGCATTAAAAACACTGAATATTCATCACACGGATAAATTATTTCGACCTTAACTAATGATTCCACGGTCGTACGAGAATTTCCTGAGTTTCAATGACTCAATCTCTCTCTCTCTCTCTCCATCTCGAGAATCCACTATTTTGAGCTCTCGTTCAGAAATTATCGTTTCGTACTTACACTCCAGTCTATCAATACATTTTTATACTGTCCTTCCTCTCAGCTCGCTCTTCCTCTCGGTTCACCGAGCGAAAGTCAGGTCCGATACTTAAAAAAGACAGACACACATACACACACAAACGGGGCCTAATGAAATTGCACTCTGATGGTGGATTTTGCTGAGAATATCAGTTCAGTGGAAATCTTTTTTTTTTTTTTCAAAATGGTAACAAATGTTCGGAAAAAACGATTATTTCAGCAGATTCTACGATTTTCGATTAGTTTTCAAAGACACGCGGGTCGAAAAAGCGAGTTGAATCGCACGAAATCAGACTAGGCGAAAAGAGTTTTGTCATTTTTATTTCTTCTTTTTTTTTTTTTTTTATTTTGACCGAAAAATACAGACATGCACGGTGATCGATAATATTTTGTTCAACGATATTCACGGTCGTCTATGATCAGCCACTACAATTGAAGAGTCACGAGAAAGATATATGAAAAAAAAAAACAGAAAAATTAAAAATAATGATGCTCTTAGAGAAACATCCAAATGGCTGACTACTTTTTTGTTTGCATGAAAACAAAATAAAGTTGTCATGCAACATAAATTATCGCGCGAGATTAATTGACCTCGCGATTTTCTTGGAAATTGATAATAGTCGAAGAGCAGAAACGCTCGTCGCGGAAGCCTGGAACCGTATTCGTATCTGATTCGTTAGAAAGGAAATAAAACTCTTTTTTTTTTTTTTTTTCCAAGGAACTCAAAAATTGTTTTTTCAAAGATTCTCAGATTCGAATAATCGTCTCGAGAATTTTCAAAACGATTTTTCTACGAAAAAGATCGATGCAACATGATGATAAATCGTGTTTTGCAATCGAGAGAGAGAGAGAAGGAGAATTTATATTTCCTTTCGCAGGATTCCGAAGATCGAATGTTTATTTTTTTTTTTTTTTTTAGTTAAAGAAAAAGTTTCGTTAGACCAGGAAGCAATAACGTTGTCCTGGAAGATTCGATGAGGTTGAAAAAGCTTTTCATTTTATTTTCCAGCCTGACCGAGGTCGTTTCCTCCGTCGATGAACTTGAAGTTCGTACTTGCCATGTGGCGAAATAACTCCTCGTTCAACGACCACGCGTTTTACGTCACGCAATAAAACTCGTAGAATCCCCAACTGTATTGCAAGCAAACTCCACTCGTAGCTCCGAGATTTGCACAGAAACGAGTTTTCCGCCTTTTTTTTTTCATTTCTCTTCACTTTTTTCTTTTTTTTTTTTATCGCTCAACCGGTAGCAATGTCCGCTCGAGGATGAGGAGGCTCGAGACGAGGATATGAGGAGTTCTTTCGTGCGATAAGACGAACGAAAAAAGTCGTTTGATAACTCGCGCAAATCTTAAGTACTCGTATCTTCGTACGTGAATGTTCGAGACGTTTCGTATCGAAAGGACCGATTTTCATTTTTTTTTTCTCCCAAAATCAAGAAAAAAATAATAAAAAAGAAAATTTTTTTCGGTAACGAATGATCAATTTTTTTTTGAAAATCTATCAACGAAAAGATTGTCCAAAATTCTCGTACGAGGATGGAACGAAAAAATGATACGAAAAAATTCATTTTTTCACTTTTGTTCACTAATCGGCGAAAAGTGGTTACCGAAATTTGTGGAAAAAAAAAAAAAAAAAAAAGTTCAACTAGTTTCAGGCACCTTGCAATCGAATTTCTTAATCGCTGAATTGACTCGAGTCTTCTATTCAAGTCGAAAGAAAATTCCACTTCGCCGAGCCCCCCCGCTGATTGAGCTTCCGGTTGATAATAAAAAAAGCAGCGATAAACAAAATTAACGTGATAAAGAAACGCACTCGGAAACTCGACGATTGAGGTAATAGATCCGAAAATAGAAACAATTGTGTTCACTTTCGTTATCACGGATTTCTCGTTTCTTATCTCAAATATCTGTAAAAATAAAATGAATAAAAAAAAAAAAAAAGAGAATGCGAAAGCTCTCGCGATAGTTATTTTCCACATTCAAAGACTGCGCGAAACTTTTCGAAAACAATTTTTTTTTTTGTATATAAAAATTTGTTGAAAGTCGCTTGCTGATATGATTTTTTTCCGGACATTAAAAACGAGCGTTACGAATAACTCGATTAAATAGTACCGAAATGAGTTCCGTTAAAAGAAAACCAAAAATATCAATCACCGTTATCAGTAAACTTTAATTTTTCATCTCAGTGTGAATAGTATAAAAGCGTTTATTTCTGTTGCGTACAATTGACTAATTAGAATTTAAAAAATCGAATATTACACTCGCATCCAACAATTGGAGTATTAATTCGAATAATTGTCGTGAAAATTTATTACAATTAAACGAAATTAATTTTAATTAATTCCGATGACACCGCTACCGCTCTTTCTCATGTTAAACAATATCGCCCTTGAAATATAAAGTCGTCGAATCGTTTGATGACGCTGTCGTTTGTGACAGCGACAAGTTCGAAACGTTTGCACGTCGAACAATATCCGAATCATATACTCATTACCCGTAGATAAATGTAACGAGAATCGTTCTGAAACCCAGTCGATTGTTTTCTTTGAAACGATCGATCGATCGATGAAATTTTTATTCAATCCGATGCACGATATGTTTTTTTTTTTTTCTTCTCTTTTATATGATTTTGTAGACAATAAATAGGAACGAAAAGAAAAAAATAGTTTCAGGCGTTCGCGCGTTTCAGGCTGCAAATGTCCGAAATATTAAAAAAGAAAAATAAAAATAAAAGAGAGAACTGTTGATGCGGAGAGATAACGAAATAAAGCAAACAAACTCTCAGTTCTATCACCGAAATTATGTAACAAATTGTATAATTTTATGACATATTTAATTAATATCATTGTACGAATATAAAATGAAGGATATATTATGATTATTGCAGAAAAAAAAAAACAAAAAAAGAAAACAAATGGAAACGAAAAAACGAGTTGATTTTACTATGAAAATTTCCAAGTTTGTTTATGTACCGATTAAAAATCCTCCTCCTCCCCGCTTCAAAAACGATTGTACGAATAACGATTCTCGTCAAATAATTAAAAAAGATTTTTATAAAATTCGTAACGAAACAAACGCTTCTCTCAGGAATACAAAAATTGAAGAGAAATAACTCTTGATTCACGCGATTGTGTTACGCAACTAGTTGGTAAGTTTATCGGTGTGTATTCCAACGAAGATTGATGATATTCTTTTTTTTTTCTATCCAAATAGCCTCAATTCTTAACACAAACGTCAAAAAAAAATGGTGAATTCGTAGCTGAATTTTGTTGCATTCGAAGCCGACTGAAGTTTAGTCGAATAGTTCGTAACGAGAGTTTCATATTTTTGCTCACGATGTTTTTCGACGAGCGATACAAGCTCATGGAAAATTGTACACGTATTTTTGAATATTTACTCAGTTTTCGACTCGACTTTGTAGCCAGAAAAAAACAAAAATCACTCAATCAAAATTAAAATTTTTATTGAAATATGTACGAACAATAAAGCAAAAGAGTTGACAGAAAAATATTGGAAAACATCGCGTTCGATCGCGCAGCCATCATCGTCCCCAACGCCCTCTATTCAACCGAATTATTTTCGAACGAACAACACGCGACGGATGGACGAAGAACGTGCTTCGAAAAATAGATAAATTTTTGACACGTCAAATATATTCTTTCGAAAACAATTTTCCTCCCGAGTTCACCAACCTCGATGATAAAACGAGTGTGTGCATCACAACGCTCGTGTCCACGTGACATCGAAATGTTCGACGAAACTCGTGCTCTCTCTCTCTAAGCTTTTTCACGAGGCACGTGATCCGGTTTGAGCCTCTCTCGTTCTCTACCAACGAGCTCCGATTCAACGTCATATACTTACTCTTCGATACGCACGCTCTAACCAAAAGTTTTATAAGAATTTCGAAATACTAACAAAATTCGTAAACAAAGCTATTACGTCGAGAATACTGAGATTCTTATCGACAATTAACAGGGTTTCTTCAATATTTATATTCGGGAAGTGTATTTTCGATCAGATATTTTCTTTTCACAACGCGTAATAAGTTATGAAGTATCCGAAATTCGTGAATAACCTCACTTTCAGTCCAAACGTTGAAAATACGATTAAAATATCGTACTTAATTTGGGTGATGAGAAAAAAAAAATGTGTTTACAGATCAAAAATGTTAGTCCACGCCTTATTTACGTACTTAATTTTTCGAAATATCGATGGAAAAAGAGTCCGCAATCGAAAAGGATAATTTTTGTCACGAATACAATTGTACAATGAGAAGTCTTCATTTCGTAAGCGAAGAACCGATAAACGAAGCTCACAAAGCGTGGATTTCTGCTGTACATTTTCCTGCTTTCGTTATTTATATTCGAAAACTTTTTTTTTCCTCGTTTTTCTTCGCTCTCTCTCGTTAGTCATTACGTCGGTAGTTCCCGGTTTCCGCGAGCATAAATCGACGTCGCGAGCAACGCTCGATCTTTTTCTGTCTCTTTTCCTCTCTCTCCTTTAATCGAATGAAGTTAATGCAATTTCGTTGACAATGAGCGTAAAAGGAGAAAAATTTTGTCGTTCGAACGAGGATCCAGAAGTAGAAAAACACTTTTGTTATGACGATGCTCTTCGCATAGCAATCGTTAGTATAGAGAATAAAAAGCGACACTTATTTTAGTCAGTGGCTCCCCCATTTTTTTGTCAGCACTCAGCAGCCAATCGCGTTTCATTTTTCGACATACGACTGCAGGCGATGTGTTCGCGACGACAAAGAGAATAGTGAGAAAATAAAACGTCCATAGAAAGAACGAAAGTGGAGACTATCGAGAGCCGGCGTCGAAATCCTTTTCGCGTTAATAACAAGAAAAGCATTAGAATAAGAATCGGATGAAATTGATGGAGAGATAAAAAGAGTGAAAAACCCGAGATCAAGAGTTGTGTAAAATAGTTATTTAGTATCCTAAAAGTCTGCGCTTCGAGATTCGAGTGAGAGGGGGGGGGGGGGGAGCAGCCTCTTCTCTCGTCGTTTTTCCAATCTGTCTTTCTCTACATATAATATAATGTTTGTAATAATATTATGAAGGATAAACTGAAAAATCTGGCTGTCGTGATATCGAATAACGTACTGTATAAAAAGAGTAAATAAAAAACGATTAAAAAGTATCATTAAGAAATAACGAAAAAAAGACGTATTGAAACGCCTCGTCGAACTCTCGCGAGAGACCGTCCGGGCCAGCATCAGGAATATGAATGTGCAACGCCAGAAAGACTTTTGTAAATCGCTGTGAGAATAGAGTTGTGTGTGTGTGTTTTTTTTTTTTTTTTTTAATCTAATTTCTCACTCGCTCCTCTCCGAGCATATGTATTTTATTGATAATGTATGTATAGTAAGGAATAAAAATAATTGAAATTCGATAACACACAGTCTGATCGATGTGTACGAGCGAATAAACAAACGCTATGATTATACATCTTTCTTACACGGACACGAAAACACACTCAAATGTTACACACCCACATGAAAACTAACACATCGAGAAATATTATAAAAACTTAGTGCATTGTAACACCGGAAAGTAAAAGTCACCACGCGGACAACGACGCACGTTTCAAATATCGAGCGTCTATCGAATTTCGAAAAAAATAAAAATACGAGAATATATATATATTTAAAAACAAAGTGAACTGTAACGATATCGTTAATTATTTACTGATATATCGATTATATTAATTGTAATTGTAACTTTAGAATTTAAATATAACCCGTTTGTATATTAAGGAGAAAAAATACAAAAAAATATGTGCGAGCAGCGAGAAAAAGGGAGAGAAAGAAAGAGAGAGAGAGAGAGTCAGCGATAATTTACGAGCTATGAGAGTGCAAAAGCGAACGAATGATTGTAGAGAAAAGTATATTTTGAAGAGAAGAAATATGAAATGAAAAAAGAAAAAAAAATAAAGAGATTCTATCAATGTGTGTAAAAGAATGTTCGGGCGTCAATCTCATTGACTTTTTTTTTATTTCTATGACTTGCCCATTCGTGTATATTCTCATATATATATAAAAACAACTGAACAAACATCATGTTACGATGAGTATGCATACAAAGTGAAAATAAATATCATGTAAACCCTGATAATCAAATATATCGTGCTATTTTATTTCATTTACAAATCCATTCCTCCTTGGTGGTAAAAAATCAATGTGTTTTTAATACGATTACGAAGCGGATTATTCGGCGGAAATGAGGTTAAGTACAACTTTTCGTCGGTTCGATCCGAGACCGACGGACTTTTCATTCCGAAAAATTCCCAACAAACTTCATCATTTCCAACGGATTTCTCATTCACACTGTTATGCTTATTCGATTATCCATAAATTGAGTCATTTTCATCGAAATTTCAACAACAAAAAATCGTTTTTTTTTCGATCCAGTAAATTTGAGGTTATATCATTCCAATCGTAGGGAAGAAAAGTATCGTCGTCGCACAAGTATTAGATCGGTGGTTCATACGTTGTTGCAAAATCCCGTTGCTGCATCGATCGTTAGGATCCGCGGATGGCGACCGATACCCGTGGATTAGCTTCTCGGAGAGCCCCCGACAACGAGATTTTACAACGGGAAAAATAAACCGAGTACAGAGTGCGCGCGGAGACGACTTCCTTGCTTTCACGTTATAGCTGCAGCGATCACGTTTCTCGTGACGACCATCTCGGCCGATTATATTCACGTAAGTTCGGTGTCTATCAGAAGGATTTTATTTACACCGGTCGTCCGCGGGTGTCAAGAGCTGTTTCGCTGTTTTGCATCTTGCGTAAAGCTCCGCGCGGAGAGAGACGACACACGAGTGACTTTTCGTCGACTGTATTAATAGAGTCGTTACACGATATTAACGATTTTTTTATGTTCGTCGATTGATTATTACGAAAAATTGTTGAATCGTTTATTAACCGAGAATGACAGATACGATGATAGAATTTCGTGTTGAAATTTACATTTTTCAACACGAAAATATAATTTTTATCGAGTAACTAGAAACGGAAAGAGACTCGACGGATTTTAATGCTGCTTCGCTTCAGTTCGTAGAAAACATGCTCGGTCTTTAGCTGTCGGTGATAAACACGCGCATTTTTTTTTTTTTTTTTCTTTTTTATCATAAAAGTAAATATTGATTGGAATCACTCAGTTATTTCGTGTTTTTGAGCGAAAAATAGTGTTTTGTTTCAGTGACTTATTGCAGTGCGAGAGCGAGAGGGGAAAGTGTGTCTGATTCGACGACGAAACTTTCCTGCATGAGAGAGGCACTTATATACACGAGAGCAAAAGTACGTCGTTTTATCATAGCCCGTGGGGCACTATCGAGACGAGATAAGAAACGAGCATTCGGCTGTGTTCTGTGTTATTGCCAACGCTTGCTCTTGGCTCGTTCAAGTCCGTGCAGGCATTATATGTGCGACGCTGGATTCACGACAGGAGAGAAAGAGAGAAGGAAAGAAAATCCGACAAGGATTTCGTCGAGGTTGCACACAACGATTTCTAATTGACGCAACGATCGAGTTCTACAAGAGTAGGGAACATTCGCACGCAAATTGGCATGACAAAGCTGACATTTTATTCATAAACATTTCATACGAATCAATGAGAATCTCGAGTTTATAAAAAAAAAAAATTTTTTTTAAATGTCAATCGCTCAAAATCGTTGATTCTTCAATTTCGTTTTAGTCGCTGGTTAAAAAATGTTGAATTTTCGATTCAATTTTCGTCTTTGGGATCAAAATCGTTGAATTTTCGATTCGATTTTCGTCGCTGGTTCGAGGAAAAGAAAAAAAAAGAGTTTTTGAACTGACATTCATAGCTGAATTGATCGAGCTGTTTGAAGGGTAACTGTAATCGGAATTGCGATTGTAACAATTAAGAATTCGTTTGAATTTCGAGCTCCCCGAAAGTCTCGTTGAAATGGAATTTCGAATAAAAACGGTTGAGAGAAGAAGATGCATACGATTTGTTTATTTTTTTTCTCTCCTCTCTTTCGGTACACTGACCGATTGCTCGGATATCCAAATACGTTCGTATCCGTTTTAAAACGCGCCTTTGACCTTGTTGCAGCTTCCAAAAGTGACCGGAGGAGAGTGGATTCGATCGTTGGGAACGAACCAACGTCTCGTTCGTTCTCGATACTGAAAAAAAATGTTTGCTCGCATCAGAGGCTTCGCCTTGCACGTGGCAGTTTTTTTTTTTGTTCATTTTTTTTTTTTTTTTTTTTTTTATTTTACCAACGCGTTAATTGCAATTACTCTCGTTACTGGCCCCGCGCTTATCACTCTCTGTCTCTTTCTCTCTCCCACTCCCAATCTTATTAACGTTTTTCGCGTTTTATCGAATGCAAATAATGTATGGGTCATTCGACGCAACCAATTTAACGCAATTGTCGTTGGATCATGAAAAATAGCGAGAAAAAACACATCGACGAAACCAGTCGATCACAGTGATGAAAAAAAAAAAATCTCGACGTTGTTAAAATTGACAAAAAAAAAAAGAGATAAAAAAAAGTAATCGAAGGATGATGAGAGACTGAAAAATCTTCTCGTGCCATGAAAGTCATAATGATGTATAATTTTTTTTTTTTTTTTTTTTTTTAATACGACAAACTCGAATTATGTGGCAACGAAAAATTTCAAATTATTGTTTATTAACGCATTGATAATCCAAGGGTAAAATTAGTAAGGCGGAAAAATAAATAATCGCTAAATAAAAGAGCTATTCATCGGGCAATATAATGACCGACGATTTATTCCTATGCAAATAGTAATTTAATACGCCTTACAGTGTTGCCAACGCTATCGCTACGTTGAAAGTCCCATGTTCGCTGGAGATTATCATATGCATGTAAGTTTATCGCAAAAGTGCGTCAGAATCTTTAGAAAAATAAAAATGCTTCTGTTGGGCCCAAGTGCCAATGAGCCGAGATTTTCGAAAACAAGATTTTATTGAACACTTTTTTTTACGATCCTTCTTAATATCACTACGATAAACTCTCGCTCTGCGTCTGTCTTTTTTTTTTCTGGAGGGGAATTTATTGATCGTTTGTGAATTATTCCAAAGTCAATTATTCCAGTTCACAATTTCTTCGTCACTGAAATTTAGACGAACGTAAGAGAATTCTGTTTGTTCGCGTTACGTTCGAGTTATCTCGGCCGATGAATCTTGAACTGAGAAAAAAAAAAAAAAAAACATTTGTTTACTCAACTGAATTCTCTTTGCTGGACAAAAATCTGAAAGATAAAATCGTGACAATTTCTTATAGATTCGTCAACCGTATTGCCGAAGCCAAATTATTTTTGTTGACACAACTCGTATTGCTTGGTGCTCAGGCATACTTTCGAGTTGCTTCAATAAATATTTATTCGAATCTCAATTATTAAGGGACTTAACGCTGTAATCGTTTGGATTAAACAAATGAATTAGTCCATTTCGATGATATTTTGTTGCCTCGACTCGAATTCGTTCAAAGCTTTGTTCGGTTCGACCAATAACTTGTTTCAGCATTTACAAATGATTTTATATTTTCGGAAAAGTTTCAAGTTGTTCCATTCTCGCTTGTGAACTTTTCGAGATATTGAAAAAAAAATGGCTTCGATCACCATTGTTTCCGGGAGCATTGTTTTCACGTGAGAAATTGAGAAAATTTCCTATCGAATCGCAGTAAAAATAGAACAGTTGAAAATAAACACTCGCAATTCGTTACGATACCGCACAAGAATTTCTTTCAAATCTCGTTTTTTTTTCTTTTTTTTTTTTTTTTTGGGAAAACATATCTTTAGACATATTCAGATTGCAGAGCTCTGATTATTCCGGTGTCTGGTGCGCCGCGTTGCGACAGATCTCCGTTGCAACGAAATTCAGATCGGAGGCGTTACGCCAGGCGAGAGTTCTCCGCGGTCAGTTGCCTACGGAATGCGCATGGAAAGAACACGAAGAAAAAAAAACCAACGGCTTCATGTGTAAAATTCACTTTTCACGCCAGACCGATAGTTTGACAATTGCAGCATTTTAGTACAAATGAGAAAGATATTCGAGAGTCGATAATTGAGGTAATTCCTGTCGCGGTGACTTAGGTATCTCACGAAAATTCAGACTCGATTGTCGACCGATTTGGAGAGAAAAAATGATAACAAGAAATAAAAACGATTCTCGGCCTTATTTTTATGTGATTTTGAGTCGATTTAGAACTATGGGCAAACGGGCTTACGGTGCCTGTGCATCGACGTGGTTTTGACACTTTAGAGACGAAGAGGTTAAGCCCGCGCGTGTCGGCGCTGTCGATTCGTACTACGCGAGTCCCATCGAAATAACTATTATTTTCACTTTAATAATTATATGGAAATATATAATAACCGGTTTTAATAGAAACAAATTTGTTTATTAAAAACTATTATTTTGACGAGTTTTCAAAAATTGGAAGAGCCATAATTATCGAGTACAGACATTGGTGTGACTAGACATCACGACAGAGGGGGATTAGACTCGGCGTGGAATAAATGAAGCGTTGCAGCAGCTTTTAGTGTCAGTCAAAGCTGTGATACTCGGTTACGAAGTCGAGATCAGAAATCGGGAGATTAAAAGCTCGAAAAATATGAAAATTTATTTTCCATTTTCCTTTATTTCGGGACATTTTCTCATTCGATGAAGAGAGTATCTGCGGGAACGAAATAAATAAAGAATCGTTGGGATACTCGAATTTGTAGCCACAAAGGATAGTGAGAGAGAGAGAGAATTTAATCGAATAATTTGACCGAATGAAATATATAAGCCTGCGGGAGGAATCGATTATTTTATTATTGCGAATATACCGCAGAATCATCGAAGTAACGTACGGTTTGTTGAAAATAATTCGACGACCAGTGCCGCGTCTGGCTCTAATCCGTAAGAGCAACGATTTCAGAGTATCTCTGCTTCGAGAGTCGCCGGCGATTTCATCAAAAAATATAGTTGCGGTACTTGTATGCTGGATGCTTTTTTCTTCGTCCCGGAGAGTTACGATACAAATTGTGTTGGATCGAAGGAATGCATAGCTATTTTCTAATGTGCACTTTCACCCGGCAATACGGTACATCAACTCGAATATACATATGCCGTCGTCGTATATGTCCTATAGGCTTATACCACGTTCGATATCGCACGAGATCACCGAGCGAAAGAGACAGAGAAATGTAGAGAGATTCACTGCAGATTATAAATTTTTACGCAGAGGACATATTGCCTTCCGAAAGTCGCATGGAGCAATTGCGAAGTTGCTTTGTAAACGAGATAAACATGCATTAATCCGTGGATACGCATTTTTTTTTTCTTCGGATAATTCATAAATCAACAAAAGAAAAGATCGCGCAAGAGCTGCACTTTCCTCATTGATTTCCTGCACCTTTTATTTTTCTTAAGATTTCTTCAACGAGAAATTTCAATTTTCGTAATTTATCGAAACTGAAAATCCTTGTTGATTGACTTCGAACTTGGACCGAAATCCACCGTTGAATTTAGCCCTTTTTCTCAGGCTCTTGGAACACTTTTCGTAAAAGTAGACAATTTTTGTCGAGTCATCTGAATTCTTTACGAATCTCTTACGCATTGGATATAAGTTTTTGACGATTTCTGTAGGTCTCGACAGAGAGTGCCGTTGAAACGAGGATCCTCCAGGTAAGAAACTTTATAGAGTGGCTTCGTGTGTGAGAGTGCACCTACAACTCGACAGTATGAAATCTCACTTTTGCCTCATGTCAGCCGGCAATCACTCTTACTCTTTTATTATGAGCAGAACCGCGGTGCGCACTTTGGTCTACCGAGCTTACAGTTGGCCACCGATTTCGTGTGCTTTTCTCAAAATTACAAGGATCCTTCGATCGAGCCTGTTGGGATAAAAAAAAATCATTTTTTTTGTGGTTTCGGATTTGAATTACGGCGAGGCGAAATTTTTTCGTTCGGGCTACAATTTTCCCGAAACTTTATGTCGCCCTCACTCGTCGTCGATGCTGAAGACTGAAAATGAAGAAAAAAATAAATAAATAAAAATCAACAACGTCATCGGTGCGAAGATCAATTAGAGTTTCGTCGCTCGTTAATCCATAAATGAATTCTGACGTTATGAGAGCTCCACTGTATTAAACGTATATACGCTCCTTCGCTTCTGCTCCTTATTTCTGACTCTCCATCTCGTTCGATCTCATTCTGTTCTACGTATATTCATGAGTACATGCGAAGAAGTCTGCTCGCTGCAAATGCTTTTCGCTTTCTCTATGTATTTGCCTCTTTTTCGATCCTCGTACATTTCATTCCGAAACTTGTATACGCGTCGATACGTACCGGACCTTCTGTGCCGATGGTTCATGCTGACTTTTGTATTTTCGATTCCCTTATGTATTTTCTAAATTTTTCATCAATTTTCTTCAACATTTGACAGTGCAAAAGTTACTCAGCTTGGAACAATGATCGAAAGGTAAAATCGTTACGAAGCGATGCCATTGACGGTGGAGGAATTCGGACGAAGCCCCCGGTTCCCTGAAATGAGATTAGAAACAATGAATTCAGAGAAAAATTCGATTTTTGCATTTTTTTTTTTAAGTTTTTTTTTTTCTCATATTTTCAACGTCAAATCTTCATCGAATACGATTTTATTCTAGACCCTTCTCTTTGTTATGAAAAAACGAAGAAAATGGTATATAATTAAGCGTTATTATCGGTTATGAAGACTATTTTATGACGAGGAAAAGATCGAAGTATTTGTCGACCATGCTGGAAGATTTAACGTTCGAGAAAATAGATCGTAGAGGTTAAAAGTCAAAGACCAGAAATGTCATTTAATTTTTCAACAATATCGCGAATATTGGATCTCGAATTTGGTGCAATTTGTATAGAATATCCCATAGTTTACTCACACCGATCGAGACTATATTCATACTTGTGTTCAGACCTGTAACAGCTGGATGGATGGGCCAGTTAAGTTGTTACGAGATTTATAGGGAGTCTCATAAACACGTACGTGATTGCTGGTACCTGGCATTTCTCTCGATGTTTCGATGCCTCTTCGCTGGTTATGTATACAGGACACGGACGAGGTCGCGTATTAATTAAGCGTGCTGCAATGTCAAAAAGGAGAATTTTCAGTGTATTCATTTTACGGTGATAATCGCGAATTTTTGTGAATTTTCATCAATCCGTTGAAGCTCTATTTAAATCATTATTTCGCGGAAATTATTCGGCAATCTATTTCGATGATGAAACGCGTCTCGATACTCAACATTATTATTGAACTTTCATCAAATTTCTTGTCGAACGAAAACACTTTTGACCGGAGACTAATATCGTTTCGATTTCGTCAATCTTGAAACGATTCGTTGCATTTTTTTGAGGTTAAACAGCACAGTTGCGTGGAGTCACGTGACTCTGGATTGATTTTATTCGCACGTTCATTTATTTGTATTTTGTTTTCGCACTAAAATCGAACTCTTCGTATAAAACGACAAAAAATGAAGTTGGACAGTGTCATATAAGAAAGTCTCAAGTACGAAAAATATATATAATCACGGGAGAAGGGGGAGGGGGGAGGGGTAGGAGAGAAAATTTCGTAAGTAGAGAGAGCACGTGATGGAACGTTTTACCGCTTGGTAGAACGCGATCATCCCGATCACCGATTTATTCGATCTGTTAATTCCCCTCTCGGATCGTTGTGAAATTGTAACCCATCAAGAAAGATTCATTCGTTTCGATCTATGATGCAACATTTAATTATATAAAATATATTCTTCTAACGGACAGAAGTTGCGAGGGAAGAGAGATTCGATTGGTAAATTTGTGCATCGTGCAGCAACAGCAGCAGCAGCATCGCGCTTTATTCGGATTTATAAATTTGTTGAGCTCAATTTCGTCTGGCACGAAGCGAGAAGAATCGTTGAAAAGTAACTGTTTTCTTTTTATTTTTCTACGAAACGAATCGCACGATCGAACGAATAACAAAAGAGTTTTCGTTGACTTACCGAGACGTTAGAGGTCAAAAGGAACCTGTCAAGGGCGCTGACGCCGAATAAAGCGGACGCGTACAAGTCCAATATCCTGGTGGCGCTCCGTTCGTCGTTCATTCTTGCAACAAAAGCTCCTTCACGACGATTAACCTCAAAATCAAATGTCCGTTCTCAAAGTCAAATATTACGAACGAACGCTGTTCGTTGACTAATATCGATCGGTGAGACTGATAAATTCGATTATCACATTTAATTCCTTTTTTTCTCCGTAAAACAATTTCGCGGAAATTCATTTCGAAAAGATACAAACATTTGTTTAAAAATGTTATCGCATTTACGAGTTGTGACACTTGCATACGATTATCGTTTACATTTAACCAATGGACTAGAAAAATTGATTAATAAAAAAAAAAAAAAATTTAATCACGACTTAATCCAGTTGATTTTTTTTCACAAATCGCTACAAAAATTTGTCCCTAACCGACGCACGCACCACGTCATTGTCGTATTCTTTTTTTTTTTTTTACTAAGAATCGATTCGCGTGAATCGAATTCTTTCCGCTTTATTTTTCAACAACCAACGCCCGAGTCTGGAGATTATTTCTATTTTCGTCATTTACTTCGTTCATAATAAATATTCATTGAGACGAGTAATATATAGTTGTCAAATTCATTTATAATTCATGAGTCTTCGTTTTTTTTTCTTCATTTTTTTTTTTTTTTTATAATTTATATTTATTTTATCAATGTACCGCAGTCAACGCAGTCTAATGAAAATAAATTTATATTTTACGAATACATAAAATTATTTTTATCGCCTTGGGGGCATCGAAAAACCGAGCGGTCTCTCGCTCACTGCCTCGTAATCGGAGAACTGCTATTATATCCTCGTGTTGGGAATAAAACTCTCGCACATATACAAGATTGACTTTTCTGAGAGAAACGAAGGACGCTCTCCCGGGTGGAGCCTTTCTATTATGTTTCTTTTTCTCTATATTACCGAGCAAAACTCTGTGTGCAGAATTTCGTTATGCAAACCGTTCGCAATATTTCTTTATCTCTTTTACTACATTTTTCTCATTTTTCGTTCGTTACCGTATGAGAAAAGTGTCCCTCGCGTGGAAACGATGAGAACTAGACACCGCGCGAGAAGATAATTTGAGGTTATATTCGAGTCAGCGTTTCGAATCCAAAAAAAACGTTCGAGTTCGAAAATTGATCGTGAGAAAATTCTTCGACTCAATAAAATCAATTTAAATCGTGGCTGATTCATTTTCCATCGGAATATAACGGTTCTTCGAAATCATAATCCCTTCTACTTAGACCACCGAGCATACAATATTTTTTTTATCGCGAGTGTAATAATTGATATTCGAAATAACGCAATCAGCAGCCGCGGTATTAAATTTTGTTTCAACGGACAACGGGTGCTGGACACCGGTATAAACTTTCAGTCTGTCTCTAGTTCGAGACATTTGTCAAGAGAATTATTAACCAATCGTGTACCGCATGAAATTCAAGCTCGATTTTGCGGTTGTACACAACGAGTGCGACGACAAGTTCTTCGGCTCACTCACCTTTGGCATAAATTTTCAATATTTCTATCTTCGAGATTATATTTTTCATCTCTAATTACGATTTTTCACGATCCGTCGCCGCCATCTGCCTTATTTGTTTCACACGAGTGTCTCACGACAATTATTCGCGATTGTTCGATAAACGAGAACATAAAAGACGACGAAAAAAAATCCATAAAGTAATCGATCGCGTGTAACATTTCCCACGAGTCACTTTTGCGATGGAATTTTATTGTTTTTTTTTTTTTTTTTTTTTTTTATCAAAAATTCAATAACAGTGAGTAGAGATTTGTAATTTTTACAGACAGCGTATAAAAGCGTTTTGCTCAGTGTGTCAAATAATAAACCGTAAAAAAATGATGTAAAAAGGGAATAAAACGATATGCGCGGCCGCGGCGCGAAGCTCATCCACGTCTTTTTATTACTTTTCTTCGGTTATTCGAAGGCTCGGTCGTTCCCTCGGAAAACCTTGCTGACAATATTATCATGTATATTTATTTGTATGGGGGTTTCTCTCGTCGAGTTACCAACATTTTTTTTTTATTATTATTCATTTCCACGATAAAGAAAGACCCGAGGGAAAAGGTGTTATTTACGATCATTTTTTTTGCTCAGATGCAAAGGATAAGACAAAAGTAGATCGTTTTTTTATTCTCGACACGAAAAAAAGCCAGGTAAGAGACAAATTTAGACAAGTTTCGTAAAGCTCGAACATTTTCAGAATAACATCGGTACGCACTTCCGAGAATATATACCGCGAGCTCGAAGTTTTCGGAATTCTGTACAAAACGTCCCATGCTTGAAGAGTTTAGGGCTGTAAAATCCAGAAGTATCATCTCCCCTTCGTTCTTTTTCGTCATTTCTAACCTCTTTTCAATATCTCTCGATATGTCATTACCATGAACGTGTTTGCGAAATAATTTTGTACACACAGTTGGCGGAGGGACGGAGGGAGGGAGGGAGAATATACACTCGTGTCTCTTTGACAACAATAATAATAAAGAGAAATAAGAAGACATTCATGGCCAAGCTGCTTGAGGTATATTTACGAGCGTGAGAGCGTCAACGTACTCTTCGAATGTAAATAAAGTCCCGAGAAGAAAATATACATCGTGAACTCGATGGAATACGATCCCCTTCGATGAAATTCGTGGTTGAAACTCGATTAATTTTCCACCTCGATTCTGAAATTGCTTTTTTTTTTTAATCTTCGATATTGTTAAAAGTCGAAAGAAAGCGTTGAACGATCGAAATTTCAAGGTGGGTTATAGTAGCTGTTCTCGAGTTTCGAGTTGAAATGAAGCTTTCGGCATCGGACAGTGTTTTGACACTTTGGAGACGAAGAGGTTAAGCCCGCGCGTATCGGCGCGGTCGACTACTACGCCGGTCACTGAAATAACTATTATTTCAGTTTTGTAATTATGCACAAATTGTTATCAACCAATCTTTGATTGGGACAATATTTTTTCTCATTAAAAACTATTATTTTTATAAGTATCAATAATTGGAACAGTGATAAGTTTTGAATTCGGTGATTATTATGACCAACCAAGTCGATAGGATAACCTTAAAATAGTAAAAATGGTAAAATTCATTAAAAATATCATTCGCTAGGTATATTTATGATCCGGTAATAAAAAATAGTCTTTAATTCATTGTAATTAATAAGAGTCAGGCCGAATTACGCCGCTATTTTGTCATTTCATCATCAACTTATTAAATAATATCTCCGAGTATTCATAACTCGAAAACGATGGAAATGCATTTTCTCCGACGCAATAAAAGATGCATGAATGAACTATTATTAGCTGCGACGATGGTTGATATGTCAGTGCGTGCAAACACTTTTCCAAGGAGATTTCTACGGCGATCGCGTTACAAGAGCAAAACCTCGTGGAATTAACGAGGAAAGACTTGCGAGAAGCTCGCGAATCTTTTACTCGTATAATATATTAAAATATACAGGGTGTCGGAATTAAGTGATACGAAAAGTCAACAAAAGGCTGTCACATTTCTTCGGTAATAAATTTAACACGCAGAATATTTTCCTCCTATTAATCTAACCATAAAGAGACAGCTGCGAGAAATGCGAATAAAAAAAAAAACGAATAGAAAAGAGCAAAGCTAAGTACATAAGGAAATATCGTACTTTTAGTCATTCGAATTAAACTTGTTTTTTTTCCTCATTCGTATCACACTTTTAATGAGGATTCTATGAAAAAAAAATTCCACAAGAAATCATGCACGTTCTGGCACAACGACGATCCGCGCGAGGAGACGAAAGAAATCGACGAAACCGACGAATTTGTGGCCGAAAACTAAAATCGTTTAACATCGATAATATGATGAAGAAATTCGATGTCTGTTTCGCCACGAATTGTATTCAGAAACGCTCGAACATATTTAACCCAATTTCAACGTCAATTTTTCCGTTTTCAGTAATTTTTGTAATTTACGTTATTTTTCACTCAAATTTTCGTCAAAAAAAAACATTTCTTATCCAATTTCGCAGATAGCACAATCTGCCAGTTTTAGCAACAAAATAAAAGCAATAAAATAAAAATATTACCTCGCGAATTGAGGTTAGAAATGTCAGCTTGAAATTCAAACATTTTTCTCAATAAAATCGAAGTCTTTGTTGTCACAATTGAAGCGTCGACAATTCGGACACCCTGTATATGAAAAAAAAAGTAGTTGCATCGGATGCATGAGAAAAGTGCATCGAGAGACACGCTGGCTGGTACACGTGCGAGGTCTGTCGAGTCGTCGCGGAGGGCTCGTCCGCGTTCGCTCGTTTGCACATATTCGCTCTAGCGAACCTCCTCACTCTCGTGTGTATACGTACGAACTTAGCCTGTGTATATAAACTACTCACGGCTACTATAAGATCCGGGATTCCTCGCAGCCGGTATTTTTCATCTCGCTTCCCTTGCTCGTGGGCTTACTTAAGCACCCGCGCGAGTGAGGAAAGACTGGTTTATCAAGGTTTCATGCTCCTTCCAATACACACATCCTATCCCGACAAAGAAGATGCAACTGAAATCGTCAACAGCGATCTTATTCGTTACCAAAATAATGCAAAACTAGTTTTTCAGCGTTTGTAACGAAAAAAAATTATATCGAAACGATCGAATAATTCGCAGGGGTAATAAATTCTCGCTTATTTTTCCTCAATATCTCTGTATTTTTTCTGTTTACAAAAATTTCGATGAATTTCAGGATTTCAAGTGGAAAAATCGAGGGAAAAATCCACTCCTGGCGCCCTCTGTCAAGATTCCGAAGATTTCCTGTTTCTTTTTTTCGGGAATGTACGTTGTAGGCTGAAAAATGTATTTGAACCAGCAGATAACCGTTGAGCAAGCTTTGTCAACGGATCGAGTGAAAAATTAAATTTTCAACATTTGTATATAAATCTATCTCGTTTCAATTATCATTTATAAATCAATCGTCGATTTTAAATACCGTAAAAATTGAAGAAAAAAGCACGAAACCGAATTATATAGTCGTTGCAAAATTATTCCTCTCGATGTTGAAGACATAACCTCGTGTAATAGATCGAATGGTTCGCGCCATGAACTTTCTATGGAAACCTGCTAACGTTGCATATTCATGATATTTCATGACAGTTATGCGTGTTATGTTATTTCACGGATTCACCGAAATTGACAGCTTCCAGAATACGGAAGACTCGCGTACGAGTCCGATACTCGCGAGTGATTGAAAATACATAAAATTTCCCTTATTCCGTTATTTTTGCCTTACTGGCCATCCAAATGTCAGAAATCATAATTTCAAAAATAAACTTTACGAACTCTTATTCACACCATCAGTCGAATCAAAAGTTTTCACGAAAATTTCGAAAGATTATTATTTACTATTTTTAGGTTATGATTGAAAGGAACAGCGTTTTTCTCATGAAAAATTGGGCTAAGCGATAATTTTCTGATTGGTATTTAAAAAAAATAAGGTCCTGTCTCGCGTTTGCTATACATTTCACGAGCGTTTTAACGATTTACACGAGACACTGGTTCACCGTAGTTAGAATAAAGAAGCAAAAGACTATAGAATTCGCGAGTCAGCATCGAGTTCTGCTTTCTGATCTTTAGCCAGTATTAAGTAAGTGGCATATCGTAATTGTATTGTATCGAATAAGATATATATAGATATACAGAGGCATGAGTAAGTGAGGTTAGAACAAGGGGACGGAGGCGGGAGCGAACGACGGTGGTTCGCCTCAAGCCATGTAACAACCTACATTTTATTTACTGCACTTTTACTCGGGGACGTGTGTGTTGCGCGTGTGTACCGCGGCCGCATGGGCGGCCTTGCTGCGGCCTGAATACCTTGCTACGCCGCTAAACAAGTCAGTATCGCTGGCCCTTTCTATTGCCACGATCTGGGTGCGAGAGCAGATTTAAGCTGCTTTTATAAATAACAGACTCGGGCGGCCACGCACACTCGCGAATCCCCCAACAAATGTTTTTTTCGCCCGGAAACATCGCGCCCAAAGTTTATCCCTTTTTTTTTTTCATTCATTTTTCTTTGACAGCTTTTATATTCGAGACTTTGCTCTCGATTGCGACAAGAGTATACTCTCGTATCGAGTTTCCCAATATTCCGAGTAAACGCGCCGGCTCTACGTTATAGAACATCACTCAAACTTTTCCCTCGTAAGGATAATTGCTCTTGGCGTGTGTCTCTTGTTCCGAGAACTCGCTCTGCATAAACTTGTTTTTCGGTACTTCCATATATTCTATGCACACAGGTCATACGTTTCAACGTTACATTATAAACGCGCTCTCCTATAATTTTATTTTCGCGAATACCCGAGACGCAAGCTTTCCGAAAATTGAGGCAAACTATTTCGCTCTGTGGAAACTCGATAGTTAAATTAACTCGACAGGAGTTATGGTTACTGATTAAGGCACAGTGTCACTGATTAGATTTCGTCGTGGGTGTAAGAGCGATCGCTTCTCGAAACGCCGCTTGTTGAAATTCTTTCGAAAAGTTTTTTTATTTCTCACTGTAAATTGACCGATGACTGAATAAACCAATATCATCATCAATATTTCAACGAAATCTTAAGTATTTCGAAATACACGAAATAATTATAGGTTAGAAAGTTGTTCTGTAAAATTATCTCATATTCACGAAAATTATTCCGACGAAATATAAATGTTGAGTTTGAATATTTTTATTTATTTATTTCGATACGATTCCCTCCATCAAGGACGAATTTTTTTCGAGGTTAAACACGTGCGACCATTTTCATTGCTCAATGCTATCCTCCATATGCGAATAATCGATTTTTCGTTTCTGCTACCTGTTGCCGTATCGATTCCCAGGATGCATCGGTGTGAGAATTTCCCTTTCTCTCTACCCGGCAACATAAATAACCTGACACTCGGGCTAACATCGGATCGAATCTTCATCGAATCTTTTACTACAATGTGTACACAATTGTTACGAGCTTGGCGAGGTTATAAATCTCTCTTTCTCTTTGATCGCACGCAGGTTATACGACGTACGCTCGCGACTGACAAACAAACAATGCCCGCATGCACGTGGCCAGCAGGCAAAAACATCCGATCGAACTGTGCGACTAATTTCTTCGCTGTCCCTTATCCCATCCCAATCTGTTATTCAAATTCAGAAATACTAAAAATAAAGTCTAAAAATGCATGTTTTACTTGCATCAATGAAAACCGTCAAATTGTAAAAAAAAAGCAAGTAATTTGTGGCGCGAAACATGCAGACGAAACGTTTCAGGGGAGCAGCTACGCTCGAACGTCTGCGTCGTGATTTCTTCATTGTTCGACCTTCAATCGGCGAAAACGACGCATTCCCCCGACAGGTCGAAACTGTCCCCTTGTCAGCTTTCTGAAATCTCCAAAGGAGAAGTATAATAATTGTGCGAGTAGAGTAGTGCGCGAGGTGTACAACGATGAAGGAGAGAGGAGGGCGAAGGAAATACCGAATAAAGGAGGAGAAAAAACGTTGCAAGGATAAGGCGCGAGGGGGCTGAATCGATTTGCAGCGCGAGCGCAACATTCACTGGGGCGTTTGGGATGCGATACAGTAATGTCTGTCGGTCTTTCAAGTCCATACGTGTACAAAGAAAAAAATACTCCAATAACACATTTACAGATGATTTTTATTTTTATTTTCTTCTGGCGGAAAGGTACAGTGCGCGGAAACGTATGTGTATGTGTATGTGAAAGAAAGAGAGACGAGAGTTGCGCAACAATGTGCTGCCACCTGCACTCGTTTCGTCACTACACTTTAACCGGTGGCTCGAGAGTGCGCTCGTTGTCCGTGCGCCTAGCAGCTCTCCGTGTTACTTTCGCCAATTAAACTTTTGCAGTTTCTTTAACGTTAATATGAAATGCCGGTGAACGTGAGCTCTCGCGCGGGCGATTCTCCTGTCTTATTGGAAAATTATTCAACACCCTGCGAAGCCCGCTGGTCCAGGTACCTCTTCCCCCCTCCCCCTCCCCCACGATAAATAACGTGCTTCCTCCAGCTCCAAACACTTTTTCCCTTTATTCCCCGAGCTACATGTCAGGACCTGTTGCGTCCATCATCGCTCCGGATCCCTTCTCACCCCCCTCCCCCCTTCCTAATCTCGATTTAAAGGTTGTCTGTCGGGATAACGGCTTTACTACTTCTATGCGGGTTTAAACTTTCGACTTTTGATGAGTTCACTAATAAATACTCGTTTGAACCCTCCATTACAATCACCTTTTGCTCACACTTCGAATACCCTTGTCAATCATTTACTCTTGATGTCTCTTTTACTTGAAATAATCAACCATTCTGTATACAACTTTCTTTTCAATTGCTGAACACTTTTCAGATACTTATTTCCATTGCGATTCTCTTCATCTTTTATCCGATTTCAACACTTTTTAAAATTTTTCTTTCATTGAAATAATCGAGAAAAAATGAGAAGCGTTTTGAAAGGTCGAAAATGATTAGAAAGGTTATTTCTGTCGAAAACTATTAGAAACGACAATTCTCAAAGGTGATTTTAGTATACTGTGTTTAAAAAAAAAAAAAAAACAATATTTTTGATACCGAACCTTCATTTTTTATTCGACATCGCGTTCACGAACAAAATTAGCGAGTAAATTGGGCCCAGAATTAGCCATACGCGACATACCGGAAAGTAGGCTCGAGCGAAAAAAAAATTGTGCTCATTACTAATCGTGATTGCGAATTTCACTACGCTACTAGAGAAACTTTTTAATAATCAGCGACGGTTAAATTGACGCGGCTTTGGAAATTGAAAACAGAATCTCGAACTTTCATCAGCGTTGGCTCATCATTTTCTCAAGAATTTTTGACAGCCATGGAACAAATGAGGTGCCGCGGATAAAATTTGCACTTTCGCAACGCGAAAACTTGACGTTCAGCATTTTTTTTCTCTTCAAATATCCAAATTCACTGGTCACTCGGCGAGAAAATGTCTGTGATGAACAAGAAAAATTTCTTTTCCTGCTTTCACTCGCCTTTCATTTTAATGCCCATTTTTCGACGAAAAAAA
The DNA here is from genome assembly GCA_037576405.1 of Campoplex capitator. NCBI lineage: Eukaryota > Metazoa > Arthropoda > Insecta > Hymenoptera > Ichneumonidae > Campoplex > Campoplex capitator. The sequence continues at coordinate 344,038 of JARBWI010000323.1, read as the reverse complement.
TTATTCGTGTCGAATATTTTTTGATTCGTACTAACGCTAACAAGTTTCATCAAAAAATCGATCAGAGGGAAAGAGACTCTTGAACGTTTTTTGAAGTTTTAAAATCGACTCGAAAAGCCTGAATTCATTTGTCCAAGAGACATATGTACAGGCGTCGATCCATTTTGGCAATGTCTTATTTTTCGCTACTATCCATTCGAAAATATATATTTGAAACGTTGTGTACGCATATCGAAAGTTATTCGTACTATTTATATACCAAAATTACTAAGCTCTGCGCGGCACATGTGACCATCATCACGCAACACGAAATGTAATATTATACGTGATTGTGTTGTACGACTTGATTGGAAGCCGTCAGACGACGGATCAACGTACACAAATAAACTCACACACTGATTAAGGCGCGGACTGTCGCATACCGACCGAGTCGCGACGAGTGCGAAAAAGACATATTTGTGGTCTCGTTATTTCGAAAAGAGAGACACACAACCGATCGTAATAAAAATGGATTTTGAAAACCTAAAAATAAAATCTTTCACGAGATTTTGAACGATTTTCTTTTTCATTTTCGTCGGACGAACGAATTTTTTCGTTTTTCACAGCTGTTGGTTTCGTTGCTTGGAAAAAACTAGATTTTAAAATTTGGCTGCGATACCGTCGAAAACGCAATTTTCGAGACGTTTTTTTTTGACACGAACGTAAATTGAAATAAAATGTCGATCAGCTGACGGAGAATCGTGATAATTGGGCAATATTTTGTTGTAACTGTCACACGGTCACGTGGTGTGTCCGTGCAGTTTTTGTTTTTTTTTTTTCCTCGTTCTTTTCGGGATTTTTGAGAACAGCAACGCGACAGGAAATGTCGACGATCATAAGAGTCAAGTTCGCTGGTAATTGTTCAATTTTTTGAGCCAACTTGAAAATCATAAAAAAAAAGTCACTTTTTTTAGAGAATGTCTCGAGGGCTGACGAAACCAGCGACAATACGAGCAGAACTTCATCCGATTTTTCATCGATCAACAAGGAATTGTTGGTTAATATAAACTGTAATATCGGGCTTATAGGAAATTATATTCGAGAGTGTAGTCGCTTGGAATCGTCAGGTAAAAAATAAAGTCAATTATGCATGAATTTGTCAAGCAACGAAAAAGTTTGTGAAAAAAAAAAAACGATTTGAAAAATGTATGTTGAGGAAGAATTCGATTTGTGGGAGGAATCGACGAATCAGATGAAAAATTTGATAGTCCGAAAGCCATGGGAATCGGGTCTCGATGTGCTCAAGCCGAGTGACACGTATTTGTTGATCCTTGTTGAGAGTGAGTTGCTGAAAAAATTTCCCTCGTTCTACGATCGCTGTTCATGGAATAGAGAAAGATGTGCTGCAATTTTCAGGAAACTTCAACGGACACCTGGTCAACTACGTGCCCCTCATTGCAGGCAAATTGCCACGAACTCTTGCGGAAATGATAACGAAAGCGAGAAAACAGAGTAAAAAAAAATTGTCTTCGACGGAAACTTCGATGCGAGAGAAAAGCGGACGGAAAAAAATATCTGACAAATCGAAATAAATCTGTGAATCTTTTTTTTTTTCAATGCGTGATAAATAATCGATGAGAATTTTTATGCGTTATTGTACAAAGCTTCTTCTTTACTCGGCAAATTCAGGACTTTTCTTTCGCTTTTTCGCTAACGTACCTGTAACACAGTACAAATTTAATTTTATAAATAATACAAGTTTTGTTTTTTTTTTTTGTTTTCGTCGCTCATACTTCGTTGACCAATGGAAATCGATGGTCAGCAAAAATTATGTACACTTTCAGAAATGAAACGTAAAAAAAATCAATTTTGTCACACCATGTCGTTGCTCAATTCTCGAAAACGCGTATAATCTTGGTATTTGATATTTTTTGATTTCCCATGCCTGCCGAATCCACGAACAAACCTTTGGGCTCCCTCGACACCCTCCTCGAGGAGTATATGCGACGAGTTGTCCTTCTCAAATTGCAGAGCTTCGTCGATTTGCTTAGAGGAAAACGCTGCGTAGTGCGCCGACGTTCGATCAGCTAGCAAAGCTTTTTGAGGAAATTTGATCAAACTTTGCGCCGTTACGATGCTCTGTCCGAGGGCTATTCCAAAAATGATTTCATGATTTCAATGATTTATTTGGATGTAAAGATTTTTGAAATTTTTGAAATTTTCTCCAATGCCATAAAATAATATTCATGATTCTTGCGCTTACCACTCCCGCAAGGTACAACCAAATTTGCCAAACCCCATTGATAAGCCTGATCAGCGTTTATTAATTTTCCTGTTAAGATCAATTCCAGAGCTCGGGAATAACCGACAATTGCAGGCAAACGCACCGTTCCACCGGACATTATCGGTATTCCCATTCTCCTGTTCAGAAATCCCATAGATGCAGTTTCTTCTACGATTCTTAAATCGCACATCAGGGCAAGCTCGAGACCAACGCCTATTGCGTATCCACTGATCGATCCTATCAACGGTTTCTTTATGAGGCTGTCTCTGTTGGACTACAATTACAAACATCGTTATTAATATTCTCATTGTTTGAGAAATTTGATAAATTACATTGTTTGAAAATTAAAAATACTTTTGCACTTGGTGTTTTAGATGGGAAAAACTTCTTGAATCAGAATACTAATAAAAAAAGTATTATTTTTATTTTCTTCATGTTTGTTCAGGCCAGATGCTGCAGTTATTGGATGACATAAATTTACGGTATGAAGAACTTTTATCTGAACTAAAGGAATCAAAACATTTCTCAATTCTTCAATCTCATTTAAAATTGCAAGCCTTTGAAAATAGAGTTTCAGTTTTATGAGAGAGGTGTATAAAGAATGTTGGTCGCTGTAATTTGGAACCTACTTTGCTTCACTTGGAACCTTCTATATTTTGTTATTTCGAATATGACTCTGATTCTCTTAACCATTTATACATTATTTCATAATATTTGATATTGCAACGATAACGTGAGTAGGAAAAAATGGAAATTCTTACCAACGGTCCAAAGTGAGGGAAACCTTCGTCCGAATCTATGCTAGATTTAGCAATTTCATCTAAATCAAAACCAGAGGAAAAGCTTCCTCCGATTCCATGAAGAATACCAATAGCGGAGTTCTCATCTTGCTCAAAATCATCCAAAGCTTCGGAGAGCAATTGTGCAGTTGCTGCATCCAAACAATTTTTTTTTTCTGGACGGTTTATACCGATTAATCTGATCTCACCAGCTTGGCTCACGACAATCGTTTTCTCTAAAAAATTAATACAATTAATCCATTTAATAGAATAAATTTTTTTTCAATTTAGGAAAAATGGTTATGGTTTGAATTTACATGAAAGTATTTTGTAATTTTATATTTTTCATCACATTCGATAACTTCTTATGTTAAATGAAAAATGTTAATGAGATTTTCAAAATTTTTGTTAACAACAATTATTTATGGATAAAGTTTTCTTACCTTCGGTCTTTTCAATGATTTCGTTTTTTCCGGCATCCGGAGCTACGTCACTGGAGGTTAGATTTCTTGAAAATTGATTTCTCAAAATCCTACTAAATGACAGCGTTAAACGACGAGTTGAAAACATTTGGCGATAATTTTATTTGTTTATTCAATAATCTTATGAAATTTGTACGATCATCCAGCTATTTATCGAGACGTGATCGTTTAGGAATTCTTGTGAGTTTTTTCAGGACACGAGTACCTAATCGCGCCAAGTTTCGTTGGCTACAAAATTCTATGACAATCTTATCGGTTTGTCCGCTGGAAGCGCTGGAGTCGTAATTCAAAAATTCGAATATTTAAAACTAAGGATCGAATACAAATAAAATGGAATATGATCAAACTGAAACCGTAATTTTTATTCAAAGCAAGTATTGTGTCTAAGAAATGAAGAAACGTCCCGAAATAAATAAAACAAATACTCAGAATGTATCATATTCGTTTAATTTTCTTTTGTGACATTGTTTTAACCTATATTTATAAACCGTTATATACATTTTTGTTGTTCAACATATTTCAGCACTTTTTTACTGTACATAAGACTTTCATTTACACATACTTATAAATATCATTCACGACTTCGTGTAACATTCGCACAGATATTTTAATATGTTCATTTTTATCAAGTAAATTTGTGTTTCAGTGCATAACCATTAAAAATGGTACCTCCAAAATTTAGAATCCTCAAGGTTTCCAATTGAGGAAACTATCTTGTATAACAATATGTCTAAATATGCTGTTCGAAATGGGTTGAGTTGTTTTTCTATTTCTCTGGGCTTCGAGTATATAGGAGACTTTTTCTTTAGCTTCGCTGCGTGAGATATCGCCTCTGAGGCTGAGTAATCTAACCAGATGATCTTCGGTCATGTCGGGATATTTTTCAACTAATGAATGTAAGTCAAGAGATAAAATTTCGGAATCTTCGCAGCGGAGGACTTCGGCGAGTCGTTTAATAATTTCAAAAGGGCAATCAAAGTTGCCGACTTTGGGTGCGATGCGAACAAAAAAGTTTTTCAACTCATCGGCTTCGGTCATTATCTTGGAGGTGCATGTCAAGCAGTCTTCGTAAGTTTTGAGTGAAATTTTCCGTTGCAACATCGCCACGATGTAACGTTTCGCGATCAGATTTTGAGCCTCCGTTATAATGTACTCAAAATTTTTGGGTCGAAGGTGATTGTAATCCTGAAAGTAATCTTCGAGCGTGACACAAATAGTGGAAACTGGTATGGGAGATGCCAGCCATTTTGGTGTGAGAAGATCCTGGAATTGACGTTCAAGGTCTAAGAAAGATTCTTCGAGGAGAATAGCAGCGGTTTCGTTTCTCAAGTGTTGATAAGTTGCGAGTAAACTCTCAAACTTAATCGCCGCATCGCCACTGGCCGTCGGAACCCAATACAGCTGTTTCATCTGTTGCGCCAGTTCGACAAATTGTAAACAATTGTTGACGACTGTGATCATGTGATGCGTGAAATAAGGTACTTGACTGCGATCCTCAAAGTGTCTAGCTTTGAAGTCCTGTATAGCTTGTCGATACATGCTTCCATATTTGGTGACTTGTTCTATACACAGAAGAAGAGCTTTAGCCGTTAAATCACTGCTGATGGTTTTGGTTACCTGGAGATTTTGATCGATCATTTGAAATATGATGACCGGAGCGGCGGTGTGGTAATACGTATCCTGACTCGTCCCCTCTGGCAAAATACCGCTCCACCAGTCGACCTTCTCCGTCTCCAACGTCTTTTTCATCCAGTCTTCGTAGTTCTGACACATATTTCGCAAATATTTCTCTTGCAAATCGTCGATTATCTCGTTACTTAAAAGCGGTCCAATGTCGCTGGTGTCTATGTTCAGTTCGGGATGTTTCATGAGCTCGTGTCCGGTGTAGGTGTTTATTATCCAAGCGAGCAAAGAAACATATTCATTTCCTTCTAATCCACCTGCTATAATGTCCCTGAGATGAAGGGACAAGCTGTTGTGGTACATAGCAACGAATTTTCTTATTATTTCATACTTTGGTGGGAAACAAGGCTGGCAAAGAGTTTTAACGACTCTGAGATCTTCGAGGATTAGTTGTCTCGTCAATTCAAGATATCGGACTAGCCACATTTTGTTGTCGGCTCTCTCCTCCACTTGCGTTCCTTCTATTCTATTTGATACTGCTTTTTCTAGAACCTCAAAAGCCATGTCTTTCCATCTTTTGGGCCTTCCAGGCGGCATAAAACCGCTCTGCTTGTGCCTTTGATTCGCAAAATGATCGGATTTCTCTTCTCTCTCAATGATTCTCAAAGCAGTGACTATAACCGTCGGCTCTTTTCTCACTGTGTTGAGAGTACGACCGAGTACAAGTTTAATCTGTTTTTCCATGAGTTTAGAGAGCATTTCAACGTCCTCAAAATAAGCTTTCAACATCAAAGTATCCGGCACCGATTGATTAGGGAGTTTGTGTAGTTCGTACAGCAAATCATCTCGTGAATTCTCCAAATCCATGAGGCTCTGGTGAGCGTGTAAAAGCTCACCGTCGTTTATCCACTGTTTTGTCTTTTCTACGCTCTCCGGTACTGTGAATATATGCTTGAGATTCTCCTTAGCCGTTACGTACTGCGAATGACGCATATTTTCATCTTGAACCGCTTGCAATTTTGTGCTCAGCTCTAATGCAGCACCGAACGATTCGCCTATCAAGTCAAGCTCTTCCTTGACAGAACGTATTATTTTCAAGGAACTTTGCAACTGATTGAATCCAACTTTGACTCCGTCCAATTCACTCTGCATCGCCGTTTTCAACATTGTTTCAACCGACGCTTTTTTACGACCTATTCTACGTTTATACTGTTCAACCTTCTCCAATTGACCCGGTCTTTGAAGCATGTTTATTACGTGCTTAGTACCTGTCGCCTTTGCACCTTCTTCCAACTTTTGTAAATCACTCATCTCACTCGAATTCATTTTTGAAAATATTCCTAGACTGATCCCTTTTCTATTCGTTTTCAATAAAAATCACACGTAATTTTATCAATTATATTGTTAAACGTTACGTTTTTTTTTCTTTCGATCACTTTATGTTCTCAATTTTGACCTAGTTTATTGACAACCAGCTACAGCTTTTAGGTTACGTCAGGACGGGGGTGGTTCTGTCAACAGAGTTCACTCGATTTACGCCTGATGGGGTATCTCTCTTGTTCGACGATTAATAACGAGGAAATTTCCTTTACCCTTGAAGAGCAAACGCAGTGTGTATAGTATAGACGTGAACTTGGCCCCCCGACATGAACTTTTCGAAAGTTTTCTGATTTCAATCGTTTGTGTGTCGTTTGTAGAGTATTGTGAGAACAAAATAAACGCTTGTGAGATGAGTTTATCGCGAAAAAATCGAAAATAAAAATTAGCGTGAAGTTAGCCTGTCCATTCTATTTTTTAAACTTTATGAGTCAAATTGTACGAAAATCAATACGAAATCGTTTGTAGAATACGAATAATACAATAAAAATGTTTGTAGGACGCATATTTTCATGAAAAAGCAAAAACAAAAATTGCATAAATTGTTCCGAACCAGTCAGGGAGACTGGTGTATACCATACAGGTCAACTGATTGGAAATAAATGAATCTTGAAGATTTTGAAATGCTAAAAACGATATGACTGATTCATAAATGCGAAATTATATGGATAGTCTGCTGAACTGATTCGGATGATACCACTGCTGGTCTATTCCTAAATTTTATTTTGTGAAAAGATTATATAAGAATATTTTTGAATGTTAAAATGGAATAATTCTAACGACTAAAAAAAAATACAGGATTCATTTTTCATTTTATCAATCAATCCACGGTCAGTAAGAGAAAAAAACATTTTATTCTTCAAAGATTAACGATTGAAATGGAAATCGAATTCTTTTAAAAATAATAGTTAAAATCGAAGAAAGCCCAACAGTTTGAAACTGAAAATTGCTATGCACAGAAATGAAACCAATAAAAATGATGGAATTATGTACTCACTCGTCGATGTCTTGTTCTCCTCCTCAATAACGAACCTACCTTTGGCAAAACCGAACAGTCCGCAATTCCGAAATAGTCCGCACAGTTAGTTAATATCCACTTCCGTTGCAGGACACTCATTGCAGTTGATTAATTTCCACTCGATTTTTCCCAGATCCTGCATGATTTTGAATTCAGACGAGCAGCAGCAGCGTCGTTTTTCCAACGTTGAAAACGATAGTTCATCGTAGTTCAAAATTCAAATGCACTAATTCACACAACACCAATATTAACTTTTTACACTTCCGAGATAGTAAACGCGTGATTAAGACGTCAAGATTTTTTTCAATTTCCACGTCAACAAACTCTTGCGCACGAATAAAAAAATCTATTCAATATTTCTTTGTTCCGCTAACTCAAAAAATGTATTTTTCTTGTGGCAATAAACTTTCTTTTCGCAATTGAATACGATCGGTGACGAGTGACAGAAAGTGTAATGGCAACTGGTGTCACAGTTTCGTGGAAAATCGTGCGTGCTCACGTGGGTGCACGCGTGCACGGGCGCTTGCGTTCTATTGTACTCTATATAGCAATTGCGATAGTAAAAACTATTCGCAATGCTGTACAATAGCTGCGGTTATACAAGCCTTGCGCGCATTGCGTTGCGTTTGACCGTTTGCAGCATCCGGGTTATATGCATGGACCTTGCCTGCGCGACTTCGATATGCGATACAGAAACTGTATTGCGTTCGGAAACAGCAAACTACAGAGTAGATTTATAGCTTTCGTTCCGTTATTCTTGCCGACAATCCCATGGCTTTACGGCCTGCGTGCATTTGGTGCTTTGCGTTGCGTTGCGCGACTCGCATGTATGGTTGCATCTTAGCTCCGCTTGCGAACACGCGTGCGTGCGAGCATACACACCATTTTCGAAACTGTAACACAGCCGTCACTAGGCTGTCTGTCACTCAAAGCCCTTACTCACGATGTCATTAATTCGCTCAAATATTCAAAATAATTCATCCTATAATTTAGCACGAAAAATAATATCGTGGACAAGAGGCTTTCCTATCGACTTGTCGAATATCGCTTGCGAGAAGAAAAATCATTGACAAAAGAAAAAAAAAAATTGAGAATTCATTACGATTGACAAACGAGCGAATTGTGTTTTACGACCCTAATATTCTTTTCATAGCGTTTTCGAGAAATCGCGCATATTTTTAAGCTCTTATTTTTAATATTTATATTTTTAAGCTCTTATATAATAAAAAATTTGATCACGATTTTCCGTTTTTTTATTATCCATCGTTGTATTTTTATTTGGTTTAACGACAATTCAGACCGTTAAAAGTATTTTATATAACGATTTTCGTCATTAACCGACTCTTATTCCGCACCCCGTTTTATCAATTTCGTTGCAATCAACGAACGATAATGCGCGGTATTGCACTAGCCGACCGATGCTAATGCAACTCTCTACGCGCGCGCTACTTGCCGCCCCGCCCCGCGTCCCGCGGGCGACTGAATGAACGCGAGTCCCTCGCTCGCTCCCTCGTTGCCCCGCGCATGATCCAGTCCTCGCGCCTGCCCCTTCCAGTCGCCGCGGCGTGAACTCTCCCCACCATCCCCGCTACGGAACGGCTTAGCAGGCCAAGCGCGAGAGCGCGTAAACGTAAACACAGAGTCGAGGCTCCACGAATGTAAACAAACCAAACAAGCTAGGGACATTCATTCGCCAATATTTAGCGATCACATTTTCGTGCATCGTATAAATATTCGTTCAGTAATATTTTATAAAAATTCAACAACGTTTTATTCTTTCGTTTTCTCAACCCATGAAAATGCCGGTAGCAAAAAAAAGACCGTCAATCGAATTTCATTCAGTTTTTTTGAATCTAAGAAGAGTCGTTCCCAGAAAAGTCCGCACCGGAACTTTTTAAGTGCCAACCTATGCCCGAGTCTCAGCATATCATGGTAGGAAAGTTAAAAATGTATTAAATCGAAGATTAAACTCGAAAAATTTTTTGAATCAACATTCGAACGATACGTTGAAACAGTAAAACCTGTTTAGTAAAAAAAATTAATTTCGATTAATGAAAAAGAAAATTCATAAAACTGGACGATCCCAAAAACTGGCAATCATATCATACCACTGTCAATCAAACCCTACATGTATGGAATCCACCGATTCCATACATGTAGGGTTTCCAATTCTGGTGGCAGATCTAAGAACTAATTCAAGACGGGATTTTCAGGATTTAGACTATTTATTTTCCTGTGCCCACTCCTTTTCTCCAGTCTCCCTGACTGGTTCGGAAAAATTTATGCAAATTTTGTTTTTGCTTTTTCATAAAAATATGCGTCCTACAAACATTTTCATTGTAATATTCGTGTTTTACAAACGATTTTGCATTGATTTACGTACAATTAGACTCATATAGTTTAAAAAGTAGAATGGGCGGGCTAACTTCACGCTAATTTTTATTTTCGATTTTTTCGTGATAAATTCATCTCACAATCGTTTATTTTATTCTCACAATACTCTACAAACGACACACAAACGATTGAAATCAGAAACCTTTCGAAAAATTCATGGCGGGGAGCCAAATTTACACCGCTGTGTATAGTTTATCCGCGATCTCCGCGATTCTGTCAACTTGATGTCGATAAAAACGACAACGACTCCACATTCCAAAGTGTCTGAATTTCAAACACACACACATATAGATATATAGCGATTTGACAAACATAACCTTCTTCGTGATGACAATAACTTTATGAAGATTAAGAAATGTTCAACAAACAATAACAATTATGGTTCGAAATCGATCGTTCGTGGCATGTACCGTCAAAATTCGCAAGAAAATCACGTTTTTCATAAAACAAAAAAACATTTAGGACACTTATCGTTATAAAATGTGTGCGAAAATTACGACAACGAAGCGTCTTTGACACTTGTTTGCACACACCAGATAACTGCACTTTACCCGCGTGCAGGCGGTTTATCGCGCGAAAAAAAAAAATTTTCCACAATGTCTTCGAACGTTGAATCCAAGATCCGCGATGAAGAAAACGACGACACTTTTGATATAATGGGAGTTTTCCCAATGGTGACTGTAGGAGCCGACGTCAATGATATTCCAAGCAGCAAAGCGTCAGTCACTAAACTCGATATATTTTTTATATCATTTTCCATCTTGACTCACATCGTCGATGTGTTTTTCGATCTCAGCCTTTGCATCAGATATGCCCTCGATGGCAATGATTTGTATTTCTATTGGACCATGGCTTTTCTATTTATACCGTCGCTTATCAATATAGTTATCAGCTTGAGGATGTACAATCAAGATATTGAGGTAAGACATTTATTGCTGCTGTTAATCTTTTTACCTTTTCGTATTTAATTTTACAATTTTTTTATATTTATTGCCATATGTTTTTTCAGATGAATCCAGGCTCCGAAATCCACAAGCGCAAAGGTTTTGCCAGTCGAGCTATTAGAAACAAATTTTGCTGCATTTTCATACTTATTTTTCAATTAGCCCCGGTACTTCGCCATATAGATGGCCTCAAGTATGCCCTTAAGTCACGAAAGTATAAAAAAGAAGGGGACCAATTGAAACAAAGAAGATATTACATCAAAATGCTCAAAGAAGATCAAGATATTGCTTTGCTCAGAGTTTTTGAGTGCTTTTTGGAAGCTGCGCCTCAACAAATCTTGCAACTAACCATTATGCTTCAAAATTATGATCTGTCTTTCACCATGCAGTGTAAGTGGAATCCGTAAACTTAATTGTGCTCCTTTTATCACACCAAATATTCATTTTTTTTTTTTTCTTCAAGTGCTACATCAAGTTGGCAGTATCTGCAGCTCTTTGGTCAGCATGGGATGGGCCATGGCCAGTTATAATCGGAGCATCAGACTGGCACAATGGGATAAATCCAACATCGGAGTCATGGGAACTATGCTACAATTTCTCTGGCATTTTTTGATAACTGGTAAATTTTTTTGAATATTCATTGCACTTGTTATTTTCTTAGAGTCCTGTTGAAATTTAATATTTCTTTCGATACATAAAACTCGGATAACTTGAAAAATATCCTAACATTTTTAGTCATTTCTCATAGGAATGTAGAAGTTTATCAAATTATCCCAAGAATCATCCATACAAAGATGAGACTTTCAGACAAAATGACGCCCTCATATTACTGACTATTTCTCTGAACGCTTTTCTACTTTGGACTAATTTGATCATATGTTTCTCTAGAATTAATCATTTCCTAGAGAAATCTGTAAAAAGTTTGATTTATGAGCGAAACATTAAATTTTGAAATGTTCCCTTGAGGAAACCCATGAAAAACTGCAAATGTTTAATACTAAACTTTAACAAATATATTTTAAAAACATTTAACTGCGATCTCTGTGCAACAAGTTTGCATAAAATATAATTTTACAGTATTCTGAATATATTGAATGAGTATTCTTGAAAATTCTTTAATTTCGAAAAAAAAAGTCAATGCTCTTTCAGCATTTTTTCCATTCTTAGTTTCGAATAATTATAAAAAAAATGACAAAATTGTTGTTTCAGTGTCACGAATCATTTCGATAAGCGCCATAGCAAGTGTGTGGGTCATGTACACCGGAATATATTGCGGTGTCCATTGGATAGCAATGACCATTTGGTTATTGTTCGAGCCTTCAGGAGCAACGGAATTTTGTCGCGATCGACGACGGCCACCGCACACACCTTTAACAATTCGCGAACGAATAGGGTCTCTCATGTTCGCTTCGGTTCTCGGTGTCGTTTATATTTTTATATATCTCAATCCAACCGATGGGCCAACGTTTCTTAGACACTCCATCTATTACATGCTGTGTTTGATTGAAAATATTGTCGCCTGTTCGTTATGGGGATTTGTTGCCACTGCTGAAATTACCGAACGCTGGTACTTCGAACTTCTAATCGCTCTGTGCATTGCGCCGTTTGTCATCGGCGCTATCTCCATGATTCTCTATTACAAATATTTTCATCCTACAACAAAAACGACGAGACAGCCAGTTCTCCAAAATAGTTAACGTCGTCGCAAAACCCTAATCGAAAATAACATTCCAACATTTGCTCTCTTAAAAAATACTGCCATATATATTTTAAAAACTTCATATATCACCATGAATTTATAAAGGATCATCCTTATTATGCTCAATTTTTGGTCCTTATATGTTGGATACTGACTTACCTGAATCAGACTTTTTTTTTATGATCTTTCATAGCTACGGGCTGAAAAAAAATTGTACTAGAAAATAAGAATCGAATGGAAGTTCGTAAAATCCATTAAACGCCGGCAAGGGACATTGAGATCTTTTTGTTAAAGAATTTGGATTTTTGAACATTTGTAAATATTCTCCGGAGTATGCCTTAAGATTTCTGGAGACAGAAATTTTCATAAAATATCATTCCTTTGGTCGGTCCTCATCTTTTTAAATGGCCAACCAATTATAGATAAGAAAATCAATTTCTCACTTTTGTAACCAGAATGTTAATAATTTTGGAACAAAGTCCAGAAAACGATTCAACTTGAATCGTCTTCATCCTCGTAATCCAATGAACAAAAGACCCTAAAATCAAACTATGGAAGATTACCGATCTGAGATTATACATTTTTGTATGAACTATACAAAAAGTATACTGTAAATAACATTAAACACTTTGATTTCTCTGTCTATTTATAAAATAGTAATTTTTGTATTAAGATTTATTTTTTAATATTTATGATAAAGAATATTTTCTACATATATTATACTTGTCTTAGGCAATAAATAAATTTATACGCAAGTGTTATGACTGTTGTGCACGAAAGATGATTCTTTCCTTCGCTTTCCTAAAATCATGTTTCATTGATTCACAGAAATTTTCTTTAGACGCAATAATATCAGTGATTGTTCGTTACAAGCGATCATAGAGTGAGTGGAATTGAATAAGAGGCGCCTGTGAAATTCGAGGCGACGTTCTTTGAAGTACCAAAAGGAACTTGTTACTTAAAATTTATTAATTTATTTTGTGGTGAAGAAATAAAACGTGTGTATAACAAATAATCTTAGAAAAACAACGATTCTACCTGTCCGCAGGAATAAACATTGTTTAACAGGAATTGCAGCCAATAATTTGTTTCTGTGTTAATCGACAGGATTTTGCACAACTATTAGTATAAACTCTTTGTCGGGCGCTACCATTATTTCGTGTTTCTTACTTCTAATGCGTAAAAACGTTAAATCGTTGGTGGGGTCGAGATCACGAACGACGGAACGTGCCTTGTCGGAAAGTTGACTAATCAGTCCGGCGTACTGAACAGTTGTGGTGTTGTCCAGTGTCGATTTTATGGGGATACCTATCATTTTCGATAAAAAAATGACATTATTATTCCACACGAATTTTGTGGAACGTTCTTAAAACGGGAGAATTAACCAACCTTCCGAATTGACAACGATTGTTCCAACGACTCCCTTGTGCGACTGGATTCGCTTCATAGTTTCCTCGACTTCTTGAGCCTGAAATATTTAATTTCGGCAAATTTTAAATTTTCCATTAGTGTCATTGAGGCATGGGTTCAGGTTTTTCTTCTGAAGTGTAAAAATTACCATTTTTATAAATCAGGACGACTTTCTTTGGTACACTAAAAGAGGTTTTTGACAAGTATCAATTGAGGTTGAATTGAGTCACGATACGACGCGGCCACTAACAACGTAACACGATACAACAAATACTTTCTCCAAGGAAACCCACCTGGAATGGACTCAGTCGAAATTGCAGGTTATGCGGAATTGCATATTTTCAGAAAAGAATACGTGGATTTTTCATTGCGCGACATCTGGAGATTCGTTTGACATGTTTCGCAGATTGCGCGCGCTTATTTTAAAAAAATGAACCTTTCACGATCGTTTTCTCCGGCCGTCCTTGATAAAACTTTTCCCGAATATTTCTTTTCCATTCCTCTTTTCAACTTTCTTACACTCGAACTCGTGATTTTCATTCATTTATACAAAATTTGAGTAAATATTTTTTTAAATAGGGATCATTCCAACAGAAAGTTGTCTGCATCAAAAAATGTCACCAAATTTGTCACAGCGAAAAAACGCTTTTTATAAACAATCTAACAGTGACGATTTTTTATGAACAACGAGGCTAGTGACATTTATTTTCATAGATAATTAATTTTTTCACATCTAAATGAATCAGATGTCATTAAAGATACTGTTAAAAATGGGTTTTTTTATGCGATTGAATTCGCGTCTGAAAATGCAGTTATAAAAACTAATAAAACGACACGTAGGAAACATTATTATGATTTATTAACATCTTAATTTTTTTAAATCATCAACGTTCTATCAAGATAGTTGTAAACATTGTACATCAATAGCATCTCCCTTATATCTATTCAATTGTCTAAGTAAATGTAGTTTCGATTGTTTACAGTGAGTAGTGTGTAATTCGTACAATGTGCTCATATTAAGTAAAACAGATTCTTGCAAGCTTTTCAAAGGATTCCTGGCGACAGCTTTTTCAAGTAATTGTACAGCAGTTTTGAGCTGTCCGGTATATAATAAGCAAACAGCCATATTGTTGACAAGCATAATATTGGAAGGATCCAGGCCGGAGGCAGTTTTAAAGCAATTGAAAGCTTCTTGAAAAGCATTTTGAGCGACGGCCATGAGTCCTCGGTCGATGAGTTCTCTGGGTGTTAGCGCTGTTTTGTTGGGTTCTTCTTTGTTAACGGCAAACTTTTTTTCAGCTGCAGAAACATCGCCGAGAAAAAGGTGAACTCTTCCAATGGCGGATCTCAAAATTTCTGATTGTTCTTTGCTCCAATCGTTCATTGCATGTAAGTCTTCCAGTACGTCGATGGCAAGAACGAAATTCTTCATTGTCAGCGCACAATTGACTATTGAAATAAGAATTCTGGATCGTCTTCCCGTCCAGAGTCTAACGGAGTCTTGTCGTTCCGAAGAGCTGAATTTCGAAGGGCCACCATCTTCCGCTAAACCGGAGGTTAAATTCTTGATTATTTGCTCAACGGTGGAAAGAATTTTGTGCAAACTGTCCATAGCTTCTCTGGGCTTGGCCCAATACGAAGGAATCTCGGCAAGGAGCAGTCTAAACGCGAAAGAAGCCATCGAACCGGGTCTGGTACCGTACAGTTCCGGATAAAACGTAAAATACATGTCGGGTTTGTCCAAATTGCCAAATGGTTGAGATTCCGCTCTGAGCACTTCGAAGTGCTTCAATTTAGCTAGAAGCGATAGTCGCGTGTACCACAGTTGCAAAGAATGAGGAGTGTGCTTGCTCGGATGATTTATTTTGCCGTAACCTTGGCCATAAACTGCTATCAATCTGCCGGAAAGATTGACCGCCGCTCTGTAACAACCGGCTTGGATGAGATTTCTCAGGCCTCTCTCATCCTGAGTAACGTCCGAAGCAGTCAATACATTTCGGTGCATATTTTCATCCTCTCCCAAAAAATGTATCGCCGTCTCTTTCGTTGCGTCTGTCATGTCGCCCTGAATCGTTAATCCTGGCATCGTCAAATTTTCTCTCTCTGGAAAATTACTTCCCGGTGTAGAAGTCGCGATCGACCTCAAAACTTTTCGTGTACTCTCAGAAGCTATCCACGCGTCTCTGTGAGTGTCATTCGCTATATTGTCGGACACACGCTCTGCTGTCAATAAATTATCATCGTGAAAAAAATCCCTCGATGATAATTCCGACATAACATTCATTTCTGATATGCCGATTTCACCGGACGAAGAAGTCACGGAGTCCGATATTTTCGGGGACACTATCTCGTCGAACACCGTACGCACTGCTGGGTCGAAATAACGCCCCAGATTCGTGTTATCTGGGGTATCCTTCTCATCGCTTCCTGATAATATCGCATTATTTTCTGACATGGTCCAAGTTTCGCTATCACAATCTTGTTATCGTCGTTTTTTATTATTCGGTATCTGATATCTTTTGACTTTAAAGGGAATTGTTGTCACTCCATTGTTTTCGGTGAAATTACGATCTTTTTTTGAAATTTTATCAGCTGTCTGTTAATCAATCAATACTGAAGACATGTCATGTTCGAATTCTATTCTGACGTTTAACAAAGTGAGGTTAAAACAGTGATATGGTACAAGTAGTGGTGAGATCGGGATCCTCCTTGCCCGTTGTTGATCGGTGAACCCCGACTTTAGGGACCTCTACCGAAACGGGACATGTGTTTCAAAATATAATTCCACAATTGTCCGCTACGTGGTATGACACCCTCTACTTATTATAAAATTTATGTAACTTGACATTATTTATGTAAAATCACGAGTGAAGAAAATATATTTATTTTCTATTTTCTAATGTCCTTTGGACATTCTTATAAATGGCTAAGCTTTGACGTTAAAAATTGCGAGACGAGAGGTTCTTGATTATAATTTTCGACCGGATTGAAAAAATAAAAAGTGTCAAATCCCAGCTAACCACAGCAGTAGTTAGCTCTTCCGAAATCCACGTTAATTGACAAGGTTATATTATTTGATAACTTAGATCGCACCGAGCATGGGCTCTGGCCAAAGTACCCGAAAGTTAACCATCACGAATGATGAGGAACTCGGCGTTATACACATTTCGGAAGGAGTAGCACAACGTCTTGCCCAAGGAGTTGCTAATCCTAAGACGGAAACGCCGTCCCCGAAGGAAGTGAAAACTGGCCGACAGTGGGAATCTAGCTCCGTTCATCAAAACGAAAAACCTAAAGAAATTTACGGTCAGCCTGATCCTTCTCCTTCTAGATCGTACAATGTTAATCCGGTTCCGAGTAATCCCGAATACACGATATCGGCCCTCAAAATGCAACAGCAAAAGGAGGAAGAACTTAGGGATCAAAATATTTATTGGCAGAGACGTATGCAAAATTTGAAGGAGAATCATGCGAAAATTGATAATATTTTGGACACCGAATATCAACGAGCCGTCGATCAAGTTGCTGCTGCTCAAGGTCAGATACATTTTCGTCATATCGTGTTTGATTAATATCATGAGAGAAAAACAATTCCAAATCATCAAAGATCGTGATTTTATTATTTAAAATCCTCTCCAATCAGCAATTATTTGCTTATCAGAGAAATCAGGTAGATTGGACCGTTGTTTGTCCCAATTCCCATGAATGATAAAAATGATGACAAAAAACAATTTCTCTTCCAACCCTATCGGATATCTATAGAATATATGAAATATTAAAAAGTGAATGAATATTTACCGAGTTATCAATTTTTCAAGAACTTATACAGACTCAATTTTTCTTCAAAACAGAATCCAAAGAGTATTTGTTTTAGTCATGAATAAAAATAGAATTCAATCGTCGTCAGCCCAGATAAAAACTGTACAAATTTTTAATCCCGATAATATAGATAAGGCAATAATTTTACAGTCTATTTGTCAAGCAGTTAAAATTCTTCAAAGTTCGTATTACTTCTCATTCTTATTGAAAAATCTCTAAATATGTTCAACAGGCAAAAAGAAGATCGATGTGAGTTCGGTAGTGCCACCATGCATAGAGAACAAGGACAAAGTACTTCGTTGTTACCAGGATCATCCGAAAGAGATCTTGAAGTGTTCGAGCCTAGTGGAAGAATTCAGCAATTGCGTAGACCAGCGACGCGCAGGCCTGATAGCGGCGCGTTGCTAGTACCGGAGTTGATAAACGAAAAGTTGCTAAAAATAAAAATTTTATGTTCCTTCGTCGGAATAATAATCATATATTAGTTGTCTATCGAGTACAGACTACACAATGATGTATAGGAAATAAATATTTATTTTATTATCTGCGCGCGACGTTATAACATTGTTGTCGTTGTCAAAATAATGGCAAGCGCAGATGGATACTCAACGAGGACAAACGCTTGAACAAACCAAGAATAAAAGGTCAAAGTTATGTACAGCAACTTCTAATAAAATCTCGATTGTTGTATGATAACCTTGTTGTATTTCTCATATAATTTACGAACATTTTTCCCTCATAATAAGTTAAAGAACTAAGTGTTTTATTATTATTTATTACATCACAATGAATCACCATAAAAAAATTTATCCGCTTCGTGCGATTATATTATATTTTTATATTTTACCAAAATTACGTATCTCGATCCTCGCTATAATGCATACACGAACAAGCAGCGAGAAGCGAAACTTCAAAGATCGTTGAGACGGTACGCGAAAAATAAAAGAACCGTCACCAAAAACCCGAATTATCGGAATATTCTTGTGGGGGTTTGTATTTTAAGATACAGCGGCAAAGTGCCGCTATCTATTTTTGTTCGCTCCGTGCGATGTGGTTGTCGGGGGGGTAGGGGGGGGGGGGATGAACAAGAAAATGAGAATTGAGAGGTCAGCTAGCACGGACGAACTTGCTGCCTGTTTGGAAATGTTGATTTTCATGCGGCAAAGCATTATCGATGAATTTGATTCGCTCTTTGCGAATAAATATTATAAAACATGAATATTATGTGAAAGTAAGATAACGATACGTGAGAATATTAATCGTACAGGTGTAATAATGCGATTTTTGGAAGTAACAAAGCATCGCGAGAATAATATCACCGAAAGAGTTGAACGAGGACACAGAAAATTGATGCAACTCTGTTTAATCGCTCTTCTTGTTACTGCCTTCCGCCTGGACCAATTTTGCATGCTCGGCGTTCAAACGATCGTACTCTTTGGTTAAAGACTCTGCTTGCGACTTGAGCGCCTGTTTATCTTTCTTTTCTGTGCTCAATTGAGCCTCGAGCTCTTTATTCTTGCCCTCCAATTCTTTTATTCGGTTTTTCAATTCAACCGCTACTTTGTCGTAAGCTTCGTTGGAATCGTTCTGTGCAGCCTCCCCTGATGCCTTCTCTGAAATAAGAGTTCTCGCTGTGGTGGTCGCCGATTGCGCTTGACGCAGAGCAGCCTCGCTCTGCGCCAACAAAGTTGCTTGGGTCGATATCAATATAACCAAACGACGGATTACCAAACTCAGGAATAATGCAAAGCCCGATATGTAGAAGTTCCTTTGAGCCCTGAACAGTCTCATGTTACCTGAAATTTCATAAGCAATTGCGTCGGTAATCTTGTCGTGGAATTTCACTATGACTAATAATAATTTATTCGTATTTGAATTTTTCTTCCTCTAAATCTGTTTTCTCATTCTTAATTCGTTGAAAAATTTCATTTTCTCCTCTCACAAATCAACCTTCGCTGCTAGTAAATAAAAATTTTGAAATTTCATAACAAGTTGCATCGGGCGATTGGTCATTCATATTGCATCAGCAGACAATATATTTTGTTCCTGTTCAAATGTCAAACGTTTGTCAAATTGCTCCTTTAGATTGAAATTTCATTAAAATTGTTTTTGTTTCTACCTTTTGAAAATGAGTTTTTGGTAGCGCTCATTGAAATTTTTATAATTATTGCATTCCGACAAAGCAAAGTTCATTATGACATGATTTCCTAAAAAAATTGATTGAAATAACAATTACCTTGCATTTCGACATTCAAATGTTGATGATCTCCGACCTCGGTGGTTGAATATTTACGAATTTCTCTGATGGCATCCAAAAGGAAGAGAACGAGGATGGCGAGAAGTACAAGGAAGTAAACGGAAGCTTGATTGCTCATACTTTGAAGGAAACGCGATTTGAAAAGTTTCTGCCATCTTCTTGGCGATGCTACCGGTAGTACCAGGAGCAAAACGACGAATATTTCAACGTAGAGGAACGAGGCGATCAACGTCCACTGGAGACTCATTTTTTCGAGCTTTCGTTACTTCTGTCGATGTCTGCAACCAGAAGAAGAGTGTGAAAAAAAAATTTTCAAACATGGAAATTTATTAAATTTGATTTTATTCACGATTTTCAATAAGTACACTTTTTTATATTTATATAAAACCGGCTAATTGGAGTATAGACCCGATTCACCCGGCGTGACCACAACAGTTATAATTACCGACGCAATTCCTGTACTCTGTGATCGACGCAATACGATTCTCCGGCCTTATAAACTCAACGTCGAAACACAGTAAAAACCGTTAAGAATGGTTAAATTCCGATTGCGATGTATTTCGAGGTTACGATCATGAAGAGAACTCGACGTTACACGTAGGTAGTCCCGTAGATGTGGCTCAAAGTACGCGAAACGATGACGAATTTATAAATAAATTTCGCCCGTTGATGACGTCATGGTGAGGTTTATATTCTTTGTTTTTTTGATTTCAATAGATTATGGCTATTCGCGGAGGAAGCTTGAACGACGAATAGGATTTCTTTGTTTGTGCGTACCGACCAATCGTGTTGTTTCTGCGTCTTGCTTATTCGCTCGTCGGCGAATCTTTTCCTTGATTTCTTACTCGACTGTACCTGGTTTTTTGATATTGAATACGTGGTAGGTAGCAAGCTGCTCACCACCTACCGGCAAACTCGAGAATCACCGCGCAATACAAAAAAGTGTACGTATATTTTGAAAATCTTAAAAACGACTCTGGTGTTTTATTTTGAACTAAAGATAGGGTGCACACGGACAATTAACGCACTCACATGTCACTTATAGATGTGACACATACACGTATCGGTGCACCCTATTTTCGCCAACTCAAACCTCCATGTCAGATCCTAATACGTGGTGCGATTTGACGAGAGCAAACATGAGTCATCGATTACCATCTTTTTTATTTCGATTCGGAAATTCAATAATTCTTCGTCATCGTTCGTTCATTATGCAAGCTTGTCACAGGTGGAAATAACGCCCGTCAGGACTATCAATTTCTCACGTTAATTATAGATAATAATTGGAGTAATATTTTAAAGATAAACAAAAAAATTGTCACGTCACTCAAATTTCATGTTAATACTTTTTTATACATGAAATTCTTGTCAGTACTCGTATTCCATGAAAATTTTAATTAGTGCCTAAAAAAAGTTTCAAAAATTCAGCCATCTTTGAGACGCTACGATATAATATCAATGTTCAATAATAAAAGTATAAAGAAAATAATTATCTGCTGAATTTGTTCCTGTTTGAAAAAATAGACGGCTGAATTTTTTGACAGATAGGTTTTTTTGATGATGCAAGGTTTCGAAATTCTTATCATTCTTTTATCGTCCTAAAATGTCTCTTTCCGTATTTCCCATTGTAGTACTAATTGGCTTACAGACATCGGAGCTGACTCAGTGAGAAGTTCCGAAAATAACTTTTTTTTTTTCCACAATAAAAACCACATTTATTTCGAGATAAAAAATTAAAAAATGTTATCCAAGATGTTTTTCCAAATTGGCGGCATTGTCAGCGCCATCGGCCGGTCGATGGGAGAAGCTCGTTCTCGAAACATTTTGTTTAGCAGTGACGCCGCGCACCGCGGGGAGATGTCGTTTCGGGAGCATCGATGTAGTTTTGACTCAGGCCTCTCTCTCTCTCTCTCTCTCTCTCTTTCATTCTCTCTCGTTCTCCCTCGCTCTCACATTTTTTCTCACTCTTTCTCTCTCTCTCGTCTGGTCTCTCGGTGTTCTCTGGGTATGCAGAGGGAGCCATTATTTTCCCAATATCAGTTACGCGAATAGAGAGCGTAGTACACAAATATACAGTACGGCGCGCGGTAGTACGTACGTGCGTACGTCCTTCTGGTGGATATAGGGATTCGCAGTTGTGCAGTAAAAGGAGATGATTTTTTATGGATGTCGTGGATAATAATTTATGATCGGTGATAAGTGTTTTGTGTGGATGTTGATTGGTGAGAGTAGGGGCGGCGGCAGTGGTAGTGTCGAAGAAGGAACATCGACAACAGCAGTGTACGTAGGTATCTCGGGTGGTGCGGCGTAAACAGCGTTATAGTACTTTTTTTTTTTCTCGCTCTTACGAAGGAAAAAAAGTAATAAAAGATAAAAATCAAATAAAATGGGCATGGGTGTGGGGCGTTTTTTAAAAGAAAATTCATTCGGTATCTGGTACAAGAAAAGTGTCATATATTTGGTGAATTGTGAAAATTTTAACCGAAAAGTGACGTAAAGTTGTAAAAATATTAAAAAAAAAAAAGAAAAAAAAAAGAAGAAGAAATATACATCTATTTCTGTCCCTTGTGTAGTGTGGCACGTTAAGTGTACTCTCGCGGAACGAGACATTAATTAGCCAGTCGTTCGAGCCGCTAAAAAACGGGCAGGTGTTGACTCCCGAAAAAGCAGCATCGAGTAACGCTATTGGCTTCTTTATATCCCTGGATATATGTATACCACGAATCGTGTGGACTGAGGCGATCGCTGCTCTTTTGTGCCTGTCGTGAGTTGAACTTGTACTACAAAAAAATATTCCGCGCTCTCGTTCGTCGTTTTTATCGTCGTTTGTTTATTACCATTATTTTTTTCATCCTCTACAATTATTTGTATTCATTCGATTATAAGAGTCGCGAGTGTCGCGTGGTGCGTATCGGTGTTTCTTCATTTCGATTAACAGAGTAACATATATATATATATATATATTTATATCTATCCGTATAAAATCTGACGAGCAGCTTGTGTCGTCGTATCGGCGATTGTGCGTGCGCGAATCATGTAGTGTATACGTGATTTGTGATTCTTGCCCGTTAAATCATAGCGCACGTTCCTCCTATCGTAGTTCAACGAGCATTTTCTATTTCGACCTTTTTTCTTTTTTATTAATTCATATTTGTAACATGACAAATTAAACGTACATCGCGATACGATGACCTTAAAATTTTCATTTACGACTACAAACGAAATTATACGACTCTATTTCCTTTTATACTCGGATAACATATAGTTAGCTCCTAACGCCAACTTGTACCACTAACATTATTACGGGCGATAATAAATCGTTAAATACGTAGTAGAAACGCGGAAAACAGGGACGAAGTTGGCACACTCTCTCTCCCTGCTCTAAAGAGGCTAGAGCGCGGAGAGCGCGAGCGAGGGAGCGAGCAAACCTCGTGCAATATGACATACGAGAGACGACAAGCTATAGCATATACGTGTACTCGATCGAGCCGCCGACCTTCTCTCCTCATTTTACCTTCTTTATATTTTCACATCCACGCATACACAAACATAACATACATTTTACGATCAACGATTGCGACTATCTTCAATTCAGTCTGTTCTCCCCTCCCCCCTCCCTCTCTACCTCCTTCTCCGCCCCCTCCCTTCTTCGTACTCGAATCGAAACATCGTTCGTAGCCAGGCCGAAGAACGCGCGGCGCCCGTTGCGTGTGTGTCGCGTTGTCGTTTCGGTGATTTTTTTCTTTTCTCCCTCCCCTCTTCCCTTCCTCCCTCCCTTCCACCGAATCTCTTCCTTACATATGAACGAATCATCGCGCCACAATATACGTAATAATCTCCGAGGTTTTTGCGTTTAATCAGCAACGAAACGAGTACGAGATCTCAGCGCCGTTGTGGACGATGACGTAACTCCGTTGCACTTGGCTGATTTGCTCTCTGCTTTACGGACCTTGGACGTATCTCTTGTTCGTGTGTATGTGTGTGTGTGTGTGTGTGCCTGCTCGCCCGCCTTCGATGCGTGTACGAGCATCGATTGTCTGTCGGGGCAAGTTCGAACGTGCCAGGCAAGTGTCGTCTCGTTATTGTTGCGGCGAACGAACGACGACGCGCCCGAGAAAGCAAGTGACCCGCATGAATCTCTGTTTCATACATGCTTGCTACAAATCCTCCAACGAGAGGCGGCGGCTTCTACCTTTTAGCCAATAATCTTCATCCATCAGTCGTCTCTTTCGTTTATTCTATCAAAATTTCTTCCATCTCTCTCTCTCTTGTGTCCCGTACGTTAGGCGATTGTGCGCGCGCCGTGTTTGTGTGCATCTGCGTTTGTGTGATGACAACAGGTTTCGTTTACCGATTCTCTCCGTGGTTCCTCTCTCGGCGTGTGTATGCATCGAATTACAGGCTCTTAGAGATTTTTTTTTTCAAGATCAACTTTTCAACTTTCTCGTGAGCCCGCACATCGATCTCGGCTTTTTAAATCGTTTTTTTTTTTTTTTTTTTTTCTAATACCCACAGTCTCGTGTCTCTGTTTACATGCTCAAAGCGTTCAATGACACGGCAAATTCATTGTTCGACTAAAAAAATATGACAAAACCCAGATTCTAGTCCCGTTCCATTGGGACTACGAAAACTTGTGTTCGAGACTCGATTTCTCGACCTCGTTTCATCGAAGAGACCCATAAATCGACGTTTTCAGGCATCAAAATATTCTTGAAACGTTACGAGAAAACACGCTGCTCGATTTTCGATCGTTGAAACACAGCCAAATGTATTTTCGTCACGAAATTCACGCGTTTCTCAAACTTCTATCATTTTTTTTCCACTCCCCGGTTGACGGTTGATAAAAGCCTGCAAAAAGCATCGAGAACAAAAGAGCAAAAAACAAATAGTTGATCAGTTTCTGCACACTTTTGAATTATTTGCCTTTTTTTTTCTTCTATTCTCAGAGATCAACGTCTCGAATCGATAAAAATACAGCCAATTTTAGACGAAACACATTTCGATGTAAGAAGCGATGAAAATAATAATAATAATGACGAAGAAAAAAAAAACGTTCATGTTTTCGTTGACGTAACAGTGGAAACACGTTGATTTGGACAAAAGTGTTGAAACGAGGTCGCGCTACCGAGCCGGTGCGCGATAGAAGAAAATAAACACACACACACACACACACACACAGACAGAGGCGCGTGCAGAATAAATGTTTTGAAGCATAAAGCCTCTCGTTGGGGAATCGAGTCGAGGGATTAAAAATTCGTGTTTTCTTTGCTCTTCCAAGTTGGAGACAAATCGGATTGGATATAAAATGTGTTGGGTATATTGAGGTGACGCACGTGTAGGTAGTGAGAGGCATCACAAGCACGAGGGCCACGAGCGCCTCCGACTCGTCGATCGTTCATTGACCGTGACTGAATATGTGTGCCCCATACGCCTGCACACACACACACAGCGCAGTGAGCGCGCACACAGTCGAGTTTAATACCACTCTCTGGCGGAAAGTTAGCCATAGAACGCGATAGTCTACCGTCAAACAACTCGTGTATAGCTTTACTTTATTCCCATATGGACTCTGGAGAAAGCGCTCGTGTGACAACGAGAGAGAAGGGGGAGGGGGGCAAAATAGTACAAACGTAGATGCGTACCTCGAGAGTGAGCTTCTCTTCAATTTTTTTTATCTATTTTTTTTTCTCTCTTCGTATTGATACTGGGAAGGCGCGTGCAACTAGTTTGTTGCTTCGTGATCGTTCGAAAGCGGCACTTTGTACAGGCTACGACAAAAGTAAGCTCGGGTTGTGAGACTCGGATTAGACGACACCGGTGAGGATCGATTTTATTAGAATTTGTCGGGATTGGTGATGAAAAAAAAGTTGAAAATTTGATAAAATTGATGATAAATGTTGATATCGAATTTATCGGTGGAGGGAAAGAGAGTTACGGTGCATTCTACTTTTTAGTAGGCTTGTGGTCGATTCGTCGATGAGGCTTTGATTTGTGCGGTTGCGAAACCGTTGATTTTTTTTCCCGAGAGATCGAATTACATCGATCAATTGAAAATACATGGTTAGGGCACGGAGGACGGTAGGAGAATAGGCAGATTTAGTTTTCCTATCAAAACAAATACGTTCTCGATATGGGAATAAAAAAAAAACTATAAAAGTGAATTTTGCATGGTTGGAAAGCAACGAAACTCTGTTTTCCATTGATCGTTGAAATTGTTTCAGTTTTCTCAGTAATTTCACTTTTTATGTCTCGAAATGAAATCGTCGAATGATCTTTCTGTAAATAACAAAACTTTGGTGTTGATGAAGAAGAAAAAATGAATTTCGAAGCTTTCCAATCATGCAAAATTTGATGTCAGATTTTTGGATGTTAAATTGCAATGTTATTGGGATAATTTTACAAAATATTAACCGATTGATTCGTGTTTTTTTTCAGAGGATGCAGCAGGGGTTAGTGGAGGGTCGGAGGAGATCGCCGTGTGTTCCAGTGATGTCGGTGGCGCGGCGCCCTGCACTGCTGGACCTGGATCATGGCCGGCAAGCCTGAAGAGCCGATCTCTCACCCTGTTCCCCCGAATCGCGTTGTTTATCAGCAGCATCAACAGAAGCTTCATCACAACAGTCATCAGAATCAGCAACAGCAGCAGCATCTTCATCACCATCATCATCATCATCATCATCAGCATCCTCATCAACAGCAGCAGCAGCAGCAGCAGCATGTGCGTGAAAATCGGGGAACGAAGCAACGAGCTTTACAGAATTTGCCTCGAAGTAGTAGAGGAGTGTTCGTGTACGGTCCGAGTGAAAAGTTGCTTTATCCGACGACACTAGTAAATAACAATGCTGAGGCGGTGGTCGCGAGTTGCGAGAATTTTCGTGATCAGAGATCGTCGCCGGTGGATGTGCAGCCGCAGGTCGGTTTCCACCAGGTTGACAAAGGACTCGGTAAGGTTTCTTCGATTCGAAGAATTAATTTTGTGCCGAGCGGTTCATCGGGGGGGGATACCGTCGAGTCGATTGATAACGGCGAGCTCGTCGAGTGCGTCCGAGGAACCGATAATCCTCGAGGAGGCGGAGTGGTGAGTGAAATAAGCGTCGAAGATGAAGATGAACGAAAGAGAAGAGAGCGGCTTACGTCCGTCGACGAGGAGGCCGACGAGAGCAATTACAAAGAGGATGATCACGAGGAACGATCGATCGCCGGTGCGATATCGAGCAACCTCGTCGATATCGAAAACGCTCGATGCAACTTTCGCCTCGACCGTTCCGACGATACCTCAACACGCGTCGCCCTCTCTTCTATCAACAAAAACGACGAGGACCTCTCGAGCTCTGGTTTGACCGTGCAACGATCAAATTCACATAATTTACTCGTTGGCAACGCTGGCGTTGCCACCTCACATAACGAGGACAGTGACAAAGACTCGAGAGACTCCGAGACGACGACGACGACGACGATGTTGCGGCATGTGACCACTGGATCTACGAGTTTAACTCGACCGCAACCTCCCAATAGTCTTCTTCGTTACAACGATCCCATTCCTTCTAATTCATCCATCTCCCATGATCCTCCTCTTCAACCTCCCAACGATCCAAGATCTCTCTCTTCTTCCTCAGCTTCCTCTTCCTCATCCTCGTCGTCATCATCCTCCTCCTCATCTTCCTCTTCCGCCTCGTACTCGTCCGCATCATCCTCTCCCTCGACCAATCCAACTTCGGTATTCACCAACGATGCGTACCCTCCCCGGGCCGCAACCACCTATTCCAGGCGCAATCCCAATCCCATTTCAAAATCAAATCGCGTACCCAGCCTCGGTCTCCTCGATCATAACGACCATATTATCGAAAAACAAAATCGCGATTCTCTTAACACCGACCTTATAACCACACAGATACGACGCTGTCATTCAGCCTCGTTGGATATCGTCGAATCATCCTGTATTAGCAATAGTAGCAATAGTAGTAATAGCAGCGAAGCCAGCGGGCGAAGCAGCGCCAGCATACTCGACAGTCCCAATGAGTGTCAAGTTACCCTAACCAGTGATCCTCTCAACCCCAATATTTTTTCTGGACAACCAACCCCGCCGAGAATCATCAATCAAAACATCGCGAACCAAAATAATAACAATTCTACTTGTCTCATCGCTAATGACAACACCGATTCCAATCATCGACATCAACATCATCGCTCGCAACAATACAACAATCTCAAAGTTACGAGCATACCCGAACCACGCGGATGGAAAAGGATATCCACCAATAATGTCATTATTTACATCAGGCAAGTTCCATCGAACACTATCCCCTTATTATATATATATATATATGTATCTCTAAAAACCTCGACGTTGCTCATTCCTGCTGCACTGAGAATCAAATTTTGTTCATTCAACGAAATACCGGTTGGCTGAATGAAAATTTAGTGGATTCAACTGTTCTTTTGCTTGAGAAACCAAATAATTTGACATTTCTAAAAAGTATGGTTGAGTTCACTATATTTTCGTCCAACTGAATGGATTTTATTGAAAATTTTCTCAGTGTCGCTGCTTCTAACATTTTTTTCTTAGTGTGGCTGCTCATTCGACTCTGTTATGTAGACAAATTTGGAAAAATTCATGTCTGTTCTTTGAACTCATGAAAAAGTGTTTTGAAAAAACGTTTGAAAAATAATCTTTTTCTTTTCTCATGCACTATTTTCGAATGAATTCGAAAACAATTGTATACGGGATCCTCGGAGCAAGAGTGTCTCGCAACCACTGGTTTTTCGTCTTTGATAAAGCGTGAACAGCTTTTACAAATGTATTTATCTCTGGTAGCTACCGCGATCCTTGATTTATAACTTTTCCTTTCTTTTATCGTTCTACAAAATCCTGTTCTCCAAGAAAACTTGTTCAAGATCTAATCAAATAGAGTTTCAGCATGAAGCATTTTGAATTACCGTTCTGAAATCTTGCACAAGTATTTTGTGATTTTTTGAAAACAAACAAAAAAACAACAAAAGTACAAATTTTGATAAAACAATGGAATGTCAAGCACCGCAGAAAAAGGCTCTGAAAATTCTCGTTTTAAATCGGCGCACCAATATCAATTGAGTCGAAACGAATCGTTACCTTTTTAATCTCGGATCAGTAACGAGAAAAAAAAAAAAAAGTAGAAAAAAAAAATCAATGTTCATCTCGTCGTCATTCTTTAAGAAAAAGTGTCTTCCGTCTGGTTCTCGTACAAACGCTCACGACACCGATAGAGATCAAGGATACGTTCGGTTTTTATGCTTCGGATGCATACAATGTCCGACAGGCTGGTCTCCGGTCAGAAGTGTTTTTTGTTTTTTTCTTCGTGCACCGTTTCACTCGATCGTAACAAACTGTAGAATTATTCAGTTCATTTTTTTTTGTCTTAAAAATTTGTACGTATTTTCAAAGAATCCATAAATACGTGAACGAAATTCCAGAAACGAAAAATTCGAAAAGTTTCGGATTTATTTAGTTCTGAAAATCATCTTTGACAACAGCGATCTGCACAAAGGCACGGCCTTACCGTCACTTCGTTTATTTTTTCTCTCATTTTTCTTTCTGAAAAGGAAGATTTCCATTCGCAACGATGCGAGCATCGTTTCTTCCTACAGGGCAAGACTTTTCATTAATTGAAGAGAGAGAGAGAAAAAAAAAGAACAAACTTTATCAGAATATTGGACGAGAGGAATCTTTATTGCTGCTGACAAATTTTATGACTAGTTTCACGCACTATGGATGAGTTTTCAACTTTTATTGCTTCGTCACTTCGTTCGCCTTAACGCTCTTTTTATGACATTGAATTTTTTTGCTCCATTTGCTTTGCAAAAAATTCTTATAATCATCGACGATTCGACGCTCGATTATTCCGGCCAGGAAAATCATAAATTTCTACAAAAATTACCTTGAAATTTTTCTCTCACGAACACGATTTTGGTCCGGATAATTATTCTCCTGAAAAAAAAAAAGAGAGTTTCAGAATCTGTTAAAATTCTTCTTGTCGAATAACTCGAAAGAATCTCGTAGCATGACGTTGTTCGATTCCCACCGACGAGTTTTATATTTTTCGTTTTCTTTTATCGCTCCTTTCTGTTCGCCAGACGTCTCTCATTATTTGTTGAAGTAAAAGATTATTTTTTTTCATTTTTTTTTTTCTTTTTTTTTCAAGTACGAGCATGCAGGCAGTTTGATCGGGGGCTTCGCAATTCTCGGCAATTGTAACCGCGGTGGCCTCGACCTGCGATCCTTGAATCGAATCCCACGAAATCCCCGCGCGCACAAAGCTTGTTGCTTGGGCGGACATAATTTCCAAGGTTCACTGTCGACACGCTGTTAAACGAGTATCACGAGTGCTCGGTGTGAACCTGTTCATTGTATACGAACATCGAGTCGCTCGAGCCTTTTTTTTTTTCACAGCCCTTCACCGGTCCCTCGCCAATTTTTTTTTTTTCTCCTTTTTTTTCATCAATCGAATTGAAGAATTATTTTATTTCAAAAATTCAAACCGAAATTCAATTCTTCACAAAAGCAATTTCAATGCGAAGAAAAAAATTTTTTCGATCTCTGAATAAATCTGAAAAGAAGAAGAAAAAAAAAAAAGAGATTTTTGCATCGAGCAACGACGATCGACGAGCAAAAACTTTTCAATTCCGACTTTTGTTTTCTCGCGCCCGACTCTAATTTCAGAGAGCTTCATAAAGTTTTCAGTCACGCAGAAGCCATTAAATTCCGGTAACAGAGGGCATCCCCGCTAAATTCTTTGTTTGCTCCTCCCGTCGCCGCATAATTGAATAAGCCCCGCGAAACAACTGGAAATCGGGAATAGCGAGATTTTCGAGATAGCTCGAGAGTTCAAGGTCATCCCGTTTATTTGACACAAATATTCTCAAGGACGCGAGTCAATTCGTGTGCAACGAGAACGTCCGAACGAATTTCTCTACCGAAAGGGATTTTTTTTTATAAATAAAAAAAAAAAAGCACGAATCGTGTTTGATAATGACGATAAAAGGGAAAGTGAAAGGGAAATAGCATGAAAAATTAATGTACGAAAAAAGACGCTGAGCGATTCATTATTATTCAAGAATCTAACAGTCCATTCTCGGAGCTTGGTAAGCTGTTAAAACTCGAGTTAAAAGAAGATTTTAAACTCGAGTTAAAACCTTCACACCGGAACAAACGCTTTGCTCGACGAGTGTACGAAATTATAAGATGCCGGTAGAGGGTGTGGGAGATTCGACACGAAATTCATTTTCTCGATGGTAGCAGCTCAGGAGGAGCAGTAGCGTGCGTAAAAATTGATTTTTGCTTAAGGGAGAGGATACATTTGCTCGTTGAGGCAGCAGCAGCAGCAGCAGCAGCAGCAGGATGCTCGCGGTAGGAGAAAACGGCGAGCACACGTGTAGCCTCGGAGTTTCGGTGGGTCTGATTGTGTTTTCTCTTGACCCAGATACTCCCCAGGAGCCCGGGGACTCTAGTCCCATAACGCTTTCTTGTCCAAAAAATCTTACGACTCTCGTAACTGCAGTCGGACGCGTAGTTTCTTTTTCTTTTTTTATTCACAAATAATGCTGCTGCTGCACACGTGAAAGTAAGTCGTCGATGAATCACTGCTCGTTATCTCCGTTTCGAAAGAAAAACAGCTCGAAATAAAATTTCATTAGAGTCTGACGAAAAGCAGTGAATCAATCTCGTTTAAAAAAGTAATTTTTTTTAATCGAGTCTTTCGACGACGAAAAAAAAAATCGTTTCCAAGCTTTCCTCGCCCGGCTAATTCGAGACTCGAGGATCAATATTTATTTTTTCTCTCTCCTCCTGCCCCTGCTACAACGCAGTCGACCGTACGCGAACGTCTTTGATTCGAGTTCGGCAAGTCTTTTTCCCTCGAGAACGAAGCCCCGGATCAGAGGCCTCTCTCTATCCAAGCATTATATTTTTAATCTCGTTTCTCTATCGTTTAACACGAGTTTTGTGCTGCGTGTATACGATACGATCAGCAGCCACCCTAATAATACTTGCTTTCTTCTTACGTGTGTTTATATATAAAATGGAGAAAAAGTATGTATATGCGCCCTTGCGCGAACGAGGAAAGCCACCCCGGCGCCAGTTGCGGTGAAGGCGGCGTCCTTCATCACTCGGGCCACTCACCCGCCTGCCCAGCCGCGTGTCCGAGTTGGTAATCAATAACTTCTCGCAGCAGTAGTCACCACCACCCTACCTACGCCGTAGCTTTACACCGCCAGCCAACCCCATCCGTGTACTTTCCCTCTTGCTTCTCCTCTCGCTTCTCAAACCCTCCCTGTTGAAACAAAACAAGAAAAAATATATATAAACTCGCGCCAGCCGAGCATCAGCATCAGCAGCAACCTTTTGCGGTTTTCTTTCCTTTATTTTTTTTCTCCTTCTTTCTCGTTGTTTCCCAAACTCCCTAGCGAGTTATACTCTCAAATTTCCTTTCCTCAAACTCTCTCCTTCTTTACATAACTTTCTTGTCTCACTCAACGATTACATCGTTAAACCAAAAGAGAATTCGCAATGGAAAAACAGTTTTCGAAACTTCCAAGACTCTTTACTCGACTCCCTTATCTTTATATCTCACTACATTTTTCTCTATCAACGTCTTTTCGTTCAAAAACTGTTTACGGCTCGACGAATGAATATTTATTTTCGTCTGACGCTTTGACTTCATCTGGTTTTAACGCTTCTTCGTGCATTCCTCGATGCTCGTCATCTCTCTTCGTTGGTGAACGCTAATTTACGTACAGAGTCGATGGCAATGATCAAGGAAAAAAAAACAACGTTTCTTCGTGTCTCTCGTAACGAATTCGATTTTAAATGCTTTTCATTCGCAGTGTCATTGATTGTAGAGAATCTTGATAGATTCTTCCATATCAGAAAAAAAAAAAACAGATCCAGTTGGTTCGACCAGGATCTAATTGAATCAAATACATTTTTTTTCTTTGTCCCACGTCCTAGCAGAGCTCTGTTTGACTCAAAGAAATGATTTTCTTTCGTTCGAATATTTTTATATACAAGATCAATCGAAAAATCTATTTTTGCGATTTTCAATTTCAACAAATTTTCACAAATTTTGAAAACAAAGAAAACAGAGCTCTACTAGGACGTGGGACAAAGAAAAATAAATTCATTTGATTCAAATAGATCCTGGTCGAATCAACTGGATATGTTGAGCTGGGAAAAAATATTTATAATATTATTGACACCATATTTACTGCTGTTTTTATTACTTAATATTTCCACGGGTCCGCGACCCTGGGTGGATATAAAAATTCATTACTTTCTGGTAGTTTCGAGATACGATCCATTTTGAATAAGTATAACTTGGTTTTCCGCTATTTATGGACATCCAGAGAGCTACTCGTATATAAGAAATATTTCGACGCTCTGCGCCACGTAGTGGTCGGAGCGATAAGCTCGGACGCGACACCCGAATAAATGCACTCGAATATAATTATTTATTTGATTCAAATACAGCTTTTTAGTTGAGTAAAATAAAAATTGTTTTGATAAAAATCGAACAAATGATTCTGGTTGACTGAAATAGATCTTTTTTTCTGAGCGATATAATTATCATATTTGTCGACTCTATTATCATATCTTTCTCCATCTAACGAGCCCCCCCCCCCCCCCCATCTCTCCTTACTCGATGCAAATTTAATTTGATTACGTAATTATTGGCTGAATGAGATTCTCGTTAATAGTAAAATCAGAGGTCATTCCGCCTGAAATCTCGCTCGGCACACACGAGTCGGTGGTTAAAATGATTTTTATCGACTCAAACACGCCCTTACCCTCCTATACGAAGCGAAGCTTTTTACTTATACACTTGAACATAATGCACATGGTATACGTGTGTGTCTGTATATGCGGGCTCTGGTTTCTGCGGCTAGCCACATCCTTTTGCCTCGCGTTTCACTTTGCGGAAGCAACTTGCTATGTTGTCCTTAGCCGTATCACAGCAACACCTATCGAGCCTCACCCTTTTTTCGTTTTTTTTTTTTTTTTCCTTTCGCTCATTCGATCTCATTTGGGGTTTGGCCGATTTTTCATTTCACCCTATAAAAAGGGATTATTGGTCGAAGTGATAGAACGGCGGAGGGATTGGCAAAGAAAACAGGATGATCGATGCGAAGTGAAACGGAGACGGTTAGCTTCGTCGCGGGATTTCAATAATTTATGATCTTGTTGGTAAAGCGATAGAAAAGTTTTTCGAGAATCCATTTTCTACGCGTTTGCTCGAACAAGTTTTTATATCACGCCCGAAATATTGAGCCCCCGCTCGCCCCCTACCCCCGCGATGCTTTCATTCCGAATATCCTTTTTTCCTTAGCCGCTCGCTCCAACTTTCTTTTCTCGCAAGCATAATAAAAGGGAATACGTCGGGGAGGACCATGAGAAAGTATTTTTAAAACCAGTCAATGACAGACTGCGACGTTTTTACTCGAGTTTTTTTTTACTTTTTTTTTCTTCCAACTACTTCGCGGGCATATGCAACTTTTTTCGCAACGCTATTTTTATGGCGATCCTACTCTTTTTTCCCCAAAGCGATTTTATGGACTAAAAAATATCGGATCAAACGGATTTTCTC
This sequence comes from Campoplex capitator, assembly GCA_037576405.1. Lineage (NCBI taxonomy): Eukaryota > Metazoa > Arthropoda > Insecta > Hymenoptera > Ichneumonidae > Campoplex > Campoplex capitator. Next base: position 309,358 of record JARBWI010000323.1, on the reverse strand, counting down.
GTTTCGGTGCAACTCGAATCGAATCGCTCCGGTAAATCCATCGAGTATTCATAGCCCGAGAAACATTTCGTTTTCAGAATTTTATCAATCAATTCGGAATCACTGTTTTGACAATCCGCATTGAAACGATAATTTGAAGAGAATCAACTTTTCTTTTTTTTAATTTGACTTCGATTTTTTAATTACAATTATTCTGGAGTTATCAGAAGATTTTGTTGAACAAAATATTCTTCGACGAATCATCAATTTTATTTATTCCAACGAACCAGTTTGGCGCTCTTTAGTTTACTAAAAACATTTGGGATTTTGGACTCTTTTTCTTGCCTCAAATACTTTTTGAAAAATCCACAAGAGGAATCCGAAAGAAAAGAGACAAAATTTTGAAGCAAAAGAGCCTTAAAGTTTCTGAAGAAAAAAATCAACGAATTTTATACGACGAAAAAAAAAATATATATTTTTCTATCAAATCGATAATTTCGTAACAGCGATGAAACATTTGTCAGCAGTTTTGACAACCGAATCAATGAAATGTAAATAATTCGCAGGAATATCAGCGAAAAGATGGGTTGAAGATTGATATAACGAAATATTTGAATGAATAAAAAAAAAAAAAAATTTTTTTCAAAATGAGATTCAAGGTCTGGAGGCATCTCAATAACAAGAAATGTTAATTATATTTCAGCCCGAGCAGCACGGCTCTAGGTTCGCTCAGTCAACTGAAGGAGTATCTGACGACTCCGGGGACTTGCAAGTGTGGCCTCGAGTGCCCTTTTAGGCCCGAGCGTGTCTTCAACTTCGACCCGAAGGTCAGTAAAAACATTTATTCGAGTATAGTAGTATACACGCTCGAGTAACGATGAGAAACTCGCGAGATGCGAGAATCTGGTTAAGAATATATTAAACGAACGAATCAAGTTGTCGAATCGTAGTTGTATTTGCATCCGTTTGTGCACCGGCATTGTCGCATTGTCCGGAGGGCACTAAAGAACAAAAAAAAAAAAGAAACTGAGAAAAGTTGGAGGCTTCTAGGGAGTAAACAAGTTTGTATAAACTCGCGCGAGCAATCTCGGGCAAAAGCCCTAAGATAAAAATGGCTTTCTCACAACCGCGAGCGTATAGTCCGAATAAAATTCCCCTCGACGCCCATTATATCGACTCGTACGTTCCTATTGCCAACGACAAGGTCAAATATGTTCAAACTAGGATAAAACTCGTTGGAGAACACGGCGAATGGTTGCTCGAATCATCGACATCGATTCTCATAATCAAATAATTCAGTTGCCTCTCAATAGCTTTTTATTGATTTAACTCTTACGTATTTACGTATTACCACTTACGTAGAGACACACACACACGTAAAGATCTCGTTCCAGGTTTGATGAAGCAGCAAAAAGTTTATTCGAACGATTTATTCTCGAAGCAACTAAATCACTCTATTCTCGTAATTCAAGCTTGCCGAGAGAGAGAGAGAGAGATTCCATAATACATCTTCGTTCTCATTATTCATTCTAATAGACCCATTTACTTGTTATCAGATTTTACAGCTAGCTCGAACGACTTTATAGCTAAAACAGTCAGTCATTTGAATAATCTAGTACGAGGACTACTCGAATAGCATTTATAATATAAGCTCATGTTTGTGCGAGTGTTAGTGTGCGGGAGCATGTGTCCGGAGTGTAGAGAAGTATTTTCTGGTGTGCGATCACGTCCTAAAATTGAGGAGTATACGTGAGCGAGCCATAAGAGACAAGCGGGCTGTAGCCTCGCTACTTTCAGGCAGCCGAGAGGGACAAGAGGAGGGGGGCACTTGAGGTGAATGTTTTGTGAATGGTCGGTACATGTCTGGTGACTGCTCGAACCTGATATCGACCTGGGTATACAGTAACTCTCGTATTCAGCCGTAACTGCTCTGGCATCGTCTGCTGCGCTATGCTCTTCACCGGAGCGTGCTCTCTTTTCTTCTCTCCTTCTTTCTCTCTCTTTCTCTCTCTCTCTCTCTCTCTCTCTCTCTCTCTCGGTAGTAATGGAACTTCTACCAGTTTGCGCATCAACCCCTTTCTTCGGCTCTCCCACCCTCCCCCCTGTACTTCTACGTGCTGCTTCTTCTTACAGCCCATCCCGAATTCACCCCGGAGCTATCCTATTTTCCGTTTTCATTCTCTTTTCACACTTTTCAGGCTTCTTTATCCTCGTCCATTCACTCCTTTATTTTATTATTTTTAATCTCTCTCTCTCTCTCTCCCCCCCCCCCCCGATCGAGGGGCCTTTTCATTTCGAAAAGGTTTAAAGAGAGCACCGTTGTGCATGAAAATTTGAGATTTCCATCGGGCCAAACAGATATTATTTTGGGACTTTTTGCTCCTGATGGAAACTCGCGAATTTTGATTTTATCGGCATTTCAAAAGCATCCACTTTTGTCAATATTGTTGTCGGAATTCGAGTCTATGCTTATTGAACCGATGAGGAACGATTCTGAGCTTCGATTTGGACTAGGAATAATGCTGAGGAGAAGAGGGAATTAAGGGCTAATTCGAAATGTGAGAACGGGAAGATATGATCCTGTCGTTCGAGTTTTTTTTTTTTTTCTCGAACCAGGAGCCTCGAGTCAGCGAAATGTGGAGCTAGGTCAGCCCTGATTCGAATAATAATGGACGAGAAAAAAATACCTTTATCTTCGTGGATACGGTTAACCTGATCGAGTTTTAACCTTATATACATATCGAAAACCAGTTTAACGTCGTTTCGAGAAAGATAAAGAGGCTTCTTTGAAAAGGAGAAACGAGATGGAGAGGAGTAGGTTAAAATAATAAAAAAAAAAAAACACAATTTCATTCGTCAAACATTGATTCGATTCTGATTTTTTGTTTTTCAATTTGCTTTTTCTTTTTATTTTTACCGAAAATACGAAGCAGCAGTCTTCGCAAGGTCATTATTCTCGATGTATTTCGAACGCTCTTGCCGCGCACCAGCATCGACAACGATTCATTTTCAGACAAGCTTATAAACGCGATCGAATAAATAAAACATGCTTTGATTCGGGGGGATCAATTACTTCGCTCTGCTTTCACTTTTCACTTTCATATCGTTACCGAATCATTGTGATTGGGCGACCGGAATAACCCGACCAATGAGAACGCGTGGATGAGGTGAAGGTGAAAAGTGAAACTAACCGCAATTGATCTCTCGCGCATAACAGAACGATTGAAGCTCTGCAGAACAACCAGTTACGATTATTCATTTTTCAAATTATACTCCTCAAACCTCTTTATCTTCGTACACATCGTTCTCTGGGAAGGATTTTTTTTTCTTTTTCTACATCCGAGTAGTTGAGACTCGACGAATATACTCAACTGAGTCGAATCAATCTTTCGCAGACGAAATATTCATCATTGAGGATTTTTCAGACTCCGGTAATTCGATGTGTTGGTCAAAAATTTGCAAAAATACGCCTTGAATCAAGGAAATCAGTAAAAAAAAAAAATACTAAAATCAAAGGGCATTTCAGTACGATTTGAATGAACATGATTCGGCTTCTCAGTCGAATTAAATTCATTTGAGTAAAGTGTCCAAATTTTTTTTTCTTCAAAATGACTATTTTTTAATTATTTTCAATTTATATTTTTATATTTGGACTCAAAAACAATGAATTCGTCACTCATATTTTACAATCCATATTTCCGGGATAAAAAACCGTGAAAAACAATTTTCTAGTTATTTCTCAAACTCGTTCGATCCTCCACTGACAAATCGATCTTTTTTCAAGCTCGCCATAAATATGAATTTGAAGTTTTTAACCCCCCCTCTCGAATAACAAAATGTAAAACAACTTTGCAAACGTAGAAAATGACGGACGAGCATTTAATCGGATTTCCAATAGTTATGAACGAATCGTAGAAGTGATCCAACAAAATTTTCTGTTACATCGAAGCATTATCAGCTGATAATCATAGAAATAGATTGAGAATATTGAAATTGGAACGTTGACGAGGGATGAAATCGGGTGTTCCATCGATCTATTATTAACTGACAATAATGGCAGCAAAAGCGCTTTTATCTTCCAGTGGCTGCGGCCGTAAAATCCCATTTATATATAAACAGAATTCACTTTTTATACGAAGAGAGAGAGAGAGAGAGAGATGTAGATATATGTATATAGCAGGGGTTGATTGCGAGTATATAGGCAACGAGGTCGTCTTGATGAGCGGTCGAGCGTGTGGAGCCTGGAAAAGCGAATAGACATCGTAGGAAAAAGGGGTCGGAAGTCGAAAAGGCGGGAAGAGCAAACGAGAGAGTGAGAGAGTAGAGTTAGCTCATGTACGTGGGTAGCGTGTGAATTAAGATCGCCGGGATTCAAGTTGAGCGCCACTATAGAACTGCATTCCGTGCTGGCTCTGTACCCTGCTGGTGACCGCTGTTCCTCCGCTTCACTCGCAGCTCCCTTCGTTCTTCGCTGGCTCTTACTTTGCCGCGAGACTTCCCAACTCCGTATGCGAATCGCCCCAACTTATTCTTGCTCTCGAATTAAAATTCACCTTTTTTTTTTTTTTCACCATTTCCGGGATACTTCATCACTCCCTTCTCCGAGTCTCTGCTCCCTTGACCAATCCATCCAAGAAAAACTCTTTGTTTTCAGGTTTTTTTTTTCCTGTCGATCTCTCGCGGACAACTAAAAACCTGTGGAAAGTCTTTTTTTTTCGTTGAGATTCATAGAACATTCAATCGTTTAAACCTTTTTCAAATAAGCTGTCAACTCTCTCAGAAAACTTTTTGTTTTAAGCCACCTGGAAAGGGCTCGGTGCAAGTGGATTTGGAATTTAGAAAATCGTTCGATAAAATCGAAAATTTGTGGTTCGTCAACTTCTGACAGTTTGTAGGTTCCTTCGAGCAGAAATCTCGAGAAAAAAATGTAGATTTTTCAGTATTCAAAGTATCCAATGTCAAGGCGAATAATTTTTCAATATTTACAAAACTTTCAAGAACAAAAAAATCGATTTATAAATATACGGAATTAAAAAAAAACTTGAGATCGTCAAGGAGGATAAAAGTCAAGAAGAAAAAGTAGTTAATCTCGATAGATCGGATGTTTCCGATAATTAGGTTGATTGAGAGATTGTTAGCTTCTTAGTTGGTGGTCGATCGAAGGAATTATTGAAACGATGAAAGAAGATGAAAGAAAAAGAAAGAAAAATTGAAAAAAAAAGGGGGGGAAGAGCTCTCGAGTACTTGGCCGCCTGTCACTCAAGGCCACCGAGTCGCGGAGCGTGTAGAATTTACGTACACGCAGTTCGCGTATACTCGGAACACGTATGCCCTCCAAGACATTGGCTGGAGGTCGAAGAATCCATGCGACGGCTCCCAACTCGTTGTTGCATCTTTAACTCTCGCCATTTAATTTTTCTCTCTTGGCAATCGCGACCGCGCGCGCGCCCTCTCTGTCATCGTCATCAACGAGTTTTGCATCTCGTTTCATGCCTCCTTCTTCTTTTATGCCCGTCACAAGGATCCTCAGGAAATTTCAGTCGAATCCATTCCCATAAACGATTCTACTAAATTCCCATCGAAAGCGAATCCCAATTAAGTTTCAATTGTTTAAACAAACCGGGACTATTTTACCCCCTCGGAAAAGCACTCTCGAATTCACCGGAATCATTCTATTCACCGCTCACTTTCATGCTTGAGACCGAACGAGCATACTTAATTATGTACTCGGAGAAGCGAGATCCCTCCGCCGTAAACATCCCCGTTAAACAAGCGAATCTATTAGCTTGAAAAATAATGAGGAAAATTGCGAAAAATTAAGCAGTGACCACCCAAGAACAACGCATATAAATATCCTCATAAAATTCAACGATTCACCAATCACGTTTCAGTCTCATTTTAATGAGTTTTCTTTGCATAATTCAACAATTTAAGATCAAAATTTTCTAAATTGCAAGTCATTCGATGAAGAAAACTCGAAATTTTTTCAGCGAACGATGATTTTTCTGACATTTCTTTTGTTATAAAATCAGCGATTTGTTTTCCAAGTTCAAATCGTAATGGCAAAAATGATGATCGATATTGAGCATCGAATAAAAGTTTATTGGCAGAATCTCTTGTGATGAGAAATTGGAAAAATTAGTGTAGAAATTTGAGCGATGATGGGCTTGCGGGGTGAGCACCCCTGTTGCTTTTGCGGACGAACGAGATTCCTTGGCAGAGCTGTATACTCACTATACTACGACATACGTACGTACTCGATATCGCGGCGGTACGGTCCATCGTGTTACGGTTCGCAAAAATACCTATGGGGATTGAAGCGCAACAGTGCGAATACACGAGTATAAAGGGGGGGCTTACCTAGAGACGAAGAGCATCTGCGCGCTTATGTATACACACACGGGGATCGCCATGCGAGAGAAGAAAGAGGAAAAAAGAGAGAGAGAGAGAGAGAGAAGAAAAAACGAGAACGGGAGAGCCCCGAGGGTGCGTGTCTTGAGATTTTAGTAGCGTCGAAGGTGAACCAAAGATAATATATCAAAACTATCACCAACTCTTTTCAATAATTTGGAATTAATTGAAAAAATTCATTGATTAGAGAAAGAAAATTTGGAGAATTGAAACTCGATGGGATTCTAAAATATTGTTGATGAAAATGAACAATTGTTTTCGTTCACTCGATGAAAATTAGATGGAAAGAATCAGTGCGATTGCTCTGGATTTTTAAATTAATATTTCCAAGCCACAAGGGGAAAGAGGCTCGAAGGAAAAGCCCTGGGATAAGCCAAGTTTTAATATTCAATATTATTTTATTCAATCCTTTTATGAATTGCTCATTGTTATATTGTCAGGTGGCGACACGTCCCTGGAGCCCGGAGCGAGGTAAAAGGCGAGAAATGAACAAGCTCTGCAATCACAAAAGGAAACTTTTGTCTACTACCGGTGCAGCGAGTCCGGTTGCATCTTCAACCCCGAATATCCCGATATCTTCCTTCGAAGCTGCCACCCCGATATCAACAATGCACGTGGGTTCTCCTTCGTCCAATTCGACAGACTCGATAGAACAATCGAGGAAAGGTAAAACTCATTTTTTTTCCCTATTTAACCATTATTTTTGAGCCGAAAATCATTTTGGCTTCTTATATCAGTGTTAAAACTTTTTTTTAACATTTTCACAGATGGACTGAGCAAGAAAAAAAAGAGAAAATTAGCAGCCACTGGGAATATTTACTCCGGCGTTTCTACTACACAACTCCCTAACCAGGCCATCGATCCATCCACAGCTGATTCGATGCAGTCCTCGTTAACCTCCAAAAATAATCAGGTATTTAACGTTTTTTTTTTTGAAACTGTAAAAATTATGAAAAATTTTTTACAGTTTCATCATTTTTCCAAAAAAATATTACTTCCTCTTTTGCGACAAAGTCATTCCAATAGAACTTATAAAAGGTGAAAAAAACAAAATGGATAAAAATGTTTTCGAATAACTTAATTTACTTGCGTAATATTTACATTCGAGTTTACTAATATTTTGATGGATTAGTCAACGATTTAATTGGATTATCGGAATGTGAGAATTATAATAATAATCAATTGGAATTCCAGGTGTGGCAATCGGGAAATGCTTCGCCGCAGGTTGATCGAACGAGCAACCGCGAGGCGTCGAGTCACCGTTCGATCGACATTTGTAACCCGGTGAGCGTGGAAACGGGGGTTTGCGGTGTAGTGAATTCTCAACAGAGGCTTAATCAACAAAATATGACGAACGTATTAATGGGAAATCCTCTGATAATAAATCAGCGAGGTTTACATCGTGTGAATAATTTGACTCAGCAGCAGCAGCAGCAGCAACAGCAGCAGGAATCGTTTCAGCAACAACAACAACAGCAGCAACAGCAGCAGCAGATGCAATTGCTTCACTGTCAACAACAACAAAATATTGTAGCGAATCAATTGACCCAGCAGCATTACGTTAATCATCAATTGGAACAACAGCCGCAGATAATTAACAATCAGCATAAAATTCGTGCCCTTCACAACAACACGAAAGAGCATATTATGCCGACGAAGCAGTGTCTATCGATGGGTGATTCGAACAAAAATTTTCTTCATCAAACGGATATACGACAAGTTCAACATCGTCAACCTCAACAGCACGTTTTACAGGCGGATGCTCACGGCAGATTTCAAATCGAGATCAACCATCAAGCTGGTCAAATTTACGAAACGCAGCAGCCGTACTCGAATCAAACGTCAGACGATCGTAATATCGAAAGTACAATGCATCGGAATAACATGAGAGTGGAATCGTGTCTCGACGGTGAGGATAACGATTCGACGAGGCGGGGGGATCTTTTGGAGCAGGCATCTATGATCCCGAATCAATCGCCGATGATGCAGTGTCACCAGATCGTTCAAAATGGTTTGTTGCCACAAAATATGAATCAGGTAGAAACGACATATTCTCAAGAACAATTGGTATTAGGAACGAGACAAAATTGTACCGAAAGAAGCAAGGCAACGTCGGATCGTAAGATTCCGCAGCATCAGCAGTTGGAAGCATTTCCCCAGGTGGGAAGAGAGATTCGTAACAACGATGTATCTCAGCCGGAGCCGAATATGCCTGCGTGGCAACAGCATCAAATGAGAATGAACCCCGTAAACGTTTCGTCGTACAAAACTCAGCCTGGCAATTGTTCCCTCCCAGTACCCGAAGTATCGTGCAACAGTTTCGATCGCGTACCACCGTTGCATCACCACATTCCCCAAGTTTTCGCTTGGACCGAAGAATTAGCGAAGAAGAAGCCCAAGCCTGGTAAAGCGACCAATAAGAAACAACGACAGCATCACAATCTCGTTGAAACGAGATACTCGATCGGCATCGAAGCGCCAAGCTCGAGTGATAAGTTTGACGATTCGAAAAATCGCGTAGATACACAGATATCATCGATCGCTAACAACACCGGAAATAGTCCTTCGTTTCTCGAGGATCCGAGCGGATATCTCGCGCAGCAAACCGCGCTTTTGAACAGTACGATATCGAGACAAACCGGCGTTGGTAGTTCGCGAATTAACAACAATTTTTCAACCAACACCGTCGAACAAATTGAAAATCCTGATACAGTTATTTGCAACGAAAGTGTAGGAATTTACGTTCAGCAACAACAGCAGCATCAACAGCAGAGGCCATCGTCGCTCTGCGACTCTGTTAAAAATCACGCTACTTCACCGGTCCTCGTGCACAGCAGCAGCGTACCATCGAACTCGGATAATTCTTTATCATTTTACAACCAGTCGGTCCGTGCCGAAAAGCCGGATACGAGATCCGCCTACATTCAAGATCAGTACGGAGACGAGCGAGACGCGTATCGAACCGATCAGCCCGACGATCCGGTCACATCCTCGACCTTTGCGGAAAGATTCACCTTCAACGAAACTCAACGTCAGGTAGATCCTCGGCCGATACAGGGCGGAACGGTTAGCACGAGTTACGGTTCCCCGGCTGGGAGTAGCAGCAGCGGCGGTAGTTTGGCTAATTCGGAAAGTCCACCGAGCTCGAATTCGGCTCTTTCGCAACCACCAACTCCTCGCAACTCGTCCGAGCCTTCGACACCGCAGAGTTGTTATTCCCAACCGGCAACTCCTTACTCTTGCTCCACCTCGGCCATTTCTTTACCCACTCCTCCCCTCGAGCCACCGAGTCCCGGTTTTCATAACAATCCTGCGGCTACCCCATTCGGTACTTGGAACAATAAGCCGACGCACGGAGGGCTTCAAGAGCAAAATATTTCCGGTGTCGGAAATCGTTATCCAACGACGACCACTGTCTCGAGCAGCATCTCACCGAGTCCGCCACCAGCCCCGTCGTCCTCGCAGACACAAATGTCACTGTCATCCGCCGAAAACGTGCCTTCCCATCTCTCGGTGCATACGAATCCGCATCCGTCCCAAAATCCGTTGGATCTATATCAACAACAACAGCAGCAACAGCATCAACAACAGCAACAACAGGATCACTCGAATCAACGAGATCTCGTGATCCAACGCGGTGCCGTTGCCTCGAGCACCATAGTAACTACGATGGCGAGCGGACACACCTTCAGTAGCAACACTATAACGTCAGTTCTTGCCGGAAGAGCGAATACCGCGACCGTTTCTATAAACGCTTCGTCGTCGGTCAATCCAATTATATCAAACATAGCGGGCCACGTCAAGGGCTCGCGTTCACAGAGACAACATCATTCTAACAGCATGAATAATTTTACTACCGGAATGATATTACCCACCTCGGCTGGTGTAGTTGGAAACGTCGTTAATTCATCGATAACCCCATCTAATACGGGTCATAATATGAGTGTATCAAAATCCCCGTTGGAGATGGTACAGAGTGTAGTGAGCAGCATACAAGTGCCTAAAACGAGTACCGCTCCAACGGTCCAGCACAGTCAACAAATGCATCACAATCATCATCACCATCACCATCATCATCACCACAATCAGCAGCAGCAGCAGCAGCAACAGCAGCAGCAACAACAGCAACAGCAACAACAACAGCAATCGAATATTCAAGTTCACAATGTTCTGACGACATCGGGAGGCGGTATGCTTAAGCAAACAACGAATCCAGCTGCGGCGGCAGCAGCCGCAGCCGCAGCCGCTGCGGCTTCTTTCCCGCCCGGTCATATTCTCGTTTCGAGCGGTGGTCAGCTGATAATGGCGAGTACCGGAGGTTCCAACATCAGTGGGGTGATGCCGCCCCCTCAAAATCCAACGAAAATGTTACAAAACGGTAATTCGATGCCTCCGCTATCGGTATCACCGATCGTTACGAACGTTAGCGCCGGTCAAGTAATGCCACCGGTCGGTGTAGCCCAGCAAATGATTGGTCAGCCGACCGTACTGGTAAATACGATACAAGCGCCAGTGCTGATACAACCCGGAGTTATGACGATGGACGGTATCGGACAGAACGTCCAAATCCCCCATTTAACAATGGCCACCGGAAACGTACTGCAAAATACTCATTCGATAATCGACGCTAATCAACAGGACGCGAGCCGCGGCTCGAACCTGATGAACAGACAGTCGAGCGGCATTCTATCGCCCGCCGAATCGAGCATGAACAAGAAAAAAGTGTATAAAAAGCGAAAAAACAATTCTCAAACGATCGCTTCGATGCTGCAGATCGCTTCGTCCCAACATAACTCAACGACGGGTATGCTTCTACAGTCCCAGTCGAATTTTGCCCAGCAAAACTTCCAGTCAGCGGGCCTCGGTGGATCGATGCTTCAAGCCTTGACCATCGTCCCCGGCAAGGGTGGCGCGCCCGCTCAACTCGTTATGAACAGTCAGGCCGGAGGTGCCCAAGCCGCGCAATTCAACACCCAACAGATAATAACCAACTCACAACCGTCGCAACAAATCAATTTGCTTCAACCGGTTAATCTGTTGAACGGGACGACCGGAATGATGCAGAATTTTCCGACCATCCAACAGTTCATCGTGCCCGGTCTAGGCAGCATGGTCATGTCGACCGACGGTACAGCCACCTTGTTACAGGACACCGGTAATCTTGGCATGCAGCTTCAGATACAAAACGTAAACGGACAGAATGTTTTGACACCCGTGCAAAGTCACAGCGCCGGTATATTCAGCCCGGGACAAGGAATACTCGCGACTGGACCTGCCGGCATGGTTATCCGCGCGCCCCAGGCAAACGGTGGCAAAATAATACAGCAACACAGTACCGGAGCACAATTTTTGTCCCCCAACGGTGGTCAGTTTCTCGTGAACGGTTCAACCTCATTCGGTAATCAATTGAGCCCGATAGTCGCCAGTGTCAATCCCAATCAACAGATTACTTTCAACACCTCTCAGGTACGTCCTGCTCAGGGCCTCCAAGCTCAGCAAGAATTCATACAAATGAACGGCCAAACGTTGATGGTCCCCTGCGCAACATCACAAAACATAGCCGTATCGTCGGCGGCTGCTAATCAACAAAATACAACATTCGTACAACAGAATACTACGATAGTTCAACAACAAACTACCATGGTATCGAACAGCCAGATATCGGGCTTTCAAACCGCTCCTTCACCGGTGAACAATGCTAACAGAGTCGAGAGATCTCCCATAAACGTCGATCTCAATCAGTCGTACGTTGTTAATTCCGCTATTATAAACAAAGCCAAAAATCTTGGACAATCCGCCGAGTCGGATATATCCCATCAACAGCATCACCAACAACTACAACAACAACATCAACAACAACAAAAGCATCAGCAAAAGTCTCTCAATAATCATAATAATAGTCATAATAATATTGTTAATAATAATAGTAACGCTAATACTAATAATAATACTAATAATAATAGTAATGTTAATAATAATCATCACAACCGTCATCAAGATCAGACTCACGATAATTCTAATCGACAACAACAACAACAGCAGCAGCAACACGTACTCAGTAGTACCAGTGGAAACAATACGAAAAATCTTCTTCGAGTCACTGCTGGCACGGTGAACCTCGGAAAAAATCAAGCAGAACAGATCGACGATCAGCGATACAATCAACTGATGGTCAGACATTCCGTTTCAACCCAAACCGCCGTAGCAGCCGCTGCCGCTGCAAATCAAATTAACAACTCCAAACTCACCGGCCAAGGAGGATCGCCTCCTGATACGACCACACACAGCCCTGGTAATAGCCAACGTTCCAACAGCCCTGCTGTCGATACAACCACTCATGGAGCAGCTTCTCCCGCACCCCAACTCACTCATCATCGTCACTCTTCGTCCACAGTAAGAAAATATATATTTTTCCTAGCTCTTTTACATATAAAATATAAACTTTTCTATTTGAAATACCAAAATAGTACCTTGACATAAATTGCTGCAGCTCCGAAACTAAGAATTTAAAATTCTAATTTTTGTTTTCTTCGACTTCGCCATATGTTTGAAAATTAAATTTTTTCATCCCCAATAACTCGAAAGAGTTTCGTAACTATTTCTTAAAAAAATTGATCTAAAAAGGTTGATTTTCCACACTCGTAAACTCACGATTGACAATTGAGTTTTAATCTGTATCGTTTTTTCTATTCCAACAGCCCATGGTTCATTGCATAACGAGTAGCGAGCCGGACTCGGCAGATCTTCAGGCAATGACGGACGATTGGAGGATGCAACAAATGGTGACGATGAAGGAGATGATAACACCGAGCCATTCGGATCGGCGAGTCCAGCAGCAGCAGCAGCAGCATCAGCAACAGCAACAGCAACAGCAGCATCAACAGCAACAACAGCAGCACGATGGACAAACGTACGTCGAGTCTACCGTTTCGACAGGGATCCAGGTTGGTAGCTCCGTAGAGAATGGTGTCAGCAGAGAAGCGGTTCGTCTAACCCTAATAGATATGGAACAAGGGGCCGATACGACACACCCAGAATACACACACCCTGACTCGGGGCAGGAGCACATGGACACCTCGTCACCAAATCATTCAATATATTCAGACACTGTGGAAAATTCAGCGTCGGGGGATCAGCCAATCGTCGATAAATCTCAAATTATATTGATCTCGAATGATCGTTCTTCTTCTTCTTCTTCTGCTTCTTCCTCCTCTTCTTCTTCTTCCTCTTCTTCTTCTTCTTCTTCGTACGACGAGTACAAGGATAACACATTTTCATTATACACACATAGTAAATACGTACCAACACTATATAACGATCATCACAACACAACACAACAAAGTGAGAGGAGCGTGGTGCTAGAGCGTCAGCCAATTTTATCGTTATCCGGTAGCAGTCCCATTGTCCCCGAATATTATAATTCGACTTTTATTCCTCCGGGCAACCTCCAAGAGGAGGACGATGACGAAGACGACGAGGACGATGACCGTTACATTGCCGAAAACGACGATAACGTTTACGTTTCACAATTTTGTCCCCAATTGACAACGGCTCGACAGCTCGATAAAAAATTCGCCAAAATCATACAATCCGAGAATCCAGCTTCCCTGACATTCTCAGCCACGCTACCGTACTCGAGCGACAAAGTAACAGGCTTGGATATCCCAGTAATGCCACAAATGTTGCCTCCGACCTCCCTTTATCCGCATCTATATCAAAATAATTCCGACTCTTGCAGTCGACGTCTTCCGCCTCCTCCGCATCAATGGCAATATCAGACTAGCACCGGGTACATTAAAAATCGGGAATCAGAAGGGAACGCTTGTCAGAAATCATGGCCCGAGCTGTGAATCTAAATATTGTCACGGAGTTGTTGGATTAATTGTACATTTTCACGATGGAAAGTTATTCTCATCGTCATTAAATCTTATCGAAGCTTAATCACGCTTTTTTCAAATTATATATATATCTATATATATATACACACACGATTACACTCACATTATATATACATATATATATAATTACTTGAATCAACGAATACGTACTCGACACATATATTATTAAGTTTGTAATTAGTTTGTATTTAACATTGTTTTCACAGCTTCTCCATAGGAGTATCCAATAATCGTCTTTAGAAATTATTATTTAAAAGAAAAACAAAAAAAAGCGTACATTGCAATAATGTAATAATCAACGAGATTAACGAGGATCGTTCTCGTTCGTCGGGAACGATTCTCGCAGGAAATATATTCACGATATATACGTGTTTATAAGTCCCGCGGTTTCTCACAATGTTTTCAATAAATTCATGCTCAAGCGAATGATTTTGTTGCCCTTTCGATTTGATTATTTAACAAAATTTCCTCAGCCATAAAAATGCGTCATCGAGAGAGAGCATGTGTAATTCGGGTTTTTGTTCAGCCTGTTATTATTTTTATTTTTTATTTTTTTCTTCAATTTGCCAATTATATTTGCATGTCGTGTTTCAATGCCCCAAATATCGATCGCGTTTATTTTTATTTTTTTTTCACAAATTATCGAAAGATTTGTATTCGCAGTCGAACGATTTCCGAGCTCGATCCGATACCGGATTTCTTTTTTTTTTGTCGGGGCAATTTAAACAATAAAAAATGAATAATAAATAGCATGCGACTGTCGTAGAATTGTGTATGAGATTATCGAGTTGTCTTTAACACAGATCTATGCTTCGGAGACGTCGGAACAAACCGAGGGTGTGATGAGCACGGTCAGGTGCGAGAGCCGGGGAATCAAGCGAAAGCTCACCTCCGTACACAACATGCACCCGATTCTGCATGAAGACCAGGATGGTCAGTATTTTGTTATGTAATATCTTGAATACAGAAAAAAAAAGAAAGAAAGAAAAAAAAAGAAGCAAAGTATCACGTTTTCCGCGCTGCAATTTTCACGTGCTTTTTGTGGATCTAATCGCTGCATGAACGAAACTGATTTCTACATTTCTATTGGTCGGGGCCTTGTATGCTTTATTACGTAAATAATTAACAAATTTTTTTTTTTCAATATTTGGCTATTTTTGAGGCATGATTGTGACGTTGCTTGAAATATACTAACAAAAGTGTGTGTTTTTTTGTTCTGTTGAAAAAATTCCTTTGTGGAATTTTTTCTTCAGGACTTCGAGGAATGTTTGACGCCTCCGGGCGTGCATGATGCACCGAAGCTTTTTCAAGTTTTGCCTAGAATGTTGTTGGTCATCCCCATTCGTTTGTGTTTAGTACAATGGTGGTCGAGAGGCAAAAAACAAAAGTTGTTTTTCCCTGACATCCTCTTCGGCATCTTCAGCAAATATAATACGGTTCTAACCCATGTAAAAACACACGGCATATCATCATACGAGCGTGTGCTCTCTGCTACATGAATTTTCAGTGAACGACTGAGCGAGGGACGAATCGTTGACACGAATTCTCGAGACTCATCTGTATATATTTTAAACCGTGTCTCCCTCATCCACTCACCATAACGCACAAAACATCAGCTTTATTCGTTTTGTACAACGTACATGAATTGATTCATTTATTTATTTATTCTCGTACTACATTCATCACCGGCACAATGGTACATAAAAAAAAAAAATAAAACGTCGTATATGCAAAATTGATCACATTTCGAGAGTGAATGCGTGTACGCTGCTAAAACTGGCACTCCCATAACAACCTCCACTACTAGCAACACTACGCTACCATAACAACTGCCACTGCTGCTATCATCGCAAGTGTATAAATAATAAAAAGGGATGAGCGAGAAAAGTGAATAACGGCGTACTAGTGGAAAAGAGCGTGTGCTGGTTGAAGCGCTGAAAACTGGGATGAATAAAAAAAATAGGAAATAAAAGAAAGCAGAAGATGAGATTTATAAATAACAAAAAAAAAACAAAAAGGGCGCTGATTCGATGCTTTTTCTTCTTCGTCTTAATCCGAGAAAGAGCGTTAAGAGTTGAAATTGTATTTGGCCCATCAGTATCAGGCGTGGTTGATGACGAAGATGAAGAAGAGGAAGAAGATGAGGGCGCCGACGACGTACGTGGCAAAAATTGGAAACTCGAGGTTGGACAACTCGTTTGGGGGGCAGCACTCGGCAGTTCGGCATGGCCAGGCAAAGTCGAAACTGTTGGTCCGCCCGGAAGTTTAACCGTTGGCGTACGATGGTACGGGGCTGGAGCTGCCAGCGGTTTAACACACGTTCAAATCAAAACCCTCAAATCTCTCTCCGATGGCCTCGAAGCTCATCATCGGGCGCGCAAAAGAGTTAGGAAGTGAGTCCGCACACCACTCATAATTTCTACCCCAATAACACACACTCTCTTTATCTATCTCTCTCTATTCAATAACAATCATTTAGCACCATCGTATTACATTTTATATTACAACTTTCTTATCACGAACAAGCGTTGCAAGTAAGTCATCCACCTAAATATTCCGAATTTTTTATTACCTCACGTTTCAACGTGTGTATATAGACATTTAAAAAAATTTGAGAATGCCAAAAAATCCGTTCGTATTATAGTTTTTATTTTTATTACATTTTTTTTTATTTCTGCATTTTTCCACTGCCCACGAAGCAGCCAAAACAATAAATACAAACATAAAGTTTCACTGTCAGATTTTGAACACTGGGATATGACCGCAATGATTTAGGGAACGAAACAGAAATTTGAAGGGTCCATTATTTCGTACGGAATCTTTCCGATATTTTCCACGTCACGGTGTATGTCATCGCATGTCGTTTCAATGTTACATACCAGTTGCGTAGCACATCGTTAAATTTTACGTTTGAGATTCACGTCGCGATCTAACAAATCGTTGCAACTTTTGTTTCTTTTTTTTGTTAAGCAGTAACCGGTTTTTCAGAGATTCGACACGGATCGTGTATCCGTGAATTTGATATTATTAACGGAAATAAAAACTGTCACGCAACGGTTAACCGGACAGAAAAAACAGTTCCTATGAACGACGAATCGCCATTACGGTCCTCGTGAGCGACATGAAAATGCTTTACAGTACATAACAAACGATCAGGCACACAAACTTTTTGTTCGTTCAAATCACGTTCAGCCAATTTCGAAAAAAAAAGGGCAAAGAGTTTTGACTTTCAAAAGAGCCAAAAACATTTTTTTTCGAACCAGAAAAAGGGTTTTAGGTATTTTTTTTCATTATTATGGTTGGATTGCGAATTGAAATGGTTCAGAGCGGAATCGCTTTTCGCGTTCAATAATCACGAACTATTTGCATAACCACCGGTACATCATGGTCCCTGTGTGTGATCGACCCTTTTAGCTCGTAACTCGTTACTGTCACATCAAAAACATAATCGGTTCATTCAATTACATCGGATCGTTTATCGAGAGGTTAATTTCCATCCGAATTACACCGAAACATGTAATTTGTTGTTGGTCCTCCGGTTGCTGTTGTCTAAACGGAAATGGCGGTATAATACGGTTGTAACAATGCGCTTGGGTATCGCTGTAGCGAATATTGTGTTGATTGGGTATTAATACCATTCTGTATACTAAAACCTTCACAATGAAACGGCGCGTATGGTAATAATAATAATAAATAGGTAATTTCTGTACCGAATAACGTTACAATTTGCTTAACGAAGTAAAAACAAACACGCATAAATAACTCACTACGCTCCAACACATTTTTTTTTCTCTCTCTTTAATCGTCGTAATGATGATTTAAAAAAATTTCATGAATAATTTCCCATGTCTTAAGTGTCCTCGCTGTGTATAGAATTATGTAAATATATTAGTAGTCGTAGCAGCAGAGAGTGTATCACGAACACGCGTTGGCACGCACGCACGCACAGCACATATTTATATATATATATATATATATATATTTAAACAAAGAAAAAGATAAGCGAGAAAATGCATTAGGTATATTTCGAAATAAGATTTTTTTTTTTCATTAAAATACTCGTTAAATACCTCGACTTGTGATGATATCGTATAAATTTTGAAACAAACAAAAACTTGACCTGTCTTTTATAGAAGTCGTAAATTGAACATGCAATTGGAAAATGCGATTCAAGAGGCAATGACGGAACTAGACAGATATAGCGAGAAGCCATCGGGGGGGCGACGTCGGTGTCTTACTTCTTCGGGTAAAACGCGGAAAGTAGTGAAAAAAGGAGGAAATACGAAGATCGTTGGAAAGACGATACCGATCAGCAGCAGCAGCAGTAGCAGTAGCTCCGGCGGCGGCGGCGGCGGTTCTCTGCGAAATCGTGACGGCGTAGTCGAGCAGACGCCTAAACGTACAGCGACAGCGAAGCAGCATCACGTACGTTCGACGGAGTCGCCACCTGCTGCTAGACCGTTTAAAAAACAGTGCAGATGATCGGACGCGTGGGAATTTATCGAAATATATTTTTCAGATTCCCCTATGTCCGGTTAACTCGTCGCAAAGGAAAATAAATCAAAAGAACATAAACAAAAAAAAATATACAAACTTTCAAATGTTTAGATAATGAATGAAAAAGATAAGAAAAAAAAAAAAAAAATGTTTACCCTGCCGGTCGAGACACCATCTTCCCCGTTAAAAGAGGCGGGGGAATCTCGGTGCGTTTTAATAGGCCGTTACCCCGCGCGGGATAGTTCCTTTTCTGACCGATAGGCGGCTGGCAAAGTTGTGCACCAACAATACAATAGCTCGAATCTAACATTATTATTGATATTATTTGTTGTTCATTGTATTATTGACTGACGACGACATCACTTCCAACGAGAAAGAAACAAACAAATCATATTTGTATAGTATAACATTCGGACTCCGTATTTACCTCGCACAACTAATTCTAAACACGATTTTAAAAAGATGAAACAAATAAAGTAAAATAAAATAAAAATGAAATAAAAAAATAAATAAAATAAAAAAAAAAACGAACAAATGTAAATCAGTACTGTGGGCTATTGATGTTTTCCAAGTCTCTAACCGATACACTCTACGAGTATACATATATAGGCCTACAGCATTTATTATTATAACCGCAACCAACTCATCGACGTTATTGGCTCTAGTTTTCCACTTACGAGATATTATGTACGAGTCAAAAATCATTTGTCAACAAAATATCTCCCTAATCCCATATGTATAAATATATATATATATATATATAAAGTAAATTACATGTTCACCCACATAAACGTAAACATAATCTACACGAAAAAAAAGAGAAAAAAACGAAACAAAACCCGCCACCATATGATAAACTGAAATTATATTTTTCTGAAGAAAGTATCCATCGCGGTAGTTCTGGGGGTTTGTTATTTCTACGAAGATTGACCGACGATTACGCATTTCTGACGATCACGAGTTAAAACTCACCGTTTTCTTTTTTTTTTTTTTTTTTTTTCAATCAATTTCATTTATTCGTCATGAAAATATTTGCGAGACAAGTGGGCTTTACAGCATTTGTAATACGATTTTAGTTTCTTCATATTTCGAGCTCGTAACAGTGTCGTGTTGATGAAAGAATTTTTTAGACGAAAACGCTTTTGGATAGAATGGTTCTCGGATATTGTGGAAAAAAAAAAAAAAAAAAAAAAAAAAATCGTTGCGTTCCGGTTCGTAAAAGTTGTTAGCTGCCGGTATGGTTAATGTTTCAAAAAGTTGTTTTCCGGTATAATTATTGTCTGGAAAAATGTTGTTCGGTACATTTGTGCTCTGGTTAATTGTAAATTTACGCTGAGAAAAAAAAATGAACAAAATTATCGGTTTTCGGAGTGCAGATTCGAAGCATTTGCGAATACTGTGTAGTTCACTTATAAAATAAATATATTAAAATTCATAGAGAGATGAAAAAAAAAAAAAGAAAAAAAAGAAAGTGGAAAAGTGAAGGAATGCTTATCATTTATCATGTTACGAGAGATTCTCCTCTTCATCGATTTTGGCATTACCTTGAATTTTAAAAAGCCATGTTAATTATGGGTTCGAAAGAAATCGGTTGCTTATTATGCAATGCTAATTTTATTAGTCAAAAAAGACAAAGAGAAGTGATGCCAGTGAGGAGCAAGTGTAGGCCAGATATATTAAAAAAAAAAATGAAAGATAAAGCACACATATATGATGAATGACGGACAATAAAAAACGATATATTTAAAACTAGCGAGCATCAAAAGTATCACTCGATGGACGGAGCGGGAGCCCATCATCAACGAAACCAAGAGAATAAGAGAATAAAGAGTCACGCAGTGTGATTGGTCGTGGAGGCGAGGGAGGGGTGAGCTTGTTGTCGGACAGGACTGGGCGCGTTAAGTTCCCGGAGACTATAGAAATTAAAAGAAAAACATTAAAATGTAAACTTAAATCAAAAACAAAAGTTCGTGTTGAGTCGCACGAGGGAGAGTTAGGCCAAGAAAGTTTTTTTTATTATTTTCTCTCAGCTTTTATATTTTCGACAGAATTAACCAAAATTCCACGTAATTATCGACGCAGCGTAATAGCACGGCTTGAAGAATTGTCCGAAAATTTTTCAAAGCAGGATTGTAAATGAAATTTTTTATCGAAAAGTAATAAAAAACAAATAAATGAAATAAAAATAGGATAATTTTGCGGTGCTTGGCCTATATACGTTGTTTGCTTCGTTTAACTTGATTCCGAATCGTTTATAATTATTAGTTTCATCTCGTTTCATATTTCTTCGTGTCTCACGACAATGAATTCTTTCTCTAGAAAAAAAAAAAAAAAAAATACTTTGAACTAAGAAATAAATAGAAGAGAGCAACAACAAACTGGCGCGAGAAAACAAATATCCACACTTTTATAGTAAAGAAAAAAAAAAACGAAAAAGAAGAAGAAAGAAGAGGAAACAAAACAAAAGAAAAAATATAAATAAATGAATAGTATAATTATTGATGTTGATGACGCGACGATGCATCGGTAAGAGAGACGTACATATATATGTATATTATATTCGACGAGTGATTCGTTTTATCGATACGCAATTATACATATTATATATCAACTGTCAGCGGTGTAACAATTAAGAGATGATAATTTTATATTTACACACATAGAAAAGTTGAATTTTTATGAATGTATTATACTATTAGTATGTATCTGGAAACAGGAAGAAGGAACAACACAACAGCAACAACAGCAACAACAAGAAAATAACGAAAATGTTCTTGAACTAAATCCTTCTAGCCCTCCCCTCCCCTCCCAAAACCTCCCAATTCGTATATCATGTCCTGCTAGATTACGCGGATCGTAATCTGTGTAATCTCGAATAGCATTTAGTCTAATAATTTATATATATAAATCTATACATAAATATTTATATATGCACGTACGTGAATCTTTATATATGGGGATGAAAATATAATAATAATCCACGTATTCGTGTTTACACGCGTATATATATAAATATATATTTATACGAAGGCGATGAGGGAAACGGATAGTAGAGAGCATCAAATGAAAGAATAGCGTCGGACCTTCGCGGGCACCATTTGTGTTTTGCGTTCGTCTATATATATATATATATAAACATAATAAGAGACAGATAATGCGAGGATAAAAAGAATAAAAAAATAAAATAAAAATAACATTTAATAAAATACTATATATACAAGTATAAAAGCTATGTGATCCGTAACTAATACTACTAGTAGCTTTTAGTTGTAAAGACTCGAATCTTATTTTGTAAATTTTGTTTATAAAATATTTGATTGTTCACGCATAATACTATTGTATGTGAGAATTAATAAGTTAATAAATCATTATTACATAACGTTATTTATACGATTATTGTGTGCTGTATATCATTTTTATTCAATAATTTTTATACATTCGGTATCGCGTCGCTGCTTTTTTCAATAGATTTTTTTTTTTATTTACAAAGAGATGAAAATCGATCGTGGCTCTCGGTGCTGTCAATTTTTTTTAAGCTATTTTGGTTAGAGCGAGGAGAGAGAAGATGGATCGGGTGTTGAAACCTGTCCCGAAATATGGGGGCTTCCAAACCAGAGAAGTAAATCGTTTATTTATTTTCATCGTTTCAAGAGCTCATCCTTCACTCATACACTTTTTATGCACTTTTTTTTGTTCGACTTTCAGAATGATTGCTCCTACGTTTGGCTCATAGCGCCCGAGGAACGTTGCAAATGGGTTACGAATCAAGAAAATTGCTTTACCGACTCTATTATTCAATACACACAATTGCTCTTTTGCTATTTTCCTGGAAATTCATTATTCGTCCTCGGCCTTATTCTCAATGTTCTATGGCTCCTCTATCTCTTCCTCATTCTTGGCACAACCGCTGATAATTTGTGAGTTTCATATACTTTCTATTGAGCTGAGATACGAAAAATATTGAAACGAAATTTCTAAAAAAAACTGGAAAATTGAAAAAAAAATAATGAATAAAGCAAAAAAGTCAGTTTTCGAAAATTCGAGACTCGAAAGGTTTGAAGATTCATGCTAATGAATCTATATGTTTTAACTTTTTGATGTATCGTTTATTCGTCTTTACAACAAAACAGCTTTTGCCCATCGCTGAGCGTAATTGCCGAAGTTATGCACCTTTCGGAAAACATTGCGGGAGTTACGATCCTGGCATTTGGAAACGGTGCGCCCGACATATTCACATCGCTCGTGTCCGACGAGCGTGAAATGATAATTATGTTCACCGAGTTGATAGGAGCCGGAATATTCGTAACTGCGATAATAGCAGGCTCGGTTGTGCTCGTATCTCCTTGTCGCATTCCCTTCAGCTCCTTCACCAGGGACTGTTGCTTCTACATTATCGCCGTGTCCTGGATAGCCTACACGAGCCAGGACGAAATTATTCACCTCTGGGAAGCTCTCAGTGAGTTTCCCTTGTTCAATCTCGAGGCGAACTAGTTTCGACGTGTTCTCGGACGAATTAATTATTCCATATTTCAGCGGATCAAAACTTTACTCGTCACTTTTATTTCGTTAACAAGATATTACATATTTTTTTTTTTTCATTTTAAGAACTCATTTGCTGTCGAATTACGATTATGTTCGGGAAAAAAATCATTTTTGCCTTATCTTCGATTGATTTTTGCAGGTCTTATTTTCATTTACGTTATGTTTCTCGTGGTTGTCATTGCGATGCAGATATACGACAACAGAGAGGAGATGCAAAAAGGTACCGCTTGTTGCAGCGCCATTAAAAATTTCGTGTTTCGTTAAAGCTTTGTTCGGAGACACCGCGAGTTTTTAGTGACGCAATAACTTTGATTTATGCCTGCTGTTTTACAGGTAGAATTCCACGCTTGCAAGATCCTGAACTTTTGAGAACTTACGTTGCTTACCGAACGGGCAATCAAAGATCAGACAGACGTCCGAGCGCTGGACTCGCACTTCGATCTCGCGCTTACAGTCTTCGAGCCAAACTCGGTACAAAGTTTTAAAAAAATCTCTTTTTCATACTCTGCTATTGTCATCCAACAGCTGGGAGTAAATTTATTTGCTTAATATTTATCCACTGAACGAAAAAAATTAGCGCTATCGTAGTCTTGGTAAAAATGGCGGTATGCAGTACTTTTTATGGGCTCTCAGGATTAAAATATCAAAAATAGAAAAAAGGCCTCTGAAGCTTTTTTGTAGGAAATTTTCCGCTCTACAAGATCGGTCCTATGATCTTTTGTTCTATCTCCACTAGTTTAGGCAGTATGCGGCAAAAAACATTTCAAAATTTTTTCACTCGTATTTCAGTGCCGAAAAAAAGTTTGAATTCATGACCGTTGTTCGTGGCACGCGTGGGAGTTTATGTAGATTTTAAAGCTTCGATTAAAACGCATTTTCTATTGTTAACTTGACACTTTTTATTGCTATACCACTCGTAATTTTTACGGCCGTTATGAAACGATAAATTCGCAATTAAACCTCAGAAACTTGTGCTCCCACGTGCAGATGTAGCGATAGCGACGGAACTGGCAATGAAAAAACGAATGGCAGGTGTTACGGAAGAAGACATGGCGGCGGAAAGATCAGCCAATGAGACTAACGAAGCTCCGCCCTCGTCGCATCGTCCTAAAGGACTTTTTCGAGAATTTCTATACGACATTAGTCCCATTACCGCTCAAGATTGGGCTAATGCTAGTGTTCCTGTCAAAATAATTCTCGTTTTACGAGCACCCGTCACCTTTGTCCTTCAATGTATCATTCCTGTCGTTAACGAGACCGCAGAAAAGAGAGGATGGTCGAAATTATTGAACTGTATTCAACTTGTCGTCACCCCGATGCTTGCTCTCGTCAAATTAGAGGGTAAAAAATCATATTATTACCAATTTCGTTTTAATATTGAGAAAACTTGAAAGAAAACTTTATTTGAAAGTGTTTTATAACGAAGCATAAGCTTTTGAGGTGAAAAAAAAGCTTATTCCTGATTGAATAAATAAATATATCGAACAAATTGTCTAGTGTGGCACGTGTTTGTCGGTCCCGTGTCGATTATTCTGATCGCTTTCATCTTGGGTGCTGTCGGGGCTTGCTATATTTTCTGGAAAACAAACGTCAATAAGTGTCCGAAGTACCATAACGTAAGTGTTTCGATCGACGTAACGATGAACTCTTGTTTTTATTGTTTTCACCAAAAATTAATGATCGCGAACGAAAAGGCTTTTGCCTTTTTGGGGTTCGGCTCGGCTATGCTCGTCGTGTACGTAATTGCGAACGAGGTAATGGCTGTGCTTCATTGTTTTGGATATGCCAGCGGAATTTCTGATGCGATGCTTGGTATAACTCTTTTGGCCTGGGGTAACAGTATAGGGGGTAAGTTTGTTTTTTTCAAACAAGATCTTGTTTTTTCAATAAAAAAAAAGTAACGATTGCTCGGCTCCAGGAGATAGGTAACTGTCGTGTAAGAAGCTGTAGAAAATAATAATAATAAAAATGTTGATATCGCGTGCAGATTTGATATCGAACGTGGCAGTAGCTCGAAGAGGTTTTCCACGAATGGGTTATTCGGCCTGTTTCGGTGGACCGCTTTTCAATACACTTTTGGGACTGGGACTTTCCTGGGCATTTGCAGCCGGAAGCCACGATAATTACCGCACAAAAATACGCACGAGTGACATGATGCCTGGGTGTCTTACTTTTTTACTGTCTTCTCTCGTAGCGTCGTTAATTTATTTGAATATCACTGGATTTATAGCTCGTCGCTCTTACGGATATCTTCTTTTTTCTCTATACGCCGTTTTTGTACTCATTAACGTTCTCAGTGAAGTGCACTATATACATCCTCTTGGTACTGATCACCGTGACGATTAAAATGTAAATATTCATGTACACATGTATAGACATATATATGTCGCAAAAAATGTTGGACAATGCGCATGCGCGGGAAGCGCGCGGGAAACTCCACGCGTCAGCTGTGTTTACCTGTTACGAAAAAAAAAATCATTCCTTTGTCATATAAAGAAATTACATTAATTCATTGATAAAGAACGGTGTCAAATTTCTTTTAGACTCGATCGATATTTGTAGTAAGGTGTTTTGTGACAGTGACATTAATGAGATATCAATCCATCTCATAAATCGGTTTTCCGAAATGCAAATGCCAGTGCAGTCTGTTTTGAGGTTAAACACTGTGTCGCTATAACTTTGTTCATTGTGCATCTTTATCGGTGAATTCGTATTTTTAATATAACTGGTAAAATCAGAGAAAAAAAATAATGGCAGATATAATATCTGCTGAACTTGCTGCTACCTGTGCGGCTCTTGGATTTAATTGTGGTAGCAATTATCGACTGCAATCTCATGCTTTAGGTAAGATGTCTTGATTATATTTTTTTTTTCCATAAATAATTAAATGCTTGCAATAAAATAATTAGGTGATATTTTCTCTCAATTGTTTTGATATTTCGAAAACAATATTCGTATTTATAAATTATAAAATTATTATTATTAATTTTATTGTTTATTATTAATTTATAGATGTCATCAAGGATCTGATAAAATATTTGAAACGCGACGATGAATCCCATACTGTCAGACAATATCTCGGACATGCCAAGTTGCTGGAAACGGACCTTACAAAAATTTTTGTACAATTTTATGACAGGAAGGAATTGTGGGATGTTCTTTTGCGGTGAGGTCACAATCCATAGCTCTGAAGTTTGCGTGGTTGGAATACAACGAAAATTTTGTTTTTTATCAATAGTTTGTTCAACTTTTCTATTCTAAAACTATCCTAGCACTGCATAAAACATTTCTAAATTGTAATTTTTGAACGGTACAAAAAAGAGGGAATTGTTTGCACTCCAATTATGCAAGTTTCACATTGTCAACGATGGAAGACATTTACCTTTTATTTCTTTCATTTTTCATGATTTTCTGTACTTTTACACTTTTTCAGGCTTCTCATTAACCTGACCAGTCCAGCATTGACAGTTTACAATGAGGAATTGCCGTCAGAAAAAACGAATCGCAACACCTACGAGCAATTGGTTATTTACCTGCAAAATTACAAGGTTGCATTCGCCGACGATCGTGTCTGGTCCGTCGTTGGACAACGTCTGCAGAGTCTTCTCAACATGGTAATTCTAGAAAATGTTTTAACGCTTGAACGATTTGCCACAAAGCTTCCATCGGTGGGGCAAATAAATAGTTTTGTAGGAGAAAATCAATCTTAAAAATCCAAAGCTGAAAAGAAGGAATTTCCCTCGCTCACAACCATGTAATTTCGTAATTTCTCCTACCAGGAACCAGTTGAAAGAGGTGAGGACAACGAAATGATCATCGAAAGGATTTTAACGCTTATACGAAACGTCCTTCAAGTTCCACCCAATGACAATGAAATACGGGCTGAAAACGACGCAACTGTTCACGACGAGGTACAAATATTTCAGACAACAAACTGAGAAAATTCTAACAACAAAGCGAACTGTTACTTCCGAAAATATTTTATGAACGAATGGCTCCCAGAGGAATAATACTGCATGAGCCTATATGAACGAAAATCAATTGAAGAAATGAAAAAATAAAAAAAAAAAAAAAATATTCCATCGTTTTCAACGTATTCAGTTCTTTTTAAAAAGTGAAAAAAAAAAAAAAAAAAAAAAAAAAAAAACATTTTTTCTTCCGACTTGTGAGAGAGGTTTAGAAATGACGGTAAAAAACTGTTGCGATTATTTTTAGCTGTGATTGTTTGCTGCAGGTACTTTTCGCACTTCACACGTCGGGCCTCGTTGACATGCTTTTATTTCTCGCCAGTAATGCATCTGAACAGCAGTATCACATTCAAGTTCTCGAGGTACATTTACCGTTGATATTTGTGTCTAATGTTTTTTTTTTCCTCGAATTTTATCTAACTCTACAATTTCAATGATTTTTTTGTCCAAAGATCATAGCGCTTATGCTGAGAGAGCAGTGTCCAAAAAAATTGGCAACTGCTGGTCAGCAGCGGAGCAGCAACGAGAAAGACGAAGATTCCGCAAAATTACTTGTCATCAGAGATAAGGAGATTAGGGATAGGATGGAAAAGATCAAGAAATATGCAGGATCCAGGTACGATTCCTCGGAAATTCTACGATGAAAATGATCAATATTTATGACGTTGCAAGAAAAATCGAAATATTTTATATTTTGACAAGTAGAGGGGGAAAAGAAATTGTTTTGTGTCTGTTATCCTTATGATCATTCGATAAATCTTTGAAGAAATTGAAACGATTGAATTTTTATATGCTTATAGACATTCACGATTCGGCGGAACGTTTGTAATCCAAAATATGAAGGCAATTGGTGATAATCAGCTTTTATGCCACAAACCCTATCAGAAGTTGGAGGCTCTCGAATTCAATCAGGAAAAGGTATAAAAATATTATTTTCCAATGTGGTTGAAGGTATAAACTATTCTTTTATTAATGAAGCAAAAAGATTTTGAATCGTCTTGGTATGTTGTTTAGCGGAAGATTAAGAGATCGAAAAAGAAAATGCCCATGAGTGACTCGAAAACCGAGAGAACATCGGCTCTGAGCGTTCGACTTTTTCTCAAAGAATTTTGCGTCGAATTTTTGAACGGAGCCTACAATCCAGTGATGAGATATGCAAGATCGTGTATAAACGGTGGCGGTGATTTTGGAATCGCAGCCGATGCTGGCTATTATCTTTGGACTCTGCGTTTTTTCATGGAATTTAATCGCCATTACAAGTTTCAAGTGAAGTTTGTGAGGTACGTAGAAAAATGATCCGTTTTAACTGAAATTCACGCCTGAAACTTTTCGCACTTTATTCTAACAGCGAGACAATTTCGACCGAAGTATTTCATCTCGTGCAAACGAGGATGGAATTTTTTTACGAGATGATGTCTACGGACAAAAAGAAAATTCCGGTCTGGTCGAAAAAGCTACATTTAGCGGTAAAAGCCTATCAAGAATTGTTGAACACTCTCGGTGCGATGGACGCCGCGAGCGACGAGGACGTTAGGGAATCGAGCAAAATTATCAAGAGCAACGTTTTCTACGTTCCTGAATACCGTGAAACCATTTTGTCACAGCTGCTCCATTATGATGACGTCAAAATGTCGAGGCGAGTGATAATCATTGATGAAAAAAAATGCTTTTTTATGACATTTTGGAAAAATATAAAAACGAGTCGATGGCCAAAGTTTAAATTTCTACATAGCTACTACTAAATTTCTTTTATATTCAGAATCGATTTCTGAGTCAAAAAGTCCAGTAACATTATTTCGATCCTTTTGAATTAATTCGAAAGATACGCGTCTTTTTATCGCGCATACTGCTGAAATTGTTCGAGATTGAGAAAAGTCCACAGGACAAAACTCGTGAAGCAGAAAATCTCTTACAAAAAAGCCTTTGACGGTACTTTTCTATCTTGAGTAGTTTGCTTCTGAGATGGGATCGAAAAAATACTTTGAAAAAGTTTACCCTATTCGCGACCCTTGAAAAACAGGTATTACTTTGATCAGTTCTCGGGACTCAACTACTGAAGATAGAAAAGTGCTGTCTAGGGCTTTCACGTTGAAAATATGCTCTACAGAATTGCTTCTATAGAATTCTGCTCTATATTCTACCGTTTCAGCAGTTCGGGCGACAAAAAAAAAAGTATTTTATAACTGAAATAATTGGTACGTCAGTCGGGGGAAGATTCATAAAGCAAAATTGTTAGACCCCTCGACTCAGAATTCGACCTGCAATTTGAGTTCGTATTTCGAATCATTGGTGTCGGAAAATTTTGGTTAAATTTATAACATATAAATAATATTTTGTCCGAAACTAGAGGTATTTTTATTAGAATGCCTTTCAATTCAATGTGTTTATTGGATAACAAAAAAAAAAAAAAATTGTTGACCGAAGTTGAAGAAAGAAATATCTGTCAATGATTTTCTGTTCTCATTGCTTTAATTTTTTTTTTCATCTCGCTTATCTCGTTAGTAACGTTTGCTCATTTAATTTCCTGACAGAGCATACTTGGTCGATCTCCTGACGACGGCACACATATTTCTCAAAATGTTGAAAGAATTCTGCCGGCGTAACCGTACGTTGTTGGTAGGAAAAACGAAGGTGAGGAGAACGCAAGGGAAAACGAAGAAACGTCGGAAGGAAGTGTCACAAGCGACGTCATTGCCGGTGAAATCGTTGGAGGAGATTTGGGACGAGGCAGCACCGGAAATATCAGCCGTCATGAGAGAGGGCACAATACCCGTAGTTGTGCCATTCGACGCGACCCTTGAAATTCCAATAGACCAACAGAAAAGCGAGGCGATGAAGAAAATACAAATATTTCTACGTAAAAGGGAATTCGAACAGGCGGTCGGGCTATTGCGCGCGTCGAGGTAATTAACGATTATAACCACTATGCAAATAAAGTATGTACCTCAGGGAAGCCCTTAATAGAGGGGTGTTGGCGAATTTCAACACGAAAGCGTCTAGACGGTCTTACAAAATGTATTAAAAAAAAAAAAAAAAAAAAATTGCTGCCTACCTCTGAATTTTAATTAAAAATACACGTGTTAATTCGTTTTTATTTCGCTCGTAAATAACGACGAGCATTCGAACGATTTCACTGATTGTTGGACATTAAGACATTCCGAAAAGTGAATAAAATTGAATGAAGTTGTTGAAACTGACTTTATATAGCAGCAATAATGCTCGACGATAATGAATTCTGTTTATGTTGCCCCAGGGTGAGAGTAATCACTCTTTGCTCTTGATCCGAGGAGATAAAACAAAGTAGAATGAAATATTTGAAGAATTTTTAAGCCCCGAGTGTTTGTTTTCAAACGCGAGTAAAGAAAATAAACAATGAATGTACTTTTTTTGTTTGTAAACTTTCAGGGAAGTGTGGCCAGAAAACGACTGCTTCGGTAAACCGGACATTCCTGCGGAAGAAGAGTTTTTAG
This sequence comes from Campoplex capitator, assembly GCA_037576405.1. Taxonomy (NCBI): domain Eukaryota; kingdom Metazoa; phylum Arthropoda; class Insecta; order Hymenoptera; family Ichneumonidae; genus Campoplex; species Campoplex capitator. The sequence goes on along the minus strand of JARBWI010000323.1, from coordinate 278,593 downwards.
CTCTGAGAGAAATATTTTTTGCTCAACTGGGAGTGGGTGAGTTGAGAATGAAAAAAGTTTCGTGAGTGAAATGAATATATAAAAATTACCTTTGTACAACGGTTTATTAACGTAATCGTAGCTTGACACTGGGTTAATTTACGAAAGATAATATCTAGTCTCTTCATTATTATCATAAAAATTATCGCTCATTATTATTAATCTGTACTCTGAGATTTTATTTTTGTGTGTTTCAGTGTTTATTTTATTTTATTTTTTCGTTTTTGGCAACTTCGTATCATCGGTGCTTCAAGCACCCAATATGTTTGTTCGTGCGAACGATCTCGTGTGTTCGCGACCAACAATTTCACTCTCAACAGCTCTGCTCTAAAATTTATATGCTCACACTCGAACATCTCTATTTTCCTGGCATTTTCAATCATAGTAATGAATCCACGCCAATAATTTTGCTCCGTACGAATTTTAGTTGGTAGTTCTTGAAAAATCGGAAAAAATTCAGCCACCGTTGATACTCTATAAACATTGATACACGATAATGAAATTATCAAAATATATTACATTTTTTGTGTTAAAAATGTCTAGAAATTCTGTTTCATAAGATGTTGAATTCGATTACAAAAACATGAGCAAAATTTGTGATCGTTTATCGATCTTTTCCAAGTTTTTGGGAATAATACCGAAAAAATTGATATGCATTGAGGAAAAATCACCAAACTCGTTTCTCGCTGTGAAAAATAAGTCCGATAATTTTTCAATGATTTACAAACTATTTCAATAATTATTAGTGAACTATTTGCAATGATTATTACCGAAAATCGGTGCTGGTTGAGTTTGAAACACGTCAATATTGTTTCGAGATATTTATACAATCGCGTAGTTTTGGAAATTTCGATTCAACAGAGATTTTGACCTGAAAAAAGGAAAACGGTTTGGTCGAGAAACAAGCATTGTGTATTTTAGCGGGGAGAAGTTTAAGAGCAAAGTTGTTAGAGAGTAGAGCCGTGAAGAGGAGAGTGTAGTTGTGGCTGGATTAGTGTGCGTGTGTTATTTGAAGGTTTTAACTCGTGTATGAGAGAGGGTACACGCGATCAACTCGTACATTTATTGTCACGTAGTGTGTCGTTTGATGTTTGAAAAGCGTCTGAGGGTGTATGACACGAGTCGAAATAACGAGCTCACCAGAGCTCTGTAATGATGGGTCGACGTTGCTCGTAATTTTCGAGAAGTTGGCCGCTCGTTTGGCTCCGTTTTCGTGAGATTACGAAGCTGATTGCGAGGGCGAAAGCTCCGATAAGTGCGGCAGCGAGAACGAGGATTCCGGGATGTGCTCCGAGGGCTGTAGTGATTCTTCGTTGTTCGGAAGAGCCTCGAGGGTCATCGAGAGCAGGGCTATTTTCGTTGGAGTATTTTTCCACCGAAATCGTTGTCGTCGTCGTCGTCGTCGTCGTCGTCGTCGTGCTTGTTGATCCAATATCCGGTATTGGCAATTGAGAGAGAATGGCTCGAGTGCCGTTATGAAATCTGCACTCCCCTGACGGTAAAATTTCCTCGTGTTCTCTGAGCCATCTCGCCAGCCAGTTAACTTGATCTTGATCGGTTGTGCAGCTTAATCGATTGTCCGAGAGTCCGAGAGTCTTCAATTGCGGAAGCAAATATGGGAGATCGGATCTGAGCTCGGTGATATTGGTACGAGTGAGATCCAAACTTCTGAGGCTTTTGCAGGCCGAGAGAGCAGCCTCGTCAGCGAGTAATTGAGCTGCGAGAACGGGGCTTCCGGTAAGATCGAGAGAAACTAGTTTCTCCGGTGCTGGTACTGGAAAAGCCATGTCAGCCCGTTTCTCACGTTCCCATTGAAGCGACACGAGATAGGACATACGGAGATTAACGATGTTACCGGGCCCTCCAAAAGTATCGGCTGGTAATTGCTTTATCGGATTGTTCGATATGTCGAGCTCGTTAAGAAGCAACAGCTGAGACATTGAGCCTTCCTCAATTTCGCTTATGTTGTTTTGATTGAGAATCAAACTCTCGAGTTTCGTTAATGCTTCGAGATCGTGCCTGCGCAATTTAACGATGAAATTTTCTCTCACCAACAGTTCACGAAGACCGCATGGGAGGCTCTGCGGCAATTCGCGCAAACGATTTCCCCCGATATCGAGCTTTTCCAGTATCTCGAGACGCCCGAGGGCATCGTTTTCCACGTCGCTTATGAAATTGTACGAGAGATCGAGAACTCTCAACAAGGGATAACTGTCGAAATCACCGCCACGAATAAGCGTCAGTCTGTTACCGGCGAGATTGAGAAACCTCACGGATCTCGTTAGGGCTGAGGGCACACGTTCAAGACCGATACGTGACGCGTCTATCGTTTCCAATCTTTGAAGACTTCCGAGGACCAACGAAAGCTCGACATCTTCGCTTCTGCTGCTCGTTTCCGGTTGTTGACGCAACTGGTGACGATCGTCGAGCTCGAGATTACGAAAACCTCCGAGATTGTCGAACCACTCTTCACCCAAAACACCGAGTCTGTTACCACTGATGTTCAAACTTTTCAAGTAGCTCAACGGCACGAAAGTATCCTCGGCCAAGCTCACCAAACGATTGTCCGAAAGATCGAGACTCTCCAGACGATCGAGACCCGCGAAACCGTTCTTCTCGATCCTTCCTATCGCATTTCTTCGCAGATTCAACTTCAACAATTCACCGTAATCGACCAAAGCTTCCGATCTTATACGTGACAAATGATTTCCGGTGAGATCGAGCTCGCCAAGAAGCCTACTATCGAGTATTCTCAATTCTTCAATATCGACTATCTCGTTGTTCGTTAATTCAAGAGAAACAAGAAAATCTTTCGAGAGCTTACTCACTGTCACGTTGAAATTAATCAGAGAACAATTGACGAAAGCGAGCTTACGCAGATTCACGCTTCCGGACTCCTCAAGATCAAGTACGAGCCTCGTTATTGCCTCGTTATCACTCGTTTCTCTGACGACGAGGCTCTGCATGTTTTTCGGCAAGGTCTCGAGCCTCGGAGCCCCATTGCATCGTGCCTCCAGCGAACTACTCTTATTGTTGTTGTTGTTGTTGTTGTTGATTTGATCGTCCAGCTGAGAGTTCATCACGATAACACACTCACAATTATGCGGACACGAAGTTGAGCCACTGCTGCTACTGCTCCTCGCCATAGAGGCGACGAGAAGAAGCACCAGGGACAGCCTCTGCCACATCACACCGAGCAGCCCTATTCACGTGTCGCTTTCCAACTTTCTCGGATTTTCGATAACGCGTATTTTGCACGATAATATATTTCCCGATTCACCATTGCTCCTGCACATTTTCATGCCGAGCCAAATAAATTAAAAGTTCGATAAACTCTAATCAACAAACTTTGTTCCACCGTTTCTCGAGCTCGTAGCGTCACGCTTAACACACTGGAGATATTTAATATGCGCGCATCCTTCCATGGACCCCAAGAGTCCTCTGGAACTGATGTCCCTGCGTCCCCGCTTTCCAACTTTCTGTTCATCGACCTATACACCATGGCCTACGTACACACGTACTTTCTCTCTCCAATTCGATAAGGGGTTCGCGAGCGCACGCGTACAAACAAACCTGAGATGCGCGCATGGACCAACGGAGAAAGAATTTTTCATCTTGACACTGTATTATTCTGTCATCATTTTTCTTTTTTTTTCTTTCTTCCTTGTCTGCTGTTTTTTTTTTTTTTTTTTATCTTTTCCTATCACCTGCCTTCACCCCTACCACCCTGCTCGCCGCATTTGAATAATACTTTTGTTTTATCCGCCGGACTGTTTTCTCCAAGTTTATTGAAAGCACGTTTTCATTCGATGTTATGCAATTTTCCGACAGATATCGATTATGGAAATGAGGAGCAGCGGGAGAAGGCTGATGATAATAAACCGGAGGACGAGGAGCAGGAGTTTGAGGATGAAAACGACGGAGACGAGGAGCACGAGGAGGAAAACCTTGCTAGGACTGTCGAGGAAACGAATTTCAACTTTGACGAGTTTCTGCGAAGGTATACCATGACAAACACCAGAGAGAAAGAGAGAGAGAGAGAGAGAGAAAAATGGAGTAATTAAATCGGACAACAGGAAAAGGGAGACATGAAATAAAGAATGATGGATCATTCACTTGTTTGACTCTCGAACAATACTTGACCTATATTTTTTTTATCAACAGATTCGCCAACGTTAAAGTCGTCAGATCGATGGCTTTGCTTCTCCGGCAATTTGACGAGAATTCCGATCAACTCAATTATTACATTGTTAAAATGCTTCACCGTATTTCACGGGATTGTAACATGTACGGAATGCTGTTTCAAGCTTCGATATTCAGGATATTCCAAAAAATTCTTGATTCCAAATCATCGCGACACAAGGTTCGAACCGAAAGTCGATTAATGAAAAATCGTCCTGGTGATCAATTATTTTTGTAATAACTAATTCTCGAGGATTTTTTGTTTCAGGAATTACAAAAATTTGCTGTATTTATTATTCGTAAATTTACCGAAGTCGCTGCAAGAAATCCAAAAATCTACATGGAATTGTTGTTCTGGAAAGGTAGCCGCGAAGTCACGGAGATGATCGAAGGGTACGACGCACCCACCAACGAAAAGGTTGCACGTGCTCTTTGGTCAGAAGCTGAAGAGGATGAATTGCGCACATTGTTTATGGAGCATCAAACAAAAAATTATTCACAAGGTATGATTAAAAGAAAAGACAAAAAAATAGACGGATCAAATTTAATTCGTGCCCAAGGTCGATTCATACAATTTTTTTTGCCACAATTTTCATGTTAACTTTTATATTCCTCGAAATATAAGGAGTTTTAGTTGTCAATTGTCAACTTGGAATGCAATTGATTGATCAATAAAACAGCAACTTATTTATTGATCGTGGAAACGAAGGTAAACTCTAATTTTCCGAAAATTCTTGTACCGTTACAGATTTGATCGATTGGATATTGGAAAATTTGATTAGTGACAATCGTACTCGCCGAGGTGTCATAAAGAAGCTGAAAGATATGTATCTCATGGTGAAACCAAATGCTAAGAAAACTGGGGCACAGAATCGCCCTCCGAAAGAATGGTCCGAAGAGGAAATTGCCCAATTGACTGAGCTTTGGGAAAAAGTTCGAGAAGATCAAGGTGTGCGACGACTGTATCCGAAGTATCGGTTTATTTTTCGTTTCATTTTGTTCGCTTTCGTTTAATTTATGAAATCTTTCAACAGACCCGGTCGATACGATTCACGACGCTCTCACGGTGAAGCGATCGAAGAAAGCGATAAAAGAGAAGCTCTTGGAGACAGGACTGGCGAATGATCGAAAAGAATTGCGCAAAAAACGACTCCGCAATGGAGAGCCTCCGAAAGCGTCGTGGGAAACGAAATCCGCGAGTGAAAATTCCGACGATTCTGAAAGTGAATCCGAAAGGGACGAAAAACGTCCTAAGAAGGCGAACAAACCGAAGAAACGACAGCCATCGGTTGTTTATACGGATGAACAATTGTTCGGACTTGTAAAAGACGTAATCAACAAAAGTAAGCTGAAAAAAACCCTGATTTCGTTGAAATTTCAACGACGAGTTCTAAATTCTTTGTTTAACATTTTTTAGACATGGAAAAAGCTTTGGAATGGTTGAAAGAATCCCTTGAGGATATCATCGAGGATGATGAAGACCGAGACGAAATGACCGCCGTCGATATCCCGTTGGTCCCTCTGACGGAGGATTGCACAAGTGCAATGGAGTCGCCGAGCTTTCAAAGGCTTTTACGAGCAATTAGTATCGAACCTCCGGTCGATGAACAGGAAATTTATTGGCGTGTTCCTGGTTTCATATCCGGTGCGATAATCACTAAACGTTGCCGTCTCATCGAGCATGCTTTATCATCCGGAGATACATCGTTTCCGGGACCGAAAGCTCAAGAACTTCCGGTCACGAATAGCAATGAAGATTCTGATTCAAATATTGAAAGAATTCCGGTTGAAAACGACGATCAACTGGCAGCTGTCGATTCGGACGGATCCAGTTCTGGTATTTTATGACTTTTTTTATGAACAAAAATCTATCAACGGTTTTCTTCATAATGATTTATTTTATTATATTCCTTTCATTAATTATCTTTATTCACTCAGGTGAAGCGAAACGACATCGCTCCCAAGATTCCGACACGGAAATGCCATTATTGAAGAAACGTCGAGTTATCATCAGCGACGATGAAGACGACCACCAAGATACTAATAAATCAGAGGTGGGACACGAAAGCTCGCAACATTTAGACGTTTCTTCTCGTCGGAGACTCATAAGCGACGATGAAGATGATGATGATTAATATTGAAAGAAAATCTTCAGATGAAACTGATATTTTTTTAATTGTCATACTCATATGTTGAATATAGGTTCATTTATTTACTGTTTACTGTTTTCTAACGTTCGTGAAAATGATTTGGTATTCATAATACTTGCACGACGTTACAAATAAATAAAGTTAGTTGCTGTTTTATAAATTAAATTAGACTGCGAATAAAGGTTTTTTTATAGCTCCAAGGAAAAAATACACCAAAATCGATTACACGAATCCAATAAATTCTTTCGGTATAAGAAAAGTTATTTCAGGTTTTTTTTTAAATGATCGGTAAAATAAAAAATTGGATTTTCATTAAAAAAAATGAAAGTTCGAAAAAGATTATTCGGCAGCATTTTGTAACCGGGTTATCTTTGTGTTTCTCCTTTATATTTGTAGATACAATCTTTTGTTTTTCAAACTTGGTAAGAAAATTTGAAAATTTGTAGTTTTCGTGCCTGCTGTAGCTCGAGAAATTATTTTGAAAAAATACGTAATATTGGAAAAATCGACATTAGAAATTTTAGACGTATTCAAGTTTCTTAAAATTTCGACCTTACCGACTGTCGTGGTGTTTGAACACATAGGTCGCATCTTTGTTACCATGCGTCGGTAAGTTATCGACCGAAGCTTTTGACGGTGCGGTTTTGAAAAGCTTAGGCGTTCCTGCAGATGTCGCGTTGATCAATTCTGCGTAACGCTCGTCGGTACGGTGAGCAGCGTCTGTGCAAATTCTTCGATTGCTCTGACCAGTTGCATCGTGAAGATTATTTTCAAAAAAAGTTTTCATCACACGAACCTGGATTCTGGCGAAGTAGCGCGTTTGTACCTTCGGTGGATTAATCCCCTAGAAAACTTTTGGACATGTTCACTGAGCAGCTGATAAAAGGTAAAATTATTTCGCTCCTATGTTATCATTAAACCGAACGAGAAAAACGACATTTTTCGTGAGAGTCGCGCCACGGACATCGCGCTGTGGCAAACTTGTTGAAAAAAACTTTTTCTATGAAAAATTCTCTGATTATCATTATGATGATTCATATCGTCCCATGAGATACGTAAATGCCTCGACGCGAGAAAACTTTTCTATCCAATTTGGAGAATTTTACGATGAAAAGTTGAGACGTGAAAGAAATTTGAAAAAATGATCATTTTTACAAACAAAAAAAAATCTCCAATTATCCTGATGACATTGCGCATCGTAGCTGAGCTCATTTCCGAAAAGCGACAAGTATTAACGCCTTGTTTACGAGACAACTCGCGAACCCTCCGTTATTCGTGAATGGTTAGAGAATATGTTTGTTCTCTGGTTCCGCAGGATTATCGCTAATTGTAGTTTACGCTTTATACATCTATGACATTTCCATTTTGCCTTGACGTTTATGGATATCCATAGATCTGAAAAGTTAACGCCCGACGAACCCGTTTCCGGCTGTATAGAAATGATCAGCGGTGAAAACGTATAATGACTTCAAAAATCAAAGAATTTCACATTTTTTCTGTGTTACCGTATTTGCCTTTTAAAATTCCTCATTTTTACGGGAAACATTTGTTTATCTCAAAAGTACGTTAGTAGTGAATTATTAGTCCGAATAAAAGGGCCGAATTTCGTGAAAATTTTTAGTGATCCTTTAATTTCGTGCACCGGTGTATATGTGTGTTCGACCGAAGCAGCATATGGAAGGGAAGCTTAAATACGATGGGACGCGGATTTGGTTAACTGTCATGTCCACGTGCCCGTCACTCTCGTAGCAAAATAACCAAGCTTGGCAACTCCCATCACACCTAATTACAAACACACCACATTTCACCTGTTCGCGCTTATCCCTTTCCGAGCAATATTTCACCGTATATATCGAGCTCACAAAACCCCGATGTTATTACTTTAAAGATACACATATATATATATATATATATCTATATATATATACAAGACCGAGATACGTATAAATATAGGGAGGAGTGGCAATGCTGACCCCTGCTGGTAATTTGGCACCCTCCGATATCTCATAGAAGAGCACAAACACGACTATCCTGTGTGAAAACTGTATGACACACGAGTGGGCGAATATCACGTAAGCAAAAGCCCTGTGGCGACAATTGAGCAGCAATTTTCAATCTGTTATCTGTCGTCGGAAATATAGTTTTGAGAGGAAAAAAAAAAAAAAAAAAAAAACAAAACATATGAATTCTGAAACTCGTAAAGATAGTGGGATGGAAATAAAGCAAAAACAAAAATTTCGTACATTTTCTATAATATATTTTACATTATAAACCAACCATACATTATAATAATATTTTATATCCTTATCCCTAAACGTGTTCTTGTTCTTTTTTTTTTTTCTGTGTTAATTTATTCTTTTTTTTGTATTTTTTTTTTTCGTTTTTTTTTTCGTTAAATCATCCTGTATATCTCGTTTACATACTTCCTCCATATTTATAATGTTCTTCGTTTGTTTGTTATCTTCTTCCTTTGTTTTCCTCGTTAATTTTTGTATAGCATATATTTATTTATATTCATCATCATTATTTATAATATATACTTTATGCTATGGTATGTATATGTATAATATCATACATGTTTTTACGCACGTTCTTGGCGGCTTTTCGTCGTGCCCGAAACTGTACGCGAGTGTGCTCGTGTGTATGTCATTCTTATTTGTTTTTTTTTTTTTTTCTTCTCATACATATATACATATGCATATATGTATATACACATATCTATATATTACTTTTTTCACCCCTCATTCATTTCTTTTTCTCTCTCTTTCACGTATTTTTATTTATTTTATTTTATTTTTTTGGATTTTTTTTTCTTTTTCGTTACTCTTTTTTTTTTTTTCATCTCATCACTCTTCTCAACGAACGTACATGCGTGGCGTGGCGGGAGAGGGGTTAAGGGGCATGTGCTTTTTTTTCGCGTATGCAATATATGGCATTTTTTTTTTTTTTTTTTATGTATCAAATTACATACAGGCTTTATCGTTTGTTTTTTTGTTCTTTATTTTAACTTTATTTTATTCGTATTTCACTCTCAGTTTGTTCTGGTTTGTTTGATTTATTTTGATCTATCTTTCGCTTTGATTCTTTCGAGTTCTTAAGATCTATGTGTTCGTGTGTGTGTCTCTCTCTCTCTCTCTCTCTCGCTCTCTTTCTCTCTCTCTGTGTACGGTGGTGTGATGTGTGCGTGTGTGTTGTTTGTGTTATTCACGCAAATGAGGCTGCCGTGGAACTCCGCGTGGTTCCCTTTCTTCTGTCTTTTGTTTATTTTCTCTTCGGTTCCTCCTTCCCCTACTTATTCTCATTCGTCGTCTTGTTTTTGTTTTTCTCTCCCGCTTATTTTCCCTCTCTTCGAAAAAGATTTCGATTCAATACGCGGAAAAAGGCAGCCGGGGCACGTTTTTCCTACTGTTTTCTTTCGCGTACCAGTGCTGAGCGGTCGCTTCCGATGTAATACAGAACCTCGCGGAGCTCCTTCGTTTATTTATCTGTGTGTGTGTGTGTGTGTGTGTTTTTTGACGAAAAACAAAAGGAACTAACGAACGAAAATTTCAACAGCCTTCTCTCGCCTCTCTCTCTCTCTCTACGGATCCTTTTCGTCGTACGATAAAAAAGTATATTAATCGATGGAAGGAATTCCAATAGAAAATAAGAAACCTCGCGGATTACTAGAAATATTCGGACGCGATAATACTTTTAGTTTATTAGTTCTCTTGTCATTCATCGGAATGGCTGTTGCTGCCTTTTTCACTGTCTATGCTTCAGGGTGCTCTCTGGAAACACGCGCTCGTCGTCTCTTCGATCTTGTTCCTCGACGAGATCATTAATCTCGAACCGAATGAATCTTGCTGACGATAAAAAAAATTGTGTGACCGACTTCCCGAATCGTTCTTTCGAATCGCAAATCTGCTCTTTCTGGCAATTGACGAAAATTTCAGTTCAACCAAGACGTATTATCACATTTCTCAATAAGAATCTTTCGTTACGAAAAAAAAAAAACGTGAAGAAAATTTCGAATCGTCACAAATATCGTTTCATCAAACTTATCAAAATAAAATCATTGGTTACATAAAAAAGATTTCGAGAAGAAACAAAATCGAAGGAAAATCAGATTATCAAATGATCCTCTTGCATTTATCGCAATAATTGAAACGAGGCGAGACGAGGAGATTTTTCGTGAGTTCCTGCACAGGCCAGCCAACAAAACGTTTTTGTATTTTTTCTTCTCTCAATTAATGTTTCCTCGAGTTTCTTCGATTGCAGTTTTTTTTTCTCTTCTTCGTTTTTTTCATACGCACACACACACCCACACATACGTCATTCTCAAGTCTATGTATACAAATATATAGATATAGATACATAATGTATGCACGTATATCTATGTATGAATATACATACGTAAATCTGATAATTAACACAGTGTCGACCGGTCACACGGTATTTGCATTGCCCGTGGCCCTTTTCTTTGTCGTTTATTCCGCCCCTTGTCATTATTTTCGAATCTGATTTTATGTTAATTATCAGCGTTGTCCACCACGTGCTAATTAATCGTCGCCTAATATTACACTTATACATGTATGTATATGCATATATAATATACATATATATCTCTTCTTCTTCTTCTTTTTTTTTCTCCTATTTTGCTCTATTTTATTCTCTTTCGTTCTTTCATCAGTTTACACACACGTTTTCGCTTTTGTTGCTCTCTCTCTCTCTCTCTCTCTCGCTCTCTCTTTTTTGCATTCTCACGCTCTACGCATATGTATAATGGCTCATATAAATACATAAATATTTTTCGCCCACTTATATTTATATATTTATATAACACGTGGTTTATGTATAATCGTTTAATATTTCGTAACATCTACGGTTATCTTTTTGTCATATGTGTGTGTGTGTGTTTTTTTATTTATTTTTTTTGTTTCTTTTTTCTTCTTCTTTTTGTAGTTTTATTATTATTTTTTGTTTTCTGTTTGGTTTTACGGCATCTAAATTTTATTAAATCTGTCACTCTTTATCGCAACGCGCTCAGCCTCGTTTCAACTCGTATCTCATTGCACTAACTCCTAGATATTCTCTGCGGTGCTCTGTGTCAATTAGTATTTGTGTCATAGTCTCTCTGTTGTGTCTGAATTGCGTTGTATGTTCTATTTCGTCTCCCCCCCCCCCCCCCCCTCTTCCCTCCTTCCTCTTCCTTTCACCGTCTTTATCCATGTACGAGGTCAAAGACGTGTGTTTGGATTGGATATTGCTGCTCTGTGGCTACTGTATTCCATCCCCTCAGAATTCTATGCGTTTTGCTCTAGCCTAACGACGATGAAAGCCCGGCCTTGTCATTCCTACGTTCGGGAATATCACGTGATTCTCCAATTTCTCACTCCTCTTACCATTTTCCCTCTCAACCCCCCCCCCCCCCTCCTCTTTCCTCGCTATTTCTCTTCAGTTTCGTCCATCTGGTTCTCTCTCTCTCTCTCTCAGCCTCTTTCCATCGCGTATTGCCTCACGGGAATTCAATTTAGCTTCTCAAACATATCCGGTGCACAGCAGCAAAGTCAAAGCTCGAAGCTCTCAAACCTACTGTATTTGGGGAGAGCTCTTGACTCGAAATAACATTATCGAAAGTACATTTAACAGATATTTCATAAAAATGATAATAAAGAGATGGGAAAGTAACAGGGCTAATAGTCCCACGAACACTCTCGCCCTCCCCAATAACTAAATCGCTATTCCTCCGTTTCTCATCATTCACAGCCTTCGTATTTTTCTTCTTGTCCCATGACTCTATGCCAGATTCGCAATATTCTCTTTTCTCCATTAATTTTATGAGCCCGTTATGTAGACACGAGTACAAAAAAAAAAGAAAAAATATCAGTCAGCATTGCTAGAAAAATAAATGACCCTGGGGGAGAGAGAGAGAGAGAGAGAAACGCTGAAGAATTCAGTCGTAAATACAAAGAGACCCATCTCTCTGAGAGACAAACGATTGGTAACTGTGAATGAACCGTTTTTCCCGCGAGATAATTCAAGCTTCCGTAATTTGGCGAAACGCCGAAAGTTTTACCGAGCAAACGAATACTCGCGAGAGGGAATACAAATGATCGAGGGGTGGACAGCTTTTTTCTTTGACTTTTTTTCTCTCTCTCCCTCTCTCTCTTTATCCCCTTTACGAAAATGAGTTCTTGTCGGATGGCTCCGCTTTGAAATATTTTTGGAACCAAGTGTAAAAAGATATCGCTAGTTTACTGTACAATGGTCGAGGGGAAAAATATCACCTCAACAACGATAAAGGTTTCGAGGTCAAGAGACCAAAAATTTCGTGACAATGATTAAAAAAACATTGGGGAGGGAAAAGCTCTATTCGTTTTGACTAGTTGAACAAAATGGTAGCTCTCCATCAGTCTTTAAATCCAAGGAATTTTGAAAAATGTACTGAGATTGGAATAAATCATAATTAATATTCGTTTTTATCGACTGGAATTTCATAAAAAAATGTGAATTTAAGTACCCTTGAAAAAATCATGTCCGCGAATCAGATGTTATTACGATTATTTTTAATATTGTTAGAAATTTTCTTGAAAAAAAAAAAAAAATGGTCTGTGGGATGTGCAACGACTACGAAAGCTCGTGCCATGCTCGAACCCCGACGTGCCACAGGGAATGCAATCCGAATAGACTGGGCGAAAAAGAAGAGAGAAAAAGAGAGTGGGGGGGAGAGAGAGAGAGAAAAATGAGGAATTGGATCTCGTGGTAGCTGGCAAATGCCGTGATTCGATAACGCGAGAGGAGACCGAATATAAGGAAGAAGGAAGAAGAAGAAGAAGAAGAAGACAGGCTTCGAAGCGAAGAGCCAAGCTTGTCGATTCTTGAACGACGTGAGGAGGAATAACTCTTTAGTGGTGTGAGATCCCTGGAACGACGAGGAAGAACGAGCCCGGGAGAGACGAGAGTCGAGCCAACGTGGCTCTCGCCAAATGTGGGATGCAGTCAGCACGATGCTTCCTCGTGGCGGATTGGGACGAACCAGTTCACGAAAGAGAAAAAAAAAAAAAAAAAACAAAAAACCTCTTCACTCTATTTTTTGACAAAAATTTATCTTCCACGACTTTTGAATTCATTACGAATGTCAGACAAATGTCATTTTTTTTGTCCTAAATATTCCAGCAACGTTTCAAATTGAAGATAACTATTGAGCTCATTCCGAAAAACAAAAATTCGTTACTCCATATACGATCAAGGAATTTTGTGAGCCCAAATTGAAGAAAACGACTGAAAATTTCGATCACAGTGTCCGAACATTTTTCCAGCAGGTTTGGTATCCAGGAACCCATTCGATCGGATCGTAAAAATCGTTGTGTCCGATTCGAAGCTTAGTTTTTTTGCACTGATAGAATTCCAGAAGAGTGAACTTTCCAAAGAGATAATAATGAAAAATAAAAGAACGAAGTTGGAATGAAGAAAATCGTACACACGTCTTCGACTGGTTTTGGATGAACTTTTTCTGATTAACGTAATATCGAGAGCACGGCTTGTTTTTGCATTTGGATGGTATAATTTTGTGTGTATGTATGGTTATGATTTCGTTAGTGTTTGTGTTGTGTGTGTGTGTGTGTGTTGTGTGTTGTGTGTTATGACGGTGAATAAGGTGCAGGGTGCGTTCTGCGCGCATATAGTTACATCGCTATTTTTTTTCCCATTTCATTTATTATTATTATTTTTTTTTCTCGTGTTACTTCGTTTAATTCATATTACATTGGTTTTTTTTGGTTTTTTTTTTTTGTTTTTTTTTTCTTCTCATAACTCTCACGTTTTTCTTGTGTGTATGTGTTTTTATGGCTCTCTTTCTTCTCTTTCTTTCTTTCGCTACGATTTAATCTAGTGTCCGACGCGTTAGACTAGGACTAGACTACGTCTAGAGCTTCGCTTTTTATTAATGTTTGTTTTTTTTTTCTTCTTTTTCTTAAGTTTCGTCGCCTCTCACGCACTTTGCCTTTCGTTACTTTGTTTTTTTTTTTTTTTTTTTTTTTCCGTTTTCTGCTGCTTCTTCTTATTCTTCTTTGTTTCTTTAATTATGTTAATTTTATTTCTTTTTCTTTGCTAATTTATTCTACAGTTGGGCGTGTGTTCTCATTATATTCATATTTATATATATATATATATATATATATGTGCATATGCATAGACACACATACACATATATACATAATTTTTTTTTTCCCTTAGCTTAATCGTAAAGTTTGTCTCTGAATTATTTTTCTCACTGCGTGTTCAATGTGTAACGTGTAATTTTTTGGTGTTTCTTTTTTTTTTTTTTTCTCTCGTGTTTATTTAATTTTTTTCTTTTTCCTGGATCACCTTAAGATATAATTGGCTCTTAAATTTGTAAACTTAAACCGTCTATAGTGTTGTATAATTTTTGTTGTCCTCCTACTTGACCGCCTGCTCGTCGTCGTTGCCACGTTTTCATTGATTTTTGTTTTTTTTTTCTTTTTCATTACTTTAATTTCTTTTTTCTTGGAGTTTTTTGTTCACTCTTTTACACACACTCGATACCAAACAACGTTTTTTTTTACGATCTCGCGCTCGTTTTCTTTCGCTTTATCTCGCTCGTTTACTTTTTACACTTAACTTCTCGACTAGTTTTCCACGCCTCGCCTCCTCTCCTTTGTTCTAAATCAATTAATTATCTACTTATTAGTTATCGCCTTAACGTTTATCACTCATTCTTGCTCTCTCTCGCTCTCTCACTCGACTTTTCTTCGTCAGCATCGTTTTTGTTCAATTTCTTTTTTTTTTCATCTCTCTCTTCTCTCTCTCTCTCTCTCTCTCTCTCTCTCTCCTTCTCTCGCATCTCTTATATATAGTTAACATTGTCATGCTCTCTCGTTGCGCGCTTTCTAACTAAACACACGACTTGGTACGTTCTACAAAACGTCACTAAAACGTCTACGTGCCTTAATTCCTAAGGCGCCATGTGTTTTTTTTTTTCATTTTTTTAAATATTTTTCTTTATGTTTTTATTTAATTTATTCATTTTTAGGTTCCTCAGCTAGCTCTCTCTCTCTCTCTCTCTTTCTCGCTCACCGGTCTCCTCATTTTCGTGACTCTCTTCAGCCGCTTTCTCACTCGGTCAATTTGGATTGCTCCTTTTTCTAGTCCTTTCTCTTCTTCCTCAAAATTACCAACAATTTTTTTTTATTACAACAAAGAACTCGTACTCTATCACGTTTTTTGTTTTTGTTTTTTTTTTCGTACCAGAGAACAAAATGAATGAGAGGAGGGCGGAATTCTGCTTTGACTTATTTAGTTTCTGAAAGCTAACGAGATCCGCGAGAATCAGCCTTTTTCTGGAAAAAAAAAGAAAAAAAGTACATGATCGTGAGGGGCATTGTTCATGTTTTTGTTTTGTTCTGTATGAGCTACACGAAAAAAAAAAAAAAAAAAAAAAAAAAAAAAAATGAAAATATTCGATGACAGGGAAAAAAATGGATGTTCATGAGGCGTTTTTCGAAACGATTTTTTAACGTCGAACTCATTTCCGAAAAAAAAAAAATGAAATGCTAAGCCTCGAACGTGGCATATACGATGAACGAGAATCGAGTAATTTATGAGCTTCCGGAAATCGATTTTCTATTTTCACAATTGCGAGTCGCAGACAGACACGTCGAGAGAAAAGCGAGAGTGCACACAAAAACGCACGTCACGCGAGGGAATACAATAATTTTCGTCTACCTATATACTTTATTGTGTGTTTCTTCGATTATCGCGATAGAGACGGGCGTTTGCATTGCATTTCTCGTTATTCCCTCTTCGGCTGTTTCAATACGGTACCTAGTATATAGACGGGACAAAATTTCAAGCGTCGCTCGCATATGTTTTATCGCGAATCTTTGGCTGATGTATGTATATATCCGCGCTCAGTACATTCCAAAACGAAAGTTAAACTCGTTTGGAACAATTGTACTTGGCAAATGAAATGAAAGTTCATCAATAACTCGAACGAGTTATTAATTACGAAAAATCGCTTTTTTTTAAAAAGCGAATGAATCGAGAATACAATCTCATCGCTTCGTTCATGTACTTTGTTTTTTTGGTTTGTTTTTTTTTTCTTCTTTTTTTCCTTCGGTAAGTTGAATTTCTCGACGAATCTCCGTTTCGATTGCGAAACAACGAGAACAATTGAATATACAATAAAAAATAGATAATCATAACAAAGAATAAAAATCTCGATTGACTTTCGATATACGCCCTCTCGTGTCTTCGGCATCCTCTCTTAAAAACTATTTTTTCTCTTTTTTTCTTTACAAAATTTGCCTAGATTTTTATTGTTTTCTCCTAACTAATAATGTACATCATTTTCTCTCATTTGTAACGTTACACACGCACACGTACACGCGCGCACACACACACACAGCGCTATGATTTTCGTTTTGTTTTTCTACTTATTCAGCCTCGCTTTGTAACGTTTATCTTCGTTCTCGCCGTGTACTTTTTGTTGTTGTTGTTGTTGTTGTTGTTGTTGTTTTTGGTTTCTTTTCCCTCACACACGACGCTCTTTTTGCACTAACCTAGACTATCTTATACGTATTCATAATATATTTATACCAGTTTATGCTGTATACGAGACAGCGAGTTCTGCATGCACACTTCTCTCTCCTTCCCTCCTCCTCCTCTCCTCCCACCTTTCTCTCACTCTCTTTCTTTCTATATTTTGCATTTTTTTCTTCTCTCCTTTTACTCTTTTACATTTTATTTATCTCTCGTACGAACGACTCGTTTTTTGTGCGTCTCTCAATCCCCTCATAGTGACCTTGTTAAAGCTACTTCAATTTTATTCTCTGCTCCTTTCTTAGATACAATTTTATTCCTCATCATTTTCGATAGGGACAAAAATAAAATGTGAAGAAAAAAAAAAAAAAAAAAAAAAAAAAAGAAGAAAATAAAAAAAACTTTTGGAGGGTACTGCGAATGGAATGGAGATCGAAAATGATGTATGAGGGTCGGAAAAAAAGGCGAAAAAAACGTGGGATCCGGAGACTGCAACACGAACCGGCCGAGTTTTATCGGTGCCTCTGATCGCCACTGGACTTATCCACTTTGAGGCACTCATTCTCCACCTCCCCCCCCCCCCCAGGCTCTCGCACGAAGGATCGCTCCGGAAAATATATGCTCGTGTATTTTCGCCCTTCGACGACTCCAATATCACGAGAAAAATCTTTCACTCCGTGCATCCCTCAACTCCCGTCGAATTTTCAGCCGAGCGTGGAAAGCCGGCTGAAAAAAAGGGGGAAAAAAAACGTTCTCTCGCCTGACTACTAGAAAAGACTAGTTCTCTAGGCTCGCTCTCCTATCTCGATCACGATAAATCAATGGCTAACGAAAATTCGAGCCGCTTCAAACTTTCCACCCCCTTTTTCCCCTCTCGTCGATTTACTCGAGGCCAAATTCAAAGTTGATGGAAACTTAATTTTCAAAAGATACTTCACAATACGCAAACGTCCTTTGGATTTCGTTAAATTTTCATTTCACTTTTTGTATTCTCTCAATTTTCAACTTAACCAGGCACATTTGTAAAAAAATAGAAAAAAAATTTGGAAACAAATGACTGGCTGAAAATTTTCTTTTCCTTGGCTCCTCCGATCGCTTCGATCTGAATTTTTTATACTCTGCTTCTCGACACTTTCTGCTCGATATTCGTCAGCCAATTAATGTATCCCGAATCGTGTGAGCTCGTGTAAGTCAGCTTTTTTTTTTTATGTCCAATGTCGTTCTCAGGGCCTTCCGCAGAGGTCGAAATATAAAAATGGAATTTAATCGAATTTTTATGTTCTTTACGAATTTAATTTTTTTAAATAAATCTAGCAAATGGCAAATTAAAGAATTTTTCTTCTTCTTTTGGCTAAAAATTTCGGCGATTTTTTGCACAACATTGTTTCACTCATAAAACATGCTTTCAGCCTCGTTCCATTCGTCGTCTTGTCAATTATTTGTCTACATTCTTGTCCCGAAGCTGTTTACTCGTGTCTCAAGCCGCCTTGTGTACGTTCGATCGTGGAGTTTGTCAACGAGCTCGAATACACACGTTGCATGCACGCGATCCTAATCTCTCGTCTGTCACGTTTCTTCGCGAGCAATACTCGAGGGAATTGAGTTGAAAATAAAACACGACGTTAATTCGAAGTGGTAAAATTGATTTTTTCATCAAATACCAATAAATGTTTAATAACCAAGATTTACGTGAGCGATAAGGACACCTTTTTATTTTTCACGTTTATCGCAAGTCCGGTTTTGCACTCTTTCGAAATAAGAGGATGAAAAAATTGAGGGCGTAATTTCGTAAATGAGGCCAATGAGAGAGAAACAATCGTTTGAAAGAACCTGTCCAAGAGGAATCAAAACTTTTTTTCAGTGATAAAATTAAATTCGAAAACGATGTAGAATTAACGAAACGTCAAAATTCATTTTTATCCAATAAAAAATAAAATAAATAATCGTTTGTAACGGATATTCGATAGAGAATGTGGTAATCGAAACTGACTGAAACGATTGCTAAAAATTAGTCGCATTTAATTATCGATACAGAATGGGATAATCGAGATTTTGGTAAAAAAAAAAAAATTGCACACCGATCAATGTCATTACAGATTGAAGAAATAATAGAATCGAGAGTGAGAGAGGCAGAAAGTTGGAAAGAGAGGAGAAGAGAAAGAGAGAGAGGAGAGAGAGAGAGAGAGAGAGAGAGAGAGACAGAGAGAGGGAGAGAGAGAGAGAGAGCCATTAATTTCATCATGGATCTAATCCGCAGTTTCGACCCAATAATAACTGGTATCAAACGAAATATATACGAGTCGATCTAACTCGCCGCCGAGTTTGGAACAAGCCTCTCATATACGCGGGTACAATATGTACTTTGACATTGTAATAATGTATTTATAATATATTCATCATTTGTTTATTTATATATCCGTGGCATTGGTTACAAAAAGTGACAAATTCGTAGCAGCATAATCCGACGATTCGATCTCCTTTCGTATCTCCCGCCACAGATATTTATATCTAACTAGCTACGTTGGACTTGTTTTTGTTTTTTTTTTTTGGTTTTTTTTGTTGGTTTTTTTGTTTTTTCATTTTTATTTTTATTTTGCATTATATATATATATATTTCTTGTTTGTTTTTTGTTTTGTTTTGTTATTTTGTTGTTTGTTGTCTATCTCGAAAGTAAATAACACCCGATAACGCCTCCCTTCGTAATATCCTCCACGACGTATTGTGCGCTGCGCTTGATCACGAGATTCTCACCCACCAAAAAAATCCCCGTTTTCATTGATACCGGGGAGGGAGAGAGACTCGCCACAAAAAACCAGGAAAAAACGAAATAAAATAATTCGTCTCGACAACCGTTTATTTTTGTCTTTTTTGTATTTTTTTTTTTGTTTTTTTTTTTTTTCATTTCTTTTATAGACTTTAATTTGTTCATTTTATCTTGTCTCCGTTATTTCTTCGATATATATTTTTTTTTCCTTCTTTCCTTTCAAGTGTACATACGTAATCTCTTGAACCGCGTGCTTTCGTACAAATGACCAACTCATTTTTTTTTTTCCTCGTTGCTCGAAGGGACCGGGGTATGGATTAAGTCACGTGGCTCAAGTTCCTTCTCGTATCCAAAAAAAAAAGTGGATTAGTCACTGGTTGTACTAAACTACAGAGATACACGTGTATACATCGTATTCGTGTGTCCCCTCGCGTGATCTTGAAGATTCGCAGAGAGGGCCGGGGGGAGAGGAGATATAAGAGTCGCGAGTGGGTCAGATCGTTGATGGCCATGTATCATGATGCTGTCGTGTTTAAATATTTTTTTTTTTCGTTTTGTTTTTGTTATTAATTTAACGAATTCATAACCTTTTGCCTGTTTTCTTGCTCGTGGAACCGAGTGTACGGGTATTATAATATCATCTCCCCGATATAACCGTAAGATACCGCGGTCGAATGTGTACGGAGAGGGGGGAGAAGGGCCTCGTCGACGTTACAAACTACCTATACAAAAATAACGGATTCGCTTGGCACGGGCAAATATTGGCCGAGCGGAGATCCACTTTGCGTTCGCGTGCAGGGGGGATCGGTGGAAAATTTACAGAGCTCCCATCAACGAACATACGTACATATGCGTACGTATGCTTCCTTCTTTTTCCTTCTTTCTTTTTGCTTTTATTTTAATCTTTTTTTTTTTTTTTTCATTTTTTTTTTTTTTTTATACATGTACTAAAAGACCGTGGGTATCGTACGGTGAAAAAGGAGACGAGAGACGATCACGGGTCACCGCTAGAGTTTATCGTTCGTAAATAAATAGACGAACGTCCTTAAGATGTCTCTGACATCTCGCGCGTGTCCGTGTATTTTTGTGTTCGCGAATGTGGTACTCGAGTTTTTCTATATCAAGCGCGATTACTTTTATCCGGTTTTTCATTATTTTTTTGTTATTCGAATCCTTTGCACTGGCTATTTCGAGGCAATACATAACGAAAGCTATATATATATATATATATATATATGTTTGCGTATAGCGAGGAAAATGAAAAAAATGCATTGCCTCAGGTTTTTCGATAAGTGTGACTCGTGTCTGAGTTGGCAACGATTCGGCGCTAACGTGTATCCCGTTTCGGCTCATCAGCCAGTTATTTCTTCGATATTCAGCATTTTAAGTGACTGGCTCGTGTATCTCGAATTTGATTGGAAAGTTTGGGAGATGCGGGGTTGGCGATGGTGAGGGAGGGAGGGAGGCATCTGGTTATTTTTCTTTTGTTTGTAAATCACGATAATGAGATTGTTTGACGTTTTCATGAATAGTTCTCGCAACGAGGACTTTTGGATGAGCTGGGAGGAGTCGTCGGGTCTCTGCTCTCGGAACAGTAGTTCATAGATAACTTTTCATTCGTACCTATGCCCTGTCTCTCTCTCTCTCTCTCTCTCTCTCTCTCACTCTTTCTCTCTTTCTCTTTATAACTTATTTGACGTTTTCGGCTTGATTTATTTATTATTTTGTTATTTAGTGAGATATTCACGAGTCGGTAATTAGCTATAGGCGTTTGTATTTTATTTGTTAAAAGGACTCGCTTAAAGCCTACCGAAAATGTATATTCGCTCACTTTTCTATAATCACGTTCGTAGATTGTAAATCTTCTCCTTCTTCGACCCCTTCTTCTTCTATTTGTTTCTCTCGTCGATGCGGGCTTTTTGTAAACCCAAACGACAAGAACGATGACGACGATGAGGACGAATATAACGACGACGACGACGATGATGACGACGACGACGACGACGACGGTGACAACAACGAGGATGAAAATGATATTTGTTGATTTCGTTACGGTGACCGAGTCGATGATTGCGTCGAGGTGAGCTTCTGTTACAGCGACTTCAGGGTTGTCGTTGATGGCGATGTTCGTGACGGTGACGATTATTCCTGTCGGTTGGGGGCGCTTGCTTACCATCACACTAGGAGGCTAGGCGTCAGCCAGTCCTCATCCGCTAGCTGGACCGCAACCAAGAACACACTTTACCATTTTAACACACAAACGAATGGTTAAGTTTTGTGTCCGAATTTTCAACATGGATGATTTCTTATCTATAATGCAGATGTTTTCTTTTTTTTTTTTCTTTTTTTTTTTTGTCACATTTATCAGCCACTCCGAGCTCATCGATTACGGTTATCATCAAATCGCTTTCGCCTTTAGTTTCCATCGAGCCATTTTATTGGCTCGTTAAATATCGTCCGCTAATATCCACCGCGTGGTAATATAGAGCGAGAATAAGAGATGAAAATAACGGTAATCGATAGCTCGTACCAGCTTAAATCAAATCACTCTGATCATCATCGTTCTCTGAGATTTTCAACATTCTTCATTCTACCCTTTGCCTAATAGTCAAGGAGGATTGAATAGTATTTTTACAACGAAATAACGAAATATTGAGCATGAATTTACATATTGATATCTAAATGCGGCACACACCAGTCCCCGTTGGTTCAATGATATTGCACTTCTGATTTTTTGTTGTCCATGCGGCTCGTTAATTTTTTAGCATAAAATACATTTTATCTCAACGAGGTAGGAGGCCACTATTATTCATTAGTGCGGCTTGACAGTAAGCTTGACGCGGGTGGTATATGTTATTTGGCTTTCAGGTGCGGCCGCAAGAGGCGCGGTGATAAACTGTGCATTCTTTCGCCATTAGCCCCAGGTACGCGTTAATGGCGACAGCCGAGGGATTTTAAAAACTGACTGTTTTTCAAGAGTTGAAATAATAATAGCGTGCTAAAAATCCCAGAGGACAAGGGTCAGACGTGGCTCGTTTTAAGGGTGGAATTTTTCAAATATGTTTATATATATATATATATATATTTACACGTATACACATTGTTATTACGTTTCATCACATACAAACACGCGATTCAAGCTCTCACACATAATCACGTCAACATTTTACCTCTTTCTCTCCTACTTTCATCTTTCTCACTCACACCCTCTCTCCTTTTTTACTCACAGTCATCGTTTCTCAAGCTCTTACAAGGCTTATAAATATAGATATAGGGAATACATTTTGGTCTAACGATTAGCGTCTCTGTGGCGCCAGCTCAGCCTTGAATAACCGAGCTTTTCTCCTCGGGGCTTTTATCCCGGTGAATTCACGCGAAATTCAACCGGGACTCTTGCCCTACTCCATGGATTATATCAATTCTCATCATGATAATCTCTCTCTCTCTCTCTCTTACTCTTTCATTATATGAAACTTTCCCGAAGATACTGACGTATTAGCGCGTCATACTTTCGACCAGTCTTTCAAATAATTCTCGACGATTCTTCGGGTCAAGTGATTAATTGATCTATCCGAGCTTCCAAAGAGAGAGAGAGAGAAACATGGCTCACTATTCGAGGCTGACTCGCATATTCATCCACGAGGGAACCTTTCACGTGTTACGATGCGTGCGCAAGCGTGCTTTTTCGATCAAGCGAGTCGATTATTAGCGGAATAAAGTCGGAGGCATCCGAAATACTATCAATCGAGTTTCATTCTCGATTTGTTATCATTAAAGAAACAATCAATATTCTCTCAACTTATTTAACAAAATAAAATGAATGAAAGTTAACGGGGAAGTGCGCGGTTCAACCAACATTAAGATTAATTACTTTGGGCTGTAGCTATCGAAGTCAGGGAACAAAGCCAGTAACTTCGAAAACATACAATTGAAATTTATCTTTTTTCTAAACTTTTTTCACCAAATCTCATCGAATCTCCCCGAATCCCAAGCGCTTCGAATCGACGGGCACTAAAAATCTAAAATACTACATGAAAATTTCAACCGATAAAACGACGATTGATGACGATCATGCCAAAAAATGAAAAACACATGCAGGATGATAAAAAAAAAAGGAAACAAAACATTTTAGTTGTTCTACGAGACACGAAGGATATACTTCGAGTATCGCCCCCCAAGGAATTTTACGTCTCCTTCTCTGTTTTATTTTCTCTCTTTCTCTCTCACAGTCTGGCTGGAAAGAAAGTAGTCTGCTCCATTTCTCCCAGACACATGCATGGTGCATTCGATGTCAACTGTATCCTCAAATCTATTCGAACGTTGTTCGACCCCCCCCCCCCCTCTTTTTTTTGTTGGAATCTTCGTGTTTCCGGTACTAAGAATCGACATATTTTTGGAATATTATGCTCACTCCATTTATTTTTGTGGCTTTCAGGCCACAGATCAAGGATTTCAGTTCTTTTTGATGCGTCAGATTGCGTTTTTTTTTCAGATTCTACTTTTAAGTAATTTTGAATTGTAAGCCACGAGAAAGGACCAAAAGTTGCTTACGCATTTTTCATCACTGTCAATGGAAATGGGAACGGATAATTCAGGCTGAGAAAAAGATTTCGATCAATGTCGAAGCAACAGAATGTTATTGAAACAATTGAATTCATTGAAGCAACTAAAATCATTGATCAAAGCTCAATTGATTGATCTCGAAATTTTCATGACTCAGTTCGACACTCCGAAAGATTTGTAATTAAAAAAAAAATGTTTGATCCATCGCTCAACGATATCGAATTCGGTTCGACGAATCAATATTTTTGCTCAATTTGAAGCCGAACGAATTTTAGATTGTACGGAACGCCCCATAGAGAGAGGGAGAGAGAGAGAGATTGTAAGGGTATTCGGAGATGTTGGCAGTCGGGATAAATGGCAAACAGGGTGAGGTTAGAGGAGGCTGCGCGGAGGACCGAGGCAACTCGGTCCCGCGAGTAATCCAGGTGGAAAATTTTGAATAAATTTTATGGACGTCGAGAAGAGAGGCGACGCTCCTTCGGGGAGTTACTCGATTATAGGGATAGTGAATCTGAGATAAGCGAGATAGAGGAAGGAGCAAAGCGTTAGAAATACCAGTGGCTCTTGCCACGAGAGATCACGTACGTTTAGCCAAATATATCTATGTATATTTTCATCCCGATGCTTTTGTGGGGATCTACGATTCATACAGCGTCTTACCGAATTACGTATCCGGCTATTATGCGCTGGAAAAATCATTTTTTTTTCTTCCAATTTACGTTTTGCTGAAGAAAAAAAAAAACTGATTTTTTGGTTAACAAAGTCGAAAACTGAGAAAACGCTATTTGCTTTACGAAAAAGCACTTTATCATGAATTTCATCATTGAGCATTGTCGTTCGGACTCTCTGATTCTTCGACTAATTTTTTCACATAAAAAATAACCTGCCAACTCTGGATATTTTATCTCGAATCATTCGGACGTGCTACGTTTTTTTCAAAGCCCCATTTTTGTAGACGTCACCGAGACCACATCATATTCCCTGCCCAATTATTGCTAAGAAGGAGGTGCACGTTTATCGAAACACGAGACTGGATGTCGGGAAAATGAAAAAATAAATATATAATGCGCATCGAAACTAATATAACGTGCTGGTTTAATATGACACGAACGAATGCACGAGACTTTTCACGCAAAGACAGCACAATTTTTTTTTCAACGGTGCATCAATTGGTCGCGTTTTTTTTTCGATTTGAAGCTGCAAAGTTCGTGAATGCTCGTTGACATTTTCCGCAACATTTTTATCGAGTTTTTTTTCACAAACAACAAAAACATGCTAACGGATCTACTGAAGAATTCTAAAGTTCTATATTCAACTTTTGATCAATCATAAACGAATAGTTTCGCGGTGGATTTCAACGTCGAACGATTTGTTAACACAAAAATAGAAAATTATGAAAAGATTCCGAGTTTTTTTTAAAATAAATATTGAATTTGGGGAAAATTGACAAAAAAAAATCTGAATGGCAACTCTGTCAGTTAGAAAAATAAATAATAATAAAAAAAAAAAATCGAAATGGCACGAGAAGTTTCGAACGATATGAAAAATATGTGGCAAAACTATACGCGGAGTGCCTCGCATGCATAAAGATACAAACAGACAGAGCACGAAGCCAAGCAATATGCACAATGCAATATGCAATTTCTATATCGAAGCCCCATTTCCATTCACGCGTTCCATCCACTCACTCTCCTTGATATTTCGCTCTCTCCCTTCCCACGTCTCGGTCCCCTTACTCCCTTCTATACTCGCCATATTTTACCATTGTTATTTCCGCATATTTTCCATTAACGATATTTTTTTTTACGCGGCATTTTGTGTTCAAAAATTCAGAGTTATATTGGCACTCTAACCCTCTCTGTACGTGACTCGATCCCAAAAGCTCATACTAAAACTACCCTTCATCGTTGCTCCCCCTTTCACCCTTTCATATCACACTGCATTTCTTGCACTTGCTCTCTCTCTCTCTCTCGCTCTGTTTATCATTTTCTCATGTCCCATTCACCCAGAATCTTTCACGCACACATATGTAAATAGAATCACATCAACTGTAAAATACGGACGAAAAACGTAAAAAATGTAATTGGATTGCTTGAATCGGAGTTAGAGGATACAACTATTTTTCATTGCGCAGATAAATTCGGTCGATTCGATTTAATCTTTTAGCTGCACTTTGGTGCGAATTCACGCGAACGACAAGAAAGCATTTGTAAAGATTTTGAGGATTGAAAATCATTCGTGATAAATTCAAATTGGACGATTCGAGTAAGTGAGACAGCGTTTGAAAATAGCTGCGCAGCTGAAGGGTTAAAAAAAGCGAGTTTTCCGTTGGATATTTTACTGAAAAAGAAACTGAATATCCCCGAGCACCGTTTCGTCCGACTACATTTTTGTCGTTTCTTCATAAAAAGAGTACAATTCAAGATGCAACGAGCACAACACCGATGACGTGACAGTAAAAAAAAAGAAGAGTTCTCGAAGTAATGACATTACCTGGAATTGTTGCATGGGATAGGCCATCATTTGGGCAGGTGGAGGTGGAGGTGGTGGAGCAGCTTGTACACCGGGAGGTGCCGAAACTGTCGTCGCGTGATGTGGGGGTAATTGAGGCCCACCGGGTAATCCTTGTCCCCATCCCGCTGCCGTACTCGCCGCATGAACGCCCATGCCCATACTGCGTTAAGATGAATTTATTAGATGAATTACGCGTTAATAAAACATAGTGCACCGATGCTTATTAATATTGCACAATTATCTATGAATAAAAAAAAAAAAAATGGGGAAAGAGACCATTCCGTAATCGTTATCGTTGAGTCATTATACAGTCATATCGCGTGTGAGATAGAAGCGACGATAATATATGAGCGTAATACGATTATGAGTGTTATAGGAGAGCGAATAAATGTTGTTGCATCGTATCAGCAGCCAGCCAGAAACGATGAACCATTATCCGAAGTGTCATGACAGAAAAAAAAGTCTCTCTCTCTCTCTCTCCGGGAGTTTAGCTTTGCATACGTTTACGAACGATTTTGGTATGGAATACCGGATAACGGAACCCAAACAACGATTTACGATGTAGGAAACGAGGAGGAGGTACCGAGTCGAGAAACAATCGAACGTTATTTCGGGCTCTTTGTTATCACTCGGTAATGACCAAGTACAGTTAACTAATGCCGATACAGCCTGTGGTTTAATTGCTGTGAAATCGTGTTTCATTATACCTGCTGAGGGATCTAACGATCCCTCGGCAATATGTCCCATGTGTAGCCGTATTCGTATGTTCTACTATTTACGCCTCGGCTTACGTATATTATTCAATATTCCAAAACTCTCACCCCATGTACTGAGCCTGCTGATAACCAGCAAATTGTCCGTACGTGTATCCCTGAATTCCCTGAAGAAAGCCACCTGCCTGCATCTGCGTAGCCGCGGTCGTTGGATACGATTGGGGTGGATACCAGTAACCGAGTTGTCCAGCGCCTCCTACACCGCCTACGCTACCGACACCACCGACACCAGCGGCCGCTGCGGCCGCAGCTGCCGCTGCCGCGGCGTAGTACGGATACGTCGCTGACGATATTGCCTGAAATTAAAAAAAAAACGTAATTTTACGAGTCTTTTTTTTTTATCACTCGACATTGTTTCGGCATTTGGCTTATGGAGAGTCGGCCAAGTGGTTTAAGGGATACGAGGACAATGGGCTGGAGCCAAGGGGCTCCATTGGATTGGATCTCATTGATGGATACCTGCGGAAAGCCTATGAGGCGATTCGTGGGATCGCTGAGTGTTAGGACTGTGGTTGGTTCGAGCTCCAGGAAGGTTCGAATTACCGACAATAATACCCCAGCGTAGGTGTAGTGTTCGAAGCTTTGGTTCGATCAAGTTCGCTCAACTCAATAAACATCAATTAACAAATTGCAAAGGAGAAAGCTTGAGTGTAGGTATCATGGATTTGTAGATTCTGTTTGTGGACTAGTTATGAGTTTGACTGGGCGCGGATGAGAAGTCGCCCATTGACCGGGAAAGGTCGAGAAAATAAAGACGATTGACAGGAGTGTGTATAGTCGAAAGTACAATTCCTCTTAGCACAGAGGAAGTATTCAGGCGGGGATCCGACGTTATGGGAATAAGGATCAATTAGGGCGCCGCTACGGGGCAAAGTTACGGGTAGAACGGTTAAACGGAAATACCGGAGGCTTCAGCGTATTACGGGCTTTCCATTGTAGCTCAAGCTTTCCTATCGCTTTCTCCCTTCCTCCCTCCCTGCCCCTTTCTATCTTCCTCTTCCTCTGTGTTTCTCTCCCTAACTCGTCGTTTCTCTCGATCTTCCGTGGTATTCCCAGATCGGACGTAACTACTCGTCTTAACGGCGCTAATTGCTGAGGGAGCCCAAACCATGGTGTGCACAATGCGCCAGGAGCTTGCGATGGAGCAAGTTGGAACGATAACAGAGAGACCAAACTGAATGTGAGCTTTCGCGGTCAGATCATCCCCCCCCCCCCCGCTTCCTTTCTCAACCTCCCTCTACTTCTGTTGATCAATCTTGCTAAAGTTTTACCTCTTTTTTTTGCGGCCTGATGCAAACTGTCTTTGTCCAAGTTCTTTCTTTCTTCTCTCTCCTCTTTTGCTCTATTTTTTTTTCTTTTTTTGACGATTCGCGGTCGTTTACCAGCGAGTTAATTTACCAAGTTTAGAACTATTGTTCTTCATCTCGAGTATTGATTGGATCACAAATCACTGCGGCAACCTTCATAAATTCCAACCGGAGGCAAGGAAGTGCTAAGAACTCGTAATGGTTAGCTTTTCTCTGATACTAACCGGCTCCAATGCTCCGCTATCATGACAAATTGTTTTGTTATCTTCGACGTCGTTGATGACGAGTTAGGTGTCTTCGACTCATTGATTGCTTTTCTTTAATGGACTTTAACGCTCGATACACTTTTCCTTTTCTTTTGTATTCTCCACAGAAGAGAGAAAACTACTGGAGCAATTGTCTCTAATGGACTCGCTCGATGTTTGACACCTCAATTTTTCTCCGTCTATTTTTTGTTTTGTTTTTTTTTCTCTCCTATCAGAGGCGCTAGTTGATTCAATCGATTGCATTCTCACCTGTCCCGATTGTTGGGCGTTGTTGGGGTCTCCGCTCTCTTTTCCCCAGCTACATTTAACCGTTTGTCCGTTAATGTCGGTGTTGTGAGACGCGACGATGGCGTGGGTCGCCGATTCCTTCGTGGAAAACCTGTCGTCAACAAAGAGGATATATTATTTTCACGAACAAAGGTATTGGCTCGTGCTACTGGTTAGGAACAACATTGCAATTCTCTTGCTGTCTTCGGCGTCGCCGATTTTTCACGGCGAGTGAAATGCCAGAAAGACATCTAAACAAAGGGATTTAGTTTCTTTTTTCAAAGAGCTATACAAAAACCGAACAAAGTTGTGACTTGACGTGTCTCTTTCGCTCTCTTATTTACTCGTTTTTTTTTTCTGTTGCTTTTTTTATACTTTGTACCAGCCCCGTGGTACACCAGGGAAAACGCTAACGAGACTCACCTGACAAAGGCGTAACCCTTGTCTTTGAAAACTCGAATCTCTTGGATAGAGCCAAAGGGTGAAAAGGTCTTCTGCATGAGCTCTTCCGTAAGGCCGTTTGTCAAACCACCACAGTATACGGTGCAGTTTGTCGGACTGCTCTGATTGTAAACTTCGTCGAAAGTCAGTGGTTTCGCGTTCGCTGCAACGATACATACAATATCGAATAATTATTTCACTCGCTACAATCACATATTACGGGAATCCATATAACGAAGCTCATTAAAATTTGGAAAATAGAACTTTGCTCGCTCCGTATCGTAGCAATTACGAGCGATATATCGATCGGGTTAAAATTAGGGATAAACAGGTTCGAGTTTTCGCGATAATAACAACGTTTTTCTTGACTTAAAATCCTTACACATGAAACTTATTGGCTAACAGATTTTGCCCTAAAATCCTTTCTCTTTCTCGCTGCCTCCTCCCTCCTCGCACTTCTTCACATACCTTGCTGCGAATCGAGCGAGCTTCAATTTCATTGCTTTGCTATAAAAGCATCAACGATAATTACGAATTCGAGGAGTGAAATATTACCGTCGTAATAGTTCGGTACCTAAAGACCGTATCGGGCGGCGTCGTTGCTGAAGTTACAGAAATAAAATAACTATATACCTTTATCTCTCTCGCTCCCTCTTTCTCATTCTCTTTGTTTCTCGAGTGCTTTTCACCGGTAAGTACTCCTGTACCAAGTTACGTCCTTACACGAGATTATAGAGAATCGGCAGAGAGGCGACTGAAGGGGACGAGAGTGATGCGAGAGAGGGAGGGAGAGAGAGAGTGAGGAAATGGCATGGTTTAAGTATCCTCTCCGGGAGATGGCGTGACCACGTACCTTTGACGAATAAATCAATTTAACGGGCCGACGACGGGCTCGGCGCCGATATCATGTTCGAATTTTTCCTTTCTTTTTTTTTTTTACTTTTCTCCTGAATTTATTGCCAATTTATGACCCTTTGCTTTTTTTTTTTTTTCGATCGATACACGAGCATTGCATATTTCACCGTAAATATTTATACAAACGAGTTTTTTTTTTTTCTCGCATCGGGATGAAGCACTATTTTCAATTTTTGCGGTGAATAAACTTACGCGTCTCTGGTGTATCGCCAACGATTGATTTTTTTTTTTTATTTCGTCGAATATTTCACGAAAAAACTGATTGTACGTGGGAGAAAAAAAAAAATCAGTCGGATAAATCGAATGCGCAACGAAAAATGACTGGACAGCTTCGAAAAAAAAAAAAAATATATTTTTGAAACTGAAAGTGTTTGAAGCTCGAATTCTCGTACGCTCGTTAACATGCCCAAAAATTCCAATGCGGAAAACCAATTTTGTGCTCAATCGCGTCAGCGAAATTCGTACGCTGCTTCTATTTCAAATTCCGCAGCCAAATCTATGCCAGGTATTTCACTTCTCCGATCAATTCCATTTCGGATTCATCATCGGTAGTGACCTGACGAAAAAAATCTAATCGGAGTTTTCGACTCGTGATTCCGTTTCGATTTCGAATTCGTATACGTAGTTCTCAATACATATCAGGACACCCTGTATCTGTACATAAAAATGAGATCGACGAGGAGCCCAAAACGAACCAATCACCAGGCAAACGTAATACGCTCGTTTTTTTTTCATTATTTCTTTGTTCTAACGTCTCTGCGATCGATCGTATATGTTTCTTGATCGTGTTCAACGACAGAATCCCAAAGAATTTACAGCAGAGGACAGGACTCTGTGTATTAGCTGAAAATAAGAGAGGAACGAGTTT
This sequence comes from Campoplex capitator, assembly GCA_037576405.1. Classification (NCBI taxonomy): domain Eukaryota; kingdom Metazoa; phylum Arthropoda; class Insecta; order Hymenoptera; family Ichneumonidae; genus Campoplex; species Campoplex capitator. The sequence continues at coordinate 247,001 of JARBWI010000323.1, read as the reverse complement.
CGTGAAGAGAAAGAGCGAAGTCGCGGGAGCCGAGCACCTGTTGAGCCCTTTTGCGTGAGAACAGCACCGCCCATTCGGTACAAAGGGTTTCACAGGAGCTATATCAGCGAAACGAGTCTCGTCTTGCGCGGAAATACGTATACCAGATATATGTATATTTACTTGTATATATACTTCCTTCACTTTCACACGATCCAATAACCTTTTCACTTGCTCGTGTGATAATTAAACTGCACTTTCTATAGATTCATCGATTTTTAAGATTCCAACAGTACTAAGTGGTCCATGCACTTTTATCTTCATTTCGATTGATCTTTGAGAGATTTCCAAAAACCTTGGTTATGAGAAAATGTGGAAAATCAAAACATCGAAACTGCGAATTTCAGGAATTTGCTCTCGAAATCAACTGCGATAAAAAAATTAAAAAAGAAACATTGAGCTGGAATAATTGTCAGCAGGGACGAGCAGAAACAAAATAATCTTAGTAGATCTAAAATCGAAACGGAAAACATGAATAATTAATTTCGGTAGATCCGAATAGAGCTTTATTGGCGCGCACACTACAAAAAGCTTTGAAATGGGGAGATGAAAAAATATTTGTATTTACAGATTGACTCTTTCAATAGAAAGAGTAAAACTTTCGAAGCAAAACTTTTACTTTATGGTTTCATTTTTTCCAGCTTATTTTCCGTGCTAATTAAAATGGGATTCGTAGTAATCTATGTGTACCTACGATCTATATACCCTTGTTATATACGAAGCGAAACTTCGTTAAGGGAATGGATTAAGCGACTCAACTACAAAGATTTTTTTGCTTTATTTCTACCCGAGCAATCAGAGACTAATGATTCATTATGCTCCTCTAATCGTTCCTCGTTTTTTCACCTCTAATTTTCAGATTCAATGATCGATGAATTTGGAGTAAAAAAATGTTGCTAAAAAAGAAATGTAATTCGAGAGTGCTTTCCACGCGACCTTTCCCGATCCTCTCTTCCATTGATAATCGAACAAAATGTTCTCACGAATTTACAGTATAATTTCTGGTAAACGCATTTTCCCTTTGGCCCCATTTTAGAAAATCATATGAAAAGTGAATTTTCGAGAAATTTCGATGAAATTGGTAGCGCTCTACTGGAGAACAAACACAAGAGAAGAAAGAATCGAGGTCGTTTGCCTTGGATAATCAATCGTCGAAGAAAGCTGTGGTAACGTGTATCGAGTTTCCATCAGAACTGCGTGGCAACGTTAAAGATGAATTTCCCTACAGGAAACTAGTTTGAAACAAATTGTTAAATCAACAATGACGTTGAGCTCTGGAAAATAGTTCAAACAAATTTTTTTCCCCGCAAAAAACTTTTAGTGTTCTCGCACCTACGAAAGAATCTCATCGTTACAACGACGCGTCGATTTGTTCTCGAGAATAGCATCTCACTTGCTATTACTTTGAAAAAATAATATTTTCTAAAATCTTAGGTGACCTAAAAAATTGAGACGACTGGAGAAACAGTGGGAAAGAAATTGTATCGGGAGGGTCGCATCCCTACGGAATTGACGTGAAAAGCCCTGTGTAAACATATATTTATAAACGAATATATGTATAGCAACGGAGGATGGACTCTCTTAGCTTCAGTCGCCACCCTCAATCGTCCAGTAACTTTTCTCTCTCTCTCTCTCTCTCACTCTCTTCCTCTCCCTTTGTAGTTCCTAACCGTATAGGATTTAGTTTGGTGTAGCCTCACTCAGACCAACTTCTCGATTGCGCCTGACCGAGCGCAAGCGTTTGCTTCCTTCTTCCTCAATTTATATATATTTATCTATAGGCGATACAGTCCCGCTCTTGGCTCTCCCATTCCGAGGTTTTCTTCGTCCTAGGACTCTCCTCGTCTCACCCCGACCCCTGGACCCCTTGCTGCTTTTGCTGCTGCTGCTGCTGCTTCGAACCTCGAGCCAAGCCAAGATTTGTAGTCGTGGCATAAATTCGAGCTTTCGCCCCTTCTCTCCTTCCGGCTCGCGCACCCGCGCGCTCTAATAGATTGGCGGCCCCAATAAAGGTGGCCAATACTCGGACCAGTCCACGTGTGCTCTTCCCTTCACTTATCCTCAAACGAATAAACCTTTCATCAAACGTATACCCCATTTGTATATTTATTTATGGAAATATTTTGGATTGGAAAAAAAATGGTCTCGGTTTATCTTCGTATGTAAGATGTTTTATGGCAGATTGATGCTTCTAAGAGATCTTCTATTGTCCAGGATGATCTGAAAGTGGCTAAAGTACGATTGATGAAAAATATTAAGGTCACGAAGGATACGAAATCAGATGTCATCGAGCCCATCAAGTTGGGTCTGACTGAGCCAATTTTTATTCGTCGGACTCTGAAATAATTTCTACTTTTCGTCGAGCCCGTAGATTTTGTCACGAAATGAGAAATATAAAAAAATCAGCAAATTTCAATGTTGAATATGCGATATTTTACGAGAGTGGGTCTCAAAAGAGATTGAACAAAAGGAAAAAAGAGAAGAATGGAGTCAGCACTTTTAACGGGTATGTGGATATGGTTTAGCGAGTTTGTCCGGGCGTGTACAGAACTTGACAGGGACTTGAGCTCGTAAAGGCACTAAGCGATTAAAAGGGACCTCTGCGGAGTGATGTTCGACATCGTTTGGCACTTGTGGCTAGGTATAGCGGGGAATAAGTGTAGGGGGGGGGGGGGGCAGGGTCAAAGAGAGTGCGAGAAAACATTCCCGAAGGCCGCGAATACATCGCTGTCACCAACACACGAGCATTTATGGATAAATGTATATGTGTGTATATGGACTGGGGAAAATGAAAATGAAAGCCTTGGTGCTTTTCATCCAGAAACTGTTTTTCACATGGCATGAATTTCCGGAGGAACGTGACCGTAACTTGTGTTTAAGTGAACTATCGAAGGCAGCATCTCATATATATGTATGAGGCGTTTGTGGAAATATATTTTCTCCTCTTAAACGCATGAAAAAAAAAAGCTCATTCGTATGCTAAAACAAATTCTTATAAACGGACAAAACTTTTCAACGCATTTTAAAAATAATGAAGAACAGAGTTTTTCATCATTTGAATTGAAAATCATTAACCCGATGCTCGTTAATATTGAATTATTTCAGTGAAAAATTTTTAACTTGACGACGAATTCTTCGATTGAAATTTTCCTTCAAACAGATTCCCTGTGTCAATCAAAAATTCACCTTCATCCCCTGGAAAGATTCGATTTTATTTTTCCAACAGCGTAGAAATACCTTTTGTTTTTGTTGCTTCCGCACAAAGTCTAGTGAAAACACGCAACATTTTTCTGTCTCACTTGTAGTCGATTGGTACCAGAGGAGGAAAAAAAAAGAGAAAAAAAAAAAAAAAACCGGAGAAACACCGAACGTCCGGGTTGGAATAACGGTCGTGGAAAAATTCAGAAGAATTTCAGTTCTCGTAAAAGACCAATTATAGCAGCAATTTTTACACCCTCTTCTCGTTTCCCTTCCCCTTTTTATTTTTGCTACATTCTCCTGGCTTTGGGCCATCCCTAACTGGCTGCCACAACCAGCTCACTCTCACTCTCCCCCCCCCCCCCCCTCTCTCTCTCTCTCGATTCTACATAAACTTATACTCTATGTGTTCTCGATGTTTGCTAGTTTGCGTGGTTGTGTGCAGTCTGGTGGTCTCCCATGAGAGCGAGGACCGTGCCAATACGTGTATGTAAATAATATAGTGTATTTAGCGAGCGCATGCAAACATCCCCCGGGCACATGAGAGAGGGTAACCGCGTACCGCGAACACAAACGAGACCGTCCGCTACGATATGATGGTTGGATCGAATGTTAAGAGTCCAAAGGACGTAAACTACGTCATTTAACACGTATATGTGCGGGGGTTAAACGAACATCTTTTTGTCTCACTCTCTTCCTCTATTTCTCTTTTCTCGTCGGTACGTTTGAATTATGGCTCTTTTACTACACACATGTATATAGAACGGGACAGCACAGTCCTGCCAATGAAAAAACAATGTTGGATGCTCGTCGCGATGATGCTATGCGCTCCGAGTACCTTCTCCTAAATATAGACTCGATATATACCCACAGTCATAGATATAAACCGCAATCCTGCTCGTCGCAATAAAACTGTTTCCGTTATGTACGTGGAGAAAAAAAAAAAAAAAAAAAAAAATGTACTTTTTCGATAACTCAATCAATTTTCGGTGTTTGCAAGAGCCTGGAAAGCTAAATCCAGTATTGATACGGTTTCGTATTTTTTTTGTTTCAGATTTTTCGTGTTTGTTGGGCTTGTGCATATAAAAATGATAAAACATTTTTGGCGAATGATTATTTAGACGATTGGGGCTATTTGTCAATATTTGCGTCGGTCCAGTTCTTCGTGCTTGTGTTCTTTTTGGACTCGTTCAAATTTTCTTTCGTAATAAAGACAAAATTCGGTTTGATGGGAACCATTGAATTTTTTTTTTATTCGGATCGTTGCACCGTAAGATTTATTTGTTTCTGAGATTGCTAACCGGATTAATTCTCTTCTCGTATTATTCTTTCTTGTAGTCAATCCCGGAGAATATTTTTCTCGAAATATTTTATGTTTCCTTCAATCTCGCCTTCGCATAATAAAAAAACGTGGCTAGCATTTACGCTTCTCGCTGGAACCTCGTCGTCGGCCTTATTTCGCCTTGGTACACACGAAATCTTAAATCTTCCGTGTTCTCTTTTCTTATATTTTTTTTTCTTCTTGTTCCGAGAATATCACTTCTTCGCCTCGTTCTCTCATTCCGCACTCTCTCTCCATACATCCAACAACCACGAAAACAACCCCTTTTTATACGTATCAAAGTACGAAGAGCTTTCTCGCCGCCCCCTGTTCTCTCCTCTATCTCGATTCATTTACCACGAAATTACAACAATTTCATGCAAAGCAGACCCGCGGCTCGGTCTGCGAAGGAAGTTGCGAAGGGTCGGGTCGAAGCCTTACTGGCCCCTGGCTCCTGCGAGCGCTTCTACATCGCTCGCCACGAATACAAACGTATACACATATAAATTGAAATCATAGAAAAAGAAAAAAGAAAACGTCCGACGAGAAGAGTTGACGCTGACAGTTATGAGAGAAAAAAGATCGCGCGCCGATCGACCGGCTCTATGCATACGAACAGGTATATCGCAACCGTCGAGCAATCGGCCAATCGTTGAGGCCAAGAAATACGCCGGTTCTGTTCGCCAGCGCCCTGGGAGTTCAAAAAAGAAAAAAGAAAGAAAGAAACTACAGAAAGAAAAACAAAAGGGGCCTATTTCATGCAAATGCATGCCGCGACTTCTTGTCTCCTCGACCCCCATCATCCCCCTCGCTTTCCACCGATATATGACTCTCCGGAGTTATAACCTGCAGTTAAGCCGGTATAGGCAGGGTGGTGAGCCCAGCGAGCAGTACGGGTCACCGATTGAACTTAATAATTGCATGTTTGCTTCTCAGCTCCAAATCGACTCATTTTTTTTTCTATTCGTTTTGTCCCGTGGCTGAAAGTTTCGCTCGAGTTTTTCCAGTTTTTTTTTCTTTCTTTCTTTCTTTCTTTCTGAAAATACTGCAAGTCCAGGCTTTAGTTGCTGATACGAGTGAATTGAAAAGATTTTTTCGTCGCGTTTATCATTGAGACGAGAAACAAATATTTGGGTTTCCCGTTATCCAGACCAGAATGAACTCCTTATTGGGGAGAGAAACAAGCTTCAACGGTGTTAAACACCATGTTGCATCCCTCAATCCGTACAGATGAATCAATAAGACCCCGGCCCTCATAACCACCGGGTTCTCCGATATATTTGTGGGGCCTCGAACCGCATATTCGCGCGAGTATATACGCGCACCCCTATTTCGTGGACAGCCCGCTAATATAGAGTGTATATAGTGTTAGTGTTAACCGTAACCGCGCGAAAATTGTTTCCCTCCGAATGAACGCGGTTGTTTGGGCCTGCGAGAGGAAGAGAGTGAGAGCGAGGAACCAGAGCCCGGGCTCATTAGCGCGAACAATTATTACTGCCACAGAGAATTCGTCGATGGTTCATACGATATAACTGTATACTCGATATATATTCACTATTGAATGCGACGAGGATGTATTTAAACGCGCGGCGATGTTTATCCTGGAAGGACACGGATAATCGTTTTGCACAGGCTCTAAAATAGGTTTTAGTTCCGAAGCGATATTGCTAGGAAAAAAAAAAGATAGAAATTATTGAAGAAAAAAAGGGAATGGTTCTCGCGTGCAAGCGTGTCATCGATTTTCTATTTCGAATTTACTGCTTCTCTCACCCTTTGACATGCCGTACGATTGAGCGATATGTCTGTAGATATATATATTTTCATAGGCGAAATTTCTCTCCTCTCTCTCTCACTCTTGATTTTTTTTTTTTTCGTTACTCCCGAAAGTTCTGGATTTAATGATCGCAACCGTGGCTGTCAATTCGTTTTATGAATCTCGCGTGCCTCGCTGGTTTCTTGGCAGCGAATCGAGATATCGACGAGCGAGTTTCTGTGTATTTATATGAGAAGAGGAGCCGGGAAAGAGGTGTGTGTATGCGAGAGAGAAAGAGCAACAGGGGGAGAGAACATCGAGGAAGGTTTTGCTGTTGACGGATGGTTGAGGGGTGCGGACGGGACGGGGAGGAGGCTCGAGGGTTGAAGAGTACACCGAGCGAGCGAGCACGAGATTTTGCAGATTGAGGATGAGAGATAGAGACGGAGGCATTTTCCGCGGCTCTGCTATACGATCGAATCGTTCTAAAGCGGCCATGTCGTCAACAGGACAAACGGGCGACGATTTGCGTCGAGAATTTGCGAAGAGTGGGAAAAAGGGTAGTAGAGATGGATAGAAACCGTGTCAGAATGAGGGAGAGTGACAAAGAGGCCGAAGGGAGAAGAGGGATCGCTGAGGGAGAGAGAGAGAGAGAGAGGGTCAGGGAGGGGGGGGGGGGAGGAGGAACAGAGAATTTCGCGAGGGACGAGAGACGTTTATCGACTCGATTTGTATAATAGCCAAAGTTTTTGGGGAGTGCTCGTGGGAGTGAGAGCAACGAAAGGGGTTGTGAGGGGGATGTTGGGAATGGCGAATGTGAGAAAACGAGAAATCGAGAGAGAGAGAGAGAGAGAGAGTGAGAGAGAGAGAGTGAGAGAGAAAATAAACGGTGAAAATAAAATGTATGAGAAGGATAGAGAATTTCTCGATGGGTTTCGACGTAGTAACTACGAGAGAGCTTCAGAAATCCAATTCCGTCGTGAATTCTTAGCACCCTGGTCTTTGGCCATACGGCTAATCCTCTCGCCTCGTCCTTCATGTCGTCGAACGCGTGTGGTATTCAAACGTATTATACGATGCAAGAAAATTATGCAGCTAGAAAGAAGGAAAGAAAGAGGGAGAGGAGGCAGGCGGGGAGTGAGGGACAGGAAAATAGATAAGGGTGAGTCCGACGTTGCAGGAAAAGATAATTTAGAATTTTACTGAGATGACTAATTGACTCAAAAAGTTTTAAAAACGTCATCAAGTTTTGTTCGAAGCTCAGAAGCAACGTGAATACTTTGCCAATCAGGGAACATCTATTTTACACTCTCTTTAAATCTGACATTTATCAGACTCGTATGCATATCCGCGATAATAGGATCACTCCACTGAAAACGTTGAAGGGATATTAAAACACCGAATTTCCCCATGAAAAAACTTTATTTTTTAATTACATTTTTCGGAGTACTTTAAACGCGTAAAATTTTCACTAATCGAAAGATCCGTTTTCATCGATCCCTCGAAAAATCTTGCAAAAAATAAGCAATCGTTTAATCGAACCACCCGCCATTCGGAAACGAAATGAATATTGTTCAAATTGAGATAAACGCCGAATGAATTCATATTCTCATCTTATTTCCCTGATTCCTTTATCATCCGTTCATCCTTTTTCAACAGCGTCCCCTCCTTTTTTTTTTTTTTTTCAACGTCTATTACATTATTCAGAAAAATTCTCTCTTTCGCGTACTCGTCTGTGAAAAAGTGGCGCTCTTGAGTGGAGACTTATAGTAACTGTGTCGCAAAACTTTACCGTCGTGCACAAAGAGTGTTCGATAATGCTTTAAACGTTTCGCGGTCTCTCGACTTTCACCTAAGGGAATATCAATTCTTTTTCCTCGACATATATATATATATATATATATATTTCGGCGAGAGAGAATTGATATTCCCTCGGTCTCCAACTATATCAGCAATTTTTCCATATACATGTATACAGTCAAATTGCTGTTACAGTTGGAGGCGATTTGCTATGCGGTTTCTCCAACTTATGGACCCCCCTTATGTGGAACACACGCTGTGTTTTGTGGATGAGCTCTGGTGCAATTGATGAAAAAAAAAAAAAAGAAAAAGAAAAAACATACGTTAAAAAAAGCTTTCACCCCGAAAACGAAGAGAGCCAGTGAGAATAAAAAATTTGATTCAACGACTCGGTCGTGTGCGCAACAAGCGGAACTTGCCGCCTTTCCATGAGAGAATCGAATGGCAAATTTTTTTTTAAGAGAAAAAGAAAAAAATCGGAACCCCAGCAAATCTCGCGGTTCCTATATATATACATACGCTTCGATTATTTTTCTTTTTTTCCCATTATTCCTTTTCAGTACTTTTACTCGCTCGATGCTTTTTCGGTCAACCGATATTGGGTTTGATTGACTTTTAGGAATATGAATTGACCCCGACGAAAAGTTAACCGGTTTTGTCTCGTGTTCTTCTAACAAATTTTTTTAACCAACTTGTGCAATGGCTCAGAAGATTTCGAACGTTCGGACGAATCGTCAGTTTTTTTTTTGCTCATTTTGATCCAGTCAGTTTTCATCTGCATCCGATTTTTTCATGTCGATACTTTGCTAATTATTCACGAGAATACAATCCCCAAAATAAGGAACACGAAATATTCCTGTTAATGAAATTGTTCCCGAACATTTGGAAAACGTTTGCAGAATTATTCGAATCGTTGTTCACCGAAAACGATTCAACTCAACCTCGAATATCCAGTGTGTACGTAAAAAGGCTCGCGTTTCCCGCGAGAGTTGAATTTGCCCAGAGGGTGTCGCGACCAATCCAAACCCCGTTCTACGGAATATGACGGGCATACGAGATTTTGAATAAACACACAGACACGTACACAGACGTAAACATTGACTGAGCAGAAGAAGAAACGGATAACACTTCCCTCGGGCTGTGAAAGTAATTATCACTACCACCCGGAAAACAATGCGAGAGCGAAAGAGACAGAGGGGCTCGCAGGAGGTAAAGATTTATATGTATATCGAAGAAATGGAAAACTGAGTGAGATTATACATGAAAATGTAGATACATTGAGGTGTGTGCGTAGATAAATAGAGAGTGTAAAACTACCTTGTCGATTCTCTCTCTCATTCTGTGTGCTACGATGTCTTCAAAGCGTATTTGTTTGAATATAATGAACCACGGGGGTTTTATTTAAAAACAAAAAATTCCAGATTTTCAGGTAATAAGCATTGGATATCTGTCACTCGATTCTGCGATCCACGATTTTCGTGATTGAGACTTTTCCGATGATGATATTTGGCCAATTATCACGTGTTCGTTTCTTTCAAACTAATGTCTACGATGGGTGGGATGTTTACAACGTGACGAATTGAATGAAACTATTGAAAATGAATTGGGTGTTGTAGCAGAATATAAAATGAAGAAAAAAAAAACAAAAAGAGCAGACTTGGAGTTTCGAATTCAATAAGATTGTGATAATTTTGTCAAAGTGGAGGAAAGAAACTTGAAATTAAAAGTTCGAAATGCCTGGTTCCGGGGGGGGGGGGGAGTCAAAATTGAAGAGGGTAGTTTAGCCATAGCGGAGATTTGAAGCTTGGATCAAATTTGGAGGAAGTAATTTGTAAGTTTTGACTCGAAGTTGTTTCATCATCTGTGGAGGGGAAAAAAAAAAAAAAAAAAAAAACACGAAGTAGAAAGTTTTGGAAAGCTTCGAAGGAGGAATGTCTTTTTTTTTTTTTTTTTTCGAAGGGAAGTGATATCTTCGTAACAGAGAGATATTTTTGGAGAAAATTTTCATTGGCAAAGTACACATAAAGGGAATAGTCGCGAGTGACTATCGGCTAGGATCGATCCTTCGAACGATCGAACGGAGAAAGGGAGAAAGCGAAAAGGAAAACGAGATGTGGAGATATAGTGAAGGGGGAGAAACAGAAAGAGCGATACGAAACTTTTGACATTAATCTAAAGCACCGGAGCCTTTCGCATTACTGCAGTTTTTGCCTGGCTTTCTCACTCTCTCTCTCTCTTTTTATCTCTCTCTCTCTCTCTCTCCTTCTTTCTCTCAATCGCTGCAAAGTTAACTAATTGCCAGCCGGTGGTCATAAAATATTGACCCAGTTGGCGGGAAATACTAAGTGATTCCAAATCAAAGCATTAGCATGCCACCTTCGTGAGGGTATAATATCGTCTTGCTGAAAGCTCCAAAAATAGGATCGAAAGCTCTGTATTACCAGCATTATTTTCGGGATCAGAGTCACTGTCACATGCATTTTGTTCAGAATATTCAACCGGAAGCAGCTTTATTATATTTGCTTCTTCGTTTTTCATCCTCGTATTTTATACTCTCTGGAAAAGTAACGACAAAAAATCAGTGCGGTTATCTCATATGTCGAGAATCCTTTTTTTTCTCTTCATGTTTTTTCTACTCTCCCAAAACGAAACACATCCTGTCCTGAAAAATTTAGTCCGACAGGGACTAGCAAGTGGACTTAAATATTAACTGTTCGCGATCCCTTTCTCCCTTCGTCTCTCTTGTTCTCTCTACCTCTCTCTCTCTCTCTCTCTCTCTTTCTCTCTTTTACTTTCCGCACGAAAACCACACTAGGTTTACTCCAACGCAGATGTAGTTTCCTCTCGCCGGCAGCCGGAGAGAAAGAGAGGTAAACTATTTTGAATTTCAAATTGCCTAAAGGTATAAGCACGAAAAAAGATCTCGTGTGATACGCGAGGTCTCGTTGGCTGTTGCTACTGCAACGGAAACAGCCGTGCTGGATTTCCTTCGCTTTCAACTTTTCAGCATATATACCGCGTTATAGTGAAATAGTCAGGAAGGCAACTCGATTTACTGACGAGTAAAAGAAAAAAAAAAAAAGAAAAAAAATAAATAAATAAAAGGAAGAGAGTACATGGGATAGAGAGGATGGAGAGAGAGGAAGTGGAAGTGAGACAGATGGATAGGCTCTGTGGTTTCGTTGTTTTCTTCATATCATCGCTTTTCAAAAGCTCTTTCCATTCCGTCATGCATCAGACGTACTTAAAAATCTCGAGAGATTTCTCCAGTACATATTGCTTTTTTTTTTTTTTTCATATTTTTCAAATGCTCTCAGTTTAATTCCCAGCGCGATTTCCTTTCTTCTCGTTCTCATCAAATATTCCAAATTCAATGAATGTTTCAGCTGAGCTCTTCGAATTCGTTAGCTAGTTGGTACATCGAATGAAAAATGTGCAAGTTCGTAGACGCGTAAGAAATGAGCTCACTCGTATTGCGATAAATTCCTTCGATCAGTATCGAAATATCGAGAAAATAAAACTCAATTTTGTCCGAATGTCAAAGGGGGGGCTAAATGGATTTCCGAAGAGAGACGAAGCAGTTTGTCGTTTTCGTGTTGAATGAAAAAGTCGAATTTTTCTTTTTGGATGGTAGAGTTGGCGAGGACGCGTGGTGGCAGGAAAAGTGTCTCTTTCTTTTTTTTTTCTCGAACGAGAACGGTCGCGGCCGAGCACGAGGGCAGCGGTACAAGCTTTACGGGTACCCTAAGCTTTTCGAAGTACCGAAGAAGGAGCAAAAGTTAATAAAATGGAGTCTGGGCCAAAGGTGTCTCTCCTCGTGGCCTATGCAAATTTCAGGTATAAGACAAACAAAACGAGAGAGCGAGAGAGAGAGTAAAAGAGTATAAAAGAGGAGGAGAGGAACGCCGAGAGATTTTGTAGAATCTTGCAGATTCGCATGGGGTCTCGGTACTTTAATATCTATACGCATACATATAGGTAAGTATTAAAGATATAGTTATATATGGAGAGACAAATATAAGTATAAAATAGTTTGGCATTCCCTCTTAAGGCAGCAGTTTGTCCTCATCCCTCCAGCTAGCCCCCCTGCTTCTCTTTTCCTCTCCTCTATCTTTCGCCATAGTGAAAAACTTTGGAGTTCTCGCGACGAATACTAATTAAAGAGCCCACGAAATGAAATTAGTTGGTCCAACGGTTGGACGGGCCACAACGTTCTTCCTATACATATACTCTCGTTGGGGCTCGGAGAGAGCCGCTTATGATAATATAATAATAATACCTGGTTTCACTACCGGTAGAGTTGACCGAAAAGCTTCTTCCCACTCTTCCTCCCTCCACTTCTTCTCTTCTCTCATATACATACACTTTTCGGGTGCCAGCACCTTCAAAAGCTCATTATGCGTTTCGCTCGTAACTCGAATTGGATTCGCCCGGTTTACCGCCGCGCGCTCTCTAACGAGCCGACGCTCAAGGAAAGAGAGATCGCGAGAAAAGTTGCCCTGCTCTCGTCTCCTCATCTCTTTTCGAAGAGATCCTGCCCGCACCAAGACTTTATACCCTCTTGGCGTGACCTGCGGCACCCGGCGCGCATCACCCTTCTTCTCTCTTAACTCTCTCTCTCTCTCCTTATTCCCACTTCTCACTCGCTTGGACCTTCAAATTTCTCTCAGAAGAGCAAATGTTCTTCCTTCGCTCGTACAACTCAACTTTGCCTCCAAGTTTCTACACTTTTCGAGGCATCCCGTGTGGCATAGATTTGTTTGACGTACGAACTCGAATGATAACGCGAAACCGTCTCATCGTTCAATGATCTTCGTTCAAATCTCTCCTTGATTGGCTCATCTTCTTGAAAATAATTTTGTTTTCACGAGGGAACATTTATTTGAAATAAAATTTGACGAATATAAGAAAATCTAAGAAAATATAAGAAAATTATCGATATCAAAGTGCCAATCGATCAAAGATATTTTTGTCCCCCATCGTGATGCTTTTTTTCATCGATATTCGCACGCGTAGAACACGAAGCCGCGTGTATATAGGAGAAGACGAATGTGAGAGGGTGATGAATGAAAAAGTTTTTGGTGAGTTTGACTCGAGTAATATAGCGTTTAAGGTGGATGTTAAAACCTCGCGACGCATCATCTATTGGGCAGCTTGGCAAAGAATTGCCGAGCCGTGAGCAGGGTGAAGGTGTAGGAACGGGAATCAGTTACATCGAATCTACGAGTCTAGTTAAGATGTTTTCGTGAACGAACGAGTCACATAGAGAGCCCCCATTCCATCTCTTTTAGGAGATCTTGCGAGATGAACTTGGACCGAGCAAGTTCTTCGCTAAAGTTCCGGGAGCAGTTATCGAGGAATCGTCGTCTTCAAACTCTGTCCAATTCTATATACTTTCGATAGACATATATATATATATACGTCGGATTATGCTCGTGTGGACGGGCTCCTCGTCTCTCCGTGTATTCGTGTTCGTCCGTGAATTCGTGTCAACTTCTCTGAGGATGTATAAATTCTCTCAAGATCGATCGCTGACTGAGAGCAATTTGTGACCACGAAAGCACGTAATTATCGTTCCCAGTATTTTCACATGAATAATAAGTATATAGTCGAACTCAATGGCGGGCTAAAATTGCATGGATATATCCAGGAAAAAGACATTAACATGGTAATAATTGTCGGATTAATGACTCACTGTCGGTTTTCGGTGGTGGTGGTTTGCGGGTCGCCCAATTCGTTCGGATGCTTCTGCTACCTAGCCATTGGCCGTTCATACTGCAGATTGCACTTTCCGCTTCCTGCAACAAACACCATCAATAATGTTCAATAATCAAGATATCATCGGGTCTGAAGAATCGGAGAGTAAATTACGATAAATAATGGTGAGTTGTTTTAAAACTATGGCTGGCTAGAAATCGATGAACCTTTCGTGATTGGTTATGATTTTGGTCGTGACAGTTCCAGCTTTGAGGCCTTCTTTTGTTTCATTTTTTAGGTTCATTCGTTGGACCAATAATTCGTCGTTGCTTGACGAATTATTGGTACGTAATTCGTTTGTTTGCGAGCTGCATTCGTTTGATTATATATAATTTAAGAACTTTGGGATTTTTTAAAAATTAAAAGTGAATCTATTTCGGTGATCTTCAACAAATTGAAATTTAAAAAAAGTCGTATTCCGATGTAGGATCGATGGAAAAACGTTCGAGAGGGTTGAAATATACGCAATATTTTGTAATCCCAGAAATAATTGTTCGAAACCGGATACGCGAGTGTCTTTTTTTTTTCTAAGATATTAATAAAGTTTTTTGTTCAACTTTTCTTTTTGAATCTCTTCTCCTCTGTCAACATCTCTTTCACGTTGTGCAGCTGTTATGAATTTTTTATTAACTCTCATTTCGCCGTAAAAAATGCGCCAGGTTTCTCTTACCGTTTCTCATATTCGTCATTTCATTAGAGACACAAAAAAAAAAAGAAGAGAATGAAACCAGGAGTAATAGTCTTTTTCGCTTCCGTATTTGCTCAGACTGAATTGATGAAAGCGAGGCAAATGGTTCGGGGCAGTAGGGGGGGTGGTGAACGCAATTAATGTAGTCAATTTTAATTGAGGAACGAAACGATTGCATGTACGTTAAAGAACCTTTGTTTTAATTACGAAAACTGTAGTCGGGTAACTTATTGTTGTAGTTAAAAGTGGATTTTTATCCTGAAAACCTTCGTAATGTTCTGAAGGAATTGTATTCGTTATAACTGTGACACATCCGTTGAATATTATTTTGACGATGTCTACCAGGCTCGAAAGAGAGCGAGAGAGAGGGAAAAAGATAAAGAGAGACCTTTACTAAGAGAGTAGAGTCTCGCGCTTGGGGCGACGTATACTTGACCAGCGTGTAGTAAACTCGATGTGGAACAACAGCAGGGAAGTAAAAGTCCAGAGAAAGCATATACACACGTATACGGATAAACAGGAGCAAGTGAAGCAGAGATGGCGAGAGAGAGAGAGAGAGAGAGAGGTAGAGAGGAGGAGAGAAAGGAAGAGGAAGGAAGAGCAACCGGGAGAGAATCTCGCGTCAAGAAGCGGAACTCTACCTGCAATGTATTATCGGTGCATCCTCTTTCTGCCCGATCCTATACATATATCTACTTTTCCCCTGTCCCTCTTTATGTACACCCTATACCAACACGAGATAAAGTATTTCCGATTCGAATTTCCATTCTGGCTATGATAGGGCATATTCGCGCGCGCGGTTACCTCACTCAGGTATATATACAGATACACCAGGTGTATATGAGGGCTCATAAGTGACGGGATTCACGAGAAGGAGAGGCGCTGGGGGGCTCGGGAGAAATGTAACCACGCGACGAAGCGAGCTGGTGCTGCTCTAGTCACCGATTCAGAACCGGGGATCGATATTCCACGCTATAAACGTGTAATGCTTTGCTACACCTAGGTCGAACGATGAATATATCTGCTGCCTTCGAGCCTATCTATAGAGGTATAACTTCTCTTCGATATGTAGAAGTGTACATTTTGCGATGTTCGCCAAGCAAAAGGACGCAAACGCCACGTATCTCTGTCCCGATCTGTGCCAGTCGAAGCCTTTCGTTTGTGAGCATTTGACACACCTACATCTCCGGAAGTTACTGTACTTCCCGAAGTCTCCTCTCCTCCCCTCTATTTATGTTTGTCTTTGTCTCTCCTGGTGTTTCTCTCCACCTTTTCGAGCCTCCCCAGCATGCCATTGAAGTACATGACCCATTCCCTGTGTTTCTCGTATATTTACGCATATTTTCTGCAGTCCCGTATGTGTATCGGGCGAGAGAGCCTGCACCAAGTGTCTATGCGAAACGAGAACGTTCCACATCCCCATTGGAAAGCTCCCCTCGGTATAGGGCTCGGTTATCCGGTCATTCAGCTACATTTCCGCGTGATGTTTTCATCAACATTTTTCACTCCAAGCCCATTCATCAGGCTAGCATAGTTTTTATTTTTATCGCTTTACCCTGACAGATCGTAGCCTCTCCCCCTTTGATCGTCGCAGTGATATTAAAGTTTTGCCTTCTTTTGTTCACTCGTCGATGGTAAACCATCGGCTACGGGGTTACTGGTTCCTTGTATACGCGACAGGTTAGGGACAGCACGGGGGGGAGGCTTTACTTAAACCCCATTGTCCACCCTCTGGAGCTACGTAATACCTTCATCCCTTCACCCTCCTTAAGAATGAATAAACGCACCGCTGACTTGCTCACTTTTCTCGCTCTCTCTCTCTTTCTCTCTAGGCTCTGCTCAGACCAGCTTTCTCTTAACCACTTTGCCCCGCTTCCTGCCCCCTCGTAGCGTACACCGTACTCTATATAGGCATTACTAAGTCATGGCCTTCGTCGTCGACGATACGCAACAAACTTCCCTCCACTCTCCAACAGTCTCGCGTACGCTTACGTGGCTTTCACAAAAGTTCGCATGTGCACATGAATCGTACGGAGCTCGGCTGACCGTTCCGACCAATAATTTAGTATGCGTGTCATACTTATATAAATATGAAAATTTATGAGGGCTGGCTCTGTGTTATTCGGTCAATTTTTTGGGGCTCCGGATACGTCAAAAATACATAAGTGTATTTACATTTACTAATTTGACAGGAAACGTCAATTAAGATGTGTCCATGGGGCCTGAAATTCAGGAACGTTGCCGAGATTTACGGTGATTTATTATACCGAAATTGTCCGTATAGAAAATATAGGGAAAACAGACACTAAATCGTTGAGGGCTTATGGAGAATTTTTTTTTTTCTTTTTTTTTACGGATTTTGTAACATATACATGTCGATGAAAAATAATCGATTTCGATACGAAATGGCAACCGAAAAGTTGGGTCGAAAAATTCATGTAGCCCGACATAAAAGTTTTCTCCTCGATACACATTTCGAGCATAAGTGTATTCACGACTATCGAACGATTGCAGGTCAGCAGGAATCGATCAACTTTCTGGCGCACTTTTGTAGCCGCTTTTTTGTTTCTCCATTTAAAAAGGCTCCGGAGAATATTTCGCGTGTAAATATATATAATATAATGTGTATATATATATATATATTAGATCCTCTGGGATAAGCCCAGAGAAATCGTCGTCAAAGTCGTTCCGGGATGTTGTAACATTTCTTATGGCCAAATTCCAGAGTATTACATTATACATATACGAGACACATCGAGAGGCCGTCCGAGTTTACGCGTCCACAATTCCCCGGAGAATCGGGGCCCGTAACATTTTCATGGTTTTTCTTGCGAGGAACGAGCCACCGTTTTGGTGCCGAACAATTTTTCATGACACGTTCTTTTTTCCCTAAGTACGCTAGCAAGGGAGAAAAGAATGAAAAAAAAAAGAAGAAAAGAAAAAAAAAACGAAGAAAAAAGACACGTTGGAGCATTGGGGGATGAAAGTGGGTATATGGTATGCTAGAGATGGTCCTGAATACCACTACCCTTCGTATTACGTTTTATATGTGTATATAAATATATACACGTGTATATAGGACGATGCTGCTGAAGGAAAAGGTGGAATTTTCCGCGAGGCTTATATCCAAGGGACACTCGGCAGGGTCATAAAGCCCGGTGAGACATTTTCCCTTCTTTCTTAGCTCTGTATATACGTATGTATACAGATGCATGTATATATGTATATATATATAAATAAATATATATATATATATATATATATATATATAGAGTGGTCGTTCTAGAGTAGAAATTTATACTTTCCCAGTAGGGGTGGTGCCGTTGGCGTCCAGTCCAAGGCTGGCCTTGCACCGACCTAATCTCCGCGACGTGGATGCCCAGAGAGCTCGAGACTCTCCCTTGCTTCTCGGCTGTTTCCACATACACACACACACACACACACGTTTTCCTCCTTCTCGTTCTTCTGCTTCTGTTACCTCACTCAGATCGATAGGGCATTAAAACGCCATGGTTAGAACGGACTTGGTCTAGGCTCGCTGTGGTCTATAGCTTGTAAGGTCTTCAAGCTGCTCTTGCACCACCGAATGTATACGGGCACATTCCGCGATCCTGCTACCGCTTCTACTACTGGCATTTTCTCTTCTCTTTACTTCCTCTCTCTCTCTCTCTCTCTCTCTCTCTCTCTCTCTCTCTCTCTCTCTTTTCATCCCGCACTTGTACACATTGCGGAAAACTTATGTGTGTTACTAATACGTTGCTAAGACATGTACCGTACCCTACTCCAACCGGTTCTAATGCACCCGGTTCCACCCCCTTTACAAACGTCCGAGAGCGTGGGAAACGAAAGCCTTCTGCTTTAGCAGGCCCAACTATCTATCTTCGCTGTGATTTACGTTCTGGATTTTCGGCAACTCAGTCTCTCTCTCGCTTCATCCCCCTTCGCTTTTGCTACCCATGGATTCTCACTCCTCCTGCTGCCGCTCTTCCCTAACGCTGGACCACTGCTCATCCAGTTACTCGCATGAGCCTCGTTCCCTTCCTTTCGTCGACTCGCTCGCACCCAGCCCCCACGCATATATACAGACTCCGAATACCCTGAGTCTGAATTTCACGAAGCCGAGAGATCTCTCTGTCTCGCTATCAGAGTGCTTCAGAATTCTGGTTTAAGGAATGATCGGGTTTCCGCGCGTACACGGATCCTCCTCGTATACGTTCGCTGTATACTTGAAACTTCATCTTCTCGTTGTACATATATCCAGCGCGTTGATCCATCGTCAACGAGCGTATAAGATTTCCTCGTCAGAAATTGAACTCGGTATTGTTATATAAATTAATGTTATTCGTATCAAAATCTTTCGTTATTCTCGATCCATTTTGTCGGGTATTTATGAAGCTGCGTTATGCAACCGGGCTTCGTTCGCACGGTAGTCGTTTCGAGGTTTAATTAAATTAAATATGTAGCTCATTCGCGGATAGTTAACGAAGCTGCATGTTTAATGTACAGTCATTCGATCGACGACGCATGATTAACTTTTGATATATATACACCCAACATCAAATCTCATTCGTTATTGCTAATTGGCAAATTTACTGCACATTTGTATAACGAGTTTGTTGTAAATTTCATAATTTCGTTGTCACCTTTTCACGTTTTGTGATCACATACGCTCGGGGGGGGGGATCGAGCTCCACGGGGCTATGTTGGAGTAAAATTTTTAATAAACGGAACAAAAGTTGTTCTCCAAATATTAAATCGAGAGGAAGAAAAATGTAAATAAAACTGCAAATTGCACGCTCAGAATGGTAACGCAACAGAAAGCCTTTTCTTCTTATCCAGAAAATTTAATTTAATGTTCCTGAATTATTCTCGGTCGGGAAAATGTGACGATTTTTTTTTTTTTTTTTTATTTTTTTATTCTTCGTTCCCCAACGTCAAAGTGCAACTACTAAATGAGTCCGCGAAATGAGGATTTTAGAAAATACGTTTGTTCTGGAATACAGAAATTTGATAACGTACGCGATTGCACGCTCTGTCCACGAGCCAGCATCAAGTTATATTCGCGAGAGCGTGCTCTCCGCCGTACAAAAGCTCCTTCCGCCATGTTTTATTTTACCGTTATTACTTCATTTACTCCGAGCCACTCTTTCGTTCCCCCTTTGACTCAATTCTTGGAGGAGAAATGAGCTTTGGGAATTCTGAATAGTGGCTACAACTTTTCTCGTTCCTCAACGAACCTGCTTTACTTTTACACTGATATCGTATACATTTCGCATAACACTTTTTATTCACAACGAGAGTAAAAAAAAAAAAAAAAAAAAAAAAACGTTTTTATTACTCTTTCTGTACCGTTATCCGGTTCACTTTTCATATTACATTTAGAAAAATCGAAATTTCACGATGATCCTTGGGCAGCAGCGAATAAATGGCAATAAAAACAAAAATTTCAATCTTTCGAACCGTCAACTGGAAAGAAATTTGGGCGAGGTACGGGATTTTTTGTTTGAGTTATGAAAAAATATATTTTTCGTTCAAGTATAGATTTGCACGATGCTACAAATAAAATGAGAGAATCCAAGAGTTACGATAGAAAGAAATTTTTTTCAGAATAAAGTCATGCTGTCATAATCATATCTATTCGAATGAATATATTTTGTTGCTTACCGTCTTTTTGACGAACGAGACGAATCCATATCCTTTGGATTTGAAGGTCTGTGGATCTCTGACGACTCTGCAGTCTCTGTAACAGAAAATCGAGCGAGACTTTCGATAAAGATTTATCCGAAATAGGAATTTTTGATGCTAACATCGATTATCATTTGTTTTTTTTTTCAAATGCAATTGGAATTCTCGATTGGCGTGAACGTACGAAAAAAGAGAGATCGTCGATCGATCGTAAGAGTCGTTGTCACATTTGTCCAACTTATTTGTGAGAAAAAGAAAGAAAAAAAAAAAAATAATAAAAGTATGGAAAAATAAAAATGTTAACTTCCAACAGACACCGCGCGTCTATTTTATTTGGTAAAAAAAAAAAAACAAAAAAGAGAGCAAAAATAGGACACCTTGAAAAATACATTTGTATTTACGTCTCTATCCGACAAAAGTTCTGAACTCGAAAGAGTGTAGAACCGAGAGCATCGACTTGTGAAAGCATCCCAGTAGAATTCGCAGGATATATAAAACAGTGGGTTGAGAGAGAGAGAGAGAGAGAGAAGAGCGACGAGAACGACGAAGGCGTTGTATTTCTTTGTCGAAGAATCAGCGAGACTTTTTTGCTTCTTTCATTTTTTTTTGTCCCTCCCTCTTTCCTCCTCCCTTTCGGTATTATCTTGTCTCGTGCGGGGCAAAAAAGTGTAAGAATCGTCGAGAATTTTTGCTGCAAACGCGGGGGCTTGTCTCTCGTCAGCCATTTTGGCACGTACCCAATCATCGGAGAGCAGCCGACCAGAGAGTATAAGTATTAATATTACAAGCCTCTGGCCAAACCGATCGCATCTGAGGGTAAAAAAGTATTTAAGTGTCGTCGGGGAGCCTGGTTTGAGGAGAAATCCCGTCGAAGTCAGTCAACCGCGTCACTTAAGCCGAAGCGAGAAAATGAGAAAGCTCACCGAGTGGATGGGGAACAAGAGGAGATGTAGGGGGAGGGGGGAGGGGGGGGGGGGTGTGGTTGGGGATGAAAAGAGAAAGCGACATATAGTTAGAGCTTTCGCCTAAGTAATTCCGAGCAAATGCGATTTTAGGATGATGCCTCTGTTAAATCGAGTCCTGCCAATCGCAATAACGAGAGTCAGGTACTACATCGATCAGGGGACTAGGTTTGACGTAATTATACCAAACACTTGATCTCATTTTTTTTTTTTTTTCAATGCTAATTCATTTTTAAAAGGCCCAAATTCTTTCCGAATTAATGAGTTTTTTTTAAATATATTTATATCCCTTACGTTCTCAGATCCAAAATTGATAGCTTTTTAAGCTCTTCTCATGCCCAATATGCGGCCTCGAATCGACGATTCGAATTTTAATGAATATGTAGGTAAAAGGTCGTTAGCATTCTTCAGTTTTCTTGTTGAATCTCTGTGTCTGTGTGTGTGTGTGTGTGTGTGTTTCCCGGAAGAAATACAACGACGATAACGCTTAAACAAGTATTGGAGCTTACGCTAGAGAGATGCAAGAGATCTTGTATCGCGGATCGAGAGTCGTTCAACCCTGGCGCAGAGAATAACGGGACGCGGGAAACGGGGATGATCACAGCCACCCGGTACTCTCGCCGCCTACGTATATACTACACGGCACTGCTCGCCTCTCGGATAGTGTCCTTTCCGCTTTAAGGGGGCGCTGCCCCTGTGTACATACCGCTACAGTATCAACTGCGACGACGGCGAGAATATCATCGAGTAAGTTTGATGAAAATTTCGCTACCTCCCCCCCCCCCCCCCCCCCCCCCCCCCCCCCCGCCACGCTGCGAGACAACAAAATCCGAAGAAAAATTTATCCTCGATCTTCGTATCTCTATTTCTCGGCAATAAATATTATTGGTATATTGCTACTCGAGAAACGGAGACTGCCGAATGGAAAATTCGTTGATATTGAGAGAAAATAAATCGAAATTTTTTAACGGTGAGGATCAACTGCAATTGAATATACCTTCGGATATTGCTGTTTGAACATCAGTTTCATAACCATCGATGGATCAAGCTTGAGACAAATTTCACTGTTTCAGTTAACAGGATAACGTTTCTGTTCAAGTGTACTGCAGGGTCGATTGCTTTTCTTTCGATTTCGTAAATCTTTCAATATTCAGCAACAAAAAAAAAACGTGCGCTCATTTCCAATGTTCTTGGTAGTTGATGTTCAAAGTTTTTTTTGAAACTCTATGATCGTCACTTCGTCACACGATGAAGGAAAATCACGCACAATATCATTGAAATTCCATAGCGAGATAGGAGGTTGATCGAAAGATTTTTTTTTTTTTTTTCTTGTGTGTATAAAACTGGTCGGACACCCGGTATAGAGGTGTGCTCAACGTATGTGCGGAGTCCGATGAATCGGGACTGAGATACACGATGGGAAAGTGCCCGGTTGAAAGACTTTTTTTTTTTTTTTTTTTTTGCTGTCAGAAGAAAAATAGTGAAAGGGAAAATAGGGAAAAAGGAATGAAAGACGTGAAAGCTTGCCGCATGACGTTTATGTATGTATCACACTCGCTTGCTTGTTCGCTCCCTTTTTCAAGTTTGTCCGCGTTCGGTGGGCATACTCCCCCGACCGCGTGGGTTCAAAAGCTTCGCGCGGGCTCTCGCGCTCAAGGATCCCTCGGACAGTTTCAAGAGCTTGCTACTGACGTTGATGGCAGTTCCGGTACTATTGTCCAAGAAAGTCGATCCGTATATACAGCTTTTTTCCTCTTTCTGTCATGTATATATATAATATGAATGAGTCAAAAAAGAGCCGGATACTTCTGGCGAGGAAGAGAGAGGTGGCGTTGAGTAAGTAATCGATCGATATCGATACCATGAAAGCAAGAAGTTCGCTGAGAAGGTTACGTATTCGACACTGGACACACTGTGGGCGAGACAAAATCGCGAGTATACTCGTAGAAACGAGTTATTGAAACTGGAGGAATTCTTGTACTCGGTGGTCGGACGAATGAGGAAATCATTTTGTTTTATTTCATTCGAGGAGATTTTCTCTGAATTTGCAATGATTTTTTTTCCTGCATATGCATGGGCCATGACGTCAGGTTTCACTCTGAATTTACCAAGTATAAATTCATGCACAGATATACATCTGACTGTCTTTATACTTTTAAAGATCTTTTGAGTTCCTCCCTTTCTGCAACTCTCGAGCTTTTTTTTTCCTCTGGCCCATTCCTTACGCTTTTCAAAACGTCTACACACAGAGAAAGAATAGTGAGGAGAGGGATAAAGGGAGAGGCTGGTCGGTCGAATTTCTTTTTCTCGTTTCTCGAGGAAAATCCCGTAACATAAGTACCGAGAGAAAGTTTATTTACTTAATTTTCCTTCGAGTCTTCCTCCTTCGCTCGCTCGCTCCTCCTCCCTCTTTCTCGCTTTCTTCTTTTCTTCTTTACTCTTTTGTGTTTCTTTCATAATTAATATTTTAAGCATAACATTGTTTTGTACTTTTTTATTTTTATTTTTTTTTCATTTTTCACAAAGGTAAGGAAAAAGAAGAGGAGAAAGAGATTTTTCATTCATGCAATTTCGAGCGTATAAGAGAAATAATGACGAAATAAAGCAAGTTCATCTGGATAGACACAAAACAATTCCGAGCTCGAATTCTCGACCCTGTAATCCCAGATGAGATCTATCTTATAAGTTCAACTCCACCAAGCGTTTCTACAGTTGTAGATGTTTTATCCATGTTTTATCCTGTAAATTGGTTCGCAAAATCGAAGCTTTTTCCGTAAGAACTGGCATATATACGTTGGAAGAAGAAAAATAAATGATCACGGTCATTGGCCCAGAGGTCTTGATCCCCATCAATATTTCACGACAGTGACTCGACAGCTTGCCCCAATTTGGCATTGTCCATCCAGAAGACAAATAAGAGGCCCGAGATATAGATATTTCTGTAGGACCTCATTGCATTTCGTCCTGATGACGATGAAATTATGATTTGTGCTGATTGGTACGATCAATCAAAATGTTGAATGCGATAAAGTTGGTAAGCGCGACCCAAAGGAAAAGCTCGTCTATATATAAACTAGGAGTGACGCATTATACGTGTAGTTAAGGAGGGTCATTGAGACCAGAAGTGAGAAAATAGAAGTTCCTATATATAAGTGTTTACCGAACACATATTCATGGGCGTTTATTCCGATGGAAATATCGTAGGGTCCTGAAAGCAATTAACTATACGTATGTACGGGGAATCGGAGCGTTGCTTATAGTTTCGTAATGTTGAGTAATGGTCAATACAAGTTAGACGGAGGGGGA
Source organism: Campoplex capitator (assembly GCA_037576405.1). NCBI lineage: Eukaryota > Metazoa > Arthropoda > Insecta > Hymenoptera > Ichneumonidae > Campoplex > Campoplex capitator. The sequence continues at coordinate 222,492 of JARBWI010000323.1, read as the reverse complement.
GGGATACGCCAATAGCATGTGCCACTGCTCATATCCACAGTCATCTCCTTCTCACCCTTAGGACCTTCCGCTACGTCTGTTTTCACCTATTCGCTACGTGTTTCTCTCAGAGACCATGGAAGCCCCCATTCCATATGCTTGGAGCCTTCTGTCCTGCGCACCTTCGCATTCGATTTCGTTTCATCGTGACCACTGTACAGGAACTATATATCCAAACCATTTCCGATTCTCTCCCTTTTTCTGTCTCTTCGTCCTCCTCCTCCTCCTCCTCCTCCTCCTCGTTTTCTCTTCAACAATTTCCATTGAAATGTCTTGTGTGTAGTCACAATTTTCCATGGATATACAAGGACTCTCGACATATCACTGCACGCGGAGAAGAATAATAAATTAATAAACGCCGGGGTTATTGACACGATAAATCTCGGAGAATTTAATCCAAGCTTCCTCGTTCTCACTCCCTTCGAGCTCTTACGCGAACGTACGAGTTTGACGTATACAACGCTATCGGACACTCGCGTATCTCATTTTTTCGTCATTTTCTTTTTATCTTTTTCGCACATACGTTCGCGTTGTTTATATCTTCGACTTTTTTCATGTTCCTCAGTCGTTCATTTTTTTCTCTTGTCTTCCCATTGCACAGCTTTATAGCACGAACAAATTCTGCGATGTACGGATTAATATTTTTATTTTTTTTTCTTCGATCAAAGAGTATTCAACGTGCTTCGAATGCAAATAAATTTAGAATTCATGACGATAAAAAAAAAACACACACACACAAAATATGTAGCCATAACATAAAAACGAGTTTCAAGTATTCATTCAAGCAGTTTTTTCTTTTATTTTATTTTATGTTTTTTTTTTTTTTTTTCGTTCATCTCAATTGCTTCAAGACATGCATAATTATGAATAAACGGTACATCGCACACGAGACATAAACGTCAAACCGACATTTTTATGATGATCAATAGCAAGGATCGAATTAATAATTTATTACCTATTGGGTTAACGTGCGGAGAGGAGTCGCAAGCGCGGAGTCTATGAATAAGAATAATTCATGTCTGAAAAGAGAGAGGGGAATAGTCATTGCGATATATGACGTGGGGTATAAAGATCGCTCTCCGGGGGTTCAACTGAAATATCCCAATATGAGAAGCTGAATCGGCCACCGCGATGGTCGTTTACCAGGTGGAAAGTAAAGGACTCGTAGGAGAATGCGATAAAGCACCAAAGCCGGTGGAGGAATATCGAGAGAGGAGGAAGAAAAAAAAGGGACCGAAAGGGGGGGGGGGAGGAGGATGGAGTAAAAAAAGTGTTGTATATAATGGCCGAAACTTTCTGGTTTGCCAAGGAGGCACGAGAATCGTGGTTATGCGGTCCTCCACGAACGGAGGTTGAAGAAGGCATTCTGTAAAACGGTCGAGAGAGGTTCGAGTCTCGAAGTCTCGTATACGATTTTTGATTTCTCGAGTAAAAAATAAAAAAAAAGGAATAACGGAGGAAGGGGACTGAGAAAATTGAGACGCGAGAAGGAAAAGGACCGAGTGAGAATAAGGTCATGAAATACAGAGAGAAAGGGGGGGTAATACGGAAGCAACGGGGATGAGACGAGGAAAGAAAAGAAAGAGGCAGAGCAAGACGATGGAGCAGTGTGCCAAGTCAAAGCTCCAATTGGCAAAATCGCGTATCGTCATGCCCGCATCCGCGCTTTGTCTTATGCCCTACGAACGGCAAGGGAGTATCGACGAATGTACGAGTTTGCAAAGCTTCCTCGTACTTCTTTTTCATATACTCGGAGAGACAATTTGTTCTCTTACCTTCTATCTACATCTTCCGCTGGCTTTTTTACATCTTTACCATTTCGATATTCTCTTACTTTCAGACTTTTTGAGCTTCGCATGATTTTTTTCTTCTTACTTCTTTCCTAGTTTTTTCCCCACACTTTTTTTTTTTTTTTTTAACTTCCACCTCATTCTTATCAGCATCGCGTTGCTCCGGTCATCATTCCCGCATCGATGCACCCTTTTCTTCCAACTTCTCTCTTGTCGGTCGGCTCATCTTTCGATTTTGATCCTCGTGTTACTTTCACAAGCTCATATATATAGTACATCATGGATAGAGACCGGTAGGTTGACTTCTTGGGAGCAGTGGCATGGGACCTTAGCCATAGAGCCGCGAATGCCGAGGATGGCCCAAGCTCATTAATTATGTCAGCATAAGGGGTCGATTGTGGAGCGCAAGGACGAGAGAGTACAAAAGAGGGATACCTAAAGAGAATGAAAAGGAGGAGAGCAAAAAAAAGAAGAAAAAAGAAAATGCTCGTCAGCGGTAAAATCTTTGTGCTGAAAAATCTCACGGATGCATCGGATAAGAACGAGGACTCGATGAGCCGCAGGAGAAGAGAAGTCTGAGAGAAAGATATGTAGAAAGAGCGAGTTTTTATATAGCAGCGGCTGGATAGAGGTCCAAGGAAGCTTGAAACACTGACTCTCTACTCTACCAAAGAAAGACTTTGTTGACGAGGGAGAAAGAGAGAAAAAGAATCACCACAAGAATATAGTATAACCATACGCGGGGGGGAGGCTACCTCTGAGTTAGGCTAAAGCTATAGATAGGAAACAGAGCCTCGGGGCATTCACGGAGCTAGAGGGTTGGAACGAATGAGAGTATATATACGAGTAGAGGGGATGAAACGTAGCTAGAGGGATGAGAGCTTCATCAATCTGCTCTCTAATAACGCCTCCATGATGTCACTCAGGCACTGTGACCTCGGTAGCGCTTGCCTCGTCACACAAACACACACATACACGCTCACACATTTTGTACAGATATTATATATATATATACATACTGTTCGGGGTGTGCTCTCTTTCGAGGCAACGAGAGATCCCGAAAAGATTCGATCAAGCCTCGCCCGAAAAGCGAGAGCGAGCCAAAAGCCAGTGAAAACTTTCTTTGGACACACCCGAGCGAAGAATTTTCTTTCACCTTCGTCTCTCCTTTTCTCTAGCCTCCGGGAGAAAATATCCTATCTATAGGTTGTATTAAACAAGGAAGAAAAAAAAAACAAAGGAGAAATTCTTAACGTATAGATAAGACGACTTACTTTTAAGATATATTTTTCTATGTATAGAGATATACGAGCAGTACCGGATGGTTTTTGGGGCATTTGCTAGCTTCAAGAATGTTATTTCGACACAACATATTTACTGAGGAAACCCAGGTGTTTTTGTTTATTTTTATGTTTTGCTTTGTTTTGTTTTTTTTGTTTTTTTTTTTTCTAAGGAAAAGAGGACAATATATCTTTTGATGATAATTTTTACGGCAATCTTCGAAGAATGCGAAGCATCCCATTCAAAGAGCTGTTTCCTTTTGCTTTAGAATTGAAAATTCTGTAAATACAATGGCGAAAATTCACGAAGAGAGGAATAAGAAGAGGAGGAGGAAGAAGAAGAAGAAGAAGAAGAGAGGAAAAAAGTTTCAAACCACAATGTGTATATATACAATAATAGTAAAAAGGTCCAGGTATCTCCAATCTGCGCCTTTCATTCGCATAATGGTGAAAGCCTCGGAATAAGAGATTGCGCAAGAAAGAGAGTGCTTGATGTATATATAGAGGGGCTGAGTGAAACCGGAAGCAAAGATGGAGAAATTGCCGGTGTGCAAAAGCTCGGTGAGGCCATGATGGAGAAACAGAGAGAAAGAGAGAAGCAGAAAGACAGAGAGAGAAAGTTGATGCTGGAATGAGGACGAAGGGCTCTTGGAATTTGTTTACCTTCCCCAAGTGCAGCAACCAGCACTCCATCGAGAGTTCTCTGCGGCGCGATGCCATACCGGCTAATTGTTGGAACGATTGCACACTGAGCAACTCGGTTAGTTCTTCGAGGGGTGCTTGGAAAAGCTACCCTTTGGTTCTCGCTCTAGTTCACACATAGTAAGAGATGGAGAGAAACAAGGAAAGAGTGAGGGAGAGAGAAAGAGAAAAAAATGACAGTGATGAAGGGAGAGCTTGGAAACTTTCTTTCAACTACGTCTGTTGCTCTCTACACAATTATTGTTTTCCGTTCCGAGACTTCGTCACCGATATTTCAATCGAGTCTTCTAATAATTGCTCCATAAACGATTTACCATCGGTACAACTATATTACGTTATGTATCACGTATTTATTATCATTCCAGATATGTTTCTTCAGCGTAATGACATTTACCAAGTTTCACGTAATTTTCTACCTCGTAGAATAAACCCATTAATTCGGAATACATACAGGAGACGATGATTCGCTCTCCTTTTCAGTAAATTATTATTGATCCTTTGTGAAACTATAAAATTTGTATGGGAACATTATTTACCGATACTGCATTAAGCTTTTTTCTTTAATGAAGATTCAAAACGATGTATCGAGGCTTGACGTCGTTACACCAGAGTGCTTCCGGGCCCTACTTTATACACAACCGCATCTTCTCCCACCTAATTGGTATTTTCCTCGTGCAAAGCCGCTCAAATTAATGTATATCGAGAGCAAGCTCTATGACGGGCTGCTCCAGCTTCCACTCTCTATGAACACTCTTTCATCCTTCTGCAGTTCTTCTCTCGTACCTACTTCCACCAGGGAGCAACAGCCAATCCTCACCCTTCATTTCTCTCTCTCTCTCTCTCTGTATCGCACCCTCTTTCGATCCTTGCGTTTCCGAAAGGGTTAACTACCCCGGGCGTAAACGAGATTATTACCAAGATAACCGGAAAATTAACTGCAAAATGCTCCGTTTTACTGTTCGCTGTTATGGTAATTTTAATAACATATTTATTGCTCCCCGACTGGCCACACGTTCCTGTGTACAAAGACAAAAGCTGCACGAGCCCAGGCGAATCCGATAACACGTTGCTATAGATTACTTTATGTGTCTCTTATACATATACATCTATTAATATATCCGTATGTAAAACTATCATACACCGAACTAACCTATATGAACATGCACCTACCAAATACGTGTCACAAAATATACGTATATACATCATTCGAGTTCATAGTAACCGGATCGTTTTATACCCTAATCCAATCGCTTGACCTTTATCTTTAACACGCGGCAAACAGCTTCTCACCTTTATAAACTTCGACGATTTAGCGCAGGTGATACCTAAACAATAATTGTATCCAGAGAATTTCATTGTATACCCTCTCGCCGGTTCTAACCAACCAGAATGACGTCGCGGACTTGCATAGACCATGTATTAATACAGGTGACAAAATCGAATTCCATATCCAAGATAGAAACGTGCTCCGATCCAAAATTGTGGTGAAGAAATTTATCGTGCCCCACAAGAAGGAGGAGAAGGGGAGGCAGTAGCTCTATTTCTTTTCCTATTTTTTTTTCTCTCTCATCCCTTTCACCCTGTCTCTTTTCTCCGTTCCTCCGTCTTTTTTCAAACCCATGTATAACTCATCTCGAAGTCGAAGCAGGCAGAAATCGATCGAGCATCGATCGGTTTGGAGGACGACGACGACGCTGATGATATTCGAGAGGATAGATTCGTCTCACTAAGGATATATACATGTATATAGAGATAGAAGCGCATCATTTCCTTACGATTTCCTCGATATCACCCGAAGATATTGGGACGCTGAGCCATCTACGATCTCTCTTCCCTTGCCCTTCCTCCCCCCCCTCCCCTCTCTTCGTCTCAGTTTCACTCGGAGTCTTGCTCTCGTATATGCATACGCAAAAATGTCGTGTAGAAGTTGCCACCAGCAACTTCGTATTACAATACGAAAAGCAATGGGAAAGAGGAATAAGAAGAAGAAGAAGTGAGAGAAGACGAAATGATATAAGAAAAAGTGTGAGAGATATTGAGAAAAAACGATAAGCGAAGACGAGAAAACGAAAGAAAATAAGACAATTGAGTGAAGAACTTGGAAAAACACGCGAGAGTTTTTCTTCCCTCTTGGAAGAACCAAGAATAAGACTAGCCATGTTCTCGAATTGACGTTCGAGCGGTAATAGAAAGGGGAAAGTAGAAGAAGAAAAAAAAAATATCATCGATTGTAAAAACATATGATAATGAAGAGTAGCAGGGCCAGAGCGGTGCGCGGTAACGCGTGGGTTTTTATCATATCGTTTCAATTTTGACGTGTCTGGCTTTTCGGAAAACCTCATGGCTGAACAAGATGAAACATTGACTTTTTCTTCGACATTGTAAATACTCTCGATTTATACAGAAATATAAAACCGAAGGTGAACCGTACGCCATTTCGAAGCATATATCACTATTCCTCCAACCTTCCTCGCATTTGCCAAGCTCACTCATACAGCTCATAAAAGCCTTATTGTTGTTTAACAATAATTTTTGCAAAATAATATACCGCGCGACACTGCGTTGCATGTAAAAGTAGACCCGAGTCCATAGACCTTCCGCTACTGGCCACGTCGAGCCACGCAAAAGCTGAGAAAGCGTGGAATATTATGAAAAAAAAAGAAGAAGATGAAAGGATGCAGGGTTACTTCGTGTCATTATTATTATTTACTTTTATGCCATCATGTTCTTCTCGGCTACGTGCAAAAACAAGTTATATGAAACAAGGTATGCCGGTTTAAAGGAGTAACTGGCGCGAGCGCCTCTTAAAAGGCAGAGGAAAGTGCTTTTTACATAGTAGGCTAAAGGGCCCAAGTAGATTCGGCACGGTTACGCTCAGACATTGAAGTTACGACAGTCGATGCGCCACCTGGTGGAAGGCTTAAGTGTTGTTTGTATACACCGAAGAAATTCTGTACGATATTATCGTATACGGGCTTACTCAGACCTCGATTTATTTTTCTCAGCATGAGTTTATAGTCCGGTTAATTTGCAATAACAAAGTTATATGCGCGGAGATGATATCGCACAAAAAATTGGTATTCGTTCGCGTTTCAGTATGAAACTACAATATTTTTACTATGGAGCAGGAATGATTACATTTTTTTTTTTTTTTTATGGAATATGATCACCGAGGAGTATGATTCGTTGAGTAAAAACTTAACGTTTCATGAATTATTCTCGTTTTGGAATCACGTTATCGGTGCTCGTTTCTTTTGTTCTTACGTCGAGTTTCTTTTCGGAGGAAATCGCAAACGTTGCCAAAATAAAACTCAATTCAACACTCGCGCTACGCTTTGCTCGCGGGCATCGCCGGACACTTTTATCTCTCAATTCTATCTGCTCCATTGTTAATAATAATAACGATTATAATTTGAATGTCCGGTAAGATTTTGCAGTTTGAAAAGCAAGAAAACATGGGCCAACGTAAGTTTAAATTTATGTGTTAATGCACAAAAATGTAACGATGAAAAGTAAATTGTTCCACAATGCTCGGTATACCGGTAAATATACACTTTTATATTTTCGAAGGAAACACAGCATATCCCGTACAGAAATACGAAAATCACGGTATTATTATAGCCGGTAGAGATTATACGTACCACGCTCGAGGTAATTTCGACCGCGTTCATCGACCAGTTTTCATCAGTCGTTCAACGAGCAAAATGGTCCGTGTGGTCCACGCTGATGAGTACTATACCGTGTACCGTATAAATATATATAGCGGCATGCCTGGTGCACACAGCATTTCACGTGTGTTATTATTATATCGGGCAAACGTATACAGAAATGCTGTAATTCGCGTTATGGTCGACCATAATACTCGTATTGCTACTCTCTTCGTTTGTGGTACTGGGAGAAGGATGCGGGATATGTGTAGATACGTGTATATGCGAAACTGAAATGACGAGATTCACTGATTCTTTTTTCAGCAGCTAATTTCCGATCTATTTTGTTTTTTTTCCATTCGAAAAAACACTGAAATCAGTTCTCGTTTCGATTAACCTTTTTCCCCATAGATACTCTCCTCTGAATAACATTTTTTTCGATTCTTTATACACGTTTTCAGCAGATTACTTTTTTTTTGTATATTTTCAGCTGAACACGGTTAAGTCATAAAATCGAATTTCAGTGGCTGAACGTTAACGTAAATTTGAATTAAACGCTGCAGGACGACTCAGCCTTGTATCTGAATTGATTTTAGTCGCCACGAACTCCATCGAAAAATGACAAAAAATTGGAATAGTCGTAGAAAATATAAGCATCGAAACTCACCCTGATACTTCAGTCAGGATTAACGAATTTTCGCTCACAATTACAGTTTATTATTGCCTTCGCAAGAATCAGTTCTTTTCATTTTCCTCTGTTCGTCTCATTTGTAATCATCGAAGTATGGGCACACTCTGTACCGAGCGTGATTCACATTAGAAACAAATATGAAATCGAATTATTGGCATTGTGCGCTGGTTATCGGTGAAATTGCAATAAAAAGTCGGGAAAATACTAATATACGAACGCTGAGGAGTCGAATTGCATTTGGAGAATAGTAATTTCTGATGGAATAGTAGTTGTACAGAGCAATGTCAAAATGCATTTCATATTCACTGTGCCACAATTGACGCACGCTGCTGTTGTTTCAAGGTAGAAACGTACTCGACACGTTTTTAATGACAGCAATATCCATGTCGGCAATACCCAATAGCTGGGTACTCAAAATACCACCCTCGTTCTTTCTCTACACGTCTCATCACCTTCTCCCATCCCTTTTCTCTCTCTCTCTCTCTCTCTCTTGCCCTTTTTATCGTATTCTCACTCTCTCTTTGTTTGCCTTTGTCGCTATCGGCACCCTCGGTCATTCTGTTTCGAGTTACGAGTCGGTGCTCCGCGCTATCGCGTTTCAACGCTACCTGCTTCCACACACTTTCGAGAGTATACTCAGGTATACCACCGACTCTATCGTTTCTATTTCCCGTTTTATGCCCATTACTATAACGAACCTACTCTCCTTCTAGCCGCCATTATCTCTGTTCCTGCCCTAAAAATGGGCACTGCGTAAGACGCCGTTAACCGCGCGCGAGGGACACTCGGCGTTTCGGCGTTTTGTCTTTCTCACCCTAGAGACTCGTGTCCCTCGTGTCTGAGATTCTATGAGGACAAAAAACTTTTTTGCTCTTCGAGACTCTTCGAACTCGTAATTCAATTTGCTGCATACGTTGCTCAAAAGAGAAAGCAGTGGAGACGTAATCCCTGAAAATGCCAAATAAAACGTGGCACTCGGAAAACTGCTATAAGTTTTGATTGAAACATTTTTTTTTCCATAACTTCTGCTACCAAATGGATTCGCCTGTAAAGATAAACCTGAAATTTTGCCCAAGTGCGTACAATACCATTTATGTATAAAATAGATATAGAGACAACGCGAGAAGAGTCCAGGAAATAACAGGGTCATGGCAGGTAGACCCAACTTTAAAACGATCACATCTCACTAGCAGCCAGTTTCTCTGTTAACCTCTCCACCCCCCAGCTTCGTTCTTCCATCCGAGGCATTTGGGGACATTAATTTTGGGGCTAAACCTAATGAAGATAGATTAATGGGCCAAGATAAAGTAGACTCATTACCGTCCGCAAAGCGCGACGTGTTTCTCCCGACAGAATCTACAACATTTCAAAGTAATTGTTTTATGTATCGCTGTGTGTTGTTTGATATTTAATTTCAGCGAAGCTCTTCCGTTGTTTCAAATAATTAAACATGGTTCCAACACAGTTCAGGAAGAATATTTTTCAATGAATACAGTGATATTCAAGAAAATTGCATTAAACGAGGCAGCGTTGAAACGAGCCACGTTATTATTGCTCCTTTACAGCGGTTTTTCGTTTTTCTACAATATTTCTTCTAATTATAATTCTTCGTCGTTGCACATTCTATGAAAAATGTCGAATCAGTTCTTTTTTGACAGAAAAAAAGATTTTTACGTTTATACGATTCAACTAAATTGTAACTTTGCCGCAGTGATTAAAATCTTAATATTTTTCTTTGCATTCTAAAAAAAGTTTGTTCCGCACTGCGGACTATTTTTTTCTGAATTTGTTTCTGAAAATTTGAAAATTGACTAGATAACGGTGCTTCATGAATGAAGACCGATCGGATACTTATTCATTATTGTCGAGGCTGGTCTAGTTCGGACCAGGATCGATATGAAGTTGTAATTTCGATCAAGCAAAACGCAAGGCCTTACGCGTGGGTGTTCACGAAATTATGGTTTTTGTCCACGTTCGTACTATTCAATTTTCATCATCCCCTGTCTCTGTGAAAGATGACAGAGACCACGAAACAGAGAAGAGAGAATTGAACTCTCGGAGCAGCATTGAAGTATCAATTTCGGGAAGAACAGAAAGAGAACTTTATTCGAACTGTTCGACCGTAAGCAATAGAGATGAGTGGATCGTTGAATTTCTTATCCGAATTAATTCGGTATAAGTCTCTATATTTAATCTCGATCGTTCAAAGTTTTTAAAGTTTGAGAATAATTTGAAAAAAAAAAAAAAAAAATGTATGAATACGTGGACGTGTATGCCCGGTGAGCGAGTATAAGATCGGTGATGCACTTTCGGCAATTTTCTCTACACGATTATGTAACTCAATTATTCATCGTCGGGCAAGTTGTAATTCTTGGGCTTTGGCTTCATTGCTTTCCATGCACGTAGAAGCTCTCATCTTCCTTTACAGTTGAAGGAGCAACTGCAAATCCCGACTGAAGCTTACTCGATTCCGTACACCACATCGTATTTCCATCTAGCGCCATATCCTGGCTCCTCTCATCCCTCCGCGTCTCTCCTCTCTCTCGCCCTATTTTACCCTCGTACCGCCCTCTTTATTCACTCCCAGTAGCAACCTGAATTATGCGTTCACCTTCAGTCGTGCAGCCAGAGGGCGCGATTGAAATAGTTTAAGTTGGCAAATTTCACTTGGGATTAGACAGACACACGCGCGTTTCGAGAGGAATAAGAGAATCGCGTGAGAAAGTGAGTTCTCGTACTCGCGTATTACTTTTTCTTTTTTTTTCCCCCGTTCTCTTCATTTCTCCTTTTCTTCCTCTCAATATATACATATACGATACACATTTATAGGTATATACATATATATAGATGTACACAAACCGCGGAGCATCAGTGCAGAAGGGATTTACAGACAAATGAATAAATCGCATTAAGGAAAAAGAGTAAAGTTCAGAGACAGCGAAAACGTTGTGCATTCATGCAAAAGACAGAGCACGAGCAAAGAATCCAACTATTTATATATACATATATATATATGTAGACTAAGAATTTTGAGAAGAAAGAGAAAAAGACTAAGAACAGAGAGACTGTGCGCGAGAGAGTAAGAAAATGGAACGAAAGAATACTCCGATATATATCTATACAAAGGAAAAGAAAAAAAAAAAAAAAGAAAGCACATAGATTCGCAGAGAATCTCGCGTGTAGTACACGAGAGAGGTTTGGCGTGTGCTCTCACCGCTGTTGGTGGGTATTACGCCACTCTGCTAGCTCGTATTCCCCGCGGGACACAACTTTGCTCGCGGCTTCGAATGCATTTATTTGAATCTTGATACTACGAATTTATTCCCGCCTTCACCTACTCATATATATATATATATATATATATATATTTGTTCATACGTGTATACTTATAAAGTCCCTTGTACGGTTTTCCAGCGAAGGAATATATATATATAGTTTGTTTTTCTCTCGTGGACTAGAAGCGTGTATACGAGGCGCATTGCACACAGATTGCAGCCGCGCGGCGGTGCGCGCGTTCTCGCATTATTTCGTTTCTATTGGGATAGAGCTCCCGAGACGACGATATTTCTGTCCTTTTTTTTCCGAAGCCTTTTTCCTATCCGAAGACGCGTCTACGAGGTATACGTGCAGCTGTAAAGCGGAGAAAGAGAGACGGGAAAAAAGATATTTTCTTTTTTCTCATCCCTTCCTCATAGACGTTTCATTATTTCTTGCAAAAATAAGCAAGTCGCTTTCGAATCGGAGTGTGCTCCAATTTTTTTTTTCTCTGCGGGAATATTCACCTTTGGGATTCCCTGATTCAGGCTTACAAAGGGTGCTGAATATCTCGACGAAACAATGGATCAACGAAAGAAAAGTTCTCGTTCATCGAAGCAATTTTTATGATTCAGAGGTGAATAACGCACGTTTCCACTGAAATTTGTAGCGGTTGAAAGAACGAGGTGATTTTTTTTTTGTTTCATCGGTGCGCCGGTAAATGTAACGAAGTACCGAGGAAATTATAAATGTTTACGAACTTGGAAAATTGGCCCTCGAGCGTCGCATATCCCCGTAGATCTGCGAGCGAATTAAATCGCGTTTTGTTTCTCACTGGGACATACCAAACGCCAGAGTTTCCAGCTCTCTGTTTCGCTCTCGGCTGCTTTCCTCTATCACTCATTCTCACAAGCCCGTTCCAGTTTCCGGTACCATTTGTCTATGGTCCCGGCAAGAGAAGTGAAAATCCGGTCGACCGAATAACGCATTTTCAAGCTCTTCCTCTACCCATGTCTGACCATATCAATTCCATATCTACTGATTCCTCTCTTCACCCATTTTCTACTTCATTTCATAGATATATTTTTTTAATTCTATATTTTTTAATATTGTGACCGATGATTGAGAGGTTTCCCGAGCTTACCTACCTATATGTATATATATATATGCTGGACGTACAGTCTTAATAACGATCCGCAACTACGAGTTGATGCATACTGGTTTATTCAACGTAACGTATGTACTGTGCGGGCTTGTGTATATGGGAAATATGTCGCGTGAATTATGTTAGCGATATGCAAACACGCGATTCCCAGTCACGCAGCATATCGACGACCATATTTGAGTATATAAGTATATGCACACGGGTGTATACATGACTCGTACTCGCGCTACCGGGGAGTTAACTTTTTGCGCAGAGATCGCAACGATGTGAGTTATGAAAGAAAGAAGAAGAAAAAAAAAAAAAATGAAGAGAAAAAAAGAAAGAAAGTAAACCATTGAAAATAATTCGCTAACGGCATAATTATCGTGCAATTATTATAAAATATATGAATATTCATTGCGAATGCATAAATTTTTCGAAATTATTCGTAATTCAACTCGAGAAGAAAATGCTGCTTGATATTTTTTTTTTTTTTTTTTTTTTTTACATTTTTTCTTTCTTCGCTGCTTTGTCGTGCGGGAAGAAAAATTATAAGGTGAGGCCGTGCAATTTAAAACCCTCATGCGTTAAGCCTCTTTCCTGCACTTGTGCCTAAGTGCTTCGAAAATGTATAAATATTCCTCGCGAAAACAAGTTATAAGCGCTCGTTTCCCTCTCGTTTATTCAGTATTCAGAAACGATTTTTTTTTCCTTCGTACAATCGTTTTTAATTCAATTATTTATCGTGACTCGATCGAACATTTTATTAATGAAGATTTTTAATGGGATTTGGAAAAATTTATTTGGACTGGAATAACGAAGTTGAAAGGTGAGAATTGATTGTTCGTCATCGCGATGAACGAATGCCTTCTATGACTTAAAAAAATTGAATAAATAACTAAAAACTGAAATTAAATAAATAATAAAAGTTTACATTACATTTGTGAAATTGATGCAGGCATCGAGGTTGTTATTTTGATAAATACGGATACGATTTTAATGTTTTCATTCGCAATATTTTGTTACTAAACTTGCTCGTAACTTGACCTGTACGCGCGCGTGTAACGGCCTCGTTTTCTCGCTGAGAGCAGCATCGCAATTCTGCAATCCGATAAAATGTCTGGCATCCGAGTCGATGGGGAAAAAAAAAAAAAAAATTGGGAGCGAGAGGCGAGAGATGAAGGACACACGAGAGTATATAACGCTGAGAGCTTTGCCACCCATACGTACACCACCCATATCGTTCGGGGTTATATTCCGCTCTCTCGCTCACCGCTCGCCTTCCTGATTTAACGCGTTATTTTATTAGAAATCTATAAAACCGATCGAGATTACGCGCGAGGAAAGGTTTATGAGGATCCCGCCAACCGCAAACCGCGGCTCGAAACTTCTCTCCTCTCTATCCGCACGACCATCCCCCGCGCACGATTCGTTGATGCGTCGCGCTTCTGTAGACCACCGCACCTGCACTTTTAAAATCCCTCTGTTTTTTTTTCCCCAATCATCTTCATTCCCTTGTACCTCTTTCTATTCATCTCTTTCACACGCTTTTATTTATACCTAATAACGCTCTATTCGTTTTATCACAGCAAGAATTGAGTGTCGCGATCAACTCTGCTAGAAAGTTTTCAAGTTCGAACAAAACTACATTTTTGAAATTAGAACATCGAAGTTTTATCGAAGGCTATCGATGATGATTTGTTCTGAATTGATTTTTCTAAATTTCTACGATTCTTACGAACAAACTGTCGAAGACTTTTTTTAGTTAATCAGTTTTGAAGCAAGCTCGCAATGTCTCTCGGATAAAAGATCATAATTCGTCTGGATCGAATAATAAAACGAGAGAGTATATTGTACAAGTCGAAAGAAACGGAACAGCTTCGAGGGGGGGAGGGGTGGAGTCAATTTCCAATAGGTATTGCAAGTATTCTTGATGAATTACCGGTAGATGGTACCAGGGAACGACGAGGGTGAGAGACGACAGTCTGTGGTTAGTTGTTAGTTCGGAGAGGATTATTAAAATGCATCCACGTTTCCAACGCCCGAGTTTTCCAATATATAAATATATATATACGTATATAAGATATATAGACTGTACTCGTAAAACCACCGCCCTCACCAATCCTCGAAGGCTTACCCTCGCGAGGTTTTCTTGCTCAACAACCCGCTGTGTTTCTCAACGGTGAGCCAACACCGAGCGTTCGCCAATCTTGGATATTAAAACTGCAAAACAATCGTGAGAGCTCACCAAGCTTGAATAGAGCAGAGAGAGAGAGAGAGAAGAGCGATGAGGAAGAGAGGGAAAAGAAGTTTGTGTATGTGTGTAGGTATGTGGGTAAGGGAAGGAGAGAAAAAGAGAAAGAGAGTGAGAGAGAGAGGGATTGAAAGGAAGGAGGGAAGTTGCTCCGTTCATGCATACTTATACATACATCACCCCCGTGGATATCAAGCACGTTGCATTATGTACCGCGTTTTATATATATGTTTATGGATCATATTCTATTCAGAGAGGTACGATATCGCTCTTTTAAACTTTTCATTTTTTTTCTCTTCTCCCCTCTTCCATGATCGAGCAACATTCATTGTAATAAAAAAAAAAAAATATTAACATAACAATGAACGCTGGCGAAGCGCTCGAAACCCCGATTCTGTCAATCACAATTGTTCAAACTCGTCCCATGACACTCCCTCTCTCTCTCTTCGTACCGGTTTATACATTCTGTACTTCCCGAATCAAGAAAATTTTCGATTCTTCAGCTTCTATTTCTCTCTCTTCAATAATTGATTTTTTTTTTCGAGTTTTAGGACGTTTGTTTTCAATGATTCTGATGTAACTCAATTCGCGTTTGAATCGAATGATGGAACGATGTATTTTGTTGGTTTCGGGAATAATTCAAATTGTCGATTAATGAAAACTTATATATGCGTGCATTTTTAACGCTTCATTTTGTCGAATTTTGTTAATTAATTATTAACTTTCTGTCAATTCGAGTTTTCACGATGGAATATCATTCCTGGAAAATCCTGTATGTGTGTATATTCGGATTCAGAGCAAAGTATTTATGTACGAATATAAAATACACATCTTTTAACGTCTATGCTTCTACGAGGTGAATGTATAAGTACGAAAACGTGCTGCTCGTTCATCTAGTTCGAGTCACACCTCGGTAGATGTGGTACACGAGGATGATACCACAAAAGGTTCTCATTTGCCGGAGATTCCCGAGACTTTTCTTACAAATATGATGTCACTAATAACAGTACACGGACACAGGCGGATCATAGTTTTCCTCCAAGATATCTACGAGAGAAGGAACGAGCCTGGAGAAAGTAATTTCGATAAAATAGAGAACACCTCGAGTCACGAGCGTGAGTTTTCCCTCATCGAGCGCCCTTATTTTCTCGATGACGATCTCTCCGCTTGAAAAACGGTATGACTGTGAGATTTTTACTCAAAACTTCTCCGTGTTGACTATTTGATTGTACAGAACTCGATATTTCACGAGGCTCAGGAATGAGAGCATCCTTCGTTCCAAAAAAAGCTTGATATTGCTCTTTTGTGTACACGTTCGAAATAGTTGAAGTTCTGGTACATAAAAATGTAGGCTCGAACGTTTCTTCGAGTCGACGATGCAGCAGCGCTCTAATCTATGATAAAAAAAAATTTCGAAAAAGTTCGTGCAATTTACGATTGTGTTCAAATGTTTAACGTTTCACTGCTTTTTTTTTTTTGCAAAAAAACAATTTTTTTACGAAACCAGAGCGAAGAACCGTGCAAACGTCAGGTTGTTTTTTTTCACTTCAAAGTAAAGAAAACTGATTAAAGCAAATGGTGCATGAGACGTTTAGTTTGATGAAGCTTTTAAAAAAAATTACTGACAGTTGTCGGTGACAGAAAGAAAGGGGAGTGGTTGACTCGTCGCGTTTGCTCTCATACATACGATGACTCCCTATCCCCCGGGGGGTAAATATACCATCTTGGCTACAACGAAAAATGTATAAGAATGAGGTTAAACAAAGGAGAGGAGAGGCAGCGCATGGCAAAAGGGGAAAAAAGAAAAGAAAAAAAAATGAAACGAGGAGGTAAGTTTGGAAGCCCGCGGGTTAAGTAGGAAGCTTCTCGACCGTTGTGTCTCGGGAAATGTGGAACAACAGCAAAGTTTGACAAAGTTTGTACGCCAAAGGGTGGAAGGGGGGAGAATAAAAGGGTTTGCCACGTTTGCGTGTTGAGCGAAGAAGGAAGAAAGCTTTTCTTGCTTCTCGCCCTTGATGCTCTCTGCTCGGTGAGCCATCATTTTTTTTTTTATTTCCTTATTACAGATCCATTATCTTACATGCTCTTATCAATTTTCTCTTTCCTTCATTCATCTCAGCTGCTCATCTGCTTTCTTTTCAGCCAAGTGATCCTATCTTTTCGATCAATTGTCTCCCACCATTTTATTCGTGCACGTTTTATACATTCGCGTTTTTCAACAATTCATTTTTTTTTCTTTTCATTTTCTTCTGGTCCCCCCTTTTTAACTCGGGCAATGAAACGTCAAAAATCTGACATTTTAAAATCTTTTTTTCGATTTTTCTTGCCCTCGTACATCGTTTTTTTAAAAATAGATTTGCCCGTCTTCAGTCCCGTCCAACATTTTGAAACTTTGACTCTGTGCAAGAGATGATTTTTATTTGACGAGAGTATCAACAGGTATCGACTGACTCATGTTCCTCTCTCAGCCTGTTCTTCCTTCGTTAGTTACCTCTCGCCCTGCGTTGTTCCAACGATCTGTATACGCGAGCCTCTAAATAAATGGAACAGTGTGTGTGTGTGTTTCTTTTTCCCACTCGAAGCCCTCGCGACACACCTGCTTCTTGAACACACAGCAAGCTCGATCTTCTCAACCCTTTTCTCATCACTCAAGACTCACCTCGAGTTTTTCTATTTAACCATATATATACTTGATGAAAACCACCCTCGTTGAGTCGTGGCTTGCATATAACACGACCTTCGATCGTCTCAACTCTCGCCTCATCTCACTCCCATCGTGTGACAAGACCCTTTAGAAATAAACGAGCACACCTCTCCCTGATTCATCCCAGCTGATGTGTGAGACCTTATCCCCTTCCCCATTCACTTCGTACCTTCTTCCCTCAAAGCCCTCACATTTTCCACTCCCTTTTTTATACGAGTATCCACGTATAGAAAACTTCAGACGAGATTGACAGTAAGCTCCATTTTACTTAGATTTTATTTCAGAATATTGAATCCAACGTATTCTAAAGGACACGAGTAATCGAGACTCCTGCTGGCTCTTACTCAACCTGGAAAGATTCGAATGTATAATTTTTCATTCCTCTTCACGAAACAGACAAATTTCAAATATCCTTAAAAACAATTATTTCGATCGTTGAAATCGTAGTAACATTGTAACATCAACAGCTGTTGCAAAGACGAAAAACATTGAACGAGAATTCTGTACAAAAAAAAATGGTTAAATTTACACGGAATGCCCGGCACGTGTGTACGTGTAAATATAACTTCGCTTCAAATGTTCGCCCATTCGTCCAGCCGTTCTTTGCACGCTTCCAAGCATCTCCACCTATGCGAGACTTGAAGCCTCCCTTCTATAGTTCACGTTACAGAAACGACGACGATGACGACGACAACGACAACGACGACGAGGGTAACCATCCACGAGAACAGGGCAACTCTCCACCCCTTCCTCGTCTTTCCACTTTCCCTCTTTTGCTTCTTTTTTTTTTCTTTTTTATATTCCGAGGTACGTTGTCTCTCGCCCCGTTCTACCCCCTTCAACGTCTCTATTCTATTCTCGAGATTCTCTCGCGTTCGCGCCTCTCGCCTTTATCGTCCCTCCAGCTATGCCTTCTTCTTTTATCGCCCTTCTTTTCTGGATTCTCTTGTCTTTCACTCGCTCACGACGTCCCCCCCCCCCCCCTCTAGGTCTAGCTCCATTTTTTTTTCTTTTTCTCAACTTTTTTTCACTGTCATCCTCTCCTCTTTTTTCTCCTTTTTAAAGTCGACGACGTCGACGACGACGACGACAACGTGGAGAGAAAGAAGCCAGGGGAGCAGTGAAAATTAATTTTCTCGATAAAATTGAAACCCGTTGAGAGAAGATCGTTCTGCTAGTACATCCCGCTATCTCTCTCCCTCCCGTTTTCTATACCACTCCCCCCCCCCTGTCTCTCTCTTTTTTTCCCTCGCACCCTCTCAGGAACCCCTGTTGATAGTCACAAGGCACGCTTCACTTGGGTTCATGAACGTAGAATCTTATTATCATAGTTCACAAGAGGAGTAAGTACTTTTTTGTGGAGTACAATTTTTCTGCCAACGAAAGACGCTTAATGACAGATAGACAAGATCTTTACGCGAGACCTTTGATAAGGTCCTTACATCGGGAATTTGAATAGCAAAAACCGTATTGATGACGAAAAAAGACACGAGAATCGCTTCGATCGATCGTCAGGTGTAACAGGACTAATTATTTTACAAACGAAATTCATTTCGATAACATCTCAATGAAAGCTGATTAAGTTATGAACGTGTAAATTTGATGACGCACAAGATTAAGTTAGTGAGATTCAACGATGGTATAGGAGTCCGTTAGAATTGTTTGGTGTCACTATCAAATTGTATGTAACAACGTGAAGCTGAAAATTGAGACGCAAAGTTATCGGAGAGGGTGCTTGAAAGTTCATTTCGCTCCCGTAACGCAGAATTGCGTTACAATGATTGAAAGGTAGAGACAGATCTCGTTCCGAATCTACTTCGGTTTTGGATTCGAAGGCTGAAAAGCCCACGACTGTTTCGAGTGCGAGAGAGGAAGAGAGAGAGAGAGGGAGAGGGAGGAAAGCAAAACCACGTGTAACTGTGTAATCTGACGGATTATTCTCTCTGATCCCAACTCAAATATGTGTTCAACAAGAGTGGCTAGCATACAGCTGGATTCGACCTGCTCTCTCTCTCTCTCTCGCGCTCCTCATCTCCGAATACCTTCTCGTGAGAGAATATCACTAGGAGTAAGCGAGAGAAGCGTGCTGGCTATCCGGTACCTGATGCTGAGGCTCGTAACTAAATTGCACCCAAGTGATATATAGCCATGTAAAGTTAAATACATTTATTGTATATACTTTTATGTAAAATACATGGAAGAGCTAAATACATATGTACGAGATTACGATATTATATGCTACATTTTGAGCGCCATTTTGCTATCGTGCTCGGATAATCCAATCCCGTTACTTTTTTGTCTGATAAAAAATTTTGTAGTCAAATTTTTTTTTTTTATCAAAATTCTTCCTTCGATATATATATCACGAACTAAATTCTCTCAAAGTGACCGATTTTCAGAGGACTTTCGATGGGTTTCTGGCCCTGGACACTAATCCAACTTTTTTCAATCTCCTGTTAAAACTGTTTTGAGACAAATGTTGTTCGATGTTTAGAATTATCAACGTGCTACGCGTTGTTTTCGTGAAATTTTTATATGAAAACTCTTCGAGTCACATAAATCCCAGTTTCGCTAGTAGGACACGGAAGAAGAAATAAATGATTGTCATCAATATATATACGAACAACAGCAATTTTTAAAAGTCGTGTCTGAACGTAGCCTGCTGCTGCTGCTGCTTACTCATGTGTATATACGGAAAGAAATAGCGAGCCTCCTCGAATTAAAATGCCACACTGTCTCAAAGATATTTTTCATGCACGTATCTCACGTGTTAAATCAGCCCGTACGTCTAGAGATGAGCCAAAAAAGCTTCCAAGTGTGGAGGGGGGAGGGGGATGAGCGATATACGGGGATCATGTTCTATCAATCAATCGGATCGTATCGGTAGATCACGAAACACGATCGAATTATATTCAACGCAGCGTTGTGACATTTCGATGGGGACGACTGTGCGGGTTGCATATGGTGTAGAAAAAAAAAGAAAGAAAAAATTTTAAACGGCATCGAGTCTCTGGTTTTGCTAGACCAGCGAGAGAAAAAGAGAGAGATAGTTATACTTCTCTATGGGCATAAATCCGAGGATGAGAAACGACGATCGTGAAACGCACTTGACAGATTCGAGCACCAGCGTGTTTCACTCGGCCGAGAGAGAAACGAGAGTGGCAGGGATCGATACCACCCTGTACCTTTCACGTTTCTCTGTTATATCCTCTCGCTCTTCCTCCTCTATCTGCCTCTCTTTTTCTTTCTCTCCCTTTCGCTCTCTCTCTCTCTCTCTCTTTCACTCTCGGCTAGCTGACGCCTTGCCGCGCCGTCGGAGTCCTGGAACATTCTTTATCCGGAGTCTTCCATCATGTCCGCGAAGCCAGAGGCTCGTTATAATAATGCAACCATCCATCTGCGGTATTTCCTTTCCAGAGGATCTACTCTGTGTCTCGCATTCTTCGTCTCACTTTTCTCGCTTGTATCCTTCACTATGCCTTTATGGCCTTGTGCGCGCTCACACAAACCCAAAACACCGGGTACCTACTTCTCCGATACATTATATTTCCGATGTATCCTTACATCTCGATACAAAACTCGTATATCGTTATTCTCCCTCATCCCTCCCTTCCAATCTTCCACTTGCTCTCTCTCTCTCTCTCGCTTTTCCCTTGACTCGCTCCGTTCAGCCTCCAGCATGACTTTTCACCAAGTTCTCTACTGACTTCTACTTCAGTTGTATTTTTAATTCCTCGATAGAGACTGATCTCATACTCGAAGAATTCAATACCGTTGAACAAACTTAGTGTACAACGAGGAACTAACTTTGACGACTAGATACGATGAATTGAACGATACTTTGTTCAATTTATCCGTGAGTCGGTCAATGATTAGAGTACTTTGGATCAAATTAAAGGGGTTGCACTTGTATGCTGGTTACAATAATTATAACATATTTTATCCGAAAAATCCTACATTCTCAAGGTTACCTAATAAAGGTTCATATTCTGATTGAATTTTCCTAGTTGGCTGTAAGATGTAATATTTCGAATTTTTATGACAATTCAAGCCTCTCCGTAATTCCTCTTATCCTCTGGAATTCCAATCTGTACATTGAATTCTACGTCTCCTGACGGTCTACTCTCATCTCCGTTGTGGACTGGTCTATAAACATTTTTATCACTTTTGCTCTTTATCAGAGTTTTCTAAAGAATCTCACATGAAAGATTCATACGATATTTTATGAGTGTTCACAAGAGTTTTTCTTAAATCCATGAAGAAAATTGAAATTCGGCTGGATATATCGCATTCGGTTTTAATCAATTTTGAAGATATTTTACACCATTTTGATACACAGAGTCGAATACGAACCAGAAGTGTAAACGAGAAATTCGGGAAGGATTTTTAAGGAGAATAATGCAAATTATTGGAAGCCTCTGGAGTTTAGATTTGTAGCTAGATACAATAGTAGTTTTTAACTCAATCTTTCTCTCGATGACGCTAATAATTATTCGTTTTTGGAAAGCCACTCGTTTGATAAAACACTAAAAAACTTCTCGGTTTTGAAATTTGCTGGAATTTCATGAAACTTTTAGTCCCACTACCGGTAATAGTTTTATCAAGAGAAAATATGACTCGACGAGTGTCCGGAACATAACTTCAAATGTAATTGTTCCTAGACTCTACCGAGTCTCTTGATATCAGGGTTGGTAGGCAGTAGACATTTTTTTCCGTGGTTCAAGTAGACCATTTTTTTCTTATATATGGTTGAAGAAAAGTACAAGTTCTTTGGTCGAGTGTCACGAGTAACGGGTGAATTCTAACGAGAAGACTTTCGAGTTTCATCGTTCAGTTTCATGAGAACCGGACACGAGAGGCAGGAGTGGATGTGTTACACAGTTTGGACGAGGGAGCGGTACGTGAGGAAATGGTTTTCATGGTTGTACAGAAGAGAAAAGCGTACGAGAATGCCACAATTTCTACAGCAGCTGATGTTGGACGTGAATGATGGTAAGAGTGGCCGGTGCACACTTGGCAAAATTATGTTCACCACGAGTAAAGAGTAAGGGGAACATATATGTGTACGAAAGCAGGGCTTTAAACGAGAAAGAGGAAGAGGGAATAATGGGAAGAAAGAGTAGTAGTAGTGGTAGTAGTAGTAGTAGTAGTAGGGGGAAGGTGCAGCTCGCCAATCTCCCCACTCTTCCTCGTCCGAGTTCTCTCAACGTTTGCTCTCATCTCATGTCCGTTAGGGTGAGATCCGGCGTCGAGGTAGAAGCGTCTGGTATAAGCGAGAGCGCGAGGACGGCCCGAGTAGAAGTTATGCCATTATTTAGCGTTTGAATTCCCGATAAGAGAAATCGCTGCTGTTTCGGACAGACATTGTTCCTTTAACAGCAGCAGAGAGCAAGCACACGTTTCATCTACATACAAGTGCAGACGTATACTAAATTATAAGGGCTAGACGAACCAAACGGACGTTGATATCATAACATATTTAGCTCAATTCGGGCTCGAAAGACATTTGACCTCGTTAAGAATTGCGAGATAAAGTGAAGTGGGTTTTAAATCCTGAAGAAAAACCTTTCGATCGTGTATTTTCATCAGATTTCATGGATTCTGTTAACACGAACCAGAGGCGTATACGCAACGGGAGAGAAACGCCAGTCATCGTGGCAGCACCCTTTTCTCGTTGTTTCGACAATACTTCCTGGTCCTCTGTATACAAGTTACGGACAGCCAGCAAATACACTCATCCGAGGGGGAAGTAGAGTGAGAAATATGGAGGTTGGAAGAATTGAGCCTGCATTTTGTTAGATAGTTTAAAATATATATATATATATATATATATATAGATATCGATACAGGAACGTGAGCTTTGAATATATTTATATACGTATATATACAGGCATCCGTAGGGGCATATGTATGTTTGGAAGTTGGTGACGTACACATTGGCAAACCCCCCAGCCAAATATACCCCCGTAACGTTCAGCGAGGGAGAACTCTCGACAGGAACGCGAAACGTGCAGCTTGACCAACGATATATTATAGTTTAAAACTTCATCACCGTTGGCATGAGCTCGGTTGCCACTGCGCGCTGCTGTTCCAAACGCTCGACCACCCGATTACTGGATCCTCGCCGAATTTCCCTCGACCATTCGCTTTTCGGCACTAATTCTCCATCTTTCTCTCACTCGTGCTCGTTCGTTTTCGTTTTCCCTTGCTTTCACGTTCTCGTTTCTTTTCTAAATATATAGATATATATACGTATGTATTATTATATATATACACACAGGCAGACAAACATACATTTCGATTCACGCTCCACTATTTAACCATCCCCTTTCTCGCCACTGTCGCTCTTTTATTTATATCCCTCTCTCTTTCTCTCTATTCTGCCTGATGCTTCAACCGCTTCCATCCTCTTTCACTGGCAACCCTCCATGTATACAGAAATCGAGAATTTTTACCGTTCATACATGCCCGAGAGTGCTGCATACGCAGACGCGTTACGCACAGTCGTTTGCACCAAATTAATTTCGGATGTGTGTACATATGTATAAATAAACGAGAAATTCGAGTCGAAAGGATTGAGGGTTCGGGTCACGGATTTAGTTACGAGGTACTTCTTTCTCTTTTATTTTTATTTAAAATTTTTAGTATATTTATTTTCGCGGACAATTGAATGGAAAATAAAAATGCGCGTGTTATGGTTACTGGTACGATATTTAATTGAATCGTGCCATTTTTTTTTTTTTTTTTTTTTTTTTCTCAAACACTATTAAGCTCTCCGCGGGATTTACATCATGCGACCGAAATAAATCGGGTTATCGTGTCTGTGTTTACGGATGCAAACTATGAGAAAATTGGAGAGGAGAGAACGTTTGTAGTCATTATTATTTGGTCAACTTTGAAACGTGAACGAGCCCGGAGCACGCGGGAACACGTTTATATTCGGAATATTGCTCGGTCTAGCAGAGTGGTTATAGTATCGATGATTATACCGACGAAATTACCGCGCATCGAAATGAGTTACGCCAGAATGGAAGATAATCATCAATATCTACACTCCATCAGTATGCGCATCAAGCTTCCCCACTCTCTAGCTATTCTCCCTCCCCCCTGTTTGCTCGTATACAATGTCTATATAAACATTATACTGCGTATATATATCTGTATTTACGCCCGATTTCAATACACTCGATGCCAATGTCGCTCGCTGCTCATTACAATGATTCCAACGAATTTACCATCGGGGATATGTATAACGAGCTGTGTGAATTCGTCCGTAAATGATATATATATATATATATCTATGTTTTCGGAGGTTTTATCGGCCGTGCTACGAGCCCCGGTGTGCCAATAAAATGCGGTAAACAATTCGTATGTACTTTGCTACCGATTCGTGCATAATTAGATCGGTAGACAATTCATATGCATAAATCATTTTGACCAAATCTCCAAGTCCTTAACGTTACCGATCTAATTATCGACGAGCTTATACGCTATCCTTTCGTACGATCCGATTTTACGTGGATTAATTCGATCATCCTCTTTTCATGATTAATCATTTCGGATGTCTCCGAAACAGGAAAACTTCGTAACGTTACTATTTTCGTGTAATCTTCCCTCGCGTTCATTGGTCATTGAATTTCCAGAGATACTCGTTTCAATTTTTTATGGCGATTTCAAAACCGCTGCACGTACGAAACGCAAATTCAATAAATTTATATCGAAGAGGCAGCCGCAGGTGTGGATTTGTTTGAAACTTTTTCAATGACGTTTACCCAGCTTTTGTTCGATAATATATTCATCAGCGTCGTACAGGTTTGTTATTTGAAGGAGTATCTTTCGGAGATCAGGAATTCGGAGAGCTCGGAAGTAAATTATGTCTGTAAAGTCTGTACTGTGTGTAGCGGGCGAGCCACATTTTCTCAGAGTCTCCATATCTTCCGGAGTGCTCAGAATATATATGGGGTTTTCGCCCTCGAGGATCGCCCGAATGGACCTCGATAGAGTACATTGGTAGACGCTTTCTCCTGTCTATTAGTCAACCGATGCGACAACGCATTAGGACACTATTGGTACATTATCAGCAGGCATTAATACCCGTGCACCGTCTCCTCTTCTCTTTTCCATATATACCTGGTACAGGATCGTAGCTCTCCCCGCGTGACACACCCTATCGCGTTGCACGCTAAGATAATTACGGCGTGAAATATCGTTCAGTAAGGCAACACCGCTGGTTACGGCTAGACTCTGTAGAACGTTGCGTCCAATTCGCTCTCCTCCCCCTCTCCTCTCTTTACTTTCACAAGCAACCCTTCGTACACACTTGAAAACACTTTTCCTTCGAAGCCCCCTAGCGTCGTTGTGAGCTTGCACGTCCTCGCGTTTTATCTCTTGCTTTACCTCTCTATCTTTATCTCGCTTTCAGGCGGCATTTATCCCTCTTTGTTCGTCGATCCTAACTCACTCGAGCGTTTCTTCTATTCCCCGCTTCGGCACGATCGCTAACTCTTCCTCTCCCATTCCCTCCCACTGCTGGCTTTTTTTTCTCCTTCTTTCTCTTATTTTTCTTCAGTCATATCGCGGCCGAGTTCTCTTCTCCGTCCACTCTTGGCTATTCTACCTCCGTAGTACCGATTTTTCCACTACCTCGTTCCTCGCTTCCTTCCGCCGGTGCTCACCGTCAAACCCCTTTTCTTCACACCCTCCGGAGAGAGAAAACATCCCTCGTGAAACTGCTTGTGACTGCCTGTGAAAAGAATCGCGGAGCTTTGGATTTTCGTACAGCTTTCCTCCTGACTGACTATTTCAATTTGTCGCTTCGAAGGAAAGAGAAACTAAATAAATGAGAGAAAGAGATGAAATAGGGATTCGTTTTCGAACGACGAAATACAGACCTCTTGCAAATCGGTAAAATGTCGGAAGAAAAGGCGACCCGATGGAAGTGCAAGAAAAAGGTCCGTTGAGTGGCAACTATCAAGAAACTGGGGATGAACGAAGAGAATACGCGAAGGTATTTCTCTGCCATCATCGACCTAACATTCTAGAGGGTGCTGCGGTGAATGGGGATGTAAACGTTGTTCGCTGTATTCTCCTATATCTATGCAGCTCTCCAAGTGGATGCTCCTAAAGAATAGTGTTGTAGGCTCGTGTGGTAAAGTACGTATATACATACGAGTGAAGTTTTCCAGGACAGAAGGGAGCACGCTGATGTGAACACGAAGTATGAGCAGATCAACGTAGGTGTTCTGGTAAGAGAATTTCGTCAGGTTGTTTCGACATCGTTGAAATAGTTGGAGAAGCACAAGATGCAGCCTGATAGACGAATGAGGAAGGTTCGTGAGAGGAAAAGGGGTTAAAGCGGAAGGAGGACTGAGAAGAGTTCGTAGGGGGGGAGGAAAGTGCGGCGAACGTAAAGAGAAAATCGCAAGAGGATGCTAAAGAGAGTAGGAGCGAGTTGGATAACAGGAGAACGACGCCGAAGCAGAAAAGGAAACAGGACGAGGAAGATGGAGAATGCGCCTGGAGCAGAAAACCCATCGCTTCGTGGCTGCCGAGGCTTGATTTACATGCCACCCTATCGAGGAGGCTTCCTATACTCCATTGAGCGTCTACTATAGTTTACTGACCAAGCGTCTGTACCGTAAAGATGATCGGTTACCTTACTATGTCCAGCAACAAAATTGTAGCAAGAAGGAGTAGAAAAAATTTATATTTATGTTACTTATTGATAGGAAAATAGATTTGAGACGAATTTTTGATGAAAATTTCATTTTTGAACATGATATTTATACCTGGAGTTTACGATTAGAAGTAATGTTTTCCTGGTTCGATAAAACACAGTTTAAAGCAATATTTAGTAGAAGTCTTAAAAACAATTTAAAATACTTCAACGGTACAAAGAAGCTGATAGTTCGAGGTGATGATAAAAACAGCAAAAATGCTGTACAAAAAGTTGAGACAAGTACATTTACTCCCCCGTTAAAGGAGCCTTCCCTCTAAATAATTAGAACCTCGTAATAAAACATCTTTAGAAAAATTTCTCCCAACAAAAAACACCATTCAAGAAACCAGATCTCCCCAAAAATCCACTATTAGAAAGCAGTTCGAATCTTTCCTTTTAAAGTAACGTTAAAAAATAATTTATCATGAAAAGTTTTGAAAAACTATCTTGAATGAAATTTATGAATAAAGTCATGAAATCGTGAAATTAAATTCTCGCAAAGAGTTGAATTAAAAGATTACAAAAAGTTGTCAAATAAATATGGATGTGGTCAAGTACGTCAGATTATAATGTTAACAAAAAAATTACAAACAAAAAAAATTATATATAAAAAAATTACAAACAAAAAAAACTTGAGAAAAAAAAATTTCGGCTGGTGTACTTGGCGAGTTCGTAACTAAAACTATGAGGTCTAAGTACATTATGAGAAGTAAATTACACATTTCGCCAAGTACACCAGCCGAAATTTTTTTTTCTCAAGTTTTTTTTGTTTGTAATTTTTTTATATATAATTTTTTTTGTTTGTAATTTTTTTGTTAACATTATAATCTGACGTACTTGACCACATCCATATTTATTTGACAACTTTTTGTAATCTTTTAATTCAACTCTTTGCGAGAATTTAATTTCACGATTTCATGACTTTATTCATAAATTTCATTCAAGATAGTTTTTCAAAACTTTTCATGATAAATTATTTTTTAACGTTACTTTAAAAGGAAAGATTCGAACTGCTTTCTAATAGTGGATTTTTGGGGAGATCTGGTTTCTTGAATGGTGTTTTTTGTTGGGAGAAATTTTTCTAAAGATGTTTTATTACGAGGTTCTAATTATTTAGAGGGAAGGCTCCTTTAACGGGGGAGTAAATGTACTTGTCTCAACTTTTTGTACAGCATTTTTGCTGTTTTTTGTGATTATTTAACAACTTTTTGTAATCATCGCGAATTATTGAAAGAATCAGGTTTTTCGATTGGAGTTTTTAGTTATGACAGATTTTCAAAGGGACATTAAATGATTATTGTTTTTTTAAGAGATTTTCCGTGGAGACGTTTTCGAGGAAGAGGTTTTAGAGGAATTTTTTGTTGTTTGTCAATTCAAACTGTGTACTTGAAATTGCGTGAACAGAATTGTCATTTTCCACATTGATGGGTTAACAAATGATTGAAATGAACCGGAAACAAAATACATGCTTCAATTTACAGACTCGTATGACAGAAGTAAGAACGTAGAACGAAAAAGAATCCTTACGGCATTCGAGTTACTACAGTATTCTGAAAACATTTCTGAGTTTTAAGTTATGAATTTTCAAACTTGACAACAAATTTTTAATGCTCATCCCTTAATAAAACATGACAGCTCGTTGAGCACAAAAAAGAATTAACATATTTAAAGGAAACCTCCAATTTCAAGAGAAAAAAAGTTTGATTTTCAGCTCAGAATTTGCTTAGCGTCACTTTAATTTCATAATTATTATTACTATTACGTCATAGAACCGGCATATTCGCGTATATTTAAGTGTAGCAGGTCTCGCGCGGGCTCTTTCTTTTCGTTTAAGGGAGTTCATCTGGTACCGAGCAAGTCAAAACCCAAAACTGTCACGACTAGCGTAGTCGGCTCAGTATGTTGAGTGTGTTTAACCTCCAAAATTTAACCTCCTTCTTCGAGACAAATTAATTTATTCCGAACCTCATAAGTATCGAATGGATTTTGTGAAGTGGTACAAAGATTTTTTAGATATTTTTTAAGCATTTATAAAAGTTTCGTACGAAACTGTTTGTCAATGCTTGCGAATTTCATGTTTACAGACGGGGAAACCACAGAAACGCATAAGGAACCGTGTTAAATTGGGAAATCTGTTTTTATTAATTTCTCTCAAACAAAGTATTCTAAGGACCTGAAATTTTGACAGGTGATCTAGTTGATATTGATAACCGTATTCAAATTTTTTAATCAATATCTGTTTGTTAATTCGATTACCAGATGAACTCCCTTAATACATGGCGTCGAGCCGCTACCGCGTCTCTTGATATTATATTATATGTATTTTAGCCCAAATTCACTTCAAGGGCTAATGTGTTGTACGATTTAAAATTCAATAAGTACTGAATTATAAATGATTCAGTATTTATTTGTCAAATGCTAATTTGTTAATATATTTTGAAATTGTTTTACTTTCAAATGAAAGATTTCAAAAATATGCATAATATTCTCAATCAAATCGTTTCAATTTGTTTTTTAAATATTGCACCTTTGCTACAAAAGGTTTTGAAAATGAAAAAATTTCATTGAGATTTTACGACATGATTTCGCATGTTAAATTTCCAACTAAATTTGAATTTTTCTAGAAATGTGTAGAAATTTATCAGAATACATTAATGTTTCGTATACGATTTTGTTTCAAGACTTTGTTTCGTTAAAATGACTTGCTTCTATGAGATTTGAAATGTTTGTCATAGTAAAAATAGCACAGATTTTCCCTTATTTGACATCAATATAAATTTTTTCCGAGGAAGATGAAAGTTTCTGACAGTGAGAACCAGAAGCGAAAAATGTTTATCAAAAACGTGGACAACGAAGAAAAAACGAGAAACATCTAAGACGTCTATCATTTATCAATGAGAAATGTCTAAAAAAAGAACACTAAAGAAATCGAAAAAACTGAATCGCTGCGAAAAAGTTGAAGTTGAAGAGAATAAGATATTCAGCGATAAAGAATACAAGATCGTTGATTTAAGCATTGAGTCCGGAAGGTTTTCAGATGGTGGCATCAGAAAACTTTTGTGAAACACAGGTGAGTTGCAAAAACACTGGTACTGGAAAATCTTACACCGTTGGTGCCATTGCCAAATATTTTTCATCAATTTCATCCTTTCGACATCCCCATGAGCTTTGGGACACAATTGTCTTCACCTCTGAAGAACTTCAAGAAAAGAGTCCAGAAGCTAGCATCAAACAAGTTGTCGATGAAAGCAAAATGACTTTTCATTGGCTCCGGAAGGATCTCAGACGGTGGCATAAAAAATTTTTTGTGAAACACCGGTGAGTTGCGAAAACACCGGCACTGGAAAATCTTACACTGTTGGTACCATCGCCAAATATTTTCCATCAATTTCATCCTTTGGACATGTACATGAGCTTTGGGACATAACCGTCATCACCTTTGAAGAACTTCAAGAAAAGACTCCAGAGGCTAGCATCAAATAAATTGTCGATGAAAGCAAAATGACTTTTCATTGGCTCCGGAAGGATCTCAGATGGTGGCATAAAAAATTTTTTGTGAAACACCGGTGAGTTGTGAAAACACCGGCACTGGAAAATCTTACACCGTTTGAAGAACTTTAAGAAAAGAGTCCAGAGGCTAGCATCAAACAAGTTGTCGATGAAAGCAAAATGACTCTTCATTGGCTCCGGAAGGATCTCAGATGGTGGCATAAAAAAGTTTTTGTGAAACACCGGTGAGTTGCGAAAACACCGGCAATGGAAAATCTTACACCGTTGGTACCATCGCCAAATATTTTTCATCAATTTCATCATTTTGACATGTACATGAGCTTTGGGACATAACCGTCATCACCTTTGAAGAACTGCAAAAAAAGAGCCCAGGGGCTTGCATAAAAAAAGTTGTTGATGAAAAAAAAAGAAATATCCATTGGCCGATGAACAATTGAGGAAAATTCTTTTTATTTCTGGAATGTATTCATAAACAACATACACTGTAAACATCCATGTTTTTATGTATTTATTAGTTTTCTGCTCGATTTTCATCACTCACGCAACTGAATACTTGGAATTTGTCGAGGTTTTAAAAATTTCTTCGATTCAAACAATACCGAAATCTCTAACAGAAACAAGTCATTTTTTAAAATATAAACATTTTTTGAACCTCATAATTTTTTTTCAACCTCATAACCGTCATAACCCTGATGACTTAACAGAATTCGAATTTAAAAAATATCTGTCAAATTTCACAGCCGCGATTTTTACAACCTCACTTTTTTCAATCTCACGACTACCACCAAATTCGTGACCGCGATCTTTATAACCTTTTCCAACATATCTGTCACTGTAATGTAAAAAGTCGTTTGACACATCAATCAATTGAACAGTTTCATCACATATCAGCAGATGTTTCTAGTTATAACTAGTGTCACTAGACAGAAACTGCGAGACGTCAAAAAGTGTGCGAAAAAAGCCACCTTTTTTTAATGCCTCGAAAAAATAAAAAATTAATATCTACAAAATGCGTTAGGTTACAGGGCTCTAAATAGTCACGATCGAAAGAAAAAAAAAAATAAAAAATACGTGAATGCGCAGCATCTTTCAAAACGCTGTAATTAATTAAATATCGTCGAAACAAATTTCAAGGATTTCAAAAAAACGTTCGACCAGCTCTGCTTGCTGTAAGGACTCTTGTAGCGACTCTTTTCTTCGACATAGTATAGACGTATATATAATAACGTAAATGTACTTGTCTCGAGTCGCTACCGCGACTCTAGACTGAATTTCCCTTTTGCCCGCAGTTTTTCCGGTCACCGCTTTGTTTGAGTAAAGTGATGCTCAGCGCGTACCGCCATTTTCTCGATTATTGGAAAAAGCCGTGAGGTGAAAATTTTAATACAATGGAAGCAGAGCCGAGTTCTTAATTAAAGGGCAACAGTTAATATGTGGAAGAGTAACTTATTAAACGTTATAGGCTAATTGTTAATTCACATAGCTATCTTCTTACAAAACAGCTACTTTCGTTTTCAATTAATTCACGAAACTTTTTTTATCCATCCTTTCGAATTACGATTATCGAGATGAGGCCACGAGTTTTATCAATTTCGTACGTTCCATCATCTTTTGCTACAACATCGAATTCATCCGGATTGAAAGCTGTTTACTCTCGAAATGATCGACTAATACAATGAAAGTCCAAACAAACATAAAACAAAAATGGTTTCCATCGCTATGATATCGGTGACATATGCAAAGAATTTTTCGAATTTTTGACATTTCCAACCATCACATCAGATCAGTTATGTAGAACATGATGAAAGACCAGTGGATCATTGAAACGTGTCTTCCATTCGCTGTTCTATGTCACTGTAGGTCAACTCAATGATTCGAGAATGTTGAAGGAGAGAGGGAATGGAGGTGACCGGACTTTGGCGTTGCGACAGGTAAACTTTGGTCGTAGTTATACTTAACGGAGAATTATACCAGAGAAAATTGATCGTGGTGGTGATGTTGGTGGTGGTGGTGGTATCGAGGTTCAAAAGCAGCGGAAGTAGTGTGCGACGTTACAGTAGACGTTTTTAGTAGACATACGTGGACGTATACACGTGCTGCAAAAGGGATGATTATACAGTGAGAAAGCAAGAGTACATTATATACTACATGGATTGTTATACGTAACACCGAGTAAAGCTGGAGGTTCGAGGGGTGTACGAGGGCTTATTGTTGGTGGTTGGTATGTCTACATCGTCAAGTTTCTGTCTCGACGTCGTTTCGAAGCTCTCGAATCACGAGCAGTCGATAACTCGAGGATACGAAACTACGGCGGACTCTCTGTTCCCCGAGAGCTTTCACGATCGTGTATATCTATCCAGGATTTCGTCACTCTGGAGCATTTTAAAAAAGCAGTATATAATATATAACTGTTTTGTTATTTTCTCTTGTTCCACGACAATGCGATTATACGAGGATGAATACCAGGCTATGATACATCGATTTAATTCTGAAGAACGTCTCTAATCGCATTTTAATTGAATTTGGATGGTTCTTAATGAAAATTGACATTGGATACTTTTCGTTAAAATCGATTATGGCGTTGAGCTACTTAGACCGGCATCACGTGGCACCGACCTTGCCCGCTCGAGTCGGTACATCATGTTTAATATACACATCAGGACATATATATTCATGTGACAGTTGAGTCCGAAGCTCCGGTCAAAGAACAGTGGGCTTTGGTTTGAAAGCTCCACGTCGTGTATTCACGATAATATGAGTTGTATCAAGTTGTTGGCGAGTATTACGCGTGTAGACTAGGGTTTAAGGTAGTCTCGTGTGTCTACAGTATACACAATGTTGTAGCCACACCAGCGAGGTGTACATTCTGCGGCGGAACCAACACGACTGAAACTTTTGTACTTGTGTAAAGGGAGAGAAGTTTTGGTGAAGTAGGACGAGAGAACACGATGGAGAGAATAGCGCGAGTTATTCTCGTTCGTTCGCTTTCCGGAATAGCTCAAGAAGCATGAAGAGGAGGAGACCAAGGAAGAAGCAGAAGAAGAAGAAGAAGAAGAAGAAAGTGGGGAAAGTGCTGCTAGGTATAGGGAACAAAGGAGCCACCAAAGGCAGACAATTTACAGGGTTCATCCCTTCGTGACGACCCTGGCCTTAAATAATAGATTTTTAATCCTGGCCTACAAGGAAAAATGACTGCTCTAGGCTTAGCCCTCCTGGACCATCCGTCTACAATGAGAGAATATTAGATCCACCCTCATTTTCCGTCTCCACCTGCTTCTTTCTTTCTCTTCATCTCTCTTCCTACAAAAACTTCTTGAACTTGCTGCTGTCGTTGATGATTATTCTGGTGCCGGAAGTATCGCGATTGATACAAATTAGCAGCCGGACTAGCATCTGGAACATTCGAGAGCTCCGCGTATTCCACGGAGACCGATGTGTGCGCGGTCCTTCGAAAAAAATCAGGACATTAGCCTGCAGGAAGAAATCGTTACCGAGGAACTGGAATCTCGTTTCTCTCCACATATAAAGTGAAAATGTAACGTATGAGCATCCATGCGAGTGGGGGACAGAGAACGTTTGTATAAATGGACACGTGTAGGTTATTCCTCGTCACGTGACACACGAAGAAAGTGCAAAAAAAAAGTGTAGCGTATAGGTATATACACGGAGGATGGCAAGTGCTGAGAGATCGGAGAGTGAAGAGATGGCGATGTTCGAGTTGTAACTTTAACTCGGCTTTAACTTTTTCGACCATTGCCAAAAGTGACTCCCTCTCTCTCTCTCTCTCTCTCTCTCTTTTCTCTCTTTCTCCCTTTCCGCACATCTCTAACCTGCCTTTTGTCTTTTTTTTTTCTTTCTTTTTCCTCAAGCGTTTTCTCGCTCATGCCGCGTTTTCTTCCTCTTTTCGAAGGAGAGTGACGTACGATACGTCGTTCGCCAAGAAATTTCACGGAGACTGTGGCACCACAACCACCGACTCCCGGCTGAGCTAAGAGGGGCGATTCGAGCAGACTTACGAGCTTGTGAGATAACGTATAGGAGAAAAAATTTTGAAGATGCAGATCGGATAACAGCGCAGTATCTTTCTTCGTGTTTCATGCGATCGCACACTCGTTTACTCAAACGTATATACAACTACGTTTCACCCATAGCTGATCGGGTGTAGGCCGATGTGGGACGAAAGAGGGTGAAAAAGTACAAAGGTTTGCAGGAACCACGACAATTTTGGATTTGGACGCGAACGAGAACGCATTGTGGTTTGGAAAGGTCGCTCTAGACGACGACGACGACGACGACGACGACGACGGGAGGCTGTTTGTCGATCTCCATACCAATCCGAAAATATACACATATAGATTCGACTCGTATATAGAGTGTTCAGTACGCTCCAGAAGGCTATCGGTTTGTTGAGCACCGCTGCCTGGACCGCAAACCGTTTCTGGTCCCGGAGTGTTCGAGTGTTTTCGTGTGTTCTATGCTCTCGCGCGTCCAGGCGTACCTTTACTCAAGCTATATAGCTATACATAAATAAAGGTATACACGAGTGAAATCCGCAAATGTGTTCTCGCCTGGTTCCATCCGTGATACTCGGTATTGGTTCCACCTCCAGGTAATACCGTAGATATATAGAACGTGGCGAGGATGAGCCGAAGGGGAAATCGACGATGTACGCCTATCGGTCTATGCCTCTCTCATTCTCTCGAGCATCCTCTCCCCCTCTGTCTTTCTATATCTCTCTGTCTATCTTTCTCTCTGACCACGTATCGGCTACACTGCACTCGATGCAGCCTCGAACGTATACTGGAATAGCTTGGCGAGAACGAACGAGGTCCAGAGGTAAAGTGAGAGGGAGGAAGGTAGGCATGAGGGTGGCAGGCAGGCAGGCAGGCAGGGAGGAGGGGGGGGGGAGTAGCAAGGATTGGAACGGGAGTGATATAGAGCGAGAGATGAGGCATCGAGCGAGAGAACTTGCGAGAGGAGGGTACAGGAGGCAACGAGAAAACGAGATAGAACCAGGGAGGATCCGATCTATAGCAAGAGGGAGGATCGGACTACCGTGAAATACACGGCTCGATACTTTGCCTCTCTGGAACACCACAGCAGCACGCTTTGTCGCGGTCAACCCCAAACTCACCCGCGACTCTAATTGTTACACGAGGCCTCCAACGCCGCGAATGCATGTCGATATCTCATCGGCGAATAAAAAATAAAAATAAAAAAAAAAAAAATAAAAACAACAAGAAGAAAAAAAAACGAATAACGATACACAACCACTGTTCGCTCTGTCACGGGAATTCGCGTACCCTGAGCTTTGCTTCGGGTGGAACGATGCCGAAAAATACGAAACGAATATTTTCTTTTGCTCGCGGGACACAATTTTTGTTATAATTCACCCGGTGTTCTCGTAATGATTTGATAACAAATATCAGATCCATGAAGAAAGAAAATTTCTGACAATGCTTCGGTTGTTTGTTGTATAAATAAAAAGTTTTACATTGTAACCGTTACTGCTTCATTGAAAAGGGCTGAATTTCTCATTGTCCTTCGCACTTGGAATATAGTGAAAGAAAAATCTAGAAAAAGCTTCATACT
Organism: Campoplex capitator; assembly: GCA_037576405.1. Taxonomy (NCBI): domain Eukaryota; kingdom Metazoa; phylum Arthropoda; class Insecta; order Hymenoptera; family Ichneumonidae; genus Campoplex; species Campoplex capitator. The sequence goes on along the minus strand of JARBWI010000323.1, from coordinate 186,166 downwards.
CTACCGATGGGAGATGAGAAACAAAAGGGAGACGAAGGGACGTTGCAAGAAGAGAGGATACGCCTGGTAATAAATATACGAAGATTAGATCGGAAAGTCAGCGCTTTCGAAAGCCAATAATTCGCGTGAAATATCGGCCACCCTCGCGCGCGCGAGCAGTTCGTTAAAAAAAAAAGGAAGATGAAAGAACCGCTGGATAGCAACGAAAACGGGGAAGAGGGCTGCTACTACCGGTCCTCGTCACCTTTATTCCCGCGCTTTTTCTTTCTTTCTTCTCCTCCCGCTCGATCTATATATATCGTATCGTTCATCCTCCGATACTATATCGCACCCCCAATAAAGCGTTAATGAAGCCAAATAATGGCTTCATTTTTATGGCTTTTACGTGAATGCCTCGCGTGCTGGTAGCCCTTCCTCGTAAACATTGACCTCGAAAATATCCTCGAAAAAAATGTACGTGTCCGCAGGACAGTTACTCTTGACGAGAACAGAAAAAAAAATGCTCGCTAGAAAAAAAAAAAAATGTGTTACTTTTATTAAGATTTTTCATACTTGAAAAATATGAAATGAGAGTTCCTTCAGTAATGTCTTCATTATACGATCGAGAATTTATGAAATATCAACTCGTGGGCTCATTCAAATAAGATCAATGTATCAAAGGCGAGTAGATTTGATAATTTCTTGTCCTAAATCAAGATTCTAATCGGTCCTTGCGAAGCTCACATGAATCATTGAAAGTATGAATAAAAAATTAAGTAGCAACTTGAAAGCCAGGCTAAAGTTACTCCGCGTAAAATAGTGCGGAGTACTCACGTGGAGAATTATGATCTGAGCAACGATTCGCAAGTTATGAAGGTACTATAACAGCAAACGATTATTTCACATCCAGGCACAATCTCGAGTTCCTCTTTTTTTTTTTCAGCTGAGTCTTGAAAATACAAGCTTATGAGTTAAAAGAGTCTATAAAAAAAAAAAATGGGGAAAGAAACGAAAAAATGAGGTTTTGAAATAGTTTTTTTTTTTTTATCTCGCCTTATCTCGTATTAGTTGAATAAGCATACGTTATAATTGTACAGTAAAATAAACTTTTTTGAAGGTTCATTTTAGCGGATTTTTCTACTTTTTTTTTTCCTACTCGCTCGCCATCTCACAAGACCGCTTTACTTTCTAGGTAAATTATTTTTAATGAGGGTTCGTGAATTCAGTTTGGCCATTTTCACACTCTTTACAGTATAATGCGTGGTTCCAACGCTCACTTTCCATTTAATAACAATCTCTCCGACGTTCTCCACCAATTTCGCTAAATTACGTTCTTTCTTTTAATTTTGTTTCGAGTCTCTCACTCTCTCTCCCCCTTTTTTTACAATATTTTTGCACTCTTTTTTGTCAAGCATGAAGAGACCGAGTGTCGCATACGCTAGACTCGTAATTACTTTCATTGGATAAAATTCTATCATCCGTTTTCACGCATCCTCTTGGCCATGCTTTTGCCTTTTCATGTCCTTATCAAATGCTGCTTTTGCATGTGTGCTCGCACACAAATTGGAATCGTGCGATTTAACGAGGTAACGAAGATCCGAGCTCGTATAAAAACTACTTCGCTGTGACGTTAGCTTTACATCGAGTTTAACCCAGCGTTGAAACGAGACAGTTTTTAAAAAAACTATGTAAAATCATTTCGAGTGACCACAATCTCTAGAAAAAAAAAAAAAAATAATAATAATAATTGAAGAAAAAAATAGTTTTTTCGTTCAAATGGAAATTGTATCGATTTTTACTTTTTACAAAATTTCTCGGTTGTTTTTCCATTCGTTCAGTTTACAAATTTTCTTCTATCGTATTATTTCGTTTCAGATAAGTCTTCAGAAAATTGACAACGAGATAAAACATGATCGGATCAGAAATATCAGTGTCCTATTTCTTCATGAAGAAGTAGGATCGTGACGCTCGAATCAGATCTCCGTGGTCATAACTTCTCGGCGATTCTGATTGGTCCGTTATGACAACGCACGCAACTTGCGTCTCCTGGGCAGAGTTCACGTCAAATTATAACTGAAGTTATTCCGTTCGCTCTGAAATGTCACAATGACAGCTGGTCCTTCAAAACGTCTGTGACAAATGAAATTCGTCTTGATTAGTTGCGAATAAGGAAGAATATTGGCGAATCAGAATGATTCTCGATGTATCTCAAAAGTGGCAGATTTCATTAAAACTCGAGTAAGTAAATAATTGATAATTATCTTTTCTGTTTAACTCGTTTTCTCAAATTCATTCTAACGATTTCGTTGTAACGTTACGGTTCGTTTTATTATTGAAAAATATCGTTTTGCGTTTGAATTGCCAAGGAAAATTGAAGGAATGAAAAAAAGTTCTCAAAATCGTGACCTTTTCGTTCATTCAGATTTATGATCCTTAAGATTTGATGATCCGATGAGCGCTTGACGAATACCTCATCGAGCACAAATTCAAATCAATTCGCACATAAAACGCAGAAGCTACAAATCTTCTGAACAATATATTTCACGAATTGCAGAGTCGGTGAAGTAAACGTACATTAGAGAAATAGAGAGTGGGAAGCGTATACAGCTCAGTCATGTACCCTGTAGTTTAGCGGTTTGACGGGAAGAGACTTGGCCGAAATTCGAGGTTCGTTCTAGAACGGAAGCGTGACGGTAGCGCGAGCATTCGGACATCCATATGCATGTGATTCGGGAGGCAGGCATTATATATATATGAGAGAGAGAGAGAGAGAGAGAGAGAGAGAGAGAGAGAGAGAGAGGGAGGAAGAGAGAAGAGGCCTGCAACAAGGGTTGTGATGCGAGAAGCAACGGTACCATCACACTGCACCCAAGCTGGGTTATGCAAATAAGGATATGGCCTCGTTGACATCGTCGTCGTAGGCGAGCATAGAGGTAAACGACGTCGAGAACATTTCGTATATAAAGAAAGAGGCTGGATAACGAATTTTTTATGACAAAAGTTAGCAACCTTGCTCCCATGAAACCATTTACAGCTGCTGGCACTTTTAGCAAGCTACTGCTTTTGACGTGTATATTTTTTTTTTTTAGACGTCAACAAATTATTTCCGGTAGCATATGTTTGGGTTTCTGTTAAGAATTTTGCTTTTTTTTTTCATCACTTTCTTTTGAAGTAAATATTAAATGAATCCAACGAACGAGCATGAAATACTTAACAATTTTTCTGTTCCATCGATGGAATCATCGAACGATTGATTGAACGATTACGGTAGAATTTGAGTCGCGATTCATTGATCTTCAAATTCCTTGACTTCACTGGATAGTAAATCATTTGTTTTTATAGTGAAAATCTAGGGGATTTCAATAGCATTGTGCGAAAATGGAAACGTCTGAGGGAGAGAGGGAAGAGTGTGCTTTGGAAAAATGAGTATCATTTCCCGCGATGTGTTTCATTCTAGACCGTGCTCCGTTCGCTTCAAATACTGAAGCAGTCTGAACAGGAGTGAAAACCGGTGTTTCGCGTGTAGCGAAAGAGAAAGCTCGAGAATAGAGCTCGAGCCAGGTTCCCGTATATATTCGAATAGCCGGGTATTTCCAGGAAGAACAATGGAAAATTAAAATAACAATGTGAGAAGGCTACGGTCGCCTTGCTCGAAAGCTCAAAACTTCACACTCGAAGTCGAGCGTAAAAACACGAACCACCATCGACCAAATGCTCATTCACTCCGCTACAAGCAAAAGCCTTCTTCTAATGGTTGTAAGTAAATTTCTCTTCTCATGACCGCTATTTTTTTTCCTTTCCTGTGACATCGTATCATTTTGGATCTCCGATGTGTACGGATACGTTATATTTACCGCGAAGAAAAACGCTTGATACCGGAAAAAAATCTTCATACAAATGGCGAGAAGAAAGTCGAGTTTTTTTTTTTTTTTTTTCCGAAAACTATGTACGAGGGTATGAGATCAACCTTCCGGGTCAATTTATTGATATGAATTTTGCATGAAAAAAACGTTTCGGAGAGGTTGACAATCGTGATCGTGGAGAAAAAAATATATACTCACGTTTCTTTTGCCATCGCAGAGCCCAAGTTTCGTGTCGTTCTCGAAGATAGACTCGAGCAAAGAAACGATAATAGTATACATACGTATATCTCGAGTAAAAAAGAAAAAAATGCCCCTTTGATGCTGTATATACGAATGTTAGGGGAAAAAATACAAGTCGTTTTGGGATTCGAAAAAGGGGGTTGATTACATGAAAGAAGGAAGAAAGAAAACACCATCGCATCAGTCGACGTGTCAAATATATATATATATTATATGTATAGAAATACAAGTATATAGAAATGTAATAAACGAAAGGCCAAGTCGCTTAATATCCTGTGATACTTCGTTTCGACTTCCGGGACTTTGACTACTTCTCGTCATTCTCGTTTCTTTTTTTTTTTTTTTTTCATCCCCTAGTACCTTTTCTCAGCTTCACGATTGCCCCTCTCGTTTTCCTCTTCTCCTTCTGAATCTCTCGGCTCACTCACATTCTCTCATCCGCAAATCTTTTTATCCTCTCTCTCTCTCTCTCTCTCACTCTCTTTTGCTTACTCCCTCGACGATGCCACAGACAACCTGGTTTTTTGCCTTTTTACTTCTGTCTGTATTTACACCAAAGTAACGAAAAAACGAGAACAGACTTTGATGCTAAAGGGTAGTATAAAGAAGGGCTGAAAAAAGGTAAATCCAAGAGTGCAGAGAACTCGTGACCGTATCACGTGAATTTGGAACTCATTGCGAATTCGAATATCTCTTCGAATCAGACCTCCGGGTTAGAAGTATTTCGTGTGATTGTACAACACCCAAAATGATGAAAAAAAAAGAAACAGTAAATAAATGAGAGAAAAAAAAATGATAGTGGATCGATTTTACGTGAAACAGCCCATATATTTCATGCTGAAGCCTCCCCAAGACCAGGGCAAGAGTCAGTGGAGCCTATTCAAATCTCTCGGCCTTTAGATATTCGTACAAATCTCCAGATGGGAACACATAGTAGCATAGACTGCGAGAGAGAGAGAGAGAGAGAGAGTTGCTGGCCAGAGCAGTGAACAGACTCGAATCGTGGTTGAATTCAAAGAGATCCTTACTGTTTCTCTTTCACCTTTTTCATTCTCTCTCTTTATCCCCCTCCTCTCTCTCTCTCTCTCTCTCTTCGCTGCCTCTCATACATCTCTCATGCTACGTGAACGAGGAGAATTGCGCTCACTACAGGGCAAAATCTTCCCTTCCTCTCTTTTCACCATCTCTCTGTGAGGAACGCTCGATCTACCGTACATCCACTTCTCCGACCATTTTATTTCACCGTTCGCCGAGTACCGACACCAATAGAACCAGCATATCGTAACGGAATGGTCGAGAGGCATACAAGGGGCTCGCTCAAAATCAAAAGGGCACGTGTGTGACAACTCTTCAAAAGTTCAATGACGTCTGGTACGCCTTTATGACATCAGGATCTTTTTTCTATTGTACGTATACGTATATATGTATATAAATAGTGTATATTGAACGGTGGTACTTTTCCTGGACCGGAACTACGTGCACGTTGCAAGCTTTATGTATGTATGTATGGGTGTTGGCCACATTGTATGTATAGACGAAAGTGAAAAGGCACTCTCTCGTTTAATGCTTGGTTTAGTCGAATATATACTGTATAATATCTGTGTGTGTGTGTGTGTGGGCGTTTGTTAGTGTGTTTGTTTGTGTCTGTACGGATACGATATGTACGTACACATTCATATTTAAATGTATATTCATATATACATATTGTATATGGCTTCGTACAGTTCGTACAGTAGAAAAGGCCTGGCTCCCTCGTTTCTACGTGAGTTGAACCCTCCATCGTTTTACGTGTTGCACCAAGGCTATGCGACCAGTCCTCTCTCCTCGTAGTTTCGTGAATACCGCATCGACGCGTTCGCATTCAGACGCTTCCTCCTCCTCTACCTTTTTCAACCCCCGTTCTCCTAAGTATCGGTATTTTACAGTTACCTCTTTCCATCGCTCCTCACTTTTTCCAGACTCTTCCTATATATATGTCCACGACTCTTTTCTTTTGGTTTGTTTCCCTTTTTATTCATTAAAAATGGTTTTCAACTTTGGAATAGCAAACCCGAGGATGCGGAAAAACAAAAAAAAAAAAAGAATCGCTGCCACTATATGGGGCTTTCTTTTTTACATTGGATATTTCTTGATCTACATTATTCCTGGGATTCAATTGATCAACGCATCGAAATATTTAATGTTAACCAAATATTGACGATTTTAGCCGTTTTTTTTTCTCATTCTCATTTCCATTGGAAGTTTCTTGCTCTTCATTGTTATCGGAAAAGAATTAATCGAAGAATGGATATATTATTTGTTACTAAAATAATGATGATTTTTTGTCGATTTTAATATCGAGTTCGTTCGTCTGTTTTTTTTTTCTTTCGAGAATCATGCTGTTTTTGTTCGTTTGCTCTGGTACGTGAAAGAGAGTAGAAAGAGAGTAGAAAGAGAGAAGTGGTAGTGAAAGAGAGATTTTAATATCGAGTTCGTTCGTCTGTTTTTTTTTTCTTTCGAGAATCATGCTGTTTTTGTTCGTTTGCTCTGGTACGTGAAAGAGAGTAGTGTATCTTGTCGCGAGATGATGTAATAGTCAGGCCGGGCCTTCGAAAAGCTGAAGTGCGGAGAGAAGGGGCGGGAGCAGCAGGAGTGGAGGGAGAATAGAGTGAAGAAAGAGCTAGTAGCAAAACAGAGGAAACTGAAGACCGGAAGGTAGGAGGAAGGCACATATCATTGTGCCGTCGAGTGGCTTGAATATTTCAGTCGGAAAACAAGAGGTAACGGGCCCCGGAGTTGCTATGCTGGCTCCATTCTCTCTCGCTTTCTCTCCTTATCTTCTTGGCTTCTATTCTCGCCAAGATGTCCTCTTCTTTGGTGTGGAAACATAGCGGGAGAGAAAGAGTCTTTCGTTCTCTCGAGTTATACAGTGCACGGTAGGGTCTTAACTCCCGAGTTCCCTATACTCGTTTCAGACGTGGGGCTCATCAGGTTCCTTCCTACAAGTTTTAACCTGGTCCACGGAGAACATATTATAGTTTCTTAGTAACATGAAGCAACACATAATTCTGGTAGAAGCCCATCGCACTGCTAGCTGGGCGACGTCTTTTCGTCATTTGCTATGAAAAAAAAAAAAAAAAATGAAAACTTTAAGAAACTTGATGCTTTATTTTCAACATGAAGGGAGAGAGAGAATATTTTATGATGAGGTCTCTGGTTGCACGAGTACTTCTCGCGTTCTTCCTCTTATTGCCTAATGAGGAAAATACTGCACGAGACGGCTCATTCATGCATTCTCCATTTTCGTGAGTTTCGAGTAAGGAATGTAGAGATATATTTTATGTTTGTGATACATGACCCAAAGTCACTGTATGGCTTTCAAGCTTTATTTCAATGATAACTTATTCGAGAGGACTATCATGTGGGGATGTTATCGATCTTGGAATAAATACACAATCTCTTCATACACGTAGTACATAGAAAATTCACATATGTTCCTTCGTACATCTCTTAACGCGTGAGCCAACATTTTTCTCGAACAAATTCGAGCTTGTGAAGTCGAAGATAAAAGAGAAAGAAAAAAAAAAAAGTGCAGGGGAAGTAAGAATTTGTGGAACACACGAAGAGATAAGAGTGAAGAAAGAGTTTGGTTTAAACGGAGGGAGGGCTAACTCGTCGTTGTCGGGTGACGCTGATTTCTCGATGTTTGATTTCTGGCAGGACGTCGAGAGATATCGCTCGTCTCAAAGAGTCGTCTATGTACTTATACATGCATGTATATTAGGGTGCGTCATTTCGGGGCAACATTTTTTTTTTCTCGGTGCTCACGCAAAAATCTTCAGTTTATACCTAAACACGAATTTCCGCGAAAGGGAAACGCTGTCAAAAAATATTTAGAGGTTCATCACCGACGTTGTAGTTTTCCCATTTAAATAACATTGAAAATGTGTTTTCACTCATTGTTTTTGGTATTTCTCAGTCTCTTTTCTTAATGCAGGATTGTACGAGTGCATTCTTATAGGAAATTGAATGCCCTACAAAAAAAGCCTTCGGGCAAAAATCTGTAAATGCAGCCGTTTCCGAGTTATTACTATTCAAAGCGTTTTTTCGGTGAAAATGTCTGTTTAAATATGTGCGTCCTGGCTAATCTTTTGATGATATCGGAAAAAATCATATGACAATTTTTTGTGGAATTAAAATTAAAATCAAAAAGGTCATGTGAAATTTCCTCCAACATTCAGCATACTGCTGTAGCGATTAAATTTAATATCTTGACATGTGGTTTGAATAAAAAATTTTAACATTAGTTTTTTTTAATTTTGGTTTAAAAAAAATTCATACTTCGTGTTCTAAAAAACTCTTGAGGGCATAGTTTCTTCAAAATTCGAAAAACTATTTGCATTTGGATCCACCATTTTAGATCCCTGAACTCGAGTTATCGAATTTCTAATTCAAATTCTTGATCGGGGACCCCAAAAACCTATGAACACTGATTTTTATGAAAATCCAATGAATCTTTATGTTTCGGTTCGACATATTGGAAAATTTTCATGCTTGCAGGATTTCAAGTAAGGAATTAAGGTCGAACAATTTCACTCGTATGAAACTAATAATTTTGCATTTTTCAAGATCACACGTAATAAAATATTAATTTTAAATAATAAATTCATCCATTTTCGCGTCTTAAACCTGACGCCTTATAAATGATTTCAAAGAAAATTTGAATTACAAAAGTTCTCGGAAGGCGCGTGCGAGTAGCACCCTGGCACTGCAGCGTCATGGGCGACAACCCGCAGAAAAACTCACCCATGAGGGTACGTTCGGCTTGCACGCTTTCAGCGCTGTAAGCATTCAAAGTGCCTTCGACTTGCACGCTGTAAGCGTGGACGCACGGTATACTAATACCGGATTGCACGGTACAGCATGCAAGTCGAACGCACCGTTTGACCGCTGACAGCGCTTCCAGCGCTAAAAGCGTGGAACGTACACACAGCGGTGCTTGTTGTTGCTATTCTTCGAACTGTGTGACGCTGCCGCTACGAGCGTACGTGGGCCATCGAATTCGGAGTGTGTATTGTTTTCGTATTAGTTGTACAATTTTTAAGTGATTCAAGAATTATTCGGGGTGTAAAAAAGCTAGTGGCGAACACACAATGACCACAAAAAATACAAGAAAAAAAATACTTTATCTGATCGGATTTGAATCACAAAAATTGAACAAAAACAAATTACCGAATAATCGGGCAGTTCTAAGTTTGTTTATGTACAAACATGGTTGCGAAAAGTGGACGATTCGTCAAAGTGCCAGTTACGTTATAAATATCGTGAATGATATTTGGAATAAATTTCAAATTCCAATTTGCTTAAATCGAAATAGTATCCGGAAATTGGAAAAGCTCTATGCAGCATATCAGAAAGTTAAAACAAATAAATGCAGAAAAAAGTCTGCTTGCCAAAAAATAAAAGAAACAAATTTTACGCGCAATCTAGACGAATTGTTCGACATCGCAGCTCGCAATGCTTTAGATTGTTTGACAGATCTGCAAAAAAAATTTTTGTTGAAAAGTCGGAATGGAGAAGTCCATTATGAAAAATCAGAAACCTTGAACGACATGAACCCGACTACGTTTCCAATAGATTCGGATAACAATGGTGAGCAAGGTGTCATTTTATGAAAGCGGGAATTTTTAAAACTCATTCGGTTGTTCATTTGTTTGTACACAACAATCTCATAACTTATGAATCATTTACGGTAGATACGTGAAATTTGGAATGTGCCAAGCATCATCGGTCTCATTTGTCAGTACAATAAAATAATACTGAAATAATAGAAAAAAATATAAATAAACTTATAAATCAAATCATTGGTATAATACAATAAATATTGAACAGATGCACAAAATCAATGTTTTTGACACATTTATTCGTTTTGGAAAAAAAAATGTTTTCGGTAGATTTATAATATCAATTTGGCAGTATTAAGGGGCACAGTGTGAAAATAAACAGTAATAAAATGTTCACTTATTCATGTCATTCTTATTAATATTGTATATAGAATATTCTTCTTATTTTTCTCTTTTAGACTTAAGTCAGAAACTTTCTCAGTGCACAGTGTCTGGAGCATCGAGCAGTCAGGTTTCTAGCTGCAGTGGATTAAAACGTGATATATCGGATCTTGAATACGAAATTCACCAACCACCAGCTAAAAAAACTAATATTATAACACCAGATGTGGTAGCTGCACTAGACCGAACGGGGACTACTGATAGAAGTGCTATGCATATTATTTCCGCTCTTGTTCCTAGTTTTGGAGCAAATATTGCTAATGTGAATCTAAGTACAAGTACGATCCGCAAAAATCGGATCAAATTTAGAGAGCAAGAGGCGATACGAGTAAAGAAAACACTTGAATTTGCCAACTTCTTAGTAGTTCATTGGGATGGGAAATTACTTCCTAATTGCACCGGATCAACCAAATGCGAAGTGTTACCAATTGTAATAACAGGAATTAATACGGAACAATTACTCGCTGTCCCACAACTTCAAAAGGCGACCGGTCAAAATCAAGCTGATGCCATTATTAATACGTTAAGCGAATGGCATCTAACGGACCGTATCAGAGCAATGTGTTTTGACACAACGAGCGTGAATACTGGTATAAATCAATACTTATTTTTTGTAAACTGAAATCAGTGATTTTTATTTTAATATTTTATTCCATCTGTAGGAATTCATAATGGCACATGTAAGTTGTTGGAACAAGAATTGCACAGAAATATTCTGTATCTACCGTGTCGCCATCATATTTGCGAATTAATCCTGCGAAGTGTTTTTGAAGTCGTGTGGCCAATGAGTAACGGTCCAGACGTGCAAATTTTTAAGAGGTTCAAGGAAAAATGGAAAAATATCAATTTGAAGAAGTATGAAGTGGGCTTAGAGGATGCGCGAATAAAGTCTATAATTGGCGATAAAATATTCGAAATCCTCGATTTCATTGAAAATCAGTTTAAGGTTTCAAACTAATACTTACTAAATTATTGTGAATTAAATTTTTATTTAAATTTTGATTGACGAACTTTTTGATTTTGGTTATTTTATCTTTAGCTTCATCATCCGCGAGACGACTACAAAGAGTTTCTCGAACTTGCATACCTATTTTTGGGCCGCGAACGACCAAACGGAGTTAAATTCAAGGCTCCTGGTGCAATGCATCACGCAAGATGGCTTTCCAAGGCTATTTACTGCTTAAAAATGTTTGCATTTCATAAACAGTTCAACATTAAAGCATCGGAGATGGAGGGCTTACGCGACATTTGTATTTTCATCACTTTATTTTATATAAAGTCATGGTTTAACGCTCCATACGCAATGAAAGCTCCTATTCAAGACTTGCAATTGCTTCAAGACTTGGTCGAATTCAAGAGAGTTAATGAAAAAATTTCCAAAACTGCTAGTTTAAAATTAGCCAACCACTTATGGTATTTAAGTGAAGAATTCGCTGTTCTCGGTCTTTTCGACGACGACGTATCCCTTGAGCTTAAGTCAAAAATGGTGGATTCAATATTCAAAAAAAAAAGCCATACTTCTACAATTTCAAAACGTTTTGAAATTAGTAAAAAGGATTTAGAATCGGTATCGACTAAGGATTTGAGTGATTTTGTTACGCAACGGTCCTTGACCATTTTCGATGCATTTGAATTATCGTTCGAATTTACCAAAAAAGATCCCAAAAAATGGAAAAGCGATAACAACTACCAACGTTGCGTTGAAACGTTTCGAAGCCTCCAAGTGGTCAATGATACAGCTGAACGCGCAGTAGCCTTAGCTACGAAATTTAATGGCATTTTAACCCAAAACGAACAACAACGGCAATTCATCCTCCAACTTGTGAAGTCCCACCAAAAAAAACATGCAACCAATGCTACAAAGAATTCTTTTTACACCTAATTTGTAACTTCTTCAAATTCGACAATGGCAATAAAAAAAATGCAGTGATAAACTTTCTGTTGAATTCCTTATTAACAAAAGTTAATTTAATTGTACACGGGATTATCATATGATTTTCCCCAATATCTTCGAAATATTAGCAGGAACTTGAATTTAAACAGACATTTTCACCGAAAAAACGCTTTGAATAGCAATAACTCGGAAACGGCTGCCTTTACAGATTTTTGCCTAGAGGCTTTTTTTGTAGGGAATTCAATTTCCTATAAGAATGCACTCGTACAATCCCGCAATAAGAAAAGAGACTGAGAAATACCAAAAACAATGAGTGAAAACACATTTTCAATGTTATTTAAATGGGAAAACTACAACGTCGGTGATGAACCTCTAAATATTTTTTGACAGCGTTTCCCCTTCGCGGAAATTCGTGTTTAGGTATAAACTGAAGATTTTTGCGTGAGCACCGAAAAAAAAAAAATGTTGCCCCGAAATGACGCACCCTAATGTATATACACATAGAGAGAAAGAGAGAGAGAGAGAGATCTCGGTGCTTTTCCATTCCGGACTTCGCACGTGGTAGAGAAGACTTTTCTCAAACTTTCGACGTGTCGCTACCGCGACTTTTCGACTTTATCCGTCGTTATATCTATCTACGTTTGTCCCCAAACCAACGTCGCTTTCATCCCCTCTTTTATTCTGCACTTCCGAGGCTCGTATATGTAAGAGAATGTATGGATCGTCGAGCGAGAGAAAACGAGGGCCGAGTTTACTTACTGGCACTACTGAACGTTTTTCCCTTCCTTTCCTTCTCTCTTTCTCTTTCTCTCTCAAGCTCTCGCTATGGATAGAACGATCCGTTGGCCCCGTTACAAAGGGAATGCCCGATGTGCGCCCTCTTCTCTCATCTCCACAGATCTCTCTCGCTTTTGCAGCTCGATATTTCAAGCTGTAAGGCATAATTCTCCTGGTGGGCCACTCAACTACTGGTTCTCTTACGCCCTACCATTCTCTCTCTCTCTCTCTCTCTCTCTCTCTCTCTCTCGTTTTCTCCGAGTTTTTCTCTACTCCAGTCTCGTCTCTCGCACGCGGAACGTTGAAACTTTCCTCTCACTCCCCTTTTTCGGTTTCCGGTGAACCGGGACGACGGTCATAGGGGAATGCACACGAAGATATATAGAGAAAGAGTCACGGGACGTGGGTGGAGAGCGACGGGGTTAGAGAAGCAGAGGCCAGAGAAGCTCAGCCTCATTGAAATTTCATACCCGTTGACCTAGCTACCTGGGCCGAGAGCGACGACGACGACGACGACGACGACGACGACTATGGTGACGAAGAAAATAAGAGAAAGAAGTTAAAGAAGAAAACTGAAATACGTACCTGCCCGGTAACCAACCTTTTCTTCAACAGCTATACGGGCATTCTGACGGGAATATTATGGTTACAAGCATGTCGAGAACTGTTTGAAACTTTGTTGAAAAATAAGAAAAAAAAAATCACGAATCATCGTTGTATCCAATTCTCTAATGATTAATTGTCAGAAATAGGGTTTGCCGAATTGATCAAAAGAATTTCATATCTCAAACCGTTTGATATCTCTCATCACCGATCTCATAAGATGACTAAATTCATTGGATATTCCATTGATAATACGAGACACGGATAAATTTGTTTCCCAATAACTGATGAAGCAGGGTTCTGGCATTGCAGGGCTCTAGGAAGTCAGAACGAGGTGACGAGAGGCAATAGTAGTGAAAATACGGGCGAATCCCATCTTGGAGCTGCTCCACGAGGATGCTAAGAGATCGGAGATCAGCGGCAAAGCTCTCGGTATATATTTGATATAGGAACACAATTTCGATACAGTGATAAACTCGGAGGTATAGCAGTGGCTAAGGGATACGCTGTACACATGGGAATCGTAATATGTGCATTACTCTTCGTATATACACGTGCACATACACGCACACATATTACATATGTATTTGCACGAGGATATGTACCGTGATATAGTACACTGTATACACGATGTACTGCCACGTACAGTATACGTTTAAAGCGGTCATAACTATGTCACAGCTCCGTTGGACCGAATTCTCTTGGGCTATTTGCTGCTCAGGCGAAAAGGAGAAAGGTTATGTATCCGAGTGTACCAGGAGAAAGATAGAAAGAGAGAGAGAGAGAGAGATATATAGGTACGACGATGTGAGTAAACTAGAAGAGAGGAAAAGCGGGACAGAAAGGAAGCGAAGGCGAGGCCAGACTTAGTAGGATGGGTGATCTAAGTTTACGGGGTCAGTTTGTCGAGAGGCGGTGTTTGGCTGGTAGGAGAGAGCGTATGGGGAGATATAGAGCCAGGAAGGGTTTCGAGAGTGTACGAGCGAGTGGCTAAGGGTTCGGTGAATGTGCGTGGTAGTAGCAGCACGCGTAGCGGAGAGAGAAAGAGAGAGGAAATGAGGGAAGGATTGAAGAGAATTTTCGTGAAGAGAGTGAGAGGGACGCTTCGTAAACGCTTCACCCTTGCTCCGCCGGTAAATATACCGACCGAGATAGTCGGTGGGGAAAGAAGGGGGACGATGATACTAGAGGGAGGATAAGATTTAAAGCCCTGACAACGTCTCAAGTCCGAGTAGAACGAGCACTCGCACGGGCCTCGTTCTGTGGACGGACGCGTTTAGAGAAGTTCCTATACGTGCTTCCTCGCTCTCTTTCTATTACTTCTTCTTCTTCTTCTTCTTCTTACACCGTTTCCCAGACTATGGAAGGGTTAAGGTTTTGGTATAGAGAAAGAGAGAAAATTCGAGCTACGAAGAGAACTTCAGGTTGCCTCGAGCCTGACTCCCCGTTCACGATCTAGATTCCCTCTTCCTTTCCGCCCTCACTTCCGCTACGACCATGCTTCTCTCTTGCCTCTTCTCCGCGCTAACATACGGGAGGGGAAACTAGAATCCCAGTGAGCTCCAAGCTCTCTATGTACATTACTCCCGGTGCCTCTCCTACTTGCTTCGGCTTCTCCTTACGGCTTGATTCTGAATTCACCCCGAGTGGTTTACCGCTGCACCGAACAACCCAGAGAGAGAAGAGATCGGAACGTTATCCGTACAGCCGGATAGCGGAAAAGGATAGTCTTCTATCTCTCACTTTCTCTCTTACTCTCTGTTTGTTGGATAGCAAGCTGCTGCTACCACCGCGCCGTAACGTAGGTGTATCGATACTATCGATCAAGTTGTTTCACGGAACGATTCTTTTTTCGCGCGGTCAAACAAAAGATGCGAAACCAGAAGATTTGTTTTACAGCGATCCTTTGTATGATCTGTTCATCCGGAACGTATTTCAGTTCTTTTGCAAAACAAACGAAAGTATTTAATCTATTATTGATATAATCTGTCGAATCTATTAATTTCCAAAAATCTAGAATCTTCTCGTGAGAAAAGGTCCGTTGGGATCGAGTTTTTTTGCAAGGATCTCTATGTAGTTCCGGTGAACCGGATGCTCTACCCCAAATTACAAAAATCCCTGACTAGCCGAACTCACTGACTCGATGCGATTCAAATAAGCCAAGATTTCTGCCATCGTGAAAACGCCTGCTAGCAAATTCGAGGAAGCTATTTCATCAAATCTACGTTCTGTTGGATAAAAAATTCTTCCCACGAGTATTCGATCTTCGATCTCTTTCATCGTAGGATGATCCAAATTTCCCCTGATACGAAATCGCGATAAAAAAATCGTATGAGCACTCGCAGAAGTTGACTACAGCTCTGGCACAAGCTGTAGTCTCCGCTAGTTTTTCGTGTCAGAGAAATAAAGACGAAAAAACTTATGAAAGTTGAAGAAGGAGGGCCCATGATCGCTGGCAGTGAAACATTAGACTGATAGTCAATCACTATCAACCCATACTACGTACGGTTAATGTTCCATCGGTCAATTCTAGTTATAGGCCATTTGGAAGGAGTCGGTATAGCGAGAGCGATATCTCAAGGGGTCATAAATTAGGTGACCATACATTGGAATCTTCTCGATATTCCTTGTACCCCTTGTATACATGTAGAGACGTCGAAAGCTCTGGCGAGTAACGGTTATCCCTAAAGTCAGAAATATATGTGTACGTGCAGTGTATAATACACGTAGCTACCTTCAGGATGAATGAGTGCAGTACCAAGTGAAATACGGTTACCATGGGGGTACGTGAGTGAGTAAGTAGGAATGGTCGTTGTCAGAGAAAGCAGGGAAAGGGAATGTGTGCGGATACTATGTTTCGGGCAACCCTTCTCTCTACTGCTCTTCTCTCCTCTCGCTCTTTCTCTCTAACTCTTGGCTTTAGAACTCTCAGTTGCACCGCTCCGAGTGAGATCTACTGCGCTGACGAGCTCTCATCGCCGGAGGCTGGTTAACGTGTCGCTCATTCCAGATCCGGTCTCCTCATCGCAGTTTCCTTTCTCTGAGAATTTCTCTTACTCTCTCTCTCTCTCTCTCTCTCTCTCTCTCTCTCTCCCTCTCTTTCTGCCTTATCCTATTGCTTCATCCTTTTCTCACTGCTCCTCTCGTGTACTCTCTCGCTCCGATTCATTCCGCATCTCTCGCCTACTTTATGCGAATAGGGAATAATTATCTGAGCCCAGGAAACTGTTCTTCCTAGCTCCAGACCCTCGCTCAATTTTACTTTCCTCAATTTCTTTTTGCTTGTTAGATCACGTCAATTATGTCAACTATTATTTTTGAATATCATGTGTTGATGCATTTTTGTTGATACACCATTCGGTCCGGTGGCTTTGGTCGGCATATAACCTATACATTTGCCTACTTTGTTCAAATGGTTGTATTTTTTCTACGATTTGGAACGCAGACTTCAGCCATCACTCTTTCAATCTAATTAATCTTTCATTCAAGAGTTACATCTTTGTTGCTAACTATTTTTTTTCAAACCTATGCACATCTGTCAATTTTCTATCGTGGATAAAATCTTTTTGATTTTTTGGTAAGAGGAAAAAATCATCGGAATGGGTTCAGCATTCCTTGGGTTACGAAGAGCCAAACCTGCAGCCAGGTGAACAATTTTTTAGTCGCATATTGGTTCATAAAGATATAGTAGAAGAGGATACGTGTGCGATGCAACTTTGATGATTGATTCTCTGTATCGGTTTGGTGTTTCACGATGGAAGGAGAGAATTATATAGAGTATATATTGGAAGTAGAGAAGAGAGGTTGAAGATTGCGAGTAGTTACTACTACGAGGAGATGACAAAATGAGTCTCTCCGAGCAAGTTCTTTCGTTCTCTTGCCGATAAACGACTCGAAAGAGAAAAGGATAAGAGTGTAGTGGCAGTAGCGAAGAGAGTAAAAAGAAAGTGGTACAGTGAAAAAGGAACATGGACAAAGAGAGAAAGATGAAAAGAGAAAACAACTATCCACAAAAGCCCTACGGAAGAGGGAGAGAGAGAGACAGAACTAAATTATTATGTCCGGACATTACAATCGGACGAGCGGTACTTTCCCTCTCTTCCGTGCTTTGCTCACTCTCCTTTCGCTCCGGTGTCTCCTGTCTCGCTCTACTTTAGCCGGTAGCACATCTCGATGTGCACGGGGTAAAAGTTGCCCGTACTTTTATACGGATAAAGATCTCTCGGGG
Organism: Campoplex capitator; assembly: GCA_037576405.1. Taxonomy (NCBI): domain Eukaryota; kingdom Metazoa; phylum Arthropoda; class Insecta; order Hymenoptera; family Ichneumonidae; genus Campoplex; species Campoplex capitator. Next base: position 168,538 of record JARBWI010000323.1, on the reverse strand, counting down.
GAGGGAAAAGTTACGGTCGTTTGCAAACTAATCGAGCCGTCGCTTTTCTACGGGGTGTCGAAACTTTCGGTGCCTGTCAACTTTTCTCCGTGAATTCTCTACCCCCTCGCTGCCACCCCCCCCCCCTTCTTTTTTCTTCATCCCTGGCTTTCCTTTCGGCCTTCGTTGCCTCAATGACTCTGTTCGCTATGGCAACCTCTTGTTTCCACTCACCGCGGTCTTTATTCTCCCCGCGAGGATCCTCTTCTTATTTCGCTGCTTCTCGCGCTTCCCTCTCCTCCCACGACGACGATTCCTGAGATTCTCGCCTCTTATCTTCCCGTTCCTATTTTACGCATTTTCCCTCGAACCACCTTACTCGAACAATCACGTTCGAATTTAAATGCTGACATAATTTTCCTCCAATTACAATAATATTTCCAACACCTTGCATTTGTAAAGTAACTCCAATAACAATAATAACCAAGTTTTGCAACTTCAAAATCTTCATTGAACTATAATTTTTAATGACGAAACTTTTTTCAAGCTCTCTCGACACTCTCCAGCTTTTGGCTCAACTTTATTTTTATACCATTTCACGTTCGTTTATTTCTTTCTCACGAGTAGTACAAATACGGATTGGTACGGGATGACGCGTCAAAGTATATTCCAACGCGATTGCGCGGAGACTTTCATTTCCTTCAAAAAGTCGTGAGTTTCCTTTTCTGTTAGATCAAGGTAAATTCATTTTTCTCCCTCGTATTTGTTCCTCCCATAAATACCAATGATTATGGCAGGGTGTGTGTCTTGTATACGAACTATAAAATGTATAACATTAAGGTGCCAGGCTTTCAAGGATAATGACAAAAGGCTTGAAAAATTTGGCAGAGTACCTCGATCTTATTATACACGAAAGAGGGGGAGAGTTTCACTGAGAAGTCGGACGAGATGAGGGTCGAGTACATTGTGTCGCGTTATCTACTAACGTATATGTGTGAATCGGTGCGGCGTGAAGTTTCCAGAATGCGGAACCAAAGTACCGAAGGATATATAATCGTGGAAGGGTGTAGTTGTATAAGGGAGAAGAGGGGAGAAGAGGGGAGGGGGAGGGTGGCAAGCATTAAGATTCTCATGACCGCGCGCTGCTACCGAATTTTAATTCGCGTCTGGCAGCGTTTCAGGCTACGAGAGACGAGAGAGTGCTATCCCTTCTTCTTATTTTTCCTCCAACGACGAGCTTCTTTCACCTCCCTTTTCCCTCTGACCCTCGCTTTAAAGGCTAGTCGGCGAGTATATTAAAATTCCGGAAACTTTTTAATCTTTTCGCCGTTGTTAAATATTAATAACGAATATTCCTTGGAAAGCACCAAATCGCCCTTCTCTACTTCGGCTCTACGTGGGAAAGGACACGTGAACATACATAGCACGATAGCGACCGATCGCTATCTCCGTTTTTACCTCATTCCTCGCGGTTCAAGGGGGGGGGGGGGCAGGGATTCTCCCTCGAAACTGACCAACGCCGTAACAAGAGTGGTTGATGGTGGTTCAACTCTCATATATACCCTTATTTTACTCGGGAGAGGGAGAATGTTAAATGGACTTTCGTTATAGCACAGTTGGAGCTTGTCACGTTATAACGACGCCTCGGTGTGTCATAAGTCAGAGGTTTTGCTCGAACTCGTGAGAACCTTGTTCGGAATCAAGAATGACCGGTATTGTGGTGAAAAAAAAAAAAAACAACAAAAATTTCAACTCCGTGGAATAAGGGAGAGACATGAATATTTCAAACGATCGTAAACAAAAAATGACGAATTTTGTATTATATATATAATTTTTGGGATCGTTCAAAAAAGATACTGTCGGAATGAAGAACGATGGTAAAACGATGAAAATTTAAAGAATTTTTTATTATCCTGTCCTCCACGTTGTTCTACTTCCTTATACGCTGTTATAACCACCCCCCCCCCCCCCCCACCCCACCCTCTCGGTCTGAATTAAAACTTTTTTCACTCGTTTCTATTCGCTACAAAATGAATTGTTTGATCTAGAGATAATTGAGATCTCGACACATGCGTTGTTTTACTTCCTTGTACATGAACGATAGTAGAAGAGTTAAAAAGAAAATCTTTGCTTGGCCAACGATCTAACCTGCATGGATAGAGAGAGAGTTTGAGTTTCGTTCAAGCGAACGAGATCGTGATGCGATACCGTTCTGAGATAAACGACAGAAGCGTCTTACATAGCTATCCCACAGCGTGCCAAAAGTCGAAGAGTTCGTGAAAGAGGTGAAAGAAAAAGACTGAGCGAACAGGAAAGAAGTTTAAAAAAAAAAAAAAAAAAAAAATTGGCTTTTTAAAAATCGTCACTTCACCTACTTCGGAGACTTCGCTCGAATATCAACTCTTTTTCTACTGGTCGACTTCAAAGGCGAGTAAGCGAGTTTGAAAATGCAGTCTGACCTAAAAACAATCAATGAAGAAACGAGGACAGAAAACATTTTTTTCATCTCCGAATAAAAAAGAATATTACTACTTTCGGGTTTGACGTTTTCTTTTTTTTTTTTTTTTTTTTTTATTCAATCTTCGTAAATTACTCAATATCTTATTGAATTATACATCAGAAAAATAAATTACGAATAATGAGAATCCATTTTCGAGAGCTCTTGGAAAAAGCCGTCCATTCAAAAGGAACAATGAACGGATCCATTCATTTTTCCTCAAACATACGTCAATTTCATAACTAATAAAACTCAACAATAACTTGAGAGAGAACGTGAGCTCTCAGAAAAATGATCTAATTATATTGATATAGTGGGGAAAGAAAGATAATCACTCTCAGCTATCTAACACCCCGATAATTTTCTCTGTCCCCTTAATTCTTCTCGATTGAGTAACGACCGAACGGTTATTCGGGGGCGGATAGTGTGCGCGAGAAAAAGAGAGTGTCGATTTGGGAGAGAGGCGTTTTCGAATTTCTACGGGTCTTGTCAGCGTTATACACACACGTAATTAATCTGGCGTGTTTGCCCTGTGCTCTCGGGGGCCTCGGAGAAGAAAAGCTCGTGTATGTAAGTAAAGCACAGGAGCTATAGAGCCGCGTTTCCGGTGGAATGATCGCCGAGTTAACTCGCTCCTTCTCACTCTCTCCCTCCGCTTCTTTCTCTTTCGTACGCCATTCTCTATTTTTCTCGTGGAAAAGAGAGGCTTCAAGTGCGGTTGCTTTGAAGATTGAGAACGCAAATGGAGGATGGTGTATTTTCAGCTAGAAGGGCGAGGACTAAGAGCCTCCGAAGAGTAAGTTTCGCTTCGAACGAGAAACGCTATAGAGATGTGATGCTGAGTAAAATGGGGTTGCGACCAGCTCGCGTGAATATATAGACGCGACGAGCGGGGAGAGAAAAGACGCGGAAGCGGGGGGGGGGGGGGGGGAGGAGCTCTCGGGTGGACGGAGAAAACAAAATAGAGAAAACCACTGGCGATTTTTCACGAGGTTTTTAAAACCAGAAGAGAACAGAAAAACTGGAAAAAAAAAGAAGAAGAAGAAGAAGGAGATCCTTTTCTCTCTCTCTCTCTCTCTCTCTCTCGTTTACTTTTGTCGGAGGCTGTGGATAACTCGTCGCGGAATTTGCGCGAGTTCGAATCGATTTTCCTACGGGGCTTTTTTTTTTCTTTCTTTCTCGGTGCAACTCTCACCATCGCGAACACTAGCTCTATCCTTTTTATCTTTTTTCTACCTCTTTGTCTCTTTTTCCACTATTTTTATCCACGCTTATTCTCTTTCCTTTTTTTTCCTTTTCGTCTCAGGGATAATCGCGAGGCTGCCTCTCACACCGGCACACCACTTCGTTGCGGCGTTTCCTACTGCTTGTGTTTCCTGTTAGTGATGCTCTTTCTCTCTCTCTCCCTCTCCCTCACGGTGAATAGACAGCTCACAAACCGTAGCTCGTTCATAGTTTCCTTGCTTTTCGCTTTTCCGCATGCACTCCGCATATGTACAATTTTTTTCTATGGTATTCGAGCATCAACGCGGGGGGATACATAATTGACGGGTGTGTGTATCGAGTGTGTTATTTTATACGGAATATAACACGAAAAAAAAAAGAAGCATCTTTTATATTGTTGCGAGATAAAAAAAAAAGGCCTGCGTCGACAAACTTCCACCGAGTTTATAGATTTTTCTTCCTACCAAAACTCCGAAACAATGCACGAAAAAATAGCAGAAATAATTCGAATTTTCATCAATCTTTTCGAACGAATCGAGCATTTTAAACAACTTTTTTATCATTAACTTTTTATTTCTATTAAAATTTCAATTTGGAATTAGGTTTGAAGTTGTTTTTTTTCTTTTCTTTTTTACTTTGCTACTCGTGATCCTGGAGCTAAGGGGATGTATGAATCTTCGTCGTTATCCGGGCACCTAGACAGAAACACGTTACTCATTCCGGTGCATCTGCCTCGTTACTTCGTATCGTTGGCGTGTATAGCATCGAAGGGCTCGTTTCTATATAATGCAACGTTATATCTTCACTCGAAAATATATATAGTCGAACTATAAGTAAGTCCACATTGCTCCGGCGTCATTTATATCATTCGCGTGCCAGCGGTAAGTCGGCTTTAATGAGGTAGCTTAGGAAGGACTTACGAGATTTCGCCGTACGGAGCGAAAGCGTCCCTCAGAGTCTGCGTCTCGATCTCAGGGCTCAGGTCTCCCACGAATATGTGATAGTGCTCTGTAACAGACAGAATAAGAAGATACAATATTAGATTAAGAAAAGCGTTACGTAAAAAGGGCTTTGTCTACGGGATTAGTTCTAGCTATTTTTTTTTCTTCTTTCCTCGTAATACATTCGGTCCAGCAGTATAGGTAAGGACCAGAAAAAAAAAAGAAAAAAAAAAATTCCATTCAACTGTAATTTACAGCTCGTTCCTTAGCTCTCGTCTGATCTCGAGGTACATTTTTTTCTTACCACTTTTCCAATTTTATATTCAGACTTTTGAGCGGGATTACACGACTAAATTGCAATAGAATTAAAAGATTCGTCAATGAAAATTAAAGAGTCGTGTAAAGCTGTGAGAGACGACGATATCGAGAGTTTAGTCGATATCGGACCGAATGGATTAAAACTATAAATCTTCTCTTCATAGAATAATTGTTTGAAAAAACGAGGCGTCGAGCAGTAATCAATCGATTGCTCTACGAAAATGACATCCGAGCAACGAACTGAGATGAAAGCTCTGGTGCGGTGAAAACAAAAAATTAATAACGAGGTCAGTATGAATTTGCACGGGCTCAAATGTCGAAGCAATTTGATCGTATAGGTACAAAAAGTCAAAGAGGGTGCAGAAAAAAAAAAGACTGATGAAATGGTTTTGGGAGAACGCGGGGTTGAGAGGTTTAGTCATGCGGGTTGGAAGAGAGGGTTGAATGGTTTGGCTATGCCGGGGTTTTACTGCCCGGTGAAGCTGGCCGTGCATGCTTTTCTACCCCCGCTGCTGGCTATCGTCACCCTGACGGTTACTGATGGCCAAGGGGTGTAAAATCAGAGGCTAGGACAACCCTCGCTTTCAGCGGTCCCATTAAAATTGCAACCCTTAATTTACCATCATCGCCGGACTTTAGTGAGCCGCGAGTGCTTTCACTGCCGCGTCGAGGGTTAATATGGAAATTTATATATGTATATATACATACACACGATGTACATGGAAATTTAAATATAGACAGACACATGTGCTCTCTGCTTGTGTAACTCAAACACGTACACAGAATATACGTGTAAATGCCGTTTGATATTGCTATACACCAGCAGGTACTTTGGCTTCTCCGTTACATTGTAGTGGCGGGATCGTACCATGATACGCCTTACGTAACTCTCCACGCACCCTATATTTATTCGCTCGGTGTAGAGGCTTTGTTTGTCTTCGCTTTGGCATAAAGGCAGCCGAGAGCTTTTGCTCTCTCTCTCTCTCTCTCTCTCTCTCTCTGCTCGTTGAAACTACCTATTGATATATAAATATCTGTACGAAATATGCTTTAAACTGGGTAACGATATACGGGCATTTGGGGCTTGTACTATTGATGCATCGGCTTCGGAGAAGAGTTTCGTGGGCAACGAGATAGAGAGAGAGAGGGAGATAGATCGTTGGGAGTTTATTCTCTACAGTAAACCGAAGTGAGAGATACTCTATGCTCGTATTTCCACTCGGCTGAGAGCACATTCGTTCGTTGGAATCGAAGGTGTGTGTACATGTACGGGACCTTCCATCCGATTCGAGTGAATGAAAAAGCAAAAATTATGTTCAAGAAAATCTCGAGGAAAAAACATTAATTGCAGAAATCCCTATTTCGATATCGATTACGATCGATTTCTCACCAATTTTTGAACTTCGCGCGGATTTCAACGCTGCGTCCAACATCTTCATCGAGTGAATTCCAAACAGCTGCGTAAATCAAATGATCCGAACGCTGTTGTTCAGAGTCACCGATACACATCCACGTTTTTCGGCGTTTCTTATACAATTGTTTCGCGAATAGCTAAGCTATAGGTGGAATCGCCTATGCATGCATTAGAGATACTTGTATATAGGTATATTGGAATAAGAGGCCGTCGAAATTGAACGAATTTACTGCAAAACCGCGAGGATAGCGAAAGAGAAAGAGAAACCACGTTTGAAGCCCGGACATTGCCGAATTGCTCGTAAATTCCGGCATGTGGATGCGCGGCGGCTGCAACTGGTTCGCCGCGAAGTACTCGCGAAAAGAAGCATCAACCACGATATACGTATACCTTTCGCGTGTATAAGAGATACCCGCCTGTGTACAGTGTATACAGTAAAACGCCGGATACAACGAATGATATAAAAGAAACCTCGATCGTTTCTCGCGACCTAGATACAAGTGTGTGATGCAGATATGAAAAGCAATATAACTGTCGCATATAATGTACGTCTATGTATATATTTAAGTGTATACAGAAAAAAAAAAAAAAAACAAAAAAAAACTAACGCTGGGAAACAAAAGGTCATATGAGCAGTGAGGGTTACTGCCAAAAGTTATGCGAGTTGTGCCTTTTTCTCAGTAAGCAATAGAGACATCCACGAAATAGCTGAGTGTTGGTATACATGTATAAACAACATAATACCGGATGACTACTCACATCCTTACGGGCTCTCTTCTCTCGTGAAAGCATAAAAGGGCTGGCCAAAATGAGGAAGAGAAGAAAGACATGGGAAGATTCTCTGTAGAATGGATACGTATACGTGTATGCATATATGTAGGATGAGGATGGGCGAGTGTATACAAAAGCGCGAATACGTACTCTCTTATATATGCGCCTCGTGAAATAAGTGAGCTGAGAACTTTCCAAAGAACCGGTGAGCTCCGAAGTATCTATTTTCTCGAGATTTCGAGGGGTAAAGAAGCAAATCATCTTGACTTGCGAAAAAAAGAGGAAAAAAAAATTAGAACAAAAAGAATATGAACGATTACGTACTGAGATATATGTATATATATATGCGGTTTAATGGCTGCTACTAGACACTTTTGGAACAGCACGAATTTAAGGAGAGATTCGATAGAAAATTTCCGGTGCCTGAAGCAGCCACAATGAGCGATGTCTCTCGACCACGGATATATAACACGCGAAAGAAGATTAATATTCAGCAAGATAAACTATAGTGCTACCTCCATCTCTTAGTTCCTCTGTCTTTGGCTCTTTTTGGCCTCTCGAGTATTTCTCTTTCTCTTATTCTCTCGGGCTCGTTTTTTTTTAAAATTTTTTTTACTTTCTCTCTTTCTTTCTATGGTGAACTGTGTGCCGTAACTCCCACCAGTTCTACCCTCGGCTTTATAGCAATTCGGGCTCTCCTCTGGATGGGTCGCGAGAGGGTCGCCCGTTCACGGACTAAACCCCGGCCGGTACGCTTTAGCGAATTCCTTCGCGCCGCCGCCGCGCGCGCGCCACCTATTCCCCGTAAATCTTCTCTGACTGCACTCAGACACTTCCTGCTCGAATGCTCGACGCTCACGGAACGCTACTCTCACTCTTTATAGCGCTCTCTCACTCCCCCTTGCTTCCTCTTTCTCCTTCAATGTTACTGTGTCGCACGAGGACCTCTCTCGATTCTCATTCCACGTGAAAACCGGACAACGAGCTCTGCACATCGACGATTTGCATCACAATACCACGGGGTAGCGCGTTTGTTCTCGACGCCTTGCCCCCCCAACGAGAGATCTCCCTATACGTGTATACGTATATCTGCACACTCTATCACTTCTATGTCCGCACTCGTTCAATGATTTATCCGGAACGTATAATTTCGTATTCCCCCTTTTCTCGCCCTTATCCCTCCTCTCTTCCTTTCGAGCTCTCTCAAACTCTTCCTATTTCGATATCTTTTTCGCTCGAATTCACTGTGCTTCTGGGAGGTCCGCTTCCGTTAGGATTTTCATAAGAATACCTCGTGCCACGTTTCGATACGCCGCTTGCTATTCGTCCTGTTCGAACGGATGGAGAAATGAAGAGAGAAAAAAGAAGGGTGCGATCGAACGAGCATCGAGGCTCGTTTCTCTTTATTCCTTCCGGTGGACTTCCTTAATTATTAATCCCCCTGTCAAAGTCTATATTTTTTATCTTCTCTCGCATTGCTCTTTTCCATTTCTCTTCAAACCTTCCGCGTGGATCTTTCATCCGCTTTTTTTTTCTTTCATTCAACCTCCATCACACGTTTCTTCTTTCATTCTCTTTCATCTTCTCCTTCTTTTGCTCCCTTTTTCTACCGCAGTTACTGGAACTCTATTTTGTTTCACTTTGTTCAAGGATTCACTTACTTCGCGTCTTTATATCCGTCCTACTCGCTCTTACAATCGTTACACTATTCACGTGACGATGATGAGAGATCGAGAGGAGAAGAAGATAAATGAAAAGCGAAAGGGACGGAGGGAAACTGGCTCAGATGGACAGACAGATGAAAATCGAGTTAGCCCATCCGCAAGAGAGCTCTTCTCTTTCTCTTTCTCATTCAGTTCTTCACTTATTCACTAACTCACTCGTTCGCTTCGCTGTTGCCTTTAGTCTACGGGAAGTGTCTGCTCTCCCTCTAGTATGCTACCCGCTGTAATTCACCCTTCTTCGAATCTCAGACAAGCCCAATGCCACACCAGCATTTCGCTTCCACTCATCGCCAGTTAGTCCGAACGGAATATGCCTCGAGGCAGTGTGGCAAAGGGAAAAAGGGTGGAACGGGATAACCAACCCCCTTGGAAATCGAGAAAGAGAAAGAAAGACAGAGAGTATCCGAGAGCGAGAGAGAGAGAGTGAGAGAGCGGGTGGAGAATTCTCTGCGCCGCGCCCGGAACTCGCGGTCGAGGGTGGTCTGATTACAATCGGTTTGATGGTCTATCCACGGCGGTCGGAGGTTCCGCACTCTGAACACATGGTCGCCCATTCCCGCGAATTAGTTCGAGCCTCGTACTTCCTCTCTCTCTCTCTCTCTCTCTCCACCACCTGGAATACCATTACCAACCGATTCTTGGCTAGTGTGGCCTTCCTTTCTCGTATATACGTGGTATATACTTTTGTGGAAACGATTGACTCTATTCCTCGTTTTTCCGCGCAACCGTGAATTCCCATTAGACAATTCTCGTAATTTTCATCTACATATATATACTTCCTTTTTTGAAATCCCAGTGTGAGAGAGCACGCGAGAAAGCTTTGAGACGAGAAATGATTTTGCGCACAGTATGTTGAAGCTCGTATGTAAAATACAGAGATCGTTTCTTTTTCTTTTTTTTTTTTTTTTTTCTTTCAGGTTAGCGAAAAGTATGGAAATTTTTAGCAATCTTTCTCACTCGCCTGCGGCGAACGTTCTCGAGGAGAAAACTTTTACTTTTTTTTTTTTTTTTTTTTTTCATGCCACCAGACGTTATCGGGTGAATGAAAGAGATAAATATTTAATTGAAAGCGTTTTTATTTAAAATTCGATTTTACGATTTTGCCTGCTCTCGTGGGACTGCAAAAAAAAGAAAAAAAAAAAAGACATCGCTCACTTCGGGAAAATAAAATCACGGAACCGCCTCACGAGCCATTCTACTCTCAATTCATCTCTCGCTCGCTCCCAACTCTCTTCTACCTTTTGCATCCCATTTCTCCCCTCGATCGCTTCGCATATATACGGACCAACTTTTTTTTATTGTCCGTTTTTTTTATTCATCTCACTTGATACAGATAGAGTAGTCATTTACCGAGAGGTTTATTTTTCTCGGAATAGCGGATTAGAAAAGTTGAAGTTCTCTCGAACGTAAAGGGCTGAATGGCCGTGGAAATCTATACCTACCGGGGAAAAAAATTTCTACAGAGCTTGGCCCGGCTGCTGCACGAAATCATCTGTGATTCTAGCTCCGTCTATGTGTGCCTGCATGTGAAGATTTAAACGTCAGTCGGGTGAAAGGGTCGAAGCATAAGGGATGAAGAAGCAGACTCTGGCACCACTAGAGGATTGAGTAGACCCCCCCTTCCCCCTTCCCACCTCCCCTTCCCCGATCATATACGTATATATAGCATAGAAACGAGATTTTTCTGGTGAATTTTTCAGACGAGAAAATAGCGTGAGGTATAACCCGATCCCAACATATATATACAGATCGCGCTTACTTTCGTACTCGTTTTTGAATTTATTCCGCGATCAGTGACGCCGGTCGAACGGAAATATCCTCTCACCCGAAGAGCTTTTTTTTTCTCTCTCAAACTCTTTGCTTCTTTCTTGACTCGAGTAGAATCGTTTAACTTTTAATACTAACATACATAATGACAGAACTTTTGAGTGAACCTTTATCGACGTATTTTCCAAAGGATTGAGGATGCATGTTTTTCAGAGGATTAGCGGAGACGATGCATGATGTATGAGAGTCTTCATCGATTCCTGAAGTCTCTCTCTCTCTCTCTCTCTCTGTTCGAATATGTACAACATCTATTTTGATTAATACTTCAAGTCTAAAACCGTCGAGAGATTCAGAGGAAATTAATTTTCAACTCTGCATAACTGATTTTGAATAATTTTTTTCCCTCTAAAAATCCCGTAACGGATAAGTATTTTACGACTGAAATCAAGGCGAAATTGCTTGCTCTATAAAACGCGGGGTACAGTGAAACTGTGCCGATCCTTCGATATAGAAAAAAAAATCGTCATTGATATTAGTGCTCCAGTCGTGAATATTTTATTCTTATTAAAGTTATTACAAGCTGGATCTAGGAAAATATACGTGGGTCGATATGAAAAAAAAAAAAAAAAAAAAAAAAAACGGTCATACCATCAGAGATGGATATCGCACGCGAGGGAAAGAGTTTTTACCACGGGAGCGTATATAGTTTGCGTTATCGATAGTGCAACCGATCGGTGGCCGTTGCACACGCTATCGTATTAGTTTTGAATTGACTGGAGCGATTTACTATTGAACGAGCGTGACGTCAGAGCCACGAAAAATTACACGGACGCGCCGCGTTCCGAATGGGACTGTATGAAAGATCGCGGGGGAAATTGCCTCGCATCGAATGAGTAACGATTTAAACCGAGATCGTCGCTCCAAGAATAGAAGAAAGCAAAAAGAAACAAATAAAAAAAAAAAAAAATGAAAAAAGAAAACGGAAAAGATGTCGTTAAATAGAAAATGAAAAAGTGTCACGATTTGTGAGATCGACGAAGAAAAGGGCACGCGAGAGTCTTGCTGTCCGTTGTAGAGACCTATTCAATTTTTGACAATAGTCAGGCAAAAAAAAGTCGGTCGTTTTAGTTCCCGACAAGGTTTGAACATTAAAGGGAAATAGGAGAAAGAGAAAAGGGATGAAAGAGGAGGAAGTAGAAAAAGTGTAGAATTCGAAGAGTACGCTACCAGTTGTGCGGAGGATCGAGCCTTCCGGATCCTACCGTAGGCATCACTATATACGAGCCGAAGTCAGCAAGGAACAGAGAGAGAGAGAGAGAGAGAGAAAGAGAGAAGGGTGAAGGTTAGGGAGGAAAGGGAGGGTGTCGTAGATCAAGGACTTCTTCAATTTCGCGGGACATCGGCGGAAAGTTGATTTACAGCCGCAAACAAGCTCCTTCCTGTGTGCTCTTTCGTACACAGTACGACGGAGAGAGGGATAAATAGAACGAGAGGAAAAGCAAGTGAGAGAAGTCACCAGGAGGAACAGTTGAGCAAGATTTTTCATCTCTCTTTCACTTCTTTTCGCGAGGAACGTCTCCTGCTCAGTGTTCTCTCTGTTCTCTCCCTTTTCACTCTCTTTCGCTTTGCTCTTGGAATTCTGGCGTTCTCTCTGTCGTTGCTCGTACTCCTTTCATCTCTTACTCTCCCAGTAGCTTTCTTCTTCTTCTTCTTTCACGGTAGTGTTCTGGCCAGCCCCTTCGAAGTACCTACCAGCTTCTGTACCAAGCTGACTCTCTCCCCCCTCCCCCCTCTCTCTCTCTCTCTCTCTCTCTCTCTTTTTCGTGCTGGATTCGAGACCTCTATTAATTCTCCGGCTGTGGGAGTAACGGAGGTATACCCACACATTTACACTTATATCTACACGCACACGAACACACATACACAGAGTCACACACGCTGTGGTTCAAACCTTCGGGGAAAGTCTAGCGGCGCGAACACAATCGAATTTCGGCTCGGTCGGTCGCGCTTTTGCCGTCGACGTTACTCCCGCTGTTACTATACTACCGGTCTGTTTCCTAACACTGAACACACACACGCGCGCCCACACACGTGCAAGAGTTTGAATGTTGTACACTTTGGTCCTAGCCACCCCGTTCTCATGAGTTTCCCACCAATCCCTGGTCGTTACAATCTTCGTAGTTTAACGCGAAATTCGGGTCAACCCTGCAGGAAGGCAAAGGTTTGAACGATGAATTTCTCTCGATCTCGCTCATCTCTCCAAAATGTCTCATTTTTGAAGTTTCTCCATTTGTTCTTTTTGCTTTCATAGCAATGAACAAAAAGGCGATTCATCGGTGTTAAAACTACTGTCTGATCGGAGAAATTCGGCTTCAATTTTATCACACTTTTTTGTTTCGATATTGAAAATCCTTAATACATGTTTTTTTTTTTTTTAAATTAAATTCTAACACGTTAGAAGGTAATGAAGTTCGATCAAATTTAAAGTCAGATCGATTCATTCGAGAATCCTAGATGAGACGAGTTCTGAATTCATCGATTCCACTTTCAATATTCTTTCAGCACTGTTTTTTTTTCTCTTCTGTTTTTTTTTTGTTCCCTGTGAATCTCGTCCTTCACCGACAAAATTTTCGATATGCGCATGCATCTAGAATTCCAATAGTTCAACGAACGGAATGGACAAGCGGTCATTCTACGGTGGCAGGGTTTGATTTTAACTCGATTGATTTCTGCAATCGTTGGCGTTGGTTCTACGGTCATCTCTCTTTTCCTCTCGTTTTTCGCATTCGAGACCAGGATAACTCCGTGGTAAACCGCAATCAAGCGATTTCGTTTTCAGGTTTGAAACTGCCATCAGGAGTTACTGTGTACTTTTGAGGTGAGAAGGGGCGTGAGAGAGGACGATATAATAATATATTCGATTAAGGGATGAAAAAATATTTATTCTCTCAGCTGCTGTGATCCAAAGTTAATTCAATACGATCGATTTCTCGTGGTACTTTTTGTTGTTGTTTTTTTTTTCTTGATAAAAGGACGAGTAACGTCGTTCGTTTATCGGTTAACATGACACTTGAATGTGCCATTATAACCGTAATCCATACGGCCTTTTGGCCCCTTTCTCTCGACCCCCGGATCGATGAATGATTAATCCGTCGTGGCTAATTATCTTCTTTGTTGCAGTTTGCTAGCGCACTCGTGACGTTGCGCGTGTATTCGTATATATACATACACATTCTGTATATATATGTATATAGAATGGCACCCTCGCGAGAGCCAACATCGATAATGGCCCCTCTCGCTCTGTAAAGTTATTCCGCCAGAGCCGAAGTTATATACAGATATGTATATTAACTCGAGCGAACCTCGCGCGTTCCGGTGTCGTGATGCCGCCGCTCAGCTCACCCACTCCTCATCCCCCATTCCACCTGTCCCAACCTGATCCTTCCTCTACTTCCTCCCTCTGCTAGTCCCTCCGGTAACAATACCCTTACTCCCGCGATCGGTAGAGACAGGGGCGAGGGATCGAGGGAGGGAGGGAGAGAGAGAGGGGCGGTCGTATTATCGAACGCATAATGGAAATACTCGACGACAAATTGGTTGTTTCGCGGGTAACCGATACGCGAGAGTCGAGTGGGGGAGGCCGACGGGCGCGGTTCGTCGAGGCTGTCATACGTCGAAATTGAGCGCTATTTATTTTTCCAACCCCTCTGATAACGCGCGGTATATATTCCTCTATTTTACTCATACCCACGTACGACTCATTCAGCGATTTTGTGCTGCTCCGAGGGGTGTATACGTATTCCGCGCTTCAACCAATTATTACTCCCTCGTGAAAATCGAGTTCACACCGTTTTTGCCTCTCGCATACATGCTATTTATAATAATGTCCGAAAAATAAATTTTCACCACCTCCAGCAAGTGCTTTTGACTCCTTCGTTCCCCCCCCCCCTTTTTCCCCATTTGTATTATACAATCGAAAATAAATTATGCATTTCAATTATAAAATATTTGATCAATGCTTTCAGAGCCACTTTATAATTGAACGTGTATCCAGATGCATATTACGAATGCAATAAATATATCGAGGTAAATTTTCATTGGTCAGTGATCAATCGAGAGCGAGCTTTTAATTCGTTATACAAAATCCGTTATCGAAAAGTCTCGTGACGTATAAATCTTGGATTGTTTCGTGTATAAGCACGGAGAGAATCGTCGGAGTTGAAACCATTTGAAGGTTTTGTTACGGATTCGCTAGTCCAGTGTCAGAGCAAGAGAGACTACGAAGGAAAGAAAGAGACGGTGATAGAGAGAAAGAGAGAAGACAGAAGGTTGGAGCGTCAAGAGAGAGACAGAGAGAGAGAGAGAGAGAGAGAGAGTAGAGAGAGCGGTGACAGGGTAGCGTTCTCTGTACACCGGCTTATATATTGAGGAATGTATATACATATATAAACGCTACTTAGGGCGGGCGTCGATAGTGGCCTTGCACGCGGCCGTAAATCGCTGTGATTTAGAGGATGACCGACATATTGGTCGAGGCTTCTCTCGGCTTCCAAACACCCACACGCACGTACCCACACTTGTAATATATATAGATATATATTCGACGTCCGGTACTGTGTACGTTATAACACTGCATCGCTGCTTGATGCGATGCTGCTGCCACCCCCGCGTACATCCGTTCGAGTATTAGGTATGTACGCGTATGCCAACACTGTTCTAGGTATAAATGCAAGAGAACTCAACATGAACGTGAACACATCGAGAGAGAGAGAGAGAGAGAGAAAGGTTGTGTGCGAGGGAAAGAGAGACATTGAGTTCGAGAGGATCGGGAATAGTATGCATGCGTCATCATCTCGGAACCAGAAGAGATAGTGCGGACAGTGACGCTTGGTTCACCTGTCCGTTCCATCCGATCTTCCTTATCGTCGCACGAGCTCGCGTTTATATCGCGGATTCTCGTAATATCGCATATCTAGAAATCCATGTTTCACGTACAAGCACATAGAAACAGATAGAACCAGTGTCAAAAGGGCCTCGACGATGTACCACATCGGGTCAAATAGTTTAGATAATGCCCTTTCGTTCGGTAGCCGTTGTACAGATGTTAGAATCGTCCAAAAGACGTATACACACACCCACACACCAATCGGCGTCACACTCTACCGAAATAGTTCAGTGAGTTACGGAATCTCTATAAATCGGCAATACATATCGAGGAGTTGCGACGACGAAGTACATATCTTTACGGCTGGCTATATAACCACTCGGCCAAAGTACCTGCGTATAATTTAAGATCTCTGTCATGGGGCCCGAACATGTGTATACGGCCAACAACATATCCACTTGTACGTTATTGTTGTCATGTCGATAAATGGCCGTTTTACTCCCGCCAGCTATAATGCCATCTGGCAATCTCGAAACTGTTTCGGCTGTAGTCGGATCTCATTCGCGCTGAGAAAAGCCAGCTATATGTACGTGTCAACGTTGTAACATATATACATTCCTCGCATAGATATATGTTACCAAGTTAAAAGAAAAGCTCGGCGAGGTTAACTCCATCGTGTACGAACCTATAGGTCAACTCTGTACGTAATCTACACGGATAGATGTTACTATGACGCATACGTAAACACACGAATGGAGACATCACCAAATTGGCTTAATTAAATCGTCCTTCCAATATATACTATATATGTATATGTATATATGAACAGGCTAGTAGCTCTGTTGGCGCGGAGGGCATTAAGAGTATACATATCGCGAGGGACATCGGCAACTCTCTCTCTCTCTCTCTCTCTCCCCCTTTAATCTCTCTTTCTCTCCGTCACTCTCTCACTCTCTCTTGGTCTCTCTATCTTTCTTTCAGCTCCATTTCCCCTCTCTCTCTCTCTCTCTCACACTCTCTGAAAGCTTCATCCGTACGTGTGTGGTCTCTCATCGTCGTATCAGTCGTGTATCCATCAGCGTGCGTGGTGGCGCTATGCCAAATTGATGCTGTTTGCCGTCGCCCTAAGCCTCAATCTGCCAGCCTCGCTTCGTCTCCTCCACCCCTGTACTATTCATGTATATTCTATATGTACGTATATCCTGTGTATATCTATACACAAGTATGTGTGCGCGTCTATATGGGATAGGCACACGTTACCCACAGGGACTCCGCGCCTGTAACTATAACACTAGCAGTGCTAAGCTCGCCGCATTATGGATACGAGGTGAAGCATTGCTTCATGGGTATATGTAGACTATTCATAGGTACACATCAGCAACCCCAGTTTGAAACCATCCTAGAGACCTACCCGAACTGATGCACCAATTGTAACATAGCAAATACGACAAGCAGACAAGGTAAACTACTTATTTGTCGAACAAAGTTGCTTCATCTCATTTTCTCCTTTACATATTGTGCCAAATCTCACTAGCTTTGAAATAACCACTGATTTTCGAGTTCTCTCCTCTGTCACTCTCGAGTATGAAATGCTGAATTCATTTTTTCGATAACGATAAGACACGGTTAGCTTTTGAAGGTTTAAAAAAGTAAAGAACTTAAACTGAGCAGATGGAAAAAAAAAAATGATAATAATAAGAAGACTTCGATAAATATTTTCAGGCAGAAAAATTTTAGCGTCAGATATGATGATGCCGCAAATTGGAGTCTTTAAACAAGCATACGCCCGAAAAATAAGAGCAGCGTTGAGGCTATTTGAAATTTCGCTATTTCAAGTTTCTCAAAAAACTAGACTAATAAATGCAAGCAATTTTCTTTCATGTGCTTTATTAAGTTTCTAGCTCACCGAATGGGAAATTTTTTACTGTACCAGAACCGCAGGGAGCTTTTGTTGAGAGTGCGAAAATTCAGTGCTGAGACGCGAAAAATCGTAAAAATTTCACTGTTTTTTTTATCGCTCTCTCGGAATGCTCGGGTGCGAAATAGCAGCTATAACTACCTCGAATACATACATACACACATGTATATATATAAAAGATATGCGAATACATTCTTCGCTAATAAGCAGAGGGGCAGATCTTATATTATTTTGAGTCTTCAATCGCGAGCAGTTCATCCTTTATTTTACGAGCAATAGTTTTATACGTATATACGTCGCTTGTATAGCATACATTTTCTCTGAATATATACAGAGCTGTACGTACTCGAAGACTATTACACACGCCTTCGAATGACCATTACATCGTGTTTTTTGGCGAATATAATCTCCACCCGGAAGAGATTTGGGTTGCGCGCTCACGTCCTTTGCACTCGTCGAACACATATGTGTGTAAGTTTCTGCAGAGTTTTCCCTCGTTTTACCAGCCTCGCCACTAGTCAGGAAACGCTTTAATGCTTACGAAAATACCGTCATATGGGTTTGAACAAACACCGCGTGTAGTCAAACACCCACGAACGTATTTTCCAAAGAGAAACTCCAGTGGTTATCGCGTCGAAAATTTCTATGGAAATAATTGTGGCGTTATAATTAAAAATAATTCGATTGAACACGTTACAACTGACGTGATATCGAGGTTGCAATTTTTTCGATCTGATGATATCGACCCAGAGGTATAAACATTGATACGAAAATGTATTTGGTTCAATTTTTATTTATCTCGAACAAATGAAGAGATCGAGATCGTTCGTCTAATGACTATTTTGAAATGAAATGAAATATCATCGAAAATTCTGAATGAATGAAATAAAAAGTTTCAAAATAGACCAGCTAGTTGGTCGAACAGTAGATCGGTTTATGTGCTTTTAATTCGGAATATCTGTGTCAGACAACCAGTGACCTCAATTTATTATGCGACTGATCGACAGCTTAGAAAGTCTTGCAGCGGTTGATTATTGAATAGGGCAGGTGTATGATATTTAGAAAGGTCATTCATTAACCAAAGCTTGATACGAAGCTCTTGATAGTGATTTCGTAAATATCTTTGCTTTTTTATGTTGTGCTATGTAATTAGGTGACGTATTTCGAGAAAAAGTGGACAGAGAAGAATATTCTTTTCACACGTAATCGTGGAATGACCGAGCCTTTTTATTCTGTTGATTTTTGCGATTGCTTTGGATTAAAGGGGGATTTAACGTGACCGACGGATTGGCGGGATATAAAAGTTTGCGAATGAAATGGGAATTAGCGATGTAACGAGACTCGTCGTGGCATGCGTTATACAGGCGGGTAAGGAACTCGCTGCTGATGTTTGCCTTCTCCACGTCGAAAAATTAGCCTTATCTCGTGAGTACTTTGGTCACGTTTGTATATTCCGGCTAGCGGATCGATCGACGATTACTCGGCAAATGTTTGCTGGGTTTTGTGCCGGCAGGACTCGAGGTGTCGAGTATCGACCATCGCTTGACCCTGTGCTGTGTGCTTGAGAATCGAGTTTGCCACTGCTCTCTACGTCCCCGAGGAAGGGCTGCCCTCTTACTTCCTTCGCCATACGACACATTGCATCCGAGAAAATATCCGTGTATACACATACTTAAAGATATACAGGGTGATCGAACTTCCAGGAAGGTAACTCTTGATCAAACGGATCTTGTTCTGGGAACGGATCTTTGATGGTCGATGCTGAGTTAGAAAAATTATATCATTAATAGACAACGAGTTATGGAATTCTCAAAGCTACCAATTGCTTCTGATTTTTGTCCAAATGTAAGATCGTCTTATGCAGTTTCGGGATGTATGGGAATATTCGTTTTCATCTTCGATTAAAATCGTAGCTGTGTTAGGTAAATCATAAACGGAAGATGATCTGAAATTTGGTTGTTTTCATTGAAGACTTCAGTTGTTTTCCGGTAAGATACAAAGGCTAGTCTGGAAAGTGCTAGCGATTTGAATTGCGACACCCTGTATAAGGGCTGATTCAGTGGCGAAGGCTGTATTTTCCCGTTCTTTATGCACGTGTAGGATTTAGGAAGAAGGAGAGACGATGAGGATGCATATATGAGAAAGGGGAGGATATGTGGAAGAGGAAAAGAGAGGGTAGTTGGTATGAAGAGGTTGGCCCGAGGGTGCCTTTTACGATTATCAGGAAGGAGGGCTTCACGAAATTAGCGTTGCACCCTCGGCCATGCACGTTGCTAACACATTCCCCGAGTTTTAACACGCACATATATGTGCTTGTAAAGGATACCAAGAATGTAGTAGTGTCGGTGCATATATTAGGATTACTGCTGTAGCAATTCCTTACCCATTCTCACTCTATCATCTTAGGTGGAATACTAATCCTGTTGAGCTGTATATTTAAGACGTTATAACCAAAAGGGAATCATATTTAGACCATGCTAATTGAATCAGTGTGGTCTGATGAATCACTACCACAATCCTTCTTTCTATTCTACAAACATTCATACGCTTTCGCAGATCGACGAGCGTTTGGATCAGCCGATCTTTGATTACATCCGTGAAAAATCTACAGCCATAAAATGCATGAAAATGAATGGAAGGTACAATTTCACTGAGGGAACTTTGACGATGCTGAATTCGCTATATTTTTCTACCTTCAATTTTGCGAACGTGACGAATTTTTGTACGGACAGCAGGAAATTTCGATGGACAGTTGTTTTAGCTATAACTACTGTGCCGGCGTTTTCTACTGGAAGAAAGGCCACCATCCCGACCATGGCTGTGGGGATACAAATTCGTGTCGATGCAGCACAAAGTGGCGTCTACCCACTTCTCGACCTTCTCTCTCTCTGTCTCTCTCTTGCTCTCTTTCTCTCTCTCTTTTGCTCTCTTTCTCTCTCTCTCTCTCTCGCGGGCTTGTTTCAGCCCATCAGGTTGCTGGGAGTCCAGCGAGCATGGTTCTCAGGCGTCCAGATAGCATTGCAACCCTCCTTCAACGTTACGGCATCGCCACCCCTTTCAACACCAAAGCGTTGGGATAACCCTCATCTCTCCCACTTCGTTCTCTCTTGGTTCTATCGATCTGCAAACGGAACAAGGGGTTTGGCTATAAAAACTCGTGGTTCATGACAGACCGCCATCCGCTTTTGCAGAAAGACGCCCCTTTACAGTCCTCTTCCAACGAATCTGTGTATATGTATATATACACACATACACATTTATATGTATAAATATATTTTTATATGTATGTATGTGTGTGTATGTGGACGTATATAGTGCCATCAGGCTTGTAACATTCGCGCACCTCCAACAACCCTACCGCGAACAGAGGATAAGCCAGGCTCAGCATACGCTGCTTCGAACGATCGACAAATCGTTGAATATATATACGGGCCAGAGTGGGCAAAGGCCCTTCGACATTTTCCCTCACGAGATTGAAAAGGGGATTTTGCATCGAAAATCTAGAAAAAAAAGAAGAGATGAATCACATCACGTCATCTCCCTTCCGGGTAAGGATATCCAAATCCGATCAAGATCGAGAGTTTATTTGATTTATGAATCATTTTGGTTATACCGGAGCATAAATCATTCGGGCACTATGAAATCTTATGTTTTCACGAGGCAAAATGGAGAAGCTTTATATTTGTCATAATTGAGATGTTTGGACACCTCCTTTCGGAGCATAGGTGATAAGGTGATGGTGTACTTTAATTTCAAACAAAGTTCCAATTGATTCTGTGGAACAGATGGAAAACTGTTCGGAAACAAATCTATGTGGAAGTCTTTTATTCATCCGTCAACTTTGAGATATTTGAAACAGAAATATGTCTCAGAGTGGATTTGTGAAGATGCGTTTGTCAATATAATTATGAGAAAAATTGCAGGTGTCCTAAGAAGCGAGTGGATTTTTTAATTTTGTTTTACGGAGAACGATAGCACGTGGTAGGATAATGCAGTGGCCATCTTCACATGAGTTATCGTGTGCCTCTCTCGTACTTTCGCCCGTTCTTTCGCGTCCTCGTCGCGTTTCATCCGGTTGGTGCACGAACGTGGTGGAGTCGATCGAGACAGTCGTAAAGGATCCCACCGCTTGCAACCTCTACGTCTTTCTCTCTCGCTCTCTTTTCCTCTCACTCTCTCACTCTCTTTCTCTTCATCCCTTGCTCTCTGGCAATGCTCTCCTCCATCGTTTTATTCTCGGGACGAGGATCGATTCGAGAGTCTAGGAGAAACGACTACGTGTGCGGTAGAGGAAAACGCCGAGTTATATATTATAGAGGAGTAGGAGCATAAGAGAAAGAGGGTAAGATATAAGGGGGATGAAGTGTGTTGGTGGGAGGGAAGGATTGCAGCCAGGTTGAGATGCAAGCGAGTGAGTCGTTCCTTCTCTTAGGTTCCGGATGAATAGGGAGAAAAGAGTAAGCGGAAGAACGAGAGAAGGAATCGAAGAAACGTGTGCCTGGGGGAAGTATAGATGGGGTAGCATTCTTTGGTTGTATGGAATCGTAAGAAAAGAGAAAGAGAGAGGGATGCTTAAAGACGGATTGAAGATAGAGAGAAAAAGGGAGAGAGAGAGAGAGAGAGAGAGAGAGCATTCCGCGGGACTCTGGGTGAAAAATTGGCCGTCAATTTGTGAGTGGCAGTAGTAGGCATGGTTGGACTCAGTGCGCGGTTGAGCGCATGGAGCTGGAGAAAGAGTGAGCGGTAAGAGAGGGGCAGGGAGGGAGTGAGAGAAATGGAAAGAGACCGAAAGCTTGTGAAGGTGCAGAATGCAGACTCTACGAGAAAAAGAGTTAGGGTGAGTGTTATATACGGAGATAGAGAAAGAGAGGGCGCACGCCGTGTGAAACGAGTGAACGCGTCGGCTGGAAGAAGTGGAGGCTAGAAGAAGACGATGAAGGAAGAAAAAAAAGAGGAGAGATGGAAAAAGAGTACGAAGGCATGTGCCTGCCCTGTGTGTGGTTCCAAGAAGCCAGCAGCATCCAGGGTTACACTTTTCCTATCCCGTTCGTGCGGCCAAGAGTGCACATTCAGCAGCTTTACTCGTTCGCCTTTGGAATATAAATTTGCAACATTATCGCCTCGGAGAAGACGCCAGTCACCGCCTCTATCGTCTACTCGACTCTTTCTCTTCTCCAGCTTCTCTTTCTTTCTCTCTTCTTCAAGACGAATACACGTCCACGTATCGTGCATGTATATGGACACACAGACATATATGCATACATATATATTCATCCACTGACATGCAAGCCATTTGCTCGTATATACTCATGTGGCGCTCTTGTCCCTTCTGCTTATCGACATGCCACCACCACGGTTCATGCAGTTTTACTCTGTCCTGGTACTCTTCTGACGATTACTAACCCCAAGAGACGAGGCATCATACGTGGGGGTCGGTTTCTCTTTCTCACCCTTTTCTCAACTCATCCGTAATGTTGCTGTAACCGTTCACTATAAATATTCCACCTCTTTATCGCGTCCATGGCATATATAATTAAAAATAACAAAAGATGTTATCACGAGCAGAGAGGCTAGTGAGCTTACGGGCAACGATATACATCATAGCTGGCCAAGTAGGGCTGCTGCGTTTGCGGTGAGGCCGCAACGACCTCATTCGCGCCTCAAAAACTCCATCGCACGTACATGCATACATGGACATTCGTTTATACATATATATGCATAGGACAGTTAGAGAATATCCCTAGAGGAATATAGAAGGGATTCGTCCTCGTCGTTCTCCAGCTCTCGTTCCCACTCCTATTCCTCTCATGTTTTCCCTGCGCGCATTGCCACACACCAATGCAAGCATCACCACCAGCAGCATCAGCCCCTCACGAAATGGTGGAAATCCGAGGACTGCAAATGGCCATCCAACCTAACGACCTAGCCCTAACGATAGAGAGCCTCGCTTAACGAGCGAGTGTATATATATATACGTAAATGCCTGATATAACGGTGAACACATCCGCTCGTTGTCCGGCAGTATGTGTGCACGGCGATCCGTATGTATAGTGACGAGGCGAAAGGGTAGACTCGGAGTAGGAGAGTGAGGTCCGACGAGTCAGAGCAGACAGAGGGTGAGATATCGAGAGGGCGGGTGCGCCGCCCCGTCATGTTGGGGTTTTCGCGACAAGACGGATCGCTTGCATTGATCAGGGGCCCAGCAGAGCGCGTGTAGGGGTTGTCAAACTTACCCTCAGTTGAACCATACATCTACAACCTTCCTGTAGACTGAAGGGATGGAGGGGGAGCGGGCGGGGGGGGGGGGGGGAGGAGCTCGTAAAGGAGTCTGGGAACGAAACGACCGAATTTCCAACGGTTCCTCTATACCTTACTTAGAATGTCCTAACTAGCTATCTGATGCAATCTCTTAAGACGAGCTGCTCCGTATTCTCCTTGACTATCGAGTCTCAGATCGGAGTATAATGAAGGATTGGTCTTCGAGCTCCAGAAGTCTGTTTGAGGTCTTGCCATCGTTGATCAGAACTAAAGTTTTCCCTTCGAAAACTACAATTAACTAATGGCCAGAGTAATCACTCCATTCCAGAGAAAATACACGCATCGTGCTCCCGGAGGACTGGAAAGTAAACTCTTTCCCCCACCATGGCTCTGGGTATCGTTGCGTGACCGATGGAAACAGTGTCCGGTAGATGGGTCGTTAACGATGCATTCAACTTTACCTTTTCTATCTGCTACACTTATTCAACACAAACTGAAATTGATAAATGGTTTTGTAAAGAGCTACGGTGATGCGACTTTCAGGACTCATTTTCAGCTGCTACTTTATTTTTGTGATATATTACTGATTCATTTGTTTTCTGCTTGATTTCATTCTATTCAATCTGATGGTGGATCAAAGATAATGTTGATGTTTGACATCAACATAATTGGTTGGCTTCCTTTTCGAACAGAAAAAAAAACAATATTAATTCATTCAAGACTACTGCTCGTTTCCATATCGTTATTACGCGGAGGGAATATTGTACGGGAAATTATTATGATTGCGTTACTACGTGAAATCATTTCGGTACTTTTGAGCAAAGTCAACAATCTCTTGAATAGAAAAACCTGGTAAATTTCTTCACGATGGTCGACAATGGTATACCAGGTTCGAATATGATTATAGTGATTCTTCGTATGAGATTCTTCCCACGAGGACAGACTACATTGGAGAAGAAAAAAATTCGATATTTCAAAAGGACGCAGGTCATGACGTCTGATTATCTTCGAGTCGACGTATGTTATTTTACGTCATGTCAATGCAAATTTTCGAACATGTAAACAAACTCTGTTTTTGTTGGTACGTTCTGGAATGTGTATAACCAAGGATATGCTGTAATTCATCGGATGTTTGCTCGAGTCAGCAGGGTTACACAGATGGAAAACGGTCTCGAAGAACTTGTGACCGAGAATTGCTGGGGAAGGATGCATAGATAGGAAGTGGTCGTGTGAGCGCAAGGATGAATAGTGCCAAGTTGACGAGTGATTTCTAATGAGAATAATAATTGAAAGTAAGTTGCTTTCTCGTTCTCCGACTGTCGTGAGAGAATTGACGAGGTAGAAATGGTGCTTTGCGTGGTATAGGTGACGGAAGCTTCCAAACGAAAAAGAACCTCCACGATGAAAAAGGCATCATTTGCTGGCTAGCTTGGCGATGGAGAAAAAGAGAGAGAGAGAGAGAGGCAGACAGAAAGCGAGACGGAGGGAGAGAGAGAGAGAAAACGCGAACGGGCTCGTTTGTTAGTGCGCTGGATTGCATACACTCTCTTTACCACTGCACGACGAGGCCAGCAGTGGGTTCACGGCCCAACAGACTTGTAATTAATTACCAAAGTAATTATCTGATGATTTAGGAACCTGGTAGCGCCTTGGTGGTAGAAAAGGGGTGGTTAAACCGAGGGGAAGAAGAGAGTTGGGTGGTGGTGCACAAACCAAGCAGAGGCCAGAGAGGTAGCTAGCCAGAGATCCGAAACTGAAACGAATTACTATTATCCGCGTTCAACCCCCAGTCTTCTCGTCTCTCTCTCTCTCTTTCTTTCCCTCTTTCTCTCTCGCTCTCTCTGTTCTACCCAAATCCGAAAACTAACCACCGGTCTGCTGGGCTCTCTGCCTGTGGCCTCGCAATGCCCCGCCGCAACGGCGCGGCACAAGGCGTGACTGTCGACGTCGCGGTGCCCTAGAGTCGGGACGCTTTGCTTCGGGGGGTCTCACTTGCGAAGTTAACCAAGAGAGAGAGAGAGATAGAAAGACGAAAGGAAAAAGAAAAAGAGAGATGAGGTAGAACCCGGAGGGACGAATTTTGGCTCGACCCGAATAAAGCTGGTTTCTAGGAGTTGGTATAGTTCACGTCGCTTCTCTTTTGCGCCGTGTTCCCTCATGCTCGTGAGTTTCATCAGCCTCTTCTTCCGCGGTCCTCCTCCTAGGAACCAAGTGGAGATGCTGCCCCCGTTTACATGTTAGATCTGTGCACGCTAAGAGAATACATAGTTCGTCGTAATTCTCTGGAGGAAAATCAGTCTGTTTCCTGGTGTGGGATTTATCTATATGCAAACTCACGTTCGTGCCGAAGTGTCCAAACACAAGCAGGGAATCAAGTTATACGAGGCATATACGCGGCCTACACCGAGACCAAGTATGTACCGAGTTGACATGTATACAGCAGATATAGATTCGAATATCAAGTGTAATACCCAAGCCGAATCGTGGAATCCAGTTTCCTCGAATTCGTGGTACCTGGGCTCCATAATTGGGTAGCATGTAGCGCTCTTGTCATATTCGGTATACAGGGTATCAATACCGTCAGCCGGTGTGGCGCAGTGAGGCGTCGACCTCCGCCTTCCTAGCCCCCAAGCTTGATGTTGTCCTTGATATTCGTGAGACATACACGCGTTTGCCTCATTATGAATTCCGTCTCGGAATTCCTGGTACAGGTGTGACATTACAATTGTGCTTTTCTGCTGCCTACGCTATTCTCTCTTCGTCTCTCTATTTGTCAAGTGTAAAACCATAAACGGATGTGAAAGGAATGCCGGAAAAGCAATGAACGAGTGAAATAAAAGTCGCGTGAAACGGGAATCAAGCGAGTGCAAAAGATTAAGTGTTTACATATAATTAACCAACTGCAGTAGGTGCACATTTGGTGGGTGGCTTTTGTTCTCAGATCGAGAAGATTCAGGCAAAGTTAACTCCAGTACTTGGGAGTTCTACTAACATTCTAGGAACAAACTTCATATAGCACAATGGTAGACCAAGGGTGATAATGCGATGCGACCGTTACGTGAAGCCAGGAGATATGCTATGAATGCTACAGTTTATGTGCGTAAGTCGGAGATTGCACTAGGGGTGCAAGCCATAAAGATTAGGCTACCGAAGTAATTATAAGAAGACTGGAAATACTAGAGAAGAGAAGTGGGGAGGATACGACGGCAAGCTGGGGACACACATTCAGCGGAATAGGTTTGAGCCCAAAAGAATGTCACCCGAGACTCTAGCGAGTCTCTTGATAGCTGAGTGTTAACAATCTAGACAGAATGTCAAGCGAAAATAAAGCTGTTTATGTCAAGCCAGTAAATTATGTCGATGATGATAATACGACTCATCAACTAGATAAACATTCATTCCATTATTAACGCATCGCAAATGGGCAGGCGAGAAAGCTAATAACTATCAATCAACCTCTGTCATTGTGTCTTCGGATCTTTGTTGTTCTCGTCTGGAGCACATAATCGCCATCCTGAAGGTCCCAAATGTGACCTTCTTTTTTGGGTTCTCTTCAAACGAACATTCATCCTGAGCCCTTTACTTCAATATCCATAAAGGAAGCAGTTCTAGGAGCCCACCTTTGCAAATACTAAGCTGCTTCCACAAATCTTGTACTATAGAGTAGTTCCATACACTGACGAGAATTCCCAAGCCAACCCGGAACATTATCTCTGGCCAATTCTCGACGGAATTCCGGAGGGAATCCTTGGTGCTGTTGGTGCTAGCATGGCGGATGTCTGGCCCTCTTACAAGTTTAGCCGTCCCTCCTATCCTCACTCTCGTGCTGTCCTCTGTCTGATCTCAACGGTCATTGAACGGCTTCGCGGCTGGAAGCGCTTTTTCGATGAGGACAAGAGGAGAATAGAGGATGGTGGCTGTTAAATATACCCGTACACGTATCCACCGCTCTTACCTTCCGTCGTATTTTCCAGGTTTCATTCTCTCCTCTTTGTTTCTTTTTCTTCTTCAACCTCTCTTCTCCTAACACATACAGTCATGGACCCATGGCGGACTTTTTTTTTATCCTGATCTTGAGAGGATTTCCCCTCTCGTTGTCCCAACGGGACTCGTTATCGCTTAGAATGCAACCACTATGCGAGAGGGATGGGCTTACACCAAGATACTGTCTAAGTCCGAGATCATTAGCGGTAAGAACGACCGACAACGACAACGATGAATGAGATGGATGAGAAAAAGGCCAAGTTACAAGACAAGGACTGTTCGCCCGTGTAAAAAACGGAAGCGGAACAAGAAGGAGTTACAAAACAGCGTAAAATAATGAAAAAAAAAAAAAAACGGCAAAAAACTCATCCGGGTTACTCGCCATACCATGCACTCCATTGTGTGCATAATCGCAACGGGACCAGCAAACACTCTTTTCTCAACAAACCATCGTATATTTCGCCACTTCAGGTTTTCGCTCAAACTCTATAGCGGACCACACAATAGCAATTAACCCCAGCTGGATTCAAGTTAAACTCTCTTTTTCTCTCTTTCGCTCCTTCTCCTTTTTTCTTGTTGAGTACCGCGTGCTATACGAAAAGTCTGAGGTAAAACGAAATATCACGTAAATAAGCATAAACGCGATGACCCTCGACAACCTCTTGCTAACCTCCACTCATCTAATAATAGCAGCGACATACTTGGGGAGCGAAAATTGCTCTAGCAATTATTTATCATTGCGGAAAACCATTACCGGTATATATTCTTGTTTCGTTCTACTGAGTATTTGCCATTCTTTATCAGCAACATACACTGCTGGGAATATTTAATTGTCAAGTAATTCGATCGACACGAATTGATGACAATTTTGTGCCTCATCGCACTGGAATTAGATATCACTTCAACGATCATAGTTTAGGTCTTTATTCACAACGATGATGATGAAAAAATCAGAATTGTCTCCAACTATTTTGTCCAATGCTTCGTTCGGAGTTAATAATCTTAATGCTTGGAGTCTTTGGACTGAAAAATCCCAAAAATTGGTTTTCATAAAACTATGGACTCGTAGCGAATAAAAGGATTACGTATATCTTTCGACTCGCGATACATAAACTGTCTTTTCAATCGACATCACAGTTTAACTACGTTGAAAAAAAAAAAATCTCTCCGTCAATATTGCTCTCTCGCTTTTACGGATAATTAAAAAAGGAGGACATCTTTTTTACGAGTACACGCGATTCGATGCATTCGATAGTAGAAGCTGCGGGAGAGAGAGAGAGTGAGGAGGGGGTGGATAAAATATGGGATGAGATGGAGCCGAGAAGAGAAACGTTTTGCCCGGGGTCGAATGCAGATTCGTTCTCGTTGCCGTTCTCCCGTTCACTTTCCGCTCGCGCGTTTCAAATTGATGGATTTATCCCCACTATCGGGCTTTTCTAGTTGCCGAATTCGGGGCATTGGTCGACAGTGAGCGAGAGAGAGAGAGAAAACATCAAAATGGTGAATCGTGACGTAGCGAAAAAATGGATCCAAAATGAATATAAAAAAGAAAGAAAAAAAAAAGAGCAGACGAGGCTGGAGAAGAATATACGGGAGAGTCGGGTCAGGAGAAAGAGTGAGAAAGGAAGCGCGAGTTCCAGAAGCCAGAAGCTGCAGACACGTAACATTGGCCGTGTGTATGGTCAGCTGGTGCTCCCTCGCTATTTAAATAGTTCTGAATAATTCGGCCTCTCTTGGTGGATCTGTGCTAGGGGGTTGGTTCGAGTCAATGCAGGGGATGGAGAGTGGAGTTTAACCGGCTGCGAGTGTGTGAATAGCAGGATTAGCTAGAGACTAACATTTTTGTCCAATTAAGCCAGTGAAAAACAAATTGTGCAAAAATCAGCAAAATTTTCTAGCATATCATATCCTTTAGTGTGGAAGTTTGTACACGATAACCCACATTGGTTCGAAACATATTTTTTATTTCTTCGCTCACATAGTTCTGCCTCCTTCAGCAATTTTATTTTCTGTTTTTCTTGCGTGAACGGAGGGTTCGATGGAACAGAGCGCGCGCGTGGATATTTTGACGGATATATTTGACGCGGGCTCGTTACGACGACGTACAAAGTGCGATGAACGAACGGGTCGGGCGCACCCTCTCGTTGTGGTAAATCAAAACGTGCTGTATGCCTGTACTTTGCTGGCGTATCACACCAGCATACCCAGTATTCTCTCACATACCAAAATCGTCCTTCCTCCTCTTCCTCTCTCTCTCTCTCTCTCTCTCTCGCCGCTCTTGCGAGGGTTAATAATGGAATTATGAATCGCGCCGCGGCTGAACTTAATGCGATTACCCCGTAAAACCGGGCGTAAGCGTCTCTCCCGATCAATGCTGCATTACATGACTCAGGATATAGTGCTTTGAGAGGCTTCGCATCGTCTATATTCATTCAAACATATATCTATCGATGCCACGAGTGCTGGAAGGGATTGGAGGTTGAAAAAAGGAGTGTGAGCGGGAGAAAGAGTGAGGTGAAGATGGATAAACGGGGAAAAAAAACGAGGCTTCGGATGACTATGCGATAAAACAAACGATCAATTTTTTCATCCGTCATTAACGCCAAAAAGTGGTGACTCGGCTAATCGAGAAAAATATGTTTCCCCTCAGTTTCGCGCGTCGATATACGATACAGATGGATTTACAATTAGGGATGAGAGTCAGCGTTTAATGTATAACTGTCTTATTTCGGTGTTTGCCTTCTTGAAGCTGCGAAAAGTAGTAAATATGTTTTCAGCCTTTGACAAGCGAATATTGATAAGTTCTTTCAGCTCCGGAGCTAAGTAAAATCTCAGAAATCATTTCCGATCTTTTAATCCTTCTATTGTATCCGAGCAATGAGCAGCTACAAGATTTTGTAAGATTTGAAAAAAAAAAGAAGGATACCTGTAAAGAGAGTTCACGTTGAGGGAATGAAGAGACTGTTGATAGCGTGTGTTTACCACAAATAAACAGGGGATTTTGGACGAACAAGCGAGCTGCAAACATAATATATGGATAATACATAATCCGATGTGCATACACACGTATTTGCATCCCTATAGCAGCGCATACACTCGGTCGAGCAAGAGAGGGTGTAGGAACGCTCGGATTTCTAGCTCTCCGCGTTCGTGCCTTGTCTTCTGTACCAACTGTCGTTATAACTACAACACATATTCACTTCTAGCTCCGGGTTATACGCATAAACGTTCCTCCCTCCTCTTGCCTATTTTCTCTTACAATCCCTCACTCGCAGCACTGATGACACTCTCTCTTCCATTCCCTTCCCTTTCTCCTCCGATTTCAGCGATGTACAACACACAGCCTATCGTCGTTGTAGTTGGCTCGATGGCGTTATTACCCCTGTCGCACAAAGCTTTGATTTTCCGTCCCAATACACCCTCGCTCGATTATTTTCCTCAATTAATCTATAATTCGATAAATACCGTCGAGCGATGCCCATCAATTTGCCTGTGGTGATGCCCCAACGTAACCTAACGGATAGTATACCCTACACACAGCATTCGAAGGGCGGAGGGGGGGGGGGGGGGGAGAGGAGAGCTAACAAGGTGTTGTCAAGGTAACGCTCGTTTTTTGCATCACCAATCCAGAAATCGCATTCCTATCCACATCGTTTTGTTCCATGCTTCACTCTTGTGCTATTTTCCGCGAAAATTCCTCAGCGGTAAATATCACTGTCATTCATCTTTTCACCTTTATGGAGATTCTGCTTAAAAGTGAGCAAATTGACTGAGCATGAAAACAGCTGGACCCTTCTAGCTCGCGTCGAAATACAGAAATCGTAAATCTCCAAATTTTCATGAGATGAAATTAACTTGGAAAATTTGGAGGGAGCCGTTGAAATAAATTATGAAAATTCATTATAATCAAAGGAATAACTCTTGATAAATGAACGGCGAGATCGAGATTCTCAAGGGGTAAAAATGCGTCAATTTTGTCTGGAAGATTTTATGTATAATGATGTACCTTCAGAATACATAGTACAACTATATAATGTAATTTATGCATATAGCTATATGGCCTTTCGCTCGTGGCCACTGAGTAACTGAGCTGCGGTTACATTTCCAAGTTTGCTTCCCCTCGGGGCTATACTATTACAAGCACGACCGCGGTTTCTGATGTAAGTTAATACTGCGTCGTTCCCGAGAACCGTAGAAGAGCATCGCTAGACTCAGAGGCAGTGGCGGAATTGGTATACACAGAAATAATAAATATTCTCGTTCTTTAACATCGTCTGGTCTAAATAACGAAATAATTTTTTGATTTAATTTTTAAAATCTCGTGGATAAACATTTGTTTGAGAATTTTGAAGATATTTTCGAATTATTCTTCGGGCAATGGTCTCATGATTATGGGATGATTAATAACGGCATTCGAGTGTTTCCCATTACAGTAAAGTCGATTAAAAGATGAAAAAAAAAAAACTCTAAACAATATGAAAATCTTTGCAAATTGGAGAATGGCAAATTTTTCGAAGTAAGCTTTTCAGCTGATTTTACGTGAACACGTAAAACAGCGGAGTTTTCTGAAAAAAAAAAAAAGAAATCATTGATTGCGCGTATTGCTTCACATACGTATATGAGATCGTTCTGTATAAATAGATACTGATGTTGAGAAGGAAAAAGAGAAGTAAGACGGTTGAGACTGAAGATAGTCGCCAGAGAATCGGGTGGAGCAGACAGTGTGGATTGAGAAAGGAGAGACGATGTGACTATTCTAGGAATCGTTTTCCAGGCTCTTTTGGATCTCGGACTGTCTTCGCGATCTAGAAAAATCAGTATCTGCAGAATTTTTCTCGACATTGCACCAGAGAATGGGATCGAAGCGAGTAGTATTCCACGTCGTGGAGGTAGTCATCCAGTTCATCCGGCTAGAAATAGATGGTGGTATGGAGGTTGAAATGAGACTCGAAGATGTGCTTCTTGGGGTCAACGACTAACGTTTCTTCGTCTTTTTTACAAAACCATCGGTGGTTTTTCGTCAGAAAAAAAAACGCGTATATAACTCTAACGCTTTATTCGAGAAGTCATGAAGGTTATACCATGAGGACGAAACTCGAGTCACTGAAATACGAGGAAGAGAGAGAGAGGGAAAAGTGTATCTTGGGTCTCTTCTACTCATGAGTTTTGGTGACTCTAGTCAGCCGCGTCCGATCTGACAACTTTTGAAAAAGGTGAATCGATTGTGCGATCCCATGAGAGAACAGTACTATCAAAAGAATTTCCGTCTTTTTCTGAGTCTTTGCGCAACCGCAGTTTCCTTTGCTTCCTTATTCTCTGGTTTGTCTGTTGTATACAAATATATGTATATACAGACACTTTGTGTGTGAACGAACACGTTGGCGACTGTTTTTTCATTGTGAAAACAAATTCGCTTTCGGGACGAATGGTCCTCCAGTCATTGTGTGTACCAGACAATCCTTCTTTCCTCTGCTCCTCCCACCTTCCTCCTTTATACGTCTCTTTTCATCTTTTCCTCATACTGCAGCACGTTTCTAGATCGTAATTCTTCTGTCTTTTTCTTCAATCATTCTCTTTTTCTTTACTTCTCACTTCCGAATCTCTCTCTCTCTCTCTTCATCCCTCTTTCTTTCTCTTTCTTTCCTGATCACCCCAAGATTCTATCCCAGGGCACTCGTCAACCTCAACCTCCAGTAGCATTCGTCAAACCTCTTCTCTGCAGCCCCTCTTCCGGTATAGTTATCTCTCTTTCGTGTCCAGCCAGCTTGAGATGAGCTCAGCAATTCCAGAGACAGATTCTGATCACCAGGTTTTTTTCTTTAAGCTTTCTTCGCTCACGAAAATCACTAAAAAAAATGTGAATGTCCTGTTTTTCTATCGACTGGGCGCGAGAATGAGTTATTCGATATCCCGAACATTTGGAGGATGTTTTACGAGACTGTAGCAATGACAAGTGAAGACGAATTATTGTGCACAAAGAGAATGAGCCTTCTTGTCCCCTTCGAAACAGACCATTTTCTTTGTACGGACATATTCCCGAATAATTTTTCACAAATCAAGTGGAAGGCAGGTTGTTCAATAAAAAGTTGTCGGAATTATGAGAACCATAATCCGTACAAAATTCAAATAATTCAGTTGATGAAAACAGCTAAATATTTATCAAGAAAACAGTTGTCGACTCCATAATTGTTGACCCGAAAGTAGTTTTTGATTTTCAGTATTTTTGTCAAAGATCATCAAGAAAGGATCTTTCCACGTTTTTCAATCCACCTTCTTCGGTTATTCGTATTTGTATTTCATCTTTTAAAATATCATCAACCATTCGGAAGTAGAAACAGGAGTCTTGAGGTGTAAGGTCCAACTTCATCGAGCTGTGGGTTGATAATTCTCTGTAGAGATTCTGTAGACTCGCGAAACCCAGTTAGAGGTGGCACGGTACAGTGCCACGATGCTCTTGGTTAAGTCAGTCTGATTTGTGCAAACTCTGCGAACAACCCTTCTCCACTCCTCCGGCGTCTCCCACTATCGGAATGCTGCTGGTCTTGTGCGGACGTTTCCCCTTATACACACAAACGCAGATCCAGAAACGTTGGTTTCCGTGTGGTTGTCTAACGCTCAGCTGGGCAACCCTCGTCGGGAGCCACGAAGCGAATCAGAAGCCTGAATTTCATATTCATCGACTTACGGTTAATTACGGTATTGGCCCCCGTAGACGTTGATGGTCTTCGGGGTCGTCACTCCTTCCACAGTTTTCTCGTTGAGACTATGAGGCAACGGTCTTGTTTCATCATTTCCTCGTTTCGCACACTCTCTCGCGTATACTGTTTCGTTACTAACCAATTCGACGACGACAACTTTAAGAGGGATCGTGAGAGAGTAAGAGAATGTGGCGCGTACAAGCGATGGTAGATTCGCTTTGGAATCGATGTATATTTACGGAGTCGAATGAAACTCCGCTAATACCCCTAACTAAATAGAGGGATGTAAAAGCTCGAAGGAATTATAGGTATTTTCAGGATCGATGGTACGTAGGACACGATCCTTCATTGTCTTTGGAACATTACTGACCCCCTTCCTCTCGAACTGTGATCATTCATTGCCAGAAAAAAGACGACGATCGTTAAACACAAGTTTAATTCGAAATCTCAACTAACTAACAACTATTTACTCCCTGCTGAAGACACTCGTACAAGTCCATATAAACATACACATGTGCTTTATTCGATCGAATTCTCGAGGTAGAAGCACGGTGAAGCTTTTGTGGCGCGACAACCCGAGCTAATACCTTTTGGGAGGTCTCTCTGCTGAGTAAGCCTGTAAACGCGTCTACATCTTCACATTTATACCGTAGCATACTCAGTCTGAGAGAATTTGGAACGACTGGGTATGGAAGCAGTGCAAAGGGGGATCCGCCAAGCGCATCAGATGTGCCTTGAGGCTGTTAAGATTCGAGGAGAGAGATCGGTTTGTCGATGATGAGGTAACGATCGTTTTCTCTCTCTCTCTCTCTCGCAACTCCCAAGAGAGATAATATAGTGTCCGTATTTCTGTCCGAGTGTGAAGTAAAGATGCTCTAGATCAAACTCCGCCTCTCGGAGTGGATACTCGCAGTTCCTCTAACTCAGTAGAGTTTACTAGTTTTACTACGTCGTTAAGGTTAAAAAAAAACGAGATCGAGATGGCATTCGGTTATTTTACGTTGAGGCCATGACGCTGCCTCGAAAGATAAAAGATCCTGGAAGATACGATGATGCGCTTTCCGAGAAATCGGAAGCTCGTTTTACAGGTTACTTCACGGAGGTGGCGTTGGTAATACCTTCGTCATTTAGCACTCGTCGAATAGCTCCTCTCTAAATATAAATTTTGACGAGTAAAACAGCATCATTTCGAAGCCTGTTTCACTTTTTTTTTGCCTTTATCGAATCCATGCTCGGTTATGTAGCTCGTGTATATTTACACCGAAGTTGCTACAAACATGCGAGTACCATTTAATGTATCGCGCAATCGTCCGGACGTGATGAGAGCCCGTACAAGGATTCGCTCGAACGGGCAAATCTAATCTTTGCAAACAAAGAGGCAGGAAAGCAACAAAAAAAGAAGAAAGAATAAAAAAACTGAAACAACAAAAATGATTGTGGAACGCGTCCTGTATGAACGATAAATAGCGCGAGTGTGTGCCGGAGGATTGTTTCATGCATATGAAAGGAACAAAGCGAGTGTACATGTGTATACAGATGACCGAAACGGCTATACACAGGCTGGATGCTCTCAGTTTCGCTCGGTATGTATGGGCGATCGTGAGCTCAACGCTCTCGCGCTACAACAGCACCGGCTCACCACTAGTACTAAGCAGACATTTAAATTCAACGACACGTAGCGAACCTAGCCGCGTTTTTTTTTCTTCTTTTTTTTGTTTTTTTACCATACCTAACAACGGGATAGCAGTGCCATCACCCTTTTCCACACGACTACGAAGTATAGGGCGCACGGGTACAGCATGGAAAAATCGGCAGGGAAAAGCCTGACGGCGACACCGTGGTGTGCCGGGTCGATCGGATGCATATATATGTGTCCCAATGTTCTCCTTCCCTTTAAATGTATACCTATCTCTCGTTCGCCCTCATCATTTTTCTCTTTCTGCACTTTTCTCTGTATAGTTTCGCTCCATTCTAAACGCCAGCATTCCCGACGAACCAACACCCTCCTCCTCCTCCTCCTCCTCCTTCTCGAAGTATAGTTGAACCTCTGTGAACCTCTGTCTCATCCTCTTTCTTACCCCGCACTCGACTCCGGTTTAATGATCCGCAAAATCGTGGCCCAATATGCGATAAGTCTATGCGCACTGCTCTCGGCTTCACGACGGCAGATACCACCCTGCCTGGTATATATATATATAGATACATACCAACGAATATTGAGATACGAGGGAGAAAAGAAGTCCGACGTTTCATTGGGGTGGCGAGAAAAAGTTCGCTCTGTAAATTTTCCACGATGAAGGAGAAAGGCTAAGAGATTTGTGATTTTTCGGAAAGTACCACAGCCAAGGGTTAATCTCTGCTACCAGAGATCGGGTTAAGTTTAAACGGTTAATTTTACTTCATCGAACTTGGTTCGTGATTATTCCTCCAACTAGTTCGAGTTATTATTTATCGATCGGATTAATCGATGCAATTTAATATCGTGTGCTTTTTTTTCGAGCTCTTTCATTCTGACGAAAATCGTATGATCGAGATTGGACAACGGCCAATCGAGGCGTTTACCCATATTCGGTTAAAAGCTAATAATACCGTTTCCCTAAATACACTCGTATATCGTGACTCGTAACGCGACGATAACGCCGTTAACGCTCATGAAAAATGAGATAATTACGGACAAAGTGATTGTTCCTATCATTTTTCAATGTGGTCGAAAAAACGATCGCGTTTATTCAGATCGATTCGCACATAGTAGCCGATGAAATTGATACTCAAAATTATTGGTCCATCTTCCTGTCAACGTTTGAGCTCAATCATTGATTTTTCATAATTCATATTTTTCACACGATTGACAATTGAGATGCATCGATGTGGTGGAACTGAACTGAAATTCTGTACACTCTCGAAAAACACTTTAATCCCAAAGATTCTTTCATCGCGTAAAAAGCAAAGTTGCTTTTTACGATTTCTAAACTATTCATAAATCGTGAGAATTTGTATATACCCGAATAGAAGGCAATTAAAGGGTACTGAGTGCTCGGGGAAAAAGAGTTGAGTAACTGCTAACGGGAAATTGCTCCTTAAGAGGAATGAGTGAAAGGATGTTTGAACGAATTATCAATGGGTTCTCGGGAAAAAGTATTTATCTGTAACTTTGCAGGAGTTGGTGTTGTATTTATGAGATGTTCAAATGAGAGATAGAGAAATTTGCTGAAGGTAGTGAGCACGAGAAATTCAAGAGTAGACTCTCAATAAGACCCGTTTGAATTTCGAGAGGACTCGAAGTTAACCTCGCCACCTTTTCCGCGCATAATTTTTGCGAGTGAAGTCTTTTATACATTTTTTTTTTTCATTGAATTTTTGAATAATTTATTTTTTCCTTTCTTTCGGCCTGAAATGACATGTCAAAGTTGGGAACCTCTGCATAGTTAAATCTTAAACCGGTAGGATGAGAAAGCTCGAGGTCTGGAGAGTCGGGTACAAGAGAGAATTGCGGGGATGGAAAAGCAGAGGGGGCGAGAATGCGGTGCGGTGGAGGGTGGCTGGAGGCCACGGGGCGGAAACGGTCGCCATTTCCT
Organism: Campoplex capitator; assembly: GCA_037576405.1. NCBI lineage: Eukaryota > Metazoa > Arthropoda > Insecta > Hymenoptera > Ichneumonidae > Campoplex > Campoplex capitator. The sequence continues at coordinate 130,585 of JARBWI010000323.1, read as the reverse complement.
GGTGACGCGAAGACGCTCATCCGACCCTCTTCGTTCCTCTACTCCCTTGCTGATGCTTTCTCTCTTCCCCCCCCCCTCTCTCTCTTTCTTACTCCTTTACTCTTTTCCTCTTAGCCTATTTCGTTTTGTGACTACTACCGGAGCTATTCCCATCCACTCTCCTCATTTCGCGTTCTTTGCGTTTTCTCACTCCACACGGTGTGCTCTCTCATCATACGACCAGGCCAAAATCTTACGCGATCGTGCGGGAATGCTCACAGGGGAGATAATTCGGAGGATGATAGGAGAAAGAGAGGTGAGAAGAGAGAGAGAGAGAGAGAGAGAGAGTCAGTGAGTGAGAACGAGGGAAAAGCTTCTCGCCTATATATACACTGAATATTTTGGTGATTCGTGACTGAGAGGAAAAAAGGATGATGAGATGTTGGGAGTTGAGAGCACCGAGCATTAACGGTCTGTCGTCAAAATGGACCATGCGACAGAGACCTCTGTCTTTTTACGGTACCCTTACATTTCGTTTTTTGTTTCCTCTCGCGGTGAGTATCCTTTCTGGCGGGACAATAAAAAGAAATAGTAATCATAAAGTCTGGACGAAAGAGGAAGAGCGTAACCGCGCGCGCTCTTACGGCCGAATGTTCCCGAATGAAAAAAGTACTTGTTATTTACTTTTCTGTTCTTTTTTTTTCTTTTTCTTTCTCTGACAGGTAATGAAACGAGAGAAAAAAAGTACATATGATGCATCGGTCGTTCAGTTATTTATGCCGAAAACTGTATATCGCTGACCGTTGTATCGAATTTTTGAGAATTACAAATGGTGAAGCCCGCAGGACTTCTCTACGGTTTGTCCGTTCGCCCACCTCGTCTCCGTACACCCTGCATTACCATCTCCCTTCCCAACACCAAAAACCATTACATAGGAATAATATCGTTCCGGATGCAATGGCACGAATTTATCTGGCGAAACGTTGTAAACGATAGAGCAACGGTATAAAAGCAGCAGCAGCAGCACCGGCCATACTCTCTTTATCTCCCTTGCCCTTACTTTCTCTCTTTCTGGCCACAGGGATATGAGCCAGCGGCGGGCCATGGCGAGAGAGAGAGAGAGAGAGGGGTACACCCGCGGATGAAATAAATTATGCACGCGCGTCGCGTACGAGTGCGCACGGATGCTCGCTGCTTTTCACGGGTAACGGCTTAATCGGCGATGGAGAACCTCGAGAGCAAGCACGAGGGCAAACTACCCGGTTGAATTTTGCGAGTTTGTACGGGAGGGATGAAACAAATGAAACATAAATATATATGTATAAAGAGAAAGATAGAAAAAGAGGAGGTCAGAGAAAAGAGAGAAAGGAGGATGGATATATAGAATGGACCAGAAAACTGAAACGTGGCCAAATCGAAATTAACTCGCGCGTAACAAAGCCGCGGCTGAAATATTAATTACCTGAAAATGAGTGGAATATAGGTCACAGCCGGCGAGTCGTATGGTAACTATAGTTAAAGGGCAAAGCCAGAGTGCACTGCACTCTGTACATTCGTAAAGCGGGAATACGAGAAAAAAAAGAAGGAAAAAACAAAAAAAAAATGGAGCTAAAAGGGGTTTGCGATTCAATGCAATTCATGCAAGAGCTACGGGTTGAATTCTCTGCGTTTCACCTGTGGGGACTAACGCGTAAAGAGTAGTTACTCAGTGTGTATATGTTCTCACATGCAACGATAACTAGCTCCAATAATCCACCGACGAAAATGTGCGGGCACGCCCATACTTTGTGCCCGCATCGACTCACTTTTCCCGCTCATAAAAACAAGACAAAAAAATTAACAAAAAAAAAAAAACAATCTAAAAAATGTTCGTGAGCTGCTGCTGATGCGCGGACAAATTTTTTGATTCTACCAGTTTTTTTCATCGAACGCTTCTCACTCCGCGTAGACGAAGTTGAAATTGGTTACTCTCGTATAATGAGAAATTAACGAGATGACGGGCTGCGGTTGGGTTGGCGAATGTCCTGAGGGGTTAAATCTTGTAAGACTCGTGTTTCATTGAAGAAAAATGTGACGGCTTTTTTTTTTTTTTTGCAAATAATGTTAGGATAAAGATGTTATTTGATCGTTAACACAAAATGCTTTTTCATTGAGTTAATATTAATTGCGAAATGATTCTAAAAACGTTCAAATTTACAGCTTCAACGGTTCTCTTTCTCTGTTATTATTTTTATTCGAATATTTATTCTCACTATTTGGATATTTTCATCAGATTTATGTTGAATCGTCAGCAGATAGGGAAGAATTAATTTTTATCGAATAATTATCGATTGACAAGTAATTATGGCATCTCGATGCTGCTAATATAATTGCAAAACATTGGAAAATCGTCAGAACCGACCAATCGCTCTCGGTTTCTGTCAAAAGCTCCTACGATCTTGTACATCGTGTCCGATCTCGCTGCTCTCACGTCGCCCCTTTCTATTTATTCCCTCTCTCTTTTCCTCCCTCAACCTTCTCGACTGTCGCTACTCTCTTTCCTTGTTTGTTTGATTGTTTGTCGAAAGCTGGCAAATATTGGTCGATCCATTTGCTCTGCACGACCGTGGGTTCCTGATCTCTTCTTCTCCCTTTTTACCTCTCTTTCGTTCTCATCGTCGATTTATATATGTATATAAATTTCACTCGGTGTACGGACTCGTTATTGCAAAATGTATTACGCAACCTCCATACTACCAGGGACTGATGTCTTTGCTTCGCGGTGAACCGATAGCTCAAAAATATTTGAGTTTCATTACTGCTTTGTTCGCATATTCATCGCTATCGTATACTCGAATTTTAGTATCCAGCACACATAAGCATATCCAACAGCTTATTATACAGGGACGTTGATGGATTGGCAGAAAAATGAAAAGATCTCGTTCAACAATTTGTTAAAAAAGTCTTTGTTTCGGGTCAATAGTATTGGGGACAGTGAGAATGAGCGAGGATGAAAGTGTATTTGACTTTTTATAATTATTTAACGAGTTACAAAATGATTGCATTGATCACTATTAATTTAAGAACATAAAAGAAAAGAATCGAAAAAAATTGTACAAAAATAAAATTTATCAAGCATATTTTTCGTTTTTGGCCAATCGTATATATTTCCTTTTTTTTCAGTAGTTTGAGCCTGATAAGGCATTAACGTCAGCCCGAAATTTCTGGTTCCTTTCACCAAGAATAAACAGTCGGGGTAATCAGAAGTAACGAGACATCTCGGATCCTTTTTTGGTGCAAGATATGAGATGCTGAGAAAAGAAGACTCGAGTTAAAACCGAGTGAGGAAAATGACGTTTGGGCGAAGAGAGATCGTCGAATAATAAAAAAAAAAAAAAAAAAAAAAAAAAAAGGGCAAAAATGTCCGAGGGAAGGTTCTGTAGGAAATAAAAAATGCTCGCCCGTTGCGAATGTGCTCCGGACTCATTTCCCGGCTACATGCCACGACAGGAGACGTAATAAAAGGGAAAAGCATAGCGGTAAGTCAAATTACGTCGACAAGAATTTATGATACTGATTCGAGAAACGAGAGGAAAATGGGAGCGAGAGACCATTCTCTGTCTGTATTTCTTTCTCCCTCCATCTTTCTCTCTTTTGTCCAACATCCAATGTAGCATTGCACATGGCCGAGCTTCGAACGGTTGCACACACGAACCCTATATATATATATCTGTCTCTCGATTTACCACCTCGCGACTCGTTCGCACGCAGAAAAGAACGGGTCACACCGTGCAATGTATCTCTATCGGGCTTCGAGCACATATACCCAACGGTTATCTTTCCTTTCTATCCATTGCCGGACAGGTCGGACGAAATTAGTTTTTATTTTCATGCCTGGCACTCCTCTCAGTTAGAAAATTTTATGAAAAGTGATGAAAATTCATGGCTTTCGACCATCCGCGTCCTCAAAATAAGGACTGTTTACCCCTGAAGTATTTATGCCGACAGCAGCTCATATTTTAACGATTCATTGCAGAATGGAAAATATTCTATTCTGGTTAATCAAAAAAGGGAGAAAGAGAACAAAAAATTCCGTCCAATTTCATTTGACTCCAGGACAATTCGTCTTTCATTTCATTGAAATTCAGTGAAGGAGAGATCTTTCAAGATATACGACGCGGAGAAAAAAAAATATTCATATTTTTATTCTAGTCGTTTTTGGAGCTTTAATAGGTTCGGGAGAAGAAATGTTAACCTCTCGAATTCTCTAGCCTCGAGGATTTTCAAACAAGATTGAGAGAAAAAGACATCGAAACACAAGATCCAAACGTTATTGAGAGAAATAAAGTGAATGTGTAGTGGCGAGGCAATGGAAAGTGAAGGAAAAACAGTCCAAGAGAAAGAGTGGTTACTTATGTGAAGTACTTGAGGAATAAGAAGGAAATGTGGTCGTTAGAGGATACCGGATAGACGGAGATGGTTTAGGGTGTAGGAAAACGTAAGAACGATGAAATGAAGTATAGCGGAGGGTGAAATCGGGCCAAGGTTATTCCGTACAATCGTCGTTACAACGACTCCGGTCTTTTCTTCCTCATCGTCGCCGTAGTCGAGACGGACGATTCTAGACCATCCCCCAAGAGCGTGGCTCTTCTCTCAATTAGTCGTAGACTCTCTGTTCCTCCCATTCAACCTCTCATTTGCCCTCGTCTCTCTGCTGAATTCGCACCGTTGAATCTCGTCTATATACTGAATTTCTAGACGTCGGCTTTCTTGGTCATGCTCGGCTCTATCATCTCTTGGTTTTCCCCTTTAACTCGTCGTCTTCCCTTTTCTCCGCTCTATGTTTTAGGCTCCTCAGTTCTTCGACCTAGGGAGTTTCTAACAGTAGTTATGGTATCGACAGAAACGGTCGATCACGCTTCTCTCTCTCTCTCTCTTCCTATCTTCCTTCCGGTTTATCAATCTCTTGTCCTTTCTTCTCTGTTTCCCGTTTTCTCTTTCTAATTCTCTCTTCTCTTCTCTTCTCATTATCCAACTATCGTCGTATCTCTCTCTCCCTCACTGATCCTCTTTGTCTTTATCGAAGCGGTGACTTCGAATTTCTCTGATCGTTTCCTCGTAGCGTCTATTAGTTCTTGAGGTTCTCCGTGAAGCTGAAGGAAGGTTTCCGTCTTGCGGTGACTGCAAAACTCTGCCTCGGTCTCTAGCGCGCAGCACCGGCAAAGGGGGGGAGGGGATGAACGGAGGGGTAGTAATGTCCAATTGTTAGGAGGATCCCAACTTTCGATCGTGCTTTTGAATCGTAAATGGGGATGGGGAATGAACCAATTTGTTGAAAAAGATCGATAAGAAAATAGCAAAGTCCTGAATGAAGATTGCCACTTAGTTAGGACCCGGATTTTCCTTCATCATGAATTTCGTGCTTTCTATATAGTTTTTTTTTTTTTTTTTTTTTTTTTAATGACCATATTCTTCCGGGGGATAAGTAAATGGGTGAATACTTTTCATAGAATGAACCTTCAAAACCTGTTGCCTTGCTCGAAAAGTTTATCGTGAAAATTCACCATGAAACAGAACAAGTGTCCAACAACGTGCCAAGATTTGACACATTGAACTTTCGGAAAAGTTATTTCTCAATTCACGATCGTGAAAACAGAAACTTTATCACTGCTTACATAAACATTTATATACATAAATGTAAACGCGGTGTGTGTATGTGTCACGGGCGATGATACGTCTTTTGTCGTTATCCGTTGTTCGTCGTATTGAATACATATAAACCTCGGTAACTATAGACCAGAGATACATGACGCGAAGCGAAAAAAGTTTCAGCAGCAAGAAAGTTTCGAACGGATCCGGTACTACCGGACTCTCTCGAGTACATACACACATATATATATTTATACATGAAAAACAGGTCGCACTCTTTCTTCGTCTTCTCCATCATCCTGGTATATTGGTTGGTAGAGTTTGGTGGGATCGAACAATCATCGAGAAGTCGAACGTGGATGTATAGTAAAGCATCGGATCAGTCGGTCGCACTCGCTACTTTAGGATATCACGTTATTCGATCTCGAGGCAGCCGCTCGAGTGATCCCCAAGAAAATTGGGGTGTACGTGAAGAGGGAACGAGAGAAGAACAAGAAGAAAAAAAAAGAAGAAGAAGAAGACGAAGACGAAGAGTAGAGGACAACGTGGTAACGGAGAAGGGGAGGGGAGAGTGGAAAACAGTGAGGCTGCTCTATGTGTGTCCTGGTTTGGGGTCCCTTGTCCGCCTTCTCTGGAGGCCATGGGGCAAGAGGTGACATGGGATAATATTGGAGGTCGAGCTGAAACACTCGATAGGAATATGGTGACCGTTGCTGTACGGATCTGGCTCCTTTCGCCCCTCCTGCATCACGTTCCTTCTCGTTTCTATGCTCCGCGGTACTTTTCTTCCAAGTTTCCAGCACTCACACGGGGGAGTTTCTTCCTTGATGCTACTGGGGCATATTCTCCTCTGTCTTTCTTTCACTCCCACTTTAAAGTCGAACTTAGGACGAGAGCAGCGCATCATGCACTTTGTCTCTTTCTCCTTTAGTTCATTCTCATTTGGTATTCCAAGAGACGCCTATGCCTCCCTATCTATTACCCCTCCTCAACTTTCTTCGATCTAGTCGTTTTGCTCTCGTTTTACCGATTTATGGATCCGGTCTCGTGCTCACTCCGGGGTTAGCCTTGTTTGAATTACCCTGCATCGCTGCTGCTGCTGCTTCTGCTGCTACTGCTTCTACCTAGCTACCTTCCGCATCTCTTATCCCTAACCTTCTCCACCTCCTTGCGCGTGCCTTTTGCTCGTAGCCCTCGTGCAAGTGTATGCGAAAGCTCGAGCTCTCTGCCTCCACGCTCTCATCTCTCTTCCTTCCTCTCTTTCTCTTTCTCTTATTCCTTGTCTCTGCCTCTCCGAATGTTTTCCGAGACAGAGGTCGTCAGCGAAGTTTACCACGCTGTTCTCAAGCTGCCTCTTTCTCTTCATCAGAATATATTCCAGAGGCAGCAGCCCTCCCCCCCCCCCCCCCCCTCCTCCGGCACACTCTATCCTTTTCTTCCGTTCTGCTCGTACCCCACGTAGCCAACTCCCACTTGTCCTAATCTCCCGTTGCACAGAATTCACTGATTTCTATGAACCCGCTTCGCGAGATACCGAGCGAGTATAAGATGTGCGATGGAGAAAGAGAGGACTCGAAGCCACCGAACACGAACACTGTATGTGGCCCCCCCATGGCTTATTTTCATGGTATAACCAACCGGAAGTTGAAGAAGGAGAGTATGTGAGGGGGGGGGGGGGGACGTGGAGCACTCCAGCCGGGCACAACAGGCTGTACCAAAGTGAAACTTAACTCATGAGAACAAGTACGAGCTAAGAAATCGTATATAGATATAGAGTATCGCGGGATGCTACGTCAACGGGAATTAACTTGGTGGAAGTCTCGAAGCGACTCTCGCGAGAAGCTTCAACGGCATAGCGTTCAACGATACGCATTTCTACATACTGCTCTTGGGCAATATACTCTGTAAAGTTTCTTACTCGCGACGGAGCAGAGAGAATAAGAGGCTAATGAGAGAATAAGGGAGGTGCACGAGTATAGTTGAGAAGAACAAAAATGAAGTCGTCCGTTAAAAATCTTTAGACTGGTAACGATTGGGCCTCAGTTAATCAGGATCTTGTACGTGCTTCATAAACTTCTTCAATCATTACCCGTTATTCCTCTTTTCCGATACGTTCTTTGAACAAGTGTCAGGCGAATGGGGAGTGTTATTCGATAGCTTTTTCAACGTGACTAATGGTGAAACGATGATGGAACATCGAGTCGTGTTATTATCGGTGAAAAGCCGATACCATTATTGAAGCATCTCTCATTCGCATCTTCGATTATCGAGACGACGACTTATTATTATGGCCGAGGTTAACGAGGGTGAAAATAAATCTGGACGATTCGGTTGATTCATCGAATCTGCGAGGGATGTTTTGGTAGAAAAATCCTGTTTCTTCAGTTGCCGAGTTATTGATGATGCGTTAATGTACATTGATTATTATTATTTTTTTTTTCATACACGTTCTATAGACATTCGTAGACGTGTGTATTTAAAATGGCTATAGTTATTGAAGCCCAACAGCCTGCGTTTTGCTTGGGGCAGAAGAGGATGAAAGGAGACAATGTGCCCCCAACATGGAAAATTGCTGGTCTCGTCGGCGCGCGTACTCAACCGAATACCACGGCGATTTCTCTGTCATCGAGTTTGCCTCCCTCTCGTCTGATGGCTCCTCTCGCTTTGACGATTATCCAACGATCGGGCATTTTAATGGGGTGACGAGACAACCAGAGAGAGAGAGAGAGACGAACCGTCCAAATGGTCACGCGGCTTTTCCATCTGCCGATTCACCCATGCAGACACAAAGTTCCCTCGGTATTTTGTTTTTTTTTTTTTTTTTTTTTTTTTTTTCACATTCGCGTGTATGGGCAAAGAGAGGTTGGATGGAAAGAAGCGAATAGTGGGTTTCGGTGTGTCGGGTTAAAGAGAAAGAGCGAGGAAAAAAGGAGTGGCGGTACATTTATATGTACTCCGATGTATACATATATACATATTAATGTATAATCTAGCTGGAGAAGATAGTGGACTGTAGGGGTGAAAAGGCGTGGGTTATACGTGCGCTTGCACTCTTACTCTCTTTCTCTCTCTAACTCTCTTTCTCTCTGTTTCTCTTTTTCCCCCCAGGCAAATCCCGCCGCGCGCTTCAACAAATTTCGTTGGAACTGGAATAAAAGTAATTAGAGGCATTCGTGTCGTCCTGTAATTAGCTTGTGTGCGCACTTTCCAGCACGCCAGCACGCTCAGTACAGCGGCTAATGTGATTCTTGTGACAGAGCCCCGTCGTCGTCGTCGTCGTCGTCGTCGTCGCCCTCTTCGTCGTCGTTGTTCTCGTCCAATTTCACGCCGTAGTATCGCAGTCAGTTATACCGACCGAAGCAAAAGGGCGAGGGAATCAAGCTACCAAATGCAGGAGACATGAAATGCCTCTTAAACCTTATCTCGCCAAATTCCCTAGGAGTGCCCTCGTCCATAAACTTATATATTAAAAGTTATATACGATGTACACGAGACTCTTATAACGTGAGTCTCTGTGTTCGCCTGTCTCCTGGCTATTTCTTTTCATGCAGCTCGATCTGCGCTCATCCCTGTTCAGGCACTTAAAACCGGAACATTCAGCATTGCAGGTAATGTTAGTGTAAAATTAAGTGTGTTATTTCAGTCACTGCGATTGATATTCTACATCATTCTTATTCGTATTACTCTCTTTATTTATGGATCCATAGAAAAATTAATGCTCCCGGATGCCATTAAGCTTAAAGATGCATTAAATTATTAATGTATATATACATAGAAATTCAAAGGAAATATATAGCGTATAGTGAAAAAAGCAGGCAAAGTTCGGAATGAGAAGGTTGGAAAAACGGAATAAAAGATTCAGGAATACGTGACGAATAAATGTGCTCGAAAGAGCGCCTATATAGGTCCATTTAGCCTCTCTGTATTTTTGTAAAGCACGTTCATGTAGATATGTAATTTCCTTTTTACTACTGTAATTCCCTCATCCTATAACTTCTACGAGGACGATAGAATTTCTATGGTTCTGGATGCAGTGCATCGTAATACTAAAATTTAAAGCGACTGAGAAACAAGATTATCAACCTTCTGAGTCACGAATTTTCAATTGGATAGTAAAAATATTTCTCGTGGATACTTCTTACAAGGATATTTGACGATGCGAACATACGGCTCGGAACATATTCAGACGCACGTTTGACAGTGTGATTTCTTGGCCCTGCCTTGCGCCCTTTTTTTTTCTTTTCCTTTTTTTTGTACCTATCGGAAACAAGGTTCTCGACTCTTTCGATCGTGACTCGATATAAAGGATATCGTAAATTCGAATACGATGGCGCTGTAAGGTATGAGGAAAGAGGTTCGATGCGATTTCACGACTCTCCTATGTCTCTTTTTGACGATTTCGTTCTGTATTCTAGTGCCCAAATAATACGTCTTTCAACCATGTTTCAGAGGCAAGAGGCGAGCTTTTTTTTTTTTTCTTCTGTTGCTCGTAAAAAAAAACATTCCCGGACTTTTTCTTTCTCTTGCGTCGACGAGAGAAAGATTTATAAATCATGATTAAACGCACGAGTTCGCTTCGAACATGTTGAAAAAAAAGATCCCACGTGCACACTACACTCGCACTATGTTTCTTTCGAGATCGTTAAATTCGAAGGGTTGCGTGCCCGTACAGGTGTAGAAGCTGTTTTTATTTCGTGCCACAAGAAGAGATGTGTAAGCCACCAAGACACGACACTACTTACTCCCGTAACCTCTAGAGACAATAATTATTCCCTCTCTCTCTCTCTCTCTCTCTCTCTCTCTCTCTCTCTCTCTCTCTCTCTCTCTCTCTCTCCTGGCTTATCTTACTGATCCCTCACGCGAAAAGCTTCCAAAATGGGGAACAAGATAGAAAAGGGATGTAGGCTTGACAGTTGATTCTGGAGCATATATATATATCGATGGAATTCGATGGGTGACCTGTTTTGCTTCAGCTACGACTGTACACACTTATTTCGTATGTATAATACAGAATATTTATGCACTCTTGGTATTCCAAACATTTTATTTTCCTTTGATATTCTTGTGGTACACGTTTTTACTAAAAAAAAAAAAAAAAAAAATAGTGGCTTCGAGATGGAGGTTTCTGAAAAAAAAAATCTTGAGAGATGCCTCATACAAAGTGGAAAAGAATCGTGAAAGACACTCTCTAAATCCAATTGTCCGAGTTTTCTTCTCCGTATACTCAAAATTCATGGATTCTTTAAATCTGTATTTTATAAAGTGCTTCAATCTGATATCGAAATTTAAATTCATGAGATAGAACTTGTGTTACGAAAATTCGAAATTTTTCATCGACGTTCCTTTGGCACGACGAATTACGGACTTTGCCGTAACAAGCACGTTCCAACTTTAATGAATTCCGGAATTAACGACTTTCGACGATCAACAGAATATCCTTGGATGACCATGACACTTGAGACATAAATTGATCGCCGGCTCATGTTAATGACGATGTTTATCAATAAGGGCTTCGCTTACTTGCATCATCATCGTTAGATTCGATTTTCGGATAAAAAATGATTGCACGAGGAATGTACCGCCGCGTAATATATCATCGAGGGTCGAGGAATAAATAACTTCACATGTAGAAAGATGCGGTAGGGAGAGAAGAGCCAGCATCACGAGAGGATTAAGTGGCAAAATATCACTCAGACAGGAAAACGGGCTGGCCAAAAAGGAGAAGCATCAAGCCGGAAAGCTTGCAAGCTCGAGCTCGTCTGAAAAAGAGAACGATGGATCGTACGTGACCGAAACATTCCTTGCTTCCGGCTCTCATATATATACAAAAGTGCAGAATATTGTCTGTCTCTCTCTCTCTCTCTTTTTCTTTCCCTGAACTCGAACACTCATCGTATTCAGTCTCAACCCTCTGGCTCTCGTCGGAGCTTTTTTTTTCTCGAGAGTTCACGGCCGAGAGAAACAAATAACGCAGATAAAGGAAGGGAAGAAATAAAGGAAACAAGAACGAGGGCGTTGATGCTCGTAAAATACCGAATGAATGAAATTTTCGTCGGTACAAATTTCGTACTTATTACGAATTTAATGTTAAATGCAAATTGAAAATACATACATGAGCTGTTGTGAGACAGAGGAGAGAATTTTCCTGCATGACTTCATCTTTGTCGATATCATTCTTGAAAATTCCGTAATGTAAACATTCATGGAAAATTTGCAAAAGATTCTGGTCTAGTGAATTCACGAAAATATCATTTGGAAAAATAGCAGTTTTTTTTTTCATAACTTTTTTGAAATTGGTTCGAGAAGTTTAAATACATAATACGGAGGAAAATTCGTAGAGTCAATTGCCCCACACCTCTTCGCTGATTCATAACTACTGCAATTTTTAACCTCGCTGCTCCGAATTTTTGGCAAAATCTCATTTCCTTATGGATATGCTGTGTGTTTTGCCACTGAATATTTCTTTCTCCCTTGCACCCGTTAACGTTCCTTTTCCATTTTCGTTGCTCTTTCCTTCCTGTCTTGTTCCTCGTTCTGCTACACTCTGCTTTCTTTGCCACAGCTCATCGTGGCTGACAGAGTACACGTCGAGCCTAACGAAGAATAACGTAATGCGCTAAATTAACAATTAAGAGGTAACTGGTTTGGTAATTAAGCGAGCGTAGAGAAAATTAAGCGAGAGAGAAGAGGGAAAGTTGAAAGGAGGATGGAGGGAGAAAGAATGAGAGGGATGAAGAGGTTAGGGCTCAGCAGCACGCCGAGCTAAACCCTGAGTTAAGAAAGCTTTTCACCCTTTTCTCTAACACGAAATGCATCGGAGAGACGATGGCGTTCGTGGCGCCAAGTTAGGTCAGACGAGTGGTGAAACCTTAAAGCGAGCACGATGAAGAAAAGAGCGCGAGTGAGACACTATGAAAAGAAAATGAACGAGGGATGAGAATGAAAGGGAGAGAGGGAGAGAGAGAGAGAAAAAGTAGTGCGGGGATAATGCTCGTGTTGAAGAAGGGTTGCGCAAACTTGCATGTTTGTCTGCGAGGTTCTGAGTGAAAAACGAAAACTGAGTGCCTCTGACGCTTCCTGTGGTTCGCCAGTATGCGGTCTACGAAAAGAAGGAAATTTTTTTTTTCACAATAGCGTGTCTCGAATGACGGTTCAGAATCACGTCGGTGGAAACAGGACAGTTTTTCTTTTTTTGTTCAAATTTTTATTTTTAATTCAGAATGTGGATTGGTATTCCAGAGAAATGAGTGCGTCACTATTTTAACCAGAAATCATCTGACAGCGCAGGAGGTTACGACTCCCATTTTGCTTTTTCATGAATCATTTAATCTACCGCTTCTGACATAGGCGTAAAGTAGACATATCGTAAACTTCACTGGTACATTATTATTTCATTTAATTGGGCAGGGAAAGGGATGTGAGATAACACGAAAGAGCTTCATCATTTCTAGCGGGATGCCAGACGAAAGTAGAGAGTGACGGATACACGAAAGATATGTGTATAGATAAAGAACAATACAACGATAGAGGATAGAAAGAGTATAGTAGAAAACTCGCACGAAGAAAATAATAGATTGTAGCTGCGGGAACGATCGTTAGGAGACTTCCGACCGTCGACGACAATTCTCTTTCTCTCACTCTCTTCCTTTCCTCTCTCTCTCTCCCTCCCTTTCATCCTCTTTCGACGTGCCTCTTCCTCTTCATCTATCTGGATCTCCAATGGCCTTGTGTGTAGTTCCGACAGTATATACACAAAATACGATAAAACTGTGCAACTTTGAGTGTGTTTTCTTGCCCACTATATCAGTCGTGTGAGTGACACGTAGGGACAAGGTTAGCCTGGTGTGAGCCACGTGCATACACATCTGTACAGCTGATATTTATATACAGGGAATCCCATGCGAGATCAAAAAACTTTTGTGGGTCTCGATCTCTTTCAAATGGAGTAATATTCTTCTCGCGATACATGTTTTCTCGAGCGTCCTCAAATTCTTATCAATTGTGATCTCAAATTTGCAATTATCATTTTAAACGAAATATCAGAAAAGTTATTATAATTCGATCATGCCAATGCGTTGGAATTTCCACGAATGTTCTTTTTTTCAGCTGAGAAACTGCCAAACAAAAATGTCAAAAAATAATAAAAATCTGGCAACGTTGATCGATTTCTTTTGAATTTACCCATATCTTCAAATATCAGGAATTACGATTCGTCGCACAAATTTGCACACATTGGCATCGATGTCGCGATTCGTTCTCCTCTTACAGTACACTCCTTATCCTTTCCTTCTTCTCTTTTACAATTGATCAATAATAGTCCAACTCGAGGCTGCTTGTATTGACTTCGATCCGAGGTTTCGCTACAACTCTCGCAATATAATACCGATCATTCTATAGGTTGGTTGCATCGTGGGAATACGCTGCCAGCTGCCCAGCAACCAAGATATAAGACACACATATAACTTTATATTTACACGCATATAGCAACGAAATTGGCTGCATTTGGTTTGTACTATTTGGTATACGTGCGGGTCCGAGTTGACGTGAAAAACTTGACAGAACAAAGACGAAGAGAAACCGAGAGAGGCGCGTGTAAGAGCGGCAAAAGAGTAATAGTACGAGTAGGAGTGTCGTCGTCGTCGTCGGTGTTCTCCAGTAGTCACTAGATCGCTGACTTCGAAGTTAACGAGGTATTGTTTCTGCAATCAAAGCAAGACTCTTTACGAGCGTCCGCGCACTCTGATTTCCTCCTTCTAGGCGTGTAAATCCCCTACAACGTTTTGCCTCCTTCAACTTCATCTACTTCTGTTTTAATTAAGATAACAGGCGAGACGATTTGATCCGGCTTGCGAATATCCACTACGTTCTATCGGTTCCGATGCTCGATCTCTCCTTTCACGACACTCTACTGCATAGCACGTTTTCCTTTTTCCATTTCTCATCGTTACGATTTAGTAATTTAGTGAAAAAAAAAAAAAAAAAAAAAAAACAATTCTGTGAACATTGGTGTGAATAGTATTTAACTGCACCCTGTCCAAAAAACCCCATAAAAAATGTGCATTTATTTGACTATAACGCGAGAGAATAAGAAAAAACTAACCGTTTTTGTAGAGTTGAACAAATGTCGAAAATCTCTCATTTAAATATCTCTTTTTTTACTGATTTTTATTCAAACACGCCGAAATCCGAGTCTATTTTGTCGGGCTCGGAAGAAGACCCCAGGAGATCGTCGGTATGCCATTTGGTCATTGATTAATATGAAGAAATCAACATTTGAAAAAGTTCCCGAACAAAACGTAACTCAAGTTGGTAGCTTCTAAAAATTCAATGAGTCATCGAATGTCATCTGACTTCAGCTTTCTGTCATTTGTTCATGGATGAAATTTGAAATTGTTTCTGGGTTGTGACGTTACATTCGTAGTACGATAGAGCCATAATATCGTAATTGAAAGAACGGACTACAAGTTTACAATGTCGTAGAGATTTTTATTTTTTGTTGCTGCCACAGGAGTACAATTCGATGTATAAAACAGTGTGGACGTATGTGTAGCGAGGTATCCGTGCCATGTGTTATCAGACCTTAAAATCGCGGGGTACCTCCCGTGACTGCAACACACGGCAAGTGTGCAACGGGCAAGTGCAGCGCATCGATCCTCTCAGTTCAGCAACATGCCATGTACTTGCAGCATATCCGTGCATGCCTTGGTAAAAAGAGAGCGAGTGGCTGATTATGAAAGCAACGAGAGGAGAGTTTAAAAAATCGAAGAAAAAGTGGGAAAAGGGAAGAGTGCCGTCGTGCTCGAGACTGCCAAGGAAAATCGCGAGAGCGGGAGGTTAACGAAAGAAAAAAAAAAAACGGAAAACAAAAAATGGTAAACGCGTGCTGCATGCTCGCCACTGAGAACTTAGGCTTTTGCTTTTTTTCTACGTGAAAAGCATGCACAACGTTACACTTTAAAGGATATTGGTTTACTCGGGGCTAGCGAGGAATTAAGCCGTCGTTAATGATAACGCGACCAACATTATTTTTTGAAGGCTGATTTAAGAAAGAGTTCTTTCGTTACTTCTTTTCATGGAGTAACCATATTGTTCAGAATGAGTGAAATTTATCTTCAGATGGCATCTTGAATGGAGCCGAGCAACGTGGGTGGGCATGTAATTTCTTTGTCAATGCCTTTCCTAACTAATTGCCATCGGATTCGGAGGAACATGATCGCGATTTATACGCGTCTGGTCCGATAATCCTCAAAGTACACGAGGATGATCAGAGGCCGTAGACATCGAGGAATCGAGAGAAGCTTGATTGACATCGTCTTCGATTGTAGGACACTGGCACAGACCTTTAGGCCAGCCGTTGATCGCCAGGAACGTCGGGCCATAACAGGCCGTAGTGTACATATATTTCGGCAATATCGGTTCGGCTTATCTGGGAGGGGGATTAAGGCACGCGTCTCTTTCTGGAACGTTGATTGATTACGCAGCGATGATCGAGGGGAATCTCAATATATGGGTATCGGCGGTTCTCTCGTATACCGATTTGGAAAGGCAAATGCCGATCTGTCAGCGGTCAGATAATGCGACTCAGAAACGATTCGATCGTTGAAACATTAAGGATAAAAGAGAAGCACGATGGATAGAAATAAGTTTGGATGAGGGCCATTATTTATACCGAAAAAGCAAACGAGCCTTCATTTCGAAAGGAAGCAGTGATGAGCTACCGAAAATCTTTCCTGCTGCTATTGGATCGTGAAAAGGCGATTGAGCAAAGCTTTCAACCCTTCTCTCTTATCACCTATACTTTTTCCAGAACCGTTCATCCGACATTACGCTCTAAATAAAGAGAAGCTTCGCGTATTAAGAAGAAGGAGGATTAGAAGAAAAAAGCATAAAGTTGGGTTAGGTGAGAGGACTATCGTGAGAGATATATACATATGTGGGTCATGTGAATATATGATAACCCGCATATAACGGAGGTAGTAGGACTACTAACGCGCCTAGTCGCAAGAAGCAAGTTGCACTGAGGGGTGGTTTCGTGGTGAATTCTTATAAATCAAAACAGACACGCCATCCCCGGCTCTCTATCACACTGGCTCGCAAGTTATTTCCAGACCCGTCTTCAAGCTCCCGTTAACCTACCTACCATCTCCGTTATGTATATGCGCATCTATATGTATATATAGAAGCCCGTAGCTGCTTCTTTTCTTATCCTTTCCTCAATCCCCGTAAGATAAAGCCTCGTTCTTGTGTACATATGGGAACCTCAAGGATGAGCGAAAAAAAAAAAAAAAAACAACGAGTACAAGAGCAAGTAATGGCACTGAGGATAGAAAAAGTCTTCAGAACCTAGCACTTTGAGAATGAATCATGAGTCGCGCACCGGTATTTTTGCAAGGACATTTGTATGATATTTATCTCGTATTTCACTGTTTCTGCGCTGCAGTTTTTGTTTTGTTTTTCAAATAGCATTCGAATTGCTTTTCCTTTCGAAGTAATAACACTCTGGATGGCAAAACGGTTTTGTTTTTTGGATTACAGATGTTTATCTTTCTGGTGGAAAGATTTTTGGAATTTCTGACTACATGCTTCCCAAAAATAGATAATCGTTGGTTCATTCATCAATTAGAACTCGTGTTAAATCTTGTACAACTTCATCGAGTCAATCGATGATCTCCTCAAGGTGGTTGAAGTTGTAAAAGATCCAACCGGATTATTCAACATCGAAGTTGAATGGCGGAATAGTCCTTTTGGTTTTGTCGTGTGATCGTGAAATCCTTGAATATGCAAATTATCGTTGAATTCGACAATTTGATTACGTGTGTTTAGGAGGAGTACGACTTAGGGAGAACGAGAGTAGAGTCTCGTGAATGTTAAAAATACGATATTTTCACGTGGCTCTTGTGTTCCGTATGGAACAAGCAACCCCCGATTACATATCCTCAGCCGGCAGAGGGCGCGATCTCGCTCGTTCGGGCGCGCCTGGAGAAGCGTTGACACGCGATCACGACGGCACAAACTCGTAGGAAATCCACTTAGAGAAGCGTGTAACGATCGCGAGCTTCCCTGCAGGGGGGAGAGGGCCGTGGGGTTACAACCAGCGTTGGTGAACGTGTACTTTGTACTTTATTTTTTTACCTCTTATCCTTTTACCTTCTTTCTTCAATCATCTCACTCCGTCTCCCTTACTCCCTTCTTCTTTCTCTGTCCTTCCTACACCCCTTTCTTTCTTTACTTTTGTTCTATATTCTACGTGAATCGCAGCAGTGAAGGCGGCGCTAGCTCTACAGGCTACGTACTTGGAGCGCGTGTGGGCAAACGATTACGAGCAGCAGCACGATCATTACGTTTTTCGAGACGGGCTTCCAATACGGCTCTTTTCACTAATAGTAAGGTACAGCGATATATACATTTATGTATATGTCTGTGTACATATAGATATATACATATATTTACGACATATTGGCCGAGACTGCACCGGTACAAGCAAGCAAAAAGCATCACTTACTGGAAACTACGAGACCCGTATGCCGATCACCGTGTTCGAAAAAAACAGTCGGAATTGCGGAACAGTAATAAGAAATTCTTAGTTTTTGCAATCATAACGTTTGTCTTCCGCTTTATTGGAGTTGAACGATATGGAAGCTATTAGGAATGGAAGGAAGAATATGCGACGAAAACGGTGTACTGGATTTCGTTTTCCAGGAAAAAAAAACTTTTGTTTTCGGACAAATATCTATTGATTGAATTCTCAGAAAAAATTATCGACTCGACGTCTCGTTCTCGGCGTTTTCAACAAAAAAGTAAATAATTATGAAATAAAGAAAGAAATAGGGTTATCAAACTTGACACAGTTCAGTTGGTGAGTAAAAAGAAAGTCAATTTCAGTGATAAATTAAGGGAGGGAATGAAGAAATAATAATTCTGTCAAACTCACGGGGATTTTGTACGTGGACGGGTAATGTTGGTCCATTTCGTGTAATCTCAGGGGAAAGGGTTGCGGTGGTGATAGCAGGTATCGTCGGCGATACTTTGGCGTGAAGAGCCGCGAGGCACGAGTTTGCTACGTCGTAGATGAGATAGGCACCGTAATATCGCCCGGCACTTCCCATTTTCAATTTGTTTTTACCCGGCGTTACGGCCATTTCAGATCCTCGTTGAAACGACGTATCGTATACAGGAAGTCGCTGGAGACTATATAAAGAGCGATACTTAGGCGATTGCGTTTTGTGCGACGTGAACTGGGTAAAAAGTATTGGGAGTATCTTTTGTGTTGGTTATCTCTTGGGCAGATTCCTACGGAATCGAGCCCTTGACCGTTCTTCAATGACTTCGAGCACTGTCACTGGGTCATCCTCGCATCTGTTAACCCTTAAGCTCTGAGGGGCTGAAATTGATGAAAGTGGGGGAACGTCTGAGTTAAATGGAATTTGAGCGCAACTGGACCAAGCATCCAACTTGAAATACGATCTCAGTAAATCTAGCACTTCGCTCTCGCCAGTCAAGGTCGCACTGTATTCCTTTTCTTAGCCACTCTCAATACACTTACACGTACACGGACACCACACATGTACACACATAAACGTTGCAACAGCACGGACGATACTGAATCCTTTCACACGCACCTATCCACAGAAGCACACACCTACACGTCCACTTGTGCACGGATAAACTAACACTCACGCCCCCTCCTCCCTAATCCAGTTTACTCGGGAGCACCATAGGGTGAAACCCTATCCGGTTAATCCGGTATTCCATTTAAACGCGTATTAGCCCGTACCAGGATAGCACATAACTGTTCTACCGTTGACACCACAATCAGGTCGTTCTTAGCAGGGATATCGGTCAGTTCTGTAACACCTCTAGCTCTTACGAAGATATTGAATGAGCGCGAGAGAATCTGTCCGACGATTCTGCTTTGCAATCTCACTTGGCAAGTTCCTTGGTCACGGTGATGTTTTTCAAACGTAAGATTGAAATAAGTTTAATAACACTTTGGGCAATCATCTTTTCACAAGGCTGGTAAGAGGCTCAAATAGTCGAACACATCTGAGTAGATCAGATATCAAAAACTGGGCTCGAATGTAGCGTTCCAGCTGGAAGGAATAAACCAGTGGTAGGTATAAAACGGTTCAGAGGTAATCCAGAAAGTATTTTCCAGCGTTCGATCAAGTCGCAGCATCGGTTCTATCGTCGAGCGTGTCCTCGAGTTGCACCGTGCGCAATTTGCGATCTATCGCGAGTTGAAAAAGAGCCTGGCCAGACTAGCCGATAACGTGCATCGATGCGGAATCATGTTTGCAGAAAAATTCGTTCCCTTTTTATCAACACGTCATCGCCATGGACTCCCGGGTCACCGAAGGTGTGCGTTGAAGTCACGTTTGCACTGGATCGGTTTGCGAAATACGCCAGAATTCTAGTTGAAAGCCCAGACGAACGAAAAGTTGGAGGGAAAAAAAAACGAAGTTTCAGAGCACACGCGCGCGTGCCTCGAGCTCGCGCGTTTCGCGTAGTCGTCACGATACAACTAACCTCGGGAGACGCGTCGAACCACGGGTCACGTTGCTAGTTGCTCTCCTTTATTACTGTGTACATATACAATATACATGTATACACCTCGAGATATAGATATATGTTTATGCGATACGTGGACATAGTAAAGAAAAGAGAATCGTCAGTGGGTAGGGCCCGTGCTGGGACCGGAACGGAAACGGTGCGGTCCGGCAGACCGGAAACCAGGACCGGAAACGTCACGAGTCAACGGCTGCCTCTGATTGCGGAACGCTTAAACTCGGTCAGATAAAACCGTATTCTACCACTGCCTTTGCGCGCGGAGCCTCTAAGAGAGGCCACGAGTTACATTGCTTCTGCTATGTTGCCGCCTCTCGAGATTACCGACTCAACGTTTCGTACGTGGCCTAACGTTGATGCTCGCTCCTTCCCCCTCCCCCCTACCAGGCGAACACTTGTTCGTCACGCAATAATTACTTTAACAAGGTCTTTTTCCGAGCCTAAGGCTCGCTGAGTATTAGTGATCACAAACTTGCGGATACTAGTGTACGCGAGGATTCTTGCGTCAGTGGAGTCTAACGAACGAAAAGACTGGTTATAATCGAATGAATTTTGGGGAACCGTTAATTTATGATTACGAGAAAATAAATATTTTTCTGTCCGTATGATTGGGATCAAATATTTTGAAACAGGCGTAACGACACTGGCTCTTTGTCAGATAGCGTCATTGATGCTATCTGCCTTGATGATGTAGCCAAAGACTGCGGCGCAGAAAAGTAGAAATAATAAATATTGTTGATAATTCAAATTGGTAATACTTCCACACGGAGATTGACATCGGTTGACAAAAATCGATACGATTGTTGATGAATTCCGGAACTTATTTGATCAGCTAATTACATTGCTGAACTTTCGTGACTACGAATAATTTTACATCGGTGTATACGATTCGTGTATGTAGATTATTTTCTTTTGAAAGCGAAATTCGCGAACTTTGGCAATTGTCAACGTAATAATTGAAGTAATAATTAATAGGGCCGGTGTAACCGTTCACTGTATAATCAGTTCGTTAATGAGTAGTAACAAGTGAAATGAGGATTTGCGAATTGGGAGAAAACCATGTATATTGGCTCTCTATATATTAACATTTTGAATTACCATTCATACGCTATACGTTATTATTACCAAAATTCCTCGCTCGCTCTCTCTCTCTCTCTCTCTCTCTCTCTCTCTCTCTCTCTCTCTGTACTTCGTTGTCGATTACATATTTGCGTTGAGTGATGAAAACAAGTGGGATTCTCGTAACTCCGAATTTCGTGCAAATCAACATGGTTAAGGTTGAATTGGCTTCGAACTCATGAGATTTTGATAATCCGTCAAACTCGTGGAGAGATGTAATGAACATTATACAGAAATTAAACTGTGATAATGGTTAATTTCTATTTAAATGAATTCCATTAAACGACTTCCAAATATAGTCGTATAATTATCGCTCAGTATCGTGCGAGACAACAGTAATATTTTTATTTCGTCTAAACTAAACAAATTATTAATTGTTTTCTTTAACACTACGCGTTCTGATTGATTATTGTGTTTTCAATGAAGTTTTCCAACAAGTATGAATGGTCATTCCGAAAGAAAATTCACATTGATTATAAGATCTGAATATTTTTTCGATGGTTCATTCGTCGTATTGAAACTTAACCGAACGAAGCGAATTGTGTTTGCTCACGCTCAACAGTTTGCCCACAACGGTCGTAAATTTCTCGACGTAGCGGAAAAGAATAATTGATAAAACAGGCACATATACGCACACACTCGTTGATCGTACTATCTAAGCAGCAGTCAATAGATTATTGTGCAACGGAATGGACTAGTGCTTGTACATACGGATGAATTGTGAGGAGCGCGTATATATATTCATATATTTATATCTTGATAATACACAAATGCATACATAAACACACGTTGGTACGTTGTTAAGAACGTGTACAATTTATACAGGTGCAGGAACGAAAGAGGGATTCAGTCGAGTATCGTATCGTCGACGTCGGGCTACGAGGAAAGTGTGCGACGAGTGGTTTTAGCGCCAGTATCATTTTGCTACGCTTCTGCTCTGCCAAGTGGCACGGGCACATATACAGTTATGCGGTATACACAGCCAGACGCTTTCAACAACGGTGGCTGGACGCGTGAAGGGAGAATGAGAAAGAACGCGTATTTGCAAGCGACAGGAAGCCGGCCGTATCAAATGCTTACCGGGCCGACTACAATACCGACGTTGACGTTATACATATGTACACGGGTTATACAAATATCAGGCTATATACGTGTGGCAAAGCGTCTCATCAACGTATCGCAATACACTTAGGTGAGTGATATTAAATACCAACCGTACCGGCACTGTGTACAGTACACTGGACCACAAATTTACGTAATTCTTGGATTGTTAGTTTTGGATCGGTTAAAATAATTTGTGATAGGAACTTGGGAATGCTTTTGTTGCTAAGTTTTTTTTTTTCGTTTAGAAGGCGAAACTCTTGGATCCTCATTCTTCGATGGACTATTCGATGCAGTATAAAACGAAACAACGGGAGAGGAAAAGGATGTAGATATCTGCCAGCTTGAGATTAAGAGGTTTGTGGAACGAACGTATATCGGGTAGGAGAATGAGAGACATGGAAAAATAAGAGTAGAGAAGGAGAAAGGACGGGGAAGACGTCGTCGACGGCGTACATCTTGCGGAGCATATGAGAGCGTTAGTTTTGTCGTTGGAGTGTTGGGCACTGTATAAATTTGAGATAGTTGTCAAACGACCTCGTCCCCGACGAGACCACATCGTTACATTAGAAAATCTATTGTTTTTCTGTCAAAGTCGTTGCCAGTTAGGGGATTTAGTGACGAATAAAATCAACTCTTGAAACTTGACTTCAGTGAAGCCAGCTGCTTACAGCTGTACGGGAGTAAAATGTTGACTAATTAACGCCTGATTTATGGATTATTCTTGGACCAAGAGGTCTCGTCACAATCGTAAGTTCTACTTTCTACCGGCGGTTCAATCTTTTGTCACGAACCGTTGATCACCGATAAAGCAGTTTTTTTTTCTTCCAACTTCTCGTTATTATGGCATCTGAAGGGGCTCAGAGTTTTTGTTTCTACGGGTTTTTGGTTTCTTCCGGTAACCCGAAAACAGTCATACCATATATAGAATCGTTCTTCCTCTTTCTTGCACAGTCTCATTTTCTACCATCAGTGCACCCCGTTCGTCTCGAAATTTTGCCCTGCAATAGAATGGCCTGAGGTAGAAAAGCCCGGGAGCTCGGTGAGTCGTGCCAGTGGCTTTCGGGCAAAAAGCGTCAGTTACAAATCGCACCGAGAGCCAGACCCGGAATGGAATGGTTGGCATAGGAGTGGAATGAGAAACTCTTAGTTGAGAGGAGGGAGGGAGCAAGCTTCGGGAAATGATGCGAGAACTCGTCCGAAGAGAGGTGACTGAGGCTGCGGCATGGCAGTGGGCGAGAGAAAACGCGAGTTCGTATTAGGGGTAATGGGCATTATCTCCATCGATCCTACACGAGCGAGAACCCTCTTTCCTCTTTCTCGCATTCTACAACTCTCGTCTCTCGACCACCCAAGACCCTGACTAACCACCAATCCCCATTCTACCGTATATCCCAGCGCGGATCGTTCGAGCGAATTGGTAGCAAAAACGCATGGGAATTTGTTCGACTTAGGACTGAGAGGGTGGTGTTCGTTCGAACCTACCAGAGACGTGCGTCCCCCGGGTCCCCGTGTATTCCTCGATCGAGTCAGTCTCCGTTGCACTATGTTACAGAGCGATTCAGAATCGACCATATTTCCTGCTTTCTTGAGTTTGAAGAATCGGAGTAATTTTTTTCCGGTCAGTGAGATTTGTGGGAGCAGAAGAGCCACCTATTTTTCACGCTGCATGCCCATTCTCGTTTTTTTTTTCTTTTATTACAACTTTGTTATAAGTAGGTGCTGTTCTGCATGAGAGAGTCGAACGTCAAATTTTCTAACAGTTTACACATCTACATATGGCATTATTTACATTATCTACATTTGTAGAAATTGCATCAGCTGGTACAAAAGAACGATAAGGATGGATCTTTCGTCTTCGATGCTTTCGTGAATTGGTGCAAAAATTTTAAACTGACGAGGATTCAGGAAAGATCGGTGAGTGTACGTCAGCTTGGGATTTGAGAGTGTCATAGTGGTAGAGGGAATAAAGAAGTGGATTTTTCGCATCTTATCTCTCAGGAGAAAGTCGTTGGCAAAGATGTAGACCGGAACTTGGAGGAGAAAAAGAATGGAAGAGGACACACTGGCGTACAGCTTACGAATGGAATGACGCACCTTGTCTGGTTTCCACTGTTAGCGAGAGCTTCTTCGGCAAGCGAGTCTAGCAATCCTCACAGCCTTTCTCGTTATTCCTTTTTTTTCATCACATAGTCTCGTTGCTGGTGCTCAGCGCGTAGCTATTCCAACAGTTCTTCTTCAGGTAGAGGTCATTGTAGTAGTTTGTAAGACTGATGCTTCACCAATGGGAAAGAGAATTGAGCATTTTACTATTTAGCGACCAATTGTGGAGGACGGGAAATGAGGTTAATCTGCGGCACTTGAGAGGTGCTATCAAGATGGTGGTTCAAAACTCATTGGAATGAACCGTCAAAAAGTGGAGGAACCTTTTCATCATCACACAATATTCGTAAGCAGAATATCCAGTATGACATTATTTGAAACCAGTTAAATCCGACGATGTTCGAGTGTTAGACATTCAAAACATCACACATCATTCATCAATGATGAGCTCCTAGTTTTTCTATCATCAGATTATACCAGCTTGATATCAGTACCGCCGTTCACAAAAAAAAACAATTGCGGATTTTCTTGGCTCGACTACCCAGCAGAAGACGACTTGTGTGGCGTCGACCGAGTAGAAAAAGGAGTTAGAGCGAGTGACTAGTGACTGAGTGCATTTCACAGTGGGAGTCATTTTTTTTCCAGCTTGTGGCGAGGCACACGTGAGGGTTACTCGTAGCCACCCGCTGTTAAGCCCAGACGGTCGCGGACGAAAGCCAATGCTGGAAGATAGCCTGATAGGTAATGCGATGCGCCCGCTGGATCCCTTATTCCGCAAGAGCCGCAGCCGCACCACCAACCGTGCCACCGCCATTACCTCGATAAGTGGATCTCTATTGAGATTATCTTCGGCACACCCCAACTGAGTTACATTATTACTACATTTCGAAATCTTCGGGACGCGACGTAGTCAATTTAACAGCCGAATCGACTTCTGGCTTTGGCTTCAACCTAAGTACATTGGTATGAATATAGACTCCGCGAAAACTCTATCGGAGTAGCTTGATTTGCAAGATCGAATTTTACGTTCCCGTCTCTATTACGTCTATGGATATCTTCCCATATCCGGACAATTATCATTATGATATGTGATATTATGGGAATGCCTCTGTGGATGTCGTAACCCATACATTTTCTAACACTGTCTCATCATTCACTAAGCTACTTGCTGGGAAGCATTTCCAGGCTCGATTGAAGGTTTTGGTTGGAGTTTTTGCGACTCTTTATTATGCTTCCAAGGTTAAAAGGACATAGGGTTTTAGGGAATGGGAAGCGGAGGTTTTGCTATAAACTCTGTCCTCGATCAGCAGCGCCAAGATTATCGTATTTCTGTGAGCCCTTCGCTCGGATCAGTACTCCCACGCTTTTATTGGTGTTTGCTCGAGCGACATGCTGGGTAACAAAGTTCCATTATTTTTTCTAAAAAAAAAAAAAAAAGTATGGAAGGCTAGAAAGATGAAAGTGTTGTAACAGCGGCGGGTGTATAGCGATGAAGGGTCGTGTTCAACACTGGGAATGGAAGGGTTGTACGGTAGTCTGGCTGAGAGCGGTGGATGCATCGCGCAGAACTTGTATTCCCTTCACGCTTACACCAATAAAGAACGATAGAGTGTAGCAGTGCAGAGGAGCATTAAGATAGGGGTATATCTCTCTTCCTCTAGCTGTCGCGTGCACAAGACAGGGTTATAAATACGCAAATAAACTTTCCTCGTTAACCTATCGCTGCTAAAGAGAGAACGAAAAGGAGAAAGAGGAGAGAGAAAAGTAAGGGGAACAGAAGATTTGGGACAAGTACATAAATGAATGGGGGAGAAGAGCATCAAAGATGCTTCAGTTAGTTTTCGTATTTCTTACGGCTTATCGGCTTGAACGTACCTTCCCCCATTCTTTCTCCCTTTTTCTCTTGATGGACCAAGGGCGTAATAGCGCCATAAGATTCCAAGAATGGAAATGCAATGAACTAACAAGTTTCTCATGTATAACTTCTACGCTATTATACCGTGTAACTCTGATTACACTCAAAGGCTGTAAACTTCACCACAACTTCCTTATTTTGAGGATCTTTAACTCCATCTGCTGTTCTTATTTGCTTTCAGGTATCTGCACTTCGTTATCAACGAGGGAACTCATCTCTCTATGTGCACTCACTCCCTTGAGGCTTTATCTTTCCCTTCATTTTGTCAGTTTCTCTCGAGGTAAATGCATTGTTCATCTACCATCCATTAAAACATTGGGAAAAAAGATTGATAACATTTCTTTGATGATTTCAAATATTGTTTGAAAATTCTGTCATTATTTACCTCAGGTTGACAAGAAATTTAAGACACTCCTCTTTTATTCATTTGTTTTTTTTTCTTTCCATTTTAATGTTTCTCTCGGTTTCCTTGTTGACTTTCATTATTTGTAATAAGCAGCTAAGTAAGCAAGCATCAAACTGTTAGCATATTGATCAGTCTACGTAGGACCGTACATGGCGTTCTCTTGAATTCAAGAACGTAAAACCCACTTAAAGTAGGAAACCACTTTGCTGTTTTTCTGCAAACACGATATTGCTGTTCGGAGGTGAAGAGGGGTTAGAAGCAGAGAAGCAGAAGAAGCGAGAACCTCTTGGAGCACTAGAGCACATATTCAAGTACCTAAGGTTCCCTTACCAAACTGACACCGACACTGATGTCACTGTCACCATCATCACAACCCCCCGACGACTTCCCCTAACCCCCTCTTCATTTCTTTAAGGGTTCTATATCATGTCCTACTAGGCTATAGCCACGTTACGGTATGTACGTCATATCCGTTCGTATCAATTTGATGTGTAAGTCACCAGCAGCAGGATAGCAGCTCTCGTAGAAGCGGTGAAAAGAGAAAGAGAGAGAGAAAGAGAAAGAAAGTATCATTTTCCATTATATTGTACCTATGTGGACGAATATATCGTCGATCGACTGTGAAGACCAAGAAATAAGTTTGAAGGGGGGGATACAGAAGTTTCAAGTATTTCGATTCATCATTTCGCTCAATTAACTTGAATCAAAAGAATTTTTCATTCTGCTACACGAATAGACGTTAACGATTTTTTCCTTCACTCTTCCCACGTTGAGTGATCGAATCGTTTGGCTCTAAAGTTTTTTTAGTTTCACGGAAGCCCTTGAGTGCACAGCAGCCTTGGTGACGGTTGTACAAACTAGTCCCTTTGACTGATATGAAAGCTGCGGTGAAGCGTTTGCGCGTATTAACGAACTGCGGTCGAGAGAACCGAGCAAAAGAGGGTTCTACAGAATAGGAATGATGTTGGCCACGTAGCCACGTGCTGGTATCACCACCTAACGACATTGGCCGCTTTTGCTCAATTAGCCCTGAAATTGGCAGCACGGACCATTCCGAAAATCCAGTGACGGCTACTCTTTGAAAAAGAAAAATTGAACCCTAGCATCATTATCGTAACCCTTTTAGCCCTTCATACAAGCTCGGTAACTACCAACCCTTGCAGTACCCGTCCAGACTCCTTCACAGCAGGGCGCCGCAGAACGGATCAGCTACAACCACTCGTCACTTCTACTACAATATGTAAATCAAATTTTCGGAGAACACAGTTGAATAACGGTATTGATTCAGATATTTATCAAAAATTGTCTGCTCATAACTACACGTTCAGGTATTTGGGCCAAAACCAATTTCTTCGAAAGTAAAAGGTGTGTTTAGTCAAAGTTTTAGGCTAACATTCTCTGAGGTTGCATTTCTCCCGTTTCCTTTTTCTGACATGACATTAATTTCTTGTCGAGAGGTGCTGAAGGTAACATGGTTCTTGCTCCCTATGCTCAGCAAGTTCACAGCGAAAGCATAAGAAGTGCACAAGTGTCTAGAGAAATCATGCCTTTTTCTCATGTTTCAAGAGGACAGTAACTCTCAATTTCAACACGATGAAATATAATATTATAGCTTCTTATCTTTCACATCCTTGTTCAGTGAACCGTACACATTTCTAAAGTCTACGCGTCATGTCTTCCGTTAAAACCGACAAAGGCGTTATACGAGACTAGAACAAGGAGAGAACACGTAGCAAACGAAAGTAGCAAAATATATATACGTAAAAGTAATAATCCGACCTCTCGGATCTGATCTTCCAGTTGGCCGTGCTTTGGTTTCGTGGTGACACACTCCTACATTGGTGGTTCTTTCATGAAAAAGATGACGAAAAAGAGAGATAGAAAAAAACGAATGAGGAGGTGTGCGGCGAGGAAAGAAATAGATAAAGAGAGAAAAAGAGAGAAATAAATAGATGGAGAGGGTATGAAGAAGCTGAGGAAGTTGTCGACGCCGACGACGACAACGACGACGAGCCTTTCCTGGTGCCTCTCTCGCAGCCGTATACTCCGGCTATTCAGAGCCAAACTTCAGATTTATCCTTCTCGAAGAAGGGGGTCAGAGATTTTGCAGGAACTCCCTCGCGTGAGGCATTCAGCCAGCTCTCCCTCTTCGGTAGAGAGAGAGCGTCGTGTCGCCCAGCAAGTAACCAAGTAACCCGCTGTGCCGCAAGGGAATTACTATATATTTCTCTATCTCATCATTCTGTCTCTCTCCTCAGATGTATAGATATATACAGTCATCCTTGCCCGTTTCGGATTTCAGTAGTACGAGAAGTATGGTTTTCGTGTGCCATACGTTCAACCCTTCTTAGGAAGACACATGAACGAGGAAGAGTAAGAGAGAAGGACAGAGGAAGTCGTTGGTGTTGACCTGTCAGCTGGAGAAAATCTCGGACATTGGACGACAGAGATTTCGATCATCTGCCAAATGTTCTTTTCGAAATGTCCTTTTTCCTCAGTTCATATTCTCACTTCAAATCTACAAACCCAAACTCTCTTTTTAGGGTAGATTCCGGCATCGGCTTCCGAATGAATGAACATCAGTATGG
This sequence comes from Campoplex capitator, assembly GCA_037576405.1. Taxonomy (NCBI): domain Eukaryota; kingdom Metazoa; phylum Arthropoda; class Insecta; order Hymenoptera; family Ichneumonidae; genus Campoplex; species Campoplex capitator. The sequence continues at coordinate 101,181 of JARBWI010000323.1, read as the reverse complement.
TGTCATTTCTCCTGATTACGTTGCTCGCAGACTTTTTAATTTAGTAGTTTCCAGAGATGCTGTTATTATTCCAGAGAGTTGGAGAAATAACAGAGAGTAGCTGAAAAATTGATCGAGAGCAGTATCGTCTCTACGAGACCAGCAATGTCTTTTTGTGTTCTCTTTCTCAGTTTCATTCCAGCGGGCATTCGATGAATCTCATGTTTCGTTTTTGAATAAAACAACATAGTTTTCTAGTTGCGAAATGCAACTTCTTACCTGACTTCTTTCTTTCTCCGAGCATCCAGAGATCTATTCAAGAGGACGAGAGGAAGGATGAAAGGGGAGAAAGAAAAGGCGAGTAAGAGTAGCGCATATAAGCCGCAGTAAAACAGCATCACGTAAAGCCACTACTTTTTCGTATTGCCCTAGTCGTACAGGTCCACGACCATTAGCCATTTGAGCGAACCATTGAGATCCACACATGCAGAGATAAACACGCACGTGCATACACACATTTAAACACAAATCGAATGTGTGTAACTTGGACCGGAGTCTTCATAGTCCTTGCTATCTTCACGTGCCTCTCGCATCGTCAAACATACCAACACCACAAATGTCCAAGATTCCGGTGTGATTCTTAGATCACACATAAACATCGATGCACGCTTTGTGTGCATTTTACACTCGGAGATCTTAGCTGTTACGCATATATGTATAAATACATATATATATATGTACGAAGAACAAGAAGAAAAGACACACAGGATCCAGGGGGTCACAGCAGCCACCCACGATCTTCGTCGCCGTTGGTAAAGCCAGTAGGAATACCAGAAGCACAGCATGCCAGCGTCTCTCACGTCTCTAAAGCACGCTCTTCATGCCGATCAAATTTAACTTGGCGCAGCGAATTTCCAAGTGCTGTTTTACGAGTTTTCGTTGCCACTGGGAATGGAAGGATCAGTCGTTACCGCGGAGAATGTCGCCCAGGGAACGTCGTCGAGGACACACAAGCACACACCTCAATGTGTATACACACACACACATACCTCTAACCCTTTCTGCTCTTGTGTTCTTCATCTATTTCAACGGACTGTTCGTTAGATTGCCTCTTATGCCGATAGTACGCTTGTCCTAGTCCTCTTGCATCACGACGATAGCACCGGAGAGGCTAATCATTTTTTTAGAGCAGCGAATCGAAGATTGAGTTTCAACGGACCTTTCTTCTTGATGGAGCTACAATATATGTGACCAAACTGCACGTGCTTTCGTTTTATAGACTCATCAATTTACCAAGAGTTATAGGGGTTAAAGTAGATTTATCTGGAATCCGCAGGTTTTGAAACTGAGAAACTTTGCTGCGTTTCGTAATGTTGCTGAATTTTTTTAACTCGGTTAAAGGTAAAAGTATCAGATCGAGTAAGTCATTTTCATGAATACCTAATAGTAAAAGTAGCTAGAAGCGATAATAGCAAGATGCTCACGAGAGTATTCTCAAGCTTGGAAACAATCGGATATGAGAGATAGATCCGACTATGACGTACAGTTTCATTCACGGTCGTTTCACTGCACCATAGCGGCCGACAAGCTTCTGATGCAGACTGGCGCCGCTAGAGCACTCTCGTACGCAGTAACCGTCATATAAGGGCGCCTGATCGGTGGTTACATGTTCCGCACATATGACACTTGATGGCAGCGAATAAAGTACTCGTGTGTTTAAGAACCAATGACGTTCGGAGCAGGGCGATTACGGGCGGGGGCGGAAAAAGAAACGCGGATTCTGGGGAGAGATAGGGCTTTTCAAAGCTACATGGTAAAGAAAAAGAGAGCGAGATGCAAGAAGAGAAGGTGCGGTGTAGGTTGAGGAGAGTGAGAATAAAAAAAAAAAAAAATATAACTCTGGCTACCGGACGTACGTTCCTGGCGAACAGAAAGTGGAACATATACATATATATATGTGTTCAGTGAAGAAAAGAAAACAGAGGCCGTGCCATTTTGCCTCGCTTGAGGGCTTCCGACGATCGAATTTACTGCCTGGCCGCTCCGACGGGCACAGAGCACCGGCCTCGCCCGTGCAGCCCTTATTCTGGACAAAACTTACCCCTATAGGAAAACCTCCCTGGAGCAAGTAAACCCTCTCTTTCTTCTCGGTCTCTTTCTCTCTTTCCACCTCTCGCTTTTTCCCTTTCTCCATTTCACTCCTGTTCACTTGTTTGCCGTGTGTATATATATATATGTATATACACTGGCTGGAAAGCTCTCGCCCGCGTTTTACGGGACTTATCTCGACCGCCGTACCTCGTGAACCGTTCACGGTAGCTTTATTCCAATAACATTTTCGATGCGCCTCCATGACTCGGAGCAACCAAACTGGCCTATGGTCCAACCCCTCGACCCCAATGAGAAAACTACTGGACGACGTTTCACCCTCACTCCCTGTCAATCTCTTTTCTCCTGTCTCATTCGAATTCCCCCTCCTCACACCCCCCCCCTCCTGCTCCTTTTTTTCTTGACTCTTCGTTCCCTTTAGTTCCGGAAAAATATGCTATACCATTATATCAAAAAAGAGGTCTAACAAGCATTTTGGGTCGGGTGTCAATCAAACGTCAGAGGTTAGCTGCGCGTACATATTTACATACCGTAGATTGCATAACTTGTATCACGTACAGTTTTATAGCGTGCAACTCCATTGTAACATTTCCAATTTCATAATAACAGAGTCGTTTTATACTTTCACCCCCCTTTCTTTTTTTAACTTAAACGCACGACCCCCCACGTGTCCCTTCACCATTATCGAATTTCAGACGCATATTAAACTCTTCAACATACTTACTCACTCTATAACTTTGTTGTAAACAAATATTCGATCGATGCTGAAACACTGATTTCATAAGAAATCTTGGCATGGACTTGGTAAAACAAAATAATGGCTTTGTAGCAGTACAATGAGACCACGTATTCTCTCGTGTTTTGACGTAGCGTTTTTACTTACGTAGTAATCAGATCATAACTATATTATAATAATATTATTTCTACGTTTAACCTATTTTTTGATAATATGAATTACACTTCTCGAGTAATAGTTCGATATGGATTACTACATGAGTGGAAACCGAATGCCAGAATACGAGGTTTATTAAACGTGGTTTCTTTGCGTTGCTACAATCCATTCTTTTTTTTTCTTTTTCTTTTTTTTTTTGCCAAGTCTATAGAAAGAGTTTGGCTCGACGATATTTATCGCTCGATTGTGAGACAAAGTGGAAGCGGATGCGGAAGTAAAGTGAGCGAAGACAAAGAACAATTGGGAGATCGAAGGATTGGGAGGAAATAAAGAGGGAAAGGACATTACGAAGGACGAGAGAGAAAATAAAAAGAAAAAAGAAAGGCGAAAAAACGAAGGGATGAAAAGAGCGGGTAGAAGCTCGGGAACGTTTTTAATTAGCCTTGCGGTGGAATGAGGGTTCTTCTATCGAGATTCGCGTCACTCCCACTCTCCAGCCCGTCCCGTAATTTAAGGAACAAGATCTACGTTATAACGGGAAAAAGAAAGATACCTTCATCGAGACTATTACTTATTTGGTCACGGTTTAAAATGTGTTTTTTTTTCTTCATTTCCTCCCTATAAAGTACTTCGAATCCTTGGTTTGAGTTTCATTAAAATTGAGCAGACTCGATATAAATTAAAACAGTAACATTCACCCTGGATTTTCGAGATTGATTTATGGGCTACGTACATTATTTTGTGATATCAATTCCTTCGTAAACTGTGGCTCATTGAAATATACGCTGATGACATTTACAAACGGGTTTGCTATTTTTATATCGATTTAACTCTTCATAGGTAACTTGTTTCTTTCAGCGATGAGTGAACAATCCAGAATAACTTTGTCGCGTAGTTGATCAGTGATCGAAAGAAAAGCTAACAAAATTATTCGTTGAAAACACCGAATATGATGCTAGAGGTTCGATGAAAGTGGTCGGAATAGTGGTTCGAAGAGATGAAAGATGAGAGGGTTGGTTTGGCCAACTCGAAGGCTGGTTCTCGTTTGGCTTCAGCATTCTAGGCTGGTGAGTGTTGGAAAATGGGCAGCCGGAGGACTGGCGGCAGGGGTCGCGCTATAGTGGTGGCTGGATAGAAGGGGTTGAGTGAGGAGAGAGAAAGGGCGAAAGAGTGGGAGAATTAGATGCAGTGGTGCGGCGAGCATGCAGCGGTAGCTAAGGGGAAGGATAAAGTACCCGCGCGCATTCGGTCCCACCGCGGGATATGCCAGTGGAGAGATGGGCGAAAGGCAGCAGGGTGGTAACCACCCTCGTAAGATACGTACCGCACGCGGCATTGAGAGCAGCGTCGCACGGATGGCGTTGGCGCGGCCTGGCGCGCCAACTAAAATTGAATCTGCGGACGAAACTTTGGTAACCTCGTCAGAGAAGCAAAGCCGAAGCCAAAGTCATCCATCGCCCATTCGCTTGCTCCCTTGCTCTCTCGATCCTTTCTTTTTTTTTTTCTTCTTTTTTTTTGTTCTTCACCCTTCCTTTTTCACTTTCGCAAACCCTAAGTTTCTTTCCCTTTTCCTCGTTTCTTTAGCGATAGAGGGCTGTTTTTTCGTCTCTTTGGTTTTCCAACTTCAATTGATCGTTGAATGCAATAGAAAAGAAAACGACTGAGAGGAAGATGGAAGAAGAAAAATAAATGGGTTGGGAGAGGAGGGGAGGGGTGAAGGAAGAGGGTGAATAAATAAACAAAAAATAATTCAAGCCCGCATAGAGGGTCGAAAACATAAACAACCCGAGACAAAAATAAATGGGCACATGGATGATACAGGGGAAAACGAGTGGTGCTAATTCACACAAATATACGTGTGTTTTTCATGAGTACCACTGGGGATGATGCTAGGCTTGGAGACAAGGGCTTATCTCGAAAAACCACACCGACCTCACCGCTCCGGTGTATCGATCAATTCGACACGAGCAGCGTTCATTTCGAATGATTATTCCTCTTTATCACCAACCCTCGCTCCCTCACCTCACCTCTAATCTATCTCTTTGAAGATACTTTGCTCAGAAAGCACTCATTACCTTCTGTTTTTCTTGTTCTCTCCCCCCTTGATCAAAGTGCCTCGACAGTTTTAGCAATCATGATCAAACTCCTTAATCGGAATCTTAAGATAATATTTCTTTTATCGCTCGAAGCTATTATATTTTTTCAATACCACCCCTACGCCACTCAATTTTAGTACGAATAATAACAATTAGAATTTTAAAAGACACGTGCTCGATACCTACGATTTCGTAAAACATGCACGTAATCGATTCTCGAACTTTTCAACTCTACCAACTCGTATCTTTCTACTGTTTGAGAAATTTTATACTAGTTCAAACGTAACGTTTCAGGATGTGCGGATCTTTTAGAAAAGAACACTCCTGCTGGAGCAATCACTTTTCTCCCAAACCACTCGACGCTACAACGATAAAATTTCGTGCAATGAATTTTGATGATTTGATTGTTTGTTCTTTTGAGCGTTAATTATATATTACGGCACCTGATTTGTTAGCAGCGGCAGCTGCATGATTGATACTGGCGTTCGTTGACATCTTGGCTGGCTCGATCTTCTGAGGAACGGTGTGCGTTGGAATCGAGCCTGGATTCGTCATGGTTGTCATAGTTGTTGGCATCATAAGAGTTGACATGGTAAGCATCGTCGGGCGATTTTATTCGCCGCGGCGAGCCGTTATTCTCAAAAATTTTTTGTTCCACGTAAAGATTTGTTTCGATATCAATGGAGCTTTACGTATGCAGCAGCTCCTCTTTAAGCCCTTTACGTATTTTCCAGTATATCCAGGAGTGAACGTTTATTTATTTAGTTCACTGTGTCACACGATCGTTTGAAAGGGTGTTTCGAAATTCTGAGGCACGTGACAAACGTTTTATTGACTCGGCGTGTCGCGTGCACGAAACTTTGACAGCTCGGGGGATGTGTGTGTGTATGTGTGTGTATGTGTATTCACATTGATAAAACGAGATAACGGTTGAGAGGACGTCAGTTATGTTTACCACGATGATTGTGAGGAACGAGGATTCGCGCATAAATCCAAAAGTAAGCCCGAAAAAAAAATTACGTTTATTTTAAACTTGCACACTATTCACTCATGCGTTTAAGTATCGTGCGACATTTTATCCAATTTCACGTGATATCTCACAGCCCTTCCTTTAATAAGATTCACAGATTATAGGTTTACTCCTTCGTTCGTTGATTAATTAAAACTCTCGACGGATTCACGTATGAACAGCTAAAAATTGGCGATCTCAATTAGTCTCGCCGTTTTATCCCTTTATTACGTTAAATATCTTCATCTCCTCTCGACAGAAACACACAGTTATCACTCGCGTCACATCAAATCACGAGTTCCTTTTTATTTTATTTTTTTATTATTTTACAAATAAAACGGAACGAACTCTTTAATCCCGGTAAATCGTATCACCTCGATCCTTGATGACATATGCATTCGATTGCGACAGCGTGCGGACAACTTGGAGATAACACTTGAAGAAACTCGGACGAAACTTTGTGAGCAGTTGTGTAAAATCTCTTCTCTCTCTCTCTCTCTTTCGTTCCCGGTTCGTTGAACAAAGCTTTCTTTTTTTCAGAAAATATTGGAAATAAGAACTTTTCACGCTCTCTCCGTTAAGGTGCTTTGGATCCGCGTTAAAGAAACAAAATTTTAGAAAAATTCGACGAAAATTTTCACACGACGGATTATCAATATCTTGCTTTTTCTTTGCTCTCGTTTCATTGGATTTTACTTTTATTTTATTTTTTTTTTTTTTTATTTCGTTATTTTATTCTTATGGGATTGATGGACAAATGATAAAACGCGGACGCGAGTTACGCAGCAACAGCAGCGTGCCGCGGTGGTTACGTGGGTTCTACGCTACGCTACACGTTACGTCACGTCCGGCCGAGCGTAGAGTCGGGACTCGTCTGGCGGGGTGAGCGCGAAGGGATGACTACGGCTGCTTGCCCGCCACCCTCACCACTTCGCGCACCCCTTTTGTCAACCCACTACAGTTGCGCGATCTTTCTCTCCGTCTCTCTTTTACCCTCTGACTCTCCCCGCTCTCTCTCTCTCCCTCTCCGTTAGCTTGCCAGTCCTGGACGCCCGCCGTCGCGACGCCCAGAGGCGCCGGCGTTCCCGAGCGTTCGCGGAATCGCACGAGCTAAGACGCGAGGCAACAGTCGCTATCGGACCTCTCGAGAGGTTGTTTCGCAAGCTCCGACCTCTCTTCTGTGCTTTTTTTTCCCTTCTCTTATCCTTTTTTTTCCAGTCTCCCTGATTCCGCACGCGTTTCTCACACTTCCTGATTCACCTTCCTTCGATCGTTGCTTTCATTTTATTTTTTTTCTTCCGCTCATGGATCCTGACGCAAAGAGACAAAAATGATGGGAAAAAATTTGATGGAGCTTCCGGAGCTTCCGGAAGACTTTAGTTTTCACTTTCTCCCCCCCCCCCCCCCTCAATTTTTTTAAGTATTTTATGCCTACTCAAGAAGATGATCCCATTTTGAAAAACTGTCGCAAAACAAATATTTGTTACCGGCAGAGTTCGTATCTCCGAAAACTACTTTGAACTTGAGCGAGAGAATTGATAACTGAATTATTTTTAGATTCGTCCGAAAGTGACAGGATGTATTTACCGGAGAATAGAAGACTTTTCTATCGAGTGAAAAGAAAATTTTTTCATTTTGTTTCGTGGCATCAGAGGGCGTTGAGGGAATGAGGGAATCGATGTATGAGAGATCGAGTACCATTTTCCGGGTTTCGTCTCTCGCCACGCGTGTATGCGAGAGAGATTTTAAATTGCGCATTTTTTTTTCTTTCCCCACATTGTCAGTTTCTCTCTTTTTTTTTTATTTTTCTCTTTTCCCTTACTTTTTTTTTCCTCCAGCTTTACCAAGCACGAGCGTTCGAGTGCGCTCGTTTTTTTTTATTTTTATCTTTTTTTTTTCACTTTTTGTAATATGGTCTATCCAACTCCGTCGATTATCGAAAACAATATTTTGCCTTTCGTTCAGATTTCCCGGCGGGACAGAATTGCGGGCTTTCGCGTATAGACCGGAGGCTCACGAGAGCTTCACTCTACATACACCCAAACCACAAGAGACATAACGAAAGCAACCGAAAGAGCGAGGGAGAACGAGAGAGAGAGAGAAAAAGAGAGAGGAAGTGAGGGCGATTGTTGCTGTTAAAACTGCAAGGGATGAAGAGGGAGAAAAATAGGGTAGAAAAAAAAAACGATTTGCAGCCAGGGGTTCGAGAATCCATCGCGCGGGTTAACGGTTGCTAGTTAACGTAGGAATTAATCCCCATGGGTCACTTCGTTCTCCCTTGCTTTTACAGCTCCTCTCGAGTTCTGTTTTTGTTTCAGTTTTTATTTTAATTTGCGACTCGTCGAGGTTCCCTCGAAATACCAAACTCCTGAAAGTATCCTTCTAACGAAATGACATTTCGTCACGTACACCGCAGTGGAATACTGCTCGGGCTGTAAGAATTCGTTCATATTTTTTTTAAGAATACAACGCTTTAATGCCGACCATTGATAGCACAGGATATGCCCTACATTTTTTATTTTCAAATGCAACCAACGTCGTAAATATCTGACATTTTTTTAAGGACGAATTTAAACTCTAAACAAACGGAAGAAAATAAGGAATTCATGAACAGGTTTTTTGTTTCATGAGAATTTAAAATACTTGCTCTCTCTCTCTCTCTCGATGTGAAGCCTCGTCAAGATTGGTTCCACATCAACAAAATACGTTAACGAATAAAGTGCGATTGAACAAAATTTAATAAAAAATGAGCTTTAATTTGCCAATGCACTCTCGGGCTACTCCCAACATCGACTAATAAGAACATACCGACAAATGCGTAAGCGTGTTTTTAGCTAATGTAGCTTAATAACCGAAGAACGTGAATCCGTTAATGCGAAGAGACCAAGAGAGAGCGAGTGAGAGGAGTATAACGGGAATGGGCTAAAAGCCACGCGTGTATACTAGGTGTGGTACGCTTTGAAATTGAAGGGAATTAACGCGTTGAACTCTGGACAGAGAATGTACGTGTATAGATACACGTGTGTATACCGATGTCTATGTACTCGTTGAAGCTTACGAGTGGAAGCGAGAGGTGGAATTAATCGTACACAAATGTGGTTCAAGTATTTCGAATGTCACCGGGCCGCTTGAATATATACTACGGTGCAAGAAAGAGAGAGAGAGAGCGAGAGAGCGAGAGAGAGGGAGGGAGATAGTGACGAGGAGATAGAAAGCAATAGACAGAGATCCGACGAGACGAGATGACAACGTCGACGTGCATTACGCATGCGTGCGGTCCACTGCACTTGAAATGCTCTCTCTCTCACTCTCTCACTCTCCTGCTCTCTCATCATGAATTCCCGTTTACTCTCGTCTCCGTACTACCGATGTAATGCTCCAAGTACGTACGCATATATATATATATATATATACACACACTGGACAATCTCTCGTCGTATAACGCGAGTTGGTGTTATACGTTTCCCCGATTAATCCCGAAATCGTATGGCGAGCAGCTACAATTCGAACCCGCTCGTACGACCGATCGCATACGCACCCATGTAAATTCGGACACTCCGCCGCGGTGAAATTAATCTCCGCGATGCTTGATGTAACGGCAGTAAATATATATACGCACCTATACGTGATAGAGTTATACATCAGGACCTATCGGACAGCGGAGTGTAAATCGATATCGTGAGTACGTGTATTTACATTTACTGTCCAGCCTAAAATCGCCTACTGAAACGAGAAATCATTTGACCGGAAAAACAAAAAAAAAAATACAAACAATTTGAGCGTAAAGGCCTTTCGGAATTTTTAATAAAAATATACGAAATTATGCTACCGAATAATTCGGTCTTGTTCGTAATAATAACGAATATAATTTAAACCTGGAGGTAATTCGTTACTGGCTCAAAATTTGCTGTAACCATATCCTGCGGAAAATGGACGCGTATATACGCGCCCATGTCATGAATTCTAAATGAAAAAAAAAAAAAAACAAAGATGTAATTGCAAAACGAGAAAAAAAAACGACAGTGCGGAGAACAGTCGTTGTATTTATATTCGAATTTACACCAGTTGTCTTTACAGATAATCTATATTTATGAACATAGATGATAACACCGATTCATACGTAATTCTAGGTGTATATGAAACGTTACACAAAATACGAATGAACGTAAAATGAACCTTTGAAATATCACGTTATTTATGGACAAAATGGCACGTCGCATAATGTTGTTCGTAAATTTTGTCATTGGATAATTTTCGTTTGAATAATACTCGGTGAAGCTGCGATGAGTATGTGACGTATTAATTTTGTTCGGATTGTTTCGAAGACGAAACGACACGTCATGGTTGCTGTACGAAAATTCTCTGTCATTTAATCATTTACGTTCGAATGATAATCGAAAAAAGTTCAATAAATATGTAATATATTAATTTTGTACGGAATTTTTTAAGGATTCGAACGAATGGAACGTAAAGTTTTGTAAAAGTGTAAAATGAAAATTTTGAAGTATTTTCGATCCGGTGACGAGATGAGATCGTGTCGAATGAGCACGATTTTTCTTCGAGGATTTTCTCACCCACATTTTTCAATAGACGTCTATTATCGTGCGTGTGTCAGGGTCTTTGAGATAAAATGGAAAAGTTTTATTTTTGTTGCTGTGTTTTGCCGACTCACATGAGTCCGGTGAAACGGGGGATTTAAGTGTTGCTGCACCACAAAGCAGTGGCGAAAGTGGAGCAGCCCAGCGTTGCTTGTAACTCTCCCCACCGGGCTAGTAGTATGCACGAGAATCCACCCCAGCGGTAGCAGCGGCAGCATCTGTTACGAGGAGAGGGTTTTACCTACTGAATCCATTTGGTGGCGCCTCCCACGTTCGAACCCTCGTACTAGAGTGATTGCGATGCTTCGCTGTCTCTCCAGCTTTGGCGGAGCTTGCGAGACGAGTGGGACTGGCTGAAGGAGTCTCTGGCATGGCCCGTGAGCTCAGTTCAACCCGGTAACATTGACGCTCGGTGAAGAAAGAATCTTTAATACGAAGAGCTTCATGCCAGAGCACTTCCACTTTCGAAATGACGGCATTCATTTTATTTTTATTTATACTACTTTTACATGCTCGTAGTCGAGAGATCTTCGTTTACTTTTACAGTTCGGAGAAGAAAAAAAAACCCCCTCGCTCAAGAAGCCCTTCTTTTATTTCGTCAAGTTGTGTGTGTTCAGGAAATTGAAAGAAAATTGAAACGTTTTGTAGTCTTGTCAATACCAAGTTTGATGACATTCTTATTCTTTCTCTGTATAGGTTTGGGATGGAGAAATTGTATTATTTCGTTATTTGGAGACGCGGTAGTGACTCAACGCCGAGTGTTAAAAGAAAAAGCCAGCGCGAGACCTGCCGTACGACGGTTTTTCGTCATTTAGACTATTTTATTTTGATCGACAATAATCTACTGAATTTTTTAAATCAATATCCAATAAATCATGATGTTTGTACTGGATTTATGAGAATAAAGTAAAGAAAAGTCGTTTATTCGGCATTGTCTTGTTTGTTGAAGCTTCTTTAAACCCAACAATTTTCCTGCCTCATTTACTGTTTCGCACGATCGTGACAATTTGCTCGAAACCGCAGACTCAATGTCGTCTTTGGGCCTAGCTGTCGAAGATCACTGCGCACGGAATGGAAAAGGGGTGCTTCGCTCCGAGAGGTATTTCGTTCGGTCTTTATCGCGCGAGAAGATCTCAGGGGTTGGTTGGTTGGTTGGTTAGTTGCTGGCACTCTCGTTGCTGCTATACTTTCATGGTTGATGGTGCCGCTTTACGTATCGAGGCCATGAGACATTCTCGAGGGAGCAATGCCAGAAGCTCGAATGATCCCGTAGCAGACCCCAGTTCTCCCCCCTCCCTTCGTACTGTTTCCAGCCTGTGTTTTTTATCCCTTTTACGAAAAATCGGAAGGAAAGACACAGAAAGAAACGAAACGAAACGAAAAAGAGCGCAGGAGCATCTCCGAGTCCTCTGAATATATATATAACTGGTGTAACATTGGCTTCGTCAAATTGAGAATTTTAGGGAAAGATCGGTTGGAAAAATGGGAGAATATTTTTGGTCTGTGTGCAACGGGAATAGTCTCTGCTTATCCCCAGAAATACGAGCCCCACTCTTGTCTTGGTAGCGGGTTGGCTAACGTTCTATCGTGTGCAGCGTAACCAGCAGGAGCCTTGAATACTACTCGAAGCATCGGGAAACGTCTTAGTGGCTTACGGACGAGCTTTGGCTCGCATTCAAGCTCATAAATAATTCTGTTTGTAAGCGTGTGGATATTTGACCCCGAATGGAGGGGGTTGAAGAGCCAGGGAATCCCCTTGCTCGTGGTAGAGCAAGGCAGAATTCGGGGGACCAGCAAGCTCTAAGTGAGCAAGGGCATTGAGGGTACAGCCGAAAAAGCGAAGAGTGTAAGAGGGGCGAAGGAGGGTGCATGGGTTTCGAGGTGGGAAGGGCAATAAGGATGAAACTAGAAGTGGGTTAGGTTCGAACTAACGTTCGTACGAATATGCGCTGACACGCTACCGACCACAGAGAATCTCTGAACTATCGACGTTACTCTCGGGCCAAAATACAGCGGACATCCTTCCAGTCACTTTGATATTTATATAAAATATATATACACATCGAAGAGTCGAAAAAGTGGATCGAACCAAGATTCTGGGGAGAGTCAATCAGAGCAAACATACCCATGAAATACCGAATGAAGATAAAAAGCTTTACGTGGCCGAATGTATACGAAGCAATTTTTTAAATAAAGTGAAATATTGATAATTGTTAATTCAATTCTAGAGATGGATATTCGAATCAAAAGTTTCGATGATTTTCTTATAGGCAAAATGAAAAAAATGTAGAATTTTCTCAAATCCGAATGAAATAAATGCAAACAATGATATTTTTATTCAAATTTATGCGAAGCTTAGATGCACACACTGAAAAACGATATCGTCTTAAATAAATACGAAGATATCCGTGCAGCATCTACTATTAAGAAGCAGCTCTTTTTAATAGGACAGTTACTCATAAATTTGATCCAATATTCATGAGTGCATACGCGAGCTTTAGAGACGTTATCAAAGAAGCAGAAGCGAATATATGATAAAAGAGGGCTCTCCTCGTTGCTCCAGCGCTATGAATCCTTGATTCGCGGTATGATCCTCCGGAGAATTTATATACAATGCAATTCATCGCGTGCACCCATTCACCGACGCTTGCGAAACTTGGTGTTTTCCTTTCAGGCAGCTCTTTGATAGCCGCCAAATCGACACCTCGATATGTCGAGACTCGTAAACTTTGTTCTTTACGACGACAATGACGAGACATCTTGAAGAGATGGAACACGACTGTCTGTCGTCTTCCATCATTCTCTTCAACGAATACAACAAAGATGTGATCGATATAGTCAAACTATAACTGTATACTTGTATACATGACATGCATATTTGTATGTAAAATATTATACGTCTGTATAGGTTGGAACGTTGGAACGTTACTCTACTGTGTATTTCATTTTCTCTTGTGCTTATTCGCGACAGTAATCGTAGAATTTTCTTCCGTATATAGTGAGGATAGAGTTCTCCGTAGCGAGAGAGATCTCGTAGTTACGAATAATGCAACCGCGAGTAAAGTAAGTGCCAGGTTCGTCGAGTTTATAATCTCTAACGCCTCCAAGTCTCCAACATCCTTTTCACTCCCTTTCTTCGAGCGAGCGAAGGAGCTTATACGCTCCTATATATTCATGCACCCCTTGCATATTCACCCTGTTCTCGGAGGACTCACTGCTGCTGCTGCTGCTGCTGCTGCTGCTGCTCTGCGTAGATGAATCTTACGCTCAACGAATTAAACGCCATTTCGGATAACTTCAACGAAGTCCCGGTAAAGTCCTATTCCGAAAAGAGAAAGTTGAAGATGATGAATATTTTTTTTTGCCCAAACGCAGGTACCTTCGAACATCGTTTTATTTCGGAAAACTCGTTTTCTTCGTGGTTAACAACTTTTCTCCTTATTTACCTCTCTAGCCTTCATCCCTAAATTGTGTGTTTTTGGGGAAAGGTGATGTAGCGCTTAACTGCTGATATTGAGCGTGTTTTCCATTTCGTCCGAGTGCCTCATACGAGGCGTCAACGAACCGTATATATTCGAGAAGACAGCACGGATGCAAGATTTTTATTTTCCGCATCTTCCGGATACGCAGCGCTCTAGCGCGGATACGCAGCGCTCTAGCGCTGAGTATCTTGTCGTAAATTGGCTCTTTCGTCGGGCCGGATGCCTTGAGATGGCTCACTCGGGAGAGATACATGCGGACTAGATAAAACAAGGGATACAAATATAGCACTGCGGAGCTCGATCGCGACGAGCAAACTACTTGGATAGGTTAACCGAGGTCTTCTTGATGACATAAGGGAACAAATTGTCTCTCTTTCTCTCTCGCTCCGAACGCCTCCTTTCTTATTCTAAAAAACTTCTTGGATGTGTGTATATATATACCCGCAACTTCTGGATAAAAGGGCAGAAAGTGGATGAGCCTCGGGCTGTTCGCTTGACATTGCTATGTCGCGGTAATTGCAGCTAATTAAGAGGTTGAATTTTCCTGCTGGCCCGCTCCCTTTCTCGTGTCTCATCATGTCCGTCGACATCTCGTTTCTCTTTCGCTTTTCCTCGATCTCACGTCTAATATTTTTTTCTCTCGACGTACATATATATATATATATATAGATACATCTGGGAGCAAGACTCACGTTTCTACTCTTGTCTCCTCATTTTGTCTCAACATGACGACGAGACGAAGCATTATCGTAGGAAGTTACGCTACGAAAGACACGGAAAACCCTTAAAATCATATCCCGAGATAACAACTTCGAAAGCTGAAAAATGTACCTCGACTCGACTGTCAAAAATATACTGTAAACTTAAATTAACATTCTCTTACCGTGTACATAAAATTTTGTTACCTTGCCAGCAGGCTTAACATGACGAAGAAACTAAATAATTTTCATTATTCCCTGACGGAGTACACAATGTTGTTACATCAGCAAATGAATCCTGAAAATCGAAAAAAAAAACATTCATTTCTTACATCGCCCCGAGGCATATTTTACACTAATTAGTTTCTCTCTAGTTGCGCATATTTCCTGTCACGTTTCGCACGAAAATTGCGGATCACATAACCTCGATGTAGACCACAATGTTATCCATTTGAGAATGGTAAAAGGGAGCTGAGAAAAATGAGAGAAAGGAGACGAATATATTCGTTTGATGGGCTAAGAAAGAGGATGTACCGTTGCTGAAGAATTATCCTCGTATACATATGTATGTTCTCCGGTAGAAAAGTTGCTATTTTTCTTTAGCATGCGAGATGTGCGTGCTTTCACCTAATCTTGCCTTTACGCACACTCACCCTCTCTCATCCTTTTCTATCATTCGATCTCTCTGGGTCATTCTCTTTCTCGATTCACTTAAACCTCGCGTTTACGTGATGAGAGATCGTCACTTATGTGTTGCTGGATGTCCGAGGAAGAAGGAAAAAGAGTCCGGTACTATCCGTAACCCATGGGAGGAGTGGAAGGAATCGAGACTTACTCATGCATCTCTGTTTACATGGATACATATTACCGCACCACCATATGTGCACACCACAAACGCCAGGGTACTGCACACGAGGTATTTTCATGTATTTTACTGACACGAGTTACGCACACAGCAGTGAACATTTCTGGAGCTCTATATATGAGTCAATGCTACTGCGGTGTACTACGCAGCCAAAAGGCTCCAGCAACGACACGCACATCGAAGTAAGAGAAAGAGAAGATATTCGGAAGACGAAAGGAAGAGGGTGAAAGAAGAGCTGAGGGAGATCTAGCTGTAGGTTGTAGCGAAATAGGAAACAGTCAATAATTCACGCATTACTCTCGGTTATTATCCCAACATGGCCTACCATATCGTGTGCTCAATCCAATTCCCTGCGTGGCTTTGTTGCCCTTCTTCACAGCTTTTGCTTCTTTCACCAAATATAAAAGTATAATTGTATAAATATATATATATATATATATATATATATAGTCTTGTGGCACCCTTCTCCTCAGGGAAGCAGTCGACAATGTCTCTTGTTTTATTATGAAGAAAGCATGGTATAGGGGAGATGGGAATGATGCAAGGTACCAAAGGGAATTTGGTATTTTGGTCGATTGTTTTTCACGCACAATTCTTAAATAAAACTCATTTTTATTTCGGTGTCAGTGTGGTCACCCTCGACCTTATGGAATAATTGATTTTGAATAACAAGTTCGATGAACTTTGGAATGTCTACTTAAGAAAAGTGACAGCGATTGTTGAGCAATGGATCACTCGTGTAATCTTAAATTTCTGCTCGCTACATTGGTCACGAGATAAAAAACTTTCTCGTTGCTGTTACAGTTTACTTCGAGTATCGCTCCGAATAAAGAAAATAGAATGTAGTAAGGGCTCATTCGAAATTGGAGACTATCGGCATAAAATGAAAACGAGAAAATAACTTGTCGAGGGGTTTCTCGTAGTGGGGTAAGCGATACATCGTTACGATTCTCGTTTTTTTTCCCCTGATGAATGGCGAAGTTTCGTGTTCGGGATATGGCCGCAGAAATCGAAAAGTGGCGGAGGACGGTTGGGAAAATAAAAATATAGGACAGTCTTGAACCAAGCTATTTCATCTTTCCAAAAATGTGAGTCTGAAAATGATTGAAAATAAAAAATCATTGTCAATAACGAGAGAAAAGTAAAATTATATTTAACGTCGATAAGCCTGCTCGTTACGTTTCATTTTACTCTTATTCGTTAACGCCAGTATTTAATTTTCTCGGCAAAGAAAAGAAAAAAAAATTGTCGATTTGTACGAAACGTGGTTGTTGCAAAGGCGACCGAGTAAAATTCGGAGTTTTTGGTACTCTGATACGATATATGTTTTTACGAAAATACATGGTGTCTTTGCGCGATATGCTTTTCTTCGTATATCTCTTTCTCTATCTCTCGGCAGCTCCTGTTGCAGCTCCTTATACTTATATACACGAAACACGGGTCGAAAGCCGCACGTTGTGGCAGCTGTCTCGAAATTGAATTTGTAAGATAAACAGCCTCGACGTTACACGAGCTTACTACCTATTTTCCGGACTCATGACGCGAGAGAACGACGAGGGTGCAGAAAGGCCTGAGTTTCTCTACTCTCCTTCTCTTTCTCTCCTCCTTCATGCTCATCTTCTTCTCGGTTTGTCGCTTGGTCTTCTCTCACAACTCCCTCGCAAAAACGGATATATATATATATAAGTATATATGAGCTTTCAGTGCGGTTATCGCGCAACGAGAATATATTCGTAGTTCACTTTCTTTTCCTTGTGTTTTCTTCATGATGAAGTAGTGTCTTTGCCGTCCTTCCCCTTCCTCCTCTCTTTACCTATACTCTTGTTCACGTAGCTAACCAAGATTCTCTCAAATTATTCCAGGAGACCTGCTCAGTTCATTATAAATGTTATTAATCGCCCGAGGCTCGTTTACCCCAAAGAAACGACGTTTTCTATTTAAACTGTTAAAGTTTGCTGCCTTTTTTTTTCTTCTCTCATCCACTTCACTCTGTTTTCTTTATCTCTCGTTTTCCCTAGGCCCCCACATGATTTAGCTATAACTTATACTTGGAAATATATTATTTTTCATTATTTTACCCCTGCTTCGTCGGAAAAATGAACGGGGGAAGGGGAAAGAAGTCGTTAAACCGAGAAGAGAAATAATACCTTTGACATTCCACATGGATACATTACCGCGGGGATAGTTGATGTTTCACTTTGCCGACGGAAGATTGAAACGAAGACTAACAAGTGTAACAACTATTTTTCGTTATAGTTTGGCAAAAGTTATGACTCGAGATTGTATAGAAACAAGGGCGCGTGTGCTTTTGTCGTTTAGAACAGCGCTTTGGTATTATTGCAAGCTTGAGAGATCACCCTGAGTTTTGAAAGTTTGAGGCCGGGGGGCGAAACCTCGTGAGCAAGGATCATGGCCTCAGAAAGGAGGACAACCTGACAGGTCGTCCCAAATCCTCTCGCATTTCTACCTTCCTCCCATAACATAACCTTCCCCTCTCATCCCCCATTTAAGGCGGAATAACCGCAGCAGCTAAGAACATGAAACCACGGTAGGACGAGATATGATGCGAGCTTGATACCAACATCTCATCCCTCTTGTACTACGCCCACCGTGTTTCCTCCTCGTGTACTCCGTGATTCGTTACGTCGAGATATGCCTTTGTGGCATAACTCAAACCGCAAGCGTCCCTACGGTGTATTCACATTCGGATCGTCGTCACAGTTCATGTCGCAGCCTTCATTATCCTAATACATGAAACAATAACAAACTCAAAATGCCTAAGGTATGGGAAAATAAATGAATAACAACGCGGATACAATGGCGAGACAAAAACGAATTGCCTGCTTCCGAGAGAATTGAACATTTTTTTATTTTCGGCTTGTTCGGCCAGGCGTCTCTAGATTTCCATAAATTTGTTCAGATTTTGAAAAAAAAATCGATTCTTCCCCCCTCTTGTACCAATTCTTCGCTGATCTATAGCCAATGATTTTTTAAGAACAATGATGCAAGAAAAAAATTGGCTTCTCAAGCTACTCGTACACGATTTTGAGATTCTCTTTTACGAAATCCATTTTAGGTGTTTCGCATCTGGTATCATTCTGATGAAAAGAAAGAAAAAGGGGGGAATAGGAGGGTAAAGGAAGCGAATGGTGTTCCGTTAGTGAGGGGAAAAAGCTGTAGCTGAAAATGTGGCATAATCTGGGGTCAAAGAGTGTGGATGTAAAAGGGATGGGAAGAAAAAACAGAGTGGCAAGGGCGATGTGCGTCGGCCAATTGCGATTGCTAGTGTTACGTAATTTGCTGATATCCACGTGGAAAAACATCGAAAAAACTCGGACAGAGGAGGGAGAAGAAGAAAGAAACATGAAAGGAAGAAAAAAATAAAATAAAAGAATGAACAGAAAAAGAATGGGAGGAAAGAAAAGGTAAAAGAAATGAGAATGCAGCGTGAACAAAAGGGAATCGTAGAGTGAGAATCCAGAGAGTCTTATTAGCCGATGATGGGCAAAGTGCTTAGTCTCATAGCAGAGGGGTTTGCTTGCTTGTTCAGTTATCTCTTCTACTCCCTCGAAGGGAAAACAACATAACGCATTGCTCCGGGTTAGAGGGAGTGGAAACTATGGCGCACCGACAAGATGAATAAGGAACATCGCGTTGAGGGATGGAAGAACGAGGATCGGAAGATCGGAGATAGAGGGAAAGAGAAAGAGAGAAGCATGACGGAATATATAAACGGTGATAGTTGTCAAGGCAGTAACATAGCAGGCCGAAGTTCACGAAGCAGAGAAGCAACCTAATTAAAGTCCTACACTTTTCTTTCATTCATTACCCCCTTGCGTCGCAGCATTATTCTACTTTTGTTACGTCGCTCGTCCTCTCTTTCCAATTCGTCTTTATTTAACGTCACAGTTTCACACGCTTGCAAGGTCGTTTCACCAAGTATTTCGGACGTGTATACATGTTCCCTCGTGCGGTATTCTCCCTTGAACAAAACGTCTTTTTTTCCACGCTTCGTACAATTTCTCCGAGTTACTACTTTCGGTGTTCCTTCGACTCCCCTGGCGCATCTCTGTTTCTCATTTATCCAGCACCTATTTTCACCCCCGTTATACGTATCGGGATGTTTTTGTAAACAGCTTTTTTGTCGATCCCCTTTTTTTTCCGCATCGAGCGAGGGACTGCGAAAAATAACGTGTATAACTTCAGGAAATAAAATTTCCCTCTGATCAGTATATTCGAGAAAAATTTTCTCACAATACAACGCATCAAACTTGGTCAAAAAAGCTTGTTCCATCTCCACAAATTTTTCACTTCCAATCATCAATACCCAATGTCGATTATTACGATTGGATGGTCGATGAAATATCAGTAAACAAGTTTTATTCACGTTTCGTTGAACTTATCCCAAAGGGCAGTAGAATGAGCCGAAAAATACAGCGACGGAGAAACTGTACCATCATTTCAAGTTCGAAGGATGCATTACTCCCCTAGTTTTACTGCTACAGTCGCGAGACTAAGCCGAACCCTTATCCAGGTCAGAGAGTCCTGACATGATTCGTTCGTTCCTTCATTCATTTCCTGGGACAAGAGAGAAGGTTTGAAACGAGGAAGGGAGAGAAAAGGATAGGGGGAGTTTAGGAGGGTAGTGCGAGTGAATTAACGGTACGCTCGAGAACAGAGTATGAGAGAGGGAGAAAGAACGAGGGTTGCTCTCCACCAATGTTGGTCGTCTATTTCGTCTGGATGCATTGAGCCTGCACGCAAATACACTCTGTATTACATATATATAAAATAGTATGTATACGTATGTATACATGCACCATATAGATTAACGGGAGGGTAGGAGTGCAATCTAGCGTATAGGCTGTCCCTCCATAAACGTGCAGGCGCATTGTCGGTTGCACACGAATGCCTGCTGGGTACCCAGTGGTTACGGTAATGAAATTGCTACGCCAGTCTCTACCTGATATTACTCGGAGAGCCCCCAACGGTTCGCGAATACCGTCACTCGCGTATACGGCCCCCACTTGGTTTAGGAACCGACCGAGTGATATCTCGAGAAGTTTCAACCGAGCTATTCGCACCCCCACTCGCTCTTACTACTGGTCATTAAGTTTCTCCCTGCCGGTATATATACGGTTAACGACACTCGATTTTAGTCTTTCTGTACCTTTTCACTATCAAAGAACTTCTTATTTTTTGTACATGTTTTTTTTACAGATGAGGGAGGCTCGAAGTTGAGGAAGTCATAGGCTAAATTGGAATTGAAAGTTCATCATGAATCTGGATGTTATGAACTGTCGTTGTCACTGTTCCTGGGACCAGTGCAGAGTTGGTGCAGGGATTAGGATTACGATTACATATGCAATGGATCACTTATTCCGGGGTCTGGAAGACCCCATGAAAGGGATTAGCTCAATAAGGTGATTCAGCGATGTGAGTGGTTAGGGTTCAAGAAAATCCAGCATAAGAGGAGTTATGCGAACAACTTACTCAAGTCATTTCAATCCTTCAACGATGTCTTCCCAATTGTTCCGGGAAGTTTAACGATTTTGCAACCATCCAGTCGTGAGGAGTTTATTTCAGTTTTTTTTTGGTTATGATGCTTTTTTTTCTTGAACTTTTGAAAGATTGCTGATGAGTAAAGAATTCCACAAAGCCTGAACATTGAATAATTTGTAATCCCATGAATGTTGATGCGGATCGAAGAAGGGGAAGACGATGGAGAGTAGGAAAGTCCAAGAGTTTGCGTTACCTCGACAGAGCTCTGCATTCTTGGATTCTTAAGAACCAGTACTCGTTTGTAAGAGCATTTTCTCGGCTTTCTCTTTGTGCTTCGTGGATAATTGTATAACCGAGAGGAGAGGGAGAGAGAGAGAGAAGTGGAAGTTGTCTGCGAGAGCTGGCCTGAGAAAGAAAAGGGCAAAAACTCATACTTCGTCGGCATGAGCAAGTGGAACGAGACCGTGGAACAAGTGGAACGAGATAGTGCGAGAGAATGTGCAGAGGAGAGGAGGGAGAGGGCTAATAATGCTCAAAGACGTTAAGTCAAGGGGTTAAATGAGAATGGTTAAAGACTGGAAAGTTAGTTCAGCCTGGGGAAGAATTTGAAACCACAAAAGTGTGCCTCGTCGCCTTCTCAACGGCTCTGTCGACGTTTTCTACGTTTCTCTTTCTCTCTCTCACCCTTAATCTTCCGTAACTCTGTCTGTTCCACTCAAACTAGAGGCGTTCGTTTTCCTTGTTCGGAACAGGTGGCCTCGAGGAGGTTGGGAGGGTTGGAAAAACACGATTCCGAGGTATTCTCAACAGGCGAAGAGAGTAAAAGAACTGAGAAATGAGTCAAGCGAATGTCGGTGTTTCTCTCTATTTATTCTCTCCGTTTTACTCCTCATCTATTTTCCCTTGTAAGAGAGACGCTTAAACTTGAGACAAACAAATTAATATACATTATGAAACTGCGTCATATCGAGGGGGAACGATGGGGCAAGAGAGTAGAAAGAGATATAAAGTAGTACGAGATCTTAATTCCCAGGGCCTAGTTCCTTCCTCAAGATTTCCATGTTCGTTCAAGTTGTTCGTGTCCAACTCGTATATGCGAGCTTTCGTACTACCATCGACAAAGATACTTTAACCTGCTCGTGGACAACGAGATGGTCCAACGTGCTAGCTTCGTTACACTCCTGCGAGTTTAGTGGATAACGCTGCTTTATGTGTTTGAGGAAAACCAGGTATCCAACGCGCCCCCCCCACCCCCCCTCTTTCTCTTCCCCACGTGCTTACACACTCCGGATGAATTATGAGTTCTCGCACTTGCGAGTGAACCCCCACTGGAGAACACGAAACTGAGACGGAGATGAGAGAAAATCTTCGTTTCTCCTCTCCAACTTCTCCCTCGGTCTTGCTCCAACGATGAAGAGAAACAATGAGACTATATACAAGGCATATATACCACGTACAAACAGCCAAGGACTAAACTCTGGAAACTAACGGCAGTAGCAACGAGAGTGGCAAAGTCTCGTGGCTCATGGTCGGGGATGATGAACGTCAAACGTCTAACCAAGAGATTCGTATGGGGATTGTACCACCTGGTAACCACACTATACTCCTATAACATAGCAGGTTTCTTGAAAATTTCGGACCATTCTCCCCAAACTTCACAACTCTTTCTCTCTCTTTCTCTCCTCTGCTTTTATTGGGTGGTAAATTTTTTACTCTTCCAAGGCATATCGTAGTTTCAACTCGCGTGCTATTTTCCTCCTCAGTATTGCTGAAGATTATCCGTAGTACCGCAAGAAAAATATTATATTGCTTCACTCGAAGTAGCAACTTCGAGATGCGGGTGGAAAAAAATTCTAGATTCTCCAGTTGAAATACCTTCGAAATGTTTCGGAACGGTAGGACAATTCCGTTTGGAAAGGTAATCGGACACATTTATGTTCTTGTTTTCCATGAAGACTGGTTAGAAATATTCCCATTTGATTTCCCGGAATATATGTTTCCACGGAGACATCTGAGGAATCGAATCACGTCTGTCGCAGTACTCATTTTCGATTTTACAATTGTTAGTAATTCATTCCATAAACGTGATATTTTTGATAATCGTGATTTTCAATTTTTCATCAAATCAAATACGAGCCTGTCGTAACATCTCAGATCGATTGATCGTTTTGGAAACGCTTATTCCTCAGATATATTTCGATTTTAGGCATTCCGTTATGTGTCCAAAGGTAGTGAAGCGTGAAAGAGAAAATATTGGAAGTCTGAATGAGCTGTCAAGGGTATTCAGATCGTATAATATATGGGGCAAGAAGGAGAAAAAAAAAGTAATTGCGAGAAACAGCGAGCTAACGGAACTGGCAAAGAGCCGTTGAAATTGCACTATTGTGTGAGAGGCGCAATCCTCCCCCTCACCTTCGAAAGGCTCGGCTGTGCTATACATCCAGTGAAGGTTTGTGGTGCTCTTGTCTCTCGTATGGCTATTACTATGATAATATCTCGGGCAGTGCAGCACAAAATGCCCAATTAGGTGTGAAAAGGTTGGGGAGGAGTGAGAAGTAAAGAGGAAGGAAAAAAAAAGTGCGAGAAAAAGTTGGTGGGGTATAAAAATGAACGGGCACATGGAGGAAGGTGAAAAAAAAAGGATAAGGCAAAAGTTGACGAATGACGTGGAAGCAGGCGCAGAGAAAAATGAATAGGAGAAAGAGAGAAACCGATGGCAGTTGAACAGGCGAAGAGGAGCACTAGAATCGTCAAGGTGCTTTGTGTTATCACGAGATAAAAAAAAAAAAAAAAAAAAATACTGGGAGCTGGTACACACCCACAAAAGTCAGAAAGACTCGAAGCAGGGTATTCGTAGCAGACCCCGTTGAATGTCGAAGCTCTCCGGGAGTAGGGGATGCACGCGAATGAGAGAAAAATGGTATGGGTAAGGGTGAGGTTTTGCGAAAGATGAGGACGGGACTAGTTTGAGATAGAGGAAGAAAGAAATATAGAAGAAGACCCGTAAAAGCGGTGGTGGATGGGGAAAGTTTTGCGCAATGCGCCCACCAGGCACGCTGCAGTGGGGTTTATTTCTGATCTCTGCGTAGGTTCAACCACTGGTCTTCCTCTCGGTTTTGTCTCTTGCTCTTTCTACGCCTTTTCTACCTTCTTGTTCTCCAATCCCTTGACTCTTATCTCATTTTTTCCCATTTCCGATGGTTGGGAAGAGGGTGTTTACTCGTCACCTGGTGTATATCGCAAAAGTCGTCGCTAGGCTTCTCTTCATCCGTTTATTCCCCTTTTCCGTATTCTCATACTCCGTAAATTTTATTCCTCGCCCGTGTTTTATTTTCGATTTTTCTTTTTGTTTTTTTTTTTTTTTTTTTTTTTTTTCATTTTTTTCTCAGTCAACATCCTACAATGCTCATACCGAGTATACGTATGCAGCCACTGAGTTATCTGATTCTCTGAGCCAGTCCTTCAGCCCACCACTTCGAGAACGTTCGTCGCAACGATACAGAGCACAGGTGCACTCAGTTTTGCCCTTCTCTTCTATCTCCGCGCTTTTTCAACGATCTTTTCCACCCTCCCTCCCCCCCCCCGTCCCCGGAAAGCCACCTGGTGCGCTTCTTTTCGTGGAGGATGAGGAATATACGGGAGGATTCTCATTCTCCTGCCTTCTCATTGCCATCCAACCACCGAGGCATTCTCTTTTCTGGCACGGCACCCCAAGCTATTCGAGCACCCTTAAGCTTCCCTTTCTCCGGAGGTGTGGGACACCCACCGAAATAAAGGACCGTGCACCCGAGAGACTTTCCATCTCGTACTTATCTTCAGGAATCTGAAACACTTTCTTTCATTCAGGAAAACAGCTTCGTATCTTCTGCCGAGGGGTGGATCGAAGAATGATGAAAAAAAAAATAAAAACATCAACAGTTGTCTGACGACACATCCTGCGCCGTGCAAATCCACAAATCTAATTTCCTCTCACATTTGGAAATCTATGATCAGTACCATTTTGGGACTGCCTTTTAGACATGTACTCTACGAAATAAGAGTGTGAGAATCGAAACGGGTCGGGATAGACATGGCTCGCGAACGGAGAGTGCTAACTGAATGGGGAAAAAAAAACTCTTTTTATTTCGCAGAGCCATCAGCTCGTACTGCGGATGAATGTGAACAAGTTGCTTCATCCGAGGGGTCATTGAAAAGTATACTGGATTTGAAAAAAAAAAATAAGCTACGAGCACGTTAAAACTTTTGTTGTTTTGTATACAGCAGGAATACAATGACAGAGTTCTCCTAGATATCCGAAAAACAGTACGCAATGTGGCTACTAGTGGAGGTCGATTGTAAGCCGGTATTTTCGAGGTAAAAAAGACTAACTCGTTGTTTACTCATACCCCACGCCCGTAAGCGCCGAGTGCTTAGTTCGCTATACGGTTAGTTTAACCATTTTTTTCCTCTCACTACAGTCGAGTGTTGAAAGAACTGTACAGTTGCCGTTTTTAACCGTTCACGCACAGACCGCGGAAATACTCGAACTCACGATTTTTTTCAACAACTATACACCAGCCGTTGTTTCGCGACCTCCACACACGCTATTTCGAGTAAAATAGCTTCGTTGTGTACTTAACGTACGCCAAACGGAATTGCCGAGTTTTGAATAAGCGAGAGGCTTTCATTCAAACCCTACGTTCAACTTTACCTGTGTCGATCTCTACCGTTACTGTGTTTGAGAAACATTTTTTTTGCTTAACTGGTTGAATGAAAAAAAATACAATTACAATTTCGCAATTTTCATTCACTCATTGTAACTGCTAACATTTTTAATTCACACTGAATTCTGAATAGAAGTTATCGGTCAATGGGAAAAAAAAATCTCGCAACAGGAGACTAGCATAAATTAATTTCAGTTACTGCTCGGATAAAAGTTTATTATTTAAATGAGGATTTGTATAATGAAAATTCAAAAATATTTCTGCTAGAAACAGTCCGGGCTTGAGATGTGTTCCAGTTTGGAATTTTATATTTCGAAAGTACCTGATTTAGTCCAGACGTAGGCAGGTGAACGTGAAAAGGTGTTCATTATATAGTATTCAATTGGAAAGTAAGTCACAAAGTTTCTGCGGCGAATGAAAAAAGGGTTGACGGGGAATGAGAATCGTATCTAACGGATTCGGTTGAGAGATCGATTTTGTCTACAGCCACAACAAACGCAGGTAAACGTAGTTCTCGTCGTCGTCATCGTCACTCGTGTACAGCGTATTGTCTGTTGACAATTCATTATTGGACTACGATATACACTTTCGAATTCCAATATCGAAAAGTTTTTCGCTTCGGTATATATCGGTCTTTCTATATTATTGTATACGTATATATAAATACTACGTGGATGTCCGGACTGACGATATTATTGTGGCATTACTTGTGTACCTGAGCGAGCAAGAGAAAGAGAGAGAGAGAGAGAGAGCGAGGGAAGGAAGGTAAGCACCTTGTAGGTATTGGAGAACACACAGAATGCTTCGTCTCGGGATAGTGCGCAACGATGCGAGAAAGAGAATCAAGATAAAATGAATAAGGTAAGAGGAAAATGTGAAAAAAGAGAGAGAGAGAGGGAGACAGACAGACAGAAAGAGAGTTTCACGTGTAGGAAGCAGATACGTGCGAACGTAGACGAGGCTTTGCCATCAGCATCGACCTGGCCGACAGTAGTTTCGAACAGCGTGTTTGTTTAGGAAATAAGAACATCCTACGAAAATTGTATACACTTGGTCGAGTAACTCGTGACCATTCTCTGTACCAAACCACCGAGTCTCTCTCTTTTTTTTTTTCATCTCCTCCGTTGCCACATTTTCCGTGTTCCAAGAACTCGTGCTCTACTTTGTCAATGATACCGATACCGATGAGCAACAACTTCTTCGTGTATTTTTCTTCCGGTGTATTTCGCATCGGCATACCCGACCTTTTCCATCTCTTAACGTGCTTCAGCTTCTTCTATTATTTTTGTATCATGATATTTCAGCGATATGTACCACGACACTTGAAGGTTCTCACCAATGGTAAACCGGTAACAGAGGACAAAGCCTCACGATCATTCTCGGAATCATAAATGCTCATGTTCTTGTTCGATAAGCTGGTTTGTTTATTTTCTTTCAACTTCCACCATTTTCTTCTCCTATCGTATTCTCTCTTGACGTCTTGTCTAGTTTTCTTTTTCTCTCTCTCTCTCTCTCTCTCTCTCTCTCTCTTGATTCTGCTATCTTATGCCGGTAGTTTTCTTGCACCCCGTAACATACTATTTCTCTCTTTCTTCCTGTCTCCGTAAGATGTATACATGACCATAATACACAGGGATCCAATTCTCCATTGGCAGAATCTTGTAACCCTTGGCTCCATTTTCTTTCGGCCTTATTTGTTCTTCTTTTCTCATACCGCATACAAGCAATGTCTCAACCCTCATCCCTTTTTCTCCCCACATCGACTCGCTCAAAACCGCAGATATCTCTGTTTCTCCTCTGGTCGCTGGTGCATCAACGGGTTTACATTTTCTATCGAGGTTGCACACCTGTACCGTAGCCACTTTCATTGGTATTCCACGTACCCATCATATCGCATCACCACCGCCCTCTTTTCTTCGTTTTTCGTACCGGGGGGCTTGGAACATTCTCACGGCGTAGCTTCCTCAACGTGTTTTGCCCTGCTTGGGTCCGAAAGACCTTGCCAGCAATCGTTTTCCACCCTGTCGATTCGATCTCACGTGTGCTCGAGATCTTTCTGCCCAGGAATAATTGATCTGGATAAAGGAACTTTTCAATAATTTAAAATAGCAAGAAGGCGCGTCTTCCTAACCTTTTCCCTCCTATTGACCATCCTATTGGAAAATTTCGAATAGAAAAATCGTGACCTGGTTGATTTCAACAGCAAAGAAGATTCTACAAGGTAGCTACAGAACTTTGAGGGTTCATTTCGTTCAGAAGCGTTACATCAGAACGAAATTCCACCGGTCAGAACAACGAGTGAAAATATTTTAGTACCCCAAGAAAATGGACTGGGTTTCATGGAAAAAAAATGACCCCGATATAGACATGGCCACGTTGGTCCGTTGGCTAAGAGTGACGACGTTGACTCGCCAAAAATGCGGATCCGGAGATAACTCAGCGGTGTAATTGTGTTGAATGCGCCTTCGGCACGCGTAATGAAAGCTCCCGGTTGGCCAAACCGTTCTCGTGCGTACCCACGAAAAACAAAGGCCAGCATGAGGTCAGGACTGGATGGGCACTGGTGTATACGTTAGCAGAGCCGAAAACCACCATTACTGCTGCTGCTGCTGTGCTATGCTATAGTTTACTCTGCCGTTGTTGCTGTTGCTCCTAGAATGCCCAGAGTGCAGTAACGAAAGAGGGCGGTGTACATTCTTGCGGCCAACTACCGTAAACAGGCTGGCAATACCAACAGTATCCAGGGGTCGACCTCGTGGTAGTGCGGTGGTTGTAGTTTTGGAATCCACACTTACGTGCATACAAAATATACATATATTTGCAAACATCTAGCCCCATAAATTTACTCTTGCAAGCTGAACGTTAGGCCGAATTAAAAACTTAATTTTTTTTTCTTCTTCTTTTTTACCTGGCTGTAGTTCAGAATGCTCTGGGGTGAATGTCGACAGGGCCATTCTTTCCACTTATTATGCGCACTTAAGTGCTTTGAACAATATACACACGATGAAAATATAGTTGGCATGATTCCACAGGGGCTGAATGTGGGCGTTTCGTCTTATTTTTCTGTCGTATGCGGGCCTACCGCAGAGAACCACACACACGGTATCGATTTCTTTTTTTCGTTTTCCGACACCTTTACGTGTGTTTTGTGTTGTTTGTCTGTAAATATGCGGGCGCGTGTGTGTGTATGTGTGTTGTAGGTTCGGCCAGTACGAGGTTGACTCAAATAATTAATTCAACCGTCCCTGGTCGCGCGTTGGGCCAGATAATCTGGCCAAGATCGCCTCGTTTGCGTCCTCAATGGAGCGATCCATGTCGGTTAACGCGGTGAAGTTAATTGTTCCTGGAAATTGTACCGAACGTATACACAAAACGGGGCAACATTTTTTTTCTTTTTTTCATTCGTCTGTATGTATTTCTTGTTCGTAATCGCCATTTCGGCGTGGTGTAATTGACGTAGAACGCAGAAAAAATGGTTTCAGGATCCCGAGAGCGATGATATGAAAGAGTAAAGGAAAAAAAGTAACATTTGGATGGTCGCATGTGTGGGGTCATGGTTAGACCGAAGGTGGATCCAACGAGGCTTACGTACGAATAGCATGAGCTCGAATAGTGTACCAAGGGGCCTCGTTTCACCACCACAGTTTAAAGTATGCAGAGGGTAATCTGCATCGTGTGGCCCGGGCTTGGTCTGGCTTGTTGGAAGGGACTTCGTTACTCCTGCTCGTAGAAACCAAAGCTGTTTTCTCGCGTATTAAGTTTGTGCTCTACGTACTCTCTCACTTCATCTCTCTTTCTCCCTTGTTCTAAAACTGTTAGTTTACGCAGGGTGCTTAATTAATTAACTGCTGGGGTAAAGTGAGGAGGGAAAGAAAGGGGAGGGGGAGGAGGAGGTCGACCGTAGCGGCGTCATGAATGCTCTGGGTCGAGCTCCGTCTCTACGACCTTTTCTCCTCGTGTTACTTACTCTTCTGCAAGAGCTTTCTCCTCGCCCAGTCTTCGCCTTCCTTTTCTTTCTCTTTATACACCTCCATGTCTCTCTCTCTCCCTCTCTCTCGCTCTCGCTTCCACTACACTCTCAATTCCCATTCTTCCGTTTCTCACAACCATCGAGCTCGTTGCACTCACTCTGGAAACATGCTGTCTCCAAGAGTTCTCACCATAAAGGCATAAGTTCTCTAATACCCCCTACGAATACTCGGCTTTCTTGGGAGGTTGATCATATTTCAACTTTTAAGAGTATTCCCAAAACGACTTGCCGTAAATAGATTGGTGTTGAAATGGCCTCGAGAGGCGACGATTACCACGAGGCCCTCGGTGTTAAACAGGAGCTGAAGTGTCATTTGTCCGATATTAATCCGTACTGGGGATTCGAAATTATTTCTGCCCCGTTTTATTCTTGGTCGCAAGAAAATGTTATTTTTTATGGTCACGCGCTCGGAAACGCTAAAGTTCTTAGTGCGATTCATAAGCTTCATGAAATTGTTTGTAATTTTTTGTAATAACAAATGAAAAATTAACTCTTTGAGAATTTTTTGCAATAATATTTAATCGCGATGAAGGTGGTGGAAGATTTAGAATGCAATAATGAAAATGAATGAAAAAAAAAAAAAAAAACGGATATTTGGTACTCCGAGGATGTTTGAAACGAATGTTTCGGCGATTAGCATGTCAGAGAGGATTTGCACGCTCGACGTTGAGCTCGTTGGGCTTGAGGGCTCTTCAGTCCCTGCCTTCGTTACTGATCTGAAATTCTGTTTAATTGTCGGAAAAGCATCAAGCATCACGTTGGTGATGCAGCGTCAACGTAATAGGAATGGGATTCAAACGCCACTGCTGCGCACTATGAAGGATTTTCTCAGTCAAACGAAATGAGCTGTCTGACACACCTTGCCGACTTTGCCTCTACTCTTTTTTTTTTAGCCTTCATGATACTTTGCTAGCTTCTACTCCAATGTGAAATTCATAAATTTGTACTACCCAGATTAAAATTAAAAATATTTGGCTCAGCATTAAAAAAAAAATAATAATTGAATACATGTATACGTGAAAAATTGTAAGGCCTTTGTGGGCACTTGTAAAAATTAAATTTCAACACAGATTACAAAATGGCCACGTCTGAAAACCAGTTACGTGTCAAAAAAATATCTCGAAAACAAAAAAACGTGACAATTAATTAAAACAATGCAAAACGATAACGAAAAAACCAATTAATTACTTAAATGAATACAGTTAAATCGATATTGAATTGTTATTAAGTTGATATTGAATGAATAGTTCAAAATATATCAAATAAGTAGTTCACAACATTAATATTCAAAACGTCACTGCAATGCAGACAATTTTATATTTTGTTTTGTACTTCGGAAATGCAAACACCAATATCATTCGATTTCGATTTCGTGTCATCTCGTAGAATGTTATTTATTTCGTTAATTTGTTGTATTTTTTGACGTGACACCTGATAATCGGTAAACGTATTATAATTTGATTAGTTTTGTAGGAAATTCTCGGATGAAAAAAAGAGTCAAATTTCTTTTGTAAAATAATTGTAAAAAAATAACATTCTGCTAAGAGAAAAAGGAGTTTTCGGGTTTATCAATTTGGTGGTCAACTGAAAAAGCTCCTCTTCCACAATAATGGCACTGAGGATGGTGTACCATTCACGAAAGTGGTATAATCCATTAAGTATATATCTGTATATGTATATATAGGAGGTTCCAAGAGAAGATGGTTCTCCAGGGATTTTCGGGACAAGAGTGCAAGAGAATGTATACTCGATGTGTAGTACAAGAGTGGGAGAAGCGACAGGACGGTGAGATGTATTCCGGGTGCAGAAGGTTCAGCGTAGTATTATTATCGAAGAATGTGCGGTGTGTGGAATATATAAAAATAGCGAAGGAGAATATCTTGGAGGTACGAGGTTGCCGCGAGTTTCTGTATACAAGGGAGAATTCTGGTGCACACCTCACCAGGGAAATTAAGGAGCTTTTTAATCCCGGAAGAGAAATCGCCCGCTCTTCTTCCCTTACAGGTGAATTTTTCTACTTTCCACCCTCCCTCGCACTGTTTATATTGCCCGTTATATTTAGCCCCCTCCCGATTCTCCACCCCTTTTATTCTGAGGGAAACACCGAAAGATCGTAAAAATATACGAAGTAAGAAGGAAAATACTGCGAAGGACAGGTAAGAAAAGAGCGCATCTGCTGTGCCACGGAACGCTATCGCTTCGGGTCCCAGGTGAGAAGAGACCGTGCATACACCCTCGTTTTTTTTCCATCGATGATAAGATTATCAGATGTCTCGGCTACCTTTCATAACAGAGACCCCATATTATGCGCTCTATTCGTGTTCAGACTTTTTCAACATTCGGTGCACAGATCCAACGAATACTTTTTTGTTTTTTTTTGTTTTTTCTTCTTTCCAAAAGTATATTATTCATATGTGTACGACTGATCCAACCGTAACAGCATCTTTGTGGAGATAGTACGATTGACTGGAGACAACATAAAATACGTGAAGTATGCGGTTTTATACTATACAAGGCATAGCATACCAAGAGGGATATCCTACGAGAGGAATTGGAAAACGACGAAAGAAGCTGAACAATGCTGCCGGAATCGAGAAGAGTATTCGGCTGTACTTTCCATGAAGCTTGAAAATAAGTCCGAGCCGAAAATTCGCTCTTAGTACGAATGTTTCGAAGGAATTCAACGTTTTTCATATTTATATCTACTTTTGAGTACCCTCGACGGATATGACGGAACGTTGTAGAATTCTTGTAGCGAAATTCACCTGCGAATTCTCTCGTTCGTCGAATAACCAACGAAAGAATATACCAATAAATAATATCCCATAAAAATAACGTTTTATATTAAAGGTATGTTTGCATCAAATGACACATATATACGATTCATCGATTCCGTTATATAAATATGTAAATGTGATTTTATACGATTTCGCAAATGAATTACTTGAAATTCATCCTATAAAAAGTATAAAATCGACAGAAATGTTATCACCGGGAGAGAAAAAAATATATATTCCGACACAGCCAGAAGGCGTTTCACGTAGAAAATAACACATATGAAAGTGTCGTTAAAAAGTTGCTGCGATATATAAGGTCGGGGATAACACGTTTAACAGCACGCTTCATTTTTAATGATCCGGAAGAATGAAGGTGAGCCGATACATCATCCAAAGAGACAAGGTATGTGTGTACAGAGCTGAGTATAAAAAGTATATCGTCGTGGAGGCAGAAGCTCTTGACGAGACACGGTGACAATTTGCAAAGTGCTGCACACCCTTTACGATCGGTCGAGGGGTGACGGAAGTGTGGATGTATGAAAAGTGTGAGAGAGAAACAAAGAGAGCCTGAAAATGGAGGGACGGTCAACTCAGAGGTGCGAAGAGGAAAACACAAAGAGGAAAAAGTGTTTTGTGAAAATTGTGGAAAGTCTACGTGGTAATGGTTTATCGGAGAACCTTGTGGATCGATGGGAACCAAATGATGATCCTATGAAACAGGAAAACAAGAAGAGAACGAAAAAAAAAAATACTACGTACATGTTCGTGCTCGGATGTGTCTCTTATGTCCGAGAATGAAGCGAGAGATAAGCTTTTTAACGCGCTATTTTTGTGTCATGGTGAGAGCTCGACGCAGCCACGAGCGAAAGTGGATAGTAAAATAATTTCATCAGTCGATGGATAAACACTCGATACCTGGACCGGGTGTATGAGGGTACAAATATTTTGGCTTCAGGATCCGGAACGAGGCTGGTTGAGGTATTTGCATTGTGGTCAAAAACTCGTGAACATCGCAGTACTGTATACGAGGCTGTATGCTCAGAAGAGTGGTTAACCTCAATCATGAAAATGGTATTCCGTTGGGATCTTGCATAAGCAAAAATTATCGGTTTTGGTATAATGGGTTATCCCGCTTGTGCTGAGAGTATAATGGATCGAGCAAACATCGAAACGGACTGGGCAGGAGAAAGAAAAACATATATTAGACTCGTGTAAATGTCATTCTCCATGTTGAAATTTGTTTAGTTGCTAGGAGTTGAGAAATTAGATAAAGGTATCGCGCAGGAAACGCAAAGCATGTTCTAATTGTTCCGAATGATCGCATGAACACACACATTCGCATTAATTTCTCATTCGAAACATTGACAATTGCGGTGGTAGGATTGTCGCTGAGCAGATAAATTTGACAGAATGTAGAGCAGTATGGAGTTTACGAAGGTAGGATGAAACACAAAACATACTTCATGGTTGAGGAGCAATGATAAAGACAGGAGCTCACTAAACATGTATAAGGAAGTTAGCGTTGTCTGGAGAATCGTGTTTGACCCGAGGCGTGGTAATTACACGCTCGGTTTCCCGAAAAGCGTCCCAAGGGTAATCGTTCAGAGAGTGTGGCCGGTACTGGTGAAAATCGCAGATCCTCGGAGTTGAAGAGAAGTGTAAGGGGGTAAGTAACTCCAGAGCTATGTTACCGGATTATCCCATTGTCTTATGTCCCCTCGTTTGATATTTCGTCAAATGCCTTATTTACTTGTCCCTTTGTGGGTTAGCCATTGACCGAGGATATAGCCTGAGAACCCTTCTCTTCCTTTGACCCAGATGTATTTTTCATAACAAAGCTACCAAACTCGTATTACCCTGGAGAAATTACTTTTTGAGCCACTTCTCGTATCTACTACGGTTGAAATGCATGCATCATTGAATATGATCCGGCATGTAACGTATGCATAGCTCCATATGATTCTTCAGACGGTATAGTAATTTAAACTCCATCCCGGCGTAGGAGCACCAAGTACACGTTACGTAGAAATGTAAAGTCCATTTTCTCGAGAAGATGGTCTACTTTAGTCGCGTTGAGAACCACGAAGCGAACGATAGAGTGCCTCATCAAACAGTTTCGATGTTATGCATCATCTATACATGGGTAAACGTGAACTCGATCTATCTTCGTATAGCTTGTATCTGTAGTCTGTGAAGCGGGCTTGTTCTCCCGCACCGCATGCATATGGAAGATGAACGCTTTCTGATTTAAGTTATATATTTGCAACGAAGGCCCGGCGGCGTATGATATACAGACTACGTTGTGTTGTCTGTATATTCCTTGGATCTACTTTCACCTGGGCGATACAATCGGAAGATACACTATACTAAACGCCATAGGTTAGCGGGTAGACTTTCGTAAATAGACCGAGAGCGAGAGGGAAAGAGAATGAAGGGAAGAGAAAGCTCGAGTATAAGTATTGTGCACAACAGCGTTGAGTCAAAACTGTATTCGCATTCATATACCATTGAAGGTAGAGCAGGACGCGAGCATACTTTAACCCGTAACTCGGTGCGCACCCAGCAGGATGAAAAGCGGAGGGTGAGAGTCGTCGGTGTTCTGTAAATGCTGCCGGCAAATTCCACTATTTCCATCGTCCGCTAGGTTGCCACGCACGGCAGAGAACTTGAAAGTCGGAGCACAGCCACCTCGGGCTATGTTTTGCTTATGCAGAACATAATATGTACATGCGAGATGGCGTGGTGCTGAGGAGTATTACAGCCTGGGAGGTTGTGCCCTCGCAAAGCTTTCGAGCCCGTTCATACATAAGGATATAGTTCGTAGGAGTTAAGAGACCAAGGCTTGTTTCGGACCTTTCTGTCTTGCCTCAACTCTATACCTGATCTTCTATCCGATAGGATCTTACTTCGGGGGCTAAAGTTTTTTGCAAGGTGAGGAGATGAAGCCGATTTCGCTTCTGTTACGGACGCAGGATCATAAGGCAGCTTTGGCTTCGGTAGTTCCTCAGAAGACAGATGTAGTAAGACCGACAGGCTAGCACAGAGCGGAGTATCGGTTTAGAAGGACATTGCGGAGACACAGAAAAGCTGTATCAGAAACAGGTGTCTACCGAGAGGATGTATACTCAAAGTAGAGTAATAGCAATAGCACTCGGCTTACGTTACCACAAGTTGCCTGGGGGAAAGCTTGCGAGCTGCGTTCGGACGTTCATACATTTTCTGAGTCGCTTTGTATGCCCCCGTTTCACTTCTCATAAGGTTCTCATAAGGTAGAGTATAGCTTATGTGTACGTTGATGTTGAGCTATATATATAAGAGTATATATATTTATATATACGGTCTAGCATGCTCTACCGGTTCTCTCCTGACTCCCTGGGTATACAGGGAACAAGTCCACAGGGTGGACGGACTTGCCACACGGTGCTCGGATGTTTACTCACAAAGCTGGACGAGAGAGAAAGATGAAGAAAGACAGAGGATGAGAGAGGGGTGGAGATAGAGAAGGAGCGAGAGGGACGACAACGTAGGAGAGTGGTTAATTAATTAACGAGTTTTTACTTGGAGCTATAGCCGGCAGGCTGGCCTGTGCACAGCAACATGCAAAAGTTTGGCGGTTCCCTGCCTCCCTCCCTCTCTCTCTCTCTCTCTTTAGCTTTCTCATTCCTCTACCTTTTCGTCTCTCTTTTGCGCTCGCTTTACTTTGCAATACACCAGTTTGATGTACACCAAAACGGTACAGTATCCTGGAGCGTGCCTCGGTTCGTACGCCTCTGTGTCTCGCTGAGCTTCCCCTCAGTCCAGAAGCAATACACTCCCGGTTTGTTTGTACTATTCCGTGTATCGCCCCACTGGTGTTGTGTATACTTCTACTGTACAATTCGTGTATATACATATACAAGAATATCTTTATACGTATGTGTATACTTGATAACTATGTAGCCTGGGCCGAGCCTTCGGGCGACACACCACCAGCAAGCGTACCGTTAATTGTTAGCCATTTATGCGAAGGGGTTTGGAGGCTCTGGCCTCGCGAGCGCGTAGAATCCTCTCTGGTTGCCTCGTAACCAATCTCTCTCTCTCTCTCTCTCTCTCTCTCTCTCTCTCTCTCTCTCACGATTATACCAGAGGCTACAGCTCTAAATCAAACATAACCGTTGTGCCGCAGCGAGCGTCCATATGCCTCGAGTCGTTGATGCTTGTGGCACGCAGCCGACGCAACTCTGCCGATCTCACAACTTCGAGCCCTATTTTGTTGAATAAGACACCCTCGGCTAAGAAGGTTACATCATCAAGCTACAAGACGCAAGGAGCTTTGCTTACTCCGTTTTAATCATGGCAAAATGATAACATCAGAGAAGTCCGGGCCAACTTATATTGTCTTATCTGCATACGAACCAGATTTCTCTTTGCTTTCAAATTTCGCTTCACCTTTCATGTCACTTGCAGAACCAACGCAGCGTTACCGATACAAATTCGCGGACGCTTCGAGACCCACTTTGCTTCAACTACACATAAATTACACTGGATTATCCCTAGTGGCAATTTGAAGAACTAGCTCAGGATTACAACTATCTCTGTGTCTGTCCGTGTATATAACCAACCGTACAGATCAAAGCACACAAATGAGCCATTCGGGACTAATAACTCACGATGACCATCAGCATAAGAGCGATTTCCGGAAGCGCGTTTCGGTCCTCAACGCTTACGTACAAACACGTATACATGGGTCCAACTGAGTGCTCGCGTCGTCATGCCAAAAGCATAGTGACACTGTAAACGACGAGTCACTTTATTTGCTCTCGGCTTGCGGCCCTGTGTCTGCCCCGGATCAAGTGTGGTGTACCGATGGTTATAGCGTTCGGATGTGCGTGTACATCGAACGAGCAACGCAGCATTGAAGCTAACGTACTGTGTAGGAATATATGTATTTGAATATATTTATATACCGACACATATGTGATTATATATATATATAAATTAGAGAAGTAAAACCTCAAGCGCTTCGATGCGCACGAGTGTCCTTCTGGACGCGTCTATAAATCCCATTTACCAGCTGCCAATGGTAGTAGGCCCGTTGGTGTGACACACCGCAAAGTGCACCATGTCCATAAATTGCCATACGCGGATGCGTCGCCATCGAATTCTCCTCTCATTCTTACCCTTCTTCTGACTTTTTCACTCGCAATTTCAATCCAACGTAAACGATTTTTTCAAGAAAAGCCTTTTGTTGTGTTTCGCTATCACCACCGAAGCTTTTTCTGCGAGTATTCTTGAATTCATTTTTTACTTCATCGTTAGTTCATTTGACTGCGAGAACTAAATGGAATGCAATTCAAATCGCACGGCTTGGAAGATTCAGTAAAATCCATTTCCAGGAAAAAAGAATCACGATTAATGTCCTCAACGTTTTTATGGCCTCTTGTCTTTTTTCTATCTGATTACTCGACCAGCATCCTCATCCTTCTCGACTCGAAAATGAAATGTATTCTTTGCACCCTTTTTTGGTATGTTCTCGGTTGGAAAAGTGCTACAAATTTACATGCGAGTGCGGACGGACCGATCGAGTTGAACAAATAACGAAAAATGCATATGGTCCTGTTCTGGACTCCATTTGGAAGTACGTTGGATAACTTCGCTCACCGGGAGTGAACGCCACGGGGGTTCCCAATTTACACGCGTCAGTTGAACCAGCCCAACCCTCTCGACACTGCGAAAACGCACTGTGCCAGTGTGGAAAAATAATCTCGAGCTTACGTGCATGTGTATTTTGTACACTCGTTGTACAGCGCTCACATATTCTCCTGACTGCGTTTGCCTTCGTGCTCTCATACTTTATCCCATTATATATCTAGCTCCCTGTACGAGCTGACTTCCTCTCTTGTATTCATACACAGACCGAGAAGAATGTCGAAATGTCCGTTTAAGTGCCAAGCACCGTGTTTTTTCATGGACCTCGCCACTTATTCGTGAATATGAACATTCAACGTTATGTCAAGAAAAAACAACGCGAAAGAATGACATAAATTGAAGAACTGAACATTTTTCGTGGCATTTTCAACAAAAAGTGTCTCGAAATATAAAATATTGTAGAGAAGTCTAAAAAAAAAACAAGAAAACACTTGCTCGTTCAACTAAAATCGAGTTGATAGAAGATTGTATGAATTGTAACTCTTCGTAGCGAAGTAAATGACATTTGACGTTAACTAAGAATGAAATAACCTCAACATTATTGAAACCGTTGAAATGAATTGAAATAATCACGCAAAAGATTATTGTTGATTAATTACTCACTCAACTTTTAATAAAATTTGCCTTTTTTAGAAATGTATGAAGGATAATTCTCTTTCACCATTTTTATTTCCCATTCACGTTTTGTTGAAATTGAATTTGATGTGACATAGGCATGTTGAAGGACCAGCTGTCACTGGGACATTTCAGAGCAGACAGAATAACTTCAGAGTCATAATTTGACCGAAGCTCTCTAACAAGAGACAACGCAACGACGCGAGCTACTTCGAAAAGCGACGACAATGAATGAATCGCATCACAATCTTATTATTTACAAATTATTTAAACAAAAAGTCATAA
Organism: Campoplex capitator; assembly: GCA_037576405.1. Taxonomy (NCBI): domain Eukaryota; kingdom Metazoa; phylum Arthropoda; class Insecta; order Hymenoptera; family Ichneumonidae; genus Campoplex; species Campoplex capitator. The sequence goes on along the minus strand of JARBWI010000323.1, from coordinate 61,853 downwards.
AAAAAAGAGGGAAAGAGATTGGCAATGACGTTCAAAAATGAATGAGAAAGTTCATCTATAATTAAATCTTGCAGAATATGTAATGATTAATGCAGGGATTGTCAGGGACTGTAGTAAATTTCGTATCATTGATATTTAAATTTTCTACGAGCTGTATCCTTTTAAGGTTATGGGGCGATTGACTAATGTCAGCGATAAATAGCAAGGTCGGAATAATGTCAAAGTCATCGTAGCGTAATTCCTAGCATAAATCCTGAACGTCGTGTAAAAGAATTACAAAGTCTTTTTATAGTCGCGTTTGATTCTCGTCTGCCCTTGGTCTTCGATTTTCTCGTTTTTTATATCCTTCTTTTTTCGAGCTCTGCATCGTAAAATCTCGAGAGTCTTGGGGGTGTGGGGAGTAAAAAAAAACCTCATCACACTGAACCGTACGGCGACTTGGAAGTGGCACGTTTTGCCGTTGTCACCTCTTCAATTATGCAGCCAGAAGAGTCCCCGAAAAATCCAGTTTCGAAAATGGGGATCCAGAGAGGAACGCGGGATTCTGTCGCAACGAATTCAACGATAGATTGTATCCCGTTTCTATCCCTGTTTCACTATCTGACAAACTGTAGAAAGAGAAAGGGACAGAGTAAGTGTATACCCGGCATAGCCACACCCGTTTCACTGACGCAACGCGCCGGAAATGTGTTGTGAAATATTTAACTTAGTTTCTCTCTTTTTCTACCGCCACATTTCTCTATCTTTTTCAATCTCTGCGTATTCCGGAAGCTCGGACCTTGTCCCTCTTTTCGATCTTTCAACCCTCCTAACTCTCTCCCTTTCTCTTTCACTGTCTTTTCGTTTTTCCCGCGCTGTGTGTTATCTCTGGCATCCTAATACACAGCTCTCCATTCTCTAAACTATTGCTACATACACCGCCGATCACCTGCATTATATAACGTGTACTCGCTACTCGCCTTCCGATATCCTGATTTCATGTAGGAAACCCGTGAATGAAGTATCTCATCTCCGTGCATCGAACCACCTTTTGCATGATCTATCTTCTGACATTAGATGTTTCGTATACTCTTCGAAAAACTATCTCTGGCGTTGTAAAATCATCTCGGAGAAAAAAGACAGTTAAAGAAAGAGATAGACAAGGACATCTGCCAAATTGTCTGAAAATTTCGAAGGCTACAGATCCCTCCTTGATACAAAGTAGACAGAGATTTATCAACGTCGATAATAATGTTGAAGACATCAATTTCTATGATCCATTATTTATCGATCCATTATAATATGACAAAACACATTATTCTAGACGTAAGAGCTTTACAGCTCGTATGACCTTTCCTGAACTCAGTTGTCACAGAAAGAGTGAGAGAGAGAGAGAGAGGGCGAGAGAGTGATGGGGGAAGAGGGAGAAAGAGTTTCCCTGCATGGCTGGTGCTTAAACACCCTTAAATAATTCTCGAAAGCAATGCTCAGACGATATATTATATGTGCTTTACGCACGAACGTGTGTGAGAAGCTCCCTATAAGCATTGAGCTTTGCGAAGCTTCAATCCCGTATCCTTTATGGCTCTTTCCTATTTATGCCACGAGAGCACCAAGCAAACGAGAGTTTTACTGAAAATACCCAACGTTAAAATCACTAGTCGTAACCCAACAACGTGAGTGGTGCATGCCTATATAACCATTCTCTAGTTTTCCTAGTACATATATATTCATGTAAAAAACTAGTAAGTCTTCTCGTGTCCGTATTTCTTCATATACGTAAAGTGTAAGAAGAAACCATGTATTAATTTATTGAACGGATTAGTTGGAAAAGATGAGATCATCCAATAAAATGTTTCCAACAAAAGATTTCGTATCACTTTATTATTGCGAATGGAAGATCCATAAGATCGGATAAGCTCAAACAAATGAGCGAAGCATTCAAATATATTTTACAAACTAACCTTCAGCTGATAAACATTTCTTATCTCTATATTCCCTCTATTGCGAATGTATCGCTGTTTCTAGATATCTATTGTTATTCGTTTCTATGGATTTCTATTCTGCGTTACAAGTTATTTAAAAGTTCATATAAATTTGATATCTTTCTTCCTTTACAAATTTATTTTTAGAGATAGAGTCGGCTGGCTCTAAAATACATAATAATCTGTACTAAAAAAAAAAAGCTCGGGTTTCAGGCTAAATATGATACTATAGTATTCGTTACAAATAATACACTTGTTTATGCAACCAAAGTCGTTGGTGACCAGCGATATGGTCATATTCGTTGCATGATTGATCACATTTCTACCTTGTTTTTCATTATAATTTAAAGTTGCACAGTTACGACGCCCTCAGTCCTGATTCTCTTTTACTGGGAAGGAGCATACCCCGATTGCTGGCCAGAAATTATAGTAATCCACGAAGAAACAGGGGTGCTTAATTTATTGGTATACTTTATGTGAAAGTCGCTCGTCACGCATTTATTATCGTTATTACAAACGTCGAGAAGTAATTAAAAATAATCAGTAGATACAAGAATTGTACTGCTACTACTAATACTACTACAGACATTCAGGCAATCACAAATTTCATGGGTTTATTGTTTCGAACAGTAACTTCAGCACCCCAAGGTAAACGATGCTCTTTTGCTCCCTCGTGCTTGCTCGTGTGCTACAGTTAACACTGAACTACCGGCTTCGATAAAGTACATTCCCAATTGTTGTATTTGTAGGAGGCAATTTGTACAGTGGTGATTGTCGTGATTATTACAGCGCTCTGCCCTTCGATCGCCCTCTTGCCATTATTCTTTTATTCATGCCCGGAACAAACGATGAGTGTTTTCTTTTTTTTTATTTTTATTTTTATTTTGTTTCTAGCTCATTGTGTATATTTCGGCATCAGATAAATATTGTGATAACGAAATTGTTGGTCTCGAAAAGCGTGAGATACAGAAATAATAAACGGAAGAAAGAAAAAGAAGAGTGAATTCTCCGGAGAATTTTTCTGTTTTCGATTGCTCTACACGGGGTCGGTTATTTAATGCTGCCATTTCGAAACAGCTCCAAAAAGATCGGCGAGTTTGACCTCCTCTTGGCGCATAACATCAAAGATTTAATCCATCAGGGGTTAAATGAGAGGGCGCGAGTACAAGAGGTGGTGGTTGGCAGAAATACACCGTGCCCCTTTTACCTTCCAACGGACAATATTCTATTCTACCCTTCGAGCTCTCCTTCCCCATCGTTCGTCCCTTATTGTCTATGTATTCCACAGCTCGTCGCCCTCGCTCTTTTGCACCCTTCTTTTCAGCCCTCTTACTCGTTCGCATTGCCCGTTTAGTTACTTATATATAGCTATGGTCGACCTCATCTAAGAAGATTGCTCTCAATGTTTAAAGAGCCTCGATACAATGAGAATTCTCGCTCGCTCCTATATAGTTTCACCAGGATCATCATCATGACTGCTCAATACAACTGCTGCGTTATCTCGACCATTTTTCTCGTTCCATCGACCGACAAGTTTTCATCGTCTCATCTAGGATCGCTTCATAACTGGGATATAAAAATCTCAGACTAAGATTACAAGGGATGAGAATAAAAACAAATTGTCACAGTGTATGCTAACAATCGAATTGAAATAACGAGCATCAACCAGAGTGCGAATAAACAGAAGAGGATCGTTGGATTCAAAAAGCTGTACAATTGAAACGGGTTTGACTCAAAATCGGTTGAAATTTCATAAAATTGTACGAAATCTCAAAATCACAATTTCCCAATATATTCGTTCTCAATGGAAAAGCATCGAATCTCCAAAATAGGACACAGTACAACAAAACTTCTAGATAAATTTACCCTACTTCAAACCTTTGTATCACAGCCAACGTTGTGCTCTGTTTTTCCAGCGGGTACAATGAAAAAAAAATTGAGGGTGAACAATATTGAAGCAAAAAATAGCTCATTGTGTAAAACGCTTTTGTTGTATTAATGATAGACAATCCATATACACATAACACATATAAGCTATACAGAAGAGTTTCTGAAGTGCGAGAGTGGTTTAAGGGGTGTCGAGCATCAGATGGAAGGAGGGGGGGGAGGGGTTAGGGGAGTTTCGCTTCCACATGCCTTCAGAGCGCAGCGTAGTATGTGGTCGGACTCATACCATTGTTGGCGTTTCTTTTTTCCCGGCGTTCTATTCTGCCACACCAAAAGGCGTCGCTTCGCCAGGGAAGAACTACTTTTTATGAGGTGTTTTATGTTTTTTTTTTTTTCTTTTTTTTTTCTTTCTTTCTTTTCTCCTCGCGGAGTGAGAAGCTCACCAGCCTGGATTCCACCGAAAGGGGTGTGCGGGGAAGAGGATGCTGTGGTGTTGGTGGTGATGGTGATGGTGGTGGTGGTGGTGGTGTGCTGGGCCATCGTATCCACCTAGCAGCATATAAGGTACAGCAGGTGGGTTTATATGTTGTCTATAGTAGGTGGCAACAACACAAAGTCTCCCCGGAGCTAAGAGATGTATGTGTCTGTGTGTTATATGCATATATATACACTCCTAACGTTGCAGCCTCGCGCTGAGCTTATCCCATGCTTCTCTGGAGCTTCAGCTGTGCTGTGCTACCTCGAGCTTCATGACGGCCTCCACTAAACAGTCATAAACAGGCGGCGAACCAACATAACACATATACACATGGTATAACAGCCGCGCTACCCTTTGCTCCTCACTCCTGGCTCTTCCTTCTTTTTGCACTCTTTTTATTCTTTCTTTCTCTCTCTCTCTCGTCATAATTATACCGTGGCTACCTCGCACTTTGCTTTTCTGACCGTTTGAGCATGTGTAATGATATTAATTATTAAAAGCGGAGCCGTAACAACGGAGTACTGCTTCTCCCCCCCCCCCCCCCCCCCTCTTGGTCGCTCTTGTACTCTCTTTGTCCCTCTTCTTACTCTTTATTCTCACCCTTCTTAAATTTTCTAGCCCCTCGACGAAGCGCACACGAAGCACACACGCTCATTATAATACCTTCACCAGCGATATTCGCTTATGCTATACATTATTTTTTATCCACACTATCTCTCCGTTTATTCTCTTTTTCATCTTCTTCTCGGTCACACTACTGTGTCAGCAGCTCGCCACACTTGGGCATAAAGAAACTTTTGGGAGTCTTCGTATTTTCACTGGTCTTTCCGGCTGTATTGAGATGTATCTTTTTATGGGAGGAAAGACTTTCGAGGAGTCTTGATAATCTGGATGTTGATATTCTTACCATCAAAGCTGTAGCTCTCAATTTTTAGTGAGAGCTAAGACTTTTAATCGAAATTTTTATTTTCATGCAAGACTCAATATCGAAATGATCAAAACATCATTCAACATGATAATTGATACATCTAGGGTGTAAAAAAAAAGTATTCAGAGCTTAAGATAACTCCGATTACCGTCGATGTTGGAATTCATAGACGATTCTCTACTTTCTTTGCTATGGAAAATCCTAATGGTTAAAGCTGTAATCGTATCGGATTGTAAGTGTGTGTGTGCAGAATAAATATTATCTACGTATAATAGAATTTCAGTGGTGATGCAAACCGGACTGGACATCAAGGGAGAGTTCCTGCTGTTGGTCCAATATATGTACATAGAGGTAGGTGTATGGATATACATATATATATATATACGGTCGCCGTGGGGCTCGGTTCAGTCGGAGAGTCAGGCAAGCGTGGTCTATATTGCGAGGAAGCGGGAAATGTTCCGGCAATTTCACGGCAGAGGGAAGCTAGCTGCTAAACCACACCACCGCCAAACCACCATCAACACTAATATACTGAGGCCAGAAACAGAGGGACTCGTGCGCAACGCTATTTCTACTGTCCAGTGTAGCATTCTCTCTCACTCCCTCTCTCTCTCTCTTCCTCTGTCTCTTTCCCTCTCTTTGTCACAATACTCGTATCAAGCTACCGTGGCCGGGCCACATGGAATTCGGCATTCCTGGACTGCGGAGCCTAATTGCTATGGGCCACGCACACCGGGAATTAATAATTAAAATAAAATATTGCGGCGACCCAGCGGAGTTCTTCTTTCGCTCCTCTCCTTTCTCTCTCTCTCTCTTCCTCTATAACACTGCCTTTTTTTCGTTTATACTTTTTATCTCTTGCCTGCCCTCTTCCCTCTTTTTTTCCTTGTCTATCTACGTGGCGCGTGCTGTCGGTTTTGTCCACCCCCTGCAGGATGAACTCCCGGAGAACCAAGCTGCCAAGGGTGCGAGTGCGACATCGATGTGTATTAGAGCATGTTGGCCGTGTACAAACACCCACACAAAACTCTGCTTTTCGAGCCCCGCAGCCCAGTAATATACATAATTAAACATACGTGACTTATCTGCTGAAAAATGTTGTGTTTAACATCCCCCTCGCCTTCTTCCTCCCCTCCATACCTCCCTCGCTCTTTCCTAACGCTACAATTCGCCGAGCTCCCGTTAACCTCCCCCCTGAACTCGCCCCGTTGGCACCCTACGAAAACCCCTTTCTCTCCGAACAAATATACGTATATATGAAATCCAGCATACTTGCTCTCTCTCTCCTGCTGCCTCTCCACCATCCTCTAACTTAACACTGTGACATAGTACGCGTGGTTCTTTGCAGATACCGGAGTGTCGCGTGTTCGCGGTTTTCAAAATTATTTTTTTTCTCCCTTTCCCTCCCTCTCTCTCTCTCTCTCTTGCAGTCTCTTTGTTTCTATTCCCACCCTGCTTATTTTTTGTCTCTCGGTATTTTTATACCAAACTCAATGGCATTCTCATTCGCCTGGCACGTTTGCCTCCCGCGATCTACGACCGGATATAACAACTGCTCATCCCCTTCCCTCCAGTAGATCCGTACGAAAGCTTTTTGCCCTCGCAACTCTTTCGTCGCGTGCAACCAAAATTTTGAATTTTTTATTTTACCTCCGTGCAAGCCAAATTCTCCAGCCCTTTTACGATACAAAGACAAAGTTAACCACCGGACTACAATATTCCGTTAAATTAAGTTTCGCAAGGTCAGTATCTCGACCAACGATTATTCCCTTGACAGCATTTTGTCAAATTCAATTAAATGTCCGACAATTTTTCAATTTTTTTGAAAGTTCTCAATGTTAAAGCGCATTGAGAGTCATAAAAAAATTGATGAATTAAAAATTTCTGCATTCATGTCACAATTATTTAGGCGGTTCTTCTTCCATTTTGACGTGACTCGTGATATCTTTTTTTCGTGCATTTGAAATTTTGAATATTATAAAGTACTCAGGATTCAATCATGATAAACACCGTTATTGAACTCACGATGCATTTCGATCATTTTAGGTCTCTCAGAGATTCACTCACTCTTCCTCTCCGTCTCTCTCTCTTTTGCTCTACCGCCCTCTTCCTCGTTTTTTCTAGGTATAAAATGCTTTGAGGGATCAGATGGTGTATGCACAAAAATTACAACGGCTTACGCGAACACGTGCGTGCCTTCCAGCCAGGAAAGCTCGCATTCACCACCCATCGGGTGTTAATGCTCGTCTCTTCCTCACATTTCTAAAATAATTAGTTCCACGCAGGCATGCCTTTCTACACTCTACCGGCTGTAAGCTACGTGGGTTGCAGTGTTCATATAGATACAATGGCATTACCCGCGGATCGCATTAAACCTGCCACACAAAGCATGTATCTGGAGTACGATAAGCAAATTGTTTTCCTCTCCAAGTTCAAATTATTTAGAACGTTCTTTCGGTGTATTCAAACACAAAAAATCATACACGAGCATTTTTATGATTCGTATTTACATCCAAAGAATTATTATGTCCACGTTTTTGCATAAATTCGAAAAAACCTATTGCATTCATCGGGCACTCCATGCTAAACCACTCAGTTGAAGAAAGAAAGTTCCATTGAAGTTTGCACGTGAGCCAGTAGATTTTGGATCTTCGAGAGAGGATTTCTGAGAGTATTTCATTTAGAAATTTCGAAAATGGTAAAACGACAGTGAATCCACGTTGATTCGACATTTTATATGCTCCGATTTACATTTAATTCAAAAGAATCGAAGAATCAAGATTTTTGTTTGGTTTTTTCGAGGCATTTTCGATCGGTGCTGTCCGGACGAAAAATAGCTTTAAAAAACGTTCGAAAACTTTGCTGCTCGATACGCGTTCCATCGAAAGCACTCTTAAAAAAGTTTCATATCCTGCTTCCTAGTGAAGTTATTTTTGCAAAGAGAATTCAAATTTGAATCATCCAATTTGCTGTCAATCATCGTCGAAATTCCAGCTCGTACCAGTATTTGACGGAGTTTTATTTTTTTTCTTTCTTGTTTCTATTTTTTTATTTATTTTTTTTCATCAGCAGGTTCCGCACGCGTATGTGCAGATTTGATTGGATCTGCGTACACGTATGTGGAAATTATGTATGAACAAATAGTATAAATATTTTCGTATCACGCGGTATATACAGGTGGACTGAAGAGTCCGAGAGTGGTTCGAACCACCGCGCCATTTTTCTCGACAATGCACTTTTTCCATCACCTATACATACACTTCCGAGGCATGCTACGATAGACCAGAGTTTGTGAGCTAGAGTGAACGGGAGGCAAGAGAGAGAAATAGAAAGCGAGAGAAGAGAGAGAGAGAGAGAGAGAGACTAGCCGGACGACCGTTTTAACAATGCACAACGCGCGGGGAGACTCTCGCCTATCTCGGCCAGTATATTTCAGCGCGATACGAGCCCGTGACAAATAGCTACCAATGTTATGAATATGAAACGTACAACCCTCACCTCTCTCCATATATGCTAGCAACACCATCCACCCCTTTTGCCCCTGTTCTCCTTCCTTTCAAAAAGAGCTCTTTGATTCCACCGCATAGCTTTCGTGTGTCTAACTTATAGAAAATCATTCATCCCCCCCCCCCCTCCCCCCTAAATGTCTTTACACAATTTTCCACTCAGCATTTTTTCGGGACAGTTGATTTTTATATTCTTTCAAACGACCCTCGACCTTCCAAATGCGTTTCGAAACCTTTCGGATTCTCGTTTCATATTATTTTACCAAAAAAAAAAAAAAAATGAATGAGCTTGATTTTTGTAAAAGATAAAAGTTCGATAAATCTCAAAATTCAATCGCAAAATCGAAAAATAATAGCAAAGTGTATCGATTTAAATTGAAGTCTTCATGAAATTCATAAAGTCACTCGTGGCAGGATACTTTGTGAAAAAAATTCTTGAAGATGAAAGAGAGAGAGAGGATGTCGCGAAAAATGACGTCAACTATTTCTTACCCTAAATAGCCGGCGTCTTACGACCGCTTCCTGTTAGTTTTTCATGGCAGTTAAGATATTTCTTGGACTCCACACGTGAGTGTTATAACTCCCGAAGAAGGGCGGCGAAAAGGTTTGGGGTGTTGAATGCGTAACGTCGTTTCGACACGCGGCGTTGATTTTAAATGAATTCACGAAAAAGGAATATCTGGCTCGGCCTCGCCGCGGGTGGCGGCGACTCTCTTTTTCTATTCACCTTTATCCGTTAGCAGTCGCTTATGGAATCTCAGGTTTAGCGAGCTTTTTCTTTCTCTCTTCCATCTTCTTATTCCTGAAGAAAAAAAAACCCTTTAAATAGTAACCGTCGTGCCGGAGAGGCACAGTTATGTTCGCGAACTCACTCTCGCTACAAAGTGCAATAAAAAAGTTTGAACCTGCTGGCCTCTTCCCTCCTTTCGCCAGCTCCCCGTACGACCCGTCATGGATAATTCAGGCATTTTTAAAATTTTCAGAATTGCCCTCTTTTTATGTTTTATAGACATATACAAGGAGCTGGTTCTACTCCGGGACTGTGATCGACGTACATATTTAATGCACGTATATGGGGAATCTCGCGTCACGTTATATCGACGAATTAAGAATATTTCTCGTGTCACAAGCCCTCAAGGTTTTTGTTTTACATTTTCATTTCGAAAAGTTACGACTCTTTATTCCGTCGCTTTTATCCTATTTCCTGAATGATAAATGACGTAATTCGATCTCGTTAGCATACGAATTTGTGGAAAAATTATTTTTCGATAATTTCGACGATTTTCACAACGGATTCCAGTTAGAGAAAAATCCGATGATACCCAATTGTACGCATTTTAGATGCATTTTAGATTTAAGGGACTTCTGAAAGGATATCGAAAAGTGCTTCGGCTCATTGGATTCAACATTAAATGCCTTATATAGTTTTTTCTCTCTTTATCATGCCATAAAGTTTGAGCGTTCTCACCCTCTATTTTTTTGCTCCCCTCATTGCATAACTCTATGGATAAATATATGTGTATACAGACGTTTGATTTTAGTTCACGAGTTCTCGAGATTTCTTTTTCGAGAGATGTGCTGTTTTTTTTATATTTTTTTATATTTAGTTGATTCATAAATAAGTTAGGTACTGCACCAAGAAATTTTGTACTTGGTAGCTGAAATTCTTGCAGATTAATATTCGTATCCAAGCTTTTTTTTCTTTTCTCGCTATCTCCGAGCTCATTCATTTATTTATATGTTTACAGGAATCTTCATATACTCGATACAATCTCCAATGTGCAGTTGTGTAGGTCCGAGGACACCGAGAGCACGCCTAGTCTACGATGCAACATCTTTATGCGATGTGTGCACGAGGATTATCCCCTGACGAATGGACGAACGAGGAGAGGAAGAGAGAGAGAGAGAGGGAGAGAAAGTGAAAAAGACTCGGGCAGCTTTCTAAACCTCCGTGAAATTTAACTGTAGTGCGAATCACTATGCAGCTTGTAGAAATAGCTCTGCGAAGGCACGTTCGTAAAACCCTTTGCTTTATACGACACAAAGTATGTATACTCAACGTCGATTTATTATATTCGCTCGAGAAATATGAGCTCTGTTTCTCAAGCTTGAATCTTTCGATCTTATATCCCTGAATTGTACGCTTTAAGGGAGTCGGAGTTATTTTCAAAATTATTCATCTCCATGATGCCTTATACTTCGGAATAAATGTTCAGGATCATCTTTGTATCGAAATGAAAAGTTATTTTGCTTTATTTAAAGTGAATAACGGGTTTATAACTTTCGAAATTGAGACGAATATATTTTAATTTAAGTATCTCGATGAAGAGATCAATTTTTTAATTGTTTCTTCAAGCAAGTTGTGTATCCGTGTGAATTTTAATAGCGAGCTTCGCATGCAACCAACATTCTGTAAAGTTGTGGCCGCAAGAAAACTCGATGAACATGCAAACTAAAGTGAAATCAACGTGTTCGCCTCTTCTTCCGTTCCTCCAAATTTAACCTCTTTCTGCTCACGTATTCTAGCTCACCTGTATAACGATATACGTACATAAAAGATCGCAAGAAAAATTGGGGCTGGAAGAACTTTAGTTTCGGTGAGGACATCAGGCTTCAACGATTTGTCAAGGTTTCAAGCTCTGTGCAACTCGCGAAATTAAATTTTCGTCAAAGATAATTGTCACATCGTGACGCGGTGTCACTCAACATCGGACGCTTTTTCAGCGCCTCTCGACTAAACCATACGTAATATTCTCTTCCCCCCCCCCTCCACCCTCCTTGCCTGGCATCCTGAAAAATCTCTTGATTCGTACGTTCGTATAGACTGCCACACGTCATGCATTCGAAGATATGAAATCGACGAGAGCAAACGCAAGAGACGTTTTACTACGTATCTCACACTCACCGATACGTGACTAAGTTGCCAAGTATTTCAAGCTTCTTTTCTCTTTTTGCTTTTCACCCATTTTCCCTCCGATTCATGCATGCGTATCTCAGCTGGCAGGTGTTACGCTGTCTGGCCTTTTCACCATAACCTTTCAACTTTTTGTACTTTGATAGGATCAATGAAGAAAAAAAAAAAAATACAAAAAAGCAAGAATTTGTGGGGTGAAAATTTACTAAATAAATAAAAGGGCAAAAGATACTTGAGCCAAGGGCTTTGAACCAGTCGCAGTCGACATTCTCGAAAGTTTTTTACTGCGTCATGGAATGTAACCAAAACGTTCAATTTCCCAAATTTTGGGCTAAGTTGCATGAAGATTAATAAAACAGGGATATTGTTCACGAATCTGTTTTCTACCAAGTTTTCAGAGTGGTCAGATCCTGATTGATTAAGGATGCAAATAAATCGTGTTCTCTACCGATTGACGCGAGAACCTATAGGTGATCAAGAGTGTCATTATGATTATTTGTGCACTCAGTCCTGAATATGAGATTACACTCTACTGGACCGTGAAAACGATTCGGAGAATGGAGAGAGAGACAGATAGAGAGGAAACGAGGTTGGTAGGTTTGGCTGCGTACAGTTTCGATGTTCGGTGTATTCTGCAAGTAATATGTACACAAAGTGTACGAGCATCTCGTCCGGTGAGCACGGTAAGAGAAAGCCTCAATTTCGTCAAGACGCTATAACGTCGGATGATGAGAAGTATAGGAATGCGGAACGATGAAACGTTGCATGAGTACATATACGCAGACGATAGGACTGATTGTGTACTCGGTTGAGTATTTTGCTGTTCATGGAACGTCCCTCGCTCTCTGTCGAATGCATTCATCGATTTAATCGTGTGTTTGTGGGTATGTAAACTGTATCTGAATTTCGAGGAAGGAAATTGCGAAGGTAAAAGGAATTAATATATAATAACGGGGTTTTCTTGAGAAGTTAGGGAAAATTGAAGCATAATAGAAATTCGATTACTACTTGGGACTCGATGAAAAGAAAATATTCAATTTCGCGATGATGCTAAATCCTTTGAGGTTTTTGGAAAAATATGAAAAACTTGAAAATCGGACGCGAAAAGTTAAATAAGTGCTTCGTACGCTGTTGCGATTGTTCATTGAAATCGGATACAAGTGTATGGAGAACGGGAACGTAAAATATAATGGAAATACGGATGAAAGTTCTTTGCTCGTCCACATTCCGGGATCTTGTAGTGAAATGGATACTGGAGAGTGCGAGAAGAGTATCGCGATGAGGGGGCCAAGAGAAGGTGAGTCGAGGAGGATGTGCAAGGCGCCCTGTACGTTTAATTAACGCGAAATCCCATAAGCCGCTAATAGCGGTAACGGTGCGGCTACTCTGTGCGAGCGAAGAAAATGGAGGGAAAAAAATATGGGGAAGGGAGGAGAGAAAGTAAAAGGAGAACAACAATAGTATGTAAGAGAGAGAGAGAGAGAGAGAGAGAGAGAGAGAAGGGGCAGAGAGAAAAAAGAAAGGTAGAAAGAAAATGTGGCGAGTCGCCGGTGGGGACATGAAAAGAAAAAAAAAAAGAAAGCTCCCCCGAATGCTCGTGAAGCAACGAAAGGACTGTACGCTACCAAAAGCTTTTCCCGGATTTCCCCGGAGCAACAAGAGCAAAGAGAAAGCGAGCAAGAGAGAGAGAGAGAGAGCAAGAGAAATGCGAGAGTTGTCTCGGCCCTTAATTCGGTAATACGAATATATACGTCAGTGTGTCCGAGCTCTTTGCACCCCGAAGAGATCCTCGTCGGAGCTTCGAATGGGAAAGGGTTTTGTAAAGGGTTAGCTCTTCTCTATATATATTCTTTTCAACGCATCATGCTCACCTCTCGAGCCAACGCGAAAGCTCTCGTGTTCGCGTACGGTACACGTTTGTATTCTCTATGATGTTCATACCAGCCAACGTACTCGGACCTACCCTTGCTCATAATAGACACCCTCTCGCGTCTAAGTACAGTCTGTAATTATGAAATAACACCCCTTGAACCCAACACTCCCCCCCGTCTCGCTTCACATCTTCACGCTTCTATTATCATAGCTCTTTACGTCCGAACGACTATATGCCAAGAGTACGTGTATACGTGTTTAGAAAGAGAAACCAACCTTATACAACCGCGAAAAGACACGAGAAACATTTTTTCCAGTCTCATGACTGTCCTTTTACAGGGCTCCTGTGTCTCGGGCATGAGAAGATGCGCTGTTGGTTGAAGTTACAGAATTTAAAAAAAAAAAAAAAAAAAAAAAAAAAAAAAACTAAAAAAATAAACCATCAACACATTGCATCAGAAGGAAACGATGGCTCGGCTTTTCAGGATGCACTTTAAGAAGTTTAAACGACAAAGATAAATCTACTAATTTATATCTCGTCTAAAATATTCAGTACTCACTTTATCACCCTTTCAATTTTGCATTTTTGTGTCGTATATTATAGCAATAAACGAGCAATTAAAAAAAAATAAAACAAAATATTACCCATGTATCTCAACTTTGATTGTCTCTTAAAAAAATTTGAAAATAAAGACATTTACGTTGTTTTCTTTTAATATCCCAACTCGTCTTTCTCTCTCTCTTCGCATTCGCCTATTTTCTTTTACGATATAGATATGATATCTCTGTATGTATTTATACTTCGATCTCTTGGTACAGGAGATAGATACATTTTATTACCTTTTCGTTTCAATTTCCTTTTATTACTCTATCCATATAAACGCAAAATACATGTATACCACGAAGAAAGGTCGATGTTACTCAAATTTTTATTCTTCCGAAATGAGCAAATGGATTTCTCTCTCTCTCTCTCTCTCTCTCTCTCTCATATCGTATCCAGGGGAAAGAGTAACTACTGGACATGGAAAACACCTCAAGCTTGAGTTTCGCTCAGTTACGTGTGCGGATAATCTGCAAAAGAGTAGAGGAAAAGGCAACCATTTCCGTATACCTTGACTCACGGAAATAGGAGACGGGTGCTCGTGTGGAGGGAGGCAAAAAAAAAACAAAGTGGAAGATACGCGTTACGGTGAAAGAGAGAAAGCGTGAGGAAAAAAGAGAGAGAAAGAAAAAGGCCATGTGTAGTGTGGCATATACAACGATTTTTCTCGTATCTCTCACGTTTTTACGAGGAAAGAACACTTACTTTGCATACCTTTTCCCCTCAGGCGTGTTCTTTCGAGAATGGGTATCACGATGTATGCATATACGTGTATAATATTTTATGCACATTTGCGTATATGAGGATGTCTTGTTTCACGTTTTCGAATAGTAAAGAAAGACAACAACTGCGTTCCAATACTAGCCACCGTCGTATATATAGACAGCCAAAATTGTGAATATATTCCTCGAGAGCTTTTGCACCATTTGCGTCAGCATTTTTCTCCTTCTGTATCGAAAAGTATGAGAATATCGTAAGCAGTAATAATTCTAAGCTACTGCGAAATATCACAAATCGATATAGCATTTTTCTCTAACTTTTTATACCTTCAAGGTATTTCAATTGTCCACGTCATTCCTTTCCCATAACTTTCGACTACAACAATTGACTCGATAAATCGATGACTTTTATATATTTATTTCGAATTTCCAACATTTTCTACAGTTACATTTATATCATGGCTTTTTGTAGAACCTTATAGAAAAACAAGATTATTGGAGTTGGTTTCCTTCGTATACTTTTGTCCACTTTTAAACGCTTTCGAAATTAGACTTTAACAGCAGGAGCTTTCTTACTTCTCTCCCTTCTGCAGGAGAAAAAAATTCATAAGCACAAGATTACTAGCGTCTGTAACACTGCTGCTGTCACTACTTGGAGCAACGCCGAGCACTATATTTGCTTTGCAAATAATCCTCACTCTCTCTCTCTCTTTTTCTCTTCCTATTTGTCTTTCTCTCCCTTCACTTTCATCCTCATTGCATCCCCCTCACCCCTTTCAGGTATCTCCCTGCGTTACTAGACCAACACACATATTCTCCACCCTCTCGAACCTTTCGAGAGAGAATCTCCTCTTTCGCAGGCAGAAAGACCTCCTCAGGCCCTAACGAGGAGCGGCCTTCGTGTGTCCTATGTTAAAGAGAACGGCTCGTATATACGTGCCTCGAGCTTCTTCCGTTATAAATATGTATAGGTCGCGGAAGTACGTACGTACCTAAACACGTAGCAGGTAAGATACGGCATGCCGGAAGATCTGTATATACTCAAGCGTGATCCTAAACGCCGCAAGCCTTATTAACCATTTCTACGGGTCAGAGCTTCCTCGAAAACGATCTCAAAAAATCACATTTATTTTTAATATCCATCGGGAATTCATTCCAAGAGATTTCATTTCTCTGTTACATAATCAATGTGAAGATTGGTTTTTTTTTTTGCTTATTCAGATAAAATCGGTTTACGCATAAATATTTATCAGATTGGCATTTTCAATATTTTCTGTGGTTCTGGCATTATTATTATTACGATTTACGATCATGATTTTGTCGAAATATTTGAAAAAAAAAAAATAATTTTTCATTTGCTTTTTGTTTCCTGGCGTTTTTGCGGCTTGAATTCAAATGTTTCGGATAATCGTGTCCTCTGAAAATGGCTCACTGTCGCGAGGAAATTTTTGTGCGTGAAACAAAAAAATAATTCAAATTCGAGTGTATACGAGTTCGTTCATTGCTTTTTCTGTGTGAAAAATAAAAAAACAAAGGTTCAATACGCAAGAAGCTGGATCCGGTAGGATCTGACTGATATGTGCAAAGATACGGGGTACTGTGCTGAATATAAAGCGAAGAATGAGGAAGGAAGTCTTCTTACCTGGGAGCATTAAGCATTACGATGCTATGGAGAATCGAGTCGGGGGTTAAGGGGAAAAGCTATTTCCGTCGACGTTATAACGTCTCAGAATTTGCCGACATTTGTTAGCGAGGAATGCAGCATGCGTGTGTGTGTGTATGCGCGTCCGTATACCGCGGAGTGTTCGAAACTGAGCTCGGCGTACACAAGGGGTGCATTTTAATCGTCCCGCGTTATGATACATATATCTTCGTATATAAATGCGGATATCTTATGCAACGAGACACGAGGAGAAGTCGTCGTCGTCGCCAGATACCCCCTTCATCCCTCTCTCTCTCTCTCTCTCTCTCTTTGTGGCACTCGTTCTCTCTCTCTCTCTCTCTCTCTCTCGGTCTCTTGTTGCCGTAAAATTATTTTTAATGCGTCCAATTAGAGGCGGCTACACACGTTACAAGCATGATTTTGCATTGAAGATAAATGAATTTAATAAACCGAGCTAGTGCGCAGGAAGCGACTGCGGAGCAAGAGAGGCAAACAGAGAAAAGAGTGAAATGAAGACAGAGAGATTGAGATAGAAAGAGAGAGAGAGAGAGAGAGCTGGAGAAGGGTTGTTATAGCGAGTCAGGGCGTCATGTGGAAGCGACGTGAGAGCGTCCTTTCCGGAAATGTACGTATGAAACGAGGAAAGCGTATCCCCCCGTGTCGCTAGATACATATGTATATATAAATATAGAAAATTATACACACCCGGGACACGCTTCCACCCCCTCCTCGTTATTATTATCATCATCATATCTCGGGTTATTAATACACTCTCGCGAACAACGCGAGAAAGAGATGAGCACTGAAGAGAACGGACAAAAGAACCCGAGAGAAGAAATATAACGGTATCAACGAAGAGAAATGTTAAAAAAAAAAATTGGATTGTTCGTATTTTGCCGTAATTTTGAAAGTAAACCAAAAACACACGCGCGTTACGTACCAAGATACCTAATAACGAAATTATACCGACGAAAAGTGATGGCGACTATTCGTTCGAGGAGGAAATTAACACGAAATAATGGATACGGACGATTTCTGGTCAGATTTTCTCGCCTATGAGCCGCAGCCATGCAGGATGTTCGTGACCTGCTTTTTTTTTCGATTCGATCGCAAGTATCGATTGTTTCTATGCCTCTCTATTTCCCGAGCGATTTCGGAGCGGCTGTTACCGAGCCGATTTTCGGAACAATTTAAAAATCGATGCATCCCCGACGTCGAAAATAAGTTACGGACAAATAATAACAGTCCGAATAATTGATACTCCGAGGCGGGCTCGACTCCGCATGAAATGCCTCCTACAGCTCTACTTTGAGTTAAAAATTTTTTTAAATAAAAAAAAAAAAAAAATTGAACATTTTCTCGTTCCAGACAGCATAGACTCGTTCACTCATACTTTGCCACAAAATCTCTGCCCCTGGCGGGCGCTTTATGAAACGCAATAATTTTTGAATAATGAATAAATATGTACAATCCCCCGTCGAGCGATTGCCCGTGTACTTTTATTTGTTTCAGGCTTTTTTTTTTTAATTTTTTTTTTCTCCCCCGTCGATGACAAGCGCGTGCATACGCGAGAGGACTCGCGGCATTCACCGAACCGTTTCTTTCTCCACATCATAATATTTATTTATATTTTTATTCATACGCATATCGCACACATAAACCGCGGTTAGCTTTTTTGTCGATGCGTTCCTGCTGGAGTGCTCGCTTTTTTTTTTTCTTTTTTCTTTTTTTTTTCGTCAACGAGGTAGAACGACACGTAGTCTATTTGCTCGTTCGTGCGTTTACTCCCGCGTCTCTCTCTCTCTCCTAACGCTAACGCACTAATGGGGTTACCCGCTGACCATTCCGCAAACTCGTCGCTGCATTCGTACAACGAACGCAAAATTTGTGTTGGATAGCTCGTCCGCTTTTTTTTTTTTTCATTTTTATTTTTTTTTACCTATTTATATGTATACTTCAGGACAGATTGGTAACGTGTGGTTCGAGCCACCCCGATACACGGAACGAGGGACGCGGCGGGGGCTCTGCTTGTACCGTGAGCTTATTCGACGACCACCCTGTGGCAATAAAAATTTTCCCTTGAACCTAGCATTCGAAAAAAAAAAAAAAACGAAAAGCCTCCTCTCACGCGACAATTTCGTTCACCAAAATTTGACGACTAAAATCACCAATTTCATCGGTGAGTTGGTGAAAATTTTGGTGTGCACCGCGTACGTTCCAATTGATAGAGAGAAAATCAATTAGCTTATTTACTCCCTTTAAAAACTGCTGCAACCATTTCGCTCTCATAATCTTTTATTTTTGTTGGATAAAAAAAAAAGTAAAAAAAAAAAAAAAAAAGAAAAACTCTACTGAATTTCAAAATGATCTCTTCGTGATGCTGAAACTGTTTCCGGCTCTCTTTTTTTTTCTTCCCTGTGCGAAATACCCAACGGGGATTCTCACCGGTGGATATAACGTCGGATACAAATCCTCGCTAAATGTGCAATTCCGTTATAGTACATTGAGAATAGAAAAAGGGAAGGTGCATAACCCTTACGTGTGTATACGCCTTTGTTTTGTGTCCATGAAAGTCTCTTGAATTTCAGTTTAAAAGAGTGCGTAAAGTAGTACTTGAGGCTGGTAGAGAAATCGAGCTCGAAGAATCGTTGAATTTAACGAGATTCTTGGACGAAACGGATTTCGATAAAATCTTCTTCACTCGCGATGAGCTCCTGGCTTAAACGGTGAGTATATGCGGGAAGAGTCGGGAAAGGAAGAGCAAAAGCAAAAGTTGTGATCTCGGAAAGAAAATTCGCAGAGTTCCTTACATTCGCGCGCCGGATCGTTCGTTTTAACGAGAAGAAACGAGTAATTCGCGCGGCGCAGGCGGCATACAAACGTGGGAGCACGTCGTTCCTGCCACTTCTCTTTTTTTTTTTTTTCGTCGCTGTATATAGATACGAGTTTTTTTCAATGTAAATGTATATTTGGAGGGAAAGTTACCGCAGCAATGGAGCAAGAGTCTCTGGGGTGCAGTCCACGGACCACCGATCCACTCATATCGATACCGAATAGCGAGAAAATAGAGAGAGAGCGAGAGAGAGAGAAAATGAAAGCTTTTTTGTATTATCGCTTTTAGGAGAAAAGCGCTATTCTACGATCGTCGATGAACGAGTTTGCCTGCGAGACTATTTCGTTCTCGCCGCACCGAATCACCCCGATGCACCCTTGTTCCATGTTTATTCATAGACGTATACATTAAAGTCTCAGATTCCCTCGAGAGTATACTGGGGCGATGCAGATACGTGAGTAAAGTGATTTTTTTTTCTATTTTTCTATTTTGTTTTTAGTCACACGAGCCGCGTTTGCAACAGCGATTCTAATCCGAACGGAGATCATCGACGAGCAGAATCAGGAAATTCGAGTATAACGGTACTGCGATGAGAGTTTGTATGTTTTGAGCATGCTTCGAAAACAAAGGAAACAATGGAACGTTTTAACGAGTGAAAAAATAGCGAAAAAGCCGAAAATAGAAGAGAGGGGTTTGATGGAGATAAGGGACGCGAAAGAACGAGTGCTTTTTTTGTAAAAAAAAAAGTAGAAAAAATAAAAAAATAAAACTCGTTGAGAGCCGACAGAACTTGAGACAGCGACCCAGAGGCCAAGCCCTGGGCATATAAAAATAAAATGTATCATGACGCACAAATTTTTTGTTTTTTTTTTTTTTTTTTTCAGGCCTCTTGGTACGAGAGAGAATGACGGATGATCCTCGTGAGTGGCTTGCCCAGAAGCCATTCAACTATTTCATACATAGTATATGGAATGGATTATCGGAGTCGGGTCGAGATCTACATCATCTGCGTCGGTGCTCTCGCGCTCAGCATATTTTGAACACTCTTCTTTTCGGCCCGGAAGCAATGCTGGAAAAATGAAAAGCTCGAAACTTTTGTCGAAATCGTTATGAAAAAGCGATTTGCTTTTTGGATATTATTCTGTAATCTGAAAATATTTTACGTTGAAATAACATCAGTCGATTAAATTGATAGCAGCGACACAAATCATTGATGATGCATATCGGATTGTCCTGCGCCCGCGGACTCATCGTGATGCATGGCACAACGGATATCCGGTTTGCGCATTGAACGTTTTTCCACGAATTATCTCCAGGCCCTTTAAATTTATGAATGCTGTTGACATTGAACTTTTTTTTTTTTCCACCAAAAACGTCTTGCAAGCCGGGTTTTATGAACAATTTGACATCTAATGCTGCTTGCAAATAGTGAATAAGCATCAAGAATGAAAATTGAACGCACCCATCGTTGGTCCAATGAAAAAAGTTTTTGACACGACTTCTCGAAAATTTTTCCAGGAGCGGTGAACTCTGACCTCGTTTCAATCGAAAAATGTAACAAAAACGTAAATTTGGTGCGAGAAACAAAATGAAACCGGTGTGTAAGGCGCTACCGGGTTAAATTTAACCGCGGTAAAGCAACGTTTTAACGTTGCCGAGTTTCTAGAAATGAAATAGGATATAAATGCTAGTCAGTTTGAACCCACTGATAGTGTCTACTAGTAGGAAATGGCAGGGAGAGAAAAAGAGGAAAAGAGGGGAACGTTGTAGACACACACGTGTATACAACATCTGTATGAATTGTCTAGCTCGTTCGCACGAGCTCGCAAGCAGCACTTGGCGACCTAATCTTTACAGCCGTCATAAACTCACTTTTTCATAGTGCATTTCCTTCGCATATATACTATATCTGTCCTCATCGAGAGGTGAGCCCTCTCTGCTCGTTCCAACTGTCACAACTGTTTGTGTCTCTGCTTGACTGACTGACACCCTGTCTATCCGCTTTCGCGCACATGTGCATACATCCAGTTGTATATACAGATGCGATTTGCACGTATATACGTTTATGGAGTGAGTTACACCTTTTGCACTTGTTCAAAGAGAGGAAGAACGTGGAGGAATGGGGCAGAGAGAGAAAGAGAGAGAGAGAGAGAGAGAGAAAAAAAGGGAGATGAGTCAACACAACTCACGTACATCGTGAAATGAATTTTATTTACTCTGCAGATACGTGCTAAAATAAAAACAGAATAGAAGTAAAAAAGTGCAACGCAAACAGAGTGGAGATTTTTTAAGCGCCGTTCCTTTTTTTTTTTTTTTTTTTTTTTTTTTCCATTGTCGAATTGCAAATTGAATCTTGTAATCAATCTGTTCGCAGATCTCTGTTGAGCAATGGGAAAGCGTGCAGGATTAATGTTTCTATCGACATCGAAGCGCGACGATTGAACCTCCAGAAATATTGTGCTCGCGCCCTGTCAATGGGTGTAAAAACACGATACACAACTTTTAATTTCTCGTATTCGTTCGAAGGGATTTCATTTTACGGCCAAGACATCTTTCAGGATTATCATATTTTTCACGAATCAATCGCTCCCGAGTATACGGACCTTTGTGTAATCAGATTAGAAGCTTCACCTGTGACTCTTATATTTTTTGTTTCATTCCCATTTTCAGAGGATGTAGACGAGCTTCGAGGGCACGAGATCAACCGCTTTTGTACACAATAATTTAGCACACTGGTGCCTCTGATTCATCTACGATGCTATGATGACTACGAAAAAAACGTACAAACCATTGGATCCTATGGTTTGATCCAAGAGGATGAAAATAAACGCATTTTTTCACCCTGACCTGGCTTCTTGTTCTCACAACGCTCGCGGCCATACGAGCCAGCTACCATTTTCGATATTCGCGTTGCCGCATCTCCTATAATTTTTCATTTCACTCCCAGACTCCTGGCATTCGCCTATTTCTCTTTAGAAAACGAGAGGGCGGTTTGGGCACTCATAATGGGATACAGACAGCGTTATACAGGAGAATTTTGTATGGTGAAGTGATAGGTATTAACCCCATCACAGGCTAAAACGAGGGCATAAGGATGCAGGCACACACACCTGCAAACATGTGTGTGTGTGTGTGTGTGTGCATCTCTCTCCTTTTCTCACGTTTCCTTTCTTCCTCCATGCTTTTATTTCTCGGCTTTTTTCCTTCGAATTTTGCTGATTAAATCCGCAGCACCGTAGAAAAATCTCGTTCGCAATAAATTCGCAATAGTTTCGGAATTATAAATTTCACTTTTTATCGATGACTAGAAAATACTTTTTCTTCATACCTCGGTCGAAAGTACGCTCTTTCCGCATCAATTTCGATGCAGAAAGACCGACTTTCTTGCATTGGTAAAACAACTGAATGACGGCGGGAGCAAACACTTTTTCCACGCACAGCTGTATGTGAGGCTCCCGCAACTGTCACCGGTGACAGTTGTCCCTAACCATTTTTTGTCTCTGACGTCAAAGCTGCTCTTTTGTTTACGCTGGTTATTCATAATTTGAAGCATCATATAAATGGACAAAAATCAAAATATCTGTCTGTCAATGAAAATCCACATAATTTATTCGAAAACTGCGTATTTCATGGTGACATAATTAACAATTTTTATTATGTATGTGACCATGGTAAAAATGAAAAAAAATAATGTACGCATTAATACTATTGATAATTTTACGTTTGTTTAATTTATAAAAAATTATGTTTGTTTAATTCATTTGGATGCTTGTTTAATTTTAAAAATGTTCATGTTTGATAAATTAAAAAATTTTTCTGATTAAATGTTTAATTGTCTACATTGGTTTTTTTTTATTATTTATATATATTTTAATAAAAAAAACTAATGTACGCATTAATATTATTGTTAATTTGCATTTTACGTTTGTTTAATTCAAAACAATTTATGTTTGTTCAATTCAAACAAATTTTGTTTATTTAATTTGAAAAATTTTCATGTTGAATTTTACAAATTTTCATGTTAGTTGAATTAACAAATTTTCACATTTGTTGAATTAAAAAAATTTCATGTTTGTTAAATTTTTTAAAATTTCCGATAGAATATTTAATTGTCTACATAGGTTTTTTTTTATTTGATGCCTGCCCCCCCGACCAGCAGCACTCGCTTCGCTCGTGCCGCAAATGTCGGGGGCAGGCATCAATTTTTTTTTTGATGCAATACATTTAATATTTTGTCTCCGTACTTTCGACCGGCTATGAAGAAAAATAGTATACACCACACGGGCAGAAGTTTGAGAGCCCTGAACTGCGCGTCAAATGCCCTCGGCTTCGCCTCGGGCATTGTGACGCGCAGTGCAGGAATCTCAACTTTCTGCCCTTGTAGTGTAATATACTATTTCGTTATCCCTGAGTCCCAGGTTTTATTGCGAATAACCATGGATAATAGCAGCGAACGTATAAGCTATTATTTCGAACTAATTTGCTCGTGACGACGTGCATAGAGAGCTATTAAGTTGAATCTGGCGAGCTATTTTTTCGACGAGCTTTCAGGAAATAGTCTTTGGAGGTGACTCGCTAGCGATGGGTATACGTACTTCCGGTAGGATCTCGATACGAAAAGACCCGAGGAATTATGTAATCTCTGACATATTCAGTGTCGTACAAAAGAGACGAATTTCGGATGTGGAAAGAGACACAAAAGAGCGTGAGAAAATAGAGGGTAGTCGATGATAAAGCTCTTCATTCTTCCCCTTTGAAGCTTTTTCCTGGGACGAAAATTGCGAACGACTTTGTCCAAAGAATAAAATGATGTTACAATGAAATTGATACCAGTCGAAAAGTGAGAATGAACCACAGAGCCAAATTTGAATGAAAGATCGACTGAAAATCTGCCATCAAATAATTTTGCCATTCCAAACTCACGTTTTCCTTCCCAATCGATGCCCAAAAGTCTCTCCAACTTGATAACATCTTCGAACCTGAAAATTGGCATTACGAGTGAATTTCCTCAGCCCAGGTAAAGCTCCAACAATTTTTACCAGCAAAAATGTACACGGACAAAGTCCCTCAGCTGCCATAGAATCTCTGGACAAGAAATTCAACGAACGATCGAGTTGAATCGTGACAGTATTCATGCTGGACACAAAACTTTGACGCGCGGTGTGCTGCTCTGAAAGGGGTGAGTCGAGTCGATATACGTAAAGCGATATCCATCACGATCGTTCAAGCACACGACTAGACAAGGTCTCTTTCCGCTTAAGCCTACCGGATAAGCGTTTGCTTTGTCACCGATACTGATACTATTTCTAGAACATCTGGATATACGAACGTGCACACAAACACACATTAACGTGTCTGTATAGATCATAGACATGCATATAACGCTATAGATGTGAATGTACAGAGGTCCCAAAACTGGGGAAGCGATTTGGAAGTGACGGGACGTTGGCAGGTGCGTTGGTCCGTTCTCTCGGCGTCCCCTCTCGTCAGAGGGGCTCTGTGTATATATATCTTCAACGTGGTTTACCGATTCCCCCTGCGTTGCCACAAATGCCATCGGCAGCCTCCACCACACCGTGACCACCGCCATTACAACGAGATAGGCAAAGAGAGAGAGAGAGAGAGAGAGAGAGAGAGAGAGAGAGAGAGAGAGAGAGAGAGAGATGGGGAGAGGGGTAGAAATCGCGAGGGATTCCGGAGGGATCCGGAACGCTTCGGAGATCCAAGAGGGAACTCTCTGAGCATGGACGTGGCTGATACACATTGAACCTAAATGCACATACCATAGACAGGACAAAGAGAATCCACGATTTAGGTTCAACGTCGAGAGTACACTGGAGATAGTGCGGAGGTGGCATCATCGTTGTTTCCGTTAGGAGAGCAGCGCCAGGATCCCCGTTTCTCCAGGTTCTCGAAACGATGACGTATGGTTCGATTAGGAAAACAAAAGTAAAAAATCGTTCATTGTTACTTTGGATTTATCAGTGTTATTGATATCGATTGAGGGTTGGACTCCTTGGCCCTTGGCCCTTTTTCTGATTAATTATTCGGCCGAGTTTGTGAGTTGGTAGAGAAAAAATTCGTGGTGCTCGTCAGTGAAAAATTGCGTTAAACATGCACGGAACGATTGATGAGAAAAAAAAACATAAAAAATTGTGATAAAAACGGTGTTTGAAATGAGCTCGTTAATTCCTTTGACACTGTCCAGTCAAATTTCAGACGCAGCACATTGAAAAGCCATTTTTACTTTCTTTTAATTACGTTTTTTTTTTTTTAACTAAACGTAAATGAAAATCTAATGGCTTCGCTACAACAGAATCTCAGAGTGATGAATACTGTTTCCGTGTAACTGGAGCGGAAAACTACGAAGTAACGTGGAAATTGCCGGGTAAACCAAAAGACTCGTGACGCGTTCGTACGATTATTCCGAATGTGGTTTTTTGAAACAACTTCATTACGAAGCAGATTTTTTCTGGTTTTTTTTTGGTCCAGCTCCAACTCCTGCAATTTTTCCGCAATTGTTTTTCTTCCAGCGGTTAAGCTTTTTTCGTTCGAAGTATATATATTTTTACACGAAATTCAAACACGTATGTTTCCATATTTACATGAAAACATGTAAACGAATGCGGCTTTAAAATACGATAATAAAAAAGTGCTACTTCTCCCCAGCTTCTGATGGTACAATCGCATTTTTCTTGAAGTATACTCAACGCATAAAACTCACTGCGGAGTCGAGCATTATACCACTGCTGCGGTTATCCTCTTTACTCCTTCCTCCTCTTCGCTGACGCACTCTACGATTCAACCAAACAAGATGCCTCTCTCTCTCTCTCTCTCTCGTTGTCTGACTATTTTCGGAGTCCTATCACTTTTACGTCTCTTCATAGGCAGATTGTGGCTCTCAAAAGTATTTCATACGGTCTGTGTCACGTCGAATGTACCAGGAATTCATTGACTTTGAGGCTCAATGATGATAAAATAATTTCTCTTGTCCGAGTATCATTCGAAGAGTTCGCGTAACATCGGTGATCAGGAAAAATGAATAATAAACTCGTGTGTTTGGATTTAAGAAAGTGGATTCCATTTTTTTTTTTTTTTCATTGACATTGTGAATTATCCTGTAGCTTCCGTGGCTGATTCCGAAGAGTTAAAGTGTGCCCGGGCGTGTGTCGTTATTGGAAACGATCGACGTAAATTTAGTCTCGAGGGAGAGGGGGAAGGGAAGAAGGCAGAGACCCCGAGAACCGAAATCCCAGTAGCTCTTGTCGCTACTTGGCCAGACTCTGCTTTGGTTAACGAATTCTCGACTATTGGATATACGGAGGTTGGGAACACTCGGGCGAAGCCCGAACGAAGCTGCGGCTTGGCGAATGGCTTACATACCCGAGGACCAACCTCGGGCTCTCGGCAGAAGCGATTTTCTCCTCTCGATACGGGATAATAATTCGAAGAGCCGGGCCAGATACGCGGATAGGTAGATACGCGAACGTCGAAGCCGGAAAAATACTACGGATATGTGGTTTTTCTCATTTTCTTTTTCTTATATCTCTTTTATCCTGAGTACTTTTTTCCTCTCTCTCTCTTTCTCTTTTGTTTTCACTCTTTTTTTCAGTTTTTTTCTTTCTCCTTCTCGCTTCTTTTTTCGACGTCAATTACAGCGAGAGTTCGACGTTGATTTGTCTCGTTAAAGAGATTAATCGAGCATTCGTTATCGAGTGGTAGTTTCGAGCCGAACTAACAGATCATTCGAATGGCGACGTCAACTGACACGATTCAGAACTTTATTCTCTCTCAAAAGTTCCGATAGTAAAATTATCAAAGTCAATATATATTCTCCGATAGCCATTTGCTCGATTTCATACGATTTTAAACGTTCGTCACTGTCATTTCGGGAACGCGTGGAATACATAGTTTTAGAACCAGACGGATAATAATCGTCGTCACTTTAGCGCAGGAGTGTCGCCATATCGCGTTAATAGCCATAAAAAAGAAGCGCGCACATGCATTGTTTAGTATATCAGAAAACCGTGAGAGGGACCGTGAAAATGCACGGCAGTGATGCAAATAGTGGTAAAGCCAGGAAAGTGTCAGACCTACATTGGCTAACACTAACGACAGGTATACAGAGTGCGAAAGTGTGTTGCCCATATTCGCTAGTTGAGCTGTCTACCCTGGTGCCGCGCGGAATCCCCCAAACGGAATAGCCGAGTAAGGTCCTTTGTGCGTCGAAAAGCTGCTGGTAAATACTTCTCATAGCGCTTGCAGAATTATACACACGTGTGTGATTAATAATGCAGGCAAAAGGAGGCGCGATTAGTCACTCGTGACGCGGAGGTTACTGCCTGCAAGAGTTACTCGCTCGAATATCTCTGCTCCGTCCACATTAATCTGTGATTGAAAAATTTTTGTACACACTTCTGACGTTCTCGATCGGGACTGTTTTTGACTCGGGAATCATCGACTGGATGTCATTGTCAAAGATTCTCAAAGAGAAAAGCAATTTTTACTGATCAGTAAAATAAATTCGGAATTTTTCTGTTTTTGTTCGTGTTGGGCGAAGAGATTTTCTCGGGAAAAATGTTTATCTTTACGTTGCGCTGTACATTCGCTGTATTTTGAATAAAAAAAAGTGTAGAAAATTCTTTGGCAACGCTCGCAATGGTCCATAACGCGAAGAAAATTTTCTTCGTGTATTTTTTCGGTTAACAAAAATGTAGATCATGTTGATCAAGCTTCTTATCCAGAAAAGAAGGCTAACGGTGGCTGGTGAAAAGTTCTTTTTTTCAACGATACGACAAGAATGTAGCAAGCTTGGAAAAGAGAGTATTAAGATAGTGAGAGGCGCGGTGTTGGGAAGAGAAAAGGGGAAAACAATGCACCCAGGTGTATCTTTCTGGAGTTTACTTCGACTCTTTCTCATCTTTTTGCATTTATTTTTCCACTCTTTCTTTCTCTCCTTTCTTCCTTTCACACCCTACAGTACGTAACCTTTCTTTTTCTTTTTTTTATATTTTTATCAAGAGCCTGGGCGTCTCTTAAAAAAGTTGAACGTCTGCTTCGCCCGGAGAGATAAACAACTTCTATGTCGTATTCATACACACATGTACAGGGTGTCCGACGAGGAATGAATCGAGTGAAGTATGTTTCGAGACAAGGTATCTCGGTTCCTAACCGTTTAAGAGTTATTTCGGAATTTATTTTAAATTGCTAAGGACTCTCAACCAGTCTCTCAACTATTTTTTTCATTGAAGTACGATTGTGAAAAAGCGATAAAAATAACAGAAACTATAAAATTTGCAAAAGCTTTTGTTCCGCAATTTTTCGACCATTTTTTCTCTTTTCATAACGATATTATTTAAGGAAATTTGCCCAAAGCGAGTTTATTTCAAAAAAATGTATTTTTGCTGCAACATTAATTGATGCACGAAAAATAAAAAAAGCAGCAGGAATTCAATGAAATATTTTCATTGAAAAAGAACAAAAAAAAAGAAAGTTTTGCAATGAACACGATGGAGCAGCTCATTTGACTGCATTTTCAGGAATACGTTAGAGAAACAAAGCGTTTTTGTATTCTCATTTTTATGCCTGGTAGATGTGTGTCTATAGGCAAATCATTGCTGGAAAAACAGGAGGGTGTCATGTGTGCATGGGTTAAGGACATACCTATACTCGTATACTTTTTAGTTCGCTCGGCAAGCGCGGTACAGTTTAGTTGGTCGTAGTTTCGCAACATATTTACCGGTAGAATAGAGGAAAGATACGTTTTAGTTTTGCATTCGGTGTACGAAAGACCGCGGGAGGTTGAGTATAGGGAGAGGTTGGCTACAGGAGGAAATACGGGATCGTGCGAGGTCGTCTAACCGCGGGCACGGGGCACCGAGGGATGAGAGGAGAAGGGTTGAACGGAGCAGAGAATAACGAAAGCTTCCCCTTTCGTTGAGAAGAGAGAGAGAGAGAGAGAGAGAGAGATTCGTATAGAGAGGACCGAAAGAAAGGAAAGAGAAAGGGGAGGAAGAAGGAGCAAACTCGAGGATCGGGTCCCATGTGCCTGTCACGGTTTTACAAGTCCATAAAAAGAGAAATTTCAGACTGAGTTAAATATTGCCACGGTCTCGTACTGAATTTCAAGCGCGAGACTTTGAAACCCTATATATACGCAAAACCTTCCTTCTCAAACCTTCTGAAAAGTATCCGCCCCTCCCCCCCACCCTTCCCGTGTAGGTTGAGCTTTATAGCGTCGAATTTCGGCCTTATATTTCAACGAAACGACACGAGCCACGGGACAAGTGATGGAAGATCGATATTTAATTTTTTAACCTTCCGTTACACACAGGTGTACATTATTTTCGCCCTCTTTTATTTTCTTCGTTTTTATTTTTATTATTATTATTATTTTTTTTTTTTTTTATCATTGCTTTGAATAAAATTCAACGGTAGCGTGTTTCGATAGAATTTTTCATATCGCTCTTGATGTATACAACTTCGAAATATCGAAGAGCAGTAAATATTTGATTTTTCCGGCATTTTTTTAACCTGACTACTGAAAAGTTTACGCTTGAATTGTGAAACGAAAGCGCAATTGTGTGCGCGCTCTCGTAAAGCTTCAGCGATACTAAAACGAAACTCATTTGACAAAGATCTCCAGATTTCCTATCCCAACAGCTTTCATTCTGGTAGCTTTTTTTTCTACTTTTTTATCCTGATAATATCTTCAAACGTTTTTTTGAATATATAAAAAAAACAACCGATTCAGCACACCTTTCATTGGATAAGCTTCGATAACTTATTTCGATTTCTCTCTTCGGAGTAATTCAACCCCATTCAAATCATGTTTTTTGGTCAATGCTATTCTCTTAGTCGAAAGTTCACCAAGCTTCAATACTTCACTGTTCTTTATATAAATAAATAAAAAAATGTCGAATTTTTTCAGTTTGAGATAAATCGCAAATCCATTTTACTCACAACTTTTTTTTTCAGCAGTAAAAAAGGGGGAGTAAATAGTCACTTTTGGATGGTTAAAATCTATAAAAAATGATCAAGATTTCAAATGGAAATTTTCATGAAAAGTCCACAGAGTAAGGTGGACCGTTGCAGGTTCAAATATTTTTATAAATCGATAGAAATCCAAAGTGTTGAGTAGTTTAAAGAAATGCCCAGTAAACCGTTGACTCCTTCCAAGATGGATTGTTATTTGAACACAAAGATGAAGATAGTTCTTAGGATGGTTTTTATGCAAACGGTTTTCGCAACATAGCATAAAGGATCGCGTAAGAAAATACGTAGGTACGTGAAAGAGTGCGGTGGTGTGGGGCCCTAGAGAGAAGCAGGGATTGAGAGCAAGATGACTGTGGTGCATTGTCTCTGGAGTGTGTCTCGGAAGTCTCGGAGAGACGAGACCGGAAACTGGAGGAACGGCACGCCGGGGAGAGAGGAATAGGTATATGCGACAAGGAATTTGCCCGGAGTTCTGTTCTCCAGTGATCCAGGTACATGAGCGGACATTTGCTCATTTATTCCAAAGAGAAAAGAACAAGACAGGAAGAGACAGAGATATCTGAAAATGGTAAATAATTTATGGGCCTCAAAAATGTATTGTGAACTGAGGAAATAATTCTTACGACCTTAAATATCGCCGAGTTTATATTAAAGCTGAGAGAAATATATTTCTCACGAAACATTCCATGACAAAAATTATCCCGACCAAAACAAATTTCGTTTTTTTTCAATCAAAATATTTCGTTCGATCCGAGCAACAAATTATTTTCGACATAAAAGAAAGAATTCGATGAAATATTACAATATTTAGCACGCATTTAACAAAAAAAAAAAATTTTCTTCAAGCAACAAAATCTGAATATTATTGAAAAAAAACTTTTTTACACCGAAACGAAACTTTGTTGCGAGACGATAAAATATTTTGTTGCCTAATCGAATAATTTTGTTGAACGTATTCGACAAAATATTTCAAATTTTCAACAAAATATCGTTTATACAATTGTTACGTAGAATGTCTTATGCACTATTTGTATTTCATATAATGCGTAGTCCAGAATTGGATATAGTAACCGGATGTATTATGCTCGAGCAGAGTTAGTACTCGGACACAATGCCTAAGCGATTCTGAATCGAGAAATGCTGGCCTGTTTCTACGCTACGACAAAAGCAACAAACGCTCGACTAGCCGAGGTAGTGTACGTGGGGTGGAAGGGGAAGAAAGAGCGGGTACAAATTACGAAAGCATTGGATAGAGAGTAGATCGTTTATACAGCCGTTCCAGAGCGAGATCCACCGGTCCAGAAAAGCACAGAGGCACGGACGATTCAATTGGTCAGTCTTTCTTCTCTGGCTCCTCTTTTACCGCTTCTACAATTGTTTATGTTTTTTCTTCTCTTCTTGTTTTTTTTCTCTTTTTGTTTTTTTTTTTTTCCCTCGACAACGACGCGAGCTCCAAAGCTGGGCTTAGTGCGCGATTTAGTTATACCCTCGTGCACAAATTACACGTGGTTAAATAGAAAAATAATACGAGAGTGTTCCACGTTTTTTGTGATAATCAATTCCGCTTAAAGGAATTTCCTTCGACCACGATACAGACTTCTTTTTTATATTTTTTTTTAAAGTAACTCGCAAGTAAATAAAAAGAAGTATGGACGATGCGATGATCGAGCTTTCGTGGCTAACAAAAGTCTGTTTTTTCAATGTTTTGACTCGACCTTTGCTGTTTTCTTACCGCTGCTAAAATGATCCAAGTTCTTCGAACGATCGCGCCGAATATCGATCATTTTTTTGTTCGTTTTTGTTAACCGAGATGCTGCGCGTTCCTACCTGATAAAACGTGCTTTCAGCGGACGAAATATGCTTCGATATTTGTTTTTGAAAACAAAGATAATATTGTAAGAAATTTGAATCTGAAAAACTAGAGAAAAAGTATAAAAGTTGGTACTCACTGCTCGTGTCCTGCTTTGGCTGATTACCCGGTGACGTCGCCCAGTTGACTTTCATCTCCTGAAACAAACGAATAGACGGGGGTACTTCAGAGCTCACATAAAGATTGTATTCACACCTACACACATGAAGGATAAATAAAAATATATTTAGATATATATATATGTATTCTAAAGGAGCACCTTCAGCTCCTGTCACATCGAGGTACAGGAGAAAGGCGTGTGTGGCTAAAAGATCTTTGCTCTGCTGGTTTACGGGGTCGGGAAGATTTTCGGTGGACCAACGGAGAAAATAATAAGGGAGCTTATCTTATCCGAGACGTCGCTCTCTCGCTTTCAGACCGAAGCAACCGTGCGAGAGGAAAATCACCGGGAGCGAGCGAAATGGAACATTTTTATAGAGTAAAAGAGGAGCCACGGGGATGAGAGAGAGAGAAAAAAAAGTACACAGACGATCTTGGGAGAAGGACAGAGACACAGAGAAAGTGAGAAGAAAGAGTAAGAGAGAGAGAGAGAGAGAAAAGTGGAAAGATGCGACTTCGATCCGTGAGCTCGAAGTGATGGAGTCGATCGTAGATGCGGTAAGGCGCTTAAGAAACCCTTACTTTGGGGTTGTACGTAAAGCCTCGCGCTCAAGACTTTTTCTCTCTCCCTTCTTCTTCTTCTCCTTTTTCGCTTCTTTCTTCAGACGCATATACCATCCTGTCCTGCTATTCTTTTTTTTTTTTTTTTTAACGCATCACACGTCCTGTCCACCCTGACAGCTTTCCGTTTGCTTCGAACACATACGCACGCATCAGCAAGACACGTGGCAATTTATGGCCAATCAGCTGAAACCGTTGAACCTTGATACAGTATTCTGTAATCGCGCTGCAAATTCGTGTGATTCATTATCTCAAACGGTTTTTTATTCGCTGTTGCAAAGGTCCACTGTGAAAAAAAAAAACGTGGATCGATCACGACAAGAATTTTTTTGGAACTTCTCGCGAAACTAGTGACGTTCTTTTCGGAATTATTCATACAAAAATCAAATCGTAGAATCAGTAGCTAATGCGATTAAAAAGCATATTCATAATCGATGGTAGCAATTTCGGCTGGAGGATTTACCTGATAACTGGTTGTCCCAAGTAAACCCAACCGAAGAATTAAATTACTTGGCAGAGTTTGCTCAGGCTCGTGGGAAGGTTGACCTAAACAAAGCGGAGCAAAAGGTCGTTCAGCTGGGTTTTATTCGTCTCAACAATCTCAATCTCCTCCCCATTTTTGTGTCATGTGCAAAAAAAAGCTCGATAAAATTAGTAGAGGATTGAATAAATTCATTGGAAAAGGGTATAAAGATTTATGGCCAATTGAAAAACCCTCGAAGATGAGCTGGAAGAGCGCGAGGACTGAAAGTATACCGAAGCGAGCGAAGGCTACGGAAAAGGAGTGACGCGTGTCATCACTCCAAAACATTTCTCACTCTTACAGACTCTGTTTTTTCTACCCTTAGATCCCCGCAGCTCTTCTCTTTCCACAAAAACATTCGGCCCTCTCCGAAATGGGACACGAAAGATCAACGCAACGGATATATTTTGCCCTCCATTGAGATTTTTTTCTCTCTTCTCCTTTTTTAAACCATCACGATCCTTCTCCTTTTTCATCTTTATATATCTCGAGCGGCTCCGTAAACCAACCTCTTTATGCATTCCGGTTCAATTTTCGCCCTCCACAGCCCTCACCCACCCTGGCACAACCCTCGGTAAAAGTCCGTCGCACACGTATACCTACACAAACACTTCTCCAGCCCGGCGATGGTTCTCGTCCTCGCATCGTTTCCCACACACACACACACACCCTACCGTTTCTACTACTCAAGATATTCACGATAGATAGTAAAAAGTCATTTCACCAGGAGCTGGTAATTTTGAGACGTAAAAGAGGTATACCGCCCAGCGGGAGGGTACTGCGGGGATGTGTTTGAAAGTGTTCACGAAATTTTCCAAATGCAGAGCTAGATCGAAGCCCCGCGCGAGTACATAAGCTCGGAATTTGCACGAGAACGGTGGAGGCTAAAAAATTTCAAGATTCTTCGGTAGAACTCTCTCACGTCGAGCTCTTGAGGATCATTTTCGAATTGAACTACTCTTTCCGCAGCGTTATTCCATGAATTTTCTTCGCGAATTCAATTTTTTAGGCAAACTATAGTTTTTCGAAAGCGAGCTTGATAGAATTTTTCTGTTCAATTTTGTTAACGCGGTTATTTTATTTTTTGTTTTCGCCAAAAGAGAAATCGAATCGCTTCATTTTATCGCTTCCCAAAATATAGGATATTCGTTTTGCTTTTACAATTTTCAACCGCACGGGATACACCCGTATCAGCTACAATAAAATTCGTAATCGATTTTTCTTACCGCCGATCCTGGGATCCGATGCCGTCAGCAGTAACGTCGTTAACGGCATAAAGTTGATCGATTTTATTTTCAACTTTCGGTACGAAACGTTTATCGATTAGTTCGTTAAAACAGTTTTTAAATTATCGCGCAAAATTGTATCCGGCATCGTGTCACAAACACGATAAAATCTTCGTCATCGGTTTGTTCGATTGGTTCGATCGAATTCATTCGTAAATATTTCGTGTCCCAATTATCATATTCATTATTCACGATGATAGACAAAACGAGGGATCTCGATAAATCGTAAAAGTAGAATCATCCGTCTAAAACACTCATAAAAAGAAAGTAAAAGTTTATTCAGATCAACGGAAGAGAGAGAAAAAAAAAGAAGAATATGAAGCTCCGATTTACGAGCTCGTTTCTGATTGCTGGTGATTTTTCACCCTCCGGTATAAATGGTCAAAAAAAGCGTTAGGCAAGAGGGAAAAAAAGTCAAGTAGGATCGAGAGATTGCGAATTGGGGTGAGAAAAATAACAAAGAGAATAAAAGCCATCGGTCGCTAGAAGCTAGGAAGATGTGAGTCGGCGGGCGAGATAGAAAAGGGCTTGCGCACGTATAATAATAAAAGCTTTGGCAGGATCGAAATCAAGCGTCGTACGTGTCCGTGCGTGTGGTCACAAAGTCAGAAAAACTCGTATGATTTTGCGAGCCCGAGGATGAGAGTTAATGGAATAAAGGTGTCAGCAACATGGATGACACACGCCAAAGAGTTCAACGTTTCCTTCTGCGTTTGGCCTCGTGTCTATACTCCGTGCGTTT
This sequence comes from Campoplex capitator, assembly GCA_037576405.1. Classification (NCBI taxonomy): domain Eukaryota; kingdom Metazoa; phylum Arthropoda; class Insecta; order Hymenoptera; family Ichneumonidae; genus Campoplex; species Campoplex capitator. Next base: position 26,352 of record JARBWI010000323.1, on the reverse strand, counting down.
TCACAACCACGAAACCACAACTGTTAACGGTGGTCCACGTAGCAAGAAAAAAAAGGGAGAGAAAGTGGTGATGTGAAAAGCATTAATTCGGTCGTTGGATCGCAGGAGAAGACTGAACGAACAGATACACGCGGCCATTTGGTGAGCAGAAACGAGCGTTGATATGGAATCGTTACTTCTTTTTTTTTTTATTTATTTTTCTCCTCTCATCCTCGCCTTCTCCGTTCCATGGTTCAATAGTAAACTCAATTGTGTCACATCCGACTAACAACAGAGTCTGTGATGGCAACCCACGAAAAGTAGTGTTGATACAAACGTAAACGAACAACGTAACGTTACGTCGATTGTTTTAACGAACTGAGCTGCTGCATCAAACGCAAGAACAGGCACAAATTTCCAAGTAAAACTAACCTTTCGATACCGGACGAAGAGAATAGTGGGGAAGACAGCGAGACAGAAAACAAATGGTGTTCACCAGAAGTCACGTAACTTTCGAATTAGTATTTTTTAACACGAAATGTCCAACGTGAGTTCGAACTGTTTACGTAATCACGATTACTTTTCGTTTAAATTTCAAAAGTATCATCAGGAGATTGATATTCATAGGGAAGCTAGAGCGAAGTTTAATGAATGAAAATTTCAGCTCGAATCATAGAAAATTCTGTTTTTGATGTCGGTGAAAGGTAGTCAGAATATCTGCGAGCAAAGAGTCGATGCCACTGTGAGAATTTTTCTCAAATCTTTTAACGTCAATAACTCGTGAGGCATTAGCTAGAATCATTTGAATCCTTCTTTGAAATTGAAAGTGTACGAAGCATATTCGGTGAGCATTCGATCAAAAAGACTAGAGTTGGGTTTGCACCGGTGCAGCGATCGCACGAATGCGCGTGTGACCGAGCAATTTCGTGGCGATTCAAAATACCTCAGCGTTTGTAACATTACGGAGCAAATAATTTCTGTGAAAGGGATGAAAGCTCGAGGGTTACAAGGCTAATTGGTAGAAATGTAATTAGTGGACGGTAAACAAGCTCCGTGAAACGATCCTTTAGCAATTTGGCACTAACGTCCTTCGTTCATAATTAAATGACAAATAATCCCAAGTTCGTTTCATTCCTTGTCGCGTCATCGTGCCCGTTGTGCTCTCACAGGGTGACGGAAACTACGACGACCACGAATACGATGACAATGACGAGGAGCATATTATTTATGGCATTTCGCATTGGGCCCGAAATAAAAAAATTATATTCTGCACGAGGATCATCCCACGCATTCGGATACACACATACATGCATACGCTGAGGTATAATGTCCGATGATAAATCATTTCGATGAATAATCGTCGAAGCTCGTACACGAGGGGGCGGGATCAAGCCTACCGGTTATGGATGGATACTTGAACCCATGCTCTCGTGGCATTGGACTCTCAATCACTCGAAACTCCATTGAGAAAATCCAGAAAAACAGACAAAAGTCTCGAAAGCACACGAGTGAGTGACCTCGAGAAGAATATGCCGATATTGTTGATCTCGCACATTCGTTTTTGACGAGATATCTCAAGATGACGAACACATCGTCAATTAAAAATGGAAAAACTTAATAAGATGAAGGATGTAAGTTTTTGGGAGAGGACAAAGGTCGAATTATGCGAGTCTCTACCCCGGCATCATCGTCAGCAACGACGACGACGACGACGACGACGATCGGTACCGGGGACGGACCCGCAGCGTGTCCGCAGCAATTTGCAACTTTTAATAGTTAGCTCGTGCTGTTTGCCTCCCCAGATGTCTGGTGGCAACGCCGGGAGTCCTGGAAGCCTTCCTATTCTCTTTCCTCTTTCTTTCCTCCCTCTCCCCCCTTTTTTTTACCAACCTTTCGTTGCTTCATCCCTCTCGGGTCAACGTTATGCCTTTATCACCGCAACTACCTCGAGCTTTATACTTTATGCAGTGGTGAAAATAAGTTTATATGTATCGTAGTTCTTAACAGTTAATGCACACGCGCGCTCCCAACCCCCCTTGGAGCCTCCACTTACCTGCCATATTTATATATTAAACAGTGAAGTTTCACCCAACTCGGGCCAACCCACTCACCTCTATCCGCGAGAATTTTTTTCCTCTCTACCCCTCACACGTTTTTCCCCACATAACTGGAGCACTTTTTTACGCACTAGATTTTTCTAGCTTCGTACCGAGACCTCGCTATCTCTGGAAAAGTCGGAATCACCCTTTCTCCTATTCTCATGATTTTCATGCTTTTAGTTTTAAGTAAAGCTAACTTGAATTCAGGACTCAATTTACAACTGGAAACGTCAAGCTGGATTGCACGAGCGAAGCAACGATTTCTTCGTCTTTCAGTTTTGGATTTGTCATTTCAGACGCCAAGTCTTTTGACGAATGAACACAAATCAAAGCGCTAAATGCTAACTAAACTTTTGGTTCAAATCGATATTTAATGTTCAATGAAACTTTAATGAAAAGCTTCAAATGTATTTTAAACTCGAAATACTCTTTGCTTTTTGAACTCTTGAATTCTTACCGAATCCTGAAACCTTGTGAGCGTTTGCATTCATTTGTAAAAATGTTCATATCGATATGAATCATTTGATCGAATGTAAATTGAAGGTTTTTATTCAGAGCTCACAGCTCGACGCTCGATCCTGCGTATATATGCGTTCGTGTGTTCGTGCGATGAACTCTCCACTCTCCACTTTCACCAAAAGGAATTCGTTTCAATAGTTTATTTCGCGCCAACGATGAGATTACTCGGTGCAGTTTGAAAGAGCTTTGTGTGCTCGGCTTTTTCCAGGTGAACCGGATGCATTTATCGCCGGCAAGTAGGCGAATCTTTCGAACGACTCTCTCACTTCCATTCGATAAATTGTTTCTCGTCGATTACGTCCCTTTACATATATATATATATATATATATATATATATATATATATATATATATATATATTGACAGAGGAAAACGATTGCTGCATTCAACGAAATTGAGATACACTGATAAAAAAAAAACATGCGCTGCAGATAACAGTCTTGCGGCCGGTTCGACACGACGTTAATTCTCTTATACGTGAGCTTTTGTATCATAGAAAAGAGCTGTGTCATTGCAAATGGACATTGAAATCACTGATTGTACTGAAAACTATTGTGAAATGAAAGCAACCGTAGAAACTGTCATCAGACAATGTTTATCCTCGAAAATTCACTTTCAAAAAACATTCATTGCTAGCTTCCTTCTCGCTAATTGAACTGAATCCATTATTTTGATAAATTGACATTAACGACCGAAGTCCATGAAGACATATATCTGCAAATTCGTTTCCATCTCCATATCGGTGGCGTTATTGATCAGGATTTAAAGGACGATAATAAAGAATGGAAAAAGTCTGGGAAACAGGAGACAGAAATAGCGAGTTGATACATTTTCGACCACACAGGATGACCTCAGTCGTTCGACAAAATATTTATAGCCCTATTATCGAGATTGATAACTCTCGAAGAGGGATAGAAAAGGCCAGTGCCGGATGGCCACTGGCTAATATCTCATCTGAGTACATTTAATGGCGTAAGACGCTTTTTGCTAAAGAAGCGAAAAACTCTTCTGACAAGAGAGAACCGATGAGAGATGGTCATGAACCGCATCGGAAGAAGCCACGAGAGTGAAAACATGGTCCACAACAGGGATAGAGGAGTCCAGGTCTACCTACAATCCGCGGACTTTCGCCTCTGAGTTTTTCTACGTATATCAATACTCTTGCTGTATATGATGCGACAAGAAAACAGGAAACAAGCAAACCTTGTGCCTTTTCTGTCTCCCTGCTTCGGGGGCCTTCTTTTTTGTATTTTTTGACCACATGGCTGGGTCATTAGATCCGCTGTACTACTTGGTCGTTACGACGTCGTGGGACACCAATAACATGCGTTATCATTTTTGTCCATTTTTCTCGTTCTTCCCATCTTACACCCTCGCGCCTTCTCTACTCCTCGTTGTATGCTTTCCTCCCCTTGTTCACTTCCCATTACCAGATTCCTCGTTATCTCGCATGGACCAGAACGGCTATTAGAAATATGTTTGTTTTTTTTTTTGGAAATCAATATTTCTTACTTTTGCAAGGGGCTGGTTATTGATTCGGTTGAGGTAATTAAATAAATCGTTCTTGCTTGAAAGTCTCTCGTGATGCAACGAATCATAGTTGCTCGACGACGAAACCGATAAAAGTACGGATGTCCGATGTATTTTTATGAAAGTCAACAATTTTTGGTGATGCGAAGTGATAATATTTCACTGTTGGATAGTAATTTGGAGTTCATCGCCTGAGCAGCAATTTGGAGACGACGAGACTCCATAATTTTCAATCCAACATGCTTCTGAAACGGACTCACGAGCATGAAACAAAACACGAGGACGAGGGAAGAGACGAATTTTTTTTTGTTGCCCGACCATTCCAAAACTCTCCCCTTGTCTTCCATTTATTCATTGAACAAACCGTTTGCCGGAGAAACCCAGTAAAACTTTGTTGGGTGTTTCTTGCGTCTGGTTTTCGTGGCACGACCAAAACGGGCCTCTTGTAGCCGCTTAAAGTTGGGCGAAACTGCGTGAAATCCCTTGTGTCGTACCCACCCGGGAGATCGCCAAGATTGCTCTGAAAGCGAGAGACCGAGACACGGGATTTTCTCATGGTATGGAATAGTTTTCAACGGCGAAGGAGGGTAAACGGCTCTTCTCTGCCCTTGATGGCCATGCTTTGCGCGTCTTCCCCGTCCAGGGTTTCAGCCAGTTCTGTACTCCGGTAAATGAAGCCTCCGCGTTACATTCACCATCTTTTTTCGCGGTAAATATATAAAAATGTATGTAGAGATACGTCGCATTTATCATATGGATGATTCGTTATATATTCCTACATAAAATGCAGAGGCCGTTGCTGTCCGAGGAAGCGATCGAGTCAGCGACGTATGAAGTCAGAAAATACTGGGTTGAAACTCGGAGTTGAATTTGGGTCAGTCCCAACAGTAATTTCGACTACCAAAGTCGAGAAAGCGTAAGGTCGAGTCTCACTTGTTCACTTTCGATCGAAGACGAATTTCCACAGAAGAAAAGCTTTCCAGGAAGTTGAAGACTAAGTTGAAGTTCAGATTTGGGTTAGTTGAGAAGGGAATTAGCGGGAATCCAACTTAAAGTTGGAAGAAATTGATCGGAAGATCTTGATTCAAAGCTGAGTTGGATGAAAATTTGAGTTAGTCTCGAAGGTCGAAAGACTCGAGTCACCAAAGGTCGGGTTTGCACCGCATGTGCCGCTTGGAATATGCTCGTATAAGTTACGAGTCGTACAAAACCTTAGTACACAGTGTAATTGTTCCGGATCCATGGTTTTCCTTCCATTTTTTATCATCAGTAGCTTTTTACGCGGGAAAACTCGCTAACCTTGTTGATCTCGCGCAGTATCCACCTTGCTAACCAATGATATATGATTACACCACGTGATCCAAGCTTCCATTTTATTATTAGGCATTACCGACCACCGTTCTCGCTAACTCTCAACAACCGTTTTCCTCAACCCTCGAACTACTTTCTACGGGTATCCTTTCTTATCTAAACGCACGGTACACGAACGAGTATCGCTGGCGTTTGACATTTATAACCACCTGCAAAGAACAGCAGTGACACAACACTCGTAAACGTTTCTCTTTCAGTCCGTCTGTTCGTAAATCGTCTTTGATTCCAGAGTGGTTTTTTTTTTCACTGTGATTTTCGTAGCTCTCTCCTTGATGCTATTTGAACCTTGATTAACTTTAATTACATTTATTCGCTTATTGATAAATGGTGTAAAATTCAATTCGTTTGAAGGAATCTGAGGCTTTTTTTAGGCAGAAAGGAGTCCGGTTTTCATCAAACCTCGAGAGATGTTTCATTTTTGTTTTTCCCAAGTTTGAATCATGGATGAAATTTTATCTCAGTCTGATTTACAAGGTGCGTGTCCTTTTTTTCGTTCTCAAACAAATATTCCGAGCCACTTCGAGCATCATGTACCACTGAATACTGGACCAATTTCTCCTCTAATCTTTTAAATCATGCGAATCTTCCAGTCGCACAAGTTACTCCTACCTGCGAGAGAATACATATATGGGGCATTCCACGCCAAATCGGACAGTTGGAAAATTTTCAATTTTTGATTTCCTTAATTTTTCGATATGTTTCAGTACACCTCAAAAGAGCCTTCGTGGTAAATTTTGAAATTGTTTTGATTACTTGTTAAAAAAATATTGAGTTTTCAAAAAAATCGCTCTTTTTTTGGTTTTTTACTCATAACTTTCTTAATAACGATCCAAATTCAAGTTTTTTTTTTCCAAAATCTTCGTTTTTGAATGACCTCTACGAAAAAAAATACAAAAAAAATATTCAAAGCGTTTTTGATAGAGATTTTTAAGTTTGAAAACATAAATGGTGTTTTTAAAAGTGAGTGTATATTTCGATTTTTTTGAACATTTGACATTTCAAACTACTATTTTTTCAACAACTTTTAAGACCTGTCCGGTCGTGGGCCCTCCATAACAACTATTTTTTTTCGATTTTTGAAAATTTGAAAAAAAAAGATTTTCCTATAAATCATTCTAAGTACCTATTTTTCTTACTGTGTTTTCTTTTTTACTTATTTCAAATTATTTTAGATACCTTATAAATTTTAATAGGTCTTTAAAATGAATAAACTCTCATTAAATCTATTTAAAAACATATGTAACAATCGTTTCCATTTATTTTCGTGTTCTCTTCAAAATTTTACAAATCGCAAAAATCCCCTCACGGAGAAAAAAACTTGGACAAGTACATTGGTGGTCCCTTGTATCGCTATGATATTAAAAAAAATCCAAAACGCCGCTTAGAAGAATACAAAAACAGTTACAAAATAAGTTAAGATCTGTTGAAATATACACCCAGAAAAAGATCTATTTCAATCTACTAGGATTATTTATTCGATTTTTTTCTATTTAAATAAAAAAAAATTCTATTTGCCTCAACTAAAAAGCTGTATTTGAATCAAATAAATAATTTTATTTGAGTGTATTTTTTCGGCTACCCACGTCAAAGCTTATCGCTCCGACCACTACGTGGCGCAGATCGTCGAAACATTTCATATACGAATTGTGCTCTGGATGTGCATAAATAGCGGAAACCCAAGTTATACTTACTCAAAACGGACCATGTCTCATAACAAACAGACGGTCGTGAATTTTTATGTCTACCCAGGGTTCCAGACCCATGGAAATATTAAGTAATAATAATAATGATAATTATAATATTAAATGTGATGTAAATAATATTATAAAAATTTTTTGCAGCTCAACAACATGCTTGTAAAATTTGTGAAAACTTCTTGAAATTGAAAATCGCGAAAATAGATTTTTCATTAATCTTAAATATAAAAATATTCGAATGAAAGAAAATAATTTCTCAAAGTTAAATAGAGCTCTACTAGGCCGTGGGACAAAGAAAAATATTTATTTGATTTGAATAGATCCTAGTTGAACCAACTAGATATTTTTTCTGGGTGTACGTGGCCAAATACGGGAAGCTTTACTGCGTTTCAATAAATTTTCAAATACGGTTTGATGTTGATAGAAAAAATAATAAAGTTCGGAAATTCAACTATGTCACCAACCAAATTGCAAACGTAAAAAAATTAGATTGTAAAAAAATTCTGAACGAAGTACTTGGCGAGGATTTTTCCATGAAATTAGCGTAGTGTATAGATCATGATCACGAACTCGCCAAGTACTTCGTGTCACCAACCAAATTGCAAACGTAAAAAAATTAGATTGTAAAAAAATTCTGAACGAAGTACTTGGCGAGTTCGTGATCATGATCTATACACTACGCGAATTTCATGGAAAAATCCTCGCCAAGTACATCGTTCAGAATTTTTTTACAATCTAATTTTTTTACGTTTGCAATTTGGTTGGTGACATAGTTGAATTTCCGAACTTTATTATTTTTTCTATCAACATCAAACCGTATTTGAAAATTGATTGAAACGCAGTAAAGCTTCCCGTATTTGGCCACGTATATTTCAACAGATCTTAACTTATTTCGTGACTTTTTTTATATTCTTCTTAGCGGCGTTTTGGATTTTTTTTAATATCATAGGGAAACAAGGGACCACCAATGTACTTGTCCACGTTTTTTTCCCCGTGAGGGGATTTTTGCGATTTGTAAAATTTTGAAGAGAACACGAAAATAAATGGAAACGATTGTTGCAATTGTTTTTAAATAGATTTAATGAGAGTTTATTCATTTTAAAGACCTATTAAAATTTATAAGGTATCTAAAATAATTTGAAATAAGTAAAAAAGAAAACACAGTAAGAAAAATAGGTACTTAGAATGATTTATAGGAAAATCTTTTTTTTTCAAATTTTCAAAAATCGAAAAAAAATAGTTATTATGGAGGGCCCACGACCGGACAGGTCTTAAAAGTTGTTGAAAAAATAGTAGTTTGAAATGTCAAATGTTCAAAAAAATCGAAATATACACTCACTTTTAAAAACACCATTTATATTTTCAAACTTAAAAATCTCTATCAAAAACGCTTTGAATATTTTTTTTGTATTTTTTTTCGTAGAGGTCATTCAAAAACGAAGATTTTGGAAAAAAAAAACTTGAATTTGGATCGTTATTAAGAAAGTTATGAGTAAAAAACCAAAAAAAAAGCGATTTTTTTGAAAACTCAATATTTTTTTAACAAGTAATCAAAACAATTTCAAAATTTACCACGAAGGCTCTTTTGAGGTGTACTGAAACATATCGAAAAATTAAGGAAATCAAAAATTGAAAATTTTCCAACTGTCCGATTTGGCGTGGAATGCCCCATATATATATATCAGTGTAGCAGAGTACCTAGCGAGCGTTGTTCGCGGCAGTAGGATTACGTAGTCGTTTCTATAAATAATAAAAGCTCGGGATCCTCGTAAAAGTGGAAGGTCGTGAGAGGCGTAAAGCAAGGTGCATACCATGAGCCTGGTATGTATCCATATATACATACATACAGACAAAGATAGATAGAGATAGATGTTACGTAACTTGTATAATGGATAGATACAGCATAAGGGAAAGCGGTCTGTGCTGCCCGCACGACTTTGTTTTCTTTTGTTTTTCCCTAGAGCGTCCCGCAAGTCTTCGCAGAGGAACTTTCAATCCTCATTTGGGTCACTTTGCTTCTTCCCTCTTCCAACCCCCGTAATCCTCATCCCTGAGGACGGATCTCGGAAGCTGCTGGCCTTTTTTTTTCATCTCACAATTGTGCGCTATTTGCGCATGTGTGTAAATATTAGTCTGCGTGTGTGTGTATGAGGGAAAAAGAACAGAGAATCGAGTCAGTCTTTTCGTCGAGCTTCTGGGACTTTTCGTCGGACTGGACTACCAGCCACGTTTACTGACCGTACGGTTATGCAAGTGGACAAAATGATTAAGCCATAGTTTTCAAGGGACAGAAACCTTCACGTCCAGTCCTTTTCACTCGGCGGAGAGGAAGAGCCTCGAGAGCACATAAGAGAGTCGAATTCCTAGCGAGATACCACGTGCGTACGAACGTGAGACTAAAGTTTGACGAACTGATGTTGCCGAGTTCACACGTGGAAGCTTTCTCTTCAGCTTTTTCGTTCCATAAACAAGCCTTGACGCTCGTACATCCAAGCATCCCTCTTCTCCTCTCTCTCTTTCACTCACTCTCCATCCTCTCTCGTTTTTCCACCTCTTGTTCAACAGTCTCGCGAGTATTCTCCGCTGACGCATACTCGCTACAGGAATGTTGCCTTGAAGTGGCTGCTTGCCTCGTGAAGCATTCGAAACGCGTGACCTCCGTAAACACACGATGAAACAACTACTAATCCTTCCCTCCCAACCCTTGCAGATTCGACTAACGCCATTTTTATCACTAAATACCGAAAGTGGATCAGAATGAGCAAAATTCATTGGGTTTCTATCATTTTACGAAAAAAAATCTATCAGTTTCGTTTTAATTCTCGTCGAATCATCGTAATGCAGACAGAAAAAATTGAGTCTGTATACAGGGAACGATGGATTTTTATTAATTTTATTTTAGTAGCATAAACAAAGCGGCGGATATTTTATTTTTCATATTCTACCGATGAAGCTCGATGACATCAAACAATCATGTTATCACAGCGATTATTTTTCGCATTACCCGAACGGTATGTGCGCACATACCGTCGATAAATGCGTGTGATGCCTTGGGTTACTGCCATGACTTTTACAAACTGTTGAAATCCCTTTGAAAGAGATATCATGAAATGCCTTGGGAATTCTGTCAATGCAATGCGGGCAGCTGCTGATTTCCTTCGTTCTCTGACAGATTCCTTTTGATTTTTAAAATATTACAAGCTTCCATTCAAATATCATAGTATTTTGTTTTTACTTTTCATAAAGACAAAAAATAACACACAATCCTTCATGTCGTTCTGGAAGTTCTACGATCCTAAGAAAGATGTCGATGTCTGCTCTCGTGGAAGGGGAGGGTCACACCGGAAGAGGTTTTGCAAGAGCATCACGTGGGTTACATCTACAAAGCTGCATGAAACGACGAATTCTTCAAGTCGATATTTAAATTCCATGCTCCGGTCTCTTCGTACGAATTCTTCTGCTTCTTCCTCTCTGCCTTCTCTCTCACTCTCTTTCTCTTTTCGCATTTCCTTCGACTTTGATCCTTGTCCCCAGTAATTAAATTCTTTCACTTTCACACATGGCTAACGTACAAAAAGATGAGACAGGACTGGTCATGGGCATAACGACACGCGAAGACTACGCCCTACATCAAATTTGTCCACATCAACTTGCATCCTCTTCAGCATTTGGCTTTATTACTCGCTTGCTTCGTTACCCCTCTCATCCCTTTATCTGAGCCTCGTGATTCCAATGTGTCATGAAAGGGTCAGCTATCAAGCAGTCTTCAAATCTCAGATCCAGTTTTGGGCAGATGACCAGAATTTCCAACGTTCTAATCCGAAGAATGAAAGCATCCACCTGGTAAATGATTACCCTCCTATTTCCCGGTTCAAAAAGCCAAAAGAATCGAATAGGGATTTCAATCAATTAGTAGAAAACTCAATTACGGCATCTAATACTTTCGCAACTTCTAGCTTTCTAGCAAAGGCTCTTCCAGGCAAAATTGTTCCAAGAATAGAAGTTATTGAATTCTGTTCTTGTCCAAATGAGTCTATTCCAAGAACATTGAGAAGAGAAAACTAGGATGTGAATAGAGAGATGTTTACCGGTTGATAAGAAGAATACAACACCCAAGAGAAACACTTCCGGTTTGGCAGGAGATCGGGTGGGAAGGACGTTGCGTCAGAGGTGTGGTGAAAGTGGAGCATCAAGAAAGTAATGGATGTGAGGATGACGAGAAAGGAAAGGGAACGAGATGAAAAGAAAAAGTGGATTCCACGAGGTTACCACAGCCGTACATATTCCATACGTTGGTAAAGGGACCTCAGGGTCAGATAAGAGAACGGAGAAAATACGAAAAAGTTGAAAATGGAAGCAGGAGAAAGGGAGTCAGAAGATTAAACAGCAGAGTCTAAGAAGGCAAACGCAAGAAGAACGAAAGAAGGCTCGGAGAGTAAGAGGAGAAAAATTAAAGAGACCACGTCATGTCAGCACGGAAGCATTAAGGGTTAGGAGTAGGCAACAGCGATGGAAATTGCTGAAGGTGAACGGGTGGAGAGAAAGACGCGTTGGCAAGAGCCAGCAAGCTAAGAGATCCCTGAGTGTGTATTCCCGGGGGAGCTGCTTTGACATTCTAGCAGTAAGTACCATCCGGGTTGATATTCTTTCACGGACTCCCGTGTCTAAATTTCTACCAACATCGAAACACATCGACCCAAGAGTTTTGAGTATATACGAAGAGAAGCACGAAATCAAACATCCCCTCGGTAGCTTTTTTATTCCACTTAAACCAATAGGTTCTTAAAACTTGTAAATATGGAATAATGTCAGGGAGGAACGAGCAGAGAATTTTTCTGAGGGTTGAGGAATCTCATTTTTGATGGTTAACACCTTGTAGAAAGTTCTTCTCCATCAGTCTTTTAATTAGAGGCTTCTGGATTATCAATTGTTTGTATCAGCATCATTATTTTTAATTTTTGGCAGTATTGAGCTAAGAATAATGTTGTTATTGCTTTTAACGCATCTCTCATGTCTCCAAGATGAAAAAATTTCTGATAAATGTTAGTTATTTAAAATATTCTCTTTCAGTTTTTCAAAAGTTCTGTAAAATTTATAAATAATCATCTCGATCATAACAATCAAATAAAAAATGAAAACTAAAACGATGAGTTCGTCTTTTAGGCCGTCCTTTCAACTTTGATAGCGACCTGACGAGAGCCTACTCACTTATTTATGGTCTCCAAGGAGTTGTGTAACTTCGATAAGAAATATGACAGGGAAAAAAAAGTAAAATATACAAAAAAAGAGCGAAAATTCCAGAAAAAAACATTTTTTCTTGTAAATTCGTCGAGCTCTCAGAAGCGTTAACAAAAATCTGCCTAAATTTTCATTTTTCACAAACTTTTCTGCGCACGAAACTATCACCCTAGTGGTCCATGGTGGAGCGCCAAAGGAACCAGGATTCTCGCATGTATAAAGTTGTGAATATCGAGATTTAGCTGCACGAGAGCGTTCAATCATTCAACAAGGATGAGGGTATTTTGAGCGACGTTGTCACAGCAGGACAAAAGAAACAATTATATATTGCAAGAGACTTCGACAAGCACCCATGGGACTGGGGTCTGGAAATGTTCAACCCTCGGGGCCTTTTTCGAGACTTTGATGAAAAGAACTGAAAGAAAAATATGCGTATCTTTACAATAAATATGAGAAGGCCAGAAGGGAAATAATCTGAGAGGAAGGAGTATCAGTTCGAGGGGGCGAACTTCTTTGCGAATCTTTAAACCATCAAGAATGAGAACGGAAAGGTAAGATTGATGCAGAAATATCGTCAGCGATTTTTTTGTTTGTTTTTTATTTATTTATTTTTTTATTCCCCTCTTCGATTGATCAATAAAACATGCGAAAAACAAAGAGCTGCCCTCGTAAAACAGCAATTCAAACTTTTATGCGGAGAACAAAAGCCAAGGGGGTTTCACAACGCAGAGAAGAACGAGAGGGTGAAATTGAGAAAGACGAGAGACTACCCAGATGCCTCAAATACTCCTGTTTTGTTTGCCATTATCATTTTTTTTTTCCTTTTTTTTTCACGCTCGGCTTGTTTTCCACGACAATTTTCTCCCTCTCCGAGCCTCAGACCACACAGTAGCCCGGTACACTCATAGCGCAACGATATCGCCTATATTTTTTTTCGTCTCCAAGACCACTTCGCGTTTGGGTAACTCGGAAGTGAGTTTTTTTTAAATATTTTTATTTTTTTTTTACACACTTTAGAATGAAAATTTTTTCGTCGAAAGAATGGCCGCCGTGCAGGCTTCCGGAACGCTTTCCACTCGGTATATACCGCTCTTCTCCATTCTCGGAAGATCGGACAGGGAGGAGGATGAAGACCAAGAACCCAGAAGCATGTCTACCTCTTTGTTGCCCAACCCCTTTAACCCCTTTCTACCCACCCCACCCCCTCCTTTCCTAGAGCCAACCTCATGTACAAGAGCTATAAAAGACGTCGGATAAAAGCGAAGCATTAAAAGAAAATTCATGGAATCTCCGCCAGCTCCGATCAACCTGGCTCTCTCTCTCTCTCTGCTGTGCGTATACACACAGACTTCCAGCTCTGTAATCTCCCAACTGTAGTAGAACGTAGGAACCCGAGACTGGAAAACGAAAATATCGTTGCTGCTGGAGGGCATCCTCCTGCGTTGGGTAAAAACGTCGAGTTAAGTATGGATATGCATCCTGGATATATTCCAGTATACAAAGTATGTAATATGCGTTTGTGCAACGTATATTAGTTTGCCAGCTCGACTTGTGTATCTTTGGTAGGTCGGTTATAAAATCGGTGATTACCGACCTTCTTCTCCACTAAAGTTTTACTTCTGTTGCCCCATGGACCAAGGGGATTATCTGAGCTAGCGAAAAAATTTCAAAGATCTCAAGCTCTTTGTTTTTTATTTTTTTTTTTGCTCGCAAGTTCGAGCAAGAAAGCTGCGGATCTTTCGGCTTCATCTTGCTCCTGAAGCTTGAATATTATCATGTATATTCATTGCTTCGAGCGCTATTCGGATCATTCCGTCTTTGAGCAAAGGAGAGGATATTAAGATCGGGAGCGAGAGGATAAATGAGATGAGAGCTAGGAAAGTGCTCAGTTTGCATCCGAGAAAAGACTTTCGTCACAATTTTTACGAACTCTATCAGCACACGTCTGTCCTATGAATGAGAGTAAAAGAAAACTAGAGGAAAGACGTTGGTGGCTAAAATTTTCAAGATATTTTTTTACCCGGAAAATGAAAAGGAAACTACCAGAGTGTATATGGGTCCTCTTTGTTCTCAAGCCGATAAGAACGACGAGGTAGATCCTTACATGTATTCAGAAACAGGGTTGAAGACACCTTTCTTTCCTTGATTCCAGCTGAGAATCAACCCAGGGATATAATGGCCGAAATATCTAGTTTCTTTGTAGATATCAGAAGGGTCATGGATATTTTCATATCAGAGAATACCATTCATTTTATTTCTTATCGGGAATATGACAGGGAACGTTTAGGGCGTTGCGGGGAAGCTTAGGAATAAACAAGGTGCGAGAAGATGCTTTCATTTCCACGAGGACCAACCGTCTACCTCTCAAATATCATTTTTTATCTTTTCTTCTTTCTCCATTCAATACTCGAAACGGTGTGATGTCTTTTTGTCAGAATTCTCCATATTGAAATGAATTGCAATTGTTTCGTGGTGAACTGCTTTCGCAACTGTTCCGTGACAATGTATCTGTTCACCCAGCGTAAACTTACCTGGTAACTCTTCCTTCCAATATTTTTTGCATTTATTTTACTTTTCTCTTCTTCCGCTTTGCCTGGTAAAAGGCATCGCACGGAGCCTCCGGGATCCGTTTGATTCTTTAAACGTCAGATCCTCATCTCACTTTTTTTTCTCTTTCCCTTTGGTCTCGACAAATAAGATATCCCCCGAGGGAATCTTACTGCAGTATTTACGATTTCTGGCTCAAATGTTTTGTTTTTCTTAAATTGTTTTCATTCACCGTAGCAAGCCAAGTTTAATAGGAACATTTGATTTTTTCCTGTTCCCATTATAAAAGTGCAGCCGAAGAAGAAAACTTTATTAAGTTCAACGAGTTCAGAAGTTTAGCGAAGATAATTCGGTAGTCCAACAGAATTAACTCGAGAACAGTAAGATTTTTGATTTTCTCAAAACGATTTTTAAATGCGTAACAACGGTGTACCATGCTCCTCCGGAGATCTGATGACTCATTGATCAATGATGTTACGAATTGCTGGTTCTCATAGCCAATCGCAGACGCGCACACCTGAATGCACACAAAAATGTGCGTGTGTGTGTGCTTACAGAAACAGGAAGCAACGGAATAGATATAAAAATACATTCTCGTGTTTCTATTTATTCTCAGTGCGGAGCAGGATGAGCACGGTGGACGAATTGTTCGAAGCCTCTTCGTTTGAGCGTTTGTCAAAACGCGGAGGAACGAATTTATAGCTTGCACCTAACGAGATATCTCGAACACGGTCGATCTCGTAAACGATTCGGTCCACGGTCGACAGATAAAATGACAGAGAGGAATAGAGAGAGAGAGAGAGAGAGGGAAAGGAAGAGAGAGCGTGACCGGGGGAGGGGGAGGGGGGGGGGGGGAGGGGTAGAAAAGAACGAGAATTCGAAACTGAACGAACGCATCCCTTGTTCCCAATCCCCTTTCTCGCTGTTCCGCGACCGGTCGCCGTGTCGTTAATCCGATAAAATAATAATTCTTTCTTTTTCCAGTGTAGCCGCTCTTCACTCAGGGGGCTCTGATGGATGGGGCTAGCCTTTGAGTTTTTGTCACCGTATTCCGAACTCTTTTTCTCTCCCCTGCTCCTACCCTCCTCTCATTCTCCTCTTTCTCTCTTTCTCTCTTCTCTCCTCCTCGCTGTCTTCCTGTATACATCATTCTCGTTCGTTTTCCTGGGCCTCCGGATCTCACTCCTATGCGTTCTCGCTTGACAAATCTCGTTTTACGACACGTCCAACCAAACCTCTCTACCCCCCCTCCCCTCTCGCTTTTATCCCTGTTCCGTTATTATTATTCATCGGGGTACGCGAGATAGAGACCCCGAACTATACGCGATATATCTCCACGAGTTCGTACATTCTCCCTCTCTCTCTCTCTCTCTCTCTGTATGGATTTTCTCCACCTCTGACCCCGTATCTGACCGAATATCTCGAAATGATATAACACGCCGTAGTGTGTACACTCGCTAATATACAATTTACGGGTCGAGCTGACAAAAGATCGCCTGCTCATACACACACTCGTTTGTCGAACTATCCGTGAGCCTGTTACGAATTCTCATGAAGCACCATGGTGCTTCGTTGTGTGGGAATGAAAATAAAAAAATAAAAACAACGGCAACAACTATACAAAAAATTGTCTCATCTCTCACCAATATTGTTCAGTGTCGTTGTGAACATTTTATTCATATTTCAGTTCTGTGTGCTCGTGATACGTCACCCTGAACTCGTGGATCTTCGAGCTGAGTCGCGAGATAAATAAATTTATATATATATAAAAAAAAAAACACATTGGAAAAAATGCATTTTTTCTTTCCATCATAAAACTGGGGTGTTACTCTTTATTCACCTCACTGCCGTGTTTCATCGCGTTAAATTCACGGTCTTGAAGATCATCCGCGCCGATCACGATTTTATGATGTCTCATTTATTTATTTTTTTTTTTTTCAATCCTCGACCAACGAACATGGCAACTGCACTCTTCAGGAGAAGAAAACGCATTAGACCAGCCTATTTATTTCGAACTTTATTTATTTGGAAATAAAGCAGATTCTTTCGCTCATAAAATATTCTCATTTGTTTCATTCGAGAGATGAGATTCCTCGAGAAATCAATGCGCTGAAATATGATCGGACTTTTTCGAAAATATGCTCGATTCGTTTCAATCGCAGCAGCTACAGAAAATTATTTTCGAATTTTCGAATTGTAATATGAAAATATTTGTCGATAAATGTACATAAACGAAGTACATTTTCAATATCCTATATGATGAAACTAATATTAAAAATCCTATCCAAAGCCCTCAAAAAGCACAATTCCAGTGAATATTCCACGGTTGCAAGATAACATTTCCAGAGAATTTTCTTTAATCAACATAATTTTATTAATATGAGATTATTCGCAATAATGTATCAGCGAATGTGAAAGATTTTTCATTTTTTTTTCTTCAGAATCCACAACGACAAAGCTTTGATACTGCATTATTAAATGAAATATATACATATATATATTTTTTTAATCACTCGGATAATGATATTGTTCTCGCGCCTGGGAGTTCAAAGCGAATGATAACAAGGTAATATTACATAATTTACAATAAACAGTGAATTCCCACAGAGAATACTGAGAAGGAGAGCGGGGTGGAAGGAAGGGGGAGGGATAAAGGGATTAAAAAATCTAGTGATTGACGATGAGAGATGTTGCGCGATGTATATACATGGCACAGGTTCATCCTCTGTGGTTACATACACACAACCGCGAAATACAAATACGAATGAAGCCGAGGGCTATATATATATATATATATGCTTTGAGCAAAGGTGAACGAGCCTATACATTCGATAATTTTATGCTACTTTATGGGAGATTCGAGGGCGCATAAATTTTGTACGCTCGCAAGCGGCAGTGACTCGCGAACGAACAAGCGATTCCGCAAGCTTCCGCGCTAAATTTGTGTGCATCTGTGTGCTCTGTGTGTGCGTGTGTGTATGTGTGTATATGGAGAAACGCGAGAGGACAGAATTATGAGGTTCGCATGCATTATTACACAGCGTCGACCAAAAGGGGCAGAGGAGGAGGAGGAGGGTATCATGGGAGGGGAGATATCTGGCTACGTGAGAGTTTTACGAGAAGTATTTTTTACTTCAGAGAACTATTCTGCTTTGAGGTCGAATGCTCTTATTTGCTAACGCGCGTCGCGAAAAATTATTAATAAGAAATTTTTTTTTTCTCCATGCATACACCCATTTTTCAGGCATTCTTCGACCCGGAAGTTAAGAGCCAAAGGTCAGTGGAGAGGCTACACAAATCAATGAAATATAAACAACTTTATTTTTTCCATCGCGAATCCTTTTTTTTTTTTTTTCACGTAGTTAACGTCGAGAAATGATTCATGCTGCCTCTTTCGAGATCGTTATCAGCGCGTCGCTTTTTGACAGTCGTGTTTCATCTAAAAGTATTTTTTTTTTAGTTTCATTTTTACGAATTCCGGCTCTTGATCTCCATTCGCGATTTTATTGTTCATGATTTTTGGGCAATAAATAAAATTCCGAAATAATTGAAGTATTTTTTTTATGTTTCTCGTATAAAGGTGACATTTTTGTTTTTTGGAGAAAGCTTTTTCATTTTATTTTCACGTTGCCCATGCGGCTTGGAATTGAACTAAAATAATGTTGGATTTGAGGACAGAAAATCGTTACAAAAAATTCGTTTTCTTCAAAAAAGCATTTCGGTGTCATCCGCTGGTCACCCCCGGGCGATCAATTTTATGTACAAGATCGAAGTTTTATTAATTTCTTTTATT
The DNA here is from genome assembly GCA_037576405.1 of Campoplex capitator. NCBI lineage: Eukaryota > Metazoa > Arthropoda > Insecta > Hymenoptera > Ichneumonidae > Campoplex > Campoplex capitator. The sequence goes on along the minus strand of JARBWI010000323.1, from coordinate 7,579 downwards.
ATAAATTTCAATGGGGAGGGATTTTTTAAAAACATTTACAGATCAAAGGACCGTGAGAGTACGCTTTGTACAATTTAACAAATTTGTGATGACGTACGTTATGTGTACTTCTCTGTTATCGACAGAGCCCCGGAGCTCCAACTGTTTCGATTTCATTCCGAGGAAAGATTCACAAGGGTTTGAATTTCTTTTTTTTTTTTTGCTTCGGCGCACATATGGACACGCATGTGAAAGTTACGAGTCAAATGAGCTTGCAAAGATCGTGAAAAAGGGGGAGATAAAAAGAGGCAGAAAGATAAAGAGAGAAAGCTCGTGAGTTGCGTTTCATCAAAGTAAAGAAAACCTGCGATTCTCTGTGTTCGATACGAGAAAGATATCGCTGCATCTGGTTGGCATGCAGTCACTAGACTCCGAGGCAATGCCACGCATCGAGCTTTTTTCCGAGAGCACACTCGCGTCTATATAATCTATGTCTATAGATGTATGTGTGTCTGTGTGTGTATTTGCCGAAGAAAAAAAGAGCAGCGAGCTCACACAGCCGGGAGCAGGAGCAATGTGTTGATGCATAACGACTGGAATTTCGTTTACTCGTACTGAATCATTATTAGCAAACAAAAGGGCCTAACACACTTCGCTTGATGCATTCGATCATTTTGATTGCGCGGCGGCCTTTTGTTTGCCAGTCGTTTCAATATATATATATATATAGGAACAGTCGTGTCGAGGAAGTCACACAGAAAGGGAAAGAGAGAGACATGGAAACTGTGAGGGAGAGAGATCGAGAGGGACACACTCACGCAGAGAGGGAAAGAGAGAGAGAGAGCAGAAAAGTCTTTTTCTATTGGCATCATGATTGGTCCAGCTTGGAGGCTGCGCGACCAAGCAACGTTTGATATTGGCCAGCAGGCCAGAAGACAACGAAAGCTCGGTGCTCTCCGATTGGCGAGGAGGGCGGAGCTAGCTAAACTAACGCAAAAGCTTGCTTTGAAACTGCACTATATAGACCGAGTTTCTCTCGCTTTCTTCACTGCATATGAACATTTGATATGTGTATATATGTTTATCTCGTTTGCCTTCGCTTTCACTAGCCTCGCAGCCACTTTCCATCTCTCTCTCTCTCTCTCTCTCTTGCTCTCTGGTCCGCCGAGTGCGCGAATTTACTTTATGCTACTTTACCACTGCTCTTTCCTCTTTCTCACCCTTTCCCGCGCTTTCGCATTCTGCGTATAACGCCAGAGGGCAGCTAGCAAAATCACGAGAGAGAGAGAGAGAGACGAGCTAACGTTCGTCCCAAATTCCTGCTCGCACTTTTCGATGGGATCCTTCGAGTGAAAAAAAAAAAAGCAAAAAGTTCTACGTAAATTGGGGAGTGAAACCTACGGCGGTTTATCCATCGAGCCACAGAATGTAGGGCATTCGATTGCCAAACAACATAAACAATGAAGGGTTCGTTTCAAAATTAAATTCGGATCAAATAACATCGTTATTTTTATTTTTTTTTTTTATTTAAAACCATCCGCGAAACAAACTCGATAAAAAAAAAAGCTCGCTGGATGAACGACAAAGCCGAATAAATAACGAATGAATGATTTTTTTATTCGTAAAAACATTTGAAAAATGTTCAATGTTGTTACATTTTTATTGGTGAAAATACATTTGAAAAATATGCAACGTAATTATATCTTTTTTCGATTAATATTTTTCTGCTTCTATAATCAATTCAATTTGTAGAATATTCACGTATTCGTCATTGAGATCACATTCGGTGTGCGCTCGTTACGACGAAAAGGTTGTAAAAAAAAAAAAATGGTATATTCATTATGGAGGAAACAGACGCGAATATTTTTGTCACTGTATGTACGAAACGGCGAAAGAATCGATTACGAAATTAATTAACTTTGAAAATATATTGGTAAATAATTTAATAACCGTTTCGAAAATCGAAACGAAGATGCGCACCCTTTTACGATTAACGTTATTGGATCGTCAATGTGACAATACAGGATTGTAATAATTTATACGAGGTTTATCCGAACAATTATGTACTTATTCTTCTCCGTTAATAATAATTGTTTCCAAAAAATGATAGTAACTCCGAACGTTGCACATGAAAAAAATGACGATCGTTCGGATCCTAATTGGCCATAAAAGATGATGGAATTTCGGTGATTTTGTTTGTTCGTTTGTTATTTTTTTTTTTTTTTTTTTTACGAAAATTCGTGATGACGCTCAAATGTTGTTGTTGTTGTTGGTTTTTTTTTTCAGTTTACAGCAGTCGTTTCGATGGGCATGATCATTAAATGCGTAGCAATTGCTCGTGAGAGCTATCACATAGAAAATGTAGGTCGCAACGTTAGCGTGTACTCGGGGATGTCGATGCTGAGCCCTTCTGGGCTTTTACTCTCTGTTTTGTGTACACATATGTACATGTATATAGGTTTATCGCTGTGGACATTAACCGTGCATCGATTCCCGTAATAAGCACCGACGTCCAAACTCCTCGTAAACCAGCGGACTAACGGAAAATAATAAAAAGCCATAATTAGCGGGGTTAACGATTGGGAACTGTGTGTGTGCAACAAAACAAAATCTTAACGAGATAAATATAAATAAAACGGTATTTTACGAATTTCACTTGCTTATTTTTGAAGCACCATTTTTTTTTTTCGTAATGGCTGACGAATTAAAAGTAATGAAATTTGAAAAAAAAATAAAAAAAAAAAAAAAACAAGCGCGAACTCGGGGCGGAAGAAGGCGTGTCGTTCTCATTTAGTCGATTCCCGTTTTACGCTCGTATATTTGAAAATTTCTATTCATCACTTTTATGCAGTTGACTATAAACGGTTAGGAAGTTACGCCCAAATGGGTTTTTCTCTCACCTTCGACCGATCGAAGGTGAGAGACCAGGCTCAGTGGAAGAGTAATAAAAAAATATTTGCGAACGAGAGCACGAGCCAAAGGTATACAATTTAGAATTTTCGTGGAAAGATTTAATTACAAATTTTGATGCCTAAAAAACTGAGGCAAATGGTTCAACCCCGTGGCTATACGAACCGTAGTGTGTATGAATAACGAAAACGAAGTACACAAAAATATCCATCGGTCCATGTTGATTAATAATATAGATAAAAAAACACATGAACAAACATTCGAGGAAACAAAATATTTTCTGTTTTTCAAATACAAGCTCACAGGTATTTCATCGATCCTTCCAACCCTCGGGTACATAAATGGAATGATAAAAATGAAGCAGAACATATCAAAATGGAGACCGTAAAAATAACGTGAAAAAGCATTTTTCGAAAAAAAAAATAAAAAAAAAACAAAAAAAAAACGAAACGTACATCGCATCCGACCGGATGGCGTTTTTCCATGACCGTAGCAGCGAGAGTAACGTTGATGACAGCGTTTCGGCGATGTAACAAGGAGCGAAGTGAGCTTGGAAGTGAAGCTCCGGTAATCCCTTTCAAGGTTGACAAGAGCTTCGAGCTTTCCTTCCCAAAGGGCGAGCTGATAGAGCTTTCAACCTCCCTCGAAAATTCCTCTTCTCACTTCTCTTTTCGTCCATCGGAACCTCCCAATGTCCATTCTCATTTTTCGTTTCTTCATAACCTCTCAATTTTACCAAATTAAGAAATACGAAATTACGATCATTTGAAGAAAGAATCTAATGGATATTGCATGAAAAAAAATAAAATAAATTAATTTACCGTTGAAATAAAAATTTTATCTTTTCAATTCTCACGATTATTTAGTTCTCATGGAAACGAAATAATAAATATCGAATTACCCGGATTCTCACCGAATAGCACTTCGCTTCAGCTACATAATCACCGCAGCAATAGATCGCGCAATTGCGTGATCGATAATTAAATCGGTTATCAATAAAATTAGTACGATTTAGAAAAAAAAATGAAAATTACTAAAAAATAACAAAAATTTGTGTAATTAAAAAATTGTGGCATTTTATCGGCTATTTTTTTTTTTCTCTCGACCGCGAAGCATTTTCGTGTGCCACGGATTTCCGATGCAAAAATACTTTCGTAAACGATGCTATAGCTGTGTTCTGCCTATTGCAATATTTCCCTTTCCAGAAATGAGGACATACGCGACGAGGGTGCACCCTCGGTACTCTATTATACGTACCCGTATACTCGAGGTATGAAGAGGGGGGGGGGGGGGAGGAGGAGGAAGGGACTGTATAATGTAAGGAACAAAGAAGGACCGGTAGTAAGCAAGCTGGGAGTGTGAGGAGTGCGGAGAATTTTATTTTTCCTTCTTTTAAAGAGCGCTTTATCGGTAATGTTTTAATCGAAGTCGTTTCGTACTGAACCTGCGTCGTCGTCGCGCGATGACGTGCAGTCTCAACGTAAAAGCTAGCTAGTTCGACTTTTCAGCGTTACCCTCCAGGCGCTCATGAAAAAATGAAAGAATAAAGAACAACGTAGAGAAAAGCGAGTGAAGGAAGAAGAAAAAAGGAAAATCGTCAACACGCGAACGACCCTCACGGTTGTATGGAGAAAAAAAAAAACGCACGGAAAATGCAAAATCAGTAGAAATTACGATCGCGCGGTATTATTCACGCTCTCTCGTAAATTACCTTTTTTTTTCCTGCGTTCTTTAACTTTTTGTGTTATACGAGATGGCCTCAGATTATAAACAGATTCATAAACAGCGATAGAATGAAAGGTGCAGAGCGCGGTTTTCGCTTCGGTCTCGTTCTGTTAATTTTGTAAATTTATCGATCTTCGAACGTGTTTTTGAATTATTATTATTATTCAAATATATATTTCGATGGAAAATTCTCGAATTGTTAGCTCTATAAAATGACCCGAAACAAGAGTAATTAAAAGTTTATCCAGAAAAACGAATTCGAAAAATAACTTTTTACTGCTCGATCGAAGTAACGATAAAATCTCCAAATCGACGATTTGTCGATAACACGAGATAACTAGATCGAAGTTGGATTTGTAAAAACTTAACATTAACATACAACGAATGTTTGTTGAGAGAGAAACGAAGCAGTTCATGTGGGAGAGAAAAAAAAATGTGAAGCGGATTGACAAACTGCAGACGAAGAATTCCCTTAAACGTACAAATATAAAAACAACCACGAGCTAATCAATAAATTGAAAATACCAAAGGCAAAGTTGTCATCGATATGTTGAAGGATCAACTGTCATTGTGACGTTTCAAAGAGCCAATGAGAGTGGAGGAAAAGCGATGATGAACAGCTAATTAACAGAAAAAAAAATAATGTCATTACTTGAAAAAGTTTCTCGTAAATGTGAAATCGTTTTAAATGATTATCATTTATCGATTGAAACAAGAAGCACCGAGAATACGCACGTGCGCGTCGTGTTTAGCTTCACAATCTCAACAAGAATGAAACGGTGTGACGTGAACTAAGGTGAAAGGGGATGATATCGGGAGAGGCGTATATGCGACTTTTGCCCGAGTAGTGACTCACGAACAGTTTAATTGAGTTGACGAAACTTCAACGTCTTCGGTAAAGCAGCTGATCCACTTGCATTTCCGTTTTCGAGTTGACGCTTGCCCAGAACTCGCGGATACCAGGAATAATAAATATAATACCACGAATCTACCTATAACCACGTACGAATTTACAGACATTATGATGTGCTCCCTGTACGTTTCGATTTCTTGAAAAATAAATCGAGAACTAGCTCATGACAGCTGTTCATTCGCTTCCAAATTTCCAAAGAAACGAATCAACTCTTTTTCTCCCAGCTCTCATCGCCCCATCAAATCCACCCTTTCGTCGCTGTATCTTCTCCCAATTTTTCTCATTTTTTTTCTTCCTTTTCAGGCTTCTCCATCAACCCCAAACTACGAATATAATTCTCAATTTTCCAAAACTTTTAATAGAGCACTCTTCTTCCAAAAAAAATGTCCAAAAATCACTCAAATTTTCGGCGTTCGCACCGGTACAACAGCGCGTAACGCATCCAAGAAACGTTGAGTACGAGCACGATGAAAATCTCCAAGGAAACGAGGGATGTTCGGTTGGATTTGCAGTGTGCAGCATTCGGGCAAGTTCCGTTAACCCGATCCAAGCGGGACGATCAATCCCGAGGGTATACGTTTGACAAATTTCTATTATAATTACAGCAACGTTGTGCAAATCGCAAAGGAAATCAAGTGCGCTCGTAAAGAATAATCCGAAGTATATCTATGGGGGATATGTGCACGCGGATAAGAAGATTTTTCTCACATCAAGAAAAAATGCTCCTTACTTTTTTGTTTGTTTTATTTTTTTGTGTTTTTCCATATGCGGAAGAAAAAAAAAAGGTAAACGGTTATCGAGATTCGTTCTGAAGGAAAGTATAATAAAATAGTCGCGTCGCTACGAGTCTCCACAGTCTCGTAAGCCTTAGACTTCCCTTTCGCACCATAACTCTATATACATTTCTCGTTCCGTTGCTCGTTGTCCGCTTTACCGTACGGGGCACTTAACCCAATTAGCAAGCTGTGTGTATAGCATCTTCTAAATAGCACGAAACACTAATACACGTACAAAAAAGAAGAAAAAAAAATATATATATATATATATATATATAGATGGATACAGGCATACATAATGCAGGGTAATATATATGAAACGGTAAATGCGGAGTATACCTTTTCTGGGAAGCTAACGAAACGAGGTTATTTCGTTATAAGTAACGACGTATAGCGAGCATATTCTAGTTTTTCGTGGAAATTGATTCTCGTTTTTTTGATTAACCAAAAAGAGCTGTTAGAAAAATGATTATGGCTTTCGAAAAGTAATTTTAACTTGCGGGTTATTATTATTTTTTCGACGCTCGATATTAAGTTTTTGTTTTTTCCGAGATGAAGCTCGTTATTCGACGACCTCGTTGCTGAGTGACTGCGCGAACGAAATTTCATGCGTACACGCCGCGGTAGAAACTCCTCTTCTCCTGACGTAAGTATCTTTGAACCTCTCTCTAAATTCGTTGTTTTGGCCGACACAGGTGCGCAATGATGAAAAGCCCACAGGTAAACTTGCAGCATAAAATCCACAGGACGATAAGCAAAAGAGGGAGAGAGAAAGGGGCTGACGGAAATAGAAGAGAAACACGCATAAACCGAGCCCCAGAAGCGTCAGCCTTGCCTTGTGTAATCTCCAATCCTCCCACCCTCCTCCCTCTGCTTTCTCTCATCCCATCCGCGCAGCATTCACCGGTATTAATTTAATTAATTTCGAGAGGCCCGGGCACACGCGTCGGTACAATTACCGGAATTAAATTATAATAAGCAGCGCGCATGGTCCCGCTTTCACTGAACTCGCGGCTCTCTGACTCTCACTCTTTCCTCTCTTTCTCTCTTTTTCTCTTTGTGTATTTTCCTCCGTGCACACGTGAACGCGACAAGCCAGAATAACCGATCGGAAATACCGTGGCAACGATGCATGCAGACCGTTTTGATAGAATGTTTATTTTCTTCTTGTTTTATTTATTTTGTTTTTTACTTCCAGATTTGACGAACGATATTCATTGTTTATCACGATATTGCCTCGGGTAGTGATATGCACTTTCGAAAATAACCAATCTCT